>CACRXE010000076.1:0-10000000 GCA_902685375.1 Neostethus bicornis | reverse complement strand
TAGAGGAAACTGACTTGCTATGGTGCCCCCAAAAGGTAAAAGAAGAAAAAGAAGGCTTACCAGACCAGCGATGGGCGTTGGTAGTCTGTTAATTTTCTTCACTAGACTCGGCTTAACGGAGCTCAACAACCTGAAGGAAGACACAAACATTTTGTAAAGAAAATGTGCCTTTAAATACTTCACAGTGATTACTTCAAATGAACTTTTCTTAAACTCATTAAAATTAAAAATCTCTTTTTCAAGAGTGTCCTGTCCAAGAGGAAAAAGTTTCACATTCACAGCAATTAAGTCACAAAATAAAATAGCAGACCGAATTAAAACATTTGCAAATTGAAAGTGTTTTTTCATAAAAATTTTAAAAAAAATTCAAACTCTCTTGAATTAAAGAATTTCCTTTAAATTCAAGTCTGTCTGCAGATCGTTCTTGGTTTGTGCAGCAGAATGTCTAAAAGCCCATTTTCTCAATTCGGTACAGACTCTTGGCACAGAGAGCAGAAGCAAATCCTGAGAGCGCAGACCACAAGTACTTTTACACTTTACTCGTATAAGCTGTTGAATGGAAGGAGGAACCAAACCCAGAATAGTCTTATAGATGAAAAGATACCAAAGTTTTAACCTCCGAATAGTTAGTGAGGGCCAACCCACCCGAGCATACAAAACGCAGTGGTGGGTCAACGACCTCATTTTTGTTACAAAACGTAACTGTCATGATCCCCTCACCTACCACCAGACGGAGCCCTGGACCTTCCCTCATCATCCCGATTAGGGACACCGTACGGTGATTAGTCCGATGACACACACCTGTGGATCTGGTGCCTTTTTAAAGGCAGTCTCCCCTGACTTCCTGGGCGGCTCGACATCATGACCAAGTTTGACTTCATGACTTTGAACTCCGTTATATTTTGGACTTAAAGACATTCTTTGTGATTAATCCTATGCTTTTTCTTTACAGCTTTGCCTGACTTCTGTTAATAAATCCTGTTTATGTCCTACATTTGGGTCCTCCTCCTTCCACATCTCCCCAGTAACGCACCATGACACAGTGTCCAAAGCATGTAAAACATCGGCAGAAGCATTCATATAAATTTAATCACCTAAATCAAGAATAGATAAAAATATTACCATTATAAGTACAATTCTTAGCTTTAAAAGATTCAAAGGATTTGATTCTAAAATAAAACCCAACTTCATTTTTAATTTGTGGACAAGTTTCTCATTTTTATTGATGCAAAAAAGCAGATAAACTGCAGCTAAAATTTTATGTTTTTATCCCCTGTAATTTTATCATAAACATCAAAACAGATCATCTCACACCGTTTTTAACTATCATTGCATGAATCGATGCACACATTTTTTTGAGAGAAAATGCAGCATATTTTCTAAACTATGCATGGCTTTCACGAGTTTCAGAATTCCAAGTGGTCTTTCTCTTCCTCCCCCGTGTCTTGTTTCATCTTTTGTGTTAGTTTTCATCAGAGGAAGCTCTAATGATTCTGGCCTTGTAAAGGGAAAACCCGCCTTTGGACACCGAGTATTAAATATCAACAATCTTGTGATTCTCTTTGCATTCCTGCAGTCATTTGGAGATGAAGTGCTGTAATTTCTCTCATTCCCAGAGCCTTCCTCCTCATGTTCCTCTAACTCAAGCCAGAAACATTCTGCTAGATTTTATTCTAAGAATAACTTGGAGAAATAGAGAAGAAGTGTGGTTTCATATCAAGATGTACCATGTGTGGGTGTACGTGTGGTGAATGTTACTGGTGAATTAAAGAAAAAAACATCTTTTACTGACACACTGCAAAGATTTAAAGAAGTTGGTGAGAGCGGAGAACAGGTGGAGGAAAAGCTGGAGAGGTGAAGGTTTGTCTTGAAAAAATGGGAGGGGGATTAAAGTTATCTGAATTGAGAGAGAGTACAACTATATGAATGAGGGGCGCCAAAATAAAGAAGAATGAGGTTAAAACGCAGTTTTTTTGTTCTTAGAATCAACAGCCCAGAGCAACGGAGATTGTGAAAAAAAGGTGAAGAAGCATATGAACACAGGTTGGAACAAGAAGAGGAAAGAGGTCTGAGTTGTCCTTGAACTCAGCACAGCTGAATGAGAAACTGTACGTTTCACTTTGGTTACATTTCCAGCATGGTCCCAGTGTAAGTTTGGCAAAGTTAATTTTTTATTCATTAATACTAAGTAACATTTTTTTCTGAATAAACAAACCCGTAACATTAGGACTGCCGCAGCAGTCAATTTGACTGAACGTCACTGTTATATGCTAATTAGAATAAATAAAACACAATTTAGGAGACTGACCATTTATGACTTTTAATATAAACATGTTTTTTATTTTATTATGTATTTTTTATTTTCTAAAAATAAACTTTTCAAAATTTATAAGCATTTTATTTCACCTAAACGGGTGCAGCAGCTGCAGGAAGCGCACATTGGAAGTTGTTGCTATGTTGCTGTGGCAACCAGCACATTGCTACGGCCCACATAAGTGTGTGTGTGTTTATATTTGTGTTGAGGGACAAGGAGGACACTGACGCCATTGCAGAAACATTTTAGAAAGGTTGAGTGAGATAATATTGAAGAGATACCATGAAGAGAGTAAGAAATTGTTGTCTGAATAAAGTCTGCCATGTTCTCTAGACAAGTCTTGAAAGTTCAGGTTAACATATTGGAATATAGCCTATAGACAATTTTTAACAAGGACATTTTTGAAGCAGCAGCGCAACATGCGGAAAAAAAGTTTTGTGTTAAAGTTTTGTTCTCAATGGATCACTTTCTCCAGAATGCAAAGCTAAGCAAACTTCAAGCAAACACAAATGTGCGATTGGATTATATTTGATTTATCTTCCCGGATTGTGACAGATCAAACCACTCTGAGGAGACAAATAAATCAGGTTGGTACAGTACATGTCTTTCCTATTGTATCTGAGAGTTTATTACAGAATTGAGTAATCTTTTAATAATAAAAATGACACCTATATGCCTCAAACATAAAAATGCTGGAATTAAACAAAGAATTAGAAACATATTAAATTTGGATTTAAATTATTTATGTGTTTGGTAAAAACAAAATAACCAAAAATTTTCTAACGCGTTATATTTAAAGCAAAAATATTCCAATCAAAAAAAAAAAAACTTAAATAAGTGTTTCCAAAGGCACTTGCGTCTTTTCTACCAGACTAAAGAGGGGAAAAAAAAAACTTCCTTCAGACAGAGATATTATGGTCATGAAGTATGGAAATTTATTTTAATAAAAAATAATTGTACCATCTTATTTTACATTATGAAAGCTTTTCTAAGAGAATGTGAAAGTCATTATGATATAATATGATACTTTATGTGTAATAAAAGTGAGAACGCAGGAGATCAAAGAACAGAATAACTTTCCAAATGTGAATGAGTTCTATTTCAAACTGGACAGACCGAACAAAAATGACATGTTTGAGTTGGGATCCTCCCGCATCAGCTGAAAGATACAGCCGGGTGAGAGAAACCTGGGTTTCCTGTCTGAGGCTGTTTCCCTTGCGACCCTGGCCCGGATAAGTGGAAGAGGATGGCACGGAACACATACTGTGTTGAAACATGTTTCTCATTCATGTTTCGAACCAATAGAAATCTACATTTATTTGACTTGAAGACCTAAAATGTTTTGAGTTACTAAAATGATGTCATTTAAATTAATTTAAATTAAAGAACGAAGAGCATCAAAATGTTATTATTAAATGCAGCTCGATCAAAGCAGAATTACAGAAAACTTACTCGCATAGAAGGATCCCATTCTCCAATCCTCCTCGGAAATCCTTGTCACCAAAACATCTTCCCGTTACTGCCTAAAAGTGGTAAAGAAGTAACAGGTTTCAGGATTATAGGCGTTGTAGATCAAACCCCTTCAGATTCTACAGTGGTGTAGTTATTCAGACAAGCTTCACAATCAGGAAGCTGATAAGCAAAAGAAAAATTGTTTTCTCAAAGAAGAGGTGAAAAAACATTTGTATGTAGAGTCTTCTGTCTCTCTCTCTCTCTCTCTCTCTCTCTCTCGCTCTCTGGTTGTCGGCACTAAACACTAACAAGCTTGGCATAATCTGTAATCATCCCAACTAAACGCTTTGGGCAGGCTAATTTGTAGTGACAGGAGATTTTACCGGACGCTCAGACCCTCTGTGGAGGAGAAGCTGCCAATCCCTATCAATCCATCCACATGTTCATTCATTTGTCCATCTATCTCTCCATCGAACCATCTGGCCATTCATTAATTTATCCATATATTCATGCTTCTATTTTCTAAAATCTATAATCAGGTCCAAAAAGAATTTACCTTTACTAAGACAAAAAAATCAATTCAAAGTAATGCTGATGCCTGACTTTTTAGAAAAAGACCAACTCACGATCCATTTCTTTCCTCAAACACTGGCTCCTATTCAGTCATTAAAATAGCGGTTCCACTTTGGTCTACTGCATCAGAAGCCAGAACACTTACAAGATTACATTTCATTTATTTGCACAGCTGTGGGGGAAGAGTGTCTGGGCTTGATGTGAGTTTCTGTCATCATAGAGAGTTTGGACAGACTACAAAACAATTGTTAAGACTGATTCTTGAGAACTAGACCAACAGTAGGTCTCATTTCTGTGCTTCGTTTCTCTAAAATAGAGAAAAAGTGGTGCAGATTGACTTTATAGGTTGGGAAAAAAAATTTACAGCACTGATCACCGGTAAAACAAAAACTGACCTGTGATAAAATGTTACGGTATCATGTAAAAAAAAATAAAAGCTACTTTGGTTTGTATGCATACATAAATATGTCAGTGCTTTAATATATCTACATGGAGCTTAAGAGTTTTAAATCACGTGTAATTTAACTTTTTAGGAAAACAAGACTGATAGCTTGGATTAAATCCTATTACGACTAAATTACCAACTGGCTATTTTAAAGGAAGCCAAACTAGTGTCAAACATAAGACCACGTGGCCAAAACTGCTCCATTATAAACTCCAATCTGGTACATAATAGGACATTTGAAAGTTGTCCATGATGATTTTAAAAGAGGGCTTTAAATGTAAAAATAAGCAATATAACTGTAAAAAAATTAAAGAGTTCTTGCGTTGTTTGCTTATCATTTAGACTTCATCTAGCCCCTAAGCTGGGAAACTAAAAACTAATTAAAGTATACGTATATTATAACTATTCAGCATAGTTAATGGAACATTGTTTCGTTTCATCTTCTGAAACACTTATCACTGACATGTCATGATTCCTCCCCTGCCACCAGAGGGAGCCCAGGACCTTCCCTCATTACGGTGATTAGGGACACCTGAGGGTGATTGATCTGATTACACACATCTGTGAATCCCAGTGCTTATGTAAAGCAGACGTCTTTGTCGGGTCATCGTCATTACCGCTTTTACCATCCCTCCAGCCAGGTGTTCTGTCCTGGCTGTCTGACCACAAATTCCAGCTTTGTACTCTGTCATATTATTTGAAATTTTGACCCTGAGTTAATCCTGTGTCCTTTGCCTTACAGCTTTACTGGACTTTTGGTTAATGAATCCCGTTTTTTGTCCTTCATTTGGGTCCTCCTCCCTTCCACAACCACACGTCCTGACATGACAACGTCAAAGGGGAGCCTATCCCAGATGATTCAAGGCAAGAGGCAGGGCACACCCCAAACAGGTCGCCAGTCTGTTACGGGTCCACACACACACACTCATTCCTAGGGGCAATTTTATAGGGGCCAACCAACCTAACATGCATGTTTTCAGAGGGTGGGAGGAAACTGGAGAAAACCCCCACATACACAGAACTTTCAAACTCCAGAGAGGGTTTAAAGCTTAAGGTTGGGGCTCCTGACCTTTTTGCCAAGCCTCTGTGCTACCCACTGCACAACCGTGCTGCCATATAGAGCGTTGTAAAACACTAAGTAAAGTATCAAGCATGCAACCTTCTTCCTGTGAGGTGCAAACTTCTCTCCTACTGTGCAACCCGGTCGAACCATTTTGCAATAAAATTTTTGTAAATGACCATTTTATTCTGGGAATGAGCTTCATCATATCAGACTGACTGCGAAGTAGGATAAAAAATGTCCACATCTCCACTTTTCATGCTTTTTCAGACCACAAAATCCTGTTTAACTAAAAGAAAAAACTTCCCCCGAAACAAAAAAAATAAAAATGGACTGGTCTTATTTTCTATTAACACATTTATAGTTGGATAAAAACAATCCTCATTAATCTTATGACAGAGTCTAAAATGAACCCAAAGCGCCGTCCTCTGAACCCTGGCTCACGGAGGAGTCAGGGGGGATTATAAGTCAAAAAATAAAAGAGCCGTTCAAACTGGAAAATCACTTATCGAGTTAAAACTGGACATTACGTCAACATTCTTCCATTTTTCTTCTTCTATGGATTATAGACATGATTTTATGGTGCTTTTAGACTCCATCAAAATGCGACATGAGTCCAGTTAAAGGATATATTTAATATCTTTATATAGAAAGAACTTTTAAAAGCAAATCTTCTGACCAGAGCTGGAAAAGTCTGGATCTGAACGTGCTGTTAAACTGCAGCCGGGTCATGTGAGGGTGCTCATTTATAAAAAGGAATGTGTTGCTTTTGTTGTCTTCAAAGGAATGTCGCTCGCATTGTTTCACAAACAATTACATTGATTTCACTCGGTTTTATTTTCTTCCTATTCACTTCCTTCCTTTTGGAAAGGCTGAACATTCAAACCAAAAGTCTTTCCTAGTACCGCCACAGAAAAAAAAAAAGTCTGTTGTGTTTTAGAAGTAGATGAATAAAACTACAGGCTCATCTTGGCCATGTATGTGAATCAGACTTTTACTTTGATAAAATATAAAGGGAAAAAAAAATCCTAATTTTTAAGAGACATGGCTTTTCTTTTCTGATGTGAAACAAATGTGGCGGGAAAAGTTTGATCCCTCATCAAAGCATGCGAAAAAAACTCTAAACATCTTCAGAAGATAAACAAATAATTCAGTGAAAAGGCAAGATCAAAGAATGTTTAACTCTATAAAATCTCTGTGACTGCATGTGCTTCCTTCCGTTCCGTCATCTTCCTCTTGTTCTGGGGTCGGGTCGCGGGGGCAACAGCCTCAAACGGGTAGCCCAGGCCTCTCTCTCCCCAGCTGCATCCTCCAGCTCACCCGGAAGGATCCCAAGTCGTTCCCTGGCCAGCTGTGAGACATAGTCTCGCCAGCTGGTCCAGGGTCTGCCTCTTGGTCTACCCCCGGTGGGACGTGCCCAAAAACACCTCACCCACGAGGCGCTTGGAAGGCATCCTGACCAGAAGCCCGAACCACCCCATCTGGCTCCTCTCGATCTGGAGGAGGAGCGGCTCAACACCGAGCTCCTCCCGGATGGCAGAGCTCCTCACCCGGTCTCTGAGTGAGAGCCCAGCCACCCTGCGGAGGAAGCTCATTTTGGCCACTCGTACCCGCGATCTCATTCTTTCATGTGCTTCCTGTCTGACCCAATGACAGCACATTCCGCAAGACGAGGTGGAAAAATCCGAATCGGAAAAGCTACCTGTGACAATTTAACTAGTGGTAGTTGAAGGTTTACAGGCAAGTTGAGTATCCGTGACTTCAGGAAATAAAAAGCTCATTTAACATCCCTGAGGCAAAGTTTGATTGTCCCGTCGAGAAGCTGACGGCAATATGCAGGAGAACAGAAACATGCGCTTTTAAGCAACACACCATGTCAGCAGAAACAAGCTTTCCAGTCAAAATCAGTTTCCCTTATTATATCACCATTTCCTCACTGCGCGATCCTGACTGAAACAAACAGTTTGCGTGTTTAAACACTTTTCTGGCCCACAGCCAAATATCTTGTTAATTCAACTTGACACGAGCTAAATGCTTCTGGTTCTGATTAACTGGGCAAACACAAGGGCGCGTAGCCAGTTTGCTGATGATACTAACTTAATGATGGCAGGAAGCGAAACTATGCTGCTTTTTGTTTGTAATGTCCATGTTATTCTGGGAAATATTATTTCAGTAGTTTTACAGCTAAATTTGTCTTTTGTTCTGGTTACGGTTGCTTGGCTTGGTGCTCAGAGTGCTGAATTCGGGATGCGCGGGTCAAACAGAGAGGTAAAAAAGTACGGCTGTTACAGAGCTTTTAGTTACAATATTGAATGTTTTTCAAAAGCAATTTAGCCCCCAGTTAATTAGTACCAACTATAAATGGTAAATGAACTGTTCTTATATAGCTTTCTAGTACCTGCAAGTATCCGAAAGTGCTCTAACTGTACCTCTTATTCTCCTATCCACACACATGTCAGCAGAAAGCTGCCATGCAAGGCACCTTCCACGACTGTCAGAAGCAATTAGGGGTTCGGTGCCTTGGTCAAGCACATGTCAGCATGAGCTCCTAGGCGAGGGATCAAACTCACAACCCTTCAGTTGCAAACCGGCTGCTTCACCTATTGAGCCAAACAAGTAAACTGTTTAGTTTTTTCCGGGTCAAGCAGGCAAAGGTCTAGGTGATAAAGGCCGAGGTCACAAATTCTCCCAAACCACTAAGGGGATTTTGATTAAACAGCTAACAGTTGCAGACTACCAGCCAGGGGCGGATCCAGCGGTGAAGTAGGGGGCACGCGCCCCCTTTTGGCCCAAAACAAAAAAAGTAGAAGAAAGGAAAGGGGACCAGTCAAGCTATCCCCTTGTAGGGCCACCGAATGGACCACCACAATGCAGGAAAAGGACCCTTATTTTTCTAACTGCTCGAGAGGGGGGATGCCCCCAGCCCTCTTTATATTGGGTTGCGGGTCGCTCAGTGGTTAACCGGAAGTCAACCGGAAGTCGTGGGTTCGGATCCTACTGTGTGCACATCTGGGGTCTTTGGTGAAGAAACCTTACCCCTCGTTTCTCCCACCATTGCCGCCGACATAGGTGGCAGCCTGCTGCGGTGAAATGCAGCACATAAATTTCCTGGTAAGGGATTAATAAAGTATATTAAAAAAAAATAAATAAATACTGGCTTTGTCAATGACCTCACGCCCACCGCCCCCTTTAGAAACTCCTGGATCCGCCCCTGCTGGCTGTATATAAACTTAATGCATCCCTATTCATTTAATGACAGAATAGCCAGATAAATTTGATCAATAACCTTTTCCTTAATAGTGTATTTAGGAAATAAAGCAGGATCAATCAAAGCAAAGAAGTTTTTTTTTTTTTTTTTTTTTTTTACATTAACTGCAAAATTCTTCCCAAAATCTAAACAGCACAAGAAAAATGATGCGTAGGAGAAATTCTTACACAAGACCTTTAGCACTGCATCACCACACTGAGTTATGTCGATTTGCAGAACAAACAAAATTAAGTTCAAACTGGGAATTTTTTTAATATTTTTTCTACATTTCATTGAGGTAAAAATTTAATTCAGATCCCAAACACTATAATTCATTATGTTTGAATGAAATACAACAATTCTGCTGTTTTTAATCAGAAAAGCAGAAATGTTCACAGGCACATGATGGATCCTGTGAGAGTCATCTGGCGTGGGAAACCTTACACAACCTCTGATTAGTCATGAACTACTCCTACACAGCAACAGACATTGGTTTAATCTATGCAGGAGCGTCATAGTATTTATGCTTGGGTTCCTGTTACACACTTTCACTGCGACCACATTGCAAATAAATATTTCTACTGAGTAGTAAAATTATTCCCGACAATCAAGCGGACAGTAAATAACGAACACCCGAGGGATTTCATGTTTACCCTCAGCAACTATTAGCTGGAACACATTTCTTCATGGCTAACTGCGTTCAGTGTCACACCTTCGTCTCCAGACCCAATCTGACTGAGAAGAACAGATTTATTCCTAAATAAATGTCTGCTGCTTACGTTATATATGTGGAGATCACCACGGTGTTTAGCACACATACGGTAACTTATTGCTCCACTTTGAATACATGGTTAAACAATTGAAAGCCAAGCATGGAACAATATGCCTCCGCCTGAAGCTAAAAATGACTTAAACATAAAAAAAATTAATGTATCTCCCTCTGTGTTATTGAACCATCTTCAGTGTGTTCCAAACTTTATGTTACTGGAATGTTACTGAAAGGTTACTGAAATGAAATGTTACTGAAAGAGAAATCTCATCAAGATAATTGCCTTGCTTTGGTTTATCTGAATTTTATTGTTACCTCAGGAATTTTGGATTCCTGATATCAGATTTTATGATGACTGTTTTGTCACTTCTGGTACTGAGGTTCTACATTACTAAGCAGATCAATATTTCTGGTGATTTGGGAAAGAAAAATTATCTCCGCTGCTGGAAAGCAGTAAATAGCTGGAGGAAAATGTTCAATTGTTCACAAAAAACACAAGTACTTAAAAAGATTTGTGTCTGATTCAGAGTCCACATTGTGCCGTGCAGATAAAGACATGATGAGGAAGGATTCCTCGGGACAAATATGCAGCTGCTAAAATGACATTACAAAGCAGCAAATGGAAAGTGTGGAGGGTCCTTCAGAGAAACAGAAAAAGATCACCTGCAACTTTTGAACTATTTTGTTACTTATTAGTAAACACAACTTTACCAGGATGTTCCGCTTAGTAAGTTGGTGAAAGTCAGGGTTAACCCTTGATCCTCCATAATGTGCTGCAGGGCATTTTTGAACTACCAGGGTGCTTCGCTATGACGCTTTTCACCTTTCACATTCTTGCTGTTTGGCAGATTTTTTAGGTGCAATTTTGCAACTCTAGTGCGTTATTTTTTTTTGTTTGTTTGTTTTTTTTTTTTTTTTTATTGTTTCCCAATTAACACATTGTATTCTGCATGCTGATTGGCTGAACATGCAATAGACTAGTATGGGTAAAGCTGCTTTTTGGGACACAAAGCTGCACTCCTGAGTGGCCTGTAGCTGTTTTTTTAATTTATTTTCTTGTACACCTGGATAAACTAGGTTTTTTTGTACATACTTGTGTTTGAAAATAAAAAATAATCCTTTATTTTTCTATTTATTTCCATAAATAAATTTACTGTGTGATTTCATTGCTGTTGATGAAATAGCATCATCAACAACTACGATGATGAACTTATCAACTAGATAAGTTCAAAATTTTAAAAGCAATTTTGAATTCAAATTTAAATTTTTTTCTAAACGAGATAATTCAAATATAAAAAATACTATATTCACAACCCTAAACGAGTAAATCATGACCATTGTTTACTGCTTTCCTTCATTCATCTTCTAAACCATGCATCCCTATTAGGATTTCAGGTACTGCAAAGTTATCCAATTTAATATTACTATTTATCCGTGCATTCATTTCAAAACCATAACACATGAATAACCTTGAAAACAGTTTTTCTTTTCATTTTTTTTGAGCCCTTTGGTATTGGTAATAATCTTAACAACCCACAATCAGTTGGACCCTGTAAGTTTTACACACTGCAAACATAATAATACATTTCCAAAATTTTAAGGCTTCATTCCGTTCCGTTGTCTTCCGCTTATCCAGGGCCCGGTCGCGAGGGCAACAGCCTCAGACAATAAACCCAGACTTCTCTCACCCCAGCTGGATCCTCCAGCTCACCCGGAAGGATCCCAAGTCATTCCCCGGCCAGCTGTGAGACAGTCTCTCCAGCGGGTCCTGGGTCTGCCTCTTGGTCTCCTCCCGGTGGGACGTGCCTGAAACACCTCACCAACGAGGCGCTCAGGGGGCATCCTGACCAGATGCCTGAACCACTCCATCTGGCTTCTCTCGACCTGGAGGAGGAGCGGCTTGATACCGAGCTCCTTCCGGATGGTAGAACCCTTCACCAGATCTTTGAGCCCAGCCACCCTGCGAAAGAAGCCCATTTCGGCCGTATCCGTGATCTCATTCTTTCGGTCACCATGCACAGCTGGTGACCACAGGTGAGGGTGAGAACGTAGATCGACTTGTAAATTGAGAGCTTTGCCTCAAAAATAAAGCCTCATATTTACCTTAATTTTAAGAGACTGAAACTAACATGAGCTTTCCACACTTTCTAAATTCAGATCATAAACCAACCATCTTGTGACATGTCAGTGTGACCAATGCATCCATCAGATACGTTTAAAGGTCAAATAACAGTGATGCACTAATTGGCTTCTTTCTGGCTGTCTATAAAAAATCATTTCAGGCATTAATAAACTGTAAGTCGATAGAGTCCAGTCTCTGGGTTTCATTTGAAGCACACCCAAGAGCCTGGCACTCTGGCTCAGTCGTGCTGTCAGCAAACTAATTTCACTCTACCAACATCCCAGAATATAGAAACATGAGACAGGGTGAAATTTGTAAGTATTTGAAAGTTATGCACGAGAAACTTAACAGGAAGCACGATGTGACCGATTCAGTTACTGAAAAGGGACAGTTGTCTGTTTGTCTGCAGGATTAAAAGGCTGTTAAGTATGAATGGCTGGAACTTTACTACAAGTCCTAGTAATTTTATTACCCATGGGTACAAACAAACAAACACAGAAAAAAGTCTAGCATTTTGTATTCCTGAGCCATGAAACTTGTTCAATCCAGGGTCCAAACTGCTTGGTTCAAAACATGGAGGTGTACTGAATTCAATGTTAATGTGCATTGACCTCATTGAGTGTTGGGGAGACGGTGGCTCAGTGGTTAGAGCGTTCGCCCGCGGACCGTAGATTCGCGGGTTCGCATCCCATTCGCATCCCATTCACGTCTAGGGTCCTTGGAGAAGACACCTAACCCCCGTTTCTCCCACCAGTGGCGCCGAAAAAAGGTTTCAATTGTATAGTAACCTTGTCTTGAAGAAAAGGTATTGTGCAAAAAATATCATTCCATTACTTTCAGTACTGAAAATGTCTGTTCCCAAATATAGAGCTGCCCTTTTTAATGACCACATTACTGAATCTGTCTCTGTTATTCTCTGAAAAATGAAGTTATACCATGGACAAGCAGCGGAATTGTGTTGCAGACTTTCCAACTATCATCCAGAGAAAACGTTCAAATTTGTCCCTTCATGTTGAAGCTGTAGTTAGATTTGGTTAAAATAACATACGCCCTAAGCACAGCATCATTGCAGTAAATCCGCGTTGCAAATTATGCAGGCAAATATGGGTTACAAGCAGGAATATTGTTTGAAAAAACGTTCCTAACTAAATTTGGTTGCAAATTCAAAACAAAACACCGGCCTTTAAAGAGTTCACAACCTCATGTGAAAATATGTTTAACAAAGAGCTAAATCTGTCTGAATTCCAGTTTCAAACCACTTTCACCCCTCTATTCAGAGCTCCTATAAGCTAACATAAGACCAATTATAAGCAGCAAAACCGGTCAATCCAAAGCTAAACATTGGTATTCAAGTCACCCATCTGACTTCCACCCTTTCAGACAGAAGGGTAATGTTTTGGTTGTGGATTAGCTCCGCGTTTGAATCTCATTGGTGTTACTTTTCTCCATCTCTGTTTGCTCACTTTGCTCTCCTAAATCTCCCCTTGGCCTTGTTGTGGAGTACATGGGGTGAATGAAGGACCTCTGATTTAACAGTATCAATGTAAAGGAGAGCCAAAGTGACCAAGGCCCAAAGATACAAGAAGAATGAGAACTACAGGGGTGTCAAAGTCCCCTGTACTTTGTCACCCTGATTAGGGACACCTGGGATTGATTCCTGATGCCACACATCTGTCGACTCTGCCATCTATTTAAGGGCAATCTCCCCGGACTTCCCCATCGGGTCATACCATCCTTTCCACTCAGGTCTCCCTGGTTGCCTGACCATGAAATATTCTGAACAATAATCTTTTGCCATGCAACCAAAACTTTGTTTTTCATTCACAGCATTACTGGACTGCCATTCTTAAATAAACCATTTTTCTGTCTGCAATTGGGTCCTCCTCTTTCCACCTGCACACTGCTTCATGACAAAATCTTTAGCATACCACCCCTTGAGGACCGGACTGTGACACCTGTGATAAAGAATTTGGCAATTGGTGCTATGGTACTAAATTATATTTTTGCTTCTTGAAACAAATCCACAATTTTATAAAGTTCTAATGCATAAAAAAAAACATGCCTGCAAAACAGATCTAGTAAATCTAAATGCACGTTGTCCATATAACATTAATATTTCTGCTTGCTCACTTCCACTGCTATAAATATACATCAATAAGTGAACAGTAATTGTGCAAAAAAAAATGTATTTTAGTCACATGCCTTGTCTTTATAAAACTCCTCACTGGAAAAAAAAAGAATTAAAAAATGCTGGGTGACCATCACAATCATTATTTGTTTCTTTTCTTTCAGTTCAAGTTGGGTGTTGCTGCAGTCTGTCATGGTTAGATAGCATGTAATACATTTCCTCTTCTTCATGACCCTCGTCTTTGGTCTTCCTCTAGGCCTCTTTCCTGGTGGTTCCAAAGCCAGCATCCTTCTGCCAATGAACACACTCTCTCTCCTCTGCACAAGTCTAAACCATCTCAGTCTAGCCTCTCTGACTTTAAAGTAATACATTTAATAATAATACATTTTATTCATGTGGTGCTTTAAAAAGGGTGCATGCGTATGCCACAGAGGGGCTGTGTTTGTTTTGTGTTTAGTTTGGTTTAGTCTACCTATCCATCCATCCGTCTATCTATCTATCTATCTATCTATCTATCTATCTATCTATCTATCTATTTATTTATCGAAATGAGTTATTTCAGGATACAGCTCATTGTGGAAACAAAAAGATCTCCAGTTTGAACTTTAAATTTTATTACATAACCTTTTTTCTGAGAACTATGGCACATGTATTTTAGAAAACAATCACACTGTTGTAGTCTCTTAGCACTCTAACAAACCCCACACAGACAAACATACTACTACATACATCTCAGACTTCGAAATTTCAGCAACTAACCCCTTACTAAAACTCAGAAGAGGAACAAAGAACCTTGGTGTTGGTGCTGGACCAATAAGCTAAGCTTTCTAAGCAGCCCGGCTTTTCCAGGGGCCTCCCCTAGTCTTCAATATCCTGCCTGCTACCGTTTTCCAAAGGCTGAGAGTGACTTGCAACCAGTGGTCACAGTGGGAGTTGGACTGATAGACAAGCAAGCGCCCTGATCATGACCTGGTCTGATGGACCATTTGACGCCAGTGTTTAATCAGCCCTATTTTCAAGAGACACCTACAGTATTTAGGCCTTCGATTCATATTATTCTAAAGATCAACATAAATAAAGTTCATTCACACATTTAAAGTTCATTCATTTTTGAACCGCTTGCTTAACAGTGTTCTAGGGTAAACCAATGCACATCAGAGTCGGTATCAAGTAAATGGCAGGATGCAACCTGCACAGGTCACTAATATGTGAAATCCATGAGGCACCCTGAAAGCCTTTGAATCTCTAAAAAAACATCTAAAACATAAACTCGTGTGAATGAAACATCTGTCGTTAGTACTAATAACACATTTCTAGATGGGCTGTCAGTTTTTTTTTTCATGTCCTTTCTGATGGCTGTGTGGCTTTCAAACATGTTTTAGCACTAAAACATTTGGCTATCACATTTCTGCCAGCATTTGTTGCCAGATAGACTAAACTTAGTAGAGTTTCTGAAAAATCTTCCTAGCTCTCTCTAAGGGCGATTAAACTTTTTCTTCAACCAATCAAATTTTTAGCTGTTCACTCTGGAACTTCTCAAAGTCTACCTTACCATGAGCCATTTTCAGAACTGCTGTTTGGAAAATCAAAGAGCAGAGCCACCAAATTGGCCTTCAGCATCAGTGACAAGCTGTGTGAAAGAAAATATCTAACATTGCTGTAGAGCCTCTTTAACCAGCGGATAATAGAAGGAGCGCAAATCAAATCAAACTTTATGTATAAAGCGCTTTTCAAAAACCGACATTGTGTTTCCTGATGACATCCCCAAATGGGAACGTGTACAGTTTAAAAAGTATTGGGTCTAAAAAAAATTTAGTGCCTGATTTACTTTCAATGTGAAGTAGTTGAATAAAGTAAAGAAATTTGAGTATGGTAAGAAAACAAGGGCATTACTCTGATTGTCTATAGAGAACATGCAAACTCCACACAGAAAGGCCAATGTTGAAACCAATGTTGAGACCGCCATCAAACCCGGAATTCATTAGTTGTAAGGCCCATACCCGTATACCACCAATCAGCCCACGGATGTTCTGACTATACTGACTATAATTCTGATTTCATCCCGTCTTCCAATGAAATAAAAATATCAAGTATGTATCATTCTGAATCTGGGGAGTTTGATGAACTACTATGACTATCAAAGGCAGATCCAGTGGGGGATCCGCCTTGATCCTCCTACTACGCCCCTCCCTTGGTCTACAAAAAAAGAAGAAGAAGAAAGGAAAGGGGACTAGTCAAGCGATACCCTTGCA
Source organism: Neostethus bicornis (assembly GCA_902685375.1). Taxonomy (NCBI): domain Eukaryota; kingdom Metazoa; phylum Chordata; class Actinopteri; order Atheriniformes; family Phallostethidae; genus Neostethus; species Neostethus bicornis. The sequence goes on along the minus strand of CACRXE010000076.1, from coordinate 9,983,638 downwards.
GGGCCAGTGAATGTGCCACCAAAATGCAGGAAAATTACTCTTATTTTTTAAAATTTTCGCCCAGGCCCCTTCATATTGGCTTTCTCAATAATCTCACGCCTCCTGCCCCCCCTTTAGAAAATTCTGGATCCGCCCCTGACTATCTTCACTTAGGTTAAAAGAGCTTTGATGAAGAGTCTCGTTGTGTCGTACATAGCAAAGCTATTCTCCGTTTTACTAGCCATGCGTGCAAACAGGGCTGTTCAACAATGTCTCCAGGCAACAGATTTTATACTTTGGTAAATACAAAAGTATATTTTCCATGCTGTCATTATTCAACAATAAAGCTGCACTGTAGCCTAAACAAACCAAGAAAAGTTCCAGACTTTTGATGTGATCAAATTCCTTTCTCATTGATGTGCATGTTGTGACAAGTTCTCTTCACCCGGTTCCATCGCTTTGTCTACGGCTAGAATAACAGCTTCGCTGACATGTGGTGTCAACACCAGAGTACAATGGGAGTTAATCAGCTTGTTTTCAATAACTTCTAAACTAACAAGTGTTGGATATTTTCTAAACTAATTGTTCCAAAGCGTGACTAGACTGTCAGACGAGAAGCAAATAAACAGTGACCCAAAAAACAAATTGTTTTTAAGTATCACCAACATGCACGAATATCTTCGTCAAATATTTGGATGAAAATGGATGAAGAAAATGTATTTCTGAAAACAGAAAAATTCTGTTTACTTTTAAGATATTTTGTACATTTTTAAAGGTAAAAACTACACTGAATTGCTAATGATAGAATTTAAAATGTGTTAAAAATTTTCACCTTTGAGGCTGGAAATCCGTTAAAAATCAAGAAAAGTTACATCAACCGAGTTTTAAATGGGTTTTGGGTTCATTAAATTGCAAAAATGAATAAAAAAACCCAAAATCAAAATAAATATGTGTGGATTATTTATATTTGAATTGAATAGAAAATACTTTATTAATCCCCAAAGAAAAATTTGATGCTGCAGGGCTGACACCTCGATGCCTTCCTGGTCTGATTACGGTGTAAAAGCTGGCATCTGTTCTGTTCCGTTCCATCGTTTTCCGCTCATCCGGGGCCGGGTCTCGGGGGCAACAGCCTCAGACAAGAAGCTCAGGCTTCTCTCACCCCGACTGCATCCTCCAGCTCATCCGAAAGGATCCCGAGTCATTCCTCTCCAGCTGTGAGACATAGTCTCTCCAGCGGGTCCGGGGTCTGCCTCCGGGGTCTCACCTCACCCACGAGGTGCTCGGGGGGCATCCCGACCAGATGTCCGTACCACCACATCTGGCTCCTCTCGACCTGGGGGAGGAGTGGCTCCTCCCTGATGGCAGAGCTCTTCACCCAATCTTTGAGTGAGAGCCCAGCCACCCTGCAGAGGAAGCTCATTTCGTCCGCTTGTATTTGGGATCTCATTCTTTCGGTCAACACCCACAGCTGGTGACCATAGGTGAGGGTCTGAACAGTTAAAAAACTAGTCCGAAATGTGTACATGGAGTCGGGTTTCAATGAAGCACACCAGAGTGGCCCCTCCACATTCCTGCTGGGTCAGAACGAGCGTCCATAGTTCCTCCATCTTGCCAGCGAGTGACCGGATGTTACCCATGACAACCGCAGGGACACAGGCTCAAAGCGTCTCCTTTCAGATTGCCTTCTTCTGGTTCTGAGAGCTAGCTGCTGGTTGTATGCACGCAAACAAAACGGGACAACTCGGGACAACAGCAAAATTAGCCAAAAAACAAAAAACGGCTAGCTTAAAAACAGCTGTCCGGAGTAAAAAAATACAGTCCAAAACGACATCCAAAGAGCTCCAATTTCTAGAGGCCCAATAATATTAGTTTGGATTTAAACACATGACACTTCCCTTAACCTATTAGAATATTTGATTTTTTATCCAACTTTAATAATTTTTTTCCTCTTCATAATCTGCTAAATTGGGACATCCCATTCTTCTTAGGGAGCAGAGATGTGTCAGACCAAGTCAGAGGTGAAGTGCCAACAGGAAAAGGAAGCACTGGAAGCAGGTCTTCTTAAACTACACAGACATAAATAGTTCCATTGTGATTGTCTCCAGAGGTTTCAGGAAAGAATCCAGGCTGGTGTAGTTTCTTTCAAAAAGGGAGAGGGGCTGGATGGACACAGAGCAAATTAAATACAAAGAAGAATGATGCATGTGGGGACACAAGTAACCTGAGCTTCTATGATAGTCATTGAGTCCACAGGTCACCATCTATACCAGGCATGGGCAAACTATGGCTGGTGGTGCCAAATGCGGCCCGTCAAATGTTTTAATTCGGCCCGAAAAAATTAAAATAAATAAACCATAATAACATTTTATTTACCCGACATTTCTGATGTTTTCTCACTAGATGGCGCACTCTGGGTATATTGGCTTTGTTGAGAAAACAACAACACTGCTCCCATTAAAGTGTGTGCCATCGGGCCCAATACATGTACGTAAAAAAGCACGTTAGATTTCCAACCTACATTTTGAACCTAGCCCGCAAGATGCACATTTTTTTAAAGTGGTAGCGCGTTTGATGTAAACTTTAGCACGCTAGATTACATGCGTGTAGCGGCCCCAAGGGCTTTCCATATGTAAAGCATTTGTTTACCAAAGCATGCCATCCATCTGCTCCTGTTCCGCCCCCTTGGTCCAATGTTAGAACCCAATGTGGCCCACAAATAAAAACAGTTTGCCCACCCGTGATCCATATGGAAGAACTAAAATAGCAAAAAACTACATCAATAATGATTAAAAAGGGGATATTTGTCAAGAGAGTAGTCTGTTCCCCCTCTGTGTCCTGTTGCCCCCCTCCATCTTGTCTGTGTGTGTGCAACAAGTCACACCTGAAACTAATCTACTCATCTGCTGGAGCATAAATGGAACAGTTTTTGACACGATCTTCGCCAGATTGTTGTTTATCATGCTTGACTTGTTATCCAGTTTTTGGCTCCAGCTCCTACATTAGAACCTGCCTAGTTTATCTGTTTTGTCTTTATTTGGACTTTTTATCAACCTAATAAATCTGCTTGTGATTTCTTCATCTGAGCCTGTCTGTTGTGTCAAAGGTATATTTTTGGCCTCAGCTCCACATTATGACAGAATTGTGTTTATTTGGGGTAATATATGCTGATCTAGCTGCACAATATCCACAAAAACCCCTCCCACCCCGTGAATGAGACAATTCGTTCAGTCAGAGACTGCTGCACCAGCCATGTAAAAAGATGAGGGTGTAAGAGGTGGGCTTCGTCTAGACAGAAATAAATGTGAGGTAGGAGTTCAGATTAAGGAGATACGATAGTTCTTTTAGAGTAATTGTTGTTACCTAACTCTAATGTAAACAAAGCTAGATTACGATGGAGACGTTCTGAGAATAAAGCACAAAATAAGGGTACAGGTGGGTGGGCGTTATGTACAGAGAAAATTGCTTAACAGTTCATGTGACTGATGTGAAAACAACAGGATCGTAAAGCCGAAGAACTGTATGATTACAAGCTAAACCCTAAAGTAGTTGCATGTTGCAGGGTAAATACGTCAGACCAGAATATTCTTTAAGCAATCAGTGATTAACGGATCAAAGTCTGGAAAAATGTCCCACCCGGTACACAAGCATTACAAAGTTGGTAATTACACAAGTATTTAAAAAAAAGGATCATGTAACTGAGACTATGGGAGCAGTTATAAAAGCACAAATACAATTATGAAAGTTCAGAAAATTTTGAAAATCATCTCCAAACTGTTTCTTTATTTGCTTTTAAAGTTTTTGTTCATTTAATTTTTGAATGGCGATTAAAAAAACTTTTTTTTGTTGTTGTAAAATTGCCTTCAAGAGTGAGTATGCCAGTTGTTTTACTGTTTCTATGTGGCGCTGTGACAGTCTAGTGACCTGTAGAGCGTGTAACTCATTTAACACGAGCCAGGATAGGCAGCAGCCGGGATCGCACCCGACATCAAACTACAAGTCAGCTAAGACATTGGAGCCAAAGACGAAAAAAAAAATGAGTTCAAAATCTAAACATATTTAAAACTATATGAAAAAAATTACATATTTTTTAGATGCTGCCTAGTCAAACAAATTTACGTATCAAACTGCTTATGCTTAACAAAAAATGTGTTTGAGCCATTTAATGCTAGTAAAAATGGTCAGAAAATGACAACATTTGGAAAAAATTGACTAATTAAAACCAGGGGCGGATCCAGAATTTTCTAAAGGGGGGCGGGGTGGCGTGAGGTCATTGACAAAGCCAGTATAAAGAGGGCTGGGGCGTTCACCTCAGAACATTTTGAAAATTAAGAGTAATTTTTCTGCATTTTGGTGGCCCATACACTGGCTCTGCAAGGGGATAGCTTGACTAGTCCCCTTTCCTTTCTTCGTTTTTTTTTTTTTTTTGTGGACCAAAAGTGGCCGGGGGGAGAGGGGTGTGCACCACCCATGCCCCCCATGGATCTGCTCTTGAAAACATACACATTTTTAGCACCAAAAATTTAAAGAAATGAAGTATTAGATAAGTCAATGTACTTTTTGCAGATAAGCTTCCTGTTCAGATAATTGACCGGCCAGCAGGAGAAGCTGCCCCAAAAGAGGAGGTGAAACAGGCTAGATTAGTCAGGATTAGGGTTTATCCCTATGCTGATGGGGATAACTCCAAGCAAGACCGCTACTGTAATCTAAGCTACAATACTGGTAACAGTTAGATTCCAGAAACCACTAGTGACAAGATGACACTTTTCATTCACGACAAATGAGCAGCTGTGTATTCATCAATGGTGTGGTAAGATCTGACTCAACACAGTTGTGTTACTTTGAATTTTGTAGACAATTTTTTTTTTCAGATAAATATTATTAGAAGGAACAGAAAAAAAAAGTGGACAGTCATTATTTTCGTACTGAAAAAGTGAATCTTGTATGGATTTGCTCAATTCTTCTTGAAAAAAAAAAAAAGTCACACATTTTTATATAAATAGAAAATAATTTAAAATGAATGGCTTTGTAACCAGCAAATGAATTTTAATTACCTGGCCATAGTTTCTCAACCCTCACTATGGATGAACTGATTAGGATTTCAGCATCATGCAACCAATGGTCAAGGTCTATCTGACCTATCTGACGTGACTGCTTCATCCTGGTTAAGTCATAGACCTCCACCATTCATTATTGGTGACGTTTGTGGTATGGCGTATCCTGATGAAGACGTATTGTTCAAAGCTCTGGCACCAACTTATTCTTATTTTGAAAACATTTCACATTGGTTTCTATTGGCAACGGCTTAATTTAAATTCAACACAACAGCAAAAATGTAATAAATGCAGTGAATAGCAGCTCTGGCAGGAGTTCAGGATTTAATGAAACGTCTGAAGACACTGCATGCTGTTATGTGAGTGAACAGAACGTTTACTGTACAAGTCAAGACCGTGACATTCTGAAGATGGACCAGTCTGAACCTTTTAAACAATGACAGAGAGGAAGAAAAGACGGTTTGGAGACAAATTAAATTAGAAGTCACTATCAGCAGGCACAAAACAATAGAAATTCTGGATACTTTTTTTAGTACCAGAAATCTGGTCATTGTTGCCTCAGAGATTTATTAATAGAATTTACTACACGTTTTATGCTCTAATAATTATTTTTCAGGATTTTATAGCAACATCATCAAGGACATCTGAGTCAGTAAGTTCTTGTCATAAATGTCAAATGTTTAATAAAAAGCAATCGTCATCGTCTAAAACGTATTTCTTACAAACGCATAAACAAAATTTTTTGTTCCGTTCTGTCGTCTTCCGCTCATCCGGGGCCGGCTCGCGAGGGCAACAGCCTCAGACGGAAAGCCCAGGCTTCTCTCACCCCCGGCTGCATCCTCCAGTTCACCCGAAAGGATCCCGAGTTGTTCCCCAGCTGTGAGACAATCTCTCCAGCGGGTCCAGGGCCTGTTGGTCTCCTCCCAGTGGGACGTGCCCGAGACACCTCACTAGCAAGGTGCTCAGAGGCATCCTGACCAGATGTCCGAACCACCCCATCTGGCTCCTCTCGACCTGGAGGAGGAGTGGATCAACACTGAGCTCCTTCCGGATGGCAGAGCTCCTCACCCGATCTCTGAGTGAGAGCCCAGCCACCCTGCGGAGGAAGCTCGTTTCGGCCGCTTGTTTCCGCAATCTCATTCTTTCGGTCACCACCCACAGCTGGTTACCGTAGGTGAGGGTAGGAATGTAGATCGACTTCTAAATCAAGACCTTTGCTTTTCGGCTCAGCTCTTTCTTTACCACGACGTACTGATGCAGCGTCCTAGTGATTGCTGATGGCATTCTACCCTTTACCGGGCAAGGACCACGGTCTTGGATTTGGAGGCACTAATTCCCATCCCCACTGCTCACACTCAGCAGCAAATTGATCCAAACAAATTTTACAGCAGAAAACAGCACAAATGTAGCACAAACTATTGACACTACCTTTTGGGAGTTTTCTTGCATTTTTAAGCAAAATTAGGTGCTGGATGACCTCAGATTGACCTAGAAAAGAATCGTAAATATCTGAAAAACTGTAATGGCACAAACAATTTTTTTACAGCTCAAACGTAGCACAAACAAATGACGTCATTTTTGTTTATTTTTGTTTATATATTTTTCTAAGTGGGGCCAGCTTCACAAAAGTCTCTCACCTGTCCAGGGTCTGCCTCTGGGTCTCCTTCTAGTAGGATGTGCCCGAAACACCTCCTAACCAGACACTTCCTAACTAGATACCCGAACAACCCTATCTGGCTTCTGTATACACAGAAATTTAGAAACAGGCCAATGTATGAGTAAAACAGCAGGCAGAGTTTGAAACATGCTGCATCACAGAGGCTGATTCAAAAGTCTGTGATCTGATTGTTTGGTCTGAATGAAGGAATTTCCTGTATGTGTGCACGCAGGTGGCTGAATGGGATGGGGTCTCTATTGGGGTGGTGAGGAATGCAGGTTTAGTGACCTTAGATAACATGTAACCCATCCTGGTCTGTTCTAAATACCTCCTATTCATGTTGGACCTGAGTCATCCCATTCCCGGCTGTTTACAGGCATTACTTTTGCACAAAAGAGATGAAAAAAACATCCAATTAATAAAGTATTTAATACAAATATTTTTTTACATTTTTACTCTACAGATAAGCAGTAAGTTTAGACGTAAAAATTTTCTCATTCGTTTTCACTCACACCTAATGAGTTCATTTTTGTGCAAGATCTAAATCGAACCACTTTTATTGTCTATAAGTGCTGCCCAATTTTGACAAAACATTTCATTGCATTTTTTTCTACCTGTAATCATAATATTGATTTGATAATCAATATGTAATGTGTATAAGTAATTCTTTTGGAACCATCTTAAAATGGTAAAATATTGCCATGTGTAAAAGAGCACGGTAATGTTTACTGGCAGTGGGAACTACTTCTCCAGCTGCACCCGCAAACTTCCTGATTTTTCACTACGTGACAAATTGAGGTTCTTTACGATGAGCTAATAACAATTGTCAATATCACAACATTGAATGGATATTAATTACAGTGATTAGGTGCAGCCCTAGTGTCCAGGCCCGTGTTGTCCACCTATGGCCATCATGCGATTCAAAGTGTTGAACTGGTACACTGATTAACTGTAAAATAAAATACTAAAACAATTAATATACTGTATATAAATATGTTTGAATTAGTACTGAAAATGCACCTGGAGCTTTCAAACATCATTACCGCGGTAAACTACAGTACATTCCACCTATTGTGTGCGCCGACAATGGCTGTTTCAGCTCAATTCCTCCGAGCTGCTGTTCCACCGAGCTGCTGTTTCAGCTCCACTCTACCTAGTCGCCTTTCTGAAGCTGTTTGGAGCTCTCTCTTGGATTGCTTGGAGCTACCGTCTCTTCTTCTTCTCCTTTTGGCATTTCCCTTCAGGGGCCGCCACATCAAGTCAGTTTCTTCCATCTAATCCTATCTCCTGCATCCTCTTCGGTCACACTAACTATCTTCATGTCTTCCTTCACTGTATCCATGAACCTCCTCTTTGGTCTTCTTCTGGTCCTCTTTCCTGGTGGTTTCAAACCCAACATTCATCTACTCTCTCTCTCCTCTGTACATGTCCAAACCATCTCAGTCTGGCTTTTCTGACTTTATCTCCAAAACCTCCATTAAGTGCTCATCTCTAATCCTGTCCATCCTCGTCACTCCCAGAGAGATCCTCAGCATCTTCATCTCTGCTACCTCCATCTCTGTTTCCTGTCTTTTTTACAGTGCTACTGTCTCTAGACCAATCAGCACGGCCGGTCTCACTTTGTACACTTTCCCTTTCATTTTAGCTGAAACTCTTCTATCACACATCACACCTGATACTTTTCTCCACCCGTTCCAGCCTGCCTGCACACGCGTCTTCGCCTCTTTTCCACACTCTCCATTGCTCTGGACTGTTGATCCTAAGTACTTAAAATCTACCACCTTCTTTATCTCTTCTCCCTGTAACCTCACTTTTCCATCTGGAGCTACCGGACACACAAATTTCCCGACTTGGGAATTAATAAGTATCTGTATCTGTATTAGTTGTGTCATAATATTATGAAAAGTAAGGAGTTGGGAAGTTATTATCGTGATAAAGTTGTGTGTAAGATTCACATCATTTACAGAGTTACATCTCTACCAAAACCTCAGTACGTCAGTGAAACTACAGCCATATCTTTTTAACTCTTTGTCACTTTTTCTCCATTTGACTGCCAGTCAAGTTTTACTTTGTCCCCTGACAGTCAGAAAGAGTCCACCTCCCCGGAGCCTAAACTCAGAAAGTAGGAAACCAGCTCAGCCTACATGACCCAATTACAATCATCTCCTAGTTATCACTCTAAAATCCATCTAACAACCACTTTTTCTGCTTCAGACAGGATCTTTTATAGCAGGAAAGAGGGAGAAATTTGAGACAAATGTGCAAAATTTATTTAAGTAAATCAGCAAAGTGTATGCTTACACCTGCCATGTCTCTTGCACGTGGTACAGTTACAGAGCACTAAATAAAGCTCCAGTAGATGTGGAGCAGGTACAGCACATCTTTTTTAATAAATTAGAACAGCAGGGAGGGGGTTACACATTACCAAATGTTCTTTTAGCAGGTAAGTAATCCCAGAATTATTTTTTCAGATTAAATTAGGATTTAAATCAAATTGATCTGCTTTGCATGTGAATAAGGATAATAAAAAAAAAAATGTGATTGGTTGACAGTAAAAAAAATCCAGTTTGTAATTTAAAACTTAGACAGTCAACTGACACATTTTCAACCATCGAAGGTACTTGTGCTCACACCATGTAACAAAGGAGGAAAGAGTAGAACCATAGAAACATTTCACATTTCATTTCAAGGTGTCTTATGAATAGGATATTCAAAGATGGAGACATTTTGACTTTCATCCAAGTGTCATTTTCAATCTGAGAGGACCTGATTGAATATGACACTCAGATGAGAGTCAAAACGTCTCGATCTTCAAATATTCTCTCTAGAAGACAACTTAAAGCCTTTCTACAATGAATCCCTCCTGGACGAATGAGGGATTACACAGACATGGAACCGTCTAGAAAAAAAGAACACAAATTGCAAAAGGAGAACACATTAATGTCAACTTAAATCTTCTTCTTCTCCTTTCAGCATTTCCCTTCAGGGGTCGCCACAGCAAGTCAGTTTCTTCCATCTAACCCTATCTGCTGTATCCTCTTCGGTCACACCAACTATCTTCATGTCTTCCTTCACTGTATCCATGTACCTCCTCTTTGGTCTTCCTCTAGCCCTCTTTCCTGGTGGTTCCAAATCCAGCATCCTTCTGCCGATGTACTCGGTCTCTCTCCTCTGTACATGTCCAAACCATCTGAGCCTGGCCTCTCGGACTTTATCTCCAAAACCTCTGACATGTGCTGTTCCTCTGATATACTCATTTCTGATCCTGTCCATCCTGGTCACTCCCAGAGAGATCCTCAGCATCTTCATCTCTGCTACCTCCATCTCTGCTTCCTGTTTTTTCCTCAGTGGCACAGTCTCTAGACCAAACAGCATGGCGGGTCTCACCACGGTTTTCTACACTTTTCCTTTCATTTTAGCTGAAACTTTTCTGTCACACATCACACCTGATACTTTTCTCCACCCGTTCCAGCCTGCTTGAACACGCTTCTTCACCTCTTTTCCACACTCCCCATTGCTCTGGACTGTTGATCCCAAGTACTTAAAATCTTCCACCTTCTTTATTTCTTCTCCCTGTAACCTCACTTTTCCATTTGGATCCCTCTCATTCACACACATGTACTCTGTCTTACTCTGACTAATCTTCATTCCTCTTCTTTCTAGTGCAAACCTCCACCTCTCCAGCTTTTCCTCCACCTCTTCCCTCCTCTCACTACAGATCACAATGTCATCTGCAAACATCATTGTCCATGGAGATTCCTGTCTGACCTCGTCTGTCAGCCTGTCCATCACCATAGCAAACAGCAAAGGACTCAGAGCAGATCCTTGGTGCAGTCCCACCCCCACACTGAACTCCTCTGTCTCACCTACAGCACACCTCACCACTGTCTTACAGCCCTCATACATGTCCTGAACCACTCTAACATACTTCTCTGTCACACCAGACTTCCTCATACAATACCATAGTTCTTCTCTAGGTACCCTGTCATACGCTTTCTCAAGATCTACAAAGACACAGTGCAGCTCCCTCTGGCCTTCTCTGTACTTCTCTAACAGCATCCTCAAGGCAAATACTGCATCTGTAGTGCTCTTTTTAGGCATAAAACCATACTGCTGCTCACAAATTCTTACTTCAGACCTTAACCGAGCTTCGACAACTTTTTCCCATAACTTCATCGTATGACTGATCAGTTTTATTCCTCTGTAGTAACCACAACTCTGCACATCTCCCTTGTTCTTAAAAACAGGAACTAGCACACTTCTTCTCCATTCATCAGGCATCTTCTCACTTTCTAATATCCTGTTAAACAGCCCAGTCAGAAACTCTACTGCCACCTCACCTAAACACTTCCATACTTCTATAGGGATATCGTCAGGGCCGAGAGCCTTTCCACTCTTCATTCTCTTCAGTGCTCTCTTTATTTCTAACTTACTAATCCTAGCCACTTTCCGCTCCACTATCGTAACGTCTTCTACTCTTTTTTCTCTTTCATTCTCTTCATTCATCAACTCTTCAAAGTACTCTTTCCATCTTCCCATCACATTACTGGCATCTGTCAAGAGACATCCATTCCTGTCTTTAATCACCCTAACTTGTTGCACATCCTTCCCATCTTTGTCTCTCTGTCTTGCCAACCTGTATAAGTCCATCTCTCCCTCCTTGCTGTTAAGCTTAGCATACAAGTCGTCGAAGGCTGCTTGTTTTGCCTTTGCCACCTCTACTTTAACCTTATGCTGTATCTCCCTGTATTCTTGCCTACTCTCCTCAGTCCTCTCAGTGTCCCATTTCTTCTTAGCCCCATTTCTTCTTAAATAACCTTTAAGAAGTCTTCCTAATCGTTTGAACCTCAGTTATTGGGCAAAACATGCACAATAGAGCCCAAGTGCGACTGAAAAAAAATCTGGTTAAAAATTTTTAGACAGAGATAAGCTACATGTTCTTGTTCCACATCCAGACATGAAGAAAAACGAAAGACAAGCACAGGGGTGGGCAAACATTTTGGTTCCCGGGCCACATTGAGTTCTAACATTTAACAAAGGGGCCGGAACAGGAGCAGAAGGATGGCATGCTTTGGTAACCGCTAGATAAGGCCTATAGAATGACACGCTAGATTTTAAACAAGCGCATTAAATGTTAAATCAAGAGCATTAAATTTCAAATCTAGCAGCGCTAGGTCTGAAATCTAAGCGCTTGATGTAACATCTAACACGCTTGTTTACCTGCAGAGACACATTTTAATGGGAGCAGTATTGTTGTTTACCCAACAAAACCAAAATATCTAGAGTGCGCCATCTAGTGACGAAACATCATAATCGCAGGGAAAATAAAACATTAGCAAGGTTTATTTATTTAATTTTTTCAAGTCACGATGGGCCAGATTGAAACATTTATTGGGCCGCATGTGGTCTGCGGGCTGTACTTTGCCCATGCCTGGACTAGCATCATACAATAGGTTTAGTAAGAAAGGGTTAAGATGGTTTCACAGAACAATTTAAATACTTACATTTTTTTTTTTTTACCTTATTGGTTCCACTTTAGGTTTACTTGCCATACTTGTCCATTTTTCCATAATTGCAACATTTTATATGAAGTCAGAATTACACTTGAAAATTTTTCAATTTAAGTTCATCAATTCTGTTTTTGAAAAATCTGTCTCTAGTTCAACAACGGGATACAGCACCGTATCCTTTTTTTTTTTTTTTTGTTCCAGAATCAAATTGAGTTTTATATTTTATTATGGTGACAGCACTTTTCTTAAGTTAAAAAGCCTTGGAGCCAACATGGTGTCATCACTTCTCACTTTCTACTTGCAGGGTGCCATGAACTTGTCTCCATGGATGCTGAGTAACAACACTTGCAAACAGCTTCCCCGCAGAGCTGTGCAGACCTGGCACACAGCCGGTTGCCCTCCTCTACACTGGCTCTTTGTCTGTAATCTGTGTGTGTCGCACTGCAGTTTGAGTGGAAGCCTACCTTGATCTCTTCTCCTTGAAGCCTTTTTCCCTTTAATAACAGAAGAGCCCACAGAGCTAAAAGTGCTCTCTCTCCATGTCAAAGGGGAGTTTCAGACACAAGCCAAAACAGACATGATGAGATCTCCACAGATCCACATATGGCTGTATTTACATGCTAGTGGTGGTCTGGCTGAATAATTCTGGGTTACTGTGATCCATATTTTTCTGGGTTTTTAAGCTAACATGAACTCAGCTATCCCAGCATGCCGCTGTCAGCCACTGACCTTCTTTAAATAAAACAGGGTGAGTAAAATAATGTTGATCGCTATCAGCTGACTAACTGTATTTGAATGAATTTGGTTGTGAACTGAAACACCTGCAGAATTTTACAGATAAGTTTCATCTTCCTGTTTTTTTCGGCATCATCGTTTGGCTGAAACCCTCTAAATATCCATTGGGATTTTTGGGAAGTAAAAACAGCTTTTGGATTAGAATTATTACACTGAACCAGTAACAAACCCTGCATGCCATTACAGCCTTGTCTGCTGGCCTAAAAGGGATCTGAATCGCATACTGGTGTTGGGTATATTTTGCCCATTATGTTTTTTAAACGTAAGGCAGCTAGGACGCGGCATCGGTCCATCGTGGTAAATATAGAGCTGAGCCGAAATGCAAAGCTCTCGATTTACAAGTCGATCCACGCTGTGTGTGGTGACCAAAAGAATGAGATCGCAGATACAAGCGGCCGAAATGAGCTTCCTCCATAGAGTGGCTGGGCTCTCACTCAGAGATCAGGTGAGGAGTTCTGCCATCCGGAAGGAGCTCGGTGTCAAGCCGCTCCTCTTCCAGGTCGAGAGGAGCCAGATGGGGTCGTTCGAGCATCTGGTCAGGATGCCCCCCAAACGCCTCGCTGGTGAGGTGTTTCGAGCCTGCACCAGTAGGAGACCAAGAGGCAGACCCCGGATCCGCTGGAGAGACTATGTCTCACAGCTGACTCGGGAACGACTCCAGGTGAGCTGGAGGATGCAGCCGGGGTGAGAGAAGCCTGGGCGTCACGTCTGAGACTGTTGCCCTCGCTGCCTCGGATAAGCGGAAGACGACGGAATGGAACAAAACATTTTTTAAAAAATATTTTCAAATGATCAGTTTGATGTCTTTCATGACTTTTCCGATAGCTATACTGATTTCCAACAGGAGTTTTAGCTTTTTTTGACCATTCATATTTGTTTTTGACGATAACAAACAAAAAAAAAAATTGAACTCTAGAGAAAATTTTGAACCTGTTTTTCCATCTGTGATTTCTGAGCTCTTTTTTCCCCAGTATCAATTCAGTGCATTGTGATGGGTTTAAAACCATAAAGTTCTTATTAAAAGCCTTATACTTCTTATTTAAAGTGCACGATATGAAAAGTCTTGTAATGCCTTGCCTAACCTTAGACACACCACAAGATTAGCCATGATAGTGATACAAGCATGCAGACATAAGCGTTGGCAATTGGAGGCTAATCTTCCATTTATCCCTGTAATCTGCCGCATGATCAACACGTGCATATGTTTTTTAAAAAGTATTTGAATCTCAGGCTGGCAGGAATTTGTTGTAATCTGCTTTTTTCGTTGAGTTTTTCTTGGAAAAACATTTGAAACAACATATTCTACTTGACAGTATTTAGTAGTGTGTTTAGCTCAGGCATGGGCAAACCATGGCCCGGGGGTCACATGCGGCCCATTAAATGATGTAATCTGGCCCGCCAGCTTGAAATTTTTAAATAAATAAACCTTGTTAATGTTTTATTCCCCCTGCAATTCCAAATTTTCCTCACTAGATGGTGCTCTCTTCATACATCGGCCTTTGTTGAGAAAACAACAACACTGCACCCATTAAAATGTGTGTCTCTGTGATGCGCTCGCTGTCAAAATGAACAGTGTGCACAGACACGGAAAGCCATCGGGCCCGATACACGCACGTGTGATTAATTATGTGTAATATTTCTGAAAAAAAGAAAGGTACAGGCTGCATGGTGGTGCAGTGGCCTCACAGCAAGAAGATTGGGGTTCAAGTTCTGGAAACACTGGCCTTTCTGTGTGGAGTTTGTATGTTCTTCTTGTGTATGCGTGGGTTTTCTCCGCGTACGCCAGATTCATGTTTGAGTCATTCTCAAGCTTTCTTGTCCAGAATTCGGACGTCAGGTCAGTATTGCTTTTGTCAATGAAAAGATTTAGTTGATAAGGCTTTCTTTATGACGATGACGTAACGATAACAACATAAACGCAGCTCTTTGGTGACTAAAATCTGACAAGACATTTGCAAGCTTCTGTTGGCGAGATGAAAATGGAACTATGGAAAGCCATTTGGGCCGCTATATGTATGTAATCTAGCACGCTAAATGTTAAAATTAGCGCGCTGAATGTTCAAATCTAGCACAACACACCGGCGGGCGTGAGAACGTCCCACACCATGGCAGCAACAGCAACAAAGGGGCTTGGTGGTCGGATGGGCAAACTTTATTCATTACCAATCAGAGAATAAAATGGAATGCGTTGTTGTGGGAGACAAATGTAAATGTGGACACACAATAGGTGGAAAGAATACTACCAATCTCAAGTGGCATCTAAAAGCTTATCACCCTGATATTCATGCTAACGGAAGCCATAAGTCCTTTGAGGGTTAGACTAACCCTAACTCCTGTTTAGCACAAGTTAAAGCTATGCAGGGTTGTCTTTTGTTTTGTTTTTTGTTTTTTTAACAAATAACTTGCATTATTCTCAGTAATAAGGCCAAGATTGTTAGAGTAAGAATATTTGTTGTTCTTGGCTTTTTACACTAAAACTAGACCAAAAACGTTTTCGCTGACTGAAACTAGACTACAGCTAAAATTAATTTTTGTTCCAAAGACCAAGACAAAAACTCAGATGGCTGCCAAAAACAACATTGTGTCAGGTTGTTCTTGAGCATAGACTTTGTTCTCTGCGACGCCCATATTCTGATATTAGAGGAAAGTGCACACACTCTGCTCACACTCGGTCAAAACAACGAGTTTAATTTTTATGTGAATGCACCAAAATAAGTATATAAAAGAAAATAGGATAGGCTTTGCTTGCATGATTCACTTAACAGTATTTGTGGCCTTAAACAAAATTTACACTGTGCTGTGCCAAAAATGGCAACACATTGATTAAGATATGGCTTGTCTAAAAACAGCCCTCTCCCTTTTTCTTGAACAGGTTCCTGTTTTACTCAAACCGTTTGGAAGAGTTCATATCCAGTGGAGAATAAACTCTCTTCTGACAGACACTTTCATCTAAAATTACTCTCTTCTGAGTCCTGTAGACATAACACAACATTCCTACAGACAGATGACAGGAAAAAATGACAACAGCCCCAAAATGACGTCACAGGAAAATCATCACATCATTTTGCTTTTTAAATTCCAAACTGGTACTTTATATGTCTAACAAGGGGATAGTGAGGGAGCTTATCCTGTCTAGTTAGCAGAAGGGGTACGTCCTGAACAAGTTTCTAGTCTGTCACAGAGACAGAAAATATAATCATAAATTATTACAGGCAGGTAAAAATATATTCTTTAGACAGGTAGAAGAGATAAAGAAGGTGGAAGACTTTAAGTACCGGTACTTAAGATCAACAGTCCAGAGCAATGGAGAGTGTGGAAAAGAGGTGAAGAAGCGTGTGCAGGCAGGCTTAAACGGGTGGAGAAAAGTATCAGGCATGATGTGTGACAGAAGAGTTTCAGCTAAAATGAAAGGGAACGTGTACAAAACCAGGGTGAGACCGGCCATGCTGATTGGTCTAGAGACAGTGGCACTGAAGAAAAGACAGGAAGCAGAGATGGAGGTAGCAGAGATGAAGATGCTGAGGATCTCTCTGGGAGTGACCAGGATGGACAGGATCAGAGGAACAGCACATGTTAGAGGTTTTGGAGATAAAATCAGAGAGGCCAGACTGAGATGATTTGGACATGTGCAGAGGAGAGAGAGAGTACATCGGAAGAAGGATGCTGGGTTTGGAACCACCAAGAAAGAGGCCTAGAGGAAGACCAAAGAGGAGGTTCATGGATACTGTGAAGGAAGACATGAAGATAGTAGGTGTGACCAAAGAGGATGCAGCAGATAGGGTTAGATGGAAGAAATTCACTTGCTGTGGCGACCCGTGAAGGGAAATGCCGAAAGAAGAAGAAAAAGAAAAGTATGTGCAAAAATGGTCTGGCAATAGATTTCTCTAGACCTAATTGTTTACGATAAACGGTGTGTTCATTATTTGTTCTCATGTGTGATTGAATTAACGACGTTTGAAAAATATGAACAATCTAAAATGTTTCTGAAAGTTTCTGAAAACTGTCAAATTTACTGTATTTACTCATTTTATTTGATTTAACAATTTTTTTTATTCCACTCGGTAAATTATTGCTCTTGACAAATTGTCCAGCTCTTTCTTACTAACCCAAGATGCCTGGCTTTTTTCCTTTATTTAAATTAGATGCTCTTTAATTAATTAACAGTCCAAGGCTCCTTTGCCTGCATAAGCTATTTTTTTGTAAATAAACCAAATAATTGAAAAGAGTGTCTGGTCTCGATATGGTATGACTGGTACCAAAGTTTGGTACATATTAAAGGTAATAGATCGCTTTGAGAATTGGGCTCTGCCAACACTACCCTTTGTCACCAATTATTTGTCAGCAGTAGTTTTATGTATAACAGCATTTCTAGGTGTAGGTGAGGCATTAGAAGTATCCAGTTTGGTGACCTTAGGATTGGGTCTTTGCTTTTCACAGATGATGTAGTCCTGTTGGCTTTCTCTGGCTTTGATCATAAACTCTGTCTGCACCAATTTAATGCTGAGTCTAAATCGGTTCCTCGAATTAAGAGACCGTGGTCTTCACCTGGACAAAAGTTGGAATGCCTCTCACAGGTCAGAGTCAGTAACGGACTCTAAGTATCTTAGATCTTGTTCACAATAGAGAAAAGTTTGGAAAGAATATTAAAGACAAATTGGTGCAGCATCTGAGATAATTAGGACGCTGCAAACTAAGCTCTTGATTTACCAGTCAATCTACCAACCGTTGGTGGGACCTAAAATACAAGATACCGGAAGATAAGCTTCCTCTGTGGAATGGTTGGCTCCCTGCTCAGAGATAAAAAGAGAAGCTTCTGGAGGAACTCAGAGGCGTTCCTCCTCCGAGTTGAGAGGAGGGATGATTCAACCATCTGATTTGGATACCTCTTAGGGACCTTGTTAGGAAGCCTTCCAGAGGTGTTCCAGGCGCGTCCCACCGGGATGGTACCCAGAAACAGACCCAAAACCTGCTGCAAGGACTGTGCCTCAAAGCTGGTAAGAAAACACTTCAAGATCCTTCCACGTGAGCTGGGGGATGAGGTTGAAAGTAGTCTGGGCTTCCCTACCGAGGCTGCTGCATCCTTGGGATGTCCATAGATAAAATGTGACGAGATATGTGACGAGGAGCTCTTTTTTTTTTACACTGTCGACTGACTTTAATAAATTAAACTGTGATACAAGCTAAAATCTTGAGAACATACTTGATCAGAAAGAAAGAAATAATAATCAGTACCAGCCATAATGTACACTGAACATGAGCATAAATGGTGGAGACGGTGGCCGCGTGGTTAGCGCGTTCGCCCGCGGACCGGAAGGTCCCACGGAAAGCACGTCTAGGGTCCTTGGAGAAGACACCTAACCCCCACTTCTCCCACCATTGGCGCCGTTGAAGGGCAGCCTGCTGCGGTGTAAGGAGTGCAGCAAACAAATTTCCCGGTGAGGGATGAATGGAGTAATTCAAAATAAAATAAATAAATAAATAAAAATAAATCAGTCTATAGAGCACGCTGACTAATCTGTAAGATATCAGATCACTTGTCCTCTGAGGCATAACACAGTAAAAATTTGTACTATTCAAACTCTCAAACATGTCATAACCAAGACAGAAGAGAGACACAAAACACGTTGGTACAAGCCCTGACAAAAGATACACCCAACAGCAGAAATTATACACCGAAACATTGGATCAACAACACGACTGGGATGTATTTGCACAGTATTATTTATCATGTCACACAGTATTATTTATTGAGTACTTACTCATTAGTACTTACTCTGTAGTTACACAGTCCTATTTTATCATGCACTCAGTACCACTAATTACATATTTGTCGCAGAAGATTCTTGGATCAATTAAATTTCTGTGTAAAGTTTCAAAAAAATGATATAAAGTATGTTGACGGAGAATTTAATCTACTAAAGTAGCTTAAGGTAGATTAAACTTTTACACAGTAACAGGAGAAAAGGAACCCAGACTCTTTCCCTTTGACACAAGTAAAGGTTTTCTAATAGAGATTAGTGGTGTGTGTTACAGCATTTTTTGGTATCAATCCAATACTGAGTAAATACAGGCCACCACATTACAGGTACATAGAACTGGTATCTTGCTTGAGTTTATTTTGTGAGAAAATAAGTTTTATTGCTTATCAGCTACTAAATTTAGAGCAATTTACAGTATATAACAGAGAGCTGCAGACTGAGAGCTGGGATGACCTAGTCTGAGAGGTCAGGGTTAGCATCTGGTGCTAGCTAACTTTATTTTATGTTACTGTCTGAGGTTTTGCTTTAGCATCATTTGGCTTCTCACAAAGCTATTCCTAATTTACTGGGATGTTAATGCTGTAATCAGATTTTTGGCTCAGCCACTGCTTATTTAACATTTTTTTATCACCAGGGTGAAACCAAAGTCACTTTTTAACAGGAGGAACTGACAAAATTGAAAGCACCTAATTAATTAAAACCGGCAAGAAATCGAGCTAAACCTTTTTTATAGCAACAACCACTAAACAGCAATTTCATAAGTATTTATGAGTCGAAATTATTTTATTTTTTGCAGGAAATAAAATTCCTCGAAAAAAGTGATGTCATGTTCAAGCGCCAGAATATGGGTGGTGCCCAGTGGTGCGTATAGACCAGGAGTGGGCAAATTTCTTTATTCGTGGGCCACTTTGGGTTCTAACATTTGACCAAGGGGCCGGAACAGGAGCAGATGGATGGTATGATTTGGTAAACAAGCGCGCTAGATATGGAAAGCCATTGGGGCTGTTACACGAACACGATCTAGTGCGCTACCGCTTAAAAAATGTGCATCTTGCAGGCTAGGTTTAAAATTTAGGTTGAAATCTAACGTACTTGGGTACGTGCGTGTATTGGCCCGGATAGCTTTCCATATCTGCACTGTTTATTTGGACAATGTGCACAGCACGAAAACACACACATTTTATGGGAGCAGTGTTGTTGTGTTCTCAAAAAAAGCCAATATACCAAGAGTGCGCCATCTAGTCAGAAAACACCAGAAATGCAGGGGAAATAAAACATTGATATGGTTTATTTATTTAATTTTTGGGGGGCCGGATTAAAACTTTTAACGAGCCGCACGTGGCCCACGGGCCGTAGTTTGCCCATGCCTGGTATAGCCTGGTTAAAGGATAAACTCCAGCTCACAACATGTGAATATAAATCCTTTCTTTACCATTCACACTATCTTCTACACACTAAGAATCAGGAGATTTAACTCTGGATGTGAATATCTAAAGAAAAACATCAAGTGTTTTAAGTCTAAGGACCCCACTTTGTCTGCCTGTGTGTGTTTTAGAGTGTGTGTAAGTCCTTCCTCCCACATACTGCTTATCAGACACAGATGTACTTCATCACCCTCTGCAGTAGATCTTCTCCAGCCTTCCTTCATTCTTTGCCAAAGTGTTGATCCTCCTACATGTGCAAGATCTGTCGTGTATCTTCAGATCTCTGATACATCTCCCTCATTTAATGTTGTTCTCTTATTCATCAACTCTATCTTTACAGAGACCTGGCTGAGAGAGTTCATACATCCACCCAGAGAGGGTTTGTTCTTTCCATTTTCCGGCCAGAGTCTCATCTGCTTTCATATAATTTGCCAAGTTCCATCTATTTTCTGAACCACTTCACTCAACACTGGAGCATTTACCAGCGGGTATCAAGCAGGGTACACCCTGCTTAAGTTGGCATCTGCCTTTGCATGTCCACCCAATCTCTGCAGCATCTGGGGCCTCATTTTTCTAACTCTTGTGTAGAAAAGAAGAGCTTCACTTCTATCCTCAGTTCACTTCAGGTTTTGTCCCCAAGTTTCCGAAGTCTCACCATTTGTGTGGAGTAGCTTCCATCAAAACCTGAGTTATTCTCTTCCTGTTCTGCCTGAAGGAGTTAACCAAAGGATGTCTCTCTCGATTGCGACATGCATCATCCAGAAAGAAGACCTTGTCAGATATAATCAGGTTTCCAGTCATGTGAACACCCCGTAGCTATAAAACACAAATCAGTCAACCTGGGCTCCATCAAAGGATCTAAAGTCTTCTGTGAAGTTCAGAGAACCTCAAAGACCATCATTAGCTGTGGTTGTGAGAGGATGCAACCATAAAGGAAGCAGTAAGTACTGGTGAGAGTAATTTTTTTTTTTTTTTTTTTTTTATTATTTATCTTGGACAAGGTAGCATGTTCTCAAATCAACATAAACATTTTTTTGTACAGCAACTCAATAGAAATAATAAGAAGGTATAACAAGTGCACAAATCAAAGTTTCTAGTGTCCAAGAAGGAGTGGGGGGAAGAAAACTTATTTAACCCCACCCCCAGTGCTCATATGATACATATTTACAATAAATAATTAATTTTATATTGTTTCAACCTTAAGACGATTACTGAAAATGGAAGGATACGGACCTGGTTACCCACACCACCACAATAAAAAATAAAAAAAAAAATAAAAAAAAACCAAAAAAACCAAAAGAAAAACACACACAAAAAAAACAAACAAACAAACAAAAAAAAACACTCCAACAGAAGACAGTGATATAATTACATTAGACATTCCATATACTGTGACCAAATCATATGTTTGTAGTTTAGTTTGAACGTATTTACATTTTGATATTGCTTGGAGGATTTTTCGAGACTATTCCAGAGTTTTACACCACGTACAGACATGCAAAAGCTTTTTTTAGTGGTTCTCACTTTGGGCAGTTTAAAGTCTCCTATTACTCTCAGGTTATGTGATTTTTCATTCAGATTAAATAGACTTTGTAAACTTTTTGGCAGTAGTTTGTGGTATGCTTTAAACATTGTGATTGCTGAGTAGTACTGGGAAAGGTCTTTAAATTTTAAGAGTTTAGAATGTGCAAAGAGGTTGTGAGTATGATCCAAAAAACCAACTTTATGTATAATTCGTAGTGCTCTTTTCTGTAAGACAGTTAAGGGTGATAGTGTCGTTTGATAGGTATTCCCCCATATTTCAACACCATAAGTGAGATATGGAAGAACCATCGAGCAATACAATGTGCGCAAGGAGTTGAAATCAAGGTGATGTTTAATTTTATTTATTATAGAGAGACTTTTGGATATTTTTGCTTTTACATGTCTGACGTGGGGTTTCCAAGACAGTTTATTGTCTATGATGATTCCCAAAAATTTTGCTTCATCTACAGTCTCAATTTGTACATTTTCAATTACAATTGGTTGTTTGGAGCTTGTTTTTGTATTTCCAAAGAACATGACTTTAGTTTTGTTCAGATTAAGAGATAATTTATTGATATCCATCCATTTTTTTATTTTGCTGAGCTCCTTATTGACTGTACTGATAAGTTCATTGTAATTATGACTGCTATAGAATATAGATGTATCATCTGCAAACAGTATGAGTTTTAGCGACTGTGATACCATAAGAATATCGTTCATGTAAATATTAAAAAGTTTTGGTCCCAATACGGAGCCTTGGGGAACACCACAAGAAATACTAAGAGTCTCGGATGAAGTAGACCCTATTTGCACATATTGCGTTCTTTCCGTTAAATAGCTTTGTATCCATTCCCCAGCGATTCCCCTTATCCCGTGTTCTTGTAATTTTTTAAGTAATATTGCATGATTGATTGTATCAAAAGCTTTCTTTAAATCTATAAAAATTCCAATTGCATATTTTTTACAATCTATCGCACTTGTTATTTCCTCAGTTGCGTCGAGTACAGCCATTGAGGTAGTTCTTTTTGTCGTAAATCCATATTGACCTTCGTTGATAATGTGATGTTTATGTATAAAGTTTTCCAGGCGTCTATTGAACAGTTTTTCCAGTATTTTTGAGAATTGAGGTAACAGAGAAATCGGTCTGTAGTTGGTAAAATCATGTTTATCTTCACTTTTGAAGATAGGAATTATTTTTGCCATTTTCATTTTTTTTGGAAACTGTCCAGATTGAAATGATAAGTTACAAATGTGTGTGAGAGGTTTGACAATGTTATCGATGACCTGTTTGATTAATCTCATACTGATGTCATGACAGTCTCTTGATGATTTACTTTTACACCTGTTAACAGTATCTATTACTTCTTTTTCAGTTGTTGGAGAGAGAAACATGGTAGATGGATTTCTTTCAATATCATTTTTACAGTGCACGGTGTCAATTTTGTTAATTTTTGAAGCCAACTCAGGACCAATATTTACAAAATATTTATTAAAATAGTTTGCCACATCTATTCTGCTTCTGACTTTGTGATTTTCTGTACTGAAGTACTCTGGATATTCTGACTTCTTAGTTTTTTGTTTAAGCAAAGCATTCAACACATTTCACATTTTTTTCATGTTATTTTGGTTCTCATACAACAGTCTTCGATAATATAATTGCTTGCTTGTTCTAATTATGTCTATTAGTTTATTTTTGTATCTTTTATATCTTTGTTCTGTTGCTTTGGTTTTTGTTTTTATGAATATTTTATACAAGTTATTTTTCTTTTTGCAAGCATTTATGATCCCTTTAGTCAGCCATGGCTTGTTTTCACATCTATAGTTTACTTTCATTTCCTTTAAGAAACAGTGATTGTTATAATGAGTCAGAAATAAATTTAAGAAATTATTGGAAGCTTTGTCAAAATCTGTCTCTTCATAAATTCCGGTCCAATCCTGTTGACTTAAGCTGTTGTTGAGAGAGTTGATTGTTTCTTCAGTTAGTATTCGTTTTAGAAAGGGTTCAGTAGATTTAGGTTGTTTTTTAAAATCAGATTCTGAGACAGTGAAGATGGGTAAATGATCTGTAATGTCAGCGATAAAGAGTCCACTTGTAATCTGACTTTCCATGTTATTGCTAAAGATGTTATCTATTATTGTGGCACTGTGTGATGTTATTCTACTAGGTTTGGTTATTCTGGGAATAAGTGACATAGAATGCATTGTGTTTATGAAGTCATCAATACTTTTCTGCTTGGTTGGGTTTAACAAGTCAAGGTTGTAATCACCACAGATGTACAAGGTTTTCTGAGTCACACCAGAATAAAGTTTCTCCATCCATTCAATAAAATTCTCAACACTTGAACTTGGTGAACGATACACAACACTTACTATGATATTTTTAGTCTTTTTTCTTTGGATTTCTATTGTTAAACATTCCATAACATCATTTATAGCAACAGTCATATTTGATAATAAAACATGTTCTAATGAAGTGTGGACATACAGAGCAACCCCTCCTCCCGTTTTCTTTTCTCTATTCTTTGTTATCATTATATAATTTTCCATATCATAATAGCTGTGAGTGTTTTCATTGAACCATGTTTCTGTTATTGCAATGATACTGAACGGATGAGTAAATTCTTTGAGAAAATCACAAATGGAACTGA
The DNA here is from genome assembly GCA_902685375.1 of Neostethus bicornis. Classification (NCBI taxonomy): domain Eukaryota; kingdom Metazoa; phylum Chordata; class Actinopteri; order Atheriniformes; family Phallostethidae; genus Neostethus; species Neostethus bicornis. The sequence continues at coordinate 9,959,288 of CACRXE010000076.1, read as the reverse complement.
AATTAGCTTGCATACTTCTGCTATTAAAGTGTATAATTGATAGTTTTCCTTCTAAATTAATATTACTTTCAAACAGTTTGTGTTCATAGTATTTGCAGTTTATAGGAGAACTTATGAAGAAATTTGCATCTGGGTCTATTTCTGCTGTTGGATCAAGTGTGTCTGTGTCTTCTACTGTGAAGGTGTCCAGTTCTTTTTGGTTCTGTTGTAGTAGTTCTTGGAGTTTTTTCATACTGGTTTCTTGAAATGAGTTTTTTTTATGTAGGTTATGCATGAGGTGTTTGTTGAGTTGGTTACCTGGTGTTAGAATCGTTCCAGTTCCTCTATGTTTCTCACCAGTAACACTCTTGCTTCCTCTGGGCTGCCGTTGAGTTTGATGAAGATCTTACAGCTCCGGATCCAAGTGTGCTGGACTTTCTGCTCCTTTTTTAGCATTCGAGCTTTTTTGGCAATTTCTGAGTTTTTCTTTGTTAAATGTTCATTAAGGTAGATATTTGATCCTTTCAATTTTCGACCTTGCTTTAGGAGTTCCGTTTTGTTTTTTCGGTTGATGAAACGCATGATGACGGCAGGTGGTCTTCCTCGCCCAGTCGGCAGTGGGTGACAGGCCTCGATGTCTTCCAGGTTGAGTTCTATCCCCTTGTCTCGGAGATAAGCTGCTACCTGTAGTTCCACCGAGCGTGCGTCCTCCTCACTGTGCTCTTCTCCTCCTTTGGAGACCGCGCGCACGTACGTTCGCGGCTTGATTTTAATGCCGGTGACGATCACATCGTTCATCCGTGTATACTGCTCCAAATCATCCACACGTCTCTCCAACTCCACGATACGTTTCTCCTTGGCAGCGTTTTGAATACGTAAGGCTTTAACCTCCTCCATGAGGTCTAATATTTTGTCTTGTTGCGTCTTGATCGTTGTGACGGTAGTAGCGAGGGAATCAATAGCGGCCTTAAGGTCTTCTAATTCTTCCACTCCTGGATTCTTTTTCGGTCCCATGATGTTTCTTTAAATAAAACTCGTTCTTTCAGAAAAACGATCTTTATATCAAGTCTTCAATTCATCTTGGTTTTGAAGTTTCATTGTGCTTTTTTCTTTCTTTTAAAGTTCCTCCTTACACCTAGTTTTACACAGTTGTGGGAGAAAAACAATACTTTTCAATTCCAAAGATTCCATAACATTAACTAAATTTTCTTGCAAAATTTCTTGAAGATATAAAAATGATATGAGCCAATCCTGGGATCTTATTACCAACCACAACATGTAACATTACAAATAAAAACTCTAAATCTTAATTATTTTATTGTGATTTCAAAGTTAAATTCTGACTCACCGGTAAATGTAAATTTGTTCAAGTTTTTCTTCATTCAGCTCATTAAACATGTGTGAAAACTATCTGAGGCATGTCATTAAAACATGGCACACCCACATACGTTCATTCCACTTCGCATAAATCTCGCACTGAACCATAAATGTTTCCTTTCTTGTTGGATGTACGATGGGACCACCGGAGGAGGCCGGGAAGGAAACATAACTCAGCTTTAAAACAGCAGTGGAAGTACCCTCCAGGAAAAAAAGTAATACTTAAAAATATTCATATACATATAAACAGAGGTGAGTAGTAATTTGTCACATTAAATTAGTTACATTTACTTCAGGAACGTTTTGAATAAAATGTACTTCTATGAGTATTTTCAATAGTTTGTACTTTTACTTTTGTAACTTTATATGTAAATAATACTACTCTTACTCCGTTACATTGGGCAAAAGTTGACCCATCACTTTTCCTGCTTCTAAGACGTTTTTCAGTACGAAATAAGTATTCCCCAAAGAGGGCTTCCTGCTGTGATGACTGAAGACAACGTCCCTCCAATCATATGTACTGAGCACAGTCACATGACTCCATCTGACCTATCAGACGTACCCTTGCCTCATCTTGCAAGAAAACAAAACTTAGCCCAAAAAAAGTTATTTTGGAAAACAAGTTACTGCTAAAGCAGGTGAAAATGACTTTTTCGTCTGATCCGCATTCAGGGCTGTTGGTCTAAAAATTACAGTAAAACAATGCATCACTATTTTTTTTCTTTTTTACTTATCTATTAGCTTTCTTTTGAAAATACAAATTTTGCACATTTTGTCGTATGTTTATATTCTAATGTCTACAAACAAAAAAAGATATTACTTTTAAAGTTACTCAGTACTTACAGTGGTGGTCAAAAGTTTACATACACTTGTAAAGAACATAATGTCATGGCTGTCTTGAGTTTCCAGTTATTTCAACAACTCTGATTTTTCTCTGATATAGTGATTGGAACATATCCTTCTTTGTCACAAAAAACATTCATGAAGTTTGATTCTTTTATGACTTTATTATGGGTAAACTGAAAATGTGACGAAATCAGCTGGGTCAAAAATATACATACTGCAATGCTAATATTTGGTTACATGTCCTTTGGCCATTTTTACTTCAATTAGGTGCTTTTGGCAGCCATCCACAAGCTTCTGGCAAGTTTCTGGTTGAATCTTTGACCACTCCTCTTGACAGAATTGGTGCAGTTCAGTTAAATTTGTTGGCTTTCTGACATGGACTTGTTTCTTCAGCATTATCCACATGTTCTCAATGGGATTTAAGTCAGGACTTTGGGAAGGCCATTCTAAAACCTTAATTCTAGCCTGATTTAGCCATTCCATTACCACTTTTGATGTGTGTTTGGGGTCATTGTCCTGTTGGAACACCCAACTGCGCCCAAGACCCAACCTTCGGGCTGATGACTTCAGGTTTTCTTGAAGAATTTGAAGGTAATCCTCCTTCTTCATTGTCCCATTGACTCTCTGTAAAGCACCAGTTCCATTGGCAGCAAAACAGGCCCACCGTGCTTGATGGTAGGCATGGTGTTCTTGGGGTTAAAGGCCTCACCTTTTCTCCTCCAAACATATTGCTGGGCATTGTGGCCAAACAGCTCAATTTTTGTTTCATCTGACCACAGAACTTTGTCCATGTGATCAGCAGCAAACTTTAGTCGAGCCTTAAGGTGCCGCTTTTGGAGCAAGGGCTTCCTTCTTGCACGGCAACCTCTCAGTCCATGGCGATGCAAAACACGCTTGACTGTGGACACTGACACCTGTGTTCCAGCAGCTTCTAATTCTTGACAGATCTGCTTTTTGGTGCTCCTGGGTTGACTCTTCACCCTCCTGACCAGTTTTCTCTCAGCAGCAGGTGACAGCTTGCGTTTTCTTCCTGATCGTGGCAGTGACAAAACAGTGCCATGCACTTTCTACTTACAAACAATTGTTTGCACTGTTGCTCTTGGAACCTGCAGCTGCTTTGAAATGGCTCCAAGTGACTTTCCTGACTTGTTCAAGTCAATGATTCTCTTTTTCAAATCTGTGCTGAGCTCCTTTGACTTTCCCATTGTAGCGTTTGTGGGTGTTTTTATCCAATGAGCCCTTTTTAAATGGCCTCAGAGAAGTCACCAGCTGCAGTCACTCATAATCACTCACAAGAAGTTAAGAGGTCATGCTATGAAGCTCATGTCATTGACACAACTTTCTAGGTCTCCAAAATTGCTCATTCATTGAGCTGTATGTATATTTTTGACCCAGCTGATTTCGTCACATTTTCAGTTTACCCATAATAAAGTCATAAAAGAATCAAACTTCATGAATGTTTTTTGTGACAAAGAAGGATCTGTTCCAATCACTATATCAGAGAAAAATCAGAGTTGTTGAAATAACTGGAAACTCAAGACAGCCATGACATTATGTTCTTTACAAGTGTATGTAGACTTTTGACCACCACTGTAAGTAGTTTTTTCAACACATACGTTTTACTCTTACTTGAATAAATTTTTTTAGGTCTACTTATTACTTTTACTTGAATAAAAATATTTTGGATAAACTGTACTCTTACTTGAGTAAATTTTTTGGCTACTCTATCCACCTCTGCATATAAACATGTACATAAACATACCAACCAGTGTGCATGAGCGTAAAGCTGTGTCAGTGAGCTGGCTTTGGTTTCTTTAGGTGAGTTAGAAGTTGTCACCAGGTGTGTGAGGATAATAAAGTCAGTGCCCAGGGGAAAGGTGAGAAACCCCCAACACTAAAGACATGTCTTTCATTTATCAGCTTATATGTTCTAGGTCAGGTCTAGTTTCTTTTTAAACTCTGATCATTCCCTCTGAGGAATCTGAAGCTGCTAATTTAGCCTGCAATGGATTCTGACACTCTTTGGGAGGATCTGTCTTTTTTAAGAAGTTAATGAAATATGTAAAAGCAAAATGGGCAGAAAATTAAAGCAGGTCAGCATTTCCCCACATTGACTTTTTTCAGGCACACTGCCCAGTTGATGAAGCTGAATGCAAGAATTTATGAGCTTTTATTGGCAAATATGGCATCTTTGAGCTCACAAAAGATACCATGTTTATCAATATATGCAATTAAATAAGAATTTTTACTCCACAAAACCACAATACAACCTCTTTAACCACATATTTAACCTTGGTTTTCATGATTAGTATGTTTATGTTCTTCATTTTTATAGTTTAGACTATGTTAAAAATCCAAGATTATCTTCTCTCATCCTTACTCGATGCCCAAACCACCCCGTCTGACTTCTCTCCACCCGGAGGAGCAATAATATGTTGTTAAACACACACATTTAACAAATGTTAAACATATAACTCTCAATTTGGGCATTTGATGAGATCCATAAAAGTTAAGAGACATGATTATCAAGTGTTTCAGAACCAATCAGATGTAATGAAAGTAGAAAAAAACGTCCTGTTTCTTTCTTCTCTGAACGGAACCATATTTGTGGGATTATTGTTTGCAAGGCAATGAGGCAAACATCCATTCTACATGATGCATTCATTGTTCGTAGTAAAGCATGCACCGGCCCCACTGTGGGGACCGTGACTGTACACTGGTTCCAACCAGAAAGACAAAACTCAAACATCTCTGTGACTCTACCAACATTCTTTACTGTATTTAGGACGGGATCAAACCCTGACCTCCTTCAAAGCCTTCTTTGCTGGTTAAAGTAATATAGTTTTGTTTCTGTAAAATAAATGGAGGACAATAAATATGGTGAATATGGTTGTTGATAAACTTCAATGTAAAGTTTGATATGCACTTTTCAAAGAAATTGAACAAAGTAAAGAACTCCGAGTGAAATAGGACAGAACAGGTTTCCAAGTCGGTACAAAACTTGAAAAAAAAAAAAAAAAAATAACAGGACAGACTGGAGTTTTAGCATTTCAGAGGAGAGAGAAAGATGAATTTTATCTACAGGTAATTCAAGTTTTTGGTGAGTAGAAGATTATGAGGTCATCATGGGTGATTTTGTGGGTCGTGGCTATGTACAGTACACAATAGGAGACATTTCCCGAATGAATTGTTTTTGAAAGGTTAATTATAGTAGAGTTATTCATCTGTGATGCCTGAGCTATTTTTAAATGCAGTAAATTAAGATGCTTTCATAACCAGATGGAGCACTACTGAAGGTGCAGGTTTAATATGCATGCTTCAGGACTTCTATTTCTAAGTTTTACATGCAGCCTCTCTTAATGCATAAAAAATATTGTCAAAATCTACATTTTATGAGTTAGTAACAGTATATAAAATAAGAGGTTAAATCTTACTTTTATCTTCTTTTAACAAGTAATTTTTTCTTTAACAAAAGCTATCAAAACAAGAAATCTGCAGCAAAGGAGCAAAACTTCTACAACCTACAAAACACTTGCACTGGTTTTATAAAGTGTGTGATATGATTCACCTCGATCCATTTCTGAGCCTCCAGGAAAGCAGAGCTGTCAGGTTGCTGGTGCTGATGAGACTGTCCTATGTCTGCACTTGGACTTGCCATTGAGTAAAACTCTCTTTGCTGTTTAAGTGAGAAAACCTACAGGATTGTAGAAGATCAGAGATCAGATTCCACTGGAAAGAGCCACGCGTGTCTTTTCATCCGTCTGCAGGACGTGTTGCTGCTCCAGCACCAGAGAAGCAAACTATAGACTCTGTAAAGCACTGTCACTGCTGCTTGGCTGTTCAGCAAGCTGGAGTTAATCTGCACACACAGGTCGAGATACCACTTCTGGTTGTAGTTTCAAAGTAAAATATATATTTTTTTAATGTATATAAAACTAGCCCACTGCTATTTCTTGTATCTTCAAGTTATTCTGATTGTTTTATGGTTTTCAGCAGATAATTTTATTATAAAGTCAGATCTGAATTAATACATGTCTTGTGATAGTATTTCTCTCTCTTCAGATTGCAGCTTAATTCTAAAGTCAAAATAAGAATCAAATTTAAACCTTGTTCTTGGCTTTTTATTGTCATCTTTTTTATTTTATCTTTTTTAGTGGAGGAGAAATTAAATCAAATAAAAAATCTGAGATTCTATTTTTCAAACAGATTGCTCATCTCTGTTGTAATTTTGAAATATCCAGTCATTTGATTTCGATGTCATCAGAAAAGCTGTTCCTTCAGGTGTCCCTTGGGATTTTATACATATATATATACAGTACGTATATATATATATATATATATATATATATATATATATATATGCCGCATATATATATATATATATATATATATATATGCCGCATATATATATATATATATATATATATATATATATATATATGCGTAAATAGATGAAATATGGAATCAAATGTAAAAAATATAAAATATTGTGGATTTTACAGTAGTTTTACTGTAGTTTTAATCAAGATAATATACGTATATATGTAATGTACATACGTACATATGTATACACGTTTGTGTGTATATATATATATATATATACATACATCCTACATGTACATGTACATACATCATACATGTATATATATATATATAAATTTGCTTTTATATATATATATATATATATATATATATAAAAGCAAGTGTGTATTGTTATATTTACACTTTTTTGTATATTTACATACATTTGTATGCAAATTGTATAAAAAAAATTACCATTGCTCCTCCAAGTCGAGAGAAGCCAGATGGGATGGCTCGGGCATCTGGTTAGGATACCTCCCGAGCACCTCACTGATGAGTTGTTTTCAAATGCGTCGCACCAGTAGGAGAGCCAGGGGCACACCCCGAACCTGCTGGAAAGACTACGATGTGACGATGCTCGATCTCTTATTGTTTGTTATTTTGTTTTTTTCTGGCAGTGTTACATGTTTCTGTGCAAATCATGTCAGTATTTATAACGCTGTAAATCTTCACAAATTCTAATTCAAATAAAAGATTAAAATCAGAACTTTTAAATGTTTCCTAAACAAAGTTTCACTTGAAAGAATTTATGAAAGTATTTTTTAAATGGCAAAATGGTAAAAAGAAAAGGGAAAAAAAAAAACTGGAACAATTTTTTTTGTGCTGTTACTTTGAAAGTGGTTCCCATTTCTGGTTGATATTTTGGTGTTAGGCTTGATGAATGGAGCAGAGAAGCACACTGCAGTATGATCTGGTCCACAGGCTCAGAATCCACAGCTCAGAGGTCCACAAGTAGACTTCAGATCACAGTAGACCATCTACTACTTTCATACAGCAGGAAATGATGAAGAGCAGGGAATAAAAACTAGTTGAACTGTTATCTTGATTAAAATCAACTACAATAAAATCTACAATAGTTTATTTTTTTTAATTAATATTTGATTCCATCTTTTATCTGTTTAATACCCATGTTTTGCAGACAAGAGGTGGTGCACACCATGGGTAGGTTGTTAGTTAGTCCGTTGGCTGGTGTGCGATTTTAATATGGGATTAAAAATTGAATTAAACTCACATTTTCTGATATCTTCTGATTTAAAACTCAAATCCAGTTACTGTATGTTTTTGATGAGTAATAAAAGTAAAACATATTAATTTTGTCATTTTACCAGCAAAAAACACAACTACAGTTTCCAGCTTGATTCATCACTAAATTAATAAAACTTTTGATCTGCTGCCCAAATATTTGGTGTCTGTATCTTATCTGATGTGCTGTCAGGGGTTTGTTTCATCTGTTGGATAATTTGTTTGCTCAGTGACGGGGATATTATTTGGATTCTCCAAGTTAAACTAAACCAAAACAATGAGAACGCGTATAAAGGCGGCCGAAATGAGCTTCCTCTGCAGGGTGGTTGGGCTCTCACTCAGAGATCGGGTGAGGAGTTCTGCCATCCGGGAGGAGCTTGGTGTCGAGCCGCTCCTCCTCCAGGTCGAGAGGCGCCAAATGGGGTGGTTCGATGCCCCCCGAGCGCCTCGCTGGTTAGAAGTTACGGGCACGTCCCACCGGGAGGAGACCAAGAGGCAGACCCATGCCCCGCTGGAGAGACTATGTCTCACAGCTGGCTGGGGAATGACTCGGAATCCTTCCGGGTGAGCTGGAGGATGCAGCTAGGGTGAGAGAAGCCTGGGCTTCCCGTCTGAGGCTGTTGCCCCCGGAGAAGCGGAAGACAACAGAACGAAACGGAGTTAAATTAAATTGATTACAATTTATTCAAATTTTAGAAACAAGTAAAACCTCCACTCCACTTTTATCTGCCTTTTAGTCATTTATATTCAAATGGGGTCTTGAGGGGTGTTTCAGAGAGGGAGTGCCGGGTGGGGACACTTGCATTCCCCTTATGTCGATCTCCCTCAATTTTAAATCCCACCTTAGACACTCAACTTAACACAGTGGCACCACACACACTTCTAATTAAAATACACAGAGAGAGGTCCTCAGGCTGGGGAGCAACGCCACTTGGCAGCGACAGGGCCCGCCACCCGCAACCACTCACTCACTCACTTCATTTGCAGGACATATCTCCAGGTGGGACTGGGGGAGGGTGGCCAGTCTCCACCCACCTGTGTCCCCTCGGTACAGCCAGGGTCGTGGGGCTCTGCTGCCTGGAGAGGGGTTGGGCTTGCGGGACTTGGACGCCAGTCATTTCTGTGTTGCCTGCTGCTGGGTGGTGGGAGGCAACCAGAGATGCCGTTTGTGTGTTTCTTTTTAGAGACGGGCCTGGGGCAGTCTCGCTTGAGCCTGCTGGGGCCCCTGTCACTAGTTGGGGTATGAGGTATAATAGGTGTGCAGAGGTGGTTGCACTGTGGACTCTGGGCTGGCTGGGTCGGGCACCTGGTTGTGTTTTGTGCTGTGGTGATTGCATATAGGGTGGCCTGGCCCTGCTGTGCCTCCGGCTGAGCCCTAGCTGTGTGGGATGGATCCCTGGGCCCAGGGTGAGTGCTCCCCTCAAGGTCTGGGCCTTGGCTTCTGACACCCCTGGGCTTGCCTGCTGCTGCGGGGTATGGTTGGCACGTCTGCCCCGCAGCCTGGCGGTTCTGGGTTCAGGGGCGCCCGTGCTCATTGATGCCGGGGGTACTCCTACAAGGGCTTCTCTTCTGCACCTGGCAGGGCATCCCGGTATCTGGATGAGTGTGGGCCCGGGTTGCGTGTGCTTGTACCTTCCCCGTTCCAGTCCATAAAATTATAGATGGTTCAACAAAAATGAAAACACACGAAGCTAAAAGCTGGTAAAGCTAATTCTCACTGCCACAGCTCTTTTTTTAGCACCAGATGCTAACCATAACCTCCCAGATTAGGTCATCCCAGCTCTATCTCTATGGCTGACTTGATTAGTGTGTACAGCAACATGTGTCCAAACCTCCCTGAGAATAAACTCATACTTTAATGAATTATGATCCTGACTCAATGGTATCATTCTCATACAAACCGGATAGCGGATCTTGACTACTCTAGATAATTTACACCCACCTACCAAGCAAATATTATTACATTTTATTAAATGTGTTTTATTGCTAAAATCTTTCTAGGCTTAAAGTTGCAAAGTCATTTTCCTCTGGAGCACAGACATTTTTGTATCTTTGCTGATCTCTAGTGGATGAATAGATGATAGCAGAAGAATTGGGAGGGAATTTTTCTACCAAAATTCTCCTCTGTTTCTAAGTTTTTATAAAATGTACAATAAATATTTACACTCTTTTAAATTAATATCCTGAATACCAACTTTTTTTGTTTCAACTTTTTCTTTTTTTTCCAATATATTCTGGAATAAGTAGGGTTTAATGTAAATATTTTGTGATTGTTTTTTTCTGGAAGTAGTTTTGGTTAAAAAAAAGAAGCATATCCTCAAATGAGGATGAGAAGTCTCACATGAGGTCTCACCTGGTGAGAGCGTCCATGCTGATTGGTCAAGAAACAGTGTCACTGAGGAAAAGACAGGAAGCAGAGATGGAGGTAGCAGAGATGAAGATGCCGAGGATCTCTCTGGGAGTGACCAGGATGGACAGGATCAGAGGAACAGCACATGTTAGAGGTTTTAAAGTCAGAGAGGCCAGACTGAGATGGTTTGGACATGTGCAGAGGAGAGAGTGAGAGAGAGTACATCGGCAGAAGGATGCTGGGTTTTGAACCACCAGGAAAGAGGACTTGAGGAAGACCAAAGAGGAGGTTCATGGATACAGTGAAGGAAGACATGAAGATACTTGTAGATGGTGTGACTGAAGAGGGTGCAGCCGATGGGGTTGAATGGAAGAAACTGATTTGCTGTTGTGAGGGAAATTTCAAAAGGAGAAGAACTAGGCCATCAGATTTTGACTAGCTGCTTGTTGTAATTTTACCAAGTTTCTGTTAAAAATTTGATTGTCTCTTCTCATGCATGGCTGGTTCAGTTTGTTGTCCAGAGAGCAGACAGAAAAAGAGAGTCAGACACGTTTATCCCATAGTTCCACCTTCATACAGTACCTGTACACTTTTCCCTTTGTTTCCTCCTAAACTATTGCTCTCAGACTTCCTGTGGCATCATCCTCAGGAGCCTCTCACAATGACCATATCAGCTTTTATGGAACGAGATAACTGTTTCTGATCAACACATATTTTGTTTAGTTGATCTTTATGCATTATTTAAGCTAAAAATGTTTGCTAGAAGTTGAACAACCTCATCATGTCACTGACTTGGAGTCTCTGATATTATCATGAAGTGGTGTGCAGGTGGAAAGAGGAGCAACCAATTGCAGACAGAAAACATGATTTATTTGAATTTGGCAGTCCATTAATACTGTGAAAAGAAAAACAAAGTTTCAGTGGCATGGTAAAAGGTTAATGTCAGAATGTCTTCTTGGTCAGGCAACCAGGGAGACTTGGCTGGAAGGGATGGTAATTCCCATACCGGGAAGTCCGGAGTGATTGCTCTTAAATATATGGCTGGGTCCAAAGATGTGTGGCATCCGGAATCAATCTCAGGTGTCCCTAGTCAGGGTGATTAGTAACATCCAGGGCTCCCTTTAGTGGCAGGCGAGGGGATCATGACAGATATTGGCTTGATGGTTTCACAACAGACTGATGGGAGAAATAACTGTTTCGTCAAAAGTTTCTGTTATTCAAATTCCAATCAGTCTTCCCATTGGTCATTAGTAAAACATCTCTTCAGTATTTGTCTCCTTTTGCGACACACTGAATTTAGTTCCTTCCAACTAACCATCTGCATTATATCCTTTAACACCACTATCCATGGGCGGCACGGTGGTGCAGTGGGTAGCACAGTGGTCTCACAGCAAGAAGGTCATGGGTTTGAGACCCAGGGGGTACGAGCCTTGGAACACCGGTCTGTCTGTGTGAAGTTTGCATGTTCTCTTCGTGTCTGTGGGGGTTTTCTCCAGGTACTCCGGTTTCCTCCAAAAGCATGCATGTTAGGTTGATCGACCGGTGCCAAATTGTCCCTAGGAGTGTGTGTGTATGGTTGTATGTGTGTGGCCCCGCGACAGACTGGACACCTGTTCGGAATGTACGCTGCCCCTCACCTCGAATCAGCCAGGATGGGCTCCAGCATTCTCCACAAACATGAAAGGGATAGAAGGTTAAGAAGGTGACTGACCACCATCCGATGGATGATTGGATGAACTGATGATGGGTGTCTGCTGCTCTCTGCTTGTGGACTGATGACAGTGCAGCTAAATACACGAACGTTTAGAAGGGATTGGAATAACTCATTTATTATCATCAATAGACAAAAAAAAAAAGGTCAACGCAAAAAAAAGTTAAATAGGGTGATCCAAGCAAAAAAAAGTAATATAAACTTGCTCTTTTAGTTGTAGCACTGTTATCCAACATGTATTGTTTTGATTGAATTCTAAATGGGTTTCTTGTTGATGCCAAAATACAATAATTAATCTTGATGTCTGTGGATTTTTTCTGAATAATAATATATACAAATGTTTCAGGAGATCACAAATCATCCCTGATTGGTTAGTAACAAGAGAAATTTGTACAACATCAAGTGATCATAATGTAATATAGATTTATTATTAATGGGCTTATAAATCCATATTTGAATTGTAACATTGAAATAAATAAAATCCGCTGAGTAGCTGGGCTCTCTGTCAGAAATCGGGATAGGAGCTCTGCCATCCGGGAGGAGCTCTGTGTCGAGCTGCTCCTCCTCCAGGTCGAGAAAAGCCAGATGGGATGGTTTGGGCATCTGGTCAGTATGGACCCCGAGCGCCTTGCTGGTGAGGTGTTTCGGGCACGCCTCACCGGGAGGAGATCAACAGGCAGACCCCGAACCACTGGAGAGACTATGTCTCAAGGCTGGCTGGGGAACAACTCGGGATCTTTCCGGGTGAGCTGGAGGATGCAGCTGGGATGAGAGAAGCCTTGGCTTCCTGTCTGAGGCTGTTGCAGCTGCAGCCCGGCCCCGGATCAGTGGAAGACGACTGAACAGAACGGAACTTTGAAAATAAAGATATATATATATATATATATATATATATATATTTTAATCGCAGACAAAAACAAGTCAGTGTGAAATCATGACATTGACTTACTCCCTAATTTGGGTTTTCTCATTAAGATAAATTTAGGTTACAAACTGATGATCTTGACTAAAGAAGTTTTATACTTATTTTAAGATTATTTATTTTTTTTAATTTCAAGATATCAAAAACCAAAGATTTGAAGTAAAAACAGAGGAATGAGCTGTTTATTGTAGAAATCTTCCGAACCACTTGATGGCGCTCTCTCATTTTGAATGAATGTTATGTATCATTTAATAAGACTGAAAGAGAGACGTCCTTGTTTTTTCAACATCTGCTGACACACACGTAAACATCTTCATCAAAACTCATCTATTACATTTCTACTTTCCACACTTTTATTTTCTCCCAACTACAGTTAAAAACATAAAAATATATTCTGAGGAACAGTTTCAGCAATGCTTTAAAGTCAGTTTCCCAGAAGTCTAAACTTTATCATACTTAGTTATAAACAATAGTTTAAAGATGGGCCACTTTTTTTGGAGGTTTCTAATCATTTTGAAGGTTATTTCCACAATCAAACACACTTCAAATGTTTTTTTTTTTGTTCATCCACTCTTGAGTTATTTGCAAGTTCTGCTGTCCAATTTTTGGATCTATTCAAACACCAGCTTGTTCTTAGCAATAGTATTCTCCTCCACCACACCCACATTCTTAAGTAAGTAGGAAATAATACGCAGCAGAAGAGCACATTGCTCTGCTCACACTCAGTTATTCCTCTCAGGTAGTGCTCTCCCTCCTTTCATAAAAATGTGTAAAATAAAATGCACCTGCTTTTCTAACTTTATGCACTTTGCTGCATCAAATTGGTTTAAACTGTGTTGTGCACTTACGGTCAAGATTAAGTGGGGAGCAAGAGGAAGGGTATTCCCAGTGTTAAAAATGGAATCTTAACAAATGTATTTTTTTCTTTTTTGGTTGGTGAATTCTGTATTTCTGAGCAAACAAAAGATGCTATGTTTATGTATGCTATAACCCCAAGAAAGAACAATTCTCACTCTTTACCTAAATCCAGTGTAAATGGTGCTATTAAACATTCAGGGTGGGTTTACACACCACAGGGTCTCTGGGGCACACTATATTTACAAGTAAATTAAATTAAATCCACTTAGAAAACTTCTTGGGACTTAGTAGAGATGTTTCCCGTGGATATAGGAAGGGCATGAATAAGCGTGCCTCCACAGAGTGAAACAGGTAATGAGGCCCGCTTCATCAATGCTTCATTAACAACCTCATTCATCAATCAATATTTGTGCAAGAGCTAATTCAGACTTTCAGAGAAAGTGTGATTTTTTAAAGAAACACCAGTAGAAAGGGTTGTTTTCTCCTCATGCTGTTTTTTTTAAAATTAATATTCACACACGAAAAGTGGGAGGTGGTGGTAGATTATTCACCCTTAGACCGGAAGTTTGCTGGGTCGAATCCCTCTGAGCTCATGTTTAGGTGTCTTTGAGGAAGAACCTTAACCCCCCGTTTCTCTCACCATTGGCGCCATCATGGCAGCCTACTGTGGTGTAATACAGCAAAGAAATTTTCCTGTTGAGGGATGAATTGTGTACTGTAAGTAAAGTAAGTCAGTCACTTTCTCAACCGTCTATCCCTTTCGATGTTGAGGGGGGTACCAGATCCCATCCTGGCTGATTCGAGGCGAAGGGCAGGGTAGACCCTGAACAGGTTGACATTCTGGCATGGGGCCAAACACGTACAATCATACAAACATATTCCTAGGCCAATCCACCTAGCATGCATGTTTTTTGAGGGTGGGGGGAAACCGGAGTATCCAGGGAAACCCAGGCAACACGGGGAGAACATGCAAACTCCACACAGAAAGGCCAGAGTTCCAAAAGCTTCGTCCCTGCCCGGCACTCAAACCCATGACCTTTTTGCTGTGAGGCCACTGTGCTAACCACTGCACCACCGTGCCGCCTAAGTATGTAAAAGTAAGACAAAATAAAAAGAAATCCTTAAAAAAGGGGTTATTAGTTCCAGTGTTAAAGAGGATTATATTTGTTAGAATGTAAACTAAAGAGATCCAGGACATCCCTGTCCTGAAAATATTTCTATTAAAAAAAAAAGGGGGGGGGGAGCGGACGGTGGCTCAGTGGTAGAGCGTTCGCCCGTGGGTTGGAAGTCAACCAGAAGTTCGCAGGTTCGATTCCCACTGAGTTCCTGTCTAGGATCCTTGGAGAAGACACCAAAGCCCCTGTTTCTCCCACAAGTGGTGCTTCGTGGCAGCCTGCTGCAGTTTAGTAGTGCAGCACACAAATTTCCCCGGTGAGGGATGAATAGAGTATGTAAAAATAAAAATATCAGGGAGGAAAAACACCTAAAAAAACCTAGTTGCAGGAACAGAAGAAAAAAACCTGATGGAGACCCAGATGCAGGAGGGATCATCTCCCTGGATGAACAGACAATGTATTTAGAACTGGGATTACAGATAGCACCACCTGTGATATTGGAGTTCACATGCAACACGCAGCAGATGGGTTTAATCCAGGTACTAGGGACGGTTAAGAAGAAAACATGAGTTTACTTTTCTTAATCTAAAATTATCTCAATTTTTGGGGGTTTTAACTCTAATCTAAGTCTGACATTTTGAATTGTTTCGAGGTAGAGCTTCGTTTCCGGGATCAAACATAAAGGATGAAAACCGTGTTTCAAGGCTTGTTGACAACAAAACAAATGAGTTTTTTGTTTGGAATGAGGAAGGTATTGCTTTAAGTACACTAAGCAGCTGAAGATGCAGTTTTGAACAATGGACAGAAATATGTTTGCTGGCTGCAAAAATAGAGAACATATGTGATTGTGGACTGATACCCAGAGACACCAATTTTAAAATGCTCCACATTCTGTGGGCAGAGGCATAACAACAAAAAATTCTTGACACAGTTTTTTGTTCCCCTGTAGTGTTTGTTTCTTTTTCAAATATCTGGGAAGAATTGTGGTAGTAATTTTACTCTTTGTCAAGAATTCATACCACGAACGTTTGCCCTTTTAATAGCTCCATTTTGTTTGTGATTTTAATCCTAAAAAATGAACAAAACAATGGAAAGATTGTGTTTGTTGTTTTCAACTTGGTCCAATTCTTTGTTTTTGTCCCGTAAGAGGTGAACTCAGCAGTATGGAGGCTGGATAATGAATGTAAACAGCTTTCTATTATAAATCAAACCCTAAAAGAGCTGCGGGTTCTAACCTGCCCTCGGGCTCTCAGTACAAAGAATCAGCCTTTAACCAGAAACACCACGTATATCTATCCATCCATTTATCTATCTGTTACAAATGCGTGCACAAAACATTGACCGTCCAAATATTCTTTTTTTTATCAAATATCCTGATTCCCAATAATTTAATCTTAAAAACAAAAATTACTGTCCAATACCGGTTACGTTACACATTTTAATTTTACCTCCTGATGCCCAATGACAGCAGAACTGTTGTAGCACAAACACAGAAGCAATTTTAGATTCCCTACGTGTTTACTCAGAGCTACTGAGGCAATAAAGCCGGACCCCTGTGCCTGGTTCATCAACTGAAGTGGGCAGAACAAAAGGAGAAAGGAGACTCTTGATGGTCTCTCCAGAGACCATTGGACTGCTATATTTGGCACTTTGTGATAGCCTGTGCTCCAACCCGAACCACCGCTCAGACTGCCCCCTTCAGACTTGTGTAATGATGATGCTGCCTTTACACATTTGACCCCTGTCATTACAAAGTCTTTTACCCATAAATCTGTTCAGGCATGGGGACACTTAGTTTAACACAACCTCCTTCAACTGGGAATATATGCTGCTGGTATAATTAAAAAATACATTATTGTTCAAAATGTATTTATATTTATCAGAGAGGGTATTGAACAGGGGCGAATGATTTTGTGGGCTTATAGATCTTTTCTCATAGCATGCGTAGATAAATATTGTACCTTTTGTCAGCTTATAAAATACTATATTTACTAAAAAAAGTTTATGCCTTACTCCTGGTGGGAGGTACCAAGAACGCCTGACTACTGAGGCATCCAGGAGGCATCCTAATCAGATGCCCGAACCACCCCATCTAGCTTTTTTTGACCCAGAGGAACTGGGCCGACTCATCCCAGATTCCTATGACTCTGCTTTCTCTTGAAAGATTCCCTTCACGGATCCATGATGTCTCGAGTCTTGGTTAGCAGCTGCTTATACCTTCCGTAAACAATGTTGATGATGCACTGCTTCCTCCTACTGCCACGCCGGATGGTGGACCAGAATACCGGAAGACCAAAAACCCGGGTCTTTGCATCAGCGACCACCAAAGCTGCATTTCACTTTGTTCACAGATACATGTCAGATGCCTCAGGAGGCCTTGTGAGACTCCTTCTTCAGCTTGATGGCATCCCTCATCATCAGTGTCCACCAGAATGTTTGGGGGTTGTGTCCACCTTGCGTCCACAGCTTCAACTTACTTCCAACAATAGAGGCAGCAAAATCTTATAAATACAGCTCATTGATAGAGTTTCTTTTTACCAACCTACCTGAAATGGACACACAGATGACACGATTTACCTTTGTATACAAACCTTTTGCGAAAGGAAGAACCATAACCCACCAACTGGGATGATGGGATAGTGGGGAGTAGATACTCACTTTTCTGCTGTGAAGCTCATAAGTTTGCGCCGTTGGAAAACTGTCACAAGCATATGCACGTTGCACAACAATCTTTTACGAGTGTCTTTTTGTTGGGATGTGAAACAACACCGTAATAAGTAGCAGTAAAATTTGCATTCCTGTCTTCAGGGAAGTGGAGGCTTACGGAATGTTCTCTGATAACTTTCACTGCCAGAGTTCGCCTTGTTTTACAACACACACGTATAAGAGAACAATAAAACCTCATCACACATCAAGTTAGCAAAGCTACCATATATTGTTTTATGTTCTTATTTTGTTGCATTAACATAAAAATTTCAGACCCTATTGAGGAGAGGGACTAAGCATGAGCAGAGCGTGTGCACTAAAACACTTGAATTCACACTTCAAAGTCAGATAGTAAAGATAAGACCACTTTTGTTCTCTGGCTGTAGAGCATTGCTTTGACCGAGACTTCACCTACACACATATGCATCTCTACACACTCTCCCTCCCTGTGGAGAGAGGGGAGATGAAGAGAAAATAGACCTCCCACCATGTGGGGTCTTAAGGCTCTCAAAATGTACTTTCCCTGCCCGAGGTTGAAGAGACCTCCTACACTGGAGACTTTTATTCTCAAGGAGAAGCGAGACGTGCTGCCCCATCCACACGAAACTCAGGCATGAGGAAGCTGATACAAAATATTACAAGATTTTTTTACAGTCCTAAAATGTAAGAGATTGTTAAGTTCCAGTGATCTGTCAAAAGCTAAAGTAGCAAGTTCATGCAAAATCAACGTTTTGGAAAATTTACATAATTTTTGAACATTAAGCCATCAAAAACACTTTGACTGGTTGTCCGTTTTATATATGCATTTTGGAGTAATTTACAAACTCCCCTGTTATTTAATACTAGGTTGTTCTTGGTCACTGTCCGCATGAAGGGATGTGGAAAAAGGAGGAGGACCCAAATGCATGACAACAAAACAGGATCTATTAACCAAAAGTCCAGTTAGGCAAAAAATCCAGATGAAAAAGTCCAGATAAGATGCAAATTACGGTCAGGCAGCCAGGACGGCAGACTCGGCTGGAAGAGATGGTGATGGTGGTGACGACAATAACCCGACAAAGACGTCGGGAGTGATTACTTTTAAATAGGCACAAAGATCCACAGATGTGTGTCATCAGAATAATCACCCTGAGGTGTCCGTAATCAGGGTGATGAGGGAAGGTCCAGGGCTCCCTCTGGTGGCAGGGGAGGGATTATGACAGTCATAGACTTAGTTCCCCACCACGTCTACTTTCTAAAGTCAGCAGGAAACCACAGTTCCTAGGGAATAGGAGCCCCAAGTTTTTCACACAATGGGACGGTTTAAATTTGTGCAAGTCAGAATCACCATTAATTCAAGCATGCATGCCTAAATTTCAGAATCAACAGATACAATATGGGGGGCGATACAACAATCGGGGGGACATGATGTCCCAGTGGTTAGAGAGTTCGCACGAGGACCAGAAGTCAACCGGAAGTTCGCAGGTTTGCAATCCACTGATGCACGTCTAGGGTCCTTGGAGAAGACGCCTAAACCCCTTTTTCTCCCATCATTGGCGCAGTCGTGGCAGCCTGCTGCGGTGTAGGAGTGCAGCACACAAATTTCTCCAGTGGGGGATGAATAGAGTGAGTAAAAAAAAGAAACATGCAAAAAAAAAAAAATATATAGAAGAGGTTCAACATTCATTCTATGAAGTTACATGAGTAAGTAACCCCACCATGTGCAGCCTGTGACCCGAATCCAGCAGCAGAAATGATCAATCTGGTGATTATAGCTGTTGTATATTCTATATGTTCTAGTTCAAGTGAGTACACAGAATTTACAGGGTGGGCAAAATGTCATGTAAGCAGTAAAAAGCCATTTAGTTTTGTGTTTGTCATCATTTTTTACTCTCAATAATGGTGAATTATTAATGCTCTGAGTAAATGTCATGTTTGGTGTTAGAATGTCTTTCACTTTGGAAAAGAACACTCTACTTTTTTTTTTCTTTTACCGTAGTTCTTCAGACAGTGTCTTCAGACCTTCATTCTTACTTTCTGTTAGTTATTGGACTAAAATAAAAACTTTGTTTCAAACAAAACAATTGATGCAACTATTTATTGTAACAAGGAATGAAGTGAGCGGAACGGTGGTGCAGTGGTTAGTATGGTGGCCTCACAGCAAGAAGGCCAATGGGACGATGCATAGAACAATGTCATTTCTATGTGGAGTTTGCATGTTCTCCCTGTGTATGAATAGGTTTTCTTCGAGTACTCCGGTTTCCCCCACCCTCCGAAAACATGCACGTTTGGTTGATTGGCCACAAGAAAATTGCCATTAGGAGTGAGTGTGCGTGTGTAAATTGTTATGTTTGTGTGGCCTTGCAACAGACTGTTAACCTGTTCGAGGTGTACCCTGCCCTTCACCCTGAGTTAACTGGGACCCCATCAGGGATGGACAGTTCAGAAGACGAATGAAAGAAATGATGCAATTTGACAAAATAGAAGTTGCTGATAAATGATTTAGAATTGAGATGAAGCTCCTGACGAAATGTAACAAGCAAGTCAACATCTATTGGCAAGCAGTTTTATTGACCTTTATGCATGCATGACATTGTAGAAGCAAAAATAGATGTTCTATAAATAAATAAATATACCCATGCACATACTTATGACCAGCTTCTGTGCTCTGTCCTTTGTGTGGAATAGATTGCACTTGAATGTTTCATGAAATGATCAATTTTGTTTCAGTTTCTTTAACCTTTTAAAACTCATTGACGGATTGATTTCAGCACAAAACAGTGTGTGGGGAAAAAACAGGAAGTTATTGATTTGTTCAGTTAAAAATAAATTGAATTGCCACCAAAAAGTCTTCAAAAGAAGTCGATTGTTTTAAGAAAATCTTTATTTGTCCCGCAATGGGGAAATTGCAATATGCAACTGCATAGATATTGAAAGTCAAGAACATGCATTATAAAAAAAACAGATAAAAAAGTAAGTATATGCAAAGTAAAAATAGCTAAACTAGATTAAAAAAAAACATAAAAATTTGAATTTAAGAGGAGCACAATTTTTAAGTAAAAAAAAGTGCATTTTTGTTCTTTAGAAATTAGATTAATTTTATAGTTAGATATATAACGACTGCTCAGTTTCAGCAATAAATTATTTATATTTTGTCATTGTATAATAGAAAAAATAATCTAAACCAAAAAATTGTGAGTCTCTTGTGAAGTTATAGATTTGCCCTGAGAGTCAAATATTACACACAATGGTCTGTGGAGAAGGATCCTTGTGTCAAAGGACACAGTTTGGTTTAATAAAAAAGGCAATATTTGCAGCCAAGCGTGTGATAAGCCTCGATCTCGGTTCATCCTTTTGCATTCTGACATTCAGGGATACGTTTCCCAATCACTGGAGGCCAGATGGAAGAGCAAAGAGCAGGACTTCGAGGGGGAGAACGAGGCCAAACTTGATTGAAAACTTTGTATTCAGACAACATAGGCAGGCCGCTGGGACTGAACTAAAGAGTGAAGTGAAACACAATAGACTGACAAACTGATTGACAATTCAAGAGGAGAACAAAGGTAACAGGACTGAAGATTTACTTTGAGACAAATGAAGAACAGGTGTAGAAATCAGAGTGTAAGAAGCAGATGTACCAGGAGAGTAGGAACAACGTAGAACCGAAAACACCACGGGAAGACAAACAAAACAGCAAAAACGATACACTGGAACAAATTGAGAAAATAAAAAGTCAGTTAGTACATACCACTTCTCTGGGTGAACATTTACTTACTTGTCATGGAAAATTTATTTTGGTATCCATTCATTTATTTTTCCAACCACCCATTTCTGGTGCCTACCCTGGAAATTTAGCAGGTGAGAGGCAGAATGCACCCTGATAGGTCACTAGTTTGCGCAGTAGCTGTTCATCCAAAACCAGAGAGGTCCGTGGAGGGCTAAACTAATGGTTTTATGTCTTGCAACCACACAACTAAATCCAGAGAAACTACAATGCAGGATTACAGTCAATACGTCTGCGTCCTCTACTCAGTGGTGGATGAAGTACTCACTTTTTGTACTTAAGTAAAAGTACAGATAGTTAGGCAAAAAATTTACTTAAGTAAAAGTAAAAGTACCAATAAAAAAAATCTACTTAAGTAAAAGTACAAAAGTAGTTGGTGTAAATTGTACTTTTTAAGTAAAAAGTAAAAGTATTCAATCATAATTCAAGTGTTATTTTTTGTGCTATAGGGTGTTACCATGGTAACCAGGATAAATACCCTGCAGGGGTGTGACCCCCCCTCTCCCGCCTCTTTTGGTCCACAAAAAAAATTAATAAATAAAATAAAAGGAAAGGGGAAAAGTCAAGCTATCCCCTAGAAGGGCCAGTAAATGGGCCGCCAAAATGGAGGAAAATGACACTTATTTTTAAAAATGTTATGGGGGGGAGGCCCCCAGTCACTATATATTGGCTTTGTCAAAGCCCCACCCGCTTTTGGAAAATTCTAGATCCGCCCCTGCTCCGTGTAATGATGGCTCAGCTTTCTATTTATCCCACAGAGAGCACGTCTAGGGTCCTTGGAGAAGACACCTAACCCCCGCTTCTCCCACCATTGGCGCCGTTGAAGGGCAGCCTGCTGCGGTGTAAGGAGTGCAGCAAACAAATTTCCCCGGTGAGGGATGAATAGAGTAATTCATTTATTTATTTATTTATTTATTTAGAAGTAAACACAACAAACAATGATCTTCTGACTCTTTTTAATTTTATTTGATGTTTGGTTTTTGGCGCTGAATGAATGCGGAAAATGTTTCTCGATTCATTACTTCTTCTCCCGATCAACTGCTTCTTTTTCAAGATGCGCTAAAAAAAAAAAAAACGTGTATTTTTCAAATTCCTGAACGAAAATGTAACGAAAAATGTAAAACAGACTTTTAAAAAGTAGCGAAGTAAAAGTACAGATATTTGCTCTAAAAATGTAGTGAAGTAAAAGTAAAAGTACCGGTCTTAAATTTTACTTAAGTAAAGTACAGATACACAATTTTTTTACTCAAGTACAGTAACGAAGTACATTTACTTCGTTACGTTCCACCACTGCCTCTACTACAGAACTGGAAGTGGTGGTAGATCCAGGCTCAACGGGGTCTACTTTGCCTCATAACATCTATACAAAATTCTTCAGTCACACACCGCTTCCCTCCCTTACCAACCATCAGCTGGTAACAAACACGAAGAAGAAAATTTTTGAGATGGGTTGTTTACATGTCAGTGTGAGTCGAGGTTCCACAACCACCTTAGCTCCTTTCTTTGTGGTGAAAAATGATACACCATGTTTTGGTTGAGACCCCATACAGCCTTTAAACATCTACATTGCTGGAAATTTTGTTCTTTCTCCACATGAGGCTTCCTTTGCTTCTGTGCAGACTCATCCCCTCCATATTGGATTCCTGCAGCTCCTGATATTGGCTGCGCACATAATTTTGTACACAGAGTGTATGCGTACTCTAGCTTCCAGAGAAAACTCGGAACCGATAAGGAACTTGTGGAAGTAAGTTTCTAGTCTATAAATTTCATTGACAAAGGCAATACATGGTTCTTTATTCTTTGATTCCTCCCACCCTCCAAAAACATGGACGTGCTAAGACTGGCCCGTTAGATTAATTGGTCACTATGAAATTGCCCGTAGGAGTGAATGTGCGTGTGGTTCAGAAGCGGTTCGGAAGACAATGTCAAGATCCTTCTGATGAACCTGTCCGCTAAAATCTAAGATGCCTTTATCTGTGAAAGCGGGTGTGTTTACAGATTGGGACGACTATGAAGGCTCCCATACTTGATAGAATTTATCCTTCGTATTGGGTAATGACCTGCAAAAATGGTTACAACATTTGCTGACATGAAGAAACCTCATAAAGCTATAAACACTGACAGCTATCCATGGCCACGTGTGGATGAAAGATTTGCAAACTTGCAAGGTGCAATATCGATCTCTACCATGACTTGGCCAATGCCTAGCCTCATGCCTGTTAGTTGTTACTATGGCTTACACTGCAATTGGTTTCTCCCATTAATTTTATGATTTCCTTTTGAAGCTGTGAACTAAATGTGTAAAGAGATAAGCATTTGATAGAATTATGCAAACAAAAATGCAACCAATTTACAGGCAAGACAAAGTAATTCAAAGTGCTAACGGTAAAGTGCTAAAGTTTCGTCTTCCCAACAGCTTATCCCCAACAAAGTTACTGGGGTGTTGGAGCCTATCCCAGATGATTTCAGGTTAATACTAAAAATATGTACTAAATACTTCTTCTTCCGGCATTTCTCTTCAGGGATCGCCACAGCAAGACAGTTTCTTCCATCTAACCCTGTCTCCAGCATCTTCTTCGGTCTCACTAACTATCTTCATGTCTTCCTTCACTGTATCCATGAACCTCCTCTTTGGTCTTTCTCTAGGGGTCTTTCCTGGTGGTTCCAAACCAGTAATACAATACTAAAACAAAAATTAAAAAACTAAAAAAAAAATACACTATATAATAGCAAGAAAAAAAATTTGATTAAATAAAAAAAAAAAAAAAAACTGTCCAAATAAAAAATGTTTTTCTTGTCACACACACGGCTTAGAAAATACAGCTCTTGGCAGCTACGCTTTCAGAATATGTAAGCCTCACATGCAAGAAAAACAGGATGATAGTTTTGGAATATCAATATTGATTTCTGTTACAATTCCTCCCAAATCACCCGTCATAAATCAGGCAACCTGCTTAAATCCCTGCGTCTGCTTTTGGATTAGTTTGTCATTTACAACTGGCGAATCATCATCTGACATTTAACAGTTCACGCATGTTTCGATCAAACAGACGATAAAAAAACACCAAAATTTTGCGCAAGATTTTCCTCAAAGAAACAAACATCGTAATCCGAAAGAACCGGTTTGAACAGTTTATCTCTTTTGGTTTTATACTGAGCAAAAAGACATAATGCAACAATTGAAGAAACTTATTTGGAGTAGCTAAATACAAATTTTTAATAACATTGTCATTACTTATGGAAATGGGTGTTATGCAGCTGCAACAGATTTTCTGGGGTAAAATTAGAGTAACTAAATTCTTCAACTTAAACTCTTCAATCCATGAGAATATGACTTTTTTCATATTATCAAATCTTAGGGAAAAAAAATCATTTGAGAGTTTTTCTTCCATACTTTTTGTAGACTATGTGCGTGTCATAGTGAGTATCTAGGTTCCTGTTTGAGCTCAACAGTCAGACATTGTGACTGTTGATTCCTCTCACTGTGACCCATTAAAAACAAACTACCCACAAATAAAGTCACTGATGTCCCATCCTGCTCCCAAAAGAAAGGGCGATAATGACCTCCTTTCAAAATGGGGAGTAATTTCAACAAAGTGCCATGGGTGGAGCAGCAACGGCTGCTCACTTTATTTCCCATGGGTCTATTACTGGTGAAGTAGCCGTATATATATTAAGCCTTGAAGCAGAAAAGGCAGCATGTGATCAAGTCAGTTTCCAGACGAGCTGGTGAAGCTATGGCGTAATATGAAATTTAAATTGTATTATTTTTTTTTTTTCATTTCTGATCAGTGCATAGGGTTCCAGGCAACTGCTTTGAATCCCAAACCTCTTTTCCAAGTGCTGGAGTTTCTCTTTTTGAGTTGAGTTTTTCTTGTTTTCCTTTGGTGTAATTTCAGCCAAGATTCCCCTCCAATAAACTGCTAATGACTGCTGTGAATGTCTAATCTGAAGCATCGCCTTGGCTTCTTTCAATTCATTTGAGAGCAAGCTTTTCTTTTCCTCCCTCGTGTAGAGAACCTCGCTTTAGAGGCCACAAGAGAAGAAGAGGCAACATTCTTTTTCGTTCAAATGCACTTTTCATTAGAAGAGCGAATGGGTTTGGATCACAGCAGCAGCACAGATGATCAAACCCCAAACAATGGAGCTGCTGGCTCAGCTCCAGCTCTTTGTTTACTGATGTGAGGAAAGGTGTGTATGTGTTTGCTCG
The DNA here is from genome assembly GCA_902685375.1 of Neostethus bicornis. Taxonomy (NCBI): domain Eukaryota; kingdom Metazoa; phylum Chordata; class Actinopteri; order Atheriniformes; family Phallostethidae; genus Neostethus; species Neostethus bicornis. Next base: position 9,933,847 of record CACRXE010000076.1, on the reverse strand, counting down.
TTTTCCCTCTTTGGTTTCCAGTCTTCCCGTGATCTGGTCTGGGTTTAAACTTCTGTTTTAAATGTTTTACTGAAAATATCACGTCAAACAGTTTCATAAACTTTCATTTATTTCTTTTAAAAAGTGACGTTTATCCGTTTGACTCGGGGTGAGAAGTTCAACTAGGACTGACATTTGATATACCCATCAGTAGACCGAAGGACATTAAATATCCATTCACGATCACAACTTGGCAATATGGCCTCAGAAAAATGAAGGAATTGAGAATGATTTCTTTACACCACAAATTGCTATCTGTGGTACACAATGGAAAAAAAAATGTTATTCTGTTGTAAAGCAAGAGCAAACTCATCCAAACAAAGGGTTTTACTTTTGGACATGCTAGATAAAATGTCAGAGAGTCAGATAAGGATTAAAACAGACTTAAAATGACAATGCCTCAAATTAATAATCTGCTGACTAATCGTTAAAAAGGAAATAATAAAAAAAAAAAAAAGCTTGAACAAATCTGACCCTTAGGCTAAAATAGGGGTGACAAAGCACTTTAAGAATCTTTGTTTGGTTGCGAAAACCCCCCCAAAAAACACAACAGTACTTTTGGCATAAAACTCAACTCACTTTTGTAACAAAATAGAAACAAAAACCTGTGAAAATACAGAGCTGTGTTTCCACAGTTCACAGTCCAAATGTTTTTGTTTTTGAAAATTGATTACATTGTTTTGTGCTGTTTATTGTGATAATGTGGGGAAGGCATAATCCGTGGTTAAAATTGCCATCTTTGGACCGAAAAGTCGCGGGTTCGAATCTCGCTGAGCTTGCGCCAAGGTGTCCCTGGAGGAGACAGCAAATCCTCAGTTTCTCTTTTCATTGGCGCTATCATTGGCTGTCTGTTGCGGTCAAATTGACGGTCATGATGCTTGCAGGTAGATTTAGTTTGCGGCGGTCCTAGTGTTAACACCTCGATGGCCTCTTGCCCTTATCCACTGCTGTCCCAGTTGGCCGCACTATGGCAACCCAAAAACTGGAGTCTGGAAAGGGTCACAAAGCCAGGCTGCAGTGAAGAATACCAAACTGGCCTCTCTGTATTTCACTGGGTCCAAGTGAGCGCCTCCAGTTCCTCAAGCGAGCAGCCGGACATTTCCATAGAAACCGCAAAAACACAGGACCCAAAACACCACCTCTAGACAGTCTCCTTCTCCGCACTCCTGCAGATCGACTCCTTCTCCTCAGTTCCCTGGGACTGAACAAACTCATCCAGCTACACACAGATGTGCCTCCGAGAGCCAGCAGCTGGTTGCATATGTCAACATACATGTGCATCCACAATATTCATTTTCTGCTGACAGTTATCGATAGATATCTGTAAAACCTGCCCATTTGAATCCCTTCGGTTGTGGTCAATTTAGTCACGGTTCTGTTTAGTAAACTCGGGTGCATTGGACTAAAAAACAAATTGCCCAAAGGAATTGGGGAGCAAAAGAAGTTTAGCAGTAATTAGAAAAATCTTGTTTGGTAAATTCTATCCTAGAGCAAACCATGGCTAACTGAACCACCGTTGGGTAAAAGGTTTCAAATACCGTAATAGTCACATCGACACGTGGTATCAGAGACAATGTGGTTTTGGAAAATAAAACTTGATCATTTCATTTATTGTTAACAACTTATGATTCAAGTGAGGCACGGAGGCGCGGTGGTTAGCCCGGTGGCCTTACAACAAGAAGGTCGAAGTTTGAGTCCCAGGTGGGACGATGTTTGAAACACTAGCCTTTTTTGAGTGGAGTTGCGTGTTCTCCAGGTACTCCGGTTTCCTCCCACCCTCCAAAAATATGCATGCTAGGTTGATTGGCTGCTATAAAATTGCCCGTAGGAATGACTGTGTGTGTGGATGGTTGTGATTGTGTGGCCCTGCAACAGACTGGTGACCTGTTCTTGGTGTACCCTTTTTTCGCCTAAATAAGCCAGGTTATTCTCTGGTGACCCGTGACTCTGTTAGGGATTAGCGGTTAAGAAGACAAAACGAAAACACACGACTCAAGATATCAAGAGGAAAAGAAACGAAAATCAAACCAAGACTTGTTGGCATTAATTTTTTAAAAATTCAATGTAATTTTATTTGTAAAGCCAGATATCGCAAAACGATTGTGTCAATGAGCTTTACATTGTGAATTGAAAAAAAAAGTATGAAAAAAAAAAACAAAAGAAGAAGAAAAAAATGTGCATCCACGAATACCGGTTTACAGCTAAACATTCCTGTCCTTACACCCTCCTTCACAGTGAGGAAAAACTTTACTGTTCCACCAGTTCTGTTCTAAACAAACACAGAATTAAAAGCAGATTATTTTTATCTCAAAAGCTGATTTGGCTGGACGTTTCCAGCCTGCCACGGAGCCATGGGGACTGATGTATTTGTCCGTGTGAAACTGTGGGTAAATTAACAAGAAATGTCAATTAGTGAAGCCCAGCGATGCAGCTGAGCAGTATGTTACCGTGGAAACAGTGAGGAGGATTGTAGATAATGCTTTTGTTTCCAGTCTTTACATAATTTTTTTTTTTTACCAGCACAGCAACTCGTAGAGAACATTGAGAACATTCAGAAAGCATTTTCTGAAAAAATTGCCTCAACTGGCTGCTGTTGGGTTATTTTATATCATTTTTTTTCCACAGCTTGACTGGTGTGAAGTGTTTTTAATGTCAGATACCAGTTCCCCCGTAGTACCATGATGTTGTAATCATAACAGAAAGATAGGAGTGTGTCATGTTAGGATTGTTTTGTTCTGGTCCCTCTGTTCCCTATTTCATGAACATTTTAGGCTGCTGAAGCAAGAGATGAAGAAAGACAGAAAATCTAATAAAAATGTTTTTCTCCTCAGACACATTTATTGTAACCCTGTGAAAGAAAATCAGATAAGGATATGATGAGATGATCCATGACAACATTAGGGTTATTAATTAGATCATATTAAACTGAACTGTAATTATTAAAAAACGTAAAACAAGGTTTAGGTTTGTTAGGGTTCGTTCTTATCTTCAACGATAGTCCTGCAATTTGCAGCAACCCACTTTGCGATAGTATTTGTCAATTTCTCTGTTGTGGATTTGCTCATTCACTCACCAAATTCACCTAGCTTGGTTTGGCGGAGCGAGCTCCCGTTAGCCACAGTCGCAGGAGAAGAACTTGCCTGAACATGTTTTGCGTTTAGATGGTATGTCAGGCTGGAGTTGCTCCGGTGGTAGGAAAACTCATTTTTGAAAAAACCTACAAATTACTACGTTTTTATTTACTGTCCCGTCTTTATTATTTTTGTATAAAAATTTGCCGTTCAGTGGCTCGACTCAGGGGCGAATCCAGGATTTTCTTAAGGGATGGATGTGGGAGTGGGGGTCGGTGCGAGGAGGCATCTCCCGTCCTGGAACATTTAGAAAAATAAGTAATTTTTCTGCATTTTGGTGCATGTTTTGCCCAAAGTTTATAATAATTAAAGTCGTAAGAAAACTTCTTTTTGTGGATCAAAAGGGGTGGGTGTTCGGGGTGGGACGTGCGGTCCCATGCTCCCCTGGATCTGCCCCTGCGACTGTCTCATCCTGAGTCTCGTCCATGTCTATTGTGTTGGTCCAATGCCACCTTGTTAATTTTCCAGCGCAGGCGATGTCGCATGGCCAAGAAGACTTCGGGTCCTTCAATAGGCCAAAATTCAAATGCACAAGCATTGGGTCGCCACCGTTGTGATGCCATTATTATTTGCGTTAATTTTTTTAACGCGTTAAAATGCGGCGTAATTAATTAATCGAATTGATGTGTTAAAATAACAGCACTAATTTACACTCAAGGTTATTAGACTAAGACAGAAAATCTTCTTCTCCTTTCGGCATTTCCCTTTAGGGGGCGCCACAGCAAGTCAGTTTCTTCCATCTAACTCTATCTGCTGCATCCTCTTCGGTCACACCAACTATCTTCATGTCTTCCTTCACTGGTTCCATGAACCTCCTCTTTGGTCTTCCTTTAGCCCTCTTTCCTGGTGGTTCCAAACCCACCATCCTTCTTCTGATGTACTCTCTCTCTCTCTCCTCTGCACATGTCCAAACCATCTCAGTCTGGCCTCTCGGACTTTATCTCCAAAACCTCGAACATGTGCTGTTCCCCTGATATACTCATTTCTGATCCTGTCCATCCTGGTCACTCCCAGAGAGATTCTCAGCATCTTCATCTCTGCTACCTCTATCTCTGCTTCCTGTATTTTCTCCAGTGCCACAGTCTCTAGACCAATCAGCATGGCCGGTCTCACCACGGTTTTGTATACTTTTCCTTTCATTTTAGCTGAAACTCTTCAATCACACATCACACCTGATACTTGTCTCCACCCGTTCCAGCCTGCCTGCACACACTTCTTCACCTCTTTTCCACACTCTCCAATGCTCTGGACTGTTGATTCTAGATACTTAAAATCTTCCACCTTCTTTATCTCTTCTCCCTGTAACCTCACTTTTCCATTTGGGTCTTGCTCATTTACACACATGTACTCTGCCTTACTTTGTAGTAAGTCTTTCTAGTGCAAACCTCCACCTCTCCAGCTTTTCCTCCACCTCTTCCCTCCTCTCACTAGAGATCACAATGTCATCTGCAAACATCATTGTCCATGGGGATTTCTATCTAACCTTGTCTGTCCGCCTGTAACATCATTTACTTTTTAAAAAATCATACTGAAGTGTTTTATACACTGATGTTTACTGTTATTTACATAATTTTGACCCCTTTGTTAGCCTGTAGAAGAAATCTGTCATGTTAACGGAATCATATCGAGATGAAAGTATTGTTACAAATACGTTCGTCTTGTGTTTTTTTTTATTTATTTATTTATTTATTGGTGAGTTTTTAGGTTCTTCCAAACCAGGGAAAAATAGCTTTTCTTTTTGTCTTTGCAACGTTTCATTGAGCAGATACTTTGTCTTGTTTTACAGAACTTCACACCTGCCAAGGTTTATTTCCAGCTAAATATGTTTTCTTACATTTCCCCTATTCTCTGAGCTCTGGGATGTTAAAGGTTAGCACACTGTCATACATCAGATTTCTACTTAATTAAGAAGGTATGGATAGAAAACTTCATCTGTTAATTAGCTGTTAAACTTGTATTTCAAAAGTCTGTTTTGCTGTCGTTAATGGATGCCGAAGCAACCTTAGGTCGTTTGTTTAAAAACTGCTCATAACCTTTATTCTTTCTTTCTTGCCGTGAAGTGAATCTGTAGAGGTAAGAAGCACAAGGAGGAACTTTAAAATAGCAAAACAGTATTTTGGAATGAAAAAAAAAGATATGGATGAGTAAATATTTACCAATTAATTCACACAAAATGCAGTTAATTTGATTTCACTTCAAAGAAAGTTTGTTTGCATGACCCAATTTATACATTAGGATTTAAAAAAATAATTTAGCCATAAACAAATAAGATATTTTAACACATGCAACGCTGACTTTGAATTTTTGGCCACATGGAACTTTTGCAAAAAAGTATTAGGTCAGCCCTAATACAATCCTGGTTTTAGTCAGCACCCCATCTGAGGGTTCTGAATGTAATGAGAAGGAATCTTCAACACCTTTTGCACATGATGGTCTGATGTAAAGATGAGTGTCGTCTGCAAAAAGGAAGATAAAATACAATTCTGCTGGGGAGAGAAATATGCCCTGATATTTGGGCATATTTCTCTGCCCAAATATCAGAGAATATTTTAAAATAAGACTCAAAGAACATAGCCTTGTTGTAAAAGAATGAACTCACACCAGCCAGGGTTGTCTTTTCTGCTTGCGAGGGAAAGCAGAACTCTCACCTCTGTTCAGACTGTCGAAGTTCAGCTGCCCCGTTAGCCTTTTTATTGTAATACCAGCAAAGCATAAGTCATAGTTAAACAAAAATAATTCGCACACAAATAATTACTTCTGCTTTCCACCCCAACTGCACCCTCCTGAGGTTGTTTGGAACACTGCTTGAACTTCGCCTTTCTAACCTAGCTGAATCTTGTTTTACCTGAGACATGTCTTCTTTAACTTCTCTTTTGGACTTTCCCGTTCTTGCTGATTCAACTGTTAAGAGGTCTAGGCTGCAGCTTGAACTGCAGGGTTATATGCTCAACCTTTAGAATTAAATGGAAGAGTTCCCAGTGAGGAGCCTTGGGGAACCCCGCAGGTCGATGCTATTGGTGCACATTGTCAAACTGTCAGTTTCAACAAGCTGCTTCTCATATTTGAGGCAGGATTTATAATTATTTAGGACAGTATCAGAAATGCTTGCCCATTCCTCTGATCTTTGTTACCGAATCACGTTGGTCAACTGAAAAGTCGCATTTAAAGTACCGTACATTAAATTACAATATTGACCTAATACAAAATCGATCTTTGATATTTTGATTCAAATATAATTGAATCAATTTTTATAATGTATGAACCCTTGGATTTAAAGTTGTTTTTAGGAGTTTGTTATAGCCTCAGATTTTTTGTGAAAAGGTGCACCATCCATTGCATTTAAAAACTATTTAATTTGACATGTAACTCTTTGTGTTCACGTAGATTTCTCATTAAGTTTTTAAAATTCAATTTCTAGACAAAAACATTGGCTCATATCTAAATCTTAATGTTTGAAAAGCAATTACTTATATTGATTTTCACGCTTCTCCAGTGACATCTTATTCATATTGAAAGATATGTAAGCCGTAAGATGATCAAAATTGATTTATCAGTTATAAATATAATGTATTCATACTCATGAAATAATGCTACTCTTTGAGCTGTATGCAATTTATTTAAGTATAAAATGTTATTATCTTTGATGTGGACATGATTAAAATCAAAAGAGAAAATTTGATTTTTTTAAAAAGGAAAAAAATAAATGTACTTTTAAAACAAAAAAAAACATTTGGAGATATTCTTTATAAAAACAAGCAGTTTAGTTTTCAACATAAAAAACTCTGCTTCATACCAAAAAGGAATGTCCTCACTTCTTTTTATTCAGTCAGTTCATACTGTTTCTTTCTTCGGGTCTGACTTTATTTTGCGTTTGCTTTTCCACTTCTTGCAATTTCTCTATTCAGTAACAGCATTGTATTATTGCACCAAATATCTCATTAAAGTTAGCACAGTGAGAGTGCTGCTGAGGTCGCACTTTTCTCTGTAAGAGTAAGCAATCTGACACAGATAAAACTGCCTTTACTAAAATCTACGCTGACCTTTAAGTAAAGGTTGGAGCTGGAACTGAAATCTTTCCTGCCCTGGCTTGTAATCTTTCGGTGAACCCATGCGTACTGTCCTTTCAGAACTCCTCTGTGACACTTGTGAATATGTTGGAGGGCCAGCCACATGGCACCGGTAACTGTTCATTGTATAGCAGCTTGTTTATTATTCACATCACATTCAGAATCACACAACGCTCCACTCTTTAGAAAAAAAAAACAGGGCCTGACCTTGTCTTTTTTTTCTCTCCGTACTCACATGGTTGAGCATTACAATATGTTGTGAAGCAATTCCTGTAAAGTACAGGCACTATTTAAAGATGTGAACATTGAGTAAGATGAAATTTTCTCTAATTAGATGCTTTCTGTGTGCACATTGAGTGTTTTCTGCTGTTAGGTGTTACTGCAGATTTTACATTCAAATTAAATCCAACAGAGTCAACTAACGAAGCTCTTAATGCAAGCTCTGATTGGACTGGAGCTGTCAGAAAAAGTGATTTGAAACCTTCTCTATCTGCATTAAATCACCATAATGAAGCAAAGCGAAAACACCAAAGCCATTAGCACACATGTACAAATTTTAATCTTTTGACATCAAAGCTCGTTATGGCTAGGCTCAAGTGTGTGTGGGACATTAAAACAAGAGAAATTACAACTTCTAGAAGGACATTAAATGGGTTGTTTGATCTATTGGAGCTAGTCACACACATACTTTACACATTGCAAAGTGCACTGTATTATGTAGGATAAAAAGATCCCCCACAGTACAGGGAATGAGTAAGGTAACAAAAAACATTTAATTGATCAGGAAAACACCCAATTTGATGATCAGGTGAGAGACCCCGTACATTCCCAAGTGCGGATCCAGGATTTTCTAAAGGGGGGAGTTTGGTCATAGACAAAACGAGAAGCCGTGCTTGCCAGTATAAGTGGCCTGGGGCATTCCCCCAGAACATTTTGAAAAATAAGAGTCATTTTCAAGTATTTTGGTGCATATTTTGCCCAAAGAGTATGAAAATTAAATTTGTAAGAACACTTTTTTTGTAGACCAAAATGGGGCAGAGGGACTTGCGCCCACCCATCCCCCTCTGGATCTGTCCCTGATTCCACCACCATAGTTGGAAACCTGGTTTCAAGCAACAAACTGTTTAGGTAGCATATAAGTTTTTTCTTTTTGAATGTCTGCGCGGACATGACAAACCCTTCCGTCACAAACCAGTGATAGAAGGGTTCTCCCCTCCATCACCGGAGCAGAGCAGACGGAGATATTTCACTATCAATCCATCTACTCTTTTGTGTACTTTTTGAGTACTGTTTCTATCCTGATTAGGAATGGTAGCAAAGAGCAGAGCAACAATAAAGAAAGGAAGTGCCTGCAAAGGAGAGGATCATGACATTAACTGTGTTCATTGGATGTAAAAAATCTGGAGATCATTTAGTTAAAAAAACAAAAACAAAAAAAAAACAATAATTAAGAAAATAAACATTTCTTTGTGTTGATTTTGGGTTTTCTGTCAAATGAGAAAACCAACCACTTCAACCACTTCCTGGCTAACAGACAGTTTTTTTTTCCCCACACCGCCTTTTCCTTTTCCCCCACCCGTTCTTATGTTTTCTCATTATACAACGTATATTTGTGCTGTTTTATTTTTATTTCTATCTTTTTTTATTATCATGGTCGGAGTGTCAAAATTTTACCACGCTTGCATTGTGACGAGAAAGAATCTTTAATGTCGAATCTGAATATAAGTAGTCAAGTCATCATGTAACATGAAACATGTCCAGCTTTTGCTTATATAACAAAGAAAAACCATAGAGAAAAAAATGGAAGTATTGGTGAAATTGGTGATTCCACTGTTTTTGTACCATTTTCATCCAAACTCTTACTTTCAGATTTTTCCTTACTCCCGTACAACAGCTACAGACATCCTGCAGAAACAACGACTGACCCTGAAGGTCTCGCCTCTCGACAATGTTCTGTGTTTGTCTCTCTGTTATTCTATAAATACGAGATAAGGGCCATGGAAGATCCCATGTGTTGCCGTGAGTGTTAATTGAGACCTTGCATCAGTGACCCCAGAGTATGCCTGAGCTCTCCACGCCACAGCCCATCACTCATGTCGGGTAATTGGTATAGTGGACCATTGCAGAGATAATGTCTCCAAGAGCTGTGCCTGACAGAAAACTATTAGGAGACTTTTTGTGGATAACAGACGAAGAACGACATAGACAAGTTCTTTTTTTTTTATTAAACTATTTACCTTGTGGTTTCAGTACTGACGTTAAATAAGGTCGCACCTACTCATAAGAAAGACTTCTTGTAATTAATCATCAAAGTTTCTCAGCATTGAAATTTAGATATAAAATCATCTCTCCTTTATTTATTTTTTACTCACCCTATTCATCCCTCACCGGAGAAATTTGTGTGCTGCACTCCTACACCGCAGCAGGCTGCCACGATAGCACCAATGATGGGAGAAATGAGGGGTTACGTATCTTCTCCAAGGACCCTAGAGGTGCACTCAGTGGGATGCGAATCTGCGAACTTCCGGTTGACTTCCAGTCCACCAGCGAACACTCTAACCATGGAGCCACCGTCTCCCTATCATTTACTTGTATCATTCCATACATGCTACAATGGCATTGTCCTAACAGTAAATGGTCTGCAAACAGATTCCTTATTGTACCTATAAACAGAAGTGCACCTAAATTTTTTGGTGTCCAGTGTTCGTAGGAGCACCTGGAGACGTTGTCCAATGTTCATAAATGCTTAGACAAGAGATCCATGGTTGAATAATTTAAACAATTTTTTTAATTTAAAGAATAATCAAAATATATTTTCTATAATTATAAATGCTCTAAAGCAGCTTTTTTAGACCCGGGGTGAGTTTGATTTTTTTGGTTACTTTCTGCTGCATTCACCAATGTTCCCACATATCACCGCTGTGGTACGTCTTTGGTACATTTCAACACTCCTACACATGTGTGAAACTATCTTTAGATGTCATAGAAACTCATTTAAACACAAGAAAAAAATGGTTACACTGTGTTCTGCACACGACTTTGAAGAACAAAGTAGTTTTCCCTGCACACTCAGGAAGTATTATTAAAACATACTTTATTACAAAAACAAGCCTCAGTGTAAACTAGTGTGCACGTGTCTTGCAAAGAAAAATGTAAAGGATTTACAATCATAATCCAGCTCTGCCCATCATTCCTAAAAAAAATCAATACCTCCTCGTGCATCTTCACTTTTTAGAAAATAGGGGGATTAGTGTGACTGTTTCACCTTCCCGAATGCCATTTCCACTCATGAAAAAAGGTGACACAATGAACAGCTTCAGGTATTTTTTCTTTCTCCTGAAAGGTGGGGGTGGAGGGTGTCAGTGCACGAGTGTGTGAGGCGAGATGGGGGTGCACCATCCCCAGGGGAGGGCAGCACAAATCCAAGGGAACAAAACGCATCCATATTTGGCAGGGCTTTTGTCTCCCCTGACAGCTGAGGGTACCGAGGGGCGGGGGTCTGCAATAATGAATTGGATTAAATGTGAGGAAGAAAGCGTTGCCTCTCAAAGGCCAGAATGAAGGTTGTGTTTGGGAGGGGGGTTCCTGGGTTTATAGGAGGTATGCTAATGTATGTACAGGTTCAAACAGCATGCTGTGTCCAAACACTGATTTAAAAAGCTGGCTCTGAGAAGGAAGATTTTAAAAACAGCTTCACTATAAGCTTACTAAATAAATTGCTGTAAAATAATTGCTTTCTAAACGCTCTGTACTTTCCTTGTTGTCGTCTAAGAAAAAAAATACCTTCACTAATTGCAAATGACGAGCTGTAAATCACACATACGTATACTGTACGCGTTGTGCGAATCCCACACAAACCCTCTGAGCTGATTAAAACATTTGATACCACACAATCTACAGCAAAGCTAATTTACCGGCCATCTTGCTTATCATATATTCCATTACGTTACACTCTTTCAACATGACCCTAAACCTCAGCGGATACCTTTTTATAGCTGCACTTTAATGTATAAATCTCCTGATGAGAGAACAGCAGTGACTTTGATTTGCATTTTATTGAGCTTCAGATAGCGCTGTGATAATGATGAGATGTGGGGGCAGTGTTAATGCTGACCACCACTGTGCGCGCTCTTTGTTGTCCCCGCAAAGTCACTTATTGGAATTGTTGCTTTAATAACTTTGATATGGCTTCTTCAAAGACAAAGGCAGGGTGACCTCAACTTGCACAGTCGACAATGAAAAAACAGAAATGATATACATAATAAACTCCACAATACTGACTTTATACAACTTTAAACGCTTTCCTGTGCACTTAAAATGTGTAACAGAAACCATCCATGTCCTCTTTTAGGGGGTCAAATGTCAACGTCAAAGCAGATGAATTGTTTAAATGGAAAGCTGCGGAATTCTTGGAGCTACAATACAAATTTTTTAAAGGTTGTGTCACATGCAAATGGAACTCTTTGCATTGGAACTCTTTCTCACTAGTTGAGAACTTCCTACCAACTAGTGTAGTGTGTTGGTTTTGTATTTGTCACCAAATAAAAACCTTTATCAGTATTTCTGAACCCCTTCAATCCGAGAACAAATGAGTTCTTCCCACAGATGACTAGCGACATCTGTGACGTTTTTTTTACGTAACAGAAAATATTTCACACATACCGTATTTATTTATAACGCACACTCGTGTATAATGCACACCCTAAATTTTGGACCAGAAAATGGGTGTAATTTTTTTTCCCACATTTTTTTTTTTTGGCAACTTACAAGTACAACTCACAAGTGTTGCGTGTCCCCATGGCTAACACAGGGCACACTCAAACGGGACTGTAGCAATGTTCCTTTGACACAAATGTACACAAGCAATCTTCAATGCACGCGCAGCCAAAAATGCACGGCCATTCTCGTTAAACATGTGAAATATCAGTCTTCGTTTATAATGTGCATCTGCTCTCTACAATGGTGTAATTGGTATAAAATTTTGTGCGTTATCAGAATCAGAATGCTTTTATTGCCATGTCAGTGAAAAACATCAGAGACTAGGAACTTGTTCTGGTACTGGTGTGCAAACATATAAAATAAAAATAATAAAAATAAAATAAATAAAAAATAATAATAATTTTTACAAAACTAAGAGTGCTCAGAAGAAAAAGAAAAGTAGTGCAATGTCATAGAACATAATAGAAAATAATAAAGATTGGAAGTGACAAGAGGGAGGTGACTAAGAGATGTGGGGATCCAGGTTATAAAGAGTTCATAAGTCCAACGGCAGAAGGGAAGAAGCTGTTTTTGTGGCGGGACGTTCTGGTCCGAATGGACCGGAGCCTCCTGCCCGAGGGGAGTCGCTCAAAAAGTCCATGTCCAGGGTGGGAAGGGTCAGCTGCTATCCGACCTGCACGCCCCCGAGTCCTGGAGACGTACAGGTCTTCGAGAGATGGAAGGCTGCAGCCGATCACCTTCTCTGCGGAGCGCACAATGCGCTGCAGTCTGTGTTTGTTCCTGGCTGTGGCTCCAGCGTACCACACGGTGATGGAGGAGGTGAGGACAGACTCGATGATGGCTCTGTAAAACTGCATCAACATCTGGGCGGGCAGCTTGGCTTTCTTCAACTGCCGCAGAAAGTACATCCTCTGCTGGGCCTTTTTGATCAGGGAGCTGATGGATGGCTCCCACTTTAGGTCCTGTGTGATGGTAGTGCCGAGGAAGCGGAAAGATATATATATATATATATTATATATATATATATAAAGATATATATACAGTAATAAACACGGTACTCCCTTTGCTCTAGCTTCTCATGGTGAGTTGGATTTTAGAGACAGAGTCATTGGTTTCTTACGAGTGGTGGTGGACAAGCAATAGTCACGCTTTCACACTTCCTGGCCCGTGATTTAAATGAGTAAACTTTCATAACTATTGTGTTTATACACGTTCCAAAACCAACATTGTGGTTGTTTATGTATAAAAAAAACATTGGAAAAAGTAGTAATTTTGCATGAGACGCTGCCCTTATTCCTTTTGTCTAAAACCACCTTCATACTGCCTGTTATGGTAGAAGTGGTGGAGAGGTAGAACCCAAATGCTCAGCCAGTTTGAACTAATTTATTGAAGAGAGGAGTGGTCAGGGAAGAAAGAAAGGCAGCTGTAGCCTGGTGGCCATCCTGAGCTAGCCTGGATTTTGAGCAATAATGGCAGGAACACATTGTCAGACAGATCGGCAAAAGACACCATAACAACCGACAACCTGACATTGGAGTGAAGAGGAGAGGGGCTTAAATAACAAGTGGGAAAATGAAACACAACTGCAAACATTAGGAAGAAGTAATCGTTTGCCAAAGGGTAGCACAACGAGAGAGTGCAAGAAGTGGGGATGATCGTGACACAGTCCTTTTGGAGTTGAAAAGTCAGTACTGCCATACACTGCTGTTTTATCCACATTATAGGGCGTGGCTCTAATGAAACCACAAACACACACCCTACTCACAAGTCAGTTGCTAGTGTTGAGATAGCATTCACTCCTGAAGAGGTTAAGAGAAGCAGAAAAATTGACTTTGACACACAGTTGTTGCAGTAGAGTTTTTGGCATATGGAAGGAATTGTAGATTTCCACAATTTTGCAGAGCTTATTATTTCTGCATTAATGGTTTCAATCACATAAAATTTTGGAAATTATGCAAAATTGCAACATTTTGGAGAGATAAATGTACATAAATACACGGGCAAGTTCAAAACCTGGCACGGGATTTGAGACACATTTTCTCGTGTTTAGTTTGCATGTTCAATCTTTTTCATCCTTCTTACCCGAAACATTCAGGTTTGGTAAAATGGTAATTGCCAAACTGACCTATGGAATAAGTGTTTTGTGTGGTTGTGTGACTGTATGGTTCTGCAACAAACTTGAGAATTGTCCAAGAGACACCTAACCTCTCTTTGACCACTTGTCAGGACAAGCTCTGAAACTCCCTGCTGTGGTATTTTGGATGAAGTGGTTCAGGACATGGATGGAAGTAGAATAGTGTCAGTTAGACTGTACTCTTATTCATGCAAGAAATAAGACACCACTTTAATTAAACCACTGGGAATTAGTGTCTTTTATAGCAGGCAGGTTTTAGATATTATAAGTTAATTGTTTTGTGGCTTTACATGATTTTCCATCATCAAACAAAAAAGTCTTGCTATTCTAATAAAGAACAGACATCAGTTTGAAGCCAACTCAACAAGTCTTTTAGTGTCTAAAATTCTTTTTGAAAATACACAGTTTTTAATTGACATGACAACGTTAATATTGCCATTGTTTAAAGAACAGATGCATCCTGTTATAAAACATAAAGTTTGCAGAAGTTATTTCTCACGATGCTCAAAAACCGACTGGCAGCTAACTGCCTCTTAGACGAAAAGGAAACAACTACTGAATTACAGCTTTGGATCTGGAAGTAACGCACAAAAACCCTTCTGTAAATCATTTTCAAATAACAAATACTGATGTAATCACTCCTTACAGTATTAAGTCCACAGAAAAAAAAATGAAATAAAGTTATCCTCAAATATAAAATATGGATGAGGCTCTGGGAATCAAAGTCCATTCCATCGTCTTCCGCGTCTTCCCTTTACATTTTTTCTCGGGTCGGGGGAGCAACAGCCTCAGACGGGAAGCCTGAGGCTTCCCATCTCCTCCTTTACCCGACCCCTATGGCCTTTCCTTCAGGTAGTGGGCCCACTTGAAGGGTAGCTCATGTCTGCTGTTCGGGCTGAGCCTGGCTGGGCCCCATGGGTAGAAACCCGGCCACCAGGCACTCGCTGTTGTGCACCACTCTCGGGCCTGGCTCCGCAGGGGATTAGGGGGTTGACTCATGTCCGAGCAAGGGCAACTTGGCCATGCTTGATCTCTTCATAGGGGTTTTTGGATCCTCGACTAGGACCTTTCGCCTTACCCTACCTAGGGCATTAAGACCCGCACAACATAGCTCCTAGGATCATTGGGACATGCAAACCCCTCCACTACGATAAGGTGGCGGCTCAAGAAAGAGGGAATCAAAGTCATGACGCCATATTTGGATTTTTTATGAATATAAACTATTCAAACAAAAAATGTAAAAAAGAAACAAACCATGGTGTTTTTTGGTTGGTGTAAAGCTGCAAATTCAGACTGAATTATTCAAACAGCTGAGGACATTATTTGGTGAACATGCCACACTGATTTGCTTCCAGGCAGAAAAATTATTTTCTATTTATTTTCAAATTACTTATTTTTCTTTCTGAAATTTGAAATGTACAGATGTCTGTCCCAGTTAGTGAGCAGATAAAAGGTGGGGTACACAGTAAACAGGTCACCAGTCTTTAACAGTGCCAAATAGAAAAATGGACAGTTAATCAACTGCATGGTCAGACTGGAACTTATTTCTTATTTATTCAGATTACCAGCTTCAAAACAACCAAGTGTTTTTTTTTATTCCTTCTATTATATTAAAGTGTTTAAGCTTTAATAAAACTGCACAGCAAACAGTTTTACTCTATAACACAGTCATTCAACTTGTTTTTTTATTCACCAGTGTTCAGTTAAACTGATGGCAAAATTTCATTTACTTTTGAGATTGATGGATTATTGAACATTCTGCTCTTTTAAAGAAATAAAGTCCAATATATGTTTGATAACGTTTGAGGTTTGGTAAAAGTTTACTCTCTTTTTCTTTATGACAAGCGTTAGTAAAATATTAATAAACTGCATGAATAAAATATACTACTTTGTTGGTATTAATCAGACGTATGCAAACTATGGCTCAAGGGCGCTATAAGAGCTTTTGTACCTTTTAATCTGTCCCATAAAACCTGAATAAATTTAGCAATTAAAGAGAGGAATTATGCAAAATTAACTTTTTTTTTTTTTTTTTTGGAGGTTTGTAAAATGTGTGGATGTTATATCCTCCTTAAAAACATACCTGAAGTGCTTTCCTATTTCATTCATGCATGTTTGAGCAATTTGAAAGCTTTTCCATCCAGTAGCTAAATACTTTTCAAACGTCAGGTTGTTCTCAGCCATGGATTTTGCTCTCCGCCACACCCAAACCGGAAATCCGTGTAGTCCCTCTTTCATCCAGGAGTGATCCATAGAAAAAAGGTTTCAAAAAAGTCTACTGGACAGTTTAATTCTTCAATTTTCAGATTGAAAATGATTTCCGGATGGAAGTCGAAACGTCTCGTTGAAGAATTAAACTGTCCAGAAGACTTTTTTGAAACCTTTTCTACCCAAACAGGAAGTGTCTTTGCAATAGCAGTGCATGTACCTTGCTAACTTGATGTGATCTACACTCAATTTGTACCCTCAAACACCATTTACAATGTGTTGTGCACATGCCCAGAGCAGGGAGTGAGAGGAGGGGGCAATTTGTTGTGTCAAAAATTGAACTGAAATTAAATAAACATATCTGAAAGCTATAATTTTTTATTTGCTAGGACATAAAAATGATCAGCCCCCCAAAACACAATACCTCCACTGTAAGCATTAATATTGCAGTTTCTTTCTATTCTGGTTCTTTGTTAAAGATTGGGTTTTTGTTGCAGATGACGTATTTTATAGTTGGTGAATGTCGTTGAAGCGTGTGGTACGTTTGATGTCAAAAAGCCTGACTTAGTCAAGTGTTTTTACAAACATCATGTTTCTTTGTAAAAAAAATATTTTTCAGTCCATTCAACATCAAGTCTTTGTATTTTACATTCAATCCATTGATCTATCTTCTATACCGCTTAACCAACTTGAGGTTACGGGGAGATGGACCCTATCCCAAACAGTATCAGGTGGCTACATCCTGAACAGGTCAGCAGTCTGGTGAATGAACAGGACAGAAAGCAGTTCACTGATTCTCAAGAGCAATTTCCAGGTGAATGATTAGCCTGACAGAAGAAGAAGCTGGAATCCGCCAATTTCTTTCACTCTGTGAAAAAAGTCTAATCTTGCACCATTGGAGTTTGCTCACTACATAGCGGGCGGGTACTTTTTAGTTTTAACCAGTAACTGCTTTCTGGACGGGACTTGTTTGGGGATGTGTGTAAAGTACTTTTACAGTCAATGAAGTCCAGAAAGGAAATTATTCTATAACTGCATAAAAATTTCCAAACATTGTGTCAGTTCCTGCTTTAAATTCTCTGTTTTGGGAATCATTGCTAACACAGAGTGGGCGGCTCGGTTTGCCTCCATGCTAATAACTATAGAACTCGATGGCTGCTGGTATTTTAACATCCTGGCATCATCTCAATTCGCTGAGTGACTGGCAGGTATTTCAGGGTCTCTCGAATGCCTGCCAATGGTCCAATACCTGACCTAGTAGCTGAGGTAAAATGAATCATTGCCTTAATTTGGGCCTAAACTAGCAATCTTAACATGCAAACCACTGTACCACTGTCATGATGTGGACTGCAGGTGGAAAAAGAAGGACCCAATTTCAGACAGAAAATGTGATTTATTTGAATTTGGCTGTCCATTAATACTGTAAAAAGAAAAACAAAGTTTCAGTGGCATGACAAAAAGGTGATCGACAGAATGTGTATTTGGTCAGGCAACCACGGAGACCTGGCTGGAAGGGATTGTATCACCTACCAGGGAGGTCTGGGGTGATTCCCCTTTAAATAGATGTCAGGGTGCACAGATGTGTGGAATCTGTAATCATCCCCAGGTGACCCTAATCAGGTTGGTGAGAAACATCCAGGGCTCCCTCTGGCGGCGGGAGAGGGGATCATGACAACCACTGTATAGCCTAGTCCCAAATAAATTTAATTAAATTTTGTTTAAAAATAAAAATGCCAAAGTATCCCTGGAGATGATACCTAACCCCCAGTTACTCCCACCATTGGTGTTTTTATGGCAGCCTGCTGTGGTGTAATGCAGCACAGTAATTTCTCCATCAAGAATGATTGCGGATGGTCTACATCCAGAATGAGGAAAGGTTCTTTCTTTTGGTTGTTTTTTAACCCATTGAGATTAAGATCTGTACTGCAAGGACGACTTGGAGTGCCACTGGGGTTCCAGTGGCTTACCAAGTTATACTTTGGCAAGAGCTCACTTAAGGCGGAAGATTGGACAGGCAACCCTCTGGTTACAGATGAACTACTCTTCCCCCTCAGTCCTTGGATCCTACATTTTTTAAACTTTTTTGTGTCCCCGCACTCCCTTGCATTGATGCCTTTATGTCTCAAACCTGAACAATAACATAAAGACCGGGTCCCCTTCACACTAACTTGTGCTTTATGACTCACCTGTTTGGGACTCTTTCTCCCAGGTGCATCTGCAGAAGACCAGGAAGTGAAGAGTGAAGGTCTGCTTTGATTTCCTGAGGCTACGTTGGAGCTGCATGCTCTTCCTTTGAGGCTGCAGTGCTCTGCAGAGCCGTGAGGGAAGCACCTGTCCATTGTGACTTTTAAAGGTCAAAGCAGTTTTAGCTTCCCTTTCTTCATCCCTTGCTTTCTCTCCTGCAACATGAGCTGATGGTCTATTGAGGATTGTGTTCAATCTCCCGGCTCCTGTAGCACATTTCCAAAGCTGCCCTTGGAAATGCGTTAAAAGGCACCTCTCAGCAAGGCAAAACACACAACCCACTCTTGTTGATGCCCTTGGTGCCTCTCAATATTCAGACCAAAGATAATGGCATTCACCTCACAGTAGGTATTGTTTGTGAGTCTTCTAAGTGGGTCTGATGTTTCACACCGCGCTTTGTGGTAGCCTCGCTTGGTAAACAAGCAAAGCCACTCTGACAAGGAAGAAAATATGAATCATATCTGTGCACCGGAAACCCCGGGGAGGCATGAGGCTGTGTCTTATTTAAGCAATCTCATGATGTATTTTCCAAACACGGCAGCACAGGGACACACGGGACGAGGCTCTAATAGACTGAAGTTGTCCTGCCACAGATAACGAACTCCATTCTCTGCATCCCTGCAGAAGATATCCTCCTAGTTTGTTGACTACTGGGTGAAGAGATCATTTACAGGGAGAGCGAGTGAAACAGATGGTGTCACATCTGCGAGATAGTGTTGCACAGCTTCCCGCTCTTATTTGTTTTCATTTGTCTGGATCAAACAAGGAGTAAGCAAAAAAATGAGGTGTGAAAATGGAAAAAATACAGTTTCATGCTCCGGGATCTGCTCTAGATATAATCTGGGATTATTTTGAGCATTGGCAAGCAGTAAAAAAAAAAAAAAAGTTTGTATTTTGATAACACTTTGATCAGGATGTAAGTTTTAAAAGTGCACCAGAAACACCGAGGTGTGCGGTTTGGTAATTTTATCAAAATAGCTAACTCTTTTTAAAACATTTTGATCAGCTAAATTTTAAAATGTGTAACTTTTGCATGAATTGATGTCACAGTTTTCTTTTCACATACTCTATTGATCCCTCACCGGGGAAATTTGTGTGCTGCATTAAACCGCAGCAGGCTGCCACCACGGCACCAATGGTGGGAGAAACGGTGGGTTAGGCATTTTCTCCATAGTAATTAGAAGTGAACTCAGTGGGAATCAAACCCGCTAACTTCCGGTTAACTTCCACTCCGCTGGCAAATGGTCTACCACTGAGCCACCGTCTCCCCCAAGTTTCTTATGTGAATAAATTTAAAGACAAGTGAATGTTTTTGTGCTACTGAAAAGAAGTGAAAAGTGAAACTGTTTGTTTCTAAAAAAAAAAAAAAAAAAAAAAACAAGAAAAAAAATTCTGAGAATTTATTCACGACCATATTATTAACACTATAAATGATACCTTGAGTCTATTTTTTTTAACCACTATTACAGCTCATCATCCTCCCTATGCAAAGTTTTTTGGGTTTTTTTTTTGGGTAAAAGACACTCAAAGTTATTTAATATATTATTTAATTCAATGTAACCTGACTTCTATGTGACTACCTACTTGTTATGAGTGTGAGGAGAAAAGTCTGAAAAGTATGCCCTTAAAGAAAGCACTTTGTGTAACAGCTTCATAATTACAATCAAAACGACAAAGTGAGGAGGTGCACGTAATCTTTCTAAGAGTACAAAAGGTGTTGGCAAGAAATCTGCAAGCAGCTTGTGGGAAACTAACTGGGAACAAAGGATAAAATGTGTCTGAATAGTTACAAGCAGAAACAATATGAAACTAGGAGTACTTAGGTTGCATAAATCTGCACATATAAAAGACCTGATTCCTTTCCGTATAAACACAAATCCTGTCAGTCTAAAAGAAAATTCAGGTGTTCATTATCCACATATGTATTTTTTATGTCATTGTAAAAAACATTTTTAAAATGTCACACTGGCTGCAGGTGGATTTTTTTTAAAGCTAACAATAGGTTATTATCCAAGAAGCCAGACAGCTTTAGCAGAAAAACACGTGGAATATCAAAATGTTGCTTGAAATACCGATCTGGGGGGAAAAAAGGTTTTAAAAGACAAGAGACAAAGCTGGAAGTAGCTGAGATGATGATGGTGAAGTTTTATTTACGATGGACCAGAATGGATGGGATTGTAATTCAGTCAATGAGTTGTTCAATTAAGTTATGGGAAAGAGTTGTCAAAGCTAGATTGAAGAATTTGTGAGCAACAATAGTACCGCAAATGCATATTCTGTCTGGGTTTTTGAATGTGGAAGGAGAAGGACCCAATTGCAGGACATCAAACAAGGTTCTTTCTTTCTTTTTATCTTTTATTTCGGTCAAATTGTACATTTACAGATAAATACATTTACATTTTTTCTGAACTTATATACACCAATAGGACCGAAAAGGTATCGGCTGAAGCAGATGCTTGTTTATTAACACAATTCAGGTAAGTCTGTAAAGCAAAGGGCTCAGGATTAACTCAGGATTTCAAAAGTTCAAAACATGGTCAGGCAACCAGGGTGACCTGGCTGGAAGGGATGGTATGACCCGACATGGAAGTCTGCAACGATTGCCCTTAAATAGATGTCAGGGTCCACAGATATGTGGAATCAGGAATCAATCTCAGGTAACCCTAATCAGGGTGATGAGGAACAACCAGGGCTCCCTCCAGCAGCAGGAGATGGAATCCTGATATTTTCGGCTTTGAGAATGCTGATGGAGAAGCGCAGGAAGGTCAGAGAAGCTATATCTTGTATTTGTTAATCTGAAAAAAGTTTATGACTCCCGGCCAGAGAGGAACTGAGTTGCAGGACACATATAAGGACTGTAACAAAGTAGTGTGCTGTAGGTGTGACGGAGGAGTTCAGAATGGAGGAAGGGTTGTCTGAAGAATCTGATCTGAGTGACTTTGAGTACCTGTTGCTATGGCAATGAACAGGCTGACAGAAGAGGTTGGAAAGGAATCTCCATGGACAATGATGTTTGCAGATGACACTGTGATCTGTAGTGAGAGGAGGGAAGACGTGAGCTTACAGGGAGAAGAGATGAAGAAGGTGGAAGTTTTTAAGTATCTAGTCCAGATAAATGAAGAGTGTGGAAAAGAGGTGAAGAAGCATGTTGAGGTAGGCAGGAATGGGTGGAGGAAAGTATCAGGTGTGATGTGTGACAGAAGAGTTTCAGCAAAAATGAAAGGAAAAGTGTACAAAACCTTGGTGAGACCGGCCATGCTGTTTGGTCAAGAGACAGCGGCACTGAGGAAAAGACAGGAAACAGAGATGGAGGTAGCAGAGATGAAGATGCTGAGGATCTCTCTGGGAGTGACCAGGATGGACAGGATCAGAAATGAGTACGTCAGGGGAACAGCACAGGTTTTGGGGATAAAGTTTGAGAGGCAAGACTGAGATGGTTTGGACATATGCAGAGAAGAGAGAGAGAGGGTACACAGGAAGAAGGATGCTTGATTTGGAACCACCAGGAAAGAGGACGAGAGGAAGACCAAAGAGGAGGTTCATGGATACAGTGAAGGAAGACATGAAGATAGTTGGTGCGACCAAAGAGGATGCAGCAGATAGGGTTAGATGGAAGAAACTGACTTGCTGTGGCGCCACCTGAAGGGAAATGCCGAAAGAAGAAGAAGAAGTGAGAGGAGGGAAGAGGTGAAGGAAGGGCTGAAGAAGTGGAGATTGTCCTAAAAAGAAAGTCAAGGCACGCAGTTGTTCATTTTAACATGGATTAAAAGCACCTCTACTCACAAGGAGCCAAAACTACATGGTTGTGTTCACTTTGTCTGGTCGACTGAACATGAAACACAAAACATCATTTCAGCACATTAAAACTGATGAGGTCGTAAAACGGTGTGTCAGTTTATACAGTATGAACTTCTCTACTAAAGAGACCAAACAATTCAATCGTTGTGAACGACATCAACCATTTTAACCTTTTGAAAAGTTTTAAATAAAACAATTTAACTCCAATCCATCTGGGTTTTCTCCGGTACTCTCGTTTCATCCCACCCTCCAAAAACATGCATGTTTGGTTAAGTGTCCGCTATAATATTGCCCCGAAGAATGGGTGTGTGTGTGGCCCTGCAACAGACTACCGACCTGTTCGGAATGTACACGGCCTCTCCCTGTAAATCGGCCGGCATAGGCTCCAGCACCCTCCACAACCCCGCTAGGGATAAGCGGTTCAGAAGACAAAACAAAAGTGCTCTATATGAATGCTAAATATATATTTGTTAAATGCTTCCGTTCCGCTTGTTCCGGGGTTGAGTCGCGGGGGCAACAGCCTCAAACGGGTAGCCCAGGCCTCTCTCACCCCTCCAGCTCACCCAGAAGGATCCCAAGTCGTTCCCCGGCCAGCTGTGAGACATAATCTCTCCAGTAGGTCTGGGGTCTGCCCCTTGGTCTCCTCCCGATGAAACACCTCGCCCGTGAGGCGCTCGGGTGGCATCCTGACCAGATGCCCAAACCACCCCATCTGGCTCCTCTCAACCTGGAGGAGGACTGGCTCAACTCCGAGCTCCTCCCGGATGGCAGAGCTCTTCACCCGATCTCTGAGTAAGAGCCCAGCCACCCTGTGGAGGAAGCTCATTTCGACCGCTTGTACCTGCGATCTCATTCTTTCGGTCACCACCCACAGCTGGTGACCATAGGTAAGGGTAGGAACGCAGATCGACTTGTAAATCGAGTTAAATGCCTTATAAATTTTTTATTTTATTAAAAACAATAACAAAAAAAAAACAAATAGATGAAAGCACGTAAAAAACAACTAGCTAAACAAAGTTTCCTCAGAAGTACCCCTTGGAACAGGAATAGAACACGAACTGGAACCAGAGCTTGCCAAGAGTATTGTGGATGCATCATGTGGACAAGGCTATAATCTGTTTTTTTTATTTTCCGCCAACTGGTAACCAGCACACTGTAAACAAGCAACAAACTCATAAATTAACTGTGCCAACCTGGTAGTACCTTTCTACGGGAATGTTTCCTCCTGTTGGCTTGACCATGCTCCCAACGTCCTTTAGATACCACTAAATGCACAATAGAGGTCTAAATGATGTGTTTGTTCCAATAAGTCAGGTTGCTAAGATTCTTAAATTGGCGATCAACGCATTTTGCTCTACGAGTGTGAAACATTTTATGTTCTTGTCTTTGCCAGTCATTATCCAACCTGGTGAAGGTGACCTGCTGCAAATAATGTTTAAAAAAAAGAAAAGAGGATGCTGGGATGGCCTTCAAATTAAAGTAAAGCGAGAATTAATTTGCAACTAATTTATTCAGCACATATTGTGGTGGGAAATGCTGATGAGTGTGCATCCATACTTTTTATGATCCATGTTAAGCTTCAGAGGGAAGTTCTCATTTAAATTCATGATGAGTAACTTTGGCTAAATAGCTGCTGCCTGAATCTGGATCTCCCCGACTGCTTGTTGACTGCAGTATCATTTAAATATCTATCACATGCATATCGAATCCTCAAGGGCAGCATCTGAAATTACAACAGTCAGTCCGTTAATTGCCAAAAATGCCACACAAGCTTTGTGATCTGGACATGCCATTTTATTATTAATGAGCAGAGAGCAGTTTGACATTAACATTCCGTATAGAAATGCAAATGAGTGGAGGTATGAGTCTACAATGGAAGCATCGATGTGTCAATATGTGTGGAAAGAGATCTCCGAATACACAGAATAACAAGTTTCCTTTGTTTATTTTTAGCAAACGTGGGTGTTTCGCTATTATGGGTAATAATTATTTTCTTAAAGCATATGTAGTCGAACATGGTACCTTTTGTTAATTCAAAAAGTAAAGATATAATTGCCCAAAAAACTCATAAATGCATTTTTTTTCAGGTGCAATCCCAATTTTTTAAACTGTGAATTCCCCCCTCGTTTCACTCCTCGCTTTGCGAGACGTGTGCACGACACAATGTAAACTTCATATGAGGTTGCAAACACAGTCAGTCAGTCATCTTCAGTACCACCTATTCCAACATGGGGAGATTGCGTAGGTGCCGAAGCCTACGCCAGCTAGTTACAGGCAAAACGCAGGGTTACACTCTGAATAAGTCACCAGTCTCTTAGTGTGTGAACAATCATTCACACACCAACAGAAAGATTTGAACAAATCTGACTAAATGTTTGCAACATGTTCCAGTCGTACGAGATAAAAAAAAAAAGCGGAGGAGGAGATACTTGTAAAATTCTTACAAGTATAAGAACATAGTGTAAAGCAAGTCAAAGAAAAGTCACGCGGGGGTGGGGTTGGTTGGGGGGGCATTATATTGACAAAGATAGTTAACTTGAAAGCTCACATTCAGACCATACACAGCAAAAGAACAAAACAAGTATAATTAAACTGTTTTGTTCTGTGTAAACAGTCAGAAGGTCAACTGCATTGAATTTTGTCTTATGGGATGCGGCTAAATACATTTTTTCAAAATTTTCTCACACTCTTTATTCACACAAATTTGGAAAAAGAAAAGTAAAAGGCAATGATTATTTTTTCTCTTTTTAAATAAATCTGGTTTAAATAAAATTTCTCCCACATATTATAAGAATAAACTTCAAACATGAACATATCTGATCATTTTAGCATTTTCTCTTCAACCTACTGCCAAGTATTTCAGAAAATTTCGTTTTACTTTAATGTATTGACATTGCTGCACCCGTCAGTATGACTCCACGTCACTTAAATATGCTAATTAGAATAAATAAAACAGAGCCTTGGAGGGGCTGACCTCTTATGACTTTTAAAATGAACATGTTTTCTATTTTATCATGTATTTTTTGTGTTATTAAATAACACAAAAATACGAATGTTTCAAAATTTATAAGCATTTTATCCCCACTAACCTGTTGTGCCCCGCAGCAGCTGAGAAGAAGCGTGCATTACCATGGCAACAACTTCCCTCAGAAATTGTTGCTATGACAATGTGTTCATTGCCACATTGCCACACATAAGTGTGTGTGTTTATATTTGTGGAGAAAGACAAGGAGGACACTGACGCCATTACAGAAACATTTCAGAAAGTTTGAGTGAAATAATATTGAAGAGATCTCATGAAGAGAGTAAGAAAATTGTTGTCTGGACAAAGTCAGCCATATTTTGTAGATAAATCTTGAAAGTTCAGGTCAACATATTGGAATATAGTCTATAGCCAATTTATAATGAGGACATTTTCAAAGCAGCAGCGCAAAATGCGGTAAAACCAAAATAGGCTATTGACAAATTAGACCATTTTACGTTGGTGTTTACTTTTTTATTCTTGGTTTTAAAAATATTTAACATTTTATTATTATTACTTTAAAAATTGAGTGGAGTAAAAGTTTATTTATGCAATATAGCAGCACAAAACATGAATAGCGAGGTAAGTTCACATTTGCTGGTTTATTACAGAATAACTGAATCTTTATGAACACATAAACACATGTGCACAAAAGTGATCCGTAGCAGCTTTGAATAAGGCGGAAGGTTCTGAAAACTTTTACAAACCACAACAAATGAAAAGAGTTCTCTGAGTTTTATGAACAAATCAAATGCAAATTAAAGCAAAAATCTGAAATGAAAGACTTTTGTATGTTTTACACACTGATCTGTTGATGCTCACAAATCTTCAATCTTCTCAGAGATCAAATGTTGTTTTTGTTCCCACTACTTTCCTAAATTCTCCAAAACACCATTGTGCGCTGAAGAAGAGGTGGAAAGAGAAAAAATAAAGTGACTCTTTTGTGAAAGAGCCACAATGGAAAGACATCTCGCTGTGGTATGTTTCAGCTACAGGCTTTGAAGTCGTAAGTCCTCTAATACTTCCTGTTGCACCGGGGATCCAAGAACTGGCTTTAATTGCTCCCAGAGAAAGAGGTGAATGGTTAAGGAGTACCAGATTTAGTGTAAAAGGGATTACAGTCATCAGAATACAGAATATAAGCAGCTGCAATCTGTTAGGGATAGTAGGAAACTTTGTCCTGTCCCATCTGGTATTTACATTCAATATGAATGAGATCTGCAGAAAAAAAAAAAAAAAACTTACACAGGCCAGATTCTGTTTTTAGCCCTTTACTATTTCTTATATGCAAAATTTAGACATTAAAGCATGCTGGATTCTATTATCTACGATTTCCCCGCCACGTTATTTTTTTCTTTAGCCTCCATCATGTGTCAATAAATAGAGTGAGAACAACTCAAAGTCTCTGTGATGATAAAAATAAATCCACAATTAAAAATTTCTATAGAAATATACAAACTGGCAGGCGTGAAATCAGAAGGTGCAGACATGCTGGCATCACAGGGAGTCATTAGGAACATCTGAACTAAATTCCTCGCATACATCAAGTGTGCCGAAACACAATAGATTTTAAATCCTGTTGCTCAGTCGCTGACTTGACGTGAGGCGGCTTTTTGCCATTGTGTTGACACGAATTTACTCCAACAAGAGACGAGGAGGAGAGATCAAATGTGGTCCTCTGCTAATCATTCTTTATCCTGCTAGCTTAATGACCTGTGTAACATGGTATTAGTGCCATGAATGGTGATGACTAGGGGCCTCATTTATAAAGACTTGAGTTGATCTTAAGCTGAGCAAGTGTCTTTGCCCGGCTTGCACACCTTGCTTACGCCACGCAAAACATCTGCAACTCCTTTCTAAGCAACATAAGCTTTGTACTCCACACCTGCAACAAAACTCAGGTGTGATGTGGTTAGCTGTGTGTTTCACAGTGTAAAAAAGAAGAGATGTAAAAAGCTATTCTAAAGGCGAACACTTAGAGACACGAAAAAATATTTACTACAAGAAATCTTCTTCTTCTTCTTCTTTCAGCTTTTCCCTTCAGGGGACGCCACAGCAAGTCAGTTTCTTCCATCTAACCCTATCTGCTGCATCCTCTGCGGTCACACCAACTATCTTAATGTCTTCCTTCACTGCATCCATGAACCTCCTGTTTGGCCTTCCTCTAGTCCTACATACAAGAAATCTATCATTGTAAATTTGAGGAGATCAAATCATCATCATCTTCTTATTCGTCTGTCCCTTTCAGGGTTGCGGGGGGTGCCAGAGCTCATCCTAGCTGATTTAAGGTGAAGGGCGGAGTACACCCCTAACAGGTCGCCAGTCTGTTGCGGGGCCACACGCATACAGACATACAACCATCCACACACACACACACTGATTCATAGGGGCACTGGCCAATCAACCTAGCATGCTTGTCTTTGGAGGGTGGGAGGAAACCGGAGTACCCGGAGGAAACCCACGCAAACACTGGGAGAACATGCAAACTCCACACAGAAAGGACAGTGTTACAAGCCTCGTCCCCACCCGGGATTCAAACCCACAACCTTCTTGCTGTGAGGCCACTGTGATACCCAGTGCGCCACCGTGCTGCCCGAATTTGAGGAGATCAACAAACTAATTGTCAGAGAGGCCGAAGTTGTATAAAACTCGCGAACAATTCTGATATCCAAACTTTGTGTCACGCTTTTAAAAGTTTCAGCAAGAAAATTTTATAGGCTACTATTGGATTTGAGCTCAGCTTTAGATTTGCAGCCAAATTCCTCTCCTCTTACAACTAGTTTGATGAGCAAACATTTCCTAAAGTAACCCTTTAACCTCCTTCATTGAGAACATATATAAGAAATGATCTGATGACATTTAGTGCCATGTTCCCTTCTCCTGCCGCCAAAGGGAGCCCTTGATGTTCCTCATCCACTGATTGGGGACACCTGAGATTGATTCCTGATGCCACACATCCGTGGACCCTGCCATCCATTTAAGGGCAATCACCCTGGACTTCCCTGTCAGGTCATACCATCCCTTTCAGCCAGGTGTCCCTGGCTGTGTAACCACAAACACATTCTGACAATAATCTTTGCCATGCCACTGTACCTTTGTTTTTTCTTTTCATAGTATTAACGGACGACCAAATTCAAATACTCTATGTTTTCTGTCTGCAATTGGGTCCTCCTCTTTCCACCTGCACACTGCTTCATGACATTTAGAATATCCATCAAGTAAAAATTAACAAAATGAGTGGTTTCAGGTGTCAACGTCTGGTCAGGGTGATTCTTTGGTGGATCTCGGACTATTCTTCTTCATTCTGCAGCTGCATGACTTTAGATATTGTGTGTTCCAAATGTTTGTCTACAATGTATGTCAATAAGGTACTACTCTATATAAGCAAGCTTGATCTCCATCCCACCCCAACAAAGCCTCCAGAACTCCAAGTATAGATCATAGAAATGTCATAATACAGATGCGTTGGTCTTCATATTAGCTCATTAATCTTGCTAAATGCTGGAGTGTCGCCAAACATCAGGATGGTGTCACCTACATGCAAAAAATGGCAGAATGAGATCCGGTCTCCATGGCAACTCTACAAGTGGCACACATTGATCTGTCACTGAAATAATAAAGAAATGGTCTTATCGTGGAATCGTTACAAAAAACAAAATAGCCAGGACAAGGGACAGTCCGCCATCTTCACAGATTTGAGAGGTTGGCATTCACAAATATTTTGGCATAAGTATGCTTTATATTTGAGACTCAAGGAGAGGGATATCATTTTTAGAGTCATATCAAAGCTAAAAAAGAAACAAAACGAGAAGCTTATCTAATAGTTCCATTCATTACTTATTTAATCAGTATTTAATATTTTAAACCAAAACTTAAACACTAATCCGATTTGAGTTTGAGCGCGAATTTTTTTGTGTTTTTGGAGCTCGAAAAACCAAACGTAACAAATAATTATATAATGTGCTTCAGAAAAATATATTCTATGATTCGGACCTTCTAACTAAATAATATATTCATAAAGATGTTCTACATTTAATATCTTACAATTAAGAGCTGTCACAATGCAAGATTAAAACTTAATCATGAAATATCTGTGATATTCTCTGCACTATTCATCCTTTAGGTAAGCGCGTTAGACAGTTGCATCTTGTTAGTGTAGCTCACAACATGTGAAGTTTCCCATCGTGCCAGATGTTAATTGGATAATCAATCTCTCCTAAATTGTAGTGGTCTAAGGCCTCAGTGGAAAGCTTTATCAATGTCACCATGTCAGCAGCTCGCTTGTCCTCATTTCCTCCCTTCAGTAGGCTGCAAAGTTCAGCGAGTTAACACTGCGGGATTTATCTGTGTGAATCTCTCAGGCTTGCAAAAGAAAAGTTTAAAAAGGCAAAGAGACAGACGGATACAAATGTGCAGCAGAAGCTTTTCCAGGTGATTTATATGTCTTTACAGGACCGCAGAAATGCACCTCATCTGATAACTGCTAGCTTTGACCCTCAGCCAAGCTTGTATAAGTTATCTTGTCAGAAACCCAAGGAGACTTTAATCCTTTTCTTTGCAGATGTTTTCATGGACGGACAGCTTCTGCCTGTTTAGATGGTTTGATGGAATTCGGGTGGCAGAGTTAACAACATATGGAAACCCCATTAGTGACCTGCTAAACCCTTCTGTACTTCATCATTTGGACATTTCTCACACGTAGAAATTAGACATACTACAGATCAGAGTGGATTAGGATTATCTCAGATTTTAAAAAGCGCCCATGAGGTGTTGTTGAAAATAACCAGCAGATATTAAAAACAACCTAAGAGTGAGAAAGTCACGGGTGAGACTTACAACAAAGTGTTTGGAGTTTAAAGATTCACTGTGTTTATGCTTCTTTGGTTGAGCAGAAAATTTCAGAAGATCTTTTGAATACTAAATTTTTTATTTGCACATTGACACAGTTGCTTAGCACTACAGCCTTACAGTAAAAACGTCGGGGTTCACGTCTTGGTAACAAAAATTGTAATGCAGGCCTTTTTGGAATGTGCATATTCTTCTCGTTTGCAAGTACTCCAGTTTGCTCCCACCTCCAAAGCCAGGTTTGTTGGGTTGATTAGGTGCTAGGGAATTTGCTTCTAGAAGCCTGTTTGTGTGCGTGAATATAAACCTGTTTCTAGCGACCTGTTCGGGGTTTGCCCCACCTCTCATCTGTAGCTGGGTGGGATAGGCTCAGGGGGCCCGTGAACCCGATTGGTTCAGAAGATGACAGATCATCAAAGTTAAATCTGTACAACAAATTTTTATCAATAGTACGTTGGAGATTTGGAAATAAACCCCTAGAAGACAGACTATAGGAGGAGAATTTCGGGGAAATTTACACAGACATGGACATAGTAAAAATGGACAAAAACGAACCTTGTTTAACGCGGATTACCCAGAGGTCCCTCTAATTGTAATAGGACTTAATAGACAAGTAATTTTCTATTTGAAAACAGGGCATGTTAAAATGCATTACTGATTGCCTCAAAAAAATGGATCAGAATTAAATTTCTAAAACAGCTATGCTTACCAGAAGGTCCATCTACAGCAGGGGTGTCAAACTCGGTCCTGGAGGGCTGGTGTCCTAAAGCTTTTCTATGAGTTCTTGTATCTACACACCTGATTCAGATTATTGAGTCAATGTGCCAAATTTTATTGGCTGTTAATTTCTCTTTATGTGCATCAGCTGTGTTGAACCAGGAAAACGTGGAAAACCTTCAAGACATCGACCTCGAAGGATGTCTTTTTGTTTGGTTTTTTTTTTTAAACATACGGTATTGATCTCATAAATGGGAACATTTCTGTGCTGCATTACACTGCAGCAGGCAGCCACAACGGCACCAATTTCAGACAAAACGTGGGTTGTGACCGGAAGTGTCTTCCCCAAGGCCACTTAGGTAAGGGCCCTGGAAATCTGGAATCTGGAAATCTGGAATCGAACCAGATTTGTCCAAATTAGTTCCTTTCTTGTAACAATCTTATTGAAATATCAATAAATTTCTTTACATTAATTTTAGGCAGCAAATCTGAACTTTGACAAAGCTTTCTCTCTCGTATTTATCGTGTTTGCACTTTATCTTTTCTTCCTTTTTACATCCTAAGATTATGTAATGTTGCGGCTCACAGAATCAGAATCAGAATCAGAATGCTTTTATTGCCATGTCAGTGAAAAACATCAGAGACTAGGAACTTGTTCTGGTACTGGTGTGCAAACATATAAAATAAAAATAATAAAAATAAAATAAATAAAAATAATAATAATTTTTACAAAACTAAGAGTGCTCAGAAGAAAAAGAAAAGTAGTGCAATGTCATAGAACATAATAGAAAATAATAAAGATAGTGAAGTGACAAGAGGGAGGTGACTAAGAGATGTGGGGATCCAGGTTATAAAGAGTTCATAAGTCCAACGGCAGAAGGGAAGAAGCTGTTTTTGTGGCAGGACGTTCTGGTCCGAATGGACCGGAGCCTCCTGCCCGAGGGGAGTCGCTCAAAAAGTCCATGTCCAGGGTGGGAAGGGTCAGCTACTATCCGACCTGCACGCCCCCGAGTCCTGGAGACGTACAGGTCTTCGAGAGATGGAAGGCTGCAGCCGATCACCTTCTCTGCGGAGCGCACAATGCGCTGCAGTCTGTGTTTGTCCCTGGCTGTGGCTCCAGCGTACCACACGGTGATGGAGGAGGTGAGGACAGACTCGATGATGGCTCTGTAAAACTGCACCAACATCTGGGCGGGCAGCTTGGCTTTCTTCAACTGCCGCAGAAAGTACATCCTCTGCTGGGCCTTTTTGATCAGGGAGCTGATGGATGGCTCCCACTTTAGGTCCTGTGTGATGGTAGTGCCGAGGAAGCGGAAAGAGTCTACAGTGGTGATGGAGAAGTCTGTCAGTGCAAGGGGGTAATGGGAGCTGTGACTTTCCTAAAGTCCACGATCATCTCCACTGTCTTCTGAGCGTTGAGCTCCAGGCTGTTGTTGCTGCACCAGGACACCAGCCGGTCTACCTCCATCCTGTAGGCCGACTCATCGCCATCAGAGATGAGCCCAAGGTAAACAATGCACCAATTGCACATTTAAATTGTCCATGTGAACATTCTCCAGTCCGTAATTTAAAAAAGAAGGATGCTGGATTTGGAACCACCAGGAAAGAGGCCTAGAGGGAGACCAAAGAAGAGGTTCCTGGATACAGTGAAGGAAGACATGAAGATGGTGTGACCAAAAAAGATGCAGCAGATAGGGTTAGATGGAAGAAACTGACTTGCTGTAGCGATCCCTGAAGGGAAATGCCAAAAGAAGAAGAAGTTGAAGAAAAATCAACTGTCTTGCACTTAAATAGTTTACATAAGCAGTGACGGTTTCTGAGCAAAGTGAATTTGTTTCAGGTTTTGTTTCGGAACAAAAGAAGTTACAGTAAGGTTTTTTTTTTTTCTTTTTTCTCTTTTTCAAAAATGATTTAATATTAGTACTTTTACTTTTTATTTTGATATGTTTGAGTTTAATGTGACCTGCTTTCATCATGTGTGCATTTTTAAAAGCTGTGGCGAATGAAGAGGCCAGACCGAGATGGTTTGGGCATGTGCCGAGGAGAGAGAGAGAGTACATCAGAAGATGCTGGGTTTGGAACCACCAGGAAAGAGGCCTAGAGGAAGACCAAAGAGGAGGTTGATGGATACAGTGAAGGAAGACATGAAGATGGTTGGTGTGACCGAAGAGGATGCAGCAGATAGAGTTGGATGGAAGAAACTGACTTGCTGTGGCGACCCCTGAAAGGAAATGCAGAAAGAAGAAAAAGGCGGATGGAGACGCAATGACCTTATTCGGCTCAGACTTTAGGAGAAATGTGTGTTGGTTTTAGAGAAATCTGAATGTTATTTTAATTCTGCTCAGCTTGTTATGAATAACTCAAAGTTACCACCAGTCCTTCGCTTGTAAATTTGGCTGAGAAAGATCTTCACCTTTTTAGAAATGAGGCCAGCAGTCATCAAGATAAATCTCTTTGTTTAAAAAAAACTTAGTTATTTTTGTATTTCTGGCCTACATTTTTCTTTTAGGTGCTCTTTGATCTTAGTAGAAAAAAAAAACTTATGTGTATTCTTTTGCCGTTTTCTCAAGAGCACAATACCACTTGGGGCATGCTGCCACTGATTAGGCTAATTCTTTTCTCCTCTTCAACTTGTTTTCCCCAAAATTCCGCTCTGCCTCGATTATCCATCTGTTCTTTAAAAAAATCCCTAAGGCTCCACAAGCTGTGGCACCCAAGCACAGAAGTTCTTAAATACACAGTGTGGCAAGTTCAGGGTGCCAGCTTTTCCTGGCTTTGTTAAACCCATATGCCACCCATTCTACTGTCCAGTTGTTTTTATTGTCTCAATCAATAAAATGAATATTGGGATTTAACTGTGAGAGGGCTGAAAAGTTTTCAGGGAAACTTAATTCTGTGTGACTGAAACATATGCTCCAGTCATTTATCTTGCAAATAATTTGATCTCATTACCATGCGGTATTTAGAAGGTGGGAATGGAGGGGTACAGATGCAAATCAATTTGGTTTATTTCAAACAAAAATGCCCAAGATGTATGAATAAATCCATATAGAATTATATTAAAAATAATGTATAATTTTTGTTATACGTTCCCACTCTCACCTATGGTCACCAGCTGTGGGTGGTGACTGAAAGAATGAGATCGTGGATACAAGCGGCTGAAATGAGCTTCCTTCGTTGGGTGGCTGGGCTCTCACTCAGAGATCGAGTGAGGAGCTCTGCCGTTCGGGAGGAGCTTGGTGTCGTGCTGCTCCTCCACTAGGTCGAGAGAAGCCAGATGGGGTGGTTTGGGCATCTTGTCAGGATGCCTCCCGAGTGCCTCGCTGGTGAGGTGTTTCAGATACGTCCCAACAGGAGGAGACCAAAAGGCAGACCCCGGACTCGCTGGAGAGACTATGAGTCACAGCTGGCTTGGGAACGACTCGGGATCCTTCTGGGTGAGCTGGAGGATGCAGCCGGGGTGAGAGAAGCCCAGGCTTCCTGTCTGAGACTGTTGCCCCAGCGACCCGGCCCCGGATAAGCGGAAAATGACGGAACGGAAAATTTGTGTGCTGCACAACACCGCAGCAGGCTGCCACGACAACAACAATGGTGGGAGTAACGGAGAGTAGGGTGTCTTCTCCAAGGATCCTAGACATGAACTCAGAGGGAATCAAACTTTCAAACTTTTGGTTAACTTCTGGTCCAAGGGCAAACACTCTGCCACTGTCTCCCTCATTCTATATTCCATAAAGAACAAATCCATATGGCTCACAACAAAAAGCCAGTTTAAAAACCGCCATTTAGCCTGAAAACATGTGTGACACTACGACATTGGTGGTGTTGTAAACAAGAAAAATATGCTAAACAGAGAACAAAAAGATTTTCGGCAGGCCTTACAAAAACTTCTGTGAAGAAATTCATAGAGACACAAACTGAAACATGAAACCTGCTGCAACTTGAACAAAAAAGCTAGCACAAGCCTTCCAAGACATTGCGCTATTATTTGAAAGAGGAGCACTCAGCAGGAGGTGGATTTACAGACCCAAGGTCACTGGATGGTTTTGCCACCAAAGGAAAATGGATTTCATGTACGTGCTTTGCATCACCTAGGGACACTGTGACGACTGTCTGCTCTGCCACTAAAAAGACTTACTGTTAAGTAGATGCCATCACACAAAATCTATTTTTTTATATTTTTAAAAAAGGTTTCATTTAGAGGTTAAATTTCTTTCAATTTTACATTAGGTGATAAATAAACTGTAACAGAATTATTTTGAAGATGTTGTGATTCTAAAATTAATCCTTGATGTAAATATGTTTTACATCGTATGTCAACGATCTGAGTTATCAGTCGGGCTTACACCCAAATTTATGCATAAGCCGAATTCTACACAAATTGAGCAATATGTGAAGGTGGTGGAATGCGTGACCGTGATCCCCAGCTATCGCTGGACTGATTTGCTGCCGGGTGTGAAGCGGCCGGGATGGGAATCAGCGCCGCCAAATCCGAGATGATGTTCCTCACCGGGAAAAGGGTGAAATGCCCCCTGCAGGTCAAGGACAGTGTCCTGCCCCAAGTGGAGGAGTTTAAGGGGTCTTGTTCACGAGTAGGGGAAGGATGGAGCGGGAGATCTACAGGCGGATCGGTGCGGCGTCAGCAATAACTAGGACGCTGCATTGGTCCGTCGTGGTAAAGAAAGAGCTGAGCCGAAAAGCAAAGCTCTCGATTTACAAGTCGATTTACATTCGACTTGTAAATACAGTCACACACCTCTGGGTGTGACTGTAGGTGAGGGTAGGTGAGGGTAGGGTCAGTCACCACTTGTGGGTGGTGACTGAAAGAACGAGATCATGGATGGAAGCGGACAAAATGAGCTTCCTCAACAGGGTGGGCTCTCACTCAGAGATCGGGTGAGGAGCTCTGCCATCCGGAAGGAGCTCGGTGTCAAGACGCTCCTCCTCCAGGTCGAGAGAAGCCAGATGGGCTGGTTCGGGCATCTGATTTGGATGCCCCCCTAGGCCCTCGCTGGCCGTGGAACGACTCGAGATCCTTCCGGGTAAGCTGGAGGATACAGCTGGGATAAGAGAAGCCTGGGCTTCCCATCTGAGACTGTTGCCCCCCGCAACCTGGCCCCCTATAAGTGGAAGTCGGCGTAACAGAATGGAACGGAATATGAAGACTTTTGTAAGACTACTTGTTCTCTCTAGTGGGGCAGGAATACAAAAAGGTGGGATACATGTGAATGTATGGAGCCATTTAAAATTGCGCTCTATTTTATTTTTTTTACTTGTTTAGTTACATTTTCTTGTTATTTTTTATCTGTATTAGGCGCTCTGATTAATTTGAACATATATGGTAATCTGACCAAGCGGACCCCCTTGAAAACAAGATGGTTGCATCTCAATGGGTTATCTTGTTTGTTTTGTCTTCTGAACCACTTACTCCCTGATATGGTCGTAGGGGGTGATACCGGAACCTATCCCAGTTGAATCAAGGCAAGAGGGATGGTACACCCCGAACTGGTTGCCAGTCTGTTGCAGACACCCAAACACACAACTATCTGAATACACTCATTTCTACAAGCAATTTTGTAGTGGCCGATCAACCTTACGTACATGTTTTTGAAGGGTGGGAGGAAACCAGAATACCTGGAGAAAATCCACACATACACGGGGCAAACATGCAAACCCCACACAGAAAGGCCAGTGTTCCGATCCTCGTCCCACTCGGGTACTCAAACCACTGTGCAAATCACTGCCCCCGTCCCCTCTCCCTCGTGCTACCAGGTTATCTTCTTGTGGTAGACTTAAATATATAAAAATATTTTACACTCATGTCGTATTTTTGTCATTCGGGTATGATCTAGAGGAAATCAGTAAAAACAATGTGTGGCCATACAGTGTAACACAATGGCTGTGTGTAAATTCATGTGTTTGCTCCGTTGAATATCTGGTTAAATTATTATATTCTTCTCAGTCCTTTTCTTTGATCAGATAAACTATACATTAGAGATAGACCATCCTCGTGATGATACCATATTGTGTATTTCACGGTACATCGTTATTCCAGTCGTTTCTACAACTAAAAGATTCCCTCCAACCTTTCAAATAAAAGTCGACAAATGTTAAACTTTATAAACCTTGTGTGACCTTTAAAAAACATAAAATATAAAGTAACATCCATATGATTATGGTTTATTCTGCTTTTAAAATACTCTTCAGTCTGACCTTTGATAAAACTTTGTGTTGAAAGACCTTTAAAAGTCAGATAAGATGACCGGATGTATCCCCGATTTTATTAATGACCCGTATGTGCCCTTGAGGAGCAGTTAGCCTTCTCCTCCTGTAACTAATACCCATGATTAGATTACCACAATAATGATTGTAATGAGCTGTCATCACTTTACTAATTACTTGTGCCATTAATATACAAAAGTGAGCTCTTACAATCAAGCGTGAGAGGCAGGCAGAAACTAGTAATTGGATTTCTAAAATCCATCTTTGCTGTTTTTATTCGTCCAGAAGCACAAAAGATTGGATTCACTTCATCAAGCGAGACACATTACTCAATGCAAACAAGATGAGGTAATATAGAGGATTAACACAGTCATAGTACGCAGCTTAATCCCACCAGAGAGGAATCAAAAGGAAATACGCAGAGGGGGTGATGACACATGGGTTCAGGTTGAGCTTGTTTCTTCTATGAAGAGAATACACACATCCCCAAAACATGATGTATGGTCTGGTTCAGCGTTTTTCAACCAGTGTTCTGTGGTACACTAGTGTACTGTGAGGCGTCAGCTGTGCCGTGGGATCCTATTTCACCTCATACGGTGATGGAGATCTACTGGTAGCTCCCAAAGGTTTTTTGGTTGATCTCGTGATGTTTGTGTAAATAATAAAGAAATTAAAAAAATAAAATAAAGAATGTTATCAGCAATCAGTTATCAGCAATAACTAGGATGCTGCATCGGTCCGTCGTGGTAAAGAGAGAGCTGAGCTGAAAAGCAAAGCTCTCGATTTACAAGTCGATCTACGTTCCAACCCTCACCTATGATCACCAGCTGTGGGTGGTGACTGAAAGAATGAGATCGCGGGTACAAGCGGCCGAAATGAGCTTCCTCCGCAGGGTGGCTCCCAGGAGGAGGAGCTCGGTGTCGAGCCCCTCCTCCTCCAGGTCGAGAGGAGCCAGATGGGGTGGTTTGGGCATCTGGTCAGGATGCCCCCCGAGCGACTCGCAGGCGAGGTGTTTCGGGCACGTCCCACCGGGAGGAGACCCAGGGGTAGACCCCGGACCCGCTGGAGAGACTATGTCTCACGGCTGGCCGGGGAATGACTTGGGATCCTTCCGGGTGAGCTGGAGGATGCAGCCGGGAGAGAGAGGCCTGGGCTGCCCGTTTGAGGCTGTTGCCCCTGCGACCCGACCCCGGAACAAGCGGAAGATGACGGAACAGAACGGAAAATAAAGAATGTAAAAAGGAAATGCCACCATGTAGCAGCACGGTGGCGCAATGGGTAGCACAGTGGCCTCACAGCAAGAAGATCATGGGTTCAAATTCCAGGTGGGAATGAAGCTTGATACACTGGCCTTTCTGTGTGGAGTTTGCTTGTTCACCCCGTGTTTGTGTAGGTTTTCTCCCACCCTCCAAATACATACATGCTAGTTTGATTGGCTGGTGCCAAATTGCCCCTAGGAATGAGTGTGTGTGGGCCATGCAACCCTGTAAGGGATGAACGGTTAAGAAGGTGACTGGATTAAAGTGTAATTATTTTTGTCAATATGATATCCTCTCATTTTATTCAGAAACAGGCAGAGCTGTCCTGTAACCATAGCAACCCACTCTTCTCTGCTTATTTGCTTCGTGCTGCTGTCCATCCCTCCCAAAATTTATCCTAGCTAGTGGATTGTACTTTCTACATGTTTTTGAGACATTATGAGAAAATTTGTGTGATTCTTTAAGGAAAAAATTGTGGATTCTAGTGAAAGCTCACATTTTTTGTGAGACATTAAAGAGGAAAATGATTCTCTTGCTTTTTGATTAAAGCAAGAAAAAGTAGAAAAGGCTCATTGTCTGAAACTAAATACGTACATTGTTTTATAAGTATTGCAGGGGCAGATCCGGGGGGAGAGGAGGGCATTGTGGGGGTGCACGCCCTTCCCTTTTGGTCCACAAAAAAAAAAAAAAAAACATGTTCATGGGCAAAAAAATTGCACCAAAATGCAGAAAAAATACTTATTTTTCAAAATGTTCTGTGGAGGAATACCCCCACATCCCCTTACAATGGCGAGCCCCACAGGTGCTCGTTTTGTCTATGACGTCAACTCTCCCGCTCCCTTTAGAAAATCCTGGATTCACCCCTGTATTGTAATAACATATTGTTAAACTAGGAGACTGTTGGAAAATAGTTTTTAACAACTTCGGTTGGTGGTGTGCCTCAAGATTTTTTTTTGATGGAAAAATGTGCCCTGGCATAAAAAAGATTGAAAAACACTGGTTTAGTCATCCATAAACAACATCATTATGATTTTTGTGCAAGCAGAAAATAAGCTTAGCCACTAGAAAATAGCCTTATTACTAAGAAAGAGCAAATCTAGCGTACAGTTGTTTGTCACATGAGCAGGAGTTAAAAGGTTGACTTGGTCAGGGGGTTTTGTTTCATGAGGCCCTCCCCACTGACAGCCTTTTCATATCTGGGCATGATATAGAGCCTTGACCTGTGGATGTTTCACTTCTCAGAAGTAAAGATAGCTCTTTCTTTTGAAATCCAGCAGACCAGCAAATGCAGAGGCCGTGAAGTGGCTAACCCCTCCGTCTTGTGTTTCAGGTCAGAAAAAAAGGAGGATGTAGGTAAAGTGGCATCAAAAGCGGCACAAACCAGTTAAAAATGATTGTGACCCAGATAGGTCAAGCTTTCCTGACAGAAAGGGAGTGAAGCAAATTCATACCTCTCAGGTGATTTATTTGACACAGGAGAGGCGATCCAAAGGAAAAAAAAACTGAACTGTAAGATTGAATAGAATTTTGTGGCAAATTAATTCAATATTTGAACCATTTTTTCTTTACAGTAGATTATTAAAAAATGAAAATTAGTGCCCCAGTAAAAACACATGGAAAGATTTTTTTTATGTAGAATAATCTACTAAAGCAGGGGTGGGCAATTAATTTTTATCACGGGCCGCATGAGAAGCCTGAATTGTGTCAGAGGGCCACCAACTTTCTTTGATTGTAAAATACTTCAATATTTTTGAATAGCTGGTACTGATAATCAGAAGAATAAAGCACTCTGTAAATACAGTATGTATATTAGGTTATGTGAAACTGGTTAAATGAGAAAAAATAATTATTGAACCAGTGCAATTTATTTTTTAATTTCCACAAACAATAACTTGTAATGCTTTCCACCTCATGTTACCTCTTCAATGAGAATAAACCAGTCTGTTCTGGCGGAATGTCTGAAGTGGCTATGCGAAGGACAGCTGAGAGATGGTCATCAGTCATAGAGGATCTGTGTTTGGATTTATTGAACTTCATAACTGAGAATGTCTGTTCACATTGATAGGTAGATCCAAAGAGGACTAGGATTCTCTGAGCATGCCTCCTCAGGTGTGGAAAGTTCTCCTCTTTGAGGGCGGAGTACGACGTGCATACGTAGCGACGTAACGCTTTTCAAAATAAAATTTCAAAATAAAAGTTAAAAAAAAAAGTTTAATTGATGGTGTTTATGATTGGCCTCACGCGGGCCGGACAGGGATGTACAAAGGGCCGGATGTGGCCCGCGGGCCTCAATTTGCCCAAGTCTGTACTAAAGCATGTTCTACAAAAATGAAAAGAAGACATTAACAACTTAAAGCAAAGTGTATATACTGTATATAAAAAAAAAGAAACATAAATATCCACGTAGACGTATACAGATGTGTATAGTATTGTAAGTGTGTATATATTTACAAAACATGTTGCAAATGTATTCTTGCTACTTGAATATTTGAACATTTTCTCACGTTATGAGCACAAAAATTCAGAAAGATGCTGGGTTTGGAACCACCAGGAAAGAGGCCTAGAGGAAGACCAAAGAGGAGGTTCATGGATACAGTGAAGGAAGACATGAAGATAGTTGGTGTGACCAAAGAAGATGCAGCAGATAGGGTTTGTCAGGATCCCTTCTCCTGCCGCCAGAGTGATCCCTGGATGTTCCTAATCAACCTGATTGGGGTCACCTGAGGATGATTCCTGATTCCACACATCTGTGATCCCTGCCATCTATTTAAGGGCAATCACCCAGGAATTCTCTGTTGGGTCATACTATCCTTTACAGCCAGATACTGACCTGGTCGCCTGACCATGTTTGAACTTTGTTATTATTTCACATCCCTTAAAACCCCGACAGGGTTGGATGAAAGAAACTGACTTGCTGTGGCGACTCTTCGTTTCTTTTTTTTTCTCTTTTCTTTTATTTCCTGAACAGAAATGCCGAAAGAAGAAGAAGATGATCACAAACATGAGTATGTTTTTTTGGAATATGATGTGAAAGACCAGCACAGAATGCCAAACATTTGTTTTGTCTGCTTGTTCCCAAAAGGGTCGTAGGGGGGTCCAGAACCTATTCCAGATTTAAGGCAAGAGGCAGGATACACCTCAAACATGTTGCCAGTCCGTCACGAAGCCAGGTATACACAACCATCTACACTCATTCATTCCTAGAGGCAGTCAAGTAGTGGCCAATCAATCTAATACGTATGTTTTTGGAGGTTGGGAGGAAAGCGGTGTACTTGGAGAATACCTACATACACGTAAAGAACATGCAAACTCCACACAGAAAGGCCAGTGTTTTAATCTTCGTCCCACTCCGGGACTCGAACACCGACTTCCTTACTGTAAGGCTACTGTCCTAACCACCACACCACTGTGCTCTCTTTCAAAACAATGTGAAGTAGAAAAATAGCTATACATGGACTAATTTTTCCCCCTTTTTTTTTTTACAAAAAAAAGGGAAAATTACAGTGTGCAAAAGTATTCGGCGCCAGCTTTTCAATTCTCTGTGAAACCATTTTGTACTACCATTACAGCTTCAAATCTTATGGGAACATCTCTACCAGCTA
This sequence comes from Neostethus bicornis, assembly GCA_902685375.1. NCBI lineage: Eukaryota > Metazoa > Chordata > Actinopteri > Atheriniformes > Phallostethidae > Neostethus > Neostethus bicornis. Next base: position 9,891,843 of record CACRXE010000076.1, on the reverse strand, counting down.
TGTACATCTAGAGACTAAAAATTGCACTCATTCTATCTTGCAAAACAATTCGAACTACGTAAGATTTTGAGTTTAAACAAGAGATATGATTTTTTTTTGCTTGCCTCTTCTTTTGCTAACTGAAATAACCAATGGCTGGCAGGTTGGTTTGGATTGCAAAATGAATGTATGTTCTATGTCAAATGTGAGAAATGATATTGAAGCCAAATTGGGCAGTGCCAACAAAAGCCAGCTGTTAGAGTTGAATTTAAAGTAAGCCAATTTAAATTCGGGCTGCATGGTGGTACAGTGGTTAGCACAGTGGCCTCACAGCAAGAAGATCAGGGTTGGAGTCCCGAGTAGGACGATGCTTGGAAAACTGGTGTTTCGTGTGGAGTTCGCGTGTTCTCCTCATGTCTGCGTGGGTTTCCTCCAGGTACTCCATTTTCTCCCACTCTGCAAAAACATGCATGTTGGGGTCAATTGTCCGCTATGAAAATTGCCCATAGAAATTAAAGTGTGGAGAAGGTTGTATGTGTATGTGTGTGGCCCCACAGCAGACTGGTGACCTGTCCAGGGTGTACCCTAGCTCTTACCCTAATTCAGCCGGGGTAGGTTCCGGTACCACCCACAACCCAGTTAGGGATAAGCAATTCAGAAGACAAACTGAAACAATTTAATTTGCATTTTAAAAATACAATTTTTCTGACTAGAGTCCACAAATTGTGTGTGTGGAAAAGGACAGGGGAACATACAGTATATCCGACAAACTCTGTTTTTTTTTGGTAATTGCAGCTTTTCCTAGCTGCTTGTAGAGCTGAACGCCCCAGCACTGCTGGAGTGATTCCCGTCATCTAACACATCAGTGGGTCTACTTTTAACAATGTCATACACAAGTTAATAACATGAGTCTTTCCTGAACGATTCACAGAGAATGAGCAGCAAAGAGAGCTCCCCCCCACATCATGTGGACCACCACTGTGAAATGTAGAAGCATAAAACCCTTCTCTCCTTTCTGTGACCCTCCTCCCATCCATTCCCGGCACACTTGTAATCCAATATTCATTCCAGCATGGAAATGAGAAATAACAAGATTAGGAAACAATTTATATGAATCGTCTCATGTTCACTCTGTTTGTGCTCTCTCAGGTGGGAAAGGAGAAGGTGGTTGCCATGGAAACTGCAGCTGCCCATTGCTGGATGTGATGTGCTGCCTTTGAGCAGGGTATTTAAACTGACATCTGGAGTGTACACGCATCACTTTTACTGCAGAGAAAGTAGAAAAAAAAAGAAGTGAGACATTATTTTCCTTAGAAAGCATTTACTGAGACTTTGAGCTCTTTTGTTTTCCTCTCCACTTCTCGTTATGGGCTTCTTAGGACACAAAATACAAGCGAAGCTGTATTTAACTGCACCTGCTGTCTTGTTTTATTAATAATAACAACTCCGAGCTGAGAACACTGTGACAATATTTGTTTTTTATGATTTTAAAAGTGCTTTGGTGGAGTTATAAAATTTGATCTGCATTAATAAATCCATAAAAACTTGCACACATCTGTGTTTTTATTGTATAACTCTCTGGTTTTATTGTTTATAAAGTACTTTGTCTGCATATTTTGGAAAGCACTACAGTTATGTAATTCAACAAGCAGACGCAGTACATTTGGAGGTAAATCTTTTAGTCATCAAGTCCCTCTTTTATGGAATAAGCCCTCAGCTCATGGCATTGAGACAGACACAGAATCTCTATTCAAGTTTAACATTAAAACATTCCCATTTGGAAAATCTTTTCAACAGGCCAGTTGAAATCAAAGCTAGCTTAATTATTCCAAGCAGACTCTGTTTTAAGGTTTTATTTTTTTCTCATTTAGTCATTCTTATGTTGTATAATTTTTATCAGGATTAATGCATATGCAATGCTAGGATGCTGCATCGGTCAATCGTGGTAAAGAAAGAGCTGAGCTGAAAAGCAACGCTCTCGATTTAAAAGTCTATCTACGTTCCGACCCTCGCCTATTGTCACCAGCTGTGATTGGTGACCGAAAGAATGAGATCACAGATACAAGTGGCCGAAATGAGCTTCCTCCACAGGGTGCCTGGGCTCTCATTTAGTGATCGGGTGAGGAGCTCTGCCATCTGAGAGGAGCTCAGTGTCGAGCCGCTCCTCCTTCAGGTTGAGTGGAGCCAGATCAGGACGCCCCCCAAGCGCCTTGCTGGTGAAGTGTATTGGGCATGTCCCACCAGAAGGAGACTGAGAGGCAGACCCCAGACCCGCTGGAGAGACTATGTCTCACAGCTGGCCGAGGAGCGACTCGGGATCCGGGATGTAGCCGGGGTTAGAGAAGGATGAGCGGAAGACAACGAAATGGAACAACGCATATATCTAGACAGGTTTTTTTCTCATAAAAAAAACAGGCTCTTAAGACAGGATGCCCTGGTTTGGTTTAATTTGGTCATTACTCGTGTTGATTAACTCTGACAAGGAGCTTCTGTGACAGGTAGCGCTCTGTGTGGGCAAGATAACTCAAAAAGTTATGAGTGGATTTTTATCAATTTTCCAGAACATTCACGATTTGATAATGAAAAACTGCATGCAGCACTGAAACTAAAAGTCCCAGAATGAGATTTAAGAGTTTGCAGAACCTTAAAAAAAACCCCTCTGATTTATGGCAGTTGCTATAGCGACCTATTACCAGCTGTCATCTCCTCCCCAGCCACCAGAGGGAATCATGGACCTTCCCTCACCACCCTGATCAGGGACTCCTGAGGGTGATTAGTCTAATGACACACACCGTGGATCCTGCTGCCTATTCAAAGGCAATCACTTCAGACGTCTTTGTTGGCTCATCGTCGTCACCACCATCACCATCCCTTCCAGCCAAGACTTCCGTCCTGGCTGCCTGACCATAAGTTGCATCTTTGAACTCTGTTATATTATTTGAATTTTTGATCCTGAGTAAATCCTGTGCCCTTTGCCTTTTAGGCTTTCTGGACTTTTGGTTAATAAATCCTGTTTTTGTTGTCCTGCATTTGGGTCCTCCTCCTCCTTCCACATCCTCATCATGACACCAGCTTTATGCAATTTAGTGTGTTTTCAATGTAGTTTAGTGCAGTTGTATATAGCATTATTATTCTTTGCTTTTCTAGGTCCATATTAAAAGCATGAAGAAGACTTTCTCTAAAAATGTTAATGTTGGTTCACAACCGTTGAATTTTGTTCCAACAATGTAAAAAAGACCTTGCAATTATTTTTACTGTGAACACATTTGCATTGCGTGGAGCTGTCATGAGTTGGTAAAGCTGGAGATGTTGGACCCAGACGCATAGCCGGTTTTAACCAGTTTATTGCAGATAAGAAGGGGTAGGCATGTGATCTGACACTAGAGTGATAGACACCAGCTAAATAACCAGGGGAAGACGAGACACGGGTGATCTCATCAGGGCGAGGCAGTTGGAACCAGGAGTGCATAAATCGGACAGAGGGACAGATTTGGAGTAAGAAAATATTTGAGTAGCGAAGTGGATCATGACACATTAATTGTTGGTATCATTTAAAAATTTTGTGTTCTTCATTTGCAAGAAAATAAAGAAAAAGATTGACATTATTAAAAAAAAGAAAAAAATAGTAGTTTTGAAAAAGAAATAATATTTTTCTTGTCCATAAAATTTTATGTTTTGACTCCATCAAAAACAAAGTGTTTGAGTTACTGTTACCGTATTTTCCGCACTATAAGGCGCACCGCATTATAAGGCGCTACAGTAAAGGCTGGGGTTACGTTATACATTCACTAAATGGTGCCGCGCTAAAGGGAATGTAAAAAAAAAAAAAACTGTCAGATAGGTCCTCCACTTCCTCACCATTGATTCGTTAATATTAAACTCTCTCGCTGCGGCTCTACAGTATTCCCGCGTTCTACTGCATGACCGTTTGCCTTGAGTTTAAACTCTGCGGTGTAACAGTGTCTCTTGGTAGGAGCCATTTCCGGGTCTTTACACAAACACACAAATGGAAATGAGACGCCCTTTCATATATCCCGGCATGCACCGCGCACTACTTCTTCTACAGGGGAAATGGAGTCGGCGGCTGCTTACTGCAGTTGCGACACCTGTTGTAGCTCAATATTAATCCATATATAAGGCACTCTGGGTTAAAAGGCGCATCGTGGACTTTAGAGAAAATGTGAGGTTTTTAGGTGCGCCTTATAGTGCGGAAAATACGGTAGATATGTTTCAACTGACATTAGCTACATATTCAAAGAAGTGAGCAGATGGGCTTCATCTCGATTGGAAGCACAGGCCAGTGGAACCAGTCACTGGTGAGGGCCACAAGACAGGTAAGACAGGAATCAGCCATGTTTGTATATATATCAAGCAACATGGCTTCCTCCATATTGATACGAGCAGTAGTACTGATAGTATTCAGTATTTAAGATACTTTGGTTGTAATACCAGACTATTGAAATCAATTAAATTGAACAGATTGAGCCTAGCTTTGATGAAAAAGTGTTTCTCCGTTTCTCCCGATGTGAGCAGCGGCCTTGTATCTACCTGTCGACTTTGATCAATCACACGGCGGGTTTCTTCTAGATGAGACTTGCAGTTATTAGAGCAAAAGGCTGTGAGATGGAGAAGACTGTCATCTGGTGCCTCCAACAGCTCAGGTAAACCTGGAGGAAAACTGCCCCCCAGGGCACATCCAGCTCTCCCCATCACTCCAATTCCAAGTGTCGGGGTGATGTATTGACTCTCACCGGTGGATACTCTGAGAAAAATTGAACGGTCATTCAGAGCCACAGCTGTGTGAACCAGGGCATCAAACCACAGAGTAAATGCAGTTTTTTAAAAGGTCTTTTATGCCATTGAGATAAAATGAGCTTGATGGGGGTGACAATCAATATCTAGTGCTTAGAAAAGGACTTTTCCAGCATAGATTAGACAAGACTTAAACAGAACGATTCTTTCTGTGTTGTAAACACACACAAAACCTTCCCAGTTTCATTTTACATCACTCAGCAAAGGAGGTTTTCCTAAATGGCAAAGCTTTTAAGCACAAAGAACGCAGAGCAATTGCAATTTTGCACTTCCATTTTTCACCCTGACGTTTCACCCTTTCACCAGGTAAAGGCTGGTTACAAGATTATCATCAGCTTATTCCTGCTTTTTAAGACGATATGAATTTAGAGTGTGAAGCAATTAAGTGGCACAATGGCCTGATGGTGTGCTAAAAGTTCAGTATGGTAATAATGATGAACGGTTGCGATGTTAAATAGAGGTTATAGATTACAAAACGCTCTTAAAGTACAATTACTCGTTTGCAGTGCTATTGCATTTACTTCCTCTGGTCGTTCTGTGTGACTGAGTTTTTGCAGGCTTCTTTAAATAATTGATTTTACCTGTTGGATGGTGCATAAGCTGTAAAAATATTCTATTATTTTGGGATAATATGGTCATCTTTTAAACCATTTGAACTGCAGAAACTGCACCTCAGTAGAGCATTTAAAGGGCAGAGTGTGTGGATGACATAAATCTGGTGTTTGGTAAAGTCTGAACAAACATTCGTTTAATTTATTCTAAATTTAAGCCTGGCTAATAAATCCGCACCACTTTGTTATGGGTTTCTGATGCACAACCATCACAATGGAAGGTTATTGCAAAATTGGAGTAGAAATATGTCATGATGTGGAGCTGAGCCCAAAAATATACCCTTGACACAACAAACAGGCTCAGATGAAGAAAACAAAAACAAATTTATAAGATTGATGAAATGTTCAGATGAAGAAGACAAAAACAGATTAATTAGGCTGGTTCTGGAGCAGAAGCTGAAGCCAAAAACTGGATAGCAGGTCAAGCAACAAACGATCTGGCGAAGAGGGTGTTCTGTTTATGCTGCAGCAGATGAGTAGATGAGTTTCAGGTGTGACTTGTTGCAGCTCCCGGCTGGCTCCGCCCAACTCCACGCACACAGACAAACAGGGACAAGAGGAAGGGGGGAAACAGGACACAGAAGGACGAGACTACACGCCTGACAAAATTCAAATACCCTGTGTGTAATGGAGGCACATTTTGTGTGTTTTAATCCAACTTTAAAAGCACTTTTAAAAATAAGTTTCCACCATGTTTGAACAATGTTTCTACATTGACAACATACCTCAAGCAGTGTCCATTTTACTCATGAATGTTTAAGTAATTTGAACAGCAGGTTGTTCTTTGCCATGCTTTTTGTTCTCCACAGTCTAACGTAGGACACCGTTCTGAAAATTTCACTGTGTTGCCAAAGAAAATGAGGAAAATGTGAATGAATTCAAAAATAGTTTGCATGCTGCATGTTGATAAACGAGCTATGACCTGATAAAGTCTATCTAAAGTATTTTGAATCTGCATCACCTAGTTTTTTCACTGAGTGGATTACGAGGTTTTTTTTTCTTTACTTCGGTCAATTTCACTTAAGTTATTCAAAAGTATTTAAAAAATTTCTTAATGACTTTGTGGGGAGCAGCTCCCCGCTGTTGCTCTCTGTTGCTTTTTATGCTTTGTGAGTTTTTTCTGTAAGCCTCTTTTTATGCCACCGCTGCCTTCAGAAGCCGCCTGCTTCTCCTTTGGACCCACACAGCAGGTAATCTCTGTGGAACTGTGAGCAGAAATGTCTTTCAGACCCATCACGCGACGTTAAAAAGCAGCTCAGGCCGTGTCTGTCCATTTGTCAGGTGCTTTCACCGTCGTCCAGTTCCACTGAGAGGAGATTGGAATGCATTTAATCAGCCGCGGAGATTACAGTAGATTGATGCCTAACCTCTTTGGTGTTCTTTCAAGGGCCTGATACCCCACACCCTGACCAGAATGGGGCAAAGACCACCAGCAGGTTGCAGCAAGCACTCTGTTTTATGATTGGCAGCGCTGTTGTGTCACTTGGTATTTTTTTCATAGAAAAATGCAAACACGGCTGTAGAGTTTAAAGGGTTGCAGGTTTGAGCCCCATTTGAAACAGTAGCTTTCCTGTAGGGAGTTTGCAAGTGGTGAAAGCTAAATGCCTTCCGAGGCTTTCCCGCTGGCCGAAAAATTATGTCATATAAATGGACTTTTCAAAAGAAGTTGAAAAAAAAACAAGAAAAAAACCCCCAGAAAGCTAAATTATTCGTATAGTCGGATGGCTTTATGACTGTAAAATATTTACTGTAGCTGATTGATGCAGATGGAGCACTACTGGAGGCCTCTGTGTGAAACACACAGTTTGCCTCTGGTAAAGACAGTAGTTTGGGCAAATGAAATGAAACAGAGCAAACATGTATTCAGCCTCACAGATCTATTTATTTGTGACTCAAAATATTCCATTCCAGATTAATGGATTTCTGTTTCTTCTTTTTCCAACATAATCAACTACACATGGTTCTCTGCACATCAAATCTTCGATTAGATGCTGCTTTCATTTCTGTGCCTTTGATATTTTGTATTTCAGGCACCCTGCAGACTAGTTTAGCATATTTGCCAGCGTGAAGCCAAATAAGAGTCTGAAAGAGACATCTGTATGTGTTAGTTTTCATGCACAGCCTAAACATATTCTCGGTCATATTGAGTAAACCTTTTGCTCCACAGTGGCCAGTGAAGTGGTCATGGAGTTTGTTTTACCAAGCAGCTGCTTCTGCATTAACATCTCACATTGTCACCGACAAACAGTCTGCATGAGTCCGTTTCAAATTTCCTCATTCAAGCTTTTCCAAACTCCCTTGTTTGTGCCTTCAAATATGTGTAAAACAAACATTTATGCAATTACTTCCAAAGTAGTGTCTTGGATTTTTCAAAGAACCATTATGGAGTCTCACTGGAAAAGTGCAGCAGTGTTTTTGTTCATGTTGTTTGTAATAATCGTCATTTTATTGTTGTTTTATCCCTCCAGACAAACATTTTTAGTCCTAATTGGTCCAGCAATTATGTCGGAACACATTAAGACTAATTAAAAGACCAATTATAAGTTCATCTAAAAACATTAATGATTTGGGCACCAAAATTGAGTCTATTTAAAATTTGGTTGCAATTCTTATCGAATGTAAAAAAAAATAAATGCTTAGTATTAGTGACGGTAAAATAAAGGCTTGTGAAGCATCAACACCTCGGTAGCAAAATTGTCTCAAATGATTCAAAGTGTCTGAGTATTCTGAAAAATTACTGACCTCTAGAAAAATATTCTTCTTCTTCTTCTTTTGGCATATCCCTTCAGGGATCGCCACAGCAAGTCAGTCTCTTCCATCTAACCCTATCTGCTGCATCCTCTTCGGTCACGCCAACTATCTTCATGTCGTCCTTTACTGTATCCATGAACCTCCTCTTTGGTCTTCCTCTTGACCAAGGATGGGCGAACTTTTTGATTCGAGTGCCACATTGAGTTCTATAATTTGACAAAGGGGCTGAAACAGGAGCAGACGGAGCCCGGCCACCAGGCGCTCACTCTCATGCCCCACCCTCGGGCCTGGCTCCCAGGGGGTGCCCCGGTGACCCGCGTCTGGACAAAGACAACTTGGCCATGCTTAATCTCTTCACAGGAGTGTTTGAGCCACGCCCTGTCTGGCCCCTCACCTAAAACCTGTTTGTCTTGGGTGACCCTACCAAAAGCATCAAGCCCCAGACAACATACTGTAGCTCCTAGGATCATTGGGGAACACAAACCCCTCAACCACTATGAGGTGGTGATTCAAGGAGGACCCCGCACCCACTGGAGAGACTATGTCTCGCTATTGGCAGGGGAACGACTCAAGATTCTTCCGGGTGAGCTGGAGGTTGCAGCTGAGGTAAGAGAAGCCTGTGCTTCCCTACTGAGGGTGTTGCCCTCACAACCCAGCCCCGGATAGAACGGAAGATAATGGAACGGTGCAGAATGAAAGGATTTCTCAGGTGATATTTTTAGGTTTTCTTATAGTTTGTACATGCTTAAAAAAAGTAGGAGATTGTTTGTTTGAGCCATTTTTGTGTGCTTTGGTATTCTTGGCACATTGTCAGAAAACGTTGTAAGTCATTTTTAATTTGGACAAGGTTGATTAGATATACTGTCTTTAATGTGCACGGTGGGTGACCTGCCAAGTTACCGCTGATGAAGATTGACTGCTTCTTATTACATGGTTCACAGCTTTTACCCTGGGAACCTCTTCACCATCTTGTGTTTGTTCTCACATTGAATTTTCTACCGGTTTGCAAACAAAGGGCAAACTACTACCTGGATATTTTGGTTGCAAAAAAAACACACCCTTTTTCCATTTGAGAGCATCAAAACCATTGAGAAAAATGAATGAAAATGTAAATTTTCTCAATCGATTTCCTTCATCATCTTCTATTTTTCTATTTTTTTAAAATCACTAAGGTTGTGACCTCTCTATTTGGACAATAATTGCAAATCAAATGGCCTTGAAAAACAATATTCGAGCAAATAACTTCACCAATGAACCAAACTTTCTATAATAGAGTCTGAAGATAAGATTTAGATTGTTTTTATACGAAATTCAAACCTTTTAGATGTTTTATGAGAGTGATTTTATTCGGAGTACGTTCCTGAAGGTTTAGCATTATTTAGATTACTTTGTGAGGCTTAAAAGTGGACCACAAAAACAGATTAGTACAGTCATGCTCATCGTTATTGGCACCCCTTCTTTTTCTTCTTTCGGCATTTCCCTTCAGCGGTCACCACAACAAGTCAGTTTCTTCCATCTAACCCTATCTGCTTGATCTTCTTCGGTCACATCAACTATCTTCATGTCTTCCTTCACTGTATCCATGAACCTCCTCTTTGGTCTTCCTCAAGTCCTTTTTCCTGGTGGTTCCAAATCCAGCATCCTTCTTCCGATGTACTCTCTCTCTCTCCTCTGCACATGTCCAACCATCTCAGTCTGGCCTCTCTGACTTTATCTCCAAAACCTCTAACATGTGCTGTTCCTCTGATCCTGTCCATCCTGGTCACTCCCAGAGAGATCCTCAGCATCTTCATCTCTGCTACTTCCGTTTCTGTTTCCTGTCTTTTCCTCAGCATGTGCATGAATATTAGAACCCCTCCTAAATATTTGGTTGCATGCCCTTTGGCAGTGATGACAGCCTCTTATCGTTTTTTATACCCATCTATAAGCTTCTTGCGCTTCTTAAGTGGTATTTTGTCCCGCACTTCCTTCGCAATATGCTCAAGCTCTTGAATATTCACAGGGTTTGTTTCTTTAAGGCAGATATCAGCTCCATCCAAACATTTTCAATTGGATTGAGATCAGGTCCCATTTTTCCTTTTCAACTATTCCAGCGTGCTTTCGGTAGTGTGCTTTCCCATAAAGTCTCACTGTTTCTAGTGACGTGACGTACTGCTTAGGATTTGTCTTCAGGTCTTTAGATGTTTGACGTGATGTTTTTCACACCATTAATCAAAAACCCATCAAAAACAAGAGCCCATCCCGGTTGATCAGAGGCAAGAGACAGGGGACACACCGAACAGGTCACCAGTCTGTTGCGGGGCCAGACATAGACAACCCTCCACACTCACATTCATTCCTAGGGGCAACCCAGCAAGCATATTTTTGGAGCCTGGGAGGAAAATGGCATAGCCAGAGGAAACTCACGCGTACACAGGGAAAACATGCAAACTCCACACAGAAAGGCCAGTGTTCCAAGCCTAATCCCCATCTGGGACTGGAACCCTCGACCTTATTGCTATGAGGCCACTGTGCTACCCACTACCCATTGAAGACCTCTGGGTCAATTTGTTTGTTGCTCTGACGTTCAGTTAGGTTCTTGATAGTTCCATAATTGGAAAACTTCTTGATGACATTACACACAGTTGAAACAGGGATACCAAGATATTTGGAGATGATCTTATACCCTTTAGAGGTCTTGTGCTTGCAAATAATTGCATTTCTGGTGTCGTCAGACAGCTCCTTCATCTTTACCATTGTCATACATTAAGAGGAAATCACAGGTGTCTTTTTAAACCTCTAAAGGATCATTCATCGGTTAATTCTTGTCTTTTTTTTTTTAATTAACATATTTAAATTATTCCTCATTGGGAAATTTGTGTGCTGCATCACATCACCGCCTATGACAGTGCCAATGGTGGGAGAAACAGGGAGTTAGGTGTCTTCTCCAAGGACCCTGGACGTGAACCCAGTAGGATGCGAACCCACGAGCTTCCGTTTAACTTCCGGTCCCTGGGCGAACACTCTAATCACTTAACCACTGTCTCACATGTGGAGGCACATTGTCACTGGTGATACCCTTTTGTGATTTGCAACAGAGGAGCCAAATTTAGTTTCCATAGTGGTTTGCAGCAGAGGGTGTCATTAACAATGACACGCAAGTATTAAGGTTTTTTATTTGATAATGTGATCTTTTCAAAAAAATTTTATTGTTTGCTGCTTTTATTCAAATGCAACATATTTTCTCCCCAATAATTATCTTCCAGGACAAGTGAGACTGACTTCTTTTGCCGTCAGCATTTGAGAAACAAAGTAAAACATTTTCATACAACACAATCTGTAACTGCGTAGGAATCAGTCAGACATGATCAGTGGAGTTATTTCAGCTCCATGTGCAGTGTGGTGTGTGTGAAGACCCCAGGCATCCTTAAACATCTGGGAATCCACCAGAGGAAGAGGGAATGAGATTTTGAAGTGAACTAGAGATGAAAGGAGGTGGAGTAGAGGTGGTGCTGGAAGAGTGATGGATGTTACTCTTGTCTCTGCAGGTTGGTATCGGGCAAAATCAAGGTGCCATTAAGGTACTCCTTCACACAAATGGAGGCGATATGGATGTGGTTGCTGTGTGTAACACTGTCACTGAGTTGGCGTAAATCGATTTGTGTCCATCGGCAGCAGGATTTTATCTTGTGCTGATGTTTAAACAACAAGAGTATTAAATTTTTTTCTCAACAACAACAGCTCAGTTCCAACGTTTCATTCAGAACGTAATTTATTTTGGACTTCTTACGACAGTTTGAACTGTGAATTTGTCTGCTTTTCATTTTGAGTTCAGGCCTCAAAGTGGCATAAATTGGAGACATATTTGACTTTTAGCAACCACAGTCTGACCCGCTATCCTGTATTTCACCCCAATTTGACATCACAGAAAAGAAACAGACGTCGTTTTCTGTGGTAAAATTTTTTGTGAACATTAGATCAAACAAATAGTAACACGATATTGTTTATGGATCTCTTCAGTGCTGAAACAAAAAAACTGAAAAGCACACAATGTTTGTTCACTAAAAGCCTCTACACAGTTGCTGTTAGCATTGAAAACATCCCGATTTACCAGAAAACATTTAACGCACATTGGATTGAAAACATAAAACATCACATAAAAGCCAAATGAAGGCTGTAAAGACATAAAAAGATAAAATAACTCATAGAATTGTTACGGTAGTGTATGCTAATTAAATGCAACAAAATGTGCCTGGTTTTGTCAAATGTGCAAAACAAAGTTTCATCAAAAAAACAAAAAAAAAAACAAATGCACCAGTCAAACTGGTTTGATTTTCTTCTCGGTCCTCTACTTTCCCTAAATCAAAAAGGCTTGTCGTTATTCGTGGTTCGTAACATTTTTTCTCATAGCTTAGTTTAGCCTAAACAAAGATCATTTTGTATTACCTGAACATTTACAAAATGTTGGTGTCCAAAAGTCTCGTTATGGCAGATAAGATTTCAACCACCGCCGTCATACCCTCCTGTACAATCAATCCCACCATCAACAGCTCTTTGTGCTTTGTTAAAATGTGCGCCACTTTAAACGATACGTTTGTTGCTGCATAGGTCTTCTTTGTTAATTTGGTGAACAGCGATTGTTGTCTATGAAGCATTGTTTCATAGATATTGTTCCTACATATCTATATGTTCATTTTCTTTTTTTGTTGACCGATACTTGCGGAAAAATTCCTGCACAAAGTTGCTGTGGTCCTTCGTAAATTTTGCATAAAATTGCGTTCCGTTGCAACATAGATTAAACACACGTTCTTTTCGCTTTATCGCTTACATTTGCAAAACAAAACTTTATTTCCCACTGTTCATGGAAATTTTACACTGTTTGCTTCTTTGCTGTGGTCGTCGTTGCTGCAAATCTGGCCGCCATTTGCCTCTGAGTCAAGCTAGACTGCAGCGCAACTGTTTGATTGAAAACTACTGAGCAAATAATAACATGAAGGAGGCGGGATACTAATAAATTTAATTGGATAGTTGTGTATTTTTTTTCGGAGTGACAAATAAAATAAGCCTGATAAAAATTGTAAATGATTCAGAGAACCTTTGGCGAACTACTCAAAACGGGGTGGGAGCTACCGGTAGCTCGTGAGCTACGTGTTGTAGACCCCTGCTTTAACACAACTTAAACCTGGTTTTGGTCAGGCAGTAGTAGTAAATTATTAGTTTACCAGTGGTCATGACATCACTTAGTAGTTAAAATAAAACACCTACTTTGACCTTTTAAGAATAAAGATCACAAGATGAAAAACTAACTGACTGTTAACGAGATTAGTGTGAATGCAAGAATAAAAACAGACGTAGACATTTTCTTTGTGTTTTTAAAGTCAACACAAAGTAAAACATGATAGTTTTCTGTTATTTGGTTCTTTTAATTAATTAATATTTATTTTATTGTTGTGTTTTAGTTATAGCACGATTACATTAATTAAAATTAGACCAACTCAGACATAAAAATAACTAACGAAAGAAAGCGAAGTTGTTATATTTGACTTCCTTTGACAAATGTTCAAAGGATCTGAATTTAACTGCATTTAACTTGATTAAATGCAAGTTTATTGCATTAAATCAAGATTTAGGAAGGAAGGGTAGGCATGCACTGCTTGGAAGCTGACCTGGGCAGGAGTGTGCGTAGCGGGCAGTCTTGTGCATCCTAGTCAGGCTTGTCTTGACCAGACAACGTGATGGCACACCATCAGGGCTGCAGCAGGTGAGCAAAACAGCAGATAATTAAACAATGAAGCGATGGACACCACGAGTTAAATAAACATGGGGAGGCCAAGACACAGGTGTACTTTAGAAATCAGGGAGAAACAATTAGGACCATGCATGCTGAATTAGGGCACAGGGCCAAATTTAGTAGGAGAAAATGTGAAAGGAGAGGAGGATCATGACATGAACTTGGGGATGTTTTTGGAATTGCAGATAGTGTATGTAGATTAAAAGAAAAGAGAATCAGATAAAAGATGGAAGAATGAACAAGAAATCTTTTTTTGTCTTCAGTGCTATTTATTTGGTGTTTTTATCCTTAAATAAAATTACACATAAAAAAAGTTCTGCAAATGATGGTCTTTACTCAGGCTGAAACAAGTTTGCTGTAAAGCATGCCGTTCGATTGTGTCCGTATATTTTTATCGTCGATAGATTACCTCCTCTTATATTTCTCTTAGAAGAAACACACATTTTAAAAAGTTAGAAGGTAATTCATCTTGTACATGTAGATGGTTGTAATACAAATTTACTTGAATATGAAAACATTTTTGGAACAGCATCAACTTTCTTTTCAAATTGTGAAATATGAGGAACATTTTTTACCCCTTTGTTATTTAGTATTTAATCTGTAACCTTTATGTAAATATTTTAAAAGACAGTTATTTGATAATTTATCATTTTGAGGGTTATTTTTGGTTTTTTTTGCAAGCTCAAACTGTGCTACATAAAGCACGTCTCCGATGGGAACTGCACACAAAGCCCTGCATACCTGACCCCAGCATTTTTAGCAACAGCCATGAACATTTCATGGAGAAAAACGCTTAGATCCATAAATGCATAATATGAAGTCAGCTCAGCTAGACCTCCTGTACCAGGGCAACGCGATATGCATCACCTCATAAAAAACCCCAATTAATAGGACCCTCGTATATCAGTTCTCTTTCACTTACAAAGTCATCGCCTTCCTTCCTCTGCTCATTATCATCACATACAGTAAGTGCACACAGGGGTTCACTTCATAGTGGTAGCAGGGTATTATTTCTTTTATCAGTAAGGGTTTCCTCCTGCGTTCACCGGAGGCTCCAGGGCCAGAGAAAGGGGCTGTAGCTTTCCACATGTCACTGTGTGACATCTCTATTGTGCAGAGAGAAAACCCTCATGCAGAGCAAAGCAGACAGCGCTCTAAAAAATATGAATTTTGACAGTGAGACATATATCAAAGCAGCTACTGCATATCACTGAGTCCAACCCTCTGGGTTCACTGGTTAGAAACAATGAGACAGTTAGTAATGGGCTTCTCTGAAAGAGCTTGTTATTTTCCCTGAATTAAGGGGTCATTCAGTTTTTGTGTCAAAGGTTGCCGAGACCATAATACCTCGAGGGCTTCAGCAATCCCATGAAGGAAATAAAATACTGTTTTACTCAGAATTGTTTGGCTACATGATGGTCGTACAGTTACTAATTATTTTCTTTTGAAGTGTTACTCATTTAATTAATAGCCTTTCACTCTAAACGCCAAGGTTTTATTCTAACCTTCTTTAATTAAGAAATGATGCTCGGACGTTTGAGAATTTCAAAGACAAAACTGCAGACGACTAGAATATGTGAACAGAAACACGTTTCTTTGTTTAAATTTTTGCTGGCATTTTAATCCCACAACCACCAAATGAGTTTGCCTTTCGGCCAAACAAGTAATTTTATGTTTCAAAAGAATGACACAATTTCTTCTATACTTTGATTCCAGATGTTAGTTTTACAGTGTTTCGTAGCTTCATGCTCATGTCAAAAGACACCAGAACATTGTTCTTGTTTGTATGATGTTGCAGATGAGCTTCATTGAGACTGGAGTGAGGATAAGATAGGGGTTTAGATGAATGAAATAAACTTTAAATTATTTCTCCTTTCATCTTCTGAATTGCTTATGCTGAATGCAGTACCGGAGACGCTGAAGCCTATCCCTGCTGACTTCAAGGTGAGAAGCAGGGTACCTCCCAAAGAGGTCACCAGTCTATTGAGGGGCCACACACTCAAAACCATCCACACATACACTCATTCCTAGGGGCAATTTTATAGTGACCAATTAACCTAAAATAAATGTTTTTGGAGGGTCGGAGGAAACCGGAGTTCCCTGGAGAAAACACATCTATACTTGGGGAGAACATGCAAACTCAACACAGAAAGGCCAGTGGGGCCTGTGATTCAAGCCTCGCTCCCACTCTGGGACTTGAACCCCAAAAAACTAAGCTTAACAAACATGAACCAGTCTGATCCTCCGCTATTCTACTGTTCTAACCACTATGAGCTACCGCAGGTTCCTTTAGGGTGTTCGCATCCAAATGAATATAATTTTATGCATTGAATTTAAAGGGAAGGCCATGAACCCACATTTTCCAAGATGTGAAAAGAGAATGATTTGTAGTATATGCTTTTTGATGATGATGAGAAAATATTGCACATAAAATCTCAGTAAAACAAGTTACATACGTGTTCAAAGTAGGTGCTTTGATATTGTGATTTATGGTGACGCCTTCCTTCCTGTTTGAGTTACTTGTGCGATAGCTTTGTTGCTAATGTAGATTAAATCTTTGTTTTGTCATTCTATTATGTATTCGAATTGGTATGTTCAGGCCTTTTATTTACAACAAATTTGCATAAATTGCTCTCAGACTGAAGATAGCTACAATACGACTGCTATGATACACAATCTTAATGGAAAGCATGTTTGATTCACTAAAAGTACCTCAAAGAAAAGTAAAAGTTACATTTTTCAAGTTGTAATATTGTAATACAGTATATATTGCATGTTTATCTCTGTAACTACTGATATTACAGATTCTTGGGTGTTTACATAAACAGTAAACTGGACTGGTCTACCAACACAGACAGGATATACGAAAAGAGCCTGAGTAGACTGTACTACCTCAGAAAGCTCAGGTCCTCCAACATCTGCAACAAGATGCTCTCCATGTTTTACCATGCCGTCATGGAGAGTGTCCTGTTCTTTGCTGTGGCCGCCTGGGGGGCTGGTATAAAAACAAAGAATGCCAACAGACTGAACAAGCTGGTAAAAAAGCTGGACGTGTGGTTGGCCCAATCCTTGACTGAATGGAGGAGGTGGAGAGGGACAGAATGAAAGTAGAACTGTCATCAATCATGTTAAATCCCTCCCACCCGTCCAAGAATCTGTGGACCATCTGAAGAGCAGCTTCAGCAACAGACTCCTGCAACCCCACTGCTCAAAGGAACGGTACAGAAAATCTTTCTTACCATCCTCCATCAAAATATTTTACCTTTCACTTTCAAACCTGTAATTACTTGCCATTCACAACGTTGTATGAGATTGTATGATTGTAACGCTGCTGCACTCAAATTTCCCTTTAGGGATAAGTAAAGTATTTTCAATTAAATTAAATGAAATGTGTTACTGTCTTACAGTTGCTCAACACTGCTGCCTTTACAACAGTGTGTCCCGGTCTATATTAAACCTGGCTTTGATCAACTTGTGGCATTTTTCTTCTGAAGAAAGTATTTCTGCACAATGGTGCAATGGTTGCATTGCACCATCACTAAAAACATGCATGGTAGGTCAATTGGCCACTACAAAATAGTCCCTAGGAATGAGAGTGTGTGTGTGTATGGTTGTCCTCGCAACAGACTGGCGACCTACCAGGCATGTTTTTGGAGAGTGGGTGGAAATCGGAGAAAACTTGTTTATACATGGGTAGAACAAGCAAACTCCACACAGAAAGACCAGTGTTTCAATCCTGGTCCCATTTCGGGACATGAGCCCCAACTTTCTTGCTGTGAGGCCACTTTGCTAAGCACTAGAGCCCTGTCCACTCCTAAGAAAGTAGCTACTTAAAGTTAAATAAATAAATCTGATTTTTAACTAAAACACATTTTCACTGCAACTTTTGTAAAAATTGATTGAAAAATCAGCCACTTAAATTTGCAACAATCACAAACAATGCTTGTAAAATCTGTGGGGACTGAAGAAGTGTTTACAGGGCAAGAGTCTGCACCGTAAACATGCAGTCATACATTTTCAGACAAACTCAGCATATGAATTAAAATTGGATTAATCAGCAAACATTATTTTGAAAGTTTTAAGTTGATTAAAAGATATGTCCTACTTCACCATTATTTAACACAGTAATGCTGTCTAAGAGCCAAATTGAGAAACACAGCCATAAACACCTCTTTTTTTATGTTGCAGGTGCATTGTGGGATTCTGTGCAGAAACTCTGAGGTGGTAGGATAGCAGAAGATAGAAATTGAGACAAACAGTGCTGCTGTTTTTATAGTATCTACCTTCACAAAAAGTGGTCCAGCTCACCTTATCTGGTTCCCTACATTATTTACACCTAGTTTTTATTAGGGCAGGCTTGACACATGTGGCCAGTGATATATGGACTTTTTTTAATATCAACCCTGTGGGGTAGCTGAAGTGGGCCATGGGCATTTTTAGTGATAGGTTAGAAATTTTTGCTGGCTTTGTTTTAGATTATTTTTAAACATCAGAGACTTTAGGATGGATTATCTTCAGGAATGAGAGTGTCACAGCACCCAGAGGAGCTTAGAAAGGCTAATGACATTGAGTCAAAGACTAAATGTAAATGTGTTCATTCTTGTAAATGGATTTTCTAAAAAGTCCACATCCATCCAATTATCTATTAACTTTAATAACCAAAATAAACCAAACTCGAGACGTATGAAAACACTCGCAAGGTAAAATTTTATTTAAATAATTCCAATTTATTTAACTTACAAATGAAAAAATGTCATTTCTGGACATCAAATAAAAGAAAAACCCATCAGTTCCGAATAATGAAACAAATATGACTGAAGGACCTCTGTGCTCCATTTAAAAGGCAATATCCACATCTCATTATGGAGTCAGTGCATATTACTTCTGTCTGCTGCCGTTTCAGATTGACACATCTATACAGTAAAAGGGTAGAGTGGATTTCTGAACATCTTATCTCAATAATACATATTTATATTAGTTACTGCTGAAATGCTATCAAAATAGATCTGACCTTGCCTCAGCTGGATGACAGAAATGAATTATACAGTATATACCCTATACAGACTTCACTCAGAAAATGTGGGGAATAATACATACGATGAAGCGCTGAAGATGCACTTTTCAAGCTCTTAAGCCAGGGGGACGTTCACATTGGTGAAATGTCAAAGCTTGAAATCCACATGAGATGTATTTCTGGATTTGTAAAAGGATTTTCTTTGACGCCGATGCTATTGAATATTAATGTTCAGAAGAACGACGTTTATAGCTGCTGAAGATGGTCACGACAACATTCAGAAATGCTAAAATATCAGAAGCCTAAAATTTAATGTGACTTTATTTTTCTAACCCGGCATCTCTACATTTGCTACACAGTCAATCAGAAAGAAACACACAATCATCTTCTTTTTTTTAAATCTTATTTTGGCATTTCCCTTCAGGGGTTGCCACAGCTAGTCAGTTTGTTCCATGTAACCCTAGGCATGGGCAAACGACAACCCGCGGGCCACATGCGGCCCCTTAAATGCTTTGATCTTGCCCGCCGAACTTAAAAAAATTAAACAAATAAACATTGTTAAATGTTTTGATTACCCTGCAATTCTAATGTTTCCTCACTAGACGGCGTAGTATATGATATGGAAAGCCATTGGGCCCAATACACATGCGTAAACAAGCATGTTCGATGTTGGAAACAAGAAAAAGATATCAAACCATTATTTTTCAAAACTAAAAAATCTTGCGCTATCCCACAAGCTGTCCGACCTAGATGCTAGATTTAAAATTTAACGCTCTTGATGTAACATTTAGTACTTGTTTAAAATCTAGCGCACGATTCTTATGGTCTAATCTAACGGTTACTCAAGCATGCCATCCATCTGCTCCTGTTCTGGCACGTTTGTCAAATGTTAGAACTCAATGTGGCCCGCGAACCAAAAAGTTTGCCCACCCCTTTCTTTAAGGTTTCAAACCCAGCATCCTTCTTCCGATGTACTCTCTCTCTCTCTCCTCTGCACATGTCCAAACCATCTCAGTCTGACCTCTCTGACTTTATCTCCAAAACCTCTAACATGTGCTGTTCTTCTGATCCTGTCCATCCTGGTCACTCCCAGAGACATCCCCAGCCTCTTAATTTCCGTTTCCTGTCTTTTCTTCAGTGCCACTGTCTCTAGACAAACAGCATGGTCGGTCT
This sequence comes from Neostethus bicornis, assembly GCA_902685375.1. Lineage (NCBI taxonomy): Eukaryota > Metazoa > Chordata > Actinopteri > Atheriniformes > Phallostethidae > Neostethus > Neostethus bicornis. Next base: position 9,871,733 of record CACRXE010000076.1, on the reverse strand, counting down.
CACCACAGTTTTGTACACTTTCCCTTTCATATTAGCTGAAACACTTTTGTCACACAACGCACCTGATACTTTTGTCCACCCGTTCCAGCCTGCCTGCACACGCTTCTTCACCTCTTTTCCACACTCTCTATTGCTCTGGACTGTTGATTCTAAGTACTTAAAATCCTACACTTTCCTTATCTTTTCTCCCTGTAACCTCACTTTGAAGCACACAATCATATTCAACACAATAAGTTACAAATAAACTGAACAGGATTTTCAGAGCCTCAGAAACACAAATAAAACTATTTACATCTACGATAAAAGTTAATGTTTGAAGGATGGAACAGGTGGAGTTTGTTTTTACAGAAGTGTTCAGATGTTCAGATGTGAAACATTAAAAACCTCAGACTATTTTTGATTTTGTGTGTAGCTTTGAATAAAAACTGGATTGGGTTGAACCATCTGTAGTTCATGGGATTGAGCTATTATTTTCTTGCTATTTAGTTTTCTTTGTCTTTAAAAAAGAAGTCATTGCAAGTGAAACTGTCAGTTTTTATGAAAACGAAAAGCTGATTTATACATAACACACGACCAGCTGACACATAAAATAATTATTTGTATTTTCTCTGCCTATGCTGCCGACGAACGTCTGTCATCCAACTCTAGCCACTGTCAGGGCAAATCAAAAATAATAAAAAGGACATTTACTCTGATTAATCCTACCTTTTTTCTCATTTTCTGGTTTGCTTCACATGTAGTTTGAATCATTAACTGGGGAATATCTAAAAATATGTGTGGATAGAAATATTAGTTTTTACTTTTGAAAGCATGTAACATAATGTTGTAATAATGACCACCAGAGGTCACGTGTCTATTGAATATAATTACTTGCTGTTCACATGCACCACGGGCTATTTTCTTCATTGTTTGGGGAGTGGAAAGTTTTTTCCAGGGTCTGGGGCAATACAAAAAACTCAGGAGGAAAATTTAGGAATTTTGTAGATTTTGGAATCTGTTTTTTGTTTTCTATTAAGGCTGTGAAAGCTCCATTCGTTCCGTTCCATCATCTTCCGATTGTTCCGATTGGTCACAGGTGCAACAGCCTCAAACGGGAAGCCCAGGCTTCTCTCACCCTGGCTGCATCCTCCAGCTCACCCGGAAGGATCCCAAGTCGTTGCCCGGCCAGCTGTGAGACATAGTCTCTCCAGCCCGGACCCGCGTCCCACCTGCCCGGTGGGACGTAACCGAAACATCTCACCCGCGAGGTGCTCGGGTGGCTTTGTGACCAGATGCCCGAACTACCCCAGCTGGCTCCCCTCGACCTGGAGGAGGAGCGGCTCAACACCGAGCTCCTCCCAGATGGCAGAGTTCCTCATCCGATCTCTGAGTGAGAGCCCAGCCACGCTGCGGAGGAAGCTCATTTCAGCTGTGAAAGCTAATTAAGTATAAGCAATGCCTAATCAGCCAAAAAAAAAAAAAAAAAAACTCAAATTTTGTACTTTTGATTGCAAAGTTTTTTTTTAATCAGAGTAGGCATAATTTGTGCTGTGTTCAAATATAAAATTATTTTATCTAGCATAACTAATTTGTACAGTAATAGACTAAATGTCTGTCGGACTAAATGTTGACCAAAAAATCCTGGGATGGAGTCAGTTATATGTAAAAAAAAAAAAAAAAAAAAACGACGGTTGTGTTTAAATTACATTGAAGATCAGATTTAATTCACGTCAAGGAAAAAACAGGCACCAGTGAAATCACATCAAAATATCTTGTTCACTAGTGGGGGAAGGATGGAGCGGGAGATAGACAGGCGGATCGGTGCAGCGTCAGCAATACCTAGGATGCTGCATCGATCCGTCGTGGTAAAGAGAGAGCTGAGAGCTCGATTTGCAAGTCGATCTACGTTCCCACCCTCACCTTTAGTCACCGACCGTGGGTGGTGACTGAAAGAACGAGATTGCGGAGACAAGCGGCCGAAAAGAGCTTCCACTGCAGGTGGCTGGGCTAACATTCAGAGATCGGATGAGGAGCTCTGCCATCCGGGAGGAGCTCGATGTAGAGCCACACCACTTCCAGGTCGGGAGGAGCCAGATGGTGTTGTTCGGGCATCTGGTCAGGATGCCCCCCGAGCTTTCCATTTGTTTACTTTATTAAAATATTTAATTTATTACTGGTTGTTTTTGTGTTTAAACAACATTTACCAAAAGAACATTATCTTCAGAAAGTCATTTTAATCATTTTAATAAAACTACGTTTTGATGAATTCTGCAATTTTCCAAGGAAACTGAATCACAATCTCGACGAAAGATAGAAGTCACTGCTTTTGCTTTTCGAAACGTAATTTTATCACATCATGGAAGTTAATCTACGATTCTACCCACACCAAAAGCATCCAGCTGTGGGTTGTAAGCAAGAAATAAAGAGATACTAAAATTCTGGCTAAATGTTGGTGGAGTTTTCATTTAGAGTTAAGTAAAGATCAACATTTGGAAGAGGACATGTTAGAAATAGAAATCCTTTGTAAAGTAACACCATCGATAAGTCAAGATTTAAGCTAAATGTCCATTTGATCCCATATTTTATAAAAGTCATACTTCCCATTATAATTTCTGTCTCAGTTATGATGTATAATAGAGATTTGTGAAGATTCATTTTACTAGAATTTATCCAGGACTTTAGTGAACCGCATTTGGAATAAGATGAAATGTAATTTAACTGTGTATTTGTTGACCTGCATCTAATTTCCTTTCCTTTTGATTGTGCAGTAGCTTTTTGATGAAAGTGGAGACTTATTGCTGGACCACTGCACACGACACCCTCACTTCCATCATTTCAATCAAATATTTTACGTTCTGTCTTCATCGGTTATGAAGGAAGTCACAAGGTCACCGCGCTGCAAAGATGAAGTCATGACTCCATTTTATTTTCTATCCTATCTATTTTGATTCAGTCTTTTTCTCTGATGGAGATGACAGAGTTCTGGAACAGTTTCTCTCCATTATATGTGAAATTCACAGCTATAGTTATCATCTGAGCTTTCAGAAAGACCCACCACTTAAACATAAGAAGAAATGAAGAAGTCCCATAATTTACCTGGCATATGATTTAGAAATAGCCTGGCAAGTGTTGAGATTACAGTATACCTATACTACTTTTTTTAGTTGTGTGTATTTATATTTTATGTGAAATATTGCATGTACTCAATTATATAAAATTTGCGTGTTCATCATGTATATTTCAGAGAAACTGAAATCTGAGGGACTATTCGGTCCGTTAGTGCATGCAAATGACTGGTTTGCAGGGATTCACCAGAGAAACTGGAGGTGCTGACCTTTGGGGGATGAATGACAAAGAATGCTAATCAGTGGAATGAAATGATCGAGTGATGGAGGAAGTCGCCCCTTTGTGTGAAAAGGAATGGGGTTGATAACATGCTGCTTTTCATTGAATCAGGTATACATCACTCCATGATGGGACACACCAGCTATGAAGGGAGCAGGACAAAGATTAGGATAGAGCCACCCCTACCTGCAAGTGGGGAGTGGACCTTTGTTAGTGTGTCTATAAAACTATAGAAAATAGGAATAGCAGGTGTTCTGTGGGAAGCAGCCTCTAGCGACTGATAGTTGTGATTGTGGGGGTAAACCTCAAAACCTGGAGCGCTGTAAACTTTCTGCAATACAAAATTAATCAGAGAGAGGCTGTCTTTTCTTTTTGCACCAAAAGAGCATGCAGAGATCCAGGTATGGTTCTATAAGCTTGTTACAATAGTGTGGAGGAATAAGTACATTGGTTTGTTAATGAGGTGGAAGAAGTACCCATTCTTGCAGCGAAGTGAAAAGGTACCCGGTGATTAATAGATGGAACAGTACCTGATCATTAAATAGGTTTGGAAAGAATCCCCAACGAAAGTCACAGTTAATAAAGTTGATATACTGTGTTCCAAATGTTTATGCAGATGAGCTATTTCTGTTGAATGTTTGCAAAACTGGATGATCTGATGTCAGCATTTCCTGTTTGCTGCTTTGTAATGTCATTTTAGCAGCTGCTCTCTCAGTCTTTTTTTTTTCCCTGACTTAATTGTGGGAGTTAGATTTTTTTTTTGGCCAAACAGACGTGCAGTGGTTAGCAAAGTGGCCTCACAGTAAGAAGGTTGGGGGTTTGGACCCTGGATGAAGCGTGGCTTAAATCACTCCCCTTTTTGAGTAGCGTTCTCCACCTTGTACGGTGGGTTTTCACTACGTACTCTAGTCTCCTTACACCCTCCTGAGCCATGCAAGATAGGCTAAATGGCTGCTGAGAAATTTAGCCTACGAATGAGTGAGCTAGAGAATGGTTCTCTATCTTTATGTAGTAAGCCCCTGCAACAGACTGGCGACCTGATTAGGGGGTACCCTGCCTCTTGCCTGTAACCAGCCTGTAGAGGCTCCAGGACCCACCACAACCGCAAGAGGAAAAAGCGGTTCAGCAAAATGAATGAACAAAAACAGTTTTTTTGTTGAAGTAAAAACCTTAAAGTTTCTTGTTGTTGACATGTTTTTCAGCTTTCATTTTGATTTGCTATGTTTTACTTTGTACCTCTAAAACAGCAGAAATGATCGTCTGTCTGAGTTTTCATTTTGTTAGTTTACAGTAAAGTCATGAAGCTCACATGAGAAGTGAATAATTTCGATCCCTCACTGGATTCTAATTGTATTTTTTAAATTTAAGTTGGAAACTAAGAACTCGTAATTTGCATGCACAGATTTAGAAGACTAGTTTTTGTGAAATGACTAAAAAAAATTAGCAAAAATAGGACATAGAAAAAATGTCTTTTCTTTCTAAAAAATTACGTAAAAACCTAAAGTCTCTTATACTAAGGTAACTCCTGAAAACAAAACCTAGATTCTTGGTATCTATTTAAGTCTAAAATGAGCTTGCTTTGTTTTTATTTTGAGTAATTATCTGATCACTGATGATGTTTATGCGGAAACTGACGTCTTGGTTTTTACTTTTACACTTTTTGTTTTTTAGGTATGAAATCATGAACATGTTGTGATGAGTGAATCATTTATTCAAGTAAATTTAATTCATAAAGTAATTGAAAAAACAAGAGTTGACTTAAGTGCTTGACAATAAAAGTTAATCAAATTGAATAACATATTACCAAAGTCAATAAAACCAGTGAAGTATGAAATCACATAAACTCAATAAAAGACAATAACAATCAATAAAAAGCACCAACTTATACAGGATTGAAGGACAGAGAAAACGCAGTTTTCAATTTGGACTTAAAATGGGTCAGAGAACAGGGCTGTCTAAAGTGTACAGGCAGGACTTTCCTCAAATTGAAACCAGTGACAGAAAATACCCTGGCCCCTTGTAAAATCCCTTATTGGCTCCTCTTAGTGTTTTAAAGTCAGTAAGAAACTGAAAACTTCTGGTCTGTGTTTGCATATTTACAGGAATAACTTGTGTAAAAAAATCAAATCAAACAATTACATTTGTTAACTTTCAGTTTTAAAGCCTCAGCTTGTTTACAAAAAAAAAACTGCTCTAGTTTCGCTGCTTCTTTGATTTTGAAAGCATTTTGGTCATAAGGCTAGAGTTTGCATAAAATTTAAAAGGCAACTACGTGAATCACATACTGCAGTGGTCCCCAACCACTGGGCCGCGGACTGGTACCGGGCCGCGTGTCATGTGGTGCTGGGTCGTACAAAACTGTTTTTATTCACCTTGTTTTTTTTTATGTCTTTTATTTTGAAGGTACATGTTTACCATTACTATGGTAACAGGAGTGCATTCGAGCAGAGAGAATGTTTCCACGTTATAAAGACGCTGCTAAAAATTTTTCTCATGAAGACAAAGTGGATTTAAGTTAATTATTATTGTTTTTTTTAAAAAGCCAGTTTTTTTTTTTTGTTTTTCAGGCTGGTCTCATCATCTTAAGACCGGTCCGTGAAAAAAATTGTCAGACGCTAAAAGGGTCCGTGGCGCAGAAAAGGTTGGGAAACCCTGACATACTGGATGGTAATGAGCATTTCTGAATATTTACTTATATGTTTTTGCTTTCATGGTGATTTGAAAAAAGGGTCGGCGTAATAAGCGTTTGCTTCAGCCGATACCTTTTCGGTCCCTTGGTAAAATACAATTTCAGAAAAAAAAAAAAAATTGTAACTTTCTTTAATGTGGATTTACAATATGACCAAAATAAATAAATAAATTAAAAAAAAATATGATGAATTAAACGCTGACTTTAGGTAATAAATGATAGATTGAAATGGTGTAATGCTGAGTTCAGGTACAACCAATCGGTGTGGAAGAATCTTTCATGACAGCTAATCCAAGGTACTGTATTTAGTTGCTCTAAGATCAAAACTTACTGTATGAATTATAACATTGTTTCCAGTATCCAACCAGCTTTGGGGAAAGACCCAACGCACGATGGAGACAAACCTACACTTGGATCAGGTAAAGTACTTTTCAAAATTTGTAGGAAATAATTTTCTAAGTAAGCTTTAAAGGAATAGAGCGCTTGCACGTGACATCACCAACCCCGCAGTCGTCCATTTTGAAGGCATCACCCAGGTATAGATGAAGAAAGATGTACAGACAACACATTATGTTTTCATTTTTTTAATCTTTTGGTCCGATTCAGTGGTGCGATTAGCTTTGCACGTCATTTGCACGGGATTTCCGAAAAAAAACGTCTGGTCTTGGAGTGAAAGAAAAGAGAGGATATCAACAAAAACTACAATCCCAGTCAGGGTCATCAGTCATACAGTTCAGCCTTTTTACGTAGAAATAAAGGTAATCATAGTGTCAAAAACATATCAGGTGATATGTGTGTTATGTTGATGATAGAATGTTGTTTCTCTCTGAGAAACAAGTGGATTTTTTCTATAAAAGTGTGAGTAACGTGTGAGTAAGTGTGAGTAACCTGTTAATCCTAAGAGCAGAAAAACGGGTAACTCATTATTGATGAAGAGTAAATTTCGATGTCGCCCAAATTTTTTCGGTCAAATTTTTACCGCTGCAATTCAGAGACACGTTCGTTTCTCGAACAATTCAAACCATTTTTGACACAGATTTTTTATTATAACTGGCAAGTGATGGTAATACAGCTCCTTTTCACAATCGGACCAATTGTGAAACCCTAGAACACGACAGGAGTAGACCATTTTTAATTTGAAATCAAGGGACTTGAAATTTAGGGTGTTGGTGCGTTGTTTGTTTACATCTATTTCCAAGTTGACGACATCACATTAAAACCAATAAAATGTGGTTTTTTTAAACGTTTTTTTTTAACAGCTTGTCTTTTCTTTTGCCCCAAGACAAGCCTATTTTTTCTGCCATATCACGTTAATGACGTGGAAAACTAAGAGAGCACCTTAAGAAAAAACAAATTTAAAAATACTTTTTGTCGATGGATTCTTACCAATGGATGTCTCCCTAATGGTCGACTTCCTAGTTTTGTCACATGAGTGCAAGCACTCTATAAATGTTTTGCCACAAGTTATTGTATGATATTATAGTAAATGCCTTATTTAATTAAATAATTAAAGTACATCCATAGTATATCCAAGTAAATGCATCTACATAAAAAATTATGAGCTTTGTTTGATCGCCTCGATTAACAGTGAAATGTTTTAAACAAATTTGTTACTATCAAGGTTTTGCCTCCCGGTCTGCTCGTTCACTCTCTCCACTACTCTATGCTCCCTGAAATGAACAGATTACTTGTCAAGGCTGCAATGAATAATAAACCTTTAATTGGAGGGAGAGTCGTAATTAATTCTTCAGTCAGAGAGAAAGGTGTTTGGAAGTCAAAGCCTGACAGATATACTACTACACCAGAAGATTTTCTTTTTTTTTTGTCTTGAAATGTTGAGTAAGACCTTGAATGTATCTAATCAAGAGCTGAGCAGTGCTGCAGAGAAAGAAATAATGATGAAGAAGCGGCTTCACAGACAGCAGGACGATTTACTGCTGCATATTTTTATTAATGGCAGAAGATCGGACAAAAGAAGGAGCCCGGAATTTGGATTTCAGTGATTTCTTTTCAACTGAAGGAGTAGGGTTTGATATAATTGCCTCCACATGCAGAGCTGCTCTATGAGATGGCTCCAGTTCTTAGTTCTTCTTCTTCCATCAGATACCAATGTTAAAAAACGACATTTCTTTTGAGGCTTATAGCTTCTCATAGTTCTGAGCTTGTCATGCTGCTGCGGATAATAATGCTGCCATGTGGACCTGGTTCAGGAAAGCACTTCCATATGTCGCGTACGCTGGCTTTCCTTTTAAGATTTATGAATGAATGAACTTCAGTCACTCTTGGGTTGGTAGAGCGAGTGACATGCTTGTGTTTGGAATTTTCCAGTGAAATCCATTTCTGTTTCAGCATGAATGTGGTTGCCCTCATCGTTCCGTAAGCATATACAGAGACTAAAGTGATTATTTACAATCACACAAATATGTGGCTCTGCTGGTTTGCAGGCCTGAATGCAAAGCCAGGAAGAAGTCCTAAATAGTGAAACGAAACCAGACCAGATGACAAGCTATGAAGAAAGGAAACAGGAAAGAACTCGTTTAAAAAATTAATCAAATTTTACCTTAAAAAAAACTAAAATTGAATAATGCGGATTACATGAACAGAACATGGGAGTGTGTACTATACACACATGAAGAGTACATGTGTGTAAATGAGAAAGATAAAAAAGTGAGGATACTGGAGAAGAGATAAAGAAGGTGGAGGAATTTAAGTACTTAGGATCAACAATCAAGAGCAATGGAGAGTGTGGAAAAGAGGTGAAGAAGCGTGTGCAGGCAGGCTGGAACGGGGGGAGAAAAGTATCAGGTGTGATGTGTGATAGAAGAGTTTCAGCTAAAATGAAAGAGAAAGTATACAAAACCGTGGTGAGACCGGCCGTGCTGTTTGGTCTGGAGGCAGTGGCACTGAGGAAAAGACAGGAAACAGAGATGGAAGTAGCAGAGATGAAGATGCTGAGGATCTCTCTGGGAGTGACCAGGATGGACAGGATCAGAGGAACGGCACATGTTAGACGTTTTGGAGATAAAGTCAGAGAGGCCAGACTGAGATGGTTTGGACATGTGCAGATGAGAGAGAAAGAGTAATCAGAAGAAGGATGCTGGGTTTGGAACCACCAGGAAAGAGGACAAGAGGAAGACCAAAGAGGAGGTCCTTTGATACAGTGAAGGAAGACATGAAGATAGTTGGCGTGACCGAAAAAGATGCAGCTGATAGGGTTAGATGTAAGCAGCTTACTTGGTGTGGTGACCACTGAAGGGAAATGCGGAAAGAAGAAGAAGAATGAACAATCCGGATTAAGCTGCATTTAAAATGCAAATTAGTTAATCAATGCACTAAACGGAATGATATACCATATGCTGTAGTAAAACAGTAGTTATAATATCATAATCAAATCAAATATATTTGCTTACATTAACAGCTTTGTAATTAATTATGTGCAATGCTATTATTTACCATATTATAACTAATTATGAATCTTTTTTTCTTGGCAACTAGCAGGAGAAATTTAATGTAATAATGAATGCATCAAATTAAAAAGACTGGATGGTGAATTATTTATCCCAACTAATCAAACTGATTAAAATAAATTCAAGATACATTTTATCAAGTGGGGTAATTGTCGTGGGCTAGATTCGCCTCGTTAGATTCCACCAACAAAATGCATATCTAAGAATGTCTTAAAAATAGATGTTCAAAACATTTTAGTGCATAAAAATGTTAAAAAATGTTCTAAATCCTCATCATTTATGTCTATAATGACATAAAATAAAATGAACCAGAAACACTGGCTGACCTTTTGCATATGTGGTGAAACCCCCCTCCCCACAGTCACCGGATACCTCATGGGGGCAGTACAAGAGAGCTTTCAGATGGACAGTCTCTCCAGTTTATCACATCTGACATTTTACATCATTTTCTGCCAGTCTGAATTCTCAATGTGTTTGTAGGAAGCCACCGGGAGGAAGAGGAGGAAAGTGGGAGCGTAAAGGAATCCAACTGCGTTTGGAAACACAGCCGGATTTTTTCAAATCTGCACTTCCCTTCTTCGCCTCCCACCTCATTTCAGTCTGATAAGTCTAGCTTTTTTTTAGTGCAAAATATTATGCATCATTGTATTTAACAAAGATGGGAGTCAAACCTGGCTAAGATAAAAGAGAAGGAGACCTATAAACAGGAAAAAAGTGTGAGCAGATTTAGACAAAGAACAGTGGACATGGTGGGGCTCTGACCACCTCCGCAGCCCAAGGTCTCAGGAAGTGATTAACCCTTCTGAGATACAACAGGATGACATTTAGAGCATGTGTGTGTATGTGTGTTTGTGTGTGCATGTTTGGGCACGCATCAAGTGGATAGCTGGTGGGAATGGGGAGTGGGCAGACAATCTTTAAGGCTTCCTCCTGAGGCTCTCCCAAAAAGTGGGGTCAGCACCTCTTGATCTTCAAATTGAATTCCAATGATCCTGGTATCTCCTTCTCCCTTAAGGCTTCCCACCCACCCACCCACTCACACACCAACACAAACACACATGTACTCACGCACGCATACACGTTCTTTTCTAACCTACTTTACAGCTCCAACATTGTTTTCATTTTCAGCAGAAATTGCTTAATTTTCTTTTTTTTTTCATTTGTTCAATGAATTATTGAAAGTTTCTCAACAGTTTGTTTTAATCCATTTGCACCCAAAATCTGAACTATATCCAAATTCTATGATTATTTTACAAAATAATCTTTTTTTTTTGGAGGCAGTCATTTCCACCAGATGTAAAAACCACCCTGGAAGCTACAGTATTTAAATGAGTCATTTGCAAGTCAATTTTTCTGGTAAAATTGCTTTCTTTTTGCCCAAAAGCTCAACGGCAGCTCAAATGAAGCTCAAAGGCAATTCAGTAATTCCCTAATTGGGATTCAAATTTTGGATTTTAACCAGAAAGTAAGAATGTAAAGGTGTTTTGCAAACAAAGCAGCACATTTGCTGGCTGTCATTTTCCTTCAGGAGCGATGCAGATGTTTGTTGGTGAAATCTGCCAGACGAGGGAATTCAGCCAGTGAAGCGAGCAGAATAACGTATGCAGCAGTTTGGTGTTCACCACAATGCACCAGATGCCAACCGTGAAGAAGCACATGCCAGCCTGAGCTGAATGAAGCAGACGTGCTCATTCGAAGTACTCATACTGAGCTAAAAAAAACAAATCATCAATGGCCTGAGGGCAAATAGAACGAAACGCAGCCGCATTGAACATGCTACACAAACAATGATGGATTTAAACTAATCTGCTCCGGTAATTATAAAAGATTACCGCCTGTATTTATAGTGAAATTTGTTATTGGTTCTGCTACTTTTATGCACAAAAAGATTGCACAAAAGTTTAATAAATAATTAACGTTCATAGATAAAATTTATGAAAAAGATTTGTCCTTACAGTGAACCGGTATGTTATTTAAGTGGTGGTCTGTCAGAGCCTTCAAGGCCCAGTCCTCCGGCACAAAAGCCATCTCAATCACAGACTCATGTTGGAAAAATTGCTCCACTAACAAATAAAAGATTTAACAAATCATATTTAGGTCATCCTTGTCAAGGGGAGGTCTAACCCTCTCAGCTTTCTTACAACAAGGATGCACAACCTGGCATCCTAACCAGGTTGGGCATCTGGTTAGAATGGCTCCCGTGGAAGTGATGGCTCCATGGGAAGACCCCCATGGGCAGACCCTGGACCCATTGGTGGTGGAATGTCTAACAGCTGGCTAGGGAACACCTCGGGATCCTCCCAGGTGAGCTGGAGAATGCACCCTGGGTGAGAGAAACCTGGGTTTCCCATCTGAGGCAGCTGCCCCGCGACTTGGCCCTGGATAAGCAGAAGACGACAAAACGGAAATAAAAAGGCCATCACTGGTTAGCTTGTAGGATCAAAGATAATAAAGTCTGCCTGGAGGTCTTTAAATGGTGTTCCACTGGGTCTATGTTCTACAAAAAGACACAGCTATCTTCTCTGTAGCCGGAGAGAATACCAGCTAATGCTAGGAAATAAGACCCATAGAACGGCTGGGGCGCTGCCCTGGGCACCTGCCTGCTGTAGTGCTCCTTGTTACTTGAAAGTTTTAGTCGCCAACATTCGCTGAGTTTCAGTCCCTTCTTCTGGCTATATTTTGTCTCTTTCTGAAAATTTCATTTTGAGCGCACTTTGGACGTCATTTTGGACTATGTTTGTGTCAGACAGCTGATTTTTCAGAGGTCGTCCGGCTAGCTCCCAACGGCTGGCGGGTTATAGAGTCATTCTGCTGTTGTCATGCATGTTGGCATGCGTAACCAGCTGCTGGCTCTCGGAGGCACATCCATGTGTGGCTGGAGGAGTTGGTTCGGTCCCGGGGGAGCTGAGGAGAAGGAGTCGATCTGGCGGAGGTGCGGAGAAGAAGACTTTCTAGAAGAGGTGCTTCAGGCCCGGTGTTTCTCTCTTGAGGAACTGGAGACGCTCACTCGGACCCAGTGAAATACAAAGAGGCCAGTTTGGTGTTCTTCACTGCAGCCAGGCTTTGTGATCCATTCCGGACACCGGCTTTTGGGTTGCCAGGTTGGACACAGTGCGACCGGATTGGGACGCTGGTGGATAAGGGCGAGGGAGCATCGAGGTCTTAAACAACTCGATGTCTTAAACACTGCAGCACTTAAATTTCTCTTCGGGGATTAATAAAGTATATTCAATTCTATTCATAACGATCAGTATCTATGTTACATTTAGTCTATGCACGGGTGTTGTGGCTGTAGCTGTGTTTGAAGGATTTTTACACTAATCTTTTTCATATTCTCACTGCCCACACTGTCCTGCCACCTGAGCGCATGTGCAACACAGTGCACATCTCATTGGAATCTGCAGGTACAGTTGAAAGTGAATCAAGTGAGCTACGCCAGTACATTTCTTTTCATTTATGTAATTTTGATGCATTTATTTAAACACGCAACTCTGTTCTACAACCTTAAATGCATAATCCCTCATCTAACACAGCGATCATGCACCACTGGTCCAAAAACACTTCCTATTTAGGGTTAGAATGTAGGTGTGGTCGAAAACGAAATCCACAGCCATAAATATTTGGCGTGTGAAAAGTATCCAAAAGCTGAATGAGAACACTTATCCATGGAAAACCAGTTTCTGCCTGTTTTAATGTGAGAATAACTTTCAAACATGTTCCAAAAAGTTTATTTTTTTAGACAAAGTTGTGAGAAAAACCTTGGATGTAGCTGATATTCCCTCCTCTAAAATCTAGTGAGATAACAGCACCAGAGAATAAAGTGGACACTCATTTCACATTTTTCATATTAAAATAGCAGCAATAACCATATGCAGTGGAAACATCTGGACATTTTTACCTTGAATTTCCCTCCCAGGACTCATATAAAGAGAGAAAGAGAGAAAGCGAACAGCCACGCTGCATGTATTAGAATGAAGTAAAGCAAGATGCCAAGCAGTACTGACATTTTTTAGTAGAGAAAAGACTAAGTAACATATAACTGTCTAATTCAAAATTTGTGGAGTTTACTGAATACATTTTCTGCTGGAACCGTGACATTCTGAGACATGAATTGTTTTGGATGGCGAATATTCTTCTTTGTGCCTCTCCTTGGTGAATCTCAGCGCTCACATCAAAATTCCTTTTTCGATTCTTCAAGCTGAGAGTGCTGGGAGTATGTGCTGCTGCCTTAGCAGCAGACTACTCATAAATACTTTACAAAACATGAATAATATGCTGCTTTGTGTCCCTTTCAATGATATACAGCTTATTATTGTGTTGGAACACCACTTTATGGAACAAAGATCCTCTATACTATATATGTTTATGCCCATAACTCAATACGCACCGTATTAATTTTACAAAGGGATCTCCAGTAGACTGATGGTAGTTTTGCGCATTCATAAATGAATATGATGTAAACAATAATCAAGGGGTAATACTGGCTTTGAGTCAATTGTGAATTGACTCAGCCTCAAAATTTATGGACATCCGAGTGCATTTTTTGAATATTTATCTCTATTAAATAGGACATTTTTTAAAAAAACATACAGTGTTGTATTAGTCCCTCAAAAAAGGGAAATTGCTTTTGCTGTAATGCACCGCAACTGGCAGCCTTGACAGCGCCGATGGTGGGAGAATCAAGGGTTTAGATGACTTTCCCAAGGAGACATAGGTATGGGTCCAGTAGGAATGGAGCTGCCTTCTTCCGGTCCGAATGTGGACACTCTACCACTGAGCCAATGCCTCTTTGTTTACTTGGCTATATTATAAAAGTGGGAAACAATTGTGATATTTATTGACACTATTAATTCCGTTGCGTTCCGTCATCTACCACTTATCCGGGGCCGGGTCGCCCAGGCAACAGCCTCAGACGGTAACCCCAGGCTTCTCTCACCCCAGCTGCATCTTCCAGCTCACCCGAAAGGATCCCGAGTTGTTCCCCAGCCAGCTGTGAGACATAGTCTCTCGAGCGGGTCCAGGGTCTGCCTCTTGGTCTCCTTCCGGTGGGACGTGCCCGAAACACCTCGCCAGCGAGGCGCTTGGGGGGCATCCGGACCAGATGCCCGAACTACCCCATCTTAACCATGAACCACTCGACCATGAGGAGGAGCGGCCGGACACCAAACCCTTCCCGGATAGTAGAACTCCCCATCCGATCCCTGAGTGAGAGTCCAGCCACCCTGTGGAGGAAGCCCATTTCAGCTGCTTGTATCCGTGATCTCAATCTTTTGGTCACCACCCACAGCTGGTGACTGTAGGTGTGGGTTGGAACGTAGATGAACTTGTAAATCGAGAGCTTGCTTTTCGGCTCAGCTCTATTAATGAAACATTATTAAACACTATTATTGAAATACTAAAACATTAACGTTTCTAGTTCCAAATAGGACACACCGCATCTGACACTTCAACTCATTACTACTCACACTATACGTAAGTGAAAGCAGAAAAAAAAAAATTCTGAATGATCTTTTTCTTTAAATTTTGATTAATATTTTGTTGCTGTTCTGCTTTTAAAAATCCATCTTTCAGTTTGACTTTGAAAGCTTTGGGACGTGTTTCCAAAGAGATTTAGTTTACTTCTGACACCCTGCTGGGTTTGTTTGAGTCATTGTTGAGCACAAGTAGTGGCAGAAAGGTTTGATGCAAGCACTCCCATCATTACACCATACCTCATAAAAAGTTACAAAGAAAAAAAATTCTGGTTCATCTTTGACGTTTAACATGTCAATGAAGCACTCAGCAAGTCTCTTTTTCCAGCTCCTCTTCTCGTTATCCTTTTTCGACAAGAAAGCACAAAGTCCTTCCACTTTCTGATTTTCTACCTTGGAATTTTTCTCCTTTTATAGAGTTTCTGCACAATTTTACCCGAGCAATGACTGCCGCACAATGATGGAAAGGAAAGTCCAGTTACATGTTCAATCATATGCAGAGTTTGTGGGCCCGTGGGCCACATGCCCATGGAAACATCCAGACATTTTTGAGCTTGAATTTTCATCCCAGGACTCATATTAAGAGAGAAAGAGAAGCTAATGTGAAAGAAAGCAGCCACGCTGCGTGTATTATAATGAAGAAAAGCAAGATGGCGCGCTAGATTTTAAACAAGTGCTACATGTTACATCAAGAGTGCTTGAATTCAAATCTTGCGCACTAGGTCTGAAATCTAGTGCGATAGCGTTTAAAAACGTGCATTTAGCGGTGGTAGGTTTGAAATCCAAGCGCTTAACAGTTTGCTTGTTTTAACATCTAACACGCTTGTTTACATGCGTGTTTTGGGACCGATGGTTTTCCATATCTGTGCACACTTTTTTTTTTGACAGCATGCGCATCACGGAGACACACATTTTAATAGGAGCAGTTCTGTTGTTTTCTCAACAAAGCCAATATATCTAGAGTGCGCCATCTAGTGAGAAAACATGATAATTGCACGGGAAATAAAACATTAACATGGTTAATTTATTTTTATCATTTAAATTTTGGCGGGCCGGATTAAAACATGTAATGGGCCGCATGTGGTTTTCATGTAGTTTGTCCATGCCTGGTCTGGGAGTGGTGGACTGATCATGATGTCAGCCTTCACGTTCAGGAGATCCAAATGAAGCCCATTCAGTACCTCAAGCCAACTCATTTTGGAGTTTAGTCATGGAACACGTAGAATGGAAGCTACAAGATGACACCTGCCAGCAAATTTTCCTTCAACCCTTCTGTTAATTAACTGGTTAAACTGACTTTGCTTTTGAACAACTACTGTAAATGGTACAAAAAAATAGCTATTGCACATGTAGACAGATTTCCTGTGCATTAAAGTTGATCATCTCACTGCTATCTTATTTTTCTTAGTGATTTGTCTATTTTTTTTTAAAGTTTTTTTTTTTTTTATTGTTTCCCCCTTGGGTTTTGTCAGGGGATTTTGTGTGTGTTTGAATATTTGATTACAGATTTACGTTGTTGTGTTCAGCTTTAAATTGGTCTATTACATTACTCTCCAAACAAGATTTTTCTTTTTAAAAAAGAAGCCTCTTCACTTGCTATTTTCTGACTCAATCTGTATATACAGTATATATTTTACATACTCTAAAGATCCCTCATTGGGGAAATTTGTGTGCCGCACTACTACACCGCAGCAGGCTGCCACGACAGCATCAATGGTGGGAGAAACAAGGGGTTAGGTGTCTCCTCCAAGGACCCTAGACGTGAACTCAATGGGAATCAAACCTGTGAACTTCCGGTCCGTGGATGAACGCTCTATGACTGAGCCACCGTCTCCATCGTCTAAGTATAGACAGTGCTATGCTAAAATTTTGCAACTGGAAGTATGCAGTCATTGGTCCAGTCTGCGTTCACACAACACCATCCATCCGTGCCAACCAGGAGTTAGCTTTTTGAAGGTACACGTACCTGCCACGAGAGACTATAACTGCAGCCAATCATCTGACTCACGGTCTGGCTTCCTTCTGTAATTGGTAAGTAAAATAAGCCAATCAAATATCTCCATGGTGGGTGAACAGCGGGTATGTTCTTAATCATTGTATCTGGTTGTCCAGGTTTTTTAATTGTGCCAAGGGCCCAAACATACTAGTCCCTTGAAATAACTAATTTCACCTTTAGGGGCTTTGCTGTTTTACAGAGCCAGATTGGATAAGATGAACTTTGACTAGACAGTAACTAGTGATTTTTTAATAGAAATCTATGGGATCTAAGACTCTTTGGGGGAGAAAAATTCTTCTTATTTGGTGTGGAATACAACTATGTCCAGTTTCTAGTTTCTATTTGCAGTCATTGAGTGTTTCACTTCTCCCCCACAGACTGAGTATCAGAGGGACTGGAAGGCTCGGTTCTATTCTTTCCTGACCTGGATAAAGTATGCTCTCTGTCAGCACTTTCTTCTGCAGCCTGGCACTCTGTTTATTTTTGCAAGACATAGAGCTGAATGGACTTTAATAAATACAGCGGCCTGAGAGTCAGGGAGCCCTCTGAGCTTGTCACAACTTGTAACTTAGCTGGTGGACCAACACAGGCTTGCAATTGGGTGTTCAGTTAACGGATGAGTGAATGCACAACTCTCTCATCCAACTCGTTGGAAAGTGCACGGGTTGGTAGACTGGAGGGAAATCACTTCTGTGCACATTTACTCAGCTTCACATGAGCTCAAGCATGTTCACAGTCCAGTTGTTTCAGAGTTTCACAAAGTATGGTGCATCGAACACAAAAACCTCAACAATCACCTGTTCACAACTCTGATCTAAAGCAAAAGCCCAATGCAAGCCTCAGACTGCACTGCTGTTTTTGGTAAATCACTAGGGTTGGATCCTAATGCTATTTGATCCTTTTAAAATCTACGTGCAGAGTAAAGAAAGGTCAGAAAACGAACTGGTATTTCTCCCAGTTATTCTAAAATAGAGAGAAAAGGTAGTGATACAAGCAGATGAAAAGCTTATCACTTTGAGCAAAAATAGAAAATAGAAATAATAGGTTTATCTAAAATTAGTGCTGTCATTTTAACACGTCGATTCAATTAATCAGTTATGCCGCATTTTCAAAAAAAATTAACACAATTAATCATGACGTATTAACAGTGGCGAGCCAATGCTTTTGCATTTTGGCCCATTGACGGACCCATAGTCTTCTCGACCATGCTACATCGCCTACGCTGGCAAATAACAAGGCAGCACTGGTCCAAGACACCAGACATGGATAAGACTCGGGAGGAGGAGACAGTCGGGCCACTGAACGACAAGTTTTTGTACAAAAATAATAGAAACGGGACAATAAATAAAAACGTAGTAAATTGAAGTTTTTGCAAAAAGGAGTTGTCCTTCCACCAGAGCAACTCCAGCCTGACATACCATCTAAACGTAAAACATGTTCAGACAAGTTCCTCTGTTGTGAGTGTGGCACTGGGAGCTCGTTCCGCCAAACCAAGCTTGCTGAATTTGGCAAGCAAATCCACAACAGAGAAATTGACAAAAATTATCTCAAAGTGGGTTGCTGCTGATTGCGGGACAATTTCTATCGTTGAAGATAAGAACGAACCCTAACCTTTGTTTTACTTTTTTTAATGATGCACCTGGCCTCATAACGCACAGTTCACCAATAATAAATTGGATTTAAAATCTTCTCTTCTTACTGGATTCAATTGATTAGTCATACTTTACGTTTTTTTCAATATCCTAGAATTTTAATTCTTTATCAGGAGACCTTTAGCAGATATGACATTAAAATGTGATTAATTAGATTTTTTTTTAATAGACGGAGAGCACTATTTAAAATACAAATGTTGGAGGATCAAATATTTTGTCCTTGCACATTGCTCATTATTGAGCGTGCGGATGAATCTCCGTCATATGTGTAAATCTTTATGGAACTATTTTGACAAAATTGGAATGGTTTCAATGTGAACACAGTTCCTGAATGCCTTTCTGTCAAATTTCTTCAGTCAAACTTGGAGAGATATTAATGAGATCACTTTCATACCAGGATATAAAACATGTGAGAGAAGCAGCTTTCTGAAAAATTATCACAAGCTAGAAAAGTGGCAAGAAATTTATTTTAATTTGGAAATTGTAACCAATGAAATTTGCTTTCTTTATCGGATACATGTAAAGTGCATTGAGTTAGCAAAGCTAGCGTACATTCTCTTATGTTCTTATTTTAGTGCTTTGAAATACCCTGTCGAGGCTTTCCCCCTGTTTTCACACCATACTAAGGACTTGAAAACCGAATTGATCGGCCATTTTGAAAAATGCAAAATATTGCGTATGCACAGTCAATTTAAGATGTGCCAGAATGACATAAGGAGTGGTAACCAGTTCAGGTTAGTAACCAGAATGTACCATAATTGGCTTGAAAGCGAGTCCTTTTGTAGGCCTTTTAAAGTATGACATGAGTTGCCAAAACAATCTGGGTATTTTAGAAGATTTTTTTAGGTCGTGAGCATATCCTTGTATTTACTAAAATCGCAATTGTTCTCTATCAAAATACTAGAAAAAACTTGACAGGTATGTGACTACATTGCCCCAAACTTACTCCTGGCTTTCCTTCGCTATGGCTGTGCGACACAAATAAGAACTCTTTATCCCTGATTCTTGTTGTCTGTGCCTATGCTAGGAACAACCTAGCGTCCAAATAGAATCTGCCTACTGGAAGGAAGAGCTTTCAAATGACTCAAACATGCATGAATGACATAGAAAACCACTGCAGGTATGTTTTCGATGTGGTAATCACATTCAACTTTTAAAAGTCAATTAGGCATAGGATGCCCCGCCCACATTTTATTTATTTATTTTTAATTTTACATAATCTATTTATCCCTCACCAGGGAAATTTGTGTGCTGCACTACTACACTGCAGCACTTCAACTTCCGGTCCAAAGGCGAATGCGCTACCATTGAGCCACCATCTCCCCCCTAATTTGGGGACAAACAAAAGTTTGAATACACTCTTACTATATATATTTATTCCAACACGCTTCAACCCATGCTTGGATGTGTTTTGAAGGAGCTTGAACTTTTTTGCTGAAGACACTGAACTCACAGATTAAGATTTCTGAAGTTGTTCCTGAGCGTGTGCAGAATGACCGAACCAGTAGCTTTAATATTACAGGAATCCATTATTGATTTTCACCAGAAGTCCAGGTGAGCAAAAAATGTTTCTCATTCCCAGAATAATCAATAACCACAAGTAAATAATGTGGCAAAGCAATGAATAGAAATCAAAAGAATGCATTATTAATATCGAAATTTAGATATGTGGTGACCAATTGGACACATAATTTCTAAATCAGTCATTTTACCAACCCACGGGCAATTAATTGTCAAAGATGTCTGCAGCTTTAATGGTAGTGCTTTCTCACACCTCTGTTAAACTTATTTGAAGCATATTTTTCTCGTGATGGTGAAAAATAATTTATACTTTTATTGCAGCTGTTTTGAGATCAAATAGTTTGTGTTTTTCTTTCTGCATTTGAACGCTTTTTACACATCATTACATTATAAGAAATGCATACGATAATTAGGGGGATTTGAAAATGCAACAGAAACCAGAAAAAACTTCTTTTCAATGCAAAAACACATGGTGATAAAATGGTAAACATGATAAGAGATTAGAAATTTTAAAGACAAAAAAATTGCAAAACAAACACTGTATGTTAGGCTAATTGGCCACTATAAAATTGCCCCTAGGAATGAATGTGTGTGTGTAGATGGCTACCTGATCGGGTTGTATCCTGCCTGCCGCCTGAAATCACCCGTGATAGGTTCCAGCACCCCTCGGAATGCCATTTAGATAGGCAGTTCAGGACACAAAATGACATGAAACATTAAAATAATGTAAACAGAAAATTACAGATCAATGGAACACAAGAAACAAAGTACGTCTCATAAGTAGTGATATAGATGACCAAATACTATAGCTAATTAGATCAAAATTCATTTTTATTTTTTTACAAAGGTATAAAATACAATATGGAGTTTAATCCAGGGATATCATAAAGGGTCCGATCACCCACAGCCCGATGTTAAAAAATGTTTACTGAGTGCAACAGAGAAAAATGAAAACCTAAAAAATGAAATCTAGTCAATTTTAGCTGATTTGTTTTCTACTTTGATTGAGTTTTTAGCATAAACTATTTATCAAAACAGCTGCAAACTTGTCTTTTCACTCATTTTCTACCATCTGTACCTCATCAGCCAGATGTGTCTCAATAAGTTTCATTTAAATACACAGTGGTAATCATTTTTTTTTTTTTAATGACAAAAACAATCTGTTGAGGAGTGAATTTCTGAGTGTATTAATTTTTTTTATTTTTACTTCTATTCATCCCTCACCGGGGAAGTTTCTGTGCTGCACTACTACACCGCAGCAGGCTGCCACATAGGCGCCAATGGTGGGAGAAACGGGGGGTTAGGTGTCTTCTCCAAGGACCCTAGATGTGCGCTCAGTGGGATGCAAAGCCGTGAACTTACGATTGACTTCCAGTCCGTGGGCGAACGCTCTACCACTGAGCCACCGTCTCCCCGTTAATAGTTTATAATGACAAAAAAAAAAAAAAAACAACATGAAACAGTCATTTATGAACATGGGGAGGTCATTTATAAAGATGTCGAGATTAAAAAAGAAAGATTGGATACTTATTTTATATAAAAAATATGTACAGAAGACATGGTGATTTAGTTTTAACAGTGGACGAAATATAAGTTCATTTAAGTTCTGCTTCTGTGGACGTCTCTTTAGGTTTCAGGGTTTAACAGAGAGTTGCTGAAAATTCCTCAGTGGTTTCATCCGGTGTTAATCTTCAGAGATTTGCATTAGTGTCCAGAGACACCTTTGATCTTTCTAAAGACTTTGATTGGATGTGTGAACGAAGGGGCCACTTTCTCATCATGGATCCACTGGATTAAAAGAGGAGAGAGGGTTATTTATAATTTTGGGAGTTGTTTTCAGGTCAGTGCAGTCTTTCAGAAGCAATCAGACAAACAGGTCTGAGTGGCACAGGCGCAGACCAAAGAAAGGGGTGGGCGATCGGGTACAATTTCAAACCCAGTGAACCTATGACGACAGCATTTACTGATTCACTGTGAATGAAAGTCAAAGGACTGGAATAACACTGGCAAAGAGGGGAAAACCCAGGAAGATTCTAAAACCTAGGAATGTCTCAATACAGGGGACAGGAATCTTCAGTTACAAATACAGTGAAGCAGATCTTATTCAAACAAAAAAACATCTTGAATACTTTTCATATTTGATTTTTTTTTTTTTTATTACTGTTTTTCTCTGTCCCCTGGTGCATTTCTCAAAATAGTTAATGCAAACTAACTAACTATTCCTGCTGAGAATAAGCCTGCTAACTTACTGGAGAACTTGCTAAATCAAGTCATGCTCAAAATTGATCACTCATTCTTCAAAACAGAGTCTTCATGTCTTCATGTGGGTGCCCATGTCTCCATTGGAGCGGGGTGGATCTCTCTGGTTTTGGCCTCTGCAGTCATGGGCAGGCCTTCTCCTGGTGTGGATCGATCCCCAGTTATTATTTCCTCACAGCAGCATCAGGCCGGATACTTATTTCAATGTCAGTTAAAGAGACAGTAACTAGCGGTTCAGGTGAAATGGGGGGAACCAAATATCGGACACACATTCCTGTAGATCTACACATCCATCTAAATAATTTTTCTCTTAAAATCATTACTGCATGTCTAGACAATCTTCTCTAAATGATTTTTCTCTCAAAATCATTCCTGCACATCCAGACGTTCCTTTCTAAGTCATCTCTGCATTTCCAACGTTGCATTGCGTTCTGAATTGTTCCTCTGTAGGCAGACATCTCTTTCTCTCTGGCCACTTCTGAATAGTAAAAATGTACAATTTTCTAAACAAAAACATTTATAATTTGGATTGTCCCCGATTAGATCCATGTCATTGTCAGATAAATTGTTCTGTTCAGCTGAAATCTCATCTTCTTCATAGTTTTTTCCATGTCTGACGCAGGTGCTGGAGCCTATTTCAGTAAGTTTGGCAGGTTAGATGTGAGGTGTAGGGCATCAGTGTAAACCCCGAACAGGTTAAAAGTCTGTCACGGGGCCACACACACAGAACCATCCGCACACAAAAACGCATTCCTAACTTTTAAGCAGCCAATCAACCTGACATGCACGTGAGCATGTATGGGGAGAACATGCAAACTCCACACAGAATGGTCAGTGTTTCAAGCCACATCTCACCCGGGACACAAACCCTCGACTTTTTTGCTTTGAGGCCACTGTGTTAACCACTGCACCTCTGTGCCGCCCCTTTGGAGAACTTGAACTGGTCATATATATTTATAATTTGTTGTACAAAATTGAGAACTAGATTAAAAGCAATGAAATCAGTTTTATATAAAAAGACAAGCTAGTTGTTACATTAGTTTGTTTTTTTACTGGTGAACATTAGGAAATAACGTGTTAATGAAGACCCACGTATAAAAGAGTCAGGGTTTTACAGATGTTGGAAGGGGGATGACCCAATTGCAGGATTTGAAACAAGGTTTATTAACACAATTCATGAAAGTCTGTAAAGCAAGAAGCACAGGGTTAACACAAGGTTTCAAAAGTTCAAATAATAACAATATCCAAACATGGTCAGGAAATGTCAGGATAGTAGTCTGTTTCCCTTCTGTGTCCTGTTTCCCCCGTCCCTCTTATCTGTGTGTGTGCAACAAGTCACACCTGAAACTAATCTACCCATCTGTTGGAGCATAAATGGATCAGTTTTTGACACACTCTTCATCAGATCGTTGTTTATCATGCTTGACCTGCTATCCAGTTTTTGGCTCCAGCTCCTACATCAGAACCTGCCTAGTTTATCTGTTTTTGTCTTCTTCATTTGGACTTTTTATCATTCTAATAAATCAGCTTGTGATTTTTTCATCTGATCCTGTCTGTTGAGTCAAGGGTATATTTTTGGCCTCAACTCCAAACCATGACAGGCAACCAGGGTGACTTGGCTGGAAGGGATGGAAGGTGATTCTTTTTAAATTGAAGGCAGGATGCACAGATGTGTGGAATCAGGAATCATCCACAGGTGACCGTAATCAGGTTGATTATGAATATCCAGGGCTCCTTCTGGCTGCATGTGAGGTATCCTGACAAAAAGTGACTAAAACATGTCCAAAAGCATATTAAATTTGATGAAAGCAATGAAAAATGATCACTATGTACATATGATGTTGTATAGTATTTGTAATACTGTATTTTGTAGTTCTGTATACTATACGTACATGGTTAAAATGTTGTAGAAGTTGAGCTATTTGTTTTGCAATTGTGTTGTAGTAAAATGTGCCAAAGTGACACAGAACTTTAAAATATGCATTACCCATGGTTTTGAACCTTCTGTGTGATGAACATCCTGAAAGCCTCTGGTGCTGAGTCAGATCCTCTGGGTCTCACCAACAGCTGGTCTCTTTTCCCTCTCCGTCCATGCTTCACCTTTCAGGAGACATCAGAGCTCGTAAACATCGTCTCAGTGATGCCTGAAACAAGTTTCCATGCCACATTAATATGAGCAGCAGCAAAGGCGAGTCTCTCGTCGAGCAGCTGCCACCGGGCCTGCCTGGCAGCAGCGCTGTGTTGGATTTGCCATTAATTTGTCGCAGCTGACAGGCGACTCTGCTGGGATGACTTCGTCTCCACCACATTGCTCTGTGCCTGGTAGGGAAATATCTGTCCTGCTGAGAATAAGCCTGAAATATGGTTAGGGAGGAGAATGATACAAAACAGAAGCCGTGGGCCGGTGGATTTTATGTGTTTCTAGGCCAGGCTCTATCATGAGGTGAGAGGGTAAGAGGTGCAGAGATGAAGTCCACATAGCTAAATGGTTTTGTCGTTATGACAGAACTGGGACTTAAGCTATAACCAGTTTAACAAGACTGAAACCCCAAACGCAAGGTTTTTAATTTCTACGTAGGTAACAAGAAATGGACACTTCAAGTTTCATCTCTGATAGGATTTGGATTATTTGCAGTGCATTGCAAGGTCTTTCCTTCATCCACAATGAGCAATTTTAATTATTATTATTTAATTATTTAACAATTTTGGTAAAGAGAGAGCTGAGCCAAAAAACAAAGCTCTCAATTTACAAGTCGACCTACGTTCGTACCCTGACCTATGGTCACCAGCTGTGGGTGGTGACCGAAAGAATGAGATTGCGGGTACAAGCGGCCGAAATGAGCTTCCTCCGCAGGGTGGCTGGACTCTCACTCAGAGATCGGGTGAGGAGCTCTGTCATTCAGGAGGAGCTCGGTGTCGAGCCGCTCCTCCTCCAGGTCGAGAGGAGCCAGATGGGGTGGTTCGGGCATCTAGTCAGGATGGCCCCCGAGCGCCTCGCAGGCGAGGTGTTTCGGGCACATCCCACCAGGCGGAGACCAAGGGGCAGACCCCGGACCCGCTGGAGAGACTGTCTCACAGCTGGCCGGGAAAGACTTGGGATCCTTCCGGGTGAGCTGGAGGATGCAGCCGGGGTGAGAGAGGCCTGGGCTGCCCGTTTGAGGCTGCTGCCCCCGCGACCCGACCCCGGAACAAGCGGAAGATGACGGAACGGAACGAACAGAATTTAACAATTTTAAGCATTTGCTCTTTTTGCGATTTCTCGCCAGAACTGCGCGGTAGGTCAATTTGAACGCATGTTTTTGTCCTTCGTCTATTTTGCCTTTTTTTTTGTTTTATTTTGTTTTGTTTGTCGTGACCTTTTTTATCTTTCCGTTCCCCCTGCTGTTGCATACTGCAAACTTTCTCATTGTGCAACAAATAAAGGTTTTCTTAAATTAAATTAATTACTCTATTCATCCCTCGCCGGGAAAATTTGTGTGCTGTACTCCTTACATCGCAGCAGGCTGCCCTTCGTCGGCGCCAATGGTGGGAGAAGCAGGGGTTTGGTGTCTTCTCCAAGGACCCTAGACGTGCTCTCTGTGGGACGTGAACTTGCGGTCCATGCGTGAACGCTCTAACCAGTGAGCTGCCATCTCCTCCCTATATCTTGATTCCATATCTTGATTTGTGACATGAATTAATTAAAATTCACAGACTTGGGACACATCGGATTATAAATTATTCTAAAAACAAATCTATATGTCTGGAACCGCTTGTCAAATGCTGGGTAGAGCACATTTTGGGCAGATGGAACACCCTAAACAGGTCACCAGTTTGTTGCAAGGCCGCAAGTACAAAAACTAACTAAGCCTACACATACATAAAATGTACACACATTAATTTAGAAAAAACAGACTTTCTGAAGCTTAAATAAAAAAACAATAAATTTTCTTTTTAGCTTTTCCAAAAGAAAAACCATGTTTGATTGAGCAGCAAAAAAAAAGATCAAACTAAAACTCTAAAAGCTATCAGAGTTGTGTATAATTAGACAGGCTAAATAAAAAAGACACACAAATCATTTTCAAAGCTAATTTGAATGAATCTTCTTTACTGCTTAGGGCTTTAGGGCATTTTTTTCTCCTCTATTCAACGTGTTCTATAATTCAGATAAGATAGAGATGAGTCTGGCAACATTAATGAGCAAAAATAGACTTTTAGACTTTAAAAATCTCTTTTCAAAACAAGTTTTATTTAAAATCCTAGTTTGAGCTGTTTATGAGTATTTTATTTGAACCTTTAATTTATCAGTAGAAACTAATTAATTCTGCCTGGGAAATCAATGCAGGAGGCAGCATGAGGCATTGTCCATTGTTTCCTGCTACAGAGAAGTTGATTCTAACTTAAACTTTTTGTTCTTGTGATTTTCTTATCTGTTCTTGAGCTGGAAAACTTCACAGAGTCCCGAGTTAAATCCCTCCCATGAATGAGGCTTTCTAAGAAACATTTTAGAAAATTTTAAATTAAAACTTTGGTCAAAGCAACAAACTGGCTCCATTACTGTCACTTCTATCTCTAAGTTGTCAGGGTTTTGGAATGTGGAAAGAAGAGGACCTATTTGCAGGACATCAAACAAGGTTTACTCAATTCAGGTAAGTCTGTAATGCCAAGGGCACAGGATTAACTCTGAATTTCAAAACCTCTAATGATAACAAAGTTCAAACATGGTCAGGCAACCAGTGTGACTTGGCTGGAACGGATGGTATGACCCGACAGGGAAGTCATGGGTGATTACCCTTAAATAGATGGCAGGGTGCACAGATGTGTGGAATCAGGAATCATCCTCAGGTAATCCTAATCAGGCGCTCTCTGGCAGCAGGTGAGGGATCCTGACATGCATAGTTTTGTTGTACCTTCCCAAACCTCCTTTTCCAAAATACATATCTCATACCAGGCGGCACGGGGCCGCAGTGGATTTGAGTTCCAGGTGGGGAAGGGGCTTGGAACATTGTCCTTTCTGTGTGGAGTTTGCATGTCCTCCCTGTGTTTGTGTGGGTTTCCTCCGGGTACTCCGGTTTCCTCCCACCCTCCAAAGACATGCATGCTAGGTTGATTGGCCGATGCCAAAATTGCCCCTAGGAATGAGTGTGTGTGTGGACGGTTGTATGTGTGTAGCCCCACGACAGACTGGCGACCTGTTCGGGGTGTACCCTGCCCTTCGGCTTAAATCAGCTGGGATGGGCTCCGGCACCCCCCACAACCCTGTAAGGGGTAGACGAAGATGTTGATGATATCTCATATCCTCAGATTCAGATTTTTTTTGTAACCATTTTATTCAGCTGGTAAAATGATGTGTTTTCATCCACAAAATATTTCTGCGCAGTTTCATTTTTTTCTGTAAATGTGTCTTTGGTTTTTCAAAAAAAAAAAAAAAAGACAAAGCATCTCCTGGGTAATTTACTGAGGCACTGATGCAGCCTTGAACATATTAGACATTCATCATCTTCACAGAATGCTGACATAAAGATCTGTTTCAGGTCAGTGCGAAAAAGAAAATATAAAACAGATATTATTGAGATAAACTACGCTGCGCTTCATTTCATTGGGAATAGATGGTATTTTCTTATTGATGAGGTTGGCATTCACCTCTTTAATGGGACCTGCGGTGAGTTTGCAGAAGTTAAAAGCAAAATAAAATCCCGCAACTAACCGTGTTGAACACTTCAAATCAATGCCAGCGTGTCTTCAAAGACGCCCTAAAACACATTGTGCAACTGAAAACACAACTTCCACCACCGTAATGCAAGAAATCTACCAACAAAGACCACCGAGCAGAAGCACACAGCGGCCTTGGGTTACAAATGGACGATAACATTTGACAAAGAGCTTCAATAAATAAGCTGTGAAGGCCGGGCCTCTCACCTGTCAACGTGCAACACTTAAAACAGTAATTTGTCCGTCCATGGGGGGCTGACTTTTCTGGATATTGAATTTCCTTCAGCACCTGAGATGATTTAACCATTATCCACATAAAATAGAAAACCTTTCATGACAGTTTAATATCGACAAAAGTTATATTTTTGTGTTTGAATTGAGCAAAAGTAAATCATAAAATAGGAAAAATGTGTGATAGTAAAGCACATTTTGATCTTTTTTTATTTTATGTGTTTACATTACACCCTCAGACGTCAGGATCTAACCAAGTGTTCTAAAGATCTCTACCACGATATGCAGTGAATAACATTTCCAGACTGTCATCACACCGTGACTTATAATGACTTAATATGTTGTGCATTTTTTTCATTGAAACAGCCGTGAACAGCCCTCGCTTTGTTGTGCGTGAATGTCGACATCTCTGTTCCCTGAAATCCGAAACCTCCAAACACCTGTTCCTTTGTGTGAGCTGCCATTTCAGAGTTTCTCAGACATGCAGCCCAACCTCTCCTCTTGCCATTTCTCACTCATCCCTCTTATTTAATTTGCCTCATGTACCCATTTTCATGTTAAATGTTGTTATCTTTCTTTCATGTGATGTACCTTTATATTTCTTTCTGCAGTTCTTTGCATGCAACATCAGTCCTAAACAGTTTCTCCTCGGGTTAAATTTCTTTCTCTGAATAGTGTCTACCAATCTATTCCTCTCATTCATCTCCTCTCCTTCACAGGTTTTATTTTTGCTTCTTTTTTTATATATACCTTTGTTAGAGCTTTTTTCTCTTATTGTGTGCTTTTTCATTCACACAGTCAGAGTGGAGTAGTTATGGCATCCCATTGGAAAATCAAAATTATTTCAGTGTTATTCAGCTTTGTTAAAGTCTCCGGGCACACAAAGGCTTTACTTCAATTTTTATCTAAAAAAAAAAATCATTTTGCATTCAGCCACAGGAGGATTAAAAGTGTCGGAGGCTCGTGAAGGCTGATTTACACTCCAAGTCTCAGCTCACTTCTGTGTTTGCTTGGGTTTAATCCACGGCTCTGCAGTGGTGAGCTGAATATCATATTTACAGTAAGTTTAGAAAAGTTTTGACTAAGGTATATTTAAAGTGCAGTCCTTTAACAGCCTTAAGGTATGTATTCTTTATATTTTATATTATGTTTTACTTTTGGCGTTCACAGCTTTCTCTGCCAGACTAAAAACAGCTGAATCATAAACTGATTCTAATTACATTTTGGAAATTAATACAGTATTTTTTAATACCGCATTGCACTTACACAGCACTTTTCAGGTCACTCATACCCACTTTACATATGCATTATTCATTCATTCCATACCAGGTAATGGTAAGCTACCGTTGTAGCCACAGCTGCCCAGGGGCAGATTGATAGAAGTGAGGCTGCCATTTTGCGCCTTTGGGTCTTCTGACTATCACCAACCAATCACACACACACACCATCTAGACCTCGACAACATGGGGAAAGTGATTTGCCCAGGGACACAGTGACAATTTAATCTCAATAGCCATCCCACGATTGCGCCTAGAGTTCCAGCAGTCTCCCATCCAAGTACTGCCCAGGCCCAGCCTGCTTGGCTTCTGATGCCTGACGGGATCAGGCATTCACAGCCTGGTATGGCTTGTTAAATATATCTAAATTATCTGTTTTCCGTCAATTGCTTCTCTAATTGCCACACTGCTTCCTAATGTGTGCCTTTGCTTTGAAGTATTTGACCAATCACATTTCAGCCAGAATATGCTGCCCTATAGGTTAAAATCAGCAGTGCTTCCATAAATGCATTTGGCTCTCTCTGGCCACAGCAATTAAAATTTTACCTTTACCTATCAGATCTTGAGCTGGTGTTCCAAAAACTTCTTACAAGTTTTCCATGTCATCATTTTTTTTTTTTTTTGACTGATTGGACAGTTAAAAAGCAAAGCAGCTATGCCAGCAAACGCAGCATCAGTGGCGGGATATGTGAAAGGAAATATTGTTTTGTTGCTGTAAAACCTATTTTTGTCAGCAAACAATAGTGGGAGAATAAACAAATTTGGAAGTTGAACAAAGTAAAGAAATCTGAGCAGCATGGGACAGGACAAGTATTTAGACTGCTTATGCAGGCTGGACTTTAATAGAGCAAGATGAATTTTAATAATATAAATATATACTTCATTGATCCCACGCAGGGGAAATTTGTGTGCTGCATTACACCACAGCAGGCTGCCACGACAGCACCAATGGTGGGAGAAATGGGGAGTTAGGTTTCTTCTCCAAGGATTCTAGACGTGAACTCAGTGGGATGCGAATTCGCGAACTTCTGGTCCGAGCGCGAACACTCTAACACCGAGCCACCGCCTCTGCAAAACATAATCAAAATATCTGCAAATATTTCAATTATTTAGTGATAAAAATGTTATATTCTTAAATATCATTGAAGTTTGTAACTTTTCACCACTGGATTGTTGAAAGACTTCTTTCATTATGTCTGAGACATAATTTTTCTGTTTAAATTCAGTAAAGTGTGATGGTTTTGTATCAATTGAATTATTATTAGGAGGACCACCACTGGAGACCCAGGTGTGACACGTACAGACCGCCACTGCATCAGCTGGACAAAAGTTGTTTCAAAATATAAAACATTTTGTTGCATAAACTTCAATCCTAAAACAGTTTTTTTAATATTAAAAAACGTAAAATTACAATCCATTCACATGTTGTTCATTTAAAAAATTATTTTTTCAAACTTATCCGGAACTATGTTGTGGGGGTTGCCGGTGTGTGCTTGAAAGTTATCAGGAAGGGTGCACCCTGCGTAGGTCACTCAAGGTCACTCAGACAAACAACCAGTCATGTGGTCATTCTCACTCACATGGGTAATTTGAAACCAAGAGAAAGCCAAGTTGTCCACCAACCACATCCCAGACAGTAGGGACCCCGGGCTCTGCAGACACACAGAGACCTACTTCCCACTCACAGTCCTGAAGGACTAGTCCAGATCTGAACATATCATCCTTACTTCCTTTCTGAGTGAGGTGACTCATCGACTGGACGAGAGAGTCATTGAGAAGATGTGGAAGATGCAGACATGATGCATACATGCGTGCCCTGTGCATACACTTGGAGAACACACAAATTCTTCACAGGAAGCGATTAAACCTGTAACAAACATGGAATTCTGTATTAAGAAAAATAGAACAGAAATATATTTTACTGATTCCTCAGTTTGTGTGCTGCATTACACCGCAGCCGGCTGCCACAACAGTGCCAATGGTGGGAGAAACAGGGGGTTGGGTGTCTTCTCAAAGGACACCTAGACATGAAATCAGTGGGATTCGATCACACAAACTTCTGGTGAACTTCCAGTCCAAAGGTGAAGGTTCTACCACTGAGCTATCGCCTCCCCCGATATCCACCCTGATTATTAATTTATAATGTCAAATTTAAAAGCTTAATAATGATAAAGGAGCTCGTAAAGAGTTCTCCTAATATCTTGCACCATCATAACAAGCTTAACCTTTAAAAAATGCAATAGAACTAATTAAACAAGTGTTTGCAGTAAAAAATACACATTAATATATAGAAGAAATATATTGAAATAAAAACAGAAAACCTAATTAGTACATAGCTTAAAAATATGTCTGTGACTCAACTCAGTGGGAATTAAATGTGGTCCAATTTAATTGTGTTTTTTTTTTTTTTTTTGGTTTTAAACTTCATTTTCTCTTGGTTATTTCAAGCATTCAAAACAGTTTTTTGGAGAAAAGAAAAAATAGTTTCACATTATTCTCAAACTATTACCAAGTCATTTTCATAAAACTTTAACCTAATTTTTTATAATTTATATTTAGTCAGAAAAGAATGAAAGATGACAATTTCAAAATGTATTACAAAAAAAAGTTATGATTTTTTTTTTTAATAAGAAAGCAAATTTAATATAACTTTGTTATGATTGTGTTCTTTATTGGAATAAAATTCAATTTGAGGGATTTTTTTTTTCTTGGATTAAAGGTCTTTTGGTGCCAAAATCTTTAGAAAGAAATGAGGAAAGAAATGATTTTTGTGAACACCCAGCATATGTGGGTGTTTCGTTAGATTTATTTTTCTGATATACGGTATATTAATTCTTCTTTCCCTGGCTGACTCAAGCCGTGAGAAAGGGTACACCCTGAACAGGTCACCAGGCTGCTGTAGTGCCACACACACACTACCACATATACACTCATTTGTAGGGGTAATTTTATAGTGGCCAATTAAGCTTCCGTGCATGTTTTTGGAGGGTGGGATAAAAACAGAGTATCTAGAGAAAACCCACGCATACATGGGGAGAACATGCAAACTCCGCACATAATGGCTGGGGTTTCAAGCCTCGTCCCCATTTGGGACTCTGACTCCCCATCTTCTTGCTATGCAAGAAGAACGCCACTGTGCTAACCACTGCACCACTGTACCGCCATTTGTCGGATATCACTGCTTGAAATTCTTAAAATAGCATCAAGTATTTTGAGGCCTACTTTTCATCATTCATCAACAAGGCGCCTTCCCCCAAAAACCCATGAAAACATGGAATGCTTTTCTGTCACAATAGTAAAAACCACACGCCTCACACTCGCTTAATTAGTTTTTTGTTTTCCTTTTGTTTTCCCTTCTCGGACCAATTCTATCCACTGGGAATGATGATTTATTTTTTTATAGAAGCAAATTATCCATTCAAAATAAAAAAAATAGTTTTATTTTGATTAAACTCTCATTTGCGTATGGTAGTGCAGTGGTTCGCACGGTTGCCTCGTAGCAAAAAGGTCAGGGGTTCGTATTCCGGAGTTGGGGCAAGGCTTGAAACATGGGCCTTTCTGTGTGGCATTTGCATGTTCTCTCTGTGTATGCGTGGGGTTTCCTCTCACCCTCCAAAATATGCATGCTAGGTTGACTGGCCGCAACCAAATTACCCTTAGGAATGCGTGGCCCTGCAACAGACTGGTGACCTGTTTGGAGTGTACCCTACCTCTCACCTGCAATCAGCTGGAATAAGCTCTGGCAACCTCCACAACCTCGTGGAAGAATAAGCTGTTCAAAAGTTAAAACAAAATTCTCATAATTCAAAAGATTAAATATGAAAGTTTGCGCTATCTTTTTCATACACCAACACAACCTATGAAAATGCATTTTTAAATGTAAACCATTTCTCACGAGATAGAACTCAAAATCTTGTTTTTATCTCCACTTTGGCCTGTTTATGACCACTTCTTCATTTTTCTCCTGAAACCAGCATCTCTGTTCCTCGCTGCTGGCAGCAAACTGATCTTTTGTCTGTGTGTCTCTCACACGTCACGATGACCCGTGTTGCTCTCCAGCGGGCTTTCATAGGGGTTGCATGGAGGATGAGATGGAAGAAAAGGGGAAAAAAACCACTAACCCTTCCCTCATCTCCTTTCTGTTTTGATGGCTAGCCTTTGTGAAACAGCTCCAGTGTCTCCGACCGCAGCCAGGGCTCCTTTCATTGGGAGAGGTTTGAAATCTAACGGATCCTATTCAAACACTGCCAGGCCTTTCCCTCTGCTCATGCTACATAATACGAGGCAACGCAGCGAATGTGGAATGCAAGTTATTCAGTAGAGAGAGAGGAACGGAGGGAGTTTTGGATCAAATCAACTGAGGGTGATTTAGAATGTTAAACCTTAGATGTGTGTTCTGAGAATCACTGGAAGACATGATCACCTGTAGACAAGCGTTTGGTGAATGTAAAGTATCACAATCTAAAAGCTTTGGCTTACTTTAGATCCATCCAGTCTTCTTAATTAGTTATGCTGTGGTGAGTCTTTCTGCCTGTCAACCACTTTATCCAAGATTTTCTTTGAGAATAAACCAGCTTTTTTTCTGTAATAACTGGGGTTATTTTCCCGATACGTTTTAAACTAACAAGACTTATATCAATTATATCCGACACCAACTTGGCACCGATATTATTTGGATCAATCTGCCAGCTCCAATCACTAGATCCAATCTTTTTGGCTCAAAACTACGTAAAGCACCCAAACTTTCTAAAAGAAACTATTTAGCTTTGGTAGTTTACATTCATAAATTATCCGTTCCCTTCCGTCGTCTTCCGCTTATCAGGGTCTGGGTCGCAGAGGCAACAGCCTCGAACGGGAAGGCCAGGCTTCTCTCACCCTGGCTGCATCCTCCAGCTCACCCGGAAGGATCCGGAGTCATTCCCCAGCCAGCTGTCAGACATAGTCTCTCCAGCGTGTCCGAGGTCTGCCACTTGGTCTCCTCCCTGTAGGATGTGCCCGAAACACCTCACCAGCAAGGCGCTCGGTGGCTTCCTGACCATTTGCCCAAACCACCCCATCTGGCTTCTCTTGACCTGGAGGAGGTGTGGCTCAACACGGAGCTCCTTCCTGATGGCAGAGCTCCTCACCCGATCTCTGAGTGAGAGCTCAGCGACCCTGCCGGGAAAGCTGATTGCGGCTGCTTGTATCCGTGATCTCATTCTTTCGGTCACCACCCACAGCTGGTGACCATAGAAGTGGGTGGGAACGTAGATCGAGTTGTAAATCGAGAATTATTGAACACAGAAAGTTCTTTTCTAATTTTTATTTCTGTTTATTTAGTTACAATAAAATGTAAATAAACTGTTAAATTGCCAAAAAATTAGCATCTGATTCCATTGTTTCCTTTTTTTGTGTCAATTTTTTTTTATTTATTAACCACAAGGTTAAATTGTGTTTTTCTTGCCAAAGTTTAAAAGTTTTTGGAGAATTTTAACCAAACCTTTGCTTTTATTTGATCCATCGCTCGCAGCATGAGAATTTACGTGCAAAATGTGCTTGTGTCAATACAGACACGCCCAATGGGTTGTGTGTTTAAAGACCTCAATGGGATGGCACTGGGGCTTTACTGGGTTATAATGGGAACACCAATGTGTGAAATATGTTATGCAAAGAGAGCAGGAGAGTGATGCTGCGAAAGGCCACCGTTTGGCACTAAGTTTTAGAGAGTCAGCAATAAATGAAGACCAAAGAAAACAAACTGCTGACAGACGGTTTTGGCAGCTTTGCCACAAACAAGATTTTCCAACTTTGGCCAAGTTCGGAGGACAAAAGACTGTTTCACCAAGCAGGAAATGGAGATATGTGAAGCTTAAGGTTTTTATTACTCTGTTTAAAAATTGCAAATTCATTTTTTATTGAGGTGGCTTAACTATGAGACATGTAGAACAGAATTCTGAGACGAGATTTTAAAAAACCTCCTACATTAGTATTTCTCATCCCAATAGATCTGGTCCTCTGATTCCCCTGGTTTTTCTTCAACTTCAGCAAAAGTAAGCTGGGAAAATTTTGAAAAATATCTTGTCAGGAGTAAATGTTACAACAGGATACATTATCAAGGTCAGAGACCCAATTTTGACCAATCGCTCAATTGATAGAGCTCTGCTACACAAAAATGAGTTGTTAAAAGTGTCAAGCATACTGTTTGCAACATTTAAAATGCTACAAGTATTGGTTTGCAATTATTGCATGTTCAAAAATGTCTAAATGTGGATAGAAGGTCTGCAAAAGAACAAGAAATTTTTTTCGTTTTCTTATTAACCATGTTTAATTTGTAATAAATTCTTAATTTTGCTGCTGCGTGTTTGACAAACTTGGACAAGCATGCATGTTACTTTGTTTTTGCAGAAAAGACTTACAGGTAGTTTAAACAAAACATTTTGTTCTTTTTTTTTTATCCATTTTGTTTTATAGTCTTGCGCTTATCTGGGGCCGGGTCATTGCGGTAATAGTCTCAACAGGAAACACAGGTTTCCCTCGCACCAACCACATCCTCCAGCTCAGCTGGGAGGATCCAAGGTTTTCCCTTGCCAGCTGTGAGACATAGTCTCTCCAGCTGGTCTACGGCCTGCCTCTGGGTCTCTTCCCAAGGGATATACGCAGAACACCTCACCAGTAAGGCATCCTAACCAGATGCCTATACCACCCCATCTGGTTTTTCTCAACCTGGAGGAGCAATGGCTCTTCTCCGAGCACCTCCCAGATGGCAGAGTTCCTCAATTTATCTGTGAGTGAGAGCCCAGGCACGCTGCAGAGGAAGCTCATTTCCATTACTTGCTTCCAGGACCTTGTTTTTTCGGTCACAACCCACAGCTGGTTATTATGGTTAGGGTAGCAACATAGAGCAACTGGTAAATCAAGAGCTTCTCTTTTTTGGCTCAGCTCTTTCTTCACCATGATGGACAGATAAAGCATCCTATTTATTCAATTCAAGCCACTCTGCAGAGGAAGCTCATTTCGGCCGCTTGTATCCGCAATCTCATTCTTTCGTTTACCACCTACAGGTGGCGACCATATGTGAGGGAGGGCATGTAGATCAACTTGTAAATCGAGAGCTTTGCTTTTCGGCTCAGCTCTTTCTTTACTACGACAGATTGATGCAGTGTCCTTGATATTGCAGACGCTGTACCGATGCTTCTGTCGATCTCTCGCTTCATTCTTCCCCCACTCGTGAACAAGACCCCGAGATACTTAAACTCCTCCACATACATATGTTTTAAATCTAAATGTAAAATCTGTAAATTTGAACTTATTGACCATGTATGATGATGTAATATGACTGCATTGCATTCTTCCGTTCCGTCATCTTCCGCTTATCCGGGGCCGGGTCGAGGGGGCAACAGCCTCAAACGGGAAGCCCAGGCTTCTGTCACCCCAGCTGCATCCTCCAGCTCACCCAGAAGGATCCAGAGTGGTTCATGGGCCAGCTGTGAGACATAGTTTCTCCAGCGGGTCCGGGGTCTGCCTCTTGTTCTCCTCCCGGTGGGACTTGCCCTAAACAACTCTCCCATGAGGCGCTTATCTGGCTCCCCTCGACTCGGAGGAAGAGCAGCTTGACACCAAGCTCCTCCCAGATGGCAGAACTCCTCACCCAATCTCTGAGTAAGAGCCCCAGCCACCCTACGGAGGAAGCTCATTTCGGCCGCTTGTTTCCGCAATCTCATTCTTCCGGTCACCACCCACAGCTGGTGACCGTAGGTGAGGGTTGGAACATAGATCGACTTGTAAATTGAGAGCATTGCATTCTCTTCTTCAATTTTTGTTTACAAGATACATTATAATTTAACATAAATCGTAATTTTGGCTTTTTAAGCCAAGAGTAAATAAAGATGTAAAATTCTCTTTACGTAGTCCTACGACAGTAATAAACGTATAAAAAATTATTTTTATCAGTTCTATAAGAGTTTATAAAATCTGATTTATTTTAAATTCCGACCATCTTCAAAGTGGTCACAATAATTGAATCTTGTGTTATTATTAAAAATCTAATTATCGTTCGGCCCTGAATACATTTTTAAAAAGTCAAAGTTTTACCTTGAAGAGCAATTAATTTTTTGCTCATTTAAGAGAATTATCATATGTTTCATTTTTTTCTGTATGTGAGTTATTTTTGCCTCCAGACAAGCATGTACACATTAATTGGACTTTTACTGGTTTATGGCCAGTTAAATTCTCTTGTTTAGTCATTTTGGTTGGGATTAACACTCGGAGCAGTTTTAGACTCAAACCCTGACTAATGAATATTTTCCATCAGGCAGATTATTGACGAGCAATATATGTCACCTTTAGTTTAATTAGAAAATGAATTCTTATCTTCTAAATCAAGTTTGGAATAAATTAAGACTTCAGGCCTTTTTTAAATAACTCGTTAATCTCTGTGCCGTTGAAAACAAACTAAACTTCTATTACCTTAATCCACCTGATCTATAAGTTTAATCTGATCTCTCCTTCAGCACCGACCTCAGTGACCTGGGATGATCCCGTTTGCAGCACAAACCCCACCACTCGCACGATGAGCACAACACACAACCCAGGAAAAGTCATCCGGACACATTCAGCCACAATGGCGTCACGCTCGGATTGGCTCTGTGAGTTCTGTCATGGCCTGTTGAGCATGAAGAGGACTTCGGGTGGTAAGGTGTGTGGGTGGGGAGCAAATGGGGTCTCTGTAGTCCTTACTGTCTCTCACCACAAAGAATTGATGCATCGTGGGCAGCTGTGATAAATACTGTTCAAAGTTGCATTTTTTTTTTTTTTTATTATGATAAAAATGAAATTTTCCATCTGGTTTAAAGATTTCCTTCTACGTCTCTGAGCACAATAGTGTAAATACCAGGGGCGCACATAGTTTTTTATTCCAGTTTTCAGGGGAACCCTGCTGATGTTACAACTGACCTTCAATGGTGGTTTAACAAAAAATTACATAGAACAAAAAGTGAAAATATGGATTCAGTTTAACAAAATTATTCCTCATAATTGTCATTGTTTTAAAACTTTGACACCATTGCACTGACTTTTTGTTTATTCATTTTATGTACGTATGTTGGGTCTTTTGTCTTTTCAACAGCTGTCAGAGGCTGTTGCCCCCGCAACCCAGCCCTGGATAAGCAGAAGATGACTGAACGAGTCTTTTTTAATTACCTCCTCTCCTTCAGGCGCCATCTTATTGTTGTGGAGGTGTTTGCATGTCCCAATGATTCTAGAGGGGCTATGTTGGTAAATGGACTGTACTTATATAGTGCTTTTCCACTGGCGCTGGCATTCAACGCACTTTACATTGTAGTTCACATTCATCCATTCACACATATATTCATACCTGATGGCGGAAGCTGCCATGCAAGATGCAAACCACCATCAGGAGCAATTTTGGTTTTGGTTCTTGCTCAAGAACACTCCAGTATGAACTCCGGGCGAGGAATTAAACCAGCAACCCTCCGGTTATAGGGCGATCACCCTACCCACTGAGCCACCCTTCTCCCATATTGGTAGGGTCTCCCAAGGCAAATAGGTCCTACTCTGACGCAAAAAACCCTAAAGAAAAATACCACCGTGGCCAGATTCCCTTGCCCAGACATGGGTCACCGGCACGCCCTCAGATAGCCAGATCCGAGAGTGGGGCACGTAAGTGAGCACCTGGTGGTCGGGCTTTTACTGGTGGTCGGGCTTTTACTCATTGGACCAGGCCAGACTCAACCCGAACAGGAGATGTGGGCTCACAGTGGGCTCACTGAAAGGAAAAGATGGGCGGCAGCCGAAGACGGGGACCCTCGAAGTCAGACCCTCGTCTGCATTGGTTAGAATACCTCTGACCGCCTCGCCGGGCAGGTGTTTCAGGCACGTCCCACCACCAGGAGGTCCAGAGGCAGAAGTTTTGGTATAGTGCAGGGCAATATACCTAAACACTGATTTTGTAACTTCTAGCTAAAACATTTAAAACTTGAACTTCTGAAAAGAAACTTTCCTAAAAAAGTAGAAACACTTTTGTTCCGTCGCCACAAAAGCTGAAAAAGCTTTCAGAACACAAAGAGGAAAGCGAATATTTGCAGAATGTAGAAGGTAAATAGAAAACTCAACAAAACATTGCTCAGCATTGGGCTGAAATTTTAAGTTTGTTATTCTCAGTGCTTTTCTGTGGAATGATAATTATGTTGTGCTGAATAAAAAGTGTAATTTCAATAAAACTCTTTTTAATAACACGTTACAAGGTGGCAGAACAAAAGCAAAGTGGATATTCCAAATGCCTGAGCATACACACAGTGAAAAGTCTCTAAATGAAGTCGTAAAGTGGTTAGGACAGGCATTCAAGCACGGAACTGGAAACTACAGAACTCAAGCATGGGAGCCCCAAAATCCAATTTTGTACAAGGATACCTGGAAAGAATCCAGATGTGCATTGTGAGATTACCCAATAACTGAACAACAAAAAACCTCCTGGACTGTGTTTACCTCTTCTTTTCACTGAATCTTGGGGAAAAAAAAAACTTGTTTCTGCTTTACAGTAAAAGTGAAGGGAATAAAAACTTGGCTCTGCTGCTTCCGATTCATCATCATGTGTCACATTCCTGTGCATGATCCGTGTGAGCACCTTCCAGTGAGTGTGATTCCTTCTGCCTGGTTGTGTTTCATTCATGGCTGCTCTTATCTGCTCCATTAAACAGCTGCGGTGTCTCAACTTTGGAGAAAGAACAACAGAGGTGGAAGAAGAAAGAACGCAGGTGCCACCGGTCATCTTAGTTATGTGCTACAAATTATTTTGTTGAACACCTGCTCAATACTCCTGTATTTAAAAGTACTGTTTGTGACCTATTTTGCATTGCTAAAATTTTGCACACCCACAAGTATGAATGTCCAGATCTGATCACATGTTGGGAATTTACAGGCCCAACCTTGTGGTTTCAGACTCAGTCAGAATTGAACGTCAGCCCCTTATCAGGACTTGGAAATACAGTAAATATTCTTATTACATACCATAAAGTACATTATTGTGACACGTGGCTCAGCATGAGACCTCACAACTCCACACAGAAATAGTGACACATGGAAAAAATGTCATTGGAAACAAACACCAACGTAGCTTCAACCTAATAGTGCGAGTGTGTCTGCAATCTGGAAAGTAAGTTTCATTTCGACTTCTGGATTGGTTATGCCTAATCGGACCATAGGGGGTGCCAGAGCCTATCCTGGCTTATTCAAGGTGAGAGGCAGGGTACACCCCAAACATGTCAACAGTCTGCTGTGGGCCACACACACAGACAACCATTCCTAGGGCATTTTCATAGTGGCCAGTCAACCCAACATGCATGTTTTGGGAGGGTGGGAGGAAACCGGACTACCCAGAAAAAAATTAATGCATACACAAGAAGAACATTCAAACCCCACACAGAAAGACTGGTAATTCAAGCCTCACTCCTACTCCGGTACTCAAACCCCCAACCTTCTTGCTGTGGGTCTACCGTACCAATCACTGCACCACCGTGCAACGTGGAGAGTAAATAGAATTTAAAAGAGGAGTGTTTTGGTATGTTTACTATGGTATGTACAAAGTAATATATCAGATCGAGACTCGGTATACTCAAAAAGCAAACAACTTGGGCAAAACAACTGATCTGGACATCTCTACCCGCAATGTCTCTCATTTAGTTTTCTGGTCCTATTCCATGGGATTCACTGTGACATTGCCACAATAAAAAACAGGCTGTCCCAAAGATTTGTTAGGGTGTCAGTGGGAATATCCTTCTAGAAGAACTTTTTGAGGCGACATTGGTGTTGGATGGGTGTCAGACTCTGGTCCTGCAGAGCTGGTGTCCCTGCAGATTTTCTATGTGTTCTTGCTTCTACACACCTGATCCAGGTTATTGAGTCAATGTGCCAAATTTTATTGGCTGTTGATTTCACTTGATGTGCATTAGCTTTATTGAACCAGGAACACATGGATAACCTTTAGGACACTAGCCCTTAAGGACCGGAGTCCTAGATGGTCTGTCTCTCTGCCACTGATCTAACTCATTCAAAAGGTGTCGTCCATTAATTTCGGACAGTGGGTGCCTCCTCGGGCATTACCACTTACCTATACAAGAGTTCCAATTCATCTCTGTAGCAAACTTAATCATAAGCATAGAAATTTTTGCCTGCTGTGTAGCAGAAGGTTGCAAGTTCCATAAAATGAAGAGACAGATTTCAATATATCAAACTGCACATTTATTTCTCAACAGTAAAGTCAAAGTTTTCCACTGTTGCTTCAAGCTAAGATGAAGATTGCTGTGGTTTTAGTGTATAAACACCTTTGTGGATTAAACCTGCAATCTTTCTCCTCTGTTGACCCTGCAGGGCCATTACTTATCATGCCATTAAAGTGCTGTGTAATCACAACTTCATTGGGCTTTTTTCTAATGCCACATACCATCTGTTTATTATGGCTTTCAGCCTTTTTCCTTAATGCTGCAATCCGACACTACTTATACTTAAAAAGCCTGTCTTGGACCAAAACGAAAGACAATCAACCAGTGTAATTCTTTGCTGCTTGAGCAGCTGAGAAACATTCCTAATTCTGGACTGCATCAAATATGTGTTTGGCCAAAAGGCAGCATTTTCCCATGATCCTGTGGGTTCTTGTTTGAGCAGAGTTATATTTCTGCTGGTGTTTTTTTTAATGCATTAAAATGGAATTGTTTATGGAATGTTTTGATTCCTGCTGGTGATTTGTGGAGGAGGAGGAGAGTATAAAGCAAAGACAGAATACAGTGTGAGAAAATGAGCTGAGGGAGACAGGGAGAAGAAAGGGAGACAGACAAAGAGAAAGAAGACGCCTGCACATGTTGACTGAACTGTAGAAGTATCTCATGACTTAAACATTCAGTGGGATAAAATATGCCCACATTGCAGGGATTCTTTTCCCCCCGAAACGTGCAGCTTCAGCAGTGTGAAAGGCATCTTGTCAATGGCGTATTGTACCAGGGCTGCGATCACATTGTGCTGCTTCATGGCAGATGGAGCCACTGTGATCATTCTGTGAACATAAATAAAGCACAGAAACAGCAGAGTAAAAAGGAACGATGCTGAAAAATTAATAGACTTTGCTGTATTCTTTGTCTCAGTTTCTCGACCAAAGAGCCTCATCATTAAATAAAATATGTAATTTTTTACTCTTCAGTGAGAAACAGTTAAATGACTAACGTTTAATAGCTTTGTAAAAAGAAAAGACACAATATGCAATTTTTTATGACTGTATTTGGGCATGAAGGGGAACAATGGTTTCTTTTTAGGGGTTCAAAAAACTACAAAATGCACTACAGTGAAAAAAATTAACAGGAAAATAAATACTTGCACTTTTACTTCTAATTGTCATCTTCCAAACCATCCATCCTTAACAGTGTTTGTGGGGTGTTGGAGCTGATCCCAGCTCTTTTAAGTCAGGTAGCAGGGTACACCTTGTACAGGTTGCCAGTCTATCGAAGAGCCACACACACGCTCCTTCCTAGAGGCAATTTCATAGCGGCGAATCAACTAACATGCATTTTTTTGGAGTGTTTGAGGAAACCCGGAACATGCTAATTCCACACAGAAAGGCCTGTGCTCTAAGTCTTGTCCCACCCAGAATTCAAATATCCAACCATCTTGAAGGAGGGACCACTGTGCCATGCCGCCCGCATTTTTACTTATTTTTTAAAATTATTTCTGTATGAAGCTATCTGAGATGAATCTCTTAGAATTTGGGGTCTAAATGAAACTGAACTTCAGTCAGTCACCCTCCTTTCCGTCTATCCCTTACGGGGCGGGGGCGATGCCGGAACCCATCCTGGCTGATTCAAGGCAAGGGGCGTAGTACACCCCGAACAGGTCGCCAGTCTGTCGCATGTCCACAGACATACAACCATCCACACACACACTCATTCCTAGGGGCAATTTGGCACCGGCCAATAAACCTAGCATGCATGTCTTTGGAGGGTGGGAAAAAAACGGAGGATCCGGAAGAAACCTATGCAGGCACAGGGAGAACATGCAAACTCCACACAGAAAGGACAGCGTTCCAAGCCTCGTCCCCACCCGAGACTCAAACCCAAAACTGAACTTATTGCATGTATTCCGTGTTGTTGAACTAATTTAAATGTGTGCATGAATGAAGTTAAAATTAGATCAATTACTTTTTTTTTTTATCACAATCAACTGTTTCTTAAAGAATTGTCACATCGAGCCTGAATTAATTTCAAATAGAATTTTAGTGATTCTTCAAAAAGTTTGATGCTTTTAATCCAAGAAAATTGAGTGTGATAGTGTTTTTAGTTTGCAGTTTTTACAGGGTTTTATTTAGTGCATATTTCAACATTACATAAACTTTTTCTTGTGGTTAAAGGATTCCTTTTTGTTTTTTCTCATGGTATTTGTGGAAACAATGTTCTTGAGATGCCACAAAAATGTGATCTGACGCCACAACAACGATGATAGAAGGTCATGAGTTGGTAAAGCATGCGGATAAGATAACTCAGTCATGGCAGGGAATTAATAAAGCATGAGATCAAGAAAATTAAATCATGCTCATATCTTAATATTTAGCCACAAGAAATGCCTGGTAATCAAACTTTTGCACGGGCATGTAGAGAGTTTGTAACAATTTTATCAGAAGTGAGCATACATAACATTGATAGCACTAAAGTCAAAACTAGGCGGAAGTCATAAACTTTTAAAGCCAATTTATAACATTTATATATTTATTTTATAGACATGTACAAAATGCTACTTTTAGTCAAACTTAGACTTGAGTTTTACAAAACTGTCTTTTGTCCGAAAGTGAACGTAACATTAAATACAGAAC
Source organism: Neostethus bicornis (assembly GCA_902685375.1). Lineage (NCBI taxonomy): Eukaryota > Metazoa > Chordata > Actinopteri > Atheriniformes > Phallostethidae > Neostethus > Neostethus bicornis. Next base: position 9,827,310 of record CACRXE010000076.1, on the reverse strand, counting down.
ATTGGAAAATATTTTTATTTAAAGTCCAATTACAATATGACTCTTAAAATATTTATTATTGTATTGTACTGTAACTGTGCAGGGATGTCCATGAGGGCATTTAATTGACACACATTTCTGTTTTCTCTCAAAAACTAAAATAGCAGTATAGTTTTGGACAAAAGTTGAACGCATTGCAATAAATTGAAAAGTTTTTTTTGGGTGCCAAAAACTATTTTTGAGTGTGTGCTATAATAATTTTGCATTTTTTGTCATTTCTTTGGACTCTGTAAAAAGGTATTAAAATAAAACAAAAAATCTACAAGCCAAGCAAGAGTGTTTTTTTTTTTTTTTTGTCTAAACATATATATCTAAATTGGATAGGCACCGTGGGGCCAAGGTTTATCACAGTTGAAGACTGACAAGAGGCAGGGTACACCCCAAACAGTCACCAGTCACAAAGACAGAAATCCACTCACACTCATGTGTGGGGAGAAATTTCTTAGTTGCCAGTAAACCTTAGATTCATGTTTTAAGAGGATGGAAGGAAGTCGAAATACCCGAAGAGAACTAGCCTGTACATGTGGAGAACATGCAAACTCCCCATAGAAAGGCCAGTGATTCAAGTCTTGCCCCACCCTGGAACCCAAACCCCTGATCTTCTTGCTGTGGTGAGCTCATGGTGCACAGAGTTCTTCTAGACAATGTTGTATTTGCTATGTAACCACAATAAACCCAATTTATTTATTTATATTTTTGTCTTTACAGGGTTTTTTTTTTTTTTTTTTTTGTCTTTTCTGTGGTCCCAGGGACGACTTGGGCTCAGCGGGAATCAAACCAGGTTCTTCCGGTCGAAAGACGGTCTCTCTACCACAAGGCCAACGCCCCCTGGGATCAATAAACCCAATTTTAGCATTGCTATTTTTTCAATGAGAAATTATTTTTTCTCCTGTTAAGGCTATGTGTCCAAAGTTATGCCAACTTTACTCTATGTATGCATAATGTATTTACATAGTATGTGTGTGTGGATACATATGTTGGATTATTGTGTATGATCCTGAATGACTAGAAATGTTTTTAAATGTTTTATTTTATATTTCTGGTTATAAATGTTGTCTCACCTCCTGTTACTGTAAGTGGGAGGTTCAGTAATAAGTCTGAGAAACTCAGTCATGGGGTTTGTTGATGCTGTAGCTAAAACACTGGACAAAAACTGGAATGCAGTGAAGGTCAGATTCCATTAGAGAAATGTTTTACAGCCCCTGGTTGGTGGGAGGGCTTTCACTCGCTTGCTTTGCTGACTTCACAAGCCCCACAAATTCCTCCGGGGTATTTATCTGTAGCCAGGTGATTTCCAAACTCGGCTCTACTCAGAAACATGAGTTTATCAGCAGCCAGGTGATTTAAACTGAGACAGGAATAAATAAAGAGAAAAAGAACATCGTCTGTTTAGACTCCAGCGTGATTATTGGAACATCGAGCTTGACCAGAACAAAAGGAAAGCAAATCAGAGAAAGAAGAAAGAAAATTGAGCTGCTATTGTTAAATTCAGTCATGTTCCTTCAACACTACTTCCAACACACTCAAACTATATCAGATTTTTCTGTCTGTGGAGAAAATGCAGTTTTATCTGGACTGTCACGGAGACGCCTCAGGGTTCAACACTTAGTTTTGATACGAAAGACTCAGTCTATCAGAAATCTAAATAACACATCCTTTGTGACTATTTCTGTGTACATTCAGGAAATGAAACATGGGATTGTAGAGAACATCTATTCCATGTCCTAAACCCTTTTAATAAAAGTACCACGACACAAACGGCTTTTTGATAACAAAGAAGATTCTCGGGTTTGTGGGTCTGCTTTACCGTTATACACATTAGCATTTAGATAACACTCCCCATCCTCTTCGTCCTCCTCCTCCTCAATAGAAGCCTCCAGGGAATTGAAAACAGGAAGCAAATAAAGACTGAATAATCAGAAGTTACATTTTAAATTAACACAAGTTTGTATTTATTCTTTAAAATAAAACTAGTTGAAATATTTGGTTTGCTTTGTTCGTCCCAAGATTGAACGTATCAAAATAAAATAAAAAATAATTTAATGAAAAAAAGTGTGGTTTTTTATGATGCATTAGAGGAGACCTGCCAACTCAGATTATAGAAAGTGGACACAAATCAAATCGTTTCTCTCACAGACTTTTTTTTTAATCTATTTTTTGAAAGAAAAAAAAAATACAAGCCAATTTTATTTTTTTATTATTATTTTTTTGTAAGAGTATTTCTTCCAGTACTGAATAATTTGCTGTAATTATGTTTCAGTCATTAATAAAACATAGTCTTTCCATTCCCTGTAAGACCGTGTGATTAATGTAAAATATAAAATGTCATTTGTCAGTTTTTCATTGTGCCTGCAGCAGATTTACAACCAAAAATCACATTCCTGTTCGGGTTAAAAAAAAGGAAAGCTATGCCATATCAATGTTTGCTTTTCCTGATTGATTTGGTTTTAATATTAGTTGAATAATTGGATAAATTTACATATCCTCTAACAGGTTTTGGTAAGTGATAAATATCCAATCTGAACACAATTTAATTCAAATAATGTCAATTTTAACCATGTTGTAAATGGACTTTTCTGACAAAAAATTGTTAATTTCTTTGACAAGCTTCTCTAACTAACAATATAAATATTCTCTCTTTATGGGGCTTATAATTTGTGAAAATAAAAATATAGATTGAAACTATGCCAAAAGAATGAGATCACGGATACAAACGGCCGAAATGAGCTTCTTCCGCAGGGTGGCAGGGCTCTCACTCAGAGATCGGGTGAGGAGCTCTGCCATCCGGGAGGAGCTTGGTGTCAAGCTGCTCTTCCTCCAGGTCGAGAGAAGCCAGATGTGGTGGTTCCCGAGCGCCTCGCTGGGGAGGGGTTTTGGGCTTGTTCCACCGATAGGAGACCAAAAGGCAGACTCCGGAAACGCTGGAAAGACTATGTCTCACAGCTGGCAGGGGAACGACTCGGGATCCTTCCGGGTGAGCTGGAGGATGCAGCTGGGGTGAGAGGAGCCTAGGCTTCCCATCTGAGGCTGTTGCCCCCATGACCCAGGCCTGGATAAGCAGAAGATGACAGAACGGATTGGACACTATGCCACAAATTACGGTCAAAAATGTAAAAAAATTTACGTGGCATGTTAAAGTCTGATTCTGCTAGTTCCAAATAAAATAGTTGTGGCAGAACATCTTGAATCAAACTGGAATCTGTGGGTTACCATGAAGTCTTTTGAAAACAAGAATGTGAGTTAAATTAGTAGAATTGAATAAATGACAATCCAGAAAGAGCCTCAGGTGTTTTACTGACTTTAATTCCACAAGAATCCAAATAAAACCATATTCCCTTCAAGTTTGTGGACAATACAGTAGAAATAACTGGTTATGAGACAGAATTTTTTTCATGTGGATTACATTCATACAAGCTTAAAGATCCTAATCTGTGTTTTTCTTGGAAGAGCGTTTCTAATGGCATTGAGGTGGTTGAAAACACCTTCAAAGCTTTCTCTGCTGACCTAAAAAATATATCTGAACCACAAACTGATGCTAAGTACGATACAGCCATTTACATTTGTAAAATATTCTCAAATCGTCGGCTCATTTTTTTTTGCGGCTTTTCCAATCACTGCACTGCTTTAAAATGTTTGTTTTCACAATAAAGCGTGTGCTGGATACAGAAGCTTGGTTAAAATGAGCAGAGCATCCGTAAAGGCCCTTCAGAGACTGTTCTCCTTCCTCTCGCTAAACAACATGAACGGTATTGTCCTGGGCATGGCCAGAACAAGGAGACCTCTGTGCTTCATCATCCCCGCACCATCAGGATCAAATCCATCTACTCATCCCCTTCCTGGGCATCGCTGGGCTGAGGAGTCCCAGTGTTTCCATCAGGATGAAGAACATCTACTCATCCCCTTCCTGGGCATCGCCGGGCTGAGGAGCCCCCCGTGTTTCCATCAGGAAGAAGAACATCTATTGACTTCTTTAGATATTTAGCTGTAGAGTAGAATAAGCTAATATTTAAACAATAGTCTTAGACACACTGGGTGCTCGTCCTGGGGGAGGGATCTTGCTTTCATGTGGATCCCCATGAGGTTTCTTATTTTTCCCCACTGATGGGTTTTTTAGGAGTTTTTTACTCACTGTGAAGGGGAGTCTAAGGGTAGAAATGTGCTAATATTGTCTAACTAGCATTTGTTAGTTAGTTTTCTTGCTGTGTATTTGTGATTATACATTCCTCTTTTTTTTGTTCTTTCTGAATCTGCAATGTGAAGCCCATTGAGACAGAAATTCTGTAATTTTGGGCTATACCAATATTATTGAATTGAATATTGAAAATTTTGCGTCAACCAATTACATGTCGAGCCAGTCACCAAAAAGCCTTCTCGCAAGTCCACTTGTATCACCATCAGACCTGCTGATTACACAGTCAGGAAGTTAGTGGAGGACTACGTCGTTTTATCGCTTTACAGTCAGAAGACGTGAACAAACATATCTGGTGGCTAATTTACTTCAAAGGGATTTTCAAGGCCAACAGTCAAAAGAAATTCAACTAGATAAAGAAATCCAATTAGCATCGGGCAGGACAGTGTCCACGTCTGTAACACTTTCTACAGAAATATGAAGGACGGACTGGTCTTTTAATACTGGTCAGGAGAGAGAAAGACATTAGACAATAACACACGACTCATCATTGCAATGCTGTCTAATGTTGAAGTCTTCATGAAAAAAAATATGATAAAGCATCGTAAGCTCAAAATTACAACTTAGTAGTCAAAAAGAGCTTCACACACAGCTAGCCACACAAGTTATAACTAAATAGTGCCCCAAAAAAAGCTGATAGTAAAAGAAAGGCAGAGTAGAAATAGATGAGTCTTAGGGTACGATACTTCCTCCAGCTTCTAACTCCTAGCAAGGTGTTAGCAACTATTAGGCTGACTCTGGTTTTCACTAGCCTGCTAAACATTTCCATCAGCCATGATTCAATCTTAACTTCGGATGGATAATCTCTTTATGCCTCCCTCACATAAACTGAGAACTTATTTCATAAAACAGTGGCTCAGTGGCTAAGGCTCTATCTCCAACTGGACTTTTAGAAATCCCGGGAAATTAATGGTAGCACCGCAAGTAAAGAAAACAGCACTGGAAGATCACTAATGGGTGGGTTGATACCTTCTGTGAGTTGTCAATAATTATAAAGTAATTGAGTATGAGAATAATTATTATAATTTTTATCAAATTTATTGATTGAAAAGAATAATTAGAAGATCATATTTTTCTCGTAATCTTGTTTGAAGTTACATTTTAAATGAAACTTCGAACAAGAAGTTTCATTCTTGTTTGAATGAATGACTCTTCTTTGACTTTGATCACTGAAATATGCGTGATAGAAATATTTGAACGGCTACAATATGGGCACAGTGCTAAAAATCATTCAAAGAATGTCTGTCTGAGGATAACCCCAGATATTAAAAAGGTGGGTTTTCTGTTTTTCAAATAACGAAAGGAAATATACTTCATTCTTCCCTCAACGGAAATATTTCTGTGCTATATGACACCGCAGCAGGCTGCCAGGACAGCACTAATGGTGGGAGAAACGGAGATTTAGGTGTCTTTCCCATAGATACCTAGACGTGAGCTCAGTGGGATTAGATCCCACGAAAATTCGGAGAACTTCTGATCTATGGGCGAACGTTCTACCACTGAGCTGTATAATGACTAAAACCTTTTCACAAAGCTTGATTTTTGGGAAAAGGGTATTGTACTTTTGTGGGGTAGTAGTTTTCATGTTATAGCCTATATTGATTTTGGTAGGTCTTGTTAACTTGTCCAGTTTCCTAACCAAAGTAGTCGTAACAGCAGATGGGCTTCATCAAGACATAAACGTAGGAGTAAATTTGCAGTTTATCTATCAGAGTTCTATTAAAAAAAAAAGAACGGAAATAAAAGAAACGAACTAATAATGTGAAGTTTCTTATTTAATAAATACAATTAAAACTCATTTTGTCTACATTCTCTTTACAATTTCTTTGCCTAATAATGATGTTTTTTGTCTAACATAAGGTGTTTTATCTAAACACATCATGCATTAGCTCCACGCTGGGCCCTTTAACCGCATTTTACGACTGCTTTGGAACCCACAAGTGAAATTATTTGCCCACCTCTGACTGAACACAACCAACCAGACACCTGCTTTCATTGGAATAGATGACAGTCTTCCCAGCAAGCTGCTCCCACTTCAGGCTCTTAGTTTCAGTTAGAGGGGGGATGGAGTCTTACAAAAGGATAGGAGATGTGACAACACGGCTGCAAGTCAATCACCAAGTCGCAATATGAGTGCCTAGCCCGGATTCCAGGTAATACAACCGAGATGAGTGGGCAGAGGAAAGAGTGGGAGGAAAAGAGGGATAATGGAGCGATGCTGAACAACACGATCACCTTTCAAAATTCTTTTGAAGTCCAGAGTAAAATTTACTCCCTATAGAAGAAAAAAAAAAATCAAGCATAAATTTCCTGGACAACAGTAATTAAACAGTGTTAGAATGTTGTGGGTTTTCATCCCTTCAGGCTTCCAGATAAGAACAGGTTAGATCAGGAATTACCATAATCCCACCTGACAAAAAGATCTTAGGGTTTAAAAGCCTGTTTTGTTTGACAGGACGTTGTTAACGTTCCACATTATGCAGGATGAATTCCTGCGATTTTCTTTTTTTTATTGTAAAAAGAGGTATTTCTACCATTTTTGACCAAAAATCCACTATAAAAATGACCCGAAATGCTTTTCTACTTCATTCATCCATGTTTCAGTAATATACCTAATTTCGAAGCTAAGAAAATGTACCATGTTAATCTGTGTGTGTCAGGAGATACAAATTATTGTCCCTTGAAAGCAAAAAAGAAAAGAGGAGCTCAGATGGATTTCTGAGCTGTCACAGAACAGCTCACCGTGTTATCACAAGGGCATTTTGTCATTGACTTGTTCACTGCCTTCCTATTTATGCTGGTTACCATCTGTAACCTGGGGGGTGCACGTGTGATTCCGAAGGCGAAATAATGAATATGTGCATGTACAAGCATAAAAAATGTGCACTCTTTGTCTCCTCTTTTTTCATCCACTACATCTTTCTTTAGTACCCAAACTTCCCCCCCCCCATACTCCCACCCATGCCTGTCGGTAATATGGGCCTCTGATTGGGGGCCGTGGGCTCAGTCGCCACGGAAACTGCACCAAAGCAAACAAAGGGGTGGACTGGAGCTTAGGGAGTACAGCGACAGAAAGGGCTCCAGAGCACAGTGGAAGGTTTCAGTGGGAATTTTAAAAAGCCAAGCGTAAATGCTGGATTTCTCAATAAAGAGCTGAAATCTGTCAAACTCAAAGCTAAAATCGGAAGATTTCTGCATATAAACTGCACAATTTTACACTGATCTTCTTTATCTGCTTAGAAAATGAACTAATGAAATATGTAAATGACATAGTTGGAGATGAGATTCATTAAATTGCTCGACATTTTCTGTCTTTTTCAAGGCTGAGCTACAAATAACGTATAGCTAAACGACTTTCCAACCTCAATCAAAGGATATAGGATGACTTTAAGGATGACTTTAAATTAAAGCTTTAAATTAGCTTTAATACATTGGAGAAAAGAAAGCAACAAAACACCATAATACAGCCAGCTTCCAGAAAAAAGAATGACTGTTTGTTTTTCTAAATTAAATTCTCAAGTAAGCAAAATGAACAAAAGTCACTCTATATAGTTTTCCAAATGATCAGAATCCCATTTAATGAGACATAAAAACAGACATTGGGACATGAAGGAGGTGAGTGGACTGAAGAAGGATTACATTTTGGGGTCCTGTGGTTGGTCCTGTCTGTGGAGACTCATTAAGAATGGCCTTGACATTAAGGGCTTTCTCTCTTTCAACCTGTGTGTGAGATCAAACAAAGTGCTATAGGTGAGGGCATTCTCAATAGCCTAAAGCTGGTCATTCATTCTTTTAAAGACAGGAAATCAGGCTAAATGGAGGCCCAGCTCCTCCCCCTCCCCACTAAAGAGGCTTCAGAAGTTGCAGAGTTTTCTGCTGTAAAGAATTTCAAGTGGTCATGGACCTTTGAGCCGGAGTGCAGAGCCAATAAAACTCCGGATTACTCGTGTCAAGGAAACACACCTGCATTTCATACATTGTCAGCTTTTTTTTTCTAATCACAAACTTCAAGCACGGCAATAATGGCTCCTGCTCAGCTCCAGAGAAATATTTGGCTTTAGAAAAGACCCCGTGCTTCCACTTGACAACCATGCATTTGCCGGTGGTTTATGTCTGTGTAGTGTAAATTCACCAGGAGAAACAAAGGCTCTTTGTTCAACTCGGCTGACTCCTTTCAGACTTTTCAGCCTCAAAGTCAGTCCATTGTGACTTATTTTTGAGAGTTCTTTATGTAATTAACATTGTCTAAACAAGTTTTAAATTTGTGTGTAGCTACATCGTCATGTTCTCTGTTCTTACTCATTAGCTGCTTGTATATAAAATACTTTGCATAGAGGCCGTTAGGTTCCAGAGAATTTAAACTAAAAATGAAAGTCTACTGATGGATCCAGACATAAGATTGTGAGTATTAATTCAATTAAATTTTATTTGTATAGCCTAAAATCACAGAATTTCTGTTTCAATGGGGTTCACATTGCAGATTCAACAAGAAAAAAGAGGAAAGTATAAACACAAACAGACAGCTAGACAGTATCAGCACATTCCTGCCCTTAGACTCTCCTTCACAGTGAAGAAAAACTCCTAAAACACCCATCAGTGGGGAAAAATAAGAAACCTCATGGGGATCCACACGAAAGGGAGATCCCTCCCCAGATCCGTACATTAATACAGATAAGTCCAACTCTTGTTGAGGCTTTTTCACAATGTGAAAGAGGTGCTTTCATGGGATAATAATTCCTATCACACATTTAGGTAAACGTGGAACATTTTGTTCAATGAAAGATGTGCGATTAACTAAAAAGAAAAAAAAACATTAAAAAATGGACTTTTTTTTCAATTTCACTTTCATTTTTAAAATGAACAAAACATGCACATGGCTGCAATACACGCCCAACTGTGAGCATGGCAGCGACCAAAATCTACTACCAAGAACAACCAAGTATCTGATTACTGGATAGGAGAGCTCACAAATGGCTCGAAAAGCTTCGCAAAGGTATTCAAACGTGGGTCTCTCCTCGGTCTTTCTTCCAGCACCGCAGCATAAGCTTGTGCAAGTATACACGAGTTATATAGATAACCACATTAGGAATACTTTTGATGTGCTAACATTCAGATTTTGTGGAAACTGTCAAAAACGTGGTTTGAATAAAACCGCCTCTTTAAACCATTTTACGACATATTTCAAATTACAAATATTGAACGCAAGGATGTGCAATTTTCAACCGGTGGGCAAAGAAAGCCTATTTAGTCTTTTTATGTGTCACGTCAAACTTGAATGAATTGTCTAAGTAAAAACTGTTATCGCTGTGCACTATACTAAATAATCGGAACGCTGAATCAGTCTGTCATGGTGAACCAAAGCAAGGCTCTCAATTTACAAGCTGATCTACTTTGACGGTAAGATAATGGAATTTTTCTTGCAAATCCAGTTTTTCCAATATGTGGCGCTTCATAGACACCTTTAATGTCAGACAGTTGGATTCATTTTTCCATTTAGATTTTTTTTTCTAGTCATTCTGTTGACCCAACACAATATTTACGGTGCTCAGATTTTAAAAATCCTGTTATCCCAGCCAGCTATGTCTCAACAAACCATATTTTAGGCTGAGTAAGACAATAAAACACCACAGTGACTTTTGAAGTAGAAATAATTTGGCCAAGTTTATATCAAAACCATAATCCAGACTTCATATTTTCTGAAAGCCCAGCTTTGAGCAGCATAGTTTGACTTAACAGCATCAGACGTCAAGGTGCAACATCAAGAGCAGCTGTCCATTTTTTGTTGGTCTTCTGGCCTCACTTCCACACACTCTCTCCCTCTGAGGGCTGTGACAGATGTGTGATTGATACCTACAGTGCTGGATGAGTGCTTCTAATTTTAGTCTGTTGAATGGAAACAGGTAAACTGTACACCAGAACAGGCCAAACATGATCTAAGAAATGGTTTTTCCATGACCGCCATAGTTTGTGAAAGTTACTCAAAGTCCAGCTCAACAAATTCAAGATTTTTATGTGTTTGTCAGTGTTTGTGATAATGTCCTCTCAAATTCAATTGCCAAGTCTGCAAGTTAAGAAGTTAAGAACTTCTGGAACACGATGCATTTCCAAATTAGCTAACTATTAGCTTGTAATAAGCAAATTATAATGGTGTAAATTTTACTTTTTAAGTAAACAGTAAAAGTATTTGACCATAATTCAAATGTTATTTTTTGTGCTGTAGGGTCACAGATAAATACTCTGCAGGGACCTCTCCAGTCACCATACACTGGCTTTGTCAATGACCTCAAGGCCCCCAGCCTCTTTAGAAAATCCTTGGATCAGCCTCTGCTCTGTGTAATGATGGCTCAACTTTTTATTTAAAAGTAAACACAATGAACAACGATCTTCTTACTCTTTTTAATTTGTTATATATTTGATGTTAGTTTTTTGGCGCTGAATGAATGTGGAAAATTACTACGAGGTTTACTCTCGATTCTGATTGGTCCTCGATTTAATACTACTTCTCTCGATCAACTGCTGCTTTTGATTTTGACAATGCGGCTTTGAGGTGCGCTATTAAAACTGTATATTTTTCAAATTCCTGAACAAAAATGTAACAAAAAATGTAAAACACACTTTTAGAACATAGTGGAGTAAAAGTACAGAAATTTGCTCTAAAAATGTAGCGAAGGAAAAGTGAAGGTCTAAAATTTGACTTAAGTAAAGTACAGATACACAATTTTTTTACTTAAGTACAGTAACGAAGTACATTTACTTTGTTACGTTCCACCACTGTGACTCACGCATGAGTGGTTAATCTACAAATTGGTTGTATTGAAAGCTATTGGTTTGACAAACTGGTACCTACAGGAATTAGAATTTCGCTATGAGAGGATGGTGGGAAGAAGAACTCAAAAAAAAAAAAAAAAAAAACTTAGGGTCTTGCCAATGTATATATAAGATATATCGAGTCAAATGTTCATCTATTCAAAAATCTATTACTGATCCATATTTTCGGCTGGACTTTTACCGTTCGTGGTGAGACTATTATAAGTAATTAAAACATAAACCATCCCAACATCATTTTATGTTTCATTTTCTCTTCTGCACCGCTTATCCCTAACGAGGTTGCAGGGATGACAGAACCTATCCTGGCTGATTTCAGGTGAGAGGCGGAGTACACCCTAAACAGGTCGCCAGTCTATTGAGTGGTCACATACTCCGACAACCATCCATACACATTGCTAGGGGCAACTTTACAGTGGGCAATTAACCTAACATGCGTGTTTTTGAAGGATGGGAGGAAAGTGGTGTACCCGGAGAAAACCCACACGTACACAGGGAAAAGATGCAAACTGCACACGGAAATATCAGTGTATCCGACATCATCCGGGACTCGAATGCCGACCCTCTAGCTGTGAGGCCATTGTGCTAACTAGTGCGCCGTTATGACGCCCATCATTTCGTGTTTTAGACCTAAAAACACTGGTATATTTGGTATATATTGGGGGAGGCGATGGCTCAGTGGTAGAGAGTTTGCCCGCGGACTGGAAGTTAACTGGAAGTTCGCGGGTTTGATTCCCAATGAGTTCACATTCAAAGTCCTTGGAGAAGACACCTAACCGGGAAGGGTTAGGTGTCTTCTCCAAGGACTGTTCTCCCACCATTGCCACCTTGGTGGCAGCCTGCTGTGGTGTGATGCAGCACACAAATTTCCCTCGTGACGGATCAATGTACAGTAGTATACAAAAATTATTGCCAAGCATTTAATTTAGCAAAACCGAAGAGTTCATGGATGTTCTCCTTTTACAATCAGTGGAACCTCAGTAAGTAAGTTTCCTCCATTGAACGATGTCTCCTTCATCCTTTTTTCTCACACCAGCTACTTTCGTGCTCTTCTTCACTCCATCCATAAACCATCCTTTAGGTCTTCAGTTTCAAACTCAACATCCTTCTACCAATGTTTCCTCCTTTCTCCTCAGGAGATGTGGCACAGTAAATAATACAAAGCAGAAAAAAACTTATTTTGTTCACCAGCTACTTCGTAACTCAACATGTAACAATGCCTGAACAACAAACATCATCATTCTTATAATAATACCCAGTCTAATTTACAAGAAATAATTCAGCTGTTTTGTTCTTGAGAATCGTTCACCTCCAATTCCCTAAACAAATATTTGATTTCAAACCCTAAAATGAGCAAAAACAAACTGTTTTGTTGCTTAATGAAAACTAATTAGCAAACATATTAAGAATGAAATAATAATAATAAAAAAAAACAAAGGCAGCGATAAACATGACGATGTTCTCTGTGGTTCAAAAAACGCATTAAAACTAATTCTCGTGCATGTGTTGTTATTGTTCATTTCTTTCAAAATTCTTCAGAACGGAACATTCAATTTGATTTTAACATTAAAATATCCTGGAAAAAACATTTTATTTTCTTTGTACTACCAATTCATAAAAAAAAAAAAACAGTGTTCAAAATTATTCTTAAAAAAACACAACTTATGCAACGTAAACGTAAAAAACAGAAAAGAGTTAATTTGTCACGCATTTTGCATCACATTTATCCTACTTTATCCTTTTAAATTTAACAAAATCACTTTTGCAAAATCCCATACACAGAAGGCATGTTTTCAAATTTTCTTTTAAACCTTATTTGGTTCAGAAAAAAAGTGCCTTCCAGAGGTTGATAAATTTCTTGTTTTCTTTGCCATAATTTTTTTTACACTCTGCAACCATGGAAACCCACACAAAATTGTTTTCTTTGATTAGTGTCATTCTTGTATTCTTTTGACTACAGAGTTTTTCAGTCTAATCCCCTTGAATTTATTTTCTATAAGTCATGTAGCGGAAGACGACGGAACGAAACTGAAATAATTCATGTAGAAATGTTCCTATTGCCATTATGAAGCTGTTTCTAATGTTCTCACTTGACTTTTTATTTTATTATTTTCTTTTGTTGTTGATCTTTCTATTTTCCATATGCCTAAGTGATCGTTGTAAAATAAAGGCTCCTGTTTTAAATATTCTTTGGTCACTCTTGCATAAGTTTCTATATTCATGTCTATTACCCTAAATAAAAAGAAAGAAATCATGCAAAATGAAGGTTTCTGTTTGAAATGTATTCCTACATTACAAAAATACCTGAAGCGTTGTTTAGTTGTATTTATGCATGTTTGAGTCATTTCCAAGCAGCTTTCTGATACTATTTGAATGGCCAGTTGTTCTTGGCCACGGATTTTATCCTTTGTGACACCCACATTTCAACATAAGCAAACAAAAATATATTACACTGATGTAAAATATTCGGATGGTACGAAGCAATGCAATTGCTCTTGGCCACAGATTTTGTTTACTAGCACACCCACAAGGTGTTTTTGTAGTAGCAGTGCACGTACTCTGCTAATGCGTCGTCCCTTTCCTAAGGTACTGCTCGACCTCCTTGCACATTTTAATATTAGGGCATATAAAAAGGAGTACAATATATCATATCTTGGGTGAATTCACAGTGTCAAAATGGAAGTGAAACTTCTTATTTACGAGCTTTTTTCAGCACATAATGAATATTGAATTTCTGAGCTTACGATAGTTTTTTTTTTTTCTACTGCTGGGTGTTTTCGGAATTTTTCCTCTCGGAGAAAGAGTCTGTAAGGGCAGGAATGTATTTAGTTTTTGTAGTTAGTTTTAGAATGAGCCATTTTTTTAATCTCCTAACTGATTTTTTTGTATTTGTGTATATTTTCATCTTTATTCTCTCTCTTTTTTTTTACCTTCTGTTCTATTTATTATTTTAAGCCCATTGAGACAATTATGTTGGAATATTTGGCAATACAAATATAATTTAACTGAATGGCTAATTATATATACTGTAATATCAAATACAAATTATAACCCAATGAAATCCCAGTGCCCCCTTTTCAGATAGTTTTTTTTTTCCTATCTAAAAAAACTAGCCGTTAATTTAACTTCCAAACAAACTAGCATCTTTACTCCTTGTTGTTCAGAAAATTTGAACTACTCATTGCATCAATTGGGGTTAAATTACCTGTTGCCATGTAAATTATTATGTCTTATGATTTAAGTATTCTATGGAGAGGGCGAGGAGTTATTTCCATTTGCTCTCTTAAATCCAGGTGGTATCGTATGCTTTCTTCAGGGGGTCAGACACACATTCTTGATGACTCCAGTTTTAGTTCTAGAAATAGCCAAAGAAAACTGTGTAGCAAATTAGCTGTCATGTAGAATGTAAAATATTAATGGCTGTCAGGCACTGCCTGCAGAGAGATGACCTCAAATCACAATGACACAAAGTGGACCCTTTTCCACTCTTTTTTCATGCTTCACTATCTAAAAATGTTGTCTGCTTTTTTAGAAAATGGATCTTTTTTTTTTTATTCACCGAACCAGAAAAATAACTGGGTCATCTTAATATTTTGTACCTCCCTGCCAAAATTAGACTATCTCACAGTCCATCGTGGCTTCTGTTTTTGGTCTCTTAACCACAGCTTTTCCCCCCACTGTCACTCATGATTAATCTGCTAATGTCCACATGCAAATTCTCTGTGCAGACCTCCTCAGTGTGACTGTACGACTAATGGGAGGCAGCAGAGTCTGTTTAGCCAAAACATGCATATGGATGAGCTTGTTGGAGCCAAGTTTCCATGCATGACTGTGTAGACATTGAGTGGGCTAAGATGAATGATAGTCCACAGTGAGGCCACACAGCTGACCGCCTGCCTTTCATTCACTGCTGGAGGAGCAGATGGGCAAAACAGGCATGACTCCATTACATTCATGTAAAGTAAAGCATCAGTATATAATCAGTGTCAGGCAAGTCACTTTAAAACTGTAATACTTTATATACTAGTAGTTACAGGGAGAAAGGAGATGGAATCCGTTTCTACAACAGAAATAGAACTTTAACATCCTCCTTTGTAAAAAAAACATGTGACTGTTGCAAATCAGCGCCGAATACACACATTCTTCCAGAATAAAACTTTGAGTTTAAAGAAGTAACCAGAAACATAAAATGCACATTTGTAAAATTGATATCAATGGAAATAAACAAACACAGTCTGGTAAAAGAACCTATTAACCTGTTTTCTGCTGACTAACCAGGCTTTGATGTTTTGAATAAATTTTTGTGATCTAATAAACAAAGAGAAAAATTTCTAATATGCAATGTTTTTCATGTTCATTAGATTTCCGCTTTTTGCTGTAAAAATAAGTATTTTCTAATGTTAAGAAGCAAATAGAATTGAGAGTAAATGTTTCTCTTGTTTATTCATTCTTTCTGCTTATCCGGGGCCAGGTCGCGGGGGCAAAAGCCTCAGACAGGAAGCCCAAGCTTCTCTAACCCTAGCTGCATCTTCCAGCTCACCTGGAAGGATCCCGAGTTGTTCCCAGCCAGCAGGTGCGGGGTCTGCCCCTTGGTCTCCTCCCGGTGGGACGTGCCCAAAACACCTCACCAGCTAGGCGCTCGGGGGGCATCCTTACCAGATGCCCGAACCACCCCATATGGTTTCTCTTGACCTGGAGGAAGAGCGGTGAGACACCGAGCTCCTCCCGTATGGCAGAGCTCCTCACCCGATCTCTGAGTGAGTGGCCAGCCACCCTGTGGAGGAAGCTCATTTCGGCCGCTTGTATCCACGATCTCGTTCTTTTGGTCATTTCCTCTTGTTTGTGAGAAATTTTAAAAAATCACTTCCTGCCTTCTTTTGATTTTTCAGCTTTTTCTGAGCAGATTTATTTCACTGTTTTGCTCTAAATCCAAGAAATAACTGCAACTTTTTGTCTTTACAATCAAGGCTGAGCTTCTTTGTTCCAGTAACTGCTTTCTTTTGATTGTAATTTTACACAAATAATCACAGAATTCACTAAATCTCCCACATGAATGTATCAACACATTAAAAATTCACACTTATTTACTTTGGCTGCCATTGTTGAACACAAATATGCTAGCTTGCTCCTGGGGGCATCGGGACACATCTGGTACTGCTGTGTGCCTCGCCTGGTATTTAGCAAATTGTAGCAATGACGAAATCTTTCGATTAGAGCCAGGAAATTGCTTCTGTCAAGACCGCTCAACTGGGGGGAGGAGTGGGACAGTTCGTGCCTGAATTGGGTCTCAATTTAAAAAAGAAGTAGTAATCTAATGTGGCATCTTGATAACATTTATCATGGAGGAGAAAAGGGAGAATATGTCTCGATGCCAGAGGCAGAAGTACCATTGATATGTTTTATTTAAAGATGCTGAACCACTTTTTGTCTGTTCAGCTAAGAGACAAAGTGTGATTATTTTTACAGTCGCTGATAAACTGAATAAAATTCAATCTGGAGCATTTTTAAAGGCGGGGTAGAGTACAAAAGCTCTGTTATCGTAGGACTGCGGATATAGCCTGCAATCAAGCTTTTTAAATGTTTAATAAGCACAATCAATGCTTACAATGAACACCCTCACATGGGTCTTTACATCACATTGAAGGAACAGTAATTCACTCTGCGGGTTAATTTTACCTTATGTCCCCTTCTAAATAATCCCTTTGTGGTAGGCTCAGGCATTCCTTTTGTAACCATTTTAATGGTCAATACCTCCTGGTCAAGAGGTGGTTTCTGAATGGACTAATTCTGCAGGATTAGCCCTCTGTGGTGGTGATCCATAGAGGCAAACAAATGCGACCTTATGGTGCCAAATTTGTGCATACTGACCATACATTGATTGCATGGGAGGGGGCAATTGAGTCAAAGGATTAGTGGGAATCAACCACTGAGCCATACTTCACATTTTCCACACTCTCTTTCTTGACTTTGAAAGAGTTGCTCAACAATGATAAAATCACAGACGAGAGAGGGAGGGAAAAGGAAACAGGGGAGTAGAAGCAAAAAAACAACCATACGATAAAGGGGGGAAAAAAAACGAGAGGTCCACAGAAAGCTAACCACATTCATGACATCCACATTCTGTTTGCATTCTCCAAAAGGCCAAGAAGTAAAATAGACCGTGGAAAGGACATGCTTGAACTGGGTTACACAAAACACAGGATTTATCTGCCAGATGACCTTATCTGCCTTACAGAGCTTAGTTCTACACGACTCGACAGCCAAACAGAGGATGCCTTGTCTAAGGATCTGAGTCTGCATCTTAGAGATAATGATGGATTATTTATCTGCCAGATAAAACTGATTCACTCCCAGTCTATTTATTAAAGATTTACATTGTGTTCTGAATTATTGTGAACACTGCATTCAAGTCTCAAGTTCAATCGTTTCTTTGTCAATAGACAGCCCTGTGTCCTAGAGCACTGTGGATAACTGAAATCAGTCGTATGAAAACCTGCTGTGTTACACAAAATCATAGATGCACTGTTGTTAATGTACTGTTAAAAGATTTGTGACTAAATCAAAACACACATGGCGTTGTGCAGAGCCAAAGCACAATGAGGAAGGTTTCTGCCAGCCAAATATGCCAGCTGGCAAAATGCCAGAACAAAGGAGCTAACAGGTATTTGTATCTACTTCTGGAGTCCCTATATAGTAAAGTATCAGATCCTCCAGGAACTTGCAGTTCCTTTTACGTGGCCGCGGATAAACATTGCTCATAAGCAGAAATGAATACAGTGGGATCAGGAATATATAAAAACTTCTTTTCAGAGTGACATGCAAACGTGCATGGTCCAGATAGATTGAGCCAAAAATGGGCAGTAAATGGCCAACATGTTCCAACAAAACTTCCATGTCTGCACGGTGGTGGTAGAGTCATAGTCTGGGCTGGAATCAAGAGGAGAGAGTAGGTAGTCCCTGAAGGTGAAAAAATTGCCTCTGAAAGCCTGACTGAACATTTTTGTGGTTTTCTGTTTCATTCATGCCTGTTTGAGAATTTTGCAATATCTCCCGTCCAGTATTTGGATGCAAATGCCAGGTTGTTTTTTGTCATGCCTTGTCTTCTCTTGACAGCCCATCTCAACAGAACATCAAAATCAGATGAGAACTTTTTTGTTTTGTTTTTTCACCTTGTCCTGTCCAACATTATGACAAGCAGAATGATGATCTGTATGTCAACTTTTCATTCCACTCGTATGCAGACGACACACAACTGTATATGAAAATGAACACTGCTCTACCTTCAACTCTTGGGTTGGGTGGGGACGGTGGCCGCGTGGTTAGCGCGTTCGCCCGCGGACCGGAAGGTCGCGGGTTCGCGTCCCACGGAGAGCACGTCTAGGGTCCTTGGAGAAGACACCTAGCCCCCACTTCTCCCACCATTGGCGCCGTTGAAGGGCAGCCTGCTGCGGTGTAAGGAGTGCAGCAAACAAATTTCCCCGGTGAGGGATGAATAGAGTAATTCAAAATAAACAAAAACAAAAAAAAAAAAAAAAAAACTCTGCCATCTGTGCTTTCGGTCTGCCTGGAGGAGATTAAGACATGGATGTCTGAAAACTTTCTCCAACTCAATAGCAGCAAAACAGAAGCCATTCTCATCGGCATGCCTCACCAAACCCAGTCACTTTCCCTCGATAGTATCCCCATTTTTGGACACAGCATCCCTCTGTCATCCTCTGTAAAAAACCTTGGAGTCAAAATGGATTCTAACCTCACCTTTGACTCCCACATTCACCATCTCTGCAAGGTTTCCTTCCTCCATCTTAAAAATATAGCCAGGCTACGTCCACGTCTTTCCAAACCTGACGCTGAGAGGTTGATTCACGCTTTCATCTCCTCCAGGCTGGATTACTGCAATGCCCTCCTTGTAGGGATCCCATGCAGGGGTTTACAAAAGCTCCAGCACATCCAGAACTGTGCTGCCCGGATCCTGATAAGGAGGCGCAAATATGACCATATCACTCCCATCCTCAAATCCCTCCACTGGCTTCCCGTTAAATACAGAATTCAGAACAAGCTCTGCCTCCTCACCCATCAGTGCATACACGGCACTGCACCTGTTTATCTCCAAGAACTCCTAACCCTCCACACCACTGTCCGAGACCTGCGCTCCTCCTGCTCCTCCTACTGCCTGCATCAGCCAAGGACCAAACTCTCCACTATGGAGGACAGGGCCTTCCAGGCAGCTGCTCCACGGCTCTGGAACGATCTTCCCGAGAGCTTGAGGGCTCCACAGAGCGTTGAGGCTTTTAAGAAAAGACTAAAGACATTTTTATTTCTAAAGGCTTTTCAGCAAAGTTTTTAGTGTTGTTTTTTTTTTTTTGTGTAGTGGTTTTATTTAATTTAGCTGTTTGTTGTTTCTTTGGTCATTGTAGCACTTTGAGATCTCCACTAGAGATATAAAGTGCATATACAAATAAAATTTATTATTATTATTATTATTAACTATTGCTGGAGAGTTTTGTTTTGCCAGGGTTGGCACCATATGCCGACCTTGGTAAGCTCTATTTCTTTATTTTAAATGCTTTACATTCAAAATGCCTATGCTTTCTGTGCTTCCTTTTGCTGGACCTGGCAGGGAATACTGAGGAGAGAGGAACAGGGGGAAAGAAGGGAAAAAGAAGAGGAATAGGGTTCAGAAGAAGAAGAGAGGGGGATAAAGTGAAGAGAAAATCTGAAGTTACAGTATTCAGCATGACAACCAACCTGGTGGGTTATCTGAAAAATAAAAAGTACAAGCTAGAATTTAAACCAGTGATAAAGCTGACACACACAACAAAACCTTCTATAACAAAATATGTAGAATACAAACCCATGTTACTATAGCTTTAATAGTATTGCTTGGGAGCGAGGAACATAGCGGACAGTAAACAGTGTGATACAGTGTGCGAGTGTGTGTGAAAGTACATGCATGCTGCTGATGTGGATCATGTGCTTATTAGGGCCAAAAGATCCTCACCAGTCCTAAATAACTTGAATGAGGGAGGCAGAGACACATGTAATCCAGGCCCGTGCTTATACAGATCCTGGGGCCCCGAAGCCGAGCCAAGGGGGCCGCCCTCTCGCCCAGCCAGGTGCATAAGAGACACCCCTGCAGATGAGGACTTCTAAATGCTCATAACACCAGCACCACAACGGCACCAACTACGATTAATAATTGGTAAAGTAATAATAATTCCTATTGGCTAATGTTGTAGCAACAGTTTATACTGCTGCTTTTGTTTGGATGTTTAATTAAAGGAAACAGGGAAAGTGAGGTGAGAGTGGAAGGAATAGAGTAACGATCTGGTAACAAATGCAATGCACACGCTTCACTTTTAGAGGGTTAAAGTGGATTTTGCAAAGATCTTTGAGTTTTGGTTAATTAAACCTCAAACTGACCTCACTACACTGGGGTAATTCCTCCTGTAAATCAACACTCTCATTTTTATCACTTAAACATCATGCAATTATGATTTGCAACAACTGTTCAAACAAATCATTGAAACAAATCACAAAAATAATCATTTGGAAAACCGTGTAAAGCCCCTAACTAGTATGAAAAGGGATAAAATTTGACATTTCTTCTCGTAACTATGGTAATTCACTGAAATATATTTTTTTTTTTGGTTTGGTGGTGATGTAGAAGGTGGGAGTATGAGGTGGCTGTCTAGAATGAATGAAGCTAAATTGATTTTGACATCTCCACCTGGTGCATGAGTGCACAGTACATTTCTCCTCTGCGGGATTCTATACAACTGAACCGTGCTCGCCGTGATTTCCCCCAGCTGCTCGCAGAAAAATACGAGTTTAAACATAAACAAACCAATCAACCAATCAATAAACACAGAAAGCCCAGAGGTACTGCTGAGCAGCTAATAAACAGAACAGAAATGAGGACTGAAAAAAAAAAAAGCTGACAGAATATCAGACGTTATTAACCAAAAATCCACAGGGAGACGTCACAGTGGTGCTCTGAATGTCTGATGAGATAAAACACCAGAGAATCAGTAGCACAAACCTGCATCTTTTCTCATTAAACATTTCTAACTGAAGCAGTAAAACGAAATGGATCGTTTTACATGATCACGCAGGTTTAAAAGTAAATGTTGCCAGAACTGAAGGTCTTTTATAAAGTTAATTATCTCTGAGCCAGAACCACTGCCTGCACAATGTGGTCACGTGAACTTCTCAAGCTGCTCTAAAACCATCTGGAAGTGGTTTACCATTAAGTTTTTAAAAAGCTTTTTGGAGTTGGCATGTGCACCTGTTAGGCAACTTTCCCAAACACTCCATTCAAGGTTTTTTACAGCTTACAGTAAATGTACAAGTGCACAAACAGTCAAAACAAAAATAACACAGAGAAATAGTCGATAATAAGAATAGAAAGATAAAAATATTTTTAGTGCCTAATTTGGCAAAAAGTAGAGAAATAAGCTCTCTCGCTTCTGCGTTATAGGATTAGCTCTCAAACCTGGACTGTTTATTTTTTTTCGAAACCTCTTCACTGAACACCAGGGCATGTCCCTGAAACTATCCAGTGAGAGGCAGGGACATCCTGGATTAATCCTACGACTGTTGAGAGTCACATACAGACATTTTAATGTTTACATGTATAAAAAAAATATATATAGGGGTAATGTGGAGAAAATTGTACATTAGAAAGTTGAAGTCTTTCTGGATAAAACATGTTTGTGAAAAACCTCATTTCCAAAAAAATAAAATTAAACATATCCCGGGATTTTTTTTTTTTTCAAAATGAACCATTTTAGCACTTAAAAATGCTTTTTTATGCAGTGTCTTTGTTAGTCTGAGCTGTAATTATTATCACCAGACCAGCTAGAAACAGAGTTTTTTAACTGATATAGTTGCTAGTTGGCTGCTAGATACTATAAGCTGGGGAAAGTATGGTACATTGGAGTTCTGTCCTAATTCTACCTACTATTCTCTATCAGATTGCCTTAGCACTCGATGTATCCACATCGATCTTGGCTGATCGCTGGCTTTCCATCTCGTTGTTCTTTAAGTGTAAAATAAATTTACAGTTTTTCCTCAAGAAAAGTGATCATTTCACTCTTAAAAGTGACTACAGATAAATGTAAAAATAATCTAGTCGTCTGAGTCGCCTATATAGTGGGATTGCGGGTGTGCCGGAGGGCATCCCACCCGATTTAAAGCGAGAGACAGGGTACACCCCGAACAGGTCGCCAGTCTGTCACAGAGCCACAAATACACAACCGTCCACACACACTCATTCCTAGGGGCAATTTTATAGTCGTCAATCAACGTAACAGACACGTTTTTGGAGGGAGGGATGAAACCGGAGTTCCTGGAGGAAACCCACACGCACACGGGAGAACATGCAAACTCTACATAAAAAGACCAGGGTTTCAAGCCTTGTCCCCACTCCAAGTAAAATAATAAAAATGGTTTTTGTCTTGTTTGTCAGTCAGTCAGTCAGTCAGTCACCTTCTTAACCGTTTATCCCTTTCCGGGTTCCGGGAGGTGCCGGAGCCTGTCCTAGCTGATTCGAGGCGAGGGGCAGGGTACACCTCGAACAGGTCGCCAGTTTGTCGCAGGGCCACACACATACAGCCACACACACACAAACTCACTCCTAGGGGCAATTTGGCACCGGCCAATCAACCTAACATGCATGTTTTTGGAGGGCGGGAGGAAACCGAAGCACTCGGAGGAAACCCACACATATACAGAGAGAACATGCAAACTCCACACAGAAAGACCAGTTTTTTAAGCCTCAGCCCCACTCCAAGCATTTTTTTTTGTCTTGTTTGTGTTAAAGACAAAACTGTGTAACTGTCAGTAATATCTGCACATAAACTTTGTTTTAAATCCTTCCTTTACAGTATAGATAGTGCTCAAGCAAAGTGTCTGACTAAAAGTGAGGTTTCTTACCGAGTTAATAAAACCCCGGTAGTAAACTTCTGGAAGACTCGTTACAAAGTCTTTGAATTCTCTTCAACTGGAAAATCTGGCAGAGTTTGAGATGACAGGAAGTCTCCACTTTAAATAATGGTGCACTCAGTCAAATCTTATCTCTGAGTAGTGAAACATTGTGCAATTATTTTGGGAACAACTTATCGCACTGTCTCTTACTTTACAACAGTGTCACTTTGAAGCAGATTCAGCGCTTTGCAACTGAAACTTTCTGGCATCTTATGTCAAAACTCAAATGATGAAATCACCAATAAAGTAGAAATTCTCCCACGGGAAGATGAAGCAGATGCATGTTTTCTTGACGTTTATAGAGTTAAAACTCCTTTTGGATCCAAAGATTTTAGAGTTGTGATGAAAATGTCATTATTTAATTATTTCTGGATTTTCAATCTTTATGTTTATATATTATTTAAAACTAATGTTGTCAGTAAATTCTGTGTACGAAGAAATAACTCAACATATGATTTTGCTGCAGCTTTTTGAGTGTATTACACATTATTTTTCCTGGGTGGTTTCGGCATCTGGTCAGGATGCCCCCCGAGCACCTCACTGGTGAGGTGTTTTGGGCATGTCCCACCGGGAGGAGACCAAGAGGCTATCCTCGAACCCACTGTAGAGACTATGTCTTACAGCTGGCTGGGGAACGACTCGGGATCCTTCTAGGTGAGCTGGAGGATGCGGCCCGGGTGAGAGAAGCGTGGGTTTCCCGTCTGAGACTGTTGCCCCCACGACCCGGCTCCGGATTAGTGGAAGACGAAGGAACGGAACACTATATTTTTTAGAACAGTAGCAGGCATGTCTTGTTGTTGCCATCCTTCTGTCTTTAGAGACAATGGGGTCTGTCCCTGAATATTTACATGTTTTTGCACCATCAGCTGTGGCTAAATGAGCCAATGCGGGAGCTGCAGCTCCTGCCACACTTACTGCAAATGAGATAAGTGGTATGAGTCATGGGAGGAGCAATGGCAGACTGACTTTTTTGTCATTTCCAGGTCTTTGTGGCTTTGCCCTGGATCTTTTTGTTCTCCTTTGCCTGCTTGATACCGATTTTGACATTTGCACAATACCTGCTGCGGTCAGATGTTACTGTCTTGAGACTCATTGTGTGTTGATGTTGCACAACTCGGATCCCTCCATGCAGGCATTTTTGTACTGCAACGCAAGTCGTCCAGTTGGCCACGTTGCACTATGTGTGTAGATATGAAAACTCAGAAGTGTTAAGAAATATAACTTCAACCTATTTTAACTATAAATTGTGTTAACTTTTGATAAAGACATGTTTTCTAATACAACAAAGTAAGTTATTTTCAACCCTCACCGGAAAAATTTGTGTGCTGCACTCCTGTATCGCAGCAGGCTGTCCATGAGAGGTCAGGTGTCTTCTCCAAGGACCCTAGACGTGCACTCAGTGGGATGCGAACCCGCAAACTTCCAGTTGTGACTTCTGGTCCATGGGCGAACTCTCTAACCACTGAGCCACCATCTTCCCAAGTTACCACCTCACTTTGAAAATTAAAGCTTAAAGTTTTTATTAATCCAAACAATCACACATGATGAGCATGTAACATAAGATCATGCTGATGTTGAGCTTTCTGACCAGTTCAATAAATAACGTACAACAGAAATAAAAAGCTTGCTTTATGCCTTTTTTCTGAAACTGATAAAAGGATTTCCTGGAGAATTTGACCGAATCCAACATGTCACCTTATTCAGTTGATAAGAGATGCATCACCATGGCAACAAAGCGGGTTACTCCGATTGGCAGGTGTGACATCATCTCTCTGGTCTATGAAGGGGAGGATAGACAGACAGATTCAGACTCAGGTGGAAAGTGCTCATAGATTCTTTTCTAAGCAAACTATCCAAGTTTTTGACATTCACTCCTTCATGTCAGGTGATAGCTGAGTGGAGATAATGTTGGCGGGGGTGAGGTATCATCCTGAGGAAATGCCAGAGCAAGACAACTGACCTCTAAGTCTTACACACATCAGTGAACATGGATGTTATTGTCTCCCTGTGGACATCCAGACTCACATCTGTGCAACCAGCTCACACATTCACCGGAATCAATCACCTTGCTCGCGAGTTAATGATGTTGTTGGCATTAATGAGAAAGAGGACATGCTCATGAAGGCAGCTAACGATGCTAAGCATGAAGATATCTTTTTGATGCTTCCACATAACAAGTCATTATTTTGGGAGAAAAGCCATTAATTAACATAAATACAGAGGATTTTTTTTATTTTTGTGGCGTCCATAAAAACTCTCCGATGGAAGCCAGAATTTTTTTTTTTATAAAAGAAAAACGCTAACCTCGTCAAGGTTATTTCTTTTCCTTGTTCATTCAATGTCCTTGCTGTCTTTTTGAGATTGTTTTAACCTCTGCTCTTTCCTTTCCAATCCATTTAACCCAGTCCATTTTACAATTTATTGATTTTTA
Source organism: Neostethus bicornis (assembly GCA_902685375.1). NCBI lineage: Eukaryota > Metazoa > Chordata > Actinopteri > Atheriniformes > Phallostethidae > Neostethus > Neostethus bicornis. The sequence goes on along the minus strand of CACRXE010000076.1, from coordinate 9,801,841 downwards.
GACTGGGGACTGGAGATAAACTCTCCACAAAACAAATCTAAAAACTTCACACAGAACAACTAAAAATAATAGAATTTAAAAAGGAAATGAAGAAAACAAATAAACAAAAAAAAAACAGCTGTGGGTGGTGAACAAAAAAATGAGATCACGGATAAAAACGGCCGAAATGAGCTTCCTCCGCAGGGTGGCTGGGCTCTCACTCAGAGATCAGGTTAGAATCTCTGCCATCAGGGAGGAGCTCAGTGTTGACCCGTTCCTCCTCCAAGTCGAGACGAGCCAGATGGGGTGGTTCAGGCATCTGGTCAAGATGCCCTCCGAGCGCCTCGCTCGTGAGGTGTTTCGGGCAAGTCCCACCGGAAGGAAACCAAGAGGCAGACCCCGGACATGCTAGAGAGACCACGTCTCACGGCTGGCTGGGGAACGTCACGGGATCTTTCCGGGTGAGCTGGAGAAGCCTGGGTTTCCCGTCTGAGGCTGTTGCCCCACGACCCGGTCCCAGACAAGCGGAAGATGACGGAATGGAACGGAAAAAAGACATTTTTTCAAGTTTAAATTAAATTTCAGAACGGAAACATTTAGGAAAAGACAACATAAAACAGAAAATGAACATTTACTCGATTTTTTTTTTTTTTTAAACTTAAAACTGAAGATTGTAACTGCATTTTTTTAAGCTAAATAAATAAAAGATATAAATGCATGTGTGCCAAAAGGGTCTTTGTTTGGTATGTACATATCTGCACATCGTTTAAAATCCATCAAAAGGTTAAAATGCTCTCATTAGGAGTTTAAACTACATTCAAAGAAAAAAGTGAATATGCAAAGCAGACATTTGTAAAGGGATAAAATGCTAATTACTTGAGGGTTATTTGCATCGCATACTTTAGTTTTTGGTTTTCTGGCATCCAACTACGTATTCACCCTCCTCCATCTGATTGCAAATGTGAGATCTGGTTTCCTTTTTGTATCTAAATATTAATAGTCTCCATTACATGAAAATTACTTTCATCCCCGATTCACATGGGGGATTAGATTTTAATCAACGTATTAAATATGGCTTTCCATTCCCGCAGATGGGAGAAGATGGCAGGCTGTCAGCATGGCGCTCGGTTTTCAGTAGAGCCAAATAAACTCTGTTATCATAAAAAAGCTCTTAGAGCATAAACAAAAAGATAAAGTGATATTTGAGAATAGAACAACATCATAATGAGCTTCAGTCAACAATTGGCTCGTTATTATAATTCTGAAGATTTTTTCTTGAGCTTTGAAGCAGCAAATGAATGCAATTTATGTTGCTTTCTTTGAAAAGATTATGGTTTTAAATAACTGTAACTTGATGTTGGACATGAAGTAAGAAAGATGGATGGATAGATTTTAAACAACAGCAACAGATTTAATCTCACTGAGCCTTCCTGAGGCTCGGGCTATGTGGACACTGCACTTGTAGCTGGTTGTATTCCGGTTTATAAATACCAGTTGTGGACAATGCTTTTCAGATCTCTAGTAGTGTACATCTGAACAAATGCAGCCGATAAAAATATGAAACAATCCCTGTTATACAGAATAACAACCAGGGATGAACAAGTCTCCATCTACTGCAGTTAGAGCCCGAAAACAGTCAAAAACTTGCAGTAATTATTTGAAAGTTAGTCGAATAACTTCTTCTTTCGGCATTTCCCTTCAGGGATTGCCACAGCAAGTCAGTTTCTTCCATCTAGCCCTATCTGCTGCATCCTCTTCGGTCATGCCAATTATCTTCATGTTTTCCTTCACTGTATCCATGAGTCTCCTCTTTGGTCTTCCTCTAGTCCTCTTTTCTGGTGGTTCCAAACCCAGTAACCTTCTGACGATGTACTCTCTCTCTCTCTCATCTGCACATGTCCAACCATTGCAGTCTGGCCTCTCTGACTTTATCTCCAAAACCTCTGACACGGGCTGCTCCTCTAAACCTGTCCGTCCTGGTCACTCCCAGAGAGATCCTCAGCATCTTCATCTCTGCTACCGCCATCTCTGTTTCCTGTCTTTTCCTCAGTGCCACTGTCACTAGACCAAACAACACCACAGTTTTGTACACTTTCCCTTTCATTTTAGCTGAAACTCTTCTATCACACATCACACCTGACACTTTTCTCCACCTGTTCCAGCCTGCTTGCACATGCTTCTTCCCCTCTTTTCCACACTCTCCATTGCTCTCAAATGTTGATCCTAAGTACTTAAAATCTTCCACCTTCTTGTCTCGCAAACATGTCAAACCAAACCCAGCATCCTTCTGCCTATGTTCTCTCTTTCCTCTGCACATGTCCAAACCAATATCAGTCTAGTCTTTTAATCAGTCTAAAAATTAGTCGAATCAAACTATTGAAAAAGTGATGTATTTGAAGATAGAATTCTACTTACTCTTTCCATAACAGTGTGGAAACTTGAACCGATTTTCTCATTTTTCTGAATGTGTTTTTAACTCAAACTGATGATTGAATACATGCATAAATAAAATAGACAGACATTTCTTTTTTTGCCTCTGGAAACGAAATATACATTTTTCTGAAGTGTTTTCAGAAAAGTTTTGTGCCAAAATATATACAAAGTACAATAAAAATGGCAAAGACAGACACATGATCTGTCTCTTTCTGTGTAATCGATTTCTCCAAAAATGAATTATTTTTACTTACTTTATTGATCCCTCACCGGGGGAATTTGTGTGCTGCAAAAATACACTGCAGAAGGCTGCCACCAATGGTGGGTTAGGTGTTGTCTCCAAGGACCCTAGACCTGAACTCAATGGGAATTGAACCCGCAAACTTCTGGTTGACTTCCAGTCCAGGGGCGAGTGCTCTACCACTGAGCCACCATATCAGCTTAAATTACCTACACTACCTAAACACATCACAAATAGAGGATTTTCTTTGGCAAATGAGATTAATCACTTCTTCAAAACATCCTGAGAACACTTTCTAACAGTCTGCACATGCTCAGAAGCTCTCTAATCCATCACGTGTGTGTTTAATAAAGCCTAATTGGTTTGTCAGGTCATGTTACATTTCTGAAACAGCATATATTTCCTACTTTTTGGTTTCTTTTTTGTTGTAGGTTATGTGCTTCGTGGCTCATCATGGGTCTTTTAAAGGTTTTTATTTTTGTGCTCGTTGTGTATATTGTAACAGGACGGCACCATTTCAGTGGTAAGATGAGTTGCTATAAGCCTGTACCAAGGAAGCCTGACTTTGGAGTAAAGTGAGTCCATCATTTTGGAGAGTAATTTGAAAGGAGACTTTGTTTTTATGTGCTAAGCCTAAAATATAATTGTTTGTAAAGATCTAGATGTTGAAAATCAGCATTGTGAAACTGTTTTTTTTCTTTCACTATGTAGAACAGCACCTCGTCCTTATGAACTACTTAACTTTGCTCTTCTTCCAAAAACCTGGGACTGGAGAAATGTAAATGGCATAAACTATGTGAGTGCCACCCGTAACCAACACATCCCACAGTACTGTGGATCCTGTTGGGCACATGGCAGTACAAGTGCAATGGCAGGTCAGAAACCTTTGATAAATCTCAAATTCTCACTTATTGCATAGTATATTGACCCAATTACAAATCTAAAACCTTGCAAATTGAACAGTTTTGGGAACTTTAATCACTAGATTATGAGCAGCTATAGAAAAAAATATCCCTTTACTCTGAACTTTGAAGTCTAAAGTCTCAACCTGGCTTTGTAGATCGTAGCAATATCAAGCGAGGAGGAGTTTGGCCTTCTGCTTATTTGTCAGTGCAGCATGTTATTGACTGTGCTGAAGCAGGCACCTGTCATGGTGGAGACCACGGCATTGTGTGGGAGTACGCCCACAAACATGGCATTCCTGATGAAACCTGTAACAACTACCAGGCCATTGATCAGAGTAAGATTTTTTTTCCTCTCTCCCTCTGTTTCACATTAAATAGTTGGATTTAATTTTTTTTTTTCATTACAGAATGTAAACCTTTCAATGCATGTGGAACCTGCACAACATTTGGAGAATGCAATAACGTGCAGAACTACAGCTTGTGGCGAGTGGGTGACTTCGGTGCCATTAGTGGGAGAGAAGCGATGATGGCAGAAATCTTTACTGGAGGACCAATCAGGTGAGGACAAAAAATAAACTATACCAGAAACTATTGTTTGCTCAAGACCTTGACCATACGCTGTACATTTCTCTAGCTGTGGAATCATGGCCACAGCAAAACTTGACGAGTACACCGGAGGCTTGTATGAAGAGTTTGTGGAGACTCCTTCCATTAACCACATTGTATCAGTAGCAGGATGGGGTTTGGAAAACGGGACCGAGTATTGGATTGTGCGTAACTCCTGGGGGGAGCCATGGGTGAGTCAAAACAAAGACTTTGAAAAACTTAACATCCAAACAGACAAGTCAAACTTTATTTCTCTTTTCCCCTCAGGGTGAGAGAGGATGGCTCAGGATTGTGACAAGTGCCTACAAAGGAGGAAGTGGAAGTCTGTACAATTTGGCTTTGGAGGAAGACTGCATGTTTGGAGATGTGATTGTACCTTTGACCCATGTGTAGAAAAACTACTAAAATAAAAGTTGATGGATGAACTTTTTTTTTTCTCTTCTAAACTAAGTCTACCAAAATAACTACATGTATTAAGTGCAAACTAATACATTGACATACATTAGTTTCCTTGGTAACAGGAGCAGCAGGACACTGAAAACTGCCTAAGAGTAGCTTTGCATTGCTATAATTAGATGGTGTTTATATTAAATTAATGCAGTGGGTCAATTTATCAACCCAATCTGGTTAATTTTAATTACTCAGAGCTCTGGCACTGGTCAGACCAGTTACCATTACAGGTATATTTTTTTTTTTTTTTTTTTTTTTTTTTTTTTTTTTTTTTTTTTTTTTTTTTTTTTTTAGGGGGGTGAAGAGAAGATTTGAAGTTGCGTTTTTTTTGCATCACAACCTGCTGAGTTATCTGAGGGGGAAAAAAAAGTATAAACAAGAGATTAAGCCAGTGATGGAGCTGACAACAAAATCTTCTAGAACAAATGTTTGTAGAACACAAACACATTTTACTAGAGCTATAATATTGGTTAGGAGCAAGGAACATAGCAGACTGTAAACGGTGTGATATATTGTGCGAGTGAAAGTACATGCATGCTGCCAATATGGACCATGTGCTTATTAGCATTAAAATTTAATTATTTTAAGTGAAAAAAAATGACTAAACAAGGGGTGCTGTGGACAGGAATTAAAGGTTTTGGGGGTGCCCAGTGCAAAAATAGTTGGAGAAGCTCTGCTCCAAACAAAATCTCTAAGTTACAGCCTGCAAAATTTGCCTGCAAAGTACATTGCTTTTAAATTTTTGGATTACTTGCCATATTTATATCATCCCAACAGTTAAAACCAAGAATATCTTGAATTTTAGTTGCGATTGAGCATTAACAACATCTAACATTTCCAATGTATAACAGTCGGGGTTGGCTCAACAAGGAGTGGGCCTTGCTGGAGACCTGTTTATACGGGAGGAACGCCACATGCTTTCTGCCAACACAAATGAAACAGACTCTTTTGGTTTCTTCCGCTGCCAAAGCAAAAAAAAGCTAAACTGAGTTCCATTTGGAATATCATTAACAAGAAATTATTGGTGAAAACATTTTCAGTATCAAACACCTCTTACTAAGTGCTTCTTCTCTTCATGTCCAGACAAGTTAAATAGACCAGCCTTCTTTATAAACTGAAATGCTTTATTAGTTTGAATTCTGCTGTGCCTCTGCAAAAACATTCAGTTTAATCACCAGTTATCTGCAGCAGCACACAACACAATACTATCTGAGTTTATGTGCAATTATAAGAAGCCCATTTTCTTGCTGTTCAGCTGGGGAACAAAAGAAAACTAAGCACTTAGATATTTGGTTCAGGGGATGCAGCAACAATAAAAATGCAGAAAACACAAGCTGTGTTTTGCTGCTGATATGAAAATGCTTTCCATTAGCTGCAGTTTCCATTCAGCCTCTCTGGGGAGAACAAAGGATAATCAAACCTTATGCAGAGCTGTTGACTTCAAGCCTCTGAACCACAGCAAACTTTAAGCGTGTAAAGCTGTGGCGTGTCCGAGCTGGGGCCCACCGTGAAAACAAATATTGAACATAATTTTGTTGCCCCGTATTATGCGATCACGCCCTCCATCCCCTCCGGCGAGCTTTCATACAAAATGAAATTTGTGGTTTGATTAAATTTCCTGCATGCTTGCTCATTTGCATAAACGCTAGCAGAGCTCTAATGGCCGTAAATGAAAACACATGGAAATTGCCGGGTTTTTTGCTATACCTAAAAATAAAATATGAAAATTGAAGGTTGCAAATACATATTCCATTTTCAAAGGGAGTGAATCAGCATTCATCTTCATTACTGCAATCAATGTGGCAAAATGGATTTTTCACCAAGCCATTATGTATTGTTTTAGCGATCAATATCTCACTCTGTAAACATGGAAATGGAGGGGTTAGTGAGACGGGAAAATGGTTTACTGAACCCTTATGATGGTGCAGAAGCAGATTATCAGCTTTTATAGAGTTGAAAAGAACATCTACTCTCTTTGATTTAGACACTTTTCTCTACAAACAGTAAACTGAGTGTCTGCGTGTCTTGCAAATATAACTGGAAAGAAATCAGATGAAACTCAGCAAGAAAAGTGTGATGTACGTGATGAGAATTTCAGCTGAAATGAAAAGAACTTTTGTATTGTATGAGGAAGTTTGGAGTGACAGAGAAACATGTTCGAGGGCATGTATGAAGACTGTAAGACACGGGTGAGGTGTGCTCTGTAGGTGTGACAGAGGAGTTCAGAGCGGAGGTGGGACTATATCAGAGATCACTTCTAAGGACCGTCTTGTTTGCTATAGTGATAGACAGGCTGACCGAAGAGGTTGGACAGGAATCTTCATAGACTATAATGTTTGAGGAAACATTTTACTTTTTAGATCCTGAAATGTTGATTACTGTTAACTCATCGATGAAAATCCACAACAAAAATTTGATTTAAACACCCTTCTTCACACTCCAACAAAAAATCTGTATCGAGTTCATTAGAATCAGACAGTGGACTAAAATAATAAAGCTGCAGTAATAAAGTATTTTCTGCAGATAGCCCAACTTCCTCCAAAGAACACAATTTGGTCATTGTGATTCTCAAATCAATTTCCAGCCACAACCATCACATTGATCTTCTGAATCTTCCACATCTAATCTCACTTCCTTCTTCAATATTCTCACGCAACCTCGAGGCAGCCTAAGAATTAGCTTTAGTTATTGGATGCATTTTAATCCCTCTTAGTCACAACAGAATTAGGAACAGAAGCCATAAATATTTTAGTTACACTGCAGAAACACAGCGATCTGCTCACACAACCTCAACAGAAAAGAAATTGGAGATTAAATCCATTATTAATGCTTTATAATAAGATTCATATTTTGCATCAGTGGATGGGTGGAAATTCAATGAGCAGCTGATACAGAACAAAAAGAAATGGCCTTTTTTACCATCGCAGCTCAATGAAGCAAGCTTTGCTTTTATCACTCACTTTGAAAAGTAGTGCATTCTTATTGTGGTCCTTAAAAATAGACATGATCTTTCCAAGTCACTGAGTTCTCACAGCCTCCTCCTAGAAGTTTTAATTAGAACACCAGTCACTCGTGTTATCGTTGTTTCAAGAGGGCTGCTTCCAAATTCCTCAGCTGCCCACTTCATGAGGGGATCAGAGGCCCACAGAGAGCCCAGTGTTCAGGACGACAGCTTCATGTTTCTCTGGATTTTACCCCAAAAAACTGTACCTAATTATGAAAAGGGTGGTCCTGTAGGCTCAAATATATATGTACAGTACACTAAATAACATTACTTTATAAATTTGAAACTCCTCCCCGTTCGACCAGTATGAATAAAACACGTTATTTTAAAAATAGCTAGGCATTTTTTTTGAGACCGAACCAAATATTAATTTCTTGGCCATTTATGCCCCATTTTGAACTCAATTTAGACTCTACATTTCTTGTTATAATTTCAGTAATGTAAGTTAATGCATGTTTAAATCAAGTGCATTGAAATTTTGATACTCTGATAAAAAAAAACAACAGTTGAAAAAAGCTTGACGCTAAAATGTGGGGCGGGGCGGTGGTGCAGTGGTTTAGCACATTAGGCTCACAACAAGAAGGTAGTGGGAGGAGCCTTGGAACTTTGGTCTTTCTGTGTGGAGTTTGCATGTTCTTCACATGTATGCTTGGATTTTCTCTAGGTTGGTATGTCCAACTCTCCAAAAACATGTGTGTTAGGTTGGTTGGCCAAAGTGAAATTGCCCTTAGGAATGAGTGTCTGCGGATGGTTGTGTGTATATGTGGCCTTCGGGCCTACCCTGCCTCTTGCCTTACATCAGCCTTAAATGCTTTTTAAAGCGTGTTTTTGTTAATATGATGGTTGATTAAGAAGACTTGGAAGTACGAATGACTTGAGCAACTTGCTAATTACTTGCAGGAACTTGACTTGCAGTTATTAAGTTACAAACATGCAATGAGAAAAAAAAATGAACAAATTATTAATCTGATATAAACTGTACAAATAAAAGGGATGTCCTCAGAAAGCAGTTGAAACCAGGCTGCACAGTGTTGCAATGGTCAGCACTGTAGCCTCACAGCAAGTAGGTCAGGGGTTTGAGTCCCGGAGTGAAACACTGGTCTTCTGTGTGGAGTTTGCATGTTCTCCCCATGTATGCATGGGTTTTCTCCAGTTTCCACCCACCCTTTAAAAAACATGCATGTTAGGTTGATTGGCTGCTAAGAAATTGGCCCTAGGAATGAGTATGTGTGTGTGAATGGTTGTCTGTGATTGGGGCTACGCAACAGACTGACAACTGGTTCGGGTTTTATTCTGCCTCTCGGCTGAAATCAGCCTGGATAAGCTCCAGCATCCCTCCAACCCCGTTAGGGTTAAGCGGTTTAGAAGACGAAATAAGATGAAATGCAATGAAACACACTGCTCCTAGCAACGGTAATTAATAGTTCTATCTGGTCTGGTAAATCACTTCTACAAACAGGAATGTTTTAATCCTAACTTTGGAGTGTGAGACCATGTCCACACGTAGCCGGGTATTTTTGAAAATGCATATCCGCTGTCCTCCGTTTTAGAAAAACTTTCGCGTACACACGTAACTGATTTCAATATAACTGCATTCACACTAACTGTATAAATACGCTTCTGAGTGCGGTTATAAGCATGCCAGACCAGTAGTTGGCAGTATTTATTTAAACGTAAGCGTTGAGCTAGGAAGGCTTGTGTGACGGATAATAACCGACTGTAACTTATTTCTCCTCCTTTGCTCCTCAACAAGAAGCAAGGGCAGTTTAGTGTGATTTTTTTTTTTAAAGGATGCCCACTGTCCGATATTAAAAACAAGGACGCACACAAATGACGTTTATGCATTAATTGTTGCTGGTAGTGATGTTTAAAAACGCAAAACGTCGGTTATGCATGTCCAAACGCAAAACCTAGTTTTCCAAAATCTTCACGTTGGTCGAAGTTTTCAAAAACAATGGTCTGTAGCAGTGTTCCCTCTAAGCTGCGCGCCTGCGCAATTGCGCACTGCTTGCAGATCAATATCGCACAAGAAGACCTATGCAGCGCACAAAAACGAAACTCAATTTAAACTAAAGATGGTAAAACAAAACAGAGCTTTGGAACATACCTCTTTCTTCTTTCTTTCTGAAACAAATTGCTTCAAACTACCGCTTCGGAATTTGTCGCGTCACTACTGGCGACGTCACAAAAGTTTTTGCTCCGCCCCCTTCTGCTCAGGAAGCTTGTGTGTTTGCTCAGACACATAAAAAATGAGAGGGAACATTGGTCTGTAGTGAAAAAAAAAAGACAGATTCGTGTGGATGCCAGGCCGAAACGGATAAAAATATATTTGTTTTAGCAGATAACCGGCTACGTGTTGACAGGGCCTGAGACTGAGTCTATCCCTCTCACATGAACTGCATCATTTTCAATAAAACCGACATTTTGAAATTTGGTTAAACTACGCCAATGGTATTTTGCTTTTTTTCCCCCCTTCAATCTGTTCCCAGTTAACATTGAACATTTATAACCACAGAAAATCTGATTTTTAAGAATCCTTCAGTGATCCTTTTGAAGCAGCCGTATGACTGGTCAGAACACATGTGCTATTGATAGACATTATTGGGGAACTGGTGAACAACCCATTAGGATCATCCAGGTCTTTCTTAGTCCATGTGAAACTGGTCACCTATAGATACGACCCCTTTTGCTGACTACGCTACATCCGCTGCAGGACTAACAGGCTCAGGAGGTGGTTTAACCCGGCCACAATAAATCTCACTAATGTGCATTTTATAGCTATTGGTAATGGCTTTTAACTTATTTTTATTTACTGTTGTCTCGTGATGGTTTTATACTCTAGTCAAAGTCCATGATTAAGTGTTTTTTACTGGATTCCTCCATTGGGAGGAAAAACATTTGCATATAATCTTTATTTACTGTACTCTGATGTTTAACATTTTAATCTTGAAGATGTAAGATCTCTATTACAGGACTGATCTCGTTCTCTGAACTGTAGCTTGTCTAAACACAGAAATAGATTCATGAAGATGGGATGTGCTGCACCGGTTTTGATGGTACAACTTTGGTAAAAATAATCATAAAGAATGATCATTGGTCAGGGAGGGGGTCCTGCCCCAACTGGAGGAGTTTAAGTGTCTCGGGGTCTTGTTTACGAGTGGGGGAAGGATGGAGAGGGAGATCGACAGGTGGATCGGTGTGGCATCAGCAATAACTAGGACGCTGCATCGGTCCGTTGTGGTAAAGAGAGCGCTGAGTCGAAAAGCAAAGCTCTCGATTTACAAGCTGATCTACGTTCCAACCCTCACCTATGGTCACCAGCTGTGGGTGGTGACCGAAAGAATGAGATTGTGGATACAAGCGGCCGAAATGAGCTTCCTCTACAGAGTGGCTTGGCTCGCACTCAGAGATTGGGTGAGGAGCTCTGCCTTCCGAGAGGAGCTTGGTGTCGAGCCGCTCCTCCTCCAGGTCGGGGGAAGCCAGATGGGGTGGTTTGGGCATCTGGTCAGGATGCTGCCCGAGCGCCTTGCTGGTGAGGTGTTTCGGGCACGTCCCACCAGGAGGAGACCAAGAGACAGACCCTGGACTTGCTGGTAAGACTTTCTCACAGCTGGCCGGGGAGCGACTCGGGATCCTTCCGGGTGAGCAGGAGGATGCAGATGGGGTGAGAGAAGCCTGGGCTTCCAGTCTGAGGCTGTTGCCCCTGCGACCTGGACCTGGATGAGCAGAAGACGACGGAACGGAATGTATAAAACACAATCTTTTAAAAATGGTGTGTGTGGATATTGAACAAAGACTTGAAGCTGCTTCATATATTTTCAGATGTGCTTCAGATGTCTATGTTATTTATAATAAGGATCAGAAGAATACAACCACTTTTTTCTTTATTTATGTGTTTTTCTTCTCATATATTAAGTTAGTAAGGTTTTATTAATGAGTTGTAACTGCGTTCTGCTGCCTCCTGTTGGAAGCAGTTCCATATGCTGTGTTTACACTGTTTACATGGGATATTTTTTTCCTCTATAATTCAGAACATGTGACAGAATATGATTTATTTTCTGTTCCACTGATTTGAATAATGTTGTTTATTAACAAACTGATGAAACTAGAACATAAATGTAGAGCTGAAGGACTTTGATCAAAACATTCCCATCATGTATGAACATTTTTTCCTACAACAAACTCCTTCCAACTTGTAACAAGATAATTATTGTAAATAAAAATCTGAAAGTTGGAAACACTGTAGACTTTTGTAGTTATTAAGAATATTAAAGGTGAAAAGTTTTATCTCATGGTTATATTGACCATGTGTTTGTATAAAATAGATTGTTTCTTCTGATCCTGCAGGATCATGACTTTTAAGGCGAACAAAAGGCTTTTTTTTTCTGGCGCACAAAGAGTTAAAGTGCTTTTTACATGCAGGTTAAAAAAATAACCTTTAGGAAAGACATGTTTTTAATGCAAAGAAAAAGAAAAGAGCAAATCTGTGACTATTTTCCAAGTGAAAATAACATTTATTTTTGTAAAATTGTTCTTAAATGTTTAAATGATGAGTTATATCTTCAAAAAGCCCCCAGCTCATCCTCCCCACTGCAGGAAAACAAATCAGTCTAAATGTGTCTTTGAAGAGAAGGGGCTTTGCTTTCACCCTGATCCCAAACTTGGGTGTTGGGGGGTGGAGAGGTGGCGGGTGCGCCCCGCCCTCCAGGTCCTTATAACCAGAAATCTGTTTGCAGGACCCTCAAACAGCACAGGAACACTGGAGACCACACCGCTGTTCATGAACTATTTCTGGAGACAAACTCGTGCATCTGGATTATTTTTGGTTTTTCATCCAAACAGAAGAAATCATGGATTTTCTCAATCATAACTATCTGAATGCGCGCGGCCCCTATGACTATACTTTTAATTTCTGGAACGACTATTTGGGGCTGACCACTTTGGTTACAAAGAATAATAAGCTCAGCATGCCCCAAAACCCAAACTCCATCACTGAGTCTCTGAAAGCGACCCTGGGTTTGGATGATTCACCCTCGTGTCCGTGCGTGTCAGAGAGCGGACACCTGGACTGCTGCTGCCCATCCAGGAGCCCACCACCCGCCTCCATCCTGGACCTGAAGGAACGATTCTCCATCCTCAACCCCTTCCAGAACCATCTCCCAGAGAGAGAGGGGGCTTTTGGTGGGAACTTCTCTGGATTTGATCTGTTTGGGATGGAGAAGAAGATGCGCAAACCTGCGTCCAGGAGCAAACAGGAGCCCAAAATCTGCGTCTTCTGCAGAAATAACGGAGCTCCTGAGGAGGTGTTTGGCTCGCACGTCCTGAAGACCCCAGATGGAAGGGTTGTGTGTCCGATTCTGCGTGCTTATACCTGCCCACTGTGCAGTGCCAACGGGGACAATGCGCACACAATAAAATACTGTCCGCTGTCCAAAGAGCAGCCATCCCAACGACCCTTAAAAGGGGGGAGGGCGGTGGGCGGTAAGAGGATGAAAATATTTTAAAACAGACTTTAAAAAAAAAAGTCAATTCAATTGCACTGAACAATTTTCCAGATGACTGTTTTGAGTTCGGATGTAGCCTTTCTATCAATTCCATCAACAGAATGATTTGATTTCACTCTAAGATTTCTTATATTTTTATAGTTCTTTTATCCACATAGAATAATTTGATGCTTTAATTTTTTTTCTTCTAGTTTGTAGCCATTTGAGCGGGTGTGCATCAATATATATGTGTATCAATAATCACAAAGTCTGAATAAATATATGAAAAGTACTTTGGTCATGTAAAGGGGTGGATATTTGGCTGTTATTTGGGGGAAAAAAATGTCTGTGAGTATTTCTACTAAGTATTTTTCTATGCTGAGCAAAGCTCGCTGCGATTTTCTTTCACGTCTTAGAAAACCAAAGTTATGTTTGCCATTAAAGAAGCTCAAGAATGTGTCATTATTGAATACTTGTGTGTATCTGACTGGGATAAAAACTGATCCCATATGCCTGCCTGAAAACTTCACAACATATTTTCCAACTTGCTTTTAAGTTGACACTTAATATGAGAAGCTTGAAGTAGAAAAAAAAAAGACAATGTGGCCTCTGTTTAGGACTTTTGCATTCTAGGGAACATAATATGCCAAACTTTGCTTTCATTTCCATGATAAAAGGAGAATTTTTTGTGTTTATTTGTTCCAAAAAAGAGAAATTATTCTAATTTTTTATGTTTACATTCCCTAATGAGGGCGACACACTGGATTTTTTTTTCTTTTAGGTCTTATTTTTTTAAAAATATTTCCCAATAACATGTCTGCATTGTGAAGCGGAGTAAATCCCATTTATTTTTCTCTGTTTGACTGCAAAAGCAGATGAATGTCAGCATACAGCATGTTAAACCAGGACGATTTATTTCCCCACATGGATCCCAAAAAGATGCAAGAGTTGTGAATGTACGACTGAACGTATAACTTGCAGGACTGCACATGTCTGACAGTTTTGTTTACCAAAGGAATAGAATTACATAAAAAAAAGACAAAAAGATTTGCTGTATTGTAAATAAAACAATGTTTATTCAGTATTTTAACATTACAAGTGACTTCAGAGGGTGCTACCTCAACAAGATTTTGTACTTATGTGTAAAAATTCAACAGCAGTTTATTGATATAGTTGCTGCCATTTATAATAAGGGTTTTGATAGTATTTTTGATCTTTGTATAACATAATTGTATTTTCATTTTGTTGCATTTAACACAATGGAAAGTTTCCAAGAAGCTATAAGCATTGCTCACCAAAAGGTGATTGTGTGTAAATAGTGAATACCCCCATACTTTTTAAGATCTAGCTGTCTAATGTTGCATTGCGAGTGAATATTGAAAAAAAAAAAAAAAAAAAAATCTTTGCCACTTTTAACAGAAGTTTTTGATTGAATAAGAGAAAAAGAAATCCTGTTGAACTTTGTTATTTATATTTTACCATATTTTACTGTATGCTGCTGTGCAGAATAACATGATTTCACTAGAGAAATAAAACTGTATCAAGTATTTGCTGCATGTGTTTATGCTTTTGTGGGAAATCTGACTCATGGGGCGCATAAATGTTCTCTATAAGGGATGCAAAAGTCTCGAGTTTCTCTTTTGACTAAATGGTTTAGTGTTTTGCAAACTTGGCTGATTAAATCTGGCAGTAGAATGAGGTCAAACCTCTTTCACAACGTTTGTTTTCAACATTTATAAGAGAAAATATTCATTTTGAAACATTTTTTTATAAATTCAAACTACGTTGTTAGATCTATTAAGTGTGTCTGCAGAAAATAAACCCAGCACAAGAGTTATGCGCTGTGTAGGAAAGTCTACCCACACTGGAATGTCTTGGTTTCTGACGGCCCATTCAAGCAGATCATGTTTGCACTGAATCGGGTTGAATAGCCAGCCCTCCCTGGCCAACCCGCCTGCCATCTGTGGCTGCTACTTCTGGGGCTCCAAACAGGCAGGAAGCTTCGTTTCGTATTTTCTGGCAACAAGACGGTGCTGTGAGGAGTTGTGCAGCTGCGAGTGTTTCCAGACTTCCTCCCCGGTTTGTTACTAAAGCCTTCTAACTGAATAGAGACATCATGGCCTTGCAAATGTTTGTGGTTTGTCCCATAAAGAAAACGTCCATCATAGATTCTCTGGAACATGAAGACAGTAGTGGAAAAGTAGAAAACATCAAGACAACTGCTCTATATTGGCCTGCAGCATTTAGTTGTTGTCATCCACTTTTTGGCAGCTACTCGCTCCCTGCCTCCCTCCACTCTGCTTCTTCTTTTGCCTTCATGTAACTCTCCAGCTGAGGCGGTGGCATTAAAAATGGATGAGTACTAAGTGCAACAGGGATTTGTGTGTGTGTGAATGGTGGTGGAAAGCCTGGAGGGCTAGCATTTCAGGCAAACACAGAAGCTAACAGGTCCCACCACACCTCCACTTCCATTAGCTGCTCTCTATGTAATCCAGTTAGGTGGAGCTTTTATAAGATATGTTTCTTCCATGGTCTTACACAAGTTTGTAGCTTGCAGAATTTTATTCAAAAATAAAAACTTTGTGCAACAAATCAGTGACCTGTGCAGGGTGTATCTCTCCTCTTTCATAATACTAGCCAGTACAGACTCCCATCTGGCCCAGTAGTGGACCGGTGATTAGAAAAATTAATAGATGGATGGTTGTGCAACAAATTTCTGATAAGCTGTGCTTTATTACCATCCGAAAGTAATAAATTGAAGATGGTGCATTTTAATTAAGAGGCAGTGATATCGGAGAGGTGTTAACTTAGAGTGTCCATCGCTAACTGGATCCCATTTGGCAGGGTATAGTTAATGTTCAGCAGCAGTAGTTAGTCGCTCCTGTTAATTAGATTTACTGAGTTCATTAACCCCCACAGTTCCTCATCATGATGGAATATTTCTCGTTGTCAGTGCTGCACCATGCATTATGTTGGAACGGTTTGTACTCCCATGCATCAGACTGGAATGGCCTTTGTCTCTAGTGGTGCACCGGGCATTAGGTGGGCAGGGGCGGATCCAGAATTTTCTAAAGGGGGGGTGTGAGGTCATTGACAAAGCCAGTATAGCGGCACTGGGGCCACCCCGCCGCCCCATAGAACATTTTGAAAAATAAGAGTAATTTTTCTGCATTTTGGTGGCCCACATGCTGGCCCTGCAATAACAAAGATAGCTTGACTAGTCCCCTTTTCTTTCTTCCTCTTCTTTTTTTTTTCTTTGTGAACCAAAATGGGGGGTGGGACTGCGCACCCCCGCGCACTCGGAGGGCGTAGACCTGCACTAAGATTTATTTCTATATTATTACATTTTGATGTTGTTTTAACTGTTAAGCATTTTCGAATGTTTATGAAAGTGTTATAGAAATAAAATATATTATTAAGATTTGGGAAAAAATGCCGCCCCCTTTTCCTGCCAGCCATTAGTTACAAATGAACAACCTCGGCAGGTCTCTAGTCTGTCTAAGGATGCTGTAGAGGGAATGACAACCAGTCATATGCACACCCAAATATACTGGCCAGCCAATGGGTGCATATTAAAAAAACAAGAACCAATTACAACTAACTCAAGCCTCTTTTTCCTGCAAGCCAACAGGTGCAGATTAACAAACAGGCAGAACCAACAGGAACTCGACACATCCTTAGGTTTCCATAGAGACCAGAGTTCCAAAATTCTCTGCTCCGCCTCTTAAAGTGTTAGCGTGTGACAAGACTTAAGATTTTAAACAGAACCTATAAAACACTCCTGGACTTAGACAGTGATCCGGGTCATTCCCAAAATTTAATTACTCCTTCATCATGTCATCGTGGAAATATTATGAAAAATATAAAAATCCACTCATAATGTTTTGAGTTATCATGTTCACACACACACTCTCCATCACACAATTTCCAGAGATAATACAAGATAAAGCTTGTTTGCAAGTGTGAAGATCAAGTTACTTTGGGATCAATTTGACATTTTTCTTTTTTAATAAGAGCAAATTGGAAAACTAAAAAAATGGTGGAACTTAAACATTAATTTTAATATAAGTTAAAATAATAAGTCAGAATTCAAAGATAGGGCTTAAGATTACTGGAATTTTTCAATGTTCAATTTGTGCTGAAACATTCAAAATTAGGCCCAACAGAATCTCATTTCAGCTTCTGAGCCACTCTTCCTTGTTCAAGGGGATGCCAGAACTTATCCCGACTGATTTTGGCAAAAGGCATGGTAGGCCCTGAATAGGTTGCCAGTCTGCTGCGGGGCCACAGATGCACAACCATTCACACACGAACTCATTCCTAGGCAGAATTTTGCAGCAGCCATTGAACCTAACATACATGTTTTTGGAGGGTGGGAAACAGCATACCCGGAGAACCCCCCCCCCCCCCCCCCACCCCCACCCCCCCCAACACACACACAGAGAACATGCAAACTCCACACAAAAAGGTCAGCGTTTCAAACCACGTCCCACCTGGGATTTGAACTCCGACCTATTTACTGTAAGGCCACTGTACATAATTTCTGAAAACTCTCATAATTCATAACTGTTTACTGTTAATTCTACTTTGTCCTACTGAGATGAATTTTAAATCTTAATATCTTGGTGTCTTTGGGCAGAAAAATCATGACTCAGCTGAATGACCTGATGGCCAATCGTGGAATCTCTGCAAGCTCTCATTGATCTCCATCACACAGTGATGGCCTGATGATATGTCTCAGAGCTACAGCATTCATAAAAGCTTCCATCAGCTTTCACACCACACATGCAATCAGAATTCTCGTTGCCTAGCAACTCCTCAGTAAAATTGGACAGCAGCTGAGCATAAAAGTCATTTTCTGGAGTGAACTAAAGATGGCAAATTACCAGACAGCACAGTGGATATCTGCTACAAGTTTCATTTTAGGATTGAAAAGAATGAAACAAACAAAACAGAAAGACAGAAAAAAAAAATTTTAGGTGCAGAATGCTTCCTCCTGTGGTGATAAAAAGTACTACAAAAACATGTAGACCACTGTGATGTGTGTATCCAGTGTTATTGACAACCAATGGAGAAGCTATGATGAAAATGACCAGAGAAATCTCCTTACTCTGCTCCGAGGCTGAAATAAAAAAAAATCAGAAAGGATCTACATGAAATAAGCTTGTTGCTGTTTAAGTGAGCTGGACAGGTTATTAGCTTCTCTTCACAGAATCATCTTCTTATTTCTCAGTAGTGCAGATGTGCTGTCTACTGGAATCATTCTCAGAGTCATCTCTGCAGAAACACATCACGATCTATTAACATTAGGGTTCCCGGTACTTGGATTTTATACAGAATTTCTTCAAAGAATAACACAGAATGTCACAGACTTATCGCTTACTAAAACGAGCATATCTGTAAGCCAGCAAACATAAAATGAGTCATTACACATCTGTTGTTGTACAAGGAATGTTTCATCCAGATGTTTTCTTTCAGAAGCATCCGGTTGTATGGTCACTGAATGATTAATCATAAAAACTTGTAAGGAAGGAGAAAAAAAGTGACTTTTTAATAATAACGTATTAAAAGTAACACAACGCATTTAATCATTAGAACTTCCTCCGAATCTCTAAAGAAATTAAGTGAAGTAAGAAAAATTGTGTTGAAATCAAAATAATTGGATTAAGTATTTCTAAATTTATATGCATTTGCACAATGCTGTGTCCACAACGGGACCTTGTAGTAACGTGTTTACTTCTGTCTAAATCCCTTTCAGTCTTTTTTTTAGTTTTTTTTTATTTGACTTGTCTTTATGTTTTGTTGAAGAAATTGAATTGATTGACTCAAAAAATATATAACTAAGAATAACTTAATAAAAAAAAGTTTAATTAACATGTTTCCTCACTAAGTAAAAACAATAAGATCTAACTTTACTGCAATAATATTCAATTCGTCTCCTGAACCACTTATCCTTGACACGGTTGCAGGGGATGCCACATCCCATCTCAGCTGATTTAAAACAAGAAGCAAGGTACACCCAAAACAGGTCGCCTGTACACATACACAACCATCCACACCCACACATTTATTCCCAGGGGCATTTGATAAAGCAGCCAATAAAATTAACACATTTCTTAGGATGAAATTGGAGTGTTTGGAGGAAACCCATGCATACACAGGGAGAACATGCAAATTCCACACAGAAAGGCCAGTAGTGTTTCAAACCTCATCCGACTCGTGACTCAAACCTAACCTTCTTGTTGTGAGGCCACTGTGCCAACCACTGAGCCCCGATTCAGCCCGAGCAGTGATATGCGCCTTTTAATTTGAATTTTTGCTATATACGTATACCAAGATTCTGAGGAACAAACTACCCATTTTTAACTGGAGACTATTTTGATGGTTATTTGAAAAATTTACATTCACTATGCAAATGTAAATGGCGTTGGCAAGAAATGTACTAAAGTGATTAAAAATGACATTTAAAAAAAAAGAAAAATAAGTCTTGAAATATGTGAGCAGTTGTTATGAATAAATTATTTTAAATGTGAGTATTGCACATCTGTTAAGTGTGATTTATGATATATGGTGTCGCATTGATAAAATATGCAATTTGAACACACCTCTTTAAACATGTGAAGTTGAAGAGGAAGAGAGCCAAAAAATTATGTAACTTTTCATTTACTTGCAAATACATTTTTCTTTTCTTGCTCATTTTGACACTTAAAAATGATACACAAATTAAAAAAAAGAAAGAAAAGAAGTAATAACAACAAACTTATTAGTCAAAAGTGGCAATGAACATTCATTATAACCACAAATAAACTGTGTCTCACAGGTGGTGAGTTACTCTATAGTTTTAGTTAGTGTTTGCACTCAGTGGGTCTTTAGGAATAAATTAATCCAGACATCTCTTTATCAAGGTGACTATTCGGTAAATTTACAGATTAAACACATTTAGTGTTGCAGCACTAAGATGTGCCGTTTCCACGCCTTCCTTCCATTTCATTGAGCAATATTGTCACAGCGCTGCAGGCAGATAATAAGTTACAGAGAATTCATTTATTGGTCCCATCATTTCCCAGAATACACTGGCAGCGAGGATGTTCCTGTTGCCTAGCAACTCCTGAAGATAAAATTGGACAGCAGCCAAGCATGAAAGTCATTCCACTGAGCGAGGTAAAGAGGATACCATCTTTAGCCTTCTCATCATCGCCCGGTGGTGATTTGGTGCCACATATCTGCTCCAAATTTCAAAGAGAGTTATTCAGAGAGACCTGAGCAGAATGATGGATTCTTTCTGTCATGTTGGTCGACCTGAGAGAGAGCAAGGTGTGACTGCAGCCTCACTTCACTCATTTATCTCCATCATCTATTGTGCTCTGAGCAATAATACTGTTACGGAGCAACGTGGCCATGTCCATATTACCTAAAGAAATTTGATAAATGTAAAATTTACAGGTAAAATTCTGTGTAATAAAAATAAATGGACTGTAATTTGAACACATGAAAGGTAATATTAGCATTCACAAGTAGGAAAATAAAACTAAATACTGGTTTTAGGACACAATAAGTCATTATCATGGGAAAATATCTCGTTTATGGCATCAGCAGTTTTGGCCAAGTTACTCTAAAAACTAAAATATAGTTTTTACTAGTCATGATTAGTTATTTTAAGATCATAGACAATTTTATTCCCATAGTATTGTATTGTACATTTGGTTTGGTACTAAAATGAAACAAAATCCTCCTATGCAACAATCAGTGGTGGATGAAGTACTCACTTTTTGTACTTAAGTAAAAGTACAGATAATTAGGCAAAAAAATACTTAAGTAAAAGAAAAGTACCAATAAAAAAATCTACTTAAGT
Source organism: Neostethus bicornis (assembly GCA_902685375.1). NCBI lineage: Eukaryota > Metazoa > Chordata > Actinopteri > Atheriniformes > Phallostethidae > Neostethus > Neostethus bicornis. The sequence continues at coordinate 9,780,888 of CACRXE010000076.1, read as the reverse complement.
AAAAGTACAAAAGTAATGGGTGTAAATTGTACTTTTTAACTAAAAAGAAAAAAATATTCGGCCATAATTCAAATGTTATTTTTCTGTGCTGTAGGGTCACAGTAAATACTCTGCAGGGGCGGACCCAAGAAGAGGGGGGCGTGCCGGCTAGCCCCTCCCCTCCCACCTCTGTCCCTCCTCTGGTCCACAGGAAAAAAAAAAAAAAAAAGAGAAGAAAGGAAAGGGGGCTGGCCCATTCCCTGCAGGGCCAGCGAATGGGCCACCTTAATGCAGGAAAAAAACTCTTATTTTTCAAAATGTTCTGGGAGGGAGGCCCCCAGTCCTCCTATACTGGCTTTGTCAATGACAACATGCCCCGCCTCGCTCCCTTTAGAAAATTTTTGGAGCCGCCCCTGCTCCACGTAATCATTGCTCAACTTTTTATTTAAAAGTAAACACAACGAAAAACAATCTTCTGACTCTTTTGAAATTTTTGTTATATTTCATGTTAGTTTTATGGCGGTGAATGACTGCGGAAAATGTTTACTCAGGCGATCAACTGCTTCCTCCACAGGTTGATTTTGGCGATGCGGCTTCAAAATGCACAAAAAAAAAAAAAACTGTATATTTTTCAAAATCCTGACCAAAAATGTAACAAAAAATTATAAACAGACTTTTAAAAGTAGCGAAGTAAAAGTACAGATATGTGCTCAAAAAATGTAATGAAGTAAAAGTAAAGGTCTAAAATTTTACTTAAGTACAGTACAGATACACAATTTTTTTACTTAAGTATTGTACGAAGTACATTTGCTTTGTTACATTCCACCACTGGCAACAATATACGCAGTTTATTTTGGAATTTTTATCACTTCTATGGTTTAATTCCCATATGAGATGAAGTTTGAAAGACTGGCATTTCTGTGTGAACTTTGCATGTTCTCCGGGAATCCGGATTCCTCCCACCCTCCAAATACGTGTGTTGGATTGATTAGCCAGTACAGAATTGCAACAAAAAATCTCTGTGGGTGTGTGTGTGTTTCTGTCAAACGTTTGACCAAATCTACACAAACTTCATGGACCAGAGTTAGAAAGAATCTAAATCAGCTCTGAGTTAGCTCTTTATCAAGCCCTCTTTGTAGCACAATTCTGGAGCCTGTCAATTGTTTCCCAGAAATGGAACCTCTGGAACACAATGCATTACCAAATTAGCTAACTATTGGCTTGTAATGCGCAAATTATAAAGCAGTCAAGTCTTATGCTTTAGTCTCTTTCATGTTTCTGAAATATTTCAGTTACAAAAGATCCTCAGCCGTTCAGAGTAAGTTTCTGCCCAAAGTTTGAGAGAGCAAAGTTTGTCGTCAGGATGGCCGAGTGGTCTAAGGCGCCAGACTCAAGGATTTGTCCTTCCTCTGAGTAGAGATTTCTGGTCTCCAGATGGAGGCGTGGGTTCAAATCCCACTCCTGACAAAGAAGTAATTAAAATCACTTGGAATGCAGGCATGGAAAACCATCACAGATTTTTTTTTAATTATGACAATACTAAACTTTCCAAAGTTTGACCCAATCTACACAAACTTCATGGACCAGAGTTTGAAAGAATCTAAACCAGCGCTGAGTTAGCTCTTTATCAAGCCCACTTTGTAGCACGAATCGGGAGCCTGACTCCTCTTTTTCTCTACAAGTTCATTCAGCAAAAGTCGCCCGGCTAGCTCAGTCGGTAGAGCATGAGACTCTTAATCTCAGGGTCGTGGGTTCGAGCCCCACGTTGGGCGTGTTGAATTTAACAACTGGATGGTGGCTCTTTTGCCACTTTTCAGAGATCTCCATTCTGATAAAGACATTAGTGTGTTGTGACTTGTACGTAAATACCTAATTAATTGTAAAGAATTACGACCATTGAAAGCGATCTAACACACCCATTATCACTCCCGCTTTCAAATACCAATACAAAAGAAGACACTCTCAGCAACAACAGGCACAAATTACGTCACTGTTGGCATCTCAAAATGATGCATAAAGTCTATAAAGAGTCATTTTACACTTGTCATTTGTTGCCCAGAAAAGGAACTTCTGGAACACGATGCATTACCAAATTAACTAACTATTGGCTTGTAATGCGCAAATTATAAAGCAGTCAAGTCTTGTGCTTTAGTCTCTTTCATGTTTCTGAAATATTTCAGTTACAAAAGCTACTCAGCCGTTCAGAGTAAGTTTCTGTCCAAAGTTTGAGAGAGCAACGTTTGTCGTCAGGATGGCCGAGTGGTCTAAGGCGCCAGACTCAAGGATTTGTCCTTCCTCCGAGTAGAGATTTCTGATCTCCAGATGAAGGCGTGGGTTCTAATCCCACTCCTGACAAAAAAAGTAATTCAAATCGCTTGGAATGCAGGCATGGAAAACCATCAAATATTTTTTTAATGATGATAATACTAAACTTTCCAAAGTTTGACCAAATCTACACAAACTTCATGGACCAGAGTTTGAAAGAATCTAAATCAGGTCTGAGTCATCTCTTTATCAAGCCCTCTTTGTAGCACGAATCGGGAGACTGACTCCCCTTTTTCTCTACAAGTTGATTCAACAAAAGTCGCCCGGCTAGCTCAGTCGGTAGAGCATGAGACTCTTAATCTCAGGGTCGTGGGTTAGAGCTCCACGTTGGGCGTCTTGAATTTAACAACCGGATGGTGGCTCTTTTGCCACTTTTCAGAGATCTCCATTCTGATAAAGACAATAGTGTGTTGTGACTTGTACGTAAATACCTAATTAACTGTAAAGAAATACGACCATTGAAAGCGATCTAACTCACCCATTATCACTCCCGCTTTAAAATAACAACAATACAAAAGAGGACACTCTCAGCAACAACAGTCACAAATTACGTCACTGTTGGCATCTCAAAATGATGCATAAAGTCTATAAAGAGTCATTTTACACTCGTCATTTGTTGCCCAGAAAAGGAACTTCTGGAACACGATGCATTACCAAATTAACTAACTATTGGCTTGTAATGCGCAAATTATAAAGCAGTCAAGTCTTGTGCTTTAGTCTCTTTCATGTTTATGAAATATTTCAGTTACAAAAGATCCTCAGCCGTTCAGAGTAAGCTTGTGTTCAAAGTTTGAGAGAGCAAAATTTGTCGTCAGGATGGCCGAGTGGTCTAAGGCGCCAGACTCAAGGATTTGTCCTTCCTCTGAGTAGAGATTTCTGGTCTCCAGATGGAGGCGTGGGTTCAAATCCCACTCCTGACAAAAAAAGTAATTCAAATCGCTTGGAATGCAGGCATGGAAAACCATCAAATATTTTTTTAATTATGACAATACTAAACTTTCCAAAGTTTGACAAAAACTACACAAACTTCATGGACCAGAGTTTGAAAGAATCTAAACCAGCGCTGAGTTAGCTCTTTATCAAGCCCTCTTTGTAGCACGAATCGGGAGCCTGACTCCTCTTTTTCTCTACAAGTTCATTCAGCAAAAGTCGCCCGGCTGGCTCAGTCGGTAGAGCATGAGACTCTTAATCTCAGGGTCGTGGGTTCGAGCCCCACGTTGGGCGTGTTGAATTTAACAACCGGATGGTGGCTCTTTTGCCACTTTTCAGAGATCTCCATTCTGATAAAGACAGTAGTGTGTTGTGACTTGTACGTAAATACCTAATTAATTGTAAAGAATTACGACCATTGAAAGCGATCTAACACACCCATTATCACTCCCGCTTTCAAATACCAATACAAAAGAAGACACTCTCAGCAACAACAGGCACAAATTACGTCACTGTTGGCATCTCAAAATGATGCATAAAGTCTATAAAGAGTCAATTTACACTTGTCATTTGTTGCCCAGAAAAGGAACTTCTGGAACACGATGCATTACCAAATTAGCTAACTATTGGCTTGTAATGCGCAAATTATAAAGCAGTCACGTCTTGTGCTTTAGTCTCTTTCATGTTTATGAAATATTTCAGTTACAAAAGATCCTCAGCCGTTCCGAGTAAGCTTGTGTTCAAAGTTTGAGAGAGCAAAGTTTATCGTCAGGATGGCCGAGTGGTCTAAGGCGCCAGACTCAAGGATTTGTCCTTCCTCCGAGTAGAAATTTCTGTTCTCCAGATGGAGGCGTGGGTTCAAATCCCACTCCTGACAAAAAAAGAAATTCAAATCGCTTGGAATGCAGGCATGGAAAACCATCAAATATTTTTTTTAATGATGATAATACTAAACTTTCCAAAGTTTGACCAAATCTACACAAACTTCATGGACCAGAGTTTGAAAGAATCTAAACCAGGTCTGAGTCATCTCTTTATCAAGCCCTCTTTGTAGCACGAATCGGGAGCCTGACTCCTATTTTCTCTACAAGTTCATTCGGCAAAAGTCGCCCGGCTAGCTCAGTCGGTAGAGCATGAGACTCTTAATCTCAGGGTCGTGGGTTAGAGCCCTACGTTGGGCGTGTTGAATTTAACAACCGGATGGTGGCCCTTTTGCCACTTTTCAGAGATCTCCATTCTGATAAAGACATTCGTGTGTTGTGACTTGTACGTAAATACCTAATTAACTGTAAAGAAATACGACCATTGAAAGCGATCTAACTCACCCATTATCACTCCCGCTTTCAAATAACAACAATACAAAAGAGGACACTCTCAGCAACAACAGTCACAAATTACGTCACTGTTGGCATCTCAAAATGATGCATAAAGTCTATAAAGAGTCATTTTACACTTGTCATTTGTTGCCCAGAAAAGGAACTTCTGGAACACGATGCATTACCAAATTAACTAACTATTGGCTTATAATGCGCAAATTATAAAGCAGTCAAGTCTTGTGCTTTAGTCTCTTTCATGTTTATGAAATATTTCAGTTACAAAAGATCCTCAGCCGTTCAGAGTAAGTTTCTGTCCAAAGTTTGAGAGAGCAAAGTTTGTCGTCAGGATGGCCGAGTGGTCTAAGGCGCCAGACTCAAGGATTTGTCCTTCCTCCGAGTAGAGATTTCTGGTCTCCAGATGGAGGCGTGGGTTCAAATCCCACTCCTGACAAAGAAGTAATTAAAATCACTTGGAATGCAGGCAAGGAAAACCATCAAAGATTTTTTTTTAATTATGACAATACTAAACTTTCCAAAGTTTGACCCAATCTACACAAACTTCATGGACCAGAGTTTGAAAGAATCTAAACCAGCGCTGAGTTAGCTCTTTATCAAGCCCACTTTGTAGCACGAATCGGGAGCCTGACTCCTCTTTTTCTCTACAAGTTCATTCAGCAAAAGTCGCCCGGCTAGCTCAGTCGGTAGAGCATGAGACTCTTAATCTCAGGGTCGTGGGTTCGAGCCCCACGTTGGGCGTGTTGAATTTAACAACCGGATGGTGGCTCTTTTGCCACTTTTCAGAGATCTCCATTCTGATAAAGACATTAGTGTGTTGTGACTTGTACGTAAATACCTAATTAATTGTAAAGAATTACGACCATTGAAAGCGATCTAACACACCCATTATCACTCCCGCTTTCAAATACCAATACAAAAGAAGACACTCTCAGCAACAACAGGCACAAATTACGTCACTGTTGGCATCTCAAAATGATGCATAAAGTCTATAAAGAGTCAATTTACACTTGTCATTTGTTGCCCAGAAAAGGAACTTCTGGAACACGATGCATTACCAAATTAGCTAACTATTGGCTTGTAATGTGCAAATTATAAAGCAGTCACGTCTTGTGCTTTAGTCTCTCATGTTTCTGAAATATTTCAGTTACAAAAGCTCCTCAGCCGTTCAGAGTAAGTTTCTGTCCAAAGTTTAAGAGAGCAAAGTTTGTCGTCAGGATGGCCGAGTGGTCTAAGGCGCCAGACTCAAGGATTTGTCTTTCCTCCGAGCAGAGATTTCTGGTCTCCAGAAGGAGGCGTGGGTTCAAATCCTACTCCTGACAAAGAAGTTATAAAAATCAGTTGGAATGCAGGCATGGAATACCATCAAATTTTTTTTTTTTGATGATAATACTAAACTTTTCCAAAGATTGACCAAATCAACACAAACTTCATGGACCAGAGTTTGAAAGAATCTAAACCAGCGCTGAGTTAGCTCTTTATCAAGCCCTCTTTGTAGTACGAATTGGGAGCCTGACTCCTCTTTTTCTCTACAAGTTCATTCAGCAAAAGTCGCCCGGCTAGCTCAGTCGGTAGAGCATGAGACTCTTAATCTCAGGGTCGTGGGTTCGAGCCCTACGTTGGGCGTGTTTAATTTAACAACCGCATGGTGGCTCTTTTGCCATTTTTCAGAGATCTCCATTCTGATAAAGACAGTAGTGTGTTGTGACTTGTACGTAAATACCTAATTAATTGTAAAAATTTACGACCATTGAAAACGATCTAACACGTGTGGTAGAAAATTTTGGATTAAGTAAGGTTAATTTTTACTTTAAAAACATGTTAATGACAATAAGTGTCTTTAATTAACTTGATGTGCTGAATCAAGACATCTGTCTGACATCCATGGTGTGAGAACACTTTGCCAGCCTGTTCACACAGACTCCAAGCCGCTCGAGGACAAGCAAAGATACATTTTATAAACTCTAGCCAAATAACTCTGTCCAGCGAGTTGCAGGTGCAAGATAAGGACATGTTTAGTTTGCTCAGCCCAACCAAAGTTGCATAGCCTATCAGAATGCCTAGCAACGAAAAAGCCCACCCTGACAACGGGAATCCTTAAAACATGTGTGTGTGGGAAGTTCGTATAACTTCTGCCGATCAATCTTTGATTTGCATGAACTTCCAATGCTGCAGCATTTAATCTTTGTACTTTATTAAATTCTGTATTTTCTCTTCTCATTTGTGTGACGTCTTATTAAGAAAATTCCACAACACACACCCATTATCACTCCCGCCTCAAATAACAACAATACAAAAGAAGACACTCTCAGCAACAACAGGCACAAATTACGTCACTGTTGGCATCTCAAAATGATGCATAAAGTCTATACAGAGTCATTTTACACCAGTCTTTTTTTGCCCAGAAAAGGAACTTCTGGAACACGATGCATTACCAAATTAACTAACTATTGGCTTTTAATGCGCAAATTATAAAGCAGTCAAGTCTTTTGCTTTAGTCTCTTTCATGTTTATGAAATATTTCAGTTACAAAAGATCCTCAGCCGTTCAGAGTAAGTTTCTGTCCAAAGTTTGAGAGAGCAAAGTTTGTCGTCAGGATGGCCGAGTGGTCTAAGGTGCCAGACTCAAGGATTTGTCCTTCCTCCAAGTAGAGATTTCTGGTCTACAGATGGAGGTGTGGGTTCAAATCCAACTCCTGACAAAGAAGTAATTATAATCACTTTATATGCAGGCATGGAAAATCATTAAATATTTTTTTTTTGATGATGATAATACTAATTTTTCCAAAGTTTGACCAAATCTACACAAACTTATTAGAGCAGAGTTAGAAAGAATCTAAACCAGCGCAGAGTAAGTTCTTTATCAAGCCCTCTTTGTAGCACGAATCGGGAGCCTGACTCCTCTTTTTCTCTACAAGTTCATTCAGCAAAAGTCGCCCGGCTAGCTCAGTCGGTAGAGCATGAGACTCTTAATCTCAGGGTCGTGGGTTCGAGCCCCACGTTGGGCGTGTTGAATCTAACAACCTAATGGTGGCTCTTTTGCCACTTTTCAGAGATCTCCATTCTGATAAAGACAGTAGTGTGTTGTGACTTGTACGTAAATTCCTAATTAACTGTAAAGAATTACGACCATTGAAAGCGATCTAACTCACCCATTATCACTCCCGCTTTCAAATAACAACAATACAAAAGAGGACACTCTCAGCAACAACAGTCACAAATTACGTCACTGTTGGCATCTCAAAATGATGCATAAAGTCTATAAAGAGTCATTTTACACTTGTCATTTGTTGCCCAGAAAAGGAACTTCTGGAACACGATGCATTACCAAATTAGCTAACTATTGGCTTGTAATGCGCAAATTATAAAGCAGTCAAGTCTTGTGCTTTAGTCTCTTTCATGTTTATGAAATATTTCAGTTACAAAAGATCCTCAGCCGTTCAGAGTAAGTTTCTGTCCAAAGTTTGAGAGAGCAAAGTTTGTCGTCAGGATGGCCGAGTGGTCTAAGGCGCCAGACTCAAGGATTTGTCCTTCCTCCGAGTAGAGATTTCTGGTCTCCAGATGGAGGCGTGGGTTCAAATCCCACTCCTGACAAAAAAAGTAATTCAAATCGCTTGGAATGCAGGCATGGAAAACCATCAAATATTTTTTTAATGCTGATAATACTAAACTTTCCAAAGTTTGACCAAATCTACACAAACTTCATGGACCAGAGTTTGAAAGAATCTAAATCAGGTCTGAGTCATCTCTTTATCAAGCCCTCTTTGTAGCACAAATCGGGAGACTGACTCCTCTTTTTCTCTACAAGTTGATTCAACAAAAGTCGCCCGGCTAGCTCAGTCGGTAGAGCATGAGACTCTTAATCTCACGGTCGTGGGTTAGAGCTCCACGTTGGGCGTCTTGAATTTAACAACCAGATGGTGGCTCTTTTGCCACTTTTCAGAGATCTCCATTCTGATAAAGACAATAGTGTGTTGTGACTTGTACGTAAATACCTAATTAACTTGTAAAGAATTACGACCATTGAAAGCGATCTAACATCACCCATTATCACTCCCGCTTTCAAATACACAATACAAAAGAGGACACTCTCAGCAACAACAGTCACAAATTACGTCACTGTTGGCATCTCAAAATGATGCATAAAGTCTATAAAGAGTCATTTTACACTCGTCATTTGTTGCCCAGAAAAGGAACTTCTGGAACACGATGCATTACCAAATTAACTAACTATTGGCTTGTAATGCGCAAATTATAAAGCAGTCAAGTCTTGTGCTTTAGTCTCTTTCATGTTTATGAAATATTTCAGTTACAAAAGATCCTCAGCCGTTCAGAGTAAGCTTGTGTTCAAAGTTTGAGAGAGCAAAGTTTAGTCGTCAGGATGGCCGAGTGGTCTAAGGCGCCAGACTCAAGGATTTGTCCTTCCTCTGAGTAGAGATTTCTGGTCTCCAGATGGAGGCGTGGGTTCAAATCCCACTCCTGACAAAAAAAGTAATTCAAATCGCTTGGAATGCAGGCATGGAAAACCATCAAATATTTTTTTAATTATGACAATACTAAACTTTCCAAAGTTTGACCAAATCTACACAAACTTCATGGACCAGAGTTTGAAAGAATCTAAACCAGCGCTGAGTTAGCTCTTTATCAAGCCCTCTTTGTAGCACGAATCGGGAGCCTGACTCCTCTTTTTCTCTACAAGTTCATTCAGCAAAAGTCGCCCGGCTAGCTCAGTCGGTAGAGCATGAGACTCTTAATCTCAGGGTTGTGGGTTCGAGCCCCACGTTGGGCGTGTTGAATTTAACAACCGGATGGTGGCTCTTTTTCCACTTTTCAGAGATCTCCATTCTGATAAAGACAGTAGTGTGTTGTGACTTGTACGTAAATACCTAATTAATTGTAAAGAATTACGACCATTGAAAGCGATCTAACACACCCATTATCACTCCCGCTTTCAAATACCAATACAAAAGAAGGACACTCTCAGCAACAACAGTCACAAATTACGTCACTGTTGGCATCTCAAAATGATGCATAAAGTCTATAAAGAGTCATTTTACACTTGTCATTTGTTGCCCAGAAAAGGAACTTCTGGAACACGATGCATTACCAAATTAACTAACTATTGGCTTGTAATGCGCAAATTATAAAGCAGTCAAGTCTTGTGCTTTAGTCTCTTTCATGTTTATGAAATATTTCAGTTACAAAAGATCCTCAGCCGTTCAGAGTAAGCTTGTGTTCAAAGTTTGAGAGAGCAAAGTTTGTCGTCAGGATGGCCGAGTGGTCTAAGGCGCCAGACTCAAGGATTTGTCCTTCCTCTGAGTAGAGATTTCTGGTCTCCAGATGGAGGCGTGGGTTCAAATCCCACTCCTGACAAAAAAAGTAATTCAAATCGCTTGGAATGCAGGCATGGAAAACCATCAAATATTTTTTTAATTATGACAATACTAAACTTTCCAAAGTTTGACCAAATCTACACAAACTTCATGGACCAGAGTTTGAAAGAATCTAAACCAGCGCTGAGTTAGCTCTTTATCAAGCCCTCTTTGTAGCACGAATCGGGAGCCTGACTCCTCTTTTTCTCTACAAGTTCATTCAGCAAAAGTCGCCCGGCTGGCTCAGTCGGTAGAGCATGAGACTCTTAATCTCAGGGTCGTGGGTTCGAGCCCCACGTTGGGCGTGTTGAATTTAACAACCGGATGGTGGCTCTTTTGCCACTTTTCAGAGATCTCCATTCTGATAAAGACAGTAGTGTGTTGTGACTTGTACGTAAATACCTAATTAATTGTAAAGAATTACGACCATTGAAAGCGATCTAACACACCCATTATCACTCCCGCTTTCAAATACCAATACAAAAGAAGGACACTCTCAGCAACAACAGGCACAAATTACGTCACTGTTGGCATCTCAAAATGATGCATAAAGTCTATAAAGAGTCATTTTACACTTGTCATTTGTTGCCCAGAAAAGGAACTTCTGGAACACGATGCATTACCAAATTAGCTAACTATTGGCTTGTAATGCGCAAATTATAAAGCAGTCACGTCTTGTGCTTTAGTCTCTTTCATGTTTATGAAATATTTCAGTTACAAAAGATCCTCAGCCGTTCCGAGTAAGCTTGTGTTCAAAGTTTGAGAGAGCAAAGTTTGTCGTCAGGATGGCCGAGTGGTCTAAGGCGCCAGACTCAAGGATTTGTCCTTCCTCCGAGTAGAGATTTCTGGTCTCCAGATGGAGGCGTGGGTTCAAATCCCACTCCTGACAAAAAAAGTAATTCAAATCGCTTGGAATGCAGGCATGGAAAACCATCAAATATTTTTTTAATGATGATAATACTAAACTTTCCAAAGTTTGACCAAATCTACACAAACTTCATGGACCAGAGTTTGAAAGAATCTAAACCAGGTCTGAGTCATCTCTTTATCAAGCCCTCTTTGTAGCACGAATCGGGAGCCTGACTCCTATTTTCTCTACAAGTTCATTCGGCAAAAGTCGCCCGGCTAGCTCAGTCGGTAGAGCATGAGACTCTTAATCTCAGGGTCGTGGGTTAGAGCCCTACGTTGGGCGTGTTGAATTTAACAACCGGATGGTGGCTCTTTTGCCACTTTTCAGAGATCTCCATTCTGATAAAGACATTAGTGTGTTGTGACTTGTACGTAAATACCTAATTAACTGTAAAGAAATACGACCATTGAAAGCGATCTAACTCACCCATTATCACTCCCGCTTTCAAATAACAACAATACAAAAGAGGACACTCTCAGCAACAACAGTCACAAATTACGTCACTGTTGGCATCTCAAAATGATGCATAAAGTCTATAAAGAGTCATTTTACACTTGTCATTTGTTGCCCAGAAAAGGAACTTCTGGAACACGATGCATTACCAAATTAACTAACTATTGGCTTATAATGCGCAAATTATAAAGCAGTCAAGTCTTGTGCTTTAGTCTCTTTCATGTTTATGAAATATTTCAGTTACAAAAGATCCTCAGCCGTTCAGAGTAAGTTTCTGTCCAAAGTTTGAGAGAGCAAAGTTTGTCGTCAGGATGGCCGAGTGGTCTAAGGCGCCAGACTCAAGGATTTGTCCTTCCTCTGAGTAGAGATTTCTGGTCTCCAGATGGAGGCGTGGGTTCAAATCCCACTCCTGACAAAAAAAGTAATTCAAATCGCTTGGAATGCAGGCATGGAAAACCATCAAATATTTTTTTTAATTATGACAATACTAAACTTTCCAAAGTTTGACCAAATCTACACAAACTTCATGGACCAGAGTTTGAAAGAATCTAAACCAGCGCTGAGTTAGCTCTTTATCAAGCCCTCTTTGTAGCACGAATCGGGAGCCTGACTCCTCTTTTTCTCTACAAGTTCATTCAGCAAAAGTCGCCCGGCTAGCTCAGTCGGTAGAGCATGAGACTCTTAATCTCAGGGTCGTGGGTTCGAGCCCCTACGTTGGGCGTGTTGAATTTAACAACCGGATGGTGGCTCTTTTTCCACTTTTCAGAGATCTCCATTCTGATAAAGACAGTAGTGTGTTGTGACTTGTACGTAAATACCTAATTAATTGTAAAGAATTACGACCATTGAAAGCGATCTAACACACCCATTATCACTCCCGCTTTCAAATACCAATACAAAAGAAGACACTCTCAGCAACAACAGGCACAAATTACGTCACTGTTGGCATCTCAAAATGATGCATAAAGTCTATAAAGAGTCATTTTACACTTGTCATTTGTTGCCCAGAAAAGGAACTTCTGGAACACGATGCATTACCAAATTAACTAACTATTGGCTTATAATGCGCAAATTATAAAGCAGTCAAGTCTTGTGCTTTAGTCTCTTTCATGTTTATGAAATATTTCAGTTACAAAAGATCCTCAGCCGTTCAGAGTAAGTTTCTGTCCAAAGTTTGAGAGAGCAAAGTTTGTCGTCAGGATGGCCGAGTGGTCTAAGGCGCCAGACTCAAGGATTTGTCCTTCCTCTGAGTAGAGATTTCTGGTCTCCAGATGGAGGCGTGGGTTCAAATCCCACTCCTGACAAAAAAAGTAATTCAAATCGCTTGGAATGCAGGCATGGAAAACCATCAAATATTTTTTTAATTATGACAATACTAAACTTTCCAAAGTTTGACCAAATCTACACAAACTTCATGGACCAGAGTTTGAAAGAATCTAAACCAGCGCTGAGTTAGCTCTTTATCAAGCCCTCTTTGTAGCACGAATCGGGAGCCTGACTCCTCTTTTTCTCTACAAGTTCATTCAGCAAAAGTCGCCCGGCTAGCTCAGTCGGTAGAGCATGAGACTCTTAATCTCAGGGTCGTGGGTTCGAGCCCTACGTTGGGCGTGTTGAATTTAACAACCGGATGGTGGCTCTTTTGCCACTTTTCAGAGATCTCCATTCTGATAAAGACAGTAGTGTGTTGTGACTTGTACGTAAATACCTAATTAATTGTAAAGAATTACGACCATTGAAAGCGATCTAACACACCCATTATCACTCCCGCTTTCAAATACCAATACAAAAGAAGACACTCTCAGCAACAACAGTCACAAATTACGTCACTGTTGGCATCTCAAAATGATGCATAAAGTCTATAAAGAGTATTTTACACTTGTCATTTGTTGCCCAGAAAAGGAACTTCTGGAACACGATGCATTACCAAATTAACTAACTATTGGCTTGTAATGCGCAAATTATAAAGCAGTCAAGTCTTGTGCTTTAGTCTCTTTCATGTTTATGAAATATTTCAGTTACAAAAGATCCTCAGCCGTTCAGAGTAAGCTTGTGTTCAAAGTTTGAGAGAGCAAAGTTTGTCGTCAGGATGGCCGAGTGGTCTAAGGCGCCAGACTCAAGGATTTGTCCTTCCTCTGAGTAGAGATTTCTGGTCTCCAGATGGAGGCGTGGGTTCAAATCCCACTCCTGACAAAAAAAGTAATTCAAATCGCTTGGAATGGAGGCATGGAAAACCATCAAATATTTTTTTAATTATGACAATACTAAACTTTCCAAAGTTTGACCAAATCTACACGTACTTCATGGACCAGAGTTTGAAAGAATCTAAACCAGCGCTGAGTTAGCTCTTTATCAAGCCCTCTTTGTAGCACGAATCGGGAGCCTGACTCCTCTTTTTCTCTACAAGTTCATTCAGCAAAAGTCGCCCGGCTAGCTCAGTCGGTAGAGCATGAGACTCTTAATCTCAGGGTCGTGGGTTAGAGCCCTACGTTGGGCGTGTTGAATTTAACAACCGGATGGTGGCTCTTTTGCCACTTTTCAGAGATCTCCATTCTGATAAAGACAGTAGTGTGTTGTGACTTGTACGTAAATACCTAATTAATTGTAAAGAATTACGACCATTGAAAGCGATCTAACACACCCATTATCACTCCCGCTTTCAAATACCAATACAAAAGAAGACACTCTCAGCAACAACAGGCACAAATTACGTCACTGTTGGCATCTTAAAATGATGCATAAAGTCTATAAAGACTATTTTACACTTGTCATTTGTTGCCCAGAAAAGGAACTTCTGGAACACGATGCATTACCAAATTAACTAACTATTGGCTTATAATGCGCAAATTATAAAGCAGTCAAGTCTTGTGCTTTAGTCTCTTTCATGTTTATGAAATATTTCAGTTACAAAAGATCCTCAGCCGTTCAGAGTAAGCTTGCTGTTCAAAGTTTGAGAGAGCAAAGTTTGTCGTCAGGATGGCCGAGTGGTCTAAGGCGCCAGACTCAAGGATTTGTCCTTCCTCTGAGTAGAGATTTCTGGTCTCCAGATGGAGGCGTGGGTTCAAATCCCACTCCTGACAAAAAAAGTAATTCAAATCGCTTGGAATGCAGGCATGGAAAACCATCAAATATTTTTTTAATTATGACAATACTAAACTTTCCAAAGTTTGACCAAATCTACACAAACTTCATGGACCAGAGTTTGAAAGAATCTAAACCAGCGCTGAGTTAGCTCTTTATCAAGCCCTCTTTGTAGCACGAATCGGGAGCCTGACTCCTCTTTTTCTCTACAAGTTCATTCAGCAAAAGTCGCCCGGCTAGCTCAGTCGGTAGAGCATGAGACTCTTAATCTCAGGGTTGTGGGTTCGAGCCCCACGTTGGGCGTGTTGAATTTAACAACCGGATGGTGGCTCTTTTGCCACTTTTCAGAGATCTCCATTCTGATAAAGACAGTAGTGTGTTGTGACTTGTACGTAAATACCTAATTAATTGTAAAGAATTACGACCATTGAAAGCGATCTAACACACCCATTATCACTCCCGCTTTCAAATACCAATACAAAAGAAGACACTCTCAGCAACAACAGTCACAAATTACGTCACTGTTGGCATCTCAAAATGATGCATAAAGTCTATAAAGAGTCATTTTACACTTGTCATTTGTTGCCCAGAAAAGGAACTTCTGGAACACGATGCATTACCAAATTAACTAACTATTGGCTTGTAATGCGCAAATTATAAAGCAGTCAAGTCTTGTGCTTTAGTCTCTTTCATGTTTATGAAATATTTCAGTTACAAAAGATCCTCAGCCGTTCAGAGTAAGCTTGTGTTCAAAGTTTGAGAGAGCAAAGTTTGTCGTCAGGATGGCCGAGTGGTCTAAGGCGCCAGACTCAAGGATTTGTCCTTCCTCTGAGTAGAGATTTCTGGTCTCCAGATGGAGGCGTGGGTTCAAATCCCACTCCTGACAAAAAAAGTAATTCAAATCGCTTGGAATGCAGGCATGGAAAACCATCAAATATTTTTTTAATTATGACAATACTAAACTTTCCAAAGTTTGACCCAATCTACACAAACTTCATGGACCAGAGTTTGAAAGAATCTAAACCAGCGCTGAGTTAGCTCTTTATCAAGCCCTCTTTGTAGCACGAATCGGGAGCCTGACTCCTCTTTTTCTCTACAAGTTCATTCAGCAAAAGTCGCCCGGCTAGCTCAGTCGGTAGAGCATGAGACTCTTAATCTCAGGGTCGTGGGTTCGAGCCCCACGTTGGGCGTGTTGAATTTAACAACCGGATGGTGGCTCTTTTGCCACTTTTCAGAGATCTCCATTCTGATAAAGACAGTAGTGTGTTGTGACTTGTACGTAAATACCTAATTAATTGTAAAGAATTACGACCATTGAAAGCGATCTAACACACCCATTATCACTCCCGCTTTCAAATACCAATACAAAAGAAGACACTCTCAGCAACAACAGTCACAAATTACGTCACTGTTGGCATCTCAAAATGATGCATAAAGTCTATAAAGAGTCATTTTACACTTGTCATTTGTTGCCCAGAAAAGGAACTTCTGGAACACGATGCATTACCAAATTAACTAACTATTGGCTTGTAATGCGCAAATTATAAAGCAGTCAAGTCTTGTGCTTTAGTCTCTTTCATGTTTATGAAATATTTCAGTTACAAAAGATCCTCAGCCGTTCAGAGTAAGCTTGTGTTCAAAGTTTGAGAGAGCAAAGTTTGTCGTCAGGATGGCCGAGTGGTCTAAGGCGCCAGACTCAAGGATTTGTCCTTCCTCTGAGTAGAGATTTCTGGTCTCCAGATGGAGGCGTGGGTTCAAATCCCACTCCTGACAAAAAAAGTAATTCAAATCGCTTGGAATGCAGGCATGGAAAACCATCAAATATTTTTTTAATTATGACAATACTAAACTTTCCAAAGTTTGACCCAATCTACACAAACTTCATGGACCAGAGTTTGAAAGAATCTAAACCAGCGCTGAGTTAGCTCTTTATCAAGCCCTCTTTGTAGCACGAATCGGGAGCCTGACTCCTCTTTTTCTCTACAAGTTCATTCAGCAAAAGTCGCCCGGCTAGCTCAGTCGGTAGAGCATGAGACTCTTAATCTCAGGGTTGTGGGTTCGAGCCCCACGTTGGGCGTGTTGAATTTAACAACTGGATGGTGACTCTTTTGCCACTTTTCAGAGATCTCCATTCTGATAAAGACAGTAGTGTGTTGTGACTTGTACGTAAATACCTAATTAATTGTAAAGAATTACGACCATTGAAAGCGATCTAACACACCCATTATCACTCCCGCTTTCAAATACCAATACAAAAGAAGACACTCTCAGCAACAACAGTCACAAATTACGTCACTGTTGGCATCTCAAAATGATGCATAAAGTCTATAAAGAGTCATTTTACACTTGTCATTTGTTGCCCAGAAAAGGAACTTCTGGAACACGATGCATTACCAAATTAACTAACTATTGGCTTGTAATGCGCAAATTATAAAGCAGTCAAGTCTTGTGCTTTAGTCTCTTTCATGTTTATGAAATATTTCAGTTACAAAAGATCCTCAGCCGTTCAGAGTAAGCTTGTGTTCAAAGTTTGAGAGAGCAAAGTTTGTCGTCAGGATGGCCGAGTGGTCTAAGGCGCCAGACTCAAGGATTTGTCCTTCCTCCGAGTAGAGATTTCTGGTCTCCAGATGGAGGCGTGGGTTCAAATCCCACTCCTGACAAAAAAGTAATTCAAATCGCTTGGAATGCAGGCATGGAAAACCATCAAATATTTTTTTAATGATGATAATACTAAACTTTCCAAAGTTTGACCAAATCTACACAAACTTCATGGAGCAGAGTTTGAAAGAATCTAAACCAGCGCTGAGTTAGCTCTTTATCAAGCCCTCTTTGTAGCACGAATCGGGAGCCTGACTCCTCTTTTTCTCTACAAGTTCATTCAGCAAAAGTCGCCCGGCTAGCTCAGTCGGTAGAGCATGAGACTCTTAATCTCAGGGTCGTGGGTTCGATCCCCACGTTGGGCGTGTTGAATTTAACAACCGGATGGTGGCTCTTTTGCCACTTTTCAGAGATCTCCATTCTGATAAAGACAGTAGTGTGTTGTGACTTGTACGTAAATACCTAATTAATTGTAAAGAATTACGACCATTGAAAGCGATCTAACACACCCATTATCACTCCCGCTTTCAAATACCAATACAAAAGAAGACACTCTCAGCAACAACAGGCACAAATTACGTCACTGTTGGCATCTTAAAATGATGCATAAAGTCTATAAAGAGCTATTTTACACTTGTCATTTGTTGCCCAGAAAGGAACTTCTGGAACACGATGCATTACCAAATTAACTAACTATTGGCTTGTAATGCGCAAATTATAAAGCAGTCAAGTCTTGTGCTTTAGTCTCTTTCATGTTTATGAAATATTTCAGTTACAAAAGATCCTCAGCCGTTCAGAGTAAGCTTGTGTTCAAAGTTTGAGAGAGCAAAGTTTATCGTCAGGATGGCCGAGTGGTCTAAGGCGCCAGACTCAAGGATTTGTCCTTCCTCCGAGTAGAGATTTCTGGTCTCCAGATGGAGGCGTGGGTTCAAATTCCACTCCTGACAAAACAAGTAATTCAAATCGCTTGGAATGCAGGCATGGAAAACCATCAAATATTTTTTTAATGATGATAATACTAAACTTTCCAAAGTTTGACCAAATCTACACAAACATCATGGACCAGAGTTTGAAAGAATCTAAACCAGCGCTGAGTTAGCTCTTTATCAAGCCCTCTTTGTAGCACGAATCGGGAGCCTGACTCCTATTTTCTCTACAAGTTCATTCAGCAAAAGTCGCCCGGCTAGCTCAGTCGGTAGAGCATGAGACTCTTAATCTCAGGGTCGTGGGTTAGAGCCCCACGTTGGGCGTGTTGAATTTAACAACCGGATGGTGGCTCTTTTGCCACTTTTCAGAGATCTCCATTCTGATAAAGACATTAGTGTGTTGTGACTTGTACGTAAATACCTAATTAACTGTAAAGAAATACGACCATTGAAAGCGATCTAACTCACCCATTATCACTCCCGCTTTCAAATACCAATACAAAAGAAGACACTCTCAGCAACAACAGGCACAAATTACGTCACTGTTGGCATCTCAAAATGATGCATAAAGTCTATAAAGAGTCATTTTACACTTGTCATTTGTTGCCCAGAAAAGGAACTTCTGGAACACGATGCATTACCAAATTAACTAACTATTGGCTTGTAATGCGCAAATTATAAAGCAGTCAAGTCTTGTGCTTTAGTCTCTTTCATGTTTATGAAATATTTCAGTTACAAAAGATCCTCAGCCGTTCAGAGTAAGCTTGTGTTCAAAGTTTGAGAGAGCAAAGTTTATCGTCAGGATGGCCGAGTGGTCTAAGGCGCCAGACTCAAGGATTTGTCCTTCCTCCGAGTAGAGATTTCTGGTCTCCAGATGGAGGCGTGGGTTCAAATTCCACTCCTGACAAAAAAAGTAATTCAAATCGCTTGGAATGCAGGCATGGAAAACCATCAAATATTTTTTTAATGATGATAATACTAAACTTTCCAAAGTTTGACCAAATCTACACAAACTTCATGGACCAGAGTTTGAAAGAATCTAAACCAGCGCTGAGTTAGCTCTTTATCAAGCCCTCTTTGTAGCACGAATCGAGAGCCTGACTCCTATTTTCTCTACAAGTTCATTCAGCAAAAGTCGCCCGGCTAGCTCAGTCGGTAGAGCATGAGACTCTTAATCTCAGGGTCGTGGGTTAGAGCCCCACGTTGGGCGTGTTGAATTTAACAACCGGATGGTGGCTCTTTTGCCACTTTTCAGAGATCTCCATTCTGATAAAGACATTAGTGTGTTGTGACTTGTACGTAAATACCTAATTAACTGTAAAGAATTACGACCATTGAAAGCGATCTAACTCACCCATTATCACTCCCGCTTTCAAATACCAATACAAAAGAAGACACTCTCAGCAACAACAGGCACAAATTACGTCACTGTTGGCATCTCAAAATGATGCATAAAGTCTATAAAGAGTCATTTTACACTTGTCATTTGTTGCCCAGAAAAGGAACTTCTGGAACACGATGCATTACCAAATTAACTAACTATTGGCTTGTAATGCGCAAATTATAAAGCAGTCAAGTCTTGTGCTTTAGTCTCTTTCATGTTTCTGAAATATTTCAGTTACAAAAGCTCCTCAGCCGTTCAGAGTAAGTTTTTGTCCAAAGTTTGAGAGAGCAAAGTTTGTCGTCAGGATGGCCGAGTGGTCTAAGGCGCCAGACTCAAGGATTTGTCCTTCCTCCGAGTAGAGATTTTCGGATCTCCAGATGAAGGCGTGGGTTCAAATCCCACTCCTGACAAAAAAAGAAATTCAAATCGCTTGGAATGCAGGCATGGAAAACCATCAAATATTTTTTTAATGATGATAATACTAAACTTTCCAAAGTTTGACCCAATCTACACAAACTTCATGGACCAGAGTTTGAAAGAATCTAAACCAGCGCTGGGTTAGCTCTTTATCAAGCCCTCTTTGTAGCACGAATCGGGTGCCTGACTCCTCTTTTTCTTTACAAGTTCATTCAGCAAAAGTTGCCCGGCTAGCTCAGTCGGTAGAGCATGAGACTCTTAATCTCAGGGTCGTGGGTTCGAGCCCCACGTTGGGCGTGTTGAATTTAACAACCGGATGGTGGCTCTTTTGCCACTTTTCAGAGATCTCCATTCTGATAAAGAATGGAGAAAGGAACTTACGACAGTAAGTTCCTTGGAATGATTATAGATCACAAATTAAGCTGGAAATCACACATAAATTATACAAAAAATAAACTGTCTAAAGTAATAGCAATCATTTATAAATTCAGATTTGTCCTAAATAAAAAAAGTTTGTTTATGTTATATAACACATTAGTACTTCCATATATAACTTATTGTATCGAGATTTGGGGAAATACGTACAAAACTAACACAAAACCAATTTATATTTTACAAAAAAAAGCAATACGAGCAATAACATTCTCATCTTATAATCAACCTACCAATAATCTATTTATAAATTTAAAAACATTAAAGTTCTATGATTTAGTGGAATTACACACTTTAAAATTTATGTTTAAGATAAAAAAAAACATGATGTCAAACTCTATACAAAATATGTTTATTATTAGGAAAAGTCCATACGAATTAAGAGGAAATGATGTGTTCATTAAAAATAAATTTAGAACAAATGTTAAAAAATTCTGTATTTCTATTAAAGGTGTGGATCTTTGGAATAATTGTAATGATGAACTTAAATTGTGTTTAAATCTTTTATGTTTAAAAAAGAAATTTAAGTTATTAATACTTAAAAAATATGCAAGTCTTGATGGTTAAATTCAAGCTTCTATAAAAAGTAAACAATTATGATATGTTATGATTATGTTATGTGTTATGAATATGTATTATGATTATGTTATATGTTATGATGTGTTATGATTATGTTATGATGTATTATGATATTATTATGTTATGTGTTATAACAATTATGATGACTTAGTATTTACTTATGTCTTTTTGCTTTTATTATGACATAAAAAAAAAAAAAAAAAGGGTCGGCGTAATAAGCGTTTGCTTCAGCCGTTACCTTTTCGGTCCTTTGCTGGAATATGGTTATTTTCTTTATTTCATTGATATGAGGTTGCACTGTGACCGAAATAAATAAATAAATAAAAAAAAAAAAAAATAAAGACAGTAGTGTGTTGTGACTTGTACGTAAATACCTAATTAATTGTAAAGAATTACGACCATTGAAAGCGATCTAACACACCCATTATCACTCCCGCTTTCAAATACCAATACAAAAGAAGACACTCTCAGCAACAACAGTCACAAATTACGTCACTGTAGGCATCTCAAAATGATGCATAAAGTCTATAAAGAGTCATTTTACACTTGTCATTTGTTGCCCAGAAAAGGAACTTCTGGAACACGATGCATTACCAAATTAACTAACTATTGGCTTGTAATGCGCAAATTATAAAGCAGTCAAGTCTTGTGCTTTAGTCTCTTTCATGTTTATGAAATATTTCAGTTACAAAAGATCCTCAGCCGTTCAGAGTAAGCTTGTGTTCAAAGTTTGAGAGAGCAAAGTTTGTCGTCAGGATGGCCGAGTGGTCTAAGGCGCCAGACTCAAGGATTTGTCCTTCCTCTGAGTAGAGATTTCTGGTCTCCAGATGGAGGCGTGGGTGCAAATCCCACTCCTGACAAAAAAAGTAATTCAAATCGCTTGGAATGGAGGCATGGAAAACCATCAAATATTTTTTTAATTATGACAATACTAAACTTTCCAAAGTTTGACCAAATCTACACGTACTTCATGGACCAGAGTTTGAAAGAATCTAAACCAGCGCTGAGTTAGCTCTTTATCAAGCCCTCTTTGTAGCACGAATCGGGAGCCTGACTCCTCTTTTTCTCTACAAGTTCATTCAGCAAAAGTCGCCCGGCTAGCTCAGTCGGTAGAGCATGAGACTCTTAATCTCAGGGTCGTGGGTTCGAGCCCCACGTTGGGCGTGTTGAATTTAACAACCGGATGGTGGCTCTTTTTCCACTTTTCAGAGATCTCCATTCTGATAAAGACAGTAGTGTGTTGTGACTTGTACGTAAATACCTAATTAATTGTAAAGAATTACGACCATTGAAAGCGGTCTAACACACCCATTATCACTCCCGCTTTCAAATACCAATACAAAAGAAGACACTCTCAGCAACAACAGGCACAAATTACGTCACTGTTGGCATCTTAAAATGATGCATAAAGTCTATAAAGACTATTTTACACTTGTCATTTGTTGCCCAGAAAAGGAACTTCTGGAACACGATGCATTACCAAATTAACTAACTATTGGCTTGTAATGCGCAAATTATAAAGCAGTCAAGTCTTGTGCTTTAGTCTCTTTCATGTTTATGAAATATTTCAGTTACAAAAGATCCTCAGCCGTTCAGAGTAAGCTTGTGTTCAAAGTTTGAGAGAGCAAAGTTTATCGTCAGGATGGCCGAGTGGTCTAAGGCGCCAGACTCAAGGATTTGTCCTTCCTCCGAGTAGAGATTTCTGGTCTCCAGATGGAGGCGTGGGTTCAAATCCCACTCCTGACAAAACAAGTAATTCAAATCGCTTGGAATGCAGGCATGGAAAACCATCAAATATTTTTTTAATGATGATAATACTAAACTTTCCAAAGTTTGACCAAATCTACACAAACTTCACGGACCAGAGTTTGAAAGAATCTAAACCAGCGCTGAGTTAGCTCTTTATCAAGCCCTCTTTGTAGCACGAATCGAGAGCCTGACTCCTATTTTCTCTACAAGTTCATTCAGCAAAAGTCGCCCGGCTAGCTCAGTCGGTAGAGCATGAGACTCTTAATCTCAGGGTCGTGGGTTCGAGCCCCACGTTGGGCGTGTTGAATTTAACAACCGGATGGTGGCTCTTTTTCCACTTTTCAGAGATCTCCATTCTGATAAAGACAGTAGTGTGTTGTGACTTGTACGTAAATACCTAATTAATTGTAAAGAATTACGACCATTGAAAGCGATCTAACACACCCATTATCACTCCCGCTTTCAAATACCAATACAAAAGAAGACACTCTCAGCAACAACAGGCACAAATTACGTCACTGTTGGCATCTTAAAATGATGCATAAAGTCTATAAAGACTATTTTACACTTGTCATTTGTTGCCCAGAAAAGGAACTTCTGGAACACGATGCATTACCAAATTAACTAACTATTGGCTTGTAATGCGCAAATTATAAAGCAGTCAAGTCTTGTGCTTTAGTCTCTTTCATGTTTATGAAATATTTCAGTTACAAAAGATCCTCAGCCGTTCAGAGTAAGCTTGTGTTCAAAGTTTGAGAGAGCAAAGTTTATCGTCAGGATGGCCGAGTGGTCTAAGGCGCCAGACTCAAGGATTTGTCCTTCCTCCGAGTAGAGATTTCTGGTCTCCAGATGGAGGCGTGGGTTCAAATCCCACTCCTGACAAAACAAGTAATTCAAATCGCTTGGAATGCAGGCATGGAAAACCATCAAATATTTTTTTAATGATGATAATACTAAACTTTCCAAAGTTTGACCAAATCTACACAAACTTCATGGACCAGAGTTTGAAAGAATCTAAACCAGCGCTGAGTTAGCTCTTTATCAAGCCCTCTTTGTAGCACGAATCGAGAGCCTGACTCCTATTTTCTCTACAAGTTCATTCAGCAAAAGTCGCCCGGCTAGCTCAGTCGGTAGAGCATGAGACTCTTAATCTCAGGGTCGTGGGTTAGAGCCCCACGTTGGGCGTGTTGAATTTAACAACCGGATGGTGGCTCTTTTGCCACTTTTCAGAGATCTCCATTCTGAAAAAGACATTAGTGTGTTGTGACTTGTACGTAAATACCTAATTAACTGTAAAGAAATACGACCATTGAAAGCGATCTAACTCACCCATTATCACTCCCGCTTTCAAATAACAACAATACAAAAGAGGACACTCTCAGCAACTACAGTCACAAATTACGTCACTGTTGGCATCTCAAAATGATGCATAAAGTCTATAAAGAGTCATTTTACACTTGTCATTTGTTGCCCAGAAAAGGAACTTCTGGAACACGATGCATTACCAAATTAACTAACTATTGGCTTGTAATGCGCAAATTATAAAGCAGTCAAGTCTTGTGCTTTAGTCTCTTTCATGTTTCTGAAATATTTCAGTTACAAAAGCTACTCAGCCGTTCAGAGTAAGTTTCTGTCCAAAGTTTGAGAGAGCAAAGTTTGTCGTCAAGATGGCCGAGTGGTCTAAGGCGCCAGACTCAAGGATTTGTCCTTCCTCCGAGTAGAGATTTCTGATCTCCAGATGAAGGCGTGGGTTCAAATCCCACTCCTGACAAAAAAAGTAATTCAAATTGCTTGGAATGCAGGCATGGAAAACCATCAAATATTTTTTTAATGATGATAATACTAAACTTTCCAAAGTTTGACCAAATCTACACAAACTTCATGGACCAGAGTTTGAAAGAATCTAAATCAGGTCTGAGTCATCTCTTTATCAAGCCCTCTTTGTAGCACGAATCGGGAGCCTGACTCCTCTTTTTCTCTACAAGTTCATTCAGCAAAAGTCGCCCGGCTAGCTCAGTCGGTAGAGCATGACACTCTTAATCTCAGGGTTGTGGGTTCGAGCCCCACGTTGGGCGTGTTGAATTTAACAACCGGATGGTGGCTCTTTTTCCACTTTTCAGAGATCTCCATTCTGATAAAGACAGTAGTGTGTTGTGACTTGTACGTAAATACCTAATTAATTGTAAAGAATTACGACCATTGAAAGCGATCTAACACACCCATTATCACTCCCGCTTTCAAATACCAATACAAAAGAAGACACTCTCAGCAACAACAGGCACAAATTACGTCACTGTTGGCATCTCAAAATGATGCATAAAGTCTATAAAGAGTCATTTTACACTTGTCATTTGTTGCCCAGAAAAGGAACTTCTGGAACACGATGCATTACCAAATTAACTAACTATTGGCTTGTAATGCGCAAATTATAAAGCAGTCAAGTCTTGTGCTTTAGTCTCTTTCATGTTTATGAAATATTTCAGTTACAAAAGATCCTCAGCCGTTCAGAGTAAGCTTTCTGTCCAAAGTTTGAGAGAGCAAAGTTTAGTCGTCAGGATGGCCGAGTGGTCTAAGGCGCCAGACTCAAGGATTTGTCCTTCCTCCGAGTAGAGATTTCTGGTCTCCAGATGGAGGCGTGGGTTCAAATTCCACTCCTGACAAAAAAAGTAATTCAAATCGCTTGGAATGCAGGCATGGAAAACCATCAAATATTTTTTTAATGATGATAATACTAAACTTTCCAAAGTTTGACCAAATCTACACAAACATCATGGACCAGAGTTTGAAAGAATCTAAACCAGCGCTGGGTTAGCTCTTTATCAAGCCCTCTTTGTAGCACGAATCGGGAGCCTGACTCCTATTTTTCTCTACAAGTTCATTCAGCAAAAGTTGCCCGGCTAGCTCAGTCGGTAGAGCATGAGACTCTTAATCTCAGGGTCGTGGGTTCGAGCCCCACGTTGGGCGTGTTGAATTTAACAACCGGATGGTGGCTCTTTTGCCACTTTTCAGAGATCTCCATTCTGATAAAGACAGTAGTGTGTTGTGACTTGTACGTAAATACCTAATTAACTTGTAAAGAATTACGACCATTGAAAGCGATCTAACATCACCCATTATCACTCCCGCTTTCAAATACCAATACAAAAGAAGACACTCTCAGCAACAACAGGCACAAATTACGTCACTGTTGGCATCTCAAAATGATGCATAAAGTCTATAAAGAGTAATTTTACACTTGTCATTTGTTGCCCAGAAAAGGAACTTCTGGAACACGATGCATTACCAAATTAACTAACTATTGGCTTGTAATGCGCAAATTATAAAGCAGTCAAGTCTTGTGCTTTAGTCTCTTTCATGTTTCTGAAATATTTCAGTTACAAAAGCTCCTCAGCCGTTCAGAGTAAGCTTGTGTTCAAAAGTTTGAGAGAGCAAAGTTTGTCGTCAGGATGGCCGAGTGGTCTAAGGCGCCAGACTCAAGGATTTGTCCTTCCTCCGAGTAGAGATTTCTGATCTCCAGATGAAGGCGTGGGTTCAAATCCCACTCCTGACAAAAAAAGAAATTCAAATCGCTTGGAATGCAGGCATGGAAAACCATCAAATATTTTTTTAATGATGATAATACTAAACTTTCCAAAGTTTGACCCAATCTACACAAACTTCATGGACCAGAGTTTGAAAGAATCTAAACCAGCGCTGGGTTAGCTCTTTATCAAGCCCTCTTTGTAGCACGAATCGGGTGCCTGACTCCTCTTTTTCTTTACAAGTTCATTCAGCAAAAGTTGCCCGGCTAGCTCAGTCGGTAGAGCATGAGACTCTTAATCTCAGGGTCGTGGGTTCGAGCCCCACGTTGGGCGTGTTGAATTTAACAACCGGATGGTGGCTCTTTTGCCACTTTTCAGAGATCTCCATTCTGATAAAGACAGTAGTTTGTTGATACTTGTACGTAAATACCTAATTAATTGTAAAGAATTACGACCATTGAAAGCGATCTAACACACCCAATATCACTCCCGCTTTCAAATACCAATACAAAAGAAGACACTCTCAGCAACAACAGGCACAAATTACGTCACTGTTGGCATCTCAAAATGATGCATAAAGTCTATAAAGAGTCATTTTACACTTGTCATTTGTTGCCCAGAAAAGGAACTTCTGGAACACGATGCATTACCAAATTAGCTAACTATTGGCTTGTAATGCGCAAATTATAAACCAGTCACGTCTTGTGCTTTAGTCTCTCATGTTTCTGAAATATTTCAGTTACAAAAGCTCCTCAGCCGTTCAGAGTAAGCTTGTGTTCAAAGTTTGAGAGAGCAAAGTTTGACGTCAGGATGGCCGAGTGGTCTAAGGCGCCAGACTCAAGGATTTGTCCTTTCCTCCGAGTAGAGATTTCTGGTCTCCAGATGGAGGCAGTGGGTTCAAATCCCACTCCTGACAAAAGAAGTAATTAAAATCAGCTTGGAATGCAGGCATGGAATACCATCAAATAAGTTTTTATTGATGATAATACTAAACTTTCCAAAGTTTGACCAAATCTACACAAACTTCATGGACCAGAGTTTGAAAGAATCTAAACCAGCGTCTGAGTTATCTCTTTATCAAGCCCTCTTTGTAGCACGAATCGGGAGCCTGACTCCTATTTTCTCTACAAGTTCATTCAGGCAAAAGTCGCCCGGCTAGCTCAGTCGGTAGAGCATGAGACTCTTAATCTCAGGGTCGTGGGTTCGAGCCCCACGTTGGGCGTGTTGAATTTAACAACCGGATGGTGGCTCTTTTGCCACTTTTCAGAGATCTCCATTCTGATAAAGACAGTAGTGTGTTGTGACTTGTACGTAAATACCTAATTAATTGTAAAGAATTACGACCATTGAAAGCGATCTAACATCACCCATTATCACTCCCGCTTTCAAATACACAATACAAAAGAAGACACTCTCAGCAACAACAGTCACAAATTACGTCACTGTTGGCATCTCAAAATGATGCATAAAGTCTATAAAGAGTCATTTTACACTTGTCATTTGTTGCCCAGAAAAGGAACTTCTGGAACACGATGCATTACCAAATTAACTAACTATTGGCTTGTAATGCGCAAATTATAAAGCAGTCAAGTCTTGTGCTTTAGTCTCTTTCATGTTTATGAAATATTTCAGTTACAAAAGATCCTCAGCCGTTCAGAGTAAGCTTGTGTTCAAAGTTTGAGAGAGCAAAGTTTGTCGTCAGGATGGCCGAGTGGTCTAAGGCGCCAGACTCAAGGATTTGTCCTTCCTCTGAGTAGAGATTTCTGGTCTCCAGATGGAGGCGTGGGTTCAAATCCCACTCCTGACAAAATAAGTAATTCAGATCGCTTGGAATGGAGGCATGGAAAACCATCAAATATTTTTTTAATTATGACAATACTAAACTTTCCAAAGTTTGACCAAATCTACACGTACTTCATGGACCAGAGTTTGAAAGAATCTAAACCAGCGCTGAGTTAGCTCTTTATCAAGCCCTCTTTGTAGCACGAATCGGGAGCCTGACTCCTCTTTTTCTCTACAAGTTCATTCAGCAAAAGTCGCCCGGCTAGCTCAGTCGGTAGAGCATGAGACTCTTAATCTCAGGGTCGTGGGTTCGAGCCCTACGTTGGGCGTGTTGAATTTAACAACCGGATGGTGGCTCTTTTTCCACTTTTCAGAGATCTCCATTCTGATAAAGACAGTAGTGTGTTGTGACTTGTACGTAAATACCTAATTAATTGTAAAGAATTACGACCATTGAAAGCGATCTAACACACCCATTATCACTCCCGCTTTCAAATACCAATACAAAAGAAGACACTCTCAGCAACAACAGGCACAAATTACGTCACTGTTGGCATCTCAAAATGATGCCTAAAGTCTATAAAGAGTCATTTTACACTTGTCATTTGTTGCCCAGAAAAGGAACTTCTGGAACACGATGCATTACCAAATTAGCTAACTATTGGCTTGTAATGCGCAAATTATAAAGCAGTCAAGTCTTGTGCTTTAGTCTCTTCATGTTTATGAAATATTTCAGTTACAAAAGCTCCTCAGCCGTTCAGAGTAAGCTTGTGTTCAAAGTTTGAAGAGAGCAAAGTTTGTCGTCAGGATGGCCGAGTGGTCTAAGGCGCCAGACTCAAGGATTTGTCCTTCCTCCGAGTAGAGATTTCTGGTCTCCAGATGGAGGCAGTGGGTTCAAATCCCACTCCTGACAAAAGAAGTAATTCAAAATCGCTTGGAATGCAGGCATGGAATACCATCAAAATAGTTTTTTAATGATGATAATACTAAACTTTCCAAAGTTTGACCCAAATCTACACAAACTTCATGGACCAGAGTTTGAAAGAATCTAAACCAGCGCTGAGTTAGCTCTTTATCAAGCCCTCTTTGTAGCACGAATCGGGAGCCTGACTCCTATTTTCTCTACAAGTTCATTCAGGCAAAAGTCGCCCGGCTAGCTCAGTCGGTAGAGCATGAGACTCTTAATCTCAGGGTCGTGGGTTAGAGCCCCTACGTTGGGCGTGTTGAATTTAACAACCGGATGGTGGCTCTTTTGCCACTTTTCAGAGATCTCCATTCTGATAAAGACATTAGTGTGTTGTGACTTGTACGTAAATACCTAATTAACTGTAAAGAAATACGACCATTGAAAGCGATCTAACTCACCCATTATCACTCCCGCTTTCAAATACACAATACAAAAGAAGGACACTCTCAGCAACAACAGTCACAAATTACGTCACTGTTGGCATCTCAAAATGATGCATAAAGTCTATAAAGAGTCATTTTACACTTGTCATTTGTTGCCCAGAAAAGGAACTTCTGGAACACGATGCATTACCAAATTAACTAACTATTGGCTTGTAATGCGCAAATTATAAAGCAGTCAAGTCTTGTGCTTTAGTCTCTTTCATGTTTATGAAATATTTCAGTTACAAAAGATCCTCAGCCGTTCAGAGTAAGCTTGTGTTCAAAGTTTGAGAGAGCAAAATTTGTCGTCAGGATGGCCGAGTGGTCTAAGGCGCCAGACTCAAGGATTTGTCCTTCCTCTGAGTAGAGATTTCTGGTCTCCAGATGGAGGCGTGGGTTCAAATCCCACTCCTGACAAAATAAGTAATTCAGATCGCTTGGAATGGCAGGCATGGAAAACCATCAAATATTTTTTTAATTATGACAATACTAAACTTTCCAAAGTTTGACCAAATCTACACGTAACTTCATGGACCAGAGTTTGAAAGAATCTAAACCAGCGCTGAGTTAGCTCTTTATCAAGCCCTCTTTGTAGCACGAATC
Organism: Neostethus bicornis; assembly: GCA_902685375.1. NCBI lineage: Eukaryota > Metazoa > Chordata > Actinopteri > Atheriniformes > Phallostethidae > Neostethus > Neostethus bicornis. The sequence goes on along the minus strand of CACRXE010000076.1, from coordinate 9,751,131 downwards.
GGGAGCCTGACTCCTCTTTTTCTCTACAAGTTCATTCAGCAAAAGTCGCCCGGCTAGCTCAGTCGGTAGAGCATGAGACTCTTAATCTCAGGGTCGTGGGTTCGAGCCCTACGTTGGGCGTGTTGAATTTAACAACCGGATGGTGGCTCTTTTTCCACTTTTCAGAGATCTCCATTCTGATAAAGACAGTAGTGTGTTGTGACTTGTACGTAAATACCTAATTAATTGTAAAGAATTACGACCATTGAAAGCGATCTAACACACCCATTATCACTCCCGCTTTCAAATACCAATACAAAAGAAGACACTCTCAGCAACAACAGGCACAAATTACGTCACTGTTGGCATCTCAAAATGATGCCTAAAGTCTATAAAGAGTCATTTTACACTTGTCATTTGTTGCCCAGAAAAGGAACTTCTGGAACACGATGCATTACCAAATTAGCTAACTATTGGCTTGTAATGCGCAAATTATAAACCAGTCACGTCTTGTGCTTTAGTCTCTCATGTTTCTGAAATATTTCAGTTACAAAAGCTCCTCAGCCGTTCAGAGTAAGCTTGTGTTCAAAGTTTAAGAGAGCAAAGTTTGTCGTCAGGATGGCCGAGTGGTCTAAGGCGCCAGACTCAAGGATTTGTCTTTCCTCCGAGTAGAGATTTCTGGTCTCCAGATGGAGGCATGGGTTCAAATCCCACTCCTGACAAAGAAGTTATAAAAATCAGTTGGAATGCAGGCATGGAATACCATCAAAATAGTTTTTTGATGATAATACTAAACTTTCCAAAGTTTGACCAAATCTACACAAACTTCATGGACCAGAGTTTGAAAGAATCTAAACCAGCGCTGAGTCATCTCTTTATCAAGCCCTCTTTGTAGCACGAATCGGGAGCCTGACTCCTATTTTCTCTACAAGTTCATTCGGCAAAAGTCGCCCGGCTAGCTCAGTCGGTAGAGCATGAGACTCTTAATCTCAGGGTCGTGGGTTAGAGCCCTACGTTGGGCGTGTTGAATTTAACAACCGGATGGTGGCTCTTTTGCCACTTTTCAGAGATCTCCATTCTGATAAAGACATTAGTGTGTTGTGACTTGTACGTAAATACCTAATTAACTGTAAAGAAATACGACCATTGAAAGCGATCTAACTCACCCATTATCACTCCCGCTTTCAAATAACAACAATACAAAAGAGGACACTCTCAGCAACAACAGTCACAAATTACGTCACTGTTGGCATCTCAAAATGATGCATAAAGTCTATAAAGAGTCATTTTACACTTGTCATTTGTTGCCCAGAAAAGGAACTTCTGGAACACGATGCATTACCAAATTAACTAACTATTGGCTTATAATGCGCAAATTATAAAGCAGTCAAGTCTTGTGCTTTAGTCTCTTTCATGTTTATGAAATATTTCAGTTACAAAAGATCCTCAGCCGTTCAGAGTAAGTTTCTGTCCAAAGTTTGAGAGAGCAAAGTTTGTCGTCAGGATGGCCGAGTGGTCTAAGGCGCCAGACTCAAGGATTTGTCCTTCCTCCGAGTAGAGATTTCTGGTCTCCAGAGAGAGGCGTGGGTTCAAATCCCACTCCTGACAAAGAAGTAATTAAAATCACTTGGAATGCAGGCAAGGAAAACCATCAAAGATTTTTTTTTAATTATGACAATACTAAACTTTCCAAAGTTTGACCCAATCTACACAAACTTCATGGACCAGAGTTTGAAAGAATCTAAACCAGCGCTGAGTTAGCTCTTTATCAAGCCCACTTTGTAGCACGAATCGGGAGCCTGACTCCTCTTTTTCTCTACAAGTTCATTCAGCAAAAGTCGTCCGGCTAGCTCAGTCGGTAGAGCATGAGACTCTTAATCTCAGGGTCGTGGGTTCGAGCCCCACGTTGGGCGTGTTGAATTTAACAACCGGATGGTGGCTCTTTTGCCACTTTTCAGAGATCTCCATTCTGATAAAGACATTAGTGTGTTGTGACTTGTACGTAAATACCTAATTAATTGTAAAGAATTACGACCATTGAAAGCGATCTAACACACCCATTATCACTCCCGCTTTCAAATACCAATACAAAAGAAGACACTCTCAGCAACAACAGGCACAAATTACGTCACTGTTGGCATCTCAAAATGATGCATAAAGTCTATAAAGAGTCATTTTACACTTGTCATTTGTTGCCCAGAAAAGGAACTTCTGGAACACGATGCATTACCAAATTAGCTAACTATTGGCTTGTAATGTGCAAATTATAAAGCAGTCACGTCTTGTGCTTTAGTCTCTCATGTTTCTGAAATATTTCAGTTACAAAAGCTCCTCAGCCGTTCAGAGTAAGTTTCTGTCCAAAGTTTAAGAGAGCAAAGTTTGTCGTCAGGATGGCCGAGTGGTCTAAGGCGCCAGACTCAAGGATTTGTCTTTCCTCCGAGTAGAGATTTCTGGTCTCCAGAAGGAGGCGTGGGTTCAAATCCCACTCCTGACAAAGAAGTTATAAAAATCAGTTGGAATGCAGGCATGGAATACCATCAATTTTTTTTTTTTTGATGATAATACTAAACTTTTCCAAAGATTGACCAAATCAACACAAACTTCATGGACCAGAGTTTGAAAGAATCTAAACCAGCGCTGAGTTAGCTCTTTATCAAGCCCTCTTTGTAGTACGAATTGGGAGCCTGACTCCTCTTTTTCTCTACAAGTTCATTCAGCAAAAGTCGCCCGGCTAGCTCAGTCGGTAGAGCATGAGACTCTTAATCTCAGGGTCGTGGGTTCGAGCCCTACGTTGGGCGTGTTTAATTTAACAACCGCATGGTGGCTCTTTTGCCATTTTTCAGAGATCTCCATTCTGATAAAGACAGTAGTGTGTTGTGACTTGTACGTAAATACCTAATTAACTGTTAAGAATTACGACCATTGAAAGCGATCTAACTAGGGCTGCAACTAACGATTATTTTGGTAATCGATTAATCTGTCGATTATTGGGTCGATTACTCGATTAATCGGATAAAAATGACAGTTTAATAAATATTACTTTTTCGGCATATTATAGAATGTAATTGTGTAAAACACAGCTCATAACCACATAAACAACACGTTGAGTTTATTACAGTAAGAGCATATGTTAATCTTTCTGTCAAATAAATAGGTTGAATATTATCATTTCTAGAAAATAATAACTTACTGTATACAGTAAAAATAAATCATAAGCACCTATAAAATGTGCTTTAGTAGTACTGGCTAATAAAACATCAGATGTAATTTGTTGGATCACGTTTGAAAACAAGAAACCATTAACACTTCTGGATTGGCAAATTTAACGTCGTTCAGAAGTATCGTACAAAATAAGGCCCCAGATTAACATGAGAAAAAATATATACAAAAACATTCAAGTTGTGTAGTTTTAGTGCAAAAAAACCCAACAACAAATAAACATCATTTTTACTGTAAAAATAGTAACTTTAATGAATAAATGACCATCTTTACCACTTATAATATTACAAAAACAGATCCACTAATCGGTAAAGGGGTGCCCAACAATAACAGCAATCATTTTTTGTGGGAAAAAAATGTGCTTTGCGGTATAGAAGAGGGGGTCTTGTATCCTGGATTGAATTTAGCGATCTTTTTTTCTAAACCCCTCGTCTTCCTACGTCCCTGAGAGAAGCGCTCTGCTGCGCAGTGCAACCGTTTTCCACTGAAAAAGTCCATGTTAGGTTGTTTTTGTTTTTTTGCAGACAATAAAAAGGGTATTTTGCGACCTGTAAAATTGTTTTTATTAGAACTAACATCATGTATCGCTCCGGTTTGCCGTCTCCCGCTTCGAGTCCAACATGTTTTTTTTAGATGTTCATGCAGCGCCGTAATACATCTGTGCCAAAACATGCCCGTTTTGCAAACTTTGCATTTTATGCGAACCTTTTTCAAATTTAGCGGAAAATGCTCCAAAGTTTGGAGGATTTTGTCAGTTTTTCTTTCCGCCATCTTGTTGAATCTGCCTGATCACGTGAGGTGGGGTGAAATGAAGGCCAATGATTGGCTGGTTTCTTCTTCTCCTCCTATTTTGGTAGCTCGCATCGTCAATTTGCTCTCTACTGCCCCACATGGAGACCAATTTAAGTGCAGTTGACGCTAAAAACTTTTTAGGCGATTAATCGATGACCAAATTAGTCGACAACTATTTTGATAATCGATTATAATCGATTAAATCGATTAACTGTTTCAGCCCTAGATCTAACACACCCATTATGACCTCGCTTTCAAATAACAATACAAAAGAAGACAGTCTCAGCGACAACAGGCACAAATTAGGTCACTGTTGGCATCTCAAAATGACGCATAAAGTCTATAAAGAGTCATTTTACACTTGTCATTTGTTGCCCGGAAAAGGAACTCCTGGAACACGATGCATTACCAAATTAACTAACCTTTGGCTTGTCATGCGCTAATTATAAAGCAGTCAAGTCTTGTGCTTTAGTCTCTTTTGTGTTTCTGAAATATTTCAGTTACAAAAGATCTTCAGCCGTTCAGAGTAAGTTTCTGTCCAAAGTTTAAGAGAGCAAAGTTTGTCGTCAGAATGGCCGAGTGGTCTAAGGCGCCAGACTCAAGGATTTGTCCTTCCTCCGAGTAGAGATTTCTGGTCTCAAGGTGGAGGCGTGGGTTCAAATCCCACTCCTGACACATAACTTAAAAAATCACTTGGAATGCAGGAATGGAAAACCATCACCTTTTTTTAATGATGATAATGCTAAACTTTCTAAAGGTTGAACCAATTTACACAAACTTCATCGACCAGAGTTTGAAAGAATTTAAACCAACGCTGAGTTAGCTCTTTATCAAGCCCTCTTTGTAGCACTAATCGGGAGCCTGACTCCTCTTTTTCACTACAAGTTCACTTATTAAAAGGTGCCCGGCTAGCTAAGTTAGTAGAGCATCAGAATTTTAATCTCAGAGTCGTGGGTTCGAGCCCTACGTAGGGCGTGTTAGATTTAACAACCGGATGGTGATTCTTTTGCCACTTTTCAGAGATCTCCATTCTGATAAAGACAGTAGTGTGTTGTGACTTGTTCTTAAATACCTAATTAATTGTAAAGATTTACAACCATTGAAAGCGATCTAACACACCCGTTATCACTCCCGCTTTCAAATAACAATACAAAAGAAGACACTCTCAGCAACAACAGGAACAAATTACGTCACTGTTGGCATCTCAAAATGATGCATAAAGTCTATAAAGAGTCATTTCACACTTGTCATTTGTTGCCCAGAAAAGGAAATTCTGGAACACGATGCATTACCAAATTAGCTAACTATTGGCTTGTAATGCGCAAATTACAAAGCAGTCAAGTCTTGTGCTTTAGTCTCTTTCATGTTTAAAAAATATTTCAGTTACAAAAGGTCCTTAACTGTCCAGAGTAAGTTTCTGTCCAAAGTTTGAGAGAGCAAAGTTTTTTGTCAGGATGGCCGAGTGGTCTAACGCGCCAGACTCAAGGATTTGTCCTTCCTCCGAGTAGAGATTTCTGGTCTCCAGATGGAGGCGTGGGTTCAAATCCCACTCCTGACAAAGAACTTATAAAAAACACTTGGAATGCAGGCATGTAAAACCATCAAGTATTTTTGTTAATGATGATAATACTAAACTTTCCAAAGTTTGACCCAATCTACACAAACTTCATGGAGAAGAGTTAGAAAAAATCTAAACCAGCGCTGAGTTAGCTCTTTATCAAGCCCTCTTTGTAGCACGAATCGGGAGCCTGACTCCTCTTTTTCTCTACAAGTTTATTCAGTAAAAGTCGCCTGGCTAGCTCAGTCGGTAGAGCATGAGACTCTTTATCTCAGGGTCGTGGGTTCAAGCCCCACGTTGGGCGTGTTGAATTTAACAACCGGATTGTGGCTCTTTTGCCACTTTTCAGAAATCTCCATTCTGATAAAGACAGTAGTGTGTTGTTACTTGTACGTAAATACCTAATTAATTGTAAAGAATTACGACCATTGAAAGCGATCTAACACCCCCGTTATCACTCCCGCTTTCAAATAACAATACAAAAGAAGACACTCTCAGCGACAACAGGCACAAATTACGTCACTGTTGTTATCTCAAAATGATGCATAAAGTCTATAAAGAGTCATTTTACACTTGTCATTTTTTGCCTACAAAAGGAACTTCTGGAACACAATGCATTACCAAATTAGCTAACTATTGGTTTGTAATGCGCAAATTTTAAAGCAGTCACATCTTGTGCTTTAGTCTCTTTCATGTTTATGAAATATTTCAGTTACAAAAGATCTTCAGCCTTTCAGAGTAAGTTTCTGTCCAAAGTTTAAGAGAGCAAGGTTTGTCGTCAAGATGGCCGAGCGGTCTAAGGCGCCAGACTCAAGGATTTGTCCTTCCTCCGAGTAGAGATTGCTGGTCTCCAGATGGAGGCGTGGGTTCAAATCCCACTCCTGACAAAGAAGTTATAAAAATCACTTGGAATGCAGGAATGGAAAACCATCAAATATTTTTTTTAATGATGATAATACTAAACTTTCCAAAGTTTGACCCAATCTGTACAAACTTCATGAACCAGAGTTAGAAAGAATCTAATCCAGGTCTGAGTTAGCTCTTTATCAAGCCCTCTTTGTAGCACGAATCGGGAGCCTGACTCCTCTTTTTCTCTACAAGTTGTATCAGCAAAAGTCGCCCAGCTTGCTCAGTCGGTAGAGCATGAGACTCTTAATCTCAGGGTCGTAGATTCGAGCCACAAGTTGGGCTTGTCTAAATTAACAACCGGATGGCGGCACTTTTGCCACTTTTCAGAGATCTCCATTCTGATAAAGACAGTAGTGTGTTGTGACTTGTATGTAAATACTTAATTAATTGTAAATAATTACGACCATTGAAAGAGATCTAACAAACCCATTATCTATCACTCCCGCTTTCAAATAACAATACAAAAGAGGACACTCTCAGCAACAACAGGCAACATTTACGTCACTGTTGGCATCTCAAAATGATGCATAAAGACTATAAAGAGTCATTTCACACTTGTCATTTGTTGCCCAGAAAAGGAACTTCTGGAACACGATGCATTACCAAATTGGCTAACTATTGGCTTGTAATACGTAAATTATAAAGCAGTCAAGTCTTGTGCTTTAGTCTCTTTCATGTTTCTGAAATATTTCAGTCACAAAATATCCCCAGCCGTTCAGAGTAAGTTTCTGTCCAACGTTTAAGAGAGCAAAGTTTGTCGTCAGAAAAGCTGAGTGGTCTAAGGCGCCAGACTCAAGTGTTTGTCCTTTCTCTGAGTAGAGATTTCTGGTCTCCAGATGGAGAAGTGGGTTCAAATCCCATTCCTGACAACAAATTTAAAAAAAATCACTTGGAATGCAGGCATGCAGAGCCAACAAATAATTTTTTTAATGGTGACAATACTAAACTTTCAAAAATTTGACCCAATCTAAACAAACTTCATGGAGCAGAGTTTGAAAGAATCTAAACCAGCGCTGAGGTAACTCTTTATCAAGTCCTCTTTGTAGCACGAATAGGGAGCCTGACTCCTCTTTTTCTCTACAAGTTGTATCAGCAAAAGTCGCCCAGCTAGCTCAGTCGGTGGAGCATGAGACTCTTAATCTCAGGGTCGTGGGTTCGAGCCCCAAGTTGGGCGTGTTGAATTTAACAACCGGATGGTGGCTCTTTTGCCACTTTTCAGAGATCTCCATTCTGATAAAGACAGTAGTGTGTTGTGACTTGTACGTAAATACCTAATTACCGTAATTTCACCGCCATAAGGCGCACCTAAAAGTCTAAAATTTTCTTCAAAATGAGCGGTGTGCCCTTTCGTGCGGTGCGCCTTGTGTGTGACATAAATGAAAAAGCGGTGCCCGTGAGGCGAGGCGGACCTGAAAGAAAAGCATGAGAACGTTAAAGAGTGAAGTGTGGGTGTGGATTGTGTATAAAAAAGGTATGTGCTCTATGCACAACATTGCTGTTTTAACCCTGAAAATGGCAAAGAGACACGCTTATGACGCTCAGTTTAAGCTGAAGGCAATCAGCTAAGCGGAGGAACATGAGAATCGAGCCACCGGGAGAAATTTGTTGTGTGGGAGAGGGAATGAGGAGGATCCAAATGCAGGTTTAACAGTTTATTAAGTGTTGAACAAAGGAATCCACAGCAGAGAGATAACGGCTTCAGGCAGTGCTGGATGGCCAAGAGGAAGGGCTGAAGGTTCCTGTGAGGAGAATAAGAAAATTAGTCTGATATCAAAATTTGACTCAGCTTAGAGGTTGTCAGTTTACCACTAGAATCGTTGAAGACCTGACAGAGACTGTGGGTGACACCAGGTCTTTTATAGCCACCGGTAAGTCTGTGCAGCTGGGAGCAATCAGCCAATCCTCCCGTTAGAAGCCATCCAGCACCTGTGAGTTTTGGGGGAGAAAAAAAAACAAACAAGCAGGCCTAAAAGACCTCACACCACAAAATTTCAGCATAAACGAGTCAATGTATTGTAGATACTTGAACTAACGCAGTGCTTCTCAATTATATCCTGTTGCGCCCCCCTAGAAAGGAGAAAATATTTCTCCATTCCCCTCTCCCCCACTCTCCGCCATGACCATAATTAGTATCATTTGTCTATGAAATTGTTATAAGCAGTGGTCCCCAACCACCAGGTGGACCACCCCTGGTGTGAGGGGCCTAACTAGTATTTTTATTTACTTTGTTTTTGGGATGTCTTTATTTTGAAGGTATGTTTACCGTTACCATGGCAACCAGAGTGCGTTCGAGCAGAGAGAATTTTTCCACGTTATAAAGACGCTGCTAATAAATTTTCTCGTGAAGACAACGTGGATTTAAATGTATTATAATTGATTAAAAAAGCCAGTTTTTCCGGCTGGTCTTATCACTTGTAGAACGGTCCGTGAAAATATTATCAGACACTAAACCGGTCCTTGGCGCAGAAAAGGTTGGGGACCCCTGGTTCTAAGTATACTTCTGCATAACATTGTATCCTCATTAACAATAAAGAAAAAAAAAGAACAGCTTTATTAACATTGTTTTTTTTAGTGTGAACAGAAAATATTTAAAGTGCATCAATTAACTTAAATTTTAATAAAAATAATTCTTCTTTAAACTATAAACTACAACTACTGTAGTGGATGTACAATTACACTTTATTCTAGTACGGCCAAAAAGAAAAACGTGTTCCACAGGATCACGCGCCCCACTATTTGAGAAGCACTGGGCTATTTTTTAATACGCACATTTGCATGCTTGCGTGTGTTGTTGTAAGGCGGTGTGTGACTGAGACTGCGCCTTTTCGTACGGTGCGCCTTATGTGTGTTTTAAACAGAGCAACGGAGCACAAAACTGAGGCTGCGCCTTTTCGTACGGTGCGCCCAATGGCCGTGAAATTACGGTAATTGTAAAGAATTACGACCATTGAAAGTGATCTAACAAACCCATTATCACTCCTGCTTTCAAATAACAATACAAAAGAAGACACTCTCAGCAACAACAGGCAAAATTTACGTCACTGTTGGCATCTCAAAATGATGCATAAAGTCTATAAAGAGTCATTTTACACTTGTCATTTGTTGCCCAGAAAAGGAACTTCTGGAATACGATGCATTACCAAATTAGCTAACTATTGGCTTGTAATGCGCAAATTATAAAGCAGTCAAGTCTTGTGCTTTAGTCTCTTTCATGTTTCTGAAATATTTCAGTTACAAAAGATCTTCAGCCGTTCAGAGTAAGTTTCTGTCCAAAGTTTAAGACAGCAAAGTTTGTCGTCAGGATGGCCGAGTGGTCTAAGGCGCCAGACTCAAGGATTTGTCCTTCCTCCGAGTAGAGATTTCTGTTCTCCAGATGGAGGCGTGGGTTCAAATCCCACTCCTGACAAAGATTTATAAAAATCACTTGGAATGCAGGCATGGAAAACCAATCAAATTTTTTTTTAATGATGATAATACTAAACTTTCCAAAGTTTGACCAAATCTACACAAACTTCATGGAGCAGAGTTAGAAAAAATCTAAACCAGCGCTGGTTTAGCTCTTTATCAAGCCCTCTTTGTAGCACGAATCGGGAGCCTGACTCCTCTTTTTCTCTACAAGTTCATTCAGCAAAAGTCGCCCGGCTAGCTCAGTCGGTAGAGCATGAGACTCTTAATCTCAGGGTCGTGGGTTCGAGCCCCACGTTGGGCGTGTTGAATTTAACAACTGGATGGTGGCTCTTTTGCCAATTTTCAGAGATCTCCATTCTGATAAAGACAGTAGTGTGTTGTGACTTGTACGTAAATACCTAATTAACTGTAAAGAATTACAACCATTGAAAGCGAGTTAACACACCCATTATCACTCCCGCTTTCAAATAACAACAATACAAAAGAGGACACTCTCAGCAACAACAGGCACAAATTACGTCACTGTTGGCATCTCAAAATGATGCATAAAGTCTATAAAGAGTCATTTTACACTTGTCATTTGTTGCCCAGAAAAGGAACTTCTGGAACACGATGCATTACCAAATTAACTAACTATTGGCTTGTAATGCGCAAATTATAAAGCAGTCAAGTCTTGTGCTTTAGTCTCTCATGTTTCTGAAATATTTCAGTTACAAAAGATCCTCAGCCGTTCAGAGTAAGTTTCTGTCCAAAGTTTGAGAGAGCAAAGTTTGTCGTCAGGATGGCCGAGTGGTCTAAGGCGCCAGACTCAAGAATTTGTCCTTCCTCCGAGTAGAGATTTCTGGTCTCCAGATGGAGGCATGGGTTCAAATCCCACTCTAGACATAAAAAGTAATTCAAATCGTTTGGAATGCAGGCATGGAAAACCATCAAATAATTTTTTAATGATGATAACACTAAACTTTCCAAAGTTTGACCCAATCTACACAAACTTCATGGAGCAGAGTTAGAAAAAATCTAAACCAGCGCTGGTTTAGCTCTTTATCAAGCCCTCTTTGTAGCACGAATCGGGAGCCTGACTCCTCTTTTTCTCTACAAGTTCATTCAGTAAAAGTTGCCCGGCTAGCTCAGTCGGTAGAGCATGAGACTCTTAATCTCAGGGTCGTGGGTTCGAGCCCCACGTTGGGCGTGTTGAATTTAACAACTGGATGGTGGCTCTTTTGCCAATTTTCAGAGATCTCCATTCTGATAAAGACAGTAGTGTGTTGTGACTTGTACGTAAATACCTAATTAACTGTAAAGAATTACAACCATTGAAAGCGAGTTAACACACCCATTATCACTCCCGCTTTCAAATAACAACAATACAAAAGAGGACACTCTCAGCAACAACAGGCACAAATTACGTCACTGTTGGCATCTCAAAATGATGCATAAAGTCTATAAAGAGTCATTTTACACTTGTCATTTGTTGCCCAGAAAAGGAACTTCTGGAACACGATGCATTACCAAATTAACTAACTATTGGCTTGTAATGCGCAAATTATAAAGCAGTCAAGTCTTGTGCTTTAGTCTCTCATGTTTCTGAAATATTTCAGTTACAAAAGATCCTCAGCCGTTCAGAGTAAGTTTCTGTCCAAAGTTTGAGAGAGCAAAGTTTGTCGTCAGGATGGCCGAGTGGTCTAAGGCGCCAGACTCAAGAATTTGTCCTTCCTCCGAGTAGAGATTTCTGGTCTCCAGATGGAGGCATGGGTTCAAATCCCACTCTAGACATAAAAAGTAATTCAAATCGTTTGGAATGCAGGCATGGAAAACCATCAAATAATTTTTTAATGATGATAACACTAAACTTTCCAAAGTTTGACCCAATCTACACAAACTTCATGGAGCAGAGTTAGAAAAAATCTAAACCAGCGCTGGTTTAGCTCTTTATCAAGCCCTCTTTGTAGCACGAATCGGGAGCCTGACTCCTCTTTTTCTCTACAAGTTCATTCAGTAAAAGTTGCCCGGCTAGCTCAGTCGGTAGAGCATGAGACTCTTAATCTCAGGGTCGTGGGTTCGAGCCCCACGTTGGGCGTGTTGAATTTAACAACCGGATGGTGGCTCTTTTGCCACTTTTCAGAGATCTCCATTCTGATAAAGACAGTAGTGTGTTGTGACTTGTACGTAAATACCTAATTAATTGTAAAGAATTACGACCATTGAAAGCGATCTAACACACCCATTATCACTCCCGCTTTCAAATACCAATACAAAAGAAGACACTCTCAGCAACAACAGGCACAAATTACGTCACTGTTGGCATCTCAAAATGATGCATAAAGTCTATAAAGAGTCATTTTACACTTGTCATTTGTTGCCCAGAAAAGGAACTTCTGGAACACGATGCATTACCAAATTAGCTAACTATTGGCTTGTAATGCGCAAATTATAAACCAGTCACGTCTTGTGCTTTAGTCTCTCATGTTTCTGAAATATTTCAGTTACAAAAGCTCCTCAGCCGTTCAGAGTAAGCTTGTGTTCAAAGTTTAAGAGAACAAAGTTTGTCGTCAGGATGGCCGAGTGGTCAAAGGCGGCAGACTCAAGGATTTGTCCTTACTCCGTGTAGAGATTTCTGGTCTCCAGATGGAGGTGTCGGTTCAAATCCCACTCCTGACAAAAAAGTTGTAAAAATCACTTGGAATGCAGGCATGGAAAACCATCAAGTATTTTTTTTAATGATGATAATACTAAACTTTCCAAAGTTTGACCCAATCTACACAAACTTCATGGACCAGAGTTAAAAAGAATCTAAACCAGCGCTGAGTTAGATCTTTATCAAGCCCTCTTTGTAGCACGAATCAGGAGTCTGACTCCTCTTTTTCTCTACAAGTTCATTCAGCAAAAAGTGCCCGGATTGCTCAGTCGGTAGAGCATGAGACTTTTAAACTCAGGGTCGTGGGTTCAAGCCCCACATTGGGCGTGTTGAATTTAACAACCGGATGGTGGCTCTTTTGCCACTTTTCAGAGATCTCCATTCTGATAAAGACAGTAGTGTGTTGTGATTTGTACGTAAATACCTATTAATTGTAAAGAATTACAACCACTGAAAGCGATCTAACACACCCATTATCACTCCCGCTTTCAAATACCAACAATACAAAAGAAGACACTATCAGCAACAACAGGCACAAATTACGTCACTGTTGGCATCTCAAAATGATGCATAAAGTCTATAAAGAGTCCTTTAACACTTGTCATTTGTTGCCCAGAAAAGGAACTTCTGGAAAACGATGCATTACCAAATGAACTAACTATAGGCTTGTAATGCGCAAATTATAAAGCAGTCAAGTCTTGTGCTTTAGTCTCTTTCATGTTTCTGAAATATTTCAGTTACAAAAGATCTTCAGCCGTTCAGAGTAAGTTTCTGTCCAAAGTTTAAGAGAACAAAGTTTGTCGTCAGGATGGCCGAGTGGTCTAAGGCGCCAGACTCAAGGATTTGTCCTTCCTCTGAGTAGAGATTTCTGGTCTCTAGATGGAGGCGTGGGTTCAAATCCCACTCCTGAAAAAGAAGTTATTAAAATCACTTAGAATGCAGGTATGAAAAACCATCAAACAATTTTTTAATGATGATAATACTAAACTTTCCAAAGTTTGACCAAATGTACACAAACCTCATGGACCAAAGTTTGAAAGAATCTAAACCAGCGCTGAGTTAGCTCTTCATCAAGTACACGTTGTTGCACGAATCAGGAGCCTGATTCCTCTTTTTCTCTACAAGTTGATTCAGCAATAGTCGCCCAGCTAGCTCAGTCGGTAGAGCATGAGACTCTTAATCTCAGGGTCGTGGGTTCGAGCCCCACGTTGGGCGTGTTGAATTTAACAACCGGATGGTCGCTCTTTTGCCACTTTTCAGAGATCTCCATTCTGATAAAGACAGTAGTGTGTTTTGACTTGTACGTAAATACCTAATTAATTGAAAAGATTTACCACCATTGAAAGCGATCAAACACACCCGTTATCACTCCCTTTTTCAAATAACAACAATACAAAAGAAGACACTCTCAGCAACAACAGGCACAAATTACGTCTCTGTTGGCATCTCAAAATGATGCATAAAGTCTATAAAGAGTCATTTTACACTTGTCATTTGTTGCCCAGAAAAGGAACTTCTGGAACACGATGCATTGACAAATTAACTAACTATTGGCTTTTATTGCCCAAATTATGAAGCAGTCACGTCTTGTGCATTAGTCTCTTTTATGTTTATGAAATATTTCAGTTACAAAAGATCTTCAGCCGTTCAGAGTAAGTTTCTGTCCAAAGTTTAAGAGAGCAAAGTTTGTCGTCAGGATGGCCGAGTGGTCTAAGGCGCCAGACTCAAGGATTTGTCCTTCCTCCGAGTAGAGATTTCTGGTCTCCAGATGGAGGCGTGGGTTCAAATCCCACTCCTGACAAAGAAGTTATAAAAATCACTTGGAATGCAGGCATGGAAAACCATCAAATAATTTTTTTAATGATGATAACACTAAACTTTCCAAAGTTTGACCCAATCTACACAAACTTCATGGACCAGAGTTAAAAAATATCTAAACCAGCGCTGAGTTAGCTCTTTATCAAGCCCTCTTTGTAGCACGAATCTGGAGCCTGACTCCTCTTTTTCTCTACAAGTTCATTCAGCAAAAGGTGCCCGGTTTGCTCAGTCGGTAGAGCATGAGACTTTTAAACTCAGGGTCGTGGGTTCAAGCCCCACGTTGGGCGTGTTGAATTTAACAACCGGATGGTGGCTCTTTTGCCACTTTTCAGAGATCTCCATTCTGATAAAGACGGTAGTGTGTTGTGACTTGTACGTAATTACCTATTAATTGTAAAGAATTACAACCACTGAAAGCGATCTAACACACCCATTATCACTCCCGCTTTCAAATAACAACAATACAAAAGAAGACACTATCAGCAACAACAGGCACAAATTACGTCACTGTTGGCATCTCAAAATGATGTATAAAGTCTATAAAGAGTCCTTTAACACTTGTCAATTGTTGCCCAGAAAAGGAACTTCTGGAACACGATGCATTACCAAATGAACTAACTATAGGCTTGTAATGCGCAAATTATAAAGCAGTCAAGTCTTGTGCTTTAGTCTCTTTCATGTTTCTGAAATATTTCAGTTACAAAAGCCCCTCAGCCGTTCAGAGTCAGTTTCTGTCCAAAGTTTAAGAGAACAAAGTTTGTCGTCAGGATGGCCGAGTGGTCTGAGGCGCCAGACTCAAGGATTTGTCCTTCCTCTGAGTAGAGATTTCTGGTCTCCAGATGGAGGTGTGGGTTCATATCCCACTCCTGAAAAAGAAGTTATTAAAATCACTTAGAATGCAGGTATGAAAAACCATCAAATATTTTTTTAATGATGATAATACTAAACTTTCCAAAGTTTGACCAAATGTACACAAACTTCATGGACCAGAGTTTGAAAGAATCTAAACCAGCGCTGAGTTAGCTCTTCATCAAGTATACGTTGTTGCACGAATCAGGAGCCTGAGTCGTCTTTTTCTCTACAATTTCATTCAGCGATAGTCGCCCGGCTAGCTCAGTCGGTAGAGCATGAGACTCTTAATCTCAGGGTCGTGGGTTCGAGCCCCACGTTGGGCGTGTTGAATTTAACAACCGGATGGTCGCTCTTTTGCCACTTTTCAGAGATCTCCATTCTGATAAAGACAGTAGTGTGTTTTGACTTGTACGTAAATACCTAATTAATTGAAAAGATTTACCACCATTGAAAGCGATCTAACACACCCATTATCACTCCCTTTTTCAAATAACAACAATACAAAAGAAGACACTCTCAGCAACAACAGGCACAAATTACGTCTCTGTTGGCATCTCAAAATGATGCATAAAGTCTATAAAGAGTCATTTTACACTTGTCATTTGTTGCCCAGAAAAGGAACTTCAGGAACACGATGCATTGCCAAATTAACTAACTATTGGCTTTTATTGCCCAAATTATGAAGCAGTCACGTGTTGTGCTTTAGTCTCTTTTATGTTTATGAAATATTTCAGTTACAAAAGATCTTCAGCCGTTCAGAGTAAGTTTCTGTCCAAAGTTTAAGAGAGCAAAGTTTGTCGTCAGGATGGCCGAGTGGTCTAAGGCGCCAGACTCAAGGATTTGTCCTTCCTCCGAGTAGAGATTTCTGGTCTCCAGATGGAGGCGTAGGTTCAAATCCCACTCCTGACAAAGAAGTTAAAAAAATCACTTGGAATGCAGGTATGGAAAACCATCAAATAATTTTTTAATGATTATAATACTAAACTTTCCAAAGTTTGACTAAATGTGCACAAACTTCATGGACCAGAGTTTGAAAGAATTTAAACCAGCGCTGAGTTAGCTCTTTATCAAGCCCTCTTTGTAGCATGAATCGGGAGCCTGACTCCTCTTTTTCTCTACAAGTTGATTCAGCAAAAATCGCCCAGGTAGCACAGTCGGTAGAGCATGAGACTCTTAATCTCAGGGTCGTGGGTTCGAGCCCCACGTTGGGCGTGTTGAATTTAACAACCGCATGGTGGCTCTTTTGCCATTTTTCAGAGATCTCCATTCTGATAAAGACAGTAGTGTGTTGTGACTTGTACGTCAATATCTAATTAATTGTAAAAATTTACGACCATTGAAAACGATCTAACACATGTGGTAGAAAATTTTGGATTAAATAAGGTTAATATTTACTTTAAAAACATCTTAATGACAATAAGTGTCTTTAATTAACTTGATGTGCTGAATCAAGACATCTGTCTGACATCCATGGTGTGATAACACTTTGCCAGCCTGTTCACACAGACTCTAAGCCACTCGAGGACAAGCAAAGATACATTTTATCAACTCTAGCCAAATAACTCTGTCCAGCGAGTTGCAGGTGCAAGATAAGGACATGTTTAGTTTGCTCAGCCCAACCAAAGTTGCATAGCCTATCAGAATGCCTAGCAACGAAAAAGCCCACCCTGACAACGGGAATCCTTAAAACATGTGTGAAGTTCGTATAACTTCTGCCGATCAATCTTTGATTTGCATGAACTTCCAATGCTGCAGCATTTAATCTTTGTACTTTATTAAATTCTTTATTTTCTCTTCTCATTTGTGTGACATCTTATTAAGAAAATTCCACAACACACACCCATTATCACTCCCTCCTCAAATAACAACAATACAAAAGAAGACACTCTCAGCAACAACAGGCACAAATTACGTCACTGTTGGCATCTCAAAATGATGCATAAAGTCTATAAAGAGTCATTTTACACTTGTCATTTGTTGCCCAGAAAAGGAACTTCTGGAACACGATGCATTACCAAATTAGCTAACTATTGGCTTGTAATGCGCAAATTATAAAGCAGTCACGTCTTGTGCTTTAGTCTCTCATGTTTCTGAAATATTGCAGTTACAAAAGCTCCTCAGCCGTTCAGAGTAAGCTTGTGTTCAAAGTTTAAGAGAGCAAAGTTTGTCGTCAGGATGGCCGAGTGGTCTAAGGCACCATACTCAAGGATTTGTCCTTCCTCCGAGTAGAGATTTCTGGTCTCCAGATGGAGGCGTGTGTTCAAATCCCACTCTTGAAAAAGAAGTTATTAAAATCACTTAGAATGCAGGTATGGAAAACCCTCAAATAATTTTTTAATGATGATAATACTAAACTAAATTGTTTAAACTGCTTTCGGAAGCTGTGGCGCTGTGGCGGCGACAAGCAGAGGAGCGTCTTGGGCTGAGGAATGACTGATTGTCTGTGTCCAAAAACTGTTTTTTTTTTTTTTTAGAAGCTTGATCGTGCGACAGTGAATTTGAAGTGGTGTGTGATTTTTGTATCACTAAACAAAACACAAGGAGCAACTTCACCTTCCAAACTTACCTGTCACAATGAGGAAGTGGTGGCTGTTGGTGCAGTCCGTGCTATGGCTAACCGTCGGACCTCTGCTCGCTTTGGAGCTTAGAGCGAAATCTTTGCGCTACAGCCGTGAGGATTTATTATTTATTCGTAAACTGGATTATCCTACCCCACCGGATCTACTGTCCTCTGCCGAGATCCTTCCGAACCAACACGGAGCCGGTCGCGGAACGAGCAGCTCTGCCCGACGGAGAAAGCGGGGAAGAAGAGGAGGAGCGCGGCAGAGGCTGAAGAGGCTCTCTGGAACGTCAAAAAGCCCACCACTCCCTTCCATTCTACTCGCCAACGTCCGCTCTCTCCGATACAAACTGAATGAGCTGCACACCAATGTCTCCTGTCAGTGGGCGTATAAAGATGCGGGTTTGATCTGCATGACGGAGACCTGGCTGGATGATACCATCGCTGATGCGCAACTCTCGCTGAACGGGTTTGGGTCTCCTGTACGGCTGGACCGGGACACGGTAAGCAGCCAGAAGAGGCACGGGGGCGGAGTTTGTGTGTATGTCAACCAGGCCTGGAGCAGAGCTGCCACTGTCACTGACTCCAGATGTTCTCCTGATGTGGCGCTGCTCGCATTGACATTCAGACCCAAGTACCTACCACGAGAATTCGGGCGGCTTGCGCTGGTACTGGTTTACATCCCTCCATCAGGCAATGCCGCGCGCGCAGCTGAAATTATCGCGTCCTGTGTGCATGGGCTAGAGAGCGCGTCCCCGGACTCTCCTGTGCTAGTGTTGGGGGACTTCAATGGCTGCAGGCTAAATAAGACCCTTCCTACGTACCACCAGTATGTGTCGTGTGCCACCAGGGGCGACAAAACAATTGACCTCTGCTACGGCAATTTAAAGGATGCATACAGAGCTTACAAGAAGCCTCCACTCAGCACTGCAGACCATAATGTAGTCCACCTTGTTCCATCATACCGCACTAAGTTACAGCGAGAGGTGTAGTGAAGAAACAAGTCAGACTGTGGGACAACGATGTCCTGGAGAAACTTCAGGGCTGCTTTGACTGCACGATGTGGGATGTGCTTACAGAGGGCAGTAGTCTAGAGGAGGCTACCGATGTGGTGACATCATACATCACCTTCTGTGACAACATGTTGGTCCCCACAAAAACTGTAAAAGTGTTCTCCAACAATAATCCATGGATAACTAAATCACTCAAATCTGTTTTGAACGAAAAGAAAATAGCTTTTAAGTCTGGAAATAAGGTTGAAGGCAAACTCATTCAGAACAAACTTAATAAAGAAATTAAATCTGCTCAAAAGTTATATAAGGAGAAAGTGGAGAGACTCTTTCAAAATGGAAAAGCTAAAGATGCCTGGCTGGGTGTAAAAACTCTGGCTGGCCTCCCCACTTCCTCATCATCATCTGGACTTCCTGCAGAGGTGTCCATTCGCATGGCAGAAAACCTCAACAACTTTTACTGCAGGTTTGATCAGTGTGACTACACTCAGGAGAGGGAGAAGCTCTCGGCAGAGCTTCCCTCCATCATCCAGACCACTGAAAACCTGCAGCTACAGACGGAGGAAGTGGAGCTCACTCTGAGACGGACAAAGCTTGGCAAGGCCCCCGGACCGGATCAGATCTGTGGACGCTTGCTGAAGGTCTGCAGCAGTCAGCTGGCTGGTGTCCTCTGCTCACTGTTCAATCGCTCCCTGGCTGAACATTCCATCCCCTCCATCTGGAAATCCTCCATCATCTGCCCTGTTGCAAAGAAGAGCAACCCCACCACCGACAATGACTATCGACCAGTAGCTCTGACATCATTGGTCATGAAGAGCTTTGAGAGGCTCGTCATGGCCCAGCTGCAGGCCGAGGTCAGTGTGCACGCCGATCCACTACAATTTGCATACCGGCCACACAGGGGTGTGGACGATGCTGTGCTGACTCTGCTACATGGAGTAATCGCCCACCTGGAAAAGCCCAAATCCCATGTCAGCCTTGTCTTCGTGGACTTCTCAAGCGCATTTAACACCTTGCAACCACATCTCATGGGACATAAGCTGCTCCAGATGGATGTTAACCCCCATCTCATTCTCTGGGTCCTTTCCTTCCTCACGGTGAGGGACCAGAGGGTCAGAATAAATGGACATCTCAGCACTGTAAGAACAATATCCACTGGTTCACCCCAAGGTTCAGTAATATCTCCACTTCTCTTCACTCTGTATACAAACGACTGCAGGAGCACCACCCCAGGAATAAAATACATCAAGTATTCAGACGACACTGTTATCATGGACACTACCAACACAAATGGACTGCTGCAGGCTGAACTGGACACCTTTTCCCTGTGGTGTAAAGAAAACTGTTTGGACTTAAACGTGTTAAAAACCTCATTCCACCATGGACTCACCACCTTCCCCACACTGACAGTTAATAACGAAGCATTAGAAAAGGTTCACTCATACAAATATCTTGGCACCATAATTGATCACAAACTCACTGAACACAGAAAATATTTTTTCCAAATGTCAACAACGTCTCTTTTTCCTCCGTAAACTTCGCAAACTTCAGGTTCATTCATCCATTCTTGCAGTCTTCTACAAATGCTTCATCCAGTCCATCCTCACATTCAATATCACAGCCTGGTTTGGTTCACTCGGTGTCTCACATCGTAACACTCTCAACAAGATCATTAAAATCAGCAGTAAAATCATTGGACATCAACAAGAATCACTCACTTCCATTTACAATAACCAAGTCCTGAGGAAAGGCACTCATATCTCCACAGACAGTTCACACATTCTGCACCCACACTACACCCTGTTACCATCCGGTCGTAGGTTCAGATCCCTCCCATTAAAAACCAAGAGAGCCACATTCTCCTTCATACCCACCTCAATCCGACTGCTGAATGGCTGAGGGGCCTTGTGACGGATGGGCATGTACTGGAAAATGATAAGTAAATGTTCTCATTTATTGATTTAATTGTTTTATTCTGGTTTTACTTATTTATATTTTATTGTTTTATGATGTTTTTAATGAATGTGGTTTTGTATGTGGTTTTTAATGACTGTGTTGTCCTGGCGCTCTGGCTGCAAGTGAAGTTCCTAACGGACAAAAAAAGTTATAATTGAATTGAATTTCCAAAGTTTGACCAAATGTACACAAACCTCATGGACCAAAGTTTGAAAGAATCTAAACCAGCGCTGAGTTAGCTCTTCATCAAGTATACTTTGTTGCACGAATCAGGAGCCTGAGTCCTCTTTTTCTCTACAAGTTGATTCAGCAAAAGTCGCCTGGCTAGCTCAGTCGGTAGAGCATGAGACTCTTAATCTCAGGGTCGTGGGTTCGAGCCCCACGTTGGGTGTGTTGAATTTAACAACCGGATGGTGGCTCTTTTGCCACTTTTCAGAGATCTCCATTCTGATAAAGACAGTAGTGTGTTGTGACTTGTACGTAAATATCTAATTAATTGTAAAGAATTACGACCCTTGAAAGTGATCTAACACACCCATTATCACTCCCTCTTTCAAATAACAACAATACAAAAGAAGACACTCTCAGCAACGACAGGCACAAATTACGTCACTGTTGGCATCTCAGAATGATGCATAAAGTCTATAAAGAGTCCTTTTACACTTGTCAATTGTTGCCCAGAAATGGAGCCTCTGGAACACAATGCATTATCAAAACAGCTAACTATTGCCTTGTAATGCGCAAATTATAAAGCAGTCACGTATTGTGCTTTAGTGTCTTTCATGTTTATGAAATGATTCAGTTACAAAATATCCTCAGCCGTTCAGAGTAAGTTTCTGTCCAAAGTTTAAAAGAGCAAAGTTTGTTGTCAGGATGGCCGAGTGGTCTAAGGCGCCAGACTCAAGGATTTGTCCTTCCTCCGAGTAGAGATTTCTGGTCTCCAGATGGAGGCGTGAGATCAAATCCCACTCCTGACAAAGAACTAATTAAAATCACTTGGAATGCAGGCATGGACAACCATCACATTTTTTTAATGATGATGATGCTAAACTTTCCAAAAGTTGACCCAATTTACGCAAACTTCATGGACCAGAGTTAGAAAGAATCTAAACCAGGTCTGAGTCAGCTCTTTATCAAGCCCTTTTTGTAGCACGAATCGGGAGCCTGAGTCCTCTTTTTCTCTGCAAGTTCTTTCAGCAAAAGTCGCCCGGCTAGCTCAGTCGGTAGAGCATGAGACTCTTAATCTCAGGGTCGTGCATTCGAGCCCCACGTTGGGCGTGTTAAATTTAACAACCGGATGGTAGCTCTTTTGCCACTTTTCAGAGATCTCGATTCTGATAAAGACAATAGTGTGTTGTGACTTGTACGTAAATACCTCATTAATTGTAAAGAATTACGACCATTGAAAGCGATCTAACTCACCCATTATCACTACTGCTTTCAAATAACAACAATACAAAAGAAGACACTCTCAGCAACAACAGGCACAAATTATGTCACTGTTGGCATCTCAAAATGATGCATAAAGTCTATAAAGAGTCATTTTACACTTGTCATTTGTTGCCCCGAAAAGGAACTTCTGGAACACGATGCATTACCAAATTAACTAACTATTGGCTTGTAATGCGCAAATTATAAAGCAGTCAAGTCTTGTGCTTTAGTCTCTTTCATGTTTATGAAATATTTCAGTTACAAAAGATCCTCAGCCGTTCAGAGTAAGTTTCTGTCCAAAGTTTGAGAGAGCAAAGTTTGTCGTCAGGATGGCCGAGTGGTCTAAGGCGCCAGACTCAAGGATTTGTCCTTCCTCCGAGTAGAGATTTCTGGTCTCCAGATGGAGGTGTGGGTTCAAATCACACTCCTGACAAAGAAGTTAAAAAAAATCACTTGGAATGCAGGCATGGAAAACCATCAAATATTTTTTTTAATAATGATAATACTAAACTTTTCAAAGTTTGACCCAATCTACACAAACTTCATGGACCAGAGTTAGAAAGAATCTAAACCAGCGCTGAGTTAGATCTTTATCAAGCCCTCTTTGTAGCACGAATCGGGAGTCTGACTCCTCTTTTTCTCTACAAGTTCATTCAGCAAAAAGTGCCAGGCTTGCTCAGTCGGTAGAGCATGAGACTCTTAATCTCAGGGTCGTGGGTTCAAGCCCCACGTTGGGCGTGTTGAATTTAACAACCGGATGGTGGCTCTTTTGCCCCTTTTCAGAGATCTCCATTCTGATAAAGACAGTAGTGTGTTGTGACTTGTACGTAATTACCTATTAATTGTAAAGAATTACGACCACTGAAAGCGATCTAACACACCCATTATCACTCCCGCTTTCAAATAACAACAATACAAAAGAAGACACTCTCAGTAACGACAGGCACAAATTACGTCACTGTTGGCATCTCAAAATGATGCAGAAAGTCTATAAAGAGTCCTTTTACACTTGTCAATTGTTGCCCAGAAATGGAACTTCTGGAACACAATGCATTACCAAATTAGCTAACTATTGTCTTGTAATGCGCAAATTATAAAGCAGTCAAGTCTTGTGCTTTAGTCTGTTTCATGTTTCTGAAATATTTCAGTTACAAAAGATTCTCAGCCGTTCAGAGTAAGTTTCTGTCCAAAGTTTAAGAGAACAAAGTTTGTTGTCAGGATGGCCGAGTGGTCTAAGGCGCCAGACTCAAGGATTTGTACTTCCTCTGAGTAAAGATTTCTGGTCTCCAGATGGAGGTGTAGGTTCAAATCCCACTCCTGACAAAGAAGTAACTAAAATCACTTGGAGTGCAGGCACAGAAAACCATCAAATAATTTTTTAATGATGATAATACTAAACTTTCCAAAGTTTGACCCAATCTATACAAACTTCATGGACCAGAGTTTGAAAGAATCTAAACCAGCGCTGAGTTAGCTCTTTATCAAGCCCTCTTTGTATCATGAATCGGAAGCCTGACTCCTCTTTTTCTCTACAAGTTGACTCAGCAAAAGTCGCCCGGCTACTTCAGTCGGTAGAGCATGAGACTCTTTATCTCAGGGTCGTGGGTTCGAGCCCCACGTTGGGCGTGTTGATTTTAACAACCGGATGGTGGCTCTTTTGCCACTTTTCAGAGATCTCCATTCTGATAAAGACAGTAGTGTGTTGTGACTTGTACGTAAATACCTAATTAATTGTAAAGAATCACGACCATTGAAAGTGATCTAACACACCCATTATCACTCCCGCTTTCAAATAACAACAATACAAAAGAAGACACTCTCAGCAACAACAGGCACAAACTACGTCACTGTTGGCATCTCAAAATGATGCATAAAGTCTAAAAAGAGTCATTTTACACTTGTCATTTGTTGCCCAGAAAAGGAACTTCTGGAACACGATACATTACCAATCTAGCTAACTATTGGCTTGTAATGCGCAAATTATAAAGCAGTCAAATCTTGTGCTTTAGTCTGTTTCATGTTTATGAAATATTTCAGTTACAAAAGCTCCTCAGCCGTTCAGAGTAAGTTTCTGTCCAAAGTTTAAGAGAGCAAAGTTTGTCGTCAGGATGGCCGAGTGGTCTAAGGCGCCAGACTCAAGGATTTGTCCTTCTTCTGAGTAGAGATTTCTGGTCTCCAGATGGAGGCGTGGGTTTAAATCCCACTCCTGACAAAGAAGTTATAAAAATCACTTGGAATGCAGGCATGGAAAACCATCAAATATTTTTTTTTAATGATGATAATACTAAACTTTCCAAAGTTTGACCCAATCTACACAAACTTCATGGACCAGAGTTTGAAAGAATCTAAACCAGTGCTGAGTTAGCTCTTTATCAAGCCCTCTTTGTAGCACGAATCGGGAGCCCGACTACTCTTTGTCTCCACAAGTTGATTCAGCAAAAGTCGCCCGGCTAGCTCAGTCGGTAGAGCATGAGACTCTTAATCTCAGGGTCGTGGGTTCGAGCCCTACGTTGGGCGTGTTTAATTTAACAACCTGATGGTGGCCTCTTTTGCCACTTTTCAGAGATCTCCATTCTGATAAAGACAGTAGGGTTTTGTGACTTGTACGTAAATACCTCATTGTAAGGAGTTACGACCATTAAAAGCGATTTAACACACCCAAGATCACTCCCACTTTCAAATAACAACATTACAAAAGAAGTCCACCTCAGCAACAACGGGCACAAATTAAGTCACTGTTGGCATCTCAAAATTACATATGCATAATGTCTCCACGGAGTAATTTGACACTTGTCAAGTGTTTTCAAAAAAGAAATTTCTTGAACACGCTGCATTACCAAATTAGCTAACTTTTGGCTTGTATAGCCCAAATTATTAAGGCAGTAAAGTCTTTTACTTTACTCTCCTTCGTGCTTCTGATATATTTCTGTTACAAAAGATTTTCTGTCTTTCAGTGTAAGTTTCTGTCCAAGGTTTGAGAAATCAGACAATGTCGTCAGGATGGCCGAGTGGTCAAAGATGCCAAAATGAACAACTTCTTCTTAATATTGCTCTCTAGGGGGAGGCATGGTTTCAAATCTCACTTCTGAGTATTTAGTTAAAAAATGATTTTCTGCTTACAGTCCTGGTTTGAATGAATCTCTAAACACTATCCTTTCCGTTGGCAGTTTGCATATTTTTTCTTGTATACATTTTTTTTTGAGTACTCTAGTTTCATCACACACTCCAAAAACATACATATTAGTTTAATCTGCCGCTATGAAATTGCCGAAATGGATGGTTTGGTATGTGAATGGATTTCTCTGTGTGGTCCCGCAATGGACTGTTGATCTTTTTGGGGTGTATCCCGCGTCTCGCCTAACACAGCTGTTCAGAAACACAACAAACAAAATAGGCAAAATAGCATCAAACAAATATTGGTACATAATTAGAATAGTCAAAAATAGGTTTAAAGATAATTTTGAAAAAGTGGTTAAACTAGGAAATAAATGTTTTTAATAATGTCCTCCAAAGGACTATTTGAAATTTATTCTTGCACAAAAGAAAAACTGTCATGTTCTAAAAGCCAATATGTTTCTTTTAATACTTGAAATAAGTTGTGTTTTTGTTTAAATGGTGAAAAAGACAGTGGTTTTTAAGAAGTTTTCAGAATAGATGTCAATGTACAGATACATGTGTATATAACATCATTATTTGTTGGCTTGAAAACACCACTTGGAGTGTTTTGTACAAATGACTGCAGGAAGAGTGTAACAGATACGATCTGCGGCACTTAAAACATCATAACACCTGAAACCAGAGAGGTGAGTCATTGCTTTGCACCCAGAGGGGGATTTCCAGTAAGAGGAGAAAGTCTTACCATATATTATATTATGTTTTGGATCATTTAAAAGCTTTTTGTTACAATTTTGAGGGTAAGAAACATAGAAGATGTTTATATTTTGTGTCTCCGGTCTATTCCCAAAAAACTATTCAATACGTGCAAGAGCGATCTGAAGTCCTGCAACATCAAAGCAGTAGATCTAGAATCAGTGACCTCTGACAGCCATAGTGTAGGTGGCGTGCAACTGTCAAAATCAGTATCAAGTAGGCCGAGGATACAGAGAGATCCAGCACGAGGCTACAAGGACCTGGAAACAGCAAAAAAGTCAGTCTCCCACTGCTCCCCCTTGATTCATGCTGCATATCACATTTGCAGCAATAAATGCGGTAGGAACTGCAGCTCCCGTGTCGGGTTATCCAGCAGCAGCAGATTCCATTTTCTCTACAGGCAGAAAGATGCCAACAACATTCACAAAAAATGTTGGGGCAAAAGGTGGGGTTTGGTATGCCGGAAAAGTACATTTAAATTTTTAAACACATAGTGATTGAGGTGTAAAAGTTTTCTGTAATTAGTATTTAAGGAGATACAAATTACAAAGGAGGAGTAGAACATTTTTAGTTAATCCTAACAGGTGCTACTAAAAAGAAACTCAGTAAGATCAGAGCAGCAGTTTAGGTCAAACTTCCATTCAGCTCAGAGATGATGTGGGTTTGTTGTTGGTGGGAAAATTCCAGAGCACCACTGAATCCCATGTGGTTGTGGTTTGGGTTAGAGGAACAGAAATGCATTTGTGACGCAACAGGGAGGAAATTGCGGCAACTTCCTGCACAACTGCTCTTTTGTAAGACTTCCAGGTGGATTTTGGGACATCCTGGAGGAAAAACAAGACTTCAGCCATTCAAAGAATCGGGAGATGGTGCAATAGTGGCTCCTTGTGGCTATAATGAGTAATGCAATAGAGAGACACAAAACATGTTTGAAGGTTTATGTTTTATATATTTGATAAAAAGAATTACTGACCATTTTCATTGAATTAGATCATCGTGGCCAAATTTGTGCGTTTAAGAACAACATTATAAATGTTTCCGATTTGGTTTTAGTTTGTTTTTTTCGTAGTGTCAGGAGGATGGTACATTAGCGGCTTCTGGTGGCCTAAATTGCACACTGCAACAGTCATTGCAGTCATTGCGCAATCATTCCAAGGAACTTCCTGTCATAAGCTCGTTCTAAAGGGGTATTATTAAGCATAATTTGAATTTGTTTAGGTACTTTTAATTTTGTAAATATTATAAATTTAGTTTTTTCAATATTTAATGATAATTTATTTATGTCAAACCATATTTTTATTTTTCTCAATTCTCTTTCAACTGATTGTATCATTTGGTTCAGGTCTTTTCCTGAAAAGTAAAGAGTAGTGTCGTCTGCAAATAGTACATAAAGTATTAGTTTGGTTGTGTAACACAAATCATTAATGTATAAAATAAAGAGTTTAGGCCCCAACGTTGAGCCTTGTGGAATTCCACATATGACCTTTAATAAATCAGATTTTTCCTCCTTTATTTGTACATACTGATATCTATTTTCAAAAGTAGCTCTGAAAATAGAGCTTTTTCATCATTCAGCTTTGATATATCTATCTTTTATCCATCCACACGTCTGTCATGGATGTAAAACTGGATGGAATGTTTAATAATTTTGTAAAGTAATGAAACATGGCAGCAGTATGAGGTCATTCACTCATACTCTGGTGACATCTGGTGTAAGATTCTAAAATTATAACAGCTGAAAAATACAAATATACTGCCTACATATAAAAAAAATACATAAAAATACTAACATTTAGGTTCATCTTCTGAACCGCTTATCCCCATGCAATGGGGTTGCGGGGATGCCAGAGCCTATCCCTACTGATTTCAGACAAGTGGCAGGGTACACCCTGAACAGGTCGCCAGTTTGTGTCAGGCGCACATAGTATATTGACAATCATCCAAAGAAGTTTCAACTCTCATCTAAAGACATTTCCAATCAACTTTCGGATGAGAGTCAAATCGTCTTGATCGTCAAATACACTGTGCAGAAGATAACTTTTCAAGGGTGAGGATGGCTCAGTGAGTTGGGTGTCGGCCCTGTAACCAGAGGGTTGCCCGGTGCTATCTCCTGCCCAGAGTTCACGTGGGGGTGTCTTTGAGCAAAACAATGAACCTCTAATTGCTCCTGATGGTGGTTCATACCTTACATGACTGCATCCCTATCAGGTATGAATGTGTATGAATGGTGGATGAAGTACTCACTTTTTGTACTTAAGTAAAAGTACAGATAATAGGCCAAGAAAATACTTAGGTAAAAGTAAAAGTACCAATAGAAAAATCTACTTAAGTAAAAGTACAAAAGTAGTTGGTGTAAATTGTACATTTTAAGTAAAAAGTAAAAGTATTCGATCATAGTTCAAATGTTATTTTTTGTGCTGTAGGGTGTCACCATGGTAACCAGGATAAATACTCTGCAGGGGTGTGACCTCCCTCTTTTGGTTCACAAAAAAAAAAAAAAAAGAAAGGAAAGGAGGCTAGTCAAGCTATCCCCTAGAAGGGCCAGCAAATGGGCACCAAAATGCAGAAGAATGACACATATTTTTTAGAATGTTTTTGGGGGGAGGCCCCCAGCCACACTATATTGGCTTTGTCAATGACCTCAGGCCCCCCAACCCCCTTTAGAAAATTCTGGATCCGCCCCTGCTCTGTGTAACAATGGCTCAACTTTTTATTTAGAAGTAAACACAACAAACAACGATCTTCTGACTCTTTTTAATTTGTGTTATATTTGATGTTAGTTTTTGGACCCTGAATGAATGCGGAAAATATCTACTCTCGATTCTGATTGGTTCTTGATTCTTTACTTCTTCTCCCGATCAACTGCTTCTTTTGATTTTGGCGATGCGGCTTCAAGATGCGTTAAAAAAAAATGTGTCTTTTTCAAATTCCCGAACGAAAATGTAACAAAAAATGTAAAACACACTTTTAAAAAGTAGCGAAGTAAAAGTACAGATATTTGCTCAAAAAAAGTAGTGAAGTAAAAGTAAAAGTACAGGTCTCAAATATTACTTAAGTAAAATACAGATACACAATTTTTTTACTTAAGTACAGTAACGAAGTACATTTACTTCATTACGTTCCACCACTGGTGAATGTGAGCAACACTGTAAAGCACCTTGAGAACCAACGCAGGTAGAGAAGTATTACAAAAGTAGAGTTTATTTAAAACTTTAATTCTTTTTATACAATGGATCACTCCTGAAGGAATGAGACCAAATATAAACAGACATATTTATTACTTATTTGTATTTATTTCTTGAACAACTGAGCATCAGAATGTCCCTAGCCCACGTGGACTTATTAAGATATCTAAACAATATTCAATTAGCAGGCATTTTTTACCATTTGATCAAAAAATATCCTCTTACGGCATCCTTTGACCCTAAAAAATTGCTGTGTAGACCAGGGTACATGAGATAGTACAACACAAAAATGTGTTTTATTTTCAATGTAATTTAGGTGACATAAAGTACACACGCGTCTCTCTTCAGGAACAGAATAGAATGATCCGGTCTCTACACCCTGAGGCAGGATGCCACACCTGAATAAGGGTACACAATGACCTCTGATCTCTGCTGGTATTCATTGTGACATATCACTCTGTGCCAAAACACAACTCAATTTCATCAGGTTTGCATGAAATATCAGCGATCCATTTCATTTGATCTCTCCTTTAGGTTTCTTCTTTTCTTTACTTCGGCTGAGTTTTTCCTCACTTAAAAGGAAGGCGCTAAAGATTAGAAATGGCTTGAGTTTTATTAGTTAGTTTAAATTTGATCACAATGTGAAGCCCATTGACACAAACTGTGTTGTGATTTTGGGTCATGTAAATAAAATTGAATTAAAAATTAAATCAGTCTATATCGTTATTACCTTGTCTGACTCTGAGTCAAAAGGTTGCTGCAGCCAATTGATAGTCAATTGTAAAATATTTAACATGCTAATTATTTTTTTAAATGTGATTTTATTATTTTGTTGTTTTGTTTTTTAAAATAAATCAGTATCTTTACTTTTGCAGCACATTTGGACAACAAGATTTAATGGAGACACAATAGTAGATTCATCGTGCATGTTTATTTATGTATGTTTTCTGGTAACTAATTTATCCTGGATCCATAAATATGATCACATTAATAACATTTTAAAAACCTCGAGGAGAGAACTTGCAAAGTAATATTTTAGACTTAAAAGAAAAGCAGAACATGCAAATGTGCATGTTCACTCCTCTCTTCATCCCTTCTGTAACCTTCTCCATTCAGGTCAGTGAAACAAAATCCCATCAGCCAAAAAAAAAAGTAAAAAAAAAATTCAATACAAAATGCTTTATTACACTTTTAAAACCGTAAATGATAACCTTCCAGAAGTCAATAGCATGTGATTTTAAATATTGTGATATCTCCTTGTGTACCATGTAAGCCCTGTTGAAAGAATATTTCTCTACCATTCGTGTCAGACAAATAAAGTTTTATATTCTAACTTTTGATAAGTCTCCATGTTCAGTGTTTCCAAATTTGTATCATGCATTGATTAAATTTATTTTTAAACTATAAAAATTCCCTGAAAACATATAGTGCTGTAACCGTTCGGTTCCGTCGTCTTCTGCTCATCTGAGGCCGGGTCGCTGGGGCAACAGCCTCAGACGGGAAGCCCAGGCTTCTCTCACCCCGGCTGCATCCTCCTGCTCACCCAGAAGGATCCTGAGTCGTTCCCCAGCCAGCTGTGAGAAATAGTCTCTCCAGTAAGTACGGGGTCTGCCTCAAGGTCTCCTGCTGGGACGTGCCCGAAACATCACACCCTCGAGGCGCTCGGGGGGCATCCTGACCAGATGCCCGAAACACCCCAACTGGCTTTTCTCGACCTGGAGGAGGAGCGGCTCGACACTGAGCTCCTCACCTGATCTCTGAGTGAGAGCCCAACCACCCTGCAGAGGAACCTCATTTCGGCCGCTTGTATCCGCAATCTAATTCTTTCGGTCATCACCCACAGCTGGTGACCATAGGTGAGGGCAGGAACAGAGATCGACTTGTAAATCGAGAGCTTTGCTTTTCGGCTCAGCTCTTTCTTTACCACGACGTACCAATGCAGTGTCCTAGTTATTGCTGATGCTGCACCGATCCGCCTGTCGATCTCCCGCTCCATCCTTCCCCCACTTGTGAACTACACCCAGAGATACTTAAACTCTTCCACTTGGGGCAGGACAAAGACGCTGAGCCTGGCTCCTGAAATTATTGCGCAACTTTGCATAAAACAAAGTGAAGTGGCCTAAAACAAAAAAAATGTTCTGATAGAAAATGAAATCAGAATTAGAATGCTTTTATTGCCATGTCAGTGAAAAATATCAGAGACTAGGAACTTGTTTTGATACAGGTGTGCAAAACTATAAAATAAAAATAATAAAAACAATTTATGATAAAATTTTATGACAATTTTATGACAAAATTTTTATGACAAATGACAAGTTATTCTAATTTGAAGAGTTTCAATAGTAACTATATAAAAATGAATGTGTATTTTAAACTCCAAAAAATCCATGTCCAATCCTAAAAATAAGCTTTTTGATTGAATATTTTTTTTTTTGGTGACTAAACAGAATGTAATTCTTCAAATGACCACAAGATGTCAGAAAAACATTTGGAAAAACTTCCTGCAGAAAAAAATAAAATTTGAGATATTATTTCAATTTTTCACAAAGAAAAAAAATCAACTGTCTTCAAATGATCAAACATGAAATTAATCTCTACATTTTTGTCACTAATTGGATAATGAGTCATCTTTGATTTTAACATACAGTAAAATGCATTTAAAATTTTTAACTGTCTGCTTTTTTCTTCAACAAGAAAATAATTTTTCATTGAGTTTGAGAAAAAAAACTAAATTATTTGAAAAAATAAAAATAAAATAAACATACAGGTCATTTAGAGGAGCTGCAACACAAACTGATCACTACATATTAAATTAAAAATATTTATTTAAATTAATATTAAATTAAAAAATATATATCATTAACAAGATTGCTTGAGTCTTTTTTTTTGGTTCTGTTTAGTTTAATTATGAATTTTAATATGTTTTGTTTTGCAAAAAAATAAAAAAGTGAGAAAACGTTAAAAAAAAATCTCTGGAAATTGTATAGTTTTACATTTTTAATAACATGAGAGTATTTGTAAATTTATCTTTTTTTAAAAAAAGGATTGAAATCTTAAATAAAACTCTACGGATGCACAACATATAAGAAACTAGAATAATTATTTCTACAGGATAGAAACATGTATGTGTAGTTAAAAAATAAAACAGAAAAAAACAGCACGTTTCAAGCCATAAATCCTCCTATTGTGTTGCTTTTGAAACTGAAGAATTGTGAGGAATTAGCAGCTAAATAAATTGAAATGACCTAAAATAAAATGTGTAGTTGTTAATGACCCAGTCTTCCCCAAACCATCTGTTCCCTTCTTTTTTTATTCCTTCTTTAACTTGCCTGACTTAACTCACCACGGCCTGGAGGATCCATAACATTTGCAAAGGAATTCAACCATTCACAGCTTCTAAAACGTCCACCTACCTCTAAATAATAGTGATGTTTTACAGCCCCTCACACACACACACACACTCCAATGAATGTTAATGCAATATGGTTGCAGCCTGGCCATGGGTGGGGACCGACTTGTTTCCAAACACTTAATTCAATTTGTCATCGCCATTCAGAGAGGTTCAAGTGGTCTAATTTGTGTTAATGAGGGGTAATAAAGTCATAGCCCCCCATATTACTGCCAGGGGGGTTGGAAGTAAGTGCGTGTTCAGAATGTGTGTGATGGGGGATGTAGGTATGGTATTGACTTGCTGGGGGTCCCATGTGAGCAGGATGGCCGTGCCGTCCATCAGGACACTGTCACCCCTCCTTTCTCTTCATTGTACCCCTAATTAGATCGTCTTTGTTGGGTTAATTCTGCTGCCATCTGCTTGGCCGTCCGGGGTGTCGAGCACAAGGCTGAGGTGAGAAGGAGAGGGAGTGATTTTGGTGTGAGGGGGACCATCTTCCCCCTTTGGCTGACACCATGAGGACCCCTTCACACTTGAAGGAATTAGTGAAAGATTGATGTCTCCTTTCTGCTGTCAGTGTGAGAGGGCGTCAGCAGAGGGGCTTTCTGCCCACGGAGCCCATCTTGTTCTCCCCATGGAGGGAAACAATTCAGCAAGAAGAGAAAATGTCAGAATAAAGTGTTATAAGCAGAGATTTGAATGGTTTTACAGTGAAATGGACGATAATGGGAAACTGTGGTGAAACTGAGACGGCAGGGTGGGTGAAACATCGAGATAGAAAATGTTTCTGTGAAAGAAAAGTTTGGGTTTCAAGTGAAGATGAGGACACACTATATTTATGTTTGTTTGTGGGAAACAGTTACACAAAGAAACCATGTATTGTTCATTGTTAAATCATTTGTAATCCATCTATTCATCTCTTGAACCACTGGTGTCACATTAGATGATAGAGTTGACGCCTGGTAGTTTCAGGCTAATAGGGGGTACACACTGGAGAGGTCACCACTTCATTGCAGAACCTGACTGACTCGTCCCTAATACTAAAAGGAGACATTTTCACTGGTTTTACCTTCGACATTCTTTCAACCAACAGAAATATTAGAAGAACATGACATCTCAGCCTTACCATGGACGTTCTGAAAGCGTAATCAAACGTTGAGAGGATTTCTGAGTCTTGTAGTTTTTTTGGACCCTTTAACTACAATTTTTTTGCTCCAGGGCAATTAAGTTGACTTATTTCAAATCTTTAAAAATGAACACATGACAAATATTTTTTGCAATGTGGCAGGACTGAGTCACACACCATGATACTGCCACCGCCATGTTCTGACATTAACACCACCTTTTTTTTTGACTACTTCTACTAATGCTTCAAAGACGTAAAAATATAACAAAAACTTCAACTTGAAGATCAATCTTTTGGAAAAAGTTAAGTAAAAAAACAAAAAACAGTATTTTAAAATCAGTGACATTTCAAAATTTGAGTTGTTTGGTGACTTCCTTTTATCTTAAGGACTTCTTTTAGAGTTAGTCTCAGCTAGTAAACAGGTGAGTGGTAGGGTACACCCTCTACAGGTCACACCTCTGTTGCACAACTTGATTGACCAGTACCCAATGCTAATATTTCTACCTTTCTTTTCTTTTTTTTTGACCAGATGTTGGTCTCAACTATTTCTATTTGTAGCCAAAACTTTTGCCTGCAAAAAACTTTTGCCTGCAAAAGTTTTGCCAACAGAACTTTTTTTTTGTGGTTTGATTATGCTTTAAAAGTTGAGGTGAATCTGAATACCTTTGGAGTATTCTTGTACCCGTTTACATTCACTAAAATCACACAACAGGACACTGGCAACAACATGTTTGGACATTTCTTTAGGCATGTTTAGCCCAATTCAATTATTGTCTTTTCTGGACCGAAAAACTCAAGAACCTCAGCAGAAAGTCATTATTTCCTCATAGTTTTAGTTTGGTTACATAAACTGAATTTTATTTATAGAATTTTTTAACACAATGTTCTATTATTTTTCAAAAACCAACTACATAAATTGAAAATGTGTAAATGTACAAATTTGAAAATATGGAGGCATTTTTTTAAAGGAAATAACTTGTAGAAT
The DNA here is from genome assembly GCA_902685375.1 of Neostethus bicornis. Lineage (NCBI taxonomy): Eukaryota > Metazoa > Chordata > Actinopteri > Atheriniformes > Phallostethidae > Neostethus > Neostethus bicornis. The sequence continues at coordinate 9,716,447 of CACRXE010000076.1, read as the reverse complement.
AGCTTTGATGTCAAATACAAAAAAGTTCTAAGAAAGTAAAACTACACTGAATTCAAGTGTTTCTTTCTTATCCCTGTTTTTTTTATTTTTTTTTAAGTAAATTACCATCTTCAACTGAACTGTCTCTCCACAGCTTTTGTGAATCAAAGGAAACAAACATGTTAGTAAACAAACAAATGAAATCAGGATGTGCAGGACGTATTGTGTCAGAGTGTTTGTTCTGTTAATAATGTTTGTGTAGAGCTGTGTGAATGTGTGAGTGTGAGAGGGGGTAAATTGTGCAGCGGATCTTTTCCAACCCCTACGTGACCCTGAGCAGTTGGCTGACTGAACCTCCTTCACGCCTCTTTCATCCCACCCAGAAAAACATCATCCATCTGCCCCCCCGACAGCCATACAGACACACATACACACACTCTGCAGTGTGTCTGGAGAGACACAATGACACACACACAACCTACACACAAACACACACAGACGCATTCATTCACATGTACCCAAACACATAACTTTTATATTTAAAGCATACACTGTCGCAGACACACAAACACACATGAAAACACGCCCATATCTATATAATGGAGTTCCAAATTTTTCTGCTGATGCAATTTTTCCATTTCTGACTAACTGCAAGTCCCTGCAGGATTCTACAAACTTCCTGTTTGCTGCTTTGTAATGTCATTTTAGCAGCTGCATATTTGCATGGCAGATTAATTCCTTATCATGTCTTTACTTGCTCGGAACAGGGTCAGCTCTGAACTAGACCCAAGTCTTAAAAAGCTAATGTTTCTTTGAAATGTGAATGTTTTCATCCAGCTATTTTCTGCTTTCCATTAGCAGGAATAATTTTTCTTTCCCAGATTGATGGAAATATTTATCTGCCTAATAATGTGGAACTGTCTTCAGAAAGTTTTTTCTTAAATATATTGGGCTCTACTGACAAACAAATCCTTTCTCCTTGAAGTGAGTTAAACGATTTGTCCAGATTCTGTACGATGAAATGAATGTTTTGGCTTTATAACAAGTTATTTAACTGTAAAGGTTTTCTTTAGAAGTGCAGATTGTACAGGACCTCCTAACAGTTTCAACCTTACTGCCATAATGATAAAAGTCATAATTTATAGAAGAATTAAACTGTCTTTCAAAGCATACTTGTGGCCACATTTCTTCTCTTTAACCACATGTTGAGTCCACGCTTGCTTTGTCTAATGAGTTTTTTAAAGGTTTGAAAGTTTCTGATGCATGCTGTCTTGTGTCTGTTTAGAAAATGGCTTGATGAACTGAGAGAGCATGTATGAGCTTTTGTCATGTTCTGGTGGCCAATAAACAAACACGGTTCATAGATCATCACAAACATCAGCGTATCAATTATGTAAACAAGTCCAGCTTACTAACATGAAAACTCATATCCCACTCTTGTGCTGTAATATGACACCTGCAAACATTGTCTTAAAGTTAGTCAAACAACAAATCTCTTCATCAATTCACTTCCCCATTTTGGTCTGTTGGCTCCGCCCATTTTGGGGGATTTAAAAAATATATATTCTGGAGATGGTTGTTAGCCTTATTAGTTTCACTTTAAAGTGAGTCTGAGTAACCTTTTCTGTATTTTGGCCCGGTTATAATTCCAGACCATAGAAATGATCTTTAGACTGGCCAATTTATATTGTTCACTTTCGTTGTGCCTTTCAGTGTGGGCTGGCAATAGACTACTGACCAGTCCAGGATACTGTACACCACCCATAATCTGCTAACTAACCAGAATAGTATTTTGGCACTGACTGCAAGCCAGGAATTATCCCAGGGTAATGCGGATATATCAAGCACCGAGGTCTCTTCAGTTTGGCGATGCTCAGGGCAGGAAAACAGAGGATCTCTTAGAAATTTGGAACAGGGAGAGAGTACACATGTGAATCGCACTTTAGCTTTTTTTTAGCGTAAAATTCTAAATGACCGGAATAGGCTTTGACACTCTGGAGAAAGCTGTTTGAAATATGAAATGATTCAGCCTATTGTTAAAAGTTGACATAAAATGTGTCAATTGAAAATGAATCTGCTGCAATGTCAATCCATCTAGATAACAAAAAAAAACAACAAAAATGTTGCAACATGGAGAATGTTTAATCCTATGATGCATCCACAAATGCTATGTGATGTATCCCACAACCGTGAGCTCTTCAGTGCATTTTCCGTTCGTTCTTCGAGGTCTGGTTATAAAGTGGCCAAGAGTTCACATGGATTTTGGTGTGTTAAGTTTTGAGGTTGAGAAATTTTCCATGTAGCAGGACTGAACTAAGAAAAATTACTACAGGGAAAACATCTATTTTTCTTTTGCTAAAAACCACATTGTAATAAGTTGTGAAATCACTTACTTGGATGTGAGCAGCTAACAAAGTCAGATCAAGATTAATATGCAAAATTTATATGGATGTTGAAGTTTAAATCATGTTCAATCTATTTTTGTTGACTGATAAATAAAATTGTGCATTTTTTCGTGATTCACAAACAGTTTTTGTAAAAAATATTTGAAAGTTTTATTTTGTTTGATAAGTTTAGTGTACACAAAAAAGCAAAAAATAGAAAGGAATATTCTTTGTTTACAAAAATCTAATTAATTAACAAGGTGGCCTACTATATTTGGCTCGATCCCATTGCACACCACAGAGGTGAGGACCACAATACCCCGAGATAGTTGAAGGTGAAGTCAGATTGAGACGTCATCCTTGAGTAGACACACAAACACACACACTCTCTCCAGGCCTTTTTGCTCAGGCGTCGTTTTTAGGGTTAAAATAAATGTTACAGCTGAACCATATTGTGCCCTCCGTCCTCTCTCCATATCCTTTATTCACAGGCGCGTAATTGGTAGTCAATTTGAGCTCCCCCTTTGCCTATTGTGGGCACATTTTGCTCTGACAGAGTGCGGAAGATTAATGGCTACGAGCAGCCAAGGGAGGCTCGCCTCAGCAAGCATGAGCGCCCTAAATTCATTACACCAATTTCCCCCTGTCCTGCGCTCCCCAACTCACACCCGCAAGAGGAAGAAAAAGGAGGAGGAGGAGAGAGAGGATAAAAGCAAAATAGTCAGATTGCGGTGTTGAAAGAGAGAAAGAAGTGAAGAAACAAAGCATTAAAGAGACGGCTTTGATGTTTCTGAGGTCTGTCACTGAGCGAAAAGCCGATTCGCTGTGGAGCAAAATGTCCAACCATCTTTCTACAGTCACATAAACAACTTACACAACATTTTCTCTCCTTTCTGAATAGAATCTTTGACTCCATGAGTGAAACGAAACGGTCTGAAAATTTTTGCTCAGAAATCTCTGTTGGACCTCTAAGAAAACTACCGTGTGGGTTGTTTAATTCTGTTTGATTAACCATTATTTTTATTAAAAATGGGCACAACACTTTCTGAATGTCCACATAGACCTTGTCTCAAAGAGAGTTTCTGTCCAGCCTAGATGGTAGAAACAGCTCAAATACCGAGCCAAGCATTTTATAAGCTTCCATGGCACATTTAGATCGCTGTCATTATCCAGGCACTGCTGGCATCACAGCTCGCTTGGCTTGGATGGCCAGGAAACACCTTGAACTTGGGAATGATAAGGATGACCTGTCCCCATTTACTTGGTCCAACCCATAATTGAAATGATTTATTTCTGCTGTCAACCTAAAAGGGAATGGCCCTTCTCCCCCTCTGCATTCCTTTTTTCTTCCTTTTTCCCTCGTGTCCACAGCTTTCTCTGCCGGCTGCATCAAAATAAAACAGGGTTTGTACGTGCGTGCACAAACGTGTGTCTAATTTATGTGCACATTTATTTCTCTGTGAGTATGCCCGTGTGTTCGCAGCTTTCTGGCCTCGACAGCCTATCAACACGGCCATGTGCACGGGTGTCAGATGCTCATACCCTCCAGCAATGGCATCACGCCCCAAGGACTTGCACAGATCGATGGCCTCCAGGAGTCCAGCTAGGCTCGGCTTCTGCAGCTCCACAATGAAGCTGTCTGTCACATGTCAGCCACTGCTTGCCACACACAACCCCCTCCTGGTCACCGTAATTCCTGTCTGCTACGGGAACTTCAACCCGACCTAGCTTTGGATTCGCTAAAACACAACCTGACGGTGCTTATGGTGATCACAGCATATGCGGGATATTCTATGACTGTGAGTCAAAAAATAAATACATTTTCTCCTTCATGTTTTCGTTAAAAAGGAAATTCTAGTAAAGTCTGCTTGGGTTCTATTTGTTGTGTTTGTGTGTCTTGAGAGACACTAGTGATCTGGCCTAAGACGTACCCTTCCTTGGCCGGGCATTGGCAATGATAAGCTCTGCTGCAGAATATTTTAGAAATTGTTGGGGTGAACATTTTAAAAAATGAATAAATGGTTTATTCAATCGAAATTAGTTTTGTAAAATTCACTCTAATTTCGAAACAAATTGGCCCGCATTTATCAAAGTTGTGCACAGAATGGTGTAAAATTTAAGTGTAAACAAAAAATACAACCAAGAGTGTGGAATTGTTGAAAAAATGAATTTCAGTTTCTCTTGAGTGTACACAAGGTGGGATCTTAATTTAGGCAACAGCTGAAAACAAACAAAAGTATGATGAATATTCAGATCCAAGCTCAGTCACATGGTTTTGTTTTAGTTGATACATTGTTTTTGTAATCTAAACAAGCATGAATGGATAATTACAACAGAAAAAAAATGCTTGCTTTTATTTTGGCCAAATATTTTTTTCAGTACACAGACTAAACAACATTTTAATATTGCAGTCAAATTTCTCTAGAGGACAAAACCAACACTGTGCTCATTTTTACTATTCTATTTTAGATTTCTGGAATAGCAGCAATTTAAGAGGCCTTGGAATTATGAAACCACAAATTACCCTGTGTGTTTTTCTTGTAATAAAGTAAAAAAGTTTTGTGTGTTTGAGAATATTTTTCTCGCCACCACAGAGCAGATGTTTACTTTGATACAGAAAAGTCCAATTTATTTTTCTATTCATCACGAAAAACCCAAAATAACAGTTTAAGTTTGCTTTCAACTAAAGCACAGACATTGAGTAATGGGAGAATCACCCACGAAATGATCTTTTTTTTAAGATTCAGAAATTTATTGAGAAAAAACACCATAAAGAACAGCCATTACAGTTTGTTATGAATGGGCAGCGTCTGTAAAAGAACATTAAAATGAAAAATGAAATTTACTGATAAAACAGTGTTGTCCTGTTTGTTGTCCTTTGTTGGATCACCACTTGCTAAGTTTGCCAAATTTGTGCTTAAGTGTTTCATTATTGAAAATAAAACGCTGTAACCAGCAGGATAGAACAGAACAAAAACTAAGAAAACTGATGTATTTTCTGAAGTGCTGTTTCGAACTTAGAGCAACTATAACCAGGAGGTTTTATAATATAATCATGTATACTTTATTGATCCCTCATCGGGAAATTGTGTGCTGCATTACACCGCGGCAGACTGCCACAATGGCGCGCGGCGGGAGAAATGTGGTGTTGGGTGTCTTCTCCAAGGACCCTAGATGTGAACTCAGTGGGAATCAAATTCCCGAACTTCGGGTTGACTTCCAGTCCGACGGCGAACGCTCTACCACTGAGCGACTGCCTCCCTCGTAAGGTGACTTTATGTGACTTAACTGAATGTTATGTCATCCTACAAACATTTATGTACAAAAAGTATATCTTAAGCACTCGGCTGTCCATGTGTTTGTGCTTCCTTAACACTTTTGTGTATTCAGAATCTCCCACATCACTGAAAGGCTTGTGATAGAACTGCCAACAGTTACTCAATACCCTTTGGCAATAGAGGCTACTCCATTGCAGTACTCATATGGTTTCCAGAGTCATGGAACCAAATGTCAAAACAATAAAAAGCTTTTAATGAAACTGTCCAGAGTTACTTGATACCAACTATGGATGATCTGTTAAGTGGACGCATATTGTTTTATGCTTTGGCGTTGACCTACTATTGTTCTTGGAAAAACTACTTATCAACTCTCATAAAACTACTATCGGAACTGCAATCACACCTCTTTAAAACCAAAGTCAGAACATTAGTAAAAGACTGAGAAAAATCTTTCAACTGAACCAAATTTTAGGTACAACTTCAAAAGCATCTTTCACAAGATGACCACAGAGACAGTGTGCTCCCTCTAAAGGTGGAAGTAGGGCGTTTCACAGGTTTATCAGACAAAAAACGTGTTTTTTGGGGGACGATTACTATTTTCTCTTTTTGTTTGTATGAAAATTTAAACTAAAAGAATTACACAGATTTTTTATTTTTTTTGCTTATCGGAATAGTAAATTTTATGTTGGCTTTTTGAAAATAAATGTTCTGTTTAGTCATTTTTTTGACAAAGGGTTTGTCATCAAGAATGAACATTGTGTTCCGAGAAATCCTGATTGGGTGTATTATTGTGCATCTTCATCGTCTTGTTATGGATCAGGGGAGGAAAGAGGGGAGATGAGGGTCAATGATCACAAAAATACAAATTTATTAAATAACAAAAAGCATCCAAATGGAAGTGGAGATGAATCAGGTAGGACTAGACGAACGCTGGAGCGCTGGGGCTGAAGGGTTCCAGAAAATAACATGCAACAGTTCGTTGGAATGGTGATAGCATTACACAAAGATTATTGCTGAAGAACTGAAAAAGTCTTGAGCTGAGCCTGGGTCTTAAATACTAAAGTGGCAATCAGATGACCTCATCAGGCCAGTCCTCCAATCAGCAGCCACCAAAGTTCAGCAGTTGAGACTAATTAAAGAAACTGAAAAACAGAGAGAGTGTTACACTACATATATGTGTCGTCTTTCATATTTTGATGATCAGTATCATGTAAGCCTACATAGCATTTGCCGTTGAGCACTTGACTTTTAAATAAGAACTCAAACCCACAAACAAAATGTAAACATTTCAGAGTTATTTTAATTTTGTATTAATTTGGGAGATGCAAAAATGTGTCACATTTCCAAGAACTCTGAGACCATTTATAATCATCAACGCAACCTCGTTTATTGAATGAACCACATTTACCGCGAAAGTAAACCCTAAAAAACATTGCAGTTAAATATTTACCGCCCAGTCGTGCTTACCTACAGGATTATATTATTTCACCAGATGCTGATGAAATCTTCAAAGAAATTTAATGTGTGTCTGAATTTGCAGTATGCATAGTTATCTGGGTTTCACTTTGAATGAAAAATTGACAACGTCTTGTGTCGTTGTTTGTAATCACGAGATCTATTATCCTGCAAGCTTTAGGGTTTCAGTCTCATCTCACCCCGTTTATTCTGTCTGGACGAAGCGCATCTGCAGACCTTGCAAAATTTGTTCATTCATCTTCTAAACTGGGATCTAATCACAGTCGGGGGTCATAGGCCTGTAGGAGCCCATCCCGTAAATTACAGATAGGAGTTTGTAGACTTTAACAGTGTAATTGTTGATCATCTGATCTCCAATTCTAAGTTCTAGGTACATTCTGCCTGTCCACTTGTCCCTTAAGTATATTGAAACATTTGAATTGAATTAAAACAATAAAAAACGTTTTCAGCAGTGCAAAAATGTTCTCAATTTTATTTCAAAACCTGAAAAATTTTGCAGTCTTTATGAAGACTGGGTAACTTTTCTGGGTAAATTAGGTTGTACTAGTTTAGAGTCTGCTGTGTATTCTGGCTGTTGTATAATTTATGCACCTTCTCTTGCTCACAGTGTCATTCTGCACCTGTTCAAAGATTACAAAAAGCACTGTTTCCATGCTGGGCCCATTATTGTAAAGAAGCTGGCTGTGGAACTGAATGCACAGGTTACAACTTCAAAGAAATGTGCACACAGCTCTTGTGTTTTATTCCCTTTCTATTTGTTTAAGAAAAAAAATCAGGGTTAAAAGGTTGGGGGTCCAGCTTTGGGTTAACTGAATAAATCGGTAAAAGCGCGATGGATTCATAGATAGGAAGATGTCGTAAAAGCACTCCATCGAAATAATGAAGACAAGGTGTACAGGTTGCTTTCTCTGATGCTTGCAACCTCATGAGATGAGTTGAGCAGGTTTGCAAGGTTCCACTTAGCAGCGTCTTTCACAAATACCTGGAGTCGGAAGAAACTACAAATGTTTTGCATTACCATCAGATATGGCTGAAGTAGGGAACCATGGGTGAGTGGGGGACAGCTGGGGGTTTTGAGCTTTATTGTGAGAGATATGGCCAGAACACCGGTGGGTGTTGCAATGGGTAACAGCAAGTGATCATAAAGATGTCACAAGAAAACTTCAGGAGACACAAAGTCTCAATTTCAGACGAGACGCTGCCAGCCAGATGTGGAGGCACAGAGAAACAACTGGAACACAACCTGCCCGCCCTTCATGCCAAATCTGAAGCTAACAGGCAGAACCCCTGAGATCTTTTGAAGTTGATGCCAAGAGGTGTCAAGAACCTTAACGACCCTCAATTTATTACAACAGCATCCAGCTAAGAGTAAGGGTCAGAGTTTGACTGGTAAAATATCTCTTTATGCTTCGTTTTTCTGCTTTTTTTTTTCTTTAGCCTGATATTTTTCTCCTGCACCTGCTTAACACCTTGACTTCATCTCAAACTTCTTTTGAGAGATTTTTGTAGCTTTATTGTTCTTTTGGGTCTTTTACAAGTTTAATGACCTGTTTAGGGTTATTAGAACACAACAAAGCTCCCTACGAAAAATCAGGACCCAACTAATTATGATTTTTGAGACCGATGCAGACGGGCTTACAGGTTTCAAGACAGACCGATTTCAGATTATCACGTTTTAGAATATTTCTAAATGCTAAGGAATAATAATAATTTAAAAAATGCTTTTGTTATTATTTATGAAGTTAAAGTTGTCAGAATTGATGCTCAGAAAAAATAAAAAATTAATCAGATTAGCTTGGCAAAAAAAAAAATTGGCATCCATTCATTTACAGGCGTGAAAATAACATTTTCTATTCAAAATTTAGAGAAATTCTTTTTATTTTTTAAGATTTCAAACTGTTTTTAAAAATATGTAATAAACTATGTTGTTTACGGCAATAAAAATCACCAAAATAAGTACCATTGCGTTTATAATATTTAAGCCCATTGCTGAGTGGTTTAATCTCATAAACGATCATTAAAGCCATGGCAAAAAAAAAGAGACACATTTACCAGGTCCGATTGGCCTGCACTGTTGGATGTTTATTCTGTTTTGCACGCTGCATGTCTTAAATAAAAAGTTATTTGCTTAAATTGTGGAAAAAATGGTCGTAAAGTTTAAGCATTAGCAAACAAGCTTGGTCATAATGACCGTACATGTCTTCCAAACACACACAATTTTGAACATCTAAATGTAAAAATAATAAACTAACTTTAATGGTTATGCATTTGCAAGAAATTAGCCGACATTACCACAATTCAGAAAACGGCTGTCTCATGGCAATAAACGTAGCCATGCGCAAAATCCTCTAGGATATTCTGCAAATCTAGACTCAAGTATTCTAACATTCAGACCATGGGACATAATAAAACTTAGTTTCAAGTAGCCTACACAGTTAAACAAACAAGATGAAAAAGGACTGTTTCTGCTTTCTTCCTCTGTGTAAGAGCAGAGTTACCAGTTACAGGTCACACGGGGTATGTTTAAGGGGACTTCATAATTCAGACTGCTCGTCCGATAGGCCTTCGCACAGATCTCCAGCAACACCAATTGGCAACATTTTTCCTGACTATTGATGTATTGTGAGAGTGGAATAACGACCAATTTAATGAGTAACTGAAAAATTGGTCGGGCCCACAAGAAATGCATGAATGCTTTTTAGAATTTGGGTCATCCTGCAGCAAAAAATGTATGTCTCTTGGCTATTTTTTATAACCTCTTCCAACTATAAACTCTCACACTTTGAAAACAAACTTTCACCAAGTAGTCAGAAAAGTTTGAATTTGTGAGTAAATCTACACAAAAACATCCAATGAATTTGACTTAGTCCTTCGTAGTCTATAAAACGTCCTTCTATTTTTAGAAAAGTCACTCCTCCCTTCAATCCTGCATTGCGATTGGCCATTTATAAATTTTGTATACGACGGCAACCAATGGGATCGATCCTTTTTGTCCCTACCACCAGAGCAACTTTAGCCGTACAAAATTAGCATTGATAATAATGTCAAATAGTGCGTCCCTCTAACGAACCCATTTAGGATTCACATTAATATTTTGTGGCGAAATTAAGTTTGTAGAACTTTTTAACGGGAGATAAGTGGTTGTTTCAATCAGGAAAAAAAATCTAAAGACGTTTCCAGCTGTAAGTGAAAACATAGGGGATTATTAGCATATGTGTGTTTGTTATCACACTCGTCTGATTTTCTTTGAGATAAATCAGAATAAAGGAGGAGAATTAATATCTTTGTTTTTTTGGTTGATTTTAAGTCCGGATACATTTTGACATGAGAGTGACTAGGACCATGTGGCATGGTAAATAGATAGATTGAAATCCACGTGAAATCATTCATTCCATTCAGATTCCTCAGCTGTTTATTAAATCAAGTGTGCAGCGTTTAACCGAAACAAAATGTGAGCAAATTTGCAAACGTGAAATTACTTTTGTTCACTTTAAACCCGTCTTTGCACTTTTGCCAAGTAAGCCTCAGAGGCTTTGTACAGGCGTGTGCAAAAGCAACGGAGTGATGTGTATGCAGAGCGATGTGGAGGAAGGAGGGGGGAATAAAATCAAAGAAACTTTCTGGCACGGAGATTTACAACTCTGGTGAAACGTTCAACTGCTGCTCGAGCAGAAGCAACAGTAAGTGTTTTGAACGTGAGGTCTGACAGCACAGAATAAGGTGGCAAGGCAACGAGGAACAAAGACTAGCTTCAAAAAGTCTGAACTCTTGTTGTCAGGTCTTAATAAATCAATAAAATTTTACTAAAGGGAACTTAATATATTTCATTATTCAATTGTGGCTAATTCTCGGCTTTTTATACACCTGGAATTTCACCCAGTTACAGTTGTAATGCCCCAGTTTGTATAGATTTGCAGGCTGATGTGCAGCAGGTGTATGTTTTTTATGTTTTAAAAGCAAAAACCTGCAGTTTTAACCTTCTAAAGAGCTTCATAGCTCTCTGTAGAATAACAGATTACAGTGCTGTTACTCCATTATTCATCAGGCGGCATTATTTAATCTGTTAACCAAATTAACCGGCAGTGTTCAATGTTTTCGGTGTTACATAATACAATAAGCAGGAAAAAGCTCATCAATTAATTTGACGTGTTTCATTTTAAAGACCAAAGAACAGCCATGATGCATTTTAATCAAACGATCAAACCCTTTGTTGTTTTTATGGAGATGAAACCACTTTCTGATTTAAATACACTTGCTCATTGTGTGTGTCATTTTGTATTAAGCTGATTAAGTGTGAGTGTTTTCAATTTTTTTATGAGCAGAACTGTTCAGACAAATGTAATTTTTTTCCTCTGTTTTTCTTTTTTTTTCATCCACAGACCACTTAGCAATCTTTTATCTTGACACAAGTTTTTTTTTTCAGATAATCTTAAAACAGGGCGGCACAGTGGCCTCACATCAAGAAGTGAGGGGTTCAAGTCACGGGTGGGGACGAGGCTTGGCACACTAGCCTTTCTGTGTGTAGTTTGCATGTTCTTCCCTTGTATACGTGGGTTTTCTCCAGGTACTCCGGTTTCCTCCTACCCTCTAAAAACATGCATGTTAGGTTGATTGGCCATTATGAAAATTGGTCCTAGGAATGAAAATGTGTGTAGATGGCTGTGTGTGTGTGGCCCCGCGACCGACTGGCGACCTGTTTGGGGTGTACCCTGTCTCTTGTCTTGAATCAGCTGTATCAGGCTCTGGCATCCCCTGCAACCACGTTAGGGGTGTCCGGTTCGGAAGGTGAATGAATGAACTTTAAAATGAGCTGGTTTTTTTTGTTTGTTTGTTTATTTGCTTGTTTGAACTGTCAACAATTTCTCAAGATTTTTTAATAATTTTTCCACAAACGGGCTTCTTGATTGGGTTTGATGTTTCACAAAATCCGGCCCAATCGAGAAAACCTCAAATCAAGGAAAAAAACCCTGAAATGTAAAAAAAGTGTTCCAAACTTGGTTTGAAATTTTGGGTTTTTATGATTGCTGTGACCACTGCATGCTGCATGTAAAAGAATTATTAAGCCACAGTAACGTGCAAGTGAAGTTTTTTTTTTTTTTATTTATTGTTAGACAGAAATTTGGGCAGAAATAGAGCAGTTTTTGCTCAAAAACGGGTTAATGCAAAATGAAACTAAACTGTTGTAAATAAAGCACTTTTCAAACATAAAGTTGCACAGAAGGCTTAGCAGAGCAAATAAAACTCATAAGAATTCAAATCCAGATCAATAAACAAAAAAAATTAGTTTTAAAGCATACTGTATTCATTAAAAAAACTCACAGACAGGCTACAGACACACATCGCCATTCACACACTCCTGGACGCACCCGTTTTTTCCTGAAACCGCAACCTAATGTCTCTTACTGAGCCAAAACTAAAAGTAAATAAAGCAAACACATGCTCTGAACCCACTTTTTGTAGGTTTCTTCCATGTTTGAGCACTATTTCCATTCCAATGACAAGCCTGAATTGGTTCTCTATTTTGTTCATGCATGTCTGAGCCATTTGTGAGCGCTCCTGTCCAGCATTTGAACACTTTTTGAGCCTGTTATTCTTGGCTACTAAATTTGTCTTCCCCCATGGAAGTTTGTCTCCAGCAGTAGTGCATGGGCTCTGCTCATGCTCAGTCCCTATTTTCAGATACAACTCTCAGAGTGCTATTATATGTAAATTCACCAAAATGAAAACCCGTTCTAGATTTGCCAACTTGCAGAGCTTTACTCTATACTGTATTTGTGGTCTCAAAAAAAAAAAAAATTAAACCGTGCGAAACTAAGGGTGGAGCGAGCGGGGGGGAAATTTTTTGTGTCAAATTAAAAATAGCTTATATTTAGTTTTTTCAGCATATTTAGCACTTTTCTGTTAACAAAAAGTAGCATATCATTTTTTATTTACAATGAGATAAGAATTATTATTCCCACTTAAAAATGCACATGTTTGGTTTCCTTTTTTTGTAATTAGATAGTTAAAAGTTTATAATTGAATATAAATATTTTAATATTTTTAATTTCTTCAAAAAATTTACTGTCCTCTTACCGCTTCATCTGGGGTTGTGTCGCAGCGCAGCAGTAGAGAAGGCCAGACTGTGGAGAGTTTCATTAAAATTCTTCCTGTCTTTTGGCAAATATCGCATTCGTAAACGTATTTGGCACTAAGCACCGACGGCCCGAGTACTTAATGTCTCATCTACATCTCATGGGCAGAGGCACAAAAACTTTTGTGCATGTCTTTGTGTTTCAATATTGCAGCCCAGATGAGGAACCATTGTGTCATGTGATGGGCACAGCCCTGGTTTCTGTTCTAATGCAAAAAAAGAGAAGCTTGTTGCATTTACGAACAAAGAAGTTACACAGACTAAACTTGGCTTTTCCCAAATAGAAAAAGAGTTTCAGATCACATTTTCAGCATGGAAATGTTCCACCGATACACTAACAGTCATAAAATGACTGCAGCGTGATCACAAACTTCTGGAAAGCGTTGGAAAACCCCTCGCTAACAGCACCTGAAAGTGTTCAGGGGATGATGCCACGTGTTCAGAAGTTTGATTTACATGTGCCATATTTTCCTGGAAAAAGATGTTGGTCATAAAGGCGATATGCAGAGCTGTCTGCCTGAGTACACATCCTCGGGGTTAGTGGAGACTGCAACGGAGACTGTTGTTAGGGTACTACTACATGTTTCCAAACCAGGCTTTCCACCTGAAATCTGCAACAATAGACAGTCAAACAAATTTGTCTAAACACTAGAAGAAGTCTAGGTGTTGCTTGTGACCTGAGATGTGAAGATGGATCGGTATAAGGGGTTAGGGTGTTGTTATGTAAAATGCAGAAAAATAATACACATCTTCACTTATTTTGTTTTGGAATGGAAAGACACTTTTGAAAGGCCAGAAACTTAATGATCAAATTAAGTCTCTGGCCTTAATTTGATCAATAATTTGATTCATTATTCAATGAATTAATGACCAAATTAAAAATGTTGTTTATACTGTAAGTGTGATGGTGTAAAATGGGGGTAAGTGAGGGTAGGCAGTGGCTCAGTGGTAGAGCATTCGCCCGTGGACCAAAAGTCAACCGGAAGTTTGCGGGTTCGATTCCCACTGAGTTTATGTCTAGGGTCCTTGGAGAAGACACCTAACCCCCTGTTCCTCCCACCATTGGTGCTGTCGTGGAAGCCTGCTGCTGTGTTGGAGTGCAGCACACAAATTTCCCCTATAAGGGATGAACAGTGTATGTAGAAATAAAATCACACTAAATGAGGGACTTCAGAAAATAGAAAACAGACGATAAACAGATGTTAGCTAAAATCTGTTACTATTTGATAAGGACTACTTCATAACCAAAGTTTAGGTCTGTAGTTAGGTCCATCTGCCTCACATAAAGTCAACAAAAGGTCATTTTATAACTGTCTTTTCTTGTATTGGAGCTAGTTTTGATGTTTTTATATCAGACAACGGATGATAGGGCGATTCATGTCTCAGAATTTTCAAAAATTTAATCAATGATGAAAATTCCAAACTTTATCATCCAGGATGCCAATAGGATAATAACATTAAGGCTAAATTATTTGTAATACAGCCAAAAGTCAGATTTAAAGCCCAAGTTGCTAGACACCATTCCTTAATAGCCTTTCTTGCAATGCTCAATTACAAGATTTAAGGGCCAGTACAGCTCAGATTCTAGCCAAGGTAACAGATAACTATTGCTTTAAAAAGCAACTCAACTGCAGCCAAAAATCACATCAATACAGCAGAGTCTACTTCAGAAAAGCAGCAAAACAAAGAAGACAAATCTGCATTTCTGAATTTAGGTGTCAGCGCTGGGTACGATACAACAGCCATCTCAGATGCACATCGGACCAATTTCCAAGCACACCTAATGATATAAAAGCTGTTGTCCCTTTGTATGCTGGTTCCTCATATAGCATTTGAATAATTCATGCTTGTAAGCATTGGGGATTCAAGCAGACTAGTTATTACAGTACATGTGCCAGACCTGCGAGGGGGGCATGAAAATACATTCAATTTTTTTTATTTAAATGGGCCAATATTGCAACACAGTTGTCGCAAAGGGGTTCAGAAAGCAAATTGAACCAAAGAGTTCCCAAAAATGAACAAATCAATTTAAGATGATGAATAGCTAACTGTTAATAAAAGCTAAAGAATTAAAACCAATTACAATTCCAAAAGCTTGTTTACATGGAACTAGTTTTACCAAGATGATTTGAAATAATCTCTGACATTATTTCATCCCATGGGAATTTGTCATGTTTGTAACTTTTCTACAAAAATTATGCTCATAATACAATCAAAACTGAATTCCTCTGATCCTCTTTATCCCATAAAATCCCCATGTTTGCAGTTTGAGTTGTTTTTTGGCTGTTTACAACTTGATCCTATCAAACATTATGAGTAATTTTACAGTCCGTTTATGTCCTAATTAAAACTAAAACAACAAAGTGTCCCAACACAGTGAATCTGTGTTAGTAAAAGCAGTGAATTCAAGCAAACTATTGGAAAAAGCAAATTTTGGACCTTTTATACATTGAAATGTTGGAACTATTTGAACTCTTTTATAGATTTTGGAGGCTTTTTGTGAATGTATTAGATAAAAAATGCTGTATTCCAGTATTGTTGACAAGTTTGTAATTCTCTCCAGGACCAGATGTTATACAGCTGTGATTTTTCATCCCACATAAAGTCAGTAAAATCCAAAATAAAAGTCATTAAAATCACTAAAATGACAGATATTTATTTGCCCATGCGAATGGAGAGGGATAATTTCTGAATCACAAAGGTTCTGAAGTAATCCTCATCTCCTGCAAATAGGCTTAAGACTGCTTTTTGTTTGGGACTTTTTTTTGAGTGGAACCACATTTATTTTGTACTTGTAACACTTCTACCATTTCCAAATGTTGGTGGATCAACAGTGAAAAATTTCCTGTCTAGAGTGGTTCTCTCTTTGACTGTGATGGACCGAGCAGTGCCATTGAGCAGCATCTGGATAGGTTGTTTGAAGGTCTTGATTTGAAAAGCAATAGGTAGGCTTTCTTCCGGCTGTGAGTATGTCACTTTGGTCTTAACATTAGGACCGCCGCAGCCGTAAATATGACCCGCATGGCACTTTAATACGCTAATTATAATAATAATATTACAAAAAAAAAAAAAACACAACCTAGGAGGCTGATCTTTTCTGACTTTTAATATGAACATGAATTCTATTTTATTATGTATATTTTGTGTTCTAAAACTGAACATTTCAAAATTTATAAGCATTTTATCTCATGTAACCTGCTGCACCCAGCAGCAGCTGAGAGGAAGCATGCATTGCCAGAGCAACAACTTCCCACAGAAGTTGTTGCTATGTTGCTATGGCAACAAACACATTGCTGTGGCAATGTGCACATTGACACATTGCCACACATTAGTGTGTGTGTGTGTGTGTGTGTGTGTGTGTATTTATATTTGTGGAGAGAGACACTGACGCTTTAACAGAAACATTTTAGGAAGGTTGAGTGAGATCATACTGAAGTGATACCATGAAGAGAGTAAGAAAAGTGTTGTATGAAAAAAACGTATGCCATGTTTTGTAGAAACATCTTGAAAGTTCAGATTAACATATAGGAATAAGGCCTTTAGCCATAGCTATTTAACGAGGACATTTTTGGAGGAGCAGCGCAAAATCCAGAAAAAGGTAGGCTATCGACAAATTAGATAATTTTACTTTGGTGTCTGCTTTTTTATTCTAGGTCTTAAAAATATTTAACATTTTATTGTTATTATTACTTGTGATGTACTGTGAGTGAGTGATGGAAATCCCCAAAATATTTTGCCCATGCCTGGCTCCTCTCTTGTAGCTTCATTTGGTTTTTGGCTTTGACTAGCTCCATCAAAACTCTGTAAAAGTCTTTGCAACTTGCTTGCTGATTTCAGGGTAGGACGATGCATTTAATTGGTTTTAGCTATCTTCTGCCAAGGGAAAATGGAAAATTAAGGCTAGTTTTGGAGGACTTTCTTCAGCACGAGTTTTGCTGGGGTCTGTGGATGCATATGGAGTTGATGTGGAGCTGAGGCCAGAATATACCCATGACACAACAGACAGGCTCAGATGAAAAAATCACAAGCATATTTATTAGACTGATAAAAAAGTCCTAATAAAGCAGACAACAACAGATAAACCAGGAAGGTTCTGATGTAGGAGCTGGAGCCAAAAACTGGATAACAGATCAAGCATGATAAACAACAATCCGGCAAAGAGTGTGTCAAAACTGTTCCATATATGCTCCAGCAGATGAGTAGATTAGTTTCAGGGGTGACTTGCTGCACACACACAGACAAGAGGGAGGGGGGAAACAGGACACAGAGGGGGAACAGACTACTCTCCTGACAGTTTCAGAGCGCTTGTTAAGGGCTTCTGTCAGTTTGCCCCTGGCAGCTGTGGCTACAACTGTAGCTTACCATTACCTGGTATGGAGTGAAGGAATGATGCATATGTGTGAAGTGTCTTTGAGCATCCTGGAAAAGTGTTATATACGTACAATGCATTATTATTATTATTATTATCAGAAAAAGGCATGGAAAGAAAAAAAGTGACAGACAATTTGGAAATATGTAATAATTATTACGTCTAATTCACACCAGCTCATAATTCAGATATTTTTAGGCCAGCAGAGAAGGCTTTAAAAGTGTGCAGCATCTGCCACTGCCATATGAAGATTTATATGTGTCCTTTTTTCATATGTGTGTGTGTGTTTCCGTATGAGTGTGAGTAACCATGTCTAGAGGTTGTATAATATAACGATTCACATGTAGTAAACATTAAATTACTGCATGTTGTTGTGCTAAGACATTCTGTGGAGACATTAAACAAGATGGCTGGAAAATAGGAAATGGAGCAGGTTGCCATGTCAGCCTCTCATGCCTCCCACGCCTCACGCCTGGCACAGCAGGGGCGTTCCTGGATGGCAGTAGAACCCATATGGCCAATCACTCAAGCAAGGCTGAGGTGTTTTCAAAGGGAACCGAAAGCAACTTGACGCGGGACTGTCTCCGCAGGGGTCAGCGGTCGTCTGGGCAGGAGAGGCCAATCTCCTGCTGGCCTTTAAGAGACAGACATATCAATTCTTGGGCTGTAATGCTCCCTTTACATGGCCTCCACCCACTCACACATAGACATTGCCATCACTGTTTCCATCTATAGCAATCGGGGCGGCCAAAGTCTGTTAACGGCTCATGACCTTCAGAGCTGGACAAACAAATAGAGTGACACAAGATGAAGTCAACTAATGAGCCCTTTATTTACGGCTCGGATTTTACCTCAAATATTCTTAACTGTTTCCTTCAAAACCGGATTTATATCTGTATTTAGTTTTCTTTATTCCTAACTGTCAAATACAGTACTATGCACATGTATTGCAAATTTTCTTGACTGTTTTTATTTTTAATAAGTCATTGCCATTAGTTAAAGTCACCTTTTAGAATTTTTGTCCAGATTTCTGCCCATGTAACATCTTTTGTCTTTAATAAAAAGAACCAGAAACTCAAAATGATTCCCCCTATTTTCACACGGTTTGCTTTTTATGTTGGCCAGAACATAAAAATGAACCTGATAATAAATGACAATAATAAGCAGATTTCCAACTTGTGATCAGATAAACATTTTGTTCATTAATTTGTTTAAATAATATGATTAAACTAGGTTTAGTTGTCGACGTTTGGAATTTTATTCAAATGAACCGTTTTAATTAAAACGATGCTCTGAGGAAAATATGCTGTCTCATTTAGCCTAGTTTTTGTTTTATTATAATTTTTGCGGCTTTTTGGTCTTCCGAAAGACTTACGGGTAACAGTCCACATTAACAATGCCTCACATCTGCAGAAATCACAGCTGTGAGAGTAATTGTGAGAGTTTTTAGAAACAAACGTTTAGATATCTGTGAACCACAAAGGTCAAGTGGAAAATCGAGTGATTTTATGTAAAATGTGTGATGACTTCATAAATGTTTTTCAAATTTGGACTTTTATCCATAAAATTTATGGCATTCCCTGTAGGTAGAAAAAAACGGTATATATTAAGAATCGTTTGGCTAACAATTCCTGAAGGATTGATGGATCGGCATTTAGCAGAGATTATCCCCCTCCACCCAGAATGCGTTTGTTCTGACAGCACTTTTTCCCCAAGCAAAAAACATAAACCCTGGATTTTACAAGGATAACACGGTTCATGGCAAATATGTCGTGTACTCAAATGTCTGGCTCTACTACGCACGGAATAAAAACCTGGTATTATCAAGCCTGGCCTTTGAGACACTGTTTCAAACGTAGTTTTTCCACCAGTAGAGGAAACGATATTCTTATTGATGAGTCACTTACAATTAAATGACCAGATATTTAATAAAACCATGATATTTGGGAATTGGTTTGCATGAAATAGAGATAATTTGTTAAGTCTTCCAAAATAAAATATGTTTACCACATAAGGGTTAAGTGGGAGACTTTGATAAATTCACTTTTCGTGGAATTACAATGCAGATTCAACTACAATGCACAATGCAGATTCAACTTTGTAGCAGTTCATACCATTTTTAATGTTATTTCAGGACCAAAAACATTTCTGAAGTAGTTTACCATTTTAAGGCAAGGCAAGTTTATTTGAATAGCACAATTCATACAAAACGTAATTCAAAGTGCTTCACAAGAAGGAAAAAAAAATGCATTTAAATCATAAAACATAGAATCAAAATGTTTAAAAAGATAAAATAAATAAAATAATTAAAACAGATAAAACGAGTAATTAATCAAAAGCACAGTTAAACAGAACTGTTTTCAGCCTAGATTTAAAAATCGTCACAGTAGAGGCCTGTCTCACGGCCTCAGGAAGTTTGTTCCAGACTTTTGCAGCATAAAATTGAAATACAGCTTCTCCATGTTTAGTCCTGACTCTAGACACCAGCAGGAGGCCGGTCCCAGAAGTCCTCAGAGTTCTAGATGGTTCATGTTTAGTCCTGACTCTAGGCTCCAGCAGTCGGCCGGCCCCATAGGTCCTCAGAGTTCTAGAGGGTTCGTAAGGTACTAACATATCACTGTTGTACTTTGGTGCTAGACCATGGAGAGACTTAAACACAATCAGAGCACCAAGCAGATTTTATTCATGCATTTTTAAATTTGGATGGATTGGATTGAACAATGGATTTTATTCTCTGCCATGTTCACATTCCGACATAACCAATAGGTGTTTTAGAGCACGCCCTTCTTTAGAGCACCGCTCTTCTCACAAATTTTCATACGATCTTTAAAATCTCGGAGAACACAAAGCAACATTCTCAGGTTTTAATTGAAGTAAGGGTTTTATAATTGTAACTCTTGGTTATCCTTTGCTAGCTACAGTGTTATGTTAATTGTATTTGGTTCATAGATGACCTTCATGCCATATTCAAAAGTCAACCAAACTGTATTCTTCACAAATCTCAGGATTTTCTGTTTAAAGGAAGTTTGTCGATCAGCTAGGTTTTCTCTGAAGGCCATTTGGTAACTAAGGAGGTTTCTCGGCTGGGATTGATGTCATTATGCATTTTGGAATATCTAACTACCACCGAGCTGCAAGCAATGCGTCTCCACTGCTAAACATGGCAGAGGACCCGGCTCTGTTGTCAGCATCCCCCCTCTGCTCTCTCCTTTCAGCTGCTCTGTCGCTCAGCACGCCTTCTTTTCGGGGTGATCATGAATCATGGAAATTGATTATGCTGCCATATCTCAAATCCCTCTGCCCAGGGCTTGACCGCAGAGTGTGTGACTGTAGGGCGGTCAAGCCTGCTTAAGGGATGCACCGCCGGCTGCCCTGGAGAAAGGCCAGTCAGCCAGTCGGCCCCTCCAGGGTCACGCAGCCGGCTACCGTAGCCTATGGAAGATCACTCACAGTGGCAGGAAGGAATGAAGACGTCCTTCTTAAAATACCAGTCAAGCCATCAGGCTTCGGGTTGTTTTCTACCCTTCGTCACCACTTTCCTTGTCTCATCTGTCTTTATCTGTATTCCACGCTAATGGCCTCATCTCTCGCAACTGATCATTCCTAAGTTGCGTATGGTTGTAGGGTTTCGAATAACTTTACCTCATCACATACAATCAAGATATACAGAAGAAAATACCTAGTCCTTGGATCGTTGCCTTCCCTCGTCCTTTATTTTTTTTGTGATAAGTGTGGTCACCGAATAAACTTTACAGGCTAAAGTTCTAAAATACATTGAGTAATCAAACAAGAAAAATGCTCTCGCTGAGAATTATGAGACTTGATATAAATCACAGATTTTACACAAACTAGCACCAAGTTTTATGTTTTGTACTTGGAACGAAGATTGTTTTCTTCTCCTGGCCTTTTGTCTCTCTGTAAAACAAAGTGGACGATTCAATCATTCATACACTGAAGTAAAATTGCTTTTAAGAGGCTTTGCTTAACTTCCTAATGTTTGTAGTTTATCATGTCAGCTTTATTTTTCAGCTGTCTCTGGTGCACCTTTGCCTTTTACACAGAGTTTCCAACGCACTTCTCTTAATGATTTCTGCAGATTGTTGTTCTTTTTTATTGTCATGATAAATCTGCTGTAACAAGCTGAAAACACTCATAAATCTGAGGTAGAGCTTACATTGCATTGGGTCAATGTTGCTATGGTGATGCATCAATCCTTTTAAGTACCGCAGCAAGCTCTATAAAAGTGGTGAGTGTCTGTGACACTGTTACTGTTGTTATTGTGGGATCCCCATCGAAGTGTTTTCAAATCCCAACGACTGAAGGGCCACTTAACCCCACACAGACCTGTCACTTTTTAAAGCCTAACAAAGGGTACAAGCTATATTTTTTCATTGGGAGGTGAGTAAAGTTTTAAATGTTTGTCTCCTTTGACCATTTGAGCAGGATGTTCCTAACGAAGAAAAAAAAAACAAAAACACTGAACTGTCTTCTTCTACTCTTTGGTTCGGTTTGTGGAGGCATAACTCAAAGAAGGAAAAACGGAACTTCTCTCACCCCAGCCACATCTTCCTGCTTATTCTTTAGAATCCTGAGGCATTCCTGGACCAGCCCTAAGACATACGCCTTGGTAGGCTGAGAGTAATTCAAGCCAGACACCCAAACCACTCCATCTTGCTCTTCTCAACCTCGAGCACCAGCGGCTCCACTCCGAACCCCTCATTGGTGGCAGGGCTTCTCACTCTATCTCAATGAGAACCTAGTCACATTGACTAAACGTATTTCTAATGTTTTTATTAAAAATCTTTTTCAATCAATCACTACCCACAGCTGGGCTGGTGACTGTAGGTTAGGGTGGGAACATGGGCTGGGCTGAGGAGTCCCCCGTGTAACCATCAGGATGAAGAACATCTATTCATCCCCGTACTGGACATCGCCAGGCTGAGGAGTCCCTGTGTTTCCATCAGGATGAAGAACATCTATTGATTTCTTTAGATATTTAGCTGTAGAGTAGAATAAGCTAATATCTAAACAATGATCTTTGACACATTGGTTGCTCGTCTCTCTTTCATGTGGATCCCCACGAGGTTTCTTATTTTTTTCCCCACTGATGGGTTTTTTAGGAGTTTTTCCTCACCGTGAAGGAGAGTCTAAGGGCATAAATGTGCTAGTCTTGTTTAGTTAGCATTTGTTAGTTATTTTTCTTGCTGTGTATTTGTGTTAATACATTCCTCTTTTTTCTTGTGAAGCCCATTGAGACGGAAATTCTGTGATTTTGAGCTATACAAAAAAAAAAAAAAAAAAAACTAAAAATAACTAAAACATAAACAAATAAATGAAGATTTTCACGATTTGGCTCCGTTCTATCTTCACCACAAACAAATGCAGCATCCCAACTTTTGATGTGATTGCGCCAAAAATCCTTAGTTCAATATCCTACTTTCAATGCAGGTAAATGAAACTAAAAGAGCTCCATGCTTTGCTGTGTTTCTCAAAAGTGAAGAAAAATGTAAACTTTGGCCCTGTTACTAGATTGGTAATGGGCCACAATATCTTCTCCGAGAAATAGTATGTATTTATATGGGATGCAGGTTTTTTTTTTCCGATCTGCCATAGTCCATCAATCGCTTCACATCCTAATCACATTCCCCCATGCATTCACATATCGAAAGTGGAAGCTGCCATGCAAGAAGCGTTAACCATGACCCATCCGGAGCATTTAGGGGTTGGTATCTTGTGTAGCAAGAACAAATTGGCACAACATTTCTAAGCAGGGGTTGAACAGACAACCCTCTTGTCACAAGTGACCACTGTCTGAGCAGTGCTGCCCTGGAAATGATTCAACCGGATGTAACTTACATACAGCGTTGGGTTTTTGTCCTGGTTTCTTCTCACTTTTCTTTTTCTACCCGTGTAATTTTAAGTCAGACACACAAAAATGGAAGTAGCTAATGGATCTAATCTGTTTTCAGAAACAGGGAATTTACAAAATGTTATTGTATTCCCCACTACAAGAAATACGGAAAAGAAAGTTGTGAAAAAAAAAAAAAAAAGTCCTACAATGACCATCATTTGGTGGAAGAAAGGTGCCAAACCAGTGTTTGGTACTGAACAACTTACAAAAGCTAGAACCTTGAGAATGGGCCAAGTCCTTTATTCTCTTTTCCTGCTGGAGGGGATATTTTGGTTTGTTTTGTCAGAAACTTGCTGTTTTAAGTACCTTTTAACTAGCTATTTGTGAGCAAAGCCACAACTGAATTTACCACAGTTTGAAGACTAACTTCTTGGCAAATCTCATATTGTTTGAAACTTGTCATTTAAATGGGCATCGTGGGAACTTAGTGGAATTTTTTTAGTTGTTTGGACTCAAATTCTATCTTTTTCTTGCTTTGGGAACATGTTGTCCGCCAGCTGAAAATGTGGAAAAAATCATTATAGAATCCATTTGATTTGAAAAGGCTTTAAAGCAAAGTCAGAAAATGGGGAAAAGTAATGTTGCATTTCTTTGTACTTAGAGCTAAAATATACGCTCTGAGTACTATCCAGTGAATTAATTTTATCGTTTTGTTTTGTAGATGTTATATTTGAAGAAATAGATGTGTTTTTTGTTGATTTATTTTTATGTGTTGTATGTGTTTTGGAAGACATATTTCCACTCTCACTTTATCTCAATTATTTTATTACTGGTGAAAAAAAGTATTAAAAAAATGGAAAAAGTTTTATACAAATGACCAATTAATCAAAAAAATTGGAAAGCGATTTGATTTTTTGGCTTATTTTTTTTTGAGAATTTTTAGATTTGGCTTTATTTGCCATTACTGACGAACAACAGACCGATGAGGAGATCAAAGGCAAATGTTTAGTCATCATTGTTTCTGGATCTTCCAGCAGCAGCATATATCCAACAGTTTGCACTCCCAACAAGGTGTCCCATGAAAGACCCAGGGCTTGTGCTGAGAGATGCATCTCACGCTCAAACCTCAGTTGATTCCAGGTGAATTATTCACTCGCTCATTTATCTTTTCAGGGACAATTTGTTCCTCCCATAATAATGAATGCCAGTTGTTCTGTTGCTTTACAATCAGGCATTTATTTGGACACAGATCTATTAAAACACCAAATTCTTTGTTGGAACTAGTTACAGTATGTGTGTTGGATGACATTTTCTCAACAGTTTTACCAGATCTATCCAAAAGTAGAACACAGGGGGACGCCCACCCAATAGCTTCATTTCACTACTCTTTGTACACCTTTAAGTCAATAAAAAAAAGATAATCATTAAGTCTTCAATTTCTCGACTAGTATTCAAATATGTCTGCAATTTAAACCAGTTCAAAGTTGGTTTTAGAAACTTGATTTGCACGACCTTTCCAAAAATGGTTGTAAGGACACGAAGATATTTTTTTTTATCTATCCTTGGTTCATTTAACAAAACAAAAATTTGTATTGAAATGTTTCTATCTAGTTCTTACCATCAGTAGTATGGTATCAATTGGATATAAAAGAGAGGGCATTCCGCAAAAGAAAGCTTTTGGAGGATTTCACCATGTTTAAACGTTATTCTCACATCAGCAACATACCTCAAATGGTTTTCTTTTTCAGTAATTCGAGTATGATTATTTCAGAAGTTCTCCCATATCCTTTGAATACCAGGTTGGTCTTGGCCGTGCGTTTTGCTTTCTATGACGTCAACATTCTAACATGAGCAGGAATTGTTTGTGCAGGAGTGCACATGCTCTGTGTCGGATGGGGAATTGTAACCCAGCTAACAATTTAATGTTCTCAGAACGTTCTGGGAAGGTTTTTCAAAGGTTAGCAGAATGCTCCTTAAAGGTTGTTTTTGGTTCTCTAAAGATTCAAATGGAAAATTTTATGACGGTTGTTAAACGTTAATTTTTGTTTTCAGAATGTTCCTCTAACCTTAATTTTAACTATAATGTTTGGAATTTGGTTCTCTCAATGTTCTGGGAAGGTTAGGTTCTAACAAAACCACCAACTAACGTTTAGGGAACGTTAGTTTTTGGTAAAACCAAACCTTTAGAGAACTTTAGGCTAACGTCCACTGGAGGTTGTCTGTTTGTTGGGAAGAGCCATTTTTGAATAAATGCTCAAGAAAAGAAATTTGTGCTAGCTTTGCTAACTGAATGCACTGTACTCAGTATTCCCAGGTTCAAATGAGAGGAGCGTAAATTTCCCACGTCAAAAATGGAAGTCAAACTCAATTCATGAGTTTTGTTTTTGGCAGGTATTGCATTTCTGTGCTAACTAAATGTGTTGTTGATGATATAAAAACCCTGCAAAAGCACATCACCCACTTTTAATCTAATGAGCCACACTCCAATTTTTTTGGAATTGGTTCAATCTTTCACATAAATTATTATTTTTTCTTTCATTAGAATAAATAGAAACATATGACACAAGAATAATTCTCATATTGTAGGTGCCCGTATAAATTTCATTCCCCTTATGAAAACATCGTATGTTAAAAGTCCAGTTGCACTTCAATAAGCTTCGTTATATAACGTCCTCGTAATTCTCTTTAATCCAAAACTAATATAATTTTGGACATTTTCTACTCAAAATGCTCCAAGTTACATGCTTTTCTGGTCCCGTTATTTATTGATTTCTCTAATAAGAAGTTGTCAGGTTCTGATTTAAACCATCATCTGATCCCTCGTCATTATCAGACCAATCAAATATCACAACAACTACAAGCCGTTACGACGGTTGTCAACATTTCAGAGCTCAAAGTTCACGACTACATCAAAATATGATTCTGTCTGACACTTTAAACATTTAATGGGACAACAAGCTTCCATTTGTTGTTTCAGTCAGACAAATCATCCGTCAGCAGAACCACAACTGATGACAGCTCAGCAAGATACTCATTTTATGGCTCCAGAGGAAAAGAAAGAGAATAAATTAAAAGCTAAAATACTTGTGGTTTTACCAAAGAATCTGTTTTTATTTTTGTTCACTTTTAAGATAGCTTCAGTTCTTATTTGGAGGCTTTCAATAATAATGATAATAATTATTGAAAGCTTAATACATTGTACTTACTCACCGATTCTGTTCATCACCTTTATGTACAGAATATCTAGGCGCAGCTGAGGCATTGGAGGAATCCGGTTTGGTGACCTCGGGATCGGATCTCTGCTTTTTGCGGATGATGTGGTCCTGTTGGCTTCATCAGACTGTGATCTTCAGCTCTCACTGGATCGATTTGCTGCCGAGTGTGAAGCGGCCGGGATGGGAATTAGCGCCTCCAAATCCGTGACCATGGTCCTCGCCCGGGAAAGGGTATAATGTCCCCTGCGGGTCAGGGACATGTGCCTGCTCCTAGTGGAGGAGTTTAAGTATCTTGGGATCTTGTTCACGAGTGGAGGAAGGATGGAGCGGGAGATCGACAGGCGGATCGGTGCGGCATCAGCAATAACCAGGATGCTGCATCGGTCCGTCGTGGTAAAGAAAGAGCTGAGCCGAAAAGCAAAGCTCTCAATTTACAAGTTGATCTACGTTCCTACCCTCACCTATGGTCACCAGCTTGGGGTGGTGACCGAAAGAATGAGATCGCTGGTACAAGCGGCCGAAATGAGCTTCCTCTGCAGGGTGGCTGAGCTCTCACTCAGAGATCGAGTGAGGAGCTCTGCCATCCCGGTGGAGCTCGGTGTTGAGCTGCGCCTCCTACAGGTCGAGAAGAGCCAGATGGGGTGGTTCGGGCATCTGGCCAGCATGCCCCTGAGTGCCTCGCGGGCAAGGTGTTTTGGGCACGCCCCACCAGTAGGAGACCAACGGGCAGACCCCGGACCGGCTGGAGGGTCTCACAGCTGGCCGGGGAATGACTTGGGATCCTTCCGAGTGAGCTGGAGGATGCAGCCGGGGTGAGAGAGGCCTGGGCTACCCGTTTGAGGCTGTTGCTCTCGCGACCCGACCTCGGGACAAACGGAATATGACGAAATGGAACATTGTACTTACTGCTTTTTACTGCTATAAAAACTTTGAAGTAACTTTTTTCCTTCTTGATCAAGCTAGTTATCAACATAATTAGTCAGTCATCACATACTGAGCTCTTCTACAACATTTATACCAGAGAAATGATGTCACTTTCCTTTTCTATTGTAAACAAATGTTATAAATGAGTTGGGCAAAATTCAGGGTTGACTTTGAACAAGTCACCAGTTTGTTATATGATAAACTGGTAGAGCCTATCTCATGACACCTTGATTCGTCTGTTCAACTCAAACACCAACTATTTTCCGCTGCTAGGAGCTGAAACGTGAAGAACAACAAAAACACTACGAAGGCATTACAGATGTTCATCAATTCCTGTCTGAAAAGATTTCTTTAGATCTACTGATCCAAGACAAAACTCTGTCCAAGAAAAATCTAACCACCAATGGAAAAAGAAGGGGGTCAATCAGTCACACTATAAACAAAAAAACAAGCTTTACGTATTCACCTATTGACTTTAACCCAGAATATCGGAGATGGTTCTTGAGGTTTGATCAAATTTAGGACTTTGTTTTGTCAACTCAGGGGTACAATGAAGGTCAAACTTGAAATCGATTGTTTACCCGTCGGACCAGTTTTCAACACTAATATTTGGCATTTTAACTGATCGACATCAGCCTCTTTTTAATTCAAAGTTGTCACCATCAGAAAACCAACCTCCATAATCTGTACAACTCTGACCCGGAATCCCTAAGACAGTTCCTAAACTAGGATTGATCGAACCATAGCGGTTTGATGAAAGTCAAGGGTTTGATGAAGGTCAAGACTAATGATCGCTAACTTTGAACTTTTACCAGGAATGAACAGTAACTTAGAAAATTGTTTTTTTTTTTATTTTTTCTAATTACCAATAATTGGTTTTGGTACTGGAAAACTCATTTTGGTTGATCGTTAGTCAATACACACTCCCAACTTATACAGTTTGTGGTGCCATACCTCGTTTAGCTGTTAATGGCCGCAGGTGATTGTACTACTTTTATTCTTTGGAGACAGCTAGCTACATGCAGTTTACCTCATTTATCTCGCCAGTACACAAAACGAAAATGAATGCATTTTGTTTTAAATAAAACCTAGTTTTCTCTTACAAAATAGGATTTGGTGAATCCACACAAAAATGATAGGAATACAGAATGCCAAAGCATGTTGAGAACCATTGGCCAAAGACGTAAGAAAGCAAGAAGGTTTAAGGAACATGTGGATAAATAAGTGGTAATGTTGCATCTGGAGGGAGCTAGTATAATGTTATCTAATTTGATTTATATCAGATAAACTTTAACTTTAATTTGGCTACCCAATACAAGACCTTCCATTGGTTTAGTTTGACCAAAATCAGGATATTTGACGTCTAACTTTTTTTTACCATTTTAAAATTTAAATGGGCGGCACGGTGGTGCAGTGGATAGCACAGTGGCCTCACAGCAAGAAGGTCGTGGGTTCAAGTCGGGTGGGGACGAGGCTTGGAACACTGTCCTTTCTGTGTGACGTTTGCATGTCCTCCCCGTGTCTGCGTGGGTTTCCTCTGGGTACTCCAGTTTCCTCCCACCCTCCAAAGACATGCATGCTCAGTTGATTGGCCAGTGCCAAATTGTCCCTAGGAATGAGTGTGTGGATGGTTGTATGTGTGTGGCCATGAGACAGACTGGCAACCTGGGGATGGGCTCCGGCACCCCTGCAATCCCATAAGGGATAGATAGAGAAGAAAATGACTGACTGACTGACTGAAAATTGAAATGCTCTTTTTGTTCTTGGAAAAAATAAACCATAAAAACTTCAGAAAAAAATCATTTCAGGACATTGTCCACAATGTTCTTGGATTTCTCTCAGTTACATCCATTATTTGTGTTTGTGTAATCCAACATAATGGTTTTGTTGAGCAGACAAGTGCCATAGTGATTAGTAATTTTGGAAATCTGCTTCTAATCTCAGCTAATGAATTTGTCATCTGATACAGTGTTGCCTGAGAAGCATATGGAGAAGCCACTAAATGTGACTGCCAGCATCAAAATGCTTTCTCAAGAAACTTATCCATCTTTAAAAAAGAGTTGTGATAATTTGTCTTCTAGATAAACCATGGCAAATGTCCAAGTAAGTGGTTTTTGTTGCTTGTAAAGGAACAAACACAAAATACCTTGAGTTTTGACTTAATCATGTCCTCTTAACCATAATACACAATCATCATGTGAAAGAATTACCTTTAAAAAGTAAAACATGTGCTTAGGAAGCTGAAGTTACATGGACCGACCACTAAGTTGTCCAACCAATGGGTTGGTAGACTTCCCAAAGGGCATATTCCCTCATTTTTACAAAAGAACTTCTTATTTTTTTTGTCTGCCATAGCAAAAGGCAGCCCTTCGTCAGGCCATTAGCAAACCTGGAAAACTACTCTTTATTAGTAAAGTATGTCTGCTTCCACTTGAGGCCCGTCCTGTGGTGGAAGCCCAAAATTTATGTTCCATGGGGAGAGTGCTGGTGAACAGACGACTCACATGTGTCTTTGCACTGCTTCCCTGCGGCCCCCTTTAAAGGCATTCTGAACTGATTTGGGGGATATCGTAAAGCAAATGATAAATTTGTACTGCTGTCAAGTGCGTCTGTGCTCTGACGATTTGCTCCAGGAATCATGTAGGAATGCCATATATCCCGGCTGATTGCTACTCCCACAAACTGATGGCAAAATGCATTACATCATTAAAGGTACTGGGGAAAAATAACTTCAGCTTTGTTCCTGCTATTGTTTTGACATGGAGCAGCCTGTTTGATGTAATAAAGATCTATGCTGAACATTAGCTTCTCTGCTGAATAAATACATATTCATCCACTCCCTCACTAGAAAGTCTAACATCTTGCAAATGGTTTCTGGCACGAGCAGATGCCATTCCTGCCATCGCACATCAGCCTGCTGTATCATTTAGCAAAACACATCATTTCTTTTTCCATCTTTAGCCGCATGTTTTTGATCAAATTTGATTTTGATGCATTTCTTAATCAGAATATTTATAGATTCAAGAAACAAAGAATGCCACTGAATGTTCTCCAGGCCTAAAATGTGCCCCCCTCATGACACAATGAGACCGTTAACTACTTGAACAGACCATTGCAGTTGTAAATGGTATACCACCCTGAATCCCTTTGTATTCAGAGGAGATTAGCAGGATTTGAGCTGTGCTTTTGGATTAGTTACCGTGAGAAATGCAGTTTGAAGACTCAGAGAAAAAATCTCTGTGCCGCCGCCTCCAAGGCTGCCCCATCCCTGCATCAGAGGTGGCTGGTAATCCCCCTGGCTGAGGCAATAAAACTCCTATTTCTACAGTACCTGCCAGCTGAGCATCTCAGTCCATTCGAAACACAGAGAGCATGAAATTCCCGAGGAGCCATATCAAAGCTCCAGCGCTCTTCATTATGACATCAGAACCTTCTGAAGTCAATAAGCATGAAGGCAGACTGAAGCGATGTGTGGGTTCACAAGCATGAAAGGGGATTCGTCGCCATTAAGCTCGATGAGGGGGATAGCAAACAGAGGATAGCAAACAGAGGGCAGATGAGGATTACATCTATCACCATGCATATGTGCTCACATTTAGAAAGCTTCCCTGCCATTTTCCCCACAGCAAGTCCTCCAACTGGTGTAATAGTTGACACAGTGATAAAGGCTCTGGCGGCATCATAAACGCAGCATGATGGTGGACATCAAGTACAGACCAAGTTCTAATAGGAAGTCCAGGATTCTGTTAGACTTGTAAATGATACTTGTAAGTACTTTGAATCTCCTGAAAAAAAAAAGCCTAATTTTCACCCCAAATTCCCGCTAAAAATAAATAGAGGTGGGTAGGAACGTATTATATTTACTCCGTTACATTTACTTGAGTAACTTTTTGATAAAAAAAAAAAGTTCTATGAGTAGTTTTAATAGTTTGTACTTTTATTTTTACTTGAGTTAGTTTATAAGTAAACAACGCTACTCTAACTCCGTTATATTGGGCAAAAGTTGACCCGTTATTTTTCTTGCTTTTACCACGTTTTCAGTAAAATAATAAAGAGGACTGTAGAAAACGTTCATCCAATCAAATGTAGTGAGCATGGTCACCTGACTCCATATAAATGACAAAGTGGAGGTTTTGTTGGGAGAGTTAATAAGTTTGTCTTTAGAAAAACTTGATTGATATTTTTCTTCCCAACATTATGAAGAAATACACAGACCTGATTATCTCTCATAGAAAACGAAAGTCTTCTATTTGTCTACGAACAAAACACCGGCAGAAATGTCAAGAGTCCCAGACTCCTTCTCAAGCTCCCAACAACCCACTCAGGCAACTTTTGATAATCTTCTGATTAGACTAGATATTTGAGGCAAATTTGCCCTTCTTTCGTTGTAGAAACACGATATTTTAAAACTATGATTTTTGTTAACCTTAACAATTATTTAAAAAGTTTGGAATCTTTCTTCTTTTATTTTTTTTACTGATTTTTTAGCTTTATTTTGAAAATACAAATTTAGCACATTTTGTTTTTTTTTTTTACTCACTCTATTCATTCCTCACTGTGGAATTTGTGTGCTGCACTCCAACACCGCAGCAGGCTACCACGACGGCGCTACGGTGGGAGAAATGGGGGTTATGAGTCTTCTCCAAGGACCCCAGACGTGCACTCAGTGGGATGCAAACCCGCCAACTTCCGGTCATCGGGCGAACGCTCTAACCACTGAGCCACCGTCTTCCCCAAATATTCTTATGTCTACAAATAAATCAGATGTTACTTTTAAAGTTACTCAGTAATTGAGTAGTTTTTTCAATGCATACTTATTACTCTTACTTGAGTAAATTTTTGTAGGTCTACTTGTTACTTTTACCTGAGTAAAACTATTTTGAAATAACTGTACTTGAATAATTTTTTTGGCTACTCTACCCACCTCTGAAAATAAATATAAAAAAAAAAGTAAAACTCAGAAAAGCTTAAACAATTAAGATGGCAGAATTCTTTCTCATGTGTTTCCAGATGGAAATTGTATTTAATAAAATTCTGCTAGCAATTAATGCTTGCCTGGATGTGGTCTGATATCCCACACACTCTGTCAGACTTCTCTCGAAAGTGTTGAGTGAGGAATGCACCATGCATGGTAACCATTAGAGTAAGTCTGCTATGATGGCCCACTGGAAATTAAGATATGTTTTTGTAAGTGACCATCCATGGGTGTAATTAATCATTTTTAGGGTGGTTTCCGGAAAGAAAAGACAATCCCAAACAGTGCATTCTGTTTCCTATTTTCACTAATACATTTTGAAAAACTCAGTTATCTTTTAAATACACGTTTGCTTTTGAAGACCTTATCTAAGAACAAAAATGAATAATTGGGCTTTGTTGTTTGGTCATTTTAAAGACTTGATGAAAGAAAATCTCCAAAAAACAATGAAAACCTGACCCAGGGTGAATGTTATTCCAAAAAGTTGTTCTTTTTGAACTCTAAAGCAGAGAATGTGTGTGCGTGTCTGTATTTGATCAGAAATCAAACAAAATACATGTTTGTTCAGGAATGTGTTTCTTGACAAATATGCTCATTTATTAGTGTACTCATCAAAGTTGAACCATCTATTTTTTCTCTCTAAGCAGAGCTGAAAGGACACACGTGTTAATAATCCAAACTGTTTCCACAATTGTTTAAAAGGAAATATTGGAGACATTTAAAACCAGCATTGAATTTGGAGTGGAATGTGCTATAATTGCCTTTTCTGGCATGTGAAGCAGGTTTGAGCATTTGATCTTGCCCGGTGTTGGCACCACTCTGGGGAACACACCTTCATTTCAAACTTGGCTTGTCACTCTCTTCCTGCCAAATCAATGAAAGACAATAATTGTTGATGATAACAATGACTGAGCACGCTCAGACCGTGGTCCAACCTGTCCAAATTCTGATCATTTCAGTGGTTTTCGAAACACCACGCAGGGAAGAAAATGAAAATCTTCATGATGGATGACAGTAACAGGCCTATGAGTTGGGATAGCCAGTGACCACTGGGGTGGATTTACCAATGTCTGCACGCTGGATTCAGCTGGCTTGTCAGTCACCTGAACCCATCCCACTTTTTAATCAAACTGCCAGTAATGAGTCGGTCAAACATGAACTGACAAATTGATTTGGATTACTATCTGATGAATGCTTACATGGAAAAGCATGTCTGCACATTTTACCAAACAATGTCATGAAGAGAAAAGACATGAAAAAATCCACTGAAGAAAAATGGCAATAAAGACCCACATATTCCTTTGATCAGTAAAGTATGAATGAATGCATGCATATTTTCTGAAAGGATAGATGATCCAAAATAGCTGCAGCTTTTAAAAGAAAGAAAAAAAAAGACACTTAGCATGATTCGATTGAACTTGAGCAGGTAATACAAATAAAAAGCAGCTGCCTCAATTCTCACTAATAATTTATACACATGCATCAGTGGTTGTGGCCTCATGCACATGCAAACGCAATCATCCAACACACAAGGCCTCTGACACATGTAGAGTCCAAATATATGCTTGAAAAAGCCTGCTTTTAGAAGAAAGAACACAAATTCTTCATCTTTATGACATCTAATAATCTGGCCCTTGGGCAAAACAGATAAATGACAATAAATTACTTGTGTTTCAGACTTCCATAAAAGCAGAAATTTGACTACTTTTCTTTTTGCAGTGTTAGTGTACTCATGTGAAAGAGGAAAAGCGGATCACGAATGATCTCACAAAATCTTTTCTGGCCTTTTATCGAAAGTTTCCTAAACAGTCAGAAACACTCTGAGAAATGGCAAAAAACCAAGCAGTTATATCTCACAACGGTTAAACCTTATTTTTAATGTTTAATCAGAATCAGAAAATACTCTAATGATCCCACACATGAAATATTTGGGAATGGGAATGTTTATGGCAGCAAAAGTTAATAGAAAAAGAAAGGAGGAAAAATTAAACCTACTGTGGTGGAGTAGCCTAGCCATATGGAATGAGATGAGCCAATGGGGGTGGTTTGGGCATTTGATTCGGATGCCTGCTAGTGAAGGGCTCCAGGTATGTCCCACATGCGGGTAGACCCAATAAACACTTCAAAATCTTGTAAGACTAATTCTTACAAATGGATCACCAAAACTTTGGTATTCAAGAGACATATGAAACCTTCAGTTCAATTCAGTTTTATTTGTGTAGCTAAATGTAAATGCAGAGGTGTTTCAATGTTATTCATGCAGTCAGGGTTAGGGTTACAAGACCTTAGACCCTCCTTCAACTGTGGAGAAAAACTCCCCAAAAAACAGATATCTGTCAAAACAAAACAAAACAAAAAAAAAAGGAAATCTCATGAAGAGCCAGATGAAAGAGGGATTCCCTCCCAGAATGGACAGGCAATCTACTCTTCATTCAAATAGTAAACAATTCAGTATTCTTTTCTCAAGGGCCTGCCTTGTAGCCATAATTTCATTCACTATTCTTGAACGTCTTTCCATTTAGTACAGTACACTTTATGTTAGGTTATGTAGTTGGTGGTAATGTAGAATGCAAGCAACAATCTCAAGTAATATTCCCTATTTCTAGCTGTTTTTGTCTTGATACATTGACTTGGTGGTTTGGCTTTTAATCAGAGACCGGGTGAGGAGCTCTTGCCATCCAAGAGGAGCTCTGAGTAGAGCCTGAGCTCCTCCAGGTCAAGAAAAACCAGATGGGGTGTTTCAGGTATCTGTTTAGGATGCCTCCCGAGCGCCTCTAGGTGAGGCACATCCCATTGGTAGGAGACCCAGGTGGACAGACTATGTCTCACAGCTGGCTGGGGAACACTCGAGATGCTTCTGAGTAAAGTGGAGGATGCAGGTGGGGTGAGCCTGGGCTTCGCGTCCAAGGCTGTTGTCCTCATGACATGGCCCTGGATAAGCGACAGGCGACGGAACAGAATGGAACATTGGAACTCTACCTTAGCAAAGTCTTTGAGTAGTAAAGATAAGTTCACCCGTCAATTTTACTTGGCTGAAAATTTGTCATGTAACAAAATAAGGATTCCCCAATACAGTGGATAAAGTACACACAACAAATAAATTTTATAAACCCCAAAAGGAGGACCATAAAAAGAGCTAGCCAAAATTCTTTCTTGACAGTCTAAGTATCTGATAACACAAAAACTATTATATCAAGTTGTCGTATCTAAAATGTGTTCTGTAAACTATTAAATGGTGGAACACTCTTTGCTCCACTGATTGGGTCTTTTAGATTGTGTAAACATAATTTGTATTTGTTAATTTAGTTTTTTATGTGAGCTGGACTCAATCTTTTTTCCAAAACAGTACAAATTGGAAATATCTTAGTAAACCAAGGGGATGTACATGGGTGGGATTTCTGTGTCACGAAGACACAGACTTTGCTTCACCATGCTTCCCAGACTCCTTAGAGGAAATGTCTTGATGTTGTATCTGCTTGTCTGAATGTCCTCCAGATCTCAGAGCAACTTCCCTGCCAAAAACAATGAATCTGGATATTAGGAACACACAGAGAAATATTGGGACACCACAGAGGCTTTCTCCAAGGTTTGCTAGACATCAATTTCTAATTTAAAAGAACAGTGTAAAAAAAAAGTCCCTATAGGTCTAAATTTGCTGTTTTTATAATATCACTGTGTAATGCTTTTCCTATGAGGTTGAAAGGCATTTCTCTTCCTCTTCCATGCTGTGTGAAATGGGGTAAAAAGTTCCCTAGCACCATTGGAAAGGTAATTAAGCAGGCTGGTGTGAAGAAACTGGTTGTTTTTACCCCCTGATGGGAAACACCCGCTAAGTCACTCGTTCTACCTCTGCCATCTACTTACAAAAAGGAAGTTGAGTATGTTTTCCTTCTCACAGCTGTCTCACCCCAAATAACTGTAAATCACTCCTGCTGATTGAACTGAGAAATAAAAACAGAAATGCACCACCGGTCCACGATTATTGCAAAGAATACAAGAGCTTTCATCCGGATGTGTGGCAGCATAACTCGGTCAAGCGATAAGATGACTTACATATAGTTTGCTCATCACGTTAGTTCATGTCAACAAAAGTCAAAAGTATTTGCTTACAAAAGTGAATGCACATGTATATAAAGCTGATGGGATTTTCACTTAGAAGTAGTTTTACATGGACTTCTCTGCCATGACAGTAAAACTTTACAGACTTACACATCATTTGGGCATACTGAAATACCCAAGTAATTCCAATCCTGTGTGAATTCTGAGGTCTTACAATCTGGGCTTTTTTAGTTGGATCATTTACATCTTATGTGACCAAATTAAAAACTGTCGTCATAAAATTGATTTTGCATTTTGGGAAAAGAAGTTTACTTTTTTGTTGTGCGACAAAGAATACTTTTGCAAAATAAAAAAGAGAAAGTACAACTTGGAAAGCTGTCATAAAAACAATAAACCAAGGCCCTTTGTACACAATATAGACTTGAAAAGTAATAGATAATTTTCGTGAGCAAGTTGGACAATTGTCCAACTTGTCATATTGATTATTGTAGGTGACTTTTTGGCTGTATCTATAAAAATATTATCATAGGATAATGTCAGGTCTTGAAGACATTCCCAAGAAATCCTGTTTGGTGGCTTCAATTTTTTTGTAGATAATACTATATACATCAAGTACAGAGTTCAATGGAGTTTTTCACCACCAATTTTCGAATGAAAGCAATGTCAGCGCATCTGAACCACACACCGAAGTCTTCAAATAGGAAGTTTCTCCTTTGTATTAGAAACAGTCATTCCTCAAGGTGCTAACCACACCAATCTCAGGAGATTAACAAAAGGTTTAGTCCTACATCTAGAAAATATCAGTTTGTGTTGTGCAGTAAATAATTTTGCGCCTAAAATGAGATCTTAGAAGTCCCATCTTTGATTGGTTTCTTCCACTGCCCCGAGCTGTGATCACAAACTGCGGGAGGTGATTAAAAACGCTAGCTTCAAAAAAAGCAAAAACCATCTATCCCTACAGGGTTCCGAGGGGTGCTGGAGCCCATCCCGGCTGATACTAGGCAAGGTGCAGGGTTCACCTCAAACAGGTCGCCAGTCTGTCGCGGGAAAATAATTTCTTGAATTTCCACACGGGGATCAATAAACTCTCTATCTAATCTAAAACATTCCAAAAGATACCTCAAACTCAGACTAACCAATGTTAGTGAATTGAGTATCCACTCAGAATGCCTCCTGTACTTCTTACTGTTTTGGTTCTCCCAATAACAACTGATCCTGAGGTGTGCCATCAATGAATGAAGGATCTGTAGTAAATCTCTCAACTAGCAGAGGAAGTGACTGGGAAATGGAAATCTGGGTTTCCCTGCTCTGGCTGCAACCCCAAACCCAATTGCACTGACTTGAACTATAATCAATGACTCTGAGTCTAAGAGCAATACAACTCTGTCCTTCCGGAATTTTATAAATCTGGCAAAACATGCCAAATCATAGAGAGTTTTAGTTTATTCGTAGCTTCAATTCCAAAACTAAAAACATGCTTTTTATAAAACCCAGTGTGACACATTTTATATGAAATAGGAAAGCCTTGTCATACCCACCGCTTGCTCATTCTTCCAGTACTTTTTAATGGGAAACTTGAGATAGTACTGAGTACAGAGCTTAGTCTGTCACATCACATGACGTGCTGCAACTAATGCAGCCAACAAATGGGCATATCATGAATCCCAGTTTGGAGAACAATCCCTCAGCAGAAACAGGTGGCCATTGCTGTAAGGCCAGATGTCCCAGTGCAGTCGTAGTAAAACCGGGTTGCAATACAGCGGCGAACAATGCGTGACGAAGCTGAAGGTGGTCTGGCTTATGTTCAAACCTCAGGCAAGTCATCAAGCCAACAATGGGGTGAAGTCTGGTGAGAGAGTAGAGGGTTAGAATGAGGGGAGGGGTTCAAGGGACAAACACTTTCTGGGTGAATGAAGAAAATGGGGAGCATGACCAACCGCACCTCTGAAAACCATCCCTGTCCCTACTCCAATGTGAGGAAGTGGATGCTTCCCAACAATGAGGAAGTTATCTCAGACATTTCCACTGGGATGCCTTCTCCAACATATTATACCTCATATCCATTGGTTCCTTTGTTTCAACATCTCTGCTTGTTAATACCAGACTGCACAACCATTTGCTTACACTTTATAAATAGCTGTTGAGCACTACCAGTGCAATGAAAGAAAGGCTGTGGACTCAGGCCAAATTCTGCTGAGAGCTCTGAAAGCTGTCAGCATATGGCGCAGGATCAATCCACAACGGAGTCCAAATTGTACAATACTGGTGGCAGAAAACACCAAACTGACTTGGTCAAAAGAGAACAATTGAGTAAAATTGGACAGTTGCTGTTAAAAACTTGCAATTTATATAGAAATCAGACTTTTTTTTTTAATTAAGTCATTTTAATGTACATTTAATGTTAAATTTGAATCTATTAAATCACCGAATGTACAATTCATATTGGTGATGGCTCTGAAATCTAAAACCAGCACCACCAGCTGTCTCACATGGAGATAAATCATTATTTCTAAATATTTAGTCCCTGCAAACAGCTAAAACAGCTGTAATGTCACAATAATAAAAAAAAGATTTCTTCACTGTCAGAAAATAGGATAGAAATATTTGTATTATGTCCATATAATTGATTCCACCATGCAGTACAACATAGTAATGCCACTTGGCGAAATGTTGCAAAGGTTTGTGCCGAGCGCACGGTTGCAGGGAACATGGTTGTAATTCATGTCATTGTTTCAGTCGGATCAAAACGACATATATTCGATAGTGTATGTATTGGCATGGCTTTAAAGGAAAAAATCATTCTTTAACTATTGCTCCTGTCTATTTGCAAAGACAAGTGTGGCATAGTTTTGTTCTTTTTAGTGCACAGGTGCTAAACAGAAATATTGTCCTCGCCCTGGAACTAATGCAAATATTGAAACAAATCTCCTTCATAAATAAACCCATTAAAATAGTCTTTGATGATTTTATAGGCTATCTGCACATGTATTTTCATATTATTAATAGTAGTTTTAATAGTGGAGATTATTTATGGTCAACGGTTGTAAAAATGTCAAGGACTTTCATTTTTACCACTGCAACTTTCTACATGAATAACACGGTCAAGCTCCATCCTAGTTAGTCATAGTGATGCTAATTAGCCTGTACTTACTTAAAGAATCTCTGTTGTGCTTTTCAGGCATCTTATCTCATTGAGCATACATACGTACATGGATAAACATCACATGCTTTCTTTGCTCAGAAATATGATTAAAAAAATGTAAATAAAAAGCCACAAAAGAAAGAAACAGGAAGTTTACGTCTGTCTACCTCAACCCAGCAAGCTTCAAGACATCTTGAGTTGTCCCTGTATTTCTGTACTACAGTTTTTGACATTAAATTGCCCACTTCTCATCCTTTCCACTTAGGCTCCACCTCTTAGCATGAGTACAAGACAGTAAAAATCTTGTTTCGGGATCCCAGGAGGCGTTG
The DNA here is from genome assembly GCA_902685375.1 of Neostethus bicornis. NCBI lineage: Eukaryota > Metazoa > Chordata > Actinopteri > Atheriniformes > Phallostethidae > Neostethus > Neostethus bicornis. Next base: position 9,676,333 of record CACRXE010000076.1, on the reverse strand, counting down.
GCTCTGCGGAAGAGTTACCGTCTTTCGATCGGGAGATTCTGGTTCGATTCCTAGTGGCACCAAGACATCCCTGGGACCAGAGAGGCAACTTTGACATTCAAAAAAAACCCCAAAAACTAACACGACAAAAATTCTTGTTTCAGGCCGCTGATAAGGTGTGAGGTGCATCAAGCTAGCGCAAATTCTTTCATACTCTCATCATTGTTGTATTTACATAACAGCAATACACAAGAGGAATGACTGAGCATTAGCAGAACGCCTGCTTATGCTGTGCAAATATTTCCTTCTCACGTTAGAATGTGGGTGCAACAGAGAAGAAAATCCATGGCCGAGAACAAACTGGCCCTGGAATACTATTTATACTAATTATAATAGAATCCAAATTCAGATCGGAGAGCTTGCAAATCACTCAAACATGCATGACTGAAATGGAACACCACTTCAGGTATATTTTCTGAAGTGTTGAATGTTTGGCAACCGGCAAAACATTTTTTTAGACAATACCATCTCTTTAGCTGGCTACTTCACTAGCCACATCACTGGGTTATTTACAAAGTTAGCTCATTTTTACAACCCATTTCAACAAGATGTTTAACCAAAAAAAAACCCATAAAAGTCAAAATAACCTAAAAAGAAAAAAAAAAAAAACGGAACTTTTCCTTTTTATAATTTCTTAAGGTAAAGAAAAATGCTTTTAGTCTCCAAATTTAACTTGGAACAAAACATAATGTACAGCACAAAGTTTTAGATTTATTTTAATAGCTTTTAGTAACGTTATATGAACACGTGGGTTTGGTTGCATCAGCTCTGAAGATCATGTAGTTCTTAATTAGGATTATTTAAAATCATCTCAAAGAAGTTTTGAAGTCAGAAGATGTGTTTGCTTTGTACCATGAGGTCAGTGTGTGATGTCCAGACTCTAGATAGAGTACTGAATGAAGGAGATGTGTCTGAAATTATGGAAAAAATAAGGGGATATAGGGTTCTCTGTCTGTCCTCTGAGACGGTGGGTCACCAAAGATGTCTCACTGTCTGACACCATGTTGGTATGGCAACACACACATCCAAACAAACACGTAGTCACAAACAAATAGATAAACAGAAATGACTAATCAAAGGAAAAGCTTAGCTGTTTGAGAGAAAAGGGGTGAGCCAAATACCCACACAAGCTCTCTGGTGCTCACATGCACGACTCCTGCAGAGTTTTAATCTCCTCGTTGCAACAGTTTTAAAGCAAAAACCATTTTATCACTTCATGCTGGATCAGGGAAACTGTGTCTAACCAGCTGGAGATAGATCCAAGGCAAAGTAATACTCCAGCAACGAGTATTAAATACAAATCTTACTTTGGTCAGCAGGGGTCAGAGCTCAGCTGGTGCCCATATGAGAACTAGGGTGAGAGGGGGAGTGCAGCAGTGCTACCAGAGACGGCACCAAAAGGAAAGCAGCAGCCAGTATTGGGGTCACAACAACTCCACATATCAGGAATGGGACATGTTGCCAAGTGGAGACAGCTTAGCCCAGCTCTTTTCCACAAATGTAAGCTTAACTATTCATCACAGTCTTAGCTATCTGATGGATATTTTTATTCCGAGTGCATTAAGAAGGCATTAGGGCCTTCTACATAGTTTCATAGTAAAGCAACAGCTGAACATAGTTCCCTAAGCCAATATTTACGATTTACAAGATAACTTCCTCATTTAGGGTAGTTAGCATTCCTAAGTCTTTGTTTTACATCGTGCACTCTTTAAATGTTATTTGGAGTAGAATAAATAAGAAAATAGGCAAAAAGTTTGTTCAGATTTGATAAAAGTACAATAAAGTGAACTTCCATTGTTTGTTTTCATAGTCACACACATGCACGTTTATATGCATATATTTTTTTATGTTGTCATTTATCGATATGCGTAGTTACGTGCGTGTGAGAGTGTGTGAGATGCATATTTTAATGTGTTGATTCCTCTCCTGGCTCCCGCTTCCTGGCCCACCTCCAAACCTTATGACTCCCGGTGCAGGTGAGGATCTCCTGAGAAGCTTTAAAAAAAAGAAAGGAAGTTCATTCATAACCTCTTGGTGACAGGAAGCTAATCAATCAGAGGTGGCAATTTCCACACTCAGCTAGCGTGCAGAGTCACACATCACTTACTTACACAGCTTACACTACACAGCATGGACTTGACAAAGAAAAGAAAGATAAAATCCTTGCAGGGAGACTTTGAAGCTATTTTTGTCAAAACATCCCAATAAAATAATCTGGTCACTGGGGATATTAATGATGCAGATGCATTTAAACAGCTATTACAAGCACATTTACTTGAAATAATCAACTGTATTTTTTAATGAGAGAAAAATCAATAGAATAAAACAGAGAATGACTTTATTATAATTATGCATGGCATAAAAAATTGGAGAAAAAAGTAACTTCCCAGGGTGTGCACAATAAAAATGCTGTATGAACTGCCGAACATCTGAAAAATGAATAATTTGATTGTAAAAATAAATTAAAGATCCATTGAAGTCACAAAAATGAGCAGGTTCCATGAAGTTTTTAGGAATAATTTTAAACTACTCTTTTCTTAAGTAGTAACGTTTTTAAAAGTGTTCTTTTTTTAATTTTTTTTTTTATTGATCCCTCACCAGGAAATTTGTGTGCTGCACTCCAACACCGCAGCAGGCTGCCAATGGTAGGATAAATGGGGGCTTAGGTGTCTTCTCCAAGGACCCTAGATGTGAACTCAGTGGGATGCAAACTCGCGAACTTCCGGTTAACTTTCGACCTGCAGGCGAACGTTCTAACCACTGAGCCACTGTCTCCCCCGTTCATAGAGAGAAAATAAACTTACATGTGCTTTTTACAGAAGATGAGATCGATTTGTTACCAAAGGATGTTTTTAAGTAAAACTACAAGCAAGTAAAATTTGACATGACTTTCCAAACTCTAATAAAGAAGCCGTATTGCATCAAGTTAGCTTTGATTACTGCCAAAACTCGGCACAAAATGAATAGCAAAGAGAACTTAAAAACAGCTCAGAGCGTTCTACAGGGTTATATAGATTAAAGCCCCTCTTTAATATTTTATTAAATGAAATCCAGCTATTAAAAGTACATTTTAAGTTAAATTTCTATGTTGTCTTTTACTAAAAATGTGTCTCCCTTATTTTTTGACTCCCTGACCATCCAGTCCAGTTGCTACCCGTCAGTACGTTGATGTCTTACTTTAGATCTTTTCTTTTCTGTCCACCTTATGAGTTTATTGACTCAGGAGCTAGCTGTCGAAGTGACACCCATGGCAGGGGAGAGTTTATCATTCTGCTGACAGGCTAAATAACTTGTGCCGCAGCAACAGATAACAAATGGGCTCAAGTTGGGGCTTAAGTGTCTTGTGTGTTAAAGACAAGAACAACTGGACAGCAGAAGAAATGTGCAGTCTTTACTTGTTGGCATTTAGCCACTACTGCCCAAAAATGGAGATGCAGGAACATGGATATGCTTTTCAAAGAGGAATACAACAGCTTTAATAAAAGCAGAGTGTGTTCTAGCTGAAGTAGGAGACTCACTTAAACCTTTACTGGCTATTAGAAAATATCACACACACTTCTTTTCTCTCCGAAGAACTCAATGGAGCCGTCCTCTTCCTGAATGTCTTTCAATTTTCCTGCATGGAGCAGTTCATTTCCATTATAAGACATCGTGCTGATTTGGCTGATTTTATAAGACAGGACCAGATTGATTTATTCTGGCTCACATTACTCATCCCTCATAATGAGCCTTCAGGATCCAGTGTCAAAGCAGCGGGCTAATAAGCTCGGGTTGTTGATAGCGCTACACTTGCTATTCACCTCTTCTACGGAGGTCACACACTCTAAAACATCTACAAAAAACATCAACAAAACTCTAAACATCAACAAAACTCTAAAACATCTACAGGTTTTACAGTAGGGGAAGATTGTGGCACACCTTAGGAGGATCCTGTACATTCCTATAGCTGCAATGTGTCACGCTACAAACAGATCTCCTGTTTTTCTTCCAGCAGCTGTTTCTGCCCATTCGATAAGTAGATAAGCAAATCGGGTGCTGCCGTGGGACTGTAAAAAAAGCTGCTAGAGATAAATTCCAAGATGTCAGAGGAGCTGTCAGTGTGTGAAAGAATACTCTGGTCTTAACCACCTTCAGCACTGGCTCGCATGCAAACTCCCCCCTGCAGAGAAAAGAATCAGACTTTCCCACAGTGAAAATGAAACTCAAATAGGAGCTAAAACAGCAATGGTTTACTGTAAACCCAATAAAACATTTTCATTCAACTTTTTTAATGTTTTTAATGTTTTGTGTTCAAACAAAAATTAGTAAAAAAAAAAATTGGTTCAGAATAAAAACATTTGGTGACATTCACAGGTTTATGCATCAAAAACAACATTTAAAGTTAGAAAATATCACACACTTTTAATAAGACTCTTGAAAATTCAAATGGTGATGAATTTTGTTCTAATAGTGTCCTGAAAATCAACCAAACCCTCACCTATAACCAACTGAAATTATTGAGTTTTATAATTTTTGGGAATTATTGGGTAAACGTAGATACATCTCTACCAAAAATACTTTCCACAGTTTAAAAAAATAGATTAAGATGTCCTGCTGTAAAGGATTGTGGGTGCTCTGACAAAGTTTACAGCTAACTTGCAAACGTCTCGTTTTGAGCTCTTTTTCCAAAGCAAGCATAATCAAATAAAAATTAACATGTTATTTCACGTGTTATATTGTCTGAGCAGGACTTTCGTGGTAGAGTAGTGACCTCACTTGTAATACGGGCTATTAAGCCTAAAAATCTTTTTTTTTTGGCCCCTTATAAATATATTACCAAACAGAAAAAAATCTAGATAACAGAGCTACAACAAGAAAATATAAAAGCACTGCCATTTTGCCATTTTTGTTAATGTTCCACAGAAGTGTTGAAAATTTACATATATTTTTTTAAATTGTGGGATGACAATTTCTAACATTGAATGTACTTTGGTATGTATGGTATAAACATTGGCTTCCTTTCTTTTAACATATTACAAGAACATATTACAAACAACAACATCCAAGCAGGCAAAGAAACTTCAGGTAATATTAACCTGACTTTCTCTAAAGTTTAGTTTTTACCTAACCAAAAACTAACGTTTCCAAAATGTTAGTTGGTGGTTATATTAGAACCTAACCTTCCCTGAACGTTGAGAGAACCAAATTTAGTGACAGAAGTGATTTAAAAAAAAAAAAAAGAAAACGTAATAGTTGTAAAATATATAAAGAAATGTGGTGTTCAAAATCTATTCAGATAAATAAATCCTGTTTTTCTACATATTTGTAATATTCTTCTTCAGGGGTCGCCACAGCAACCCCTGAAGTCAGTTTCTTCCATCTAATCCTATCTGCTGTATCCTCTTTAATCACACCAACTATCTTCATGTCCTCCGTCACTACGTCCATGAATCTACTCTTTGGCCTTCCTCTAGTCCTCTTTCCTGGTGGTTCCAAATCCAGCATCCTCTCTCTCTCTCCTCTGTACATGTCCAAACCATCTCAGTCTTGCCTCTCGAACTTTATCCCCAAAACCTCTAACATGTGTTGTTCCCCTGATGTACTCATTTCTAACACTGTCCATCCTGGTCAATCCCAGAGAGATCCTCAGCATCTTCATCTCAGCTACCTCCATCTCTGCTTCCTGTCTTTTCTGCAGTGCTACTGCTTCTAGACCAAATAGCATTGCCGGTCTCACCACGGTTTTGTACACTTTCCCTTTCATTTTAGCTGAAACTCTTTTATCACACATAACACCTGATACTTTCCTCCACCCGTTCCAGCCTGCCTGAACACGCTTCTTCATCTCTTTTCCACACTCTCCATTGCTCTGGACTGTTGATCCTATATACTTAAAATCTTCCACCTTCTTTATCTCTTCTACCTGTAACCTCACTTTTCTATTTGGATCCCTCTCATTCAACACATATTACTTTGTAATATATGGAGTAATCTTTTTGCTCCTGGAATAAAGCTCTTGAAATTAAAAGTAGGAATGATACATTTTAGCTTGTTCCTGCACATGATCAAATATTTTTAATCTATTTCATTATACGTTTCTAATCCCCAAGTTTGAATATGTATTTGAGTAAATGACAACACTAGGTTGAGTTACTCCAAATATGGCAGTGACGGGATTTACCGACATATCTCAACATATAGCTTTTAGAGCAAATCTTACACAGAATTCCAAAAAGTTTTTTATATTTGATACTGAAAAAAAAATGTGACAGAGTCCATTCGAACATTGATACACAAGTCGGTTTAAACTTCACATGCTCATGTTTTAATGATGTTATTGTGAACAAGGGATAAGTATTCTGGTGATAACAATCCTAGCAGTGGAAACCTTTTCAGTCATTTAATCTATGACGTGAAAGAAGCCCCCTCATCACAATGTTAAAACCTGGATTGGTACGGGCAGAGAAGAGTTTGTCTCAGCTGTCAGATGTCCTGATTAAGGCTGTCTAATAAGCCCATGTTACAAAATAGTTCTGAGAAGTAAGTGATATTCACACAGTGCACACACACACACAATAAGGCAGCGGGCACTAGTGTGGATGTCACAGGGCTGAGACTATTTTTGTTGTCCAGATCTCAAGCTAACATGGACCATGGCCAGGACGGTAAAAGTAAAGCCGCTTGTTTCTACAAAAGAACTTTAGAAGTAATGGTTACTAATTAAACAGTAAATCTTCACTTAAACATGTTTTTCGACTTGTTTTTTCTAGTCTTTGCCTGCTAAGATTGAAGTAACATGTTGTAACGCCCAAACTTGAGATAGCAAATTCTCCACGTGCCCACAGTCAAACTGGATACTTGAGCAAGTCTCGAGACCAAATTAACTCCATTGGGGTTGTGAGCACAAACAGTGCTGATGGGACATTCCCTGTACAAAGGAGGCTGTGCTTTGTCGTGCTTACGCTGGTATCCTGTGAATTTACGGCCGCTGGGGCACTTATTTTCCCTTCTCCCGTGGAGATAAGGGCTGTTTTTCCTCTGAAAATCTACAGGGGGCCTGGGTGTAGTTAAAGGACACACTCAGCTGCTAGATTAACTCATCAACACCACATTGCAGGGTGTCAACAGAAATGTTTCACACACAAGACCGACAAGGAATGAATACCATTTGGAGGTCACAAGTGGCAACCCCACGGTCCTTTAGGCCTTTTAAATGTTAGTGTCTGCCTTTCAAGAGCAAGGATGTAACCTCTAAACCTTTGAGAGGAAAAAGATACTTGTTCGACTGCCCTGCCTCTTGTCAGCCTCCACAGTACATTATGATGACCTACCCAATAAATCAGGGGGGATGAATTATTTACTGTTCATTTGATAGCTCCAAATATAAGTTTTATTTTTACAACTCTAACAGTGTTCACATGACAGAATATTTAAAGATAAATCAAGAAGACCTTGTGAAGAAAATTATCTAAGTAGACGAAAAATTGCCATTCAACGGACTCGTTCAGATTTACCGAAAAACGCTTGAACAGAAACACAAACATACTTTCAGATACTTGTCATTGACTTTTTTTAAAATCCTCTAAAGAACATAGTCCAGAGAGTCAAAAAAACAACTGAAAAACAGGGATGTGGGACAATCTGACACACTGCTGTTCGATCAAGGACATTCCTTGTGCTTTGAGTCATCAAAACTCCTTATGTTTTCCTTCCAAATTTAGAATACGGTGCAAGTTTCAAACTTTTGCATGTGTTTAGACGCTGTGGTTGGAGCGGTCTTGTAAAATTATAGACCAACCATAACAGATTAGTATAAACTACGCACCCTTTTTTACTCTTTAGCAGCTGGTAATGTTTCTTGCTCCTTTTAAGTACAACAAATTGCAAAGCCTTTACACATGCCAGGCAGCAAAGCCGAAAAAGGTGGAAAAGGAATTTCCTTGTTTTTCTTCTGAAGTACTTTAATGCACTTGAGCTGCCAGAGTCGTCCGTTTGTTTTCAGTTCGACATAGATCCAACCTCATGCTCCTTTGAGAATATTTTGATCCATCTTGTTAGGACTATAGTTAGACTTTCTCTAATCTGAACACTATCCCTTCCATCTTGCCAACACCATTTGGCCCCAAAAAGCACTTCATCCCAGGAGCTCCATGTTCTTTTGAGGATTTAGAAAAATTGATCATGTTGTCCTAAAAGCAGACCGTAATGAGGGTTTTTCATGCAAAGCCTGGAAGTTCTTTAATCTTCAAAAGAAGACTGGGCATGTTGCTGTGGTTTCATTTCCTGAAAGAAAAAAAAATCAGACATGCAAACAATTGTTACAAATACAAGTCAGAAAAACAGGCCAAATGCTGAGTCTGGGAATTTTAATCTTGTCCTTGACATCAGAAAGAAAAGGAAAAAAGAAAGAATGTTCTTTTATATTAATGCTCACATAAAAACAGTTCCTGACAAAAATAAAGAAAAAAGAAGTTGTTTAAAAAGTAGAAGGGCATGAAATTTTTTTAAAGTAAGAGACATGCCTTATTTATATAATTTTGTTTTTTTTAGGGACAGATACTGTATACAAGACATAAGCGTTCAAATGCTTTCATTACTGTGCTTATTACAAAAATTAATTCACAGAACTAGTTCCTAGATAGGCCTTTAGTTATGAGTTGTTTTTTGTTTTTTTTTTGTCCTTTTAATTTTAATTTGTTTTGGCTTTCCCATGGTCCCAGGAACAGCTTGAGCCCAGTGGGATACAAACCAGGTTCTCCCAGTCAGGAGACAGAAATTCTACCACCAATGCCTCTTCTAACAATTTATTTATCATTTTAAGGAAAGCAAAATGCAGGTTCCATGTGTAGAGGACTTTTTTTAAAGTAATGTACTTGTTTACTATAAGGAAAAAAAAAACATCCTGTTCAGTCGTGTGGTGTGCTTTTGTGTTTTCTGAGATGCCAGGGGTGGTCTGATTTGACAAGATAAAGCTATAACAGGTCAGTATAAATCCAACATAAAAAAAGTTACGAATAAAGGTGTTTGATTTTATGTTCTTTGAGTAAACTCCACCCTGAAAACATTCAAATCAATTTAAAAGGTGGGAAGTGATATAACGGCTTAAATATTTGTTTAATGGTTTTGAGTGAGCTGTTGTGTGAAATGAACCAGAATTAAAATGGAAAATTAAGCAAATAAATATAGTCTTTACAGCTGATATCACAGTAATTGCAATTTTATTATTTCTATATGTACACATTTAGTCGAGTGGGCCAGATTGGAATTTCTAACAAGAAAATTTTTGTCCCTGGGCCATGTGTTTGAAACCTGTGCTCTTTCATGGAGTCCCCACGGATCAATATACAATCAAAAATTGGCACAATTTGGCTTTTTTAAAACTTTCTAACAAAACTGTTTTGTTTTTTCTTTCATTTTGCCTCTTAAATCTTAATTTATGAATGTGTCTTATCCAGAGGTGGGTAGAGTAGCCTAAAAGTTTACTCATGTAAAAGTACAGTTACTTCAAAATATTTTTACTTAGGTAAAAGTAATAAGTAGACCTAAAAAAGTTTATAAAAAAGCATGCATTGAAAAAAATCTACTCAAGTACTGAGTAACTTTAAAAGTAACATCTGATTTATTGATTAGACATAAGAATACAAGCAATGCAATAAAATGTGCATAATTTGTATTTTCAAAATAAAGCTAAAAGATCAGTAAAAAAAAAAAAAAAGAAGTACGTTTTTAAATAACTTAAATAAATGAGCAAGTTTTTATCTAAAACAATTAGGTCTTCCGCTGTGTCCTGTTGTTCGAGATAGACATTGGCTGACTCCATTTTAACCATTTTTATCTGCTTTAGCAGTAACTTGTTTTCCAAAATAACTTTTTTGTGCTAAGTTTTGTTTTCTTACAAGATGATGCATGGGTATGTCTCACAAGTCAAATGCAACCATGTGACCATGCTCAGTACATTTAATAGGAGGAACGTCTTCTACAGCCATCCACATATGGAAGCGCTCTCAAGAAAATACTTATTGTACTGATGAAACATGGTAGAATAAAGAAAAGTAATGGGTCAACTTTTGCCCAATGTAATGGAGTAAGAGTAGTGTTATTTACTCATAAATGTACCCAAGTAAAAGTAAAGTACAAGCTATTATATAAATACTCATAAAAGTACATTTTATTCAAAAAGTTACTTTAGTAAATGTAACGAATTAAATGTAACGCGTTACCAACCACCTCTGGTTTTATCTATTTATTGATCTTCGAAATCGCTTGTCCAACTCTGGATTTCAGTGGTGACAGTCCTACCATGTTAAGGAGCTAGAATGAATTCTGGACAGGTCACCATTCTGTTACAGTCAAATATATTTTATTTTGTTGTATTCTTTGAGTAAATACATTTTGTTAATCCTCATTTTGAACAGAACTTTTATGGTTTTACAGTGGTTTTTACAATGGATATTAATTGACATTTTTACCAACATACAGTACTGTCCATTGTTATTCATACCAAGGTCAATTTATGTTAAATCTCCGCTGTTGATTTTTTTTTTTTTTTACCGCAAGTTATAGACTCATTCAAAAAAATTGCCAAGGCATTGTAGATGACATACTAGTATTTAAAAAAAAACAAAAAGTAGTTTATTTCCATTTGACCCAAAGTGACATGGACCTACAGAACTGGCACTCATTGCTGAAGATAAATGAGCAAAATATCAGCAGGATATTTAACAGTTGGTTAGAAACTATAAGAAACATCCATTTCTTCTAATTAACATTGGAAGAAATATCTACAAAAATAAAAAGTGATTGTAATTTGTCTTTCATCAAACCTAATATTGTTACAATAATAGTAATGCAAATTAAATGCATGTTTAAGTTTTTTTGCATTAATATTGTGAAACTCTATAATACAGCATGGTAGAAGAATTCCTTCCTGTTGAGCAGCACATGCAGCAGACTGGTTTCTAATACCACCTCACTAATAAGAATGAACTTGGTCTTTTGTTGTGTATTCGCAGTTCTTTTTTCTACATTTTTTTATGCAATTGACAGTTCATTTAAATATTAACATATTTTATTTCATGCTGTGACATTTTTATACAAGTCATTGTTTGATACGTAGAATTTTAGGACATAATACAGTCACTTTCTTACTTAATTACACTTGTCAGCAAATGTACACATTTTACATTTCCAGTCATTTGTAATGACTGAAAAATTTATTTTATGAGAATACTTATTTTTAGCCAGTTTATATCCAGTTGCACACTTTTTAAAGCACATAAACAAATTGTAAAAAGTAAGTGGTACTAATTTGATTCAAAGAATAATAAAATATTATCAGGAAATTATTATGTCTCATGCTGTCGAGCTTCCGTAGTTTAATTTGTGATCAAGTGTAAATGTACATACAAATTTAATAGTACTAGTAATGTAAAATATCTTATTATAAGCTAAAAGTAACTAAAATAGTGTAACTCAAATTATTTTTGAAGCAGTAACAATCTATATCAATATATTACATTATTACATCTCTGTAATTGGTAACATATATTATAACGGGTTTAGAGTAATCTGTGCAACACTGCAGGCAATTGCTCAGGGTTGTCTATTTATGCATTGGATTAATAAAAAAAAAAATATTAAAAATTTGCACCTGTAGCCTTTCTTCAAACAATTATAATATATGCTTTCCCTCACCGGGAAAATTTGTGTGCTGCATTACACCGCAGCAGGCTTCCACAACGGTGCCAACAGTGGGAGAAACGGGGGATTCAGGTGTCTTCTCCAAGGACCCTACACGTAAACTCAGTGGGAATCAAATCTGTGAACTTCCGGTTAACTTCCAGTCTGAGGGTAAACGCTCTACCACTGAGCCACCGCCGTGCATAATATTTTCTTATTATTATGTTATGATTTAGAAGAAGTCTCTGTTCTTTCAATTCAACATTGTTTTTGATTAAAAATGATTTTGAGCTAGACTTTGCCAGTTATATAAATTACTGTGAGGCATACAGTAATATAAACTGTAATAGAACAATAGAACAGTAATAGAAATAGAAAACTCCATCTTTTTCCTCATCATGATCATTCAAAATTGCCCTGGAGCACTTTATATTCAGGATTAATTTATTTTTCTTCATTATTTTAAGGAAAGAAATGTAAGAATATGTGCACACATATTATAACAACTAGAATAAATTTAAGTCGGCTTTCACAAGTCAAAGGAAAAGGTGTCAAAAGGTCCTCGCACAGTAAGTGCTGAGGGTCTTCTTTCTTCACCGACTGAATCAGAAACACAGTCATTCCTCTGTATCCATAGGGGACCCTGTGACAGTTTTATCAGTGTTGGGTTACGCTGGGCCGTTTGGCATCGGCAGGCCACGGGAGGTTAAGGGGCGAATGGCAGTGTTCGCCCCGTCAACCCTTTAGCTCACTCGGTCCCAAGAGCTGGCGCCAGGTTCGTCCAGCTAGCTGCCGGGACAAAAATAACCTCGGTGCAGTTGTTGGGTAGGGGAGAGTGACGGGGAGAGCATGTCACAGCAGGTGATCCGGTTACAGCGGCTGTCATCAGAGAGTGGTCATTACTTCTGGGCTAATTATCTCCGGCCACATGTAAACAAACAACCTGCCAGTGTGATGACCACATTGTGTTCACAACTCTAAGTTTTAGCTCATCCCCACGAGTCAGATCAGGTTTGTTCTGAGAAGCAGGCAGACAGACGATAATGTTGTGTTTTCAATTTCTATTAATTTATCTTATTTATTCATTCAGATTAGAATAGATCGATAAATTATATGGCGATGAAAAGATGACTAATTATCACTCTTTCAGCACCGTTTGTCATGAGTGTGTTCATTATGCGGTTTCTGAGAGGTTCCACCCTTCCTCTGAAAACTCAATCCAGCCAGCTCCCGGACACACATTCCTCTGCCTTCATGGCACATTTACAGTTTAGTTTCATGTTTCTATCACACGCTTGCCATACCATACCTGTGCACCACGCCCACAGCTGGAGAACAGTTGTCCATGACCCGCTTTTTTACAACATCCATTTGCTACTTTAATAAGCATAATGATTTGTAGCTTTTCAGACGACTATATTTGTCGCAGTCTTTAAGTTTGATCCATAGAAAATACCGTGTGGGTCGAGAGTTGTAAAGTGGTTTTCAGTTTTTGTGTGAGGTGGGAGTTAAAAATGCACTTGTTATCATTTTACTGATCAACAGGTGGTGAAAAAGCACTACAACATAAGATAGACGATGGAAACTCTTTGGACGAAGAGGCAGAGTCACCATTTTTGATATCTCAATATGTTCCCTCAATTTATAAATCTTGATCCATACCTGTTCTATATTCAAGCCCGAGCAGGCAGCAAGACAAGCGCCTGCCATATGCTTCTTGCTTTTTTTTTTACACAAATGGTTAGCTCATTATGTACAGTAACTGTTTGGAACCAAATGTTGAGTTTGAATTCTAACACTTTTATATACAATAAACTTCTCCGTAAACTCAAACTTCGTAGTGTTGTTCAGAACAGTGAATATATTAAGATGGAAGAGATAAGCAACAAATAAACTGAGGGATTGACATTTTGAATTTTTTTTCCCAGAACGGTTGGGAATTAGTTGTAGTATTTTAAAAGTCACGTTAAATTTGCACAAAGGTCCCAGGAGACGTTGACTCAGTGGTAGAATATGTGGCCGGGAGAACCTGGTTTGATTCCCACTCGACCCAAGATGTCCGTGGGACTACGGGAGGGGGAAAAAAAAAATTGTGAGAAGACAAAATTTCGCATCCAGACAGCAAATACTGCAATGTATCTGTGGGGGGAGCACCAACCGGTTTGAATTTCTTCATCGCGTCATTGGAGTGAGTTAGGAAAACTCAGGATGAAATTGTCCAGAAACAAATATTCATCTTGTCGTATAAATGGATTCTTCTTATTATTATTTTTTATTTATTCACTCAATTCATCCCTCACCGAAAACATTTGTGTGCTGCACTCCTACACCGCAGCAGGCTGCCACGACGGCGCCAATGGTGGGAGAAACTGGAGGTTAGGTGTCTTCTCGAAGGACCCTGGACATGCACTAATTGAGATGCAAACTCACAAACTTCCGGTTAGAACTTCCGCTCTAACCACTGAGTTATCGTCTCTCCCGGTGGATCTCAACCAGAGATCTCAACCTTTGTGTCCTTGAGTGCTGGTTGCATGACCCTTAAATTCTAAACAGTTCATAAATAGTTGGTAGTCAGTGAGCCGTTTCACTAAAAACCTTCAGTGGTTTGAGAGTAATTGTGTTGACAAGAGTACTACAGCTGAATGGACAGCCTGAGCGCTTTGTGTGTAACTTTTTTTTTTTTTTAATTTTTACTCACTCTATTCATCCCTCACTGGGGAAATTTGTGTGCTACACTCGTACACCGCAGCAGGCTGCCACGATGGCACCAATGGGGAGAGAAACAGCGGGGGTTAGGTGTCATCTCCAAGGACCCTAGACGTGCACTCAGTACGATGCGAACCCGCGAACGCTAACACCATTGTTTTAGAACGTTAACACTCTAACCACTGAGCCATCGTCTCCCCTCATGTAGGCTTTCACCTTTGATGGAATGGTTTCGTTGTTGCAAAGACTGGGAACCATTTCAGCCATATTATCCCCAGCCTAAAGGCTGAGGACGACTTTGGCCGTGATAAATAATAAAACATAATTTCTTGTCAAATTCAACATTTATTTAAATTTTTGGTACATTTTGAATTACTTTCAGCCAAAATTTGTCCTTGTGGTAATTTATAAACTAATAAAGCATGTCATTGTCAGGGATATGTATACTTTTAAATTCATGCTCATCAGCAGCATGTTTAACCCTCATAAAAACCCTTTACTGACTTCTAAACAACGTGTCAAATGAAATAAGAAAAGTGAGGAGTGGGTGTAAAAGTAAATAAAATCATCCAACGCGCAGCTGATTGTCAGGAATTATTCAATAAACCGTGGTGTAATAGAGATCCGAAATGACATTAAACTTCTGCTTGCAAGCTGTCTGAAGGCTTATCAGATTTAACTCTACATTATTAATTACCTGCGTGTGTAGATTTTCTTTCCTTAAAGGTGTTTTTGAATGACCATGAGTTAGAACTCAAATATTAATACATGCCCTATAACCGTACAGTAATCATTTCATCCCAAAGACATAACTAAAGACCTAGTTTGTATGCCGGGGTCTTTTTGAAGGGCGTGAGTTACCAGCATGCATTACCAGACCACTCTGTCAAGCAGATGACTGACATTTCTAATGGAACATGAGCGCTTTGCTGGATATGGATTTAGCTGTGCCATTAGCCAGAGGGACTTTGATGACCATGAGAAATGTGATAGGTAATTAATTTTTGGGAACATGCTTGCTCATTCCCACCAATCCACATTAGGAGAGTGGCTGATCCCGTATTTGTTAATTAAGTTAGCTCAACCGGTCTGAATTCGAACTTGAGAAGTGTCACAAATCAGAGTCTGTTTATCTACCATTATGTGGAAGTGAGAGGCTTAGTTTTACGGTATAATTATATCTCACAAGACAGTGACCTTAACCAACCTAAATTTATAATCAGGCCACTTTGCTGATGCATACTTGGCAGGTTTCATGGTGCATTTCTGCATGGATTTGTTTCTAGAGCATGAGAAAACAGACAAAAAAAAAACAGACAAAAATTTGTCTAAATCGCCCAAATGCCAACCCTTCAATATCAAATGAGAAGTTTTGAACCAAATGAGACCATTCTGTTCGGTAACAACAGCTCTAAAAAGTTGTAATATTGAAAAGCAAAAGTACAAGAAGAATTTTTGCTGCAGCATCCTTCATGTTGAGAAGCGCAGTGTGCTCGATTGCTTGAATGAACTCTGTTTTGTTGTTTTTTTACATATGGGTACCACAGTAGCCTCACAATAAGAAGGTCGTCGGTTCAATTCCCTGGTGTGGACGAGGCTTGGAACACTGGCTTTTCTGGGTAGAATTTGCATGTTCTTCTCGTGTCTGCCTGTGTTTTTCCCAGGTACTTCAGTTTCTTCCCAACCTCCAAAAACATGCATTTTAGGCTGATTGGCTGGCGCCAAATTGCCCCCAGACTGGCGACCTGTTCAGAGTGTGACTCACTGACTCATTTGATTGGAAGTTTTATTCTGTGGTTATATTTGTTTTACAACTGTTCTTTACTTTTTAAATGTTATGTATTACGTTTTTTTGGCTGCACAGTATTGTAATGGTTAGAACAGTGGCCTCACAACAAGGGGGGGTGATGATTCGAGTCCTGGGTGGGGACGAGGCTTGAAACACTGTTTTTCTGTGTGGAGCTTACGTGTTCTCCCAGTGTATGTGTGGGTTTTGTTCCAGTTGCACTGGTTTCCTCCCACCCTTCAAAAACATGCATGCTAGGTTAATTGCCTGCTGTATACTGTAGTTGCTCCTAGGAATTAGTGTGTGTGGATGGTTGTGTGTGTGCGTGGACCCAAAACAGACTGGCGACCTGTTCGTGGTGTACCCTGCTTCTCGCTTTAAAATCTGCTGGGACAGGCTCCGGCACCCACCGCAACCCAGTTGGGGATGGCCTATTCAGAAGATGAAATGAAATGTTACGGTCTGATAAGAAGATGTCAAAGTGATATTGACCTCAGTCATAGGCCCCGTTCACTGGTAAAACGAAAATATTTTTATTTGTTTTGGCCTGTCATCTACACAAACCTGTCGGATTCTTTTTTACCACAAACCATCGTTTTGAAAACTCCGACCACAGTGAAGGTTTTGGAAAACTCCGGTTTTGCGTTTGACTGTTGACATGCATAACCGGCGTTTTGCGTTTTTAAACATCACTACCTGCGGCAATCAATGCATAAACGTAATTTGTGTGCGTCCTTGTTTTTAATATCACAGTGGGCAGTATGGATCCTCTGACAAAAACACTGCCGACTACTGGTCTGGCATGCTTATGACCGCACTCAGAAGCGTATTTACTGTATATGAGTTCATGTGGATGGGGTTATACTGAAAACGATTACGTGTGTACGCAACAGTTTTTCCAAAACAGAGGACAGCAGATATACGTTTTTAAAATACCCAGCTATGTGAGGACATGGCCATAGATTGATAAACTATTATTAGGAAAAGCTCATGTTTT
The DNA here is from genome assembly GCA_902685375.1 of Neostethus bicornis. NCBI lineage: Eukaryota > Metazoa > Chordata > Actinopteri > Atheriniformes > Phallostethidae > Neostethus > Neostethus bicornis. Next base: position 9,659,147 of record CACRXE010000076.1, on the reverse strand, counting down.
GTGTCAAATTTGAAGAAATGAATCTTTGATTAAATATAGAAGTAATTGGATTAGTATCGTGTTCTTGTCTTAACATACTTGAATAACTTAAAGTAACTTGATTTGGAGTAACTTAAATCTTCTAAAGCAGTGATGTAACAATATAAATGTGTAACATTTTTACTAACATGTAATAACTAGCATATAACTATTTTGTAGTAACATGTAATGTGTTATAGTTTAAGAGTGACTCGTCCAACACTGGTGATAAAAAAGAAGCAACAGAGGTGAATCATCTAAGGAAACGCTATCTTTTTGTCAACGCCAGGAATGTGATTTGATCGACGCCATGCCTCCTCATGCCCTCTGCAAAGACATTTGCAACTGGTGTCAAGGTCCTATAAATCATCCCGTATCAAAGAGGCCATGTAGCGCTTTCTACATTTCAACATATGTGGAATCAGAACATGTCTGTCATCAATGTGAGCCACTCAGAAAAAAAAAAAACCTTTTTGGGGGCCTTCCCCACTGTAATTTGGACCATATGTGCTATTGATTTGAGAGCTTTTACCTGCCACAAAGAGATACTCCTAAAAGTCAGTCTGAGACTGCCGTATCTCTCCAAAAGGAAAGGTTTAGGAATGTTAATTAAAATCAAGAACATTGAAAAAAGAAGCTAAACTTTTGATTTTTTGTTGCTTGAAATGAGATTATTTCAACCAACCCAAGCATGCATTTTTGTTTTAAAAATTAACCCATTCTATTTCTTTTTTAAATGTTTAACCATGTTTTATTTTTATTAAATGAGACAAACTGAAACCACACAGACCGATGCCAGGATGAGACAATCCTTTTTTAATATAATGAATGGCTCTCACTGTCATCCGAGGTTTAAGGTTTCCAAAACAACTGATTCTGCTTTTGAACCGGCTATAGATTTACTCCTGAAAGTAGACTTTTCCATCTCCTGCTGCTTTGTATTTAAGGTTGGCTCTCTATCTTGGATATAACCTGCTGTCTGATAGACTACAAAACTCTGAGAGACAACATTCTCCTTTTGCTTTTATGCTGTCGTTCACTGTGGAATAAGAATTTTTGAATAAATAGCAAGGCAAATAAAAAAAAATCTGCTTTACATCATAGTTTGTATCTGAAGTTGGAAAAAGCAATAAAGAACAAACAATAAAAAAAAACAAAAAAAAAACGAGTCAACTGATGCAAAATTGCAAATTAATCATCATTTTTAAATCGACTTAATGTAAATTAACTTATTCTTTTTTATTTTTAACCAAACATCTTGCATCAGGCAGTAAACTGGGATTGTCTACTATAAATGCCATTGTTTTCAAACGTCCTTCACTAACTAAAGAGAATAGGAAGTTTGTCTGGCACGGGAAAACACCTTTCTTGTTAAAAATAGACGAGGAAAAGAATATTATTTATTGAAAGATCCTCGACTTTTGTGCTTCTTAGCAATATGTGAGACATTGAAGCTTTGCAGTGGAGGGTGTGTGGTTAACTTAAATTAAAATCTTTTATTTAAAGATAGGCTGATTGATTCAGATGGGGCACTACTGAAGGTCTACAAGTAAGATGCATGGCCCACCATTGGAATTTAGCCACATTTTCTTCACTTTACACAAGGCACATGGTGGTGTAATGGATATATCACTGCTATCTCATGGCTAGTTTGAGCCTCAGCTAGGGGTTTGCATGCTCGACACATTTGTGCACGGGTTATCTCTAGGTAATTTGGTTCCCTCCAACCAACCAAAAAACATGCTCATTAGGCTGGACAAATTAGTTTAAGAAGTGGATGGCTGGATGGACCGATGGTTGATTATATTGTACACATCGAAAAGACTAATTTTAACCCATTTTAATATCTGGAGCAATTTATTATGATCACAGTCTCTAATTATTTATTTCATTTATTCGTTCTTTCAGTAAAAGTATATGAAGAAGAGGAGCAAGATAAAGAATGAGTCTTATTTATCTCTACCTTGCACTTACAGTATTTTTCTAAATAATACAAATTAAAAAACCAGAGCCATTTGTTTAACTATAGTTTTTTACTTTTAGATACTTTAAAATCATACTTTATCTATTTTTTTTCTTCATGTCTAACAAGATTTTGATCCATGAAGTAACAAAAAGTTTTGGGTTTTTTTCCCCTTGTACATAACCAATAATGTCTGCAATTTAAATCTGTTCATTTCAACAGTCGTGATGTCAGAATTAGTTCATGTGTGTTAAATATAAAAAGTCAAATGCAATACCAGTATGCTTTTTTTTTATTTCCAGAATGTAAAATTTTTAAAGTACTAGATTAGAATCCCAGATTTTCAGACAGTATGAAAAATATGGTGAAGTCAACGAGCAGTAGAAAATATGCATTGCTTGACGGTTAAAAGTTTCATCCACAGACAATACGTCGCTTCAATTTAAAACATTTTTTATATAGATTAGCCTCAAAAAATCTAATCTCATAGACTTTTTTTAATACCATCAAGTACAAACCATTCCACAATAATTTCATATTTGCAGTCAATTTTAATGACTAACACTGGGAACGTTGTTCTGTCTAGATTGAGTGAGAGTTTGTTCACATTAAATAATTTTTAAAGTCAGACCATTTCTTGTTTAATGGCATAAACTAATTATTCAGGTCCTTGTGAGAATAAAATAAATTCATATCATCTACAAAAAGGAAAAATTGCAATATTTTTAACACCTTCCAAAAATTATTTGTAAAAATTACACAGAAAAAATGTAGGTCCCAATAAGGAGCCTTGTGGAGCTCCACGAGACATCCCATGAAATTTTGATGAGTGTCCTGCATATTAGTCATCCTGTGGACACATTTTATAAGTAACTGGTGGTAATATACTTCAATAAAGTACCCTCAGACCTAAAAGCGGGGCTGGTTGATCACATGGTGTAGGAAAAAGGGAAAGAGTTGATTAGAAAGTTGCCTGTTGACTAGTTCACTACTGTAACCGTAGCAACAGCACAAAATATTGGCTTTCAGTCTCAGTGAACTTTTTTAATGGCCACATGCATATTCCTAAATAAACTTTTAGAGCTCAGAACTACGCCAAATCTTATCTATGAGGCCAAATTTCTTTGTGACCCAAAGAGAACACTGCAGTTTCATTTCATTTAAAAGGCACATCATATCTTGTACAAAGATACATATTTTATATTATATGTTTTTTTATTCACTTCAAGAGTGTGTAAAGTGTCCCTGCACTCTGTCAGTCTGTCTATATATTTGTATAGGTGTAGTAGATGTAATTTGTAAGCAAACACAAAAGTTGAGATGAGATGATGAGCGATAAAGATGAAAAAATTCAGTCTGCTCAATCAAAACTTTCAGTCAATAGAAATAGCTTTAAATTAAATCAAATTAGGTCATGTGAAACAGTTGCCATTTGTTATTTCAACGTAATCACTTAATATTGAAATGACATTAATGTTAAAATTTACCATCATATTATACATTGTCTTCAAATATTACCAAACAATATTTATCCAATCATCTTCTGAACTACTTCTCCCATGAGTGCCGGAGACTATACAGCTGGTTACACTTGAGGGGCAGTGTTCACCCCAAACAGGTTGCCAGTCTTTTCGAGAGAACTGTCCTGTATGTTTATAGTTAATTTCTATAGTACTATTTGTATACCTTACTTCATACAGTTGTAAATACTTTTTTTTTTTTTTATTTACTTTTTCCCATACTTTGATATCTAAACACAACTTATGTATGTAATTTTACTTTTACTGAGGCTGTCATATTCATATCTTCTTGTTGGTAGATCATTTTGACCTGGTCATTTCATTAGCAGCTCACATCTTGAAATAGTCCAAACTGAGGCCGGCAAAACATTTCCAGCTTTGCCTGTTATATTTTGCACTGGCATTCCTGTCAAAGTCACAAGTCACAATTTGTATCAAACAAGCAAAGTCATAAAATGTAGATTTAAAAGTTTGGACCTCACTCTTGCCAAGAAAAAACTTTTATATCTTGCAAAGTAAAACCAGTTCAAAATAATAATAAAACAAGACTTTATGACATTGTTATTACCTCAAACTTTGGTTAAATTTTATACCAATGACATTGCTGTGATCCGTGCTGTTACATGATGTGTGCCAGACACACTGCAGATTTTATTTCAGCCAATCATTTCAGCTCTCTACTACTGTAATCAAAAGAACATATCTCACTGCGACTGTTTTCCCCACTTCCTGTAAAAAAAAAAAAAGAATGAGAATGTTGGATATCAAGAAGTGGAAAAAGGGGGCATTTCGAATCGATCTATGTTATCCTTACAGCTGCTGTGTGGTCTAGAATTACTTTAATGCAGTATTTCCACAGACTGGATTACGTTACCAATGCCATAATTTTCCTCCAGAAATCTCCCCCAAATTCAGACAGATTTATTTTCCATTAATCTTTCGGTTCACTGATTTCTTTTATGATGAGGGAGCCAAATTGGGGGCATAAGGCTTCTGCAGTGCAACGAGTAGCAATTTCTGTGGTTGGTATTAGTTTCACTTTGACCTAGGCTGGCATGGTTTATGGACAAGTGTTGGGGTTTTTATTTTGTAAGTATCACTTCAAAGCAATGAGAAAGTGATGAGATTGAACTCGAGTTGAAGGTGAGAGAAGAGGAGAAAATGTTTTGACCAAAACTTGAAAAATCCCCTGCTTTACAATTGAATAATCCAAAACAAATGTGTTGATTCTTAATAATGAATGCTGGTTTCTGTAATGAAGGAATTATGCCGTATATTATTGGCTATAAACAAAGTAATAAAACAGCATTGTGGTTTGCATTAAACATCTGTTTCTCCTGTCAATCTTATTATGTTATTATTTACAACCAAAGATATGATATGGTTGTGAAACTAAAGCCAGTCCAGTATCATCATAGCTGTTACCCCTATTTTGTGACGGTAAAGTAAGTGGAGTCTGTGTCTTCTTGGCATGGTGCAAATTCCCGAGATTAATGTAAATGATAAGGAATCTGCAACTCTCCGGATTCTGAGATCCTCTGGATTAAAGGTTCGAGTTCCAGCCAACACTGGAAAGGGATGACTCACTATGGAGGCCGGCGAGCTATCCGGTGTCTTGTCTTCTCCCAGTTAAGAAAGACAGGACGAGTGAAACTCTCACAGCACATGCTAAAGCTGGACGGGAAATAGCAGCTTTCCACTTTAGCTCACCGAGACATGTTAGAAAAACATTAATGAGGGGTTATCGTGCTTTCGTACAGTAATAATGTGATATTTGCTAACAACAGCTTTTAAACACATTTATTCGGCTTTTACGTTTTACCGTTTTCGACACGATTAGTTCCTTCCTCCTTTCACTCCTTTCACAGTCCCTTCAAATGGGCACGCACATACATGACCATTTTAAATTGTGTTTTGGACCTCAACTATAGTCTAGAGGACATCAAGTCAAAGCGAGCTAACTGAATGTGTTTGAATGTGAACAAACTTCATGGCCCAAAACAAATATGGCTCAGGTTTGCAAATCATTCAAACCTGCATGAATAAAAGCTTCATTCCCGATGATTTTTATTTAATGGAAAACAGCCTCAAGTATTCTCTTAATGTGGGAATAATATTCAAACATGGTAGAAACCTCCAAAAAATTGATTTTCTATGAAACCCCGTCTTTGAGTTGCGGTGCAGTCAGAGTCAATGTGTGAGCTTGATGTTTCTCAGATAATTTGTTCTTGTTTTTTAACAGTTGGATTTTCTTTTCTTTTTGTTTTTTCAATGTAAAGTAACACATAAATGAAGAACAATTAAAGGCTGAACACAGAAATATGTAGGAATATACGCTTGATAGACCTTTTGTACAAAAAAAACAAAGGTTGTTGGTGAGGTGCCCTCGCTCAAGAGATCTTTAAATAGGAAAAAAAAAAAAATGGAAGGGAACGATGCAGTCTCTTGTCCAACGTATGCCTTTCTTATGGCATACATTGATAGATTGAAACTTGCATTTTAGCCTAGCGGCCTTTATCTTGGTGGCGGCGTGCTATTGTTTCAGTTAAACAAATGATGAATACTTCAAATTATAATTTCGGATTACAAACGTGCAAAGAAACCCAAGAAAGATAGAAAAAACAAAGACACGAAGACGAAAGAAATCAGGCCAAGGCTTGAGGGTGACAGAGCCGATACAATAACGCACTCTCAAGGTTACTGTCCATTTCATTAAAGGACGTTTTCATTGATCCCTGTCCTTGCTTTGACTCTCCCCTTCGGCCGTGTCTCCATTAACAAAGTTAACTCTCTCACACGCTGACCTCCTCCTACTCTTACTGACCCAACCAGACAGCTGTGCTTACCTTAGCATAAAATGCCACAATAGGTCATCATTATCAAATTAATCAAAGCTGTCAGAGCACAGCGCAGTGCTGCGGTCAACCCTCTGCTGCGCCGCTAAGATCATGTAACACATGAACGTGCAGCAAAGGAGCCGCGCAGACGGATGGTGCTCACACACTGATGCACACATGTACTTAAGAACCAGAGGGGTCAAAATAGAAAGGACTACGGCTCAGTCAGGAGAGGATGCTGTGTAGTGTTTATCGACAATAAAACGTGCGCAATTTTCGTCATCACATCCGACCAGACAGCTACGCTTACCAGACGTTTACGTTTGGGTTGTGTAGTTCTGTAAGGAAGCATGGAGACAGACCAAACCAATTTGTGCTAGCAACAGTTTGTAAAATTGAGATTTTCAAAGACGGAAAGACAACGTTTAGAGATTTATATTCAGGGGAATGCTGTAATTACCCTGCTGCTGATGGAATTTGGGAAAACAATGAAAATTGCTCGGATTTTCAGTGTAGTCTGAAAATTAGTTGTCATGTCTGTTCCCAAACAAGAAGGCACCAATTAGTTGAGGAAAAGAAATACCCACCCATATGGGGTGTGGAAGGTTGGACATTTTCCACGAAGTGAACAAAACTGACCAACTGACTGACTATAATTTTACCGCTTAAAGAAACAAACTCTCAACGCTGTTACTCCCAAATAACACTTGTCAGCAGTAAGTCATTTTCATTGCATGAATCTGTCTGTATTTGAATTGAACTGTCCCCGGAAGCCATGGTGACCAGACTCATGTTTCTCTGTCTAACAACTGCAGATATGCTGGATGTTCTTCTGGATTCTAAGGCAATGGAACAGTGTCTGCCAAATTATCATGGAGCATCATTCATTGGTGACTTTGTATTTACCATTATGCAGTTTCCTTGTACGACAGGGTTAGGGTTAGGATGCCTCTTCTTCTCCTTTCGGCATTTCCCTTCAGGGGGTGCCACAGCAAGTCAGTTTCCTCCATCTACCTACCTGCTAAATTCTCTTTGGTCACACCAACTATCTTCATGTCTTCCTTCACTCTATCCAGGAACCTCCTCTTTGGAGGAGGTTAAAAGTCTGCCTCAATATTCATATTTTAACAAACACGTAACTTAAATAGCTGGGAACGTATGGTTAATGTTGTATAATGTGAATACGTATACCTTTAGAATACCTTTATCTGGTGTCTTAGGTCCCTGATTACTTGTGTCTTAGGCCTTGCTAAAATGCTTGAACGTAGACAATGGGCATCTGCTTTAAAGATTATCCATTTTTTTCACATTTGTTTTTGTATTACATAATTTGTGACAGTTGCACATTGTACAAAATTAAAGTGACTGAAATGAAACTGATGAGTAAGCCATTATTTTCATAAGAACAAGCAATTCTTCTTATTTCGGCATTTCCCTTCAGGGGTCGCCACTGCAAGTCAGTTTCTTCCATCTAACCCTATCTGCTGCATCCTCTTCAGTCACACCAACTATCTTCATGTCTTCCTTCACTGCGTCCATGAACCTCCTCTTTGGCCTTCCTCTAGAACTCTTTCCTGGTTGCTCCAAATCCAGCATCCTTCTTCCGATGTACTCTCTCTCTCTGCTCTATACATGTCCAAACCATCTCAGTCTTGCCTCTCTGACTTTAACCCCAAAACCTCTAACATGTACTGTTCCCCTCATATACTCATTTTTTATCCTGTCCATCCTGGTCACTCCCAGAGAGATCCTCAGCATCTTCATCTCTGCTACCTCCATCTCTGTTTCCTGTCTTTTCCTCAGTGTTACTGTCTCTAGACCAATCAGCATGGCCGGTCTCACCACTGTTTTGTACACTTTGCTTTTCATTTTAGCTGAAACTCTTCCATCACACATCACGCCTGATACTTTTCTACACCCATTCTGGCCTGACTGCACATGCTTCTTCACCTCTTTTCCACACTCTCCATTGATATGGACTGTTGATCCTAAGTACTTAAAATCTTCCACCTTCTTTATCTCTTCTCCCTGTAACCTCACTTTTCCATTTGGATCCCTCTCATTCACACACATGCACTCTGTCTTACTCTGACTAATGCTAATTCACAATATTGCTAATATTCATTTATACAATCAAGCAATTGATCGTATGAAAAAATCAGAAATTTTTTATGAAGGCACAACCTTAAATAATTTTTACAAATGTGTGTTGCAGAAACAAAAGAGTTAAATATTTTCTTTTTGTTCCACACTTTGCTCAGTTTGCTCAAAAATTTTGACAGTATCAACTTTTTTTAATCCCCGTGTTTTACAAGCCAACTAAAAACATTGGAACACCAAACATGAGGATAATTGTGTGTGCATGGGGGTGTGTGCTCGCACAAAGAGGGGGTGGCAGCGGTGGGAGATGTGCAACACCAAATTGCCAGATTGATTAACTTGTCTGTCAGGTCCTTCACTGTGACAATAAACTCCGTACCTCAGGGAGCTTATTGAGAGATGACATGTCTGAGACCCCGGGCTATTACACACATTAAAAACACACACAGAGGCACAGGCTGACACAAACACCCGTGCAGCCTCCATCATCCTTCTCCAAAACCAACACATTAGCCACTGCTTGTCCTGTAGCCTGTAACCAACCCTGCTGTCTACATTTTTTAACACAAAAACATCCACATAATGTTTACCCTCAGGATTTTCTGCCCTCTGTGATCCACACCAGGTCCTGCTTTAAAACCAGCACACTTCATAATTGAAAAGGAGACTCTGTGGTGTGTTTGTCCACTTAATCCATTTAAGATCATTATGTGCATTGTAAATTGGCCTGACCCAGCTGCAGAGTCAATGACACAAAGAGAGTCAGGATCTAAACCTCTGCCCCTCCTTCAAGCAGGTCAAAAGGGTTAATGAATGATTATTTCTCACCTTGTAGCCCAACGGGAAGCTGATTTAAAGGGAAACCCCTTGAGACACAAAAACCTGCTCCCTGAGCATCACCAGTGACATGAAGGGCACAAATCTCAGATTCAAACAGACATTAGTAACCCTGCTTGAGTTATGAGAGTTTGTCAAATTATGTTGAACATTAATTCCTATTTTGGGGCATTTGAAAAAAAAGTCATTCTTCGAGGGACTGAGCATAGGCAAAGCATATGTATGCTGAAAAATTTTTTCAGCTCACATTAGAATGTGGATGTGGTGGAAAACAAATTTGTGGTCTAGTACAACCGGGCATTCAAATACAGGCTGAAAATAAAATAAAAAACAAGCCACACTTCAGGGTTATGGCTGTGATGAAGGAATAACATTAAAACCTCGTGGGAATCTCTAAAAAGTTAATTAGTCGTAATTTTACTTGATCTTTCACCAAAATAAGAAGACTCGTCACCCCTGGAGTGACGAGGTGGAACTGTTTACACTATGGATTGCATTTTTCTTGATATGCATTTGAATAAAATTAGGTTTTTGAAAGCCAATTGCTGTTGAATATACTGATTTTTTAAATCTATTGTTGTCAGATTTTGAGTTTTATAGATTGGCAAGGACTGCTGCAAATTAGTCTATTTCATTATTGAAGCAAGTTAGGGTTCGGGGCAACAGTTGGAGTTTGAAATTTTGTCAAAAAAAAAGGGACGTATTCAGAGGTTGCATCTTGACTCAAAAAATTCTCTCTCTGGTTCCGGTAGTTGGTTTCGGGCTGTTCCACCTTAAAAACAAATTGAATTCAAATTTATTTGTATAGCCCAAAATCACAAAATTTTTGTCTCAACGGGCTTCACATTGCAGATTTAAAAAGAACAAAAACAAGAAAAAAAATAATGCATTATAAACACAATACACAGCAAAAATCTAACCAACAAATACTAGCAAGACTATTTTAGCATATTCCTGCCCTTAGACTCTCCTTCACGGTGAGGAAAAACTCCCAAAAACCCATCAGTGAGGAAAAATAAGAAACCTTATGGGGATCCACATGAAAGAGAGATCCCTTCCCTGGGACGGGCATTCAATGTGTCTAAGACTATTGTTTAAATATCACCTTTTTCTACTCTACAGCTTGATATCTGAAGAAATCAATAGATGTTCTTCATTCTGATGGAAACGGGATGGTTAAGCAAGCATGGGGGCCTCCTCAGCCTGGCGACGCTCAGGACGGAGATGAGTAGATGGGCTAATCCCGATGGAGACTGGATGATAGATTAAGCGCAGGGGCCTCTTTCATAATCCAAAACAAAGCAAAGAAAGAACTAGACAACTTTGCATATGTTAGCTTACACTAACAGTCGTGTTTCTTATCCATCTTGTTCGGTGTTGCAAAGATGTGTCAATCGTTTACACTCCAACTATTTTTAGCCTGCCGAACTAATTTAAATAAAAAACTAGAATGATCAAAAACTTTATTTGTATCTGCCATGAACAGTAAAATAAAGTACGGATCATTATGTGCATTGTCAAAAAAAAAACAACATTGGTATTGAGATGGAGTCGCCATCATCTGTTTTACACAGACAATCTGATGGCTGGAGTTTGTACCAGAGAAAAGCTGCTGATTCATATTTCTTTAACACAAAATTTACACTCAACCTTCATCCAGACAGAAAGTTTCTACATGTAAACACACAAAAATCTGAGTGAACACGGTAGATGGCGAATGCAATTACAATGTTACAAAAAAAAGAAAAGAGGAAAACATAGTTAACCTATTTTCAGTCTGGTGTTACCATTTGTGCAACGGCGCAGTGTGACAGAAAATAATTCAGCAAAAGAAAAATGGACCTCTGGCTATTGTTTTTCAGAGCTCCTGTTTGAAGTCGCGCAGCACTTCCTGCCCAAAGTCCTCAATGAACCATTTGTTTATGTCCTCTTGGTCAGTAAATCACTTAACGCATCAAAGAGCTCCACTCCGTCCCGTTCTGTACAACAATAGGGGCTATGTCAATGTGCAAACATGACAAGGATACAGAGCAAGAAAACGTCTTCCTCTGTAGAGGTGATGACAGTTGTTCCAAGATTTCTGCAATGCTGGCATTAAAACGTCTCGTAGTGGTGAAAGCTAACGGTTTACATTTAATCGAGAAGAAAACACACCTCGGTTAGTTTCGTTTAACCCATTTTTTTTGTTGTTGTTGTTACTGGAAACTATATTGTTAAATTAAGTTACGGTTTGAAATGTTCTTTTTTCAGTTCATGTGTTCTAAAAATTTGCCATTTCTGAACCGATATGATCAAACTAAGAAGTAGTTTTTATCTTGTTTGGTTGTTTTTGTAATCCAGATAAAAAAAAAAAAAAACAATCTTGGTTCACTTCAGCCCGTCTCTCAGCTCTCAAAACGTCACACGAACCTTACATATTGCTGACGTCAGGAAAGCTTTTACTCGTCTCTTGCTAATCATCTTTCACAGTGGCCAGGTCCCTGGTGCCTTGTAGGTCTAAAAGCCATGCGAACAGGAAACAGCAGAAGTGGACTACCAATGACTCCCCCGTTCAGTCCAAAAGCCCTGGAAGACTATAGCGTGGTGAGACTCAAGGCCAACAATGTGCCCACGGCCCATGTTCACATCCTCTGTGGAAGCAGTCCCTTGCAATATGTCAGGGCGGAAAAAACCTTAGTGATACAATTCTGACAGGCTATTGTGTGGTGGTGACTCATCTGAATCTGTACCAACACATGACTAGTTATGAAGGTTTACTTTTTTATCAGTTTCCATGCAGTTGAAACGTTATCGACACAATAATGGGAATGACCATGATGTTTAATGACGACAAGAAAGCAATGGTGAAAATTGAGGTTAAGACATGATGAGAAGAGTAAAATTACTCATTGTGACCGCAAAGAAAAATAAACGTAAACCCAATTTATTGCAATAAGTCTGCGCAATTTAGTGTTAGAAAACTGAATATGTTGCAAGTTGCATGAACAAAAATGATGTTTTATTGTTGCAAAAGCCATTTTTATCAGCCTAAAGTGACTGAAGAAAGAGAAGAAATAGACATGGCAGATTTACTTGGTATGGGGTGTAGCTCAGTATAGAGACCACTGATTCTGTCCAGCAGACATTTTCAGCACACAAACATATTAAAACATTGAATTGAATACACTTTATTTATCGCCACGGGGAAATTTGAGTGCTGCAGTGTTATATTCATACAATCTCATACAACGTTGTGAATGGCGAGTAATTACAGGTTTGAGAGTGAAAGAATAAATAGTTTGATGGTGGATGGTAAGAATGATTTTCTGTACCGTTCCTTTGAGCAGCTGGGTTGCAGGAGTCTGTTGCTGAAGCTGCTCTTCAGATGGTCCACAAAGTCATGGAGAGGGTGGGAGGGATTTAGCATGATCATTTTGTCCCTCGCTATCTCCTCGACGCAGGCGAGGGGTGAGCCAGCCACACGTCCAGCTTTTTTTACCAGCTTGTTCAGTCTCAAGGACCTGAGCTTTCTGAGGTAGTCAGGCCCTTTTTGTAAATTATGTCTGTGTTGGTGGACCAATCCAGTTTACATATATGCAGAAGAGCGAGCTGGACTTTCAGCTTTGATGAGAAGAGAGAAAGATAATTTTTGTCAACAAATATTTTAAGTTTTGACAAGAACACCAATGCAAATTTTCTCAAATATTTTGCAAGTATTATTACCGGTCCGTGTGTGGGCTTCAGAAGAATGGAAATAAAAATTAAAAAAACAAAACGAAGCTTGTTTGTTGCTGCTACTCCATCTGTTAATAATCCAGAATCTGGAGGCAATAGCTCAGTGGTAGAAAGTTCACCAGAAGTTCGCGGGTTCGCATCCCACTGAGTTTGCATCAATGGTCCTTGAAGAAGACACCTAACACCTTATTTCTCTCACCATTGGCGTAGTCGTAGGTGGCAGCCTGCTGCGGTGTGATGCAGCACACAAATTTTCTGGTGAGGGATTAATAAAGTATATATAAAAAAAAAAAGAAAGAATATCACTGGACATGGTCGTACATTAACTTTGAAACAGACTGAATCATTCACTGAGCAATTCTTAACAAGAAATAAGTTCTTCCTGTGTAAGTCTGTTTTTTTTCAGTCTTTTCCCATCATCTGTGTATCACTTTGGAGTCTTGTACTAATCACTGAAACTGAATGCCGGCCCCTAGGCAAAAAGGGGTAGAAATAATCCGTATTAGATCATTTCCCAGAATAATCTAATTTAAAGAATATGGTCTGCAGTGTAATTTTTCACAAAACAGCAAGTTGTTGGTGAAAAGTCACAAAAAAATAAAACAGTCATCAGACTGTGCATGAAGCTAATTTCATATCCAGACACTTTAATCAACCTTTTAGTTACAGAGTCTTCCTACATTTACATAGATCATAAAATGCACAAGGAAATGAGATAATTCCTTACTGAACCTCCTCCGTGTTAATAGAAACATTCACAATGTTATGGCACTTGCATTAATTTGTGTGGGCAATGACATTATCCTCAATTGCCTTGCATTTCAGGCCAATTCGCTGAGGCAGTCATCCGAATCTGCAAACCCCGAGCCCCCCTCAGCCCGCCCACTGGCGACTAATGAAAAAGACATCAGCAGTCACTGAGAAGGTCAGTCAACCCATACGTTGTGACCTCACCGGGCTTCTCTTCTCATTCTGACAGATTTTGATGCATCAGGGGTGGTTTGTTTTTCAGCCGGTTTGTGATGGGCAGGACAATAGTTTTTTTTTTTTTTTTTTTTTTTTTTTTATGGCATCACTTCACTTTCATCCTGAGGCTACATCACCTCTTTTTCTTTATTCCAGCCCATCCCCCTCCTGCTCCTCACCCTCTGTGTTGTTGCTACTCAATTATTTTTGTTGTGTAGGGCTCCATTCACCATTCGCACCCTCGCCATTTTGCAAATTATTTTAAGGCATTTTTTTTTTTAACTTTTATTTTCAACACTACATTGATTTTTGTGTTCCATCCAACCATCCTGCTTATGCATTGTGTCCAGCATGCTGATTGCCTGTGCAAACAATAAACCAGGGGACAACTCACACCTGCCCAGTAAAACCGATTTTGGCCCCGATTGCTCCCAAACTGACCTACTGGTCAAAATGTAAATTTTTATGAAGTCAATGTTGTTTGTAAACCACGGAGAAATTATATTATTTTACATTGTTGTGCTTAAAAATGCAAAATACGACCATTTTTTATCCTGCAGCACACAAATTTTCCGGTCAGGTATGAATAAAGTATATTGAAAAAAAATAATAATTTGTAGCCAATTTTTTTCTTTTGATAACATTTCAAAAGTGCAAAAAAGTGCAAAAATGTTATTGCTTCACTGAGAAAATCTGCAAAATGTGTAGTGAGAAATTCACAGCTTTAAAACTTGTAAATAATTGAAAAAATAATGTACTATTGTGAATTTTTTGGGGAAAATAAAAATCTGAATTTTGGAAAGACCAGTACATTTTTAAGACTGAAAAAAAAATCAGTGAGTCACAGGTACAACCAAAGCTAGGAGTATTTTTCCCCCACTTCTCTTTAAACCCCTCCAGGTGTTGCTCTATTTTAGTGTTGCTTTGACAACTCAGGTGATCCCCTGTAAACTTCTGGTACTTCTCTCATTTTTTTATTTGTCTACACGCTAAGTTGAGCATAAATTGGTCAACTTTAAAAAAAAAGTGTAAAGAAAGACTAAAAGACAAGATGCATAGAAAAATTAGAAAATGATGATACATGCTGAATCTGTAGTTGCATGCTAAGTAAGGCGAGGCAAATTTATTTATTCATAAAGCACATTTTATGTGCAAGAATATACGTTTACAGCGAAGTGTGATGAAGTGTCAAACATGCACAAAGGTTATAAAAAAAAAAAGCTACCATTAGTATAAATAATAATTATTATTTCTTATATTTTCTCCTACAGTATTTGCATTTAAACACCATAAATAATTATTATGATTAATTTTTAATTAATGAAGTTAAAAATATTAACAAAAATCTGATTTTTTTACTCACTCTATTCATCTCACACCAGGGAAATTTGTGTGCTGCACTCCTACACCGCAACAGGCTCACACCAATGGTGTGAGAAATGGGGGGTTAGATGTCTTCTTCAAGGACCGTAGACGTGCACTCAGTGAATGCGAACCCACGAACTTCTGGTTCACTTCCGGTCCGTGGGCGGACGCTCTAACCACTTCAAGGGGGGAGATGGTGGGGAGACGGATGGGGTGGGGGAGAAGAGACAGTGGCTTGAAGGTTATTTCTTGAAGGTTTCTACAATCAATGTTATTCTCACATCAAAATCACAACCAAAATGATTTTATATTGCACATTTGAGTAATTTTTATGCTCTCGAGTTCAGTACTGCATCTATTTGAACGGTTGTTTTTGGCCATGGATTTTGTTCTCCGCCACGTCTACATTCGAACACAAGCAAGAAGTGTTTTTAAAGCACCAATGTAAGCACTCCCCTTGCCTTCCTTTGTGGCTTTAATCTAAATTTATGCTATATTGTGTACAGATTCAGGTGACAGGACTAAGCGGTGAGCAAGAGGAAGGGGATGTTCACCATGTCAAAAACAAAATATAAACCCAATATATGTATTTACAAACTTGTTTCGTAAAAAATATTGCATTTCTGAGCTAGAAGAGGAACCAGGTTTATCTATAGATTCTATGAGATAGAAATTAATACTCAAGACCCCTCTTTAAGTATGAGGGTATTAAAAGCTTGTGACGTACGTGGCTGGAGGTTGTGGTGAAACAGAAGGAGAGGCACACCGGGGAGAAAGAAAAAGTAGAGAGCAGGAGGATGGAGAGACTGCTCATCCCAGGCTGGGAGTTCATCCATCATTGGAATCAGAGTGTGCTGTAATTACTGTGTCAAATAGATGAGATGATGCCTGGGAGGAATGTGTGTGTGTTCTCACATGTGCATACAAATCTGAATGCACCAATAAATCTGCATGTGTTTGAGCTTGCATCTTTCTAGGTTTGATTCGATAGTGAAAATGCATGTGTGTGTTCAGAGACTACTCATGGACACCATATCTTCATAATCACCCACCCACTCACATACACACCCACACACAGACTTTCAAACCACTCCCTCCACCATCATCTGTCATCCAGAGCCGGTGTTGTCAACTGGCGCTGTCATGCATGGCCAGCATCGGGCCATTAGGATGAGAAGGCTCTACGCTTTCAGCAGCACAACCCTTGGAGAATTGAGGAGGATGGAGGAATGTGCAGAATAAAGTATGGATAAAGTATCTGAGACACAGGAGCTGTGAATAATGTGGAATATAAAAAATGGTCATGCCTTTTCGTCACTTATATTTTGTTAAATGCCCTCGATGGCAGATATAATATCACAGTAATGATGCTACCAGAATTAATGAACATGTTTATGAACTATCAAACACTATCATTGGACAGTTTTTCCAATTAAAAAAAAAAAAGAGAATTTGTTTTAAAGTACGGTAGATTTATTTTATTGGGGTTGTTTGTCTGCAGATCAAAAACCATCTACCCTACATATCTCTCCCGATATCGATTCAATATCCAGAAAATATCAGTATTTTTTGTTTATAGCGTTGTTTTGCAGAATTGGTAAAATATTAATCATAGAACATCATAGAAAATGACAAAAGAAACTACTCATTTTCTAGGAATTGCTCAGTCTTAATTAAAGATAATAATCTGATGCATATCAAATATGTTTTTTGGGACATAATTAGCGTCCTTTGCTGGAAATTTGTAGTTAAGAATTTTGTAAACCCAACAAGCAACAACAGGGATAATTTAGTGTGCATGGATTGTTAGGGTTTTGTTTTTTTTTTTTGTAAAGAAAATTTTAAATTTAGGGAATAATGAATTAAAATCTTCATTTTTCATCAATTTAGATAGAATGAATGCATTTTCCTGATGGTCACAGCCCACAAAATAATATCTAAATTAAAATGACCAAAATGTTTTGAACAAAACAAAACATTTCTCATGACCTAACATTATTTAACAGTTTAATTACATTTATTAAAACCTTTGATTCTATGATTTGTAAAGATATATTGTTGAATGTAAAAACCCCAAATTTTCCCACAAACAAACAAATCCATGTCTTATTTTTATCAATTTTATTTGTTTTTTTGTTGTTTTTTTTTTTTTTTTGTGGCCAGTAGCGTGAAGTTTTTGAATTAAAAACATGAAGTTTCTTATAAACTGAAGTTAATAACCGTGCTATTGCAATGGTATGCAATGTGTTTCTATTGTTGGCCATTTTTTCTAAATCCAATCCGTACAACACAAAGTTCGCTCCTTGTTTAGTCTCCAAAATATTCTCTTTTCCATGCAATACTGCTGATAGGCAGTTTAATGTTTCATTTTTTTACAGTTTTAAAGCACACGACAATGCTTACGAGCAGCAGGAACTACTTCCAAGATAAGTTTTCTGGCCCCGTTTGCTGACCTTACTACAACTAAACTGATTGACCACCTGCAAACAGCCCAACCAATCAGTTGGCCACTCAGAGTCACACAAAGATGTTATAAAATGGGAAAGATGTAGAAAAAAATAAAAGAAAAATTACGTCTCTTTGTATTAAAGCAATCGCAGGTGTTGATGTTGCTATATTGATTCATTATTGATATATCGCCCCTGTCCCTCCGTGAACTACTTTCTGTTGAAAAATACATACAAAGAATCCAGTTTTGGGGCACCTGCTTCTATTTTCTGTTAAGTTCTTTATTAGGTACTATAATAGTTTGGCTGTATTTTTATGCTGAGTAGACAGATTCAAAGCAGTGGGATTTTATCTGGGGCTGGGCCGTGGGGACACACATCACCCCCTGTTGTTCCACAAAAAAAAAAGAAGAAGACGAAAGGAAAGGGGACTAGTCATGCTATCCCCTTGCAGAGCCAGCGAATGGGCCACCAAAATGCAGAAAAATTACTTATATTTTTCAAAATGTATGGGGTTAAGGGGAGAATACCCCCAGCCCCTCTATACACACTTTGTCAATGACCTCTCGCCCCCTCTTCCCCCCTTTAAAAAATCATTGATCTGCCCCTGGTCTGCAACCTCACCTGGCTTTCCCCTAGGCAACAGCCTCAGACGAGAAACCTAGGCTTCTTTCACCCTGGCTGTATCCTCCAGCTCACCCGGGAGGATCCTGAGGTGTTTCCAGCCAGTTGTGAGACATAGTTTCTTGTGCGAGTCTGGAGTCTATCTATAAGTTTCCTCCTGGTGGAACATACCCAAAACACCTCACCAGCGAGGCGTTCTGGAGTCATTCTAACCAGAAACTCGAACCACCTTCTCTCTTCTCTCAACCCAGAAGAGCAACGTCTCTACTCCGAGCTCCTCCTGGCTGGCAGAGCTGAATGAGAGCCCAGTCAAGTTTACTTTGAAAGTTACATTTAAAAAGTTGTTTCAGGGTGCTAAAGGCAAGTTTTTTTTGCTTTTTTTTAAAGACAGAGCCGAATAATCTACTGAGATGCACACGCATGACAAGGACATGCAAACACCAGGGAACCATCCTGCTTATGGTATCACCCCAAGATATCAAAAAATAAATAGACAATATTTTAATTATTTTAAAACTAGAGGTATTAAAAATTCAACACAATTCACAAGTATAACGCAGAAACATGAGTAAAAATTTTATCTTTAATTTACATAATACTTTTAACTATAATTTTGTGACAAATAAAAAAACAAATCAGTATTTAAACTGTTGGTAAAACAAAAAAAAATTACCCTAGTTTTACACGTAAAGATATTCTTATAAAATAACTGATAACGTGTGCTTGGATTGTTAACATGTCAGGATTAAAAGTCACAATGGAGTGGAGAACCACTTTTTGATTTTAGACTCATTTATACAAGCCACGATACATCATTAATTGAAATTAATAAGCAATAAAAGTTTGTTTTTTTCCCCCCAGTTTTATCTGCAAGGTTCAAATTTATTTCTGTGCTCCTCCAAACAGCTGTGTGATTAAAAGTTGAATAAACTACATCAGCTTACTTTCAGACCTGATACCACTTAAAAATCACTCTGAGAGAACCCTAAGCAGCCGCCTACAGCTGCTCTATTCCCGGCTGTGCACACAGGAAAAGGAGGGGAGATTGTGCTGGATGTACATCTTCTACGTGCTTGTGTCCTGTCCTCTCGCTTGAGAAATTATTTGAAAAATGGAGACCGTGTCCGCGAGCCATATGGCTCTGTGGAAGCAGTGATGAGGGGAGCAGCGGAGCACGTAAAGAGGTGGAAATGCCGTTAGGCGCTTGGCTGCTCAGGATTGGCAATCAAAGTCCTGGAGAAGGAGTGTGGGATGTAAGCAGGCCGGAGGATGGAGATGTCCATCCTGCTGTAGAAACAGTCTCATTTGTAAACTAATTCCCCCAAGGAAGTCAGATTATCCCCAAAATGCAAACATTACCCACTCAGTGTTTTATTTTTTTTTAATGAACAGAAATTTAAAGTAGGATCATTGTGATTTTATGCGATAATAATTGTTATTTCACTCATTTTACCATATCTATAGATAAACATGGTACTTTTTGTTAGCTTAAAAATGAAATATTATTTAAAAAAAATTATAAATACTCGTATTTAGTTTCATTTCCATTTTTGACACTGTGGATTTTACCCTCCTCTTGCTTCCTGCTTAGTCCCGGCCCTTTGGAATGTGCACATGTTTGAGGCTAATAAAACAGTGTAAAGCGCATAAAATTAGCAAAGCTAGGGCGTGTTCTTTTCTATTCAAACTTTGGTGCATTTGTAAAAGATTTTGTTGGGAGGGATAGCAGTATTCGAGGGGAGGGACCAATCCTGTGCAGAACATGTATTAATGCTGCAAAAACACTTCTAACTTATGATAAAATGTGGGAATAGCGGAGAACAAAATTCATGACTGAGAATAAAGTGGAATTTGATTACTATCCGAATATTGAACAGGAATATGGGAAACAGGAAAACTGTTTAAAGGAATGTTTTTGATTCAAAAATAACGTTCAAACATTGTAGAAACCTCCAAAAAAAGTAGGTATGCATGAAACATTCTCTAAACATGAGTAATGGATTTTTTATGTTGAAGTTAATTCTTGGTCAATACCATTTGATAGATCCAAACATTTTATCTTTAGATTTGTACAAAAAATGACATTAAAAGAGCATTTGAGTGCAAGTTTTTCTTCAATGAAGAAAAAACAGGATTTACAAAAGAGTAAAACAGCAGGATGATTAATCTGTAAAAACAGCCTTGCTCATCACTAAATTTCCAGTATAAATTAGCAGCTTTAGGCTCCTCTGCTGCATCTCAACACAACCTTCCCTCCTCTTCTTAATGGTCGCTCTGCTGCTCTCTGGGGCTATTAGTGAACTGTAACATTTGGTGCCATATGCTTGCAGGTTGTTTGGGAATAGTGATGCGGCCATATCTTGACATGCTGTAGCTTACATTTTGCCAGTTAATTACCACAATGACATTGGAGCAGGAAGCAAAGTGCAGATGCTGTGCTGGTAAAAAGCTGTGTTAGAGGCAGTGAAGTTTAGGAAAGCGTCACGGGAAAATGACAAATTAATTGAAGAGAACAAAGTGCAGTTTCTTGACATTTATGAAGGTGTATCGCTCTAAAAACCTCAAGCAGATAAAAAAAGAAACAGAATATTGTTTAAGGGAAACAACAAAGGAGTAGTAGTAACCTAGATGTTCTTCTTCTTCTTCTTTCGGCATTTCCCTTCAGGGGTCGCCACAGCAAGTCACTTGTGGTGTATCCTCTTTGGTCACACCAACTATCTTCTTGTCTTCCTTCACTGCGTCCATGAACCTCCTCTTTGGTCATCCTCTAGGCCTCTTTCCTGGTGGTTCCAAATCCAGCATCCTTCTGCCGACGTACTCTCTCTCTCTCTCTCTCTTCTGCACATGTCCAAACCATCTCAGTCTGGCCTCTCTGACTTTATCTCCAAAACCTCTAACATGTGCTGTTCCTCTGATCCTGTCCATGCTGGTCACTCCCAGAGAGATCCTCAGCATCTTCATCTCTGCTACCTCTATGTCTTTTCCCTGTGTTTTTCTCAGTGCTACTGTTTCTAGACCAATCAGCATGGCCGGTCTCACCACGGTTTTGTACACTTTCCCTTTCATTTTAGCTTAAACTGTTCTGTCACACATCACACCTGATACTTTTCTCCACCCATTCCAGCCTGCCTGCACATGCTTCTTCACCTCTTTTCCACACTCTCTATTGCTCTAGACTGTTGAACTAAGTTTTTAAAATCTTCCACCTTCCTTATCTCTTCTCCCTGTAACCTCACTTTTCCATTTGGATCCCTCTCATTCACACACATGTACTCTGTCCTACTCTGACTAATCTTCATTCCTCTTCTTTCTAGTGCAAACCTCCACCATCAACAGACTTAACAAACTACCGTAATTTCACGGCCAATATGCGCACCATACAAAAAGGCGCAGCCTCAGTTTTGTGCGCCGTTGCTGTATTTAACACACACATAAGGCGCACCGTACGAAAAGGCGCAGTCTCAGTCACACACCGCCTTACAACAACACACACGCAAGCATGCAAATGTGCGTATTAAAAAATAGTCCAGTGCTTCTCAAATAGTGGGGCGCGTGTGATCCTATGGAACACGTTTTTCTTTTTTGCCGTACTAAATTAAAGTGTAATTGTACATCCACTACAGTAGTTGTCGTTTATAGTTTAAATAAGAATTATTTTTTTAAAATTCAAGTTAATTGATGCACTTTAAATATTTTCTGTTACACACTAAAAAACGATAAAGCTGTTCTTTTTCCTTTTTTTTTTCTTTATTGTTAATGAGGATACAATGTTATGCAGAAGTGTACGTAGAACCAGGGGTCCTCAACTTTTTCTGCGCCACGGACCAATTTAGTGTCTGATAATATTTTCACGAACCGGTCTACAGGTGATAAGACCAGCCTGAAAAACTGGCTTTTTAAATCAATAATAATACATTTAAATCCACGTTGTCTTCACAAGAAAATTTATTAGCAGCGTCTTTATACCGTGGAAAAATTCTCTCTGCTCGAACGCACTCTGGTTGCCATGGTAACGGTAAACATACCTTCAAAATAAAGACATCACAAAAACAAAGTAAATAAAAATACTAGTTAGACACTTCACTCTTTAACGTTCTCATGCTTTTCTTTCAGGTCCGCTTCGCCTCACGAGCACCGCTTTTTCTTTTCTCACACACACAAGGCGCACCGCACGAAAGGGCGCACCGCTCATTTTGAAGAAAATTTTAGACTTTTAGGTGCGCCTTATGGCCGTGAAATTACGGTAATTGAAAAAACTCTGGTCGGCTTACCCTTGCCTCTTTGGTAGAGCTGATGAGCAACAGAATGATGGCAAGCTGTTGCCAGTCATGTTGAGCCCATCCATGAATCTGTGGACAATCTGAAAAGCAACTTCAACAATAGACTCCTGCAACCCCACTGCTCAAAGGAACATTACAGAAAATAATTTCTGCCGACTTTCATCAAACTCATCCACTACTGCACACAATGATAACAGATTCCCATGTACTATAAATGTGTAAATATGTTATAACATTATGTCAATTTTTTCTGCGGGCCGGTACTTTTTATATAGTATTTTTACAATGTTTTTTTGGCAACAATAGCTGCCACTATTTCGCCGTTTTTTGGTTGTTTTTTTTTTTGTTTTTTTTTTTTTTTTTTTACTGTATACCTGTTAATTTTCTATTGCTAAGGCTGATGCCATAAAAATCTCGTTACACTTACAAATACAACATCTGCGCTTCATGCACTGAATATAAAACCTTAAAACATGTGTGTGGTCATGAATGTGTGACTGTGTCTGTGAGTGTTGCATTTATTATACCCCCACCATGAAAAAAGGGTATGATAGTCCAAAAAGCCCAGGGGTTATTTATAGTGGGTAGCCGGCTGAGAGGTGGATTTTTTTTTAATCAGTGTATCACTATGAGAGGTAATTTAAAGACGCTGACAAGAATTAAATTGTGTTTTGATTTTCTCATTAGCCTAATCTCAAGTGAGGCTCGTTATTGTGTAATTTTCCTGCTTTGACACGACATCTTGTTTTGGGCGTTGACAGCCTTATGTCGGCGTTTTGGGGACAGGGGCAGAGATAGCAGCAGAAGGGAGGGTGTCTCCATGGTGACAGCTCCAGGTTATTTGGTTGGCTGTTCCTTCTGGTATTAAACCCCTCACCATACACACACACGTACACAGCTGATGGAAGTGTAGTTGACATTAGATGGCTGCAGGGAGTATTGAAGAAGTCCAGACGTGAGAGTTGCAGAACGGTGTGCAAATTAATTTTTCAATGTCACTTTGTGGTTGAAGGTTCATCATTTTAGCAGCCAAGATAATTCACTTGCCAGAGTGTGTGCGTGCTTTTACATGTGTGTGTGGCTGCCCAGAGTAGGCATAGCCTAATGTACAATGGATTTCTGGGTTGCATCAAACTCTAATCCATTTCATGTGAGTCATCAGCATTAATTATCATTCTTTAAGGTTAAACATGGTTTTATTTTGTGTGACGCTAAAGATGCAGTTACTATTTAAAAAAAAAAAAAAAAAACGCAGTTCTATTCATTATTGGCACAGAGTAAAAAAATTCTCAGACCCAGACTTAGACCAGACTTAGACTTAGACTTAGACTCAGACCTCAGACTCTTGGCAGTAACTGGTTTTAAAGCATTTTAAATGCTGTCACAATTGACAGCGTGGAGGAAGTGGTGAGAGTCTGAATGCTGCAAAATTGGTTAAAAAAAAAAAATATGAGGAATATATTGGTCCAGTACTAAGATGAACACATGAAGATGTTGCTCTATGCTCATTAATCAAGAAAACCTTTATTAGTCCCACAGTGGAGAAAATGCAAGAATTAAGGCCTGCAGCCATAAATAACAGCACTACCTTCGTTGAAGAGACAGAGATACAAAGGGAAGGGAAGGTAGAGAGTTGATTTGGTGTTTAAAAAAAAGAAAAAGTCACCCAACCTCACCAACAAGGTCAGTGAAGCAGGGCAAGTGAAGAAAAACAGCACCGGTTACTTAGCAACAACATATGCAGACATAAACATACTGAGGAATGTGTTGATTTGATTTAAGGGAAGGGTTGGTGGAGGGGAGAGGATAAACAAAGCATGGTGGTTAACGAAGGAATACATGAAGAAATAACAAAAATATATATAAAATCAAACATTAATCAACAAAATGCCCAATCTTGCACATTCATTTGCTAGATGTTTAAGAACTAGACACCTTGGATTAGCTGTCACAAGAGATTCTTTCACAGAGAATCATTTATCATCTGATGTGTTAAACCTGCATACTCACCAACACACCATATCAATCCATCATTTATTTGACCAGGACCTAAGGTTAGAGTTTATTTCATCATAACTTTTGTTTTCCTCATGCTGTTCCATTTCTTTTTCTTACCCATTAAATCCTAATCTTGTGTAAAAACAAAGATATATATATATATATATATACGAAAAGTTCTTCTTGTTCCACACTAAACAAAAAAAAATTCTCCTATGAATCAGTTTAGTTGTTCTAATTTAATCTGTTTCTTTAACAATGTACATATTTAATTTTCATAGTTTGAGTAGCGTAGTAGTGAGTAGTGTAGTAGTGTTGAGTAGTGTTTCGGGCATGTCCCACCGGGAGGAGACCAAGGGGCAGACCTCTGACCCGCTGGAGAGACTATGTCTCACGGCTGGCCGGGGAACGACTTGGGATCC
The DNA here is from genome assembly GCA_902685375.1 of Neostethus bicornis. NCBI lineage: Eukaryota > Metazoa > Chordata > Actinopteri > Atheriniformes > Phallostethidae > Neostethus > Neostethus bicornis. The sequence goes on along the minus strand of CACRXE010000076.1, from coordinate 9,634,056 downwards.
TTCCGGGTGAGCTGGAGGATGCAGCCGGGGAGAGAGAGGCCTGGGCTACCCGTTTGAGGCTGTTGTCCCCACGACCCGACCCCAATGCTCATCTTCCGGAACAAGCGGAAGATGACGGAACAGAACGGAAAAAGTTTGAGTAGCTACCGATTTTGGAATAAAGCTACAAAGGGAGCACCAGAGCCTATCCCGACTAATTTCAGGCAAGAGCCAGGGTATGTCCCAAACAGGTTACCAGTCTCTTGCAGGATTATATACACACTCAGTCATAGGCTCAATTTTGTAGCACCCAATCAACCTAACATGTATGTTTTTGGAGAGTGGGAAGAAACCCACATATACTCAAGAAGAACACGCAAACTCCAACACTGTTTCTCACAGCAAGAAGGTCGGGGTTCGAGTGCCAAAGTGCGGACGAGGCTTTAAACACTGGCCTTTCTGTGCAGAGTTTTCATGTTCTCCCCTTGTATGTGTGGTTTTACTACAGGTGCTTCAGTTTCCTACCATCCTCAAGAAACATGCATGTAACTAGCTTGATTGGCCGCTTTGAAATTGCCTAGGAATAAGTGTGTGTTTATGTGGCCCCACAAGAGTGGCGATCTGTTCTGGGTGTACGTTGCCTCTAACCTGAAAGCAGCCAGGACGCCCCGACACACCCTCCCATCTCCTGTGCAAAGACCCCATTGGGAAAAGATGGTTATTCTCTCTGATTTAAAAACAATTTTTGGTTGCAACAATGGTTGCTGAAAAGATACACCATCACTAACTAAATGAAGTGTTCATTACCTCCTCATAAATCAGTAATATCATATTTTATTGTTTTTATCATAGGAGGTGGTGGCTTAGTGGCAGAGCGTTTGCCCTCGGACCGGAAATTTGTGAGTTCGATTCCCACTGAGTTCACATCTAGGGTCCTTGGGGAAGACACCCGAACCCCTGCTGTCCCATCATTGGTGCTTTCGTGGCAGCCTGCTGCGGTGTGATGTACCACACAAATTTCCCCGGTGAGGGATGAATAGAACATACAGTACATTATAATTATTTGCCCCAATCAGCCTGAAAATAAAAATAAATGTGCCTGACTTTCCATTCCGTTGTCTTCGCATATCCGGGGCCAGGTCACAGGGCAACAGCCTCAGACGGGGAGCCCAGGCTTCTCTCCAGCTCACATCTTCCAGCTCAACTGGAAGGATCCCAAGTCATTCCCCAGCCAGTTGTGAGATATAGTCTCTCCAGGGTTCCGGGATCAGCTTCTTGGTCTCCTCCCAGTGGGACGTGCCCGAAACACCTCACCAGCGAGGCGCTCAGAAGGCATTCTGACCAGATGCCCGAACCACCCCATCTGTCTTCTTTCGACCTGGAGGAGTCGCGTCTCTACTCCGAGCTCCTCCTGGATGGCAGAACTCCTCAACCCATCTTTGAGTGAGAGCCCGGCCACCCTATGGGAGAAGCTCATTTTGGCCGCTTGTATCCGCTATCTCGTTCTTTCGGTCTCCACCCACAGCTGGTGACCATAGGTTAGGGTGGGAAAATAGATCAACTTGTAGATCGAGAGCTTTGTTTGTACCTGAATCTGTTGTTTAAATACAAGAACCAGTTTCAAACATGTACAATAACAATAAATGTTCAATGTAATGATTGCAAAATGAAATTATGCTTAAATAGATGCATTTTTATTGTTTTTTATGAGAAATTTCCATTAGTTTTAAACATGGTCGTGATGTTGAGTTGAGTTTTAATTTAACCATGGGAACCGCTTCACCCTTCCTTGTAAAATCTGTCATGGAATTTCTAACGAGAGCAAATAAACTCACAGAAAAGTTTATATTTATGACTTTTCTTGGCATCTTAAGATTCCTCAGTAATAAAGTATGAAAAAGCTAAGTAAAGCATGACACTGTGTGGACACAGTGGGATTAAAATATTGACAGCAGACTGAGATTTTTAACCTCGCCGGCCGTTTTTCATCCAGTCCTGGCAGAATTCTGGCAGAGGTAATAAATCATGTCCTTTAGTATCTTGGATCCTTTTCTTGCTGCAGGTTTCTTGTCGCCAGTCTTTAGCAAGCCAAATGTGAAAGCCGTGACCTCCGCTTTGCCCTCTCCACCTGTTGTGGTGAATCTCTCGCTCGGACAAGGTATTACGCAAAGACGAGACATAAGGACGACACAGAGGAGGGAGGTTGGCTCAGAATACTCACGAGATCCAGCAAGAGTTTAGTTTATCCTATTAGATCAGTTTAAAACAGATTGAAAATTAATTTAAAGCATTAAAACACCACAATTAAAAATGCAAATTTCACAAAGACAAGACACAAGTTAAAATAGGCTTCTCAAAGACAAAAACAAGAGCTGAAATTGAGCTTTTATTTGTATTTAAGATTATTTATAATCGATGAAAAGTCCAGCTCGACACTTCAGACTTCAGCTTCATCCGTCTTGACATTTCAATCTTAAAATCAATTTTCCGAGCCTGTCAGGAAAGTTGTCAAGAGAAAAGTGCACGTCTCTCCATCTGTTTTTACACTCTCTTACATCAAAGTGTTAAAAGGAAGAGTTTGGTCCGAAGAGGTCAACAGCAGCTTAAGAATCTATCAAAGTGAACAATGGTGAGATTTCATCCCAGCAGCCTCCGTTCCCACACCTCTGTGAGCAGAAAGACAAGAAAAATGACTCATTTCACATATTTTTACTGAAAAAACTTTACAGAAGTTCCTGTTTGGGGCAGGGGAAGTATCACACGCTCTGACCTCTGTGAGCTCTTAGGGTTCCTGTCACAGCTCCTGTCAGGAACTGGATTGTAACAGTGGTCATTCCTGACTTGAATTACACAACACCCCTTGTCTCATTTTAGGTGTGAAAACAGAAAAAATATATATACCACCGGTATTCCTCTCAAAGCATCCTTCATCTGATTATTCCTGTTTTATTAAGCAATATGATAAGGACGATTAATTAGAATCACTCATGAAAGGCTTAAGCATCGTATTGTAAATGATTTGTAAGCATCATGTTGTCCGTTTCACAGTTTCCAACTATCCCCCTCTTAGTCTAACAGCTTCAATTTACATAGAAATGAGCTCAGTGTGTGTGAGAGGGAAGCAACATCTGTGCTTATCAGAATTAATTGAAATCTGTGATGTTGTGCAGTCCTGCTAATTCGCCGTGTTACTTGCAGCATATAAAGAAGCAGAGTGCTATTTAGGAAGGTTTTCTCACCACCACTGATTGAGACACAAGCTAAACACTATGCCTTCCTTTTTTCTCATCATTACAACAAATGAATGTGTAAAACATGCATGTAGTGTGTGGGATTTTTTTTTCTTTTTCAAATAGAATAGATTACTTAAACATCCATTAGCAGAAAAAGAGCATCATTTCAAACTTTGTTCACAATGTAGTGGACCGAGCTTGATCTATCATCCCGTCTCGCTCAGGATTAACCAATCTACTCATTTCCATCCTGAGTGTCACCAGACTGAGGAGGCCCCCATGCTTGCTAAACCATCTACTGACTTCCTCTAATATCAAACTGTAGAGTAGAGTAAGATCATATTTAAACAATAGTCTCAGACACATTGAATGCTCATCCCAGGGGAGGGTTCCCTCATTCATGTGGACCCCCATGAGGTTTCTTATTTTTCCCACTGATGGGTTTTTAGGAGTTTTTTTGTATTGTGTTTCTTATGCATTCTGTTTTTCTCTCATTCTTTTTATAAAATCTGCAATGACCCTTTGAGACAAATTTTTTGTGATTTTCAGCTATAAAATTGGAAATAGTGTTTATAGTGGGAAATTATTAAAAAAAAGAACAAAAAAAAACAGTACAAAATACAGATATTTTAAACTAGTTACACTGTTTTATGGTTATTAAAGACTTAATTAAACAGAGAAAATAAGCAGATCAATGCATAACATACAACGTGATGAAATAACGTTTGCTTAACTGGAACAGAATAGTTTAAATAGTTAAAGATTAGAGTGTTAGTATAACGTGAAAAGTATGTAAAGACTTTTGAAGTGTGATTCATACTTGATCACAGTTTATGTGATCAAGTAAATCATATAAATATACCTACCTATTGTTTTGGTTCAGAGGCAAAGACACATTTATGTACTGTTTATTGACCATAAGAAGTGGAATAAAACCTGAACTGTGAATATTAAAATGCAAAAAATGAGATTGAGTTAACAAAAAAAAAAAACAAAGACGAAAAATGTGGCGAATGAATTCAGTGGGAGACGAGATGCACTAACTGTCCAGCCAGGTGAAGACAGACACAGAATAAGGCTAAAATAAAAGGGAGGGATGCAAAACATTAAGAGTACTTCAAATCTTGACTGTAAATTCTGTTTCAATTCAACTAAATCTGTTTTTAATCTTGTTAAATCTGTTTCATTAACTAATTAGAGAAACTGAACTTGGGCTAAACAGCTAATTCAGAAATTCTGTGATCCGTTGTCACATGTACGATGTCTTTGTCTCCCTCCAAAGAAGACAGGACCCAGTCGAAACATCCAAATCGAAACCTCCAAAAAGCATAGTGCTGATACAATCCCTTCTCTCAGGTACTGCTCTCCCTCCCCTCAAGTACCTAGGGGCGGGACAAAGCAGTGAACAAGAGGAGGAGCCTCAATTAAGATTCATGCAGTGTTGTGCTCTAAATAGCGATGAGTGAGAGAAAGGGGGGATTTACAGTTTCAAAAACAATAATTAAACTGAATAAATGTTTATCAGGTTTTACCCGGGAAATATTACCTTTTTGAGGTACCATATTTATTAGCTCCAGCAAGGAGGCCATGCTGTGGGGAATGCATGCGTGTATGTGAACAAGACAACTCAAAAACTTCTTGGTTCATTTTCATTTCTTCATTTTCATAAAAAAAATTGGATAAATCCACAATGAAGAGAAGAAGAAGTGACTAAAGTTTGGGGGTAATCCGAGTCACCGCATGTGTGTGTCCCCATGACACACTGGCGACCTGTTTGTACCCTGCTCCTTGGTTTGATTCAGCAGGGATGGGCTCCTCCATCCTATGCAACCCCGAAAAGGATTAGAAAGGTTAGGAAGGTGACTGACTAACTGACTTTTATGCTGCATAAAACGTATTTGCTCGTATTTGTGCAGACGTAGGTTTTCCTACCACTAAAAATATTTACTATAAGCTGATTGGTTAGTTCAAATTGACAATAGGTGTGAGTGTGAACGTGACTGATTGTCGATCCCTCTATGTGACCCTTACATTGGAGACCTGTGCAGGTAGTTCGTCACCCATTGGCTCACAGGAAAATGGGGCAGTCTTTTTCCGCAGACCTTGGCTGACGTTGTGTGCTCTCCGAGAGACTTTCTAGTCCATAAAAGCTACAAGATAAACATTATTATCCACCAAAATTTGCGGTCCTCCTCTCTGAAGCACATTTCTATCACATTTTAAATGTGCTGCAAAAGCAATCGTCACTAAAACAAATGTGTGCAACGAGAAAACAATTCAATCGCAATCCTGAACATAAATAATATTTGGTTACTGAGCATTTACGTCTATTTAATAGAAAAGGTTTCTAATAGTGATGAACAGCTTTATAAAAGCCAATCTAATGATGTGACTGTGACACGGTGGGGCTGACGAGACAATTAGAGTAATTTATCCCAGCTTAATGGGAATACAAGGATGCAGGAGATGATGCCAGAGGGATGCAGGAAAAGCTACGATGGGGGCATTACAACTAACAGGATCTGACTCTTAACCCATGTGTGCATTAGGTGGGTGATGATCTGTAAAGCTGTGCTCTGCCGAGGTTGCCTGCGAGTCTCTTTTACGCCTTGATCTATTGCCCCGCTTTAGCTCTGACGATCTATCACATGGAACTGGCAGTAACGGATGAGAATGATCTGCTGGAAAAACTCTCTCATTTGTCTCTGTCGCAGCCAGTGAACTAGAGGAGACGCTAATACAGGGAGACGGCCCTGGGAGGGGATATAATTATGTCTCGGCACTCTTCTGCTCACTGCCTGAGCATGGAAGGCATATTAGGATATAATAGGGCCCAGCCTCGCTTCCCTTCTTTCTTTTTTTTCCCTTTATTTCTTTCCCCCTGACATTTTTCCCTCCGTGTTTTTTTTTTTTTTCACATGCTAAGTCTAAGCTTTTATTGTCTTCCTGCAACAGCATTATGTTATCTCTCAAACAGTCAGAAACACTCATGCTACTATGTGGAATATTTGAAATATTCTGCATGGTCTTGTTATATTAATAGTTTGTGGATATTTTTTTTTAACATTTAATAAAACATAAAGTTTCAAGCCAGAAAACCTCAAACCTGAAATTAGATTTAAACGTGTCAACAAGACAAATTCTTCTTCTTCTTCTCCTTTTGGCATTTCCCTTCAGGGGTCACCACAGCAAGTCAGTTTCTTCCGTCTAACCCTATCTGCTACATCTTCTTCGGTAACGCCAACTATCTTCATGTCTTCCTTCACTGTGTCCATGAACCTCCTCTTTGGTCTTCCTCTAGTCCTCTTTCCTGGTGGTTCCAAACCCAGCATCCTTCTGCCGATGTACTCTGTCTCTCTTCTCTGTACGGGTCCAAACCATCTCAGTCTGGTCTCTCTGACTTTATCTCCAAAACCTCTAACTTGTGCTGTTCCCCTGATATACTCATTTCTGATCCTGTCCATCCTGGTCACTCCCAGAGACTACCAGAGTTAAAAAGACAAATATCCATAAGAATTTTTAAAGAAATGAGACTGAAGATATTCAAATTCCTAGAATCTGAACACATCTGATGAATTTCAGGTGTGTTTTGTGTCTACAGGAATTTTGAAGTTGAACAAACACGTTGGACCCCCAAACGCCTCTTCTTTGTGTTCTATCACGCAGCCTGATCTGCATTTTTTTCTGGGTTTCAGTTTGGAGTAGCAAAACCAGCAAAGACCAGGCTGGGCAAGCCGATCCCAGATGATGTCTCCCATATGGGACATTAAAGACAATTGCTGTTGAACACGGGGGCAAATCATAAGGAGCGGGAACAAAATCAGTCGATACGAAGCTCTGTGAAGAAGTATAAAATTGATATATAGTCAAATATCTCAGTAAAAGCAACTTTTTTCTCATTCATATAGATTGGTTTCCATTTTTAACCTAATTAGTCCAACAGTTGGTGAGTGGCAGGGTGCAACCTGTACAAGGCAACAACTTGTCATAGGATAATTTTTCCCCATCCCAACAAAATACTCCACATGTTTGAAGATGTAAAGTTAAATTATCTGTTTATTTGATCAATTTCATAACTCTAATATTAATACCAATCGATAAATATTCATAAAAGTCTAAAAACAGCAATCAAAAACATTAAATGAAGAAACATCAAATTACTTTGGTTTTTGACAATGGATTTTTTTCTCCTCTGCCTCCCGGCCTTATCCCACTCAATGTCCACAATTACAGTGTAACGTTCTTAAGATAGAAAATCTTATTTTGGGAGGAGATGCATGGCGTGTTGCACACAATGCTGCTACAAAATCACTTCCTGCTCACGTTAGAATGTGGGCATGGAGGACAACAAATTCCGTGGCCAAGAACAATCTGGCGTTGAAATAGTTTCCGAAAACCCAGACGGGAGGGAGGGTGCACAAAGTACTCAAACATGGATAAATTAAATGAAAAAAAAAAAAACTTCAGGCATGTTTTTAATATTTGAACATGTTACAAACCTGTTCATGCTCATGTTGTACAAAACCTCCTCTTTAAAGTGATGCAGTACATACTTTTCATTTTTCAAATTGAAAGGTAAGAGTATTTTTTTTCTTAATTTTGGTTGTTTAAACTTCTTGTGCTCCTGAACTAAAATCAAAGATAGTTGGCATGACCGAAGAAGATGCAGCAGATAGGGTTAGATGGAAGAAACTGACTTGCTGTTGCAACCAGTGAAGGGAAATGCCTAAAGAAGAAGAAGACCTCTGCTCAGCATGACCTTAGAATTCTCAATTAACTATGCTTTGGAAATGTAAAAATAAGCGAGTCAGTCACTTTCTTAACCGTCTATTCCTTACGGACTTGTAGGGGTTGCTGGAGCCCATCCCGGCCAATTCGAGGAGAGGGGATACAGCCCAAACAGGTCACCAGTCTGTCGTGGGGCCAAACACATACAACCATACACACACAATCAGAGGGGCAATCATGTAGTCACCAATCAAGCTAACTTGTATGTTTTTGGAGGGTGGGAGGAAACCAGAGTACCTGAAGAAAATCTGCATATACACGGGAAGAACCAAGCCTCATCCCACGACCTTCTTGCTGTGAGGCCACTGTGCTACCCACTGTGCCACCATGGTGCTGGTAAAAACAAGCATTGTGAAGAAGTCATTTTGTGTTTAAATATAAAGATGTGGCCATCGTAAGGACTCTGGTCCACAGAATATGTGCTGTGGATAGTTGGTGAGTCAGCTGTCCTGTTGTCTTATACATCTCCTTTAGGTCGTCTTCCCAATCATGGTAACAAGGACACTCAAAACTTGCAGAGTTTATGATTTTTTTGTTATTATTGTTAATCTGTTTTTACTGCTTAAACAAAAACGGAAGTTCCTTGATGTTAAATTATACGTACATAGGTATTTTCAATCAATGCCTAGTTTGTTTTAATCTATCTTATTTTACAATAAACTCATTGAAATTTTTATTATATTGCTTAAGCAAAGTGGAGGAGGTTAAGTATCTCAGGGTCTTGTTCACGAATGGGGGAAGGATGGAGCGGGAGATCGGCAGGCAGATATATGCAGCGTCAGCAATAAGCTGAGCTGAGCCGAAAAGCAAAGCTCTCAATTTACAAGTCGATCTACGTTCCTACCCTCACCTATGGTCACCAGCTGTGGGTGGTGACCGAAAGAATGAGATCACGGCTACAAGCGGCCGAAATGAGCTTCCTCCGCAGGGTGGCTGCGCTCTCATTCAGAGATTGGGAGAGGAGTCCCGCCATCAGGGAGGAGCCTGGTGTCGAGCCGCTCCTCCTCCTCCAGGTGGAGAGAAGCCAAATGGGGTGGTCTGGGTATCTGGTCAGGATGCCTCCTAAGCGCCTCGCAGGTGAGGTGTTTCGGGCACGTCCCACTGGGAGGAGACTGAGTGTCAGACTCCGGACCCACTGGAGAGACTATGTCTCACAGCTGGCCGGGGAATGACTCGAGTTCCTTCTGGGTGAGCTGAAGGATGCAGGCTGGGTGAGAGAAGTCTGGGCTTTCCGTTTGAGGCTGTTGCCCCCGCGACCCGGCTCCGGTTAAGTGGAAGACGACGGAACGGAATGAGAGCAACTTTGGTTTGTAACTGATGGTGTAATCACGTGGGAGAAAAATAGGAAAGTCTAAATTTTGGGATTGTAATTTATAAATTGGGCCAAAATGAGTTTATGTATCAGAAACTGTATTAAATTAAGATTCACATCTTTGGTCAAAACCAAAAAACCAAAATCCTCATGTTGTTCTCTTTAAAGTTGATTTTGTGTGTCGGTCTGCTAAATGGCCGTTTACTGTGACCAGTGTGACAGTTTGTTTGGAAAGTTGTAAACACAGTGTGGTGACAGTGGTGTGCTGGTGGTTTCTGCTCCTCATTGAAAGACTTATTGGTGTGTGTCATGTTCCATCAGTGATTGCATGTGTTCTCCAGCTTTTTCAGGCTCTGCATAAACATCCACATCTCTCATCTTAACTTTCTGTCTGACTGACTCCAATCCTTCAGTGTCAGTCTTTATGCCACACTGCTTTGTGGCTTCATCAAACTTTTTAATATTGAGCTCCATTCAAAACTACGTGCACACTAATGAAGTAAAAGGAAATTAGTCCAACAACAACACAACTAAATTTGTTCCTGGACAATAAACATGGAGAAAACCATGGAGTCCATAATCACAGTGTTTCACCGTTATGCCAAAGAAGGCGGAAACAGCTTAATTTCTCATTAGGAGTAGCCCTTACCACAAGAAGGGTGTATTAATCCACTTCAAATGACCACAAACTATCATCTTGACAAATGGACTGGCAGGAAATAAGTGTAATTAAAATGAAAACACACCTGCATATATTCAGATCCAAGCTCAGTCACACCCTTATGTTGCATCACTCATATACGTTTTTAGATTGTTCCCTACAACTAAAAAGATGAATGTTGAGCATTAGATTAACACATTGAAAGATGATCAGATGTTCTTGAAAAGTTTAAACAGTTTAAAATAACTTACAGTTATTTTTAAAATGTAAAATATGTTGTATTCAGTTTTGGGCAAAAACATTAAACCATTCTGTTTCGTTCACATTGATTCTGTCTTTTTTCCTCCTCATGTTCCATTGCATTCTTTACAATTCATTCCTTGTTTGATAAAACAGGGTTTTTAAAATTAAAAATACTTTTTTTTTAACTTTCTGAGCTGTTGTGCCATTTCAAGAATGAGTTTTAACATCTTTGGTTCGGCCTGTTGGTGTGCAAATGTGTGTGCATTTTAATAACATACAAGTTACACACAAGTTATGTGCACCTGTAAGTACAACACATGACATCGTTTCCACTAACTCCAATAGTCATTTGTCCCAGTCAAACCAGCAAAACTAACTAAAGCCCTAAATTTCCGTCGATCATCAACCTGTTCTGATCGACGAAGAGAGCTTTGAGGTTGTTAAAACCTACAAATATCTGGGTGTGCATCTTGACTAAAAACTGGACTGGTCAGAGCAGACTCAGGCCCTGCATAAGAAAGGACAGACCAGGCTTTTATTATTAAGAAGCCTTAAAACTTTTCATGTGTGTGGTGGCATGTTGAACATCTTTTATCAGTCTGTCGTGGCAACTGCAGTTTTCTTTGCAGTCGTCTGCTGGAGAGGCATCTTGACCGCAAGGGACAGCAATAGGCTGGACAGACTGATAAAGAAAAGTGCATCTGTGGTGGGGAGAAATGTGGACTCTGTGGGAGCTGTTTTGGAGGGGAGGATGAGGGCTTTAATGCAGGGTATCCTGAATAACCCCCGTCACCCTCTACATGATGTTATCACAACCCAGAAGACGACCTTAAGTAACAGGTTCCTCTCACTCAGCTGCAGGACCGAGCGCTTTAGGAGGTCGTTCATCCCTTCAGCCCTCAGGCAATTTAATCGATCAGATGTTTCTGGACGGAACTGAGTCCTTTTTTATTATGGGTGTATGTTGTTTTTATTTATTTGTATGTAGAGCTTGTGTGATATCTGTTACTGCTGGACACCAGAATTTCTCCTGCGGAGATTAATAAAGTTTTATTTATCTTTCTATCTATCTAAAGATGAGGCTAAGTGGATTTCCTGATGTTATTTTGTTGTTTCTACATCTGAATGGGTTTGAAGAATCCCAGAATGAACTTACGTCAGTTCTTTGCTCATTTGAGACCTTTTATGGATCTGTGGGAGTAGCAGTATTGTGTGTTTGTGTTTGACCTGACCCGGTTATTGGTTTCCATCATTCCCCTCTATTGTTCTTCCTCCTGTTGCTCAAAGTGATTACTGTCTCCATCATCTACTGGTCTGATGTCCTCAACTTAGGATCTACAGGCAGCTACTAACAGTTCCATCTCCATGCTTCAGCAATTGACCTGAATGTGTCCTCAGAGATCAACAGTCATTAATATTTTAGTGTTTTTACTCTGAGAATAAAGAAGAGCTGAGTTTAGAATACTGCACTGTTACCCCGCTAATTGGAACCAGGATCTGTAAAAATGGGAACTTAAGTAAAACATGCCATAAAATTCTGAAGGCTAACCATAAACTAACCAATTTCTTTCATTCTTTTAAAGAGAACTCTAACTGAAACCTCCACGTAAACTTTTATGAGGATCCCTGGGGTCAACCGTAAACCCGTTAATAGAGATGAGATATGAGTGGGGTGCTCGGGCCTCCCATTTCGTTTGCATTTCTTTCTGTCTTTTTTTTTTCTTTGGTCTGTTCCATCGCATTCTTGAAAAAGGTCAGATGCGGTTCGGAGTAAACACTGCCAAGAATCCGTAGGTTTCTTTTTTTTTCATCAAAGTACAGAATGAAAATTTGATCCATGTGGACAGATTTGATCAAATAAAAGTCGGCATGTTGGGACTGTTGGTTCATTTTTTGGGGGAGATGTGTTCTTTACACCCTGCTAAGTCCAGTTTGCATTTGGAGCAAAGGTGTTAAAAAAAGGTGAAGTTCACACTGTTTTAGTGGCCGTCACGCAGAGCTGCTTCTGTTTCATGTGCACCTCGAGACGATTCATTAGCTCTTCTAAATATATGGTTGACATGAGATTACAGATTGATGTACATTAAAACTCAATGAAAATATGATTAATAATAGATGTGAACGTAAACAGAATTACAAACAGACTTATTCTTTCTGAAACGTAAATGACATGATAAGTGTCCTAAGTGGGTTAAAAGCTCTCCAGACCGTTACAAAAAGACTAATAAAATGTCTCCAGGCAGGATAATAATCCCTTTAAAAACACCAGGAGAACCGATCATATTTAGTAGCTTTTTATTAAACGTTACCTACTATTATTGGTTGTATTAAACAGCCCAGTTGTAACTATTTCGACATTTCATTTCCTGATTGGGGCTTTATTACAGATAATTACAAACCCATTAAGTTGTGGTCTTGTGTATGTCACAAAAAACTTCATCCAAGAAAAACACGAGAGGACAAAAAAGAAGGAAAAGCAAGTCGGGCTGCTTTGAGTAAAGTTTAGGGGATTTTTTTCTACTTTGTTTTGGGATCAGTTGTTATTTTTGACAAATTGTGCTTGTTGTTTTTCGTTGACTTGCCTGTGTTTAAATCATCTCGTACAGTAACAGAGTTGATTTTAATCAGTAGTTTTATTCTTTTTTCGGTTCAAACTATAACAGATGGAGGTCCGTAAGCACATATCCTGGGAGTGAAGAGAGTGTTTAGTGACTCGTAGTGAGTCTATTAGCAAAGGGTTGATGGCAATGCTGAAAACCCAGCAGAAAAAATTGGTTAATTTTACATATGATAATGATTTTCTTAAGGTCACTTTACTCCCTCTGGGCAACCAAAATAAAGGTCTTTCTAAAATGTCATGTCACAAAAGTTCATGAGTATGCAATGCCTTTGGTAGATGGGGCAACCGCCCACATTTTTTATGTACGACGCGAACATCTCGGGTTGCATTTCAGCCTGAGCCAAGCACTGGCCTGAGACCACCCTTCAATTAATCTTACCCTTGTAGCGGCTTATAATTTGCCATTACAAAAGCCATTAAACCTGGGGGCCTGATTTGGAGCTCCTGGGACTGCTTTGGGAGGAGGGGATAAGAATTGGACAGGCCTCCATTTGGCCCCATGGACCTTGGACGAGCCTCTTTCTACAAAACCGACAGGTACTTAAAAACAGGGTGAAAAGATCACCGTAAGGAAAACAAGGAAGATTAATGGGGAAAAATGAGGGCCCTTAAGGTTTCTTTCATCTGGGTTTGATTCAGGTCTTCAGTGAGCCATTAACCCAAAGGACAACTGTCCACCGACAAAGTGAGAAATGAAGCTCCCCTGTGTCGGTTCAGTCTGTGAAAACTTTAAAGTGGACATAGACGGGGAGTCATGTGCTCATGTTCAGCTCATCAGTTTTTCTGCTTACAGATCCAAGAACTGGATATCAGACACGTTGCACTTTGAAGCTAAACTATTCAAATTAAAGAAAGGTTTTTCTTTTCTTGGGTAATGACTCTTGTCTCATAGAATTTGAGACGAACATGGTTTCTTCTGTTGGCTCAGAAATGCATTATTCACCGAAAAAGCTTATAAGCACAACTATTCAGTTTTACTTCCATTTTTTACACTAAATTCCCACCTCCTTTCACTCTGTGCTTACTTTTTTCCCTGGCCACGTGCACAATGCACGTTAAATTCCATTTATAGCGTGAATAAAGTGTGAAATGCATCAAGCAAGCAAAGCTGGTCTATGTGTTCAAACATAGTTAAAAAAAAAAAAATCTAAAAATTAGATTTTTTATGATAGTAATTTTGCAAATTTTTCTGCCCAAAATTTCAAAATATGACTGAACAATATTAGACATCCTTATGACAGATCTGTGACCTGTCCGGGGTTGCCGGTTACTTTCTAATAATGATAATCTTTTGTATTCCACATCAAAGACCGGTTAGCTGTTGCAAATTGAGCCTTACAAATTAATAACGAGTGTTCTTAGGAAACGGATGAATAACAAAACAAATCCACTCGTTAACATGAGGAATTGAAGTTAATATTTCTAAATGCAACACGGCAGGACATTGGACGCTGGAATTTTGAAAGACGCAAAAAGGTTTAATATTTCTTATCAGGACATGAGAGCTCGCTGTTTTCTTAAAAATATTTGAAATTACATTTCATCTTTCGTAATTCCTTATTTCTTTTTCTGTGTGTAAACAAACTGTAATCAAAGTTTTCAGAAAACGTAAACTCTGTTTTCTGAATTTATTGAACCAAAGCACCCATTTTCACAGAGCACATCACTGTAATCTCTTCGCCCCATTTTCTAGCATGTTTGTATTTAACACCAGAGATACAATCGAAAATGGTAACCAGACAAAAGGCAGGATACACACTGTACAACTCACCAGTCTATTGCGGCATTAAATCAATGGATAAAAAGTTGACTGTGTAACTGTAGTCTTAGATCAACTTAGATCATCACTATCATGCAATATGCAAATATAAATGTTTCAGATAGAAAATGTACTTGTGTTATTAATATTTGCAATTATTACACACGCATGTCCACGATAACAGCCCTACGAAGTAAAAAGTTTTGCCGCGTTTTGTCTCATTGTTGAAAAGCTTTATCATCAATGACTCAACAAATCAAACAATTTGAGAATGGCTTTCCAAAAAAACTTAATGGTCGTTTTGGGAATGAAAATAGCAAAGAGTCTATTATCATATAAAAGGTTTCACAAAAACAAAATAATAACAAAAAAAAAAGATGATAAAAAGATCACAAATAGCCACACGAAAATATATGGATTGTATGGCTTTGGAATTTTTTGCAAGCCCGTGTGATCCCTCATTCGTCTGAGAGGAATCCATTGTAGAAAAAGTTTCAATGTTGTCATCTGGGTGGTGTATTTGATGATTGAGACATTTCAACTTCCAGTCAGGAATCATTTTCAATCCTTTTTATTTTATTTTTACATTCTCTATTCATCCCTCACCGGGAAATTTGTGTTCTGCACTACTACACCACAGTAGGCTGCCACAATGGCACCAATGGTGGGAGAAACGGAAGCTTAAGTGTCTTCTCCAAGGACCCTAGACGTGACCTTAGTGGTCACTGCCAAATTAGTGGGAGTTGAACCTGCAAACTTCCGGTTAATTTCCGGTTAATTTCCGGTTAACTTCCGGTCTGTGGGCGAACGCTTGCCACCGTTTCCCCGTTCTTCTGTCCAGAAGAAAACTTTGAAACCCTTTCCACAACATTTTGCAAGAGAATTATTGGTAGCCCCCGCACTTGATCTATCATCCCGTCTCAATCAGGATTAGCCCATCTACTCATCTTCGTCTTGAGCATCACCAGAATGAGGAGGCCCGCATGCTTGCTTAACCATTCCATTTCCATCAAGATAAAGAACATCTACTGATTTTTTCAGATATCAAACTGTAGAGTAGAATAAGATCATATTTAAACAATAGTCTTAAACACATTGGATGCTCGTCCGGGGGGGTCTCTCTTTTGTGTGGATCCCCACGAGGTTTCTTATTTTTTCTCACTGATGAGTTTTTAAGAGTTTTAAAAACCTTCAGTTGGACTGAATTGGTAGAAACTTGCAACAAACTTCAAGAGTTTCCAGCTTAAAAGACAAGTCATTAATGGGTTGATTTAAAAAAAAAAATGGAATTAACAAGAGAATATTAATGAGGTATCTTTGATGACGTTCTCGTTAACATGTTCAGTATTTTAGAATTTCACTGATAAAAGTTTAGCCGTCCCACCACAGGTTTCTACCTATGCTTGAAAAAAAAAAAGAGTAAGAGTCGTGTTCAGAAATTGTGCTTTCTTTTCACATAAAACAGACGTGTGTGTTTTTCACACTTGTTATATGTATTTATTATTCTTGCAGATTTAGAAAAATGACCTCACTCTTCTAAAATAGTTCACTATGTGAACATCAGTTCTGCAAGAGGTGATGGACATCTCCTGCTCTCCTGATTTAGACATTAGCTTTTAACATTGTCACGCAGCCTGTGAAGGTGGGTATAAATAATCCCGCTCCGGATGGAAAAGTTGGAGCGCCGGTATGGTTCGTGGCAAGTACAAAGCCCACACCTGGTCCTGGAGTGAAATCAAATCTATCCTGAACTCTGTCTCTCCTCTCATTTTGCCTCCGCAGTTTACTGTGAGCAAAGTTCTGGGTCAGGAGCTCGGAGTGATTTGAGTTCAGGTCAAATCCACAAACAGCTTCACACAATAATGTCTTTCAAAGCTGTTCATGAGGAGAAGAATTAACCATAATGGTGGTGTTCTTGTGAATCTGGCATTTCCTAAACCACAGAAGGGATTTTAATTAAACTGCTCACATTTACTCAGTACAAACCTTAGATGAATTGATCAGGTTTTCAGGGTTATCTGACCAAAAGTCAAGGTTATGAAGATAAAGATCAAAGATTCTTGCAGATGTAATCTTTGTCAAACCTCAAGAGATTTTAATGACACTGCTTAGAGTTACTCAGTACGGTCTATAGATGAACTTAAGCAATTCCCTACAAATTATCATATTTTTCTCCCACTGATAGCAAGTCAATGAAAGTCCTTTGATCTCTACTGTAAAAATCCACACTAACTTCAACCACTGGCCTGGTTTTGGAAGTTTATACGATTTGGTCACCTCATAAATTTTCGTAACGTAGTAGCAAAAAATGCAAAAACTTCACACATATGACGCTTTTTACGAGTTATCACACAGACTTCAAACATTCATAATTACAGTAACTTTAAAGCCTGAGATACATGGAAGGCTGAGGCATATTTTTTGTTTCGACATCGGCTTATTCTTGTTGTGGTATATTAAAAAAAAATTCCAACCCATAAAAAAGTTTTTACTTTCTAGGGTAAATTTTTTTGCAATAATAAAAAAAAAAAAATTAATCAGGAGAATAGGCCCCTTGAGATGCAACATCTCTTTTTCGAGGAGGTCCTCAACCTAACACACACATTTTTGGAGCATGGGAGGAAACCCCCACATACACAAGAAGAACATGCAAACTCCACATAGAAAGGCTAGTGTTTCAAACCTCATCCCTCATCCGAGATCCATACCACTGCACCACTCTATAACATCATGGTCTGAAAAAGTTAAGGTGAACCACCACCTTAAAAACACATTTGGATAGAATAATTATCAAAACATTGAGGCAATTTTTAAAAATTATGAAATTTTGATGTCATGTTAGAGTCAGTATGAAGTGTGACTTTTTGTCTCTCGTGGTCAGATGCAGGCGGTTGTTGGAGGGATCTTGCACCAGGAGGAACAGAACACGGGCTTCCCATTCTGGGAGCTTTCAAGTCTCATACTCAGGTTGAGACACTTTCCATGTAGGCGCAGGTTGTCAGACGTACCAAATTTTTTTTCAGGACATCAGTTGCATCTTCAAATGTGTAAAAATGTGCAAAAACTGTACAAAGTTTTACAGAAAGTTGTTGTATTGCTTTACAGAAAACTGTACAGAATTTTACAAAAACTTTACGAAACTTTACAAAATTTTACAGAAAGTTTACAGAAAGTTGTTGTATTCCACCGTTTCTCACACCATTGGCACTGTCGTGGACAGCCTGCTGCGGTGCAGGAGTGCAGCACATAAATTTTCCCGTTGAGGGATCAATAGAGTTAAAAAAAAAATAAATAAATAATAACATTTCAACCTCCAAAAAACTTTTTTAAAATAAGACCTTTTAAAAAAAGGTTCAGTTACGGTTCAACTGAATTTTTTTTTATGGTTAGACACTGTTTAAGGTTTGTTTTTTACTGTAAAATCTATAGACATTTTTTTTTTAATTTGCCGAGAAAAGCTTTTTTTTTTTAAATGCTTACAGCTAAAAAGACCTTCAGCAATAATGAGCTTTAATCACTGCCCATTAAACTGCTTTCAGTGCATTAACACCTACTGAACCCTCCACGAGTCACTACTTTGTTTTTTTTTAGCAGAATCAATAAACCAATTCCTCTCAGTTATGTTTTCCTTGTCCACAACAATCAGTTCATTGCTGATTAAATCACAGCAGATTATCTCCCTGGGATTTATCTTACCTAAATTGAGTTTCTTTCACCTTCCTGGCCGCAGAAGAGCGAGTAACGCCTGCTGGGAGTAAGAAATAATCATTCATTAACCTCTAACCTCAAAGTGGAGTCAATTGAGCAACACAACTGTGCCCCCCGTCCCGTCCCATTTCCTCCCCCCTCTTTTCTGAGCAACCAGCCAAAACAAATTGACAATTTACACACTGAGTTTAAACTTTATTAACCTACGTTGTGGTTGGATGCAGTCGTTTGATCAGCTGATAAAAAGAAAGCCAGATTATCTGAGATCTAAATCACACGTGTTCCAGGGAGGACATCCCGTCTGGTTGGAAAAGGTTCAAACTGTGGAGAAGTTTAAAAGATTGTGCAGGAAAACTTGGCCAAGTTTAATTTATGATGTCATGTTCTCACTGGAATGGACATGTTGATCATCTCATCTGTCATTATGCATCTCGGCGGTCGTATTTTTAGGCGTCACGGAGCTAGTGACCCACTGTTTTTAGCCTGGGTTTGGTTTGATGTCTTCATATGGTCTCAGTAGGTGATAATTTCTCTTTATACTCACCACATGAACGGATTTACGTGGAGGAAACCATCTGATTTTTATAAGTGTTTTCTGGTTTAGAAATTTGCTCTCACAAATCATCCCAAAACTCTTTTGTCAAAATAGTGCCAAAAACCCTGCGGCACAACCTAAAGAAAAAAAAAAATATCAAGGAGAAGAATCTTGGGAAAAGGTCCAACAGTCATCATGCATGAGACATAAAAGCTGTAATGTAAACCCAAAACGGCATTTTTCCTGACTTTTAAAGTATTACTCGCTGTATTGATTGTTCAGTCGATGGTGTGAATTACAGCGCTGTCCCTGCACGGTAGCAATAAACACAAGCAAGCTGCCCCAGGATCTTTCCCTCTGACATTATTAGGAGCTACAACTGTGTGAGACTCAACGCAGTGTAAAAACAAACCAAATGTCAGCACTCCTGCCCGAGCGCCTTTGCTATAGCCAACAGCAAATGTAATGAAAGCTTGGAAGGGTCTGTTAGTACGCTACTGACCTTTTATACATTTATTGTTCTCCTGACATTTTTCCAAGATGAAAAGGGTGAAAAACTGAATGAAGTGTTAAAGTGGGAAAAAAATCTGGGTTTTTACCTTTCAACTTGTTTTCTTTGCCCCTCAGACGTTAGAGATTCTATCGATCGGAGCTCTCAGTCTTCACACAGGGTCGATGTGCTGTGATTGCCAACACTAACTAACTTGTGGCTGCTCTTTTTGTGGACGTGACAGATTTTATTAGCTTTTGTGTCACTTTTAGTGTTACTGAGAAAAGAAAACGGTAGCAAGAGGTTTCGCCCACTGGGCTGTTTACTTTGTTCTTTGGAAGAAAATTGTGAACTTCCATCTAATTGTGAGCTCTTTATTCTTATTCTCCTTTTGGCATTTCCCTTCAGGAATCGCCACAGCAAGTCAGTTTCTTCCATCTAATTCTATCTGCTGCATCATCTTTGGTCACGCCAACTATCTTCATGTCTTCCTTCACTGTATCCATGAAGCTCCTCTTTGGTCTTCCTCTAGTCCTCTTTCCTGGTGGTTCCAAACCCAGCATCCTTCTTCCGATGTACTCTCTCTCTCTCCTCTGCACATCTCCAAAACATCTCAGTCTGACCTCTCTGACTTTAAAACCTCTAAAATTTGCTGTTCCTCTGATCCTGTCCATCCTGGTCACTCCCAGAGAGATCCTCAGCATCTTCATCTCTGCTACCTCCATCTCTGTTTCCTGTCTTTTTCTCAGTGCTACTGTCTCTAGACCAATCAGCATGGCGCAACTCACCACGGTTTTGTGCACTTTCCCTTTCATTTTAGCTGAAACTCTTCTGTCACACATCACACCTGATACTTTTCTCCACCTGTTCCGGCCTGCCTGCACATACTTCTTCACCTCTTTTCCACACTCGCCATTGCTCTGTACTGTTGATCCTAAGTCCTTAGAATCTTCCATCTTCTTTGTCTCTTCTCCCTGTAACCTCACTTTTCCATTTGGATACCTCTCATTCACGCACATGCTCTGTCTTACTCTGACTAATCTTCAGAGTAAACCTCCACCTTGGATGTCTCAAACCAATAAAAAAAAATTGTCACCAAAACCGGGAAGTTGGATTGCCGGGAATAGGCCAGTAGTTTTTGTTCAGTGTACAAAAATGATTTGCTGAGATTTTAAATGTCCTACAGAGTCCACAGTTCATTGATATACAGTACTGTATATGTTTTTCTTTTCAGTACATCTATTTAAAAGCACGAGTGTCTGTGAAGTCAGAGTTTGAACATTGCAAAAAAAAAAGATAATCTAAAGATCTTCCATATTGCTTCCAATGGTAGAGCAAGAAAAAATATATATGGGGGTGTAGGGGTCAGTAGGAATCCTTCCCAAATCAGCTTGTGTTATATTTATATTAAGACCAAGGAAAACATAGAGATCTAGCATGAGGCCACAAAGACCCAGCAACAGCAAAAAAAGTCAGTCTGCCACTGCTCCCCGCATGACTCATCCTGCATATCACATTTACAGCATTAATTGCAGTAGGAGCTGCAGTCCCACATTGGCTTATTTAGCCACAGTCGATGCTGCACAAACAGATAGATATCCAGGTGCAGACTTCATTGACTCTAGAGACAGAAAGATGACAACATATTTAGTATTTTATTTACTTTTTTCAGTTTATCTCACCAGATTTGATACTTACTCCATAGTGTGTCCTTATTCGTAAAGTTCATTAACTAATAAATTAATAATACAATAATAATAATGATGGCGGATATTGGTACAGGAGTCGATGTCTCAGTGGTAGAATGTTCGTCCTTAGACCGGAAGAAGCCAGTTTGAATTCCACTCAGCTCATGCCAAGGTGTCCTTAGGTAGACACCCAAGACCCCGTTTCTCCCATCATAGATGCCGTCCTGCTGCGATGCAATGCAGTACACACACTTTCCCGTTGAGGAATGAATAAATTAAAACAATAATATCTTTTCTTTTCTCGCATTTTAGATAAAATTTGATACAAAATATTGGGATTTAGTCATTTTTTTAAATGAACAAACAAAACAACAAATAAATTTGACAACAACACAAATTTTCTTCCGTGTGAAGCGTCTCTTTTGCAGAAAGAATGAACGCATCTACCACAAAACTACAACTTATTTGGTCACATGATGAACGGGAAAACTAAAATATAGAACAACGTAAACAGAATAATAAATTGTGTATTTTAACTGACATGTTGGTTCTTTACAGTTAAGACATCAGATGT
This sequence comes from Neostethus bicornis, assembly GCA_902685375.1. Taxonomy (NCBI): domain Eukaryota; kingdom Metazoa; phylum Chordata; class Actinopteri; order Atheriniformes; family Phallostethidae; genus Neostethus; species Neostethus bicornis. Next base: position 9,612,466 of record CACRXE010000076.1, on the reverse strand, counting down.
AAAAAATACATTCATTTAAGGTTTATTATTTAGTATCAACATGGGACTGCACAATCAGAACATCAGCTAGCAGCAACCAGGGAGAAACAGCTGCTTAATAATTCAAGAGGCTGAGATTAAAAAGTGAATTTGCTGGGCGTGTTATTAAAAGGCAGAGTAATTACTCCAGAACTTCATGTCACTGTTTCAATAAGAGCCTCCTAATTTGGTTACTGCCGGCTCAGGTGTAATTGCTGAAAATGAACAATAGCTTTCTCTGAAAGGGAGGTACAACAGATTCAATAAGAGGAGACTGTGAGAACTGATAACTGGGATCTGGCAGGTTTTATTTTTTTCTCACCATATTAAACATGATAGTATGCATATGTATTCCTGATCACATCAAAAGAACGATTTTCTTGGAGAGGAAATGCACATGTACACACGTAATGCAAAATCGGGATTCAAATGAAAGTTTGTTGTTCAATCCTGTTTTTTTTTTTTCATTTGATTGCAATTTACCTTGTGTTAAGAGCATAGACTGTGTTTTGACACTATGCACACATAAACGTCTATGTATACCCAAGTGCGCATCTTCTTCTTCTTCTTTCAGCATTTCCCTTCAGGGGTCTCCACAGCAAGTCAGTTTCTTCCATCTAACCCTATCTGCTGCATATTCTTCAGTCACACCAACTATCTTCATGTCTTCCTTCACTGTGTCCACAAATTGCTGTATCCATGAAGCACAAACGTTCATGAAACACAAGTGTACACAACCAATGAGAAAGTGGACCTGTATAGACAAAATGAAAAATGTCCTACAAATCAAACAAGTTGAATTGCATTTGTGCACCAACATGGCAGCCAAAGGAGTTGCAATCATCCCAGAAAGGTAAAGAAAGACAGTTTTCCTCATCACTATTTATTAATCACTATTCACAATCACATTTACTATTTATTAATAAAAAAAAACTTGGACTGACGTTGGTAAAAAAAAAAACTTTCCCAAATCTTCTGAATAAAACTTTCTAAACATCGTCTTTCTACTGGCTTCTTCTGACGCAGAATTTTGGGAATCTTTGCTAACACAGAGAGAAGTGGTCTTCCAGCGTGGTTAGGTACCTGGACTGTTGTTTACGTTTGATGTCATAAAGCCATTTCTATTTTCTGATTTATCGAGCACAGTTATAATAAGAATCTATTGAACTTATACAGCACTTTTCAGTCTGACACTCAAAGACACTTCACATATCCATTGTTCATTCACTCCATACTACACACACACATTCATTTCTGATGGTGGGAGCTACCATGCAAGGCACATACCACTATCATCAGAAGCAATTGCAGGTTTGGTGTCTTGCTCATACACACCTCGACATGCACTCTGGGTGGAGAATCGAACCAGTGACCTACCGGTTACGGGATGTTCGCCCCACCCACCGAGTCATCCGTCCCCCAAGTTCTTGCGAATGCCGACTTGTAACTGGAGCTATGGGAAATTGGCGAGTGTAACGCGGTGACACCAGCCTGGGTACAGTTTATCTGTTACTAGCATGTTAAACTCTAAGCTAAGAGTGTCCCAAAAAAAATGTGTTCATGGACTTTGATTTAGCAAAACGCTAGGAATAAAATTGTTTTCTGTAAACTTTTTTCTGCTCTTTTTTTAACTTTATTCATTTATCTTCTAAAATACTTATCCTTACCAAAGTCATGGGGGGCCAGAGCCTATTCTGACTGGTTACAGGTGAAAGGCGGGGCACACCACAAACAGGTCACCATTCCATAGTAGGCCACATGTAGAAAAAGACACACACATTCATTCCCAGGGCGAGTTTCTCAGTGACCAATCAAACTAACACATGCCTTTTGAAAGTGGAATACCCAACGAAAACCCATACACACACAAGGAGAACATGCAAACTTCACACAGAAAAGTATTTGATTCAGCTCCACCAGGACCCAAACCCCAGACCTTCTTGGTGTGAGACCACAATGTTAACCACTGCACCTCCATCCAGCTAACTTAATCATCTCATTTGTAACGTAGATATTTTTTCGTTGTTGTGACGACTCGTTACTCAGAATAAAACCAAAACGGAAATTGAAATAAAAACCTAAGCAAATCTTTTTGTGATTAAAAAGTTAAAGACAATCCTTTTAGTTTTATTTGAAAGCAAGTTGAACTGAGCACTTGGAAAGCATTATGTGAACGTCTCGCCTGGTAGTTAAGATAAGTTATGGGGAAAATGACCGACCTGCCAACAAAGTCCATCAGGCAGAAGAGCAGCTTTACTCCCTTTTGCTTAGGAACTCTCCAGATCTTTAAAGTGGAAAAGAAGGATAACGTTTTTCCACAAATGAAAACAGGCCTAAACTATGTGAATTTAAAGTTGTTTTGGGGCTCTAATTCAGACACATAATAATCTCTCAACAATGTCATTGAGAAAAGTTGTAGGATCTTAAAACTAAGACCTGCATGGTATGAGTTTATCTCATCAGGGTTTCCTCAGTCAGATTAAATCCTTTGCTTTAACTTGACCTTGTCAAATCAAGTCTTTGCATTTGTGTGCATCCATATTGGGACTGGACTCCTTCCCTCCACAGGCACTCCATCACAAAAAGAGGGAGTTGCTACCAGATGGTTAAACAAACACGTTGCCCAACTGCCCATAACTCAAATCCACTTAGCACCCTCTTGTCAACATGTCTCTCACTCGTTCTCCTGCAGCCTCCAGACTGTGCCGAGTAAAGCGGGGGTGAGCAGGGTGTGAGGGAGGAACAAAAATAATGCGGAAATAATGAGAATCAGCAAGAAATTCCTGGGGGGTGTGTTTAATTTTAATCACCAAGACTATCCATCCTCAGTAGCTCTCATCTCTCCCCCGCTTCACTCCCCCTTTGCCTCCCTTTCTCCCATAGGTGTTCTGAAATGAAGGGGAACAGCGAGCACCTGGAGTGACAGCACGTGTAAGGGTCAAGGAGACAAAGTCCAAATGTGATGTTTGTCTCGAGCTTTCTGAGAGCTCCAGGGGAGGCGCCCAGGACTCAGGCCAGGGGTTGAGAGTTTGTAGGTTGTAAGGTCACGCAATTTTCCCTTTTCCCTTGGCCTCATCCCTGTGCTTAAAACCTCTGCGGTGTACTTGAGAGGGTAATTTATTATCCCGAATGCTGTCGAGCTCGGACAAGGGATTGTGTGCACAAAATTAAGTTTCCCACTACTGGGGATGGATTTTTTCTCACTTTTACCACCTTAAAGATTTGACTCGACTCAAAGTTGGACGAAAGTTTTATTCTCCTTTTTACTTAAAAACTACAAGGTTATTTATTTTTATTTTTTCAATCTTTTTTTTTTAAAAACTGCATGTATTCATGCATGGATTCCAAAAACCGGTTGATGTTTGAGCACAGGTGAAAAGGTGAATAGATAAGCATTATCTGGGACGCATAATTGTCAAAGGCATGGATAATTGACATGCATGCGGTGATGTTTATAAGCGGACCTACTGATGACAGCCGACCTGCTTTGGGCCAGTGGAATGTACAAAGACCTTTCTCAGACATCTTAACATCAAAAGGTGCTTGACTGTGTCAATCTAATAGCTCTGGATGGGGGATTTATTGGCTTTCACAGGCCAAAAGAGAGACCAGAGCGAAAGCAAAACCAGATTTCCTCTCCCATATCAGTTTCTCTTTTGTCAGTCAAGTTCTCATCAGGGCCTCGGGAAAAAAAAACTGACCTCATTGCAAAGTGTTTTCTGATTAATTAAGGGAACTATTTGTGTTTTTGTGAGGAAATTCTTCTTATCTTGTTGCATGTAGAGATAAATACAGTGCTATTTGTTTGCTCAGATACTTGTCAAACGAAACTTGTAAAGACATTTCCTCAGTTGGGAATTTCCCCCTCCTCTAAATCCTTGAGCAAATGCACGACACAGCGCAGATCTACTTTGAGACGCAAATACTGTGCAAAGTGCATCATGAGCAGAGTGCATGCACTACAAAAGCAAAAACACATGAGAGACCAAAATCTAGAGAACAACATCCTTGGCCAAGAACAACCTGGACGGGAGAGATTATAAATTGCTTTTAAAAATCTTCACTTCAGGTATATTTTGAGCAGTCCAATTTGGTAGAAACCTCCAAATCTAGTTCTAATAAAATTAGAAGGGAGACGGTGGCTCAGTGGTAGAGCATTCACCCATAGACCGAAAGTTAACCGGAAGTTCGCAGGTTTCTCCCGTCGTAGGTGACAGCCTGCTGCGGTGTAGTGCACCACACAAATTTCCCGGTCATGGAGAAATAAAGTATAATAAAATAAAAAAAATGTTTTTAAACATGCCTTTTGCCGTTTACAGTAAACAGATAATCTGATCCCCGTAACAAGGGGAAAGAATACAATATTAATCATTGTACGTCATTTAAATGATCCTATTAACCAATAATCTGCTTCTTTTTTGCACAAAACGTTTAAATTGGCCCCAAAGAAAAGTTGTTTTCAAAACTAATCTCCCCAAATTTTAGTCCGTCCAAGTGAATCATAGTGTCAAGCGGAAGATATAAATCAGCAGAAACGTGGATTTTTTTTTCTTCTTTTTTCCGTCTCGTCTGATTTTACGTTGCACATGTCAGCAGGGTTTTTGAAATGTTAGGCTTTCGTTAAGACTGATGGTACAAACCCGAGCTGCAGGGCATGTAAGGCAACGAGATGTGATGAGAACAAATGGCAGACACATTCTAAATGGAGAAGAAAAGGAAGAAGCAGGTCAAAAAGTTGAGAGCTGGAGTTAGCCTCATTGTCCTTTTGCTTTGATAAACACAAAGCTCTCAAAAAGAAAGATGGAACCTTAAGGAGATGTATTTATCTGTGTTAGACCTGTAAAAACCTCCTTGTCCCCGCTTAGATAGCCCTGCCAATTCACTATGATGTCATCCCCCTGGCGTGCGGTGATTGATGCTCTCCGGCTGCCAGCTCCTCACTCGGTAGAAGCAGGGGAGCAGGGCGAGCCAGTAAAGGTGGAGAAGGGCTGGATTTTCCACTGATAGAGACATCCAAATGTGCAAAGAACTCAGCAAGGGGTTGGTTCAGAGCTCAGGTCAATATCCTGCATACCTGAAACACGGTGAGTGTGCTGGTTTTAATGTTGCTCCAGACAGCCAGTCAGTCAGATTTGATGTTTTAAAGGTGTTCACAAGCAGGAACGGTTGCCAATGGGCTTGCTCCTGACTTGATAGAGACACAAAGGGGGATAAGTCTCAGCTCTGATTATATACGTCCACTCCATCTTTCTTCAGAGTTCTGTTACATGTCAGACGAAGAAAGAAGAGAAATAGATGGGGTTATTGCAAGTCTAAGAATAAGTGTTTCACAGATAGTCATGGAGACATGCTGGGAGGATCTCAGCGGGGAGCTTTTGTGCACCTGTCAGCGAGCCAAGTTAGCTGTTGTGGTTTAATGTCTCTATCATACACCATGTGACCACATTATGAGCTGTTCAAACAAAGAAAAAAACTATTTAAAATCCCAAATATGACAGCACAAGTCTTCAGTAAGAGACTAAAAAAACAAAAAAACAAATAATATTCAGGAAAATGGAATTATTTTTTATGCAACAGACTGGTGACCTATCGAGGGTGTACCCTGCCTCTAATCTGAAATTAGCACAGACATGTCCAGTTATTCAGTACAACACCGAATTAGACAAGCAGTTCAGAAAATGAATGAATTGATGGATAAAGTGTGAACAATTTGAAAAATAATTAGCTTAAGTTCTTTTTGGGTAAAAAAACAAACAAAAAAAAACAGAAAGCAGTAGAATTCGGCGTCAATGTGACTTTTTAATCGCTTGTTTCCCAGTGGTTCTCATTATTACCTCCAGATCAATATCATTTAAAAATAAACATCCACACTGACACAAAGTCAATGACCTCTCACTGAATGTGTAAATGAGTAAACACGATGCCGTGCTTCAGCCTCTCAATTAATTAGAGCTGGGTCAATGTTGACCTACATTAAAGAATCAGAGAGGTTCTCAATCAGCTCATAGTCACCATACAAACTTCTTCCATTTGGGACTATTTTTAATATTTAAAATGATAGTTTGTGGGAAACAGATTGGAAAATGTCCATAAGTTGTTGATTCATTTCCAAAGAAAACCTCCGAACATACTGACCCCAAGTTTACGTGTTCTATTTTTTAAGTTTTTTTTTTTTTTTAGCTACAAATTCATAAATATTCATTAAGAGAAATGTTGATATCATTCCTGTTTTGTTTTGGGTTTTTTTAGTGGGTCAGTGATACAAATTCTCCAAGAACCCTGGAGTCCATTATCACCAAGCTTGCATCTCATCCTGTATCCCAGCAGGACAAGGCCGCACCAGATGCAACCACAATGGGCCATAGCGTGACCAGGTGCCCTGCCTAGGCAGCTCCGTGAGCACCATACACACACAGCTCCACCCCAACCATCCCTTTAACCTCCTCTAATCCTTCACCTGTAAGTGAATGCACTTTACACTGGATTAGGGTTATCAGACAAGATTTACACTGCATCGTCCACCTGCGAAGAGTGGACTTGCTGAGAAGTGAGAGGAGGAGGTAATTCAGTGTCAAAACATAAGTGAAACTAAATAAATATATTTGAGCTTTTTTTTTTGGCCTGTATCACATTTCTGAGCTAAAAATATCATATGTCTATCTATGCAAGGATTTAAATAATAATTAATAATCCAAATACAATAATTTATTATGTCAGGGTCTCAATCAAATTCAAATAGACTGCATCATAATTTTTCACCCAAATGAACCTGTTTAGGGATTTTTCTGGTAATCTAAATAAAAAAAATACTTTGTTGATGTCAAGTCATGCTGATGCAAAATCAATTAGTGGTAAAAAAAAAAAAAGTCTTCTAGATGTTTGTGTTGCTGTCTGATTTTTTGTCACGCATAGTGCTACGTGTGTCAGTGGGAAGGCGTTCACTGCTGCACAATCAGTATCGGGCCTGCTCCTTTTCACTGTGGTCCAGCGAGTGAGACTGAACACGAAGCACAGGGAATTGAGGTGCATTGATCTGTCCTCTGCAGAGTCTCTCCGGACTCGTGAAATCATTAACCTCGCTGGCACAGAAACAGGAAGCAACAACAGAGTATCTTTGAGAGGTTAATTAAAAATAAAAGCACAAGGGGGGAAGGGCAGGAGGTGTATTCACTAGGGAAAAGTGCACTGACTTCCAAATGAGCTCCGTGGATGTCTGTGGTCAGCACAGAATTAAAAAGGATCTGCAGCTATCTTCTCTTGTAAGAACCAGAACAACACGGTGATTCCTGCACGTGCATGGGTTCCATAGGTTTATCATCTAGCATAGAAAAGCAGATGTGGAAATTGAACATCATTGAGCCTCGGTTTTATGTGTAAAAAATATGGAGACATGCATCACCGTCCAGGAGTCGGTGAAAGGATGCGTGTCCAGCACGTCAGGCAAGATCTGACCTGCCTTGCATCAAATGCAACCAAGCCTAACAAGTGGATCCCGTAAAATTATCCCTGCCGGATCACACATCTTACATTTATACATTCCGTTCTGTTCCGTCGTCTTCTGCTTATTTGGGGCCGAGTCGCGGGGACAACAGCCTCAGACAGGAAGCCCAGGCTTCCCTCTGCCCAGCTGCATCCTCCAGCTCACCTGGAAGGTTCCTGAGTCATTCCCCAGCCAGCTGTGTGGCATAGTCTCTCCAGCTGGTCCGGGAACTGCCTCTTGGTCTCCTCCCGGTGGGACGTGGGCCAAACCACCCCATCTGGCTCCTCTCGACCTAGAGGAATATCGGTTCAACACCAAGCTCCTCCCGGATGGCAGAATTCCTCACCCGATCTCTGAGTGAGAGCCCAGCCACCCTGTGGAGGAAGCTCATTTTAGCCGCTTGTATCCGTGATCTCATTCTTTCGGTCACCACCCACAGCTGGTGACCACAGATGAGGGTAGCAACGTAGACTTATACGGAAGGTGGCAAAACAAATGCAAGCCATTCTTTGCATCCATGCAGGGTGAACGCTGCTGAACATTTTGTACTTACTTTTTACTTCTGCTTTTGTTTTAGTAAAAATTACAATGTTTTGGGGTTTTTTTGGTGCAAAAATTACAAAGTGACCCAAACAATTGACATAATCAGATTACGTTCTGTTGTATATCTTTAAAAATCAAGTAATATCTGTCAGCGGGCTGAATTCATCTGCTGAAATGCCACTCAGCGGTGCGACCTGGAGTGTGTGTCAGTCTCTTGTAGGTGTGACAGCTTCAGGGCAAATAATCTCTGATGTTTAGATGTCAATAAGCTGTCACATCAGTCCACCCAATAGCATTTTAGTCTTCATAAATGCAACGCTGTGAAGTGATTTTGGGGGTTTCAGCTTTATGGGAGTATTATCGGAGTATGAGACAAAGTGAAATGAACATGTTGGTACAACATGTCTACAACAATGGTCCAACTTCTGACTGAATTCATACATTCTTTATGAATTTCTTATTGAAAAGTCTCATTATGTTCATCAGAGACGTATTGGGAGGATTTTTTATTTACCCAATATTGTGCACGAGAACAAGAGACATTATTTAAGAAGGCATTTTATCAGATTACATCCACACAGCAATCAGTTGTTTTATTATCTTGCTGCCGTAGTTTACGGACTAAATAGGTTTGCTGTTTGCAATTGTGTGAAAATGTGATGTGGATCAGCTTGATAGGCCGGTGGAGTGGTGTTATTGCACCGTGAAGGAACACTCGGGAAATGATGCCACAAAGTCCCTTGCCTCTGGATCTATGGGTAATTACTGAAGCACTGCTGACTCAGGAGACAAACACAAACTCCTACACGAGGAAGTAGTTCACACATGAAAGCAGAAAGATGGCTTAGCTTACTCCTCACACATGCAAGACGATTTACAACCCCAACCGCAAAGTTTGTTCCCTCTTCCATTTATTTTAGGCAAACTTCATACAAAGAGCTGTGATGGATTTTAAATTCAAGGTTATTCCATTCTAAATAATTTTATGGGGGAAAAAAACTTTGATCTAAAATTTTTTGTGACAAGTTGGGGAGTTAAATAAAAAATGAACGTGAGAAAAATGTTTTACTAGGACTGGTTTTGTTTCCTAATTATTTTCAAAAGTGTATGATCCCTTTCTGGGTTTTGAGGGTTGTTACAGTATCAAGTCAGAGGAGGGGTGTATGTGGGTAGTGCACCCTAGTCAGGTCGCCGATCTAACACAAGGACAAAAATCGAGTGATATTGTTTTATCTACTTTTCGTTCCGTTCTGTCGTCTTCCGCTTATCCGAGGCCGGGTCGCGGGGCAACAGCCTCAGATGGGAAGCCCTGGCTTCTCTCACCCCGGCTGCCTCCTCCAGCTCACCCAGAAAAATCCCGAATCATTCCCCAGCCAGCTGTGAGACATAGTCTCTCCAGCAGGTCTGGGGTCTGCCTCTTGGTCCACTCCCGGTGGGACATGTCCAAACACCTCACCAGCGAGGTGCTCGGGAGGCATCCTGACCACCCCATCTGGCATCTCTCGGCTTCTTTCTTCCACTGAATTCCTAAATATTTTGCATATGTGAGTTTTTCTTTTTCTGCAGAACTTCAAGCATCTGAAGGATCATCCACACTTCCTGTTTGCTGCTTTGTAATGTCATTTTAGCAGCTGCATCTTTATCTGGAAGAATCTTTCCTCATCATGCTTTTATCTGCACAAAACGGTTCTAGGACATTTCAGCCACGGATATTTCAGCCACGGACATTTGAGCCAAAAAACTGCAAGCTAGGATATTTGAGCCATGTGCGCCCCCTAGTTTAGGACATTTCAGCCACGGACATTTCAGCCACGGACATTTGGGTCAAAAACCTATTTTATGTAGAAAATTGTGATATTTTATGTAAAACATAGTGATATTTTGTAAATAGCCTAGTTGCAGTTTCACAATTCGTGGAGGACAACTAAACTTGTAAAATATTGTGTAAAATTGTTATTGTGTATTATGTAAAATATGTAAAAGATTTATTGTAAATAAACAGTTGCACTACAGAAAATAATTGGTTTTAGTCATTTTTATCCCATGGCTCATATAAAAAATTCTGATATTTTTTAAAAAAATTGATATTTTATGTAAAAATTCTGATATTTTATGTAAAAATTTTATCGTAAATAAACAGTTGCACTACAGAAAAATTGCTTTTAGTCTTAAAAATTTTTTATCGTGCAAAATTTTTTATCGTGCTTTTAGTCATTTAAATTTTTTTAATCTTTTTTTTAAATAAACAGTTGCTTTTTATCTTTTTTAAAATATTTTTTAAATAAACAGTTGCTTTTATCTTTTTTTAAATGAACAGTTGCGCCCAGTTTAAATGAACAGTTGCGCCCAGGTTGCAGTTCTTCAAATGTCCGTGGCTGAAATGTCCGAGTCACCGTGGCTCAAATATCCTAGCTTGCAGTTTTTTGGCTCAAATGTCCGTGGCTGAAATATCCGTGGCTGAAATGTCCGTTCACCGCACAAGACAGTCCGGGCATCAGACTTGTTCCATCCAACTTTTTTCTGCTTTTAAAAGCAGAGATATTTTTTTTCTTTCTCAGTTTGCTGGAAATATTGATCTGCTTAAAAATCTGAAAAAGGCGCCAAGAGTTTTTTTTTTCAATAAGTGAGGTCGACTAACAAACGGATTATCTTTATTATGATAAATTTGATTTTGAGAACCCAAAAACCCTGAGATCCAAACCAACCCAAATAAACCAAACCAATGGTCTTGATGATGCTTTCATTTCCATTGCATAATAATTTCGAACACACCGTAGAAGTCTATCAGTCTATTTTTAACCTTTTAAACAACACAAAATTATGGGAACTCATCGTAGCTGGTATCAAATGAAAGACAAGGTAAACCATAGACAGGTCATGGTCTGCATGGAGGCCACACAAAGACAATCACACACGCGTTCCTACAGGCCGATCTACCTAAGGTGCCTGTTCTTGGTAGGTAGGAAAAGAAACATTATCATGAACATGCAAATTTTACTCCAAAAAAACTAAATTGTAACCCTCGTCAGGTTAGAACGACCAACTTTTGTCTATGTGGCTGTAAAACTGAACACTATACCATTAACCAATTTTTTTAGAAGGTGATGATCTTACCCAGTGATGGTACGGTAGACCCTGGTTAGGGTACCAATTCAATGCAAGAAATGGACCAAACATTCAAACATTCCCTCGTACATGAGTACAAATAAAGACAAGCCGTGCAAAAACACAATTATTATTTTCAATCCTTATCAGCCTTTGAATCAAACAATGTGTATTATTTACCTTCTTTTGCATTAGAAAAAATTATACACTGAAAATGGTAATTTATTGCTTTATATTATGTGTGGGATTGACCAGCGTTGGTGACAGCCGCCCGTACAGAGACCTCATGATGTTTCACAGAGATAAAAATCCTCCTCAGACAAAATACTTCCCAGGTTTATTAACCTCTGGAAATTGGCTTCAGTGGGAGGTGGAAAAACAAATCATTTCAATATATACCCGGGTGTCCTAATGTTCATTTCAATGCTGTCACTTAGAAGTGGGGGGAAGAGGTGGGATGGATGGGACGCATTGTGCTGCTGACAGGATTGGCTTTGTGTGTGATGAATGGGGCTGTCACACACGCTGACAGGTTTGTGTTCAATACATGTGGATGTACAATACGCTCGGCATCCTGTGACAAGCTGGGAGGCTTTTTGTCCTGATAATCTCCATAACGCTTAATCTGCGCCTGCTTATGGCGGATGTGGTCACTGAGAGGTGTGTCATGGATGCTGCACACATACTGTTGATCCTCTGGAAGAAGAAAATGGGACACCAAGCTGATGGATGGGTTCAAGTGTTTGGTTTTTTTTTGTTGTCTGTGGATCTGTGGAAACTGGTTCAAACAGTTCAAGAAAGTTGTTCATTTCAAAACAAAAACATTCCCCGTGTTGGAAGGATAAATGTTAGCGTGAATGCAAATATGTACGTGTGGGAATTTAGGAGTTTTCTTTCAAGCTTGAAATGCATGAAAATGATCAAAAAATTTATCACCACACACTCGTGGTAATTTTCCTCTATGCGTATAACAAACTGCAGATTCTGAAGCAGCTATTTTAAGTTACACAAACGGAAATGTGCACGTCGAGAAGCACAGAAAGGAAAATGATTTATGTGATCGGCTAAACTCCCAGCTCCTCTCAGTGGACAGGATTTTACATCCAGGAACGCCATGGCATAAAATCACAGAACCCTCTCAAAGTTAGAGCATCGTTTCCTTAGTAATAAATTAAAACAGTCAGAAATAGATGCAATTAAATCTATATATGCATACACATATTTAAATATGTATCTGAGTGATAGATAGATATGTAAATATCTAGATTTGACTACCAAGAACAGAGCTGCATGTACGTGTGTGTGTGCATAAACAGGTAAATATGTAGATATATATAGAGAAAAAAGTAATAGTGCAAAATGTGTTACCATGGTTACGGCATTTGACTTATTTGAATTTTATATATTTATAGACATATTTAATCGATGAGGCATTTACTAATGATACCCTGAAGGCCAAAAAATATCCACACTGGGCTCAGATTATTTGCATAAGGTCCAAAAAAAAAGTTCTAAAAGTCAAACTAAAGATTATTAAAGCAACAAAGTGAAAATTTAAAACAAAGTAAAAAAATTTTGAAATTTGTGAAATAAAATTATTACATAATTTGTCTTTTATACATTTTTTTTTGAGCAGCGTCATGCACACGTGGACCTTAAGCATTCACACTTCTTTTAAAAAATATTTAAAGTTTAATTGTATTTTGTGTTGATTTGTGTTTTTTTACCTTAAACATAAATCAGTACAGATTTTAAAGAGTTTTATTCCAGAACAAAAACTAAGAGTAAATTACGAATCATGTAAAACAAAGACTTTTTTTTGGGTTTTTTTTTTTGTCTTTATTGTTTTATTTTTTGTTTTGTCCCTTTCAGTGTGAGCTTCTATAGTTCTATAGTTCTATAGAGAAAGCTTTTACCCAGTGGGATTCAAACCTGGTTCCCCCAGTCAAGAGATGGTTATTCTACCACTAGGCCAATGCCCCCGGGACCACAATTAATTTTAACTTGAAAAGTTTTTCATTTTTATCCAAAATGTCAGAGACTTTTAAACAAACATTATGTTGCACTAATCTTATAGTTCATCTCTTAATCTACACCAAACATTGATTTTGCTTTTTAGTTTTCCCAATCCATCTTATTCTGATTTGGAAAAGAATAAAAAATAAACATAGACAGAAAAGTTTAGACACGTTTCGAAACTACAGAGGTTTTTCTCGGTGGATTCATTCCTCATGGCTGCGATGGAGTGTGAGTTTTTCTCCTAATATTTATGAACCTGTGTGAAAGAGTAAGTTATGGAGCCAGATTGAGCCAAGAGTACGTTCAGCTTTTTCACTCCCTTTATATTTATGCTTCCTGACAGCTTTTTCGCCCCTTGCTATTTTTCCTGTTTTCCCGTCCATTAACATTCATCGGGAAGATAAAGGAACCCAGGAGCTAGCATAATGAAGACATTGTGTCCCGTTTGAAGGTGTTTTCCAAGAAACCAAAGCTCTGCTATCGTTTACTTCTGCATCAATTCAATTTAAGAAAAAATGATTAAAAGATTTCAAGCTTTGCATGAGATTTATTAAAAATATCTTTTCTTTTTTTTTTTTTGTCCTCAATGTTTGATTTTTCACTTTGTCCCTTTCAGTGTGCACTTCCATAGTCCCAGGGAAAGCTTTGACCCAGTGGGATTCAAACCCAATTCTCCCAGTCAAAAGACAGTAATTCTACCACTAGGCCAACGCCCCTGGGGACCAAAAATATCTTTTTCATACAGGCTATTTTTTAATTTTCCAGAATGAACTGCATGGATTTTTACTGTTTCCCAAACTACAAATAAAGAAAGAAAAAAAATATTTTAAGCTACACGGATAAATAGATATTTGCATGAATATATTTTAATATCGACATCTTATTTATTTAATCATGTAAATATATTTAAATCCTCAATAAACTTGTGGTTTCTGCGGAGCTGCTGGTGTGAAATAAAAACCCAACACACCCTGTTGGTGTGATAAAAACTTCTTATTATGAGTCAAATATTTCAGACAAATGGGGGAAGGGAGTGTCGCCCAGGAGGAGAACCTTTTATTTCAACCTTCTGTGAAAAATAGGAACCAATAATAATGATTTAACAGCTGGCCAGAAACATCTAAACATGCTCCAGTGCTCCTCGGTGCAGTTTAATGGATTATATTTCACTAATGTGGACACATTCATAATTCCACAAAGCACTCAACAATCGAGCCAGACGTCATAGTGGATGCCAATATTTCTCTGTTTGTGTTAACCCGCTGCTCTGAGTGTGTGTTTTACAGGAACGTTCATTTGTATTTTTGTATGAAATGGACACATATTCCAGCTGCAAGGTTTTCCTATGTGAGAATCTCCGTCCCTTTGAGAGAGAAAACTAAGATTAAGAATTACAGACGATCATCTTTACACCCGTTGTTCTCTGCAGGAATTGTAATTTGAGGTCAATAAATTTCCACATTGGATTGAATAATGAATAAGAAGACACATCCGGTATTGAATTTTCATCATGAAGAAGATGCAGCATCTCAGTGGTCCAGCCTGTTTCCCTTCCTCTTCCATGTTGGTGCAACACTCATGTGTAAACTTCCAGAAATCCTCTTCTGGATCAGGTCTGGGCAAACTAAGACCCACGGGACACATGCATCCCATTAGACATTTTAATCCAGCCCAAAAAAAATTTAATAAATAAACCATGTTAATTTTTTTCCCTGCAATTCTGATGTTTCCTCACTAGATGGCGTACTCTAGTTTCATTGGCTGGGTTTTTCTGTGTGTTTCTGTGATGCGTACATCGTCAAAATACATTGTCAGGAGATTTCAAACCTGGTTCGGCATCTGGTTCAAGGATGGCCTCCAAGTGCCTCGCTGGTGAGATGTTTTTGGCATGTCCCACCGGGAGGAGAACGAGAGGTGGACCCCGGACACGCTGAAGAGACTATGTCTTACAGCTGGCTGGGGAATGACTCAGGGTTCTTCTGGGTGAGCTGGAGGATGCAACCGGGGGGAGAGAAGCCTGTGCTTTCCGTCTGAGGCTACTGCCCCCGCAACCCAGCCCCGGATGAGTGGAAGACGACGGAACGGAGATTTCAAACCTACATTTTCAACCTAGCATGCTAGATGCACTTTTTTTTTTTTTGTATCGGTGGGGTGCTTAATTTTAACGTTAGCGGGCTAGATAACGTGCACGTAGCAGGCCCAATCGCTTTCCATATCTTGCACACTTGTTTACCAAAGCGTGCCATCCTTTTGCTCCTGTTCCAGATCCTTGGTCAAATGTTAGAACCCAATGTGGCCCGCGAGCCAAAAAGTTTGCCCACCCCTGACCTAGATGCATCAAAGTTTTTCACCAAATGCACAATGTTCGTTGAAGATTTTTAAATTAACTTTGCTATTGGCTTGTTATTAGAGCATGAACATTGTGATAAAAAAAATAAGAAAATGGTTTAGCCAAGTCTTGATGGATGCTGACTGGGATCATCCACAACAAGAACAGAGAGTACGATGGATGGATACGTTTTAAAACGTACTATGAATTTTACTCCAAACAGACCAAGATGAATCCTTCACGAAGTTGTTGGAAATTTCCCACCACATTCTTGGTCGTCTTCTGATTGATAGTAAGCGAGTAAATTAGTGCTTTCACCTTTAACATTAACTTTAAAATGAGATAACACAAGCTCAATCACTCTGACGTCTCCTGGGGATCGTTTAGCTTTCATCGGGATGAACATGGCGAAGAAATGATCACATTCACATTTATTTCCCACTTTGGAAATCATCTCATGTCTTTAAATAGACTATTTATAAATGAATAATGAATCTGAATCCTGGATGAAAATGAATAAAGCACTGACCCTAACAAACAATTATAAACCGACTTTTTGTTGCCAGCGACAAATTTATCAAAAAAGTTTCTTAAAGACCGTTTAATGCGGACGTGCTAATTCTCATCCAACGTCATGTGAGGAAAATGCTTTTATCTCCTAATTCAGCATGAAAATAAATGAAAGTTTATGGCTTAGAATAAAAATGACTGATATTATTTCCAGCACATGTGTGCAGGTTTTGCTCCCCTGTGTTGTGGTTGGACTCCGACTCTGACTGGATATTAATAGAGTTTAACTTTGGGAACTTTATATTTTTAATGTAACCCAGTAAAAACATCAGACATATTAACAGTGTGTGTTATTGTGTGCGTTTAAAAGTCGTATTTGTGTTCGTATGGCACCCCTTCTAAGAAAAATGAGGCCTCTCGATGTTAGAAACACACTTATCCAAAGTGTAGTTTGACCCTTGCAGGGTTTGGGGTAGTCGTCCCCACAACCCTGCTTCCAACAAATCCCTCTTTTCCAACGTCTCCTAGATGGATTTTTTGTTGCATTAATCCCACAGATCAGGTGGGTTTTGTCAACGTGTTAAACTTTAATACTTTGGGTCATTCATCTTTATGGCCGAGCCCGGGGTCTGTCAGCAACCAGACGAGCCATTTCCTCATTTGGTTTGGGAGCAAAGTGGAGCAGCAGAGAGCAAAGAGGGAGAAGAGGGGGTTTGGGTGGTGGTGATGGAGGGAAGCAAAGTGAAATGGGGGAAAAAAGGAGGGACTGGGGGGGAAGTTAATGAAATCCTGATGTGAGAAAGTAGAGGAAGACTTGGTGGAGGTCGAGGCGCCACACCATCTTGAGAAAATGACGTGCCTCCAGAGAGGTGGCTTCACGCGCTCATTTATTTTCTGCTTTGGGGTAGCCCCTCATTACGTAGCGGGCAATGCAACGGGGACACGGCCAGGTACCCAAGTGGACGAGGATAAAATTGCAAGAAATTAATTTGGTGAAAGCTCCTCAGGAACTCTCTGTTCTCACACAAGAATTTATCTTCATTTGCCAAAATGTGTGCAGAGAAAAAAACAGATAGGCCTTCAGAGTCTGGAGCAGAGTTTACTCCTCACTCTGAGGATTGAAATAAAATATGGGTGGGTGAGTTTTATTAAAAGAAAAAACATGTATTTAATCCATTTAACATGTATTTGATGACTAAATAACAAATGTCACAGATGCTGCAACACAGATTGGTTTGTTTACTGCAGATAAAATGTCAGCCTGGTTTTTTACATTCTGTAATTACAAGAAACCATTTCCACTCTGTTGGGGCGGAAAAAGAGAAAGGAAATGGGTTTATGTATTGATATTAAAATCAAACGTACGAGAAAAATGCAAATAAAAATAAACTTAACATGAATGTGCTCAAAGTTCACTGTAAGTACAGTACTGTTCATAATTATTCAAAACCCTGCAATTAGGACTTAAAGTCACTTTTTTACCCCAAGTTCAGGTCAAGTTGGGGGGTTTTTTTTCACATATGCATTTTCCACAAGATAAAAAGACATTGCAGCACAGATAAAATCTAAAATTATTTCTCCATTTTTCTTTGCTGTTAAATCAGAGTGAATGACCTTTGCATATATTGTTCAAATGTAAATGAAAGTTACAGTTTTTTTTTTTACAATAATATTTTTTTAACATTGTTTTTTTGCATTGGTTTCAGTTTTAAAATAAAGTTCTGTTTGATTGAAAATCTTAATTTCGAACTAGAAAAAATGGTATGAACAAGATCATCACACTAAAAATATTAGAGGACTAAATTGAACATTGGGATGATCAATTAGGACGTGCAAACAAAAAAAAAATATTTCTCTCATTTAAACGTAATTAAAACTAAAAAGATTTTTAATCAAGTTAAACTTTTGGATTGAATAGAACTTTTATTAATCATTCTGAAAAGAATTAATATCACTACACTTTTTCTAATGCTTTCTATCTTCTATTTTAATCATGAAATGTTGTGATTTTTTTGTGTTTCTTCACAAACTCCTCCGTCCTCCGCGTGTCGAGCCTTCCTGTTGTGGTCAGAAGTAGGGTCCCGTCACCACCTATAAATATCTTGTAGCAACTGTGCTGCAAATATGCACGTTAACCAACAATACAGACTACCGGTGAAGGGTTTAAATCCCACTGACCCAGCCAGTTAATCTTAAACAGGGATTAAGTTACCTTCAGATTTTTCTGATTTTCATTTACTGCATTATTTATGCATTAAAATACATTGTTTTTACAAACATTTGTTTAATTATATTACATTTTATAAAATTTATAGACTCCTATTTCTCATATTTGTCATGAGAAATAGGAAATCGGGTTCTCGTGGAATAATACTGAGTATCTCATAGAACATATAAGTAAACACGTCTCCTTTCACTTCCCGTTTTGTTCCTCCCCTTGGGTGCATGCACAACACAGCGTAAATCTCACTTGACTACAGTGTGTAGCATATCCAGTTGTGCTCTACTTGTGTTTAAGTCTCTCCATGGTCTAGCACCAAAGTACATCTGTGATATGTTAGTACCTTATGAACCATCTAGAACTCTAAGGCCTCCTGCTGGTGCCTAGAGTCAGGACTAAACATGAACCATCTAGAACTCTGAGGACCTTTGGGACCGGCCTCCTGCTGGTGCCTAGAGTCAGGACTAAACATGAACCATCTAGAACTCTGAGGACCTTTGGGACCGGCCTCCTGCTGGTGCCTAGAGTCAGGACTAAACATGAACCATCTAGAACTCTAGGCTCCGGGACCGGCCTCCTGCTGGTGTCTAGAGTCAGGACTAAACATGGAGAAGCTGCATTTCAATTTTATGCTGCAAAAGTCTGGAACAAACTTCCTAAGGCCGTGAGACAGGCCTCTACTGTCACCATGTTTAAATCTAGGCTGAAAACACTTCTGTTTAACTGTGCTTTTGATTAATTACTCTTTTTATCTGTTTTAATGATTTTGTTTGTTTGATCTTTTTTTTAAACATTTTGATTCTATGTTTTGTGATTTTAATGCATTCTTTTTTTTCCCTTTTTGTGAAGCACTTTGAATTACATTTTGTATGAATTGTGCTATACAAATAAACTTGCCTTGCCTTGCCTTACAGGTAACATAGTGCATACAACACTGCTGCAAAAGCACTTCCTGTGGGTATGGTGGAGAACAAAATCCAAGGTCAAGAACAATCTGGCATATGAATAGTATCCGGATACCGGGTGGGAGGGCTTGCAAATTACTCAAACATGCTGGAATGACATAAAAAGGATTTTAAGGTGTGTTTTTAATGTAGAAAATACATCAAAACGATGTAAAAACCTCCATATTTTAGCTCTACTTGTGTAACGTTGAGTGGAAAAAAAAAAGGTGTTATTATTATCATAAAAGCAACAAAGCAGAAAAAACAAAAATGACCATGTAACGTGCAAAACAAAAAATGATGAAGCTAAAATGAGTTATAGCCTATTATTTAACCCAGATACAAAAAAAAACTCAAACCTTTCAGTAGTGACCTGTGCAGGGCGTACCCTCCTCTCAGATGGATGGATAATATTTATATTTCTAATGTACATAATGATGTTATTGTTGTCTTACCGTGGGGTCAGTAGTCATATTAATTACTTGCTCTGTTTTTTCGAGTTGGCATTGAGCCACAAACACAACAGTCAGCGTTATAAATCCAACGTGTAGTATCAGATTCCAGGCTGGATGTTAGCGGTCAGTCTGCTAATTACACAATAATGAAGCCAGTCAGGAGTTAAACAGGAGAAACATTCAGTGGTAATGCTGTAATCCTGCTTAAAACCCCCACACATCCTTCTTTATGATCCTAAATGGGCCCCAGTGGGCCGTTACAGAGCAACGAGGACGACCACAGCACGGCCCCAGGAGAGAATGCAACGAAATGAAGCTGCTTTGGTGCGTTTGGAGTCATCTGTCTGTTTTGGGAGCTCTCTCACGTTGTAGAGATGTTGGTGTAGTTACACTATGTCAGAGATGTTTGAATATTTCACCCTGTTTATTAGTGATGAAACAGGTGTGATACATTCACGGTGCACTGGGTCTGATCTCCTCATCAATCATTGCTGCAGCAGCTCTCTGACCCAGTTAGCAGCAAACTGAGGGAAACGGAAAACTTAAGATTTATTAGAAAAAACTCTGGGACGTTCATTGAAAAAATGATGTAATTTTATAGACGATCTTTGATAAAATTCATTTAATTATCATTTTTTGATGATTTATAGCCAATTATTTATATTATTATATACTATATTGATCCCTCACCGGGGAAATTTGTGGGCTGCATCACACTGCAGCAGGCTGCCATGATGGTGCCAGTGGGAGGTTAGGTGTCTACTCCAAGGACTCTAGACGTGAACTCAGTGGGAATTGAACCTGCGAACTTCCAGTCCGTGGCGAATGCCCTACCACTGAGCCATTGCCTCCCCCCAAATTAACTATAGAAAATTATCTATCTACGTTCATATAAATCATTAATATTGTTTAAAGGAATAAATAGAAATAAATGACAAAAACGTAACGAGAAAATTAAAAATCATAGAAAAAAATTAAACAACATTCATTATTTTAATATTTATTTACTGCAAATGTATTTTTGTCTATATTGCACGTAAAAGCAGATATAAATGTGGATGTTTGCATATCTATCGGTATTCATTCATTAAATAAGTACAATTTATTTGGTCATTTTAATAAACAAAACCAAAAAAAATTGCAGTTTGATGCCTCTTTTGGCCATAAAAAAAACGACCAAAATGATTCAGGCCAATACAGTACGTAACCCAAATACCATCCAACTTAGACGTTTACTAGATAACCACAGCATCACAACTAATTCCAAAGCTCCCACAAATAAGAAAAGAAATCGAACACAAAGACAAAAAAATTGTGGCATAGCTCAGTGGTAAAATTACAATTTGGACCAAAGAGTTATCAGTTTGAATCCTTCTGATCTCAAGCCTGGGTGTCACCTGTGCAGAGACACCTAACCCCCAGTTCCTCCCACCAATGATGGCACCAATGATGGCAGCAGGCAGCCAATCATTGGCAGCAGGCAGCCAATGATGGCTGGCAGCAGGCAGCCATCAATGGCTGCCATCAATGGCTGCCTGCTGCGGTGCAATGCACCAGAGGAATTTCCACATGAGGGATTAATTCAGTATGATAAAAAAAAAGTGATCATTCAAAAGGCAGAAAATTTTCATAAATTAAATTAATAATTCTATTTTTACCAATAATCTTGGATCTGCAGCTTTTTTAACACCTCATTAATGAAAACATTAGAACACAATGAATTAATATTATTATTTTAGTGAATGAATGATTACATTGCAAAAAAATTATAGTCCAAAAGCAAAATACATGCATTTGTTATGAGGATTTAAAATGTACTCGTTATATATTTGCTGAAAAAAAAGGTTTAGTAATTTGTTGCAAAGCTGTTTTTTATTGTTTATTCGACTCCAAAATCTTGTAAATCATGTTGCAAAAAAATCAATATTTAAACAAAAATGAAAAGATGAAAATAGTTTAATTAAGAGCTGAAAATTTTAAAAAGAATTGGATTGAACTGATTTTATTTTTTTTTTTTTGCAATTTCCATCCAATCAGCTGCAGGTTTGTGAAACAGAGGTGTGTGTATATGTGTGTGTGCGTAACATAAACCTGCACGTCATTAGACCTAATAAGATGCGCCTGCGTTGTGTGACAAGATGCGCAAACAGAGAGAATCCTGTGCGCCTTCACGCAGAATAATCCATGTGAAAATGTGCATTAGAGTGTGTGTCATGGTTTGTCTGCACGCGCACAGAGACAGAAACAGACAGGTGTGGTGTTTCTATCAGAGATGCAGGTGAAGAGCTCACAGGCCCCTCCAGAAAAAAAAAAAACACACACACATTTTATATCAATTTATTACATTTTATAATAAAAATATGAGCAGTTGCTGAAAAAACAGGGGAAAATTAGAAAGAGAAAAATAAAACGAACCTTTTTAATTCATAATTTAGTGAAAATGACGTTAACAGACGCGCAATGGAATGGGAAAAAACACCGACACACACACACACAGCGTGCGCTCTTCCACACACGCTTTTCCAGCTGTTTGCTTTCAGATTATAAAGGAGCTCATGCTGTGCAAAAACACACTTTTCATTCATTCAGACCAAAAATATCCTGTTTTATCTGTAAAGTTACCAAAAAAAAAAATTAAGAACAAAAATAACAAAAAAAGATTTATTTATTTTTGACAAAGTTTTTTTTTTTATTTAGAGGCAGAAAATAAAGAATATTGATATTTAAAAGGCAAGTGTGTGATAAAAAATGAGCCAAATTTCTTGTTCATTAGATTTTAATTAATTTGATCAAACATTATCACTAAATATAGATTTTAAAAAACATTTTTTTTCTTTTCAAATTGATATTTTGAAGAAAAAAATGTTAATATATTAATTTATAGGTACATATAAAATTTTGCAATAATTTTTCATCTTAACCCTCAAATTAAATTTGATATCTAACACATTTTAAAACATGAAGATTACATTTAAAAATAAAATATTTAAAGTAGGAGTGATTATATTTTTCCTTTGTCAGGTTTTCAAGAAAAAAAAAGAATATTCCATTAACTGTAGCTATTAAATGATGTGTGTGTCTGTGTGTGCCTTGTGTGCCTGTGTGTGTCTGTGTCTGTGTGTGTGTGAGCATCAGGCTGCTGTGATTGGAGCTAAAAGCAAAACGAATCATCCAATAAAAGAAGCGAAGGCTGATTGATGATGTCAGCTTCTCTGTTTCTAATTATCGTTTCATTTAAACAGAAAGAAAACCTCTAACTGCTTTTAAAAGAGACATTAAAGCTTGCTGAAGAGCACTACGGCAGAGAGATCAGGAAAAATATACACGATTGACAAATTTAGGACTCATTCTTGGTGGCTTGAGATGGATTATTACAGAAAAGAATTCAGTTTTATCATTTTAGTACAAAAATAACAGTTTCTTATTGATCATTTATGAAATTTAGGTGAGAAACTTACATTTGAAAACATCCAAATATGTATTTGCCTTTTTAGAAAAGCCACAAATTTATAAGAAGTAGTTTTATATGAACATACTGTATAAAAATGACGTCTGCATTTGTTGAAATTTTTATTTTACTAAAAGAAAAGAACAGCTTAAACTAAATCTTTGACGTTCCCAGCTCTAAATTTGTCAGATTGAATTTTCCTGTGTGTAATATTAACATTATTTCTTCCTCATGAACAGAGTTTCTGCACAGCCGCTCCAGCTTGTTATGGAGAAATATGTATTCCAAGCAGCCACAAAGGGTGGGCCTCCTCGGCTGATAATAGAATTTCCTGCTGTTTTACAACTCTGTCCCTAAACCAATGTCACCATATGCTCCTGTTGGCACAAGACTCTGCACAGCGCACCGGGCTTTTACCCAACAACCTCAGGAAAATGCTTCTGTACAGGCTTCTGTATTACAGCGACATATATAATGTTTCTGCAGAAAATAATCTGGCCGATAAAATACAGGGAAACAGATTGGTAGCTGGTTTTGTAGGAAAAAAATGGGAATATTAGACAAAAAAATGTCTTGTAGTGAAAATGTAGACCTTTAAAAATGACCTCATACATTCTGTCTCGTCACATAAAGACACACGTTTACTACACATTGGTTGTTTGTGTGTGTTTACATAGATATACAGTATGTATCTTAAAAAGAATAAAATATTGAGGCTCAAATAAAAAATGTGTTTCAACAAACCTGCTGTTTTCAGTTTCAAATCTATTCTTATCTTTTTGTTTCTAGGAAAAGTGACTTGTCTTTGTGGGAAAATGACATTGCTAGTAATCAGACTGTAAGCAGGCAGTTCTCACACATAGACACACAAATACGAACATGGATCTCTATATTTTTATTGTATTTTATTGCTTTAGTTTAAACCAGAATTATAGGAAAAGTATGTATACAGTATTTATATCTAAGGATTATTTTAGGAAAAGTGACTTGTCTTTGTGGAAAAGTGACATTGCTGATTATCAGACTTTAAGAATGCAATTTCACACACAAACAAGAAAAACAATCCATAGATTTTTATTCTAATTGTATTGCTTTCATTTAAACTTGTAATCTAATACAAATTTTAAGAGAAAATAAGATAAATATTAATTTTTATATGTAAAGTTTGTTTTAGGAAAAGTGACTTGTCTTTGTGGAAAAGTGACTTTGCTGATAATCAGACTATAAAGAGGCAGTTTTCCTACACACACTCACACACATAAAAATTAATCATATTTTTTACTGTAATTTTATTGCTTTAGTTTAAAATACTGACCAAATATGAATTATTAGAGACATTAAGAAAAAAACTGATATTTGAATCTAAAGATTGCTTTAGGAAAAGTGACTTGTCTTTGTGGAAAGGTGACATTGCTAATAATCAGACAGTAAGCAGGCAATTTTCACACACACACACACATAAGAAAATTAATCTATACAATTTTTATTGTAGATTTATTGCTTTAGTTTAAAATAGTGATCAAGTATGAATTTTGGGAAAAAATAAGAAAAATATGTATATGTAGATCTAAAGATTGTTTCTTGTTAAAAATACAGGTTAATGTTTTATTATTTAGTAATAAAATATCATAAAGAAGCAAAAAAAGGTTCTACTGAAGCTGCAAAATATTCTTAAATTAAAGTGAGATCCAGTTTTCTGGATTTTTCTTTTTTCAGAAAGAAACAGAATCAAGAATCTTGTTTCAATAAAATCCAGAAAACTGTATGACTTTCAAAACATCATAGTAACATTTTTAAAAGGATCCAGAAAACAGATCAGAGGAGTTTTTTTCCTGAGGTTTTTACTGGTCCCTGACTCTCTGCAGACACACACCAGCAGAGGGAAACAGATGGGTAAATCTTTCACAAGGACAGACTCCTCCTTTTCCTCACGTCCAATTAGTTCTTGTGTTGCGGCCCTTTAAGACACAGCAGAGGGTCACAAACTGCTTTAGTCTTTCTCTAATTGAACTTCTCCCAATTAGCAGCAGATCGGAGCTGAGAATCTTTTTTCTTTTCACTGGAATTCTTTAAAGATGGAGTTTTTCAGAAGAACCAGGAGGACTCTGTGAAGGAGGAATACACATTCCCACACGCACGCAGCATGCGCATGTTGGAGAAAAGCGCAAAGTCGCGGCTCTGAAACTCTAAATCGAAGTGAAGGAGAAGGTTTTTTTGGATGAAAATAACTTTTGATTATGAGCTCCAGTAAAGAGATGAAGTCTGGTGGTGAGGAGCGCAGGCGGGGACCGTTAGACCAGTTACCTCCACCAGCAAACTCTAACAAACCCCTCACACCTTTCAGCATAGAGGATATCCTCAACAAACCTTCTGGGAAGAAGTCTGTGGTTAATATCTGTCCGCCCAGAGTGCTTGAGAAGGTTGCGGGTTCGAACTCTGCCAGGAACGGGATCAGTACTCCTTCATCCCCGCTGTGCGCTCTGGAAGAACTGGCCAGTAAAACCTTTAAAGGACTGGAAGTCAGTGTCATTCAAGCTGCTGAAGGTAAAAGATTTACTTTATTCATAGAAAAATATCATGGAAATTAAATAAAATGCATGCAAATAGAGATTTAATTAAAAATAATTTATTATATGAAATTATAATTTCATATTTTTATCAATATATCACAACTTTTTTGTAAGTTTGAAGAAAAAAACACAAAATAGAGACAAAAAAAAGTAAATGTTTGCTTCATATGCATGGAATTTATGATAAAAAAGCAAATAAAAATGTAAAAATGCAGACATTTTTTTAGAAAATGTATTTGTTTTTTTGTCAATTTAAGCTATTTTTATATTGTTATACTTTTTCATGTCTTTTTTTTTTTTATGGAAACATCTGGCATGTTTTACTATTTTCTTCTCAAAATAGATTTTTTTAAATAAAAGAATAAAAAATAAAAATTTGACATTTCTGCTTTAATTTGTTCATTTTAAAAAGTCTTTTAAAAGTCAAATTATGAGGAAAAAACCCAAAGTGTTTTGTTCTGATTAAATGAATTAAATTTGAAAATAAGTTAAATATATTTTTAATAATGCAACAAAAAAATAAGTTGATTTTAGTTGATTAGATCAAATATTTTGATGCTATTAAAAAAAGAAAAGGGTTAAAATTTCTGTTAAAGCTGCTTTTTTATTTGAACTGGTTAAATATTTGAATGATGATAGAAAAAAGAAGATGGTTTAAAGTTGAAATCAGTGTTCAGGCCTCTTGTTTGTGGTTAGAAAGTGACCCTTGCAGCTGTTTGATCCCTCTCACATGTTCTCTTCATTCTCTCTAAAGGTCGTGAGCATTTAAACTCTTTTGGTCAAAGACAAACCTCCAAAAAAAGGAGAAAGTCTCGAACGGCTTTCACTAACCATCAGATTTATGAGCTGGAGAAGAGGTTTTTGTACCAGAAGTATCTCTCTCCGGCTGATCGGGACCAAATAGCACAGCAGCTTGGACTGTCCAACGCTCAGGTCATCACCTGGTTCCAGAACAGGAGAGCAAAACTGAAGAGAGACCTAGAGGAGATGAAGGCCGATGTGGAATCCCTGAAAAAAATCACACCACAAACCCTGCAGAAGCTGGTCAGCATGGACAATATAGATGACCCACAGGGTGGGGGACCTGTAGCCAGGTCTCCTAGTGTCTCCCCAAATTCCCAAGGACACCGAGCCTTCCCACAATCCCCTTCCTCATCAAGAGACCAAACTACGGATGAGTTCTCAGAGGATGACGAGGAGATAGAAGTGGATGATTAACTTTTAGAATAAAAAAAAAAAACATCATAATAAAAGGAGGACGTTTTTTTTTTTCTTCCCAATCTTTTGCACGGATGTTATTAAAGAGGAAAATATTCACATCCATGAATATTTCACCAGGTTTCTTTTCTCATTCTCTATTTTTATTTATTACCTGGACTTTTAAATCTGAATTTTGTCTTTATTTGACCAGATTTGAATCAGAAAGTCATTACAATGTGATGGTACAAAAAAAAAACAGGCAAAAAAAACCAACATTATGCTGCATTTTTTTTAGTCATTTCCCAATTTTTTTTAAATTTTCAGCTAATCTGATGTTTGACTGAAACATCTCTTCATTTTTCTCTTTTCTCCAGGTTTTTTTTCTTGGTTTCAAAGGCTGCAAACATCGTTTCTGTAAATAGATGAAACATCTTACGATAATTTTATTGTAACATTCTATTTAATCGCATCTATGTAAATAAAGGTTATATAATATTTCATCACGCTTGGACGTGTGATTGGTCGAATCAACTTAAAACAATCAAATAATAATCAGAATTTCAAACTTTAGACATTGAACACAATTTTTACTTATTTATACACATTTAATCCATAAAGAAATGTCTTTTTTTTATCATTTAATTTGCAAAAATGAAGCTTTTCTGCAAGAAAAAACAACAAAACAAGCTTTTGTTGTTGAGATGCATTAAGTATTCAGTCTGAAATGATCCTGCTTGGTTAAAAAAAAGTGTTTTTTTATGACTTGACCTTTGCTTTCAGATTGTAATTAGCATGACTTCAATTAGCAGCAAAGGCTTTTCTTCTTTTTTAGAGAAAAGAAGAAAAGCTCCTGTCCAGATTTTCACCAGATGTTTTCTTTTTCTCCTTCGAAGAAATACTCTTTAAGCCAAACTCCACAAATGATTGATTAGTTTTTGCACCGCCTGCGTTTTTTTGCAGGAAAACAAAGTGAGTCATGAATGCAAATGAAGAGGGTTTAAAATCCTCATGAATAAAATACACACTTTTAGTAGATTTGATGTAGTTTGAAATGAAAAGCTTAGTTTTTATTTAATGTATGAAAGAGTTTTTTTATTTAGAGATATTTTATTTAAGACTTTTTCTTCTTCTTTTTTTTTGCATTTTCAGTGTATAAAAAAAAACTTTTTACATTAAAGAAATACATTCTGTGCATAAAAAAACTGATCCCTCAAAAAATAAATCCTTTTTTTTAATAGAACAAAAAGTAAAATTCACAAATGATTTTTTTTTAAAATAGCAGTAGATGAATTAATTTGCAACATTTAAAAAAATTACTGTAAAACTATGTCTGAAAATATTGGGATTTATTAGAAATGTAAAAATAATGAAAAATGCTTTGAAATATGTGAATAATCTGGTGATTTTATTTCTTTTTTAAATGTGAATGAGAAGCAGAGCAGGTTGTCTGATAAAAAGAGTTAATCAGGTGGAAAAATGGGGTTAAAAGTCAAGAAGCTTCTTTTTTTTACCACAAAGAAGAATCAAATCCAGAAAAAAGTTTCTTTTTCTTCCCCTTTTTATTTTCTTAAAAAAAAAGAAAAACTCTATTTTTATCCAAAGAAGAGAAAAATAATTGAAAACTATCTAATTTGCTTGAACATGTGTTTTTTTTATTATCATTATTATTTTAACAAATCCAAACTCAGTTTTAAACATTTTACATTTTATAGATGAAAAGTAATTAATTTAATTCATACAAATTAATCCATATTTTTTATCTTCATTTTTATGCATCAAAAACTATTCGTTATTTTTATGTTTGTGGATTTTTTTTTCTTTTGATAAAACTTTTAGAAAAATAGACATAAATCAAAAGTACATTTTTTTACAATAAATTTTAGAAAATTTATTATTTTAATGTTAAAATAAACACAATTAAAGAATGAAAAGTTGCATTTTAATTATTGAGTTAAAACTGGATTTTCTTGGGGTTTTTTTCAATATTTTCAGCAAAAAAATTAGCAAAAAATTTAACTGTTTAAAAGTGCAGTGATTTAAAGTTAACTAGAGAAGTGTGTGTGTGTGCGTGTGTGTGTGTATGTGTTTGTGTCTGTGTTGCACAAAACTGTCGTTGATTACAAAGACATTTAAAATTCTTTTTTTTAAATTTCCAAACACTAGAAAAATTTTTTTTTTCAAAACCATTTTACTTTATTATTTTATTTTCAAATGCTTTTTTCAACATGATCTTGAACATTTTTTTTTTACTTTTTAAGGAATCAAACTTTTAAGATTTTTCAAAATCAACTTATAATTTAAAGTTTTATGATTTATCAGATTCACTAATTTAATAGTGCATTAAAATAAAAAATATAAAATTCAGATTTTGATCATAAAGTAATTAAAATGGTCAAATTTTCTTTTGATATTAAAATAAATTGTTATAAAAAATAAAACATCAGATTTTTTGTTTAACTTTTGAAACAAAAAGAAAGATTTAGTGAGATTTGAAGGGGAAAGCCTGCCTCCTGGTGTTCATTTATAGCAACTGCAAAAGTTGTAGAAAACCTAAGTGTTTGAGTGTGTGTGTGTGTGTGTGTGTCTGTCTGCACAATTCAAGCTTTTAATGACACAATCCTCATCTAGACTTTATGATACAAATAAAATGAACACTTGAGATGATCTGCACATTGCTGATGTTAGAAAAAAGATTAAAGATTTCAGATGTCCATTTTTAAATGTTTTCCAGCAGCAGAGGAAACACCTTCTAAAAAAAAAAAAAATCTGAAATAAACCAGCTCACAGCTCTCGGCTGTTTGGATTCATGAGCCACATATTTCCAATTTAGAACACAAAGAACAATAAAATAATAAAAAAAATACAGGCGATATTTTTACTTTGACTTGGCCGACACGAAAATGATTCATAGTCAGAAAAATTATTTTAAAGGGTTCAGAGTAAGAAGGAAGTTTTTGAGAGGGGTAAAGTTTTAGTTTGAATGTCAGTCACCTTTTTAACTGTCTATCCCTTAAGGGATTACGAGGGGTGCTGGAGCCCATCCCGGCTGATTCGAGGCGAGAGGCAGGGTACACCCTGAACAGGTCACCAGTCTGGAGCCACACAAACATGCACTCATTCCTAGGGTGCAATGATGTAGCGACCAATGAACCTACCATTCATGTTTTTGGAGGGTGGGAGGAAACCGGAGTACCTGGAGAAAACCCACACAGACACATGAAGAACATGCAAACTCCACACAGAAACGCCAGTGTTTCAAGTCTCATCCCCAGCTGGGACGAGGACCCAAGACCTTCTTGTTATGAGACCACCGTGCTGCCCTTAGTTTGAATGCTTTGAACCATTCTTGAGATCAGAGCTCGTCTGCGTGAAACCGGATCGGTGTTTTGTGACGCTGTGTAACTGAACACAGAACTCAAACACTTCTACTGGCTTTATTTTAAATCTGTTCGAGCGGTGGGATGTTTTTCAGATTTGTGATCAAGATCAAATTTTATTTATTTAAACTAGAAACAAATGTTGAAAGTGATTCTGCTTCAAATCAATTTTTTTTTTAAAAACTAAACCGACATCTGGATAAATTATGAGACGTATTTGCAAAAAATGTATAAATCCAGCAATAAAACGCATGTTTTTGGTGATTCTAATAAATTTGAAGGGATTGCAAAGTATTTAAAAATTTATCTGCAAGCAAAAAAAAAAAAAGTTTGGACTCCTTTAAAACAAAAAAGTAATTTCTGGACAAAAAAAAATACAAGTAGATATTTTAAACTAGTAAAAATAAAATCAAATCTGGCGACAAAAATATGATAAAAAATCACCAACAAACTTGTTTCCCGTTTGAAATTTATTTTCAAAAATACAAAACAAGGAAAATAAGTATATGTACACAAAACACTATTAAAATAGAATATGAATTATACAAAATATGTACAGCTTTGAATCCAAACGGAAGCCGGTCCTATCTGCTCCGTTTATCCTTGATGGTGTAGTGGAGAACTAACGGCTGAGCCTGCAGAGAGAGAACGTACAGCACCAGTTACAAACTAAATCACCTCACGGGGAGAGAGCTTAGGACGGGATGTACCTTTCCGAACCAGTGAGAGAGCCATAACCGCTTCATGGTCATATGATCGGGAAGCGACTCGTTATTGAACAACATCTGGACCTAAAAGAGAGAAAAAAAAAAAAAACATATCTGAGAACATCTGGGAAAATGTTAAACTGGTCAGAAGTGGGAGAAAATATAACACGCATGTAATAAATATGAAATACACTCATTTTATGCTTAAAACACACCCCGACACACACTTATTTGGAGATAAAATTATTACATATGCATATGGAGACACATTTGTCGACTGATTTATTGGTCGGCCAATTATATCGACTGATATTGAACATATTAGTAATCTGAAAAATACGATCTGATGGGTCAATCGTTTACAGGACGAAGCGACCGAAAGCGGACGCACTAGTTCTCATGCAAAGCAGCCGAAAAGGAGATTATCCGACATTTCCTGGTAGTTTGAAAGCATGTGTGCCCGTTCAGAGGTGAAAAACTCTTAAAGGGTCATGAACATGTATGAAGGAGATCAGATTACAGCAGCCGGACATGCACGCTAATCCCCACAAAACTCTTCTCTCCATCCCACTGATTAGTTTTTATTAATTAAAGTTGATATGGTGCAAATGAGAGAAACGAGCTCCCCCTTCAGTCTGTTTTCATCTGCTTAACTTTAACTTGTAATGAACCAACCTGGTGTTTCTCCACATTTAACCGATGACAGAGAACTTTCCTCAGATGTCTGACTTCGGCTCGCACCGAACACCGAACAAACTTCTGCTGCAGAGATAAAAACAACATGCAAACATTTAAAAAACAGAAACAGTCCGGTCGATTTAACCAGACTAAATCGACTTGTTTTAAAGTCCAGCCAAGAACTTTGTAATAAAACTCGTTTTCATTCCGGAACATTAGTGCAACAAAAAGACAGGTGTCTGACCAGGGTGTGGTTATTTCCTGATAAACATATTTACAGAAAAGAATCAGACACTTTTTTTCTCCTGCCTGGGTTAGCACACGCTCCAGTAGGAACGGCAGTATCCATGACGACTCAATGTGAAAACTACGACCAGGCAGAACATTGGTTTTTATGTGCTTATGAGTTTTGTTATCAGCAATAAATTGATTTATGGTGTAAAACTGCATATTTTAAGGTTCAGGAAGGAATTCAGAAAGCTCCCATCCCAAAAAATATATATTTAAAAATATTAGATGCAAAAAGAGGTGGAAAATTAAAAACCACCAAAACGTTAGAAGCGACCAACCCATCTTCCTTGAATTATCGGGTTGTAAATATTTCTAAAGAATTTTTAAAAATTAGATCTACATACAGAAAATATTTGTTTTGGTTTCTAAATCACTGATTTTTGTTGAGTTTTTGTAGAAAATTCAGAGTTAAAATATTTATTTTGGGATTATTTTTGTAAATAAAAGTTCAATAAAGAGAAGACTGGAATTATTAGTTAAACAATGGCGCCATCTGCTGGCTAAAAAGAAGCATAACAGAAGGTGTAGGAAAAAAAGAAGAAAAATACAGAAGTGAAGTTTTAAATTTTTCCTCCTTTTTTAACCCTCTTGCTGGATTTCTACCAGTTTTAATTCCTCAAAAAGGAGAATGTAATCACAGGAGAAGTCTAACTATTCCAAAAAAGTTCTAAAATGTGATTAGAGATCTGGAGCATGGTCAGATACCGATGCATTTCAGTGAATCAATCACCTTATGGGTGGAAGAAATAACCAGGATATAAAGAAAATAAGTTTTTATTTCAATAATTGATTAAAAACTAATTAGGTTCAGTCCATTTTTTTTTTTTGCAGAACAGTCGTGGTGTGTTCAAGTGTCATTGCAACTTTTTTTTTTTTAAAAAATAGACTCAATTGGAAAGTTTATCAGATCGTAAAATCAACTCATCAGGTCTAGTCTTTTAACACCACATGAATCTGCTGCACCCCAAAAATAGTGAGCTAGCTCACAGAGCGCCATCTATTGGGAAATCCCAGAATAATAAGTAAAAATGGTTGAAAAAAATGGCAGGTGTTGTTATTTTTGTTCAGGTTGGAATAAAAGGCTAAGATTTGACTCTTGATGCGTAGTCTGCATAAGGATCTCCTGGCCTTGTTTGGTCTAGTTCTTACTTCTGTGAGACTCAACCAAACTATTACATTTCTCATTTCAGACCATCAGGTTTTTTTTAAAGCATCCCGGATAGAAAAGAGAATACTTTCCTCCTTCAGTAATAGGAGTAGAACAGTATGTGTGTATCGTTTCAGATCAGTGCAGAACTGTGCATGAATGATTCGGCGCACTTTGTGTTTGTTTACAACCCGTCAACGCACGTATGCAGCAACACAAAAAGGCTTGGCAAACAATGAACCAATTGCAGATGAGTTTACTCGTGGATAACAATGAGTCTTCCATCCAGTCCGAGAGGTTAGGGTTAGCATCGGGTGCTAGCTTTAGTGACATTTAACCTTCTTATGTTTTCATTTTTCCAAAGCAATCTACAATTTTATGGGATCTAGATGTTATTAAGTTTCCGATTTAGTCACTTCTTATGTACCATTTTTTTAATGAATTAAAAAATGCAAACAAAAATAAATAAAAAAGAAAATAAATGCAATAAGCAGTTAAACCAGCAAATGGAGGTTTGTACTGAACGCTGACTTGTGCATACCCCTACACCCTCACTCAGTGGTGCAATTCACACAACCTACGTGTGTGTGTATGTGTGTGTGAGTCTTTAGCCCAACTGAGCTGATCTCCACAGCTGTATTATGCAGCTGTAAATCTTCCATGTTTATTTTATAAGCCGCGCATAAGAAGGAAAAAGAAGTGATTGGCCGTTGAAATGCCTCACGGAGAGATTACGTGTTAATCTGCCTGACTTTAAACACAAGTTCACTTAAAACCAAACAAAAATGAAAATAAACCCCTAGAAACATCTGTCACTGAGACTTACCTGGAGAGTTAGTTTGGTTTTATCTTTTCCAGCCAATGAAGAGCTGCAGAGGAAAAAACAGAGATGTCAGTGAGACGCCAACAGAAAAGATGAAACATGGAACACGATCTAATCCAGAGGAATTTATGAAGTGAACATAACATACAGATGAAAAATAATTACTTACCTTAGTCTTTCTAAACACAGCGAGACCTGCTCATCGTATCTGTAGAAATGTGCTTTTGAGTGGTCGAAACTAGTGTACGGTAAACCTGCAGCATCAGAAACATCTGGACAGAAACAATAAGAGGATTACAAGATAGATTATTACAGTGTTTTAAATCTGGAAAAACTATATTATTTTTCAAATAAAAGTACAATTAACTCATGTCTAACCTAAGAATCATTGTAATAATTCAGTGTTATTGAAAGAAATGTTTCGTCTTCTGAACCACTTGTCTCAAAAAGGGGTCCCGGGCGGTGCCAGAGCCTATCCCAGCTGATTTCAAGCAAGAGGCAGAGTACACCCCAAATGGATCACCAGTCTGCTGTAGAGCCACACACAGACAACCATCCACATACATGTTCATTCCTAGAGGTAATTTTACAGTGGCCAATCAACCTTGCATGCATGCTTTTAGAGGGTGGGAGAAAACCGGAGGACCCAGAGAAAACTTGTGCAGACACAGGGAGAACATGCATACTCCACACAAAAAGACCAGTGTTTCAAGCCTCTTCCCACCCTGGGGACTTGAACTCCAACCTCTGCCAGAAACGTGAAAGACTTAAAAGACTGGTAACAAAAATCTGACAGTTTTGATCAAAGGTAAAATCCCACCCAGCAGGTCAGGGACAAGTGGAGAAGTTTAAGGGTCAACATCAGTCCATCAAGGTAAAAAAAAAAAGCTGAGCCGAAAAGCAAAGCTCTCGACCATACCAGTCATACCAGTCAATCTACGTACCTACCCACACCTATGGTCACCAGCTGTTGGCGGTGACCAAAAGAATGAGATCATGGATACAAGCGGCCAAAACGAGCTTCATCTGTAAGCTGGCTGGGCCATCACTCAGAGATAGAGGGAGGAGCCCTGCCACCTGGGAGGAGTTCAGAGTACAGCTGTTGCTCCTACGGGCCGAGAGAAGCCATATGGGGTGGTTTGGGCATCTGGTCAGGATGCCTCCTGAACACTTCAGGAGAGGTTGAGGTATTTCAACCACGTCCCACAGGGAGGAGACCCAGAGGCAGACCCCGGACTATGTCACACAGCTGGACAGGGAACAGCTCGGGATCCTCTCAGGTTGAGCTAGAGGATACAGCCGGGGTGAGAGAAGCCCGGGTTACCATCTGAAGCTATTGCCCCCACGACCCGGCCTGGCTAAGCGGAAGACAATAAAACGGAACTACACGATCCAACAACAAAGGGAAAAAGTTTCCTCATTTTTTTCCCTGCAAGACCGGAATAGGCCGTCAAAAAAAAAACATATAAGTTTATAAAATCTCAGCAGCAAAATCTGTTCCATTTTAATCCAGAGTGTGAGTTCATCGGGGCGGTGTTCTTTTGTGTTCAATTAAAGTGTCACTTACCGTCCGCTGGCTGAATAACTCGCTCTAATCCTCTGGACTGATAAAACTCTTTAATTCGTTTGTCTTCACCTGGACAGAAAAATGTAGAATAATAATAGAGAAACCAGAAGGTTAGCAACTCAACCGGGTAGATTTGAAACATGCAAATGAAGCGAAGCTCACTTTCTTGTAATCCAGGCACCAGTTTGTAGACGATGTCTTGCATCACACGATCCAGTTTGAGGTTGAGTAAAGGCTGCGTTTCGTGGATTTTAATGTTGCACATTGGACAATATTTGCTGGTTTGCAGGTATTTTACGATACAACTTTTGCAGACTGGAGGGAAAGAGGAAATTTTAAATTAGATCGGCTTTTGTATCAGAACATAAAAGATTTTAGGTGAGATTAAAACTCACAGGTGTGCAAACACTCTGTAATTGTTGTGGCGTCTATAAAGTAGCCCGCACAGAGGTAGCAGACAATGTGTTCGTTCAGGTCCTTGATCTTAATTTTCACTTCCTCCTGTTGAGAAAAAAAGAGTAAATAAATTAGAACATTTTCTAAAAACACTAAGAAATAGAAACAAATGCACTCATTTTAGTACTTCTGGTCACGATCCCCCCAAAAAAAACAGATCAATTTTTTTCCTTTTTTTTTTTTTTTTAATAAAATCCGGTTCTCAGAGAAAAAAAAAAAGTAAAATAAAAAAATCAGTTCACAATACAAGTGGTATTAGATTTCTAGAGAACAAGGTAACTTATTATGTATTACCTATTTGAGTAATTAATTGATTGATTCATGCTTTGCAATTTTTCTAGGGGAAAAAAACCTTCTAAATTTTACGTTGCCATAAAAGTCCTTAGAGAAAACATGACCCAACTTTATATCTTATTGAACCTTTATTTAACTAGGTGAAAATCATTGAAAACCCCCACAGAAACACAGGGAGAACATGCAAACTTCACACAGAATGACCAGTATTTCAAGCTCTTTCTGATAGAAAGAAATAAAAAGAAAAGGGGCCGGGGGAGACAGTGGCTCAGTAATAGAGCATTCGCCCGCGGATCGAAAGTCAACCGGAAGTTTGTGGGTTCGATTCCCACCGAGTTC
This sequence comes from Neostethus bicornis, assembly GCA_902685375.1. NCBI lineage: Eukaryota > Metazoa > Chordata > Actinopteri > Atheriniformes > Phallostethidae > Neostethus > Neostethus bicornis. The sequence continues at coordinate 9,575,945 of CACRXE010000076.1, read as the reverse complement.
AAATCTAGGGTCCTTGGAGAAGACACCTAACCCCCTGTTTCTCCCACCATTGGCGCCATCGTGGCAGCCTGCTGCGGTGTAGTAGTGAAGCACACAAATTTCCCCGGTGAGGGATCAATAAAGTGAGTAAAAATAAATAAATAAATAAAAGATAGTGTCTTTAAGCCGTTTTATTTCTACTCGGAGAAGGATGGCCTGGTATTTAGGGCGACTGTCCCGCAACCAGAAGGTCAGTGGTGCAATCCCCCGTCCGGAGTTCATGCCGAGGTGTCCTTGAGCAAGACACCCAACCCCAAATTGCTCCTGATGATAGTGGTATGCATCTTGCATGGAAGCTCCCATCATCAGGTATGTGTGTGAATGTTGTCAGAATATTGTCTGGGCTCAGCTTCAGATTTACTAGAAGTTTATGATGCACTCAAAAGGTACCCCAAAATGCAAAGCACTTTGGGTACCAACGCAGGTAGAAAAGCATACAGTCTGTTTACTTGTATCTTATTATATATTTTTTTACGTGTGTGTTTTATTTTTATAATGTTGGACTGTGAGCAGCCCCAGCAGGAATTGAACTAGGTTCTCCTGGTCGAGACGCAGCAACTCTGCCACTAGGCCAATGCCCCCTGAGACCTGTGTCTTTTCTATACTTAAAGAAGAATCCTTTAAATCCTCTAAACCCACTCCCCCTGCTTGTCCCCCCAAGTCGAGAGAAGCCTTATGGGGTGTCTGATCAGGAGCATCTGATCAGGATGCTCCCCGAGCGCCTCGCTGGTGAGGTGTTTTAGGCACATCCCACCGGCAGGAGACCAAGAGGCAGACCCTAGACTCGCTGGAGAGACTATGTCTCACAGCTGGCTGAGGAACGACTCAGGATCCTTCCGGGTGAGCTGGAGGATGGAGCTGGGGTGAGAGAAGCCTGGGCTTCCCGTCTGAGGCTGTTGCCCCTGCAACCTGGCCCCGGATGAGCGGAAGATGACAGAACTGAACAGAGAATCTGTTAAAATTGCATTATGCTTACATTGTGACAAAGCATCTTGAAGAAGAAAAAAAAAAAAATCACAGCTAATTGGGTCAAACTCACCCCTGGATTACATAAAGTATTTCTAAAATAATAAATCTAAGAAATATTTTGTTATTTAATCAGTAACTGATTATAAATATCTCTTGCTTAGAAATGGTGATGGCCAAGTAACCTTCCCTGAGGTATCCCTGAATGTTAAATTAAAAAAAATAAAAGACGTGCACCCCTGATGAGTGATACTTATTGAAGGAGCAGGTGGGGTACAGGTGTGGAAGTGATAAAAATCTATCAGACCCTCTAAAATTAAATGTAAAAATATTTCTTTCTGTTCAAAGTGAAGAGAAAGAAATCAGCGGGAGTTCCAAACAGAGCGCCATGACTTTCACTTCCTCTCTACCTTCACTTACTAGTGAACTCCTGCTTTAATCCTGAGGATGGAGCTGGTTTTTATCACGTTTTGAACAATCCAGTGTGTAGTTTTTTCCACAGAACAACAGCGTTGTACGCATGCTCACAGCATCGCTCCGCTGCTTTGACTTCAAACTAACTCGTTTCTTCGTTACTTTCACTCCTCTTATCTTTCCTCTCAGCTCAGATAAGCTCACATACAACACACACTCACCTCGTTTCGAAGCGGGTCCAGTTTGTAAACGGACTGGAGCTGATTTCGTAGCCGCATCGCTATCGCCATCGGACCTTGCTCCGCCATCTTTGGGAATTATGCTAACCTCCGGTTTAACCGGATGTGTCTTTTCTGTACGTTAAAGCGGTTAAAATAGAAAATAAAAGTTTTTCAGAAGATATTTTAAAACTAATTCTACATAAAAAATAACATTTTAAATACATTTGATAGTAATTTAGTAATTAAACTAAAATCAAAATATCTGTCCTCTTAGTTGTTTATCTGTATTTAGAAATGTAATTAATAACATTACAAGATATTTATCTTAAAAAGTAACTTAGTTATAAAATTGTCAAAGTAATTAGTTACTAACTAAAGTTACTAATTCTCAAATCTCAAAGATATTCAACAGTAAAAAATTACATGGTTCATGTTTTTAAAAAAAAATCAACAGAGTAATATTCCAAACGAGTATAAATATAAAAATAAATATGATTACGAATTATTAAAATATAAGATAGAGCATTGACTTAATTATGTTTTTACAATGTACGTAAAACGTCCCTTTTTACACCTGACTTTTGAAGGGTGTTTTTTACAATCCCTAAAAATGTTCATTCAAACCGGTGGTGAGCAAACTACGGCCCGAGGGCCATACGCGGCCCTTCAAGCTTTTCAATCTGGGCCAAAAAACAAGAAATTACATACAGAACTTTTTTTTTTAGAAAAATTCCAGATTTTCCCAGTAAATGCTTTACTTTTTGGGGTTCATTCATTTGTTGTCAGAACATTGGACTTTCTGTGTTGTTTTCTCCACCCAGCATGGAGGTCAGGGGTTGACGTCCCGGAGTGGGGTAAGCCTTGGAATACTGGCCTTTCTGTATGGAGTTTGCATGTTTTTCCTGTGTTCACCCTGTGTATTGAATGTGTATTGAATGCCATAGGAATGGGTGTGTTTGTGGATGACTGTGCGTGTTGCCCCGCTAAAGACTGATAACCTGTTTGGGGTTTGTGCTGCATCTTGCCTGAAATCCGCTGGTATACCCTCTGGCACTCCCTGCAACTCTATTAGGGATTAGCAGTTCTGAAGATGAATGAATGTATCCATCTAAATATTTGCCAGATTACATTTCATTCTAAATTTTAGGTGTCATACTCTGACCCACAATGTATTATAAATGGCCTACAAAGCCTGGCAATTTTTTTTTCTCACATTTCTCCGCTTATTCAATTCAATTCAATTTGTATTGCCCAAAATCACAGAATTTCCGTCTCAATGGGCTTCACAAGAAAAAGAGGAATGTATTAACACAAATACACAGCAAGAAAAATTACTAACAAATGCTAACTAAACAAGACTGGCACATTTATGCCCTTAGACTCTCCTTCACGGTAAGAAAAAACTAACAAACCCATCAGTGGGGAAAAACTAAGAAACCTCGTGGGGATCCAAATGACAGAGAGATCCCTCCCCCAGGACGAGCAACCAATGTGTGCTTATGTTAAATGTGTTCAAGTGGAGAACAAAAGGCATGACCGAGAACAATCTTGTGTTTGAAAAGTATACAGATACCTGACAGGAGAGTTGGTAATCTGCTTTAGAATCTTGAATATTTTTAAGCTCAAGCTATTTCAGGTGTGTGTTTTTATGCTGGAATAACATTCAATACGTCCGAAACCCGATGTTGGGCCGCTCCTCCTCCAGGTCGAGAGGAGCCAAATGGGGTGGTACGGGCATCTGGTCAGGATGCCCCCGAGCGCCTCGCAGGCGAGGTGTTTTGGTCATGTCCCATCGGGAGGAGACCAAGGGGCAGACGCCGGACCCGCTGGAGAGACTATGTCTCACGGCTGGCCGGGGAACCACTTCGATCCTTCCGGGTGAGCTGGAGGATGCAGCCGGGGTGAGAGAAGCCTGGGCTGCCCGTTTGAGGCTGTTGCCCCCGCGACCCGACCCCGGAACAAGCGGAAGATGACGCAACGGAACGTCCGAAACCTCCAAATAGCAACAAGCCTAATAAAATTTTTCAGTCCTCTAGCTGAAAAGGTTCAGTGTTATATTTGAAAAATACATTTTCATAAAACTATCAATATAAGCCTGTGATTTTAACACATGAAAATTCTTTTAGACCTTTTTGCTTTTTTAATTTGACAACTCTGATATCGATAATAATTCTTGTAAATTTTGTGGGGTTGTAAATGAAACAACAGACTCATCTAATTTTAATGTAATTGTTAGAACCTTTTAGCTGAATTTACAGTAAATAATTTGTTAGTAATTTCCATCGTTACTTGAATATCTTTCTTGAGATCACATAATTTTTGGAGTGGAAATAAAACAAAAAAGTGTCTTTGTGTAAATTTTAAAACACATCTGAACATTTTTTTTATTCACATAGAAGAACAAATAGAAAGCTTTACTTATTTTACAAATGGCTTTAATTTTAATTTAAAATCTTTAAAAGAAAAGAATGGACCAAAGGTTCAACAGTTTGAATTTTTATGATGTTTCCCTTGTTTCAGCACAAGGGTGTGTATGCCCCCCTTACACATGACTCTTTTTTATTCGTTATCAGAGGAGGATCCAGGGGGTCTACAAAAAATAGCATTCTTACTACTTCAATTATTATAAACTTTGGGCAAAATATGCACCAAATGCAGGAAAGGGACTCTTATATTTCAAAATGTTCTGGGGAAGAGTGCTCGTTTTGTCTGTGACCTCATGCCCCCCCTTTAGAAAATCCTGGATCCGCCCCTGGTTATGTATGTGTTTTATATGTAATCTTAAAATTGATTTGATCTGGTCTGTTAGTTTTTGAAGACAATATTTCTATGACTATAAGAGCCATTTTTGTTTGTAGAGTTGTTCGATTAACACTTACTATGTCCACAATAAAAGATGAAGAAAAGAAAACTATCCCATGTTATGTATTATTTGTATTTTGGGGATTCTTTGCTTCTAACTGCTTACGTTAAGCCGCAATAAAAAAATTGTCTGTGAGAGGGATCAAGTCAAACTAGAAATAAGTTACAGTTATGCTCCAGTCTACATTAAAATAGGATAAGTAAATATGTCAAATAAACCATTCAAATTCCAAAGAGGCCCTCCAGAGATGATTTTAACTGGTACAGTACGTAGATGTGTGATTTTGTGTGACATTACAATAAAAACTCTTCTAATATTGGATGTCCATCTTCGTACCACTATGTAGGCTACACAATAGAGGGCACTGCAGGCACACACTTTGTTTGCATGTTCCGATATTCCATATTTGTCTTCTCGATGTAACATATTTTCTGGAGAGATGTTTACTGTAAAACAAGATCATTTTCTCTTGATTTTTTTGTGAACTTGGACTTTGAAAGTAATGAATTAAAAAAAATCTCCACTAGTATCAAGTATTAAATTTGTTTACATACTTCTAACTGCAGTTTTTTATGAATAAATTTGGGAGCGCATGCCGTTTTGTAGCTTATGATAGAATTCAAGACTTCATATTAGTAGGTATGCAGGTAAGATAGCTACAATTATGACGAATGAAGGACAATGGAGGGAAACCCAATGTCTGATTGGATCGTGGAACCTGAATTTCTGTGTCAGAGAAGGTTTACCTCACTAACGTCTATAATCCAATTAGATGTTGTGGTGTTTAGATAATTTAAATACAGTATTTGATCAAAGATAAGGCAACAAATTAGTATAAAGAAGAATAAATCAATTCAATTAGTTTGAATAACTTTGTAATGAATTATAATAACAATTGAGTGTAATGGGTTTTACACGTCTGATCTCTCTGGCCGTAACTCATTTAGAGCAGCACTTGGGACTGAAGTGTTTAAACCCCAGACTGTTTGGGGTAGGGGGTGGGGAACCGAGTGAGTACTTCTCTCCCCTTTCTGAACAATGACCACCAAAGGTCTCTTGTGAAAAGAACTGAACCATCAGCTCAGTGGCCAGCAGTGGAGAACTGTGGTTGTCCTGGACAGCTCCCAGACCTAAGTATGTGTGAACATGAAGCAGAGCGATGATATGAAAACAAATCTTTCTCGACATAGTCTGTGGGTTACACATTTAGCACAATTTTTTAAAAAGAAATAGTTTGTATTGTGTAGAATTGCATTCTTTAGATTTATAGGCTTTAACGGTGGTGAGACGTGTTATAATTAAAGTCTATATTACCCAGACGTGGCTAGAAACAGTTTATTTTTCCAAAAAAAATAAAAATGACTTACAACAATCTACGTACAAGGAGAATGAAAAGTAATATCTTTGTGGGAAAAAAACATGTTCTTAAATAGTAAAGAAACGATATTCTTGGTTTTGGCTGCATTTAAATGAGTGTCTACTCTGTTTGAACAAGTCTACTTATTGGTATCGCATGTGGAGGTCTGCTTGATCCCTCCCAGAGGGCTTCCAACCTGCAGACCACCCAAAATCTGCCATCCTGAACAAGGACTCGCCCTTCATTCAATCTTTTGTAATTTCTCAGTGTGATGGAATGACTGAAAGTTTGTTCTATTCCTACCATCAGAATGACTCTGTGGCAGCTTACGTGCAACACATTAATTGAGACTGTTGAAAGCCAGAATGAATTCTTTGTTTTGCTCTTAATCTGAGCAAAAACATTTTTACTGCAAGATTTCAGAAAAAAAAATGCTTAGTGCAACATCACCCCTAAAAATGTTCAGCCATAAATCAGTGTAACATCTTGCACAATGAGAGTTTTATTCTTTAGATGAAAAGACTTGTCAGCAAGTTCCAAAATATACTCAATTAATATAAACTGGAAGATTAAAAAAGAGCTGAAGCAATATATTCTCATTCTTGGCAGGCTTTTTGTAGTGTGAGCTTCTATTGTGATCAGTCTCGCTTCACTGAGCCTTCATAGTCAGGCCTTGTGTCCCCTGCTGTCTGCTATTTCCTCTTGCCATGTAACGTCTTATCTGCTGGGTCTACGAGGTCACTGCTTATCTGATTGACAGAGCTTTGACTCCACGCAATATCCAAATAATCGTAGAGCCTGAAGGTGCAGGAGGATCACAGCATGGTAAATCCACCCGTCCACAGACTGAGGATGAGTGAGTGATAGCAGAGCTTCGGCGATGATACCGGCTGGTCTAAACTTCTCATCGATTGTCATTACGTCATATTAATATCGTGACTGTTTTATTGGAGTGGGAGAGGTTTGACAGGTGTTCCTTCTATCCTTCACTGTCAGTTGAAAGTATTACTTTACTTGAGGAATTGAACACCTTCCATGTTGAAAAGATAACAACGCAGAGACCCCATTTCTGCTTTGGGTACAGAGCTAAATCTATACTGCTATAGGAATCTGCATTTTGCAATGCCAAAAAGGAGGCCCCCAACTTTCCTTCTTCTCTCTTCTTTCTCTCTCTTTTAGTTTCTTTTCTCTATCTCTCACTGTGCTGCTCTCTCTCTTTCTCTCTCTCTGTAACTCTCTTAGAGCAATCAGAGCATGCAAGGGTGGGCCGCAGCTTTTGTCTCCAGCAATTGGCCACCAAGTGGCAAGCTAATGACGAGAGCCCTCTTGGAATGGCTCCAGCACAGTGCAGATTGTGTTGGTTGATGGACAGTCATAATGAATGATGTAGGGCAAGCTTTTAGGCCTCCCCCTGCCCCAGAACCCCCCACAATTGGAATCTGAATTACTTCAAATGCTGTAGGACTGCACAGGAATTTGCCAAGCCATTGTGTGACTGCATTGAGCGCACCTTCCAATCCCCTTTGTAACCATCAAATCAAGTATAAGAAAAGTAAAGTAATGCAGCCATTGATGGCGAGACCTTTTAATTTGATTAGATAAACACTTTTAGAAATTATTAAATAATTCATTTTTAAATTTCTAACATTTTTTTCCAGCTGTGAATAATATTTGAATATTAATTCACTACCTCAGAAAGCTCAGGTTCTTCAACGTCTGAAACAAGATGCTCTCCATGTTTTACCATGCCATCATGGAGCGTGTCCTGTTCTTTGCCGTGCCCGCCTGGGGAGCTGGTACAAAAATAAAGGATGCCAATAGACTAGACAAACTGATAAAAAAAGCTGGACATGTGGTTGGCTCACCCCTCGCCTTCTGGAAGAAGTTGGTGAGGGACAGAATTAAAGCAAAACTGTCATCAATCATGCTAACATCCCTCCCACCCCCTGCATGAATCTGTGGACCATCTGAAGAGCAGCTTCAGCAACAGACTCCTGCAACCCCGCTGCTCAAAGGAACGGTACAGAAAATTATTTCTGCTGTCCTCCATCAAGCTATTTAACCTTTCACTTTCAAACCTTTAAACTTTCACTTACAACAGATTTTTAAAAAAATGTTGTACGTATGACATTGTATGTTTGTAACGCTGCAGGAATCAAATCTTCCTTTGGGGTGAATAAAGTATCTTCAATTCAATTCTTCTTCTCCTTTCGGCAATTCCCTTCAGCAAGTCAGTTTCGTCCATTCTTCCACCCTAACTGCTGCATCCTCTTTGGTCACACCAAAGAGGAACCTAAAGGTTCATGGATCCTTCACTGTATCCATGAACCTTGCTCTTTGGTCCTCCTCTAGGCCTCTTATAAAAAAAATAAAAATGAATTACTCTATTCATCCCTCACCGGGGAAATTTGTTTGCTGCACTCCTTACACCGCAGCAGGCTGCCCTTCAACGGCACCAATGGTGGGAGAAGCGGGGGTTGGGTGTCTTCTCCAAGGACCCTAGACGTGCTCTCCGTGGGACGCGAACCCGCGACCTTCCAGTCCACGGGCGAATGCGCTAACCACGAGGCCACCGTCTCCCTCTTGCCTTCTTCTTCTTCTCCTTTCGGCATTTCCCTTCAGGGGTCGCCACAGCAAGTCAGTTTCTTCCATCTAACCCTATCTGCTGCATCCTCTTCGGTCACGCCAACTATCTTCATGTCTTCCTTCACTGTATCCATGAACCTCCTCTTTGGTCTTCCTCTAGCCCTCTTTCCTGGTGGTTCCAAATCCAGCATCCTTCTGCCGATGTACTCGGTCTCTCTCCTCTGTACATGTCCAAACCATCTCAGTCTGGCCTCCCGGACTTTATCTCCAAAACCTCTAACATGTGCTGTTCCTCTGATATACTCATTTCTGATCCTGTCCATCCTGGTCACTCCCAGAGAGATCCTCAGCATCTTCATCTCTGCTACCTCCATCTCTGCTTCCTGTCTTTTCCTCAGTGGCACTGTCTCTAGACCAAACAGCATGGCGGGTCTCACCACGGTTTTGTACACTTTTCCTTTCATTTTACCTGAAACTCTTCTGTCACACATCACACCTGATACTTTTCTCCACCCGTTCCAGCCTGCTTGAACACGCTTCTTCACCTCTTTTCCACACTCTCCGTTGCTCTGGACTGTTGATCCCAAGTACTTAAAATCTTCCACCTTGTTTATCTCTTCTCCCTGTAACCTCACTTTTCCATTTGGATCCCTCTCATTCACACACATGTACTCTGTCTTACTCTGACTAATCTTCATTCCTCTTCTTTCTAGTGCAAACCTCCACCTCTCCAGCTTTTCCTCCACCTCTTCCCTCCTCTCACTACAGATCACAATGTCATCTGCAAACATCATTGTCCATGGAGATTCCTGTCTGACCTCGTCTGTCAGCCTATCCATCACCATAGCAAACAGCAAAGGACTCAGAGCAGATCCTTGGTGCAGTCCCACCCCCACACTGAACTCCTCTGTCTCACCTACAGCACACCTCACCACTGTCTTACAGCCCTCATACATGTCCTGAACCGCTCTAACATACTTCTCTGTCACACCAGACTTCCTCATACAATACCATAGTTCATCTCTAGGTACCCTGTCATACGCTTTCTCAAGATCTCAAAGATACCGTCTCCCTCTTGCCTGGTGGTTCCAAACCCAGCATCCTTCTACCGATGTACTCTCTCTTTCCTCTGCACATGTCCAAACCATCTCAGTCTTGCCTCTCTGACCTTATCTCCATGTTATCTGGGTGTTACAGTAATAACAAACTAAAAAAGGCCAACCCATAAAAACCCATAAAAACCCATCTATGTAAGTATACAGTTCAAAATGAAACAATTACCTCTTATAAATATTTGTTGATGAGAAAAGTAGAATACTTGTTAGCCTACTCATCAGCACTCACGAAGAAATACTTGACACCGGGAAATTGCTCATTGTGCGATATAACAGTATATGAACTGTAAACTACTGTATATTTCCCAGAATATTCACTCGCCCATTCAAATGATGAAAGTCTGACATGTCAAACCATTTTTATTTATGAACTCTTTATTTACCAAGAAATTGTCCCATTCAGATTAAAAATCTCTTTTTCCAGGGAGTCTTGGTTGTGGAACTCCTTTCAGGGCCACAGTTCTGTACAATGCATCACCTAAGCATGCATACTGAAAAAAAAGTGTGACTCTTGTAACGCGTTGTTACATTTATTGAGTGCATGTCAGCATGGAACTGTGACAGGAGGCTATTTGTCCAATAAATTTAGTGGTGAATTTTTATGTAATGAGTATCTAAGCATTAGATGCACGGTGTGAAGCCACTAGACTTTAGTGTCCAGTGACAAGTCATGCTTCTGCATTTGGCCATCAAATGGTTGAGTCTTGCTAAGTACAAAAGTTCCTCATTTACCGAGGGTGTCGTGATCCCCTCCCCTTCCACCAGAGGGATCCCTGGACCTTTTCTCATTACCCTGATTAGAGACACCTAAGGGTGATAAGTCTGACACACACCTGTGGATTCTGGTGCCAATTTAAATGCAATAACTCTAAATGTCTTTGTTGGGTCATCGTCATCACCACCATTACTATTCCCTTCCAGCCAGGTCTTCTGTCCTGGCTGCCTGACCATATGTTGCATCTTTGAACTCTGTTATATTATTTGAAGTTTTGATTCCGAGTTAAACCTGTCCCCTTTGCTTTACAGCTTTACTGGACTTTTTGCCTTATGGGACTTTTGGTTCAAATATCTTGTTTTGTTGTCCTGCATTTGGGTCCTCCTTCCACATTCCCACATTCTGACAGAGGGACGTACATTCTAAAAATACCTTGCAGTAAAAATAGCAGTAAAATAGTCAACTTTGTGTTTTTTTTTTTTATTATTATTATTGTTATAGATATTTTAACCTGACTTTTCTCAGTCAGGCATGACTATTTTCACACATTTCACTCTTGCTTAAACACTTCAAGTTCAAAACTGACAAATTCAAATGCATTTAAACGTTTTGCTCATCCCTTTTGTATGAATTATGAAACCAAATGGATATTATGCAACAATGGTGAATATTTCTCTTTAGAAAAGTTGTCTAAACAAAAATTCAGTGACAATTTATTTTTATTGCATTTTCTCCTAAAAATAGAACATTTCCACCATGTCTTTTTTTCATCATGTTGGGAATGATTTGGCAATCACGTGACCCAAAACATGTCTGTTGAAATTATTTAGGTAGTCAGAAGATTCCAATTTGCAATCAAGTCCACAGCCAATCAGGACAACTGAATACAATAAAGCTTCAAAATTTCACAAATTTTTTTTACGAAACAGTAAGGCAGAAAATATGAACCAGGTCATAGAGAGGGACTGATTTGTGATGCGGGGTTGCTTTTCAAAACCTTGTAAAATGTTGGCCTGTACATTTTGAGCCATTTTTTATTGCTCCTGACTTTGTGAGATCAATATGTTTCCTTCTTCTTCAAACACAAATGTACACCAGCCTGAAAGAAGGATCTTTAAGACCTTTAGAATAGACAGTAGCTCAGAAGACTTACCTTCTTAGAGTCCTCTTCTCAACCTGATGGAACATCTTTGAGATAAATTAAAGCAGAAACTGAGAACAAGATCATGTCCTCACTGAAGTGCACAAGGGCGAATGGTCAAGTATTCTCTTGCATACACTCCCAAAACTTGTTGACATTATTTCTGGACTAACGGCACATGTATTGAACCCCTCTGATCAGGACTCAGAGGTCTGTTTGTTTTTTTCATTTGCAGTATTAGTTGAGGTAGGAGAGTTAATTCTTTTGACATTACTGCATATTTGCATCAGGAGTATTTGTTAATTTTATCTCTTGCAGAGAGAATTTTATTGAGCTCTATCAGCGGTGGTTTAATTTTCTGTTACACAGTGTTGCTTTTGTTTTGTACGTTTTCAAAAAAATTCCGAAAACTAAAGAAAGAATGAAACATTCTGAGTTAAAATTAGTTTGCCAAGAAGAACACGTTAGCCTCACAGTGTTGAGAGAAAACGAACGACATCTATTAAACCTTGTTATTAAGGCACAATGGAGCATTGTTTATCATCTGTTGAATTTTCATCACTTGTGCATGTTTGTGTGTTCAGGCCTGTGCAGGACGTGGGCACACCCAGATACCTTGGTAAGTTCAGAATTAGACTACGCATCTTCATTGAGGAATACTTTTTACATTTACAACTAATAAAACGCATTTCAATCATATTTTAATGTCGATGATGGAACATTCTGCACTATTTTATAGATTCAACTAAAAAAAAAAAAAAAAACAACATACAAAACCCTGAAGTAGTTGTTATTTGTACCTGGCCGTATGATTCAGGGTCTCTGAAGTGAAAAAAAGGAAACCTTCCTTCCTCTCAGAAAAAATGTCATGAAGAGATAAGGTAATTTCTCACTTGTATTCCAAACCCACAAACTCATAATAACCAGCAAATTGTATTATTTATGGATGGGGGCTCATCCAGCAGCTTTTGTGAAGACTTTTGATTTTCTGATCATCTGTCTCTTATGATGTGATTAAAATGTTACAATGATGGCTGAGTTCATTCATGCAGGAATCCAACAATCCCGCTACCTGGAAGAATCTTTCTTTGAAATTTAAGACGTTCGAACCTCGCCGGCACACTTGTGACTCTTATCTCCTGCTGTATCTGCTCTGGAGGTGCAGGCACACTTATCCTGCAGCCATCTTATCTTTACGGGCATTTAAGAGAATAAGGGTGGAGAGATAACAAACCTAGCAAAGAGGAAGCCTTTTTTAAACCCTGAAGAAAGGTACTGGTTTGGTGAAAAAATTTCAAGCCCCACACAATAGTATATACACTAAAATTTAAAGGGTAAACTTAGGTATTGCTGTTACGTTACGGCAAAACCTAAAATAATAAATAGTGCATTGTACTTATACATTGCTTTTCAGAACTCTCAAAGACACTTCACACATATGCATTATTCATTCACTCCACACCAGGTGATGGTAAGCTATTCTTGTAGCCACAGCTGCCCTGGGCAAACTGACAGAAGCGAGGCTGCCATTTTTGCGCCATCGGTCCCTCTGGCCATCACCAACCAACCGTACACACACCATTCGTACTAGGCAACGTGGGTGAAGTGTCTTGCCCAGAGACACAGCGCCAATTTATTCTCAACGGCCGTCCCACCGTGGCACCTGGGATTCTCCCATACAAGTACAGCCCAGGCCCAGCCTGCTTAGCTTCTGAGATTTTAAAGGATCAGGCATTGACAGGCTGGTATGGCCACAAAAAAGAAAACTTTTTTCTTTTTTGTAGAAAGAAAAACTTTCTATCATAATATTTATTTATTTCGTCTTCCCAGCTGATTTTCTCCACAAAGTTGCAGGGGGTGCCAGAGCCTATCCTGGCTGATTTCAAACGAGAGAAAGAGTGCACCCCGAAAAGGTCGCCAATCTGCTGCGGGGCCACACGCACAGTCATTTCCTAGGGACAATTATAGCAGCATATCAACATAACATGCATATTTTTGGAGGGTGGGAGGACACCAGAGAAAACCTATGCATACATAGGGAGAAAATGCAAATTCTACACAAAAAGGCCAGTGTTTCAAGCCTCGTTCGTCAGTCCAGGACTTGAATCCTGACTAAGATGTGGGAGTGATCAACCATAATGCCTGCTGCCATCCTACTCCCAAAGATTTACTGATCAGTTTTTGAAATACAATTTATTTTCACTAACATTGATCCATAATTTTAAGGGAGGTTGACTTTTAAGTGATTTCAGACACCAAGTTTTAGAAATGTTATCTGTAAATGTATATTTAGATACTTAGAGTGCAAGATGTGAACTCACAGCTTGCTGTGGGGTACTGGCGGCGTTTGCATTTGTCTGTGATATAAAAAAGTTTGGATTGGGAGAAAAAAATCTTTCATTTATCTATTATTGTATATTCAGTAGGTCAGTCACCTTCTTAACCGTCTATCCCTCATGAGGTTGTAGGGGGTGCCAGAGCCCATCCCGGCTGATTTGAGGCAAAGGGCAGGTTATACCCTGAACATGTTCCCAGTCTGTCACGCGACCAGACACATACAACCATACTCACACTCATTCCTAGGGGGGATCATGTTGTGGCCAATCAACCTAACAGGCATGTTTTTGGAGGGTGGGAGGAAACCGGAGTACCTGTAGGAAACCCACACATTCACTGTGCCGCCATGCCGCGGCACAGTTTATAAAGAGTTGATCAAATTGACACATTCTATTAAAATTTAGAACATTTATCTACAGAGTTCAGAAAAAAAGGACATAATGGAACGTTTGGAAACCTGAGTGAACAATGGCGTCAAAGAAGAGATGTTGGTTTAAAACCAGATGAAGCGCGCACGTTGCCTACATACGATGTCACATTAATAGAAGTTAAAATTTAGAGAAACTCAAAAAAATGTATTTCATGTGTCAATTTAGTCAACTTTAACTTTTTAGTTTGTTGCCTCACTTAAAAGCACATAAAAGTCCTGTTTTATGCAGTAATTTCAAATATGTGCGTGCCGTTGTACGCTTAGTTAAGATTAAAGGAACTCTCATGATTCCCAAAAGTGATTTGATTCAAGTTTCCTGTTGAATTATTTCCTTTTTGACCTTCTGGAAGGGACTTTGATGAGGATGTGGAAGAAAAGACCCTCATTACCTGCACTCACTGTGTCAATATTGGATTGTTTTGGAGACTTTAACCTCATCTCATCATCTTCTTTTCCAGTCATGAGGGTGTACTTTCATCTATCTCTGTGATCTTCTTCCGTAGCATGCCACCACTTAGATTAGCAACCAGCTGAGCCATCACTAGGAAGTGCTTAATCTGTGAGAACCATCTTGATCTCACTCGATGTTCACTCTCACTTACACGAGATGGGATCATGAGTCCTTTTAACACCTTATGCACACATTTATGTGGACATATAGTCACATATATTCTCATAATATCATATATATATTATAAAATATACCCTCATAAGCACCAAGGATCTGCTCTGAGTTCTTTGCAGTTTGCTGCGGTGATGAACAGGCTGACAGATGAGGTTAGACAGGAATCTCCATGGACAATGATGTTTGCAGATGACATTGTGATCTGTAGTGAGAGGAGTGAAGAGGTGGAGGAAAAGCTGGAGAGGTGGAGGTTTGCACTAGAAAGAAGAGGAATGAAGATTAGTCAGAGTAAAACAGAGTACATGTGTGTGAATGAGAGGGATCCAAATGGAAAAGTGAGGTTACAGGGAAAAGAGATAAAGAAGGTGGAAGATTTGAAGTATCTAGGATCAACAGTCCAGAGCAATGGAGAGTGTGGAAAAGAGGTGAAGAAGCATGTGCGGGCAGGCTGGAATGGGGGGAAAAAGTATCAGGTGTGATGTGTGATAGAAGAGTTTCATCTGAAAAGAAAGGGAAAGTGCACAAAACTGTGGTGAGACCGGCCATGCTGATTGGTCTAGAGACAGTAGCACTGAGAAAAAGACAGGATGGTTCAGGAAGCATCCTAACCAGATGCCCAAGCTAATTGTCACGACCACTCCCTTGCCTGGCAGGAGCAGAGCCTCCTGCAGGCAGGGGGCGGGCCGTCCTAGTGGAGCCAGCTTGGCTAATGTTGAAGGAGATGCCTGCACAATTATTTTCTCTCTCTGATTTTTCATTTTGGTTTTTCAGGTTCTTAAATGTTGAATTTGTATTTATGATGATTGTGTCTTTATTTTATAATACACTTAATTTTATTTGACCCATAGTTCGTTTCTGTTTCCCTCATTTTTGTTTCAGATCCAGAGCCAGTAGGTGACACTAACTGATACCTAAAAATATAAATGTTATCATATTACACATTGTAAACAGACACAAGCGAGCCCCACAATTCTTTAAAATATCATTAGCCATGAAAATTAGCGTAAATTTTCACCCACTTTCAACAGTTTTAGGTTGTAGTAACCTAAAGATTTGTAAAGTAATCATAGATCAAACTAAAGACCAAGATGAAAGGATAACAGTTATATGGTCACTTCATCCCACCGTAGTTTGACATTTATTTACTGTATAAAATGAAATGGTCTCATTAATTATCAACTTGTGAGTCACTGTTTACATTTTCTGAAGCCTAAGTGTGAGGATCCACTTATGAGAGTTAAAGATTTCCCTTCTTCTCTGTATTTACTTTCTGCCGTCATATGTGTGCTGGTTTGCTTGCCCTTGGCTTTGGGTTGGGGGTCTTATGGTTGCTTTGTGACTTGTGATGTAGGTTCAGGGATTAGCAGGGATGGAGCAATGGCAGTTCGCAGGTTTTACATGTTTATTCAGCGCTGACATGTGGAAACTGACGCGTTTGTGTCGATCATTCGGCTTTCAGTTTGCTTGCTAAGCTGTATTTCAGGGTCATTTGTGACTTCTGACGGATTTAGTTGGAAAATTTAAATTTTATAGCCTCGTTTTTTCTTTTGTTTCCCTAACTTTAATCTTGTGAAATTATTTTTTAATTCAACAACTAAACACATCTGGTTGTTCAAAGGTTTGTCCACAACGTGACAAAAGAAAAGTGTTTATCTTAATAAAGTCGGGAACAAACCAGTCCCTGTTTTACGAGTAGGAGGGCCTAAAACGATGAGTCGAACCGGTGAAATCCAAATGTTTTCATCAATTAAATTTTAACTTCATTTTCTTGGTGATTATTATTATCAACGCACATATGAAAACACAGAAAGTAAAGACTGAAGCAAGAAAATCAAGTATGACGGCATACCATATTATCTTTAAATGGTCTGTAAAGCAGTCAAATAAGAAAAATCTCACAACGATTACTTTTGGCTGAAAGATCTAAAAAGCGATCCCATAATCACAACATCCTGGATTTAGATTGCTTTTGTCTGATCCTTGTTACATCTCATCTGTGTCTCTTTAAATTATCACACAAAGTTTGGGAGATTTTGAATGATAAAAAACAGTTTGTTGCACTTAAAGATCAAAGATGTCAGATTTTAATATCATTCTCAGAGCAGGAGACAGACGGAGTGCACCTATTGTTACCTCTACTACGACGTCTGCTCACAGCTGGTTAATGTGAAGTCTGGCAGGAAAAATCAAACCAGTGCACACAAATCCTGCTAATGGAGAATTTGTTGGGTATTTACAGTGGGTGGATCAAAGATATGAAATGATTAAAGGAGAACTAAAACAGGCTGTTTCATAAAAATAAGTGGACATGGGATTCTTCGCAGACTTCCATTATCTGAGATTTTATAAGGAATAGCTAATTTAGCATTGACTCATGAGAGAAGTAATTATGAAACTAATATGGGCTTGTCTGAGCAGTAAAACGGGATTATTAGAAACCTGTTTTTTCTATTGACGTCTTCAATAAAAAAATACTTGACTTTTCTATTTTATCAAGAGAATAACTTTTTATTAGGTTTGCAAAACCTTGCTGTAAATCCAACAAAATGTGGTGCATTCAGCAAAAAATGTCGTTTTTTTTTTATTCCAATGTATAATTATTTGATTTTACACTGTAATTTAGTAACAAGGCGGGGAGCGCTAGCCTTTCTGTGTGGAGTTTGCATGCTCTCCCCATGTCTGCGTGGATTTTCTACGGGTACTCAGGTTTCCTCCTATCCTCCAAAAACATGGACGTCAGGTCTATTGGCCGGTGCTCAATTGCCCCTAGGAATGAGTATGTGTGTGTATGAGTGTGTGCGTGTATGGCTGTATGTGTGTGGCCCCACGACGGACTGGCGACCTGTTCGGGGTGTACCGTACCCCTCGCCTTAAATCAGCTGGGATCCGGCACCTTCCGCAACCCCGTACAGGAGAGATGGATAAGAAGGTGACTGACTGACCATAATGTAGGGGTTTGAGGTGGTGCAGGTGTTGGCATGGTGGCTTCACAGCTAGAAGGTTTGGGGTTTGAATCTTAAAACACTGGCCTATCTGTGTGGAGTTTGTATCTTGTATATATGGGTTTATACGTGGGTTTTCTCTGAGTACTCCGGATTCCTTCCAGTCTCCAAAAACATGCGCACTAGGCTGATTGGGCACTATGAAATCACCCCTAAGAATGTATGTTTATGGTTGTCTGTGTGTCATCCAGCAATGGACTGGCGACTTGTTCAGTTGTATCCTGTGTCTCGCCTGAAATCAGCCAGGATAGGCACTAGTACCTCTTTCACAAACCCATTAGGGATAAGCAATTTGGAATAAGAAACAAAACTATAATTTGTATATCCTGTCTGCATCCTAGTGTCAATTTGGCATTGCTGTATCTTTTAGATTCATCTAAAAAAATTCAGAGATTAATCAGTAATACTGAAGACGGTGTAGAAAAAATTAATTCCGTTCCGTTGTCTTCCACTTATCCAGGGCTGGGTTGCGGGGCAACAGCCTCAGACGGGAAACCCAGGCTACTCTCACCCAGGCTGAACCCTCCAGCTCAGCTGGGAGGATGTTCCCTGGACAGCTGAGATAGTCTCTCCAGCAGGTTATGGGTCTGCCCCTCAGTCTCTTCCTGGTGACACATACCAGAAACACCTCTCCCGTGAGGTGTTCAGGAGGCATCCTAACCAGATGCCCGAACCACCCCATCTGGCTTCTCTCGACCCGGAGAAGCAACAGCTCTACTGAATGAATACAAAATCTTATTGATAATACAAAAAGTAAAGAAAGTTTTTTTTATCTTGATCTGTCCAACATGGTGATATGCTGGATAGTTTTTTAAGTAGTCATTTTTGCTGGAAAGTTTTTGTGTGCACTTGCTCCATTTTAGACTCAATGATAAAAAAAAAAAAAAAAAAAACAATAAAAAAGAAAAGTTGACACACATTAACATTTTTTCACTTTGGGATTTTTCAATGTAATATTAAAGATCAACAGACTTTGACGGCTCAGCATCTTCATGTACGTTGAACAATTTCAATCTCGGTAAACTGTTGATGTGTTCAACAGCTCTTGATTCGATTTAGCAACAGTTGTGAATCAGAAAGCTTCAAAAAGTTAATAAAAATGACCTGTGATTGAAAAAAAAATCTAAGAACTTTTTTGTAAAACTTTTTACTCATAAATTCAATTAATTTTTATTTGTATCACAAAATATCACTAAACAATTTTTTTCCGCAGGCTTCACACAGTAGACTTAAAAAAAAGAACAACAAAAGGACGTTCCATTCTGATGTCTTCCGATTATCCGGGGCCGGGTTGTGAGGGCAACAGCCTCAGACGGGAAGCCCAGGCTTCTCTCACTCCGGCCACATCCTCCAGCTCAGCCGACAGGTTTCCGAGTGCCAGCTGTGAGACAGTCTCTACAGCGGGTCCGGGGTCTGCCCCTTTGTCTCGTCCCGGTGGGACGTGCCCCGAAACAAAAGAATGAAAATTGTTTATTCACAAATACACAAAAACTAACTAAACAAATGCAAATTTGCTGTTGCACTTTGCACATTTATGTGACAGTAAAATCCCCGTATTAGACATAAGTCTTACAGTAAAAGTTACATTAAAAAAAGATCAAGCTTTGATGATTTCTGCCGTGAGTCTTCAAGGACACGAAGAAAATCCACATGAACTCATCCTCAATCAGTTAAAACTCCAGTGCAGTCTTGTCTAATCAAAGAGCCTTAATCAGAGCTTCCCCTGCGAGAACCTTGATAAGACGGAGAAGTCAATCTGCTGTAAATCTTCTCTGTTCTGTGTTGTAACGTCTGTAGGTGGTCTCATTATCTCAGGTCCTCGCTGGGTCTCATCCTCATTGACTTTACCCTGTGGGAACTCATCTCAGTGGCACACACACATACACTCACACACTTAAACATCCAACATATGTGGTGCTGCTGACCCATAAGACAAATCAGAAAAGCCTTGGGGCTCGGTCTACCCGACAAAGAGATGAGGTCATTCCAGAGAACCTCATTTTCCCTTAAATTGCACCTCTGATCAGTGGAGGGTTTCCTGCAACAATTACATCGGCCCAAAGTCCTCATTAGCAAATCATGTGAAGCAGGAAAAGACGGAGAAAGGCCTCTCCGTTTGCAAAGTGCGGGGTGTTTTATCTGGGAAGGGTTGCTTAATTTTCTCATCCCACCTTCCCAATTCCAAGTTTCATTTGTTTGGTGTAAAGTAGCCGGCATGAAAGTTTTTTTAAAAAAAAGACAGTTATGAAGTTGTTGGTCATTTTTAGGCCCTGTCCACACATAGCCGGGTATTTTTGAAAACGCATATATTTTTATTTGTTTTGGCCTGCCGTGCACACAAAAATGGAGGTTTTTTACTCAAAAACTGTGTTTTTGAAAACTCCGGCCAAAGTGAAGATTTTGGAAAACTCTGTTTTTGCGTTTGCGTGTGGACGTACGAAAACGGAGATTTGCGTTTTTATGCGTCACTACCTGCAACAAGTAATGCATGCACGTCATTCTTGTTTACAAAAGCAGACAGTGGGCAGCATGGATCCACGGAAACAGGCATTACTTTTTACCCTGTTGCAGACCCTCTTTTTGTGCCTTTTTTTCCACTCTCAACTGCTCTTGCTTCTTGTCGAGGAGCAAGAGCAGGAGAGCAAGAGGAGCAGAAATGCATTGCAATCGGCGGTTATTAATCACATAAGCCTCCCTCCTCCTCCACTCAGTACTGCCGGCTACTGGTCTGGCATGCTTATAACCACACTCAGAAGCGTATTTATACGGCTCCGTGGGGACGTGTATATTTTGAAAACGGTTACGTGTGGACGCGAGCGTTTTCCTAAAACGGAGGACAGCAGATGTGCGTTTTCGGCTACATATGGACAAGGCCTTAATCTTGAAAGACTTTAAATACAAAAATACTTCAAAAACAAAAACATCCTTGTGAGACTTTTAGTATTAAAGAGGGAGTTTCAGACAAAGTCAACTCATTGGAAGTTTCTAACATGTTTGAATGTCATTAATCACGCAAGTTTGGGCAATTTACGAGCTCTCCTGTCTCGTAAACAGACACTAATAGTAATTCAAGTTATTCTCGACCACACCCTTTGTTCACCGCCACACCTGCATTAAAAGTGTTTTTGTTTTAGCAGTGCTCACATGTGCAAGATTGAATAAAACACACAGTGCCATTTTTAGGTAAATTCATCAAAATAAGAGTATAAAAGAATATACGCTAGCTTTGTTAAACTCGAGGCCCATGTCACTGTGTTTGTGACCTAGAACAAGATTTATGCTATCTCATGCATGCTTCCTGAGTTAGGGAACCCACAGTGTCCGAAAAAAAAAGTTCATTTGTTTGTTTTCTTCCACTTATCCGGGGTCGGGTTGCAAGGACAACAGCCTCAGAAGGGAAACCAAGGTTTCTCTCAATCCGGCTGCATCCTCCAGCATCTGCCCTGGGTCTCCTACCAGTGGGATATGCCCAAAACGCCTCATCAGCGAGGCGGTCAGGAGACATCCTAACCAACACAAGGTGCCATTCTTAGGTAAATTCACCAAAATAAGAATATAAAAGAATATGCGCTAGCTTTGCTGAACTCGAGGCACTCTTCACTGTGTTTGTGGCCTGGAACAAGATTTGAACTATGTCGTGCATGCTTTCAGAAGGTGGGACTGAGTTGGGGAACAAAAGGAGAGGGGAATTCAGAGTGTCAAAAATAAAAGTTTGTTTTCTTCCACTTATCCGGGGCAACGGCCTCAGACGGGAAGCCCAGGCTTCTCTCACCTTTGCTCCATCCTCTAGCTCACCTGGGAGAATCCTAAGGTGTTCCCTGTCCAGCTGTGAGACATAGTCTCTCCAGCGTGTCCAGCCTCTGCCTCTGGGTCTCTTACTGGTGGGACGTGCCCAAAACATTTCACCATTGAGTCGCTCAGCAGGCATCCTCACCAGATGCCCGACCCACCCCATCTGGCTTCTCTCGACCTAGAGGAGCAATGACTCTACACCGAGCTCCTCCTGGATGGCAGAGCTCCTCACTCTGTCTCTGAGTGGGAACCAAGCCACCTTGCGGAGGAAACTCATTTCGGCCGCTTGTATCCCAATCTTGTTCTTTCGGTTACCACCCCAGCTGGTGACCACAAGTCAAAACAAAAGCATAACATCTCCTTAACTTTTTCTCCTGCTTGAGATACTCAATAAAAACATGCTAAAAAGGGTTCAAAAGTTGGTTCTTTTTAAAGAAAATAGACATCCTATATTCTTAAGGTCAGATTATC
Source organism: Neostethus bicornis (assembly GCA_902685375.1). Taxonomy (NCBI): domain Eukaryota; kingdom Metazoa; phylum Chordata; class Actinopteri; order Atheriniformes; family Phallostethidae; genus Neostethus; species Neostethus bicornis. The sequence continues at coordinate 9,553,871 of CACRXE010000076.1, read as the reverse complement.
TGATCATCGTTATCACCTATTCAGTTAATGTTTTCCACATTTTCTTGATAAATGAACACTTTGGAACAGAGTCGATCACTCTTATTTCGTGATGTTTATTTCAGATTTGGTTAAGTTTTAATTGGATCTGCAAACTATCCAGGGTGTCATCTCATTCAGATCTTGATTACACAGATTTAATGGCTCTGGGGTAAGTGTGTAGTGATTTGTTATGTTGGAGACTTTGGAACACGAGGTCCTCCAAGTGAGAGCTAGAAACTATTATAATTCATTTATGGCGCTCCAGGCCAAACAGCTCCCACTTGAGTCAGTATGATCTATGAGTATCCATGTGTCCCACACACTTGTAAGTGTACGCCACACTAATTGGAGCTGCTGCAATGGGGGGCATAAATCACAATGAATATCACCTTTTAAAAATGAAAAAAGATACAATAGAAAAGTTGTTAGATTTGACCATAACTTCTCTTAGGACTTTCCTTCAAATGTCTTAGACCACACAGTTTTCAGACTGTCGTAATGTTTCAAGTTATGTGAAACAGGCAAAACAATTTTACACACAAAATCTACGATGCATTTTGCTTTTTATTCGTATGGTATAACTGTATTAACTGTATCAGTTAATCAGAAGTTATACTAATCTAAACAGTGCCAAAACATCTATGTCCTTAGAACCACTTTCTGGGGAAAGAAAACCTGCTAAAAATCCTGGTTGGAGGGAAGAATAAGAAGAAATTTTATGGAGACCTAGATGGAACAAAAATCCTCTCAAAGATGATGTACAGTTTGTTTTTGGGACAAGGATTGCAGATTAGATCATCTTCATCAATCAAAACAAGTTCATGTTTTTAGAATGAAGCAGATGGGCTTCATCCAGATGGGGAGTGAAGGGGGGAGAGGATCATTGTTGGAAGCACACTTTCAAGTCATAACAAGTTACTGCAATGCTTTGCTTTTTTTCATCAACACAGTAATATCCGTTCCGTTCCATCATCTTCCGCTTGTTCTGGGGCCAGGTCGCAGGGGCAACAGCCTCAAACGGGAAGCCCAGGCTTCTTTCACCCCGGCTGCATCCTCCAGCTCACCTGGAAGGATCCCAAGCTGTTCCCCGGCCAGCTGTGAGACAATATCTAACCAGCGGGTCCGGGGTCTGCCCCTTGGTCTCCTCCTGGTGGGACGTGCCCAAAAAACCTTACCCACGAGGCGCTCGGGAGGCATCCTGACCAGATGCCCGAACCACCCCATCTGGCTCCTCTCGACCTGGAGGAGGAGCGGCTCGACACCGAGCTCCTCCCGGATGCAGAGCTCTTCACCCAATCTCTGATTGAGAGCCCGTCCACCCTGCGGAGGAAGCTAATTTCGCCCGCTTTTATCCGCGATCTCATTCTTTTGGTCACCACCCACAGCTGGTGATCGACTCTCACGACTTGTAAATCGACTTGTAAATCGACTTGTAAATCGGGAGCTTTGCCTTTTTGGCTCAGCTCTTTCTTTACCACAACGGACTGATGATGCCGCATCCTGGTTATGGCTGATGCCGCACCGATCCGCCTGTCGATCTCCTGCTCCATCGTTCCTCCACTTGTGAACCCCGAAGACCCCGAGATACTTAAACTCCTCCACTTGGGGCAGGACCCTGTCCCTGACCCGCAGGAGGCATTCCACCCTTTTCCGGGTGAGGACCATGGTCTCGGATTTGGAGGCGCTAATTTCCCATCCCGGCCGCTTCACACTCGGCAGCAAATCGATCCAGTGAGAGCTGGAGATCACGGTCCGATGAAGCCAACAGGACCACATCATCCGCAAAAAGCAGAGATCCGATCCTGAGGTCACCAAACCGGACCCTCCAATGCCTCGGCTGCGTCTAGATATTTTGTCCATAAAGGTGATGAACAGAATCAGTGACAAAGGGCAGCCTTAGCGGAGTCCAACTCTCACTGGAAATGGAATCGACATACTGCCGGCTATATGGACCAAGCTCTGAATCCGGTCGTACAGAGACCGGACAGCCCATACCAAGGGCTCCATATTCCCGGAGCACCCCCAACAAAAGTCCCCTAGGGACGCGGTCAAATGCCTTCTCCAGATCCAGATCCATGTAGACTGGTTGGGAGAACTCCAACGACCCCTCCAGGATCCTGAAGAGGGTATAGAGCTGGTCCGTAGTACCACGTCCGGGACGGAAACCAAGTTGTTCCTCTTCAATTCAAAACTCAACAATCCGACGGACCTTCCTCCCCGGTATCCCTGAAAGGACCTTCCCAGGGAGGCTGAGGAGTGTAATTGTAGTTGTAGTGTAGTTGTCCTTCTTGTGGAGCTCACTATAAGCTGGTCCACCATGATTTGCCTCACTAAATATGTCTCTCCAATGTAACCATACAGAAATAACTCTACCTTTAAGGCCTTTAAGTTGCAATGTGTGCACATCATGAACATGTACAGATTATTATTATTAATACCTCGGTAGTTGAAGCACACCCTCCGGAGAAACACTGGACACAAGTATACTTGGACAGGTCTGTTACTCATCTTCTGTACCACTTATTCCACCCCGTGTGCCGGAGCCTATTCCGATTGGTTATACGTGAGAGATAGTACACCCTGAACAAATTCCTGGACAGGTCACCAATCTTTAATACTGGTCACACACAGTAAATTCACCATCACCGATTAGACCAAGATGCATATGGAGAAAAAACATCTCTGTGAGTCTAGCGCAGGGGTCACCAACCTTTTTGAAACTGAGAGCTACTTCAAGGGCACTGAGTAATGCAAAGGGCTACCACTTTGAAAATACACTTCTGAAATAACAAAGTTACACAGTGTAGCTTTAATTTGATATTATTATTATTAATGATATTCTATGTGAAGACACTGATTGTTAATGATCCATCACAAAAATTATTTCAGTATGATTGAACAAGGTAGGAAACAGATACATTTCAATATGCAATATCCAAGTCTTTCATTTTCAAATGATCACTTCCATAACATTTTGCAGGAAATCTTTTTCAATTTTTACAACAGTTATCAAATCATAAACTCTGAACCATGTTTGTACAAATTATCAATTATGTAAGATTTAACAAAAATCTACTCCTTTCAAAATAAGAACGGTGCAACTGTGTGTCACCACAGTTGCACCACAGATGAGACACACACGGTTTTCTTTCACGTTAGTAAAAAAGAACTCTTCCTCTCATTCACTGTGAAAATGATAAGTTTTCTTCCTTTTTTCTGCCATGTTTTTGTGGGTAGAAAACGCGTTCGTAACCTCATCTTTGCAGCGCTCACAAGCTCATCTCAGCAAAGCTGGTTTGTCATGCGCACTAGACTGACCTCCGACCCATACTACGTCAGAGTTTGTATATTAAACTTTTTTGTGATATACCAGTACATTTTTAAAAAAAATGTTTTTATGTATTTGTTTTTAAATTTACATCACTGTAAATGAAATTCAAAAAGAATAGCAACACAATTAAATAAAATTGTAGACAGAGCTAGTTTGTGATTGTGCCCCGCGGGCACCAAGTTGGTGACCCCTGGTCTAACGGTTGTCCTGCAATCTAAGGGTTGTAAATATGATTCCATACCTGGAGAGAGCCCATGCTGCGGTGTTCCTGAAGGAGACATCAAGACCTAGCATATCTATTCGGGTCTCCCTAATCTCAGTGGTTAGCAAAAACAAAGAAAAAGCATGAAAAAAAAAAAAGCTACAAAAACGCTGTTTAATTCTGTGTGCTTACAAAGACCGACAGACAGACAGACGGGTGGACAGACAGATAGATTGAAAGACGATAGGCATACAGTGACAAAAAGATTAAAAGAGAAAGAGACGGAGATAAAGTTGGGCTGTTTCCAGCATGCAAACCCTCTCTATCTTATAAAAGTCCACTTGTAGGGTGATCGTGTTCACCCAGAACCCTAAAAACCTGTTAAATACAGTTTGGTTTCATTTATCTTACATAAATGACACCATGCTTTAAACTGCCATATAAAAAATGGGTGGGGAAAGATAAAATCTTTGACCTCCTAAAAGAAAATATTAACATATTTCTGCCGTGATCCCACACCAGCTTCCACGCTTATCATTGTAAGAGAAAAACTCTCACCATTTGTTTGGCTGATAGTCCATCTAATGTTCAGGCGGTTCTGTTTGATGTCCAAAGTTTGTGTTAGCTTGCAGCAACAGCTAATGCGATCCACATCTGAGCGGGGCAAAAACATGTTGAAGAAGTGAAGAGAAAGAACACAAGGTTGTCTTGACAGTTTGAACTTTCAGAGTTGAAAAGAAGAATCTGTTCTTATCAAAATTAAAATGACAGTGTGTTTTACACATTTTTCATTTCTCTATCAAATAAATGACGACAACACGTTAAAAACATTCTCTTTATTTTGTATTATAGCTAAAAATGTGAAAAAAAATCCATACTCAAAAGTCCTCTTTCAAAATGGACTATGGATGTCTGTGCTTGCTTATTTCCATACAAAGGCAGGGTACACCTTGACAGGTCACCAATCTGATCCAGGAAAACACAGAAGCTACCACTCTCACTCTTAGAATCAGTTTTCTATTTTTCGATCAGACTAATTTGCATGTTCTCCAGCAAGATCTTGGAGATCTTCTACCAGTCTATGGTGGCCAGCTCATTGTTCTTCTCTGTCATCTGCTGGGGGAGCAGCATGGCAGCCAGTGACGCCAACATACTGAATAAACTAATCAGGCTGGCTGGCTCTGTCATTGGCAGCAAACAGGACTCACTTGAGGCAGTGGTGGAGAGGAGGTCACTGAACAAACTTTTGTCCATCATGGACAATCATGACCATCCTCTTTACCCACTCCTGGACGAACAGCGGAGCTCCTTCTCCAAGAGGCTCAGACAGCTCCGCTTGAGTACATCTCGTTACCGGAGATCTTTCTTCCATTATGTGGTCAGGCTCTACAACGACTCACTCAGATGATAGAAAGTTGTTGCTGTGACACACAAATTTCCCATGCGTGAGATCAATAAAGAAATTCTGATATTTTCACAGAGTGGGATGAAGCAAGGGTACTTGAAGAATTTTTATGCATACACAGGTAGAACATGCAAACTCTGCACTCCATCCAAAATTCCAGAGTGCAAATACAGTGTAAAATGCGTCAAGTTAGCAAAGCTACCACATGTTCTTTTTGATTTTGGTTTATTATATTTCTCTCAACATCTTTAGTGCACAAACTTGTAACAGCTTAGCTGCGCGAGACACGACACAATTTAGGTGGTTATGTGAGGGAGCGACAGGGGGAAGAGCTTTTAGAAATTGTTCAGGGTATTTCAAGAAATAATTCCTTTCAAACTTTGTCTATTTCAGTTAACTTGATTATTATATTTTGGTTCACTTAAAGTTCTTGATTTACAAGTCGCTCTACATATCTACGCGCACCAATGGTCACCAGCTGTGGGTGGTGACTGAAAGAATGAGATCACGGATACAAGCGGCCGAAATGAGCTTCCTCCGCAGGGTGGCTGGCTTCTCACTCAGAGATTGGGTGAGGAGTTCTGCCATCCGGGAGGAGCTTGGGGTGGAGCCGCTCCTCCTCCAGGTCGAGAGAAGCCAGATGGGGTGTTTTGGGCATCCGGTTAGGATGCCTCCCAAGCGCCTTGCTGGTGAGGCACCTCCCACCAGAAGGAGACCAAGATGCAGAACCCGGACCCGCTGGAGAGACTGTGCCTCACAGCTGGCTGGGGAACGACTTGGGATCCTTCCAGTCGTTCTGGAGGATGCAGAATCCTTCCAGCTGGAGGATGCAGCCAGGGTGAGAGAAGCCTGGGCTTCCCATCTGAGGCCGTTGCCCACGTGACCCGGCCCCGAATAAGCATAAGATGACGGAACAGAACGGGATGGTTTGTTTAACTAAGAATGGCACTCCATGCTGGCGCTCCCAAGTGTAAGTAGTAAACTACTTGTTGAAGTGTGGGTCTGGTGGAGATAAAAATCCATGGCCAAGAACAACCCGGCGATCAAATAACTTGATCCAATACTGGATGTAAGAACTCGCAAATTATTCAAACATGCATAAATGAAATTGAAAAACAATACAGATATGTTTCTGAAGTTAAAATTGAGTTCAAGGTCCCAGGCAGCGTTGCTCTAGTGGTAGAGTTACCATCTTTCGACCGAAAGAACCTGGTTTGGAACCCACTGGGCTCAAGACGTCCCTAGGACCAGGAGAGGGGCAACTTTGAAATAAATTTAAAAAAAAATACAGTTAAAATTTGGTGGAAACCTCCAAATTGTTGAGTTTGCATGAAGCCCTATAAAGATGAAACACTTAGAATGTTAATACACACTTATTTTGATAATTCATCAACACTTCATTTCAAATTCCAGTTTAATTTTCAAAGCTATGCAATGATTTGAGAAAAAACACAAAACTTTTGTTTGGTTAGAAATAACCTGATATTTTATTTTGAAGTGTTTTATTTTTGTAGTGCATCGCTCTGTCACGTCAAACTTTATCTGGCAAATGTTTGACACTGTTTTTCTCTTTTTGTATTGCTATCTGTTTGCACAAATGGTCTTTGACATCGGACAATTCAGGTGTCCAAATGAATTACCCGTCACTGTCAAGTCAATGTGCAACATATCACTCTAGTAATTTTTCCAATATGTAAACTTACTCTTAAAAGACAAGCTGACACAACCATTCTCTATTTCATTTTTTTTTCTTATCCCCTCTGTTCAGCTGACATATCAAATGACTGGTGCGTTGATCAGGTAGTGTGCACATGCTCGTGCTTGCTCCCTGACACGTGGTGAAGTTTCCATCGGAGACACTCATGCTGTCACTGCAGACACAAAAATAAAAAATGTTGCAAATAACTTAGAAGCAGATATGTGCCGGCTCGTTGGCAGAGTTGTGCAGCTTTGTGGTTCAACAAGAGGCGACTGAATCCAGAGGGTGTGCAGAAGGTGGTGGTGTGGGTGCGCGAAAACAACGTGTACGAACACTCAGGAAAGAATGTGTACCTGTGAGTGGGCATTTAGATAAAGACAAGCAGATCTTTGTTAGAACAGCCAAAATAATGAGAAAGGAAAATAAAATGCTTCTCGCAAGAAAAGAGTCACTTTAAAGGGGACAGATTTTTTATATTCACTCTTTCAGTCCTTGGATTCCCGTTAGGGTGTCTTTGAGGTCTGTAGTTACTCAGAAAATCTTAATTAAATCCCATAAAGTAACAGCGATATATATATTTTTTAGTTTTTACAGTTTTCTGTCCCTCTTCTTCTTTCGGCATTTCCCTTCAGGAGTCGCCACAGCAAGTCAGTTTCTTTCATCTAACCTTATCTTCTGCATCCTCATCGGTCGAGCCAACTATCTTCATGTCTTCCTTCACTGTATCCATGAACTTCCTCTTTGGTCATCACCCAGGCCTCTTTCCAAACCCAGCATCCTTTATCCGATGGACTCTCTCTCCTCTGCACATGCTCAGCCATCTGAGTCTGTCCTCTCTGACTTTATCTCCGAAACCTCTAACATGTGCTGTTCCTCTGATATACTCATTTCTAATCTTATCCATCCTGGTCACTCCCAGAAAGATCCTCAGCATCTCCATCTCTGTTTCCTGTCTTTTCCTCAGTGCCATTGTCTCTAGACCAAACAGCATGGCCGATCTCACCACGTTTTTGTACACTTTTCCTTTCATTTTAGCTGAAACTCTTCTGTCACACATCACGCCTGATACTTTTCTCCACCCGTTCCATCCTGCCTGCACACGAATCTTCACCTCTTTTCCACACCCTCTATTGCTCTGGAATGTTGATCCTAAGTACTTAAAATCTTCCACCTTTTTTATCTCTTCTCCCTGTAACCTCACTTTTCCATTTGGATCCCTCTCATTCACACACATGTACTCTGTCTTACTGTGACTAATCTTCATTCCTCTTCTTTCTAATACAAACTCCATCTCTCCATATTTTTCCCCACCTTTTCCCTCCTCTCACTACAGAGAGTTCAATTGGACTAAAATGCCTTGTTTTGGTTCAAAGTGATGTTACTTTTTTTTTTCAATCTGTTACGCTATTTTTATTTGGTTTTATTTTGTTAATGTAATTTCTTCGTACAGCATTTATATAGTATAAGACAGCTAATGTCAGCCAATGTCTGTGATAGAATTGAATCATAGACAGATACTCAATACTTTTAAACTCTTCTCTCCTGGCCGAAAAATATCTGAATGATAAAGGGGCATTAAATATATTTCAGCTTTTAATATTGATAGAATATTTCCAAATGGTCTGCTTGTTTTCTTTCTTAGCTTGTTTCATAACTGTTTTAAACACTTCCAAACATCTAATTTAAACATCTAATTCCAAACATTTAATGAATGTGGTTTTGTATGCATTTGTCTGTGTTGTCCTGGTGCTCTGGCTGTAAATGAAGTTCCTAACGGACAAAAAAAGTTATAATTGAATTGAATTGAAACATCTGTTTTGCTTTGAGCACATTTGACCAAGCCCATTTCTACCAGTATTTGTTGCCAGGTAGGCAACAAAAGCCACCTGGATTGGCAAAGTTTTCTGAAAGGCCTTAGGAGTGCATTCTGCTAGCTTTCTTGCCCTAAAATGACGGCAACGATATTTTAGCTTTAGCTGATAAGATAATGAGCTGGTTTCCCAAAACTGTCAGTTTTAAAATCTTCAGGCTTGCTGATTTGCTGGTCAGAGAGCAAACGGTTAAACTAGCTAACAGCATCAGTGGCAGTCTAAGTAGGTAAAAATATTGTTCAATTTCCATAAAACCCTTTTTCTTTTAATCAGCAAACAATTGAAGGAGGATAGTAACTTGATTTAGTTATGAAATGTTTTCAAAAGCTGCTTTTACATGATCTTCTTTTAAGGTTTTATTACTCAACTATTGAGCACATTTTTGTAAGTGCATTGGCAACAAGAAAAGTGAGGTTACAGGGAGAACAGATAAAGAAGGTGGAAGATTTCAAGTACTTAGAATTAACAGTCCAGAGCAATGGAGAATGTGGAAAAGAGATGAAGAAGCATGTGCAGGCAGGCTTGAATGGGTGGAGAAAAGTATCAGGTGTGATGTGTGATAGAAGAGTTTCAGCTAAAATGAAAGGGAAAGTGTACAAAACCGTGGTGAGAGCGGCCATGCTGATTGGTCTAGAGACAGTGGCACTGAGGAAAAGACAGGAAGCAGAGATGGAGGTAGCAGAGATGAAGATGCTGAGGATCTCTCTGGGAGTGACCAGGATGGACAGGATTAGACCAACAGCACATGTTAGAGGTCTTGGAGATAAAGTCAGAGAGGCCAGACTGAGATGGTTTGGACATGTGCAGAGGAGAGAGACCGAGTACATCAGAAGAAGGATGCTGGGTTTGGAACCTCTAGGAAAGAGGACTAGAGGAAGACCAAAGAGGAGGTTCATGGATACAGCGAAGGAAGACATGAAGATGGTTGGCGTGACCGAAGATGATGTAGGAGACAGGATTAGATGGAAGAAACTAGCTTGCTATGGTGATCCTTGAGGGGAAACGCTGAAAGAAGAGGAATTGTCGACAAGAATAAGTTGATATAAAGAGTTTAAACAATTTGACCTCGCCTGCCCTTCCATCCCAAACTACGTACGTTAGTAAAGAAGGTCGGGGTCCATTTGTTAACTAGATTGAAGCTAGGTTTACATCTCGTTTATGTATGTGATCGGGCTCTACAACAACTCACTTAGCAGATAGGAAGTTGTTGCTGTGACACACAAATGTCCCATGTGTGGGATCATTAAAGTATATTCTGATTCTGATTAATTTTTCTGGCTTCGAGCTATGTGGCATTGACCTTTAGTTGCATGACTGTGAAGTTCTAATCAGTTGATCTTTATTAGGTGCTGAGTAACTGTAGGCAGTTTTACTGACATTCCTTCTGCAGTTTTGAAGATACAGTGTTCACAAAAGTATTAACGAAGCACAAACTACAGCGTCCCTAATTCCTCTGCCAAAGCATAAAAATGTTACCTTTTTGGCCCAAAAGTAAAGGAAGGATTACGGTCTTACGTCCACAAACTTGCAAGATACGTAGAAAGCTGATATCCATTGCCACCCAGGGATCATAATAAATGACTCAGTATTTCTGAGCATCAAAGCCGCAGTGTGCAATGTGGCGTCTGACCTGCGAGGTCGCTGGACTCCATGACATCAGACCAAACATCACGTCATGGTCCACCCCAACCCCTGTGTGCTAATTAACACCAGACAGTGGATTATAGACAAAGCTTAGGGCATTACCATTCATCACCGAGCAGCCTTTTTTTGTTTATTTGCAGATGTAGAAGAGAGAATAAAAACAGATTGTGCAAATTAGAGGAAAGAAAACCCAGGGGACATATTATTAACAAATAAAATGGTGGGTAAATTCAGTGCAGGAGCTACAATAGCATTGCTGATTACACCGCAGTGCGGCAATCCAGGTTTTTTTTTTTTTTCTTTCTCGTGCACTCCTTGTTGTGCCGTCAACTTTATGAGATGGACAGGCCCACAGCAGAGGACTAAAAGCTTGTAATAAAAGAGACAATGTTTGCTTTGGTGCCTGTAAACAGACTCAGCAAAGAGTGGTGTAAAGTAGAAGAAGAAGTGAGCAAAGTAAAACAGAGAGAAACAGATCCAGCTGATTCGTGGAAGATCTCTGTCTAAACACAGAAACAACAAACCCTCCCTGTGCTTTTAAACATGAATTAATGCAGATTCCGGACGTATTTCACGTCTGTTTGCGACGCCTCGACTCACCGTTGTGTTGGAATTTCGTAGGGGTGTGAGACTCTTGTTGTAATGGACATTCCTGTGCAGCAACATTACCACCGTTTCCCTGCAATCAATCTCAGTCAGCCAGCTTTGGGAGTACAAGGAGTAAAAAAATGCATCCAAACTATGCATTTGTAAATTTCACGTGTTTGTGAGTTGTTCACACGTGGCTTTTTATTTTAACAATCCATTTCAAACCTTGTGCACATCCTAACTCTGCAGATCTTTTATTTTGTCATCAATCAAGAATTATTTTGTTATATTTTTGGGCTTTTTCAAATTCTGTGAAACATCAACTGAAGTCCGTTCAAGGCCAATCGGAGATGTGTAGCTGTGGAGGCCAAATACATATTTTTAACACCAGATAAGAAGTCAAACAGGGGCTACTCTAGATTCCCATGTCCTGAGACGATATCTTAAACTGTATGTCATGTATGACTCGTTGAGGGGGAGCGTAACATTTCAAGGTTGCGTGGTTAACTCTGAGCAGTGCCGTCTTAAATTAAAATGAAAGAGAAGCATTAATGGCAGCGACGTCAGTTTAAAGGTCTCATCAAAAAGTATATAGAGAAAAACAAATTTGTTAAACTCTGATAAGGCTAAGACATCTGCTTACACTCGGTTTTGGATTGTAATGGGAAAGGATTTGATTGGCATGTGGTATGGTAGTTGCCATGGTAATACAAGGTAATGCAGCAGATTTCCAAGATGCTGGGAATGTGCCTCTTTTCATTTTTTTGGATTCTATTTCAAACAAATTTTCAGTGCCTGAACTGGTCTGAAAAACGTCCAAATAAGACTTTTAGACTCACATGAAAAAAATTAAATGAATTAACATTTCTTTTTTAATAAAAAGATATTTGTATCAGAAAACAGTGGCTCAAGAGGACCAAAACAATTTGAGGACTAACGGTTAGTTAAGGCATGTTTATTTGGATGGTATGATTCGCCCAGTGCATGATGGTGCGGTGTGTGAATTGGGCTATCCAAACTTGCTGTAGTGACACGTGAAGTGGTTAGCACAGTGGCCTCACAGAAAGAAAGTTGGAGTTTGAGTCCCAGGTGGGGATGAGACTCGGAACCCTGGTCTTTCTGTGTTGAGTTTGCATGTTCTCCCTATGTATGTGTGGGTTTCCTCTGGGTAACAAAATCATGCACATCCAAAATTGTGCATATCAGGTTGATCGGCTGCTATAAAATTGCACCTAGGAATGAGTGTGCGTGGATGATTGTATGTGTGTGGCCCTGTAGCAGACTGGCAACTTGTTCGGGGTGTACCCTGCCTCTGGTCTGATATTTGCTGAGATAGGCTCCAGCACCCTTATTAGGGATAAGTGGTTCAAAAGTCTAATTCATACAAAAAAAACTTCACAAAAACAAAGATATAGTAGCACGTAACCACGATTAAAAGAATAAAATCAAATGAAAAAAAAAAAAAAGATTACGGGTGTTTAAAGAATTTCAACTGTCGTAACCATCAGAATTTTTTTTTTTAGTCTAGCTCACTTTGTTAGGAACAGCATTTCATATTTTAGCTGCAGAGAATTAAAATGCTGCTGCTCCGCTGGTGTGGAGAATCTTTGTCTCCACACCAGTAAAAGTCTTGTTCCTGATATTAACAAAGTCTGTTAGGATTGAAATGTAACCAACAGTCTCTGAGCCACAAGAAAATATGAACACAAGCAGCGATAAAAAAAAAAAAGGTATTTTTTCTGACTTCTATTATTTAAAAAACAAAATTAAATAGAATCAACTGAAATTATAATTTTGTTCTTATGCAACAAATTCTTCCTGATTTTATACGTAAATAACAAAAATGTAAAAAAAATTTCAAATAAAAATGTCTTAAAATGAATTCAGATGAAAATATTTTCTGATTCTTCATGTGTGATATATTTTTGCACAATGGCAAAACAAGCTCAAATATATCCAATTATTTCTCACATATGAATCAATAAATAAATTACCTAACAAAATTAATCAATGCTCTTATTGTTTCATTCATTTTTATATATTTATTCGTCATTCTGTTAAAAGAAAAAAATGGAATGAAACGTTTGTATTAATGCAAAAGGAAATTGCATCTGGAAAAAAATTAAGTACATAAATATTTAAGATTATTTATGTACTTAAATTATATTTAAGAATATTTGTGTTCCTAAAATGAGCAAAAGATAAATGTTTTTAAAAATGAATAAATCTGCAATAAGAAAATAGAAAAGAATTAAGTCAATTTTCATGGATATTTTAAAGACTATCCTGTGTGCATAGGATCTGAGGAGCATACTGTATGATGCAGATAGAAACGGAGAAATGGGCAGCTGTTTAAGAGTGAGGCCGAGTCTTTCTGCAGAAATGAGCAACGGGTTTATCGTCCATCTAATCAGAATTAGGACTTGAAATGCCAGACAGTTTCTTTTAAACCAATGTTTTTATTGGTGTTCAATAAAAATAACAAAAACTACCAGTGATCGTTTCTTTCCTTTTTTATTTTAATCAAAAATAAATCAATGAAAAGTCATTTGAAACAAACGAGATTCAAGAGTTTTGAATCTCACAGAAACACTTTAGGTTGACATTTGAAGGTGTTTATGTGCCGCAGAGGGTTTGGGCAGTTCCTAACTTTCTGACAATGACATTGTCCACACACCAGTCAGACGCCCGGGACATGTGCTCCACTTTTCATCAGATCCCGTCCGTCCCACACTGGAGAGGGAGGAGGATGATGTTGTGAGACAAAACAAGAGGGCGTTCACCTCCATGTTCCACACATTCTCAACTAATCAGGAACTGCCCTGCTTGGAGACACAGTGTCCACTGAATAAGTACATGCAGTGATAAGGTCACCAAATTAACTAAAGCTGGAATTAAGACTCTGAAGCCTTTTGTAATCCATGACTAATAAGATTAGAGGGTTTCCACTCAACTTGCAGGTCAATAGAAGAATCACTTCAGGGTCTGATCTGTGGTAGACAATGGATCCCGTAGGTGGGCTGCTGGTAAAGGACTGCTGGTCTTTGGATTGTCAGAATTCAAACATCCCATTTGTGTTATGTACAGACAAGTTTTATTACAGCTTCCATTTTTGGTCTCTTTTAAACACTTTGGAGCCCAAGTCCAATTTAAAAAAAATTTGATGATGCAAGAAGCAACAATTTGGTGCTTGAATCAGAAATCACTCAATCTTTTGCATCAGACGTAATCTGCATGTTAAGCTCTACAAAAAACAGAACTGGGAATCAGAAAGATGGCGAGATCTGAAAACCACATCATGGTAAGTCATAGTTCAGACTGGTCAAATGTTCATGAGAAGTTGGTGTGTTCAAGAGAGCAAGGTGCAGAAGTAGTTGTTCATTTCTGATTTGTCTTTAAATGATATCTGTAATTTAAACAACAAAGCAAAATATCCATGCAAGAGGATAATTTTTGGTAGGTCCCAACCGATCAAATCCGCCAATATTTCACTCACAAGAGATTGGTACTTGGCAAAATAGTTTGTGAGGTACCAAAACCTCACAAACCATCTCTGAGAGCACACCCGTAAAAAATAGTCACATTTACAAAGCTTCACACAAACAACTCACCAGTCACAGGCCCCAATCCCCCCCTTGCACTGACAGACTCCCCCATCACCACTGTAGACTCTTTTTCGCTTCCTTCCGCTATTACTATGTTTAATATTGGCACATTAGTACCCCAGCAAGTTCCTAGTTTCTGAATCTTGTTCACTGACCATGGCAATAAAATTTTTGATTCTGATGTGACATCACACACTACAGGAAAGATTGCCTCTGCTCCAACATGAAGGAAGGGGGTATAGCTCAGTGGTAGAGCATTTGACTGCAGATCAAGAGGGCCCTGGTTCAAATCCAGGTGCCCCCTATTTTGAACTCCATTTAGGGGGAAGCATTGGCTCAGTGGTGGAATGTCCGCCCTTGGACAAGGAAAGCCGGTTTGATTCCTGGGTGTCCCTGGAGCAGACAACTAACCCCCTAGTTCTCACGTGTCAAACTCAGGTCCTGGAAGGCCGGTGTCCTGAAGGTTTTCTATGTGTTCTTGCATCTACACACCTGATCCAGGTTGTTGAGTCACTGTTCCAAATTTTATTGGCTGTGGATTTCACTTTATGTGCATGAGCTGTATTGAACCAGAAACCTTGAGGACGCCGGCCCTCGAGGACCGGAGTTTGACACCCCTGCCCTAGTTGCCCCCACCATTTGCACCGCCATGGCTGCCTGCTGCAGTGCAATTCAGCAAGTCATTTCTCTATTGAGGGATAAATATAGTATTGTTAAAAAAAAAAATCTGCTCTTCTTACGGTTGGGGCAGGTGATAGTTCAGTGGAAGAACGTTCACTCTTGGACCGGAAGTTCACAGGATTGAATCCCACCGAGCTCCTTGGGGAAGATACCTAACCTACCGTTGGCTCTGTCGTGGCAGCCTGCTGCGATGTAATGTGGCACACAAATTTTCCCATTGACAGATGAATAAAGTACATTTCTTCTTCTCAAATCCTCTTAAATTGGCATTGATCTAAAAAAAACAGTAATTAGTAGGACCCTAGCTCATAGTACTCAAAACTTTTGAGGGAACTGATTACGTTGTAAAAATAAGCTGACACAATTCTGAATACTTTAAAGTTAGTAGTATGACTACCTTAAAACTCCCCATTTCAAAACTGGTGTTATTTACAACTGCTGTGTGTAATTGCCGCCCAGCGGCTGTTCCACCTCTGTTCCACCAAGTGTCTATCCTGCTCCACCCCACCCAACTCAGCACTAAAAAGCAGCTGTTCTTAAGCTGTTTAGAGTTCTCTTGTAAACTGCTTGAAGTACTACAGAACACACAAATTTCCCCAGCAGGGGAAACCCAGGGAAAGTCAATGAATCGAACTGAATTTAAGTTACCGGCACTAAATATACCTCAATCTTAAAATGCAACAATTTTCTCATCGCTAATCATTTTAAGATCATGGGGGCATTTTGCCTGTGACCAATAAACCAATCCTGGATGTTTTTGGAGCGCAAGAGAAACCTGAAAAAAATACACACCAAACTACACACAGAAACACAAGTCTTTTAAACCTCAGTCTAGCCAGGGCCTAAACCAACTTTCATGCAACTTCATGCTGTGAGCCAGTAATGACAGCAAAAATGTGCAGCAGATTTTATGCATGTTTAATTCACACAATAGAAAATAATTGAAAGCATACAAAAGTTCATTCACTACTGCCTTAATGTCCAATTGTGGCTGATCAAAATATATAGTGCATTTCTGTTTTAGAAAAAACAAACAAATCTCATTCCATCCTCACCTGGAAAAGAGTGGAGTGCTCCCTTCAGGTCAGGGACAGGGTCCTGCCCCAAGTAGAGAAGATTGAGTATCTCGGGGTCTTGTTCATGAGTGGGGGAAATCTTTATTATATTTACATTAGATAGATGCTCTGTTAATCCTCAGCTGGAAATTTAAAGGTCCAGCAGTGTTTATTGTAAGTGAGTTTTTTGTGAGAAGTTGAAGAACCAAACTGCCCGAGGGTAAAAGCAGTTCCAAATGGGTAGGGGATAATATTCTGACAACACTCTGCCTGATGATGGTCTGGTGCAGAGGGGTGGTGGGCATTTTTCACAATGGAGAAGATCTCGCTATGGATCTTCTTTTCTGCTACAGATGATAAGGAGACCTGCAACAGATCATATCAATTCTTCACCAATTCTTCTAGCCTCATGGCGTCTTTCATCTTGATGATGCCTTCCCAGCCCACCACAACGTAGAAGAGAACTCTTAAAAACCAACCAATGGGACATCTGGAGCAACTTCTAGATTGTGCTTTTCTGAAGAGTGAGTTGGTGTTTGGGAACCAGTCCAGTCTATTGTCCAGCAGCAGACCCAGATACGTGTACAGTATATTTGCACCATTTCAACGCAGACTCCATCAATGGACACCAACTGCAGGTGTGGTCTGGGCCTGTGGATGTGAAGAGCACCTCCTTGATTTTTGAGGAATTTTATGACTTTTATAAACATAACCCTTTTTGTATTTGTGAGATTTTTGCAGTTTTTATTGTTGAACTTTTTGGTTACGTATTTAAGAATGATTTAATTTGAGTGAAGGAAAAAGTCAATGAAATGAAAAGATGAAGTTTGCAACTTCAAAGAAAGTGTTATTTTCTGTTTTTCCAACCAGCATAGGTTTATGTTGTAGCATGCATGATGCCAGGATGCAATCAGTGACATTATACCCACTGCATTATGCATGGTGTGCACAACCTTACCAGGCACCTGGTCATTTGTTACATCAACAAAGTCAAATAACTGGAAATTTAGATTTATCTAATTTTTTTTTTTTTTAGAATTTCTTCTGCAGTTCCTGCACATTTGCTTTAGATTTGTTACAATAAATCAACAGAATAGTTTATTTTGTTTGAAACCCACACCGACTGTCTCTGTCTGAGGTTTTATTTAGCAACACATTCCAAGTAGGCCACATTTTGCAAATGTTTTATCATACCTAGCATACTTTCCCTCCCTGATGGAGCCTAATTTGCTCAGTCACATTCTCAGGATGAGACCGCACACTTTGTTATATGACACGTTGTTCCTGCTCAAGCCACCTGATGACTTCAGTAATGCATTCCAGAATCGCCTGTCTTACAACAAGTGTGGGTTTGTGGCTTCATTTTCCATGGTTGTCTCACTTTGTTACCTTATATAAGTTTTTTTTTTCTAACCTATCTCACCTGCCACAACAAAGGGATTGGTCCATTCAAAGAATGTTCACTGAAAATCTGTGTTTCAAACGGAACATACAAAGAAATGTTCATCGTTTCATTCAATAGTTTGTTTGTTTTCTAGTACAGTTTTCTTGTATTTTTCTGGAAACGTTAGTGATGATAATACTGATAATAAATTGTGTCAAAAGTTTCAAATCCAAACCCTAAACATTCATGAACAAGTTTGGGGAAAAAAAAACATTACTTTTAATTTCTTTAAATTACTTTAAAACCACTTCACAACAATATTGTTATTGGCGGCCATGTGAGTTTTAGTTTCAGTCTTTAGAACAAAAATTAATTTAAGTTTTAGTCACATTTTAGTCATCTCTATATGTTTTTAGTTTTAGCCAAGTTTTAGTCGACGAAAACTCAAGAGTTTTAGTCTAGCTTTAGTCGTCAAAGACATTTTTAGTATAGTTTTAGTATTAAAAAAAGCAACAAACAACCAATAGTCTTACCTTAACAAGCATGGCTTTATAACTCGGAATAATGCAGGTTATTTGTTTAAAAAAAAAGAAGACAACCCTGCCTTGCTTTAACTTGTTCAAAACAGGAGTTAGGGCAAGCTCTAACCCTAGAAGGACTTGTGACTTACATTGGAATCAAAATATCTCAGTGATAAGCTTTTAGATGCGGCTTGAGATGAGTGGTATTCTTTCCACCTATTTTGTGTCCAAATTTACGTTCGTCTCCCACAACAATGCCTTCTGTTTTATTCTCTGATTGGTTATATATAAAGCATGTTCATAGACCATCGCATCGTTTCCGACCACCAAACCCCTTTGTTGCTGTTGCCGCCATGGTGTGTGACTTTTTCCTGGCCACAGGTATGTTGCGTTAGATCCAAACATTCAGCGCGCTAGGTTTGAAATTTAGTGCACTAGTTTAACATTTAGCGTGCTAGATTATGTACAAGTAACGGCCAGAATGGATTTCCAAAGTACAAACGGTGTGCACAGGCAGTATTGTGGGGGGCGCGCTGCGGTACTTTCACAGACAGAGTACACCCACAAATGGCAGATATGTGAAAATGTGAAAGTCTGATGCCTATTTCATTACATTTTCATCTCATCAACAGAAAGTTGCAAACAATTCATCAGATTTTATTCAACAAAGTGCCGCATTTATTTTGTTATCGTTACGTCATAAAAAACAGCCTCGTCAACAAAATCATTTCATTGTGAATCGTTGACGAAAACAACATTGCTTCACATCAAAAAAATTTGAAGCCTTCGAGGCAATCTTTGCTGCCCTGAAAAATCACTGCCTGTTTGTTTACTGAGTCAAATCATTTCATTGCAAGTTATCTTCTTTACGTAACAAGATGAAGGAGCTATAAATCCTGCACGATAAGATGGTTTGATAACAATAAAATAGGTCTTAAGGGGTAGGTTGATTCAAATTGAGTTCTTATGAAAGCCCAGGTGCAAAACTTGCCGAACTAAAAGATGCATTACGGTCAATTTTTGGATTGAAAAATTGGACATAGAGGAGCTCTGTCTAATAAGCAAAAATTTTTACACAACTTCAGCACGACTCCCTCTGAGTTATTGCCTTGTTTGTTGAACAGAAAGTAACTGATCTAAGCAATGAGTGTTTATATGTTAGAGAAGCAGCTCGTGCTGTGGTGGAAATTTATGGAGAAATGTGAAAACAAATTAAGCAAGTTGTAAGTTTCATAATAAACACACAGAGCCAAACGAGCAGTGCGAAAATAGAACAAATCTGTTTATTTGGACATGCCAGCTAGAAGACACATCGTACTTTGCACCATTTCGGGAGGACTGACGTAAAATTCACAAACCTTGAATACCTTTAATTAGTATGGTCTGATGATGAGTGTGTGTGATTTGACTAAGAGGTTCGGCTTAACTAGTACAATCAGTCAACATTTTTAAAGTTTTGACAATTTGAAATTCATCATAAAATGTTGTGTTGTGTGCAAAGCGCTAGAAGTCTTTTCCTCACTCACTTTTCATCAAACTTTTCTTCAGAAGTCCTAAAAAGAAAAGGATGAAACCATCTAGACACACAATGAGTGTCCAATACGGTTGGTTTTAGTATTTTTCATTCAATGTTTTATTCCGTTATGTTGTCTTCCATTTATCCGGGACCGGTTCGCTGGGGCAACAGTCTCAAACGGAAAACCCAGGCTTCCCTCACCCGGCTGCATCCCCAGCTCACCAGGGAGGGTCCCCAGGTGTTCTCTGATATCCTAACAAGATGCCCTAACAACCATATCTGGCTTCTCGTGACCCAGAGGAGCAACAGCCATACTCTGAACTCCTCCTGATACTGCGGTCGGGGCAAAGTGAATCGTGGCTCACTTGATCGCAGTCAAACGGTAGAGCTGTCGCTCTATCTCTGAGTGAGAGCCCAGCTACCCTGTTGAGGAAGCTCACTTTGGCCGCTTGTATCCATGATCTCGTACTTTTGGTCACTACCCACAGCTGGTGACCAGAGGTGAGGGAAGGAACATAGATCGACTTGTAATTCCAGAGCTTTGCTTCTCGGTTCAGCCCTTTCTTCGCCACAATGAACCAATGCAGTGTTCTTAATTTTGCGGATGCCACACTGATCCATCTATCGATCTCTGCTCCATCCTTCCCCCACTCATTAACAAAAGCCTAAGATACTTAAACTTGTCCACTTTGGGCGGAACTTTGTCCCTGACCCACAGAGGGCATTTCATCCATGTTTTATTTGTCTATACGTACATGTATGTATTTAACAAAATAGGACTTATTACTCCACGAACACACAAAACCCTTAAGATAACTCTATTTCTTGCCGCCGCGCCGGCCAAACAGGATTGTCTCAAGAAAATTTTCATAAAACAGCAGCTTGAAGGCAAAAGGTTCCACCTCCAATTGGACTTTTAGAAAGCTTAGGAGAATGGTGTTCTAATTGGTCGTTACGGTATTATATGATCACAATTTGTTACGCCTGCAGCATTTTTGTTGCTTCTTCTTCTTTCGGCATTTCCTTTCAGGGGTTGCCACAGCAAGTCAGTTTCTTCCATCTAACCCTATCTGCTGCATCTTTTTTGTTCACGCCAACTTTCTTCATGTCCTCCTTCACTGTATCTGTTTTGTGAGATGAAGAGAGGAGGATCCAAGTGCACAGTTACAGTATAGAACAGTTAGGGCTAGGGTTAGGGTTAGGTAACAAGTAACAAAAGGTGTCCACAGGGAAGTGGTGATGGCTTCAGGCGGTGCTGGATGGCCAGGAAGAAGGGCTGAAGGTTCTTGCACGGAGAATGAAGATATAAGTCTAAGATGTCAAATAAGCACAGTTTGGAGGTGATCAATTTACCACAAGAGTAGTTGAAGAATTGATGAAGACTATGGGTGAGACCAGGTCTTTTATAGCCAATGTCAAGTACGCACTTTGGGAGTAATCGGCCCTATCCTCCTGTTAGTAGCCATCCAGCACCTGTGAATATTGGAGAGGGAGAAAAAAGAAGAAAAGCAGGCCCTGAAAGGCCTCACACCACAGTATCCATAAACCTCCTCTAGAGGTCTTCCTCTAGGCCTCTTTCCTGGTGGTTCCAAACCCAGCATCCTTCTTCCGATGTACTCTCTCTCTCCCTTCCCCACATGTCCAAACCATCTCAGTCTGGCCTCTCTGACTTTATCTCCAAAATATCTAACATGTGCTGTTCCCCTGATGTACTCATTTCTAATTGTTGAAAAAAAAATTGCAATAAATTTTGTACTGAAGTATTCGGCCCATATACATAATATAATAACTTAGTCTGTAGCTGAAATTTTTCAGTCATCTTGGATTTAGTTCAAACATTCTAAAGGCACTGAGTTCACCTGATGACGTGTGATTCCATCGTTATCAGAAACATTCCAGATATTTAAATTAGAGCTTGCTTTGTTAAATAAAAGGTGTAATTTGACGTTAAAACTGGGATCCGTTCTCCACCTTCCTACCATTACATAAGGTGTGAGGCTCGACTTGGCGTGGTCCAGTGTAAAAACTCTGCATGAGAACATGACTGAGAAATGCTAACCTCCACATCACCCTGTTTACACCACATTCTCTCCTCATTTGTCTTTCCCTACTTTCCCTCCAGTTTTATCTCCTGTGTATCAGCAGTAGAAGTTGTGGTAGCAACAGTGCTGATATTATGTGTTTTACT
Source organism: Neostethus bicornis (assembly GCA_902685375.1). Lineage (NCBI taxonomy): Eukaryota > Metazoa > Chordata > Actinopteri > Atheriniformes > Phallostethidae > Neostethus > Neostethus bicornis. Next base: position 9,532,160 of record CACRXE010000076.1, on the reverse strand, counting down.
AAAGCCATAGTGACTCCCCTGCTAGTATAACTATTTTGTAGATCCCTATTGGTGTTTTTGGATCAGACTTTCTCCGTCTCAAACCTGCTAAGACTTGTCATGCTGCAGGTCCATCTGGTACACTTTGTACCATACCACAATCTATTATACAAGCACTTCAGATCTGTTTCCTATTTGTTTTATGTCTTTCACTCTAATGAACACATCCGCCCAACTTACCTATGTCGCTCACTTAATCACACATCAAAGGCTGCTCAGCCTAATCACCGCAAATCAGATCAAATCCAAACACTATTTCTGCCACTGGCTGTGTTACTGTGATAAGTTATAGCTGTGCCATCGACCACTTTGCATATTTTCAATGGAGCGGAGCCAAATGAAATACGTTTTAGGATATCAGTTAATATCATCTGTAGACAGCTTTGTACTTGTTACTGTGACTCTAAACATACAGAAGATAAGATGCAATGCAGAGATTTTTTTTACTGCACAAGTGAAGAAAAATGGCGGAAAACAAAAGACTTAGTGTTTATTTTAGCACAAAAAAGTTGCAAAACGCCGCAAAAAAGACTTATGGAATAACGACCACAAATTGTATAGGAATTGTTGGGGAAGCACAACGAAACATGTTCTCAGTTTCAAAGTGAGTATTAATTTGATATTTTGACATCCTTCCTGCAATCAGACTTCATCCTAGTAAGTAAAACGCTATCTTGATCTATCAGTAGTCTTCTTTCTTCTTCTTCTTCTTCTTTTGGCATTTCCCTTCCGGGGTCGCCGCTACTGTTTCCAGACCAAACAGCATAGCTGGTCTCACCACGGTTTTGTACACTTTCCCTTTCATTTTAGCTGAAACTCTTCTATCACACATCACACCTGGTAGTTTTCTCCACCCGTTCCAGCCTCCCTGCACACGCTTCTTCACCTCTTTTCCACACTCTCCATTGCTCTGGACTGTTGATCCGAATTACCCAAAATCTTTCACCTTCTTTATCTCTTCTCCCTGTAACCTCACTTTTCCATTTGGATCCCTCTCATTCACACACACGTACTCTGTTAGTGGTAGTGGACAGTAGTAGTAGTAGTAGTTAGTAGTGGACATTAAAATATCCAATGCATTAATTTCTAGTCGTGTATGTTTGATGATGTTTGTGGAAGAAACTCAGCTTTTACACACTTAAAACACAATCTCTCAAAATGCAGAACGTCGAAGACGTTTTTATTCCCATAAAAGTCATTTTAACTGCCTTGAACAATTTTTTTTCTTTTATTTTTTCACACCCCCCCCCCCATACATCACAAAATACAGCACAGATTATCATTAAGATAAGCTCGATCGGGTACTTGTTTAAGTCGTGTTTGTACCTATAAATTTTTTTAATAATAACATTGAAAAAAACTCCCTTCTCATCCTCTGAGGGTGGTCTAGCCAAGTTTTAAAGCTCTGTTTCTCTGTAGAGCGAGCTTTAATGTTTGTTACCATTATTCTGTATGCGTCTACGATCTCCACTTGGTCCTTCTCAACCACCTTTTGAGGAAACACGATAGTTCGGTCCATTGTAGTTGATTTGTAATATTTTGTTTCTCTCTTCCAGACATGATTCGTTTCGGGTCTGATTTAGTTGAACCGTTTCTAGTAGATTAGATGATCTGTGTATTGCACAGGTTTATTTTTCTGATTAATTTCTTATATAGTTTTAACCTGTTTCACTGGTTTTAGTTTTTATTCTAATATATTATTTTGTGTCTCATTCCAGTGTTTCCTCATGGGGATCCTCCGTCCCACGAGCTCTGCCTGCTCCGTCTTTGGGGTCTTCTCTGTGGGGGTCTGACGGGCCTAGGTGGTGCGGGTGCATCACTTTAGCCAGGTGGCCTCTGTGGGTGCCCGTGTCTCCCTTGGAGCTGGGTGGACCCCAATGGTTTTGGCTGCTGCAGTCATGGGCAGGCCGACTCCTGGTGTGGATCAATCCCCAGTTATTGTTTCCTCACAGCATCAGGCCAGATGTTTATTTTTATTTTCGTTAAAGAGACGGTAGCTAGCGGTTCAGGTGAAATGGAGGTTGGGGAAGGATGGGCGTATGAAGGGTGGGAGGGGGAACGTCGATTCATGTGTGCAGTGTTTTGTATGAGTGTGTGTTTTTTGATGGATGCTTGTTTTTGACTTACTGTTTTTTTTTTTTTTTTTAATGATCTGGATTTTTATGTTGTTTACATTTTTATTTGTTCTGTTCAGCCCTTTGTGTGACTTTGCGTTGAAAAAGTGCTTTATAAATAAAATTCGATTTTATTTTATAAACACCACAACAACTAAAAAGCACACAATTTGAACACTTTTTTCTTGGTGGTAACAGGAAGTACTTCTCAACGCTATGTTTTTTCAGCTTTATGCAAAATTTGGACTCTTCTGGAACGTCTGCATTGTCCTTTTTTAACATTCTAACTACTTCTACTCAAAACAGATCCACATCATCATCAAAATAGGTTCTGTTTAAGACAAAGTAGTTTTCTTTAACAAATTCTTGGCACTTCAAAAGTATTCCACTTATTTTTTCACTCCTCCTCGCACCCATAAAACTTGATAAAATAACCAGACTTAAACATAATTGTTGACAACTGGGTATATTTCTTTCTTTTTTGGGGGGGGTGCAAACCAAACCGGTCATGCCCACGTGAAAGTCTGTTTCCTAAGTAATCCAGACATGAATTTGAATGAGAATATTTGTGAAAAAAAAGAGACAAAGCAGCAGACGCTACATTCAAAACATAGGGTCACAAATATATGAAGGCACCCTCTGTAATATATTTTCTTCCCGGACAGAAGGAGTGGACGCAGGCACACATCTGCAATGCTTTTCTGACACTGTCAAGTGAAACTTTTAAAAACAATGTTATGGTTATGCTTTTATTTATGGCAAAGAGTCTGTGAGAAAGCACTTTAGACATATATTCTCTTGATAGGAGCATGATAAAGGATGTCTCAATATGAAACGGTCTTTGTGTGTGCAGGCAACCATCTCTCTATCTGTTTATTCCACACATCTGTCTACAAGAGACCCTTTTGCCTTACATGGAATAACATGTATCAACCATGACATGATGTCCAAGAGTAAAATACGGCAGCAAGGAGGCTTTAATAATCCTTCACCTGAAGCTTTTCTAATCTAAGGCTTCATCAGAGGGTGTCCTTACAGCCGATTTGTGAGTCATATGTTTGATTGCTCATTTACACAACCAGCCAATTCAATGGCTTCAGACAAAATATGGCTGACTGAGGTTAAAACTCGACATCAAAATTTGAAAGACTTTTATCATCATTAGGAGTACTAAAGATCATTTTTTTTCGGGTACAGTATTAATGAAGTTCCCCGGAATTAGTCATAAATGAAGCTAATATTGAAGCATTTCACTTTATAATTTTCAATAGTTCTCCATCAATAGCATTTTTATAGTTATTAAAGCATGTTTACCTTACTGAATTAACACACGACTTGAATGGTAACCGAAACGTCTCAAGAGATAAAATGTTTCTTGTATTGAAGAACGTCATCACTAGGCTGTCCACTGAGGAGGATCTTGATGAAAGAATAAAAGACAAAGTGGATATAACATTCAAGAAAGTGTACAGAGATGGCGATGGGAGGTTTCTTTTGAAGACTTTGAGAGGTCGGTGCTCAATTAGAATTTATTCCTTGAAGCCCTTGGGACCTGCTTCCCAGATTTTGAGACAATTCAAATGTTTGAAGAAACTGTATTTCAAGAACCACCAAAGTGAGAAAGAACAAAATCCTTTTTTTTTTAAATATACTTTATTGATCCCTCACTGCGAAATTTATGTGCTGCATTTCACCAAAAGCAGGCTACCAACTATGGTGGGAGAAACAAGGGGTTAGGTGTCTTCTCCAAGGACCCTAGACGCACACTCAGTGGGATACGAACCCACAAACTTCCGGTTGACTTCTGGTTCCTGGGCAAATGCTCTAACTACAGAGCCACCATCTGCCATCGTAGAATACATAGTCTACGTATGTCTTAAATATAAAATAAAAATAAGAAAAAAACATGGACACGAACATGAACACAAAATACTTCACAATAAACTCTTTTATTCAATAAAACATGAATTCTGTTTTTAAACCATGTGCCTGCTGACTTAAAACGTCTACTTTTAAAAAGACAAAACAATCCATGATCACTTTTTTAATGCTTTGCTCATAAACAAATTGGTGAGTGAACTGAAACATTTTTGGAACTTTTCAATTATTTTTTGGCCTTTCTAAGAAAAAAAAGTCCATATATCTGTACATTTTGAATTTACCGTTTTCTCCTTTTCTTTTTTTTTACTTGAATGCTGTCTGAAGTCGAGGAATTATCGGGGGAATTGATGGTTTGACATTGATCTGCTATTTCTGGCTTTCACGCTTAAATAGTTTAAAAGCTTTTGTGTTTGGATTCTTTTCATTTAAAAAGCTTTAAACAAGGTCTAATGAGCAGAAAGAAAACAAAAAACACATTTGGAAACAGTGCAACCAGTGGAAATGATTGAGTCCTTCAATCATGAAGGAAGCAGACAAACCACTTGGAAATATTTCAGAATCAGAAAGACTTTTATTGCCATAGTCAGTGAACAAGATTCAGAGACTAAGAACTTGCTGAGGTACTAATGTGCAAATAATAAGCAAAGTAATAAAAATAATAAAAGTAGGAGATGTAGTAAACTATGGTAATAAAAAATTAACAAAACGAATTTTAACAAACTAAAAGTGCTCAGAACAAAAATGTAAACTGTAGTGCGGAGGAGATAATAGATTAAGAGAATGAAGTGTCAAGAGTAAAGAGACCAAGTGATGAGCGGATCCAGGTTATAAATTGTTTATAAGTCCAACGGCAGAAGGGAAGAAGCTGGTTTTGTGGTGGGACATTCTGATCCGAATGGACCGGAGCCTCCTGCCCGAGGGAAGTGGCTCAGGAAGTCCATGTCCAGGTTGGGAAGGGTCAGCTGCCATCCAACCTGCATGCCCCTGAGTCCTGGAGACTTACAGGTCATGGAGAGATGGGAGGCTGCAGCCAATCACCTTCTCGGTGGAGCACACAATGCATTGCAGTCTGTGTTTGTCCCTAGCTGTGGCACCAGAGTACCAAATGGTGATGGAGGAGGTGAGGATGGACAGCTTTTTTCAGCTGCTGCAGAAAGTACATCCTCTGCTGGGCCTTTTTGATCAGAGAGCTGATATACGGCCCCCACTTAAGTTCCTGTGTGATGGTGGTACCAAGGAAGCAGAAAGAGTCTACAGTGGTGATGGGGGAGTCTGTCAGTGCAAGGGGGGACAAAAGACTGCGACTTTTCTGAAGTCCACGATCCTCTCCACTGTTTTCTGAGGGTGAGCTCTAGGTTTCATAAATATTGATGACCAAAGTATAAGGCACATATGTTTGTGACTTATTCATATATATACGTATATATATATATATATATATATATATATATATATATATATATATATATATATATATATACTACCGGTATATATATATATATTTTCAAAGCCTACGAAGAAGGCTTTGAGTGTGTTTTGTGTTCACCACTGAATTGTTTCCATGTTATGAGGTGGTGGAGATGTATGACCCAGAAGCCCAGCCGGGTTTTAACCACTTCATTGCAGGTTAACAGCGGTTAGGAAAAGGTGTTCAGGGTAAGCTTTTGGTGATGTCAATGGGACCATACGATGTGGCGGGGACACCAGTGTGGCTGCAATAGGAGTGCAGAACAGCATATCTGACAACAGAGTGATGGACACCAGGTATCAAATAACTAGGGTGTTACGACTCGTATGGTCTAGGGTTAGGCCGATATGTAGACGGATGTTATAATTGATTCCCGGGATTTAAACAATTAATTGAAGAACAAGGAAGAGTAGGGTGTTGAGAAAATAAACTACAATCAATGTTTAACCGGTTGATCTCAACAACTGAAAAGCTTGTTTTGGGAATGCTGCATACGGGTCCTCTCTCAGCTTGGCACCAGTCCTTTTTATTCAGCCAACTAGCACTCATCTGTAACTGCCAACAGAAGGGGAAGGTTGGGAGCCTGGGTGGCAGAGGTAAGAGGGCGACTAAACCAAAACCCAAACGTCCCCCGAATGGCTTTGCCCATAACACAGAGGAAGACAAGACACAGGTGCAGACATCAAGGAGAGGCAATTGGAACCAGGTGTGCTAAACAAAGGCATAGGGGAAGTTAGGATGGAGGAAGTGTTCCAGAACAGATCATGACAACCCAGCATTTTTTTCCACATCATGTCAATCAAAATTTTATTGTGGCGTTACCGCAGTCGATCCCAGATAACATCAGACTAAAAACAGACCGTTCCCTGAACAGTTTGTCTCAGAAAAATATCCATTTGAAGTACAAACTAACTTGATGATCTAATGGGTGAGAAATAAATCAAAGCTTTTTTTGTCGCACTCCTAATGGTTGTTTATACATGTTTTGCTCAAATAAATGTGATTTATTTTATTTTTTTGGTCACATTTTGCTTATTATACTATAGTAAAGACACATGTTTTGTCAGTTTGACCTGAGCCTGCTTGGTTGCCCATCTGTAACGGTTGAAAGAACAACAGGAGCTGCTGTTATCTAGTAGATAATCTGAGGATAATCTGTGAAAGCATACATCACAAGCATATGATAACAGTCTGAACTTCTCTAAGCTTTCTGCAGCAGTGCAAAGAAAAACTCTGACAGGCAATCAGTTAGTTTCTGTTCAACCTTTACATGACAAAGCAACAAATTGCCTTTGAATTGCATGTTGCGGGTGAAATCCCAGCTCCAGGGGATGGTTTTTCTATTCCTCTTCTTTAAAAGCAATGAATCATTGAAATATGACAAATATGGTTTGACATTGCTTTTTGGGTCTGATTAATGAGTGTAGCTACAGTCACGGTGGAAAGTCCCACACACTCAGGTTTGTGGATTTCTGTTTAGCGCTGGGGCAGTGAAGACAAACCTCTTCATGTGTGTTCTGGCGCTGATCAGGGCTTGGCTGGGTGACATGCAATCAGGCCGTTCCCCTTATCTGATTCTATTTACAAAAAGAATAACTAGAATACGACCCTTATAAAAAGAAACTATTCTATTAGTTCCACTTTGAAACTTTTTAAGTGGTGAAATGACTTGTATTTAGATCAATAGGAGTTTCAAATTAAAGTGGTTTAATAAACTTACTAAGAAGAAGTTTATTGGATTGAGTTTTTTTTTCCGTTCTGTTGCGTGGAGTTCCACAGATCCGGGGCCGGGTCGCGGGGGCAACAGCCTCAGACGGAAAGCACAGGCTTCTCTTACCCCAGCTGCATTGTCGAGCTCACCCGGAAGGATCCCGAGTCGTTGCCTGGCCAGCTGTGGGGCATAGTCTCCCCAGCGAGTCCGGGGTCTACCTCTTGTGCCCGAAACAGACGTCTGAATAAGTTAAATTGAATTGAAATGATTGCCCAATATGAGATTATCTGTGGATGGTTGTGTGTGTATGGCTCTGCAGAAGACTGGCGACCTGTTCGGGGTGTACCCTACCTCTCTTGTGGAATCAGCCAGGATAGGCTCCAGCACCCCTGTGGCCTTCATAGGGATAAGCGGTTCAGAGGACGTGAAACAAAAAAGAATTGAGATAAATTGAATTATTTTTGGATGATACAGAAACAAAAGTTTCATTTTGAGTCACACTGATTTATGTCGGGTTGAACACAATGTGCTGAAAATAGTGCAAAAGTTATTATTAGGCTGCTGTTTTTCATTTTAATTGTTATATTTAAATGACCTCCATTGTTTTTCAGTATTCAGGGATCCGGACTGTCATGACGTATTAGTTACAATCAGTGATTTGTGTCATCTTTAATAATAAAGATCCATATTACAGCTCATTTTGGCAGATTTTTATTAAAGCTGAACTGCTTTCAACATCTACCCAAAAAGAGTTTGACATTTTATCAAATAAAAGAGTAAATCAACACTGGGAGTAACATAACCCTGAAGACTCATTTTTCTTTTGAATCTTCTGGTAAACAAGATGAATTGACATTTTTAAAGACATCTCATTTTTATGAGGTTATTTCACTTTAAAGTAAATCTTTTCTGTGCAACAAAATCCAACTTGATCCATTGAATAAACTGTTTCTGTTTAATAGGAAGGAACATTGAGCACTGTTTTTACACGGGAAAGAAATTAAAGTAAATACCCAAAAAATGTTCCGTTTGGTTCCGTCATTTTTCGCTTATCCGGGGCCGGGTCGCGGGGGCAACACAGCCAGCTGTGAGACATAGTCCATCCAGCGCGTCCGGGGTTTCCCTCTTGGTCTCTTCCCAGTGAGAAGTGGCCAAAAAAACCTCACCAGTGAGGCGCTCGGGGGGCATCCTGACCAGATACCCGAACCACCCCAACAGGCTTCTCTCAACCTGGCTCGGCACAGAGTTCCTCAAACACCTCAGACAAAGCGTGGCTCAAAAACCCGTATGAAGAGATCAAGCATGGTCAAGTTGCCCTCATCCAGATGCGGGTAACCCGTTGGAGCCAGGCCCAAGAGGGGGCATGAAAGCGAGTGCCTGGTGGCCGAGTTTTTTCCCACAGGTCCGGCCGGGCTCAGCCCAAACAGGGGACATGGGCCGCCCTTCCAGTGGAATCACCACCTGAAAGAGGGTCAGGTGAACGGGTGGATGAAGCAGTTCTATTCCTGCTGCAGAGGACTTATTCCTCTCTGAACAGACCCACCACCTCAGTTTGTCTCATGTTCTTCAACTTCTCCTTGGCCTTCAACACCATCCAGCCGAGACTGATGAGGGAGAAGTTGAAGAAGATGCAGGTGGACGCTCCACTGGCCTCATGGATCTAGGACTACCTTCATTTCTGCCGCCCTTCATCAAACTCTATAACTTTTCATTTTCTAATCTGTAGCTACTTGTTTGGAGGTGCTTATTTGTTCTTCTTTGCTTTTCTGTTTGCACTGCAGCACTCAAATTTTCCTTCGGAGATTGATAAAATATTTTTCAATTCATTTCAGTTCAATTACTCATTTAGACCTTGCTATGATGCTATGAAAATAATTATTCCCTAAAATCTTTAAAAGCTTCAGCTCATTGATGGATAGCAAAGGAGAGTATGTTAAAGTGATGAAGAAGAGTGTGAACCAAGCTGGAATGGTTGGAGAAAAGTGCCGGGCATGGTCTGTGATAGAAGAGTCTAAATCTTAGAATCTAAATCTTTATTTTGACTCTTTTTTTTCATCCTGGTCAAGTTGCGGGGGTGCTGGAGCCTATCACACCTGATTCTAGGCAAGAGGCAGGGTACACCCCAAACATGTCGCAGGGCCATTTACACAGTCACTTCTAGGGACAGTTTTATAGTGGCCACTCAACCTAAAAAGCTAGTTTTTGCAGGGTTGGAAGAAACCCACGCATACATGGGGAGAACATGCAAACTCCACACAGAAAGGCCAGCGTTTCAAGCCTCGTCCTCACGTGGGGTTTGAACCCAACCTTCTTGCTGTGAGGCCACTGTGCTAACCACTGCGCCACCGTGCAGCCTTATTTTGACGGTATAGATTAAAAAGAAGTTGTTCAACTTGTCTTGAAATTAAGTTGTTTGGATTGCAATAAAATTCTAAAACTCTACACCCCAAAAATAAAATTCTATTGACTTTATTAAATTATTTTATGTCTGAAATTAATCTAGATGACAAACCTCTTGAATTGACTGCCATTGATACCTTTTCCCTTCTGAAAAAGGACTAAAGTACTGCTGTGTTCATTGCAAAACTCCTGTCTGTCATTCAGAAAGAAGACATTCTTGTCATTCCTCTGCTTGTGGTTTGGTCTCACAGCTGTAAAATAGCAGTAATAACTGTTGTTCTATCACAAGAGACTGTGTGATTTCACCATTGTTTGGGAATTTCCCTGCAGAAGCCTAATACTTCAGATTATTACTAAGACCGCACAAAGTCTAGAGTTTGGAAATCGGTAGAAAGATCTTCAGATGGCCCAGCAGCTATAATAATAAACTCAAATTCTAGATGACACATAGCCTGAATACGCAACAAGTCTTTCTCAGAACATTTATTAATAATTGTTCAAACAAAATATGTACTATCTTGGCACCGTGCCACTGACCCCGCTCATGACTAACAACTGAAGGTTTCCAATAGTGACTAATTCTTATTACTCATATCAATAAATCAACAAGAAAGAATGCAGATTACTGCCATCAATGCCATTAGTCAGTCAGTTCATCTTCTGAACTTCCCTGACATGGTTGCGGGGGGTACAACCCTGGCATATAATATATTGCAGATGGAATTTACTCTCAGGATTTAAAAGAATTATCTTAAGTTTTAATGTTAAATTTAATACTCAAGTTGTTACTCAAGTAACAACTTGCGTATCAAATTAGAACTACTGTAACTATGCATTAAATCATAATAATCAAGAAGTTTTTTTCTATTCTTTAAGCATCAAAGCACTGAAATAATAGTTAGTTTCACGACTTCTGACTTGTTTCAATTATTTTTAAAATAACTGTTCTGTTAACATATTAATTATACATTGTTAAGAACTTTTTTGGGATCTTATGTTACAATACTGGAGCATTTTAAAGGAGGGAGACGGTGGCTCAGTGGTAGAGCGTTTGTCCGTGGACCGGAAGTCTGCAGTTCAGATTTTGACTGAGTTCACATCTAGGGTCCTAAGAGAAGACACCCCCATTTCTCCCACCATTGGGGCCGTTGTCGCAGCCTGCTGCGGTGTATTAGTGCCGCACACAAATTTCTCCGGTGAGGGATCAATAGAGTATGTAAAATTTTTGCTTTTCTGTTTCTGAGTTAATATGTTAATATAAATCTAACAGTTAGTTTAAACACATAATAGCCAAAATTATCAATGAAAATTATAAAATAGTTGGTGGTTACAAAAGGGTCAGGAGAAAAATATAAACGTGGTGGGTTCATAGTTAACACAGGATTGACTTTTAATGATTCAGGGGAGCTCGGAGAAGAGCTGAGGCACACAATCAATCTCAAATCAGCCGTGATTATTGAGAATTTTTCTGAATCTTGCTAGTAAGGCTTTGACTTAAACATAATGTAAACTTTCCAAGACTCCATATTGTTTAGACAGTAAACAGAGGGTCATTGGTTCTTATTTTTCAAAGTTGTGCACAAACAGATGTAAATTTTAGAAGTACAGAAACATACATCACTTACTGTATAGAGAGTAATTTACGGGAGCTTTTATGGCCAATGCAAAGCATGATCTCAACAAATGCAGCAGCTGAAGAGACGTAAGTAAAAAAAGGGAAGTAATTTCAATTCAATTTTATTTATAGAGTCTAAATAATTAGGGGAGGAGGATAGCTCAGTGGTAGAACTTTGCCCTTGGACCGGAAGTTCTACGGAAGTTTGCAGGATCGAATCCCATAGAGCTTATGTCTAGGTATCCTTGGGGAAGACACCTAATCCCTGTTTTTCCCACCATTGGCGCTGTTGTGGCAGCCTGCTGCGGTGTAATGCAGCACACAAATTTCCCCATTGAGGGATGAATAAAGTATATTTCTTCTTCAATATCCTAAACCAATGGGCTCCTCAGTTTGGTGGCACACATTGGTAATGGACAATTTTTATAGTAATTATGGAAAAAGTGGTTAGAAATGTATCCTCGGATCCAAACCCTACAACATGAGGAAATATGCCTTCAGAATTCCGTTTCTATGCAAAGAAATCTGCATGTTGTTTTCATATGTTCCTGAACACTGACCAATACGAAAACAATAAACGAGCTGTTGTAGAATTTAGAGGGGTTTCATTCTCAAATGAAAGATCAGAAATCGAAAGGATGACAATAAAAGACCACATGTAGAAAGAAGAGTGCAGTCTGTTTGAGTTGTTTTACTTTTCAGTGTCACTGATATCTGCCATGTATACACAATGCAGCACAAAAAGACACTTTTCCTCTAAAACACTCCAAACTGATTACTGCAGATGAAAGCAGTGTTCCTTCATTTGAGTCCTCCTGGCGTTCATTCAGCCGTGGCAAAGTGCTATTGACTGTGTGAAGCTGTGATTGGTGGTGTTGATACGTTTCATTAAGAGGTAACTCTAGCTGCTCATATCTGTGTTTCATCCTCAGAACCTCCTGAGAGCGTGCTACAAAACAAAGGCCGCCGAGTCCTTTGTGGGGTACACTTAGGACAGGTTCAGTTTACTGTAAACACACAGGCGGGGTGTCACGGAGGTCACGTATGAGTATTCGGGTGTGGAGACTTTAGTTGTAGTGAAAATCAAAGCTTTTCGGGAAAATTTGTGTTACTGGTGTATTTTATCAGTTTATAGATTCCTTCTTCTTTTGGCATTTCCCTTTGGGGTCGCCACAGCAAGTCAGTTTCTTCCATCTAACCCTATCTGCTGCATCCTCTTCGGTCACGCCAACTATCTTCATGTCTTCCTTCACTGTATCCATGAACCTCCTCTTTGGTCTTCCTCTAGGCCTCTTTCCTGGTGGTTCCAAACCCAGCATCCTTCTTCCGATTGTACTCTCTCTCTCTCTCTCTCCTCTGCACATGTCCAAACCATCTCAGTCTGGCCTCTCTGACTTTATCTCCAAAGCCTCTAGCATGTGCTGTTCCCCTGATATACTCATTTCTAATCCTGTCCATCCTGGTCACTCCCAGGGAGATCCTCAGCATCTTCATCTCTGCTACCTCCATCTCTGTTTCCTGTCTTTTCTTCAGTGCCACTGTCTCTAGACCAAACAGCATGGACGGTCTCACCACGGTTTTGTATACTTTTCCTTTCATTTTAGCTGAAACTCTTCTATCACACATCACACCTGATACTTTTCTCCACTCATTCCAGCCTGCCTGCACACGCTTCTTCACCTCTTTTCCACACTCTCTATTGCTTGGACTGTTGATCCTAAGATATCTAATTTTATAGATTCCTTCATCGTGTTTAACCACACTGTGAATAAAAATACCTCTAATCAATTAGGGCAGAAAAATCTTTCTCCAGTAAATCTTCTACAGTGTAGAGCAATGAAAAGCTTACAAGAGGTAAAGCATTAGAATCATACAGAAATATTAGATAGTTGTTCTTTTAGATCCAGAGCTACTGACCAGTGGATAATGTTCAGTGAGTTCAATAATCTCGTGGTTAGTAGAAACTTTTACATTGGCCATCATAGTAAAGATTTGTTGGGATCCTTGTATCTCTAGAGACAATAAATTCTGCACCTGGCTTGATGCACTGTGCGCTGTCTTTGTAGCTTTAAAACACATATATGCTGTGACATGCCACGTGCCATAGGAACGATATTGAGCAGGTAGCGATAGGAGCGGGGATATTATAATGTCGATAGCTGGTCTGAAACATGCTCAAATTTGTTCCTTTTAATTATTGTTATTATTTTATCATACTGTAGTAATCCCTCATGGTGAAATTTGCACCTCAGCAGGCAGACAATGACGGTGCCAAACAGTGTTGTTTTCGTCAACGATAACGACAACGAAATGATTTTGTCGACAAAGTAATTTTTTCATGATGATGACGTGAGGATAACAAAATAAATGCAACATTTTGGTGACAAAAATGTGACAAGACATTTGTAAGTTTCTGTTGAACAGACGAAAATGTAACGAAATAGACGTCAGGCTTTCATATTTCTGTCTGTTTAAAGAAAACCACAGCGGCTGCATTCTGTCTCTCAGTGCGGCACGCCCACCCGCCTCCCCCACAGACACGATGCTGCATGTTCACACCGTCTATACGGTGTGAACGTGTAGACGGTCTCGTGGATATAGTCCAGCTCAAATGAGCTCAAAAGTCCGTATTTTCTCGTGGACTCTATCCACGAGAAAATCACACACCATGGCGGCAACAGCAACAAAGGAGCTTGGTGGTCAGAAACTTAAAATTTTCCATGTATTTTGCGCAAACAGCATGCCATTTTCAGGCTAACGCTAGCTTGTCGGCGCTGCTAATGTCCTTAGTTTGGTCACGCTAACGACTGTTTTAAAAACAATTCATTCCAATGTTTACTTTGTTTACAGGGAGGGGTGTAATTTTTAAGTATGCATAAGTTCCAACGTTCTTCACTTACAGAAGAATTTCTATTTATTTTACATTGGTTTACAATGTTTGCTGTTTTGCGCAAGTTAAAGCTCGGCAGTGTTTTGTTTTGCTCCTATTTTTTTTTTTTTTTTAACAAATAACAGGTATCATTCTCAGTAATAAAACCACGATTATTAAAGTAAGAATTTTTTTTTTTTTTTTACACTTAAAACTAGAGTAAAAACGTTCTAAGTCTCCTCTGACTAAAACTAGACGAAAACTCTTTTGGGTTTTTGTCGACCAAAATGTGACTAAAACTGGAATATATAGAGATGACAAAAATGTGACTAAAACTTAAATTAATTTTCATTCCAAAGACGAAGACTAAAACGAAAACTCAGATGGCTGCCAAAAACAAAATTGATGCCAAAACTGGGTAAGGTGTCTTCCCCAAGAACACCCAGGCATGAGCTCAGCAAGATTTGAACCGACAACTTTTTGGTATAAGATGACAATTTTACCTCTGAGCTATCCTTACCCCAATTTCCTGAGAAACTTTTTGCTTTTGTACTTTATAAACTTGAACATTTTATCAAAACTTTTTCATTCTAAGTACCTAAGAAACATTTATTTGAGTTGTTCAAAAGTTTTTAATATTACTTCATGACGTATTAAACTTTGCTGCTTAATGCAACTTAATCTTTTCTAAAGAACAAAAATGCAGACTGCACTAAACTTAAACATATCCAGGGCAAATTTAAAGGAAGTATTTTAATAACCGGCTAACCAGACAACATGAAATCAATCACCTTCTAGAAGAGTTATTTGGTGTTTGGTCACCTTGACCCCGACTCTTTCTACAAACACTGGTTTAAAGCTAGATACTCTAATGTGTGCATACCTGCATACTGGGATATAAATCTCCTCACCTGAGACATGAGTCATTATAATGTGTCTCATTAAATATTTAAGACCTGCTATAAGATTATTTTAGGGTGATACAAGTAAAATGATTGAGATTTTTTTTTTATTATTATTATTTCTTTAAGGTTAGAGAAACTTGAGCCAGAGTGTGTGTTTGTCCTGGTATCTTTTCCAACAGAGGTCAACCAGTCAACTAGGTGCTGAGGGAACGATTTTTCACAGGCTTTGATTTGCCTGTGAGTAAGTTGGCAAGTATGCTTTCAAAGTCCAGTAGTCTGCGGTCCCAGCAGACCTCCACAAAGGAGTTAATCCTCTCTATCAGGGCCAGTGCAAACACATTAGCCACAACATCAACATTGCACTCAAGAGCCTCGTTGACAAATCGCCTTGCTTCTCAATGAAATTTAGATGAGAAGCCACTACATTTCTTTCTCAGCAAATAACTTAGCTTAAAAATTAAAGTCCAAGATGAACTGATAGAATGATTTCATGTTTCTCAGACAATCAGCAAAGAGTTGTAGAAATTGGAAATAGAGCAGATTTTTTCTTCCTTGACACGCTGATAGATTTCTAAGTTTTACTGAAAGTTGATATGGAAGAACTTCAAGCGCTGACAGCAAAGCAACTTTTTGTGAATACTGAGGGAACATTCAGACCCATTTGGATCAATCTTGGATTTTTTCTTCTCAGTTTGAATCTCCATTCCGTTGTCTTCCATTTATCCGGGGCCGGGTCATGGGAGCAACAGCCTAGCTGCATTTGCCAGCTAAGGATACCAAGGCATTTCCCAGCCCGCTCTGAGACATGGTCCGTCCTGTGAACCTGGGATCTGCCTCTGAGTCTCCTCCCGGAGGGACACCTCACCAGTTCAGTAGGATTCCTAAACGGATTCCTGAACCAGCCCATCTGTCTTTGCTCAATCCAGAGGAGCCACTATTCCGAACTCCTCCTGCATGGCCGAGCTCCTTCAATTTTAAATTAGAAATTTCAAACTCTAACCAATAGAAATACTTACTGTCTGCAAAATCTGGAAATTGCAGGGATCCAAAGGCTCTGAGCCAATGGTTTTTGCTCACCGCACAAAAAGGATTCTCAAAAGTTTTCAATGTCCCACATGTCCATATACGTATGTCCATAGACCTATATACGCACGAGTCCAACTAGTGAAGGTAGATTTATTTAATCGAGCAAATATTTAAATATGTATACGTATCGGCACCTCGGAAATTATGGCTGCTTTTGCGAAAGCTCGTACAACAGTGCCAGCCGACATGTTAGCCCGTGTGACTAACATGTCTGACATGTTGGCGCAACTCGCCCGTCGCTGCCTTCCACCCTTTGTGAAGTTGTGGTCTCCTCTGGTCATCCATCACTCTCACGCCGCTCACAGCCTCACTTTGAACGGCCGGTTCACGACGATGTCCAGCGGTTGGAGTTCCTTTGTAAGACCTCCCAGAATCACAGCAAGCGTAGTGTTCTTCTGCTTCCTTGTTTTTTCCCTTTGGGGTAAGATGAGCACGTATAGAGTCATAAATCAGAAGCGATGGTGATACGTGGAAAAAACCATCCGGTCTCCACAACACACAAGGCGCACTGCACGATAGGGCGCGCTGCTCATTTTGAAGAAAATCTAAGATTTTTATATGTGACTTATGGTCGTGAAAATATGGTATATAGATCTTTCGCACTACCTTTACTCAACACATACAAGGAAGTCCTGACTAATCAAGTGAGAATGCAGGAAGACGTTATTGGAAAAAGCAGAAATGTAAAATCCTGTTAAACTTAGAAGGTGTTTTGTTCAGGCTGGAAAGAGAAATCTGAGAACAGCCACAATGCAAGCCAAGGGTTTGTCGTGCATCGTCAAAGTTATCTTTGAGGCGTATCCACTGAGATTTAATTAAATTTAGTTACCTGGATCTTGTGAAGTTGTTGAGATTAGTTAGAGTTACAATCGAATACGGAGGTATTTGATGTTGGTCGGCAACTCAATGAAGCTTCACACAGAACTAAAGAGGTGCTTGTTTTCTTCACAAGTGTGTTTATTGCTTTATTTTTGCGTTGTGACCCCAAAATAGCTCACGAATTTAGCAAACATTGCTGTTCCTGGTCTGATGGTACATGTTTTGACTATCTCTCAGTAGCAATGACATCCATTGCAGGATGCTTAAGATCTCTGGCAAGCCCACGTGTACCTGCTCTCTGAAAAGTGGAAAAGCAGCGAGACTGCATGCACCCAACAGAATAAATTTAAAAATATATCATCAGAGGGTGGGTGTGCGACAGGCCCTTGGGCCCCCATAGTCCTTGCAGGCTCCCAAGTGAGCCCTGTGGACTCCCAGCTGTTCTATGCAACATGCTGAACAGTAGGGGGTCGCCCTGTGTTTGTTTAAAACTAACAGGAGTCCCATTAAAGCCCTGACTCCCCTCATTTAGGACTGCCATCAGGACACAAAGGACAGCCCTGGGAAGCGGCACGTTGCAAGGGACACCAATTATTGAGGCGAGGACAGAGGCCAGCTTGTTCGTGCTCAGGGACATGTCAACTCATTGGACGACCCCCTCCGTCAAACCCATTGACCAGAGCGTACAGAGAGGCATCTTAATTGGTGTTGGGCAAACAGATTTTGTCACAAAGTTGCAAAGGAAGCTAAGTAGCTGAATGTTCACATTGTCTAACCCCTGACCTAGGCTTCAGGGGCCGTTCAGAGACATCATTATGCTCCATTACTTTGAGTAATCGTCTCAGACTCGTCCTATACCGCAGCGGGGAATCCAGGACAGCAATTAAAAGCAATATTCTGGCAATAAAGACAGCGTAAATACAAAGTGAGCCCTTTTCTCTGTGTTCAGTGATATGATAGTGGCGAGGGGTAAGATTTGGCACAAATGGTTGCTAGTAGGGCCTTTTAGCTGAACCAAATTTAGTTTTTGACGATCAGAGGAGGAGTTATTGTCTTCTTCTTTTCGTAACCTGTCCTTTCTCTCTTTCATCCCTTTCCTGGACCCCAGTTCTCCCACACTTCCCACCCACTCTGTCTCTTTCATTCTGCTTTAAAGAGTTTTTTTTTTTTTTTTTTTTTTTTTAGAGGGAATCACTTGACATCATTAGTTTTCGAGAGCGGGCACCATGGCGGGGTTGCTTGTCCTGGCTCACAAAAACATGTCAGATTAGCCGCAGAAGACTTTAGTTTTGACTTCAGGTGAAAGGTCGGCTCGTCGTTTGTGTTTGTTTAATTTTCAAAATAAACATAGGTGACTTGTCTCTCGGTGCTTAATCATGGATGAGCTTATGGTTGTTCTTTTAAGTCTACTGGGGTCTCATCGTCTGCCTTTTTGGGTTCACCATCAATTAGTTTTCAATAAATTGTTGGTAATGTTTCTTTTTTTTTTTTTTTGTTAAAACTATTCACACAATAAAAAAAAACATTATCCATTTATAAGACATGTTTTAAAAATTGTGGTGCTTTAGCGGGATTGTGTTTCGTCTTCTGAACCACTTATACCTGATGGGGTCACAGTGGATGTTGGAGCCTATCCCGCCTGATTTCAGGCAAGAGGCAGGGTACACCCCAAACATGTCACCTGTCTGTTTAAGTGCCACAAACACACAGACAACCATCCACACACACACACACACACACACACACACACACACACACACACACACACACACATTAATTCCCAGGGACAATTTCTCAGCGGCCAATCAACCTAACATGCATGGTTTTTGGAGGGTCGGAGGAAACCAGGGTATCTGGAGATAACCAACTTATACACGGGGTGAACATACATATACTGTATTTACCTTTGGGCTACAATAAATTTGACTTTGTATTTCCTTATTTTCACTATTACAAACACTCAATTTTTAAATCTGATAGTTTTTCTTTTTAGTTGTAAGTTTTATGTAACTGTGTGTCTTTTTTCTGACTTCACACACAAATCTGATCTGTTCTTACACTGGCTAGGCGTATGGGGACGTAGATGTATGATAATGACTCCATCAGAAACAAACTCAATGTTAAAGTTGGGGTTTTAGTTTAATATTTATCAGGCTTGCAGAAATTCTACAAATGTGCCTGGTAACTTCTCTACAAGACGGAAAAATGTTTTTGTACATTTTTTTTTCATTTTTGGAATTTATTATTTTTCAAGTACTAAAAACACCCCTGCTTTCCGTGTTTAGAATAAAACGTTGCTAAATGTTTATCAAAACTAATGTAAATGCACTCCGGGTATTTTGGAGGGAAACTAATAAATTTAAAGCCCATGTTTAATATAAGTCAGACAGGGACAATGTTCAGAATTTAAAAAGTGATAATGTGGCACTTTGAGAGGTTTATTGGTGAACATTAATTGAATTTGACTGAAATTGTTCATTATATGCGGCATGGTGGCACAGTGAGTAGCACAGTAGCCTCACAGCAAGAAGGTCGTGGGTTCGAGTCCCAGGTGGGGACGAGGCTTGGAACACTGTCCTTTCTGTGTGGAGTTTGTATGTTCTCCCCGTGTCTGTGTGGGTTTTCTCTGGGTAGTCCGGTTTCATCCCCCCTCCAAAAACATGCATGCTAAGTTGATTGGCCGGTGCCAAATCTGCCCCTAAGAATGAGTGTGTGTGGGTATGGTTGTATGTGTGTGGCCCTGCGACAGACTGGCGACCTGTTTGGGGTGTACCCTGGACTTCGCCTTGAATCAGCCGTGATGGGCTCCGGCATCCCCTACAGCCCCATAAGGGATAGATGGTTAAGAAGGTAACTGACTGGCTCAGCCTGATTGGGGGTGTTGTAGCCAATTTTGACTAGTTAAAAGTGAGATGCGGGGTACACCTTGAACAGGTCACCAGTCTGTTGTGGGACACTTTTACCAGTAAGGATGAAAACTAAATTGAATTTTTAAAGAAAGACAAAGACTGATGTACTTTATTTTTCTATATTTTAAATTACACGTATAATAATTGAGATAGTAATAAAATGCATCAGCGAGGAAAATCAAGTTGACAGTGTACTATTTGTACAATCTTAGTATTACAAGTAACGTTTATAGTTAAATAAATGCATCAATTTGGGAATACACTGATGGAAACAACAGCTTTAAAAAAAAGTTTACGCTAAAAGGCTGCAAAGAAAAAGAATTACAGTGGCCACTTCTTTTCTGATGGGACCAACTTGTTGCTAATGCCAACAGAAATGAACTGTTTGTTTTGTTTTTGAGTTGAACAGTGAGTTCCAAATCAGACATTTATCTTTTTAAATGCTTAGGTTTCTGTAAAAAAAAAAAAAAAGAATGGTTTTATTAACTTATTTTCTGCTTTCCAGCAGCAGAGATCATTTCATCTCCCAGATTGCTGGAAATATAATAATAATAATGCATTGAACTTTCACAGCACTTTTCTTGACACTCAAAGACAGTTCGCATATGCATTATTCATTCACTCCGTTCAAAAAGTATCTTTTTCACTGTACAAGCACCAAACCTGCGTGTGAGCATGTTTGCTTGTGCATTCATCATACGACTTTGTCTGTAAATGTCCTCATCTGACATGTCGTCACAGATATAATGTCCCAAATATTTTTATTTGTGACAAACAGACAGATCCTTCCCACATAGTAACTTCACACTTTTATCATTCATAGTTCCACAGACCATTATGACACTTTTAATTGTATTATACTTTATGTCAAACTCCAACCCATAAGTAGAGCAGACATTGAGAAGTTCCTGTAGACCTGCACTATTTGGGCTGAAAACAACAAGATCATCAGCATACATTAGATGGTTCATTAAAGAAGACCCAATCAGACAGCCTATTGATCTGCTTAACAATTTGGAACAGCTTTCAGAAGTTTTGCTCATAATGGGGTTCAACTGACAACAGACCTTCACAATAATTACAATTTCTGTATCCAAAACCATGAGATACAAAACAATCCAGATAAACCAAAGCAAAAATCTAGATGACGCTTGAATTCTCTTTCTATAATAATTTGGAACTCCCTGAATAATCAAGTGGTCGTGATCAGACTTTTTCTTGGAAATGAACTTATGAAAGTTAATTTTAGTCTACCGTTTGAGCCTTTTCCATGTCTACCTCCCCTTCATGCTGCATCTCGATGTACTCCAGGTCACACATTCAGATAAATGGACTCTACTTATGTAACGTTTTTTCGCCTGCGTTGGCACTCAAAGCGCTTCACAGTGTAGCTCACATTCACCCATTCACATTCATACCTGATGAGGATGCTGCCATGCAAGGTGCAAACCTCCATCAGGAGCAACTGGGGATTCGGTGTCTTGCTCAAGGACACCTAGGCATGAGCTCCTGTCATTTAAACCTAGCAAAAACAAATCAATTTTCTGGTTAATTTCAGACACTAATGACAGGTAATTACTTATACAAATAGACTAGAATTTCGAGTTAATTTTTCCTTTCAACATTCCCGACCAAACCAGCCACTACACATACAAGTCACACATATACAGACTCGCAGACAAGTTTATTTATTTAAATTTAAATTGGAACAAACCCAAAATCAACCAATACCAGGATAATGGAGGGAAGAACGTTTTCAAATAATTTAGAACAGGTTGTGATCTCATGTACATGTTTTTTGTAAAACATTATAGACATTATTAGATGTCAAAAAACATCCATGCCAAATGGTGGTTAGGTAAATGAGTGTTATGTTAGCATGAGTTTTAAAACTGTCAGGCTTTTTAGTTTCCTCTGGAGTCCTCACTAGTGATAATATCTGCACGACATTCTTCAACCTATGGGTTTTCTAGGTGGCGTCCAGACAAAGTGTGGGCTTTAAAGACAATAAAATAGCTTTCTGGGGAAAATCTTGTTTTATTAAGAGAGACAGTATTAATCCCATTCTGGACAAAGCAGCTCTTATATTTGATATATTGGCAAAATTATTGGTCATATACACCAATGAGGACTTAGGTGATTTTATAGATAGACTGCGTCACTTTCCAACCATAAAACGTTCAGGTCATTTGATGGCCGTGACTCCTAATACGCGTCAATGCCGCAAAGCAGCCGCTAAATACTGAGAAACGGAACGATTCAACTTTTTCCTTAGTACATTAATGGATGTCGGGGAGTAATTTCTCTTTCCCTTTGCCCTTTGAAATGACCCAAAAATTTACAGTAGTAAAGGTAGCCAAACCAAGTGTGAATGCTTTGTACAAGCCTTCATAATCCCATTAGCAATGGTAATAGTTGGGAAAAAAATGCATTTATACCCATATTTCATTAGCAGCTCTTTGGGGCTTTAAATGCCTTCTAAACTGGCCGAAAAATGTCTTAATCACAGACTGAAGTTAATGTATTTTGTTCATAAAAACCTATTTAATAATAACAAATGGTCTCCGGGCTTCCTTTTGTAAGATTTTTGAAGGTCTACCGTAGCAAAGTATTTTACCAATCTCATTGGGGACATTCTTTGTTGCGGGCAGAGTCAAATTGAAGCAAGTCTGCCCAAAGGCCTTCACATTCTGCTTCAGAACATCATGAGTGTCAATAAAATTTTGTTAGGGGAAATTCAGATTTTGTGCAGGCTGAGCCCGAATGATTCTATACTGTTTGTTTATGTTTACAATCCACCACTGCCCATTGGCTCGTGGTGAACCAATCCTGAGGTTCCTCATCTTCTTCTTCTTTCGGCATCTCCCTTCAAGGGTCGCCACAGCAAGTCAGTTTCTTCCATCTAACCCTATCTTCTGCATCATCTTCAGTCACACCAACTATCTTCATGTCTTCCTTCACTGTATCCATGAACCTCCTCTTTGGTCTTCCTCTAGGCCTCTTTCCTGGTGGTTCCAAATCACCAACCAATCCTGAGTTTCCTCATAAATGACAAAAAATCTTTTGGCCAAAACTATCCTGCCGAATCTATTCGTACCAAAGGGCGCTGCATTTGACACTTGTTGCAGGATACGCCTCCTGTTCCAGGTGAAGTTAGCATTCTGCTTGAGTATATTTGGTGATAAATAAACTTTTACTGCCTATTAGCTACTGGATTTACAGCAAAATATATAATAGACAGCCAAACTGAGAGCTTGGTTGACCTAGTGTGGGAGGTCACAATTAGCATTCAGATGCTAACTAGCAACTCTGTCTGTGAGGTTTAGCTTTAGATGCTTTAATCTTACCATGTTTACATTCTTGTGTGGCCATCTATTATTTGTTTTTGTGATTTCCATGTTATCATCAAGTTGTTGGCATGGTTACTGCTTATTTAACGCTTAAAATATTGGCGTAACAGGAAGAACTAACGTGTTTGTGCTTGGGTTTTCCCCAGGTACTCTGGTTTCCTCCCACCCTACAAAAACATGCATGTGTGGTTTATTGGGAGGAAAAACACGGTGAAGAGTTTTTTCTCACCGTGAAGGATTCTAAGAGAAAGAATGTGCTGAAATTGTTTAGCTAGCTTTTGTTGGTTAGGTTTTAGCTGTATGTTTCATTTTTTCTTACTCTATTGATCCCTCACCAAGAAAATTTGTGTGCTGCACTCCTACACTACAGTAGGCTGCCGTGACAGCATCATTGGTGGGAGGTGTCTTTTCCAAGGACCCTAGACGTGCACTCAGTGGGATGTGAACCCGCAAACTCCCGGTTGATTTCCGGTCCACGGGCAAATGGTCTAACCACTGAGCTACCATCTCCCCTATATATTTATATGGATTTTTTAATGTAGGAAATACAAATATATACATATATTGTTTTTATATATGTATATTTCTCCCACCCATTTATTTGTTTATATACTTTTTCTTTTGTTTATTGTTTTTGTACTTTTTTTTAAAATCTGCTATGTGAAGCCTGTTGAGACCTTTTTTTTTTTTTTTTTTTTGTGATTTTGGGCTACACAAAAAAAATTGAAAAAAAGTGGCCACCTCAAAAATGCCCCTAGGATTGATATTGTGGATGATAGGCTATGAGTGTGACCCTGCAATAGACTGGCAACCTGTTCGGGGTGTACTCTTCCTCTTACCTTAAACTAGGTAAGTTTAAGGTAAGAGGAACCCTGAACCTGGGGGTTCAGGGTTGAGTTTCCTGAACCCCCGCAATTCCCTTAGCAGTAAGCAAGTCAGAAGACGAAATGAAACAAACGTAGGCAGTTTTAAGAGTATATGCTTTTATGTATATATATACATATATATATACATATATGTAAAGTATGTCTCTATTCAGATCGTACCAAAGCTAGTCCATCACCCAGTGAAATGTCTATGACGTAGGATCTAAAATCACATTCAGTCAAACTCTTGGTGCTGCACCTTATTTTTTAAATCTTGTGTTCAATGTCCACAAGGATTTTTTTTTAAAAAAAAGAATTGCACCCCATGCATAAATTTATGAAAATACACATAAATTCAAAACAGAAACGCACTAATACAAATAGATTTTAATGAAACAAAATCTATGGCGTCATGACCCAGCTCATTATTTCGTTTTTTTTTCCCTTTTGTAACTGTGATGTCTCCTAAATTAACTAAATCTGCCAAAATGGGTTAAACTTGTCATGTATGTTGCCTGAAACCATAAAAAAATGTATTACTTACATTTTCGTAAAACTATAATATTGTCATTTTAATGTTCTAATAATCTATTTTAAAATATTCTGATTTACCCTGACATTACCATTAGTGGAAAAAAAGGCGTCACAACTTAAAAATTTGGCCTTGATAGAACCAAGCGGCTTGTTCCCATTGGTGGGAAAGTGCTGATTAATTGTGTCGTAGCCCTGTGAGAAAGTACGCCCAGCGCAAAGCACTAATTATGGGCCCTGCCTGGCCGAGAGAAAAGGGGACAAAACTCTCAACAAAGGCTCATCTCATATCTCAAGACAATGAGGAGCTAAAAGAATAGGAGAAAGGAGAAGTTAATGAGCTGTGTCACCTGGCATCTGTTGTTGCTGGAACAAGGACCGGCTGATTTGTGGACATGTGAGAAAAGGTTTTGTGTATTGTCATGCAGTTTTTGCAGCATTACCAAATAAATAGAAATATGTATGTGACGAGTTTTTTTTAGATTTCTTTGTCCGCCCAGTTATTTATGAATGGTGTTTAATGATGGAAAGAAGAGTTTTGCAGTAGATTTATGTTAATATTATGTTAATATTTTGCAGCTTATATTTATTTAAAAATTGTAAATTTAAACTGTTAAAAAAAATTTATAACTTTGTTTTTAAAAAACAGCACAAACTTAATTAGGTTGAGCTTTTTTGTTTGACCGAACAGCGCAAAAAGACAAAAGCCTACTGACAATTAAATATCACTTCCAGCTGAAAAAAAAAACCAAAAATTAAAAAAGTATTTGTCAAAAGTTTATAAGAGTTCAGGAAAAATTTAAATGTTGGTTTTCCAGGCGTGAAAATCAAAATAAATCCTTTAAAATGCTTCTGCTGACCTTTGTTCTGACGTCTTGGAAAAACACAGCAACCACAATTTAAACACAAAGACGTCTGACTTTTCCAAAACTTCACAGACAGTAAGCACATTTGTATTCTTGGAAAATCATAACTCAGCCATTTATTCTAAAACACAGTGAGATTCCCTGTTTGGTCGTGAGTTTATGGTCAAAAAGGCGACCAGTTGGCTGTGGTTAGCATTTGGGGTGAGCTCGTCAAAGAAAAGCTGTTTAGATTGTAAATCATAAAACGTGAAACTACGTTCAAAGAAATAAGGTGCAGAAAAAATTCAACTCTGTTTTGTTTGGCTTTGTCATTTTATTTTTTACTGACCATTAGGGACAAATTCAGCTTCACTTTTTGAAAGATTAAACTCTCCGTCTTAGACTAGCTTACATTTCTTTTTGAAGATAGATTTGTTAAGTGTGTGGTCACTGTGCAAACAACCACTTATAGTTGCCGCAGTGAAACTATTATAACTTATTTACAACCACAAAGTTTGTCTTCACATTTACACTTCTCCCTGGTAATACTGTACCCATTGTGCAAACATTCTGTTTGCTTAGATTAATAAAATATAAAGCACTTGGCAAGCCAGACCGCATTTAAAGATTCCACCCTTTTTGAAAAGGGTCTGAGGATTTCAAATGTTTCATTTTGAAGTTATTGGTCCAGTTCCAAAACCATCTAGCCTCCAATGATCAAAGGTTGAGTCAGAGAATAGCCTAGCGGGAGGCTTATGCAAAAATGTCGTCTCCTTATTGCAAATGGGCTGACATGTTGGAAAGCATCGCTGCTAGTTTAAATGTCAATATACCCCGATGCAGTTTTGATGTGCTTGGTCAAGTCTGAAGTATGCAGGGGAGAAAAAAAACGCTTCTCGGTCACATTAACAGAATTTAAAGGTTTTCAAACGTTGAATTGATAAAAAAAATAGCTTTGAGTCTCAGAACTTCCCAAAGAAACATTAAAATGTTCCTTATTTTGTAGAAAGAAAATAAACCTGTTAATGACTTAATAAGAAACCACAATGATGCAACACAAAACTTCGTATTCTCACTGACAAAAGAAAAAAATAAAGTGGTGGGAACATTTTTTAAAACTCTAACCATAAAAAAATTCTCCTCAAACAAAAAAACTTTTTTAATGTTAATCCAACACATTATTTTCATAAGGTAAGGTCACACAACAAGCACTTTATTTTCACCTTTAAAAGCAAGTCTGTCATTTTAAAATCCCATGACAGAAAGGGGAACTTGTGGATCTTTTGGAGGTGACTCCTAAAGAGGAATGGATGGGGCCCTGATAGCACTGCCAGGAATTTAAACACAAGTATTTTTTTTTCTCCTCTAAAGCTGCCATCTTTCAGTCTGACGCTTTTTATAAACATCATTCCTGCACGCAGCATTGTGAGAAATGCAACACCGCATTTCTTTAGCACCTTTTAACCTGGTCGGATCTATAAAATATTGTGTTTATGAGGTTTAGAGGGCGGCACATTTACAGGTGTTTACATCATAGTCATATTTCAGGAGATCAAGGCTTTGTACTCCTGCAAAAAGTTATTTTGGTTCAATCGGAATTAAAATAGAAATAATAATTACCATTTTTTTTCTCGAAAATAATTTAATTAATAGTTATGTATATTCATTTCTGAAAAAAAAACCTCAAAAATGGCTTGAATGTGCATTTTGATTGAAGATGTTGTGAAATGTTTTTTTTTTTTATCCCTGACCTTCAAAGCAGGATTCACATGTTGGGTTTGTATATAAAAATGCATACTTTGGCAGTGTGATGAGGAGGGAATGTTCTCTATGTCTAACTCATCTCTACCTGAAACATTTTTTTCCCACACACGCTCTGTGTATATCTTAAATTAGCTCAGAATCGTTCGAAACTATTTTTCCCCAATAAACACATAAAATAAATCATTTTTTTAAAATATAGTCCTCATTTTTATTAACAGAGGCCAAATAAAACTCATCACATTTTATTTACAAAGAGAGGCAATAAATATCTTAATAATAGTCATAAAATTATTTTTTGCTTACATTGTTTTTTTATAAAAAAAAAAGAAGAAACATAATGTGTCATGTTGTTAGTAGCAACTCATGCAACTCAAACAGCACGTGGGTACAAACTACAGCTGCAGAGAGAAGCAAACACTTTTTTCCCTTTTTAGCATCAGAAACAAACTCAAAACCATCAAACATGTTGCCTAAAATTTGCAGTTGAAGTTTTGAGATGAAGTATTGTAGCGATCTGAGTAAATCTGGGCTGCAGATGAAAAAATAGTCTTCTTTTTTTTTTTTGCAGAAATCAGAAACCAAGCAAAGACAGGAGTTAAAGCAGTGGTCCCCAACCACCAGGCCGCGGACTGGTACCGGTCTGTGGGTCTTGTGGTACCGGGCCGCACAGAAAGAAGAAATAACTTTTATTATTTCCATTTGGTTTATTATTCAAGCCATACTGATGTTTTAATTTGAAAAGTCCCCGAATTTTCTTCCTTACATTTATCAATGACTCACCAATGACGCGTCATTTCATTACATTTAAACCCCTAAACTAGTGAAATGAGTTTGAAAAAACAAAGATTTACAGGAAGCTTCTTTAACTGGAGTTACAGAGTTATGAAGCAGACTGGACCTTAGAAACACTCTTCAGGTTTAAGGTCAAGATGGGACTGTCTGGTTCCAGCAAAACAAATTTAGAACTCTGATTGATCTAGTCTTACTGTGAAGAATCTAACTAGTATTTTGTTTCACTTTGTTTTTGTGATATCCTATTTTTTGAAGGTATGTTTACCGTTACCCTTGCAACGAGTGTGCGTTCGAGCAGAGAGAATGTTTCCACGTTATAAAGACGCTGCAAATAAATTTTGTCGTGAAGACAAAGTGGTTTAAAGTTTGTTATTATTGATTTAAAAAGCTAGTTTCTCAGCCGGTCGGTGGAAATATTGTCAGACACCAAACTTGTCTGCGGCGCCGAAAAGGTTGGGGACCACTGAGTTAAAGGACAAACATGAGCACAGAGAGGTAGAAAAATCACCATTGGTTGGTAAATTCTCACTTTAAGGCTTTTCCATAAAATATGAGTAACAAAGAGCTGATAGAAAAAGACATTGAGATCAATTTAAAGGCCCCAAATGTGTTCAAACTGGAAGACTTATGAATATATTGCAATCGATAATGACATCTCCTCTCATAAAGTTTGTTTTTAGTGTTTAAACAAGACAAAAGCCGATATGAATGCCAGACTGGTCAAATCTTATTTGCATGTTAGCAGGATTTGCAGAGATTTCAGCAGATTACAGGTAAAAGTGAAACTAAAAGACAGGAGACATATGGAAAAGAAAAGAGAGACCTGTAAAATATTGCACTCAAAGCTACGCAGTTCTCCTGGCAGCACAGTGTCACCTGTCACCTCTCTCCGTTTCATCTCCATGGTGTCTAATTCCAGTGGAAAGTATGGGATCCACGTTGTCAGGGGCAACACAAACAAAAACCCACAGGTATTCCAATAAATCTCTAGTCGGGTGATTTTTATAACATTTAGTCCGCTCCTGCTTGGGGTTGCGTGGTCAAAAAGAAAGTGTGCCTTCAGGTGGCCGAGGGAGACGGTCTATCAGAGGTCCTTTTAGCGTATCCAGTATAAATAACATGACAGGCACAACAAACATGAACCCAGATAAATCCAAGAGTCAGGAAACACTCAGTCTTCCTGTAATACAAAAATAAACATCTTTGACTGTTTTTGTTCATTTTGTGACGTCTTTAAGGTGTTTTTCTTAAGAAGCTTTTCAATGATGTGTTCTCCCCACAAGGATGACTAGTGCTGTCCTATTGGTCCCATTAGTTCCTTTTAGAGTTGGGTTTTAATCGCCGAGCCCTTCGTGTCCTCTTAGTTACTGTAGTGAAACGAAACTCCTCCAGTGGGTCCACCCGACCCTTCGGCTGACGTTTCATGAAGTGGACTTCCTGTTGCCTCTGTGTGGTTCTGGAGCCTTTCTTGGGTCGTCCTTTTCGGTTGAAACCAAGATACCATCCTTTGTACTTTGCAGATACCAGAGCGGTGTAGTTATTTTCCAGGAACTCCTCGACGAACACACATTCCTGCTTCCTTCCATCGGGCTGGAGAGGGAAGAATGGGACACAGCATTAGATATCAATTTAGGAACATATTTTAATTTATGAATAATTCCCAAAATACTGTCTGTTTGTAGTTACCTTAACCTCAAAATACATCTGTGAGCTGGTTCCATATTTTATAATTCTAATTGGAACGTAAAATCTGAAGACAAAAAAATTAATTCTGCAAGTCTCTCTCAATTATGTTTCCTAAGGCATATGTTGCATGTGGCCAAGGAGAACAAAAAGATCCAGCGTGAGGACCCAAAGCCAGAAACTGCTCCCCCCATGACTCATACCACCTATCACATTTGCAGTGAGTGTGGTAGGGGCTGCAGCTCCCGTATTGGCTTATTCCACCTCAGCCGACAATGCACAAATAGATAAGTGTCCAGGTGCAGACTCCATTGTCTCGAGACACAGAAGAACGCCAAGAATGCTGCATGGCCATGTCCAAATGCTCAGTTATTGGTTTTGTTCGACATCAGATGTAACTTGTGCACTGAAGACCACGCCCGTGATTAGAAAAGATAACTAGCGGATTCATATGTGACCATGATTTATGTGTTTCTGAGAAAGTTTGTAGTCAACCATGTTTGGAAAAGGGAGTAAGTATGCACAGCCACTCAGTACCAACTATAGATTTAGGTTTCCAAGGATGATGTAATCAATGGTCAAACACACAAATGCCAAGGTCGAGAATTCTTGTGATTGGAATACCTCTTTAGCTAGTGAAGAGCATTTAATGAAACTGCCCACAGTTACTGAGTACCAGCAGTAGATGAACACCTTCATAAAGCTGGCCCCTCTTCAAGCAAAAAATATAAACAAAAAATATGTAATTTGTTTGTGCTTCATTTCGCAATTTGCGCTGTAACAAAATCCATTTGAACTGTTTTACTTTTTTAGATAATTATGTTTCTTTTATAAGTCAATCTGAGGTCTTTCAGCCCCACATTTTGCTTAAAAATGCCCCAATTGCACCATTGTTTGTGCTACTTTTGTGCTCGTTTGTGCTGTAAAATTTTTGATTTGTGCTATTATAGTTTTTTTAAAAGTCATTTCAGACGATGACATCATCCAGCCCTTGTTTTGCCTAAAAATGCTAAAAAAAAACCTCCTAAAACTGGTATCAATTGGGTTTTTTTCCACATTTGGGCTGTAATAAGACAAAAATATTAACACAATCGTTTGGATGGACCTTTACACTCAAATTGTACTTTGCTAATATTTTTGTCTCCAATTTAAAACTGGTTTATATTGGATGAAAATATTATTTTAATGAGAATCTTAAGAGTTGCTACAAATGGGAGGTGGTGGCTCAGTGGTAGATCGTTTGCCTGCAAACCGAAAGTTAAGTTCGCAGTTCGATTCCCACTGAGTACACGTCTAGGATCCTTGGAGAAGACACTTAACCCCCGTTTCGAACACCATTGGTGCCGTCGTGGCAGTCTGCTGTGGTGTAATGCAGCACACAAAATTCCCTGGTGAGGGATCAATAAAGTATGTAAAAAAATTACATTGACATATTGACATATTTCATAAGTTTAAAAGCAAATGGGATTTATTGATTTATTGAAGAATAAGGTACGCAAAGTCGAAAGTACAAGTTATTTTGGTTAAAATAAAAAAGAAAATTTTCTCTAATTTACTTACAGCAGAACAAGCAACTATTACAAGTCAAGATATTATATGCAACTCATTGTACGTATTACCCAAATAAAAATGAAACGTATTCCAAGGAGAACATAAGTGGTAAAGATACATTAGGATACATTAAAAATTGAAACACGGCGTCCAAATATAGCGGCAGCATTAAAGATAGTGGTCTGGATAAAAAATTTTTGCCGTTATTGGAAGCAGACCCAATTGCATGTACCGTATACGAAACATTGTCCCGGATGTCTCATGCAACAATGTGTTCTGATGCCACTGGATCAGGTGTATGAAACAAACAATTGACACAATTTATAGGGGGTTTCTTGCACTTTTAGGCGCAATGAAGAGCTGGATGACGTCACCATCCAAAACGTACTTTTCAAATAAAAAACCTATGGTTGCATGAACAAAACTTTTTACAGCAAAAAAGAACACAAACGTAGCACAAATAATTTACACCAACTGTAAGCATTTTGGGCCATTTTTAAGTAAAATGAGGTGCTGGACAACCTCGGATTGACCAATAAAAGGATGGTAAACATCTAAAAAACTAAAATAGCACAAACAAATTTTTTTAAAGCACAAAAGACCAAAAACAAATGACATATTTTTTTGTCTATATTTTTGCTTGAAGAGGGGCCACCTTCATGGAGGGAGGTTAGATGAACTGACTAAGTTTGCAATAAAAGGTAAGCAGGGGTATATTGTGCAACACCTAGGCATCAACATATGCTTGTTCAATATGTTTGCTTTTCTTTGGTGGTTGTTCTTTTTAAAATGAATTACATTCCAATAAATTCCATTGTTTTGAATTAGTATCTGACTTTCTGTCACTTGTAAACCATCAAGAATAAACTAGACGTTTGTTCATTTTGCTGATTTGGAAAATTGACTAATTATGTGCGTTGTACAATTTCGGCGGCAAGTAACCATAAAGAAAAGTATTTATTCAGTTACAAAAATTCCTGCTCAAACCTTAATTTTTAGGAGATATCGAAGGCTAGCTAGGCAATTAGACAAAAAAGTTGGGTATGCAGCGGACAGGTCGCCAATTTGTTGGTCGCCCCATTTTACTCACTTTCTTCAAAGTTTTCTACAAAGCTTCTGAAATGCAACCATTGGAGCGTTTCTAAAGTTTCTACACAAAACTGCTTTTGACTGGTTACGTGCATCATGAATCCTGAGACATGCGAGGTCATAAAGGATGAAAACCCTTCCGAGCCTGGGAAAATAGGACACATTTCTTCATTCTCGAAACTTTTTGAGACAAGGCAGCCTTTAATGTGCCTCTGTCATGTTCTCAGCCTTTATGTGCAACCTGTGAAGCATGCAGGCCTGATGTGGGGCGTTGCTGTGAGAACATTGTTAGGAAAATCAGACCTACTTGCATTTCTTCAGCTTCAGGAAATCTTGATAAATTGATCATGAGATGAAGAGTTAAACTATTTTAAACACTTGGTTCAAGTGAGGGTTAAAAATCAGAAATAGACTTTTAAAAAGTGTAAAACAAGTGGTGTTGAAAAAATGTTACTTTTTTCTCCAATTCCTAATTTTTTAGTTGATTTTTAAGCATATTTTCTCATCATTCTGATTGGTTACCAAGTCAAAAGCCATTATCTGGAATTATAATTGTCTGCAAAAGTAGATACAAATATTGCATCTTATAAGTGACTATTTTTGCAAGTTATTTCTCATTTTGCAAGAAAATATTTATAACATTGTCAATTTTTTTGTTTAAACACTTTTTTTTCCACTTTTTTATGACTAAGTAGCCACAAATATTTTTTTTTGTAATTAAAACGCTATTGGCTGTAGATTAATGTAAATTGTAATGGGGTTTTGGGCAGGTTTTTTAGGACCAAAAATTGTCTTTAAGCAAGTTCAACAAATCTTGTAACATGGTTTACTTTTTCACAAAAATAAACCAATGGCAATCATTTAACTATAATCACCGTAAATTTGTAGCAGATGATTGTGAACTTTATAGAAAAAAAGTACCAACTGTCTTTTTAATTTTATATCACTGTAAAACCACATCTCATAAGTTCTCCTGCAGAAGTTTTCTACTGAGTTCCATGTAGTTTTCCGGAGCCCGTGGCCACCTGGTGTGACTAAGTGATATAATTGCAACAGCATTCCTCCAAAGTGACCATTAGTCTCCCAATGCATTGTGGTGATTGCCGTCTGTAATTGACTGATCGAGTGTCAAAGGAGTTGGCTGATTACGTAATGGAAGAATGGCTGTGCACTATCAAAGGGGTTTTGTTATGGTGTACAAAAACAAATCTACAGAGGTGGTGAAACCCGGCCAGGATTAACCATTTTAACATTAGATTAAATAAAGATGTCTTATGCTTTCATCGGGAGATATTTCTTGTCGTAATAGATATAAATAAACACTGTATTTTTTGTTCACTCAGTGGTGCAACATTTGCCGAAAAAAGCTTGTACTATAAATACTATTCAATTTCACTTCTTTTGACACTGTGAATTTCCCCTGCTGTTGCTCCACACTAAGTCCCACCCTTGGGCGTTTGAAGGGAGGAAAGCAGTACCTGAGTGGAGGGATGAAGCATGATGGAGGAAAAACAAAACTCCGAAGATCAACTGTGTACAAATGCTGTTCCTCCCTTAGACAGCAAGCCTTAAACCTAATTAACTTCTCCCTGCTCCTTGGGTTAGCAAGAGGGGGAAAAACACTTCCTGCTTATTTTAATATATGGGCGTGGCAGAGAACAAAATCAGTGGCCAAGAAAAAAACCTAGCCTTTGAATAGTATTCTTATTCTAGACATGAGCACTCCCAAATTGGCCAAACATGCATGAATGATAGATGATAAGTTCATGTTCTCAATGTCGGAATGGAAAAAAAAAATACTTTTTTCATCCCTCAACAGGAAAATTTGTGTGCTGCATTACACCGCAGCAGGCTGCCACGACAGCACCAATGATGGGAGAAACGGAGGATTAGGTGACCTACTCAAGGACACCTAGACATGAGCTCAGTGGGATTCAATCTCACAAACATATGGAAAACTTTCGGTCCAAAGGTGAACGTTCTACCACTGAGGTATTGCCTTCCCCACACAGGCAATAGCTGCGTATGAACAAAATCAAAACTTCTACAAAGTTGTTTTTTCAAAAACCCCTTTTTAATATTTAATCAATTTTAAGTTTGTGTGGGGTTTTTGTTCAATTTTGACATGATTATAACACTGGTTTATAAAAACGTGCAACTCACCCTTCCAACAACTTTGCCTTTCTCGTTCATGCAAATGTAATGTTCACTTTCTTTTCCTTTTATTCGAATGTGGCTCCCAAACGTTTCTGTCTCGACCACAAGAAGAGCTGAAACAAAGAAAAAAGTAGAATTATTTTAAAATAACCTGCTAAAAAAAAAATCAACACATTTTACATTTACACATGTCTTTTTTCTGAAAGTTGTAAATTGAACAAATCCCAGAAAAAATGACTGTTTTTACGACTTAAGCGCATTTTCAGATGAGTTGCAACAAAAAATATGACCAAAAAAAACACTGATTGAATCACAAAAATGCACTGCTTAATTTTTATGTGAAATTTACTTTAAAACAACCAAAAAAAAAGTACAATGGTTTTTTTTGTTGGGTTTTTTTTGTGCCGTTTTGTACCAAAATAATTTAGCCAAGGATTGTAAAATATCATTTACAGGAACTTTAACTATTTAACTATTTTCTTGCAAAAATGTTCAAATTTACATTAATATTTACTTTGATGATTTAATTTGATAACATCACAAAAATAATTTTGTGGTGTTCAAAGTCTTTACAAACACTTAATCTGACTGAAACACAAAAGCAGACTTAAAGCAATCAAACCACGACCGAGCAAACTGGATTCAACCTCTTATGAATTAAGAACTGTTATTTAGAACATAATTGGCAGGGTTTTTTTTGTCTTTTTTACTTTTCTTTAGACTCATGAAATATACATTCAAATCTCAGCTCATCCTGCATGGTTCTCACACCCAAACACTACAGCCGTTTGGATGAGAGGTGTGTTTGAAGAACATCACAGTCAGTGTGTTTGCATCTGGTCATCATTTTCAGATCCCACGGTGGATTTAAATTTTTGTTGCTCTGAGTGTTCTGTCATCTGTGTTTTAGTGTGTTTGATAAGCAGAACAGCAAACGGGTGTCGACAGTAAACCATGTTACATGTTAATCCCAATATCTTCTTATATCTTGTTTTTGTTTTACTTAAATCATTTTTCTGGAGTAAATTGGACATTTTGGTAGACAAACAGGAAGGTTGATCCAAGGGTATTTTTTAGCGGGGTACTAATATTTGTCATAACGCCCACTTCTACAATGCAAATCTGGATTTCCATCTCGTGTTTCCGATTAGTCATGCAGGACAACAGGTGCATTCAAGTGCATTGGTTCAGGTACTAAAATTAAATTTGCATCAAGTTTCTTAGTGGTTTTGGAAAATTTGTACCTCAATATATTTGTATTCTGAAGAAAGCAGTATTATGATTTTTAAAAATATTTCTTTACATAAAGGAATAAAGTAACCAAGTGTAATTTTATCAGATTGGTGATCTGAACCGGTTGTACCCCGCCTCTGTTAATGGATTAACCAGCTTAGAAAATGCAATTAAATTAATTGTTCTATAAAGGTGCAACAGTCCTTTACAAAAAAAAAAAAAACACCTGCTTTCGGAATATCATCAAAATCAATTTAGTTTATTTATCTATTTAATCCAACACAGAAAAAAAAAAGAAACCTCAATTCTTTTGCTATTTTTTTTTTTACTATCTTTTATTTAGAGCCGCATGCCACCTCAAACAGACCGGGCTATAATCTACTCTAAAGATGTATCCTGGCGGCTCTTTTATTGTTTTGTTTGCAACACCCCCACTCCGACTCCCATACCAAATGTTAACCCCTGCGAGGTCACCTTTGTCTTCACTCACCCTTAGACCAGCAAAGAGATCTTCCAAACATTTGTGCAGCGGTTATGTGCCCCTCAGGATTAGGTTTCAAGTTCCCTTTAGTCTGTGCTCACTCAATCAAAAAGTTAAGATGATCCATTTGTTTAACACACAGGTTCCATTCAGTAGCACTCAAGGGGGCAGAGGAAGAATGGTGGAAGAAGATGAGATGAGCTCGAGGGCAGGAATAACCTCCCACCTTCAAACCCCAAACCTTGACAGAAAAGTGGGAAGTAGGTGACTCGTCTTGAAGGTGTGGGAGGGGATTGTAATTCCTTCTCCTGTTGCGCGAGATTGTTTGTTTGTACTGACATGGTTTTATCGTTGAATAGATTAGTCTGAACTCTTTTTGGGGGTCAATGAGTAGAAACTAAAATTCAAGAAGATTGGTTTGGACACATAACAAAGAGTCATTTAAAAGAGATTCCTGTCATTTCTGTCAAATTTGAAAGTCACTTGGCAACTTTTTGGGTCTTTTAAGTAAAAAATTAAAAACACGTAAAAAATCCATTTCGGATATGAAATCGCAA
The DNA here is from genome assembly GCA_902685375.1 of Neostethus bicornis. Taxonomy (NCBI): domain Eukaryota; kingdom Metazoa; phylum Chordata; class Actinopteri; order Atheriniformes; family Phallostethidae; genus Neostethus; species Neostethus bicornis. Next base: position 9,495,445 of record CACRXE010000076.1, on the reverse strand, counting down.
CACATCACACAACAGGGGGGATTGTGCTTTTGTGTGGGGTCTAATTCTTATCTCATAGCATGTATAAATAAACGTGGTTTCTCTTGTTAACGCTGAAATGCAATATTTGCAGAAAAAGCTTTTAAAGAATTTTTTCCAGTTTCACTTTTTATTTTGAGACAGTGAAACGCTCCCCACCCTCCTCTCGCTTCCCTCTTAGTCCTGCCCCATGGTGCATGCATGACACAGTGTAATTCTTGTTTCAGGTAACAAATACAGTGTAAAGCACGTCAAGTTAGTGAAGCTTGTGCGAGTTTTTTATTTTCTAATTTGGTACAATTACATAAAAATGCTGCTCATTGTTGCACAGCGTTATGTGTAATACTACTGCAAATTAATTCCTGCTTATATTAGTATGCAGGTATGGCAGAAATGAAAATAGTGCTGCCAAGAACAATCTGAAGTTTGAACAGTATCCAAATACTGGATAGATGAGTATGTAAACTGTTCAATTATGCATGAATGAAAAAAGAAAAACAATTCAGGTATGTTTTAGATGTGCGAATTGTGACAAAAACCTAAAAAAAAAAAAAAAAAAATTCGGAAATTCTTTCCAGCTTTCTGTGTTTAAAAAATAAAATAATTGGGCAGCAAAAACCAGATTAAACTGGTAAATAATCTGGTTTTACTTGTAGACATGTGTCTTATTTTTATTAATAAATAATATCCAGTCACCGAAAGAAACTTCAGTTTTGCTACAGTTTTTTTTTTGTTTTTTTTTTGTAGAATTTAAAACTATTTCATGCCTTATTTTTATCTTTAAGATTTACATCCATCCAATTATCCATTAATTTTCTATATGGCTTTATCCACCACTTGTTTGTGGTGAACGCTAAAACTGCTATGTGGAAAGGCGGGGTCCACACTGTACAAGTCACCTGTCTGCCACAAAACAGTATTTTAGATCTCAGAAGTGTTTTTTACAACATGTATCATATCCAGATGTGGGAAGTGACGTGTTACATTTACTGTGTTACATTTAATTGAGTAACTTTTTGAATAAAATGTACTTCTGTGAGTATTTTTAATAGTTTGTACTTATACTTGAGTAAATTTATTAGGAAATAATGCCACTCTTACTCCGTTACATTGGGCTAAAGTTGACCCTTTACTTTTGTTTTTTTTTGTTTTTGTTTTTTTTAAAGCACACTTCCTTCTTTAGATGACTGTGGACAACGTTCCTCCAATCAAATGTAGTGACCACAGTCACATGACTCAATCTGACCTATCAGACGTACCGATGCCCGATCTTGCATGAAAACAAAACTTAGCACGAAAAGTTATTTTGGAAAGCAAGTAACTGCTAATTTCAATTTGATTCCTTAAAAATGTGTTCTTTTTTACTAAAGAAGTCAAAATGATGTTAATTCATATTGTTTATTAAAATCAAGATGAAAAAAAATTTAAAATTTGCCCCAATTTAAAACGTTCAGTTTCTAATCTCGTAATTTTTTCTGTTTAAAAGTAAGACAACTATAGTTTAGTGCTTAACACCTCCTTTTTGGCAGGTTTTAAAGAAAGCAGGCCGCAGCCATTTATTGACCCAGGCGAGGAGCCATCTGTCAAATAAACTTAAAACTCTGTTTTTAATTTCAAGTTGTTTTTATAAGCTATAGAGACTTTTTAGGATCATGTCCAACGCAAAGCTCAAGGGGAAGCTTGTTCTTTACTTTTCAAAGTTTAGAAGAAAATGAACACGCTTTATCCCAGCAAATGATAATTATAATCCTTCCTCCCATGTTTAGTTTTAGACTTTAAAGACCAAACGACACCGGGACATGGAAGAAGTGTTTTTCTTCTTTGGTGTTTTGGAAGCTTTTGTTAAGCTGCCGTCACTGAAAGTAAAAATTACTAGTGAGTGCAGAGGAGCTCACAGGTGCCAGGTACTGCAGCTGCTTGGGGAGGGGCAGGAGGAGGGAGAATTGGCAAAGACTCATGTGAAAAATTGGATCTGCTTCCACTCAAGCTCTAACAAGCAGTAAGGAAACTTCGCCTCGGCGCATCTGTGACTGAACTCACTCAGACCAGCAATTTTCTAGCTGTGAGTCAGCTGTTATGGGAAAAATATTTGAACATGCTACATCAAAGCGAGGAGCGCTGCATTGACCAGCAATTTACAAATGAGTCTTATTTGATCTGAAATCCCAACAAAGCCAGGGGATGTTGTCATAGTTAAAAACATAAAAATGATAATGGGTTTTATGGACGTCTTTGTCTTTGATGCTAAATGTATTTGTGTTTTCATTAGACAGCTTAAGATTATTAAGATGCAACTTAGTGGGTTTCCATGTGATCTGAAAAGATACGGAGGAGTACGGATTGGCATTTCATTAAAAAAAATAAGTCTTTTTTAATATTTCTATACACGTATGGAAATAGAAATTCTTACCGACAAGTGACAAAAATAGAGAATCTCCAAGTATGCCGGTGAGACGTTTATAAAATTATAAAAACTTGGCATTAGCACAAGATTTTATTGCTTAATTTATGCTCCAATCAGAGCATCTTGATGGATCTTTACAGATTCATCTTTTTTAAATAATATTATTGTAATGAGGACATGAACCTGATGCTTATAAGTGGTCTACTGAAATAAAAAAACATTTATTTTAACTGCAAACTCTGAGACGATGAAAACTTTAGCCAATCATTTTTTGTACGGTGGGCATAAACATTGGTTCAAAAACTTCCTGGTTTTGCAACATGTTTTTATATTAGTAAAATTTAAAAAAAAAATTTAAATATTTTTCTTCGGCCTTACAGCAACAAGGCAGGAGTTTCCCGCCTTGTTGGTGGGGGTCTTGTGGTGGGGGCGAGGCTTGAAACACTGTCTTTTCTATGTGGAGTATGCATGTTCTTCCCGTGCTTATATGGATTTTATCAGGTTTTCTCCTACCCTCCAAAAACATGCATGGTAGGTTGACTGGCCACTATGAAATTGCCCCTAGAAATGAATGTGTGTGTCTAGAATTGTCTCTGTCTGTGGCCCTGTGACAGACTTGCGACCTATTCGGGGTGTATCCTGCCTCTCACCTGAAATCAGCTGAATTAAGTTCTGGGACCCCTGTGACCATATTAAGGATACGCGGTTCAGAAGACTGAACAAAAGGGTTTTTTTCTGTTTTTGACATTAGAAACCCCCCTTCTCTTGCTTCTCACTCATCCTGCTCGTTGGACGCTCTAATTGTTTATTTTATTTGATCACAAATAGTTGCCTGACTATCAGTGCTAGATTTTCTTCCAGACTGTCTTTTGGTGTTTTCTTTGATAAATAAACTGAAAAGTAACAGTTGGCGAATCCAGGAGGTGGCTTAGGAGGCGCACACCCTCCCTCCCTCGTTTTGGTCTACAAAAAAGAAAAGGAGAAGAAATGAAAGAGGACTAGTCAAGCTAACCCCTTGCAGGGCCAGCGAATGGACCACCAAAATGTAGAAAAATTACTCTTATTTTTCGAAATGTCTGTGGGGAATCCCCCAGCCTCCTCTATACTGGCTTTGTCAATGAGCTCTCATCCCCCGCTGCCCCCTTTAAAAAATTCTGGATCTGCCGCTGAGTAACAAATTTGGGCGTTATTTGTCTAACAAATTGTGTCCAAACTTTTGATTGGAGGTGTCTATGATCTAAAGTGTTCAGTGAAAAGCACAGGAGATCTCCCATACCATACTTGCCCCCATCATCTCCGTTGGCGTTGATTTTCTTCCCCAAAATCTGGACATGTTTGCCCGTGGTTCTGCTGTAGAGTTGGTATATCCGGACTTGTTTCCGGCTCAGATCGTCAGGGTTTCTCGTGTGGTTTTCAATGTAAAACCTGAAATCAGCAGAGCTCTGCTGGGATTCCTGCAAAGAAAATGAGAAAACTTGAAGAAGGAGAAATACTGTCCAACATGGCACAGGTGTTGACAATAATGTGTGCTGTTGGTTTTATGGACTCCGACTTAGAAAAAAAAAAATGCCGTGGGGCACTAAAAACTAAGATAACAACTTGAAAATAGTGACTGGTACATTTTAGTGTTTCTTTCCCTGCTTTCAAGTGGTACATTTTATATACATAGCATTTACAAGGCGCTAAGTATGTTACGAGACACGTTAATAAAGTCAGTTTGACTTAAAACTACCAGAACAAGTGCAAAACTAGCCGAGAAACCTGGAGTTGCTTTGGATTGAGACACAGCGTATCATGTGCCTCTGGCGATACTGGGAAAACCTGCACTCCTGCTCTTAGCAAGCCACCAGCAATTATACACCTGAAGCATCCAGACCTGTTGCTCTATCATCAAACAAATATCTGCCTGCAGGCCAAAAAAATCCATAAATTAAAACAACACAGCAGGCGGATGATGTGACTCAGAAAGCCAAAAACCACAAAAACTTTCCCGTAGCTTAAATAAAATAAATCCAATCACACAAATAAAGTTTCCACATCTTGCCAGCTTTATGTTTATGAGTATGGAGGCAGAATAAAGACGAGGATATCAGAGTCCGAGCGGCATCTCAGAAAGCTGAACACGTGAGAAGAAACGTATACTTTCAGAAGCCTTGGAATCTCGCTTTACGCCAAGATCTCGTTTCCCCAGCTGGATGGTGTGGTAATTGCACAGTAATAGCTTTTTATGTGGCTGTTCTCAGGTGGCTAATTATATACACATTACACACTCGTACATCTCATTCCAACTTTTGCAAATTAATGACATGTAGAAACCACGTTGGAAAATTACGGCTCAGACAAACAAATCATTGAAATCAAAGAAGGAGAACGAACAGATCGGACAACTCTGAGTGTGTTTACAATGAACTAGAGGTAACGAACTTGAGTTACACTCAACAGGTTGCAGCGGCAGACTAAATTAGCTCTATTTATTCTAAAAATTATTACCCTGACTGCATGTTAGAGAATCAAGATAGAGTTCACATATTTGATTCTTTAGGCTAATCCGTTCATTTTACTTCTGCACATCTGAGTCCGTCATGGCGTCACTGCGGTGTTAGAGGCTATCTAGGCAAATTAGCAGGCAAGTGGCAGGGAACACCCTGAACAGAGATAGTGGCTCAGTGGTTAGAGCATTCACCCGCGGACTGGTAGTTAACCGGAAATTCGTGGGTTCGCATCCCACTGAGTTCACGTCTAAGGTCCTTGGGGAAGATACCTAACCCTCCGTTTGTCTGACCATTGGTGCCATCATAGGTGGCAGCCTGCTGCGGTGTGATGCAGCACACAAATTTCCCGGTCAGGGATTAATAAAGTATATTTAAAAAAAAAAAAAAATCAGTGCACCAGTATGTTGCACGCACAATCCAATCAAACACAAACTCAGAGCAAAATGCGGTCCATTGATGACTTTTCGCCAGTGTTGGGAGTTATTAAAAATTAAAAACATAACAAGTTACTGTAATAGATTTCTTTTTTCAGCAAAATGCAGTGCATTGTGCATTACCAAGAAAAAAGTAGATAATGTGTCAGCAACGCAATTTACAGTACGTACACATTTTTTTTGTGACGTTCAGGTCAAAAAAATTTAACACTAAAATAAGTTTTACGTCGACAACTTTCGACTAGTTCAGCAGACTTATTTGCAATAGTAACTATAATCAACTCTTTTTTTTTGGTATTGTGTGACATATTCATGAGGTTATTCTCGGGCCTTTTTAATTAGAAATAACAAATTTTTACTTAAATTTTAGAGGAAATTATTCTTTTTTTTTTTTTTTTTTTTACGTTAGTTTGGCAGTGTTTTTCAGAGTTACAACTTTTTAAGCTCTAAAGTAATCATTAGTTTGTTTTTTTCAATTCATATTTATTCAAAATGTATATATTTTACGTCTCTGATTGCTTGCTTGGACTGGCAGTTTTATTTGGTTAGCATTTCCATGTTTAAGCCCTGATTTGAAACCTTTGCACACTTTTTCTGAAGCACAGTTTATGTTTGCACGATGTGTGGCTAAGAAGACGTAAAAAAGTCGTAACTCAATTCAAAGAATAGCAAAATATTAAAAAGAAAAGACCAAGCTTTGTTCATTTGAATTAAACTATAAACACAATAAGATTGTTGTCGTACAAAATAATAAAAGTAACTTAAAGTAGTGTAACTTGATTACATTTTCCAAGCAGTAATATTGTAATGCAAATTTTTACATTTTATTTTTGTAACTATCTTTCCAACCAAGTTTTTTAGAGTAACCTGCACTACACAGTTTTGTCTCGGCTAATGGGATGTTACTGGAAAAAATGCACCACAATAAAGTACTCTGGCAGTATTTAAACTTTTATAAATCAGGACCAAATAAAAAAGGTCTTGATTCTTGACCTTCTTGAATCAGAAGATTTCAAAAGTCAATATCTGCTCAGATCAGAACTGAGAGTAAAACTATTGCAAAGTCACTCCATCATCTCATCCCTCCACTAAAACAATCTGACCTTCACAAGCACGACAAAGAGCTGTTGCAGCTGCACGAACAAAGTTACCAAAAACAGGAAGAAACAGGATTACCACCAAAATGCATTCCGACTTCAAATCAGACACGTTCCCATCAGCATCATCTGCTGTCAGAGCGAAAAGACACTCCGAGCCGCTGAGGGATTTATCCCCAAATCTCCTGATCTCTAAACAAACATGAAGGTGTGTTTGGTGGATGGCGAGGCAAGCCTAAGCACATGGCTGAGCTGAACGCTGGGGACAAAAGTTTTTATCAGAGTCTTCAAAGAAGCCGGTTTGGAAAAGGATATGGCTTTAACTTCAAAAGAAGGACCAAGTTCGACAAGGAAGCTTAGCTGATGCATCTATGTGAGATCCACCTTGCTATGACAAACAGCTTGGCTCATGCACGAAGACACAAAACCTAGAGACTCTGAGATGCCGGCAGTTAGCTGCTTTAGTCTTTTAATTTTCTAATAAAATCACACACACAAAAAAATATATATATATTTTCACTAATAATTAAACCTACATTTTAACATTTCTGCTCATTAAATCCACATTTTTGATCATATTAATTACATTGTATGCCAAATTTTATTGTGTGTTAAAATAATCAAAGCAAAATAGTTTAAATTCCAAGTTTTGCGAATAAAATCAAACAAAAAGCTCATACTTTTTTAATATGTGAAACCACAACGTATCTGCCAGAATCCCTCCTGCAGGGCGTCTTTAATGTGAACTTATTACTGTAGTTTTTATAATGATTTTATAATGATATAAAGTGTACCTCTTTGAACATCTGAGCTCATAAACACACCAAGATATTTCTTTAAAAGTACAATTTGGCGATCAAGCACGTCACAGTAATAAAGTGTTCAGATGGCTTTATGGGAGAGAGCTGAATCCCAGAACAACCAGTCAATTAGCTGCGTGGATGCCTGCAAATCATTACTCTTCAAAGTGAGACACAACTCATAAAAACTGCACCAACAAACGCCAAAGCAGGCATCTGTTTAAAAAGTAACATTCACCCCCACAGAGAGAAATATTTCACATGTAATACAGCTGCAGAATCTGCTACCACATCCCAAAATCAAAGCTTTCATTAGAAATTTAATGCACTAATTTTCTTTCAATTCGGAGCCATAAATTCTGCACTTTTGAATTCAATTTTGCAACATTTTACATTAAACCCAAGGCTTAATTTTTTTTATGTTATCTCACCATTAAAGAATCTGTTTATAATCAATAGTTCTTTAACTTTAGATGATAAATTATTTCTGTGGCCATCATTATTAAATATAAAACATGAATAAAAGATGAAAAGTGTGGATGTAAAATTGATGAACTTACCTGTAGCTGGAAATAAAGCACCAGAAAATGTAAACACCTGAGAGGAGAGAGAAAAGGAGGAATGAATCACAAGCAATTACATGAAAAATGATCACAGCCTACCTGGATGACAGCAACACACAAATATGAAGTTTTTGGCGACTTCTATTGGTAAGAATGCAGGGAAATACGCACGGATAACTTACAGGTATATAAACCTTGAAGGCAGCAGAGACATCTTGACTGTGAGATATTCAGCTGAGATACACCTGCTTCCTCAGATTTTAGAGGAAAGCTTAGAAATCCGCCCCCCTCTCCCTCTCTCCCTGTCTCCTCTCTCTCTCTGGATGTCCTCCTCTGTGCGTAATTACGCACAAAGCTCCGGCGGTGCGCAGGAGCTTCTTCACTTCCAGCTTGAGAATAAATGAAGAAAGAACAGCAAAGTTTCAGAAAGCAACATTTGTTGCTTTCTTTTAGGGTTCTTTTTTTATCCAGGAGATTAGTTCTGTTCAGTTTCCTCCACAAGTTTTGTGCCAAATGCGCGCAAAGTCCAAAAAAAAGGAGCAAAAATATTCCTTTTTCTTAAAGAAAAAAAAAAGATAAATCCTTTTGATAAATCACACTTCTCGATCCAGATCTCAGTGTCTCCCGATCTGTGTCCGCACCTCACAGGGTTTTCTACACCTTGCAAAGGTCATTTTATTCTATTTCAAGTCCTGCGTAAAGTCCACAAAAATAAGAAAAAAAAATTAAGAAATAATGCGCACAAAGTGTCTGATCCAGGAGATGATTTTTTTCTGTCTGATCAGATCCAGGAGATTTCAGTTCTGGTGATGGCGCAGAGCTGCTGTCAGTGCTGTTTGCGCGTCTGCGGCTGCAGATTTTGGGCACTGAGAAGCTTTTTGGTTGTTAGTGGGTGGAAACATGTCAGTGGTTTGCACCTGATAGGATAATCCTACAGAGACCATCAACTTTTTTTTTTCTTTCTTGCTTTCCCCCCAAAAGCACAAAGAAGATAGAGAACTCAAAAAATATTTTACTTAAAATGTTTAATGTAATTATTTTGTAGTAACTTTATCATTTAGAGCCTGATTAAAATTGAATTAAATAAATGGTCTGATATGCAAAATAGAATTTTATTTTAAAGGACCATCATTTTGATGTTCCCCTCTCATGTTCCCCTGTGAGATTTAATTATAAAAAGACCCATTCATTTAAATAATTTAATTTATCTTAGTTGAATTATCTTTACTATAATGGCCATTATTGTTTTCAGTCTTTGATGGTTTAATTAATGGTCTGCATTGTTACTGATTGGCCGATCTCAGCAGAAACCGGAGTTTGTGGATTGGCTTCTGGTTCCCAGACAGCATTCACATCATGTGCCATAACGTATTTGGCATTTAAATGAAAGAGAGGTGTGAATGTGTTTATGAGTGCATCAGAGCTGCAGCTGTAAAATGAGCCCACATCTCTGCTCAGAAGAAGAAAAAAGCTGAGAAAAACCTTTGTGGTTGGTTTTTATTGTCCTATTAAAACAAGATCCTCAGGATTCTTTCTCCATTCATATTCAAAATGTTTCTGAATGATTACAAACATAACTTTTCATGCTGTGGATTTCAAAGGGTCTCCTGCTGCTTGTTTAGTGGGAAATAAAGAGGAGAGCTGGACCAGGAGCTCTGCTTGTAATTCAACATGAAACAGAAGGAGGAAAAAAATCCAAAAGAATGTAGAGATGTTAATTATTGTATAAAACTATCACTCGTCTAACTCTTATGTGTGTTGGCATGACATTTCATGTGGCTTTACACAGTGATTCATGGCTTTCAGCCTAACAGGAGCCCTTGATCCTTTAAACCACAGGACACACTCATTTAATCCCTGTAACACACATAATGTAAAAAAAAATCATCTAAACTATGACTAATTTACTCTTGTCTTGCTTTAGGGAGGAAATCACAGTGATATAGAGGAAACAGTAATTACCCAGAAAGACGTTTAATGACATTTTTACAGATGGGATTATTAGATTTAACTGGGCTTGCATGCTGCTGCTTATCCCACTCACATTGCCTCCAATTTGGCTGCTTTACAGGCCAGATAGCAGGCATTAAGACATCCATCATCTTCTCATAGACATATGTTTGTGAAAAATATCTAGAAGCAGGAATGGAGATAAAGAAGGTTTAAATATCCAGGAAGCAAGAGAATGATGTAGAGTGAAATTTCTCAGATTAAGGTGATCTATTTGTGGATTGTTCTTCATGCAGAAATTAGGGATGGAGAATATGAACTAAAATATTGCATATTTGGCATTTTTTTATGATTAAATGATGACAAAAATGAGCCTTCTAACACCCAAGAGAAATAAATCGCTAAGTACACAGATTTTACAAATGATTTGACATTCAATATGTTTATTGATTGTAGGGTTTTTTCTGACCGTGGGTTCTTCTTTTGTTTTTTCTGTTTGCACTCCAGCCACATGTGGCCTGTTAAAATTTTTAATCCGGCCTGCTCAACTTGAAAAAAAAAAAATAAATAAACCTTGTTAATGTTTTATTTCCCCTGCAATTCTGCTGTTTTCTCACTAGATGGCGCACTATGGACATATTGATTTTATTAAGAATACAACAACACTGCTCCCATTCGAATGTGTGTGCCTCTGTGATGCACACGCTGTCAAACTAAACAGTGTGCACAGATATGGAAAGCCATCGGGTCCAAAACACCCACGTAAACAAGCGTATTAGATGTTAAAACAAGCAAAATGTTACATCACGTGCTTAGATTTTAAACCTAGCAATTTTTTACACGCTATCCACTAGATTTCAGACCTAGTACAGCTAGATTTGAAATTCAACGTTCCTAATGTAACATTTAGCGTGCTTGTTTATAATCTACCGTGCCATTTTATCAGTCTAATCTAGCGGTTACCAAAGCATGCCATCCATCTGCTCTTGTTCTGACCCCTTTGTCAAATGTTAGAACTCAATGTGGCCCGCGAGTCAAAAAGTTTGCCCACCCTTGGTTAAAGGCACTATGAGGGCTCTGACTAGTGAAAACTAACTACTTCAGTTAGCTGGGTCTATACTAGTAAGTATCTAATCTGTTTTCATTTTTAAGTCATAATAACATTACCTTGTTCATTTTCACCAATTCTGTCCGTGTGGAGCCTTTAAACTTTATTTTAATCAAATAGTTTGTATGTTTTGCTCCAGCAGGACTTTCACTAAAGTAGTCACATCATTCGTAAAGGGGTCTTTTTACCTTAAACATTTTGACGATGAATCCATCATCAAAATCAAAAAAAAAATCCGATGACGTCTTCTAAGGTACCAGGAAACTGATTTCTCTGGTTATGGTTTTTTTTTTTTTTTGTGGATCAATTAACATCCAGTGATTAGGGACAAGCATTATGGACTAAAAATGTAAAAAATGAACCCCAATAATTTTGTATTTGTTGTTAAAAAATGAGAAAAATAATACCGTCTTTAAAAATGTTTTATTAACATTTTGAACACTTTAGATATCACTATAGTAAAAAAATAAAAAACTTAAAACTGGATTTGCTATATAATTTACCTTCTTTTTCCCGTTCTTTGTATTTATGGCAGTTAAATCCAGGGCGATGGCGGCACGGTGGTGCAGTGGGTAGCATAGTTGCCTCACAGCAAAAAGGTTGTGGGTTCAAGTCCCGGGTGGGAATGAGGGTTGAAACACTTGCCTTTCTGTGGGGAGTTTACATGTTCTCTCCATGTATATGTGGGTTTTCTCCGGTGCTCTGGTTTCCTCTCACCCTCAAAAACATGCATGTTAGGCTGATTGGCCGGTGCCAAAAGGCCTCTAGGAATGATTGTGTGTGTGTGTTCGGATAGATACGTAGATAAAAACTTTATTAATCTCCCGCAGGAGAAATTCTGGTGTCCAGCAGCAACAGAAATCACACAAAGCTGTACATACAAATAAATAAAAACAACAAACATACAATAATTAAATAGGACTCAGTTCCTTCCAGAAACATCTGATCGATTAAATTGCCTGAGGGCTGAAGGGCTGAACGACCTCCTAAAGCGCTCAGTCCTGCAGCGCAGTGAGAGGAACCTGTTACTTCGGGTTGTCTTCTGGGTCGTGATAACATCATGAAGACGGTGACGGGGGTTATTCAGGATACCCTGCATTAAAGCCCTCATCCTCGCCTCCAAAACAGCTCCCATAGAGTCTACATTTCTCCCCACCACAGATTGCTGTATGTGTGTGGCCCAGCGACAGACTGGCAACCTATTTGGGGTGTACACTGCCCCTCGCATTGAATCAGCCGGGATAGGCTCTGGCAAACCCCACAACCCTGTAAGCGGCTGCACTCATATACTGCACATATATGCAAGTGTTTGATTTTGATCAAACACTTTCTGCTTTCCATGTCTTTTGTTTTCGGAAGCACTTTCGCGCCAAAGTTGTTGCATCACTTGTAAAGCAGGCTATTCAGCTGAAACTTTTTAACTATAAAACTATCGTCAAAAACAAAAAAGAATTGGTGATAACCTTCATTCTGGAATAAGCCATGAGCTTCAGTTGCTTTGAGTTTGTTGCACACCTATATATTTAATCAATAGAATTTTTTTAATAGTTTTTTTTTTTTATCGTTGGATGGCATAAGGTGATGAAAATGTAAATTAGACGTAAACCCCTTTGACATTATATATATTTATATGTAATTCAATTAAGACATAGGGTTAGTAATCAACACAGATGTCTCAAAAGGTTTCACACAGTTTGGGGGAAAAAAATGTTAAGTTCAACAATAACTCATTGTTAGGACATTTCCAAACTTGGACCCTCCTTCTTGGTGAGGGAAAAATCTGGTGGTGTGGAAAAAAAAAAAGAAAAACCTGACAAAGATTTAAATGCATAAGACATTCACTCCCAAGACGGACGGGCAATGTATTTACAACTGTTAATTAAAGACTAACTAATCCAACCTTAAAACTGTATTTTCGAATGATTCTGCAGAAGGGGTTCATCTTGATGGAAATAGGCGGCAGCCAGGTGCGCAGGCAAGAGGTACCAGAGAAAAAGTTCACACATGATCTATCTAAGACTGCAACAACTGGTCATGTGGAGAGACATTAGAGAAAATAGAAGAGATGTGGTTGTAGTTTTTTAAGCAGGTATTATTAAAAATATCATGATTATTGTATTGATCCATTATATTTAATCCACAGAAAGCACTTGACAGAAGTAAATACCTCCTAAGACACATCTAAATGTGTCTTTTTTAAAAGAAAAACTATCTATGTATATTTTCAAAAAATCAAATATAGTCGTTACTAAGGTCATGTCCACACGTAGCCGGGTATTTTTGAAAACGCATATCTGCTGTCCTTCGTTTTAAGAAAACGCTCTCGTCCACATGTAACCATTTTCAAAATATCAAAAGTCGTCATCAACTATAAAGTTAATAAAACACAGAAAAATATAAAAAAGTAATGCCTGTTCTCGTGGATTCATACTGCCCACTGTCTGCTTTTGTAAACAAGGACGCACACAAATGATGTTTGAACATTACTCGTTGCAGGTAGTGACGCATAAAAAAGCAATCTCCGTTTTCGCACGTCCACACGCAAACGCAAAAAACGGAGTTTTGCAAAATCTTCACTTTGGCCGGAATTTTCAAAAACGCTGGTTTTGAGTGAAAGAAAACCCCGTTTTTGTGTGGACGGCAGACCAAAACGGGTAACAATATACTGTAGTACTGTAGTATGTGTTTTATAAAAATACCCGGCTACGTGTGGACAGGGCCTAAGTCTAAACATAGTTAGGACTTATTTATTTACTGCATGCTGAATCTGAAAGTAACTAAGATTCAAAGTTTAAAAACAAAACTGACGAAAAGCTTCATAAATTTGTGATAAATTTTGTCCGTGTAACACTAACGCATATGAAGAAAGGCCTTTGTGAACAGTTCGGTTCTTGAGGCTGGGAGAAGGGTTGAGGGGTCTGAGGAGGGCTGAGGGGGAAGTGGTGGAGAGGTGAGGTAGCCTCTCAAGACTTTGGATAAGATTACCCACTCAGATTAGCTGACAAGATCAATGGAGGGACAAAAAACAAGCTAGCCTACTAAAGATCTTAGTTTACCTGGCCTGCTTTACTTGGCAGCTGATGAAGGTTCCTTCAGACCAAAGAAACAATTCAGCTTCGCTAATTTCAAATCTCACAGAAAATGAATGTAAGTGAAGAGCTGCAAAGTGGTGAATGATGTTACTCGGAGTCTTTTCAAGCCTTTGAATTTGAACCACTCCCGTGCAGCTATGCGTGTCTGTCCTCAGTGACCGGACTGTGGGAATGCCACCGAGGATATCTCATTGAAGCTATAGGAGGAGGCATCTGAGGGCGGGCGAGCGCTCAGCAGTTCAAAGGACCCTAGCAGGCATTTAAGTCCCGACAAAAGAACTTGGCAGATCAGTAAGTGAAGCTCAATGTACTACATTAGTGTCAGGACCCCCTCCGCGTCTCTCCCACTTTGCACTTTCATCTCTGACACGGACATATTGACTTAAAGGGAAGGAGGGGTGTCTGGGCTACAGAGGGGGTGAGAGGTATGGTAGCTGTGGTGTGTGTTGGGGGGCTTCATGTGTCCCATTCACTTCCCAAGGTGAGGCGATTGATGCAGAGGGGTGACCACTGAATCATATGAGCCACCCAGAAGCCTTTAAACTAAACTAGAAGTCACAGACCGACAAGCATGTGAGACCTAAATGGAAGGCCCTTCTTCCTCTCTAACTAAAACTCACCCCGTTAGCCGAGTCTGACCCCACCCCCGCGGCTTCAAACACACACACATCTGTTTTCACACTGCTGATCAGACCCTTCTGCCGGCCACCCCAAGTACAATAGTTGACATGGGTCCAGGTCGTAATGGGGTCGCGACACCTTGACATTGCGAAGGGTGACAGAGAAAGGAGCCAGAAGAGGGAGGGCGCTACCTTCAGAGCTTTTAAATATCACCTGAAGAAGAAGGAGGAGAGGGAGGCAGGAAGGCCTTGTGCAATTTGTCCTCCGTCACACATTGTTTGCATGGAGTCATTAAAGGCCATTTAGGTTTTCCTTGGGAGGGTGGAGTTCGAAGGGTGAAAATGAAAGCATTACTCTTCAACAAACAGCTTCTCAGCGCTGCGGTTTATGTCAAACACGGTCATGTTTCCAATAGCTTTAGTTGCCTGTTTGACATTAATGATGATTTGCTCTATCGCCATCCAACAGGCAGGTTGGAGTTGTCCAAAAACACAAACAAAAGTTTAGTCTCCCTTGTTGCTAGTTGCTAACACATGCATTAAGTTTCTATGACCACATGCGTTATGAAAAGCCTTACTAAACTCTCCATGCTTGGATGGATGCCTTGCCCATCGCTGAGGCGGAGAACTTGCCAAAATGTGTCGCAAGGTTACGATTGAATAACAAATCTGGGCTTTTGGCGCATATTTGACAGATAAATGTCAACTCCCTCGGACAAACGGAGGGAATTGAAAGGGTTTTGTTCCTGTTCACAGACTTGTTGAACAATATGAGAGCTCTAATGACATAATAAGAACTGGGTGGATTAGTGGTGGAAGTCTGAGAAGTCGTATGATGTCAGACTGTTTTTCTCAGCTCTTAAACTTTTTCCTCTTTGAACATGAACCACTTCAGAATTGTTTTCTTGGATGGCGAGTGCTGCTTCTTTCTAATGTAGTGTGAAATTGCATAAAAAAAAAAATTATACTAATTTACACAATATGTTTGATTATTTCATAGTTAATAAAACATTTAGACGTCCCGATGGGCTTAAACGCACTCTGACCTCCATGATGGATGCCAGTTTGTAGATACCACTAATGAATTAAAGACCCAAAGTAAATTAAAAATGAGTTTGGAAACAGCTTTGAAAAGGTGATGCTTTACAATCAAAAGGTAAATTAAAGGCCACCTAAAGTGTGACCTGAACTAAGCAAGAGAATTTGATGAGGACTTTGATTTGAATTTGTTTCTTCTGTGTTGAGGGTGAGAAGTACTAAGTGAGTGTTCAAAGGCCAAACCTGTCAGCTAGCGTTCATCTGATTGCCAACGCTGGCTGACAAGCCCCTTCTTCTATACAAAGTCAGATGTGGCCTTGTCGGGTCACAATCAGGGATAATTAAATAGGTGTTTTTGTGCTTTCATGGGATAAACATTCTCATCTCACAGCCTCAATAGATGAAAACAGTACATTGTTAGCTCAGAAATGCAATAAATACCGAAAATATTTATTCAGTTTCACTTCCATTTTCCATTCTGTTCAGTCATCGTCCACTTATTTGGGCCTGGGTCGCAGGGGTGACAGCCTCAGACGGGAATCCCAGGCTTCCCTTACCCGGGCTACGTCCTCCAGCTCACCCATGAGGATCCGAGACATCCCCCAGCCAGCTGTGAAATATAGTCTTTCCAGCAAGACCGAGGTCTGCCTCTTGGTCTCCACCTGTGGGGACGTGCCTGAAACACCTCACCAGCGAGGTGCTCAGGATGCATCTTGACCAAAAGCCTGGCCTCTCTGACTTTTCAGATGGGGTATCTGACTTCTCTCAACCTAGAGGAGCAGCGGCTCTGCTCCGAGCTCCTCCCGGTTGGCAGAACTCCTCACCCAATCTCTGAGCAAGAGCCCAGCCACCCTGAGGACAAAGTTCATTTCAGTCACCACCCACAGCTGGTGACCATAGGTGAGGTAGGGAAGTAGATCAACTTGTATATCAAGAGCTTTGCCTTTCGGCTCAGCTTTGTCTTCACCACGACGGATCGATGCAGCGTCCGAGTTATTGCTGACGCTGCATCAATCCGTCTGGCGATCTACCGCTCCATTCTTCTCCCACTCGTGGACAAGACCCTGAGACACTTAAACTCCTTCAAAGGGGGCATTCTACCCTGTGAAGAACAAAATCTTTGGCCAAGACGCTAGAATGGTATTTGAAAGCTAAACGGGAAAGCTCACAAACTGAGTGGACATGCATGCACAGTAGAGAACTTGAAAAAAAATTTTTTTTAGAAAATACTCCTTACTTTACATCATAAGTGATTCATTAATGAGACGTAAAAATTGTTTTAAACTCATTTCTGCACAGGATCCTCGTGAAGTCTGATTGGGACAAAATATAACAGAAAAAGTTAACAAACTCTAGAATTTCTTACAATTATTTAGCAAAATCTCTTTTATTGAGATTTTATAGACATTTTGTTGACATTTTAAAGTTTTTTATGTATTTTATTTTTGAAAAAGTCATTTCCCTTTTTTTTGTCTTTTTAAAAAAAAAATCAGTTTCCATTAATTATTTTAATCATTGAGATTTCTGCATGTGAAATTATTCAAACGTAGAATTTTTTCATTTTATGTTTTTAAAAATACTGTCCATTTTTAATTTAAAAGTTTGCGGGAGGAAATTCTGGATGAGTTGCGAATTAAAATATACATTTCTCTGTATCATTTTCATATTTACAATTTTTATGCTGCGGACTTGATTGACCCCATAATTAGGCTGATTTTGACCCTCATGTTTAACACCCGTTTTGGACTATACTAACGTCCTGATCATTTTCAAGACGCAACAAAAATAGATAAACATGTTAAAGTTTGTTAGCTCAGTAATGCAATGTTCACTAAAAAAAATATATATATATATATAAATTTATTATGCAGATTCACTGAATTTCCTCTCCTCTTGTTCTTCATCTCTTGGGCACATGCACGACACAGCTTAATCCTCCGTGTAAAATACAGGTCACAAACACGTTGCAAAGTGCATAATTTTATCAAAGCTAGTGCATGTCATATTATATTTTTGTTTCAATGTATTTATATAAATCTGGTACTCTGAGCGTAAGGGGAGCATGTGCACAGAAACACTTCCTGCCTATGTAAGAATGTGGGCGGGACAGAGAACAAAAGGCATGGCTAAGAAAAAACCTGGTAATATCCAAATACCAGACGGTAGAGCTCAGACACTCAAGCATGCATGAATGAAAAAGAAAACCAGTTCAGGTATGTTTTAGATGTGGGAATAAGATTTCAACATTTGAAACTAAATATACAAAAGACATTCTGGAAGATTTTAAATGCTAAAATTTTCTCTTACCAACATCTGTAGAATTATTCATCAGAAGCCACAATAAAATTCTGAACTTTTATGGACATTTAACTCAAGATTGTTTTTTTCTCCCCATAGGTCAGCATTTAAAAACACTCTGCTAGGTTAAACAAGTTTAAGTTTCAAGTTTAATGGTTAAAAAGTAGAATATTTATGCGGTTTGGATGAATAAATTATACAAAATTTTAACTGAGAAGCTTAAAACTCCACCTCGAGTTACATTTCTTTTAGTTTTTCAGCGTGGGAGCAGAACGGTGACGGACTGAACAATACTTTTAGTGGTAAGTCAGCCTCAAAGCTAAAACCCAAGAATGTAACAAATGAAGCTTTACGATATGTCGCACTGGAGTGCAGCTGCTGCTTACTACTCCTCTTTTTCTGGTCACGAAAGCCTTTGGAGTGCTGTTTCTGTCCTGCTAAGCTAGCCTGAACCTGCAGTTCCACTCATCCTAATCGCTGAGCCCAATCCATTCCCCTGTCTAGCACCTCTTCAGAGGCCGCTCGCCTCTTTGTTCTGACAATACACAAACGACCATTCAAATGGAGGGACTCTGTAATCAGTGAAATACTAGCCTCTGGGCTTTGTGGAATAGAAAAAAGGGAGGGAAACAGAGAGCCACATAGAAAGAGAGGAGAGAGAGAAAATCCATCCATGACCAATCAACTCTAACTACCTGTCTGGCTTTTTAGCTGCAGATGTTATTTGGGAAAGAGGAGAAAAAATGTACCCGTTCCAGATGTAGGATGTACAAAGAGTAGGCAGGCTGGTACGTCCACCCACACCCTTCCATCTGATATGTCTGCTTCGTTTATACATACGTGAAGGATTGCATCATCTGACACGGAAGATAAAATAAACCATGATTGATGCGGTCAAAGGAAACCATAGTTAAGATTTCTGGATCACTTTACGAGTTTATTCATTTTTTTTTCATATCGATCGCTTAGCCTGATGGGCGGCAACAGTGGTGCAGTAGGTAGCACAGTGGCCTCACAGCAAGAAGGTTGTAGGTTCAAGTCCTAGGTGGGGATGAGTCTTGAAACACTGGCCTTTCAATGTGCAGTTTGCATGTTCTCCCCGTGTTTGCGTGGGTTTTCTCCAAGTACTCTGGTTTCATCCCCCCTCCAAAAACATGCATGCTAGGTTGATTGGCCAGTGCCAAATCTGCCCCTAGGAATTTGTGTGTTTGTGTATGTGAGTAAGTGTGTGGCCCCGCGACAGACTGGCGACCTGTTCGAGGTGTACCCTGGCCTTCGCCTTGAATCAGCCGGGATGGGCTCTGGTACCCCCTGCGACCCTGTAAGGGATAGATGTTTAAGAAGGTAACTGACTGGCTTAGCCTGATTGGGGGTGTTGGAGCCAATTTGACTGGTTAAAAGTGAGAAATGGGGTACGCCTTGAATAGGTCACCAGTCTGTTGCGGGACACTTTTGCTCATAAGGATGAAAACTGTTCGGAATTTTTAAATAAAAACCAAGACTGATAAGCTTTATTTTTCTTTCTTCTTCTCCTTTCGGCATTTCCCTTCAGGGGTCGCAACAGCAAGTCAGTTTTTTCCATCTAACCCTATCTGCTGCATCCTCTTTGGTCACACCAACTATCTTCATGTCTTCCTTCACTGTATCCATGAACCTCCTCTTTGGTCTTCCTCTAGGCCTTTTTCCTGGTGGTTCCAAACCCAGCATCCTTCTGCCGGTGTACTCTCGCTCTCTCTTCTGCACATGTCCAAATCATCTCAGTCTGGCCTCTCTGACTTTTTTTCCAAAACCTCTAACATGTGCTGTTCCTCTTATCCTGTTCATCCTGGTCCCTCCCAGAGAGATCCTCAGCATCTTCATCTCTGCTACCTCCATCTCTGTTCCCTGTCTTTTCCTCAGTGCCACTGTCTCTAGACCAAACAGCATGGCCGGTCTCACCACAATTTTGTACACTTTCCCTTTCATTTTCACTGAAACTCTTCCTTCACACATTACACCTGATACTTTTCTTCACCCATTCCAGCCTGCCTGCTCACGCTTCTTCACCTCTTTTCCACACTCTCTATTGATCCTAAATATTTAAAATCTTCCACCTACTTTTGGCCGACCTCACTACAATTTTGTACACTTTCCCTTTCATTTTTGCTGATGATATTAGATGGATTCAGTCAACACAAGTTCTCATAGCTGATGTATAAACCCATAAACGACCAGTTGGAGTCTAAACGTGCATTTGACACAATCAGGCTAAATACTACGTCTAAGTGTGAAACGAAAAGTGAAGCCTTTAACTAGTTAAAGGTAGTAAAAGAGCATGTTTGTGGGAGATTTTAGGTGTGAACACATGTTAGCCGTGCAAGCAGAGACCTCCAGGGCTAAAGTCATTACAGATATCTGCTTTTTGAAGTTTGGGGACTGACAAATTACCTTGTTGAACCATCCTATTCTGAGTGAGGTATATCTGTCAAATATCTGATAAAATAGCCGCCTGAGGCTGAACTGGACTGATCTTGAATAGATAAGTGAAAACATAAATGTAATGTAAAGAGATGTGTTTAGATTTGATGTCTTGTTCATTCTATCTCAGACTCCAGTGTACGTAGATATTTGAGTTAACTAGTTTTAAAATCCCAGTCAGACAGTAGATCAGATTTAATGTTCTTATATTGGACTTTAACCACGCCAAAATAAATCAGCCATGAGATGAGATCCCTCTACACAATGCAATAATCTTTTTTAAGTGCCATCTACTTTTTTTTATTTCTGGTAGACACACTTTCTGGTTGAAGCCAAGTGAGTCACCCTCCAGCGAGCAGATATGGACACCACAGTCGTTTCAAACCTCACCGTGCCAGAGATAAGCCCTGATTGATGATAAAACTCATTAACTTGTTGGACGGAGCTCACAGCCCCGGTGGGATGAAAGATGAATCCTGGATCAGCGGTAGTCCGTCTGCAGGACATCTTATAATAAAGCCTGGATCCAGGTAAAGTTCTGGATCACCGACGTTATCTGATGAGCTATTTCTCATTAAAAGTGACTGAAAATTTGTCTCTAATGTTTTGATTCTTGCAGCTAAAAAGTTAGATCCATACAGTATGGGTCACAACATGACATCTTACTGTTTGATGAGAATTAAAATCAGTATTAAATAGCCTTACATTAAGAAGTGGTTTTGTTTTTTTTGTCGGGTGATCATTTTTATCCCACACCATATAAATAAAGATAAACATGGTTGGTTTTGTTACCTCAGAAATGCAATATTTGTTAAACAAAACTTACAGTAAAGTTTCTGGTTGTGACACTGTAAATTCCTCCCTCATCTCGCTCCCCAGTGCATGTGCACAGCACAGCATAAATCTTACTTAAGGCTGTGAATACAGTTTTCATGGTAACCCACATTACGCCCCGAACATAGCAATTTGTGATGTGTTCCACCAAGCGGCTGTTACACCTAGCAGGTGTTCCTGCTCCACCCCATCCATTTTCATGGGGTGGAGCAGGAACATGTGCTAAGCGGTTCATACTTCAGCACCGCTTAGCACATGTTCAGAAGCTGTTCGGAGCACTTTCTTCGACTGCTTAGCACGCCATAGGACACAACTTTCCCAAACAAGGGAATAGTAATACAGCTTTTCTGTATTAATCAGCAAAGCTTGCCAATATTCTTGGATATTCTTATTCAGGTCCATTTACGTATAAATGTGAGGAGATAGAGAGCAGTACCTGAGGGGAGGGACAAGTGTGAGTATGTCCACTGATGAAAGAAAAAAAAGAAGACACTTCATGCTTATGGCAAAAAACAACCTGGTTTTTAAATAAAATAATTTTTGAATATTGGACGGCAGAGTTTACAAATGAATCAAACCAACATGAATGAAATTAGAAACAACTTCATGTACATTTTTGCCCTCGGACTGGAAGTTAACTGTAAGTTCGCGGGTTCGAATCCCACTTAGTTTAGGCGTCTTTTCCAAGGGTCCTTGGTACTCCAGTTTCCTTTCACCCTCCGAAAACATGCACACTAGGTTGATTGGACGCTATAAAATTGCCACAAGGAATGAGGGTGTGTGTGAGACCCATAGCAGACTGATGACCTGTTCAGGGTGTACACCGCCTCATCCCAGTTGGGATAGGCTCCAGCACCCTGGGTGACCCTGGTGAATAAGTATAACAAACTTTCAAATTTCCTACTTTTTAAAAAAAAATCTTTTTACTTTCCAATAATTTACTTTCTTTGTTAATTTTTTCAACGATGTTTAGAGATCGGGTGAAGCGTTCTGCCATCCGGGAGGAGCTCGGTGTCGAGCCGCTCCTCCTCCAGGTCGAGAGAAGCCAGATGGGGTAATTCGGGCATCTGGTCAGGATGCCTCCTGAGCACCTCGCTGGTGAGGTTTTTCTGGCACATCCCACCGGGAGGAGACCAAGAAGCAGACTCTCTGGGGAGACTGTCTCACAGCTGGCTGGGGAACGACTCGGGATCCTTCGGGGGTGAGCTGGAGGATGCAGCTGGGGTGGGAGAAGCCTGGGCTTCTCGTCTGAAGCTGTTGGCCCCTGTGACCCGGCCCCGGATAAGCAGAAGACAATGGAACAGAACATACAGTACATATGACCATTCTTAACTTTATTATTTATTTGGTTGTGAATATGCCAAAAAAAAAAAAAAAACAGGAAGTATTAAAATTTAGACCAAACTCGAGACTAAAATTCTTAAGAATTAAAAAAAAAAAAGTGACACTTCTGTAGATACCAGAGAATAAAAAGCGTAATTCTTTTCAAACATTTATACGTCTATCTGTTCTATGAGCTAAACACTCAGGGTGCTGTTTGTTAGGACCCATATTTGGAACTGGACCAAGATGTCTAATCCCAGTGCAGGGATCACGTGTAGGACTGAAATACAGATGAAATTTCTCAGACGAGCTGATTTGTCATGACACATACGTTGCAACACCCCTCACTTCTTTCACATCTGCACTTAACCAAAATGGAATTCACTTTGCTCAGATATCACCAGTCAAAACATCTTATGAAGACTTCTGCGATGAGATGGCATGTCCAGACTCTTCAAAAGAAAACAGAACATCAGGTCATGGAGAAAGTGCCAAATCACTGGATCTCACTCACTCAGATCGGGTTCCTACTTTCTCCTTCTTTACTTTTAAACAGCTTCACTTTCAAAATAAGTCAAACGCAAATAGTCTAAATACTAATGTGACGGAAATATTTCTATAAATATGATGAGAGATAATCTTTTCCAGCATCTGTATGTCATTGGAATGAAATTAAATGTTCATTTAAGATGTAAAACATACACACATTGTGAGTGGGTTTGTTTTTAACAATGCCAGAGCAAGAGCCAGACACCTCTGAGCAGTGTTAGGGGGGAAGTGGTGTGTTTGTGGGCAGAGGAATGCAGCTTCCATCCTTGCCATTGCAGTCGTCGAGGTAATGCACCTGCGTGTTGGCGCTTGTCGAGGTGAGCGCACCTCCCTCTTCTGTATTAATAACCGCATGTCCTGTTGCTGTACAAACTGGGCTGGGTTTTTCACTGGGTCTGGCTCTGCTTACGGGAAGACGAATTAGAAACTCCCACACCTTATCCTCTAATTTAGACAATTACTTCCTCACATGCCTGTTTTGCTGAGTTATTCCAAATTTGTGAATCAACATCCACGTTACACCCATAGGGTCATCAAAGCTAGCGCAGACTGGTGTAGTAGGGTATGAAATAAAACAAGTAGAAGACTGACTTTTTATCATTTACAGCAGAGGGGTTTGTAACCACACTCCGTCTGGTTCTGAGAGCGTCCTGTTATAACGTCAAAGGGTTCACAAATCCTGACAGGAGGAGAGCGAGCTTTTTTTCTATCGAGGTGGAAAAAAAAATGTTTATATAAGCCTATCATCTTTGACAATTGACTTATACATCGAAGGAATTGTCATTAGGATACACTCAACTGTCAGAATGGTGCAGTGAAAGAGAAAATCACTGGTGATGACAATGATGGCTTCCTTTCTGTCTAACATAAACATACCAGCATGATCACTTTCCCCCCCAGGCCAAAACCATTGTTCCAGTTTGAAGGCTTGCTTTGGATGCTTGAAACGTTCCCTTGATATATTTTTGTCTCTGCTCGTTTATTTGCTTGTATCCAGGTGATGCGCCAGCCTGTCACATCAAGCACAGACGAACTTATTTCCTCGGAGCAAAGGTTAAAGTGATTGTCACAGGAGGGCCGAGTGACAACCGAGAGGAAAGGGTGAGGGGGGGCGAGGAGGAAGGTAGCTTCAGTTTGACGTGTGAAGTAAAAACTACCTGCGGAAACAGATGTGTCAGAAACATGCTCACTCAAACATGTCTGTGACAGATGTTGACCTTTCAGCGGGAGTCTCTGGAGAGATCCACGGTCCATAGAAAATTTTAATAAACAAAGTAGGGCAAAAAAAAGATTCTACTCAAGTTTTTTTTAACCAGGTTTTGTCTTATGATATTTATTCATGGTGACGTGTATTTGTTTTGTAAAAAGAGAATTTTGTGTTTTCATGGGGGGCTACATTTCTTCTTATAGCATTAATGGACAAACAATGGACCCTTTGATGACTTAGAAATGCAATCATCACCAAAAAAAAAAAAAAAACCCAAAAAAAACAATGTATAAATACAATTATTTAGTCCCACTTCCATTCTTGACACTGTGAATTCCCCCCTCCTCTCAGTCCCTGCCTCTCCTTCTCATTAGGCGGAATCTTGTTTGAGCTGTGAACACAGTGTAAGCCCCTGTCCACACGTAGCCGGGTATTTTTGAAAAAGCATATTTGCTGTCCTCCGTTTTAGGAAAACGCTCGCGTAACCGTTTTCAAAATATCCACGTCCACACGGAGCCATATAAATACGCTTCTGAGTGTGGTTATAAGCATGCCAGACCAGTAGTGGGCAGTATTGAGTGTAGGAGGAGGGAGGCTTAGGGGATTAATAATCACAGATTGCAACGCATTTTTTCCTCCTTTGCTCCTCAACAAGAAGTAAGAGCAGTTGAGAGTGGACAAAAAGGCAAGAAAAGAGGGTCCGCAACAGGGTCCGTGGATCCATGCTGCCCACTGTCTGCTTTTGTAAACAATAACGCACACGAATGACGCATGGGCATTACTTGCCGCAGGTAGTGACGCATAAAAACGCAAATCTCCGTTTTCGTATGTCCACACGCAAATGCAAAAATGGAGTTTTCCTAAATCTCCACTTTGGCAGGAGTTTTCCAAAATGCCGGTTTTGAGTGAAAAAACCCCTCCGTTTTCATGTGGACGGCAGACCAAAACGGAGAGAAATATGTATTTTCAAAAATACCTGGCTACGTGTGGACAAGGCCTAAAGCTCATTGGTTTAACAAAGCCATTGCGTTTTCTTATTTTGCTGTGTTTACCTAAAAATGTGAGGGGAGGGAGAGCAATACCTGAAGGGACAGACAGAGTGTGAGCAAAGCACTTGCAATGCTGAAAAAACACTTCCCGTTTACATTACCTTACAGATGTGGTACTCAGTTTAGAAATCCTCACAATTTTCAAATGGTATGGAGTTCGTGAAGAATGCGATGAAACTGGGCAACGATTCAATGACAACTGTTATGGGTAAGGGTGGGTTAGGGTTCAGCAGGGATGGAATTGCTTGCGAGCAATTTGCAAATTGCATAAACCATTTATTTGCGCAATTTGAAAACTGCCTAGATTTCTAAAATGAGTACAACACAGACATGTCAAGAAAGCAAAATTGGTGGACAAGAGCCTCACGTTCGAACATCGGGATACTGGGAAGAATTGTTGACCTCGCAAATGGCTCAAACAAAGTAGAAACATCGTAGAAAACTTCTAAATGTTGGTTGCGCTGTACCCTGTTTACGAACAAGTTATTCATTTCAAAAGATTCTTTCTGAACACTGAAACAGTCAATCAGTCCCCTTCTTGTCCGAATGTCCCTTACGGATTTGCAGGGGCTGCCGGAGCCCATCCTGGCTGATTCAAGGCGAGGGGCAGGGTACACCCCAAACAGGTTGCCAGCCTGTCGCGGGGCCACACACATACAACCATACACACACTCATCCGTAGGGGCAATTTGGCACCGGCCAATCAACCTAGCATGTATGTCTTTGGAGGGTGGGAGGAAACCGGGTATCTGGAGGAAACCCACGCAAACACGGGGAGAACATGCAAACTCCACACAGAAAGGACAGTGTTCCAAGACTTGAACCCACAACCTTCTTGCTGTGAAGCTATCGCGCCACCGTGCCGCCCTATTTATATACGTAGATCAATCCATTCATTTCCTGAAATACTTATCCAATGCTGGATGGTAACACTTAAGAGATAGAAGGCAAGGTACACTCTAGTCAGGTCACCAGTCCATAATAACATGTTATTGGACAATATTTACTTACTGTATGTACGTCTTGTCAAGAATGCCTTTTTCGATCAAGAAATGTAATAAATTTGTATATTTTTATCTAAGTGTCTTTACACATTTTTTCCCCTTTGGGTCATGAGAAAAAAGGAGGGCGGAAATGTACAAGCCTGCAGAGACACGACCTTACATTTCTTTCTACTACACAGTGTCTAGTAGCGGATCTTGTCCGCCTATTTGTCCCACAAAAAACTACATTAAGTCTCTGTGTCAGTGTTGAGCATTAAAATAGAAAAGAAAAGGTGGAATAATAAATGTTGGCGTCTGTTTTTGGAGCTGTGGATGAACCCGCACTGTGGGTAGAGCTAGTCAGTCTGACAGTGGTGTTAAAGTTCCCTGAGGGCAGTTTGAAGAACAGAGTGGTGAGGTTGCATAATCAGCGCTGAGGATTCATTGAACGGAGAGGTTAGAGAAATATTCTGTCTGGAAAGATGTATGTGGAGTAAGACTCTTGGCAGGAACAGAAATGATTGTATCGAGTGGAAATTTGTATCTTATTGAAGCTAGTTTCTACAAGCCATAATGAAGGCCGACAGCACGTGGAATATCTAGAAATGTATTTTATTTCTATACGTAAACACATAAGCTCATTGAAAAATAATTATGGATATAGTCGTGATCCTGTTAGGAACGCTTGTTGCTCAAAAACTGGAATTTGTCATTAGTTTTAATTCATTTTATAATTTTCATTGACCAGGATGAAACAAGATTTGATGAATAATGTAGTACAATTCTATATCAACTTTTTGGAAGTTTCTAGCATGTTCCGTCCATTCCGTCATCCTATTCAGTAATGCCCACTAAACTGAGCGTAAACCAAATCAATTAAAACTGTTCCATTGTCTTCCGCCTGTTTGGGGCTGGGTCGTGGGGCAACAGCCTCAGACGGGAAACCTTGGCTTCTGTCACCCGGGTTGCATCCTCTAGCTCACCTGGTAGGATCTCGAGCTGTTCCTTGTCAAACTTTGAAACTCAGTCTCTCAAGGACCATGGTCTTCCTCTGGGTCTCCTCCCAATGAGACATGCCCAAAACACCTCACCAGCGAGGCGCTCGGGAAATATCCTAACCAGATGCCCAAACCATCTCATATGGCTTCTCTCGACTCGATGCAGCAATGACTCTACTCCGATCTTCTCACTCTTTCACTGAGTGAGAGTCCAGCCACCTTGTGGAGGATACTCATTTAAGCCTCTTATATCCGCGATCTCGTTCTTTCGGTCACCACCCACACCTGGTGACCATAGGTGAGGGTGGGTAAGTAGATCAACTGGTAAATTGAGAGCTTGGCTTTTCAGTTTTTCTAGCAGGTATGAATATTAATCCAATATTTAAAAAAAAAAAAAAAACATACTGAAGTGTTTTTTCTATTTCATTCGTGCAACCTTGACCAGTTTGAGAGCTTCCCATCAGGTAGTTGGATACTGTTTGGATTCAAGGTTGTTGTTGGGCAGGGATTTTTGTTCCTTACCATGACTATATTCCGCTGTCCACTGTATTTGCGGGTTTATACGATGTAAAGGTTCAGAATATTTAGGCCTCCGAAAGGGAGGAATTCGCTTGGTCAAAAAGAGAAGTGGAACTCAAGTATTTATAAGTTTCTTTCGATGAATGTCATATTTCTGAGCAAACAAAAGGCACCATGCTTATCTATAGATGCAATCAGAAAAGAATTATGACAAAAACCCCATACTCCCTCTGTAAAGAATGATCACAGTAATATATTTTTGTACTAATGTCCAAAAAGCAACCAAGAAATGAGGAAATTCTTCATAACAACTTAAAAAAAAAAACAATGACAAAGTAAATGTTCAGTTCATAGAATTATTTATTAACTTCAAATGAGATATGAACATGAACATTAAACCATCTGATTTTTTTAGTAAAGTTACACACAAGGAAAGCTGATGATCAGAGACCCTGGTGAGGTGAGCCTTGTACCTAAATTTGATAGCTTTCTGTGCAGAGTTTACATGTTC
Organism: Neostethus bicornis; assembly: GCA_902685375.1. NCBI lineage: Eukaryota > Metazoa > Chordata > Actinopteri > Atheriniformes > Phallostethidae > Neostethus > Neostethus bicornis. The sequence continues at coordinate 9,467,101 of CACRXE010000076.1, read as the reverse complement.
TGCCTGACCTTGTCTGTTTGAGTTTCCTCATTTCTTTCAATCAACTGCAAACACATCACGTTAATTAGTCATTGTTAATTGTTCTGTCATGATTCCCTTACCCACCACCAAAGCGAGCCTGGGACCTTTTTTCATCTCCCTGATTTGGGACACCTGTTGGTGATTGACCAGCTGCCTATTTAAAGGCAGTCTATCTTGCCTTCAGGGTCGAGTAAGCATCCCTTTCAGCCAGGTCTTCCTGACTGACCAACCAAGAGATAATTTTACATCATGACCAAGAGACATTCCGTTCGTTCTGTCGTCTTCCGCTTATCCAGGGCCGGGTCGCGGGGATAACAGCCTCAGACGGGAAGCCCAGGCTTCTCTCACCCCAGCTGCATCCTCTAGCTCACCCGGAACGATCCCGAATCGTTCTCCGGCCAGCTGTGAGACATAGTCTCTCCAGCGGGTCCAGGGTTTACCTCTTGGTCACCTCCAGGTGGGAGGTGCCCGAAACACCTCACCAGCGAGGCACTCGGGAGACATTCCTTGTTCTGATCATGTGCCTTGCTTTACAGCTTCCCTGGACTCCTTACTTAATAAATACTGTTTGTTGTCTTGGACCTGGGTCCTCCTCCTTCTGTACCCTCACCGTGACACATTCCGGGGATTGTCTGTATTTGAGGTTGTCTGTCTCTGACAGTCTCTGCAACAAACTTATGACTTGTACAAGGTGAAACTTGCAGACGGCCTGCTTATTTATCAAAAAAGACTCAATCCTGCATTCGAGTATAAAGTTTTTGAAATGGATCGATGTGTAGAGCTAGCAAAACCTAAACAGATCTTTCCAATTTCATGAGAAATTCTACTGTTCACCTGAGAACAGAAACACCTATTTAAGAATTGCAAGTTGTTCCTGAGATTGTGTGTCTCTACGACAAACTGGTGACTTGTTCAGGGTGTGCCTTACTGATCAATTGCTTACTTACCAGAAAAAGCTTATCGCTGCATCTTATTGAATGAAGCTTATAAAATGGATTGATTGGTAGATCTTGCACATCCTAAACAGATCTTTCCAATTTCAGGAGAAATTCTACGGTTCACCCGAGAACAGAAACACCTACGTATTTAAGAATTGCAAGTTGTTCCTAGAATTGTGTGTCTCTGCACCAAACTGGTGACTTGTTGAAGGTGTACCCCGGTGATCAGGTATTTCCTAACCAGAAAAGACTCAACTCCATTCGAGTATGAAGTTTTAAAAATGGATCGATGTGTAGATCTAGCAAATCCTAAATAGATCTTTCCAATTTCAGGAGAAATTCTACTGTTCACCTGAGAACAGAAACACCTATTTAAGAATTGCAAATTGTTCCCGGGATTGTGAGTCTCTGCGACAAACTGGTGACTCTTTCAGGGTGTGCCCCGCTGATCCGTTGCTTACTAACCTGAAAAGGCTTATCATTGCATCTCATTGAATGAAGCTTATAAAATGGATTGATTGGTCGATCTTGCACGTCCTAAACAGATCTTTCCAATTTCAGGAGAAGGCTACAGTTCACCTGAGAACAGAAACATCTAGACAGGACGCGCATGTGTCCTCAAATAAATCGATCCACAGTAAGAACAGATTGTCATGACTGTCTCCACATGTATCCTGTGACACCTGGAATAAAGAAGAGGGTGATGTTTCCCTAATGTTGCATTTGGCCGGCGTTTGGTGATCGCTGATACCTGCGGACCAACAGGTAGAACACACCTGCCTTCTGTCGGTTTGGCTTTCGTCCACAAAGACACAGACACCAATAGAGTGGAAAAAAAGGTCAAATTAACATTTCCAGTCATTCACTTTGCTTGAATATGGACAGTGTGATTCTAGTGTGATGGTGTTAAAACTAATCTCACATTTTAAATGTAATTAAAGCACTAAAATACTTTTTTTTTCAGCTAGAGCAACATAAATCTGTCTTTTTACTATTCTAACTATAAATGGAGATGTTTTGGCATCTGTCAATACCTGCAGGCTGGTTCAGTCAAACCCTGAACTGGAATTTAAGTCAGGCACAATGGGGGGGATTTCCACATGCTTCTCAATCGTGCTTGGAATATATATCTTAAAAAAAAAGCATCATGCCTGAGATGCATCCCTCACTTCCTAATGACTGGAGGGCAAAGAAAAAACTTCTATGAGTAATGCTTGGCTCACTCTGAAGATTAAAGAGCAATCAATTAATGTCATTAAGCAGTCTGGCTTTGAAGATGGTACCTGGGCTTCAGCGCCACCTAGTGGTGATTAGACAAGAAAAGGAAAACATTGATTTATATGAAGAGAGAGTTTGTGTTTGGAGGAAAATATCTCAATTTTATTCATAATGTTTAGGTAAATGTAGGCGAATAAAGTTTCAAATTAGATCCTGAAACAATGTTCGTTCATTTTCAGAAAATTGGTCAATGTTGTCAAACTGGCGACTTGAGCCGAGTGTTCCCCACTTGCTGGGGGAAGGTCACATACCCACCACACCGTGATGTTGGTGTAAACAGTTTAGAAAACAGATGAATGGACTTATAATACATCATCTTTTTTATTTGTATTATGGTTTGGACATGTGCAGAGGAGAGAGAGAGAGTACATCGGCAGAAGGATGCTGGATTTGGAACCACCAGGAAAGAGGCCTAGAGGAAGACCCTAGAGGAGGTTCATGGATACAGTGAAGGAAGACATGAAGATAGTTAGTGTGACTGAAGAGGATGCAGCAGATAGGGTTAGATGGAAGAAACTGACTAGCTGTGGCGATCCCTAAAGGGAAATGCCAAAAGAAGAAGAAGAATAGAGTACCGTAGTTAGTCATAAATGCTCTAACAGTGTAACCTACCGACCTTCATGAGACTCTTCTTGGCTGAACTGTGGTCAGTTCGGTTATAGTCTTGACAAAAAAGAGTGTTGCCGTGACAACGTCTCCTACAAGTGAGACAGGAAAGTGGGAGTGGCTACCCTGTGAGTGTCACACACCAATCTGTCAGTGAAATAAAAGTTAAATGGTTTGTTGTTTTGACTTCAGGGCCTCACTTGTAAAGATTTGTGAAGATCTAAAGCTGAACAAGCATTTATGTTCAGTTTAAACGCTGGCCTTGCTTAGGCCAGGCAAATGTGGGATTTATAAAAACCTTTGTGATTCTATTTATGCGACTTAAGCTTTATAGATCACAGTAGCAAAAAACATGCCTCTAAAAGTCCAAATATGGATCACGAAAGAGACATGATGCATGTGTAACGGTGCTCAAATGAGCCGGTTCTCATGCACAACAAAGAGGTGTCGCTGTGTACTATCATTTACATGATGTGGTCCATTTTTCTTGTAACTTTAGTTTGTTTTTTAATTGTCTTCCTTCTGCTTCAAAGGCTTCATTTCACTGTCCTCAATTCACTTCAGGTTCTGTCCACAAGCGTCGTTTAGCGGTTTGCATTTAGCAGCAGGCGACTTAGCTTCAAGTTACGCTGTGATCCATGCACTCTTCTATATTTTTAAATTACCCCCATTTGCATGGAAATGGACTTACCCTCAAATTTTGGCATAAACAGACTTTATAAATGAACATAATTTTATCTGTACTATTGTAGTTACTGTATTAATTTATTTGCACATTGAGAGACAAATTGATGGCTTTCAAAGTATTTGTTTTATTGGAAAAAGCTCCCACCTTGTGAGAGAAGCACATCCAGTTTTAACGTTCAAGATTAGGTTTAATAAAATCTCTTTTGGAGAATTTTATTACAAGATCAAAAACTAGGACGCTGCATTGGCCTGTCGTGGTAAAGAAAGAGCTGAGCCGAAAAGCAAAGCTCTTGATTTAGAAGTCGATCTACGTTCCAACCCTCACCTATGGTCGCCAGCTGTGGGTGGTGACCGAAAGAATGAGATCGCGGATACAAGCGGTCAAAATGAGCTTCCTCTGCTGGGTGGCTGGGCTCTCACTCAGAGAGGAGCCGTCCTCCTCCAAGTCGAGAGAAGCCAGATGGGGTGGTTTTGGCATCTGGACGGGATACCCTCCAAGCGCCTTGCTGGTGAGGTGTTTCAGGCACATCCCACCGGGAGGAGACCTAGGGGCAGACCCCGGAACCGCTGAAGAGACTATGCCTCATAGCTGGCCGGGGAAAAACTCGGGATCCTTCTGGGTGAGCTGGAGGATGCAGCTGGGGTGAGAGAAGCCTGGGCTTCCCATCTGAGGCTGTTGCCACAGGGACCCGGATAAGCGGAAGACTTCGGAACGGAACCAATTGAAGACAGAGTTTGCTGCTAACAGGCTGCTTGGAGCCAGAAGCTGAGAGAAGTTTGCTGCTCTGGTTTCATCTGCTGATCATCCTTTTATTTCTATTCATTGAAATGATCAGTCCATATGTTAACTAGTACAGCATTACAAATATTCCCCTTGGGGCAGGGAGGATTGTTCCAGATGTTTGGCCTCCAGTGGGTGTCTCACTCACATCTGGATTCAATTGAAACTGAACAAACAAATTAAGTAGTAAGTTTAAAAAGTTTGAATTTCCTTTTACTTCGTCTGATAAAAGTGAATATTTGGTGAACTTTAATCAACTTTGTGGCTCGTCGTTCACAGTTTAAGCTTCATTTTAACCCTGGGAATTTTTTTAGGAGCTTCCCAAGCTTTGAAATCTTCACAGACCTCCAACAAGTCAGCACAATCTGGTCAGAACCAACCACATAAACCTGTTCATTTCCACTCCACAGATTGTCCCACCACTCACTTCCCAGACCTGAATTAGGAGGCAAACCTGTTCTCAAGGGTGGCTCCTCTTGTGAGAGAATGCTTCCATGTTGAGAGGTCCAGTTTAATTGCGAAGGCTCTGCCCCCCAACTGTGCTGGTTTTGATAGAGTGGCGCCAGGCACTCTTTCTCCGGTCATTTGCTTTTTAAAAGGGGTCCATTGAGTAAGACCTTTGCATAGGCCGAGTCTGCTTCTTTGTGGGATTTGATCTTCATACTTGTTGCTCTTTGTAGCTCCCCTTTTGAGCTACCTGAATCAGTGGACATATTTTTTTTTCTCTTCACTCCAAGACCTCTAACCGATGAGAAGTGGATTGTGGAGCTGCCTCCATTCAGATTATTAAAAATGGTTCTAAGGTTAATCTGCAGATAAACACATGACAAAAGACCACAGCCCTGTGGTAACCAGGGGATTTCATACGAGGTTTAAATTCAATGACATACTTTCAGTATTTTTCCTCCACATGAGTTCATGTTTAGTTGAACTAGACTTATTGATTCAGTTTGTTGAAGTAGAAGCTACGGCTGTGAGCCCCAACATGGAAGATACAGGATTATAAATTAAATTTAGTAACATGGTGTCTTTTCTAGAATTTTCTTTCCCACTTTGTCCCATTAAGAGATGTAAACTGGGCTAATGCAGATTGGGCAAGGTTCCATTCTGCCAAACCAAAACTGGTTAGACAAGAACAGGCATGGGCAAATTATGGCCTGTGGGCCACATACAGACCGCTAAACGGTTTATTCCGGCCCGCCTAATTTGAAAAAGAAATTACATAATTAAACCATGTTAATGTTTTATTTCACTTGTGTGTCTTCGTGATGCGCACGTTGTCAAAATAAACAGTGCATATAGATATGGAAAGACATCGAGCCCAATACACGCACATAAACAAGCGTGTTAGATGTTAAAACAAGAAAAATGTTACATCAAGCGCTTAGATTTCAAACCTAGTGCCGCTAAATACATGTTTTTAAGCGCTATTGCACTAGATTTCAGACCTAGCGGCGCTAGATTTGAAATTTAACGCTCTCTATGTAACATTTAACGCTTGTTTAAAATGTAGCGAGCCATTCTATCGGTCTAATCCAGCGGTTACCAAAGCATGCCATCCATCTGCTCCTGTTTGTCAAATATTAGAATTCAATGTGGCTCACTGACCAAAAAGTTTCCCCAACCTGGTATAGTACCTGGACAGGTTTGCGTACCCACTGCGAGGGGTAAATGTGAGAATATCCTCACCAAAAATAAGTATACTGAAGAGTGCTTAAAGCAGTCCTGAAGTCTAGATGCCTACAAAAGCTTCTCTGCTGGCCTAAAATATCTGAATCACAAATTGGTGCTAATTTTATTTCTGTCTTTTACGACTTTTTCCAATAGGGCTGCTGTCAAAGTGTGCTTTTTCTTTAAAGCATTTGACCAATCACATTTCAGCCAGCATTTGTTGCCAGGTAGCTTAAAATCAGCTTCTGTAAAGACCTTCAGAATTTGTTCTCCCGGATCTCTCTGCAAAAAGTAAATGGCAATGAAATAATTGCTTTAACAAACCAAATTTTGAGCTGGTCTACGAGGGAATTTTTAAAATTTTGTTTTGTTTTGAGTCCACTGATTGGACAATAAGAGCATGGCAGCTAACCTAGCAAACAGCATCTGTGCAGAGTTACATGAAGAAAATATTGTTTGCTGGAAATAACTGAAACAGGTGAACACATAAATATGGAGGCCGATTTCATTTCAGAGTTATTTTCAATGTATATTTTTTGTTTTAAAAAATTAACAAAATACCGTAGAGAAATCCAAAAAGCATGGGGCACATTCTACAAAACCATGAGAAAAATGATGGTACAGGATGGAAAAAATGGACTTCATCTACAAATCAAATTTTTGCTGGTTAAAAATATTGTAATTTTTTTTTATGAATTATAGAAATTTATGTGTCACAACTTTTTGCACAAGAAGAGACTTTTTCACCATTTGATTGTGTATTATGTTTGAGATTTTTTTAATCAGTTGTAGTAATCAGGCCATTTTTTTGTATTAATTGAGTATAGTGAGATGGTTTTATAACCATCAAATAGTAAGGCGCTATCCATCGGCGATTGATGTCGATGGAACACTACTGAAGGTCTTGGTGTGAAATATAAAGCAAGATCTTTTACTAGCTTTATGCGAAACGTTTTTTAAACCAGAAAACTAAGAATAAATTTAGTTTATTTTTTATCTACCGCTTTTATCTATTTGGAGACCGTTAGAACAGCGGTGTCCAAATACGGTGCTCGAGGGCCGGTGTCCTGAAGGTTTTCCATATGTTCTTGCATGTACACATCTGATCCAGTTAATTGAGTCATTGTGCCAAATTCTATTGGCTGTTAATTTCACTTTCTGTGCATCAGCTGTATTGAACCAGGGATGTGTGGAAAACCATCAGGACACCAGCCCTCGAGGACTGGCTTTGGACACCCCGGAGCTAGATGAATGTTGTATGTTTAAAAGCTTATGAATAGATGTTTGCATCCAATAATGACAGAAATGGTCTAATTATATTCAGCCTATACATAAGGTCTTAAAAAAGGCTTCAAAGTTGATCTCTTTAACAGTGTATTTGATGATCGAAACATTTTGACTTCCATCTGAAAATCATTTTCAATCTGATTATCAGATCATTTTCATCAGATTGAAAATAATTTCCGGATCAATTTCCGGACTGGCAACCCCAAACAGGTCGCTGATTTTAACCTACCTGGCAACAAATGCCGGCTGAAATGTGATTTGTTAAATGCTTTAAAGAAACCTAACATGCATGTTTTTGGAGGGTGGGAGGAAACCGGAGCACCTGCAGAAAACCCACACATACATGGGGAGAATATGCAAACTCCACACAGAAAGGCCAGTGTTCCAAGCCTCGACTTGAACCCTTGCTGTGAGACCACCGTGCTACTCACTGCACCACCGTGCAGCCTTAAAAACATTTTACTTTGTAAAAATGAAAGTTAATAAAAACAATCTTGTGCTTTTTAAAATCATTTCACTTGATAAAGTTTTAATATTGTGACGTCTGTCTCTTTTAATTACTTAGATTAAACTCATTAGATTGGACATAATCATCTGGTGTTAGTTACAAAAAAAGACTAGACTTAGAGACTGATTTTATATTTATTTTAAAGTTTATTCATTTAATGGTAAAGATTGATAAAGGTACAACATGAGGGTAACACTGATTTCAACAACTAATCGGAAAAAATCAACCGGAATGAACCATTTAAATGAATAGGAACAAAGTCAAATGTTTTAAACACACATTGGCTCATTGATTCAAATACTGCTTTAGTTTAGTCACCATTACAAAGTTTCATCTAGTTAATGAGGTTTGTTCTCTGGCTGAAGCTTTAAAGAGGAAAAAGGAACAGATTTTATTGGTTTGATGAGGGAAAAAGATACAACTGCTTCTTTGATTTCAGTCTTTTAGAATCTTTATGTCTCGATCCTGTTTCAGAATTAATGTAATCATGCAATCAGATCCAAATCCAGATCTAAAGATTACTTTTAGAGCTAATTGCAATAGAAAGATTAACATCAGACAATTTAAACTAATAAAAAGTCATTTTTTTCTAACTAAATGTCAATTCAAGATGACGTAAATAAAAAAAATAATTAACTGGAAAAAAAAAGTCCAAAAATCAAACAAAGAGGGATTAATTCTAAAATTATATCTGCTCAAGCTGCCCAATTTTAAAACTACTATAAAATTATTCAACCTAATCTACGGGGATTACTAAACATCAGATAGTTGATGTTGATTTAAATTTGTAACAAAATATGTAAAAAAAAAAAAAAAACCTGAACAAATAAATGTTATTTTGTGGGATTTTTTTTGTGATATGAATGAGTCAAAATGAACAAAAAAAAGACATAAAACAACATAAACCAAATTATTTTAAACTCAAATTAACACATGTTTACTGAAATAAAAACAACAGCACGTCAAGAAGCTGTTTTAAAATGATCTGAAGAGAAGACAAAGACACTTAAAATGATTTTCAAAACAAAACGTTTACTATTTTACATGTAGGGAACTTAACCATTAATTAGAACAACAAGTAGCTGCAATAAAAAAAAATGGATGTTTAACAGAGCTGAACAGGATTATTTGACCTGTTAGAACAAAAAGGGTTCGTCAAGCTCATCAAGAAAACAATAAAATAAAAAAAAACAAATCAAAAGAAACATTTTGTTACGAACTGATTAGACAAAGTAACGCTGATCTTGGATAAACAAGCTTCGATTAGCTGCTGTAACTTATTAATATCAGAACTTCGTTTTTCTGGTGACCGAGAGGAATATTTAAAGGCACAGTCTGTAAATTTTCCAATTGAAAAATGGATTTATTATTGGGTTGTTTTTTTTTTTGTTTTGGCATGTAAACATGACCATCGTCTGCATACAGGTACAACTTCTAACTGTTAAACATCAGAACTGATTTGATTTGTGGGTTAACCTGTTCTATTGATGCTAAAATTTGAAGTTTGAGAAAAAAAAAAAGAAAAAAAAAAAAAAGTTTCAACAAAATATCCGAAACATCTTTTCAAATCACATCCTGTCAAATTGAGGAGAAAATCTCACTAAGTGTGCCTTTAAAAATTTCTGTCAGACAAATAGAAAATGATTTCTTGGACCTGACCGTGCGTTACTTCTTCTCAGTCTTCAGTGTTTCCAAATACTCCCAGAGATCGTTGACCACCTGAGGAAGGTGAGTGGAGAGCAGGATAGATCGAGAACAAGAGAAAAAGAGAGAGAGAAAAATGATAAATCATCCAGATGAAGTGCTACACAGCTTTGGACACATGACTCAACTTTTACTACAACATGCTTTTTAGTGTGTCTCGCCTGTGGGAATGGTGCGTTTGGACGGGGGAACGACGAGGGCCTGGGTGGGGGCAGCGCTACATACCAGAGTATATGACTAGGTGCTCCAGGTCTGACAGATTTCAGCCTTGGCTGATGAAACCAAAGCACTTCCACAGATGTTTCTGCACACTGGGATCAGCTCCACCCCCACATCTTTCCTCTGTCCACCCAGCCTTGTGTCGCTCTAAAGAGCTTCCACCTGCTCCCACAACTGTACGCTTAACAGTTTTACAAACACCTTCATGCAGATTCACAGGGTGGGCAAACTATGGACCATATGCGGAGCCGTCAAGCATTTTATTCTGACCCACAAAGAGAAGACGTTCCATAAAATTATATTAACAAGACTTTTTATCTGCCTGCAGTTCCAGTTTTTCCACCAAGTGGCAGACACACCGACTTTTATTGAGGCGCATTCATGTGACGTCGGAATATCAGACTTCTCTGGGTTTTTTCTACAATACTTGGGTCATTTTTTGTCAATTTTCCTTGATGGTTATTTTTCCAATTATTTCAGACCCATTTGAACACGTTTAATTTTTTTTCCTTCAATACTTTTGATCTTGGGTCTTGCTCATGAGTGGGGGTAGAATGAAGCGGGATATCGACAGACGGGTTGGTGCGGCGTCAGCAATAACTAGGACACTGCATCGTCCTGTCGTGGTAAAGAAAGAGCTGAGCCAAAAAGCAAAGCTCTCGATTTGTAATAAATCAATTTTTAATAAATAATGAGATTGCGGATACAAGCGGCCGAAATTAGCTTCCTTCGTAAGGTGGCTGGGCTCTCACTTAGAGATTGGGTGAGGAGCCCTGTCATCCGGGAGGAGCTCAGTGTCGAGCCGCTCGTCCTCCATGCCGAGAGGAGCCAGATGGGGTGGTTCGGGCATCTGGTCAGGATGCCCCCCCGAGTGCCTCGCTGGTGAGGTGTTTCGGGCACGTCCCACCGGGAGGAGACCAAGAGGCAGACGCCGGACCAGCTTGAGAGACTATGTCTTACAACTGGCCGGGGAATGACTCGGCATCCTTCCGGGTGAGCTGGAGGATGCAGCTGGGGTGAGAGGAGCCTGGGCTTCCCGTCTGAGGCTGTTTCCCCAGCGACCCGGCCCTGGGTGAGCGGAATACGATGGAACGGAACAATACTTTTGATGTTTTCACGTGAGACATTTAAAATTATTTTATACAAACAACACGCGTCATTAAAAAACTTGTCTAGCTTTGTTTTTTTTCTTAATTTGATTCGATTTCATTCGGTTTGAACACACATTAAAATGATGTAGCAAACTAAATGATCTATGGTCGTAACGTCGAACAATAAAAATGCTAATTGGTGCCAACAAACTGAACCAGACAACGTGTCCATTAACAGATCGGAAATTAAAAGTTTTCTATATTGAGATCACGCAAAATAAAATAATTACTTTTTTCTTCATAAAACGCGCACAAAACAATGAACAAATGAAATAGGTCTGTTTCTGCTTTCTTCCTCCCAGATGATGCCCCATGTTTTTTAAAGAAAACTCTGTAAATCTGAGAGCTTAGCAGATTTTGTAACTTATTGATGTCTCATAACAGGCCATATTGATCATACCGGCCATTTGATAAATCGGCAGGGTTCTAGATTTTTTTTTTAATCATCCCCGGTTTAAAAAAAAGGGCAATCTCAATAGCAGATGGGCTTCATACAGATGGAAAAAATGTATGAAGCAGCAGTTCATTGTAATGATGAGAAGGAAAATAGAGAAGTAGTGACTGAAAAAGTAGTTCTTATTTTTAAAAGTTAAACCTTTTACATACAGTATCTCTTTTGGTTTTTTGGTCATATGATTACACCATTTGTGGCCCACGAGTTATAAACTTTACCCATCTCTGCTCTAAAAGATGCTTTTTAAGCAGCAGTGATTCTTTTGGGGGGGTTTGATTAATCCATGCTTTGCAGAATAACCTGCTGAGGGATTTTCTTTCTCCTCCTAAAAATGACATGCGGCATTAGAAAAGATTTAAATCCTTCACTTGCTCAAAAGGCCTTGAATGTGAAAACGACTGGTACCATTCACATACCAGCAGTCCCTTCATTAAGGCTACAAAAGAGAAACTCCACTAAATCACAAAGAGTAAGTTTGCCTTGGCAGGTGTACTCCCATTCCATCTCACAAGAGCCTGCCGACACAACGCCGGTATATTTCAAAAGGTACACGCTGTGCTGGAGAGACGTCTGAGGTATACCGGACAGGAACAACGATGCATTCCTGAGGATCAATCACTGCATAAAGCTCTTTAAGCCACAGAGAGGTTAGACTAAACGTCCTCTCGGCTACTGAGAAACAAAAAATGGAGCAATATTTTCTACGTCTATGTCAGGAAACAAACTCCCCGAAATTTCATTTTGTTTTCTTTAACCAAAGTAAATTCATCAATAAGAAATGAAAAAAAAAAAAACTTCCTCTGATTTATGAGAACTTACTTTTTTGTCTGTGATTCTATAGCTATTTTTCACATAGTTCTCCAGCTTCTGTTTACTCTTTGGTAGCGGTCGACCCTGTCGAAAAACAAAAGAATGACATCAACATTTTCATATTGAGACAAACTCTTGAAATAATTTGGAATGACAGTTTTACCTCGCTCACTGCAGTGGAGAACCTGGTCTTAATGTCGGCCACGGAATGAGATTTAGTCGGGCTGGCCTTGTCTTTGTCTTTTCCAGTGTTAGTCTGGAAAATATGTAGAAAAGATGTTGATGGTTAAAAAAATATAAAAATACAAGTAATGAATAAAGCAGATTGGATAAAGCTTCTAATTATCCTTTTTTTCCGACTTCTTTCTCTGAAGTTTTTTGTTGACTTGGAGAAAAAAAGCTTGTTTGCTCTCAAAGATCAAGAAGAAAACACATAAAAAACATTAATAATTATCATCTTCTAAACTGCTTATCCCTAGCTGGGCCGCAGGGGTTGCCGGAGCCTATCCCAGTTAATTCAAGGCACTAGGCAGGGTACACCCAGAACAGGTCAAAAATATTAATAACCTCAGTTATGAAAACAATTTTTTCACCACATTTTCCATACTGAGCGGATTGGGATTCTGAGCACATCTGCTTCACCGCTCACAGGTTTTATCATTAAAGAAGAAACAAAATGATCACAGTTTCTTTTTTTTCATGCATAATTCTTTTCGATACATTTTTTTTTTGTGGTTGAAGCTCATTTCGTTGTGAATCTTTCCCCTCAGGTTAGGCTTTGCTGTGACCATGTTACAAGCATCTGGAGGAAGATAAAAACATCAGAAAGGACACCTCATTCTAGCCAAATGACATCACTCGTTTTTCTTCTGGGCTTTTTTTTTCTTTTTCTCCTTAAAAGATTCTAAAACACAAATTATATCCTTATTATGTTTTCAATAAAAGAACAAATTATGACTAGAGAAAAAATAAACAGTCCGATCTGCTGTTTTATTCACTAAAATTTCTCATTTCTACTAAGTTTATTCAAACAGGTTTTATTTATTTTTTTCTATTTTTAATCATTTTAAGTTTCTTTTAAAAGTGACAAGTGTTTTTTTTTTTTCTCTCCTCGGAGCGATCTTAGCACTCTGTCCGAAACCTGCGGGTTCGTCCACACCTGGGAAGCAAAAACCTCCGAAGTCCTCAATTAGGAAGCGTCTCGATATGACACGACACACGTACACAATGCATACAGTGCGACTGCATGTTACACAAGCTGCGCGGCTTGTTTTGACATGCAAAGCCAGAGAGGAATCTTGTGAAATTGCAGGGTTTCATTGATAGGCAGACACATCTGAAAAGCAACAGATGCTGTGCAAAAAAAGTAACAATGACGAGGAAAATATGGACAAAATGTCCAGCCGGTAAGTTTCTTTTAAAGTCATCTCTAATTAAAAACAGATTCATTAGACATGGGTCAAAACAAATTTGATGATTGGAAAAAAAGATCACTTGTTCATAAATCGCAAAAATATTTTTACATGACACGTAAAGTAACATTCAAGAAAAAAAAAAAAAAACTTCCGATCACATGCTTTTTATTCATTTAAAGCCACAAAAACACCAAGTTACTTCCATCTAAATACACTGGGAACCAGTATATCAAACTTTTACTCCCCACACTAAACACTCGGACTCAAATAAAAGCTATGACAGATGTTATGTGTCGCCACTCAATTCTTAGAACAACCTTAAAAAACTTTTAACAGCCTCAAGCTGTGACTTTAAAACGCAGGTGGGACAATTTTGGGAAAAATAACTTCGTTAAAGTCCAGCAAGTAAGAAAAAAAATAAAAGAAGAAGGGGGTGCAGGGTAATGCTATAATTTGTCCCCATGCTTGAGGAATCTGCATTTTACAGGAAAGATCAAAAGGTATTAAAAGAAAAAAAAAGACTTGACACAAACATACCAGAAAAAAACACACACATAAGCTGCTGGCTGATGGCCATAGAAATGCACCTCATATTTATTACTTACGGGCAGAACAGGACAGCTGCGGACCTGACACAGCTGATAAAACACACACAGATGGCACAAGACAAGAAAACCTAATCACAAGCACACCATCATCTGATACGATCCTTCGTTTTAGAACCGGAGCAAACACGTGGTGGCGACATATTTTCCCCACTGACTCCACCCACAGATGGTAATTATCACCATAAGAGCTGCAGATGACGAGCTAATCTATATCTACCAATACATAGTTCTTGATTGTAAGATGGTGCACATGAGTTTTCATCCAGAAAAGCAGAGGTGATCGAGAAGAGGTCGAGGCTCAAAGGTCATGGTAAGAGTACAAAGACAATCAGCTAGAGTTCAAAAGTAAGCGGGCAAGGAAAGAACCTCAATTATCTAACATTTTTAGACATTTAAAACTACAGTCTCTTTGTATGTTTGATTGGATCATTGATAATGTGTCATCAATCAAAACAAAATATTCACTTTCTCACTTTTAGTGCATCACATTTCCAAGTTTGGTGCTCCAGAAAATTAAAAGACTTCTCATTTCTACTTGAAAGACGAATATGTGCACGCTTTTCTAACTTGATGCACTTTAGATTCTATTTGCAACCTCAAACTACAGTATGTGTACGCTTTGTTGTGCACATGCCTAGAGGTGGTGTCCTAACGAGATCTGCGGGCACATCAGAATCAGAATGCTTTTATTGCCATGTCAGTGAAAAACATCAGAGACTAGGAACTTGTTCTGGTACTGGTGTGCAAACATATAAAATAAAATTAATAAAAATAAAATAAATAAAAATAATAATAATTTTTACAAAACTAAGAGTGCTCAGAAGAAAAAGAAAAGTAGTGCAATGTCATAGAAAATAATAGAAAATAATAAAGATAGTGAAGTGACAAGAGGGAGGTGACTAAGAGATGTGGGGATCCAGGTTATAAAGAGTTCATAAGTCCAACGGCAGAAGGGAAGAAGCTGTTTTTGTGGCGGGACGTTCTGGTCCGAATGGACCGGAGCCTCCTGCCCGAGGGGAGTCGCTCAAAAAGTCCATGTCCAGGGTGGGAAGGGTCAGCTACTATCCGACCTGCACGCCCCCGAGTCCTGGAGACGTACAGGTCTTCGAGAGATGGAAGGCTGCAGCCGATCACCTTCTCTGCGGAGCGCACAATGCGCTGCAGTCTGTGTTTGTTCCTGACTGTGGCTCCAGCGTACCACACGGTGATGGAGGAGGTGAGGACAGACTCGATGATGGCTCTGTAAAACTGCACCAACATCTGGGCGGGCAGCTTGGCTTTCTTCAACTGCCGCAGAAAGTACATCCTCTGCTGGGCCTTTTTGATCAGGGAGCTGATGGATGGCTCCCACTTTAGGTCCTGTGTGATGGTAGTGCCGAGGAAGCGGAAAGAGTCTACAGTGGTGATGGAGAAGTCTGTCAGTGCAAGGGGGGTAATGGGAGCTGTGACTTTCCTAAAGTCCACGATCATCTCCACTGTCTTCTGAGCGTTGAGCTCCAGGCTGTTGTTGCTGCACCAGGACACCAGCCGGTCTACCTCCATCCTGTAGGCCGACTCATCGCCATCAGAGATGAGCCCAATGAGTGTGGTGTCATCTGCAAACTTGATCAGTTTGACAGAGTCATGGCTGGAAGTGCAGGAGTTGGTGTACAGGGAGAAGAGCAGGGGAGAGAGGACACAGCCCTGTGGAGATCCTGTGTTGATAGTCCGAGAGGTGGAGACATTCTTCCCCAGCCGCACGCACTGCCTCCGGTCTGTTAGGAAGTCAGTAATCCACCTGCAAGCGGAGTCAGGCACGTTGAGCTGAGAGAGCTTGTCCTGAAGCAGGGTAGGGAGGATGGTGTTGAATGCAGAGCTGAAGTCCACAAACAGGATCCTGGCATAGGTTCCCGGGGAGTCCAGGTGCTGCAGGGTGAAGTGGAGGGCCAGGTTGATAGCGTCGTCTACAGACCTGTTGGCTCTGTAGGCAAACTGCAGAGGGTCCAGAGAGGTGAAGTGCTTGAGATGAGGGAGGACCAGGCGTTCGAATGACTTCATGACTACAGACGTAAGCGCCACAGGCCTGTAGTCATTAAGTCCAGTGATACGGGGCTTCTTGGGAACAGGAACGATGGTGGACCGCTTGAAGCAGGCTGGAACGTGGCATGTCTTCAGCGAGGTGTTGAAAATGTCTGTGAAAACTGGAGACAGTTCCTCAGCACAGTGTTTCAGGGTGGCCGGGGAGACACCATCTGGGCCCGAAGCTTTCCGAGGGTTTTGCTTGCGGAAGAGCTTGAGCACATCCTGTTTTGTCACCAAGAAAGCAGTGGAGGGGGAGGGCTGGTCAGCTGGAGTGACCTCTGTTGTTAATTGGGTGGGGGATGGGAGTGGCTTCAAAGTGTCTGAAGGTTGTTGATCAGTGAGGGGGGGGGGGGGAGTGAGACATCAAACCTGGCATAGAAGGTGTTGAGTTTCTCTGCCAGTTGTAAGTCATCAGCAGCATGTGGGGCTTTCGGCTTATAGTTTGTAATTTGCCGAAGTGATCTCCAGACAGAGGCGGTGTCATTGACAGAGAATTGCTCCTTCAGACGTTTATTGTACCTGGATCTCGCCTGCTGTACCTCTCTCGAGAACCGGTACTTAGCGCCTTTGTAGCTCTCTCTGTCATTGGCTCTGTGAGCTGCTTCCTTTTCTCTCCTGATCTGTCTTAGTCTGGGTGTGAACCAGGGTTTGTCGTTGTTAAATCTTACCCTGGTTTTTGATGGAATGATGCTGTCCTCACAGAAACGTATGTATGACGTCACTGTGTCTGTGTAGTCATCCAGACTATCTGTGGCAGCTCTAAACACACCCCAGTCTGTTGTGTCCAGACACATACGAAGCTCGTCCACAGCTTCGCTGGTCCACTTTTTGGAAGTCCTCACTGCAGGTTTAGAAAGCTTCAACTTCTGTCTGTATGCCGGGATGAGGTGAACCATGTCGTGATCAGAGAAGCCCAGAGCAGCTCGAGAAACAGCCTTGTAGGCTTTACTGGCTGTAGTGTAGCAGTGATCCAATGTGTTCTTTTCCCTGGTTGGGCAGTTTACAAACTGTCTGTACTTTGGGAGTTCCTGGCTCAGATTTCCCTTGTTAAAATCCCCAAGGATAATAACTAGAGAGTCCGGGAAGTTTTGCTCCACACACAGAATTTGGTCCGCGAGCGCGCGTTGGGCCTCGTGCACGTTTGCGCATGGCGGAATGTAAACAGCAGCCAGAATGAATGAAGCAAACTCCCGTGGAGAATAAAATGGTCTACAGTTTATAAATAAGTATTCCAGAACCGGAGAGCAAAGCTGGGAGATCAAGATCAGTGACCAGTCGCAGATCTCGATAGATCAAAGTTCCGAAAACTAACCCTGACACTAATTTCAATATAACTATAGCAGGTTGCAGATCTTGATGGTTAGATCATCTGAAAGGGAGTGGGAGCGTTCTGGGGATAAGCAGAGGCGCAAAGTCGCAGATCTCAATGGTTGAAAATCTAGTAGGGACACCGGACAAATTGGGAAACGAGAGGAGGCGGAATTCACAATCTCAAAAACAAAAGTGAAACTGAATAGATACATTTCCAAACTTTTTTCAGCAAATATCTCGTTTCTAAGTGAACAAAAACTATAATATGAGATTTATAACCTTATGAAAGCACAACACTCTGTCTTCCAAGACAAACCCTCAGACTCCTGGGTATTCTTGTCCAACTTGCAAGTCAAAATGGATTCTAACCTCACCTTTGACTCCCACATTCACCATCTCTGCAAGGTTTCCTTCCTCCATCTTAAAAATATAGCCAGGCTACGTCCATGTCTTTCCAAACCTGACGCTGAGAGGTTGATTCACGCTTTCATCTCCTCCAGGCTGGATTACTGCAATGCCCTCCTTGTAGGGATCCCATGCAGGGGCTTACAAAAGCTCCAGCACATCCAGAACTGTGCTGCCCAGATCCTGATAAGGAGGCGCAAATATGACCATATCACTCCCATCCTCAAATCCCTCCACTGGCTTCCCGTTAAATACAGAATTCAGTACAAGCTCTGCCTCCTCACCCATCAGTGCATACACGGCACTGCACCTGTCTATCTCCAAGAACTCCTAACCCTCCACACCACTGTCCGAGACCTGCGCTCCTCCTCCTCCTCCTACTGCCTGCACCAACCAAGGACCAAACTTTCTACTATGGGGGACAGGGCCTTCCAGGCAACTGCTCCACGGCTCTGGAACGATCTTCCCGAGAGCTTGAGGGCTCCACAGAGCGTTGAGGCTTTTAAGAAAAGACTTAAGACATTTTTATTTCTAAAAGCTTTTCAGCAAAGTTTTTAGTGTTGTTTTTTTTTTTTGTGTTGTGGTTTTATTTAATTTAGCTGTTTGTTGTTTCTTTTGGTCATTGTGGCACTTTGAGATCTCCACTAGAGATATAAAGTGCATTTACAAATAAAATTTATTATTATTATTATTATGAGTACAAATGGGATGCACACACAGTACTACTATAACATAGTGTGGTTCTTTGTTCATTTATCACGTGCTCAGAAGAAACCCTCAGTGAATGAGACAGGCACCTGCTGCTCCACACGTCAATCAGACTCTAAAACAATGACTCACACACTTTTGAGATGAAGCTGAGTGAGGTGGTAAAGTACTTTACAAGCGTGACGTGTGCTTGAAAGCATCAACTTCTCTAAAGCCATCAATCACAGAACACCAGCTGCAAGATTAAGTTACGTTAGATCAGAACAACTCGAGTTAACTGGTCCTCGTGTTGAGCGTGTTCCACGAGAAGGTGCGGTTACACGCTGGGCCGCGAGAGGTGAGAACCGCGATACTGGCAACAGATCTGACAAACCAATCTAATGACCAGTCACCTGCGTTTAAGAAAGAAGAAAAAAAAAAAACAAGACACCCACGCCCGCTTCCTCGCTCCTCAGGGGCATCTGGAAGCGCAAGCCGCACCAGACATCAAACGCTCATAATGAGAGCAATTGGGAGAAGGTGTGTCCAGGAAGTGAGGGGTGTGAAAAGGTTGTAGAGAGGGAGCAGTTGTGGAGCATTTGGAGAGGGGTGGGAATAATAAAAGCAATGCAGGCCAGAAAGTTAAACTAGCGGGAAAAGTTTTTTTGCAGGTTCAGTTGCACATCGGTAATCCCCAAAAGCCCTGCAAGACTCTGTGTTCTGCTCAGACAAAAGACATTGTAGTTCTCTGCAATCACCCACAGAGCAAGAATGCTGGCCTTAAGGCGAATCCCGTCCTAACACCAGGAGTTTAGTCACCCCGCGGCTTAATGTTCCACACAACAAAGTTCAACAAAGCGTTCTGTCATGACCCCAGACAAGACATGACAGTTTCTCATACGCCACAAGTGTTGCATTGAGTGATGATGTGCCTTTAGTCCACGTCGTGTTTTATCGCTTATGCAGCCGGCATCGCCATGCCAACACATAACACCTTATCTAAACAGAACTCGCTCCAACTATTTTTCTCACTCCAACGAGCGTCTAGAAATGCATGAACTTGCAGAGAAATTTGCCAATTTGTTTCCCCCCACTGAGGATCGGAGGGGTGAGGGGCTACAACTTAAGATGGCAGGGTCAAGCTAACAGGTCACAGCCCCAGGATACCTGTTCAGAGGTCAGGTTTGTTTGCTTAAAGGCAGGTGGAGTTCAGAGAGGCAGTCGTCCAAGGTACACAATCCGAGAAATTAACTATCATGTTGAGCTAATTGCAACCTACATTTAACACATTCCTCAAGTTGAAAACGGGAAGGCTTGCCAAGTTTTTTTCTTAAACTGCATGTTTTAAATTGTAAATGGGAAGAACTAAACAGAGCCTGAGGGTCTGCGTTTGAAACCACACCCTTTATATTTTGTAAAAGACTGAGTTACAAGCTTTTATTTTAGTATATACTGTGTAATAAACTTTACCTGCTTTTTTAAAACTTTCAACTAAACTATAGATTGCGTTCAGGATTGACTTCTCTTAAAACCAAGCTGCTGATCTCGTTGTTAAATGCTGCTAAAAGCAAATAAGCAGCATGATTACAGCTGTTTTTTCTAAACAAGCATGGGTTCTAAAAATGTGATAAATTGTTTGATCAACTTTCTTCAGAAAAAGTGCATGTTATTTGACTGATTGGCTGTTTTTAAAAGCCCAATGGAATCAGGGTGCACATGACTGTTTGTGTCTCTTTCTATTGACCTTCTGACCGTCTGGTAAGGGTACAGGGTGTACCCTCCCTTTGCTAGACAAAAAGCTGGAAAGGTTTTGCTAATCCCTAGGACTGAGTAAGAAACTATGCTGTTTGCAAAATTAAATTTAAACAGCTGGGCAATCCATTTTAATAATTTCAAAACATCCAATGAATCTCAGTTACACATAAAACTTAAAATACAATGAAGCTTTGGTATTTTGTGTTCAGCATATTTTTACACAGCATTCGGGGACTGTTCCAAGATGTCACATCAAGGTCCGAAAGTGAAATAGCATCTGGCTCCAAAACAGTCAACAGTCTTTATGAACAGTTGTGCTTCTTCATTAAAAAAAGAGCTTAAAATATGCACTAAATTACTAAAAAATGATTAAATGAATGTGACTTCATCTTCTGAACTGCTCATTCATAATAGATTCGTAGGGGTTCCCGAATTATCCCGGCTGCTTTCAGGCGAGAGGCAGGGTACATCCTGAACAGGTCACCAGTCTGCTGCGTGGCCACACACACACGCAACCATCCACACATAGACTCATTCTTATGGGCAATTTCATACTGACCAATTAACTTAACATGTATCTTTTTTTGGAGTGTGGGAGGAAACTGGAGTACATGGAGAAAACACGCGCATACATGGGGAACATGCAAACTCCACACAGAAAGACCAGTGTTTTAAGCCTCATCCCACCCGAGACCCGAACCCTGACCTTCTTGCTGTGAGGCCACTGTGTTAACCAGTGCACCATCGTGCCGTCCACGAGTATGACGTTTAAAATAAAAATCAGTCATGCTATATTAACAGTGCCCCGGGCTTAAAAATATGTTAATGCCTCAGTGGTTTTTGTTACTTTTTTATTTCATCTGATAAACCAAAGACAACTGGTACCTGTCGTGTTTTTTAATTGCCAAAGAAAAATAGAAATAAGCAGGATTTTCGTACCTTTTTCTTGGATTTGGCCGGTGTGTTCGATGGTTTCTCAGCAGCACCGTTCTGCTTTTGAGGTTTTTTGTTTGGTTTCTTAGGAGAAGACTCAGGCTTCTATGGAGGAAAAAAAGACACTTCAGAAACAACACACCAGCATCTGTTTTGTCTTTATTGGTACATCAGAGGAGTCGCGATACCATCAGTTCCAGCTCTATCAGCATCAATGAGAACATAAAACCATACTGATCCTCATTCAGCTGCATGATGCAAAAGTCTCTTAATTCCAAAAATTGTAACCCAAAACAGCAGATGGGACATTCTGTTATTTTTTTGTATTATTGTGATTGTAAGCATGACTCTGTAGAAGCTGTGAAACTGGATGGATGGATAGACAGTATGAAAGAAAGGGTTTTTCCCACGCAATATTTCCCTCTAAAGTCGTGAGGAAACACTAGACATGCTGGGTAATTTCTTAGAGTTCAGCTGCTTAGTAACCCAATAGCCTGTCATTGTTCTCCCCTCAGGAGGCCTTCACATCATGTCTGCATTGCCTTCACTCACCTGTGTAATTACCTTGTAACAGCAAAGACATGTACCTGCATTTCCTGCTCAGGCTCTTCTCTCCCAATCAAAGCTACTTGACTAAAAATGGACCAGAGCTACAATTACCTGCGGTGACACAATTACTATAAATCAATTACTCAAGCAATTTTCTCCTGCAAAGCTTTACACAGTCAAAGAAGCCATTTATTTTGTTCTGACAAAAAAAAGATGATTAATACTGTAACTGCAATGGGTAAATTAAAAAGAAAAACACAAAAAAAGTCAGAAATTAAACAAGTTACCAGAACTGAACTCCAGGTAATTTGGGTCCTAACAAGAACTACACTTTTTTTTTGGCACGTAAAGGATTAAATAAAGAACTCAACATCTCCAAAAATGCATTTTTATTCAAAAATGTAAACAAAATCAAATCTTTAAAACTTAGAATAATTTTGATAACTAGACTGGTGACCTGTACTGGGTGTCACCTGCCTCTTATCTGCTAAACCAACTTCCAGCACTTCCTCCAACACAGAAAAGAAAAAATAGATCCGAAGACAAACAAACTTTTTAATAAATTGTTCAGAAAAAGGTCTTCACTCTGGCAACAATGTCACACTGTTTTCTGTCTGCTATGTACCATTTTTTCTGTTCGTGTCAATCAGTCACTTTCTGAACCGTCTATCCCTTCCAGGATCCCATCACGGCTAATTCGAGGCGAAAGCTCGCAGGGCCACACACATACAACCATACATACACTCATTCCTAGGGGCAATCATGTAGCGGCCAATAAACCTAGCGTGCATGTTTTTGGAGGGTGGAAGGAAACTGGAGAACCCGGAGAAAATCCACACATACACGGGGAGAACACGCAAACTCCACATAGAAAGGCCAGTGATTTAAACCTCATTCCCACCCGGGACTCGAACTCTCAACCTTCTTGCTGTGAGGTCACTGTGCTACCCTCTATACCACCGTGATTATTTGTCTCCCTTTTTTTTTTTTTTCTGGTTTAAATATTTTTTTGTCCTTTTTAATCCAGCATGTATGAATGTTGTAATGCTCGATTATTGTCACGAACAGACATCATTGGACTAGTCTAGTGGACTAGTTAGAGCTCCTGAGCTGTAAATTTAACCCCAGAATGGTTATACAAAGGATACATACGAAACCATATATTCAGTTAAAGATGTATCAACAAAATAAATGTTCTAACAGTGACTAAAATGCTACTACAGCTAAAGCAGTTTGTCTGGCGAATATGAAGACTCCAATGTGACCAAAACGCTTTTCTTTTGCACACGGGCAATGAACACTATTTTTGTTATTGTATTTGACATCAAAAGAGAATTCTGTCTTTCCTCCTGTTTTAAGCAGAAGCTTCTAGAAAATCTTAGTTAGAAAACAGTGTAGTCAGATACAAATAGTGGAGCTAAGTTGCCATCGCAATTATATATTTTTGTAATCCTTTGGCTTGTAACGTGGATATACTGGTGTGTCACTGTTACAACTTAGTACTCGCGGCCCACAGAGAGCACGTCTAGGGTCCTTGGACAAGACACTTAAGCCCCGCTTCTCCCACCATTGGCGCCGTCGAAGGGCAGCCTGCTGCGGTGTAAGGAGTGCAGCACACAAATTTTCCCGGTGAGGGATGAATAGAGCAATTCATTTATTTATTTTATTTTAAACCTGCGCTTTCTTTTTGTTCTAACTTTCAAATTAGTAAAAAAAAAAAAAAAAGAAAGAAAGAAAAAAAAGTAGCTAGTAAAGCAAACTTTTCTCCTAGTAGAGGTAAAAAAAAAAAAAAAAAAGACCAAAGATTGATCGGAACTATAAACTTCTTAGAGACTCCTAATTTGATCTGAAATTAAACTTTATTAGAACATGCATTTGAAGCTATTTTTGAAGCTCAATTCCTTGAACACATTTGGGCTGAAACTACGTACAGTACTAATATTAGACAAAAGAAAAACACAATTTATCCTAAAACACAGCTGGATTAGCAAAGAAGAGAATAATTGCTCCCAGCCCCACTTTTTAAAAGTCTGTGCTTTGATTATTAAAGAATAGGCCAGGTTAGTCATGGAGCCAGGGATTAAGATCACGCAGAGAAGGTGTGGAGTTCAAGAGGATTTCAAATGAGAAGACAACAAAAAAAAAATCAACAAGTGACAGAAGTGTTGAGATGTCATCTGACCCGAGGGGAGGATCGGCACTCATGTCGCAGGTATGCGCATCTGTCCTGCTTTGATCTTTTGACTGGCACAGTTTGCACTTGGATAGCGTGCTTTGAAAAACAAGGGGGGAAAAAATCACAAACAGACACTGAGGTAAAAAAACGAGGCAGCTACACATGAGCACCCACACACTCGCAAGTGATTGCACTAACACGCAAAAACAAGTGTTCAAAGGCGAGGGCCAGGTGCAACACTGAAATGGCATGAGAAACGATAAAAAGGAGCAATCATATTAACAGTGGGATGACAGAGGGACAAAGATATGCAGCGCTTCAGAAAAATGGTTGAAGATGTTTCCCACAACTAAGGAGCTCTTTGTGTGTGAGTATCTGGTAATGCACAAGCGGGATGAGCAGTCCATTTCTTTATTGCTGCATGCATTGATATAAATTTACACTCACTGATATCGTTATATGAATTTAAGGCTTGCAACATGCACATTTAGAATGCGAGCGTATGTGTGAGAGCATGGTCTTGTCGATGAGACGGTGAGAATTCAAGCAGATTACAGAGAAGAAATCCGATCATTACACTGCACAAACCCTGTATTTTACTCTGGGAAAACAGGTGGGTGCATGAGCAAACAGGATGAAAAAGATCCATGTTTTGTCTCATTCGAAAAGTGGACGGTCAGTGAGTGCAGGAGAGGGAAGGGCTTCGTAATGAAATGCTGCTATTGAGTATGGTCTGCATATTTTCAGGTGATGAGGTAGGCTGAGGGGAGTTTGGGGCAACACTGAGTAATTCCTCCTAAAAAGGAAATAAAGGAATCCGCTGGTTAGTCTGACATCTAGTGGACAAAATAGGACAGTATTCATTCTGCACAAATAATGTCAATTTATCGAGAAAAGGCAACCAAAAAAAGATCTGTAGAAGTCTTCTGTAAGAACCCTACATTTGAAAACAAACAAAAAAATTGATATTGTGACAAAACAGCATGAAGAAAGCCGGTATAATGAGAAGCTGCTTCTCACGTTTGATGCTTAAAAGGTTTGTTAAAACACTGGTATCTATTAAAACAACCACTCTGGGTAATGTTGGTGTGGTTATCGTGTTAATACCTAACCGAACAAGGGCTGAGACTAATCCTTGGCAGGGTTATCTGGTGCTATTCAAGTTCAAATAACATTCTTTCCTCTACGTTAATGAGATAAACGAGGTAGAGAAACTGCATTTAAAGAACAAATAAACTTGCAGATTTATGAAAAACCCATAAAATGAGAAAAAGTAGAATTCATCCATCACTAAAACTGTACTCTTCTTTTATTGGTTTTCTTTTGTTTTAACATTATTCTCATGTTTGCGAAGTGCACCAGTCTAAACCAGACACTAGAAGCACCACCGTGTTGGTTTCTAGTTACAAGCATGCGGCAGCAGATCTGCCAAAAGTTGTTCAGATGACTTGCTGCACCTTGGGCAGAGCAATGCTGGAGAATGGGCCATTTTAAGATTAAGCTCTTGAAACATAATTAACATCTGAGATTTTGACCTAAAAAAAGGAAAAATTAAACAAGTAAAGAGTAATCACGTTTAACCGGGCATGTTAGGCCCTACAAAAAGTTCCACTGTATCGTTGGGGCTTAGAAAAAAGAACTGACCTGCTCTTTATCTTGTTTTTGCCAATCATGCTGAACACGCTTTCTACATCTGTGGTGGGGAATCGTCAGAACTAATTTGGCAACTCTAGAAATATCAGAATCAGAATATACTTTAATGATCCCACACATGGGAAATTGGGCATTTCAGATTTCCTGAGGCATCTTTCAGGAAAGGCATCAGGAAGATAGTCCAAAACAACATCCATTCTGATAAAGTCCTGACCATTTCCCACACTTGTTGCTGACTTCATAGTTGCTGGTGGCAGAGCTGGATAGGTTTTGTTGGCAACAAAATTGTCATGTACCTCTTCCAAGTTCAGGTTTGCAAAAAAACTAAGGATACGTACCTTGACAAAAAGATGCATGTTCCAAGACCTGATGATCTATCATACATGAAATTCTTGAGCATATAGGATACAGAACTGACACAGAAATCTCTCACACCCTGATAAAATGTATCAATTGGTCTTAGTCCAACTGTATCCCAAGCTAACCTATTCAGGAGCTGTTTTGTAGCAAAGCCTATGAACAGGTTTTCATCATCAAGTAGATTCCCAAGTTCCGGAAATTGACCTTGACATCTTCATCTGACACTACAAGCAACACTGGCCCATGATTTTTCTCAGCAGGTAGAACAAAGAGTCCCTTAACAGATGGATCATGGGTGCATCCCTCTGTAACAATAAATCTGCTTTACAAAACCCAGGTAGTATGACCTGATAGAACAACAGGTACACCAGTGTTGCTTTCGTCAACGATAACGACAACAAATTCCGTTGACGAGGCCTTTTTTCATGACGATGATGTAACGATAACAAAATACAGTAAATGCAGCTCTTTGGTGACTAAAATGTGACGAGATCATGAGGCTGAACTTCTTCAAACCATTGTGTAAATAAGTCTTGTGTGGCCTGATTTTCCACCGAGACTAACCCGCTAAAAATATTGTCCAATGCGCCTTACTCATGGATCAACGTTTGTTCATTATGGCAACCATAGTCAGCAGGAGTCGCCAAAGTAACAGTGATTAAAACGCAGGTAAATGTATTGTTAGAGTTCCAGTCATTTGTGTGTGTGTATAAAGACGACACAAAGTTCAAACTAAAGGCTATCAGTCATACAGTAGAACATGTACATGGATCAGCAGCCTTGGAATTCAACAACAATGAATCAATGGTATGAAAGTAGAGGAAACAACAAGATGACCAGTGCCAGGTAAAGAAGACTAAACAGAGTTCCCCTGGGAACAAAACCAGATGCGTAACGCAACACCAGCTGCTACACTGGCTTCTATTCTATGTGATCCATAAAGTGGTGCACCCAATTTATGGAAGTTTTAAAATAGGTCATTCATTGGAGGTGCACCTTATTGTGCAGAAAACAAGACAGGTAGGAAAACACGGAGGTTTTAGAGGGATAGAAACAGACCGTGCTTACTTTATTGGAAACTTTTCCTTCCTTCTTCTGAGGCTTCACGTCCTCCTCTTCACTGTCATCGTCACTGCATTTAAAAAAAAAAAAAAACTTTATAAGAATTTATATCAATGTAATTTTGTCTTCTATTTTTTTTCTTGAACTATAACCTACAGACTTCCAAATCAACAAATAACCAGTAAATCCTAACATTGTAATGAACAAATTATGAAGATGTAAGAATTCATGTTATTTAATGATTCAATTTATCATGACTTTTTTAATTTTGTCAACTATTAACACTTGTCCAATTATGCTACACATTGGTGAACTTCCTGCATTAATTGGTTCAGAAAAAACATTAGTTACCACAACTTAACAGTTTTAAAAAAATAAATAAATAAGGTGCAGGAGCAATGAGTTGTTTCAGTGTTGTATTATTTTTTATTTTCATATTTGGGTTTTGGGGTCCTGGTGACGTGTGTGTTTCCACTTTTCTACACTGGTTGTGTGCAGGTAGAAAATGAGTGAGGGCAGTTGTGACTACCACATTAGTAAATTACTCTGATTTAAGGTTTTTCTTGCAATTATTGAAACATTGAGTAAACTTTCTATTTCATAATAACTTTTTTTATTTAATTTATTTTACTTATTACATTCTTTAATCATTCCTCACCGGGAAAATTTCTGTGCTGTAATACACCTCAGCAGGCTGCCAGGACGGCACCAATGGAGGAAGAAGAAACAGGGGATTAGGTGTCTTCCCCAAGGACACTGAGACATGAACTCAGTGGAATTCGACCTGGCGAATTTACGGTCCAAGGACGAACATTCTACCATTGAGCTATTGCCTCCCCGTGATATGTGTATCACAGGAAATTTATTGCTGTGTGGCACAATAGTTTTTTTTTGTTTCTTTTTCTCGATAGTCCCACATGAAATGACCACTAACCCAAGTTAAGTGAACAAGCAGACAAAACAGATTTTATTTTCAGATGATACAATATAAAACTTTCTAATTGTCTTCGCAGCCATTTTTAATACATGTATTCTTAATGCATGCATTTTTAATACATGCCACATGTATTTTTATGCATGACAATGTAGTTATGATACGTTGCAAAGAAACAAAAACATCTGAACGTGGGGCTTGAAAAAACCCAGGTGCAGGATGTGTTCAAAAACTTTTCATTTGGTCACAAAAGTTGCCTGAAATTGACCAGAAGTTAAATACATAGTTTTGATTTATTTGTTAATGATTTCACATACAGCTCCTTTTCAATGTTGGTGTGAAAACTAAATTCTCCCATAAATAAATAAATAATAAAAAAAAAAAAAAACATGAATCCAACAGAAACAAAAATTAAGCAACAATAATAACAAAAAAACTAACACCCCCTAACCCTCCGTTGTGATTGTGAAAACGTCCAAATGGTCAGTTGGATTGGCTGAAGATGAAAGATCTGTTTACGTGTCACTTTAACGTGATCGTAAACACAGATGCAACCACTGTAGGAAAATCGGAATAAACTGAAGGTCTTACTCATCTCCCTCGTCATCACTCTCTTCTTCATCATCCTCATCATCGTCGTCGTCATCATCGTCATCAATCTGATTTTCATCAGAATCTAATTTGATTTTTTTCTGAAAATAAAGAAGTATTTTTTGAAAAGCCTTGGGTGAGGTGTTTGCATTAAAAGATTAATCTTTATTAGAAATAATAATGTTCTTAATAATGTACCGGTGGTGGTCTTTTCGGGGACGTTTGACTCCCTGTTCGTTTCACTGGCGATGAGTTGTGCTCCTCTTCTTCATCGTCGTCGGAATCCTTTGCACCTAAAATTCAAACAGTATTGATGTAAATGGAAATAATGCAGCTAGAATAAGAATGTGGGGCCACTGTACCACCCACTGCACCATCGTGCCGCCGGTTGCACACACATATGCATTACATTATTTATACATGACTTTTTGTGAACACATTACTGGCTTTTTATAAGAGTTGTTTCATAGAATTTAGAACAATATCTCCAATTGACCAGATTGTAAAACAGAATGCCAAATGAAAACAAAATCCTGCAGTGAAGATGTGATTTAGCAGCATCAGATTTTGCAGTATGGACAAACTAATGTTTTTAAAGGTAAGATTAGAGCCCAAAATTAAAAGGTACTCAAACCGGGACATCATTTAAATGACCTACCTCCCTGTATCAAAACAATTAATGACATGCAAAATGTTTTATGGAGTTTGTTAAGCATGAGGTCATTGTCTTTAAAGCATTGGTGGGGTTGAACTGAAAAAAATGTTAGGTCACATAAAAACTAGAAATATGCAAAAAGTATGAATTAAAATAAAAAAATTAAATAAATGTCGATTTGAAGCCGAGTCTAAATACTCACTAATGAAATGCTGCCCACTGATATGAACAGGTCCTGAACCGGAAAGAAGACGGAAAGTCACTGGAGGTGTAATTTCAAATCCGCCGAGATTCACCTGAATAGTAAAAAGTAGAAATAGAAAAAAAAACATATCTTGCATCAATTAATTTCACCTTTTTTATTTCTTAGTGACACTGATGAAAAAAAAATATTGCTCATACAAAACACTGCCAGTGGACTTACAGATGGAAGGACGGATGGTTTGAGGACAACAAGCGGCACTTTGGTGACATTTGAATCGGACGTCATTCCTTCAACTTCCACCATGTGAAATTTATCCTCTGCGTCTGCCCCGAGACACACCTAGAACAGTAACACGTGTCACCAGATTAGAATGATCAGAGATGAGTATTGATGGTTTAAAAAAATAAGATCATCGTCAACCTAGGAACTGTTTAACTTTGTATGTTTATTTTTAACCATGTGAGTCTACAGTCAAAATTTTACTGCATACTAATGCTTAAATTTTGTTTTTGTGGCTTATTTACTCTCACATTTATTATCTCTTTATATTTAGAATCCTTTTGGAACCATCACCAGCTTTGCTTTTTATAACCCCAAAAGAGACCATCCTCCTGCAATAACTGTGTCCTTTTTGTGTGGAATTTGTCAGACAGATTCCGTTCAGTTGTTTTCTGTTTATGTGGGGGCGAGACTTTCTTTTTAATTCATTTTCTTTGTAAAGCCTGAGATAAAAGACAACAAGTTCTCTACTGCTGATGATTTGATTTTTCTTTGATGTTGAGCTCATCTTGTTTCTTTGTTCATTTCCTTAAGTGGTTGCCTTGGAAACCATCTGGGCACCCACTCAGCCTTCCACCTGCATAGCTTCAAATATCCAAGAAAGAATGGTTCAGTAGGTAAGGTGAGCGTCCTGTAACCAAAGGGCTGCCGGATCGATCCCCTGCCCGACGTTCATATGGAGGTGTCTTTAAGCCTGACACCGAGCCCGCAACTGCTCCTGATGGTGGTTTACACTTTGCACGGCAGCTTCCACAATCAGGTATGAATGTGTGTGTAAATGAATGAATGTGAGCTACAATCCATTAATCCATAGAGCCCGTTTACCATCCTGCGCTAATTAAATAGCAGACTAATCAAGCCATTTCCCAAAGAAAAATCAATCCGTGTCAAATATATCTGTATTGTGCAGCATTGGCTGTGCATAAATAAGCCGATGCAGGAGCTGCAGCTTCTATGCACTTGCCTCAAATGTGAGATTTTGTTTTTTTGTTTGATCCTCTAACTGGTAGATTTTGAACGTGTGCGACACACAGAAAAATCCCTCTCTCTCAAACACTCAGACACAAGTTCCTCTCTCAAACACACACTGACATTTTCCTCTCTTTTTTTTTTTTTCAAAAAACAGTAGGAGATGCAGATGTACTTGTCCTGCTTCTATTTTGTTTGTTTCCCTGGTGCCAAAAGTTAACAACGACCAATGCAAAGACAAAACAGTCAGTCTGTTAAGTGCGTTATTTTTGATCTGCGCGCACTGTTTATTTCGACAACGTGTGCATCGCGGAGACACACACATTTTAATGCAAGCAGTGATGTTGGTCTCCTTTTTTAGCCAGCGCGTCAAAGTTTGGACTTAGTTTTGTTGTGGCGACTCTCAGAGTGGATCTGAGGTGTAGGTCTGTTAAGTTAGATCTTTGGCCGGCTTTGTTGATGTTCATGACTCTTTAGGTCTGTTCACACACTGCGGTCGAGCTGAACAAAGCCAACATCATTTGTGCTTTCCACCGGAGATTTGGAAACGCAGCTTCATTGAGTGAAGGATAGAAGTCATTTAGTTTCAGAGAGCTGAACTTCTCTTTTAAGAATGGGTCGAAGGGTGAAGTGCAAAGGTAGAGTAATACACCTACACTCCAATTCAAATAAAGCCGAAATAGCTAAAGTACGCCATCCAGTGAGGAAACATTAAAATTGCAGGAAAAATAAAACCGTTCCGTTATCTTCCGCTAATTCCGGGGTCGGGTCGCGGGGGCAACAGCCTCAAACGGGTAGCCCAGGCCTCTCTCTCCCCGGCTGCATCCTCCAGCTCACCCGGAAGGATCCCAAGTCGTTCCCCGGCCAGCCGTGAGACATAGTCTCTCCAGCGGGTCCGGGGTCTGCCCCTTGGTCTCCTCCCAGTGGGACGTGTCCGAAACACCTCGCCTGCGAGGCGCTTGGGGGGCAGCCTGACCAGATGCCCGAACCACCCCATCTGACTCCTCTCGAACTGGAGGAGGAGCGGCTCAACACCGAGCTCCCCCCGGATGGCAGAGCTCCTCACCCAATCTCTGAGTGAGAGCCCAGCCACCCAGCGGAGGAAGCTCATTTCGGCTTGTACCCGCGATCTCATTCTTTCGGTCACCAGCTATAGGTGAGGGTTGGAACGTAGATTGACTTGTAAATCGAGAGCTTTGCTTTTCGGCTCAGCTCTCTCTTTACCACGAAGGACCAATGCAGTGTCCTAGAGAAATGAAATATAAACTATTATTTATTTTAATTTATTTATGTTCGGTGGGCCGCGTTAAACCGTTTAACGGACCGTATGTGGCCCGCGGGCCGAAGTTTTCCCATGCCTGAGCACCAGATGGCGCTCGTGACTCCGATAGGCAATTTGAATTTAAATGCTAAACATGTGAAATTATGATATGTTGATTCATCCAAAAGGAGATTCGCCACAGACTGGCAGAGAGGCTAATTGTGCAGAATTTCAATTTGACACACTAAAAAAAAAAAAAATTGTGTGTGTGTGCTTCTTACTGCTTTGAGCGAAAGCTGCTGCTCTGAATCATCATCGTCTCCTTCCATTCTGTACTCCCGTTTATCGGAAGTCAGGCTGCAACCTATATAAATATAGAAAAAAAACATCTGTGACTCGTTTCACATAAATTCCCTAAGTCTGAAATCATTTAAAAAACAGCGTTTAAATGCGTTTCTGCAGAATGAAGCTAACAATAGACAGAAAGAGGCGCGATGGAAAACGCACTAATCCGCTTTCATCAACCTTCCGTCTTCATATAATCATTTATATGTACGCGTAGTGATATAATCTCATTCATTCTGCAATTTTAAAGGAAAATATGCAAGAATAATTCATCTTACCAAACAAGTACATGTGCGGTCTACTCATGTCGGAGAAATCGTCCGCCATTTTTTTGGAGCATGTGAGGAGACTTCCGGACAGTGTTGTGATTGACGGTTCAACTGGCCATTAGGAGGAAAAGATGACGCCGGAAATAGATTTCAGCCAATTGGATTTAAGATGAGGCGGAAGAACGTGAAGATGTCGTGTTTCTATTTGAACGCTAGATGGAGACTTTGAGGTTTAAATAAACAAACATGATGATGACGTCATTTAAACACAGAATTTTTTTTACATACATATTATTTTATATTATGTTATTATGTTGTTATTATTTATTTTATATTTTTAAACACAGAATTAATTAATATTTATTCATTAATAAATTTTAATAAATTTATTTATTAATACATTTATTAATAAATTAAGAGAATTAATAATTTTAGAGAATTCCCATAAAAATGTGCTTCCTCATGTCAAAGTTTTACTTTGCTAGACTTGCCAGTTCAGACTGCTACTCATTTTCTGCTTAATTCTTGAATAATTTTAATTGTGTACTTAATTTTCCAAGACTGTGTTTGATCAGGTATCTGCAGCTCTGGAATTCCACAAGGCACAGTATTCTGTCCTTTTCGGATCAGTCTTCTACTGTGACTCAAACACACTCAGAAGTTCTTTGACGAACCAGTCATGCTTTGGTGCAGGCAAGGGCAAACTATGGCCCACGGGCCACATGCGGCCCGTTAAACGTTGTAATCCGGCCCACCGAACTTGAAAAAATTAAATAAATAAACCTTGTTAATGTTTTATTTTCTGTACTTCTTATTTTTGTCACTAGATGTCGTCAAAGATTCAACAACACTGCTCCCATCAAAATGTATGTGTCCGAGATGGGCATGTTGTCAAAATAAATAGTGTTCACAGATATGGAAAGTCATCGGGGCCAATACATGCACGTAAACAAGCGTGTTAGACGTTAAAACAAGCAAGATGTTACATCAAGCACCTAGATTTCAAACCTAGTGAAGCTAAATGCACATTTTTGAGTGCTATCGCACTAGATGTCAGACCTAGCACCGCTAGATTTGAAGTTTAATGCTCTTGATGTAACATTTAGCGTGTGCTTGTTTAAAATCTAGCGCCATTCTATTGGTCTAATCTTGCGGTTACCAAAGCATGCCATCCATCTCTTCCTGTTGCGGCCCTCTGGTCAAATGTTAGAACTCAATGTGGCCCGTAAACCAAAAAGTTTGCACACGACTCGTTTGGTGTGTATCGATCTCAAGTACAGGATGGTGGTCAATGACTTTAATCGCTGGTGGGAACTCAATCACCTTCACATCAATAACACCATGTTTGTTGATTGCTGTCACAGTGTCTTAGCCGTGAAGAGATTGTCTTGATGGTCCTGTACCGCTTCCCTAATGGGAGAGGCACAAAGAGTTCATTTCCTGCAAAAGTGTGGTTGGTTGGTACGAGTCTGGCCTTGTGCTGAACCCAGGAGCTGTAGACCAAGTCCAGATTTGGTAGACAGCAGCCTGTAATCCCCTATGCAGTTCTTACCACCTGGGCCATGTCCTTTATGACCTGTGTAGTGCAGCTGACATACCACACAGTCATGCTGAGATACACAATATTCTCATTGGTCGCTCTGTCAAAGTTCACCTGAAGTTAAGGGGAGCATCCGTAGCGCTTCAGCTTCAGGAGGAATAAGAGATGTTTTTAGGCCTTTTTCACCAGGTGTGATGTGTAAGCAGTTCACCAGGGGTCAAGGGAACTTTCTGCTGTCCACACACTCCACAAACTTTCCTTGTGTGCAGAGAGGAGTGTGTTTAGTTCTAATAAAGGCATACTGACCCCACCTGAACATCTAGGGACTTGACATTGAAACGATGGATGTCTACAGATACCTGGATGTTCAATATGTCAACTATTGAATATTAATAATTAGATCTGCAGCTTGCTGCCCCATGTAGACAAATGAATCACCTGTAAGTACAGTAGCAACGAAGAATGAAATACTTTCCCACATGTCTGAAATATTGAGAAAGACCTATGAGTCACGACAGGTGTGATAACAGTACTTCATCATTCAACAGAAAAAAGGTGAGCTTAACTGATCTGAAATCGCTGATGCATCTACTAATGCATTACAAACATTTTGAGTTGCAATGCACGTTACATGGATACACAAATAGATGATAAATATCCAATAACTTCTGATATCAATGGCTTTTTGGATGCAACATTCTGTTCTTGTACATCCTCCACAAAAGAAGAAATAAAATCATATTGTAAAGTTATGTGGCCTCACAGAACGGGGCTCGAGTCCCGGGTGGGACGAGGTTTGAAATGCTGGCCTTCCTGTGTGGAGTTTGCCTGCTCTCCCCATGTATGTGTGGGTTTCCTCCCACCCTCCATACATATGCATGTTACATTGATTAGGCACAATAAAATTGCCCCTGGAAATGAGTGTGTGAATGGTTTTGTGTGTGTGTGTGTGTGTGTGTGTGTGTGTGTGTGTGTGTGTGTGTGTGTGTGTGTGTGTGTGTGTGTGTGTGTGTGTGTGTGTGTGTGGCCCAGCAACAGACTAGCAACCTGTTCAGGGTGTACTCTGCCTCTCGCCTTAAATCAGTTGTGATAGGCTCCAGCACCCGCCGGAACCCTGCTAGGGATGAATGATTCAGAAGAGGAGAAATTAAACTTCATCTCATTTATTCAGCCCTAACTTTCTCGCCACAACAAATAAAAAGACACCCCTGTATTTTTTCAAAACACTCTTGCAATTAAAACAAATGTGGATGTTTTTTCGCATTATGATTTTTCATGGACAGGAAGAACCGTGAAAACAAACCATACAATTATATAAGAAGGTCTAACTGTAACCAGGCAGCTGAGCCAAATCTAAAATCCATTTTTTTATAACCAGATTTTTTTTTCTCTGCTAAACATAATTTTTTATCCCAGATTGTTATCTATAATTTTCCGACAAAACTATTTTGAGCCTCTTATGCTCAATTTTTAAAATAGGCACCAGGATCCACAGGTGTGTGTTATCAGACCAGTCACCCTCAGATGTCCCTAATCAGGGTGATGACGGAAGGTCTCGGGCTCCCTCTGGTGGCAGAGGAGGGGATCACGACAAAACATGCTTGAATGAGAAAGAAAACTCTTCAGGTGAAGACCACTTCAAACATGGTAGAAACCTCCAAAACGTTATTTTATCAAACTGTATTAATTCCTCATGGGAAAATTCCAGTGATGCATTGCACCGCATCAGGCAACCAATGACGGCACCAAAGGTGCGAGTAACTAGGGGGTTAAGTGTCTGTTCGAGAGACACCTATTCATGAGCTCAGCACGATTTGAACCGGCAACTCTTTGATCCAAAGATTGCGATTTTACCACTGAGCTATGCCTTCCCCCAATATGAACTACCAGATAAGTTTGATAGTTATTGAGCTTCCTTCTGCACAAGATTGCCAATAATCTCTGACAACACGTCAGAATAAAGACGTTTAGAAATGTTTTGTATATTTTCACCCACTTAAAAATTGCAAGTGTGTTGCAAAAGGCATGTTGGGAAGGGTAGAATGGAAGATTCACCTACAATGATAAGGATGTTGCAATGTCATGATGAACAAGCAGAGCTCTGAACTCCCTTCACTCACCTACCGTCACCAGCTGTGAGTGGTGACCCAAAAAACAAATTAGGAATATAAGAGGTTCATATGGGTGAACACTGTTCATGCGCTAGGGGATGAGCTGTAAGGGGTGATTTGGTCATCTGGTTAAGATGCCTTAGGTCACCTTCTACACAAGATTTTTCCAGATATATCACACCAGACAAGAGTCCCAGGAAAAGACGCAGAACATGCTGGACGGAGCATATAGGAATGGAAATGTAGGAATCGGCTTTCCTGCTGAAGCTGCTGCACCTGTGATCCGAACACATTTAAATGGAGTAGGTTACATATAAATTTGGCATCAATGTGTTTCCATGCAGTTGTTTAATTACTGTATTTGTTTTATAGTCTGACAAACAGTCACTTGTCAGCACGCTCTTGTATAAAAGTGATGACCAGGACGGAAATCGTTTTAAAGATAAGACAAGCTATCCTTAATACCTACCTGTCCTATCCGACAATACCGAGTCTGCCTGTATGCAGGCACTCTTTGTTGCATAACCTAATGTTCTAAATAATTAAAAAGTTACATTAATATATCAACATTTTCAGAGGGATAAAAATGCAAAATGTTTTGATATGTAATATTCAGTAAAGAAAAATTATTTCAATCAAGCATCATTTTGTAGCTCAGGCATGGGCAGACCATGGCCGGCGGGCCACATGCGGCCCGTTAAATTGTTTAATCCGGCCCGCCGAACATAAAAAATGTAATGTTTTATTTTCCCCAACAATTCTAATGTTTCCTCAATAGATGGCGCACTTTGGACAAATTGGTTTGTTGAGAAAACAACAACACTGCTCCTATTAAAATGTGTGTGTCTCTCTGTGATGTGCACAGTCAAAATAAACACTGTGCACAGATATGGAAAGCCATTGGGCCCAATACACGCACGTAAACAAGCGTGTTAGATGTTGAAACAAGCAAAATGTTACAACAAGCACTTAGATTTCAAACCTAGCACCGCTAAATGCACATTTTTAAGCACTATCGCACTACATTTTAGACCTATCATGCTAGATTTGAAATTTAACGATCTTGATGTATCATTTAACCCGCTTGTTTAAAATCTTGCGTGCCATTCTATCATGCTAATCTAGCAGTTACCAAAGCATGCCATCCATCTGCTCCTGTGACGGCCCCTTTGTCAAATGTTAGAACTCAATGTGGTCGTGAACCAAAAAACTTGCCCACCCCTGTCCTAGCTGAATAGTCTATTTAAACCCTTGTATAAATGCTTCTGTCAAGGGTTTCAGATCTTAGCTGGTGGTTTTGTTATACTTTAGGTTTTATTTTGTAATTCTGACTTCCCTCTCGTTTCAGATGTTTCAAAATCCCCTTCTTGTGTCTGTCTTTCTTCTGGTGATTGCCAGCCTCCTTCCTAATGTGTCACACGTGTGTCTGATTGTCTCCCGCGCCTGACTTTATATAGTATATGTTTTGTCTTAGTTTCTTGGCCTGCTGTTGTCTTCCTACAGCCTACAGGTTGTCTTCAGTATGTGGATTGGAGATAATTTGTGACCGAGCTTAGTACCTTGTTCCTAGAGTTGTTTTGGAGGTATTTTGAGTAGTAAACCGGTTTCCTGTCAAAACTGCAACTGTCCTGCGATTGTGTCCGCAACCTTACACACAACCTAACAGTCTCTTGTTTAAAATGTGTAAAAATGACCCAACCTGAAACTGTGTGGTTAAACCAGGTGAGTTTACAGGAAGAGCACGTTGTATTCAAAACCAAAACTGCTTTGAGAAAAGTTGTAAAACTTATTGTCGTTAAAATCCCACTCTTGACGTAATCCATTTTCTGACATTGTGATGGGTTGAACTTTTTGGTAATTTATGCTTTCCACAAATAGCCAAATTTTACTTTGCAAATTAATAAAAAGGAAAAAAACACATTTTTATGAACAGTTAAGACCCTTTCCTGCAAACTTTAGCAACTTCATCAATCTATCAACGATTAAACACAACAGTATTGACATAAGTTTTGACCCTTTTCAAATAGCCTTTTTTATTTTTACAAGTAACTCCAACTAATAGACCACAGCAGGATTTCACAGCCAAAAGAGCATAAAATCTTCTGTCAACAAACCCTCACATGTCAGTGCGCTAGCAGTTAGCTAACATTCTGGCACACTATTTGCTTTATTCTGAGTTCAGGCAGCTGCCACGGCCTCAAATTGTTTGTTAGAGCTGCAGAGTGATGCCATTACGTCTGTTTATAGAAAAAATATTCAGGGTTTTAAATTACAAAGTTGCTATAGGTACAGATATCCATACTCCCAGAATTGCAGGCTACACATACAAGCACGCTGGTTTTTGCATGGTTACACGCCACGTGTTAATGTGGAGGTTTTCTTGCACGATGTGGCGGTGACCATGTCGGAACTCCGTGCCACTTTTGGTTCACTTCAGTCATCAAGAGACCCATCAAGACTTATGAATCAGTTAGTTTTCTTATTTTATTGTTATTTTATCTCATAATATATTATCTCTTAGTATAGAAAAACAGTACCTTTTGGCTGCTCAGAAATGCGATATTTGCTGAAAAAAGTTTATTATAGGATTTATTAACCAAAAGTCCAGTAAAGCTGTAAAGACAAAGGGCAGAGGATTAACTCAGGATCAAAAAGTTCAAATGATATAACAGAGTTCGAAGATTAAACTTATGGTCAGGCAGCCAGAAAGTCCTGGCTGGCAGGGATGATGATGGTAATGATGACGATGATCCACGAAAGAATTCTGGGGCATTGCCTTTAAATGGGCAGCAGGATCAACAGGTGTGTGTCATCAGACCAGTTACCCTCAGGTGTCCCTAATCAGGGTGATGACGGAAGGTCTCGGGCTCCCTCTGGTGGCAGGGGAGGGAATCGTGACAAGACATGCTTGAATGAGAAAGAAAACTCTTCAGGTGAAGACCCCTTCAAACACGGTAGAAACCTCCAAAAAGTTTTTTTTTTTTTTAATGAAAATCATCTATAAAAAATTGAATCTTCAATTTAGATTTAAAGATTGAAAATGTGATGCTGCTTTTGGATGATTTCAGTGTTTACTACAAAACGTGGGGAGACATCAGAAAGGAACTAAGCATGACACAACGAGCATAACAGTGAATGTAATAAAGAAATTTTGGTTTTTTTTGTTAAAAACAAAGCAGCTCACGGAGAGCCTGCTCCACCTCGTTTCCCGTCTGCTTGTTTATCTTGTGTGGTGACATTTTGTCAGATGAGGACAAGCTCTTTGGTAGTGATAAGGAGCAGGGCAAGGACAAGAGAGGTTAAAAAATCTTGAAGCATCTGTTGTAAAGCACAATACAAGGTTTTCAAAACAGTGATAGCAGGAATTTTTATGAAATGGGCCAAGTCACGTCTTCAAGACCTGTGAGACAGAGAGATGAAAGCAGGTGGGAGGAGAGGAAATGAGGGTAAGAGAGGCGTCACCTGGAGTTCTGCATGCTATTGACAGGATTCCAACCAGGCGAGACGCCCCAAAACACAGACTGAAATTGCCTGCATGTCATACAGAACGCAGACAGCTGTCAGAGATGATACCTTCACAGACAGCTGTGAACTGATCATCAAGCTGTTTGAAGCAAAGAATTTATAGGCTCAAACAGTCTAATGCCAACCACTATCAGAAAAATATATAAAATGCCTTTTTTAGGTAGGTAGAGCAGGCATGACAGTTAGTCGGAGTTATTGCAGGTTTATGCCCGGAGAACCTCCAGAGAACCTCTAGAGAACATTAGCCTGAAGTTCTCTAAAGGTTTGTTTTTACCTAACCAAAAACCAACGTTCCCTAAATGTTAGTTGGTGGTTATGTTAGAACCTAACCTTCCCAGAACGTTGAGAGAACCAAATTCCAAATGTTATGGTTAAAATTGAGGTTAGAGGAACGTTCTGAAAACTAAAAAATAACACAACCATCGTAAAACTTTCCATTTGCACTTTTAGAGAACCAAAAATACGTTCTGCAAACCTTTGAATAACCCTCCCAGAACGTTCTGGGAACGTTAAGTTGTTAGCTTGGTGGTATGCTAAGTGATTCCCAGTGAAATCTACTTCCTCTGTTGTTTGCTTTGGTGATGACGGCTCATTTCCAAGCAGGGAACCTGAATGATGTGTTTACCGAGCTCCTCGATGCATCGCTTTTGTTATGACTCAGCCGATAAGCACTGGATGTAGCGATAGCGACTGTCTGGTGTCTAGGTGGTCACAGGTCACAAAGACAACAATAAAAGCTCCAAATGCCAAAAGAGCAGGACAAGAAGGTTTTCAGATGGAGAAGAATGTCGTTCTTGTTAAAGCTTGTTTGGATTTGTAGTTTATATCTTTGTCGACACTACCCGGTTATTGTTTTTTTTTTTTTTTTAAACTAAAACATTCTTATCATTTTTATCGGACAAGGAAAACTTGACGAAGTTATTTGAGGACAAGTTTTGTGTAAATTAGAAAATGAAAATGTGAAAAAATGGATTAGCTTAAGAAAATTCCAATTTAAATAGCAAACTTTACTATCAGTTTTTTTTTTTTATTATTATTTGCTTTTCTGCATTAAAAACATCACTGAATACTTTTCTGCATGAGAAGTATGTAATGCTTTGTTCTCTTCATTTTCATTGGCTCAGATTTTCAAGTCTTTATTATTAAAAAAAGAAGTTGTCCCCACCCTTTTTTTTGTTGGCACCACCCTGTTACCAACACAGACGGGAGCTGCAGTCATCAGATTTTAATGGATAAAAATGGCCTCACACTGTCCTGCTGATGCATTAATGTGTCATCTTACCTTTGGGTGGTTTCAAACTTTAATGTGTAATCATATCTAAATCCCACGACACTAACTACGGTATGTCCTCACATCATAAAGTCTTATTGCATTGGTTTCATAGAGAGAAAAAAATGCACAAACAGGCGAGAAAATAAAGAAGACTGCCACCGTTTCAAAAAGTCACAATATCATTTAATATAAAACAATTTAGAATTTAACATAATGAGGAATCCATGATCCGGACCGATCCATTGCCACTGTGGTTGGGTGGGCAGGGGTGAACCACCATGACAGCAGCTGAATTCAATGGTACTTCCAGGCACACACAGAAAAGCTGAAACATGCATTTACTATGTTGTACAAAGTCAAAGAAAATCAAAAACTAAAAGAAGAAGAGTTTTTTTATTTGCCTTTTTTTGGCAGAGAGAGTCTGCCGCCTCGTCAAGGATCCAAAGACAAAAGAGGGACAGTCCTGGTAGTTGGGCATGTACAGAGGTGTCCATTGGTGCACTTAGGGGGTCTTCTCGTTTAGACCGCCAGCTAAAGGGAAAGCGGAAACTTGGTGTAAGGCAGGATATGACTCAACAGATTTTAGATATTTAAGACAACACTTGTAGAGCAGTTATTATTTTGAGTGGTTCATATTCTGTGACGTCCTCTCAGAGTTCTGCAGGTTAGCCTCTCTGTCTACACACACTCTCCAATCATGCTGCTGGTAAATGAGAGAGGAAACGGTGTCCATTCATGTTTTTTTTTTCCTTCAAAACAACCATCCTCTCGTATCAATTACAGTTTTTGAAAGTCATATAAATAAAGAGTACAATTCCTCTCTTTTGTCCACTTATGCTGATGATGTTTTGATAAAAATACGTTTCATTCCCGGCCGATCCCTCCCTCTCTTTGCTACACACACGCTCACACAAGCACACGCTCACACTACAGATGCCAGAGAGGTGACGGAGGTCACCTTATTGTCTTCTGCCCACGGCTGCAGGTTCTGCAGGGCGTAGAGGGAGGAGTTGTGCAGGCAGAGAGGGTCTGGCTGGAGAGGCTGGCTCAACGTCTTCTGGAAAGCTTCCTGCTGAAGCTGCAGCATCAGCCGGTTTGCCTGCTGCCTCTCCGCCTCTCTCTCCTCCGCAGTCTGTCTCCTGTGGGAAGAAACACACAAAACAACACAACAGGAGTAAATACTTTAAATATCTTTATTTTTGTTGAAATAGAATTTAATTTGTTTTTGGCTGATTTTATGATAAATAGAAGTAATTTTATCTTTAGGTTTTGGAAATTAAACATCAAAAACTTGATCATTCAAAGCAATAATTCTTATCTCATAACATATGCAGATAAATGTGGTACTTTTTGTTGGCTCAGAAAATGCAATAGATGCCAAAAATCTCGCTCTCTGCTCAGTGCTGCCCCCTGGGTTTGTGCACGACACAGCGTAAATCTTGTGTGAGGCTCACAAATGCAGTATAAAGTACAGTAAAATAACAAAGCTTGTGCATGTTTTCATTGTTCTTATTGTGCGGCATTTAAATAAAATACCATTCTCTGTTGTAGTGAGGGACTAAGCATGAGCAGAGCACTATACCAAAACACTTCCAGAGTGTGGGCGTGGCGAAAAGTAAAATCTCTGTACAACTTGGCGTTCAAATAGTATCTGAAATATTGAATGGGAGAGTTTGCACATTCCTCAAACCTGCATGAATGAAATGGAAAACCAATTGATACGGAAATGATGTTCAAACATGGTAGAACTATTTTTAATCAAACAGGGTTTTAATGTTTTCTTTAACCTGAAATTAAATAGCGCTCTTTTACAATATACAGCGTTTAAAAGATGATACTTTTTCCAACTGTTAGTTACATTTGAACAAAAGACAGTTTGTCCAAATTCATTACTATTGTTCTCATTTCTCGAATGTAAAGGTCGAGAAATGTTATTTTTACAATAGTATCTCTTGTAGGGGCGGCATGGTGGCGCAGTGGGAGGCACAGTGGTCTCACAGCAAGAAGGTCGTGGGTTCACGTCGCGGGTGGGGACGAGTCTTGAAACACAGGCCTTTTTGTGTGTAGTTTGCATGTTCTCCCCATGTCTATGAGGGTTTACTCTGCTTTCCTCTGCCCCTCTAAAAACACACATGTTAAGTTGATTGGCCAATACATGATTGCCCCCAGGAATGAGAGCGTGTGTGTCTATGATTGTATGGTTGTGGCCCCGTGACAGACCAGTGATCTGTTCGTGATGTACTATAACCCTTGCCCTGAATCAGCCAGGATGGGCTCCGGCACCCCTCGCAATCCCGTAAGGAATAGATGGCTAAGAAGGTGACTGACTGATCTCTTTTGTAATGTTCTGTTATTTTTGTAAGAAGTTTGTGTTGTTTCCACTTAAAAAAAATAGAATTGTAACTTCAAGTCCAAATTTGACATCATGTTCAACAAAATATCAATAATAAAACATGCCAAATGAATTTGAACAAAATTGTTCCTTTCTGTGAGTCTAAAATGGTTTAAATAAAGTTTCTCCTTCGGCCATCTGCTGCGGTGTGACCTGTGATCGTTATTTTACCTTCAGGCTGGATGATAGCTGATGCTGACAGCTGATGGTGAGAGGACACAACTAACAGAAGGATTATGGGAGAGAGTGTTTCTGCTTGAAGACAAAGCTTCACATCTGCTTTCATTAAAGCAACAAAAGGAAACTGTATCCTGCAAAGCCTGCTTAGACGTTCATGCAAATTCTACCCCTGTTAGTCTTTAGAGGTAAAAAAAACCTGACATGTTTAGCTTTTAGTATTTTTGAAACTATTTTTTCTTCAAAATGTGCTCATTTTACTTAAAAAAGAAAAAAAAAAACATGGAGGAGTAAACCAAAAACAACACAAAGAGATGAAGTTAAATGGCAAATATGTTTTCAAGACAAATCATGCAGCAAATTTATTCAAATCATCTGCAGTAAAAACGGCAGAGAGGGAGAAACACACCTCCGTAACACTCTTTCATGCACATCAACCTCCATCCATT
Source organism: Neostethus bicornis (assembly GCA_902685375.1). NCBI lineage: Eukaryota > Metazoa > Chordata > Actinopteri > Atheriniformes > Phallostethidae > Neostethus > Neostethus bicornis. Next base: position 9,423,036 of record CACRXE010000076.1, on the reverse strand, counting down.
AGCCACACATTATTGTTAACATCATTATCATAATCCGATTCTCCAGCTGTTGATTTGATCATCCTCTTGTTACTAGCGTGGTCGTCACGCAAAGACATCCCTCATGCTCATCCTATCAGTTGCACGCTACGCAGGCAGCCGCATAAATCTCAGCAAAAGCAGGAAATCAGAAAAATGAATTAAAGCAATTCCCCCGTTACGTGTGACATGCCTTTCAGTCAGGAGAGGCTTTTATTATCGGCAGATTTATTACAACTCAGATGAAATACTCAGAAATGGTTTTATGCTTCACAAATAATAAAAGATCTCAGATTGGAAAAATATCAAAAACTAAATCAACCTAGACGCATTTTTTCAAAAGCATTAAGGTAATGATTTAAGATAATTTAGCTAATCGTTAAACATGTGCGACGCTTCTCTCCTAACAATAGGTAGAGGATCGTAATTTAATTTCTAACTCATCTACTTCCAAATGGCCATAAACAATAGATAGAATGAAGTGAAGGAGTGTGTGTGTGTGTGAGTGTGTGTGGATATGGACTTGGCAGTCAATTCCTCTTGTGAGTGTTTCCGTATTGCTTTAGACAGCAGGTTTCTAAAAGGCCTTTCAGGACGTTGATGAGTAATTGTGCTTGGTCAAGTGAACTGGCCCGGTCCAGCAGTCCAGCTAAGCAAAATAGGTGTTGTGTTGTGTAGCTGGATGGACGCTGAGGACAGTTTTACCTGTGTTTAATGTGAGGCAACAAAAAGCATTTTAGACACAATTAGAAACCAGAGACCGAGAGCTCTTAGAAAACTCCTGCTCTCACAAAGTCAAAGAGCTTGTCCTTTTAGCTCCCGTCAAATATGGGAAATTGTAACCAAATTTAGACATTAAGATCTTCATATTGATTATTTTCTTCAATGATCGTTCTAAAATGATAACGAGAAAGAGAAATTTGGGTCTATCAAATTTCAGATTCATTGGAGACTGTCTATCATTGGAATCAGCTAAACTGTATCAATTTATCATACCATATTGATCCCTCAACGGGAAAATTTATGTGCTGCATTGCACCGCAGCAGGCTGCCCGGACGGCGCCAATTGATGGAAGAAACGGAGAGTTAATTGACTTCCCCAAGGACATCTCGTCATGAGCTCTCTGGGATTTGGATCAGCTTCTCCCCGTCCAAAAGTGATCACTCCACCACTGAGTTATCGCCTCCCATCATTTTCATTCGAAAATTGTGACATATTTTGTCTAATGTCTCTGAACATGCTCAAATGTTCACAAATTGTTTCAAAACCTCTTGAATTTCTGGGGAAAAAAAAGTCATAAAGACAACAACTAACTCTCTTTATCTCCCAACATTGGCACCGTCTTGGCAGCCTGATGCGGTTCAATGCAGCACAGAAATTTCCCCGCTGCGGGATGAATAAAGTATGTAAAAATAAAAATAACAAATCAACTTTTTGGAGGTTTTGATCAGTTTGAATAGGGTTTGAAAATAATTCCTTCACCACCGTCATACTTAATGTACTTTTGCTTTCATTCATGCATGTGTGATGAATGTTCTAACTCTACCATTCAGTATTTCAGTATTCAGTATTTGAACGTCAGTTTTGTTGTTGGCCATGGATGTTGTTTAACACAGGGATTAATAAGGTATTATGATTTATGAAAAATACCCATTTCAAAAATAATAATCCAAAAATGACTTATTGAATGATTTAAACGCGATCATTGAAAGTAGTATTCCTCTATTTTTGTTTTATTTAGTTTTTTCTCAGGATTTTTTTTTTTGTTTGTATTGTTTTTACTGCAAAAAACTGATAAAAATTAGAGTTGTGTTACATATCGTCAGTGTCTTTTGTGACGGTTCATATTCAAATAAAATACAGCATTTTTTAGAGTATAAGTCACAGTTTTTCCATAGTTTGGCGAGTGGTGCGACTTATACTCCGGAGCGACTTATAATCTGAAAAAATTGTATATTAAAAATAGTAACAATTGTGTTCTACGGGATAAATAGTGTTTTTTTTGCAATGTTTTACTTTTCTTACGGACTATTCTGTCCATGGTCGCTATTTTAAAACTAGCCTTTAATTTTGTAATGTCATGTTTATTCATGTACACAATCCCACTTAAATAAACGTGGTAGTTAATAAATTAAAAAATATGTGAAAGGCTAAAAGGTTAATGTCATCCGTGTCGAAGTCTTACCGCCATTTTGTTCGCCGGTTCTGGAACCAGGTCTTTACTTGAGCGTCTGTCATCTTCAGGGCTTTGGCCAGAGTGGCCCTCTCAGCTGACGCCAGGTACTTCTGCCGGTGAAAACGTTTTTCCAGCTCACAGATCTGCACCCGACTGAAGGAAGTACGGGGCTTTTTTCTTTTGGGTGGCGTTCGGTTCTGGTATGGGTGACCAATACGACGGGTCACAGAGAAAGGTGAGAGGGCAGCTGGAAGAGAAGAGAAGACACGTTACTTCAGTTTGGTCGTCTTTATTTAAAGTTTAGCACTCGTTATTGTTTTTATTCGAATTTTATCACAAAATTTGTAATAATCGGTTTCTTGTTTTTCTCGTTTCTGTTACAGATTTTCGTCTGGTTTTTGGCACAAAGACAGAAATCATAAATCATCCTCCATACGATCAGTAATCCATCCATCATATTTTAAAAACAAACACTGCTAGTTTTCACGGCCAAGTCGAGTTAAGTTAAATTGGCACGTTTTCAAGATTTAACGCCTTACTGTCAATTGTAAAGTAAATAATCGTGTTTTTCTGTCCAATGAAATTCTTTCTTTGCTGTTTACCTTTGATGTGGAAAAATATTGAAATTAACAATCAAGTTGAAAAACAATGAGACGAGAAAAAAAATGTGCAAAACAAAATAAAAATATAAAAAATAGATGTAAATATTTTAGTGAATGTACTAAAAGTTGACTATTGCTGTTTTTACGTGACATGAGACAGACAATATTTTACACCCGAAAATAGAAAATTGCAAGTTTTTGTATTCAAATGCTGTTGGGTTTGAAACCCAATTTTAAAAATAGCAACAAAAACTTGATCATGTGCTGCATTTTTATTGGTTCATTTACAGGAGAACGTAGTGTAGTTACAGTTTATTGACATGCTGTAACCAGCATGTTCTATACTAGTTTATACCAACAAGTATCAGCAGTTTTTATTTGGACATAAATGGGAAATGCAGAAAATTATATTTGTAGATGCAAATTATTTCAACAATATGCTAACATGAGTTAAAAACATTGATTGCCTTGCATTCTCTTTCATTTCTGTACTTTGACATTTTTAAAGATCAAATTTGATCTCATTTTAGAAACTTTGGTGTCAAAATTATTTTCAAGTTTTTAAATAGAAATTAGAATAAATGGGATCAATTCATGTGTAACTGTGACCTCAGCAGATATTTCCCATAATTCCCGAAGCATATGAAGCTGTGATAAATTGTCATTTGTGACGTCCATTTAACAATTACTGTTGCTGTAAAATAATGGATTGGTTTTATATTTCAGATTAAACAGATTACAGATTTTCCAAAGATTAAAACTGACAGATATGACTGAGAGGGAGTAAAAAAAACATGTGGAAATGGGGTTGACTCACCTGGGCAAGCCCCTTTTGGGAAAGGATAGTCTGCTAGAAGGCCATTGCCGTCTCGCAGGTGAGCGAGTTCAGGGTAATAGCATTTAGCTAACGTCTCCACAGTGCTCCAGACAGGAACCCTGCTGATGTCTCCCTTGGGGAGAGGGCAGAGGGACCCGGTTGCCTCCGGCCCCCCTGTGGCCTCCCCGGCTCTCCTCTCCTCTGCCTGCTCCCCTAAAGGAAAGGGAGACACAGTAAGGTCCCACATCTGGAGCACAGCGCCGGACGGGCACCAAAGCAAAGCAGCTAATCACATGAAGAAGGTTTTAAATGATAAACAGATTCTACTTTAACATCATTTACTGCTCTTAAGTTTGTGTTTGGACATGTTTTCTCAGTAAAATGAGATATCTGCCATTCAGAAAGAATCAGTGACAACTAGGAGACTTAGACAAATAAATCAAACATGAAACGACTGTTCGGTCAGACAGAAGCAAACAGAACCCTCCGTTAAAACACAGCTGGAGGTTAACAATGAAATATTTTACGAAGAAATCCATTGTAAATAAATTACACATTTGCAGACAGACATTCATAAATACAATGTATGGATATACATATACTGTATACATACAGTATGTCTAAATTTAGAGAATTTGATAGAAACATTTATATTTTCATATATATTTACAGATATATTGGGGTGGTTCGGGCATCTGGCCAGGATGCCCTCCGAGCGCCTTGCAGGCGGGGTGTTTCAAGCATGTCCCACCGGGAGGACCCCCAGGGGTAGACCCCGGACCCGCTGGAGAGACTATGTCTCACAGCTGGCCAGGGAGCGACTTGGGATCCTTCCGGGTGAGCTAGAGGATGCAGCCGGAGAGAGAGAAGCCTGGGCTTCCCGTTTGTGGCTGTTGCCCCCGCGACCCGACCCCGGAACAAGCACAAGATGACGGAACGGAATATATTTACTTAATTATTCATTTGAAATTAAAATGATCCAAAGCGTGATTAAATTTGCTTGTGCATTTTTTTTTCTCTAATTGAACCTTCTTTCTATTTAATTTCTTTTGTTTTTATCTTCTTTCTGTGGTGGTTCACTTTCACTTGCTGGGGTATTAATAACAACTTATCCTCTGCATCATAAAATATCTATGAATTCTGTCTATTTTGTCAGCCATGGGTAAACAGAAGATCAATAAATGTAATGAGATCGTTGGCCATGGATCCACTCTGCAGCCACATTCTCATTTTGAAGCTGAATGAAAATCAACAGCTTAAAAAAAAAAAAGGGAAATAGTTACTGTATTATTTTAGTGTCGTTCTTTTCCCAGCAAGCTGTTTCACCTCCTGTCTTACACGATGCTTATTTGTTTTTGTTTTGTCAGAAAATCTCACCAGGAGCTGAAATGAATATGAAAACATGTGAAAAGGTGTCCCCTCGGAGCACTGTGCTGCCGCTCTGACTTTCAACAACCTGAAATTCATTTGCTACTGGTGAGATTTGGATGCACAGTGAAATATGGAGGGTTTTTATGCAAGCAGAAGGGTTTCCAGGGAGCTTCTTTGTGTCCCCCGATGGTGCAGAACACGAGAATCAAATTGCGACAAGCACACTCAGTCAGTTTGTGAAGCAGATATGAACAGCTGTTTCAGTGGGTCACAGAAAGTTTACACCAATCTTTGTTTGAAATGGGAACACAAGCTGAGTTTACAAAGTTATAATCTGGATTAATTCAGAAAAGAAATAATCTGGGCTTTTTTTAAATCAATCCTTATCTAACACAATATGAAATGTATTCATCTGATGTTCAACAGTCGTACGTTAGTCCTTAAACCTCTCATTTTTTTGGGTGCTGAGAAGAGTTGTATCTCAAACATCCTGTTATTTCTGAATGTACGTTCACTCTACTTCCTGTCCTTAACAGATCAGATGGTGCCTCAACAATTGCTACAAAAAAAAGAAAATCATTTTTGGCTTCTTGTATCATTCTCTAAATCAATGTGGATCCCAGTGGTTTGGGATAGAGGGGCAAACAGGCCTGTTGTTGCTCTAAGCAGCAGGTCTGGTTAAATAATACTGCATTAGAAAGCTATTTCAGGCCATCTGTGAGCTAACTAATGGACCAGGCACATACAAGCACGTTCACAGGCAGGAGAGACAACTGTGAGGAGGTATTGCCTTACCAAATCAACCACGTTGGTGGATTTATAATATGTTTATACATTAAAAATATGTAAACAGTGATTTAAATTTGATTAATTGCATGCATCCAATTAATAATGTGAATTTTTCTAAACTGATTACTTTAAAAATGCATTTTTAAAAATGCAAAACAATTTGGGAAAATGTTCTAAAATAATATTCATGTTAAAAATGACCTGTCACAAAAACATTGTAGGATTTATATTTGAGAGAAATGAAAAGATTTCTAATTAAATTAATTAATCTTATTGATTTATTGCAGACATAAAAACCAAATCTACTCATTTACACTAAGAAAAATAAATAGGATTTTATTTATTTTAACTAATTTTATTTATTTACTAGCACAAAAAAAAGCTGATTTTTAGATGTTTATTCAAATTTGGTATATTTTAATCTTAAAAAATGATTTTTCAATTTTTTTTTAATTTAGATTTTCTGATGAAAAGACAAAAATGTGCAAATTAAATGTGAAACTTTTTGTCTGCGATGAGACATAAAGTTGCTACAATTGGAAAAATTATCCAACAAACCAAAATAGAGCAAAATAAATTGCATTAATTGTTCTAAATAATGCTTTTTATTATCTAAATAAATAAAATCAGAAAATCTGGTTCATATTTCATAAAGATTTTTTTTTATCTATCATAAATTGATGCACTTTTAATTGCATGGATGAGGCTTTTTTTAAATTAATGTAAACTTTTAGACAGAAAATAATAATTGTTTTTTTTTAATTAAACAAAACTAAACAAAAAAATTAAAAACAGATCAATTTAAGTTTCATGTCTGCAGAATGTGGAAAAAATAAACTGGAAAAAAAATAGAAAATTTGCTTCTATGGTAACATAATTTAGCAAAAAGATTATAAGTGAGAAAAAAAACGAATAAAAATCCACTGTGGAGAATATGTTAGGTGTAATAAAAGCAGTTTTGCTTGGGAGTGACAGGATTTACCTCCCCACTGCGGAAATTATCCTCTGCAATCTAATAAATAAATCCGTGAAGGATTCTAGAGGGAGAATATTGAAATAAAACACAAACATAGATTGCAATTTATTACACTGTGTGGAACAAAAAGACGTGGCTCTGGTTGCTGTCAGCCCGGCTGCACGCACAGCACACATAAAAAAATAAAGCATGCATTACTGCAAAAAAAAGGGGGGGAAATATGTTTAATTAGGTTTTTATTGGTGCAAGTTGGAACACGGAGGCTGTAATGTGGGATAATTAGTGTGTTTGTTAAAATGCACCAAAAGGCATGTCATTATTGTTCATAACAAAAAAATTACTGTTAGTTTTTAAACTAGGTTAATTTGAAAGATAATTTATTTTATTGCACTTTAGAAAAATTTAATAGGTGCATTTTTAACTTTTTGAAACTAAATAAAGGGGTTTAAAGAGAAATGAATTGATCAATAAAAAATTGCATGACATTTTTAAAACATTTGTGAACATTTATGATCTAAACTATAATAAAACTTGTAATAACATAGGCGTAAAATTTAATTTTTATCTGTTGCTTTTAATTTGGTAAAAATACTGGAAACAACAACCTGCATATTTTTTTTTTTAAAAACATGTGTTTTTTTTTTTTCCATTTTTGATTTCCTGCAGTATGCACACTCTGAGTGAAGACTTTTTAAGTCAGTGTAAATCCACTGGTGTACTAATTTACTTTTTGATGGATGACTAAAGTCACTAACGTCCTAAATTTTATATTTTTAGCTGCTTGGTTTGGTTCACCGTCATGTTGCTGCACATCAGGTGAAAAATGAGAATCCATCAGACCATTTAACAGGTTTCTTTTTACATCCCTGCAAAGCAAACTGGCCTGGAAAGAAAAAGCCTGGGAGCTTTTTGGCAAAATGTTTGCGTTTAAAGCTGCATTGGACATTTTTTTCCATCTCTAGTTTCATATGAGGCAGGAAAAAATATTTATACAGTGTGGATGCATGATCCCTGCGTGATTTACAACCCTTCAAAGAAAACACTGCTATATATGTGTGTGTATGTGAGTGTGTAAGATAGAGAAAGTGTGTAAATATGTCTGATCGATACACAAGGATAGAAATAATCTGTGAAATAATTAAAGCGACAAAAAGCTGCTTTGGAGAAATGAAACAGAGGCCCTTTGTGACTGTACGAGTAAAATTGATAAGCTTATTTACACTGGATCTTTTTGCACATGACATATCGTCCTCTGGTTTTTAATTATTAATCCACCAGAAACTGAAATATGAATATTTAATGTCGTGAGAGGAAAGAGGAACAATCATTAGAACAATAAGAAGGAAAATACAATTAGATGGAGATTTAAAAAAAAAAAACCTACAAAAAAAGAAAATTATAGCAAGTGGAAATAAAATGTTCCAATAAATCATAGTATTTTACAGTTTTTTACTTATTTATATTACTTAAAGTAACATTTTCCAAAATTGTTCCTCTTTTTTGTCATTAATTACTAATATTTTACCTCAAATGTACATCTCAAATTTTACCTCGCAAATGTCCCTTTTGGGATTCATGAAATATTTCTGATTTAATTTCCCTTTATATGGTTTATGTAAAAATTTAAATAAGAAAAATGAAACCCTTTTGAGATGTAGGAAATAAAACTTTATGAGGACAATTTTTATCTTTTTTTTCCCCATATATAGTTATATTTATATAAATTTCTGAATTAGTCTTGTGCATAATTTTTAAAAACAAACCCAGTTTTAAAAAAAATTAAATATAATTTCTAATTTTAAAAAATATCCATGCATTCAAACAACCCTGCAAAATTTTAACCCCATATATCAATTCCTACTGAGAAATATATATATATTTTCAATAACAACTATTAACTAACTATTTTATCAATAATTTCCTTTTGAAAATATGTCTTCTAATTTTAATTATTTTATGAATTATGTTGTGGTTTTTTTTGGCACGCAAGAGAAAAGAATTGGTCCAGATATATAGAAAAAAAAGAAGAAGGTTGTTATCAGTCATCCGCAGCAAATGGAGAGTGATGCTCCAATCCTGATTCATCAGCATGTCTGCGCCAATTTCTGCGCTCGTCCATCAGACTGCGCTTCCAGCGTAAAGCCGTTTCTTTTTATGATTTATTACAGATTAAAACCTAAAGATTAAAACATCAGCTCCAGTTAGCTGCAGGCCCCTTTCAAAACTAGAATATAGTTTACACTCTGCAGACAGAAAGACAAATACACAGACAAATACACAGACAAATGCACAGACACACAACCAGACACACAGACAGATGTAACTCATGCGTCTTTATTTACCTGTTAATCTGTCTTTTGCAAACCTCCTACTGCTCTCCATCCACGGAAATGTGAAGTTAGCCGGGTTCCCCATCCCCATGCCGGGCACAGAGGGGATCCCTGCTCCGATGCCCGCTGGGTGTGAGGATGGAGGAGGGTGTGGAGCTGTGGCCGCGGGTGGAGGTGGTGGAGGCGGCATTGGTCTGTGCGCCGGCACCCTGATCACCCCTCCTGCTCCTCCAGAGTTCACATTTACATTCATGTTCATGTTCATGCTGACATTCATGTTCATGTTAACGTTATAGGAGCCAGCCAGCCCTGCAGCCATGGAGCAGGCAGGGTACACACTGTTATAACCGCTGCCGTACAGATTAGGGGCCAATCCGTAATCCTGGTCCCCGGTCCGATTCGGCAACATGCAACCACTAGACTGGTCCGAACTGTTCAAGATCTGATCAATCCCAAAACTGATTGGTTCATGTTGCTGCTGGTGTGTCTGGTTCACCTCCTCAATCCCAGTATGCTCCATTTTTTAAAATTTAAAACGTGCTTCTTTATGTTTGATAGAATTCAGTCACACAATGAGATGGTTCAGAATGTGCAGCTGCTCTCATTCATGGATAGAAATCTACTCCCAGGAAAGCAGTGAGGTGTCCATCCAATATCCTGCCATTCTTGTGTCCATCCAGAGCTTTTCCATCCTCACACAGAGGAGGAAGAGGAGGAGGAAGAGGAGGACGGGAACACCAAATCAAAGATCACAGATTCAATAATAAAAAAGAAGGAAAAAATAAAGAACAAAAAAAACCCAAAATCAAACCCGGTTTCCAAATGGTTCTCCTAACCTGCAAAGCTACTCACAGCAGCAGGACATCGTGATGTGGAGGAGAGGGAAATCCACGCAGAGGAAATCTGGACACGCAGCGTGGACAGTATTCGGAGGCGCGCTGTGATGTGCTGAATGGTGAAGCTCGTTTCAGCAGGTGAGATAGTTCTCTGCGTAAAAGCTGCCATTCTGTCCTGCAGCCAAACACCTCCCACCTCATCTGCACCCCTCCTCCTCCACACACACACACACACACACACATACACACAAACACACACACACACTGAGACGAGATTTAAAGAGGCCGCAGCTATCTGGCTTTGTCTTTCTGCTTTATACTTTGTAGGTTTTTATTTAAAAATTATTATTGTTGAATAAAGAAAAATGGTGTGCATTCTTGGGATGGTGATTATTTGATTGCTTTTAATGAGAAAGACGGTACCTTTAATTTAAATAGGATGGTTATTTGTTAAAAAAAATAAAAATAAAAAAATAAATGGCTTTGTTGAGTTTCATTTCAGTTGTTGTAACCATGAATTCCAACTTTTTTCCACTACACTTGATTCCATCTTTTGTGTGTGTGCACGACACAGCGTAAATCGCAAATGAAGTGAAAATACGTTCATTTAACAAACAAAAACTTGAGTCTTATTTTTTAGCCTTATCATAAAATTATAAATACAACATTTACATTTTTAGAATAATAATAGATTTACATAAAAATGGTACATTTTGTCAAGTTTTACATGAAATAAAAATGCAAATGTTTTTATTTAAAAATGACGCAACACCCCTATTGTGACTAAGCATGACTTCAAATTCAAATTAATTTTCAGAAATGCTCACATCAAAAAACAAATGTCTGTATTGGCTTCAAAAAGTACAAAATTAATAAAAAAAAAAAAACATAAAGTAAAAAAAAGTCGATTCACAAAAACACAACTAAAAGCTAACTAAACAAAAGCTAGCTAAACAATTACGGTTCATTCCTGACCGTAGAACCTTCTTCACGGTGAGGAAAGAACATGATGAAAGCATGCGCACTTAGGATACAGAAACACTTTCATTAGAATGGAGGTGTGGTGGAGAACAAAAGGCGGAGCCAAGAACTAATTCCTCAAACGTGCTCTAAGAAAAAATAAATAGTAAAAAATATTTCAGGTCTAAGTTTTGTTGTGTACATAAAGTTCAAACATGATAGAAAAAAGTAAAAAGTTTTTAAAAATTATTCATAACATTAAAAAAAATTAGAAAAATTTTATTTAACTATTCCTGTTTTGTTTTTAATTCTGTTTTTTTTTTTTTTATAAATTACAAATATGTTTTGCAGCCACAATAATTAATGATTACAAGAAATGAAAAGTTTACGTTAAAATAAATCCCACTTTTAAAAATATTCCAAATACATGTATTTTTTATATTTAACCAATCAAAAAAAATTGGAATCTGGTATTTTTTAGACAAAACAATCCATATATTTTGTGTGTTATAGACATCCTTCTGTCTCTAAAGACAATGGAGTCTGCACCTGGATACTTATCCGTATGGACAGGGTTGGTTGGCTGAATAAGCCGATGCGGGAGCTGCAGCTCCTACTTCCTAGTTGCTGCAAATATATTTATTGATTGTTAGAAATATGAATAAGATAATAAAAATATAGATAGAAAGATTAGATTATTGATAGACAGATGAATGATATTTAGAATTATAGATAGATGACAGATGATTAAAGAGATAAATATCAGCTCTGCTCCTGATTTGCAGAAATGATCTAACCTTTTCCACGCGTGACGTGGATCGCCTGCATCTCAATTCAATAAAGATGAGAAATGGCTCCTAATAAAAGCGCGACACGGGGAAAAACGAATTTAATATATCACCGTTTTATTACGCACTTATTTCACTTTCCGCGCGAATAAAGCTATCTGTGAGCGCACAAGGTGGCTAGAGGGAAGCATAAAAATCAATTGTTTGAATTCTAGGCCATATCAATAACGGTCCTGGCGGCTATTAGGCCTGTTTGTATTTACGTGTTAGGATGAAATGAATAGGGACAGAGGATGGGATCAGACTCAGATCACTTTACTGACAAGGTAATTGGCCGTTTATGCAAAACCAGGAGGATCTATGAGCAGAAAGGATGGGAAATAAAGCGGGGAAGCCTCTGTGGGCTGATGCATCTCTTTACAACAACTCACAGCATCTCTTCATCTACTCTTTTTTTTAACAATCAGAATCATTTTATTGATCCACACGTGGGAAATTTGTGTTGCAACAACATTGCAACCATGAAAAAAAAGTTAAGTAAATGCACAGAAATAATAAATCAAATGAATAAAGTCAAAATAAGGAATAAAACAAGTGATCTAATCTAAAACCGATCAACAAGCATGACAAAAATAATGTGTATAAGGAGGTAAAAAAAGTGACATAAGGTCACATCAGGTCACTTTTCTGGAACAAATTTAAAAAAAAATTAAACCAAAGATTTTTTTTCAATAATTTTTCAATAATTTTTCAATAATTTCCATAAATCCATAAAAGTGGGAGACGGTGGCTCAGTGGTTAGACCGTTCACCTGGTGACCGGAAGTCAACCAGAAGTTTGCGGGTTCGCATCCCAGTGAGTGCACATCTAGCTTCCATGGAGAAGACACCTGACCCCCGTTTCTCCCACCATTAGCACCGTCGTGGCAGCCTGCTGCGGTGTAGGGGTGCAGCACACAAATTTTCCCGGTGAGGGATGAATAGAGAGGGTAAAAATAAATTTAAAATTTAAATAAATTTACAACATTATGCACTTTATTTTGCACAAAACTGTTTTAATTCTGTCAAACTAATTTGGGCATTTTTCTGTTTTGCAAAAAAAATTCATGACCTGTTACATTTTACTGTCAATAATTTAAATAAAATTTTATTTTTCAATCAGATACATTGTCGTTAAGCTGTAATCCTCCAAACATCAGCAGCGATGTTAAAGATGTCTTTATTGAAGCTGACACCACCATCCTCCTCAACAGGACACCATGTGTCTCTTTTGATTCCTCTCAGTAGTTTAGGTGGGTCCTGTCTCTGCACCAGGGAATCAAAGGCTCTTACAAAAAATGATTTCATATCTAATATGCAGTTTGGGATTCCAAATAACGAACAGTGTAATGTGCTGTTGCATAAGCGTGTGAGTAATTATTTCTACAACCATTTGTTGGTATTTGTTTTTCTAATTAAACTCATTTCTGGAAGCTGGAATTGATTTTAAATCAATTTAAATTATCGTTTAATAATATGATAAAAATATTGAAGAGACAAGGATGTTTGAATGATTAATTTTATTGTATTTATTTAGATTAATTCACTCTTTGTCTTGTTTCCCCCCTAAAAATTTAATACAAAAATTAAAAAAATGGTCAAAGTTAAAAATGATCAACATATTTTTCAGAGTAAACATTAGATTTTTATTGGTTTCCATAAAAGTATGGATTCAATTTCACTCATTATGATATACAAACATGGCAAATTTTGAATTAAGCTAACTTTTAATCCTCAAAAATTGGAATTGATTTTGAAACACTTTAAATTAGGTCGTCAACTGACTTTAAAATGTGATATTTTGATTAATTATTTTATTATTTTGAATAATTAACGTGATTCTTGCTAATGAAAAAAAATGACAGTCCTTATTTAAATGATCAAACAAACAAAATCCTTCAAATTTTGTGCCCAATCAATAAAAGACAATCAAAAGAACCTTTTTAAAGAAAAACTTTACACACATTTACACATTTCTTTCTGACAAAATGAATATTTTCATATATTTTTTTTAGGTTTGCATAAAAATGCAATTATAATACTGCTAATATTAGTATATATATTGCTCTGTTTTTAACTAGCAACAGAGCAACAGAAATCAAAGCATTGCAAAATGAGAGTTTTGTGTTTTATAAAATCATTTTTTTCCATTTTATTTACATTTGAACCAAAGAGACTCGTTAAAAACTGGAGCTCATTGGTACAAATAAATGGGCAAAAAATCAGCTGGACATAAATATCATTTTAGGTTCTATAAAATCCATTTGTTTCTTGTAAAAGGTCATAAAGATTTTTTAATCAGCAAGAAGAATATGGGACTTATTTGGACATGGAGTCTTGATCAAGTAAGAAAAAAGTCGAGTTTTCTCCCATTTGAAGAATCTTCCACATGGTCTTATTTTAAAATAATAGTGGGTCATTTTCAGCTATAATTAAATTTTTAATTGATCAAAAATAGTCTGAATTTCTCACCAATATGAATAATTATGAGTAGATTTCTACATGCACAAAAAAAATTGATTCATTTTTGGATCATTGCTTGTTTTACTGAAATATATTTTGTTGTAGACTGCTGCATTTCTACAGCCCATAATAATGACATTATTCTGTATGAAGCTCAGCAGCTCTCCAGATGCCTATAAAACACTTTCTGCTCTTCTCTTATATATCGCTCCTTCAGCTGCAGCAATGACCCACTTTTCCCCAAATGATCATTAAAAGATCGTTTAATAATTGATAGCGCCAAAACATAAAGGCCTTTTACATTATTGAAGTTTTTTGAAAGCTCCCTGGCTTATTATGGCTCGCCTTCATAAAGCAGGTTATAAAACAGGCCAATTAGAGTTCGCCTGTAGGTTTTAAACGCAACGCAACGTGATGTGCTGCGCAACTGCAATCAGCAGTTTTACTAATGCAGTAAGGCCCCATGGCCATTTAAGGTATAAGCCTATTCCCTCATGCCCAAGCATGCATGCACACACTCACATACACTCTCTCCCTCTCTCTCCCTGCTCCATATGAGCCCCCTCGCTGCCCCATGCCCTCAGGCTGTGTCTATGGTTGCTGGCTGTGCGTGATGAATCGTTATCTCTAGGCAATGCTGCTCGCCTGGGTAATAAAGTACCAGCAAAGCGGAGACAAAAGGAATTTGTCACAGTTGCCTCAGCAATACATTAGTGACCTACCGGCCGATTTAGCTTCCAAGTGGTGGGGACGAAGGGGGCTGTGCTGCAAATTAAAATGAACGTAGAAAATAAGAAGCAAAAGGGCACAGTTACGCATGTTTGGACTAATAGAAACCTGACTCGATCATGGAGAAAGGTTTATTCTTTTTTTTGTAGGATAACTGACTAAATCTTTGTCCTCTTGGGTCTTTACCAACATGGTTTCAGTATTATTCATGTCCATGTGACCTTTGGTGCTGTTGTCCCTGCAGGACGAACAATGTGAGCAGGTTTTATTCCCCCTTGCAGGTGTTTGGTGCTTTAAATGCATCACTTAAAAAGCCAATGGTGGGGTTTAAATCATTTAAAAAAAACATTTTTACATTGCATTGCACGTCAGACCAACAGATTAAAGGCAGAGTTTTGTGTAAATGATCTTTTTGGAGCGTTATTACCACATCAAAGATATATTTGAAGAGGTTCTATCGATGCAAGTAGAAGTTATTTATGTGCTCAGCGTCCGGTGTAAAGATCCCATTCAAATTAGGTTGTTTTTGGGCACAGATTTTGTTCTCTGCCATGTCCACATTCTAACATGGGCTGGAAATGTTTTTGCAGTTGCAGCATCTGCTTCTTTGTATGCTCATTTCCAACAGTTAGTGGCATTTTATGTGCAAAAAGAAGAACATAACAGGTCATGCGCTAGCGTTGCTAACTTGGTATCCAACCAAATAATCGGTGATACTCGTTGCTTCCTTAATATACATCTTTCTAACACTTTTACATTTAATGATCATAATTAAATGAACTTGTTAAAGGAGTATTACTTGATATTTTTAGATTTATTTACTGCGCCCCTTTGGCTCTTGTAATCATGGGTATTCTCAAGACATTTCTTTCAAAAAATACATTTTCCATATCAAGGGAGTGTTTGTGTTTCCACGTTTACTTGTGTCTACCAATCGTTCCCCATCTTTCTCTCCTCCATCCTCGTTCACTCCTCTGCTGGTTACAGTTTTAGACACAGACAGAAACATTGGGTCCAAAGCAGAACGAGTTGATTTGCTTGCAAAAATTTTGAAGAGACTGTTTAACTGATTCCTGCAGAGGACATGTGAGACTGGTGGTGCATTTACTGGCACTTAAAATAACAGCAAACACATGTCAGTGTGTACGTGTGTGGACAAACATATGCACTTAATTGTATTCTGCTGAACTGATGTCATCTTTCTGTGACTTTAATGTTTTGATCTTTTCATGCATTTTGCACAGGAAAGGAAGTTAGAGTTTAAAATTTACTTGCTGGTATGTTTAAAGAAGTTAAGAAATCTGAATTCTTAACCAAATTAAAGTGTGACTTAAAAATACACTGATTTTTGACAGAAAAAAATATGAAAACAAATAGAATGAATTTACCACTTTTGTGATTCGCTGTGGAAATGATTTGATCTCTTATCAGCTGTTCTTTCAGGGACTGTTATAAATAAAATGCATATGAGCAAATGAAAGCAAAAACAACATAATCTACAATAATTTATTGTGAGGTATTAATGAAAAACCAAAACAACTTAGAACCAAAAATAAGGACCAAATCAAAAAGATCCAAATGTAGTATTTTCTCAAGACTATTTTTATTTTCCATTTGATCTTAAGAATCAGAATTGTTTGTTTTTACCTTCTCAACTGCACCATATGGTTTCAACGCTTGAGGTTTTTAAATCTACTTCACTTTCATGGCATTTGTCTGGGGGACAGAACAGGAGTCCCCGCTCTGCAGATGACTGTAAGTTCAGAGTTGTCTGTTTCTTGCCTGATATTTTGCCCTTTTTTCTGTTTTAGGGAGGTTTGCTCTGTTTCAGTGAGTTTTCATTTTTTCAAAACAATGGCTCTGTGGTGTTGTTATAATTAGTTTACCATATTTATCCTGGAAAGTGGTGAAATTTTGGCAACTGTAAATGTATGCATGCATTATTAGAATCATGTGAGTTTGAGGTGGAATTTGTTTAACGAGTTAATCGGTTTTTTTTCTAGCGATGGGTATTAAAAATGTATGTGTTATGAAGAGATGCAATAAATTATTTTATAAACTGACATTTCAGGTTTTTTTCATGTGTAAAAAAAAAAAAGCAGAAAAAATGTCGTAACCTTGAGTCTGGGCAGGCAAACAGATTAAGACATTTCAGATTGATTCAAATCTGTGGACTTTAATCACATTAAAAAGTTTTTTTCTGACTTTATATGTCACAGAATTATTAATGAGAAAAGTTCAGGGTGAGTTTTTCTTCCGAGCAAACAAAACCAAACATAAGAGAGCAGGTTTGGACGTGTTTATCAGATTAATAAATCATGATGGTGGCAATTTTGGTTTGAACATGAATCCAATGGAAGCCACTTCACATTCTTATTTTCCTCGGTTTAGCTTCAATTTGGCAACGAGTTGTTTCTAAGTGACGATCAGTGTCGGGAGTAATGCATTATAAACAGAACTGTAATACTTTCCATTTTTTAGAAACACAGTAATGCATTAATGAGAAAAAAAGCAGATAATACAGTGCTTAATACAGTATTGGTCGCAAAAATAACCTGCATATTTCCATTACGTGCATTGAGATTGTGATACATTACCCAAAATGACAACGTTAAAAAAGTTAACAGTGGTCCCAGGGGCGTTGGCCTAGTGGTAGACAGACCGTTTTTCGCCCGGAAGATCCTGGTTCAATTCTCACTGGGCCAAGATGTCCCTGGGACTACTGGAGATAGAAAAAAAAAAAAAGGTAACACTAAAATGTGATGTGGAAAAGAATTACAGTGACCAAGAATGGTCACCAATGCTAACATCAATCAATTCACACCTTTTATGCATTAAACCTATGAAAATTTATTTAGATATTAGCATAATATTCAAAATTAGTTTACGAGCCAATATTTGACGTAATGCAATAAATTTTTAGGCGGTAATGCAATCGTTTTTTAAAATCACCATTCACATGAATTCAAAATGTATACATTTTACATTTTGACCAAAACTTTTTAAAAGCACTTTTCATGTTTAAAAAACAGTTGGCCAAGAAATGGGAAATTGCTTTTGAATTTATTAAGAAATTAATGAAGTATTAATAAATTCAATTCAGTTTTATTTGTTTAGCCCAAAATCACAAAATTTCTGTCTCGATGGGGTCACATTGCAGATTCAGAAGGAAAAAACAAGAAAAAAGAGGAATTAATAAACACAAATACATGGAAAACTAACTAACTAAAAAGTCCTAGAAAAAAATCATTAGTGCGGGAAAAAAAGAAACCTCATGGGGGTCCGCATGAAAGAGAGATCCTTCTCCCGGGGACGAGCATCCAACGTGTCCAAGACTATTGTTTAAATTATTCTACTCTACAGCTAAATATCTAAAGAAGTCAATAGATGTTCTTTATCCTGAAAAGAAAAATGTTTAAAGAAATGTTTAATTATAAAGAAAAGTGAACAAAATATTTTACGACGTTCATATTGCAAAAAAATAAATAAATCTCTGATCAAGAATAACTCACTGTATGGTATGTATGGTATACCTCATGTTTGAATACTCAAAAAAAATCTGTTGGATTTTAAAGCAGTAATATTTTATTACAAATGCATGATTTGATACATGAAAGTAATTCAGTTACATTTTTTAACAGTAACTTCTTACTACAAATGCATGATTGAAATAGTAATATATAATATTTTGTTGTTTTAGAGAAACTAAACCAGAAGATCTATTGACTTCTTTAGATATTTAGCTGTAGAATAGAATAAGCTAATATTTAAACAATAATCTTTGACACATTGGTTGCTCATCCCGGGAGAGGTATCTCTCTTTCATGTGGATCCCCACTAGGTTTCTTTTTTTTTTTTCCCACTGATGGGTTTTTTAGGAGTTTTTCCTCACTGTGAAGGAGAGTCTGAGGGCATAAATGTGCTAGTTTTGTTTAGTTAGCATTTGTTAGTTATTTTTCTTGCTGTGTATTTGTGTTTATACATTCCTCTTTTCTTCTGAAGCCCATTGAGACGGAAATTCTGTGATTTTGGGCTAAACAAATAAAATTGAATTGAATTGAAAATTGAACCTCATATGATAAAAAATACATATTAATAATAATTCATTTATTGGTTCAAAATGAAAACCAGAATTAAATCTTGTCTAAACATGGTCAAAATGTTTTAAAACCTGTTTTAAAAAAAGAACATTCTAATTGTCATATTCTGTGAAGGCTTTTTATTGGACGTGTTGGATTACATTATTGTGCATTCAGAGGGTTTCAGTCCTTGACTGTTGGTGCTCCTCAGGGGAAAACCTGGCGCCTCCTGCCCGCATCAGACGACTCAAACTGGCCAGAGAGGAAAGGAGGAGGTGAAGGAGGAGGAGAGAGGGGGAGAAAAGAGAGAGAAAAAAGTCAGGATACAAGGTTGGGATTGAAAGGATTTAAAGGATGACATGTTCCCGTACTGTCAGAGACATGAAGGTAATAAAAGTATTTTTAGCATCATTTTTATGATTTAAATCTAATTTATTGAGTTATTTTAGTTGGATCTGTTTTTTAATTTAATCATGTCATTATCAGAAGATTAAATTGATATTTTCCGCTTTTTCTTTCTTTTCAAACCGATTCATTTTGCTTCATTTTAAGTTTTTTTTTCGGTCTTAGATAAAAACCATCGATTAGACATCAGTTAGATTCCTGGCTAGTGCTTTATTGAGTAAGTTGGTGAACCTTAAAGTGAATTAGAGGAACTGCTCGGGCCCTCCGGTGAACTATTTAGGTCAATCTAATTCTCTTTGATAAAGACCATCTATTTTATTTACTCTGATCGCCATTTTCATCGCAGCTTTTATTGGGTGGGTGGGAAAGGTGCAAAGCTGGAGGGAGGATTTGGAAATTGGAGGAGTTTGGATTTGATTATTTTGGGGGTATTTTGATGATTTAATCAAACAGATAAAAACAATACAACTATTTTTTCTGCATTGAAATTCAGTTTTAATATTTGTGAAAGAAAAGTACACTAAAAAAATGGAGCAAATTTAACTTTGTCTTTTTATTTTTGAAATAATAAACAACTTCCTTTTTTTTTTTTTTTGCAGAAATCACCGGAATCATCTGAATTGGAATCTGTGCTTGAAAAAAAATTAATTAATTTTTTTGTTTATTGCTGTATAACACTTGTTTTAACATGTAATAAAAATCCAGTTCAATGCACATGAATGTTTTGAATGAATGTATTTCAATTTTTAATTGTTTTCAATCCATTTCATGTCTTTTCAACCTCAGAATTCAAATTTGCATGTTGTGCTGCTGTGAATCTTTTGATCCTTCATCCTCTTGTAGCTCCACATGCAGCATATTTAAGTGTAATTGGCCGCATCATTGGCTTTTGTCTTGTTTACAAAGAGGGTAACAGGAGCAGTAATTTAATTTCCTCCGTGGCAGTGAAGGGGCCACCAGCCGCCTGTCAGACCGGCCTCAGAATGCCTCACCCCGGGCTATCCTGCAGTGAGAGGAGGGGGCAAATGTGACATCTGCCTCGAAATAACACTTCATGTGAATAATATGCAGGGATCTAATGGATAACAATTACAAAATAAGAACATATTAATCTAATCAAAGCTTTAGGCAGAGTTATGACACAAAAATTTTTAATTCATGGAGTTTAGCTTTGCCTGAATTTTTTATTTAAATTTGATAATTAAATTTGTCTTAAAAATATAGTATGACAAACTGCGTTGGCACGGATTAACACAGAGTAAATGAGTGTTTTCAGTTCTATATTTCTGGAAAAAATAACTTTGTGGGTCAATTTTGGTTCCTAAGAATTGTTTTTTTCAGAGCATTGCTTTAATTTGAATGAAAATAAATCTTTATGCAAACTGATCACTAAATACTACAATAATAAAAAATATAACTGCATGTACTGCTGAATTAAGAGAATAAAATAAGAAATGGGAACCTTTTGCAATCAATGGAGATCTAAAATTAATAATATAACTATAAAACAGAGTCCATAAAAATTATAAATAAAAAAATGCTTAAATTCTTTTGAACCATATTTGAACATTATTTAATCTCAAATATACCTAAATTTTCTTTCATATTTATTTCATTCAAGTTTGAGTAATTTGCAAGTTTTTTTCTGTACTGTATTTGGATACTATGTTCTTGGCCATGGATTTTGTTCTCCGCAGTAAAGTAAGTATTCTATAAGATAAAATTTACACACAAATCACAATTCTCCTTATTTTGTGCAGTACAAACACAACATTTCCTATGCTTGCATCAATTATATTTAGAACTGCTGAATAAAAACTCATATTAAGAATTAAAAAAAAGCTTCTTTATCCTTTGGTCGTTGTCTGTGCTGCTAAAATTAAAAAATTAATCTAGAAAGTAAAATTTATTTGCAACAAGTTTAAACAAATGAACTCTTTATTGGTATTAAAGACATTTGATGAAAAATGATCCATGCAGTGGGTTTTGTGTGCGAGAATCAGAGAGAAAGAGAGATGGTACATTAGGCCTGGGGGCACATCATTATTACAGCCTGGTCTTTCCTTTTTTTTCTAACCCTCCACCGTTTCCACCAGACCCACTTCATCTATCTACTCAGAAAGGTGTTGGAAGGCCAACCCGTGCCAGCCACCATGCACCAGCTTCCTCGTGGCCTGTTCATTCTCTAATTACACTGAGATAGCGTGTAATATTCCTCCGCAAATATTCCCACATAAATTCATTTCATAAGTCATTAAAAATACAGCGGGTGAGATCATTTACATCCCTGCTTCCCAGTACGATCCAGCATGATGCCAGCTTCTACATCACCACCAAACGTGCCAAGTTTCCCCAGTTGAACAGCAACCTGGTAGGCATTAACTCAACATAATGTCTCACAAATTAAAGTATTGCACCGGCTACCACCATGGCATCAGATAAATGTGCTCTATTAGGAGGCCCCAAGCTGTGCACAAAACAATTGATTGCTTGTTTGTGTTTTCATATGGCGTCCGTGCACATGCAGAGTGATGGATGAGAGCCCGCCATCTCAAGTTGCTGCTAGTCGATTGCTACTGGTGTTTTTTTTCTTCTTCTTCTCTAATAGGAGAGTTGCTGGTTCCTCACTTGTGTGCCTTATATTTTCTTTATTGGAGATGTCTGGAGAAGAGGAGACGTGTAGAAAGGGGCTGCTGGGAGTTGAACCCGGGCCAGCATGAGCAGATGTAATTGTAGAGGCATCAAAGTGTTAATTGCAGTTATGTTCACACTGTAAAACATTTTCAGTTTTAATGGCTGCTTGAGTTACGTTTTATTTTTATTTGGTACCTTAGTTGCACATCATATTTATTTTTAGATGTGATGTGATTCTGCAGTTGCGGGTGCTGCAAAAAAAGGTCAGCGTGTCATGTTTGTTTTTATATCACTCATACAAACTGTGAGATCTAACCTGGTTTAACAGAAAAAAATATGAAATAGAAACACAATCTCCGATTGCTGCAGACTGGAATTTTTTTTTATTTTTTGTGACCGTGGAGAACTTGTGGTCAAATGGTCACAATATGCTTTTCTGAGGAGTAAACACTTTGGAATTGGATAGAGGTGAAGCAAAACAATAAAAATACACTGTGGTAAAAAGTCTCATACAATAAAATAGTGCAGGAAACAACTCAACTCAATGGGTTACAGTTTAAAGAGAGTATCAACACAAAGACCACCGCGTTCTACATCTACAGTACCTGCAAGCTCACTGACCGTCAATGTGATGCTTATGTAATTATTCATGTTTTGTGCTGCTATATTACATAAATAAAATTTTACACCACTCAATTTTTAAAGTAATAATAATAATAAAATGTTGAATATTTTTTAAAACCTAGAATAAAAAAGCAAACACCAAAGTAAAATGATCTAATTTGTCAATTGCCTACTTTTTTCTGCATTTTGCGCTGCTGCTTCAAAAATGTTCTCGTAATAAATTGGCTATAGGCTATATTCCAATATGTTAACCTGAACTTTCAAGACTTATCTAGAAAACATGGCAGACTTTATTCAGACAACATTTTTCTTACACTCTTCATGGTGTCTCTTCAATACTATCTCACTCACCCTTTCAACCTTAAAATGTTTCTGTAAGGGTGTCAGAGTCCTCCTTGTCTCTCTTCACAAATATAAACACACACACACTTATGGCTATAGCAATGTGTTTGTTGCCATAGCAACATAGCAACAACTTCCCGCAGAAATTGTTGCTATAGTCGCTTCTTCCCAGCTGCTGTGAGGTGCAGCAGGTTACGAGGAGATAAAATGCTTATAAATTTTGAAATGTTAATTTTTAGAACACAAAAACTACTTGATAAAGTAGAAAAAATGTTTATGTTAAAAGTCATCAACGGTCACCCTTGTAGACTGTGTTTTATTTATTCTAATTAGCATATTAAAGTGACGTGCAGTCATACTTAGGGCTGCGGCGGTCCTAAACTTAAGATTCATCAACTTTTTAGAAGTTTTTACAATGTTTGAAAATTATTGAAACATCAAAAACATACATAAATCTTCTTAAAAATTCTATTTATGCATTAATCTGCTCTCCCGTCCGGTATTTGTTTACTATTGTTTACTCCGATACACCCATATTTTAACACAAAGAGGTAATGTTTTAGTGCACGCAATCTGCTCACACTTTGTCCTTATTCTATATGGTCTGTAAGAGTTTAATGTGAATTTATAGTTTAATGTTGTGAATAGCATTTTTTTTTCAAAAAATTATTGCTTTGCCCAGCATATAAAAATTAATATCCACTCTGACCTGTGGCCTCTGAACAGACTGGCGACCTGTTCGGATTGTACCCTGCCTATCATCTTTAACTAGCCCAGATAGTCACCGGCAAACAAACAGTCCAGGCTTGGATAAGCTGTTCAGAAGATGACCAACTGACTGACTTTGACCGATCATCTTAGAAAGAATACGTGTCCTCAAATGGCCTACTCACCGAATGTGTTTGCTGCTTCGTCACAAGCAGACTCAAAAATACATTTGCCGCCAGTCCAAGAAGATTCTTTTGTGAAGGTTGAAAAATGTGAGGCACAAAAGATATGTTTTCTACAGTGCAGACAAACTAGTCAAATAAGTCACTTTATGCAGTCAAAGCAATTTGTAATACTTTACTTTGTTAATGTAGGGGTGCATGAAGGTACAGTGGTTAGCATAGTGGCCTCATAACAAGAAGGATCGAGTCCTGGAGTGGGGGCGAGGTTTGAAACACTGGCCTTTCTGTGTGGGGTTTGCTTGTTCACCCAATACATGCGTGTTTTTTCTCCAGGTACTCCGGTTTCCTCAACCCTCCAAAAACATGCATGTTAGGTTGATTGGTCAATTTAAAATTGCCCCCAGGAATGATTGTGTGGCCCCGCAACAGACTGACGACCTGTTCAAGGCGTACGCTGCCTTTTGCCTTAAATAACTCAGGCTCCAGCACCCCTGCAGCCCCATTAGGGATAAGCGGTTCAGACGACAGGACAAATGTTAACATTTAAAGTTTGTGCGACACAAGAAAATTCCAAAACAGAATTTACAGGAGTTGGAAAAAAAAAATGATGACTGTGCAAAGAAAATGTGAGTAGGACCAAATCTCTAGGGAGAAAGATGCTTCTAACCCAAACGAAATAAAAAAAAAAAAAGAATTACCAGCTGAATACAAATAAGATCTAGAAAGTGCAAACGTTGGTATTAAAGACGTGAAAAGGAATCAAATCTGATAATATTGGCATTTTATGCAAAAGAAAATTTCAAG
This sequence comes from Neostethus bicornis, assembly GCA_902685375.1. NCBI lineage: Eukaryota > Metazoa > Chordata > Actinopteri > Atheriniformes > Phallostethidae > Neostethus > Neostethus bicornis. The sequence goes on along the minus strand of CACRXE010000076.1, from coordinate 9,398,364 downwards.
GGAAACACTTGGAATTTTAGAAAAGTGCTGTGGCTTTAATTAATGAGAACATAATTATCTGGTAGCAGGTGCACCGACAGAAATGATAAACTTGTTTTTATTTCTCTTTCTTATTAACTATTTCTATAAGTTATGCCTATGTCTTCCATCCATTTTTGTTCAGGCAACCATTGTATATGTTATGGAAATCAGGCACGACATACATTCAAAAAACATTTTTGATCATTTCATATGGCCCCATAAATAAAAAAAGGACATTATGCAAAGAAACATGATGCACCTGCAGTTTTTATTTGGTGGATTGTGAGTCTCTGAGTGTTTTATCTTGGGGAAACAAGCAGGCAAGAGGATGCCTGGCTGCAGCAGCCAAGCCAGCTAATTACATTTTCCATCTCAACAAAAATGGAGGATACCTTCCTATGTTATTAATCATAATGAAGGGAATATAATAAGGTCCCATTCATCATGCTATTGACAGTCATAGTTTGCCATTTGCAAGCCCAAGCATTCTTTTTCTTTTAATAGCCATAAACTGAATTAATGCACGCTGAGTTTGATGGCCACAATCAATTGTGGATGAGATTTAAGACCTTTTAGCTCTACCTTGTAAGATTTTAGACCTTAATTCATCTGGTACACCGTATTAGCATGCTAGTATTTCACCCGCTTTGAATATGTTTCCGGAAAATCATTTTTAATGCATTAGTTCTGCATTGGTCCTGCAAAGATCCAACGAAGTTAAAGTTATTAAGTAGAAATTGTAAAATGATGTTTGCAGTTAAATTAAACAACTTAAAGAAGTTGTTCCCAACTCTGCAGCTCCAGAGAACACTTCCTGTTTGGTTTACAATATATTGTCTCACCCGCATGGCGAAGTCTCACTGCTCCCATTATGAAGCAACTCCTCTTCAATAAACACAAGATTAACAGCACATATAATGTGTAAGGTAAAAAATATTCTCTATTTAGTTTAAATTTAAACCTTATCGAGGAAATCTAAATGCAACAACAAATTCACTCAATTAACTATTTTATTTTTTAGTTGATTTTTTAGTTACTTGCATTTTTTTTCATCAGAATGCAGTGGAAATCCTCCCCAGTTTTGTGCAGAAGAGAGAACATTTTGTATTATTTTCATCCTCTGCGACAGACTGGTGACCTGTTCAGGGTGTACCCTACCTTTTGTCTGATTCTCACAACTCAACATCTATTCAGAAAACGGATGGATAGTTGAAAGAAATTAACAGCTCACTCGTGTGTCTGAATCTCATTCATTCATTCATTTTCTGAACGGTCCATGCTTAACGGGGTCAGGGTTAAGTGATTGCCGGAGCCTATTCTGGCTGATTCAAGGAGAGAGGCAGGGTATACCCTCAACAGGTTACCAGTCTGGTGTGGGGCCTCACACACACACAAACCATCCAGACTCACACTCATTCCTAGGGGCAATATTTTTATAGCGTCCAATCAACCTACTATACGTTTTTCAAGGGTGCAAGGGGACCGGAGGACTCGGAGAATACCCACACATACACAGGGAGAACATGCAGACTCCAGACAGAAAGGATAGTGTTTCAAGTTTCATCCCTACCCGGGACTCGAACCCTGATCTTCTTGCTGTGAGACCACTGTGCTAACCACTGCACCTCTGTGCACCCCTTGTCTGAATCTGATTGGTTTTTTTTTTAAAATCAAAGCTGTTTTTATTCATTTTAAGTCTGTGTGTGTGTGTGTGTGTGTGTGTGTGTGTGTGTGTGTGTGTGTGTGTGTGTGTGTGTGTGTGTGTGTGTGTGTGTGTGCGTGTGTGTGTGAATAGTTGTATGACCATGTGTGTGTTTAGTTTTAAGATCATGTGTGTGTATAGTTTTAAGACCATGTGTGTATAATTTTATGTATATGTGAGGCCCACCAACATACTGGCAATCTTTTCACGGTGTACCCCGCCTCTTGCCAGTAATTTGCATGCCAAATAGGAAGCAACCTCCGCTCCAAAAGGCCTTGGCGCCCACAGAATTCTATTGAAAATTTGGCAGAAATTGGCATCTGAATTGGAGTCATTTGGATTGAGTCAAACTTTATCGACATAACTCTCACTAGGTCCGCCCCTTCTAGTGTCAGTGACTCAAAAAGAGGTCAGCCACACATTTGATTTATGAAGTTATAGTTATTTATTACTGCTGATTTTTATCATTCAGTCAGCTCTGGATCTTCTTCTGAAAGAGATAAATACTTTTAGGGAATTTTATTTAGGCTCATTCAAAAGATAAACCAGCTTGTAACTATCAGGGTTTTAAGGGATATGGAAGGAGGAGGCCCCAATTGCAGGACTTCAAACAAGATTTATTAACTCAATTAAGGAAGTCTGTAAAGCAAGAAGCACAGACCCTGGTTTCCTGACCAAAACATGGTCAGGAAACCAGGGTGACCCGTCTGGAAGGGATAGTAAGACCCTACAGGGAAGTCTGGGGTGATTCCCCTTGAAAAGATGGCAGGGTGCACAGATGTCTGGAATCAGAAATCATCCTCAGGCGATCCTAATCAGATTGATATGGAACATCCAGGGCTCCTTCTGGTGGCAGGTGAGGGATCCTCACAGTAATTAGTTAATCAACCCAAGTTTGTCCACAATGGTTTTACTTTGGGTCTTGAAAATAAGTAGCTGTGATCAATTTCCAGGGTGCAGCAAGTTGGATTGAGAAGAGATGAAATGAAAAGATACAAATTGGTCAAAAGGATGAGGCAATAGAGACACAAAAAAATGGTCGTCAATTTTTCTGTGACACATACAGTACACATCTTTGGATTGTCGGAAAAACGTCGATACTAGAATCCCTCTACCATTGTCTAGAAAAATTGTTGTTACGCCGTTTTCAAATTTTATGTTTACGTATTTATTCATGCCTTTCTTTTATTTTAGGCCAGTATTTTATTTTTTGGATCTGATGGGCAACAAAAAGGTAGAAGAGCCTTGGTTCTCCAGTTGTGTGGATAAGCTTTGGGAAACCGATTCTATCACTATGTTTAATAACAGTGGGAAAAATGAAAAGCTCCTGAAGGTAGCCATGCCTCCTAAATGGCTATCTGGAGAGAGAAACAGCACTGCAATGTAATTTATCGTGACTGAGCTCACAACCCTCCGGCTTCTGTTTTCAAAGACAAAAAAATCCAAAGCAAAAAACGAACAAATAGGAAATAAAAGTAGTTCACCTCTTAATTCTACCTACCTCTAGGGTGAAAGACGTGGGGTAAGTACTGCTTGGTCCTTTACAATGGAGATAAGGTCTAAGTCCATTTGGTCAGTATTTCAATAACGTCATCAATCCTGGAAAATCCAATCAGATTCAGTCCGACTCTAGGCCCAGCTGCCCTTTGGGAGGTTCCAAGACACATTCATTTTGGTGAAGAGGGCACATGATCTCCCTTTTGTAATTAAGAGTACCCAAATAAACTGTGTGTGTTACCCCGAAGTGGAACAGTTAGAAACAAATAAAAGGCTAATGAAGAAATGATTGCTCGGGAACACGGGAAGAGACAGACTCCAACATTGGAGAGAGGTGCGTGTGCAGCCTCCAAACTGGGGTTTTCACTGTCAGAATCAGTTAAAAACATATTAAGACAGGTGAATGTGTCTTCCTTGTTAATGGGAGAACATCAATCATGCGGCCACTAACGCGAGCTGTAACGGATGAAAATATTTGACAGGCAAAACTTTTCTTTTTCAGGCATCATTGATGCTTGGTCTTGATGAAGGAGGATTTTATGGCCGTTGATAACATGTAATGCATCGGCAATGATGAATCCTAACAGTAAATGTTTGTGTGAGATCATGGAATACTGTGATCCTGGTGAACTTGTGAGTAAAAGATCCCTGCAGCGGTTAGGAGAACTTGAGCAAGGTGTTGATGGGTCTTTCTGTACGTCTGCAGACAGATTTCATCCTCATGATAACAGACTGAAACCTGCACTCTCCAGGTGTGTCATGAGCAGGGTATGAAACGAAGCGTGGGTAGAAAAGCTCACAATCCAGAACCGTGAACTTTTATTCTTTTCTCTCATAGATCCAAATCTTATTAGTAATACACACTCATCCTATTTTGAAACTTTGTTTAATCAGGCAAATCCTATCAAAATGACCGGATTTCTTCTTCAAATGAACCCTGAGAAAAATGTGAAAATACATACCGTGCAATATACAGTATGTGTGAAAATGTATACACATGCTTCATACATGTTTTACAGATACTGTATGTTATGCATGTGTTCGTTATATTGGCAGATTTTTTTCTCATCACATGTTACTTGGATTTCTTTATTTGGTTCTACTTCTTTTGAAAGGTCTGTCTTGAAAATGATCTTAAAATTAAATCAGGCAACAAATTTATTTGTTTCACCACTTAAATTGTTTTGTTTTTGTTTTATTTTTTTAAATTTACTTTATTGATTCCTCACCGGGAAATTTATGTGCTGCATTTCACCGCAGCAGGCTGCCACCTGTGACGGCGCCAGTGGTGGGAGAAACAGGGGGTAGGTGTCTTCTCCAAGGACCCTAGACGTGCACTCAGTGGGATGCGAACTCACAAACAACCGATTGACTTCCGGTTCGCGGGCGAACGCTCTAACCACTGAGCCACCGTCTCACCGTTTGCTGATGCAAAAACAGATATTACAGTAAAAAAATAAAAACATTTTCTTAGTTCATCATGGAGGTACGTATGTTTGCTAGCTCAGTTCCTTGACCATTCAATCATTAGGTCGAAAAATGCTAAAATTTCCTGATCCTTATTCTTCTGATTGCCTTTATTGAAACTCCACTGATTTTAACCTACCTCGCAACAAATGCTGGCTCTAATGTGATTGGTTGCATGCTTTAAAGTGAATAGACACTTTTGGAAGAAGCACAGCCATAATAGAAAACGGACAGTTCATTTCAAAATATTTTATGACCAATAATGGCCGAAATATAACTAACAACAATTTGTGATTCAGTACAGTATACAGTACAATATACTTATATACTGTATATGTACATGTGTTTTTTGTACTCTACATGCTGGCATATGTGTAGCAGTGGTGAATACTGAACTCTTGGTCCAAGTTTCTTTCTTTTTCTGTTAATTTCAGGACATATTTTTGACAAAAAACTGAGATAAAAAAAGTGGAATGAAAAGAATATTTAATGGCTGGTCAATTTTCGTTTTTTATGGAACTAGTTTTCAAATCATCAACACACTGAAAACACTTATGGGCAAAGTAACAAATCAAAACTTCTCTTTGCAAATAAAAATAGGACTTTTTTGTAAGCATCTGCTGCTCTGTTGCAGCAGTGTTGTTTCTTTAGCAGTAGAAACACTTATGTAGTTAGCGTTTCTGCCGAGACATAACACCTTTAACGCTGTGTTTTCATAACAAACCATGATTGCTTTCACCAGAGTCTTCAAAGTTAGCTGTAACATTTTTTTTGTTTCAACGTTTGTCCACTTTGTATTTTAATCCAAGTGCAGGGAAATGTTTGCTGCAGAGAAACCAAAACCAGAAATTTGCAATTTGCTGGACACAAACTAAAGATTTGGACACGTCTAAGGAAAGTCTCAGACAATGGATGTTAATCATGTACATAGACCCAGACAGATTAAGTTCATAGTTTTTTTCTATACATATATATATATCTGCATATTATATATACATTTTTGCCAAGGTTTTAAAACTCAACATTTATAAATAAAAATAGTAATAAATTATTAAATTTTTGCACAAACCCACATTTGATAGCATTCAAAGGAAGGAAAATTAAACACGTGTTCTGCCTTCGGTGGTCGTCTTAATCCAACAAGTTAAACCAATGCAATTTAAAATGTATTCATTAGCAAAATATACTTGAATTTTTTGTAACTGGTCAACAGAGTTTCTGGTATCAACATAACATGAGTTTTGTTTTTTACAATCAGACTTTTTTAGCGTTTTAGAGTGATTTATTTCCTCATGATGCTCGTGCAAGAAACTTGATATTTGATTATATTTTATGTGCATATGCACATAAATACACAAATATACTTTTATGTAGATACACATACATACTTAAATGTTTGGGTTTTTTTTCTCAATTCATGTGATTGCCCATTCACACTCACAATTCAGATGATGAACAAAAAATGATACATATGAGAAAAATTGTATGGAGAGTCACACAAATTGACAACAAAAAAGAAAAAAAATTAAACCAGATATTATAGTGATGAAAAGTATTTTAAAAAGTTTTTATTTTTAACATCAAAACTCCTTTTGTTTGGTTCTTTTTTCACCTTTAAACCGAAACAAAGTGAGAATGCTGCACCTTAAAGCGACATGTGTGAAGGTTCACAGGCTGTGAATCAGTGGAACGTGTTAAACACGCCACATGCTTCCCATAATTAAAATGTTTCTCAGTGTCTGTTACTTTGTTTTTCACTAAGCGTGGGTCTTTTTGTCTGATGTTTGTGCTTCTCGGCAGATAACTGACGGCAGATCAGGACGTAGGACCGTTTCTGATGAAAGGTTTTGACTGCGCAGACGAAAGTTTGTGAATTCCAAAGTACAACTCTGTCTCCAGTTACAAAGCAAGGTCAATCCACTCATGGTGACTAGATTTAGTGTTCAGGGCGCCATGATGGAGGACAACACAACCGCAGCAGACATGTTGGCTATTCCAAGTTTCAGCTGTCTGTCTCCTTTATTTAAAAAAAACTCTGCTTTTGAGAGAAGCTGAAAGGAATTGATGAAATTTGCTCATGTGTCATCAAAAACTCGATCAGCCATGGAAAGTGCGGCGCATACCTTTGTTGCAGAGGCTTGTTGGAGTTATTGGTGTATCAGCATTCATCTGAAACAGGATCTTTCACATCTGCGTCTTTTCACTCAGGCCAAATTCCTGGCTACTGTAACTAAGAGGATTGTTTTGTTTCACAGCAGTGCAACTTCTCCACTCACTGTCCACCCGGATAAGTGTTAAATTAAAATGTCTGGATTTGAAAAGATTGTCATTTTACCAGCCTGTGTGAAGTAGATTTAATCGTGCTACCAGCAGGAGGAAAATGCATTACTTGCCCCCTGCTCCCCCACCTCATAGAAACCAGATCTAGTGTTTTTATTAAGAGGGATACAGGTGAATTTATGTCAGGGCTTAAAATGAACCATTTACTACTTTTTTTATGTTAATGATGGAGCAGGTGTGTGGGCTAACAACCGGATTTGTGGCGTTGCGTCTAAATAAAAATGATTGCATTTTCAAAGTATAAAGTCGATGAGACCAAAAGTAATGTTTCATCTTAAAAAAAAACATTGATAAATTAAGGAAAAGCAAATAGAGCAACATGTCGGTGCAAGTTTTTTCCATCTTTCAAGTTACTTAAGAGGTTCAGTGGAGAAATATATACACAAACAAGCCAGCAGCTGAGTCAGAGACAGAGCGTGACACTGTTGAACTTTGCATGGCGTGTCCAAGCATGCACCGGGCTTCTGCTAATATCGAAGCATTCCCATCCGCCATTGTCTCAGAAAAACAAGAGCTTGAACGTTTCTGAAAAAAAAAGGAAATCTCCAGCGGCCTGGCTGTTTAGTGATGGACACACTGATTCATGGTATGAGCACTTGAGTTCGTTCTGAGACGAGGCATCTGGACTGCGTCTTCTGTTTGGATCCTCTGAACTATCAGGCCTCTTGAAACGTTTTGTCGCCATGCTGTCCAGGCTGTGCCATTTTCATTCCAATGCAGACGTTCTGCTCTTCCACCTGTCATCTGCTCTCCGAGATCTCCGCTATCAACCTGCAGACAGACTCTGTGTGACGAGAAATCCACGGAAAGAAATCTACGGCCTGTAGGAAACTAATTTAGACACAAGTTGTGGGAATTTTACAACTTTCCTTTAATTACAGATGTTTGGTTTCCTTTATGCATAAAAATGTGACTTTTATAAAAATATATTTTGAAATATTTTACCAAAAAAAAGAGAGAATGAATCACCTGTTAATCACAGAAACACACATTCATAGACACAATTTGTTTGTTAAAAATGACTCCCAAATTTTTTCCCAACTTTGACCGATGCAATTGCATGAAACATCGTAGAATTTATTAAATTTATCCAAATAAACACATATGATGGTGATTTAGAAAAGAAAAGCTGTTCCCATTTTTAGTTTTCAAATTTAATAAAGGCTGTTGCCCAACGACCCCGACACAGATAAGTGGAAGACGACGTCTCGTCATCTGCAATAGGGTCCGTCGTTAAAGTCTTGTACAACAATCTTTAAAAAATGAAAAAGTTAAAGACATAAACTTATGACCAGAAATATTTTAGAAATGGTCATATTTAAAATTGATAGATGGATTGATAAATTTTATCTTCTCCAAGCAAAGAAACTTGGCCATTTTTTTTTTGGGATGAAACCTCATTTTATTCTTTATTATTGTTAGATCTTCATGTTAAATATTTTTTGTAAATAGTTTCAATTAAATTGTTTTTTTTTATGTCAAATTGTCTCAAATAAATGTCTTGAATAAAATCAAATGGAATCAAACCTGTAAAATATTTTAACAGTAAAAAGTTTAGTTGTTTTGCAGTAGACTGGTGACCTGTTCGAGGTGTACCCTGCCTCTAACTTGAAATCACCCGGGATAGTTTTCTGTATCCTATCAAGAATAGTCCTCTATAATCTTCAATAGTAATTATTTTCCCCAAATATTTTACTCTGTCATTGAGTTGTGATGTACAAAAAGGCACCTTGAAAAGTAGGGAAATTACAGGTGGGGTGCACCACGGACAGGTCACCAATCTGTGTTCCAGATGCACACACACACTGGCTGGAATTTTAAATAACTCAAAAAAGACAACATAAATGTTCTAGTTTTATTTACATCAATTTTCATTTTTTATAGAATATTTCTTTTCTTTTCTTTTCATTTTTCCATTTTTCCATCTTTATTTTTTGTTGTTGTTTTTTTGTTATTTTTGAAGATAGAGAAAAAAATTAATAGAAAAATTCAATCTATCTTCTTTGAATGAATGAATGTTGTTGTTGTTCACGCCTGGTGTGTATTCTAAGCACTTTCTCACTGCTGGAGACTTTTTCTATTTCACTCTTAAATTTCAATTTGTTTCTCATCTTTGATGCTTAATTACATTTGGGCAATAAGTTTCTGCAATATTTCAATTAAAGGGCAATGGGCAACACTTTGTGATCGGGCTGATGTGAGTGGAGAGCTGTCATGAGAAGGCAGAGCGGGCACGACACCCAGCTGCGTGTAATTTCACCAGGAATTATATTGCCTAGTTAAAGTCCTGTAACAGCGAAATATAGCTTGGTGCAAAACTTTGATAATGAAGAAAACTGCCGTACGTGGCAGTCTTATTGTAAATGTTCCATGGTGGAATAATTAGAAATAGAATAAGTAGAAATTAACGCTTCTTTCTCTGCAGGCGACAACAAATTCTATTTGGCATTGTTCCTTGGTGAAAATACAACATATCAACGAACAATTAGAGACAAAACAACTGCGTCAAACATCTGTTTCAACGCCCCAAAGACCATCAAACGGCATTTAAACCGTCAGGGGTCAAACATAAACGCAAGAACCTCATAAGATTGGCACATTGAGAAAAAGAAAAACATTTAGGGTGATTAGAATTGGCTTCAATCAACAGGGAAATCAGATTGAGCCAACACAGTTTGGTTACTTTCATAAAGCTTTGATACAGATCAAAGTTCTCACAGGAAGTTTCTTTCATAGCATGAAAGAAAGCCCTCAGCCAGCATCGCTGAGCAGGTGATAGATGAGGCCCGAGCCATTGATGTCGGCCCGTAAAAAATCATGACAAAGCCGAGTGCTTGCAGTAGAATAAACACTACCCTCATGGTTTGATTTCATTCATCAGCCTGTGTCTGATCTTGTTTCATTGCCCTCACCTTAAAGATGAAGAGGTGTGATCAGGTTAATGAATGTTAACAGTGGAGATGACTGCACAGATTGAATCTTCATGACGAGCTGCAACGCTGCTGCTTCAGTTTCTTTCTCATCCTGTGAATAAATTAGGTTTAAAAGTGGAAAGCATTGCCTTTTCTTTTTTTATGCCCTCATGGAAGTCATTTTACTTCCCGACATAAAACGAAGTTCAAAATGAAACTGATGATAACAACGTAAGGACCTCATGAAACAGAATGCAGTTAGATTTCTTTATAATGGTCAGAAATTACAACCTTCAACAAATCAACCTTCAAACTTTGTGTGCTCAGCTCCAGATCAATGCATAAGGAGCGTCATGGAGTTCGTTGACATATTCGAGCCACTTCTTGAACCATATACAGTATACATTCCAAGTACCGAATACACCCCAGTGAAATACTCTTCTGTCGCAGTCTGGAGCAAAAGAAACTACGGCATGTGTTCTACTCCACATCAATTCGTCTTTTCCTTCCGGCTCTCTGATGAACGAGTTCAGATTTAGTTCGAAACTGTTTCCGTTCTATTCCGTCGTCTTCCGCTTATCCGGGGCCAGGTCACGGGGGCAACAGCCTCAGACGGGAAGCCCAGGCCTCTCTCGTCCGAGCTGCATCCTCCAGATCATCCTGTAGGATCCCAAGTCGTTCCCCAGCCAGCTGTGAGACATAGTCTCTCCAGCGGGTCCAGGGTCTGCCTCTTGGTCTCCACGCAGTGAGACGTGCCCAAAAACATCTAACCAGCAAGGCGCTCGGGGGGCATCCTGACCAAAAGCCTGAACCACTCCATCTGGCTTCTCTCGACGTGAAGGAGGACCGGAAACAGACCTTTTTCAACTTGTTCGTTTTTCTGTGTGCCTTTGATAAGCCGAGACGTACATTGTTCAAATACAACATTCCAATTATGTTGTTGATTGGAACGTTTTCATAAATAAAGATTATTTTTTGAAAAGGACACTTTAGCTAGGACGTAGCTCTGTTTGTTGCGACTAAGCAGCGCATTTTCTGATTGGATGCCTCCCATTATAGCCTACATCTTGGCTAAATTTAAATATTACACAGATAATGCAAATTATATACACTTCTATGTACACAACTTCTACAAGTCTATGGTGGCCAGCTCCTTATTCTTCTCTGTCATCTGCTGGGGGAGCAGCATCGCAGCCAGTGACACCAACAGACTGAATAAACTAATCAGACTGGCTGGCTCTGTCATTGGCAGCAAACAGGACTCACTTGAGGCAGTGGTAGAGAGGAGGTCACTGAACAAACTTTTGTCCATCATGGACAATCATGACCATCCTCTCTACCCACTCCTGGACGAACAGCGGAGCTCCTTCTCCAACAGGCTCAGACAGCTCAGCTCGAGAACATCTCGTTGCTGGAGGTCTTTCTTCCCGTACGTGATCGGGCTCTACAACGACTCACTTAACATATAGAAAGTTGTTGCTGTGAGACACAAATTTTCCATGTGTGGGATCATTAAAGTATATTCTGATTCTCTGATAATTGGTTTTTATCATTTTCGCAAATAAAGTTTTAAATGAGTAAGAAATGCATTATGCAAAAAAAAAAAAAAAAAAAAACCCAAAAATAAACCAGAGATATAGGCTGGTCGATGTCCTCAGCAGAGAAATTCAGAAGAATTGCAAGACTTGACATGTTTGACCTGCACCGCAGTCCTGCAGAACGACAGGGAACACTCTCATTGAGTTTGACTTTTAAATATGATTATTAAAAACTACTAAATTATTAATACTGAGTTTATGAAACCTTTACTTTGCATTATTAGTGATTGCATTAAATAAAACAAAGTGTACCCCTCAAATGGGGTACACTCTGCACAAGTCAACAAGTCTGCCGTCTGACAGTGTATGGAAGAAGTAGATTGGATAGTAAAGACATAAAATAGACGTAAGATGAAATAACACAAATAAATTCAGTGAAAAGCAAAGGTATTAACACCAACACACTGTGTAGCCCAGAGATCACTTGGATGTGTGAGTCGGCTGGTAACAATGGGATGTAACCCGAGTTCACAAGCTTGTGAAGAACACAAATCCTTTTTTTTTTTTTTTATAACCAAGCTTATAATTTAAATCAGAGAGATCATTAGCATTTAAGGGAGGAACGTTATCGGAAATTGCCTGGAAATATTATTATACCCAGTAGTGTTGTGTTTGCAAATGTGTCATTTATGACTAATTCCCTGTGTTTTTTAATCAGTTTTAATCAGTATGTGTCTTTATGTCTTCAAAAAACATTCAGTCATCAGCATTAGATCAATGTTTCAAATTTTCTCTGAAGACTTCTCGTTATTGACTTTTTGTAAGACTGAATGTCTGTCTGTGTGTTTGCTTTCACTGTGCAGGACTCTGATGAGTATTCGTGCAGAGGTATGACCCACCATTCACCTTAAGTGTACACAACAGAATATTTGTATCGCCATGTAGCAGCTTTGGGCCCCGTCTACACATAGTCGGGTATATTTGAAAACGCGTATCTGCTGTCCTCCGTTTTAGGAGAACGCTCGCGTCCACACGTAACCGTTTTCAAAATATCCGCGTCCACACGAAGCCGTATAAATACATTTCTGAGCGCGATTACGAGCATGCCAGATCAGTAGTCGGCAGTATTGATGTAAACGTAAGTTCTGAGCTATCCAATCAGATCACCTCTCACGTCATTTCCGCAAAACCTGAAACATGGCGCCAGGCATCTCGTTTGTGTGGACCGACAAGGAGGTGGAATTGCTTTTAAAAGTCGTCATCAAATATAAAGTTAACGAAACACAGGAAAATATAGATTGGGTCCATGTTACCCAAACCTTGTTTGCGACGACGCACACAAATGACGTATGAGCATTACTTGTCACAGGTAGTGATGCATAAAACGCAAATCTCAGTTTTCGCACGTCCACATGCAAACGCAAAAACAGAGTTTTCCAAAATCTCCACTTTGGTCGGAGTTTTCAAAAACGCCGGTCTTCAGTGAAAAAAACCTCAGTTTTTGTGTGGATGGCAGGCCAAGACGGATAAAAATGTGTGCGTTTTCAAAAATACCCGGCTACGTGTGAACGGGGCTTTGACTTCCCTGATAGATGAGCAATGCCACACAAGAAGGAACTGGAAATGTTCTTTGGTGCTCATCGAGCAGGATGGATACATGGTTGAATGACTTATAACCCAAACATTTATTTAGATAAAGATTAATTAAGAAATAATTCTTGTACATATTTTTTAAAAACTACTTTATATGAGCCATGGATTTTTTGGGGTTTGTGCCCAGCCGGTACACAGTACTTTATGGTCATGTTTTTTGAACGTTTTCTCTTTTCTCAAAGATGATTTGACACGAGAAGCAATATTATTGCTCCTAAAGTCTTCCACAGATCAGTCATTTACTACCTGATATGTAATAATTAATTAGTATTCATTTAGTATAAGTATAGGAATTGGGAAGGATGGCTCAGTGGGTAGGGTGAGGGCCCAGTAATCAGAGGGTTGTCGGTTTGATCCTCCGCACGGACGAGTAAGACACAGAACACCCAATAGCTCTAAAGTCAGTGTAATCAGGCAAAATTTCTGTTTCCCCTGATCTTACGTCAGTATTTTATTCCTAAAGTTCACCTTTTTCAACTACATGTGTCACAAATTTGCGACCAAACTGGATCCCTCTCATTAGACTTGTTCGACAGACGTCTCATTATGAGAAAGTGCTGCTTTTCACAAGCGTCTTTCAAACACCACTTTTAAGATAGTATTAGTAAAGACTTTTTAGGGATAAAGTCAGAGAGGCCAGACTGAGATGGTTTGGACATGTGTAGAGGAGAGAGAGAGAGTACATCGGAAGAAGGATGCTGGGTTTGGAACCACCAGGAAAGAGGCCTAGAGGAAGACCAAAGAGGAGGTTCATGGATTCAGAGAAGGAAGACATGAAGATAGTTGGTGTGACCGAAGAAGATGCAGCAGATAGGGTTAGATGGAAGAAACTGACTTGCTGTGGCGACCCTTGAAGGGAAATGCCGAAAGAAGAAGAAGAAGATTAGTGAAGACTTTTTTAAAATTGCAAATTTTAAAGATAAATGTCTACTCGTATGACTCGCCATATTTCTGCACAGCCGGGATTCAAAGTATTCGATGTGTAGTGCAGCATGTATCACACACTTGTATACCGGTTATGTGCACGTGTGTGGATAAAACGACCTGATTGTAGGAAGAATTAAGTGATCAAAATGGAGAATCAAATCACCAAGTTTAAGATAAAGACCTTCCACCAGGTCAGAGCAACATTGTTAAAATGAAAGACTGATGTTTGTATTTTTGAGAAGAACTATGTTTGACATTGAAGTCGTTCAGGCTTTAAACCATTTGTTGGTGAAAATAAAGTCCCCTCCGTCAGTTTAGTCTGCTGTGATTGTCTTACTCAACACCAGCCCCTCTTAGCTTTTGTTTATAGTTGAGATTGTCTAATCTTAAGGATCTAGATAAGGAGGGGGAAGAAATACTGAGGAAGGAAGGACCCCTATGTGACCATCGAGTCAAGCAGCCGGTATGCCCCGGGTCTCACATCTCCAGCCGCTGTGAATCTAAAAGCACAGAGAGATACGGGTCCAACGAAAGCACGTTCAATTGCACATTTGACTTATGGCTTGTAATCGTGCAATCCAACGCATGAACAATGGTGGTTAATGGTGTGTGGACGGTAGCTTTTCTCTAAGTGCCATCACTCAAACATTTCAGGCCTCAATGCTTCTGCTTCAACTGTCATAAATGAAATGCATAATTGAAAAATGCTTCAGTGTCTGAGTAAAGGGAGGAAAGAGGTTGATCCCAAGGTTCCTGGAAGTATTTTCTTTCCTCTCCATTTTAAGTGTGAAGCGTTAAACAGGAAAGTCTCTGAGAAGGTGAGTATTCCACTTTGAGCCTTCCTGGTATTGTTAAGATTAATTCTCTATGGATTACGATGTGACCTAACTATGATGACTTTGTCAGAACGGAGAGGCTCCTCCTGATGTTTCAGGGGCAAAGAAAAGTTCAACATCACTTTAAATTAAATCTCAATCGCAGTTCATCGCTAATGGATGGTTTAATTTTTAAAAATTTTTTTACTCACTCTATTCATCCCTCACCGGGGAAATTTGTGTGCTGCACTCCTACACTACAGCAGGCTGCCCACGACGGCACAAATGGTGGGAGAAACGGGGGGTTAGGTGTCTTCTCTAAGGACCCTAGACGTGCACTCAGCAGGATGCAAACCCGCGAACTTCCGGTCCGCGGGCGAACCCTCTAATCATTGAGCCACCGTCTCCCCTCTTCACTGTTTCCCAGCTGGTTAAGGAGGTGGGGTACACCATGTGCAGGTTGCTAGTTTGTTGCAGTCGTACAGTGACTACCAATCATGCACATGCAGACTTACTAATTTGGGCACTTTGAGATACATCGATCCACCTAGCATGCATCTTTTTGTTGCTGCAGCCAGTCATATGTAAAGTTTTTGTTTGCGCTCTGTTGCAGGTGAGGTTGCACGTGTTTGATTTTGTTAAATGAGTTTCCTTCTCTCCTGTAAAGAGATTAAAATGTGATCACCGGGTAATGTAACTGCTAATCAATAGCTGTTTCCCTGCTCACACAAGAAGTTTGGTTCAATAAAAACAGTAGGATACGTGATTACGTTCAATACTCTGATTGACCAAACACAATAAGTAAAAGCAGTCGTTTCCTCCCTCAGCAACTACTTCTCCATTTACTGGAACAAATGCACAACAACTTTTTCTCAGTGTCAGCAACATCAGCACCCAACCCAGAACATCCCATCATTTTAATTTGCACTGAGCATTGATGATGGGCTCCAGCTGAGAGCGGTCTCTTAAATGAACGCCTAAGTTTGTAGGTTTCTCATTTTTACTTAAATTGCTCAGCTAAATGAAAAACGCATGATAAAATATTCTAGTTATGTAATTATTCTAATATTTTCTATATAAAAAAAACTTGGCTTCCACATTTTTCAAAAAAAAATCGGTAGATAAGTAGTAGGTTTTTTTTTTTAGTTAAATGGGATTATGCTGTTTGCAGATGATGTGATGCTGTTCACTTCAGTAGGTCATGATCAAAAGGAAACATTCAACCACTGAGAAATCAAATGATAGTTTGTTTATTAAGTAGCAAAGATTAAATATAAATTTTACGCAACAGACAATCAGAAAATAAAAATGTCAATGTTCAAAGCTGTTCCCCAACTATAAGCGATCCATCACTTTTTGCAGTGTTTTCACTATTGTACAGTTGCTGTCTAAGCAAGCAGATCCTCTAATGAAGCAGCGGGTATCAGCAGATGTGGGTCTATAACTTAATTTCCCTCCTCAGCTATAGAGCAGATCCTATGGCGTGTAAGTGGTCTTGATGGATGAGCGCTTCAGCTCATCAAACCCCCACCAACACCAGCCCCCTTCAGCTGTGTCTCTGCCATCTCACAGTAACGTCTAACTGCATCTCTAAAGTGTTTCTTTTTTATTTTAAGTCAAAGTATCTTAAAAAAAAACGAGTTTGAACTCAAAACAATTTTAAAATCAAGTCAGTTTATTTGTCCAAAAACAAATGAACAAATGAATAAATTGGTTGATGCAAAGTTATTTTATTCTTTTTTTTTTTTTTATCAAATAGAGCTTAGAAATAAGAAATTTCAAAAATACACAAAATGCACCATAAGTTCAGATCATTAAATATATTCATTTTGCCGATATTTCATTGAGATTTTATGGAAAAATAACTTGTTCTCAACTAGTTGAAGCATTTCCCCAAAACAGACTATCTGCAGTCATGGAAACACAGTTTTAAATAGTAACCAGCGGAACAGTAATCAAACTACCGAGTCTGCAGGGACAATCACCAACAGCATAAAATTCAGTTTTCCTGCTCCTTCGTGTCCATTGTGTTGCTATGAAACAACATAATATCGAGAAATGAGAAAAAGGATGAAATTATAACCTGTTTTCTGATTTTTTTTAATCTATCTGTGTGATCACAAAAACTAGAGAAGTGGATTTACACACAACCACAAAAACATATCAGCATGTTATTGAAATGTAAATTACAGAAGGAATTAAAGAATATAGGTTTTGTTTCTCAACCTGGAGGAGGAGCGGCTTGACACCGAGCTCCTTCCAGATGACAGAACTTCCTAGAGCTAGCTTATGCAGATGAAGACCACCAGGTCCCCGTCGGAGGCTGCCATCCATCTCCTCCTTCACCCGATCCTTATGGCCCCTCCTGCAGGTTGTGAGTCCACTGGAAGGGCGGCTCATGCCCCCTTTTTGGGCTAACCTGACCTGTTAAGCTCCTCCTCCAGGCCGAGAGAAGGCAAATAGGGTGGTTTGGATATCTGGTCAGAATATGGTCTGGAGAGACTATGTCTCACAGCTGGCCAGAGAATGTCTCGGGATCCTTCCGGGTGAACTGGAGGATGTAGATGGGGTGAGAAAAGCGGGCTTCCTGTCTGAGACTGCTGCCCCCGCGACCCGGCTTCGGATAAGCGGAAGACAACGGAACAGAAAAAATTTACACGCTGTTTTTTTATTAAGTAAATAGGATCATGCTTTTTGCAGATGATGTGATGCTGTTCACTTCAGTAGGTCGTGATCTACACCTCTCACTTAAATGATTCCCATCTCAGTGTGAAACATTTAGGATAGGAAATAAATTTGAAGCAGTTTGTCTCAATGATCGAATGGTCATTCTGTAATTGGAGGGTTGCTGGTTCAATTCCCTACCTGTTTTCTCATTCTGATTTGAAGTATCTTTAAAGCTTAAGACAAAAAGGATGAAATATCGAAGCTAGTCTGTAATACACTGCACAAACGTCTCCTTTCCATCTAGGGAACATATTTCCTTTTTATTGTTGGAAAATCAAGATATAAAATGTTGAATTGTTATCTGAATAAATCTGGCAGCGCTGCCTTGTTAAACATAAATATATTTTATCTTAGAGATTCTCTGGTGTGTTTTTTCATTCATGAACAGCAGCAGCAGCCCTCCCTGGATGCTACTTCACTGTCATGCCTGAATATGATTCACAAACTTACTGGGATTTTTCCCTTTTACTGGATAAAAATGCTTTTACGGTGAACTGAGATTGTCCGAGTGCAGCATCTGGAACCATGGAACTATCAGAAACATTTTTACCCTTTTGGTTTTCTTTGTTGTCCTGTTTAAAGGTCTTTTCTTTGTAAATTATAAAGTTAGTTTGGTTGAAACCACACCAAAAAAAAAAAAAAAACAATCACAGATTCCATACGTTCACTTGATTAATTTTTTTCCTCTTTTCCATCCACCTTGTTTTGGATCAAATTTGCCAAATAACTGTCCGATAAAGCTAAATCTGCTTGGAATGGGATGGTTACGAGGGGCGGATCCAGGATTTTCTAAAGGGAGGACTTGAAGCACTTGTGGTGCTTGCCAGTATAGGGGAATCTGGGGGCATTCACCCCAGAACAATTTGAAAAATAAGAGTCATTTTCCTGCATTTTGGTGCATATTTTTTCCAAAGTTTATAATAATTAAAGTGGTAAGAACACTTTTTTTGTGAACCAAAAAGGGAGGATGGGTTCACTCCACCTAGTTTATTCCCCCCGCCCCGGATACCTCTGGTTACTTGACGGCAGGCAGGTGAGTACCAAGTGTACAGGTTGATGAACACTTGAAAGACACAAGGTTGGGTACAGGAGTTTTTTTTAACTAAGTTTGTTACCACAGCATAAAAAACAAGAATACATTGACGCAAGGAGTCGTGCAATATGCCTCCATCTACCCTGTATTTTACGACTTTCATCGAAATAACCATATCAGTTCATCTATAGTGCTATTGAGAAACTGTGGGCAGGTTTGTTCTAATCAGGGAGGTATTTGGAAGTTATCGTGTTCATATAAAGGTCGTCTTTGCTTGTTGCTCAGGGTAGTACAGGTTAGGATAACCTACTTGAGGAAACACCCCCGCAGCACCACAGAAATTCTATGTCAATACCAATACGTTTTTTTCAGGTTTTTTTTTTTTTAACACACTCTATTTATCCCTCACCAGGGAAACGACGGCCACGGCGGCACCAATGGTGGGAAAAAACGTGGGGTTAGGTGTCTTCTCCAAGGACCCTAGACATGAACTCAGCAGGATTCAAACTTCTGGTTGACTTCCGGCCCGCGGGCGAATGCTTTCCACTGAGCCACCATCTCTCCCGAATTAATTTTGTTTCTGAACCTCTTATCCCTAAATAGTCGCGGGGAAACATAACCTGGCTGATACCCGGAGAAAACCCGCACATAAATGGGGAGAACATGCAAACCCCACACAGAATGACTAGCGTACCGAGCCTCGTCCCCACCCGGCACTCGAACACCAACCTTCTTGCTGTGAGGCCGTTGTGCTAACCCCTGTAGCACCAATTTGTTATTGAAATATTAGAAAAAAAAACTCATCACATAGAACCCTAACAGGTCAGAGTGCTAAGACCTGATATAATTTTACTGCCTGCTTGGTGTTCCGGGTTTTTTCTGGAAACTTGAGTTGATAAAACTGAAGCTCTTTTTTTTTTTTTTTTTTTAACCATCGGCCATTGCAGGGTGTTGGGAAATGAGACAAGGAATCTCGGCCAAATCGGGGCCATTTTTTCGCTCGATTGTGATACTTTTGAGTAAATACAGGCATTAATCACAAGCCATCTGTTTGTGATCGCTTCAATTAGGGTTCTAGAATGTTTTTCGCATTAGTGACTAAAGGTGATAAACAGCCCTTCAAAACCTTTGTCATATGTATATACTTATATATGTGTCTTTTTTTCTTGCACATTCATGCAAAAAAAAAAAAAAAACTGGACTCTTCAACTTTTTCCAGTTGGTTTTGTTTTAGGACAAAAAAATAACAAGCATGTAAATTATTTGCTTATTTCTTGAACCAAAATAATAATAAAAAAAAAAATCATCATCATATACATACATCGCACACACATGCCTAAGCTCACAAACATCTCATTATCTTTTCCAGTGAAAGGATGGGGAGCTGTGGTTGCTGCTTAGGGACGGGGCACCATGTGGCGCGGCGTCCATATGGGGTAACCTGAGTAAGGCAGGGTGAGACCACGGTGCGTCAGTGCACTCTGTTGACTGTTTCGACAGACATGTTTTCCCAAAGCAAGAAAAAGTACACTAAGAGGGGTGCCTTAAGTCATGGCTGGGTTCACAGAGACAACTCGTTTCAGGAATCTGATCTCATTCACTTAAAGACCATGGCTTGCTGAACTGCTCGGACCTGCTCGACTGGTGTACGCTTTCACTTAAATCAGCTCTTTTATCTTGGCATAGAATTATCTTCACTAATTAGTGTCTGTGATTTTTCTTATCACCACCTGCAGTAAAAGCTTGTTAAAAATCTCTTAAACTATTTTGGGTTTTGCTCTTAAAATTCCCGCCTTCTTTATTCACCTCACCTGAAAATAAAGTCTTAATAAAAGTGTTCATTACCCGAGTGGTTTAATTATCATGACAATAATTAGACTGTTTGAAAACAAGCTGCCTGTAATGAGTGAGAAGGTAAACGATGTAAAGCACACAAAGTTAATGAAATTAACATTGAATTGATTAAAACCCTGAAAAATGAGGTGGTAATAACAGTAAAGCTTTCATTAGAGTGATTTGGCATTTCATAAGTACTGTACATGTACATATATATAAATATATACTGTATTTTTTATTAATCATTCAACATATTTATTCTCTGCCAGACTGTCCTTGGCCGCTGAATCCACATCACCCTTGGCTGATCCCTGGCTTTCCATCTACCGTATTTCCATGATCATAAGGTGCATTGAAAAGTCTTACATTTTCTTCAAAATGAGCGACGTGCCCTATCGTGCAGTGTGCCCCATGTGTACTGTTTGTTGAGGAAAACAAATTTTTTTTCCCACGCGCCCCCACCGCTTCTGATTTTTTACTCTATTCGTGGCCATCTCACCGCCAATGTGAAAAAACAAGTGAAGCAGATGAACTCTACGCTTGTTGTGATTCTGGAAGGTCTGACAAAGAAACTCCAATCGCTGGACATCGGGGTGAACCGGCTGTTCAAAGTAAGGCTGCGAGCAGTGTGGGAGTGATGGATGACTGAAGGAGACCAGAGCTTCACGAAGGGTGTAAGACAGCGCTGGGCGAGTTACGCCACAGCTTGCCAGTGGATTGTAGATGCTCTGACTGAAGTGTCTGCTGGCACTGTTGTCCGAGCTTTCGCAAAAGCAGGCATCATTTCTGAGGAGCCGCACAGTACAGAAAGTGACTCTGACAGTGAGGAAGGTGAACCTGCTGTGTTGGATTTAGCGCAGCTGTTAGATTCCGAAACAGAGGATGAGGACTTGGATGGATTTGATAAATGACTTTATGACGACTGTAAATAATATTTAAATTTAAAAAAACCTTGGTTTCTTGCGGATCTATTTTTAAATACGCCCACTTGTCTGCTTGTGTGTGTGTTGTTGTAAGGATGGTAGAAGATATGTATAAAACCCGCGCCCTATCATTAGGTGTGCCTTATGTGTGTGTTAAATACAGAGCACACGAAACTGGGACTGCGCCTTTTAATACGGTGCGCCTTTTGGTCGTGAAAATACGATAATTCATTGTTCTCTAACATCTTTTCTTTTGTATTTACACCACTAGTTGGTACAGTATGATTCACATGTTGTCCACATCTCTCTTCCTCCTCTTTGGGAGAGAGATTTTTTTCAGTATCTTGATGGATTCATTGCGTTCCTGTCCTGGGCGTTGCCAGACCAAGAAGGACCCCATGCTTGATCTACTATCCGATCTCCTTCAAGATTAGCCAATCTACGCATCTCCGTCCAGAGTTTCACCAAAATGAGGAGGCCCCCCTGCTTGCTTAACCATCCCGTTTCTATCAGGACGAAGAACATCTCTGATTTCTTCAGATATAAAGTTGTTGAATAGAATAAGCTAATATTTAAGTAGCAGTCTTAGACACATTGGCTGCTCACCCCCGGGAATGGGTCTCTCTTTCGTGCGGATCTCCATGAGGTTTCTTCTTTTTTTTCTCCACTGATGGGTTTTTAGGAGTTTTTCCTTAATCGTAAAGGAGTGTCTAAGGGCAAGAATGTGTTTGTCTACACACACAAACTCAGTCCCCGCCCCTTTAGGAGGCAGGGCAGATTTAGGAGACCAAGCAGATTACGTGCACTAAATCATTTGCTGCTCATATTAAAATAAATTTAGCTACCTTTTATAGTTATGTTTTGTGTGCATTTTGAAACAACACAAATAATGGATTTAATTATTACTGACACATTTTTTTGTTTTTTTAGATTTTCAGTTTTGCGGTCAAACATGACTTGGAAAATTTTTAACAATAAGCAGGCCAAAAATAACTTGGCGTTTTTACAGTATTGGAATACCGAACAGGAGTACTCATTATTGACTCAAACATGCATGAATGAATTAAGAAAATACTTCGGGTTTTTTTTTTTGATGTGCAAGAAACACTTCATGAAAGTGCTGACAGGGTGTCCTAGATCGTCCTGAGGCAGCTTTCAGGTAAGACAATATCTAACCAAAAAACATGTCCAGGGTCATGTCCATAAATACTATTAAGTTCTTCTCCTCCTTTGAATACGGATGATTGAAGTTTGATTCTGAACTTGGTTACCCGTTTTCAATGGGAGAACCCCGACATGTACCTCCTGTTTCCTTTGGAATCAAGGGCATCACTTTTTGGATCAGTTATTTCTTCCCTTTTTAATGAGGGATTCTAATTATTGCGGATGCAACACTGATTCGCCTATCAATTTCCTGCTTCATTCTTCCCTCATTTGCAGACAAGATCAATTGTTGAACTCCTCCACTTGAAGCATGACATTGTCCCTAATATGTGGAGAGCTCTCGTTCCCTTTTTGTTTGAGAACAGAGTTCTTATATTTGAGGTGTTATTTCCCATCTTGGCCGCTTCATGTCTTACGGTGAATCGTTTGGGCATGAGTTACAGATCATCTCTTGATGAACCCAACAGGTTTTATCAAGAAACCCAATCAGAGACTAGATTGGGTCTCTTTGCTAAAAATAGAGACCCAATCTAGAGACCATCAAATTAGATCTAGATTAGATTAGAACTAGAACTAGATTTTCTGCTGCAAGAAATTTCCGTCCGAAAGAAACCGTTCTGTTCCGTCATCTTCTGCTTGTTCCGGGGTCGGGTTGTGGGGGCAACAGCCTCAAACAGGCAGCCCAGGCCTCTCTCACCCCGGCTGCATCCTCCAGCTCACCCGGAAGGATCCCAAGTCTTTCACCGGCCAGCTGTGAGACATCGTCTCTCCAGCGGGTCCGGGGTCTGCCCCTTGGTCTGCTCCCGGTGAGATGTGCCCGAAACACCTCACCCGCAAGGCGCTCGGGAGGTATCCTGACCAGATGCCCGAATCACCCCATCTGGCTCCTCTCGACCTGGAGGAGGAGCGGCTCGACGAAACGGCTTTCGAAACGAGCGGTTCAAAAGAATCCTATGAACAGAAATGGAGACACTGGTCAGTCTTAGCAACCATCTTTCCCTTATGAGGTTGCGGGGGTGCCGGGGCCCATCCTGTCTGATTCGAGGCAAGAGGACCGTCATTATTAATCATTGAAAATAAATTTGACATTCCATTTGATCCTGGCGGCACAGTGGCCGCACAGCAAGAAGGTCGTGGGTTCGAGTTCCGGGCAGGGACGAGGGTCAGACCACTGGCCTTTCTGTGTGGAGTTTGCATGTTCTCCCCGTGTATGCCTGGGTTTCCTCCCGGTACTCCGGTTTCCTTCCACTGTCCAAAAAAATGCATGCTGGTTTGCTTGGCTTCTACATGATTGCCCCTTGGAATGAGTGTGTGTGCATGGTTGTATGTGTGTGGCCTCTCGACAGACTGGCGACCTGTTCAGGGTTGTCTCCTCGCCTTGAATCAGCCGGGAGACGCAATGGCGCCCCCTGCAACCCTAAAAGGTAGAGACGGCGAAGAAGGTGACTGACTGACTGAACCAACGGTCGTCAGATGAAGCGTCCAGAACTCACACGTCTGTTTGTTTTTATTCAAAATCTGGTCATTTTAAACCTTTTTCATCTGCATAAAAGAAATAATACATTACGTTAATCTGTAAATTTTCCACATAATTTGTCAACAAACAATGTCTTTCAGTTCACCAAGCAAAACAGCAAATGACCTCAAAATTAATGAGGGGTCCTCTCCTCAGTTGTTTGAGGATGAAGCTGAAGGAATTGATTTCCTATTGCATGAGAAGATAGCCGAGCCACTCAGATTATCATCAATATTTAAGTGAGTGGTGAATAAGTGGTATTTAAGGACTGTTTTGCTGGCATTTTGACCTTAAGTGTCTCATTTTGGAGGCTGATAGGGGGGTATTTTGAGAGGGTAAAGCATCAATACTAAGAGCCACAAAGTCAGTTGATGCTGCAAAGTGTCCATTCTTCTTTCTGTGTGTTTTTTTCTTGATTGCCACGTTGGATTCTCAAACACCATCTGTTTAAAAAGTCTTACTAAACTTGACCCCGCCACCCTCAGGGCTCAGCTGACCTCTGCTGTTACACATTCGGCCCGATGGACAATCTAGAAAACAAAAACTCGGACATGAAGCAACTTGTGTAGAAGATTTAGTCATTTATCACATTTCAGTCTGGAGAATCACAGGCTGACAAAAGCAAAGCAGAAGAAACACAGAGGGTGAAGGGTAAGACATTAACGCTCCATAAATCTGCTTCGCTGGGCCACAAGTGTTCTGTCTTTGTTGCTATTTAAAATGATGGACATGAAAGCTAGACAGCCGGTTCTCCAGAACGCATTCCACACAGGCGTCTGAGTAAGGTGCACTTTCACTGACTTGCAGAGGCCGTTGTTTATGCAGGATCTGTTTTTCATCTGTCTGGATCCACCCAGAGGCTAAGACCAGCTTTTAATTACACAGGGAAATGTTGGATTTCTCTTTATTTAAAACAGAAAATAATTTATTACATCCTCAGTATTGTTTAGAAATAGGAGACAATTCAAAGGATTTATTACATGCACAGATATTTGCATTTTTATACCATGGGGGGTGCGAGGGGCAATTTTACATCTACAGCAATATACATATTTTATTACTTCTCTTGGTAAAAGTTAAAGGTTAAGATGCATTTAAATAGAATC
The DNA here is from genome assembly GCA_902685375.1 of Neostethus bicornis. NCBI lineage: Eukaryota > Metazoa > Chordata > Actinopteri > Atheriniformes > Phallostethidae > Neostethus > Neostethus bicornis. The sequence continues at coordinate 9,373,187 of CACRXE010000076.1, read as the reverse complement.
ATTTACTAAAGTGTATCTTGGAAAACACTGATTAAAAAAAGAGGATTTCTTTTTACTATTTAAATGCAAGTTTTACTTTTTAATTTATCTCGTATTGCAGAAAGCTGAATTTTAGGTTTAGGTTTCAGATCCAATTTTGATACATGATCACATTTTTTTGCACCCTTTATAATGTTAATAAATTGAATGCAAACTGGTTCCTTGGAGTTAAAAAAAACTGGAACAGGCAAAATCTGCAAAGTAGTCAACTTTGTTTTAGATTAATAAAAACCATTTGAGAATTTTTTTTCAGAAAAGGATTAACAATTTCAAACTTTCCTCTCTTTTTAAAACACTCTCATGGTTCAAACCACCGTAAAAAAAATTATATGAAGTTTAAACAGTGACAATTTCATTTGCATTAGAACAGTGTGTGCAGCTCCGTGTGTGTGGATGATAAAATCAAGCGGAAATTTTGAAATCAACTCAAATCAAACTTTTTTTTAACGCACTTTTCATACATGAAATGTAACACAAAGCGCTTTGCAAGTTAAAAACCCCAGAAAACAAAAGCAAAATAAGTCCCCCCCACAGATAAAAACCCACTTACGTTCCCACACACACATCCATACTTGTACAAATACAAATAGAGCACACACCCTCATATATGTACACAGGCACACATACACACTCACTTAAAAATGCAATAGGCTGGATGCAGATGGAGCACTTGAGAAAACGGTATCTGAGGAGCCACCGCAGCAGGAGCCGAGGCACACCTGCGATCACCGGCCATGATCCAAGGCCCCGGGTAGAAGACAAGTAGAAACTATGTACAGTTTACATTTTTTTTGCTTTAAATATCATTTAAAAAAAGGTGCAGCTGTATTTGATCATGTTGTCTTGCAGTTTCTACCAAAAATAGAAACATATCTACCATGATTTTTCTTCCATTCGAAAAAAAATTAGCAATCAATTGACATTAGACAGGCACGTATTGTAGATAGGAATGCAGGAATAAAAATCGATTTATCCTAGGTTGACAAGCAATACTGAGCTCAGAAAAAAATGAAAGACTAGATGGGTGAGTAGTTTTGTGAAAAAAAGTGTCGGAAGACAGTTTTAACATTTTCAATGTTCTTCGTCCCCATCTGGTTTATTGCCATTCAATAAATCTCCTTACGTCATGTCCCTTCAGGGGTCTCCACAGCAAGTCAGTTTCTTCCATCTAACCCTATCTGCTGCATCTTCTTCAATCACACCAACTATCTTCATGTCTTCCTTCACTGTATCCATAAACCTCCTCTTTGGTCTTCCTCTAGTCCTCTTTCCTGGTGGTTCCAAACCCAGCATCCTTCTTCCGATGTACTCTCTCTTCTGCACATATCCAAACCATCCCAATCTGGCATCTGGGACTTTATCCCCAAAACCTCTAACATGTGCTGTTCCTCTGATCCTGTCCATCCTGGTCACTCCCAGAGAGATCCTCAACATCTTCATCTCTGCTACAAACATCTCTGTTTCCTGTCTTTTCCTCAGTGCCACTGTCTCTAGACCAAACAGCATGGCCGGTCTCACCACGGTTTTGAACATCAATTGAAACAACAATACAAAACCCAAAATGATAAACGACACGCAAAAAACAATCCAAAACAATACACAATATAAAAATATGGACAATACAAACTAACCAACTGACATAAACTGTTTCTCCCACCATTGGCACCATCCTGGCAGCCTGCTGATGCAGCAAAGAAATTTTCCCATTGAGGGATGAATAAAGTATGTAAAAATAATAAAATCAATATAATGTAAAAACTAAAGCTCCAAAATGTTCTAAAATCCGTCGAAAGGTGAACCACAGTATTGCAGGATGCTACTTCGTAACTCATTCGTAACGCATTTTTAGGAGTTCGTAACTACTAAAAATGCAGTCGGGGGACAATAAAAAGAAACTTGATCAAGACTCAGGTGGAGGCGAAATGACGTACCACAATGGACAGGCGGAAAGCAACTACAACCAGGATTATAGATACTACAAATGTGTTGAGAACACTAATCAGGCAATCAAACCTCTTTTTCCTCTTTTAGCATTCCCCTTAGGAGTTGCTACAGCAAGTCAGTTTCTTCTATCTAACTGCATCCTCTTCGGTCACACCAACAATCTTCATGTCTTCCTTCACTGTATCCATGAAGCTCCTCTTTGGTCTTCCTCTCGGCCTCTTTCCTGGTGGTTCCAAACCCAGCATCCAGTATCAGGCAATGAAACTGTAGAAAACAAGTGGCATATCTTTTTTATTTATTTAAGCCACCAAGCAGAATTTTTCTTGTTAAATTGGGTAATTATTAAAATTGATAATTTTACTGTCTCTGTTCTGTTGTTTCTCTCTTCATTGATAAACACATCAATTTGGAAAGCCACGCTGCCCTTAATTGAATGATTGCAGTGGGACTAATGATTTTTTATCAAGTCACGAGTGCTCATTAAAATCTGAGTCACTCAAAGGAATTGTCCTGGAAATAAAATTGTAGTTAAGGTCCTTTTTGGGCGGAATTTTGTTTTTATATATCATTTCATCCAGCAGCTTACACCATTAAAACTTTGACAATGTTTGTTCCCCTGCTACCCTCTGGCTTCCATCTTCAACATTCTGATTAGATGACGCTGAAGCTGCCAAAACCAAATAAGTTGTGTTGGCAATCTAGCGTTCTGATTACCAAAATAAAAGTGTTGTAACCAGTAAAACTTTAATAACTACAAAAGCTTTAACCATATTCACATGCAGTGTTTCTCATCTTAATCTCTTCTGATGAGCAATTGTTTGATAAACAGATTATGTCCTAATAGGAAAAACAATGTAACCATTGCCAAGAAAGTCATGTTTTTTGGTAGACACCTGGCTTTTGGCCAGCTGGCTGAGTTCTCGATTAAATGCAAAGGATTACGAGCAAAAATGGCTAAATTCCAAAGGAACAAAATTTAACCTGACTTTTCGATCATATCAAAATGAATTTGACTTGCATCCGTATGATGACCAGTGTGTGTTCTGCAGCATGGGTCTCTAACTAACTAAGCAGTGTGATGATGATCCACTCCACAAGACAAAAGCTAACATGCTGCAGCTATTGATCTCTACTGGTATTTTACATTTTGGGGTGAGGGGCGCTCTCTCAGGTTTCCAGGCACAACTGCTCACTCTTATTACCCCCTGTTGGGTGTGTGGAGACCCCTTATGTTGCAAAATCAGAGCAGAAACAAGGACACAAGAAATGACTTGTTGAATTTGAGGAAGACTGAAAAAAAATATCTACACATTTACTTTAAGTATTTATGATTAAAACCAAAATTTACTGTCTGGATGGGGTGTCCAGGTCGTTTCATTTCAGGATGCCAAAAACAAAAAGACCTAAAGGGCTGGACAAAAAAATAAAAGTTGGCATTTAAAAATGAACAAGGGATAAGTGATTCAGAAGACCAAACGGGACAGGGAGAAGAGTTAAAGAAGGTGGAAGATTTTAGTACTTAGGATCAACAGTCCAGAGCAATGGAGAGTGTGAAAAAGAGGTGAAGAAGCATGTGCAGGCAAGGTGGAACTGGTGGAGAAAAGTATCAGGGGTGATGTGTGATAAAAGAGTTTCAGATAAAATGAAAGGGAAAGTGTAAAAAAACGTGGTGAGACCGTCCATGCTGATTGGTCAAGAGACAGTGGCACTGAGGAAAAGACAGGAAACAGATGGAGGTTGCAGAGATGAAGATCCTGAGGACCTGTGCAGAGAAGAGAGAGAGGTTACATCGGCAGAAGGATGTTGGGTTTGGAACCACCAGGAAAGAGGACTAGAGGAAGACCAAAGAGGAGGTTTATGGATACAGTGAAGGAAGACAAGAAGATAGTCAGCGTGACCGAAGAAGATGCAGCAAATACGGTTAGATGGAGGCAACTGACTTGCTGTGGCGACCCCTGAATGGAAATGCCGAAAGAAGAAGAAACAAAACATCTAAAAAAGTCTTGTACCTTGTCATTGGAAAAGACAAAAATGGGATCCAAGCACATTTATCTATGAAAAGTTCATTTTAGAAACATTACTAAACCCCTTGTATCTACTAGCGTCCAGCCGAGGGCCAGATTGGTCCCTCTAACTGGCCAATTTTGTCCCCTGGGCCTTATGTTCTACACCAGTAGGCTTCTTTGTCAATGTAATCTTTGTGATGCTACTAAATGCTGCAAGATTTTTACTGAAGTAAAGAGTTTGTTTCGTTCACCTTTTGCATTGATTTGCACATACACGTAGATGTTTACATTGAGGACAAAAAGAAAAATAGTGGTAATAGCAAATCTGAGCCCAGGTTCTCTGCCGAACATTATCACAGCAAGAGTAGAAAAGCCTTACAGCGCTGCTGATTACAGATACGCTGTGTTGAAGAAATGGCTCATTTAGTAAATGTCTCATATCATCCGCTGCCTAAATGTTCATTTTCATCGATTCGTTTCAAGGGATTTGTTTTTAAATTAAAGTGAGAAAAGATAAAAAATGAGAGACATATAGTGGGACACATAATCACACGACTAAACAATTCAGCTTCACATTCAACCTTGATAGACACATCCTTCAAAACAACAAAAAAACCATTACTCACAAGGGAAATAAGCAACTGCAAGCTTAATGATGGAAACAACTTAATGTGGCAGCAACATCACGCAGACTCCTCCCAGATAATGCGATTCACCGTAGTGTGCACACATAATGTCCATTTGGGATTGTCAGGTTAATTTAGAGTACAAAGAAACAACACGTCGTGGCCAAACTGATCACCAGGCATCAGAAAGGGCCTGGATCACAGTTAAACTCATGTCCAGACATAAAAGATAAGAATTGACTTTAAACGAATGCGTAAATGAAGTTTTTTTTTTTTTTTCAAACTCAACTTTTTGGAGGTTTTTACCAGGTTTGAATGTTATTCACACATTAAGACCAAAAAAAAGAACAAACAGTATTTGGATACTGTTTGAAACCCAGATTCTTCTTAGCCATGGATTTTGTTCTACACCGCGGCCATATTCTAATGTGAGCAGGAAGTGATTTAGTGCTTGTAATCTGATCATGCTTAGTCCCAACAGGGACGGCTATTTTACGTTAAAGCACCAAACTACGAATTTAAAAACAACATGCGCTAGCTTTGCTATTCTGATGTGCTTTACTATTTGAATTGAATTGAAAATACTCTATCAATCCCCGAAGGGAAATTTGGTGCTCCGGTGCAAATACCTCGATGCCTTCCCGGTCCGTTTACACGGTGTAAAAGCTGGCGACTGAATGGTTAAGAAACAGTACATAATGAGTCCACGAACTCAGGCTTCAATGAAACACACCAACGAGCATGCTCAGTTCCTCCATCTTGCCAGCGAGCATCCGGATGTTACCCGTGACAACCGTAGGGACACTGGGCTCAAAGCGCCCCCTTTCTGATCGTTTCCTTCTCAGTTCTGCAGTTCTGTCAGGACTGCATAGACTCCTCCAGCCAAGTGGATCTTGTTCGGAGAGCTAGCTGCTGGTGGAGTCCACGCAAACAAAGCGAAACGACTCCATGACCAGCAAAACAGAGAAATAGCCGTTGAACCAAAACACGGCTAGCCTAAAAGCAGCCGTCTGAAGCAAAAGAGTGCAGTCCAAAACAACACCCAAAGAGCGCACAAAGTCACATCTCCAGAACGGGACCAAACACAGGCAAAAGACAAACAGATACCGAGTGGAAAAAAATGCAAACGCCAAAAAACCATGAGACACTGCAGCAGGCAGCCGGTTATGGCAGCGCCTTTTAACGGTTTTTGTGCCCTATTTGTATGTGCCCTTAAATAAGATTTACGCTGTGTCATGCATGAGCCAAGGGGGCGGTGGACTAAACAGGGAGCAAGATGAGGAAGGAAAGGAAGTGAAACTAAAAAAAAGGTTTATTGGGTTTTTTTCTTTGTTGCTGATACCATATTTCTCATGTGATAGGAATTGATACCCCAACAAATGCACAGTACCTTCTCTTTCTGCATAAAACAAGATAAATGACACTCAGATCTAACCTTTTTGACCAAAAAAGTAGATGTTTCTACATAAAGCAGCTGCTTTGAAAGGCGGCTTGATCAGAACTTCAGTTTCAATGTCCCGAGAGGATCGTAGTTAATAAACAGCAATTCCTCTAAAATGGACCTCAAATTGATCACGTGAACGAGCAACTTTCAGACTTGAGTTTCTCTTGGCAGAGGTGGTGTGTCTCCAAAAATCTTCCCCAGGGAAGCATCTTCCCCACCTCATGGCTCTGGCCTTCTTTGAAACGTTATATCCACATCAGAGAGGCTGATCCCATTGATTTAGCACTTAGCTTCATAGTCCCATATGAACAGTTATCATTTGGGCTGGAGGCCAGAGTCCAGGCGTCAAAGTTACCGATCAATGATCCAAACTTTGGAAATGAGTGCAAAAGACTTAAAATAATGGTGTGGATTACAGGAAATAAGGGATCACAGAAAGATGGTAAGTCTGAGAGGAGACATCTGGCATTTTTGCAATTTAGAAATCTCATTGTTGAAATCATTTTTAAATTGGCCGTTTTTTACAGAAATGTCTATCTGTGTACAAACATTATGCAAAACCCCCCAAATTTTACATTTTGGGTTGAAGGGCGCTATCTCAGGTTTCCAGGCACAACTGCTCACTCTTATTACCCCCTGTTGGGTGTGTGGAGTCCCGTTATGTTGCAAAATCAGAGCAGAAACAAGGACACAAGAAATGACTTGTTGAATTTGAGGGAGATGGAAAAAATATCTAAACATTTACTTTCAGTATTTATGATTAAAAAAAATTTACTCTGTGGATGGGGGGTCCAGCTTGTTTCATTTCAGGATGCCAAAAACAAAAAGTCCAAAAAGGCTGGACAAAAAAAATAATCAGTGTTTATAAATGAATAAGGGATAAGTAGAAGACCAAAACGAAATGAAAATGAGAAGACCAAATGAAACAGGAAGAAGAGATGAAGAAGGTGGAAGATTTTAAGTACTTAGGATCAACAGTCCAGAGTAATGGAGAGTGTGGAAAAGAGGTGAAGAAGCATAAAATTTTGAAGGTATTTGCTTTAAACACAAAATGCCAAAAAGAAATTTAAGGAATGAGTTTAAGTTGCAGGAGTATAAGTAAAAAAAAGTTTGCACTTCACATTTGAACTAATAAATGATGATTGCAAAATGTATTCAATTTTTAAGGTTACATTTACTAATTAATTTAAAGCTACTTTCTGAGATTGAAACACTTTACAAGCATCTCTGCTGCATTTCTAAATCCTGGACAGTGGGTTTAAGCACCCTCCTGGGATTCAGAGGCAGCATGGCAAAGCAGATGGAAAGTTTTGCTCAGAGATCATCTGCATGAGACTTGAGATTTGACCCCCTCACAGGGGCCACAGTTTGTCTTCATGTTTTCATGTCTAAGTAACTGAGGCAGTTCATACGAGCTCCGAAATATCTCTGAACGGCAACAGTTTAACAGAGGGTATTTATTAATACCTGAAGGAAGAACTTTTACTCAGCAACAGATTGCCTGCAGTTAGATTTGATTATTGACGAGCTTTACATTTGAGTCTAGCGTTGAATGCCTTGATTTCAAGCTGTGGAGTTTGCCTTCATGATTTATGTACGCAGGTCACACCATGGTAATAAAGAGAACGAAATAGATTAAAATCTTAGGTCACCCTATTTGACCAAGACCCCTTCTTATCAACACAAACAATTCATCACGGAATCATAAAGTAGACATTTTTTTACTTGGACATGGTCGCAATGAATTTCTGAAGCTCAAACCGAGGATTGAAACAGAAAGTAAAGAAGAAGCAAAAAATGTCAAAACTCGTATAGCTGTTAGTGTTCGGCTATTCTGCGTGTCCAAGGGGCTGCAGATGTACTGGGATTTTTGCAAAAGTATAAATAATAATATGTATTACTGTTTGTAAAGCCCTTTGATACAACTTGTTGATCCTCGGCTTAAGAAGGAACATTGTAATGAATCAAATGGAATTGGTCAAACAAAAAATGCTGTTTTGCCTTTAAGCAAAAAGAAGAATGGATGGAAAGTTTCAATAACTCAAACACCCGGGGTAATAATTTTCGTTAACATACAATAGTCAGGATGGCGGCACTGTGGTGCAGTGGTTAGCACACAAGCCTCAGCAAGGGTGGAGACGGTGGCCGCGTGGTTAGAGTGTTCGCCCACGGACCGGAAGGTTGCGGGTTCGTGTCCCACGGAGAGCACGTCTAGGGTCCTTGGAGAAGACACCTAACTCCCGCTTCTCCCACCATTGGTGCCGTTGAAGGGCAGCCTGCTGCGGTGTAAGGAGTGCAGCAAACAAATTTCCCCGGTGAGGGATGAATAGAGTAATTCATTTAATTTTAATTTAAGAATGTCAGGGGTTCAAGTCTCGGGTAGGATGAGGCTTGGAACATTGGCCTTTCTGTGTGGAGTTTGCATGTTCTCACCGTGTATGCCTGGGTTTTCTAGAGGTACTCTGGTTTCCTCCCACCTTCCAAAAACATGAATGTTAGGTTAATTGGCCGATGCAAAATTGCTGCTAGGAATGCATGTGTGTGTTGAGGGTGACAGACTGGCCACCTGTTTGGGGTGTACCCTGCCTCTTGCCTTGAATCAGCTGGGATATGGTCCAGCACCCCCCTTGACCTTAAATAAATAATACTAACCTTAAACAACTTGAGTGGTCTATGTTATTATGTCAGCCAAAAAATCCATATGGTAACCATGACAACAACAGCTCAAAGTAATAGTTATTATTTTTACAATGTGATTGATCACAATGGCAATAATATAGGAAATCATGAGATTTTTTTTTGGTTTCATACTTAGAACTTTTTTTTACATTTCTTGCAAAAAAATACAAAAAAACAGCAAAGCATTAAAACATATGAAACCACTTATATTTTAAATGTTAAACCAACAAAATTAAATGCTTATGATTAATGTTTTTTTCTTCCATTCTTGAATAACTGAAATTATGATCTTCGAAACTCAATCATTAGCCTGTGATTTAGATATTTTTGGACCAAAGAAAAAGTCTTTGAAGACCCTGAGAGCTGGCCGGTGGTGTCAAATCTTAAATGAAAGTACAGTTGATCTGAAAGCATGTGATTGAATCATCAGAAAGATATGATGTGTGTTCATATTTGTTTTTGTTTTTTTCTTTTTGTGATTACAGTACATCTATGTGCATGTGACCATCGATCACAGACTAAGATTTCTACAATAGGTATAAATACTAAGCAATGTGTTCGTGAAGAACACACAGTCACTTTCTTAACCGTTTGTATCCCTTACAAGGGTTGCGGAGCCCATCCCGGCTGATTTGATACGAGGGGCAGGGTACACCCCGAATAGGTTGTCAGTCTATTGCGGGACGACACAAATACAACCATACACACTCACATTCCTAGGGACAATGTTTTTGGAGGGTGGGAGCAAACCAGAGCACCCGGAGGAAACCCACGCATACACAATGAGAACATGCAAACTCCACACAGAAAGGCCAGTGTTCCAAGCCTCGCCCCCACCCAGGACTCGAACCGATGACCTTCTTGCTGTGAGGCCACTGTGCCACCCACTATGCCACCGGGCTGCTCCGAAGAAAATGTGAACTTGTAAAAATGCAGAAATTTAGGGAGAATTCAGCTGCATATATTTTTTTTGTTTGTTTGTTTTGTTAACTTTTTTGGCCAAAAAGCATTAAGTTTGGTTCAGATTATTACTTTTAAAAATTTCTTAAATGCTTTGTGGTCTGGGTAGTGCTATTCTCAGGTTTTGTTGCCTGAATAAAGTTTCCCTCGTTTTAGAGCATAGAAATGTACGTATTCCTCAACATTATTATTTTTACCCCAAAGGAACTCATTCCAGTTAATCAGGCAATATTACTGTTAATAGGAAATTCCATTAACAGATTAGCGGTTTCAGAGTGGAGTCATTTGGCATCTTCTTCCCACAATGTTCAGATGTAGTATGAGTCAAATGATGTTATCATCGCTCGTTAATTCATCTAATAATTCTTCATCTCTTTAGATGTTGAGGGATATACCGTGTGTCTGTGCATTAGTCTATTTGTGAATTAATCAAATAAAATCTGTGGAAATGTAATATTTTGTATTCAGGTTGGCTGATCAGCTGAGAATAGGTTGTTTTTCACGAGATTTTTTCTCCTTTCTTTATGTGTTTGTTGCTCTTTTATTCCAAATCTATGTGTTGCCCAGCTAACAATTTAACGTTCTCAGAACGTCTTGGGAAGGGTTTTCAAAGTTTAGCAGAATGTTTTTTTAAGATTTTATTTTGGTTCCCTAAAAGTTCAAATGGAAAGTTTTATGACGGTTGTGAAACGTTATTTTTTGGTTTTCAGAACGTTCCTCTAACCTTGATTTTAACCGTATTGTTTGGAATTTAGTTCTCTTAACGTTCTGGTAAGGTTAGGTTCTGACGGAACCACCAACAAACGTTTAGGGAACGTTAGTTTTTGGTAAAAACAAACCTTTAGAGAACTTCCGATTAACGTTCTCTGGAGGTTCTCTGTTTGTTGGGTGGACACATATTTCTAATTTAATAAGCCAAAGCTTATTTAGCTTATTAAATAAAAAGCTTGGGGGAGACGGCAGCTCAGTGTTTAGAGCATTTGCACGTGGACCGGAAGTTAGCGAGTTTGCATCCCTCAGAGAGCACATCTACGGTCCTTGGAGAAGACACCTAATCCTCGTTTCTCCCACCATTGGCGCCGTCGAAGGGCAGCCTGCTGCGGTGTAAGGAAACAGCACACAAATTTCCCCGGTGAGGGATGAATAGAGTAATTCTTTATCCTTTAATTCAGTGGCAATTACATAAAAAACTGAATCTGTGAAGGCTGTTTTATTACAGATGTATTGAAATGACACATGCTTGTTTAAAAATTTGTACAATGAAACAGGACAGTGACAAACCAAATGCTACATGCAAACTTGTCCCCAATACACAGATAATTTTTATCTGCCATATTAGTCACTGATCCAAGTTTAGTATCATGTGATACGCATAAGTGAGCTTTTCTGAATGAAAACGACTCCATTTTTGTTTTTCTGTATTTACTGAGTCATCTCTGAAGCCCGAACCCTCCAGGCCAGAATGAATATTTAATACTTGCAGCAGCTTTATTTGCTGACTTCAGCAACTCAGTTAGACTGTAACAATAATCTCAAATCCAAAGTCTTAAAAAGTCTATTTGCTAAAAAGAATGAGAAAAGTTTTTCCACTGCTTAAGCCTTATTTTTATTCATATTTGACTTAAAATTCCAAAAAGCTTCTATTGTTCGTTCCAAACTTACAGAAGAAAACAAAACCTTGGTGAAAATACGACAAAGTTTTTCAGGACTTTTGCAATCTTGGAAAATCCAAAAGATTAAGTTAATCAATTAGTTTTTCTTATTAATAACAATGCTAATCCCACATGATTCATCTAAACTGGGTCTCTAAGTTGCATGTTACAATAACACTTGTTATGCAGGTATAAATACACGGATTCTTTGCAAATCTAAAGACTTAAGGTAGTATCTTTGGTATCATGGAATTATTTCTGAATTTCCAGAAATTCAGCAACAAATCTAGATCTTTTGCAAGGCCTGATACACATGTATTTTGAAGTGCAGCAGGAAACCGGAGTACCCAGAAAAAAACAATGCATTAACAGGGAGAACAGGCAAACTCCACGCAGAAAGCCCAGTGTTTTAAACCCTCGCCTCCTCTCCAGGACTCAAACCCCAACTTTCTTGCTGTGAGGTCACTGTGCTAACCACTGCACCACCATGCAGCCAGTTCCAGAGAAGAAGCATTTCAGTTCTTTTATTTATTCAGAGCAGGCTCATTTTTTTTACAGAAAAAAAACATCGGCCAGGAAGAGAGAAGGAATAATTTCACCTGATAAAAACTGCTTACATGAATTGCTGTTTTGTTCTCGTTGATGTCAGAGAGGTTTATAGCTTTGAAAAAATAGAAATGTAGAGTCCTAAACGCTGCTGAAGCTGAACCTCACTAACAGTAGCAACCAGAGCCATTGGCTGGGACCAATTACTAATCCTAACCTCCCTGACTAGGTCATCCTGGCTCTAAGTCTGTTTTCGGCTGTTATTTAAATGGCTCAAAATTTAGTAGCTGATAAACAATAAATGTTCAATTTTCACAAACTACACTCACTGGCATTGCAGTGCCCAGCAGTGCAAACAGGCTCAGAGAAATATTACCCAAGAAAACTGGATGGAGGTAATGACTGCCAACACAAATCCACCTGATAAGAGACAACGTTCTGCTGAATGACGACAGACATGAACCGGGTAGAGATCCTTCACACCCACTGGACGACCACAGATGGCTCTAAAACAAACAGAATTGTTTTGTAGGTGATTATAATTGTAGGTGATTATAATTGAATCGATTTATTTTAAGGACTACTGGGAAAAAATGCAATACATAGGTTGAATTTGTTAAATTCATCTATTTTCCAATTTGCTAAATCCATCCAACACAGAATCAACCGAGTTCGGTTCAGCACATTATAAAACAAATTCAAGTACCAGGATGTTTCCTGGTTTTCTTGACAAACTGGTTCAAATGATTTAAACCAAACCCCATAATTACACAGTTGTTTTGGAATAATTGCTTCTTTAAATTACTCACTACTGAAGCATAATAAAAAATCATAATTGGGTTATGAATCCAAAGGATGGTCTTTAAATTCTCATGGACTAGAATATAATTATATCATACTAGAGTTTAATAATACCATTATTAGGACTGCAGTAACTGGAGAGGGGTAAATAAAGTAATGAAATATCCCTGATCAAAATGGAAATTGTTCTGTCTTTATGGTTGTTTTTTTTTTGCCTGATATCAGATTTTTATAAGATTTATTATTTATTACTGCATTTATTTCATTATGATTATTTTATCAGTGTTGTTTCTACTTATTGGATGCAAAAATGAAATGAGCGGCCAAAATGAGCTTCCTCCTCAGGGTTGCTGGGCTCTCACTCAGAGATCGGGTGAGGAGCTCTGCCATTCCAGAGAAGCTCGGTGTCAAGCCACTTCACCTTCAGGTCAAGAGTAGCCAGATGGGGTGGTTCGGGCATCTGATAAGGATGCCCCTCGATCGCCTCGCTGGTGAGATGTTTTGGGCACATTCCACCAATAGGAGAGCAAGAGTCAGACCCCGGCCCTGCTGGAGAGACTATGATTCATAGCTCGCTGGGAAACAACTCGGGATCCTTCCGGGTGAGCTGGAGGATGCAGTTGGGGAGAGAGAAGTCTGGGCTTCCCGTCTGAGGCTGTTGCCTCTGCGACCCGGTCCCGGATACGTGGAAGACGATGGAACGAAACGGATGCAAAAATAGGCCGCATGGTGGTGCAGTGGCCTCAAAGCAAGGAGATTGGGGGTTCAAGTGTCAACACTGTCCTTTCTGTGTGCAGTTTGCATGTTCTTCCCTTGTATTCGTGGGTTATCTCCCTGTACTCTAGTTTCTACCCACCCTCTAAAAACATGCATGTTAACTGGCCTCCAGGAATAAGTGTGTGTGTGGCCCGGGACAGACTGGCAACCTGTTCGGGTTGTCGCCCACCTCTCGTCTTAAAATCAGTTGGGATAGGCTACTGCACCCCCTTAAGCTCAGCTTTTAGGTTTCTTTCTTTCTGCAGCTCAAAAATTAACAGTCAGGTTTTTTTCCTTGATAAACACAACTTTTTTTTTGTTTTTTGCTCTTAAAACTTTTTATGATTTATACTTTTTATTGAATAATGTATGCTTAGAATCTGTGTTGGTTGAGTGTTGACTTTTGCTGCATGTCCTTGTTTTGACACGGCTCAAATTAAATTTACAGTATGTTTATTCATTCAAAACTAAAACCATTGTTTAGTATATACTAGTTTGGTTTTAACAAAATCTATGCAAACACTTAAAAAAAACTGCATTGCCAAACATCTATGGCTTTTAAAAGCCTTAAAAATTTTACACTTTTTGCTCAAAGCTGAAAGAAAATTTGGTACCATTTCAACAAATGAATACCACCATGTCTTGGAGGCAAATGAAAACACTTCAGTTTGAGTGGATCTGAGCAGCCCGACTCTCCCTGGTGTCACCTCCAGCCTATTAGTCTCTATAAAGGATGATGAATTAGAGACAGAGGGGGAGGGAGACCTTCGTACCAATGCTGAAGTCATAAGAATGATAAAGTGAACAGCATGAGCGATTTAATGGCCGATGCATGCAGAGACGATAAAGGAGGAAAAAAATGCTTTAGAAAGAATGAAGATGCTGCTCTCTTTGGTCATGGTGGAAAATACAAAAATAAACCAGTGCAGAGTGAGTGTTTAAAATGATTTGGATCCGTCCGACTCTCTAGAAATAAATAAACATAAACTTTATAAAAATGATTAAAAAGATTTTCATTAGGGGTCCACATCTCCTTTAATCAACAGGTCAGTAAATATAACATTAAATCCTCTGAGATTAAAACCATGTTTTTTCAATTAAATAGGTGTTAAATTAAAACTCTCTTTAAACGCATTTCATTAGAATTTTTATTAGTAACCAACAAGTGTTTCGATCAAGCAATGTATATATTATTTAAAAGATCTTCTCCAATGAGCCGTTTTCATTATTAGTAAAGGACTGTGCTGTAATTGGATTAAAATCCCTCTGGATTAAACACCTTTGATTATTTTCATACGGCTGCCGGTACATTTCCCAACACCATGAAGCAGCTACCTGGGTTATAGTTTCATTTAGGAAAATATGGAGCTCTAATGATGTGATTCTCTTAATTTGGCTTATTGCGCTTAACGAAGATAGTAAATATTTTAGTCGAGATAAATGAGAAAAAAAAGATACAAGTGGATTCAAGCGGCCGAAATGAGCTTCCTCCGCTGGGTGGCTGTGCTCTCACTCAGAAATCGGGTGTGGAGTTCTGCCATCAGAGAGGAGCGCAGTGTCGAGCCGCTCTACCTCCAGGTCAAGAGAAGCCAGATGGGGTGGTTCAGGCATCTGGTCAGGATGACCCCCGAGCGCCTTGCTGGTGAGCACGTCCCACCGGGAGGAGACCAAGATGCAGACCCCTGACCATCTGGAGAGACTATGTCTCACAGCTTGCCAGGGAACGACTTGGGATCCTTCCGGGTGAACTGGAGGATGCAGCTGGGGTGAGAGAAGCATAGGTTTCCCGTCTAAGACTGTTTCCCCCGTGACTCAGCCCCAAACAAGTGGGAGACGACGGAAAGAAAAAAATTAGAAAAAAATAAGAAACAAATTTTAAAATTTAGATAATGATGGAGACCGGAAGTTAACCGGAAATTTGCAGGTTCAATTCCCACTGAGTTCACATCTAAGGCATTTGGAGAAGACACCTAACCCCCCATTTCTCCCACCATTGTCACCGTCATGGCAGCCTGTTGCGGTGTAGAAGTGCAGCACACAAATTTCCACAGAGAGGGATCAATAGAGTATGTAAAAAAAATAATAATATTAATAATTTATTACCAGATGGTAACAAGATTTGGTTTGTGATCAACTTGGATCAAAACAAATAAAGTTCATACAAGTACTGAATGAAAAATAAAAAGTCTGTATATTTCTGTTAATATACTCTCCACAAAGAGCGGCTCATTCACCAGCCAACCAGATTTCCCCTAATCTACTTTAGATCGTATCTGTAGACAACAACAGATGTCAATTTTGCGTGACTGTTCTTCATTTTTGGAAATATCTTTATGTTTGACCATGAAACAAAAAATGACACATTTGTAACATCAAACACAAACTGACAACTTAACTTTATTTTGAATAAACATGTTTTTTTTTCCACAAAAAACGATTCTTCTTCTCTACCATTCAAACAAAACGTGCACTTAATAGTTTCCAAAAGAAGAAAAGCTGTGTCTGAGCTTTTAACGGATGTTTGTCTTGCAAAATCTTTCATCTGACAGTGATGAATGAGGCACACACAGTCATGCCCGGAGTAAACGCTCATGCACTGCATCAGGGTTACTGACAGGACTCAATGAGACCAGAGTGGGGGTTTTTTATTTATTAATTTTTAATAAATACACATATTGTGCAAAAATACGATGCCAGAAAATTAAAAATTCTTAGAATTCAAACTTAAGTTTTAAGCTCCTTTAATAACTTCAAATAGATGTTTTAAGCTAAATTAGGCTGTGAAAAAAAATTGAAATAACACATGAATAAAATTTAAAAAAAAAAACAAACCTGACCAAAAAGGTGGTGAAAGCTGGCATTTGCTTTGTAAGATTCAAATTGTTAATTGATTACAGAATTTCTATAATTTATCCTCATTAATCAGTAAAGAAATAGTCCAATATCATCAGCGTATAAGTTGAAGCTGTACAGATACAAGCTGATTAACTCTGGACGGTCTCAAAGTGACACATTCCTTATTGCATTACCTCTTTGCTACGTGAACTTGCAGAATCCTTCTTCTCATACGGCGCTGACAGTTGAGAAGATAAGTATTGTGTAATTGCAGGAGCTGCTCCAGCTTGCCGTGGAATAATATGAAAAGTGGCAATTAATCACTTCTGTGACCAATAACGAAATAAAGATAAGACGTGGGGAAAGACGTGGCTTTGATTGATTTTCAACAGAAAACTTTCCTGCAACTTCATTTTTGGCCAAAGCTCATGTTTTTAAAGGTGTTTTTGTAAATTTGCATACAACAAACTGAAAAATAAAGAAAGACGTTTGACATTTTATTGAGTTTACCTTTTGACCTTTTGTTCAATTTTATCCTGGACTGACTTCAACTTTGAACATGGCATGTATGACCTGTTGTCATAGATTTTTTATAAGTGTTTTGCTTCTTCTTCTCCTTTCGGCATTTCCCTTCAGGGGTCGCCACAGCAAGTCAGTTTCTTCCATCTAACCCTATCTCCTGAATCCTCTTCTTCAACTATCTTCATGTCTTCCTTCACTGTATCCATGAACCTCCTCTTTGGCCTTCCTCTAGTCCTCTTTCTTGGTGGTTCCAAACCCAGCATCCTTCTGCCGATGTACTCGGTATATCTTCTGATATACTAATTTCTGAGTATATCAGAGGAACCAATGTTTTTAATCTCTGGTTATTCCCGTGATGGTGGACTGTTTTTGTTTTCTCTTGAAAGCAGAGAATTGTCCAAGCAGTATTTGGACACCATTCAAATGCCAGTGTTGTTCTTGGCCACGGATTTTGTTCTGTCCAAACCCTAACCTAGCAGGAAGTGTTTCTGTCCTTGTGCTCACACTCAACCCATCCCCTCAGTAGAAAGAGCCATTTTCATATCATTCATGTCATTTTCAAAATAAGAATATGCGCTAGCTTTGCTAACTTGATGCGCTTTATACTGTATTCACAGCCTCAAACTTTGTTTACACTGTGTCGTGCATGCACTCAGAGGGCGGGACTAAGCAAAGAGCGAGAATTCAAAGTGTCAAAATCAGACAAAAACCGAATAAAAGTGCAGCTAAACTTTTTTAAGGACTTTTATATTTCTGAGCTAACGTGTGAGATAAGAATTATTTTTCTCACAAAAGCAAAAAATCCTCTCTTTAATTCCGCTGTGTATCCAGTCTACCTCCCAAGCTTCCCTGGATACATTTTTTCATCGGTCTTTGTGCTGGTTTTTCAACACCATAGAAAATATGAGCAGCGTTGGACAGCTTTTCCGTATACTGGCAGATCATTCAAAACTAATATGTGGTGTGTAAGTGTGAGTGTGGATAGAAACTCATCCTCTTCCCCTCATATCATCCGTCTGTGGGCTCGGTGAACATGGACAGCAGTACTACAGAGCCTGCATATCTTCTTCATCTCAACATTATCTTTGAATCCTTCATTTCTCTCTCCACCTCCGAGCATCAGCCAGTTAAGATGCTGGCTTTATCACTTCAGGACACTTGAGTTTTTCGTCTGTCTTCCGTACCTCTTATCCAACTTGGGTTTCTGAATAGCTGTTGTTTGGACTGATGTTTGTGTCTCCATGCTTATGCAGCGGAGCAAAAAAGGACTTTTTCATACATCATCACATTTTTCCTCCATGTTTCCTTTTAGTTTCTTCCTGAAGGCCCGTTTTGTAATTTACGGAATTATCTTACTGACCTCTATCAATTTTTTCTAAGTAAACATCTTGTAAGGTTTCTGTGTATTACATCCTTTTTTTTTAAACTAAGATGGAGTTTGCATGTACTTCTCATGCATACTTTATGTGGGTCATCCTCCAAAAACCTGCACGTTAGGTCCATTGGTTCAATGGAAAATTACCTCTAGGAAATTGCGAGGTTGTACATCCCACAACAAACTGGTGACTTTTTTTAATATTTCCTCTCGATCTCTCTTGAAGCTCGAGATTACAGAGTTACCTCTGGAACATGGTAACTAGCACCTGGTAACAACAAACAAAAAGCTTTATTAGGAGCAGATCCATGATTTCTTAAAGGGGGTGGGGGGCCCTGATTATGAGAGATGAATGGATATTATATTGATGATGGGGGAATCCCTCTGTTGTGTGGATCTCCATGAGGTTTCTTCCATTTTTTTTCCACTGCTTGTTTTTAGTAAATTTTTACTCCCTGAGAAGGAGAGTGCAAAGACAGGAATATGCTGACTTTGTTTAGTCAGCTTTAAAATGAGCTTTTGTTTTTCTTGCTGCTGATTTCAGTGTACATGTGTATTTTTTGTTCTTTTTAGTTTTTGTAGTATTTTATTCATTTATTACATTTAACTTGTTGAGATAAAATTTTATGAAGTTTGGCCATACAAATAAAATAGAATAAATGATGAAAGAGCACAAATATTTCACAAATTATTTTCCAAAAGAGACATTGAGTGGCTTTGAGGTCTGGCTAGATATCCTTGTCAAAGTTTCACTTGACTCAGTGGATCAAGCCCGTATCTACTACCCCAACAGCTCTATGGGTAGTATGATGGGGTTTTACTGTATTAGTTTACTTTTTCGACTAATCCATCAGTCTAACACCTGTCCAACTTGGCTACATTATGTCTTACAGTTCAATATTTATTCTTCCAACCGGATCTTAAGTCTATCTTGTTAGATAATTTTTTTAAGGAGATGAAACTGTTCTTACTTTTGCTTTTAAAAACATTCGAACGCACCAGTGTTGTTTTCTTCTATTTGATTTTGAGAGACATTCAAGTCACTATCAATCATTTTGATTTTTTGTACTCTTTGCTTCCTCAAAAGTGATATTTCTTTCCTGTCTTTCCAGTTTTTACTGACAAGCTCCACAATCTAAATTTGGTCGTTTCAACATGTAACGAGATAGAGTTTTCTTTTTCACTTCATGTATGTAATTTTACCCTCCAGGCGTCATAAGATCATTTTCTTCACAGCAGTATGTGTTTTACTAGGTTTTCAAGCCTGCAAAAAAGGTTAAATACTGTTTACAACAAAAAAATAATTTCTGAAGTGACCAAAAGAACGCTGGCATCTTTTGCTTTGTGTGTGTCCATGCATTATCTATACCAGGGGTGGGCAAACTTTTTGGTCCGTGGGCCACGTTGAATTCTAACACTTGACAAAGGGGCCAGAACAGGATCAGATGGATGGCATGCTTTGGTAACTTCTAGAACAGACCGATAGAATGGTGCGCTAGATTTTAAACAAACGTGCTAAATGTTACATCAAGAGCGTTAAATTTCAAATCTAGCGGCTCTAGGTCTGAAATCTAGTGTGATACGTAGCGCTTAGAAACGTGCATTTAGTGGCGCTAGGTTTGAAGTCTAAGTGCTTGATGTAACATTTTGCTTGTTTTAACATCTGACACTTTTGTTTAGTGTGCCATCTAGTGAGAAAACATCAGAATTGCAAGGTAAATAAAACGCTCACAAGTTTTATTTATTTAATCTTTTAAAGTTAAGCGGGCTGGATTAAAACGTTTATCGGGCCGCATGTGGCCCACGGGCCGTAGTTTCCCATGACAGATACGCAATTAAACTGCATATGATCAAAACCATCATTAGAGAACAGTTAACATTAACATTTTAACAACCAGCGTTATTAATCCATCCATTCACATGAATGATTAAAATAAACAGTCTAACTGAAACTAAAATCTGTTGTAAAATGAAAAAAACCTGAACAAACACATCCCTCTCCAGAGAGCAGCTTTAGTGACAGATTCATCCTCGATATGTGATGGAGAAATTTCACAGGACTTTCCTTCCTGCTGTTGTCAGGCTGTACAATGACCAACATAAACATCATACAGGGATGTCCATCATGAGATTAGTCCATATCAGGCTCACTTCTCTTATGGTTTCCTATTTATGAGGCTCTGAACATAAAAAGCAGACTAAAAGTTTTCCATATTACCATGTTAATTGCTTTTTTATTGGATTATACATAAATGCATTAATATTGAATTGAATTTACTTTATTTATCCCCTCAAAAAATTTGAGTGCTGCAGTGTTACATTCATACAATGTCACACAACAACATTTTTTTAAGCTGTTATGAGTGAAAGTTTAAAGGTTTGAAAGTGAAAGGTTGAATATTTTGATGGAGGACGGCAGAAATGATTTTCCATACTGTTCCTTTGAGCAGCGGGGTTGCAGGAGTCTGTTGCTGAAGCTGCTCTTCAGATGGTCCACAGACTCTTGGAGAGGGTGGGAGGGATTTAGCATGATTGATGACAGTTTTGCTTTCATTCTGTCCCTCTTCACCGCCTCCACGCAGGCGAGGGGTGAGCCAACCACACGTCCAGTTTTTTTATCAGTTTGTCTAGTCATATACAGTATGTAGAGATAGATTCAATTATTCACTTTGTCTTCTGAACCACTTGTCCCAAACAGGTTACGGGGATTTCTGATCCAATCTCAGCTGATGTAAGGCAAGAGGAAGGGTATCCTTAACAGGTCACCAGTCTGTTGCGGGGCCAGACCGTATATATTTCTGTTTATATAGTACATGTAGGGAAGTTTTTATATTTAATTTTTTGATTTATTGGTCGTTGTATGAACATTCCAGAATAGGTTTGCATGAAATAATCATAAAGAAATCTCTGGGTTTGTTTTCGTCATCAGAAAACAAAATTTTATGTCTGTTTCACTGTATTGAATATTGCTATGGTATTGCTGTGATGGCCATCTTTCTTGTCCCATTTATCATTCATATAGTCCATCCAAGCTGAGTGCATGACAAATAAATAAAAAAACAAACAAAAAAAAATCAACTTTTATGATCCGAAATATTTCAGCTCTTATCGTTAGCTTTGGCAGGTTTCGGGGTGCCTTTAGCCTTTAGCCTTTAGGATTCCCTCTCTGAGCAAAATGCATTGTTGAACGTAGTTATACCATCAAATTGTTCTTATGTCGGTCCCAGGGGGCGTTGGCTTAGTGGCAAAGTTGTCGTCTTTCGACCAGGAGATTCTGGTTCGGGAATGCTCAGATTCCAAATCAATAAAAAAGAACACAGAAAAAAAGTTCTTCTTCTTTCAGCATTTTCCTTCAGGGTTATGTTAGTGTCTTGAATGTTTTGTATTTAGTGTTTGAGACGACAATAATGATCAGATATACAGGTATAAAGATGGTAGATGGTGGCTCAGTGGTAGAGCGTTTGCCCGTGGACCAGAATTAGCCGGAAGTTTGGGGGTTCAATTCCCACTGAGTTCACGTCTAGGGTCCTTGGAGAAGACACCCAACCCCCATTTCTCCCACCATTGGTGCTGTCATACATGGCAGCCTGCTGCGGTGAAATGCAGCACACAAGTTTCCCCAATGAGGGATCAATAAAGTTAAAGTATAAGAATATTCAGTCCTGATGTTTAAATGTCCAACACTCTAAAACTCTGGAATCATTTCAAACACAAATAGGATCAAAACAATAGAAAATAAGATCAATTTAAATTAAAAATACTATTCTTTGTCCCTTTGTGAAGCTACATTTTCTTTTTGTGTGTCAAGTGATTGTTGATCTTGGAACAGCCTGTGAATCTGTGCTGTTTAGATGTGTATTGAATAGAAAGTGAGGCCAGAGAGCTGAAATGCTTTTGTTGTTCAACACACATGTCTGTCATCTAGAACGCTCTCTTCCTCCATCCTGTCTATCCTCCATCACTGGGTGATTAAGGCTTTGGAATGATGGATGGGGTCAGAAACATTCTCTTTCTGTGCTTCTTCTCAGGGCCGGCATGTCACGGACACACTCCCCGGTGGCCGTCTATCTGAAATGGCGGCCACTCAAACCTGCAGCTAATATCATGACAGCCCTTCAGACTAAAGAAGAAAAAGAAGGACGAGACGGAGAGCGAGGGAAGCTCAAGTAGAGAAGGAAAACAAGCTGTTCACGCTGACATGAAATGTACCTCTGAGGGTCGTCAAGAGGAAGCGCTGAGCGAGAGGAGGCCGGTATATGAGCGCCTACAGACGGGAAGCGAGCGCCAGGCGGGGAGACTGTCTGCAGGAGGAGGATGAGCTAATGCACCAGGGAGGAAGAGAGAATCACCTCTTTCTCCTCTTGATCTGACTTGATTTATGTGACAACTTTAAAAACAGCATTAGGCACAAATAAAATCACAAAGGATCGTTTTGGTAGTAAATCAGAGACTTATTACTGTGATCCACATCATGTCAGGATGGCAAGGAAGCATTTTGTGGAACACATTTGTTATTGGAGTAATGATGTAAGGCTTTATGGAGATAAAGATGCTGTAAAATGATGATTGGAGCTCACAGGTGAATCATCTCTGATCTTTTCTACCAGTTAAATATCAAACTGATCCTTTGTTCAGTGGTGATGAATTCGGCAAAACTATTTCTACTAGAGTATGCTGTTTCGGAGAAACAGCGCGTTGAATGCCTGCTCGCGGGGGGCGAGGACGCCGAGGACGCCGAGGACGCCGAGGACGCCGAGGACGCCGAAGCCCTTTTTTTTTTTATTTTCATCCTCTGATGCTGAAAATGACCTGAAAGCTGGCTAAAAAAAGCCTGAATGTACATATGTGCTGGAAAAGGATTTCAAACACATACAATTTTTATAAAGTTTTGTCTTTTATTGTGAAAATCTCGTTAAGGTTGTGTAATTATGCTTTAAAGTTAAGAAAACAAAACAGCGTTAAAGTTTTTTTTAAAAAAAAAATTTAATGTAAAAGATGATAATTTTTCATTATTTTGAGTCTTTTATTGTGAAAATCTCATTAAAAATGGCTAAATATGCTTTTAAGATGAATTTTAAAAAAAGACGAAGAATTATTAAAAAAAGAAAAAAATTAATGTAAAAATGTGTAAAAGATAGTAATTTTTTATTATTTTAGGTCTTTTATTGTGAAAATCTCGTTAAAGTTGTGTAATTAGGCTTTAAAGTTAAGAAAACAAAACAACCCTAAAGTTATTTAAAAAAAAATAATATTAATGAGTGAGTAAAAGTTAATCATTTTTCATTATTTTGTGTCTTTTATTGTGAAAATCTCATTAAAAATGGCGAAATATGCTTTTAAGATGAATTTTAAAAAAAGACGAAGAATTATTAAAAAAAGAAAAAAATTAATGTAAAAATGTGTAAAAGATAGTAATTTTTTATTATTTTAGGTCTTTTATTGTGAAAATCTCATTAAAGTTGTCTAATTATGCTTTAAAGTTAAGAAAACAAAACAACTGAAAAGTTCTAATGAGCTGTCTTCCCATCAGAGCTCCTTAATTGCGCCTCAAAACACACCTGATGCAGGTCACAAGACCACAGAAACAGAGTCTGCATACAGCCAGCACAGCCTACTTCCAAATAAGGAGATGTCTGTGACATCACACAGACTCCTTCATTACCTTATAAGGAGATGAGCCCCTGAGAGCTCATTAATTGGGCGGCAAAACACACCTGCTCAGTTGGGAGAGAGAATTTCTGAATAGGCAAACAAATGCTAATTGCGCGAAAATGGAAACAGATAGAAAAAAAATTCTTTCAGATTTAGAAGCAGGACGATGAAATCTACTTGGGGATGTAATTTTATTTTTGTAGCTCAAACAGAAATGAAATGGCAGCCATTTTAGTGTCACAAAAATGTCACTTTTTGGGGGGAGGTCTGCTTCTGAGGACCATAGAGGAGAATCTGTTGGTCCGACAGATTCAAGAGTCACCTTGGATGAAAGAGGACAAGAATTCCTCCGTTTTGAGCTAAAATTTATGTTTGTGGGATAAAAACTCAAAGAGTTATAAAAATTTGTTTGGAAGGGTAAAATTTTAAAATCCGGTCAGAGGGACAAAAATAAAACCTGACTTCTCGACCTTCGGGAGCCCGTAGCGGCTAAACCGTCGCTCTGACGAAAAAAATTTTCCTACAACTCTGCAACGTTGTTGGCAACAAAATTTCCTTCATTTTGATATAAAGTTTTTGCAGATCGGTTCAGAAATGTAGGCTCTGATGCTCCTTGAACACAAATTTTGTGAATTCTGTTCGCACTCTGTTTTTACAGTGCGAGCGAGGGAAAAAAAAAAAACTGATTTTTTCCATTTTTTCACTTTTTTTATAAAGTGATTGCTCTGAAACCGTAGAAGGTATGAAAGTGTCCTTTGGATGGTAAAGAGGTCAAATCCTTGTGACCCGTTTAAACTTTAAATGGTGTTTCTAGCTAAAAGTATGCCAGAGCTAGAAAGCTTTGAAGAGCATGTGGTTTTTGGCCAAAATCGCATTATTTCCAATGGGGCCAATTTTTGTCGTGTTTTTTTGCGATAAATCGGAAACCGAATAAAATTTCTAAAAGTTGAATAGATCCGCAAATCTCATTTCCGAGCCGGTCGTTTTGAGTCCTGAACGGCTGCGCTCGGGCAAACGGATCTTGAGATTTTACGTGCCAAAAAACGTACGGAAGAATACGGCGGATTCTATAAAGTAGAGACGGATCACTATAGTTGAATGCCTTTTAGGCATTCAACTGAATATCTGTTATAAGATATTAATTACACCCTGCAAAAGTCTGGCAACCAGTTGAGTGTCCCCGCCTCTCGCCTGTAATCAGCCAAGACCCAACTAACAATTTAACATTCCCAGAACGTTCCGGGAAGGTTATTCAAAGGTTTGCAGAACGCTCCTGAAATGTTTTTTGTTTTTGGTTCTCGAAGGGATCAAATGGAAAGTTTTATTACCGTTGCAAAATGTTATTTTTTGGTTTTCAGAATGTTCCTCTAACTTTAATTTTAACCGTAACGTTTGGAATTGGGTTCTCTCAGCGTTCTGGGAAGGTTAGGTTCTAACATAACCATCAACTAATGTTTAGGGTACGTTAGTTTTTGGTTAGATAAAAACAAACTTTTAGAGAACTTCAGGCAAACGTTCCTTAGAGGTTCCCTGTTTGGTGGGGATAGCCTCTGGCAACTACCTTGACCCAAATTGGGATAAGTGGTACAGAAGACTGTTGACTTATTTGTATTCTTCAATGAAACATTTTATTTCAGATCATTCATGTAATTTTATGATATGAATAAACTGAAACTAAATACTTGTGGCCCAATTAACTGTGCAACAGAACTACACACGATACCAGACAGATGAGGAGGATGCCCATTGAAAGAAATTTTATTTTGCTAAAGCAATGGATTAGCAGACGTATTTATTCACTCATTCATTTTTTAACTACTTGGTTTATTCTGAAGTGTGGGGTAACCATTTTTTTCATCTAGAATTAAGCAAGAGGCAGCTCACATTTTGAAAGGTCTCCAATACATTGGTAAATGTTGCTAAAGCAACACATAAATACGTGACTGAGATTCAACAGACCAGATTAATGGAGAGTGTGGAAAAGTGGTGAAGAAGCATGTGTAGGCAGGCTGGAACGGGTGGAGAACAGCAGCGATGAAGATGCTGAGAATCTCTCTGGGAGTGACCAGGATGGACAGAATCAGAGGAACAGCACATGTTAGAGGTTTTGGAGATAAAGTCAGAGATGCCAGACTGAGATGGTTTGGACATGTGAAGAGGAGAGAGAGTACATCGGAAGAAGAATGCTGGGTTTGAAACCACCAGGAAAGATGCCTTCGAGGAAGACCAAAGAGGAGGTTCATGGATACAGTGATGGAAGATACTTGGCGTGATCGAAGAAGATGCAACAGATAGGGTTTGATGGAAGAAACTGACTTGCTGTGGCGCCCCCTGAAGGGAAATGCCAAAAGAAGAAGAAGAAGAAGAAGAAATACGTGTCGAAAATGCAGGCCCTTAAAGGCCTCACACAACAGTATCAAATGTCAAATAATATGAAGGATAACAAGGCTTTTTTAATGCAAAATATACACTTTTTTAAATTTGGTCGAAAGTTAACAAAAAATTAGTGGCTTGTGATGACAAAATATCGAATGACACAATCTTACATTGTCACCAAAACTCTAAATACTGAGAGAGGGATAACTTAGTGGCAGATCTTTTTATATTAAAAAAAAAAAAACATTCAGTGAAAATGTGGACGGTGCCTGGAAAATACAACCTGTGCATCTCAACACTGTATTTTTTCTCATTCTGTCGATGCTACTTTATCATTTATCATTGCATTAATGCCATTCAGGAATAAATAAATGTGATTTGAAACATCTGCACTGCTTTACTTCATACTGACAATGGCTAATAAAATCTGACCTAATGTTTACTGTGATAAATAGAACTCTAGCAAACCATAAGTCTTCTTAAAGGGTTCATGGCAAATAAGAATGAATGGAGAGTAAGAAATCTGATTTTCTAAACAGTGGGGTGGTTACAGTCATGATCGCAAAGAGGAGTGGCTAAATGTGGGCTGAAAAACATTGTAGCAACATTGTTTAGTTGGTCAGTCGCCTTCTTAACTGTCTATCCCAAACAGGCTTTGGGGGTGCTAGAAGTCATGAGATTTTTCAGCATCAATTAAAAAAAAATTAAAAACAGGAGCAGCCTTCAAGAATGGGATGTTGATCAATAGACTTTGACACCCTGCTACTCGAGAGCTGAAAAATGGGCTCAAAAGACGGATAGATTTGCAATGTCTCGTGCATGTGATGTTTTGGAAGCCATTTAATCCTGTACTAAATCTAACTAAAACCATGTTCATGGGATGGGCATCAAACTTAGGACAGTTGCAATTTAGAAATCACTCTTTAACAGACCAGGTTTTTAGTGGTTCTTTAGCAATGCACACAAATTTCAGTACGACCTTTTTCTTGATATGAAATCTTAGCCATCCATAACTACCAGAAAGAATCAGTCAGATTCAATCTCTACATCATGCTTCTTTATGTGAGTGCACAATCTATACTTTAGAAATTTGTGAATGGCAAATAGGAATAACGGTTGAAAGGATGAATGGGAAACAAGAACCTGACCAAAATCGGTTTTAGACTAAATACGATTGGAGGACCTTGGTGTTGGCTGAAAACGTGGTAAGTCATTGTCTGGGCAATTTTTACAAACATGGTAATTTTACAAAGAATAAAAATGACAGATGACACTTGTGAATAGGGGTGGGTATCGAGAACTCGATTTTTTTTTTAACTGGTTCTGCAGCCGTCATTTTGACTGACCAATAGGTGATAGTACAAACAGATCTGCTATCGGTGCCGGTCACACCGTGCCACAACACTTTTTGCTATGTATTCTGGGACTCACTGCTGTTGCCACACAAAAAGCACCATTTTAATGGCGTGATGGCAGAACATGCAAAAAAATCTCGAGTTTGGCTTTATTTTACCAAAATCAATGCCGAAAATGCACAATGTCTAAAGTGCAATGAAGTATTGCACTTGGAACCACAACCAATTTTTTCAAACACGTTGCCAAAATCCACAGCATTCAGACTGAAAGATGCACTGTGTTTGACGAGCGTGTTGAAGCAGAGTCAAGCAGCTCCGAATCCGATGCAACAGGTATGCTAATAAATCACAGCACAAACACACTTGTGCTCCATGTTTTATCATAAAAAAACAATAAAAAAAAAGTTTTAAAAACTTTGCAGCAAAAGGGAAAAAGCCTGTCTCCCTGTTGGATAATAACAGCAGATTCACGGAACACAGGCTGTTAAATAATATCTATTGTTAGTATTGTATAACTTGAGAGTGTATTTAAGCTGGATACATTTTTTTTAAATACTGTTCTGTTTATGAGTTCCACCGTGATCCAGATTAAAGTTTTTATTTTCATAATGCTCATTTATATACACTCAACAAAAATATAAACGCAACACTTTTGTTTTTGCTCCCATTTTTCATGAGATGGACTTGAAGATCTAAAATTCATTCCAGATACACAATATTATCATTTCTCTCAAACATTGTTCACAAATCTGTCTAAATGTGTGATAGTGAGCACTTCTGCTTTGCGGAGAAAATCCATCCCACCTCACAAGTGTGCCACATCAAGATGCTGATCTGACATCACGATTAGTGCACAGGTGTAACTTAGACTGCCCACAATAAAAGGCCACCCTGAAATGTGCAGTTTTGTCTCACAGCAAAATGCCACAAGCATGAGGTAGCGTGCATTTGGCATGCTGACAGCAGGAATGTCAACCAGATCTGTTGCTCGTGCATTGAATGTTCATTTCTCCACCATAAGCCGTCTCCAAAGGCGTTTCAGAGAATATGGCAATACATCCAACCGGCCTCACAACCGCAGACCACGAGTAACCACACCAGCCCAGGACCTCCACATCCAGCAGGTTCACCTCCGAGATCGTCTGAGACCAGCCACTCAGACAGCTGCTGAAACAATTGGTTTGCATAACCAAACAATTTCTGCACAAACTGTCAGAAACCGTCTCAGGGAAGCACAACTGCATGCTCGTCGTCCTCATCGGGGTCTTAACCTGACTCCAGATCGTCGCCGTAACAGACTTGAGTGGGCAAATGCCCGCATTCGATGGCGTCTAGCATGTTGGAGAAGTGTTCTCTTCACGGATGAATCTCGGTTTACATTGTTCAGGGCAGATGGCAGACAGCGTGTGTGGCGTCGTGTGGGTGAGCGCTTTGCTGATGTCAATGTTGTGGATCAAGTGGCCCATGGTGGTGGTGGGGTTATGGTATGGGCAGGCATTTGTTATGGACGAAGAACACAGGTGCATTTTATTGATGGCATTTTGAATGCACAGAGATACCGTGATGAGATCCTGAGGCCCATTGTTGTGCCATACATCCATGAACATCACCTCATGTTTCAGCAAGATAATGCACGGCCCCATGTTGCAAGGATCTGTACACAATTCTTGGAAGCTGAAAATGTCCCAGTTCTTGCATGGCCAGCATACTCACCGGACATGTCACCCATTGAACATGTTTGGGATGTGCTTGACCAGCGTATATGACAGCGTGCACCAGTTCCCACTAATATCCAGCAACTTCGCTCAGCCATTGAAGAGGAGTGGACCAACATTCCACAGGCCACAATCTGATAAACTCTATGCGAAGAAGATGTGTTGCACTGCATGAGGCAAATGGTGGTCACACCAGATACTGACTGGTTCTGAGTCCCCAGACCGCCAATAAAGCAAAAACAAAATGCACATTTCAGGGTGGCCTTTTATTGTGGGCAGTATAAGGACACCTGTGCACTAATCATGATGTCAGATCAGCATCTTGATGTGGCACACTTGTGAGGTGGGATGGATTATCTCAGCAAAGCAGAAGTGCTCACTATCACACATTTAGACAAATTTGTGAACAATGTTTGAGAGAAATGGTAAGATTGTGTATCTGGAATGAATTTTAGATCTTCAAGTCCATCTCATGAAAAATGGGAGCAAAAACAAAAGTGTTGCGTTTATATTTTTGTTGAGTGTAATTTAATTTAATCATTTATAATTTATTGTAGAATTTACATGCAGTAATTACTGGTTGGCAACTAGATAGTACAAGCTGGTGAAAGTATGGCACATTGGGGTTCTGTCCTGGCTTTCTATCTCATTCATTGTTCTCTGTTGTCTGTTCATGTAGATTTACACTTCTAGTTGGTACAGTGCAATTCACATGCTGCCCACCTTTATCTCCCTCCTCTTTGGGAGAGAGCTCCATTTCAGATTCCTGATAGATACTCTGCGTTCATGTCC
Source organism: Neostethus bicornis (assembly GCA_902685375.1). Taxonomy (NCBI): domain Eukaryota; kingdom Metazoa; phylum Chordata; class Actinopteri; order Atheriniformes; family Phallostethidae; genus Neostethus; species Neostethus bicornis. The sequence continues at coordinate 9,343,112 of CACRXE010000076.1, read as the reverse complement.
TTGGCATGGCCAGACCGAGGAGACCTCTGTGCTTCATCATCCCCACTCCATCAGGATAAAATCCATCTACTCATTCCCGTCCAGGGCATGCAACTGGGCTGAGGAGTCCCCCGTGTTTCCATCAGGATGAAATCCATCTACTCATCCCCGTCCTGGACATCTCAAGGCTGAGGAGTCTCCTGTGTTTCCATCAGGATGAAGAACATCTATTGACTTCTTTAGATATTTTAGCTGTGGAGTAGAATAAGCTAATATTTAAACAGTAGACTTAGACACATTGGATGCTCGTCCCTGGGGAGGGATCTCTCTTTTGTGTGGATCCCCACAAGGTTTCTCATTTTTCCCCCACTGATGGGTTTTTTTGGAGTTTTTCCTCACTATGAAGGAGAGTGTAACTTTTCAGTTGAATGGCTCTTAAAATACTTTCTTACTGTCACTCGGTCTCAGCATTGAAGTGAACAGTTTCTGTTCATAACACTTGTAACCAAAACATCTACATGAAACTATAAAAATAAGTGATGCTCCTGAATAAATATCTAGTTCCCAACTTGCTGCTTGTCAATGATACTTCAATCACGACCGAATCTGTCCTATTGATTTTTGTACTTTTAATTCTTTTTTCATTTTAAAATCCTGACATGAGAGGAGAAGCCGGTGACACTTCGTCTGACAACAATGTCAGTTGACGTGGCGACCATCACGCCTGTCACATCCTCTCTACCTGAAGACATCGTATTTAATTGAACTGTCATCTTTAGGTTAAGGCAATATTGTTCCAAATAGCAGAGCATTGACGGGTATCACCCACGACAGCAATTACAAATAAATCTAAGTCATCATCAGTTACGTTCAGACTGATTGTCTCTTATCTCTTCTAAAAGACGTTAACATGATGAATGGTCAGTCAGTGAAGTAATAAGTCACAGTTTCAGGAACAGACAGTGATTTTCATTTTGACCGCCGACTGACATAAACGGTGTTGCATGATGTCACAGAGAACATCGTGTTTTCTCCTCATTGTTCTAAAGATAGAAAGATGCAATTAATTTGATATGCCTTCATAGGTAACACTGCTTTGCAATCCAACCCAAATTCCGTCTAGTAATTTGCGCCCAGATTTTGCGAAACAAACTTAAACTGCATCTATTAATTTTTTTTACACATACTGTATTGATCCCTCAAACGGGGACATTTCTGTACTGCATTGCCCCATAGAAGGCTGCCACAATGGCGCCAATTGTGGCCGAAAGGGGGAGTCATGAGTTTTCCCCAAGGACACTCGGGCATGGACCCAATGTGAAATTCTACCTCTGAGCCAACGCCTCGTCCCATTCATTCTTTTTAATTTTCAATTTTTTTTTTGTCACAATCCTTGTGCCGTTCCCACCCTCAACCATGGTCACAAGCCATGGGTGGTGACCGAAAGAATGAGATCGCAGATTCAAGTGGACGAAATGAGCTTCCTTCGCAGGGTGGCTGGGCTCTCACTCAGAGATCGGGTGAGGAGTTCTGCCATTTGGGAGGAGCTCGGTGTCAAGCCGCACCTCCTCCAGGTCGAGAGGGGCCAGATGGGGTGGTTCGGGCATCTGGTCAGAATGCCTCCGAGCGCCTCGCTGGTCAGGTGTTTCAGGCACGTCCCACCGGGGGGAGACCAGACCCGCTGGAGAGACTAAGTCTCACAGTTGGCCGGGGAATCACTTGGGATCCTTCTGGGTGAGCTGGAGAGTGCAACTGGGGTGAGAGAAGCCTGGGCTTCCCATCTGAGGCTGTTGCCCCCGCGACCCAGCCCTGGATAAGTGAAAGACGACGGATTGGAACAATCCTGGTGCACCAGGCTAATGACTTAACTTTCAAAGGCAGCTTAAACTGCTTCATTCTTTAACTAGAAACTAGCACCAAAACCAAAACATCTCCAGATTAGAAAACTAGAAACCTGTATCAAAATAAGCTCCTCCCTGCATCGTCTATCTGCTTCGTTATGGTTCTTATTAATCCATAGACATTTGGCTTTGAGTGGGAAACTTCGGCATAATTACAAAAACATTTTTTATTGTTTAGTTTACAATAGAACAATAAATTTTTATCATAGGATACGTTTTTGAAATTATATCTCAAACAACCTATATTGCCCATCTCTACCACAAAATGTTGCCCATGTGCCTTCTGGGTAATGAGAAGCCTTTAACTGCTGGTGACCTTCCACGGAGACACCATTGATAGCATCCCAGATTACTGTATGTATCACATTGTGGTGCACAGAGTGCACAGCAGCCAACATGATCACGCTGCAGGCTGCTACGATGGCGCCAATGGTGGACGAAATGGGGAGTTGGGTGTCTTCCCTAAGGACACACAAGCATGGACCCAATGTGAATTGAATCAACTTCTCCCAATCCAAAGGCGGCAATTCTACCACTAAGCTAACACCTTGTCCCACGCTGCAGACGGGGATCAAAGCAGTCCAAAAGATCACTGGTTGCTCTCTGCCTTTCCAAGAAGACATTGCCAGCTCTTGCTACCACTAATTAACACCTCTGCTATGATGCCGAATCACCAAATCTGACAAAAGGGATTATGATGATACTTACCTACTGATACTAGCAGAGTTGGATAGTCTTCAGTAATTGATGGTCGGATATGTTTTCCCACCGATAATGTGCCTATGCTGTCATGGGGTTGCTGCTTTCCTTCCTTTGGCTCCATCAGAGCTCCTTCTGTCAAAACAGCACATGTAACTCTTCAATGAAGATGGATGACTTTCTGTCTGGAGGATATAGAGGGATTCAGAGGACCGGGAGAAGGAGGGTAGGAAGACGAGAGTGATGGAGAGAGAATGGAAAGCAGAGTTGTAGAGAATTTTAATGGTTAAAAGCTGGAGAAACAACACATTTAAGTTGTTTCCTTTGTTGCTTCCTGAGTCTTGTGTAGACGCAGGAAGTAGCATTGGTTTAATAGGGTGGGCTACTCTTCTTATGAAAAATCCTCCAGTGTCAACAAGTTTATGTAACAAAAATAAATCAATTGGCTTCTTCTCGGTTAAGTTTGATCTTTGATGTGAAAAATAGATTTATTGTCTGAGATGTAAATAGTTTTACTTTTTTAAATGATAAATGTGATTGTTTCAAAATGGTTGAAGGTTAAAGAGGAGAATTTGTGCTTTTGTGGGATAAAAATTCTTACCTTATAGCTTATATATGTGTAAATATAAATGTGGTATCTTTTGATTGCTCAGAAATGTGATATTCACCAAAATAAAAGCTTGTGAACATTTATTCAGTATTACTTCTGGTTTGAGAAGAATGAATTCCCTTCTCTTAATACTCAATCAGTGCGCTTGGTAACGGTATTAAACAGTAACATAAAATTCATCATGAATTTTGGGTAAGTCTTGTTTAGAGCAAAATGCATTAAGCCTTTTAGATTTTTAATTTGGTGCATTTACACAAAAAACGGCTGGGGTATTTTTGCCTCAGCTCTCTCTTGCAGGCGCCCCATCAATCCACCTGTAGATAGATACGTAGATGCTACATCAGGCATGGGCAAACTTTGGCCCACGGTGCACATGTGGCCGGTTAAACATTTTAATCCGCCCGCCGAACTTGAAAAAAGTAAATAAACCTTGCTAGTGTTTTATTTCCCCTGCAATTCTAATGTTTCCTCACGAGATGGTGCACTCTGAGCTGAAAAGCCATCGCGCCCAACACATACACATAAGCAAGCGTGTTAGATGTTCAAACAAGCAAAATGTTACATCAAGCGCTTAGATTTCAAACCTAGCACCGCTAGATGCATGTTTTTAAGCACTATCACACTAGATTTCAGACCTAGCGCCGCTAGATTTGAAATTTAACGCTCTTGATGTAACATTTAGCGCTCGTTTAAAATCTAGCACGCCATTCTATCGGTCTAATCTAGCGGTTACCAAAGCAGGCCATCTGTCTGCTTCTGTTCCGGCCCCTGGGTTCGAACATCTCGGGCCACAATGTTAGAACCCAATGCGGCCCGCAAACCAAAAGTTTGCCCACCCCTGTGCTACATCCTTCTCTCGCTTTAGAAGGAAAACGCTGACACGATCAAACCTGTCCACCTTGGGCTTGATCTCATTCCACCATGGTTGCAGCATGATACAATCTCCAGGCTTTACGGGTTCCACAGTGGTACAGGGGTTAGCATGATAGCCTCACAGCAAGAAGGTCAGGGTTTGAGTCTTGCATAAGGGGTGAGGCTTGAAATCCTGGTCTTTCTGTGTGGAGTTTGCATGTTATCCCTGTGTATGCATGGTTTCCTTCAGGTACTCCGTTTTCCTCCTACTCTCCAAAAACATGCATGTTAGGTTAATTGGCTATGGCAAAATTGACCCAAGGAGAATGCATGTGTTGGATGGTTGTCTGTGTGTGGCCCCGCAACAGACTGGCGACCTGTTTTGGGTGTACCCTGCTTTTACCCTGATATCAGCCGGGATAGTCTCCGGCACTCCCCGTCGCCCCACCAAGGATAAGTGGTTCAGAAGGCTAAACAATAGTGTTCAAACAATTAAATTGAATTGACGTAATATTTTCTTCATATGTGTGTTTGAGACGCTCTTTGTCTGGCCCATCACCTTGGACGTCTTTGCCTTGGATGACCCTACCAGGGTCATTAAGCCCTGGACAACATAGATACTAGGATCATTGGGGCACGCAAACCCCTCCACCACGATAAGATGGCCCGGATAAGCAGAAGACGACGGAACGAGACAGAACTTAATATTTTTCTGGTGAATGAAAAGTTGAATAAAAATTGAGGTTCATTTAATTTTAAATTAACAGTAACAAATTTTTTAAAAAGTATACATGCAACTTAATTACATTAAGTTAAATTATTGTAAGATTAACTGATCATATTTTTTCTCTCAATATTTTTCAGTGGCATGAAGATTTTATTTTTAATGACTACACGAGTGTGGGATTTAGTGACACCTTGAGGAAAATATGAAGAGTGATCCATAAATATTATTTCTATTTTCTTCTCTGAAATTAAGAAGAAGAACTGAGGATGTCAGAAGTATAAAAACTAAAGTATTAAACGTCCTACATATCTGTGTTTGGTTTGATTATGATGGATGTCTCCACACAATCAATGTCAAAATGTGCTGCTAAGAAGCACGCTTGCTTTGGATTTTTGGACATTAAAAAAAAAAAAAAATTAATAAATCAGATTAATTGTTCAGTAACTTTCTTGAAAATAAATCTTTACGTATATCTGTATGAAGAAATAAACTATTACACATTAAATTTTTCAAGTGGAAAGAAAAACCACCCTCACCTATGGTCACCAGCTGTGGGTGGTGACCGAAAGAATGAGAATGCGGATACAAGCAGCCGAAACGAGTTTCTTCCGCAGGGTGGCTGGGCTCTCACTCAGAGACCGGGTGAGGAGTTCTGCCATCCGGGAGGAGCTCGGTCTCGAGCTACTCCTCCTCCGGGTCGAGAGAAACCAGATGGGGTGGTTCGGGCATCTGGTCAGGATGCCCTCCAAGCGCCTCGCTGGTGAGGTGTTTCGGGCACATCCCACCGGGAGGAGACCAAGTGGCAGATCCCGGACCCACTGGAGACACTATGTCACACAACTGGACGGGGAACAACTCGGAATCCTTCCGGATGAGCTGTAGGATGCAGTTGGGGTGAGAAAAGCCTGGGTTTTCCGTCTGAAACTGTTCCCCCCGCAACTGGCCCTGGATAAACGGAAGATGACGGAAAGAAAAAGAAGATCAACCACAAAAGCAAAAGATCAACCATATACCAGTGGTGTTTTGATGTTTTTTACATTTTAAATTAGCAATCAAATATTAACTTAATAATCGAACACAATAATCACACTAACTTTTATAACTACACTAAGTATAAAGACCACGTAAGACACTGGCAACCTGTTCGAGGTGTACCCCGCCTCTCCTAAAATCAGCCGAGATAGGCTCCGGCACTGCCCACAACCCCATTAGGGATAAGAGGTTTAGAAGATGAAACGTAACTAAGTTTAGAATTACATTTAGATCAAATAGGAATCTACCTATCTTTAGAATATAATGAAAGGAAGGTATGCATGTGGTCCTGCGACAGGCTGGTGACCTGCACGTGTGTACTCCTCCCTCCAACTGTTTACTAGCAGTGATAGATTCCAGCATCACTGTGACTCTACATATGAAAGTGTATTGAATTGAATATACTTTATTGATACCAGAAGGGAAATTTGAGTGCTGCAATGCAAACACGCACTGTGTCCAACTTGGCAAACTAAAAGCTGGAGTCCACAAAGCCAGGCCGCAGTGAAGAACACAAAACTGGCCACTTTGTATTTCACTGGGTCCGAGTGAGTGCTTCCAGTTCCTCAATCATGTAATTTCGATAGAAGGATGTATATTCGTATATTTTGTCAGACCGATTTAAATCGAAACTGTTCATTATATCGATTACAAGAATCCTTGTTCTCACTGTACATTAAACTAACTTCCTCTTCATGAGGTTCCTCCATAGCATTTGTGAGAATATCATAAAAAAAAATAAAAAAAAGCATGACAAAACATAAAAAGCTCACACTGACAAGCAAAATACGGCTGCCCCGTACTTCACCATCCATTAACTCTGATCTTTGACCTGACCAGTTGTGATTTTGTGATTGTGGAACACAGAGGTCACACTTGCTTGTCAAAACAGGCCTGCTGATGAGTGACCGTTTGGTGTTGTAGAGATCTCTGATGTTTCTGGGTGTGTTGCTGAGCGTGTGTAACGAGTTAATGAGTCAAACTGCAGCACAGTGTTTTCTCATGTGATAATGGGAAAAATGGTAATGCATTATTTAGCTGCAAAACATTTTCTGAGGCTCTGAAAACATTCATAATGCATAATTTTGTTATGTGATTTATGAGACTCCCCGATAACACAGTGTGTTTTTTATTGTTTTCTGTACTAATTCATTTTCAGACCCGTTACAGAGTTTGAAAAAAAAAACATAAGACGAATAATCCTGGGTTTTTTGGCAGTGCTTTATGACCATTCTTAAAACTCAAATTATTACATTTTTTGGAAATAAAAGTTTGTTGAACCGACTAAATGTAAGACATTAACCCCAAAAAAAAGTAGTTGCTGTGTGTAAATCACTACCAAACATTTGAACGACTGTCAAGCATCAAAACAACACAATGAATAAAATATGAAACTGATAGTTGGTCAGTCAACCCTCACAGGGTGGCAAAAGTGCTGATTTGATCACGACTGATTTGAGGCGAGGGGCAGGGTACACCCCAAACAGGTCACCTGTCTGTTGCAGGGCCACACACATACAACCATACAAACACATTCATTCCTAGGGGTCGTGGTCAATCAACCTACCATGCATGTTTTTGAAGGGTGGGAGGAAACTGGAGTACCTGGAGACAACCCATGTATACACGGGGAGAACATGCAAACTCTACACAGAAACACCAGTGTTCCAAGCATCGTCCCCACCCTGGACTTGAACCCGTGATGCTGTGAGGCCAACGCGTCACCATGCCGCCCCCAGTAGTTGGTGAAAATACTAAACCTATAAATCTAATTGTACAGACTAAAAGAAATCGAGGAGAAAAGGAGCAATTCTGAGCCTTTTTTTCTGGACAATACCGGCCTTTTAAAAACCTTATTCTGCCACCACACACTCGATGATAGGTACATAATCTTCCAAATTTGACTCGAAGTTAACATTTTACTGTTTTCTGACACTTTTTTTGAAATGCATAATTTTTGACTTTTATATAGATCAATCCCAGAGGAAAAACAACATCTGAATATGAGAAAATATTTAAGTTGTTGGTTGGTTAAAAGTCTTTTATGAAAATTTTTGTAGCCAAATATGCAAATTTTAATAGGAATTCCACATGTTGTTGGAAAAGGCGTTAGCTAAGTGGTAGAATGTCCATCCTTGGACCGGAAGAAGCTAGTTTGATACCCCCTGAGACCACGCCTAACAGTCCTTTGAGAGGAACTCTCACCACTGGCGCTATCACGGCTGAATGCAGTGGTGCAATACATCAAATACTCCTAAAGCAGGCACTGTCAAACTACGGCTCATGGGCCAAATGCGGCCCGTTAAACATTTTAATTTGGTCCGCTGAACTTGAAAAAATTAAATAAATAAACCTTGTTACTGTATGATTTGGAAAGCCATCGGGCCCAAAACACACATATAAACAAGCGTGTCAGATGTTAAAAACAAGCAAAATGTTACATCAAGCACTTAGATTTAAAACCTAGCGCTGCTAAAGTGGAGACGGTGGCCGTGTGGTTAGCGCGTTTGCCTGCGGACCGGAAGGTCGCGGGTTCGTGTCCCACGGAGAGCACGTCTAGGGTCCTTGGAGAAGACACCTAACCCCCGCTTCTCCCACCATTGGTGCCGTTGAAGGGCAGCCTGCTGCGGTGTAAGGAGTGCAGCAAACAAATTTCCCTGGTGAGGGATGAATAGAGTAATTCAAAATAAATAAATAAATAAAGGCCCGTTTTTAAGCACTATCGCACTAGATTTCAGAACTAGCACCGCTAGATTTAAAATTTAACGCTCTTGATGTAACATTTAGCGCTTGTTTAAAATCTAGCGACATTCTATCGGTCTAATCTAGCGGTTACCAAAGCATGCCATATATCTGCTCCTGTTCCGGCCCCTTTGTAATATGTCAGAACTCAAAAAGTTTGCCCACCCCTGCTCTAGAGGGATATGTATCTTACGGCAAAAAAAATTGAAATAAATAACTTATCTCTGAAGTCATTAGAAAAGTCCAGAAACCAGCTTGTAGCATCCAAAATAGCAACGAAGAAACAAGAGTACACCAAAACAAACCAAACAAACACCACTTATTTTTTTTCAATTTCAACAAAATACATCCAACTCAGATCTCCTACTACTATAAAATCCTTTAACTCATCAATTTGCTCATATTTATTGTGAGAAATAGTTTTACTTTGATAAGATCGACCGAGTCATTCTATTCATCAGTCTGTCTGTAAACCAGAGCATGTGATTTGTCAGCGGTGAAGAACAACAGCAGCTGCTGTGATGCAGGTAGCGTGTTAGTTTGATAAGATTGGAAGAAGCGAATGTTCCCTGACACTAATGAATATCAGCTTTATTAGGATATGATTGCGGCCATCAAAAAGGTTATTGGTTTCATAACATTGTATATTAAAAACAATTTAATCTCATCCTTGTAAACAGTAATCCAATCATTTTCAGGCTCTTCTCCCTTGTGATTGGTGGGAAAAGCAGAAGAAAGTCATATATAGAACATCTTCTATGATATCTATGGGGGTTATTTCTTGGTTCAAAACTATTTTTCCACAATAGCGTACACTATTTCAGATTTAGAGGGCTGCTGTGCTTGGTGGGGCTATAGTTTGTGTTTCATCGCAGATTTGGATAAGCATGGTATCTATAGTTAGCTCAGAAATACAGTTGCAACAAAAAAAATTGGTTTAGAAACACATTTTTTCAGTTTTACTTTCATTTTGATGCAGTGAATTTCCCCTCCTCTCAGTCCACACTCGGTCGGAATTGTTTGAGTGCATGAGCGGAGGGACAGCACTACCTGAAGGGATAGTGTCAGTGGATTGCGTGTTTGCTGTAAAAACATTTTAAAAACTGTAAAAAAAATTTGTGTAAATAGTAGTTACACATCAACGGTAAAATCTTTTGCCAACTTGGCGTCGGAAATGTATCCAAAAACTGGATGAGTAACTTCAGAAATTTCTCAAATTTTTATAAACAAAATAGAAAACAACTTTAGACATGTTTTGACGTGGGAATAACATTAAAAAAGGTGGAAACTTTTACAGTTTAGTTTCCTGGAAAGACTTCTTTAAAGAAATATGAGAGCAAAAAAAAAAAAGACAAACATCATAAGCGAAGCACCATAAAAGTTCAAATGAACATTCTAAGTGAATAGCTCTCAAATAATATTTCCAGGAAGGTTTTTTATTTGAATCTATAATGTTTTCCCTTTTCTCCATGACGAGTGTTGCACTGAAAGCAAAGTAAATTTACAGTCGTCTTTGTCTCAATTTCAGCTCAAAGAAAACAGAGAAGAAAGACTGTGAAGTTAGTGAAAAAGAGGGATAGCCTGAGAGGAAAGGAGAAAGAGAGAGAGAGAGAAGCTTTTAAAAGGATTTTGTCGTTATTGACTGGTTGCACTCTTCAGCTAATAGCCATTTAAAGATTATGGGCCTGCTGGTGGAAATCAAGGCCTCCATTGTTTGCCTTATTGCATTCTGGCAGATGGGGGCTGACACAACAACACGCAGCATCCCTCCGGGCACGCTCGCCCAGCACCGACCCTCCATCAGCAGATCTCCTATTGAACTGGCCCTAATAACTGGCCATGAATTATTAATCCTTGAACCATATTGAAGGCAGAGAGAGGAGAGGGAAACAGGGGAGGATAGTGGGCCGGTTGCCGTGTGTGATTGGCGTACAGGTGCCAGTCGGAGAAAAAAGCTTTGTCCAAAAGAGTCCCAGGATGATCATTTCTCGGAACGGGGAGGACATTCCGATAACTGGCATGGGAAGATAAAATATATATTCATTAAATGTCAAATTGCTGATGAAATGGGTCCGATCCATTAGTGGGTAGCGGAGCGGCCAGTTAATGTTTCCCGGTTGCTGCTGGGTTGGGTGGCTTTTAGTGCTGCTCTGGGTAACTGCTGGAAACTGGATCACTTCATCTTACAAGCAAAATAAAAAAAAAGTTTGTAAGAGCAGGTGTTGTAGGAAATAAGAAGGAAACACTTTGGAAAGCTGGGTCATATGCACCTGTTGGTGAAATGTAATAACTTTGTAGTGTTTCAACCCAAGTGAACCCGATCCGTCATGTGAAGTGTATTCGTCTGCTTTCTTGGTAGATGATTTATTCACAGGGATCGATTTCCAACTTGGGCTGGACCTCCTTGTTACAACACAAGCTTCTGATTTAAACTTTTCTAAACTCTGTTAGTTCTACATAGCGTCAAACAGCCTCCAAACTTTCTAAAATAAACTGAATGCATGCATTCCAGGTTAAAGTTTAAAAGTTTTTAAAGTTTTCATAATGACAGTTCGGGTTCCATCTTTACCAGTGTTTGTTTTCTCTTCTAATACTAGGAAAGATTTAAAATGGAATAAAAGTAGGATAAAGATTCCTAAAATGTTAGAGAGTTGTTATTGTCCTTTCCTTTTTGTACAACATTGTACATTTGGGTAAGTTTGGGATGCAATATTTGTCCAAAAAATGCTCATAAATACATTTAGTCTGTTTCAATTTAATTTTTAACACTGAATTCCCCAATTTTCTCGCTCCTCACTCAGCCTCATCAGTGGGCGTGTGAATGGGAAGGATAGCAATATCTGAGGGGAGGGATGGAGCTTGAGCAGGCAACTTCCTGTTTACTTTAGAATGTTGGCGTGGCAAAGAACAATGAACACACTAACAATCAAATAGTATTCGTGAGCTGGACACGTTTTTGGGACCAGTTCAGAACTTGTTTTTTTTCCTCTTTCAACACGAGTGGAAGATCCATAAAGCAATGTCCACAAAGACCCAGGGCTTTGTTTATAAAGACTTGTGTAGATCTAAGCTGTACAAAAATTTTCTGCTGACCCTAACTCTACGTCATATGCGACCTGCAATAAACCTCCCTTTATTTAACTCACAACTGAAACAGATCTCAACACCTCGCCCCACAACGCTTCTAGAAATCCAAATATGGATCATGCAGTGGTCCTCAAATGAGCAGGTGCCACCTGTCATGGCGAGTTATCACCATTGTGTAGCTGTTGTGGTGTCTCCCACGAAAGATAGTAGAATGGAATGTGATCTCCATGACCTGCAACTCTGTGACACACACTGATCTGTCACTGAAATAAAAAAGAAACGATCTGGCCTTGAGGTTGTGATAACAAGGAAGCTGACCATGCATTGGGATCTATGAGAATTGCTGGAGGTTTCTAATTTTTCTTATGACAGGCATTCATGTGTGTTTTCAAATTGTTTCCTTACTGCTTCATTCTGATCACAAGTGTCGTCTTTGCAGTTTGAAGCTCCTAGCTTGGTTTACAGTTATGCAAAACTCCATGCACTCTGTCATCTTTAAAGATTGCTTAGTTTGCATAGAAATTGGCCTTACCACCGAATTTGAGCACAAACAAGTTTTTACAAATGAGGCCAAATTTTGTCCATTTGGAATGGGAGTTCATTTGTTGGTCAAAGAAAGTGAGCAACTACTTTGGGCACACCTGTGTAATCTTAAGAGATCATTCTTAGTCAGGTACTTAATATAAAAATGTTCCTTTTTGTGGTTGCTTTATGTAAAAATATGATAAAACAACAATTTTACAGTGTGTACTTTTCTTCTATGCTGCACCATACCCACTAAAGTTTGCATGTGTGTTTTTCCATTTCTCTTTTTTCACTTCTGTCAGCCGCCTGCTCTCACTGAATTAAAAAGCCTTCGGCAGGACTGTTCTCACTTCCCATTGATTCAAAATGAAGTCTACCCAGCGCCTGATGAATTGAATTTCCTGTGTCAAAAGCCTGCGAATTCTAAGAAAATAATGAGCAACGCCCGAAGAATCCCCTTTCAGATTTCATTATGAGGGAGAGGTTCTAATTGTGAGGAAATTAAATTTCCATTGCTTTCTCTCTCCACAAGTTACTCTCTTTGTGCTGCTGATGTGGTGAGGGTTGTTTTAGCTGAATGCTTTGAGTGTCCTTTTAAAAGCCAATCATCTCCAGTTAACCGAAACCACAACAGTAATAACAGATTTAGCTGGTATCAAGCAGGGGGTTATGAAGAATTGATGCATCATTCCTCAGCTTCTGGTTTTCAACTAGGTGGACAATGGCAGCCGATGTAGGTTTGCTAACATGAAAGAGACAGAGACGAGTCTTCCAACATCTATTTGCCTGAAAGCTGCTCTTTGGATAAGTGCTCCCTTTTCATCAGCAGCACACATCAAACGCATGAAGGAAAACTCGCGGGATGGAGCTGAAATGGAGCGAGGAGTGAAAACAAATAGATCTGGATATCCTTGTTCCTAGCAATCAGTTTTTATCATCTAATGATTCAATATAAAACATGCTACTTTGTTAGGATATATGAAAATGGTGGGGTCTTTTCCAGCATGGGTTTAAAATACAATGAAACTTTGACTTTTATACCAGGCAGGATGTTTACCCATCGTACCCTGATAACTGTCCAGCTAAAAGAAAGATCTAGCCCCGACAGATCAGCAACTTTTTGTGAATACTGTGAAGTGTTAAGAATGGTCTTCATTTTTTCTGACTTCTTATGGGTTACATATTGTCAGGGGTTTGGCTCAAGACCCCGACAAACAGAAGACGAGGAAGGAAGGCGGGCCTTTTATTAATAACAATAATAAAATAAACAATAATAAAGAGGAGCAGCGGCTGGAGCATGGGAGACCCAGAGCAGCATAGCTGGGCGCAATCACCCAATTTATAGGGCTGGGCCTCTTAGGTCTGGGTGTGGCTGTGGTGTGGCTCAGGAGCAGCGTTCTCCTTTACAAAGGAGAGAGAGCGAGACAGCAGCAGAAAAAGGCCCAGGGCCTTCACAATATCCAACCAATAAAAACATTTAGTTGTCGCCATAACCAGGAAGTTGGAGTGATTGACGCATGTTGGTTAATTGTAATTGTTGACCGTAAAAACTTTGTTAGCTGAGATTTTTAATGTCCCACAAAGTCCACATTTAACGACTTTAATCTTGCTATGTCCTGGTCCAGTCCAGTGCAGGGCCGCACGGTGGCGCAGTGCTTAGCGCAGTGGCGTCACAGCAAGAAAGTCGGGAGTTCAAACCCCGGGTAGGGATGAGGCTAATAACACCGATCTTTCACATACACGTTCTCACGTTCTCTATGTGTGGGTTTGTTTGGCCACTCTGAAATTGCCTGTAGAAAGACTGTGTGTGTGTGCCCTGTAACAGACTAGTGACCTGTTCAGGGTGTAGCCTGTCCCTTGTTGTATAGGCTCTGGTACTTGTGGTTTTTTAACTGGAAGTATTGCTTTTCTGAGCAAACAAAAAGTACCATGTTAATCTATGCATGCTATGAGATAAGAATCATTACCTCATCAAAGCACAAGACCCGCTCTTAAGTGGCTAAAATAGAGAAAAACATTTATTCATCCTTCTTTGAGTAGTGGATCATTGCTAATACACTAAAATGTTTGGTATAAAAATGTTCTTGGGGTACGAAAATACCAAGCAACTGTTGAACAACTCCCAAACTACACCTGTGATGCAAGAGGAAATAATAAAATAATGGCTGTTCAAATAAATCATTTCCACACAAAAGTGAACAAGCCGAGATCATGTGCCATGACACGATTATCTGGGTAAACCCTGAGTGCGTGCGTATGTTTGAGTGCAAAGCGAGTGGGAAAACGCCTGCGGGCAGTGGATGAATGGAAATTAGGAGGAGTGGGGGGCAAACACAGAGCAGGTCAAAATGAACACCATCTGGGTACATGAAAGGGAGGCGGGTGAGTGAGGTAGTGGTGTGCAACTAAACAAAAGCACCACTGGTGCCAGCATGTAACCAACAACACCACCATCCTCAATGTTGTAAACCCCCCCCCTAGTCAGGTGGAAGTGGAGTAGTATGTAAGACCCATCACTCATGTGGACCCTCCCCCTCTCTCTTTATTCCCCAGTGTGTTCAGATCACTGCCAAAGGAGCCACAGGCCACTTGCAGCCTGACAGTCAGCTCCTCTAATGGGCCTGGCTGTTTATTTTGTACCGCTTGGAAGTGGATTAGCTGGAGGTAATTATGGTTAATGATCTGCCCGCCTCACCCCGTTGATCTGTAGTCACCCGTTTGCTTGGCTAGTAGCAGCATATAGCTGCCGGCACCATTAATATGAGCTAATGTTACCTATTAGAGCAACAAAAGGGGAAGGGCAGAGGGAGATTTGTCAGATGAATCAGAATGTGAAGGGTTTTAAAGCACAATGAGGTGAGATGGATCAATCATACGGAGCAAAAGTGATGATTGTTGGGGTTCAAGGAGTTTTGGAAATGACAGTTTGATTATATTGATTGACAAGCTGTTTTTGTAAGAAGAGGCCTCAGAGCAAACATCATTATCTCCACGTTTAACTTTGTTGAGGTATTGCGAGGCAGCATAAATCTTCTAATCTGTAATTAGAAGTGAAGGCTTGTCGTTCAAACAGCGGATGTTTTGGATGAGATATTTAGAAGAAGTAATTATAAAATTATTTATTTCCTACTGAAATAAATTATTCAGTTGGATGTTTTCATGTAAAGAAGAGAAAAACTTTCAGGTATTTAGTCAGTCAGTCACTTGCAGGGATGAAGGCCAGGGTACACCCCGAACAGGTCCCCAGTTTGTCACAGGGCCACAAACATACAACCATAAACACACACACTCATTTCTAGGGGCAATCAAGTAGTAGCCAATCAACCTATTAAGCATTTTTTGGAGGGTGAGAAGAAAGAAAAAACAGGTGGAGAGAATCGAATACCACTGAATTCACATCTACGGTGCTTGGAGAAGACACCTAACCCCCTGTTTCCCCCACCGTTGGTGCTGTCGTGGCAGCCTGCTGCGGTGCAATGCAGCACACAAATTTTCCGGTGAAGAAGGAATTAAGTATACTTCTTCTAAACCGTAATACCCGAAGGAAACCCACATATACACGAGGAGAACATGCAAACCCATACAAAAAGGCCAGTGGTCCAAGCCTCGTCCCCACCCGGGACTGTGCAACCCACCACGCCACCCTTCAGATATTTAAATGCGTGATAAACTTATGTTTTAATTAGATAAAGAAAAATACATTAGCACTGTATGCTTGCTCCTAAATTACACTACCATACATTTAATTGGTACTTTGGCGGCTTTTGTTGAAGCAAGGAAACTTGACCAAGAAAGTAACCGTGAAAATAACTGCATGAACACGACAGTGGATCATTTTAAAAAGCCTTTTGTCTGCAATTGATCACATCAAAACTTTTACCTTATGGCTGGTAACAAATTTTTTAAGTACCATTTTGAACAATAGTTTCATTTTGTCTTCTAACCACCTTATCCTCAACAAAGTTGCGGGGACTGCCCGAGCCTATCCCAACTGATTAAACGTGATAGGCAGTGTACAGCCTGAACAGGTTGTCAGTTGTGGGGAGCACACACACAACCACCCACACACACACACACACACACACTCATTCCTAGAGATAATTTCCAGAGGTGGGTAGTAACGCATTACATTTACTCTGCTACATTTACTTGAGTAACTTTTTGAATAAAATGTACTTCCATGAGTATTTTTAATAGTTTGTACTTTTACTTTTGTAAATTTATGAGTAAATAGCGCTGTTCTTACTCCGTTACATTGGGCAAAAGTTGACCCGTTACTTTTTTTGCTTCAAATACGTTTTTCAGTAGAATAAGTTTTTTTTAAAGAGCGCTTCCTGATTTGAATGTCTGTAGACAATGTTCCTCCAATCAAATCTAGTGAAAACGACGCCATCTGACCTATCAGACGTGCCTATGCCCGGTCTTGCAAGACAACAAAACTCAGTGCGAAAAAGTTATTCTGGAAAACAAGTTACTGCTAAAGCAGATGAAAATGGTAAAATGGATTTCATAGTGGTCAATCAACCTAACGTGCATGTTTTTGGAGGGTGGGAGGAAACTTGAATACCTAGAGAAAACCCACACATACACGGGAAGAACATGCAAACTCTACAAAGAAAGTGTAGAGTCCACCCAGGACTCAATCCCTGACCTTCTTCCTGCAAGACCATGAATTTAGTATAGTATAAATATGATATAAGAATATTTCTATGTATTATATATAAAATAATGTTCCTACATACATATACGTAGGCATGTATGCGTATCAAGTTGACCCTAACTTATAGTCGGACGGCATGAGAACTATTTTTTTTTCATGTAAGAGAATAAAATTAAATCAGGAAATGCTTCTCAGTTATGGTCCATGTAACATATAGTCATCCTAAACACTTTTATCTCATATTGCAGCAATCTGAGATTTTCTCCTTTAAAATGATGCTTACACACAGAAAGACATACACACATACACACACCATGCACACACATAGACACAGACAGAGTCAAGTAATCCAGCGGAGAGCGACATAAAAAAATGACGTCTTGTACAGACCACTTTTTTGTGTTCATCCATCTTGAAAATGCACCAGTAATAGCAACAAAGTGGTTTTCTCCCCCAAAATGAAGTTTTACTTAATCAAATCAGGGGTCAGAGAAACATATCTTTGCGTGAAAAGGACAGGACACACCAGGGTTAAACCGATTACGTCCTGTTAAACAGGCCTTTCAGAGTCTCCATCTCAGACACATTTTCCTGCCTTTTCCAGTAATTTTTGAAAGCCTTCAAGCTGTAATAAAATATCACTTTTTGTGCATTTGTGCATTAAACACTCTTGGTCTCATTGCATTTTTCTGATGGTAATCTCATTTTCCCCGAACCCTCCCCCTGGTCTATTCCCATCTCCCCTTTTAAGGCACTTTTCTCCTGTTTCAGTGAAGATGACACTAACTCGGGGTGAGGAAGAGAGGGTGAAAAAGGGGAGGGATGCAGTAGCTTACAATTTTAAATAGAAGTATGTCTTCATACCATACTGCAGGTTACCTGGCGTCACATCTAGTCTTGACAAGGCAGGAGAACAGCCCCCACCGCTGCCCTTACAATACTCTCGTAAAGTGCTATGATGCTTCATAATGCGGATCATTACCCAGAATGCTGTAAAAGACCCCAAGTCCCCACTTAGAGTCAGTCTCCCCGAGCCCCCACCGTGTTATGTCTCCCTGCAGATCTCCAGCAGACACACTGATTGTCCATTCCTGCCTGCCGTCGCCTTGCCAGCAGCAGGGTTTATTGACACTGAGTTGCCCCCACAAGACGATGTTAATACGCAGAGCAAAGATGTTTTCTCTCCTCTGTGTCAACCTGGAGGAGCTTACAGAATGGAGCTTATTGAAACACAGAGCCATAAAGCTCAAAGAGATTTGACTAAAGATGTGATTGCGCCTGGTGACCGATGCATGAACACAATCAAATCATCAGTAATGTTATAAAAACAGGGCCTTATGAGGACAATGCTGACTGTACGATGAGCTGAGCTGACAGGAGTTTTACCCCTCACAGCAGCTTGATTATTACTGTTTTTCTCAGACACTTTGGAGCATTTCTCACAACACTTTTCACATTTGAACAACAACCTCCACAACATTTAGTCTCGTGCGTGCATCAGTGCGGCCGTTTCTCAATACTTTCATTCAACTGGGAATGCTTTTGGACATGTTTCAGTTACTTTCCTGCAGTTCTCTGGTTTTAATTACATTTTCATTTTATAAAGTTACGTCTTCCAAAATGAATTAGACATGTGACAGCTGAATGGACATTCCATTTAAAACTAATCGTCATCTTATTCAGTCACTATGTGTAAAATTGTTGAGTGACTTCGCAAAATCTGTTGATCTTCCTTTTGAATTCCACACTATTAATTTAGAACAGGAGACTTGATTTTGCAGGTTTCTTTCCGTTTTTGTAGTTTTCACAAACTGTTTTGAGAAAAGCAATAAATGAATTGCAAATGTGAACGTAGGTCGACTTTTAAATCGAGAGCATTACGTTTTGGCTCAGCTCTTTCTGTTCCACGATGGATCAATGCAGCGTCCTGATTATTGCAGACACCGCACCGATCTGTACGTTGATCTCCTGCTCCATCCTTCCCCCACTTGTGAACAAAACCCTGTGATACTTAAACTCCTCCACTTGGGGCAGGACCCTGTCCCTGACCCACAGGCGGCATTCCACCCTTTTGCAGGCGAGGACCATGGTCTTAGATTTGGAGGTGCTGATTCCCATCCCGGCCACTTCACACTCAGCAGCAAATCGGTCCAGCGAAAGCTTAAGATCGTGGCTCGATGAAGCCAACAGGACCACATCATCATTGTCTTCCATTTCTCCTGGGCCTGAGTCGCAGGGGCAACAGCTTCAGACCGGAAGCCCAGGCTTCTCTCAGCCCGGCTCCCATGCGCCAGCTCACCCGGGGGGATCCAGAGGTCTAGATTTCCAGTGAGACAGTCTCTCCAGCGGGTCTGGGGGCCTACCTTCGGGTCTCATCTATTCTGCTGACTGGACGGGTCAGTCTCAGTTTAACCCTGAACCATTTTTCACCTTAGTTTAACTCCATACCACACCCTGGGCTTCATATTTTTAAAATTTAACCCCAAAATAAGTAAGTTGGCAAGTAGAGCAGCAAGTCTTACAGTCAGAACCAGACTTGGGGATTTTTCAGGTCACTGTAGCAGCTTCACCTCGAGAAACCCCGTGTGAAAATGACTGAAGTAGATTCAAACTGAAACACGAGCATGAACCTAAACAAGAGAATTCATTTTCAGTAGGTTTTACTCAGTATTTAAACACATCTGCAGTGATTTAAACTGACATTCAGCTTGATCCACATCTGTTCTGATCAATCATTTGAAAGTGTAACTGATAAACTGATCTTTTTTTATTATTGTTATTTTTCATTTCAAGGATTAAACACAACAAATGAAAAATAATCCATCAGATTAAATTAACATTACATTTGATTATTGTATTACAGAACAGAAAATTAATCACTTCTAAATGCAAACACTAAAATATTGATGTTAGAGGCTGTTTAGTTTTTTCAAGTAAATCTGTCTTTATTTGAAGAATTAAAACCAAATGGTGCTGCTTTATTAATGTTTTGCCTTCCTAGATCCCTGTCAGGAAACGGTCTACAGGTGGAAAGAGGAGGACCCAATTGCAGACGGAAAACATGGTTTATTTGAATTTGGCAGTTCATTAATACTGTGGAAAGAAAACACAAAGTTTCAGTGGCATGGCAAATGTTATTGCCAGTACTTGTTCGTGGTCAGGCAACCAGGGTGACCTGGCTGGAAGGGATAGTATGACCCGGCAGAGAAGTCCGGGGTGATTGCCCTTAAATAGATGGCAGGGTCCACAGATGTGTGGCATCAGGAATCAATCTCAGGTATCCCTAATCAAGGTGATGAGGGACATCCAGGGCTCCCTCTGGCAGCAGGGGAGGGGATAATGACACTCCCAGTGATGGACTGTGCATTTTCCATTAAGGCCTTCATTAGTACTCCATCTGCATCAAACAAATTTATTATTACAAAACCATCTAACCATCACAGGTGAACAATTTCAAAATAAAATGTCTTTACTCAATAAACAAACCCAATTTAGAGGTGAAAATGTCAACTATTGTGCACACAGCAGAGACCGAAAAAAAAACTATCCATAAAGACCTCATTTCACAGTGGCTCTGCAACAGACTGGGGACATGTTCAGAGTGTACCTCGTCTATCCCTGATAATCAACCATGATTGCCTTCAGCCACCTCGTGATGCCATCAGACAAAATCGGTTCCGAAGAATAATGAATGAATAACATTTCACTCACCAAATACTTACGTATACTTACCGAATCGTTCTTTCTTCTCACATATGCTGAAAGTCAAGCCTGTTCTGTCATATTTCTGCACGTTTTCAACAAATTTGGACGCCTATTTTGTTGCACGCTACTTGGATTTTTTTACTTTTTTCAACTTTTTTTGAAAGTTTCTTCTCAAATATTACATTGACACTAAATCAGCAGCCAAATCTGTTTGATCATCTTCATCAGTTATTTGCTGATGACAAGAATCTAATACAGTGACAAAACCCAGCCCACCACAGACAGTTTACTGGTCTACCTGTTAATATTTTACAAGTAGGTCTGAAAATGAGGACAGTACTTTGATTGGTTGATGCGAAATTACCTTCATTACCGTTCATTTTTCTGCAGAAAGACAGCAGAACAGACTCTAAAGGCCTTTACGTAGGTTTTGCTAATTTTAGCCAACCTGGCAACAAATATCGGCAGAAATATAATTGGTTAAATACTTTATTGTGAAAAGACACATTTGAAATCAGCTTAGTCATAAAAACCATGACAGAAAACAGACAAAACATTTTGAAATATTATTTAAACACCATAAGTCGATATTCAATTAACATCAGTTGAAAATTCAAATATTTTTACGCCAGCAGTAATGACTTTGAAGGTGTTCAGGTTTTGTCCATCTGGCAAGTTTAAAGCAATGAAGAGGACATTTAATGAGATTGAACATCTGCATGTGCATCCTGCACCATCTCTGCCCCTAAACCAAAACCCCAGCATGCTTTGCCAGCCACTTTAATTACTTTTTCCTTTTTGCATGGAATGATGACCCACAGAACTGAAAGACAGGTGCAGTGTTTCTGATTAATTAAAATAATAAAGACCAGGAGAGGACGAGGAGGAGGAGGGGGAATATCAATGCACAGACAACTTGTATTGATGGGCGAGGGGACGTCAGACTGCAAGGCGGGAACATTGATTAACTCTGTGACAACTCAGCGGCCTTCAGGGTTGACAGAAAGGCAGAGGAGTGGGGGGAAGGGGTATTTGTTCCATTCACATCTTCAGGGCCTTGCTTTAGCTCCTAATGTGAGGACATGAATGCCCCCCTTGGCTCAGCAGCTGCAACGTCCCTCTCTGAAAACGCTGGTGCCATCACAGCTATTGAAATGAGGCCGAGTTAATAAAAGACACCCCCTGGGATTCATCAGCTCTTACAGCCATATTATATTTCAGCAGACAAAAGAAACATCTCTTTGAATGATAAGTCCTAAGAGAGTGGATTTATTGCCCTGTCACATTCTCATTACTTCTTGAAAATGCTCGATGTGGTGAGAATGGACGAAAAATACAGGTTAAGTTACAAATGTGTCACCTGTTGGGTTGTAAAGTACAAAAAGCACTATTACTTCATTTTAAACACTGTAAGACAATCAATACATTTTTCTATTTCTTCACTTTTACTTGTGTTTGACACTAAATTCCTTCCTCATCTTGCTCCCCGCTCCGTCCCAACCATTGGGTGCATGCATGATACGGCATAAATCTCATTTGAGGCCACAAATACAGTAAAGCACAAAAAGTTAGCAAATTTATCCAAATATATTCTTTTATATTCTTCTTTTGGTGCATTTACTGTACGTAAAAATTGTACTCCATATTGAGGGAAAGGACAGAGCCTGAGCAGAGTGCATACACAGTGGTCCCCAACCACCAGGCCGTGGGTAATGTGGTACCGCGCCGCATAGAACTGTTATTTTTATTCACTTTGTTTTTGTGATGTCTTTTATTTTGAAGGTACATGTTTACCGTTAAAATGGCAACAAGAGTGCGTTCGAGCAGAGAGAACGTTTTTGCGTCATAAAGACGCTGCTAATAAATTTTCTCGTGAAGACAAAGTGGGTTTAAATTTATTATTTTTTATTTTAAAAAGCCATTTTTTTCAGGCAGGTCCAATCACCTTAAGACCGGTCCGTGAAAATATTGTCAGACACTAAACCGATCCGTGGCGCAGAAAAGGTTGGGGACCACTGCACTAAAACACTTCTTGGGAACATAGTGGTAAACAAAATCCCTGACCAGGAACAACCTTGTATTTGAATGGCATCTAAATTACTGAACGGAATAGCTCACAAATGATTTGAACATGCATAAATAAAGTAGAAAACTACGTCAAATATGTTTTAAATGTGACAATAATGTTCAAACATGGTCAAAACCTCCAAAATGTACATTTTGCATGGAACCCTTAGATTAGTAGTAAGTGTTTCATTCGGGGCCAGCAAGGGAACACTTGCAGCAACATTTACCCATATTGTGGGTTGAAACGTGAGAAGTGTAAGTTTGTGTGTGTGAAAGCTGACCTGCAGTGCCCACATCCTCAAGCTGACACTTTAGAGCTGCTCTGTCTCAGCTGAGCGTGTCAGAACAACAGAGACGTGGAACAGACCAGCATGTTTACCACCTCTCTGTGAAATCAAATACAAGCTGTGCTCGCACAGCCCGGCGGTGTGAAAGCAGCAGATTGAGTCATTCACAGCTTCAAAGTTGCCCTGATACTCTGCGGAAATGAGCCTGTGAAAATCTCCTGAATACCTCTGTGATTTGTTTTCAAGGGTTTGATGGCGGTAATGTTCAGAACAAACAAAACGGACTGAGCGCTGCCTCGTGGTTTGTGTTTCATTCATTAATCTTCTGAACTGCTTATCCCTGATGGGTTTTGGGGGGTACCAGAACTTATCCTAGGTGGTCACAGGTGAGAGGTGGGGTACACACCAAACAGTTGACAGTCTGTTGCGAGGCGACACTTAGCCAACCATTAACACAAACAGACATTTTCATTTCAAAGGACAATTTCTTTGTGATCAATCAACCTAACCTGCAGGTTATTGGAGAGTGGAAGGAAACAGGCCTACCTGGACGAAACTCATGCATACTCAGGGAGAACATGCAAACTCCACACAGAAAGACCAGTGTTTCAAATCTCACCATGCCTGGGACTCAAACCTCGACCATGTTCCTGTGAGGTTACAGTGCTTACTTACCCCGTGCAACCCGTTTTGCACGGTGAATTGATTTCTTTGCCTTTATTCACAACCAGATGCAGAAACTTATCGTGATAGACAAACTTTAATATGATGAGATATGTGTTTTTATCAAAAATACGTGATTTTGCACTTATGGTATGTCGCGCATATTTGTTTTGTTTGTGTTTAATTTAAATGCCTTTTTTTATGTTTGTACAGTAGACTTACTATGTTATAAAAAAAATGGGGAAAAAAGAGTTGAGCATTAATCGGTTTGTACTTCAATCCACTTTTTTTTAAATTGTCAAACGGATGTTTTTTTAAAACACAAGGTTTGTAACAAGTTAAATATCTTGAAGATCATTTGTAATGATTAAGGTACTTTTTTTGTTTGTCACATATTGGAAATGGCAGCACGGTGGTGCAGGGGGTAGCACAGTGGCCTCACAGCAAGAAGGTTGTGGGTTCAAGTCGCGGGCGGGGACAAAGCTTGGAACACTGATCTTTCTGTGTGGGTTTGCATGTTCTCCCAATGTATGCGTGGGTGTTCTCTGGTTTCCTCCCACCCTCCAATAACATGCATGTTAGGTTGATTGGCTGGTGCCAAATTGCCTCTTGGAATAAGTGTGTGTGTATGGTTGAATTAGTGTGGCCCTGTGACAGACTAGCGGCCTGTTTGGGGTGTACCCTGCCCCTCACCTTGAATCAGCCAGGATAGGCTCGCAGACCCCCCGCAACTCCGTTAAAGATATACTGACTGACAAATTGGAAATAAACCTTTCAAACTAAGTGAAAGAAGTCATTTTCCCCCTCGGGGAAAGAAGCACAAGTCAGAGAGTTACATGAATATACCAAAAAGTACTTCATACATAAATAAGTTGAGACTGAAATAGTTTATGTTAAAATACATCAGCTGACTTTTTTGTGCTAGTGGTCCATTATCAATACTTTATGAATCTTTCCTAATTCGAATAAAAACTTCATTATGTTTGTCACTTTCAACCAAAAAATAGTGGGCTAATTAAACAAATTCAGCAAAGAAAAGAGAAAAAACAGAAAAAATGTTTCAAAGAACATTATCAACATAAAGCAAAAAACTGGCCAAAGAATCAATCGCTGAAGAAAAATACTTCTTTCTGTATTTTTTTTTTTATATGTAGTCTTTTAGGAAACATTTTAAACATTTTACAAAGTGTAAAATAATGGAAAACTGTTACTTAGTTAAATAATTTGCATCTTAAAGAAATAGTCTTTAAACAGATTTGATCATTTCTGTCTTTTTTTTTTACATGACGCAAAGCTGTTTTAGTCAAATATATTTGATGTAATATAAAAATTAAATTATGCATTGATGTGAAGTATTAATGCACAAAAAAGATTTTTTTAAAAAGTATTCTAATGCAGATACTGTAAATCAAGAATTACTTCTCTTTTTTAATTATTATTAATACCACAGCTTTCGTGTTTAGTTTTAATATTCTATTAATTTCTCATTCCGAGATGTTCGATTTTGGGATTTCTTTACATTCATTGCTCATTATCAATGTGACAGATTTTTTTCTGTTCAATATGTGCTTTTTTCAAACCCTTTTGGCTTCAATATATTCTAATTATGCCAAAATAACAGCAAATTAAGCCAAATACCGAAGAATGCACGAAATGAAATAGTGTTTTGGGGATTTTATTTTTGCAATTTGCATCATTTCTGTCATTTTTAAACTATCTCATTGAGCTTCATTTGATTGATATAAAAACTCAATTTAACACTTTAGCCATAAAAAAAGTGCATATTTGAAACCCACAGTGATAATAAGAGTTTTACACAAGCTGTTATTTTATTTTCTATATTCCGTCCACTCAGTAACGTTTTCAGCAATAGTTATTTTCTTTGAACCAAAAAAAAACGAAAAAAATGAATTCTTTTAAAGCTGATATCAGCTCCTTATATTTTTTCTGTCTCAAGTTCAAGTTTCTCTATCTGCAGTGTAATTTCATACCTAATAACTGCTTTTCCTGAAAAGAAATGTATACCTGCAGCAGAAACGTCCACATAGGTTTAGTGAGTGGCACAAACAGAAGTAAGCTGTATTTTTTTTGCACTCAATGCAATAATTGAACATTTATCTACACCTATATCGCCTTAATTTCCCAATATTTAATGTTATTTGATATGCATGTATTAATTTTCAGATTTCATCTTTAGATTTTTATCAATTTGACTGTTTTTAACATTTTTAGTGACTGAAAGAATACTTTTTTTTTTACTCTGAGGAGATATGTGAAGACATTACACAAGTTTGGGGGTTTTTTTACGTGTTGTTGCATCATTGCACATTTAAAGAACAATTTTGCACAACAAATGAGAGAATTTTAAAATCTAGAATTAGACACTTAATTTTGAACACATTTTACAACAAAATGGAAAAGCAACTCCTTTACGATCTTACATCCCTGAAACATCCAGATTATTCCATCAGTGGCTCCTGTAGCTTCCTACGTCTTGAAGGATATATTTGATACAAAATGACCATTTATGACTGCTGGCTGCAGGGGAGAATAGGGATGTAATGTAAAAACTGAGAGTGTTACACGCCACCTCATGGCCAAAATGATGCTGAGCATAATCAGTGATTCTCAGCTCAACAAGACTGATGACTTCAAACTAAATCCACCCCTTCTGTTTTTATATATTCTAATATTTTCAAAATCCTAAATGTGCTCTTTATGCACACACAGGCTTTATGTTACTTATAATTAAATAAGTTGTGCAATAATAGAAAATTATTTCACAATCAAAATGTGATGAATTCAAACCCTTTATGCAAGTTTGTCATTAGACTCATTTCTTTTTTTTTTTTTGAAGAGAACAAGAGTTCGTCATTTACTACATTGCCGTATTTTTGTTGCGTAATCTGTTTTCCATTTTTTAACTGAGAGAAATACTCTGCTTCAAGAAAAAAAAATTGATTTTCTATGTGCTTATGAATGCACAAAGTCAGGAGCTCTCAGAGACGCTGCTATTTGATATATTCATAATCAACTACACTGATGCACTGCCTAACAGTCTTAAAGCATGATGGATCTGGCAGGAAATGAAACAAATTCGATTGGCTTTCTGCTTCAAGTCTGAAGATCGGCTGCTTTGTTTCCTTTTGATTGGTCAATTAAAAGTGTGCCTCCACTTTCCGAGGCTGCACCCATTATAGAAAGTAATTTCAAGAGCCAAGCTGTTTGCCCTGCGCTCTCAGCTACAAGGAATTCCCTCTTCACTTCTTCACTCTGCAGTTCAGCCGAGAGAGAGAGAGTTGGTAATATTAGCTCCCGTTTTATTGAGAGATCCATTAATTGTAGCCTCCTGCTGCTGACCCTTTGGCCCT
The DNA here is from genome assembly GCA_902685375.1 of Neostethus bicornis. Taxonomy (NCBI): domain Eukaryota; kingdom Metazoa; phylum Chordata; class Actinopteri; order Atheriniformes; family Phallostethidae; genus Neostethus; species Neostethus bicornis. The sequence goes on along the minus strand of CACRXE010000076.1, from coordinate 9,316,205 downwards.
CACTGACCCCTGGACATCATATTACCGGTCAACTAAACTAGTCTTAAACCCAGCACTACAGACAGGTTTTATTTCTTTCAAAACAAAACATTTTACCTCATATGTTTTTACATTTAAATTAATTCAATAGATTTTTGAAGATGTTTTATTAGCATCAAATATCTTTTTCACAGTTGATTTTATTCGTAACAATCTACTCTGTCAACAGTGTCGTGCAAGTTTATGTTAAACTGTGACGCAAATATGTGATATATTTGTCGTACGCTGTTACTGCTTCAAAAATAAAACTGATTTTTTTTAAGCGAATCAAACGTATGTATACTGTAATTGTAATTAATTACAGATTAATTAATGCAAATTTGACACCACAAAACGTCTGTAGGTCAAAAACACTTTTATAATTTCTTGACCAAACCGCATGTAAATATGAATGTGCTTTTAAAAAAAAGTACAATAGTCAAGAAACAATGTCTAGTTACTCAAAATCAAAAACAAATGACCAAAAATGTAAACATTTTAAATTCATATTAATGAAAATTAAAAAAATAAAAACCACACAAAAAAAAAAACAATTATTGCATTGGAGCTTTAAGGGTTGCATCTTGGGCCCTGTCCACATTTAGACGGGTATTTTTGAAAACGGCTAAATTTTTATCGGTTTTGGCCTGCCGTCCACACAAAAAACAGAGGTTTTTTATTTCACTCAAAACTGGCATTTTTGAAAACTCCGGCCAAAGTGGAGATTTTGGAAAACTCAGTTTTTGTGTTTGCGTGTGGACGTGCGAAACTGAAGATTTGCGTTTTTATGCATCACTACATGCGACAAGTAATGCACATACGTCATTCGTGTGCATCCTTTTTTACAAAAGCAGACAGTGGACAGCATGGATTCATGCTGCGGAAATGACGAGAGAGGTGCTCTGATTGGCTAGCCCAGAAATCATTATTGCCGACTACTGGTCTGGCATGCTCATAATCGCACTCAGAAGCGTATTTATACGGCTCTATGTGGACGCGGATATTTTGAAAAAGGTTACGTGTGAACTTGAGCGTTTTCCTAAGACTGAGGACAGCCGATATGCGTTTTCAAAAATACCCGGCTATGTGTGGACATGGCCTTAATTGCATATTAATTGCGTCACTCCCAACTTTGACCTATTTGCATTACAAAAAATGGCCACAAACTACAAATCGAGAAACTATTTTTCCAGAAAAATGAGAAAAAAAAAATGTTGTGTGTATGGGGAAGCAGTGAGCTACTTGGCTGGAGTAGAGTACAGTATCACACCAGTAAGTGTCTGACTTATTGAATGCTGCCATTTAGCATGCCGGGTCTTTATCAGGAGCGTAGAATGTCTCTGAATTTATCCTGACATGGCTGGTGGTATCGTCTGCAAATGCTGGTAATAATACGTGGTGACAGCGTGAACCTTTTATGGGAGAATATGAGCGCCGTATCGCTCCCGTTTCCATGACAAGCTATTTTCGAAGACGATCACCGAATGCATTTATTGCAGCTTCATAATGGCTCATTTAGGAAGTATCAGTCCTGCGGTGCTTTACAGAATCTCTTTATCAGCTGCTGAGCACCTCACAATAGAAGACTTGTGTAACTTTATATACGCTTCTGTCTGATGGCTACATAAACTGCACTCTACCTGTTTTTTGACAGCCAAAGCCTGCATGGGCCCGGGACGGGCGTTGAAAGCAAATACCTTATTGTATTAGTGTCTCTCCTTTAAGCTGTTGTCACCTAGCTGACCGATTATGGGCAATTACCTGCTCTGTCGGAATCCTAGCCGAATAGATTGAATTCAGATTGATTTTTGCCCAGGAAAGAGGAGGGAATTTAAAGCCTTTTTTAATTGGGTATTTGGTGTGTGCTGATCTGAACACCGTGGCCTTCCCGAGGGATCCTTTATGGGCCAATAATGGCATTGGAGTGGGGGGGTATTGCAGTCTCGTCTGCTGACTCCCTCCCAAGGCCATAACCCTGCATTTGCTCTGAGTGCTTTTCTATTATGCATTGATAGTTGAGCATCAATCAATAAGAGGGGAAACAGAAAACCCAGCGAAACCAACTTCTTAAGTGTAAAATGCCTCTTAATACCCGGAGCCTTTCAAACAACTTAACCTGGACGCTTTTTACCCTCACCCTTCCTCCCCTCAGCTCTTTCAGGGACACTTACCGGCGCCTGGCGACACAATGTCTTATTTAGGAGGGCTGGAAATGTGCAGCTCTCAGGTGAAAATGCACCACAGGTCTCAGTAATACATCACTGAAGATGTGCAGGCTCAGAAAGTTGCATTTGAACCTAATGTCCTAATGTCCTTCTATCTGTTAAAAGAGAGCAAGCTAAGCTGCAGCCTCCGGTTGATTGGTTTGCATGGTTTTACGGCAAATTTAACCTTCCATAAGGGTGATAAGGTCAGACAGAGTCAACTTATTTTAGAAAATAATATGTTCTGAAATTAAACACCATACAAGCTTTAAAAATGATAAGAAAAGATCTTTATGAAAAGAAAAAAAATTGCACTTGGTTGGCGTTCCGGGAAGGAAAACAGGATGAAAACAAAGTCTAGCCCATAGATAAGATGAGCAGTTAGGACTAGACCCCTTGGTGGAGGAGATAAGACGTAGACAGTCACAGCAAAGGCCAGCCACACAATACACAGGTCCACCTCCAGTGGTCTAAATCTCCCATCAGCACCAGTCCCCACTGGCCCTCCTGTCACCACTAATGCACCTTTTTCTTTAGGAGAACGGCGCAGATGCAGTAAGGTTATCTGAGGCTTTACGGGAATTCTCGGAATTGGCAAGTTCACCTTTCTCTCAGTCCAGATGACAGCAGTAGATATAGTTGGAGAGATCGATAGTTGGTTGCATCACATGTTTTCATAGTGGATGTTAGATTGGGTTCAGCTACACGATGCTCTTTGTTAGACGTATTCATCCAGTTTATTAGAAATTTGCAAATGACAAAAGAATTTTCGATTATTTTTCTACATGAACGTGTGTATCAGATATTAAAGACTAAATGACCACCATGTCGACACAATGTCGTTGCTTCAATCTAGAAATCTCATTAACATCATTACAGGTAGAAGCTGTCCTACTGCCGTTGGCTTTTTGAGGGTGAAGGGGTTACATAGAGAGGATGCCCCCAAACTACTTTGGTTACACAAACTTTGTTTTTGGCCCCAGCGCATCCGAGCCCTCTCTCCTCATCAGCCATCTGCTGCTAAAGAATCTGTTTCACTCGATGAGCCAAGCCCAGCCTTTATTGGTCCTAATGGCACTATCAGCTGAGCCGCCAAACCCAATTACCTTTTAAAAAGGGAGGCCACCCCAGCTAATCATGGCTGCCTAACCTGATTTGCCTGTGATGAAGAGACGGGATAAAGAGCAGTTAATGGAGGGAGAATGATCTCACAAATACAAAAAACTCAATTCATTTCTTCGGGAGAGCAATCTGTCCGATTCAGCGGTAATGGAGTGGGGATTCATTAGTCCTCAGGCCTTAGTAGAACTGTCCCCTTATCAAGGGAATGAGAAAACAACGTTCAATGTGACCATGTAAACTTTGTTTTCAGGAACGCAAACAAAAAGAAGTTAAAATGATCAAAGGAAATGTAAAGTATAACTTGTTGTGTATTTTGCTCTAACATTTTTTTTTTTTAAAATCCAGTCAAAGTCAAATGGGTTTTTTGTTTTAGTAGAAGTTAGATCTTCAGAATTTTTGTTATTAAAATAACGACTCATTCTTTATTATGTTTGTTCATTGACAGCTGGTAATGTGCATATTTAATAGATTATTTACAACAAAATTGAGGGCGGGTTTTTGCTGGTTGGAGTATAAGTCGGCTACGATACCCCCACACACTCCAGTAAACTATAGCTTTATTCATACATGCATTCTCGTGACCGAATGAGACCAAGAATGTTATGAATCACTGGAAGTTGGGATGGCAACGACCTGACCCCAAATCCTGCAGAATTCATACACCACTGGCCCCCCAAGCATGGCTTGGTCTAGATAACATCCAGAGGATGTCTCCTGGACGGGGCATTGAACCATCGCCAGGGTTTGCAGATGGACATAAGGCCAAAGCCAGAGTTAAAATCCTATTAGTTTGAGTTGAGAATCAGATTATCGTCGTCGAGAATCACTCGTCTGGCAACTAGGGTCTAATTTACGCCAATCAACAGCAATTATTGAGGGGAAGGGAGCCCCTATTAGAGAGACTCATCCACTTAGTCTAATGAATGGGGAAGATTCAATCTTGGCTGTGGAGACGCATTGGAGAACTGCAGCTAAACGCGACTGCACCAGCAGCCCAAAGATGAACAACTGCTATTCATCAATGGTAGGGTGCTGTCAGAGTAAGCATGTGTTAGCCATGGGGCACCATACTCTGGTTTCTGATTGATCTGAGGGTACTCTGTCCAGTAAAACAGTTACTGTAGCTCTTTGTGGCCTATTATCTCTCCATCATGCTTTTAAAGACATATACTCACTTTCATGTCATAGATTTCATATCTCAGAGCCAGGTGTTCTATTTCTTTTCATTAATCATACATTTTAAAATGGGTAAAACTGATTAAAAGCTCTTTCTGCCACGGATGCAGACACGGACAGATGTGCAGATTAAATTGGGTGGTTTTAATTAAAATTATTGAATTTTAAAATGTTTTTTTTTTTTTGCTAGTCCATTCATGACTTTCCAAATATTTTTCTCAGAAAAAAAAATTTCTTGTTTCTTTGCCACAATTGAAACAGTTTCTCCAGTCAAATTTTACTCTGACCCTCATAACCCAGTGTAATTTTGTTTTGCATGACAAGAAAAAATAATGTCTTAAGTCTTAGGATTAAATGTGATGATCAAACCTTTTCTTGCATATCGCACATGCAGGATGTTTTCCCCTTTTTATGTGAGGTCTCAAAAAATGTGTTAAGTTGACTGAGTAGGAAACAGTTTAGTTTCCATTCCTGCACTGCCCTCTGCTGCTTCAAAACAAGGAAACTTACAGTTCAATTCAGGATCAAAATGAGTAAGTACAACACATGCAGGACAGTGACCTAACTAACCCAAATTAATTATTGGGAAAAATAAAATGACTTTTTGTGTTTGGAAAAAATTCCCAACCACAAGTAAGGGTATATGTCGACAAGGTCTGTAGATATCAGGTGGTTTGGAAGCAAAAAAAAAAAAAACCTTCCATGGAAACATATTTGAATATTTAAAATGCACTAACAAATCTTTGTAGTGGGGTTTAGATCAGGCATGGGCTAACATGCGGCCCGTTAATCGTTTTAATCCCACCTGCCAAAAGTGAAAAAATTAAATACTTAAACCTTGTTAATGTTTTATTCCCTGCAATTCTGATGTTTCCTCATTAGATGGCCGACTGTAGATATATTGGCTTTGTTGAGAGAACAACAACACTGCTCCCATTAAAATAAGTGTGTCTCTGTGAAGTGCACGCTGTCAAAATAAACGGTGTGCACAAATATGGAAAGCCATTGGGCCCAATCCACGCACGTAAACATGGTTATTTACATGGTTGTTTTACGCACGTAAACAAACATGTTTACGTGCATGGATGGTTAAACAAACAAAATGTAAAATCAAGCGCTTAGATTTCAAACCTAGCGCCGATAAATGCTCGGAAATGCACGTTTTTAAGCACTATCGCACTCAATTTGGACCTAACGTGCTAGATTTTAAATTTAACTTTCTTGATGTAACATTTAGCGCACTTGTTTAGAATCTAGCCCTCCATTCCTTCGTTCTAATCTAGCGGTTACCAAACCATGCCATCCATCTGCTCCTGTTCCGGCCCCTTTGTCAAATGTTAGAACTCAATATGGCCCGCAAACCAAAAAGTTTGCCCACCCTTGGTTTAGATAGTATGTCCATTCACGTCTATTAATCTGCCTGTAAATAAATGTTTTACGTCAGTTTAGTTTTCTAACAAGTATTAGTATATTTTTCTTAATTTACTTTACTCAGAGGATGAGCCCCTTGAGATGAGACATCTCATTTTCAAGGTGGTCCTCAACCTAACATGCATGTTTTTTTGGAGGGTTGGAGGAAACCGGAGTATGTATGCATGTTCTCCACACATACATGGGGAGAACATGCAAACTCCACACAGAGAGGCCAGTGTTTCAAACCTCGTCCCCCACCTGGGATTTGAACCCATGACTTTCTTGCTGTGAGGCCTTTGTGGTAACCTGTGCCATCGTGCAGAAAGAGAACTCTCAGTCTGTGTAGGATATCGATGTCCTGCAAATTGCACATCAGGGGAATTCCACTACCTTTGTTCGTTTTGTTTATGGTTCACCTTTTCCAAAAGTTAAGAGGACAGAGACATGCACAGAGTTAATCATACTAAATATTTCCACAGATAAGACTTTCGTTTGTAATACAAGTCGTTATTTTTTCCATGCTAAAATTAGATCTCACCGATACCTGTTGATTCTTTAAATCCCTATCGTCTGTATTGAGCAATGTCTTTTTTTTTTGTTATACTTATGAACTTAAAGAGCATAAAACATGAGAAAAATTATGTCAAAGCAAAATAAAGTAGAAGAAGAATCGTATTTGTTGCAGACTTATAAGTTTTATTAAAAAGAAACCTGCGATAAGGTCAAAGCCTCACACTCAACTCTAAAAAGTGACTCAACTTTTTTCCTTTGTCTTATGGGAACAGAAGAGAGGAGCAAACTCATTTCAGCCTACCTTCTCCCTTTTCAAAAATGACTCTCTAATCAGTAATCTGCTGTGTGTGTGTGGGTGTCAAAACTATTTTTGTTCCTGTGGTGACCGCCACTATTTACCACCTGTGGGCTGCTTGTTCCATTTGACTTTAGAGCTGCTATTAATTGCACCAATGGAGGATACCTTCTGTGGTGAAACGGTATGACGCGAAAGCACTGAAAATGGAAGCTTGTCGGTACAGTTTGCTAATGAAAAAAAGGGTTTTCACCGTAGAGGTTGTATATAAAGAAATAACTTTGTAAGTATTTTGGATTGTCTTGTAACATTTGAGCAGCATCAAAACAGATTTTAAAAATTCTCAAACATCTGCCTTGATAGAAAAAAAACCCCAAGTAATTCAGTCATTGTGGGTAAAAGCAGGTCAACTTTTGGTTTTTGACAACACAAAACCTAAAGTTCAGTCACATGCTAAAGTAAAATCACCCACAAGTTTTTGTTTTTTTTTAACTGTGCATGATCACATAAGTGATCTAAAGATAATCTTTAGACTGATTCATACTTTGCATTGTTTTCACATCAAAAATTTTGCATAAGCATGTTACATACGTCATTCTAAAGCACATGCATCTGCAAAAAAAAAATCCTTTGCAGACTCATGCTATTTGTTTGTGGCAAACAGGAAATTCACACATGCAAACTTTGCATTCACAATCTATTTTTATTTCTGATATTTTATATCATTTATGCATTCCCTGTTTATCTTTCATATTTTTTGGGGGGGAATTACCTTCAAATTCTGTTTATTTTAAGTTCATCGCATCCAGGATCCTCCACTAAGGCAATGATTTAATTTTGTACATTTCATGTGACGAAAAGAACGCAAATTTTCAATGTAACACAAATAAAAATGTATGTCAGGATACAAATATCGGATTTTATGTGTCAACACGGTCCCAATAAAAGACAAATTGGGGATTTATTTTATGACTTTGATAGTAATAATTCACCGGTTAACTGTGAGGGGAATTCCATTTACACAAGTTTGGTCACTTACATGAGGTTATTTGGGTTAGCAGGATACAACTATAAATGTCAATTTGTCACATAGCAGAGAGGAAGCCCCCTTTCCTACACATCCCACTTCTTCACCATTTAAAGTGATTGAAATGAAAGTTACAAGATAAGAAAATTGGCCTGAAGTTTGACTGAACTGAACTCTAGATCAGTGGGTCAATGTGTAAACCATTCAACAACAGTCGTGGCCTACGACTTGGAAATAGCACAGCAGATAACTCTCGCCGTTTGTTAATTGAAAATCTTGTTAAATCGGACATACTATGTTTACAGGGGACTTTTTTTTACTGCAACAAGACTTTTCTAAACTGAACTGATGAGTAGAACGAGAAGCTCCACATGAAGTGACTGCTTTGTTTATCCTCCCCCCTCCACCAACCCTTCCCTTAAATCAAATCAACGCTTTCCTCAGTATGTTTATGTATGTGTACGTTGTTGTTGTTAAGTAACTGATGCTGGGTTTTTTTCACTTACCCTGCTTCATTGACCTTGTTGGTGAGGCCGGGTGACTTATTTTTTTCACACACCAAATCTACCCTCTACCCTCCTAACCCTCTGTATCTCTATCTCTTTAACAAAGGTAGTGCTGTTTTGTATGGCTGCAGGCCTTAATTCTTGCAATTTCCTCACTGTGGGACTAATAAAGGTATTCTTGATTCTTGATTGCCAAAGAAAGAGTGAACCACTTTCTAAAAGTGAGAATGAACAAAATTAATTTTGTTAAAGTGTCATGCACTGTTGGTACCCCAACCCAAATAAGCGTACAAAACACTGACATCAGGATATTAACAAAACAAGATGGCCTACTAGTCTGACAAACATTTTAAAGCAAAACCGGTAAAAGGGTGGAATGCCCCCTGCAGGTCAGGGACAGGGTCCTACCTCAAGTGGAGGAGTTAAAGTACAAATCTCGGGGTCTTGTTCACGAGTGGGGGAAGGATGGAGCAGGAGATCAACGGATCGGTGCGGCAGATCGGTGCGGCATATCAGTGTGGCGTATCGGTGCAGCATCAGCAATAAGGTGAAGGTGATCGGCTGCAGCCTTCCATCTCTCGAAGACCTGTACGTCTCCAGGACTTGGGGGCGTGCAGGTCGGATAGCAGCTGACCCTTCCCACCCTGGACATGGACTTTTTGAGCGACTTCCCTCGGGCAGGAGGCTCCGGTCCATTCGAACCAGAACGTCCCGCCACAAAAACAGCTTCTTCCCTTCTGCCGTTGGACTTATGAACTCTTTATAACCTGGATCCCCACATCTCTTAGTCACTTCCCTCTTGTATCTTTACTATCTTTATTATTTTCTATGACATTGCACTACTTTTCTTTTTCTTCTGAGCACTCTTAGTTTTGTAAATATTATCATTATTTTTATTTATTTCATTTTTATTATTTTTATTTTATATGTTTGCACACCTGTATCAAAACAAGTTCCTAGTCTCTGATATTTTTCACTGACATGGCAATAAAAGCATTCTGATTCTGATTCTGAATAACTAGGACGCTGCATCAGTCCGTAGTGGTAAAGAGAGACCTGAGCTGAAAAGCAAAGCTCTCAATTTACAAGTCGATCTACGTTCCCACCCTCACCTTTGGTCACCAGCTGTGGGTGGTGACCGGAAGAATGATATCGTGGATACAAGCGGCCGAAATGAGCTTCCTTCGCAGGGTGGCTGGGCTCTCTCTCAGAGATCGGGTGAGGAGCTCTGCCATCCGCGAGGAGCTCGGTGTCGAGCCGCCCCGCCTCCAGCTCGAGAGGAGCCAGATGGGGTGGTTCGGTCATCTGGTCAGGATGCCCCCAAGCGCCTCGCGGGTGAGGTGTTTTGAGCCTGTCCCACCAGGAGGTGACCAAAATCAAGAGACCAAGAGGCAGACACTTGAGATACTTCCGGGTGAGCAGGAGGATGCAGCTGGGTGGAGAGAAGCCTGGGCTTCTCATCTGACGTTGTTGCCCCCGCAACTTGGCCCCAGATAAGCGGAAGACGACGTAATGGAAACTCGCTTCTCTAATCTATATTTAAAAAAACACTAACCTTAAATAATTTTACATCATTATAACAGTACATTCTTAACTGGTATCTCTAAAATATGCAAGTTTAAAATTTAATTTAAGTAGTTTACCCTGAAAGCAGATCAGAAGATGAATGATTAAAACAGTGTGTGTTGTTTTGGGTTCTATTTTTTATTTGGAAACTTGCAAGAATGTGATTTTATTGGCTGTAACTAATTCAGATTTGCCTGAAGATATTTTCTAATGAGAAAAATTAGTTTTAGACAGATGTCCCGTAATCTTCAATTCAAAAACTTTATTTAGTAATTGCACAAAAAATGCCTTTGATGCTAAAAAAAAAAAAAAAAAAAAAGTACCAGAAACTTTTAGTAATTTGTTTATCTCCTGATCTACTTATCCCACGCAGGAGTCCATCCTGGTTAGTTACAGACTACATGCGTACGGTTAGGTGACCTCAGGAGGGACATGAAAGATGGATCTAAATGAGATATTAGTTATAAACACACTCGGCCGCCGATCTTCTAGTGACATGTTTTTTACTGTAATTCCTCAAATGGGATAAAAATGTTTGTAAGACATGAAGATATGGAACTTAATAGAGTTCATTCATAAAAAATAAAAGAGATAATCTACAATAACTCCTGATATCAGATGTTTCAGTCATTTGGAACCAAACCTTACAGTGAACACCTAGACTGTGTTTCATAAGAATTATGCTACATGTCAATAAATGTGCCCAAACCACCCCATCTGGCTGTTCCGACCTGGAGAAGGAGCGGCTTGACACCGAGCTCTTCCCAGATGGCAGAGCTCCTCACCCGAGAGCCCAGCCACCGTGCGGAGGAAACTCATTTCGTCCGCTTGTATCCACGATCTAACCTTCTGCTTATCCTTATATATTATTCTATGTGAATGTTATCAAATTTTATAAAGCGTACATAATGGCAGGTTCATATAATAAAAATATTTAAAAACAAAAGCAGGAATTAATTTGCGCATAACTTTAAATGAATCAATTCAAAGAAAGAAAATAATCTGAAGAGCCGTTCGCGAACCGAAAGAGCCGGTTCACAAAAAAGAGCCGTAATTCTCGTCACTGGCTCCCACTCCCGGTCTCGAACCCCAATCTTCCTCAGAAATTTCTAGCTAAGTCTGTACGCATGCGCTTTTGATATCTTCCGGAAGGTACTTGTAAAGAATGTGCGCATGCGCTTTTGACAACTTCTGGAAGCTTCCAGCAAATTCATTGCGCATGCGCTTTTGACAACTTCTAGAAGCTTCCAGCAAATTCATTGCGCATGCGCTTTTGACAACTTCTACAAGCTTCCATCAAATTCAGTACGCATGCGCTTTTGACATCTCTCGGAGGTTTTCAGCAAGTTCTGTGCTACTGCCCTTGTTAATAAAAGATCATTATTTTCGTGGAGTTTTCATCTGTTTCAGACGATTATGTAAGTCTAACGTATTTTTTTATTGGATTATTGGGGTTTTATTGTGGTTTTAAAAGGCTAGTCATTACATTATCAGAATTACTTTATTGATACCCCACGTGGGGAATTTGTGTGTTACAACTACACAGTAATGGTGTCTTCGTTCCAATAGTTAAGAATAATATTTATATTGAAATAATTTCTATACAATAAATTATTTCATGTATTTAAAACAGTTCAAATTGAATTATTGTTTTAAATGTTGTGAAAAATTGTTATGAAAGTTGTAATTGAGCTATTTTCTTGTTTTTAATAATAAAAAACTATTTTAAAAATTGTTCTATTTGTAACCAAGAACATTAGCTCAAGCTTGTTTTTAAAATGAAAAATATTTTTTCTTTCCCGTTGTAGTGAATCATCTTGTTAAAATAAAGGATCTTTGTTTTGCCTTAAGTTTTTGTTAACGAAGGTTTTCCCGCTCGAAATTTACATTTACAGATTAAACGGGACTTTTTCACAATTAGTCCATCATAACAAATGAAAACGCAATTATTACATGTTACAATTGAATTATATTTGTTGAAAAATGTTTAACTTGTTATAAAATACAATTTAAAATGTTGAGGTCGTTTAAATTAGACTATTTTCTCATATGTTAGGTTAATTAAAACAGTATTTAAACCAAGACATGTTCTTTCAAGCTAGTGTCATATAAATTAAATAATGTCAATTTCAGTTTTTCTGGCAGAGATTTGCATCTAGTTAAGATAAATGATCTTCGTGCTGTACGTAATCAGACCTGTAGACGTGCGCATGCGCGTTTTTTTTTTTTTTTGCCTCGCTCCATACCCCACCTTTTATTCGTGAAATCCAATGGAATAAGGCCACAATTCGTATGACAAGATTGACAGCAAATTCAGCCAATCAGAAGAGGTAAACTTAGGCATTTGAAAGTTGCATGCTTCGCTATTGGTACATTTTAAGTGGTCTCTAGGAGCCAAATTTCAAGGTAGACAAGTACGGAATATTTTAAGTGATGCACAATAGTCTGAAATAATAAGAAACAGGTTTTGTTTACATTTGGGATGCGCTTTTTATGACAAGAGGATAAACCTAAGACTGTTTTTTTTTTCTCGCAGACAGCACCCTGACTAGGATACCCTTGGTAGTAAAGGGTTAAAATGTATTATTAGCAGCTGTTTTTCACTTAAAGCTTGGTTTTATTATTTTTTAAAAATAATCTACTCTTACAATAGTTAGGGGTTTCTTTTCCAAATCTGTGAAGTTTTATTTGGTCATTTTCTCCTGTACCAACGAGATCAAATAATGTGAGAGATTTATTTAATTAGTATTTGTTCTATTTGTGTTTCAATTTATTTTCTCTTTGTATTTGAAATCTTGCATTTTATATTAACCCAAAAAACATTGCTTGATAGTTGTTGAGATCACAACATATCATCTAACTTTTGTTTCCAGAAGTTTTGACAGCTTGCAGGATGGATCCAGCCGTTGTTGATCGCTTAGCAGATGATTTCAAGAATATTCCATCAACTTCAGGAGAAAACAAGTCCCAGGAAGCTGCAGAAGCCCACGGAGCAGCTGGGGACTCAGGAGCTGGAGATCAGGGAGCTACAGTAGCCCAGGGAGCAGCTGGGGACCAGGGAGCTGGAGTAGCACCGGGAGCAGCTGGAAAAGACCAGGGAGCAGCTGGTGGAGACCAGGGAGCAGCTGGTGGAGACCAAGGAGCAGCTGGTGGAGACCAAGGAGCAGCTGGAGAAGACCTGAGAGCAGCAGGAAAAGACCTGGGAGCAGGTGGGGAAGACCAAGGAGCTGCAGTAGCCCAGAGAGCAGCTGGAGCCTGGGGAGCAGCCGGCACCTGGGGGGCTGGAGTCCGGGGACCGATTGAAGTCCAAGGAGCAGCCGACGCCTGTGGGGCTAGAGCCCATGGAGCAGCCGGCGCATGGGGGGCTGGAGCCCAGGGAGCAGCTGGAGCATGGGGACCAGTTGAAGTCCAAGAAGCAGCTGACGCCGGGGGGGCTAGAGCCCAGGGAGCTGCTGGCGCCTGGGGGGCTAGAGCCCAGGGAGCAGCTGGAGCCTGGGGATCGGTTAAAGACCAGGGAGCTGCCTGCGCCTGGGGAGCTGGAGCTGCAGGAGCAGTTGGAGCCTGGGGATCGGTTAAAGACCAGGGAGCTGCCTGCGCCTGGGGGGCTGGAGCTGCGGGAGTAGCTGAAGTTCAGGAAGCAGCTAAGGCCTGGGTGACAACAGCCAAGGGATCTGTTGGGAACTGGAATTCTTTAAGCCCGTCAGCCAGATCGCGGGGAATGGGCGGCTGGGAACCTGCTGACAGTAATCCTGACGTGCAAAAGAAAACCTGGGCCTCTAAATGTGGTAAGTAAATTGTTACATTAATTATTTAATTGTTTCAATTTTAATCAGACTTTAATGTTGATGAATTTCTCATTTGTGCTCTCACACAGGTATAAAGCCAAACGAGTCACTGGAAAGGCTTTTTGCAAAATATTTAAACAATGAAAGCAACGCGATATCTTTGATCCACCAAGTTGCTCAGACTGGTCAGTTTCGCCTGGAATTAAAGGAAACCGTGGCCACAAGTACGTCTTACACCACATGGTCGTTTTGAAATGATTCAGGTTATTTTTCTGCACTAAGACCAAACAGACATTAATTTCTTTCTGAATAACTGAAGTACCTTTGCCAGTAGTCAGGTGGTGTAGCAGAGGTTAAAAAACCTAAACTGTAAGGTTTTTGTGGAGTTCCAGTCATGCACCACATCCAGTCCACATCCAGTCCCTACACTGTGTCAGGGAGCAAAGCTGGACTTCCTAATGATTTTGCCCAGCTTCTTCTTCTCTCTTTTGGTGATGCTGTTCCAGCAGACCACACTGTACAGGATGACTGATGCCACTATAGAGTAGTAGAAGGTCTCCAGGAGTGCCCCATTCACTCCTAAAGACCCCCAGTCCAGTTAGTTGTTGACGTGAACACCCAGGTATTTGTAAGAATCAGGTGTGTAGATACAAGAACACAGAAAACCGTCAGGACCTGATTTTGACACCACTCCTTAGTCCATGAAATTCTGAACTGGTCTCAATCAATGACTTGTATCGCTTGTTTTCTTCTAGGAACCAAGCCTGCAATGTGCTTCGCATTCTGCGTAGTGATGAACGACATCATTTACCCTACTGGAATGGGCAAAACAAAAAAGGAGGCCCGCATGCAGGCAGCGGTACTCGCACTCAATGTTTTGGTGCCTTCATTAGGAAACCAAGACGATGTACCAGGTTAGTGTCTCAAAGTATTTTAGTTGGTATTCGTAGAACATGACGGCAAACTTTAGAAGACATGAATTCCATTGCATACCAATGAATTTAAATATCAATCTCTGCTTGCTGTTTTGGAACACACTCACTCAATCAGTGGTTGTCAGAAGGGATCCCTCAGCATCTGGCCCCCAACCTCTTCGTTCAACTTGTGGTAAGTCTCCATCTTGATGTTATGAATTTTGTAGTTGGTATAACTGTTTTAAAATGTGTTCACAAGCAACAAAAGGACGATGATAATGAAGTTTTCATTTTGAAAAATGCAGAGAATAATATTCAATAACAAAGTAACAAAACTGTTAAAAAAAAAGTGGGACAAAGTCTGTAGCTCAATTCATCAACAGACATACTCATGTCCTCAATAATCTTACGTCGGTCACCCCTTTTTAACAATCAGGCAACGTCTCTCCCTTTTTTTTATTTAAAACTTAATAGTTAACCAGGTTCAGAAGATCACTACAACACTAAATTTGAATTTACAAGTATTTAAATCCCTTTTTTTTTTGGCATTTAAAGAGACTTCTGTTGTTGAAGTGGATCAAAGGAAATTGTTCAATTGATGCTTTAATCTCATCTTCAGAGTTGGGGTTTAAATCATCGGAAAATTAGCTTTTAGGATCAATAACTTAACCATTTCTTATCCTGGATCCTCTTGTTTCTGCATCAATCGTGTTTGTCTTGCAATGTTATTGTCATTATTTCTGAGATATTCGTTTATATACACTTTTTAATTCCATTATGTTTTTGCATTAGACAAAGTAATATTTTGCACAGCCATTAATAAAACAGAACTGCGTCAGATGAGTTTAACCGTCCGTCTTTAATCTGATTGTTTCTGTTTATTTTTTGTGTTTTTATCAGCGAGTAAGAGTTCCAGCGACCGGCAGATTCCATTGCTTGTCCGGGACCTGCTGGCCAAATTGTTGAACAGTCACACAGCCTTCGCCGACGGCATTGATACAGTAGCTGCGTTCCTGCTGCAAAAACGTAATGAGTTTTTCTCCTATTTTCATGTTTGGCAAAGTTGGAACTTTATTGTTTCTTTATGTAATGAATCAAATCAGGGAAACGAGTTTTGGTCACTTTTCTTCAAGTTGCATGAACCTTTTGTTCCCCGTCCACGTGCTGCTGTTTTTACACTGGATTCTATTTTCTTTCCTCTAGCCGAGGAAACTCGGGTGATCGCCATAGGCACAGGTAACTACAACGCCAAAGAGTCACTCAAGCCCAATGGGAGACATGTGCATGATTCGCATGCACTTGTGACTGCGAGAAGATCTCTTTTAAGGTAAGATAAAAATTCCATTCTGTCATCTTCCGCTTGTCCCGGGGTCGGGTCGTGGGGGCAACAGCCTCAAACGGGCAGCCCAGGCTCCTCTCTCCCCGGCTGCATCCGCCAGCTCACCCGGAAGGATCCCAAGTCGTTCCCCGGCCAGTTGTGAGACATAGTTTCTCCAGCGGGTCCGGGGTCTGCCCCTTGGTGTCCTCCCGGTGGGACGTGCCCGAAACACCTCGCCCGCGAGGCGCTCGGGGGGCATCCTGACCAGATGCCCAAACCACCCAATCTGGCTCCTCTCGACCTTGAGGAGGAGTGGCTCGACACCGAGCTCCTCCCGGATGGCAGAGCTTCTCACCTGATAAAAATTAAACTCTTAATATGTTTTATGATGAAAGCCTCATTTTGCATAAAAATGTAATTCAGAAAGACGTCTTTTCTTCTTTAGAAAATGGTTTAAGTGTGAATCTTCCAAGTTTTTAAAATTGTAAAAACTTAACCCTATCAGGACCCAAACGGGCTCTACTGTAGCTTTAATATTATGCAAATCTCCTGATCTGTAAAAAAGGTTGTTTTTGTTTTTTCTTTATTGCCTTCTATAGATTTTTTTTTATAGCATTTCACACCTTAATGGGTTTTAATCTAATTAAGCTTCATCTTCATTAAAATGTATTTATCCTGGCTGATTTAAGAAGAGAGGAAGAGTACACCCCAAACGGGTCGCCAGTCTGTTGCGATGCTACACACACACACATTCCAATGGGCAATTTCATAGTGGCCAATCAAGCTAACACGTATATTTTTGGAGTGTGGGAGGTAATCGGAGCACCAATTTGGTTTTGCTGAACTTTTCAGTTTTAATAACTTATTTTTGATTGTGGCAAATGCTTAAAAAATAGTAAAGGTTTTAGGATGTCGGAGCCTGCTTAAAGGCAGTAACACCCCCCATCCCCTCATCAATGGCTTAGTTCATAAAGAAAACTTAAAACTCATCTGGGTGAATCGAGTGTATGAGTTTGCTGTGTTTTTTTTTCAGATTTCTCTACAGGCAGCTGCTGATGTACTACAAAGACAAGCAAACTTCTATTTTGAAGCTGAACGCTACCGGAGATCTTTTCTGCTTGAAAAATGAGTATGTTCTCCATCTTTATATCAATCAGCCCCCGAAAGGCGCTGCGGATCTTCCCTCAAGTCTGTAAGTTTAAACAAACCACATTGCCCTGTTTTATTTGCCCACTCTACCGTAAACAGCGTCATTCCATTTTTTTTTTTTCTTTACTTTGTGTTCCGTATTCAGACGCCTTAACCCGGGTTCTTTTGATGCTTGGCATGTGACCAATGAGATGGAGCTCAATGTGTGTCTCGATGGCAAAGTAGGTGCACAATTTATGTTTGCACACTGGCTGTTGTCGTTTGCGCACAGTTAAAAACCTGATTGTCTTTACTAGCTGTTCTCGGTTTCGTCATTGGACTTCTCTGAGAAGCTGGTCAGTATGTCGGCCACAGACAAGCTCTCCCAATGGCAGGTGCTTGGATTCCAGGGAGCGCTGTTAAGCCACTTCCTGGAGCCCATCTACGTGCAAACAATTTTCATTGGTAAGTTTAGTTACGTTGACGATTATCTGGTGGGTCCCAAGTTGACAAACAAGTCCGAAGCTGAACTTTCTGTGAACCTAATTTAGAAAAATGAACTAACTAAACTCACACACAGGCGATGCCGGCTGTACCAACACCCGCGGAATGGAGATGTCGGTGAACGAACGCTTAAATGGGATCACCGAGTTGTTGCCAATGCACTACTGCCTGACAGGGTCCCGATTTTGCCTGGTCCCTGCAGCGGTCGTGACCGAGACGAACACCACTGACACAAACCGTGCGATCAACTGGTGCGTTGGCGACACTGCTCTGGAAGTCGTGGATGGACTCGAAGGCTGGACCTCACAAGTGTAAGTTTAAAAGCTCACAATAGCAGCTATAAAACTAACATAAGAAACGATAATGCATCTATTTCAAATTAAACAGATTTTTTTTTTAGTGTTTTGCAAGATTGTTTAAATACACAGACACATTATAAGTCATAAGAAACATGGATTATTTCAAAGGAAATCAATTAAAAATGGCTCAAAAAACCTGGCCCTCTCACGTGACAGCTGATCTTTGTTTTTGCAGGTCTCCATTTCAGAGCAGCTCTTCCATGATAAGTCGTCTGAGCAAGGTTGCGATGTTTTACCGCTTCCGGTCGGTCGCTAAAGATGCCAACAGAGCTGATCTGCTGGCCGAAGATTCATACAGTCAAACCAAGGTAACAGATCTACACGTATGTATCTTATTCTTTACTTTTGAGAGAATTTTTACGGTCATTTTTGTTTCCATCACAGAACATGGCTCATACCTACCAGGAGGCCAAAGGAATATTGCAAAATTTCTTTGAAGAGCGTAACTTTGGGACCTGGGTTAAAAAGACAGTAAATGTCGTATTAAAATGACCCATTTGAGAAACCCTCAGACAGGAGGTCCTATCTGGGTTATGCAGGTGCTTTTTTTCGTCCTTCCATAAGTCTTTTTTTTTTTTTTTTTCTTTTTGACCATGGAAAGGACAACCTTGCCTTAATTTTCATCCAAAGAAAATAAAACACAATGTCCTAATTTTTTTTTTTTGGGGGGGGGGGGGGTTTGTTTCTGGATTTTTTTTTTTTCATTTTCGTAATTAATTTGGCTGTTTTTAATTTTTATCTGGCATAGATTTTTTTATTTAAATTGGAGAAGTAAAACAACTTTTCAAGTCATGAAGAAGACAGTTTTTTATGTGTTAAACTCAAAGAAGCATCTGTGAAGAAGGATTGCGTAAAAATGTATCTTCAGCTGTGGGAATTCTGCAATGCTTGATCTGCAAAATATCATTTATTCCTTTTAAAAACTCAGTGTGCTTTGAAACCATTCCCGCGTTCGCGAGTTTTCGTCAACTTTTCGCAACATTTTATCTTTATTATAAAGTGACTTGCCAGATATGTTTTACGAAATGAAAAGTTTTTTTTTCATGCGTCCTAATAAAAAAATCAATTGCAGCCAAAAAAGTTTTGTATGACATAAATTTATTTAAGTATTTAGAAAGTCTAAAAATTTTTACTACCACAGCTCATTCAGGAGGATCCTGAGGTGTTAGCTGGCCAGCTGTGAGACAGTCTCTCCAGTGGGTTCGGGGATTTGCCTCTGGTGGGATGTGCCCAAAACGCCTCACGAGCAGGGCATTAGGGAGGGCATTGGGAATTAAGAGCCCAAACCACTCCATCTGGCTTCTCTCAATCTGGAGGAGCAACGGCTGAGAGCCCTGCCATCCTGCAGAGGTTGCATTTCGACTGCTTGTAACTGCAATCTCATTCTTTCATAGGTGAGATGAACGTAGATCGACTGGTAAATCGAGAGCTTTTCAGCTCAGCTCTTTCTTCACCATGACAGACCGATGCCGCTTCCTGATCATTGCGGATGCCGCACCGATCCGTCTGTTGATCTGCTCCATTCTTTCACTCGTAAACAATACTCTTAAAATCTTAAACTCCTCCACTTGGGTCATTCACACTCTGCAGCAAATCGATACAGCGAGAGTTGGAGATCACGGTTCAATCCTTGGGTCACTACTGGATCCCTCCACCGCCTCGGCTGGACCTAGAAATTTTGGTTACAAAGGTAATGAACAGATTTGATGACAAAGGGCAGCCATGGCAGAGTCAACTCTTACTGGAATGGTATCAACATACTGCCGGCAATAAAAACTAAGCATTCAATTCAATTTTATTTGTATAGCCCAAAATCACAGAATGTCCGTCTCAATGGGCTTCACAAGAAAAAGAGGAATGTATTAACACAAATACACAACAAGAAAAATAACTAACAAATGCTAACTAAACGAGACTAGCACATTAATGCACTTAGACTCTCCTTCTCGGTGAGGAAAAACTCCTAAAAAACCCATCAGTGGGGAAAAAATAAGAAACCTCATGAGGATCCACGTGAAAGAGAGATCCCTCCCCCGGGACGAGCAAACAATGTGTCAAAGATTATTGTTTAAATATTAGCTTATTCTAATCTACAGCTAAATATCTAAAGAAGTCAATAAATGTTCTTCATCCTGATGGAAACACTGGGGGACTCCTCAGCCCGGATTGGCACCAGTTATGAAAAAAATAACTGACCTGAAAAGCAAAGCTCTCGATTTACAAATCGATCTACGTTCCTACCCTCACCTATGGTCACCAGCTGTGGGTGGTGACCGAAAGAATGATATCGCGGATACAAGCGGTCGAAATGAGCTTCCTCGGTAGGGTGGCTGGGCTCTCACTCAGAGATCGGGTGAGGAATTCTGCCATCCGGTAGGAGCTCGATATCGAGCCGCTCCTTCAGGTCGAGAGAAGCCAGAAGGGGTGGTTCGGGCATCTGGTCACTGTGCCTCAGAGTGCCTCGCTGGTGAGGTGTTTTAGATACGTCCCACCGGGAGGAGACCAAGAGGCAGACCCCAGACCCGATGGAGAGACTATGTCCCACTGTTGGCTGGGGAATGACTCGAGATCCTTCCAGGTAAGTTGGACGATGCAGCTGGTGTGAGAGGAGTCTGGGCCTCCCATCTGAGGATGTAGCCCCTGCGATAAGCGGAAGACGACAGAACTTTTCAGACATAGTTACACGAAATGCTGAACAGAACAAATAAAAACTCAGACATTAAAATCCAGATTATTAAAAAAGAACAACTATAAACAGCAAACAAACATTGAAAATCACACACTTGCACTAAACGCAGCGCACATGCATCAACATTCACACAACCCCACAGATTAAATTAATTAACATTTCAATTTGAGCAAATTTCTTTTTATCAAGCAAAAATTAAGAATAGAACTTTTTTGTTTTAAGAAAACTTTTATTTCACGAAAGAAATGAAAACTTGTATATAAATGAAGTAGGTGAATGTATTCATAGTTTGTTTGTTTTTTGGGGTACATCAGGCGTGTCCAACCTTTTTTGTCCCAAAATCTACTTTTCAAGTAGCAAACCTGAGATCTTCCAGTCCAGTGTCAACATTGCGACCCCCCACATATCGTTTCCATTCTACAGTAAAACTATCCCCACTGGATGTTTTGTTGTCACACAACCATTAAAAATCACAGACACACCCTCTCTCAAACCTACAGACAAATTCCCCCAAAACGCACACACAGACAAATTCCTCTAACACACACAGACTAAATTCTCCCTCTATTTATTTATTTTCTCTATGTCTCTCAAACACACAAACAGATATTTTTCACACACGCAGTGCTTTGCAAGGTGGAGGGGCCACAGCAGCATCAGGTGCTGTTCATTGAGAACAGGTTTAACAACACGCTTTCACGCCATATACTCCAAACATCTTTGCTAGATTTTTTTGAAAACAGAGTCTCTGAAGAGTCTTAAAACTCACTAAAAACTAGCATCAATGTTGACAACATTGACTTCCTGTCATTTTATTGATTTTTTTTCCTACACACCTTGCGGTTCACTGAACCCGGGATCAACTGGTTGGGCACCCTTGGTGTAGCTTCTTTAGTCAAGTGAAATCTAATAAATGAAAAGTTTTTTTTTTCATTCAGTTTGATAAATGTTCTGATTTACATGTAAAAACATTGATTTAATTAGATGAACTTTTTCAATTAGCAAATAATTTCACTACAGTGAATAGAATAAATTCTCTGTGAGGAGGATTTCCTCGTTAGTTTAGGCACAGGGTCCCCCTCCCCCTGTAAACAGGTTATTTGCTTCACTTGTGCAGGAAATGCATTGGTTTCCTGTCTTTGCAATGCAGCAACTTTAACTGAAGTGTTTTATTCCAGTTCTGTGAATGGACATTTCTACGTGTTAGCTGGTCTTTTCAGATAGATCACCATCTGCTGCAGAAATTTCTGGTCCAAGGAGACCAGGCCTTCAAATTGTAAGTATTACTCCAAGATTTACTTCTATCTCTTTGTCTGAGTTCTGCTTTCACAGTTTTATAATGACAATTTAACACCTCATTTCTTCAGTGTTTGGTCACAAAGATGTG
Organism: Neostethus bicornis; assembly: GCA_902685375.1. NCBI lineage: Eukaryota > Metazoa > Chordata > Actinopteri > Atheriniformes > Phallostethidae > Neostethus > Neostethus bicornis. The sequence continues at coordinate 9,294,281 of CACRXE010000076.1, read as the reverse complement.
CTGGAAAAAAGTTTTTATCTTGAACTAAATTCACATGTGCATGTCATTTTGATGTTTTTGCCCTTCAGTATTGTCTTGTTGAACATGCACAACATGCATCTGTGCAAGACAAATTTATTCTGCAGCATGCATGGATTTGCCCTTTTAAATCCCATTTTTGCCTGTATTCAGGCTGCATGGGGTGCAGCAATTAGTCTCCACTTAGCAGGAAGGTTTGCCCATGTATGGGGTGAGGCTTTAGACGATGGCCTTTTTTTGTGGAGTTTGCATGTTCTCCCCATGTATGAGTTCTCACTGCTTCCACCTTCAAAAACATGCACTTAAAGGTTAGTTGACCACTGGGAAATTATTCCTATGATTGTTTGTGTGTGGTTGTTTGACTCTACAAGTGGCTCCACAATAGACTGGCAATCTGTTAACGATGTGAGCCCACCCCCCTCGTCTGTAACTAGCCAGAATAGGATAGGCTCTGGCATCTCTGTGATCTCAAGTTGGATAAGCGTTACAAAAAATAGAATATGGAATCAAATGAACTGAATCATTTGTAGTCTGGAGTTACTTTTCGTTCCGTTCCATCGTCTTCCGCTCATCTGGGGCCGGGTCGCAGGGGCAGCAGCCTAAGACGGGAAGCCCAGACTTCTCTCAACCCGGCTGCATCCTCCAGCTCACCTGGAAAGATCCCGAGTCGTTCCCCGGCCAGCTGTGAGAAATAGTCTCTCCAGCGGGTCCGGGGTCTGCCTCTTGGTCTCCTCCCGGTGGGATGTGCTCGAAACACCTCACCAGCGAGGCACTCTGGGAGGCATCCTGACCAGATGTCCGAACAACCCCATCCGGCTCCTCTCGACCTGGAGGAGGAGCGGCTAGACACTGAGTTCCTCCTGGATGGCAGAGCTCCTCACCCGATCTCTGAGTGAGAGCCCAGCCACCCTGCGGAGGAAGCTCATTTCGGCCGCTTGTATCCGCGATCTCATTCTTTCGGTCACCACCCACAGCTGGTAACCATAGGTGAGGGTGGGAACGTAGATCGACTTGTAAATTGAGAGCTTTGCTTTTCTGGAGTTACTAAAGGGACGAATAAAATTCAGGGCTGAACATACAAAAAAGGAAGGGTTACAGGACAGTGACGGCTGTCCTGTAACCATAGCAACCCACTCTTCTCTACTTTTTTTTGTGGAATGCTGCTGTTCATACCTCCCAAATGCTACCCCAGCAAGTTGATCCTATTTTCTACTTGTTTTTGAGACAATATGAAAAAAATTAGGTTGTGTTTTAAAGCAGGAAAAATTGTGGGTTCTAATGAAATCTCACATTTTCTGCACAACATTCAAGAGAAAAAAAAAAACACTTTTTATTTGAATAAAGAATCATGAAAGATGACAAAATAGATTTTGATGTGTTGATTTGATTCTTCTCAGGACACTTTGATGAGAATCAAAGTAGAGGAGTTTAAGTATATCGGGGTCTTGTTCAGGAGTGGGGGAAGGATGCAGCGGGAGATCGACAGACGGATCGGTGCAGCGTCAGCAATAACTAGGACGCTGCACCGGTCCGTCATGGTAAAGAGAGAGCTGAGCCGAAAAGCAAAGCTCTCGATTTACAAGTCGATCTACGTTCCAACCCTCACCTATGGTCACCAGCTGTGGGTGGTGACTGAAAGAATGAGATCACAGATACAAATGGTCAAAATGAGCTTCCTCCACAGGGTGGCTGGGCTCTCACTCTTAGATCGGGTGAAGAGTTCTGCCATCCAAAAGGAGCTCGGTGTCGAGTCGCTCCTCCTCCAGTTTAAGAGAAGCCAAATGGGGTGGTTCAGGCATCTGGTCAGGATGCCCCCCGAGCGCCTCGCTGGTGAGGTGTTTCGGGCACGTTCCACCGGGAGGAGACCAAGAGGTAGACACGGATTCGCTGGTGAGACTATGTCTCACAGCTGGCTTCCCGGTGAGCTGGAGGATGCAGCTGGGGTGAGAGAAGCCTTGGCTTCCCGTCTGAGGCTGTTACCCCTGCGACTCGGCCCCAGATAAGCGGAAGAAGACGGAACGAACGGAACATTTTATCACAATTTAGAGCAGCAACTAAACTAAAATTTTGCTGGAGCCCTATATTCAAAGTGCTTTCTTTACGTGACAGAAAAATTCATTAAATTCTCAAAACATTGAATAAAAGTTCAAAATTAAAAAGATATAAGACATAAAACATTTTTTTCCAAGTCATCACTCAGACTAAAGTATGAGTAGTAAGTTTAAAGATAAACAGGATGTGCAACTCGTTTGATGTGGTTCCAGGGTTAAACCATTTGCATAGCGAGGACGTCGAAGCGGTAACACACTTAATACATTTTACTCTCCTGATAGGTTAAATTAAGAGCTTCGTTAGCACAGCTTCGTTTATAATCTTTTGAAAAATGTGAGAAAACACGTAGGAGACAGAAATGTTTGTTTGCGGATGTGGATGATGTGTGTTTGATGGCAGATGTGATGAAACTGAACTAGATCTGAAATGTATGTCATCTCTCAAACAGGCCCCAATTCTGTGCCCACCTGGCTCCCCGGCTTCACCGCTGCAGCACTGTTTGCTTTTCTTTAGTGAAAACTAGATTCAGTGGGTAACAAGATACTCTGTAAAGGTAACTTTAAAAAGTTAACGGAACGCCTGTCGTTGCTACAAAGTCGTTTTTTCTTGTTGTACTATATTTATCCCTCAATGGGGAAATTACCTTTTGCTGAAATGCACCGCTGCAGGCAGCCATGATGGCGCCAAGCAGCCATGATGGCCCAATTGTGGGAGTAACAGGGGGTTAAGTGTCTGTTCCATGGCCACTTAGGCACGGGTACTGTGGGAATCCAACCGGCTTCTCACGGTTCTAGGATGGGCTTTCTACCACTCAGCTAACGCCTCCCTCCAAGTTTAAGAATATTACAGGCGATGCACATACCTGGTGCTCATTTGCACATGGTTTGTTAACGTATTTACCATACGACATCTTGCACATAATAACAAATGCAATGAACAAAACTATCTTTTTTCTTTTTGTATTTCAAAATGTTTTATCACCAAAAGCACATCATAATTGGTTTTTCAATAAACCTGTAAAACTGGGTTTTTCCTGAAATGTAATACACTGTAAATGTGGTGTTCTATTGAAATCTGCGACCATCGAGATCCGTACCTTTGCGCCTCTGCGCATGCCCAGAACGTGTCATCCACCATTCCCTTCCTTCTAGATAATCTAACCATCGAGATCTGCGACCTGGCATGACGCTAGCTTCTATCGGAATTAGCGTTTCTACAATCTACGATTTTAAAATGGGGAGACGGTAGCTCAGTGGTTAGAGCGTTTGCCCACGGACCGGAAGTTAACCGGAAGTTTGTGGGTTTGCATCCCACTGAGTTCACGACTAGGTTCCTTGGAGAAGACACCTAACGCCCCGTTTCTCCCACCATTGGCGCTGTTATAGCTGGCAGCCTGCTGTGGTTTAATGCAGCACACCCGGTGAGGGATTATTAAAGTATATTAAAAATAAATAAATAAAACGTACAAGTAAGTGTTTCTTATTTGATGAATGTGTATTTACTTTAGGGTCTGCGACCGGTTGTTTACTTCCGGTTATTTTGGTGGGTCCGCAGATTTTGTTCGTGGTAAAAGTTTTAGGATCACACTGGAATCCAATCGTTTGATGAGTTCCATAATAAACTAGATTCTTGTTGCTGGTAGGGATTTTCATTTCTCACATGAACTTGGTTTGATTTGCAGCACTAACGATAGTAGTACAAATTTTGTTGTGAAAACCTGCCTTTGGATTTAAACTCTACCACCATTTTCACATTTAGAATACTTTATTAATCCCGTATGTGGAAGTTTGTTTATCAGGTTGCTCCAAAACTAGCTTCAGAAAAGTTGCTAGGTGGTGTTGTGTTAGGTGGGGTGGAGCTTGAGCAGCCGCTTGGCGGAACAGAGCAGGAACGACTGAAGTTGGAATATACGATAGTTGACTCTGGGCTTGGTGGAATGGGGATTACCGAGGCAACAATGTTTGAAAACTCCAGTGAATCATAAAAAGATCTTAAACTCTCACTAAAAGCTTCACCTCTTGACAGCAACTCACATCCTTGACTGTGGTGGAACAACACTATTTGTTGTTTTCAAACACCTCCAGTTCATCGTCTTTAGTTCCACATGCACCATAGTGAAGCCGGACATGTTCAGACATGAATCACCTCTGATGTAAAACAGAAGATCCTGTCTTTTTTCTTCATTTTGATTGTTTGTATGAAATTAAGATGATATTTGATAATTGAATTATTTCAATCTTTCTTTTTTTTTTTTAACCTGTCCTGTCCGCGTTTTGACAAGCAGAATGATGATCTGTATGTCAAGTATTGTTGGACAGTTTTGCTCTACCAAGGTCAGCAAAAAAAGCCAACCCTGGAAAGCTCTTTTTGTTTATTTTAAATGCTTTACAACCAAAACGTCCGCACTTTCTGTGCTTCTTTTTGCTGGACCTGACAGGGAATACTGAGGAGCGAGGGAGGGTATGGGGGGAAGTGAAGGAAGAAGTGAAAAAAAAGAGGGATAGGATACAGAAGAAGAGAGGGGGACAAAGTGAAGAGAAAAAATGATAGTACAATATCCAGTATCACGAAAAACCTGCTGGCTTATCTGTGGGGGAAAAAAAAATACAAACAAGAGTTTAAACCAGAGCTAAAACTGACACACACAACAAAACCTTTTACAGGAAATGATGTAGAACACAAACGCATGTTGATAGAGCTATAATTATATTGGTTGGTAGCAAGGAACATAGCGGACAGTAAACAGTGTGATACAGTGTGCGAGTGTGAGTGAAAGTACATTCATGCTGCCGATGTGAACCATGTGCTTTTTAGGGCTAACAGATCCTCACCAGCCCCAAAAGACTGAAACGAGGGAGGCAAAGACACATGCAACCCGGACCGGTGCTCATCCAGATCCTGAGACACAGAGGCCAAGCCAAGGGAGTCCGCCCACCCACCCAGCCAGGTGCATAAGAGACACCCCTGCTGGGGTTTCCCCAGCACCAAGAGGCACGTGTCCTTTTGATCTCTTTCTAGCTTCTAGCTGAGTTTTCAATTCAAGTATAGAATTAAGAACTTGTGATCTTTGCAACATATTTATGTTAAAGATTAACTAAAATAAATTAATAATCATTCTAGTTAATATACACACTTTGGTAACCTGTGAAAGCAGTTTAAAGGTTAACAGCTTTTGACCCGTTAACCTGGTTTTTAACTTCGCTGCATGAAGCACAAAAGGTGACGTATGTAATCAAAAAATCCCCCAACAGCAAAAACCTTTTGCTTTTTTTGTCATCATTTCCCTTTAAGATTGATTTGTTTTCTAAAGTTTTGGATCCAAAATGACCTGATTAAAAAAAGAAAAAAAATAACAAAATTTCCTATTTTGTAAAAGAAACAAACAGAAAAAAAGGTTATTCCTAGGATTGGGAGAAGCCGGTTCAGTTCCCACTAGGCCCTAACCTAGAGATGGCTCTTAACTCCAAGTCACCCCCACCATTGGTGCCGTCTTGGCTGCCTGCTGCGGTGCAATGCAGCACAGAAATTTCCAGTACAGTATAGCGAGAAAAAAATATGAGATAAAATATTTTGAAAATCCTGCTATGTTTTCAGTTATAAAGTAGGATTTTGAAGGGTTTTTTTTTCCAGCAAATCACTTTTAGACACTTTTTAAGGATGATTTATTCACAGTTTTCACGTCTAAAACACATTTAAACACAAACTAAATTAATTTTATTCCCGGTGTGAATTAAACATTTTAAATTCACACTATTTAAACAAAAAATAAATAGACTGTCTGAACGTTAGCAGTTATTAAATTCTAATGATCTGATGTGGAATTTTTCAGTGAGGAACTTGTGAGTTGATTTTCCACACTCCCACCTCTAAACGATAAGATACATTCACCCGCCACATAGAGGAAACAAAACCTCCCACTTCAACCCCTCCCTCACATTAATAACTTCTGCTATGAGAAAGCAAACGGTTCAGGAAAAATCAACCGTTTTAAACTTACAAACAAAAAGTTGAGTTGTTAAAAAAAAAAAGTCTTTTCTTAGACAATAAAATATTCTTTAGGATTTATTACACTGAAACTTTAAGTTACCAGCACGACTGTGCAAAATACAAAAGATAAATAAAATAAATACATAAATAAGAATTATTTACAGACGTTAATCTCATGTGCATCATTTTAAAAGACATTAGTCATTAAATATGAACTCATTTGGTTTAAATAGGATAAAAATATTTAGTTCTCCATGCAGTGTTCTTGTTCTTCATATCAGCATGATATCACACGTTTAAATCATTCACATTCTCATTAAAGTCAGAAATAGCTGCTTGTAGTTGGGATTCCAGGGTCTTTCATTGTAGAATTTTCATCTCATCCGGTTCATTTATTTTTCCAGAGTTGAAGAATCCATCTCAAGTAGACTCTTGTATTTATCCAGAAACTTGTCGAATGAAGCTTCAGGCCATCGCTCACATGCACAATCAGAGGAACCACTTTGTTCCTGGGGAGAAAAAAAAAAAACTCTGTTAACTCCAGTGAAGAGGATTTGTTTAAGTGTACAACAAGTTTAAACAAAGTCGTACTTACAGGGTTCGTTTTCTTGCGAGCTTCGATCTTCTGTGACAAGATGTGAAGTTCTGGGCCAATCTGATCATCATCGTCCTCACACTCATGTAGAACCGTTCCCTCTAGTTCCCTCATAAAGCATTCCAGTGCTGCTGTGATGCACTCTGACTGTTGGACAGAAATGGTTTTAGTTTCCGGCTGCATACATGTACACACACAAAGAAGTCTGCTGGTTTCTGGCACACAACCGGTTTGTTTCCTGTTCTACTGAATCTTTTGCATGTGGTTTTAATAAGTTAAACTCAAACTGGCCGCTGTGACTATAACCAACACCAGGGTGGACCGCACCATCATACCCACTGACATATCATATCATTTTTTTTACACTTTTTTTTTCTCTTGAATGTGAACCTGTTCTGGTCTTACCTTGACATTTTGAGGCGTGTAGAATAATGAATCATTTTCCTGTGAAGACAAAAGGAAGCATGAATAATAATTCAATAGAAATGAGAATGAAAGAAACTTTATTTTGATTAAATTTACTCACACATTTGACTTTCTCTCGGATTAACTCGATGTTGTGTTTCTTTGGGAAAAAAGTTGGTAAGCCGGACACAGCGATGCTGAGGGTAAACATCCAAATCGTAATCTTAACAAAGTTCTCCATCTTTAAGTCAAACGTTGTGTTTGATGAGCAGAGAAAGTTGAATCACCAGGTTCATCCTCTGCAGGCCTGTTTTATAGCTGTGTAGTGGAAACGGTGGGCTGAATTACTCGTGCATTACCTACTGAACACAAGCTGTTTTTTTTTTTTTCCACTTTCACTCATTTGGAATTTTTTTTTTCTTGCACGGTGGTAAAATCCCTCAAGTGGTCTACACTCCATCAAACCTTTCTGAAACTAGGTTAAAGCTACTATAAAGTTTGTAGTGCTTCTAGATTTTTTTGTCTTTTTGTGTATGAATTTTCACCTTTTTGTAACATATGGAGGTTCTATTGAGTCAGGCTTAGATAAAGTCCCAAATTGTCAGGGTTTTTTTTTTTGTCATGGCTTTAGGGATGTGGAAGAAGTAGGACCCAATTGCAGGATTTCAAACAAGGTTTATTAACACAATTCAGATAAGTCTGAAAAGCAAGAAGCACAGGGTTAACTCAAGGTTTCAAAAGTCCAAATATTAACAAAGTTCAAAACATGGTCAGGAAACCAGGGTGACCTGGCTGGAAGGAATAGTAAGACCCGACAGGGAAGTCCGGGGTGATTCCCCTTAAATAGATGGTTGGGTGCACAGATGTGTGAAATCAGGAATCATCCTCAGGTGATCCTATACAGGTCGATTAGGAACATCCAAGGCTCTCTCTGGCGGCAGGTGAGGGATTCTGACACAAATAATATATAAAATCAACTTTTTAGGACTTATCGTCATAAATACCGATCATTTGTTTCATCTATGTTTATGTATTTTGGAATTTTATAAAAAACACATTCTGTTTTTTATCTTAAAAATGGAATCGGAAATAATAAAATCGGGGATAAAGTTCACTTTGCACCTCCACATAGACACGCTTCAACCGTTCTTTCCACATGATAAGATCTACTGATTAGTGGTTTATTTATTCCCAATGCTAATAAATGCATTTGATCTCTTTTTATTTTTAATCGGGCTTCTCAAAAACTTGATGAGACGATGAATAATTTTTTTCCAGCTTTACGTCCAGGTTTAAACCATTAAAATCCACTAAAACTAATGTATTTGTTGCTAAAGTGAAGTTGTTTCGTTTTTGATAATGACTAATCACGTCAAACTGGATTTGATTGTATAACAAAAAGATAAAGATCCCAAAAAGGCTCATAAAGGTCATCGGACGTGTCGATCGTTAATACATTTAAATAGCTGATGGTAAACGTAAAGGATGGCGATGGCGTGCTTTAGCAGATCTGCTCTCAGTCAGAGGAGTGCGTTTGAGGTTTTTCTTAAGATCACAGAACACACATTTAACTGGAAAAGTATCGTCTTAACCACACGCTGCAGAAGTTGGCGGGGAGAAAAAAATGACTGATTAAAATAATTTGTATATTTTGTTTTTTTTTTGATTATTTTGAATTACTCTATTCATCCCTCACCGGGGAAATTTGTTTGCTGCACTCCTTACACCGCAGCAGGCTGCCCTTCAACGGCGCCAATGGTGGGAGAAGTGGGGGCTAGGTGTCTTCTCCAAGGACCCTAGACGTGCTCTCCGTGGGACGCGAACCCGCGACCTTCCGGTCCGCGGGCGAACGCGCTAACCACGCGTTTATAATATAATATAATAACGCGTATATAAATAGAAATAATATTTGTTTATGAATATGATCGGTTTTCACTAGGGCTGAAACAACTAATCGAATTAATCGATTACAATCGATCATTGAAATAGTTGTCGACTAATTTAGTCATCGATTAATTGTTTAGAAAGTTTTTGCTGTCAACTGCACCTAATATTACACAACTTGATTGTTTTTTGTGTATTTTTACTCATGTTAACCTAGGCCATTTTTGTTTTGTACTATACCTCTGAACAAGGTTAAATTTTCAAATCTAAAACTGTTAACGATTTCTTGTTTTTAAATGTGATCCTGGATGGTCAACATGTTCCATTTTATGTTTTTTTGGCCAGTACTATAAAACACATTTTATGGGTGTTCGTGATTTACCTTTACTGTATACAGTAAGTAGATTTATTATTTTATATTTGCTGTAGAAATGGTAATATTCTCCCTCTTTATTTCACAGAAAGATTAACATTTTTACTTATTAGAATGAGCTCAACGTGTTGTTTAAGTGGTTATGAGTTGTGTTTTGCATAACTACATTAAATAAAATGCCAAAAAACTATTATTTATTAAGTAGTCAATTCTACCCGATTAATCAATTAATCGAGCCAATAATCGCCAGATTAATCGATCATCAAAATAATCGTTAGTTGCAGCCTTAGTTTTCACTAAGAGACGGAAATGATTGGACATTTAATCGGAGGAAATGCTGGCTTTTAAAATAATGTGGTCTACTTCTCTTTTCTTTTAATCTGTAGTTTTTTTATCCGTGTGATCTAATCATGTCGGTCTTAGTTAATGAATAAATGTAAACAAGATACAGAAAAAATGAACAAGCAGGTAAACTTAGTGTATGGTATCTTTTTTATCCAAAACTTACTTTGAATCAAATACTTAAGGCAAATAAAATAGTACCGCAACAGACTGGTGAACTGTTTGGTGTGGAACCTGCCTCTCACCTTGAATCAGTCGAAATGCCTCAACTCACTCCCCCCTCCCCAAAGAAAATTAATGGATAAATGAAATAGTAAATTATGGATTTTTATTTATTTTCCAAAGGGCAGCACGGTGGCACAGTGGGTAGCACAGTGGCCTCACAGCAAGAAGGTAATGGGTTCGAGTCCCGGGTGTGGACGAGGCTTGGAACACTGTCCTTTCTGTGTGGAGTTTGCATGTTCTCCCCGTATTTGCGTGGGTTTCCTCTTGGTACTCCGTTTTCCTCCTACCCTCAAAAGACATGCATGCTAGGTTGATTGGCCAGTGCTGAAATTGCTCCAGGGAATGAGTGTGTGTGTGGATGGTTGTATGTGTGTCGCCGCAACAGACTGGTGACCTGTTCTGGGTGTACCCTGGCCCTTGCCTTGAATCATCCAGGTTGGGCTCTGGCACCCCCCGCATCCTGTAAGGGACAGACGGTTGAGAAGGTGACTGACTGACTGATTTTTTTTCATGTAATTATGCAATAAATCTACTTCAGATTCTTCTTCTTCTTCTTTCGGCATTTCCCTTCAGGGGTCGCTACAGCAAGTCAGTTTCTTCCATCAAACCCTATCTCCTGCATCCTCTTCGGTCACACCAACTATCTTCATGTCTTCCTTTACTGTATCCATGAACCTCCTCTTTGGTCTTCCTCTAGGCCTCTTTCTAGATGGTTCCAAATCCAGCATCCTTTTTTCATCCAGCATCAGATTGTGTTTGAATATTTTTAAATTCAGTTCTATTGAATTTATCGTCCTGATATCCTCAACATGAACATGATGTGAAAGTAAAAACGAAAAAAAAAAGAACCCTAAATCCTATACTGTATTTTAAAGCCAGAGGAAGTCAAACTAACTTTTCAAGCCTCAATTCTTAGAATTTGAATAAAAAAATGAACATTTTGCTCATTTTCTAGATACAATTTGATGTTGGATTGAATTTTTTTAACCCAATCAGACATTACTGATTTCTCTTCATCAGTCACCAGTTCCATCCCAGGTTAAATCTGTAACATGAATGATTAACCATATGAAATCAGAGTCAGAGATAGCCGTTTATCTTAAAACCGTTTATTGTCACATTTTTAACACGTTAGTTCCAGTGATTTTAATAAATACTTATATCAATAAATAAATAAATAAATAGTTTGAGAACTTGTCAGAAATTTTTGTTCATTTAAATACACATTTGATTTTTAGTGCGCTGTACCATGATGATGAGGAAAAAAAAAAATCTACATGTGATGCTATTTCTACATGCTATTTTGAAGCTCAGCGAAGCCTTTGTAGTCATTCAGGAATTTTTCAAATGTCTCGTTTTGCCATTTGCAGTCTGAAGACTGTACCTGTGGAAACGGGAGGGTATCAGTAACACATCGTACGAGCTCTGCTTTACTGGAAAAACTTAAAATAGTCAAATGTTTCCTTACCACGTTTGTGGAGATTTTAACCAAATCCAAAGACTCAAGTGTCTGATCAAGTCTGTCCAAATTGCCGGTGCAGTATTTTTTGGCCTCTTTCAGTCCATCTTTGATGGTTTGCAGAGCTGCATTGTCGCACTTTCTCTGAAAGATCAAAATTCAAATGATAATTTAGATACAGTTAAGAGATTTTAAAGCACAGTTAGATTCTATCTGAATTTTTTTAGACTGATACTTGTAATTAAACACAAGAGGGCAGCCTCATCTAGAGAGATAACGACATTTAAATACATGCTCTCTAGGGGTGACAAGGATGGGCAGGATTATAAATGAATATAGCAGAGGAACAGAGAAGAGATAAAGAAGGTGGAAGATTTTAAGTACTTAGGGTCAACAGTCCAGAGCAATGGAGAGTGTGGAAAAGAGGTGAAGAAGCATGTGCAGGCAGGCTGCAACGGCTGGAAAAAAGTATTTGTTGTGATGTGTGATAGAAGAGTTTCAGCTAAAATGTAAGGGAACGTGTACAAAACCGTGGTGAGAGTGGCCATGCTGTTTGGTCTAGAGACAGTGGCACTGAGGAAAAGACAGGAAACAGAGGTTGAGGTAGCAGAGATGAAGATGCTGAGGAGCTCTCTGGGAGTGACCAGGATGGACAGGAACAGCACGTGTTAGAGGTTTTGGAGACAAAGTCAGAGAGACCAGACTGAGATGGTTTGGACATGTGCAGAGGAGAGAGAGAGTACATCAGAAGAAGGATGCTGGATTTGGAACCACCAGGAAAGAGGACTAGAGGAAGACCAAAGAGCAGGTTCATGGATACAGTGAAGGAAGACATGAAGATAGTTGGCGTGACTGAAGAGGATGCAGGAGATAGGGTTAGATGGAAGAAACTGATTTGCTGTGGCGCCCCCTGAAGGGAAATGCCAAGAAGAGAAGAATTACATAATCTTAAAGCAGAAATAAATCTTGACATCTTACCTCCACATTTCTTGGAGACTGGAAAGTCACATTGGTCTGAAGCAGAAGAAAAAAACACTTTAAATTTGTTAAACTTAAAAAAAAACGACAAAAAACACACATTTTGGCCACATATATACCCCCTAAGAATAATTTGATAAAGTGATATGATAAAAGTTTTTACTCACACATGAGATTTCGCGATGCAGAAGTTCGAATTTGAGGTCATACATGTTAAACGGCATCGCTTGAAAAAGTCCAAAAAGAGCAAACATAAGCAGAGCAGCTCTAACGATGAACGCCATTCTTGATTTTTTTTTCAACAAATTTCAAATCAGTTTTCAATCAGTCAGTAGTGGTTGTTCTTAGTGATGCTGTAAGGTGCTCTCATCTCAGGGTGCTTGTTATATATCGTCCAAAAAATATGAGGGGAAAAAAAATTACTTTAGGGGAAAAATGCAAGTGGGCAGGCAAACGTGTGTTCTGTATAATTTCCCTGTTGCTCATGATCACTTTTTTTTTCCTTTACCAAGGTGGTAAACCTCAATTATTAGAAGTTCGAGACGCCAGGTAACTTTCAGATGATTAAGAGACATTAAAGTCATTTTAATTAGTTGACCATGTAACATAGTTTCAAATACTCTTTGACCTTATTTTTGCAATCATGATGTAGTACTTTTAATAGTTGTGATATTTTATTCTTAAAAACATTGAATATCTTTTTTCTGAGGTTGGACACCTTTTATGAAACGCGTAGGTGCAACACCACAAGATTCCTGTATGAGCAGTTTTTTTTTTTTTCTTTTTTTTTTGTGGTCATGTTGGACACACTTGTTGTTTTGTCTTTACCGCTCTCTCAAACCATTACTAGTTAGGTTTCAGTTTTAGTGTTTTCTCAGGACTGAATAGTAATAAATGTGTCAGGATTTTGCCATCAGAGAAGGCGGGGAAATTTCTATCCATGGAATTTTTCAATTTGGGGCTTCCCAAATTCTTCCACATCATGTTAATCATAAAGTCCTGATGTGAACTTTAATAATTGACCATGCACAAAAAATGAGTTTAATGTGAGATTGCATCACTGTTTTGATGGTAGAAATCTGCATTTCAGTTTGTTTCTTCTATCTTTAGATCAGTTGTGGATGCAGTTTGCATGCCCAGGAATGTTCTCTGTGAAGTATTTGAATATATTTAAAGCACTGGAATGAGGTTTATCTCTTGCTTGTTTTCTATTCAAGCTTTTTTAAACCAACTTAATTCCACATAAACTAGTCTTTAAACAAATCTAAAGTTTATGAAAGCTAACATATTTATTTTTCTCAACAGTTATTAATCTGGTGACAAATCGGTGTGATCCCTCATTCTTCCAGGACTGATCCATCATAGAAAGAGTTTCAAAGTTGATCTCTGGATGGTGTTTTTGATGACACAGACATCAGATCATCAGACTAAAAATGATTTCCAGATGGAAGTTAAAACATCTCGATTTTTAAATACGCTGTTCAAAAGACAACTTTGAAACCCGTCCTACGAAAGTTCCTGTTCTGGAACATCAAAGGTCTCACTGGCTTCTTTCCTCACGACTTTTAAAATCATCGTAGGCATATCCAGCTAATATTTCACCTTCATGGTTTATGAAAATGAGAAGAAATGCAAAAAGCCACTGAGCACAAATCAAATCCAGATCAAACTTTACTTCTTCTTCTTCTGACAGCATTTCCCTTCAGGGGGCGCTACAGCAAGTCCTTTTCTCCCGTCTAACCCTATCTGCTGCATCCTCTTCGGTCATGCCAACTATCTTCATGTCTTCCTTCACTGTATCCATGAACCACGTCTTTGGTCTTTCTCTAGGCCTCTTTCCTGGTGGTTCCAAATCCAGCATCCTTCTTCCGATGTACTCTCTCTCTCTCCTCTGTACATGTCCAAACCATCTCAGTCTGGCCTATCTGACTTTAAAACCTGTAACATGTCCTGTTCCTCTGATCCTGTCCATCCTGGTCACTCCCAGAGAGATCCTTAGCATCTTCATCTTCATATTAGCATCTTCATATTTGAAAAGTGTTTTTCAAATATCAAATGTAACACAAAGTGCTTTAAAAGTTAAAAATCCCTGAACACAAAAACAAAATAAGGGCAAGTCCCCCACCCACAAATAAAAAACCCACTTACCCCCCTCTCCCCCCCACACACACACACACATACACATCCATGTATGTACAAATACAAATACACACTCACTTAAAAATGTAATAGGCTGGTTGCAGATGAAACACCTGAGAAAATAGTATCTGAGGAGCCACCGCAGCAGGAGCCGAGGCACACCTGCAGTCGCCGGCCATGATCCAAGGCCCCGGATAGAAGACGCCGCCAGAGCCAGATCCCCACCAGGGCCTCGGAGCCAGGATCAGCAGCCACCGATGACCACAGGCTCCCGCTGCAAAGGCCCCCCAGAGGAAACACTGGAGATGATAAAAGATTAAATGACATAAATAAAAGTAATTAAAGCTACGTAATAAGTAATAAGAAATGTTCAGGTAAAAACATTAATTAAAATCAACTAAAAATAAAAGTACATTTGAGAAACTTGGTTAAAAAATTTGATTTTGATTGCACTGTTTGAGGGTTGGGGTGAATAAGCATTGCTTCAACCCACTCCTTTTTGGTATTCATGAGTGAAATTCTGATTCAAAATTGTAATGTTGAATTGATGCAATGGATATTTTGGTTAAGGATGGGAGTACACTTTTGTCTTGTTCTTCCTTTTAACGAGTGTACCGATTAAAGATCATTCATTCAATATGGCGGCTTCTGACTTCACAGAGAACATTCCTGGGCATGCAAACTGCATCCACAACTGATCCAAAGATAGAAGAAACAAACTGAAATGCAGATTTCTACCATCAAAACAGTGATGCAATCTCACATTAAACTCATTTCTTGTGCATGGTCAATTATTAAAGTTCACATCAGGACTTTATGATTAACATGATGTGGAAGAATCTGGGAAGCCCCAAATTGAAAAATTCCATGGATAGAAATTTCCCCGCCTTCTCTGATGGCAAAATCCTGACACATTTATTACTATTCAGTCCTGAGAAAACACTAAAACTGAAACCTAACTAGTAATGGTTTGAGAGAGCGGTAAAGACAAAACAACAAGTGTGTCCAACATGACCACAAAAAAAAAAGAAAAAAAAAAAACTGCTCATACAGGAATCTTGTGGTGTTGCACCTACGCGTTTCATAAAAGGTGTCCAACCTCAGAAAAAAGATATTCAATGTTTTTAGGAATAAAATATCACAACTATTAAAAGTACCACATCATGATTGCAAAAATAAGGTCAAGAGTATTTGAAACTATGTTAAATGGTCAACTAATTAAAATGACTTTAATGTCTCTTAATCATCTGAAAGTTACCTGGCATCTCGAACTTCTAATAATTGAAGTTCAGCTTGGTCTCTTTTATTATCGCAATGTAACCCAACAGTTCACTCAATTTACTGATTGGGCATGGGCACGCTTTATAAATGAGACCCATCGTTTTAGTTTCAATGTGCTCTTTGACTTGGTCTTCCTCTGAGCACCTCCAAGACCAAGGAGATGATCAAGAAGCCCTTTCATCAACCTGTCCTGATCAATGGAGAGATCATCGATGTTAACACTTATAAATATCTGGGTGTGCAACTGGACTGGTCAGAGCAGGCTTGGGCCCTGCATAAGAAAAGGCATAGCAGGCTGTTTTTCCTTTGAAGACTGAGGTCTATTAATGTATGTAGTGACATGCTGTTCATTTTTTATCAGCTGTCGTGGCAAGTGCAGTTTTCTTCGCGGTCGTTTGCTGGGGAGGCAGTTTGACTGCAAGGGACAACAATCAGCTGGACAGAATTATTGAAAAATGTGTAGCTGTGGTGGGGAGGACCATGAACACTGTGCGAGCTATTTTGGAAATGAGGATGAAGGCTCTAATGCAGGGCATCCTGAAAAATCCCTGTCACCCTCTGCATGATGTGGTCACAACCAAGAAAAGTGCCCAAATAACAGGTTCCTCTGATTGCGCTTTAAAAGGTCATTATTCACTTCAGTCCGATTTAATCAAACAGTCCTAATGAATATCTTATCACTAGCGATTGTAACTTTTTTTATTGTTACGTTCCGTCGCCTTCCACTTATCCGGGGCTGGGTCGCAGGGGCAACAGCCTCAGATGGGAAGCCCAGGCTTCTCTCACCCTAACTGCATCCTCCAGCCTGACCGAATACCTCGGGTATTCGGTATCGGGAGGATACCGAATACTCGAGGTATTCGGTATCCTCCCGAAAACCTCGGGAGGATCCCGAGGAATTCCCCAGCCAGCTGTGGGACATAGTATCTTCAGCTTGGTCTCTTTTATTATCGTATGTTGTTTTATTTATTTATATGTATGTACGTACGGCCTGTTTGACTTGTTGCTTCTGGACACCAGAATTTCTCCTATGAGAGATTAATAAAGTTTTTTTAAATCTATCTAGCTACGTATCTATTTGTCTAACTTGTTGTGACTCTATCAGATGCGGTCAGTTTTTGAAGGGTTCTGGATTTAGAGATTTACCAGAGGGTAAATAAAATTAGTAATGAATATTGTAAATAACATCGACACATCGAATTCTGTTTCTTTCTTTAAGAATCACTTTTTGTCACTGCTCAAGGTACGTTTGAATCTTATTCTTTCCGTTGTAGTGACATTGAAACTTTGGTTAAATTCTTTCCCTTAACAAATTTGGTTAGTTGCTGCTTTTTTTTCAGAGTTTTTTACACATGCAGATGTTGTGAGTGGAATAAATGTAGTGAAAGTAATACCGTGACACAAAATCTTTTGCTAGTCTCAAGAACCTAATGCCAAAGTGTAGTTACTCAATGAATCAAAGGAAATATGGCCTTTTCATTTCCGTCATAGTACTGATGTCACTGGAGGCTGTGGAAGTTTACTTACCACATGTCACCACAGCAAAGTCTTGCACAGCGATTGGCATCACTCGGTGACAAAAAAGAAGACGTAAGACAATACTAAACATATCCATGTAACTAGATGTGCAAAAAAAAAAAACCTTTTTAGTTTGTATAGCATTCGACATTTGTATTTGAAGTTGTTTTCTTGATTTGGTCCGTTTTCTGTCTCACTACAGCTCAATGACTTTTTTTGGTTTTGGCTTAAATTAGTAGGAGGTTTGAGTAAAAATCTGTTATTACATAATAACAAATGGGTAATAACATTAGCCTACTACTATTAATTTCTAGGTTGAAGTGAATACTGAAAGCTATCCATGCTACTTATCAGGAAAGAGTTGGGTTGCACCCTGTACAAGTAACCTGTTTGTCTCACAGAGAGATAGATAGCCAAAAGACTTACTTGTACTCATGGGCAATTTGAACTGCCTGGTCAGTACATTTTTTGAAGGCCAGCAAACACATGGGCAGAACATGAGTGCTTCCTCACAAAGCAGCTTCCCCACAATCTTCTCTGTGCTGATTCTTTTTGGTGAAGAGAAAAATTAGAACGTGGCCAAACTTGTAAAATTAAAAAGTCAGATTGATATAAAGTATAGATAGACCTCTGAAACATTTAGTAGACATTACAACACAGACATGAAACACTCCTGGACACAATATGGACAAATTAGTATTAAAAATTATTTAAAATGAATGATGAAAAGAGGCAGGAATTTTCTGGGCTCTGGGCAAGCTTGTGGTCCTAGGCAGATTTGGCGAAATCCAATGAGGAGGAATCCAGGCATTGAGAGGTCAGAAAAGAACATGACAACAGATGACCAGACAAAGAAATGAAGGACACTGGGATTTTTATAACAAGCTGAAAATCTCTTATGCAAATATAAGAGAGAGGCTACTTGGATAAGATGTGAGGTAGAGGGTAGAACAAGGAAAAATTGGAATCATGACATTATCTGCAGCATTCTTCTCCTTTCGGCTTTGAAAGTGACCCTGGCCTAAAGCATCCTTGCCTCACATTGACTACCTGACGTCTTCCTTCACTACATTAATAGATCTCCTCTTTGGGTTCCTCTAGGCTTCCTGCCTGGCAGTTCCAAAATCAGCGTTCTGGCAGTTCCAAAATCAGCAAGGGAGACTGTGGCCGCGTGGTTAGAGCGTTCGCGCGCGGACCGGAAGGTCGCGGGTTTGCGTCCCACAGAGAGCATGTCTAGGGTCCGTGGAGAAGACACCTAACCCCCGTTTCTCCCACCATTGGCGCCGTTGAAGAGCAGCCTGCTGCGGTGTAAGGAGTGCAGCAAACAAATTTCCCCGGTGAGGGATGAATAGAGTAATTCATTTTTTTTTTTTTTCTTCTTCTTCTTCCGATATATTCCTACTCTTTACTCTGGACATGTCTGAACCATCTCAGGGTAACAGGACATGCATGACTTTTAGTATTGCTGATGAGAGAGAAAGATGGAATTTATCTACAAATAATCCAAGTCTTCTGGTGAGATCTTCCTGAATTGCTTTGCGTGCCACATTTGTTTGCACAATAGCGTTTTCGTAAAACATTTGTTTTACGAAAATGCATTTCTTGTTTTTCATCTGTGATGCGTAGGTATTCTTTGCCTCAACAAATTCAGTATTAGTTTAGGGCCTAATTAGAGGCGATTAGTACAATAGTTTGGTAACTATATAACTACAAGAGGGGCTGATTCGGAAATTCATTATCATTGGAGGTGTCATGATGTGGAATGCAGGTGGAAGGAGAAGGACCCAATTACAGGACAAGAAACATGGAACATGAGTCCATAAAAGCTGTAACGAAAAACCACATGAATCAGTGGAATGTCTTTAAGTTGTTGTTCTAAATGTTTATCATGGTCAGGCAGCCAGGAGGACTTGGCTGAGATGGAATCTAATGACCTAACACCCGAAGGGAAGACTGCCTATTTAAAGACAGCTGCACAAAGATCTTCAGGTGTCTAGAATCAGGCAAAAGAGGGAATGCCCCGGGTTCCCTCTGATGGTGGTCGAGGGAACCACGTCAGGTGGCTAATGCATCTTATTTCAATGGCATTCTATTGTTAATATCATCCTGATCTCAAGCTAGGTCAATTATTTGAATCCTCTAATACTCCAAAATCAGGTCTTGATAACTTTTTGATAAAGTTTCTTGAATCTTGAATCAGGTTCTGAGCTTCCACATATTGCTCGTGTTGGTGATTGAGGAAAGAAATTTCCTCTCAGGGATTAATAAAGCAGTCTGATTATTTGTTGACATCATTTTAAGTTTAGCATGTGAATAAAACCAGTAATTTTAATGAAGACTGTATCAAAGATCTACACTTATTGCAATTTTGCTCCCTGTTTTTATTTATTTATCACACTTTTTAGGATTTTATGATGTATTGTTCATCATTTTCTGTTTGTTTTTATTGAGTTAGGGAAACTAGTTTCATGATTAATTTGATGTAACTGCACACTGTTTTTTGGATATACAAATAAAGAGATAAATAAATGCAGGTGGAGAACCACAGATCGTGTGAAATGCATGATCTGCCTGCGATGGATCTTGTGGTAATCAGGATGGCAGGTGTCTTAAAATTTCTCACGCTTGATTTTGTAGCAGTAGGCTCGGTGACCATCTTGAGTTTTGCTGTGCAGCAATCTTGCAGATGTTGCAGGTGTGTGGCTGTGCAGCTGAAGTCGTGTGGTTTCAGCTGTAAGTTATGTTCCTGGTATTTCCACAAAGCACCGCGACACCTTCTGTTTTCTGTCTCGTTGAATTACAAATGTCTGAGTGCGGAGTGTCGTTTGCTTTATTTATTGGATTTAAGTTTTACTGAAATGTTTGAGTTTGTTGGGATTTTACTTAAAATAAGTCAAATTCATTAAATTTTTCACATAGATGACTTTCATATCATAACAAATAACTTTCACATCATAAAACTTTTACTACTTGATTTGTTTTAGTCCGAAAAGGAATTTTTAGAGTATATCTTGTATAGAAAAATAATAATCATTATAAATCTTGGCATAATGGTTAAAAAATCACAATAATTGTGCCTTGTTTTCAAAGTTTGACCAAGTTTTTTTTTTTTTTAGTTGAGAATAGCTAACAAAACATTTTGAAGCTGTGAGAAATATCTGAACCGTCACGAGTTCTTCTGAGGCTGAAATCCCCTTCATCATCAGGGGATTTGCTCATGGGTCACCTAAATAAACCCTTGTTACAAACCTGTTTACTCTATTACGTCAGACAGATTGTTAAGCTCTTGAATCTTTTGTGAAACATTAACCACAAAGCTAACCACATGTTAGCAACCTGCCCGTTCTCAGGTTACAAAAATAAGTTTGATTAGACATATCATTTGTAGGAGTTGGTCCTGAGTCCGTTTTTACTATTAAAATGCAAGAATGACTGTTTAAGGTTAAACTCTGAAATACCCTCTGGTTTTAAAGTTGATCGAGATGGGCTGGTGTGAGATTTACTGTTTTATTGGAATAATTGAGTTTAATTCAGATTAATTAGGAATAAATTCACAACCAAATCAAAGGTACTTTTTTGTTTCATATATATATTGACTTTAATTATACGAACAATGCACATAAGTAAGAAACTCATATGCATAATAATAACAAGCCCCCCACCCCTCCTGCTGCCAATCCCACACAGAATATAAATTCAGTACAGAAACAATAATTGTCAGGATTCTTCAACTGCCACCAGAGGGAGCCCTGGATGTTCCTAATCAACCTAACAAGGGTCTCCTAAGGATGATTCCTGATTCCACACATCTGTGCACCCTGCCATCTATGTAAGGGCAATCACCCCGGACATCCCTGTCGGGTCTTACCATCCCTTCCAGACCAGTTCATCCTGGTTGCCTGAACATGTTTGAACTTTGTTATTATTTGGACTTTTGAAACCTCTAGTTAATCCTGTGCTTGTTGCTTTAAGGACTTTCCTGAATTGTGTTAATAAAAAACCTTGTTTGATTTCCTGCAATTGGGCCCTCCTCCTCACACACTCCATAAAACCCTGACAATAATATATATATATATATATATACACTGTATATAAACTGTATATATACAGTTTACATACAGTAGTATATATCAACGAGACAAAGAAAAACAGAAAAAAATATAGTCAGTCAGAACATCAGTGAAGTAAAAATTATGTCACCTTCTTAACCGTCTATCCTTTCGGGGATTGCAGGAGGTGCCGGAGCCCGTCCCGGCTCATTAAAGGTGAAGGGCAGGGTACACACCGAACAGATCACCAGTATGTCCCAGGGCCACGCACACACACACATTCCTCGGGGCAATGTGGCACTGGCCAGTCAGCCCAACATGCCCATTTTTGGAGGAAACCCACACAGACATGGAGAGAACATGCAAACTCCACACAGAAAGGCTAGTTTTCCAAACCTCGTCCCCACCCAGAACTCAAACCCACGACCTTCTTGCTGCTGAGGCCATTGTGCTACCCACTGCACCACCATGTCGCCCTGAAGTAAAAATAATATATAATTTTTATTTATTTATTTATTTATTTCGGTCACAGTGTAATTTCACATTAATGAAATAAAGAAAATAATTATATTTTAGCAAAGGACCGAAAAGGTATCGGCTGAAGCAAACGCTTATTACGCCGACCCTTTTTTTTTTTTTTATATCATCATAAAAGCAAAAAGACATAAGTAAATACTAAGTAATCCATCATAAAACATATAAGTAAATATTCAGAAATCAATCATAATACATAAAATGAAAATTAGAACATCAAATGAAAAAGTAATACAAGTACAAAAGTAATACAATTGTTACTATAATTATTTACTTTGTATATAAGCTTGAATTTAACCATCAAGACTTGCATATTTTTTAAGTAATAATAACTTAAATTTCTTTTTTAAACAGAAAAGATTTAAACACAATTTAAGTTCATCATCACAATTGGAATAATTGTGATGATGAAAGATCCACACCTTTAATAGAAATACAGAATTTTTTAACATTTGTTCTAAATTTATTTTTAATGAACACATCATTTCCTCTTAGTTCGTATGGACTTTTCCTAATATTAAACATATTTTATAGAGAGTTTGACGTCACGTTTTTTTTTTTATCTTAAACATAAATTTTAAAGTGTGTAATTCCACTAAATCATAGAACTTTAATGTTTTTAAATTTATAAATAGATTATTGGTAGGTTGATTATAAGATGAGAATGTTATTGCTCGTATTGCTTTTTTTTGTAAAATATAAATTGGTTT
Source organism: Neostethus bicornis (assembly GCA_902685375.1). Taxonomy (NCBI): domain Eukaryota; kingdom Metazoa; phylum Chordata; class Actinopteri; order Atheriniformes; family Phallostethidae; genus Neostethus; species Neostethus bicornis. The sequence continues at coordinate 9,271,732 of CACRXE010000076.1, read as the reverse complement.
TGTGTTAGTTTTGTACGTATTTCCCCAAATCTCGATACAATAAGGTATATGGAAGTACTAATGTATTATATAACATAAACAAACTTTTTTTATTTAGGACAAATCTGAATTTATAAATGATTGCTATTACTTTAGACAGTTTATTTTTTGTATAATTTATGTGTGATTTCCAGCTTAATTTGTGATCTATAATCATTCCAAGGAACTTACTGTCGTAAGCTCGTTCCAATGGGGTGTTATTAAGCATAATTTGAATTCGTTTAGGTACTTTTAATTTTGTAAATACTATAAATTTAGTTTTTTCAATATTTAATGATAATTTATTTATGTCAAACCATATTTTTATTTTACCCAATTCTCTTTCAACTGATTGTATTATTTGGTTCAGGTCTTTTCCTGAAAAGTAAAGAGTAGTGTCGTCTGCAAATAATACATAATTTATTAGTTTGGATGTGTAACACAAATCATTGATGTACAGGATAAAGAGTTTAGGCCCCAGCGTTGAGCCTTGTGGAATTCCACATATGACTTTTAATAAATCAGATTTTTCCTCCTTTATTTGTACATATTGATATCTATTTTCTAAGTAGCTCTGAAGCCATGTATATATGCAGCTCCTCGAAAACCAAATCTGTCTAGTTTGCTCAGTAATATATTATGATCTATGGTGTCGAAAGCTTTCTTAAGGTCTATGAAAATACCGATGCCATAATTATTTGAGTCTATTGATGTAGAAATATTTTCTATTAGTTCTGTAACAGCCATATTAGTGTATCTACATAATGTATCTACATAAACAAAATCCTGCTCCCAATGAGCTTTAAGGGTTAACGTTGAGGGAGAATTTATTGCTGGAATCATGTTAAGGATTCTAGATACTGATTTCTTTCGACTGGGATTGAAGGTCAGGATATTACCCAGAATGCTTTTAGGAGGTTTGTTTGGGAACCCCTGGGTGTGGAGGTCATGAGCAAAGGACATACCTGTAAATATCTGAAAAAATGTGATCAACAAATATTGTATTTGTCTGTTAGTTGCTGAAAAGAGGCAAATTGATTATCAAAACAGTTTTAACCCTGTAGAATCCAGACATAGAAATATTTGTCCTCCTTGCCCTTCAAAGTACACAGGGGCGGATACACAAGGACATGAAGGCACACGCCTCCCCCCTTTTGGTCCACAAAAAAAAAAAAAAAAGTGTTCTTATAAACTTTGGGCAAAATATGCACAAAAATGCAGACAAATGACTTATTTTCAAAATGTTCTGAAGGGAATGCCCCCAGACCGCCTACACTGGCAAGCACCACAGGTGCCCGCTTTGTCATCACCTCAAGGCCTCCCCACCCCCTTTAGAAAATTGTGGATCCACCCCTGGTACATGGCTCATTTTTGCAATAGAGGGTGCTGTAGGGTTGAAAATACATGATAATAAAAGACACTAAAATATAGGAGATACACAGTTGTTGCAAGAAATTAAAGACACGTTATGTATCGAACAAATACATCTGCACATACAGACACAAGCAGGAAGCCAGCAAGAACAGAACCTGTAGTCATCACATGTCTGATTTGAGATGATCTTTATGGTGTAATATTTGTTTGCATTTTTGATGGTTGGAAGTTGTCCGATTTGTACATGTAGATAGTCATGATTTCTCAGCTTGCGTGTGTATTGCATCACAAAACAACAAGTAAATCCAAACCAGAGGTGGGTGTTTTTCTACTTAGTTGCATCATTCATTTACCCACCATCTTTTTGCTTTTATGGTGTGTTAGAAGAAGATTTACTGTATTCATCTCTTAATGGGGAAATTTGTGTGCTGCATTGCACGGCAGCAGGCTGCCATGACAGCACCAATGGTGAGAGAAAGGGGGGGAGTGTCAGGAGAGTAGTCTGTTCCCCCTCCGTGTCCTGTTTCCCCCCTCCCTCTTATCTGTGTGTGTGCACAAGTCACACCTGAAACTCATCTACTCATCTGCTGGAGCATAAATGGATCAGTTTTTGACACACTCTTCGCCAGATCGTTTGTTTATCATGCTTGACCTGCTATCCAGTTTTTGGCTCCAACTCCTACATCAGAACCTGCCTAGTTTATCTGTTTTATCTTCTTTATTTGGACTTTTTATCAAGCTAATAAATCTGCTTGTGATTTTTTCATCTGAGCCTGTATGTTGTGTCAAGGGTATAATTTGCCTTCTTCTCCACATCATGACAGGGAGTTAGGTGTCTTCCCCAAGGACACCTAGACATGAACTCAGTGGGATTCAAACCGGTGAACTCCACTTTTAAGGGCGAACATTTTTACCACTGAGCTATCGCCTCCTCCCCAATTAGTGTTACAGACATTGTGGCCTGTTTTGAAATGGTAGTGGCGGAAATTCACCAGACAGGATACATATGCAAATGTAAATTAATTTTATTTATTTATTTATTTTTACTTTGTACTTACTCTATTCATCTCTCACCGGGAAATTATGTTTGTATATTAAAAATAAATAATAATTACAAATAATAACTTGTATTTTTAAATATCTGTTAATACTAGAAAATATTTAATAAATCAATACATTTTTTTCTGTTTAATTTTAACATCAAATGTATTACATAATGAGTCCATTCAAAAACAAAGCAATCATCAAAACCAATCAAAATAATTTTCAAATAATTTATTTCATTTATACATACAGAGATAAGTTTCTGAGGCACGTCATACACAGTAGTTTGTATTAACATTCATATATTTTTGTTCTTTGAGAACAGATTGACTTACTTTTCTTTTACTGACAGTGAAAGAAAAAAAGATCATGACTGCTAATGTCCACTAGGTGGCGCTAAAAGCAAGTTCACAACTTTAACACAAATAAATATTAAATAAATAAGATATTTATCAAAATAAAACACAGTGTAGAAAAAAAAAGACTTGGGTCTAAAGTTAGATTTTATCACTACATAAAAATATAGTTGAATATTTTAAAAATAGACATGTTACTTGGAATGAGGGTATGAGTACCAGTGTGACCCGCAACAGACCGCTGTTCAGGGTGTACCCTGCCTTTCGTCTGAAATCAACCAGGAAAGACTCCAGCATCCCCACCACCCATTTACGGACAAGCAGTTCAGAAGATGAAACAAAAAAGATCTAGTCATTCATCAAGCGTAAGATTTTTTAAAATCGAAATCCTAATTTCCTCATTTTTACTTAGTTATAAACCAAACAACTACTTTCTAAGAAATTTTTTGAGAAATTAAATAAGAATAACCAACACTTTTCCCCGCTTTTTTAAATAATCCCTGCTGCTGCATGCTGACTGTATCATGTGTAGTGTCTACTCTGCATCATTTCTTCCATAGATTCTTCATCTTTATTTCTTCGGGTCTCTTCGTTCTATGAGCTTATGCCCTGAAAAAAGAAGAAAAAAGATTTTTTATTTTAAATGTCATAAAGACTATAAATGCATATAAAAACATCCATGAAGCTGAAATCAAAACAAAGTTGTAAAGTCTGTAATCTTACCTTTTGGATGAGATTTGTAAGCCTTCTGAAGAACTCATCGGCCTTTTCATTTGGATGTGATGCACAGTCTTCACACTGTGAGCAAAGACAAACACAATCAATACTCATTGATAACTAAAGCTATTCTTCTTTCTTTAACTTTTCAGATCTGAATCAAAAGTGGGGGATCATCTCTTACCGTTGCATTTCTTGTGGCTTTAAAGGTGAGCCCTTTTTTCTGCAATGATTGAAAAGCAGAATGTAAGTTTATATCAGTAAAAAATATGTTTTATGACATGCAGAGCTTTGAACTCACAGTTAGTCTGTTCTGGAGACTCTTTATGAGCTGGTGTCCATGCGTCATGTTAAAATGAACATGCAGGTTAGATTTAAAGCAGTCCAAAGCTTTCAGGCTGCAGCAGTCCTAAAAGAGAATTTAAAAAAAACAAGAGAAAATCAGTGTTTTTGTCTTCATACTGTTTTTTTGGAGGTCAGTATCAGTCTATTCTTCCTCTTTTTTTAAATATGCAATGAAACAGAAACAGATGAGATAAAAAAATATTTCCCATTCTTTTAAAAAGATCAGAGAAACTCTTCCTCTGTGGTTTCAAACATGAATCAAGACATAATAGTTTTACCAAAACTGAAAGTTGACCGAATAAATTTTCCACTGGTTTAACATTGCTTTTTATAAAACAAACATCTTTTGGAATTTTTTTTTTTTAACTTGAGAAAAGATGGTTTCTAGTTAAAGTTTCTACTGTAATCAGATTACTCATGAGTCTGACGAGAGTTTGTTTTACTTATTTAATTTTTTTTTTCAACCACACAAAAGTTTCCACCAAAAAATATCCAAAAAGTGAGTTTTTTTTTTTGTCAGTCTCCTTCTTGACCATCTATCCCTTACAGGGTTTTGGGGGGTAACGGAGCCCATCCTGGCTGATTCTAGGCAAAGGGCAGGGTACACCCTGAACAGGTCGCCAGTCTGTCATAGGGTCCGAAAAGTGAACTTTAGAAAAATATTTTATAAGATTTTTTTCCTCCTCAAAGAATACTTTTTTCAATGGGTGAAATTAAAAATTGAATTTTTTAACCTTCTTTTTCTCCTAAATTGAGCTCATTTGTAATATAAATTTTATTTTAAAAAGTTAGATTGCAGTCTTTTTGGAAATAAAATGAACTAGTGAACGTTGTAAAGGTAGGCTACAACTCTGTGGGCTCCTTGTTCGATGACTAATCACTTTTCACTCAACGGAAGCTGCTTGAAAACGATGAGAAAAAAAAAAACTCAAAGCAAGTTTCGGAGTTGACTCACAAGAGGTTTTAAGTTTGACAAGAAAAAAAAAAGTTTAAATTCATGAATATAACAAAAAATATTACAAAAACAACACGTTGACCGTTAACGTCAAACTATTTTATGATTAAAATTAAATTTTTATTAATTAGAGATGCAGATCTAGATTAATTTGAAACAATATCTGGGATTTTTTTTCTGTTTAAAATTCTCATTTCTGATATGTGTGAAAAAATTCTCCAATTAAATTGTATTTAAAAAAATCTACATTTTTCATAACAAACAAACTCAGAGGTGAACTTTAATTTTTCGCCTGACCCGTCAACAACTTCACACATCACTTGATCTACTCCCACATTAACCAGCACACGACCATTAGCTGATACTCTCAGTGGGAGAGCAACAACAATGAGTAAGCAACCGCAATAAATATGTTACAATCAACAAGATATTAATATCCGAGATGCTTGGTTATGAATGGAAGTCGTTTTGCTCACCTCGATGTTAAGTGGAGGAGTCGGCAGCTTTATTTCCCATTGAGACACCTTAAAAAACATTTAGACGTTTGTTAAAAACTTGCAAATAAAAATTGGGGAAAAAAAAGTGGAAATGTAAATGAACTGACCTGCAAGGTGCTGGTGAACTTGTTTAGCTGGTAGAGAAGTTCTTCTAGTTTTCTTTTCTCTCTGCTTTGATTGGTGGCCAAAGAGCCCAGACACACTGCAAACAGGCAGAAGAGAAGAAGCTTCATGATGTGATGAGATGTTTGATGAGAAATCCAGTGGAGATGAAGACATGTCTCTGACCTTTATATACATCCCTGGGGAAAGAGGAAAACCACTCGGAACGACTCTGGAAAGCTCAGCAACTGATGTGAGTAATTCATTTTCTTTTCCACTGACAGCCACGACGTCAGGCGTGCACGCGGACGTGCGCAGGGCCTATAGACAAGCATTCGATCAGAGAGTAACATGTGCACAGGAAACTATAGGGAGACGACACTTCCCATTTTCACTTTGAATCAGAAGAGCCGCATCATGTCTCATGTCATCATGTCGCTGCGGTAACCTGAAAGCAACTCTGCCAATCGCAACCTCCTACACACACACAAACACACAACAGGAAACTTGTGTTTCACTTTTGTAACCAAAAGGAGAATAAAAGAGAATAAAGTTCAATTATTTTTTTCCAGTTCAAAGGGTCTCCTGTGATTGGTTTCTCAATTCCTGTTGTTGGTCGTTGCAAATGACTTTTGAACTCTTATGAAAACATGCAGAAAAACTTTTTATCTGTAACCAAAATTTTTGCAGAAAACGTTTATATTTTTCAGTTAAAGTCATTCTTAATTCTCCAAGTTTCTCAAAAGCTGTGGAAACGACTCAAGATAATATTTGATGTATCAGTGATTTGGGATTCACAATATTTTGTCAAAAATATTTCCTGTGATAAAAATTTGTCCTCGCACAATAAAAAACACACACACTCTAAGACCGACACCTGTTGCAGTCTTACTTTAACCCATTCTAACGTAGACTTAATTATGATCCCTAAAGAACTAATAACGAATAAGAATAGAAATGTATGCTCGTCCACCGGTCAGAGCGGGCTCGGGTCCTGCATAAGAAAGGACAGAGCAGGCTGTTCTTCTTAAGAAAGCTTAAAACTTTTCATGTGTGTGGCGACATGTTGAACAACTTTTGTCAGTCTGTCGTGGCAACTGCAGTTTTCTTTGCGGTCGTCTGCTGGGGAGGCAGCTTGACTGCAAGGGACAGCAATAGGATAGACAGACTGATAAAGAAATGTGCATCTGTGTTGGGGAGAAATGTGGACTCTATGGCAGCTGTTTTGGAGGGGAGGATGAGGGCTTTGATGCAGGGTATCCTGAATAACCCCCGTCACCCTCTACATCAGGGGTCACCAACCTTTTTGAAACTGAGAGCTACTTCAAGGGTACTGAGTAACGCAAAGGGCTACCACTTTGATAATACACTTCTGAAATAACAAAGTTACACAGTTTACTTTGATATTATTATTAATGATATTCTACAAAGTATTTGAAGACACTGATTGTTAATGATCCATCACAATAATTATTTCAGTATGATTAAACAAGGTAGGAAACAGATACATTTCAATATTCAATATCCAAGTGTTTCATTTTCAAATGATCACTTCCACAACATTTTGCAGGAAATCTTTTTCATTTTTTACAACAGTTATCAAATTATAAACTCTGAACTGTGTTTGTACAAATGATCAATTATGTAAGATTTAACAAAAATCTACTCCTTTCAAAATATGGACGGTGCGACAGTGCGTCGCCAGAGTTGCACCGCAGATGAGACACACACAGTTTTCTTTCACGGTAGTAAAAATAACTCTTCCTCCCATTCATTGTGAAAATGATAAATTTTCTTCCTTTTTTCTGCCATGTTTTTGCGGGTGGAAAACGTGTTCGGAACCTCATCTACTGTATGTAGCGCTCACGTTTACGTTTTTATGTATTCGTTTTTAAATTTACATCACTGTAAATGAAATTCAAAAAGAATAGCAACCCAATTAAATAAAATTTTAGACAGAGCTAATTCATGATTGTTGTTGTTTGTATTTAGTTTTGTAACAAATTTTATATTAAAAAACCCACACTTGTGGAGTATTAAAAATGGCGGAGAGGGGAGGCCATGCTGCAAGGAGTTCATTCTGAAACTGGACTCTGACTTCTTTATTAGATTTTTTGGTTTTGGTGATGGATTCATAGTCAAAAAGATTAAGCTAAACGACTTGCCTTACATGTGTAGTCATTGAATTTTGGCTCGCAAGTGATGCCGGTGTTCTATCGGGATTTACGACCATCAAGATCTGCGACTGTTCTAATAACAACTAAGCAAATATTTACTGTTGTCTTCTTGGATTTTATTTTATAAGGATCACCAATTGAGGCTGCATGGTGCAGTGGTTAGCACAGTCGCTTCAGGAAGGTTAGAGTTCGAGTTCCGGGTGGGATGAGGCTTGGAACACTAGCTTTTCTGTAGGGAGTTTGCACGTTATCCCGGTGTATGTTGGTTAGGTTAGTTCGTTGCCTCGAAATTGTCTCCAGTAATGTGTTTGTGTGTGTGTGACCCAAAGACAGACCTGTGCCCTGTTCAGGGTGTATCATGCTTCTCGTCTGAAATCAGCCGGGATAGGCTCCGGCACCACCCGCCACCTCATTAGGGAATAAGGGGTTCAGAAGACGAACATATTAACCTGTAAAGTTCTGCCACTTTCACCCATAACAATGTAGCAAGTATGTACTGTAGGTAGTGGTGTGTTTCAGTGTTTTAGATAGAAATATCTTTTGATACATTTAAAAAAAAGTTGACAAAAAATAATGACTTTTTGTGGGAATTTGCAAATGATGTGTCCTTGCATTTTATCACAACATTGGTTGTTAAATGAATCCGAGTTATGAATCAAATCAAATCCAATTTTATTTATAAAGCACTTTTCCAACACAAAGTCACACAAAGTGCTGAAAAGAACAAATAAAAACTTAAACAACATTAAAATTCAGATCATTAAAAAAAACCATTAAGCCAAAAATAAGCATCCATCAAAAATCACACAAAACACACAAAAGTCACACAAAACACTGGACACATGCATCGACATTCACTTGGCCCCCACCCCTGCATACGCCCATCCTTCCCCAACTCCCATTTCACCTGAACCGCTAGCAACTGTCTCTTTAACTTCAACAAAAATAAGCACCTGAACTGATGCTGCTGCAAGGAAATAATAACTGGGGATCCACACCAGGAGTCGGCCTGCCCATGACAGCAGAGGCCAAAACCACAGGGGTCCACCTAGCTCCAGGAGACACGGGGACTTACAGAAGCCACCTGGCTTGGTTGGGATCAATAATACAGTTATTTTTTAAGTGGAACAAAGTTAACCTCAGTCTAGGTACTCTGTGGCACTTTTCAACAAGGTAGAATAAATCGATAGACGTGGCAGCACACTGTGACACTGTTATATTGATCAATTTTAATATTCACCAGATTTTTCTTCCATAATAAAACTGGGTAGTTTAATAAATATTAAATTGGACTAAATACTTGAAATTATTGGGAGGAGACGGCAGCTCAGTGATTAGAGCGTTCACGCACGGACCGGAAGTTCGCGGGTTTGCGTCCCACAGAGAGCACGTCTAGGGTCCTTGGAGAAGACACCTAACCCCCGCTTCTCCCACCATTGGTGCCGTCGAAGGGCAGCCTGCTGCGGTGCAAGGAATGCAGCTCGCGTTACGCATCCAGATCAGTGACACAAAACTGCTGACATGCAATAATTCATTCTGAAAATAATAAAATTGGGTTATTTTATCATCTTAAACATGCTTTAATTTTTTTGAGTACATCGGCAGAAGGATGCTGGATTTGGAACCACCAGGAAAGAGGGCTAGAGGAAGACCAAAGAGGAGGTTCATGGATACAGTGAAGGAAGACATGAAGATAGTTTGCGTGACCGAAGAGGATACAGCAGATAGAGTTAGATGGAAGAAACTGACTTGCTGTGGCGACCCCTGAAGGGAAATGCCGAAAGGAGAAGAAGAAGAAGAACATGCTTTAATTTTTTTTAGACGAGTAGTTTAAGTTGCATTTTTCTGGATTATTGTTCCAGTTCTTTATGAGTGTGCACGTTGAGGCTTATCTTTAACTCCACTGCAAGCGGTAGCTCTATGGGCCACGGTTCCAGGTTTCAACCACCATTACTCAGCTTGGAATACAGATTTTACTCTGCATGTTTGTCACAACGCTTTGCAGCAGAAGTGGAAAAAGCAAAAGGCTTTCGTTTCCTCTGCATGATAAAACAAAAATTAATTAGATTAATTTGGATTTGGAGCTACAGAAACAAAATTGAAAACCGTCTCCAGTCTGATGCATGGAGGGTACACCCTGTCTTTAGGCAAGTTTAAACTGCATGATAAATGATTGTGGAAAAAACACTTAAAACAAAAGACGTTTTGTCAAAATATAAGTGCATTTGTAAAAGTTTTTAATGTCTTTTTCTCCTGAAGAAGGCAATTTTTGTTTCCTTGATGGCTTAACTTTCTCCAAAATTGCATTTCATAACATGGTTAAAAAAAATTTCAGAGTAGTCCAACTCTCCCTCTGGGTGACGGTGCATACACTCATTTCACACACAGTCTTGTGTGAGTTGTGGAGAGGAAGTGAGAGTGACTGTGAAAGAGAAAATCCCTCACGTCTGTTCTCTCTTCATCAGCGTAAAGGAACAGGTGGGTGGGGGCATGGACGGGTCTGAGAGGTGCACCACCTTCTGAGGAGTCCCTTCAGAAAGGAAAATGTTTTCAAGGTAAAATTTCAGTTCGAAAGAATTTCCTTCTGCTCACCTGAATGTTTACAAGGGTTTGCAACTAAAAAACCTCAAAAAACGTCAGCTTTAAATTTAAGCAATTAGTAGGTCATGTGTATCAATATTGTATCTGTGTGTGTGTGTGTGTGTGTGTGTGTGTTCTGGGTGTGTTAACCAGTTAGTAGAAGTGTTGTTCAAACGAAGGTCTTTATTGATGGGGGCAGGTTAGATCAAGCTCCAATTGGTGGGTAAAAGTAACCATGATTGAACTGATAGTTTAGGAGGGCTGTTCCATTGCATTCCGTCGTTTTCCGCTCATCCGGGGCCGGGTCGCAGGGGCAACAGCCTCAGACATGAAGATAGTTGGTGTGACTGAAGAGGATACAGCAGATAGGGTTACATGAAAGAAACTGATTTGTGTCGACCCCTGAAGGGAAATGCCGAAAGAAGAAAAAGAAGTGTGTGTCTGTGCATCAGACCAAATTATAAACTCGGTGGATTTTAAACCTGTTTAGGAGAGATTCAAATTTTGATTTGTTTCAGGCATAATTGAAATTCCGTCTTTCAGAAGAATTTCTTTAGAGAAAAAAAGATGATAATCATTTAAAAAAAAAAAAAATTCTTAAATCCTCTTTTAACCCCCTCATATGTTCAGGAGTTATGCATCTAGAAAAGGCTTCAAAGTGTCTTCGGGATAGGGTCTTTAACGATTGAGATGTTTTGATCTTCAAATGCATCAAACACAAAAATGATTTCTGGATGCAAGTTGAAACGTCTCAATTTTCAACTTTGAAGCCTTTTTGACTTGCATAGGCAGGTAAATAATCCCCCTGGATTTTTTGGACCGTGACAGACACATACGTGTATATATTGTATTTAAATATTGTGAGGGCCCTGGGCCCTTTACTGCTGCTGTCTGTCTCTTTCTCTGTCTCTCTCCTGTGTGCAGGAGACAGTTGCTCCGTTGCCACATAGTTCCGGGGAGTCTGCCGCCACATAGTTCTGGAGGTGCTGTTGCCCCAAAAGGGATTGATTGAGAGCAGCTGCGTCTGTTTTCCTGCTGGCTGCCGCCTGGGATAGACATGCTCCAACCTCTGCTCCTCTTGTTTGTTGGTTAACTTAAGATTATTGTTAATAAAAGGCGTTAAACTGTCCGCCTGCCTTCCTCGTCTTCTGTTTTGTCAGGATCTTGAGCTAAACCCCTGACAACAGATATATTTTAATATTCTTTATTAATCCCTCACTAGGAAATTTATGTGCTGCATTTACCGCAGCAGGCTGCCACCTATGACAGCGCCAATGGTGGGAGAAACAAGCGTAAGGTGTCTTCTCCAAGGACCCTAGACATGCACTCAGTGGGCTGCGAACACGCAAACTTCTGGTTGACTCCGGTTCGCAGGCAAACGCTCTAACCACCGAGCCACCATCACTATATCCGCAAAAATATGGTATTGTGAGGAAAAAAGAAATTCTCATCTTTCTTTACATTCAAACGGGGTCACATCGATGACAGATCGAACATGTTTTTTGAAAATCCTCTTTTCTACTTTAACTTGAAAAAAAATCCCTAAAACAGTTGCAGTTTTTGAAAAATCAGTGTGAGCTTTTATTTAATCATGAAAAGAGTAACAGTGAGTTTTACCGACATTACCGTGGCCAGTGATTAGAAAAAAAAGAAATCACCTATAAATGTAGATTAAAAGAGATCTAGAAAAACGAAAGATCTTCTTAGACATGGACAGATGGAACGTAACAAGGACTGACTTTAAAGATTAAATCATCTCACTCATGATGAACACCTGCTTAGTTAAGTCCAGTTCCTAAACGTTCCATGCAAACTTGTGAATCTGACTCATTCTGGTGCATTTTAAAGTATCAGTAATGTGACCAGTTTCTTCCACAGTTGAGTTCGTTAGTGTTAAATCTGTGAATGAAATAAAAACACCTAAAAACCTGAAAGTAAAACACCTTCAGTGTGATATGGAGAATTTTTCCATTGACATGTGTACATATGTTGTCGTTGAGTAAGCGTTAGGTCTGGGGTTACCCACCGTCACACAGTGGGAGTTTCTCTTTGTGGTCAGCGAGAGTGTTAAACACAGTGATACAGATATCAAACTGAAGAAAAAAAGAGCTGGAGTTCAAGAACATTAACTGAAATGTTCACTAAATGTAAATATTTCAGTTGAACTTTAACACAAGTCTGTTTTCTAAAAAAAAAAAAAAAAAAAAAAAAAAAAAAATGCATATCAGCAGTTTTTAGTTTCATAACCAAAAGAGATCAAGAGGAGATCGACAGACGAATCGGTGCAGCGTCAGCAATAACTAGGACGCTGCATTGATGTGTTGTGGTAAAGAAAGGCAAAACTTTCGATTTACAAGTTGATCTACATTCCTACCCTCACCTGTGGTCACTAGCTGTGGGTGGTCTCCAAAAGAACGAGATCGCAGATACAAGCGGCCAAAATGAGCTTCCTCCGTAGGGTGGCTGAGCTCTCACTCAGAGATAGAGTGAGGAGTTCTGCCATCTGGGAGGAGCTTGGTGTCGACCCGCTCCTCCTCCAGGTCGAGAGAAGCCAGATGGGGTGGTTCGGGCATCTGGTCAGGATGCTCCCCGAGCACCTTGCTGGTGAGGTGTTTTGGGCACATCCCACCGGTAGGAGACCAAGAGACGGACCCCGGACCTGCTGGGAAGACTATGTCTCACAGCTGGCCAGGGAATGACTCGGGATTCTTCCAGGTGAGCTTGAGGATGCTGCTGGGGTGGGCACATCTCCTCTGAAATTTTTGGACCTTTTGAAATTTCTCACCCCCCACCCCCCTTTTTGGCTTTTTTATGCATATTAAAACTAATAATTACTTTGTGTGTGTGTGTTAGTTATCAGTTTCACATCACATGGAGAAACATGCAGTTAAGTAATTTAAAGGAAACAAGACCGTTCTGTTAAATTTAGTTCCATATTCGTTACTAAACCGGCACGTTTGATCTAAAACGTCTTTGTGTGAGGATGCCCATGTGGTGAGGCCAACATTTTCAGGCCAGTGTGCTTCTGAAGTTAAACCTCAACTTTGTAATTTCAGGCTGCTGTTGAGGAACTGAACCATCTCTCTTGTGTGACACAGTTTTGCCACCACAATCCCCAGCAGCACTTAACTCACGCACCGGTGACCCAGTCCTCATGCTGCCAGTTAAAAACAGTCTTTTTGTGGTCTATTTGAAAAACGTTGCTCCCACTTGGTTTTTTTGGAGTCTTATCAGTCGGTGCTTTCCTGTTTTTTAGACATGAAAACGTCTCGGTTTTGGTGAGAAAGAGAAGAAAGCTGTTGAGTAAGATGTGTCTTTTTCCTTGAGCGTGACGTTCAAAAAAATACCTTAGAGAAAATTTCAGGTTTGAAATTTTTTTCAGGTTTGAAGTTTTGTTGTATCTGTAACTGCTGCCTGAAGAGAAAATATTGCATGCCAGTGATCAAAGTTACAGTATGTTTCATTTTTAAATGAATTAACCTCTGATATTGTCTGTTTTTTTGGAGGGTTTTTTGCAACCTGGCAACAAGTTTGGAAAATAAAATAAATTGTGTTTTACTATTAGATTTTTAAAAAAATCCATCTTCCAAATCTAATGTAAACATCTGTGTGTGTCTTTGTTCTAATAATGATAAAAAATAATGTATATTGTAATGATTCCTCAACGGTAAAATTTGTGTGCTGCGTTACACCGTAGCAGGCTGCCACGTATGACACTGCCAATAATGGGAGAAACGAGGGGATAGCAGGGCCGGATCCAGGATTTTCTAAATGGGGGGGATGTGAGGTCATTGACAAAGCCAGTATAGGCACCCCCAAAACATTTTGAAAAACAAGAGTCATTTTCCTGCATTTTGGTGGCCCCATCGCTGGTCCTGCAAAGGGATAACTAGTCCCCTTACCTTTCTTCTTCTTTTTTTTTTTTTTTTACAAGGGTTTGCAACTAAAACCTCAAACAACTTTAGCTTTAAATTTAAGCAATTAGTAGGTTTATATATCAGTATATTGTATACAGTCCTTGGAGAAGAGACCTCACCAGGCGCGGATCCCCCGCACATATCCCCCCATGGATCTGCCCCTGGTTAGGTATCTTCTTCAAGAACCGTTACAATTTTAGAGTCCATCTTTTTTTTTTCTTAAAACAAATGCTTTAAATTAATTGCAAATGTGATTTGATATTGTTTATATATAATGTTTGCTTTTATCTTTTTAGTATTTTCTGCAACCAATTTGGAAAATCTTATCATTTATAAACCGATGAAGAATTACTTGGGCATACACGTGTGGATGTGTCTGCACGTGTACAGACAGACTGGAAGATTGAAAAACATAGTCAATGTGATCAAATATGAGCAAAAACAAAATAATTATGAACTCATAACATTTGCAAAAAAAGCTTTTTTAAAAATCTCTTTTTTGGATGTTATAAATAAAAATTCAAAGGACCCTGAATATTTTAAATAAATAAAAAATGTGATAAAAAGAATACATAGAATATGTACATAGTTTTACTAGTTTATCATAAGCTCCATTTTTTTGTTGAAATAAAAGTGAAGCAATGTTATTTTCCCATAATGATTCTTTTTTTTTTTTTTGTCATCTTTGGGAAGATGGCTGTGTCCTTTCTGACCTGAATCATTAAGTCAAATAACTAAAACAGTTTTTTTTAATACTGTAAAATAAATTATTTAAAAAATAAATGATATTTAAATATTTGTATTTTTACGCAGACCAAAACCAGATAAATTTCAGTGAAAAATTGTGTTTAAAAAAAAGAAGTGAGATTTCAGGGTAAATTATTCTTTATTCCTCACATTATTGACATGATCCTCCTCCCTTTTACAACATTTTCTCTTTCCGAATCCTGCCCCATGCCCTACTTCTGTTTTATAACTAAAACAGAATTATCATTTATTCGGAACTCACCCATAGGGTCATAGGGACACCTGTGTCTCCTCTTCCCCTTGGGAATTTCAGCCTTGGTGTCCCTCCCTCCAGTTTCAGGTCACCTGCTTTTGTGCTCTTCTGATACAACCATGATTGGTAAAGAGCTATTTAAAGGGTAGATTGCAATTTGTATCTTATAATGGAAGGTATTCTGTACCTAAAAATCTGCAATGTGGTGCTCCTCAGGGCAGCTGTTTGGGACCACAGCTTTTTTCAAATTTATTAATTATACGCCTTAAATTTAAAGTTGCTAAACAACTCTTTATGCTGATGATTCAAGAGTCTACTGTGGAGGTTCAAGTCTGTCGGAATGGACAGGCGGATCGGATAAATAAGAACAGACTTGTGTTAAATGTGTCTCTTTAAGAATAGACACCAACATGGTGAGTTCAAACTTAATGTAGTAATGAGAAATAAAGATATAGAGCAGGTTAAGAAAGTTAAAAGATTAGGAATAATGTTTGATAAAATTTTATTGGGGTAAAAGCATATTGATACAGTTGTGAAAAAGACGGGTAGAAATATGGCCTGTTGTGGAAGGTGTAATTGGTTCAGTATATGACAGTGTCCTCTAGAGTCCTTGTGGTTCAGATTTTAGTCTTGTCACATTGGGATTACTGCTTTTTGGTGTGGTTAGGTGTCGCTAAGAAACACCACTCAGCCTGTGTGTGTGGCATAATTGACGTTTTGGCTCATTTTAATTGCTCATTTGGACCATAATAAAGTAGACAGTATCTGAATCTGGTCCATATGAACGCTTGTTCAGTTTTGTCCTGATTTTTTTTCTCTAGTGTAATTTTCTACTTCTTGCCTGTTGTCTGATAAATAAAACATGACAAATTGTGCAGTTCTGACAACTTGTTTTACTTTGTGGGTTCAGATTACGAGTAGAAACATTATCATGGCATACATACTAATGTCTCATTATTCTATTATTTCAGATGCAGGGGGAAGGTTCATAAATTCATTACGACATAAGCGCTGTCAATATTCTGGTTTGCTTCTTCAGCTTTTATTGTGCAGTTTACTTCCTCCTCCCACCTGCAGTACTATGATTTCCTCCCTGCGGTCTCTCTCTGTCAACATGTTGCATTTCCAGGTTGCGAACTCGGTCGTTGCACAAGCACACATACGCTAGCATTTTGCAGGAACGACTCTACATTTAACAACAAACTCTTTCACATGTAAAAGAATCTAAACATCATTTTTTATAATTGTTTTTTAAGACAGATTAATAAATGTAGCAGATGTTTTACTGAATAACAATGAGGGCCTGATTTTACCGTAAGTGTACAGGAAAAAAGTTAGAGAGAACGTGGGTGGGGGTTTGCCTGGTTTAGGCCTAACCCTTATCACACCAGGGATGACACAGCTTATCTACAAGCAGGTTTTTAACCAATTACATAACGACAGGATAAAAAATGGAATAGTTCAAGATCATTTTAATAAATAAATGTTTTAGATGTTGCAATAAACATCTGGATTGTAGAGTTAAGTTTCATAAACTAGAACAGCGTCGTGTTTAAAAATGGGACTACTTAGATTTTCTGTAACGATAAGACAGTCGAGGCAAGATAAAATCAGATTTGTGAGGTTTGGTAGATTTCTGGGAAGAAGCGTGTAGAAATTTTTTTTTTTGTTTTTTTTTGTTTTCCTGGTTTAACAAGATAATTGATTAAATATAAACTTGGCAGTTGTATATATGTATATATATAAAAAGAGAAAAATAAAATTCTCAAAAAAAAGCATTGAACCAACATGTCTTAACAACGAGAGGAACCACATGAATAAAGGTAAGTAATTGACTTACATTTGCAAGCAAACAGGAAAAATAAAAAAATCTTATTCAAACTCTTACATTAAAGACCTTTAATAAAATGTCTTAATACACCAGGCCCAAATTCATCTAGGCCTAAGTCTTCATCTGTGGTGTGAGGCCTTTTAGGCCTGCTTGTTTGTTTTTTTTCTCCCCCAAAACTCACAGGTGCTGGATGGCTTCTTACGGGAGGATTGGCTGATTGCTCCCAGCTGCACAGACTTACCGGTGGCTATAAAAGACCTGGTGTCACCCACAGTCTCTGTCAGGTCTTCAACGATTCTAGTGGTAAACTGACCACCTCTAAGCTGAGTCAAATTTTGATATCAGACTAATTTTCTTATTCTCCTCACAGGAACCTTCAGCCCTTCCTCTTGGCCATCCAGCACTGCCTGAAGCCGTTATCTCTCTGCTGTGGATTCCTTTGTTCAACACTTAATAAACTGTTAAACCTGCATTTGGATCCTCCTCATTCCCTCTCCTACACAACATCATCAGGGGACGAAAAAAAAAAAAAAAAAGAAACTCCCCAAAACAAAGGTTGGTTTTTCACCCGATTTGAACTTATTTTGACACATTTTGTTTGAAAGCAAATTTGATGCTGCAAAACTTTGCACCTGCAAAGTATTTCTAAACCATCTTTTTTCTTAAAATTCTTTCACATTTTCTTATAAATCAAACTAGACAATGATAGAAGTTTATAATTTACAACAAAAAATCCAGAAAGTAACTTCTTTGTTATTTTTTTTCTCTTTTCCAGTTGCAGATATCTTTGAGGTCATCCTATACGCTGATGATGCAGCCATGTTCACAAGTTGAAGCCAAAACGTGAGGCATCAGTGTAAGTCAGTTATTAGCTAGGACTGAAACAATGACTTCTTTTAATCACTAATTCATATAAATTATTTTAAAATTTACGACAGTGTACTTAGGACCCTGATTTAAAGAGTACAAAACGACAAAATCTAGAGTAGAAAAACTTTTAAAAAAATAATATTAAAGTTATTTAATACACAAAAATAAACTCAGCGTAGGTTTGCATCCGTCATTAATGAGATTTTGATTTGAACTAATTATAACTAATTATAATTTAACACATTTAAAGTTGCACACATACCTATTAGTAGCAGCTGTTCTTCGCTTCTTCGACACACACTGACAGAAATTTGTTTTAAACTAATCTCACTCAGAGTGGGCTTTCAAAAACACAGTGCCCACATCATGATGACACATCATCGACCTTTAGAAGTTATTAGTCTCATCTTTGATTTTACAGAAAATAACAAACTTGTTTTGGAAATTGATCATTTTCTGGGAAAAGTAAAAGCTTGTATCGGAGCAGTGGGAGTGCAGAGCGGGCCGAGTGATGAGAACGTACTTAAAACCACAGCAGAAGGGGAATAACGCCAAAGCCGAGGGGCCGTGGAGATATTAAAGGCCATGAAACTGCCACTGTATAGAAAAACATTAACTCCAAATGGAAAGTTTAGTTCTGAAATCAAACCATCCAGAACACCCACTCTTCTGAAGTAGGTTCCTCCACGCTGCTAAAGTTCAGTTTGCTTCTAGAAGCTACAAACTCTCACCATCACCGTGCATTTCTGAATAAAAAAAAACTCTTGAAACCATCATCCCAAAAGAGAAGAACGATAAACTTGATTCTCAAATGGTTTACGAATAAATGATTATTAAAAAAAAGAAACAAATCATCAGGGGCTTAATAAACTTTTAAACATAAATCAATGACTCTGTATAGATGTTATGCAGTGGAGTTAGAGATGTAGAACTCGACGCAAGCCAAGTTTATTGAGCACAGAAGGATTGTGTGAAGAAGGTAGGCAGGTGTAACTGCTAGTCAATCTAGGCAGGCTTATGTCCCGGGCGGGCAAACTCGGGGAGTGCCGGATATGGAGGACCAGATAGTCAGAGACCAGACACAATAACAACATCAGACATCCTGACAAAAGAGTGAAGGACACCAGGACTTTTTACATCAGGGAGAATACGAGACAGAGGTGTATGCATTAGGGAGGTTCTCCCAAGAAGGAGGTTCCAAGGACAGGAATGTTGTGTCTGTTTGGTTTAGTTATTACCAGAGGTGTCAAGTAACGAAGTAAGAGTACTTCGTTACCTTACTCAAGTAGAAAATCTCGTTATCTCTACTTTAACGAAATAATTATTTTTTTGTCTACTTTTTACTTTTACTCGCTACATTTTTATACAATTATCTGTACTTTTACTTCGTTTTTTTTTCAAAAAGTAGTCGCTACTATCGCCATTTTGTCACTGTTAAAAATAAAGAAAAAGTCAGTAAAACCAATCGGATCATTCGCGCCATTCAGTTTGAATGTGATTGGATGAGCCTAGTCAACGCAATCTCAATGCAACTTCCTGTTGCTCCATCTCCGACATGAGATACACAGGACCACACAACGAAGAAGGACGGGACTCCTAAAGCAAAAATGAGCCAGCCATCGACGAGCGCGGATACCCGGGATCGGGACAATAAACAAGAGGATGAGACCCAAAAGGAAACTGGTTTAGCCCACCCATGGCCTTATTTGAAAGAGATTTTTGACTTTGTTGAGCAAAAAAACGATTCATACAAAATGCTTTGCAAACTCTGCCTTCCAAAGAAACACGAGCTCATGGCGTTCAAAACTTCGCCTTCAAATTTGAGGAAACATGTCGAGGTAAGCTGAAAACATATTACTAACCTAATAATGATCAACCTAGTTAAATCGTAGTACGCCATGCGTACGGATTTCGCCTTGCTAGCTATGGCGAGCTGCATGCTAACACTTTGTCTTTACTTCCT
Source organism: Neostethus bicornis (assembly GCA_902685375.1). Classification (NCBI taxonomy): domain Eukaryota; kingdom Metazoa; phylum Chordata; class Actinopteri; order Atheriniformes; family Phallostethidae; genus Neostethus; species Neostethus bicornis. The sequence goes on along the minus strand of CACRXE010000076.1, from coordinate 9,251,986 downwards.
GGTTCTATTTTATTTCGTAACCATTGAACTGTGTTTGATTAGCTTTCTGTTAAATTATTGTTTAGAGTTTTGATTGTAAGATGTTGTGTGATTTCATATTGTTGTTTTGTGTAATACTGTTTTAATATTAAGTGGATCGACTGCTTTAACAATGAGATAGAAATGCATGCAACACTCAGTAACAACTGAGAGCAGGAACTTTAGATGTGTTCGAGATGATTTGCGCATTTCATGGATTTCAGATAAGACCAAGCATTGCAAGGATCGGGGAAAAGCCCCTGGAAGTCTATGAGAAAACAGTTTCTTCTTATTTTAGAAAAACAAGATCAGAAAGTAACATTTACATACATCCGCTTTAAAATTTTTACACAATAAATTTACTAATTTGTTGAAGAAGCGCAACAAGTCAATACGTGTTCAAGTTAATTTCAGTTTTTGTTTTTAGACTTCATTAAACAAAAACACAGACAGTAAATTATTTACACCGTTCATTAAAAGTTACAATCAATTTTATTGTAATGATTTACTTGCATAACTTTGAAACAATTATTTAATAAAATTGAGATAAAATTCATTCTTAATATTGAGCAGTTTTTAGCTCTTTAAAATATTAACAAATCGACCATTTTTTCTTATTTCCTGATTTGTGAAGCTGTAATGTCAACATTAAATGGAAGATTTTCTTTATTATTATTATTGTTGTTGATTCTATTATATAGTTTAGTTACTGGTGCAATGAATGAGTTTTAAATCCTAGAGATCCAGCAGATTTCAGTGTGTGAAATCGCTTAAGAAACAGACACATTTTTACATTAAAGGGCCCATCTCATGCAAAAGTGACTTTCCAGAGTTTTCTAGCTTGTAAGAGTGATGTCCGGGCCTTGTATATGTCACCAAAGGGCTTTCTAGATTGATTTAGCCCGTTTTTCTGTGGATTTCTGGTACGCTCAGACAAAACAACCAATGAGCAGATGTCTAAAGTATGACGCATTTTGACGTAGCCCGGACGGACTTCGCACACGCCCCCCTCCGCAGCAAACCCTCCCTCCTCACCACCCGCCCTCCTCACCCGCCTCCACTCCGGCCTTACGCCCTCACAAACTCACTTTCAACGTCCGATATACAGGCTGGTTCGCTGCTCTGCCTCTTTTTTATTTTCTTGCTTGAACACGCTTTTTAGATTAATCGACATGATAAAATCTTATTTCAGACGCTACCAAACCGCTACGCACGGGTTTACGCCCGCCTTCCCCCTCCCGCTCAGAGATGGGCGGAGGAATAGCGGCTCAGTGAGAGCAGAGGGCGGAGCTTGTACTTTCTCAGGATGGGCGGAGGGATGAGCAGACCCGGCCTTTCATAGTTCCGGGTCTGTGACTGCGCTCCACCAAATCGATATATTTTCATAACTATGATGTAATGCATGTTGCAAACCCCACATTTTGCGTGTGTATGTGCAGAGGATACAATGTGGAAAGAGTTGTTTTGCATGAGATGGGACCGTTAATGTATGCTTTATTAATTTAATAACATTCACACAGAATGATACTGTGAAGGTTTTGTAAAAACACAACTGCATCATATATGTTGGTCTGATATTTATTAACATGTAACATAATTCTTATGAAACACAGTCTTATGATTGTATAATTATTAGTATCCTAACTCAAATCACATTTTCTCACATATAACCAAGCTCACCTACTCCACATCTTGTTTTGGCTTGTGGTTCTTGAAGTAATGTCAAGATAGTAGCATAGACCAGTGGAACCAATCCCTAACTGGTGGGTTTACTTTCATCCATAAACTTCAAGCATGACATTACTACCACAGTACAAGATAATCTGAGTTTGTGATTCCAGAGAAATGACACAACTCTCAATATGCCTTTACTTTCTCCACAGAAGAAACACACCACAAAGCTGGAAAAGTACATCCAACTAACCCAAAAAAGGAGATCATCCACACAAGATTTGTTGGCTCCGCCCATAAAGCAATCAAAGTTGTGGGAGAATCAAAAAGTCTCCCAGGAAAGTGTAGACAAGGCAGTCCTGAAGTTTGTGGTCCAAGGCTTGCACCCACCCCACATTGTCCAGCAACCATGTTTTATTGATCTTGTTCAGCAACTTCAGCCGAATGTGAATGTTATGACACGCAACACTCTTGTGAATAAAGTTGCAAAAGCCTCAGCGGAGATGAAGATAAAAGTCAAAGCGGCTCTCGGTGAAGCTGAGTATATCGCAACTACTGCAGATTGCTGGACCGCACACCGCCGCAGCTTTATTGGGGTCACTGCCCATTGGTTTTGCTCACAAACAATGCAAAGATTCTGTGCTGCCCTTGCCTGCAAACAACTAAAAGGATCTCATAATTTCTCAACCCTGGCTGGAGCCCTAAATGACATTTACACAGAATACAATATAAGAGAAAAGATTGTACGAACAACAACTGATAATGGGTCAAACTTTTTGAAGGCCTTCAGAGTGTACGGGCAGACAGAAGAGAACGATATTCAGTTTGATGGAGACGGTGAGGAAGGAAATGGTGGTGGCCAAAATGATGAATGTGATGAAGAGGAAACCACAGAGGGTGAATTCATTGACACTGGAGCACTTTTGGATGAAGATGATTTCGTAGAATTCCAGTTACCCAAACACCACAGATGTGCATGCCATCTCCTCAATCTAGTCTCCACAGTTGATGCCTCAAAGGCAGAGGACAGTCCAGCGTACAAGAAAATATCAAGGTCCACATTTGGTAAATCTGCTAGTCTGTGGAAGTTAAGCTCAAGATCAACAACTGCAGCTGAAGTAATCGAAGACTACTGCAAACTGCAACTTGTAAGGCCAGTTCCTACAAGATGGAATTCATTCTTCTCAGCCGTTGAAAGACTAGTGAGAATAATAAAAGAAAGGGGTGAAGTAGCACTTGCAGCTGTCTGCAGTAAACTAAACATACCCCAGTAAGTGTTTTATTTGCCTTTTAATTAACGTGATTCAACAATTTTCTACTTTTGTACATTAACTAAAGTGTTGCTCTTAAAATGTCTATTAAAAAGACAGAAAATTATCAAAACTGTTATCAGAACTGTGAAAAACAAACACAAATTTAATTTTAGCAGGCTGAAAGTTTAGTTTGATAAATTGCAATACATACCTAATTAAAACACCACAGTAAAACCCAAGTTACTTGTCAAGTCTTTTTTAATAAATTTAGAAAACAAAGTAATTTATCTGAATCATTTATTTTTCAAACTTTTTGAGAAAAGTTCTTTCACCCTAGCAGCAGAACTATGTAAGAGCACAGAGGGAATTAATGTGTTTAAAATGATTGTAAACTAAAAGTTTTTCATTTTGTTCTTCCCTACTTGTTTTCACACTGAAAAGTATCAATAAGAATACCGACGAAATATCAAATACAAAGCGGTATGAGGAAGAGTAGAAGTATTGATAAAATGGCACCAATACCCATCCCTAGTGAACAATCTTTTTTTCTGAGATTGAAGTTGTATCAACTCGGCTGAATCTTTTATATTATTTTATTTTCCTTTTTGTATTTGTGCAGGTTTACACCAGCAGAACTTGCATTTCTCTCAGAATATGCAAAAACAATGAGTCCAGTTGCTAAGGCACTTGATGTTCTTCAAAGTGAAACCAGCGTGCAGATGAGATGGTTGGTCCCTACCATAACTCTGCTGAAGAATAAACTACAGCATTTATGTGGATCTACCAAGTTCTGTGAGCCTTTGATTGCTGCCCTTCTTTTAGGCCTTGATAAACGGTTTGGAGAGATGCTTGCTGACCCAGAGCTGATAGCCTCTGCCATTCTTGTTCCTAAGTTTAAGACCTGCTGGACAAGTGATCAAAATGTCCTGAAACTTGGTAAGTGCTCAACTGTCCTGTAATTCTTTGAATTTCTTTGGAGCCGCTGGAATGAGGCTGACATTTTATTTATTGGCACACACAAGCACACATAATAGCCATTGCACATTACAGTAATTTTACAATAGTCTTATATTATTTCATCTGCACTAACTTTTTGTATTATAATTTATTCTGCAGGCCTTGATTATATTAGAACACACTTGAAGGTTCAGGTCGGGAATCTCGCCAGCGAGAGCTCTGTTTCATCTGAGGAAGACGACTTGTTTTCCTCTTTAAAAAAGACTAACCCTCTTGAAATGACACATCAACTGGATGCATACCTTGGGTGCCCAGGAGACACATCAGAAGTCTTAAAATGTTTTCCTGCTGTATTCCAGCTGTCACGCAGGCTGAATGTGGCACTCCCAGCCTCAGCAGCCTGTGAAAGACTGTTCAGTGTTGCCGGACTCGTCTTCTGCCCGAGAAGAGCACGAACTGTCTCAAAGAACTTTGAGAACCAGCTGCTTTTGAGGCTTAACAAAGCCTTTTGGTAATTTTTTTTTTTGGCAGTGATGCAGAGTGAAATTTGGTAGCTGCAGGAATGTTGCTTTTTGCCCTATTTGTGTTAATAAACATTTGAGTGTGTTCATTAATTTCCAATAAAGGTTGTTAAGAAAAAAATGTTTCTGATTCATAAAGTTTCACACCACAACACTGAATCATTTAGTTATTATATTCTGCTCCTTGAAGCATGTGATAATGGTTAAAAACATGTTAACACGCTTTTGTTAACAATATTCCATTTTTTCTGAAAATTACTTTTACTTTTTTTACTTTAAGTAGTTTTAAAATAGGTAACTTTTTACTTTTACTTAAGTAGAAAACTTGAGTTGATACTTCTACTTTTACTAAAGTTGTTTTTTAACTCGGTATTTATACTTCTACTTGAGTAGAAAATGTTAGTACTTTTGACACCTCTGGTTATTACTAACGCTGGATATCTGTTTCTGTCTGATCAACAGTATGTAAAGATCTCTGAGACCATTTGGTTTTGAAACTGGATTATGAGGCACAATTGCACGCATATTTGTGCATCAAATAAAATGAAAATCTTAAACTGGTTTCTATTGGGGAATACTTTTGGAAAAACAAAACAAAAAAATAAAATGTCATATGGAGTGCAAACTTTGCATATTTTCCACCCTAGGTTAAATAAAACAGGTTATCATAACTTTCAGAATCACTGGTAAGCATCCACAAAATAATAAGAGCCGTCTGATGGTTCGGAAAAAGACGTCATTACATATCCTGTTTATTTGAACAAGTTCGGTGTTTTGGATAAAGCAGACTTCCGTTAAAATTAATCAGCGAGGGCATCTTTCCTATAAGCCGATCAAAACATGAAGTTATGAAAGGTCTGCACGAAGCACGCAATACTATGTCAGAATATGAAGTGAGAGTAACTTTCACTGAGTTACTTTCACTGAGTCACTCATCTTAAAGTCTCACTTTTAATTTACAGTAATAGGATTCTGATCAGTCAATGCCAGCTGACTCACGCATGCTTAACCACTTTTAGCATTCGATATTTTGCAGAATGAACAACAGAGCGTGTGCTGCTTTCTAAAACTATGATATTCAAAGGTACTTGTATCCAAGTTTGTTCCGTTAGGTTAGCTTGCAGATGAATTTCAAGTTTCTCACATGCGAAATTCAACCAGTGTCTCTACAAAGGTAGCATTAAAAGGTACATTTGTTCTGATAATTTTAAAAAGGTCCTGCTGTCTTTGGATGGGTCATAGGGACACATGGTGTTGGTTTTTGTCAGTATGCAGATGATGCACAGCTTTACATCACTGTTTTGCCCCTTCTGGTTGGTGTGTAAAATATTTCAGATTTCTGCTGCTACAGTCACACAAAAGTTTCATTTATAAACTTTATAATTTATTAATTTCTTTATAAACACAATTTAGATTTTGTTTATGTTAAACCAGTTTTCTTTCATTTGAATTTAACACTAGGACCATTGCGTTCTAAATCTACCTGCAAGCGGCCTGACCGTCAATGTAATGCTTATGTAATTATCCATGTTTTGTGCTGCTATATTGCAAAATAAACTTTTACACCATTCAAATTTTAAAGTAATAATAATAATAAAATGTTAAAAAAATGTAAAAACCTAGAATAAAAAAGCAAACACCAAAGTAAAATTATCTGAAATGTCAATAGGCTACTTTTTTCGCATTTTGCGCTGCTGCTTCAAAAATAAAAATGTCCTCGTTGAAAATTGGCCATAGGCTATATTCCAATATGTTAACCTGAATTTTAGAGACTTATCTACAAAACATGGTATACTTTATTCAGACAACAGTTTTCTTACTCTGTTTTCTGTAATGGCGTCATTTTCCTCCTTGTCTCTCTCCACAAATTTAAACACACACACTAATGTGTGCCAATGTGTCAATAATTGCCATAGCATAAACTTTCCGCAGAAGTTGTTGCTATGTTGCTATGGTGGCAACTCACGCTTCCTCTCAGCTGCTGCGGGGTGCAGCAGGTTAGAGGAGATAAAATGCTTATCAATTTTGAAATGTTCATTTTTAGAACACAAAAAATACATAATAAAATAGAAAACAGGTTTATATTAAAAGTCATAAAAGGTCAGCCTCCTAGGCTGTTTTTTATTTATTCTAATTAGCATATTAAAGTGACTTGGAGTCATATTGACGGCTGCAGCGGTCCAAGTGTCAAGACACAATATAGGTTTAGCACATTTAGTTTATATTGTGATCAATAGGACTAATTTAATCTCTTTTTTTTATTATTTTGCAGGCGCTCCACTCCATGGGCTAAAAGATCAACTGCCATCCAATGGGCGCGGCTACCAAAAATAGACTGTGCCATTCAGCTCCTCTAGGTAGGTTTTGGTTTTATCAGGTTAGATTTAGCTAAGCTTTTTTGTTTACACCCCCTTTTGTGTTGACAGTGGTTTGCACAGCCCCTATTTAAGTCCATACTTTTTTCATCCAGAGGAACTGTTTTATTTTCTTCTGTTAAGCCTTATTTTAAGTTACTTTGACCTCTTTTGTAATCTTAAAAAATGTATTGATCTTTAAACTTTTTTGGATTAAATAAATTAAGAAAACCTTTTTTACTTAAAACCTTGTGCCTGTCTGTCTTTCCTGCTTGGTTCGTCACAATATTGACAAATAATTTTTTTGCTATATTACTTAAACCCATCTTTACGGAATGGAATTGTGCTAATATGAGTACTTGCTGTGGTACCCCATAACGTCCCAGATCAAGGCACCAAGTCGAAGAAGAGCATTTGGTAATTATTAACAAATCATCTACTTTAATTTGATGTTTATTTTATAGATTTAAGAGTTTTTTTCCGTTCCGTCGTCTTCTGCTTATCCAGGCTCGCAGGGGCAACAGCCTCTGAGGGGAAGCCCAAGCTTCTCTCACCCCAGCTGCATCCTCCACCTCACCTGGAAGGATCCCGAGTCGTTCTCGGCCAGCTGTGAGACACAGTCTCCCTGGCAGGTTCTGGGTCTGCCTCTTGGTCTCCTCCCAAAACACCACATCAGCGAGGCGCAGGCCCCATCTGGCTTCTCTCGACCTGAAGGAGGAGCGGCTCGACACCGAGCTCCTGCTGGATGGCAGAACTCCTCACCCTGATCATTTAATTTGTATTGAATTTTTACTCGTGTATTTTATAGTGTATCACAGGGATTGCAAAAGACAAGTCAGCAGTCATGACATGATTTTAATCATCTTGTAGAAAAAAAATCAATGAAAAGGTACGGAATATAAAAATATTTACAAAAAAATTTCCAGAAAAGGCTCGAAGGTATCAGAAATATGCAAGAAGTCTTCAGTTTTATAAAATATAAAACTCTCAGATGGCTTTAATAAAGATTGGTCTTCTTCATTATTCGTACAAATTCCTGCTCGTTGACTTCGCCATCGCCGTCCAGGTCAGCTTCATCAATCATTTCCTTTAAACAAAAAAAAGAAATGAGTTTTTATGTGGTTAAGAAAGAGCTAAGCCGAAAAGCAAAGCTCTCGATTTACAAGTCGATCTACGTTCCAACCCTCACCTATAGTCACCAGCTGTGGGTGGTGACCGAAAAAATGAGATCGCGGATACAAGTGGCCAAAATGAGCTTCCTCCGCAGGGTGGTTGGCCTCTCACTCAGATCGGGTGAGGAGCTCTGCCATCCGGGAGGAGCTCGGTGTCGAGCCGCTCCTCCTCTAGGTTGAGAAGAGCCAGATGGGGTGGTTCGGGCATCTGGTCAGGATGTCCCCCGAGCGCCTCGCTGGTGAGGTTTTTCGGACACGTCCCACCGGGAGGAAACCAAGCTGGAGAGACATAGTCTCTCCATAGTCTGGAGAGACTGGCTATGTCCAGGTGGTCTCTCCAGACATAGTCTCTCCAGCTGTCCACCTGGACAGAGACTATGTCTCTCCAGCTGGCCGGGGAACGACTCGGGATACTTCCGGGTGAGCTGGAGGATGCAGCTGGGGTGAGAGAAGCCTGGGCTTCCCGTCTGAGGCTGTTGCCCCCGCGACCCGGCCTCGGGTGAGCGCAAGACGACGGAACGAAACAGAGGTTTTTTTAATTGTACAAAAAATTAAATGAAATTAAAATAATTAAATTAAACAGTTAAATGACTTGTTTATCATTTTTTTCTGTTTCATTTTAATAAGGAAGTGACTAAATATGCCCTAAGTGTTTATAGGTATGAAATTATACCTCAGCAGGTATTTTTATAACTTGGATGTGCGAAGATGATGAATTTAGAGTTTTTACTGCATGTAAACCCACTCAATAGAAATGCTAGTCATTGAAATTGTGGTTGAATCTCTCTCGTACCTGCAGCTCTTCATCTGTGAGGTTTTCCCCTAGTTCTTTAGCCACTCTCTTGAGATTTTTAAATGAAATTTTCCCCGTCCCGTCGTCATCAAACAGACGGAACGCCTTCAGTATTTCCTCTTTTGAGTCCTTTTCATTCTGTTAATGTGGAAAACATAATAAAAGTTTAAAGTAAGGAGAAATAAATCCTTTTTTTGTTTGTTCTAAATGAGCTAATGTGCCCCCTATTTCTGTTAAGAGTTGTAATTGAAATAATATTCCAACATCTAAACCAGAGTTCAATGTGTTTGATGAGGATGGAGAGATGTTTCCCGTATCATTCTCCTGTGTACTCCTTCCTTCGTGCTTATAAGTCACTCTGTGTTCCAGCCTTTTCTTAAAGAAAGTGTTCACTACAGCCAATTTCATTCTTTTTGCAAAGTCGATCACCATCTGTCCTTCTGTATTCTTCTCCTGGATACCAAACCTGCCCATCACCTCATCATCATCTCTTTTTCCTGCACAAACGAGGCCATTAAAGTCTGCTCCAATAACAACTCTCTCACTTCTACGGATGCTCTGAATCACCTCATCAAGGTCTGACCAGAATTTCTCTTTCTGCTCGATCTCACATCCTACCCATGGAGCATACCCACAAACTATGTTTAACATCACCCCTTCAATTTCTAGTTTGAGGCTCATCACCCTGTCTGACCTTATTTTTACCTCCAGAACATCCCCAACAAACTCTTCCTTTACTATAACTCCTACACCATTCCTCTTCCTATCTACATCGTGATAGAACAACTTGAACCCTGCTCCTAGCAAATTTTTCTTTGACACAATTTTATGTTAGAAGCCATTCCTGACACAACCTCTGTCTTTATCTGGGCTAATGTCCGTTGCACAAAACATTTGGATGGTTAATAATTAGATCTTTCACAGAAACCACTATAAAATTTCCCCGAGGAATGAGTGTGTGTGTGTGTGTGTGGCCCTGTCACAGACTGGCGACCTGTTCGGGGTGTACCCTGCCTCAATGCTGAAATGAGCCGAGACTCCGACAACCGTCATGACCCTAATAAGGATAATCGATTCAGACGGCGATGAAAGGTGCGATAAAAAATAAAAACTATGGTAGTAAATTAGCAAATAGACTTAATTTTTTTTTTTATAAAAACAGGAGCTTTTAGATTCTTACAAAACGTGGTAAGAAAAATCCATTTTACTGAGCCATATTTAAAAAATGCTAAAAACCCGATTGCTAAAAAAAAATGCTAAAAAAATTTGAAAAATGACGATTGTTTCGTCAACCAAATCCATGACCACGCAAAGCACTGTCTTCATTAAATGAAATCAAACACATGTCCAAACCATCTCAGTCTGGCCACGCTTATTTTATCTCCAAAACCTCTAACATGTGCTGTTCCTCTGATCCTGTCCATCCTGGTCACTCCCAGAGAGATCCTCAGCATCTTCTTCTCTGCTACCTCCATCTCTGTTTCCTGTCTTTTCCTCAGTGCCACTGTCTTTAGACCAAACAGCATGGCCAGTCTCACCACGATTTTGTACACTTTCCCTTTTATTTTAGCTGAAACTCTTCTATCACACCTGATACTTTTCTCCACCCGTTCCAGCCTGCCTGCATATGCTTCTTCACCTCTTTTCCACACTCTCCATTGCTCTGGACTGTTGATTTTCAAAAAGGGTGGATGAATACGGCTTAAAAGTACCTAGTAAGGTGTGAATCAGGAGGAATACCTTGACGTGTATGTTGTGTATTCTTATTTACAGTAACTAGATAGTGATGTATGGTTTGATAAAAAAAAAAAAATCACTTTAATTGTAAAAAAACAGTAAAATACTTGTTTTTATCTGCATTTAAAAGATATGTATTGATATTTTTCTTAAGAGTGTGTTCTACTCACCATTTTAACAGTCATTATACTTAGAAAAGCACCAAAATCAATGGTTCCAGATCCTTCTTTTACAATATCTGAAACCATTTTCTTAATTTCTTCTTTCTTCGGTTCAAAACCAAGAGCTCTCATTGCAACCTGAAATAAAAATAACAGAGATATAAGACTGAATAGATGCAAAAAAAAGAAAAAAAACTAAGCAGCTCTCACTTTTAATTCTTTCACATCTATGGTTCCTGTTCCATCTGTGTCAAAAAGATCGAAAGCTTCTTTAATTTCTTGCTTTTGCTCTTCAGTTAACTCAAGTTTAGCAGTCGTTTTCTTTCTTTGAACCGCAGAAGAAGCTTTTCGATAACTTGAAGCCTAAAAAAAAAAAAATATTAAACTAATTTCAGTTGCTTTTTGGAGTTGTTAGCATGAAGCTAACTAGCAGCTTCACAACAAAGAGACACTTCTACTTTAAATAAAACGTTATCATTTAGTTTTTAATAATAATTCTGTTTCAGTATTTTTACTTTAGTTTTATACCATGTTCAAGCAGAAACTCCTCAAAGTTTAACTTCAATCTTCAGACGTAAACAAACCAAGCAGCAACGCGGTTTCTGCCAAACACAGTTTCACCCAATCAGAAGAAGGAAAAGTTTGATGTCAGAAGAATCCTCCAATCACAAACAGCGTTTTAAGTTGCTAGGCAACAGAAGCCACTGCAACCCGGAAGTCATAGTGGGCACGCTGATCGAAGGTGAGAAATAAAATTGGTATATTTTACTATGTTTATCAGAATAACTTTGTACTTTTACATTGAATCTAAAAAATAGAGTTTTATTAGATATAAACTTGTTTTGTTGCTGCTAATAAACTGCAGTAGTTCCTTTAATTTAGTCATAATAAGAAATTTATCATCATTAAAATATTCTTTTCTAGTTTAATTGGATCCAAAATCTAGTTTCTATCTTTCGTCTCAGAAGTAAGAGTTACAGAGAGATAAAAATCCAGACAAATTGTAGTCTTCAAATCATTCTAATTCTTAGTTCTGCAATTTCTTTGGATTATTATTTAGTGCAGTTTTAATTTCTTTTGTTCTGTTCTGTCATCTTCTGCTTGTTCCGGGGTCGCGGGGGCAACAGCCTCAGACAGGAAGCCCAGGCCTCTCTCACCCCGGCTGCATCCTCTAGCTCAACTGGATGGATCCCAAGTCGTTCTCCGGCCAGTTGGCGGGACATAGTCTCCCCAACGGGTCTAGGGTCTGCCTCTTGGTGGGAGGAGACCAAAACTTGCCTAAAACTCCTCACAAGCAAGGCGCTTCGGGGACATCCTGACCAGATGCCCAAACCCTCCCATCTGGCTTCTCTTAACCTGGAGGAGGAGCGGCTCGACACCGAGCTCCTCCCGGATGGCAGAGCTCCTCACCCGATCTCTGAGCGAGAGCCCAGCCACCCTGCGGAGGAAGCTCATTTTCGTATCCACGATCTTATTCTTTCAGTCATTCTTTTTGGGGTTTGCTACATGGAAAACAAAAAGTCCCGAAGTGGGGGGCAAGGCTTGAATCACTGGCCTTTCTTTCTGTGTGGTTTTGCATGTTCTCACTGTGTATGCATGGGTTTCCTCCCACCCTCCAAAATCGTCCATAATCGGTAATTGTCTGCTATGAAATTGAAAATCGGTTGATTGATTGGCTGCTTCAAAATTAGCCCGCAAGAATAAGTGTCTGTGGCTCTGCAACAAACTGGCGTCCTGTTCAGGGTGTGTCCTGCCTTTCGCCTGAAATAAGCTGGGATAGGCTCTGGCAACCCCCGCTTCCTCTTTAGGGTAAGCGGCTCAGAAGATGAAATGACTGTGAGAGGCAGCCGCTCAGTGTAAAAACCACTGAATGTGGATTGATCAACTGTCTTTTCATCAAAATACAAAATTAATCTCAACTTCAATTATATTTGTAAAGCCCAGTATCACATAGTAAGTTGGGAATTTTGGGCATGCTGATAGCAAAGCTTTAAAGTAATCTAAATATAGGAGTTTCTCAGCTTCACGTTTACATAAAATATCTCACATCCTAGCTACTCTACGTAGGTGAAAAATGCAGTTTTACAAGCCTGCACAATTCATTTTGTTTTGAATAGTTCTGAACCGCTTATTTAGAATCAGGTTCGGCCAGCTAATTTCAAATGAGAGGCAGGGTACACCCTGAATCGGTCCGCAGTATGCTGCGGGGCCACGCATACACACTCACATTTCTAGGGGAAATTTTGTTGCAGCCAATCAACATGTTTTCGAAAAGTGGGAGGTACTCGGAGAAAACCCACATATACATGGGGAAAATATTGCAAACCCCTCACAGAAAGGCCAATAATCCAAGCCTCGTCCCTTTCTGGAACTCCAACCCCCAACCTTCTGGCTGTGCTAACTACTGTGCCACCGTGTAGCCCCAGCATGCACTATATGAGCCTTAAATAATAAATCCTGGTCAAATAAAACACTAATTGTTAAGTCATGGTTACTTTGTCGTGGGAGACTGACTTCTTCTTCTTTCGGCATTTCCCTTCAGGGGTCGCCACAGCAAGTCAGTTTCTTCCATTTAACCCTATCTGCTGGATCCTCTTTGGTCACACCAACTATCTTCATGTCTTCCTTCACTGCGTCCATGAACCTCTTCTTTGGCCTTCCTCTAAGTCCTCTTTCCTGGTGGTTCCAAATCCAGCATCCTTCTTTCGATGTACTCTCTCTCTCCTCTGCACATGTCCAAACCACCTCAGTCTTGCCTCTCAAACTTTATCCCCAAAACCTCTAACATGTGCTGTTCCCCTTATGTACTCATTTCTAATCCTGTCCATCCTGGTCACTCCCAGAGAGATCCTCAGCATCTTCATCTCTGCTACCTCCATCTCTGCTTCCTGTCTTTTCTTCAGTGCCACTGTCTCTAGACCAAACAGCATGGCCACGGTTTTGTACACTTTCCCTTTCATTCTTGCTGAAACTCTTCTGTCGCACATCACACCTGATACTTTCCTCCACCTGTTCCAGCCTGCCTGAACACGCTTCTTCACCTCTTTTCCACACTCTCTATTGCTCTGGACTGGGAGACTGACTGGTCAGTAAAAACATCTCTCAGATTTTTAGGATCTATCGACCTTGTTTGTATCTAAATTTTAATCCAATCCGATTCAGTGCCATAACTATATGTATATATAGCACATTATTATTCTTTACAACACCCCCTCTTTAAAGCACAAGTTACTACATATAATTTTCTTTTTTACATTTTAGGTCACAGATGAAATGCTGGAAAGTGGAGTAATAAACAATCAACAACATGTTGGACTGCAGAAACTTTCTAAGCTGGCAGCTATGATACAATCCTCCCTAGGCCCAAATAAAAACTACAAGTTCATCCAAGATGACACAAGTGGGGAGTCGGCTCTTGCCTGCTCGTGCTTTCGCATCTTGCAGACACTGGAAGCCTCGTGCCCTGTCAGTCAGCTGGCATATGAAAGCGTTCATGCCCAGCAGAAGGTTTACCACACGGGATCAGGATGCTTGTTGTTTCTTGCAGGAACATGGAGCCGCACCTGTCTGGAATGCCTTCACAAAGGAATCTCCATCACACATATAGTCTCAGCCATGTCTGATGGGATGGATATCTGCCTAGATGTTTGCAAGAAGATTTCTGTTTCCATTCAGGACTTGGATGTGATGGAGAAACACAAAGCGGCAGGTGAGGATTTAAGAGTTCAGTCTTCTCAGACACTGCTTGCTAGAGAAAAAAAACTTCTTCCCAGAACTTTAAGCAGCATTGGAGAGAGAAAAATCAAACTCAGCCGACATTTTTATGAAGCGAAGACTGAATTTGTTCCTCAGGATCAACAGCCTGGTAACTCTGAACTTTCGTGCATTGCTAAATCTCTTGGTCATGGCTGTGATAAAATGATGGAACTAGCTGTTAAAGCTATTAAAACCCTGTCAGAAAATAATCAACAAGATTGTAAGTCTTCGATATTTGACATAACAAAACTTGGAACATGTGTAATTCCTGGTTTGCCAGAAGATCATGCTTGTGTTGTTCAGGGGTTTGTTGCTCTTCTATCTGATCAGCAGGCTTCAGTTGCTCATCAGCTCCAAAAACAGCCCCTGAAGGTTGCTCTGATTAATGGAGACTTATCTCACACTTATCGCCACCTAGGCTTTAAAAGAACTGCGGGGTTACTAGAGGTGAAGCCCCTCTTGGATCTAACAAGTGCAGGCAAAGAAGATGAATGGATAGAAAAGGTTACAAAACTTCTTTTGAACTTGAAAGTCGACCTGATTTTAACCAGCGGTCACGCATGCGAGAGCATGATTCATCACTGCTACAGGCATCGTGTTCTTGTGGTGGAAAAAGTGTGTTTTTCAACTCTGAAGACGTTCGCTTATTTAACTGAAGCTGTTTCTGTGAATTACGTGACGCAACTGAGCGAGCACTGCGTCGGCTCCGGAATGCGAGTAGAAAAATGGAGGGACCTGAGCAGCTTTGAGAGAAAGTCTACAACAGCTGTGAGGTTTTTCACAGACACAGCCGGGATGGTCTCAGTGGTTCTCACTAGCTGCGTGAATGCTAAACTCCAGAGTCTAGAGGACCAGTTCTGGGCCTGTACTTATCGTTTGCACCATGCAATGAAAGATGAAGCCCTCCTGCCTGGTGCAGGTGGGACTGAACTGCTGTGTGTTCATCACCTGCAGAAGCAAGCAGAGTGTAAAAGAGAGAACTCCTACAAAGGTGTGATCTTCCAGCTGATGGCAGAAGGTTTTATTGATTACATAACGAGTGTGATGGCAAACACAGGAAAGATCTCTAAAGTCCAAGCCAGGACTGTCGTGAGCGAACAACTGCAGAACCTAAATAAACATCAAGATGTCGCAGTGAAGTTCTCACGACTTCTACTGGAGAATGAAACCGAAGTTGTTGGAGACTCTGGAGCGATGAAAGCAAACAAACACAAAGCTGTAGAGATCTTTGATAATCTGAGTGTGAAACAGGAAGCCTGGAGGAAAGCTTTAGATCTGGTTCTCCTGGTTTTGCAGTCTGATGCAGAGATAATAACAGGTGCAGGACTTAAACCGGAGGACAATCTGATGCTGTTGTGAGGTGAAAAGTTTGCTAAGAGGTGATAGTTTGTGTTTTAAGACGCAAGAGTGAAACCTGGTCCCAGTTAGAAAGTCACACCCTGTTCCTCACTCTTTTACCTTTCTCCCATCAGGCCTGAGATTTAAATTTCCATTTGCCAGAAAAGAAATCCAAAAGAAATTATTTGTTCCGATGGCAACCAGAGCCCTGAACAATTGAATTGAATATACTTTATTAATCTCCGAAGGGAAATTTGAGTGCAGCAATAAAAACACCTCAATGCCCCTTCACCCCTATCCACCGGTGTCCAAGTCCAGTCGCACTGTGTCCAACCTGGCAACCCAAAAGCTGGAGTCCAGAATGGGTCCACAAAGCCAGGCCGCAGTGAAGCACACCAAACTGGCCTCCCTTTATTTTATAGGGTCTGAGTGTGCGCCTCCAGTTCCTCAATCTTGTTGCGAGCAACCGAACGTTTCCATGGAAACCGTAAAAACACAAGGCCCGAAGTACCTCTTCTAGATCATCTCCTTCTCCTCAGCTCCCTCGGGACAGAACCAACTCCTCCATCCACGACCGATGTGTCTCTAAAAGCCAGCAACTGGTCGCGCATGTCAACAGCGGATTAACTCCATAACCTGCAAAACAAACCAACGAGGAGCTAGCCGTTGAGAGCTAGCCGGCTGAAAAATAAAAACAATGAATGAACAATAGTCTTCAATAAGTTTTTAGCGTGTGATTTTAAATGTTTTTATGTCTGCTTGTTTAAAAAGAAAAATTTCATGAACCTCCTCTTTGGTTCTGTACCAATTTCTGTACCATCACTGTATCCGACAAAAAGGTATCTATTCATTTGAAAAAAAAAAAAAAAAAGTGATGATAATGTATTTTAAATACAGATATTATGACTTTAACAAACCTTCCTGTATATTTTTTAAATTTGAATGTCCTTTTTTAAAACATTTTGTGTAACGATGGAATAATGAATTAAACTAAACATATTCAAGATTCAACGCCTCCGGGTCATACATGAAATAAAAAGGAACTCTTTCTTTGCTGCCCACCTTTAAATGCCAAAAAACTCTTGAGAAATAAAGTATAAACTAGATAAGAGTAGGATAACTTGTGTAAAACAAAATAAAAGTGTATAAAAAAATCAGCAGTTCTATAGATTATTAATCAGCTGCAGTTTCCTCAGAAATGAACATTATCAAGCCACTGGTGGGAGAAACAGGAGGTTAGATGTCTTCTCTAATGGCCTTAGACATGAACTTGGTGAGAACTCACGAACTTCCAGTCTGAGGGCGACAGAGGTGTCAAAAGTATCAACATTTTCTACTCAAGTCGAAGTATAGATACCGAGTTAAAAAACTACTTTAGTAAAAGTATCAACTAAAGTTTTTACTCAAGTAAAAGTAAAAAGTAACCTATTGTCAAAACTACTTAAAGTAGAAAAGTAAAAGTAATTTTCGGAAAAAAAATATATTATTAACAAAAGCGTATGAACATATTTTTAACTATTATCACATACTTTAAGGAGCAGAAAATATGATAATAAATGAAAGTGTTGTGGTGTGAAACTTTATGAATCAGAAACATTTATATGTTAATAATCTTTATTGGAAATCGATTAATGAACATAATCAAATGTATTAACATAAGCAAGGCATTATGTAACATCCCTTCAGCTACCAAGCTTCACTCTGGATCACCTAATTTAACCAACTTCAGCAGACACAAATACACTCAATGTAATAAATAACAAAATAACCAAAAGGCTTTTTTGAGCCTTGAAGGCAGGTATTTTTCAAAGTTCTTTGAGGCAATAATGAATAGTCTTTAACAAGTTGCTATGTTGGGAGTGCCACATAAGTGCCCCCCCCCTGCGTGACACCTGGAACACAGCAGGCAGGGAGGGTATGTGTGCATGCATGCGCGTGTTGAAGTGATGAAGCAAGAGGAAGTCGTATTGAGATTGCATTAGCTCGCCTCATCCAACCACATTCAAATCAAATGGCGCGATTGATCCGAATTGGTTTTTATTGACTTTTTTTTCTTCATTTTTAACGGTGACAAAATGGCGAAAGTAGCGACTACTTTTTATAAAAATAACGAAGTAAAAGTACAGATAATTGCATAAAAAAGTAGTGAGTAAAAGTAAAAAGTATACAAAAAAATAATTACTTCGTTAAAGTAAAGATAACGAGATTTTCTACTTGAGTAAAGTAACGGGGTGGAGACGGTGGCCGCGTGGTTAGCGCGTTCGCCTGCGGACCAGAAGGTCGCGGGTTCGCGTCCCACGGAGAGCACGTCTAGGGTCCTTGGAGAAGACACCTAGCCCCCACTTCTCCCACCATTGGCGCCGTTGAAGGGCAGCCTGCTGCGGTGTAAGGAGTGCAGCAAACAAATTTCCCCGTGAGGAATGAATAGAGTAATTCAAAATAATCAAAATAACGAAGTAGTTCTACTTCGCTTCTTGACACCTCTGGAGGGCGAACGCTCTACCAATGAGCCAGAACAATTTGGAATGGCAATAACAAAATGAGCTTCAAATTACGTCTTAGTTTCTAGAGGGTCAAATTAAAGTTCACTTTGTTTCTTGTCATTTTAGGAGGATTAAAAATACTTCTCTTATTAGCATAAAATGCAGGTTTTCTGAGCAGTGACTGACGAGTTTTCTTTTAACCTGACTCATCGAAAGTGGCAATAGAGTGGAAAAACTGAGAATGTGCCAGCAAGGGAGTTTCCCATCTTGTGCGGGTCATAAGTCAAAGCAATTGGACACTCTTGCACACTTCATCTTTTTTTTCCTCAAGTCATGATTCTCTTTGGATTCTAAAAATAATTGACTGCTAAATGAAATGCCACAAAGGACTTAGCCTGACTCAGGCATCAGCTGGCAGCTGATGCAAGGGGGGCTCAACATAAACAGGAAAAGGAAATTGGAGAAGTACTTACAGTGACATCAAGAGGTCAGACAGAGGCCACCTCAAACTATTTCAGACCCTGTTTTTTTCCCCCTGCGCTTTACGTGGTTGTGACGAACGGAATGATGATCTGTATATCAAGTATTGCTAAACAGTTACTCTTCCTGGCAAAGTCCTATTTAATTTGATTTAATGTGTTTATTTGAAATGAGGGAGAAGAGATAAAGAAGGTAGAAGAATTTAAGTATCTAGGATCAACAGTTCAGAGCAATAGAGAGTGTGGAAAAGAGGTGAAAAAGCGTGTGCAGGCAGGCTGGAACGGGTGGAGAAAAGTATCAGTTGTGATGTGGTTTAAAAGAGTTTCAGCTAAAATGAAAGGAAAAGTGTACAAAACCGTGGTGAGAACGGCCATGCTGATTGGTTTAGAAACAGTAGCACTGAAAAAAAGACAGGAAGCAGAGATGGAGGTAGCAGAGATGAAGATGCTGAGGATCTCTCTGGGAGTGACCAGGGTGGACAGGATCAGAGGAACAGCACATGTTGGAGGTTTTGGGTATAAAGTCCGAGAGGCCAGACTGAGATGGTTTGGACATGTGCAGAGGAGAGAGTACATCAAAAGAAGGAAGCTGGATTTGGAACCACCAGGAAAGAGGACTAGAGGAAGACCAAAGAGGAGGTTCATGGATGCAGTGAATGAAGACATGAAGATAGTTGGTGTGACCGAAGAGGATGCAGCAGATAGGGTTAAATGGAAGAAACTGACTTGCTGTGGCGACCCCTGAAATGAAATGCCGAAAGTAGAACTGTTTATTTTAAATGCTTTACATCCTAAGTATCCGTGTTTTCTGTGGTTCTTTTTTGCTGGACCTGACAGGAAATGTGGAGGAGAGAGGAAAGAGTGATAAAGAAGGGTATAGAAGAGGGCAAGAGGTGGACAAAGTGATGAGATAATCTGTAGTTACAATATTCTGGACCCAACCAACCTGCTGAATTATTCGAAAAGAAAAGAAAAGAAAAACAAGAGTTTAAACATAACAACAAACTAATAAATGATGTAGAACACAAACCGATTTTCCTAAAGGTATAATATTATTGGTTGGGAGCAAGGAACATAGCGGACAGTAAACAGTGTGGCACAGTGAGAGGACATGCATGCTGATGTGAACCATGGGTGTCTTAGGGGTAACAAATCTTCCCCAGCCTCAAAAGACCGGAATGGGATGTGGACATGTGCCTACACTCACTCTGATTCTGGGACCCCAAGCAGAGGAGGCCGCCTATCACCCCCAGCCAGGTGCAGGAAAGACACCCTCCCCCAACAGACCCTGATTTATTAAATTAGCTGGAGAGCATTGGCACAGACCCTCCTTCCAAAGTTAGAATTAAAACATTCTTCTTTGCTGACCAGCTAGGAACAGGGTTTGCTTAGATAGCTGCTGGCAAGCTGCTAGGATTCAGAAACTGGGGGTGACATGGTGCTCTGAACCCTGAGTACTTAAAATTAGTATAGCAAAGCACAGTTTCTCCCTCTCCCTTAGTCCCTTCTGGGCAAACCAGGACTGTTCTGGTGGATGTTGAACTGCACTTGTGAGAAGTTGAGCGATTAAAAAATACTGCATTTATAATAGTCAGTAGATTTAAAAAACTGCTCATCCAACTTTCTCATCCAACCATGAGAAATACTCTCATTGCAATGTGAGCAGAGCATAAACATCACTATGGAGACACACTTCTCAGTTAAGCGTCAGGTGATGAGACTGTGTGAAAATTAATTATTCCAACCCGGAGGTGTCAAGTAGCGAAGTAGAACTACTTTGTTACTTTACTCAAGTAGAAAATCTTGTTATCTTTACTTTAACGAAGTAATTATTTTTTTGTCTACTTCTTACTTTTACTCACTACTTTTTTATGCAATTATCTGTACTTTTACTTTGTTATTTTTATAAAAAGTAGTAGCTACTTTTGCCATTTTGTCATTGTTAAAAATAAAGAAAAAAGTCAATAAAAACCAATCCGGATCAATCGCGCCATTTGATTTGAATGTGGTTGGATGAGGCGAGCTAACGCAATCTCAATACGACTTCCTCTTGCTTCATCACTTCAACACGTGACACACAGCACGCGCGTATGCATGCACACATACCCTCTCCCCCGACCACCAACGTGCTGTGTTCCAGGTGTCACACAGGCTGTATGTGGCACTCCCAACCTTAGCAACTTGTGAAAGACTATTCAGTATTGCCTCAAAGAACTTTGAAAACTACCGGCCTTCAAGGCTTGAAAAAGCCTTTTGGTTATTTTGTTTTATTTATTTATTTTGTTTAACATTGAATGTGTTTGTGTCTTGAAGTTGGTTAAATTAGGTGATGCAGAGTGAAGCTTGGTAGCTGAAGGGACGTTACATAATGCCCTGCTTATGTTAATACATTTGATTGTGTTCATTAATCGATTTCCAATAAAGATTATTAAGAAATAAATGTTTCTGATTTATAAAGTTTCACACCACAACACTTTCATTTAGTTATCATATTTTCTGCTCCTTAAAGCATGTGATAATAGTTAAAAATATGTTCATACGCTTTTGTTAATAATATTTCTTTTTTTTCTGAAAATTACTTTTACTTTTCTACTTTAAGTAGTTTTGACAATAGGTTACTTTTTACTTTTACTTGAGTAAAAACTTCAGTTGATACTTCTACTTTTATTAAAGTAGTTTTTTAACTAGGTATCTGTACTTCTACTTGAGTAGAAAATGCTGGTACTTTTGACACCTCTGTTCCAACCCAATGTCTATCCCTAAGGATGTACGGACAGGGACGTCCTTGTTCTGGTTAGTTTGGGTATTAGTTGCACTGATTGCATGCTTTTTTCCGACTAATAAAGATTAATTTTCTTCCATACGTAATGATTCTCACCTTTGTAATTTATACTTAAGCCCTTGGCCGTTATGATTCAGAAACATGTCAGACTGAAGCCACCAAAATAATCTGGTTTGCAAATTGTGAGGCAATAACATGTGTTGTGAGTCATCTGTAGCTGTGATGATCTGCATGCAGCTCTGATAGACTAAAGCAAGAGTTTCTATGGTAACATGTTTGGTCCAAAGATTTTAATCAGTAACAAAATTAATCAATTTGAAAACAAATTAAGCTGGTTAACTACATAATCAAATGAAAGCAGATGTTTTGGTTGTTTGCTGCTTTTGAGAAGAGGACAGAATCCTGAGGAGGAAAAGTTTCATCAGTGACCTTATGAAGCTTTAGCTTTTTAATCAGGAAAAGCTGGTGAGCTGTGATGCCATGCCTGTGGGAGAAAACTGGTTTAGAAACTAGGCTTTACTTTTCTATCTGAAAGAGATACCGTACTGATTAATTGCTGGTTTTAATCTACACAATAATTTAATTCTATAATAAAGTGCAAAATGTAACATTTACGAAGGTGATTCAAATGTCAATTCAAAACCATAATTAAGTAAAACATTTTGATTTAAAAAGTTGTGTTTTATGTATCAGTAATAGTTGCCTATTACCTGAAAACTAGCCTCACCGATACCGCTTATTAGTCACCACCCATTCAAAGGTAGGGTCCAGAGCAATGGAGAGTGTGGAAAAGAGGTGAAGAAGCGTGTGCAGGCAGGCTGGAAGGGGTGGAGGAAAGTATCAGGTGTGATGTGTGATAGAAGAGTTTCAGATAAAATGAAAGGGAAAGTGTACAAAAACCGTGGTGAGACCGGCCATGCTGTTTGGTCTAGAGACAGTGGCACTGAAGAAAAGACAGGAAACAGAGATGGAGGTAGCATAGATGAAGATGCTGAGGATCTCTCTGAGAGTGACCAAGATGGACAGGATCAGAGGAACAGCACATGTTAGAGGTTTTGGGGATAAAGTCAGAGAGGCCAGACTGAGATGGTTTAGACATGTGCAGAGGAGAGAGAGAGAGAGAGAGAGAGTACATCGGAAGAAGGATGCTGGATTTGGAACCACCAGGAAAGAGGACTACAGGAAGGCCAAGGAGGAGGTTCATGGACGCAGTGAAGGAAGACATAAAGATAGTTGGTATGACCGAAGCGCATGCAGCAGATAGGGTTAGATGGAAGAAACTGACTTGCTGTGGCGCCCCCTGAAGGGAAATGCCGAAAGAAGAAGAAGATTCAAAGGTTGGGCAGACAGACTGCCAAGTGAACAAATCAGAAAAGGGCAGATGTGACGTTACTGATGTGACCAGAACACGTAGAGCATAAGTAAATGAGCCTGATTTGTGAACACGGAGAAAGAAAATGAAAATGGCTAATGTGAGCGAAACAGATATCAACGACTTGTGTTTTGTTGCAATAAGAATTTATTGCTGAATGAATCAAACTGTCGGTTCATCTGTGCACCATCTTTTTCTTAGTCATTAGGAAATATCTCTCATGCAGAAATGACACCACTACACTTTACAAAAATGAATGATTTGCATTGCATGATACTTGTTACTTGGTACCCAGGGCAGCTGTGGCTACAACAGTAGCTTACCCTTACCTAGTATGACGTGAATGAATAATGCATATGTGAAGCATCTTTCAGTGTTCTGAAAAGTGCTATACAAATACAATCCATTATTATTTTTATTTTTTTTTTGTATTTGAATTCATTAGCCTCTGAGGATTTGATGGCTGGGATGATATTTTTTTCTAAAACCTATACAGAGAAATATAACTTTGAATTCCAGCCAATCAGAACAGGGTTTTACCTCAATAAAAATGTAAAAAGCAAAGGATGAATTAATAACTTGAAACAGCCCAAAAAATATATTAATGCATGACATTTTTTTGGACACTTTGGAAAATATTTTTTAAAATTACAACTTCGAGAAGTTCAAAGATTAAATGTGACCAAAGTAATAAAACAATGTGGTACAGATATGAAGTAGTGTGGTGTGAAGCCTGGTATGTTCTACTTCCACAAGACCTGGAAACCTTTTTAGTAATCTAATCTGTTAGAAACTCTTCTGTAAATTTACGCTCCGGTAGATTTAAAAATGATCAAACAGAAAGTCATGCCATCTTTTCCCAGGTCCAACCCACAAAAAGTAGGTTAAAATTACTTTCTTCCCTAAGTCTACTTTTTCATCTCCTTGGGATTTCTTTTGTGACCACAAGAAATGATCATATTTCTTGTGATCATTTCTGGACCTTGTTGTTCTTGGTCCAAAACAACAAGAAGCTCTTGTTGTTCTGGACCAGATGAATTAAAACACTCATGTTTCTGCAGCTTGTTGCTTCAATGAAAGAGTTCTAAGTTTCTCTCTCTTCTTTCCCTGCTTCACTAAGCTCTGGGTTGGCTGATTAAATGAAGGAGCAACAGAAGGCGTGTGTGTATGTGTGTGTTGGCGCATGCGGACTGAAGCCCAAAGTGAAATGTCTTCCAGAGGGATCTAAGCCAGCTGCCGTCCTATAAACATTAGCAGAGAGAGACAGCAGAGACCTGCAGACTTTCCTCTCCACCGGTTGGATGGAAGTGTGCAGCAGCAACAGACCTGGCATTTCATCTTCGTAGGATTCTCTGCTTCAAATTTCTTGGACTTCAAGCTTTTCCTGAGCTAAGAGGAGGAGGCCGGGGGCTTGACAAGCAGATTGACCTCTGAGGTGAACTGGAATCAGTCTATGAGAAGGCCTTTAGAAGAGGAGGAGGGAACAGTTTGCAAGAGGTGGGAGGCCACTGTGGGGCTCCTGCATTTCTTAAGAAGGAGACGAAGCAGTTGCCAGGAAGCGAGGAGATGGCCACAGGAGAAATAACTACACTTCCTTCTTCTCCTGAGGACAGCGGTGGTTCTTTTCCTCCTGGAAACTTTAAGGAGCCTAAAAGGCTCTACTGTAAAAACGGAGGCTTCTTTCTGAGGATTAAATCTGATGGTGGAGTAGATGGAATACGAGAGAAGAACGACCCCCACAGTAAGAACTGCCTCTTGCTTTGCACAAAAGCCTCTTTATGTTTTTCACGTGTAATAAAATAGCATAAAAAAAAAAAAAGCATGAAATAACGATGTGAGTTTTCCAACAGCGGAGGTTTAGTCTCCACTTATTAGCACGAAGGCCAAGAAGTCTGCACCTCAGGAAGTAATTTAGAGTGTTAAAGGGACCCTTTTGGCTTTGTGGGAATGATGAAGAAGAAAAGATATATTTTTTTTGTAAGAGATATTGATCAGCCAAGTTTAGCAAGCCCAAACTACCAAAACATCATTTTCAGACTCAAAACTAACAATATTTAAACTCAAAAAAGTTTTCTTCTCTAAAAAAGTGGGATGCATTCTCAAAAAAATAACTTGTATCCCTCAAGTCGATTAGATCGTTAATAACTAGTAAGTGTGTGAGCTTAAGTTTGATTGGTGAGTAAGAGGGGAGTGTTCAACGCGACTTGCTTTCTGCAGAAGAAGCACATGCTTGCCGCTTTGCTCACATGCCAAATTAGTATGGCTGATCACATGCCTGATGGGAAGAGATGTTTATTCAAAAAAATTAAGTGTTTATGTGAGATGAGTAGATATTAAAAACCTGTTGGAACTTTATCCACATCACTGATACACTTCGAGTCTATTTCTGGAGGAATCTCTGGATCACGTTGTTTTTTAAAAATTAATACAGAAACTAAATAACGGATCAAAAAAGTTTTTTTGTTTAACGGAACACTTGCAGAATTATGAGCTTCAGCTTTTTCCTGAACTTAAACCCTTTTCCATCCCAGTAAAACTCCAGCTGCAGGCGACCTCGGCAGGAGAGGTGGTCATCAAAGGAGTTTGTGCAAACAGGTACCTGGCCATGAACAGAGATGGACGGTTGTTTGGAACGGTGAGTAACACAGTTATTAAGAAGCAATGACTGAATGAATTTAGAGGCTGATTTTAATTTTCAACTACAAACGGAAGAATGTGCAGGAGTACAATGTTCAGGAATTGAGGAATTCTTAATTTAATTTCAACTCAGTTAATGAAGATTATCAAAAAAAAAAAATTACAACTTCTTTGTTCATTGCTGATTTGATGAATAGTGATCAACAAGTTGATTCTTTGATCAATTCCATTTTAAAATTTCAATCATTTCTTTTCCTTTTAATTTGTACCTATTTTTATTTTATTTTAATCACAGACACAGTTCCGGCCTAACTTTTCAGATGAATTCAGACACCATGCATTTCTATGCCATGCTGCTCTTTTCTGTTCTCAATCTTGGAATTGAAGTGGGTCTGATATAGGAGATCAGATCAGGTCAAAAGGTTGTATTTAATTTAGTCATTTAATCATGTACAGAAACTCAAATTTCAGAGGATAGTTTAATATGTTTTTAAAATACATTTTTAGACAATGACAGACTAAATTATGAACAGTGATCATTTTAAATTGTCTAAAACCGGAGTGCCAAACTCAAATACCCAGTGGCCACAATTTAATATGAGGCAAAGTCGAGAGGCGACATTGCTGTTTATTGCGAAAGATTTTCTCAGATTCAACAATGACCCTTTTCATATGAACCTGAACTAGTTTCACTTTATAAACCAAATATGGAACAAGCAAAGCTTAATATTATACTGTCATAACTTAACATAGCAAACATGCAAAATGACACAAGGTTAGTATTAGGTTATAAAGAAGAGAGGTTTATGGGTCCTCGTGATTAAGGAACAAAACATCAGCACAGCATTCTTGAATTCGTGATGTAGTGGGCTATTATTCTACTTGCATAGTTTTGCAGGCCAAATATAACAGTGAAAGTCAGAGTGGGTCCACGGGCCAATGTTTGACAGAGTTTAGACACCTTCAAAACCAAACGAGCCAGAAAGAAAAGAACAGGAGGTATACCTCCTTTTGACTTTAAAGAAGATAATTCTGTACGCCCAAAGTAGATATATATTCTAAAATATGTATATGGTGAGATGGTGGCTCAGTGGTTAGAACAGGCATGAGCAAACTACGGCCCGTGGGCCACATGCGGTCCGTTAAACGGTTTAATCCGGCCTGCTGAACTTGAAAAACTTAAATAAATAAACCTTGTTAATGTTTTATTTTCCTGTAATTCTGATGTTTCGTCACTAGATGACGCCAAAGACACAACAACACTGCTCCCATTAAAATGTGTGTGTCTTTGTGATGCCCACGTTGTCAAAATAAACAGTGTGCACATATATATGGAAAGCCATCGGGGCCAAAACACGCACATAAACAAGCATGTTAGATGTTAAAACAAACAAAATGTCACATCAAGTGCGTAGATTTCAAACCTAGCCCCGCTAAATGCATGTTTTTAAGCGCTATCACACTAGATTTTAGACTTAGCGCCACTAGATTTGAAATTTAACGCTCTTAATGTAACATTTAGCGCACCATTCTATCGGTTTTTAAGCTAGCAGTTAGCAAAGCATGCCATCCCTCTGCTCCTGTTCCGGCCCCCTTGTCAAATGTTGGAACTCAATGTGGCCCACAAACCAAAAAGTTTGCCCACATCTGGGTTGGGGCGTTCGCTCTCTGACCGGAATTTAACCGGAAGTTCTCATCCCACTGAGTTCACATCGAGGATCCTTGCAGAAGACACCTAACACGCCCTCCCCCCCCCCGTTTCTCCCACTATTGGCGCTGTTAATGGTGGCAGCCTGCTGCGGTGTAATGCAGCACACAAATTTCCCGGTGAGGGATGAATAAAGTATATTAAAAAGAATAATAATAAAAATAATTAAGCAGAAAGCAAATATAGTCAAAGCTAAAACACTGACGGAAACTTGGAGGAAAACAACATGTTTTTTTTTATTGCAGGCTTTTGGGCAGCGTTATTTTGTATGCTTTGGTACTCACTTTCTGGTGATCGCCTGTTTCCCACACTGTTATTTTTCATAATATTCATTGATAACAAACTTCTTCAAGTTAATTCTCAGCATGTCATGGTGTGGAGTTAAGGCCAAAAATATACCCTTGACACAACAGACAGGCTCAGATGAAGAAATCAAAAGCAGATTTATTAGATTGATAAAAAGTCCAAATAAAGAAGATAAAAACAGATTATTTAGGTAGGTTCTGACGTAGAAGCTGGAGCCAAAAACTGGATAACAGGTCAAATATGGTAAACAAATGATCTGGCGAAGAGTGTGTGAAAAACTGATCCATTTATGCTCCAGCAGATGAGTAGATGAGTTTCAAGTGTGACTTGTTGCAACTCCCCACTGGGTCCACCCAACTCCACACACACACACAAACATAAGAGGTAGGTGGGAAACAGGGCACAGAGGGGGAACAGACTACTCTGAAATGAAACTTGATGTGTTGGTTTCCTCAAAATTTTGAGGTCTGTACCAATCCAGTAAGATAACCAGGAATACAATCCACCTGCATTGTAAGCAATTAAAAAGCTTATTGTTAGTTTGTGGCTCACCATCCTTGTGCCTGTCTTGAACTAGTTAATCTATTCTGAAAGTGTTTTCCTTTTATGGATTTATTTACAGTCAGGGATACATTGTCATCCGTATCCTTTAACCCAGGGGGGTCCAAATCCGGTCCTTCAGGACCGGTGTCCTGAAGGTTTTGCATACGTTCTTGCATCAACAAACCTGATCCAGTTAATTGAGTCATTGCGCCAAATTCTATTGGGTGTTGATTTTACTTTCTGTGCATCAGCTGCAGTGGTGGAACGTAACGAAGTAAATGCACTTCGTTACTGTACTTAACTAAAAAAATTTGTGTATGTGTACTTTACTTAAGTAAAATTTGAGACCTGTACTTTTACTTTTACTTCACTACATTTTTTGAGTAAATATCTGTACTTTTACTTCGCTACTTTTTAAAAGTCTGTTTTGTATTTTTCATTACATTTTCGGTCAGGAACTTGAAAAATATACAATTTTTAGCGCATCTTGAACCCGCATCGCCAAAATCAAAAGGTGCAATTGATTGGGAGAAGAAGTAAAGAATCAAGGACCAATTAGAATCAAGAGTAAACATTTTTTGCATTCATTCAGCGCAAAAAAAACCCTAACATCAAATATAGCACAAATTAAAAAAAGAGTCAGAAGATCGTTGTTCGTTGTGTTTACTTCTAAATAAAAAGTTGAGCCATCATTACACAGAGCAGGGGCGGATCCAGGATTTTCTAATGGGATGGCGGGGGGCGGCGTGAGGTCATTGACAAAGCCAATATAGGATGACTGGGGGTCTCCCCCCCAGAATATTTTAAATAACAAGTGTCATTTTTCTGCATTTTGTTCCCATTTGCTGGCCCTGCTAGGGGCTAGCTTGACTTGTCCCCTTTCCTTTCTTCTTTTTTTTTGCGGACCAAAAGAGGCGGGAGAGGGGAAGTTACACCCCTGCAGAGTATTTATTTGTGACCCCACAGCACAAAAAATAATATTTGAATTATGATCGAATACTTTTACTTTTTACTTAAAAAGTAAAATTTACACCAATTACTTTTGTACTTTTACTTAAGTAGATTTTTTTATTGGTACTTTTACTTAAGTATTTCTTTTTGCCTAATTATCTGTACTTTTACTTAAGTACAAAAAGTGAGTTCTTCATCCACCACTGATCAGCTGTATTGAACCAGGAACACAATGAAAACCTTCAGGACACTGGCCCTCGAGGACCGACTTTGGACACCCCGGCCTTAACCAACCAGGCAGGAAACAAAACTTAAGAGAGACGAGTTTCACATGTGCAGTTGTGATGCGTTAGAGCTCAGACAGCTTGGAGAGCATGCTGTAAAACATGGTGCTGACTGACATGATGCTTTAAAATCCACAAAGCTGCTCTGTTGCGTTAGTCTTGGCTTCAAACGGTGTGAACTTTTAGATTTACACCCACAGATCCCACCACACAAGCACAAATGTTAAAACCCAGCATACAGCTTTTTGACAGGGTTCTTCCTCCATAGAACTGCTGGTTGTTTTCTGGCTCCTTACTTGTGCCTTTAATTAGGAAGGTATTTCCTTCCACCAATGCACAAAACCTCTTCAGATGTGGGTCTGCACCAAAGACTATAAAAGACCTCCCACAGTCCATGGTCTGCACTCTGGGCTGCAGACTCAGGGACGTGCATGCACCATTTATTCTTCTCATTTTATTTTATGCAATGATTTTCATTGAGATCTCACAGGGTCATGCAGGGTGGCGTTAGCAGAGGAAACACACTGAGACGCCTTCATTCATCATTTACACTGTTTTTTAGATTAAATAACAGTTTTAATGATGCTGGTTAACACGTGGTCAGGCGTGGTTTCCTTTTACTTAATGTCAAATAAACATGTAACAAAAGCCCGTTTTACCATTCATGTGTTTTTATGAAGCCAAGTTCCAGATGTCCTTTTAATTTACTCAAATTTGACTGAAATGATTGTATTTTATGTTTATTAATAATTATGTAGTAAATTCGACCGTCTACTGAATAAAAACCATTAGTTTTGGAAAGTCTGTAATAGTTTAATTTTCCATCTATCCGTTTTATTCGAGTCTCCATTCGAAGGAAGGTTTAAAACATTTTATTTTCCTAGTAAACAGTGTTACGCCACCACTCACTGGCTCATGCCGTATTGTTCCCAGTGGTGGAATGTAATGAAGTAAATATACTTCGTTACTGTACTTAAGTAAAAAAATTGTGTATCTGTACTTTACTTAAGTAAAATTTAAGACCGGTACTTTTACTTTTACTTCACTACATTTTTAGAACAAATATCTGTACTTTTACTTCGCTACTTTTTAAAAGTGTGTTTTACATTTTTTGTTGCATTTTCGTTCAGGAATTTGAAAAATACACAGGTTTTTTTGGGCATCTTGAAGCCGCATCGCCAAAATCAAAAGAAGCAGTTGATCGGGAGAAGAAGTAATGAATCGAGAAACATTTTTCGCATTCATTCAGCGCCAAAACCTAACATCATATAGTAACAACATATATGATGTTAGGTTTGTACTATACAACATATAGTACAAATTAAAAAGAGTCAGAAGATCGTTGTTCGTTGTGTTTATTTCTAAATAAAAAGTTGAGCCATCGTTACACAGAGCAGGGGCGGATCTAGAATTTTCCAAAGGGGGGAGGGGTGAGGCTTTGACAAAGCCAATATATAGTGACTGGGGGCCTCACCCCCAAAACATTTTAAAAAATAAGTGTCATTTTCCTCCATTTTGGTGGCCCATTCACTGGCCCTTCTAGGGGATAGCTTGACTTGTCCCCTTTCCTTTTATTTTATTTATTTATTTTTTTTTTGTGGACCAAAAGAGGCAGGAGAGCGGGGGTCACACCCCTGCAGAGCATTTATCCTAGTTACTATGGTGACACCCTATAGCACAAAAAATAACATTTGAATTATGATAGAATACTTTCACTTTTTTACTTAAAAAGTAGAATTTACACCAACTACTTTTATACTTTTACTTAAGTAGATTTTTTTTTATTGGTACTTTTACTTTTACTTAAGTAAATTTTTTGCCTAATTATCTGTACTTTTACTTAAGTACAAAAAGTGAGTACTTCATCCACCACTGATTGTTCCTTCTCTCCAGAGACGAGTGACGGACGAGTGCTACTTCTTGGAAATGCTGGAGAGCAACAACTACAACACCTACCGCTCCAGGAAATACCCCAACATGTACGTGGCACTGAAACGGACTGGCCAGTACAAATCTGGAAACAAAACCGGGCCAGGTCAGAAGGCCATTCTCTTCCTTCCCATGTCTGCTAAGTGCTAATTGGAAGATCTGGCTTTGATGTGACAACATGGATTCATTCCCCAAAGCTGCTGAGGTGTTCTATTCTACAATTTCCACATAATTTTTAAATCAGAACTAAAACCCAGGATATTATTCTGGACTCACTGCTCCGATAGAACAATGGAAACCTGCTGTTTCTGAGATTAACGTCAGTGAGAGAGATTTTTCTTTTTCCACCAGCATCTTTTCTTCATTTCTGGCTGGAAGATTCAAGTTTGCTCCAAAAGCAACAGACTGTAGAGGAGCTAACATTCAAGAGGAAGAAAAAACATTGATCTGACCAGTTTAGTTTGGAAATAACATATTATATTTTGAGTGAAAAAGTTGAAACAGAAAAAAAACTCATTTTAATTTCCAACCATATCTCTTTAGATACAGCGATCCCTCGCTAGAGATATAGATTTTTAGAGCAATTTTCCAGCTTTATTTTAACGGTAGATTGTTTTCTGCATCCATTGTGTTCTATGTGATTAGCTGTGCATGCAGTAAACCATAGGGAAGAAAGGAGGAGGCGTTGGCTCAGTGGGAGAATGTCCATCCTTGAACCCGGAGAAGCCGATACCCTACTTGACCCATGTCTCAGTGTCCCCGGAAAAGACATCTAACCCCTACCTAGTCCCACCATTGGTGATGCAGCACAAAAATTTCCTTGTGAGGGATTAAAAAAAAAAAAAAAAGTCATTCATTTCCCCTTCAGGGATGTACATGCACTTGGTTGCCCCTGGTCGTTCTTTCAATGACCTTGTAAAACTGCTTTCTACCTTCCCATTTGGCTTTTAACTCTTTCCGAGGTCAATTTTTCTTTTTGACCTTGGATAGATGTAGCACAGTGATCTCACAGCAAGAAGGTCATGGGTTCGAGTCCCAGGTGGGGACAAGGCTTGGAACACTAGCCTTTTCTGTGTGGAGTTTGCATGTTGTCCCCGTGAATGTGTGGGTTTTCTCCAAGTACTACGGTGTTCTCCTACCCTCCAAAAACATGCATGTTGGGTTGATTGGCCACTACATAATAGCCCCTAGGAATGTGTGTGGCCTCGCAACAGATTGGCGATCAGTTCGGGGTGTACCCTGTACCTCACCTCAAATCAACCGGGATGGGTTCCAGCACCCCCTGCAACTCCAAAAGAAATAGACAGTTAAGAAGCTGACTGAAAATGTAAAATAGCTACCTGTACATTTTTTTTCTTTCGATCTGCTTCTGGTCACATGACTGCCAAATGTTTCCTGTCTTAAAGAAAGAATAAAAAAGGAGATACTTTTCTATATTCAGGAAAATATCCTTTCGGCCATTTGTATCTGTGATGCTATAAAATCGGATAAATTGTTGCTGGGTCTGTTTTTTGATAATTCTTAGTGAGACATACAGTATATGCTATAGTTAAGCACACGAAGACACACACACATCATTCTAATGCAAAGGTTTTAAAGAGAGTTTAAACAAAGAAAAAATGTGAAAATGTTAATTCTTATCCCCAAAAAGTCTGTAAAGTGTGTAGTGAAGGTTTGACAGCCTCAAAAAGATTTAAACCATAAAAAGTGGACGACTTCATCGATTTTAGCTTCGGTCCGTCCTATTCCGCTTATCCGGGGCCGGGTTGAAGGGGGTAACAGCCTCAGACGGGAAGCCCAGGCTTGTCTAAACCCAGCTGCATCCTCCAGCTCACCCGGACGGATCCCAAGTCGTTCCCCAGCCAGCTGTGAAACATAGTCTCTCCAGCAGTTCTGGGGTCTGCCTCTTGGTCTCCTCCCGGTGGGACGTGCCCGAAACACTTCACCAGTGAGGTGCTCGGGAGGCATCCTGACCAGATGCCCGAACCACCCCATCTGGCTCTTCTCGACTTGGAGGAGGAGCTGTTTGGCACCAGACTCCTCCCGGATGGCAGAACTCTTCACCTGATCTCTGAGTGAGGGCACAGCCACCCTACCGAGGAAGCCAATTTTGGCCGCTTGTATCCGTGATCTCATTCTTTCGATCACCGCCCACAGCTGGTGACCATAGGTGAGGGTAGGATCGTAGATCGACTTGTAAATCGAGAGCTTTGCTTTTCGACTTTTTGGGCTATTTTTCTGACAATGGCCAGACTGTAATTAAAAAAGGACTACTGTACTAGCCGAACATTTTTTAAAAGGCTTTCCCTTTCGGGGGATTGGAGTTTATCTCAGCAGACGAAGGGCAGGGTACACCCTGGACAGGTCACCTATTTACCAAATAAAAATTTTGGTGTCATGTTCTGGTGGGTGGGAGAAAACTAGAAAGAATCGACACATATCCAGTGTGTACGTAAAAACTCTTCACAAAAGAAACTCTCCTCGTCTCGCCCCGATCAGAGTATGATCTGTCTGTGAAGCTGTATTACCAACCACCACGCGACCCCAAAAAGTCTAACAAAATAAATATTCCCATTTCAGTTCATTCATTTTATTTCAAAGTGCTTGTTTTTCGGTACAAGCTGCAATTTGCACAATTAAATAAATCTTCATATTTGTAGATTTCACTGCACGATCATTCGATTCAAGCTTCAATCTGAATGTGGCCACAATCCGACTAAGAACAGTAGTGAGCTTCTAAAGTCTTTTTAAATGTAACAGTTCAGACATGGAACACAGTTTAAATAAGAGCACTTGTTAGGATTTACGAATCGGAGGGGATCTGTTTGTGATACAGCTGGTAGAACATCCCAGAATACACAGCGGGTAGCTCCTCCATGGTCAGGTCAATCCGATCGAAACCATGTTCAAGACCGTGCAGCAGAAGTCGTGCGATACGGGAGGTGATGGGAGTTGTGTGGCTGGTTCGTGCCAGCTCGCTCAAATCCAGCCACTCACAACGCAAACACTCCTGCGTGCAGAAGTTGATGTCGTAGGTGATCGGGCTGAGACGGCAGATGATGTACATGTCTGACATGCCGAAGGCTCCGGGATGGTTGTGCTGCTGGCGGATGCTGAGCAGCGATCTAAACTCGGACTGAACCCCCGTCTCTTCAAGCACCTCCCGTACAGCTGTGTCACCTAGGATGGAAACATTTAGCATTCAATCCATAATCTCGAAAGGAAGAAGTTGCAAAATCACAAGATGCTCAAGTACTTATTTGGAGATTTAATAGATTCAGACAAATAGGAACAAATTTTTTTTTTTCCTCTGGTCAAATATGAGATAAGGGAAACTAGATTTGATGTTTGTACGACCATGATTGTTGCTGCTTTGTGAGGTGGAAATTGTAGTTTTCAAGCTGCTTGTAACAGAAATCATGTACAAAGTTGTGTAACTGTGCACCGTTCAAATGAATGTAACGAATCATCCTTTAGGAGCATTTTTTAAAAAAAAAATGTACTGTATTTTTTTGTGTGATTGTGACTCACCGATATTTTCTCCTGGATCTGATAAACCACCTGGAAATTTCCAGGCGTTCTTTGTCTAAAATGAAAGGGAATAGATCAGATTTAGCATGAGTTGTGGTAGATGCACTGCTCTGAAGACATCTAGAACAAATATCTTACACTGCAACGTCTGAATTACTGCTACACAACATGAACGAGTTGCTCGTTCTTTTTTGGTCAAGCAGATGCTCTCAAATGGTTTTATTTAAAATATTAAGCATATAATTAAATGGACGGGACGTCTAGTTGGGATTTGGTTTAGTATTATTAATTCAGTTTGTAACCATGTTAAAAAATGACATGCTGCTGGTTAAATGATGAAATCTGTAAATATGAATCTATGATTTCTGAACACGTGCTCTAATTTTATTTGTATAAAAAATATGCACTATATTTACAACACTTTGACGTTAACATATGCTTTATTTTTTGGATAAAAATGTGCTCGTAGAAATAAATAAATGATTATTTGCATTTTAATTGTAATGGGTTTTTTTTGTCAAAGATCCACACAACTGGAAAGTTTAAAGTACAAGATAACTGAGTTATCCAAGATTAGCGGGAGGCGACAGCTCAGTGGTAGAATGTTCGCCCTTGGATCGGAAGTTCTTGAGGGATCAAATCCCACTAAGCTCTCGGCACCTAACCGCAAGGACACCTACGGTGGGGAGAAACACCTAAACCCCGTTTCTCCCACCATTAGTGCCGTCGTGGCAGCCTGCTGCGGCGCAGAAATTTCCCTGCTGAGGGATGAATTAAGTACTGTTCTGTCGTTTTCTGCTCATCTGGGACCGGATCGTGGAGGCAACAGCCTCAGACGGGAAGCCCAGGCTTCGTCTCTCTCTCCCCGGCTGCATCCTCCAGCTCACCTGGAAGGATTCGGGGTCTTGTTCACGAGTGGAGGAAGGATGGAGCGAGAGATCGACAGGCAGATCGGTGCAGCGTCAGCAATAACTAGGACGCTGGATTGGTACGTCGTTGTAAAGAGAGAGCTGAGCCGAAAAACAAAGCTCTCCATTTACAAGTTGATCTACGTTCCCACCCTCCCCATGGTAACCAGCTGTGGATGTATTGCGGATACAAACGGCCGAAATGAGCTTCCTCTGCAGGGTGCCTGCGTTCTCACTCAGAGATCAGGTGAGGAGTTCTGCTATCCGGGAGGAGCCTGGTGTCGAGCCGCTCCTCCTCCAGGTTGAGAGGAGCCAGACGGGGTGGTTCGGGCACGTCCAAGTGGGAGGAGACCAAGAGGTAAACCCCGGACTCGCTGGAGAGAGTATGTCTCACAGCTGGCCGGGGAATTAAGTATGTAAAAAAAAAAAGGTTTAAACAAATTGGCCCTGATATCGCTCTTCACCAGATGGACAGAATTTTCAGTCCGCCTGGATTCGGTCAGTGAGTCTTTAGGAAGTTTCCTAACCTCTCCTGAGTTGTGAATTAGCTCATTCTGTCAGAAGCGACCGCCAAAGGGAAGGACTCAGATAATCACCATTTCCAGTAAAGCAGCTTAATGTGGACAAGAAGAACAGATAAAACATGTTGGACACTTTCAGGTCACTTAATGTTTTACTCTGCAGGATTAAAGTCATGAGGACTGCAGGCTTTATCGTTTCCTGGCAGGGACACTAGATGAATGATACCTTCAGTGACGTGTCTAAATGAGGTCGCAAGTCAGTGTGAAATTCTGTATTTATTAGAGTACATGCACTTATTTTTCCAAGTTTGAAAAGACCACCAGGTTGTGAGCTGTTAGAGACATTCCAGCTGTATGTGTGTGTGTGTGTGTGTGTGTGTGTGTGTGTGTGTGTGTGTGTGTGTGTATGTGTGTGTATGAATGGTGTGAAAAGAAACAAAACAAAAAAAAGACACCACTCCCAATGTTCCATCTTCTCTTGATGACGTGAGGAAATAATTACAGAAAACATGTGAAAGGTTTTAAACTAGCGGAACTACTTTTACTGAGACAGTCTTGATTAATCAGCATTAAAAAAATGAACATCCGTTTTAAAGATGTACCTTATTTTTGTCCTGGACGACGAGAACTTTCCCAGTGGACTCATCGACCACTGCACCTAGACAAAATAAAACAGACAAAAAAAAATGTAAGAAATGGACAAAAAACAGTACATTAATTTGAAATATTTCTAGTTATATGTATAGTTGGTAAAAAAAAATAAAAATGTAACAGTCAAATAATAATAGCTTCAAATTGGTCAGAGACCACAAAAAACGGGGGAAAAAGTGCATCGCGTGACAGAAAACATAATGAGAAGGTTTGATCCCTCCGTTGGCAGCAAGCCAAGAACATCTGGATCCATTTAGCTTTCATCTATACATTTAGTTCAATGGTAATGCTCTTTCTTTAGTGGTTCTTACCAAACCAAACCCCAGCCTGCAACATCTTCTAAAAAACATTTTGATTTTTCATCAACTTTATGGCTCCAGAATCAGGGGCGGATCCAGGATTATCTAAAGGGGGGCAAAGGGTACGTGTGCTCATTGTCAAAGCCAATACAGGGGAGGCTGGGAGCGTCCCCCAAGAACATTTTGAAAAGAAAGAGTCATTTTTCTGAATTTTGGTGGCCCATTCCCTGGCCCTGCAAGGGGATAGCTTGACTAGTCCCCTTTTCTTTCTTCTTCTTCTTTTTTTTTTTTGTGAACCCTCCCTGGATCCGCTCCTGAGAATAATGCAAATAGTTATGTATTAATACACAAGATACGATCTCTAGACCTCATGTACGTAGAGTGTAATAAAAAAGAAAACAACCGTACATGTTTGCAAGTGTAATGGAACAAACAAAGTTGAACATGTTGCAATCAGACCATGATGTTCTTCACATTCCCATTTGATTCGTCAATGCTGTGCAAGTGTCTTAATGACCGAAGGAGTGTTTGTAACAAATAATCCCTGTAAATATTAGTGTTGTACTCTACACAGTGGAGTCGTTTTATGAGCAACGCTTAAAAAAATATCGCAATCTGAGATCTTAAATGTTTTCCTTTTTATATTAGAAGCACAAAAACACGGCTTCAGTGACTTTTTAGTCCTATTCTGACAAATTGCGAAAATTCATACTAAAGTTAGGTCAGCGAATGTCGGTTCAATAGCTACCGCATGCCATTAAAGTATGGGACTTTTAGGAATAATATTTGAATAATCCGGCATTACTGGTCAAACTTATGCTAATAACTATGAGGTCTCTAGACCTCTGTGGAAAATTGAAAAGCTCAGCCAATCATTTTTGTATGCTGAGCAAAAATCATTGGCCATCCTCCAAATTACGTAATGAGTTACATGATTGTATTGAATGGAACCACAAACTCAGAAGAAGCCAGAAAGGCTCTTAATGCATGACCGGTATTCACAAAGAATCGATGAGCTGTCAATGCTATGACGCTATTATTTAATTAAATTAGAAAAAAAACAGGAACAACAAAACAAGTCTTCCATGTTTGTGTCTGCCATATTGCTTTGCTTGACGGGTAATCTCCAGACTTTATCCAAAATTGGTTTAATTCCCCCCAGTTGACGAGACGTTCGGTTTGTTTCAACTAAAATATTGTTACATGATGATCTGGATCGTTTCCCTCACTAGATACAGTGGTGGTCAAAAGTTTACATACACTTGTAAAGAACATAATGTCATGGCTGTCTTGAGTTTCCAGTTATTTCAACAACTCTGATTTTTCTCTGATATAGTGATTGGAACAGATCCTTCTTAGTCACAAAAAACATTCATGAAGTTTGATTCTTTTATGACTTTATTATGGGTAAACTGAAAATGTGACGAAATCAGCTAAGTCAAAAATATACATACAGCAACATGAATGAGCAATTTTGGAGACTTAGAAAGTTGTGTCAATGACATGAGCTTCATAGCATGACCTCTTAACTTCTTGTGAGTGATTATGAGTGACTACAGCTGGTGACTTCTCTGAGGCCATTTAAAAAGGGCTCATTGGATAAAAACACCCACAAACGCTACAATGGGAAAGTCAAAGGAGCTCAGCACAGATTTGAAAAAGAGAATCATTGACTTGAACAAGTCAGGAAAGTCACTTGGAGCCATTTCAAAGCAGCTGCAGGTTCCAAGAGCAACAGTGCAAACAATTGTTTGTAAGTATAAAGTGCATGGCACTGTTTTGTCACTGCCACGATCAGGAAGAAAACGCAAGCTGTCACCTGCTGCTGAGAGAAAACTGGTCAGGAGGGTGAAGAGTCAACCCAGGAGCACCAAAAAGCAGATCTGCCAAGAATTAGAAGCTGCTGGAACACAGGTGTCAGTGTCCACAGTCAAGCGTGTTTTGCATCGCCATGGACTGAGAGGTTGCCGTGCAAGAAGGAAGCCCTTGCTCCAAAAGCGGCACCTTAAGGCTCGACTAAAGTTTGCTGCTGATCACATGGACAAAGTTCTGTGGTCAGATGAAACAAAAATTGAGCTGTTTGGCCACAATGCCCAGCAATATGTTTGGAGGAGAAAAGGTGAGGCCTTTAACCCCAAGAACACCATGCCTACCATCAAGCACGGTGGTGGTAGTATTATGCTGTGGGCCTATTTTGCTGCCAATGGAACTGGTGCTTTACAGAGAGTCAATGGGACAACGAAGAAGGAGGATTACCTTCAAATTCTTCAAGAAAACCTGAAGTCATCAGCCCGAAGGTTGGGTCTTGGGCGCAGTTGGGTGTTCCAACAGGACAATGACCCCAAACACACATCAAAAGTGGTAATGGAATGGCTAAATCAGGCTAGAATTAAGGTTTTAGAATGGCCTTCCCAAAGTCCTGACTTAAATCCCATTGAGAACATGTGGATAATGCTGAAGAAACAAGTCCATGTCAGAAAGCCAACAAATTTAACTGAACTGCACCAATTCTGTCAAGAGGAGTGGTCAAAGATTCAACCAGAAACTTGCCAGAAGCTTGTGGATGGCTACCAAAAGCGCCTAATTGAAGTAAAAATGGCCAAAGGACATGTAACCAAATATTAGCATTGCTGTATGTATTTTTTGACCCAGCTGATTTTGTCACATTTTCAGTTTACCCATAATAAAGTCATAAAAGAATCAAACTTCATGAATGTTTTTGTGACAAAGAAGGATCTGTTCCAATCACTATATCAGAGAAAAATCAGAGTTGTTGAAATAACTGGAAACTCAAGACAGCCATGACATTATGTTCTTTACAAGTGTATGTAAACTTTTGACCACCTGTTATGCCTTTGGTTAAAGTATATGTCAGAGTGAGACATCTGTCTCTTCTAGGATCTTTTATAGTTTGCTAAAGTAACAGCAGAGTGAGCGGTCTCGAAAATAGTAGATCTAGGATGAGTCTGGAGCATAGAAGACGGAAGTAGACTGCGCTCAAACTCGTTAAAAACCTGGGAAAACTTTAGTCTTTGTAAGTATTTTTTGTGTTTATGTGCTTTGTTTACATGCTCAAGACTGTATTTCATTTGATAACGTGTGAATCGCGTCTTATGTAGTAAGCCACTTAGGATGTGGGCACGCATGTTTCAAGCTAGCTAACATGTGTTTGATCAGGAAGACTCAACGTTCTGTACAGCTCGTAATGCACTTCCTTTGTTTGTTTTGTTTCAGTTACTACGTACATATACGTACATATATATATGTAATCCTTTGAAGAAAAGAGTCTACATAAAACAAGAAAAGCAAGCCTTGTGTGGGAGTCTCTTTTGTCATTGGAATAGTTCGCTGGCTGTCTAGCTTCACACAGTCACGTGTCGTGAGGGCAGCACACCACCACTGTATATATGCATACGTTTAGTGTTGGTTATTGTAAGACGTCATTTTTTTATTTGACCGTACAGCTGTGTCAAATCTGGCCAGAAAGACTCTTATCAAATCAAACTTTTTTTTGTGCACTTTTCAAACAAAGTTACACAAAGTGCTGAACAGAACAAATAAAAACTAAAAAAAAATGAAAAACCAGATCATTAAACAAATGTAATCACGGTTGAGATGCTGCAGTGAGGCTACTGCGACAGTGCTTTCTGTTACTTTAGCTTTTAATCTAACTTTCGCTAAATTTCCGTCCCTTCTTCTGGCTATGTTTGGTCTCGCTCTGGAAATTTCATTTTGAGCGCACTTTGGATGTCATTTTCGACTTTGTTGTTTTGTGTCTGACAGCTGTTTTTTGTTTAGAAATTGTCCGGCTCGCTCCCAACGGCTAGCTGGTTATGGAGTCATTCTGCTGTTGACATGCATTTTGACTTGCGCGACCAGCTGCTGGCTCTCAGAGCCACATTCGCAGTGGCTGAAGGAGTTGGTTCGGTCCCGTAGGAGCTAAGGAGATGATCTGGAGAAGGTGCGGAGAAGGAGTCGGTCTAGAAAAGGTGCTTCAGACCCTGTCTTTTTGCGGTTTACATGGAAACGTCCGGTTGCTCGTATTTCACACTTGGACCCAGTGAAATACAGAGAGGCCACTTTTGTCTTCTTCACTTCGGCCTGGGTTTGTGAACTCATTCCGTACCACAGCTTTTGGGTTGCCAGGTTGGACATCGGTGGGGGCCAGGTCTTAAACACCTGGTGATTGCACTGCAGCACTCAAATTTCTCTTTCAGGGATCAATAAAGTATATTCAATTCAATTCAATAACAAATTAGAAGCAAACATACTTTAAAAATCACACACGTATATAAAAACCCGGCACACATGCATTGACATTCACACAACTTAAAGCTAAATCAGAGAAATAAAACTGTAAAAATAAATAAGTAAACAAACAGATATGACATTATAATAATAAAAAAAAAAGCCAATTTTAAAAAGGTGGGTTTTAAGCCTCTTTGTTAAAAAGATGAACAGACTCGGCAGCCCTGAGTTCCTCTGGCAGGCTGTTCCACTGGCAAGAGTTAAGTATTAGTTTGTGTGACAATGGTGATAACTAATAGTCCATTTTGCACAAAAATGCTTGGGTTACCGTTTGTATGGCAGTTGTGCTGTTGGGTCACTTTTTACTAAATTTTCATTTCTTTTATAGTTTTATCATTAATAAAAATAACATCAACATACTTTGTCACTAATTTAATTTTAATATCAATGCATATAGACTGTTAGATCTGTACAACCAATACAAAACAATTGGTTGTAGTAGGATTACATTTTATCTACTGTAATTTTTATATGGTGTTTTATTTGAGGGGTTTTGTAAAATTGAAAAAAATGCATGTACTGTACTCTGTTCCGTTCAGTCATCTTCCGCTTGTTCCGGGGCCGGGTAACAGGGGCAACAACTTCAAACGAGAAGCCCAAGCTTCTCTTACCCCGGCTGCATCCTCCAGCTAACCCGGAAGGATCCCAAGTCGTTCCCGGGCCAGTTGTGAGACATAGCCTCTCCAGCGGGTCGGAGTCTGCCTCTTGGTCTCCTCGCGGTGGGACGTGCCCGGAACACCACACCAGCGAGGCGCTCAGGGGGCATCCTGACCAGATGCCCGAACCACCCCATCTGGCTCCTCGACCTGGTGAAAGAGCGGCTCGGCACCAAGCTCCTCGCGGATGGCAGAGCTCCTCACCCGATCTCTGAGTGAGAGCCCAGCCATCCTGCCACCGCAGTCACCATCCGGAGGAAGATCATTTCGACCGCTTGTATCCGCGATCCCATTCTTTCGGTCACCACCCACAGCTGGTGACCATACCATACTCAATTTTATAAATGCTGTGTGGTCATTTTATACATTTAAAAGAAATGTTAGGTGTAATGGAGTGGAAGAATACATACTTTTATGATTTTCTATTATCGTTTTATAACCAGACAGAATAAATTCAGTTTCAGGTAAACTTTATGTGTGTGTGAGATTCTGTAAACATCTGTATGGAAGTAATCAGCAGTGTGTGTAAACAGTTGCATATTTCAAATTCCAAAGTGCAG
This sequence comes from Neostethus bicornis, assembly GCA_902685375.1. Classification (NCBI taxonomy): domain Eukaryota; kingdom Metazoa; phylum Chordata; class Actinopteri; order Atheriniformes; family Phallostethidae; genus Neostethus; species Neostethus bicornis. The sequence continues at coordinate 9,209,347 of CACRXE010000076.1, read as the reverse complement.
TTTCATCCCTAAACAACACATTTTGTTGTGCCTAAAGTGATTTTGTAACAGATGTAGAGTTTTTCACATTCTGGACATGTTCCGACATGATTCTAACTGAAATCCTGTTTAAGTGAAAGTTACAGAGTAAAGGTTAATCTGCCATCTACTGGACAAATTCAGATTAGTTTGTGTTTCAAAGAGGTTGTTTAATGTGGAATCAACTTTTTAGGCGTTTCTAATGTTTGAACATAATTCACACATAAAAAAAAAGAAAAACTGAAGTTTTTGTATTTAATCCATGCATGTTTGAGTCATGGTTTTGGGCCCTCTTATTTATCTGACCTTCTTGTGAGGTACAACCGCTCATGGACCCTGAGGTTCTTCTGATACCAGCCCTTTAATAAAACTAAATGTAAGAAGAAAAACTCGCAGTGAGGCCTCGTTCTAACATTATGGTCCTCACCTGTGGAACAGCCTGTCAGAGGAACTCAGGGCCGTAGAGACTGTTCTTATTTTTAAGAAGAGGCTAAACACCCCACTTTTTTAACTTGGCTTTTACTTGATTTTATTTTTTGCTTAAGATGATTTTATGTATTTAATGAAATCTGTTTACTTTCCTGTTTTTACACAGTTTTATTTTTCTAATTAATTTCTTAAATAGTTTTCAACCTGTTTTACTGGTTTTAGTTTTTATTCTATTGTTTTATTCTTTGTATTATTCCGGTGTTTCCTCATGGGGATCCTCCATCCCACCATCTCTGCCTGCTCAGTCTGTGGGGTCTTCTTAGTGGGGGGTCTGACAGGCCTGGGTGCTGTGGGTGCCTCACTTTAGCCAGGTGGCTTCTGTGGGTGCCTGTGTCTCTTGGAGCTGGGTGGACCCCTGTGGTTTTGCCCGCTGTTTTGTGTGAGTGTGTGATTTTTGATGAATGCTTGTTTTTGACTTACTGTTTTTTTTTAAAAATCTGGATTTTAATGTTGTTTATGTTTTTATTTGTTCTGACTTTGTGTTGGAAAAGTGCTTTATAAATAAAATTTGATTTGATTTGCGAGCTGTCTCTTTAAAAATTTAGATCCCCTTTGAACGCTAGGTTTGAACGATAGGTTGCTCTTGGGCAAAGATTTTGTTCTCCACCACGCCCACATTCTAACATAAACAACAAGTGTTTTTATATACACGCTCTGCTCATGTTTAGTCCCTTCTTCTCAACATCGTGGGTCATTTTTTATGTAAATCACCAAAATAAGAATATTAAAAATATGAACTATCTTTGCAAATTTGATGCACTTTACACTGTCTTCGCAGCCTTAAATGATATTTACAATGTGTCATGAACGCACCCATGGAGTAATAATATGTGGGAAGCAAGAGGAAGGGGTAAATTCAGAGTCAGAAATGAAGTGAAACTCAATTATTTTACTAAAAAAAATTTTGGCCGAAAGTATATAAGAATCATAACCCCGTGGAAGCGTGATACATCCCCTTAATGCATAAAAACATTTCTTTTTACAGGATAAACGTTCGATTTTTATGTTTTTCTCATTTTAGAAAATTTACCACCGATTGTTCTGAGTAAATTTCTGGAAGAAAATAATGAAAGCAAAGTTTGTTTTTTATGTACGGTGGTTTTTCGTTTCTCTACAGCTTCCAGTCAGACAGAAGGAAGTCAAAAAGAAGAAAAAGTTCTGGCTGAAAATTTGGAAAAAGACAGAAAAGAGATATTAATCATTATACAAATAATATTATATGAAGCATTTAATCCAAGTCAGGACTTGAGGGATAAAACTTGTCCAGGTTTGGATTCCTCAGGATTATTTCTTCAACAAGTTTCCAGTTTGTTTCTAACAGACCTGATTCGAACCACCGGTAAGTGGATTCATCAATCAAAGAACTTCTTCTCCTCAGGGTAACTCCTCAGCATGATGAACCGATTCGGAGGCCTGCAAGAGCAGAACTATGGCTCTTAAGAATCAGCGCTGGACACTATTACTTCAAAATTTAAATTATAAAAGAATACTTTTACTTCAAAACTAATTATAAAAATCTACATTCAATAAAAAAGTATAATAAGGCTAGTTTTAATGTTACACTCACCATCCATAGGATCCAAGTCTTAGGACTTTCTAATGTTAAAAATTTATACTTTTAACTTATTTTGAAAAGCAAAGTAAAATTGATTCATTTTATTATTTGAACCAGAAAACTTTTTTTTTTTTTAATATTCATTAAATATTTATGGTATCACATGCAAACCAAACAGGCAAGAGGTGCCCAGGTACACCCTGGACAGGTCACCAGTTTGTGGCCAGGCTACACTAAGATAAACAAGCTCACTCTTTTGAATTGAATTGAATATACTTTATTTATCCCCAAATAAAACTTGAGAGCTGCAGTGTTACATTCATAAAATGTCATACAACATTTTTTTTAAGCTGTTAGGGGTGAAAGTTTGAATAGTTTCATAAAGAACGGCAGAAATTATTTTCTGTACCGTTCCTTTGAGCAGCGGGGTTGCAGGAGTCTATTGCTGAAGCTGCTCTTCAGATGGTCCACAGATTCATGTAGAGGGTGGGAGAGATTTAGCATGATTGATGACAGTTTTGCTTTCATTCTGTCCCTCGCCCTCTCCTCCTGGCAGGTGAGGGTGAGTTTTTAGGGGTCTACAGAATAATTTAAGTTCATGTACAAACATAGACAAAGAAAAATTTGCTAGATAAACTTTTTGTCCTTATCATAAATGGTTTTATATTATTAAAACCGACATGGTGCTGGGTTTTAAAAAGAAAAACTGATGTGTTTTAGAACATTTTTTTCCAACCAATGGTATGCAGGCTCTCTGTGATTAGTATCAAATTACAAGGGTCTCCATGAATTAATTTTTGTAAATAAAAATGTTTTATTTTTTTTTTTGATGATTACAAATCAAAGAATTACTTGCCTCTTTGGTGATTAAAATGAAGAAAATCAAACAAATATCGGCTACTGCCTCTAAATAAAAAAAAATTTATCTTCAGAAAATGTCCATTTTAATTGTATACGTTAACACTATTAATATTTTATAGGGATTTTATCCAAAGTTTATTAAGTTTCAAACATCAATAAATGTTTAATGTTCCAAAAATGTTCCAAATTTGACCAAATTCATCCACATTATGTTCAAACACAGTCAAGACTACTGTATTTTATTATAAGAAAATGTGTCATTTAGTTGGTGATACATTTTTAGATAAATTTTATAGAGATTTTACACAGAATCAAATATTAATGTTTCTCAAATGTTTCAAAATGCATTATAATTTTGAATAAAAGCCACATATATATAATTCTGTCTTTGTTGATGTCATGACTGATGAGCGGGGTCCTCGTGACCGAGACAGAAACAAGAACAAAAAAGTTCGGACAGTCTGTTTTACAGCGGCGATGTTTACCTGCTACTCCGATTTGATGAGTGGCGTACCCCGGCAGCCTGCTCTCCCCGTCTCCCAGCCACAGAGCCAGCACAGCATGGTCTTTTTTAGTGTGATGGAAGGTGAAGCCATGTGTGGAGGCAGCAGCTGCACACCGACTCAGCGATATGGGAACTCGTAGCCACACCGCCACCTTCCCTTCAGATTTCCACTGGTCCAAAGAGTCTGTAAAGATTACAGATCAGTTAGAAATATTCATCAATTTACATAATCTCCAAATTCGAGCCCATGGTCCTTGCCCGGAGAAGGGTGGAATGTCTCCTACCCCAAGTGGAGGAGTTTAAGTATCTCGGGGTCTTGTTCATGAGTGGGGGAAGGATTGAGCGGGAGATCGACAGGCGGATCGGTGCGGCGTCAGCAATAACTAGGATGCTGCATCGGTCCGTTGTGGTAAAGAAAGAGCTGAGCCGAAAAGCAAAGCTCTCGGTTGACAAGTTGATCTATGTTCCAACCCTCACCTATGGTCACCAGCTGTGGATGGTGATCGAAAGAAGGACATCGCGGGTACAAGCGGCCGAAATGAGCTTCCTCCGCAGGGTGGCTGGGGTCTCACTCAGAGATCGGGTGAGGAGCTCTGCCATCTGGGAGGGGCTCGGTGTCGAACCGCTCCTCTTTCAGGTCGATAGGAGCCAGATCGGGTGGTTCGGGCATCTTGTCAGGATACCCCCTGAGCGCCTCGCTGGTGAGGTGTTTCGGGCACGTCCCACCGGGAGTGGACCAAGAGGCAGACCCCGGACCTGCTGGAGAGACTATGTCTCACAGCTGGCTAGGGAACAACTTGGGACCCTTCCGGGTGAGCCAAAGGATGCACCCAGGGTGAGAGAAGCTTGAGCTTCCTGTCTGAGGCTGTTGCCCCCCGTGACCTGGCCCGGATGAGCGGAAGACAACGGAATGGAAAAATAACAAATTTCTTTCTGTCGACCTTAGAAATTCATCATACTCATTTAATTACACACGTAGATCTTTTTTTTTTGCTCTTGATTTGTTCCTTTTGATGTTCAATGCTTCCACACAGGGTCTTTCAATGATGGTGGCTGTACCCCTATGTCTGATGGTTGTGCCCCATGTTTGGATGGTAGGGGTCTTTCAATAGTGGTAACATTAAGACTCCGTGGATCCAAAAGTTATGTTCTATCATCTTCCGCTTATCCAGGGCCAGGTCGCTTGGGCAACAACCTCAGACGCCAAGCCTTGGCTTCTATCACCCCGGCTGGATCCTACAGCTCACCCAGGTTAATCCCTAGGTGTTCCCTGTCCAGCTGTTAAACATAGTCTCTCCAGCTGGTCCGGAGTTGGGTCTCCACGCAGTGAGATGTGCCTGAAACACCTCACCAACTAGGTCATTCAAAAGGCATCCTAACCAGATGCCCAAACCACCCAATCTGGCTTCTCTCGACACGGATTAGCAACGGTTCTACTCTGAGCTCCTCCTGGATGACAGAGCTCCTCACTGGATCTTTGAGTGAGAGCCAGCCACCCTCAGGAGGAAGCTCATTTCGGCCGCTTGTATCCATGATCTTGTTCTTTCGGTCGCCATCTACAGCTGGTGACTTTAGGTGAGGGTGGGGAACACAGATTGACTGGTAAAAGTTCTTTTTATAAAGGTTTTTGAGCTGTATGTTTGTGTCCTATGTATGAGAGATGTGTTTGGGGTAGTTAACGCTTTCAGTTCATACACTTTGTCAGTCAGTCACCTTCTTATCCGTCTAATCCGTTGGGTTACTGGGGTGCCGGAGCCCATCCCAGCTGATTTAAGGCGAGGACAGGGTACACCCTGAACAGGTCACCAGTCTGTCCATACACTTTTTTTAATACTGTATATATTAATAGATTGCTCAGTCTCTGACCCACCTTGCAGTAATGAGCTGAAAGACTTCTCACTGATATCTGTTGGTAGTCCAACTTCTCCCAGGTTGACTGTCACTCCACCAAACCTGTCCACTTTGCCTGTCAGAGACCTGCTCACCTTCTCCAGCTGAGAGCAGGGGATCCCGCAGGAAAAAGCACGAACTGTCCTAAATGAGGAGAGAAGACAGCAAAACTGACCTCTAAACCTGGACATGAGAGTCCAAGCAGCCATCTTTACAGAAAGAATACTTTATAAGTTAAACATCTGTGATTTCCAGCCGGCATGTGGACACTGTGTTCCTTACAGTTACATAAAATACAACCCAGAAGTGACGTCATACCGTAATAAGTAGTTTATAAACACAGAAGAATTGTTTGAAAACAACAGCATCAAAGTATCAATAATAATAACTTTCACCTCGTAACAAAAATATAATATTTAAAAAATTAAATAAACAAGTGTTGTTTGTAAAATATTATATTCCTAAAAGTTCTGATCCATCGTCTTCCGCTCTCCGGGGTCGGGTCGCAAGCACAGGTTTCTCTCACCACGGCTGCATCCGCCATCTCACCCAGGAGGATCCCGAATCGTTTCCCAGCCAGCTGTGAGACATGGTCTCTCCAGCGGGTTTGGGGTCTGCCTTTTGATCTCCTTCCGGTGAGACGTGCCCGAAACACCTCACCAGCGAGGCGCTCGGGGGGCATCCTGACCAGATTCCCGAACCATCCCATCTGGATTCTCTTGACCTGGAGGAGGAGTGGCTTGACACCGAGCTCCTCCTGTGCGGCAGAACTCCTCACCCGATCTCTGAGCTACCCTGCGGAGGAAGCTAATTTCTTCCGCTTGTATCCACGATCATGTTCTTTAGTCACCACCCACAGCTGGTGATCATAGGTGAGGGTGGGAACGTAGATCGACTTGTAAATCGAGAGCTTTGCTTTACAGCTCAGCTGTTTCTTTACCACGGCGGGTCGAAGGAGCGTCCTAATTATTGCTGATGCCGCACCGATCCGTCTATCGCATCTCCCGCTCCATCCTTCCCCCACTCGTGAACAAGACCCTGAGATACTGAAAGTCCTCAATTTAGGGCAGGACCCTGTCCCTTACGTGCAGGGGGCATTCCACCATTTTCAGGACGAAGTAAATATTTAAAATTAAAAAAATAAATCAAAACTCACTTTCAATTTTTCTAAATAAATGACTCTATTCATCCCTCACCGGAGAAATTTGTGTGCTTCGCTCCTTACACCGCAGCAGGCTGCCCTTTGACGGCGCCAATGGGGGGAGAAGCGGGGGTTAGGTGTCTTCTCCAAGGACCCTAGACCACCGTCTCCCACCGATTAATCAATTGTTATTAAATTTAAATTGGAATTGTAACTTATTACTCTGAAAAAAGAGCTTTTAACTCTGACTGTACTTTTTCTGAATAATTAAAGATATAATTAGTTATAAGATACAAAAAGTGAGTCAGCCAATGCTCCCCACATGACTCATACCGCCTACCACATTTACAGCAATGATTGTGGTAGGAGCTGCAGCTCCCGCATCGGCTTATTCAGCCACAGCCAACGTTGTACAGACAAGTATCCAGGTGCAGATTCTATCGTCTCTAGACAAAAAAAAATATGCTGACAAAGATGTAATTTAATAATTAATTAGTAGATAATTAATAATTATGATGGAGAAAAATGTATTTTATCGTAATATAACTTACATATTTTCATTATTCTAAACTGTAACTAAAACAATTTTATTGGTATACAATTTATTTTGATTTTTTTTATACTTTCAATTGTTTAAAATATTTTTAGTTAAATTTGAACGTTTTTAGACTAATTTAAAAAACAAAACAAAAAAAAAAACTAGAAATTGTGCGACTTTTATTGTGGTGTTTACGGTAAAACTGGGCGTGGCTGAATCCTAACCAGGAAGTACACACTGCATGTCCATGTTTACTGTTTCACGTGGATTAAACCTTTAATTCATTACTTATTTTTAAGAAATGTCCTCTAAAAAATCTAAGTCTAAATTAAAAAGAGGTGGAGATGGAGATAATTCACTAGTGCAGGAAACACGAGAAGAAAACTGTTACTCTTTCACTGTTTTGGACTTTATAGAAAAAGGTAAGAAACTCCAAAACTAACAGTTTGATACTTTGAATTTTAATAAAAAAAAAAAAAAACTTCCAGCTCATTTGAGTTTAGAACAAATTCTGTTGGATGTATTTGCTTTTTTTTAAATGACTATTTTCTTGTTTAAAAAGAGCCTTTTTAAAGAACAGCATCATTAACCTCAGTGTTATCAAACTCATGGCCCGCGGCCCATCTGCGGCCCCTAGGACGTCTTATTATAAAGATAAATATCCATAACACTTTATTATTTTATATTCAATACTGATTTGTTTATGTTTAATTCATTATTTAGTGTGAAAAATTCAGAGATTCGCGAACATTGTAATGTTTTATAAAAATCCTGTTCTGCCCAACCTCACTCAGGCTCTGCCTCCAGCTGCCCACAAGTACTGATACACTGAGTTTGAGATCTCTGATGTAGAGCAAATAGTGATTTATTAGTTTTTACTCATTAGGGATAACTTTAGAAGGTCCATTTGCAAGTCCACCTTTTCACACTAAAATTATTTGGTGCTATTTATAGATAAAAAAAAGAAGTTACAATCTTTAAAAGTTTTGCCAAAGTTAAACAAATTCAATGGAATGGAATTATAATGTTTTGATTTAGAAAATAAATAGGTGGACATGTTAGGTACTCATTCACTAATTTAAATTTAATTTTTTATTTTACTAATCATCTATGTTTTATTTGTGTGTGTTCTTGTTGTGAACCTGCTGTAGACAAATTCTGCTCAAAATAATTCCAATATTATTAAATCAGAAAGTAGATTTTGTTGATACTGTTGTAGCCACAGTTGCCCTGGTGCAAACTGACAGAAGCAAGGCTGCCAATTTTGCACCATCGAACCCTATGACCATCACTAACCAATCACGCACACACACCATCTAGACGAGGCAATGTGGGTGAAGTGCCTTTCCCTGGGACACAGCAACAATTTAATCTCAACGGCCGTCCCACCGTGGCATCTGGGGCTCCAGCGGTCTCGTATCCAAGAACTGCCCAGGCCCAGCCTCCTTAGCTTTTGAGGTCTGACAGGAACAGGCATTGAATTTTTCGCTTGAAAAATTCTGGATTTTCAGGGGAAAAAAATAAATGAAAAAGTTTATTCAATTCGGTCATGATTAAAAATCTTAATGGGCTGCATATGTCCCTCGGTTCATAGTTTGCTCACCTCTAGTTTAAGTCCTAATGAAATATAGACTATTCCAGATTTTACTGTCCTTCACTAGTATTTCCTAGTTTTCCGTGTCAGAGCACAGAAACCCCTGTGAACTAAGCGCTGGAGCTACCTTTGTTTTTAGATTTAGAGATGACACAGACCAACTAATATCTGTTTTCTTTAATTCAAAGCTGATGATAAAACACCAAGATGCTGCAGATCAACGTTAGCCCAGATGGGCCTGCTCTCCATGAAGGCTGCTGGTGTTTGCATTGGGAGACCTGTTCTAGTGACGAGTCCTGCTGGACAGGAGGTTTGCTCTTTATTTTCTACTATTCAGAGTCACATAATTTGTCTTTCGGGTGTACGTGAATTAGTGTGACGACTGTACATAAAACAGATAGAGGTATTTGATATTTAATAATAATTAAAACAGTAAATAAAAGACAGAGATAAGTGCAAGTTTAGACGTTTATTGGGGAAAATTGTATTGAGTTCAGAGTTGCCATATTGTTCTTTGGACTCCGGGAAAATACTCAGTAAGTGAGAACTGTCTGTTCAAAAGTTCGTACAAGGAGTCCATCTGATTTTCCATCTTTGGCCAGGACTGTTTCTGGAAAATAAGATACCAAAGCTTGTTTGGTGCTTTCAGGCACCGCCTGCAGAAGCGCTGACACGGTTGTGTCGGCATGGCTTTTCCGTCGTACTCTCCCAGCAATTCTGAGAAGGGGATCCACGTACTTCAGGGTCTCTATAAGACCACTTGCCCTGGCCTGCACCTGGTTAGGTCAACCCAGCGCCGCTGTCTTGCTGTTTCTGAAGACACAGAAATCCACCCATTAGACGTTCTCTTTTCTGTTTGCAGTCTTTGGTCCTTTTTGATGGATTTTCTTCAAGGGAAGGGGGTGACGTGGTGCAGTGGTATTGTATTGTTTAAAATGTTTCTGGGCCAAGTCGTAAAAAATACTAAAATAAGCATAAAAATAATAATCAATGTTACTGTTTGGTCAACAACCTTCTTCATCTTCGTCCATCTTCCATATTTGGTTTCTTTGGATCTCGTCTGGTTTTTGGAAACACTTTGCAAATCTGCAATTTTGTTAATCCTGCAGATGGCTCTATAAAACGTAGATGCCTTTAATTTCAAACCTTGTTTGATTTTTTTCATGTTGGACTTCATTTGGCAAACTCTTTGAGAGCAATTCATACCTTCCTTTATTTCTTGGCATCTGGTCTGGTGTTTGGAGACTTTTACCCTTTGTATATCTGCAATTTTGTTCTTCCTGCAGATGGCTCTGAAAATGGTAGAAGCTTTTAATTTCAGACCTTGTTTAATTTTTTTCATGTTGGACTTTATTTGGCAAACGCTTTGAAGGCGATTCTGTCCATCCAAAGCAGTCGGATTAAACCAAATGTTTTTTATTAGGCGTTCATCCTGAAATGAGCGCATGTTACTGTTCAGCAGAAATTCTAAAGTACCTGGAGTGACCATGGTACGATTCTCTAGTTTTCTTTTTCTCCATTGTCGTCTTTCTTCAACCAGCTTGTTGGAAGTACGTCTGGTAGACGTTCTGCGGTTCTCTTGCCTTCTTTTTCTCCATTGCAGTCTTTCTTCAACCAGCTTGTTCAAAGTACGTTCGGTAGACTTGCTACGCTTCTCTGGTTTTCTTTTTCTCCATTCTTGTCTTTCTTCTATCAACCTGCTCAATTTACTTTTCATTTTTATACTAGCCATCTTTTCAAAAAAAGTTTTCAAAGTTTCTTGTAACGAACGTTTTTCTCTACTGCTGCTATGTTTGTACTCGTAAAGGTACTGTGGAACTATGATTTTCTCTGATAATGTTATTGAAAGCTCCTTTTGATGACGTCATCAAAGGAAAAGCTTTTAAGTGAGAGATTCCATTCATTCCAATCCTTTGATCTCTCTCTTTTTTAAACTCTAAAATTTTATCATTTCTATTTTTTTTTTTTTAATGTTTGTCATGACAATTATTGGAAAGTATTCATGGTCAGTTCATGGTTCAATATATTTCAATTAAAAATGCTTTACTTCATTTATTCCCTGCATTGAACAAATGGTGACGCACAGCGTCATTAGTATTGTAGTTCTTTTGATTTTAAAGAACTACAAACACCAGTTGTATGAATAAATCAACCAGAAGGACGATGTGGTCAACAGTGTTTAAAGCACCACCAATGGCTGGATGCTACTAAAGTCCGATGGAACGTGGTGCGCACAGCGTCTGGTTTCAAAATTTTTTTCTTTCGGGCTTTATTTTCCAATTTTTTCCATGACGATTAGGGTAAGAAGGAAACAGTCCTGGGCGAAATGTTGGCTACATAGAGACAAGGTATGAGTGGGCTTCTAGTAAGACGTGGTTTGCTGGGCTTGCCTTGTTCAGCTATTCGTTCACCGGGAATAGATATACCAGTATATCTCCTTGCACACATCGTCACACATCGTTGAGACTTTTTGGAAAAATCACTCCGGAATTCACTGATAAACGGCTACAATATATCTGACCCCGATACAAACATTAATGGTTCCCCCAGTGCTTTGGTTTAGCCACATTCGTCCAGCCATATGACCCTCGTTACGTAGTTTAGTTGTCACATTGTGTCACATACACTTTAAACTGTTTTCAGCACTGAGAATTTAAAGAGATCTCTTTTCTTTCTTCTTGCTCTCAGGTGTGTCTAGGCTGGCCCGTCGCATCGTTTCCAGGTAAGAAGGTTGGAATCCAGAAATGTGTCCAGAAGAACCTCAAAGTTAAATCAGGCGATACCGTGACGCTGCAGCCACTCACCGGCCCGGTTATCCAGGCTGAGGAGGTCCTTCTCTGCAACAGGTGAAATTATACTTAAATTTATGCCGATAAGACTCGTATGAAAATACGATAAGCATTATATTTTTGAATTATGTGGTTTTAAAGTGAACTGCAAAAAACTCCAAGTAGACTTTTTGTAGTGATCTGAAAAATGAGGATTGTTCTCACATGGAAAGCATTAAAGCTTTTTCTATTCTAGTAAACCTACTTTTAATCATTATAGTCCTATTTTTAGTGTCAGAGCAAAATATTAAACCATCGTTTTTTTTTCTGAATCACTTCTTCTAACAGGATTTCCATGAAAATGTAACATCTGAAAACTACGACCTGCTGTAAATTATATCCTGTTCTCTTCAGAACTCAAGTCAGCTCTTTTTTATTCGTTCATTAAGTTCTGGGTATTCACATCTTTGAAAAAACACGTGGGAAACTTAAACTTTTCTATTCAACAATAAAACATCAATTAAAGAAAAACATGAGTCTTTGAGCAGCCGAAATGAGCTTCCTCTGCAGGGTGTTTGGGCTCTTATTCAGAGATAGAGGGAGGAGGTCGGAGCAGAGCAGTTGCTCCTCCTGGTCAAGAGAAGCCATTTGGGGTGGTTTGGGCATCTAGTTAGAATGCCTCCTGAACTCGTTGGTGAGGTGACCCAGAGACAGGCCCCAAACCCACCAAAGAGTTGCAGTCGGGTTGCATCCTCCAGGTGGCTTTTCCATCTAAGGATGCTGTCCTCGCAACTCGGCCCAGGATCAGCGGAAGATGAAGAGTAACCCGTAAAAACTTTCCTTCGCATTGAAAACAGTGACTCTAAAAAGTCTAAGAAAATCAAAATCCAACAATGCCACCTGGTGGTTAGAATAAAAAAAAAAAAGACCCGTTGAACATGTAAAAAATGTGTCCGTCGTGGTAAAGAGAGAGCTGAGCCGAAAAGCAAAGCTCTCGATTTACAAGTCAATCTACGTTCCAACCCTCACCATGGTAACCAGCTGTGGGTGGTGACCGAAAGAATGAGATCAAGGACACAAGCGGCCGAAATGAGCTTCCTCTGCAGGGTGGCTGGGCTCTCACTTAGAGATCGGGTGAGGAGCTCTGCCATCAGGGAACAGCTCGGTGTTGAACCGCTCCTCCGCCAGGTTGAGAGGAGCCAGATGAGGTGGTTCGGGCATCTGGTCGAAATGCCCCCCGAGCGCCTTGCGGGCGAGGTGTTTTGGGCACGTCCCACCGCGAGGAAACCAAGGGGCAGACCCCGGACCCGCTGGAGAGATTATGTCTCACAGCTGACCGGAGAACAACTTGGAGTTCTTACGGGTGAGCTGGAGGATGCAGCCGGGGTGAGAGAGGCCTGGGCTGCCCGTTTGAGGCTGTTGCCCCCGCGACCCGATCCCGGAACAAGCGGAAGATGACGGAACGAACGACCCATAGAACGAATAGACAAATATTTTATTTATCCCGAGGGAAATTATTACGTCGTCTGTTGCACCCATTCACGCATCAGGATACACAGTTAAGAACAGTTTATGAATACAGAAGATAAAAAAAGACAAGCAGAACAAAAATGCTAAAAAAAAAAGCTCTAAAGAATAAAGTGAATCTAATCAGGTGCAAAGTCTAATCTGTAAAAATATTTCAATCAGAAGCTCTCTTCTGCTCCTGCCTGGCACAGGTACATTAAAGATTTACAGAGATTATTCTTATACTTCAGGAAGCTCTATGAAGTTTTGATTTTAGACTATGATTGTAGGTGAAAAGAAAACATGGTTTATTTTTTTGACACTTCAACAGTTTGGTTTTTTCATTTCACACCTCACTAAATGCTGCCATCTGGTGGTCAGAGCAGGTCACTGCAGTTCAACCCACAACTTAACTTTAATAGTTGTCTCTTAAAACCACATCTTACTTTTGTGTAGGTCAAACGATGACATTCTGGAGACAGCTGACTTCAAGAACTTTTTTGTTAGATCTCTTGGTAAGTTAATATTTTTTCTCATTTTTTTTTTTTTTTTTTTTTTTTTTTTTTTAGCGAAAGAAAAAAAACACATTGTAAGAAACATATTTTGAGTGTTTGAGTGAATTGTATTCTTTTGTAGTTTAATGCTTGAACTTCGGTCATTTTCCATTTGCTAAATAAATAGCATTATTTAATATTATATCATGTACTGTTTTTATTCTAAAAATGTTCATATTCTTGCTATTTTTCTTCCTTTTTTTCTTTTCTTTCTTTGATGATAATATTTGAACAATGCGCTGCACCTGCCTGCTGACTTTTAATTTGCTGTCCTGAACTTCCGAGTGTCTCTTGTTCTAGATGGAAACATCATTTTGCCAGGAAACACCATCTCACTGAGTTATTTTGGTCGCCCATGCAGTCTGCGTGTTGAAGCCATCAAAGGGGAGGATGGAGTTTCCATCCAGAAGGAAACACCTTCATCAGATCCAGACCCTGATCTAGAAAAGTCCTCTTTGATGGACTCCACATCTGCTGATCTCTCCCTGCGGCTGAGCATGCTCAGTGTGAGCAGCCTAGATACACCGGGCACACCTGGGGAGCCTGTTCCCATGGTTAGCACACCGCAGCGACCCACTCCCCCATCTTTCGACTCCCAGGATCCCCCCACCGCTGTCAGTCTGCAGGATTCGGTTTGCTCTGAAAGAGACACATCAGCACCTCCTGCTGGTTATTTAAGTAGTGACACGTTCTACTGCCTCTCAAGTTCCACTAAAGTACGATTTAAAACAAGAACGTCTCAGAAAGACGAGAAAGCAGAATCTCAGAGGTCAAAGGTAACGTACAGCATGATAGGTGGACTCAGCAGTCAGCTTGACGTCATCAGAGAAACGATTGAACTTCCTCTGAAGCATCCAGAGCTGTTTTCAAGTTATGGTAAGTCAGTAAGGATCAATTTGCTGTTAGATTTTATAAATGTTTCTCACTGATATTTAACACGTTTAAATCTGAACAGGGATCCCACCTCCAAGAGGGGTTCTCCTGTATGGCCCGCCAGGCACAGGGAAGACTCTGATTGGACGAGCAATAGCGAATGAGGTCGGAGCTCACATGATAGTGATCAACGGGCCGGAGATCATGAGCAAGTATGTTTATTATGACTGAATAATGGCTGCAACTGTTGATTATTTTAATATAATAATTATTTAATTGATTGATCTCTCATTGGATTATTAATTAATTAATTTATTCCATTTTTTTTGCTTGATATAAAAAAACAAAGTAGGAGCATTTTTTTTTTTTCTCTTTTTTTTTTTTTTTAAAGAATAAAATGTACAATCATACAAATAAAATCACTCATCATCTTTTTTTTCTTCAATTTTTTTCTATGAAACTAAAATGTTTTTTGTTTAAAGTTTAAACACACGCGGTTCATCAAATCAAAGGAGTTTTTGAAAATGTCTTTTTTTTAATTTTCTCTTATTTTGAAAGTGAAAATGATGCAAATTAAATCTAACTTTTTTTTTTTTTTTTTTACAGATTATAAGACAGTCTCATGTATAATTTAATGCCTTTTTGAGATTTTTCTATCTTTTCTTAGTTTATTTTTTCATATTATTACAAATTTTTATCTGGGGTGGCTAAACTTTTGAACCCCAATGTATTTAGTTTAGACGTTATTGAACACGACAACAATCGCAGGACGTAAATATTGGCAATTGGGTATTCAGTTATAGAGAGAGGATCAATCATTTCCTTCAACATATGATTATTTCATATTCCGTTCTGTTTCGTCGTCTTACACTTATCCGGGGCCGGGTCACGGGGGCAACAGCCTCAAATAAGTAGCCCAGGCTTCTCTCACCCCAGCTGTATCCTCCAGCTCACCCGGAAGGATCCCGAGTCATCCCCCTGCCAGCTGTGAGACATAGTCACTCCAGCGGGTCTGGGGTCTGCCTCTTGGTCTCCTCCCGGTGGAACGTGCCCGAAACACCTCACCAGTGAGCCGCTTGGGAGGTATCCTGTCCAGATGCCCGAACCACCCTATCTGGCTTCTCTCGACTTGAAGGAGCAGTGGTTCGACTCTGAGCTCCTCCCGGATTGCAGAACTCCTCACCCGATCTCTGAGTGAGAGCCCAGCCACCCTGGGGAGGAAGCTCATTTCAGCCACTTGTATCCGCGATCTCGTTTTTTTGCTCACCATCCACAGCTGGTGACCGTAGGTGAGGGTAGGAACGTAGATCGACTTGTAAATCGAGGGCTTTGCTTTTCGGCTCAGCTCTTTCTTTACCACGATGGATCGATGCAGCGTCCTAGTTATTGCTGATGCTTCACCGATCTGCCCGTCGATGTCCCGCTCCATCCTTCCTCCACTCGTGAACAAGACCCTGAGATACTTAAAATACCTAAAAGTTTTGTACAATATTTTTTTATTTTTATTTTTTATTTTGAATTACTCTATTCATCCCTCATCGGGGAAATTTGTTTGCTGCACTCCTTACACCGCAGCAGGCTGCCCTTCAACGGCGCCAATGGTGGGAGAAGTGGGGGCTAGGTGTCTTCTCCAAGGACCCTAGACGTGCTCTCCGTGGGACGCGAACCCGCGACCTTCCGGTCCGCGGGCGAACGCGCTAACCACGCGGCCACCGTCTCCACCAATATTACTGGTTCATTAAAAATTGAGAAAGAAAATGCTGTTTATTCACATTTTAAACCTAAAAGTTAAAATAGCTGCTCCATCCATTTGGACAAAAAAATGTTTACCCTCTTTATTTCTGTATAGATTTTTGGAAACTGAGTGATGTTTTTAAGTTTCTCAGTCATGACAATAAATGCATCTTTAATTTTGCCGTCGGGTTGATTGGTAACACGTCAGCTTGACCTGTAAAACCACCGTTGACCCATCATGGCTGGCTGGTAGCTGAAGAACTGGGTTTCCGTTTCTTGCACACATTAATTTGATGAAGAAATAAAATGTGTTTGCTTGTATAAATAAAACAATCATGTTTTTACAGATTTTACGGTGAAACGGAAGCAAGATTAAGAGAAATATTTACTGAAGCGTCTCAGAGGTAAATCACAAACATTTTCTTTTTGATTTTTTTTTCATATCACAAAGTTTGAAACAATTTCCCCCCAAACGGGTTATTTTGTATTGTTTAAAACCATTTTATTCTAAAACTTTTTATCTTCTAATAAACCTGAACTAGATTAATGTTGTTCCACCAGGCGGCCGTCTATAATCTTCATCGATGAGCTGGATGCTCTGTGTCCAAAGCGAGAGGGCGCTCAGAACGAGGTGGAGAAACGAGTGGTTGCTTCTCTTCTCACACTGATGGATGGCATTGGATCTGTAAGTTCCTCCGTCTCTGATCTAATCCACAGGTGTCAAACTGAGTTCCTTTAATGCCGGATTTCTGCAGGTTTTTCATGTGTTTTTGCATCTACACACCTGATCCAGGTTAGCGAGTCATTGTGCCAAATTTTATTAGCTGTTGATTTCACTGTATGTGCATCAGCTGTATTGAAGCAGGAACACATGGAAAACCTGCAGGGCAGGGGTGGGCATATCGATCCTAATATCGATAGTATCGATACCAACGCTAGTACTGATATTGATCGATACTTGCACAAAAATATTGATACTTTGGTTGAAGTATTACCCCCCCTGCACTTTGCTTCTGTTTTTTTTTTTCTTTCTCAAAAAGGCAACCTAACTTATCTGTCTGCTAAATATGCGTAAATGCTGTGTGTCGCGCCTGTATACTAAAGCGAGGTTGCCCCGCCCCTTGTCTTTCGCTTTGACTTGTCACAAGACTTAGCAACTTGGGGCCAGGAAACAAACAAACAAACAAAAAAAAAAACGCAAGTCGGTAAAAGGAGAGAGAGATGGAAGGACAAAAGAGAAGTAGCGTGTGGCTGTACTTTGAGGTTACCTGCTCCATATCCAGAAAGGCTGTTAAATATAAGGGTAACCCTACAAATTAAAGAATCACCCCAAAGAAAAGCTTCAGAAACGGCGAGTGGAGGAGAAAACCCTGACCCCTTCTGTTTCCCAGAGGTAGCGCTTATTAACAGAGATGCTCCAATTTTAATTGTGAAAGTACAACATAATCATCTTTAACTTCAGTTAACATTTGTTTGTTTGCAACTGGGTATTTCTATCGATCTACCTACCAACCTGTGTTTATACATATACTTGGTCATAATTTATATATGACCCAAACCCTTGATGCAAAAATAGTCATTTAAAAAATAAAATATCTGTATCGATATTGGTATTGGCGATATCGGTCTGGTGTTTACTTGGTATCGGATCGATACCAAAGCTTGCGGTATCGCACACCCCTACTGCAGGGACACTGGCCCTCCAGGAACTGAGTTTGATTTTAATCAATCAGACCAGCACATGATGATCATCTCTGGATGCTTTTAGCTACATTTACCACCCTCTAGTGGTGCTCATAAGTATAGCAGAGGATCTCCTAATTTGTTTTTATTTACTTAATTATTTAAAAAAAAATCTGTTTCCATCCCTGTGATTATAGTACCTTAATTAAAATGAAACAAATCACAATCAATTATGTCCATGGTAGCAGTGACTTCTGATAACTAAAATAATAAACAAGAGACAAACAACCTTTAAATTTCTGACCCTTAACCTTTGGTTGCATGACATGGCAAGCTTAATCAGTTCATCTATAATTGATACTAATTAACAGTGCTGTTTTATTGAAATCCCTTCACTGTTTTGGGAGATGCCACGTTCAAAAAAGTGTTAGAGAAGCGCTCAAATTTTTGATGCCTCCCCTTCATTCTGCAGGCATCTAGAGGTTTAATAATAACTGAAAATAAATCATTTTTTCATTTAAAAAAAACTATAAGATTTTATCCAAATTGTTAACAAATCAATGACTAAAAATGACTGAATGCAATCCTTTTAGTTCAGTTCCAACAAACTTTGCTTTTAGAAAATGCATCACTTAAGTGGTGATATTATTTTGAGTAATATTTTCTAGATTCTTTTTACACAGAATCAGTCACTGTTATTTGTTTAATTTCTCCAAAGTACATGTTAGTTCACTTTTCACGGTAGTTCAAGGTGGCCAGCACCTGGTTCCTCTCTGTCATCTGCTGGGGGAGCAGCATCGCAGCCAGTGACGCCAACAGACTTAATAAACTGATCAGTATGGCTGGCTCCGTCAGCCATACACTCTCAAACAGGACACACTTGACGCAGTGGTGGAGAGGAGGTCACTGAACAAACTTTTATCCATCATAGACAACCGTGACCATCCTCTCTACCATCATGGATAACCCATGAACATCCTCTCTACCCACTTCTGGACAAACAGCAGAGCTCCTTCTCCAAGAGGCTTAGACAGCTCCGCTCAAAAACCACCCGGTACCAGAAATCTTTCTTTCCCAACACAATCAAACTCTACAATAACTCACAGAAAATGAACCGATAACTGGTTGCTGTAACACACAAATTTCCCATGTGTGGGATCAATAAAATATTTCTGATTCTGATTTTAATACAAATAAAGCGTATTAGTTGTTAAAATTAAGACAAATCAGGAGGTATTTGGGAGTGTAAATGTAGTCATCAGTAAGTGAGCAGTAAATGATGTTCTGCAGGATGAACTTTGCTTCATTAGGACTCCTCGTTGATGAATACAGATTACTGGTCTGCTGGAGGAAGTCAGCCCACTGTACGATGAACCTCTGGGGTGCCATTAACGATCTGATGAGAAAAGAAGCAGCATATCCCTAAAAGGCATTCTGGAAAAGAAATTTTTCCCCCAACTCGCCCTAAACCACCAATTTGCCGTGGCTTTATTTAAGTTTTTCCCCTGAGATCATGTGCAGATGCAGCAAACTTTTCCAGACCGGTGGATCCTCAGACCGAAGGCTGCAAGTAACGTGGAGAATGTTCTGTCTGAATTTGTCCTTTTAGGATTAAAATACAGTCTGACCACTTAAAACCCCAACAGGAATTTTACAGTTTGTCTAATCTGTTCACACACTCAGACACAGACAAACATTATATTATTATTATTTTTTTCTAATTTTAATTAAATACAGTATTTCAGTCATTCTCTAATTGTCTCCGATTACCCCATATTCTCCATCCCAGCAGAATGACACCATTTCTAACCCTTGATCTTTCATGCAGGAGGGTCATTCTGGTCAGCTGCTGGTCCTGGGAGCCACTAACCGACCCCATGCCCTGGACCCTGCCCTACGAAGGCCGGGGCGCTTCGATAAGGAGCTGGAGGTACACATTTGAGACCTGTGATGTTGTTTGTTTCTGATGGAAGTCTTTACGGAGCTCGCTCATGAAGACTTGCATAGATTTGACGCCATGCAAATATAAGCTTTATAGATCAAGACATGCTAATTTGATCTCCATCCCGCCCTAACCACGTTTTAAGAACTCCAAATATAGATCATGCAAAGGACGTGATGGATATGCAATGTTCCTCAGATGCGTAGGTGCCGCCTGTTATTAAGCACACACGGTAGCAAGGTGTTACCATTGTGCAGCTGGAGTGACGTCTCCCTCTAACAAAAATACATCGGAGTGGAAGGCAGTCATCATATGAACTCCTTAATTGGCTCACATTTATCTGTCAGTGAAATATTTTTTTTAAAAAAAGGTCCGTTCTTAAAGTAGAGACTAAAACCCCGCCCCTGTAATTTATGGCAGCCACTGGAGGCAGAAATACTCGTTCTCAGTTTGATGTGTTAATGAAATAATTAATAATGTAGTTATTAATTAGCTTTACATGTAGGATGTAAAATATTTTGTAGAAATGGCTGCACGACACCCTCACCTATGGTCACCAGCTGTGGGGGGTGACCAAAAGAATGAGATCACAGATACAAGCAGTTGAAATGAGCTTCATCTGCTGGGTTTCTGGGCTCTTACTCAGAGATCGGGTGAGGAGTTCTACCATCCGAGAGGAGCTCGTAATAGAGTCACTTCTCCTCCAGGTCGAGAGAAGCCAGATGGGGTGGTTTGAGCATCTGGTCAGGATGGCTCCCGAGCGCCTCGCTGTTGAGGTGTTTCGGGCACCTCCCACCAGGAGGAGACCAAGAGGCAGACCCCGGACCTGCTGGAGAGAATATGTCTTACAGCTGGCTGGGGAACAACTTAGGATCCTTTCGGGTGAGCTGGAGGGTGCAGCTGGGGTGAGAGAAGCCTGGGCTTCCAGTCATGAGCCCCGGATAAGCGGAAGATGAAGGAATGGAATGGAACGGAGTGAGACATGGTTTCAGAATAAGTTCTACTCTGGTGTTTGACAAAGTGCATGTCAGTCAGTCACCTTCTTATCCATCTACCCCTTTCAGGGTTGCGGGGGGAGCCTATCCCGGCTGAGTCAAGGCGAGTGGCAGGGTACACCCAGAACAGGTCGCCAGTCTGTCGCGGGGCCACACACATACAACCATCCACACACAAACTCATTTCTAGGGGCAATTTGGCACCAGCCAATCAACCTAACATGCATGTCTTTGGAGGGTGGGAGGAAACCCACGCAAACACGGGGAGAACATACAAACTCCACACAGAAAGGCCAGTGTTCCAAGCCTCATCCGCACCCAGGACTTGAACCCATGACCTTCTTGCTGTGAGGCCACTGTGCCACCGTGCCGCCCAAAATGTGCTCGTATTTGAATTAAATTGCTTTTCTGGTATGTGGATCATTTATGACGGGCTTTTATTTACTTTACCTGCTCAAATGCTTCATTTTACCGTCTAAACTTTACTCATACTTTGCCTCCTTTATAGATTGCTCAATTTGGTTTGAAGTCAGCATACTTAAGAATTTTTGGCCCAAGCAAACTTTATAATTGAGGTCCCTGATGTTTAAAACGGCTCCTTGAACATGTGTCTGTTTCTAGGTTGGAGTTCCTGGCAGCGTGGAGAGAACGGATATTTTACAAAAGCAGCTGAGTTCGGTGCCGTGCACGGCCACCGCAGAAGAGCTGATGAAGCTAGCAGACGGTGCTCACGGCTACGTCGGAGCAGATCTGGCAGCTGTTTGCAAAGAAGCAGGCAAGTGGACACAAAAAAGTTTGAATCAGGGGTCTTAAACTTAACCTGCCAGGGGGCCAACTCGAGGTAGATTGTGGGTGAGGCTAGGACGCAAAGTTGCAATGTTTTAACAAAATACGAGATAATAACGTCAAGTTTAAGTTAAGAGTCACTCCGTTCTGTTCCATCGCATTCTGCTTATCTGGAGCTGGGTTGTGAGGGCAACAGCCTCAGATGGGAAACCCGGGCTTCTCTCACCCCGGCCCCATCCTCCAGATCACCCTTCTTTTTCCATCTAGCTCTATCTTTTTCGGTCACGCCAACTATCTTCATGTCTTCCTCCTCTTTGGTCTTCCTCTCTAGGCCTCTTTACTGGTGGTTCCAAATCAAGCATGCTTCTGCCGATGTACTCTCTCTCTCCTCGGCACATGTCCAAACCATCTCAGTCTGGCCTCTCTGACTTTATCTCCAAAACCTCTAACATGTTCAGATCAAACTGGACCACATTTTTGATTCCTAACCCAAATTTTAGATGTTCTTCTTTTAAATGAAACACTTTAGTTTTGTTGTGCTTTTAAAAGAATACAATTACATTTAATTTTTATTTACGTTCTGTGTCTCTTCATTTTAAGGCCAACATCAGGCTGTAAAATAAACCGGATATTTCTCTGAGTAGATACTTTTAAAATGGAAAATTGGCTTTTTTTTACTGAATAATTGAAGTAGGAAGCAAAGTTTCTCCAGTTTTATCTCATAAACACACACGCACGCAAACACACACGCACCCAAGTAGCTGCTGTAATAAAGACTTACGACTCTAATTTGGATTAATTTCCTCTTTGCGTTGTTTCTTTAAAAACAACAGTGTAATTATGGAAGCTAAAATGCAGGCAAGTACGGCATCCGGCAAGTTAAGTAACTTATTTGCCTGCAGGACGGAGGCATCCACCCTACTAATAAATACAATTGACAGATTGTTATTGAGCTGGTTTGTTCCGACCACACCTCTGTTCTCAGTAAGTTTGCCCAAACCACACTTCCTACCAGAGGTGTTTCTTTCAAAAGTTTTATAAGCTCTGCAACAATTTAATTCCAAGCATCTTCTCCATTTATCCATGTTATTTGATGAGTTATTGATCCATTCAGAAATAAACAGAATTTTGGAGCCTTTGTGAGACTAAACCAGTAAAACCACCACTTGTTGTGAAATCCCTCTTTCCCCTCACCGCTGAGATGGTCTGAGTGCTGAAAGCATCCCACCTCACTTCCCCAGGCAAATGTGTGTGTGTGTTTGTGGGTTTATGCGACCCCTCCTGGGTGGTCTGACTCCCCCCTTCTTCCCTTAGTGTGGATTGCCTTTCCAGCTTGAGGATGGAGCTGAAGTTGCTGTGCGGAAGCTCTCCGGGGGGAAAAAAAAGTGTAATTTACTGTCCACAAGGGGCTAGACGTGACTAGTGGTGTTTTTTGAGAAACCTCCTCACAGCCTTGATGGAGACAACATCTTCCCGAATACGAAGGGTTTCAACTATTTCCAAACCGAGATCACTTAAAGAGACGGTAGAATGCAAAATCAACTTTTTTGAAGGTTTCTCCCTGCAAATACTGAACTGGTTGTTTTATTCATAAATTCTCGAGTTACAGCAACCCTCTCCTATCAAGTAGTCAGCTATTCGAATACAATTGAAACCAGGTTGTTCTTGCCCATGCTTTTTGTTCTCCGCCAGGCCTATATATGGGTATATAGGCGTGGGGTGTATAAATGGTGGGCAGGAGGAGGAGTACAGGAGGGTGGTGGATTGATTTGTGGTGTGGGCCGGGGAGAATCAACTGCCACTCAATGTAGACAGGACCAGGGAGATGGTGATTGCCTTCCGTAAGAAGAGGACTGCTTTGCAGTCGCTCTGCATTCTGGGTAGTTTTGTGGAAGTGGTGGAGGAGTACAGATTAGGGGTGGGCGGATCGATACTAATATCGATAATATTGATACCAACGCTAGTATTGATATTGATCGATACTCCAACTACAATATCGATACTTTGGTTGATGTTTTACCCCTCGCTCTTTGCTTTCGTTTTTTTTTTCCTTCAAAAAGTTAACCTAACTTATCTGTCTGCAAAATATGCGTAAATGCTGTGTGTCGCGCCTGTATGCTAAAGCGAGGCGGCCCCGCCCCCTGTCTCCTTTCTTTCGCTTTGACTTGTCACATGACTCAGCGACTCGGGGCCAGGAAACAAAAACAAACAAACAAAAAAAAAAAACGCAAGTCGGTAAAAGGAGAGAGAGATGGAAGGAAAAAGGAGAAGTAGCGTGTGGCTGTACTTTGAGGCTACCTGCACCATTTGCAGAAAGGCTGTTAAATATAAGGGTAACACTACAAATTAAAGAATCACCCCAAAGAAAAGCTTCAGAAACGGCGAGTGGAGGAGAAAACCCTGACCCTTCTGTTTCCCAGAGCGCTGTGCCAATGAGCGCTGTGCTCATTAACAGAGATGCTCCAATTTTAATTGTGAAAGTACAACATAATAATCTTTAACATCAGTTAACATTTGTTTGCGGCCAACTGGTCACTTCTATCGATCTACCTACCATCCTGTGTATATACATATACTTGGTCATACTATATATATGACCCAAACCCTTGATGCAAAAATAGTCATTTAAAAAATTTAAATATCGGTATCAATATCGGTATCGGCAATATTGGTCTGGTGTTTACTTGGTATCGGATTGATACCAAAACTTGCGGTATCGCACACCCCTAGTATAGATACCTGGGAGTGACCATCGACAGTAGACTGAGCTGGAGGAGCAACAGTATTGCTGTGTACAAGAAGACCTGCAGCCGACTTTACTTTCTAAGGAAGCTAAGGTCCTTCAATGTGTGCAGCAAGATCCTGGAGACCTTCTATCAGTCTGTGGTGGCCAGCTCCTTGTTCTTCTCTGTCATCTGCTGTGGGAGCAGCATCGCAACTAGTGACGCCAACATACTGAATAAACTAATCAGACTGGCTGGCTCTGTCATTGGCAGCAAACAGGACTCACTTGAGGCAGTGGTGGAGAGGAGGTCACTGAACAAACTTTTGTCCATCATGGACAATCATGACCATCCTCTTTACCCACTCCTGGACGAACAACGGAGCTCCTTCTCCAAGAGGCTCAGACAGCTCCACTCGAGAACATCTCGTTACCGGAGGTCTTTCTTCCCGTACGTGATCGGGCTCTACAACGACTCACTTAGCAGATAGGAAGTTGTTGCTGTGACACACAAATCTTCCATGTGTGGGATGATTAAAGTATATTCTGATTCTGATTCTATATCCTAACGTGAGCAGGAAGAGTTTTTATGACACTGGTCTGGACGCTATGTGTCAGGTGAAGGACTCTTCTTCTGGCTTTATGGCAGAAGCACCCTTCTGGGGCATTACCACTTCCTAGTGTAACTACAACACTTCACACCCGATCCATTAATCCTACACTTCGCAAGTAACACGTCAACGCATTGCGAGCCCGTCTCTGTCTACCCAACCCCAACACACTCTCCAGATCTACTACCCTTAACCCAGTATCACTCAATATCCCCAACATAACCGCCCTCTCCCCTTCATACGTACCACAACTCAATAATACATGTGCAACTGTCTCCACCTCCCTAAACCGCCCACACTTCCTATCCGGGCGACTTCCCATCACCCTAAGAGAACCATTTAACCTGTGTGCCCTATCCGCAACCGACTAATCACCACCTGCACCACCCTACTGTCGAAACAGTTCCATCCCCTACAATCCTCTGAACACTATACAACCCTGGACCGTAAGCCCCGTCTCCCACTCCATTTGCCACAATTTCATCACCCCCTCCAAAACAAGTGCCTTTCGCCAACAACGAATCTTTATTTATTGAATGTGGTGAGATACCAAGGTAGGTATATTACGCCAACCTCCAACTCCCATCTCCCCTCCTCAACCCATATCCTCCACCACGACCACTGCCAGTAGGGATCCGAAATTCCCTGCGGTTTCAAAAATACAAATCGACCATTCATCTGGTCATTCCGTTTACCTGCTGCCTATTTAAAGGCAGCTTCTTCCGACGAAGAATTCTTGGAGAGGCTGGCTTTAAATAGGCAGCAGGTAAATGGGTGGGTACTGGTGTTCTGAGTTAGGTGGGAGGAAGGAAAGATTGTCGAGGGGTCTCTCTGGTGGCAGGTGAGGGGATCATAACATTATATTTATGTATCCTATGACATAAAAATTATTACCCCACAAAACTCCTCTTTAAAGAGTGCAGGTTCCAACAGAAAATACTTTATTTATCCCGAAGAAAAATTTGAGTGCTGCAGTGCAAACACCTCGATGCCCCCTCGCTCCTACACAACGGCGTCCCAGTCTGGTTGCACTGTATCCAACCTGGCGACCCAAAAGATGCAGTCCGGAATGGGTCCACAAAGCGATGCCGCAGTGAAGAACACCAAACTAGCCTCGCTGTATTTCACTTGGAGAAGGGCAAAACTTTGATTTTCTCCAACTTTATTGCTTTTTGTCGGCTGCGTTGGATGAAAAAACAAATTCAGCGAGTAATTTAAAAAGCTGGTTTACTTACTGCTTAGAGTTTGTGTGACAACCTCTCTGTATACACACATAACTTTGAACTTATTGTTTTTGTGCAAACTATCCAGCTTTAAACTTTTTTTTTTTTTATTTTTAAGAATCCCGTCTTCAGATTACAGTTTCTTGTGAAATGAGTTTTAATGGTTTGTGTTTGTAGGAGCTTTAAAGCAAACAACAAACCAACAAAGAAGTTTGAGTGGTGGCGCTGCGGTGGGACGGTGGTGGCGTTCTCTTCCCATAAATGCCCGGCTCCTCTTTGGGATCATGTCTCACAGAAAAACAAATTCTTTTCAAATTCGTTGTAAGTCTTCTAAGGATGTGAGAGAACAGTTGGTGGTTTGTCTCATGTTGCTCCTGGTATTCAGTCACAGTAATTCCAGTGATGTAGTTACAGTGATCCCTCTTGTCAGACACGATGGCAGCTTTCAGTCTTCTCTTTACTTAACAATTAGAAGATTGATGCTTAGTGATGCACCATTTCGATGTTTTGATTTAGATATTCCATCAGTTCGGTCCTTCAGCACCTCCACTGGCTCCTGTTTAAATCCGGACTTACTTTCAAAATTCTCAGTCTCACCATCAAGGCCATCCACAACCTTGCGCCACCCTACTCGTCTGAGCTCCTGCAGATTTCCACTTCCTCTCGCCTCCTCAGGTCTTCTGCTTCCATCCATCTCACTGTTCCCCTTGCCCGTCTTAGCACGATTGGCGGTAGAGCCTTTAGACCCGTCTTTAGAACTCTTTCCCATCTGACATCCGGAGCATTAATTCCTTCCCTCTCTTCAAATCCAGAATCAAAAACCATCTGTTTTAATCTCCCTTCTCTCTTTAGCCCCCATCACCTCGTCCCACCTTCGACATTACCTATTTAATACTTTTTTTTGTCTTTTTAAATAATTTTATTGGGTGTTTTATATCTTATGTATTTATTCTAAAGCGAACTTGAGAGTTTTTAAAGGCTCTTATAAATTAAATTTGTTATTATTGCTATTATTTAGCATCAAAATAACAGCGGAACGTTTGCATTACCACAGTAAATAGCAACCATTAGCAGGTGTAAGACCCCTGATCTGTTCAACTAAGGGCCTGATGTAAATGTACAAACAGTGGAATTTAATAACTAATTTAAATACAATGAAATTTACCATGAAATCTTTTTTAGTACAATCTCCAGTTTTCCTTCAGTTGCTCTCATGCATGTGAATCTACAATACTCGGATGTGCTAATCATAGCTGTTTAGAAGCATGTTGACGCACTCTGCTAGCATATGAATAATTATTAAAACATTTTATTTTTTAAATTTATTTAAAAAAAAAAAAAAAAAATTCTCTTGACACCGGGAGGAGCTCGTAGTCGAGCCGCTCCTCCTCCAGGTCGAGAGGAGCCAGATGGGGTGGTTAGCCCGAGCACCTCGCTGGTGAGGTGTTTCGGGCACGTCCCACCGGGAGGACATCGAGAGGCAGACCCCGTACCGGCTGAAAAGACTAATTCTCACAGCTGGCCGGGGAACGACTTGGGATCCTTCCAGATGAGCTGGCGGATGCAGCCGGGGTGAGAGAGGCCTGGGCTTCCTATCTGAGGCTATTGCCCCCGCGACGTGAGGCAGGATGAGCGGTAGATTACGGAACGGAACAAACATAGTCTTTTATTGGAAATTTGAATGCATCAATTTAATCAATCTTATTCTTATTTACAAGTTTCTCTTTCGCATATACCACATTTATTCGACTATAACATGCATACGTGTATTACGTGCACCCAAATTTTATGTTAAAAATTGGTATAAAAATTCGTTTAACTTTTTCTTGGTTCAGATCAAGCATTGTAAATGATTGAAACACGTGCGACCATGATAAAAAAATCATTTATTGACAACGTAAACTATGAACACAATATCGAAATAATATATTCATGTTCCTAAATACGCCTCGCCTCTGCAGTGAGTGTCGTGCATGAGCCATTGACATTGATTTATTTTAGATTGTCCACGCGAGTTATTTGGATACTGTTACTAAAAAAAGACCACGGGCGTTTTCTGGGTCGAGAAATGTGGTTGCATTCAATGTTTTGCGATCGTGGTCAGCGACATCTCCGACTAATGAGTCATTGTAATAATATTCTAATACATCTAAAAGTGTCATGCCGCCCGTTGTTTAAAATGTGCACCCAGACTTTGAGTTCTTTTATAGGGAAAAAAATTTGCACTTTAGAATAAAAAAAAAAATCGGTAAATATTTTTTAGCTGCAAATAAACTTCACTTTTTTCACCGCAGACAGTGAAGACACAATTTGGTAATTAATGAGATAATGGTAAAAAGAAACCATTCATTTTTTTTTTAATGGATAGTTTTAGAAAATTTCCGATTTAATAGTAGAACCAGTCCCTCTGACACACGCAGCATCGTCGCGATAGTTTGCCTGGATACACATAAATAGACCCTTAAAAACACACAGAACAACACACATATACAAACTGTTTTTTCCTCTTTAGTTTTCACTGCGAAGAACAAAAGCAGAGGAGGCAAAAACACATCGAGTTGGAGCTGCAGTTGTTTCCTTCTGCTGCTCAGGTAACAATGAGGGAAGCGTTCGCCCCGTCGCACAGCTTCCTGAAAGATAATAATGAGCGGGATTCATCACGGTGGCGAGAACACACTTGGGTCACGCAAAGGATCCCCGCATCACACAGCTGCAGAGGAGCGTGCCCACGTACGCAGTCCCTTCTTCTATATTTAATGCATACATGTAGGTTTCCTGCTTTCAACACAATACCAGCCTGCTTATAGATCCATCCTTCACGGCGTAGGGGTTGTATGGATGTTCTTTTCTTTGTACGCAGATAAGAATGGATGGAAATCTTGATGTCATTCGGGAAGTTTTTTTAGACTGAGGAACAACTTGTTGATGACAGACAAATGTTCTATAATCAGCGCTAAAATAAAAGTTGATTGTTCAACCGCCCAGTTTAAAACAGAACCTGGCAAAACAGTTACACTTAGTCTATCAGAGGTTTTTAAAAGCAAAATCACATCAAATCCTTTTTAAAACCCCACCGAATAGTAAAACGATGAGAAAAAAAATCAGTGTTTTCCATCATGCGGACGGATGGAGGCAATCCAGGTCGAACACTGATTACTTAATGGAAAATAGGATTTTTAAACTTGGAAAGAATGCAAACATAACTAGTTTTTTATCTCCTCTTCTCAAAACTGAGCTCAGATTTATCACCCATAACCATTCCGAACTGACGCAACTTTTCCATTGAAACCGACCATTAAGCTCAAAGATCCATGACCTTTTCACACCTTGCTCTAAACAGTGCTCCATCTGACCATCTTTTAATAATTACTTCATGTTTCTTCTTCAATCTAGTGATGCAGAAAAACAGGATAAACCACTACTTTATGACAGATAAATAACTCCACAATAACTAGCTTTACTTAATGAAATAAAAAATAGCAAAGCCAAAACACTAAAAACACGACAATAACAAACATAGAAACATTTTTTTCATCAGAGATTTGTATTAATTTTTAATACAATTCATCTACCTTATTGGGGAGACAGTGGCTCAGTGGTAGAGCATTTGCCCGCGGACTGGAAGTCTGTCGGAAGTTCGCGGTTTCACATCCCACTGAGTGCATGTGTAGGGTCCTTGGAGAAGACACTTAACTCCTTGTTTCTCCCATCATTGGCGCCGTAGTGGCAGCCTGCTGCGGTGCATACAAATTTCCCCTGTGAGGGATGAATAGAGTGAGTAAAAATTAAAAAAATAAACAAAGAAAATATTGCTCCTAAGCAACTCTTCACCTTTCAAATTGTACAAATTACACATTTTGTTTTCTGAACCGCTTATTCCTAACGGGTTCGTGGGGGGTAGCGGAGCCTACCCTTGCAAATTTAAGTTGAGAGGTAGGGTACACCCCAAACGGGTCGCCAGTCTGTTGCAGAGCCACAAACTCAGACAACTATCCACACACGCACTCATTCCTATGGGCAGTTTTGTAGCGGCCAATCAATCTCACATGCATGTGATCGGAGGGTGAGAGGAAAACTGGAGTGCCCGGAGAAAACCCAGAACATGCAAACTCCACACAGAAAGGCCAAACCTCGTCCCCAAAAGGGACTTGAACCCCAACCTTCTTGTTGTGAGGGGGAGAAACAATATGCTAAATAAATTTGTGCAGCATTAGAGAGATATTGCTGTAAAGTAACGGGTATATGAAGCACTTTGGTAGGATTAGTGTGTCAATTTCACAAGTGTAAAGTTTCTGTCGATCAGAAACGTTCACATCTCACTTAATATTTTAATATTAAAGCTACGTTTTTAAACTGAGAAACAGAATTACTTTTACAAAATAGAGTTTTTTTTTTTTTTTTTTTTTTTTACGATTGGTGGATACGTACTTGCACATGTAGAAAATAAAAGTGTGCAATAAAGTTTTAATTCATTAACACCAAAGAATGTTTCTCCTAGACCATGTCCACACGTAGCCGGGTATTTTTGAAAACGCATATCTGCTGTCGTTCATTTTAGAAAAACTCTCACATACACATGTTTCGTTCCGTTCCGATGTCTTCCGCTCATCCGGCGCTGGGTCGCGGAGGCAACAGCCTCAGACGGGAAGCCCAGGCTTCTCTCTCTTTGGCTGCATCGTCCGGCTCAACCAGAAGGATCCTGAGTAGGTCCTTGGCCAGCTGTGAGACATGTAGTCTCTCCAGAGGTCTACCTCTCGGTCTCCTCCCAGTGAGACCTGCTTGAAACACTTCACCAGCAAGGTGCATCCTGACCAGATGCCCGAACCACCCCATCTGGCTCCTCTCGACCTGGAGGAGGAGCGGCTCGACACAGAGCTCCTCCAGGATGGCGGCATACACATGTATGCCGCCGTTTTCAATATAACCGCATCCACATGAACCCGTATAAATACTCCTCTGAGTGGGGTTGTAAGCATGCCAGACCAGAAGTTGGCAGTATTTATCTAAACGTAAGCTCTGAGCTAGGAAGGCTTATGTGATGGGTAACAGCCGACTGTAACTTATTTCCCGTCCTTTGCTCCTCGACTAGACGCAAGAGCAGTTCAGTGTGGAAAAAAGCAAGAAAAGAAAGTAAAAGAGGATCCATGCTGCCCACTGTCTGATATTAAAAACAAGAACGCACACAAATGACGTTTATGCATTAAGTGACGCAGGTAGTGATGGTTAAAAACGCAAATTGCCGGTTATGCATGTCCACACGCAAACCCAAAACCTGAGTTTTCCCAAAATCTTCACTTTGGTCGGGGTTTTCCAAAACGACGGTTTTGACTGGCAATAACCTATGCGTTTTTTAGATAACCTACGCGTTTACAGGCTAAAATGAATCAAAATATATTTGTTTTACCAGATACCTGGCTACATATGGACAGGGCCTTGGTGGTCAGATGGTATACTGCAGCAGATGTTGATAAACATGGATGGAGACAGCGCCCAGATCCATTCAGAAAGAGATTGGATTATTATTTATAATCCACTGATTTCTAGTCTAATGCTATTTGAAGGATTCTCAAGCTTTTACTTTGTTTTTCTCTCACTTTGATTTATTCATTCGTTCTCATTTTAAAATGTAGAGAAGACGACAACAAAAAACTATTCTTAATAAGGAGGGGGTGATAAATGAGGAGGCATAACTCAATGGTAGAGTGTTCATTTTTGAACCAGAGAGTCACAGGTTCAATTCCTGCCACAAGCTGATGCTGATGTGTCCCTAGAGAAGACACCTAACTTCCAGTTTCTCCCACCAGTTGCACTGTCACTACTGCAACACAAAAATTTCCCCATGAGGGATCATTAAAGCATGCTAATAAACCGTCATTCTATAAATAGTCATTTGAAGATGTCAATTTTTTTGTGAATTACCCAGTTGAGGCTTTTAAACAAAAAGAAGTTCGATTTAAGCAGCTCGTGTCTGATTGCATTGTTTTTAATGTGAGTAAACATCAGGATAATTGGCCGAGCTGTACAACGTGATCACTGGAGAAAAAATTCACAGCCAGCATTACCTTGTTGTGTTGTGTGTTACAAAAATCTTTCCACACACATATTCTAGACAGACTGGGAAATCAAATTCATAATTAACTAGCTTTTGACGCACAAAAACTAAAAATTTGCTGAACACGAGAAGTAGACAAAACGGAAAGTTGGCAATTTAAAAAACAAAAACTAGGGTGGAATGCCCCCTGCTGGTCAGAGACAGGGTCTTGCCCCAAGTGGAGGAGTTTAAGTATCTCGGGGTCTTGTTAACAAGTGGGGGAAAGATGGAGCGGGCGATCGATAGGTGGATCGGTGCAGCGTCAGCAATAACAAGAACGCTGCATCGATCTGTCGTGGTAAAGAAAGAGCTGAGTCGAAAAGCAAAGCTCTCGATTTACAAGTCGATCTACATTCCCACCTTCACATATGGTCGCCAGCTGTGGGTGGTGACCGAAAGAATGAGATTGTGGATACAAGCGGCTGAAATGAGTTTCCTCCGTAGGGTGGCTGGCTTCTCACTCACAGATTGGGTGTGGAGTTCCGCCTATCCGGGAGGAGCTCGGAGTAGAGCCGCTCCTCCCCCAGATCGAGAGAATCGAGATGGGGTGTTTTGAGCGTCTGGTCAGTACACTTCCCAAGCACCTCACTGGTGAGGTGTTTCCGCCACGCTGTGATATTTGCGGAAAGCTTCTAAATACATTTATTCACTTTCATTATTGTTTTTCAAACACAGTTAAATCCTTTTCTCTATTAGTCTCCTATTGCCACGTTCATTACAGAGGGTAAATCCTATTCAAATACAGTGTAAAGTGTTTCATAACATTTGCATTTATGTGCATTTACATGGAGGAGACCCAGAGACAAACCCCGGATCCGCTGGAGAGACTATGTCTTGCAGCTGGTCGGGGAACAACTCGGGATCCTTCCAGGTGAGCGCGATGATGCAGCCAAGGTGAGAGAGGCCTGGGGTTCCCAGGTTGTCGCCCCTGCGACCCCGCCCCGGCGAAGCGAAAGACGACGAAATGGAATATGTGCATTTGCATAAAAAGTGGCTCGTCTTGTTGCGAGGAAGCACCGAGCTCGGGCAGAGCGCGTGCACTTAAACACTTCCTGGTTCCATTAGAATATGGGCATGGTGGAGAACAAAATCTGTGACCAAGAGCAATCTGGCATTCGAAAAGCATCCAAATTACTCAAACATGCATGAATGAAATATAAAAGTACTTAAGAACTGTTTTTGATGTGGGAATGATGCTGAAACCTGGTAGAAAACTCCTTAAAGTTTATTTCTCTTAAATCCTTTTTAACTACATAAGTAACTCTGTATTTATCCGTTAGAACTAGAGTAAATTTAAGAGTTTGCCAGCAGAAAAGGAAAGTCATCAATCCAAAAGTTTCTCTCCAAAAGTTGTGTCAACACAACTTAATATTCTGAGCAATTGCAATTTTTTCTTACTTATTTAAAAGTTACTTGATTTTATAATAAAACAATCCAAAAACAAGCTTGTTAGAATAAAAACTGCTCTTATTCCAGTACACGCTCTCTAATGTACGCACATGTGCGTGGTGTTTTTTCCTCACACTACTGCTCAATGGACATAAAGCACTAATATTTAATAGTCGTGTCAAATTCCAAAATTTTTGATCAAATAAGTGTTTCCTTTGACGATGAAACCACAGTTGGCAAAATCTTTCAACCTAATTTTAATCCCTACGAACACTGAATGAGAAAAACGGTCATAAAAAGCTCTGCAGAATCTGGAAAGACCGCCAAAGCTCAGCTGTTGAATTTATATATTTATTCACAACATCAATGAGAACAGCTTCCTCCCTAAAAACCACAAAGACGTACATTTCTGCTGATCTTATTTTCTAAATCCTACGTTGACCCGGTTCCGAACTTCGCAGAAATGACACAAAGCAGAGTTTGGTAATGAATCCCTGTAGGTGTTCTTTGTGGCGTTGGAGGCTATCATGTGGTCAGATGGAGCCGCGCAGACTCTAGGCGTCTCGCTGTTATCCCGCTGGCTTCTAACTGATCCCAGCACAGACCAATGACTCATTTCCACAGTCTAAACACTGCAAATTGTGTGTTTGACTGCGCGCGCTGTATTGGGCGCGCACGATTGTTTGGTTTGTACCACATCCGGATGCAATGTTTACAAGCCTCTCTAAATAGGAAAGCCCAGTGGAACAAAAAGTCTAGTAAAATTGATTCTGTGGAACAATAAACACTAAACAGTGCTGTGTCAGTGCGTTAGTGCACTTACAAAGGCAAACCCAGGCTGGCGTAAAGCGTGTGCTTTTAAAATCAGATCACACAACCGAAATGATTTACTCTGGATAGAAAACCCCTCCAATGTAAATATTTATAACTTGTGAGTTTTTAGCCAGATGGATTCATCTAACCGGTCAGCGGGAGCAGGAAGTGAGCACTAGAGATGAGTTTGGAGTTGTGGGTTCAGGAGGAAAAAGGACGAGGAAAATGAGCTGGCTTTTCTGTGTTTGACATAAATTCTGTTGGGACAGACTAAATGGACCAAACACCGCTAAATGCTGGCTGATGTTTACAGCTGCAGTCTGGCCTTATAAAGCACTTTTTCCACCTCGTTTGTCCTTTTAAAGACACTGCAGGAATTTCAGAACAGGCCACATAAATATCAGTCGGATCAGCATGTGAAGTTTGTTTGAGGCCTTTGTTTATAAAATCCGGAAATGTGCTGCTTGTACTTCTTAACCCCTGCACTTACCTTTACCCACTGACAGCTGTGTGTGTGCGTGTGTTCAGCCCCCACGCTTTTTTTTAATGTTTACAGTGTGCGAGCACATGTATTTGTCATCCCTCTATAGGTGTGTGTGTGCGTGCACGCGCTTGGATAAAGCAAATTATTGCCGTGTCTCTGCTCCGGGAACAGATGTTGGGTATTTTAAATACAGGTGCAAAGAACAGTCCGGAAGCTTCAGCGAGTAATGAAAACGTTCCTGCGGTTTTTGTATTGGTGCGATGCCAAATCTATGTCACAATTCAGCAGAGGGCAGCTGCAACATTTTCAGTTATCCCAATAACTCCTCGGTCAAATGTGGAGAGGAAAAAACGTTTGGATTTTTGATGGAATTAAAGGGACACATTGATAAACCCATTTTTTTTGTAATACTGCATGACATTGGACTGTTAATAAATAAGTAATGGACTGAAAAAAAAGTACATCCATAACAATCGGTGGAACGCTGTGGGATTTTAAAAACCTCAGCCAATCGTTTTTGTCTGATGAACAAAAGCAATTGGTTTTAAGCCTAAGTTTATTGAAACATTTCTGTTTTTTTTAAAACACAAGTATGAAGAAGCCAGAAAAGACCAAAGTAATTCTTAATGTGTTCTATTCTGTAAGTTGACATTGTGATCTGTAGTGAGAGAAGGGCAGCGGTGGAGGAAAAGCTGGAGAGGTGGAGGTTTGCACCAGAAAGAAGAAGAATGAAGATTAGTCAGAGTAAAACAGAGTACATGTGTGTGAACGAGAGGGATCCAAATGGAAAAGTGAGGTTACAGGGAGAAGAGATAAAGAAGGTGGAAGATTTTAAGTACTTAGGATCAACAGTCCAGAGCAATGGAGAGTGTGGAAAAGAGGTGAAGAAGCGTGTGCAGGCAGGCTGGAACGTGTGGAGAAAAGTATCAGGTGGGATGTGCGACAGAGGAGTTTCAGCTAAAATGAAAGGAAAAGTGTACAAAACCGTGGTGAGACCCGCCATGCTGATTGGTCTAGAGACAGTGGCACTGTGAAAAAGACAAGAAACAGAGATGAAGATGCTGAGGATCTCTCTGGAAGTGACCAGGATGGACAGGCTCAGAAGAACAGGACATGTTAGAAGTTTTGGACATAAAGTCAGAGAGCCCAGACTGAGATGGTTTGGACATGTACAGAGGAGAGAGAGAGAGTACATCGGAAGAAGGATGCTTGGTTTGGAACCACCAGGAAAGATGACTAGAGGAAGACCAAAGAGGAGGTTCATGGATACAGTGAAGGAAGACATGAAGATAGTTGGTGTGACCCAAAAGGATGCAGCAGATAGGGTTAGATGGAAGAAACTGACTTGCTGTGGCGACCCCTAAAGGGAAATGATGAAAGAGGAAGAAGAAGCAGTACTGTCAGCAGTGGAAGCTCTTTTATACTACATTTAATTTCCAATCTTACTAAGATGTTCCTGAAAATTAGGCAAAGCAACCTCATTATGTTCAAGAGAATTTAGGCTGTCGAACATTTTGCTTCACTTAACACCAAGAAATTATCGTTAGATGTTATAATCAGTGGTTGTGTTGGTTGTAGAACTTATCCATGATCAAGGGTAGACCCCAAAGTTTGCCAAGAAACTATTGCTCCACCACCATCAGCAGCCAGGGCTAATGATAGGTGAGGTTACCGTTTTCTGGCTCTACCAAAGGATTGCAGTAATTGCCTTTTAAGCGTATTTCCCAATAAGAGCATTAAATAGCTTCAGCTCACCCGGAAAATTTGCCGCCAGAGTTTTCTGAAGACTAAAAGATCTGAAGATACCACTCCAGTTTTACAATCTCTTCTCTGTTTTCAAGTCAGGCTCAGAATATATTTTAAGACTTTGATGATTGTTTATAAAAACCAGAGCTGGTTAGGTCCAAAAATTAGTGTTGTAAATCCAGGCTTTAGAACCTACAAGATCTATCACCATGTGACAAAATATTTATTGTATTTATACAAATCTGGTCGTTTTTATGTCAATTTGGGCAGTGGAAAATATTAATCAACCACTATGTAGATAAATATTTATCTTTTTTTATGACGATGACGTAACGATAACAAAAAAAATGCGGTTCTTTGTTGACTAAAATGTGACGAGACGTTTGGAAGTTTCTGTTGACGAGACTAAAATGTAATGAAATAGATATCAGACTTGCACGTTTCTGTCTGTGAAAAGAAAAAGCACAGCGGTTGCATTCTGTCTGACGGTGGCACGCCCCCCACAATGCTGCACGTGCACACCGTCTACACAACACTCCTGCGGTAACGAGAAAGTCTCTTCTTCTCTAGAGCCTTCTATCTCTCCCGACGGCACACCCGCCACAGTACTGCAACGTGCACAATGTCTGCACTATGGGGCCGCTACACGTACGTAATCTAGCACGCTAAATGATAAAACTAGCGCGCTAAATTTTAAACCTAGCGCGCGGCATGTTCAAATCTAGCGCAGCACATCAGCGGCCAGGAGAAAGTCACACACCGCGGCAACAGCAACAAAGCAGCTTGGTGGTCGGAAACGACGCGATGATCTATGGACATACTTTATATAAAACTAATCAGAGAATAAAACGGAATGCATTGTTGTGGGAGATGAACGTAACTGGGGAACGCAGGTGGAAAGAATACCACTAATCTCAAATATCTAAAAGCTCATCACCCTGATGTTTACGCTAACGTGAGTCATAAGTTAGGTTAGGACTAACCCTAACTCCTGTTTTTCACAAGTTAGAGCTAGGCAAGGCTGTCTTTTTTTTTTATAAATGAATAATCTGCACCAGTGGCAGCACGGTGGCGCAGTGGGTAGCACCGTGGCCTCACAGCAAGAAGGTCGTGGGTTCGAGTCCCGGGTGGGGACGAGGCTTGGAACGCTGTTCTTTCTGTGTGGAGTTTTGCATGTTCTCCCGTGTTTGCGTGGGTTTATTCCAGGTACTCCAGTTTCTTCCCACCCTCCAAAGACATGCATGCTAGGTTGATTGGCCGGTGCCGAAATTGCCTCTAGGAATGAGTGTGTGGATTGTCGTATGTGTGTGGCTTCGCGACAGACTGGCGACCTGTTCGGGGTGTACTCTGCCCTTCGCCTTAAATTGGCCGGGATTGGCTCCAGCACCCCCCGCAACGCCGAAAGGGATAGACGGATAAGAAGATGATTAATCTGCACCATTCTCAGTAACAAAGCCACAATTGTTAAAATAAGAATTTTTGTTGTTTTTTGCTTTTTTTACACTAAAACTAGACTGAAAATGTTTTCGCTGACTTAAACTAGACTAAAACTCTTGAGTTTTTGTCTACTAAAAGTTGACTTAACTAAAACATATAGAGATGACTAAAATGTGACTAAAACTTAATTAATTTTTGTTCCAAAGACTAAGACTAAAACTCAGATGGCTGCCAAAAACAACATTGTGATTCTGATGCTGAATGCAACCAGAAAAGTTGGAAGTAGAAAAAAAAGAATAGAGTTTTTGAGCATCTTTTTATTACTAAAATGAACAATAGTCATTTGAGTTTGTTTTGTACCTTTTTGAAGCTAATTAGTTTCCTATATTAAGAAAAAAGAAAGAATTACTATTTTCATCCCTCACCGAAGAAATTTGTGTGCTGCACTCCTTACACCGCAGCAGGCTGCCCTTCGATGGCGCCAATGGTGGGAGAAGCAGGGGTTAGGTGTCTTCTCTAAGGACCCTAGACGTGCTCCCTGTGGGACACAAACCCACGAACTTCCAGTCCGCGCGCAAACGCCCTAACCACTGAGCTGCCGTCTTCACCCTTTTTATTTATTTATTTCGGTCACAGTGTAATTTCACATTAATGAAAGAAAGAAAAATAATTATATTTTAGCAAAGGACCGAAAAGGTATCGGCTGAAGCAAATGCTTATTTCGCCGACCCTTTTTTTTTTTTTTAAATCGTCATAAAAGCAAAAAAACATATACGTAAGTAAATATTCAGAAATCAATCATAATGCATAAAATGAAAATTAGAACATCAAATGAAAAAGTAATACAATTGTAACTATAATTGTTTACATTGTATATAAGCTTGAATTTAACCATCAAGACTTGCATATTTTTTAAGTAATAATAACTTAAATTTCTTTTTTAAACAGAAAAGATTTAAACATAATTTAAGTTCATCATCACAATTATTCCAAAGATCCACACCTTTAATAGAAATACAGAATTTTTTTACATTTGTTCTAAATTTATTTTTAATAAACACAACATTTCCTCTTGGTTCATATGGACTTTTCCTAATATTAAACATATTAAACATATTTTGTATTTACAAGACTTTTTGTCTGACTGAAGCTTACCTTACAGCTCTTTAGTTCTCAGTTTTGATTTTTTTTTTTTTTTGTCAAGCTCAAAGAAAACCATGTGTAAAATGAATCTGTAAGGAACAGTTTTTGTCTGACTCACAGGAAACAGTCATACAAAGCTACGCCTATCTCTTTTTTTTTCTCTACTTTGGAGGAACATCTGCTTGTTGCCAAGTGACTGATCATTGTCACTGCTTTCATAGTGGTCATTGGCATGTCTGATTGAATTGATTATACTTTTTTAATCCCTGAAGGGAAATTTGAGTACTGCAATGCAAATACCTCCATATCCCCTCAGCCCTATCTACTAGCATCTCTGTCCAGTTGCATTGTGTCCAACCTGGTAACCCAAAAGCTAGAGTCCAAAATGGATCCACAAAGCCAGGCCGCAGTGAAGAACACTAAACTGATTAAAGCTTAACAGAGAAATCTGATGAAGAGCAGAGATCAATCTGCAGGTATTGTTCATTTTCTACATTAATGATGTTTTTCTGATGCCAATGAGCACATGCTTGACTTGTTTTAAAAGTTTAATTGAGGTTTCATCCCAAATGGAAGTTTCTGTGCAATGTGGGACGTTGTGTTTCAGTGTGTTTGTGTTTGTTTACGATCTGTATGAGCTTGAACAGAGGTGATCCCTAGAGAAGATTTGAGGAAATGTCTGTTTTAGATGACTGTAATTAAAACCATCCCTTTTGCCAAAAAAACGCGCACACACACATATACACTCTCCGTTGGCCGACCCCGGCTCTATGAAATCAAGCCCATCCTCTCAGTTATTCATACCTAAGATAGATTCTGGTGTGATGTTTTGCAAATGTGCATTTTTGTTCATTTAGGAGGCCCCGCTTTTCTCCCAACAGGCCTCTGGTAAGTTTTTAAGTGTTCTAAAAAAGGAGTGCAAATAAAACAGGAAAGAGATATGAAAACGAGTCCACATAAGGTTCTTATTAAGCTTGGTTGCGTTGCTTTTTTTTTTTTCTTCTCCCTTCCCAACGGATGTTTTCATAACTAAACCAAATGTGTTTGGAGTCAGCCAAGAGCAGTTAAGAGAGAGTGAATCCCTAAAGCAAAAAAAAAAAAAAAATCTTAAAGTCACATTGTTGTTTCAAGTTTCCACGCTCCCTCTGGGCATCCGGATGGGCTCAGAGCTCTGTGGCTCATGACCTTCTTGTCCTCGTCCTCATCCTCCTCTGGGTCATGCTATTTCTCTGCAGTTCTTTTTATTACTGCTGGCTGTCTGCTTTGCTTCACTTCAGACCATTTCAGATGTGTCCCAGTGTGAAGGTTTGTCATTTTCATTCTGTAGACGCTTGTCTGTTGCCATAATGTTTTACAGGAAGCCGTTCGTCTGGCCCTGGCTGACTGCAGAACACAATTCAAATTTCAGATTAAAATAGAGTCAGAATTGGTAAGAAATAATTATTTGCAAAGTTTTTAAAGATTTCAACTGGACAATTTGTTTTATTGATGCAAAACATAGAAAAAAAAATAGTTTTCTGCAGAATATACGCCAGGCATTGCAAACTTTCCACTTTTGGGCCACAAAAGGCCTTTAAGATTTCTCATAAGGGTGTAATCAGGAGCAAATGGGGGGGTGAGGTGGGGTGGTGGCTCAGTGGTTAGAGCGTTCGCCCGCAGACCGGAAGTCAACCGGTAGTTCGCATATTCGTATCCCACTGATGCACTAGTGCACGTCTAGGGTCCTTGGAGAAGCCACCTAACCCCCCATTTCTCCCACCATCGGTGCTGTCATGGCAGCCTGCTATGGTTATGGGGTGCAGCACACAAATTTCCCCGGTGATGGATGACTAGATTGAGTAAAAAAATAAATAAAATAAACCAGTTTATAAGAGAGAAAAAAAACATGAGTATGAAGCAAATGTCTTTACAGCTTGACTAAAAATGAAAATTTCAATATTACTTTTTCGTAAATCGATTAACTCCACACTGCTGTCTGGATGAAGCCCATCTGCTATTAAGATGGCTTTTTGATAGGAAATAGCCAGATCTGTAAGTCAGTCAGTAGCAGTCACCTTCCTAACCGTCTATTCCTTATGAGGTTGCGGAGGTGCCGGAGCCCATCCCAGCTGATTCGAGGCAAGTGGCAGGGTACACACTGAACAGGTCGCCAGTCTGTCGTGGGGCCACACACATATAATCATACTCACACTTATTCCTAGGGGCAATCCTGTAGAGGCCAATCAATGTAACATGCATGTTATTGGAGAGTGGGAGGAAACCGGAGTGCCCGGAGAAAACCCACGCAGACATGGGTAGAACATGCAAACTCCACACAGAAAGACCAGTGTTCCAAGACTCATCCCCACCCGGGACACAGACCCATGACCATCTTGCTGTGAGGCCACTTTGCTACCCACTGCGCCACCGTGCCACTAGCCAGATCTTTAAATGCAAATTAAATTAGAAATTGAATTGATTTGACTCAAGTAAGTAACCACTGAGACGGCAGCTCAGTTGTTAGAGCGTTCGCACGCGGACCGGAAAGTCGCGGGTTTGCGTCCCACAGAGAGCACGTCTAGGGTCCTTGGAGAAGACACCTAACCCCCGCTTCTCCCACTATTGGCGCTGTCGAAGGGCAGCCTGCTGCGGAGTAAGGAGTGCAGCACACAAATTTTCCCGGTGAGGGATAAATAGAGTAATTCATTTTTTTTTTTAAATGCTGGTGCATTCATCTTTTTTAAGTAGGGATAAGGTTCAAAAGATAAACATCAAAAACATACCTGAAGTGGTTCTATTCGAGTATTTTGCAAGCTCTTCTGTGCCGAATTCGGATACTATCAGAATACCAGTTTGATCTTAGTCATGGATTTTGTTCTCTGCCACACCCACATTCTAACTTGACCAGGAAGGGTTTCTGCAGCGGGAGTACATGTGCTCTGGTCATGCTTGTATTTTCAGACTCAAACACCATTTGCACGGTATATTGCACGCACCAAAGGGGCGGGACTACGTGGGGAGCGAAAGTTGGAGGCAAATTAAAAGAGTCACAATGAACGTAAAACTTGAATTCACGTATTTATGAACTTTTTTCTGCCAAATATCACATTGCATTTTTATTTATATATGCTATAAGATCGGTATCTTTAACCAGATATCAACGAAGCAGTTTATTCTTTCTTCATCCTCTTTGCGACAGAGGTGGAGGCCAGTGTTTGGCGTGGTGTTGTGGCTGCTGCATCCCAGCTCCAGCCCCCCACCCCATATCCTGTCCTGCCTTGCCTCGGCCACTTCGCTCCAACCAGATGTTTTTTTGCACTCCGAAGCGTTAATGCAGATGAAGAAGTCGAGCCAGATGTGATGATGAGATTGTTTGGACCTTCGGGGCTTGAGGACGGGTGCGTCGGGATGTGGAGCAAAAGAGGACATACGAGAGGGAGAGGAGGGAACGCGCTGACCTTCCCGCTCGCCACACAAGACAAACCTGCTCGCATTAATCTAGTTCCTCCTCCTTCCCCCCTTCCTCTCTCCGTCTCTGTCTGTCTGTCCCTTGCCTGCTCAGAAAAGCCATGGAAAATATAAACAGGATGCAGTCTTCTCTGATCGTAAATCCCCCTCCGTCTACTTTCTGGCCCCCAGCCCTGGACCACGTCCTTTCCTCTGCAAAACCCCACCACTACATCTCCCACCCAAACCCCCGCCACACTCCTCCCCTGCTTTTTTTTTTTTACCAAGAGAAGGAAGCCAAGAGTTTATATGTGTGTGCGTTTTTTTGTGTACACATGTGCATCCTGGATAGTTGTGTGACTAATCTGATATTACTCTGGGGTTTGGAAACATGGTTGTGGGCTGCTTTCGTAACATCTAATTATTGCCCACATTCAGTGTGTAATTGACTGAGAGGAGACCTGCACTCCCTATCTGCACAGCTGGATATGCACACATGCTGCCTTCTATGATTTTCTTCGTTCTGCTGCTCTTGTGCATTCCGCTCAGCTTTTTTTTTTTTTTTTTTTTTTTTTTTTATTTAAACCACCACATGCTACAGTTGCGCCCCACCCACCTGCAGACTTTCCCTATTTTTCAGGTAGATTGAAAATAATTACAAAGCATGAAACAAAAGTTTCCTTTCCTGATGTGTGTGTCCAACGGCTTGTTTTAAGGCATTTGGTGTCAGTCCATGCACAGTCCATCTGAAAAGTCGCCACAGCTCGTCCCTTTTTCCACATTTTGTTTTGTCACAATCTTGATTTCAAAATGGATCGAATCAGTTCTCTTCCTGAGAATTTAAAAAAAAAAAAAAACACTTCAAAATAACAATATGGAAAAAGTTTTTTTTTCTTTTTAATTGTTACAAATTTAAGTATCTCGAGGTTTTGTTCATAAGTGGGGGAAGGATGGAGCAGGAGATCGACAGACGGATCGGTGCGGCGTCAGCAATAACTAGGACGCTGCATCGATCCGTCGTGGAAAAGAAAGAGCTGAGCCGAAAAGCAAAGTTCTCAATTTACAAGTTGATCTATGTTCCTACCCTCACCTATGGTCACCAGCTGTGGGTGGTGACCGAAAGAATGAGATTGCGGATACAAGCGGCCGAAATGAGCTTCCTCCAAGGGTGAATGGGCTCATACTCATAGATTGGGTGAGGAGTTCTGCCAT
The DNA here is from genome assembly GCA_902685375.1 of Neostethus bicornis. Lineage (NCBI taxonomy): Eukaryota > Metazoa > Chordata > Actinopteri > Atheriniformes > Phallostethidae > Neostethus > Neostethus bicornis. The sequence continues at coordinate 9,165,618 of CACRXE010000076.1, read as the reverse complement.
CCGGCAGGAGCTCGTTGTCATCTGGCTTCTCTCGACCTCCTCCAGGTCGAGAGAAGCCAGATGAGGTGGTTCGGGCATCTGGTCAGGATGCCACCCGAGCGCCTTGCTGGTGATTTGTTTTGGTCACGTCGCACCGGGAGGAGACCAAGAGGCAGACCCCGGACCCGCTGGAGAGACTATGTCCGACAGCTGGCTGGGGAACAACTCGGGATCCTTCCAGGTGAGCTGGAGGATGCAGCCGGGGTGAGAGAAACCTTGGCTTCCCATCTGAGGCGGTTCCCCCCACATCCCAGCCCTGGGTAAGTGGAAGACGACAGAGCGAAACAAATTTATTAAAAATATTAAACCTAAAAAATGTTCATACAGTGATGGCCGAAAGTATTGGCACCCCTGCAATTCTGTCCTATAAAACTCAATTTCTTACAGAAAATGATTGCAACCACAAATGCTTTGGCATTAATATCTTCATTTATTTTTCTTGCAATGAAAAAACACAAAAGAGAATGAAAAAAAGTCAAATCAAATATTATTTTACACAAAACTCAAAAAATGGGCTGGACAAAAGTATTGGCACCCTCAGCCTAATACTTGGTGGCACAACCTTTAGACAAAATAACTGCGAACAACCGCTTCCGGTAACCATCCATGAGTTTCTTACAACGCTCTGCTGGAATTTTAGACCATTCTTCTTTGGCAAACTGCTCCAGGTCCCTGAGATTTGAAGGGTGCCTTTTCCAAACTGCCATTTTGAGTTCTCTCCACAGGTTTTCTATGGGATTCAGGTCTGGACTCATTGCTGGCCACTTTAGAAGTCTCCAGTGCTTTCTCTCAAACCATTTTCTAGTGCTTTTTGAAGTGTGCTTAGGGTCATTATCCTGCTGGAAGACCCATGACCTCTGAGAGAGATCCAGCTTTCTCACACTAGGCCCTACATTATGCTGCAAAATCTGTTGATAGTCGTCTGACTTCATAATTCCATGCACACGGTCAAGCAGTCCAGTGCCAGAGGCAGCAAAGCAACCCCAAAACATCAGGGAACCTCCACCGTGTTTGACTGTAGGGACCGTGTTCTTCTCCTGAAATCTCTGTGTTGATGCCCTTTCCCAAAAAGCTCTACCTTTGTCTCATCTGACCAGAGAACATTCTCCCAAAATGTTTGTGGCTTTCTCAGGTAGGTTTTGGCAAACTCCAGCCTGGCTTTTTTGTGTCTCTGGGTCAGAAATGGGGTTTTCCTGGGTCTTCTACCATAGAGTCCTTTTTCATTCGGACATCGGCGGATAGTACGGGTTCATAGTGTTGTACCCTCGGACTGCAGGGCAGCCTGAACTTGTTTGGATGTTAGTCTAGGATTTTTTTCCACCATCTGCACAATCTTACGCTGAAATCTGTCATCGATTTTCCTTTTCAGTCCAGATCTGGGGAGGTTAGCCACAGTGCCATGCTCTTTAAACTTCTTGATGACACTGCGCACAGTAGACACAGGAACTTCGAGATCTTTGGAGATGGACTTGTAGCCTTGACATTGCTCATGCTTCTTCATAATTTTGTTTTTCAAGTCCTCAGAGAGTTCTTTGATCTTCTTTCTTTTCTCCATGCTCACTGTGGTGTGTGTGTGGCACAGGACGGAGGTTGAGTCAACTTCAATCCATTTTAACTGGCTGAACATTTTAATGTCAAAGCAGTTGTGATTGCATTCATTTTTTGGGAGAAATTGGACCTTTTCTGACAGAATTGCAGGGGTGCCAATACTTTCGGCCATCACTGTACAATAATCATTCACAGCGTTTTCTGTGAAGCCCAAAATTTCACTGAGGTTCTTCTGTTTTGTCTGATGATTCTTAAGATGTTTCAGCAATTTGTGGTAAATCCAGTGGATTGAACATGATTTGGAAACCTTCGGCCCTGTCCATATACCGTTCCCGGAGTTGACAGTGCATGCCGAAAAACAAAGTAAAGATGAAAGAAAAGGAAACATCTGTCGACCTCCGAGACAGGATTGTTTAAAGGCACAAGGCTGGGAAAAATTTTTGCTGGGTTGAAGGTTCCAATGGGCACAGTGGCCTCTATCATCTGTACGTTGAACAAGTTTCGAATCACCAGGAATTTTTCTAGACCTGACCAGTCATTTAAGCTGGAGGATCGGGTGGGAGAAGGGACTTGGTCAGGGAGGTGACCGAAAACCCAATGATCACTCTGTGAGAGCTGCTTCTGGAACGCTGGTTTCTTGTGAAGCCCATTGAGACGGACATTCTGTGATTTTGGGCTATACAAATAAAATTGAATTGAATTGAATTGAATTGAGAACCTCCCAAAAAGGACAACCATGTCTGCAGCCATACACCAATTATGCCCGTATGGTAAAGTGGACAAACAGAAGCCCCTTTTTGTAAAAAGCCCATCAAAGCCCATCTGGAGTTTTCAATAAGCACCTGAAGGATTCTCAGACCACAAGAAACAAAATTCTGTGATCTGACGAAATCAAAATAGAACATTTTGGAGTGAATGGCTTTGCTGTGTTTGGAGGAAACCAGGCACCGCTTATCACCTGGCCAATAGCATTCCTACAGTGACGCATGCTGTGGGAAGTCAGGATAGAGGGAAAGCTGAATGCAACAATGTACAGACACATCCTGGATGAAAACCTGCTCCAGAGCGTTCTTGACCTCAGACTAGGGTGTTGGTAGATCTTTAAGTCATGATCTAAAACACATTGACTGCCAAGATGTGGAAGGAGGGGCTTCAGAAGAAGTCTGTCAATGTCATTGAGTGGCCCAGTCAGAGTCCAGACCTGAATCCTCTTGAACATCTATCAGGAGATCTGAAAGTAGTCATGTATATTTACTTATTTACTTAGTAAACACTTCCGTTCCGTCCCGTCATCTTCCGCTTGTTCCGGGGTCGGGTCGCGGGGGCAACAGCCTCAGATGGGTAGCCCAGGCCTCTCTCTCCCCAGCTGCATCCTCCAGCTCACCCGGAAGGATCCCAAGTCGTTCCCCGGCCAGCTGTGAGACATAGTCTCTCCAGCGGGTCTGGGGTCTGCCCCCTGGTCTCCTCCTGGTGGGACGTGTCCAAAACACCTCGCCCGCGAGGCACTCGGGGGCATCCTGACTAGATGCCCGAACCAACCCATCTGGCTCCTTTCGACCGGGAGGAGGAGCGGCTCGACACCGACCTCCTCCCGGATGGCAGAGCTCCTCACCCGATCTCTGAGTGAGAGCCCAGCCACCCTGCGGAGGAAGCTCATTTCGGCCGCTTGTACCCGCGATCTCATTCTTTCGGTCACCACCCACAGCTGGTGACCATAGGTGAGGGTAGGAATGTAGATCGACTTGTAAATCGAGAGGTTTGCTTTTCGGCTCAGCTCTCTCTTTACCACGACGGACCGATGCTGCGTCCTAGTAAAAACTTAGATGGAAATTAAAAAATATCCTGGTTTTTCATTTTTAATTCATTTAAAAAACATTGTCATAATGGGAGTTCTTTGAAGAATCTTCTTTTTAAAAAATACTGATTTAATTTATTTTTAAATAAGGCTGTGACATGATAAGATGGGGGAAAAAAGAATGTCGGTCAGTACTGACAAGGACCACCCCAAACAAAGCCTGTCCTGAGCAGTAGTTTCCTAGCAGCTCTTCTACCATGAAGGCCTGATTCAGATAGTTTCCTCTTGGCAGTTGTTCTAGAGATGTGACTGTTGCTAGAACTCTGTGTGGCATTGCCCGGTTCTCCAACCTGTGCTGTTGTTAACCTGCTATTTCTGAGGCTGGTGACTCGGATGAAGTCTTTCTCCATAGCAAAGGTGACTCTTGGTCTTCCTTTCCTGGAGCGGTCCCGATGAGAGAGTTTGTAGCGGTTGATGGTTTTTGTGATGCAATTGGAGAAAATTTCAAAGTTTACGTAATGTTTTTTGGTCTGACTGATCTTTATTTCTTAAAGTGAAGACGACCACTCATTTCTCTTTACTTAGCTGCTTCTTTCTTCCCATAAAACAAATTCTAAGAGTCTATTTATTAGGACTAACCTGACTTCTGCACATCACAAGTGATGGTTCCAGACACATTTATCCAGCAAGAAATCCCACGTGTTAAACCTGGCAGGGCACGCCTATGAAGTGAAAACAATTTCCGGTGACCACCCCTTGAATCTCATCAAGAGAATGCCAAGAGTGTTTAAGGCTATTATCAAAGCAAAATGTGGCTACTTCGAAGAATTTTAGAATCTAAGACATTTCTTTTTTGTTAAAATGATAATTCCACATGCATTAATTCATAGTTTTGATGTCTTCACTGTGAATCAACCATTTTCATTGTCATGAAAATAAAGAAAACTCTTTGAATTAGAAGGTGTGTCCAAACTTTTGGTCTGTACTGTATACATACTGTATGTTTATGTGTGTGTATGTACATGTTTCTGTACAACTTGGAGACATTATCATTATTGTCAGTACTAGCAATAAAACATATTTCATAATTCATGTTCGTGCACTTCCTCTCCAGTTTAATGGTTTAAAGCCAATTTTTTATTATTTGCATTTGTCTGGTTCATCAAAACGTTCGGAAATGCTGTTTTTCATTAGAATTTGGACTTGGTGGATATGGGCGTTGGCTTTTCACTACTTTAGCCACTGCCACTAATTTGACTTCCCTTGTTTATTACAGCGAGCAAATTAATATTTTGTTTGAAGTGAACTGTTTTATTAATATTTAATTATAATTTTTTGTTTGTTTTGTTAACGTCAGGTTAAAAGGATTTTAATGACCAGTACGCATCTTCTCCATGCAGGTTTGCACGCTCTGAGACGAGCTCTAGCCGGTTCCCAGGCGGTATCCGATGAACAGCTGAGAGGAACTGTGACGGTCACTCTGCAGGACCTCCAGTGGGCCATGTCGATGGTGAAACCGAGTGCAATGAGAGAGGTCGCCGTTGATGTTCCTAAGGTACAGATCTATTCATGTCCTAAAAGAAGCTTCATCACCAGCAACACTGAGCAAAAATAATGCCAGATGATAGGGGGCGGGCTTTATATACATATCCTCCACTGCGTACGTCCGCCTTACAACAACACACACACAAGCAGACAAGTGTGTGTATTTAAAAATAGATTGGGAGCAAAACTGAGTTTGGTTGTGCTATATTTAAGTATTAGTTTTAACAAAACTTAAACAGCACATTACCGATAATAGTCATTTATCAAACCATCCAAGTCCTCATCCTCTGTTTCAGAATCTAACAGCTGCACTAAATCCAACATAGTAGGTTCACTTTCAGTACCGTGCGGCTCCTTGGAAATGATGCCTGCTTTTGGTAAAGCTCGGACAACAGTGCCAGCAGACACGTTAGCCCAAGCATCTACAATCCACTGGCAAACTGTGGCGTAATCTGCCGGGCGCTGCTTTCCACCCTTCATGAAGCTGTGGTCTCCTTCGGTCATCCATCGCTCTCCTGCCGCTCGCAGCTTTACTTTGAACGTCTGGTTCACGCCGATGTCCAGCGGTTGGAGTTCCTTTTGTCAGACCTCCCGGAATCACAGCAAGCGTAGCGTTCACTGTTTGACTTGTTTTTTTCACATCGGCGGTGAGATGAGCACGCATACAGCCATTAATCAGAAGCACTGGTGATGCCGGTCTTCTTACATACACTTACCTCGGCCACTCTTTCATAATTTTCTTCGTCCATCCAAGCCCTTTTCATTTGCCTCAATACACACAAAGGGCGCACTGCACGATAAGGCATATCACTCATTTTAAAGAGAGAATCTAAGACGTTTTAAATGCGCATTATGGTCGTAAAAATACGGTACTTGAGTATTGAGTTGAATCTATGAGGTTGGTGGTATTTTGGGTGCCAGAATCTCCCAAATAAGACAACGTACAGTGCATGGTTCCACTTCCAAAATTTGCTTTGTCATGGACCATGGAAAAAAACAGAAAAGATTAATCCAGTTCTTTGTGATGCCGTTTCCAGCGTCTCACTATTGAAAAATGTGATTTGTGCAAATCTTGTGAAATTAAATTGCATGTAAAACGTTCCTAAGCAATAAAAAGCACAAATCACCAGGTGAGAAACAAAACATGAAGAGCAGGGAATATTAGTTATCACATGATGTAGTTTCTAATCTATACATTGTCATCGAAGCTCATTAACAGCAGTCTGGCTTTTGGTTTTTCCTCTAAATGCACTCAGACATCTATAGAGTTACTCTTTGGGCCATCGACTGCAGATTAAGCAGCAGGTCAGGAGCTGAGCAAGAGTGGAAATGACCTCTTAGTCATTTTATCCTCCACTGCAATGAAGATGAATCACAGGCTCTTAACAGATGGAGGTAGGAGAGGGTGCAAAATGTGTGAGGGGAGGGGACGGAGGGACGAGAGGACAGCGGTAAGACTCCAGGATGTTTTGGAGTTTGCATGTGCAAGACATAATGGACAGGAAGAAGGCTAACATCATCCTCCACCGGTAATTGGAAACAGATCGGGTCGCTGGCAGTTCCTGCCAGCAACTAAAAAAAGAGAAAGAGAGGAGAAGAAGAAATGCGCTTCCTATCCCTTCACCTCCTCCCCTCCACACATTGCACTGAGCTCACCCGGAGACATTCAGTCCTTGTGGCCGGTTCCTGGAAACAAGAGAGGAGTGAGTTTGGATTTTTTTTTCCTTACTTGCTTTTTCTCTCTTCCCCTCTCTCTCTCTCTCTCTCTCTCTCTCTCTTTCTTTGCTTCCTCCTCAGCTGAAAGGCCAGCCACAGAGCTCCAGACTTGATTATATCCACATGAGTGCAAACATTTGTTTCTAATCCATTTTATATAAGAAACTTCCAGTGGTGCCGTATGAATACATGCCCAGATTTTCCCTGGAACCTTCTCACATCATGTAGTTGAGATTTGAGATTTACAGATTAAGCCTCTCACTTTGCATTACATTTACATGCATGTAAGTCATAAGTTAATTTTGTTCAGGTTTCTTATCACCATGTTTGACTCGGTGTATTTTCATTTGGCCAAAAAAGAACAACTCTATTTATCCCTTTTCTTCTTGGGTTCCATGAGGTGTTTTTTTTTTTTTTTTTGTCTGAAACATCCCCCACTGCCTCCTTTCAGCTCCATCAAAGGACCAAAGCCTGAGAGGCCCCTTGTAAAGTTCAGAAAACAACAGTAAAAGATAATAACTGGGTCTTGTACTAAAAGGAAGGGAGGGGATAAGAGGTAAAGTGTGAGTCGAAAACACTTCGAACTTGACGTTCTAAATAAAAAAAGCCATATAAGGATGTGATTTATTCCTTATTTTAATTGCCGTAATGTACCAGAAGTGTAAATTACCAAGATAATGGATCTTTTTAAAGCTGGTAAATGGTGTATATAATCAATAATCAGTCCATCGCAAATAACTGTTTAATTCTTTTTATTGGCCGACGTGGCTAATTGACCATTAGATTGATCAGCAGAAGTAAATCGTTTAATTAAAAAGTTTAATTAAAAAAGAAAAAAGTATCTTTTAAATCCTCTTTTTTCTGCTCTTGCACTTTAATGCATCGGATTGAAGACAACTTGACTTTCTTTTTTTCCCCCACTTAATTTTTTATCTCATTTGATCGCCTCTTACGTCCCATCACTTTATCTCTCTTCTCTCACTCACTCCGTTCATTTCTTCTTTACTTCTGCACCGAGCGGACCGTAAATTGTTGGGTATTTACTGTATGTGGCCAGACGCCAGGTTTCCATTAGGTGCTTCGTTCCCCAGAGACGGCGCCGGTGGCCTGGGATGTGTTACCTCTGAAATAGGAGGAGGAGGGGAGGAGAGAGAATCACAAGCACAAGTATTTCTGTAAGAGCATTTGATGGAGTGATAGTGAGAGGGTCAAGTAAGGAGAGAGCAGGGACACAGTGGACGTAACGGAAACATTCGAAGGGGGAAAAACAACAAGTTTCCGCTATTAATGACAGCACAAAAGTTACCCATTTAAAAGTTTGGTTTAATGTTCTTAATGTGAGATACCATCCTCCATGATTCAGTCCTTCACCAAAAACATACCCAAAATAAGTTTAAAACATGAGTTTGAGAATCTCTTTGACCTTTTTTGAGTAATGGGCTTCTGGACTTTTACATGTAAGTATCAGTCTAATTTCTAACTGCAGTTCAGACCTAAGTTGGACAATTTCTAGGAGTAATTCATTCAATACATCAGATCTCAAAAGAAATCAAAGATTCATACACTTCTGAGAAACTATTTGAACCCTATTATTTGTTCCGTTCCATTCGTTCTGTTGTCTTCTGCTTATTCGGGGCCAGGTTGCGGGGGCAACAGCCTGAGACGGGAAGCCCAGGCTTCTCTCAACCCGGCTTCAGGATCCCGAGTCGTTCCCAGGCCAGCTGTGAGACATAGTCCCTCCAGCGGGTCCAGGGTCTGCCTGTAGGTCTCCTCTCGGTTGGACGTGCCCAAAACACCTCACCAGCGATGCACTCGGGAGGCATCTTAACCAGATGCCTGAAACACCCCATCTGGCTTCTCTTGACCAGGAGAAGGAGTGGCTCGACACCGAGCTCCTCCCAGATGGCAGAACTCCTCACCCAATCACTTCCGATTCCCTTCCGGTTGCTATGCAGATCTCGATGAGGCTGCATATCTCGTCAGAACACCGGCTTACACATACTGTGAGCGCGAATCGTGCCGGAGCACGATGGACACCGTCATAAGATGTGTGTCGTCACATTTTTGCGAAGCTCCAAAGCCAAATTTCTTTCCACTACATTATGGATCTTTTAGCAATAGTCTGTGAGAGGTCTTTTGACCACCATAGGCCAAACGACTTAGAAATAAAACCTACAGAGTAATCACAGTGGTGGACTACATTAGGTTCAGTGAGAACTTTCATCATTTCATTGAACCTGAATCACGCCATACTGGTATAAATGTCCTCCGGTGTTCTGTCAAGATCTGCGGCCTCATCAAGATCTTTGATTAGATCGGAGTTTCGTAAACCAACCCTAACACTAATTCCAATAGAAGTATGGCAGGTGGCAGATCTTGATGGTTAGATCATCTGGAAGGTATGGGGAGCGTCCTGGGCATGCGCAGAGGCGCAAAGTTGCTGATCTCATTGGTCGCAGATCTCATCAGGACACCGGCAAGAATAAAACCTTATGGGTTTGTATTCCAAAAGGGAAGGTGAGACAATCGTACTCAAGTTTGGTTCGTGAACGTACTCTTTATGGACAGTTGAAATAGCCTGTGTGTGTTTGGTAACCTGGTTCTGTGTGACAATGTTGACCTGAATAGGGTGTCCTCTGCGTCGGGCCTTCTTAACTCTTCGGAAAGGGCACCATCGCTATAAACAGAGTGGACGTACAGAAAATAGAAACAGAAAAAAAAGTTAAACAAACTTTGCCTTGTCTGAAATTTTTGAAAAATGTCACGTCGTTTTTTATCTGATAAAAATTTAAATACTTTTTATGAATAAAGTGTGAATGTTATGAACATTTATTTTGTGGTGTGCACCATCCTGACCATCCAGCCCACACGAGCTTACAGAATCACAAAAAATATAAAGTAAAATGACCTTCAAAAGAAACAAAAAATTATATTTACAGATAGTCTTACAGTAGTTCTTACATACTGAAAAATTGCCCCTAGGCATTAGTGTATGTGTATGTATGGTTGTCTATCTCTATGTGTGATCCTGCAACAGTCTGGCGACTGTTTGGGGTGTACCCCTCTTCTTGCCTGTAATCAGCCCAAATAGACTCTGACACCAACCGAGATAAATGGTTCAAAAGATGAACAAATGAGGATAGTTTTTCATTTTTATTCAAAACCTTCCTCGTTCTAACAACTTATTTCTGTGATTAAAAGAAGCTCCCTCATCAAACCAAACGTACCCCTTTGAGAATAACAAAGTCCATGATTGACCGTGTGAGATGAGCTTTTAAAAGAATACTGATAGTGACCTAGAGCATGTATGGACAGGTCTTACAGTAAACAGACTGCTTGTATAACTTCCTGCAAAACCTGATTCATCCCTTTGTGCATGTAACCCGAGAAAGCCAAGCAGGGGAGGACAGAGAACCTGTAATTCTGAGATACAGCAGATAACAAACAGGAGTGCAGAGAGGAGGATATACGAGCACGGAGGAGGCTGAGTGTAGACAATTAGTAAAACCAACTGAGTTGGAACAAAGTGGAAGGTAAAGAAGTGAAAGAAAAAATGTGTGGAGGAAGAGGAAGGAGACAGGAAGGATGAAAAAAAAACTTTAGATGCTTTTGGATGAAGCTTTATCTGCTTTATCTCCTTCGGTTGTTCACCGCCGGATCCCCTCACCTCCTCTCTGTCTCTCTCTCTCCATCTGTTAGACAGACAGCAGCTGGCAAACCTTCTCTGTTGTTTTTCTCATTCATTCAAATCAACGTTGTTCCATCTTCCTCCAAATATGCTTTATATTTTTACTTATCTGCTCTCCTCACAACCCCGTGACCGAATCGAAAGAACTTGACGTTCTTTTCTACGTACTCGTGTGGTCGGAAAGTTTAAAAAAAGTCCTTGTATGGATTAAAGGAGAACAACGTGGCATCGATATGCAATCAGAATTTTACTGCTTTTATTGCTGGCGATGTGTAAGAAGTGCTGAAAATTTCGATCTGATGATTCCTGATGATCATTATATCTTGGATTCGGGCTTCTCAGTGTTCCCGCTCCATGTTGGACGCACATCTCTGTCCCAAACTGCTGTGTCAATTGTGTTGCCAAACAACTGCAACCTGATATGTTTGTTATTTATATGTTGGACTTGAAATAAGTTCGCACTTCACCACATCTGCTCCTCTTAATACGGGATATTTCGTTTTTAGCTTTAACCACTTTTTCTTCTCGTAGTATTTCATAATTTCTTTTCCTCCCTCTGCCCATTTCGCTCTTGTTTACCCTTCTTAAATCATCATAAACCGCTTGTTTTTGCCAAAATCTACTGAAATAAAATAAATGCAGTGACTTCGTCTTACTAAATTTGTTTATCTGGATAAGATGATGGAACACGGTGTTCCTCTTTTAAAACAAATCGCTTCCAAAATTGAGAAAAGATAAGTTTTTTTATGAAAAAGATATTATCAAAATCGAAAAAAGCCAAAAAGCTTTTTTACCAGAGTTATTTGTAGAATTGTTTTTAAATGAAAATGGATCATTTAGAATCTTTTTTTGTCTTAATGAATTGATAAATAATAAAACATCATTTTTTAATTCTTTCCCCGAATAGGTGCCATAACGAGTCTAATTTCCTCCATCTAACCCTTTCTTCTCCATCGCTTTCTCTCAGATCGACTACCATCATGTCCTCCTTCACTACATCCATAAACTCCGTCTTTGGTCTTCCTCTAGGCCTCCTGCTTGGCAGTTCAAAACTCAGGATTGGCGAATCGTAATGAGGGTTCCTGTTTTTATAAGAAACTGGGCCAGAGGTTGTGCTCCAATCACAGAGGCCTCACATTTCTCAGCCTCTCTTTTGGGGTGGTATAGAAGGGTCTGTCGGATTGTCAAGTCTTAAACTAAGGAGGACCAGTGTGGTTTCTGTCTCAAATTCCACCCCTATACCGTCTTCAAAATCCCAGTCAGTTTACAAAACATATTTAGACTGGTTGGTAGTTTTATGAATCTGGAGAAGGTTGTGAGGACTCCTGTGGGAGTGCGGATCTTCATAGTCCTTGTGAGGGGTTCGATCGAGGCCAGAGTTCGGTCTATAGAGCTGGCAGTAGGTCGATTCCATCCAGAGCTGTTGTTGTTGCAGTTCGAGATAAGCCACGGGGTGCGGGATGGACAACTTGTTAGGAGACCTGGCTGGTGAGGTGTTCTGGTCATGTCCCATTGGAAGGAGACCCAAAGCAGATCCAAAACCCTCTGGAGAGAGTATGTCTCACAGCTGGCCTTTGGATACCTTGGGATCATACCCAATGAGCTAGAGCAGGGTTGTCAAACCCAAATAACCAGTGGGCCAAAATTCAGTCGTGGGAAAAAGTTGAGACACTGATATTAATAGAAAAAGTTTTCTTAATGTTGCAAAAAGCTGTTTCATATGACCTGTGACAATTAAAGCTAAATAATACTGTTTACATCGCTAACACACAAAGTTAAATGAAGCTAGTTTTAGGTTGCTATAAAAGCTGTCAACAAATTGGAGTTCATTTGTGGGTCCTGCCAATTTATGTGCCAAAACACCAAAAGAGCATTCTGGGATTTGTTCTACATGCAATTTAAATTATAATACCAGTGGACCAGCTTCAATTCTCATTTGGAATGGTTTTGTAGGCCAAATATAATTACAATGCAGGCCAAATTTGGCTTACGGACAAGAATTTGACATCTTTGAGCAAGAGAATGTCTCCAGAAAAACAGAAGTCAGGGGCTCCTTGCTGACGCTGTTGCAACCTTCTTCTTCTCCTTTCTGCATTTCCCTTCAGGGGGCGCCGCAGAAAGTCAGTTTCTTCCATCTAACCCTATCTGCTGCATCTTCTTTGGTCACACCAACTATCTTCATGTCTTCCTTTACTGTATCCATGAACCTCCTCTTTGGTCTTCCTCTAGGCCTCTTTCCTGGTGGTTCCAAATCCAGCATCCTTCTTCTGATGTACTCTCTCTCTCCTTCTCCTCTGCACTTGTCCAAACCATCTCAGTCTGACCTCTCTGACTTTAAAACCTCTAACATGTGCTGTTCCTCTGATCCTGTCCATCCTGGTCACTCCTCAGCATCTTCATCTCTGCTACCTCCATCTCTGTTTCCTGTCTTTTCCTCAGTGCTACTGTCTCTACACCAAACAGCATGGCCGGTCTCACCACGGTTTTGTACACTTTGGCTGTCAGGAAGGGCATCCGACGTAAAACTATGCCAAATACAACCAAAGCTCAGATAATTAAAAGATGATGGAACAGTAGATGGTATGAAATAATCTTTTTTTTCTGTTGGGTTTATCCTCTCACTTATAGGTCCGCTGGTCGGATGTCGGCGGGATGGCCGAGGTGAAGCAAAAATTGAAGCAGGCCGTTGAGTGGCCTTTGAGGCACCCCGAGGCCTTCACTCGAATGGGCATCCAGCCACCTAAAGGAGTCCTCCTGTACGGGCCACCAGGATGCTCCAAAACTATGATCGCCAAGGCTCTGGCCAATGAAAGCGGGCTTAATTTTCTGGCCATTAAAGTAAGTTTTTTGCCTTCATGCTACGTTTAAACCTCTTCTACTTTAGGTTTTAGGACATGGAAAAAAAAGACGTGTTTTTTATGTGTTGACAGTAAGTTCAAATAAAAGAAGGCACAAGTTAAAAGCTCTCTGATGTTATTGGATACATAAATATGAACAAATAATCTTCTACAGATGTGTGCCTTCTTCATATTGTGTTCTTTGGTTGGATGCCCTGCCAAACCTCAGCTGATGACTCCGACATCAGTTCAATAATTTCCTGTTTCATTTTCATCTCTGCGTGAGTCTTTGTTGTTACATATTTGCGGTTTGGCTTTTTTCCGTTTGTGTTGCCTGTTTTTTTTTTTTTTTAACCACAGGATGAGCATTTCTCTGCCAGTCAATGGTGTTGTGGAAAAGACAATAGTTTGATAGAAAACTTGTGTTGAAAAGAACACAAAAAGCAAATCCTCATGCACCTTTTTTTCCATTTAAATCAGGCGTGCCCAACCTTTTTTGTCCCAAGATCTACTTTTCAAGTAGCAAACCTCTTGAGATTTACCAGTTCCCGCGGCAACATTGCAAAACGCCACAGATTTTTCCAGCCTGTATTAAAACTAATATCGGTCCTGAGTAGTTCCTCCAGATCCACAGCCATTTAAAAAATTTATTTAGAAAAATTACAGCTGTTTGGACTCTCACATGACGTCATCAACCCGGAAGTATCTATCCCACTCATTTGTTTGTCTTCAGATTTGCAGCTGAATAGCAACTTGGAGTGAATTGCAGGCATCAAATCAGGATTGTTTGAAAATAAATAATGTAGAATTGTATAAAAATCTTCTCCACCAGTCAACTGTAGCCTGACTGGTGGAGAAGGAAAAAAAATACTGCTTTGATAGTTTTATCCTGATCCTGGCCGACTTCCGGGTTTTAGTCATGTAGGTGAAAGCGCTCTATAACACAAGAAAGGTGCTAGATTGTTGCTAGTCGCTTTTCTGAGCGGCTGAATGGTAGCTAAATTTAGCATCAAAGTCGCTAAATTAACAACACTGACTTTCTGTCTTTAAAAAAAAGTCACAATTTTTTTTCTTCATTTTTTAACACGTCTCGCGGTCGACTCGGGACCAGTCCGTGATCTACTGGTAGACCACGGTCGACCAGTTGGGCACTCCCGATTTAGTTAGATAAATAAAGGAGAAATTCTGGTGTCCAGCAGTGACACGTCACACAGGCCGTACATACATATAAATAAATAAAACAATAATAAAAGTTACTATCGTTAGTAATAAGATACTCTTTAGAACCCAGTTCCTTCCAGGCTCTGATTGGTTAATTTGCCTGAAAGCAGGAGGGATAAAAGGACCTTTTAAAACGCTCAGAAAATGTAATCTGATCAATCTTTTTTTTTTTTTTAAAGACCAATGCCGGTACTGATTTAAAGGGGTCCAAGAGGAATTCTGATTAATTGGCAGATTTTCTTTAGAGTTTTTGTGTAATGTTCTTATTAGTGCTGTCAGACGATTGAAAAAAATAATCAAATTAATTACTGGAATTTGTAATTAATTAATCGAATTAATCACATTTTAACGTCATAGTTGCTAATGGTCTCCTGATAAAGAATTTGATTTCTAGGATATTAAAAAAATGTACTGCATGACTACTCAATTGAAAACAGTAAGAAGAGAAGATTTTAAATCCAATTTATTATTGGTGAACTGTGCCTCATGAGGCCAGGTGTATTATTAAAAAAAAGTAAAACAAGGGTTAGGGTTCGTTGGGATTGGACTTATCTTCAACAATAGAAATTGTCCTGCAATCAGCAGCAATCCACTTTGTAATAGTATTTGTCAATTTCTCTGTTGTGAATTTGCTCATTCACTTGTCAGATTCACTTAGCTTGGTTTAGCGGAGCAAACTTCCGGTAGCCACACTCGCAACAGAGGAACTTGCCTGAACATGTTTTAGGTTTAGATGGTATGTCAGGTTGGAGTTGCTCCAGTGGTAGGAGAACTCCTTTTTGCAAAAAAACTACAAACTTCTACATTTTTATTTATTTTCCTGCCTCTATTATTTTTGTATAAAAACTTGCCGTTCAGTCCAACTGTCTCGTCCTCCTGAGTTTTTTCCATGTCTGTTGTGTTGGACCACATCTGCCTTATTAATTTGCCAGCGCAGGCGATGTAGCACAGCTGAGAAGACTACGGGTCTTTCAATGGGTCAAAATTCAAAAGCGGAAGCATTGGCTCGCCACCGTTAATACGTCACAATTAATTGCGTTAATTTTTTCAACGCATTAAAATGCGGCGTAATTAATTCGATGAATTAACGCGTTAAAACGACAGCACTAGTTCTTATAAAATGAAAAATAAGTTTAGATTATTTTTCACGTGTTAAAATCGTCAAAAACGATTCTTCAACATTAAACATAGCTTTATATAACTTGCTGGTAGAAATCTGGTTTACAGCTTTCGTTTTGTCCTCTGATCTGCTAAAGGGTTTCGGGGGGTGCCGGAGCCTATCCTGGCTGATTGGTCCTAAATGATTGGTCCTAAATGATTGGTCCTTCTTCGCATCTCCTCCAGTTCGACTCCTTCTCCTCAGCTCCCCAGGGACTGCACCAATCTTAACTTGAGTATTTTAACAATCAAATCAAGCAAAACTTACTTACAAATACGTACATATTTGGTCAGACAGTGCACACAGAACAATGAACAAAAAGGTCCATGTCTGCTTTCTTTCTCTGTGTTGAAGCAGAGCACTCTGCAATCATACTACATGACGGTTCATTTAAATAAACTTTGTAAATATGAATGTTGAGAAGACAAGCATTCAGATGTGCGCTAATCCGCTACATCATTGCGAAAGATTACCGTCTTGTGAGAGAACAATATCATCCGATTTAATCGATCAACTGATAATTCTCGTTAGTTTCTTAGACTTAGTTTCTGATTGGTTTATCAAAACTGTTAGATTCCTTGATTAGTTTCAGAAATGTGTTGAAGCAGGAATGATTTTTCCATGTGGAATTCAAGCTGCTGTGGATGACCTGCTTCCTCTGCAGAGAGCTTCCTCCTTTGACCTTCGACCCTGTGTTTGTCCTCTCTCATTCATCACCCCATCCTTTCTGCTGCCCCTGCTGTCAGCCTCTCCTCCTCCCTTACCACCACTCGCTGACAGAAACTGATTGATCACCTTGTCGAATTGTTGATTAGTGAATATTTAGAAAAGACAGGAAGCCGAGACAGAAGCTCTCAACCGGTCTGATTAATTGATACTCAAATGTTCTGAATTAGAAGAATTTAATGGTCATCATACTAGAGAGTGAAATTTTTTTGTGTTATTTTAGATTTGTGAATGAACATAATAGTATTTTACATTAAACACATTATTGTATTTATTTTGAAGGGTTCAGATAAAACTTGAGCTCCAGCAGAATTAGAAAACTTTGTTTTATAAATGAATCAATTCTAAATCTTATAATAAAACGAAAGGTATTGCAGGCTTCTCTTACCCCAGCTGCATCCTCCAGCTCACCCAGAAGGATCCCAAGTCGTTCCCCTTGCCAGCTGTGAGACATAGTCTCTCCAGCGGGTCCGGGGTCTTCCTCTTGGTCTCCTCCCATTGGGATGGGCCCGAAACACCTCGCCAGCAAGGCGCTCGCGGGGCATCCTGACCAGATGCCCGAATCACCCCATCTGGCTTCTCTCCTGGGGGAGGAGCAGCTCAACACCAAGCTCTTTCCAAAAGCCAGAGCCCCTCACTCCGATCTCTGATTGAGAGCCCGGCTATCCTGCGGAGGAAGCTCATTTCAACCGTTTGTATCCGCGATCTCATTCTTTCAGTCACCACCCACAGTTGGTGACCATAGGTGAGGGTTGGAACGTAGATCGACTTGTAAATCGGGAGCTTTGCTTTTCGGCTCAGCTCTCTCTTTACCACAACGGACCGTTGCAGCATCCTACTTATTGCTGATGCCGCACCGATCCCCGCCCGTCGATCTCCCGCTCCATCCTTCCTCCACTCGTGAACAAGACCCCGAGATACTTAAACTCCTCCACTTGGGGCAGGACCCTGTCCCTGACCTGCAGGGTGCAATCCGAAATAAAAATGATCGCAATCTAGTCAATATTAATTAATGATTACAATGTTTTTGTACTCATCATGCAGATAGAATTTAAGTGTCACCAAGATCATCGTCTTGGTTTATGTGGATTGTTGGTATTTTGGTGGTTTTGATTTACAAAATCAGATTTTTGTGAGAATCAGTTTGTCTGCTGACCCAAAATATTGGAAAAACTCCTGAAGGCTGTTCCACCTTATAAAGCAAACCAATATTTCCAGCAATCCGGGAAAGAAAAAAGATCTGTGCTGCTGGAATGTAGGAAATAGGTACATGAAAACATTCCATTGTTTCACACTAATGTGAGATTTGTGCTAAAATTTTATTACAAATCAGCAAACAGGATGTGTGTAGGATCCTCCAGAAGCTCACACATCGATATTTCTACGAAAAAATATCAGAAAGCATACTGTAATAATTTGGAACGCAATAGTCACACTAAAAAATGGAGAGTCAGATTTAATAGATTAGACAACTGAGACGGTGGCTCAGTGGTTAGAGCGTTCGCCTGCAAACCGGAAGTTCACGGGTTCCCATCCCAGTGAGTGTACGTCTAGGGTCCTTGGAGAAGACACCTCTTCTTCTTCTTTCTGCATTTCCCTTCAGGGGTTGCCCCATCAAGTCAGTTTCTTCCATCTAAACATTTCTGCTGTATCCTCTTCAGTCCTTGGAGAAGACACGTAACCCCCGTTTCTCTCACCATTGGTGCCGTCCTGTGCAGTCTGCTGCGGTGTAATGCAGCACACAAATTTCCCCGGTGAGGGATGAATAGAGTGAGTAAAGAGTAAACTAGAGTTCAGTGTCCCAGCCTATCAGACGTTTCCCAGCTTCTGGCTCCTTGCAGCCTGTAATCATGCTATCTGTTTGTAACTGACCTGGTAATAAGATTTTCCAATAAAAATGTTTCTATCCCATCCTTAGATGGAAAAATTGTATCTATCTCACATGAGCTGAGAGCTTATTCCATAAATCAGAACCATCGTGACTAAAGGCTCTTCCTTCAGCTAGAATTTCAGAACTCCTAGGAACCCCTTCCAGTCTTAAATTTTGTGAACATCCTTACAAAGCATTTTCTATCAAAGTAAATTTCCAAGTTTTGCTATATTTTTTAAAGAATTATAGAACTTTGTCAAAACTGTGTCTGAAAAGCAAATGAATGGTTTGACAGAAACTCGTAAATTGCAGAAAAAAAACAGTGATTTTCCACAGCAAGTTTAAAGCTGCAACATAGACGATCCATTTTTAAGAAAAGGGGATAAAAACATCCTGGCCCTCCTGCTGAAAGCCACCCTCAACCATCTGCAATAACAGTATCAGGTTTTTCCAGACCAGCGCTTGCTTTGACATAGATACGCTATCCAGATTTAAATGTGGATACTTTAGGGCTCAGCCTGTTTCCTCTGTGTAAAAAAAAGCCCTATTATCATCTTGTCAATTCCAGTTTCTTCCCCAAAAGCCCATCAAACACAGTCACATCCGCAGATGCATACCTGCACACGCACACACATGCAAACTTTCCCACTGTCAGTGGTTTTCAAACTCATCCTGTCCAGCCCGTAGGTCTGGCAAACTGGGAATAATGAGTCAACCTCCACACTTATTGCAGGAGACAAAAGGACTGGAAGTTAAGTGTCATCTCCCGGAGGTGTTGAAAGGGTGGATTGGAGCAGAGGAAGTTCTTCAGAAGGCTGAGTGGATGTTTATCTGTGCCGAGCAAGGGTTAGATGAGGGAGAGAAGGACTAAGAAAGTTAAAGGAAGACGAGATCCAAAAAAAGATGGTCCTGGCAGAGAAAGGGTATATAGATAGAGATCGTAATGGAAACTAGAGATTTTTATCTTGTGTGTACAGACCTCTCAAATTAGTTTATTGATTACAAAAAGTTCCAAAATGATGAGTTAGATTTCTCACTAATAGTGTTCTTACAGATGCACATAATTACATGGACATACCAGCCATTTTTCTCTCTTCTCGGAACAATAAATCATTTAAAAACCAGGCTGCATGGATGGCATATCCATGTCCATGAACTATGAAAACAGCATGCTTGAAAAACCAACAGGGGGATTTACGCATGGCTGCTTTCTTCCACCGGCTGAAGGTGAGCTCTCTGAGTGCACGGCTGTTAAGTTCAAACAACCCAGCTGGCCTCAAACTCCGACAACACAACATCTCATAAACAAGAAGATTTTTAGTCTGAGGTTGAAATCATAAGCAGCTAAGTCCTCGGTCAGGAAGGAGAGCAGAAACAAACCGTTCCAAAAGAAGACGGTCTTTAGAGCTGTGGTTGGTTTAAGCTTCCGTAGTCGGGTCTGTTCTAGTCATCTTCTTCTTTCGGCATTTCCTTTCAGAAGTCACCACAGCAAGCCATCTAACCCTATCTTCTGCATCGTCTTTGGTCACACCAACTATCTTCATGTCTTCCTTCACTGTATCCATGAACCTTCTCTTTGGTCTTCCTCTAGACCTCCTACCTGGTGGTTCCCAATTCAGCATCCTTCTTCCGATGTACTCTCTCTCTCTCCTCTGCACATGTCCAAACCTTCTCAGTCTGGCCTCTCTGACTTTATTTCCAAAACCTCTAACATGTGCTGTTCCTCTGATCCTGTCCATCCTGGTCACTCCCAGAGAGATTCTCAGCATCTTCATCTCTGCTACCTCCATCTCTGTTTCCTGTCTTTTTCCTCAGTGCCACTGTCTCTAGACCAAACAGCAAGGCCAGTCTCACCACGGTTTTGTACACTTTACCTTTCATTTTAAACTTGAATTTGAAACTCTTCTATCACACATCACAGCTGATACTTTTCTCCACCCATTCCAGCCTGCCTGCACACGTTTCTTCACCTCTTTTCCACACTCTCCATTGCTCTTTTTCCAGCCTTTTCCTCAGTGCCACTGTCTCTTGACCAAACAAACAGCAAACACAAAAAAAACCCATGTTCTAGTTTTCTGACTCATTTAATTAGTTTAGTAGTGGCAAAACAAAAGAAATTTGACCAAAACCTAGAAAACAAGTACCTGCTCATAATGTTAGTTGTGCTCAGCTTTTTTAAAGTAGAACTATAAAAATAATCTTTTGTGTCTGACTTGTATTTAGCCACGGTTATGTAGTTGTGGTCACAGTACCAATAGCTCCATTGTGCAGATGGTGGTACCAAACATGTCTCTTTAACGCTCCCACTGGGAATCTGTGTCTCTGCCAAGACAACCACAGGTGTTACATAGACATGAACACAATGTGAGGACTGGAAGTGTGTGGAAATACACGTACACATAAAACCAAACAAGCACACAATCTCTGTTTTATAACAGTCCCTTTGTCTTTTTTAATTTATCAAAGACATGACAGAGAGGAAGCTGTGTTCCAAAAACCAGTCTGTCAGCTGATGATTGGTTTATGCTTCATATTATCTGGGACAAATTTGACTCCTCTGGAAGGATGTTTATATGATTTAGGACTGTGTTTGTGGGAATGTTCGCGGAATGGTTGCGGATTTGTATCCCACTGAGTTCACATCTAGGGTCCTTGGAGAAGACACCTAACCCCCTGTTTCTCTCACCACTGGCGCCATCATCGGTGGCAGCCTGCTGCGGTGATGTAATGCAGCACACAAATTTCCCGGTGAGGGAACAATCTTTAACATCTGTGAGGTGGCACTGATGTTGGTTGATACGACCTCTAATTCATTCATTCCCTGACCTGCTAGCGTCTGTGCAGGTCAGTTCATACCATACTCTGTCCTCAAAGTCATCATGGATCTTGCTTTGTGCTGGTGCACAGTCGTGTTCGAAGAGGAAAGACCAAACCAGCCGCACAAAGTTGGGAGCATGTTTTTGTTCAAAATTTCTTGGTGTGATGAAGCGTTCAAGTTCTTTCACTTGAACTAAGGGACAATGTTCAACCCCTGAAAAATAGTCTGCCGACATCCAAATGAAACCAGCTGTGTTGCCACTTTCTGCCACTATGGAAAGTGCCATATTGAATTATCGAAGCCAGAAATATGCAGTCATTGATCTATTTTGTTTTCACATGGCAACTACGCCTTCAACTACCTTGCCAACCAGGAGCTAGCTTTTAGAGCAACAAACTACCAATCCATCTGAATCATGGTCGAGGTCAGAGGTGGGCAAACTTTTTGATTTGCGACCACATTGAGTTCTAACATTTAACAAAGGGCCCGGAACAGGAGCAGATGGACAGCATGCTTTGGTAACCTCTAGATTAGACCAATAGAACGGCACACTAAATGTTATATCAAGCGCATTAAATTTCAAATCTAGCGCGCTACCTAGTGCGATAGCGCTAGTGCCATATCGCTGAATAGCATGCATTTAGCAGCGCTAGGTTTGAAATCTAAGCGCTTGATGTAACGTTTTGTTTGTTTTAACATCCAACACACTTGTTTACGTGCGTGTATTGGGCCCGATGGCTTTTCATATCTGCGCGAACTGTTAATTTTGACAGCGTGCACATCATGGAGACACACGCATTTTAATGGGAGCAGTGTTGTTGTTTTCGCATCAAGGCCTATATTTCTAGAGTGAGCCATCTAGTGATGAAACATCAGAATTGCAGGAAAAACCTAAAAAAAAAACAAAACAAAAAAAAACATGGTTTATTTATTTAAATTTTTTAAGTTTGGCATGCTGGATTAAACAGTTTAACAGGCCGTATGTGGTGCGCGGGCTGTAGCTTGCCCATGCCTGGTCTAGGTTCTTTTTGTCATTGGTAAATTAAAATCTGTTAATCAAACTTGTCCACTCCCGACTCTCATCCAAAAACACACTCATGGAATGAACAGCTGCTATATATTTTTAACTGATACATCTGTTTGGCCAGTTATTAACTTGATGAACTTGTGCTATGAGGCTGGTATGGGGCCAAATCACTTCCTGTCCTTCTCCGGCTTCATTTTTCTCATATCCACATTAATCAATTCCACAGAAACGTTCACACTAATCTCGATACCAAAGAGAACTCTTGTCTGTTTTCCCTGAGTTTTATTAGGTTGTATAAAAGTCTGTTTTTCATCACTTTCAGGGTCCAGAATTGCTGAGCAAGTACGTCGGTGAGTCTGAAAGAGCGGTCAGAGAGGTAAGTCCATCTAACTCTTGTATGTGCTCATCATCATTCGTACATTTTTAAGCTGAATTCTTTGACGTAAAAGATCATCTAATGGCGTTTGTTTCGTGAATAATGTAGCTGTGTTTCCTCCGTGTGTTTGTGCACACTCCGGTCAGAATGTGATTCATCTGCTTTATTTGTCCTGTTTTCTTCCTGTGTTGCTGACGCTGCTCACAGGTGTTTCGGAAAGCCAGAGCGGTCTCTCCTTCTATCGTCTTCTTTGATGAAATTGATGCCCTGGCCAGTGAAAGAGGAAGGTACGCCATGGATATTTTATTTTATAGAGACACAAAACACAACTTCCTCCTCTGACATGATCATGATGTCTTTCCACCCACAATCTTTCTTGGATTTTTTTTTCAGCTCACAGCAGCTGTCAGTGCTTTCGATGTTTAGTATTATGGTCTGTCGTCGTTCAAAGATGACAAACTTCTAACGGTTGCTGTGGTGGGTTTTAATTCACCAACCACAACCTCTGATTCATACATGATAGGAAGAGCAAACATGGAGCAGAACAGACACTTTGTCCCTGTGGTGCCTTCTTAGACTTTTGTGGCTTTTTTTTTTTTTTTTTTTTTTACCACCCTGGAACACAGAGCATAGTCTTGTCCGGAAGCGCTTTGGTGGGATGGCACTGGGAACATCTGTGACCTAAAGGAAAGGGGATGAGGAGGAGGTGGGTGGTTAGAGAACACAGACCGGAGGCACACAAACACTTCATTGTGCCCTTTCACAGCAGATGGGGAAGGCCAAATATGCAGCATACTTCCTGGTGAAGCAGGCGACGAAACTAAAGCCTGCAGGATAGAAACCAGGCCTAACGTCTTTATAAAAATTTTTTTTCTCTCTACAAACACCAAATTTTAACATGTTCTTGGTTCATTTTAACTAGTTTTATGTTTTACTGGTGCTTTGCATTCAGAAATATTTAGATTTTTCTATTTAAAAAAGGATTATTTGGTCATTTTAGATTCATTATTTTTTATTTTCTTTGAAAAAAATGAATATTTGGTAATAATTAGTCAGACGTGCATACATACTTTAAGCTCAGATTTAATGTAGGATGTCCTCCCTGAAACAACTTCAGTATTTATCTAGCCCAAAGCTGCATGAGGGCAATACGGTGGTGCAGTGGGTAGCACAGTGGTCTCATAGCAAAAAGGTCACGGGTTTGAGTCCTGGGTGGGGATGAGGCTTGGAGCACCGACCTTTCTGTGTTGAGTTTGCATGTCCTGCACATGTATGTGTGGATTTCGTCCAGGTTGTCCGGTTTCCTCCCACCCTCCAAAAACATGCATAGTAGGATGATTGGCCAATACACAATAGCCCCTAGGAATGAGTGTGTAGTGTGTGTGTGTGTGTGGTTGTATGTGTGTGGCCCTGCGACAGACTGGCGACCTGCTCAGGCTGTACCCTGTATCCTGCTCTAATCTGCTGGAATGGGCTCCGGTACACCTTGCAACCCAGTAAGTAATTAAACGGTTAAGAAGGTGACTAAAGCTGGAGGCACAAATTCAATTAATAAAATTAAACAAGCTGTTTGATCAATTAGAACTAAATCTATAAATGCGATAAAATATCTGAATTTATAAATGAATTAGTCAGTTTCTTTTCCAATTAAAAATAGAAACTGAAACATACAAAAAAAAAATCTCAAAATGCTAAAAACAAAAGCTGAAACTTGCGAAAAAAAACCCTTCATCTGAAATTGTAGAAAAACTTAACACAATAGCATTTACAACAAACTTCCTTCCAGAGTTGAATTTAATTAAATATACTTTATTAATCCCCAAAGGGAAATTTGAGTACTGCAGTGCAAGCACGAGGTGTTTAAAACCTCAATGCTTCGTCGCCCCTATCCACCGGTGTCCCAGTCCAGTCGCACTGTGTCCAACCTGGCAAACCAAAAGCAGGTGTCCGGAATAAGTCACAAAGCCAGGCCGCAGTGAAGAACACCAAACTGGCCTCTGTGTTTCACTGGGTTCGAGTGTGCGCCTCAGTTCCTCGAGTGAGCAACCAGACGTTTCCATGGAAACCACAAAAACAGAGGGCCCGAAGCACCTCCTCTAGACTGTCTCCTTCTCTGCACCTCCTCCAGATCGACTCTTTCTCCTCAGCTCCGCCGGGACTAAACCAACTTCTCCAGCCACACACGGATGTGCCTCCTAGAGCCAGCAGCTGGTCGTGCATGTTAACATGCATGTCAACAGCAGAATGACTCCATAACCAGCTAGCCGTTGGGAGCTAGCCAGACAATTTCTGAAAAATCAGCTGTTTGACACAAAACAAAGTCCAAAATGACGTTCAAAGTGAGCTCAAAATTAAATCTCCAGAACGAGACAAAACAAAGCCAGAAGAAGGGACAGAAACTCAGCGGAAGTTAGCGATTAAACGTTCAAGTAACAGGGAGCACTACAGCAGGCAGCCGCCGAGGGCAGCGCCTTAGCCGTCGCTAAGAACCAGCGTTAGCCAACGTTGATGTAGATACATCAAGCAGTATATGTTAACCCTCGTTTCAGACTATAAACACACAAACTCACATAATTCTAAGCTACCAATCTGAATCATACCCATAGTAACCTTCTCCACCATCTTTACTCCTGTTGCCACAGTAAAAAAAAAAAAGTGTATGTACTTTATTTAATGAATTTGTTAATACTTTTATAGAAGAACGCAGAGCGTTTTTGATGAATTTAGAACACTTCTGGCTCATTTCCAGTTTTACTAAATTTTCTGTCCTGTTCTGGCTGTTCTCAGCCCTTTTTTTTTTGTCAGCGTGACTGTCAACTTCCTTCTCTGCATTTACATTATGAGCAAGCTTTCTTCTCCTTATCTTGATTTTTCAATTTTAAATATGTGCTCGATGACAGGAAGGCCAGCTCCACGTTTGCCAGCGTGAGGTGATGGACGGGGGGCTGGACTTGCGCCTTCGGGCTACTCACCATTTTCAAAAATGCACTTAGAGTTGATCTGCAGAAGGTTATTTATTGGTCTTGCCTCGCTGCCATGTTTAATCAATGAAATGGCTCGCAAGCACCAGGAAAAAAAAAGTTTGAAACCACTGACAGAGGCGGGCTGTGTGGGTGCAGAGAAGCACCTGTAAATCTGTCAGCTTACCTGCCACGACTTCAGACCAGTGGAATGAAGAGAAGCAGAGCACAAACAAAAACACACATGTTGGACAGACGGGAAGATTGGCTAACAGGGAAACAAAAACATCTTCAGATGGACTGAAAAGAACTTTGCGATCTTATTCAAATTGTTCCTGAACGGTTCTTTTCTTCCTCCTCTTTTTTTTTTTTCTTTTGTTTTTTACTCCCCTAAAAAACCCGTTCCCGTGCATCCTGTCTACCCAACAGACACAAACTTTCTCTCTGTCCCCGACTTTCTCCTCACATATCTCAGTGACAGAGGTCTTTTGTGCTCCTCTGCGGCCTTGTCTGGGCTAATGACGTCTGGCACTTCCGCTCGCCCTGTCAACAGAGACTGTGAGTGTGCGTTTGGAAGGACGGCCGTCAGCGCGGGGCGATGGAAAATAACCACCTTGTAACACAGTGACTCATACAACGATGAGCTTTATTGAAGTCATATTCTTTTCTACATTTCCGCCGCTCCACAAAGCTCCATTGTTGTTCGGAATCAGTCACGTCTGACAGGATTGCTGTGCATTTTATCTGATTAATTGTTTGCGTAGTAGTTTGCAAAGTGGGGCTTATTGGCATGACTAAACCTAAATGAAGCAAACAGGATTTAAGTGGACAAAAAGTCCTGAAATATTCATTTATAAATAGGTTTATTCTGCAAATAATTATTCTGAAATGCACATGATTTTCTTATTCAAATGTTACAAATCATTATAAACTGTAACCATGTTTCTTTTATTAACTAATGCCTTAAATAGTTTCACAAAAAAAAAAAAAAAAGTATTTTTGGTACTCAAGACGAAATCTCAACATTTCGAGTCATATTAAAGCTGCTAAAATCTGCAGCACGTGTTCATTAATAAGAAATATAATTTGTTTTCCTTCATAATGAGTTTATTTATCCCCAATTTTTTGAGGGTAATATAACAAACAGGGCTACATTAAGTGGTTAGAACAGGGGTGAGCAAACTTTTTGATTTGGGGCCACATTGAGTTCTAACATTTGACCAGGGGGCCGGAACAGGAGCAGAGGGATGCCATGTTTTGGTAACAGCTAGATTAAATTGATAGAATAGCGCGCTACATGTTACATCAAGAGCGTTAAATTTCAAACCTAGCGCGCTAGGTCTGAAGGCGCTTAAAAATGTGCATTTAGTAGCGTTAGGTTTGAAATCTAAGCGCTTGATGTATCATTTTGCTTGTTTTAACATCGAACACGCTTGTTTACGTGCGTGTATTGGGCCTGATGGCTTTCTACATCCGTGCACACTGTTTATTTTGACAGCGTGCACATCACGGAGACACACATTTTAATGGGAGCAGTGTTTTTGTTTCCTCAATAAAGCCAATATATCCAGACTGAGCCATCTAGTGACAAAACATCAGAATTGCAGGGGAAATAAAACAAACAATTGAATTTTGAAAATGCTTTATTTATACCCCAAAGGGAAATTT
Organism: Neostethus bicornis; assembly: GCA_902685375.1. Taxonomy (NCBI): domain Eukaryota; kingdom Metazoa; phylum Chordata; class Actinopteri; order Atheriniformes; family Phallostethidae; genus Neostethus; species Neostethus bicornis. Next base: position 9,138,625 of record CACRXE010000076.1, on the reverse strand, counting down.
GATATTTGCCTTAAATTTTTTTCTTAAAAGATTAAACATGGTTAATTTGTTTAATTTTTTTTTAAGTTTGGCTGGCCGGATTAATATACTTAATGGGCCGCATGGGGCCCACGGGCCGTATTTTGCCCATGCCTGGGTTAGAATGTGAAGAGATCAGTTATCAACAAATAAAGGAACAAACTCCTCCATCCTTTGGCTCTTTCTGGACTTCTTCCTCTCGGTTTTAAACACTCCGATCTTAAAGACGCTGGTGGATATGCTCACACAACATTATCTCCTTTGAGCATTGGCACACCCCAGAGTTGTGTTCTAAGTCCCTTTTTTGTTCACTCTCTGGATGCACAAATATTCAGCAAGAAAGCAGAGTTGCATGTAGAGAAGTTTGCAAGTGGCATGGCGGTAGTAGCATACATTAGTCACAGTGAGGGGTCAGAATACATCGGCGAGGTGGAAAATTAGGTGCAGAAATAACAACTACTGCATCAAAATGGACAGAAATCAAAAACTTAAGAGGACCTGGCACCAGCTTCCTTCCATGTGCATATGGGGGACAGCTTTGGGAAGTCTGTGACCACACATATGTGGGTATGCATATAGCTAAAGCATAGTCCGGAAAACTTTATTGAAGAGTTTCTTCTGCGGTTATAAGAGGATCCAGATCGGGAGCATCTTTCTCTGCAGAAGAGAAGGACAGACATTAAACAGTTTCTTCTTCTTTTGGCATTTCCCTTCAGGGGTCGCCACAGCAAGTCAGCCTCTTCCATCTAACCCTATGTGCTGCATCCTCTTTGGTCACACCAACTATCTTCATGTCTTCCTTCACTGTATCCATGAACCTCCTCTTTGGTCTTCCTCTAGCCCTCTTTCCTGGTGGTTCCAAATCCAGCATCCTTCTTCCGATGTACTCTCTCTCCTCTGTACACGTCCAAACCATCTCAGTCTTGCCTCTCAAACTTTATCCCCAAAACCTCTAACACGTGCTGTTCCCCTGATGTACTCATTTCTAATCCTGTCCATCCTGGTCACTCCCAGAGAGATCCTCAGCATCTTCATCTCTGCTACCTCCATCTCTGCTTCCTGTCTTTTCCTCAGTGGCACTGTCTCTAGACCAAACAGCATGGCCGGTCTCACCACGGTTTTGTACACTTTCCCTTTCATTCTAGCTGAAACTCTTCTGTCGTACATCACACCTGATACTTTCCTCCACCCGTTCCAGCCTGCCTGAACACGCTTCTTCACCTCTTTTCCACACTCTCCATAGCTCTGGACTGTTGATCCTAGATACTTAAAATCTTCCACCTTCTTTATCTCTTCTCCCTGTAACCTCACTTTTCCATTTGAATTCCTTTCATTCACACACATGTACTCTGTCTTACTCTGGCAGACATTAAACGGTTTAAACTTGTTTAACATGTTTCGTCCAGTCTTCAATAATATCCTTAAATAAGTTATGTTTTATGAAAGTCTTTTTAACCGTCTGTCATTTGCTGAGCCTAATCTTCCGTATTTTCACTCACCTTCGCAGCTCTGGTGGGTCTGGTGGTGTCGGAGACCGGGTCCTGGCTCAGCTCCTGACAGAGATGGACGGCATTGAGCAGCTCCGAGATGTCACTGTGCTGGCTGCCACCAACCGGCCCGACATGATAGATAAGGTAAACAAACGCAGAGCGTCTGTCTTCATCTTTCCATCCACCTCTTTGGTCCATGATTGATAAGGTTCAATAGATGTTTTGTGTTTGTCTTCCTTGCTTCCTCCTCTCCCACTCACCGTTGCACATGATTGATAAGGCGTAAGGTCACTGGGTCCGATCTGTGTTCCCTGAATCTGAAATGAGCACAAAATGTCCTAGTCCAGTCAAATTAGATGAGTAGATTTTTACTTTTTATTTTGGATTGTGAAAACAAATTATTTCAACTTTTTTTCATCCATTTTTTCTGCAATAAGTAGAATTAAGTGACGTTGTGTTGCACTTTGGTTCAGACTTCATTCTCATTGGTGACTTCTTTAAGCTCTTCAGGGGGTTTCAGAGATGTTCCCAGTCCAGCTGTGAGACAGTCCCTCAAGTGTTGTGTCCCCAAAGTGTCCAGAACACCTCTCTATTGAGCTGTCTCGAGTGGATCTTAGCGTATGCTCACACTAGGCATTGTTGTTGTCCGATTCCCTTAGGAATACCCAACCCTCTCTCTTTGGTTCCTCTAAACGGAAGAGAAACTTCCTGATCTCTTCCCAAATGTCAGAGCTCACTACTTTATTTCTGAGTGCTTCTTCATCCCGCAGAGGAAGCTTATATTTGCTGCATGTGTCCGTGATCTTGTTCATTCAGTCACCACCCACATTGGGTGACTTTAGATGGTGTTCAGAATGGTTCTAGGACATTTCAGCCTCGGAGATTTCAGCCACGGACATTTGGGCCAAAAAATTGCAACTTAGGATATTTGAGCCATGTGCGTCACCGAATTTAAGACATTTCAGTCTCGGACATTTCAGCCACGGACATTTGGTTCAAAAACCTATTTTCTGTAGAAAATTGTGATATTTTATGTAAAACATTGTGATATTTTGTAAATAGCCTAGGTTGCAGTTTCTTGGCCCAAATGTCTGTGGCTGACATGACCGTTCACCCAGTAGGACAGTTATATAACCCTTTGTGTTACGTGTGAAGTAGATATTCTGAGCGTATCTCAATATAATTTCTAACTTGTAAAATATTGTGATATTTTATGTAAAAAATTTATTGTAAATAAACAGTTGCACTACAGAAAAGAATTGCTTTTAGTCATTTTCATCCCATGGCTCAAATAAAAAATTCTGATATTTTTTTTAAAAATTCTGATATTTTACAAATAAAAAATTCTGATATTTTTAAAAAATTCTGATAAAATTCTGATATTTTTAAAAAAGTCTGATATTTTATGTAAAAATTTTATCGTAAATAAACAGTTGCACTACAGAAAATAATTGCTTTTAGTCATTTTTATCCCATGGCTCAAATAAAAAATTCTGATATTTTTAAAAAATTCTGATATTTTATGTAAAAATTTGATATTTTATGTCAAATTTTTTATCACTACAGAAAATAATTGCTTTTAGTCATTTTTATCCCATGGCTCAAATAGCCTAGCCTAGGTTGCAGTTCTTCAAATGTCCGTGGCTGAAATCTCTGAGTCACCGTGGCTCAAATAGCCTAGGTTGCAGTTTTTTGGCTCAAATGTCCGTGGCTGAAATCTCCGTGGCCGAAAAGACCGTTCACCGTTCAGAACATAGATCGGCTGGTAAATCAGGGGCTTCACTTTTTGGCTCAGATCTTTCTTCACCATGATGAACCGATGCAGCCGTCCTAATTATTGTGTTGGCTGCACTGACCCGTCTGTTGAAATCCGTCTTTATTCTCCCTTTACTTAAACAAGATTTCGATATTCCTAAACTCCTCTCCTTTGGGAAGGTCCTTGTCCCCGACATGTAGAGGATACGTTGCTTTTGGTCTCAAATGCAGAGTTACGGATTTCCATCCCAGCAGCTTCGCGCTCCTCACTCAGCTGCCAATAGATCAAGTAGAGTATATGACAGACTGATGAAGTTAACAGGACCACATCCTAACCCGATACCTCCACCACATGGGCCAGAAATTCTCTCCATAAAAGCGATGAACAGAGTTGGTGACAAAAAGCAGCTTCGGTGGTGTCCAACTCTCACCAGACAAAATATCTGGTTTGTCATCTGCGATGTGGCCTAAGCGCAGGACCCGTCTGGATTTACTTTCTCCGTTTCGTCATCTTCCGTTTGTTCTGGGGTCGGGCCGTGGGGGCAACAGCCTCAAACGGGAAGCCCATGCCTCTCTCACCCCGGCTGCATCTTCCAGCTCACCCGGAAGGATCCCAAGTCGTTCCCCGGCCAGCTGTGAGACATAGTCTCTCCAGCGGGTCCGGGGTCTGCCCCTGGGTCTACTCCCGGTGTGACGTGCCCAAAACACCTCGCCTGCGAGGTGCTCGGGAACCACCCCATCTGGCTCCTCTCAACCTGGAGGAGGAGCGGCTTGACACCGAGCTCCTCCCGGATGGCAGAGCTCCTCACCCGATCTCTGAGTAAGAGTCAGCCACCCTACGGAGGAAGCTCATTTCGGCCGCTTGTATCCGTGATCTCATTCTTTCGGTCACCACCTACAGCTGGTGACCATAGGTGAGGGTAGGAACGTAGATCGACTTGTAAATCGAGAGCTTTCTCTACTCTCTAAAATTCTTCATCCCCTCCAAACATCTATTTTATTTGTTACGTTCTATTCTCTATCTTAATAAAATGTACTGAACGCTGATTAAAAAGGATTTGGTAAAAAAAGATCCTGGAGAGGAGAGTTTTGAAGTCAGAGCTCTTTCTTAGCGAGCCAGTTTTATTTTTCTATCTTTAATAAATAGTTGAAAATGTTTCATTTTAATAAGGAAGTGGCCTCAGCCAGTTCTTTTACACATATCAACATCTCGGCTAAGAACAGAACATCAAGAGCTGACATGTCTGGCACTGTTTTATGTAAACTGATAACTGCTCACTTCAGATCCATCAACACAAATCCCTTGCAGACATTTTTCATTCTAACTCTATCCTCAAGCACAAACGCCAGCCCTCATTTCCTGGCCCATTTGTGGAGAATTGATCCATTGCTGTGGTGGAGGAATGACAGCAGCTTCCTCCACCTCCGCAACTGGTTGCCATCTCATATCAAACTCCATTAGTGGTGCAGCAACTGAGAAACATTACGAGCCGAATGAATTTATAAATCAAATGAGAGAGAAGTAGAGTCGTGTTAAAAGAAAGCTGGATAGACCGTCCTAACTGTATGTCTTCTTCTTCTTCTTTCGGCATTTCCCTTCAAGGGTCGCCACAGCAAGTCAGCCTCTTCCATCTAACCCTATCTGCTGAATCCTCTTTGGTCACACCAACTATCTTCATGTCTTCCTTCACTGTATCCATGAACCTCCACTTTGGCCTTCTTCTAGTCCTTTTTCCTGGTGGTTCCAAATCCAACATCCTTCTTCCTATGTACTCTCTCTCTTCTGCACATGTCCAAACCATCTCAGTCTGGTCTCTCGAACTTTATCCCCAAAACCTCTAACATGTGCTGTTCCCCTGATGTACTCAATTTCTAATCGGTGAACGGTCATTTCAGCCACAGACGTTTGGGCCAAAAACTGCAACCTAGGATATTTGAGCCATGAGATAAAAATGACCAAAAGCAATTATTTTCTGTAGTGCAACTGTTTATTCACAATAAAATTTTTACATAAAATATCCCAATTTTTTAAAAGATCATAATTTTTTACATAAAATATCACAATGTTTTACATAAAATATCACAATTTTCTACATAAACATAAAAGATCACAATTTTTTAAAAGATCACCATTTTTTACATAAAATATCACAATTTTTTACATAAAATATCACAATTTTTTACATAAAATAGTTTTTTGGCCCAAATGTCCGAGGACAAAATGCTCATGGCTGAAATGTCCTAAATTCTTTCTAATCCTGTCCATCCTGGTTTTGTACACTTTCCCTTTCATTTTAGCTGAAACTCTTCTATCACACATCACACCTGATACTTTTCTCCACCCATTCCAGTTTGCCTGCACACGCTTCTTCACCTCTTTTCCACACTCTCCATTGCTCTGGACTGTTGATCCTAGATACTTAAAATCTTCCACCTTCTTTATCTCTTCTCCCTGTAACCTCACTTTTCCGTTTGGATCCCTCTCATTCATCCTAACTGTATGCATGTCAGAGGTCAAATCTCTGCATGGACAGATGGGCTACACTAAGCCTTCCTTTCTACATGACCCCCCCATCTCAGGAAGCGGTCTCCCTATACAGCTAAGAAATCTGATTACTTCCTCAAACCCCCCACTGACTTTGTGTCTGTGTGTTTATTAAGGTTCAAGTCATTTGAATGAGAAACTATTAAGAACACTGGGAACAGAAGCCACCAAATGGGCTGATAGTCACCCTTCCTGAGACCCCCTGTTGTTTCTGCATTCAGAGCCTATTTTTACCATCCCTCCCAACACTACCAACAGTGTCAGTTCACACCGGAGATGAGGGGAGCATTTCCATACCAATGACAGGATATGATGGAACAAATGAAGATTAATGGGATGCTCGGGTGTCAATGAAGTCATTGTCAGATTTCACTGGTGGAGATGGGGGACCCTAGGGGGCTCTACTGTTTGATGGACGGATTGGGAAGAAGGGAGAGAGAAATTTTTGAAGGAACCAGCTTGTTGTGCATCCCAATAACTGATTTCTATGTTTTGATGACAGACTATTTTTATTTACTTTTGTAAGCTAATAGTTCTAATCTCACGGCGTACATTGATAAGAATTGTAGCGCTCATTAGCTCAGAAATGCGATGTACAACAAAAAACTAACGTAAATACAATTATTCAGTTTCACTTCCATACGAAAGAGCATTATTAATCTTGTTTGAGGCTGCTAACACAGTTCCGTTCCGTCGTCTTCCACTTATCCGGGGCCGGGTCGCAGGGGCAACAGCCTCAGATGGGAAGCCCTGGCTTCTCTCACCACAGCTGCGTCCTCCAGCTCACCCAGGAGGATCCCGAGTTGTTCCCCGGCCAGATGTGAGATATGAATCTAGGACATTTCGGCCACGGACATTTCGTCAACAGACATTTGGGCCAAGAAACTGCAACCTGGGATATTTGGGCCATGTGGGCCACTTGGGATGGACTTTTGGGCCACGAACCATTTTTTTTCTTCTTTTTCTTTAAATATATCCCTAATCCTATTTCTGTGATGATGTATCCTGTGAAATTGAATAAAACAGTTGCATTACACAAAATAATTGCTTTTAGTCAGTTTTATCCCATGGCCCAAATATCCTAGTCACCGGGGCCCAAATATCCAAAGTTGCAGTTTCTTGGCCCAAATGTGCGTGGCCGAAATGTTCGTTCACTGTGAGACATAGCCTCTCCAGCGGATCTGGGGTCTGCTGGAATTTACACTGAATACAGTGTAAATTCAATTCAAGTGACTTTATTGATCCTCTACTGGGAACAACCGACTGTCCTGTAGAACATTCCAAGAAGAGCATTAAGCTCCGTGAGCTCCATTCTGCTTCTGGACAGTCGCTGCGTGGTGCCAAGCCTGGTAGAATAGAGCAGGAACAACTGCTTGGTGGAACAGAGCTGTAAAACTCATTCACTTAGCAAAACTATTGCGTTTTCTTTTATATTCCTATTTTGGTTCATTTATATAAAAAAAAATGGCAGACCCTGCTGTTTAACCTCACATGTACAATCTCCCCAAGTGCATGAGCTTCAGCTGCACAAATACTTTTTGTTTATGTTGTAATATGGGCTTGGTTGAGAACAAAATCCAGTGACAACACCAAATTGGTGCTTAAATAGTATTTTAACACTGGATGGCAGAGCTTGCAAACTGCTGAAAGATGCATGACTGAAATAGAAAAGCATTTTGTCTTTGTAGATAGGCAGATGGATGGATAGACTTATACAGTATATCCAAATAATATAAATCTATAGGTAAATTGACAGAGATATAGATCTAAATTTCTTATCTGGTTCAACTTTTAACTGTGATGCTTTTAACAGGCTGGAATGGGTGGAGAAAAGTATTAGGTGTGATGTGTGATAGAAGAGTTTTAGCTAAAATGAAAGGGAAAGTGTACAAAACCATGGTGAGACCGGCCATGCTGTTTGGTCTAGAGACAGTGGTACTGAGAAACAGACAGGAAACATAGATGGAGGTAGCAGAGATGAAGATGCTGAGGATTTCTCTGGGAGTGACCAGGATGGACAGGGTCAGAGGAACAGCACATTTTAGAGGTTTTGGAGATAAAGTCCGAGGCCAGACTGAGATGGTTTGGACATGTGCAGAGGAGAGAGAGAGAGTACATAGGAAGAAGAATGCTGGGTTTGGAACCACCAAGAAAGAGGGCTAGAGGAAGACCAAAGAGGAGGTTCATGGACGCAGTGAAGGAAGACATGAAGATAATTGGTGTGACCAAAGAGGATGCAGCAGATAGGGTTAGATGGAAGAAACTGACTTGCTGTGGCGACTCTTGAAAGGAAATGCTGAAAGAAGAAAAAGCAAGGTTGAATGCATCTTTTGTACATTTAAAAGCTTGTCTTTCTGGTCTTTGTAGTAAACACAATTTCTGGACAATCAGAAACGCTAGATAATAAAGCAGCTGTGAGAAAACAGAAATATTTAGATTATTCACCAAAGACACAGAAATAAAATCCCACAGATCAGCCTCCACACTGATTGTTTCTCTATTTGTAAGATAATGTAACTAAACAGCTTCAGTAACACCTCCACATGGTGACACCGTTCTGGCCTTATCACACCGATCCTCCTGTTCTACTAGAAACTCACACTTCCTCTTCATGTGGGGTTGCTATGCAGCCAACCAACTGATTGATTAGTAACACCAGCAATATTTATCCAGTCAGTCTGGGGAAGAAAAAAAACCTCCGTGTTATTACAGCAGCAAACCTGACACGTCGTTTTTTTCCTTTTCTCAGACATTTTGGGTTTTTATTGTTTCCAAATTATTGGCGTGACTTTTTTGTCTTTTCAAGGTTTTTATTTTCTGTTCTTTCTTTGTTTTCGTGTCTTTTCTGTGGTCCCATAGACGGCTTGGGCCTGGCAGGAATTGAACCAGGTACTCCCGGTTGAAAGATGGTATCTCTACCACTAGGCCAACGCCCCCTGGGACCATGATGTGACTTTAAACTAATCCTGAAAGAGGTTGTAGTTCAACAAATAGAGTTAAAACAAGAGTCAAAACTAGAGGTAATTCAACTGGAATTCGAAACCCTGTTTCAAATGTTGTTTTACCGAAAGCCTCTAGTCTTGTCTGAGTATTTGAATGAAGTAATAACCTGAATTACAACAGATTACTCCCTCAAACAGCTGTGGACTAACTTTTCCACTTGTGGACCCCTAACTGTTGCTAAAGTTTCTCAAAGGGCCAGAACCAGGAGCAGATGTATGGTGTTTTTTGGTGTGCCAGTTAATAACAAGAACAAAATAACATGGATATGTAATTAATGTGCTTAGATTTTAATTAAAAATTAAAATTCAATATGAACTTTAGAGTGACTGGGTTTCCCACTCAGAGATAGAGGGAGGAGCTCTGCCATCAAGGAGGACCTCTGAGTAGATCTAGGTGCTCCTTCGGGTCGAGAGAAGCCAGATGGGGTGGTTCGGGTAATTAGTTAAAGATGCTTCCTGATGCTACACTGGTGAGGTGTTCAGTGCACGTCCCAGTCCCCGGACCCACTGGAGAGACTATGTCTCCCAGTTGGACACGGATCACCTCAAGATCCTCCCAGGTGAGCTGGAGGATGCAGTCGGGGTGAGAGAAGCCTGGCTTTCTCATCTGAGGCTGTTTCCCCCCGCGACCCAGTTCAGGATACACGGAAGATGACAAAACGAAAGAGAGTACATTGGCAGAAGGATGCTGGATTTGGAACCACCAGGAAAGAGGGCTAGAGGAAGACCAAAGAGGAGGTTCATGGATACAGTGAAGGAAGACATGAAGATGGTGTTACTGAAGAAGATGCAGCAGATAGGGTTAGATGGAAGAAACTGACTTGCTGTGGCGACCCCTGAAGGGAAATGCTGGAAGAAGAAGAAGAAATATGCTCACCCCAAATCGTTCTCTGGATGAAGCTTGACTTTCTTGTATCACCAGAAAAATTTAAATGAAATCAAATTGGAATCAAGTGTTAAGCCTTGTCGTATTGTTGTGCTTTTACATTTATTGGGAAAAAAAATTGTTATTAATGAGAAAATGCACGTGAACACCAACTAATGTCATTAACAATTAGCTCCGCAGCTTTGATCATCTGAGTGCAACCAAAACCCAAGAAAATGATTAAGTCTTTTGAACCATTCATTGGAATACACTAGAATAGCAGGACTATGACATATTAAAGTTCTGTTCTGTCCCGTCGTGTTCCGTTCATCTGGGGCCGGGTCGCGGGGGCAACAGCCTTAGACGGGAAGCCCAGGCTTCTCTCACCCCGGCTGTATCTTCCAGCTCAACCAGAAGGATCCCGAGTCGTTCCCCGGCCAGCTGAGAGACATAGTCTCTCCAGCGGGTCCGGGGTCTGCCTCTTAGTCTCCTCCCGGTGGGACGAGCCCGAAACACCTCACCAGCAAAGGATCCTGACCAGATGCCCGACCCACCTGGAGGCTCCTCTCGACCTGGAGGAGGAGCAGCTTGACATCGAGCTCCTCCCGGATGGCAGAGCTCCTCACCCGATCTCAGAGTGAGAGCCCAGCCAACCTGCGGAGAAAGCTCGTTTCGGCCGCTTGTGTCCGCGATCAAGCAGCTGAAATGAGCCGTTTATTTTATAACTAATTCAAATCAAGCAACCCAAATTAAAAGGCTTTACAGGCCTTAATTGGCCCACAGACCATACTTTGGCCACTGCTCTTGTGTAACTTTCAGTATAAATAAACATGTAAACGTGTGTCCATGTTTGAAGACATGCCGTATGCTACCACACTTCCATAATTAAGTAATCCATGTTCATGATTTTGTTATAAAAACTATTTTGAAATCAGATTTTTTAAATGAAAAATTGTTATCTATCCTTTCTAAAAGAAAATTTGATTCTGTGTAAGGTTCTTCACCGCAAAGAAACATTTCCTAGAAACAATTTTTCCTCACAATGAGTTTCTAGAAAGGTGTTGTTAATTAGATGTTGTTTGATAAGCTTAGAAAAGAAGAAAATTTATGCTCTTGCATTATTAAATTTTAGGATGATTGTATCTGTGATTGCATCTCTAATTTGCAAGTCAGGTTTTCTAGCAGCATGCTCATCCAACCCCTTCCACTCAAACTTCTCAAATAATTAGAGCATGAGAAAATCAAATTTTTTGGGGTGGGGAATAATTCAAACAGAGAAATCTCCATATTTATCTGTTAGAAAACATGGAGTTCTTTTCAACAGCATCACAGATCAGCCAAAATCTCAGTTACTGCAGCTGTATTGAATAGAAAATCAGTCAACATTCATTTTCTTAACCGTCTCTCCTTAGCTGGGGTTCCCGGTGCCTATAGAGTGATTCAAGGCGAGAGGCAGGGTATACCCCGAACAGGTCACCATTCTGTCCTGGGACCACTCACACACAACGATACATACACACATTCATGCGTAGGGGCAATTTTATAGCAGCCAATCAACCTAACATGCATGTTTTTAGAGGAATACCCAGAGAAAACCCACACATACACAGAGAGAACATGCAAACTCCACACAGAAAGGCCGGTGTTCCAAGCCTTGTCCCCTCAAGACTCAAACTCCTGAACATTTTGCTGTGGTGCTAACCACTGCGCCACCCTGCAGCCTGAATAGAAAATCAAAATGAGAAAAACACAAGACCTCACAGTTACTTTTGTTTCAATTAATGAAAGTAACCAAGTTTTTGCAGACTGACAAAACCTAATTTAGAGTGCTGAGATGATAAATTTTCAAAGTTTTCCATTGAATGCAATGTTATTTTTTAATATTTAGACCTTTAAAATGCTAATGCACAATTTAAATAGCTGGAAATATGTATGTAATATGATTTTTTCCTGACAAATTAAATAAACATATTGCAATAGCTGCAGAGATGTGCAAATGAATTAGCAATTATTATCTGAAGTTACTCAGTTTGTATTTTTAATGTAAAGTTTCTAGGACCATATGATTCTTTATTTCAGTGTTTTTAATTCTTTACTTGTCTGTAATTTCTACACGTTTTAGTTTCCGTGCTGCACATGCTGTCGTGTTGTGTGCGTTTCCCAAACTTCTTCTGATTGCTGCAGATTTTACTGTACTGTACTGTAGCTTGTGAACAGGAGATGGTGCCAAAGCTGACACGAGTACAAAAAAAATACTTTGGAAGTAGGTTGTCTAACTTATCGCTAATTTGTAATTTAAAAATTATTTTTTTTTTAGAGATTAAAAAATGTCTTTGTTAAATATGCATGCCATTTAAAATAAATTTTACATGCAATGATTTTAAAAGTAGACTAGACTGCCTGTTTTAATACAAAGTGGATGTTTTAGCACTTAATTAGAGTATTAACACTTAATTATAAGTATTTTTGTTCAAAGGTTTTCAGTACCTGAAATGTATGGAAATAAGCATAGATCTTTTATGAGCTGCTGCTACTTTGTGTTCAAAATTAAACAAAACAAAAAAAAAAATCATCTTTCTGTTATTAAGCATCATGAGACCAGTCGGCGTAGCTGCAGGACATTTAGCAAAAGCTTTATTTTTATTTTATGTGCATAATTATACTGATAAAAACCGGTTTGTACAGCCTATATGTCTGCTGATGTTTTCCAAAGCTTGTCTGGAAACTGCTCTTTGTCTCCGTCTTCTAAACCGTCTATCCCTTACGGGGTTACGGCGGCTGCCGGAGTCCATCCTGCCTGATTTCAAGGTGAGAGACAGGATACACCCCAAACTGAGAAAGAGAGAAATATACTTTATTCATCTCTCAACAGGGAAATTTGTGTGCTGCATTACACCGCAGCAGGCTGCCACAACGGCGCCAATGGTTGGAGAAATGGGGGATTAGGTGTCTTCCCCAAGGACACCTACACATGAGCTCAGTGGGATTCGATCCTGCGAACTTCCGGAGAACTTCCGCTGAGCTATCGCATCCCCTAGACAGGTCGCCAGTCTGCTGCGGCGCCACACACACTCATTCATAGAGACAATTTTCATAATAGCCAATCAGCCTAACATGCATGTTTTCAGAGAGTGGGAGGAAACCGGAGAAAACTCATGCATACATGGGAAGAAACATGCAAACTCAACACAGAAAAGCCAGCATTTCCAGCCTCATCTCACTTGGGACTTGAACCCTGACCTACTTGCCGTGAGGCCTCCGTGCTAACCACTGCGCCACTGTGCAACTCACTGCTCTTTGTAATCAACAAGTTAAATTTAGTAGTTCTCTTGTTAAATATTAAGGTGCTGGAGAAACATTTGATTTTTTTCTTCCCAATTTCTTTATTCTACTCTGCTCCAAATTTCCGAGTTCAAATTGTTGTATGTGTGTGTTTGGTATTCCATGATGTAGGTTTGCATGCCAGTGTCCCAGATCTCAATCAGATTTGATTCTTTCAAAGGTCATAACAGACCTGCATGAATCAGAAAAGTGTGGTCTTCTGCTTCATATCTGATCAAAACTTGCATACAAATATGGAGGATTTATGATTATTTCTATCCCTACTTTGATTAATAACTAGGTCGCTAATTGATAATGCAAAAGCATTTCATTATTGTGGATACACTTATAAAAAGCTCATTGTGTTAGACGTAACAGTTAGATTTTATTGCCTGATCCCAAATACCTGCGGTGATTAGCCTCATGTCTATTTTAAGGCAATCACCCCTGACTTCTTTGTCAGATCATCACCATGCACCTTTTATTCTTCAATTTGAAAACAAAAATAATATAAGAACATACAAAAGCCATAAACAAAATCAATTATGTCCTAAAAAGATTGAAAAGTAGGTCTTTTTTTATTTCAACTTTTATTTCAACTCTAAAATTGTATTTTTTGTATGTAAAATTGTAATCTAAAAACGTATTTTTTGGCTTTTTTTGAAACAGGCGTAATGCTGGAAATTCATTATTATTGGTCAATATGGATGTTTCTTCACCAAAGTTTATATTTATGTTCTAACTATAGTTGGCAGCACGTGTTTTTCAAAAAAAAAAAAATAATGCTAATTAATAGCATTCACCAATTCAAATGAATGCCGATTCAAGCCTGGTTTTTACTACGCTTTCACACTGGCATGACGTGGATGTGGAAGGAGTAGGAAGAGGACAACAAACAGGATTTATTAACAAAAGTCCGGCAAGGCTGTAAGGCAAAAGCACAGGATTAACGAAAAATATTCATCTTAAAGTTAAAAAAAATATAACGGAGTTCAAGGATATGAACTTGGTCAGGTTAGCCAGGAAGACATGGCTGGGAGGAATGGTGATGATCCGACAAAGAAGTCAGGGGTGATTGCCTTTAAATGGGCATGAGGCTAATCACCACAGGTATTTGGGATCAGGCTGAAATCCAGGAGAGGGAAGGTCTCGGGCTGCCTCTGGTGGCAGGTGAGGGTATCACGACACACATGACCCTTCTTTATATATAAAAGTCTGTGAATATTTTGGTAGTCCATCTTATGAACGTCCAGTGCATTCCATAACGTTACGCATGTATCGTTTCATAAAAGTTTGAAATGTCACGTGTTTACGTATAAGGGTGTTGGTTCCCTTCATTTTCTTTTCTTTTGCTCCTCCATGTTTGCACCTTCAGGCTTTTCCTCCCATGAACACCAAAGACATTTCCTTCTTTGTTCTAAGGCCTCATGAGAGGGAATCGAAGGGATTTTCTGAGTTTCTTTCTCTTGAATACCTTTTGTTTAGGCTTTCTTCTCCACCTGAGCCATGCTTCAGCTCGACAGGAAGCAACCCTTTGCTAACAGAGTGTCCATAAGCCAGCCAGTCAAAACAGGCCTATATTTTATTTTGTGTTGGACTGACGTTATCATCTCCTGAGCTTTGCTCTCGTCTCGTGACGAGCCAAGCATGATGGAATCTCTATTGGTGCTGTCTTAAAGGATTAAAGCTTATTCACTGTTTTTCTCCTGAGTGCATGGGTCTGAATAGGAACCGGACCAGACTGAGTGTCCTACTAAAGCTGTCAATATTCAAACTGTAGCTAGCACCCCTCCACCCTTCATTCCTAAAACAACGTTCCACTGCTGCATGTACTATTTTTCTAAGCTTGATAAAGATGTGAGAAGTTTGGTTTGAAGGCTTAGTGCAGCTATGGTGGCAAACAAACAAAAAAAGTGTGTGTGTGTGTGTGTGTCTTTGCATGCAAGTAATGGGATAACACCAAGGGATGGATGAGCTCTGGGAAGGTGTGTGTGTGAGCACTGGGGGAGCAAGATCCCCAGGCAAGTATCAAACTTCAAGGGCTGTATTAGTGTCAGCTTACATATGTGTGCATCCAAGAATACCACCCCAAAAATCCTCCAATCCAATCACATTGGGGGAAAAAAACAACACACGATCAAGTTTTAGGATATAAAAACTTACTACGGTTAGATTTTGTTACATGATCCAACATTATAGTTTTATCACGTCCCTCTTTGTAACCATGTTATTGAACTTATTTTCTTTACATTTCATTATTTACTCCTTTGTTATGATGAGCAACAGCAACCAGGACACGGGCTTAGGAGAGGGAGGTGTGTGAAAGTGTGTGTGGAGAGAGGACTGGGAGGAAATGAGGGCTCTTTGTGCTCTGCTACCTGGCAGACATCTCCTGCATGTGTCGTCTTGCCTCTTGGCAAGCTGAGACCACCGGCGCCCTTGGAATGCTCTCAGTTCAGGAAATCTCGTTTATTCTTATAAATACCGCCTCTAACTCTTACCTCTATCGCAATACTGCAGGAAAGCTCGTATATTTTCCTCCACTCTGGCTTTGTTTATCTCTCCATTTTTTGCCATAATTATAGTTTCTCCTCCTTCTATCAGTTCCTTTGTCAATATTGTTTCGTGCTGGTAATACAAAGGTGGCTTTGCTTTATGCATGGGTGGTTGTATATGGCACCCCAACACGGTCAGAGGTTTTTCTGCATGCCGTTCACACTCAGCTAGAGAGTTGTGGCTACCTTCTATTTTGTCAATAAGCAGCTTGTCTACACCGGTATTGTCCACGGAGCAGGTCTCCCTTTAAGTTCTTTGAGGCATGAATCAGTAGACCTATGAAGGCATGCTGGTGGGAGTCTGACACTAACTTTGTAGGTGGCCGGCTCTAAAGTTTTACTTTGTGGATTCTGTTTGATCAAGATCGTTTGGCCAGTACATCTCACAGATACAGTATTAAAAAAGAATCATTCAAACAATAGATGATTAAAAAAAAAAAAAGCTTGATTATTTATTTATAGTTTTATAATGGCAATGGAAAAAGACAGATGGAATATACACAGCAACTAATGTTTCACTTTTGGAACGAAGCCAATTCTGTGCTATTGTCCCTCGTTAATCCTATTGAGTTTAAAAAAACAAGAACCAATTTGGCAAGATACATTTAATACACGTAAACAAGATCGATTTGAGGCCAATTATTTTATTCAGTTTTTGATGCTAATAGTGTTTGTAAAAAAACGGTGTCCTCAACGTATCTTATATTATAAGTCTTTGACTGTATCACTGTTATTGAGTTACAGAGTTTGGACTGACAAAACCTTCTGAGTCCAGAACTGTTGAATACCTTGTGACTATTTTGGAAGTTAAATGTATTTTTGTTGGAGGGGAAAGAAGGAATCTTAATCTCATTGCTGTGCTGACCGAAGAACAAATGAGAGACTCTGTTTTACTTGTCACAAGGGTAGCGTTTTCTCCAGACTGGAGTGTCTACAAAGAACTCTGTCCCTGGCTGCTTTATTTATAGTTTTGGAAACTAGAGGTGTGTTCTTACAGAGTAATGGGAAAACAAAATTCCAGATCCCCACTTACAGATAAGTGGAGACAGGGTATAAGTGATTTGGGGGATGCTCACCAGTATCAGCACATCCTTTAGTTCAGCATCTTTCAACCAGTGTTGAGAGATCGGCCGGTGGGCAGTAGAGAATTAATCGTATTTCACCTAACACATCGATCGTGATCTACCGGAAGCACCCAACATTTTGTTCTCTGCCTTACCCCCATTTTTATGTTAGAAGAAAAGTGTTTTTACAGCATGGACAAGCTCTGCTGACGTACAATCGCTTCTTATAGCTACTGCACTTCATACCCCTCACGGGACTAAGCAAGTAGTGGGAGGATGGGGGAAATTTACTGTGTCAAAACCTAAAGTGAGACAAAACATATGTATTTAAAAACTTTTTTGGTCGGGTATCGCATTTCTGAGCTAACAATATGTACGTACCATCTCTATCAATGTAATCTATGAAATAAGAATTTTTATCTCCATGGAAACATAATAACTAACCTTTAGAAAAATATAAAACAAGAACCATTTGGTTGCTTTGAAGTGAATTTAAGTCTAAAACAGTTTTGACTTGTCCCTTTAAATTTCAAAATTTACAAGCATTTTATCTCCTCTAACCGAAGCGCAGCAGCAGGGAGGAAGAGCACATTGTCATAGTAACAACTTCTACAGGTAGTTGTTGCTATGTTGCTATGGCAACACACACATTGCTATAGCCACATGTAAGTGTGTGTGTGTTTATATTTCTGCAGAGAGACAAGGAGGACTCTGACGCCATTACAGAAACATTTTAGAAAGGTTGACTGAGATAATATCGAAGAGACACCATGAAGAGAGTAAGAAAATTGTTGTCTGAATAAAGTCTGCCATGTTTTCTAGATTGGTTCTGTGTCCGGATGGAGTACCAGGGGCGCCAAGGCTCTTTGCTCCTCCTCTGTTCGGGCCCAGGCCTGGTCGAAGCACCAGGGTGCCTCCGCTGATTCTGTGCCCGGGCTGGGTTTGAGCATCCGGGGGAGCACCAGGCACTTGGCTGCTCCTCTGTTCGGGGCCAGGCCTGGTCGGAGCACCAGGGTGCCTCCGCTGATTCTGTGCCCGGGCTGGGTTTGAGCATCCGGGGGAGCACCAGGCACTATGCTGCTCCTCTGTTGGGGCCTGGATGGAGCACCAGGGGGCCTCTGCCGGTTCTCTGCCCAGGCTGGGTGTGAGCATCTGGGGGAGCAGCAGGCACTTTGCTGCTCCTCTGTTCGGGCCGGGCTGGAGCACCGGGGGCCTCTCCGCCGGTTCTTGAAAGTTCTTGAAAGTCTTGAAAGTTCAGGTTGACAAATTGGAATATAGCCTATAGCCAATTTATAACGAAGACATTTTTGAAGCAGCAGCGCAAAATGTGGAAAAAAAGTAGGCTATTGATGAATTAGATAATTTTACTTTGGTGTTTGCTTTTTTATTCAAGGTTTTAAAAATATATAACATTTTATCATTATTATTACTTTAAAATTGAGGGGTGTAAAAGTTTATTTATGCAATATAGCAGCGCAAAACATGAATAATTACATAAGCGGTCACATTGACGGTCAGAGCGCTTGCAGGTAGATTTAGAACACGGCGGTCCTAGAATTAATCCATGTTGTATTATTTTTATGGGGTTTGCTTCACTGACACATAAACATTATCGGTGTAATTACGGCCAGAGATCTTGTTAGTTATGACAACTTTAATTCCAATCTATAGATAAATAGACACTTGAATTACAGTTTAGAATGCCACCTGTTTGATTTCTGACATCGTCTGCTGCTACCCGACATAAGATTGATGAAGTTATAAGTCATTAATCAGAATATATTCTGACTGCAGGCAAACTGGAACGTAAACAGATGACTCAACGTTCAACTAAGGCAAACATCGCAGCTATAAACACGTCTTATTCAGTAAATGATTGATGATTATAAACATAGCTAGTATTTAGGTAGGTTGTTAGTTTTAACTTTCAGATAAAACCCAGCGGATATTTTTAACTTGCAGAAGACTTCGCTGCATGAGGACGGTTATTAATCACGCCTGTTCCTTATCAGGTTAAATGTTTGGTCTCAAATGTTCAGACACGTTATAAACTCATCTATCTGGTTTTTAAAAACCCAATTGGTATCGGGTTTTTAGCGGCCGAAATGAGCTTTCTTCGCAGGGTGGCTGGGCTCTCACTCAGAGATCGGGTGAGGAGCTCTGCCATCCGGGAGGAGCTCGGTGTCGAGCCGCTCCTCCTCCAGGTCGAGAGGAGCCAGATGGGGTGGTTCGGGCATCTGGTCAGGATGCCCCCCGAGCGCCTCGCGGGCGAGGTGTTTTGGGCACGTCACACCGGGAGGAGACCCAGGGGCAGACTCCGGACCCGCTGGAGAGACTATGTCTCACAGCTGGCCGGGGAACGACTTGGGATCCTTCCGGGTGAGCTGGAGAATGCAGCCGGCGAGAGAGAGGCCTGGGCTACCCGTTTGATGCTGTTGCCCCTGCGACCCGACCCCGGAACAAGCGGAAGATGACGGAACGGAACAATTGGTATTCAGTTTGTGACATAGTCTCACAACCAAATATCCAACGCAATGACAGGGTTTTGAAGGTAAGTTCTGTCCAAAATGGGAACAGGAGGACATCATAATGGTTTATTCCTAACACGCAGGACGGTGATGTAGGCATTACGTTTGGATTCAGACGCTGACATACAGTAAGCTCCCACTAGAAATAGATTAACCTGCGAACCTGTGTAAACATCACAAAGTAAGAAGTCATCATTCACCACCATCAGGATACAGTCAGACCCACATACAAAATAGAAGCTGGTTGGGGGCCGACCGGTGGGTTTCAACAAATAATACCTTCTTTGTACGTTTCAAATATCCCCTGCTGAAGCCCCCTGAGCCTGGCTCTCTGCTCCAGGGATCCCAACACCACATTAAGAGCTGCTTACAAGTGGATAAGGTGTAAGACTGGACGAGGAGGGGGTGCGGTTAATGTCGCGAAGGCAGTTACAGTGTGTCTCCTGTGTTTTCCTGTGATAAAAAGCAGGTTTGTGCTCTCTTTTCTGTGCACCTCAACAGATCCAGAGCCATGATTGGAGAATGGTTAAACAAATGGGCTATTATTTTGCTGCAGTCATTTTAGAAGCAGACTGGGCCATGGCGAGGGAGAAACGGGTTACTAGACTATATCCTCTGCAGGCTTCAATCGTCTTCATCAGGATTAGGTTACCCATTGTAGCTGAAATGAAACCAATCCCATCAGGCTCTTGCATGAGGATGACCATTTGGCTGTCAGACCAGGATGTGTTTTTTCTTTGCTGGAGTTGTTTGTGTATACGTGTATTTAATCAGAAGTGCACATAAATGGTGTGCATTGTCAAAATGCAACGATCCACTGCAAATTAAAAGCTTTGAGGAATGTTTCACATACAAACTTTTTAAGTATAAAGAGTCAAAATAACCCTTGAAATCCCACGTCACACAGAAAGGGCAAAAATGGGCATTTATTTGATCTAAATACACAATTTTATCAGTTCAAAAATCTTTAAAGTTCACTTTTTTTGTGACTTAAAAAAAACATTTTAAGAAAGCAGCGTTCAGCAACCGAAATATTTATATTAGGCCAACATTGCACTTAATTCAAACTTTCAATTATAGAACCGCACCTTGTTTTCGGTCAGTCACCTTCTTAACCGTCTATCCCATATGGGATAGCGGGGGTTGCCGGAGCCCATCCCGGCTGATTCAAGGTTAGGGGCAGGGTACACCCCGAACAAGTCGCCAGTCTGTCGCAGGGCAACACATACAACCATACACACACACACACACACACACACACTTATTCCTAGGGGCAATTTGGCACCGGCCAATTAACCTTCATGTTTTTGGAGGGTGGGAGGAAACCGTAGTACCTGGAGAAAACCCACGCAGATACAGGGAGAACATGCAAACTCCACACAGAAAGCCAATGTTCCGAGCCTCAACCCCACCTGAGACGCGAACCCACAACCTTCTTGCTGTGAGAAGGTTGCCGTTATTTGATCGTTTCCCTCTTGTTTAGCCAATTGCAACCTACCTAATTGCACCTAAATAATACCAGTATTTGCAGATACCGTTCCGTCATCTTCCGCTTGTTCCGGGTTCGGGGTCGGGGGCAACAACCTCAAACGGGTAGCCCAGGCCTCTCTCACCCCGGCTGCATCCTCCAGCTCACCGGGAAGGATCCTAAGTTGTTCCCCGGCCAGCTGTGAGACATAGTCTCTCCAGAGAGTCCGGAGTCTGACCCTTGGTCTCCTCTCGGTGGGACGTGGTACCTTCTTCTGCAAATACTGGACCAAAAAAAAAAAAAGACGTGCACCTCTGTCAAGTAAAAACTACAATTGCTGCATACTTGTCAATTGTTATCATTTCTTTTGATATAAAAAAAAATTATTAATAGAATATGAGAGCAAGAATCTTTATTCAAAACCAGAAATTTTCTTGGTGATTTCTCAGTTAAATCTAATAATAGATACACTCTGACCTACAAGGTCAGGTCACGAGATTGAACAGTAAAGGGGGAAGAGTCTTTAGGGTCTTTTGTCCCAGCTACAAGGACTTGGCAGATGTATAGGAAAGAGGATGGTGGCAGGATGTCCCCTCATTTCCTCTTTTTTACGGGTAGTGCTTGATGAATGACCGTGTGAAAGTTTGGTTCTGGATTGCACCCAGATTATTTGCGTGTGTAAATGTGTTGCAAAAGAGGACATCAGCATTTTTTTTTCCCCTTTGTCATCTATGAAGCAAGAATAATTTACAGCGGTTGGGAATTTACTCAGAACTCCAAAGTAGTTACAAGAAAAAAAATAAAAGCTTTGATTTATATTTGAATGAAAGGAGAAAGTTACAGAATGTTCAATTTATTTCTTGAATATTTTGGGTGTAAAAGTGTCATTAACGTCTCTCCTAAAGTCACGTTGACCCTTCGAAATTAAAACAACTCATTGATTTAGAGCTGTTGTCGAACCATGGTTCGAAGGCCATATGCAGCTCAATTCGTCTTTCAATCAAGCCAGCTGCATTTTAATAAATGACACTCATTTCGTCTGAACCGCTTTTTCCTAATGATCAATCGGAGTTCTGAGTTTGTTTTGCTGGAACCAGACTGTCCCATCTTGAGCTGAAACCTGAAGAGTGTTTCTAAAACCCAGTCTGCTTCGTAACTCTGTAACTTCCCTTAGGAAAGAAGCTTCTTATAGATCTTTGTTTTTTACTCATTTTGCTTGTTTAGGGGTTTAAATTTAATGGACTGATGCATCAAAGACGAGTCATTAATGGATGTAAGGAAGAAAATCCGGTGACTTTTGAAAATAAAACATCGTTATGGCTCGAATAATAAATCAAATGGAAATAACAAAAGTTATTTATTCTTTCTGTGCGGCCCGGTACCATATGACCCACGGCCCAGTACCGGTCCGCGGCCCAGGTGTTGGGGACCACTACTTTACACTGTATTTGCAGCCTCAAACAAGATTTAGACTATGTTGTGCTCATCTTCGGGGAAGGGGGCTTAGAGAAGCACAAGAAAAAGGGGAAATTCAAGACAAAGAACTAAAGTGAAACAGGATAAATGTTTTTGTATTTTTATTTTTTTTTGTGACTATTGCATTTCAACCCAAAGGAGCCATCTTTGTCGATATAAGCTATGACATAGTAATTATTCCTCCACTAAAGCACAACCTACACCTGATCCTTTTTGGAACCTTTTTAAAGTTAAAATGCCTCTCCTAGTTTCAAACTTTAAAACTATTTTCACAAATTTGATAGAAATTAAAAAATGAGAGTACTGATCCGATGATGGGACGGACTCACTTTGGACTTTTTTACTCCTCTGTCTCTGGAGTCTTTTCTAAAACCAGATGTGGTCTTGTCCCACAGTGCACCACTTCCTCTCCCCCCCTGCCTCTCCTCTAAGCTTTACCATTTGTTCCCTCTCTCTCTCCTTCCCTCCCTCCCTCGCTCGCTCCTTCCTTCCATCCTCCTCGCCCTCTGTGGGCCTCTGAGCTGGATTGCCTTCCCTTTGGCTTTCCCCTCTTCCTTCCTTCCTCAGTTCCTCCACTAATAGCTCCCTTGTTCCTGGCTAGTCAGGGCTGCCAGTTGAGCGTTCATTCGTGGAAGATTCATTCGCGGCATGCTAATTGTAAACAGGCAGAAGAGACAGAGAGGGACCTTCAGGCATTTACTGAGAGCAGCTCTGTCACACATTCCTTCAATCTCAATAAACTTTCTTTTCTGTCTTCAATTTATCTATCTTCATTTTTTTTTTCTCTGATAGGACCTGAACTCCATACTACTTCACTCCAATTCCCTCTTTTTTTTTTTGCTGCTCATGTTTGAAGCATGGCTGACATACACGAGCAATCTGTGTCTTGTTTCACTTCTAAATGTTGCATGGAATTATGTTACGCCCCCCAACTCTCCCCGAAAAAAGTCTAACAGAGCTCAGCTACATGCTTGAAATGTTGTTCTCCTTTTTTAGAGAGGTTTGCTGAATTTCGCATCCGCTCCAGTCCCCGGAGGAGGACGTGCACACAATCAAAGAGTAAAACAAATAGAGATTTCCTCAGCCATGAACCTAACGCAGATAGCCCGGAACAGAGACTCCCCTGTCCTACTTACAGAGGAACTGGAGGATAATTACGAGGAGATGTAGAAGTGTTCAAATCAGATTTTTTGAAGAGGGTTTTTGCTTTTTTGTGGGTTAAATGTTCTTATCTGAGTGTTTAAAGATAAACACGTTACCTTTTGTCCGCTTAGAAATGCAGTGTAAATAATAGCTTATAGTTACAAAGCTCTCGATTTACAAGTCAATGTACGTTCCTACTCTCACCTATGGTTACCAGCTGTGGGTGGTGGCGAAAGAATGAGATTGCGGATACAAGCGGACAAAATGAGCTTCCTCAGCAGGGTGGCTAGGCTCTCACTCAGAGATCGGCTGAGGAGCTCTGCCTTCCGGGAGGAGCTCGGTGTCGAGCCGCTCCTCCTCCAGGTCGAGAGAAGCCAGATGGGATGGAGATGCTCGGCAGGCATCTGGTCAGGATGCCTGCCGAGCACCTCGCGGATGAGGCGTTCCGGGCACAGACCCCGGACCCGCTGGAGAAACTATGTCTCACAGCTGGCTGGTGAACGACTTGGGATCCTTCCGGGTGAGTTGGAGGATGCAGTTGGGGTGAGAGAAGCCTGGGCTTCACCTCGAAGGCTGTTGCCCCCCCGACCTGGCCCTGTATAAGCGGAAAACGATGGAATGTAAAAATTACATTTAACCCCACTTATGTTTCTGACATTGTGTAAATTCCCCTGCTCTTTGCTTCCTACTTTGTCCCACTTTTGGGTGCGTGCACTACACAGCGTAAATTTTTATTAAGGACGCAAGTACAGTGTAAAGCGCAACAACAATAGCAAAGCTAGTGCATGCTGTTCTATGTTGTTATTTAGGTGTGTCTACATAAAAAATGACAGCTAGCAGCTAGCAGCTCGTTTAGCTAAGGGACTGAACCTGAGCAGAGAGCATGCATGCTGCGAAAACACTGTGTTTACTATAGGAAGTGGGCGTGATGAAGGACACACTTTGTGGCCTAGCGTTTGAATTGTACCCGAACACTGGATAGAAGAACTTGCAAATTACTCAACCATGTATGAATAAAATGTTTTTTCCCATCAAAAACAAGGTATGTTTTTGATGGGAAAATAATGTGGTAGAAACCTCTAAGAAGTTGATTTTGGATTATGCGCCCTCTTAAGTTTGTATCATTTCCTCACTTTTACTCCCCAGGCCGCAATTTTTCCCCAGCTTTGCTTTAAAGACCAACAGAACTGACAGATTTTTCTGAAACACGTGACTTTTGTGTTTAACTGAATTTTCTCAAGAATCCCAAGTAAAGAGAAAATATATTTTTTTGCTAGCGGAAACGGTAAACATGTTAAAAGATGACATGTATGTGTATGTTTGTGTGCACACGAGAATCCTCTAGTGCCAGGCAACCAGACCTGTCCCTGACCTCAACTGTTTGCTCCCTGAAGCCCTGCTGTAAGCCGTCAGCAGCCCTCTTTTTATCTCCTTTTCCTCTGTTCTCAGTTTCTGGTTCTGTGAGTTTCTTTTTTTCCTTTCCCACACTTATCTCTCCCACACACTCGAAGCCCTGCAGTCACCGTTTGAGAAAAGATTTCACTCGTCTTATCAAATCAAGTCTGATTTGGAACCAGGAGGCCCGTAGCATCGACACTATTAAGCCATATTCCAGTTTCCAGCTGTTTCTTACAACAGACCATAATGAGATGACTGGAAGCTGCTTAGCATGGAAGTATTCTTGTACAGAGAGCAACAAGGGTTTCTACATAAAATCATTGAAAGAAATGATAGCTTACTATCAGCATACCACAGGACGCTTTGTCTTTATGATCCTGTGTGTTTTCACTCACAGGATTTTGTTGCTTGTGGTAAACATGACTCGGTTCTTAGATCGACGGAAAATATTTACACTCAGATGAAAGACCTTCAGAAACCATCAAAAACTTTTTGTTAACATTAACTTATCCCAACTGAAAATGTTTTTTTTTTTTGCTCTTTAGATCATTTGAATGCAACACAACCTGCGAAATTCCTTATTTGGAAAGTGGTTGGCATACCATTGTATCAGTCAGCCATTTTTAACCAGTGTTTCCAGTGCTGGTTATGCACACAAGTTTGCCATTACATCATTTAATTATGCTTCTCCCTGACTCTTTAATCCTGTTCCGGTTTCCTTTTGGATTTTGGTTAAGAACCACAGAACAGGGATTTATCTACACAAAGACACACTTTCTGTGGTTTGACTTGTTTTTCAAAAAAATAATATCACAGACCTTCTATATACCTTTAAAAACGGTGTTTATGTATAAAAATAACTTCTTTTTACTATTAACGAGTTATGTTACATACAAAATTTCAACAATTTATGCCTTAAAAAAGTATTATAATGGTTATCAATTGGCAGTGATATGTTGAGTATTAAAAACCTAAATTTGATCTCTTTTGCATCACTTTATTGACTTTACATAAGTTTTGACTGAACGATTAGGTTTTGGGAGCATGTAATACTTTAGTTAATGCATGTGGATATACGTCACCATATTTACTGCTGGAGAAACAAATTTTGATTGATTGTGGACTTTTATATAGCTGAATAAAGCAGATAGTCACTGCCGTTGACTGTCGGAAACTTCGGAAACAGAGCTTTAAAATATTAGTACATTCAGAAGTACAATCAGGCATTTTAAATCTGTTCTTAAGTTAGAAAAACATCTCGTAACTTTAGAACAGCTATTAATTGATTTTAATAGACCTGTTCATTTTAGTGATCTATCTTTTGAAAATGTTTTGGGTGTTGAGTTTACAAATCAGATGTTTCTATTAGTATATTTTTTTTCATATGAGACACTTGTCAATGTACAATTTTAATACATTTTTGAAAAAGGAAAAGAAAAGGGTCCTGTCTTTTTAAAATAGAAATGTACTCGTTTGCCTGTTTAATGTTTGTGCTCCAAACCAGAGTTAATGATTGCAGGCAAAAAAAAATTGAATTGAAAGTGGATAGTACAAATCCAGCGTAGCCAAAGACTGCTTTAGACGGTTTCCATTCATTGGCGCCGTCATGGCTGCCTGCTGGGGTGAAATGCAGCAAAGTAATTTCCCCATGAGGGATTAATAAAGTATTATTATGTTAAATATGTTTGTATTGATTGATTAGTTTCTACTTCTGATGAGGAAAACATGCTAAGTCCTCAGAAGCTATCGTGCATATCTCCAAAAAAATTCATATCGCCTCTAAAAGCATGTCTGCAGCATAATTTATACCAGTGATGGTAACTCGAGAATAAATCATCCCGCTCTTAAGACAGTTTCCATTTTTTCTTAATTACTCTGATCTCTTGGCTGTTAAAGAACCAATATTTCAGACTATTATTCTGTTTTATCTTCCCAGGATGAAATATTTCACTTTTCTATGCAGACTGAATTTTTTTTAATTTAATTTTAATATACTTTATTAATCCCTCACTGGGAAATATATGTGCTGCATTTCACCACAGCAGGCTGCCACCTATGACCGTGCCAATGGTAGGAGAAACGAGGGGTTAGATGTCTTTTCCAAGGACCCTAGACCTGCACTCTGTGGAATGCGAACCTGCGAACTTCCGGTTGACTTCCGGTTCGCGGGTGAACGCTCTAACCACTGAGCCACCATCTCCCTGTTACTAAGAGCTGTTAGCAAGTTTTGTACCTCATAAAATATTGATTGTTCTATTGAACAAATACAAAGTTTGTCTCATTTTTTTAATTATTAAAAAATTACAAGTTTAACGTCCCCTAAAGAGTTTATTGTCTCGCTGCGACATAACTCAACCATACATGTTTACGACATAGAACAAGCCTTCTCCTCTGAACACACCACTTTGTTTTCTTCAAATAAAAAATGTAGAAGATTTGAAAAAGAATAAGGTTGACTGTTTTCTGCATGCTTTTCCTTTGCTGCCCTTGATTATAGTGTATGGTTTCTCTCAAGACAAACACGGCTCTCTAAATGCAGCACGGCCAATTGGCCCAATCGTGAATGGAGGTGGAGGGAAATGTAGAGAAACCAATTAGGAGACGGAAGCCACTAATTAAAAGCTGCATGCTCTACAGATTGCATCAATTTTATTTTCTTTAGGAATGGCCAGAGCCATAATTTCAGTGCTTGTTTACATGCCAGTTCACATTCCAGGGCCGCTGGCTTCTGTGTTTAGCAAGTCCTCGTTCACAGAGGCAGCACTGTCTGTCTTCCCTTCTCCCTTGTTGGCAGTTTCGGATCATGAAAACAAACAAAAAAGAAAATTAAGAAAAATCCTTGAGGATACGCCGTCCAGACAAGATGAGGAATCATTTATGAGTAGTTTTCAACAAGAGTGTGTTTGCAGAAATGTTCCACTTCCTGGATTAGGTTCCATGGAATGCTGCCAGTACATTTAGTGTGTTGTGAATCGGAGATTGCATTATGCTCGCGTGGTTTGGGTGGTTAACCAATACGCTTGCTTTGGAAGGCTTTAGGGAAATGCTGAGCACCTGAGGAAAGCCACAGGGTTGCTCTGAACAGTGGGCTCACAAAAGACTTGGGTCTAGATGGACTACATTATTCCAAAGGAACACCATGTAGTTGGCAGGATGACCTGGAACACTTGACTTTAGTCTGTCATCGCAAACTAAGAATGCAGTAGGCATGTCTTGACATAGTCTGGTCAGGATAGCCTAGAAATAGACAAGCAACTGAGTTAGGATGTACTCAAACAAGCCGTGATTGCCTGTCACCGAGCCTGAGTATGATTGTCCACCCAGTCCACTCACCCTCTGGTCTGCACTCGCATAGAGTATAGTCCTTCATGCTGACCCACACTTAACTCAGTGTGGTTGGACAGTTTCATGGTGAACAGAAACAGCCACAATTTGGCTGTTTGCAATGAAGGTTCCATCACTCTGATTATGGGTAGTAATTTTAAGTTTTTTTGGTTCACAGTGTGTCCTTTAGTTCCCTTCCACGGCCTGTTAAGAAAAGGCCTATCGGTTTTGTAGCCAGAATTATGGTCTTGGACCCTTGCAAAAATGTGACTTCATACGTCCTGTGCTGTGCTCCTGCATTGCTAGCGCTCACATTACACGTGAAATGCAAACTAGGATAGAGTTTAGTTTAACTATGCTCTGGCATACCTCTTCCAAATGAGTCAGACCCAGTTAAATAAACCGTGCCCAGGTACGGTTTGAAGCAATGACACTAGTCAAGCAAATCAAACGTATTTGAAAACGGTTCCAACTCGCTACTGTGTGTACAGCCTTAGAAGGCTTTCATACTGAATTGCACGACACTCACAAATATAAGCAATTCTTTTGGCGTCAGTTAGCAGATTTAAACGCTTCAATAGGCATCTTGACAAACGTTCGGTTTCAAACATCAATGATCAGTTTATTTTGGAGAACGTCACTCTGTTACAGCAGCATATTTTGTGAGTGGTTGTCATGATGCATTTTGAGTGTACAAAGTTCAATTTTCCAGCTCCTGCATTTTGCCCACCTGATGGAGACGTAGTAACATGTTTTTCGACGGAGCGAAGTGTGTGGGTTCCGTTCCGTCATCTTCCGCTTGTTCCGGGGTCGGGTCGCGAGGGCAACAGCCTCAAACGGGCAGCCCAGGCCTCTCTCACCCCGGCAGCATTCTCCAGCTCACCCGGAAGGATCCCAAGTCGTTCCCCAGCCAGCTGTGAGACATAGTCTCTCCAGCGGGTCCGGGGTCTGCCCCTTGGTGCCCAAAACACCTCGCCCGCGAGGCGCTCGGGTGGCATCCTGACCAGATACCCAAACCACCCCATCTGGCTCCTCTCGACCTGGAGGACACTGAGCTCCTCCCGGATGGCTGGGCTCACCCGATCTCTGAGTGAGAGCCCAGCCACCCTGCGGAGGAAGCTCATTTCGGTCGGGATCTCATTCTTTCGGTCATCACCCACAGCTGGTGATCATAGGTGAGGGTAGGAACATAGATCGACTTGTAAATCGAGAGTGTGTGTGGGTGTAGACCCAAAATGTGTCACGCTAGAGCAGGCATGGGAAAACTACGGCCTGCGGGCGGCATGTTAAACGTTTTAATCCGGCCCGCCAAACTTGAAAAAATTACCTAATAAACTTTGTTAATGTTTTATTTTTCTGAAATTCTGATGTTTTGTTAATGCGCCAAAGATACAACAACACTGTTCCCATTAAAATGTGTGTGTCTCCGTGATGCGCATGTTTTCAAAACAAACAGTGTGCACAGATATGGAAAGCCTTCGGGCCCAATACATGCACGTAAATAAGCGTGTTGGATATTAAAACAAGCAAAATGTTTCATCAAGCGCTTAAATTTCTAACCTCGCTCTGCTAAATGTGCGTTTTTAAGCGCTATTCCACTAGATTTCAGACCTAGCGTTGCTAGATTTGAAATTTAACGCTGATAATGTCATATTTAGTGCTTGTTTAAAATCTAGTGCGCCATCCTATCGGTCTAATCTAGCGGTTACCAAAGCATGTTATCCATTTGCTCCTGTTCCGGCCCCCTGGTCAAATGTTAGAACTCAATGTGGCCCGCGAACCAAAAAGTTTGCCCACCCCTGCGCTAGAGGCTGATCAGTTTGCAAACTCAAGCAAAAGTTGCATACTTAAATAAATTACTCTATTCATCCCTCTCCGGGAAAATTTGTGTCCTGCACTCCATACACCGCAGCAGGCTGCCCTTCGATGGTGCCAATGGTGGGAGAAGCGGGGGTTAGGTGTCTTCTCCAAGGATCCTAGACATGCTCTCTGTGGGACGCAAACCCGCAAACTTCCGGTCCGCGCGCAAACGCTTTAACCACTGAGCTGCCGTCTCCTCCAAAAATAAATGCTCATGTTGTTCCTCTCCACGGAAATCTTTAGTAAAAGGCGAAAGATTTATTCGTTCTATTCGTTGCATACTTACAAATATTACTGATTTTCACATCGAAACTGGACTATTTTGATGGCGGACACTGATCTAGTCTGATGAACCCTCAGAGAATCACTAAATTTAGTCATAAATTACACCATAAATGTAAAAAAAAAAAAAAACATATGGTTTTAACTTTGTAATGAAAGTTACACTTTATTGTACTTAAATGTAGACAAATCTACATTTTACTTTATTTGTTATGTTTTTTTTGTACTTTTAAATGAGGAAAGACACCAAGAGGAAGGCAAAAAGAAACACTTCTATCCCCTGTGACCCTGAGTAACCAGGTGCATTTCTTCCTGAATCCTCCTGTCATCGGCTCCTTCTATACAGCAACCACAATGACACTCCAAGGAAGATTAAGCACCCCAATCCTTTTCTTTCTAAATGATGGAGAGAGAAGAAAAATGAGAGGAAATAACCAAGACCTTGTCTCTTTCCTTCCATAACCCTAATGGCTTTTCCAGACCTCAAATGCTAAAGTTTGACCTTCCTGCTCAAACTGGATTTTTTTTCCTGTGCCATACACCTTGGATTCCAGGAAATGTACAAAACAGGATAGCAGAGCACAACATATTTTTTGTGTCAGTTTTCCTTTTTGGAGAGAGGTAGAAAACACTTGAGATTCTAATGACATCAGCAGCCAAGGTTGCCGCCATGTTTTTTTTTTATTTCCCTCGGCAGTTCTGACTGCTTGTTGTTTAGATTCCAGTTTAAGACCCAAACCGTACTCCCCCTTTTTTCTTTCTCCAAATTTTATTTATCAATTTCCCAAACAGCAATAATCATTTACATTGATATGAAATTAGTAAGTATTAATCATGCATACTTTAATGACAAAGTAGAGAAAAAAATAAAACAAAACATAAAACCCTCCCTCCCACCCCAGGCTCTTTAAAAAAAAAAAAAAAAAGACAGAATTAGCCATTAAAATGTGGGATGTTCAGATTCGTTCTTTCTTTCTTCTTCTTCTTCTTTCGGCATTTCCCTTCAGGGGTCACCACAGCAAGTCAGTTTCTTCCATCTAACCCTATCTGCTGCATCCTCTTTGGTCACACCAACTATCTTCATGTCTTCCTTCACTGCGTCCATGAACCTCCTCTTTGGCCTTCCTCTAGTCCTCTTTCCTGGTGGTTCCAAATCCAGCATCCTTCTTCCTAAGTACGCTCTCTCTCCTCTGCACATGTCCAAACCCTCTCAGTCTTGCCTCTCGAACTTTATCCCCAAAACCTCTAACATGTGCTGTTCCCCTGATGTACTCATTTCTAATCCTGTCCATCCTGGTCCCTCCCAGAGAGATCCTCAGCATCTTCATCTCTGCTACCTCCATCTCTGTTTCCTGTCTTTTTCTCAGTGCTACTGTTTCTAGAACAATCAGCATGGCTGGTTTCACCACGATTTTGTACACTTTCCCTTTAATTCTAGCTGAAACTCTTCTGTCACACATCACACCTGATACCTTTCGCCACCCGTTCCAGCCTGCCTGCACATGCTTCTTCACCTCTTTTCCACACTCTCCCTTGCTCTTGATTGTTGATCCTAAGTACTTAAAATCTTCCACCTTCTTTATCTCTACTCCCTGTAACCTCACTTTTCCATTCATTTCTCTCATTCACACACATGTACTCTGTTTAATAACTTTAATAAGTTTATTTATTCAAGTAATTACAGTTTGAGTTTAATATAAATCAAAGAATTAGTGACACAAAGCGTGGCAAAGCAGCTTAATGAGCCATGCACATCAGTGTTACTTAAGTAAGCCAACTAGCCTCCACGTTGGATGTGATTTGCATGTTGAAACAGTCGGCGCTAACGTTCCATGGGCTTTTCTGCAATTAGCGGCTGGGGGGACGTATTTACCTTCCAGGCCAGCACGGGCTTTCTTCATTGTTTGGAGGCACTGTTGAAAGACACAGACACACTGTTGACTGTGTTCCTTTTACTTGGTCACGACTACCGTCGCCCATTGATGACTTTGCCCACTTTGAGATGAAGTTGTGGTAATTTGCTGCTCTTATTTAAGCGAGACGGGCAGACTCTTTATTTTTATCTGTTCAGTGTATTTCTGGCATTTTGTGTTCCGTTGGTAGTCATTGCTTTGGTTTTCGCAAACAGTGGAAAACACTTAGGTTTCCTATTCTTTTTCTTTGTATATTTTTAGTGTAAATGCGCTCACAGCTGGTCGCTGCACCTGCTACTATTTTTGGCATCCCTATAACTATGTTCCACTCATGCTCTTGACTCACCCACTCTCCACGTTCCTTACCATGTTTTCTTTTACCCAATGTTTTTCCTTCTCCACAATCAAGGGAGAATTATCTGTCTTCCGGAAAAAAAAGGCAGCCCACTAATTTTAGATTGACTTGATTGAGCCCAGAGGCCAAAGGGATCAAACCCACATCCGCCTAGAACCAGGGATGCTAATTCTAACCATAACATAGCTAACATATGTTTTGCTCTCCCCAAGCGCTGATTTGAGACCTGCTTGAAGCAGAGCTCTGAGGCTGCTGCCTTTTCCACTGCGCTCGCTGCAAAGGTCCATTCTTTCTTGTGGCATGTTCTGTGGATATTGGCCCACCATGTGTATATTTATAGAGACCATTTCACGTCACATGTACATGGAGTACTTGTTCTTTCTTAAGTTGTTTCTTTAGTAGACCTGGTCTGATGTTTTTCTAAGTGTGAGTTTGGCCGTTTCAATGCAGCATAATTCATTTTCAGGATGTTAATTTAACTGAATTTGTCAAAAACCCTGTGTAAACATCTTGGTACATTTCAAGGAAAGAAACAACATTTTTGGTTAAAAAACATGGCTGCCAACTTTTCTGAGGTAAATGGAGAATTATAGCCCGCATCCCAAAAATGGACTGAACAGTTTGGAAAAGGGATAGATAGAGAGGAACTGTGTGGGATTTTTTAAGGTCCTAAATTAGTTTAAGTTTTATAACTTTGAATTTTCAACCATTTTTGTGCCACATTTTTAATTAAATAATTTAAACGATGTTGCTGGAAAAACCTTCAAAAATTGGCTTTGCGAATCAAACATATATTTTTTTCAGCTTGAGTTAAAGACAAAAAGTGTGTATTACATAAAACACACATTCCGCATATCCGGGGCCGGGTCGCAGGAGCAACAGCCTCAGATGAGAAACCCAGGCTTCTCTCAACCCGGCTGCATCCTGCAGCTCACCCGCAAGGATCCCAAGTCGTTCCCTGTCCAGTTGTGAGACATAGTATCTCTAGCAGGCCCGGGGTCTGCCTCTAAATCTCCTCCCGGTGGGACATGCCCGAAACACCTCAGAAGCGAGGTACCCGGGATGCATCCAAACTAGATGCCCAAACCACGCCATCTGGCTTTGCTCGACCTGGAAGAGCAATGCCTCTACTCTGAGCTCCTCCTGTATAGCAGAGCTCCTCCCCATATCTTTGAGTGAGAGCCCAGCCAACCTGTTGAGGAAGCTCATTTTGGCCACTTGTATCCGCGCTCTCGTTCTTTTGGCCACCACCCACAGCTGGTGACCATAGGTAGGAACGCAAATCGACTTGTAAATTTCTAATTGTAAGCTGTACCAACAAATTTAAGGAATAATTTTAAGAGTGTGACTTTAAGAAAAGTAAAATGGAACTAGCAAAAAAACTAACAAAAAAAGGGTCAGACATAAGTTTAAAAATTTGTTTCTATTGTATTCACAAGGTTCCGTTCCGTCGTCTTCCGCTCATTTGCAGTCACGGGGGCAACAGCCTCAGAGAGGAAACCTAGGCTTCTCTGTCCCCGGCTGCATCCTCCGGCTCACCCGGAAGGATCCCGAGGCGTTCCCCAGCCAGCTGTGAGACATAGTCTCTCCAGCGGGTCCAGGGTCTGGCGCTCGGTCTCCTCCCGGTGGGACGTGCCCAAAACACCTCACCAGCGAGACGCTCCGGAGGGCATCCAGACCAGATGCCCGAACCACCCCATCTGGCTCTTCTCGACCTGGAGGAGGAGCGGCTCGACACCGAGCTCCTCTCAAATGGCAGAACTCCTCACCCGATCTCTGAGCGAGAGCCCAGCCACCCTGTGGAGGAAGCTCATTTCGGCCGCTTGTATCCGTGATCTCATTCAGAAGGTTTATTCTAGTAAATATTGAGCCAATCAGAAGAATCTGACCCATCATTATTGTATTCATCAACTAAAATGGTCTTCATTTAAGGTAGATGGTCAGCAGTAATAATAGTTCCCTCCCATAAAAAGCCTTACAGATGCTTCAAGCTTCATCATTGCTTCTTCAAAGAGAGCTGAATAGTGACAACGCTGCTTGCAGTTGAACCCTCTGGGCCTGTTGTGGCTAACTACCTGTCCAATTACTTACAAAGACAAACCCAGGAAGAGACACTTGATACTGATGCCACAGAAACAATCCCAGCTCCCTCACACCCGTTAAGGATAATCCCTCTTACCTAAACCCAGATCTGCAGCTGGCTCAAAGCCAGAGGCCGTTTTCAGCTCGGAGCGTACCTCCATATCACCACTTTTCCTGTCATAATGTATCACCATCTATAACTTTGATAGCTGGATCTTACTGTGCGTTCATTAGTTGGATAGGTGGGTCTTAATAGTCATCGTTTTCAGGCTTTGTTTGTGTTTAAATACGAGTAAAATATCAGACGAAGAGAAAAAGTCAGTGGAAGGCGTCGGCTTTCACATGGAAACCAGCTTAATGATATTTCTTATTTCTGTTTTGCTGAAATGACAGATGTGTTAAACATGGATGTTTATCTCTCCTATGAGCTGCCTGTTAAGACTTTAAAGCTTGTGTATTTGGGGTCATGTAGACAGGAGACTTTACAGGCGCCTGATATTTATTGTTTGGTAGGCACTGTAAAACAAAGACTGTTTGTGGATCAGCGAGGAGAGGAAGTGTACTCTATCCTCTGTGGAAAATACACACAGGCCTGCCACTTCATTAGTCCTCCCTGGTGCAGGCGTATGGGAGGGATTTTACACACTCATAGTCAATAAGGGAAGTGAACGAGCTCGCAGAGTAACATACAATCCATCATTTGCCGGGTACGTTGCCAAATCAACAATTTCAATGCTGTTGGGCTATTGACTTTAATTCGGAGAGTCCTCTGCAATCCCACTGACTTAGTCCCCATCTGGCCAGTGGTTTCGTGCTAAAGCTGTGAGATGAGTTGAGCCCGATTCCTGCACACTAAAGCGTTACCGTCTGTCCAGAGCCCACAGAGACAAGATGGTCACCAGGTGTCTTCCTGCCTTCAAAGTGTCGGCGTCGTTAATCATACCCCCCACCCCTTCTGTGTCGTCTCACATGTGTTTCATTTTCTGAGCTCACCCCACATACACATCTCTTAATCCTTACTTCACTGCCTCTCTCTTTATTTTTGGACAGTCTGTCACCCAGCTGCATTTCCTGCGGCTTATGTGCAGTTTGGACCTGATTGGAAGCACATTGTCAGACAAAGCTTCTTCTTAATGAAGTCACCGGAATCAAAAGAGGTGGATAGATGGGGAGGAGAAGCCGGGGATGCTATCATCTGACCCACAATAGATTATCATTCTGCTTTGCTCGCTGTCTTTTTTTTTTTCCATCCTGTTCTGTCCAGTGTTAAATCTGTAGCTACGTTGTTGTGCATCACAACATTTTTGCTGAATCATCTGAGAAAGAAAATGTTTGCACCAGTGTCTGTGTGGGAACTGGACTTAACAAATTCCTTCCACCAGCACTCCGAATAGTAAGACGTTTCTCGCTCCAAACAGCGGCCATATTTCCTATATGCGTGGGGACATTTGAAATGTTTGACTGAAAGATTTTACCGAGCCAATGACAACAGGAGCCAGATGGAATGGCATTTTGGCAGGGGCGTGTATCTTCAAAAAGCTAGCTCCTGGTTTTCAAGTTGGTTGCCATGCGAACACAGACTTGACCAGTGGCTGCATGTTTCCAT
Organism: Neostethus bicornis; assembly: GCA_902685375.1. Taxonomy (NCBI): domain Eukaryota; kingdom Metazoa; phylum Chordata; class Actinopteri; order Atheriniformes; family Phallostethidae; genus Neostethus; species Neostethus bicornis. The sequence continues at coordinate 9,102,575 of CACRXE010000076.1, read as the reverse complement.
CCCCAAAAAGTCAATATTGGCAGAAAAGGCTGATCAAATTGGCTTCATTTTAATGGAGTTAAACACTATGGGTGTCGTAACACTCGCTCGGTCCACCAGAAAGAATGAGAAATGGAAATAAGACACAATAAGACAACCTTCCGTGTCTGACTACTTTAAGGATTCCATTACAACACTCTATAAAGGTAGCAAGGAACATAGCAGACAAGAAACAGTATGAGTCTGTGCACATTTGAAAGGAAACATACCCTCCCAGGATGGACAAGCAATGCGCCTATGACTGTCTTGTAAATATTAACTCATTTAGCTCTACAGATATATATCTGAAGAATTCTATTTATAATCTTCATCCCGATAAAAACGGGCAGTAGCTAGGCGGCACGTTCCAAAAGAACCAGAGATAAGATGACGGCTTCAGAGCAGAAAAGCCAGGAATCAGCTGGGATGTTGTGGATACATAAAGCACTGAGACTTCCTCATTCTGGCGATGCCCAGAACAGAAACTTAAGTGATCTATCAGGAGTCTGGAACAGGCCTCACTCCCACAGAAGGGAGTGAAAGTGAGGAGCAACATGTGAATCAAAATGTTGCAACTAGTAGTGGAGAATACTAAATGAAAAGGTGTTAGAGAGTAGTGGAGACAACTAGATGGAATTAGCGGACAGAACCTCAGCGGATCATACTTTCCCTAACTTTTAGTTTCTAGCAGCCAACTAGCAACTACTTCGATTTTAATTTTGTGTGGGGGATTATATCCCTCCAAGGTCATGTCCACACGTAGCTGGGTATTTTTGAAAACGCATATCTGCTGTCCTCCGTTTTAAGAAAAACGCTCGAGTCCATACGTAATCGTTTTCAAAATATCCGCGTCCAAACGGAGTCGTATAAATATGCTTCTGAGTGTGATTAGGAGCATGCCAGACCAGTAGTGGGCAGTATTGATGTAAACACAAGTTCTGAGCTATCCATTCAGATCACCTCTGTCGTCATTTCTGCAAAACCTGAAACATGGCGCCAAGCATCTCGTTTTTGTTGATCGACAAGGTGGTGGAATTGCTATTAAAAGTACTCATTGACTATAAAGTTAATAAAACACAGAAAAATATAGATTGGGTTCATGCTCCCCAAACCTTGTTTACGATCCAAACAAGGACGCACACGAATGACGTATGTACATCACTTGTCGCAGGTAGTGACGCATAAAAACGCAAATCTCCGTTTTTGCACGTACACACGCAAACGCAGAGAGTTTTCCAAAATCTCCACTTTGGCCGGAGTTTTCAAAAACACCGGTCTTGAGTGAAAAAAAAACCTCTGTTTTTATGTGGACGGCCAAAACGGATAAAAATATATGCGTTTTCAAAAATACCCGGCTACGTGTGGACCGGGCCTTAGCTCCAAATGCAAGTGGTAATTACATGATTCGAGCTCTAGCACGCCTGGTACCTGGTATAGGTACCCACAAAGCCCTGTCATTCTGCTCTACTGTGCCCACTATCGTTCTTATTTCCTCTTCCCCCTTTTTTTTATTCAGTTAATAAAAAACTATCTTATTTATTAGAATTGTGGCTGATTTTCTTACCCGTACACACCACTTTCTAAAGTTCCTAGGCTGTATTAGCTTTAGAAAAGTGGTTGTGTAACTTTTTAATGCAGTAATAAGGAAGAAATTTATGACTCACCAACTCATGCCAGATAATTTGAGTTTACAGTCTGAGCAATATTGTTTGGTATCAGCTAGATTTTAATAAACAGGAAGTTTTGGCTGCACGCTGAGATTGTAAAAGTCTTTATTTAACTAATTATTTATGAGCCAGAACACTTTGTGGCTCAGATGAATATGAATCACTGGCAAGATGATTTTTCAGGAAGCCTCAAGCGTTCTTTTCAGTCAGAAACGACATGCACATCCTTTATGTGAACTGGAATTCATGTCAAGGTTAGATCTCTATTCTTTTCCTATTTTGGAATCTAATTTGCTACTTTTCCTGCCAAGGCCTGGTTTATTAACGGCAAAGAGGTGGACTTTTGATGCCCTCACTGACGCAAACCGAGCATGTTAAAAAAATAGCTTTTTCCTTTGGAAAAGCACCAGGGGGTCTATTTCTGTAGTTTTAAGTTGTAAAAGAGAGGAATAGGCTAGAAAAGGGGAGGTGGGGAGAGGTCTGTGTTTGGTTTTGAGCAGCAGACTGTTTCTCGTGCCAGATCTGTAATGCGTTCCTCTGAGTTGGGAGCTGGCTGAACTCAGGGCCGCAGCGCTCCGGGAGAGGAAGTCCCAGGCCTGGGGAGTTTCATACATCCTGTTTTGGAGTGCCATTGGCCAATATCGGGGCTGTTGCACGCCACCTGCAGTCTGTGGATTGAAATCTGCCAATAAACCAGGGACAACAGCCAAACCCACCTCCTGCTAGTGGACTTATTCACCAAATGCGCCCCATTCTTCATTTTAATGTTCATGTAACTACATGGACGCACCGTGTCCAACAACAACAAAAAAACATATTACTTCTTACAACTACAACATTTCTTTATGAGTTTAAAGTTTTTGTCAAGACTTCATGTTGCTCTGTTTTTATCATTTTTTTTGGAGAAAATTGTGTAATTTGGAGCAATTTATTTCGAAAGTTAAAACAAAAACAAAAAAGGAGGCATACAGGGTTCTTCTGGCATCTGGAGAAAATGCATTGTGCCGTTTGCTACCCGTTATGATTTATTATTAAAGATAAAGTGTCGGGTTTCTGTGAGGTAATGATTTGTAACTATTGTTATTATTTTTAATATACTTTATTAAAGCCTTGCTGGTAAATTTGTGTGCTGCATTACACCGCATGAGGCTGCCACCTATGACGGCGCCAATGGTGGGAGAAATGGGGGATTAGGTGTCTTCTCCAAGGACTGTAGATGTGAACTCAATGGGATGTGAACCCGCAAATTTCTGGTCTGTGTCCCGGTCTGATTGACCGGGATGGGAATTAGCGCCTCCAAATCCGAGACCATGGTCCTCGCCTGGAAAAGGGTGGAATTCCCCCTGTCGGTCAGGGACAGGGTCCTGCCCCAAGTGGAGGAGTTTAAGTATCTCGGGGTCTTGTTCACGAGTGGGGGAAGGATGGAGCGGCACATCGACAGGCGGATCAGTGCGGCGTCAGCAATAACTAGGACGCTGCATCGGTCCGTCATGGTAAAGTGAGAGCTGAGCAGAGAAGCAAAGCTCTCGATTTACAAGTTGATCTACGTTCCAACCCTCACCTATGGTCACCAGCTGTGGGTGGTGACCGAAAGAATGAGATCGCAGATACAAGCGGCTGGAATGAGCTTCCTCCACAGGGTGGCTGGGCTCTCACTCAGAAATTGGGTGAGGAGCTCTGCCATCCGGGAGGAGCTCGGTGTCGAGCTACTCCTCCTCCAGGTCAAGAGGAGCCAGATGAGGTGGTTCGGGCATCTGGTCAGGATGGCCCCTGAGCGCCTCGCTGGTGAGGTGTTTCAGGCACATCTCACAGGGAGGAGACTGAGAGGCAGACCCCGGACCAGCCAGCTGTGAGACTATGTCTCAGTGACTCGGGATCATTCCGAGTGAGCTGGAGGATGCAGCCGGTGTGAGAGAAGCCTAGGCTTCCCGTCTGAGGCTGTTGCCCCTGCGACCCGGCCCCAGATGAGCGGAAGACGACAGAACAAAACGGAACATTTAGACAAAAAAACATTAGCTGTCAAGGTGAGGGACTGAGCAGGAGCAGCGTGTATTCATCCTGCAAAAGCACGTTCTTATCACATTGAAATGTGCAGAGTACAATGAGCAGAATACAAAATTTGGGATCGAGAACTACCTTCCTTTTAAATTATATCCAAATATTGGACGAGAGAGCTAGAAAATGTTTTAAACATGCATGAACGATCATTAACACTACTACTACAGAATAAAATTAAAAAACAAAATAGAACTTCTAAAGACTTTAATTTTTCATAAATCTCTTTAAGTTTCTCCCTAATTTTTTTTTTTTTTATTCCTTGTCAAATCATCTCGTATCCTCTCGGTTAATGTCCCTTTATTACATAAGTTTGAGGATCCATCTCTCATCATCTCCATGTGCTGACATAACCACATTGTCAGTTTTTGGAGTTCCCAGGAGCTGATAGGACAGGAAGTTTAGGACAGATAGCACTCCCTTGATTGTTGCTATTTAGGACAACAGGAAAAGGTTTGTGTCTGTGACCGCCCTCTTCTTGGTCTTTTATTGGACCGACTTGTATATTCAGTGGTTCTCACTTCAGTCCAGATGCTTTTTAGTCTCCCTTTCTGGCCCTTTGTTGACCTTTATTTTTATCTTAGAGAATTGCTTATTTTTTGTTTTTTTTACATTAAACTTTTAAGGTATTTGTTCTATTGATTTTAGTTTAATTTTTTTAAAGCGAATTTAATTTTCTTTTTCTTGGTACTGATTAATCTTTTTATTTTCTTTTATTTTTAAACCTTTTCAGCTAAATTCTTGTCTTGTTTTGTAGTAATTTTGCTCCTCTTTCACATGTTATTGAGTATGTGGAAAAATCCATTGTGTCATGGGACCATGGCGTACTCATCTGGCATCCCTTAACTGTCCTGAACAATCCTAAAATGCTGTGGGGGCTCAACTTCTAACCCCAGGAAACCACCAATAGAGCCTGTAGTCCAACTTCAAAAGGAAGAGGACATCAAACAAACCAAGAACATAGATAGTTGTGCGGGATGAAAAAAACCCTCTCCTGGTTACACGACTAATGGAAGAGCTTATGGACGTCTCCAACCAACAAACTTCAAAGGCAGATTTTCAAACAATTTCAATAGTTATTGTTGAAATTCATCGCAGGTTGTTTGTTGATCAGAGTTCAACATGCTGTATCACAAACAGCAGCTTCTTCCTGCACTCGGAAGAAAGAGAAAATAAAAAAAAAAACAAACATCTGTCTATTTCATTCTCCCATTTTTTTGCCATCATATATCTCTGACCATCCCTCCCCTTTCCCATCAGCACCCCCCTCTTACCCTGACGCTAGCTTGTCTGAGTGGCCTTTTGCCATGCATTCCTCTCTTCCCTGTTTGGCCTCCGTCTCAGGAAGTGGCCCAATTAGTGGATAAACACCATGGAGGAGATGAGGGGGTCGGGGGCTGGCTTTTTGGGGGGCAGCAGTAGTGGTGGTGGTCACGGCGGTGGATAGGGGCACCAATTAGACCTCCAGGCAAATTGTTTGCCAATGTGTTCTATCTATCCATGTGTACATATATGGTGATAAAGAAGTTGTTCTGATACAGTTCGGTATTTTGAACCGGTCTTTATAGAAAGTCAGACCGAGAATTTTTATAACATAACATAAACAGTGATCAGTTTAAAAATGAATATGTTATTACTGACATCAATTTTCTACCATGCATATAAGATCAGGAGATTTGGAGGATAGTTTTAATAAGAGTTTTTCACAAGATCAACAGACATACATAGGGTTTCTTCCATGTTCAGGGCCTCAAGCCAGGTTCTTACTTTGAAGGGACATCCATGAGACCCTAAAGAACTGCATTAACTAACTTTAACTCGCTGGTCTCAATCCAGTGCAACATTTAATTCTTCTTCTTTCGGCATTTCCCGTTATGGGTCGCCACAGCAAGTCATTTTCTTCCATCTAACCCTATCTGCTGCATCCTCTTTTGTCACACCAACTATCTTCATGTCTTCCTTCACTGTATCCATGAACCTCCTCTTTGGTCTTCCTCTAGTCCTCTTTCCTGGTGGTTGCAAACCCAGCATCCTTCTTCCTATGTACTCTCTCTCTCCTCTGCACATGTCCAAACCATCTCAGTCTTGCCTCTCGAACTTTATCCCCAAAACCTCTAACATGTGCTGTTCCTCTGATCCTGTCCATCCTGGTCACTCCCAGAGAGATCCTCAGCATCTTCATCTCTGCTACCGCCATCTCTGTTTGCTGTCTTTTCTTCAGTGCTACTGTTTCTAGACCAATCAGCATGGCGGGTCTCACCACGGTTTTGTACACTTTCCCTTTCATTCTAGCTGAAACTCTTCTGTCGCACATGATAATTTCCTCCACCCGTTCCAGCCTGCCTGATCACGCTTCTTCACCTCTTTTCCACACTCTCCATTACTCTGGACTGTTGATCCTAGATACTTAAAATCTTCCACCTTCTTTATCTCTTCTCCCTGTAACCTCACTTTTCCATTTGGATCCCTCTCATTCACACACATGTACTCTGTTTTACTCTGACTAATCTTCATTCCTCTTCTTTCTAGTGCAAACCTCCACCTCCGCAGCTTTTCCTCCACCTCTTCCCCCCTCTCACTACAGATCACAATGTCATCTGCAAACATCATTGTCCATGGGGATTCCTGTCTGATATCGTCTGTCAGCCTGTCCATCACCATAGCAAACAGCAATGGGCTCAGAGCAGACATTTAATTCCCAAGTAATATTGTAGGACCTTCGTAGCACACCGTGAATCTTCTCTTTTCTCAATAGGATAGGCCCGACATTTTATGAAAGTAACCTATTTCTACATCAAATATTTGTAATCTCACCCTACCTATGTTATGATGTGGAAGGAGGAGGTGGACCCAAATGCAGAACATAAATAGGATTTCTTTAACAAAAGTCCGGCAAGGCTGTAAGGCAAAGCACAGGATTAACACAAAGAATGTCTTAAAGTTAAAAAATATAACAAAATTCAATAATATAAACTTGGTCAGGCAGCCAGGACGACCTGGCTAGAAGGAATCGTGATGATCTGACAAAAAAGTCAGGGGTGATTGCCTTTAAATAGACAGCAGGTAGAATTATCCACAGGTGTGTGGCATCAGGGTAATGACCGCAGGTGTCTGGCATCAGGTTGAGATCTGGGAGAGAGAGGGAGGTCCAGGGCACCTTCTGGTGGCAGGTGAGGGGATCATGACAACCTACGATAGTTCACTTAAATGTTATTGACAAGAACAGCAAACTCTCTTGATTTGAAGAGGTTTTGTTGGTAATAAAAGAGGAAAAACTACATTCAACGATTTATATTAGTTTCCAACTCAGTCGTTTGAACAAATGTTCTGTCCACACAGACTATTTAATCTGTAGTAACTGTCTGCTTAAAGTTTAATGAGTTATGGAAGATTGGCCGAAATCGCACTTTCACAAAACATCAAAAAATGGTAACAATGTTACCAAATGGCGACAAAGAATTTCTGTCTGAAATGCCACGTACGAAACATTCAGATTTACAGAGTTCCTTTTGACGCACGCATCATCACATGCACAGTGCAGGAGCATGATAAACTCTGCTCCGATATGGAGGAAGAAAGCAGACAGACAGAAAACAGACCTTTTTAATCTTTTTCATTGTTCTGTGTGTTAAAAAAAAACAAATAAGCCATTTTACAGCTAAAGTTATTTTTTGTGGCAAAGTTTGTTGCTATTAATTAGCATATTTTCTGAGGTCTTTCGGGCATCTGGTTTGGATGCCTCCCAACGTCTCACTGGTGAGGCGTTTTAGGCACATCCCACCGGGAAGAGACCCAGAGGCAGACCCTGGACCTGCTGGAGAGACTATGTCTCACAGCTGGCCGGGGAACGCCTCAGGGTTGTTCCAGGTGACCTAGAGGATGCAGCCAGGATGAGAGGAGTCTGAGTTTCCTGTCCAAGGCTGTTACCCTGCAACCCGTCCCCGGATAAGCGGAAGACGACGGAACGGAACAATACGTTTTGAGACCAATTAAAGAAATGTATGATACTATAGTCCACATATAATTTTTCTAATCTGCAGATACAGCAGTTCTTGGTCTTTCCTGGACATTTTAAATTGATATCGACATCTGTTTAAAAACCCTGGTCAGGCCCCACTTTATAAATTTTGTTTTTACGACTTTATTTAAATCTGTCCTCACTTCTTAGACTTGTGCCTATAAATTTGTATGTGAAAAAAAAAACAAAAAAAAAACGGCTGAGTGAAAACATCAACCAATCATTTTTAGACGGTGAACCAAAACCATTGGTCCACAGCCTGACAATCATGCCAATTTCTCGATTTTGGCAACAAGTACGTATTTCTACACGTAAATAAAAAAGTTTTTCGAATGGCTGGAAACATGATCTTAACACATCATTTTCTTGTTTTGCTCAGTTTAGTTTTTAAAAAATCAGAATGTCTAACAAAGTCCATTAAATACTTTGAGAAAACCCTCTGAGAAACACCGAGATTCAAACTTCTATATTTCATTTATTCATTTAATTAAAGAAGGCGTTTAATGCAGGCACAGCCTTGTTTTGCTTCCATACAGTTCGTATAAATCAGCATTAAATCTGCTGACCACAAACTGGAAAAGATCCAGCACGTAATACCTCTATGAGTTTAAATCTTTCTCAGGATATTTCCCTTGGTGAAATAAAAAGTAAATTTATTTGATTTAATTAAAAATGAAAAATGGTAAGTAACAGAAACAATATATATATATATTTTTGATGCATTTATGTTTGCTTTTCTGAGCTACGTGGTGCAGATTCTTCTGTAAGCCCTGATGATTTGTTGGTGATAGAAGAAGATTTTCTGGCCTCAAGGAAAAGGAGGGGAAAAAACGGAGAAGAATTTAAAATAAAGAATGATCTATTTTGGAACATTTCTGAAGCTCAGGATGTATGACAATAAGTGTTATATTATCTAAAATGCATGAACGCAAGGCTTGAAATAAGAGCTGGCAAATTACACGTCCCTGTTTGCTACATAAATAGTCATTTCCGCACGTAGACCAAAAAAAAAAAAAAAAAGAGAAAAACATGCCTCCCACTGAAAATAAGATTCCTAGCTGTGAAAGTCAAGCTATTTATGGTATGCACCGCTTTCCACCCCTTAAATAATACACTCCACTTGTCTTTTTTTTCCTTTTTAAAACACATTTTTTCTCTTTTGAGCGACATTAAAAAGCACCCCGAGTCAAACTTTGAGCCAAGATGAAGTTTGACAGGCAAATATCCACTTTTAAAAGCTATGATGGCTCATCTGTTGTCATAGCACACGCACATTTCAGAGCAGCCTGTGAGAGATGTACCGGGTTTGAAGTGCAGCAGTGTTAACGTGCAGCTGGGCCCGGCTGTGCTGAGGGTTTCAGACAAACAGCAGCAGGCTGGTCCGGGTTTGGGGCTCTAAAAAGGTTGGAGGTTATAAATACTTGACTGTGCTTTAAAGCTGTCACTGTCTTCCTGAAGCAAATCTGCACACTCATAGGAACACTCTGCATTCTTTAAAGCTCATACACACACACACACGTGTGTATTATAACATGATAGGAGGAGACACAATTTAAAAAAAAAAAAACTCATAACAAACGAGGAAGGCAGAATCAAGTAAATAGTTTAAACTGGAAAGGTTTTTTTCGGGGGGTGGATTATGAAACACAGCAAAAAGAAAAAGGTGAAGGCCAGCTGTTAAACATGTGGGAGTTTGCACAGCAGGATCGTGTCCCTCTCCATGTTCTGCCAGATCCAACAAACGGTGATGGAAGTGAGGACGGGGAGCCAACTGGAAAGTTTACGGATCAATTTTTGGCTTCTCCTCTCTATGTGGAGATTTAAGCACGTATTCGTTTCTAGACCGCCTCCCTTTGTGTGAATCTGACAGATTGCAGGTAGATATCTTAGATACAAGAAGTTAGCAGGGAATAGCTTCTCGATTATTGTCCAAACATGTGGAAAACTCTTTATTTATTGAACTCATATGTTCACGTTCATGTTAATAATAATATAAACTTTCACTCAGTTTATTCAGACTGCAACTTATGGTCCAGTGTGAGAGTTTTAACACCTGTACAAAGTCGGTGTTTTGGAGAAGTGTGAAAAGATCCAAATGCGGAACACAGGATGAAAAGGTGAAACTCAAAATGTATTACTTGATGAATAAAAGCGGGTTGTTTGAGGCAGGCGGGTTGTCCGGGGCAGGCGGGTTGTCCGAGGCAGGCGGGTTGTCCGAGGCAGGCGGGTTGTCCGGAGCAGGCGGGTTGTCCGAGGCAGGCGGGTTGTCCGAGGCAAGCGGGTTGTCCGAGGCAGGCGGGTTGTCCGGAGCAGGCGGGTTGTCCGAGGCAGGCGGGTTGTCCGAGGCAAGCGGGTTGTCCAAGGCAGGTGTGTTCTTTGAATAAATGAAACAGAATATGAACAGGGCGGCACGCTAACGCAGTGGGTAGCACAGTGGCGTCACAGCAAGAAGGCCGTGGGTTCATGTTGCGAATGGGTACAAAGCTTGGAACACTGGCCTTTCTGTGTGGAGTTTGCATGTTCTCTCTGTGTATGCGTGGGTTTTCTCCAGTTATTCTGGTTTCCTCCCACCCTCCAAAAAACATACATGTTAGGTTGACTGGCTATGACATGATTGCCTCTAGGAATGTGTGTGTTTGGTTGTATGTGTGTGGCCCCGTGACAGACTGGCAACCTGTTTGAGGTGTACCCTGCCCCTCGCCTTGAATCTGCCGAGATGGGCTCTGTCACCCCGCGCAATCCCATAAGGGATGTACAGTTAAGAAGGTGACTGACTGAAATCAGAACACAGGCAGTGAAATTGGCAGACAAAGATCTATTAAAGTTTGATGTTGTTACTGCAATGGAAACCAACAATCTGGCATAGGTTGGAGGTGCAGGGTGGCTTATGTAGCTTGCTGATTATGGATCATCTATAGGTGGTGAGCAGGTTGCCACAGGAGAGACACCCTCTTTGAAGCAGGAGCACAGATCGCAACAGTCGGGCTGGATTAACATGTAGGTAAAGTCCAATGAATAATTTAGGGGAAGAGGCATTTGCTCAGTGGTAAACTGTCCACCCTTGGACCGGGAGATGTTGGTTTGATTCCCACTGGGTCCATGCTTAAGTGTCATTTGGGAAGACACCTAAACCCCCATTTCTCCCACCATTTGCACCGTTGTGGCTAATGCAGCACCGACAGTATTCCATTTGAGGAATGAATACGTTGGACGTTTAAAAAAAAAAGAATTTAAAGGAGGTGCCTATTTCCTAGATTTTAAAACTTGTCATAGTGGTAAAGACTGGTGATCTTTTCTGGTTGTACCCTGCTTTTCGCCTGCTGATTACATATGTGAGTCTGGTCCTTGATTTAAACTTCTTATTTGATACGTAAGTCATGATAAAATGCGATGAGAATGAAGATGAGTTTAAAGTGAGTGTTTTTCTGTTTTTTCAGCCATTAAACTGTCAGACTGAAATGGAGGAACAAGTTAAAACCTCATAATTCAGGCTTTTGTGTGACTTTTAACTTGAATTTATATCAATGGAAACTCTGCCTGCCAGTGCTTGTGTGGAGCAAGTCGTAGCCAAATAAGACACGAGTTGTGTTCCAGTAAACTTTGTAACTTCTTCATCCCCACTTTCATTGAAACATTCACAAAACACATAATTATTTGAATACAAATTAGTAGAACTCAGGGTCAACGGCTTTGCTGAAAAACAACACAGCAGAGAAGACAAAATCCACCCTCATAGAAGATTAGAGGTATCATTCAGAATGTCTTACAAATGATTACAAAACAGGAAATAGACAATTTGTATTCATAGTGTACGACCTAAATCCTCATGGACAAACTAGTCTGAGTCATCTTAAGTTTATTCAGGTTTATGAATGACTTTCTCTTTTATAGATATTGAAGGCGTTTGTTTTCAAATTAAACGAACCGTACAAAAAGCAACGCTGATTTTTAAGAGCGATAATTGTTTCGAGTTTAAAGTTCTGTTCCGTTATCTTCCGCTTGTTCCGGGGTTGGGTCGCGGGGGCAACAGCCTCAAACGGGCAGCCCAGGCCTCTCTCTCCCCGGCTGCATCCTCTAGCTCACCCGGAAGGATCCCCAGTTGTTCCCCTCCAGGTGTGAGACATAGTCTCTCCAGCGGGTCCGGGGTCTGCCCCTTGGTCTCCTCCCGGTGGGACGTGCCCGAAACACCTCGCCTGCGAGGCGCTCGGGGGGCATCCTGACCAGATGCCCGAACCACCCCATCTGGCTCCTCTTGACCTGGTGGAGGAGCGGCTCGACACCAAGCTCCTCCCGGATGGCAGAGCTCCTCACCCGATCTCTGAGTGAGAGCCCAGCCACCCTGCGGAGGAAGCTCATTTCGGCCGCTTGTACCCGCAATCTCATTCTTTCGGTCACCGCCCACAGCTGGTGACCATAGGTGAGGGTTGGAACGTAGATCGACTTGTAAATCGAGAGCTTTGGTTTTCGGCTCAGCTCTCTCTTTACCACGACGGACCGATGCAGCGTCATGGTTATTGCTGATGCCGCACCGATCCGCCTGTCGATCTCCCGCTCCATCCTTCCCCCACTCGTGAACAAGACCCCGAGATACTTAAACTCCTTCACTTGACCCGCAGGGGGCATTCCACCCTTTACCAGGCATGGTCTCGGATTTGGAGGCGCTAATTCCCATCCCGGCCGCTTCACACTCGGCAGCAAATCAATCCAGCGAGAGCTAGAGATCACGGTCCGATGAAGCCAACAGAACCACATCATCCGCAAAAAGCAGAGATCCAATCCTGAGGTCACCAAACCGGATCCCTGCAACACCTCGACTGCGCCTAGATAAAGTAGTAAAAGATGGTTTAAAGTAGTACACACAAAAATTAGAGGCAGCAAATGCATAAAGTAGTAATGTTGGTATTTTAGTTGTAGGGGGAGGCGATGGCTTAGTGGTAGAGCGTTAGCCCGCAGATCGGAAGTTAACTGGAAGTTTACGGGTTTGATTCCCGCTGAGTTCACGCCTACGGTCCTTGGAGAAGACACCTAACCCCCATTCTCCCAGCATTGGTGCCGTCATGGCAGCCTGCTGCGGTGTGGTGCAGTGCACAAATTTCTCTGGTGAGGGATCAACATAGTATACAAAAAAATCTTTTTGTAATCTAATCCAAAGCAATTATTTAATGTAAAGCATGCTGGCGAGCGCAAAGCGGCCGAGATGGGAATCAGCGCTTTCAAATCTGAGACCATGATTCTCGTCCGAAAAAGGTGGAGTGCTATCTGTGGGTCTGGGACAGGGTCCTTCCCCAAGTGGACAAGTTTAAGTATCTCATGTTCTTGTTCAGAAGTGGGAGAAGGATAGAGCGGGAGATGGACAGAGGGATTGGTGCGGCGCCTGCAATAATTAGCAAGCTGCATTGGTCCGTCTCAATAAAGAAAGAAATGAGCTGAATAACAAAGCTTTCGATTTACAAGTTGATCTACGTTCCCACCCTCACCTATGGTCACCAGCTGTGGGTGATGACCAAAAGAATGAGATTGCGGATACAGCGGACGAAATGAGCTTCCTCTGCAGGATGGCTGGGCTCTCACTCAGAAATAGAGTTAAGAGCTCTGCCTTTCCGGAGGAGCTCGAAGCAGAGCCCTGGCTCCTTCAGGTCGAGAGAAGCCAGATGGGGTGGTTCGGGCATCTGGTCAGGATGCCCCCGAGCGCCTCGCTGGTGAGGTGTTTCAGGCACGTCCCACCGGGAGGAGACCAAGAGACAGACCCCGGTCCCGCTGGAGAGACTATGTCTTACAGCTGGCTGGGGAACGACTCGGGATCCTTCCGGGTGAGCTGGAGGATGCAGCAGTAGACGCCGAAACGGAATGGACACAGACTTGTTCCCAGACATTTTAAGACAATGTGAAAGAGGAAACAGAAGAAATCCTTTTTAATACCAATTATCAGTAAAACTTGTGGACTAAATTATTTCTCTACATTTATTTACATTTGATCTTAAGGTTGCATTTTCAAAGTTTGCAAGAAATCACTGCTTTTTATGGTTTATGAGCAACTTTTTGCATGTCGGGCTGCACTGTAAAAAGAAGACTCTCGTTTTAAAGAAAATAATTGGCTGCTGTGGTTACAGTACTCGTTTGTTATTTGAACCTTTTTGTTGATTTGAAAGGTCTATTTTGTTCTAATCACACACCATTTAGAATTTTTTTTTGTGATTCAAACAAAAAAAGTGTTTTTAAGATTTAATCTCCTTTTCTGTTAAAATTTTCCATTGTTTTCCTGCAAATCTCACAGGTCCTTTTTACCATGTCGTATTTTGCTCATGTTTTAGTCCCTCAAATAGATTCCACTCTGGTTTAAATGCAAATAAAAGTTGAAAATTTTACTTTTTGCTACACATTACTGCCTCTTTTGCAGTGTCCAATGTTTTTGGGAAAAAAACCTGTGTCGCTTTAAGTCCAAAGAAAACAAATTAGAGGGATTTAAAGTAACTCAAAGTCAAAATATGTCAGGGTTATGAATAATTATGAGGCGCTTTGAATCGAACCGTGCTCAGCATTAAAATAATAACTGAATAAAGAATTATTTAGTGGCTCAAGACTTTTCCACTGTACCGTATTAGAGAGAAAGAGAAAGAAGTGTGGTATTACTGGTTGAGAGGGACATGTACATGCAGCTCCTCGTCTGAATAGCACTTCCTGGCGTGTGAAAGGCGAGATGGGGAGGGAGGAGAAGGATGAAGGGAACGAGAGGTGGAGGTGGTGGGGACCTCCTCTGCCTCCTTCCTCCTCCTGCTGCTGAAAGCCTTGTTTGCCATTCTTTTGGGTGCCTCTCTGAAAGGGGAGTCAATGAGGGAGAAAGGAGGAGGACCAGGAGTAGGTTGGTATGACAATGAGAAAAGGACCACATCCGTGTTTGCCAGGTGTTCCTTTTGTGAATCTCACCTTGCACTGAGGCATGGAGAGACACAGAAGAAGGAATATGGCAGAAAAAGTGGAACGGGATCAGTGAGGAGGGAAGAGAAGAGATAAAGTGTGCATGAAAGTGTGTTTGTGTGTGTGTGAGAGGCATGGAAATGCAGCACACACTTGCATAAAAAGACAAAGCCGGGGGGGAAAGCCCCATAGATCCCACCATTCTTCCACAAAGACAATCTGCAGGAAAAGTTCTGCAAAAAAAAAAGAGCAAGGTGTGTGCGTACGTGCGTGCATGTGCTTACACGCACACACATTTGTCTTTCAGTGGGTGTGTGGTGCCTCTTATTTATTCAGCACAAGTTCATGGCTTTTATGCACGCTATTATGCTCCAGTGATAAAACGCTTTTCCACAGCCCATCAACTCTGCTTATCAAAGCTCTTATCATAACCGGGTCTGCAGGAGCCGGCTAAACCTGAAAACTACACAATAGCAACGACTTTTAAAGCCTCAAATCCTCCAAAGACCCCGCAAGTCAAGTTAGTGCAAACTCTGCAAATGTTAACAACACATAGTCCACAATCTACTTAACTACTCTGCAGAGGACGTAAATATAGATAATGGTCACAAATTAGAGTTGAAACCCCCATCTGAGAAAGTTTTGCCCAGTCGATGCTTATCTGTGAAGACTTTTGCCCTTGGAATGAATATGGCTTTGAAATTACAAGCAGATTGCAAACAGAACGGTTTTACTTATTAATTCTCCTAAACTCTGTTTTTAGCAGCCTGAGGACAAATTGTTGGCACAGTCATGTACAAGTTAAACTGTGGTGATGTTTTAATGGTGGAGCGAATGTAGCCAGAGGACCTTAAAGGCTCGGGAAATAGTCCCTAAAATTCAGACGAGCAGGGAATTTTTACAGTTAGGTTTTCAACCAAATTTCCTTTTACAGTATATTTTTTTTTTTTTGTACATCTATTGTTTCTAAAAGGAACCGCGTTGAACGGAGGTTTGAAGTAAAACAATACATGCTTGAGTATTTATCCAGATATTATTTGAATGTCAGGTTGCTGACATGACAGGGAGAAGAGATAAAGAAGGTGGAAGATTTTAAGTACTAAAGAACAGTCCAGAACAATAGAGAGTGTGGAAAAGAGGTGAAGAAGCATGTGCGGGCAGGCTGGAACGGGTGGAGAAAAGTATCAGGTGTGATGTGTGACAAAAGAGTTTCAGTTAAAATGAAAGGGAAAGTATACAAAACCGTGGTGAGACCGGCCATGCTGTTTGGTCTAGAAACAGTAGCACTGAAGAAAAGACAGGAAACAGAGATGGAGGTAGCAGAGATGAAGATGCTGAGGATCTCTCTGGAAGTGACCAGGATGGACAGGATCAGAGGAACAGCACATGTTAGAGGTTTTAAAGTCAGAGAGGCCAGACTGAGATGGTTTGGACATGTACAGAGGAGAAAGAGAGAATACATCAGAAGAAGGATGCTGGATTTGGAACCACCAGGAAAGAGGACTAGAGGAAGACCAAAGAGGAGGTTCATGAACGCAGTGAAGGACGACCTGAGGATTGTGTGTGTGACCGAAGAGGATGCAGCAGATAGGGTTAGATGGAAGAAACTGACTTGCTGTGGCGACCCCTGAAGGGAAATGCCGAAAGAAGAAGAAGAAGAATTTGAATGTCAGGTTTCTTTTGGCCACAGATTTTTTCTATGCCACACCCATATTTTTACATAAGCTGAAAGTGGTCAACGTACACACTTGTTCCCTTTCATCAACCATTTTTATGTCAAAGCATCGAAAAAAGAAAATGTGTTAGCTTTGCTATCCATAGTTACACTGTGTTGTACACATGCATAAGGGGCGGGACTAAGAAGGGAGCGAGAGGAAGGGGGAATTCAATGTAAAAAAAAAGGAAAACAACATTGATTAATTGTCATATTTGAATGAGTATGACATATTGAGGTAACAAAAAGTGTGAATTATTACCCCACAAATGAAAAACATCCTCTCTGCCATTTTTATGCTTGCATAACAAAACTAGTTTGTCCTTAGCTGCGTGTATTGAACTTCGCTGCAGGAGCAGAGTCTTGGTTTTGGACTGAAAGCAACTTTCAGTTTGAGGTTTTGTTAGTTTAAAGATTAAGCAACTGACAGCATCCGAAAGAGCAGTTATCTATCTTTAGAGACTGAGGCTTGTTGTTTTCTTGCCAAAGGGAATCACCGAGATCCGGAGGTGTTACACAACCATAGGTGCGGTTAGTTTGTTAGTTCTTGCAAAGCAGCGTGACAGAAATTGAGGAAGTTTTCTTTTTTTTAAAGATTGTTTTTATCGACCCATTGTAAATGAGCTCAGTGCAAACTGAAAACAAAGAGCAACAAGTTTGTTAGCATATGCTAGTTGATGCTTTCTTCATTAGATGTGACGATCAAGACAAAAAAAAAACAACACAAAAAAAAACCCACAACATTTTTGATCAAATTGAATTGCACCATTTATAAAGAAACTGAATTTTTCACTTCTTGCATTTATCTATTCTTCAGATGAGAATTAAAAAACTATTTGTGTTCACTTTCAATATGCACATGAATTCAGATATGCTGCAAAAAAAACCCAAACACTTTTTTACATATTTTTTATTGTGTAAATGACAAAGAGTTCTTGTAGATCACATATGTCAAAGTCAAGGCCCGGGGACTGGATGTGGCCCACAAATGAATGATCCGTGGCCCCTTGGATGATATATAATTACTACTGGAACCGGCCTGCAGGCCATAGCCACCCGCTGGTGTTTTGCACAAGTACATAGGAAGAAGGATGCTGGATTTGGAACCACCAGCAAAGAGGACTAGAGAAAGCCCAAAGAAGAGGTTCATGGATACAGTGAAGGAAGGCATGAAGATAGTTGGTGTGACCGAAGAGGATGCAGGAGATAGGGTTAGATGGAAAAAACTGACTTGCTGTGGCGCCCCCTGAAGGGAAATGCCAAAAGAATAAGAAGAAGAGCAGTCAAATCAGAGGTGAACTCTGAGCTACTCCTTCCCAAAAAGTGGCTAAACAGAAGGTGAACGCTGAGAACAGGGGCTTTCAAGCCAGTTGGGCGGCAGGGTATATGTTCACAGAGGTAAAAGGCAAACCTTTCTGTCTTCTGTGTGGAGAAAATTTGTTTGTAATGAAAGGAATCTAAAAAGGCACCTTCACTCAATCCTGTGGAGGGACTGCATACCGATACTGTTTGGTACCGTTACCCGTTTAGCAATTTTTACCAGACCAAAAACTTTTAGTTATCGGTATTCTTAACGACATTGGTGGAGAGGCAGGGCACGAGAACAAACACGGCTAGCTACTTCCCGCCCCCCTTTGTCTCGAAAGGACAAAAATGGCTCTCCTGGTTCGCTAGATTTGTTTTTTCAAAACAAAAGTTTGTTTTTGTTCTAGTTGTTTTTTTTTTTTGTTTTGCTGTTGTTCATTTAGAAAGAAGAGGAATGAAGATTAGTCAGAGTAAAACAGAGTACATGTGTGTGAATGAGAGGGATCCAAATGGAAAAGTGAGGTTACAGGGGGAAGAGATAAAGAAGGTGGAAGATTTAAAGTATCTAGGATCAACAGTCCAGAGCAATGGAGAGTGTGGAAAAGAGGTGAAGAAGCGTGTTCAGGCATGCTGGAACGGGTGGAGGAAATTATCAGGTGTGATGTATGATAGAAGAGTTTCAGCTAAAATGAAAGGGAAAGTGTACAAAACCGTGGTGAGACCGGTCATGCTGGTTGGTCAAGAGACAGTAGCACTGAGGAAAAGACAGGAAGCAGAGATGGAGGTAGCAGAGATGAAGATGCTGAGGATCTCTCTGGGAGTGACCAGGATGGACAGGATCAGAAATGAGTATATTAGGGGAACAGCACATGTTAGAGGTCTTGGGGATAAAGTTAGAGAGGCAAGACTGAGATGGTTTGGACATGTGCAGAGGAGAGAGAGTACATAGGAAGAAGGATGCTGGATTTGGAACCACCAGGCAAGAGGACTAGAGGAAGACCAAAGAGGATGTTCATGGATACAGTGAAGGAAGACATGAAGATAGTTGGTGTGACCAAAGAGGATGCAGGAGATAGGGTTAGACGGAAGAAACTGACTTGCTGTGGTGCCCCCTGAAGGGAAATGCCGAAAGAAGAGGAAGTAGAAGGCCAAGTGCAATAATTTCAATATGTTTTAATAAACGCTGAACCAGTTCGGCCCCCGGCTAGTAGCAAATTTGTTTTTTTGGCCCTCTCTGTAGTTAACTTTGACATCCCTGTTGGAGATGGATCTAGAAAAATTTTCAGAAATCACTGACTTAAAACATGTAGTTTATATTCATGCATTTATCCTTGGTATGTCCCCAAACTATCAACTTAAACATTTTAGTACTAGATTAAAGGAACATATCAACACAAAGAACTTAACTCTGCTATTTAATCTCCCACCCAAGTAATAAAAATAAAGTAAAAGAAGCATAAACATAATTAGTGTCCATGGCTTGATAAAATGCTTTTTTTTAACAACTGTGACCAAACATGAATGTGACTACTGCACCATTCATGTCGACTAGTCCTAGAAAGCGTGATTCAATTACCGGCAGCTTACTGTAAGACAAATACAGAAATAGACTGGTGGGCGGTGTTGTGTTTCATTCCGTGTACCCAAGGTCATGAGACTGTAAAATAATATCCTCTTGTAAAAGGAAGGATGTATGTCTTTGCAAACAGGGCGTTGCTGAGTTGACTGAATAAATGAGACTGCATGTAATGTAATTATTGCTTGAAGATTTCTGACTGGCTCCTGTCGATAGGCCAGGTCTGCTAGATGAGTTGTTTTTAACTCCACATCATGAGGTGACAGGCTCACTTTGGTTTCTGAAAAAGCCCTACATCCAATGTTCCGTCACAGTGTCGCACACAAAGTGCACTGTTATAGTTCTCTTGCTGAACGCCTGAAACAAGTGTTATCTTGTTCCTCTGTTTAGCCTGTGGAACACGAACACTGGCTGCTTTCATTTATGAGGCCTTTTCACTCTGAACAAGAACTGGGTATGAGATTTGTCGATTCTTTACGTGGACTGTGCACACAAGGAGTCAAAATTTAGTTTCAAGCTATTCCATGTGCGGACAAGACAAAAGATTAAGGAAAAAGAGATTGAACATTGACATGTGTAGTTTAAATTTAAGATTATTATTCATGGTTGGATCAATATTCTTTTTGGCATTTCCCTTCAGGAGTCGCCACAGCAAGTCAGTTTCTTCCATCTAACCCTATCTGCTGTATCCTCTTTGGTCACACCAACTATCTTCATGTCTTCCTTCACTGTATCCATGAACCTCCTTTTTGATCTTCCTCTAGTTCTCTTTCCTGGTGGTTCCAAATCCAGCAGCCTTTTTCCTATGTACTCCCTCTCTCTCCTCTGCACATGTCCAAACCATCTCAGTCTGGCCTCTCTGACTTTATTTCCAAAACCTCTAACATGTGCTGTTCCCCTGATGTACTTATTTCTAATCCTGTCCATCCTGGTCACTCCCAGAGAGATCCTCAGCATCTTCATCTCTGCTACCTCCATCTCTGCTTCCTGTCTTTTCTTCAGTGCTACTGTTTCTAGATCAAACAGCATGGCCGGTCTCACCACGGTTTTGTACACTTTTCCTTTCATTCTAGCTGAAACTCTTCTGTCGCACATCACACCTGATACTTTTCTCCACCCGTTCCAGCCTGGCTGAAAACGCTTCTTCACCTCTTTTCCACACTCTCCATTGCTCTGGACTGTTGATCCTAGATACTTAAAATCTTCCTCCTTCTTTATCTCTTCCCCCTGTAACCTCACTTTTCCATTTGGATCCTTCTCATTCATCCTAACTGTATGTCAGGGGTCAAATCTCTTTATGGACAGATGGGCTACCCTAAGCCTTCCTTTCTACATGACCCCCCCCCCCCACCCTCATCTCAGGAAGCGGTCTCCCTATGCAGCTTTCCTATTTCCTCTTTCCTGGTGGTTCCAAACCCAGCATCCTTCTGACGATGTATTAATTTATTTGGATCTGTCCATTTTGCACAAATAGCTATTGGGATTAACATTTAATCTTTGGGGTTGCACAGTGGTGTGGTAGCCTCACAGCAAGAATGTCAGGGTTCAACCTGAGTAGGCCCAGCTTGAATCATTGCTCTTTTTTGTGTGAAGTTTGCATGTTCTCCCCATCTAAATTTTCCCGTTAGGTATGAGTGTTTGCGCGATTGGTTGCTCGTCTCTGTGTGGCTCTATGTGTGGCCCGCAACAGGCTACTAACATGTTCAAAGTGTACCCCGCCTTTCTCATGTAACCAGCTAAAAAAAGTCTCCAGTACTCCCCCCGACCCTAAATGAGACAAACCCTTCAGAAGATTTCATTCATTCCATTTCCTTCTTGCTTTTTTGCATCAATTAGGGCTTTTAAATCAGTCCTAGTAAAAAAAACAAACTAAACCATATATTATCTACTGACCCGTGTTATCTGATAGACTCAATTTAATTGACTTTCAACTGGTGTTGACCCATATTTACATCATTTATTTTTAGCACTAGTTTGTATCTATGACTCACATCGTCGGGTAGATGTGCTTTTTCCATCGCTTTCAAAATAAATAAAACATCTTGATTCTGTCAGTAAATAAAAATCAGGTTAGTTTGAGTTTAGCTGCGAGCCATAGCGGTGATTAATTATTCTCTAGGTTAACATTCGTTACATGCATTATATCCATCGGATCCTAATGTGGTCCGTTGACACTCTTAGACAAACTCCCATCCTCCCCCAATCCAAACTCTGTGCCCAACTAAATGAGGCCTGAGCTGGGTTGGTCTGGTAACCTTGTGGCTTCAGTGTGTTATTCAGCTTCGGGCACTGACCTGTCACTGCTTATCCATTCCCAGTATTCAGTCTCATCACAAATGGTAGAGTTCACCCGCCTCTTCTCTCAGTCACCATGGAGACAACCAGTCTGACCTGGAATGCCTACTTTTCAGAGCTGCTGTGTATGTCGCTGTCCCTTCATTATATTATCAATTAAGATAGAGCCAGTACCCCTCATACCTAACCTCACCTCATCCCAACTTTGTATCCCCATTCCTTTTGTCAAGTAACTCAAGCAATCGAAACTCAAGAGGACACCAATTTGACCAGATTCCACTTTCTCAAATTGCAGGAAAACACACTTAACTGATGGGCCTTCCCGACTAGAGAGGAACCATTGTTGTGTTCCTTGACAAACCCCCCTCTTTCTTTTACACACACTCCACCCCTCACCTTCTTTTGGCCTGTCTCCCCTCCTTGTCTCATAACAAGCTAAGAGCACACCTTTTTTCCCCAGGTCCTCAACAGGCAAACCTTTGACAAGCCTGGGGCCTCTTTGGGCATCTAAAGGGCCTTTCTCTGGGGGTCAGAGACCACAGGGGAAAGTGTGTAAATGATACCTGATGGCATGTAAATAGATCATTTGATAGACAGACATACCTGTCAACACCAAACGACAACTACAGTGTCGGGGATCCGTTTACATACATAGATGGTGGCAGAAACAACAAAAAACCAGGGAATAATTAAAAGCAAAAAATTGGTCATTAGCACCCACCTTGGACTGTTTTGGCTTTTTGTGTGTTTGTGTTTCCATCTAGTAGAAATACTCATTGTTGAGAAAACCCAGAAGTTGGAGTGATTAACAGGCCTTTAATCAATGCATTTTTCTGATTGTACGAGATGATTATGCCCCGAAAGAATGAGATCGCGGGTACAAGCGGCCGAAATTAGCTTCCTCCACAGGGTGGCTGGCCTCTCACTGAGAGATCGGTAGAGGAGCTCTACCATCCGGGAGGAGCTCGGTGTCGAGCCGCTCCTCCTCCAGGTCGAGAGGAGCCACATGGGGTGGTTTGGGCATCTGGTCATAATGCCGCCCGAGCGCCTCGCTGGTGAGGTGTTTCGGGCACGTCCCACCAGGAGGAGACCAAGAGGCAGACCCTGGACCCGCTGGAGAAACTATGTCTCACAGCTGGCTGGGGAAGGACACGGGATCCTTCCGGGTGAGCTGGAGGATGCAGCTGGGGAGAGAGAAGCCTGGGTTGCCCTGAGGCTGTTGCCCCGCGACCCGACCCCAAATGAGCGGAAGACGACAGAATTTTACATTGCACCTATTTGTAAACACAAGTCTAACCAGTGAAGTCAGAATTTATAAACGATATTTTAACTTTTTATATATGTCTGCTCCACTTAAGAAGCTAGTTTCTGGTTGATGAAAAACTAAGTAGAGTCGTTTTGTTTCATCTTCTGAACCGCTTATACCGTGACAGTGTCGCTGGGGATGCCGGAGCGTATCCCAGCTGATTCAAGGCGAGGGGAAGGTTACACCCAGAACAGATCACCAGTCTGTCGGGGGGCACACACACTCATTCCTAGGCAAAATTTGTTGCAGCCAATTAATCAAACATACATGTTTTTGGAGGGTGGGACGAAATCAGAGCACCTGGAGAAAACCCATTCATACACGGGGAGAACATGCAAACTCCATACACAAAAGCCAGCGTCCCAAGCATTGTCCCTACCCGGGATTAGAACCCCGACCCAAAGGCCCTGTCCACATGTAGCCGGGTATTTTTGAAAACAAATATATTTTTATCTGTTTTGTCCTGCCGTCCACACGAAAATGGAAGTTTTTTTTCACTCAAAACCGACGTTTTTGAAAACTCCGGCCAAAGTGGAGATTTTGGAAAACTCAGTTTTTGCGTTTGCGTGTGGACGTGCGAAAACGAAGATTTGCGTTTTTTATGCGTCACTACCTGCGATAAGTAATGCACATACGTCATTAGTGTGTGTCCTTGTTTAAAAAAGCAGACAGTGGGCAGCATGAATCCTTGCTGTGGAACTCACGAGATAGGTGCTCTGATTGGATAGCTCAGAACTTACGTTTACATCAATACTGCCTGCTACTGGTCTGGCATGCTCATAATCGTACTCAGAAGCGTACGTATTTGGCTCTGTGTGGATGCAGATATTTTGAAAACGGTTACGTGTGGACGCGAGTGTTTTCCTAAAACTGAGGACAGCAGATATGCGTTTTCAAAAATACTCGGCTGCGAGTGAACATGGCCTAAATGGAGTCGGTTTATTTAAGTCACAAAATACTAGCGCAGACTTTGATGGTGAAACACCCATAGATTGGGGCATATGCAAAAGGTCTGTAGGTTAGAAAGATTACATCCAGTGTGACATCACAGACTCTTTGTAGTTTTAGATTGATAAGTATCAATTAAGAATGATTCCATTTCTATAGCCTCGTTTCACAACAAAGTCATCCCAGAGGGCTTCACAACCAGCTAAAAAAGGGAGTTCATGTAAATTTAACTTTGCCTTGTTTGAACATTATTTCTTCATCAAAACCACACCTGAAAGGGTTTTCTGGTCAGTTGCAAGCCCTCCCGTCCAGTATTCGGTTGCTATTTGAATGCTAAGTTGATAAAGGCAGCATTGTATGTTTTTTCCGTCATGATTACATTCTAACTTCTTCTTCTTTCGGCATTTCCCTTCAGGGGTCGCCACAGCAAGTCAGTTTCTTCCATCTAACCCTATCTCCTGCATCCTCTTCGGTCACGCCAACTATCTTCATGTCTTCCTTCACTGTATCCATGAACCTCCTCTTTGGTCTTCCTCTAGGCCTCTTTCCTGGTGGTTCCAAACCCAACATCCTTCTTCCGATGTACACTCTCTCTCTCTCTCTCTTTCTCTCTCTCTCTCTCTCTCATGCATACATGAGAACGCATACATTCTAATATTAGCAGGAAATATTTTCAGCATTCACTCAGCTCCGTAAAGCTGGCCCCGCTAAAAAATAATATAAACACAAATAAACAAAAAAAATATGTCAATTGTTTGTTCTGTTTTGTGCTGTAAAAATGTGTTTTAGATATTTATGATTCTTTTGTAGGTTAATTTGCGGTCATCCAGCCCCTCATTTTGCTTAGAAATGTGAGAAAACTCCTAAAAATGGTATCAATCATTTGTGCTACATTTGTGCTGTAAAAATGTGTGTTTGTGCTATTTTAGTTTTTTGTTTGTTTGGGTTTTTTTTTTTTTTTTTTTGGCAAATACAATTTAGATGATGACGTCATCCAGACCATCGTTTATTTCCGGGCGTCGCGATCTTTACTGGCGTCACTGTCCTAATCGTATTTCTTAAAATTAAAATAAACTAAAATAGCACAAACAAACATTTTTACAGCACATAACAGCACAAACGTAGCACAAACGATTAACACCATTTTTGGGAGTTTTCTCGCATTCTTAAGCAAAATGAGGGGCTGGATGACGTCATATTGATCTGTAGAAAAAAATTGTAAATATCTAAAAACTAAAATAGCACAAACGATTGACATATCTTTTGTTTATTTTTGTTTATATATATATATATATATATATATATATATATTTTAGGAGGAGCCAGCTTCACAGAGCTCATTCACTCTGCCCCTGCTTGGTCCTTCCCCTCAATAGCGAGTGCTATTTTTTTTCAATGCTGCAAAATAAGGTTAGAAAAGAATATGCGCTATCTTTGCTAACCTAATGCGTCGCTTTAAATGTCATGATGCATCTAATGCAATCTTTTTTTTTTTTTAACGTAATCTTGAAAATCTCTCTAAAGGTGAAACTTTGGCTTCAATTGTTCTACACTGCAAACTGTAAAGTGTCCATAATTAATAAGTGTCTAATGCTCACATCTGCACCCAACAATTATTCTCCAGCTTGTGTGTGTGTTTACCTGAGGTGATTCACAGTCATGCTGTGAAACTCTGCCAGTGTATGCAGAAAGCTTTGAAATGTGCGGCTGCATGCGTACTTTTGGTTTGGTTTTCAATCTTTCCATCATCACTAAGAGACATTCCTCAACACATTGAGCAGGAAGCACGGTGTGTAATTTTCACGGTCTGAAAGACTTGCTCAGCTCGACTCAGCTGCTTCAAACCTGATGGGAAGTTCCTAAAACAAAAATTTGAGTTTGGAAAAGTGGTCGACAGTCACTACATATGTCACCTCGCCATGGTTAGAGATTACCCAGAAGCAGATGTTTGTTCAGCATTTGGCAAAAGATTGATCTAGCGGATTAAATAAAAGAACAGGGCCCAGCCCTCAGACCATAAACAAGTCCCTCCTCAGCCCCACCGTGGAGGGCAACTCAGCATGCCTCCCTCCATCCAGCCCTCCCTTGTTCTCTCTGTTTCAACACATCCCTCTCTCAACTTCCTTCCTGCCCCACCCATTGAATTTTAATGCCTGCCTGTCATGTTTTCTTCTATTTTTTTTTTTTTTTTCCCTTTTCTCTCCACCCCCCCTCCGTTGCCAGACCCTTGCTGCGCATCTAGTAATTACCAGAGCACTGAGAAAACCCTTTCATTTGAAGGATTAGCAATTATCTCAGTGGAACACAATAAAATGGCTTCCCCTCAAGAGGAAGGGGAAGTTTGAGCTGTGGTACGCCGCTGCATGTCGCACCGCCTCGCTCTTGAAGTGGGAGCAGAGGTGGAGGTCCTCGTAGAATGTCTTCTTTTTTTTTTTTTTTCCAGCCTTGTCTCTTCTAGCTAAGATATTTAATAATCAAAGAGGAGGCTGGGGGAGAGAAAAAAAAAGCAGGCCTAGTTGGAAGGGTTTTATTGCCTGAGATTTGTTCCTCCTTGTTGTTAAGTCGCCACTCTTAAAATATATGAACGTGGTTCAGACGGAAAAAAACATGAAGGTAGAAATAGCTACCTTTAACCAGCTCTGATTTAGAGCCTTGGCCTCCTTTTCACCTCCAGGGGAATCTATAAAGTTGTTCAAACCATTGTAAATAACACTTTTATGGTGCTGTGGGGGGGAGTTTGATCCTAGCACCTCATTGGAACCAACACTTACTGTTAGCTGGATCATCTAGTTTTGGCTGTTTTTCTGAGCAGAAGCCAAAAAATACTGTAACAAAACACACATAAAAATGTAAATGAACATAAAATTGTACAATTTGATCATTTGGGAACATTTAAAAATGGAGCTTGTTGAATTTGGACAGAGATATTGGTGTGATTGGTTATGGCATAGTAAAACTAGTTTGGAAAATATTAAAGAAGACATGTAAAAAAATGGGATCCCAAAACATAAGCAATCGCGTTACCTGTTAGTAAAAGTAATAACTTGGTTGACATAGTAATAATGGGAGTCAAAATTTGTTTTATTGGTTTCGGTAGTGGGAACCAGGTTGGCATGGTTACACATACTCCCTCTTATTTCTGGCTCCAATGTCTCTGCTTTCCTATAAAAAGTTTGTCTTGTTTTTATTCTAAATTTTGGGTAACACAAGACCAATAACTACTGTGGCACAACAAATCTAGCTGCCAGAAAACTCTAATGGTGGTGGTTATTTTTAAAAGTATTTTCATGGATCATTTGATTGCCAATACCGGATTCATATATTAGTAACAAAAATATCCCAGACATGAGTTCAAATCTTTATTTGTTTTCTTTGACGTGTACAAAATCATATTTAGTCTTAACTGCTCGTCCGGGGTTGGGTAGCAGCCTCAGCAGGAGAGCCAAGATTTTTTGTCACCGAGACCACATTGCCTTGCTCTTCTCGAAGGATCCGAATGTGTTTCCTGGCCAGCTGTGAGACATGGTACTTCCGGAGGGTATAGGCTCTGCCTACTTGTATGGCAGGCCCGGAAGGCCTCAGCACAAGGCATCTGGGAGACATCCTAACCAGGTACCAGCTTTCCCTTACCTGTGAAAAGGATCACATGCTTTTGTGGGATAATGGCACTTATCTCACAACATCTTCTTCTCCTTTCGGCATTTCCCTTCGGGGGTTGCCACAGCAAGTCAGTTTCTTCCATCTAACCCTAACTTCTGCATCCTCTTCAGTCACACCAACTATCTTCATGTCTTCCTTCACTGTATCCACGAAGCTCCTCTTTGGCCTTCCTCTTGTCCTCTTTCCTGGTGGTTCCAAACCCGGCATCCTTCTTCCGATGTACTCTCTCTCCTCTGCACATGTCCAAACCATCTCAGTCTTGCCTCTCTGACTTTATCGCCAAAACCTCTAACATGTGCTGATCCTCTCATCCTGTCCATCCTGGTCACTCCCAGAGAGATCCTCAGCATCTTCATCTCTGCTACCTCCATCTCTGCTTCCTGTCTTTTCCTCAGTGCCACTGTCTCTAGATCAAATAGCATGGCCGGTCTCACCACGATTTTGTACACTTTTAGCTGAAACTCTTCTATCACACATCACACCTGATACTTTTCTCCATCCGTTCCAGCCTGCCTGCACACGCTTCTTCACCTCCTTTCCACACTCTCCATTGCTCTGGACTATTCATCCTAAGTACTTAAAATCCTCCATCTTCTTTATCATAATATAAATACACAAACATGGTACCTTTCTGTTGCACGGAAATTGATATTTGCTGAAAAAAAGCTTATAAATACATTCATTCAGTTTTAGTTCTAGTTTTGACACTCTCAATTCTCCCATCCTCTCGCTTTGTCTTGCCCCGCTGGTGCATTCATGGCGCAGTGTAGCTCTTGTTTGAGGCCTTTAATACACTGTAAAGCGTCTCATTTTAGAAAAGTAGCAAAAATGATTTATTATTCTAGTTTTTCCCCATTTCTATAAAAATGAAAGGGTAAAGGATCTTTACGAGAAGGGAGGAACTGAGCATGACCAGAGCATGTGCACTGCTGCTGCAAAAATACTTCCTACTTACTTTAGAATGTGGGCGTGGCAGAGAACAAAAGGCATGGCAGAGAACAAAAAACATGATGGGGAACAACCTGCTGTTTAAATAGTACTCAAATATTGGACGGGAAAGCTTGCAAATGATTTAAACATCCATGGATGAAACAGAAAACTACAGATATGTTTTGTATGGGAATAAGGTTCAAAGATAGTAAAGACCCTCTTTATCTCCTCTACTAGGGGCAGGACCATGTTTCCGACCTGTAGAGGGCACTCCGCCCTTCATGTGACTGTTGTATAAAAATGTAACATCATAAATATGCATCAGTGAAGCTCCATGGGTAAATCATACCCCACTTCCTGTTCGTTCTATTGCTTTAAGACTTCTATGTGAACTTTTAATTGGAATAAGATATAGAATACAGCAAGCGCTGTACCAGCCAGAGGTCAGCAGCGTGTTCACACGGTGGCTGGTGTTAAATTCCCCATGCCATGTCTTCTAACCGCTGAAGCAGCGCCTTGGTGCCGGTTCTGTCGCCCCACCTGTCGTCCTCGCCGCCAGCTTGGAGAGAGAGGCAAAGTTTGGCTGGAACAGCTGGTTACCTTGGCAACACTTTGTGGCACAGCAGCGGATTGGAACAGGAACTGGCCTATCCTTGTCAGTCTGCAGGCAGGATCTGGGCCATGCCTTGTGTTAACAGATTATCTGATTTCCATTCAGACGGCTCGGGTATCGGCCCCACTCCTCCATTCTCTGGAAAAGCGACCCCAGCCAGCCTCTCTCTGAAAGCCCCCAGAGCCCTCCTCTCTTCTCCCATTTCCTGTCTTAATTACGCACTCCTTTGTGCCGTTGTTTTTTTTTTCTTTTTCCCTCCTCTTCCACCTCCCCTTCTTCTTCTTCTCCTCTTGATCCCTTATCCCCTCTCTTCTCTGTGTCTGTCTTTCATTCTTTTTTTTTTCTAAAGAGATGAGGACCAAGATTCTGAGGTCTGAAGCATGTTGCAGGGACTGTCCTTGGCTTTCCCCAACCACCACCACCTCCCACAACTCTTCTGCCTTCCATCGTCCCTGCACCTGAAAGGCAATACTGTGTTTTCGATGCATAAAAGGCTTGGCGCTGTCAACAGGTTGAATCCACCAGGGTCCATGGAAAACATACTCATAGCTGCAGCTACAGTTTCTCTGAAAGGGAAGAGAGTAGGTGGGGGTGAGGGAAGGTGGACGGGTGAGTGAGCGAGGCAGCTGGAAGGGATTACTGTGCAGTTTCATAGGCAGCACAATTACAAACATACCAAGTGTTAACTTGGCTTTGTAGCACAACACCAATGATGCTTTGGCTCTGGAATTGGGACGAGCCCTCTCTCTCTCTTCCTCGCTCTATCTCGTTTTTCTTCTTTTTTTTTGGTATCCATGATTGTGTGTGTGCGTGCCAAAGTGTTTGAAGAGATGCTCACAGCTGTGCATGGTTACATGGTTACTTGTTGGATCTCCCTACAGGTAAATTAAAGCTTCACGCTGAGAGAAAACAAGCAAAAACCATCGAAATGTAAAGGTGGTGCTAACACAATGAGCATGTAAATCTAGCGAGCACCTCTCCAATGACAAAAACTGGTTTGTTGCCATTCTGAACAAGATCTGGTTACCAAGCCCAGGGTATTGAGGCGAGACCGAGAGGGTGACCTTGTCTACGGCGAAATCTGACACAGGTTTTCACATGCTGGGTGGGGGATTTTTTTTTCTTCTTCCTTTCTGCTCTATCTCTGTCTGTCTTGTTATCTCCTGCAGTAGGTGGCTAATTGCTCTGATATTGTAGATTACATTTACCTCGCAGCCCTTATTGTGTGGTGTGCGGTCATACGTAAAGGCAGACATGGTTAAACAAGGATCTGAGTTTTTTAAAGCATTGCTCTGAATAATTTATGTGGCTTTGGAGACTGTTAGTATTCATCAGCCTTTTCACATCAGGAACAGTTGAACCAAAAAATATTCAATCCTATCCTATCCTTGTCTTTAAATGATACATAAAAAGTATTCTAAAAAATAGTAGAAGAAAAAAAAGTGGGTTTTTTTTGTTTTTTATTGCAAAAAAAAAAAAGAATTCCTACTAATGACAAGTTGAACCACTTTATTTTCAATGTTATTTTGTACAATGAGGATATATGGGGAGGCGGTGGCTCAGTGGTAGAGCGTTTTCCCGTGTACTGGAAGTTAACAGGACGTTCGCAGGTTTGATTCCCACTGTGTTCACGTCTAGGGTCCTTGGAGAAGACACTTAACCCTCCTGGTTCTCCCACCATTGGCGCCGTCGTGGCAGCCTGCTGTGGTGTGATGCAGCGCACAAATTTCCCCGGTGAGGGATCAATAAAGTATACAAAAAAAATATTTATGTGAATATTTGGGTTCAGCATCCTTTTTGAAATAACTTGGCTTGAAGAAAAACCAGGCCAGCTGTGAGACATAGTCACCAGTGGGTCTGCGTTTAAATTTCCTCCCAGTGGGACGTACCTAAAACACCTCATCATAGAGGCGTTCACACGGCGTCCTAACCAGATGCCTGAACCACCCTATCTGGCTTCTCTCGACCTGGAGGAGGAGCAGCTCTACTCCAAGCTCCTCCCGGATGGCAGAGCTCCTCAACCTATCCCTGACTGAGAACCCAGCCATTCTACAGAAGAAGATCATTTGGGCCACATGTATCCTTGATCTCGTTCTTTGGTCACCAACCACGGCTGGGGACCATAGGTGAGCGGTGAATCGAGAACTTTGCTTTTCGGCTTAGGTCTTTTTTCACCACAGTGGGCCGATGCAGCGTCCTGATTTTTGCAGAATAAAGACATCTTAAAACCTTCTACTTGATTAAAAAAAAAAAAGTAATCTGTTTATATTATTGGTTGAAACAGCTGGAATTGAGACTTTGCGTTTCACGTTTGTGCAAAAATAACTGTATATTTTAACTTTTCAAGTTTTTTTTCAATCAAACTGCAACATTATGTCATCATATTAAATGATACTACATCATCTTATTTCGATAAGGAAATTCTAAATTAATGTCTCTACTTATTTATTTAATAAGTAAAAGCCGGTAAATAGATTTTCTGAAAGTTTGTCTTTTTCTAAACTCTCATCCATTATTTTTCTTGATGTTTCATGTAAGAAAAATGTGTGATTTGGAAGAAGTTTGATTGATCCCGGATTCTGTTTTAAAATCTTAAAGCCAGAGACATAAACGGTTAGAGGTGGTAACAAAGTAAGAGTATCTTTTCCAGTTTCTTTCCACCCAGAGTTTCCACTGTGGGTGTGTGTCTTGTTTAATGTCTTTGTAGACATGCACTTGTACATTGAAGATGCAGAGAAACACACTCCTGTCTGTCACAATGGCTCAGTCTGAGTCCAGGATGAGGGTAAACAACTTGATGTTTAGATTGCACGGAAGTGGAACCTGATCTGGCCGAGCTGGCTCCGTCACTCAGCAACCAGCTTGTTTATGTTTTCTCCTCAGTTTGCATCTCCAAGTGGTAGCGCATGTGAGCATTTAGTTTTCTGTTGGGATGTGTGGTACCGTTTGCTATGACTCAGTCTGTTTTCTGACCAGGTTGTCATAAAAATATTCTTGATTATGGATGCTTGAAATGCAGTTTGTATCCTAGGGTTTTCAATAAAGTTTGGAATCCTAACCGTCGAAAGATGTCTTTCTGAAATGAAACACACAAATACATCTGTTTTATTTCTCCTTCTACAATAAATAAAGTGAGAAATAAAACTATTGTAATGTTCTCCTTAAAGTGATCTTTTTAAATACACATGACTGTCGGACTCGTTTCGTCATCTTTTTTTTCCTCCCCTAAGTGTTCCAATGTCCTTTCATTTTTTTTATTTTCCACCATGGCATGCAGAGGACGATAAGGGCTGTCAGAGAAACACAAAGCTCCACAAAGCACTGTGGATTGCGTGTTAGGAGCCGTCTGTATGGCACCAGGCCTAACGAGAGCCCGGCAGGGACACCGAGTGGGGCTGGCACCTGCAGTGTGTCTCTTGGGCAAGAGGGGCCTCAGCTAATGCACGTTAGAAAAGAAACAGAAAACAATGAGATCAAGAAAACGGACTATTTTTACTGTCTATTTATACTTTTTACCTTTTCGGGTGTAGAAATAATTTTCAATTACATAAACGTATCTGTACTTAAAAACTGACTATGTTTTTGTGTGTTTGTACAAATGTATATATATGTATGCGTATCTATAAAATATTGTAGATCAGGGGTCCCCAATCTTTTCTGCGGTATGGACCGGTTTTGTGTCTGAAAATGTTTTCGCAGAAAAAGTAAATAAGAACAGCATTAATAACTGGTATTTTATCAATAATAATAACGTCTTAATGAGGAACTTTATTAGCAGTAAGTTTAAAACGTAAGTAACATTATTTTAGCTCTATGGTTGCTATGGTAACATTAAAACATACCCATAAAATATACGATATCACAAAAACAAGAGCATAGAAATATTAGTGAGGCTCCTCACAGTAAACAAGAAGAAGAATTCCTTTATTAGTCCCTCAAGGGGGGAATTATTTTAGCTGCATTGCACCGCAGCAGCCAGCCATGACGGCACCAATGGTGGGAGTAACTAGGGATTTAGGTGTCTGCTCCAGAGACACTTAGGGGGCTCAGAGGGATTCAAAAAGGCATCTCTCGGTTCAAGGACATACACACTACCACTGAGCCAATGCGTCCCCAAAACTTAATTAGTGGGAGTCCTGAGCTTGTTTTGCTGCAACCAGACAGTCCATTCTTGGGCTGAAACCTGCAGAGGGTTGCTAAGGTCTGCTCTGCTACGTATCTGTGTAACTCTCCTTAGCAAATAAACTTTCTAAACATGTATGTTTTCTTAATCATTTTGTTAGTTTAAGGGTTTTAATTTAGCGGAAGGATGTGTCAAAGGTGAGTCATTGTCGGATCGAATGCAGAAAATCTGGTGAATTTTCAAAACAAAACATCACTAAGGCTTGTTAATAAACCGAATGGAAATAATGGAAGTTATTTATTCTTTCTGTGCGGCCTGGTTCCACATGACTCACTGACTGGTACCAGTCTTCGGCCCGGGGTTGGAGACCGCTGTTCTAGAATGACTGATATTGGGCTTTTCAGGACCAATATCAATTATTAGTAAAGGTTTCTGAACTTCAATTTTTAGAGTTGCTATTCATTTGCAGTCAATTTAAACCAATGCATATTTTATGTAAGTATAAAAGTTGCTACGGGTTTGGTTAAACTCCTGACAGAGAACAAACAACCATCAGGTCATTATTGGGTCGCCGCATCATGTTGTTCAGAAAAATCCCTTTCTTACCATTTTTTGCACCATAAAGTTCATCGCAACAGTATCAGTGTTTCATGTGACTTTAATGCATTACATACAGTACAGATCCTCTATGATAGCCATGCAAGACCTTTTTCCTTTTTTTAGAGCATTTATTAAACACAGCTTATTGTGGGCTGTAGCCTAAACAACCCATGAAAGCCCAGTTTTTTATCTCTAGAACTGGAGGCCGTTCCCAACTTTTTAGACAAAAGAGAGAGCTGGCTAAATGTGTTGAAAGCACAAACCCTAAAAATGTAAACGTTATCAACATTGCTTTTTGAACTACAGGGATCAAAGGAAAAAAGAAGCAGAAAGTTTAATAATTGTGAGATGTTGCGCATTGGGATTTAAAATGGTTTGCTTTTATCTTTCTCTCTGACGCTTCTCACTTAGATAAGTTTAATATGTTGAGAAATATAAAATCTCGTCATGGTGACACATTTAATTTCATCTACCGTATTTTCCGCACTATAAGGCGCACCTAAAAACCTTAAATTTTCTCTAAAGTCCACGATGCGCCTTTTAACCCGGAGCACCTTATGTATGGATTAATATTGAGCGGTAAGCATCCGCCGACTCCATTTCCCCCGTAGAAGAAGTAGTGCGCGGTGCATGCTGGGATATGTGAAAGGGCGTCTCAGTTCTGATCGGCGCAAATCGGTGTGCAATGCATGCCGGTTAGGTTTTGCATTCAAAAACCAACCGGCTGCATAGGTTAGCTCTAGGAACGTGGTAACATAAACTGTGTCACGAAAATATTAATACTTTATCTCAGAGAAAATAATAAAACAGCTGTTTATTCATTTTGGGAGTAAAACCAGAAAGCTGTTTTGTAATTGTTAATAAAGTTTAACTGACCTATCTGACTGTTTTTTTTTTTTTTTTTTACATTCCCTTTAGCGCAGCACCATTTAGTGAAGCATAACGTAATCCCAGCCTTTACTGTAGCGCCTTATAATGTGGTGCGCCTTATATATGGAAAAAGTTTTTAAAAATGTCATTTATTGAAGGTTAGCCTTATAATGCAGTGCGTCTTATAGTGCGGAAAATACGGTAATTGGAGAGGAAGTGTTCTTACTGACTCTGTCAAATTGTTGGATTTCCCTTCTGTTATATGTTTGACTGTTGTTCCTGGTCGGTTTTTGGAAAGTAAAACTTTTGTCCCTAACCCAGGCACTCGCAGTATGTACCACAGGAATCACTGTACTAGGCAGTAGTGCCACCAACAGTAGCACGCTGCGAGGCATCATAGCAAAAAATGTCAGTTGTCTGCTGATTTGTTGGAGGCAGCAGCTCTACAGGACCAGGGCTAGATTATGGAAACCAGACCTAGCGAGTTTACACCAAACGCAAGGCCGCATGGAATTAGACTGCAAACTGCAGACAGCTCACAGGAAACACCTCTTTGCAAAGTAAACATACATGTATTTTATGGCAGCTGCTTTACTGCGTTTTTATTTTGCCATTTCAACATGGCCTCAGTCTAATTTCCTCCTCTTTTCTTCACCTTTTTTTTTTTCTTGTGGACACGCTTTCCTTACACTTGCACACCGGCTCTGCCAGCCTTCCTTATTAAATAGAGCATCTTTATTGGTGTGGGTCAGTTTTATTTTCTTGGAGGTGTGAGGGCCAGTCATTCATGGTTGTTTTGACAGATTCAGGGACTTTATTGCGGCCCCGGGGCAGCTGCATGGGTGTTAGACCCACACCTCCTTACTCCTCACCCTCCACCTTGGACCCATAACCAGCAGCAACACAGCTGGTGCTTCCTCAGCCCTCGCCCCCCTTGTCATCCTAGCCCCTTCACCTGGTCCCCATATGATTGTAACCCTCAAATACGCACAAATGCCTTAAAAGGTAAAACAGGGTGTGACATCTATTTCTGTAAAGCTCAACCGTGGCATGCAAGCACGCCCGCTCATATATTCATAATCTTACACACACCACTGTGGTCTGTCAATGGCTGCATAGACTTGACATGATTTCAAACTAGACCCGTGTCTCATAAGGTACGGTGAACTGATCTATCATTTGCCATTTATACTATATATTTATACAATGCCTTTTATATAAAAAATTCTTAGACAATCAGTATTGTTTTAAATACTGTAAAGTTTGGTGTCTTTCTAATTATATGCTCGTACAAATATGCATATAAACGCACACTGCCTGACCCCCAAAAAATAGTTAAGTATACAGCATATATTCCCTGCTGACGTGTAACATCCATAAGAGTTGATGTGGTGGCAAAAAGTGGCTGGCCGCCACCTATGCAGATGTGGGAGACATTTAGCATGTTTTTTTTTTCTTTCCTGTTCCTTTGTCTCCCGCTTATCCGGGGCTGTGTCGCGGGGGAAGCAGCCTCAGACGGTTAAACCCAGAATTCTCTCACCTTGGCTACATCCTCCAGCTCACCCGGGAGGATCCCAAAGTGTTCCCTGTCCAGCTGTGAGACATAGTCTCGCCAGCGGGTCCACAGTCTCTCCCTAGGTCTCCTACCAAAACATCTCACTAGCGCGGCGAGGCATCCTAACGAGATGCCCGAACCACCCCATCTGGCTTCTCTCGACTCGGAGGAGCAACGGCTCTACTCGGAGCTCCTCCTGGATGGCAGAGCTCCTCACTCTATCTCTGAGAGAGAGCCCAGTTACCCTTCAGAGGAAGATAATTTCAGCCGATTGTATCTGCGATCTCGTTAGAATACAAAAACCCGAAGGTTGGCTACTCAATACAAAAAAATGTTAGTGTGAAATAGTCATAGTATTTAGAATTCAGTACCTTTTTTTTGCAAGTACTGATTAAAAGATGGATTCTTTTTACCTGCCAAAAAGTTACAGCATCTTTTACTGCACCTCCTGTAATTTTATATTGTGAAATAGGGTTATGACTGAGCATGGATCTGAAAAAATGTAGACGTGTGTATTTTAATTATGCTTATTTTCTGCCATTACACTTTCCTACACTCGAAAAAGACATGTTCACACTTCTTCATAAAACCCACGGGCTCATACCCTCTAACCTATTCTCTAATTAATTTCAAAACATTTTGAGCACAACTTTGAAAAAAAGGGCCATATTTTTTAAATACACACACTATGAGACGTTTGCTGTTGTTTTTCTCTATTTTGATTTTACCCTGTTTAAATGTGTATACACACACTTAATGTCCATTTTTAAATGCATAAACTTTGAGTTCGCTCTTACTCTGTGCAAAGTATGTGGAACATTAGTGTGGGGAGATGGGGGGAGATTGGGGAGGGTTAACAGCGCCAGAGTTATTTGGTTCTTGGACACGGTGGCCTCAGCTGCCGGATGCAAGTTTGACTCAAGGGCAAAATCCAGAGTGAAAGCCTCTCAGCCCACTTGGCTCTGCTGTCCCCTACCCTCTCCCTGTGATTTACTCCCCCCGCTCTGTTCCTTCTCTGATCCTCTCCCACATCAAAATCAGACTGACATAAAGCAGGTCCAGTGTCCCTCTGCAGACAGCATGGCCTCCTCCAAAGTTATGTCATCTCTGCAGAGGACTTTTTGTGTTTGAAATCATCAGTAGCTTCCATAAATCTCATTTGTGGAATATAAGAATAGGCTGATTGCATGCTTTGTGCTTTTAACTGATATAATGGCTCAAGTATGCTGGTATGAAACAAGTTACAGTACATGTGTTCTAAAATATAAAATGACAAAATGAAGGAAACTAAGAACTACTGCAGTTATTGAAGTCATTAAATGGCACTTCTAAGAATGCAGCTTGCTTTCAAACAGCTGCCCGCATCGTTTTATAGTTCTTACTATTAATCTATCCTCTACTGCAGGGGTGCCCAACCTTTCTTGTCCCAAGATCTACTTTTCAAATAGCAAACCTCTTAAGATCTACCCGTCCTGAGGCAACATTGCAAACCACCACAGATTTTTCCAGCCTGTATTAAAACTAATATCGGTCCTGAATACTTCCTACAGATCCAAAGCCAATTAGAAAAACTCTAGTTGATTATCCAATCAACATTCGGAAGTATGCATCCACTCCTTTATTAGCCTTCAGATCTGCAGCTGTGTAGAAATTTGGGATGAATTGCAGGCATCAAATTGGGATTGTTTGAAATTAATTATTTAGAGTTGTATAAGAATCTTCTCCATCATATTGTGGAGAAGAAAAAGAGAATATAGCTTTGATAGTTTCATTCTGATCCTGGCCGACTTCCGGGTTTCAGTCACATCGGTGAAAGCAAGAACACAAGTAAGACGCTAGATTGTTGCTAGTCACTTTTTTGAGTGACTGAAAGGTCGCTAAATTTAGCGTCAAAGTCGCTAAATTGGCAACACAAAAAAAAAAAAAACATGCCGAAAATGTTTTTCTTCATGTTTTTTTCAACACGTCTCGCGGTCGACTTGGGACCAGTCCGCGATCAACCGGTTGACCGCGGTCGACGGACTAAACACAATCTCTTGTTGTAGAGCAACAAAACCGAATTGAGTTGCTTTTTTTCTTAGGTGTTTGACTCCATCTGGCCAGGGTGAGGTTTTATTTATCCAAAATGTTGCGTAAATTTGTGAGGTCCCCCAGTTTCAGATTTGCATTGAGAATTTCAAGCAGTTTCCACTTATTTCTCTGAATGCATACAGTTACTAAACTAATAAGTTTCCATACTTGTCAAACTTTTTACCAGTAATCTGATGCACGCCCATTAAATGAAGAAGAATAATTCCTTTATGAGTCCCACAATGGGGAAATTTCTGTGCTGCATTGCACCACAGCAGGCAGCCGCAGAACAGCACCAATTCAATTCAATTTTATTTGTATAGCCCAAAATCACAGAATTTCCGTCTCAATGGGCTTCACAAGAAAAAGAGGAATGTATTAACACAAATACACAGCAAGAAAAATAACTAACAAATGCTAACTAAACAAGACTAGCACATTAATGCTCTTAGACTCTCCTTCTCGGTGAATAAAAACTCCTAAAAAACCATCAGCGGGGGAAAAAATAAGAAACCTCGTGAGGATCCACATGAAAGAGAGATCCCTCCCCCGGGACGAGCAACCAATATGTCAAAGATTATTGTTTAAATATTAGCTTAATCTATTCTACAGTTAAATATCTAAAGAAGTCAATAGATGTTCTTCATCCTGATGAAAACACGGGGGACTCCTCAGCCTGGCGAGGTCCAGTATGGGGATGAGTAGATGTTCTTCATCCTGATGGAAATACGGGGGACTCCAATGGTGAGAGCAACCAAGGGGTTAAGTGTGTGCTCCAGGGACATCTGCGCTGATCAGTGGGATTCAAACCGGCGTCTTCCGGTCTAAGAACAAAAACTCTACCACTGAGCCAACGCCTCCTATGGCCATGAGAGTGTTTCCAATACAGATTTTCACAATTTAGAACCTTTAACATTTATTTTTTTATCCAAAATTTTGATTGGTTTGTTCTCTGTTTTATAAAAACAAAAATGAACCACCGTTGTGCATGTAACAACGATGAACAGGACAGGGTTAAATGTTGTCCAAATCTGTGCCCAAGGTGAAATATTAAAATGTATCCTCTGCAACGTTACTCAGACAATGTTGCAAAGACGTGACGTCAAAGCTGTCGGATGTTTGTGCGACAAACTTCCAACCAAACATCTGTCACTATAAATAAATCAGCTTTGGAGATGCCTCACGCCCAACTAACGTTGTTTTCTTTTAACGGGAGTGAAAGATGTCATCTCAGTAATGATCGGCATGTTTTAAATGGAGAAGAACGCACACCACTCACATGGATTTGTTGCTCAATCCCTGCAAGCTGAAGAAAGTCTTTTACTAACAAATCCCAAGGTTTATGAAAGCGTGTTTGTGTACTTCAATATGCCAATTAGGGGGAAGAAGTATTTTGCAAGACTTTAAAAAAACATTCTAATTTATCGGAAAATTGAAAATAGAATTTATTGGAAATTTTCACATCTATTATTAACTTGTTTGACCTTCGCTTGAGCTTTTACTTCCCATAATGTTCTCTTTTGGTGTGAGCTCTGCATAAATCCAGGGTGGCCCATCAGCGCGTCAATATGACTCACAACGGCTTCTGAGGATTGCGGACTGACAGGTTAGGAAACCGCATACAGCAAATGCCTTCAGGCAGGGAACAAAGTCAACTCACGTCTCCTCAGGCGAGCCACTTATTCAGCCAGACAGCCTGCTATCATGTTTTACACCTGGTGGGGGAGGGGCCTGCAAGCACAAAAAGAAACGTTTTTCTAAGAAGAGGGAAATTTTACCAGATGTTCAGGGAAGGGGAGTCATCACGTTGAGCATCATGCATTTTAGTTTTCCGATTTCTTTGTTTGCGCAAATCTGAGGAGCAGCTTGATGAACAGAGCTAATCGGATGCAGATGTACGTGAAGCTGGGAAAAAGACACCTCAGTCACAGAGGTGATCGTTCACAAACAGTTTTGTAGATATTTCTCAGGGCAGGTCAGATCAGAGCTGGCCAGGAATGTGCTCAGGAACAACGCTCCAAGGAGAAGATTCCCAGCATTCCTCAGTGGTTAAGGAGAGGTACTGGCCTTCGCAGATAGGAAGTCATCTGTCATTAGGGGGTAATCACTTCTTGAGGAGGATTGCAATTCCTGGAATGATTACTGTTGTTATCGGCAGTGAAACTTGGCACAAAAAGAGCGGATGGAGTTTTTCTCCCCCCACCCCAACTCTCTCTCTCTCCCTTGTGGTTTTTGTTTTCTCTCGTTCCTTGTTTAGATCATTTTGACCAACATTCACCAACATCTAGTTTTTACTCCCCATGCTTTCAGAACTTGTGTTGATTTAAAGTTAGCAGGTATTTCTAACCCGGGGACATGTCTAATTACTAATGGCTCATGTGTAATGATGCCTTTCATGTCAGAGGTGTAATGAGCTGGATGCAAGCCGTCATGCAGACTCGTGTAAGAACAACCAGGAATTTCTTTCCGCATGCTCCGTGGGGTGATTTGCTGTCTCCCACGGCACTTATCTGCGTTTCTCACTGGCTTTTGGCTGAATTTTGGCACCAGTTCTTCTTTTTCCTTCCTTCTGCCTGTTGAGCCAGGTGGAATGATGGCGTTACGAAAAGAGCCCATCAACGCTCACCCAACATGCCAAGCCAAGTATTTGTCTTTCGGGGTCCCCCTTTTTACCTCCCCTGTTACATCCCCCCCCCCACCATTACCACCACTACCCCCGGATCCTTGAGAGCAGGAAGTGTATCTTGTTAAGTGATGGATGGGCCCCCTGCTCTTGCTGAGAGGAAGGGGGAGCGGTGGGGGCGGGGGTTTGGTGCCTTTCTTTCCCTCCAGGGCAGTCAGATGAGTTTAGCAGTCTGAAAGCTGAGGGTCGGCTCTGCTTTCTGAGAGCGCCATGGAGCCCTTGGAGCCTGAGCGCCTGGAAGCCGCAGACACTTCTGGTTTATGTGTGCTGGGGGAATTAATGGCTGATAAAACAGCAAGTTGGGTTTTTTTTTTTCTCTTTTTGCATCAGAAAACTTTTGCCAGTAGTAGAAGAGGAAATATTTTTTTCCTCAGTCAGAGGGTCCCATCTCATAAAATATAACTTTTTTCCCAATGTATCATCTTCACATAAACAACCACAGTTAGTTATGAAATCTTACTGCTTTCACCTACCTGGAAGTGTGCTTTCATGCGCCATCACCAACCCAGAAGTCGGCCATTTTGGAGGCATAGATCAGTATGAAACTATAGACAAAGCAGTGCCTTTTTCATTTTTTTTTGGTGCTATTCAGAGGTGCAATTAGTTTTCTATGTCATTAGTGTAATATGGCAGAAGTTCGTCTGGTCTCGTAGAGGAAGAAAAGAGACAATATTTAGAAAAACTAGAGTTGATTGGTGGAGAAGATCCTTATACAATTCCATACAATTTATTTTCTGATTTGATGTTCTCAATCACGCACCCAGACATTGCCATTTTTCTACTCAGCTGTAGATCTGAAAGTCTGTAAAGTGCTGGATCTATATTTCTGCCTTGATGATATCACGTAAAAAAAAACCAATCAACTGTATTTTTTCTAAATATCATCTCTCTTCTTCCACTTCAAGACAGAACAATTTTTCTGCCAAATCACACTACTGATGTGAAAAACTAACTCCACCTCTGAAAAGCACCAAAAGAAAAAAAAAATACTACATTGTTGATAGTTTCATCCTGATCTATGCATTCAAAATGGCCGACTTCCTGGTTTTAGTCACATGGGTGAAAGCACTCCATTGCTCTTCAACTTCCCTGTCTTGAGAAAGCACAGGGTTCACCTCTGAAATTTAACATGTTTCCCGAATGAACCGCCCATCGTGGCCCAACTCATACTGGAACGGAGGAACACAGGGACGGAGTGTATGTGTGAAAGGCTTTCTGATACGTAAAAAGTGTCATTAATGTAGCTTGCACTCGTTTATTCTCGTTCATAGGGCTCAGTAACACTGATTCAATTTTTTTTTTGTTTTACTCACCAATTTCAAAAAATAGTTCAAGTCATACCTCTTTGCATTGTGGGTGCAAACTGCTAACTTGCAACGCTGGTGGTGAGGGCCGTTTCTTCTAAACAGATCTCTCCTATTTTTATTCCAAAGAATACATAACATTTTCTGTTGTTTCACATTAATTCTGGGCGTACAGACTGAGTTTATAAATTCAAACACGTGTCGGTTTGGATTACGATTCTAGAAGTCAATGACATCACTCATAAAGGGAGTTAGCTAGCCGCGCCTTTTTACTACAAGTCTATCTCGTTCTGTTCCGTCGTTTTCTACTTATCCGGGTCGCGGGGCAACAGCCTCAGATGGGACTCTTTTTTTTTACGGATCGATGCAGCGTCTTAATCCATCTCTAAAACAATCAAACTTTGAGTTAACACAACTAGGGTCTTTTCGGGATAAACTTGTTACTACCTGACGCACCTGCTCGCAGATGTCTGGCTCCATCCAAGTGTGTCCAGCACTTTAATTTGATATCATTAAAATATTTTTTTAATTGTTATGGTCATTGGATAACAGATTATCTCTGTGGGAAAGTCTTTTGAGAATATATTTTAAATGATAACATGTTGCCAATCTCTAATCGTTACACACACAAATAGACACAAAACAGGCACCTTTCTCCTGTGGGTTGTTTTGCTGGGGGTCAGCAGGTTTATGCTGGCATGAAACTGGGAGATAGTGCCAGGGAGGGCAGCTCAGGAAGTGTCCCTGGCACGTCCTCTGCATAATGCAACACGCTCCACTGCTACTGGCTCAACCTGCTGTGACAAACAAGCACAGGCTAAAGTCTCCAATACCCCTATCTCTCCTCATGCACACGATCATTTCCATTTACCTGAAAAACAATCCACTGAAACAAACCTTATCAGGCCAGAATCCTGTATGATTATAATTTAATTTTCCTCTATCCATTTCCCAGCAGCCGTTTCCTGCTTTGAATAACACTGACGTTGTTCCTTTCTGTCTATTTTAATGACAGTGGAGTGTCGTTCGTTCCCAGCTTTCTACCCCTCCTTTGAACAAGCAGAATAATACAGACCTGCAACAACAAGAAATTTTGCTCTAATGACAAGTGTCTCCTCTTCCAGCTCTGTTGTGGTTACCCCAGGCTAGCTACTAATGTTT
This sequence comes from Neostethus bicornis, assembly GCA_902685375.1. Taxonomy (NCBI): domain Eukaryota; kingdom Metazoa; phylum Chordata; class Actinopteri; order Atheriniformes; family Phallostethidae; genus Neostethus; species Neostethus bicornis. The sequence goes on along the minus strand of CACRXE010000076.1, from coordinate 9,059,189 downwards.
GTCTTCTGTTTCCGTTCAGTTATGTTCTTCAGAAATAAACAGGAAAAGCAGTTGATAAAAACAGAGAGGCCATTGGCTGTCACAGTAAACTGGAATCAAAGTACCTCGGATTAGTTTAAATAAACTTTTAAGAATTTTTAACTAATTCTAAATGACCTTAGAAATCCTTCTTTTCGCCTTTGCGCTTCATTGTTTACATGCTTTGAAAACGTTGCGATCATGCGGTTGCATGCAAAATCAAAAAACGTCTTTTTTGTGTCATTTGCAAAACTTGTACCAATTTCCTTTCTTTTCTTTTAATCAGAGGGAGACGATAACTCATGGGTAGAATGTTCACCGTAGGACCGGGAAAATCCGGTTTGAATCCCACTTAGCTTAAGTCTAAGTGTCCTTGGGGAAGACACCTAACCCCAGTTTCTCCCACCATTGGCGCCGTCCTGGTAGCCTGCAGACACTTTTTCCCATTTCTATGTCAAAACCCTGATTATTTTTACACCGTTTATAAGATTTCAGTCTTAAAAGTAGTAAGACTTAAACATTTATGGACGGAATTTCTAGGTAGAAGCGTGGTGGTGGAGGGATCCTGTTTGTTGGCCTGTGTATTGAATCTGCATTTTGTGGACAATGTGGTCCTGTTGGCCAAGTAAAGCCGGGACGTTAAAGATAAAATACCATCAGTGTCAGAGAGAGAGAAAGAGACAGACAGCAGCAGGAAAGGGCCCAGGGCCCTCACGCAGTCATTGTTTATTTGTCATGAATACTCCTCATAATTTCCATCTTTCATCAACATGTTTCTGTAATTCCATCATTTTCAACTTTTTGAAACTTTTCGGTGTAAAAACAGCTACATAAAAACAGTTTAAAGTTAGGTTTAATCTTTAATTCATGTGCGACCATTTTTTTCCGTGTTTGGTTGAATAAAAACGGTATTGTTTTGCCAGAAAGACCACAACTTGGTCCTTAAAAACGGGTTAAATATATTTGGAGGGTCTTCAGAAAACATAAAGCTCAAGGAATCATTGCTTGAGACGGGATACATCGTCCCAGTTACTTCTATATGTATAGAAACCGATGTTTAAATTTTATTTTGGCCGTACAAATTATAAGTTTGTCCAGAAACGTCTGATGTTTCGATGTAATTTCCAGTGAAGTCCGCGTTAAACAAACATCATATAACATAAAGTAGATGTTCACGGTCTGTGTTCAGTTTGTAAAAGACAAAAGAGGCTGTCAGGCTCGAACCAGACATGGTGCACGCAGTAACAATAACAGCGTGATATGCAGACAGAGCGCTGTTCCAGTCCCTTAGACCTACACTGATTGCTCCTGACGTGACCTCCTGCATGGCTTGCGTCTGCGCGTATCTCTTGCTTCGGCTCTGCTGACCAGAGTTTGGCCCCACTGTGGCCTGTCTGGCCCAAATCCAACGGCTTAGCTATTAAAAAAAAAAAACAAGACTCACTGAATCTTTGGAGACAGCTTCAATAAACCTTTGAGTTCCAATAGATTTTGTGTATTTGTAACAATTCTCTGTTTGTTTAATCGTCTCACAGGTTGAGTTATTATAAGTAAAATCTAACGGATTGTGTTCCAAATCTCACTATCCTGCGGCGTGTTGGCCCGTCTAATAGTGTTCTTTAGCTCAGCTTGTCACGGCCTGGCTGAAGACAACAAATGGAGACAGGCCATATTTGTCTGTCTGTGTTTGAGAGGCGCCTGCCACCTAATGACGTCTGACAAGCGAGACAGCGGCAGTTTTGGGTACTCAAGGACTGTTTTGGGGTCAAAGAGACATGATCCTGTAGGAAGTGGAGGGTTTATCAGATAACATCAACATTGTCTCCTCACTGACAGGGTGAAGTCGAAAAGTTTAATTTCACAGTTTAAATCTCTGTTTAGTTCACCAAGACAAAAAAATCAATAGTGTAGGAGGAAAAGCTTCCTATAGTGCTCACAGACACACACCCCGGGTCAAAGGGCAGCACTGTGGAGAGAAGTTTTGTAGCACCGCAGTGGTTATGTACAAACAACAGCCTGTAAAAATAACGAGGTGGCATGGAAAGTTGGCTGTTAGTTTGGGGAATTATGGCGGTAAAACAGATGCCGTGTGTTTTTTCTGCGTCCCGCAGGCTCTGATGCGTCCAGGTCGCCTCGATCGAATCGTCTACGTGCCTCTCCCAGATGCTCCGACTCGGCTGGAGATATTTACTCTGCAGTTCCGCAACATGCCCGTGGCGGAGGACGTGTCTCTTGATGATCTGGTGAATCGAACCAACAAATATTCAGGAGCAGAGGTGAGATACAGTTTGTTCCAGCGTTTAAATTTGTCATATATGGGCCAGATTATGGGATTAAGACATTTCAAAATTTTCTCTGACTCTATGGACATTGATTGATTCATTTTAGATGATAAAAAACACTCGTAGCATTTAATTGATTCAGTTTACATAAAAGCTGAAAAGACGATCTTCTAACAACTTGTTATGAGTAATGTTTTAAAATAAGCCTTGCCCTTTTCTGGCTTCTTCTGGGTTTCTGGATCCAACCAATGGTAACAGATGTTGCCAAAACCAGGATGGGCCAATGGTTTTTGCCCATCAAACAAAAGTGATTGACTAAAAATTTTAGTTGCAACAAACTTAGCTAGGAAACATGTTCTTTAATAGATCATACACATGTAAACTAGAAAGGATCAAATTCAAATCATACATCATAACAAGACTTATTTGTTCATAAAATGCTCACAGAACAACAAACAAGATGAAAAAGGTCTGTTTCTGCTTTCTTTCTTCAAAAAAGGAAGAGTCATTACATTGGCAGCACTGTGTACATGATGTCACATGGGAGCAATTATTTTGCAGATTACCGATTTCTCGTGAGAGCGCCCTACAAATGAATAACGTCCCCAAAGGGGACAAAAAAGTCTTGTTTAAATTTTAGGTTGCATATTTTGTTGAGAAGAAAGTTCCGTTCCATTCCTTCTTCTTCCGCTTATTCAGGGCGGGGTCGCAGGGGCAACAGCCTCAGATGAGAAGCCCAAGCTTTCTCTCACCCCAATTGCATCCTCCAGCTCACCGGGAAGGATCCCGAGTTGTTCCCCGGCCAGCTAAGAGACATAGTCTCCCCAGTGGGTCCAGAGTCTGTCTCTTGGTCTCCTCCTGAAACACCTCAGCAGCGAGGCACTCTGGAGGCATCCTGACCAGATGCCCAAACCACCCCATCTGGCTTCTCTCGACCTGTGTGGGGCCATGGGCCGCCCTTCCAGTGGACTCACCACCTGCAGGAGGGGCCATAAGGGTCGGGTGAAGGAGGAGATGGGTGGCAGCCAATGACGGGAACCCTAGTGGTCAGATCCTCGGCTGCATAACCTGAGAAGAAAGTTTTTTTTTTTTTTTTTTCTTCTTTTTAATCAAATTATATTTGTTGAAAGACAAATAAAAAAGTTTGGAAGAGTTAAAAGAAAACTACATGAAGTTTGAGTTTCTTTAGAGCGTTGTAAAGTCCAGTCAGCTGCTTCTACGTCTAAACAGATGGAACGGTTAGTCATAACAAGTGTTCAAGATGAAAAAAAAAAAGGTGCGAGAGATACTAACATGAATCATGGAAGCCAACCTCAGCAGGCCATAAAGAAGATGTATGTTTGAGAAGCTCCACACAGAAGATCTGTTCAAACTAAAGATAAGAAGTTTATATAAAATGATCCGACGCGACAGAGACCGGTCTCATCCGACATGAGACCAGACGTTAAAGCTCTTGATGAGTCAGCAAAGCAGCTAAAAATTATTTAATAAGCTCGTTGAAAAGAGCAGTTAAAAATAATTCCAGAAAAAAAATAGCTTTGAATAGTTTGTCACACTACGTGTAGATGTTTTATTTTGCTTTTCCTCCATGTCTGTGCTGTGTCACTGCCCGCGTGATCTCACTCCGGGCCTTTACTGGTTATACAAACACCCTTTTGTGTGATGGATTCATCTCTCTGCGTTTGCTGCCACGTGATCCGTATTGTCCTCACCGTCCTGCACGGTGCGAAGAACAACACGTCACAGCTGGGAAGAGACAACCGGAGATTTGAATCTATTTCTTCCTTCGGTTCTGTTGATGATGGTCGAGGTTTCTCTGAATTATTTTTACGCATTTTATGTCTTGTTGTTTTAAAGAAAAATTTCTGTTTGTCCTTCACCTTTAAACTTACCCGTAGTTCACTCGAACAGAAGCCAAACATTCTTAACAGACACGTAGCATAAATCGCCGCTGGATGTGGAGAACTTCAAGGGTTACCTACATGATAAAAACGTTATGCTGGTCCTTTGACAGGCTCAGAAAACAAGCTTTTTTTTTTTTTACACGTACAGACGATTGGTCGCCTTTGCTGTGAAAACACAGATTTTATTGTTGGTGTATTTGTTCTTTCTGCTTTCCACATCGAATCAGATGAGCTGCATCTTTATGGACACAGTGGAGGAGATTATTTTAAAATCTTTTTGGGTTTTTTAAGCATGTTTGCAGATAAAATGCAGCTAAAACTGTTTTTCGCTCATATTTAAATTTAGTTCTTGTAGTCACAAATTCAGTCAACATACTGCCAGCTATACAGACCAAGCTCTGGCTCCGGTCATACAGAGACCGGACAGCCCGCACCAAGGGCTCCGAGACTCCGTACTCCCGGAGGATCCCCTAGCTAGACGATCGAATGCCTTCTGCAGATCCACAAAGCACATGTAGACTGGTTGGGCAAACTCCCATGACCCCTCAAGGATCCTGAAGAAGGTATAGAACTAGTCCGTTGTTCCACGTCCAGGACTCCTGTTCAATCCGAGACTCGACAATCCAACGGCCCCTCCTCTCCAGTACTTCCCGAATAGACCTTCCCAGGGAGGCTGAGGAGTGTGATCCCTCGATAGTTGGCGCACACCCTCCGGTCTTCCTTCTTGTAAAGAGGAACCACCACCCCGGTCTGCCAATTCAGAGAGGAACCAGATGAGGTGGTTCAGGCATCTGGTCAGGATGCCCCCCTAGCGCCTCGCTGGTGAGGTGTTTCTGGCACATCCCACCGGGAGGAGACCAAGAGGCAGACCCCGGACCTGCTGGAGAGACTATGTCTCACAGGTGGCCAGGGAACGACTTGGGATCCTTCCGGGTGAGCTGGAGGATGCATCCGGGAGAGAGAAGCCTGGGCTTTCCGTCTGAGGCTGTTGCCCCCACAACTCAGCCACGGATAAGCGGAAGACAATGGAATGGAATGGAATAGTCACATATTCAGCTCTGTTTTCAAACTTTATATGTTAGGGTTTTTTTTGCCTTTAAAATTTTTAGGCTCTGTTTTTACTTGCAAAAGTTTCAATTATAAGCACAGAGAGTGAACCGGGATCTTACTTCATCTACTGAAATGTCACTTTCCTCCATCATGCATTCAGTTAAACTTGTAATTTACCTTTTAAAAAAGACGTCATTAGTTTAGGGATATATTGATTGACTGCAATTGCTTTCAGAAGACTTTAGAATTAAAAAAAAAAAAAAAAAAGAATGACTCGACACCTAAATGTAATTACTACAAATGGAGATTTAATTCAGTTTCACAAAAACCTCCCGTCATTTGTTATTCGTTTCCTTTTGGCAGCAAGCCAACGGTTTGGAATGGAGAATGAGTTTTAATGAATTCCTGACAGTCGTTTTAAAAAGTAACATCTAGTTACGTCACAAAAACACAGGGCTTTTAAAGAAAATGACTTTTCAGCTTGGAAATCTAATCAAATTTTATTTGTAAAGCACTTTTCCAACATGAAGTTACACAAAGTGCTGAACAGAACAAATAAAAACTTAAACAACATTAAAGTCCAGAACTTAAAAAAAAAAAACAACAGTAAGTCAAAAACAAGCATCCATTAAAAATCACACACTCACACAAAACATTGCACACATGCATCGACGTTCACACAGGCCCCCGCCCAACCTCATTTCACCTGAACCGCTAGCTACTGTCTCTTTAACTGAAATAAAAATAAGCATCCGATCTGATGCTGCGAGGAAACAATAACTGGGGATCAATCCACACCAGGAGTCGTTCTGCCCATGACTGCAGCGGCCTAAACCAACGGGGGTCCACCTAGCTCCAGGAGACACGGGCACCCAAAGTAGCCACCTGGCTAAAGTGAGGTACCCGCACCACCCAGGCCAGTCAGACCCCCACAGAGAAGACCCCACAGATTGAGCAGGCTGAGCTCGTGGGATGGAGGATCCACATGAGGAAACACTGGAATAAGACACAGAATAACAAATTTCATTAAATACATAAAATCATCTTAAGCAAAAAATAAAAATCAAGTAAAAGCCAAGTTAAAAAGGTGGGTTTTTAGCCTCTTTTAAAAAAATCTACTCACATTTTATGGACCAGATTAAAAGGTTTGTAGTTTGCCCTCCTCTGGTATAGAACATGGAGAACGTCCTGCTGCATCGGAGGAGCTGAGTTTTGTTAGCTAGTAGAGTCTACTCTGTATCTTCTTGGAGACAACCTTTGTCTTGGTACAACCGTCCAGTTAATTATTCACATGAATTCGTGCAGTGAGACTAGCTTCACACCTTATCCATCATTACCCACTACAGATGGTGAGTTCACCCTCCTATGGAAGCTCTTATAGTTTTACATAGCTTTCTTTTTTTTTTATGGAGACTTGCCACATCATGTAAAGACAGGCCAAGTATTTGGCTGATATCTCTTTGGGCATTGACCCTCTGACCCTCTGATGAGAAAAACATACAGTATGTTTTGAAAAGGAACCAAGAATTTCTAGCGTCTGATAACCTAGTGCTTGTTCAGCATTGTGTAACTTTAGAGCTGCATGTCCGCTGAATGAGTTTAGCTTTACACCGACAGACGTAAAAAACATCTTAAAAAATCTGACTATTGAAGCTTAATTTAAAATCTTACAAAGTTGCTCTAATGAATTAATAGAAAGAATTTGCAATTCAAAGCATTTGATTTTAGAGTACTTTTAGACATTTCTCAGAAGGGCATTGACATTTTCATACTTTTCTTTCTTGTTTAAAACTTTGAATTACACCGTGGTGAGAGCGGCCATGCTGCTTGGTCTAGAAACAGTAGCACTGAGAAAAAGACAGGAAGCAGAGATGGAGGTAGCAGAGATGAAGATGCTGAGGATCTCTCTGGGAGTGATCAGGATGAACAGGGTCAGAGGAACAGCACATGTTAGAGGTTTTGAAGATAAAGTCAGAGAGGCCAGACTGAGATGGTTTGGACATGTGCAGAGGAGAGAGAGAGAGTACATCGGAAGAAGGATGCTGGATTTGGAACCACCAAGAAAGAGGACTAGAGGAAGACCAAAGAGGAGGTTCATGGATACAGTGAAGGAAGACATGAAGATAGTTGGTGTGACCGAAGAGGATGCAGGAGATAGGGTTAGATGGAAGAAACTGACTTACTGTGGCGACCCCTGAAGGGAAATCCCGAAAGTAGACGATTAAGAAGACAAACAAAGTTTACTTGAGGAAAAGTTACAGCCCATCTAGGAGGGTAGTTTTACCCGTGCACAGCCAGGTGGCCCCCAAACACCTGGTCACAGCCAATCAGCACACTGAATTGAGCTTTTAAATCTGATTAAAAAATTGCCAAAACAAAAAGGCCACAAAGGTAAACCACGTTACAGCGACGAATCTGTGTACTTAATTTTTTTTTTCTTGATTTTCTCTCTTATTTTGAAAAATAACTCAGAAACTTTTCAGTAAAATCACCATAAAATCATATAAAAGTCAAAACAAAGTCTGCATGAAGACGAATCATTGACGTGTCCCAATCTTGTCTTCTGATGTTCTAATTGTCTTTGACACTTTGAGGTCAACAGTAGGTCCTCTTCATATCCTGAAAACACTCCCTGCGTGTTTCCTGCTTCTGCAACCCCCAACCACAGTTCAGCCTGGAGCAGGCGTACACCTGGAGGAGGTATGCAGCGGGAAACCTATCCCCAGCTATCAGGTGTTGTGTTTGACATCAGGGCTTCTGCTATAGTGTCTCTCCTGTGGAATGAAGGTCTGCTGTCACTTGCCGTAGTTCTTCAAACTGCAGAGAACATTCAGAGGAATGCCATGGGCGAGCAGATAAGAGATTATAAGTGGAAGAGAAGCTGGCTCTCACCTGTGTGTGTGTGTGTGTGTATTGTACTTTACATGCCAGTGCTATAGTTGAAATTAGATTAGATGAAACTCTAAACTCCCCGATCGCTGAGGGGAAGTCTGAGAGCAAACAGGATACAGATAACAGAACAGCATGCTGCTCCAGATATTGCCCTGTTTACAACGAACGAGACCCTCGGGGCAAATAGAGCGAATCTGTAAGTAAATAAACACATAGGTCTCCAAACAATCTGATGCCAAAAAAATGAACATTTTAATTCTTTGGTACTCCAAACGTTCAACCGTCACGTACACACCTGTAGTAAGAGTCTGAGACACAATAACAAAAGTTTTTATGTTGAAAGCATTTTTGTTTTGACTTTACGAATTCCGTCATTTACTGCGCTTTCATCATAATTAACTTACTCCCAAAGTCTTACTTCTCCATGCAAATTTAAATTTTCTGAGTCAAACTACCGTATTTTCCGCACTATAAGGCGCACTGCATCATAAGGCGCACCTTCAATAAATGACATTTTTTAAAACCTTTTTTTATATTTAAGGCGCACCCCATTATAAGGCGCTACAATAAAGGATGTTCAACTTTGTCCTCTAACTGTGGTCATCTCGCTTTGTTCCCGCGGAAACTTTGTTTAGTCTTGTTTACTTGGCGCAGCGCATCCTCTTGCTTTCTCCACTTCCTCACCATTGATTCATTGATGTTAAACTCTCTCGCTGCGGCTCTATTCCCGTGTTCTACTGCGTGACCGATCGCCTTGAGTTTAAACTCTGCGATGTAACAGTGTCTCTTGGTAGGAGCCATTTCCGGGTCTTTACACAAAAACACAAATGGAAATGAGACGCCCTTACATATATCCCAGCATGCACCGCGCACTACTTCTTCTACGAGGGAAATGGAGTCGGCGGCTGCTTACCGCAGTTGCGACACCTGTTGTAGCTCAATATTAATCCTAATACATAAGGCGCTCCGGGTTAAAAGGCGCATCGTGGACTTTAGAGAAAATTTAAGGTTTTTAGGTGCGCCTTATAGTGTGGAAAATACGGTAAATGATCTTATTTTTCTATAATGAGAGTCAATAATAGGAAGATAAACTGGTGACTTCTACCCAGTGTACCCTGTCAGACTGACCATTTCAAGAAATGAATGACCTATGTACCCAATGAAGTCCTAATTATTTGTTGATGACTTGTACTGGTTGAATCCTGCCTCATACCTGGTAACTTGGATCCTCCTGAGAGGATCCCGAGGTGTTCCCTGTCCAGCTGTAAGACATAGTCTCTCCGGCGGGTCTGGGGTTTGCCTCTTGGTCTCCTCCTGATAGGACATGCTAGAAACACCTCACCAGCAAGGCGCTCGGAGGCTATTCTGACCAGATGCCTGAACCACCTCATCTGGCTTCTCTTGACCTGAAGGAGGAGCGGCTCGACACCGAGCTCCTCCCTGATGAAAGAACTCCTCACCCGATCTCTGGGGGAGAGCCCAGCTACCCTGCGGAGGAAGCTCATTTCGGCCGATTTTACGGTATTTGCAATCTCGTTCTTTCGGTCACCACCCACAGCTGGTGACCATAGGTGCGGGTTGGAACGTAGATCAACTTGTAAATCGAGAGCTTTGCTTTTCGGCACAGCTCTTTCTTTACCACGACGGACCAATGCAGCGTCCTGAGAAAAAAAACGCTGACGCCGCACCAATCTGCCTGTCGATCCCCCGCTCCATCCTTCCCCCACTCGTGTACAAGACCCCGAATGGTGGAGGTTCGAAAGTTAATTGTATTTAAAAATGCTTTTGTTATGAGGGAATCTGGCTTTTTAAACTGGTTTCAAATAGACTGAAATGAAATGGCTGGAATGTTGGTTGACAGGTAAACAATATTTCTTATTTTTCTTTGTAATCCTAATCCACCGGTTCGTAAGCCAAATGCGTGTTTGACGTCTGTGTACAGTTGTCAGATGTGTCTTTCTGAAAGTGAAAAAGGTGTTTTCCCTCCAGTGATGATAATACGTTACAACATATTATAAACATGACAGCTAAATTTTTGGGAAAAACTTCTTGTCGGAGCGTTACTGACATCATCCCGCTTGCTTGGCAGCACCACCAAAGCTGATTTTTACTCTCCACATATTTTTTCGCGTAACTTTAGACACGCATGTTCTCTTTCTGTTCAGTTGTTTAAGTGTCAAACCTCACATCTGCTCTGGATCTGTCGGCTCTTAACGGTCGCTGTTCAGTTTGTCATCTCCCGTTTTACCACCAGCTAACGTTCCTGCCAGGACGTGCAGGACTTTGCTTCACTCCGATCAGAAACCCAGCCAAACATCCAATCATATATGTCATTATTTATATGCATGGCCCTCCTACAGCTGGAAATACTAATCATAAGAAAATAGAAACTCCTATCTCAGGTTGTCAGAACAGGTTCAAACTCAGGTTAAACACCTAGTAAATGGCAATTTATTAGCCAAGGTTGTTTTACTGGTATAGGTTAAGTCATATAGTACGTCAAGTACTGTATGTACTCTACAGAGACTAACATCTTGTCCACACGTAGCAGGGTATCTGATAAAACTAATATATTTTTATCTGTTTTGGCCTTTTGTCCACACAAACATGCAGGTTTTTGTCTCTCAAAACTGTGCTTTTGGAAAACTCTGACCAAAGTGAAGATTTTGGAAAACTTCGAATTTGCATGGGGACATGTAAGAGGGGCGTTTTGTGTTTTTAAATGTCACTATCTGCGACAATTACTGCATAAACATCATTTGTGCATCCTTGTTTTTAATGTTGGACAATGGGCAGCATGGATCCTCTGAAAAATATTACGTAGTAATATTACCATTAAAAATATTACTAAAAATAATATAAAAATATTACTAGCCCTGCGGAAATGATGAAAGAGGAGTGCTCTGATTGGATATCTCAGAGCTTACGTTTTATGAATACTGCCAACTAGTGGTCTGGCATGCTTATAACCGCACTCAGAAATGTATTTATTTGGGTTCGTGTTGATGCGGTTATATTAAAACAGTTACGTGTTTACGCGAGAGTTTTTCTAAGACGTTGCACAGTGGGTATACGTTTTTAAAAATACCCGCCTATGTGTGGACATGGCCTAGGATTGTGTTGGAAAACAAAAAAAACAGGTTTAGAATGACTCATTTTAGTCATGGTTGACGTCAACCGCGCTTGAATACGATTGTCCCCAATGCCCATTTGTTCTTCACTCACATAGGGTTTCACCATTTTTGCCGGAGCACGCTTACGTTAGATAAACATGGAGAGTAGCACTCTTACTAAATGGAGTCCATTGCTCTGGTTACTATATTGTTTGGTCCCTGGGGGTCCACAGCCTTCTCACAACCTGCTATAAGTACTGTCAATTTGGTAGATGGTTTTGCATCCATTTTTCTTGCCACCAAATCAGATGACCAGAGATTAAACCAAAACTAGATGTTTAATGTTATAGACGTTTAGGGGGGAGACGGTGGCTCAGTGGTAGAGCGGACAGGAAGTTAACCAGAAGTTTGCGGGTTCGATTCCCACTGAGTTCACGTCTAGGGTCCTTGGAGAAGACACTTAACCTCCCGTTTCTCCCACCATTGGCGCCGTCCTGGCAGCCTGCTGTTTGATGAAACCAGAGCATGCTGTTGCCGTAGCTTGAACCCCTGGTGGTAAAAACCAGGGGTGGTAAAAGCTGGAAGAAATCTTTCTAGAGCTGATTCAGTCATTAAACTTCGGGATAGTAGAAAGTTGGCGTTGTTGGTTTAATGTTGAACCAATGAGATCAGAGTCCACGATCAGATGTCTAAACTGACTTGTAGGTTTTACAGTGAAAGACCCTAGAGGTGCTCAAAGACACAGTATTTTAAGTCTTGTCTTTATTTAGCAAGAAAATGTTTAATAACAGATTTATGGAAGATTAGAAGTAGAACAAGTTTTAAACTTCACATTAGCTGGTGTCCAGAGTGTAAAATCGGAAAATAAACACGACATAATCTAACACTCATTTATCGTGTTTTTTTTTTTCCACTAGAATAATGGTTCAGGCTGAGGCTCAGTGGTACTACCTGAAGCTTTGACTTTAATTGCATTCTTTAGATTTCTGTCTTGTTCAGAAAGAAAGGTTTGGGGGATTTAGAAGTCGGAGGCGCGGTGGTGTCACTCAGGAGGATGCGGTTGTTGTCAGCTCGCAGCTAGAAGCTTGTTAAAATCACCTGTCTTCCTACCTGCCTGGAGTAACATCTGGTTTCCCAACCGTCACCTTCCTGCTAACCCCTCCACCCACAACACACCTTTTACTCACTCTCATCCCAGAAAATTGCTCCTGGCTCTCCTTTCTTACCTCTTCAAACAGAAGCAACATGCGATACGGTAATCGCGGTCTTTTTTTGGAATAAGGATTTAACTTGCTCCTGAAAAGTAGGTGTGATGATCAAGCCCGAACAGGAAAAGTCCCGGGGGATTTATTACACCCTGTCAGAAGCACCAAGGTTACTTCAAACTTCTTTTAAGCTTCTTAAAAAATTAGTGCCCATCAAAAAAGTTACTCAAAAAAAAAATTCAATATTGATTTTGAGAGTTTTTGTAACGCTACGTTTGTACGATAGATGTTGAAAAAAAAGTTAAGCGTAAATCATCTTGATCTAAATCTGAGGATGTTTCGGCTCAACCAATAGGGTTGATAATTGTGGTTAGCGCGTTCGCGCGCGGACCGGAAGTTTGTGGGTTTGCGTCCCACAGAGAGCACGTCTAGGGTCCTTGGAGAAGACACCTAACCCCTGCTTCTCCCACCATTGGTGCCGTCAAAGGGCAGCCTGCTGCGGCGTAAGGAGTGCAGCACACAAATTTCCCCGGTGAGGGATGAATAGAGTAATTCATTTATAATTTATTTATTTTATAAAGTTGACTGGTGAGATTGTTCACGTTTTAACGCCTCAAGATAAAAAAAAACTGCTTCTTATTCATTTCAAACTTAAGTCTTTAAGACTGACGCTCTTCCTATTTCTCCGATGAAATTTTTCTAGATGATTAACAATGTAGACAAATAACCAAAAAATAGAATTCCTTTCTGTCACTGCTTCTGGAGTTCAGACTGCTTGTTTCTTTTTTCTTTGGGCAGAAATTCCTCTCTCTTGGTGTCCAATAATGATTATAACAGAGAAGCAAACAGCTGTTGTTTCTTCCTTCCTGCAAATGGTAAATCCAACCAAAACAAACCCCAGGACTCGATGAGGAAACACAGCCAACCCAACACAGCTACGATCCAATGCTGTTCAGAGTTCGCATATGTGGTGCAAACACTAGCTATTCTACTTAAACTAAGACATGTTTAAGATTTCTACTTTATCTTCTTGACCAGTAATTCTTGTCACCGTGCTGCATCAAACTAGAAGGTCGAACAACTAGTAACAGAATACATTTCTTTTTCTTTTTGCAACAATAGTTTCCATTGCATTGTGGTGCAAACAGGAACTGGAAAGGACAAAATTCAAAGTGGAATTCTCAAAAATACAACTGCCTGTGCAAATAAGGAGTGGCTGTTAATATAAAGGTAAAAAAAATCTTTAGATGATGATCCACTGACCAAATTTACCAACTCAAAGAAGTATGTCCAATTTTCTTTAGTGGTATCTTGACGAGATCCGCGACCATCGAGATTTGCGACTTTGCGCCTCTGCGCATGCCCAGAACGGTCCTGCTTCCTTCCCTATGATCTTACCATCGAGATCTGCGACTTGCCATACTTCTATTGAAATTAGGGCTAAGGTTAGAGTTAGTTTTCGGAACTCAAATCTATCGAGATCTGCGACCGGTCGCGGATCTCGATAAGGCCGCAGATCTCGATAGAACAGTTGAAATCTACGATAAAATATGCTTTTAAGAACTTGACTTACAGAAAAAAATCACGACAGTTTTGAGTAAATTCAAGCACTAGTTTTTTAGTTTTTTTTTTTTAAGTGGTCATGTTTTTTGTCGATGGATTTTAGAACACACCAAACAATCAAAAATTGATTAAAAAAAAAAATCTCGTCTTTCCTTAGTTTCCCTCAGAAATGAACTGATTGAACCTCCATCGTACTTGTTGATGTTTTGAATCTTGCTGTAAACAGTGTCATAATGAACCAGTGAAGACGGATTAAGCCCAGCTCTTTTCAGACACGTAAACTTCTTCAACTTTATATGTCTCAGACCTCCCCTGTGGTGCCTGATTGACGAGTGACCTCTAAGTAGCAGAGTGCAAAAACACCTCAGTAATGAGCGCTTGTTGATGTTGACAGATGTTGACAAGTTGTTGACAAAAAGTAGGGAAAGAAAACAGGCTTTCTCCACATGGGCACATCAAGCACAAAGTGGAAGTTGATGTACTAGATGTGTGGACCAGTGACAGGAGGCACCAGCCGGGCCGGGCGCCATCGCAAAACATCTCAACAGACTTTAACCATTCACCCTGTTCAGGCATTTTGATAAAACCTCAAATTGCAGCATTCAGTCCTATCGGCAAATCTTTGTGTTTAGTCACAGACTGGCTCCGACCTCCGTCGCTGTTTGGTTCAAGCCCAGGTGTTTGAGACGCTTGGATGGGATCTATTCACGCTCACTGCTTCTATTGTTTTCCTTTCTCACCCATCTTTCCCCCACATACGATTTGTTCTGATTTAGAACGTAGAAATCATTTCAGTATAACAATAGATAATAATTATTATATCATTATTATTGATTAATCGATATTAATCGATAATTATTGATATAACAATAGATAATTCCTCCCCCGGAAAAGGGTGGAATGCCCCCTGCGGGTCAAGGAAAGGGTCCTGCCCCAAGTGGAGGACTTTAAGTATCTCAGGGTCTTGTCCACGAGTGGGGGAAGGATAGAGCGGGAGATCGACAGGTGGATTGGTGCGGCATCGGCAATAACTAGGACGCTGCATCGGTCCGTCGTGGTTAAGAGAGAGCTGAGCCGAAAAGCAAAGCTCTCGATTTACAAGTCGATCTACGTTCCAACCCTCAACTATGGTCACCAGCTGTGGGTGGTGACCGAAAGAATGAGATTGCGGGTACAAGCGGCCGAAATGAGCTTCCTCTGCAGGGTGGCTGGGCTCTCACTCAGAGATCGGGTGAGGAGCTCTGCCATCCGTGTGGAGCTCGTTGTCGAGCCGCTCCTCCTCCAGGTCGAGAGGAGCCACATGGGGTGGTTCGGACATCTGGTCAGGATGCCCCCCGAGCGCCTCGCGGGTGAGTTGTTTTGGGCACGTCTTACCGGGAGGAGACCAAGGGGCAGACCCCGGACCCGCTCGAGAGACTATGTCTCACAGCTGGCCGGGGAACGACTTGGGATCCTTCCAGGTGAGCTAGAGGATGCAGCCGGGGAGAGAGAGGCCTGGGCTGCCCGTTTGAAGCTGTTGCTTTGCAACCCGACCCCGGAACAAGCGGAAGATGACGGAACGGAACATTAAAACTTAAAAAAAAAAAAAAAAAAAACTTCATGGGGATCCATATGAAGGAGGGATCCCCTCCCAAGATTAACCTAAGACTCTTTATGACATATTAACAAATCTGCGGCTATATTTTTGAGAAAATCAACAGAAATTGATGTCAATTTGGGGCACAGTTGGGGTAGAGATGAGACAAGAGCCGCAGGTCAGGAAGGTTAATCAGTTGAGGGTGATGTGGATACGTCAAGCACTTCTCAAATCAAGCACGAAATCTAACATTCCTCTTTAACAGATCACTAAACACCCTACATGTGTGAGCAGTTTAAAAAATCTGTGCCTTTTGTTTTTTTTAATCAAAGAAAGGAAATTAGTTTTCCAAAGATTTTTATTTTATTAGATAAATATTTTTAATACAAACCAGAACAAACTGCTCGCTGCAATTAAAACCGTGTAAGGAATTTTAAACACAAATCAAGCCTTGCTTAAGAACACACACATAAAAAACAAGTAAAACCACTCTCGCAGGAAGACAAATGGTTTCCTCCTAACACCTGTTGTGGTTGTGGCTGTTCTTCCGCGCGACGTCTGTCTGATTTATGATCTGCTATTTGTTGTTGCACAGATCTTATCACCAAGGACACAAACACAAAGAGAAATGGGTGAAAAATCAGTTAAACATGTTACCGTTTAAATTCTAGTCAGATTTGATAAAATTACTTATCAGTTTCTTTTCTTTCAGAGAAAAAAAAACACAAAAAAATGATAGTTTGAAATGAAGTGATAATTAAATAAACATGTCGGAGGAATGTGTGTCGTACAAACCTCACTGTTGTCAGCATTTTTTTATTTTTTTTTGTAAGAATGTGCTGGTGTGTGTGAATGTTTTATCATCAGTGTGGTTGACCACCAGTAGTCACTCTGCCTCACACACACAGAAACACACACACACACACACCTTTCCGTCTTTCCAGCTTACTTAAAATGAAAACAGTTTTACTGAAGCGCGGGAAAATTCCATTCACACCTCCTCCATGTGACAACAAAACACTTTTCTTCACTTCCTCACCAAGCCTTTTGGCTCTTTATTTGGTTAAAAAAAAATTTGGGGGGGTCAAACACTGATAAAGACGGATTTCCTACAAAATCATCTCTATGAAAGTGTTTTTCTATTTCATTCACTGAGTAATTTTAGAGCTCCAGTATTCAGATACCGCTCTAACGTTAAATTGCTGTTGGCCATGGATTTTGTTCTCTGCCACGCCCACATTCTGATGTAACCAGGAAGTGTTTGTGCAGCGGTACTGCACATGTGCACCCTACTTAGGCTGCGTCCCTTTCTTTAATAAAGTGCACAATTTTTATTTCTTCTTCTCTTCCTTTTGGCATTTCCCCACAACAAGTCAGTTTGTTCCATCTAACCCTATCTCCTGCATCCTCTTTGGTCACACCAACTATCTTCATGTCTTCCTTCACTGTATCCATGAACCTCCTCTTTGGTCTTCCTCTAGGCCTCTTTCCTGGTGGTTCCAAATCCAGCATCCTTATTCCGATGTACTCTCTCTTTATCCTCTGCACATGTCCAAACCATCTCAGTCTGGCCTCTCTGACTTTATCTCCAAAACCTGTAACATGTGCTGTTCCTCTGATCCCGTCCATCCTGGTCACTCCCAGAGAGATCCTCAGCATCTTCATCTCTGCTACCTCCATCTCTGCTTCCTGTCTTTTCTTCAGTGCTACTGTTTCTAGACCAAACAGCATGGCCGGTCTCACCACGGCTTTGTACACTTTTCCTTTCGTTTTATCTGAAACTCTTCTGTCACATATCACATCTGATACTTTCCTCCACCCGTTCCAGCCTGCCTGCACATGCTTCTTCACCTCTTTTCCACACTCTCCATTACTCTGCACAATTTTTATTCAAACGCACCAAAATAAAATTTCTTTTTATTTTTAATGTGCCATTTGGTCCCTCAATAGAGAAATTTTGTTGTGTTGTGCCTGGACCCATATGTCTATATGTTATTAAGTAAGAATCATTAGCCATGAAAGCACATTTTTAAAGAAAAAGAAGAAAGAAAGTAGTACTCTTCCTGCTTTAGCTAGCTAACCTGTTGTGGTCAGCAGAGTGCTAGCCATCGGAGAGAGGGAATGTCTCCAGTTGGACCTAATTTTACATTTTAAATATATAAAGCCTTCACTGTGGCTTGTGTGCAAGTACGTGGTGAGCACCAATTGAATTTTTCCTGGGAAATGTGAGCTCTTAAGTGTACCGAAAATGCAGTTTCCTTTGGCTTGGCTGGAAAGCCAAATGTGGGTAGTGAAAGTTCAAAAAAAGCAAACCAAAAGCAACTTGAGTGAGGAAGAGAGAGCAGGATGGAAGAAGAGAAAAAGGGAAAGATAGTCCTTATGGAAAAAGAATATGAGCTTAAATTAGAAAGAGAAAATGAGGGTTCGACATCCACCATTCAATGTTTTTTTTAAAATCAGATTGTTTAATGGACGTAAAGATTTTTGGTTACTTTAACCTTTTAGAAACGGGGTTAATTTAGTCATATTTGTATTTTTCATGACATTACAATGCTAATTAAATCATTTTTTTTATGTTAGAACAACAAAATAACAAAACTGTGTCTACGTCGTGATGCATTTTGTCGTAAAATCCCTCCGATTTCTGTTAAACTTTAAACATAGCCCATTTAAAACATCTACGAGTATAAATATACTTCTAAATGGATGTTTTCTGCATGTCTAATTAAAGACAAAAATATGTAGGGCAAAAAAATTTAAGGAGCAGATGATCCAGGTCGAGTTTCACCAGTGGGTTAACAAATACACACACAGGCATACACAGCTGTCTATAGGTCACTTCAGTGTGGGTGTGTTTGGTAAATATGCCATCACTGCCTTCCTAAAGTCCAAGGAGAATGTGGTGCTTTCATTCATATGATTAAGGGGCGAGGACAAATATGCCCTTTAAGATGAGGCCCTGCTATACCCCCTACACACACACGTACACACAAAAATCATAACACCATGTGGCCCCAACACAGGTGCTGTCCCACATGAGCCCTTCCAAAACACGCACAGGTTTACGGGTTTTTAGAACAACATTCAGATGCTCGACCATAAAGTTACATTCAGAAAGTTTTGCTCCCAGAAAGAAAGTGAGAAGATAAGAGGTTCAGAACAATGTGCTGCTCACACACGTCGTTAATCTTTGTCACGTTGTGTTGTGATACAAGCAGAAGGGATGGGTGGAGAATAAATGAGGAGAAAACTTTTTTCTGGTACCCCAGGTGAACCCGAGTTGCTGTAGGTGTTTAGAAAGTGGACAGACGGATGGATGAATGGATGCATTTATGGTTTCCTTTTGTTGTGTTACCAAATTAGTTTAGTTTCATGTTATCACATCAAATGAAGTCCAACGATAACGTGATTAGATCCAACTGACTCCGATTCAGTTCATTTATTTATCAAACAGCTCTTCTTCTTCTTTCGGCATTTCCCTACAGGGGGCGCCACAGCAAGTCCGTTTCTTCCATCTAACCCTATCCGCCACATCCTCTTCGGTCACGCCAAATATCTTCAAACAGCTCTACAGCTGGTTTATTTTTAAGCAATTATGCGCAACATTAGTGGTTATCATGTTGGCATCACAGCAACAAGGTCAGGGGTTTGAGTCCCGAGTGGGACGAGGCTTGAAGCACTGACTTTTCTTGAGTTTGCATGTTTTCCTCATGTATACTTGGGCTTTTTCCAGGTACTCTGGTTTCCTTCCACCCTCCAAAAACATAGATGTTAGATCGATTGGCCTCTATGAAATTGACCCTAGGAATGAGTGTGTTTGTGGAACGTTGTTTGTGTGTTTGTCCCTACAACAGACTGGCGACCTGTTTAGGGTGTACACTGTCTCTCGCCTTGAATCAGCCGGTATAAGCTCCGGTAAGGCACACAACCCCGTTAGGGATCAGAAGATGAATGAATGTGCACTATACTAATATAGTGTCTGGTTTTGATTCTGGTTGAGCATTCTGAAATGCAAACTTTTTGAACTGCACACTGATTAGCAGCATAGCTGTTATGCTGTAACTTATTCATACTTAAAAATGACACTCCTTAATAACTCCTGTAAACAAAGTAAATATTGCATTGTGTCTTTAAGTCCTTAGCGCAACCATGCTAACTAAGGAAGTTAGCAGCGCTGACAAGCTAGCATTAGCTTGAAGTCGGCATGCCGTTTGCGCAAAATATGTGGAAAACTAAATTTCTGCGCACCAAGCCTCTTTGTTGCTGTTGCCGCCATGGTGTGTGACTTTCTCGTGGCTGCAGGTGTGTTGTGTAGACGGTGTGAACGTGCAGCATTGTGGGGGGCGTGCCGCTAAGAGAGACAGAATGCAGCCCCTGTGTTTTTTTTCTTTTCACAGACAGAAATGTGAAAGTCTGACGCCTATTTTGTTACATTTTCGTCTCATCAACGGAAACTTGCAAATGTCTCATCAAATTTTAGTCACCAAAAAGTCGCATTTGTTTTGTTATCGATACGTCATGAAAAAAAGCCTCGTCAATAAAATCATTTTGTTATCGTTGACAAAAACAACACTGGTTAAAATAATATTACAGCTTGCATTTATTTAAAATCAAGTCAAGTTTCATTTATAAAACTTTTTAAACACAAACTTACACTAATTGCTTTACAAATCATTTCAAAACAGATAAAAAGATCCAAAATTCAGGTCATCAAAGATTAAAAAATTCAAAGTACATGCTTTTAAAAAGTCTTTTTAAACTTTTTAAAAAATGTACGATACTTACAGATAAACATTCACACAAACGTTCTTAATTAGTTTGTCGGATTCCGATAAAAAAGTTAAAGAAATAATACAAAGTTAGCAAATCTCAGTTTCATCATCAGACTTTTCTTTCCAAACTAAATTCCTCTGCAGCTCGCACACTGCTGTTTATGATCATGTGCCATGTTTCCGTTCCCCCTCCCCACATGACTCTCCTCCCTCCACGCTTAACCTCACCTCCTCCTTTTTAACCTTCTCTCACAGTCTCTCACTCGTGCCTTGTAATCTTAAATAGGTTTCACATGGAGTTGTGGTCAGGCCTTGTTGCTCTTGGCAGAGCCTTGTCACTGTAGACACTTCCTCTTTGCCTTTTTGCAGGATAAAATGTTTTATTTCTGGTTGAGAGTTTGGGCTCTGCCCCCCCGATGTCGTTTGATATTTATATTATTTAATTTCCTCTCTGAAAATTGGATGCAGCACAGCTCCGTTTGGCTTTTAGAAACGGGCTGTGAGTGATGCTGCGGTGGAGTATGAGATGGTTTTAGAGTGAGTGGATCACACAAGTTCCTCTTACAGGGATTTGGCAATGTTTTCCACCATCTGAAAGTGGATGTGGGTCATCAATTAAACGAGAAAATTTGTAGGGTTTTTTATATACTAAAATCAAGATTTTGATTGGTTACTGCTTTCTAAATGTCAGATTAGAACGCAACAAATATTGATTACTTCTACCAGTCTGACTTGTGAAAAGCTTTTTTTTTTAAACAAAAAAAAATAAATTAAATACCTAGTTCTAAATCTAGAATTTATAGTTTTGTCATTCTAATATTTTTCTTTAATTACCAAACAGTTAAAAGAGTCAAACAAATCAACTTTGTGGCAGATCTACTTTCAAGATTAATTTCAAAACTGATTTTTGATATAGTTGAACAAAGTAAAGAACTCCGAGGCAGCCCGAAGCAGGGCAGGTTTCCATGTCAACAAGACAGGCTGGACTTTTAGCTTTGATGAGCAAAGAGAAAGATGAATTTTATCTACAAATAATTGAAGTTTTTGCTGAGTAAAATGCTGTTGTATTTTTATATACAGTATCTTTGATGTTTTTGAGGTGTTAGTCAGTTATTGCAGATTTAATTGATACACGTGGGGTTCAAACTGAAGACTAGGGTGAGAAATGGACGTTGTGCCACTGACTAGATCAGGGGTGCACAAACTTTTTGGATCGCTGGCCACATTGAGTTCTAACATTTGACCATGGGGGCCGAAACAGGAGCAGATGGATGGCATGCTTTGGTAACTGCTAGATTAGACCGATGGAATGGCGCGCTAAATGTTACATCAAGAGCATTAAATTTTAAATCTAGTGGCACTGGGTTTGAAATCTTAGTGCTTGATGTAACATTTTGCTTGTTTTAACGTCTAACATGCTTGTTTACGTGCGTGTATTGGACCCGATGGCTTTCCATATCATACAGTCCGCCATCTAGTGAGGAAACATCAGAGCTGCAGAGAAATAAAACGTTAACAAGGTTTATTAATTTAATTTCTTTCAAGTTAGGCAGGCCGGATTAAAACGGACCGTATGTGGCCCGCGGGCCGTAGTTTGCCCATGCCTGGACTAGATCAAATACAAATTAAAACATCAAAACAAATTGAATTGAAGATTATTTTAAACAATGATTTTGTATCTACAGTAAAATATAATCAAATACATTTGCAGGGTTTCGTGATAAACTCTGCCTCAGAATTTGACCTAGTAAGCCCTGAAGTGCTAATACTTTTTATTTGTGCATGTTTGCGTGGTAGGGGATGTGTGCAGGACTTGTGGAGTGATGGAGGAGAGGTTTTGTGAGAGGCGGGATCTTTTGGTGGAGGGGGGGAGATTTTTTTGGGCCTCGCTCCTGTAAATGTGAGCGTTTGTGTGTGAGGGAAGGAGCGAGGCAGGAGGGGGGTGGAGTGGCCTGATGTAGACACAAGGGTGGATTGATAGTAAACACACACTGAAGGTCTAGAGGATCTGCTGCCGGTAGCTCTGCTAACAAGCCCTTCATTAAGGCCGTCTGATACACTCACTGAGCGCCTTTGTTGAAGTAGGAAGCGAAAAGTACACCAGACAGATTTGACCTGAGAACGCTGGTATGCACCGCCAGCACTGGCAGCAGCTTTGCCCCTTTTTTTTTTTTTTTTTTTTTTTTTTTATAAACTTTAAAATATTTTTTTCTGTGTGGACCTTGGTTTATTTTTGTGGTAGTGAGCAGGTTGTCTGATGGCTGCTGGCCGTTCTCACCTCCTCAAAAAGAGAAAAACTGATCTGTTCTTTTATTTTACTGCTTATATGTCAGAGTTTTGTTTTAGTCAGTCACCTTCTAACCTGTCGATCCCTCACAGGGTCGCGGGGGAGCGACCCTCAATCATAATTGATTATTGATAATCTATTTAAACTGGGGCTAAATTTTTATTTAAAATTGAGCTTTTTTTTTTAGCTTTACTCACTCTATTCATCCCTCACCAGGAAAATTTATATGCTGCACTCCTACACCGCAGTAGGCTGCCATGATGGCGCTATGGTGGGAGAAACAGGGGGCTAGGTGTCTTCTCCAAGGACCCTAGGCGTGCACTCAGTGGGATGCGAACCTGCAAATTTCCGGTTGACTTCCGGTCCAAAGGCGAACGCTCTAACCGCCGAGCCACCGTCTTAATGGTTTTTATTTCTAGTTTCCGTTTTAGTTTGTCAACCAGAAAAAATTGTCACTGAACATGAACAAAAAATCAAGCCGACCGGATGCGCTTGCATAACTGGGCAAAAGTGAAGTGTGTGCATGTCGGCGGTCCGAGGTATGGCTACGTCACCCCCCCCAAAAAAGACCAAAAGCTTGGCTCAATGCAACAATTGCAAAAATATCCTTCTGTGCACAACGGGATGAACGACCAACATTTGGAATCATACAATCACACACAGCTTCACACAAAAAGCAATACAAGGGTGATACGAGGGTGTCCAACTCCAGTCCTCGAGGGCCGGTGTCCTGAAGGCTTTCCATGTGTTCCTGGTTCAACACATCTGATGCACGTAAAGAGAAAACAACAGCCAAGTAAATTTGGCTCACTAACCTGGATCAGGTGCACATGGAAAACCATCATGACACTGGCCCTCCAGAACTGGAGTGGGACACCTCTGGTATAATATCAAGATTTGCTTTTTCCACATTCAGAGTTTAAGAAAAACTCATTTACGTTCATATGAAAAGGGTCATTGTTATATTTGAGGTCATTAAAAAAAAAATCCATGTTGACCTGAGACTATGTCCCAATATAGATTTTTTGGCTCAATGAGTGTTTGAGTTTGACACCTGTGGTGTCCGGGTCCTTCACACCTTTACATTTGCAGATACGTGCACATTCCTTCGCATACTCCCAGACTCATTACTTTTTATTCTACTCATATTTTTCCATTTACGTTCTCGCGCTGGAGACTTGCCACTTTGCTATGTTTTTATTTTCTCTCTGCTATCCTCTGGATCGGGTTACTATTTGCTTCTGAAACTGCCTCATTGCTTCACTGGAGGCAGCTTGATGTTGCCTTATCTTACAAGCTCAACAAGACCTCACATAGAGCGCTGGTTGCGCTGTAGTAAATCAGTCTATACCCATGCAGCACGGTGAAACAGCATGATGCAGGGTGCTGTTGTGACTAGGGGAGCAGAGTTTTTAGCAGTGGCTGGTGAAGCATAAAGGTTGCTGTTGTATCCAGGGTTTCATGTTATGGCACCCTTTTGGCTGGGCCAACAACAACCTGCAGCCCAGAGCAAAAAAATCTGCCCTGAAAGTACCCACTTTCATTTCATAACACCATTAAAATGGCCCCACAAACTAAAAAAGGCCAGAGAAGGACTTTGGTGGAAAGTTAATAAGTGTAAAATAATTTACTGGTGAATTTGATAAACTTATTAAACTCAGATTTTTACGTCAGGAATGAAAGTTTTTTTAACCATGGTTCGCGTTCCAATTTTTTTATTTTTTATTATTTTCATTTCAGTTTTGTCCCTAGAATTTGTATTAAAATATTATTTTGTCGAACGACCTTTTGCACCCACATAACCAAGAAGACACCGCCCACTGACGTTAGCTGTAAATTACACTAAACATTTTCTAAAATGTGTTGGTTTTGTTCCTATAATGCACCGACAGATCAGTGTCAGACAGTCATCTTCTTATCCGTCTACCCCCCCGCAACTCCTGGGCGGTTGCGTGAGCCCATCCCGGCCAATTTAAAGTGAAGGGCATAGTACACCCCGAACAGGTCGCCAGTCTGTCGCGGGGCCACACACATACAACAATCCACACACACACTCATTCCTACGGGCAATTTGGCACCGGCCAATCAACCTAGCATGCATGTCTTTGGAGGGTGGGAGAAAACCCACACAGACACAGGGAGAACATGCAAACTCCACACAGAAAGGACAGTGTTCCAAGCCTCGTCCCCATTTGGGACTTGAACCCACGACCTTCTTGCTGTGAGGCCACTCTGCTACCCACTTTGCCACCGTGCTGCCACAGATCAGTGTAAGGTAGACAAATTTTTGACAATTTTGTGAAGCACACAAAATCTCACTTTTTACCGCATAATCCCCAATAGAAGCACACCCCCATTTTTTCTGTAAAACCCTATTTTAGATCCTTAAATGCAGTTAGCAATTTCCAGGCTTGACCTGGACGAATTTACACAAGTGGTCACGCTCCTCTCACAGGAACCGCTACCGTGCAAGTGCAACTTGTTCTGGTACCAGTACTGTACTGAGATTAATTTTTTTGCTCTGCAGATATTTTTTTTTTTGCAAGGAGTCTATTTATAGATGCACACCCCATCGGTATGGCCGCGCATGCGCAAGTGTCGGGAATAACACAGTATTTCGGTCGTTTTTAAGTTGGTTCCTCTAACTTGATTATTTTCAGTTTTTCTCTAGTATTAGTCATTGAGTTAGAGTCCACGACTGGTCTCGAATTTTATTCCCAATAGTTGTTAACACAATCCAAACTGAAATTTAACCTATCCAAATCTCTCTTAATATTCTGGTTCTATGCTACATTGTGTAGGTTTAAAACCCTGTGTGTGTACGCTTTTGACGCATTTTAAAATTTACTAGGTACAGTCCTGGAGCTATTGTTGCCCTGCAGCATCCACAGACTAAAAAACAGATTTTTCTTTAACCCTCAACTATTCGTCATGTTATTTGAAGAAAAAAGTAAAGACGTAAAGACGAGAAAAGGTGAGGGCCTGACTTTTATAAGCAGGAGGGAGCTCAGAGAAGAAACAATGCAAGCAGAGTGGGAAAATGTGTTTACAAGTTTTAACTTCTTAAGGCTAAGGGACGTTTAAGGGACACAATGTTGCTCAAAGTATAAGCATTACCATAATTTCACGGCCATTAGGCGCACCGTACGAAGAGACGCAGCCTCAATTATGTGCGCCATTGCTGTATTTAACACACACATAAGGCGCACCGTACGAAAAGGTGCAGTCTCAGTCACACACCGCCTTCCAACAACACACACGCAAGCATGCAAATGTGGGTATTAAAAAGTAGATCAGGAGGAGCAAAACTGAGTTTGGTTGTGCTTTATTTAAGTAGTAACAATACTAAACAAGCACATTACCGGTAATAGTCTTTATTCAAATCCGTCAAAGTCCTCATCCTCTGTTTCGGAATCAAACAGCTGCGCAAAATCCAACAGAACAGGTCCACTTCGCTCCTCGCTGTCAAAGTCACTGTCTTTACTGTGCGGCTCCTCAGAAAGGATACCAGCTTTTGTGAAAGCTCGGATAACAGTACCAGCAGACACGTTAGTCCAAGCATCTACAATCCATTGACTCGTTAATGCTGAAATTTCTCGCGGCGGCTCGATTCCCATGTTCCTCCGCGTAGCTGATTGCCTTCAGCTTAAACTGAGCGTCATAAGCGTGTCTCTTTGTCATTTTCAGAGTTAAAACAGTAATGTTGTGCATACAGCACATACCTTTTTTAAACACAATCCACGCCCACACTTCACTCTTTAACGTTCTCATGCCTTTTCTTTCAGATCCGCCTCACCTCACAGGCACCGCGTTTTCTATTAGGTCCACCTTTTCTCACACACAAGGCGCACCGCACGAAAGGGCGCACCGCTCATTTTGAAGAAAATCTAGGACGTTTATATGCGCCTTATAGCTGTGAAATTACGGTATATGATTTAGGGTTGAGTTTTTTTCTCAAATAGACTCAGCTCTGCATTTTCTAGTTTTTTGCTTGGTCATCAACCATTTGATTGCAGACCAAAGCGGACATTCAGGTCGCCTTGACTCAGCAAGTGTTAGGCTGCCCTCAGACTTAGAGGCTCTTGATGATTGCCTTTTTTTTTTTTATTTGTGTTTGCTTTGCTTTATGACTGGCAGCACGCCATCGCCTCTGAGTTTGCACACTTCACCCGGGCGCAGCCAGCACCATGCATCAGCTCAGCCCTCTCCATATATTTAAGTGATTGCTGACATTATTTATGAACAGGAATGAAAAAAATATCGTCCGCATCGCAATAAGATTAAAATACAGAAATCTGCAATTTATTTCAGCCCTGCCACAAGTCAGCACTCTGAGCCACTAACTCGACACACACACACACACACACACACAGATACACAACTAATTCCTGTACAGTTGCAGTTTTCATCTGTCGCAGGAGCATGTGGGGCCCAGCTTTTTGGGGTATTTGGATGCTTCCTTACAGACAGATCAAGGTGTCAAAGTGAGATGGATTTTTCAGTTTAGGAATTTGCAAACTTCACGTTTCCAAACAAACTGACTCTTTGGCTCACCCTGTTTGCCTTTGTGGCTTTTTTTTTTTTTTTTAGGAGCAAACACACAGCAAGGAAACACTGGCTTGTTGATCGCCTTCACAGAACAGCTCATAAACCTAGCCAGGATGAATGTTTGGGACTGTGTGTGCACATGCATCGTTTCTGAAGTTCGGAGGAGTTTCAGACATATTTTTTTGTTTAAACAGTTAACCAATCATTTTAAACACAGTAAACTTCAAATAGAGATTAGCTTTAATCTCCTCAGAAGATTAGATTCACATTCGATCGTGCTTCAGTGTTGCTCCGTTCCTGTTTGGAGACGTTGCTCGGAAACATCTCGAAGTCACATTGTCCAACATGTGGCGTCTCCTTCTCTCTCTTTCATTAGTAAACAGGGAAGTAGGATGCATGGCCTCATTGTTTTGCATCATTATTACTGACAGCCTAAATGGCATGAATGATGGGAAGCGTTCATACCGAATGAACCCGCCCTGTGTGTTTACCCTGCTGAAATCACGTCCCTCATTGGCTGGAAACGAAATAAGGGGGGAAAAGAGGCCTCTTACATCCTGACATCTGCAAAGCACCTGTCCTGAGCTGTGCATGCTGGTGAAGCTGCCACCTCCCCTTGTTTTCCTCTCCTGCTCTGGAAACAATGTCATGAGCGTTGTGTGTTTGAACAGATCAAAACAAAAGGCTTAAACCTTTCAGCAAAGAAAAATAAAGATCTTTTAGTGACTATTATTTAATAAAATGGGTTGAAAATAGGAGCAAAACTCTCTGCTAGTAATGTACAAAACATGTGACAAACACAAACTATTTAATTTTACCTTAATTTTTTTCTTGGCGTACCGCAAGGCTCTGTCGTTAAACCTCATCAGTTTATCGTCTTATATAAATACACATTTAAACCATAAAAGTTAACCCTGGACAACTTTGTCTCCCAATTTTACCCTGTCCTATTTGACGTTATGACACGCACAATGGAGATCTGTATGTCAAGTTTTTTTTTTTTTTAATATACTTTATTAATCCCTCACCGGGAAAATTTATGTGCTGCATTTCACCGCAGTAGGCTGCCACCCATGACGTCGCCAGTAGTGGAAGAAACGAGGTGTTAGGTGTCTTCTCCAAGAACACTAGACGTGGACTCAGTGGAATGTGAACTTGCGAACTTCCGCCTGACTTCCGATTTGCGGGCGAACGCTCTAACCACTGAGCCACCATTTCCCCCAACTTTGGTTCTACTTTGGTCAACATCATCCGCCAACCTTGGCAAGTCTTATTAATCTTTAGGGGGAGGATGGCTCAGTGTGTCGGACGAAAAATCAATCTATTTTTGATTCTATAAATCCTGCACCGCTCCGAAGCTCCCCGCTTGATCGCGCTACTTGGGCACATGCACAACACGGTGTAAATATCGTCTGAGGCCACAAATCCAGTGCTAAGCGCAACCATTTAGCAAAACTTGCGCATGTTCACTTATACTCTTATATTGGTGCATATACACAAACAGCCAATAGCGTGCACTCTGTTGCTGCAAAACAAACCCTTTTTGCTTATGTTAAAATGTGGGCCGGCGTTTTGAAGAAAGAAATCTGTGGCCAAGAAAATCTGGCTTTCAAAAAGTATCTGAATACTGAACAGTGGACTTCCGATTTTCCCAAACATACATAGATGAAGTAGAATAGCTTCTCCGTTTTATTTTTGTTCCCACTTGTAACTTTACAAGTAAAAATGCTTTAGACACAGTTTTCGATGCTGATTTTTTTTTTTTTTATCAAATATTATTGATCAAAATTTGGTACTTAACTAATCATATTTTTTTACTCACTTTTTTTTATCTAGTAATCACAATGTTGAATTTTTCCAACATTTTCTTTCATATAATTGTTGTTCTTATATAAATTTTACACGTGACCTGGAGGCACACCACGAAGCAAACTGCATTGTTCAGCAACTCTTCGGTCCAGTGAGCAATTTCATTGGCTGTGCATGGCTCAACTTGATTCCACTGATTCCGCTCTGCAGTTCGATTTCCCTCAGCGCAGCTGCACCACATGACTACGTGTCCCACTAACCTCCCACCAGCCGCTATCAGCGGTCAGAGAGGCCAACAGGTTGGCTAACCTTGGAGGGAGTTGTGTAGGGTGCAAAGAAAGACGTTTGGCCTTCATCGTGCGTTGAAGTGAGTCGCTCTTAGCGTGTGCAATCGCTTCCCTAAAATCTACCTTTCTGACTCAAACACTCTTTCGTGTTTGTTGAAGAATGTTATCAGTGTTGAAGGTGAAGAAGACAACGTTGTAGATCGCAAAATAAATGTATATAGATCAGCCGTACCACCTTAAATAATAGGATCAAGTTTGTAATCACGCTAAGTTTATTTCTTCTAAACAGATATTTTAAAGAACTAACATAAGGCATCACTGTGTTTGTGTATTCTTTTTATTCTGTTTAGCATTAGGACCGCCGCGTTCTAAATCGACCTGGAAGCGGCCTGACCCTCAATGACCCTTCACTGATTTCACTCAACCTTTCTAAAATAGTAGAAAAAGTTTCAAAAAAGTCTTCTGGACAGTTTAATTCTTCAACGAGACGTTTCGACTTCCATCCGGAAATCATTTTCAATCTGAATGAAAATGATTTTCTAAAATGTTTCTGTAATGGCGTCAGAGTCCTCCTTGTCTCTCTCCACAAACATAAACGCACACACTTATGTGTGGCTACGTGTTTGTACTTTGTATATAAATTTTGAAATGTTCCTTTTTAGAACACAAAAAATACATAATAAAGTAGAAAACATGTTTATATTGAAAATCATAAAAGGTTAGCCTCCTAGGTTTTGTTTTATTTATTCTAATTAGCATATTAAAGTGATGTGGAGTCATATTGACGGCTGCGGCAGTCCTAGTGTTAAAGAAGAGGGTTTAAAAGCAGTTTAAAATGAACTTTATGGGGGGAGTGATTTGTAAACTCTTCTGTTCAGTATTGATAAACTTTTAAAAATCTATGTTCTTCTTGAGCATGGATTTTGTTCTCTGCCACGCCCACATTTTAAAGTAAGCATGAAGTGTTTTAGTGCATGTTGTCTGCTCACGCTCGGTCCTTTAACCTCAACAACGAAGACTACTTTTACGGAAACGCCTAGAAATAAGAATATAAAAGACAATATGCTAACTTAATTCACTTTGAGCTCTATTAGCTTCAAACAAGCTTTAAACTGTGTCATGCACACGTCCTGGAGGCGGGACGAAGTGGTGACCGAGGTGAGAAGTGAGAAAAACTGAATAAATGTATTCAGAAGCTTTTATTTTTTGGCAAATATCGCATTTCTGAGCGAACAAAAGGTACCATGCTTATCTATGTACGCTTTAAGATAACAATTATTACCCACCCACAAAAGCACAATACCCCCTCTTTAAAAGCTCAAAGGACTATTTGTATCTCATAGGTCACATGGAAATGTCTGGTTGTGTGACTTTACATTAAAGTCACTGAAGGAGCGACTGTGTGGACGGTTTTGTCTGACAGCTGAATGTCTGTGTCTGTTTCCTGTCCCAGATAACAGCAGTATGCAGAGAGGCTGCCCTCCTGGCCCTACAAGAGGACATCAAAGCTCAGC
Organism: Neostethus bicornis; assembly: GCA_902685375.1. Classification (NCBI taxonomy): domain Eukaryota; kingdom Metazoa; phylum Chordata; class Actinopteri; order Atheriniformes; family Phallostethidae; genus Neostethus; species Neostethus bicornis. The sequence goes on along the minus strand of CACRXE010000076.1, from coordinate 9,028,369 downwards.
AAATCGAGGCCAGACACTTTGAAATTGCCCTGAACACGGTGAAACCACGAATCCCCGACTCTCTTCTGCAGTCGTATATCCGCTATCAGCAGCAGCACAGCGGCCTGGGATTCTTCTGACCACACTGCCCTCCAGGCTTTTTCCATAAAAGTTTGCAGCCAAATGAAAAAAAGCAGATCTCTGCGACTGAGCTCAGAGATCTCTTTTTTTTTTTTTGGTTGTTGTTCTTACGCTGCGAAGGACTGTCAGGAACTTTAGAAGACACCTCCAGAGGATGGATTTAGTGAAGAACACGATGTTCAAATGTTTGATAATAAAATACGGAGTTAATGGAGATGTGGTCGGAGTTGGGTTTTTATTGGTTTTGTCTCTTTAATGTAAACTAACAAATTAAAAGAGCAAATGAAGAAGTAAAAATGAATCTAATTAAACCAGTGGTGAAATGTAACGAAGTAAATGTACTTCGTTACTGTACTTAAATAAAAAAATTGTGTATCTGTACTTTACTTAAGTAAAATTTGAGACCTTTACTTTTACTTCACTACATTTTTTTGAGGAAATATCTGTACTTTTACTTCGCTATTTTTAAAAGTGTGTTTTACATTTTTTGTTACATTTTTGTTCAGGAATTTGAAAAATACAGTTTTTTTTGCGCATCTTGAAGTCGCATTGCCAAAATCAAAAGGAACAGTTGATCGGGAGAAGAAGTAATGAATCGAGGACCAATCAGAATCGAGAGTAAACATTTTCCGCCAAAAACCTAACATCAAATATAGAACAAATTAAAAAGAGTCAGAAGATCGCTGTTCGTTGTGTTTACTTCTAAATAAAAAGTTGAGCCATCGTTACACCGAGCAGGGGCGGATCTAGAATTTTCTAAAGGAAGTGGGGTGGGGGGTCATTGACAAAGCCAGTATAGGGTGACAGGAGGCCTCCCCCCAAAACATTTTAAAAACAAGTGTCATTTTCCTGCATTTTGGTGCCCATTTGATAGCCCTGCTAGAGGATAGCTTGACTAGTCCCCTTTCCTTTCTTCTTTTTCTTTTTTTGTGGACCAAAAGAGCGGGAAAGGGGGGTCACGCCCCTGCAGAGTATTTATTTGTGACCCTACAGCACAAAAAATAACATTTAAATTATGATCGAATACTTTTACTTTTTACTCTAAAAGTCAAATTTACACCAATTACTTTTGTACTTTTACTTAAGTAGATTTTTTTATTGGTACTTTTACTTTTAATTAAGCATTTTTTTGCCTAATTATCTGTACTTTTACTTAAGTACAAAAAGTGACTATTTCATCCACCACTGAATTAAACATGTAAAACATTTCAGCAATCTCCGATTTAAAAAAAAAGTCCATCGTAGTTTCACCAACTTTTAAAATACTTTAGTATATTTCAAGCTTTTTACTACATTTTATTGAAAAATTTGATTCAATAAAATATTTAACAAAACTATTATTTTTGTTTTACGCCAATGGAATTAAAGTTTGGGTTTCGACACATTCTTTAATGACCGATAATCGACTTAACGAAGTCGAAGAAAACCATTTCTGACCGATATGTTTATTCCATCCACATAAAAAATCAACTGATTGCTGCAATTAAGAAATTTTCTACCCACATTTTTTATGATTAAAATCAGCAAAAAAACTAAATAAAAATCTTGACTAAAAGATTTGATTTGATTTTTTTTTGGACCATGATTCAGTTTTAAAATCTGACCCAAAATAACATCAAAGTCATTCATCTATTGATTTTTCCATTTGAATGGGAATAAATTGACTTTGTATTGAACTTCCTTTTCTCATGGATCCGGATGTAGAGCATCCGAGACACCAATCAAAGCAGACAGTCAGGAAGAGGAGAGGTGGGGGCTTTCTAACCCCAACCTCCCCTCACTACTCCCCCTTTCTCTGGCTGCAGGCCTGCTTTCTTTCTTAAGGTGGTCCAGATCTTTGGCTCAGCTTTGCTTCCATATCAGAGGATCATGCATTCTGCAGACTCACCAGCACACGTTTCATTTCCTCACATGACACGCGTGGATGCGTAATGGGAACATTCCTGCAGGACAGAAAACATCCTGTTGATGTTTCCTCTTTGGAACTAACTGGGAAGCTCTCACACTGGATCTCGATTCTAAAACTTTGATTCAGATTATCTCAAGAGTTTGAATAAAAAATCTGTTTTTTTAATCAAAAAAAGTATTTTAACTTTTAGATTTGATTTGATAAAGTGATAAATGTTTTTATTATTGTTCATTTATTAGTTAAAAATTAGTTTAATCACAACTTTCTTTGGTTAAAATGGACTTTTAGACCAAATAAAGTCACTAAAATTGGATTTTTTGATGAATGCATTCAAACTTTTGAGAGTCTCATAATGAGGATTTAAAACTGATCTCAGAACAAATTGAATGATTTGAAAAAGTCTCCCGTGACAGACTGGTGACCTGTTTGGGGTGTACCTTGCCCTCGCCTTAAATCAGCCGGGATGGGGCACCCCTGTACCCTGATAGACGGGTAAGAAGCACCATAAACTGGTTAAACTGGGATTTTAGACCTGATTTACCACTAAAACAAAGATTTCTCACAAATTATACTAATATTTAAAATCTCTGCAAACTCATCAAAACTCATCAAGGAATTAAAAATGGATCAAAATAGAAGTTGAATAATGAACTTTTCTTTAAACTCAAAAGAACATGTTTTAATTCTGCATGTTTGGTTAAAAAAAATTGAGTTTTAGTCTAAATTTAGCACTAAAATATATAAATAACTGCAAACAAACTGGTGAGGGGCAGGGTACACCAGTCTGTCGTAGGGCCTCACACATACAACGATACACACACTCATTCCTAGGGGCAATCATGTAGTGGCCAATCAACTTAGCATGTATGTTTTTGGAGGGTGGGAAGAAACCAGAGTACCAAGAGAAAAACCAGGCATACACAGAGAGAACATGCAAACTCCACACAGAAAGGTCAGTGTTTCAAGCCTTGTCCCATTCAGGATTCGGACTCACAACCTTCTTGCTGTGAGGCCACTGTGCTACCCACTGCGTCGCCGTGGTACTGCCAACAAATATTTTCTGTTCTGTCGTCTTCCGCTTATCCGGGGCCAGGTCGTGGGGGCAACAGCCTCAGGCTTCTCTCACCCCAGCAGCATCCTCCAGCTCACCCGGAAGGATCCCGTGTCGTTCCCCGGCCAGCTGTGAGACATAGTCTCTCCGGCAGGTCCAGGGTCTGCCTCTTGGTCCCCTCCCGGTGGGACGTGCCCGAATCACCTCACCAGCGAGGCACTCGGGGGGACATCCTGACCAGATGCCCTAACCACCCCATCTGGCTTCTCTCGACCTGGAGGAAGAGCGGCTCGACATCGAGCTCCTCCCGGATGGCAGAGCTCCTCACCCGATCTCTGAGTGAGAGCCCAGCCACCCTGCGAAGGAAGCTCATTTCGGCCGCTTTTACCCGCGATCTCATTCTTTCGGTCACCACCCACAGCTGGTGACCATAGGTGAGGGTAGGAACGTAGATCGACTTGTAAATCGAGAGCTTTTTTTTTCGACTCAGCTCTCTCTTCACCACGACGGACCGATGCAACATCCTAGTTATTGCTGATGCCGCACCGATCCGCTTGTCGATCTCTCGCTCCATCTTTCCCCCACTCGTGAACAAGACCCCGAGATACTTAAACTCCTCCACTTGGGGCCGAACCCTGTAAATGGAGGAGGAGCGACTTGAGCCCTGCCACCTTGCGGAGGAAGCTCATTTCGGCCGCTTGTATTCACGATCACATTCTTTCGGTCGAATATGTTTACGTTAATTATACAATATTTACAGTTGCATTTGTTTATTTATTATACTGATATTTATTTGTCTGTTGTGTTTACATTTATATTTATTTGTTTTTGTTATATGTGTAAACAAAAAAATAAATATTTTTTTAAGGAATAGAAACAAATGAGTAAAAAAAATGATGTTAAACTAGAGCATTCTTTTTTTTTTTTTTTAATTGTAAATTAAAGATTAAAATAAAAAGGAGGCTATTTGTTTTGAGGTTTTTCTAACTCCGTTCCACCTTAAAGAGAGCAGAGTTTTTTTTTTTTTTCCATCTGTCCAATGGATCAGAGCGGATGCTCTGTGAATGGTTTTAGTGGGAGTGTTTCTGAGGATCAAACTCTGAGTCCTTCTTTCTCATTCATTCAGAACAGAACACAGAGCAGGAGGGGTACACCCTGTCTGTCTGTCTGAGCCTCTTTACAAACATCATCACTAAACATTGGATACAAACTTTTTTTTTTTTTTATTTCTTTTGGGACATTTTTTTATTTAAAAAAAAAGAATAAAGTTTTTTTTTTTTTGCTTCTATGATCCCACAGTTTACTTCCAGCAGAATCTCTGCAGCTCCTCCGTGGATTTTTATCTCTGCATCTCTTCGGAAACACGCACGCACTTTGCGCACTTCTTGCAGGAATAACGCAAAAAGACGTTGGATGTAGATTTTTCTCGTTTTTTTTTTTTTTATTCTCTTGGATGGAGTTTTGATGAAGTTTTTTACATGGATTTCACGTTATGGAGACTTACACATAGGTACGCAGTTTAAACTGTGACGCAATAAAACTGCGCACATTTTCACGCTTTATTTCTGTTTTCTCCGCATTTTTTTTTTCTGATTTATTCGCAGGTTATATGTTAAGATTATCGTAGGTCGTGTTGTGGAAACAGCACCCCTCCCCCATCGCGATTCTTTTCATTCATAAACTTTCCGTCTGTCCGCAAAAACGCGTCCTGTCTGCGCTTTTCTTTCTCTCATTGTTTTCTGTCAGAAGATGATTAGTTTCGTCTTTATTTTAACTAGTAAATCATCTACGAAGTTTTTTTTTTAGTCTGTTTTTTTCCTGCTTTAAACTTTGAGTTTTTCTCGTTCTTTACGCGTTGTTTTTCTCATCAGAATGCTAACAGAATACTAAGTGCTCGAAGCTCTTTTTACTTCCTTGGATCGTGTCCTCGTTTCGTCTCCGCGGTGCATTTAAATGTTAACTAGTCATAGAAATGGAAATGAGGAGGGAAGTATTCGTAAAGCCTCGTTGAAGTTTCGAAGTGTGAAGAAGAAAAACTACAGAAAAGTCTTGTTAATAGTCAACTTTTTTTTCCCCTTCTTGGGATTCTTTTCTGAGCTTCTTTGGACGCCAAATATGTCCAAAGTACTTTTTCTTTAGTTTAGTTTCCTTCGGTTTGTTTTCAGTTCTCATCATATCTCCTCCCCATGCCAGGTTTTCCAATGCACGTCCACGGTGAATGTCGGAAGTGGTGATCCCCCCCAGATGGAGCTCCAAAGTCAACATGGCCCCGGCGGTTCATTAGTGGTGATCCAGCAGCCTTCCCTCGAGAGCCGGCAGAGGTCGGATTACGAGCGAGAGCTCCAGCACGCCGCCATTCTCTCCCTGGAACAAATCAAGGCCATCCGTTCCAGCAATGAGTACACCGAGGGGCCCTCAGTGGTACGAAGGCCCCCTGCGCCCCGCATGCCCCCCAGGCCTCAGGACAAGCAGGAGAGGACTCACGAGGTCATCCTCGTCAATGTGAACAACAACTACGAGCACCGGGCGTCGGGTCATCACCACCATATTGGAGGTGGCGTGGTGGTGGTGGGACAGCAGTACGGTGGGACCCGAGCACCAGGACTCAGCCGTTCCACAAGCACAGGAAGTGCTGCCAGTTCAGGGAGCAACAGCAGCGCCTCCTCCGAGCAGGGCCTCTTGACCCGCTCACCCCCCACTCGGCCCGGCTTGGGTCTGCACCACCACCGGGCGGACTGGCCCGTACGGACTCAGCCCAAAGCTAAGGTGCTTCTACAGCCGCAGCCTCACTCCCAGCACCCCTCTCTGGAGGCCCCGCTGAAGCCCCAGGGCAAATCAGACTTCTCAGCTTCCAGTGAGGACGTGCTCGCGTCTGCCGGGCACCAGTTTATCTGTGAGCGATGTGGAAAGTGCAAATGCAGCGAGTGCACGGCTCCCAGGAGCCTGCCCTCCTGCCTGGCGTGCAACGGCCAGTGCCTCTGCTCCGCAGAGAGCGCGCTGGAGCACGGCACGTGCATGTGCCTGGTGAAGGGTATTTTCTACCACTGCTCTAACGATGACGAAGGGGATTCATGTGCGGACCACCCCTGCTCGCTGTCCCGTTCCCACTGCTGCTCCCGCTTCCTGTGCATGGGATTAATGTCGGTACTCTTCCCCTGCCTGTTATGCTACCCACCTGTTAAAGGCTGTCTGAAAGCGTGCCAGGGTTGCTACGACCGGGTTAACAGGCCCGGCTGTCGCTGCAAGAACTCCAACACTGTTTATTGTAAGCTGGAGAGCTGGGTACCCCAGACCCCGGGCAAAGCCTCCTGATCGCTTCCTGCGTGCTTGTGTGTACGAGACTCTTCACGTGGATCATATGATGACGATGAAAACGATAGTTACAGATTAATGTTTATCAAACATTTTAAGCACCTCCCACCCAAACCCCCGCCTCCCCCTCCTGGTTGTGGAACCCTAAGAAGCAAAGGAGTAACAAAAACCACTCGATTTTTTTTTTTTCCGGATCAGGACCATATTTTACAGACCAGTGTTTGCCTTAACTTTCTGTTTGTCGTCAAACTCCGAATTAACACGTTTTTTTTTTTTTTATATGTATTTGACAAAGTTTTCTTCCGTTTTTTTAAGGAAGGCAGACTCATTCGGGTCTGTCTCTCGCCAAAATCTGTGAAGGATGATCTACTTATAGGGCAATTATGTAGCTGGTACCTGGTATTCATAGCCAGCAGGTATCTTTCAATTTATACGTTGCTACCGCACTAAACCGGTGGTCTCTATACGCTCATGTTGCATTAACTAAAGCACATGCATCTCATAGTATTCTCCACTTCCACCCGTCTGAATTATTCATACACACTCTGTGGCTTTGTTTCATTTTTTTTATTATTATTATTTTGTGTAAATCCATAAGAGTAATTCTGGCCCCTTTTTTTTTTTTTTTCAAAGAAAAAAAAATGTCTGGTAAACCTTTTTTTTTTTCGTTGTAAAAAATATTTATTATGTGAAGCTCTATTATTTTATGATATTTATTGCAAGAGACAGTCTTAAATTTACTCATGTCTGAATATAACAAAAATATCAAATACTTACTGAAAAAAATTAAAGGGTGGCACAAAAGAAAACTATGTTAACTTTAATGCAGAAAATATATTAATTAATGAAAAACTACCCTCGTGTGGTGTCTTGATTGTCCTGTCGCAGCCGAACGCGATGTTTATCCGCGTTTTAAAGGATTCTGGATGTTTTTTCTTGAGTTACACTTCGTATTACTGTTGTGTGTATGTGTGTGTGGACGCTGGGCGTGGAGTTCTTGGCAATGAAAAGAAAGAGAAAAAAAAAATAGCAATGAGGAGAAACAGCTTGTAGCTCGAAATGTGACTGTTTACATTCTTGGAGAGTTTCTTTGCTTCAGAAAGCTAGCAAACTAAACAACACGGGTCAGTGACACGATTAGTCCTCCGCTCAGATTGTCTGGCCAACAAGTCACCACAAAACTATGTTCTATAGTTTATTTCCTGTGATCAGGATGTTCCCATACTCTGTAAACAGGAGAGAAAGAGAGAGGGAGTGTCTTCTGAAATCACAGTGATAATTACGAGTAGCCGGGGCCACCTGTTCAAAGATAATAAACCGAGGCTATCAATGCTCTGCTTTATGGTGTGGTTCCTGCACTAAAGGCAATGACTGAGGCCAATCCAGCCCCCACCCAAAAGATAACCCCCCACATTTGGCTGGTTCTATTCCCTTTTGTGAATTTATCACTGTGGAAGTCCGTTGGCCCGTCCGCCCCACCCCCCTTTCCAACTGACACCCACAAACTTCTCCACAACCCCCTCAGGAGATGAGGTCATCACTTTGATAGTTGGTTGGTCAAAGCCAAAAGTGCCAACAGTTGTGGAAATGGGTTTAAAGGCGGTATGGAAGATTCACACTGCCACTCTTTGTTTATACTACCCAAGTGTTAGAACTCACCTACGACTTTCTTGAGTGTTTTTTTCTGGATTTTCATCTTCAACCAATAGAGATACTTATTTGACACAGAAATTGTGAAGTGATTAAAAGTCTGTGGACCAATCGGTTTTGCTCATCATACAAAAATGTTGACAAGAAGTTTTCAGTGTCCCACAAAAGCCGCAAAAAGATTTAATCCAAAATCAATTTTTTAAAGGTTTCCATCACAAAAACACACCTGAAATGTGTTTATATTTTATTCACGCATGTTTGAGCAATCTGTAAGCTTCCTTGTCCGGTATTCAGAAACTATTCAAACACTAGGTCACTTTTGGCTACAGATTTTGTTCTCTGCCACGCCCACATTCTAACAATAACAGGAAGTGTTGTTATACACACGCTCTGATTGCTCTCAATCTCAAATTTTATGTCAATGGACCAAAACCAGCATCTAAAACTTCGTTAGTTTTGCTGATTTGATGCACTTTATATATTTATATTTGCAGCTTTAAATGAGATTTATGCTGCGTTGTGCACATGCCCTGAAGAGGAGCGAGAGGAGGTGGGAATTCAGAGTGTCAAAAATGAAAGTGAAACTGATTAGTTTGTAAGCTTTTTTTGGTGAAACATCACATTTTTGAGGCTCAATGTATGAGACAAGAATGATCACCCTTCAAAGGCACGTTACACCCATCCCCCTTTTTAAAACATTTATATTTATTTTCACTGGATCTACTTTGAAGCACAAGTTCTTCCAGAAATATTTTAAAAAAATGAGTTTATAATGATTCTTTTGTTTAACTTTTAATCCAGATCATGGTTTTAAAATGAGCTAGAACTAATCAGGCCATTTTTCAGGTGATAACAAGTATGTTCTGGCTCTTATCTGATATCCTTATCTTTGATCTGTGTGAGATTTTTTTGATCGTGCTACCCTGGTATAGTTTATTAATATATTTTAATTTCAGCACATCTATATAAGATTGAACTTAATCCGGTTTACACTTTAGCAAGACAAACGATCATCTTTCATAGAGTCAGAAATACGTTGATCAGAAATACGACGGAGTCCTTATTTATCTTTGTTTGGTTTAAAAGTGGGATAGACTTAGTCAGTCAGTCATCTTCTTATCCGTCTATCCCTTTCGGGGTCGCGGGGGGTGCCGGAGCCCATCCCGGCTGATTTAAGGCGAAGGGCATGGTACACCCCGAACAGGTCGCCAGGCCACACACACTCATTCCTAGGGGCAATTTGGCACCGGCCAATCAACCTAGCATGCATGTCTTTGGAGGGTGGAAAGAAACCCACGTAAACAAGAGGAGAACATGCAAACTCCACACAGAAAGGACAGTGTTCCAAGCCTCGTCCCCACCCGGGACTCAAACCCATGACCTCCTTGCTGTGAGGCCACTGTGCTACCCACTGCGCCACCGTGCTGCCTGTGTGATAGAATTAATGTTCCGTTCCGTCATCTTCCGCTTGTTCCGGGGTCGGGTCGCGGGGGCAACAGCCTCAAATGGGCAGCCCAGGCCTCTCTCTCCCCGGCTGCATCCTCTAGCTCACCTGGAAGAATCCCAAGTTGTTCCCCGGCCAGCTGTGAGACATTGTCTCTCCAGCAGGTTCGGGGTCTGCCCCTTGGTCTCCTCCCGGTGAAACGTGCCCAAAACACCTCGCCCGCGAGGCGCTCGAGGGCAGCCTGACCAGATGCCCGAACCACCCCATCTGGCTCCTCTTGACCTAGAGGAGGAGCGGCTCAACACCGAGCTCCTCCCGGATGGCAGAGCTGCTCACCCGATCTCTGAGTGAGAGCCCAGCCACCCTGCGGAGGAAGCTCATTTCGGCCGCTTGTATCTGTGATCTCATTTTTTCGGTCACCACCCACAGCTGGTGACCATAGGTGAGGTTAGGAACGTAGATCGACTTGTAAATCGAGAGCTTTGCTTTTCGGCTCAGCTCTCTCTTTACCACAACAGACCGATGCAGCGTCCTAGTTATTGCTGATGCCGCACCGATTCGCCTGTCGATCTCCCGCTCCATCTTTCCCCCACTCGTGAACAAGACTAGAATTAATGCATATCTATCTATATATATATATTTTTTTTCTGTAACAAAGCAATACCTCAAATTCTCTGTTGAAGAGTTTCAGTCGCAGACCGAATTATTTTTTATCTGTCCAACCAATGAACGCCGAGCACCGTCCACATGTGACCCTCACGCTTTGTCCTCTGAGCTACCATGAAGCTAATTTTAGACACGAGCAGACAGGAAGTTTAACTGGAAACAAACTCTCCGTCCATTTTTTACCCAGTTTACATTTAAACAATCGTTGCTGAGCCATCTGTGGCCTGGCTGCTTCTCTTCTTGTTTGATGGAATGTACCTTTTGTTACCCTGAATAGTTAAGACGGGATTAGTGATTTGTCAATTTCCTGTTACCTTTCAGAGCTGCAATCTGAGCTCCATTTGCTCCTGGCTCCTGGATGATAACAAACAATAGGAGGCCTCTTTATTTCAGGTTTCACCATAGTTCGTCTGTGCTGATGAAGAGGATGGAGGAGATCTATACTACAAAGTACATTCAGGAGGCGCTGAACAAGAACACAGTGTTTACTTGATATTTTCAGGCTGTAGCCTAAAAAGGAAGCATATTCACCTCCCACCATTTCCACAACTTTCCTCTGGCGAAGTCTTTTAACATGTCTGTAAAATCGGATCTGATCAGCTGAGGTGCTTAAAATAACATTTAAAGCCTCCTGAATAGTTTCTTTTACTTTTTTTGCCACGTGGATATTCCTGCGTCATAGGAGGAACACTACTCTACCATAAAAAGTGAAATCTGACTCAGTTTTTGTAATTCACCGGTTAACAGAAAATAAGCTTCCCCCACTTCCTCCTCCTTCTTTTTTTACACTTGTTTCAGAGTAAATTTAGCAGCTCCACACACCCACGTAATTCTGTTTAGAGTTGTTAGGCTTGGCGGCTCCTTCTCTGCAGCAGTTTTGGCTTTTTTTTTTTTTGGGGCTATACAAGTGCAAACATGCATGACTACCAAGTGAGTCATGATGGAACCTCCAACCCACACATCCTATCAGGGCAGTCCTTTTCTTAGCCGGCGTGACCACGCAGGAGCAGGATATAAACAGTCATCCTCTTCCACCACATTCATCACAAAAAAGAACTGCCCATCTGGTTTCCATCATTTCCCCCTCATGCCATATAAATAGAAATTAGCAATCAGTGGAAAAGGGAAGTTTGGTGGGAAAGGCCACTGCTTGAATGACCCCAGAAGGTAAAAGTGGAAACCATACGTCTATTTAATCACAGATTGTTTTGCTCATTGAGACAAAAACTTACAAAACTATTTAAAAAATGAATGTTTTGACTGTATTTAAATGTAATCTTTTACTTCTGTTACAAGAAAAAATTTCAAAGTTAGAATGTGAGAAGAGAACGTTTACGTTTGATTCAGCAAGTAGAAAAATCAGTTTATACAGCAAATTTGAAATTGTTTGAGATTATAATTCCAACAAGCCGCAAGATCACCTTCAATCAAAAACAGGAAACCAAAAATGGAGAAATCTGATTTTTTTTTTTTCACCACACAAAGTAAATTTGATGAAGATTAAGTGGGTAAAAGTAGTCCGAAAACTAAGTAAATGAGGGATTTTAAAACAAAAAAGGGTAAAAAATGTTACTATTAGTGCTGTCAGTCGATTAAAAAAATTAATCATATTAATTACAGAATTTTGTAATTAATTATTCAAATTAATAGCATTCCGTTCCGTCATCTTCCGCTTGTTCCGGGGTCAGGTCGCGGGGGCAACAGCCTCAAACGGGAAGCCCAGGCTTCTCTCACTCTGGCTGCATCCTCCAGCTCACCCGGAAGGATCCCAAGTCATTCCCCGGCCAGCTGTGAGACTTAGTCTCTCCAGCGAGTCCGGGGTCTGCCCCTTGGTCTCTTACCGGTGGGACGTGCCCAAAACACCTCGCCCGCGATGCGCTCGGGGGGCATCCTGACCAGATCCCCGAACCACCCCATTTGGCTCGTCTCGACCTGGACAAGGAGCGGCTCGACACCGAGCTCCTCCCAGATGGCAGAGCTCCTCACCCGATCTCTGAATGAGAGCCCAGCCACCCTGCGGAGGAAGCTCATTTCAGCCGCTTGTACCCGCGATCTCATTCTTTCGGTCACCACCCACAGCTGGTGTCCATAGGTGAGGGTAGGAACGTAGATCGACTTGTAAATCGAGAGCTTTGCTTTTCGACTCAGCTCTGTCTTTACCACGACGGACCGATGCAGCATCCTAGTTATTGCTGATGCCGCATTAGCATAGCAATAGCATTTTAACGTCATAGTTGCTAATGGTCTTCTGATAAAGAATTTGAATTCTAGGATATTAAAAATTGTACTGTATGACTAATCAATTGAATCCAGTAAGAAGAGAACATTTTAAATCCAATTTATTATTGGTGAACTGTGCCTCATGAGGACAGGTGCATCATTAAAAAAAAATGTAAAACAAGGATTAGGGTTCATTAGGGTCATTCTTGTCTTCAACGATAGAAATTGTCCTGCAATCAGCAGCAACTCACTTTGCCATAGTATTTGTTAATTTCTCTTTTGTGGATTCGCTCATTTGCTTGCCAAATTCAGCTAGCTTGGTTTGGCGGAGTGAGCTCCCGGTAGCCACACTCGCAACAAAGGAACTTGCCTGAACATGTTTTACGTTTAGATGGTATGTCAGGCTGGAGTTGCTCCGCTGGTAGGAGAACTCATTTTTGCAAAAACTACAAATGACTACGGTTTTATTTATTGTCCCGACTCTATTATTTTCATATAAAAACTTGCCGTTCAGTGGCCCGACTGTCTCACCCTCCTGAGTCTTGTCCATGTCTGTTGTGTTTGACCACTGCTGCCTTTTTAGTTTGAAGCGCAGGTGATGTAGCATGGCCGAGAAGGCTACGAGTCCTTAAATAGGCCAAAATTCAAATGTGAAAGCATTGGCTCGCCACCGTTAATACGTCATAATTGATTGCGTCAAATTTTTTAACGCATTAAAATGCGGCGTGATAAATTAATCAAATTAACGCGTTAAAAAGGCTGCACTAGTTACTATGCATGACATACAGTATTGTATAATTGTGTAGCCCTACAGATTTACATAGCCCTACTTTAATGTTAAACTTTATCCTGCTGTTTAGTTCTGTCTCCTAGGAGCATCCACAACACAATGTGAATCTTGTTAAGCCACAAGTTAGCAAAGCTAGCCTGTATTCTTTAATATTCTTGTTTTGGCGCATTTAGACAAAACCGCCCTCTTTTTTGTACAAACTTACTCTTACTGTGTGATCTATCATGTAACTCAGAGTGTTTGCATTAAAAAACTTCTTGCTTATGTTTGCATATGGGCGTGTCACAAAATAGTTAATATATACTGGGCAAGTAGGGCTCCCAAATTACTCAAACCAGGATGAACGAGGTAAGATATCAATTTTGGGCATCTGGTTTCAAATCTGGGAATAATGGTCAAACATGGTAAAAACTTCCAAAACATTCATTTTTGGAATAAATTGACCAACGGTGACTCGCATTCTAAAAATGATAATTAAAAACAGGCAAGACAAATGAGTGACTTAAAGTTCTAAACTGGAATGGGTGAATAAGATAGATTTCGTTAGCACCCTTCTGTCTCTACAGACAATAGAGTCTCCACCTGGATACATATTGTTTGGGCAGCGTTGGCTGTGGCAGAATAAGCCGATGCATGTGCTCCAGTTCCTACCACACTCGCTGCAAATGTGATGTGGTGTGAGTCAGGGGGGGAGCAGTAGCAGACTGACTTTTTTTGCTGTTTCTGGGTCTTTGTGGCCTGGCGCTGGATCTCTGTTCTCCACAGCCTACTATGAAATGAAATATCCATGTTCTGTTAATAATACCGTTAAGCCAAAAAAAATATTCATACCAGGGGCGGAACCAGGATTTTCAAAAGAGGGGTGGGGGTCATGAGGTCATAGACAAAACGAGCACCACAGTATCGGGGATCTGGGGTATTCCCCCTCAGAACATTTTGAAAAATAATAGACACTCTCCTGCATTTTGGTGCATATTTTGCCCAAAGTTTATAATAATGATAAGTAGTAAGAACACTTTTTTTTTTTTGTGGACCAAAAGGGGGGGCCTTCTGTCCCTCACGCCCACCCCTCATTCCCCTGGATCCGCCCCTGCATACCACTGGCAAAATTTGACTTAAGGTCACTTTTAACACCTGAAAGTCTTGGACTGTAAGAAACAAAATTTTCTTTTGAAGTATAACAAGCAAAGTGACATGTGCTTGAAGAGCTGGAGCTCATTGCTAAACATAAAGGGGCAGAATACGTACGAAACAATGGTTAGCTTAGCAATCATAAAAGGCATTCGTTGGTCACAATATCCCAAGTTTTTTTTTTAAATCAATGAGAACAATAAAAATAACTTTGAACATTCAACCTTTGGTTAGAATTTAAAGGAAACTTAAAAATCGTTTCATCCCTATCATGCCACTTTTATATACGTAGTCTTTGTGTCATTTCCTGTTATAATAAAGAATCCATTTGGTTAAAAATACATTTTAGCTCAAAATTTGACACGAGTATAAATAGTTTTTGGGCTCGACTGCAATTTCGCAGTGATTTATCGACTTTTCAAGAATAGCTTTAAAACTGCTTCGGTTAATTTGAGTTTCATTTTCACGCAAAGCAAGGCCGTTAGCCACTTCCTGTTGATGAGACAAGCGCGTCAGAGGATGTAGTCATTTATCCACCTCTTCCCTCCTCTGTAGCCATAAAGAGCCTTCAGGGACAACCCCATGTTTTATCAGGTGTCAAGAGCTATTCATGATGGAGGTGTTTCACTGGGGCTTGAGCCTCTTAAGCATTTGCTTCTGGGTACACATACACACACACGCACAGTGTTACTGGGTGTAAAACTTTCACACACTCCTCCTCATGTTGCTGTGTGTGTGTATGCAGCGTTACCGGCCATCTGATACCACATTCTCCTCCAGGCCCGCTTCCTGTCTCTTCTCTTTGTCTGCCATTTTCTGAACAAAGGCCAGCTGGAGGGAATGATGATCACCATGAGAGGGAGGAGGCCAGGAGATCAATACAGAACACAACCCTTGGCTATCATTCAGTCAGTTCCTTTTGTAATTAAAGCCTGGGTGTAATTTCTGCTGTAGACAAGATTTGCTGCTGATCAATGGCTCCTATTTCATCAGAATGATTGACTCATCTGGATTCAACTTGATTGCAAAGTTGGCACTAAACCCCAATTTCCATCGTTTGCTGGCCCAATAAACTAACAATGGAGTTCAAACTCAACAGGATGTTTGTCTTAGTGTTCCTCTCATTGCAGATAATTAAAGCAATAAGTGTAAAATTAGTGTATTTAAAATAAAACTAGGAATTATTTATCCTTTCAGAGGCCAAAACCATAGGGGTCCACCCTGGGCAGCAACAAAAGCCACATGACTGAAGTGAGGGGTGTCCAACACCACTTATATCTCGTAGCATATATGGATTAATTTGATCTTTTATGAGCTCAGAAATGTGATATTCACCAAGAAAAAGCCCATACATACAGTATGTTTATCCATTTTTACTTCAGTATTTGTCCCACTTAGGCCTGCATGGGCGCGTACCCGACATAACCTTAATCTTTTTTAAAGCTCCAAATACAATGTAAAGCACATTGAGTTAGCAAAGCTCGTGCATATTTTTGTTATATTCTTATCACCTCCTGTCGAGGGTCGGAATTGAGCGTGAGTAGAAAAGGTGAATTAAAATCCGCCTGTATAAGAATGTGGTTGTGACAGAGAACAAAATCCATGTCTAAGAACAACTTGATGTTCCGTTTGTTCCATTCCGTCATCTTCCGCTTGTTCCGGGGTCGGGTCGCGGGGGCAACAGCCTCAAACGGGCAGCCCAGGCCTCTCTCTCCCCAGCTGCATCCTCTAGCTCACCTGGAAGGATCCCAAGTCGTTCCCCGCCCAGCTGTGAGACATAGTCTCTCCAGCGGGTCTGCCCCTTGGTCTCCTCCCGGTAAAACGTGCCGGAAAAACACCTCGCCCGCGAGGCGCTTGGGGGGGGCATCCTGACTAGATGCCTGAACCACCCCATCTGGCTCCTCTCGACCTGGAGGAGGAGCGGCTCGACACCGAGCTCCTCCCTGATGGCAGAGCTCCTCACCCGATCTCTGAGTGAGAGCCCAGCCACCCTGCGGAGGAAGCTCATTTCGGCCGCTTGTACCTGCAATCCCATTCTTTCGGTCACCACCCACAGCTGGTGACCATAGGTGAGGGTAGGAATGTAGATCAACTTGTAAATCGAGAGCTTTGCTTTTCGGCTCAGCTCTCCCTTTACCACGACGGACCGAGGCAGCGTCCTAGTTATTGCTGATGCCGCACCGATCCGCCTGTCGATCTCCCGCTCCATCCTTCCCCCACTCGTGAACAAGACCCCGAGATACCTAAACTCCTCCATTTGGGACAAAACATATTTGAATACTAGATGGGAAAACTTGCAATTTACTCATACGTGCATGAAAAAAAAAATGGGGAAAAGAAACCTCTAAAGAGTTGATTTAGTGTACTTTTCTCAATTTTGAGCCAAATTTTGCACATTTTCAGCCTCACTTAAAAGTTCTCAATTTTTTATGAGCTGATTAAAATTTGATCACACCTATAAGAACACTAGCAACAAAAGTAAGGATAAAAATCTTAAAATATATTAACCAAAGTCTATAAAAGTGATATTTATTAATCTGGATACAATATTAAGGTTTTCTACCTACAGGGGACATTTTTTTCTTTGCTGCATTCCAGGACCCCTGCAAACGCTTTGTTCTGATCTACCTTTGATATCTCAACCAAAGTCAACGAAAAACTCATCAGACACGTTAGAAAAGTGGAAAGTTGGATGTATGTGTGTGGTTTTGTGAAGAAGCTCACTCTTTCTCCATCCATCCCCCCTTCATTCCTTTTTTTCTCTCTGAGATTAGACTATGCTTCCAGACAGATGGTTCCCGTCTGCTGGCTTTTTTCAATTCACTTCCTCTCTTCACAGACAGCCGCCCCCCTTCCCCCCGCTTTTTTTTTTTTGCTTGCTCCCTTCTCTCTCGCTCGGTCCCTCCCTATCCTCTTCTCCCCCTCGTCCCCCTTCAACGGCTCCTCTGTTATGTGGCTGGAAATAATCTTTTATTGCCCAGTTGTTCGGAAGTGACCTCCTGCCCTTGATTAGATAGGGCCAAGTCCTATCACACGATTGTGTTTGAGCTGACGGGACGACACCCCCTTCCCCCAAACCAACACACACACAATACTCATCCCATCCTAGACCAACACACCATCCTTTCCCCAACCCCCACTCCGCTCCCACTGCCTGGGCCCGAGTGATCCTGTGTGTGGGGACAACAATAGGGGGCTTTAGTCCCGTCCGGCTCTTCCCGGCTGGGGGGCAACAGGGTGGGGGTCATGAGGGACTTTCTTTTTTTTTCCCATCAGTCAACCAGTCATCAGGTGGAAGTTGCAAACTCTACGTCCCACCCCCTCCTCAAAGCCCTCATCCTATTCTCCGCACCATGGTTAACCTCCCAGTTGCCGGATACTCACCCTTCAACCCTCAAAGCCTCCTCCACCTTCCTTTCTCAATGACCCCCACCCCACACCCTTAAGAGCCTGCTCAGACACAGATATATAAGCTTAATCTCCTACGCTATCAGTAGATCTTTGAGTTAGCTGTGTGGTCCACCAACAGGTGGGCTCGCTGAGAAAGGAGCTTCAGTTTAGATCCTGTTAAATATTGTTTTCTCCAAAAAATCTTTAACCCTCGTTCAATCGAAGTAAAGACTCCAAATATGTTCCATCTTTGTATTATCAGTTGAATGCCTAAAAGGCATTCAACTATAGTGATCCTGTTTTGCTATATAGAAATCTTCCGTATTCTCGCACACTTTATACGGCGCGTAAAATCTCAAGATCCGTTTGCCCGAGCGCAGCCGTTCAGGACTCAAAACGACCGGCTCGGAAATGAGATTTGCGGATCTATTCAACTTTTGGAAATTTTATTCGGTTTCCGATTTATCGCAAAAAAACACGACAAAAATTGGCCCCATTGGAAATAATGGGATTTTGGCCAAAAACTACATGCTCTTCAAAGCTTTCCAGCTCTGGCATAGTTTTAGCTAGAAACACCATTTAAAGTTTAAACGGGTCACAAGGGTTTGACCTCTATAACATCTAAAGGGCACTTTCATACGTTCTACGGTTTCAGAGCAATCACTTTATAAAAAAAGTGAAAAAATGGAAAAAAATCAGTTTTTTTTTTCTCCTCTATCGCACTGTAAAAACAGAGTGGGGACAGAAACCAGACTCTTTGTGTTCAAAAGGCTCTAGCTCCCACAATTTTTGGCGCACCGGAAAGTTTTTTATATCAAAACGAAGGAAATTTTGTCAGGAACAGTTGGCACCTCGGCTCATTTTTTCGTCAGAGCGACGGTTTAGCCGCTACGGGCTCCCGAAGGTCGAGAAGTCAGGTCTGTTTTGAGACCCTCTGACCGGATTTTAAAATTTTACCCTTCCAAACAAATTTTTATAACTCTTTGAGTTTTTATCCCACAAACATAAATTTTAGCTCAAAACGGAGGAATTCTTGTCCTCTTTCATCCAAGGTGACTCTTGAATCTGTCAGACCAACAGATTTTCCTCTATGGTCCTCAGAAGGAGACCTCCCCCCAAAAAGTGACATTTTTGGACACTAAAATGGCTGCCATTTCATTTCTGAATTACCATCGCAAACAAAATTACATCCCCAAGTAGATTTCATCGTCCTGCTTCTAAATCTGAAAGAATTTTTTTTCTATCTATTACCGTTTTTGCGCAATTAGCATTTGTTTGCCTTTTCAGAAATTCTCTGTCCCACCTGAGCAGGTGTGTTTTGCCGCCCAATTAATGAGCACTCAGAGGCTCATCTCCTTATAAGGTAATGAAGGAGTCTGTGTGATGTCACAGACATCTCCTTATTTGGAAGTAGGCTGTGCTGGCTGTATGCAGATTCTGTTTCTGTGGTCTTGTGACCTGCATCAGGTGTGTTTTGAGGCGCAATTAAGGAGCTCTGATGGGAAGACAGCTCATTAGAACTTTTCAGTTGTTTTGTTTTCTTAACTTTAAGCATAAATAGACAACTTTAATGAGATTTTCACAATAAAAGACCTAAAATAATAAAAAATTATTATCTTTTACACACTTTTACATTAAAATTATTTTTTTTAAATAACTTTAGGATTGTTTTGTTTTCTTAACTTTAAAGCCTAATTACACAACTTTAACGAGATTTTCACAATAAAAGACCTAAAATAATAAAAAATTATTGTCTTTCAAACATTTTTACATTAAAATTATTTTTTTAAAATAACTTTAGGGTTGTTTTGTTTTCTTAACTTTAAAGCCTAATTAGACAACTTTAACGAGATTTTCACAATAAAAGACCTAAAATAATAAAAAATTATTGTCTTTCAGACATTTTTACATTAATTTTTTTCTTTTTTTAACAATTCTTCGTCTTTTTTTAAAATTCAACTTAAAAGCATATTTAGCCAATTTTAATGAGATTTTCACAATAAAAGACTCAAAATAATGAAAAATTATCATCTTTTACACACTTTTACATTAAAATTATTTTTTTTAAATAACTTTAACGCTGTTTTGTTTTCTTAACTTTAAAGCATAATTACACAACTTTAACGAGATTTTCACAATAAAAGACAAAACTTTATAAAAATTTAATGTGTTTGAAATCCTTTTCCAGCACACATGTACATTTAGGTTTTTTTAGCCAGCTTTCAGGTCATTTTCAGCATCAGAGGATGAAAACAAAAAAAAGGGGCTTCGGTGTCCTCGCCCCCCGCGAGCAGGCATTCAACGCGCTGTTTCTCCGAAACAGCATACTCTAGTTTGTTTTACAAAGCGTTCCGAAATCCATTTTGAGAAAAAAAGGGGGATTTCTTGTTTTGAAGAAAATTACTTGAGAATTTCAATGTTGAAAAGACGTCCAATAAGGTTTGACTGAATGGTCCAACAATCTGAATCAGGTGTTCGGACGAGAAAAACCTTCAGGAGACCAGCCCTCAAAGATTATGGGAATAATTTGTAAATCTCCAAAACCAAGTTCAGTTCAATAAACAAACCCTCATAAAAATATTCTAACTTGAATTTTTTTTCAAAGTTTTGAGTTGTCGCCATAGCTACTTGCTTTGAAACAAAGACAAAAAGTTAAGTCCAGCTTTAGCACTTTCCGGTAGTGACGATGATACGTGAACTTAGTCCAGCTTTTGCACTTTCTGGTAGTGACGGTGATACATGAACAGTCACTTTCGTTATAGCGCGCTTTGTGTCGTCCGCTGTATCCAATTCTCTAGCGACTCAATAAGTTATGTGAATACTTTAATAGTGTGTTGTTACCCATTAGATTGTCCATCATGGACAATCATGACCATCCTCTCTACCCTCTCCTGGACAAACAGAGGAGCTCCTTCTCCAAGAGGCTCAGACAGCTCCGCTCGAGAACATCTCGTTACCAGAGGTCTTTCTTTCCGTACGTGATCGGGCTCTACAACGACTCACTTAGCAGATAGGAAGTTGTTGCTGTGACACACAAATTTCCCATGTGTGGGATCATTAAAGTATATTCTGATTGTTTTTAGTCATCTTCAACGTTGTTTGAGTAGGCAATAGAACCAATGGTCCTCCACGCAGAAACAAGCAAGATGAGGTGGTTCGGGCATCTTGTGAAGAGACCACTCTGGTGAGGTGTCGTAGAGATATTCCTAGGAGGAGTCCTAGAGTTAGACCTAGGACTTGCTGGAGGAGCGTTTTGTAGCTAGCAGAAAACCCCTCAGGATCTTCCTTGATGTTCTGGCAGATGTGGATTTGGTAGAAGAAGATTGGGCTTCCCTGCTGAGGCTGGTGACCCAGCAACGCAAATCCAGATGAAGCGGAAGATGACGATACATTTCCAAGAACTTGTACAGCTGTTCTCACATCTGTATTTTCTTTTTCCTGAAGTATTTCTTAATCTATTTCCTTTTTAAAATGATCATATTTCTCCATAAGTTCCACTGATTCTCGAAGTCACAGCAATAAATTTTACTTTTGGTGTTCAGGCTTTCTCGGTCCTACTTTATATAAATCCAAGGAAAGGATTGCTGGTAATACGTAAACATGACTTCCTAATGTATGTGCATCCACGATGCGTGGAAGAATATCAAAGAATCTGGTGGACTGGTCTGTCTAAAGTTCAGAAGTTTAGCAACCAAAATATTAAACACATTAAACACAACATTTTGACTTGAAAAGCCTTTCATTTTCAGATGGGTTTGTAGTGGGCAGGAGTGGGTAATATTTCTCTCTAAACAATGACCACCTGGTCTCCACAGATGGCACATGTTTACGTATTGTTATTTTAAGTTGGGAGACCAAGAAGCCATGGTTAACGTCCCTATTTTCCGACTTTAAACGTGACATTTTTACAGAAAATTTAAGATAAAATAATGAAAAGCTCAATGTTATACATGAAATATGTTTTGAACTATTAACTTTAAAAAATTCTATGAGATTTATTATTCAGTACATTCTGTTTATATCTTACTCCATTGCTTCCCTACATTTGCATGGGCAATGGCGGGTTATGGGTAGGTGGGTTGTATATCAGTTTTACAGTTGTGGAGAAAAAGCTTCTGCTTGTTTTTCTCCACATCCTCTGGAGCTGTAAAACCATAACAAAACCCTCGGTTTCCAGTTTCAGTTTGGGAGTGAAGCCCAAGCTGTGTGAATAGGGTGAGAAAAGACAGGAAGAAAAGTAATTAGCTCCATAAAAAGACTGACCTCACGTCACTCCCTCCTCTTCTTTTGTTTAGATTATTTCTATGGACTCCATTTTATTAAATCTATGATAAAACATTGAGTGGCTTTTGGTTCAAACCGTTGCGACAAACACGCCCAGCCGGCTTTACTTGCGAAAAATTTGAAAAACAGGCCCTAAGTTTTCAGATAGCCTAATTTAGTTTAAATAGTTCAAATAACTTGAACTATAACTAGCAGTGAATAACTAGCAGTGGTAGAGAGGAGGTCACTGAACAAACTTTTGACCATCATGGACAATCATGACCATCCTCTCTACCCACTCCTGGAGGAACAGCGGAGCTCCTTCTCCAAGAGGCTCAGACAGCTCTGCTCGAGAACATCTCGTTACCGGAGGTCTTTCTTCCCGTACGTAATCGGGCTCTACAACGACTCACTTAGCAGAAAGGAAGTTGTTGCTGTGACATACAAATTTCCCATGTGTGGGATCATTAAAGCATATTCTGATTCTGATTTTGATAACTTGTAATGTTAGTTTTACAAATTCATAAAGACAGATTATTATTCCAGTGAAGATACTACCAAACAAAAAGAGCCTGGTGTTCTTCTTCAAACACGTTCAGCTCCAAATCCAGCTCAGGAATCCTGAACGGGAACCCTGTGCGTCCCTCTCCTCTTTCAACTTCTCCTTGAGGGTGAAGTGTGTGTGGAGGTTGGGAGTGGAGATGTGGGGGGGTCTCCAGATCAAAGAAGAGGGTCACAGAGATGGCTTATCTGTTGTTGATTTTACGCTTAAGATCAAGCACCGACTACTGGAGATGTGTCAGGGAATTATGGGGTTGGTTCATTGAGCCAACTATTCCCTATTTTTCTTTCCTTTTCACCTGTTTGTTTCCTTCAGGACTTTGGGAGCAGGGGGTAGCAGGGCGGGGGTGTTTTTGTTCAGTTTTGAACTGCACTTTAAAGGAAACATGGCAGCTGAGGTGTTGAATGGTAAAGGAGGAAAAAAAACCAGCAAATATGATGAGAAACTAGCTTTTTTTTTTTCTTTGACAGACAGAAGGATAATTTCTCTAGTCATCTTTAAAAGTTTTCTTTATTACTTGTCAAAAGACTCAACAGATTTCAATCATTTTCTTTTCCCACCCAGCCTAGTTGCTTCTTTACATTTCAATTTCTAACTCTGCGAGAGGTGTGATTCTATCTCCATCTGCCTCAATGGTGGTATTATGCCAAAGGGGAAATTGGACCTCAAAGGCAAAGACTTTCACTGCTGTAGATCTTATTAAGTATGGTCCTCTATAATACAGCCCAGCTTGACTCTACGAGACCACACCTCTTCACAGAAGCAATTCTGTCAATCACAACTCATGGTGCGAATCTGAAATGGTCAGCCATGGCATGATTGGCACGTCTTAGCCGCTATACAGTCTCCGAAGAATATAGAACGGTAAAAGAAATTCTTTTTCACATATCCTCTCAGCCAGAGCGGTATGAACACGTGTCAGTCACAGAGGACCGAAGTTGGATATTTTCAAAATGCAGGATTCCACACACCGTCCTGTGGAACAGATAAACTGCTTCAGTGGTTTCTAAACTATCTCAGCAGACCGAAATTTCCTAAGTAGTTTTCCCTGCAACCCAAAATAGTTCTTGCAGAGATACAAACGTTCATCTTTCAAGGTTTCACGATTAAATCACCAGAAACTCCTGCTTTAAACTTTTAGACTTAAGAAAAACATTCAACTCCGACATTTAATAATACTACTTTGTCTTAATTTCTTTGATTTATTGTGTCACGTTGCTTTAAAAAAAACATATATTTCTTCAGCAATGTGATTTCAACCTTTAGCCTCTCTGACAGGCACACTGACATTCAATATTCACATTCCTAGAGCTGTTGTTGCCCTGCAGCATCCAAGAGCTGAGAAAATGTACTTTACAACTTTATTTTTTAACTTGTAGAGCTATGTGACAGTTGCATACTGTTTTCAGGACCACATCACGTCACCAACTGGGTAGTTTGATTCTGCTCATTTTGAACTTTTACAATGTCTGATTTGGTAAAGATACGCTTAGAGAACTAAAGCGACAGTCATGTTAGACTGACTTTTTCTTCACAAATTTAGAGACGAAATAACTCATGTGATAAAGTTAGCTGTGACCAAATTAGAATCAAAACATAAAATGTCAGTTAGAGCAACTCTCAAGTTTGTGTCCAGTTTCAATGGCATTTTTTTATATTTCGACAAACCGTATCACTTTATTCAGGTTAAGTTTACAGGCCTGAGCAGGGAAACCCGGAATTTCCTCACTCCATCCACAGGTTGTAGCTCAGGGGTCAGCAACTTTCAAAACCTAAGGAGCCATTTAGACCCAGTTTTTATAGAAACAAACAAAAAACCCCCCAGAAATTAGTTTTTGACTTTTAAAAGAAAGTCAATACTGTATTGTGTGCCTATTTATTCAATATATCCTTTGTGGCCATACCCACGTGTCAATGTCTGATCCCGTCAGACCTCAGAAGCTAGGCAGGCTGGGCCTGGGCTGTACTTGGATAGAAGACCGCCAGAACCCCAGGTGCCATGGTGGGACGGTCGTTGAGATTAAAATTGCCGTTGTGTCCCTGGGCAAAACACTTCACCCAAGTTGCCTGGTCTGAAAGGTGTGTGTGCGATTGGTTGGTGATGGTCAAAAGGGCCGATGGCGCAAAATGGCAGCCTCACTTCAGTCAGTTTGCCCCAGGGCAGCTGTGGCTACAACAGTAGCTTAACATTACCTGGTATGGAGTGAATGAATAATACATATATGTGAAGCGTCTTTGAGCGTCCTGAAAAGTGCTACGTATATAAATACAATGCATTATTATCCAAACACAGTCAAGCCGAAAGCAAAAGCAAAGTTAAAACTAAACAACTTACTTTTGACAGAATTGCATTTTATTGTCAGCAGCTTAGAGGAAAATATTCAAGAAAGACTTGCATGTGCTACAACTTTTTGCAGATTATTCAAACCCATTAATTCAATATTTCTTATGTGTGAAAGAATTTAGGGTGAAATTAAACATAATAGTTTCTTTCTGGCAATTGCTAATCTGCCACTTCGTCACTTTTTGAAATATTCTTTTTTGAACTGCCGGCTACAACTTGTTGGAGGCATACCTTACCATCTGATCTGTTAGTTTCCCCAGATTTGTGTGGTCTGTGACAACCCAGTAAGTTAGATAGAAATATAACCCACTTGTGCGTTTGCAACTACAAAGATTACCACTTGCCTGATGGTAGCATAGCCTTGTTCTACCTGCTTTGAACAAATTTGACCCATTCCGAAGTAACCTCTAATGGAAAACCCAGTGCTCGCCTTCGAGGGTCTCATGTACATTCAGGTAAAACATTATAAAACAGAACAAAACTAATCCTTTAACTTTCCAAACTAAAGGCGGTATCAGGCTAGTTGAATTTAATAAGGCAAGGAACTGCGATGTGTTCGAGGACAGATCGGACCATTTGGTTTTTATGCTTTGAGGTTTGTCTTGTTGATTTTTGTCTGGAAATGAGCGTTAGACATAAAATAAATTCGGATTTTGACAAACAATTCAAATAAATAGCAGCATTCTATTTAGATTTACAGATCAGCTAATAAAATAAAATAATAGACCAAACAGATTTTTGTTTTTCTTACAGATATGTTATAAAATAGTTGCCAGCCACATGGAGGTCTTAATTTTTTTCTGCATTGTTTCTTATTCCCTGCCTAGGAAATAAGCAGCCATGTGGAACGAGCTGAAAGTTCAAATGAAATTTTAGCTACTCTGCGTCTCTCACACCATCACTAAGAATTAATCTAAAGAGGAACATTTTGGTCAAGGCAAAATGGAAATTGGGTGAGCGACAAAGTAAAACCAGCTGTCTGGAAGTGCCTCATCTACGCAGCAACCCAATATTGCACGCTCATGTTTAGCCACAATCAAATGCTCAATTTACCTTTACAGGAATATCCGAGATGTTTGGGCGAAGTGGGAGTTTGAAAGGCAGGAAAGTGGGGGTGGGTTCAGACTTTTTACTCGTATCTGCGGCTTTAAAATATATTTGAGGTGTAGCAAGTGTAGACAACAAAGGCCTTCTCTAATTCTTTCCTGAGTGGGCAGAGAACACAGTGGGACCACATCAAGTTTCCAGACTCAAACCCCGCCCGGCCCCCCACACACTCTACAGGTGCAATTTTAAGAGTTCCCAAAGTGAGCGGACTGAATGCCTGAAGTAAGGAAATAAAAATCTCAAGTTTTTTTTTTTTCAGTGAACACTCCTTTATTGCATGCCTTCATTTAAAGAGGGGTTAAATGAAAAATGAACTTTTTGGAAGTTTCTGCCTTGTTTGAATGGTATTCCGACATCAAAAAATAATAATAATAATAATGCATTGTATTTATATAGCACTTTTCAGGACTCTCAAAGACGCTTCACATATATATTATTCATTCCCTCCATTATTCATACCAGGTAATGGTAAGCTACGGTTGTAGCCACAGCTGCCCCGGGGCAACTGACAGAAGCGAGGCTGCCATTTTGCGCCATCTGCCCTTCTGACCATCCCCAACCAATCGCACACACACCATTCAGACTAGGCAACATGGGTGAACTGTCTTGCCCAGGGACACAACGGCAATTTAATCTTAACGTCCATCCCACTGTGGCATCTGGGGTTTCGGCAGTCTCCCATCCAAGTACAGCCCAAGCTTAGCATGCTTAGCTTCTGAGGTCTGACGGGATCAGGCACTGACAGGCTGGTATGGCCACGTGAAGCGGTTTTTCTTCTTCATTCAGCAATTTGGGGTTCAGTATCAAGAATCAAGAAAACCTTTATTCGTCCCACAATGGGTAAATGGCAATATATGGATTTGGAAAACATTACAATGCTTGGTTATTCACAGCCACAGATTCGATCTCCACCAGGTCCACGTGCTATAATAGTCAGACTATTTTTGTGCAGAAACAGTGCATGTGCTCATGCTCAGTCCATCCCCTCAGGTTGTGCTCTCCTCCCCAACATTTTTTATGTAAATCTACCAAATAACAATATGATTTAGCATTGCTAACTTGATGTACTTCCCACTGTATTTGTACACCTGGTGACCAGGCAGTGGGACTAAGCGGGGAGCGAGAGGAGTGGGGAATTCACAATGTCAAAAACAAGTCAAACTAAATAAACATATTTAAAAGCTGTGTTTGTTCTGTTTGTATACAAAGATTGCTTTGCTGTTGTAACAAACAGTATTGATAAGAATTTGTTGCATTTGTTGCCAGGATACTAAAACGTTGCATTCTTTATTTTAGGTACATCTTGGTGGTGATTGGTCGATCAAGTTGAACACTTGGCAAAAAATTAATACACTAGGCTTGGTAGAAAATAACGTTAGTCAAACTAATAAGTTGACTAACTAAGTCTCCTAGGGACCTTAGAGAAGACACCTAACCCCCTGTTTCTCCCACCATTGGTGCCATTGTGGCAGCCTGCTGCGGTGTAGTAGTCTTCTTCTTCTCCTTTCGGCATTTCCCTTCAGGGGTCGCCACAGCAAGTCAGTTTCTTCCATCTAACTCTATCTGCTGCATCCTCTTCGGTCACGCCAACTATCTTCATGTCTTCCTTCACTGTATCCATGAACCTCCTCTTTGGTCTTCCTCTAACCCTCTTTCCTGGTGGTTCCAAATCCAGCATCCTTCTGCCGATGTACTCGGTCTCTCTCCTCTGTACATGTCCAAACCATCTCAGTCTGGCCTCCCGGACTTTATCTCCAAAACCTCTAACATGTGCTGTTCCTCTGATATACTCATTTCTGATCCTGTCCATCCTGGTCACTCCCAGAGAGATCCTCAGCATCTTCATCTCTGCTACCTCCATCTCTGCTTCCTGTCTTTTCCTCAGTGGCACTGTCTCTAGACCAAACAGCATGGCGGGTCTCACCACGGTTTTGTACACTTTTCCTTTCATTTTAGCTGAAACTCTTCTGTCACACATCACACCTGATACTTTTCTCCACCCGTTCCAGCCTGCTTGAACACGCTTCTTCACCTCTTTTCCACACTCTCCGTTGCTCTGCGGTGTAGTAGTGCAGCACACAAATTTGAATAGAGAAATAGAGGATGAATAGAGCAAGTAAATTAATAAAAAAATTAATAATATGAAAAAGAGTCAGAATATTAATATTTTAGAAGGCGTTACGTACACTTTTATTGTGAAATATTATGACCAGGAGGGTGTGTTTGATCATATATGGGTACAACATAGAATAACCTGTTATATGGAACATGGAATAATCTGTTCATTTCCACACACCCTAAAAAGGAGAAGAAGCTCTTACAAAAAAGTGACAAAGACTTATAAGGCGAACGTTTTGTTTCATGACAATATTTCATGTATGACCTTTACCCTGACCGAGTTCCCAAAAAAGCTAAACACCGCCACAAATCACCACCTTTTTAACTTTTTATGTGCATCCTTACCCGTCCTTGTGGAGGCCCTTGATGCCAACCATTGGACTTTATGACCACCTCTCCGCCCCCTTTTCACTGCTATCTATGATTCAAACCTCTGATAAGGAAGTGGTCAGGATGCCATTAAAACAGCTGTAAAACATCCTGAGTAGATGAAATTGTTGCTGCTTTTCTCTTTCTTTTGGTTGTGTAACAGACATGTTGAACTAGAGTTGACCTGAATGGGTCTTTAGCAGATAAGTTATCTCCCATCTAGGAAGTACACCCACAAACACAGCGAGAGTTTAAATCAGTTAAAGTGAAGAAGATGGCAGAGGTCATCAGCTGCACGGCAGAACATAAGTCTGGCTTAGACGCCAGGATTATCGTTGTCACTTATGTTTTATTCTTGGAAACTTTAGGGAAATATGCGTTTTTAACTAATGAAGATGAGTTTGGGTAAATCCGACTTTTTCAGAATCAGAATCAGAATCAGAATGCTTTTATTGCCATGTCAGTGAAAAACATCAGAGACTAGGAACTTGTTCTGGTACTGGTGTGCAAACATATAAAATAAAAATAATAAAAATAAAATAAATAAAAATAATAATAATTTTTACAAAACTAAGAGTGCTCAGAAGAAAAAGAAAAGTAGTGCAATGTCATAGAAAATAATAGAAAATAATAAAGATAGTGAAGTGACAAGAGGGAGGTGACTAAGAGATGTGGGGATCCAGGTTATAAAGAGTTCATAAGTCCAACGGCAGAAGGGAAGAAGCTGTTTTTGTGGCGGGACGTTCTGGTCCGAATGGACCGGAGCCTCCTGCCCGAGGGGAGTCGCTCAAAAAGTCCATGTCCAGGGTGGGAAGGGTCAGCTACTATCCGACCTGCACGCCCCCGAGTCCTGGAGACGTACAGGTCTTCGAGAGATGGAAGGCTGCAGCCGATCACCTTCTCTGCGGAGCGCACAATGCGCTGCAGTCTGTGTTTGTTCCTGACTGTGGCTCCAGCGTACCACACGGTGATGGAGGAGGTGAGGACAGACTCGATGATGGCTCTGTAAAACTGCACCAACATCTGGGCGGGCAGCTTGGCTTTCTTCAACTGCCGCAGAAAGTACATCCTCTGCTGGGCCTTTTTGATCAGGGAGCTGATGGATGGCTCCCACTTTAGGTGCTGTGTGATGGTAGTGCCGAGGAAGCGGAAAGAGTCTACAGTGGTGATGGAGAAGTCAGCAGTCTGTCTTTTAAGATAAGCGAGGAATATTTTTCCTGATGATGTGATAATATATTTTTTTTTGTCTTAGGCCGTGTCCACACGTAGTCGGGTATTTTTGAAAATGCATATATTTTTTATCCATTTTGGACTATCGTCCACACAAAAACGGAGGTTTTTTTCACTCAAAACTGATGTTTTTGAAAGTGGAGATTTTGGAAAACTCAGGTTTAGATCGCGGGTACAAGCGGCCGAAATGAGCTTCCTCCGCAGGGTGGCTGGGCTCTCATTCAGAGATTGGGTGAGGAGCTCTGCCATCCGGGAGGAGCTTGGTGTTGAGCCGCTCCTCCTCCAGGTCAAGAGGAGCCAGATGGGGTGGTTCGGGCATCTGGTCAGGATGCCCCCCGAGCGCCTTGCGGGCGAGGTGTTTCGGGCATATCCCACCGGGAAGAGACCAAGGGGCAGACCCCGGACCCGCTGGAGAGACTATATCTCACGGTGAACGGACATTTCAGCCACGGACATTTGAAGAACTGCAACCTGGGCGCAACTGTTTATTTAAAAAAAGATAAAAAGATAAAAAAAAATTAAATGACTAAAAGCACAATAAAAATTTTTAAGACTAAAAGCAATTTTTCTGTAGTGCAACTGTTTATTTACGATAAAATTTTTACATAAAATATCAGAATTTTTACATAAAATATCATTTTTTTTTTTAAATATCAATTTTTTTTTTAAATATCAGAATTTTTTATATGAGCCATGGGATAAAAATGACTAAAACCAATTATTTTCTGTAGTGCAACTGTTTATTTACAATAAATTTTTTACATATTTTACACAATACACAATGACAATTTTACACAATATTTTACAAGTTTAGTTGTCCTCCACGAATTGTGAAACTGCGACTAGGCTATTTACAAAATATCACTATGTTTTACATAAAATATCACAATTTTCTACATAAAATAGGTTTTTGGCCCAAATGTCCGTGGCTGAAATGTCCTAAACTAGGGGGCGCACATGGCTCAAATATCCTAGCTTGCAGTTTTTTGGCTCAAATGTCCGTGGCTGAAATAGCCGTGGCTGAAATGTCCTAGAACCCTATCTCACAGCTGGCCGGGGAACGACTTGGGATCCTTCCGGGTGAGCTGGAGGATGCAGCCAGGGTAAAAGAGGCCTGGGCTGCCCGTTTGAGGCTGTTGCCCCCGCGACCCGACCCCGGAACAAGTGGAAGATGACGGAACGGAAGGTTTTGCGTTAGCATGTGGATGTGCGAAAAACGGAGATTTGCGTTTTTAAGCGTCACGAACTGCGACAAGTAATGCACATGCGTCATCCGTGTGCGTTCGTGTTTACAAAAGCAGACAGTGGGCAGCATCGATCCACGGACACAGGCATTACTTTATAAATGACCCTCTTTTCTTGCCTTTTTGTCCACTCTCAACTGCTTTTGCTTCTAGTTCAGGAGCAAAGAAGGAGAAATCCGTTGCAATCTGTGGTCATTAATCACATAAGCCTCCCTCCTCCACTCAATACTGCCCACTACTGGTCTGGCATGCTCATAATCACACTCTGAAGCGTATTCATACGGCTCCGTGTGGATGCGAATATTTTGAAAACGGTTACGTGTGGACATGAGTGTTTTCCTAAAACGAAGGACAGCAGATATGCGTTTTCAAAACTACCCGGCTACATGTGGACGGGGTCTTAACTTTTCATTTCACATTAACTTTAATATCTCAGCAGTGACAGAATGCCCAGATGACAACCAGCCTCCAATGCTAATGGGACCGGCCAAACAACAGCCAGCTATTATTAAAGTAAAGGTCATGCTCTCTGTAGAGGAAGTGCACCACTACCATCAATCTGGCTCAGAGAGCTTACATGAGAAAAGAAGTGGAGGTCGTGGGCGGGGTTAAAAGTTTACAGCACTGTAGGTGCCAATCAGTACATTCAATACCTTCACACTCTGCAGCCAGCTCTATCTACATGTCAATGCACCGTGCTTATTGACTTGGTATGTTCCACTTCCACAGAAGCCTCTTGTAAGCTTTGTTGTCATTTATTAGTTCATCTTTGTCGTTTTGTCATTCTCTTTTTTTTTTCTTTCCTTTCCCCAGAATTGACCAGCTTGCCTGTCAGATTCAGGGGGGAGGGAGGCCTGCTGAAGAGTGAGTGCTTGGAGTGAGGGGGACGAAAGGGAGGAGGGAGACACATTGAGTTTGCTAACTCAGGCAGAACGATCGACAGGAAGCAGGGCAGGAAGGAAGACGAGCCTCTAACCATGAAGTGCTATTGTTTATGTGACGTGACTTGAAGCAGCCAAAAGTGACTGATGGTAGACTCCTCAGCTGCTCTGACCCACTTCTAAGAGCGTCACAAAAACACAGCCTGCAGATGGAAAATGCAAAAAGATCCACAAAGCTGATATTTTGAACACATAAAGAGAAAATCTGTCTGAAACTTCATTCTCAAAGACCAATTTTTATGATCAGCTAAAGTTATAAAGATGGTGTTTTACTTTAGTTGGGAAATAATTTAACATGGAACATTTTGTTTGCTCAAAATTGGGATAAAAAAAGAGTTTTAAAGAAAAACTTGTTTCGTTTCATTTTCTTTTTGACATCATGGATTCCTCTCTCGTCTCGCTCCTCGCTAGGCCTCGTGCCCGATGTGCATGCGTGGGACGGTTCAAATCTTGTTTGAGGCTGCAAATATAATGTAAAGTCCACAAACGTGATGCATTGGCTTTAGTGCATTTAAGTAAAAATGGCACTCCTTTTGAGGGAATAACATGCAAACTCCACACAGCAAGAAACTCTTCTAAAGCCCAAGCTGGGATGAGATTCAATTCAATTTTATTTGTAAAGCCCAAAATCACAATGGACTTCACAAGAAAAAGAGGAATGTATTTACACAAATACATAGCAAGAAAAATAACTAACAAATGCTAACTAAACAAGACTAGCACATTTATGCCCTTAGACTCTCCTTCTCGGTGAGGAAAAACTCCTAAAAAAAACCCATCAATGGGTAAAAAATAAGAAACCTCGTGGGGATCCACATGAAAGAGAGATCCCTCCCCGAGACGACAAACCAATGTTTCAAACCTGCAACCTTCTTGCTGTGAGGATTTAAGGCTGACCACCATGCAGTCCATTTTTAGCTGATCGTTTTTGTAGAAAAACAAACCTTTTTTGGTTTACGAAAAGATTGGTTAAACTTTACTGTTTGTTTGGATGATCTATGTAGACTCTAGAGCAGGCATGGGCAAACCACGGCCCGCGGGCCAATTGCGGCCTGTTAAACAGTTTAATCCGGCCCGCCAAACTTGAAAAAGTTAAATAAATAAACAAGTTGTTTTGTCTCCCTGCATTTCTGATGTTTTCTCATTAGATGGCGCAATCTAGATAATATTGGCTTTGTTGAGAAAACAACAACACTGTTCCCATTGGAATGTGTGCGTCTCTGTGATGTCAAAATAAACCGTGCGCGCTGATCTAGAAAGCCATTGGTCTGCTACACGCACGTAAACAAGCGCGTTAGATTTCAAACCTTGTGTGCCATTATGGAAAGCCATTGGGATCACTACACGTGCGTAATCTAGCGCTAAATTACGCGCCAGTGTGTTAGATTTTAGATTTAACGCATTTGATTTTTTTTTTTTTAAAAAACACAGGAGGAAAATGATGGCGACTTCCTGAAGGATCATAGACCTTCCAAAAAAAAGTTATTCATATGATTTTCAGTGTTTAAAGAATCATTTCAAAGTCAGAGATTTTAATGCTTTTCTTCCTTTTCATTGGAAATTAAAGCAAATGTTTTCTCCACACCCCAAGATTTTTCTCCAATGAGGTGAGGTTGCCAAAACATGCCATCCATTCCGACCCCTTTGTCAAATGTCAGAACTCAATAAGGCCTGCGAATCAAAACATTTGCCCATCCCTGCTCTTGAGTAAGGGTGGGAAACTTTGATCCTGGAGGCTCGGTGTCCTGAAGATTTTCAGTGCTTTCTTGTATCTACACAACCAAACCAAGTTATCGAGGTTTATGACAGTTTTATTGACTGTTGATTTCACTTTATCTAGAACGAAGAGGAATGAAGATTAGTCAGAGTAAGACAGAGTACATGCGTGTGAATGAGAGGGATCCAAATGGAAAAGTGAGGCTACAGGGAGAAGAGATAAAGAAGGTGGAAGATTTTAAGTATCTAGGATCAACAGTCCAGAGCAATGGAGAGTGTGAAAAAGAGGTGAAGAAGCGTGTTCAAGCAGGCTGAAACGGGTGGAGGAAAGTATCGGGTGTGATGTGTGACAGAAGAGTTTCAGCTAGAATGAAAGGAAAAGTGTACAAAACCGTGGTGAGACCGGCCATGCTGTTTGGTCTAAAAACAGTAGCACTGAAGAAAAGACAGGAAGCAGAGATGGAGGTAGCAGAGATGAAGATGCTGAGGATCTCTCTGGGAGTGACCAGGATGGACAGGATTAGAAATGAGTATATCAGGGGAACACCATATGTTAGAGGTTTTGGGGATAAAGTTCGAGAGGCAAGACTGAGATGGTTTGGACATGTGCAGAGGAGAGAGTACATTGGAAGAAAGATGCTGGATTTGGAACCACCAGGAAAGAGGACTAGAGGAAGACCAAAGAGGAGGTTCATGGATACAGTGAAGGAAGACATGAAGATAGTTGGCGTGACCGAAGAGGATGCAGCAGATAGGGTTAGATGGAAGAAACTGACTTGCTGTGGCGACACCTGGAGGAAAATGCCGAAAGAAGAAGAATTTCACTTTATGTGCATCAGCTGTATTGAACCTTCGTGACGTCAACCCTTCAGGATCGGAGTTGCCCACCTCTACTTTAGACGGCCTGTTTAGCAATTAGCTATTCTGTTTCTTGAATACCGTTACTATTGTTTGTTCAAATAACTGAGCAGATACCGTTGACATAACTCAATTGTGATATTGAGCTATAGTAATAAAATTGAATTAATCTGAAGACGCTACAGGGCAGACAGTTTGTATTTTCCTTCTGGCAGCACGAGGAATTACACAAAGTGCTGTTTTTGTACCTCTGTGGATTTTTGACTTTTCAGCTTGTAATAGTTCCTCTGAAAACCAAAGGTCTTTTTATAGACAAGAAGAAAAGTTTCCATCTGCTCACCAGATTGTTGCTGGAATGCTTGTGTGGCTCCATCAAGCTGCTGGCATCACCCACATTGTTAGAGAATCAGTCAGATCACCTCCAGACCAATCAAATAGTCTGGAGGTGGTCTTTTATTATCTTTTATATTTTATAGATTCATGGATTTATTTTGACCAAGGAGTCATGTGATTCGATTATTTTGACTGAAATCCCACTAAAATTCAATTTTATTCAAGCATGCTTCAAATACGCCTTTTCAGTTTAGATTACACGTAACTGCCGATTAATGTGGTTGCAACTCATCTAAAAATGTAATTGTTGAAGTTTGATCTTGGTGTCATTGTTTTGTAGTTTGCAAAATATATATTTGCCCATAGGCTCTGATATCCTGACGAGATCTGCGACCATCGAGATCTGCAACCTGCCATGCTTATATTGGAATTAGCTTTAGGTTTACGGTTAGTTTTAGAAAATCTGATCTATCAAAGATCTCGATGAGGCCGCAGATCTCAATAGAATACTGGCATACCTTTGACCCTGTTAAGGATTACCAGTTCAAAAAATGAGTCGAATATCACAGCTTATGCTTTTGGTCCTGTTTAGTTTATAGTTTAGGAATTTTACTTGAAGATGCTTTAAAATGAGATTGTGTCTAAATTAGTCAGTGTGGAAGGTCAAACTTTCTGGAAAGTAAAAAATTTTGCTTTGTTTTTTCCCCCAAAAGACCATTCATAGGGGTCCTAATATTTTTTTTTTTTTAGCCACCTATGTCAACATATTTTCACTTACTTTTACAAATTATTCTTGAAACTAGCAGAGGTGGAGACTCGTCATGTCTTCTAGCAAACACAAATTCTCTGAGAGTGTCTACACCAAGGAGCTAGCCGAAGTTCCCCCATTTTATCAAATGTGATTAATCACGATTAATTTTTTTTCTGATTTGTCATTAATTTTTCTTAATGTATTCCTAGTTTTTAGTTATTTCCAAAGATTTCCAAAAGACAAGAAAATTATTCCAGACGTTTATTGTGTCAGACCCACAATTTTCGGTTTGGAGAATTATAATCTTCAGAAGACTGCAAAGTAATAAAAATCCAATATGGCTGGCCGTGGATATTCCATTTGTTCCTAAGAATAGAACAAAACTGGTTCATTCAAAGTTTATTTATTTCTGAAATAAAAATAAAAAAGACAACCAAACTTTGAAGGACTTGTTCATTAAATATATTCAAACAGCTATTAGGATAATTTCCATCATCTGTTTGGTAGGAAGTCAACCAAGATGGAAAAGGAATCTTCCTGGTTTCCATCTGCTCACCAGTCCACAACTGGAACATTTCTCTGGCCTTGCTCAAATCTTGGCTTCATCCTCCTTGACTGAAGATTAGCCAGATAATGTTATCTCCATACCAATCAGACCCCTTGATCCATACCTCAACCCACAGGTAGTCTTTTCAACAGATGAGCCAGAATAAAGAAAGCCGCTTTTATTAAGAGCCAACCAATAGAAGAGCAGAGGTTTGATCCAGCGTTAAAATGGGGCCAACTTGTGTTTTGGGATGAAATGGGCTAGCATGTGTGTTTGTATCTAGTATCTGAGAGTCTTCGTTACTGGGGTACTGTGGAATGAAGACCTATTTTTTTAACTTAGCTTTCACTTGACTCTAATTTAAAAATAATTTCATATATTTACGCAAATCCTCATCAAGTTTTTGCTGCAAAATCATTCAGTCGTTTAAGATTTTATCAGCTTCCCGTGTCCTGTTTTAAAGTAGTTCTACTGGATTGAGTTCTGGTTCTGTCATCATCTTCTCCCTGTACACCAACTGTTGCACCTCCAGCCATGACTCTGTTAAATTGATCAAGTTTGCGGATGACACCATCCTCATTGGGCTCATCTCTGATGGTGATGAGTCGGCCTACAGGATGGAGGTAGACCGGCTGGTGTCCTGGTGCAGCAGCAACAACCTGGAGCTCAACGCTTAGAAGACAGTGGAGATGATCATTGACTTTAGGAAAGTCACAGTTCCCATTACCCCTCTTGCACTGACAGACTCCCCCATCACCACCCAGATGTTGGTGCAGTTTTACACAGCCATCATTGAGTCCATCCTCACCTCCTCCATCACCGTGTGGTACGCTGGAGCCACAGCCAGGGACAAACACAGACTGCAGCGCATTGTGCGCTCCGCGGAGAAGGTGATTGGCTGCATCCTTCCATCTCTCCACGACTTGTACATCTCCAGGACTCGGGGGCGTGCAGGTCGGATAGCAACTGACCCTTCCCACCCTGGGCATAGACTTTTTGAGTCACTTTTCTGTCTTTATTAGTTTCTATGCCATTGCACTACAGTATACCTTTTCTTTCTGAGCACTCTTAGTTTTGTTAAAATGATTGATTTATTCGTTAATTTTTATTTACCATAGTTATACAGCAAGTTCCTAGTCTTTGGTCGTCTTCATTGACCATGGCAATAAAAGCATTTCGGGTTCTGATCAAGACGAAGAAGAAATCAAATGGAGATGATTTCTACTTTGTGACATCAGGCATTATGTACTAAGAAGTAACCATCAGAAGATGTTCTACCATGATCAGATATACTTCTGCATGGTCAGTATCAAAATACAAGGAGTCTGTGGTGTTCAAACAATGCTCAGTTGTGTCTGGCTTGGCTATGGCTTTGGCTAGACAAATTATGCACCAACTTTTGTAGTCTGAAACGTGGATACGATGCTCAGATGACTGAAGCTTTTATGTGGTTTATCTTAATCCAACCATCTCACAGCTGAGTTGACATTATCGAACCACTCAGTGTTTATCCATCTTCTGCATTTCAGATTGAGAAAGCCTGTGGAAACCCAAAGTTTAATCTTCTTCGATGACAGAGATACAACATGGTGCCATTTTTCCCTGTTACCTTGTTATGGATAAGCGGTTCAGAAGACAAAATGAAACAAAAAAGTTTGAAATGGCCCACATTTATTTTGATATGCTAAACAATTGCGTACACAAATGTAAATCCACAAAACTGATCAATAAAAAAGGATCAAAACCTTGACAAACCAATTTACTTTATGGAGCATTTCTTGGCTTCTAACTATATGTTAAAGGAGAGAATTCAAACCAGGTGATTTGAAAATGAGTGCAAATGAAAACATGTAAAATTATTTTGGGTAAATGATGACTAAATTATCATAAAATCTGTGGCGTACTACATACAATCAGAGAAAGAGGGACAAAACTTTAACATTGACATATAAGTAAGGACAAATAATTCATCGGGAAAAACGGGGATGTTTATTTAGTTTAACATCAAAAAGAATTATGATTTTTGATATATCACTGAAACATTTTCTTGCTTTCACCACTTTCACGGGTACAGTCAGTAATGCATGTACACCTAGTAAAGATTAGCGAATAAGGATTAGCGGCATAAACGATACCGCTGACAAAGTATAAACTTTGCAGATGTTGGCTTTTTCGCGTATTTGGCAAAAAATTTTTCTACATTTTTTCTTAAATCAGCTAACTGTTTGTGTACACCTTATTAAATTGGTAACATCTCAGATTGATGTTCCAATACATAATTACACAATTTAAATTTAAGCTAGCGAATGCTCGGTATTGCATGATGGCGCCACACCGCTAGCTAACTACTCAAGATAGTGACAATCAGCTGTAGATGGCCTAAAAAATTTTATCCTAATAATTCTGGTATTTATTTTGGCAACAATAAACAACAAATTTAGGAATTAGATTACAAATTGGCTAAGTGAATAATTCAATTGACGAGGGGATTCAGGTCACGTGAACACTATTGTACTTTCATACTTTTATTTTCTCAACAGAATATCGCTGCTGATATTAGTCGTGCAACGTCTTGAATAAAAATGCTAATCCAAGCAGCCTGCTTTCTGAATGATTAACTTCTCCCCCTCCCTCGCTCCTCTCCATCACCTCCATGACCTTCCTCCTCCCCACTGCTTCTGTGTCCGGCAGGAACCCAGCAGACAGTTTGTGTTTGTTTCCCCTCTGGTCTCTGCTGATTGCGCGACCGGTCGGATTCCGGTTGGCTCTAATCTGGTAGTTAGACAGGCCGCTGCATTAACTAAAAAGCCCATTTCACACACACATGCTTCCACTTTTCTGTTTGTTGCCTTCCCCTGAAGTTTGGCTAATTCGTACAATTTTGCCTTCATTAGGCTGCATTTCAGGCTGCGGGGCACAGGTAATGCTAAGCATTTCCCTCTTCAAATTGTAGGCCAGAGCTTTGGTTGCTAGGAAGTGGAAGAGCCTCAATTGCAGCCATTTCCTCGCCAGTGTACCAAGAGGTCCTATTACAGCATTTAGGTCAGGGCAATTGGTGTCATTACAGGCAGCCAACTTCCCTCCACCATAGTAATGAATTAGTCGAAGCTATTTTGGCTATTATGATTGCAGTTGCCAGGGGAGATGAGTATGAAGTGGGGGGATAATTATGGTATGCATCCCTGAGCGGATGTGAGCTGGTGAGGGCCAGCTACGGGGGCGGTTTCCACATTGCTGACAGGCAGCGGGGCAATGTGGAAAGGTGCTACTGTGCTCCACTCATGAACTGTGACTGGTAGACCCAACATGCCAACCTGCTTCAAACCTTTGGCTCATTTACTTCAAATCACCACCAAACAGGAGTCGTTTGTACTTAAAGGCATTAAAAAGACAAAAAATCCAAGTAAAAATAATCCTAATTATTTTATACTGTCAAAATGAGATTAAATTTAATCAAAATGTTGTGTTTATACTCTCTAAAAAATAAATTAGCTTGATTTTGTGTGTGTTATTCGTAAAATTTTTAAAAAGTACAACAATAGCAACGTAAAGACAAAACTCCCAAAAAAACACTGGTGTTGGAAGTTTGGGGTTGGAAAGCAACACTCAGTGAAGATTGGGGGCTGTAAGGGATATATGGGGGTGTAGAAGGGGGTTTCTCTCAATGGGATGTCGAGCGCTGCAATAGGAACCCTGCCAAAAAAAGGCTTCACCAAACAAAGAGGCCCGTAGGAAATAATGCTGGTCAAAGCTTGTTGGGCCATCTATGGGCTTCTTTCCAAGTCCCTGTAACCAGCTATAAGTCTTTTTATAGGAACACCTCTGAACAGGGGGCCCCACCAACGACAGGAACTTTTACATTTCTACTTGAATGGGACCTCAGCCAGGGGCTGAGTTCAAAGTGCATTTTCCACTTATTTGATTTAACTACTTTGTGCTTTTGGTGGAGCATGGCACCTCAGGCTTTTCTTTGAAAAAATCCAGATTGAAGGTGAAAAAAATATCTTGTAACCATGAGATTTGGAACCAATCAAATACACTAATAGATTAAAACTATTTTTTTGTTTTTTACATATAATCTATATTCAGCAGATTAACCAAAGTCGGTGTGTTCGTACAGAAGTTGATCTTTAGCCACAAAAATCTTTAAAACTAAGTCTTGACGCACTTCCTTTCATATCTCAGGCCAACCATGGTTCAGATCAACAGATGAAAACAATTTAGATGACTGAAAATAGAACTCTGCAGCCTAACGCCGGATTAAAATAACAGATTTTTGTCTGAAGATTGGCCAAATGAACAAAACAGTCAGAAATCTTCAAGAAATTCAACTTTCATCATGTTTTTGTGGAAGAAGCCACTGTTGACAGTATATACTCAAACAAAATATTTCCAGAGCAACTTGGGTCCCTTAGTCCACTACATCCATCTGAATTTGGATTTGGTGACAGTTATTAATGTAGCTGTATTCCAGAAACCTTAGGATGACCAAATTCACGTTTATGTCGATCGTACCCAAACTGTTTGTTTTGGAAGACATCAAACTTGAAGTATTTTTCATCTCTTTGTCTGAGTTCATTATCAGAAAGTTTTTTCTTGGTTTAACCATTCATTTTCCGAATCACACACTCAATTCTGGAACCTGCCACAGAAATTAGTGATGGGAATTCAAGGGAATTAGGGGACCTCTGTCGTTGATGTATACAGAGGTATACCAATGTCCCTAGGTTCCGGGACCCACGGAGACACTGGGTCCCGGAACCTAGGGACTTTGGGTCCCTAGGTTTAGGGGAGCATTTAATGGAGCATTTCTTTTCTTTCAAAGGTTGATTCCTGGCTTTCCTGTCCTGTGGTCTTCATCTATTTTTTTTTATTTATCTAACCCGTGCCCCCCACAATTGCCCATTTCCATCAGGATAAAGATCATCTATTCTTCAAATATAAAGCTGTAAAGTTAGATTGGCTAGGATTTAATTAAAATTCTATGGCACATTGCCTGTTCATCCTGAGAAGGTATCCCTCCTTCATGTGGATCCCCATGAGGCTTCTTTTTTTTGTTCACTGCAGTGTTTTTTAAAAGATCCAAGTGCAGAAATATTCTGATCTGTTTAGTTAGTTCAAGAATGAGCTGTTTTGAACAATTAGTTATTGTTTTTCATAAAACAGATTTTTGTGTATTTACATTCAGTTTACTGTATAAAGTGCGTTGAGATAATATTGCTGTTTTATTGGGCTGTACAAATAAATTTAAATGTAAATGGGATTACATGTTGTTAGATTTGACGTCCCAGAAAGGAGTTATCGGTCTTGAACAGTCTTTGATTGTTGGAGATCTTTATTACAAAAGCGTGCTCAATGAGTCACCTTTTCACATGTACTTTACCAACAACCACCTTTACTGCCACCTGATCAACGTTTCGGTGGAGAAATGGACTGCTGCTCTTTCTGAAGTCTACCACCACCGTATCATTGGTCTTTTCTACGTCTATGCAAACTTTCTTATTACTGCACCAGGTGTTCCCTTTTATCTCTAGTCTCAAGAACAGAGAGAATTTCTCAACTCTTTAAATCGAAGAAATCTAAAAAAGATCATTGCCTCTTCATTGAGATATATGTTATTCCATCTGTGGTGATGGGCAAACTTTAAAACACGCAGTTTTGTGATTCATCATGATGCAAAAATATATTTGACTCAACAGGGTCCAAATGTATGGCCAAAGCATTCCTCCATTGTTCTGTTCCGTGTCCAAATCGAATGGGTTTTATTTTCCTTCCATGTTGGCATGTGCAGAGGGTATCTGTACTGTGAGCCAGTTTAAATGTAAAACCATCGGGTCTGACGGCATGTCCAAGTACTTCAGATGAGGCAGCCAATCAGACTTCCAAAGGTTGACTTTGTCTCTTCGAGAAAAGAACCAGAAATAAAT
The DNA here is from genome assembly GCA_902685375.1 of Neostethus bicornis. NCBI lineage: Eukaryota > Metazoa > Chordata > Actinopteri > Atheriniformes > Phallostethidae > Neostethus > Neostethus bicornis. The sequence goes on along the minus strand of CACRXE010000076.1, from coordinate 8,986,376 downwards.
GGTAGAGGGTGCATTATATTCTGCATAGCATAACAGAGTGGGACAAAGTTCAGTTAACAAATCAAGAACTTATTCAGAACATTTTTTTTCACATAAAAGATAAAGTAAACTGTAACTTCTGATTATTTTTTTCCTCCTCCGTGTTTGCACCAGCCCACCTGTTCTTTGGTTTATGTGACACTGCTGGAGATGCCGAGGATTCAGGACGTTCTTTGTCCCTAGAGGGGTAAGGAGGCCGATGGGGAGCGAAGCAGGAAAAAGGGGTTGGATGCAGGAGGGGAGACAATGCACGGGTTCCACTCTGTCCAGTTTCAATAAGAACCCCCCTTAACATCCTCCACACACACACATTTCATTACAACCTCTTGGTCCAAGGAAGGGGTGGAGCTGGAGGAAGGAGCAATGAGAATCGAAATGGGGGCTAGGGGCAAAGGAGAAAACACATCCCATCATTGCCACCAAAAACATTGGCTCCTTTCACTGCTTTGGGGAAACCAGCAGACCCGTTACCCCCTCTTTCTTTTTTCAGTGGAATTCATCCTGTTTACTGCATTTATTGTTTAATCAAGCATTTCTTTTTTTTTTCAAATTTGTTTAAACATATGGCAAATAATTCTTTGTAGCAAAGACTTTTTTTAGAAAAAGTTTAAAAAGTGTCATGATGTGGAGCTGAGGCCAAAAAAACACCTTTGACACAACAGACAGGCTCAGATGAAAAAAATCACAAGTAGATTTATTATATTGATCAAAAGTCCAAATAAAGAAGACAAAAACAGATAAACTAGATAGGTTCTGATGTAGGAGCTGGAGCCAAAAACTGGATAACAGGTCAAGCATGGTAAACAAACAATCTGGCGAAGAGTGTGTGGAAAACTTATCCATTTATGCTCCAGCAGATGAGTACCGGTAGATGAGTTTCAAGTGTGACTTGTTGCACACACAAACACAATAAGGAGGGGGGGAAACAGGGCACAGAGGGGGAACAGACTACTCTCCTGACAAAAAGTAACATTATTTGAACGAAAAAGTAGTTCTTTCTTAGAATCATGGAGCTCAAAATGTTCCCAAAAACTGAATTATTAAAGATAAAGGACATTAATCATAATTTAATTACAGAAATAAACCTCTGTGGTTGTGGATTTGGAGGCAATTTGATCTTTCTGATAAAATAAAAAAAAAAATTGAATTGAAATTGAAAATACTTTATTTATCCCCGAAGAAAAATTTGAGTGAAAGTTCAAAGGTTTGAAAGTGAAAGGTTGAATATTTTGATGGAGGATGGCAGAAATGATTTTCTGTTCCGTTCCTTTGAGCAGCTGGGTTGCAGGAGTTTGTTGCTGAAGCTGCTCTTCGGATGGTCCACAGATTCATGAAGGGGTGGGAGAAATTTAGCATAATTGATGACAGTTTTGCTTTCATTCTGTCCCTCGCCCCCTCCTCCACGCAGGCGAGGGGCGAGCCAACCACACGTCCAACTTTTTTATATTTTTTTATTTAAAAATTGTAACCCGAATAAAAAAGTTGGTACATAATGTGACTTAATTTAAAGAAAGAAATAAGTTTAGCACAGACATAGCACAGACTTGTAAAACTGCATTCTTTCACCTTCGCAACATTTCTAGAATCCGAAATATCTTATGTAAAAGTGATGCTGAAAAACTCATCCATGCATTTGTTACATCGAGATTGGATTATTGTAACGCTTTGCTCGTAGCATGCCCTAAGTCTTCCCTAAAAAGTCTTCAGCTGGTTCAAAATGCAGCAGCACGACTATTAGCAGGAACTCATAGAAGAGATCATATTACTCCCGTGCTAGCGTCTCTCCATTGGCTTCCTATTGAGTTTAGGATCAAGTTTAAAATCATCTTACTAACCTACAAGGCCCTAAACGGCATGGCTCCATCTTACATTAGTGAACTTATAGTACCTTATCAACCAAGCAGAACACTCCGCTCACAAAATGCAGGGCTGTTGGTGGTTCCTAGGATTTCAAAAAGTACAGTTGGAGGTAGAGCCTTTAGCTACCAAGCTCCAGTTTTATGGAATAAGCTCCCAGCTCAAGTGAGAGAGGCAGACAGTGTTCCTACATTTAAAGGGAGGCTTAAAGCATTCCTGTTTGAACAAGCTTATCAACAGGCCAGATAGAAACAGTTTCATTTAGCTGATATAATTAATAGTTGGCTGCTAGATAGTAAAAGCTGGGGAAAGTATGGTACATTGGGGTTCTGTCCTCTAATTCTATCTACTATTCTCTGCCAGACTGTCTTGGCTCTTTCCCCCTACCCCCTACTCTAACCCTCTACCCTAAACCCCTGGCTTGCTATCTCATTCATTGTTCTAAATTGTCTGATTATTTAGAATTACACTGCTAGTTGGTACAATACAATTCACATGTTGTCCACCTCTCTCCCTCCTCTCTGGGAGAGAGCCCCATCCAGGACTCTGCGTTCCTGTCCTGGGCATGGCCACACCGAGGAGACCTCCGCGCTTCTTCATCCCCGCTCCATCAGGACGAAATCCATCTACTCATCTCTGCCGTGGGCATCGCTGGGCTGAGGAGTCTCCCGTGTCTCCATCAGGATGAAGAACATCTACTCATCCCCGTACTGGACATCTCCGGGCTGAGGAGTCCCCCGTGTTTCCATCAGGATGAAGAACATCTACTCATCCCCGTACTGGACATCTCCGGGCTGAGGAGTCCCCCAGTGTTTCCATCAGGATGAAGAACATCTACTCATCCCCGTACTTGACATCTCCGGGCTGAGGAGTCCCCCCGTGTTTTCATCAGGATGAAGAACATTTATTGACTTCTTTAGATATTTAGCTGTAGAGTAGAATAAGCTAATATTTAAACAATAATCTTTGACACATTGTTTGCTCGTCCCGGGGGAGGGATCTCTCTTTCACGTGGATCCCCATGAGGTTTCTTATTTTTTCCCCACTGATGGGTTTTTTAGGAGTTTTTCCTCACCGAGAAGGAGAGTCTAAGTGCATTAATGTGCTAGTCTTGTTTAGTTAGCATTTGTTAGTTATTTTTCTTGTTGTGTATTTGTGTTAATACATTCCTCTTTTTCTTGTGAAGCCCATTGAGACGGACATTCTGTGATTTTGGGCTATACAAATAAAATTGAATTGAATTGAATTGAAAATAAGTTGTTTTTTTCTTTCCAATCCAACATCTTTGAATTTGCACGGTCACATTTGTGAAATTTTAAATTAGGGCACAAAAAAGTAAAGAAAAACAACATAAAAATTTGTGAGTCTTTAAAAACTCATTTGGAACTTTTTGGAACTATTTTTGAGGTTCAGGCATATATGATAAAATATAAATATGGAGGCATGAAGCGAGGACTGTTTTTTTTTTTTTTTTTTTAAAGAAAACTACCCAATCTAAAACCCAAACGGATACAAGATGTATGACACGGTCTTCACGAGTATGAGAATCTAACGAATAAAAACAACTTCCTTCCTAGTCTTAAGGGTTAGATTACGTGGGCTCATTACTTTTTCAAACAGGAAGTGTCCAAAGAGCCCTGGAGAGATTGTTGACATTTAGTCGTTAATGTGCATATCATATTTCCAATGACATCAGCAGCTCAAAACGCAGCCTTTCCAGGACATTTGGAACCAAGTAAGGAAGCAGCACATCATTTGGCTTCACTCTGCTGAGTAAAGCTTTTACTTTAACGTCAAAAGTCCCATTTTAAATAGATGATAATGTCCCTTAAATTTAGAAAAACGTTTAAAAACTTACATGTAGATTTTTTAAAAAGGTGGAAGGTGGAAGATTTTAAGTCCTTGGGATCAACAGTCCAGAGCATTGGAGTGTGTGGAAAAGAGGTGAAGAAGCGTGTTCAAGCAGGCTGGAACGGGTGGAGGAAAGTATCAGGTGTGATGTGTGACAGAAGAGTTTCAGATAAAATGAAAGGAAAAGTGTACAAAACCGTGGTGAGAGCGGCCATGCTGTTTGGTCTTGAGACAGTGCCACTGAGGAAAAGACAGGAAGCAGAGATGGAGGTAGCAGAGATGAAGATGCTGAGGATCTCTCTGGGAGTGACCAGGATGGACAGGATCAGAAATGAGTATTTCAGAGGAACAGCACATGTTAGAGGTTTTGGAGATAAAGTCCGGGAGGCCAGACTGAGATGGTTTGGACATGTGCAGAGAAGAGAGACCGAGTACATCGGCAGAAGGATGCTGGGTTTGGAACCACCAGGAAAGAGGTCTAGAGGAAGACCAAAGAGGAGGTTCATGGATACAGTGAAGAAGACATGAAGATAGTTGGCGTGACTGAAGAAGATGCAGCAGATAGGGTTAGATGGAAGAAACTGACTTGCTGTGGCGACCCCTGAAGGGAAATGCCGAAAGGAGAAGTAGATGTAGATTTTTTAAAAAGTTTTTTTAGGGACGTCTATCTTGAGACGTTCTAATTCGTCTTACAACCAACCTGAAAATAAACCAATGAACTGCTGTTATGAGGAAAAAAAAAAGATCCAAAAAACATTGCATCATCTTAAAGTAAAAATCAATTATATCCCATCATTAAATCTTTCCACCCCAAATGGCCTTTTAAAGACATGTTTCAGACAGTAATCAGGATTGTGGGTCACGTCAGCCAACCCCAACCTCAGCTGGGACGTTCAGTGCTTCTTTGTGGTGTAAAAATTGCAGCTGTGGCTGATTTACTTCTTAAACGTAACCTGAATATTAACATTCTTTCACAACTACTGGATAAAATTCTTGCATTTAAGGAAAAAATATTTGTTTAAAACATTGGGGTAAAAATCAGTGGACAGGCGGATTGGTGCAGCATCAGCAATAACTAGGACGCTGCGTCGGTCCGTCGTGGTAAAGAGAGAGCTGAGCTGAAAAGCAAAGCTCTCGATTTACAAGTCGATCTACGTTCCGACCCTCACCTATGATCACCAGCTGTGGGTGGTGACCGAAAGAATGAGATCGTGGGTACAAGCGGCCGAAATGAGCTTTCTCCGCAGGGTGGCTGGGTTCTCACTCAGAGATCGGGTGAGGAGCTCTGCCATCCAGGAGGAGCTCGGTGTTGAGCCGCTCCTCCTCCAGGTCGAGAGGAGCCAGATGGGGAGGTTCGGGCATCTGGTCAGGATGCCCCCAGGTGCCTCACAGGCGAGGTGTTTCGGGCACGTCCCACCGAGAGGACACCAAGCGGCAGACCCCAGACCTGATGGAGAGAGACTATGTCTCACGGCTGGCCGGGGAATGACTTGGGATCCTTCCGTGTGAGCTGGAGGATGCAGCCTGGGTGAGAGAGGCCTGGGTTTCCCGTTTGAGGCTGTTGCCCCCGTGACCCGACCCCGGAACAAGCAGACGATGACGGAACGGAACATTGGGCGAAATATCTCACACGTGGAGATTTTAGACTTCGAGGCTCAGCGTTATTTCCTTTTTGGGATGGTTTACTTACGGTACATCGTTACTTTGTTTGAGACGATCATATATGTAACCAGCGTATTTTTGTATTGTGCTGGTAACAAAACAGCAGACACAATGTGATATGGAGGTAATCCCTCTTAACAATGACAAAGACCCACCGTAAGCCACCCTTCCTAGTTCCAAATGGGTACAATGGTGCCATATATGCATTCTCAATAACATTAAAACTAGGAACAATGTACCCTAAAATATCACTTTGCATGCTTTCCAAACAAATCGACTGTATCCAGATAATAAATACCATCTTTACGGTGAATATGGAGGGTTTGTGGGACTAAAGAATCCGCGGCAGGGCGAACAATGCAGGTGGGAGGAGTTTATATGCTGTCATAACAACATGAAATCTGCATAATAATCAAAATATGCATATGAATAGAAATGATTGCTGCTTTAATTTTGAATTTATTTCAGATTACTTTTGAACAAACATCAAGCAGCACAAATAATTTTAAAATATATTGTTTAAAATGTTGAAATTAGTTTTAAACAGATCTTAAAACAAAAAGAATAAGCAACGCATGAATCTGTCATAATGTGGAGCCGAGGCCAAAAATATACCCTTGACACAACAGACAGGCTCAGATGAAGAAATCAAAAGCAGATATGTTAGATTGATAAAAGGTTCAGATAAAGAAGACAAAAACAGATTAATTAGGCAGGTTCTGACGTGAAAGCTGAAGCCAAAAACTGGATAACAGGTCAAGCATGGTAAAGAAAAACAATCTGGCAAAGAGTGTGGGAAAACGTGATCCATTTATGCTGCAGCAGATAAATAGATGGGTTTCAGGTGTGACTTGTTGCAGCTCCTGGCTGGGTCTGCCCAACTCCACACAGACAAACAAGGACAAGAGGGAGGATGGAAACAGGACACAGAGGGAACAGACTACTCTCCAGACAGAATCGAAAGAGTCACTTGTGTGTTTATTTTTTAGCAATTGCAAAAGTTTTTGTTTAAAATTTTATCTCATTTTATTTTCTGAACCGCTTATCTCCACTGGGATAGCAGGGGGTATTGGAGCCTATCCCAGCAAATTACATGTGAGAGGCAGGGTACACCCCGAACAGGTCACCAGTCTGTTGCGGAGCTACACACAACCGTGCAGCCTACTTGCAACTTATCTGTGAAAAATCATTTAAATTTTATCATCATCCACTTTGTGTGTGAAAGTCAGCAGATTGGATTCTGAAGGCCTTCATGAAGGCTCCACTGACTGTAGTCTACCTGGCAACAAATGCTGGCTAGAATGTGATTGGTGAAATGTTTTGATGCAAAACCATAGCTATGGAAGCTGCACAGCTATCAGAATGGGGATAAAAGGGAAGGACAGACCATTTGGGAATTTTTGAAAAATATTAACGCCCAAAATATAACTGACACCAGTCTGGGATCGTGACTCAGGTTTGTCACGGCAAAAAACACAGGATGAGACGTGAAAGAAATTTTGTGATTAAAATAGTTTCACTTTCAAAAGAATCAGGTACTTTCTATAATTTATTATGCTCGTGGAAACGTTCCACATAAAACTCTGCAAAGTCTTTTTATTTTTATGTCAAATCATGACAAATTTTGACAAAATGAAGATCCAATTAAAATTGAGATCAGTAATATTTTTCACACTCAGCATTTGAGAGTGTAAAGTCAGAACGGACACTCACATAATTAGAGATGTTTGCAATCAGTGGTGTTTCTATCTTAACTGATGATTTTTTTCTAATTTTAAAGCATTTTATTCATCTCTCAATAGAAAAATTTCTGTGCAGGCTGCCAGGATGGCGCCAATTGTGGAAAAAAACGGGGGGTTAGATGTGTTCTCCAAGGACGCCTGGGCATGTGCTCCTTGAGATTCAAACCGGTTTCTCCTACCACTGAGCTATTGCCTCCTCCCTGATGGCGTTTTTACATCATTTTAACAGTATCTCACATGCAATAGTGGGGGTGCAGAAGTAACAGATTTCCGTGCTTTTTTCTGTTTAGTCTCAAAAATCTAAAAATGTGTTGGTCTTTTAACTTGAATTATTTTCCTGGTTTGGTCTGTGCGTTGGTCAGGCAAAATGTAAACAGCAGACCATAAACTGTTTATTAAGCTCGCCTTCCCTAACAAACATTCATTAAGCAGATTTAAAGTCTGTTTATCTGAACATATGTTTGGCCATATGAATGGCATGTGTATGTGTGTATGTATGTACGTGTGTGTGTGTGTGCTTAACGCGGTGAGGAAGTCGCTCTCAGCAGCCTGTAGATAATAATAATGTTACACAAGCAGGATTGTGGTCTGCATTTTGGAACAGTTTATTATGGGGAAGTCTGTAATTACATATTTTCTGGGTAAACATTAACTACCTCTACATCGAACAACAACAGCAGCTCCAACTGGAACGCTGGAATTTCGGTGCTTACTTTCCAACATGTGGAGAGATGCAACTTTCTATGATTTACTGTAGCGTTTGTTTAAATGCTTTACTTTCCAGTTGGGAATATTTTAAAAGGTATTTGGACTTAAACCATCAAACACAGGATATGTCATTCAGTGGATTGAGAGACCATATATTATCATCCTGCTGAAACGTCTGTGATGCAGCTGCTTTTTCATATGTTGTCCATATTTGATTGTGGTGAGTACGTGTGTGTGAATGAGAGGGATCCAAATGGAAAAGTGAGGTTACAGGGAGAAGAGATAAAGAAGGTGGAAGATTTTAAGTACTTAGGATCAACAGATCAGAACAATGAAGAGTGTGGAAAAGAGGTGAAGAAGCATGTGCAGGCAGGCTGGAACGGGTGGAGAAAAGTATCAAGTGTGATGTGTGATAGAAGAGTTTCAGATAAAATGAAAGGAAAAGTGTACAAAACCGTGGTGAGACCGGCCATGCTGATTGGTCTAGAGACAGTAGCACTGAAGAAAAGACAGGAAACAGAGATGGAGGTAGCAAATGAAGATACTGAGGATCTCTCTGAGAGTGACCAGGATGGACAGGATCAGAGGAACAGCACATGTTAGAGGTTTTGGAGATAAAGTCCGAGAGGCCAGACTGAGATGGTTTGGACATGTGCAGAGGAGAGAGAGAGCGTACATCAGAAGAAGGATGCTGGATTTGGAACCACCAGGAAAGAGGCCTAGAGGAAGACCAAAGAGGAGGTTCATGGATACAGTGAAGGAAGACATGAAGATAGTTGGTGTGACCAAAGAAAATGCAGCAGATAGGGTTAGATGGAAGAAAATGACTTGCTGTGGCGCCCCCTGAAGGGAAATGTCGAAAAAAGAAGAAGTCCATATTTGATTGTGGAGTTGGAATTGTGTTGCAAACAGAATTCATCTGGAGAAATCATTTTTGTGTGAATTGGTTTTTTTCCAAGGGTAAAATGAACTCATTACAGAGTATGTTGGACTCACCATCAGTAAGCAAAACTACTGTATTTTCCGCACTATAAGGCGCACCTTCAATGAATGACATTTAAAAAAACTTTTTTTATATATAAGGCACACCGCATTATAAGGCGCTACAGTAAAGGCTGGGGTTACGTTATGCATTCACTAAATGGTGCTACGGGTGCTAAGGGAATGTAAAAAAAAAACCAGTCAGATAGGTCAGTCAAACTTTTTTAACAATTACAAAACAGCTTTCTGTTTTTACTCCCAAAATGAATAAACAGCTGTTTTATTATTTTCTTCGAGATAAAGTATTAGTATTTTTGTGACACAGTTTATCTTCCATTGGAGATAAACTCTGTTTAGTCTCGTTTACTTGGCGCAGCGCATCCTCTTGCTTCCTCCATTTCCTCACCATTGATTCATTGATGTTAAACTCTCTCGCTGCGGCTCTATTCCCGTGTTCTACTGCGTGACCGATCGCCTTGAGTTTAAACTCTGCGATGTAACAGTGTCTCTTGGTAGGAGCCATTTCCGGGTCTTTACACAAACACACAAATAGAAATGACACGCCCTTTCATGTATCCCAGCATGCACTGCGCACTACTTCTTCTACGAGGGAAATGGAGTCGGCGGCTGCTTACTGCATTTGCGACACCTGTTGTAGCTCAATATTAATCCATATATAAGGCACTCCGGGTTAAAAGGCGCATCGTGGACTTTAGAGAAAATTTAAGGTTTTTAGGTGCGCCTTATAGTGCGGAAAATACGGTACTTTGTCTGCTACGGGTAGAACTTTTTAAATTAAAAAGTAGCTATATAGGAAAAATCTACATGCTATATGTAACTCCGCCTTCATATCAGTTAGTAGATGTTCATTTTAAATCAACAATTGAAGAAAAGTCTGGATTTTACTTTTTTTTATTGATTTCCTAGCATAAAATTTCTCAGTAGAAGTTTGGTTTACCAAAACTCCAAAATTTGAGTGTGTTCTTTTGACACACTGGAACAAACAAGAAAATAATAACTAACCAAAGTAAAAAAAATATCTTTGCCCAAATTATGGAAAGTCTGAAAATAACTTTAAGACTGACTCTGAAAAACTTTCCTCTTTTAAATTTACTCTGCTGTTAAAAATAATTAGAAAACATTTTTAGTTTTTAATTAAGTGTTTTAAACTTTCCAACTCTATCCTGATATCACACAGCATGCCCACACAGCATGCCCACATCCAGACCTCCATCAAACCAGTAGCAGAGAAGAAAACATCTGTCCCACATGAAATTGTGTTTTTTTGTAATGAAATAAATTGAACATGAAAGTAAAAATGATCCATGCAATTTAAAACAAATCCATTGATCCAGTTTGGATCCAGTCTGGAACATCAATTAAACTTATGGATATCATCTGGAGGCGATAAGAACAGAGGCAGGAAAACTACAGTCCGATGACCATATGTGGGCCAGTAAGCCTTTTGGGTGGGACTAGGCTTGAAACACTGTCCTTTCTGTGTGAAGTTTGCATGTTCTCCCTGTGTATGCGCAGGTTTTCTCTGGGTACTCCGGTCAACCCAACATGCATGTTAGGTTGTTTGGCTGCTATGAAATTGGCCTTAGGAATAAAGGCTGGTGGTCTGCGTATGTATCTCCGCAACAGACTGGTGACTTGATCTGGTGTACCCTGCCTTTCGCCTGTAATCATCCAGGGTAAAGCATAATTTTCCCAGTTGATGACAGACAGAATAATGTTGAGATGTGTTTTAAATATTTTGGCCCCTATATAAGTTCTTCTTTCCAACATTTTGAGATTTAATCTTTTTTTTTTTTTTAAGTTTCTAATTATTGAACAAAATTGTTTTCCACTTGCAATTTAATACAATTTCATTCAGTTTAATTTTAGCCCAGCATCATAACATGTTAAGAGCAGATGGGCTTCATCAAGACAGTGAATGTAGAGATGAGCAGAACCAAAAAGATTGAAGTGGATGGAAAATATTAAGGTTTTTAAATAAATAAATAATTAATTACTCTATTCATCCCTCACCGGGGAAATTTGTGTGCTACACTCCTTACACCGCAGCAGGCTGCCCTTCGACGGCGCCAATGGTGGGAGAAGAGGGGGTTAGGTGTCTTCTTCAAGGACCCTAGATGTGCTCTCTGTGGGACGCAAACCCGCGACCTTCCGGTCCGCGCGCGAACGCGTTAACCGTGCTGTTGTCTCCCCCTTGTTTAAATAGTTCAATTAAAGCCAGGATGTTCTACCTCTATCATGATATCTTTGTTATTTTGTTCACCAAAACACACTCTTTTTGGCCCACTCTTTGGAACAAAAAAGTTCCCCACTTCTGGTTTAAAAACTTCTGGGAAAATATGTTTTCTGAACAAGTTTGAAATCGAGCAAAAAGAGGCTTTAGAAAACACTATAAATGGCCCTCAACGAGAAAAGAATTAATAATGTAGAAAATATGTTTTAAAAAAGACATCTGTGAGGCAGAAGCAAGGCTGCACCACACATGTAAGAATTCAAACTAGTTTTAAAGAAATAATTCCAGATCCTTTTAAGAAAATGAAAGAATTTCATAATGATTTTGTTGCGTGATACCAGCCATGTCCACACGTAGCCAGGTAGCTATTTTTAAAAACGTATATCCATTGTCCTCTGTTTTAGAACAACTCTTTTGTACAAATATAGCCGTTTTCAATATAACCACATCCACACGAACCCGTATGAATATGCTTCTGAGTGCGGTTATAAGCATGCCAGACCAGTAGTCGGCAGTGTTTTTTTCAGAGGATCCATGATGCCCACTGATATTAAAAACAACGACGCACACAACTGACGTTTATGCATTAATTGTCGCAGGTAGTGGTGTTTAAAAATGCAAAATGCGGTTATGCATGTGGATCGATTTGCTGCCGAGTGTGAAGCGGCCGGGATGGGAATTAGCGCCTCCAAATCCGAGACTATGGTCCTCGCCCGGAAAAGGGTGGAATGTCCCCTGCGGGTCAGGGACAGGATCCTGCCCCAAGTGGAGGAGTTTAAGTATCTCAGGGTCTTGTTCACGAGTGGGGGAAGGATGGAGCGGGAGATCGACAGGCGGATCGGTGCAGCATCAGCAATAACTAGGACGCTGCATCGGTCCGTCGTGGTAAAGAGAGAGCTGAGCCGAAAAGCAAAACTCTCGATTTACAAGTCGATCTACGTTCCTACCTTTACCTATGGTCACCAGCTGTGAGTGGTGACTGAAAGAATGAGATCGTGGATACAAGCGGCCGAAATGAGCTTCCTCTGCAGGGTGGCTGGGCTCTTATTCAGAGATCGGGTGAGGAGCTCTGCCATCCGGGAGGAGCTCGGTGTCGAACCGCTCCTCCTCCAGGTCGAGAGGAGCCAGATTGGGTGTTTCAGGCATCTGGTTAGGATGCCCCCCGAGCGCCTCGCGGGCGAGGTGTTTTGGGCACGTCCCACCGGGAGGAGACCAAGAGGCAGACCCCGGAGCCGCTGGAGAGACTATGTCTCACAGCTGGCTGGAGAACGACTTGGGATCCTTGTGGGTGAGCTGGAGAATGCGGCCGGGGTGAGAGATGCCCGGGCTTCCCGTTTGAGGCTGTTGCCGCCGCGACCCGGTCCCGGAACAAGCGGAAGATGACGGAATTGAACTTTTAGGATTATTTTTATGCTTTAAATAGTTAAAAAAAAAAACAAAACTGAAATGATCGAGTTTTTACTGAGTCTGGGGTAACAAATGACTTTGTTTTTAATATAAAAACAAAGTTTCATTTACTCCCTCTGACACTTTTTCATTTTAAATTTAGTTTAGTTTCCATTAAAATCAAAGAAAATTAAACAAACTAATCCTCTCTGTGACTCATAAAAAACCCTCAGTAAAATATGAAATAAGTATAACTTTTTTTTATTGTTACACTCACTTCTAAAACTGGTCGAAAACAAGATGTGTGAAAAATCCCAACAGATGTGATGGGGTAAAAGTAAAACTAATAAAGGCACGTTCCACACAGCAGGTTCATCAAACTGTTACTTTGATCAGAACTGTAAGCTCTCTGTTCCAGACATCAAAAGTTTCCAAAGCCAGACTCAGACACGTTTATGGAGCATCATAAAAAAAACTATCAGTAAAGGAAAGTCTGCATTTTTCATTTCCTAAGTTAGAGGTAACCCTTACTCTGAATCTGTTAATATGGAAATGGTCCCTGTCAAGAAATCCTGTTTGAATTCTCTGACATGTCCAGTTTGACATGCTATGAATGTGCATTTTCATAAGAAAAGTCATCACAATTGACCCTCCTGTGATGTTCGGGTCAAATTGACCCGTTTGCAAAAGTTTAAAAAAAGAACAAAAAAAAAAAACCCTGGACTTAACAGGAGGGTTAACCTATTCAAGCATATCTACTTTAATCTATCTCCATCTATAGATATATATAGAAACCAAAGAGTTTTCTTTACTTTCATGACCATAAAAATGGTAGATTCACATTGAAGGCATTGCGAATCTACCATTCATTGGATGCTGGTGGCTCAAATGAACTTATCTTCAACAGCACAGGTGACTCTTGGCTTTCTTTTCCAAGCACAACGTCATGATGTTGAAGGTGGAGATGCAGGACTCAGATGTATAGCCAGTTTTAACCAGTTAATCGCAGGTAACAGGAATAGAGAACAGCAAGGTGAAGGAACTGACGAAGTGCCCAGCAGAATGAGAGATCAAACGTGGAGGGACACCATCTTGGCCACACTAGGAGATGAACAGCAGAGCAGGAGGATGATCTGACATTTCAGACATGGTCACCAGGGGTTACTTAACCAGGGGAATAAGAGACACAGCTGAAAAAAACAGGGTACCAGGTGTGAGGAGTTAGGGCAAAGCACCAGACTTGAAGGGAGGGAATGTCCTACCTGAGAGGATCACCACAAATGATCCTCATGATAGTTTTCTTTGTAGTATTTGATGGTTTTTGTGTCTTCCCTTGGAGACACTTTCAAAGTTTTCCCAATTTTTCAGACTGTCTGACCTTCATTTTTTAAAGTAATGAGGGCCACTTGTTTTTCTTTACTTAGCTTCTTTATTTCTTGCCACAATACAAATTCCAACAATTTATTCAGTAGGACTGTCATGACTTCTATAACCACCAAATGAGGAGATGTGGCAAAAAAGAAATCAGGTGGAAAGTTCTTCCCTAATGACTTGCAAATGTTTTCTTTCTCTCTCTCACCCTGAGTTGTACACTCTGTACAACTCAGGATTGCAATGATAACATTAACCATCATCGAGTAACGGATGTCTCACAGCAGCAACAGAATTTTTCACCTGTTTCACCAGCTGGTGACCCTGAGTTGTACACTCTGTACAACTCAGGGTGATTTTCAGATCTGACCAGTCGTGTTGTCTCTCTGTCTTTCAGCTGTAATTTTTCTATGAGAGAGTGTGCTGTTAAATGAAAGGTTATAGATACAACAGAGGGAGGCAAAATTTGATTGCATCATACAAGATTGGTTGCGTCATGGGCAGAAGCGATCGGTCGCGGATCTCGACGAGGCCGCAGATCTTGACGGAACACCAGCACAGGGGGCATACACTGTTCGATCCATCATCTTCCGCTTGTTCCGGGGTCGGGTCGCGGGGGCAACAGCCTCAAACGGGTAGCCCAGGCCTCTCTCTCCCCGGCTGCATCTTCCAGCTCACCCGGAAGGATCCCAAGTCGATCCCCAGCTGTGAGACAAAGTCTCTCCAGCGGGTCCGGGGTCTGCCCCTTGGTCTCCTCCCGGTGGGACGTGCCCGAAACACCTCGCCTGCAAGGCACTCGGGGGCATCCTGACCAGATGCCCGAACCACCCCATCTAGCTCCTCTCGACCTGGAGGAGGAGCGGCTCGACACCGAGCTCCTCCCGGATGGCAGAGCTCCTCACCCGATCTCTGAGTGAGAGCCCAGCCACCCTGCAGAGGAAGCTCATTTCGGCCGCTTGTACCCGCGATCTCATTCTTTTGGTCACCACCCACAGCTGGTGACCATAGGTGAGCATACACTGCTGTTGCAAAACACTTCCTGCTTACATAAGAACATGGGTGTGGCAGAGACCAAAACTGGGCGTGGCAAAAAACAGCCTGGCATTCGAATAGTATCTGAATACTGAACGGGAAAGATCGCAAATTGTAAAACACAACCCCTTTTATGACATTTATAAAAGAAAACAAGACAATTGGAAGATTGATGACTCCATCTAAACTTGTGCTTGTTAGAATAAGCTCCCTGTTTGGAAATCATTTTGCATCGTAATTCAGACCTTTTCAGGTGCCGATGCGAACATTTTCCACTAATAACTACATTAACTAAAAGTTGTTCAGCAAAGTTATTTCCTGAAATAAACTGATAAACCAATAGAACTCATGGAAAAGTTAATAAAAACACAGACAATGTCTTCATCTGGTTAAAAAAAACCTACTGTATACTAAAGCTTTGAAACAAACACGTAACTGCAGGTTATTTTATCCAAACACGCAGGTGGTCGTACTTATTCCTGCATTATCAAACCAGTCGTGTCCCGTTTCCAGCCCCAGCTAAACCAACACCCTCTCAGTTACTATGGAGCTCCTCTTTGCTCCTTTCAGCAGCAGATCACTGTGGGCCCCAGAACAAGGTTCAGAGGGAAAAAACACAAACTCTCTCAGCCTGACTTACTTCCAGTCCAGCCAGCATATTAACCCCCTCCAGCTCCCAGAGGGGTTTTCATTTGACTGATCTTATCTCAGCAGAAGAGGAAATTGAGATTGATGGCTTCCATATTTGAAAGAAAGTGGAGAATAAATTTCCCCTTTTTCTTTTCATCCCCCATCCTGACCCACTAACTCAACCCCCGAATATTTCCACCATTTCAGCTTTTCACCAATTTTTTTTTGTTCATTTAATTTTTTTTGGTTTGTTTCAGAGAGTTAATCTTCTCTTTAGTCATTGGATGAAGAGAAACGATTAAGTATATCGTCAGTTTACAAGTTACTCATAAAAAGTTTGGTTTTGTTGATGTCTACCGATGTACAGAACCAACAAGACTGATGGTACAATGGAATCTAGAAACCATTAAGAATAAAGTTGTCATAATGTGGAACTGAGGCCAAAAATATACACAACAGACAGGCTCAGATGAAAAAATCACTTGCAGATTTATTAGATTGATCAAAAGTCCAAAAAAAAGAAGACAAAAACATATAAACAAGGCAGGTTCTGATGTAGAAGCTGGAGCCAAAAACTGGATAACAGGTCAAGCATTATGAACAACGATCTGGCGAAGAGTGTGTCAAAAACTGATCCATTTATGCTCCAGAAGATGAGTAAATGAGTTTCAGGTGTGACTTGTGCACTAACACAGACAAGAGGGGGCGTAGGGGAACAGGACACAGAGGGGGAACAGACTACTCTTTTGACAAAAGTAAAATCAAAACATCATAAAAGTTACTTTCAACGCTGCTAACTTGACAAAAATAAGAAATCAGTGCTCGTTGGATTTGTTTGGCTTAAATTATGCAAAAGCTAAGGTTTAAAACATTCATAGTAAACCATAAACTGAACATGGCCAGTATGTGCGCCATCCTTTTCCAGAAGCGCCTGCGCTGGCTAGGCCACGAATGCAGGATGAACAATGGCTGCATTCCAAAAGACATCCACTAGTGGGAGCTGACGCCAGGAATGTGGCCAACTGGACAACCTGCCTGCAAGAGGGATCTCAAGTCGTGCAACATCAACGGAGCTGATCTCGAGTCAGAGACTTTTAAATGCTACAGGTGACATGACACTATCAAAATCTGTATCGAGCAGGCCGAGGAGACCAGGGAGATCCAGTGCGAGGTTGCAAAGACACGGAATTGGCAAAAAAGTCAGTCGGCCACTGCTCCCCCTCTGACTCATACCACCTATCACATTTGCAGCTAGTGTAGTGGGAGCCACAGCTCCCACATTGACCTTTTTAGCCATAACCAACGCTGCTCAAACAAATAAGTATCCAAGTGCAGATTACTTTACGAACAATTAGTAAACCACAAAATTTAAGTTCGTTTTAAAATCTCATCTAAATGGCCTACATTTATTTGTTTAATTTGTTAGATAATTAGACAAAAATTCTACCAAAAATTTTAGGCACAAAAAAAAAACAAAAAAAAAACTCCCGAACAAAATCATTATTGACGTCATTTATTCTAAACTTTTGAAGAAAAATTGGTGAAATGCAAAATGTTTTTTAGCCAGAAAATTAGAAACTGTCTAATGTCATTTCAAATAAATAACTTCTCCATGTTTTCTTAATCTTCGGACCAGAACAATGATAAACTAGAAAAGCACTCGGGAAGGGTGGACCTCCGCCAAGGTCTGTGGAACAGGCCGTACATTTTTCCATCCAGCCAATGGTAGCAGATTAACAACCTGAACAGGTCGCCAGTATGTCTAAAGGCCATTTAGAGGGATCGACAACTGGTCAGCTGAAAAGTTAAAAAAAGTTGAAAAAAACAAAACAACACTTAAATTTAGCTAAAAAGTAAGAAAGCTGGAAAAGCTAAAGTTCGCCAAAAAGCTAAAAACTTAAAAAAAACTAAAGTAGAATAAAAGTTGAAAAATTAAAATGAGTTAAAAAGCTTTGAATAAATCATTCATATGTACAAAATGCTTAGAGAGCAAAAGTTGCAAAAAAATGTAAAAGTTAAAAAGCCCAAAATAATCAAAAACACTAAAAAAAGCAAACGTTAGCCAATAATAAAAAAAAGCTCAGCTGATAAAACCCTCATAAACTAAAAAAAAGCTAATGTTAGCCAAAATGCTAACGTTAGCATTTTAGCTGAAGGTATTTAACCAAAAAAAATTAACCCTTGACATTTAAAATCAATAGCCACAACGACCAACACACAGACAGCTTGAAGTTACTCACAGTTCTCGCTGGAAAATGTTGCTAACCGGTTCCAAGAAACCTGCCTGCTAAAGTCCCAGCATGTAGCAAGACTTTAGACTTTACATCGAACTTTTAAAACCCTCTTGGACCAAAGGGTAATCTAGATCACCCCCAAAAGTTAATTGCTTTTAACGGACATCTGGACATATCCACAAATCTTCAAATTGTGGCTGGTGTATGTCCTAAAAATTTCATAAAACTGTACCCATAAATGTTTGAATTATCTTCTTCACATTTCGTTGAGCAACTTCAACCGTGATTCCAGTCTGAACACATTCGGCCGCACTATGGTGTGTGCAGACACAGACATGGAAAAGTGTGGCAAAAACTAAAGATGGTTGACTCGTGGTGTTTGTGAACAACAAATGATGGTCGTTCCAACCACATCTGTGGAGATATTAGTCGTCGGTTCAAGGCCTTGTTACGTGCCACGGGAATTCACATCACATCGTTGACATGATACACTACTGTACATTCCCTCCCATCGCAGAGCCAACGGTCATGTATGACACCCAGCCAGCAACTGTTCCACCTCTGTTCCACCAAGTGGTTGTTCCAGCTCTGTTCCTCCTAACTCGTTATCCTCCAGCGGCTGTTCAGAAGCTAAATGAAGCACACAGAGCGCACTGCTCTGTTTGGACTGTGTTACCAGACCGTGAATTTCCCCAGTAGGGGATCAGTATATAAAATAAAATTTTAGTTCAAAATTGTTGTCCAAATATTTCTGCGACACACATGCTCTCTCACTTTATAATCTATTCACAAGTCAAAATCCTTCATTTAAATTTCAAACGTGTGGTATTTAAATGAAGCTTTGGATTTAAGACTTCCTCTTTGCTGGCAGGAATTCACCTGGCCTTAAGCAACTACCTTTGTGCAACTCATGCTCCTCCAGTGGATTAGCAGCTCTCAAGAGCCATTTAACTCACAAATGTCTGTGTTCTGGAGTAATGCTGGAAGGACAATACGGTGTAGAGGAAAAAAAAAAAAAAGTTCACTGAGTATAAAGCTGATAGTTATAAAGCAGTCATATACCAATGAAGGGCCCATGAATAAAAAGCAAACCCCTCCATTAGGGGGATGTGTCTAAACTTGAGCTAAAAGGAATGTTTTGGATTCACAAAAACAGTGACACTGTGTGTGTTTGTGGCGGTATGTTGTAAAAGTTTGCTTGAATAGATCGACTGACCTCGGTCAATGCAACAGATTGAACTAAATATCTGTGTTGCTTCAAGTTTCGGCCACCATGCTCACATTCAGCTGTGAAAGCTGTGCTCTCTGTGTACAAAACATCTGTGTAAAAAATCACGCATACTTTCGGTGTGCTCCAGCTGTGCCGTGTCTGTTTTTATCATGAGAGCCTGTTTGTGTGTCTCCTAACAATGCTGTGTTTGTGTGTTGCATGTGTGGTCAAAAAAAAAAAAAGTCAGGCCATTTCCTTCTGAAAAATGTAGGGAAAAGGATATAAATCTTCTCCGGCTCCCAGCGGAACGTCACAGAAGACGGAGACCTTAGAGGCAGCAGGAGAGGAACCCAGACATTAATCGAGGAATCCAAGAAGAATGTTTTTCTGCGTCTTGTTGGATGCTTAAAACCTGGCCAGGAAGTGTGTGTCTCAGCATGCTCAGCTTTTCTGGTGAATGTGTGCATAGTTAGATTTGTGTGTGTGAGTGTGTGTAGATGCCTCTGAAAATGCCTTCCCAGGCTCCCTCTTCTGGGGTGGAAATGGGGCAATAAATAGCAGGGGTATCTCCTGGCGGCTGTCCAAGAACTAAGACTCTGGCAAGGAAGTGACTCATTTTAGTGGACAGAAAAAGAGAAGGGAGGTAGGAATAAGAGGATTTTTGTGTCTCTTATTATCAGTCAGCCAAGGCAAACCACACAGCCGGGCCAAAGAAGGGAGAGAGGGAGGGAGGGAAGAGGAAGTGGAGATGGTGGTTGAAAAAGGAGGGGTATAGAGAGCCTGTGCTGCTCTGATAGGACCTTTGCTGCTTGTATTTAGCTTTTTAGGAATTGACTTTTGACCTTTTCTCCGCTCTGAGCAGGGGACCATGCTGGGATGGTTTGTTTGCTGACACTGGAGTGATGAGTGCTCGCTGTTTGGATTCTGCGGGCATTTTATTTCATGCAAAGTAAAAATATTTACTGAAGGGATGTGCCTCTTCTAGATTTTAGTTGGTTTTTATTGAACAAAAAAAAGGGAAGTGAGACTGAGCTTTCTCTGTTCTCTGAGCCAAAGTGTTTCAGGTAGGTAAGTAAATCACTGACTGGAAGGAGGAATCTATTTGATCTGTTTATGTGCGTGAATGCATGGACATGTTTGCAGAAAAAAAAGAGAAAAGAAAAAAAAATGGGCGTGGGACTCAAAACTAAACTCCCTGCGATTTTGGGTAGATATACCAGTGGGGTTCACATACAGTATATTTTGAAAATAAAGCTTTAACAACACCGTTAGATTCCTCGTATTAAAAAGCCTGAAAAAATATATAAATGTAAGTTTATCCATACAGTACATGTTTGAGGCAGTGGCTCAGTGGTAGAGAATTTGCCCACAGACTGGAATGGAAGTTAACGGGAAATTTGTGGGTTTGATTCCCACTGAGCTCACACTTAGGGTCCTTGGAGAAGACACCTGACCCCCCGTTTCTTCCACCATTGGCGCCGTCATTGGTAGCAGCCTGCTGCGGTATAATGCACAAATTTCCCCGGTGAGGGATCAATAAAATATACATTATTAATACTACTAAATATATACTAAATACTCATTGCAAAAAATCAGAAAGTTGAAGTAATGAACTGGCTTGAAGCCAATGGATTTTGTTCACCATACAAAAAGGATTGGCGAAAGTTTCTATGCGCCAAAATGTACCCAGTTTATTAACTGGGTACTCACCCTAAAAAAAGAAAAAAATTTAAGTAAAAAAATAAATTGCCAGTCTATGACAAGAGTTTAGATTTTAGCTGAAAGAGGCTTAAAACCCACCTTTTTAACTTGGCTTTTACTTGATTTGAATTCTTTGCTTTTGTGAGGGCCCTGGGCCCTTTCCTGCTGCTGTCTGTCTGTCTCTCTCTCTCTCCTGTGTGCAGGAGACTGTTGCTCCGTTGCCACATAGTGAATTAATTGAGAGCGGCTGTGTCCTCTTCCTGCTGTCTGCTGCCCTGGATCTCCCATGCTCCAGTTGCTGCTCCGTTTTATCAGGGTTTAATGTATTATTATTATTATTATTATTATTATTATTAATAAAAGGCGTTAAACCATCCGCCTGCCTTCCTCGTCTTCTGTTTTGTCGGGGTCTTGAGCCAAACCCCTGACACTTTAGATGAGTTTATGTAATGAAATCTGTTTACTTTCCTGTTTTTACAAAGTTGTATTTTTCTGATTAATTCCTTATATAGTTTTTAACCTGTTTTACTGGTTTTAGTTTTTAGTCTGTGTCTTATCCCAGTGTTTCCTCATGGGGATCCTCCATCCCACAAGCTCTGCCTGCTCAGTCTGTGGGGTCTTCTCTGTGGGGTCTGACTGGCCTGGGTGGTGTGGGTGCCTCACTTTAGCCAGGTGGCTTCTGTGGGTGCCTGTGTCTCTTGGAGCTGGGTGGACCCCTGAGGTTTAGGCCGCTGTAGTCATGGGCAGGCCGACTCCTCGTGTGAATCGATCATCAGTTATTATTTTCTCCCAGCATCAGGCCAGATGCTTATTTTTATTTCAGTTAAAGACACAGTAGCTACCGATTCAGGTGAAATTGGGGTTGGGAAGGGTGTGTGTGGGGGCTGTGTGAACGTCGATACATGTGTGCAGTGTTTTGTATGAGCGTGTGATTTTTGATGGATGCTTCTTTTTGACTGTATGTTTTTTTTATTGATCTGGATTTTAATAAGTTTTAAGTTTTTATTTGTTCTGTTTCAGCACTTTGTGTAACTTTGTGTTGAAAAAGCGCTTTATAAATAAAATTTGATTTGACTTAAACAGAAACTTCAAAACACTCACCTGGCGGAGATCTTTCTTTATAAAAGAAGTGCTGCCTTGGCCTGGCACGTTTACAACAGTGTTGCATTACATCATTTGAAAAGGGTGAAATATACATTTAACTTAGTTCATTCAGATACTTAAATATTTTACGCAATCAACTAACCTGTATAGAAAAAAAAACTATAGACAAAGAAGAAGAAACCTATTGGAAAAGTATTTAAAAGAGTGCTCATGAACAGTTAAGCTCACCTACTGTAGGTTTGTAGCATGCTGCAGATAGGTTTCATCCAAACAGACAAATAACGATAAGGGAGGGCTTCGGAAAGTGTACAGGAGATCACGTTAAGGATGCAGATTTTGGAAAAGGTGACCCGATATGATCAGTTAAGGTCCAGATATACGTAAGTGGAACATCCACCAGTCGTTGTTTTCCAGAAATGGGTTGAAGAAGAGTGAGAGAGGGTTCAGTTGGGAACAGTTTAATGAGTGATGAAGTGGCCTCGTAGACCAGAGTATTGTTGACCAGAGAACTGTGTTCTGGTGCCCCTACTTCTGGTTTTTAGTTGTTCACTAGCAACTCGTTAGATATGGTTTGTTTGGTGCGACATTTTAACATAATTTATAAAAGACTGGGCTTTACGATTGGAAAAACTCAGAGACCTATTGAATGGAAGTTGAAAAAGTTTGTTTCTTCCTACCATCCCGCTGCTGTGTGTTGGATAATCTGAAAACATTTAAATAACTTTTAGACCACTTTGAGAATAAGACTCCAAAGTTTTAGAACTTTCAACACTGTTGATTCCAATTCATGTACAAATAGTGTGCAAACATGTTTTTATGGCTTCTAAGTCCCACGTGGTGGAGTGCGCAGAATTTTGAACATTTTGAGCCCTTACAAAAGATTTTCTCTTCTTAACATGATCCAAAAAACATTTGAATGTTTCATGCAATGCTATTTCCATGATCTGAACTAATCTTTTTAGGCTTTTATAAACATTTTTCACAGCACCACCACAAGTCTACTGGCAGATTTATGACTGCTGTGTGTCTAGAAGACATCTTGAACCATTGAAGGTTTTCGACAGTTTGCTGGAAGTCTAAAAAAAAAAGAAAATTCTGTTAAAAGCCAAACAGATTTTTTTTATCATTGCGTTTAGAACAAAGAAACACACAAAAACGCAAAGATATTTTGGGGGTTTCAATCATTCATCATGAAAAATGACTTTTAATTTATTCTGCGTGTAAAGCAGTGACAAAATATTCGCTGATGATGAAACCCTGAGAGACGACTTAAAAACCAAGGCATAGTGTTCTTGTTTTCTACATTTATCACAACTTTGGTGATCAACATCCCACATCCAGTCAGTGAGGTTTTTCTACAATATAATTATAAGTCAATGAAAAACAACCATTCCTAAGCAATGAACATCCAGCTCCACCTTGTCCCATCTGAGTTCCCAGGTGGGTGAGCAGTACGGCAGACCTTTGTTCCGTGTGTGTGGAAAAGCACACACTGTCAACATGAGAGAGAAAAGCTAATATTTACCACGTATGGCCTCGGCTTTAATATTAGCTAGAGGTGCTAGTTGAGGGGGAACAGAACTCTCACTCTGGTCTCACAGGGCAATTTTTTAAAGATTTGTTTTTCAGACCTCCCTAGCTTTACGTGACAAGATAGAGTGGAAGGCATCCAACTTCAAAGTGTTGAAAAACCATATCAGAAATGAGTGCAGAGGGTCTTATTTTGATCATTAGTAAAGCTAAGTTTTATTGCTTTTGAATTTGGGAAACTAAAGTGTGATCAAGCGGTAATTTTTTCACATTTTAAACAGGACAACAGATCCACAAATTCTGAGACTGACATTCAAACCCTAACCCTAGCCCTAACCCTAACCCTAACCCATTAACATGTGATATGGAGGTCTTATTTTCAAACAGTATTCTAAGTCAAGAAACCCCTCAAACTTCTCTTAAGGTGACCAGGCATGCAGTAGCCTGGACAAAGTTATTTCTGTTGCCAGATATTTTCTCTACACTTTGCTTTTGTGCTTTTGTCCAGAACACTTTCAAGCAGGAAATGATCCTGGCCATTTCTGTCCTCACCACCAACTCTGCAGAGTGCATATTTAAGTCATTCTGGCAGTCTGACCTTTCTCAGGAAAGAACTCCAGACGCGTTCTAGTCCAGGCGTTTTGACTAAATACTGCATGAAATCGCCACAGAATTTCCAATGACCCAATCCGTGGGTCTCTGGTGCGGAACCCACATCAACATGCTATTTATGCTGGTGGCCAGGTGTTGAGGGGAAATTCTCAATTGAATATTGTATCCAGCTTTGTGGGAGCTCAGGGAGCTGTATCTTGTGTGGATATTCATTTCACTGCCTCACTATGCACTCTGTCTCCTCTCCTTCCGTCTTGTTTTTGGCATTCCTCCGATCATGGCCGATTCCAGTCTGCTGTGGCTCCCACTTGCACACCTGCCACAGAGAAACAGCTGTGGCCCGGCACAACATCATTAGTGCAGCTGAAAGAGAAGGAAAGGCCTGCATGGACCTCCACCCCCATGTTTACTCTCCTCAAGAGTTCAACTCCAGGGCATCTGTACAATGGACAAACATTTTTTCGATAAAGACGTGCAGAAGTGCCCCCCACCATGTCCTCATGCACTGGCGAGTACGTGTAACATGACCGAGGGAAGATCAGGGGTGGTGAAAGAATTTTTTTTTTAATGTGTGATTAATGTGTTCCATTTTTAAGAGGGGTTAAATTCTCACAGCTGTACATGATCTGGTTTTAAGGACTACCTTTGTTTTCCCATAAAGCAACAGCTTTTTCATGCCAAGACATAAAATTGCTGAATGGCAAACTGTCTGAGATTAGGTTTTGACCTTCACAGACGTGACATAGCCTTTACAGATGAGCGGAAATCTAATCAAGGAATGCTTCACAAGCAGTCGAGACATGCGGAAGAGCATTTCGTTTAGTGCTGCAATCCATATGTCCTCAGTGGATGTGAAGGACAAGGAGAGAGGAAGTGCTTCTATTGATTTGCACAGATATTGAGATACTGAAGTATAAGCCTCCGCTAACAGCCTCTGTTCTTTCAGAAACAGAGGAGGGAGATTTGACCCCTGTGGGTATCAAGGGCTGCTCCAAAGAGCAGACGCCAAACCACAGACCCAAGTCTCCACTGCAAAAAATGCCTCCATAATCATTTTGGTGACCAGTTTCAAAAGTGCTGTCCAGGCAGTTTTTGACATGATAGCAGCTCAAATAGCAATCGAGCAAAAGTGTAATAAACAAAGTTTGTACCAATACGGGAAGAACCTTGCATTCAGATAGTAGCTGATTATTGGATGAGAAAACCTGCAAAAAGAGATGAAACAAGTATAGAAAAAGACAACCACTTAAGATTTTTCGTTTTATGCGAGGATAATGATCAAACATTTTGCACAGTTCCCTATTGAGGGTATTGTGTTGAATTTTCTTCTGGACCAGCACTCGACATCTAAAATCAAGGATAGTTTTGCCATTTAGATGCACCGTTGAGCGTTGAACCCTTGAACACTATTCACGTAAATTCTGCCCATTTTCACAGTGACACGTGTGTTCGCTTTCTTTCGGTTTGTAAAGGGCTTTGTTTTCACAAAACGAAAGCTTAAGAAAATGGCCTAACGATATAATTGGTTTTCATCTTCTTACCTGCTTTTGCCATAACCTACTGTAGCTTGCGCCATATGGATATGCAATGAATTCTGCATGAAGTTCTCCATGTGTAATCGTTTGAATCAGAGCAGGAGAAGGTGATTTGTCGAGTGATATACTGCAAGTTGATTGGGGTGACTTGAGCCTGCCAAACAAAGATTCCCTTTAGCTAAATACTGCAGCAAAACACAATGACATAACCAAAATGTGCTTGAAAGATTGCAAAATAGTAAGATAACATTGCAAACAGAATGATTTGTTATATTGTTATAAAAAATTCTGGCAAATTGGCATGATTTTGTCATTTTCTTCGAAGATGATCAAATTTAGCCCCAGTCTTTAAATTTTATCATAGGAAAAGAAGGTGGAAGATTTTTAAGTACTTAGAATCAACAGTTCAGAGCAATGGAGAGTGTGGAAAAGAGGTGAAGAAGCGTGTGCAGCCAGGCTGGAACGGGTGGAGGAAAGTATCAGGTGTGATGTGTGACAGACGAGTTTCAGCTAAAATGAAAGGGAAAGTGTACAAAACCGTGGTGAGACCAGCCATGCTGTTTGGTCCAGAGACAGTGGCACTGAAGAAAAGACAGGAAGCAGAGATGGAGGTAGCAGAGATGAAGATGCTGAGGATCTCTCTGGGAGTGACCAGGATGGACAGGATCATGAATGACTGTATCGGGGAACAGCACATGTTAGAGGTTTTGGGGATAAAGTCCGAGAGGCCAGACTGAGATGGTTTGGACATGTGCAGAGGAGAGAGAGAGGGTACATCGGAAGAAGGATGCTGGGTTTGGAACCACCAGGAAAGAGGCCTAGAGGAAGACCAAAGAGGAGGTTCATGGATACAGTGAAGGAAGACATGAAGATAGTTGTCTTCCTTCACTGTAGGAAGTGTGGCCAAAGAGGATGCAGCAAATAGGGCTAGATGGAAGAAATTGACTTGCTGTGGCGACCCCTGAAGGGAAATGCTGAAAGAAGAAGAAAAGGAAAAGCATTTTATCCTGTGACACATATTTGTAAATGGTGCATTAATTTGTCGAGGAAGGCAACCCCACACAAACTTGACGCTACCCAGAGAAGATTTTGCGTTGAACTCAGAATTTTTACAAGAGTGTGACAGCAAGGTAAAGAATAGACAGATGGAGTGTAAAAACATATGAAATGCTGAAATATTTGTGACATAAGCAGCAATTGTTGATATGGGAATCTGTCAAGATATGTAATCAACAGTATATCTTCTGTCATCTATGCTGTCGTTCTCATAAGCAGTTCTGAGTAAACAAAAATGGTCTGTACTTATACACTTAAAGCACTTGCTCATACCTGCAAGTACACCAACGGGCTTTCCAGTGTACCTCACGTTCATCCGTTCTCACATACATGCACACCTGACAGCAGTAAGCTGCCATGCAAGGTGCTAAACAGGACCCATCAGGAGAAGTTAGAAGTTGCTCAAAGACATGGCAATATGAGGTCCAGAGGCAGCAATCGAGTGTGCAATCCAACGGCTACTTGATGACCACCCTGACACTGAGCCCTGAAGTAACTGAGTCCAGAGAGTGAAAGAGACATTGTTGAATAGAATTATGTAGAACAATGTAGAAAGTTTGTGTAGCTGGATCAGAATGTGAGTTCAAATAAGTAGGAAAAAGTGTAAAGAAGACTAATTTTGCTTAAATGTTTGAACATTTACATGGACAGTTTGAGTTCACACTGGAACTCATCTATGGTCACCAGGTGAAGGTGGTGACCAAAAGAACAAGATTGTGGATACAAGCAGTCCAAACGGGTTTCCTCTCCAGCGTGGCTGGGCTCTCTGTCAGAGATAGGGGGAGGAGCTCTGCCATTGGGGTTGAGTTCGGATTAAAGCCATTGCTCCACTGGGAGGGCATATCCCACTGGGAGGAGACCAAGAGGCAGACCCAGGACCTGCTGGAGAGACTACGTCTCACAGCTAGCTGGGGAACGCCTCGGGATCCTCTCTGGTGAGCTGGAGGATGTAGCCGGGATGAAAGAAGCCTGGACTTCCCGTCTGAGGCTATTCCCCCGCGACCAGGCCTTGGATAAGCGGAAGACAATGAAAGGGAACAACCCAAAAGCACATAGTAATGTCAAACCAAGCAGTCTGGTGCAAAATGGAACTTTTAGAAGATATCGACCATTTCTGTTCGTATAGGGGCTAATTCTGGAATCATACATTGCATGGTTGTACGGTTACAACTGGAATAAATTAATACAATCCAAAAAATCCCCAATATTGAGTTGCACCATTGAAAGAACTAATAAAAACACTGACATTGGCATGCAATCACCAAATCACAATGATCCAGGGGTAAACACTTACGTCATATAAGTATTGCTTTGGTTTGACACAATACCGACTCTTTGGGATGCACAAAGGTTACAATCCTGTTTAAACCAACTTTCATATCAAAGGCAGTTTTTCCATTTTGTGTAAATTATCCTGTTTTTTTTTTTTTTTGCACCCATCAAAAGTTTTATTTGGATGCATCCTCATAATTTAATCCAATAATTCATTTACTGTACATGCATTACAATAGCCATGTTCTGAATTTTTCTAGCTTGATTTTTTTCGTTTTGTCCTAAAGCAGGCATGGGCAAACTACGGCCCGCGGGCCACATGCGGCCCATTAAACGTTTTAATCTGGCCCACCAAACTTGAAAACATTAAATAATTAAAAATTGTTAGTTTTATTTCCCCTGCAATTCTAATGTTTTGTCACTAGATGCAGCATTCTGGATATAATGGCTTTGTTGAGAAAACAACAACATTGCTCCCATTAAAATGTGTGTCTTTGTGATGTGTACGCTGTCAAAATAAACAGTGTGCACAGATATGGAAATCCATTACACACACGTAAGCAAGCGTGTTAGATGTTAAAACAAGCAAAATTTTACATCAAGCGTTTTGATTTTAAACCTAGCGCCGCTAAATGCAAGTTTTAAGTGCTATCGCGCTAGGTTTCCAACCTGGCGCCGCTAGATTGGAAATTTAACGCAGATGAGACACAAAGTTTTCTTTCACGTTAGTAAAAAAAGAACTCTTCCTCCCATTCACTGTGAAAATGATAAGTTTTCTTCCTTTTTTCTGCCATGTTTTTGTGGGTAAAAAACATGCTCACAAGCTCATCTTAGCAAAGCTGGTTTGTCATGCGCACTAGAGTAACCACCGACCCATTATACATCCTAGCTCGTATATTAAACTTTTTTGTGATATACATTTTTTTTTACATTTTTATGTTTTCATTTTTAAATTGACATCATTATAAATGAAATACAAACAGAATAGCAACACAATTAAATAAAATTTTAGACATAGCTAATTCGTAATCAGTGCTATTTTTAGAACTGGCCTGCGGGCGACTGATGCGGTCGCTGCAAGCGACCTGGTGAGCCCTGTTTTAAACTAATATAGAAAATGAAGCACAGTCATCTGTTTGGGATTTAAATACAGTGAAAATATCACCGGGGAGACGCATTACATCATACTGATGGATACAGGCACTCATGACATCACCATCAAACCTAATCAGGAGTTCTTTAAAGACCCATTGTGCCACTCGTTTTTTTTTTGTTACTAGATTGCAGATGTACAGGGAACTGTGTGACACCACTACTCTGTATCCAACTGCTCCGGTTGCCAATGGATTACATCCTTAAAAAGTAAAAAAATAATTTATTCTCTAACGCAGTTTGATTTTAGAGCAAAAGAAAACCTAAATTAGAGGGAAAAAAATTTAAAACCATTTATTTTAAGATCATTTTCTAGGATGAACATTTTATATGGAAAAAGTTACAAAACAAAGCCTATTTGAAGACTCAGCAGAAGATTAAATAACCTGTTTGGATTAATATTTCTTGCAGTGGATCCTAACCACAGAAAATCAATCCGTCACCACACGCACAGGAAGGAAGCCTGGGCTGGAGAGAGATACTGCTCTTAATGACATGTCTCTGTGTGTCTGGACCAGAGGGGGAAGTAACCGGATATTTAAACAGAGATAAGAGTGTGTGCCAAAGGGGCCGGGATTGGATATGACTGAAACCCCATGGCAACCGGCCGGGGCTATTGGATATGGAAAGGTAAATAGTAATGCAGTCGGAGCATGTTTTAATGCTGTAAATTAAAAGCTCATGTAACATTTATGAGTGTGTGATGCATATAGAAGGTTCCCTCCTGCCAAAAGTTCATTAGTGATTTCCTCTGTGCTTTTGTTTTAAATAAAAACTTGGAACATAGATTTTTGGCTCATCAGAACGTACAAGCTGAAATTAGACATAGTGTGTTTCCAAGAAAGAACATTCACTTTGTGAAGAAAATGAGGGAGATTCAATCATCTTATGAGACTTCCGGGAGGACGAAAATGAAAAATAAACTTTAAATGATGGAGAAACTTTATGTTTATTCATCATATTTACATAATTCCATCACTTTCCTCGTTTGGTAGAAAACAGTCTTTATGGGGACATGATCTACTGTACTTCATTATCCTCTTAAAATTATGGAATTTTTGCAAAAAACAAGTCTGAACTTGTATTACCCCAGATGGGTTTAAAAGAAGTCACTGTTTATTGTTGCTTTGGCAAAACTTTGTGAGAATGATTAGTCCTGCTGCTTTTTTCATGCTTAAAAAGTGAAAGATATTTTTAATTAAATTTCAATTAAATTTTATTTCCAGAAAATAGTATCACACGCCCCACCAGGATCAGACCCAGAAGTAGACTCAGAACCTTCTGGAGTCACTACGTATGTCTCACATCTAACTAAGGAACGCCTCGAGATCCTCCTAGATGGGCCTGGAAGATGTGGCTAGGGTGAGGGAAGCTTGGGCTGCTCCCCCCAACAACCTGAAAGTGGAAGACAATGGCATGGCACAGTGTTCCAACAAACACTATAAATAACGTGATCCTACCCCTTCTGAACCTTTCTCCTCACCTTTCATACTGCCCTTTACTCTGATTTCTCAAAAGTGTACCCAATTGCCTCTACTGAATGTTTGCACCTGTAACTTGTATTCCCCTTCCTTTATAACCCTGGTATCCTTGGCCTGTGTCCATCCCTATGTTGGCTTCTCCGGATCTGGTTCTACTCATTTGGCAACCAGGCTGAACCACCAAAAGAATATGCATTCAAAAATTCATAAGAAGAATGAGCCACATAACACAAAGGATACACATACTGTACATTTAATTTATCCCATTTTTATCCCATTTTGAAATTGTGCGCTATTGCATGTCTGTTTCCCTGCAAAATTTAACATCTTACACACAAACACATTTAGTAATTATAATTAATAATTATATTGTTAAAGCATCAAATGGAGAAGGACTGGAATTGCATCTAGTGCAGGCATGGGCAGAGTAAGGCCCGTGGGCCACATACGGCAAATCAAACGTTTTAATCCGACCCTGGGACATAAAATTTTTTAAACAAATAAACCTTGTTTATGTTTTATTTCCCTGCAATTCTAATGTTTCCTCACTAGATGGCAAACTCTATATATATATATATTGGCTTTGTTGAGAAAACAACAAGACTGCTCCCATTAAAATATGTGTCTCCGTGATTTGCACGCTATCAAAATAAACAGTGTGCACAGATATGAAAAGCCATCGAGCCCAATACACGCACGTAAACAAGCGTGTTAGATGTTAAAAAAAGCAAAATGTTACATTGAGCACTTATATTTCAAACCTAGCGCCACTAAATGCACGTTTTTTTAAGAGCTATCGCACTAGATTTCAGACCTAGCGCCGCTAGATTTGAAATTTAACGCTCTTGATGTAACATTTAGCGCGCTTGTTCAAAATCTAGCGCACCATTCTATCTGCCTAATCTCGCGGTTACCAAAGCATGCCATCCATCTGCTCCTGTTTTGGCCCCTTTGTCAAATATTAGAACTCAATGTGGCCCGCAAGTCGAAAAGTTTGCCCACCCCTAATCTAGTGGCTGACAAAACATTTAAAAACAACAATGTATACTGTACGTATACACAGTACATGAAGCTAAACATCAGTAACTTACTTGCGTTTTATTTTCCGTCAAGTCAGCTTTTTTTTGTGTGAAAAGTGCACCTGCGCTCCACATGAAACTTTTGCGTACTTTTCATGACTTGTGTATGACGTTATCTAATTATGATATCTCTCTTACATGATCCCAGAGATTAAACTGTATTTTGATACATAATTTTTCTGGGCAATTTAAAGACAACAAATGTGGCAATCATCTTTTATGTGTCTATGTTTTTTAAAACAGTTGCAGTCATTTTGAATTTTCATGCTTTAAGAGCCCACTTTTCTGAAATATGACCATTTATAAGCTGGCAAAAGTATTCATTTCTGTCATTACGAACTCTCTCGTTGTAAAGAGGAGGCTTACAGATATGATGAAATATCACTGGGATGCTGGAACGATCAGATTTCTGGGAAAGGAAGACAGCTTGGAGAAAAGTACATAATTAGAGGAAATGGAGGTGAATCTCAATTAAGGGGATGAAGGCATCATGAAGTATTTATTCAACAGATGGGTTGTGTGTTTAATCTCTTGGTCACAAAGAGAGTCCATCCATGTTTCATGCTCTTCCAACCATTGGCAAGGCAGCGGTCTAACCTCCGCCGGCCCTCGGATCAGATGATGCTTCGCAAAAGGATTTGTGGCAACTGGATCCTTTTGGCATCGGCACAGGAATTTTCATTACAATGATCTTGGGTGTGGTGCGCCAGGAATGCATCTTCAATAGGAAGGAGAGGAATACACTGAGATGGAGTGAGGGGTGGGCTGGGTGTTGTACAGGGGCTCACATGTCCACAGTCTACTACTTTGTCTTATTCACTTTTGTGCAGTAGGCTTAGCATCTGACAGTGTTTTTTTTTTTTCTCGTTATGTGTGGACAGCCATTTTCTTCTTTTTAAATACCTGTCATATCAGAACTTTCAAAACATAAAATTACACTTGGAAACTATACTTGCTAATATTGAAACAAGTAAATCAATTTAAGAAACAAATTATGCTTTTTGGTCAGGATGCACCCCGAGTGCCTCGCTGTTTCGGGCACGTCCCACCAGGAGGGACAAGAGGCAGATCCCGGACCTGCTGTAGAGGCTATGTCTCACAGCTAGCCGGGGAACGACTCGGGATCCTTCCGGGTGAGCTGGAGGCTGCAGCTGGGGTGAGAGAAGCCTAGGTTTCTCATCTGACGCTGTTTCCCCCGCAACCTGGCCCCGTTTAAACGGAACACAACGGAATGGAATGATGCCTTCTTTGTGTTTTCATGACTGGGTTGGTGCAATAAAATGGTGGGCGGCACGGTGGTGCACTGGGTAGCACAGTGGCCAGCACAGTGGCCTCACACCAAGAAGTTCGTGAGTTTGAGTCCTGGGTGGGCCGAAGCTTGGAACACTGGCCTTTCTTTGAGGAGTTTGCATGTTTTCCCTGTGTTCGTTTGGGTTTTCTCCAGATACTCTGGTTTCCTCCCACCCTCCAAAAACATGCATGTTAGGTTGATTGGCCACTACATGATTGCCCCTGAAATGAATGTGTATGGTTGTATGTATGTGGCCCGGCGACAGACTGGCGACCTGTCTGGGGTGTACCTTACCCTTTGCCTTGAATCATCTGGGATGGGCTCCGGCACCCCCTGGAACCTCGGGAGGGATGCACATTAAAGAAGGAAAAGAGCAACTCTCAATTGTTCCCAAATCCTTGCCCACCCAAACCCAATGAGTAACTAAAGCATGAGCCAGGGGATTTTTTTGGCATTGGTTTTAGATTCAGTTCAACATTAAGTTTTACACAACTTGATCATAGAAGTTCAGAAACCAACAAGTTGCAAATGAAAATGTATTTGACTTACTGCTTACTGTCAGCTGCATCTAAGTGTTTTATTGCTTAATTATTGGTTAGTAATTAAAGTCACTAGTCACTTTTGCTGTTGGTTTAAGTGACCTTGGGTTGGGTAGCATTGGGTAGTACAATGTCTAAAAGAATTTCAAAGTGTTGCATTTGACTCTTGCAGTTTGCTGGCACGTTTGCCCGAATTGTACATTTATTTTTCATTGCTGAAAAAATGGTCCGTTCACTTGTTAGTTTTTTTACTTTGAATCCAAACGAATGGAATGACAAAGAATTTTCCAACTGATTTTGGCGGGATGGCTGCTGGGCTCAGGAATTACGTCCACAATTCCAAACTGAAAGACGTTCTTAGAGGGGGGCAACAAAGAGCTCTCTGTTTGGGCAGTGCCTTTTGGCCTGGGAGAAATACTATCTGCTGCAATGCCCTCCAACCCACCCGCCCTAGACCCCCTACCCCGTCTCTTTTACTGAATATGACAAAAGGGTGGGCAGAATGTTGAACTAGATTCTAAAAATCCAGGCCTGATTATTGTGGTTGGCTCGGACCACATGTATGAAAATTGTTGGTGTTTACTTTGTTTTGTTTGATTAGAAAATCCCTTTGAGTCATCAGAAAAATCTATGAATAATGATTATTAAAGTTAATGAAAGAACTTTTGGCTGCCAATGAATAAAACAAGTTCTTACAAACAGGTGGTAATTGGAGAGAGAGTCAGACAGAAGCAACAAATTATGATGGCGGTTCATTGCGTCTGACACGCCGGTGGGAGGTTCAGTGTTTATCATAAGCTCCATTAGAATGGGTAAAATCTACGACTTTGCGTTTGAAGACGTTAAAGATGAGACAAACGGATTTTCGCTATTAGAATCCATAGAGAGGATCCATAGAATCCATGAGAGGATCTAAGAAACCTCTCATCTGATTAATTCAAGCTTTTCCTCGTTGTGAATCTGACGATGGCAACAGCTGTCTGCTGTCGAGCTTGAGAATGTGCAGCAACTGGAAAAGCATTTTAAGTTCAGGTGGCATGTGACATGTTTTTCACAGCCTCTCACTACGGTCACTCATTGGAGTTTTCCTTCAAGGACGTAAGACTAGCTTTAATGATGATTGTTTTCAGTCATTAGCGTTATTTTTCAGTTTTATTTCAATGAAGACTCAAATCAAAAAAAGATAGAAAAAACCAACAACAGTTATCTCACAAAATGGTTCAAAACCACTAAAAAAATCTGGCCTGTGCTGCAGAGAGACTCATCAATGACCATTAGACTCAAGAGGAAGCTATAAAGTCTTCGATGGCATCAAAAACTGAAACAATGGTTCTTGACTGTGGGGTGGAGTGAAAATTGTCGAGTGCCCCTTACAGACCACGGACAAGGTTCCTGCCACATTTTGGGGGTTAAAGTATCCCAAAATCGTCTCTACAAATGATGGACTGATGGCGCTGGAGATTTACAGGTGGTCAAGTTCAATGTGCGCAGTGATTAGGACGCTGCATCAATCAGGCGCGGTCAAATGAAGCTCTCAAGTTATCAGTAAATCTACTTCTGTATCCTCACCAATCCAAAGAACAGATACAAGTACAAAAGGCCAAAATGAGTTTCCACTTTGGGTCAAGCTTGGAGTAGAGCCAATGCTCCTACTGGTCAAGAGAAGCCAAATGGGATAGTTTGTGCGTCTAGTTAGGATGCCTGCTGAATTCTCGATGGTAAGGTGTTCCGGACACATTGCATCAGTCGGAGACACAGACACAGGACCCACTGGACGGACTATAACTCAGAACTGGTCAGGGAGCACCTCAAGATCCCAAATGAACTGGAAATGTGACAATGGAAGTTTAAGTTTACCTGCTGAGGCTTCTGCCCTTGTGACCCAACCAACCATAAGTGACAAAAGATGGTAAGTAGGGTATTCGATGGCTATACTACCCCTCATGGACATTATTTGTTCTTTTGTTGTTCCTTCTATTTTATTGTGGCTCTTGATGGCTTCCATGTATATGTGGCAAGCTAACTGGTGACTTCAGGACATTTCTGAACTCTATAACTGCACTGAATTTGATGTCTTGCGAAGGGCGTATCAGTGTGTAAGTTGCACAAAAATCTGTTGCTTGTAAATTAAGGGCAGTATGGACAAGCTTGTCACGATGACAGCCCAGCAACACTTTGTGAATACTGAGCAAACATTTCTCGTTTTTTTTTAGGTTTGCATCTCCAGTCAACAGAAATGCCTACCTGCTGAAACCCAGAAGTTGGAGGGACTCCCAGGCTGTGGACCAATTGTTTTTGGCTACTTACAAATGTGATTGGTTGAGGTTTTCAATGCCCCAGGAGTGTCCACAGATTAATAATATCTGTCAGTAAGTTCTCGATTTTCTGAATAGTTCATCCCACTCCGGGTCGCAGGGAGTGCCGGAGTTAATTTCAGCTGATTACAAGCGAAAGGCAGGGTACAGCCCAAACAAGTTGCCAGACTTTTGCAGGGCCACAAACTCACTCCTTCCTAAGGTACATTTCTCAATGGCCAATCAATATAACATACAGTATATGGTTTTCGGAGGGTAGGGGGAAACCGGGGTACCAGGAGAAAATCCACATGTATAAATTGGAAAAGATATGAACTTCACACAGAACAAGCCTCATCGTACCAAGTACTTGAACCCCAAACCTTCTGGCTGTGAGGCCCCAATGCTAACCACTGCATCAACAGGCAGCCCCTGATAATGTAGTTACCCTTTCTAAATATAGAAATTGTTTTGGAACTTTAGAAGAAAAGGGGCCTAGTAAATATATATTTTTTAACATTTAAACGAATCCAGATGGTTATCCAGCACACTGATATCCTAATGATAAATCATCCGCTAAGATACTATAAAAAAAAAAGTAATAATTTAATATTTATTAAATATTCTCTAGTGCCTCCCCCTGTGAAAATGAGAACGGTCCTTTAAGCCCCTCCTTTTTCTACCAGGAAGAAAACATGAGGGTTAAACCAGAGGATGTCTGAAGATGAGGAGTAACACAACCCAGATAAGCACACTTTCCCCGTAACAACGCAACCCCCCCATCACTCCTCAGCCTTGAATCCCATCCAGATCTTATACGTTCACAGGCTGGGGCTGGCCAACTTTCACAGCTGTCACACATTTTCAACAGATTCCTGCAGCCCTAGATGAGGCTGGGGAGAAGACATTCCTGTGCCATTACACATAGGCTAAAAGGAATTACCGTTAACATATGATATTGTGGAAGTGGGAAATTTGCCACCACAACCTTGCCCAAAGCACTCCGGAACTCAGGGTCATGGATTTATTATCTCAGATGGCCCTCAGAGGTCACAGAGGGCTGTTTTTTCCTCTCTCACTGTTCCGGCAAAAGCCCCAGCAGCCCCAAGTGTGCTATTCATTAAGTACACTGTGCAGCTTTGTGTGTGTGTGAGCATGCATACGTGGGGAGTCTGTTGGGGGAGCTGTTCGGAGGGGAGGGAGACACATGTTACTGTTGCTCTATGGGTATTTGTCATAGGAACGGCATGTCTTGTCAGACGGAGAGGTCATTCCCAGCTGTTGGATTGAAGCATTGCAACTCCCCCATGACCACCAGCGCAAACAGGATGCCACCAATGTACAATTGGACAACTGTGGATAACAAACCCAAGTTTATCAGACCCTTTTTGTTTGTTTGTTGTTGGTGACCGTCACAAAACGTCAAGGACAAATTTCCAGCTAAGTGTTCATACGCACCCGAGCAGAACAAAACTGTATTATCAAATGCATGGAAAGATGAAAATATTAATGTTCCGTTCCGTCATCTTCCGCTTGTTCCGGGGTCCGGAGAGCCCAGGCCTCTCTCTCCCCGGCTGCATCCTCTAGCTCACCTGGAAGGATCCCAAGTCGTTCCCCGGCCAGCTGTGAGACATAGTCTCTCCAGCGGGTCCGGGGTCTGCCCCTTGGTCTCCTCCCGGTGGGACGTGCCCAAAACACCTCGCCCGCGAGGCACTCGGGGGGCATCCTGACCAGATGCCCAAACCACCCCATCTGGCTCCTCTCGACCTGGAGGAGGAGCGGCTCGACACCAAGCTCCTCCCGGATGGCAGAGCTCCTCACCCGGTCTCTGAGTGAGAGCACAGCCACCCTGGGGAGGAAGCTCATTTCGGCCGCTTGAATCCGTGATCTCATTCTTTGGTCACCACCCACAGCTGGTGACCTTAGGTGAGGGTTGGAACGTAGATCGACTTGTAAATCGAGCACTACTGGTTAGCAATACTGTTGTTCATTATTCTGACGTAAATGAATAAGAAAATAGTGCAAATGCTTTTGATTTTTAAATAGTTTTTAATCTTCAAAACCACTGGTTTAATAAAGAACAATGAATTGACTACCTCACATCTGGGATTATCATTAATCAAACTTGTATTACAGTGCATGTTTTGGCAGCCCGTCTTAGCACTTGTACATGTTGGTGCAAAGGAGTCCTTTAAAACCTGCTCTGGGTTGAGCAAAGGGAATAAAACCAGACCCCATATTATTTTGGATTTCCCCAAATATAGAAATCTCTGCTTGAAAAGCTCCAAGTTAGGATTGATTTTCAGTTTTGGCTCTGTTTGTTTTGGTCTGAGATTTTTCTTTTCTGAGGTGAAACCCAATCCCGTCAGAACGAGGTGAAATAATAATCTTTTTTAACTCAAAAAATATCAATGTGAAATTAGTCTGGATTCTGGCTTGTTTTGGCTGATGCCTACATTTATCTTTTATCTGGAGATGCAAAAATACTTTAATTGTTTCTCAGAAAAAATAGATGGAGAGGAAGTGGGAGCAAAGCCGGACCTCAGCATGAACTTTAGCTCCATATTTTGTTTCTTTTTCAAGTTTTAATTGGTGGAACTGTTTTGAGGTTTAACTAAAAGGAATTAAGCCAGTCTCAAAGACGGTATTCTGCAAGACCTCGTTCAGGGATAAATTTGTGCTTGGTCAGAGGGGTGGCATCAAATGCATTATTAAATTTTGAAAATAAATGTAAATTTTGAAAATAATTGCCCCCGCGGGTTAGGGACAGGGTCCTGCCCCATGTGGAGGAGTTTAAGTATCTCGGGGTCTTGTTCACGAGTGGGGGAAGGATGGAGCGGGAGACCGACAGGCGGATCGGTGCGGCATCAGCAATAACTAGGACGCTGAATCGGTCCGTCGTAGCAAAGAGAGACCTGAGCCGAAAAGCAAAGCTCTCGATTTACAAGTCGATCTACGTTCCAACCCTCACCTATGAAGAATGAGATCGCGGGTGCAAGCGGCCGAAATGAGCTTCCTCCGCAGGGTGGCTGGGCTCTCACTCAGAGATTAGGTGAAGAGCTCTGCCATCCGGGACGAGCTCGGTGTCGAGCCGCTCCTCCTCCAGGTCGAGAGGAGCCAGATGGGGTGGTTCGGGCATCTGGTCAGGATGCCCCCCGAGCGCCTCGCGGGCGAGGTGTTTTGGGCACGTCCCACCGAGAGGAGACCAAGGGGCAGACCCCAGACCCGCTGGAGAGACTATGTCTCACAGCTGGCCGGGGAACGACTTGGGATCCTTCTGGGTGAGCTGGAGAATGCAGCCGGGGAGAGAGAGGCCTGGGCTGCCTGCTTGAGGCTGTTGCCCCCGCGACCCGACCCCGGAACAAGCGGAAGATGACGGAACGGAACAGAATGGAAAATAAATGAATTAATCTACAAAAACTATGAATGAACCAGAAGACTGTTAGAAAGGTTAGGGGTACAAGTTTTTTATTCTTAATGGAGATTCCGGTCCTTATTTGAGTCATGGTACCAAATTATGTAATATACTGGATTTAATTTGCTGTAAAACCCAGTGGTTTTATAAGGTAATAAAGGTAATAACCATGACTTTTAAAAAAATTGGCCCAGATGTTTCTAGTGAAATTCCTCATTTTCATTTTTGTCAGAGTAACAACGGGGTGCGGTGGGAGAAGGTGGCACATCATTAGAGGCCATTCAGCTGTTGTTGTTTTTTATTTTTATTCTTGCACAATTATTACTTAAGTTGGCTTTTCTTAAACTCTAGTTGAGGAATAAACTATTTCGTTTTTGGATTTTAGAAAAATTGTTTTGAAAAAAGCACTCATTTCTGTGCAAATACAAATAAACTCACCAAAGTTACTGAAAAAAAACCCAAAACTATAAATGGATAATTAACTAAATCATTCAAATAAATTTTTGTTATAACTTAGACAACTAAGATTGAGCTAGCTTATGCAGCCGAGAATCTGACCACTAGGGTCCCCGTCTTTGACTGCCACCCATCTTCTCCATCACCCGATCCCTATGGTCCCTCCTGCAGGTGGTGAGTTCACTGGAAGGGCGGCCCATGTAAAAGCTCAGGGCGCTCGCTCTCGTGCCCCATCCTCAGGCCTGGATGCAAGGAGGAGCCCTGGGGACCTGCATCCGGGCAAGGGCAACTTGGCCATTCTTGATCTCTTCATTGGGGTGTTTGAACCGTGCTTTGTCTGGCCCCTCACCTTGGACCTGTTTGCACTGGGTGACTCTACTAGGGGCATTAAGCCCCGGATAACATAGCTCCTAGGATCATTGAGGCACGCAAACCCCTCCACCACAATAAAGATTAATTTATTTCAAGTTTTTATAAATCCATCGTTCGGGACAATAGCTAACATGACGGATCTTGTTCGTTCAGGCTTCCATCATTTTTTAAATTGGTTTAAAGTAATTTTACCATTTGAGTTTCTTTCCATAAAGTGAAGTTACGAATGCACTTCATCACAAATGATCTGTATCGAGCTGAACTGTCACAATGTAACCAACAAGCCTGGTAGAAAGGCCACATGGAATGCGGACACACACATTCCCTGCAAAAAATAACTTTTTAGAGCTTATATGAAAAAAATGGTTCTTCTTTATAGCTGTTGTAGTTCAGACTCAATCCGTACAGGCCAGAATTCCAGATGTTCCAGTCTGGGATAATTTGGCCAAAAATAGAGGGATGAGCCCATCTCAGTGGAAAGAAACTTTACTTTCATCCCAACAATGGCTTCCCAAAATTCCTTCAGTGAGGGTATATGTTTTCTCTCTTTAAATAACTTTTTCAAATAAACTAAACTGCAATAGAAATGAATTCTGCCAAAGAAATGAACCACATTTTTAAATAAACCTTTCTTTTGAAATAAGCTCCAGATGGTGAAGTCAAGGTAGCCTGTGCTTTTAGACTTCTCATTGACTAAAAACGGTGATGGTTGTCATAGTGATTTCAAAGCAACCCTAGTTACTCCACTTCCAGGAAGTAAAGCAAAGCTATGCCTAGAGCCTGCGTCATCCGTGAGTCAACTAAACAGTCTGGAGGAACATATGTGAAGGAGTCCAGACAGTCACTTCCGAGACTATTCAAATTTCTCACCGGCAGCCCACAAGAACCAAACATTTTCCAACAATGAAGAAAATTTCTGCTCCATAAATGATCCAATCTGATGTCCTCCAGTTAGTTTTGAGAAATGTTTTTCTTGTTTGTGGTTTAAATGAACTGGAATAGATCATTTAAGAGGGTGTATAAAGCAAAATCAACTTTTCGTAGGTTTGCAATCTTCTTCTTTCGGCATTTCCCTCCAGGTGTCGCCACAGCAAGTCAGTTTTTTTCCATCTAACCCTATCTGCTGTATCCTCTTTGGTCACACCAACTATCTTCATGTCATCCTTCACTGCATCCATGAACCTCCTCTTTGGTCTTCCTCTAGTCCTCTTTCCTGGTGGTTCCAAATCCAGCATCCTTCTGCCGATGTGCTCTCTCTCTCTCTCCTCTGTACATTCCCAAACCATCTCAGTCTTGCCTCTCGAACTTTATCCCCAAAACCTCTAACATGTGCTGTTCCCCTGATGTACTCATTTCTAATCCTGGTCACTCCCAGAGAGATCCTCAGCATCTTCATCTCTGCTACCTCCATCTCTGCTTCCTGTCTTTTCCTCAGTGGCACTGTCTCAAGACCAATCAGCATGGCCGGTCTCACCACGGTTTTGTACACTTTTCCTTTCATTTTAGCTGAAACTCTTCTATCATACATCACACCTGATACTTTCCTCCACCCGTTCCAACCTGCCTGAACACGCTTCTTCACCTCTTTTCCACACTTTCCATTGCTCTGGACTGTTGATCCTAGATACTTAAAATCTTCCACCTTCTTTATATTTTCTCCCTGTAACCTGCAATATGTTTGAAAATTTTTCCCACATTAAAAACATTCCTAAAGTAATTTTCTATGTCGTTCATGCATGTTTGAGTAATTCATAGGATTTCTCATATTCCTCATAAATTTGTCCTCCACTACACTGACATTCAGACACACAGTAAATAGGAAGTGTTTTGGGATGCACTCTGCTCATGCTTGAGAATGAAAAAGAACATGCACTAGCTTTGCTAACTTGATGCCCTTCCGACTGCTTTGCCAGCCTCAAATTTTTGACACGATTTCATTTCATTTTCTGAACCACTTATCCCTGATTTACACTGTATCATACATGTATCATGGTCTGATGTGTTAGTTTTTTGCAGATCTGTGTGTCACAATCCACGCAGATACAAATATAATCCACCAGAACATTAGCAATTAAAAGATTGTTGTTAGCTTGAAGCTAGCTTAGCCTGGCACCACATGTTCTGAACTAAACTTTAGCAGAAAACTAGTTTCTTGGTTCATTTATATTGAGGAGAACATTATTAAACAGCAAGTAACAAAAAATACTCATTCAATTGGCCAAACTTACAGCAACCAGACTGGAAGAAGTCTGGTTGCTGCATAGCTGTGATGCTTTCAAAGACAGTCTAGATTTGACTAACCCGAACATTTCAACCATTCTAAATGAAAGGGGTTTGTTTGACTTTGTGGCTGTAAAACGTTTGAAAAAGTTTAAGTGTGTAACATGTGCTTTAGAAATAAAGTGCATTTGGACTTTTAAAAAACATTCAGTTTAAAAACAAACTCATAATGAATTTTCTCAAGCTGCAAAGAGAGCCGCTGGTTGCTGATGTCAGGTTGAGGGTTGCAGAAGGAGGACTCAAGTGCAGGACAAGAAACATGGAGTCCAGTAATGCTGTAAAGGAAATACACATGGTTCAGGATAAAAATGTCTCAATGGTAAAAATTTGAAGTGATCTCTTGGTCAGGCAGCCAGGAGAACCTGGTTGGAAGGGGTGATGACCCGACACTGAATGAAAGGCAGGCTGATCAGTCACCATCAGGTGTCTCTAATCAGGGAGGTGAAAGACAGTCCCGGGCTCCCTCTGGTGTTGGGCGAAAGAATCATAACAGTTAAACCCTGAGCATGAAGATGTGGCCGAGATTTTGTTCATAGTAAAATCTGAGATCTAAGAACAGATATGGAAAATTTCTGACATGGACAATCTACGTATACCGTAGTAGACCAAATACTGCATACTGCTTCGTTCGATTTGCAAACACGTTTGCACACATTGTAAATAGTTTCAATCCAGCCTTAACAGTACTAATATCTAATCAGCGTAGCGTCTAATCTTGAACGGATTCCTGTTAAATGACTGGGGACCAGCAAAAATCCCACTCTTTTTTTTCCAAATATCTTGTCAAGTTGGTATCAGTCACATATCCCTTCAGGGCTGAGTTCTTATTTTCCTTTTGTCTGGACGAGGATACAGCTAAGTCTGTCATTTGACCGTCTCCCTCCACTGTATACACTTCAACTACAGCCATGACAGACTGTGAATCATCTGGTAGGGAACTAGGTTAGAGCACAATAGGCTCTTCATAAAGCAAGACAAGCTGAGGTAGTAAAACTGGAGAGAACATATGCCCAGCGGCCATTTTGGAATTTAGTTTTTGTGCAGAAAAGGAGGCTCATTTGGGGTTTTTTTTTTTTGCATTTGATTAAAAAGTGCTTTCTTGCGGCTTCAGATTTTTATGAAGAAATATAAATCCTCCAATGTCCGTACAACAAGATTTATTTTTACATTTCTTCACATGTCTCACAAAAATTATCCATGCTGCTCGAGGTACTGTACGTTTCCTATACCCGTTATTAAAATTAAGATCAATATTGATACTTTAGTCTCATAGAGAAGCAGCCAATGTCTCCTAAATATTTTAACAACCTCTTCTTAATTTATACCTCTTTCCTCCCTTGGGTCGTCACCCGTGCATCAGGTTGTGTGTAATATGGTTACTGGATTTGCTCTGCGTCCAGTCTGCATTACAGCAAGGAAATTAAATGTTAAATATTTACCATTCCCCTGGTATGTGACCCTGCAGATTCCAGCTGTGATGGGTTGCAGCCACATTCCTCCCACAGGAAGTTTATTCAGACTTTTTTTTTCTACCTCCTCCCTGGCTTGACAGTGCTTTTGAACATGACCAGTGTCTGAAGCATCAGCCGAAATCTCTGTCCTGAGAAATACTCACATGTCAGATGTGCCACTGAAGTCTATGTTGAGGTTTTCCAGGTGGAACAGGAAGTTTTAACTGCTGTCATAATGATGGCGAAATCATTACAAGTATGTTTTACGAGACTGTAGAAGTATATTTGAAAATTCTAATGCATTAAAAAAAATCATCAAAATGTTACCAATATTTAGAGAGGGCAGTATAAGGTACACCTGTTGCGCTAATCATGATGTCAGATCAGCATCTGATATCATGATTGATGTCAGATGGATTATCTCAGCAAAGCAGAAGTGCTCACTATCACACATTTAGACAGATTTGTGAACAATGTTTGAGAGAAATGGTAATATTGTGTATCTGGAATGAATTTTGGATCTTTAAGTCCATCTCATGAAAAATGGGAGCAAAAACAAAAGTGTTGCATTTATATTTTTGTTGAGTGTAATTATTCATGTTTTGCGCCGCTATATTGCATAAATAAACTTTTACATCACTCAATTTTTAAAATAATTCTAATAATGAAATGTTGAATATTTTTTAAAACCTAGAATAAAAAATCAAACACCAAAGTAAAATGATCAAATTTGTCAATACTGTACTTTGACGTAATGGCGTCAGTGTCCTCCTTGTCTCTCTCCACAAATATAAACACACACACACACTTATGTGTGACCATAGCAATGTGTTTGTTGCCATAGCAACATAGCAACAACTTCCCAATGAAGTTGTTGCGATTGCAAAGTGTGCTTCCTCTCAGCTGCTGCGGGACGCAGCAGGTTAGAGGAAATAAAATACTTATAAATTTGCTCATTTTTAGAACACAAAAAAATACATGATAAAATAGAAAACATGTTCTTAATAAAAGTCATGAAAGGTCCGCCTCCTAGGTTGTGTTATGTTTATTCTAATTAGCATATTAAAGTGACATGGAGTCATATTGACCCCTGCGGCAGTCCAAATGTTAAAGTCATTCAAAACTTTCAAATAAGGATTACTAAGGACATGTTTGTGTGTGTTTGAGTCAAAATAGCGAGATTTTTCCCAAATATGTACGTACCTTTTTTTTGATTCAGTGATAAACTTAATTAAAGTTGCTGCATAATTATTGCTCGTCCAGACATTTAACGA
This sequence comes from Neostethus bicornis, assembly GCA_902685375.1. Lineage (NCBI taxonomy): Eukaryota > Metazoa > Chordata > Actinopteri > Atheriniformes > Phallostethidae > Neostethus > Neostethus bicornis. The sequence continues at coordinate 8,941,525 of CACRXE010000076.1, read as the reverse complement.
TTATTTCAAATTAATTATTTGAAGAAAAAACTTGCTCTGTCAATAAATGATTTTAAAAAGCAACACATTCTTACTAATCATTGTTTTTTTTAATTTTCCAACATTTTCTTTTTATATTTAAATACCGTATATTTATTAATTTAATTGTAAAGCTCAAATTTGCGTTCCAGCATTCGGGATTGGTGTCAAAAAACGAAACAATTCAAACAATGTTAAAAATTTGTATGCATTTGTTTTAATGTTCAAATGCAATAATTTTATGATAAATTCCTACTGAGAGAGAAAATTTGTGCTTTAAAATTTCTTAAAATTTAGAGTAATTACTGTATCAGTGAACTGAAAAGTCTAGTTCACTGAATTGATTCAGAACGCCAGATAAATGCTTTGGTCCATAAACATGTTGAATATCTTCTTGTGTTTTCTGCTGCTTTTTCTGAACAGATTAGAAAAACAAACAGAAACTCCAAGAATAAATGAGTGGATTGTTTCTTTTTTGTTTACACGTGGTAAACAGACCGTTTTAAGCTCCGCCACAGGTTTTCTTTATTTTTATGTTTAGACAGTGTCTGTTGAAGCAGTTCGGTCTTTGAATAAAAGCAGTTTTAAAGCAAGATGACCAAACAAGGGCCACAGGTCCAGAATGGAAACAGTGTGACACAAAATACGATTTCTTCTTCTTTTGTCGGCGACCTTCAGAGGTCGCCACAGCAAGTCCGTTTCTTCCATCTAACCCTATCTGCTGCATCCCCTTCGGTCACATCAACTATCTTCATGTCTTCCTTCACTGTATCCATGAACCTCCTTTTTGGTCTTCCTCTAGTCCTCTTTCCTGGTGGTTCCAAACTCAGCATCCTTCCTCCGATGTACTCTCTCTCCTCTGCACATGTCCAAACCATCTCGGTCTGGCCTCTCTGACTTTAGGCCAAAACCTCTAACATGTGCTGTTCCTCTGATCCTGTCCATCCTGGTCACTCCCAGAGAGATCCTCAGCTTCTTCATCTCTGCTACCTTCATCTCTGTTCCCTGTCTTTTCTTCAGTGCTACTGTTTCTAGACCAAACAGCATGGCCGGTCTCACCACAGTTTTGTACACTTTTCCTTTCATTTTAGCTGAAACTCTTCTATCACACATCCTACCTGATACTTTTCTTCACCCGTTCCAGCCTGCCTGCACACGCTTCTTCACCTCTTTTCCACACTCTCCATTGCTGTGGACTGTTGATCCTAGATACTTAAAATCTTCCACCTTCTTTATCTCTTCTCCCTGTAACCTCACTTTTCCATTTGGATCCCTCTCATTCACACACATGTACTCTGTTTTACTCTGACTAATCTTCATTCCTCTTCTTTCTAGTGCAAACCTCCACCTCTCCAGCTTTTCCTCCACCTCTTCCCTCCTCTCACTACAGATCACAATGTTGTCAGCAAACATCATTGTCCATGGAGATTACCCTGCAATTCCGATGTTTCCTCACTAGATGGCTCACTCTAGATATATTGGCTTAGTTGAAAAAACAACAACACTGCTCCCATTACAATGTGTGCGTCTGTGTGATTCACACGCTGTCAAAATAAACAGTGTGCACAGATATGGAAAGCAATCAGACCAGTAGACGCACGTAAACGTAAGCAAAATGTTACATCAAGCGCTTAGATTTCAAACTTAGCACCGCTAAATGCACTTTTTTAAGCACTATCGCACTAGATTTCACACTTTGCTCGCTAGATTTGAAATTTAACATTCTTGATGTAAGATTTAGCGCATGTTTAAAACCTAGCGCGCCATTCTATCGGTCTAATCTAGCAGTTACCAAAGCATGCCATCCATCTGCTCCTGTTCCGACCCCCTTGTCAAATGTTAGACCTCAATGTGGCCCGCAAACCAAAAAGTTTGCCTACCCCTGGATTAGAAACATGGGTGTGAGGGAGGGGTGTAAAATATCTGCTATGCATTAATGAGAGAAGAGGAAATCAAGCTAATGTTTTTCAGTAGTTGGCACACGTGTTACGGGGGATCACGTAAATATAAGAAATTAGGACTACGTGATGGCACAATTATTACAACCAATACAAACGTGTTTTAACATAACCGGAAATCATAATTCTTCCTTGTTAAAAATTTTGCTTGGAAGTAAATACTAATCAAACCTCCATCTTGATGATAATTTAACAGGATAAAGTTAGACTTCAAGCTTCAAACAAAAGGAATGAGAAACATCTGATTTCACAACATCCACTACACAAAACATTTCTTTACCCTTGTAACAAAAGGCACCCACCACATACGATTTGGCCTTTTGTTGTGTGCATCTGGCAAAAAAAAAAAAAAGAAATGTCTCAGTGGGAAATACCAGACACCCACAAAAAAAAGTTGTGTGAGCCACCTTCTTCATCATTTCAGCTGCAACATTTTGCAGCTGGTTTTTGACATTGCTCTTTGATTCGAGTAGCCTTTCATGTCGGTGATTGTTTTCATCATACAAATCTTTAGAAAACACATTTTTTTGGTGCACTGCTGTGGTCCTAAGTTCCTTCTTCGAATCGGGTCGTTAGATCACCTGTAACGGCAGTGATGGAACGTAACGAAGTAAATGTACTTCGTTACTGTACTTAAGTAAAAAAATTGTGTATCTGTACTTTACTTAAGTAAAATTTAAGACCGGTACTTTTACTTTTACTTCACTACATTTTTAGAGCAAATATCTGTACTTTTACTTCGCTACTTTTTAAAAGTGTGTTTTACATTTTTCGTTACATTTTCGTTCAGGAATTTAAAAAATATAACGTTTTTTTTTAGCGCATCTTGAAGCCGCATGATTGAGAGAAGAAGTGATGAATCGAGGACCAATCAGAGATTCGAGATTAAACATTTTCCGCATTCATTCATTCAGCGCCAAAACCTAACATCAAATATAGAACAAATTAAAAAGAGTCAGAAGATCGCTGTTCGTTGTGTTTACTTCTAAATAAAAAGTTAAGCCATCATTACACAGAGCAGGGGCGATTCTAGGATTTTCTAAAAAATGGAGGGGCGGGGAAGGCATGAGGTCATTAACAAAGCCAATATGTAGTGACTGGGGGTCTCCCGTCCCCCCCAGAACATTTTAAAAAATAAGAGCCGTTTTCCTGCATTTTGGTGCCCATTTGCTGGCCCTGCTAGGGGGTAGCTTGACTTGTCCCCTTTCCTTTCTTCTGTTTTTTTTTTTTTTTTTTGTGGACCAAAAGTGAGAGGGGGGGTCACGCCCCTGCAGAGTATTTATTTGTGACCCTACAGCACAAAAAATAACATTTGAATTATGATTGAATACTTTTACTTTTTACTTAAAAAGTAAAATTTACACCAATTACTTTTGTACTTTTACTTAAGTAGATTTTTTTTATTGGTACTTTTACTTAAGTATTTTTTTTGCCTAATTATCTGTACTTTTACTTAAGTACAAAAAGTGAGTACTTCATCCACCACTGTGTAACGGTGGTCATCAACTTGAAAATTTTAACAAGACACTTGGATATATCTGTACTTTTATTATGAACTTCTTAGTTTTTTTCAGGACAAAATTACAAGGAACAGGTAGGACAGATTTAGGTGTGCCACAAGGGTTTGTTTTGGGGCCATTGTTTTATTCTTTGAATTTGCTATCTCAGTATTTTTTATGTTCATTTAAATAAATTTTGGATTATTTCTAATCCCTCATTATCTTTACATGTATATTTGAAACTTATGAAATGTTTTTCATTTTCAGGATTTATTTTCTTCAGCGTTTGTTTACCCCTGTTTTACTTCTTCCCTTAAAACTGGTATCTGCATTGGTCTAAAAAAAAAACAAAAACGTAAATGGTTGGGCATTTATGTAGGTTTATGTCTGGGACAAAGTTGTCTCCACGAAATTATCTTGATCTTTGCACACAAGAACCTGACAGGTACTACTGTCTATGCATGTTCATTTCTATTTTCTACCCTATTTTGAAAAAAATTACTTGCCCAAACTGTTTTGTTCTGACATAATGACGATAGATTTTGGCCCTCAAGCTTGATCCATCATCCCGTCTCCATCGGGATTAACCCACCTACTCATCTCCGTCCTCAGCGTCACCAGGTTGAGGAGGCCCCCATGCTTGCTTAACCAACTCGTTTCCATCAGGATCAAGAACATCTACTGACTTCTTCGGATATCAAACTGTGGAGTAGAATAAGATCATATTTAAACAATAGTCTTAGACACACTGGATGCTCGTCTCGGGGAGGGATCTCTCTTTCATGTGGATCCACATGAGGTTTCTTATTTTTCCCCACTGATGGTTTTTAGGAGTTTTTTTTCCCACCATGAGGAGAGTCTAAGGGCAAGAATGTGCTAAAATTGTCTAGCTCATATTTGTTATTTTGTTTTTTGCAGTGTATTATGTTTATAATGCATTCTTTTTTTTTTCTTGTTTTTGTACTTTTTAAATCTGTAATGTGAGGCCTGTTGAGGCAAAATTTGGTGATTTGGGGCAATACAAATAAAATTGAAATGAAATTTAATTGTTCTTTAGTTCTTCATGTTTGTAATACAAATTACATGTACCACAAATGGTCTTCAAAATTCTGGTTTTAAGATTTTAAGCTAAAAATTGAGGGTTTTATTCTTTTTGCAACTTTATGAACTTAAGCGGAAGTTTTGTGAGTTTTTTTGTGTGATTTCTTATTTTTAATTTTTGCACCTCATTGATCAGTAGCTTTAGATTAAATGAGTAAATGTGTTCTTATGTCCTCAGAGAGAACACAACTGTCACATTGTGGCCCTTAGCCGGCCGTCTAGACCGGTTGACACCGCTCCTAAGTTTTAAGACATGCTTAATTGGCTTTCCTGAGTGCATTGGGAGGGTAAAGAGAGGGAGCTAGTTTGTTACGAGCCTCTCTGTTCTTGATGAGGGAGGGGATGATGGAAGTCCCTTATCAGCCATAGCTGGACACCTATGGTGGCTATTAATCAGAGCCAGAGCCCGACTGGAGCCAGCAGAGGATCCACAGAGGGGGTTAAAGGAGGAGGGCTGTTGAGTTTAGAGCCTTCACTGGGCCTCACTGACATTTTCACATAAGGATCCAACAAACACCATAAACACTCCCTACTCCCCTCGTACCGCTGAGGACATATAGTACACCCTGCAAAATCTCTACTCATCTAGTCTCCTCACTCAAATTGATTTAGACCTTGTTAAGCCCCTCTGGCCGGTGCCTATCCATTTTAGCTGGTCTGACAGTTTTATGTTGCCCCCTTACTGTGTTATTATATTGGTGCTGTGCTGCCAGTTGCTATTGTGCTAATGAAAATTTAGCACCAGACATAATATTCCTTTTCACAGGATGTGCACTCAGCATGCAAAGTATCTAGGGTATATTTATGGGATTGAAAGTGCTCATTATGTCTCACATTTAGACTTAGTTTTAAAAATGCTTGTAGACAGGAAAAACGTTTATTGAACATTGTCACCATTGGGGGCTGGACGATGGGGCAGTTGGTTAGTCGTGTAACCTCACAGCAAGAAGGTTGGGATTTGCGCCTAGCGAGGCAAGGCAAGGCTCAAGACGCTGGTATTTTCCGAGTAGTATGCATGTTTCCCTCAGGAACTAGGTTCTGGGTCAGGAATGGGCAATCATTTTGGTTCGCGGGCCACAGTGAGTTCTAACATTTGATAAACGGGGTTGGAACAGGAGCAGCTGGATGGCATGCTTTGGTAACCGCTAGACTAGACCGATAGAATGGTGCGCTAGATTTTAAACAAGCGCGCTAAATGTTACACGAAGAGCGGTAAATTCCAAATCTAGCGCGCTAGGTCTGAAATCTAGTGCGATAGCACTTAAAAACATGCTTTTAGATTTAAAATCTAAGCCCTTAATGTAACATTTTGCTTGTTTTAACATCTAACACACTCGTTTACGTGCGTGTATTGGGCCCAATGGCTTTCCATATCATACTGTATGCCATCTAGTGAGGAAACATCAGAGTTGCAGGGAAAATAACACACTAACAAGGTTTATTTATTTAATTTATTTCATGTTTCGCGCGCCGGATTAAAATGTTTAACGGGCCACAGTTTGCCCATGCCTGTTCTAGGTGGTAGTTCTCTCTAGAGGTTCTGTTTTTTTCTCACTTCCCAAAAAACTTTCATTGATTCATTGGTCACTGAAAATTTGTAATGCATAGATGCGTGAATGGTTGTTTGTCTTTGTATGGGAACCTGCAAAAGACTGCCAACCTGCTTCGGTTGTACCCTCCCACATGCCTTTAACCAGCCATGATAGGCTACAGCACTCCCCGACCCAATAGGTACACAAGATGAATGAATAAATGTCACCGTTTAGTTGTTTGGCAACTACATAAAGAAAACTTTTAGATTTTAGATTTTATTCTACTTTGTGACAAATTTAGAGCAAAATCATTCACTGGGAGAGATATTACCATTTTTTAAAACCCCACTAGAGGTCTGTAACAAATGCTGATCTCTTAAACTGCTCTAGGATTTTATCATAAAAAGCCAAACTCTGAGAAATACTTTGATTTAATTCAATTAAACAAAATTCAATATACTATAATTTCACAGCTATAAGGCGCATGTAAACGTCTTAGATTTTCTTCAAAATGAGCGGTGCGCCCTTTCGTGCGGTGCGCCTTGTGTGAGAAAAGGAGGACCTAAAAGAAAACGCGGTGCCTGTGAGGAGAGGCGTACCCGAAAGAAAAGGCATGAGAACGTTAAAGAGTGAAGTGTGGGCGTGGATTGTGTTTAAAAAAGGTATGTGCTGTATGCACAACATTGCTGTTTTAACCCTGAAAATGGCAAAGAGACACGCTTATGACGCTCAGTTTAAGCTGAAGGCAATCAGCTACGTGGAGGAACATGGGAATCAAGCCGCCGCGAGAAATTTCAGCATTAACGAGTCAATGGATTGTAGATGCTTAGACTAACGTGTCTGCTGGTACTGTTATCCGAGCTTTCGCAAAAGCTGGTATCCTTTCTGAGGAGCCGCACAGTACAGACAGTGACTTTGACAGCGAGGAGTGAAGTGGACCTGCTCTGTTGGATTTTGCGCAGCTGTTCGATTCTGAAACAGAGGATGAGGACTTTGACGGATTTGAATAAAGACTATTACCGGTAATGTGTTTGTTTATACTACTTAAATAAAGCACAACCAAACTCAGTTTTCCTCCTGATCTATTTTTTAATTTGCACATTTGCAGGCTTGCGTGTGTGTTGTTGTAAGGCAGTGTGTGACTGAGACTGCGCCTTTTTGTACGGTGCGCCTAATGGTCGTGAAATTACGGTAATAGATTTGTAACCTTTTGTCAGGGCAAACATGACATTTCTGGGCTTTCGATCCACTGTTTATATAAAGTACATATGCAATGAAACAAGAATTACTACCCTACAAGAGGGCAGTATCACTCTAAGTGTGAAACTGAGATTCCATAAGAACAAACTCTTTGGTTTTAAAGGGATCTGAGAACGACACATTCTGGTTGGTAGAAGATTAAGAGTCATTTACTGAACTAATGCATTAAAAACGAACCTCATTCATTTGCCAGGAATTGCCTCAGCCCTGAATCACTTTCTTTCTAAACATTTCCCAGATTGAAAATGCATTTACAGACCCGAAAATGTGTTAATGACGAGGAATGCCTTCTGTCCCAGATTTTCAAACGAAACAACCAATCATTACAAAAGCTGTAACCAATAGTTTCATTATAGCAGCAGTTCCCATAAGATGAGAGGCAAAGGGAAACTTTCTGAAGAATTTCAAGTTTAAATGGAAAGCTTTTGTGGTGTGCGATACAAAGAACCATGTGTAAATATTGAATAATGAGCTGCTTTCAAGTCCTCTACTTTAGATCTACCACAAAAAAAAAAGGAATTAATGACAGCTTTTGGTGTGGTTTACATCACACGGACCCATGAAACGCTATCGTCAGAGATAAATTTGTTATTATTAGTCTCTGAAGGCATGAGATTTACAAGCTGCCATGCATTTTCATTCAAGATGTGCTGACGCGGTGTAATTTAGACACATGTGACAAATATGAACGAACTGCACACGTGTTTGTAATAAATGAACAATTAGTCAGAGAAGTGAAAACATTGACATGACTGTCGTCATCGGTGATACTTGGTATATTTTGTATTTATTTTTATTGTACTCATGAAAAGCTGATTTGAAAGCTTACGCCCACTTTAGTCTTGATGAAGCCCATCTGCTGCTTTCTACAAATCAGAATTATGTTATTGTAGATTTAATCAAACTCATCTTTAATCCACTAAATGGGCATGTATTTTTTGTTTCACTGGTTCCCCAGAAGATTTTATTTACAAGATTTTTTTTTATGAGATTTTCTCATTGAAGAAAAGAACTTAAAAACGAATCGTTGTATTTTGAGTCGTTTATCTCTAATGGGGTCACCGGAGCCTATTCCAGCTGATTTTAAGTGAAAGGCAGGATACACCCTGAACAGGTCACCAGTCTGTTGCGGGGCCACACACACGGACAAACATCTACATATCCACACACTCATTCCTAGGAGCAATTTCATAGCAGCCAATCAACATAACACGCATGTTTTTGGAGAGTGGGAGGAAATAATAAAACCCAGAGAAAATCCATATGTACACGGGAGAACATGCAAACTCCACACAGAAAGGCCAGTGTTTCAAGCCTCGCCCTCACTCTGAGACTCGATGCTCAACCTTCTTGCTCTGAGGCAACCATGCGCCACCGTGCAGCCCCTTAAAAAGGAATTTCAAGCAAAATCAACATTTTAGGGGTTTGAGAAATTAATAGATATGCATTAATGAACGTGTCACTTTCTTTTTTTTTTTCAAAACCTTACGACTCCTGCTCTATGTGATCGTAGCAAAGAAGTTTCAAGAATTTACTTCATCCAGAAAGTTCTTCACCACACTTTTTCCTTCCAGTCGATTTTTACCTCTACCCAGAGTTACTCAATACCAATTATAAATGAACCATTTGGTTTTTCGGGATCACACCAATAAAGGTCAAGGTAACAAACATCCCAAACTTCTGATGGAATTTAATTATTCTACCAAAGCAACTCAGTACCAACTATAGATGAGCTTATTGAGCTTTTAACTAAAAGTCACGGTCACACATTTTATAGTATAGGGGAAGCCATATTGTTTTACATCTTGGCTTTTGTTTTGCGGTAGTCTGAATGGTTTTTATATAAAAAGTTTTCTACAAATTCAAAACATATTTTCCTAATTGCAAATATAATTTTTACAATATGGTTCCAAACATGATGTTTTTTTGGGGTTTTTTTTTTTTTTTGGAAACCAGATGGACAAGTTAACATATTTCTCTTCTCAGTCACACATAAAACATTTTATATAACTCACGTTTGAGATTTCTCATGAGTAAAGAGCCCGCGTTACGTAAATACCCGAATGCTTTCACACGGACTCATTTTAGGATCCAAGTGTTGCCAAGGAAGTTGACTCAGCCATAGTTGGCCTTACTCGCCAGAACTATTGGAAATGTGGTCGAAAAAAAAAAAGGGTAGAATATTTTTGCAATGTTTTTAAAGGCATTAAAATGATTGTATTTCTTATTCTGTGGTCAAATAAATTCAGATGAGTCATGAGCTCATTCCTACACACTTTGGAGTGTGTGTGTGTGTGTGTGTATCACAAACACTTCACTTCAAAAGCTTCTGGTCAATAATTGCAAAAAAATTCTGGAGAAAGTTTGAAAAATTTTGCATAAAGTGACACAAGACAATTGTGATTTATTAACTTGTCAAATATTACAGGACAACAAAATATAGTCCTCAAAACAATCTAAAGATCCGTTCCGTTCGTTCCATCATCTTCCGCTTGTTCCGGGGCCTGGTCGTGGGGGCAACAGCCTCAAACGGGAAGCCCAGGCTTCTCTCAACCAGTCTACATGTGTTTTGTGGATCTGGAGAAGGCATTTGACTCTTGAATTCGAAGGCATTCAAGAGTACGGAGTCTTGGAGCCCTTGGTACGGGCTGTCCGATCCGATCTTTGTACGACCGGATTCAGAGCTTGGTCCGTATAGCCGGCAGTATGTCGATTCCATTGGACTCCGCCAAGGCTGCCCTTTGTCACTGATTCTGTTCATCCCTTTTATGCACAGAATATCTAGGCGCAGCTGAGGCGTTGGAGGGATCCAGTTTGGTGACCTCAAGATCGAGTCTCTGCTTTTTGCGGATGATGTGGTCCTGTTGGCGTCATTGGTCCACGATCTCCAGCTCTCACTGGATCGATTTACAACCGAATGTGAAGCGGCCGGGATGGGAATTAGCGCCTCCAAATCTGAGACCATGGTCCTCGCCTGGAAAATGGTGGAATGCCCCCTACGGGTCAGGGATAGGGTCCTGCCCCAAGTGGAGGAGTTTGAATATCTTGGGGTCTTTGTTCACAATCTAAAGTAAATCTTTCTAAAAAACATTCATTAATCAATATAAATGATCCATTGTCTTCCACTTTTCTGGGGCCGAGTTGCGGGGGTAACAGCCTCAGATGTGAAACCTTGGCTTATCTCACCCCGGCTACATCCTCCAGCCCACCAGGGGGGATCCGGAGGCATTCCCCAGCCAGCAGTGAAGCGTAGTCTCTCCAGTTGATCCGAGGCCTACCTCTGGATATCCTTTTAGAATTGCCCAAAACACCTAAACAGAGAAGCTTTTGGGAGGCATCCTAACCAAAAGCCCGAACTACCCAGCCTGGCTTCTATCGACCCAGAGGAGCAACAGCTCCTCTCCGAGTTCTTCCCAGATTGCAGACCTCCTTACCCTTATCTAGAACGAAAGGGTTAGGTGAAGGTAGGACCGTAGATCATCTGGTAATTAGAGGACTTTGTTTTTCGGCTCAGCTTTCTTCACTATGATGAACCGATGCAGCGTCCTGATTATTGTGGACACTGCACCGACTCGTCTGCGAATAAATTATTATGACCTATAAAAATCTAAAGGTACTTCATATTTAAATTAGATGCTTTCTTTATTTTAATGTTGTACTTTGTTTTTTTTTGGTATTTATTTTGTAAGTAAATATACATATTTGTACGGATAAGGTGGCTCAGTGGTTAAAGCGTTTGCCCGCGGGCCGGAAGTTACCCGGAAGTTAACCGGAAGTTTGCATCCCACTTCGTTCACGTCTAGGGTCCTTGGAGAAGACTCCTAACACCCCGTTTCTCCAACCATTGGCACCGTCACAGGTGGCAGCCTGCTGTGGTGTAATGCAGCACACAAATTTCCCAGAGGGATGAATTAAGTATATTAAATTAAAAATATACATCTATATTTATACAAGTATGTTTGGTGCAATTTCATCAGACACAGGTCTTTGAACGTTCCTGTGAAATATGGAATGTTGTCATCCACCTATGTCTGGTTTTCTCTCTATGTGCAGAGATCATTTTTCTTTCCCAGATATCCAGAAATATTGAACTGCTTAATAATGTAAAATGATTATCACTAAAATCTCATTTTCAGAATCCAAAAAACTATGACTTAGAATAAAAAAACAGATAAAACAAAATCAACAATCTTGATTGAATTAAATTCAGTCAGTCTTCTTCTTAACCTTCTATCCCTTACGGGGTTGCTGGAGCCTACCCCGGCTAATTTTGAGGTAAGGTATACCCCAAACAGATCACCAGTCTGTTGCAGGGCCACATACTGTACTTACAACCATACACACACATTCATAGGGCAATTTTGGCACTGGCCAATCAACCTTAACATGCATGGGGTTTTTTTGGAGGGTGGAAGGAAACCGGAATACCCGGAGAAAACACACGCAGACATGGGAAAAACATGCAAACTACACAGAAAAGCCAGTGTGCCAAGCTTCGTTGCCACTTGGGGACCCACAACCTTCCTACTGTGAGGCCACGATGGTACCCACTGCAGAAAATTTTATGTGCAAAGCAGAGAAACCCAGATATTACTACTTTTTAAAAATATATTTAAGCTCTTAAAAATAGTGACGTCTCTTGTACACCATTCTGCAGACTAACAATCGAATGGTGTTACATTTACATACCAAGATATTTCCGATGCCAACTGGTCATTTAACTTTACCTTTCAGTATTTTCCCACACGGCAGGCAAACTGACACAGTGGAATTTGATTTGCATTATTTATTTATTTATTTATTTCGGTCACAGTGTAATTTCACATTAATGAAATAAAGAAAAGAAATAAAAGCAAAGGACCGAAAAGGTATCGGCAAACGCTTATTACGCCGACCCTTTTTTTTTTTTTTTTTTTTTTTTTTTTTTTTATATCATTATAAAAGCAAAAAGACATAAGTAAATACTAAGTAATCCACCATAAAACATATAAGCAAACACTCAGAAATCAATCATAATACATAAAATGAAAATTAGAACATCAAATGAAAAAGTAATACAAGTACAAAAGTAATACAATTCTTACTATAATTCCTTACCTTGTACACAAGCCTGAATTTAACCATCAAGACTTGCATATTTTTTAAGTAATAATAACTTAAATTTCTTTTTTTAACAGAAAAGATTTAAACACAATTTAAAAATTATGAAAATAATTTAAAAATTATGTAGAAACTACACACACAAAACTCACAAGTCATGAGAGCAGAAAGATTGGAGCGCAGTGAGCGTGTTTGGATGTATGATTAACGCAGCTCAGTGACCTGCACTGAAGGTGTGGTTGTTTACTTTGATACCTGCGGTGTATGTGGAGCTATACAATATACCTGTCCCCACAACACAAAGGATCTTATTCAGAGGACATGTATGAAACAGTCACATATAAACTCAGCTTAAGCTGGATTTAGTCTATTTAATACTGTTATGTAGGTTGTAAAACCGTGTTTACCACGATACCCTCTAAGTGTTTACTTAGCATACTCAATTTACGTTCATGTCCAAACAAGTCATTCACATTTACATCTGCCTTTACTTTCTCACAAGTTTACCTTGCTGTTCTAATCAATATCTCATTTTACACAAACTCCCGGTCCCAATAGTGACTGACAAACAGCCTGCAGCTGGTGGCGATTCCAGGAAAAAAAGGGGAAGCAGCTATTAACTTTGGCCATGGTACAGTGATAACTGGAGGGCAATGGTTACACAATCAGTGCTCTCGGTTGATAAGGTCATTGTGCTAGCTTAGGTTCGGAAGTAAACCCGAAAGCCTTGTATGACAAGCAAACAACAGGAAGGAAATAATCAATTTGCTGCTTTTAATGAACAACTCTGTATCTGGCATCTCAGTCAGTGCAAAACTGCTGCGCGCTGGTTAAATATTAGCCCTCTGATAGCATGGCGTTACGGTAGTCATGAGCAGCTGGGCAAGTCAGCACAAAGAAACTCAATGCAGCTCGTTTGTATTGTTTGCGCTCTGGACTCGTGCTGATTATTGCAACTTCAGCCAGGATGTAAAGAAAGCAGAGGTGGCCAAAAAAATTATGCTGAGTGGAATTGATTTAGAGCAGAAAAATGTATACAGTAGTTGCTTTTATGAATCTCTATGTTACCACAAACTTTTCTCTTTTTCAAGCTTTTATTTTAGTTCAGGGAACTGCTCACATTGCAGAAAATACATTTCACACTTTTTTGTGCCAGAAAGGGTGAAAACTCTGCCTTCAACATTAGATTTGGAGACCAATAAAAGACACAAGGATTAAAAGTTTGGGCGTAAACAATAAGAAATTAAAAGTAGACATGGTTTACTGAACAATTTTTTTTTAGTGTATCGATGACAATAATTTTGAGAAAAATTCTAATTTTTTTCAAATTTAAATGCATTCTACTATCTGTAACATTTGCACTGCACAAATCATTGTGTAACGACTGCTTGTTTTGCACTGCTCTGTTTAAGTGCAATTCAGATACTTCACGGCCCTCCCCCATCGCCATGTTTGTAACCTGAGCAACCGTAGACATAAAAGACACTAGACTTGGAACTTTGCAAACGATTCTCCAGTCAGATGTTCTGTTGATTGTATTATAATGTTAGTAGGGTTTAGGTCTGGGGTGGACAAACTTTTTGAATTGCGGGCCACATTGGGTTCTAACTTTTCACTGGGGGCCAGAACAGGAGGAGTAGGATGGCATGCTTTGGTAAACAAGCGCGCTATATATGGAAAGCCATTGGGGTTGCTACACGGACGTAATCTAGCACGCTAACGTTAAAATCAAGCGCTTAAAAAACATGCATCTAGCGCACTAGGTTAAAAATGTAGGTTTGAAATCTCCTGACAATCTATTTTGACAACGTCCGGATCGTAAACACACACATTTTAATGGGAGCAGTGTTGTTGTTTTCACAACAAAGCCATTATATATACAGTGTGCCATCTAGTGAGCAATAAATAAAAACATCAACATGGTTTATTTATTTATTTTTTTTTGGGCCGGATTAAAACGTTTAACGGACCGCATGTGGCCCGTGAGCCGTAGTTTGCTCATGACTGGTTTAGGTAGTGTGATGAAAGATGTTTTATTCCAATAACAGTATTATTTACCAACGGCCTTCTGGTGATGGTTGTAATCTTAGTCAGCGTTATGCTTACATATGATTTATAAAGTGTCAGCTTTCATAGGAGATAAAAAACCCAGAAGTAAAAATTTAGCGGTGATGGTGGATGTCAGATAAAGATCGGAAAGCAACACTTTGCTATTGTTTAACCTCGGTTTATTGGTTGTGGTGAATTGTTTATAGAATTAGATTTCTAGTGAAAAATACTCACGAAAGTTTCATAGTTTTTGTGAGGTTTACACCATTTGTCTTTTCTATGAAGATTTGAACTTTGTGTGGGAAAAATTCGAATGAATGAAAGATCTTTATTTGGTACGCAAAGTTGTACCTCCATCATCAACCAAAATATCCATTGCATCACTTTTGTGCAGAGAAGAGAGAAAAAGTACATTGACAGAAGGATGCTGGGTATCGAATCACCAGGGAAGAGGCCTAGAGGAGACCAAAGAGGAGGTTCATGGATACAGTGAAGGAAGACATGAAGATGATTGGTGTGACCGAAGAAGATGCAGGAGATGGGATTAGATCAGGCATGGGCAAATTACGGCCCGCGGGCCACATGCGGCCTGTTACACATTTTAATCCAGCCTGCCGAACTAGAAAAAACAAAAAAATAAACCATGTTAGTTTTAAGGAAAACCATCAGACCCAAAACACACACGTAAAACAAGTGTGTTCGATGTTAAAACAAGCAAAATGTTACATCAAGCGCTTAGATTTCAAACCTAGTGCCGCTAAATGCGCGTTTTTAAGCGCTATCGCACTAGATTTCTGACCTAGCGCCGCTAGATTTGAAATTCATTGCTCTTCATGTAACATCTAACCCACTTGTTTAAAATCTAGCGTCATTCTAATCGGTCCAATCTAGCGGTTACCAATGCATGCCATCCATGTGCTCCTGTCCCCAGGGGCGAATACAAGATTTTCCAAAGGAGGAGTGAGGGGGCACAAATCCTGCACCTATGGTGCTCGCCAGTATAGATGGGTCTGGGAGCATCCCCTCCACCCCCCTAGGAACTTTTTTGAAAAATAAGTAATTTTTCTGCATTTTGGTGCATATTTTAACCAAACTTTACAATAATTAAAGTAGTAAGAACAATTTTTTTCTGTCGACCTAGAGAGAGGGGAGACCTCCCCTCCCGCCCACCCTAGGTCCGGCCCGCTTCTCAAATGTTACAACTTAATGTGGCCCATGAGTCAAAAAGTTTGCCCACGCCTGGGTTAGATGGAAGAAACTGACTTGTTGTGGCGCCCCCTGAAGGGAAATGCCGAAAGAAGAAACAACAAAAAAAGGGGTAGCGCGAGGACTTGGATTGAAGAAGTCTGTCACAATGCGGGTGCAGGAGGAGAACCCAATTTCAGGACAATAAATGATTAGAATAAGAAATCAAACTTTCACTCATTAATACCGAAAAGCAGTGGGTGGAAGCAAGTGGGCATTTCAGTGGGTAGAAAAATTACAATTGACTGCTTCACAAATTTCCCGTAACGCAGGTCGTTTTTAGGATCTAAACATCCACAACAAATGAAAAACTCACTTGCATACTTGTAGTTATGCAAACCCTTATAAAGCCCAAATTGATAATCTTGTGAGTTATGGGACATGCTAATATTGTTATTGGAAAAGAAGATGTTTTCCCACAAAAAATCAATTCTTAGTGCGTCTAGACATGATTTGTGCTTTTCAAAGGTTAAAACTTCAGCATAAATTTGGCTCTGCTGACATCTTAGTGAGTCATTTTTATCATTTATAAAGTCAAGCTGACCCAGTGTGTTTTCACTAGAACGGATGTGTATCAGCTCGCATTCTTGAAATCAGCACCCCTCAATATCACTGAACAACAGAAAAGTGCTATTTATAAGCTATTTTTGGACCATTTTATTGGAACAATATAGCACAGAAAAGACAGAGACGATACATCCTTTGGAACATTTATTCTGCAAAGACTTCTACTTGAAACAACTGCACGAAGTTGGATGAAACTATTAAAATATACTGAGTTTGACAATAAATGCTGATCTGATTGGGTAATCAGTCCAGCACAGCAGAGGAACAGACTGCCTAGGGTGCCATCGGTGAATGTTGCATCTAATTTTGTTAATTTAGTTCAAATATGTGATGTAGAAAACGAAGATAATTAGAGAAAAAGCAGTAAATACTCCGGTCTTTACCAACACAAGCAACAAAAAGCTTCACCATCAGCTAAATGAACCAGTCAGGAAGTGTGTTAGAACTTTTCCCTTTAAAAAAAACTCCCTCTGACACCCTGGATCATTTGAAGTTGAGGAGAAGGAGCCTCATTACTGCCAGGGCCCACAAGGAGGTGGGGGGGGGGGGAATTTACTCCCAGACGCATTTTAATGGCAGTAAAAAGGAAAAGACTTCAAGGTTACGAGACGTGGAATAGCATTGTAGGAGACGGCCGGCTCTCCCTTTGCCCTGCATCCCACGTCACTGGAGCCAGTGGAGTCATAAATGGCTGCTAACACTAATAGTAAACGGATATAAAAAGACTCCCGGTTTCCTTTATATGACCCATTCTCCTTTGCTCACAGGGTTTTTGACAGCAGTTGGGGGATGCTGTGAAGAGTGGAGGAGTAAAAGCACATGTACTCAGTGGATCCAAGAAAGCTCAAGAAAAAAATGTCAGTACTTTTGCAACATCTTTTCAAACAGATTACAATTAAACTGCTCAGAGAATGTTTGTATTCATATGAACTGGATTTTCTATTATTGGGTTGCCTAAAGTGCTGGAGTCTATTTCTGATAGTACTGAATGGGACGAGGGGTGCACTCTGTAGAGGTTACTTCTTGGAGGGACAGACAACCAATCATGGGCAGACTCAAATCTAAGGGAAATTTAAACTGACCAATCAGCCCAATGGATTAGTTCTGAAATCTCGGGCTGTAAGCATTTTTTTGGCCAGAAATGTTAATTACTCATTTAATATTTGATGTGTTTGATCGGCCATACACCAAACCGAAGTATCATTGATCATACCAGGATCAATGTCTGACATACCGAATCCGGTAAGAGTCCGACGTTATTCAAATGTGCGGATGATGCACGGACATGGCTTTTGCCAAAAATGAGTTATTTATGTACGATTTAACACTATTTGCTGACACCTTATTAAACACAGCAATTTAAATGCGAAAGACAAGTGGAAAAAGAAAAAAATACATGTATAGTGTTTTTTATAAGTGCATTACAAGCACTCACGTTTGAGCCTGAGCCGGACCGCGTAAAACTGTCAGAAAATGAGCCCGACCTGTCGCGTACCCAACAGTCAAGTTGGGCTTGGGCTAAGAATTACAACAAGTCTACAGCCCTCTCACAGCTTGTTGCTAAAAATTTTGTTGCTTTTGTTGATTGAAAAATTATTTCGGAGCATTGCAAAATTGTGAGGTCACGTGTCCTGTTCCGTGCTCAAGTACAGTCAGCATTCTGCATGTAAACTGCATCGGAGTCCAACTAAACAGTGCTTGGTCACACCTTTATGGCCATACCAGCCTTTTAATGCCTGATCCCATCAGACCTCAGAGGCTAAGCATGCTGGGCCTGGACGGTAGTTGGATGGGAGACTGCTGAAACTCTAGGTGCCACAGAGGGACGGTCGTTGAGAAAAATTGTTGTTGTGTCTCTGGGAAAGACACTTCCCCCAAATTGCCTGGTAGGCATGGTGTGTGTGATTGGTTGGTTGGTTGGTTGGTTGGTGGTGGTCAAAGGGTCCAATGGCGCAAAATGGCAACTTCGCTTTGTCAGTTTGCCCCAGGGCAACTGTGGCTACAATAATAGCTTACCATTACCTGAGATGAAATGAATGTCTAATCATGCATATCTAAAGTGCCCTTGAAAAGCACTATATAAGTACAATGCATTGTTATTACCCATATTAAGTGGGCAAGGTACAGCTAAACGAACTATTCAGAGACTCACATGAGTGAAATGTGCTCTGGTTTCAGGATAAATCGGAAGAAAATGCCAAATAAAATGAATTAGACCATGGTTCAAATGGCCTAATGTTTTTCAGGTATTGGGGAAGGATGGCTCAGTGAGTAGGACAACCGTCCTGTAACCGGAGAGTTACCGGTTCGATCCCCTGCAGGGAGTTCATGCCAAAGTGTCCTTGAGCAAGACACTGAACCCCCAATTTCTCCTGCCTTGCATGGCAGCTCCCATCATCAAGTATGAATGTGTGTGAATGGGCTACAATATAAACCGCTTTGGGTACCAAGGGTTAGGGTTAGGCACCTGTGGCACCTAGAGTTCCTGGAGTCTCCCATCCAAGTACAGCCCAGGCCCAGCCTCCTTCACTTCTGAAGGGTACCAACGCAGGTCCATAAAAAAACGCTATATAAGTAGAGTCCATTTATTCATTTATTGTCCCACTGGTGATTTCCCGGGTAACTTCTGGGCATCCATCACTTGTCCCTACAAACTTTTGCTTTGTTGCTGTGGAAATTTTTCACTCCGTAGCTTGTTATATGATCATGAACAGAAAATGTCTTCTTATCTGAAAACGAACACACCCGGAACTCTAAGCTCATATTCAGCCTCTGCAGTGAAGATTAGCTTGCCTTTGGGTGATACTTAACGCAGCCCTGAAAATTGATATGCATCTGCTCTATAATTTAAAGGTAGTTTTCAAAGAGGGGTCTGCTGCTCTCCGTCTTCCAGTAATGACCATAATGCCTTGTTAACCCTTTCCCAAGAGGTGACATTCTCCAATGATGTTGTCATTCAGAATATTTGTGGTTTCCTGTATTTTTTCTATTATCGTAATAACCGGTCCCAATTAGGAAAACAGACTCTTTTTGGGGTTTGATTTGACAAAATGTTTTCAAGAGTTTTTGCATTGGTGATAGAACGTGAACGTCCTGAACATCAGACGACTTTGGCTTGTTTTGTTTCTTTTAAGTGCTTGTCTTAATAATAGATTACTCGTTTAAAAGAATAACTTACAGCAATATACTTCTTTTCTGACCTTTTCATGCACTTTATGTGCAGACTTTCCTCTTCACCTCTCTCAAGCACGCTCACTTTTGAGGCCCCAGGCCTGTTGGATGAACTCTAACCTCTGAACTAGAAAAGGAGAGGCTTATACCATGGCCAGCCTGGCTGATGGGAAACCCAACACCGGCATCCTTCGATACCATTTTCAAGCTTTGCATTCATGTCCCTTCCATAACCTTTTTACTCCTCTTTAGTGCTCTCTAATCCACTGGCCCCACAAACACACCCATTGTTAAAATCTCAGATGTGGTTTTATGTGATTTTGTCCACAAACAGTTCAGATGACAAAAACATATATTTCACTAGTTAAAACTGATTAAAGCATTTTTTGAGGTACATAATTTTCTTTCTTAAAAAAAAATAACTTGACTAATAGGTGTGTTGTTTAGAGGAAACATCTCAGCTATCTAACAGACTTTTTGCCTTCCAGCACTTTCTCCCGTGGCCTCTTTGCAAAGCACTCACAAGTACCTGTGTTATGTCTTGTTGGTTTTACCTCGATTGTTCCAGGTCACTTCCTTCTGCAATGCAAACAAAAAGAAAGTAAAGTTAAAGCAATGTCACGTATGTCAGCCTCATAAAGAAAGAACACACGTACAAAATGTAGATGTTTGTGACTAAAATCCTACTTTACAAGTCCAGAAGTACTGCTAACAAAAATCATTTTAAAAGTCTTGCTAAATTTATAGTAGAAAAAGTTTCAAAAGTCTTCTGGACAGTTTAATTCTTGATCGAGACGTTTCGACTTCCATCCGGAAATCATTTTCAATCTGAATGAAATGGACTGAAAACTGGATCTATTTATACTAACCTGAGTAAAAGGTAAAAAATAGTAAGAAGGGCTCGACCAATGAGCCTGTGTTACCTATGATGGCCGTGAATGGCTCCTATTGTAGCCACAGACCAGTAAACAAACCTATTATAAAAATGCTAAAAGCCTAGTTAATAGAAATTCCTGCTAACGAGAGGCGTGAAACTGGGTAACGAGGTGTCATCTTTAATCCATGGCTTCAAAAGGCTGCTGTAAATACCGGGCAGAATGTATCTAACGCCTCCACTCCGATTCGGAGAGGGACTCTCTTTCATCACAAAGATGGCTTCCTTCACACCTCTTTCAGACCATTTCATTCAGATTGAAAATGATTTCCGGATGGAAGTTGAAACGTCTCGATCAAAAATTAAACTGTCCAGAAGACTTTTTTGAAACCTTTTCTACTATGGATCACTCCTGGATGAATAAGGGACTACACACACTTCTTGCTAAATTTTTTTTAGAACCCAATGTTTCAGGTTACACTTGGGAATATTTACAGTAGGCAAGGCAAGGCAAGTTTATTTGTAGCACAATTCATACAAAATGTAATTCAACGTGCTTTACAAGAAGAAGAAAAAAAAGAAATGCATTAAAATCACAATTCAGTATTCAAAGTAGATCAAATTTTTTATCCAACATCTTGACGAGGAAACATCTCTCCAAAACAGGATAAGAAGAAGGACACGGGGTAGTCCAAAAAAGGACAAATATCCAGTCAACGAGTCTGGAGGCAAAGCCAAGAAGAAGAAGTGGTCCAAAGGAAAAGTGAGCGATAAGCTCAAGAACCCGGTCCTATTCGACAAGGCAACCTACGACAAACTGTAGAAAGAAGTTCCCAATTACAAGCTCATCCCCCTAGCTGTTGTCTCAGAAAGGCTGAAGATCCGTAACTCCCTGGCCAGGAATGCCCTTCAGGAACTGCTCGGCAAAGGCATGATCAAGTTGGTGTCCAAGCTCAGAGCACAGCTGATTTACAGGCGTAACACCAAGGGTGGAGATGAGGGGGCTGCTGCAGAGAAAGCATGATCAGGACCTGCTGCTGCTTTTTGCCCGTCTCTTTACAAGAGAGAATAAAACAATAAAAGATAAAAATGCTTTGCTGAAGTTTTCACCCCACAAGCAACATTACAAGAAAACAACTAACCAACAAATAAAATGTAAAAAAAAATCCCTTTAGATTTAGTTTAGACTGTTTTGGAGTAGTTTTTGGACAGAGATAGGTTAGCTTCCTGTTAGCATGCATGGCTACACACTTTACATTGTGGAGAACACCTGGGGTTTTAAAAGAGTATGGATCTCCACAGGCTCAGACATCTATTGGCTACGGAGGCTATAACGTGCTTTTCAGTGGCTTACAGCTCTTATCTTGTACCATACATACAAGCAAACAGAGAACCTCCAGGGAACATTCGCCTGAAGTTCTCTAAAGGTTTGTTTTTTTACGTAACCAAAAACTAACATTCCCGAAACGTTAGCCAGTGGTTCCCAAGAAGTTTCGAGGACAAAATTCCAAACGTCATGATAAAAATTAATTACCTATTATCACGAATTACCCTCACCTATGGTCACCAGCTGTGGGTGGTGACCGAAAGAATGAGATCGCGGGTACAAGCGGCCGAAATGAGCTTCCTCCGCAGGGTGGCTGGGCTCTTACTCAGAGATCGGGTGAGGAGCTCTGCCATCCAGGAGGAGCTCAGTGTCGAGCCGCTCCTCCTCCAGGTCGAGAGGAGCCAGATGGGGTGGTTCGGGCATCTGGTCGGGATGCCCCCCGGACGCTTCGCGGGCGAGGTGTTTTGGGCACGTCCCACCGGGAGGAGACTGGGGGACGGACTCCCGGACCCGCTGGAGAGACTATGTCTCACAGCTGGCCGGGGAACGACTTGGATCCTTCCAGGTGAGCTAGAGGATGCAGCCGGGGTGAGAGAGCCCTGGGCTTCCCGTTTGAGGCTGTTGCCCCCGCGACCCGACTCCGGAACAAGTGGAAGATGACGGAACGGAATTTATGAAACAACAAGACCCAAAAGGGCCTGTTGAAGTGATCAACTGTTGTATTGGAAAGTCTAGTTTGTGTCATTCCGAGTAAACTGAGAAACACAAAATGGATGTAAGACCAATTATTTGGAATATGTTGTAAATTTAACTGCTTTTAAGCTCGAACAAAGCTGGTGGAAATGTAACCAAACCGTGTGGATATATTGTGGCACAACCCGCTCTCTTTATGCTTCCTTCTTATCTTATTCACACATGGCACACATAACCATCAAACTATTTTTCTAGGATCCTTTTGTTCTTTTTCAAACTTCCTTTCATGACGAGGTTTTATACTTTGCCACACACACCGAGGGTTGACAGACTTTATGGCCCATATATTTCCAGCACAATTAATGCGTAGAGCAAAAGTGAAGCTTTAACATCCAAAGACATAAAGCCTCCTTCTTTTTTTAACTATAAACATATTGTGACTCCCATTAGCTCGCTCCCCGATGCCCAATTATAAAAGACCCCTTAGTTTATGTTTCACAAATTTAAGTAACACTTTTATCCCCAATGATTTACAGAGTGTGCGACAAAAGCTGCGTCAATTAGTAAGGCATGATGCCATAAAGACTGATGGTAAAATCCCCTTATAAGTACAAAGTAGCAAACATGGTAGGGTCTTTGTTCAGAGAACAGAACCAATCAGGAAGCAGATTCTAGAGACGAAATTTATGAAACTTGAACCCAAGCCCAATTAATCAGCTGCTCTAAAAATGGGTCATATAGACTCAAATCTTTTTATTTATTAAAAAAATAACTTAATTACGTTAACTAATGTTAACGTAAATTAACGTAATTAACGTTAATTAACGTTATCAACGTTAATTAACGTAAATAACTTAACTACGTTAACTAAATAACCGAAATGAGCTTCATCCGCAGGGTGGCTGGGCTCTCACTCAGACATCGGGTGAGGAGCTCTGCCATCCGGGAGGAGCTCGGTGTCGAGCCGCTCCTCCTCCAGGTCGAGAGGAGCCAGATGGGGTGGTTCGGGCATCTGGTCAGGATGCCCCACGAGCGCCTCGCGGGCGAGGTGTTTCGGGCACATCCCACCTGGAGGAGACCAAGGGGCAGACCCCGGACCCGCTGGAGAGACTATGTCTCACGGCTGGCCGGGGAACAACTTGGAATCCTTCCGGGTGAGCTGGAGGATGCAGCCGGGGTGAGAGAGGCATGGGCTGCCCGTTTGAGGCTGTTGTCCCCGCGACCCGACCCCGGAACAAGTGGAAGTTTACAAAACGGAACGGAAAAAAAATAACTTTGTAAAAATAATAGAAATTTTACCATTTTGTGTTTTAAAGCCTACAAGATTTAAGCAAATGAATCAAAACATAATATCTTAATGGCAGCACAGTGGCGCAGTGGGTAGCAGAGTGGCCTCACAGCAAGAAGGTCGGGGTTCGAGTCCTGGAACACTGTCCTTTCTGTGTGGCGTTTGCATGTTCTCCCCATGTTTGCGTGGGTTTTCTCCCACCCTCCAAAGACATGCATGCTAGGTTGATTGGCCGGTGCCAAATTGCCCCTAGGAATGAGTGTGTGTGTGGAATGTTGTATGTCTGTGCCCCGTGACAGACTGGCAACCTGTTTGGGGTGTACTCTGCCCTTCGCCTTAAATTGGCCGGGATGGGCTCCGGCACCCCCTACAGCCCTGAAAGGGATATGGATAGACGGACAAGATGACATAATATCTTAACCAATCAGTGAAAAGAAATGTACCGTACAATATTCCTCCGCTTATCAGGGGTCTGGTCACAGCAGGGAAGAAATGGAGGTAGCAGAGATGAAGATGCTGAGGATCTCTCTGGGAGTGACCAGATTGGACAAGATCATAGGAACAGCACATGTTAGAGGTTTTGGAGATAAAGTCATAGAGGCCAGACTGAGATGGTTTGGACATGTACAGAGGAGAGAGAGAGAGTACATCGGAAGAAGGATGTTGGATTCGGAACCACCAGGAAAGAGGCCTAGAGGAAGACCATGGATACAGTGAAGGAAGACATGAAGATAATTGACGTGACCGAAAAGGATACAGGAGATAGGGTTACACAGAAGAAACTGACTTACAGTGATCGACCCCTGAGGGGAAATGCCGAAAGAAGAAGGTCACAGCAGGGAAGCCCAGATTTGCTCAGTGGTGGAATGTAACGAAGTAAATGTACTTCGTTACTGTACTTAAGTAAAAAAATTGTGTATCTGTACTTTACTTAAATAAAATTCAAGACCGGTACTTTTACTTTTACTTCACTACATTTTTAGAGCAAATATCTGTACTTTTACTTCGCTACTTTTTAAAAGTGTGTTTTACATTTTTCGTTACATTTTTGTTCAGGAATTTAAAAAATACACAGGTTTTTTAGCGCATCTTGAAGCCGCATCGCCAAAATCAAAAAAAGCAGTTCATCGGGAGAAGAAGTAATGAATCGAGAAAAATTTTCCGCATTCATTCAAAAACCAACATCAAATATAGTACAAATTAAAAAGAATCAGAAGATTGTTGTTTGTTGTTTTTACTTCTAAAAAACAACAAAGCCATCACTACACAGAGCAGGGGCGGATCTAGAATTTTCCAAAGGGGGGTGGAGCTTTGACAAAGCCAATATATAGTGAGTGGGGGCCTCCCCCCAAAACATTTTAAAAAATAAGTGTCATTTTCCTCCATTTAGGCGGCCCATTCACTGGCCCTTCTAGGGGATAGCTTGACTTGTCCCCTTTCCTTTTATTTAATTTATTTTTTTTGTGGACCAAAAGAGGCGGGAGAGGGGGGTCACAACCCTGCAGAGTATTTATCCTGGTTACCATGGTGACACCCTAAAGCACAAAAAATAACATTTGAATTATGATCGAATAGTTTTACTTTTTACTTAAAAAGTACAATTTACACCAATTACTTTTGTACTTTTATTTAAGTAGATTTTTTTATTGGTACTTTTACTTAAGTAAATTTTTTGCCTAATTATCTGTACTTTTACTTAAGTACAAAAAGTGAGTACTTCATCCACCACTGGATTTGCTTTATTTCTTCCAGCTCATTTAGGAGGATCCTGAGGTGTTCCAACGCCAGATTTGTGACAAAGTCTCTACAGCAGGTCTTGGGTCCACCTCTGGGCCTACCTTCACAGATTATTCCTATTGCGGGGCATTTTTAGAACGTAACTGCCGCAATTATCAAGGGATTTGTACTGCATTTGACGTGTGCTTGCCAAAATGCCCACGATCCAGTGCTTCAGGATTGAACTCGGAGTGAGAACTTTCCCACCAGATTCAGCTGTGTTGAAAACTTGTGGATAAGTCCAGAAAAAAAAAAAAGAAGGAATCTTTGCATTTCAGAAATCTCGTTTTTAAGTTGGTGTTCGGATAAGGTCAGTAAATGTCGACCAGTAAAGTTCCTAAAAAATATATTGTAGTATTTGCGCTGAAGCTTCGTAATAGTACAGAAATGAAAGGCATGCTGGGAGGACGTAGATGGGGTTGAGATTTGGAAATGTTGTGCAGAGTTGGAATGCAAAGAGGAACTGCCTGTCATCATCAGGAAGTGGGAGTAGAGACGAAAGGAGAGCAGGAGAAATTTGGAAAGAAGATTTCCAGACAAAAAAATAGCACTAATTTAGGAACTGATCCTGCATCAAATTTCCACTCAGATTTTGGATTTTTAGATAAACAGACTCAAATTCAAACCCTAATTTTAAACCCCCCACTTGAATTCACTGTAAACATAAAATAAATCAATGATATTCACTAACTTTTTTTCTGCCTCTGTTCTTTTAATACAAGGAGGGATCCTGCTTGGTCAAAAAAACTCCTGCCCCAAGTGGAGGAGTTTAAGTATCTCGGGGTCTTGTTCACGAGTGGGGGAAGGATGGAGCGGGAGATCGACAGGCGGATCGGTGCGGCATCAGGAATAACTAGGACGCTGCATCGGTCCGTCGTGGTAAAGAGAGAGCTGAGCCGAAAAGTAAAGCTCTTGATTTACAAGTCGATCCACGTTCCAACCCTCACCTATGGTCACCAGCTGTGGGTGGTGACCGAAAGAATGAGATCACGGGTACAAGCGGCTGAAATGAGCTTCCTCCGCAGGGTGGCTGGGCTCTCACTCAGAGATCGGGTGAGGAGCTCTGCAATCCGAGAGGAGCTCGGTGTTGAGCCGCTCCTCCTCTAGGTTGAGAGGAGCCCGATGGGGTGGTTCGGGCATCTGGTCAGGATGCCCCCCGAGCGCCTCGTGGGCGAGGTGTTTCGGGCACGTCCCACCGGGAGGAGACCAAGGGGCAGACCCCGGACCCGCTGGAGAGACTATGTCTCACAGCTGGCCGGAGAACGACTTGGGATCCTTCCAGGTGAGCTGGAGGATGCAGCTCGGGTGAGAGAGACCCCGCGACCCGACCCCGGAACAAGCGGAAGATGACAGAACGGAAAATTTGGCTTCATTGCAACTAAACCAAAACGATGCAAGTTAGGCTGATTGGCCACTCTTGAACTAACCCTAGGTATAAGTGTGAGTGAACAGACTGGAGACATGTTGAGGGTGAACAGCCCCCCCCCCCCCCCCCCTTGCCTGCTACCAGACTGGAAAGACATCAATTCAATTCAATTAACTTTTATTTGTATAGCCCAAAATCACAGAATTCCGTCTCAATGGGCTTCACAAGAAAAGGAGGATTGTGTTAACACAAATACACAACAAGAAAAATAACTAACAAATGCTAACTAAACAAGACTAGCACATTTATGCCCTTAGACTCTCCTTCTCAGTGAGGAAAAACTCCTAAAAAACCCATCAGTGGGGAAAAATAAGAATCCTCGTGGGGATCCACATGAAAGAGAGATCCCTCCCTGGGATGAGCAACATCAACACCCCAGGTTACCTATTGTCGGACAAATAGATTTCAAAACTGGTTGCACGGATGGTGTTATTTCAAAATGGAGACGTTAGGTCTGTATAAATTAACAAACTGTAAAAAAAAAAAAAAAAGAAAGAAAAAGGGAGATAAATTCAAGTAAACCACGACAAAAAAAAGACATTTTTTTGTAGTTCCCTTGTAATGATGATCAGCAGAACGTTTATTAAAAACTGTTTAACATTCAGATGTCAAATTTCACCCCAGCTCAGTTTTAATTACATTATTATCATTTTCTTCTGTTTTCAGTATTTTTTTAAAAATCGACTGTCACATTTAATTTACTCTCCAATTGTGACTTTCAGAAGAGTTTTATTGCTTTTTAATGCACAACATGTGGTTTAGTTTTAAAAGCATGTAGGATTCTGTGTGTCTGTAAAAGAGCATGCATGGTGTGTGATCAAAATGAACAACAAAAAAAAAATAAAGAGGGTGAGATAGAGTTTGTAAAATTCTGGGATTAAGCATGTGTGTATTTATGTGCTTTCAGAGTTCACATCAAAAGCCGTGGATTTGACAACACTTCTGTAAGACTCCTTTTCTCTCTCCGTCATGTAAAAACTTTCCATATGGCGGCTAATTTCTCTCATTATTTTCAGAAAAGTGACTGCCAGATGACAACAACAGGAAATCAATATTCATCCAACAGGGTTATCACGTCAACAAATAGATTTGAACAACAATGGAGTAACATCTACAATCTTCTTCTTCTTTCGGCATTTCCCTCTAGGGGTCGCCACAGCAAGTCAGTTTCTTCCATCTAACCCTATCTGCTGCATCTTCTTCGGTCACGCCAACTATCTTCATGTCTTTCTTCACTGTATCCATGAACCTCCTTTTTGATCTTCCTCTAGCCCTCTTTCCTGGTGGTTCGTAATCTAGCATCCTTCTTCCAATGTACTCTCTCTCTCTCCTCTGTACATGCCCAAACCATCTCAGTCTTGCCTCTCGAACTTTATCCCCAAAACCTCTAACATGTGCTGTTCCCCTGATGTACTTATTTCTAATCCTGTCCATCCTGGTCACTCCCAGAGAGATCCTCAGCATCTTCATCTCTGCTACCTCCATCTCTGCTTCCTGTCTTTTCTTCAGTGCTACTGTTTCTAGACCAATCAGCATGGCCGGTCTCACCACGGTTTTGTACACGTTTCCTTTCATTCTAGCTGAAACTCTTCTATGACACATCACACCTGATACTTTCCTCCACCCGTTCCAGCCTGCCTGCACACAATTCTTCACCTCTTTTCCACACTCTCTATTGCTCTGGACTGTTGATCCTAGATACTTAAAATCTTCCACCTTCTTTATCTCTTCTCCCTGTAACCTCACTTTTCCATTTGGATCCCACTCATTCACACACATGTACTCTGTTTTACTCTGACTAATATTGTAACATCTACAATACAATGTGTTAAAATGTTCTAACTTATACAACTTTATACACTTTAAATACTACGACAACGTGATTGAGATCTAATTTACTGTCCTTAAGTCAGTGTTGTTTTTGTCAACGAAGACAAAAACGAAATGATTCCAATGACGAAGCATTTATTTATGATGATGACCTAACAATAACAAAATAAATGCTACATTTTGGTGACAAAAATGTGACGAGACGTTTGCAAATTTCTGCTGATGAGAGACAAAAATGTAACGAAATAGGCGTCAGACTTTCACATTTCTGTCTGTGAAAAGAAAAAAAACACAGCGGCTGCATCTGTCTCTCATGGCAGCACGCCCCCCACAATGCTGCACGTTCACACCGTCTACACAACACACCTGCAGCCACGAGAAAGTCAGAAACCATGGTGAAAACAGCAGCAAAGGAGCTTGATGGTCAAAAACTTAAAGTTTTCCACATATTTTGCACAAACAGCATGCTAACTTCAAGCTAATGCTAGCTTGTCGGCACTGCTAACTTCCTTAGTTAGCTTGGTTGCGCTAACGACTGATTTAAAGACACAGTGCAATGTTTACTTTGTTTACAGGGGTTATTAAGAGGTGTCCTTTTTAAGTACGAATAAGTTACAACGTTCCTCGCTCACTGAAAAAATTATATTTATTTTAAGTTGTTTTACTATGTTCGCTGTTTTGCGCAAATTAAAGCTCGGCAGTTTTTTTTTTTTTTTTTTTTAACAAATAACCTGCATCATTCTCAGTAATAAAGACACGATTGTTGAAGTAAGTCAGTCAGTCAGTCATTTTCTTGTCCGTCTATCCCTTATCGGGTTGCGGGGGGGTGCCAGAGCCCATCCCGGCCAATTTAAGGCGAAGGACAGGGCACACCCCGGACAGGTCGCCAGTCTGTCGCGGGGCTGTTGAAGTAAGTTTTTTTTTTTTTCTTTTTTTACACTAAAACTAGACAAAAAACACTTTTGGTTTTTCTTTGACTAAAACGAAACTATAAAGAGATGACAAAAACGTGACTAAAACTTAAATTAATATTTGTCCAAAGACGAAGACTAAAACGAAAACTTAGATGGCTGCCAAAAACAACAATGCCTTAAGTCATACACAAGCGTGCCAATAAATGGATAAATGTTTATACATATACATCTGTATTTATACTGTATGTAGCTCTATCTGGATATACTATGTGTGTGTGTGTGTGTGTACTTCCATATTACTCTTGATGGTCATACAGATAGATTTGTAACGTTTTTGTTCCACTAAGAGGTCTCGGTGGCCAGACGTGCATGGAATTGCGCAGCCTCCACAGATGGTTGCAATTCTGGCTATACCGTTAAGGCTCATTTATGCTCATTGTTAATTAAGCATTCACATTCCGATGGAGCTTTCAGAGAACTTAGAGATATTTAATTTAGCTCAGTAATTAAAGCGAGAATATCCAAATTTGTGGGGGCAGTGTTGAGAGTTAATTCTAATAATCAACCAGCAAATGCAAAAAAGAAGACGTTACATTATCAGAACTGAACACACGACTGAAGATTGAATTGAAAATTTCTTTGTTGCCTGGCTCGTTCTTCACCTAATCAGACTGAGACATCGTGCTAATCAATGCAGTGTCATAGTGTGGAGCTGAGGCCAAAAATATACCCTTGACACAACAGACAGGTTCAGATGAAAAATCACAAGCAGATTTATTAGATTGATAAAAAGTCCAAATAAAGAAGACAAAAACAGATAAACTAGGCAGGTTCTGATGTAGGAGCTGGAGCCAAAAACTGGATAACAGGTCAAACATGATAAACAACAACCTGTGTCAAAAAACTGTTCCATTTATGCTCCGGCAGATGAGTAGATTAGTTTCAGGTGTGACTAGTTGCACACACACAGACAAGAGGGAGAGACGAAAAAGGATACAGAGGGGAAACAGACTACTCTCCTGACATGCAGACTCTGCGTTGATCAGCCTATCGATCTCCTTTTTCAACTTCTCCTTTGTGAACAAGATTTGAACCCACTTTAGTCCCACAACTTGCAAAATGACTTCCTCCTTCACCATGGGTTGGAGAAGATGTCCATGTTAATTATCATTTGAGGGCCATGTTTTCAGATTTGGGGGTTCCGTTTGCTCCCCAGATCTTTCACATTACTGTGTATGGGTCCGGTGAGAGTTGGAGATCACAACTTGATGAGGCCAACAGAGCCACATCAACCCCAAAAAGTAGGGACCAAATTCTGAGGTCACCAAACCAGAACTCCCCACCACCTTGGCAGTACTGAGAAATTCTGTCCACAAAAGTAATGAATATGAAACCGAACTGCCGGTTCAGATCAGGTGGGGAGCGCCAGGGAAGCAGAGGCTCAGAACATACCGTAAGTACACGCGCCCTTCCCATTCCCCCTTTTAGTTCACAAAATAAGTGTTCTTACTACTTTAATAATGATAAACTTTAGGCAAAATATGCACCAAAAAGCAAAAAAATTACTTTCTCGTTTTGTCTATGACCTCACGCCTCCCCCATCCGCCGCCGCTTTAGAAAATCATGGATTCGCCCCTGTATAGTATGTTATGCTCAATGCATCTTCTTGGTTTTTTCCATTATGTTCCGTCATCTTCCGCTTGTTCCGGGGTCGGGTCGCAGGGGCAACAGCCTCAAACGGGCAGCCTAGGCCTCTCTCACCCTGGCTGCATTCACCAGCTCACCCGGAAGGATCCCAAGTCTTTCCCCGGCCAGCTGTGAGACATAGTCTCTCCAGCGGGTCCGGGGTCTGCCCCTTGGTCTCCTCCCGGTGCGATCTGCCCGAAACACCTCACCAGCGAGGCGCTCGGGGGATATCCTGACCAGATGCCCGAACCACCCCATCTGGCTCCTCTCGACATGGAGGAGGAGTGGCTCGACACCGAGCTCCTCCCGGATGGCAGAGCTCCTCACCCGATCTCTGAGTGAGAGCCCAGCCACCCTGCGGAGGAAGCTCATTTCGGCCGCTTGTACCCGCGATCTCATTCTTTCGGTCACCACCCACAGCTGGTGACCATAGGTGAGAGTTGGAACGTAGGTTTTTCTCTTCCTATTTTAAATATAGTAAGTTTTGCTGATAATTTCATCCTCATTTATTTTGTGTTTTGTCTCCTTCAGTTTTGTAATTAATTTTCCTGAATGCAAGTCAGTAAATTTTTTTTTTTTTTTAATAAGATCAGTCTTAAATTCAACTCTGTATATTTTCTTTAACCAGAATATATTCTAATTAATCATAAGTAATTTGGAGGAAATCAGCATTGCTCTGCTAAAAACACAAAGGCATGTCAGTTTGCTGAAAATAACTTGCTCTAAAAAGCCCAACCCCATGAGAAGACAGGTGCTTTCCCCAACAAACTATGGCAAAATGCCTCCAGTGCAGGGTCAGGACCTCCTGAGGGTCAGAGTAATGTTTTTCAAATGCCTGGACCGTAGAGCGGGGTTTTGGGCTGGGACATTCTCAGTTGCAGAGCCTGTCTGTTAAGCAGCTGTTTGGGATCAGATGCGAGCTACGTGTGTCCATGCGAGGCTCAGCAAACCTTTCTGATTAGTCCCAGTAGAAACAAGACCACGAATGTGTTCCAGCAACTTGATCTCATGCCATTTAATCACCAGTGGGCGGAGATGAGTCTCTGAAGAGCCTAGGCTGGAAAGATATAATTGTTAATGCACTTTTGATTTAAAATTAGCGCTTATATAACAGACCTTGAGAGTTTGATCTTAGTCTCAAATAAAACCAATATGGCGGACTATTTGAAATCTCTGGTATGTGTGATAATAGTCACATTTTCACTTTGACTTTTTTAAGATAATGGTTTAAATTTAAGGTAATGTTATCATATTAGGTAAACATGATTCTAACCGATGTAAAAAAAAAAAAAAGACTTTACAACAACAACAACAACGTATAGCCGGCAGTACGTCGATTCCATTTCCAGTGAGAGTTGGACTCCGCCAAGGCTGCCCTTTGTCACCAATTCTGTTCATCACCTTTATGGACAGAATATCTAGGCGCAGCCGAGGCGTTGAAGGGATCCAGTTTGGTGACCTCAGGATCGGATCTCTGCTTTTTGCGGATGATGTGGTCCTGTTGGCTTCATCGGACCGTGATCTCCAGCTCTCACTGGATCGATTTGCTGCCGAGCGTGAAGCGGCCGGGATGGGAATCAGCGCCTCCAAATCCAAGACCATGGTCCTCGGAAAAGGGTGGAATACCCCGTGGGTCAGGGATAGGGTCCTGCCCCAAGTGGAGGAGTTTAAGTATCTCGGGGTCTTGTTCACGAGTGGGGGAAGATCGACAGGTGGATCGGTGCGGCATCAGTAATAAATAGGACGCTGCATCGGTCCGTCGTGGTAAAGTGAGAGCTGAGCCGAAAAGCAAAGCTCTCAATTTACAAGTCGATCTACATTCCAACCCTCACCTATGGTCACCAGACCCCGGACTCGCTGGAGAGACTTTGTCTCACAGCTGGCCGGGGAACGACTTGGGATCCCTCCAGGTGAGCTGGAGGACACAGCCGGGGAGAGAGAGGCCTGGGTTACCCGTTTGAGACTGTTGCCCCCTCGACCCGATCCCGGAACAAGTGGAAAATGACGGAACGGAACAACAAAACAATATTTCTGAGTACGGCCCTATGCTAGCTCAGCTAATCTGTCCAAGTAGCAGGTTTGATCAGTTGAAACAGAAGTTTTAATTGTGGCTCACTTTGTCTGCAGAGACCTGCCAAAATGAACTCTGAAGACATTTGCCGAAGCTCCACTAATTTTCATTGAGCTGGCAACAAATGCTGGCTACAAATGTGATTGTTAAACACTCCAATATGAAAAAAAATGTTTGTATGCTGCGCAGTTTTCAAAAAACCAATAAAGAATTTGACAGATCAGCAGGAATATTTTACAAATCCAAATGATAAAAAATAAAAACAAAACCCCTTTGTGATTTAGAAATTTTTCGCCCAGGCCTTCTTGGTTCATCACTGGGGAACGGTTAGGCTTGAAAAAGCCATTTTTAAAAACTATTTGTTCTAAAAGCAGTTAAAACTTTTAAGATAAAATGAAAACACTAAGATTTCAGCTGCTAATCCGGTTTGTTGAAATATCACTCAAATCAACAGGTGAACAACACGAGTCTTTAAACTTTTAACTTTGTGTTAATCCATCTTAGTCGCAGCAACAGGCGATTTATGGCTCCAAACATCTGGAGCAGGTGGCTCCAACCAAATTTATTTAACTCTTTACTCATTTCCCTCAGTTTGCTGTATCTTCAAACTTGAACAAAATGTGACGAGACGTTGGCAAGTTTCTGCTGACAAGACGAAAACGTAACGAAATAGGCGTCAGACTTTCACATTTCTGTCTGTAAAAAGAAAAAAACACAACGGCTGCATCTGTCTCTCACGGTGGCACGCCCCCCACGATGCTGCACGTTCACACCGTCTACACAACACACCTGCAGCCACGAGGAAGTCACACACCGTGGTGAAAACAGCAGCAAAGGAGCTTGGTGTCAGAAACTTAAAGTTTTCCACATATTTTGCACAAACAGCATGCTAACTTCAAGCTAACGCTAGCTTGTCGGCGCTGCTAACTTCCTTAGTTAGCTTGGTTGCGCTAACGACTGATTTAAAGACAATGCAATGTTTACTTTGTTTACAGGGTTTATTAAGAGGTGTCCTTTTTAAGTACGAATAAGTTACAACATTCCTCACTCACTGAAAAAAATTATATTTATTTTACGTTGTTTTACTATGTTTGCTGTTTTGCGCAAATTAAAGCTCGGCAGAGTTTTTTTTTTTTTAAAAAACAAATAACCTGCATTATTCTCAGTAATAAAGACACGATTGTTTAAGTAAGAATTTTTTTTTACACTAAAACTAGACAAAAATTGTTCTAAGTCTTCCTTGACGAAAACTAGACGAAAACTCTTTTGGGTTTTCGTGACTAAAACGTGATTAAAACTTAAATTAATATTCGTCCAAAGATGAAGACTAAAACAAAAACTTAGATGGCTGCCAAAAACAATAATGAGACCCGCAGAACTGCACACACCACCACACGCACCAATTGAAACTGTCACTGTTTTACTCCTGATTATTTTTCTTTGATGGTTTGAACTTCGAGTGGGAGACGTTGGCTCAGTGGTAGAGCGTTTGCCCGTGGACTGGAAGTTAACCGGAAGTTCACGGGTTTGATTCCCACTGATTTCTCGTCTAGAAACCTTGGAGAATATACCCAGCCCCCCAATTCACCACTTATTGTGGTGTTTTTTTAAACATAAATCTCAAGATTAATAAGTAACGACTGTAGAGAAAAGATCAATAAAGCTTTCTTTGTTTTCAACATCTGTTTGAATAACGAACAGACTAAATTTGTGCATTAGGACCCCAATGTAGCCGTAAATCAGTTCCGATTCAATCATGTAGACATTCTGTTGTAATTTTGTATTTTAGGGTATCAGTTGTTTAGAATCAAATTACACAAAATGATGATCAATGGTGGAAAATGAAGGGAAAAAAGTATTTGGGACTGTGCTCCAGGAGAAAAACGATAGGGCGAGGATGAATGAATGGAAAAAGAAAGGACACCAGAGGAACGAAAGGAGCTGAAATGGGAACCCAAAGTGTTTGAATGCTGGGCGCAGCTGCAGAATGGCATTTCATTGGGATCTGTCAGCTCAACTCTGATTGGCCTGACACTGCTAATCCTTCCAGATGTTCAGCATTAACTGATGAGTGTGTAACTGTTGTGTGCAGGAAAAATAGGCAAAAGGGTCTGTGGCTGCCATTGCTCACAGGTCCAATGTAAACTGGGGTGCTGTGGCACTCGGTGTCCATGGGATTTGTGGAGATTTAGAGGACAGGATGATCAGGCACAGAGCTCAGATTGTGTCAACAATGTGGGACAGAAGTTAAAAACTTCTAGTTTGTGCAAATATTAGATTGATTCTAATTGATTTTGCAACAAAACTCTTCCAAGATGATGCACGTTAAAAAGCAAAGAAAACAATACGTATTTGTCGAAGTATCTGAGAACGTTTCATGCATGAAAGTTGGATAAAACCTGCAGATATGCAGAGTCAACATGTCTGTTTCTGTGAAGTCTGAGGCCATAAGCTCTCTCCTTCCTTGATAATCCAGCTCCATAATCAGCGCTGCCAGGTGTCCTAAGCCTCTAGCTAAGCTGAAAAGCAAGAATTTCCTAAAAATGTCCAGTGTATTGGTCCAGGCTCCAGTTTCTGCTGTTAAGCTTTGCAGGGGTTATCTCTGACCTCTTTAGCTGCTTTGACATATCTGCTGGAGTCCTAAAATGTTGAAAAACAATTCTCCAGAACAACTGTGTAGTTGACGGAATGTGTTCAAAAGTGTATGTCGGACAAAAACAGAGGTGGTAACTTACACCCGCTTCCTGCTTTGTGGTGCCAAAAGTTCGTAAAACTATCCGCCTGTAACTACTTGTTGGCCTCTTATGAACATAATTATTTCACAAATATCGCCTTGAAAATGTTGAATAGCAACATTTTAATTTTTCTTTAATTTCTTTGGACCTCTTGAATTCACGTATCAGCCGAATGTTCTTAAATCTTTCAGAGTTAATAAATTGTGACTGAATCTTCCGTTTCGTTCGGTGCTCATCCGAGGCTGGGTCGCTGGGGCAACAGCCTCAGATGGGAAGCCTGGGCATCTCTCACCCCGGCTGCATCCTTCAGCTCACCCGGAAGGATCCCGAGTGTTCCCCGGCCAGCTGTGAGACATAGTCTCTCCAGCGGATCCAGAGTCTGGCTTTTGGTCTCTTCCCGGTGGGACGTTCCCGGATCACCTCATCAGCAAGGCATCCTGGGGCATCCTGACCATATGCCCCCCTCCCTCACCCTACCCCGCACTCCACCTCACCCCCATCTGGCTCCTCTTGACCTGGAGGAGGAGCGGCTCGACACAGAGCTCCTCCCGGATGGCAGAGCTCCTCACCTGATCTCTGAGTGAGAGCCCAGCCATCCTGCGGAGGAAGCTCATTTCGGCCGCTTATGTCCGCGATCTCATTCTTTCGGTCACCACCCACAGCTGGTGACCATAGGTGAGGGTTGGAACGTAGATCGACTTGTAAATCGAGAGCTTTGCTTTTCGGCTCAGCACTTTCTTTACCACGTCGGACAGATGTAGTGTCCTGGTTATTGCTTTTTCTTGTAATATTTTTATTCAATACCATACATTATTAATATGACTTCCTGTTGGAGTCTTGTAAATTGGCGATTAAAAATGTCTGACTGGCATGCAACAGAATTTTTTTATCAAAATAAGTTGCAAGTAACTGAAAAACTAAGCTCTGCGCCCTTGAAACGGTTACAATAAATTCAAAAAGTCAGATTTTGTCTGAGTTAAAAAAAACCAACAATTTAGAACAATAAAAAACAGCATTGCATTTGTTATGAAGATAAATCGGAGACGAGAACAAGACCATGCAAAAGATGAGTGTTGTGTAAGTCGTCCCAAACTAGATCTGCAAACACGCGTATACGTGCGGGGTACATAGTGATAGAACACACTCTGCCAGGGCATTGCAACAGCAGTGTGTAACACAATGTTGCCATCTGTATTTTTCAAGCATCTGTATAAAAGATGACTTCTTTCGTGATGGATACAACGTTGCACGTTGCGTTGATAGAAGATTCAAGGTGAAACGTGGAAGTCAATAGAAATCGGACATGGTTATTGTTATGCAGACGAGACATTTAGACCCATTATTGTTTTAAAGCAACATACTTCATATGGCTGCCATGACAGGCCTCCGTGCCTTTCCCTTGTCAGAAAAGCCGAGCAGAATAGAGGCAGCTGCACCCGGGCCCCTCTGGGATCCATGCCGAAATGAAACTATCAAATGCCTCTGGACCGAGGACAGATTTCTTAATGTGTGAAAGCTCCACTGTGTTTCAGACGTGTTTTGTCTGCAACGATGGACTTTTGAATCAAAGAGTTTTTCCTCTTTTAACACTTATGTACCCCCAAAATGAAATGTTTACTGGTTTCAATGCTGTAAAATCAAGAGGGTAATAAATTTGCGTCCATGGTAAGCCCAGAGAGTTCTAGATTTGGAGAAGTAGGCATTGCAATGAGTTGGGGTGCATACAAAGATTGTCCCAACAGAGCTGGCCGGTTTCCAAGTCCCTGTCCAATACCCCGCCTCAATTACTCTATTAGCATGCTCAGCTGCGCCTCTGTTTTATTCTACCAACTTATCACTGACGACAAGGCACATGAGGCCATCAGCAAAAGAGCCTGTCAGAGGTGTATTGTGTCCTCGGCCCCTCAAACCCTGTGCCCTCACCCAGCTATTGACTCTTAGCTATGGAAGCATGCCAGAGGAAAGCCAGGGGCATGATGGGAGCTGCAAGAGCACTTGTAGCATTGAGTGTGATTGGCAAGAACCTGGCAAAAACATAAAGAATAAATTCACATGAGAGATTTAAATCGGGAATGTTTATCGTAAAACTTCCTGAAAAAGAATCCATTTATTTTTTTAACTTTGACACAATGTTGCTGCAGGTTGAATAATTTAAACATAAATCATGGGAAAAGAATAACTTAACATGACTTTATAAGAAATTAAGTACACCTCACTCAACGAGGTTCGCATGGACATGTTTATTCACATTCCGCTCCGTCGTCTTCCGCTCATCCGGGGCCGGGTCGCAGGGGCAACAGCCTCAGACGGGAAGCCTTGGCTTCTCTCAGCCCAGCTGCATCCTCCGGCTCATCTGGAATAATCCGAGTCGTTCCCCAGCAAGGTGTGAGACATAGTCTCTCCAGCGGGTCCGGGGTCTGCCTCCTAGGCTCCTCCCGGTTGGGTTAGGTGGGACATCCCACGAGCAAGGCGCTCGGAATTCATCCTGACCGAGTTTTTCAACTGGAAAAAAAAACCCTAATTAATCATTTTAGTCCATTTTATGCCTGAAGATATTTTGAAAGATACACTTATTGTCTGGAAACGTAACTTAGGTCTTTGTAAATCCCGTCAATGACTGCCATGATGATTGCCAAAACCTGAGTGCTAAAAAGTCTCTGCAAACAGCAACCCAATGATTGTTGATTTATAAGTGCTGTCAAAAACATAAAAGTAAAACATTAACAATGATTTTATGTGATAAAAGTAAAGATTAATGATATTCCAAAACAGCCATTAGAAGAGTACCTTTGGCAGATCGATGGCTTATCTTTTTGTAAAGACAAGGAACTCTTTGTCCAAAACTTTGGCCACCAGCTTGCCAAAACACATTTAGAGTCTTTGTTTATACACACTAAAATATAAAAAGGCAAGTCATGCTGTAAATAGTTGATAATGTACAAGTCTGTCATTCAACCCAGTATTAAATCGGAATATTTTAGTGGTCTTGTCGACAAATTCAGGATAGATTTGAGCAATTTATTGTCAGAATAGCATCAGATGATGTACTGTAAATAGTATTGATTTCCTGTTTTAGGATTGTAGAAGAGACGGTTATTAATCTTGTCTGCTCTGAAGCATGGACGATATTTTTCATTTGCATGTTTTGTTTTTGTTAAATTTTCTTTTTAAAGCAGTCTAAACCAGAACTGGTAGGATGGTGTGGAGAACGAGTGGGCTGTGGTAATGCCCTTCTTGTTTGCATTCCTAGGAAAAGTTTACAGATGTGCCAACACATCCAAAATTGTGCTGCACGGGCCTTGGCAAGGAGGCGCAATTTTGACGCCATCAAGAACCAAGAATCGGTTTATTGCCGTTGTCTGAAAATTCACAGACTAGGAACTTGCTTTGGCATCGTGTACAACATCAAACATAAAATCTGTCAAATAGAAGAAGATATAGTCAAAGATATGCAATAAAATAAACAATCAAAAGATTAAAAACAAAATTGAAAATAGAGAACGATAAAGTGGCAGCGACTGGAAGTGGGGTGAAAGTTTTCACGAGTCTAGATTCTAAAGATCGGTCAGGTAGTGTTCCTCAGTCTGATGGCTGATTGGAAAAAAATGTCTCTGTGCCAAGAGGTCTTTGTCCAAATGGACCGTAGCCTTGTGCCTGAGGTTGAGCAGCTCAAAAAGTCTGTGAGAAGGATCAGCCGCTATCCGATCTGCTCATCCCGTAGTCCTAGGGACCTACAGGCCCTGGAGAGATGGAAAACTTTGGCCAATCATCTTCTGAGCAGAACGCACGATGCGATGTAATCTTTGCTTGTCCCAGGCAGTGCCCTCAGCATAGCATACGGTAATGGAGAAGGTGAGGACTCATTGATGGCGGTGTAGAACTGCGCCCTCACCTGGGCCGGAGGCTTAACTTTCTACAGCCCAACCCCAATTCTCATGTGCCTCCCTTGGCTTCCTGTTAGTTTCAGAATCTAAAGCAAACAATGCTACCCTGCCCCTGAAATTGTTTAACCTCCTTCTTGGAATGAAATGGGACCCAAAATAGATTTAGTCCAGAACGTATCTAAAATATATGTTGAATAAAATGTTCCTATTTTTGTACATAACATTCTATGTTTTCAGATGATTTATTGATCATTTAGATTGTTATTGGGGTTGTAGTTAGCCAGGCTGATGCCACATTGTTGAGATGACGCTATGGCGTATCATGCAAGAGCACTCATCCAAATCTGTTTGTGGCTCGGTAGCAAAACATGGAGGTCGACCAAGCTATACAGTCTGGGTTAGCAACGATTCCCGAAATCGAAAATTTAAAGCAAGAATAAAGACATTGTTTTACAGAACAATGTAAAAACAACGAGCGTTGGCTCAGTGGTAGAATGTCCATCCCTGGATCGGTTCAATGCCTACAGAGTCCTACTGGGCCTGATTATTTCGATTCCTAAGTGTCCCTGGAGAAGACACCTAACCTCCAGTTACTCCTACCATTGGTTCCATCATGGCTGCCTGCTACTGACAAGATTAGGATTCATTTTAATTTCTCAGATAGCTCAGTTAGTCCATTTTACACATCATGACCAATGGCTGGTTATTAAGAAACCAGCCATTGATTAAAGAAAAAAAAGTAGCCGTCCTTCATTTTGGGGACTAACCTCAATTGTACGAGGGCAGACTGTTTCAACATGGGGTAAGAAGCATTCTGACGTATCAGGCTGGGTTGTAGTTGCAGTAGGAGGTTCTTTCATTTCTGGCTTGTTCGTTGAACAGAGATATTTACTGTGAGGTTACTTTTTTTCATCGTATTGTCGTATTTTATCAGAAAATTAATTTTGTTGCATTGGACCACAGCAGGCACCCATGACGGCGCCAATGGGCGCCAATGGGGGTTAGGTGTCTTCTCCAAGGACTATTAGCCATGAACTCAGTAAGAATTGAACTGACCTCTTCCGATCCAAGGATGGACATTCTACAACATTCAACCTCCTCAATCTTTGATGGAATTTCTTTTGACTAGACTTTTACATGAAACAAATTTTTTTTTAACCATTTATGTGGAATGATTTTGGTGGAGCATCACAGGCACACTCATGGTCAGTGGTAGTGTTCACCCTTGGACCGGAAGTTGACCAGAAGTTTGCGCGTTCGATTCCCACTGAGTTTACGTCTTGGAGAAGACACCTAACCCCCATTTCTCCCACCATTGGTGCTGTCATGGGTGGTGGTGTAATGCAGCACAGAAATTTTCCCGTTGAGGGATCAA
This sequence comes from Neostethus bicornis, assembly GCA_902685375.1. Classification (NCBI taxonomy): domain Eukaryota; kingdom Metazoa; phylum Chordata; class Actinopteri; order Atheriniformes; family Phallostethidae; genus Neostethus; species Neostethus bicornis. The sequence goes on along the minus strand of CACRXE010000076.1, from coordinate 8,900,146 downwards.
TAAAGTATATATTTCGTTTCATTTCATGTATATACACGAAATTAGCCTGCTTGACTCGTGTTGTTTGTTCGCACTAGACGTCAGAACCCCGACGTGTGATCTGGTTGCTCCTGAATAAACAACAACAGCATTCCGAGAAAGTATAGGGATTGCGTTCATTCGTCTCCCTGTGAGCAGTATTTTTCTTTCTACCTTAGAAGCTGTACTTACATGGCAGTGAGAGCAGATAAAAGCATCTGATGAGACATGTTTGAGAGAGGATCTTTGTTGCTGTTGTCATGGAAGACTCCTTGTGTGTTCTACATGAATCGAGCTGATTGTTGAAAAGTAGGAAATGCTTTTGACAAAGCAGAGCCCCAAGGAAAAGGCAGATTACTCAGAAGCTCCTGAGAGGGGAAAGACTTTATTTAGCAGGTTATAAATAATGGGAGAAGTGGCATGATGTGACTTGTAAGTTAGAAGCAAAGAGAAGGAGAAGGCAAGCGGATAAATACAGGCTTTGGTTTGGATCAAATATTATAGGTCAGAGAAGAACACGCTCTTTGTGTTTCATTGTACCTGGTAGTTCACTGAAGAAAAAACTGGTGTACAAGCAATCATCAATAATCCAGTGGTCTTAAAGACATTTTTGTTCTTGAATAAATTCCGTTGCATTTATGAATGCGATTTTTGGGCCCTCCTGCAGGTGGTGAGTCTACTGGAAGGGCGACCCATGTCCCCTGTTCGGGCTGAGTTCGGGCAGGCCCCATGGGTAAAAGCCCGACCACCAGTCGCTCACTCTCGTACCCCACCCTCGGGTGAGGAGCTCTGCCATCCGGAAGGAGCTCAGTGTCGAGCCACTCCTCCTCCAGGTCGAGAGAAGCCAGATGGGGTGGTCAGAGCGCATCGCTGGTGAGGTGTTTTGGGCATGTCGCACCGGAAGGAGACAAGATGCAGACGTCGAACCTGCTGGAGAGACTATGTCTCTCAGCTGGCTGGGGAACGACTCGGGATCTTTCCGGGTGAGCTGAAGGATGGTGAGAGAAGCCTAAGCTTACCGTCTGAGGCTGTTGCTGCCGTGACCCGGCCCTGGATCAGCGGAAGACAACGGAACGGAACAAAATGTTGTTTATAGCAGTAAGTATACAGTAAAAAATATAATTTAAAAGATGTGCTTACATTATTATTTTTTTTGCTTTATCTATAACGTGAGACGTAAAAAGTGACATTCAATAACAATAGCAATGTGTTGTCACATCTGAACGCGTATTAAAAAAGAAACTTGCATTAAAGGGGATCGGAGACATTTAGTTAATACTCATACTCATATTCATAAAAAAAATTCTATTTGTAGAACCTCAGCTTATTTAGAAAAAAATATCTACACTCATACTGCTTATTTGCTTGTAGCAGCATTTTGGTCACTAATAGGACAGTTTTTATATGAGAATAGAGTGAAGACACTTAAATAGTGACTATAAGAATGAAACAATTGTTTAAACTGGAAAATATGCACAACACATTACTGTCAGTTCACATATAATAAAACATGGATGGATCCATTTCCTAACAATCATAAAAATTGTCACATAAAACTGAGTCTTCGGGGCTCACAAAAATCTCGTATAGATGAGTCCCACCCCCTGCAGGATACTCTGTCTGCACAAAAAGCAGCTTCAGTGGCAGACTGCTCCACCCTCGCTGTGTGAAGGGGAGATGCAGGAGGTCTTTCCTTCCTTCTGTTGCGAGACTCCACAATGAGCAATTTTTACCATATGCTCTTTTTGCCATTTCTCACCAGAACTATGTGGTAGTTCACTCACTTTGAATGCATAATTTTGTCCTTAGTCTATTTTGCCTTTTTGTTTTGTTTGTGCATACTTGTTGTGACCCTTTTTTCTTCCTGTGCCTGTGCTGTTGCATACTGCAATTTCCCCATTTTGAAACACATAAAGGTTTTCTTACTTATTTACTTAAAAACTGATCACAATCGCACATGGAGGGAAAGGTCAAAACATTGTATACTTGATCTCGTTTGGGGTTATTGATCATACACTGGACAGAGAGCAAACGTACGATACAATACAATAAATATCGTACACCTGGCAACACTGGTGACCACGTGTCCCTTCGTTAGCCATCCTGTGAGGCAAGCAGAAACTCGGGTACTCGATGAGGACAAACTAACATTTTAGAGATGCTCTGTTGAGCTCAGGACCCAAAGAAATATGTGCAGGTTAAAGTCTGGTTGTCTGCTTATAGTGCATAAATCTTGGGTTTGTGGAGGAGTTTTTTTCTTTATTTACAGTGTTTGCTTTGTTGCATGACTGTTTTACCCTAAAAGGTGGTTGGTGGAACGATGAGCTCACAATGAACTAAAAAAAATCAACGGCTGGTTACGTTTCAGTTTCTATCCCATGTGTAATATTCAACTTATTTGGGTGCTGTTGCATCACCGACGGAACATGTTAGCTCTTGCTAAATAGATAGTTTGCATCCATCAGACCAAAATGTGTGGATCTAATTTTATATTCCTTCATCCACATGAAACTTTTTATGATCTGTGTTTTTCGAAAATGTTCTTCACTAACTCAGAAAGTCTAAAATGTGTGCTTTATTGAATTAAATTGTATGTACTTTTTTTTATTCCCGAAGGGAAATTTGAGTGCTGCAGTGTTACATTCATATGACCTCATAAAACGTTGTGAATGGCAAGTAATTACAAGTTTAAGAGTGAAAGGTTAAATAATTTGATGGAAGACGGTAAGAATGATTTTCTGTACCGTTCCTTTGAGCGGCGGGGTTGCAGGAGTCTGTTGCTGAAGCTGCTCTTCAGATGGTCCATAGATTCATGGAGAGGGTGGGAGGGATTTAAAATGATTTGTGACAGTTTTGCTTTGTTTCTGTTCCGTTCGTTCCGTCATCTTCCGCTTGTTCCTGGGTCGGGTCGCGGGGGCAACAGCCTCAAGCGGGCACCCCAGGCCTTTCTCTGCCCGGCTGCATCCTCCAGCTCACCTGGAAGAATCCCAAGTTGTTCCCCGGCCAGCTGTGAGACATAGTCTCTCCAGCGGGTCCGGGGTCTGCCCGTTGGTCTCCTCCCGGTGGGACGTGCCCGAAACACCTCGCCCGCAAGGCGCTCTGGGGGCATCCTGACCAGATGCCCGAACCACCCTATCTGGCTCCTCTCGACTTGGAGGAGAAGCGGCTCGACACCGAGCTCCTCCTGGATGGCAGAGCTCCTCACCCGATCACTGAGTGAGAGCCCAGCCACCCTGCGGAGGAAGCTCTCTTTCTGAATTACTTTAATTAGTTAATTAAATTTGTTAATTAAATTAATTAATTACTTTCATTTGTAATTACTTTTTCTGCTTTTTTGCACAATTTTCTCCAGCATTGTCTCTTAAATTTTTGTAAAATTAAATGTACTTTTGTCTAATCAATTTAAAGAAATATGCAATTTATGCATTTAAATGGGGTGACACGGTGGCGCAGTGGGTAGCACAGTGGCCTCACAGCAAGAAGGTCGTGGGTTCGAGTCCCGGGTGGGGACGAGGTTTGGAACACTATCCTTTCTGTGTGGAGTTTGCATGTTCTCCCCATGTCTGCGTGGGTTCCCTCTGGGTACTCCGGTGTCCTCCCACCGTCCAAAAACAGGCATGTTGGGCTGATTGGCCGTTGCCAAACTGACCCTGAGAATGAGTGCGTGTGTAGATGGTTGGTGTAGATGTGTGTGGCCCCGCGACAGACTGTCGACCTGTTCGGGGTGTACCCTGCCCTTCATCTTGAATCAGCCGGGATGGGCTCTGGCAACCCCTGCAATCCTGAAAGCGATGGACGGACAAGAAGATGACGGACTGACTGCATTTAAATGCTGCAAACTTGGAAAAAAAACCCCTCAAAAAAAGAATGTCCCACTTTTTCAAAACATATTTTACTCCAATGTTTAATCTCCCAAAAATCCCATTGATTATAAAATTATAAATGTAATAGATTTTAAAAAAAAAAACCATTACAGGTGAGAAAATGTACTTTCTTTTTAAATGTGGTGACATAAAGAGTTAAAAACTTGCTTTTGTTGTGGAAGTATTTTATTTTAAATAGATCATTGGAGATAACATGATGACCCTTTCCTTGTGTTTAACCTGAGATGTGATCATATTTCAGTATGCCGGTGGTCCGCTCGTGGACTCTAGGTGACTTTAAAGCTCGATTTAACTCTTGCATCATTAGCCGGAGTCACACAAAGTTTAAAAGTTGAAAGGGAAATTGAGCAATCTTGCAATTCCCATATTTCATTAATGTGACAAGCTGATAAAATACCAGCGTGCACGCTCTCAGCTAACAAACAGCCCTAATTACATATCAAATGAATTCATTTCCTCCTTGCGACAGAGGCTGATCACAACACGATGAAAAAAAAAAAGATATGCAAGAAAAGTATTATCAACAACTCAGTGAAAATCTTTTACTAAGAAATAAGTAACCTGGCTGTTTCCTGCAGGCAAAGACAAACTTGGCATTTCAAAGAATCCTTTACTCAGGATTAAAAAAGAAAGAAATGCAACAAAATCACCATTTATTTTCTGACTGCAGGAGTTTTCTAAAATTTCTTTTTAATATGCAAATTAAGTTTTTGATTAAAACCTATTGCACGATTAGAATCACGACTCATCCAACTCCTAAATATGATACTCATAAATTTGGTTTTATGACCTAGTTTTACTGGAGGAACAATCGCTGCAGGTTAAAATTTCTTGGAGGAACTTTTTCTGCTTTTTGCGGATGATGTGGTCCTGTTGGCTTCATCGACCCATGATCTCCAGCTCTCACTGGATCAATTTGCTGCTGAGTATGAAGCGGCCAGGATGGGAATTAGCGCCTCCAAATCCAAGACCATGGTCTTCGCCCGGAAATGGGTGGAATGGCCTTTGCAGGTCAGGGACAGGGTCCTGCCCCAAGTGAAGGAATTTAAGTATCTCGGGGTCTTGTTCACGAGTGGGGGAAGGATGGAGCGGGAGATCGACAGCCGGATCGGTGCGGCGTCAGCAATAACTAGGACGCTGCATCGGTCCGTCGTGGTAAAGAAAGAGCTGAGCTGGAAAGCAAAGCTCTGGATTTACAAGTGGATCTACGTTCCTACCCTCACCTATGGTCACCAGCTGTGGGTGGTGACTAAAAGAATGAGATCGCGGGTACAAGTGGCCGAAATGAGCTTCCTCTGCAGGGTGGCTATGCTCTCACTCAGAGATTGGGTGAGGAGCTCTGCCATCTGGGAGGAGCTCAGTATCGACCCGCTCCTCCTCCAGGTCGAGAGGAGACAGATGGGGTGGTCAGAGGATCTGGTCAGGATGCTACCCAATGACCTTGCTGGTGAGGTGCTTCGGCCACGTCCCACTGGGAGGAGACCTAGAGGCAGACCCCGGACCCGCTGGAGAGACTATGTCTCACAGCTCAGGGTCCGTCTGGGTGAGCTGGAGGATGCAGCTGGGATGTGCTTCCCGTCTGAGGCTGTTGCCCCCGAGATCCGACCCTGGACAAGCGGAAGACGACAAAACAGACAAAAATTTCTGTTTGCATCTGGGTGGGTGAAATCTCAGGTACTTTGTACATCAAGAGCTCATCAAGAGGACCCTAAAGCCTTATAGGGCCAGCAGTAGGCCATAATCTCTCAGGTCTTACTCTGGGTCTTTTTCCAACGAGATGTGTCCAAAACACCTCATGAGCACGTGGGGATGGGGTGCATTTAGGGATGCAGCGGAAGCATCTGTGTAATACTTCCTGACACCTAAAAAGTGTCATCGATGTAGCTAGTTGCATCACTGCTGTTGCAAGCACTCAGATTTTGTCACAAAATGTAGTACCTTTTTTTGAATTCCAATAAAAATTGTTCTAAAAACTCACTTTGGTGACAAAAATAAACCCTGCGGGTCACTATTAGAAAGCTCTTAGATGTTGATTCTGCATGAGATGGGATAATTAGCAGTTTTGTACAGTTTATCTTTGGGCTAAAATAAAAACCTCTCTTCACGCTGTAATTATTAACATCATTTTGCTGTAACATTACGTCAACACGGTTTCTGTTCGGCAGAAACGATCAGGAGCGGTGCAGAGTGCAATCAGTGTGATTAAACAGCAGCATCTGAACCTGGAGTTTACTAAAGAGCCAATCATCAGCTTCAGTAAGTAAGTGTTGTTGACAGTTGAGCGAGACACTGAGAAGAAGCTTTCACAGATCTGTCATCAGAACTACTGTCTGGTGCTGATGACATCACTGGGACCACGCTGTGCAAACACACATGCTCCCTGCACATTGTATACGTGGGAATCTGCACATAAACACACAGTCTGTTCTGACCTTTTGGTCGATTGTGTGAATGTTCACAGTTTAAAAGCTGCAGATATGAACATTCGTTTTTGGATACAAACTGTTTTTGTTTTTTGTAGGTGATAATTTTAAAGTCCAATTTTTCTCACGTTCAAGATGCACAATACTTTATCAACCACATACTGGGGAAATTTGTGTTAGGTAGCACTCCGAGAAGTTCAAGAGAGGGCTCTGATAAGCTTCTAAACAGTTGCCATGCGACGCCGAGTTGGGTTTGTCTGGAACAGTCACTTGGTGGAACAGCAGGTGGATCAGCCACCTGGTGGAATGGAGGTGGAACAGCTATTTTTTTTTTCTTACATACTCTATTGATCCCTCACCGGGGAACTTTGTGTGCTGCATTACACCACAGCATGCTGCTATGACGGCGCCAATGGTGGGAGAAACGGGGGGTTAAGTGTCTTCTCCAAAAACCCTAGATGTGAACTCAGTGGGAATCAAATCCGCAAACTTCTGGTTAACTTTCGGTCCAAGGGCAAATGCTCTACCCCCTGTTTGATGGAACACAGGACTTTCGGCTCTACGGGGGTCAGAATGTGGGATGATGTTTGTAAGTTGACATGGCCCGTAACAAGGTTCCAAACTGACCTCTAAAAAGCTCTACATCTCGACAGCAACCCACATCCCTCCCTGTTAGGTGGTTGGAACAACATTATTCATCACCCACAAACACCAAAAGAACAAATAAAAATCTAACGAGTTTCAAATAAATATTGATATAATTCACTGATATAATTCATACTTACACCCATACTTACACCCGTTCCATCATCTTCCGCTCATCCGGTGACGAATCGCGGGGGCAACAGACTCAGATGGGAAGTCCAGGCTTCTCTCATCCCGGCTGCATCCTCCAGCTCACCTGGAAGGATCCCGAGTCATCCCCCTGCCAGCTGTGAGACATAGTCTCTAGTGGGTCCGGGATCTGCCTCTTGGTCTCCTCCCGGTGGGACGTGCCCGAAACACCTCACCAGCGAGGCGCTCGGGGGGTATCTTGACCAGATGCCCAAACCACCCCATCTGGCTCTTCTCGACCTGGAGGAAGAGCAGCTCGACACCGAGCTCCTCCCGGATGGCAGAGCTCCTCACCCGATCTCTGAGTATGATACTTGCACTCTTTACATATTTTTTAGGTTTTTGATTTGTTCTGAATTTAATTTAGTTTATATATCTTAAGTAGGGCTGAAACAACTATTTTTATTTATTTTTATTTTTTTTATTTTGAATTACTCTATTCATCCCTCACCGGGGAAATTTGTTTGCTGCACTCCTTACACCGCAGCAGGCTGCCCTTCAACGGCGCCAATGGTGGGAGAAGTGGGGGCTAGGTGTCTTCTCCAAGGACCCGGTCCGCGGGCGAACGCGCTAACCACGCGGCCACCGTCTCCACTAATCGAATTAATCGAATTAATCGAATTAATCGAATTAATCGAATTAATCGAATTAACTAATCGAATTAATCGATTATAATCAATTATTGAAATAGTTCTCGACTATTTTAGTCATCGATTAATCGTTTAGAAAGTTTTTGCTGTCAACTGCACTTAATATTACACAACTTGATTGTTTTTTGTGTATTTTTACTCATGTTAACCTAGGCCATTTTTGTTTGGTACTATACCTCTGAACAAGGTTAAATTTGCAAATCTAAAACTGTTAACAATTTCTTGTTTTTAAATGTGATCCTGGATGGTCAACAGTTTCCATTTTATGTTTTTTTAGCCAGTACTATAAAACACATTTTATGGGTGCTCGTGATTTACCTTTACTGTATACAGTAAGTAGATTTATTATTTTATATTTGCTGTAGAAATGGTAATATTCTCCCTCTTTATTTCACAGAAAGATTAACATTTTTACTTATTAGAATGAGCCCAACGTGTTGTTTAAGTGGTTATGAGTTGTGTTTTGCATAACTACATTCAATAAAATGCCAAAAAACTATTATTTATTAAGTTGTCAATTCTACCCGATTAATCGATTAATCGCCAGATTAATCGGTCATTAAAATAATCGTTAGTTGCAGCCCTAATCTTAAGATTCCTTAGAAGTAAGAAGTAAAAAAAAAAAAAGTCAAGAAAAAAAGTTAAGACTAACTCTGATGCCGTTCAGGACAAACATGCATTTCTTTAGTCAGCTTACATTCTGTCACCTGTGGTTTTGGTCATGTTTAAACAGCAGATAAGAATCATCTGCTACAGGATCTCTGTATGTGTGCAGGCTTGTAAAAAAAACAGAAGATCAGATACGTGGCTGGAAGTGAAGTCCATTAGGAACTTTAAAAGTCAACAGAAAAATCCTAAGATCAGCTCAAAAACATACTGGAAGCCAGTGCAGAAAAGTTAAAAAGTGAAATATAATCATACATTCTGTTGTTTTTGAGCTGAGTTTGGTTAAATCTGGAACTGGAAAGAAAAAGATCGTTACAGTAATAAGTATATACTGTGATGAAAAGAGGTTAAAAAATCTAAAAAAGATTCCGATGTTATTTTTAAATGTGAATGGTTTCAGAAAATCGGACTTTTGACTGAACGTGATTTTGCAAAAACAACTTTTGCACAACTTGCCTTCTATTCATAAAATGATGACATGTGAGGCACTTATGAAAGACAAATTGACAAAGTTAAACCATTTTGTTTTTAGACAACCTCTTGTAATTGTGATGGTGGAAAACTAAGTTCAACCAGGAGCGACTGGGGTGACCAAAAGTGAAAAAATATATTTAATGAACACAATTAGATTAGAAGTGTTTTGGCATTATAAAACCTAATGTGATGTCTGTATAGAAGAGAAGGGCTCAGGAGGAAAACCAATGAATTTAAATGATCCCTCTGAGTCTGAACCTGATGGAGGTGGTAGTGGAAAATTGGGTGTAGCTAAGTTTTTATCCAAACGGAAATATGAGTCCCTCGAGTTTCCCACAATTACTACGAAAAAAAACGCTCAGTGCCAAACCCACTAAACCAGGCGTGCGCAAACTAGAGCCCGCGGGCTATGTGTGGCCCATAAAACGTTTAATCCGGCCCGCCAAACATAAAAAAATTAAACAAATAAATTTTATTTCCCCTGCAATTCCAATGTTTCTTCTCTAGATGGCACACCCTAGATGTATTGGCTTTGTTGAGAAAACAACAACACTGCTCCCATTAAAATGTGTGTGTTTGTGATGTGCACGTGGTCAAAATAAACAGTGTGCACAGATATAGAAAGACATCGGGCCCAATACACGCACGTAAACAAGCGTGTTAGATGTTAAAACAAGCAAAATGTTACATCAAGCTCTTAGATTTCAAACCTAGCGCCGCTAAATGCAACTTTTTAAGCGCTATCGCTCCAGATTTGAGACCTAGCGCGCTAGATTTGAAATGAAACACTCTTGATGTAACATTTAGCGCGCTTGTTTAAAATGTAGCGTGCCATTCAGTCGGTCCAACCTAGCGGTTACCAAAGCATGGCATCCATCTGCTCCTGTTCTGGCCGGCTTGTCAAATGTTGGAACTCAATGTGGGCTGCGAGTCAAAAAGTTTGCCCACTCCTGCACTAAAGTTAACGTCTGGATCCACAATAGTCTGCCCTTAGAGCCTCCTCCACAGTGAGGAAAAACTCCTAAAAATAAAAAATAGAAACCTCATGGAGACCCAGTTAAAGGAGAGAGCCCATCCCGGTATGAACAAGCAATATATCCAGTGATGAAATCAAGATGAATTCTTCCAAATGTACAACTAAATGCTTGAAGAATGAAGTAGCTGGGCTGTCTTTGGAGTAAAACGAGGGGATATCTGGGTTCAACAAGAGGAGTGCACTGTCCTGGTCGCTGGGAAAAGAGGGAGAGAGAACCAAAAAGGGGAGAGTAAAGCCAGTGAGAGACAGATGGTTCACGTGGTGAAGGAGTGTAGCGAGCATAGATCTGAAAAACAGCTGGCAAGAAAAAACAAATTTCGGAAATACTACTTCACTGTGATAAGCTAAGTGAGCAACATGAACAACCCGATTCCGGATAAAGAAGGTGCACTCAGTCATCAGATTAAGAGACAGAAGTCATGCTCCAGATGATTGGAAATGTCCGGGTGCCTACTCATCAAGGTTCATTGGCAATGATTCCCCACCTGCCCTGAAAGGAGCAACTCCTTCATCATCATCCATACTTCATATTCTTCCAGGGTGTTTGATTGAGGGAAGCAGGTGACCGTCTGAAACAGAGGAAGAGCACTTCTCTTACACAGCTGCCCGTCTCTGCTGTAAACAAACACCTTGAGCAGAGAGGTCGCACAATTTGGCCAAACTGTGACCGTCATTTCCGTTCCCTCATCTTCCGCTTGTTCCAGGGCTGGGTCGCGGGGGCAACAGCCTCAAACGGGCAGCCCAGGCCTCTCTCACCCCGGCTGCATCCTCCAGCTCACCTGGAAGGATTCCAAGTCGTTCCCGACTTTGAAATCCGCGAGATGCTCGGGGGAAAATCCTGACAAGATGCCCGAACCACCCCATCTGACTCCTCTTGACCTGGAGGAGGAGCGGCTCGACACAGAGCTCCTCCCGAATGGCAGAGCTCCTCACCCGATCTCTGAGTGAGAGCCCAGCCACCCTGCGGAAGAAGCTCATTTCGGCCGCTTGTATCCGCGATCTCATTCTTTCGGTGGCCACCCACAGCTGGTGACCATAGGTGATGGTAGGAACTTGGTAAAACCAAATTATAAAACCAAAACAGTTGAACTCAGGGGTATGTTTAATAGTAAAAGAGTGAACTTTAAAAACAACTTTGCATCTTATTTCAGGTGATCAAAATGCACAAGTTGCAAATTTGAACATTGAACTCTTGAACGCACAGTGGCAACAAATCACAGACTGTGCTCGTGTGCTGTATTGACGTTCTTGAAAACGTTCACTATTTGAGTCCAACGCAGGCATTTGAAAAGCCTGCTTTGTGCAATTCTGGTGTGAATAGTAACGCAACTTGCACAATTACCATATTTTCCGCACTATAAGGTGCACCTAAAAACCTTACATTTTCTCTAAAGTGTACGATGCGCCTCTTAACCCGGAGCGCCTTATATATGGATTAATATTGAGCTACAACAGGTGTCGCAATTGCGGTAAGCAGCTACCGACTCCATTTCCCCTGTAAAAGAAGTAGTGGTGGTGCATGCTGGGATACATGAAAGAGCGTCTCATTTCCATTTGTGTGTTTGTGTAAAGACCCGGAAATGGCTCCTACCAAGAGACACTGTTACACCGCAGAGTTTAAACTCAAGGCGATCGGTCACGCAGTAGAACACGGGAATTGAGCCGCAGCGAGAGAGTTTAACATCAATGAATCAATGGTGAGGAAGTGGAGGAAGCAAGAGGATGCGCTGTGCCAAGTATACAAGACTAAACAGAGTGTCCACTGGAACAAAGCAAGATGGCCACAGTTAGAGAACAAAGTTGAACAGCCTTTACTGTAGCGCCTTATAATGCGGTGCGCCTTATATATGGAAAAAGTTTTTAAAAATGTCATTTATTGAAGGTACGCCTTATAGTGCGGAAAATATGGTACTTGCAGACAGAAACCTGTGGTGGTTTGTACGCATGCACAGTATCCAAGAACAGTGTCTGCTTTAATAATAATGGATACTTTATTGATCCCACACAGGAAAATTTGTGTGCTGCATTACATCGCAACGGGCTGCCACGACGACGCCAATGGTGGGAGAAAAGGGCTTGGGTTAGGTGTAAACTCTGCGGTGTAACAGTGTCTCTTGGTAGGAGCCATTTCCGGGTCTTTACACAAGGTGTGTTTGAGATGACACAGGCAGACGCAGTTCTGATCGGCGTTTATCGGTGCACAATGCATGCCGGTTAGGTTTTGCATTCAAAAACTAAAAACTAACCGGCATGCATTGCTCACTGATCTGCGCCGATCAGAACTGCGTCCGCGTGTCATCACGAACACACCTACAAACACACAAATGGAAATAAAACGCCCTTTCACATCTCCCAGCATGCACCACGCACTACTTCTTCTACGGGGGAAATGAAGTCGGCGGCTGCTTACCGCAGTTGCAACACCTGTTGTAGCTCAATATTAATCCATACATAAGGCGCTCCGGGTTAAAAGGCGCATCATGGACTTTGGAGAAAATTTAAGGTTTTTAGGTGCGCCTTATAGTGCGGAAAACACGGTACTTTATTGATCCCACACTGGGAAATTTGTGTGCTGCATTACACCGCAACGGGCTGCCACGACGACGCCAATGGTGGGAGAAAAGGGTTAGGGTTAGGTGTCTTCTCCAAGGACCCCAGACGTGAAGTCAATGGGATTCAAATCTGCAAACCTCTAGTTAACTTTCGGTCCAAGGGCGAACGTTCTACCACTGACCTACCGCCACTTGTCTACTCCATGCTCTCTGATTTTAGATAAGGACTTTAACTTTTTCCAAGAGACAAAACCATTTTTTCTTCTTATTAAATATAGAATTATTGTTTTGAGATCAAACACCACTCCAAAATGAAAGACCCTTCCAGTTCCCAAAGCCCACTTTTGCTCCTTTTTGAGAGTAATAGTCTTGACAAACACATGCAGTCTCCACTTTTCTCCATCTGAAAACTTCTCATTTATCTTTAACGGTGGTGACACAATGAAAACAGCAACACGCTGTGATCCCCTGCCACACACAGCAAGAGCAGCCAGCCAGTATATAAGGAAAGGTTCTTTATTCAATTAACCAGGCACTTTTGTTCCTAAACCAATAATGCAAGACTATAAAGGGGTCAGAGAACCGCAGGCACACACAAAAGGCTGCTGTGAAGGTGGAAGAGCCTGCAGGCAGCTCTTCATGAGAGCACAAGGTTTGGTTTAGGTCAAAAGAGAACTTCTGATCTGGAAATAACAGAACATTCCAAAAGAACACAGCTGTCCCACCCTGCCTTGCAGCTGCCCCCAGCCTGTCTCTCTGACTACCCGTCTTACTTTCCCTGCTTTGGATTGTTGACTTTACATCTTGCTGCTTCCGTCTGTCGTCCTTTGTGCTTACCAAACTGTTGTAAATTAGATTTGACTGACGGGAGTTTATAAACTAGTGTCAACACGGAAATTTACAGAAGTTCAGTGAGAAGATTAATTCAGCACAACTTACCCTGCTGCTATGAAAAGAAAATGTATGGTTTAGGAAACAAGTTCTCCTTTATCACAGTGTGACTGAAACGCTTTCCTTACACATGTTCCCTCTGGTTATGTAACATTTTTATGTGTCGTGACAGATTATGTCAATTTACCTTTGGCCAAATCTTGATTCAAGTTGTTCAGGCTTCCTTCAGATGGAAGAAATAAAACTAGCACGAGCTCTGTTTTCAGCGGCTAATGTCAAATATGGATTTTTTTGAAGGTCTCAACAGTTATTCAACAGAATAAAAAAACCTGTGCGAGTGCCGTGGGTGAGTTTTTTTAAAACTCTGAATTGAACTGAACATGCAAGGCGCATAACACTATCATCTGAAGCAGACCTGGGCAAATTAAGGCCCGCGGGCCACATCCAGCCCTTTGTACGCCCCTGTCCGGCCCGCGGTAGGCCAATCACAAACACCATAAATTAAACTTTTTTTTTAACTTTTATTTTGAAATTTTATTTCATTTTGAAAAGCGTTACGTCGCTACGTATACACGCACGCAGAGTTTTCAAGGCGATTTCAAAACTCTTGAGAGTGAAATGCACATGGTTTGTTCTCCCTTCACCTGCAGTGTGGATGATGCATCAAGTGAAGTGATCTGCAGTCTGACACACATCTGGAAGATCACTTCAAGTCAGTCTCACTGCTGGACTTTTACTCCGCCCTCAAAGAGGAGAACTTTCCACACCTGAGGAGGCATGCTCAGAGAATCCTAGTCCTCTTTGGAACTACCTATCAATGTGAACAGACATTCTCAGTTATGAAGTTCAACAAATCCAAACACAGATCCTCTATGACTGATGACCACCTCTCAGCTGTCCTTTGTTCAAGCCCAGAACAGACTGGATTATTCTCACTGAAGAGGTAACGTGAGGTGGAAAGCATTTCAAGTTATTGTTTGTGGAGATTAACAAGTTAAAAAATAAATTGCACTGGTTCAATAATTGTTTTTCTTATTTAACCAATAGAGCACAGTTTCACATAACCTAATATACATATTTACAGAGTGCTTTATTCTTCTGATTATCAGTACCAGCTATTCAAAATATTGAAGTATTTTACAATCAAAGAAAGTTGGTGGCCCTCTGACACAATTCAGGCTTCTCATGCGGCCCCTGATAAAAATTAATTGCCCACCCCTGATCTGAAGCAACTGAGGGTTCGGTGTCTTCCTGCCCACTGTGGGCATTGGATTGAACCAGCGACCTCCCGGTTACAGGACAGTCGCCTTGCCCACCGAGCCGTCCTTCCCCAAGCAAAGACCACAGTTTGGTGGACCACACTGTTATACTAATAGATCCATCAAGAGTTTAAAGCCCCTTGAGATTAAATCCTTTTTTAAAAGTTGGGTTCCAACAGCAGTGGTTAGAGTAGCTACTTGAGTAAAAAATTTGCTCAAGTAAAAGTACAGTTACTCTAAAATATTTTTACTCAAGTAAAAGTAATAGGTAGACCTAAAAAAAAAAAAAATACTCAAGTAAGAGTAAAAAGTATGCATTGAAAACATTACTCAAGAACTGAGTAATTTTTAAAGTAACATCTTTTTGTTTATTAGACATAAGAATATAAACAATACAACAAAATGTGCAAAATTTGTATTTTCAAAATAAAGCTAAAAGATTAGTTAAAAAAAAACTGTTAATGTTACTGTGGTTATTGGACCAAAAACGTTTTCACCTGCTTTACCAGTAACTTGTTTTCCAAAATAACTTTTTTATGCAAGTTTTGTTTTCTTGCAAGATGGCGCATGGGGACGTCTGATTGGTCAGATGGAACCATGTGACCATGTTCACTACGTTTGATTGGAGGAACGTTGTCTACAGTCGTCACAGCAGGAAGCGCTCTTTAGAGAATTCGTGTTAAAAGCAAGAAAAATAACGGGGCAACTTTTGCCCAATTTAACAGAGTAAGATTAGAGTTATTTACTTATAAATTTACTAAAGAAAAAGTAAAATTACAAACTATTAAAAATACTCAAAATGTTACACAAGTAAATGTAACCCATTACTACCCACCTCTGGATTTCCATCTTGTATGCACAACAAAGTTATATTTCAGTCATCTCCTTATCCGTCTGTCCCTTTTAGGGTTGCGGTGGGTGCCGGAGCCCATCCCGGCTAATTTAAGGCGAAGGGCAGGGTACACCCCGAACAGGTTGCCAGTCTGTTGCGGGGCCACACACACACAACCATCCACACACTCATTCATTCCTAGGAGGCAATTTGGAACCGGCCAATCAACCTAGCATGCATGTCTATGGAGGGTGGGAGGAAAGTGGATTACCCAGAGGAAACCCACACAAACACGGGGGGAACATGCAAACTCCACACAGAAAGGACAGTGTTCCTAGCCTCGTCTCCACCCGGGACTCGAACCCACGACCTTCTTGCTGTGAAGCCACTGAGCCGCCAACAAAGTTATATTTCACTTTTTAAATTTGGAACAATGACACTTTTTAGGATCTATTGAACGCAAGTTGTTTTTGGTAACATTTTTTTTTGGGGGGGGGGGCAGTGGGTGCTTATACTTATAACTTTTTTAAATGATCTCATATCAATTTTCCGCTAATGCATGAGGACATGACAAGAAACATATTTAATCTCTTAATTGAAAAAAATGATGACAAGATCCTGCACTTATATGTGACATGCTGCTGTGTTTCTCCTACAAGATGTCTGTCAGATTAATTTCTTTGTTCTCTGACTAATCAGTGCAGACAAACATTGAGCCGGTGTTAATTTTTATCCATTTAATTACAGATAAAATATCCATGCTTTGATGTTTACTCATCCTTTAATTTCACTACAGAATTACTTCATACTTTCAAACAAGAGGCTTCACGGCAAGTTCTTGGAGTGCTTTCCTTCAAGTGGCATTTAGGACATGAACTTGATAGCACACACAGGAACAACCCACAGGCATGAATGTGTTGCAGCATGCAGATGTGTACCATGAACTTTCAATCTGAATTATGCAAGAGCCAAAAGATGAGATCCAAACAAAGTCGAGGAGAAATAATCTTCACTGCAACAAATTTAAAACTCACAAATAAGACCTTAGATTTGGGTCAATTGCGATATTTAGAAGTTGAACTTACGACGTCAAAAGACGGCTTTGTTTTGTTATTTATCACTTGACGTCTATGGTCACTTTTCCAGTTAATCATGTGAACAAAGGGATTTTAATGATTTGATCTCACTGGGATTGTCCCACATCCTAGTCTAAGAAAAGTTTGCTGATGGAAAGCTCAGGGGGGCTAAATGTGGGTTTTCCCCTTGTTTAGTGCTGCTGGAGGGGGAAAAAAAAAGCATCAAAGCATGAGAGTCAGACTGTTATCTCAACCTCACTGAAGAGCTGAGCCAGATAAAGAGGTTGGTTAAAATGATCCAAGTCCACTGTGTTAAAAGTGGTCACATCTGCACTGCCATACTTTAAAAAAAAATGTTCGTTCCTTTCCGTCATCTTCCGCTTGTTCTGGGTCAGGTCGCGGGGGCAACAGCCTCAAACGGGCAGCCCAGGCCTCTCTCTCCCCGGCTGCATCCTCTAGCTCACCCGGAAGGATCCCGAGTCATTCCCCGGCCAGCTGTGAGACATAGTCTCTCCAGTGGGTCTGGGGTCTGGGGTTTGCCCCTTGGTCTCCGCCCGGTGGGACATGCCCGAAACACCTCGCCTGCGAGGCGCTCAAACCACCCCATCTGGCTCCTCTCGACCTGGAGGAGTAGCGGCTCGACACCGAGCTCCTCCCGAATGACAGAGCTCCTCACCTGATCTCTGAATCAGAGCCCAGCCACGCTGTGGAATAAGCTCATTTCGGCCGCTTGTATCTGCGATCTCATTCTTTCAGTCACCACCCACAGCTGTTGACCATAGGTGAGGGTTGGAACGTAGATCGACTTGTAAATCGAGAGCTTTACTTTTTGACTCAGCTCTTTCTTTACCACGACGGACCGATGCAGCGTCCTAGTTATTGCTGATGCCGCACCGATCCACATGTGGACCTCCCGCTCCATCCTTCCCCCACTTGTGAACAAGACCCTGAGATACTGAAAATCCTCCACTTGGGGCAGAACCCTGTCCCTGACCCGCAGGCGGTAATACTCCCTTTTCCAGGAAAGGACTATGATCTTGGATTTGGAGGCGCTGCTTTCCATTCCGGCTTCTTCACACCCCCTGTTTTCCTCGGGGCAAGAATTGAATTGTGCTTAAAAAAAGTTTTACACACACACACTAGCACATAAAGTAGACTGGAAAAACAATACACCTCAAAACACATGAGCAAAACATTACAGTTAAAAACAACACAGGAAATGCAGACCAGCAGGGAAATGACCATGAACTCTGGCCTATGCGGGGATTTTGGGGTATGGGAAAGGGTTACAAGACAAGAGCCAGAACCTTCTGGTGTGTGTAGCTTCACACTAGTACGTACACACTTCTACTTTTACTGATCACGTATCTCTACAACATACGGGTTAAAAGACAGAAAGTCAACAATAGACTGATTAGCTTCTGAGACTCTTGTGTGTGCAAAGATTCAGAGCCTGATTTCCTTTGGCTCACAACGGCCATCTGTTTCCGCCCACATCATCTGTGTAGAGGAGGTAGATGAGTATCATCTTCCCAGCACTGAAGACAATACTAATACCAGCTGCATTTCCCCGACAGAAACATCCACATGAAGGATAAAAGTACAGCTAAAGCTAACGCAGCTGAAGGAGAACCAGAAGTTTTGTTTTTGATATTAAGTACAGGACTTGTATAAAAATAGAGAAATAAAAGTCCAGCTGGTTCATTAGAAACAAAACTACCGTATTTTCCGCACTATAAGGCGCACCCAAAAATCTTAAATTTTCTCTAAAGTCCACGATGCACCTTTTAACCTGGAGCGCCTTATATATGGATTAATATTGAGCTACAACAGGTGTCGCAACTGCGGTAAGCAGCCGCTGACTCCATTTCCCCCGTAGAAGAAGTAGTGCGCGGTGCATGCTGGGATATATGAAAGGGTGTCTCATTAGGTGTGTTAGTTAGGTTTGCATTCAAAAACTAACCGGCATACAATGCGCACCGATCTGCGCCGATCAGAACTGCGACCGCCTGTGTCATCTCGAACGCACCTTTTGTGTAAAGACCCGGTAATGGCTCCTACCAAGAGACACTGTTACATCGAAGAGTTTAAACTCAAGGCGATCGGTCACGCAGTAGAACACGGGAATAGAGCAGCAGCGAGAGAGTTTAACATTCACGAATCAATGGTGAGGAAGTGGAGGAAGCAAGAGGATGCGCTGCACCAAGTAAACAAGACTAAACAGAGTTTATCTCCAATGGAATATAAACTGTGTCACGAAAATACTAAACTTTATCTCGGAGAAAATAATACAACAGCGGTGCACCTTATATATGATATATAAGTTTTAAAAAATGTCATTTATTGAAGGTGCCTGAAGAAAAACCTATACATTCATGGGAAGAGCATGCAAACTCTACACAGAAAGGCCACTGTTCCAAGCCTCGTCCCCAATCGGGACTCAAACCCCCGACTTTCTTGCTGTGAAGGCACTGTGCTAACCACTTCGCCACCGTTCCACCCATCATCCCATTTACATTGCAATTTGTATGCAACAAGGTCTGATTAAAATTACCCTGCATATTTATATGGTAACGTTTCTTCTTCAAAAGTAGTTCTATACTCTAACAAAAAAAATTGATCAAATGTATTGGTCTTGAGAAATCGTTTTCCAAAATGCATTTTTAATAATAAATAACTCACCATAATCAAAAAGTGATTCTGTATCACAATAATTCTTATAATGTACATAGATAAGTAAGACAAAAGCTTTCCGCATGGACCATCAAAAGTAGCACCAATTCAGTGCGAGGTGGTTAGGTTGCACGATGAGACGACTACCTGGGATGCAGCGTCCCTAAAGACGGAGAAAGAAATAAAAGGATTTAACCACAGACACTAATCATTCCCAACTAAGAGCAAAGGCAGAAAAAAGAAAGAATGTGTAAAGAGCTTATGAACACAAAGACTTCTTGGTGATCAAAAGGAGAATTAGGGGTGACTTCTTCCACTGAGCCATTGTCTGTTTGTTTCATGAAGTATCAGTTGGCAAAGGATGAGGAGGGGTAGCATGGGGATCAAGGATTTCTTGAATTTAAGAGCCTCTGCACTTTCCTCTCACCTTTTAATCCACCGCATTGCTTCTGCCATCCTTTGCCACTTTCTTCATTTTTCCGTCCACAAACAGATCCTTCTGAGCTGCAGACTTGGCATGATGTGCACGTATGTGTGTGTGGTGGGGAAATTCAACTTCAAAAGCCCTGGGAGGACTGGGTGGGCTACTGCAGATGTGTGTATGTGTTTAAAGGCTTGGGTCATGCATGTGCTTTGTGGGGGAATAGTGAGGTTTGAGCCACCAGGATAATGACCATGACAGCCGCCCAATGGACTTACCTCCCCCATAGCCTTTTTAAGTCCTTGTTTAAGGTTTGGATTCGGCTTTTTTGCTTTGAACTGGGACAATTCCAGATTGAAGCGGATCTCCCGGGATTTTTCATCTCCTCAGATTTGAGTGACTTGACTGCAAAAAGTCTCGTCTTTTTGACCAGCGGACAATGGGATCCATTCCCCTCTTCATTTAGCGGTTTGTTTCATTATTCAAAGATGTACATGAGGATCTCACACCTGATTAGTAAACAACAAAAAGACTCCTTTATTGTATCAAAGTAAAAATATGACTAACATGGTACCTCAATTAAGGCCCCGTCAACACGTAGCCGGGTATTTTTGAAAACGCAAATCTGCTGTCCTCCGTTTTAGGAAAACGCTCGTGTCCACACGTAACTGTTTTCAAAATATCCGCGATCACACGGAGCCGAATAAATACGGTTCTGAGTGCGATTATGAGCATGCCAGACCAGTAGTCGGCAGTATTGATGTAAACGTAAGTTCTGAGCTATCCAATCAGAGCACCTCTGTTGTCATTCCCTCAAAACCTGAAACATGGCGCCAGGAATCTTGTTTGTGTGGACCGACAAGGAGGTTGAATTGCTTTTAAAAGTTGTCATAGACTATAAAGTCAATAAAACACAGAAAAATATAGTTTGGGTCCATGTTGCCCAAACCTTGTTTGCGATCTTAACAAGGGCGCACACGAACGATGTGAATTACTTGTCAGTGTCTTGCTCAAAGACACCTCGACATGAACTCCTGGTGGGGGATGGAATCGGCAACCCTCCGGTTAAAGGGCAGTTACCCTTCTTACTGTGGCATCCTTCGCAACATCCCCTTGTCAAGTCCCCCCTCTTTGGCTGTACCACACCTGCCCAGAACCCTGGCCTGCCCAGGTTGGCTACCAGGAATACCATTCCTTTGCTCTCTTGTTTCTCAATAAACCAGCTACACTTGACTCGTGCATCTGGGTCTTGCCTATTCATGACACTTTTTCAGTTTGGTTGGGGCGACAGAACAGTTTCTTCAGAAATAAGATGGGTCTTTCATGCAAGAGGTGCCTCAGTCTGAGAAGTAGTTTTGCAGCCATCTTTGTGCCAACCAGGGTTTAAAGTGTTGGGGGACGAGCCATTTTTATTGCTATGATCAACTTCTCTCCTAATGTCATAACTTGTGAGGGCTATGTTAATCCATTCATGTTGTTTTGTAACTTCTGTTTTTGTCCAATACTCATAAAACTTTCTTGACAGGGACCATGCCACAAGGGAAATTGCCACAGTATAGCTCGAGGATGAAGTCGAACTTCTGCAGAGCACACTCAGACCATTTGGAAAATGCCATGTGCCAGTTCAAAACTCTTAAGAGCCTACAAAAACTGGTCCACTACTTGATAACTTGGACAAATATCATGGATTTGCCCAAATCATTATCAGTTACCTGGTGAACCCAATCCCTTGATTGTGTCTTACTATGGTTGAAACACACCATTCATTGTCGACTTTGGAAGACTACAGTCTTCCGGTCCAAAGGCAGGGCAGTACTACATCTTCCAGCTTTGAAGAATTCTGAAAATATCTCATGCTAAGTTTCCTCATCAGAAGATGTGTTGATAGATTGAGCTAGTCTTCCAAAAAATTCTTAAAACTACACACAAGTTTAGACCAGCAGCTTCCTATTTCTACTTTACACTTCAAGGATGATTTTGTTCCTTGTCCGCAGGCACTGAATGATGGACAAGAATCTCCTTCAAGCAGTCTGGGAATTGTTTACCACAAGCATAATTTGTCTTCCAGGTATCCGCAATAGGAGGTGAGGAACACAACCCGTTTGAAGTCCTCTGGAAGTGCTGAAGGTGGGAGCTCTCTTAGGCTAGGAGACTCCAGTAGACATTTTGAAAATATTTGGGCCTGACAGGTCTACCCAGCACCTTCTGTCTCCGTCTTGTGCCAGATGACCTCTAGCTTTGGAGTAATTTTAATCATCACAAACACAAATAGTATTTTTCTTACACCAGATGAGTAATCTTTTGCTATCATAAATATGCTTAGAAAAGTTCTGTTCTTTACGTTGTCTTCCACTTATCCGGGGCCGAGTCGCAGGGATAACAGCCTCAGACGGGAAGCCTAGACTTCTATCACCCTGGCTGCATCCTTCAGGTCACCCAGGAGGTTCTAAAGGGGTTCGCCGCCCAGCTGTGAGACTTAGTCTCTCTAGCGTGCCCAGGGTCTGCCTCTGTGTGCCCTCCCGGTGGGACATGCCCTAAACTTTTCGGGAGGCAATAGGGGAGGGAAGCATTCTATTCAAATACCACGCCACTTGGCTTCTTTTGACCCAGAAAAGTTGGAAAAGTAAAAAAAAAAGAGAAGCATAACATGGTTTCTTTAAATTCTCCAGCGATAAACTTGTGTCACTTAACTTCCAGTTCCATTTCTTACAATCCACTCTAAAAATAGTTAATATAACTGTAATCCAGTGTGCCCTACAGTAAAGTATACAAGTGGATGCTTTAGAGTCTGGCCATCAAAAATGATGAACCAACACACCTACATCACATATCCAAAAACCCCTTCCTGGGAAACAACTAATTAAGAAATTTAAAAATGTGATCTCTGTAAAGATATGGTAATCTACAAAGAAAAATCTGTGTGCATGTGCGTCACAAGTTGGGACCTTTCACTAATTCCATCGGTCTTCCGACACTTCCGAGGTTTATCCTCCACTTTCTCCTGAATCTCACTCCTTTCTGAAGAATTCACAATCTCCTGCGCTTTAGGGATATCTATTAGATTACCCTAGATTTTTCTCCCACTCAGTCACTTCCTGCCCTCAGGGGAACTTCAGATAAGGACAAACTCCCTCCAACACACGTCTGTGGATACAAACTGAACAAATTTCCCCTCTGAGCTCCATTTGAAAACAAAGTCCACAAACAACAAAAGATAGAGGCCCAAAACCAAACATTGCTGCTGGTAGGGGGCCTCAGCTGCTTACGGCAGTGTGGGGAATAGCTTCATAGCCAAACAGTGCAAGGAAGTGGAGATAAACAAAACTGACAATTTTCTGTCATCTCCCTGAAGTCAATAAAGCAAAACAACCTGCCGTTCTTCGAGAACATTAAAAAAATCAGGAGAGATGACCAGAAGAAATACTATTTCCCCTCAACAGCCTGAGAGCATTGAATAAGATGGACAACATGGGCAGAGTTTATGTTATGGGAAAAAAAAAACCACACTTTGGACTGTGTACTTTTTTTAAACCTGTACATCTATAAACATTTTCATGAACTTTAGTTACCTTTTAGATTGTTATGCATTGTGTATGCAGTGAGTAATTTTTGCTTTTCCAATACCAACTACTGTATACCATTGCAAACATCAAACCTTATGCTGATGACTACCACTAAAATATCACCAAATGTTTTTGTTTCAATCTCCCAGTTTTTATGTCAGCAAGACATAACCTTAAATGCCACTAATAATAATAATATTTTCCAGCATGAAAATGTAAAATAAGTGCATTTATCCTGGTTCTACTGTAAAAGCAAATTAACTTCAGAGAAAGTGAGAAGCCGGCCGTCAGAGTAATTTTGTGAAAGCATCTTTCTGCGCCAAAAATCCAGCCATGAAAGATGAATCACGTTACAATAAGAGACTGATGTTATAAAGTATCTGTTTGTCTGTCTGTCTACCGAGTGGTTTGGCAATATTTGTAGATAATCGATCTGTTTTCTAAACGGCTCATTCAACATTGATAGCAGGGACTTCAACTTGGATCCTGGTTCGAATTGGGCAAAAGGTAAGTTATACTGAGTCCACTTTGCTTGTCAGTCAGTAAACTTCATAACCGTCTATCCCGTTTAGGGTTGCGCGGGGTGCCGGTGCCCATCCCAGCTGATTCAAGGCGAGGGACAGGGTACAATCTGAATAGGTTGCCAGTCTGTCGCGGGGCCACATTCATTCCTGGGGGCAATTTGGCACCGGCCAATCAACCTAACATGCATGTTTTAGGAATGGGGCAGGAAACCAGACTACCCGTAGAAAACCTACGCAGACAACATGCAAACTCGACACAGAAAGGCTAATGTTCCAAGCCTCGTCTCCATCCGAGACTTGAACCCACGACCTTCTCACTGTGAGGCTACTGTGCTACCCACTGTGCCCCCCTCCTTTGCTTGTATGTTACAGAAATACAATAATAAAAACCTACCAAATTTGATCCTGTTAATCTGATTGGACTCTTAAAATATTTTTTTTCTGTTTTTAAATCTGTGAAGGTGTGTTTATCATCAAAATTCTCATTAGTACTGTGAGAAGTGATTTGCTTTTGCAAAACATATCATGTTGACATAAAAGTCTTGATATTTCAGTCTGAACGAGTTTTAGCGTACGCTCGTGTTTTCCGTAAAACACGATGGAATGTTCATTTTTACTGCTTGATCATAACTTAGAAACATTGTTATAGACTTTTCGACCCTGTTTTAAATCTGATACCCAAACTTTATCAGCTAATAAATGACAGAAAAAAACGTTCCATAAACATAAAATATTCTGTATTTGTTATCAAGAGTGAGACTGAGGCTCCACAGAAACTTTCCTGGATCCACCGTTAGAAGCCGGTAGAGATGTTCTACTTCTGCGTGGCAACTGAAAGATATTAAATACCAATTTAGAGGCCCAGCCAAATGTTTCTAAGTGAATAAATGCACATGTGTGTATAAGAGCGAGCACATTTGTGTTTGTGTGAATGTTCCTGAAGAGAAACCTACTGCCTGTCTCCGCATGTAGATACAACCGACCCCATCTGTGTGTGTGTGTGTGTGTGTGTGTATGAGCAGCTGTCTATGTTTTGTGTCTGCTTTTTTGTGTGTGGCTGGCATAAGGTGCTATCTACGTATTTACAGTATGGGCATGTTTGACCTGACTTCCTGACTTCTATGCTCCTGGCAAACAGACAGACAGTTAAAGTTTGTGTATTGTTTTAGAAACAGTGGGGATTGTTGGCACTTGAAAGAGATTTGGGTTTGCATGTGTCTGATTTATGCAGTGTGTCTGTTTGATATCAATCATAAACGATAACACAGCTGAAGGAAGGAAAAGGCATCTCCTGTCGAAGGCCCGGGCTTTGATGTGAAGGTTGAAAAGAACAATGCTCTAAGGTACAGCGGCTCTGTCTGTTTTAGATTCACTGATTTCTCTCATGTGTCCAAGAGGGAGGTGAAACTTGCCAAAACAATCCCTTTAAAAACTGGAGAAGTAGAAACCAATTATGCACATTTCGATCATCATTCTCTGAACATTACTCTTCGTGTAAATCTGTTTCACGTTACAAACTAAGCCTTATTAAGCAAACAGGATATATTTTCGTTTAAAGACAATTCCTTTATAAATCGGATTCTTTAGAAATGTTTGGTGTTTTAAAAGTGATGAACACGTGTGTTAGAGAGCACATGGAAGACCAGGCTTTTGATTTCATGTAACAATACTGGACTCTGCTGGTGGAATATGAGTTTACACAAACAAAATAATCCTGGATATCTGCAGATGTGGACTTATGTGCATAACTTATGTGCACATGTCAACATCTCCATGTATGGATGCTAATTATTTAATTAATCTCTTGTTAATCAGTGAGATCCTGTTACTCAATAACCCTCATCAGGTAACACCCACAAAGTAGTCCAATTTTTTCCTAAAATATTTAATTTTAATTTTTTTTTTTTAATTTTGAATTACTCTATTCATCCCTCACCGGGGAAATTTGTTTGCTGCACTCCTTACACCGCAGCAGGCTGCCCTTCAACGGCGCCAATGGTGGGAGAAGCGGGGGTTAGGTGTCTTCTCCAGGGACCCTAGACGTGCTCTACGTGGGACGCGAACCCGCGACCTTCCGGTCCGCGGGCGAACGCGCTAACCACGCGGCCACCACTCACGACACGCTTTATAAACTTTTATTATTTTTTATAACATGATATTAATATTGCGGTGTGGTGTAATTGCTGTGGGTGGTGACCGAAAGAATGAGATTGCGTATACAAGCGGCCAAAATGAGCTTCTTCCACAGGGTGACTGGGCTCTCACTCAGAGATAGAGTGAGGAGCACTGCCATCCAAGAGGATCTCGGAATATTGCCGTTGCTACTACAGGTCGAGAGAACCCAGATTGGGTGGTTCGGGCATCTGGTTAGAATGCATCTGAGTGTCTCGCTGGTGAGGTGTTTTGGGCACATCCCACCAGGAGGAGAGCATAAGGCAGACCCCGGACCTGCTGGAGAGACTATTTCTCACAGTTGGCTCGGGATCGACTTAGGTTCTTTTTGGGTGAGCTGGAGGATGCAGCCGGGGTGAGAGAGGCCTGGGCTTCCCATCTGAGGCTGTTGCCCCAGCAACCTGGCCCCGGAGAAGCGGAACATAACAGAACAGCTGCTGGAGCGTCTCCTGGCTGATTACAGGCCAGTGGCAGGGTACAACCAAAACAAGAGGCAAATCTTTTGAAGACCACCACTCACGCACACATTCATGTCTAGGGCAAAATTTCTTAGTGCCCATGAACCAAACATGCATGTTTTTGGAGGGTGGGAGGAAACCCACAGGTACAGAGGGAGAACATGCAAACTCCACAAATAAAAAATGAATGTTGATAAGAATGATGGATTTTAGAACTAGCAAAATTTGAATGAAAAAAAAAAATGGCAAATTTTTTTATCTTTCGTTTTTACACTTAATTTTATTTATGGTGTTTATTGTAAAGACAAGTTTGTTCATCCAGGAATTGTGTTGTTTACCTTGGATTATCCACTTGCACCATGCAACATCAAGAAATGAGATTTTAAAGAAACAATGTGATTCCAGATAAAATATGTTTTATAAAAACACAATTTTATTAAAAGAGATGCAGTCAGTAGGCAGCATGGTGGCGCAGTGGGTAGCACAGTGGCCTCACAGTAAGAAGGTAATGGGCTCGAGTCCTGGGTGGGGACGGGGCTTGGAACACTGGCCTTTCTGTGTGGGGTTTGCATGTTCTCCACATGCATGCGTGGGTTTTCTCCAAGTACTCCGGTTTACTCCCACCCTCCAAAAACATGCATGTTAGGTTGGCTGGCCAGTTCCAAATTGTCCCTAGAAATGTATGTTTGTATGGTTGTATGTGTGTTGCCCTGCGACAGACTGGCGACCTGTTCGGGGTGTACCCTGCCCCTCGCCTCAAATTAGCTGGGATGGGCTCCGGCACCCTCCACAACCCCGTAAGGGATAGACAGTTAAGAATGTGACTGACTGATTGAGATGCAGTCAGTCACCCTCTTACCCATCTCTTTGGGGGGTTAGCCCATTAAGGGCTGATTCCAGGCGAGGGAGAGGGTACAACCCAAACAGGTCGCCAGTCTGTCGTGGGGCGACACACGTACAACCATACATATTCCAAGGGGCAGTAATGTAGCGGCCAATCAACCTAACATGCATGTTTTTGGAGGGTGGGAGGAACCAGGGTACCTTGAGAAAACCCACACATAAACAAGGAGAACATGCAAACTTCACACAGAAAGAGGCCAGTGTTCCAAGCATCATCCACACCAGGGACTCAAACTCACGACCTTCTAGCTTTGAGGCTATTGTGCCACCCAATGCGCCATCATGCAGCCCTACAGGACATGCCAATTTGTTGATTTTTTTTTTTTTTTTTTAGAAAATTTGCATCTAACATTTTTTTTTCTCCAGTAATGTTTTAGTTGTACATTTTTTAATTGTTAATCTTGTTTTTTGCTCTTCTTTTTTGTTTTTAAAGTTTTCTAAGTCTTTACAGATTTCAGAAGATACAATTCTAGATATCTTCTTCTTCTTTCGGCATTTCCCTTCAGGGGTCGCCACAGCAAGTCAGTTTCTTCCATCTAACCCTATCTCCTGCATCTTTTTCAGTCATGCCAAATATCTTTATGTCTTCCTTCACTGTATCCATGAACCTCCTCTTTGGACTTGTCAAGGGTTTGGCTCAAGACCCCGACAAAACAGAAGACACAGGAGAGAGAGAGAGAGAGAGAGAGAGAGACAGACAGACAGACAGACAGCAGCAGGAAAAGGCCCAGGGCCCTCACAATCTTCCTCTAGGCCTCTTTCCTTGTGGTTCCAAACAGCATAGCCTGTCATGGTTTTTACATTTTAGCTGAAACTCTTTAATTACAATCACACCTACTACTTCCAGCTCAAGCTTCTTCACCTCTTTTCCACACGTCCATTGCTCTGGACAGTTGATCCTCACTTTTACATTTGGATCCTTCTTATTCACACACGTACTCTGTCTTACTCTGACTAATCTTCATCTCATTAATCTACAATTCTAAATATCTAAAACCATAATTTAAAAAAACACGAGTCATTCAAATTAAATACGGTAACGCCCACCAGCCTTAAACCATTGTATTAATTTCTTCTACTTATAAAAGTTATCCTCTGCTTGTCCAGAGACTTAGTTTATGTTTGGAGCGGACAGGAAATGACATATTTTACATGCTGCTGTTTAAATTTATCAGTGTTTTTTTAGGCTCATTTAAACACACATAGTTTTGCCAGAAAGTTTTTTTTTTCCTTATAGGGTAATAATTTTTACACAGAATCACATAAACCCTCAGGGCGAGCAAATTATGAGCCATCTTAAGATGCTAACTAAAAATATTTACAGAGGAAACAGCGAGGAAGGAATTTCAGTGGGGAGAACGAGGCCGTTAGTTTTCTGACTGAGAAATCCTGCTGTTTTTTTTTTTTTTTTTTTACCCACATGCCAGTTTTTATCTTTTCTATTAATTGAAGCAGCAACGCAATAAGATTTTGAATGCAAAGGATGTAATTTTTTGTTGCCATTTTTGGTCGTGTGTATAAAAATGAGACCCCCTCATCTCCGGTCTGTTCTCCACTAGTTTTTACTCTAAACAATCCCAACAAAAATGTGAGGAATTTCTCCAGGGGCTTTGCATATTTGTGCGCTCAATCAACTCCATAAACCTCACACCCCACCCTGCGTCCAAAGTCGGGTTATAACACATGAAAACAAAGCAAATATGACCAGAATGAGTCGACGGCCATATGTTAAAAAAAATGTACGAAGCAGAGATTAAAAAATTAAATATAAAATCCCATTCCGTTCCGTCGTCTTCCGCTCATCCGGGGCCGGGTCACGGGGGCAACAGCCTGAGATGGGTAGCCCAGGCTTCTCTCACCCCGGCTGCATCCTCCAGCTCACCCGGAACAATCCCGAGTCGTTCCCCAGCCAGATGTGAGACATAGTGTCTCCGGCCGGTCCGGGGTCTGCCTCTTGGTCTCCTCCCGGGGAGGCGCTCGGGGGCATGCTGACCAGATGCCCGAACCACCCCATCTGGCTTCTCTCGACCTGGAGGAGGAGTGGCTTGACACCGAGCTCTTCTCGGATGGCAGAGCTCCTCACCCGATCTCTGAGCGAGAGCCCAGCCACCTAAGCGAAGGAAGCTCATTTCGGCTGCTTGTATCCCTGATCTCATTCAAAAACCCTTCCAAGCATTTCTTTTTCATCCTATTTGTTGCAGTTGTGAGGATAAGGAGAAATTTTTTTTACGGCAATAAAATTGAACTTAAAGAGGGAACACAATGCTTTTGTAAAACAGCAATTAATTTCTTATCGCAATTATAAATAAACATGTTACTTTGTGCTCAAATTTGGCCCAAAAAAATGCCTACAAATTTATTGTCTTAGTTTTAGTTTTAGACTTAATGAGTTCCCTCTTCCTCTCGCTCCCCACTCAGTCACAATGCCTTGAAAAACAGTGTAAACGGCATCAAATTAGCAATGTAAACTTATTTTTTGGGCATTTACATAAAAATTATACTCTGAGCATGAGCAGATTGAACACAGACCGTACCGTTCCGTTCGGAACCCTGCCACCGCAGGGTGGCTGGGCTCTCACTCAGAGATCCGGTGAGGAGCTCTGCCATCCGGGACAAGTGTCGAGCCGCTCCTCCTCCGGGTCGAGAGGAGCCAGATGGGGCGGTTCGGGCATCTGGTCAGAATAATCCCCGAGCACTTCGGTGGTGAGGGGTTTCGGGCACGCAGATCAAATGGCAGATCTCGGACCCGCTAGAGAGACTATGTCTCACAGCTGGCCGGACTTGGGATCCTTCCAGGTGAACTGGAGGATGCAGCCGGGGTGAGAGAAGCCTGGGCTTCCCGTTTGAAGCTGTTGCCCCCGTGACCCGAACACAGACAGCTGTGCAAAGTCACATCCTTCTTATGTGTAAAAGTGGGCGGGTGTAAATGTGGGCGTGGCGGAGAACAAAATCCATGGCCAAGAACAATGAATAGCATCCAAACACTGGACAAGAGAGCTTGGAACTTACTCAAACACACATGAATGAAACAAAAAAGCCCTTCAGGTGGGTTTTTGATGTTAGAATTGTGTCCAAACATGTTAGAAACCCTCAAAAAGTTTATTTTGCATGAAACCCCTTGATTAAGGGCATATTTTATGTTTTGTTTCTGCACCAAAACTGTGTAGTCTGAGTGTCGACTGGACAGCAGGACCCCAGACTTTAACGCTGTGGGAATGCCTGGGGTCTGGCCAGTCTTAACATCCAGTTCCCTCATGCTGCTGCTGCAGGGCCTGGAAGCTGTAATTACTGCAAAGACGGGTGGAGGTAGAGGCATGGTGGGGTTTTCCTTTCTTAAGTGCACACATCAACTCGCCTTAATAGGCGGAGACAAACGTGTAAACAAAAACACTTTTTGTTCTTTTTATTAGAGAGTGAAACGTGTGTGTGTGTGTGTGTGTGTGTGTGTGTGTGTGTGTGTGTGTGTGTGTGTGCAAAAAAAAAAAAACCTACGTATGTACAGCATGCAGGAACACATTAAAACTTCAGCTTCGCATGCACACAAACACTTCCACACACTCTGAGGTACACACTCCCAGGTACACACACATGCCAAGTGGCTGCTTGCCTTGTCATAAATCTGCCAGCTCAATTAATCAGGCAGTTCCCCCGGGGGCTGCTGGAGCCAGCCTCCGAGCCGACTGACGTGCCCCCAGCACCCCGCAGCACTCCGCACTGCTGCTCGCAGAATGACAGGAGGAAATAAGTGTCTTACTGCAGAATGAGAGCAGATTCCTGAGTGTGACCTCTCTGCTGGGAGAGAGACGGGAGGAGGAAGAGGGGCTCAACGTGATGAAGGGAGGGAGGAGTTGCCTGCATGAAAATTCCTTCAAAAAAACTCTTTTCTAGTTAAAAAAAAGTTGATGCATATATTTTTATAAAAGTAAATTAATTGCATTTTTGTGCAAGACTAACATTTAATTTTTTCTTTGGTCAAATTATTTGTTCAAACAATGAACTTGTCTTTTTTTTTGTTTCAAAGGATCGGCAAATACTGGCTTCAAATTTAGTAAAATTTGGCTTAAAACCATTTAACATGGGCAACACGGTGGTGTAGTGGGTATTTCAGTGGCCTGGAGTGTGAATGAGGCCAGGAATACTGGCTTTTCTTTGTGGAGTTTGCATGTTCTCCCCATGTATGCAAGGGTTTTCTCCTGTTTTCTCCCAGCCCCCAAAAACATGCATGTTAGATTAATTGGCCTCTGTGAAATTGCCCTTAGGAATAAGTGTGTGTGTCTGGATGGTCGTCGCCCTGCGACAGACTGGCAACCCATTCAGGACGTATTCGGGATGTACCCTGCCTCTCACGTTCAACCAGCTGGGAAAAGCTTTGGCATCCCCCGCTAGTGAGGAAACATCAGCATTGCTGGGCAAATAAAACATTAACAAGGTTTATTTATTTAATTTTTTCACATTCGTCGGGCCGGATTAAACCGTTTAACGGGCCGCCCGAGGCCCGCGGGCCATTGTTTGCCCATGCCTGGTCTACACGGTTTAACATTAACTTACACACACAACATATTAACAAAAACACTCAAAATCACATAAACTTGGACACACGTCACGCACATAAGTTCATAGAGACAAATCATATATGACTGTTTTGGATTAAAAAAAAAACTAAAAAATACTTATTTATTTTACGTATATTTTTTGGCTTATTTTTGCTTGTAAAATTTTTGAACATTTTTGATGTGGTGAAGTTTGATATTGTGTATCAAACAATTTTTCTTCAAGAAAGAAAGTTGTTTCTGTTTCATAAAAAAATGATGACATTATTTCAAAAACTTTGAAAAAATTCCAGATTTAATAAAATATTTATATCACTATATATTTTCTAAACCTCCAGATGCTTCTGATGGAAAACTTTTACATTTTCAAAAGAAAAATATTTAAAATTTGTTTGCTGAAATGCTAAATATTCTAGACTTGATGAATCAGAAAAAATAAAACTCAATAAATTCATACTCACTTTTATTTAACGGTAAAAAAATTGTGATTTTTTTTTTTTTTTTTCATTGTGACCAATGAGTAGGAGATACCCAAAAAAAAGGCCTTCGGCTCCAGCGATAGATTGAGAATCTCTTCCACTAGGGGGCGACTTACAGCGGAGCTTCCCTGCCTCCGGTTTAAGAC
The DNA here is from genome assembly GCA_902685375.1 of Neostethus bicornis. Lineage (NCBI taxonomy): Eukaryota > Metazoa > Chordata > Actinopteri > Atheriniformes > Phallostethidae > Neostethus > Neostethus bicornis. The sequence continues at coordinate 8,867,662 of CACRXE010000076.1, read as the reverse complement.
GAGTCAGATGGGGTAGTTTGGGCATCAGGTTAAAATACCTCTTGGACCTCTAGCTATCTTGGTACATCCAAAAAGGATAGGACCCAAGACCTGCTGATGGGGCTGTCTCTCACAGTTGGCCTTAACTTTGTCACCATGCCTGCTGGTCCTGCACTTTGACGTTGAATGGGAAGTTCCGTTCCGTCATCTTCCGCTTGTTCCGGGGTCGGGTCGCGGGGGCAACAGCCTCAAACGGGTAGCCCAGGCCTATCTCTCCCCGGCTGCATCCTCCAGCTCACCCGGAAGGATCTCAAGTCGTTCCCCGGCCCGCCGTGAGACATAGTCTCTTCAGCGGGTCCGGGGTCTGCCCCTTGGTCTCCTCCCGGTGGGACGTGCCCGAACCACCCCATCTAGCTCTTCTCGACCTGGAGGAGGAGCAACTCGACACCGAGCTCCTCCCGGATGGCAGAGCTCCTCACCCGATCTCTGAGTGAGAGCCCAGCCACCCTGCGAAGGAAGCTCATTTCGGCCGCTTGTACCCGCAATCTCATTCTTTCGGTCACCACCCACAGCTGGTGACCATAGGTGAGGGTGGGAACGTAAATTGACTTGTAAATCGAGAGCTTTGCACCAGTTCAGGCTCCTTCCCCGCCAGAGAAGTGACATTCCACGTCCCTAGAGCTAGCTTATGCAGCTGAGGATCTGACCGCCAGGGTCCTTGTCGTTGGTTGTCCCCCATCTCCTCCTTCCCCCGACCCCTATGGCCCCTCCTACAGGTGGTGAGTCCGCTGGAAGGGTGGCCCATGTCTCCTGTTCGGGCTGAGCCCGGCCGGGCCCCATGGGTAAAAGCCCGGCCACCAGGAATGGGAAGTATGATACCATTTCACTTAAAGCAATTATACCCGTTTGATTTTATCTGAGCAAGTTTTTCCCACATAACGAGACATTCTGCAGAGAAATCTGGCCGCATACAGTCTCTGAAAGTTTGTGACGGATCTCAGCATCTTTGTTTTGCTCTCAGAGAAATATTTCTTTTCCACTTTCAAATCTTTTCTTGCTGACAGCTGCAGGAGAGCAACGTTTGGCTTCACTAGTGATTCTGACATTTTTCAACCTGCTGCAGGAACCAATGTTACTGATGGATTCATAAAAAAAAAACTTTCTTCTGAAAGCCATCCGTCAGCAGTGTGAGACATCAGTCCAGCAGTAAAAAAAAACAGTAGAGAATCTGATACGTTTAAAAAATTTAAACTACAATTAAGATAAAAGATTTAACCAACAGTTATCTAAGAGATATCTTGGTATGGATATTTAAGCATGATAGATTTTATTTAAGAGCGGGAGATCCACATGCGGATCGGTGCGGCGTCAGCAATAACTAGGACGCTGCATTGCTCCATCGTGGTGAAGCGAGAGCTGAGCCGAAAAACAAAGCTCTCGATTTACAAGTCGATCTACGTTCCTACCCTCACCTATGGTCACCAGCTGTAGGTGGTGACCAAAAGAATGAGATTGCGGATACAAGCGGCCAAAATGAGCTTCCTCTGTAGGATGGCTGGGCTCTCACTCAGAGATCGGGTGAGGAGTTCTGCCATCCGGGAGGAGCTCGGTGTCGAACTGCTCCTCCTCCAGGTCGAGAGTAACCAGATGGGGTGGTTCGGCCATCTGGTCAGGATGCCCCCCGAGTGCCTCGCTGGTGAGGTGTTTCGGGCATGTCTCATCAGGAGGAGACTGAAAGCAGACCCCGGACTCACTGGAGAGACTATGTCTCACAGCTGGTTGGGGAACGATGCGGGATCCTTCTGGGTGTGCTGGAGGATGCAGCTGGGGTGAAAGAAGCCTGGGCTTCCAGTCTGAGGCGGTTGCCCCCGCTACCTGACCCCGGATAAGCGGAAGGCGATGGAATGGAATGGAAAGATATTCATACTAAGTATGAGTATAAAATACTATGTTTTTTCGGTTTCCATGGAAACGTCAAGTTGCTCACTTGAGGAACTGGAGGCGTACACTCGGACCCAGTAAAATACAAAGGGAGGCCAGTTTGGTGTTCTTCACTATGGCCAGGTTTTGTGATCCTTTCTCGACTCCAGCTTTTGGGTTGCCTGGTTGGACACAGTGCGGCTGGTCTGGAACGCCAGTGGATAGGGTTAGGGGGCATCGAGGTGTTAAACCCCTCGTGTTTGCACAGCAGCACTCAAATTTCCCTTCGAGGATTAATAAAGCATATTCTATTCTATATTGGACTCAGTTTCTTCCAGGCACATCTGTTTGATTGAATTGCCTGTGGACGACGGGGATTTTTCAGGATGCCCTGCATTAGAACCATCACCCTCCTCTCCAAAACAGCTCCTATAGAGTCCACGTTTCTTCCCACTATGGATGCACATTCCTGTACATCTATCTTCAGTTTGGAAGTTGTCTAACATTATTTAAATTAAAACTATATTAAACCAGAGTGAAATGAGACCCATGTTTTCATTGGTTTTATTAGAATTATTTCTTTTCTATTGTGTTGTTGTGACACTGTTCAGCACCCCGTGAAGACGGGCATTTAACCTTTTGCCAGGAGAAGCTTGTGGCTAATCACAGCAGGTGGGTTTCTGAGCACTTCTGGGAGTGTGTGTCCTCGTGTGTGTGTGGGAGGAAAATGCTATGAGAGCCTCCAACATCTGACTGTAGAGCCGAGAGGATGTCCTGACCTTTTCTGACATTTCATGGACCGCCAAGTAGTCAGAAGCTGTCAGTCTGAGGAGCATCTGTTCCTTCAGCTTCATGCCTTCATCTCCCCAGCAGGAGGCACCAGTACATTGCTCTGGGTACAGCAGACATCTTGCACATGACTGCCAGCTCATGGATTATCTCACCCCAGTTTGATTCCATTACACAGACAGAGAGGGGAAATAAGGCTGACTCACAGTGCGGCCACTCCACCAGGAAAAGCACCGGAACATCAGATGGCTCTCTTTAAAGCTTCTCCTGGTTACTAATTAGATCAGAGGCTACATTTAGATTTGACCTTTTTTTATCGAGAGACAGAGCTCTGCTTTGTGCAGAAACAGATTTCCTGTTCATTCGTGGACTTCTGCAACAAGTTTACGCTAAACCACTTTCTTTAAACTTCGTTCACATTCTTTTCTTCTTCTATAGAGCTCGGAAAAAGTGTCAGAAGACGTAAATGGAGTAGGTCTATGTGCAACTAAATTCAGCAAAACTTTCCAACTTTGCAAGCTGTGGGTGGTGACCAAAAAATGAGATCACGGATACAAGCGGCCGAAATGAGCTTCCATCCGCAGGTTGGCTTGGCTCTCACTTAGAGATTGGGTGAGGAGCTCTGCCTTCTGGAAGAAGCTCGGTGTCGAGCCACTCCTCCTCCAGGTCGAAAGGAGCCAGATGGGGTGGTTCGGGCATCTGGTCAGGATGCCCCCAAGTGCCTCGCTGGTGAGGTGTTCTTTCACAGGGAGAAGACCAAGAGCCAGACCCTGGACCCGCTGGAGAGACCATGTCTCACAGCTAGATGGGAATGACTCGGGATTCTTCAGGGTGAGCTGGAGGATGCAGCCGGGGTGAGAGAAGCGGGCTTCCCGTTTGAGGCTGTTGCCCCAGCGACCCGACCCCAGAAGAAGCGGAAGATGACGGAATGAAATACTTTAGTAATCCCTCACTGGGAAATTTATGTGCTGCATTTCGCCGCAGCAGGCTGCCACTTATGATGGTGCCAGTGGTGAGAGAAACGAGGGGTTCGGTGTCTTCTTCAAGGACCCTAGACGTGCACTGACCCTAGACGTGCAAATTAGAAATACAAAATGTCAAAAATCCTTGGAAATGACGCAACACCACCTGACAATTTCTTATCGAATTAGGAATCGGCATTTACAGAAACATTCCGAGTTTTTATTCTTATAAAAATCTCTGACGAAGCATTTTAACCTGATACAAACCTGAAGGGGTTCCACATAAAAAATATCCCCAAAAGTATCAATAACATTTTCACAACCGTTGTCAGTGTCTGGAATGATTTGTGAGCAGTGTGTAGCATCGTTAGGATTCAAACACAGTTCAAATCCATCTGAACACAATGAAGCTCAAACACCGGTGTTATCAATTTAATATAAAATATGCACACACAGCCAAATTTCTGAAATGTTTATGTTTTATTGCAACATTGTACATGTGTGTGTGTGTGACTGATTGTATGTGATGGGGATAAGTACAGAACCCATTCTCTTTACTGTGAGGAATAAACACATTACTGTAATTTCACGGCTATAAGGCGCATATAAACATCTTAGATTTTCTTTAAAATGAGCGGAGCGCCCTTTGTGCAGTGCGCCGTGTGTGAGAAAAGGCGGACCTAAAAGAAAAAGCAGTGCCCGTGAGGCGAGGCGGACCTGAAAGAAAAGGCATGAGAACGTTAAAGAGTGAAGTGTGGGCGTGGATTGTGCTGTATGCACAACATTGCTGTTTTAACCCTGAAAATGCAAAGAGACACGCTTATGACGCTCAGCAAGCGGCGTGGGAGCAATGGATGACCGGAGGAGACCACAAATTCACGAAGGGTGAAAGGCAGCGCCGGGCGAGTTACGCTACAGTTTGCCAATGGATTGTAGATGCTTGGACTAACGTGTCTGCTGGTACTGTTATCCGAGCTTTCGCAAAAGCTGGTATCCTTTCTGAGGAGCCGCACAGTACAGACAGTGACTTTGACAGCGAGGAGAGAAGTGGACCTGCTCTGTTGGATTTTGCGCAGCTGTTCGATTCGGAAACAGAGGATGAGGACTTTGACGGATTTGAATAAAGACTATTACCGGTAATGTGCTTGTTCAGTATCGTTACTACTTAAATAAAACACAACCAAACTCAGTTTTGCTCCCGATCTATTTTTTAATACGCACATTTGCATGCTTGCGTGTGTGCTGTTGTATGGAGGTGTGTGACTGAGACTGCGCCTTTTCGTACGGTGCCCCTAATGGTCGTGAAATTACGGTAATTAAAGTTGTGATTGCATGTTGATCCGCAGTTTGTCGATCTTTGTCTGGTTGTGGCATGCAGTTACTTTTACATCTATTTTTATCATTGTTTCCCGAAATACTAAATTAAGTTGAATGAACGGCTCATTTGTAAATTCCTGCCCTGAGTTTTTCTACACTTACAAACTATTGTTGACTCTAAAAGAGTGTTTATCATGTTGTTAAGTTGTCAAACTGTAGGAACTGATTAGTTTGGTGTCACCGTAAATATTTCTAAAATGTCCAAAACTAAAACCTTTTACCCCTCAACCTTCAACCCCTATCCAAGGCATGGGCAAACTACGGCCCGCCGGCCACATGCGGCCCTTTAAACATTTTAATCCGGCCCTTCGGGAATAAAAAAAACATGTTAATGTTTAATTTACCCTGCAATTCTGATGTTTCCTCACTAGATGGCGCAATCTGGATATAAAATGTGTGTGTCTCTGTGATGTGCGCGCGTAAACAAGTGTATCGGATGTTAATACAAGCAAAATGTTACATCAAGCGCTTAGATTTCAAACCTAGTGCCACTAAATGCACGTTTTTAAGCGTTATCGCACTAGATTTCTGACCTAGCACCGCTAGATTTGAAATTTAACGCTCTTGATGTAACATTTAGCGCTTGTTTAAAATCTAGCGCGCCGGTGATCTGATGAGATGTGTAGATCATCTGGAAGCAAGGGCGATAGCGCGTTCTGGGCATGTGCAGATCTTGTCAGGACACCGGCCCCTTCGTCAAGTGTTAGAACCCAATGTGGCCCAAGAACCAAAAAGTTTGTCCACCCCTGCCCTATCCCCACCCCAGTATTACTAATAAGTTTGCTGGTCCCAATGCCGCCAGCTCACCTGGGAGTATTCCGAGGTGTTCCCTGTCCAGTAGTGAGACATAGTCTCTCTTGCAAGTCTGGGGACTGCCACTGGGTCTCTCCATGCCCGAAACACCTCACCAGCGAGGCGTTCGGGAGGTATCCTTACCAGGTGCCCGAACTACCCCATCTGGCTTCTCTCGACCCAGAGCAACAGCTTTACTCTGAGCTCCTCTCGTATGGCAGAGCTCCTCCCTTTATCTCTGAGCAAGAGCCCAGCCACCCTGTGGAGGAAGCTCATTTTGGCCGCTTGTATCCACGATCTTGTCTCCCGTGTTTCCATCAGGATGAAGAACATCTATTGACTTCTTTAGATATTTAGCTGTAGAGTAGAATAAGCTAATATTTAAACAATAATCTGTCACACATTGGTTGCTCGTCCCAGGGAGGGATCTCTCTTTCATGTGGATTCCCATGAGGTTTCTTATTTTTCCCCACTGATGGTGTTTTTTAGGAGTTTTTCCTCACTGTGAAGGAGAGTCTAAGTGCATAAATGTGTTAGTCTTGTTTAGTTAGCACTTGTTAGTTATTTTTCTTGCTGTGTATTTGTGTTAATACATTCCTCTTTTTCTTGTGAAGCCCATTGAGACGGAAATTCTGTGATTTTGGGCTATAAAAATAAAATTGAATTGAATTGTTCTTTCAGTCACAACCCACAGGTTGCGTTGATGCATTCACAGGAATAATGAAGCCCGATATATATCAGAACCCCTCGATTTAAGAATAGATGGTAATAACAGTTAACGGACAATGTCCAGAAAATATCTTTATTTTCTTCTGTGTGATGAAAGAACTGAACCTGGTTCATGTTCTCAACAAGTTTTTTTTTTTTTTTCATCTGACCAGTAAATAAAACATTTTAAGGTGATCGGACTTTCAAACCCAGGGAATGTAATAGTACGTGTAAACTCACCAGTCACAGCATGTACTAGGATCAGGATGGAAACTGACAGAGTTAGCCTAATCTGATCTGAAGTATCATTCTTGGCACCAGATGAAGGCACAGTTTGACTAAACATTATCCGGGTCACTGACTTTCCCTTCATGCTGACTCTTTTCTGAGTCTGTGCCAGAATTTTTCTGCATAGTCACTGATGCCATGATAGATTCTAAAACAGTGGTACATCTCTATCATAACGATGTTGTAAAATAGTCGTCACTGCATCTTCTCAGTGACGCTTTCTAACTCCTTCTGAGAGATGCGGCGACGTCCAGGGGATTTACAATCCTTTCATTGAGCTCCAGGTTGTCTCTGGAGTCTCATCCCCCTCTTTTGTCAAAGGAAACATCCAAACAAGCTGCTGGGTCTTTCTGAATTGATTCCCTTTGTTGCCCCTTAGTGAATTCAGACCGTTTTGGGATGTAAAGGTTTGACCATCTTTATGAACTTCATAGCTGTTCTGAACTGACTGTTAGTAACTAATGGAGTCTCCAGAGGTAACGTGGTCCCTGTCATAAAGCGGTGTGCAGGTGGACAGAGGAGGACCCAATTGCAGGGCAGAAAACATGGTTTGTTTAAATTTGGCAGTCCATTAATACTGTGAAAAGAAAAACAAAGTTTCAGTGGCATGGCAAAAACTTGGTGTCACAAATGTGTTCATGGTCAGGCAACCAGGGAGACATGGCAAGAAAGGATGGTATGGCCCGACAAAGAAGTCCGGGGTGGTTGCCCTTAAATGGATGGCAGAGTCCACAGATGTGTGGCATCAGGAATCAATCTCAGGTATCCCTAGTCAGAGTGATGAGAAACGTCCAGGGCACCCTCTGGCGGCAGAAGAGGGGATCATGACAGTCCCTTTATTGGGTTACACAATCAGCAAACTTCTAAGTGCCTTGAATTTTAAAATATGAACAAAAGAAACTCTTCTTTCTCCTGGGCTTTGAGGATGATGGTGTACACCTGATGGTTGAGCCTCGCTACCTGAAAACTAAAAGTTGTCACCAACCAATGAGCTCAAACTACTTGAAGACAAAACACAACAACCTACAGAAATCCAAAAACAACACACATAGGGTTTTAAATTTGTTTCAGGAACAACTTCCCTGGTTTTACATCCACAAATCTTGATAATCATTATTAAAACATCAGTTCCTTCAACTGCGCTGACTATACACAAACGATCCAGCATAAGGTTGAGGTTGTGCAAACTCAAAATGAATTTGCTTTTTGCTTTGTCGAAGCATTGATAATCACCAGAAAACTGGTTTACGTAAAAGCTTTCTGTGGTGTTCCCCATGCCTACCGCCAGAGGGTGCCATGGACCCTCTTCATCACACTGAATAGAGACACCTGAGGGTGATTAGTCGGGTGACACTCACCAGTGGATCCTGTTGCCTATTTAAAGGCAGTCTCTCATGACATCCAGGCCGGGTCATTGTCCTCCTGGCTCCCTGGCCATGAGTTTCAGACGACCTGACTTCTGTTAATAAATCCTGTTTCGTCCTGCATTTGGGTCCCCCTCCTTCCACATTATAACACTTTCAGTCCTTTAATTCAAAGCTACTCAACCGTTTTTGTACTTGGGACCACGTGGGACTTCGGTTTCAGACCTAATGACAGCTGTTCAGTCACATTTTTAATATTTTATCATTAAAGGAACAACATAATTATCAACAGTAGGTGGGTTTTATCATCTTTAGGTTGTTTTTTGTTTTTTTTTTAAATTGTGGTCTCTATGGAATACGTACATGTATCTCTGATTAGGAGACATTGCGCATGTTTTCCTTATGAATTTACGGGTTCTGTTCAAGTTTTCTTTTTTGCCAAAAATGTATATATTTGACTAATATGACACTCCTATAAAAAAAAAAAAAAAAAGAGTGTCTTTAGGATGATTGCACATTTATATATGGGTTCCTGTGATAGACTGTTGACCTGCCCATGGTGAAACCTGCCTTTTACCCAAATATTACCAGATACTAAAACCACAAAATTTTGGGTAAATTTTACAGGCAAAAACTTACTCACAAGACACGAGCTTCTACAGAGTATAATTTGGTTATGAGCCACATTTCTGTCCTAAATTTCCAGTTTCTCCTTGGCCGTAAATTACGTTTGAATTTTTCCTTCTATAACTGCATCATTAGCTTTTAGCATTCATGAGCAGCAATGTACTGAAGACTTCATGCTGCTTTAAAAGTCCACACCGGCTTCAGGAGCTGGAAATGGGTTCTCAGAGTCAATTTACTACTTGACATTCAGCGAGGGAGGAGGGATTGGAGGTGGCATTAAGTGACCTGAATGATTTCAGTCTTTACTCGAAGTGCAGACTAACTGCAGTGAAAACCAAAGAACATCTTTTCATAAAAAGTTGGGCGTCACAAACGCATTGTTGAATGGAAATATCAGAATGAAGAAAATGGGAAAAGAAAACTTAGTGCTTTATAATTTTTCGACGTGTCAGAATGAGGTCATCGAATACTTTCCATCTCGAAGACGGTCGTGGCAGGAATTTTCTGTGTGATTAGAAACAGATCTTGAAGCACTGATCTGCTGCTACTGATTAACTTCACCATGTCTGTCTGTACATTTATCTTCTGTCTTCTCAGCAGCTGAGCAGCTTCTGGTGGAGTGGTGCCCATGTTTGACATCTCCAACACAATCACCTAAATCCCTAATTTCATCCAGCAGCTGATGTTGCCCTGCCAGATACCAGCTTATGGCATGGACCGAGATTATGGGTTGCAGAAAGTAAGGTGGTATTAGGTTCGAGCAAGATTAAGAGTCTGGGGGGAAAAATATAAGTCAACCCGGCAAGAAATTTAATTGACCATAAGAATTTTAATAAAATGTATTTAAGTCTTGTGTTTATTTATTTTATTTTTACATGCTCAATTTTCACCAGGGAAATTTGTGTGCTGCACTACTACACCGCAACAGGCTGCCACAACGGCGTCAATGGTGGGAGAAACGGGGGGTTTGGTGTCTTCTCTAAGGACCCTAGATGTGAACTCAGTCGGAATTGAATCTGTGAACTTCCAGTTGCCTTCCGGGTGCATTTTGGTTGCCTTTCGGTTGCCTTCCGGTTGCCTTTTGGTTGCCTTCTGGTTGCTTCCGGTTGCCTTCCGATTGCCTTTTGGTTGCCTTTCGGTTGCCTTCAGGTTGCCTTCAGGTTGCCTTCTGGTTGCCTTTTGGTTGCCTTCCGGTTGCCTTGCGGTTGCCTTTTGGTTGCCTTCCGGTTGCCTTTTGGTTGCCTCCCGGTTGCCTTCCGGTTGCCTTCCGGTTTCCTTCCGGTTGCCTTTTGGTTGCCTTCTAGTTTTCTCCGGTTGGCATCCGGTTGCCTTTCGGTTGCCTTCCGGTTGCCTTTCGGTTGCTTTTTGGTTGCCTTCCGGTTGCATTCCGGTTGCCTTTGGGTTGCCTTCTGGTTGACTTTTGGTTGCCTTCCGGTTGCCTTTTGGTTGTCTTCCGGTTGACTTTTGGTTGCCTTCAGGTTGCATTTCGGTTGCCGTTTGGTTGCCTTCCAGTTGCCTTTTGGTTGCCTTCCGGTTATTTACAATTCAAATTCATCAACGGGCTAAATGATAGTACAGTGATTATCACAGTAGCCTCATAGCAAGACGGTCCGGGTTGGAGTCTTGGGTAGGACCAGGTTTGGAACACTGTCCTTTCTGTGTGGAGTTTGCATGTCCTCCTTATGTATGCATGGATTTTCTCCAGGGACTCAGGTTTCCTCCCACCCTCCAAAAACATGTACATACAGTATGTTAGTTTGATTGGCCGCTACGAAATTGCCCCAAGGTATAAGTGTGTGTGTGGCCCCACGACAGACTAGCAACTTCTTCGAAATGTACCCTGCCTATTGCCATGAATCAGCCGGGATAGGCTCCGGGACCCCCCACGACTCCGTCAAGATATAAGCAGTTCGGAAGATGAATGAATGGTGAATTTTATCAAAGAAGCATTATTTTGCCAATAAATGTTTCAGTGGGACATTTATCTGCATATAAAATTCAACATGATCCTTTCTTAATCTGTAGGGCGATGGCCCGTTGTGCACAGCCAGAACAACTTCAACTCTTCAGGAAAAGTTTCCAAAAGTTTTGAGAATGATTCGTGGGAAGTTTTTGACCATTCTTCCAGAAAAACCTTCATGAGGTCTGGTGCTTATGTTGGACGAGGAGGTTTGGCTCAAATTTTCGGTTCAAATTCATACCAGAGGATTTCAGGACTCTGAAAAGTCAGTCAAGTTCCTTCAACAGATTCATTCATGCATGCTGTTCTGTCTTAAAACACCAGTAATACAGGGTGGGTTAAGCCACAGAAAATGCAGATATACTAAAAACCAAGACCTCCTCAGTCTGGTGGCATCCAGGACCGGAACACAAAGATTTATAAGAATTCTAGAACAGAACTCCCATGAAGAGAGGGACAACATGTGAAATGTATTGAAGCAAATAGAAGTGTGAAATCCTGAGAGGGTTGTGGAAATATGAGTGCTACAGGACAGGAACCCCAAGAATCAGCCAAAGATGATGTGGATACATCAACAACCGGGGCATCCTCAGTCTGGCGGAGAATGGTAGAGAGAATAGAACCCCAGTGTGCCATGCTTTCTCCAGCTTCTAGTTTCTAGCAGCCAATTAGCAACTCTTTCAGTTGAAATTCAAATGTCGTAAGATATTAAGTTTGTTCAAAAAAGAATGTTTTAATCCCAAAAATTGTGCCTGCCTCTCTTGCTAGAGCTGGTGGCTTATTCTACAAAACAGGGGCTTGGTAGCTAAAGGCTGTACCTCCAACGGTACTTTTAGAAATCCTGGCTCTGTTAAGTTTAGAAAATACTTATCTTAATTGTTAAGTCAGATTGTATGTTGGTTTTTTTGTGTGTGTGTGTGTTTAAATACGTGAAGCAGTTGTAGATTACTGTACTGACCTACGCCATATTTAATATTGCTGTTGCAATCAGGGTGGGTGGCGTTAGCTCATTGGTAGAATATTTGCCCTTGAACCAGGACTTCGCAGTTTTGAATCCCACAAATTTCATCTCTAGGTGTCCTTGGGAAAGACAACTAACCCCCCGTTTCTCCCACTATTGGTGCAGTCTGAGCAGCCTGCTGTGGTGTAGTATAGCACAAAAATGTCCCCGTTGAAGAAAGAATAAAATATGTCAAAATTAAAATTAATTTAATCTTGATTTGGACTCATTGGATTTTATTAATGACAGTCAACCAAAGACAAATGTGATCTTTAAAAAAGAAATCCTGCGAAATATACAGTATATCCAGTTTAATATATGTGCTATTTTTATGTACTGTATACTGTATACCTAGTATTTGTAGAATTTATATACAATCCATTTAGAATTGACTTGAAGCATCACACTCCACATTTTGACACAAACAGAAGTGAAACAAATAATGTGTCTCTGGTGGAGATGAGATACAGACCCTCAAACTGCAAATTCACTTTCACACCAAAACCCATAAGCTGGCTTATAACCTAAAAGTGGTTTTGTTGCTTAGAGCGAGTACATTTAAGAGGATAACATTCAAAACATGATAAAAACTTCCAAAAAATTAATTTTACACAGCACCTGCTCTTTATGAAGCTTGTCATCATGTTAACTTAACTTTTTGATCTTCTGAGATGGCAATGGCAGCACTTCCAGGGATTTAGAATTTAAAGCTGGAACAAAGAATGCGTCCAGAGAATTTATTCAAGAAAAATTTATGGTGCCCTGCTACCAACGGGAGGATGGATTTTACACATTGCTTTCTGACTACACAGACTGTTTGCAGAGGCGGATTCAGGGAGAGGTGTGGGGGAGTGGGCCCGCCCCCCCCTCCTTTTGGTCCACAAAAAAAAACAATAACAAAAAAGAAGAAGGAAAAGGAACTAGTCAAGCTATCCCCTTGCGGGGGCAGCAAATAGGCCACCAAAATTCAAGAAAATGACTCTTCTGTTTCAAAACGTTCTGGTGGGGGAATCCCCTCATCCCCCCATACTGGCTTTGTCAATGACATCACGCCCCCCCTTTAGAAAATCCTGGATCCGTCCCTGAAATGGGTGCATTTTAGACATCACACCCGACCCTGACCAGAAAGCAGCAATTAGTTAAATAAAAAATAGTACATGCCTTTTTTGGAGTTAGTGAACGCCATTGCTGTGTGGTCAGACTGTTTCTACAGAGTGAAAGAAAAAGCGTGCTAAATCAGCTAACTAGCAAAATTTTTCTTACTCTTTTCTTACTCATCTCAGAGCTCCAGACCAGTGTTGTTTTCATCAATGATCACAACAACGAAATGAATTTGTTGCCGAAGCATTTTTTCATGAAGATGATATAACGTTAACAAAATAAATGCGACATTTTGGTGACGAAAATGTGACGAGACGTTTACAAGTTTCTGTTGACGAGACGAAAATGTAACGAAATAGGTGTCAGACTTTCATATTTCTGTCATTTTCTTTTCTGTGAAAAGAAAAAGCAAAGCGCCGGCATTCTGTCTCTCACAGCGGCACGCCCCCCACAGTGCTGCACGTTCACACCGTCTACACAACACACCTGCAGCCAAGAGAAAGTCAGACACCGTGGCGGCAACAGCAACAAAGAGGCTTGGTGGTCGAAACTTAATGTTTTCCACATATTTTGTGCAAACAGCATGCTAACTTCAAGCTAATGCTAGCTTGTCGGCGCTGCTAACTTCCTTAGTTAGCTTGGTTGCGCTAATGACTGATTTAAAGACACAATGCAGTGTTTACTTTGTTTACAGGGTTATTAAGAGGTGTCATTTTTAAGTATACATAAGTTACAATGTTCCTAATTCACTGAAGAATTTGTATTTATTTTACAGTGTTTTACAACTTTTACGTTTGCTGTTTTGCGCGAACAGCATGCTAACTTCAAGCTAATGCTAGCTTGTCGGCGCTGCTAACTTCCTTAGTTAGCTTGGTTACAACATTCCTTACTCACTGAAGAATTTATATTTATTTTACATTATATTTGCTGTTTTGCGCAAGTTAAAGCTTTGCAGTTTTTTTTTTTTAAAACCTGCATCATCCTCAGTAATAAAGCCACGATTGTTAAAGTAAGTTGTTTTTTTTTTTTTTGTTTGGTTGTTTTTTTTTACACTAAAACTAGACGAAAACTCTTCTGGGTTTTCGTTGACTAAAAGGTGAGTAAAACAAAAAATATAAAGAGGTGCCGAAAAAGACAAAGACTAAAACGAAAACTTAGATGGCTGCCAAAAACAACAATGCTCCAGACCAGCGGTCGGCAACCCGCGGCTCCGGAGCCTCATGCGGCTCTTTCATCCTTATAATGCGGCTCTGATTGGCTTGGGAAAATAAATTACTAAAAAAAAATTTTTTGTATTTAATTGAAGTGTGTTTTATTTGTGTTAGTTTTTATATTATTTTAGTCCTAAATTTGAAGATTATTGTGATCTTGAAATATCACAAAGTATGCTCCGCTGCATACTTTGAAAGCACAAGGCGTTATAAGGATGACGGCTCACGGATTTTTCCCTTTTGTTTGCTGCATGTACAATTTAAATTCAGCTTTTTAATTTATTCAAAAGAGACATTCAGACATTATTATTTTTTCAAGAATTCAAAATGTGTTCATTACATCGGTAAAATTTAATTTTCTCCGTAGCACTTCATAAGACATAACCACACTATAGTTGTTTATACAAAGTGTAAAGGTAAGAAAAAGCAATATATCATTTTAGATAAGATAAATGGATATAAGGATGACGCCTCATGGCATTTTTCTGCTTTCGTTTGCTACATGGACAATTTAAATTCAGCTTTTTAATTTATTTGAAAGAGACATTCATTGTTATTATTTTTCAAGAATTCAAAATGTTCAAAATGTGTTCATTAAATGAATAAAATGTAATTTTCTCTGTAGCACGTGGATTTCATAAGAAACATGCTGCGGTACAGTAGTAGAAGTTTTTTTTTTTTTTTTCATTTTAGATGTGCGGCTCCCAGTGTTTTCTTTTCCGTGGAAACCGGGTTCAAATGGCTCTTTCGGTGTCAAAGGTTGCCGACCGCTGCTCCAGACTAACCCAACAGCCTGGAGATGAGTTCTCTCTTTATTTCCAGCCCAATTCAGATAAAAAAATTGTTTTCATTTCCTTTAAGTAGGTTGTCCTCCACCGTATTCCTACAAAAACCCTCTGTGGGTTTTATGTGTGGTGGGTTTGCGGGGCAAATCATACATTGACCATATAAGTTCAAAAATTACATTTTACATGTAGAACCTTAGGAGTTTTGTCTCAACTAAAACATTTTATTTTTGGTCACAAAGGCATTAAAGTTCTTTAAATTGCATTGTTTCTTTCTTTCAGCTTTGACACTTTCATCATTTGTCAAGCCATATTGATTCCATGTCCTTCCTGGAGAAGCTCCTGACAAGGTCTGAAGAGACAAGACATGTCACCACCTTCCTGGTGACCTCTCCATAGGGAGGGAAGGTGAAGACCTGTCACTTTCTACCAAGTGTGTGTCATTCTGTCTGAGTGGGAAACTGCCACATGTCTGCTGTTTTGATCAGCTCTGTGGAGGCTCAGAGGCTTCAGGGAATAAGTCATTCCAGTCCACCAAATGGATTTCTATAATAGAATTTTCAAGGGCAGATGGATGGAGAATAAAGCTGGCTGCCGTATAAGTGTTTGCCAACTGATCGCAACTTATCAATATGTACGACTTCCAGCCTGCCTGGTCTAATGAAAGGTGTAGAAATGAGCAGTGCCTTAGAATAAATCTCTCTCAGAGCGCTCAGAGAATAGCAAGTAAGTGGGGAGGATTTCGTTATGTCTGACTTGAGCTGTGGTTTGAGAGCATCAGTAGGGAGCGATGTTGATTAATCATCATTTAAAACAATATGTTTGGGAAAAACATTGTACAAAACCACAAATAACTTGTAAAAATCTGGAAATTAGTCTTGTCTAATTGGTTTTGATTTGGCGTTATAACGCTAACACTCTGACTATGGGACATGGACAATTGTATAATCATTGACCATCAGATTGTGGATAATTGGATTTGTGAATAAAACATTGAACATTGAAAACATGATGGTATGGAGAAAAAGGAGTTGAGTTTTTTTTCCCTACAAATCAACTTGTAATATTTCACAAAACTTCAAAGGACAGAGCAAGGGATGGGTATCGATACTAGTCCACTTATCAATTCTGCTTAACGATCCGAATGTTTAACGATTCTCTTATTAATACTTTTAGAAACAAAAAGACAAACAAGTATAATGAACATAAAACAGGACTACAGTGCTTTCAGCATTTACACCAATACATATCTGAAGGATCCGAGTACATCGGCAAAAGGATGCCGGGTTTGGAACCACCAGGAAAGAGGCCTAGAGGAAGACCAAAGAGGAGGTTCATGGATACAGTGAAGGAAGACATCAAGATAGTTGGTGTGACCGAAGAGGATGCAGCAGATAGGGTTAGATGTAAGAAACTGACTTGCTGTGGCGACCCCTGAAGGGAAATACCGAAAGGAGAAGAAGATTTAACAGCCTGTGTTCTGATCCAATAAAGAGGCAGGCTTTTCTCACTTTATCTGCAAAGTTGGTGGTGGGAACACTACAGAACTTTAAAAAAATTTTAATTGTTGTTTTATTGCTTTTATGATAAAACATAGAGCATGTTTGTTTTCAAGTGTCCTTGTGCCGTAATTTATTAGCATACCCGTTGCATTGGACTGAGAGCTATTTGACGCTGCTTCAACGCGCTTGTCAAATACTGTACTTCTTTCAGTCTGAATGCCGTGGATTTTTGCAATGTGTTTGCATGAATTGCCCAAGGTTCCACCTTTACATGAAAAAACTTTATTGCACTGTAGACATTGTGCGTTGTCGGCATCAATTTTGGTAAATTATGGCCAAACTCGAGACCGCTTTGCACGTTCATCATGCCTTCCTCGGCTTTAAAATGGAGCTTTGTGTGCCTAGCAGCAGCAGCAAGTTCAGAGCACGTGCGCACCGCCCCTTCGCGAGTGAGGGTGCGGTGTCAGCGAGGAACTTCTGCTTGTAGCGAAAAGTGTTGCAGCACGGTGTGACCAGAATCGATAGCAGATCTGTTTGGACTAGCATTTACCGGTGTTGTCAAAATTAAGGCCACGGAACCGGTTCCAAAAAAAAAAATCCCGTTCTCGATACCCATCCCTAGATACACCTTTGTAGAATTAGATGAGGTTTGATCACAGTCTCACGGAATCACAGTTCATCAATTGTTAAGCGTGTCATTTGGAAATGTTAAATCCATGGTTCTAATGGTTCTACTCTCGAGTCCCTCGAGTACTCCTGTTGGAGTCTGAGCTCTCAGACTCAGACTCCAAGAGTCCGGAGTCTGAGAGCCCTTGGTACAGGCTGTCCGGTCTCGTATGTCAATTCCATTTCCAGTGAAATTTGAACTCCACCATTGCTGCCTTTTGTAACGTTTCTGTTCATTACCATTATGGACAAAATTTACAGGCACAGGATGACTGGGTTATCACACAGAGATAGAGGGAGGAGCTCTGCCATCCGGGAGGGGCTTGGCGTAGAACCATTGCTTCTTCGGATCGAGAGAAGCCAGATGGGGAGGTTTCAGGTTCTGGTTAGTATGCCCTCCGAGTTCCTCACTGGTGAGGTGTTTCAGGCACGTCCAACCAGGAGGAGTCCCAGAGGCAAGTCCCGGAAGCGCTGGAGAAACTTCGTCTCACAGCTGGCCGGGGTACGCCTCGGGGTATCCCAGGTGATCTGAAGAATACATCTGTGGTGAGAGAAGCCTGGGCTTTTCGTCTGATGCTGTTGCCCCCCAGACCTGGCCTCAGATTAGAGGGAAGAGAACGGAACTGTACCGACTTTTGAGTCTTTGGTAAGATGGCCCACTCTAGACTACAGGAAAGAACTTGAGCGGGTTGTGCTGTTTAGTTACGATGAAAACAGCCAACGGGCAATCTTTCTCAACAGACAGCCACGCCTGTATGTAAACACAATGAGAAATGACTCGACTAGCTCATCAAAGATGCTTCTTACATAGCATGAAGCGTCTCACACAACCTCCCCTCTCTCCATGCTTCCGCCTCTTACCTATCCTGCATGAGTTAGGCGAAGGATGGGCGGTTGACTAATGGAGTTAAAGCCCATGCTTTCTCAGCAGGAGCAATTGTCGGACTTTCACACTTTCTGGTCTAAAATAAAGCTCCATTTATCAGATGTGGAGGTTGGGACTGACATCACCGATGAGAAAATATTTTTTTGTGGCCATATCATTAGAGCTAGCTTATGCAGCCGAGGATCTGACCGCCAGGGTCCCGTCGTTGGCTGCCACCCATCTCCTCCATCACCCGATCCCAATAGCAGGTGGTGAGTCCATTGGAGGGGCGGCCCATGTCCCCTGTTCGGGCTGAGCCCGGCTGGGCCCCGTGGGTAAAAACCCAGCCACCAGGCGCTTGCTCTCGTGCCCCACCCTCAGGCCTGTCTCCAAGAAAGGGCCAAATGACCCACGTCCGGCAACTTGGCCATGTTTGATCGCTTCATAGGGGTTTTTGAGCCACGCTTTGTCTGGCCCCTCACCTAGGACCTGTTTGCCTTGGGTGACCCTACCAGGGGCATTAAGTCCCTGGTGGATCATCTATTGCTATTACCAAAGTATGAGTAAAGTTGTCTGATTCGACTCCGTGTCACATTGTTCTTGAGAAACTCACGTAAGTGTACGGTTTATAAACGACTGTCTATCCAGAGGTGATATAGAGGCGATGACGTATTTCTGGCTTCCGATATCCGTGATCCATGATTCATTACTTCTTTTCTAAAATATCTAAATAACATTTTATTTGATACAACTAACATCCAATAAATCCACATACTGCTAATGAAACTATTGTTCAAAATTTGTTGCATAAAAATGATGGACTAGGTAGGAAGTTGGCATTTTTAGTGTTTTTGGAATCCTTTTGCTTGAGTTGAATGCAAATTTCTGGCTCAGGAAGTTGTCTGTCTAGTGAAATGACTTTGTTTAATTGCTTTAAAGTGCATCCAGGGAGAAGACAATGCCCAAACGCTGTGAGAGGAAGAACTAATGCATCGACTTATGGGACACTTTGTTTTTTACTGAACCTAAGCCGTTTATTCAAATTTTGTAGATACAGTTTGATACAGTATGTATCACAACATGTTCTATTTACTATGGAGAACTTCTGTTTTTACTGTTATAAATATCAAATAACTTCATCTTTTATCTTCTTTACTCATCATTGAGCTTAGATCAGCACTCCACACTCTGGAAGCGGAGGTTGGCTTTTTGACCCGTCTTTGAGGAATGATGGCAGCCTTCCAAGTTGGAGTTAAGACCTTTCAGCTTCTGCAGAGCCCGTGTCGGACTTAGTTAGCTGGATCCTTATAAAAGAACAGAAGACTTGTCCTGGTGTATCTGAGGCTATTTGACGTGATTCTGCATGGCTCTGTGGTTTAGAGGACAATGCACTGAATCCTTTGGTTCCACGAACCTCCGGTTTTCTCCCGCCCTCCAAGAACATGCATCGCGTTGACTGACCGCTATGAAATTGCTCCTTCGGGATGACTGTGTGTGTGGATGGTTGTGTGTGTGTAGCCTAGCAACAGACTGGCGACCTGTTTGGGGTGTATCCTGCCTCTCGCCTAAATTCAACCAGGATAGGCTCCTGTACTCCCCACGTATCCCCTGGATAAGTGGTTCGGAAGATGAATGAATCTTTAAATAATTAGCTGAAAATCAGATAATTCTGGTAGAAAAATCATCTTTGCCCCTATTTTTTTTAGATTTCTTTAACTCAGATCAAAAATCCAAGTTAGAACTTTGTTCAAATATTTAATCATTTGAAATAAATTCAATATAAAAGCCATTTGGAAAATAAACTAATAATTTTTATTAGATTAACCTCAACTGAAAAAATAGCTTTAAAAAAGCCACATGAACACCAACCACCATCTTTTTCTAGGTTGCTTGTCCCTCAAACCAAATATGCAAATGAAATCTATTAGTATGCTCAGTCTGACAAGATGGAAGAGTTCAAAGACTGTAGATTTCCAATCCTTTGGGGTGCATTATAAACTAGGTCTGCACAGACGCAGAGCCCCGTCAGAGATGGTTTTTAATGTTTTATATTGCTGTTAAACATATTTTGTGGAGTCTGGATGAAGAGTTATGATCGTCTGAGTTTTAACCTAACGAGGACAAGTCGTTGCTACGATGTCAGACATTATTAAAAGCTGGACGTGTGGTTGGCTCACCCCTCGCCTGTTTGAAGGAGATGGCGAGGGACAGAATGAAAGCAAAACTGGCATCAGTCATGCTAAATCCCTTCAACCCCACCAGGAATCTATGGACCATCTGAAGAGCAGGTTCAGCAATAGACTCCTGCAACCCCGCTGCTCAAAGGAACGGTACAGAAAATAATTTCTGCCGTCCTCCATCAAACTATTCAACCTTTCACTTTCAAATCTTTAAACTTTCACTCAGCTCAATGGTTAGAGCGTTTGCGCGCAGACCGGAAGTTCGCGGGTTTGCATCCCACAGAGAGCACGTCTAGGGTCCTTGGAGAAGACACTTAACCCCCGCTTTTCCCACCATTGGCACTGTCGAAGGGCAGCCTGCTGCGGTGTAAGGAGTGCAGCACACAAATTTCCCCGGTGAGGGATGAATAGAGTAATTCATTTTCTTTTTTTTCTTTTTTTTAAAGTCATGTTGTTGTACGACATTGTATGACTGTTTTTTTTTTTTTTTAAATAATTGTAGCACTTTAGCACTCATTTTTTTCTTCGTGGATAAATAAAGTATTTTCAATTCAATCATGCCTCCACCTGAACTGTAAATATGTGACCTGACTAACTAGCAGCATGAACCTGAAAACCTATTCAGTTCATCTATAGTTGGCACTGAGTAATTGTGAACAGATCAGTAGTTGGAGAAATATTGTGCACACAGAAATGTGTGAATTTTGTGAACTTGACTTCAAACCACAAAAGAGTTCAATTATAGTTGGTATTTTAGGCAGTGCAAAAAAACCCCCCAACCAAATCAGCCCAGTGGCGTCTAAATCATTTTTGTTTTTTTGTAGCACGAACATGTTGGACGAACAATGAAAATGTTTCCATATTTTGAACTTTCTGGGATAAGAAAGCAGTCATTAAAGAAGCCCACCCGGTAGAAAAGTTGACTCACTGTTTGTTCCACATCTAATTCAACATATAAACCACAACTCCAGAGACTGAGAGGCAGTTTCTGTGTGACCCTGATTGTCTTCTTGCTCAGTAGCATCACTTTGTTGTGTGAAAGTGACGGTCACTCTGGTGATTGCACCAAACGTAATATTCTGCAACAGTTTTCTTTACCCTGACTATTGGTCATATTTGTAAACCACAACTACTGTACACATCTTGTGGTGTGGATTTTCCTGCTTTGTGAGCACAGCCATGGCCACTACACTGGGTTGTGGGATTGGACTACAGCCATGCAGTAATGGAAAAGGGTAGTCAAAGACCATTCAAACCGTCTGCAAGCTCTTTGTTCTTGTTATTGTCAGCAAATGCCAGCAAAAACCACCCACAATACCTAATCTCGTCTTTCAAGGGTAGATCATTGGAGTAGGTTCTTCAGGTGATGGAAAACATCTTCATTCTTGGTTTTCTTCTTCTTCTTCGTGACACAGACGTCATTTCCCACACAGATAGATGTTTTTCCAACAACAGGAATATATATGTTTTTTCATTGCATTATACTTTATGATTATGCCTAATGAGGAAACTACTTTTGCTGCATTGCGGTGCAGCAGGCAGCCACGGCGGTAGTGGAAGCCACTAGGGCAGGGGTGGGAAAACTTTTTTTTTTTTTTTTTTTCGCATGCCACAATGAGTTCTAACATTTGACAATGGGGCCGGAACAGGAGCAGATGGATAGCATGCTTTGGTAACTGCTAGATTAGACCGTAAGAATGACGCGCTAGATTTTAAACAAGCGTACTAAATGTTACATCAGGAGCATCAAACTTCAAATCCAGCACGCTAGGTCTAAAATTTAGTGCAATAGCGCTTAAAAACGTACATTTAGCGGCGCTAGGTTTGAAATCTAAGCGCTTTGATGCAACATTTTGCTTGTTTTAACATCCAACACGCTTTTTTACGTGTGTGTATTGGCATTGACGGCTTTCCATACTTGTGCACACTGTTTATTTTGACAGCGTGCACATCATGGAGACACACTCATTTTACTGGGAGCAATGTTGTTGTTCCCTCAACAAAGCCAATATATCTAGAGTTCACCATCTAGTGAGGAAACATTAGAATTGCAGGGGAAATAAAACATTAACAAGGTTAGGTTATTTAATTTTTTCGAGTTTGGTGGGCCGGATTAAAATGTTTAATGGGCCGCATGTGGCCCGCGGGCCATAGTTTGCCCGTGTCTGAACAAGGGGGTTAGGTGTGTGCTCCAGGGACATTCAGGCATACAGTGGGAATCAAACTGGCTTCTCCCGGTCCAAGCCAGTTTTATTTATTATATTTCATGAGAATGACACTTATTTTTTGGATAGTAACAAGTTGACAAATTTTAAAGCCACAAAAATGTATTTTGGATGAAGATTATTTCAAAACATTACAAGCAGAGAAGATTCACTTACTGTAGATACAATATCCCCCTGTCCAAAAAGATGGCCAACCCATTTTGAGTTGTCCATTTTAATACGTTTTTTGCTTAGTTTCGAAAAAACAAACAAAGAAGCAAAAGCTTAACAAAACAGTTTTTCAGCACTGAAAAAAAATTGCCCCGGTGTGTGTGGATGGTTGCCCGTGTGTGTAGCCCCGTAACACTATGGCCACCTCCTTGGGGTATACCCTGCCTCTCGCCTTAAATCAGTAGGTGTAGGCTCTCACTACACCGTCTAAGCCTACGGTGCATAGGGCGCATAGGACGCTTACGGCGCATAAGGCGCATAGGACGCTTACGGCGCATAGGGCGCATACGGCGCCTAAGCAGGTGGTACCAGACCAGTGCTTAGTTCGGTGCTAAGTAGGCGAACTAAGCACCAGTCTGGTACCACCTGCTTAGGTGAACTAAGGCAAAGAAGGCGAAACAACACTTTACAATTGCTACTAATTTTCTGACCAGGTTACACAGGTCACACTTTGCCCGCCTCATGAATCATATGATTAGCACATTGGCCTCACAGCAAGAAGGTCGTGGGTTCGAGCCCAGGGTGATGACAAGGCTTGGAACACTGGCCTATCTCTGTGGAGTTTGCATGTTCTCCCTGTGTATACATGGGTTTTTTTGGGTACTCCGGTTTCCTCCCATCCTCCAAAAACATGCCTGTTTGGTTGAATGGCCACTTCATGATTGCCCCTATGAGTGAGTGTGTTTGGATGGTTGTATGTGTGTGTTAGACTGGCGACCTGTTCGGGGTGTTCCCTACTCCTCGCTGGAATTTGCTCGGCAACCCCGAAAGGGATACATGGTTAAGGAGTCGACTTACAGATAGGAAAGATGAAAAGGACACATAACCAACACAAACACAAAGTCTTCACAAAACCAACTTCATCTTAAAAAAACGTTGTGTATCCAAACGACCCTAAACATCCAAACACACAAACTCAAAAGACCTTTCAAATGATCTTTTGTTTTCTTCTGATAAGCTCATGCCACCATGAGCCGAAAATAAAGTCTACTTCAAAGTGTTGAAGTGCCAAAAATGAAGCTCCAGCTTTTTCTTTATTCATTTAAAGTTTTATCTGGTTTGTTTTTTAAACATAAAAACTTCGAGTTCAGAAAAAAAAAAGGATTTGTTTGGACTTTAAAGTGACATAGCCAATTTGGAAAAAAAGAGGTGAAGAAAAGGTTTCTTTCCCTCGAATGAATGATAAATTTTATTTTGTTTCTACTGGACATAGAATTTTTGTAAGAAAGAAAATTGTGTGGGAAGTTTTTGTTTCATTTTTCAAAAAAAGTTGCGCCAATTTAGTTTTTTTTTTTCTTTGTGCAAGATCAGTGTGAAAGGTTAAAAAATCTAAATCAAGGCCTAAAAAACAGTTTAGAAAATCAGCTTTAACTTTGTTCACTCCATTGGAAGTCACCGCATGTGTACCCCATCCGGAAAACTAGTACACAAAAAGCCATCTGGGATCATAAACTCTAAAATGTCAGAACTGTTGAAAGACTTTCCTGCAACCTTTAAAAAGACCTAATTTACTCAAGTGTTTTGTGACACCAATGTTATCCACTCTGTCGTCTATACATGGGAGAAGAAAAGAACATGTAAATGGTACAAAGTTTGCTTTTAAACATCTGTGATAAAACAAGGTGATCCATCAGGTTTTGTTTCTGGCAGACAAGCTGAGCCCCAGGAAGTAAAACTGGGTTTGGCAAGACCTCTGCTCTGACAAGTACTCTGTCTTTACTTTAAGAAAAAAAAGCCCACAGCTTGTAGGGTTTGAACCGTGCAAATGCTTTTTAGTGAACATTTTGGACCATTCATGTTGTGTGTCAAGATAGTTGTAGGAGTCAAAATGCCGACAAAGAAACAGAAATCCATTAATCAGAGATGCAACGTAATCCTGTTAGTCGGTTCAACCGATAAAGCCGGCAAGGTGAGGGTTTTAGCCTTTCAGTCGGACAGATGGTCAAACAAGTCGAGATCGGATCTAGTGTTTCTGCTAAAATACCAACATGTCCGATTTAGAAACTGGTGGAAACCATAATTTTAAAAAGAGAGCTCCAAAATGTCTGACTCAAGAGTTAAGATTCAAGAATTGCAAAGAGGCGGTGGAATTCCGTTTTGAGGGCTTCTCAATTAGATAGCCAAATAATATAAATGAATTATAAAATATGAAAACTGTAGTTTAAAATAATGTACATCATTGCAAAAGAAGTGTGTTTGTGAGTGCTTGTGGAGTGCTTGCGGTGCGTATTGAAGTGGTGTTGTGAGTCTCCTTGGAGCCATGGGGAAGTAGAGGCGACAAAGAATGGCGAACACCTGTGTTGAGGATGATGATGGAGGATGGGATGGTGCCATTCCTGACATGCAGGGGTCTGTTGGTTGGGAGGTCCTTGATCTTCTGGCATAGGGCGGTTCCGAGCTGCAGTTTGTTGACTAGTAGGCATAGTGCAGAACGATGGAGATGGCGTCACTCTTGGACGTGTAGGCAAACTGATGTTTGTCAAAGCCAGGTGGGATGTTGTTCCTGACATGATCCACTACCAGTTTCTCCACACACTGCATTTGTATCAGAGTCAGTGCCAAAAGCTGGTATTCCTTCAACCATGTGATGCTAGAGAATTTCGGCACCGGAATTGTAGTGGCAGTTTTCCGGCATGTACCGTAAGACTTTCATTTGCTGTAGTGAACGTTTGAAGATAGTGGTGAACACCGCATCAAGATGAAGGGGACGAATTCAGAACCCTCTCCAGCAGACCATTCAGTCCTACTTGGTGGGGCGGCTCAGTGTCTATCTTATAATCAGAAGAACAAAATTTCAATTCTTTGCCAGTTCACTTTGAATCAAATTGTCCCGAAACAAGACACCCGTCTCTTGATGAGAGGCTGGCTAGTTGCGTGGCGGCTTTAGCCATTGCTGAACATAGTAATGCTATCAATATTGGTGCCACATGGATATTTAAGGGACGCGAAATAAAAATACAATTAAGGGTGATTATTTAACTGCACAAAAGGAATTGAAGTCGTTAGCAGCAAAAAAGGGACTTGCAGCTACAGCGCTGTACTGGCTCACGTTACAACTTTTGACGAACTCTTTGGAGCATAGGCTCTTTGCGCGACACGGTAAGTAACAAAGTGGTAGAAGCGAAGACTAGCGATGACTTGCAGCACAATGATTTCTATAGTATGGACATCGTTCTAACCACCGTGAAATAATGTAGATTTTAAAAAAGGCTTAAATATACTTTTTTCTTATATTTGAAGACTATAAGAAAGATAAAGAATTCAAATTTTAGGGCAGTCATCTGTCTTGTACGAAGACACATTTAAAGTGACTTTGCTCGTGGTTAGTTCTAGATTGGCGCGGTAGGCTATGCATTTACTTTTCCTGCTTTCAAATAGGAACAGAAGAATTACGAGAACAGCATTGTTACGCCGTCTACTTCTGTATAATTTAAAGAGCTTTTTTTTCACCCGAAGCTGCACATTTTCAGCTGTGGAACCTTTTCTCAGTGTAATTAAGGCTTTGACAAACTTTTCTTGGCCTGGTTGTGTTTAGGTAGTGGTTGTTTTTGAACACACTAATTAGAGGAAGCTTGGTCCTGTATGCCAAATGAGCTCGGAAGGTCAGGAAAATAACTTTTACCCCATTAAATATGTTTCTTATTTCTTCATTATTTAACATCGTTGGACATTTTGTTTATAATGAGGAAGAAATAAATAAGCTTTTACATTACAGTAATGTCTCGCAATGTTTTTGGTCAATAATGTACATTGGAATTATAATTGTTCAAACACGTAGTAAAAGTGATTTTCAACGTGCCTTTTTTTGTCTCAGGGTTTAAATAATCTTCAATTTGTTTTATTGCCAAAATTTTAATTCTTTAATAAAAATTTTAATGAATTTTTTAATGTTATTTTACAAAAAATGATTCTGTCTTTTTGTTCTAAAGTAACGTTGGTCACTCTTAGTGCACAAAAGTGCTACAGTGCACACATTTTGACCGTTAATGCACACTTGCACACCAGTCGTGTGCACTTCTGGTTTTAATACTCTTTTTGTCAGATTAGATGTATAGTTACGGACACGTGCGGGACATTATGCAGTATCAAACACAAATAGATTCATTTGTAGAAACAACTCAAACCATCTCCATAAACACGGTCCTTAGGTCGGTCTCAAAATATCTCGAGAATATCTAACGAAAACAACGTGTAGTCTAAAGGAAGACAACAGACCACCTGGTGAAGAATCAAAGACAAGACACTCACTATAAAGACGGGAGGGAGACAGAATGAGACACATGTGAGACACATTAGGAAGGATCATGGAAGGGAGAACACGAAGAAGGGAAGTCGAGATATATGGAATGAGAAGGAGATCAGAAATTTCAAAATAAAATAGGAAGCAAACAACAAAACCTCTGGTAAAAACCGAAGACCCTGATACTGTTACTGTATCAATGGTGACTTCTACCTCATGAGCGTCTTAGATAGATCGTGACTTCTTCATATTTTGGCATTTTCCTTCAGGGGTTGCCACAGCAAGTCAGTGTCTTCCATCTAACCCTATCTCCTGCATCTTCTTCGGTCACACCAACTATCTTCATGTCTTCCTTCACTGTATCCATGAACCTCCTCTTTGGTCTTCCTCTAGGCCTCTTTCTTGGTGGTTCCAAACCCCGCATCCTTCTGCCGATGTACTCTCTCTTTCTCCTCTGCACATGTCCAAACCATCTCAGTCTGGCCTCTCTGACTTTAAAACCTTTAACATGTGCTGTTCCTCTGGTCCTGTCCATCCTGGTCACTCCCAGAGAGATCCTCAGCATCTTCATCTCTGCTACCTCCATCTCTGTTTCCTGTCTTTTCCTCAGTGCCACTGTCTTTACACCAATCAGCATGGTCGGTCTTACCACGGTTTTCTACTCTTTCCCTTTCATTTTAGTGGAAACTCTTCTGTCACACATCCCGACTGATACTTTTCTCTGCCCATTCCAGCTTGCCTGCACATGCTTCTTCACCTCTTTTCCACACTCTCCATTGCTGTGGACTTTTGATCCTAAGTACTTAAAATCTTCCACCTTATTTATCTCTTTTCCCTGTAACCTCACTTAGGTAGATTGTGACAATGCCAACAATTACCAGATATTTGTCGGTAAGCTAAGAGCTGAGAGAAGAAGAATTGAAAAACACCCAAACACAAATATTCTTTTGGGGGTTTTTTAGGCAACAGACTGTAGAAAAACACCAAATCCCAGAGTATCGGAGCAACACATCAAGTGCAGAAAGGCTTCTGAATGCATTAGGCTACGACAGAATTAGTCTGAATCCTTCTTATCCACGCTTTGCTGACCAACTTTGGCCAGTAAGAGAGGTGAAGAGGAAAGCTTGGATGAGAAAAAAAATGGAGTGCTGAAAAACACTGTTGTCCTGGATTTAATTGGAGAGTGTTTGGCGTTTATCCAATCTGGAAACAACAGGAGGGGAGGAAATGCATTTACACCCACAGTGAAAGGTGCCAAACAGGTTGCAAACTATCACCCTGTTTCCATCTGTAATTACTGCTGCCAGAAGTACTGAGGTTGGCTTGTTTTACAAAAGGTGTAAAGTCTCTGTGCTGTGAAGGTTTGGGAAAACCGGATCTGCTCCCCTGGAGAAAGATAGTGAGCAGAATTGTGAAACACTGTCCTCTCTTTAACAAACTTTACCATCTGGCAGTGGTGGATGAAGTACTCACTTTTTGTACTTAAGTAAAAGTACAGATAATTAGGCAAAACATTTACTTAAGTAAAAGTACCAATAAAAAAATCTACTTAGGTAAAAGTACAAAAGTAGTTGGTGTAAATTTTACTTTTTAAGTAAAAAGTAAAAGTATTCTGTCATAATTTAAATGTTATTTTTGTGCTATAGGGTGTCACCATGGTAACCAGGAGAAATACTCTGCAGGGGTGTGTCTCTTTTGGTCCACAAAAAAAAAAAATAAATACAATAAAAGGAAAGGGGACAAGTCAAGCTGTCCCCTAGAAGGGTCAGCGAATGGGCCACAAAAATGGAGGAAAATGACACTTATTTTTTAAAATGTTTTGGGGGGAGGCCCCCAGTCACTATACAGTATATTGGCTTTGTCAAAGCCCCGCCCCCCTTTGGAAAATTCTAGATCCGCCCCTACTCTGTGTAATGATGGCTCAACTTTTTATTTAGAAGTAAACACAACGAACAACGATCTTCTGACTCTTTTTAATTTGTACTATAATTGATGTTAGGTTTTTGAATGAATGTGGAAAATGTTTCTCGATTCATGACTTCTTCTCCCGATCAACTGCTTCTTTTGATTTTGGCGATGCGGCTTCAAGAAGCCCTAAAAAACCTGTGTATTTTTCAAATTCCTGAACGAAAATGTAACGAAAAATGTAAAACACACTTTTAAAAAGTAGCGAAGTAAAAGTACAGATATTTGCTCTAAAAATGTAGTGAAGTAAAAATAAAAGTACCGGTCTTAAATTTTACTTAAGTAAAGTACAGATACACAATTTTTTTACTTAAGTACAGTAACGAAGTACATTTACTTCGTTACGTTCCACCACTGCCATCTGGGCATTTTGTTTCGAGGAGACCCCATCAGGGTGACGCTGAACGAAAACCTACCGCCTGTGTCGGTGTTAATAACTCCTTTTTAATAGAAACACATCATTGGGCAGGTGATGAGGTATTAATAATCATCTCAAGAGATCCAGCTTGAACAGAAATATCTGTCAGTCTGCAGAAACATTTTCACTAACCCACTGCTGTGCACGTCTGTGATTGTGTTGTGTATTCAAATAGCACAGTGCATGCTGGGAAAGCAAACAACCTGCATTCAGAGGAGCAGGCTGCAGATGTCTTGCTGATGGATGAAAAAGATTGGAATATGATTGAATATGATGGTGTTGATGGAACCTTATACATCTATTTGTCTCCCGTTGACTTTTCAAACTGATTCTAACGTGTATTTAAAATGTAACTGAATAAATGACTCATTTATTTGCTAAAATAAGAAGAACATTTGGTTAAACTGGTGTTTTTAAAGAAAAATACACTAGAGTCAAAAATGTTGTTGCACTAATTCAAATGAAGCATTTAAAAAAAAAAAAAAATCTTATTTCAATCGTTCATTGGGAGAATGTTAAATAATTCTTTCCAGACCATTAAAATTCTTCTTCTTTTGGCATTTCCCTTCAGGGGTCACCACAGCAAGTCAGTTTCTTCCATCTAACCCTATCTGCTGTATCCTCTTTGGTCACACCAACTATCTTCATGTCTTCCTTCACTGTATCCATGATCCTCTTCTTTGGTCTTCCTCTAGTCCTCTTTCCTGGTGGTTCCAAACAGAGGATCCTTCTGCCAATGTACTCTCTCTCCTCTGCACATGTCCAAACCATCTCAGTCTGGCCTCTCTGACTTTCTCTCCAAAACCTCTAACATGTGCTGTTCCTCTGATCCTGGGGGGATCAGAGGAAAATGGGAGGAAATGCACTGTCTCTAGACCAAACAGTATGGCCGGTCTCATCACGGTTTTGTACAATTTTCCTTTCATTTTAGCAGAATCTCTTCTATCACACATCACACCTGATACTTTTCTCCACCCGTTCCAGCCTGCCTGCACACGCTTCTTCACCTCTTTTTCACACTCTCTCTCTATTGCTGTGGACTGATGATCCTAAGTACTTAAAATCTTCCACCTTCTTTATCTCTTCTCCCTGTAACCTCACTTTTCCATTTGGATCCCTCTCATTAGAATTATTACCTTTAAAACCATGTTTGTTTTTGGTCTTCTGAACCGCTTGTCCCTAATAAATAAGCGGGGACCTTTTTTTTAGTGTATTTATAAAATTATTTTCCATAATTGAACATTTTTGACTCATATAAGCCACCTTAATACTATCGGTTTGAGTCCTCTTTAAAGACTTTTTTTCAAGAAACACACCAGCAGATTAATTAAATAAATAACAAATGTCCTAAATAACTTAAAGAATTACACAAACATAGGATTTTAAAAATGGGAATATATCATTTAAATACACGTCCCTTTCTGATCACTTTACATTAAAAAAAGAAACATTAAAATAAATCTGGAATGGAAGATTTTTAATGAAATCTTGAAGAAACAAAGAAAATGTTGGAAGGTAACTCTTTCAGTGTTCTTCCCAATTCTGACAAATAAGACAAAAAAGAAGATCCATAATGATGTTTTAATGTGGACCTCTTACACAAGAAGTGATAGCTAATGTACGGTAATGTTGTTTTACCTTTTTTATGCCAAGGCATGGTTTTCCATCGACAAAAACTTGAGGCACTCCACCAACAATTGTCGATTAACGATGTTAAAAACGATTGTCTGCAGCCATCTCTTATAAGAGAATATAGGGACCAAATCAACACATCAAAACCTATTTTGTTATCTTTTATGATTCAGCTGGGGTAGTTTTTGGGAGGGATGGAGAGCACCATGCAACAAAAAGCAGAGAAGAGTGAGTTGCTATGGTTACTGTAAGTAATCTGTCTCACGACAATCCTTCCTGTCTCTGAAAAAAATGAGAAGATTTCACACTGATAAACATAAATAAACACACTTTAATCCATTTTTTACACAAACACCATGAGAGCAACCAAAATAACCGGTTTGGTTTGGGATTGATTGAGAGCTACAGGTAGATCCCGATCACTGTATGAGATGATAAATACATCTTCCAAGATGTATGTATGACACAAAGGATTGGAAGCTTGTTTCTGTAGTGACGAACAAACAAAACAGACTTGGGACTTAATATCCTAGTGTCCACGTGAAGCCATAAAAACAGGGAAGTTTGCCCTGTTGATTTATGTGTGACCAGAGGTGAGATCGGGCCTTAAAAAAAATGCCCGACCCGACCCGAGCCCGCGGATATTAAAACCCGACCATGCCCGATTAATCAACGTGATTTGCGGGCCCAAGCCCGAAATGTCATATTTTATTTGTGAGGATTCAGGAGGAGGGGGTTATTATAAATAGGAACGTTTTCAAGAACACGTTTTTTAATGAAAAAAAAAATCCTACTATCGGACCCCTATCGTGCTTGTCTGTGATGGCCTGTTTAGCGCGAAGAGGAGGGACGGTCTTTGAAACAAATGATAAAATAGATCTTTGACGATCATCTCACTTTTGCCAGTCCAGCTGTTTAAATGCCGGCTAAGCGTTGAGGTGCCAGTCTTTTTGGAAAGCAAAGCGCCACATTGACTACATCCAGCGAAGCCAACGCAAGTTTCTGTAGCGTTTTGAACAATAAATTTGAATCTTTTCCACACCTCACTCTCACCGGTGTGTGTTTGTCTTTTCAGTTCTCCTGCCTTTAGTTTATCCTTAACTTCTTACTCCTTCATATCGGGGATACCAGTTAAAAAAAAATAAAAATAAAGATGTGCGCAAGGGAAGATTACCAAACTAAGAGGAGGCGTTCACGTGCGCAGAGCATGCTCTGGCTCTGCGGATTCTGTTTAGTAGTAAAACATTACTTCTCTGTTTTATTTTTATAACAAGTATTTATTAGTTTAGTGCCCACACCTCGTTTTAGTTTACATTTTATAAACATATATTTATTGAAAAAAAAAAAAATCAGCGAGAGAGAAGCCCGAACCCGACCCGAAAGTCGGGTCGGTCACGGGCTCGGGCTTAAGATCTTACCTATGTGTGTGACCCAACGTTTTCAATCTACAGTGATGTGATCAGTCCACAAAACATCAAAGATGTGTAGATCGATTGCGATATTAACTTGGTCAAGAGGATGCGTTGGTCTATTACTCATGTTTGGCCTGATTGAGCCCCATTTAAATTTGACCGACAAACAACTTCAATACGTCTAAGTCCTCTTCTTTTTTTCCATATAAATCAGAAATAGGTCTTAATTATTGGTGATGGAGTGATGGCAATCTCTTCTAACTCAAATTAATCTCCACTCCAATCAATCAATTAATCCAATTATTCTCCAATGACTACTTCAAGGTTCCAATCTCTTTTCTCATTGAATCACATGCACACAGACAACCACAATTTACGTTTTTGGACATTTACTAAGCAATTGTTATGAATTCTTACTGCTTTATAGAGCTTTACCAGAGACCAGGAACTGTAAAAAGCTGACTATTGCTCATCCCCGCCGCCCATCTTTAGAAAACCCAAATTTGTCGTTTTCCAACTTTTGTGGCAAAAATAAGGCCCACACATCCCGATAGACCATAGGTGTCAAAGTCCAGTCCTTACGGGCCAGTGTCCTGAAGGTTTTCTATTTGTTCTTAGATCTACAGACCTGATCCTGGTTACTGGATCAATGTGCCAAATTTGATTGGTTGTTGATTTTACTTCATGGGCATCAGCTGCAGTGGTGGATCCTAACGAAGTAAATGTACTTCGTTACTGTACTTAAGTAAAAAAAATTGTGTATCTGTACTTTACTTAGGTAAAATTTTAGACCTGTACTTTTACTTCACTACATTTTTGAGCAAATATCTGTATTTTTACTCCTCTACTTTTTAAAAGTCTGTTTATAAT
Organism: Neostethus bicornis; assembly: GCA_902685375.1. Classification (NCBI taxonomy): domain Eukaryota; kingdom Metazoa; phylum Chordata; class Actinopteri; order Atheriniformes; family Phallostethidae; genus Neostethus; species Neostethus bicornis. Next base: position 8,834,614 of record CACRXE010000076.1, on the reverse strand, counting down.
TTTTTGTTACATTTTCGGTCAGGAATTTTAAAAATTTACAGTTTTTTTTTTTTTTTAGCGCATTTTGAAGCCGCATCGCCAAAATCAACCTGTAGTGAAAGCAGTTGATCGCCTACCACTTCCCAGAGGGAGAAGAAGTAACGAATCGAGGACCAATCAGAATCGAGAGTAAACATTTTTCGTAATCATTCACCGCCAAAAAACTAACATGAAATATAGCAAAAATTGAAAAAGAGTCAGAAGATTGTTGTTCGTTGTGTTTACTTTTAATAAAAAGTTGAGCCATTGTTACACAGAGCAGGGGCGGCTCCAAGGATTCTCTAAAGGGGCGGAGGTGGGGCGTGATGTCATTGACAAAGCCAGTATAAGAGGACTCGGGCCTCCCTCCAGAACATTTTGAAAAATAAAAGTTTTTTTCCTGCATTTTTGTGGCCCATTCGCTGTCCCTGCACGGGATAGCTTGACTAGCCCCTTTTCCTTTCTTCTTCTTTTTTTTTTCCTGTGGAACAGAGGAGGGACGGAGGTGGGAGGGGTTAGGGGTTAGGGGGCACGCCCCCCTCTTTTTGGATCCGCCCCTGCAGAGTATTTATCTGTGACTCTACAGCACAAAAAATAACATTTGAATTATGATCGAATACTTTTACTTTTTACTTTAAAAGTACAATTTAAGCCGATTACTTTTGTACTTTTACTTAAGTAGATTTTTTTTATTGGTACTTTTACTTTTACTTAAGTAATTTTTTTGCCTAATTATTTGTACTTTTACTTAAGTACAAAAAGCGAGTACTTCATCCACCACCGAACAGCTGTGTTGAACAAGGTAGACACGGAAAAGTTTCAGGACACCAGTCCTCGAGGACCGGACTTTGACACCACTGCTTAGAGAATTGAAAGCACATTAATTTTAGCGAGTTATGGGACTTTAACCATATCAGTATGTCTGTCCATTCTTTGCTAACTTGTTCCCAGTTTATCCATGTACATAAAACAGATTTCAGTGTAGTTGATCCACAGACAGTAATACAAAATGGTAAAAAAAAATCTGTCATCTCTCGGCCCAGTGCATCAAACCCACCATCATTTAACATCATCACTCTAAATATTTCCTCCTATTTGGCTCTGTTCACATCATCATGACTGTGGGAAAGAAATGAAAACCTTTTTTTTCTCCCTCTCTCAAGAGTGCACATCCTCCAGATGTTTAGAGATCTAAAGTTTCTCCTGAGCCAGATGGGATCAGTGATCCTTCCAGTCTGGGCCTGCAACAGGAAATCCTACCTTATTACCAGGATACATTTCCAGCTCAGGCATCTCCATCAGAACACACATTATTCACAGTTATTCTTTGTGTTCCCACCCTGGAATCCAAAATTGTTGCACTCGTTTACAACCAGTTGTATTTTTTAATGTGACCATGACTGCATGAGGCAGACCAACCATCAGGAAGAATGGAAAAATCTAACAATTCAGCTTCCTCTTCTCATCAACATTAAAAACAATCATAACACAAATTAGGGAATGGAAACTGACAAATGGAGGACATTCGTGACAAACTTCACAAATGGAAGAAAGTGAGTTGCTGTGGCGACCCCTGAAGGTAAATGCCGAAAGGAGAAAAAGATAACACGAGTTAGGGTCTGGGAATCAAGCCAAAAACATGCTATGTTTTAAGAACGTGACTTATTTAACTCTTTAAGACGTTTAGAATATCACCAAAAGAGTGTGAATTCACAATCAAATTACACCATAAAAATTTTGTCTGTGCAATAGATGCTTTGTTGTCACAACTCTAAGATGAAGGTTGACCCATTTAATTTATTTCAGGGACAGATCAATGTTGGAACATTCCACGTCCCTAGAGCTAGCTTGTGTAGCCGAGGATCCGACCGCCACGAACTCCGCTGTTGGCTGCCACCCATATCCTCCTTCACCCGACCCCTATGGCCCCTCCTGCAGGTGGTGAGTCCGCTGGAAGGGTGGCCCATGTCGCCTGTTCGGGCTGAGCCCGGCCGGGCCCCATGGGTAAAAGCCCGGCCACCAGGCGCTCGCACGCGTGCCGCACCCTTGGGTTTGGTTCCAAGGGGGGGCCCCGGTGACCCGCATCCGGGCAAGGGCAACTTGGCCATGTTTGATCTCTTCATAAGGGTATTTTTCACCTATGGTCACCAGCTCTGGGTGGTGACCGAAAGAATGAGATCGCGGGTACAAGCGACCGAAATGAGCTTCCTCCGCAGGGTGGCTGGGCTCTCACTCAGAGATCGGGTGAGGAGCTCTGCCATCCGGGAGGAGCTCGGTGTCGAGCCGCTCCTCCTCCAGGTCGAGATGAGCCAGATGGGGTGGTTCGGGCATCTGGTCAGGATGCCCCCCCGAGCGCCTCGCGGGTGGTGTTTTGGACACGTCTCACCGGGAGGAGACCAAGGGGCAGACCCCGGACCCGCTGGAGAGACTATGTCTCACAGCTGGCCGGGGAACGACTTGGGATCCTTCCAGGTGAGCTAGAGGATGCAGCCGGGGAGAGAGAGGCCTGGGCTACCCGCTTGAGGCTGTTGCCCCCGCAACCCGATCCCGGAACAAGCGGAAGATGACGGAGCGGAACGGAACAGATAAGTGTGTGCCACTAATGGAATTTCAGGTTGTGGTCACTGCCTGGCTCTCCACTGGTGTTTGTTTGTGGGAGAGGTCACCGCGATTGCTCCATGATGAAACTACACAATTCCCATTGCACAATGGAGAGGTGTCGCCATTGTGCATTGTTGAGGAACACTTAATGTACCTCGTGTTTTTTGCATGGTCCACATTTGAGTTCCAAAGGTGTGGTCGTGGCAGATTGGCAAGCTTAAATAGTATAAAGGGAGCTACAGAGGTTTTTATAAGTCCTTAATTTGCGTGGAGTAATCAAGGTGCACAAGTTGAGCAAAAATAATTGCTCTGCTTAAGATCCACAAATGTCTTAAAAAATTAGGCTCCAGATTCCATTTACAGTGCCTACTTATTGACTGTGAGTATTTTGCTTAATTTGAAACTTTTGTACCATATCTGTCACTTGGTAGGAAATTCAAATAATTGTCGGAGTTGTTATTTTTAACGACGTACAGTAGGTGTTTTTTGTCTTTTGTCCAGTTGTAGTAACAAGTCGTCTTTACTTTTTCAAATTTTGCAACCATATTTTCTCTTTGTGTCAAGGTTGATGGTGATGTTGTAATTAGGACCCAAATGCAATGCCAGTTTATTGAAGGAAGTGAAGAACCAAACAGAACTGGGACGTGGGGTGCGTCGATGGCACCAGGGTCCGGACTTCCATGCAGCAGAATACGCTGCTACACAATTCCCCTGGAAAAGTAAAAAGAGAGTTATCCTTTCCTATCTGCCCTACCGGGTCACAGGAATCGGTGGTACAACATTGTGGACTGCCAGGGTCCAGAATTCCACACAGTATAATCCACGGCTGCAAAATCCCCTGGATAAATCCCGCCATGGCTGATCAGAAGGAGACCCCGGCTGGGTGTCGAGGAGACCAGCGGGATGGAGCTCGACTGGGTGACGAAGGGAACCTGGTGTAAAAGATCTGCTGGATGATGGGAACCAGAAGAAAAAAGCTCAGCAGAAAGGCCGGGTGCACCAGGAGCTAGGGGTAAGAGCTCAGCAGGATAAGTATCAAAGCTATGCAGCTCACATGAAGGCAGGTGCACCAGGAGCAAGGGGTAAGAGCTCAACAGGATAAGTATCAAAGCTATGCAGCTCACATGAAGGACAGATGCACCAGGAGCAAGGGGTAAGAGCTCAGCAGGATGAGTGTCAAAGCTATGCAGCTCACATGAAGGCAGGTGCACGAGGAGCAAGGGGTAAGAGCTCAACAGGATAAGTATCAAAGCTATGCAGCTCACATGAAGGACAGATGCACCAGGAGCAAGGGGTAAGAGCTCAACAGGATGAGTGTCAAAGCTATGCAGCTCATATGAAGGCAGGTGCACCAGGAGCAAGAGGTAAGAGCTCAGCAGGATGAGTGTCAAAGCTATGCAGCTCACAGGAAGGCCTGGTTCACCAGAAGAGCCAAGGCAGATGCAGATGACGGGATGCAGTCAAAAGGTAAGCAGATGAATGCTCCAGCAGGGAAGAGAGGGACACCAGGGCTCAAATAGTCCACATGAAAATAACGCTCACCTGGGGATTGGGACCACGTGTGCCAAATTAGGGCTGAGGGCAGAATAGGAAGGAACGAGTGATCCATATGAGATGGATATCATGACAATTTGCTTTTCTTTCCTCGACACTGCTTCTAATTGCTTTTTCCAACCAATGTAACACCCACAAACCAAAAAGGACAATGATATTTAATTACAAAGAAGAGCCCTAAACACGAGACTTCTGATGGAAAAACAAAATGTTTCTTTTTAATCTGACAGAGTGGACTTTAAATAAAAAAAAAACTCAAATGTGTTTTTTAGTCATTTTTTCAGCATCAATCTGAACATGTTTCAGTCATTACCTTTAAGCATTGTTCCCTCTAAGCTGCGCGCCTGCGCAATTGCGCACTGCTCGCAAGTTAATAGCGCACACGAAAGCCTATGCAGCGCATAAAATAAAAATCCATTTCAATTAAAAATGGAAAAATGTGTCAAAACTCCGAAGCATATCTCTTTCTTCTTTCTTTCTGAAACAAATTGCTTCGAACCGAAGCTTCGGAATTTGTCTCGTCACTTCTGCTGACGTCACAAAAGAGGAAAAGTTTTAGCTCCGCCCCCTTCTGCTCAGGAAGCTTGTGTGTTTGCTCAGACACATAAAAAATTTGAGGGAACATTGCCTTTAAGTGAAAAAAAATCTGTATTTGTTTTAATTAGATACGGTGAATGATGTGTCGATGGACAAGCCTAGGTGGTAACAGATCTCCATGTGTTTTTCGTCATCTCTGCGCGTCACCACATTTAATTTCACCTTGATTCATTTCCATTGTTGTTTCCTGATGTATGAGAGGCCTGGAAATTTTTTTCCTATCTGCCCGCACAATTCGGGTTAAACCGCCTGGTCGGTTTATGCAGATGTGATATGGCGATGTTTCCACATGATAAAGTTTGGCAATCAATTAGCGTGCATTGTGACCCCATCACCCAAATTTGCTCTGAACAAAAAGACCTGCTTTGAAATTTTCTAAATTAGCGGAACCTTGTTGTGGGAGGGGAGGGCTGATTCACAATCTATGAAACACGTAATTGGCGAATAGATGCGCAGGTTACCCTGGGGTCACACTGCTTTCACCCTGACACCAAGAAAACATCTGGAACTGCCATCAGAAGCTTTAAACCAAACAAGAAGCCATCAGGCATTTAATGAGTACATCGTGCTTTTGAAGTTGGAGTTTGATCAAAGCGTGTGCAGTCAACTTTGTCTGCCACCCTTCTACATATCGTCTTTTCATCACATCACAAGGACAACGAGTCATCTGAAAAGACAAATTCAGAGTGATTAAAGCAGCAGAGCAAAGACGTAACAAGTAACAGGTAAAAGAAAACATCAAACCCAGGCGTGAATAAATGAAACCAACCATATGGATTTTTAAGAAGAGGCCATTAAACCGTAACAGTGTTCGAAATCCAGACCTATTAGATTTAAAATCACATTAACTTTGAGTTAATGTGACATTTAAAAGTTGAGTTTTCTTTTATCCTTCGGATACATCCCATTAAAAACTGAAAATGGGAGTTATTGAACAAATATATAGCCTTACTTCCTTTTTCAACTTCTCCTAGTTTCAGTGTTGAAAGAGAAATTTAAAATTTAATAAGACAGACCAGCTAATTTATATTCCACGTTTTGCTTCTCTAAGCGTTTTTTCTGCGTTCTGTTCTGCAGCTGAAATGTTTGCATTTTTGTTAAGGGTGTTTTTTCCTCACATTTCAGATGCTTTTCATATAATTTAATTTTCATTCCACCTCTCTCATGGTTGTGATCAGAAATTATATCCCGGGTGTCATATTGAGAAGTGTGAAACCAGATCCAGCTGTGAGGTTTCAACCCAAGCTTGAACGGCGATAATGACTTCCTTGTTGCATTGTTTGCAGAGTTAGTGTGACGCACGGGGAAATCATTTCACTCAAAACCAGCTTTTCTCTACCAGTAGGCAGTGGTGGATGAAGTATTCACTTTTTGCACTTAAGTAAAAGTACAGATAATCAGGCAAAAAAATACTTAAGTAAAAGTACCAATAAAAAAAAAATCTACTTAAGTAAAAGTACAAAAGTAATTGGTGTAAATTTTGTCACAACTTTACAAAATTGTAAAGTTGTAAAGGGGGGGAGGCCCAGTCACCCTATATTGGCTTTGTCAATGACCTCACGTCCCCGCAGCCGCTCCCCCCATCTTCAGAAAATCCTAGAACCGCCCCTGCTCCTGGCGCTGAATGAATGTGGAAAATGTTTACTCTCGATTCTGATTGGTCCTCGATTCAGTACTTCTTCTCCCGATCAACTGCTCCTTTTTGATTTTAGCGATGCGGCTTCAAGTTCCGCTGAAAAAAACGTTATATTTTTTAAATTCCTGAACAAAAATGTAACAAAAAATGTAAAACACACTTTTAAAAAGTAGCGAAGTAAAAGTACAAATATTTGCTCTAAAAATGTAGTGAAGTAAAAGTAAAAGTACCGGTCTCAAATTTTACTTAAGTAAAGTACAGATACACAATTTTTTTTACTTAAGTACAGTAACGAAGTACATTTACTTCGTTATGTTCCACCACTGCCAGCAGGCTACATTTAGGGGATAATAAAGGACATTTGAACACTAAGATGTTTTTGGCCATGGATTTTGTACCCTGCCATCGTTACACTGTGTCATGAAGCGGTGTGCGCGTGGAAAAAGGAGGACCCAATTGCAGACAGAAAACATGGTTTATTTGAATTTGGGAGTCCATTAATACTGTGAAAAGAAAAACAAAGTTTCAGTAGCATGGCAAAATGTTGTTCTCAGAAATGTGTTCATGGTCTGGCAACCAGGGAGACCTGTCTGGAAGGGATTGTATGACCCAACAGGGAAGTCCAGGGTGATTGCTCTTAAATAGATGGCAAGGTCTACAGATGTGTGGCATCAGGAATCAATCTCAGGTGTCCCTAATAAAGGGGGGGAAGGAACATCCAGGGCTCCCTCTGGTGGCAGGAGAGTGGATCATGACACACTGTAACATAAGCAGAAAGTGTTTTACTGAATGCATTGTGCTCACACACAGTTCGTCACCTCAACAGGGGGTGCCATTTTTTTTTAAAGAAAAATATTGTTGAAAAAAAAAAAAAACATCTTTTTTATATTAGTCTGTTTAAATTAACTCGTCCCATGCTACTGTCTTTCTAACCTGTGGGGCCAGATAAAGAAAATTTCTAAACTTCAGATCTATTCAATCAGAATTTTATTTTATTTGTACCAATTACCAATTATTAATATTATGCGATAAAAACTTTTACCCCACAAAAGCACAATACCCCGTCTTTAAAATTTCTATCCTTGTTAGAAATAAAGCGTAAAACTTTGACTGTAACGGTTTTAGGCAGAGCCGAGGGGGTGTTAATCCACTCATCTTTCTAAAGCTTGTCTGTTCCCTTCACGTGGCACCATAGCTGCTACAACTTATTGCAAGCTGCTGCAGCTCCTGATGACAAAACACACAACAGTTAGTGTGTGTGACCAGACACCTGGGGCCAGATGAATAGCTCATGTGTTTGCACAAAAAGCTGTATTTACAGAGAAAGACTGGGGGGATACATTCCTCTGGCATGCTTCAGACTGTGTGTACGGCCCTTTTAGAATGAAGAAAACCTGGGATGGTAGAAACAATAAAGATGATGGCCTGTGAAGCCCTCTGTAGAAATAGATCCATAATAATCTTGTTGTCATTATGGTGGGGATTAGACATAGGGGCTTATTTCACAGCTCAGGCTGTAAGAGCATTAACAGTTCTTTTTTTTTTTTTGTATTTGATCTTTATTATTACCGTAATTTCACAACCATTAGGCGCACCGTACGAAAAGGCGCAGCCTCAGTTTTGTGCGCCGTGCTGTGTTTAACACACACATAAGGCGCGCCGTAAGAAAAGGCGCAGTCTCAGTCACACACCGCCTTACAACAACACACACGCACGCATGCAAATGTGGGTATTAAAACATAGATCGGGAGCAAAACTGAGTTTGGTTGTACTTTATTTATGTAAGTAGTATAAACAAGAACATTACCGGTAATAGTCTTTATTCAAATCCGTCAAAGTCCTCATCCTCTGTTTCGGAATCGAGCAGCTGCGCAAAATCCAACAGAGCAGGTCCACTTCGCTCCTCGCTGTCAAAGTCACTGTCTGTACTGTGCGGCTCCTCAGAAAGGATACCAGCTTTTGCGAAAGCTCAGATAACAGTACCAGCAGACACGTTAGTCCAAGCATCTACAATCCATTGGCAAACTGTAGCGTAACTCGCCCGGCGCTGCCTTCCACCCTTCGTGAAACTGTGGTCTCCTTCGGTCATCCATCGCTCCCACGCTGCTCACACTTCATTCTTTAATGTTCTCATGTATTTTCTTTCAGGTCCACCTCGTGGACACCGCGTTTTCTTTTAGGTCCGCTTTTTCTCACACACAAGGCGCACCGCACAAAAAGGCGCACCGCTCATTTTGAAGAAAATTTGAGACTTTTAGGTGCGCCTTATGGCCGTGAAATTACGGTAAATCAATCTTTAAAATGCATTAAAGTCAGGGTTTAAAGCTCGATTGTTAAAAACTGTTGTGTGGCGTGTTCACAAAAGCACTTTTCCTAAAATGTTTTAGAGCGAAGGCCGCCAAAATGAGTTATTTTTTCAGATGGCAAAGTAAGTTTGTTTATAAAATGAATTTATGTACAAGACTGTTCAAGGTGTTACACAAAAATATTAAAAACATTATAAAAAAAACCCCATAAAATCAAGATTTAAGACTTAGCTGAAAAAGACTTTTTGTTTCGTTGTCGTCTACATATCCCGGGCTGGGCCGTGGGGCAAGAACTTCAGACGGGAAACCAAGGCTTCTCTTACCCCAGCTGCCTCCTCCAATCCACCTGGCAGAATCTGGAGGTGTTTCCAGCCTGCTATGAGACAGCCTCTCCAGCAGGTCCGGGGTCTGCCTCTTGGTCCCCTCCCTCCATCACGGTTTTGTACACTTTCTCTTTCATTTTTGCTGAAACTCTTCTATCACACGTCACACCTGATACTTTTCTCCACCCGTTCCAGCCTGCCTGCACACGATTCTTCACCTCTTTTCCACACTCTCCATTGCTTTGGACTGTTGATCCTAGATACTTAAAATCATCCACCTTGTTTATCTCTTCTCCCTGTAACCTCACTTTTCCATTTGGATCCCTCTCATTCACACACATGTACTCTGTTTTACTCTGACTAATCTTCATTCCTCTTCTTTCTTGTGCAAACCTTCACCTTTCCAGCTTTTCCTCCACCTCTTCCCTCCTCTCACTACAGATCCCAATCTCATCTGCAAATATCATTGTCAACATCTAAATGCTAACCATCCAAATGGTTGTGCAATGGGGATTAGCCCAGATAATCACAAAGGTTGTGTCAGGAAGGGCATCCGACGTAAAACTATGGCTAATTCAAATATGCAAGTAAGTTTGAGAAAGTCACTTTCTGTCATGATGTGGAGCTGAGGCCAAAATATACCCTTGACACAGCAGACAGGCTCAGATGAAAAAATCACAAGCAGATTGATTAAAAAGTCCAAATAAAGACGACAAAAACAGATAAACTAGGCAGGTTCTAATGTAGGAGCTGGAGCCACAAATCTGGATAACAAGCCAAGCATGAAAAACAACGATCTGGCGAAGAGTGTGTCAAAAACTGTTCCATTTATGCTCCAGCAGATGAGTACCGTAATTTCACGGCCATAAGGCGCACCTAAAAGTCTCAAATTTTCTTCAAAATGAGCGGTGCGCCCTATCGGGCAGTGTGCCCTATCTGATTTGTGATTTGCGGACGTATTAGAGAACCATCAGGCGGACGCAGTTGAAAACATGAGAATGTTAAAGGGTGAAGTGTGGGTGTGGATTATGTCTAAAAGAACAGGTGTGTGCTTTATGCAGAACATTGCTGTTTTTACAACACTGAAAATGGAAAAGCACACGCTTATGAAGCTCAGTTTAAACTGATGGCAATCAGCTGCGCCGGGCGAGTTACGCCACAGTTTGCCAGTGGATTGTAAATGCTTGGGCTAACGTGTCTGCTGGCACTGTTGTCCGAGCTTTCCCAAAAACAGGCATCATTTCCAAGGAGCTGCACGGTTCGGAAAGTGACTCTGACAGCGAGGAAAGTAAAACCGCAGCTGTTAGATTCTGAAACAGAGGATGAGGACTTGGATGGATTTGATATATGACTTTTATGATGACTGTAACTAATATTTAAATAAAACCAACCAAACTCAGTTTTACTCCCAATCCATTTTCAAATACGCACGTGTGTGCGAATGCGCGCGCGTGTCTTAATGTATGTGTGTGTGTTGTTGTAAGGCGGACTTACGTCGTAGAGGATATGTATATAAAACCTGCGCCCTATCATCAGGTGCGCCTTATGTGTGTGTTAAACACAGAGCACGCAAAATTTGGACTGCGCCTTTTAATACGGTGCACACTATGGTCGTGAAAATACGGTAGATTAGTTTCAGGTGTGACTTGTTGCACACACACAGAGGGGGAACAGACTACTCTCCTGACACTTTCCTACACTCATTTAAAAAAGTAGGTTTTAGTGCAGTTCAATTAACCATTAATGAAATCAACATATTTGACTTTCAGACTAAATCCTTTGAATTTAGTTGATGCGAAGACAGTAAAAAATGAGGGTGTGAAGATGTGCTTGTTAATTCAAACTGCACCAAAAAAGCTACTTTTGATGCTTTGAGAAGCTTCCTTTACTGCGATTTCTACCGTCTGCTGAGAAACAGAGAGATGGAGATGTGTCTCAGGCTCAGCGGGATAAGATCAACCAAGCTCTGAACCAGAAAAGTGGTTCCAGAAAAACAAGACCACCTCCTGGTGAGAATGTATTGATCCAAATGCATGAAAGAAACTTCATGCCATTCTTTTGTTGGGAAAGAAAGTCAGATTTTTTTTTTTCAGACGAATCAAACCATGTTAATTTTTTAGGTAATTTTTGAAAAAAACAATGGCTTTATTCTGTGGTTAAAAAAAAACGAGATGACGTGAGGAACATTTGGTCATTTAAATAGTGTGGAAAGACCTGGATAAAGAGAGTTAATGTCCATTACCTCCATGAAACAAAGAGCTTGGAGTGTTTAGCCACCACCTGCTCCGTGCAGCTGCTCGGCGGCCAGCAGAAGAGAAACTAATTGGACTGCGGAGCCTCGTGTGAATTCATGCTACCCCCTAAACAGAAGGCCAGAAGAAGCAGAAAACAAATACAAACATCTTATTAATACATGCAACTGTGCATGGATCATTCTTATTTTAACTTTCATCCCAAAAGAAAGCGGTACCCCCTCACCCTACACCAGTGGTGGGCAATTAATTTTTATCAGGGGCCGCATGAGAAGCCTGAATTGTGTCAGAGGGCCACCAACTTTCTTTGATTGTAAAATATATAGCTGGTACTGATAATCAGAAGAATAAAGCACTCTGTAAATATGTATATTAGGTTATGTGAAACTGTAGAAAAACAATTATTGAACCAGTGCAATTTATTTTTTAACTTGTAATGCTTTCCACCTCATGTTACCTCTTGAGTGAGAATAATCCAGTCTGTTCTGGGCTTGAACATTGAAATCTGGTGGAATGTCTGAAGTGGAAGGACAGCTGAGAGGTGGTCATCAGTTATAGAGGATCTGTGTTTGGATTTGTTGAACTTCATAACTGAGAATGTCTGTTTACATTGATAGGTAGATGCAAAGAGGACTAGGATCCTCTGAGCATGCCTCCTCAGATGTGGGAAGTTCTCCTCTTTGAGGGCAGAGTAAAAGTCTACGACGTGCATACGTAGCGACGTAATGCTTTTCAAAATAAAATAAGATTTCAAAATAAAAGTTAAAAAAAAAAGTTTAATTTATGGTGTTTATGATTGGTCTCACGCGGGCCGGACAGGGACGTACAGGGGCCGGATGTGGCCCGCGGGCCTTAATTTGCCCAGTTCTGCCTTACACCTACTGTCCTGCACCATCACCTTCTGGTTTATCTCTCTGACAGATGTGTCACTTCGACCATCAATTCCAGCTTTTGTCAGCCTGTTTATCAGCAGTTGGCTGTTTGGTGCCCATTCGCAGTATTAATGGTAAGACCAGAGAGGACTCTAATCTTCTTTGACATGACTCCAGCAGTGGGTTGTTAATCTTTTTGTTCAGAAGCTACACATCTCACACGATGTCCTTGGATCCGTTCCTGTATACTAATAATTATGGCTTCAGGCTCACTGTTTAGACACATAAATAGCTCAAAATGTTGTTTTTACAAGCCTTACCTTTTCAACCAATAAAACCATGTCAAAAAAAAAAAAAAACACCAACTTGTTTACAAAAGGGTTTAATTAGTGGATTTTATTGTTAATTTTCAACTGCAATTCATTTATTCATGTTTTATTTCTAAATGGTAAACGGACTCTACTTCCTGCTCATGGTAGGATGTGGGCGTGGCAGAGAACAATATCTGCGTCTAAGAACAACCCGGCATTCAAGTAGGATCTGAATACTGCGTTGAAGAGCTTGCAAATTTTTCAGACATGCATGAATAAAATAAAAAACACTTCAGGTATTCCACGCCCCTAGAGCCAGCCCATTCAGCCGTGGATCTGACCGCCTGACCCCTATAGCCCCTCCTGCAGGTGGTGAGTCCACTGGAAGGGTGACGCAGTGCGGATCAGTGCTGCATCAGCAATAACTAGGACGCTGCATCGGTCCGTCGTGGTAAAGAAAGAGCTGAGCCGGAAAGCAAAGCTCTCGATTTACAAGTCGATCTACGTTCCTACCCTCACCTATGGTCACCAGCTGTGGGTGGTTACTGAAAGAATGAGATCATGGATACAAGCGGCCGAAACGAGCTTCCTCCGCAGGGTAGCTGGGCTCTCACTCAGAGATCGGGTGAGGAGCTCTGCCTCCTGTGAGACCCGCTCGAGAGACTATGTCTCACAGCTGGCCGGGGAGCAACTCGGGATTCTTCCCAGTGACCTGGAGGATGCAGCTGGGGGGAGAGAAGCCTGGGCTTCCCGTCTGAGGCTGTTGCCCCTGCGACCTGGCCCCAGCGGAAGACGACAGAACGAAACCCTTCAGGTATGTTTTTGTTCAAACATGGTCAAAAAAGTTTTTCTTGCATGATTAAAAACAACAAAATAAGCAGCTACGAGATATCTAAAATTCCACAGAGCTACCTCAGTTGTAATGCAGGGTGCATCACAAACAGGTCACCAGTCTGTTGCAGCGCTGTATGGAGACACAGAAACACAGGCATGGGAAATTTAAACTAACCAATCAGCTGAATGTGCATATTTTTTGTTGCTAAGAGGAAAACAAATAACTGCATCAGCAACTATTATATTTTTGTACGTTTCTATTAATTTTTTCTCTCCACAACGTGGTTATTTTCGGTCTCGCTCCTAAAACAATACACATTCTTTTTTCACCATCCTCCACTGGCTCTGCAGAAGTGTATCCTCGACTTTGCTCTGAAGCTCCACTTAAAGATAAGTGGACTTGAATTCATCACCAGAAGCCAATCATCTCCCAGCTCTGGCTGGAGGGCAGCTGAAGGGACGCCGTCTGCCTGACGAGTAAATAAGCCACTTGGGAATCTATTGGGGAGGGGTTCGAGGGTGGGTAGCTGATTGAAGGAACAAAGAGAAGTGGAGATCTCAATGGAAACATTACATTTGCCCGTTCACCTTAGAGACCCCAGAAACTCTGCTCACTAACAGCCCCCATCAGTTCCTTCTTTTCACGACAGAAAACATAGAATTTTGTAGTTTTATTTGTTTGTTCTGATTTATTTTAAGACGTGCTGCCAAACTGTTGGGTCATTTCACACATGCAGAGCTGTAATTGGAATGAGTAAAGTCTCTGTTAGATTCAGGATTAACGCCACTAGAACTCTTGAGCTAGTTTCACTCACTGGAATGAAGTTTGATCCTTTCTTTAAAAAAAAAAAAAAAAAACAGATTTTGCTTCTTTTCTAAGTGTGACAGAGTGAAAAATCTCAGTCTTTATTTCATCGGGGCAATGTGCCAAGTAAGGGAAAATGAGATATTTCACGTTACAAAGCATGGAAATTGTCGTGATGCGGAATGCAGGTGGAAAGAGGAGGACCCAATTGCAGACAGAAAACATGGTTTATTTGAATTTGGCAGTCCAATAATACTGTGGAAAGAAAAACAAAGTTTCAGTGGCATGGTAAAAGATTATTGCAAGAATGCGTATTTGGTCGGGCAACCAGGGAGACCTGACTGGAAGGGATTGTATGACCCGACAGGGAAGTCTGAGGTGATTGTCCTTAAATAGCTTGTAGGGTGCACAGATGTGTGGAATCTGTAATCATCCTCAGATGTCTTTGATCAGGTAGATGAGAAACATCCAGGGCTCCATCTGGCGGCAGGAGAGAGGATCCTGACACTAATCATTTTCGAAAGTTAATCACTGTAAAAAAGTTATTATCCTGTAAAAGTGTGTTGGTTTGTATGTTTTTTAACCCCCAGATACATAAAAACGGAAACACAAATTAAGAAAAAAAATGTGTCACATGTGCTTTTTTTTGTAGATTATCTTTCCCAAGAACTGAAAAAAATGTGCATTGATAAAAAAAAAAAAAAAAAAAAAATATGATGCTTCAGTGTCAAACGAATGAATCAACTTTAATAAATGAAGGCCTATAACAATAAAAAAAATAACTCTGCATTCAGAATGTGTACGTAGTTTGTTGCCATAGCCAGCATGGTCAGTCACCGACTGCTCCCCCAAGACTCTTATCGCGTGTCAATTGCAGCAAGTTTGGTAAGACACAACCAAAGCCCCAACCGATGCAGCACGAGGAGATAAGTTTTCAGGTGCAGGTTCCATTGTCTCTAGAGACAGATGGATTACAACAACTTGATGAACTTGATGAATCTCAAATTTTCAGATAAAAAAAACCCAACAATAAAGGGTACTGGGGGGACTTGGATTGAAGAAGTCTGTCACGATGTGGGTGTAAAAGGAGGAAGAAGACCAAACATCAGGACACCAAACAGTATTGGCTAACCAAAAGGTCCAGCAAGGCCGTAAGACAAGGGACATGATTAGAATGAGGAATGTCTCTTGGTAATGACTCAAAACGATCTCTTGGTCGGGCAGCCAGGAAGACCTGGCTGGAAGGGACCCAACACTGAAGGCAAGGCAGACTGCCTTTAAATAGGCAGCTGGTCAATCACCAACAGGTGTCCCGAATCAGGGAGGCGAAGGAAGGTCCCAAGCTCCCTCTGGTGATAGGCAAGGGAACCATGACAAACTCTTGGAGCAGCCTTTACCTCTTATAATTTGACCTAGCACCTTATCTACACTTCCATTTGAAAGACTCCCGTTCACTGCATCTTGCTTAAATAAAAAATTGTTATAGTGGAGGGGTGCCCAACCTTTTTTGTCTCAATAGCTACTTGTCAACACCACAAACACGCACATGCACGCACACACACACCGACAAAACGGTCTCTCTCACTCTCTTTTTCTCTCTCTAATACATACACACACGATTTTTGCGTGCATGCAGCGCTTTGACAGGGGGAGGGGCCACAGCAGCCCCTGGCGCTGTTCATTGAGAACAGATTTACAACATAATTTTCCGTCACAGACTCCGAAATGTCCTAAAACACTAGAAAAAGCTGCTAGAGATTGTCGCATCAAAGTTGTTGAGTTGGCAACACTTGACTTTATTTTGTATATTTTTTCCTACACACCTGGTGGTCGACTTGGAATCAGTCCGCGGGCTACCAGTTGACCGCGATCGTCTGGTTGGGCATCCCCGTTAGAAATGATCTAATCTGTAATTCTCAGACTGAGAAATTTTTTTTGTGCCTGTCCAACATGGGAGGGGATCTTTCCTCCACATGACTTTCTGTCAATTTTTTTCTTTCCTTTTCTCCAACTAGGTTTTTTTTTTAAAGATTTTTTTTAAATGCAGGAGTTTGAAGAACACAGACGTCCTCGTTAGGTTTATATTACTTGAGTTAATTGTCTGTTTTTGTCGGATTATCTGTGTGTGAAGCTCACTGAGATGACTGTGGTGATAAAAAAAAAAAAAAAAACGAGTAAAAACACAAGTCATACTTATTTCATGTTAGCAGTGAAGCAACAACCTTTCACACACATTCAGATTTGGAGGTCATCGGCAGCTTCATTGTAAACAAGCGGGCAAACTGATTGGACGCTGTTAGCTGCTATTTATCCAGGCAGTGATTGGTCCCGGATCCCGGGGTGTTCATCTGATTTTGCTGGTAAACAAGCATTAGGTGAACAATGAATTGAACCATTCCTTTTATCGACCCACTTTCTCGTTGAATGCAGTTTAAATACCTCATCACGTCCAAACTGTTTCATTGTCCAAATGGGACCAAACAAAAAATTGCAATCAACAAGCTTTTCAAAATAATTTCAAACTTGAGTTTAAGTAATGACACTAATAACAATTATTATTCTTGGAATTTTTGCTGGTGCCAGAAAGGACAGCATGCTATGACTGATCAGTTTGTCCTCGATGCCCCAGAAACAACAGGTTGCATCAACACCGAAGACTTTAATGACTACCAAAACAGCTCCAGAAGACCAGCTGCTATTCTACATGAATAACCATGAAAATCCATAGCTTTAGCTGAACTGTGCTTAATTGTTTCCACTGGCATGCCGCATCCATTTCTGGCAGGTTCTCTTTTGGACGAGCAGAACAAAAGATGTTCCTGATATTGATTGTGAGGATTTTTAATGGCATCATGGTTTTCTTTTCCTGAGTGAGGACTGAAAAAGTATGCACTGCAACAACTCCGCTCTGTTCTCCTGAATGCTTCTTTATTTACCCCTTCAATAATTCGATTAGTCCAATTTAATTTGGTGGATTTATTATTAGGCTCTGTTGAAGTCCAACGGCAAATGGTGATGACAGGAAAGCATATGCGCGCTCGCACACACATTCTGTACGCTACATCTGTGCTCGCCAGTCCGTGGAGAATGCCCAGCTCGACAGCTGTTGGCAGATTTATTTTTTGTCTAAATCAGGATAAACACAGTCTTTTTCCCATGAACCATTCACTGTGTATTGCCAGCATCCATCCAAAACACCTCCTCACACGTCCCCCCTCCATTCTTTCACACATTCACACCACACATTCTCTCTGCAGTTATCTTTAGGTACGATACGCCCAGTTTAATCTCTTCTTTAGATGGTCTTCAGACTTTTCACCTCTCAGCCCAAAGGAATGAAACTTCTTAAAGCATTAACAAAAAGAGTCCAATGACCTTTCTGTTTGGTGAGTTCACAGATAGCAGCGTGGTCTGGATGAATGAAAATCTAACCATGTAGAACTGGTCTGGTCACAGATCAGACCAGACATCTAAACAACAACAGATTGCACTTCTGACCTCTGGGAAGTCTGGAATGGCAACAATATGTACTTTGTAAACAGGAAAAGAAGGCAGTTGGAACGCTGAAAAAAAAATGGTTCTGAAAATACAGTTCCGTTCCCTTGTCTTCTGCTTATCCGGGGTTGGTTTGCAAGGCAATAGCCTCAGACGGGAAGCCCAGGCTTCTCTCACCCCGGCTACATCCTCCAGCTCACCCAGGAAAATCCCGAGGTGTTACCTGTCCAGCTGTGAGACATAGTCTCTCCAGCAGATGAGGGGTCTGCCCCTGGGTCTCCTCTCGGTGGGACGCGCTCGAAACACCTCACCAGCGAGGCATTCGGGGGCTAACCTAACCAGATGTCAGAACCATCCAATCTGGCTTCTCTCGACCCTGAAGAGCAACGTCGCTTCTCCAAGCTCCTCCCATATGGCAGATCTCTTCATTTTATCTCTGAGTGAGAACCCAGCCACCCTGCGGAAGAAGCCCATTTCGGCCGCTTGTTACAACAATTTCATTCTTTTGGTTACCATACACAGCTGGTGAGGGTAGGTGAGGGTAGAAACGTAGATCAACCTGTAAATTGAGAGCTTTCTTTTTGTCTCAGCTCTTTCTGCGGTAGTGTCCTGATTATTCAGGACACTGTACCAATCTGTCTGTCCATCTCCATCTCCATCCTTCCCCATCTTGTCAACAAAACCTCGAGATA
The DNA here is from genome assembly GCA_902685375.1 of Neostethus bicornis. NCBI lineage: Eukaryota > Metazoa > Chordata > Actinopteri > Atheriniformes > Phallostethidae > Neostethus > Neostethus bicornis. Next base: position 8,816,318 of record CACRXE010000076.1, on the reverse strand, counting down.
CTTAAACTCCTAAACTTTGGAAAGGAACCTTTCCTTGACCTGTAGAGGGCACTCCACCCTTTTTCCATAGTCTCGGATTTGGTGGCGCTGATTCTCATCCTGGCTGCTTCGCACTCAGCAGCAAATCGGTCCAAAGAGAGCTGGAGATCCTGGCCTGACAAAGCCAACAGGGTCACATCATTAATGTCAACAAAAATAAATTGACAATAAAAGTTGAACTGAGTTTTTTATATAGTCGAAAACCCTTTCAACAAACCTAATTTGTTATTAATTTTTTTAACATGGTTAGAGCCGGTATGACATGAAGACCTGCAACGTATGTGTGTAAAACACTATTCATTATCAAACATTTAAGTAATTCAAAATTAAACTTGCAAAGTTTACTGCTGCCCTGAAAGACATTCCCCGATTCATCATCTCTGGTTGTGGGGTCAATGGGATCACCGCCTCAATTAAGAACCTCACACTTCCCTTATCACTGCCACAACGTCTAGCTTATTGGTGTCAAATTCAGAGGGCCAAAATTCAATATTGAGATCAAAGTCAAAGTCCCTCCTGACTTTGACAACATTGGTAACATTATCAAAGTCTTCAACGTGGTAACGTTGAAGAACATTATCACTGAACATTCTTCAATGGTAGAACGCTCGCCCTTGGACTGGAAGTTCTCCAGAAGTTTGCGGGATCGAATCCCACTGAGCTTATCTCTTGGTGTCCTTGGGGAAGACACCTAACGCCCCAAATCTCCCACTATTGGTGCCGTCCTGGCAGCCTGCTGTGGTGTAATGCAGCACACAAATTACCCCATTTCCCCAAAAACTTGAACAAATTTAGCTCAACACAAAATGAACCAAGCAGAGTGTAATATTTTGTAATCTATCCCTCAATATTGTAAACACACAAATTTGCAGTGGGGTAGTGTTAGCTCCTTCAAAAAAGCAACAACGTTACTGTGATGGCGTTCTGGGACTTGTAGTACAAACACTAGGTGTGCCCATCGAACCGGCAGGTCAGCTACAAAAGTCATTCTGAGAATTTTGCAGGCCAATTACACTGTGGGTCAGATTTGGCCCGAGGGCCAAAGTTGTGCCCCTCTGTTCCAGAAGGATACGGAGGCATTCCCTGGCCAGTTGTGACATAGGCCCTGTCCACACATAGCCAGGTATCTGTTCCGTCATCTTCCGCTTGTTCCGGGGCCGGGTCGCGGGGGCAACAGCTTCAAGCGGGCAGCCCAGGCTTCTCTCACCCCGGCTGCATCCTTCAGCTCACCTGGAAGGATCCCAAGTCTTTCCCTGGCCAGCTGTGAGACATAGTCTCTCCAGCGGGTCCGGGGTCTGCCCTTTGGTCTCCTCCCGGTGGGATGTGCCCGAAACACCTCGCCCGCGAGGCGCTCGGGGGGCATTCTGACCAGATGCCCGAACCACTCCATCTGGCTCCTCTCGACCTGGAGGAAGAGCAGCTCGACACCGACAGCTGTGGGTGGTGACCGAAAGAATGAGATCGGGGGTACAAGCGGCCGAAATGAGCTTCCTCCGAAGGGTGGCTGGGCTCTCACTCAGAGATCGGGTGAGGAGCTCTGCCATCCGGGAGGAGCTCAGTGTTGAGCCGCTCCTCCTCCAGGTCGAGAGGAGCCACATGGGGTGGTTCGGGCATCTGGTCAGGGTGCCCCCCGAGCACCTCGCGGGCGAGGTGTTTCGGGCACGTCCCACCTGGAGGAGACCAAGGGGCAGACACACGTTTTTAAACGTCACTACCTGCGACATTTAATGCATAAACGTCATTTGTGTGTCCTTGTTTTTAATATCAGACAGCACTCAGAAGCTCATTTAGACGAGTCCGTGTGGATGTGGTTATTTTGAAAATGGTCACGAGTAGACACAAGACTTTTTCTGAAAAAAAAGGACAGCGGATATACGTTTTTAAAAATACTCGGCAACGTGTGGCATGGTCATCGTCCCTCCAGCAGGTCCTGGGTCGCCGCCTAGCAGGTGTACAAAATGTGTAAAGCAGCTTTCTTTTAGAAACTACTCCAGTCTGAACTGAATTACAAATAAACTTACACCGACCACCGCCTTGTAACGACACACTCAGCAGAGAATTTGCTTTAAACTACAGACTAAACTCTGACTTTGAAGTCTGAATATGAAGTCTGGCCGGCTGATAATTTATTTTTTATTCTACCTTTAAACATCAAAGAAAAAGAAAGACTTTTAAAACCAAGTGAACTTTCTTTTTAACAAAGCTGCAGCCATCAGTGTCTCGTCTCTGCCCTCAGAGGATGACACACACGTTAAAAACGAGACATTTCTTTCTTATTAAGACTCAAAAAGAGGTCTTGAAAGACGTTTAAGAAGTCTTGGAAGTGAAGTAGATATTTTGATCTGCGTAATCAGGGAACATTCCGGTCTTTACATTTGAAGTCAAGAGATTATTTGTGGACTCACTCATTTTGGAAAAAAATCACAATATAAGAAAGGTTAGATTTTTTTTATGTTTTTTAATAAGGTGGCACATTTAATGAGCGTCCAAGTTTGGTTCATGAATATTTGTATTGTATTTTTACCAAATTTGATGGTCAAAAATCAAAGTCCTCTATAGGTTGTAAAGAAGAGCTTACTGGTTGGATTTATGCTTTTAAATATGTGTAATGAAGATAAACAAATCTATGTTAATAAACCAAGAATTCTATGGGACATTAAAATCCAGCCAATCATTTTTAATGGTGGACAAAAACCATTGGTCCACAACCTTTCAATCGCTCCAACTTCCTGGATTTGGAACACATCTATTGGTTGGAAAAGCAAACCCAGAAGAAGTCAGAACGTGGTTCATGGTGTCCTGACGAGATGTATGGCTTAGCGCCTCTGCGCATGCCCAGAACGCCTCATCAACCTTCCCGTCCCTCCCAGATTATCTAAACATTGAGATGTGCGACCTAACGTACCGTAATTTCACGACCATTAGGCGCACCGTACGAAAAGGCGCAGCCTCAGTTATATGCGCCATTGCTGTATTTAACACACACATAAGTCGCACCGTATGAAAAGGCGCAGTCTCAGTCACACACCGCCTTACAACAACACACACACACGCAAGCATGCAAATGTGCGTATTAAAAAATAGATCGGGAGCAAAACTGAGTTTGGTTGTGCTTTATTTAAGTAGTATAAACAAGCACATTACCGGTAATAGTCTTTATTCAAATCTGTCAAAGTCCTCATCCTCTGTTTCTGAATCGAGCAGCTCCGCAAAATCCAACAGAGCAGGTCCACTTCGCTCCTCGCTGTCAAAGTCACTGTCTATACTGTGCGGCTCCTCAGAAAGGATACCAGCTTTTGCGAAAGCTCGGATAACAGTACCAGCAGACACGTTAGTCCAAGCATCTACAATCCATTGGCAAACTGTAGCGTAACTCGCCCGGCGCTGCCTTCCACCCTTCGTGAAACTGTGGTCTCCTTCGGTCATCCATCGCTCCCACACCGCTCACACTTCACTCTTTAACGTTCTCATGTGTTTTCTTTCAGGTCCGCCTCGCGGGCACCGCGTTTTCTTTTAAGTCCATCTTTTCTCACATATAAGGCGCACCTCACGAAAAGGTGCACTGCTCATTTTGAAGAAAATCTAAGACTTTTATATGCGCCATATAGCCGTGAAATTACGGTAATTCCAATCATTCTATTGGAACTAGCGTTTTTTTTTACACCTGCTCTGCATTTTTTGACTAAAAATCTATCATTTTAAGACGTACAAGTGTTTTGTTTTTTTTTATTCGTTTAATGTGTATTTACTTGATGGTCTGTGACCGGTTGTTCACGTCCAAGTCAGGTCGCAGAAATATTTCTTAGTTGCTGGACTGGACGTGCTCAAAGATCTTCTCCACTGCCTCAAAGTCAGATGAGTAAAAAAAAAAAAACCTCAAAATTTCAATGATTAAATTGAATATATTTACTACAACATGTTAAATTCTCAGTTCAGATGGCTGGAAACAGACTACAGAGAATCCTGGTCTTCTTCCTCCAACCCCCGCCCCCACAAAGCTGCAGGACCTCCACAAAAAGCACCTGATCAACGTTAATGCTGCTTGACTTCAGAAGGTAACGAGGAAAATCTGAAACACGATAGATAAGAGACTGAAAACAGAAAGAGGAGCTTCATGTAAAACCTGCTTTCAGCCTGCTTGAACACGCTTCTTCACCTCTTTTCCACACTCTCCATTGCTCTGGAGAGTTGAACCTCAGTACTTGGTTCACAGTCAAAAGAAAACAATGGATTTTGCAGGAAAATGCTGAATTTTGAATAGAGCAAGAATTTCTAAAAGTATAATAATAAAAGATGATGAAGCTAAAATTGAATAAGACGGTGTGTGTGTGTGTGTGTGTTCCAGCTGGATACGTCCAACCCTCTCTAATCCCCCTGCTGTGACACATCTTGCTCCTGTCCTGTGCAGGATGGCGCTAACGAGTCAGACCTTCCTTTCATCCATGGCCTCAGGCTAGGGAGGGGTCAGAGTGCATGGATTTTTTTTGTGGTGGGACTGCCAGGCTACCATGGGATGGTCATAAAATATGCATAGACACCCCAACACAGACTGGCCATAATTGATCAAGGTTCACCATTAAGCATCCCAGTTTGGCTGCACCTGAGAACCGCAACCCCTCCCCATCTTTAACGAAGAGCAACCATCAAACAGACAGAGCAAAGAAGAGGGGGGAAGGAGTGAGTGAACGAAGGAGGCACGCCCAGGAGCTCAGATTAATTATGTTCTGTCAGCAGCAGCAACGTTCGGTTATTAACATAACACCATCCGCTCTCATGCAGTCAAGCTTCAATTCAGCTGGTATTTGCAAGAGTAAATTTAAAGTTTTTATTGTGCGTTTGACAACATAATCTACACAGATTAAAATGAAACTGCCAGTCTTCGTCTGCAGCGACACATATATGAGACGGAAGCAGTTTTAAGTAAACGGAATAAGCACAGGAGGAGTTTCTTTCCTTGTTCTTGCTGAGTGGGTCGCTCACATTTTCCACCCCTGACTGACTTTAAATTAAACTGAGATTAAAACATTAAAACAACGAAGCTTTGCAGCAGCATGAACGATGAAGATGAAGAGATAAAGAGCATAAACACCAATAAACCTGAAAGCTTAACGCATCTCCTGAAATGATTCATCTACGTGTTTGGAGGGAACAATTTACTTTTTTTTTTTTTCATTTTAGTGGTAGCTCATAGATTATCTCGCTTTGCTGAATTAAGGAAACCATTTTCATCTACAAACCTGCGTAGCCGTGCACTCCTCAGCAAGGACTCTGCAAAACAGAAATCAATGATCAGTCAAGTGCACAGAATAGGTTTTTCTTTCAGTAACTCGGTGATGCTTAGACTGACAAAAAGCAAGACTGAGAAACTTCAGTTTCCTCTCTCACTTCAACTGGAATGTTGACTATATGTAAAGAAGTGGGTTTCTCTTGAAAATAAGTCCGTAGACCAAATGCAGACGCAGATGCGTTAAAACAGTGTGTATTATCAAATCCAATGAGCTCTACGTTTTTAATGAAGTTTGGTGTCATAAGAAAGCCCTGTGTTCTCACGTCTTTTATACCTCACTTTTCACAATGTCCAATTCTTTCTGTAGTCTTCCGCTCATCCGGGGCCAGGTCGCAGGGGTAACAGCCTCAGACCGGAAGGCCATGCTTTCTCACCCCAGCTGCATTCTCCAGCTCACCCGAAAGAATATCGAGTCCTTTTCCGGCCAGCTGTGAGACATAGTCTTTCCAGCGGGTCCGGGGTCTGCCACTTGGTCTCCTCCCGGTGAGACGTGCCTGAAACACGGACCCTTTCCACCCTCAACATGAACTTTTTGAGCCACTTCCTTTGGGCAGGAGGCTCTGGACAAATACAGCTTCTTCACCCTCTTTATCTATTATCTTCTCTGCACTACTATTTAGATTTTTGTTCTGAGCACTCTTAGTTTTGTTAAAAATTTGTTTTGTTAATATTTTGTTAATTTTATCACAGTTTACATTTACTATTTTATAGCTTTGCTTAATATTTTTTGCACATCAGTACCTCATAAAGTTCCAAGTCTCTGAATCTAGTTCAATGACTATGGAAATAAAAGACTTTCTGATTCTCTGATTTTCTTCAAAATGCTGCTGCTCGAGTCCTAACAAGAACTAGAAAGTATGATCACATTAGTCCTGTGCTCAAGTCTCTGCACTGGCTTCCTGTGGCTCAGAGAATAGACTTTAAAACTGCTCTGATTGTGTTTAAGTCTCTCCATGGTCTAGCACCAAAGTACATCTGTGATATTTTGGTACCTCATGAACCATCTGGAACTCTGAGGACCTCTGGGGCCGGCCTCCTGCTGGTGTCTAGAGTCAGGACTAAACATGGACCATCTAGAACTCTGAGGACCTCCGAGACGGCCTCCTGCTGGAGCATAGAGTCAGGACTAAACATGAACCATCTAGAACTCTGAGGACCTCTGGGACCAACCTCCTGCTGGTGCCGAGAGTCAGGACTAAACATGAACCATCTAGAACTCTGAGGACTTCTGGAGCCGGCCACCTGCTGGTGTCTAGAGTCAGGACTAAACATGAACCATCTAGAACTCTGAGGACCTCTGGGGCCGGCCTCCTGCTGGAGCCTAGAGTCAGGACTAAACATGAACCATCTAGAACTCTGAGGACCTCTGGGACCAACCTCCTGCTGGTGCCGAGAGTCAGGACTAAACATGAACCATCTAGAACTCTGAGGACTTCTGGAGCCGGCCTCCTGCTGGAGCCTAGAGTCAGGACTAAACATGGACCATCTAGAACTCTGAGGACCTCTAGGACCGGCCTCCTGCTGGTGTCTAGAGTCAGGACTAAACATGAACCATCTAGAACTCTGAGGACCTCTGGGACCAACCTCCTGCTGGTGCCGAGAGTCAGGACTAAACATGAACCATCTAGAACTCTGAGGACTTCTGGTGCCGGCCTCCTGCTGGAGCCTAGAGTCAGGACTAAACATGAACCATCTAGAACTCTGAGGACTTCTGGAGCCGGCCTACTGCTGGAGCCTAGAGTCAGGACTAAACATGAACCATCTAGAACTCTGAGGACCTCTAGGACCGGCCTCCTGCTGGTGTCTAGAGTCAGGACTAAACATGAACCATCTAGAACTCTGAGGACCTCTGGGACCAACCTCCTGCTGGTGCCGAGAGTCAGGACTAAACATGGACCATCTAGAACTCTGAGGACTTCTGGTGCCGGCCTCCTGCTGGAGCCTAGAGTCAGGACTAAACATGGACCATCTAGAACTCTGAGGACCTCCGGGACCGGCCTCCTGCTGGAGCCTAGAGTCAGGACTAAACATGGACCATCTAGAACTCTGAGGACCTCCGGGACCGGCCTCCTGCTGGAGCCTAGAGTCAGGACTAAACATGGACCATCTAGAACTCTGAGGACCTCCGGGACCGGCCTCCTGCTGGTGCCTAGAGTCAGGACTAAACATGGAGAAGCTGCATTTCAATTTTATGCTGCAAAAGTCTGGAACAAACTTCCTGAGGCCGTGAGACAGGCCTCTACTGTGACAATGTTTAAATCCAGGCTGAAAACACTTCTGTTTAATTGTGCTTTTGATTAATTACTCTTTTTTATCTGTTTCAATGATTTTATTCATTTACTTTTTAAACTTTTTGATTCTATGTTTTGTAATTTGACTGCATTTCTTTTTTCTATCATGTGAAGCACTTTGAATTATATTTTGTATGAATTATGCTATACATATAAACTTGCCTCGCCTTGATTCTGATGTACACAACTTCGTCCAAACTTATCTAAATCCTTACATAACTACTAGCATCAGAAATTCATTTCTATATTTCAATTGTGAAATTTAAAAAAATCTGACCATATGGAGATAAGTCACTATTGTCGTGTGTGTGTGTTTTGTATGTGTACTGGTCCGATGGGGGATGGAAGGCAGTGTATGTTCGTCAGCCACTGAGAGGTTATTGATTGGTTTGGAAATGATTAAACTCCCAGGAGTCCTAAAAGTCTGTTGCTGTGTTGCCTGTTTCAATTTTTAATCTTAATACATTATTAATGAGTTACATGAACGAGGGTCATAACAATTATTAGGATGTCAAAATGAGTTTGAAAAGGAAAGAAGACAAATGGGGTATTGTTTTTGCAAAAAATGAAATTTTTCAGCCCAAAATTACAAAAAAAATGACGAGTTTTATTTCTTAAATACACGTCAACGACAAGATGTCTTTAAGATGTTTTGCAACAGTAAATCTTAACTGGCCGAATTTTTCTTTATTATTTGACTTACTTCAAAGTGAGAAACTACTGTTTGCTTCCAAAGATCTTGTAGGACGAATCCCTCATCCAGTTTCCCCCCACCGTTCATCCTGTTCAGGGTCACTGCACAGGATCAATAGTGGGGGAGAAGTGGGACACACTCTGGACAGGTCAACAGTTTATCAACCAGACAAACAATGACATATGTTCACAGTCACACGATGCCCGAACACCAGTTTTTAAACTCGTACTCGTTTTTCCGACCAATCATTTCTCAGACTCTACTTGATATTTTCTATAAATTTGAAAAATTAAAAATGCTAACTACTATTTTTTTTCAAATTAATTCTTATATGTAACTAAAAAGACTGGATTGACTTTATAAACTATTAATCAAGAGTGAAACTTTATCAAAGCGGCATTACTGATTATTCGCAGCTAAATTCCATGTGTTCGTTTGAAACTAATCAAAGCCTTTGGAGAAAATCTGTGTTATGTGGTCCAACATAAGAATAATTTCTTAAATTTTGAGTTACTCAACCATCCATAAAAACCTCTAGACCTCTCAAAATAGAACCATTTTAGTCACCAAATTGTTATTTGGAGATAAAATCCATTCCTATCCTCGGCAGTACTAGAACTCCAGCTCGTTATGTCATTGCAAATAAAATGTATTATTATTATTATATTTGTGCATATTTTCCAGCAGGAATGATCATTAAACTTTCTGAGATAACAAATTAGGACTATTTAAATTTAGGGAAGAGGTGTTTGATCAGTGGTAAAATGTCCCCCCTTGGATGGTTCGATTCCCATTGAGCCCATGCTTAAGTGTTCTCAGGGAAGACACTAAACCCCCTGTTTCTCCCACCAGTAGCGCCTGCTGCGGTGCAATGCAGCACAGAAATTTTCCCATTTTCCCAAATTTCCCATTTTTCCATAAAAATAATAATGCATCATACTTAATAGCGCTTTTCAGGACGCTCAAAGATGATTCACATATGAATTATTCATTCACACCATACCAGGTGATGGTAAGCTTCTGTTGTAGCCATAGCTGTCCTGGGGCAAACTGACAGAAGTGAGGCCCCTCTGATCATCACCAACCAATCACACACACACCATCCAGACAAGGTAACGTGGGTGAAGTGTCTTGCCCAGGGACGCAGCGACAATTTTTAATCTCAACGGCCGTCCCACTGTGGCACCTGGGGTTCTGGCGGTCTCCCATCCAAGTACTACCCAGGCCCAGCTTGCTTAGCTTCTGAGGTCTAACGAAATCAGGCATTGACAAGCTGGTAATGAATCCTGGTAGATGAATACAGAACCTTAAAAAACAAATCTAACTTTCCTCTCAAATCAAACAGTATTTAATGAAACATTAATTATTTCTTTTTTTAGAGTTGTCTATAATTCTTCATATTTAATAAAGATCAGTTCATTAGTGGAAAATCAAAACCCAGAGAGCCGTATTAGTGGTAGAAGTGGTCTATCCATTTGTGGTTCAGATTAATCAATCACACATCTGAATCAGTGGTTTAATACATTTATGAAATGACTGGTTTCAATCTGCATAAAATTGCATAAATTTGTAATTAATTCATTGTTCTAAGTTTTTAATTCATTGTTCTTGTTTTTATCTAAAATCGATAAAAAACTGCTGATTACATTGATGTTTTTTTTTTCCATGCATTTGTGAACAAACGAACAGTTACTAAAACTTCATGAACCGAAGAATAGGTTAAGTTCTTCCTTATGACGTGCACAGTTTAGAAAAATAAGCCGATTATAAAACAATCAAATAGAACAAATGATTCATTTGCGGATACATGCCATTTATTTTGGAGCACAAATAACAAAGGAATTTATATGGCGAGGGGTTGCAAGTGTGATGCCCGCTGGGTTTGAAGAAAAACCAACTGTGTTTGTTGGAAGATTTGTAACTCATTTGTAAAGCCCTCCAGAGAACTTCCCGGCATCTTCTACCTGAGTAATTTATCACAGCATCAATCAGCACACGAGTCCCAGATCAAACTCGACTTCCTCGATGAGCCATCTGCTGTGTGACTTTGAGAGGAATTTAACTGTTGTGGCACATGTGGTGGTCCCTTCTGAATGCAAACACATTACAGACTTCAGATAACTCGCTTTTTGGTAATTAGTATTCTGGACATTGGAATTCATCAGTGTGTGCTTTCATTTCAGCTCGTCGGCCATGAAATAAACCTGACAAAAGACAGAATGTTGGAAACAAATTTAAACGTTTATATTAGATTTTTAAGGTCACCAGAGATGATACAACATAATTTAAGTTTTTGATTACGTTAAAAATGCATGTCTACCTACCACAAAATATCTAGTAGCAACACATTGGGTTATAAACTTTTGTAGTCATTGAACCACAAGAGAGCAAAAAAATTACAGTCCCACAACACCCGACTGGAGATGAAGACGTAAGCGATTAAAAGCACGAATAAAACAGACAGGAGACTGAGGACGTGCAACCAAGTACAAGGACATCATCATAGGAGGGTTGATACACACATTAGGAAGAGAGGTTACATTATATTTTAAAAAGAGTTAGGGTTAGGGTTAGAAAGAACAACATCTGGGTAAGACATGTACGCATATTACAAATTATAAACAAGAAGGTGGAAGATTTTAAGTACTTAGGATCAACAGTCCAAAGCAATGGAGAGTGTGGAAAAGAGGTGAAGAAGCGTGTTCAGGCAGGCTGGAACGGGTGGAGAAAAGTATCAGGTGTGATGTGTGATAGAAGAGTTTCAGCTAAATTGAAAGGGAAAGTGTACAAAACTGTGGTGAGACCGGCCATGCTGATTGGTTTAGAGACAGTGTCACTGAGGAAAAGACAGGAAACAGAGATGGAGGTAGCAGAGATGAAGATGCTGAGGATCTCTCTGGGAGTGACCAGGATGGACAGGATCAGAGGAACAGCACATGTTAAAGGAGGTACTGTAAATTACTGTCAGTCAGTCACCTTCTTACCCATCTACCCCTTTTGTGGTTACGGGACGTGGCGCGGCCCATCCCGACTGATTCGAGGCGAGGGACAGGGTACACCCGAATAGGTCGCCAGTCTGTCGCGTGGCTCCACAACCATATACAACCATATGTTTATGCGGTATAAACATACAGATTTATTCCTAGGGGCAATCATGTCATGACCAATCAACCTACCATGCATGTTTTTGGAGGGTGGGAGGAGTTACTGTAAGTGTTAAATGAATCTTGATTAAAAATATGGAAAGAATTTCAAGCTAAGGGATCAAGTTCATTTGCACTCATTGGTGTTATGAATTTGGTTGCAATTTATCATTTGTATCCAGAGATCAGTCGAAAATGAGACTGCGTGGACATGTGCTGAGGAGATAGAGTACATCGGCAGAAGGATGCTGGGTTTGGAACCACCAGGAAAGAGGACTAGAGGAAGACCAAAGAGGAGGTTCATGGATACAGTGAAGGAAGACATGAAGATAGTTGGCGTGACCAAAGAAGATACAGCAGATTAGATTAGATGGAAGAAACTGACTTGGTGTGGCGACCCCTGAAGGGAAATGCCAAAAGAAAAAGAAGATCGGTCTAAAACAGACATTTTAAACACTCCATCACTCTTAACACTTGAACATAGACAAATCAGCCGTTACACTTTTTATTGGGTTAAATGAATAATGATAAATGTTGTCTTACAGGATGTTGGATGACCTATGTGCAGAATGACCTACATTCTCTACAATACCGTCTCATTCACCACGCTAGGAAGATACACCACCATGAAAGGTGCCGTGAATCAAACAAGGACGCATTGTGTGACCTACATGATGCTTCTGTGTAGGTCAGTGGGTTGAATGAAAGAGAGGATGAATAGCTTATGGTGGCTGAGTAGGTTTTCTAAAGATTGCAGAGTAAGTTGTAATATACTGTATGTAGGGCTGAAACAACTAATCGAATTAATCGATCATAATCGATTATTGAAATAGTTGTTGACTAATTTAGTCATCGATTAATCGTTTAGAAAGTTTTTGCTGTCAACTGCACTTAATATTACACAACTTAATTGTTTTTTGTGTATTTTTACTCATGTTAACATAGGCCATTTTTGTTTGGTACTATACCTCTGAACAAGGTTAAATTTGCAAATCTAAAACTGTTAATGATTTCCTGTTTTTAAATGTGATCCTGGATGGTCAACAGTTTACAATTTATGTTTTTTTAGGCAGTACTATAAAACACATTTTATGGGTGCTCATGATTTACCTTTACTGTATACAGTAAGTAGATTTATTATTTTATATTTACTGTAGAAATGGTAATATTCTCCCTCTTTATTTCACAGAAAGATTAACATTTTTACTTGTTAGAATGAGCCCAACGTGTTGTTTAAGTGGTTATGAGTTGTGTTTTGCATATCTACATTCAATAAAATGCCAAAACACTATTATTTATTAAGTTGCCAATTTTACCCGATTAATCGATTAATCGAGCCAGTAATCGCCAGATTAATCGATCATCAAAATAATCGTTAGTTACAGCCCTAAATATATGGCTCTTTTTTTTTAGGTTAACACAAAATAGGATATGTGTAGCATAAAGTTAGGTACAGAATTAAGAATCATGTTTTCTCTTTCTTTTAAACAGGTCGTTTGCTTTTGTGCTCCATTTTTTCAATTAAACGGAAATTTCTCTTGCAATCTGGGGCATTTTTTTTTCTATTCATTGTCTCTAGTTTTGACATTTCACTGACCCATGGCTCATTAGGTATTCTCTGGCTTTTGCCATCCACAGCTTAGTAGTAAATTGCTGCTTGAATGTTAACGGGTGGGCTGTTTAAATGTGGAATGAGTGGGTGGTGTGTACTCTCAGAGATGCTTACCTTGCTTTAGGACTCGTTCAAATCAGCTTACTCATTGTAGTCAATGGGGGTTTTTGGACATTGTTGTATAAACATGATTTATGTACTTTGTTAGAGCAAGATTTTTAAATTTTTTTTTTTAGTCGATTTCATATGTTTCAAATTCTCTAGAAAGTTGAGATGTTTTAGTTTTTTAATTTTATTGTATAGTTACACAACTTTCTGTTGATTATTTATCCCAAGGCTGCACATTTAGTTTTGGCATGCAAGCTCTTAAAAACATCACTAAGTAAAAAAAGTAAAGCTGCAAATAAAAATTTTTTTTTTGAACATTATTGTATTTATTTGAGTCTTACGCGCAACATTTTCTACCTAAAAAAGAACTCAAAGTTTGGGTGTGCGGTATAAACGAGAGCTGGCGGGACACATATGGATGTATTTGTCATGATCCCCTCACCTGCCGCCAGGGGGAGCCCTGGACCTTCCTCATCACCCTGATTAGGGACACCTGAGATTGATTTCTGATACCACACACCTGTGGCCCCTGCCATCTATTTAATGGCAATCTCCCCAGACTTCCACATCGTGTCATCCAGCCAGGTCTCGTCACCCTGGTTGCCTGACCATGATTGAATTTTGTTATTGTTTGAACATTTGTTTCCTGAGTTATTTCTGTGCTCTTTGCTTTTTGGATTTACCTGAATTGTGTTTAATAAACCTTGTTTTTATGTCCTGCAATTGGGTCCTCCTTCCACACCACAACAATATTAGTATGTTATTTACATAATGACTCATTAGTTGAAGATATCGCCAACCACGATCGCAAAACATTGAACGCAACCACATCTCTCGACCCACAAAAGGCCTATGGTCTATTTTTAGTAACAGCATCCAAATCACTTGCATGGACGATGTAAAATAAATAATTTTTGATGGCTCATGCGTAACACTCACTGCAGAGGCGAGGCATATCTAAAGAAATGGTATCAATAATCAAATGCGTCATCAGCGTAATTGATGACCATTTCCTTCACTACGTCTCGCTGGTCTATGCCTAGAAAAGTAAATATAGGTAAGTATAACAATTTTTGATAAAAGATTAGGGGTGCATGTTATACAAATGTGTGCATTATATTCAAATAAATACGGTAACTCCCAAAAATAACAAGGGCCACATTTTTTGCATTTTACAGTATCAAAGGTTTAAAATACAACTTTATAAAGGGTATAAAATGTAAACAAATACAAAACAAAAATGACCCTATTTCTTGGTGTGTTACTCATCCAACATGTTCCAAATCAGTGCTTCGTGACTGTTTTCTTTGGAACCTTCCCAGTTACAATTCATATGATAATTCTACAACTCAAATTGGACACGTTACTGTAAAATATTGATGGAGTGATCGATTCACGTGTCAATGGTATTGATACGAAGTCAATGCTTGAACAGGATCGATATCCCACTCGGCACTCCTCACAGCTGAAGTAGCTCATCTTTTGAAAAGCCAACTAAAATATGGAGCGGCTAATTAACTTGCTGCCATCACAGGAGGTCTATTTGAAAAGAATAAATATATACGGACATGTATGTACTTGGTATTTCTCGAATACCAAAAATATGCAGTTTCACAAAGCACAAAAGCACATTTGTGTAAACGTATATGCAGATGACACCATTCTTTACAAGGTAACTTTTCGTCAAATATAAAAGGACACCAACATTTCTTTCTCATTAGCACAAACATTTTAGAAACACAGTGGTCGTGGTCAGACTTCAGAAAACCTTTATGGTAAGACAAAAATCCAAACCGGCTGGGGAGCAGACTTCAAGTTTAGTCCTTATTGTCAAATGCTGCACGTTGGAAACTCATTCAGCAACCCAAACCACCTTTCAGCTGCCAAACACATTACATTCTTCTATCTTTTATGATCTGCATTCATGTGACCACATGTGACAGGATGTGAGGAAATAACTTCTGTCGCTGCACTAGTAAAAAAACCAAGCTGCTTTATTTAAACGGAGTTTCTCAGCTTAAGTAAATACAAGTATGACGATGATCTTACCGATGACTGGTATTACACCTTCAAAAAATGTCCCATGTGTCTTAATAAATACCTACAAGTTTCATCATCTCTGCTTTTGCAATCAGCTTGAACGGGTGACAAAAATACTGTACCTCTAAATTTACCAAACACAACACATCACTGATCCATAAAAATCTGCAAAACAGTGTTTAGTTACACAAGTGTACAGATGGAAATAGAAATGCCTCGTTTTAGTGTAACATGCAATTTTACAAAGCTCGGTTAGATGTGCTGTTTGTTTACGGCCCAGAATCGAGTTGAGCGAGGATTTGGAGAAAAGTCTTCTCCGGTTAAGAAATAAAAGTTTAAAAGCTACAGGGCCGATTGAGTTGGACCCAATTTACTCAGAGTTTGTTTGTTTCTCTGAGGTGTCTGTGGGGACTCCACAAAAGCAACTGTAGATCTTTATACTTTTTGTAAGCTTTGCTAAAACCTTGCTTGGCAGTCAACTTATTCTGGTCTGCCATGAGACATGCCTCCAGTAAGAGGTATTTGACCTCCAACGTTAAAAACACAGGGAAAAAAGTTTAAAAATGGAAAATGACAGAAAGTTGGAGAACGATGGTCTCTGCGATATTATGCAGCACAGATTAGCACTGCTAAGAAAAGTTCTGTGACTACATGGTTACTCACAACACCCAAGAACTTTAATTAACCTGTTGTAGTTAAGAAGAGATGAAGAATGTAGTGAGTGAGAGAAACAATAAACGGGAGCGGGATACAATAGACGAGTAAGAAAAATATAAGTATAGCACTGTAAGCATGCAGTTTTTTGTAAACTAAGAAATCAATAATTGCCCCAGAAAAATCCCTTGTAAATACTGCCACTTATGACGTCAAATCCTCCCTCCTTTCTCTGCATAAGCATGTACACAACACAGTGTAAAACTTGTTTGAGGCTGCGAATATTAAAGCCCATCAAGTTAGTATAGCTAGCTCATACTGTCCTAAATTTTTATTTTGGTACATTTACCTAAATATAGCACTGTTGATGGGAACAACCAAGTGTCAGCAAAGTGCATTTTTTGAACCAATTCTTCCTAATGTTGGAAAGTGGGCGTGCCAGAGAACAAAATCTGTGGCTGAGAACAACCAGGCAACTTCAGGTTTGCTTTTATTTGGGGGTAGTGTTCACACATGGTCGAAAGTTCTGAAAAGTTGAGTTTGCACGAAACCTACCTGTTAACAACTATCTGTCAGTCAGTCACGTACTTAACCGTCAACCCCTTATGGAATTGCGGTGCCCATCCCGGCTGATTCGAGGCAAGGGCCGGGGTACACCCCGAACAGGTCGCCAGTCTGTCGCGCGGCCCTTTTAATAACTGATTTATTGTAAGTGAAATGAAGGATTTATTTACTTCAAATGACCAGACCATTATTTGACACTTTACCCCATGTCAAGTATCAACTTTTCAATTCAATTCAATTTTATTTGTATAGCCCAAAATCACAGATTTTCTGTCTCAGTGGGCTTCACATTAAAGATTCAGAAGGAGAAAGGAGTAAAGAGGGATACAGACCCTGGCTAGGATAGGGGAACAGGATACAGACCCTGGTTAGGGTAGGGAGGAGGGGATACAAACCCTGGTTAGGGGAGGGGTACAGACTTTAAAACTAAAAGAAAAAATATAAGAGAAAAACAAATGAGATAGAAAGCCAGGTACCTACCAAGGGCGATGTGGGTACAACAAGCGGCCAAGGCAGTCTGATAGAGAATAGTAGATAGAATTAGAGGACAGAACCCCAATGTACCATACGTTCCCCAGCTTCCACTATCTATTGATAGTATTCAACTTGAATTTAAGAATCGCGCTAGTTCAAAAACCCTATTTTTCATTATAACAACCCATTTTATTTACAAAACGCTTTTACATTTCAAGAAATCTAAAAGAACTAATATAGCCAATGGTATACTAGGATTTCATTTAAAGACACAAAATTTAAGATTCGTATTTCTCTTAAAATATGTATTGATTTTAGGGCTGAAACAACTAATCGAATTAATTGATTATAATCGGTTATTGAAATAGTTGTCGACTAATTTGGTTATTGATTAATCGTTTAGGAATGTTTTTGCTGTCAACTCCACTTAATATTACACAACTTGATTGTTTTTTGTGTACAAACTATCCGGACTTTTGTGTAAAACTATTATTTATTAAGTTGCCAATTTTATCCGATTAATCGATTAATTAATCGGTGATCGATTAATCGCCAGATTAATCGATCACCAAAATAATCGTTAGTTGCAGCCCTAATGGATTTCAAATTCTTACAAACCAGACATTTATACATAGTTTTTTTTTAAATTGACTTATTCAATTGAAAATTCAAGCGCACAATTTTAAGCATTCTTGTCTAAAATTGCAGACATTTTTATTCAACGACTGACATTGTCTAGCTGTAGGAAGATTGTTTCTTTCAAATTTAGTGTAACTTTGGGTTTTCACTGAGAAAAATTTGCTTGTACGTTTTCTCAAGCTTCCTTTGTTGTGGATCATTGTCAGAAACACATTGGGAAGGATTTTACCTCTTTCATTTATATGTTAATCTACCAGAAGACCTTGGTTGGGATTTGAGTGATTCCAGCATTGGGTTTGGTAATGTATTCAGTTGGACATATTCTGACAGCAGTGGAAAGCCTATACATCCTTCTAGCGTGGAAGTAATCTATCATTTCTAAGGTTTGGCAGCGTATCGACCCTGCAGACTCCTCCATCGTTCGACTCATTCAGACTGCTGCTAGAACATCTGTCAAATTTGGAGAACTAAGGGAAAGTGAGGTTGCATTTCATAATAAATCTGGAAGATGAAAATGAATTTGACTGGTCGACTGAAAAGGTTTGTTTCCATTAAGGCTTTCGACCTCAGTGGTGTTTCAAGAAACAGAGGAAGGAATGAAATATTTCACAAAAAGAGCCAATTGGTAGATAGAAGATGCTATTTCCTAAAAGGAAACCCTTTTTTCAGTCTAGCTTCTTAAAATATTACACATTACCAAAAAGTTTTTGAGCTGAAAAAAAAGGAAACAGATCATTTCTCTATTGGCGTAGAAAATGGACTATTATCGTTTTTTGCAAGAAATTCAAACTTTTCTTTAAGAAAACTACCCAATGTGATTTTTTTTTTTTTTTTACCAAGACCTTGAGAGAGACTTCAAAATTTTCCCTCGCCACTTATCACTCTGGTTTCTGCTGCTCTAGTTGCAGTTTATCTTTAATGGTCACTCATCAAGAGGCTCTGGCTGGCTGCCATATTTCTTAATGAGGTCAGACTTCTACCTGCTTAACTGACCGGATCAGCAAATGTCTCCTTTGAGGGTCCCTTGGAGATATAGTAAACAGAATGCTGTTGCAGGTTGTAAAGAGGTGTTTGCTAGCTTCCATAGGTAACAATCAGGAATAAGTTTAGCTCTAAAGAGTGGAGAAGAAGGATGTGTCCGGAGGAATTCAGGATCACCAGCTCATGCCTGAGTCACATTAAGGGGTGTCCTGATCTTAGATGTCATGCACTAGTTGTGCTGAATAGCAGCTTCTTTTAAGGTCTGCTCTCACACACAAAAGCTTGGTCAGGGATGTGAATGACGAAAAGATAAAGAATCACAGTGTGTATCTTCACTATACTGTTTCCAGGAGCGCAGTAATTTGAACTTCCAAGATACACTTATTTAATGTTTTCTACTTGTGTGAAAGCATGTGGCACACAAAGCTCGTATGATTTGTGTTGTGTGATGGCAATGTTGTGCCCGTTTGTACCTAAGAACAAATGGACAAATAGGATTACAAATATTCACTATAGAAGGGTGTGACATCACAAATGACGTCCAGCCAATGCACGTTCCATTTTCTGCCAATAAGGATGTTGCCATAAATATTTGGAGCTGCAAATATGCAGTCATTGGTCCAGTCTGCGTTTACATGGCAACCACCTACGCAACCAAGGACGAACTTTTTGAACGTACCATGCCCTTGCCATTGGCAAATTTCAAGCCTATCTGACCTTCGGATTAGCTTCCTTCTGCCAAACGTCCCCACATAATACTATTAATATCTTTATTTATCTGTTACTTAACTTAGGAACTGTGGACAGAGCATTGGGGTAAACACAAACAGATGCATAAAAAAACACATTCATTAAATACAGTACATGGGTGTGAACAGCCACTGTGTTTTAAATCGGTGCTTCGGATTGACCAGGTATTGTTTTGAACTTGTGCTTTTGTGAAAATAAGGGCAAAGTCATTTAGAGAATGTGTTAAAACTAAAAAAAATAGAGCCTGAATGGTTATGAAAACATTAAGTGACTAATGGTCATTTTTTTTTCCATCTATGAGCACTGGGTCTTTTTGGAGCCAGCAGCCACTTCCTACTTAGCATGCAGGAGTGACACAGCTTGCTATTTTCACTTTAATATACAGTCATTGTTTGAAAAATAAAATTGAACTTTTTTTTTAGTTATTTAACGTTTAACACAATGAACCCCATTAACAGTCCCAAAACGGACAGGTCACAGTGCTCGAGTTGTTTTGCATTGCAGTGAATTGATTTCAGAGTCCTCCTGAAATGTTGTTTTAGCTTGACAACCAACATTCTCCCATAAGCGAATGTAAAACATAACTAAGTTGAGAGGATTTCCATTTTAAAGTTAAAGAATTGGTTGATCTTCTGTTGCGTTCCCTTTTCATCTTGGATTTTCTTGCTTGAATTTTTGTAAAGTTGGACATCTACAATAATAATGATATGATATATTTCAAAGCTTTCCAATGGCGTCTACATAAATTGCTAGTAAGTCCCCGATCAACCTGCTGAGATTCCTCCCTGAAGTGCGCTTTCACAGTAAAAAACCATTGAATCCTGGGATTCTCGTCTTTGGACATGTATTTGTCATCAGGGAAGAAAAGAATTATTTATGGACTAACCTTTGGGTCTATTTGGGTTGTAAGCTGACTTCAGTTTTTTTTGTTACATCTTGTTGCTGAACCAAGGTCTGACCAACTATGACAACCTCATATCATAACACTCCCCCCCTCATGCTTATTTACTGGATGTTACGAATGGTGGGAGCATAAGAGTATCTGCCTCTCTTCTTCCTCTATCACTCTGGAGCAGGCTAATCTGGATTCATCAGACCACATGACCTTCAGCCTTTGCTAGAGTCCAATCATCATAGACTGCCACAAATTGAAGAGTTTTGACCCTACTAGTCTCCATAATGCCTGACCGGTGTTTTTCTGAATGCTGCACTCTTGTTCAGTCTTAAGACCACGAATTCCAACACAATGGGTTTGTAGAAATTTAATTGAAAATACTTAATTAATTTCTGAAGAGAAATTTGATGCTGCGGCGCTAACACCTCGATGCCTTCCCGGTTCACTTACGTAGTGTCATAGCTGGGAACTGAACAGTCAAAAAAAACAGTCCATAATGAGTCAGGCTTCAATGAAGCACACCAAAGTGGCCCTTCCACATTCCTGCTGGGTTTGAACGAGTGTCCCCAGTTCCTCCATCTTGCCAGCAAGCGTCCAAATGTTACCCATGACAACCGCAGGGACACTGGGCTCAAAGCGTCTCCTTTCTGATCGTCTCCTTCTCAGTTCTGTCAGGACTGCATAGACTCCTCCAGCCACAGTGGATCTTGTTCTGAGAGCTAGCTGCTGGTTGAGTCCACGCTAACAAAGCGAAACGACTCCATGACCAACAAAACAGAGAGCTTGCCGTTGAAACCAAAAAATGGCTAGCCTAAAAACAGCCGTCTGAAGCTAAACAGTGTGGTGCAAAATGACATCCAAATAGCGCACAAAGTCACATCTCTAGAACAAGACCAAACACAGGCAAATGCCCTTACTTTCATTATTGAGCATAGATCGAAGTTCCACTGTTGTTTTTCTTTGATTTGGTTTCAACAAATATTTAAGTAGATGACACTCCCCACTATCTTTTAAGTTTTATAATGATTTGGACACTTCTTAACCCAATTTTATTACCGTATTTTCCGCACTACAAGGTGCACTGCATTATAAGATGCACCTTCACTAAATTACATTTTTTAAAACTTTTTCCATATATAAGGCGCACCGCATTATAAGGCGCTACAGTAAAGGCTGTTCAACTTTGTCCTCTAACTGTGGCCATCTCGCTTTGTTCCCGCGGAAACTCTGTTTAGTCTTGTTTACTTGGCGCAGCGCGTCCTCTTGCTTCCTCCACTTCCTCACCATTGATTCATTGATGTTAAACTCTCTCGCTGTGGCTCTATTCCCATGTTCCACTGCGTGACCGATTGCCTTGAATTTAAACTCTGCGGTGTAACAGTGTCTCTTGGTAGGAGCCATTTCCAGGTCTTTACACAAACACACAAATGGAAATGAGACGCCTTTTCATATATCCCAGCATGCACCCCACACTACTTCTTCTACGGGGGAAATGGAGTTGGCAGCTGCTTACCACAGTTGCGACACCTGTTGCTGCTCAATATTAATCCATATATAAGGCGCTCCGGGTTAAAATCGTGGACTTTAGAGAAAATTTAAGGTTTTTAGGTGCGCCTTATAGTGCAGAAAATGTGGTAGTCTGTATATCTCCTTACATGTTTCTTCTGTTGGGCGTACAGTATAAACTCCCCCTTTTTAGTCAGACCCACAGTTTTTATGACCACAGGTTTCCACATTGTTATGTAAGAAATAATAAGCCGTTGCACCAGTTAGGGTTATATGTTTCTACCTGAAACATGATGTAATGACTCACCTAGTAATGGTCTAATGAGGGGCCCGCCTATTTGCTTGGTGAAATCCATGTGGTGACTTTTTTTTTTTGCCATGCCTTGCTATTCACCAGGCATCACAGCCAGAGGCGGTTTAACCTGTCTGTAAAAGATGCCAGTATTGGGCAAAAGATCACATTAGATCACTGTTTTTGCAAAAAGACGGTTAAATGCTTGATTCAAACTTGTGAACACACCGTTGAGTCTTGAGCACACCTGTTTCTTCAAGAGTGGAAACACAGTCCAGTGAGTAAAGCGTCCTTGCTAGCATGACGACTGTTCAATTTGGAGCGTAAGAAACATTTTTGTTTCTTATTGTCTTGTTGTTTTGTCGGGGATGTGGTAACTGGGCGTGGGAACTGGACTTTGTTTGCTTGACACAGCAGGTTTGTGGTCGGATAAGTCGAGACCGCTGTGTCCATAATGTTGGATTAACAGCCAGGATTTTATTCTTTTGTACAATCTGTTCAGTCAACAGTCTTTATGTGAGTCTGAGCATGTGCACTCGTGTCTGTTTGTTTCTTTTCCTTAAGAATGTGTTTTCCACAATGTTTTGGTTTTGTGTTGCGATCCTTGTGATGCAACACGAGCTATTCCACATCAGACAATGAAAAGTTAACAATTGAAAGAGAAGGGTACAAAGCGTGACAAGACTTTATTCAAGTGTAACCAAGCCCTCAGCAAAGAGAAGGAAATAAAATACAATCGTTTTACTTGCTTTTGACCATCAGAAGCTTGAGCAAACATCAAGATGAGTTACTACACTGCAAGATAAGGCTTTGATCAGACTGCTGACAATAGATTTTGCGAAACAATACATCAAAGGATTTACGGGATATTGAATTGAAAATACTTTATTTATTCCCAAAGGGAAATTTGAGTGCTACAATCATAAAATGTCATACAACATAATTACCGTAATTTCACGGCCATTAGGCGCACCGTAGGAAAAGGCGCAGTCTCAGTCACACACCGTCTTACAACAACACACACGCACGCATGCAAATGTGGGTATTACAAACTAGATCGGGAGCAAAACTGAGTTTGGTTGTGCTTTATTTAAGTAGTATAAACAAGCACATTACCGGTAATAGTCTTTATTCAAATCCGTCAAAGTCCTCATCCTCTGTTTTGGAATCGAGCAGCTGCGCAAAATCCAACAGAGCAGGTCCACTTCGCTCCTCGCTGTCAAAGTCACTGTCTGTACTGTGTGGCTCCTCAGAAAGGATACCAGCTTTTGCAAAAGCTCGGATAACAGTACCAGCAGACACGTTAGTCCAAGCATCTACAATCCATTGGCAAACTGCAGCGTAACTCGCCCGGTGCTGCCTTCCACCCTTCGTGAAACTGTGGTCTCCTTAGGTCATCCATCGCTCCCACGCCGCTTACACTTCACTCTTTAACGTTCTCATGTGTTTTCTTTCAGGTCCGCCTCGCGGGCACGGCGTTTTCTTTTAGGTCCGCTTTTTCTCACACACAAGGCGCACCGCACGAAAAGGCGCACGGCTCATTTTGAAGAAAATTTGAGACTTTTAGGTGCGCCTTATGGACGCGAAATTACGGTATTATTTTTTTTAACTGTTGTGAGTGAAACTTTAAAGGTTTGAAAGTGAAAGGTTGAATATTTTGATGGAGGATGGCGGAAATGATTTTCTGTACCGTTCCTTTGAGCAGCGGGGTTGCAGGAGTCTGTTGCTGAAGCTGATCTTCAGATGGTCCACAGATTTATGGAGAGGGTGGGATGGACTTAACATGATTGATGACGGTTATGCTTTCATTCCGTCCCTTGCCACATCCTTCACGCAGTCAAGGGGTGGGCCAACCACATGTCCAGCTTTTTTTATCAGCTTGTTCAGTCTGTTGGCATTCTTTGTTTTTATACCAGCTCCCCAGGCGGCCACAGCAAAGGACAGGACACTCTCCATGATGGCATGGTAAAACATGGAGAGCATCTTGATGCTGATGTTGAAGGACCTGAGCTTTCTAAGATAAAGAGAATGTATTAAACAAATCTAATGGTGGTTTTTGCATACTTCTCTTGGACATCATCTGTTTTTAATTACATGTAAAAATTATGTTTATTAGGCATGAAGAACAGAGATAATGTCTTACTCAACACTTAACAGATCCCACGTGTTGACTCTCAGACTCTGTAACAATAGAACAGTAAAGCTAAAAGGGATTTAAATCCACCACACGTTCTGCTTTGTCTTATTTGGGGACTTATATAATTTGGACTTATATAATGGACTTATATCATTTTGGCCTTGATATGTTCCGTTCCGTCATGTTCCGCTTGTTCCGGGTCGGGTCGCGGGGGCAACAGCCTCAAACGAGTAGCCCAGGCCTCTCTCTCCCCGGCTGCATCCTCCAGCTCACCTGGAAGGATCCCAAGTCGTTCCCCGGACAGCTGTGAGACATAGTCTCTCCAGCGGGTCCGGGGTCTGCCCCTTGGTCTTCTCCCGGTGGGACGTGCCCAAAGCACCTCGCCTGCGAGGCGCTCGGGGGGCATCCTGACTAGATGCCCGAATCACCCCATCTGGCTCCTCTCGACCTGGAGGAGGAGCGGCTCGACACCGAGCTCCACACGGATGGCAGAGCTCCTCACCCGATCTCTGAGTGAGAGCCCAGCCAGCCTGCGGAAGAAGCTCATTTCAGCCGCTTGTACCCGCGATCTCATTCTTTCGGTCACCACCCACAGCTGGTGACCATAGGTGAGGGTAGGAACGTAGATCGACTTGTAAATCGAGAGCTTTGCTTTTCGGCTCAGCTCTCTCTTTACCACAACAAACTGATGCAGCGTCCTAGTTATTGCTGATGCCGCACCGATCCGCCAGTCGATCTCCCGCTCAATCTTTCCCCTACTCGTGAACAAGACCAAGACTCGTGAACATGGGAATTAGCGCCTCCAAATCCGAGACCATGGTCCTCGCCCGGAAAAGGGTGGAATGCCCCCTGCGGGTCAGGGACAGGGTCCTCCCCCAAGTGGAGGAGTGTAAGTATCTCGGGGCCTTGATATGTGATGTCCAAAAATAAATACATCTTGGTTTGTAATTCTTGGTCTAGTCCAGGCATGGGCAAACTATGGTTCGCGTTTAACATAAACCATGTTAATGTTTTATTTTCCTGTAGTTCTGATGTTTCTTCACTAGATGGTGCCAAATATACAACAACACTGCTCCCATTGAATTGTGTGTGTCTCTGTGATGCGCACGTTATCAAAATAAACAGCGTGCACAAATATGGAAAGCCATCGGGCCAATCAATACACACGTAAACAAGTGTGTTAGATGTTGAAACAAGCAAAATTTTACATCAAGTGCTTAGATTTCAAACCTAGCGCCGCGAAATGCACGTTTTTAAGCGCTATCGCACTAAGATTCAGACCTAGCGCCGCTAGATTTGAAATTTAACACTCTTGATGCAACATTTAATGCATGTTTAAAATCTATAGCGTCATTCTATCGTTCTAATCTACCGGTTACCAAAGCATGCCATTCGTCTGGTCCTGTTCCGGCCCCCTGGTCAAATGTTAGAACTCAATGTGGCCACGAGTCAAAAAGTTTGCCCAACCTTGGTCTAGTCGAATCTGGTTAGTTCAACAACTGGGAGGTAGAACTACCCGTTACTGGTTTTTTAGGTACTCTGGAAACAATAAACAAAGTTACTCATTGTGCATTTAATGAACAAAAAAAAAATTCTGCTTCTGGTTTTTCCTCAATGATACACATTTTAAATACAGATCGTTCTAATTTTAGGGACACAAACAGATTTGTTTGCTTCAGATGAGTGAGTTACAATAGATCTTCCAGATCCCATCTGATCAACATCTGCAACGAAAGGTAAATCACATCAGACCTCTTGGACTCTCAAAAACAACAAATTTACTTTTGGCAGAAGAAAGCAGAGCAAAAAGATTGTAAAACTGAAGCCAGGAGGTCTGATCTGTGTATGTTTTTTTTCCTTCCTGCTCCATCTTTTCTTTTCTAACAAACAAAACCCAAATAATGTTCTCCTGATTGTGACATGGAGCAGCATCTTGGGTTCAGGCAGGCATGTAAACGCAGTAATGCTTCCTGTGCAACCGAATAACTTCACTGTTCTCCATCTGTCCCCAGAACCCGATGCACCCAACACTTTGATTCACTGGACGAATTGCATGTGTGCGATAGCAGAAACAGCAGAGTGGAGTTTTGTCCCGAGATGAACTTTTCTGCAGGGAGAAGTGGGAGGGAGAAGGATACGCAGGAAATAGCAAGGGAAAAAAAAAGGGAACAAAGAAGGCGGACATGACAAGTAAGAAAAGTACACTGAATAAAAAAAGACCCAATAAAGTGCACAGCGGTGCAAAAGAAGAGAAGCAATGAAACCTTGTGGAAAAACAAGAGAAAAAGTAGAAATGGAAAATGTATTGAATTATGTTTGTAAAAAAGTCGAGTCTGACACTTTAAACGAAAATTGTCTGACAATAAAAATAAAGTGGACCACACTGCTGTGTGGTTAAAAAAAAAAAAAAAAAAAAACCCAAAGGGAGCACAAGAGGTAGAGCCGTGAAAAAAAATAAATATCTTAACAAATAAGAAAAAGAAAGAAGTTACAGGAGACTTTTTATTTAAGCTCACAGTGATAATCATTTCCTCTAATGAGCCGATTTAGCAGCTCAGTTCCAATAAAACACCCAGGTGGTGCTCACTCATCACACAGTTTCAGGCAAAAATCTGCTTCTCATTGTTCTGTTTGGTCTGTTCTCACAAAGCTCAGCAACACTAAAACTCCAGAGGAAAAGGATTTCGGGAAGAACACATGGTCTGAACTATTCCTCGTGCATGGATAAGAGATAACATCCTGGTGCTGAGGCATGAAAATTTAGACATGTGGAACCAACGTGTTTCAAGAAAACATGAGGATTTCTGGACTGAATTGATTCCATTTCGGTTTTAAGTTTCTGAAAATGGAAGATTTTAATGGAACTTTATTTTGGGTGGAGATTCATTTCCTTTAAATCTGATGTGCCCAACCTTTTCTGTCCCAAAATCTACTTTTTAAGTATCAAACCTTCTCAGATCTACCAGTCCAGTGTCAACGTCAAAAACTGCAGTAAAACTACAGTCACAACACGTTTTGTTGTTGTTACACAACCATAAAGTATTTTCAATTAAAAAAAAAAAAACTACACACACAAGCCCTCTCTCAAACACACACAGACAAATTCCCCTTTCTTCAACACACACACAGACAAGTTACTCTCTCTTAGACACACACAGAGGTCCTCGCCCGGAAAAGGGTGGAATGCCCCCTGCGGGTCAGGGACAGAGTCCTGCCCCAAGTGGAGGAGTTTAAGTATCTTGGGGTCTTGTTCACGAGTGGGGGAAAGATGGAGCCGGAGATCGACAGGCGGATCGGTGCAGCATCAGCAATAACTAGGACGCTGCATTGGTCCATCGTGGTAAAGAGAGAGCTGAGCCGAAAAGCAAAGCTCTAGATTTACAAGTCGATCTACGTTCCTACCCTCACCTATGGTCACCAGCTGTGGGTGGAGACCGAAAGAATGAGATCGCGGGTACAAGCGGCCGAAATAAGCTTCCACCGCAGGGTGGCTGGGCTCTCACTCAGAGATCGGGTGAGGAGCTCTGCCATCCGGGAGGAGCTCGGTGTTGAGCCGCTTCTCCTCCAGGTCGAGAGGAGCCAGACGGGGGTGGTTCGGGCATCTGGTCAGGATGTCCCCCCGAGCGCCTCGCGGGAGAGGTGTTTCAGGCACGTCCCACCGGGAGGAGACCAAGGGGCAGTCCCCGGACCCGCTGGAGAGACTGTGTCTCACAGCTGGCTGGGGAACGACTTGGGACCCTTCCAGGTGAGCTAGAGGATGTAGCCGTGGAGAGAGAGGCCTGGGCTGCCCGTTTGAGGCTGTTGCCCCGCGACCCGACCCCGGAACAAGCGGAAGATGACGGAACGGAACGGAGACACACACAGACGAGTTACTCTCTCTCATACACACACAAACACACAGTCAGACATGTGCGCGCACACACCAAAACATTTTCCACGCACACACAGTGCTTTGGGAGGGGCCACAGCAGCACCAGGCGCTGCCCATTGAGAACTGGCTTAACAACATGATTTTAAATCACAGACTCTGAAAATCTCCAATAACACTAGCAAAAAAAGACTCTAGAGAGTCTTAAAACTCACTAAAAATAGCATCAAAATTGTGAATTTGGAAACACTGACTTTCTGTCATTTTCTTTTTCTGCACATGTGGCGGTCGACTAAGGATCAGTTCGCGGGCTACCAGTAGACCGTGATCGACTGATTGGGAACTCTTGCTTTGAATGAACCAAACATAAATAAACACAAGAGTTAAGTAAAAGGAAAGCAGTAGAAATTGCTCTCAACCTCTGATTTAAAAAAAAAAAAAAAAATGGACGTGTGGTTGGCTCAAGATTGTTTGATTGGTGATTTCTTCTATTTGGGGGTTCTTCTTTTGGTTTTCTTCAGTTGCGGCACTCAAATTTCCCTTTGGGGTAGAATAAAGTATTTTCCGTTCGTTCCATTCCGTCATCTTCCGCTTCTTCCGGGGTCGGGTTGCGGGGGCAACAGCCTCAAACGGGCAGCCCAGGCCTCTCTCTAGCTCACCTGGAAGGATCCCAAGTCGTTCCCCGGCCAGCTGTGAGACATAGTCTCTCCAGCAGGTCCGGGGTCTGCCCCTTGGTCTCCTCCCGGTGGGACGTGCCCGAAACACCTCGCCTGCGAGGCGCTCGGGGGGCATCCTGACCAGATGCCCGAACCACCCCATCTGGCTCCTCTCGACCTGGAGGAGGAGTGGCTCGACACCGAGCTCCTCCCGGATGGCAGAGCTCCTCACCCGATCTCTGAGTGAGAGCCCAGCCACCCTACGCATGAAGCTCATTTCGGCTGCTTGTACCCGCGATCTCATTCTTTCGGTGACCACCCACATCTGGTGACCATAGGTGAGGGTTGGAACGTAGATTGACTTGTAAATCGAGAGCTTTGCTTTTCGGCTCAGCTCTCTCTTTGCCACGACGTACCGATGCAGCGTCCTAGTTATTGCTGATGCCGCACCGATCCGCCAGTCGATCTCCCGCTCCATCCTTCCCCCACTCGTGAACAGGACCCCGAGATACTTAAACTCCTCCACTTGGGGCAGAACCCTGTCCCTGACCCGCAGGGGTTATTCCACCCTTTTCCGGGCGAGGACCATGGTCTTGGATTTGGAGGCGCTAATTCCCATCCCTAAAGTATTTTCAATTCAATCAATTCAAAAGTAAAGTTGGAAAAAATCTTCAGTCGTCCAAATTGGACTCATTTTTGTAGAAACCCTCAGCAATTGTATTATTTAACTTGATGTTGATGACCTGACAGGATCAAAATTCCAGAATTGGAAAAAAAAAAGCCATGTCTCGATTTCTATTTGTAAACAAAGGGAAAAAAAACAGAAGTTGGTTTGAAGGTTGTGCTTTGGTTTCCACTGACTTAGTTTGAAACTAATGACTAAAAAAGAACCGACCCATTTTCCCATTTTATTGAATGTGTGAACAAAATAACTTTTGGAAATCGTTCAACATTTGAATGAATTGTGGTTTCCGCTCTCCCATTGGAACATTTTGTGATCTGGAAACTATTGTCCAAACAGAACCACTACTCATTATTCTGAAAAAAATAAAAATAAAAAATTTCCAAACTATGAACATAGTGGAGCCACATCTCATAACTGGACATTTTTTTCCAAAAGAAATTATGCTTATTTGTAGAAATACATGTTTTTGAGTTGGTGTTTCTTTTGGTATTTTTGTCCCGCTTTTGTTCGTGTACTTATCCAAGTAAATCCATTTTTGTACAAGATACCAATCATACTATTCCACTGTTTCCAGATCAAAACGTTCTTTTCGGGTTTTTTTTACAAGTTTAATGCAAAATAAAAAACACAATTTTCCGGTCTGTTTTGCGATTGTCAGTTAGCCTTTCACCCCATATTTAATAAAATCAAACAAAAGTTTTTAAGTTGTGTTATTACTTTTTAATTTTGAACTGACTAAATAGGAAACAAAGAACAAGCAAGTGTCCAACAGGGTGGACGTTGGAGGGGTGATTGCTTTCACAGCCCTGGGGAAAAAACTGTCTCTGAGGCAGGTGGTTTTGATGGTCGTGTACTTTCTTCAACACACAGACAAGTTCCTCTCTCTCAGACTCACAGACTCTCTCTCTGTTTCACTGATGGGAGAGGTACAAACAGTCCGTAACCTGGTTGGGTGGGGTCCATCACTATCCATCTTACGTTCTGCTGAACTCGAGAGCTGTAGACCGAATCCACATCTGGCAGCCGGCACCCTACGATCCCCTGTGCAGTCTGCACCCCCCCGGGCCAAGTCCTTTTTATTCTGTGTAGTGCAGCTGCCGTACCACACAGTCATGCTGAGAGATATGGTGTACTCTATAGTGGCTCTGTAGAAGTTTGTTAGTAGTTGAGAGGAGAGTCCAGAGCACTTCAGCTTCCTGAGGAAGAAGAGACGTTTTTGGGCCTTCTTCGCCAGGTCTATTGTGTTGGTAGTACACGAGAGGTCTGCGGAGACGTGGATGCGCAGGAATTTCATGCTGTCAACACACTCCACAGCTTTCCTCTGTATGCAGAGCGGAGCGTGTTCAGTCCTCCTGGACCTTCTATAGTCTACTATTGCCTCCTTTGTCTTACTAGTGTTCAAAGAGAGATTGTTCTCGGGACCTCCTCTCTGTAATGGGTCTCATCATTGTTGGATATGAGACCCAGCACAGTGGTGTCATCTGCAAACTTGATAACCATGTTCATGGGTTGATGGCAGTGTAGTTGTTGGTGAAGAGTGTGAACTTGAACCCTAACGGGCCAAGCTGACCTGGTGATTTCGTGACCAGCACAGTAAGGGTCCCTTTGGGAACTGTTTTGGCCTTACTTTCTATTTTCCACCTACATTGCTATCATCTACAGCTACTCTGAGTGTCCAGAGGTACTTTGTAGAGTGTGTGTAAAACAGAAATAAGAAACTATGTGAGAAAAACGACATGCTGCCTGCACAACCCTTCAACAATACAGGAAGTCATTGTCTATTATCAGACTCTACATCACATCAATTACAAGGCCCACGAATACACTTAGAAACATCATATATAGAAACACCAAGGACACAGACCTGTAAATACTACCCCCATATGCCCACATAAACACAAGTACATATACACATATACATACCATGTGCACACATGTAAATACAAAATGAATATATGTAAATGCCACATGTGCAAACATGTAAATACAGGAACATACGTATACACACCAGATGTACACATTATTTATTTATGTGCATATTGTATTAAATATTACATGTGCCCACGTGCATATTTCAGTGAGAATCTGTGTAAATATCTAGTCAAAACAAATATAATGCCACAAACTGTGAATGTTCCGTTCCATCGTCTTCTGCTTATCCAGAGCCGGGTTGCGGAGGCAACAGCCTCAGACGGGAAGCCCAGGCTTCTCCCACCCCAGCTGCCTACTACAGCTCCCCAGGAAGAATCCCGAGTTGTTCCCCGGCCAGCTGTGGGACATAGTCTCTCCAGCAGGTCTGGGGTCTGCCTCTTGGTCTCCTCCCGGTGGGACATGCCCGAAACATCTCATCAGCGAGGTGCTCGGGGTCCTGACCAGATCCCATCTGACCATATCTGGCTTCTCTCGACCTGGATGAAGAGGGGCTCGGCACCGAGCTCCTCCCGAATGGCAGAGCTCCTCACCCGATCTCTAAATGAGAGCCCAGCCACTCGCTTGTATTTGCGATCTCATACTGCAAATGTGCTGAATCCAAAGTTATTTTATAAATGTTGATTTGTGTACTTGTTGTTTGTTTCCTCTCGTGTGTTCTTGTTTTCCCATTATGTATTTGTTTATACCTATCATTATGCAACAGAACAGACGTCCACTGGAGCTGGTCAATAAGGGATTCCTATTTTCGTTTCTATGCAAAGGTTATATTCTAATGTATCCTACCTATTTGGTTTACCTACCAGTTCCTGTCAGCAATTACCTAGATTTTGGACGTTAGGTTATGAAAAAAGTTTGCAGATGACATTGTGATCTGTAGTGAGAGGAGGGAAGAGGTGGAGGAAAAGCTGGAGAGGTGGAGGTTTGCACTAGAAAGAAGAGGAATGAAGATTAGTCAGAGTAAAACAGAGTACATGTGTGTGAATGAGAGGGATCCAAATGGAAAAGTGAGGTTACAGGGAGAAGAGATAAAGAAGGTGGAAGATTTTAAGTATCTAGGATCAACAGTCCAGAGCAATGGAGAGTGTGGAAAAGAGGTGAAGAAGCGTGTTCAGGCAGGCTTGAACGGGTGGAGAAAAGTATCAGGTGTGATGTGTGAGAAGAGTTACAGCTAAAATTAAAGGAAAAGTGTACAAAACTGTTATGCTGTTTGGTCTAGAAACAGTAGCACTGAAGAAAAGACAGGGAAAAGAGATGGAGGTAGCACAGATGAAGATGCTGAGGATCTCTCTGGGAGTGTCCAGGATGGACAGGATCAGAGGAACAGCACATGTTAGAGGTTTTGGAGATAAAGTTAGAGAGGCCAGACTGAGATGGATGCTGGGTTTGGAACCAACAGGAAAGAAGCCTAGAGGAAGACCAAAGAGGAGGTTCATGGATACAGTGAAGGAAGACATGAAGATAGTTGGTGTGACTGAAGAAGATGCATCAGATAGGGTTAGATGGAAGAGGCAGACTTGCTGTGGCGACCCCTGAAGGGAAATGCCGAAAGAAGAAGAAGAAGGTTATGAAAAAAGTTGGATTGAGTCAATCACAGGGTTGTTAAACTTCGTTCATTCACAAAATAGTCTGCTCTTATCTGGAGTTCCATTCCTTTACAAAAAAAGGAGAAGATCCAGATTGAAGTTGGCCTGTTGTCTGATTTCACGGCGAAACAGAAAAGCTTGTAAAACAATGGGAGGATCAGGAGAAAGTGTTTATACTCGTGTGATTTTGGCTAAGAAGGTGCTGAAAGAATACCTGGACCTCAGAGCTACTTTTATTGGCAAACCCTAAATGCTGAGCGAGTAAAAAATAGAGCTATTTGTCACCTGGAAATATTTGACAAGCGTAAAATGATTAGACTTGGCTTATTTGCTCTCACACAAACAATCAGTCACTATTAAAAGCTTTCACCTGAATGCAACTCTTTATCTTCCTAATAAATTATAGCTGGTACTTTGGCCTTTCCAAATGAATTCTTATGTCACCATTCCATTCCCGTCATCTTTCCCCAAAAGAATAATGCATTACAGCAAACTGAAGCGAGTAGAAAGTTAGAAACAGTAGCTTCCAAAAGCAGCAGTGAAGATTCATAGTCTTCTTTTTCTCTTTTCGACATTTCCCTTCAGGGGGCGCCACAGCAAGTCAGTTTCTTCCATCTAACCCTATACGCTGTATCCTCTTAGGTCACACGAACTATCTTCATGTCTTTATTCACTGCATCCACTAACCTGAGTAAAAGGTAAAAAAAATAGTAAGAAGGGCTCGACCAATGAGCCTGTGTTACCTATGATGGCCGTGAATGGCTCCTATTGTAGCCACAGACCAGTAAACGACCCCTATTATAATTTATAATCTATTTTTATTTCTATTTTTATAATTCATAATCTATTTTATAATAGGGTCGTTTACTGGTCTGTGGCCACAATAGGAGCCATTCACGGCCATCATAGGTAACACAGGCTCATTGGTCGAGCCCTTCTTACTATTTTTTTTACCTTTTACTCAGGTTAGTATAAATAGATCCAGTTTTCAGTCCATTTCATTCAGATTGAAAATGATTTCCGGATGGAAGTCGAAACGTCTCGTTTAAGAGATACTATCCAGAAGACTTTTTTGAAACTTCTTCTACTACAGATCCTCAGCATCTTCATCTCTGCTACCTCCATCTCTGCTTCCTGTCTTTTTCTCAGTGCTACTGTTTCTAGACCAATCAGCATGGCCGGTCTCACCATGGTTTTGTACACTTTTCCTTTCATTTTAACTGAAACTCTTCTATCACACATCACACCTGATACTTTCCTCCACCCGTTCCAGCCTGCTTGAACACGCTTCTTCACCTCTTTTCCACACTCTCCATTGCTCTGGACTGATGATTCTAACTACTT
This sequence comes from Neostethus bicornis, assembly GCA_902685375.1. NCBI lineage: Eukaryota > Metazoa > Chordata > Actinopteri > Atheriniformes > Phallostethidae > Neostethus > Neostethus bicornis. Next base: position 8,782,144 of record CACRXE010000076.1, on the reverse strand, counting down.
AAAATATTTCCCCTTCAGATTCACAGTACCGGTCACATTTGTGCATTGAGCTGTAATTCATTAAAAACTTTGCCTAAACAAAGGAATCTGATATCTTTGGTGAAAAATGTGCGCTGGAACGCTACGATACGTTGAGTTTTTCTTTTATAGGCAGCTGAACAAACCTCATTGTGAATCCGTGGAGCTTTTATCGTGTAGAGCCCAACTCCAGGTGTTGTTCTTTGGCTTCGACCGGAATGATTAATGATGCATTGAACGACGGGATACAATAACCTTAAAGAAAGCTTTTTGTTAGACATTTTCTCTCAGGTGTACTCTTCATCTTGACCAGTTGGCCTTGAAACTAACACACCTGTGTGTTTGTGGAGTTTAACAGAAGAAAACCGGTTTTTCTACAGAAGAAAAGATGAAAGCTGTTCGTTCTTTTACAAGAAGAATTGTAATGATTGTGTAAACACACAACAAAGAGGAAAACGGGGCGTCAATAATTTCTCATTCTCTTGCTTTTATAGTAAAGATTTGGGATTTTTTTTCGTCTGATGGGAAAAGGTCACCATTATAGTTAAACTAAGACTGGGTTTTAAAACTCTTCCTTCTTTAGAAGTCAATGCAGTCTTCTGGTTCAATTGGGGTGTTTGTGACTTCTTCTTCTTCTTTCGGCATCTCCCTTCAGGGGGCGCCACAGCAAGTCAGTTTCTTCCATCTAACCCTATCTTTTGTATCCTCTTTGGTCACACCAACTATCTTCATGTCTTCCTTCACTGTATCCATGAACCTCCTCTTTGGTCTTCCTCTAGGCCTCTTTCCTGGTGGTTCCAAATCCAGCATCCTGGGTTTTTGTGACTGAATTTCGTTTTTTTTTTTAACTTTTTTTGTATTTTTTGTCTATTAACGTCATCATTGGCTCCAGATTTATTTATTTTAGTTCATGATGAGGTCTTTGGGATATTTCGATGTGTTCTATTTTATTTTGTCTGCACTCAAATAGAAAACGCCTTCTTAACCGTCTATTTCTTGCGATGTTACAGGGGGTCCCAGAGCCCATTCCGGCTGATTTGAGGCGAGGGGCGGGGTACACCCAAACAAGATGCCAATCTAGCGCCATAAACACACTCCTTCCTAGGGCCAATTATGTCGTGACCAATCAACCTATCATGCATGTTTTTGGAGGTTGGGAGGAAATGGGAGTACCCGGAGAAAACCCATGCATACTTCTTCTTCTTCTTTCGGCATTTTCCTTCAGGGGTTGACACAGTAAGTCAGTTTCCCTATCTGCTGCATCTTCTTCAGTCACGCCAACTATCTTCATGTCTTCCTTCAATGTATTCATGAACCTCCTCTTTGGTCTTCCTCTAGTCCTCTTTCCTTGTGGTTCCAAATCCAGCATCCCTCTCTCCACTGCACATGTCCAAACCATCTCAGTCTGGCCTCTCTGACTTTAAAACCTCTAACATGTGCTGTTCCTCTGATCTTGTCCATCCTGGTCACTTCCAGAGAGATCCTCAGCATCTTCATCTCTGCTACCTCCATCTCTGTTTCCTGTCTTTTCTTCAGTGCTACTGTCTCTAGACCAAACAGCATGGCCGGTCTCACCACGGTTTTGAACACTTCCCCTTTCATTTTAGCTGAAACTCTTCTATCACACATCACACCTGATACTTTTCTCCACCCGTTCCAGCCTGCCTGCACATGCTTCTTCACCTCTTTTCCACACTCTCCATTGCTTTGGACTGTTGATTCTAAGTACTTAAAATATTTCCCCTTCAGATTCACAGTACCGGTCACATTTGTGCATTGAGCTGTAATTCATTAAAAACTTTGCCTAAACAAAGGAATCTGATATCTTTGGTGAAAATGCCAAGTGCCTATTTCCACTAGGCACTTGGCGTTCGACTTTGGATTAGTTCTATCTACATTTTGGGCACCCCTGATCTGGGTTTGATCAACCTTCTATGTGGGGGTGTTCGACTCTGATCCCACTCTGCAGGGGTTTTATTCCAACACATTTTCGATCTCTGCCTGATTTATGCCTCCAAAATGGCCGACTTCCGGGTTGTTGACGTCACATAAAAAACTCCATAGGCTGCTGGATTTAATTAGTTTCAATTATTTATTTTTAAGCAAAAAAATGATAAAAACAATTTTGAACAACCACTGACTTAAATGTTGAACTGACCTCTAGTAACCTTTGTCCCTGTTTACTGAAGCACAAAGAACAAAAACAACTTTTTATCATTCTAAAGCCGCCTGATCAGAGAATAATAAACTTCAGCAGGCTGCCTGTCTGAGCATAATCCAAAATAAACTTTACTGTTATAGTTTATTGGCATTATTGGAGGCCTAAGCTTTATGGGGTTGTAACTATGATTTATAATGTCCTGCTGCACATGGTGATCATAATGTATCTGCAACAGAATGATGGGCTTTTAGATCAATATCGATGGCAGAATGATTACTGCAGGAGTTTGGGGTGTTGGAACCAAAACTAAAGCAGTAAATGTAAAGAACGTGGGGATGTTATATGGAAGCTCCCTGTGTTTGATTTTTAGAAATAAGCTCACACAACCTGACGGAAAGCTACTTTAACACACTTGGCTTCCAAATAAATTAGTATTTTAATATTTTTCATACTGGCTTATTTTAGTTTGGGATCAAAAAGGTGGAGGTGTCAGGGTTTTAGGGGATGTGGAAGGAGGAAGACCCAATTGTAGGACTTCAAACAAGGTTTATTAATTTAATTCGGAAAAGTCTGTGAAGCAAGAAGCACAGGATTAACTCAAGGTTTCAAAAGTTCAAACATGGTCAGGCAACCAGGATGACCTGACTGGAAGGGATAGTAAGACCCAACCGAAAAGTCCGGGGTGATTCCCCTTAAATAGATGGCAGGGTGCACAGATGTGTGGAATCAGGAATCATCCTCAGGCGTCTCATTGGTGAGGTGTTTCAGGCACGTCCCACCGGGAGGAGACCAAGAGGCAGACCCTAGACTCGCTGGAGAGATTATGTCTCCCGGCTGGCTAGGGAACGACTCAGGATCCTTCCAGGTGAGCTGGAGGATGCAGCCGTGGAGAGAGAAGCCTGGACTTCCAGTCTGAGGCTGTTGCCCCTGCGACCCGACCCCGGATGAGCGGAAGACGACAGAACAGAAAAAATCACCTAGTGTTCCAAATCTTGAGGTCTGCTACCGTCTTATTGGCTCAACAAAATTAACAATATTTATTAAAGATCACAGAATTTATTGGTCGGCAAATTCCTCAAAAGTTTTTTTTTTTCGGCCTGATGGGAAAACATTACGCATCATGGGGACGATAATCGTTTTTTTCTGTTTCCTTGATATAAATTTTAATCTAATTACCTACACATTTACAAAACAATAGAAAACGAAAGGTATTTTTCCGACGTTACTGAGTTGTTTTGCTTCTTTTCCACAAAAAATTCACATGAATTTCAGATAAAAGCCAGTGGAAATCCGAACTATGGTCTGGAATAGTTTGACCTCGGTTGTTACCGTGTCGTGTTTGTACCGTGGGAGCTTGTTAGCTCTGTATCCAAAACAACCGTATGGGTGGAGAAGAAACAGATGTGGACGTTGGCAGATTTTTGAGGAGATCCTCCAAAGCTGGACAGTGAGACGTCAGCAACAGACTGTTTCCTCATTACCTCCCACCCACCCAAAATGTAGAGCAGGCCGTCCACAGACTTCTTACTTATTTATTCATATTCAAATAAAAATAAACTTCATTAAGTCTTGATTAACTCCATCAGCTGTTTTACTCCCTTTACCCAAATAAACATTTGACTCAGTTCTTTCTGAACATGTGAACCCAGTGAACTTGAGGTAAAGGGTAAAGGAAACAGGGGGAGGGGGAGAGGATGGGGTGGTGCTTGGCAAACGCGTCCGTTCCACTTCAGTTTTGATTCATGTGTTGTGATTCCTGCAGTGTCCTGATTTGGCCTCGTGGATCAAATGACCCAGAGCGAGTAAAGCATTAGCAGCACATGTTTTGGTTTCACAACCACGTTCAAAATATCAAATCATTTTTGAAAAGTGACAAAGAACTGATTTCAGATGTCATTTCGACGCTGAGACAGCAAAACTTTTCTAGCTGAAAGAAAATCAGAAAAATCTGGAAAACAAAAAAACTCAGAAACTAGACTTCAAATAACTTTAAAGTCCTGAGATAAAAACAACTGCTTTTTTTTTATAAATTATTTTTAATATACTTTATTAATCCCTGACCGGGAAATTTGTGTGCTTTATTTCACCGCAGTAGGCTGCCACCTATGGCGGCGCCAATGGTGGGAGAAACGGGGGGGTTAGGTGTCTTCTCCAAGAACCCAAGACGTAAACTCAGTGGGATGCGAACCTGCAAACTTCAAGTCCCAGGTGGGGACGAGGTTTGTAACACTGTCCTTTCTGTGTGGAGTTTGCATGTTCTCCCCGTGTTTGCGTGGGTTTCCTCCGGGTACTCCGGTTCCCTCCCACCCTCCAAAGACATGCATGCTAGGTTGATTGGCCGGTGACAAATTGCCCCTAGGAATGAGTGTGTGTGGATGGTTGTATGTATGTGGCCCCGCGACAGACTGGCGACCTGTTCGGGGTGTACCCTGCCCTTCGCCTTAAGTTAGCCGGGATGGGCTCCGGCACCCACCGCCACCCCGAAAGGGAGAGACGGATAAGAGGATGACTGACTGACTTTGTTAATCCCTGACCGGGTATTTTATGTGCTGCACTACACCGCAGCAGGCTGCCACTTAGAACGGCGCCAAAGGTGGGAGAAACGGGGGTTTAGGTGTCCTTTCCAAGGACCCTAGACGTGAACTCAGCGGGATGTGAACCTGTGAACCGTCGTTTTTAAAGTTGGCTCAGGACTTTTTGTTTTTAAAGTCCTGAGCTAAAAACGACCGCTTTTTTTTTTTTTAATATACAGTACTTTATCAATCCCTGACCGGGAAATTTGTGTGCTGCATTGCACCGCAGCAGGCTGCCACCTATGACGGTTCCAATGGTGGGAGAAACGGGGGGTTTAGGTGTCTTCTCCAAGGACCCTAGACGTGAACTCAGTGGGATGCGAACCTGCGAACTTCCGGTCGCAGGCGAAAGCTCTAATCACTGAGCAATCGTCCCCTACTAATGTTCTCCCTCCCCCATGCTTTCCAACTCTTTGTTTCCAGCCTGCGTTTACGACGGGAAAAAAATGGCAAAAGCTTCTTTCAGCGTAAAGCAAATATGTTTATTAAGTATTTTAATATACATCAGGAAAATTCCACTTCATATAATACAGAAATTCTTTTGAAATGAAAGTCGAATGTACATGGGAAGCTATTTACAATCCAATCACTGAAAGATGAGACAATCAACACCATCAAGACAAAAGAAGATAAGACTTTACAGTATGTTCTCCATCCGTCTGCTGTTCCTTTCATGGCGTCTGTTGTGTTTCTGAGGAGCTGTGAGTATTCGCTAAGACACAGAAGTATTTGTGCATGCGATACGTTTCCCAGTATTTGGTTAAAAAAAAAAAAAAAAAAGCTCACTGTTAGCCTGCAAAAATATGACAGCCTATAAAGCTAACGCAGCTCATGAGAAACAGATGTTTTATTTCGATCTGTGTCACAGTCCAGCTCCTCCTCCCCTGCACACTCCCGCGGGATTTAATTCCTACTCAACTTCTCACAGGAAGGGGAGGACGCACAACAGTGTGCTGTTTCAACTTTGGCTTTACAACTTAGACCAACGGCCCGAAGCCGCCGTCATGGCTGAACCCGCATTTGTGTCATGCCCCCTGATAAACTCCAGCAGGAATAACTCAAAATGAAACCACGTGAGGAAGAAATACTCAAATTTTGTTTAAGATCTACACGCAACTACGCAGATGAATGGCTTTTCAACAAGTTGCTGCGTTTAGCACCAAACTTTTTTGCGGATGACACACTATGGTTACTTAAATATTTTTTCGGCACAAAAACGGAACCCGCTAAACTAAAAAAAAAAAAAATCCCATAGGGACAAAATGATTTTTTGTTTGTTTTTTTCCATCCTTCTTCCCAGATTGTTGTAACACACAATGCAGAAAAAAAATAAGGCGTCATAAACGACTGCAGGCACCTTCTGAAACACAGCACCATGGTAGAATGTAATGCAACAAAAGTGGCTTTTTTTTCTTGAAAACAACTCAAAAATAAATACGCTTGTGTATATCTGTGAAGTAAACTATTTTTGCTGCTAATGTATCACAAAGTTTAGCACGCTGAATAAAGATAACACAGATTATTTGGGGTCTCTGGAAAGGCGTACAACCGACATCAGTTTATTTCGTCCTCTCTTTTTGTGACAATGTACTCACTAGTACACTGCTGTCAGTGAGATAAAGAAAAAATAACAGCAATACACGATAAAAAAAAGAAACACGTTGACATGTTTTCCTCCAAACTGCTGGGTTACAAAGTGAAAAAAAAAAAAAGTGCATACACTGTTTATTAAATAGCATTAAATTAAAATGATACTTTGCATGGGTACATGAAAAAAAAAAGGCTGTAACAGATGTAGGCACATCAAAGTATCAGTTCACAGAAACCGTAGGCACCGATCACTCTTCTCAGGTACAACGCCGAGGTCTTCCACTGATCGGGGGTGGAGGGAGAGAAGTGTTTATGCAGTTGAAAAACAATGTTCCTTTGGCACGTTCTCCCTGACATCGGCACGGCCCATGACATTCCTGACATCTGGAACAAAACATCGTGTAAGTACAAAAAAGAAAATCTTCGTAATGATTCGCGATCTAAAGCTAGTTGGGTTAAGCAAGGCATGAGCAAAGTACATCCCGCGGGCCACATGCAGCCCGTTAAACATTTTAATCCCGCCCACCGAACTTGAAAAAATTTCAACAAATAAACCTTGTTAATGTTTTATTTCCTTGCAATTCCAATGTTTCTTCACTAGATGGCGCACTCTAGATATATTGGCTTTGTTGAGAAAACAATAATACTGCTCCCATTAAAATGTGTGAGTCTTTGTGATGTGCACGCTGTCAAAACAAACAGTGTGGACAAATATGGAAAGCCATCTCGCCCAATAAACCCACGTAAACAAGCATGATAGATGTTAAAACAAGCAAAATGTTACGTCAAGCGCTTAGATTTTAAACCAAGCGCTGCTAAATGCATGTTTTTAAGCGCTTCGCGCTAGATTACAGACCTAGTGCGCTAGATTTGAAATTTAACGTTCTTGATGTAACATTTAGCACGCTTGTTTAAAATCTAGCGTGCCATTCAATCGGTCTAATCTAGCAGTTACCAAAGCATGCCATCCATCTGCTCCTGTTGCCCTTTTGTCAAATGTCGGAACTGAATGTGGCCCACGAGTCAAAAATTTTGCCCACCCGTATGTTAGACTAATAAACGGGCGATATTTTATAGTTTGTTAAAACATCAAAAACATTTCTTGTGGTAAGAATTTGTCTTCCTCAGTTAGTATGATAAAAAAAAAAAGAAAAAAAGAATTCTATCAATGATGTGTTTAAGTTCGTGACACACTTGCAGCTCAGAACTTGTAGATTATTAACAACATTGACGAAGCAGGTACACCATGCAGCAAAATTAATTCTAGCTACTGTATTTTATCTCGAGATTTTTGTTTCAGTGATGAGATTTACAGTCAAAAAGATAAGGATGTATAATTCACTTTACTAGTGATGTCACTAATGTCCGGCACACAAGCTGCTTGGAGTGTGAAGACTCCCTCCCTTGCCTGGGAGCCTCCTGCAGGCAGGGGGAGGGCCATCTGAGTAGAGCCAGCTGGGCTCATTTTGACAGGAGAAAAATAAAAACCTCCATGTGTTTCATTAAATTTCACAATGCCTGTTTGGAGTTTATCCTGCCTGTCGCCTAAAATTAGCTGGGATAAGATTCGGTACACCCCGCTACTCCAGTAGGGATAAGCGGTTCAGAAGACAAAACGTCTAACTTAAATGCTTTTAAGACCAGAATAGATGTTAAATAACATGTGACTGTTACGTATGCAAGAAAAATAGAGGAGAACGCTTGACGGAAAAAAATCCAGAGAGCTTACTATTTAGAAGTTTTCACCCACAATGCTTTGCAGCTTGATGTTACAATCTATTTTTTTGAAACCAAATAAAAGTACTTCTGATGTTGATGTGATTTTTATAGTTAATTTTAGTTTTATAGTCAATGTAATATGATATAGTAATATACTATAGTAATATGTAATGTATATTAATGTATGTAATATTGTACTACAGTCAATGTAACATAACAATAGAAATACTATTTTAATATGTAATATAATATATAGTAATGTATATAGTATTGTTGTACAGTCAATGTAATATAACATAATATAATATTATAGTAATATAAAATATATTAATGTATATAATATAGGGCTGCAACTAACGACTATTTTGGTAATCGATTAGTCTGTCGATTATTGGCTCGATTAATCTGATAAAAATTACAACTTAATAAATATTACTTTTCTGGCATATTATTGAATGTAATTGTGCAAAACACAACTCATAACCACTTAAACTACACGTTGGGCTTGTTCAAATAAGTGCATATGTTAATTTTCTTTCCGCCATCTTGTTGAATCTGCCTGATCACGTGAGGTGGGGTGAAATGAAGGCCAATGATTGGCTGCTTTCTACTTCTCCTTCTATTTTGGTAGCTCGCATCGTCAATTTTCTCTCTACTGCCCCACTTGGAGACCAATTTAAGTGCAGTTGACAGTAAAAACTTTTTAGACGATTAATCGATGACCAAATTAGTTGGCAACTATTTCAATAATCGATTTTAACCGATTAAATCGATTAGTTGTTTCAGCCCTAATATAATATTGTGCTATAGTCAATGTACAATGTACTATAAATTATCGGGATACATTTTTTTTAGCCTTATCTGAATTTTCTAATCCCTGCAAATAAATAAAATTTGCTTTAAATAGATGAGTCCGTGTAGTCCCTCATTCATCCAGGAGTGATCCATAGTAGAAAAAGTTTCAAAAGAGTCTTCTGGACAGTTTAATTCTTGAACGAGGTTCCCTGACCGGGAATCGAACCCGGGCCGTGGCGGTGAGAGCGCCGAATCCTAACCACTAGACTGTTGTCTAGTTGTGAGAGCGCCGAATCCTAACCACTAGACTGTTGTCTAGTTGTGAGAGCGCCGAATCCTAACCACTAGACTGTTGTCTAGTGGTTAGGATTCGGCGCTCTCACCGCTGCGGCCCGGGTTCGATTCCCGGTCAGGGAACCTCGTTCAAGAATTAAACTGTCCAGACGACTTTTTTGAAACATTTTCTACTTTAAATAGATGGTTTATATTATTCTGCAGGTTCGAGTTCAGCCGTTTAGACATATTGCTTTTATAAATCACTGCTTGTAACTTAATGTCTTACCAGTTATAACGGAGTCTCCTTTTTGTAGTTAAATCCAGGGTCTGATCCTTCAATCTGCAGTTTCAATGCTTGTTTAAGGCTTAGCTCCGTTTCCCCTATGGGATAGTTCTCCAAAACATCCTGGTGACCTCTGTTCTGCACAGTCCGAGGAACTGATACCCTTCCCAGAAAAACCTGGTTACCCTGTAGATGGTAGTTGGGGTTGGTCATGATACCGTTCCTCTTCTTCTCGGCACAACTTTGCTGCTGGATGAAGAACTGATCTTGGCACTGCCCCCTTTCTTGCTGGACTGAACCACTGATCATAATCTTACAATGAGGGTCCTTCACAGAGATGTTGGCCACCGATTTGTTGAGGGCGATTCGCTTGTCAAACTGGGTCATTTCGTATTCTAAAACTTGACCTTGGCTTGAACTGCTGTTTTTGATTTTCTTCTTGTCGCCCTGTGCACCTTTGCTGTTCGATGTCCCGTTCCCTGTTTTAGTTCCCTTTGTTGATTTCAGGTCCATTTTCAACTGAGACCATTCAAAGTCATTGGCTGGAGACGAAGGCTGCTGAGTGGACTTTGTGGTGGAGGAGGGGGAGACAATGGACTGTCTGCTCCGACTGCGAGGCAGCGAGTGCTGTTGGATTTGTTCTGTAAACGTCATTCCATGAAAACTGTCTATTGGTACGGTCTGCGCCGTGGCTGTGGATGATGTGGTTCTCAAAGAGGAGTTTTTTGAACTCTTGAGGGAATTGTTGGACAAAGAGGACTTCTGCCTATCCACAGTGGAATCAGGAGACTCCGATGGGGAACTGAAAGCATGGACAGGCCCATTAGGGAGACCGCGTCCGGATGACTGCACATCTCCTGCCCCGGTGCTGCCGGAACTACTCGATTTGATGGTGAGTGATTGCATTTTCCCAGTGACTGATAGTGGGTTTTTTTCTTCCATGCTGTGCACCGGAGAAGGGTTGCAGCCATTTAAAGTTGTGGCTCCATATTTTTCCAGAAGTTTTATGATCATCGAATGGCCGCCTTTCGCTGCTACTCTCATCGCTGTGCGTCCGAACTGATCGGCGTGGTTCGGATCAGCCCCGTTTTCAAGAAGCATCTGCACCACATCGATGTGACCTTCTTGAGCAGCTATGCCTAAAGCAGTCGCTCCTTGGTTACACGTGTGATCCACATGCGTGCCATTCTCTATCAAAAACTGAACAATTTTGGTGTGGCCTTGCCACGCAGCTGATTGGAGTGCCGAACGCTTCTCATTGTCACAGGCATTCACATCAGCGTGATAGTTTATCAGCAGCCTGACCATTTCGAGATGACCTTGCCAACAGGAGACATGCAAGGCAGTCCTGCCCTCGGTGTCACAAGCTTCCACATTTGCGCCATTTTCCAGGAAATATTCCGTCATGGCCAGTTGGTTTTCAAGTGCCAGTATGTAGAGTGTCGGCCGGCCATCGGCATCTTTGTAATCTATATCAGCACCATGGCTCAGCAGCAGTTCCACTACGTCTCTATGACCTTCGAGTGAAGCTACCCTGACAGCGTTCCTCCCATCGTAACCCCTCTGGTCAATGCAGGACTTGTTTTCCAGAAGAATTTGCACACAGTCATAATGTCCCTCTTGTGCAGCTAAAATGAGCTGTATCCTGCCATCGTTATCCACCTCTGTGCAACGAGCACCTTGTTCAATGAGAGCATCGCATACTTGGCGATGGCCCTCGAATGAGGCCATGTGCAGTGGGGTCCAACCGGCGTCATCCCTGTGATTCTCGTCCAAACCTCTGTCCAGCAGAGTTCTGACTACCTCCACATTTCCCTGAGCAGAAGCAATGCTCAACACGGTCCTTCCCTCACTGTCAATACTGTCGACAGCAGCTCCCCAAAAAAGTAAAGTGTTGACAACGGATGCGTGACCCATTGACGCAGCGGCCAGGAGAGGAGTGCGTCCATTTTTATCTGTGTGGTCCACATCCGCCCCACCTTCTAAGAGCAGATCAACTACATCCACGTGGCCTTCGTAGCCAGCTACCAGAAGGGGAGTCATGCAATCTTTGTCACAGTGGTCAACCTCTGCGCCCCTATCGATTAGAAGGCTCACAACTGATGCATGACCTTTGCTGGCAGGAACACAGAGGGCAGCCACTGAAAGGGCAGTCCTTCCATCTACATCTTCATGATTAACTTCAGCTCCGTGATCCAACAGGTGTTCCACAATTTCTCTGTGGCCCATGTACGCCGCCGCGATGAGAGCCGTTCGTCCCTCGTTGTCTGCTTTATTGACTTCAGCTCCGTGCTGAAGAAGGTTTAACACGATATCTTCATGACCTCCCCAAGCAGCAGCTCTCAAAGCAGTTCTTCCATCAGCGTCAGCACAGTCCACTTTGGCTCCTGCGTAAAGCAGAGCAGACACGACCTCTGAATGTCCGCCCCAAGCTGCTGAGCGTAGAGCGGTCCATCCATCATGGTCTGTGTGGTTTATGTTGGCCTCGCAGCCGATAAGGCAGTTAACCACTTTGGTATGGCCCTGCCTCGCTGCGAGTGTAAGTGCCGTTTGCCCGTGGTTGTCTTCAAGCTCCATGTTTGCCCCTCTGGAGATGAGCAAGTTCACTACATCAAGGTTTCCACTGTAAGCGGCATTGCCCAGCAGAGTTCTTCCACTGGAGTCACACTGGTTCACAGATGCTCCGTTGTCGAGTAACGTTCGTATAGAGTCCTCCCTTTCCAGCGCCTGCTGTACTATACACGAAGCGTGATCGTCCTCGTTGTTAACGTGGGCACCAGCTTTGACCAGAAGTTGCAGAACCTCCTGTTCTCTTGGTATAGAGGTGCTCAGAGAGTCTTTAGCAGGAGTACCGTTCCAAACCATCCAAAGAGCCAGATTAAACGGCTCCATCTTCAGATTGGAGTTGACAAGGTGCAAAGCGAATTCCTGCACTTCGAGTGGTTTCAGCTGCTTTGCTCGGCAGGTGTAACTCATGGCCAGCATCCGATGTCCCTCCGCGCCATTGCACAAATACTTCTGAGTACAATGTTTCACATCGAGCAACCACTCGGCGAAACTGTAGTGAAAAAGTATTTTAGTACTTCCAAGGCCATCAACAAGCAGCTTGGATAGAATGTCCATCTTTTTCTGAAAATCCTCCATAGTCAGCGTCATGTTCTTGGTCCAGACTGCGTGGTACAGTTCCTTCACTGTGAGAGGCCTACAAGTTGCCAGGATCACGTTGAGGATCGGTTGGACTTTGGCAAACTGTTTTCTGACAAATAGTCTCTGGCAAAGCCACAAGTAGAGGCCGTTGAGCGTGCCGGGGATGTCCCGGATCTCACGAAGCATGATAAAGTTCTCCACCACTCCGTCCAACACTCGCTCCAGATAGAGAAAACAGCCACTGCTCTTTATGTGAAGCTGATTGAGCATCTCGGCTGTTTCCTTGGTCAGGTGCTGCCTCAGGGCCTCCTCTTGATCCAGTCGGTGAAGGATATACTGCTGCACATCTTTCACGATGTAGGCCTTGCGCAGGTCATCAAGGCTGATTTTGCGGAAACCTGAAAAAGAAAAAAGAAGAGAAGATGTTACTTCAATGACGACGAAACGGTAACTTGTTTGGAATAACAAACAGAGGGCCGTTAACCCACACTGGCAAAGTTCAGTCTTAAATCTGTTCATTTTATAACTCAACCAATTGTTTTCTTTATTTCATTTTATTTCCAAGTGCAAAACATGACTGGCAATTGTGCCACACTTTGAAAAAAAGAAAGAAAGAAACCCCCTCAGAGTGCCTTGGAGCGTAACTCCACTGCTGCGAGAAACGGATAAAACCAGCAGGTGTTCAGGCCATTGAATGCCAACAAAAACAAAACTGTTGCAATTAGTCTTTCCCTTTGTGTCTCATGCAGATGTTATTTTGACTTTGATAACTTGTTACATTCAAAACTTAATCATAAATATGGCTACAGAATGTTCACTAAATTGAAAAACACGTTTGCTCTTTATGCCATTAAAGAATTTAGATAATTTGGGTCTGTCATGATCCCCTCTGCTGCCGCCAGAGGAAGCCCTGGATGTTCCTCATTAACCTGATTTTAGCGTCACCTGAGGATGATTCTTGATCATCAACCTGATTTTAGGGCCACCTGAGAATGATTCCTGATCATCAACCTGATTTTAGGGTCACCTGAGGATGATTCCTGATTCTACACATCTGTGCACCCTGCCATCTATTTAAGGGCAATCACCCCGGATTTCCCAGTCGGGTCATACCACCCCTTCCAGCCTGGTCTCCCTGGTTGCCTGACCAAGTACACATTCTTACAATAACCTTTTGACATGCCACTGAAACTTTGTTTTTCTTTCCACAGTATTAATGGACTGCCAAATTCAAATAAACCATGTTTTCTGTTTGCAATTGGGTCCTCCTCTTTCCACAAAACAGCTAGTTATAGTCAGAGATGAGTGGTAGGCCATCCCATTCATTAAGTCAGCAGGAACTAATCTGCGATGGAAGCTAATGAATCAAATAAGAGCAACATTTCTTTGCGATCAAAACATCCTGAGCCTGCAAGTTATTTGACTGATTTGACCTCCACTCTAAACAACGACTTACAAGTGCTTCCAAAGCACTAAAATATGAAAATGAGTCCTTTATGCAATTCTTGGGAAAATGTTTCCATGGGCCTCTGATAATGGACGTGAAATGAACTCTCTTCAACTTTAAAACAATCAGTTCACGTTTTGTGTCGGCTGCAGATCGGGAGCGTTTCTGCATATCTTTGTTCAGAGTCCTTTGCATTAGTAGAACACGAAAAAAAAAAAATCACCAGAGTGTTGTTGACGCATTGTTTTTCTTCCACTTGGATCGAAAAGTGCTTCCTCTTGCAAAGTGCTATTCTCTATCCGAGTGCATAAACATGACCTAAATTAAAATGAATGAGAAATTAAGCTTTGATTTCCTATTGAATGAACGTTAAAAATCTTTTTGGGATTTAGTTTCGCTTTGATTATTAAAATGTTTGCCATTTGGCTCAAAACGCTGCGCCGAGGGCAGTGCTACGCTCATCACGACTGCTGTTGTGTGGGAACAGCTGTGGTCTTACTTACATAAACACACACCTGATAAGAAATTTGAGGAGTTTAATAAGAGTTTCCAAACAGGCAGTGGAGTTTAGAGAATAGATTCTGGCAAACAGAAGGAGCAGGCTGTTTTATCACCCGTTTCTGGGTTTGTTTAAGATAAGCTCATTGCGAGCGCCACAAACATCCATCCACTTGTCCTTGGAATGTTATTTTTATATAAATTTTAGATTAAAGGGCAAATAAAACATGAGATTTATCAAATTTTAATTAAAAAATTTCATAATAGATCGACAGGTGGATAGGTGCGGTGTCAGCAATAACTAGGATGCTTCATCAGTCCGTCGTTGTAAAGAGAGAGCTGATTCAAAAAGCAAAGCTTTTGATTTACAAGTCGATCTACGTTCCCACCCTCACCAATGGTCACCAGCTGTGGGTGGTGACTGAAAGAATGAGATCACTGATACAAGCGGCCGAAATGAGCTTCCTCCGCACGGTGGCTGGGCTCTCACTCAGAGATCGGGTGAGGAGCTCTGCCATCCGGGAGGAGCTCTGTGTCGAGCCGCTACTCCTCCAGGTCGAGAGGAGCCAGATGGGGTGGTTCGGGCATCTGGTCAGGATGTTTCCTGAGCGCCTCGCTAGTGAGTTGTTTCGGACATGTCCCACCGGGAGAAGACCAAGAGGCAGACCCCGGACCCGATGGAGAGACTATGTCTCAAAGCTGGCTGGGGAATGACTTGAGATCCTTCCGGGTGAGCTGTAGGATGCAGCTGGTGTGAGAGAAGTCTGGGCTTCTCGTCTGAGGCTGTTGCCCCCGCGACCCGGCCCTGGATGAGCGGAAGATGACGGAACGGAATCTTTTTTATTTGTGTGCTGCACTGCTACACCGCAGCAGGCTGCCACGACGGCGCCAATGGTGGGAGAAGCGGAGGGTTAGGTGTCTTCTCCAAAGAACCACAAGCGAACGCTCTACCACTGAGCCACCGTCTGGAAGATTCCTTTTGCAACTTCAACATCCACTTTAATTCTTCTAAATCATCTGGAAAACCAAGCTCTGAAATACTTGACCATATTATGGTATGTACAAAGTAAGAAAAAAAAGTGGGAAAAAATAAATCTGTCATGTTTTTAAAAAAAAAAAAAAAAAAAAACTATGCATGTTTCCTCCTCCAAAAACTCATTGACCTGTACCCTACTTTTAGCCTGTTATTTTTATTTGCTCCTCTCTTTTTTTGCACCTCAGTCACCCTCTCATCTCCAGCTCAATGACTCCCTCTTTATCCCCAGTCCCGCAGCGCTATACCAACAATATACGACTGGGATCCATGGGAAGTATGCGGGGTATGTGCGCAGTCAGTAAACACCCTGAAGTCCTTTTAGGATCCCATACTTGAAAATCCCTGTGCATATTCCAAACTTCTCCAACACACACACCTAACTCTTTACCCCTTAAATGAACAGAGTTTTACTGTCACTGCTTTTAAAGTTACAAAAATAACTCATACGTTCCAACCCTCACCTATGGTCACCAGCTGTGGGTGGTGACTGAAAGACTGAGATCACTGATACAAGCGGCCGAAATGAGCTTCCTCCGCAGGGTGGCTGGGCTCTCACTCAGAGATCGGGTGAGGAGCTCTGCCATCCGGGAGGAGCTCGGTGTCGAGCCGCTCCTCCTCCAGGTCGAGAGGAGCCAGATGGGGTGGTTCGGGCATCTGGTCAGGATGCCCCCCGAGCGCCTCGCAGGCGAGGTGTTTTGTGCACGTCCCACCGGGAGCAGAACAAGGGGCAAACCCCGGACCCGCTGGAGAGACTATGTCTCACGGCTGGCCGGGGAACGACTTGGGATCCTTCAGGGTGAGCTGGAGGATGCAGCCGGGGAGAGAGAGGCCTGGGCTGCCCGCTTGAGGCTGTTGCCCCCGCGACCCGACCCCGGAACAAGCGGAAGATGACGGAACGAACGGAATGGAAAAATAACTCATTGTTTTAATGTGCGTTCCTACTCGTACTACTCATCTCAAACTCAAGTTATTGGAGATCAAAGAAGGGTTTCACCGAAATGAACTTTTTAGAGGCTCTGAACGTCGTTCCTTGATTAAAAACATCCCTGGTTTTCTGTTTCATTTATGCACGTTTGAGTCATTTGTAAGTTCTCCCATCTGGTATTTGATTATTCGAAAACCAGGTTGTTCTACACCGTGAATTTTGTTCTTTGCTAAGGAGAACATCGCACAAGTTAGAACACCTATATTTTAGCAGAGGAGGGGATTGTTTTAGTGGACATGGTCAGCTTACGCACGATCATTCCACCCACCAAAACACGCTTTACTTTGTGTTTGGCCTCAAACACAATTTACGCTGTGTTGTGCATGAGCTCAGACGGAACAAATTGGGAGAAACAGGATCAAGAAATCCAGTGTAAAAAAAAAAACATAAAAAGACAAACTGAACAAGTTTTTGGTGTTTTTTTTGTTGCAAATATTACATTTCTGAGCAAAAAAAGAATAGTTCAGTATTTTTCTTGGTTGGAACGTAGATCGACTTGTAAATCGAGAGCTTAGCTTTTCGGCTCAGCTCTCTCTTTACCACGACGGACCGATGCAGCGTCCTAGTTATTGCTGATGCCGCACCGATCCGTCTGTCGATGGAGCGGGGAGTTATTTATAAAATAAATAAAACCAGTGAAGGCAAATTTAATTAAAATTTCTAAAAAATAATTTGTAAAAATATTTCCACACCACCTTTAAATTTTGACTATTTTTAGAGGCTAAATTTGCTGATCTAGGTACCCTTCCTTTTTTTTAATATTTTGTTTTATAGGGTCGAAGCCCAAAAGAAAACGCCTCAGTTGGTCTGGACACATAAATTCATGTTAGTATTTCCACATTAGGCTTAAAGACAGACATCTGATGCTCGTTCAGATCCTCTGGGCATAGTTGACTTTTTTCCCCCCAGATGACAGAATGCTTATAGACTAAATCTCTTTTTGGACCTTCTGGGTCTGCTCCAGCTGGGACAGGAAATATGGCTCAGAATAGTCAGGAGGCCTTTAAAGGAAAAACCGGCGAGAAGGAGGGGCGTAAAAGGAATAAAAAAGTCATATTTTCCACTTTGTGAAGTCAGAAACCCTTCTAATATATTCTCTTTATGTTACCTTGTCTCACTCACATAAGGACCAAAGTCAAGAGAGAACGTTGCACATGGATTCCAGCCAGACTCGCCACCATTTACACGTTCTGTGGGAACGTGTCATGAACCGCTTTTTCCAAAATCAAACCCAGGGACACAACAGTTAGAAGAAAATAAACGGGACACCGAAATCTAACGACAGTAGCCCCTCTTAATGATGTGGTACATATTTCACTGTTTCAAAAATTTTTAGTGCAAATTTTCAACAATATTTTCAACCCGCTACAGGTCAGGGACAGGGTCCTGCCCTAAGTGGAAGGTCACCAGCTGTGGGTGGTGACCGAAAGAATGAGATCACGGATACAAGCGGCCAAAATGAGCTTCCTTCGCAGGGTGGCTGGGCTCTTACTCAGAGATCGAGTGAGGAGCTCTGCCATCTGGGAGGAGCTCGGTGTCTCCTCCTCCAATCAAGTGGAGGAGTTTAGGTATCTCAGGGTCTTGTTCATGAGGGGGGGAAGGATGAAACGGGAGATCGACAGACGGATCGGTGCGGCGTCAGCAATAACTAGGACGCTGCATCGGTCCGTCGTGATAAAGAGAGAGCTGAGCTTAAAAGCAAACTCTCGATTTACAAGTCGATCTACGTTCCAACCCTCACCTATGGTCACCAGCTGTGGGTGGTGACCGGAAGAATGAGATTGTGGATACAAGCGGCCGAAATGAGCTTCCTCCACAGGGTGGCTGAGCTCTAACTCAGAGATTGGACGAGTAGTTCTGCCATCCGGGAGAAACTCAGTGTTGAGCCGCTGCTCCTCCAGATCGAGAGGAGCCAGATGGGGTGGTTCAGGCATCTAGTCAGGATGCCCCAGCCCCCTAGCGCCTCGCTGGTGAGGTGTTTCGGGCACGTCCCACGAGGAGGAGATCAAGAGGCAGACCCCGGACCCGCTGGAGAGACTATGTCTCACAGCTGGCAGGGGAACAACTCTGGATTTTTTTTTGACAGGGCTTGTATGTTTCATTGAAGTCTTTTTTTTTCCTGTAGCTATTTTAAAAACGTCTAATAGCAACATTTTATTTCTTTTTAATTTCTATGAACCTGGTTAAGCATGACTGAAAAAAAAAACTATAATTTTTTCTATTTTAAACCCAAAATTCATCAAAACATAACACATTTTAGATGAATTTTTGTTTTGTAACATTTTGTGACAAGAAACATATACGAGAATTCTATTATACGTATTTGGTCACACACACCGAGGACCGTTCAATGGGCTTGGCGACCTGTTCAGGTATAACCCCGCCCATCGCCTGTAACCAGCGGGGGTATGCTTTAGACTTCGGGGTGCAACACCGACAGACACAAAGGTGTGCTCGCGCTATTCCAATTGAATTGTAATGGATACATTTTATTGATCCCTGAAGGAAAAATTTGCAAACACCTCGATGTTCCCTCGCCCCTATCCACCGGCGTCCCAGTCCGGTCGCACTGTGCCCAACCTGGCAATCCAAAAGCTGGAGTCCAGAATGGGTCAAAAAGCCTGGCCACAGTGAAGAACACCAAACTGGCCTCTTTGTATTCCATTGGGTCCGAGTGTGCGCCTCCAGTTCCTCAAGCAAGCAACCGGATGTTTCCATGGAAACCGAAAAAACACATGTCCAGAAGCACCTCCTCTAGACAGTCTCCTTCTCTGCACCTCCTCCAGATCGACTCCTTCTCTGCACCTCCTCCAGATCGACTCCTTCTCTGCACCTCCTCCAGATCGACTCCTTCTCTGCACCTCCTCCAGATCGACTCCTTCTCTGCACCTCCGCCAGATCGACTCCTTCTCTGCACCTCCGCCAGATCGACTCCTTCTCTGCACCTCCTCCAGATCGACTCCTTCTCTGCACCTCCTCCAGATCGACTCCTTCTCTGCACCTCCTCCAGATCGACTCCTTCTCTGCACCTCCTCCAGATCGACTCCTTCTCTGCACCTCCTCCAGATCGACTCCTTCTCTGCACCTCCTCCAGATCGACTCCTTCTCTGCACCTCCTCCAGATCGACTCCTTCTCTGCACCTCCTCCAGATCGACTCCTTCTCTGCACCTCCTCCAGATCGACTCCTTCTCTGCACCTCCTCCAGATCGACTCCTTCTCTGCACCTTCTCCAGATCGACTCTTTCTCTGCACCTCCTCCAGATCGACTCCTTCTCTGCACCTCCTCCAGATCGACTCCTTCTCTGCACCTCCGCCAGATCGACTCCTCCTCTGCACCTCCTCCAGATCGACTCCTCCTCTGCACCTCCTTCAGATCGACTCCTCCTCTGCACCTCCTCCAGATCGACTCCTTCTCTGCACCTCCTCCAGATCGACTCCTTCTCTGCACCTCCTCCAGATCGACTCCTTCTCTGCACCTCCTCCAGATCGACTCCTTCTCTGCACCTCCTCCAGATCGACTCCTTCTCTGCACCTCCTCCAGATCGACTCCTTCTCTGCACCTCCTCCAGATCGACTCCTTCTCTGCACCTCCTCCAGATCGACTCCTTCTCTGCACCTCCTCCAGATCGACTCTTTCTCTGCACCTTCTCCAGATCGACTCCTTCTCTGCACCTCCTCCAGATCGACCCCTTCTCTGCACCTCCTCCAGATTGACTCCTTCTCTGCACCTCCTCCAGATCGACTCAATCTCCTCACCCCCCTCGGGACCGAACCACCTCTTTCAGCCACACGGATGTGCCTCCGAGAGCCAGCAGCAGGTCGCACACGTCATCATGCATATCAATGCAATTGAATCCGTCACTGTTTTGACTCCATTTTTTTTTTTTTTTTTTTTATGAAAGTTTGAACTTTGAAACGGTTACAGACGCATCTGAGAAAAGTCTAAAATGAGTAACAAGAGATTTTACGACCCTAAAAAAAACTATAATAATTTAAAATATAAAGTTCACTGCTTTTAAAACTGACCCACAATAGGTAGAATTTGCAAACACAACTCCCACACTTAAGGAGGAACCCCTGAAATGATAAACTACATGTGCTGCATGAGTCTAAATCTATTTGTGTGTTCATAAATCAGACAAACAGAACCGACCCACGTGTGCAAAACAGACTGAAAAAACTTTTTCCTGCAATATTCACAGGAACAGATGCCAGAGTTCTCTATCAAGTCATCAGCAGACATCTCTCCAGAAACCAGCTGTGAAGTCATTACATCTTCATTATTTAATAAACCTCAAATAATTAAAAGAGAAACTTGGATCTAACAGTGGTGGATGAAGTACTCGCTGTTTGTACTTAAGTAAAAGTACAGATAATTGGGCAAAAAAATACTTAAGTAGAAGTAAAAGTACCAATAAAAAAATCTACTTAAGTAAAAGTACAAAAGTAATTGGTGTAAATTTTACTTTTTAAGTAAAAAGTAAAAGTATTCGATCATAATTCAAATATTATTTTTTGTGCAGTAGGGTTATCTGTTACCCTACTTAAAATACTCTGCAGGGACGTGACACCCCCCTCCCGCCTCTTTTGGTCCGCAAAAAAAAAAAAAAAAAAGAAGAAAGGAAAGGGGACCTGTCAAGCTATCCCCTTGCAGAGCCAGCAAATGGTCCACCAAAATGCAAGAAAATGACACTTATTTTTTAAAATGTTCTGGGGAGGAGGGGAGGCCCACAGTCACCCTATATTGGCTTTGTCAATGACCTCACGTCCCCGCCCCATCGTCAGAAAATCCTAGAACCGCCCCTGCTCTTGGCGCTGAATGAATGCGGAAAATGTTTACTCTCGACTCTGATTAGTCCTCGATTCATTACTTCTTCTCCCGATCAACTGATCCTTTTGATTTTGGCGATGCGGCTTCAAGATGCGCTAAAAAAAAAACCTTTATATGTTTTAAATTCCTGAACGAAAATGTAACGAAAAATGTAAAACACACTTAAAAAGTAGCGAAGTAAAAGTACAGATATTTGCTCTAAAAATGTAGCGAAGTAAAAGTAAAAGTACCGGTCTCAAATTTTACTTAAGTAAAGTACAGATACACAATTTTTTTTACTTAAGTACAGTAACAAAGTACATTTACTTCATTACATTCCACCACTGGGATCTAATGATTGGGAGTTACAGAAGTATCACGAATGGATGCATGGGTATACTTTCCCAAAAGCCCAAACAAGACCTTTGCAGAGTTTTGTGTTTGAGTTCATGTGAGAGAGGGTGGTTTGGGCGAACAAAAGCGACTGCTAAACAAGCAACAAATGACACATTCATCAGGGTGAGGGATGCAGCTCCCATGAGCAGGCCTCTGAGCCAGCTGCTGCTCGTTACAGAACTGGATACCAGCCACAGGAGACACAGCCTCACACACAAAGACAGACTGTTTGCTTTCTAGATTCATTTTTCAGATGACAAATGAGACTGCGTGCGTGGAGAAGCCGAGGCTGCTAGCCTTTCGGATTTAGCGTGTTATTTAGCGGGAGCGTCTTAAGTCACCGGATCTAGAAAGAAAACAGAAACCCAAGCCTTGCTGCCCTCAACTCGGGGCTCTCCAGTAAAACCTGTGCTGAACATACGTCTGCTCGACAGCTGCAGACCATCTCTGCTCCTGAAAACATGAGCGCAAACACAAGTTATGTGGATGAGTGTGAGCTCGAAGCGTCCACACGTAGGCAACGGAGTATGCTGCAACAATCAAACCAGAGCAGGGCCTCTCAAATAGTGGGGGGGCGCGATGCGTGTGACCCTGTGGAACATGTTTTCTTTTTTTTTTTTTTTTGCCGTACTAGAATAAAGTGTAATTGCACATCCACTACAGTACTGTAATTTCACGACCATTAGGCGCACCGTACGAAAAGGCGCAGTCTCAGTCACACACCGCCCTACAACAACAAACACGCAAGCATGCAAATGTGCGTATTAAAAAATAGATCGGAAGCAAAACTGAGTTTGGTTGTGCTTTATTTAAGTAGTAACGATACTAAACAAGCACATTACCGGTAATACGTTGTCCTTATTCAAATCCGTCAAAGTCCTCATCCTCCGTTTCTGAATCGAACAGCTGCGCAAAATTCAACAGAGCAGGTCCACTTCACTCCTCGCTGTCAAAGTCACTGTCTGTACTGTGCGACTCCTCAGAAAGGATACCAGCTTTTGCGAAAGCTCAGATAACAGTACCAGCAGACACATTAGTCCAAGCATCTACAATCCATTGGCAAACTGTAGCGTAACTCAACCGGCGCTGCCTTCCACCCTTCGTGAAACTGTGGTCTCCTTCGGTCATCCATTGCTCCCACGCCGCTCGCATCCTTAATTTGAACGTCCGGTTCACGGCCGGTTTTTTTTGGGTTAAAACAGCATACAGCACATACATTTTTTATACACAATCCACACCCACACTTCACTTTTTAACTGTCTCATGCCTTTTCTTTCAGGTCCGCCTCGCGGGCACCGCGTTTTCTTTTAGGTCCGCCTTTTCTCACACACAAGGTGCACCGCACAAAAAGGCGCACCGCTCATTTTGAAAAAAATCTAAGACTTTTACATGCGCCTTATAGCCGTGAAATTACGGTAGTTGTAGTTTATAGTTTAAATCAGAGGTCCCCAACCTTTCCTGCGCTACGGTCCGGTTTGGTGTCTGATAATATTTTCACGGACCGGTCTAAAAGTGTAGCAGAAAAACAAAACAAGACCAGCCTGAAAAATATGTTTTGTTTTTTTTTTTTTTTTTAAATAAACTTAAATTCTTTTTGTCCTCACCAAAAAAATTGTTATCTGAGTCTTTATAACATGGAAACATTCTGCTCGAACGTAATCTGGTTGCCTGGGTAACGGTAAACATACCTCCAAAATAAAAGTCAAAGTGAATAAAACTACCAGTTAGTCTCCTCACTCCAAGACTATTTCAATCAGAGTTCTGAGTTTGTTTTGCTGGAACCAGACAGTCCCATTTTGACCTGAAACCTGAAGAGTGTTTCTAAGGTCCAGTCTGTTTATTAACTCTGTATCCGGTCACTTTTCAAATTAAAACATCGTCATCAAGAAAACCCTAATAATAAAGGCTCAAATAATAAACCAAATGGAAATAATGGAAGTTAATTCTTCATTCTATGTGGCCCGGTACTACATGACCCACGGCCCGGTAAACCAGTAGTCTAGGGCTGAAACAACTAATCGAATTAATCGATTATAATCGATTATTGAAATAGTTGTCAACTAATTTAGTCATCGATTAATCGTTTAAAAAGTTTTTGCTGTCAACTCCACTTAATATTACACAACTTGATTGTTTTTTGTGTATTTTTACTCATGTTAACCTAGGCCAGTTTTGTTTGGTACTATACCTCTGAACAAGGTTAAATTTTCAAATCTAAAACTGTTAACGATTTCTTGTTTTTAAATGTGATCCTGGATGGTCAACATGTTCCATTTTATGTTTTTTTAGCCAATACTATAAAACACATTTTATGGGTGCTCGTGATTTACCTTTACTGTATACAGTAAGTAGATTTATTATTTTATATTTGCTGTAGAAATGGTAATATTCTCCCTCTTTATTTCACAGAAAGATTAACATTTTTACTTATTAGAATGAGACTATTATTTATTAAGTTGCCAATTTTACCCGATTAATCGATTAATCGAGCCCAATAATCGCCAGATTAATCTATCATTAAAATAATCGTTAGTTGCAGCCCTACAGTGGTCCCCAGTGGTTGGGGACCACTGGTTTAAATAAGAATTTAAGTTTTTTTGAATTTCAAGTTAATTGATGCAATTTAAATCTTTTTTGTTACAGACTAAAAAACAATGTTTAAGTTCATCCCAGAATTTTTGGATATGGGACAACAAAACTGTGCGAACCGAGAGTAAATTGGTGTTCTCCAATTTACCAAGCATCAACCGTGCAAGACGTGGAAATTAGATTTTAACAATTAATTTGTGTGAGCTTGAGGGCACACACATGGAAAGACTCCTGTCCGGACATGCCTCTTACTTTGGTTTCAAACAGATGTGAAAAAAAAAGGTTTCCAGTCAAACCTGTTGTTGGGCAGAGCGGGTTTGGTAGGGTGGGGGGTTGAAAGGACCGACTGGAAGGCTGAGAAAATCATCAGGCTACCGTCTGTATTGGAAATAAGTTTTTTTAAGTCCACTTGAGAACATGAACCGTCGTAGGTCGCTTAAATGTCTGCATGCAACGAGGTCAAATCTGAGTTCACGTTTCAACGTCATTCATGCATTAAAAATATACTTGAAGTGGTTTTCTATTTCAGTCGTGCATGTTTGAGTAATTTGCAACTTGGTATTTGGATATTATTCAAACGTTTAAGTTGTTTTTTGACACACATTTTGTTCTCTGTCCCGCCCACATTGTAACATGAACAGGAAGTGTCTCTAGTCAGTAGTTAGCACATTTGCTTTGCGGCGTGGCGTCACTATTTTTTTTTTAAAAAAGATCTATTTTCAAAATAGAAAACAAAATCAGAAGCTTATTAATGTTCTTTATATTGATATTACTCTAAATACTACAAGATATCAAAATAAATTTCGTAGTCCGTATCGCGCATCCCTAGCAAAAGCAGCGGTTTGGAGAAAAAAAAAGCTCTTAGAAAAATGATTAATCAACTATTAAAATAATAGTTATATAAAACTGTTAAATCATGGATACAGTGAAGGTAGACGTGAAGATAGTTGGTGTGACCGAAAAGGATGCACCAGATAGGGTTAGATCAGGCATAGGCGATCTATGGCCCCGCGGGACACATGTGGCCCTTTAAATGTTTTAATCCGTCCCGCCGAACTTGAATTTTTTTAAAAAAAAACCTTGTTACGCGTTTTATTTTCCCTGCAATTTTGATGTTTCCTCACTAGATGGCGTACTCTTTGATATGGAAAGCCATCGGGCCCAATACACGTATGTAAACAAGCGTGTTGGATGTTAAAAACAAGCAAATTTTACTTTACGCACTTAGATTTCAAACCTAGCGCCGCTAAATGCGCTTTTTTAAGCGCTATTGCACTAGATTTCAGAGCTAGTGCCGCTAGATTTGAAATTTTACGCGCTTGATGTAACATTTAGCACGCTTTTTTTAAAATGTAGCATAACATTCTATCGGTT
This sequence comes from Neostethus bicornis, assembly GCA_902685375.1. Classification (NCBI taxonomy): domain Eukaryota; kingdom Metazoa; phylum Chordata; class Actinopteri; order Atheriniformes; family Phallostethidae; genus Neostethus; species Neostethus bicornis. Next base: position 8,756,446 of record CACRXE010000076.1, on the reverse strand, counting down.
TTAATCTAGCGGTTACCAAAGCATGCCATCCATCTGCTCCTGTCCCGGCCCCTTAGAACTCAATGTGGCCCTCGAACCAAAAAGTTTACCCATCTCTGGATTATTTGGAAGAAAATGAAGGGAAATGACGAAAACAGAACTATTAAAATAAATTGTTGATGATTTTAATACACCGAGTCAACTAATCGTCCAAATCGATTAATTGCGATTAGTTGGCTAATTGTGGCAGTCCCAGTTTAAAGTAAGAAAAAAAAATGCTACCTGAAATGCAAATTTGGTAGTGCTTCAGAGTTCCCTTCTTTACATGGGATCAAATTACGCCGTATGCGGTTACGTTTTTGTTCATTACACTTGCTGACCTCTCCGTGCCCTCATTTAGCCCCACCGCTTTAGGTTTCCATTCACCTGCTCGGAAACACTGCTTGGTCTCCTTGTCTGACATCTTCGAGTCACGCAAGTCATTATCTGCTAACAAAATGCTCAGCCAGGGAGGTCTGCAAACACTTTGGAGAGATTCCACATGCTCAGACTGCAAGTCCGATGCAAGAAAACCTGGGACTTATTTTGGAATCAGGTACTTGCAAAAGTGATCCTTGGCATGCAGGTCAAACAGCAGTTGGGTTTGAAAAGCTTCATCGTTACTAAAGAGGATTTGTTTGACTTTTTTTTTTTTTTTTTTTGCCCAAAGCTAAACCTACCTCAGAATAATCAGAAGTTCTACACTGCACTTTTAAAAGCTGAAGTCAGAGTTACTTAAAACAACCTTCAATTATCTGAAAGACTGGCTCTGTACCAACCACAGAGAAAATCAGAAGTCCATAAAAGAAATGTGCCACATACCAAGGGGGCATCACCTCGGAGCCTGGTCAGGGTTGTTTGCTGCAGGTTCCAAGGTGTTACAGATGCAGACACGGTACACCTGTAATTTGCCTGGCTGTCAGACTGCGTGATGTTAAATTACTGTATTCAGCAGGGATTATGGTGTTCAACGCATCCAAAGTAGGGCTCGACATGCAGCCTCGCAGACGGTAACTGGCATAAGAATACGGACGTAATTCAGCATGTCTGTGAGGTTAATTTAAAGAAAGGGAGAGCGAGCGAGTCAAATGAGTCATTTTGGTTTTTGTAAGAGAGGGATTGTGACACGGTAATCAACAATGAAAACTAAAACGAGGTTTTGTGAAGATTTAGTTGAACAACGAACAAGACCAAGAGGAAATGGTCTATGGTTTAAAACCCTGTTTTAAAAAAAAGGCCTGGTCACAGGGGGCGTTACCATACTATCCGGACTATAAGGCGCAACTTCAATAAATGACATTTTTTAAAACTTTTTCCATATATAAGTCGCATCGCATTATAAGGCGCTACAGTAAAGGCTGTTCAACTTTTTCCTCTAACTGTGGCAATCTCGCTTTGTTCCAGTGGACACTCTGTTTAGTCTTGTTTACTTGGCGCAGCGCATCCTCTTGCTTCCTCCACTTCCTCACCATTGATATTAAACTCTCTCACTGCGGCTCTATTCCCGTGTTCTACTGCGTGACCGATCGCCTTGAGTTTAAACTCTGCGATGTAACAGTGTCTCTTGGTAGGAGCCATTTCCGGGTCTTGACACAAACACACAAATGGAAAGAAGACGCCCTTTCATATATCCCAGCATGCACCGCGCACTACTTCTTCTACGGGGGAAATGGAGTCGGCGCCATCTTACCGCAGTTGCGACACCTGTTGTAGCTCAATATTAATCCATAAATAAGGCACTCCGGGTTTAAAAGGCACATCGTGGACTTTAGAGAAAATTTAAGGTTTTTAGGTGCGCCTTTTAGTGCAGAAAATGTGGAAAACACGGTACTCATTTCTAATCCTATCCATCCTGGTCACTCCCAGAGAGATCCTCAGCATCTTCATCTCTGCTACCTCCATCTCTGTTTTCTGTCTTTTCCTCAGTGCCACTGTCTCTAGACCAATCAGCATGGCCGGTCTCACCACGGTTTTGTACACTTTCCCTTTCATTCTAGCTGAAACTCTTCTATCACACATCACACCTGATACTTTCCTCCACCCGTTCCAGCCTTCCTGCACACGCTTCTTCCCCTCTTTTCCACACTCTCCATTGCTCTGGATCCTAGATATTTAAATACATTTTTCTAATGCACTGCTTAAAAATCAAAATAAGAAATTTTTAAGCATTTAGATTTAATTACAGAAGAAAAAAAAGCCCAAATGTATCCGTTTGGTTTCCGCTTTTACAAAACAAAAGCTGCCGTGGAATTTTATTTACTACAAAGTTGCTAAGTAAGGCCATTTTTGTAACGCTGAGGGAAGAATTCTTTCAGCTTTGAAGAAATAAACCGTCCTGGCTGTTTTATGGCTGTGTTTGTGTTGTCAGTTGGCCAAAATATGGCCTGGTCTCCTCCTGAGACGTCCCACATCTGGACCAAAGAGAAAGTATGCAAAATAAAATAAAAAAAAAAAGGTGGTGCACGGAAAGAAGCGGGTCATCTAGTGAGATGTTAAGAATTTTGTTGACCTTCATGTGGAAGGATTGCTTTGACCACGGCGTCCAAACAAAGGGCTGCTCTGAGAAGTGGACGAGGCCAAATGTTTCAGGGAAGGCCGTTCTTAACATTTGTGATCACCGACGGTAAATCAGTTCAGTACAGAAGGCCCTATTCACGTCGGCGAGGTGGGAAGATGTGGTTCAGGCCCTTTCAAGGGTGGACCACGCTCACCACAGAGACACAAATACAGGAAACAGAAACACTAACCCAACCCAGAGTCAGGCCGTTTCCTGAAATATAGTTTCTATATCATAAACCCTGTTAAATCAAACTTTTCCACACATTTTAGGATATACACACACACACACACACAGGTAGTGATTACTTTAAGTCCTGAATTAAAGAGGAAAAGCCTCCTTAGATGATTCCACAGACACACACACACTCCTGTAACATTCCTCAGACTGAGCCAAGGAAACGGCCATGTTAATTAAAGCTGTGATTCATAACCATGAGGGGCTTTCTGTGCACGTGTGAGGTCGCCTTCCTGGATTCTGACTGGCTGACCTAATAAACGTCAGCCAATTGGCTCCGTTCCCCAACAAGTAGAATGAAGAATGAAACTGGAGGTAACTGTAAATAAAATATTTTCATCAGAGTGTAAATTAAAGCTGTGGTAACACCACAGAGAAAAAATGTTGTTTGAGAAACGAGGGCTTTACATTCCCGAACCCCCAGCGTGTGGGTAGTGCCACGTTTTTTTAACCAACCTGTTCCTAGTTTTATTGGAAACCAATTTAACGTAAAAAAGGAAGGATGTGTCAAGAAAACATAAGTGGATATTAAAATTCCTACTTTTTAATTTGAAGTTACCAACTATACACGTAGAGCGGGGTGCCGGAGTCTACCGTGGTCTACCGGTAGATTGCCGACTGGTCCCCAGTCGACCGTGAGAAGTGTTGGAAAAAAAATGAAGAAAAAAATATTTTATGACTTCTTTTTTTTTTTAATGACAGAAAATCAGTGTTGCCAGTTTATAGTAGAAAAAGTTTCAAAAAAGTCTTCTGGACAGTTTAGTTCTTGATCGAGACGTTTCGACTTCCATCCGGAAATCATTTTCAATCTGAATGAAATGGACTGAAAACTGGATCTATTTATACTAACCTGAGTAAAAGGTAAAAAATTAGTAAGGAAGGGTTCGACCAATGAGCCTGTGTTACCTATGATGGCCGTGAATGGCTCCTATTGTAGCCACAGACCAGTAAACAAACCCTATTATAAAAATGCTAAAAGCCTAGTGAAAGGAAATTCCTGCTAACGACCCAGTTTCACGCCTCTCGTTGAATGAGGGACTACACGGACCTGTTGCCAGTTTAGCGACTTTGACACTAAATTTAGCGACCATTCAGCCGCTCGGAAAAGGGACTAGCGACAATCTAGTGCCTTACTTGTGTTACGTGACTAAAACCCGGAAGTCGGCCAGGATCAGGATGAAACTATCAAAGCAATATTTTTGTTTGACTGGTGGAGAAGGTCCTTATACAATTCTAAATAATTTATTTTCAAACAATCCCGATTTGATGCCTGCAATTCACCCCAAATTTCTACTCAGCTGCAGATCTGAAGGCTAATAAAGGAGTGAACGTATACTTCCGGGTTGATGATGTCATGTGATGACGTAGAGATTGACCAATTAGCACCAATATTTGGGAATTTGATGTAAAACTGTTCCTTTTTTCAATCCGATGGGTTGGTATTTCTAGTTGGATGCAGCCCCTCCTCTCTACTGCTTTCTGTTTTTTTTCTTGTCTAGTTCTTGAATGGTGCCAAAGAAAGGCGGAGCTTTGAAACTGGCCCTATCCGCTGGGATCCCAGTCTGGTCGCACTGTGTCCAACCTGGCAACCCAAAAGCTGGAGTCCGGAATGGGTCAAATTTGGCCGGAGTGAAGAACACCAATCTGGCCTCTCTGTATTTCACTGGGTTTAAGTGTGCGCCTCCAGTTCCTCAAGCGAGCAACCGGACGTTTCCATGAAAACCACAAAAACTCTGGGCCCAAAGCACCTCCTCTAGACAATCTCCTTCTCCGCACCTCTTCCAGATCGTCTCCTTCCACTCACCTCCCCCGGGACCAAACCAACTCCTCCAGCCAAGGATGGACGTGGCTCCGCGAGCCAGCAGCTGGTCTCGCATACCAACGTGCATGTCAACACCAGAATGACTCCATAACCAGCTAGCCGTTGGGAGCTAGCCGAACAATTTTTTAAAAACAGTTGTCCGATACAAAATACCAAAATGACGTCCAAATTGGGCTCAAAATGAAATGCCTAGAACGTGACAAAACATTGCCAGAAAAAAGGGACAGAAACTCAGCGAAAGTTGGCGATTAAACGCTAAAGTAACAGGCAGCACTGCAGCAGGCAGCCGCACAGGGCAGCGCCTTGGCCGTTAAACAGCGGTGAAGCTAGCAAAAAGGGTTTTCATGCTTGGTACGTGCCTCCTTCCTGTCGTCAACACATTTAGCCTCATCATATCAGAACGATCAAACTACGAAGATGTCCCAGTTAATTATGTCAAGACCGTTAAATTTCAAATCTAGCGCTAGGTCTGAAATCTAGCGCTAGGTCGGAAATCTAGCGCTAGGTCTGAAATCTAGCGCTAGGTCTGAAATCTAGTGCGATAGCACTTAAAAACGTGCATTTAACGGCGCTAGGTTTAAAATCTAAGTGCTTGATGTAACAATTTGCTTGTTTTAACATCTAACACGCTTCTTTACGTGCGTTTATTGGACCGATGGCTTTCCATATTTGTGCAAACTGTTTTTTTTTTTTTTGACTGCGTCCACATCACGGAGACACACACATTTTAATGGGAGCAGTGTTGTTGATTTGTCAACAAAGCCAATATATCTAGAGTGCGCCATCTAGTGAGGAAACATCAGAACTGCAGGGGGGAAAAATTAGCAAGGTTTATTTTAAATTTTTTCCAAGTTTGGCAGGCCGGATTAAAACGTTTAACGGGCCGCACGTTCCAACCCTCACCTATGGTCACCAGCTGTGGGTGGTGACTGAAAGAATGAGATCGCGGGTACAAGCGGCCGAAATGAGCTTCCTCTGCAGGGTGGCTGGGCTCTCACTCAGAGATCGGGTAAGGAGCTCTGCCATCTGGGAGGAGCTCGGTGTCGAGCCGCTCCTCCTCCAGGTCGAGAGGAGCCAGATGGGGTGGTTCGGGCATCTGGTCAGGATGCCCTCGAGCGCCTCGCGGGCGGGGTGTTTCGGGCACGTCCCACCGGGAGGAGATCAAGGGGCAGACCCCGGACCCGCTGGAGAGACAATGTCTCACAGCTGGCCGGGGAAAGACTTGGGATCCTTCCAGGTGAGCTAGAGGATGCAGCCGGGGAGAGAGAGGCCTAGGCTGCCCGTTTGAGGCTGTTGCCTCCGCGACCCGACCCCGGAACAAGCGGAAGATGACGGAACGGAACGGGCCGCATGTGGCCCACGGGCCGTGGTTTTTCCATGCTTGTGTTAAATGGAAGAAACTGAATTGCTGTGGCGACCCCTGAAGGTAAATGCCGAAAGAAGAAGAAGAAGATTTGCTTTCATAAAACAAAAAAAGGCAAGCAGTGTAAGGTATGAGCTGTAAAAATAAAAAACCTTGTTTAAGAGCCTGACTTTCCTTTCTTTTTGTGTTTGCTTTTTTAAATTGGCACCGATTCACCTCAGCTGCCTCTGTGTTTCCAATCTGTTACCCCAAGCATTGCTTCACCGTGACACATAGGAGTGAGTCCTTATAAATAACCACAGAAAAATCTCAAAACTGTAACTTAAGTCAAAGATCAAACAAAAAACGCATCACGTTATTAGTGGTCGTGATGTGAGTCAGTCAGTGGTGTGTAATTCTTTTAGGACTCCTCAGACAGACCAGCCTTTGTGAGGCATTAGTCGAACGGATGCGGAAGTTAGCATGCCTCCATCTTCCTGCTCGGGTCTCAGAGGTGTTGAAAACTTCCCAGAGCACATTCCACTCAGAGATATTCACACGAAAGAGTCTGACGTGCAGTGAGAAACTCAGACAGTCACTCTTGGGAAACTGTTTATCCCTTTTGTCGTATCTGTCCTACTCTTTAGAAATCAGAATTGGAGGGAAAAGTGGAATCTTTATTTTTAGGCACCTTAAAGTGCTTGAGGTTTCTTCAAAACAACTCTGGTCGCAGGTCTTTCCTTAAATCCAACGGATACAGTGTCCAAAAAAACCTCTAAGTTAACAGCACCGCAGACCAGATTATACATGGGAACCCACACAACCTCCACCCCAGACCAAACGGGCCAAATCACATAAAAGCAAGACTGGATCTGCAAAGAGCATGGGACCTTTCTGGCGGGTCAAAGCTATTTCCAAGTTCCAAACAATACAAAAGATATTTTTAGGGGACACTTTAGGCATTCGATCGTCTCCCTAGGGGACTCATGTGGGGGCTACTCCGGGAGTACGGAGTCTCGGAGCCCCTAGTACGGGCTGTCCGATCTTTGTACGACCGGAGCCAGAGCTTGGTCCGTATAGCCGGCAGTATGTCGATTCCATTTCCAGTGAGAGTTGGACTCCGCCAAGGCTGCCCTTTGTCACCGATTCTGTTCATCACCTTTATGGACAGAATATCTAGGGGCAGCCGAGGCGTTGGAAGGATCTGGTTTGGTGACCTCAGGATCGGATCTCTGCTTTTTGCGGATGATGTGGTTCTGTTGGCTTCATCGGACCGTGATCTCCAGCTCTCGCTGGATCGATTTGCTGCCGAGTGTGAAGCGGCCGGGATGGGAATTATCGCCTCCAAATCCGAGACCATGGCCCTCGCCCGGAAAAGGGTGGAATGCCCCCTGCGGGCCAGGGACAGGGTTCTGACCCAAGTGGAGGAGTTTATGTATCTCGGGGTCTTGTTCATGAGTGGGAGAAGGATGGAGCGGGAGATCGACAGGCGGATCGGTGCGGCATCAGCAATAACTAGGACGCTGCATCGGTCCGTCGTGGTAAAGAGAGAGCTGAGCCGAAAAGCAAAGCTCTCGATTTACAAGTCGATCTACGTTCCAACCCTCACCTATGGTCACCAGCTGTGGGTGGTGACCGAAAGAATGAGATCGCGGGTACAAGCGGCCGAAATGAGCTTCCTCCGCAGGGTGGCTGGGCTCTCACTCAGAGATCGGTTGAGGAGCTCTGCCATCCGGGAGGAGCTCGGTGTTAAGCTGCTCCTCCTCCAGGTCGAGAGCCAGATGGGGTGGTTCGGGCATCTGGTCAGGATGCCCCCCGAGCCTCGCGGGCGAGGTGTTTTGGGCACGTCCCACCGGGAGGAGACCAAGGGGCAGACCCCGGACCCGCTGGAGAGACTATGTCTCACAGTTGGCCGGGGAACGACTTGGGATCCTTCCGGGTGAGCTAGAGGATGCAGCCGGGAAGAGAGAGGCCTGGGCTGGCCGCTTAAGCCTGTTGCCCCTGCGACCCGATCCCGGAACAAGCGGAAGATGACGGAGTGGAACTTTACCTTAATTTGATACCAAACGTCTGTTAGTTTATTTAAAGTTAGGGGCTAGATGAAAAGGAAACATTCAAGTGCGTTGCCTGTAGGCATATAGTAATGTTGAGTGGCTGAGTGTGTTTGGGAGGATCGGAGGGAATTTGGAAGGAGAAAAAAGAAAACAATTCTACTCAAATTTACATTTGAAAGAAAACGGCTGGATCAAGACAACAAAACAGTCTTGCATTAGCAATAAAAGACCATTTGCGGCTTTTGGATTTATTCAAGCGTCTTGATCTAGAGACATCAATGAAACGCTGATAAGGAGAAAGCAATGATTAAACCAGCATGAATGAAAAATACACCCGTTAAAAAAAAAAAGTTACATTTCATACTACTTTATATAACCGATGTAAGCGCGTGGTTCGGGTTCCAAAGACCTACTTTTGAAACTAATTATAATTAGAGCCAGATAAAAGCTTGGGCTAAAATCAAAGAATGTTACGATACAGAGGGAGTGAGCTGGTACTCCCTTTAAAAAAAAAAAAAAACGAGATTATTTCACTTTTATCAGATCTCTTTTTGACTGAAACGGAGTGAACAAGCATCTCATTGGCTCCGAACTTCACAAAACAGAATGCAAGCAGGTGGTCACAGAAACTTGAGCATTAAAGCTAAAATTTCCCATTAGCCTTTACATTTGTAGCGGACAGGCTTTTTACAGTTCCTGCCGACTCCACGGTCAACCTTATTTTCCACCTGAATAAGAGTTCTTTTATTCCCATCTTTCATTTTCTCTTGACTAAATAAAGCATAAACCCGTATGTGTGATCCAAAGAAAATTGCTAAAAGAAAATCCATCAAAAAAAACCTGTTCAAGCTGTGCCGCCTCTGGCCTGAGGGAGTTTCTAAATACAGAAATCTTCTCCAGAGTCCGGTAGTGATCCAGAAACCACGACTTAGAACTTAAGACTGAGTGGCTCAGCTCATTTTGCAGTGACAAAGAAGCGTTTGTTTGGAGACCTAGAGACTGTAGTTTCACACATCAGAGCTTTTTATTAACTATGAATTCATTTGCGCCGAGTGTCCAAGTTGACACTCTTCTCTCTGCATGCATCGCGACAACTGTATACCCGATATCTTGGTCCTGGTCCTGTCCAAACGTAGCTGGGTATCTGGTAAAATGAATATGTTTTTATCCGTTTCGGGAAATAAAAACCCGTTGTTTTTATTTCACTATAAACTGTCGTTATTGAAAACTCCGACCAAAGTGAAGATTTTGGAAAACTCCAGTTTTGCGTTTGCGTGTAGACATGCATAATTGGCGTTTTGCATTTTTAAACGTCACTACCTGCGACAATTAATGCATAAACGTCATTTGTGTGCGTCCTTGTTTTTATTATCAGCGCCAGCAATAACTAGGACGCTGCATCGGTCGGTCGTGGTAAAGAAAGAGCTGAGCCGAAAAGCAAAGCTCTCGATTAATAAAGTTGATCGACGTTCCTACCCTCACCTATGGTCACCAGCTGTGGGTGGTGGCCGAAAGAATGAGATTGCGGATACAAGTGGCCAAAATGAGCTTCCTCGGCAGGGTGGCTGGGCTCTCACTCAGAGATCGGCTGAGGAGCTCTGCCATCCGGGAGGAGCTCGGTGTCGAGCCGCTCCTCCTCCGGGTCGAGAGGAGCCAGATGGGGTGGTTCGGGCATTGGTCAGGATGCCCCCCCGAGCGCCTCACGGGTCGGGTGTCTCGGGCACATCCCACCAGGAGGACAGCAAGAGGCAGACCCGCTGGAGAGACTATGTTTCACAGCTGGCCGGGAAACGACTTGGGATCCTTCCGGGTGAGCTGGAGGATGCAGCCGGGGTGAGAGAAGCCTGGGCATCCCGTTTAATGCAGTTGCCCCCGCAACCCGGCCTTGGATGAGTGGAAGATAACGGAACGAAAGAGTGGGCAGCCTGGATCTTCTCTTACGCTCTTTTTGTCTTACACTCTCAACTGCTCTTGCTTCTTGTTGAGGAGCAAAGGAGGAGAAATGCGTTGCAGTCGGCGATTATCCATCACATAAGCCTTCCTAGCTCTGAACTTACGTTTAAATAAATACTGCCCACTACTGGTCTGGCATGAATATAACCGCACACATAAGCCTATTTATACGGGTTCGCGTCGATGCAGTTTTATTGAAAACTGTTAAATGTGTACGCGATAGTTTTTCTAAAACGAAGGACAGCGGATATACGTTTTCAGAAATACCTGGCTACGTGTGGACAGGGCCTTAGTCATTGAAAAGAGGTTAATTAGTGGTATGATGCATCACAGAAATCTATTACAATCTAAAATATCTAGTAGTTTCAATGCTCTGACTTTTCCGGTGTAATTTATTTTTTTAAAGTTCCACTTCTGCAGCTTCTACAAGAAAATTTCTTACATTTCTGACCTTTATGTGCACAATTAACTACCGGAAATCACACATCTGTAGAAACACAGATAACAAGCAACGTGGGAATATCTTTCACCCAACTCCTGAAGGCGGGGAAATGTGGGAGGAGCTTAGAATGAGGGGAGTGTCTATGAAATGCTTCCTGCTACATAAAAAGTGTCATAGATGTAGCCAGTCGTGTCATCGCTGTAGCAGTCGTTGGTTCATCGTCGTGTGGGAGGAGGGTTAGAAAACAAAATAAAAATTTAAAAAGTTGCTGAATCCTTCTAAAAATCCCTTTGGTGCCAAAGTTGATTTATTATGAAAGGGGTCCTTTAAAAAATATATCATATTTTCCGCACTATAAGGCGCACGTACAGTGCAAAGCCGACTGTGCGCCTTATAATCCGGTGCACCTTTTAAATAGATCAATACTTTTTCATTGTGGCTACTGATGTTTTAATTTGAAAAGTCACCGGATTTTCTTCCTTACATCCCGTCAATGACTTACTTTTGACGCACTATCCAATTAAATTTAAACCCCTAAAATGAGTAAAAAAACCATAGATTTATAGGAAGCTTCTTTCCTGAGGGGAGTTACAGAGTTACGAAGCAGACTGGACCTTAGAAACACTTTTCAGGTTTCAGGCCAAGATGGGACTGTCTGGTTACAGCAAAACAAATTCAGAACTTCGATTGATCTAGTCTTACTTGGAGGAACCTAAATGGTATTTTATTCACTTTGTTTTTGTGATGTCTTTTATTTTGAAGGTATGTTTACTGTTACCATAGCAACCAGAGTATGTTAGTGCAGAGAAAATGTTTCTAAGTTATAAAAACACTGCTATTAAATTTCCTCATGAAAACAAAGTGATTAAAAACCCAATTTTTCAGGCTGGTCTTATCACCTTTAGACACGTCCGTGAAAATATTGTCAGACACTAAACCGGTTTGGGGCGCAGAAAAGGTTGGGGACCCCTGTTCTAGCGGATGCATATCACAATTCCAGATATCACAGTACGGTGGTTTATTTTTATGCGCCTTATAATGCGGTGCGTCTTATATGTGAAAAAAGTTTTAAAATGGGCCAATTATCGAAGGTGTGCCTTATGGTGCGGAAAATACGGTAATTTCATATATTTTGTATTTTACACCACAGATTAAAAAAAAAAAAAGCATCCATGATAAAAATTTCTACTTTCAATATAATTGTCCGAAACAACATCTTGTGTTTGTGTTGATCTCATAGAAGCAACACGGAGGAGAAAATGCTAAGTAGATCTTTGAGGATTTATTTGCAGCTGAGATACGAGTCTTACATCATTTACAGAAGAATAAAAATGAAGGATTTCAGTCTGTTTCCCATGAATCTGACCTTGTGTAACTCCTGAGTAAAAAGTAATGGAAGTGCTCAGACTGCTGAGATGTTACATAACAGTAGAAAAAAAAAAAAAGGAGGTGATATCAGAAAAAGCTCCCACATTGTGTGGCGCAGGAAGTTAGAGAGGGGGTCTAGAGAAATGGGAGCTTGGAGGAAGAGACGCTCTCACTAATGCTCGCGTCCACACGTAACCGTTTTCAAAATATCCGTGTCCACACAGAGCCGTATAAATATGCTTCGGAGTGCGGTTATGAGCATGCCAGACCAGTAGGCGGCAGTATTGATGTAAATGTAAGTTCTGAGCTATCCAATCAAAACCGTGGATCCATGCTGCCCACTCTTTAGTAAACAAGTACGCACACGAATGACTATTGTGCATTACTTGTCGCAAGTAGTGACGCATCAAATCGCAAATCTCCGTTTTCGCACGCCCACACGCAAACGCAAAAATGGAGTTTTCCAAAATCTCCACTTTGGCCGGAGTTTTTAAAAACACCGGTTTTGAGTGAAAAAAAACCTCCATTTTCATGTGGACGGCAGGCCAAAACGGAGAAAAATATACCGTAATTTCACGGCTATAAGGCGCATATAAAAGTCTTAGATTTTCTTCAAAATGAGCGGTGCGCCCTTTCGTGTGGTGCGCCTTCTGTGTGAGAAAAGGCAGACCTAAAAAAAAACGCGGTGCCTGCGAGGCAGACCTGAAAGAAAAGGCATGAGAACGTTAAAGAGTGTAGTGTGAGCGGTGTGGGAGCGATGGATGACCGAAGGAGACCACAGTTTCACGAAGGGTGGAAGGCAGCGCCAGGCGAGTTACGCTACAGTTTGCCAATGGATTGTAGATGCTTGGACTAACGTGTCTGCTGGTACTGTTATCCGAGCTTTCGCAAAAACTGGTATCCTTTCTGAGGAGCCGCACAGTACAGACAGTGACTTTGACAGCATGGAGCGAAGTGGACCTGCTCTGTTGGATTTTGCGCAGCTGTTCGATTCCGAAACAGAGGATGAGGACTTTGACGGATTTGAATAAAGACTATTACCGGTAATGTGCTTGTTTATACTACTTAAATAAAGTACAACCAAACTCAGTTTTGCTCCCGATCTATTTTTTAATACGCACATTTGCATGCTTGCGTGTGTGTTGTTGTAAGGCGGTGTGTGACTGAGGCTGCGCCTTTTCGTACGGTGCGCCTAATGGTCGTGAAATTACGGTATATGTTTTCAAATATACCCGGCTACGTGTGGACGGGGCCTCAGACCGAGCAGGGTCTCTATACCAGCACAAGTTTAAAACGTGCCACAGATACTCCTGCGAATTAACTAATTTCACTTTGAATAAAAGGCATCACAATAAAAAAAAAGAATAAGTTACCGCCAAGCCGTCAAAACATATGCCATATAGATTCGTTACCATGACCTTTGGTCGCATAACCCTGAAAACCCTAATCAATTTTGTCATTCTGTGGGCGGAGGCATAAAAATAATAGTGACAAAAGAAATCACAGCATATTTTACATCTCAAAATGTGGCATTGGTCATATAATTACAATAAAATGATTCTGTTCCGTTGTCTACTTATCCGAGGCCGGGTCGCAGGGGCGACAACTTCACCCAGAAAACCCCAGGCTTCTCTCACCCCGGCTGGATCCTCCAGCTCACCCTCAAAAATACCGAGTCATTCCCCAGCCAGTTGTGAAACATAGTCTCTCCAGCAGATCTAGGGCCTGCCTCTGGGTCTCGCGTCCGAAACACCTCACCAGCGAGGCACTTGGAGGGCATCCTAACCAGGTGCCCTAACCACCCCATCTGGCTTCTCTCGACCCGGAGGAGCAACAGCTCTACTCTAAGCTCCTCCCATGTGGGAGAGCTCCTCCCTCTATCTCTGAGTGAGAGCCTAGACACCCTTGCAAAACGCAATCTCGTTCTTTCGGTCACCACCCACAGCTGGTTACCATGGAGACGGTTGGAACATAAATTGACCGGTAAATCAAGAGCTTTGATTTTCGGCTCAGCTCTTTCTTTACAATAATAATCAATTCAATTGATTTCAAGCTTGTGGGTTCTCAGAGATATCACAAGATAAACGCAGGACACAACTCACCCGTAAAGAGTTTGGTGATGGCCTTGTTCTGTCGCCGTGCAGAGCAGATGAGCAACAACCACGGAGGTAGGAACTCGTGCTGACTCGCCAGGAGCTCAGCGATTGTCCTGGGTGAACCAGGAGAAGACCTCTGCTCTCCTTCACCGAGCTGACAGCCTTCATCGATAGAGTCCACAAGCAGGAAGAGAGACTGCTGAGGGGCTTTCACACCCAGGAGAGGCAAGAGGACGCACCTGAGGGACAGAAGACGAAACAAACTAGTCATTTTGTCTTTTAGTTTGAAGGTTCTTTTTTTTGTGTTTGTTTGAAGCCTTTTCACACTGAATAAATGTCGTTCTCGACTTCATCGGTTTCTCATCTACCAGACATGTACGTGTGAAATGGAAGGTGAGGCTTGTGATGCATGTCTCGGATCACCTGGATTAAAACTCGAACTCAACAAAGCACGATTTTCTCAGCGCACCATCGCACTGTCTGAGCGTGCACTTCAGAATCCAGAGTCAATTATAATAAACTTGCATTTGTCATAATATTTACGGCTATAGATGCGTTAGCATTCGACGTCATTTCCGTCAGGAAATAGGCTGCCTATGATGGCACCAATGGTGGGAGAAACAGGGGGGTTTAGATGTCTTCGCCAAGGACTCTAGACGTGATTTCAGTGGAATGCGAACCTGCAAACTTCCGGTTAAGTTCCGATCCGCAGGCGAACGCTCTAACCACTGAGCCACTGTCTCCCCCCGTTCTCCTCTTCATTCTCCTCCCCTTTTTTTAATCACGGGGCAGTAAATTATGGTAAGACGCAGACAAAATAGTCCTAGTTTCAAGATTGCTGTGAATCTCTATGCCAATAACAAAGAACAGTGTCGCATTTTGCTACCGCAAAGCGCGCTTCAGCTTTGTTTACGTTCTGTTCCGTTCCGCCATCTTCCGCTTGTTCCGGGGTCGGTTCGCGGGGGCAACAGCCTCAAGCGGGCAGCCCAGGCCTCTCTCTCCCCGGCTGCATCTTCTAGCTCACCTGGAAGGATCCCAAGTCGTTCCCCGGCCAGCTGTGAGACATAGTCTCTCCAGCGGGTCCGGTGTCTGCCCCTTGGTCTCCTCCCGGTGGGACGTGCCCGAAACACCTCACCAGCGAGGCGCTCGGGGAGGGATCCTGACCAGATGCCCGAACTACCACATCTGGCGTCTCTCAACCTGAACGAGGAGCGGCTTGATACCGAGCTCCTCCTGGATGGCTGAAGTCCTCACCCTATTTCTGAGTAAGAGCCCAGCCACCCTGCGGAGGAAGCTCATTTCGGCCGCTTGTATCCACGATCTCATTCTTTCGGTCACCACCCACAGCTGGTGACCATAGGTGAGGGTTGAAACGTAGATCGACTTGTAAATCGAGAGCTTTGCTTTTCGGCTCAGCTCTTTCTTTACCACGATGGATCAATGCAGCGTCCTAGTTATTGCTGATGCTGCACCGATCCGTCTGTCGATCTCCCGCTTCATCCTTCCCCCACTCGTCAACACATAAAATAATAATAAAAACCAGGATAAAATCCATTTTATTCTATTAAAATGAGAAAATTTCACAATTTTTTAGCCTCATGCATAAAACAAACAACTTCTTTTTTTTTTCATTGTCTGTATTCACTGTATGTATTTTTTTTCTAGGATTATTATAAAATCTACCTTGTTTGAAACAAAAATGTCACTAAGCCGAAAAGGAAGAGAATAATTTCTTCCGAACGACTGAACTTAGCTCATAAGATTGGCTCAACTGAGAGTGTGTGGGCGTTTAAGCATGACTTCAGCCCAAATTGGAACCATTAGCAATCGTCCTGATTTAGAGCGCCATGCCTAAAAGCTGCTAATCTAAACATGTCCACAGTTCTTACAGTAACTTTATAAAAATTATTATGAATATTAGGGCTGCAACGATTATTTTGGTAATTGATTAATCTGTCGATTATTGGGTCGATTATTCGATTAATCAGATAAAATGACAATTTAATAAATATTACTTTTCCGACATATTATAGAATGTAATTGTGTAAAACACAACTCATAACCACATAAACAACACGTTGGGTTTATTACAGTAAGAGCAAATTTTAATCTTTCTGTCAAATAAAGAGGTAGAATATTATCATTTCTAGAAAATAATAAATCTACTTACTGTTTACAGTAAAAGTAAATCATAAGCACCCATAAAATGTGCTTTAGTAGTACTGGCTAATAAAACATCAAATGTAAACTGTTGGGTCACATTAGAAAACAAGAAACCTTTAACACTTCTGGATTCGCAAATTTAACCTTGTTCAGAAGTATCGTACAAAAAAAGGCCCCAGATTAACATGAAAAAAAATATACAAAAACATTTAAGTTGTGAAGTATTAGTGCAAAAGAAACCAACAGAAAACATCATCTCTACTGTAAAAATAGTAACTTTAATAAATAAAATGACCATCTTTACCACTTATAATATTACAAACACAGATCTACTAATCGGTAAAGGGGTGCCCAACTCTAACATCACTCATTTTTTTGTGGGAAAACATGTGCTTTGCGGTATAGAGGAGGGGGTCTTGTATCCTGGATTGAATTTAGCGATCTTTTTTTTTTTTTAACCCCTCGTCTTCCTACTGACAGCGGCCTCATATCGGACACGAACATTTCCAAAATAAGAGTCCCTGAGAGAAGCGCTCTGCGGCGGAGTGCAACCATTTTCCACAGAAAATAGTCCATGTTGGGTTGTTTTTGTTTTTTTGCAGACAATAAAAAGTGTATTTAGCGACCTGTAAAATTGTTTTTATTAGAAATAACATTGTGTATCGCTCCGGTTTGCCGTGTCCCGCTTAGAGTCAGACATGTTTTTTTTTTCAGATGTTCGTGCAGCGTCGTTATGCTTCTGTTCCAAAACGTGTTCATTTCGCAAACTTTGCATATTAAGGCGAGTCTTTTTCAAATTTAGCGGAAAATGATCCAAACTTTGGATATTTTGTTTGTTTTTTTCTTTCCGCCATCTTGAATCTGCGTGATCACGAGAGGTGGGGTGAAATGAAGGCCAATGATTGGCTGCTATCTTCTTCTCCTCCTATTCTGGTAGCTCGCATCTTCAATTTGCTCTCTACTGCCCCACATGGAGACCAATTTAAGTGCAGTTGACAGTAAAAACTTTTTACACGATTAATCGATGACCAAATTAATCGACAACTATTTTAGTAATTGATTATAATCGAGTAAATCGATTAACTGTTTCAGCCCTAATGAATATCCAGTGCAACTGATCCTATGATACCCGCTGATAAAACAAACGTGATCAATAGTCGCACATCATAGCGCTTTTAACGAAACATTAACTTTTTATTGACATAAAACACGTAACCCGCTTGCTTCAGTGCATGCATCAGCATGCATCCGGGATCGCCGAAGCGAGACACCAACAAATCCGTTTGATTTTTTTTTTCCCCTCCCTGTGGAGTATTGTTGGTGCTGTCAAGATCTCTGTTCCAGTCCGACTGCCACCAACAGTTTGAAGCCAGCCAGAAGAAATCTGTTAAGCGACGTGCCATTTCCCAGGAGCCAGAAAATTACTCCCAGCTCAACTAGCTGTGATAAAAAACTCTGAAGATTTTATTTCAGTGACATTTTAATCTGTGTCTAGGTTAATTAAACATTCATGTGAAAAAAAAAAAAAAAATGTAATTCCTTGACTTGAAAACGATATGAGGCTCTCCGCGGGTAGCTGTCACCCAGATAAATGCCCTCCAGCTTATGGGTGATGGAAACGTCTCTAACTACCGCTCTGCTTTAATGGAACTGATGTTGCTTAAGCTTTTTTGGATGCACATCAGCGTGTCACTAAAGCGCCACTTTGAAGCTATTTCCTGTCTCGTTTCGTCACATTCCGCTTATCCGGGGTAGGGTCGCAGGGCCAACAGCCTCAGACGGGAAGCCCAGGCTTCTCTCACCCCAGCAGTATCCTCCAGCTCACCCAGAAGGATCCCAAGTCGTTCCCCAGCCAGATGCGAGAGATAGTCTCTCCAGCAGGTCCGGAGTCTGCCTCTTGGTCTCCTTGCCCATAACAACTCACCAGCGAGGCGCTCGGGGGGCATCCTGACCAGATGCCCGAACCACCCCATCTAGTTCCTCTCAACCTAGAGGAGGAGCGGCTCGACACCGAGCTCCTACCGGATGGCAGAGCTCCTCCTCCAATCTCTGAGTGAGAGCCCAGCCACCCTGCGGAGGAAGCGCATTTTGGCCGCTTGTATCCTCGGTCTCATTCTTTCGGTCACCACCCACTGCTGGTGACCACAGGTGAGGGTGGGAACGTAGATCGACTGGTCAATCGAGAGCTTTGCTAAATATGATAACTAGTATTGCACCGCATTGCGCCACAGCAGGCAGCCATGATGGCATCAATAGTGGGGGTAATTGGAGGTTAGGTGTCTTTTCTAGGGACACTTAGGCATGAGCTCATCAGGAATCGAACCGGCAACTCTTTAGTCCAAAGATGGCGAATCTACCATCGAGCTATGCCCCCAAATTTAGAGTGATAATGAATTCTTTATGCAATAAAATGTCTGCCTGATCTCCATAGGTCACCTCGACTGCTCCCGCGAAGGTCGTCCCAAATTTAGCATTTAGCTTAGCGCCATGTAAACATCGGGATTGAAGCAAACGCCACCAAACAGTTGCATGGATAGTTACAAAGTACAAATAGTGACACAAAATAAACCGTGATGATTCTATGCAGATAAAAAAAAGACTGATGTGTGGTTGGACGAGAACTGCACAGTCTTCCACCTTAGCGCAATATGACGTTATTTTACCTCAACCTTTTTGGTGTCTTCTAAGGCCCCGTCCACACGTACCCGGGTATTTTTGAAAACGCAAATCTGCTGTCCTCCGTTTTAGGAAAACGCTCGCGTCCACACGTAACCGTTTTCAAAATATCCGCGTCCACACTGAGCCGTATAAATACGCTTCCGAGTGTGGTTATGAGCATGCCAGACCAGTAGTGGGCAGTATTGATATAAACGTAAGTTGTGAGCTATCCAATCAGAGTACTTCTGTCGTCATTTCCGCAAAACCTGAAACATGGCGCCAGGCATCTCGTTTGTGTGGACCGACAAGGAGGTGGAATTGCTTTTAAAAGTCGACATCGAAAATAAAGTTAATAAAACACAAGAAAATATAGACGATCCAAACAAGGACGCACACAAATGACATATGTGCATTACTTGTCGCAGATAGTGACGCATAAAAACGCAAATCTCCGTTTTTGCACGTTCACACACAAACGCAAAGACGGAGTTTTCCAAAATCTCCACTTTGGCTGGAGTTTTCAAAAGTGCCGGTCTTCAGTGAACAAAACCTCCGTTTTCGTGTGGACCCGGCTACGTGTAGACAGGGCCGAAATTCCTCTGTTTAGATCCTAATGGTGATCTTAATGGTGATCCTAATCGCTCACAATGCTAAGCTACCGTAATTTCACGACCATTAGGCGCACCGTACGAAAAGGCGCAGCCTCAGTTTTGTGCGCCGTTGCTGTATTTAACACACACATAAGGCGCTCCGTACGAAAAGGCGCAGTCTCAGTCACACACCGCCTTACAACAACACACACGCAAGCATGCAAATGTGCGTATTAAAAAATAGATCGGCCACAAAACTGAGTTTGGTTGTGCTTTATTTAAAGTAGTATAAACAAGCACATTACCGGTAATACGTTGTTCTTATTCAAATCCGTCAAAGTCCTCATCCTCCGTTTCTGAATCGAACAGCTGCGCAAAATCCAACAGAGCAGGTCCACTTCGCTCCTCGCTGTCAAAGTCACTGTCTGTACTGTGCGGCTCCTCAGAAAGGATACCAGCTTTTGCGAAAGCTCGGATAACAGTACCAGCAGACACGTTAGTCCAAGCATCTACAATCCATTGGCAAACTGTAGCGTAACTCGCCCAGCGCTGCCTTCCACCCTTCGTGAAACTGTGGTCTCCTTCGGTCATCCATCGCTCCCATGCCACTCACACTTCACTCTTTAACGTTCTCATGCCTTTTCTTTCAGGTCCGCCTCGCGGGCACGGCGTTTTCTTTTAGGTCCGCTTTTTCTCACACAAGGCGCACCGCACAAAAAGGCGCACCGCTCATTTTGAAGAAAATTTTAGACTTTTAGGTGCGCCTTATAGCCGTGAAATTACGGTAAATGCCAATTTTGTTTGCTAGAGTGATTGAGTGAGCCCACGGAGACCGGACAGGTTCATTTTTACTTTGATTCTATTGTAAAGTTAGTCCCGTATCCGGCTTTTCCGAGTAGAATAAATGAGCCAAATTATGTGCAAAATACACCCACCCACTAATGACAACAATGTAATAACCTGGATTAGTTCATCAATCTGAAAAAGAAGCCTATGAGGGGGTAAAAATTCTCATTTGTAGTGTCAGTGAACTGGAAATTTTATGGAAAAAAAACAGGAGATTTGTTTTTAGCTTCTGACATTCAATTTAAACTACAAGCACAAACTATTACTTGTATTGATTTTACACAACCTTTCATTCAATACGAAAGGTTGGTCGTAGCATGGAACGATCAAGTTAGGAAATGTGCTTTCTTCGACGGAAATGAAGAAGAACTTATCAAGGAGGAATATTTCAAACCAGCAGCGACTCAATAAAACATGGATTTGAATAGTTTTCAGTCCGTTTTTCTGGAAAAATGTTTGCAGATGTTTTTGACAAAGGTACAAATGTGCAAATTAGTGGTGTCAGTCGATTGAAAAAATTAATAGACTTAATTACAGGATTTTGTAATTAATTATTCGAATTAATCGCGTTTTAATGTCATATTTGCTAAAGGTTTTCTGATAAAGAATTTGAATCATAGGATATTAAAAAAATGTACTGTTTGACTAATCAATTGAATCCAGTAAGAAAAGAAGATTTTAAATCCAATTTATTATTGATAAACTGTGCCTCATGAGGCCAGGTGCATCATTAAAAAAAGTAAAGCAAGGGTTGGGGTTCGTTAGGGTTCGTTCTTTTCTTCAACAATAGACATCGTCCTGCAATCAGCAGCATCCCACTTTGCGATTGTATTTGTGAATTTCTCATTTATGGATTTGCTTATTCGCTTGCCAAATTCAGCTAGCTTGGTTTGGTGGAGCGAGCTCCCGGTAGCCACACCCTCAATAGAGGAACTTGCCTGAACATGTTTTAGGTTTAGATGGTATGTCAGGCTGGAGTTGCTCAAGTGGTAGGAGAACTTTTTGAAAAACTACAAATTTCTAGGTTTTTATTTATTGACCAGTCTCTATTATTTTGTACAAAAACGGAACTAATGGAACGGAACGGAATTTCTCATTTGTGGATTTGCTCATTCGCTTGCCAAATTCAGCTAGCTTGGTTTGGCGGAACGAGCTCCCGGTAGCCACACTCGCAACAAAGGAACTTGCCTGAACATGTTTTACGTTTAGATGGTATGTCAGGCTGGAGTTGCTCCGGTGGTAGGAAAACTCAATTTTGAAAAAAACTACAAATTTCTACATTTTTATTTATTGACCCGTCTCTATTAGTTTTGTGAGGCCTAAAGACATTCATTTTTAATAAGGCTTTTAATTTTTGACTTTATGGTTCTTTGCTTTTCGGAATTTGGATTTTAGTTTTCAAACTGTTTTTATTGTTTTTATATTGCCTAGTTTTTATGTAGCGCTTTGGGATTTTTTTTTAAAATGTAAGGTGCATTATAAATAAAATGTGTTATTATTATTATTGTATAAAAAATTGCCGTTCAGTGGCTTGACTCAGGGGCCAATCTAGGATTTTCGAAAGGGGATTGGGGCCCTGAGGAGGCATACCCCCACCCCCAAACATTTTGATACATAAGTAATTTTTCTGCATTTTGGTGCATATTTTGTCCAAAGTTTATAATAATTAAAATAAAGTGAATACTTTTTTTTTTTTGGATTGAAAGGGGGAGAGGGGAGTGTGCCCCCACGCCCCTACCTTGATCCGCCCCTGCAACTGTCTCATCCTCCTGAGTCCATGTCTGTTGTGTTTGACCACCGCTGCCTTGTTAATTTGCCAGCATCGGCGATGTAGCACTGCCGAGAAAACTTCGGGTCTTTCAATGGGCCAAAATTCAAATGCGCAAGCATATTTTTAACGCGTTAAAATGCGGCGTAGTTAACTAATCAAATTAACGCATTAAAATGCAGCACTAGTGCAAATAATTTTGATCAACAAAGAAAATCTAAAATCCTTAAAATTTGCAAATAGTTATTTTAGTTTTGCAATTAATTTGTCCACCTCTTGCAATCAACCCAAACTTGACCCACTAGTTGCGTCCACATATGTGCAGCTTTAACAATCTTTATCAAATCCTTTACAGAGGAGCGTTTTGAACTCTCAGCGGAAAAAAAAACACCATTAGAGTCCTTCAACCTTTTCTCTGAGCAACGCAGTCAATCATTCCTTCTTATGGCCGCAGCCCACAGAGAACCTGCAGCACCATCTGGGAGCCCTGCCAAAAGGAATGTCCATCCACAGGGGTGAGCGTGTGTGAGTGAGTGAATAGTTGTGTTTGAGGCCATGCTGCCTACTGAGACAATCAAATCCACAGTGACAGCAAGTGGGCAAAACAAAGAGCCTCACTCTTCTCGCAATTCCACGACTTTCAGGCTGTCAAAGAGTCAAAAGGCAGGGATCGGAGACAAAAGAAAACTCAGCAGGGTATGAAAGACCAAAACTCAACAATAAGAAAAGTTGATTTAGACCCCCGTCCACGCATAGACGGGTATTTTTGAAATCGCATATTTTTTTTCCGTTTTGTTCTGCCGTTCACACAAAAACTGAGGTTTTTTTTTCACTTAAAAACTGTGTTTTTGAAAACTCCGACCAAAGAGGAGATTTTGGAAAACTCAGTTTTTTGCGTTTGCGTTTGCCTCTCGATTTACAAGTCGATCTACGTTCCAACCCTCACCTATGCTGGTGACCGAAAGAATGAGATTACGGGTACAAGCGGCCGAAATGAGCTCCCTCCACAGGGTGGCTGGTTTCTCACTCAGAGATCGGTTGAGAAGCTCTGCCATACGGGAAGAGCTCAGTGTTGAGCTGCTCCTCCTCCAGGTTGAGAGGAGCCAGATGGGGTGGTTCGGGCATCTTGTCAGGATGCCCCCCCCCCCCGAGCGTCTCGCGGGCGAGGTGTTTTGGGCACGTCCCATCGGGAGGAAACCAAGGGGCAGACCCCCGACCCGCTGGAGAGACTATGTCTCACAGCTGGCCGGGAACGACTTGGGATCCTTCCGGGTGAGCTGGAGGATGCAGCCGGGGTGAGAGAGGTCTGGGATACCCGTTTTGAGGCTGTTGCCCCCACAACCTGACCCCGGAACAAGCGGAAGATGACGGAACGGGACAGATTTGCTTATTCACTTGCCAAATTCAGCTAGCTTGGTTTGGCGGAGCGAGCTCCCGGTAGCCACACTCTCAACAGAGAAACTTGCCTGAACATGTTTTAGGTTTAGATGGTATGTCAGGCTGGAGTTGCTCCGGTGGTAGGAGAACTCAATTTTGAAAAAACTACAAATTCCGGACATGTGGACGTGTGAAAACGGAGAGTTGCATTTTTATGCGTCACTGGCTGCGACAAGTAATGCACATACGTCATTCGTGTGCGCCCTTGTTTACAAAAGCAGAGAGTGGGTAGAATCGATCTGCGTAAACAGGCATTACTTTTTACCCTGTTGCAGATCCTCTTTTCTTTCTTTTTGTCCACTCTCAACTGCTCTAGCTTTTCGTTGAGGAGCAAAGGAGGAGAAATGCGTTGCAATTGGCGATTATTCATCACATAAACACTGCCCACTACTGGTCTGGCATGCTTATAACCCACTCAGAAGCGTATTTATACGACTCCGTGTGGACGCGGATATTTTGAAACGGTTATACGAGCGTTTTCCTAAAACGGAAGACAGCGGATATAACGTTTTCAAAAATACCCGGCTACATGTGGACATGATCTTAGTTTGCCAGGCCAACCTGCTTCATACCTGGGCTTTGGAACTCAAAATAAACCGAAAACACCGCGTCAAACACTGCAAAGAGGCTCACACTGTGAGAAGTGCAGCTCCTACCAGAACGCTCAATGTACGCCCAATTTGATGCCAATGGCCATTTAGTACGGAAAATGGGGGAAGGGTGATTTTAAAGACATTAACACACCCACCATCTGTCATTGAGGACTGCAGCAGCCACCGCTGCAACCACAGTGAGCAAAGTGAAGCTTTCAATCTGACATTCAGTGAAGATGTCTGGAGTGACGGGGCTGCACCCCGGCACCGTGCCAGAGCCTTACATATTTAGACAACTCATTTTAAAGACCGGGCACCAAGCCTGAAATCCAAGTACGAAGACATCAACGTGCACTCGGTCACGCACAGGAAAATGATAGAAGATACAGCTGAAAGCTAAAACTAATTGGTAGTGTCGTATTAACACGAGCATTTGACGTAGCCAGGACGGACTTCGCGCACGTCCCCCTCCGCAGCAAACCCTCCCTCCTCACCACCCGCCAGCCCTCCTCACCCGCCTCCACTCCGGCCTTACGCCCTCACAAACTCGCTTTCAATGTCCGATATACCGGCTGGTTCGCTGCTCTGCGTCTTTTTTATTTTCTTGCTTGAAACACGCTTTAAAGCAAAGCTCTCGATTTACAAGTCGATCTACGTTCCAACCCTCACTTATGGTCACCAGCTGTGGGTGGTGACCGAAACAATGAGATCGCGGGTACAAGCGGCCGAAATGAGCTTCCTCCGCAGGGTGGCTGGGCTCTCACTCAGAGATCGGGTGAGGAGCTCTGCCATCCGGGAGGAGCTCGGTGTCGAGCCGCTCCTCCTCCAGGCTGAGAGGAGCCAGATGGGGTGGTTCGGGCAGGGCATCTGGTCAGGATGCCCCCCGAGCACCTCGCGGGCGAGGTGTTTCGGGCGCGTCCCTCCGCAAGGAGACCAATGGGCAGACCCCGGACCTGCTGGAGAGACTATGTCTCACAGCTGGCTAGGGAACGACTTGGGATCCTTCCGGGTGAGCTGGAGGATGCAGCCGGGGAGAGAGAGGCCTGGGCTGCCCGTTTGAGGCTGTTGCCCCCGCGACCCGACCCCGGAACAAGCGGAAGATGATGGAACGGAAACACGCTTTTTTGATGAATCGACATGATAAAATCTTATTTCAGACGCTACCAAACCGCTACGCACGGGTTTACGCCTGCCTTCTCCCTCCCGCTCAAAGATGGGCGGACGAATAGCGGCTCAGTGAGAGCAGAGGGCGGAGCTTGTACTTTCTCAGGACGGGCGGGGGGATGAGCAGATCCGGCCTTTCATAGTTCCGGGTCTGTGACTGCGCTCCACCAAATCAATATATTTTCATAACTATCGTGTAATGCATGTCGCAAACCCCACAATTTGCGTATGTATGTGCAGAGGATACAATGTGAAGAGACAGAAGAGAAGCCTCAAGTGGTCCACAGTCTGCCATACATCTGCATCTTAAATCCACCAAACACACTTTTGAGGACAGTGAGGTGAAGATTCTAAGTAGAGAGAAAGGTTGGTTTGAAAGAGGGGTGAAGGAAGCCATCTTTGTGAAGAAAGAGAATCCCTCACTGAATCGGAGTGGAGGCGTTAGATACATTCTGCCCGGGATTTATAGTAGCATTCTGAAGCCCTGGATCAAAGATGACACCTCGTGACCCAGATTCACGCCTCTCGTTAGCAGGAAATTCTATTTACTAGGCTTTTAGCATTATTATAATAGGTAGAAAAAGTTTTAAAAAAGTCTTCTGGACAGTTCAGTTCTTGAACGAGACATTTCGACTTCCATCCGGAAATCATTTTTAATCTGAATGAAATGGACTGAAAACTGGATCTATTTATACTAACCTGAGGAAAAGGTAAAAAAAATAGTAAGGCAGGGCTCGACCAATGAGCCTGTGTTACCTATGATGGCCATGAATAGCTCCTATTGTAGCCACAGAACAGTAAACGAGCCCTATTATAAAAATGCTAAAAGCCTAGTGAAAGAAATACCTGCTAACGAGAGGCGTGAAACTGGGTCACGAGGTGTCATCTTTAGTCCATGGCTTCAAAAGGCTGCTGTAAATACCGGGCAGAATGTATCTAACGCCTCCACTCCGATTCAGTGAGGGATTCTCTTTCTTCACAAAGATGGCTTCCTTCACCCCTCTTTCAAACCATCCTTTCTCTCTACTTAGAATCTTCACCTCGCTGTCCTCAAAAGTGTGTTTGGTGGATTTAAGATGCAGATGTACAGCAGACTGTGGACCACTTGAGGCTTCTCTTCTGTGTTGGTAAAGTCTTTTGTGGAGGGGCTGCTTCGTTTCCCCAATGTAGTGTTCTTTGCAGCTCCCTTCACTGCACCGGATCGAATAAACTACATTGCTCTGTTTTTCTGTGGGCATCTTGTCTTTAGGATTATTGTCTTTAGGATGGTTGAGCCCTGCCTTACTATTTTTTTTTACCTTTTTTTACCTTTTACTCAGGTTAGTATAAATAGATCCAGGTTTCAGTCCATTTCATTCAGATTGAAAATGATTTCCGGATGGAAGTCGAAACGTCTCGATCAAGAATTAAACTGTCCAGAAGACTTTTTTGAAACTTTTTCTACTATGGATCACTCCTGGATGAATGAGGGACTACACAGACTTATTATAATAGGGTCGTTTACTGGTCTGTGGCTACAATAGGAGCCATTCATGGCCATCATAGGTAACACAGGCTCATTGGTCGAGCCCCTCCTTACTATTTTTTTTACCTTTTACTCAGGTTAGTATAAATAGATCCAGGTTTCAGTCCATTTCATTCAGATTGAAAATGATTTCCGGATGGAAGTCGAAACGTCTCGATCAAGAATTAAACTGTCCAGAAGACTTTTTTGAAATTTTTTCTACTATGGATCACTCCTGGATGAATGAGGGATTACACGGACTTAATGTTCCGTTCCATTCCGTCATCTTCCGCTTGTTCCGGGGTCGGGTCGCGGGGGCAACAGCCTCAAACGGGTAGCCCAGGCCTCTCTCTCCCCGGCCGCATCCTCCAGCTCACCCGGAAGGATCCCAAGTCATTCCCCGGCCAGCTGTGAGACATAGTCTCTCCAGCAGGTCCGGGGTCTGCCCATTGGTCTCCACTTCGTCTGCGAGGCGCTCGGGGGGCATCCTCACCAGATGCCCGAACCACCCCATCTGGCTCCTCTCGACCTGGAGGAGGAGCGGCTCGACACCGAGCTCCTTAATGTGAGAAAAGTTATTTTGCATGAGATGGGCCCTTTAAGCTTTCAACAGAAAAAAAATAAGAGGAAAAAAATCGGAGATCTTTTCATTAAAACAGTTTCCATGCGGTCATTGAGGTCTGTTCCTTCACAGAAATTCCAATTAGCATCTTTGTAAACTCAGAAGGTCTTCTCGCTGCAGCAGCGGGAGCTGAATCCTGCCCATCCAAACAGAAAGAGACAACTATCTTGCAGTGTGCTTTCTCCCACTTTCCGATGTGATTCTTGCATTATGCATTACATTACTGCAATCATGCCGCTGCGAGTAATCACAGTGATGAGAGGAGCAGGGGACTCACGCTGAGAGCAAATGTTCAGAACAGCCGGGCGCAGGACCTTCCTGTTTCCTTGTCACTCGGTTTTTCTTCATCTTATCTTGGACTAAATGATATTTTCTAAATTGTGTTGTTTCAAAAAAAGCTTTTAGGAAAGAAGTTTGAAAGAAAAACAAGTGAAGTACTTTGACTATTTGCTCCAATCAGGACGTCAAACTTGACGTAAATGGTATCATATTTAAAACAATACAGGAGTGAAATTTTGGTGTGGACACCAAAGCGAAAAAACAAAGAATTATGGAATCGTGATAACCCCCTTGAGACGCGACATCTCATTTTCGAGGGGGTCCTCAACCTAAAATGCATGTTTTGGGTTTTATTTTTGGGAGAGTGGAGGAAACCGGAGTACCTGGAGGGAAATCCATGCATACATAGGGAGAACATAGGGAGCTCGGTGTCGAGCCGCTCCTCCTCCAGGTTGAGAGGAGCCAGATGGGGTGGTTCGGGTATCTGGTCAGGATGCCCGCCGACCGCCTCGCGGGCGAGGTGTTTCGGGCACATCCCACCGGGAGGAGACCAAGGGGCAGACCAGTTACCCGCTGGAGAGACTATGTCTCACAGCTGGCCGGGGACAACTTGGGATCCTTCCGGGGTGAGAGAGGCCTGGGCTGCTACCCCCGCGACCCGACCCCGGAACAAGCGGAAGATAACGGAACGGAACGGAATGAGCCCTTTGAGATGCGACATCTCATTTTCGAGGGGGTCCTCAACCTAACATGCATGTTTTTTTTTTTTGGAGTGTGGGAGAAAACCGGAATATCTGGAGGAATTCCATGCATACATAGGGAGAACATGCAAACTCCACACAGAAAGGCCAACGTTTCAAACCTCGTCCCTACCCGAGACATCTGAGTAGCTAGTTGTAAAAAAAAGCTACAATTTTTCTTTGATTTTGCGCCTCATTTTTTCCAATTCACAACATGTGCACTGATTTGTCAGTGAATTCACAGCTGGCCAATCAGTTTGGTAGACGTCAGGAGGCGGGGCCTTTAAACTCAATGGCAAATTTGTCTGTAAACAGCGACTTGTGCTTTTTTTTCCATAAACTATTTTTATCCCTCAATAGGAAAATTATCCAACAAGCGGGTGTTAGGTGTCTGCTTTGGGGACATCTATGGATGGATCCAGTGGGAATCCAACAATCTTTTCCCGGTCCAAGAACGGCAATTCTACCACTGAGCCAACGCCTCCCTCTCATATAGTACAAAGTTAGAGAAATTTTGGAACTTAAACAAGGGAGAGACGTTGACTCATTGGTATAGCATTCAGCCTTGGACCGGAAGTTAACCAGAAGTTCGCAGATTCGATTCCCACCGAGTTCATGTCTAGGGTCCTTGGAGAAGACATATAACCCCCCGTTTCTCCCACCATTGTTGCCGTTGTGGCAGCCTGCTGCGGTGTAATGCAGCACACAAATTTCTCCGGTGAGGGATCAATAGAGTATGTAAAAATAAAAAAAATTTAAAAGTTTGAAACTTTCTGGAGATGTTTTAGATTTAGTAACAATGTTAGAAACACATTCAGTATACTTGGCATAGCTGTTGCCATCCAGGCTATAATTAATTAACAATTCACTTTTTCTTTATTCATAAATTTTTATTTCATAGCTTAAATAATAACGGCTAAATTTTACGACTTTAAAAGTCCAAAAAGTGGGCCAACTGCACCCCAAAATAAAGATTATTAAATTTCAAGCTACCGGTGATAATGTTTAATCGGGTCCGAGTAATGCCAAGATTGTAGCTGTGATTTTATACTTAACGGTTTAAGCAGTGGGGCAAATGTTTTTTAAGAGTTTCAGTCGTTTACATTTTACTATTGGGAATTAGCGCTTCCAAATCCGAGACCATGGTCCTCACCCGGAAAAGGGTGGAATGCCCCCTGCGGGTCAGGGACAAGGTCCTGCCCCAAGTGGAGGAGTTTAAGTATCTCGGTGTCTTGTTCACGAGTGGTGGAAGAATGAAGCGGAAGATCGACAGGCGGATCGGTGCGGCATCAGCAATAACTAGGACGCTGCATCGGTCCGTCGTGGTAAAGAGAGAGCTGAGCCGAAAAGCAAAGCTCTCGATTTACAAGTCGATCTACGTTCCTACCCTCACCTACGGTCACCAGCTGTGGGTGGTGACCGAAAGAATGAGATCACAGATACAAGCGGCCGAAATGAGCTTCCTCCGCAGGGTGGCTGGGCTCTCACTCAGAAATAGGGTGAGGAGCTCTGCCATCGAGCCGCTCCTCCTCCAGGTCGAGAGGAGCCAGATGGGGTGGTTCGGGCATCTGGTCAGGGTGCCCCCCCGAGCGCCTCGCTGGTGAGGTGTTTTGTGCACGTCCCACCGGGAGCAGACCGAGAGGCAGACCTCGGACCCGCTGGAGAGACTATGTCCCACAGCTGGCTGGGGAACGACTCCGGATCCTTCCAGGTGAGCTAGAGGACGCAGCCGGGGCGAGAGAAGCCTGGGCTTCCCATCTGAGGCTGTTGACCCCGCAACCCGGCCCCGGATGAGCGGAAGATGACGGAACAGAACATGTTACTATTGTTGTAAAAGAAAAAAAAGACATTATTAAAAATCAATTTGGTATTGCAGTATCAAACAGAAACATTAGATTAGATCTAGATAGAGCCCTAGTTCAGCCCGCACGGTATGGTATCCTTGCTTATAGTTCAATAATATAAAGCTTTCCACACATAGTGATGCATCCTTTAAATTGTGCTCGAGGCCGGCGCTCCACAGCTGTTTAGAGTTTGCAATGAAGGAGGTCCTCAGGGAAACGGATGGAAAAATACAGCTTTTGACTATAACTGGAGTAAAGGATTTGACTTATTTCTTTCTCCTTTAACACAATGAAACAGCATTGCTGAAGCACTGGTCACTGAGCCAGAAAGTCTTCAAGTGTGCAGTGAATTAAAACTGCAGTTTATGACGGTTTAAATCTCAATTAATCTTGATCTTTGCAAATAAAATTCCATAAAAAGCCTGGATGTTAGAAATGGTTTTGGATCAATGAAATACTTCTTTATTTTACACAACTCTTATTTGAATATGTGATAGCTAGAAATATGATCATTATGCTTTGGTTTGTGACGTAAAAAAGAAGTAAGTTAGAGGTTTTGCTGGTCAAATCAAAGAAACCAATCTGATATCAGTCTAAGGAGCCACTATAGACTGCATCCGGTCTGCAATATGACTGTGTGGTATGTCAGCTGCACCACACAGGATAAAAACGACTTGGCCCCGGTGGTGAAGACTGCACAGGGGATCGTAAGGTGCTGGCTGCCAGATGTGGACTCGGACTACAGCTTCTGAGTTCAGCAGGAGGCAAGACAGATAGCGATTGACCCCACCCACCTAGGTTACGAACTGTTTGTACCTCTCCCATAAGGGAAACTATTCTTCTTCTTCTTTTGGATTTTCCCTTCAGGGGTCGCCACAGCAAGACAGTTTCTTCCATCTAACCCTATCTGCTGCATCCTCTTTGGTCACGCCAGCTATCTTCATGTCTTCCTTCGATGTATCCATGAACCTCCTCTTTGGTCTTCCTCTAGGCCTCTTTCCTGGTGGTTCCAAATCCAGCGTCCTTCTGCCAATGTACTTTCTCTCTCAGTCTGGCCTCTCTGACTTTATCCCCAAAACTTCTAACATGTGCAGTTCCTCTGATCCTGTCCATCCTGGTCACTCCCAGAGAGATCCTCAGCATCATCCTCTCTGCTACCTCCATCTCTATTTCCTGTCTTTTTCTCAATGCCACTGTCTCTAGACCAAACAGCATGGCTGGTCTCACCACTGTTTTGTACACTTTCCCTTTCATTTTAGCTGAAACTCTTCTATCACACATCACACCTGATACTTTTCTCCCCCCATTCCAGCCTGCCTGCAGACGCTTCTTCACCTCTTTTCCACACTCTCCATTGCTCTGGACTGTTGATCCTAGATACTTAAAATCTTCCACCTTCTTTATGTCTTCTCCCTGTAAACTCAACTTTCCATTTGGATTTCTCTCGGGAGAAAGCGAAAATATATTGGCCAAAAATATGCTGAGTTTGGAATCTCCAGGCAGGATGTCTAGCGGAAGACCAAAAGGAAGTTTATGGATGCAGTTAAAAATAAGACACAGGTAGCTGGAAAGAGAAAAGAGAATACTGGAACGTAACTACCTTACAGAAAAAGAGGAAAGGAGAAGAAGAAAAAAAAATTGAGAATACTTCCAAATAAAATTTTAAAAATGAGTGAGCAAAAAATAGTTTTGATCATTCCAAAAATGGGATGCATTATCTTTCAGTAACAATTCAAGTGCATACTGAGTAAAGCACTATCTAGCTTAAAAACCAAACTAAGCCAAAAAGAACCAGTCAAGCAATAAAAAATAAGTTTATTGTTGGGTCTTATGAGGTTTTTGATTTAAAAGACGTTTATATTCAAAGCTATTCCGTTGTATATGAGTTGGTTTATGAGAATACCTTCTGAAATATAGTTCAGTCCTCATCCGTCATCTGAATCGATGTAGTAAATAATCTTATTTTAATCCTACGGTTATTGTGCAAATAATTCAAAGTGGACGCATTTGTTGAAACTCAAATGATGATGCGGTATCATTTTCAACATTGTACCCGTTCACCCCTCTTAATGGTGGCTATTAATGATTGGTCAGAGTGTAAACATTGTGAATTCAGCACACATACCTCTCCCTACCGCTATCCCTCATCCCCCCATGCTTTTCCAGAGCCAGACGAGGTGTGCATTCCTGACTAGCTATTCAATGCTGTCAAAGGAATCTGAAATTTCATCCGTCTCAACCCCTCTCCCTCTTGTCCCCATTCGACACTGCTCCTGTTCAAGCTCACACACAAATGCACACATGCCTGCACCTGGGTCTGCAGAAGCCTCTGCTCAAACGACACACTTCGGAAAGAATTTCAGCTTTGACAAGTAAACTTTACAACTTTGCAGCACACAGCTCCCCAAAGAAGCAGAGCAGCTCTTCAACAGAAGACTGTAAATGATCCTAATGCGTTTCACATGCGGATGGACCAACTTTAAAATTTGAGTAAACAAGTTTAGGATCACACGCACACAGTGGTCTGCAGACATATGTAGGCATCATTTTGCCGAGTCATCATATCTGCAGCCGCATCAGAACTGATTTTTCTCTTCATCTGCTCAACCGGCGGGTGATGTGTCATCCTGAGTCTTTTATTCGCCCTAAAATGTGGACCTAATCTGCAGCATGTCTTCTACCGTGGTGCACCACATGAAAGCAGAAGGGCTGAGTTCATTTGGCATCTAACCCCAATATCAAAGCTCCCCAACATGCATCAGTCAAGAATTACAGGCAAAAAGGAAAATTATAATTTTCTTTCATCAAAATACAGTAACGAGGATGAGTCTAGGGCTGCAACTAACGATTAATTTGGCAATCGATTAATCTGACGATTATTCGATCGATTATTCGATTAATCGGATAACAATGACAATTTAATAAATATCACTT
This sequence comes from Neostethus bicornis, assembly GCA_902685375.1. Classification (NCBI taxonomy): domain Eukaryota; kingdom Metazoa; phylum Chordata; class Actinopteri; order Atheriniformes; family Phallostethidae; genus Neostethus; species Neostethus bicornis. The sequence goes on along the minus strand of CACRXE010000076.1, from coordinate 8,723,415 downwards.
TTTCGGCATATTATAGAATGTAATCGTGTAAAACCCAACTCATAGCCACATAAACAATACGTTGGGTTTATTCCAGTAAGAGCAAATGTTCGCTGTTCGTGCAGCGTCGTTATGCTTCCATGCCAAAACGTGTCCGTTTCGCAAACTTTGCAAATTAACGCGAGTCTTTTTCAAATTTAGCGGAAAATGATCCAAACGTCTGATGATTTTGTATGTGTTTTTCTTTCCGCCATCTTGTTGAATCTGCCTGATCACGTGAGGCGGGATGAAATGAAGGCCAATGATTGGCTGCTATCTTCTTCTCCTCCTATTTTGGTAGCTGGCATCGTCAATTTGCTCTCTACTGCCCCACATGGAGATTAATTTAAGTGCATTTGACAGCAAAAACTTTTTAGACGATTAATCGATGACCAAATTAGTCGATAACTACTTTGATAATCGATTATGATAGATTAAATCGATTACCTGTTTCAGCCCTAGATGAGTCCAGATCTTAGGCTGACCAGAAATCTCACAACTTCAACCAATCAGCTGTTAGTTTGGAGAAATCGAAAGAAGAGTGATGCCGCTAAAAAATGGTCATTTTTCACCATATATTTTTTTAAAACATTAAATGAGGAAGATTTTACTCAATTGCGACACACAAAGATTCAATTTTTACTGTACAAAGATCAGATCCAAACATTGGTCATTCATCAGCAGCACATCCTGCAGCTTTCAGAGGTAAACATTTGCCCAGATGTTCCCTAACATTTGGGTGGTGCGAGGTCCAGCCTGAGAACACAGCCATAAAAAAACAACAAACTTTGCTGTTGTCGCGAAAAAAAGTTGTAAAGTGACCCGTGTGACCAGGTTAATCCCACCTTTTTAAAACCCCTCATGGTCGATACGATGCTGACTAGCAGGTTAAAACTAAGAACGGACAAATCCTGAAAAGGCATGCGATGGCACTGACTGCGTTTTAAAGACAGATGAATATATTTAGTCTTGTCTGGCTGATAAAACACTAACCCAAATATGTGGGCCTTCAGATATCTTCAGATGACATTGAAAATGATCCATGTTCGGAGATTGTGCACCACAAGCAGTGGTGGAACGTAACGAAATAAATGTACTTCGTTACTGTACTTAAGTAAAAAAATTGTGTATCTGTACTTTACTTAAGTAAAATTTAAGACCGGTACTTTTACTTTTACTTCACTACATTTTTAGAGCAAATATTTGTACTTTTACTTCGCTACTTTTTAAAAGTGTTTTACATTTTTCGTAACATTTTCGTTCAGGAATTTGAAAAATACACAGGTTTTTTAGCGCATCTTGAAGCCGCATTGCCAAAATCAAAAGAAGCAGTTGATCGGGAGAAGAAATAATGAATCGAGAAACATTTTCTGCATTCATTCAAAAACCTAATATCAAATATAGTACAAATTAAAAAGAGTCAGAAGATCGTTGTTCGTTGTGTTTACTTCTAAATAAAAAGTTGAGCCATCATTACACAGAGCAGGGGCGGATCCAGAATTTTCCAAAGGGTGTGGGGCTTTGACAAATCGAATATATATTGACTGGGGGGCCTCCCCCCCAAAACATTTTAAAAAATAAGTGTTATTTTCCTTTTGGTGCCCATTCACTGGCCCTTCTAGGTGATAGCTTGACTTGTCCCCTTTCCTTTTATTTTTTTTTTTTTGTGGACCAAAATAGGCGGGAGAGGGGGGGTGTCACACCCCTGCAGAGTATTTATCCTAGTTACCATGGTGACACCCTATAGCACAAAAAATAACATTTGAATTATGGTCGAATACTTTTACTTTTTACTTAAAAAGTACAATTTACACCAATTACTTTTGTACTTTTACTTAAGTAGATTTTTTTATGGGTACTTTTACTTAAGTACAAAAGGTGAGTACTTCATCCACCACTGACCACAAGTATCAAGTTTACTGTCTGAACAAGACCTGGGCCAATAGTTACGGCTTCCAAACAGAAGAAAGGCAAACTGAAAGATGAAACTGGCTTTTATCTGGAGAACTGTGGCTAATGCTGGCAGGGATTTCTCTCCTGCTTTAGCGTCACTTTACCTTTTAAAAACAGGAAATAAAACATGGAGTAGCACACAGGCAAACATCAAAAGAAGTCAAACTGAACATAAGTGTGAAAACATACAATTTTGCTCTCACAAGATTTTTTATTTTTTTATTTTAAAATAGTGTGTATCTAACTAGCTACCTAGCTAGAATGTAGATTACACATAGCTAGATTCTAGTGTAATCTAGAATCTAGATACTAGCTAGAATCTAGAATCTAGCTAGTATCTAGATTCTAGATACTAGCTAGAATCTAGAATCTAGCTAGTATCTAGATTCTAGCTAGTATCTAGATTCTAGATTTTAACTAGAATCACTAGCTAGAATCTAGTTAACTAGCTAGATTCTAGAATCTCTCTTGCTAGAATCTATCTAGCTTGCTAAAATCTATCTAGCTCGCTAGAATCTAGCTTGCCAGGATCTAGCTTGGCAGAATCTAGCTTGGCAGAATCAAGCTTGGCAGAATCAAGCTTGGCAGAATCAAGCTGGCTAGAATCTAGCCGGCTAGAATCTAGCTGGCTAGAATCTAGCTTGCTAGAATCTAGCTTGCAACGCAACGCAGCAACACAAATGGTTTTATCTAACTTTGTATTCTTGTGGAAATCCACTGTATTGCTGTCTCGTGCTGAACGTTCTGTAGTTATCTAGCAAGATAGAATCTAGATAGCTTGCTAGAACCTAGCGTGCTAGAATCTAGCTTACTAGAATCTAGCTTGCTAAAATCTAGATTCTAGATTTTAAAATCTAGACTCTAGCTCGCCAGAATCTAGCTCGCCAGACTCTAGCTCGCCAGACTCTAGCTCGCCAGAATCAAGCTCGCTAAATTCTACCTTTCAAAGATTTCACCTTTTACAAAAATAGCTAGATTTTAGAATCTAGCTAGAATCTAGCTATGTGTATGCTAGTTAGCTACCTAGATTACAAAGAACATATCAAAAATTTTAAATATAAGATAATACTACATGCACATCACTGTTCTGCATTTTAGTGTTTGCCTGTTTATGTACAAAATAGACTTGAGGAGGGGTTTATCCAAAATTAACTGGGTAATATTCAATTATACCAAGTTTACAACTCAACCCTAACATGGGCACGCGTCTTTTCACTTTTTTTCTGAAAGGACGCACACGCTTTCGAACGAACAAGAAACCCGAAGTCTCAAAAATTCCCGTATAACCACATTTTTTAACGTTAGTTGTCACTGACACTTTCGCGTGTTTTGCCCGACAACTAGTGCGGCCACTTCACCCTGTAATGAGTTAATTTCTATATCAAAAACATACTTAACGTGGTTTTAAATTTCATTCATATTTAAGTAATTTGCTTAGAATTTGGATACTATTCCAATGGCTATGCTTTTTGTTCTCCCACATGCCCACGTTTTTAATAATAAACAGGAAGTCTAGCCCTCTCCACAAGAGGGAGTACTATTTAACCTTTACTCAGGCACGCGCTTTCCACTTTTGTTTTCTTGAACGGGCACAAGCGCTTTCGAACCAACAAAAAAACGGAAGTCACGAAAATTCTTGTACAAATCTCCTTTTCTGACTTTAATAACCGTTTTGGCCGACAATACAAAAGAATATGCACTAGCTTTGCTAACTTGATGCGCTTCACACCGTTCAAACTGTGGCGTTCGCGCCGGATGACCCATGGTAAACAGGGAGCGAGAGGAGGGGGGAAATTTATTTGTAAGCTTTTTTCTGGAAAATTTTGTATTTCTAAGCAAACAAAATGTACCATATTTATGTATGTACACAATGAGATCAAAAATATTCTCCCACAAAACTCCTTCTTTGAGGACTTCAAGAAGGATATCGAAGGAATCCCCAAGTTTTTTATTTCTTTTCCCAATCTGGCATTAAAAAGTTTTTTAACATGAGATTAGTCCAACGTGGGAGTTTAATTTTCAGCACAATTAATGTGTGGATATCTAATTAGAATACCCTTCTGTGCCATTTTAAGACCACCTAAACATTACAAAACATTATAATTGTGCTTATAAAATCCTCCACAGTATATAGTTTCATTATCTGTCCTATGTATAGTCGTTATTCGTCAAAACTCAACCATCATCTTAAAGTATTTAACAATTGTTTAAAACTCAAACTCCAGCTGTGGATGCAGCTGTAAAAGTTTAGAATAAAAGACCGGTCAAGCTCCAGCATGCACTTAAAACTTGTGTTTAAAACAGTTTCGATGTATTCGCACATGAGTGGTGATTCCAAATAAAAGCCCGGCTTGTTTGCCTAAGACCACGGTAAAGAATTTGGCATGGCCTCTTGTGTTCGCTCGCTCACTCACTAGCTAATGTTTAAAAATCACAGCTGGAAGGAAGGAGAGAGTGGGTGGAGGGCTTTTCAAAGGAACGCTTGGTGTAAAACAAGACCATCTACATAAAACTTCGGATTTCTTTTTTTTTTCCCCTGAGCTGAGCACGGCAGGCACCTCTTGGTGAACTTGATGTATATCAGAACTCGTAATGCGGGGATAACTGTAAAAGTTTTAAGCCGTTCCACATTCAGCCCAGATTTTATTTCCCTGCCGGGTGTAAATGACCAACTGAAACCAAATAGCACCTGCAGTGAGGGGGTCCGTTCCTTTAAGTGAAAAAAACAGTGTTTGTAGTGCTTTTAACACTTGAAACAGCAATAAGGCGTCCATTCGAGTGTTCATTTGGCTGACACAAAACAAGCTGGGATCTGACAATTTAATACCGAAAGTCCTGACTGTGAGAGGATATTTGCTGAAGTTACGGGCTGAGTCAGCGTGAGAGGCGTGACTCAGGACGAGTAGTCGTTGCCTGCTGTGTTTATTCTTCGTTTATGTCCTAACAACAACCTGAAGGGGTCAAACCAGAGTCAAACCCCTCAGCCGAGGTAATCACCAGCAGATGACAAACACACCTACTTCCTAGGTGGGTGTTTTTAAGGCAAAACATGGGCAGAGCTCACTTTGAAAAATGATTTATATCGCCAAACGTCCAACCAAATCCGCCCCCTCCTCATCTCTCTCTAGCACTACTTTTTGTGATGTTCAGATGGTGCGTTAAGTGTCACCAGATGGTCAGACAAGGAGCGTAAATGTGTCTATGTTGGTATGTGTGTATGGTATTGCATTCCAGCCGGTCTGACCTGTAATGTGCAGACAAGTGGAGCAAGTCAGCCACATGCACGTATGCACGCACGCTCGCTCGCTCATGTGCAGCTCCCTTTAAAGGGCCCATCTCATGCAAAATAACTCTTTTCACATTGTATCCTCTGCACATACACACGCAAAATGTGGGGTTTGCAACATGCATTACACGATAGTTATGAAAATATATTGATTTGGTGGAGCGCAGTCACAGACCCGGAACTATGAAAGGCCGGGTATCGCTCATCCCCCCGCCCGTCCTGAGAAAGTACAAGCTCCGCCCTCTGCTCTCACTGAGCCGCTATTCCTCCGCCCATCTCTGAGCGGGAGGGTGAAGGCAGGCGTAAACCCGTGCGTAGCGGTTTGGTAGCGTCTGAAATAAGATTTTATCATGTCGATTCATCAAAAAAGCGTGTTTCCGTTCCGTCATCGTCCGCTTGTTCCGGGGTCGGGTCGCGGGGGCAACAGCCTCAAGCAGGCAGCCCAGGCTTCTCTCTCCCTGGCTGCATCCTCTAGCTCACCTGGAAGGATCCCAAGTCGTTCCCCGGCCAGCTGTGAGACATAGTCTCTCCAGCGGGTCTGGGGTTTGCCCCTTGGTCTCCTCCCGGTGGGACGTGCCCGAAACACCTCGCCTGCGAGGCGCTCAGGGGACATCCTGACCAGATGCCCGAACCACCCCATCTGGCTCCTCTCGACCTGAAGGGGGAGTGGCTTGACACCGAGCTCCTCCTGGATGGCAGAGCTCCTTACCCGATCTCTGAGTGAGAGCCCAGCCACCCTGCGGAGGAAGCTCATTTCGGCCGCTTGTACCCACGATCTCATTCTTTCGGTCACCATAGGTGTTCCTACCGTACGTTCCTACCCTCACCTATGGTGAATGACCATAGGTGAGGGTAGGAACGTAAATCGACTTGTAAATCGAGAGCTTTGCTTTTCAGCTCAGCTCTCTCTTTACCACGACGGACCGTTGCAGCGTCCTAGTTATTGCTGATGCCGCACCGATCCGCCTGTCGATTTCCCGCTCCATCCTTCACCCACTTGTGAACAAGACCCCGAGATACTTAAACTCCTCCACTCCTCCACAACCTTGATGCATTTCAGTTTAACGTGTGCACCTCCTGGCTGTGCAGGAGCAAGTCGGCCAGGTCGGTGAGTCAGCCGCACTTCACAGCTCTATCCTCATAAAGCGCCTGAACCACCTGAGCTTGCCAAGCTAAAATATATCTAGCTTTTTAGGAATCAGAAAACAGAAAGCCTTCTGCTGAGGCGGAGCTTTGGGATGTGTGCAAGCAGAGGAAAAAAAAAAATGGGGGGAAGGGTGCATCGGGGTCAGGAGGTGGACAGGATAGAGAGGGGGAGGGATTAGCTTTATATTTTACATGTGGAGATAAACCTATTTCCTAAAGCTTCATCATTAACTGGAACTACCAAATCGGAGTTAAAAGAAAATGATTTTTTTTCTCCTGAAGATTAAATAAATAATCCCTAGAATCCTCTGAAGCTGATGATATGGAGCAAACGTTTTTTTTTTTTTTCCTAAAGATATCACACATGGGAAGGTTGTGGAAGTCTGAAACAGCTGTGTAAATAATACATGAAGCGGACATGACCGACTTCTACAGGTGAGTTAATGAGACGAGTAGTCTGGAGTGTGGGGCGGCAACTAACGATTATTTTGGTAATCGATTAATCGGTCGATAATTGGATCGATTAATCGATTAATCGGATAACAATGACAATTTATTACAGATTACTTTTTCGGCATATTATAGAATGTAATTGTGTAAAACACAACTCATAACCACATAAACAACACGTTAGGTTTATTCCAGTAAGAGCAAATGTTAATCTTTCTGTCAAATAAAGAGGTAGAATATTATCCGTTCCGTCATCTTCTGCTTGTTCCGGGGTCGGGTCGCGTGGGCAACAGCCTCAAGCGGGCAGCCCAGGCCTCTCTCTCCCCGGCCGCATCCTCTTGCTCACCTAGGATCCCAAGTCGTTCCCCGGCCAGCTGTGAGACATAGTCTCTCCAGCGGGTCCGCGGTCTGCTCCTTGGTCTCCTCCAGGTGGGACGTGCCCAAAACACCTGGCCCGCGAGGCGCTCGGGGGGCATCCTGACCAGATGCCTGAACCACCCCATCTGGCTCCTCTCGACCTGGAGGAGGAGCGGCACGACACCGAGCTCCTCCCGGATGGCAGAGCTCCTCACCTGATCTCTGAGTGAGAGCCCAGCCACCCTGCAGAGGAAGCTCATTTCGGCCGCTTGTACCCGCGATCTCATTCTTTTGGTCACCACCCACAGCTGGTGACCATAGGTGAGGGTTGGAACGTAGATCGACTTGTAAATCGAGAGCTAAGGTCTCTCGATTTGCTGCCGAGTGTGAAGCGGCCGGGATGGGAATTAGCGCCTGCAAATCCGAGACCATGGTCCTCGCTCGGAAAAGGGTGGAATGCCCCCTGCAGGTCAGAGACAGGGTCCTGCCCCAAGTGGAGGACTTTAATTATCACGGGATCTTGTTCACGAGTGGGGAAGGATGGAACGGGAGCAAAGAATATCATCATTTCTAGAAAATAATAAATCTACTTACTGTATACGGTAAAAGTAAATCATAAACACCCATAAAATGTGCTTTGGTCTTACTGGCTAATAAAACATCAAACGTAAACGGTTGGATCACATTTGAAAACAAGAAACCTTTAACACTTCTGGATTGGCTGCTCTCTTCTTCTCCTCCTATTTTGGAGCTTGCATCGTCAATTTGCCCTATGCTGCCACACCTGGAGACCAATTTCAGTGCAGTTGACAGCGAAAACTTTTTAGACAATTAACGGATGACCAAATTAGTTGCCAACTAATTTGACAAAATAGTTGTCAACTAATTTGATAATCGATTATAACCGATTATCAAATTAGTTGCCAACTATTTTGATAATCGATTATTGAATTAGTTGACAACTATTTTGATTATCAAAATAATCAAAATATTATTGATCAACTAATTATCAAATTAGCTGACAACTATTTTGATTATCAAATTAGTTGACAACTATTTTGATTATCAAATTAGTTGACAACTATTTTGATAATCGATTAACTGTTTCAGCCCTACTGGAGTGTGTATCGGGGTGTCCTTACCTCTTGAAAGCTTCCACGGGGTTCCTTTCGCATTCTCCAGGCTGCAAAGTGCTTTGCACAGCTGGATCGCGCACCTTCTCCTCATAACCCGGCACGAGCCCGCTGCGGCAAATCTGGTTGACCAGGCCTCGAATGAAACTCCCGATGCAGAGCGTGTCCGACTCGTCTGCCCGGCAGAAGTGGAAAGCTAGACTTTGCTGATGTAAACTGCGGTGGGCTCCTTGGCCTGATGTGGGCCATAGCAGCTCCGTACACAGAGCAGTTTTCCCACTCCCTGGTCCTCCTACTAGTAGAACACCCCAAGAGCTACCGGACTTTAGGGACACTGGGGTGATGCTCCCCGGTACGGATCCACTCCCAGCGGGTAACAACGGGGGCTGCTTGGAAGCGGAGCTAGTTACTCCAGTCAGGTTGTTGCTCTTCTCCTGAAGGCAATGCTGGATTTTGTGGAACACCCACTCCCGGCAATAAAATCGCTTCCCCTGCAGCAAACTAGTTTGGGCCATTTTGAAGTAGAGCTGCTGTTCAGCCAATTCCACCTTCTTACAGGGGTCTTTTCATTCTGCCCCCTGCATCTTCCACTCGGACTGGCTGTAGAAGTGATCATCCATGGTTTAAATCTTTTTTTTATGCCAATGTCAAAACAAAAATGCAACTCGGGTAGATGCAAGAGAAAAAACAGTTTGCTGAAAGTCGACTGGGGAAGCAGCTAATCTATTCCACATTTCTGAATAACTAGGCCAAATTAAAAAAAAGGTGATGAAAATCTAAACTGAAATCCAAGATTTTCCACTAACTTTTTCCACAGCTTTCCCACTGGTTGAACCGAGTGCTCCCTCTTATTTTGCATGTGTTTCTTTAGCATGGCGCTGGGGATGGCAGGGCACCCGGTTCTTGAGTGCATCCACTGGCGAACTCCAGCCACCACCAATTGATACAATTAGCCATGGGATTTCCCGATGTATTTCCAATGGTGTGCTTCGGATGATGCTGGAGGAAAGTTTGTTTCCATTACAGGAACATGGACGAGGCTGCCAGTGCAGTCACTTTCTCCAAGATTCCACTAAGAGTTCCCTAAAAAACAGACAGAAACGGGGACAAATGAAGAAAAAAAGTCCATTTTAAGATCAAATAAACATCGTGTTTATTAATCTAAATACTTAAAAACATTGTTGACTCGAGTTTCTAATGTTTCAGTTAGACTGATTTTCGTTTCTTCGTCTTCCGCTCATTTGGGGCCGGGTCGAAGGGGCAAAAGCCTCAGATGGGTAGCCTAGACTTCTTTCACCCCGGCTGCGTCCTCCAACTCACCCGGAAGGATCCCAAGTCGTTCCCCGGCCAGCTGTGAGACATAGTCTCTCCAGCGGGTCCGAGGTCTGCCTCTTGGTCTCCTTCCGGTGGGACGTGCTCAAAACACCTCACCAGCGAGGCGCTCGGGGAGGGGGGCATCCTAACCAGATGCCCGAACCACCCCATCTGGCTTCTCTCAACCTGGAGGAGGAGCGGCTAAACACCGAGCTCCTCACTCGATCTCTGAGTGAGAGCCCTGCCACCCTGCGGAGGAAGCTCATTTCAGCCATTTGTATCCGCGGTCTCGTTCTTTCGGTCACCACCCACAGCTGGTGACCATAGGTGAGGGTGAGAAAATAAATCGACTTGTAAATCAAGAGCTTTGCTTTTCGGCTCAGCTCTCTCTTTACCACGATGGATCGATGTAGCGTCCTAGTTATTGCAGACGCTGCACCGATCCATTTGTCGATCTTCTGCTCTGTCCGATCCGTCTCTCCAGCGGGTCCGGGGTCTGCCTATTGGTCTTCTGCCGGTGGGACGTGCCCGAAACACCTCACCCGCGAGGCGTTCGGGGGGCATCTTGACCAGATGCCCGAACCACCCCATCTTGCTCCTCTCAAACTGAAGGAGGAGCGGCTCGACACCGAGCTCCTCTCGGATGGCAGAGCTATAGATAGATAGACTGATTTGAAACAAGGGCTGCCACTGGCCTCACAACAAGGTCAGGAATTTGAATCCTGGATGGGGGTGTCGCTTGAAACACTGGCCTTTCTGTGTGGAGTTTGCATGTTCTCCCTTAATATCTGTGGGTTTTCTACTTTAATTGGCCGCTATAAAATTGCCCGTAGGATTGAGTGTATGTGTGGATGGTTGTCTATGTGTGTGGCCCCGCAACAGACTGGTGAACTGTTCGGGGTGTACCCTGCCTCTTGCTTGAAATCAACTGGAACCAGATCAGAAGATGAAACAAATAAATATTGAACCAAGACGGGAGTTGTAGTGAAGCTAGAAAAGTGTGCAAGCTGGTTTTCAACGCTTTCATCCTCCACAGCCCACATCACTGCCTGCACGCCTTCCTGCATGCATGCCCTGCAACTAAATTCTTGGCAGGGGTTCGTCCAGTTTCTCTAGTCTATCCACTGAGCCCCCTCTTCCTTCCTATGTGGCTTTAAATCCCAAACAGTCCACATCCGTCCTGAATAGGTGGGGGTGGTCCAAATGAGAGGACCCCTGTACTGCATTAGAAGTGGGAGGATAAAAACATTTTAAATAATTCACATTTTAATTGAAAGAAAAATGAATGCAAAATGCATTTAATTGTAGAATTTGCCAAATGCATTGAGATAAAGTGGAAAAATAACACATTTTAATTAATAAACTGCACTTTAAATAGATTTTTTTTTGCAGATCTTTAAGAGAAAATTAGAAACACACAGAAATTTTTTTCTGATCATTTTAAAGCAGCCAAAAAAAAAAAACTACATGAACAGCTTGAAATTGAAATTTTGAGCAGAAATCAGTCTATTGGAAAAAATTGGGGTTAAAAATGACCCCTTTTTTTACAAATTGGTTTCAGTTGAAATGTTGCACAAGTCTTTTGTGCTACAATCCAAACCTCACCCTGTTCAAATAGGACAGGATTTTTACATATTATGGGATGTTTTTAATGCAAACGCTGCACTATGAGAAGAAAAAAAATGAATAGAAATCTGTTTCTGCAGCTCTCTACAACTTCAATCCAGACAAATGTGGAGCGTTTTACTATTTCTCACAGTTTCCATCGTTTTTAAACAGCCTGATGTGGTTCCTCACCTCTTCTTTTAGCCGTTTTGGGTTTGGGGGTGTCGTTTCATTGTCCCCCTTTCTGTCCACGTTAAACACCGGTTCTGTTGAGCATGGCCGCTCCGGTTAAAAAAGACGGATTCCGAGATCTTCTTTGGACGCTTGGGTCTTTCTTTGAATCGCTCTTTTCAGTCGGTGAAGCTCCTCCTGACACACACACACACACACCGAGCAGACTACATGATCCTCCTCCTCCTCCTCTACTGCACAGTCTGCCGCAAAGCCTTATGGGGCTTGGAGTTTTTTTTTAACTTCTTCCTCACTTTTGTTACTTTTTTAACAATTGGTTTAACATTAATTTAATTAGTGATATATTATATTTTACAGCAGAAAATTACAAAAAAAATTCTTCATATTGTAGAGTTAAAAAAAAGTAAAAAAAAAAAAAAAAACAAGGAACAAAAAAAAAAAGTAGAGACACTATACATAGCTAAAGGCTAGCTAACAAAAGCTAGCCAAACAATTTAAGTACATTTCTGTTCTTTAATAATTTCCCTCGGAATAAATAGATACAATAAAGTATCTATTTATTTATCTATCGATCTAGACCAGGCATGGGCAAACTACAGCCCGCGGGCCACCTGCGGCCCGTTAAACGTTTTAATCCGGCCCGCCGAACATAAAAAATTTAAGTACCGTAATTTCACGGCCATTAGGCGCACCGTACGAAAAGGCGCAGTCTCAGTCACACACCGCCTTACAACAACACACACGCACGCATGCAAATGTAGGTATTAAAAAATCGATCAGGAGCAAAACAACCAAACTGAGTTTGGTTGTGCTTTATTTAAGTAGTATAAACAAGCACATTACCGGTAATACGTTGTCCTTATTCAAATCCGTCAAAGTCCTCATTCTCTGTTATGGAATCAAGCAGCTGCGCAAAATCCAACAGAGCAGGTCCACTTCGCTCCTCGCTGTCAAAGTCGCTGTCTGTACTGCGCGGCTCATCAGAAAGGATACCAGCTTTTGCGAAAGCTCGGATAACAGTACCAGCAGACACGTTAGTCCAAGCATCTACAATCCATTGGCAAACTGTAGCGTAACTCGCCCGGCGCTGCCTTCCACCCTTCGTGAAACTGTGGTCTCCTTCGGTAATCCATCGCTCCCACGCCACTCACACTTCACTCTTTAACGTTCTCATGTGTTTTCTTTCAGGTCCGCCTCGCGGGCACCGCGTTTTCTTTTAGGTCCGCTTTTTCTCACGAGCGCCGCGTTTTCTTTTAGGTCCGCTTTTTCTCACACACAAGGCGCACCGCACGAAAAGGCGCACCGCTCATTTTGAAGAAAATTTGAGACTTTTAGGTTTATTTCCCCTGTAATTCTGATGTTTCCTCAATAGATGGCACACTCTAGATGAATTGGATTTGTTGAGAAAAAAACAACACTTCTTTTTCTCCTTTCAGCATTTTCCTTCAGGGGTCGCCATAGCAAGTCAGTTTCTTCCATCTAACCCTATCTGCTGCATCCTCTTCGGTCACACCAACTATCTTCATGTCATCCTTCATTGCGTCCATGAACCTCCTCTTTGGTCTTCCTCTAGTCCTCTTTCCTGGTGGTTCCAAACCCAGCATCCTTCTGCCGATGTACTCGGTCTCTCTTCTCCGTACATGTCCAAACCATCTCAGTCTGGCCTCTTGGACTTTATCTCCAAAACCTCTAACATGTGCTGTTCCTCTGATATACTCATTTCTAATCCTGTCCATCCTGGTCACTCCCAGAGAGATCCTCAGCATCTTTATCTCTGCTACCTCCATCTCTATTTCCTGTCTTTTCCTCAGTGCCACTGTTTCTAGACCAAACAGCATGGCCGGTCTCACCACGGTTTTGTACACTTTTCCTTTCATTTTAGCTGAAACTCTTCTATCACACATTACACCTGATACTTTTCTCCACCCGTTCCAGCCTGCTTGAACACGCTTCTTCACCTCTTTTCCACACTCTCCATTGCTCTGGACTGTGGATCCTAAGTACTTAAAATCTTCCACCTTCCAGAAAAAACAACACTGCTCTCATTAAAATGTGTGTCTTCATGATGTGCACGCTGTCAAAATAAACTGTGTGCACAGTTATGGAAAGCCATCAAGCATAATACACGCACGTAAACAAATGTGTTAGATGTTAAAACAAGTAAAATCTTACATCAAGCGCTTGGATTTCAAACCTAGCGCCGCTAAATGCACGTTTTTAAGCACTATCGCACTAGATTTCAGACCTAGCGCCGCTAGATTTGAAATTTAATGCTCTTGATGTAACATTTAGCGCGATTATTTAAAATCTAGCGTGCCATTCTAGCGGTCTAATCTAGCAGTTACCAAAGCATGCCATCCATCCGCTCCTGTTCCGGCTCGCTTGTCAAATGTTAGAACTCAAAGTGGCCCGCAAGTCAAAAAGTTTGCTCACTCCTGCCTTAGACCCTCCTTCACAGTGAGAAAAAAACTCAAAAAAAAAAAAAAGAAAAGAAACATCACGAGGACCCATGTGAAGGAGAGATCCCTCCCCCGGGACAAGCAGCCAATTGTTATAAAACTGTTAATTAAATATTTTTAAAAAATCTGCTTTATAGCTTTGTATCTGAAGAAATTCTTCCTGATTAAATACACAGAAAATCTTATTTTTTTGTTCGATTCGATTACATTTGTATAGCCCAATATCTCAAAAATTGAAAAATAAAAGTACAAAAACAAAGAGAAAAAAGTATATATATGTAACTGATACAGAGCTAAAAGCTAACTATTAAAAATTAGCTAAACAATTTCAGTATGTTCCTGCCCTTTGACCCTCCATCACAAAGACGAAAAACTCCAAAAAACCCAACAGTGGGGAAAAAAGAAGAAACCTCATGGGGACCCACATGAAAGAGAAATCCCTCCCCCAGGATGAGCAGCCAAGTTTTCTGAGACTGTTAATTAAATATTGACTTTTTCTACTCTACAGCTTGATTTCTGAAGAAATACTTCGTTATTAAAAACACCAAAAATAAACAAACAAGCCCATTAATAATCAATTAATTACTAATAAGAGCTTTTCTTGCTTAAACTAAAGAAACTCCACAGTAAAGGACAAAAAAAAGAGAAAACTCAGTGCTGGGAGTGGATCTGCAGCAAATGAGTGGGGTTTTGGATTAAAATAGGAAAACAAAAGAAATACACAAGTGATGGATCTGGATTTTTATTGTTCGTGTATTTTATGTTACCATTGATATTTCCAATATTTCCACTAACATTTCCCAGTGCCAACAACAGTTTTGTTGTCACAAATAAAAAAGTACACAGCAAGAAGTTTAACAAGCCTGAACTTTCTGGTGGGAAATTTATCGATACTCTGACTTACATGATGGATCATGTCGCTCTCTGGAAAGCAATTTCATTCCACTTAAAACAAAGTGACTGATCTAGTAAAAATGAAAAATTTACTTTAAACTTTGAGCACATTTTTCTTTTTCCTCCCACCACTCAAGTCTTACCAAAAGGTAAAGTCGGTTATCGTTAAACAGCTGGGATGAACTTTAAAGAATAAAATTGGACCAAGAACTGCGATTTGTGTTGCAATAGTCAGGTTGTTGATGTTTGATGATGAGGTGCAACCACATTGAACATCACATAACCTCGTTAGCAGAGGTAATAAATACAAATATACGTACTTTACTTGGCCTGGGTTTCTCGTTTGAGGCTGTTGCCCTCTCGACCCGACTCCGGAACAAGCGGAAGATGACGGAACGAAACGTACTTTATTCATCCCCTAGTGAGGGAGTTCAGCTGTCCGGTAGCGCACCCTAAAATAAAATACATGCCCATCTTGTTTCCATATCATTGTAACATATTTGTTCATGTATCTTGAAAGCAGGGTGGCTGGGCTCTCACTGAGAGATCGGGTGAGGAGCTCTGCCATCCGGGAGGAGCTCGGTGTCGAGCCGCTCCTCCTCCGGGTCGAGAGGAGCCAGATGGGGTGGTTCGGGCATCTGGTCAGGATGCCCCCCGAGCGCCTCGCTGGCGAGGTGTTCTGGGCACGTCCCACCGGGAGGAGACCAAGGGGCAGACCCCGGACCCACTGGAGAGACTATGTCTCACAGCTGGCTGGGGAGAGACTTGGGATCCTTCCAGGTGAGCTAGAGGATGCCGCCGGGGAAAGAGAGGCCTGGCCTGCCCGCTTGAGGCTGTTGCCCCCGCGACCCAACTCGGAACAAGCGGAAGATGATGGAACGGAACGGTATCTTGAAAGCTGTTGTGATCCTGTGAAGTGCTAGTTATAGCTAGGTTGATAAAAGGTTAAAGAGTTTGTTGAAGGACAGCAGAAATTATTTTCTGTACCGTTCCTTTGAGCAGTAGGGTTCCAGAACACTGTTACTGAAGCTGCTCCTCAGGTGGTCCACAGATTCGTGAAGGGGTTCATAATGATTTACAAAAATTTTGCAATAATTCTGTCCCTCACCACCTCGTCCATACAGAAAATCTGTGAACCAGCAACCAACTCTGTCAAGATCCCTCACCTGCCGCCAGAGGGAGCCCTGGATATTCATAATCAACCTGACTAGGATCGCCTGGGGATGATTCCTGATTCCACTCATCTGTGCACTCTGCCATCTATTTAAGGGGAGTTACCCCGGACTTCCCTGTCACGTCTTACTATCACTTCCAGACAGGTCACACTGGTTGCCTGACCATGTTTCTTCTTCGTCTTCTTCTTCTTTCGGTATTTCCCTTCAGGGATCGCCACAGCAAGTCAGCCTCTTCCATCTAACCCTATCTGCTGTATCCTCTTTGGTCACACCAACTATCTTCATGTCTTCCTTCACTGTATCCATGAACCTCCTCTTTGGTCTTCCTCTAGTCCTCTTTCCTGGTGGTTCCAAATCCAGCATCCTTCTTCCTATGTACTCTCTCTCCTCTGCACATGTCCAAACCATCTCAGTCTTGCCTCTTTGACTTTATCCCCAAAACCTCTAATATGTGCTGTTCCCCTGATGTGCTCATTTCTAATCCTGTCCATCTTGGTCACTCCCAGAGAGATCCTCAGCATCTTCATCTCTGCTACCTCCATCTCTGCTTCCTGTCTTTTCTTCAGTGCTACTGTGCTACTAGACCTAAACAGTATCGCCAGTCTCACCACGGTTTTGTACACTTTCTCTTTCATTTTAGCTGAAACTCTTATGTCACACATTACATCTGATACTTTCCTCCACCCGTTCCAGCCTGCCTGAACACACTTCTTCACCTCTTTTCCACACTCTCTATTGCTCTGTTCTGTTGATCCTAGATACTTAAAATCTTCCACCTTCTTTATCTCTTCTCCCTGTAACCTCACTTTTCCATTTGGATCCCTCTCATTCACACACATGTACTCTGTCTTACTCTGACTAATCTTCATTCCTCTTCTTTCTAGTGCAAACCTCCACCTCTTCAGCTTTTCAAACTGAATACAAACTGTTATGTTTTGTAGATTAAAGCTGATTTGAAATGACAATAACATTTCTATTCCGACTGGCTTATTTGATGCGTCTAATACATTAAATATTGCATAGATAAACCCTCATTAACATTCTGCTTGTGTTTGACTTTATGTTGGACACGTTCGTTTGTATTTTAAATACATCTGTTAACTTATCCCTAATTACACCAATGTAACTTTTTGTACTTGCAACGAACAAAGTTTTTGGCAGAGATGAAAACATTCCCAGGTGGTTCTCATCCTGGCGGAGATGGAATTTGTGATGTGCTTCAAACCCCATAAGTGACACACCAGATGTCACAGTTAGAGAACAGAAGGCAAGTCTGTCTTTTATATTTTTAATTTAGACGCTAACATGAGGACACATTTTTATTAAGCAATGTAACAGACCGAAACAAACGAATGCAATTGAATAGGAATAAAAGAAAACAACACGAACAAGTATTTGAACCCCTGAGATGCCGATTATTAGTGAGAGTTTAGTGAGAGGAGGGAAGAGGTGGAGGAAAAGGTGGAGAGTTGGAGGTTTGCACTAGAAAGAAGAGGAATGAAGATTAGTCAGAGTAAGACAGAGTACATGTGTGTGAATGAGAGGGATCCAAATGGAAAAGTGAGGTTACTGGGAGAAGAGATAAAGAAGGTGGAAGATTTTAAGCACTTAGGATCAACAGTCCAGAGCAATGGAGAGTGTGGAAAAGAGGTGAAGAAGCGTGCTCAAGCAGGCTGGAACGGGTGGAGAAAAGTATCAGGTGTGATGTGTGATAGAAGAGTTTCAGCTAAAATGAAAGGAAAAGTGTACAAAGGTGGTGAGACCGGCCATGCTGTTTGGTCTAGAAACAGTAGCACTGAAGAAAAGACAGGAAGTAGAGATGAAGATGCTGAGGATGTCTTTGGGAGTGACCAGGATGGACAGGATTAGAAATGAGTACATCAGGGGAACAGCACATGTTAGAGGTTTTGGGGGTTAAGTTCGAGAGGCAAGACTGAGATGGTTTGGGCACGTACAGAGGAGCGAGAGAGAGCACATATGAAGAAGGATGCTGGATTTGGAACCACCAGGAAAGAGGCCTAGAGGAAGACCAAAGAGGAGATTCATGGATACAGTGAAGGAAGACATGAAGATAGTTGGTGTGACCAAAGAAGATGCAGCAGATAGGGTTTGATGGAAGAAACTGACTTGCTGTGGCGACCCCTGAAGGGAAATGCCAAAAGAAGAAGAAGAAGAAAATGCCGATTATTATCTTTGTGCTTCTTGTTGTCGTGGTGATTTGCACCATTTAGTACAACCTTGCATGAGTGACTTGATTATTTTTTGTAAATGAGATTGAAAAGAATTGATTTGCTGTGGTCTGGGTTGTGTTGGGAATTTTGTTTGCAACATAAGTCCCATCTAAAAGTAATAATAGAAGGAAGTTGGACCAGAGCAATACCTCCTAGAGTTTGCTTCTTTTATTCATCACATCAGACTTTCAGGTTGGTACGTTTTGATCTGACTGGAAGCTGCTGATCTTACAACTTATTTATCATTCCCTGAAGATGTCTAGGAAAGGTAGTGTGAGCTGAAACTCTTGTAACAACTGACAGTGTGTTTCCCGCTGAGGTGCTCACAGTCTGTTGCAGGATCTGCTTCCCAGACCTGATACAAAAACATTTTTCTATCATGCAGGTGTGAAAGGTAAGATGGGAGAAGTGACTGGGATAAGGTTGAGGAACGATAATATTTTCTGAGGTGAGACGTAGAAATGGAAGAAAAACACTTTTCAGTTTTGATAAGCAAATGTACAAAAAAATGCAATCGGATTTTAATTTGATTTAAAATGTTTGTGTCGAATATGTGATTCAATTCAATTCAATTTTATTTGTATAGCCCAAAATCACAGAATGTCCGTCTCAATGGGCTTCACAAGAAAAAGAGGAATGTATTAACACAAATACACAACAAGAAAAATAACTAACAAATGCTAACTAAACAAGACTAGCACATTTATGCACTTAGACTCTCCTTCTCTGTGAGAAAAAACTCCTAAAAAACCCATCAGTGGGGAAAAAATAAGAAACCTCATGGGGATCCACGTGAAAGAGAGATCCCTCCCCCGGGACGAGCAAACAATGTGTCAAAGATTATTGTTTAAATATTAGCTTATTCTAATCTACAGCTAAATATCTAAAGAAGTCAATAAATGTTCTTCATCCTGATGGAAACACTGGGGGACTCCTCAGCCCAGAGATGTCCAGTACGGGGATGAGTAGATGTTCTTCATCCTGATGGAGACACGGGAGACTCCTCAGCCCAGCGATGCCCACGGCGGGGATGAGTAGATGGATTTCATCCTGATCAAAACTAACAAAAAAATTTAGTGGACTGTGCATTTCAATTAGCAAAAATTTGGATTGTTTGAAGATAAAATCTATCTTCCTCTCTGTTCACAAATGCTACCAATAATACCTTTTCTGTTACATTTCTGTATGTTTCCTGCAGATGTTGACACCTGTTCCATGTTACACCAATTTCTTTACTTTGATCAACTTCTTTTGAAAAGCTCATTTTAAAAAATGACCTTGAAATTAAATCAGCATATTTCTTTTCATATACCAACTTGTAATAGCAATAACTAATCTACGAAAAGTGGGCTGTTTACCACTATGGTTTCACATCGCAAGCTCTGCACACGTGAACGCCTCCTCTTAATTTGGGAATCCTCTCCTGCGCACGTCTTTATTTTATTTATTTTGAACTGGCATCCCGGATATGAAGGAGTAAGAAGTTAAAGACAAACTAAAGGCAGGAGAACTGAAAAGACAAACACGCACCGGTAAGAGTGAGGTGTGGAAAAGATTCAAATTTATTGTTCAAAATGCTACAGAAACTTGCGTTGGCTTTGCTGAATGTAGTCAATGTGGCGCTTTGCTTTCATATGAGAGCAAAAAAGACTGGCACCTCGACGCTGAGCAGGCATTTAAACAGCTGGACTGACAAAAGTGATGATCGTTAAAGATCTATTTTATCATTTGTTTAAAAGACCGTTCCTCCTCTTCGCGCTAAGCAGGCCATCACAGACAAGTGCGTTAGGGGTCCGATAGTGTGATTTTTTTTTTTTCATTTAAAAACGTGTTCTTGAAAATGTCCCAATTTATAAATAACCCTCCCCCTCCCGAGTCCTCACAAATAAAATATGACATTTCGGGGTCGGGCCCGCAAATCACGTTGATTGGTTGGGCTCGGGCCGGGTCGGATTTTAATATCCGCGGGCTCGGGTCGGGCTGGATTTTTTAGGCCTGATCTTACCTCTGGAAAGGATACCAACTTTTGCGAAAGCTCGGATAACAGTACCAGCAGACACGTTAGTCCAAGCATCTACAATCCATCGGCAAACTGTAGCGTAACTCACCCGGCGCTGCCTTCCACCCTTCCACGGCTTGATTCCCATGTTCCTCCGCGTAGCTGATAGCCTTCAGCTTAAACTGAGCGTCATAAGCGTGTATCTTTGCCATTTTCAGGGTTAAAACAGCAATGTTGTTCATACAGCACATACCTTTTTTATACACAATCCACGCCCACACTTCACTCTTTAACGTTCTCATGCCTTTTCTTTCAGGTCCTTCTCGCCTCACGGGCACCGCTTTTTCTTCAAGGTCCGCCTTTTCTCACACACAAGGCGTGCGCACCGCTCATTTTGAAAAAAATGAAAGACGTTTATATGAGCCTCATAGTCGTGAAATTACGGTATTTACAGAACCCAAACAAACCCATCACCAACAAAATAAAGTAAATGGAAAAAAAAAAAAAAAAACGTAAAACACAACGGATTACCTAATTCTCCTGAAGGTTGGGCTGTCTTTTATTTGGTCTTCCACATGAGGAAAAGTTTTAAAAACTCCACCATTTAATCCACATATAATTTAGATAGACTCTTTTCAATTTAG
Organism: Neostethus bicornis; assembly: GCA_902685375.1. Lineage (NCBI taxonomy): Eukaryota > Metazoa > Chordata > Actinopteri > Atheriniformes > Phallostethidae > Neostethus > Neostethus bicornis. The sequence goes on along the minus strand of CACRXE010000076.1, from coordinate 8,702,559 downwards.
GAAAAATTATGGGGAGCAAGCCCAGGGATTTGTTGGGAAGTCCAGTAAACTTTCCACTAATAAAATAAGGAAACATGGCATCCAATAGAAACCCCCTGACCGGAGAACTAAGCCCTCTACAGACTCGCCAGCTGTTTGATTTTTGCTCTGTCAGCTTTTTAACCTGTTGGTCTTCATGCAGAGCAGGGAAATGTTGAGATGCTCTCTACGGACGCAGAAAGGAAATAAACAAATCCATATATTGAACTCCACTTCTGAGTAACCACAAATCCAAATTAATCTTACATAATGGTCTCTTTCCTATAATATATAAACATAAGTAAAACAGATGGAGCTGCTCTTGTTTTCAATTTGATCTCATTCCATCTGCAATTACATGGCTTTGAGAAATTTATTTCCTTTTTAGATAAATCCCTAAATCCATACACGATGGTCTGCATTAACAAAGAAGACTTTTTTGGTTCTCACAAACCTGAACATGAATTGATGTTAAAAATAAGAAATCACCAACATGAGAAAGAACCAAACTCACACATAAATAAACTTTTGTCCAAAGATTATGTCTAAACCTACAGTAATTCTGTTGTGTATAAGTTCTTTTTTTTTGCTAACTGTTCCTGTTATTATTTGATACCGTTTTCATGTTACTATCAGCTTTTCCAGACAAAGTTAGTTTTTTCATTGAACACGCTTCTGCGCATGACCAGAACGCATCGTCCACCCAATTTTTTTTTAATATACTTTTTTTTAGTATACTGTAATTTCACGGCCATAAGGCGCGTATAAAAGTCTTAGATTTTCTTCAAAATGAGCGGTGCGATTTTTCGTGCGGTGCGCCTTGTGTGTGAGAAAAGGCGGACCCAAAAGAAAACGCGGTGCTTGTGAGAAAAGGTGGACCTAAAAGAAAACGCGGTGCCCGCGAGGCGGACCTGAAAGAAAAGGCATGAGAACGTTAAAGAGTGAAGTGTGAGTGGTGTGGGAGCGATGGATGACCGAAGGAGACCACAGTTTCACGGAGGGTGGAAAGCATTGCCGCGCGAGTTACGCTACTGTTTGCCAATGGATTGTAGATGCTTGGACTAACATGTCTGCTGGTACTGTTATCCGAGCTTTCGCAAAAGCTGGTATCCTTTCTGAGGACCCGCACAGTACAGACAGTGACATTGACAGCGAGGAGCGAAGTGGACCTGCTCTGTTGGATTTTGCGCAGCTTTTTGATTCCGAAACAGAGGATGAGGACTTTGACGGATTTGAATAAAGACTATTACAGGTAATGTGCTTGTTTAGTATCGTTACTACTTAAATAAAGCACAACCAAACTCAGTTTTGCTCCCGATCTATTTTTTAATACGCACATTTGCATGCTTGCGTGTGTGTTGTTGTAAGGCGGTGTGTGACTGAGACTGCGCCTTTTGGTACGGTGCGCCTTATGTGTGTGTTAAATACAGCAATGGCGCACATAACTCAGGCTGCGCTTTTTCGTACGGTGCGCCTAATGGTCGTGAAATTACGGTAATTTATCAATCCCTTATCGGAAAATTTATGTGCTGCATTTTACCGCAGCAGGCTGCCACCTATGACAGCGCCAATGGTGGGAGAAACGAGGGTTTAGGTGTCCTCTCCAAAGACCCTAGACGTGCACTCATTGGGATGCGAATTCGCGAACGCTCGAACCACTGAGCCAACATCTTAGCGTTTTTTCGCACCTGCTCTGCATTTTTCTACTAAAAAAGTATTGTGGTGGTATGACTTGCCAGGGTAGCAGCCTTAACAGGGAACCTTAGACTTTCCTCCGCCCGGACACATTTTTCAACTTACTCGCAAGGATGTTGATGCATTCCATGTCCAAGTTCAGGATATATTTCCTCCACCGGACCCTGGATTTACGTCTAGCTCTCCACCCTTTGGGTCACGTGCAGAACACCTCACCGGCAAGGTATTCAGCAGGCACCCCAAGTAGATGTCCAATCTTGGGCATCTACATGGGGTGCCCAAGATACTTGGGTATCTACTTGGGGTAGATCAGAATCAGAATCAGAATATACTTTAATGATCCCACATATGGGAAATTTGTGTGTCACAGCAACAACTTCCTATCTGCTAAGTGAGTCGTTGTAGAGCCCGATCACGTACGGGAAGAAAGATCTCCAGTAACGAGATGTTCTCGAGCGGAGCTGTCTGAGCCTCTTGGAGAAGGAGCTCTGCTGTTCGTCCAGGAGTGGGTAGAGAGGATGGTCATGATTGTCTATGATGGACAAAAGTTTGTTCAGTGACCTCCTCTCTACCACTGCCTCAAGTGAGTCCTGTTTGCTGCCAATGACAGAGCCAGCCAGTCTGATTAGTTTATTCAGTTTTTTAGATGCCCAAGTATCTAAAAATGAATAAATAAAGGATTACTCTATTCATCCCTCACCAGGGAAATTTGTGTGCTGCACTCCTTACACCGCAGCAGGCTGGCCTTTTAATGGCGCCAATGGTGGGAGAAACAGGGGTTAGGTCTCTTCTCTGAGGACCCTAGACATGCTCTCTGTGGAATGCGAACCCGCAAACTTACAGTCCATGCGCGAATGCTCTAACTACTGAGCTGCCGTCTCCTCAAATTACTGATTCTGCCCGGTTTTGAACCGGGGACCTTTTGCATGTTGGGCAAATGTGATAACCACTACACTACAGAATCCTATCTACACCAAGGATCTACCCAATCTACCCCAAGTCGGCTCCTCTCAACTTGGGGATACCCAAGTATCTACCCCAAGTTGGCTCCTCTCAACTTGGAGATGCCAAGTATCTACCCCAAGTTGACTCCTCTCAACTTGGGGATACCCAAGTATCTACCCCAAGTTGGCTCCTCTCAACTTGGAGATGCCAAGTATCTACCCCAAGTTGGCTCCTCTCAACTTGGGGATGCCCAAGTATCTACCCCAAGTTGGCTCCTCTCAACTTGGAGATGCCAGGTATCTACCCCAAGTTGACTCCTCTCAACTTGGGGATGCCCAAGTATCTACCCCAAGTTGACTCCTCTCAACTTGGAGATGCCAAGTATCTACCCCAAGTTGACTCCTCTCAACTTGGGGATGCCCAAGTATCTACCCCAAGTTGGCTCCTCTCAACTTGGAGATGCCAGGTATCTACCCCAAGTTGACTCCTCTCAACTTGGAGCTGTGTTAGCATGCATCCAATGTACGCATGCTAACACAGCTAACACAGCTTTGAGCGCTACTGAAAGCCCCCCGGATGGCAGAGCTCTTCACCTTTCACCTCTTTGTCTTTTTTTTTTGCTCTTTGCCCTTTTTATTTTCTTGCGGAACCAATCTTCATGGTTCCCAGCTTCAAGTTATTGAACACACACGTTGTTCAACACCTCAGCAATCTCATTGTGTCTAACCTGTATTTACTTTGCACTTTTGTCCCTCTCCACCACTCTGTCATTTAGATTGACTTAACACTTAGTGCTTCAATTTGAGTCCTCTTACGGTACAGAGGTGTTATTATTTGTCATGACTTGTAAATTACTTTGGATAAAAGCATCAGCTTAATGACTACATGGAAATTTGAATGAAGACAAACCTCACTAAACACCCACTTACAACTCTGACTCAGGACTCTTTAGGGTTTGGACATACTGTGTTTACTGACTCCACTCCTGCTCAACAGAGATGTAAAATATCACTTTGAATAATATGTTAAATCTTGCTGAGTCTGCACAAGAGAAACAGGACAAACTCATTGCATTATAAGTAACAACTCATGTTCTGGCACTGAAAAATGAGTCTGCAAAACACTTTTCAGATTTCTGCATTGCCTTCAAATAGGGTCTTATCCCTGAATACTAAGATGTTGAAACAAAAGCAGAAACTTAAACCTTTTCATTGAGATCTAAAACCCCCCAACCACAACGCTTCATCAGTGAACATCTGGTGGTCCCATCACCACAAGAAAGACCCCAGACAAAGTAATCCCTCCAGGATGGAAGGAGTTGCATTGTTCTACAGAAAACTGCACCCTTATTCCAAACTTTAGGAAAACTAAAACTTCCAATTTTTTTTTTTAAATTTCCGCTTTAAAAAAAAAAAGGATCCAACTTTTATCATTTCTTAAAGTACTTTTGTTTTCTTCTTTGTTTACATGCCTGTTAATAATTAATTGTGTGAGAAGAACAATGGTTTAAGAAAGTTCTAACTTTAATCTTTCTTGATTAAATTTGATTTCATACCAAGAGAAACACAGACTGCAGCGCATTGTGCGCTCTGCAGAGAAGGTGATCGGCCGTAACCTTCCATCTCTCGAAGACCTGTACGTCTCCAGGACTCGGGGGCGTGCAGGTCGGATAGCAGCTGACCCTTCCCACTCTGGACATGGACTTTTGAGCGACTCCCCTCGGGCAGGAGGCTCCGGTCCATTTGGACCAGAACGTCCCGCCACAAAAACAGCTTCTTCCCTTCTGCCGTTTGTCTAATTAATACTTCATAACCTGAACCCCACATCTCTTAGTCTCCTCCCTTTTGTCACTTTACTATCTTTATTATTTTTTATTATTTTCTATGACATTGCACTACTTTTCTTTTTCTTTCTGAGCACTCTGTTTTGTTAAAATTATTTTTATTTATTTTATTTTTTATTATTTTTATCTTGTATTATTGCACACCTGTATCAAAGCAAGTTCCTAGTCTCTGATATTCTTCATTGACATGGCAATAAAAGCATTCTGATTCTGATTCTGAGATTCCGGGTTTTTAGTAATGAATGAAGAAATTTAGACCAAATGCTTTACGAGGTAATATCTCTTAGCTAACAGCTTATCTGATAAGCATGGTACCTTATGTTAGCTCAGAAATGCGATAACCACCAAAAAAAGAAAAGCTCATAAATACATTTTTTCAGTTTCCCTTCAGTGTTTGAGACTTTAAATTCCCCCTCCTCTTGCTTCTCGTTTATACTGTACCTCCCTGCCATGAGTCAAACACCTGCCACATCCAGAAGTTCCCTGATCAAACAGCCATTTTTGGGTGTGTATCTAAAGGGAACAATCTGGAATACAGGAAGGTGGCTGAAGACCTTGTTGACCGGCATGAACTCAATCATCTTAAAATCAATGCCACCAAGACAAAGGAGATTTTGACCGAGTTTAAAAATAACTACTCTGAACTCACCAACAAACATACTGTGGCTTGACTTTGAGAGAATGGACGTCTACAGACACCTGGGTGTTCACATCAACAACAAACTGGATTGCTCAGATAACATTGGTTTTCTATCTAAGAAGGGCCAAAATGACCTCCACCTCCTGAGAAGACCAAGGATTTCAGTGTGTATAGGACACTACTACTGTAAAGACATTTGATTGTTCTAATTAAAAAACTAGGACAAATCAATTTCTCTCTGGGGATTAACAAAGTCAATCTTATCGTTTCATAAAACTTGTGATTATTTTTTAATATTATTTTTGCTGCTGCAAGAACCCTTGGAACGTATGCGTGGTAGTGAACGATGTTTGTGAACAAGAATACTTGCTCTTCGAATAGTACCCAAATAATGGACAGAGTTCTCAAATTTCACACATTAAAAAAAGGCCAAGAATTACTTGAAGGACACTTTGTAGATTACGTTTTTGTTTAAAATCAAATGAACTGTTTAATAATTTGCCACAATGGTGGTGGTAAGTAGGACCCAGATGCATTGCCAGTTTTAACAAGTTTGTTATAAAAAGTGCAGAATTAGGCAAGATGGTTGACCAGAGTGAGACCTCGGCTGGACGTCGATGGTACCCGAAGGTTGGCGCTCGACTGGAGGACGAAAGACCAGAAGTTTTGAGCTCGGCAGGAAGAGAGGGTGCACCAGAAGCCGGGGATATGAGCTCAGCAGGAAGAAGGAACAGAGGTATGAGCTCAGCAGGAAGGCCGGGTGCACCGAAAGCCGGGGATATGAGCTCAGCAGGATGAAGGACCAGAGGTACGAGCTCAGCAGGAGGGCAGGGTGCACCAGGAGCCAGGGTGAGGAACCAGGATAACAGGGTGCACCATCATGGCTGCACAAAGGCAACACTGCAGGCCACTGAAGCAGGGTTCCGTTTGGGGAAGCAGCAGAGGAATGAACCATCAGTGAGGGACACCATGGCTCAAATAATCCAGAGGGAAACAAGATACACTTAGGGATTGGTACCAGGTGGCAAAATTTGGGCATGTGGGCAGGATGGGAGGGAGGAAGCGTTTCAAATCAGAGGGGGATCATGATAAATTTCTTCAATGCTTAGTTGAGAAAAAACCTGACTGTGATTAGAAAATTTCAAATGAAGAACTATCATGAGTTTTTGTAAAACTACATAAAAAATATCTGACATGATAAAAATACCAAATGTTTTGTTACGTAACTTTTAATTAAATCTCGAAGTCCTAACGATTCACTGTTCAATAATTTATTAAGGGAAACAATATATCCATCATGAATGAAATTTAATTAACAGAGATACTAAATGAGCAGTCACTTTAATCCAGTGGATAATATTTCACTAAATCAATTTCTAACTCAGAAAAGGAAATGTGTGTGTGTGCATATAGTAGAGCCTCCAATGCGTGCATACTAATAGAGCCACCATGTGGGGGAGGGGTCTGTATTGAGAATGCAACCCCCACCTTTCAAGATGGCTCCACATATGTCAGTGGTCAAATTTTACATGTAGTATTCATGCAGCACTCGATAGTATTACAAGTTAAATCAATATTTCAGTATTTGAAATGATAATGTAACAATAACGAACGATGAAGAGACGGACCGTGAAGACTCCTGACTTGCTCAGTGAATAGAAGCAGGGTAAAACATAATTGGTAATCATGAAAGCTGAAAACAGGGGCCTGCAGGCCGTAATTTGCAATCACAGGATGGAGTGTTACTGATGCGCCAAGAATTTTCGCAGCGTGATTGTGTGTGAGTTCATGAGCCACAAAGTGAACCATTAATCTGGACAAATCCTTAGTTTTGTTGGTAAAAACAGGGTATGCAGGATAAGAATAAACCTCACATGGACATTGGTGATATTTATGGGAGAAAGAGAGGACACATTCATGTAACATGAACAGAAAAATTTGCTCCTTAAATCAAAACTTTTACGAAACTTTTTAACTACAAGAAATTTTAGCAAAATAATTTTGATATTTTTAAATCACCAGTTCAACTGTGTGTAACTTCATAAAATTATCAGGGTACATCCACAATGTGAAGATGAAGAGCAGATAAAATTTTAGGGGAGATCACCGTTTAAAGGTTCAGTTTCGCTTTTTTCGCTTTTCGGCTAACTTAAGCGCTTTTCTTTAAGCATTTTAGCTAACTTTTTTTGGGTGGCAGAGTTGTTAGCCCAGTGGCATCACAGCAAGAAGGTTGGGGTTTGAGTCCCGGAGTGGGGACAATGTTTGAATCACTGGTCTTTTTGTGTGAAGTTTGCATGTTCTACCCATGTATGCGTGGGTTTTCTCTGGTTTTCTCCCCACCCTCCAAAAAACATGTAGTTTATTGGCTGCTATGAAATTGCCCCCCAGAATGAGTGGGTGTGGACGGTTGGCCTGTGTGTTTGGCCCCCAACAGACTGGCGACCTGTTTGGAGTGTATCCTGCCCCTTGCCTGAATTTAGTTTAGGAAAAAAATTAAATGAAGTTTTTTTCTTTTTTTTTAGCATTTTAGTTTTTAAAGTAAAGGTTTTTGATTTGCTTTGCCTCGTAAATTGAGGCAAAGCTCTCGATTTACAAGTTGATCTACGTTCCCACCCTCACCTATGGTCACCAGCTGTGGGTGGTGACTGAAAGAATGAGATTGCGGATACAAGCGGCCGAAATGAGCTTCCTCCGAGGGTGGCTGGGCTCTCACTCAGAGATCGGGTGGGGAGCTCTGCCATTCGGGAGGAGCTCGGTGTTGAGTCGCTCCTCCTCCAGGTCGAGAGGAGCAAGATGGGGTGGTTCGGGCATCTGTTCAGGATGCCTCATGAGCGCCTCTTTGCTGTGGTGTTTCAGGCGCGTCCCACCGGGAGGAGACCAAGAGGCAGACCCCGGACCTACTGGAGAGACTATGTCTCACAGCTGGCCGGGGAGAGACTCGGAATCCTTCCGGGTGAGCTGGAGGATGCAGCCGGGGAGAGAGAGAAACCTGGGCTTCCCGTCTGAGGCTGTTGCCCCCGGGACCCGGCCCCGGATGAGTGGAAGATGACGGAACGAAACGGAACAGTTAGCCAAGAACCTTTACTTCCGTTCCGTTCCGTCATCTTCCGCTTGTTCCGGGGTCGAGTGCAACAGCCTCAAGCGGGCAGCCCAGGCCTCTCTCACCCCGGCTGCATCCTCCAGCTCACCCGGAAGGATTCCGAGTCTCTCCCCGGCCAGCTGTGAGACATAGTCTCTCCAGAGGGTTTGGGGTCTGCCCCTTGGTCTCCTTCCGGTGCGACGTGCCCAAAACGTGCCCTGCGAGGCGCTCGGGAGGGCATCCAGACCAGATGCCCCAACCACCCCATCTGGCTCCTCTCGACCTGGAAGAGGAGCGGCTCGACACCGAGCTCCTCCCGGATGGCAGAGCTCCTCACCCGATCTCTGAGTGAGAGCCCAGCCACCCTGCGGAGGAAGCTCATTTTGGCCGCTTGTACGCGCAATCTCATTCTTTCAGTCACCACCCACAGCTGGTGACCATAGATGGGGACTGGAACGTAGATCGGCTTCTAAATCAAGAGCTTTGCTTTAAATTTTAAAGCTAGGCTAACTTTTTTATTTAGCCGTTTAGCTAATTTTAGCTTTTTGACCTTTTTAGGTGACTTAAGTCTTTTTTTTTTTTTGACCTTTTTAACAAACTTTAACTTTATAGCTAACTTTCTATTCTATTGTTATCTATTCATTATTTCTCTAATACTTTGTACAATTTTTTTTAAAGAATTAGTTCAGCTTTGAGTGATGGTATGTGTGTTTTCAATCAGTAATACTTTCAAGTAGAATGAAGTAACAAACACAACTCTTTGAAACCTGATCAGTGTGACTATACCCAAACCAAACATATTAATAGAATAGCAAAACATTTGGTCGTGTCTTGAAATCTTCTTTTATGTCTCTTGGCTTTGAACTTCAGAGGGTCTGCTCTGAATGTGATGGTTACAAGTGACTGATTGTTCTGGTTTAATCTACTGAATATTGGAAAAAAAGTGTCAAGTCGTTTTCACTGACATTGGACTGTTGTTTTGTTGGAAAAATGATTTTGTAGCCATAGCTTTAAGCTTTTGTTTTTGAAATGTTGTCCCTCTCGCTGTGTCCCAGTTTCTATTTTTTATGTTGTTATTTTCAAATCATAGTAATAAATCTCCACAATAATCAAAACATTCATGTGATTTAGTAGCTAATGGTCAAAACGAACCATACGACGGATAAAATTACTGTTACTATTCACAGAAGGAGCTGTTTGTAAGTTTAAATAAAACTGTTAATTGTTGTATTCATCACAATAATGTTCATTATTGTTGTGATGTTGTACATTATTGGGATGTGTGTATTTGTAGTTGGACCTTTTTTTTGTGAATCCCTAATTCATCGAGGACTGATCCATTGAAGAAAAGGCTTAAAAGTTGTCTTCTGGATAGTGAATTTTCTGATTAAGACGTTTCAACTTTCATTCCGTTCCGTTCCGTCATCTTCCACTTGTTCCGGGGTCGGGTCGCGGGGGCAACAGCCTCAAACGGGCAGCACAGGCCTCTCTCACCCCGGCTGCATCCTCCAGCTCACCTGGAAGGATCCTAAGTCTTTCCCCGGCCAGCTGTGAGACTCTCAAGCGGGTCCCGGGTCTGCCCCTTGGTCTCTTCCCGGTGGGATGTGCCCAAAACACCTCGCCTGCGAGGCGCTCGGGGGGGCATCCTGACCAGATGCCCGAACCACACCATCTGGCTACTGTTGACCTGGAGGAGGAACGGCTCGAGACCGTGCTCCTCCTGGATGGCAGTGCTCCTCACCCGATCTCTGAGTGAGAGCCCAGCCACCCTGCGGAGGAAGCTCATTTCGGCCGCTTGTACCCGTGATCTCATTCTTTTGGTCACCACCCACAGCTGGTGACCATAGGTGAGGGTTGGAACGTTGATCGACTTTCATCCGAGAATAATTTTCAAACTGATACCTTTCTGCTGTCCAAAAAGGAACTTGGAAGATTGCATGTAAACTGCATTGCCCCGTCCCCCCTAATCGCCCCTCGTGTCCCTTTCTTTTGCTGTCATGGTGGGGTTTTTTTTTTTTTTTTCTTTCTGGTTTGTCAGTTTAGGTTAGGACAATAGAAGACAACTAGACTACTATAGAGGTTAGCTAGACCCACCCCCGACTTTGTAAACAAGATACATGCCTGTCCAATCACAGTTGGTTACAGTCTTGTTGGTAGATACTTAGTAAATACTGTTTCGGACAAGTTCTCAGCTCATTTTATCAAACTGAAAATGATTTTTGGATGGAAGTCGAAACGTCTCAATCAGAAAATACTTTGTCCAATAGACAACTTTAAAGCCTTTTCTACGACTCATTCTGTGAGTCCAACAAAATCCTCTTGACGCCTACCAAGCCTAACTGCATTGTAAAGATTTGCTGAGATATGATAATCAATAATATTTTTGGCCCCTTGTAGATCCTATAGAAACAAAATAGAAGTGGAAGAGTGATGATACAGAGAAAAGAGATAAATTTGGGGGATTTTAAGTTCTTAGATTCAACAACACAAAGTAATTGAGACTGTGGAAAAGAGATGAAGAGGTGGCGAAAACGGTCAAATGTCGGGAACGGTGGTGGGAGCACTCATGTTGTATGGTCTACAGACAGTGGCCCTCTTTTATCAAAAGTGCTCACTAAATGGTGTAAAATGTTGGTGTATTTAAAAAATACCATGTCCTAGGCCATGTCCTAGAGTGCATGGCCTTTGGAAAGAGGGGTGTAACTTGTACTTCTAGGCATACTTTTCATACACAAATGGTGATCTATATAAATGCGGCCGCTAAAATGAAATTATTTTGAAAACTCCCACTTATTTTCAGATTTTATGACATGTAGGGATGGAAGGCAGAAAACATTAATATCACTTTGTTTACAGGTAGGGCCGCACAGTGGCCTCACAGCAAGAAGGTCGTGGGTTCGAGTCCCGGGTGGGGACGAGGCTTGGAACACTGTCCTTTCTGTGTGGAGTTTGCATGTTCTCCCCGTGTTTGCATGGGTTTCCTCCAGGTACTCCGGTTTCCTCCAAAGACATGCATGCTAGGTTGATTGGGCGGTGCTAAAATTGCCCCTAGGAATGAGTGTGTGTATGTGGAATGTTGTATGTGTGTGGCGCCGCAACAGACTGGCAACCTGTTCGGGATGTACCCTGCCCTATGCCTTAAATCAGCCAGGATGGGCTCCGGCACCCCCCGCAACCTTGTAAGGGATAGACGGTTAAGAAGATGACTGACTGACTGCTTACAGGTAAATCACTTTTTGGCACAAAAATCTGAGTTTTACCAAAAAACTGACTCGCCACCAAAAAAGTGTTTAACTTGTGAACAAGTATCGATTTGTCAATTTTTATCCCTCAAACTTGCATAAAAATGCCAATACAATAAAAAGTGTAAGAAAAAAAAAACAGCACAATATGTACGGTACATTTTTGATAGATTATTTTCTACATGTGCTGTGGTAAAAAACCCCAAAACAAATTGGCTCAGAGAGCGAAAACCAAAAGAGGGAAGAAGAAACTATTTAGATCTACAGTAAATTCAATATAAATTAATCTTTTCTCTGATACATGGTCTTCATGCCCACCCCAAAAAGAGGGCGGAGTTATTTGACCACTGTAAGGTAGCCTCAGAAAATGACAACAAATTGGGCAATTAAAATGACTCAGGGTGAATTTCACGCAACCAATTCCTTTTTTAATTGTTCCAATGAGGAATTGTTAGGGAAGTCAATAAAAAGAGTCTTTATTAGCGGAAAGAATGCATTGAACATAAAATCCTCCTGATGCATGTTTCTAGTTTAAGTTTAAAAAAAATCACTGAATATTTCACTGAATCTGGATTTCAAATTTGCATTGAACTCATTTTAATATCATAAAAACCGTCCTTCTCAGAAACGAATAATGAAGACTTCACTTCATGGACTGCTTTGGGATTATTGTCATAAAATCTCCCCTTACGGGCCCAATTACATGCCAGGTCACTATACGGAAAGTTTCAGCCTCTCCATGGATGAGTACAATAAATCAAGTAGACGGATAAGTTTGCAGAATCCTTACTGACGTTTAAATAGAAAGTCACTTGCAAAGTCTTCTGTACATTTCCTGATAACAGAACGTCCTGCAGAGTTTTATGCCTGCAGATACTGTATGTACAGTAAGACGTTGGCATTTTCCTATCACAGCAAAACTTGCTTATCTCTTAAATTTTTAATAAAATCCTGCAAACTTCACAGTTTTTCTAACAGCTGACGTGCCTTGTGTTTAGGGCTGATCAATAAATGTCAATGGGAAGGAATATTAAATGAGATCCTCACCGTGATAAATATAATAGCAGTGTGTGGAAGTGTGATAAAAAAATCTACCACTACCTCACACTCCATTAGAGTTATTAATAATTTGTGTTTCCAGTATCTGTATAACATTGTGAAGGATTAGCTCAGTTTTCTGCTGAGAGTTTTTATTGGTGCAGTTTTACCGTCAGATGATGTTTCCATCAGGATGTGTCTGTTTGCTTTCTGCTTGCGTCTGTTTCCAGATCATGTAGCAAACTTAAAATGACTCCCTAGCCTAAAGCTCTTTGGACTAAATATGGATTTTGTTTTGATCTTGTTGTTTTTTCATGTCACTTTGGACTAATCCACAAAACACACACTGTCCCCAGGCTCAGGTATGAACAGATCCGAGCCAAAGAGCATATTTTAGACTACCCACAATGATTTTAGGAACTTGGTTAGAAGTTTCAAGGCTTAAAAAAAGTTGTAAATAAAGTTGTGTTTTTAGAGCACAGCCTGTCCCGTGACAGAATGATATGTCAGTGGTTTGGAAGTGTGTGGAAGGAATTTGTTTTGAGATACATTTTGGTACAAAAAAAAAGGAGGAAAATTAAAATGTCATAATTTTAGAATAAGGTCATGAAAGAGAGGTGGAGAGAGGTGGAGGTTTACACTAGAAAGAAGAGGAATGAAGATTAGTCAGAGTACGTGTGTGAATGAGAGGGATCCAAATGGAAAAGTGAGGTTACAGGGAGAAGAGATAAAGAAGGTGGAAGATAATAAGTATCTAGGATCAACAGTCAAGAGCAATGGAGAGTGTGGAAAAGAGGTGAAGAAGCGTGTGCAGGCAGGCTGGAACGGGTGGAGGAAAGTATCAGATGTGATGTGCGATAGAAGAGTTTCAGCTAGAATGAAAGGGAAAGTGTACAAAACCGTGGTGAGAGCGGCCATGCTGTTTGGTCTAGAAACAGTAGCACTGAAGAAAAGACAGGAAGCAGAGATGAAGATGCTGAGGATCTCTCTGGGAGTGACCAGAATGGACAGGATTAGAAATGAGTACATCAGGGGAACAGCACATGTTAGAGATTTTGGGGATAAAGTTGGAGAGGCCAGACTGAGATGGTTTGGACATGTGCAGAGGAGAGAGAGAGAGTACATCGGAAGAAGGATGCTGGATTTGGAACCACCAGGAAAGAGGACTAGAGGAAGACCAAAGAGGAGGTTCATGGATACAGTGAAGGAAGACATAAAGATAGTTGGTGTGACCAAAGAAGATACAGCAGATAGGGTTAGATGGAAGAGGCTGACTTGCTGTGGCGACCCATGAAGGGAAATGCCGAAAGAAGAAGAAGAATTCTTCTTCATGTATTGACTTTAATCTCACTTCGTTCCAATAGCATGACGTCCCGCTCCAGTCTTCACTGGATTTATAGAGTGACTCATTTTTGTTTTCAGACTAAAATGCTCCTCATAAATATTCATAGCCCTGGTAAAATCTGACTGGAAACTGTTTTTATTCAAATAAACTTGTTTTCTTTGACCTAAAAATGACACAAGTGTATTCAAAATTATAACAAGATATTAGATATATAGATAAAAACTTCATTAATCTCCCTACAAATCCCACAAGCTGTACATACAAAATAAATAAAAACAACATATATAATAAAATAGGACTCAGTTCCTTCCAGAAACATCTGATTGATTAAATTCCCTGAGGGATGAACAACCTCTTAAAGCGCTCAGTCCTGCAGCGCAGTGAGAGGAACCTGTTATATCGGGTACTCTTTTGGGCTGTGATAATATCATGTAGAGGGTGACGGGGGTTATTCAGGATACCCTGCATTAAAGCCCTCATCCTCCCCTTCAAAACAGCTCCCACAGAGTCCACATTTCTCTCCACCTGAGATGCACATTTTCTTATCAGTCTGTCCAGCCTATTAATGTCCCTTGCGGTAAAAGGTTATTGCAAGAAAGTGTATTTGGTCAGGCAACCAGGGTGGGAGACCTGGCTGGAAGAGATTGTATGACCTGACAGTAAAGTCCGGGGTGATTGCCCTTAAATAGCTGGCGGGGTGCACAGATGTGTGGAATCTGTAATCATCCTCAGGTGACCCTAATCAGGTGGATGAAAAACTTCCAGGGCTCCCTCTGGCGGCGGGAGAGGGGGTCATGACAGTTTGCTTCATATGTTGTTAGAATTATTCAATAATTTAATCTAAAATGATCTAAATATTCACAAAAAATTCATACATTTGCATTTTGTGACTATTTCATGACAAGTTTAAATGGTCACAATGGCAAATTATCACAAAAACGACCCTGTGATTTTTTTTTTCCCCAATCCTTTTCTTATAGAGTTTTCTGAAGCTCGATGTGAAACAAATTGTTCCGTTCCGTTCGTTCCGTCATCTTCCGCTTGTTCCGGGGTCGGGTCGCAGGGGCAATAGCCTCAAACGGGTAGCCTAGGCCTCTCTCACCCCGGCCGCATCCTCCAGCTCACCCGGATGGATCCCAAGTCGTTCCCTGGCCAGCTGTGAGACATAGTCTCTCCAGCAGGTCCGGGGTCTGGCACTTGGTCTCCTCCCGGTGGGACGTGCCCGAAACACCCCGCAAGCGAGAAACTCGGGGGGCATTCTAACCAGATGCCCAAACCACCCCATCTGGCTCCTCTCGACCTGGAGGAGGAGCGGCTCGACATCGAACTCCTCCCGGATTGCAGAGCTCCTCACCCGATCTCTGAGTGAGAGCCCAGCCACCCTGCGGAGGAAGCTCATTTCGGCCGCTTGTACCCTGAAACAAATTGTGTCTTAAGAAAGCCAAAACGTTTCGTCTCTTATCCAGACCCTATGAGCAAAAATTTTGGGCTGGTCATGTTTTGGTTCACTAACAACTTCATAAATACGAGGTGTTACACACTACTGTATTTCCAAAACATTCTGTTTTTTTTTTTTTCCCCAAGAGGCAATTCTTTTTTTTAAATTGCTGATTCTGACAAAAATAGAACAGAAAGAAGGGAAGAAAGAAAAAAAAAATTCACAAGAAAAGAAAAGTCTGAACAGAATGGAATGAAATAGAATAGAATGAACCAATTAAAAGCAGCTGTACAATTCTAAGAAAAAAAACTACCTGACAACCACGAAAATACAGACTGTTCAGGAAAAAACAAGCCGATTTTAATCACAGCCACATTGAACCACACCTCAGATTGAAAGCTGAATGAAAAGATGTTCCTGTTTTCAGAAACAAGAAATAAGGAGGCGATTACGATTGTCGTATTTCCCGTGAATGAAAATAGACGTATAGATTAATTTACAAAGAAGAAGACAAAATAACTGTAACACATTCAATATCATGAGATACAGAGATAAAAATCTAATATTTAATAAAATTGAGCAAATGTAATTAATAATAATAAAAAATTTATTTGTAACACACTTTACATCTCCAGTGGAGATCTCAAAGTGTTAAAATGACCAAAAGGAACAACAAACAGCTAAATTAAATAAAACCACAAAAAACAACACTAAAAACTTTGTTGAAAAGCCTTTAGAAATAAAAATGTCTTCAGTCTTTTTTAAAAGCCTCAACGCTCTGTGGAGCCCTCAAGCTCTCGGGAAGAGCGTTCCAGAGCCGCGGAGCAGCTGCCTGGAAGACCCTGTCCCCCATAGTGGAGTTTGGTCCTTGGTTGGTGCAGGCAGAAGGAGAAGGAGGAGGAGCGCAGGTCTTGGACAGTGGTGTGGAGGGTTAGGAGTTCTTGGAGATTAACAGGTGCAGTGCTGTGTATGCACTGATGGGTGAGGAGGCAGAGCTTGTACTGATTTCTGTATTTAACGGGTAGCCAGTGGAGGGATTTGAGGATGGGAGTGATATGGTCATTTTTGCGCCATAAATATCACATACGTGTTTATCTACAATCCTACCCTCACCATGGTAACAATTGTAGGGGTGTGACCGAAAGAACAAGATCACGGATATAAGCGGCCGAAATGAAATTCCTCCGCAGGCTCGCTGGGCTCTCACTTAGAGATAGAATGAGGAGCTCTGCCATCCGGGACAAGCACAGAGTACAGCCAATTACTTCTCTGGTATGAGAAAAGCCAGATGGGGTGGTTTGGGCATCTGGTTCGGATGCCTCCCAAACACCTTGCAATACAAGTCGGTTGCTTCATATTTCTCTTTTTTCTTGCTGGGAAGCAGCTGACCCTTGGGTGGGAAGCGTACCACACGGTGATGGAGGAGGTGAGGATGGACTCGATGATGACTCTATAAAACTGCACCAACATCTGGGCGGGCAGCTTGGCTTTCTTCAACTGCCGCAGAAAGTACATCCTCTGCTGGGCCTTTTTGATCAGGGAGCTGATGGACGGCTCCCACTTTAGGTCCTGTGTGATGGTGGTGCCGAGGAAGTGGAAAGAGTCTACAGTGGTGATGGGGGAGTCTGTCAGTGGAAGGGGAGAATGGTGGCTGTGACTTTCCTAAAGTCCACGATCATCTCTACTGTCTATTAAATTAGAATTTAATTGAGTTAATACAATAATCTAGCAAACAAATACCACTTTTAGATTTGATGAATCCAATTTTAGAGTTATTTAAGTAGAATTTAGTGTTAGACATGATGGAAACCTTTTTTTTTTTTAACTCCTGTTGTGCATTAATAACTTGTCTTGTCCTAAAGGTGTTTTTTGGAAATAAGTCTGTAGGTGTTCACAGTGAAGAATTTTTGTGAGCCACCCACCAACCCTATCCCATCAGGACCCAAATCAGTTCACAACGAAGCTGAATCCTTTTCCAGTTCCTCTGTCAGACTCAACACCTACACAATGTTATTTTGGAACTGTTCCTCTGCAGGTAGAAGCACAAAAATTCAACTACTTCTAAATAGATGTGTACGAGAATAAATAAAGTTACAGCATTAATAAAATCAAAATTAAATAGTAAAAAAAAAAAAGAAAAAAAAAAGCATTCTGTCACAAAGAAGAAATGGTCAAATATTCAATAAAACTAAGTCAAAACAAAGCTTTGATTAAAAAAAAAAATGTTGTAAAGACTTGCTTGGTAAAGACCGCTTGGCGATGGTTGGCGATGGTTGGCGATGCGTCAATTTGGGGAAAATTGGCAAATTTGAGTCCAGTTCGGGCAGCCATCTCACTCACTGAGAGTTGTTCGGCTCATTTTTTGCGACAAATCGTGTCATTATTCCGTTCCGTCATCTTCCGCTTGTTCCGGGGTCGGGTCGCGGGGGCAACAGCCTCAAATGGGTAGCCCAGGCCTCTCTCTCCCCGGCTGCATCCTCCAGCTCACCCGGAAGGATCCCAAGTCGATCCCCGGCCAGCTGTGAGACATAGTCTCTTAAATGCGTCTGGGGTCTGCCCCTTGGTCTCCTCCCAGTGGGACGTGCCCGAAATACCTCGCCCGCAAGGCGCTCAGTGAGGAAACTGACAAGATGCCCGAACCACCCCATCAGGCTCCTTTGGACCTGGATGAAGGAGTGGCTCGACACTGAGCTCCACCCAGATGGCAGAGCTCCTCACCCGATCTCTGAGTGAGAGCCCAGCCATCCTGCGGAGAAAGCTCGTTATCGCTCTGAAAAATTTTGCGATCGTCTTCACAATGTTTGGAGAGGTCGGAAAAGTTGGGTGATGTCAACACATAAGCACTAGACAAGTAAACAACCATCAGAAGATTAAATAACAGGTAAGTGTTGATATTTATCGGACAAACATCGGACAATAATCTGTAAATATTTGGCAAAAATGGTGCCGTCAATCGACCAATTTTGAGTGATTCCATTCACGTCATTGTTTATCGGTGACGTGTCTCTTATAACCTGGCAAAAAATTGCAGATTGGTTTGATAGTAGCACGATAGTCTTCCGATAATCAACCTCACTATAAAAAGTAGCTACATGCATGAAATTCCAAATTCTACTGATTGTCGATCTGCCATGCTGTGCTGTGAAGTTCAGGATGCCACCAAGAATCTTCAGCTTGGCCGCCTCCATACACAACCCAACATTGTGTTGCTCATAGCAACGTAAACAACAAGCAATATGTAGAAAACATGTTGGAACATAAGTTGTACCATGTACAACTTGCAAAGTCCTCTTCTTCTTCTTTCGGCATTTCCCTTCAGGGGTCACCACAGCAAGTCAGTTTCTTCCATCTAACCCTATCTGCTGTATCCTTTTGGTCACACCAACTATCTTCATGTCTTCCTTCACTGCGTCCATGAACCTCCTCTTTGGCCTTCCTCTAGTCCTCTTTCCTGGTGGTTCCAAATCCAGCGTCCTTCTTCCGATGTACTCTCTCTTCTTTCTATGTACATGTCCAAACCATCTCAATCTGGCCTCTTGAACTTTATCCCCAAAGCCTTTAACATGTGCTGTTCCTCTGATTATGTCCATCCTGGTCACTCCCAGAGAGATCCTCAGCATCTTCATCTCTGCTACCTCCATCTCTGCTTCCTGTCTTTTCTTCAGTGCTACTGTCTCTAGACCAATCAGCATGGCCGGTCTCATCACGGTTTTGTACACTTTTCCTTTCATTTTAGCTGAAACTCTTCTGTCGCACATCACACCTGATACTTTTCTCCACCCGTTCCAGCCTGCCTGCACATGCTTCTTCACCTCTTTTCCACACTCTGTAATGCTCTGGACTGTTGATCCTAGATGTGCTAAATCTTTGCATCCTAAATACTTTACATCCTAGATGTGGATGTAAAGTACCCACTATTTATACTAAGGTCGTAAACATTCCCTACGTATACGCGTAGGGAATGTCCGTATCCGTATTCCCTACGTATACCCGATATGTATGTCCTCATACATATCGGATATGGGGACATACGCGATGTATTGGAACAATTTATTGTTCCGCCAGGCCAGTAGAGGGCGCTGGCGATCTAATGTTTGCTCGCGTTCAGAAGTAGGAAGTGGGAAGTAAGTAGTCAGTTAAGTCAGTTAAGAAGAAGTTGAAAGTTAAGCTTTCAACCATGGAAACCATCCACACTTTCTAGTTTAAATCTAATCAACCATCCACACTGTAGTTTGGATCTAGTCAGCCATCCACACTTTTCGAGCCCTTTGAGCGGCAATATGATTTCACTGTACTGTTGCACCCAACGTGACCCCGTGTCCTAGTTGGGATTCGCAGCCAGCTAAACACTTCTTTCCATTAAAATTCTAAAAAAGCTACAACGGACTGTTCTTTGGAAGAATTGATGGGAAGGAGAGTTTAGCTGGCTGCGAATCCCAACTAGGACACGGGGTCACGTTGGGTGCAAGAGTACACGCGATATGTTCCCAATGCGTCGGCATTATGTTTGTGATGCATCGCCATTGATGCTAAAGCTATGGGGTACTTGTCAATGGCTGGAAACACCATCACCGCTGAATATGTGGTGTCGCATCTGACAACAGTATGCGAGAGCCATTGATCAAGTCGCCATTGATCTAGCGACTTTGGGTCGATTGTTACCGTATAGGCAAGACAGCATCATTTGATGTTCTCCCAACATGCGGCTGGTTTAGATTACTCAATCTCCCAATTCAAATGCCTACGTTACACCAGCGAGTCGCTTTAATGTGAACAACACCTATCGCAATCCCATCATCGGACGCAGTTCATAAACAGGAATTCGCCACAATTTTCTTAGACGATGATGCATCTCATTGTATGTGAGCAGGGTTTAAACTATGTGGATTCCATTATTTCAACCAGTTTTGTCTGGAAACAAACTGTTTTCCAGATTGTAATTTGTGACGCAGAAATGAACCAACATTTTGTAAACCACTTTTTAACAAAACGTGACCAAACGTGGGAAGCAAGGTTTCGGCAAAGCTGTTTTTTGTGAATAACTCATGATTCATTAAAAGTCCAAACAAAGTTGTTTCCCTTTTTTTAAATTTATTTTTTTACATTCGTTTCATTTTATATAGTATTGAATTCCATGTTCACACATAAGTTCACAATTTATAAACTACACAAAACACCAACATTTTAAAGAAGATTTGGAAACTAAATAAATTGCGATAAAAATGAAAAAAAGAAAAGAAAAATGACTGAGAAAAAAAAAAGAATCCCTATTTGTTTACCAAAAATGAACCAAATTAGATGGAGAGATGAATGGAAATCTATTTTTTACAAATTTAAAACTTTAATATCTATTTGGGTTTATATTTTATACCGTGGTGTTCTAATCAAACCGCAACTATTCACAGGCAAGCTCGTTAGTAATTAACTTACTATTCATTATTCATTGGATTAATAAAGTGTCATAACAATATTACATTGTGAAGATTTTTTTAAAGCACCTTAAAGGAAGCTTTGCAGCAAAAAAGTGTACGAAATATATGAAACGCATACCATACCACTGTCTGCCGTTTCATCCATCATCGTGATGGTAACAGTTTCAGCAGGGAAGTTCTGGCTTTCCTCATCCCGGCCACATCCACAGGCTCACTGGATGGGATCTCAAGTCGTTCCCTGGCCAACTTTGAGACATATGCTCTCCAGTAGGTCATCCTCCCTCTATGAATCTGTCGACCAGCTGAGGAGCTTCTTCAGTAACAGACTCCTGCAACCCTCCTGCTCAAAGGAACGATACAGAAAATAATTTTTGCCGAGGTGGTAACAGTTTCAGCAGGGAGGTCTTGGCTTTCCTCATGGCTCCTTGGACAGGATGTCTATTCATTCCCTGGCCAACTTTGAGACATATGCTCCCCAGCATGTTTTGGGCCTGTCTCAGGGTCCATGAATTTGTTGACCAGCTGAGGAGCAGTTTCGGTAACAGACTTCTGCAACCCTGCTGCTCAAAGAAACGATACAGGAAATCCTATTTTGACGTCCTTTATCAAACTCTAAACTTTCACAAACTAAGTCCTGCAGTTTCACTTTGTTTTATTAAATTCTGTGAGCAAATTACTTATGAATTTTTCATTATTATTTCTTTTGTTTTTACTTTTTTTAAAACCTCATTCCTAGAAAGGCAAGGTCATTAGTGATAATTATGTTAATAATAATAGTACTAATAATACTAATAGTACTAAAAAAAGTACTACTAATAATAATAGTAATAATCATGTGATCATTATTTAGATTAAGACGATCAAAATGATATCAAGTTGCTAAAATGTTTTGAGTTTTTCAAATTGAATTGAAAATTGAATGATGATTGGATGGAAGTTTTCAATACAAATCCTGTCAAAAACCAAGCGATGATAAAATATAAAAAAATTCTATATACTTGAAAACCTTTTTCTTTCCCAGCTAAGAGCAGTTACACACTTTGAAGGTCACCAGTTTGTTCCAGGGATCCTCAGTTTACTCATACATTACATAAAACTGGATTTTTATGTCTTGCTAAAGCAAAATTTGCACATAAAATTCTGATTTCTAAAGCTGCAGCAGAAAAAAAAAAAGGACTCTAAAAAACTAACAAAACGGCAAATAGAATGTCATTCAGGGTTTAAAAGTCAGCTAAGTTTTTATTTCTACTTATCATTCTTAGATGTCGATCTGAAGCTTTTAAACTTTCAGAGACTCTCGTTCTGAAATATGTATAATCCATTAGAAATGTGGGACGTTAAAAAAGTAAATGTTAAAACAGGACATGTCCCGAAATGTTGCAAAACAGAAAGGTTAAACCAAGCAGCCTGATGAATTTTAATCAGGTCATTTTAGAGCAAAAAATTTGTAAAAGTTTGAATGCAATGTAATTAAAAGTCACATTTTTATGGAAGTTAGTTGTTTCCAAAATGTGAGAACATCGTAAAGCCACTGTCTTAATTCTTCTTCTTTCAGCATTTCCCTTCAGGGGTCGCCACAGCAAGTCAGTTTTTTCCATCTAACCCTATCTACTGCATCCTCTTTGGTCATCCCAACAATCTTCATGTCTTCCTTCACTGTATTCATGAACCTCCTCTTTGGTCTTCCTCTAGTCCTCTTTCCTGGTGGTTCCAAATCCAGCATCCTTCTTCAGATGTACTCTCTCTCTTGATGCACATGTCCAAACCATCTCAGTCTGGCCTCTCTGACTTTAAAACCTCTAACATGTACTGTTCCTCTGATGTCCTCATTTCTAATCCTGTCCATCCTGGTCACTCCCAGAAAGGTCCTCAGCATCTTCATCTCTGCTACCTCCATCTCTGCTTCCTGTCTTTTCCTCAGTGGCACTGTCTCTAGACCAATCAGCATGACCGGTCTCACCACGGTTTTACAGTTTCCCTTTCATTTTAGCTGAAACTCTTCTGTCACACATCACACCTGATACTTTTCACCACCCATTCCAGCCTGCCTCAGCACGCTTCTTCACCTCTTTTCCACACTCTCCATTTCTCTGGACTGTTGATCCTAAGTACTTAAAATCTTCTACCTTCTTTATCTCTTCTCCCTCTAACCCCATTGTCTTAAAGTCATCGTCTTTATATCAGTTATATTTGTAAGTATTGGTTGAGGCATACTTTCAAGAAAATACATTTCTTGAAGGTGTTCGCTCAGTGGTAGAGTCTCCATTTTTGGACCAAGAAACGCTGGTTCAATTCCCATAGGTCCCATGCCCAAGTGTCCCTGTAGCAGACAACTAACCACCTAGTTCAGGGGTGGTTAGTCCTCAAACTCTGGTCCTCGAGGGCCAGTGTCCTGATGGTTTTCCGGATTCAATACAGCTGATGCACACAAAGTGAAATCAACAGCCAGTAAAATTTGGCATATTGAGTCAATAACCTGGATCAAGTGTGTGGCTGCGAGAACACATGGAGAACCTTCAGGACACCGACCCTCCAAGACCTGAGTTTGAGTGGAATGGAGGACAGTTACGCCCCAGTTACGCCCACCATTGGTGCTGTCATGGCTGCCAGCTGCGGTGCAATGCAGCGCAATAATTTTCCTATTGAGGGATAAATATAGTATGGACAAAACCAAATAAATTACCTCTAATAATATTATTTATTCAATTTTGCTTCGCTATTTGACACTGCTAATTCCATGGTTCTCTCACTCCACGGTTGATCTCTCAGAGGAAGTGCACGACACAGCGTAAATTTCATTTCAAGGTATAAATACAGTGTAAACCGCATCAAGTCGGCAAAGTTAGCGCATATTGTTTACTGTTATTTTATTGGTACATTTATATAAAACTGGTTCTACCTGTTGAGTGGAGGGACCAAGCATGAGCAGAGCAAGTGCAGTAAATACTTCTGGCTTGCATCAGAGAGTGAGTGTACAGAGAACAAAGTCTGTGGTCAAAAAAGTAGCGTTGGAATAATAATGTATACTTTATTGATCCCTCACCGGGGAAATTTATGTGCTGCATTGCACCGCAGCAGGCTGCCACAACGGCACCAATGGTGGTAGAAACGGGGAGTCAGGTGTCTTCTCCAAGGATGCTAGACGTGAACTCAGTAGGATACAAACCTGCGAACTTCCGGTCAACTTCCGGCCCGAAGGGGAACGCTCTACCACTGAGCCACCGTCTCCCATAGCGTCTGGATCCTGGACGTGAGGACTAGAAAATGACTCAAAACAAAAATCAAAAATCCATTTCAATTATTTTTTGTTGTGGGAATACAATTCAATATTTATTGATCTGTATTTTTGCGGGAATACAAGTCGAGGGGAGCCAGATGGGGTGGTTCGGGCATCTGGTCAGGATGCCCCGCGATCGCCTCGCAGGCGAGGTGTTTCGGGCACGTCCCACCGGAAGGAGACCAAGAGGCAGACCCCGGACCCGCTGGAGAGACTATGTCTCACAGCTGGCCGGGGAACGACTTGGGATCCTTCCGGGTGAGCTAGAGGATGCAGCCGGGGAGAGAGAGGCCTGGGCTGCCCGTTTGAGGCTGTTGCCCCCGCGACCCGACCCCGGAACAAGCGGAAGATGACGGAGCGAACGGAACGGAACAGATCAAACACGGTAAAAACCTCCAAAAAGTTGGTTTTCCATCAGAGCTCCTTTCTAACTACAGATTTGTGAAACTATTGGAATCACATCTTGTTGAGATCAAACAAATTCCAGTCTCTAAATTTAGCAAATTGCCAAAATCCCACCGAGCAACAAACCAATGACCCTTTGACCGTAATCACAATGCCTAAAATCACATGGAATTTTTCTTTCTTTCTTTTTTTGACCAGAGGGTCGCTCTGCCGTGACCTTGTAACAAATGGCTTAATTATGCAAGGTAGCAGCAGACTTTGTTGGTTTTGATGTTAACCCCATGCTGTCGCACACAGTCACACTCACTCAAGTGTGCACTGGCCAGAGGGTTCAAAGGTCAGTGCTCTCACAGGCTTCAAACGTGTCACCTTACTAATTTAGTGACTTAATGGCTGGTCCTCGAAGAAGAAAACGACTTGCACAAAGCAATAAGACCGAGGTCACAAGCACTAAAAATCTCCCATAAATGAGGATGTGCACCGAAGCCATAAAATGCATAATAAATTAACTCTAAGTTGGAATTAAAATGACTCCTTCATACTGAAAAGGTCAAAGTTAGTATCTTTCAGACAAGGTTGTTAAGTTTAATTAAATCACTCTGATGAAAGGAATGAACTAACTTTTTAAAAACGTCTTCCAAATAAATAAGAATCAAGCTCGTTTTTAAAGAAAATGTCTGTCTGAAGGTTTGAGAAAGTTTGGGATGTGATGCCTGGAGATTAGTCAATATTAGTCTAATTAGTCTAATTATTCTAAAAGATTAGTCTAATAGAAGATTAGTCAGAGTAAGACAGAGTACATGTGTGTGAATGAGAGGGATCCAAATGGAAAAGTGAGGTTACAGGAAGAAGAGATAAAGAAGGTAGAAGATTTTAAGTATCTAGGATCAACAGTCCAGAGCAATGGAGAGTGTGGAAAAGAGGTGAAGAAGCGTGTTCAGGCAGGCTGGAACGGGTGGAGAAAAGTATCAGGTGTGATGTGTGATAGAAGAGTTTCAGATAGAATGAAAGAGAAAGTGTACAAAACCGTGGTGAGACCGGTCATGCTGATTGGTCTAGAGACAGTGGCACTGAGGAAAAGACAGGAAGCAGAGATGGAGGTAGCAGAGATGAAGATGCTGAGGATCTCTCTGGGAGTGACCAGGATGGACAGGATCAGAGGAACAGCACATGTTAGAGGTTTTGGGGATAAAGTTGGAGAGGCAAGACTGAGATGGTTTGGACATGTGCAGAGGAGAGAGAGTACATAGGAAGAAGGATGCTGGATTTGGAACCACCAGGAAAGAGGACTAGAGGAAGACCAAAGAGGAGGTTCATGGACGTAGTGAAGGAAGACATGAAGATAGTTGGTGTGACCAAAGAGGATGCAGCAGATAGGGTTAGATGGAAGAAACTGACTTGCTGTGGCGACCCCTGAAGGGAAAAGCCGAAAAAAGAAGAAGAATGTGATGCCTGGAGGCACACGAGGGGAAATTAAATTATTAAGAAAAACCTCTCTTTTTAAAAAAAAATTCTTGCAGATGACCTGAAATTTAACTTTTGCTTCTGGAGACTTTCGTTTTTGGGTGATTAAAATTAAACATCGAGTGCATTTGAGACTCTGCTGCAACAAGAGCTCTACTCCACCATCCAAAAAAAAAAAAAAAATGATTAGCAAAAGAAAATGTTAGATTTCTTTCTTTTCCTACAAAAAGAAAAAAAAATACTTAATTGATCCTTCAACAGAATTTTTTTTGTGCTGCATTACACCGCAGCAGGCATCAGGTGGGAGAAATGGGGGGTTGGGTGTCTTCCCCAAGGACACCTAGATATGAACTCTGTGGGATTCGATCCTGTGAACTTCCGGTCTAAAGGCAAGCATCCTACCACTGAGCTATTGCCTCCCTCCCTGAGTGTACTGGTACAAATTGACTCTCAAAAAAAAAAAATTTAACATGATGAAACAAAACCTTGACTGATGACGAGAACTAATGATAAGGTGTGTGGTCTTTCTAAAAATATTTTGTCTTCTGAACTGCTTATTTCCTAATGGAGTCCTGGGGGTTGGGCTATGGGGTGTCGGAGCCTATCCAGGCCTATTTCAAGTAAGAGGCAGCGAACATTCCGAACAGATCGCCAGTCTGCAGCAGGGCCAAACACACACTCATATATACCTTGCGGAAATTTCTTTGGGGCCAATCAACTTAACATGCGTTTTGAATACCTGGAGAAAACCCACAAAGACATGGGGAGAACATAAAAATTCCACACAGAAAGACCAGTGTTTCAAGCCTCGCCCCCATTTCCAGACTGGAACCCCAACCTTTTTGCTGTGAGTCCACTGTGCTAGGCCCTTAACCCCCTTTCTAAAATTGTTCAACTCAAAAATGAAAGAAGACCACTCACATTGGACAAGAAAAAGAGGAATATGGAAATTTATGTTTTTTGGGGGGAATTTTTTTTTGGATCACCCAATTCTTCTTCTTCTTTCGGCTTTTCCCTTCAGGGGTCGCCACAGCAAGTCAGTTTCTTCCATCTAACCCTATCTGCTGCATCCTCTTTGGTCACACCAACTCTCTTCATGTCTTCCTTCACTGTATCCATGAACCTCCTCTTTGGTCTTCCTCTAGGCCTCTTTCCTGGTGGTTCCAAATCCAGCATCCTTCTTCTGATGTACTCTCTCTCTCTCCTCTGCACATGTCCAAACTATCTCGGTCTGGCCTCTCGGACTTTATTCCCACAACCTCTAACATGTGCTGTTCCTCTGATCCTGTCCATCCTGGTCACTCCCAGAGAGATCCTCAGCATCTTCATCTCTGCTACCTCCATCTCTGTTTCCTGTCTTTTCTTCAGTGCTACTGTTTCTAGACCAAACAGCATGGCCGCTCTCACCATGGTTTTGTACACTTTCTCTTTCATTTTATCTGAAACTCTTCTGTCACACAACACACTTGATACTTTTCTCCACCCATTCCAGCCTGTCTGCACACGCTTCTTCACCTCTTTTCCACACTCTCCATTGCTCTGGACTGTTGATCCTAGATACTTAAAATCTTCCAACTTCTTTATCTCTTCTCCCTGTAACCTCACTTTTTCATTTGGATCCTTTTTTTTTTTTTTGGATCACCTAACACGCTACCTTTAAAAATGAAGACACTGTTTATTATTTTAGGAACAGAATTAAAAGAAAGTTGTTTAATTATTGTGTCAGATTCCAAGGAGAAACGAGTTTGATCTGTTTTGACGTATGTTTGATCTCATTGTTAGTTTTTATGGGGTTTTTTTTCTTCCATGATTAGTATTTATGTTGCTGTCTATACTCATACCTAATGTTTCGCAAAAAAAAAAAAAAAGGAGATACATTTGACTAAAATGTTGCAATATTTTTGTTTTCATGCGTTTTGATTGTCGGGATATCAACAGGCGACTCCTTCTTGGTAAAGAGAGAGCTGAACCGAAAAGCAAAGCTCTCGATTTACAAGTCGATCTACGTTCCTACCCTCACCTATTATCACCAGCTGTGGGTGGTGACCGAAAGAATGAGATCGTGGATACAAGCGGCCGAAATGAGCTTCCTCCAAGGGTGGCTGGGCTCTCACTCAGAGATCGGGTGAGGAACTCTGCCATCCGGGAGGAGCTCGGTGTGGAGCCACAACTCCTTCAGGTCAAGAAGAGCCAGATGGGGTGGTTCGGGCCCACTGAGCACCCGAGTGGTGAGGTGTTTCGGGCACGTCCCACTGGGAGGAGACCAAGAGGCAGACACCGGACCCGCTGGAGAAACTGTCTCACAGCTGGCCGGGGAACGACTTGGGATCCTTCCGGGTGAGCTGAGGATGCAGTTGGGGTGAGAGAACCCCGGGCTTCCCATCTGAGGCTGTTGCCCCCGCGACCCGATCCCGGATGAGCGGAAGACGACGGAATGGAACGTTTTGATTAGTTTGTTGTTATAAATTTAATTTTTTTCTTGTTTTTGGATCGAAAAAAGCCAAAACAAACAATTTAGTTTTATTGATATAAATTATGGATAAAATTAAAAAGTTCTGACTCTTTCTTTATCTTTTTGTTTCTTTATATTGTTTACGTCAGTAATTTGTTTTTGCTCTTTAACATTTAACATTAGGTCTAACGATCAACTCGTGACTTGTAAAGGGTGTACCCGCCTCTCGTCTACTGAACCAGCCAGAACAGGCTCCTCTATCTCTCCCCTTGGATTGATGAGACGGATAGAAGCCTCTGTGTAGTTCAGACCTTTGTTCTTGGTTGGTGGCAACCGGCAGAAAAACTGGTTTATTTATTAGGGACGTGTTTGGACCCCACAAACCTGCTCAGTGTGTGAATTTATGCAGCTGTACACTGACCTCTGTGCTTTAAAACTCAACAACAACCTATTGATCTGTGATTTCTTTCTCTTAGAAACATCAGAATCCTGCTTGTATTGGGCTCGTCAGCCTGAATAATTTTCTCCTGAATCTGATGAATGCATGTCTTCACTACGGCCGTTTATAATGTGACTTTCTCCATCTGATACAATGGCTTCTCTCTGTGTGGCATTTGAAACAGCACTGCTGTGTTCAGAGATAGTCCACAGGGTTTTCTATCATGTTCTTTCTCTGCTCGACAGCAACCAAGCAGCAACACGGACATGCCATTGCTTTTAGGGGGCTAAAAAATGACATGTTGAAAAGCGTCTTTATTCACGGAGTTACAGAGACTCCGTGAGTGTTAGATACGGGTTAAAAAGCACGGAAAAAGAATTATTTTATATACTTTTATATAAGTTATTTGACTTTAAATTACACTCAACATCTTCATTTCTCTTCCGTCAATTGTATTACTTTTATACTTGTATTACTTTTTCATTTGATGTTCTAATTTTCATTTTATGTATTATGATTGATTTCTGAATATTTACTTATATGTTTTATGATGGATTACTTAGTATTTACTTATGTCTTTTTGCTTTTATGATGATATAAAAAAAAAAAAAGGGTCGGCGTAATAAGCGTTTGCTTCAGCCGATACCTTTTCGGTCCTTTGCTAAAATATAAATATTTTCTTTATTTCATTAATGTGAAATTACACTGTGACCGAAATAAATAAATAAAAAATTTGTGAGGAATCTTAAATGAAACACTGAATTTTTTTTTTTTTGTGGTGTCACAAACCCCCGCCCCGCCTAACGCCCCACCCCACCAAAAAAACCCAGGATAGTTTATATCGTTTTTGGTTGGGTCGGATCAACAGCCTTGGGAGCAGTGTTGTTTTCATCAACGATAACGACAACAAAATAATTTTGTTGACGAAGCTTTTTTTCATGACGATGACATAACGATAACAAAATAAATGCGACTTTTTGGTGATGAAAATGCGACGAGATGTTTGAAAGTTTCTGTTCTGGCAAAAATGTAATGAAATAGGCGTCAGACTTTCACATTTCTGTCT
This sequence comes from Neostethus bicornis, assembly GCA_902685375.1. Lineage (NCBI taxonomy): Eukaryota > Metazoa > Chordata > Actinopteri > Atheriniformes > Phallostethidae > Neostethus > Neostethus bicornis. The sequence goes on along the minus strand of CACRXE010000076.1, from coordinate 8,672,741 downwards.
GTGAAAAGAAAAAACACAGCGGATGCATCTGTCTCTCACGGCGGCACGCCCCCCACAATGCTGCACGTACACACCATCTACACAACACACCTGCAACCACGACAAAGTCACAAACCATGGCGGCAACAGCAACAAAGGAGCTTGATGGTCAAAAACTTAAGTTTTCCACATATTTTGCGTAAACAGCATGCTAACTTCAAGCTAATGCTAGCAGCTAGCTTGTCGGCGCTGCTAACTTCCGTTAAACGCGATGCATTTCAATGTTTACTTCGTTTACAGGATTATTAAGAGGTGTCATTTTTAAGTATGCATAAGTTAGAACGTTCCTCACTCACTGAAAAATTTGTAAATATTTTACGTTGTTTTACAATGTTCGCTGTTTTGCACAAGTTAAAGCTCGGCAGTTTTTTTTTTTTTTTTTTTAACCAACAAATAACCTGCATTATTCTCAGTAATAAAGACACAATTGTTAAAGTAAGAATTTTTTTTTACACTAAAACTAGACAAAAACTTATCTGGGTTTTCGTCGACTAAAACGAAAATATATAAAGATGACGAAAATGTGACTAAAACTTAAATTAATTTTCGTTCCAAAGACAAAGACTAAAACAAAAACTCAGATGGCTGCCAAAACCAACATTGCTGGGGAGGATGCATGGGGCCGTTAGGCTGTGGTTTGACCATCGCTGGTCTAGTTGTTTCAAACCCCCCGCCCACCATTATCTAGCTTTTCACCCAGACTTTTTAAAAGCTGAAAAGTCTAGGTGTCTTTGGGGTAAAAAATTTTTTAGCGGTTTCCACCAAAGTGGTTTTCTATTTAATTTACGCTCGTTCGAGCAGTTAGCCATTTGCATGCGCTTCCATCCAGTGTTGGGAGAATTCAAATGTTGTTTTGTTCTCGGCCATGGATTTTGTTCACCACCACGCCCACATCCTAACCACAACAGAAAGTATTTATTTTTTCACCATAGCATAGCACGCAGTCTGCTCATGCTTGGTCCCTTCCCTTCAGGAACAGCTCAACTTTACCTCATGTTTGACCAAGATAAGAATTTTAAGTAATATATACCTATATTTTTTTACATACTCTATTGATCCCTCACCGGGAAAATTTCTGTGCTGCATTACACCGCAGCAGGCTGCCAAAATCACACCAATTGTGGGAGAAACGGGGGTTGAGGTGACTTCTCCAACGACCCTAGACATGAATTCAGTGGGAATCGAACCCACAAACTTCCGGTTGATTTCCAGTCAAGCGGGCAAAAGCTCTACCACTGAGCCACCGTCTCCCCAGTATGCATTAATATGTACCAATTTTGCTTTTCACTGTTTGTTATCAACATCAAAAGAGATTTAAGCTGTGTTGTGCACATGCCCAGGTGGTGGGATTACGAGGGAAGCGAGAGGAAGGGGGAATTTACAAAGTCAATGAGAAAAATGAAACCGAATAAATTTATTTATGAGCTATTTTGGAAAATATTACATTTCTGAGCCAAAAAAAAGGTCATATGTTACATCTATAGCCGCTCTGAAAACAAACTCATGATGACATCAACAAAAAAAAACCCCGTCAACCAGAGAGTAAATACATTTCCCCATCTGTACCCATTTAAACCAAACATAATGGAAAAGATTAGAAAGCACAGATTTCAGAGTCAACGAGCTGTGTGCGAGTCAAAGCCCACCATGTTCCTCACACCATCTGCTGATATATTCTGAGGACCTTTGGGTGATGTGTATGATACTGGTGTGTGAGTGTGGATGTGAATAGTGTGTGTGTTGTGTGGAACATGTGAGTGGATGTGTTAGTGGTAGAAAAGCGGAACCAGAGCATATGGCCTGTGAACCTTATATCAGAACAGCTCGTGCTGGTAAATTAGTGGAGAAATAGAACCATCATAAAGAGAAAATCAATACTTTTTAAATGTATTTTTTAATATTTAATCTTCTCTATTGCAAAATGTAGATTTTTCACAAACAAACAACTAAATCAATTCAATTCAATTTTATTTGTATAGCCCAAAATCACAGAATGTCCGTCTCAATGGGCTTCACAAGAAAAAGAGGAATGTATTAACACAAATACACAACAAGAAATATAACTAACAAATGCTAACTAAACAAGACTAGCACATTTATGCACTTAGACTCTCCTTCACGGTGAGGAAAAACTCCTAAAAAACTCATCAGTGGGGAAAAAATAAGAAACCTCATGGGGATCCACGTGAAAGAGAGATCCCTCCCCCGGGACGAGAAACCAATGTGTCAAAGATTATTGTTCAAATATTAGCTTAATCTAATCTACAGCTAAATAGTATCTAAAGAAGTCAATAGATGTTCTTCATCCTGATGGTAACACGGGGGACTCCTCAGCCCGGAGATGTTCAGTACGGGGTTGAGTAGATGTTCTTCATCCGAACATCTCCTCTTCCTCCATCAGAGAATGGATGAAGAGTATGACCCCTGGCCATAACGTACTCTTTTAATTCTGCTTGCGGAGAGAAATGTTAACGATTCTTTTTTTTAAAAAAAAACTGTATTAATCCCTCCAGGCAGCATGGTGGCGCAGTGGGTAGCACAGTGGCCTCACAGAAAGAACATCGTGGGTTGAAATCCCGGGTGGGGACGAAGCTTGGAACTGGCCATTCTGTGTGGAGTTTGCATGTTCTCCCTGTGTCTGTGTGGGTTTTGTCAAGGTACTCTAGTTTCCTTCCACCGTCCAAAACATGCATGCTAGGTTGATTGGCCGCTACATGATTGCACCCTAGGAATGAATGAGTGTGTGGATGGTTGTGTGTGTGTGGCTCAGCAACAGACTGGTGACCTCTTTGGAGTGTACCCTCGTCTCAAATCAACGGGGATGGTGTCGGAAACCCCCTGGGGCCTGGTAGGGAGAGATGGTTAAAGTGACTGATCCCTCCAATGAGAAATTTCCATGCTGTATTGCACCGCAGCAGACAGGCATGACGACTCAAATGGTGGAAAAAATGGGGGTTAGGTGTCTTCCCTAAAGACACTCAAACATGAGCCTGGCGGAAATCAAACCGGCTTTTCCCGGTCCAAAGACAGACATTCTAATGCCTCCTTCTCAATTAATTTAGTTTACAACATTTTTTAAACTGTTCCGTCGTCGTCCGTTTATCCGGAGCAAGGTCGCGAGGCAACAGCCTCAGACGGGAAGCCCAGGCTTCTTTCACCCCAGCTGCATCCTCCAGCTCACCCATAAGGATCCAGAGTCGTTCCCCAACCAGCTGTGAGACATAGTCTCTGCAGGGGACGTGCCTGAAACACCTCACCAGCGAGGCGCTCGGGGACATCCTGACAAGATGCCCGAACCACCCCATCTGGCTCCTCTCGACCTGGAGGAGGAGCGGCTCAACACCGAGCTCCTCCCAGATGGCAAAGCTCCTCACCCGATCTTTGAGTGACAGCCCAGCCACCCTACGGAGGAAGCTCATTTTGGCCGCTTGTATCCGCAATCTCAGTCTTTCGGTCACCACCGACTGTCTGTCCTTGGACCGGGTGAAGCTGGTTCAATTCCTATTAGGCCCATGCCGAAGTGTCCTTGGGGAAGACACCTAACCCCCGGTTTCTCCCACCATTGGTGCCATCATGGCTCCCTGCAGTGGTGTAATGCGGCACAGAAATTTCCTCATTTGAGGGATGGAGACCACATCCACCCCTTGATTTTACTTTCCTTCTAACCGCTGGCCACTGTCTTTCTACCATCATAAAAAATAAATGAATTATCAGTGAAACATCCAGCCTGTGAGAAAAAACAATATCCTGCAGATTTCTAATGAAAAGCATCCATCCCAGTCATCATCTAAACTCCACATGTCCACCAGTAAGTTAAAACTGGGAAGTAGTCAGCGTTGAAAAAAACCCAGATTTTATTATTCTGTGATATGCATGGACATTTTATCACTTAATTATCAGGGAAGTCAGTCAAGCAGAGTTTTAATTAGCCGGATGAGTCATCTTTATCGCTAAGACCAAACACTGTTGTATGTAAAACACCTTTAAGTCTGAGCTTAAAGAGATTTTTAATGTTTGTGTTACTAATGATTGAAAAAAAGCCGAGCAATGTCCTCTAAAAGGATTTTTTTTTTCACTGAATTGTGTCAAACAAGGTTGGGGATCAAACCACGAGGCTTGGAACATGGTCTTTCTGTGTGGAGTTTGCATGTTTTTCCCGTGTAAGTGTGGGTTCCCTCTTGTTTCCACCCACTCTCCAAAAAACACATATGTTAGGCTGATTGGCTGCTTCAAAATTGCCCCCATAAGTCATTCAGAGACTAAGTTGCAACTACGTTGTAGAAGATTACTGTCATGATGGGGAGCTGAGGCCAAAAATATACCCTTGAAACAACAGACAGGCTCAGATGAAAAAATCACAAGCAGATTTATTAGATTGATAAAAAGTCCAAAAAAGAAGACAAAAACAGATTAATTAGGTAGGTTCTGATGTAGGAGCTGGAGCCAAAAAACTGGATAACAGGTCAAGCATGGTAAACTAATGATCGGGCGCAGAGTGTGTGAAAAACTGATTCATTTATGCTCCAGCAGATGAGTAGATGAGTTTCAGGTGTGACTTGTGCACACACACACAGACAAAAAAAATCATGCACATATTATGTAAATAGGTTCTGCATTGTATGATTGTAACACTCAAATTTTCCTTCAGGGTAAATAAAGTATTTTCATGGGTGATAAAGAAAGGGGGAAACAGGACACGGAGGGGAACAGACTACTCTCCTGACAGTACCCCCACTCATAATGGGCGCCGGGCAGGGCGTACTGTCAGGAGAATAGTCTGTTTCCCCTCAATCATGAACTATCATGATTCCCTTGCCCACCACCAGGGGGAACCCAGGGCCTTCCCTCATTTGCCTGATCTTACACACCTGAAGATCAGTATACAGCTGCCTTTAAATAGGCAGCCTGTCTTCCCTTCAGGTGTCGGGTCAGGTCTTCCTGACTGCCTGACCATGAAATACATTTTCAAAATTGTTCAACAATAACTTCTTGACATTTTCACTGATCCATGTGTTTTTCTTGACGGCAAAATTGGACTCGTTTATTCAATAAATCACGTTTCTTGTCTGTAATTGGGTCATCCTCCTTTCACCTGCATCCACGTCATGACACGAACAAAAGAAAAAAAAGGACAATATGTCTTTTTTATGTCAACGTTGGCGAGCCGCTCCTCCTCCAGGTCGAGAGGAGCCAGATGGGGTGGTTTGGGCATCTGGCCAGGAGGCCCCCGGAGTGCTTCGCTGGTGCGGTGTTTCGGGCACGTCCCACCGGGAGCAGACCAAGAGGCAGACCCCGGACCCGCTGGAGAGACTATGTCTCACAGCTGGCTGGGGAACAACTCGGGATTCTTCCAGGTGAGCTGGAGGATGCAGTTACCCCTTGTCCTGGCTTCGGATGAGCAGAAGATGACGGAACGGAACGAACTGAATGGATATGACATAAATGGTGAAGAAAAACAGCAAAACAATAAAAGATGGGGAAAAAATTGGTGCCAAATGATACATTTTAGAGTGGATTTAAAGATCAGCGTATTTATGGGGAGAGAAATCCAAAAAATTTGGAGACAGAGGATTAGACGTCGAGTCATGAGCTGATGAAAACAAAAATGTGGTTAAAGAAAAAGGTTCTTGTTAAACTTCAGCCTGAATTTTTTAACTCAATCCACAGCCCTGCTACAAATCCCCAGGGAGCAACGAACGGTATGACCAAAGAAAAACATCCTAATCTCACTGAAAACTGGGACTGAAGCCTGAATCTGGCAGCTCTCTGCCACATCTCACTGGCATGTAAAGTATGTGTGACGCCACTTAGAACGTCTCAAGAGGGAAAAGATGTCAATGTCAAGGAACAATGTCGCAAACAACTTTGAAGGCCGTCAGAGTGGAAAAGATGCAGATGGAGAGGAAAGAGAAACACTTGTAACCAAATCCAGCTTCTGTTGCACAAAAAAATAATTTTTACATTACAAGTTGGAATTTTTCTCCGGATTAAATCAAATGTTTTGTTGCAAAAACAACAAACAAGCTCAAATAAGCACTTTGTTAAGAACAGATTTCCTTTGAGTTTTATTTGAGACATTTGATGTTTTTAAAGCTACAGTTGGAACGTTAAAAAAAACTTTGTTTTCACATTGAGAAGCATCAATGAATTTCAAACAACATGCTGACCACATCAAAATAATGACGCATGAAAACGTCCAAATACAGTTTAACTAAAAGGACCAAAAAGAAATCAAAGAACAAAAATCACTAAAGTATTCGTTTTGTTTCGTCTTCTGAATCACTAGTCCTTAATGTGGCTGCGGGTGGTACCAGTCTATCTTCTTGGCTGATTTCAATCGAGAGGTGGGGTACACCCCGAACAGGTCAACAATTTGAGGCAGGGCCATGTATACTAACAGCCATCCATACACACAGTCAATCCTCGAAGCAATTTCATATCGGCCAATCAACCCAACATGGATATTTTTGGACAGTGGGAGGAAACCGGAGTACGCAGAGAAAACCCACGGATACACGGGGAGAACAAGTAAATTCCACACAGAAAGACCAGTGTTTCAAGCCCAGCGCCCACTACAAGACTCGAACTCCGCCCTGTTTGCTGTGAGGGCACTGTCCTAAAAACTACCACTTGAAGCCCTAGGCCAAAAAGGGTTTTAAAAAAAAGCCACTAAACTTTAATAGTGTAGAATTTAAAAGAAATCAATTTAACCATGAAATAAGATATGCTTAATACAATTAGTTAATTAAAAAAGAAATATGACATTCTTTAAATACCTCTAATTCAGACATGACCAAAGTCTGGCCCGAGGTCCAAATGCGACCTATGGCCAATTTTCATCCGGCCCGCAGCCTCCGTCATAAAATCAATAACGTTTGGCCTGCATGTAGAATTAATACATTGGGCAGTAGCGCTGTTACCTGCATGTGCTAAGTGCTGCCATCTAGAAGCTCAATTAGGAACAGGAAATTAGCATATGAGGAATTGACTGAATGAGCCCCCAATTTACTAAAATGGTGACAATCAACAAAAAGATGAAAGTTGACTGTGTGGGCCGACGGTTCAAGGACGGGTGGAAATTGGACTATTTCGTCACTGAAATACATAACAACGCGTTTGTCTTATTTGTAAGGAGTTCAATATTACCAAACAAAAACAAGCTGACGTATTTCGCAAGATCAAAGGTAATGAACGCAGCAAGAAACTGAAACATCTTGAAGCTAGTTTAAACTCACAGCAGCAAAATTTTTCAAGAGCTCGAGAGTCATATGAGAATGCTACTGTCATAATGTGGAGCTAAGGCCAATAATATACCTTTGATACAACAGACAGACTCAGATGAAGAAATCACAAGCAGATTTATTAGATTGATAAAAAAAAAAGTCCAAAAAAAAGAAGACAAAAACAGATTATTTAGGCAGGTTCTGATGTAGGAGCTGGAGCCAAAAGCTGGATAACAGGTCAAGCATGGTAAACAAACGATCTGGCGAAGACTGTGTCAAAAACTGATCCATTTAAGCTCCAGCAGATGAGTAGATGTGTTTCAGGTGTGACTTGTGCACACATACAGACAAGAGGGAGGGGGGAACAGGACACAGAGGGGGAACAGACTACTCTCCTGACAGCTACGAAGGCTAGTTACTATATAGCAGCGCTGATCATTGCAAACCCTTCACCGAGGAGGAATTGATCAAAGACTGTGTGATGACGATGGTAAAGAATATCTGTCCTGAGAAGCAGCAAGAGTTTGCCAAAGTCTGCCTGGGACGTAACACTGTGGCACGCAGGATTGAAAACGTGTCATCAGACATAGAAAGATAATTGGGAGTCAGAGGAAAGGATTTTGACTTTATTTCACTAGCTTGCAACGAAAGCAGAAATTTATTTAAATTAAATTAATTGGTGTTCTATGTAAAGAACATCCGCCAAGGTCGAACCCTGTACATTTTTAACAACCAAATCCGGCCCCCTTTGCAAATATTTTGGACACCCCTGCTCTAATTGTTACTTCACCTTGTTAAACTCTCTATTTTTAAAACCAAGTTGTCAATTTTAAAGCATTTTCCATTGGATCATTTTTTGTTTTAAGTACCTGAATCTCACCTTTTTATTCAGTGATTTACAAGAAAAATAAGCAGTAATGCACTTTTGAAATCTGCATATCCTGTATTCATGTGAACTTTTCATCCATTGAAATAAATGGCTTTTTCAAACACGTGTTTACATCCTTTTGGCTCCCCACCAGGTTGTTCCTCGTTACTCCCACAGATCTCATCTTCAGCCAGGCACGTTCCATATGCCTGTAAATCACATATGTAGACGTTACGAAGCACCTTTTTTACAAAAAAAAAGCTCCACGGAGCTCTGAGACGAGAGAAAAAAGTACAGTTTACTCCTTTCGAGCTTTTTTAAAAAAATGATACTAGCTGAATTCCTCATTTCTTATTTGCTGCTTATAGAGAAGCGACTGGGATGAGAATTAATATCTTTAAATCCAGACAAAATTCACCTTTTGTCCCTGCAAGAGAAGAAAAATTTCAAATTTGGTCTCGATTTGTCAGTCGACCAATGTTCATTCAATGACTTAAGCTGGTGACCAAAATAGCAAGATCCTAAACGCATACATTTCAGATGCGTTTAGGCATCTGAAAAATATGCCTAATATGTGGGTTTAATTACTGCTTCTCCAAGTTGAGAGGAGCCAGACTGGGTGGTTTGGGCATCAGAGTCCTTATCTACAGTGTGCTTTCACTGCACCAACTTCCGTGCAAAATGTGTCAGAATGCGTGGAATAATTGAAAATATTTTCAGTTATTTTCTGTCACGCTGCCTAGGGCCCCCCACCCTAAGAAGAAGAAAGCATTTTGCACCCCTGCCCCCTGCGCGCGACTGTACATAGTATAATTTGTTTATAAAACCGTTATATGCACGCCTCGGCATAACACTGTACGTTTGTTAACGTAAGAGAATAAAAAAGAAAGAAATATGGATCAATTTACAACAAAGAATAGCTTTATTAACTGTAACACCGAGCGAATGCTCCGTGCGCACACTCTACCCATCAGAGCGCCACTGCCTCTTAATGTAGTGGAGTGGTATTGCACTTAATTTGAGAACAGTAAAAAAAAAAAAAAATAGAAAAAAACATGTTCCCCGGGTCAAACGCGCCCTCCTTCAAAGAGCCTTAGGCACGCCCCACTATTTGAGAGCCACTGCTAAATGCTAACTTCCAATTTGGTGAAAACATGCTTTGACATGAATGATGATAGGCGGCACCGGCTTATTTGAAAGTCGTGTGCAGTGAGAATTAAATAGTTAACATGATCCATATTTGGAGTTCAGAGATCAAGTTGGCTTACCAAGAAACAAAAATAGTATTGGGAAATTTTGTTTAACAATTGAAAATAACAGTTTAACAGTTGATTTGCTGCCGAGTGTAAAGCGGCCGGGATGGGAATTAGTGCCTCCAAATCCGAGACCGTAGTCCTCACCCTGAAAAGGGTGGAATGCTCCCTGCGGGTCAGGGACAGGGTTGTTGCGGCGTCAGCAATAACTAGGACACTGCATCGGTCCGCCGTGGTAAAGAGAGAGCTGAGCCGAAAAGCAAAGCTCTCGATTTACAAGTTGATCTACGTTCCTACCCTATCCTATGGTCACCAGCTGTGGGTGGTGACCGAAAGAATGAGATCGCAGATATAAGCGGCCGCAATGAGGTTCCTCCGCAAGGTGGCTGGGCTCAGATATCGGGTGAGGAGCTCCACCATCCGGTGTCGAGCCGCTCCTCCTCCAGGTCAAGAGGAGGCCCCTCGAGCACTTCGCTGTTGAAGTGTTTCGGACACGTCCCACCAGGAGGTGTTTTTGCAGCCGGCGTGAGAAAAGCCTGGGCTTCTAGTCTGAGGCTGTTACCCCCGCGACCCGGCCCCGGATGAGCGGAAGATGACGGAACGGAAAAGTTGAAAATAAAAGTGAATACACATCAATAAAAAATGTGATAAATCCAAAGTTTAATTCTGACGAAGTAAGAATTTGATTCCTAATTTTAAACTCTTATTCTTAAACTTTCAAATTGGACACAAAATCTTGAACATCTTTAATCCCATTTTTATGAGGGACAGAAAAAAATGCCAAAACTAGGTTGCACAATGACATAAGTATCATATTTCCCACGACCTTCAGTTTGAACATTACCCTACTTGTTTTGGGTTGTTATTAATCAGCCTGTCCTCCAAACGAGGAAGGACACTTTGTCTGAGAATGTAAATTACTCTGCTGGAAGATCTGATGAACTTGTAGATAAGGATCATCGAGAGAAGCCAAATCTGATTATCAAACGTTAAAAGAAGACAGTAGAACGCGTGTAAAGTAAGGGCTGTGTGTACACACCCAGATACAGAAGCAAAGTTCAGACTAAAAGAAATGTCTGCTGTCATAACAAACAGAACCGTGGGTGACCTGGAGAGTCTGCTTTCAGCTGTGTTTGTGTGGAAACTTCTTTTTGCTGTCTGTGCGGTCAGGTCAAACTCAGCAGCTGATGTGCAAACACTTGCAGAGGGGCTGTGAACGTTCAGATAACATCTCAATACACCAGCGGCCTCTTGTATGAGCATGATTTCTGGTCACATCTAATGGGTTACACTTTAGAAGCTGTGATGAGGTTCGAGATATTTGACCATAGACCCGTGGTAGCTACTTGTGGTGCAATCCGGCAAGTGATTATTTGATGTTTGTTGAGTGTACAACAGTACACAATGGCAGTTTTTTTTTTAAAACCAATTTTAAAAAGCATGCATATTAAATAGTGCATGCTTTTCAGCGTCCTAATAATGTGGAAACATTCTCTCTGCTCGAACGCCTCTTGTTGCCATGGTAACGGTAAACATACCTTCAAAATAAAAGACATCTCAAAAACAAAGTGAATAAAAATAACAGTTCTGTGCAGCAGGCATATTAAATAATGCATGCTTTTCCAACTATAAATTGGCCCCCCAAAAAATCCCAACAAATTTCAAGATGTTAAACAGTGTCAATTTGTTTTCTCCCAAGTTTGAAACTATCTGGGTTTGCAGTGGCTGCCGGAGCCTATCCCAACTGATTCAAGGCGATAGGCCGGGTACACCTCAAAACAGAATGCCAGTCTGTTGCAAGGCCACACACTGGCAACCACAAGTGTGAACACACACAATCATCCATCCCCACACACTCTTTCCTAGGAACAATTTTATAATGGCCAGTGAACCTAACATGCATGTTTTTGGAGGGTGGGAAGAAACCGGAGACCCTGGACAAAACCCACGCATACACAGGAGGAACATGCAAACTTCACAAAGAAAGGCCAGTGTTTCAAGCCATATCCCCACTCTGAACTCAAACCCATGACCCTCTTACTGTGAGGTCACTGTGGTACCTGCTGCGCCACCGTGCGGCCTTTACTTTCTTGTTTCTTTTTGTAAACTTTGATTTATCTTCTAGTTTCTTTGGGAAAATTGTGTGACGGGTTTGAGGTAGGACATGTGGAGACATTTTACTATTTATCTGGGTTTAAGAAAGACAAATATAGGCTATTAAAAGGCTCAGTTTTGCAAAACATAAGCAAGAAAATGTAAAGCAGACAAAAAACAAAACAAAAAAAAACAGTCTAAATCACACTAATTACATGTAAATCTAGTTTTATCTACAGTAAGTGAAAATCTGAGGACTGAAGTCCCACTATCACGTTTATCTTTTGATTGTGGAAAAAGCCGTTATTTTCATATCGAGTTCATGGTCAGACCGGATAAACACGCAAACTACAGAATTACAGTGTACGAAGAGAAACGTTTGAAACCGATTCAACTTTTTGAAAGGAATAACTGGTTTGTCATTCCTTAACATGCTGGTAAGGTCGTATGTCCACAATCTATAAGCGGTGGGTAGAGGAAGAACAATATTAAGTGTGTTATTTTAAGTTCTTAGGATCAACGGTCCAGAGCAATGGAGGGTGTGGAAAAGAGGTGAAGAATCGTGTGCAGGCAGGCTGGAACGGGTGGAGAAAAGTATCAGGTGTGAGATGTGATAGAAGAGTTTCAGTTAAAATGAAAAGGAAAGTGTACAAAACCGTGGTGAGACCGGCCATGCTGATTGGTCTAGAGACAGTGGCACTGAAGAAAAGACAGGAAACAGAGATGGAGGTAGCAGAGATGAAGATGCTGAGGATCTCTCTGGGCGTGACCAGGATGGACAGGATCAGAGGAACAGCACATGTTAGAGGTTTTGGAGATAAAATTAGAGAGGCCAGACTCAGATGGTTTGGACATGTACAGAAAAGAGAGAGAGTACATCAGAAGAAGGATGCTGGGTTTGGAACCATCAGGAAAGAGGACTAGAGGAAGACCAAAGAGGAGGTTCATGGATACAGTGAAGGAAGACATGAAGATAGTTGGTGTGAACGAAGAGGATACAGAAGATAGGGTTTACATCCATTTTTTTTTTTCCGTTCCATCATCTTCCGCTTGTTCCGGGGTCGGGTCGCTGGGGCAACAGCCTCAAGCGGGCAGCCCAGGCCTCTCTCACCCCAGCTGCATCCTCCAGCTCACCCGGAAGAATCTCAAGTCGTTCCCCGGCCAGCTGTGAGACATAGTCTCTCCAGCGAGTCCGGGGTCTGCCTTTTGGTCTCCTCCCGGTGGGACATGCCTGAAACACCTCGCCTGCGAGGCGCTCGGGGGGGCATCCTGACCAGATGCCCGAACCACCCCATCTGGCTCCTCTCGACCTGGAAGAGGAGCGGCTCGACACCGAGCTCCTTCCGGATGGCAGAGTTCCTCACCCGATCTCTGAGTGAGAGCCCAGCCACCCTGCGGAGGAAGCTCATTTCGACCGCTTGTACCCGCGATCTCATTCTTTCGGTCACCACCCACAGCTGGTGACCGTAGGTGAGGGTAGGAACGTAGATCGACTTGTAAATCGAGAGCTTTGCAGGTTTACATCCATATCATTCAAATTTCGTCAAAGATTTTTAGCTTATTTTCACACACGTCTGAATTTAATGAATTAAACCAACCAGTTTTATTTAATTGAATTTAGATTATCTTCCGTTAATAACTCATAAAAAGTTCCCAGCTTGCTTTTTTTGTACAAAAAGTTGATAAAAATGTGACCTCACTGTCGTTAACGAGCCACACATTGTTTACAAACCACATCAGGAAGACAGAAACGACCATCAGAAAGAACATCTGGAAGCGGGGTAACAATCTGTCATCACACATGAGCTGTCTTACAACACGCCATCGCCACGGCACAGAAAAAAAACGACTGCAGGCTGATCTCACTAGCAATGAATGGTTAACGGGGTAAACGAGGTCAGAAAAGAAACTTCGATGCAGTAAATGAACATCAGGCCCGATAAAAGTCTTTGTCGCCTTCGGCTGTCAGCTGACAGGAAGCCAGGCGTGTGATTGGCCCGCTGACGGGAGGATCATCTATGGCTTTATTAACAGGAGAAGGACAAGTGGTGGAGTACAGTTTTTCGTTACTGTACTTAAGTAGAAAAATTGTGTATCTGTACTTTACTTAAGTAAAATTTAAGACCGGTACTTTTATTTTTACTTCACTACATTTTTAGAGCAAATATCTGTACTTTTACTTCGCTATTTTTTAAAAGTGTGTTTTACATTTTCTTTACATTTTCGTTCAGGAATTTGAAAAATACACAGGTTTTTTAGCGCATCTTGAAGCCGCATCGCCAAAATCAAAAGAAGCAGTTGATCGGGAGAAGAAGTAATGAATCGAGAAACATTTTCCGCATTCATTCAAAAACCTAATATCAAATATAGTACAAATTAAAAAGAATCAGAAGATCGTTGTTCGTTGTGTTTACTTCTAACTAAAAAGTTGAGCCATCATTACACGGAGCAGGGCCGGTTCTAGGATTTTCCAAAGGGGGGCGGGGCTTTGACAAAGCCAATATATAGTGACTGGGGGCCTCCCCCCCAAAAACATTTTAAAAAATAAGTGTCATTTTCCTCCATTTTGGCGGCCCATTCACTGGCCCTTCTAGGGGATAGCTTGACTTGTCCCCTTTTATTTTATTATTATTTATTTATTTATTTTGTGGACCAAAAGAGGCGGGAGAGGGGGGGTCACACCCCTGCAGAGTATTTATCCTAGTTACCATGGTGACACCCTATAGCACAAAAATAACATTTGAATTATGATTGAATACTTTTACTTTTTACTTAAAAAGTACAATTTACACTAACTACTTTTGTACTTTTACTTAAGTAAATTTTTTGCATAAGTATCTGTACTTTTACTTAAGTATATAAAGTGAGTACTTCATCCACCACTGGGAAGGACAAGCTGTCAGCGGTGCGCTGATGGGAGCATTTTACCCAAAATACTTCGCAACCAAGCTGCAGAGTGTCGTCAACATGGGAAATTCAACCATCTCACCTACACACACACACGTAAACAAGCTGTGCACCTCAAACTGCAGAGATTTCACCAGACACTTCTCCTTCTATCACTTTAACTTCAGTTTCCAACTCTAACAGGGTTGCACGCATCGGTCCGTTAGGCATGAAGAGAGACGGAGAGGTGCTGGAAGGAGTTTGGGTGGATAAATGATGATTATGCACACGACGCCCACAGCTAATAATGATTTGTTATAATAACTGCCAAAACACCTCATCCAGTAATGGAGTGTGGGAGGGGAGCCCTTGTCATCCAGTCGGGCCCATGGAGCAAACAGATTGTTGCATCAGCAGCCATTTATTTACATAACAGACTTATATAATGAATATAAATGTGTGGCGCGGCGGTGAGAACCGTCACAGCACCGAGGATACAAACACATCAGATTTACAGGGAAACTCACAGAAAACAGTCACACAAAAATACATTTATTTTTGTTTTTTAAATTGAATTTAATCTTCAGAACCACTTTGTCTAAAGCGGTGAACGGACATTTCAGCCACGGATATTTCAGCCACTGACATTTGAGCCAAAAAACTGCAACCTACGATATTTGAGCCATGGTGACTCGGACATTTCAGCCACGGACATTTGAAGAACTGCAACCTGGGCGCAACTGTTTATTTACGATAAAAAAAATTTTTAAATGACTAAAAGCACAATAAAAATTTTTGCAAGATAAAAATTTTTAAGACTAAAAGCAATTTTTCTGTAGTGCAACTGTTTATTTACGATAAAATTTTTACATAAAATATCAGAATTTTTACATAAAATATCAAATTTTTTTAAAATATCAGAATTTTTTATTTGAGCCATGGGATAACAATGACTAAAACCAATTATTTTCTGTAGTGCAACTGTTTACTTACGATAAAATTTTTACATAAAATATCAGAATATCACAATTTTCTACATAAAATAGGTTTTTGGTCCAAATGTCCGTGGCTGAAATGTCCTAAATTTGGGGGCGCACATGGCTCAAATATCCTAGGTTGCAGTTTTTTGGCTCAAATGTCCGTGGCTGAAATGTCCTAGAACCGTCTAAAGCATAGCAGTCGGTTAGTTGGTTAGCAGGCGGAAGGTGGGGTACACCCTGTACAAGTGACCAGTCTGCTGCTTGGCAGGAAATACATACAAACAACCAATCTCTTGAACTTTCATACTGTTGGATAATTTGAACCGGCCAATTACCATGTTTTGTACTTTAAAAGTAAACCAATTAATCCGGGTTACCGTAATTAGGGGGTCACTGCTCCAGAGGTGACCCCCAGAGCAGAAGTTGTCTTATATCACTTATTTTTTTGCGCGATAATTTCAAGATTATGAGGCTCGTTATGGATCATCGTGGGGTTTTTGTTTTTCTTTACTTTCTTAATTTATCTTTATCTTTAGATTATATTACATTTACATCGGGCAGCACAGCAAGAAGGTCGTAGGTTCACATCCCGGGTGGGGACAAGGCTTGGAACACTGGCCTTTCTGTGTGGATTTGCATGTTCTCCCCTTGTTTGCGTGGGTTTTCTCCAAGTACTCCGGTTTCCTCCCACCCTCCAAAGACATCGTGGCATTGGCGTGATTGACTTGATCGCCCCTAGGAATAAGTATGTGTGTGTGTGGCCCTGCAATAGACTGGTGACCTGTTCAGGGTGTACCCTGTCTTTCGCCTCAAATCAGCCGGTTTGGACATAAGGGATAGACGGTTAGGAAAGTGACTGACTGATATTTACATCATAGCTCTATGGTAGAATGTCCGATCTTGGACTGGAGGAGGTGTATTTGATTCCCCCTGGGTTCATGCCTAAGTGGCCCTAGAGAAGACCGAACCCCCAGTTGCTCCCACCATTGGCGCCATCATGGCTGATGGCCCCAAAATAAATTTTAAAATTAATTTTCACATGTCCCTGCTATACCACTGAGTAAGAATTAGAAGGTAGAGTCTACTCCCATAAACTCAAGAAAAGAAAGAATTTGGGCGTGTTGCCCCTCAGCTTTTTAAAGGCCATTCAGCAGAAGTAGGCCAACCGGAGGAGACAGGGCATTTTTTAAAAAAAAAATGTTGGGAACGGTCAGTTTTACTGCCTGGATGGGATGTTTTGGGTTGTTTCAGACAAGATAAAATAATCCGTCTTGTTGTGTTTATTTTCCAGTTTCAGTCAGTCCTGCCACGGAGTGGGAACAAATTTATCTTGGCACCTTGTGCAACAGAAAAACCTCTTTCTGGATCCACTGGCTGTTTCAGACTTCCTGAACTCAACTCGGGAGTGATTTTCTGTGTTTGGGGTGTGAAAAAAAAAAATATGAACAGTGGGGTGGATGAGGTTGTTTAAGTTTGAAATCTGTTCATGAACTCTTGTTTGCTCGCAGAAAATTTTCCGATACTTGTTTTTTTTAATCCGGGTATGGAAGCTGTCAGAGCGAAAGACAGAGAAAAATTTTACTCAGTCTGCAAGAAAGAAATAAAGAAGTTGTCAAAAAGATTTTAAGAAAATAATTTGAAAGTACTGATATCATCAAATATACCGTAATTTCACAGCTACAAGGCACATATAAACGTCTTAGATTTTCTTCAAAATGAGCGGTGCGCCCTTTCGTGAGGTGCGCCTTGTGTGTGAGAAAAGGCGGACATAAAGAAAAAGCGGTGCCCGTGAGGCGGACCTGAAAGAAAAGGCATGAGAACGTTAAAGAGTGAAGTGTGGGCATGGATTGTGTATAAAAAAGGTATGTGCTGTATGCACAACATTGCTGTTTTAACCCTGAAAATGGCAAAGAGACACGCTTATGACGCTCAGTTTAAGCTGAAGGCAATCAGCTACGCGGAGGAACATGGGAATCGAGCCGTGGAAGGGTGGAAGGCAGCGCCAGGCGAGTTACGCTACAGTTTGCCAATGGGTTGTAGGTGCTTGGACTAACATGTCTGCTGGTACTGTTATCCGAGCTTTCACAAAAGCTGGTATCCTTTCTGAGGAGCCGCACAGTACAGACAGTGACTTTGACAGCGAGGAGCGAAGTGGACCTGCTCTGTTGGATTTTGCGCAGCTGTTCGATTCCGAAACAGAGGATGAGGACTTTGACGGATTTGAATAAAGACTATTACCGGTAATGTGCTTGTTTATACTACTTAAATAAAGTACAACCAAACTCAGTTTTTCTCCCGATCTATTTTTTAATACGCACATTTGCATGCTTGCGTGTGTTGTTGTAAGGCGGTGTGTGACTGAGACTGCGCCTTTTCGTACGGTGCGCCTAATGGTCGTGAAATTACGGTAGTTGGGTATTAAAAACAGCCTGCATGCAAAAGAGCTGTAGAAGTAATCAATGTTTATCACAGTGGCCTCACAGCAACAAGGTTAGGGTTCGAGTCCCGGGTGAGACGAGGCTTAAAACATTGCCTGTCTGTGAGGAGTTTGCATGTTTTCTCCGGGTACTTCAGTTTCCTCCCCCCCCCCCCCCCCCCCCCCCCCCCCCCAAAAACGTACGTGTGTGGTTGATTGGCCATCGAGAAATTGCCTCAAGGAATGAATATGTGTGTTGATGATTGCGTGTGTGGCCCTGCGACAAACTGGTGACCTGTTTGGTGTGTACCCTGCATCTTAACTAAATTTAGCTGGGATAGGTTCCAGGTCAGGGACAGGGTCCTGCCCAAGTGGAGGAGTTTAGGTATTTTGGGGTCTTGTTCACGAGTGGGGGAAGGATGTAGCGGGAGATCGACAGGTGGATCGGTGCGGCATCAGCAATAACTAGGACGCTGCAACGGCCCGTCGTGGTAAAGAGAGAGCTGAGCCGAAAAGCAAAGCTCTCGATTTACAAATCGAGCTACGTTCCAACCCTCACCTATGGTCACTAGCTGTGAGTGGTGACTGAAAGAACGAGATCACTGATACAAGCGGCCGAAATGAGCTTCCTCCACAGGGTGGCTGGGCTCTCACTCAGAGATCGGGTGAGGAGCTCTGGCATCCGGGAGGAGCTTGGTGTCGAGCCGCTCCTCCTCCAGGTCGAGAGGAGCCAGATGGGGTGGTTCGGGCATCTGGTCAGAATGCCCCCTGAGTGCCTCGCGGGCGAGGTGTTTCGGGCACATTTCACCGGGAGGAGACCAAGGGGCAGACCCCGGACTTGCTGGAGAGACTATGTCTCCCCAGGGAATGACTTGGGATCCTTCGGGGTGAGCTGGAAGATGCAGCAGGGGTGAGAGAGGCCTGGGCTACCCGTTTGAGGCTGTTGCCCCCGCGACCCGACCCCGGAAGAAGCGGAAGATGACGGAACGGAACGGAAAGGTTCCGGAACGCCCCACGACCCTGTTAGGAATAATAATAACAATGCATTGTACTTCTTGAGCGCTTTTCATGACTCCCAAAGACGTGTCACATATAGATTATTCATTCACGCCATACCAGGTGATGGTAAGCTACGGTTGTACACCATTCAGACTAGGCAACGTGGGTGAGCTGTCTTGCCCAGGAACACAACGACAATTTAATCTCAATGGCCGACCCACTATGGCACTTGGGGTTCCGGTAGTCTCCCATCCAAGTACAGCCCAGGCCCAGCATGCTTAGCTTCTGAGGTCTGACGGGATCAGGCAATGACAGGCTGGTATGGCCACAAAATGGACAGTTCAGAAGACAAAACAAACTACGTAATTAACGGTGTTAAAAAGATTTTTGTACTTCAAAAAACTGACAGAATTTTCTTTCCCATTTTAGCCAACAAATGATGTTTTTTGGGGTGTTTTTTTTACTCTTTCTTTCAAACGAGGATTTGAATGTGAAAGGAAACTTCTCTCTTGGCACAAACAAGTCCAAATCTTGTGATTTTAAAACCCTAAGGCGGTCCATTTTTAAACACAAACTCAATTTTGTAATAAAAATTGCAGCATGTCATGTGGATAATCTGGCAAATGATCGTCCCTCCCACTCCTCAAAATAACTGTTTTTAACCAATACTCAAAAATCTTAAAAATTTAAGCAGTGATAATGTTTTTGGGTCATTTATCTATTTAATACCATCATTTGAACTCTTGTAAGTAATTGTTCCAAGCATTATTAACTTAGTCCCTTGAGCTTTTTGGCAGTTCATTTTCCTCACAATAAATATACATAACTGCATATTTAAACGACCCCTCAGGGATGGGAATATTTAATCTAATCAATTGAGATGTTAAGATTGCTTAATGTCTTTTCTTTAGTCCGTTCAGATTCAGACTGTCATTTTTATGCCGCTGCACCATCGTTTGGAGATGGACTACGTGGCCAAAATTATCCTCAAATTATATTTTTATAGTTCAATTAACCTCTATCTTGACCACATTAGTTATTGGGACAGTAATTAGATTTTGATGGTGCCGAGAAAAAATAGAATGTCATCTGCATAGAGTAACAATTTCAAGATCACGTCTGTGGAAGATGAAAAACATCTGTTCAGCACAATTGTCCATTTTGTCATGGTTTCCTCGCCCACCACCAGAGGGAACCCGGGGTTTTCCCTCATTTGCCTCATTTTACACACCTGAAGATCTTTTCGCAGCTGCCTTTAAATAGGCAGCATGTCTTCCCTTCAGGTGTCGGGTCATACCATTCATTGAAACGCTGGTCTTTCTATGTGAAGTTTGCATGTTCTCCCCGTGTATGTGTGGGTTTCCACTAGTTTCCTCCCACTCTCCAAAGAACATGCATGTTTCGTAGCAGCTGATTGGCTGCTACAAAATTGCCCCATAAGTCATTCAAAGAGAGACGACGAAAATATTGAAGATTACGAACCTCCATGGTTCCCTCACCCACCACCAGAGGGAACCCGGGGCTTTCCCTCATTTGCCTGATTTTACACACCTGAAGATCTTTTCGCAGCTGCCTTTAAATAGGCAGCGTGTCTTCCCTTCAGGTGTCAGGTCATACAATCCCTTGGAACACTTGCCTTTCTATGTGGGGTTTGCATGTTCTCCCCGTGTATGTGTGGGTTTCCGCTAGTTTCTTCCCACTCTCCAAAGATCATGCATGTAAGGAGTGTTGAACAACTTGGTTTGTGATTTAAATGTCATGAAGCGGAGTGCAAGTGGAAAGAGGAGGATCCAATTGCAGACAGACAACATGGTTTATTTGAATTTGGCAGTCCATTAATACTGTGGAAAGAAAAACAAAGTTTCAGTGGCATGGTAAAAAGTTATGGCAAGAATGTGTATTTTGTCAGACAACCAGGGAGACCTGGCTGGAAGGGATTGTACGACCTGACAGAGAAGTTTGGGGTGATTGCCTTTAAATAACTGTCAGGGTGCACAGATGTGTGGAATCTGCAATCATCCTCAGGTGTCCCCAGTCAGGTTGACGAGAAAAAAACTGGACTCCCGCTGGCGGCAGGAGAGGGGATCATGACACTAAATGACATTTTCATTCACTTAATGTAAGCATGATAATATAGACCAATCTTTTCTGGTTTTGTTTCTATAGAAAAAAAATGATTATTTCTATTATTTGTTTTTGTAATTTAAAAAAAACATCTTAACCTTTTCACAATTTCTGTATCACAGAATGTCATGACAGAATGACCGCAAAAGACTTCTAACGGTGTTCACAGGAGTTCCGAAGCCTATCCTGGCTGATTTCAGGCGAAAGGCAGGATACGGTTCTAGGACATTTCAGCCTTGGAGATTTCAGCCACGGACATTTGGGCCAAAAACCTATTTTATGTAAAAAATTGTGATATTTTATGTAAAACATTGTGATATTTTGTAAATAGCCTAGGTTGCAGTTTCTTGGCCCAAATGTCTGTGGCTGACATGACCGTTCACCCAGTAGGACAGTTATGAAACCCTTTGTGTTACGTGTGAAGTAAATATATTCTGAGCATATCTCAATATGTGGTATTCACACCTAACACAAAAGGGCATGAAGAAATTCTGATATTTTTTAAAAATTCTGATATTTTATGTAAAAATTTTATCGTAAATAAACAGTTGCACTACAGAAAATAATTGCTTTTAGTCATTTTTATCCCATGGCTCAAATAAAAAATTCTGATATTTTTTAAAAAATCTGATAAAATTGTGATATTTTTAAAAACTTCTGATATTTTATGTAAAAGTTTTATTGTAAATAAACATTTTTATCCCATGGCTCAAATAGTTGAGTCACCGTGGCTCAAATAGCCTAGGTTGCAGTTTTTTGGCTCAAATGTCCATGGCTGAAAAGACTGTTCACCGCAGGATACAAACCCCACAGATCGCCAGTTTGCTGCGGAGCCACAAACACACAACCATCCACACATAGACTCATTACGAGGGGCAATTTTTACAGTGACCAATCAACCAAACATGCAGGTTTTTGGAGAGTTGGAGGAAACCGGAATACCTGGAGAAAACCCACACAAACTCAGGGAAAACATGCAAACTCCATACAGAAAGGCAAGTATTTTAAGCCTCACCCCACCCGGGACTCAAACTCTGACCTTCTGGCTGTGAGGCCACTAAATATCGTGCCGCCCTTTGCCTAAATGTGAATGTGTAAAATAAAGAAGCTGGTCTATAGACCGTGCCCGCCTCCTCATTCATTTACTTGCTGCATCCTAATTTTCAAAGCTGGATGTTAAGTTTTTAATTACATCGTACAAAACTAAACTTGCTTTTGCGAATGAGCATGGTGTGCACGAGTCATTACTCTTTCATGTCTATTTATGCAGATTTAAATGAGTCTCACCCATGTTTGTGATCCATATATCAATGTGACAGATGGGATAATTGCAGGCTGCATAGTTTCTATTTGGGAGGATTTGTTGGATCCAAGAAAATTCATGAGACCTCGTTTCAACCATCGGAAAAAAATGACAATTAACATAGACTAGACTCTCTAAAGTAAAAGTTTTTGCTGTAAACATTACACAAATTATAAACATGATACATCAAACTGAATTTTCCTTTTAATTCCTCTGTCTGCCACAACACTCCCCACCTTGGAATCGTTTTCTACTGCTTTTAGTGAAAAATGAGCCCATGTGGTGGAAATGGACTCCCACACAGTGGAGTCAACAAAACACTTCTTTGTACAAAATCCAGAGCTGAAGGAAAATCTGTGTCCAAACAAAGCTGAACAATCCCACAGTGGAGCTTAGAGGCTTGTTGCAGATATTCACCTCATTGTTTCTTTGACCGAGGAAATTTGAAACCATACGGCAAGTAGAAATCTTATGTGCAAACTAAACATTACATACAAGCTGGTGAGAAGAGTATAACAGTACAACAGAAAAAAATGAAAATGTGGTCTTGGTTTCAAATGAAAAGACTCTTTGCTTGGTCCCTCACAAACTGGAAAGCCATGTCTGCATTTTAGATTCCACCCTACTTGTCATAACACTCATTTTTACCGCTTGTATCCAGGATCTTGTTCTATCAGCCACTACCTATAGCTGGTGATCATTGGTGACGGTGGATCGACTTGTAAATGGAGTGCTTCGCTTTTTGGCTTAGCGCTTTCTTCCCTACGACAGACTGAAACAGTGTCCTAATTATTGCAGATGCTGCACCGATCTGTCTGTCGATCTCCGCTCTATCCTTCCCCTAATGGCGAACAAGACTTTGAGACACTTAGACTGCTCCATTTGGGGCAGGACCCTGTCTTTGACCTGCAGGAGGCAATCTACTCTTTTCTGGGCGAGGACCATGATCTTGGCCTTGGAGGTCCTGATTTCATCCTGGCCGCTTCACACTTGGCAGCAAATCGCTCCAGACAGAGGTGGGGTTCAGAGCTCGAAGAAGCAAAAAGGACCACATCTGTTGTTATGTGGAAGGAGTAGGACCCAAGTGCAGCACATCAAAACGAGGTTTATTAACACAATTCTGTTAAGTTTGTAAAGCAAAGGGCACAGGATTAACTCAGGACTCAAAAGTTCAAATGATAACAGAGTTCAATCATGGTCAGGGAACCAGGAAGACCTGACTGGAAGGGATGGTAATGACTCGACAGGGAAGTCCAGGGTAATTGCCCTTAAAAAGGCAGCAGGTGTGTGGCATCAGAAATCAATCTCAGGTGTCCCTAATCAGGCTGATGAAGAAGGCCCGGGGCTCCCTCTGGTGGCAGGTGAGGGAATCATGACACACATCATCAGGAAATAGGATAGACCAAATCCCCAAGTCACCAAATGGATCCTCCCACCACCTCAGCTGCACCTAGACATTTTGCCCATTAAAGTAATTAACAGAATCGATAACAAAGGGCAGCATTGGTGGAGTCTAACTTTTATCGAAACTGTAATCGACATACTGCCACAAAAATAGACTAAACTCTGGAAGCAGTCATTCAAAGATCGGACAGCCTATAACAAGACCCCATATTGCCGAAGCCCCCCAGAGTGGAGTTCCGAAGGGACACGATCAAAGGTCTTCTCCAGATTCACAAAACACATGTAGACCAGTCGAGAAAACTCTCATGATTTCTTTCAGGATCCTGAAGAGGCAGTAGAGCTGGTTCAGCACTATTTGTTGTGTTGATTGTTGGGCAGGTATTTGGGTTTTTTGTGGGGTATCTCATTCAGTTTACCTCCATTTTTGACGGTATAACTTTTCGTCTCATCTTGCTGCTCAAATAGTTCTGCCTCTTGGTCGCAGGCTTTTACAACAAAGCGTGAATCTTGTTTGAGGTCACAAATACGAGAGTGAGCGGAGTGCGTTGATTGCTGATGGAGAAACACTTTCTGTTCCGTTCCGTCATCTTCCGCTTGTTCCGGGGTCGGGTCACGGGGGCAACAGCTTCAAAGGGGTAGCCCAGGCCTCTCTCTCCCCAGCTGCATCCTCCAGCTCACCCGGAAGGATTCCAAGTCGTTCCCCGGCCAGCTGTGAGACATAGTCTCTCCAGCGGGTCCGGGGTCTGCCCCTTGGTCTCCTCCCGGTGGGACGTGCCCGAAACACCTCGCCTGCGAGGCGCTCGTGGGGCATCCTGACCAGATGCCCGAACCACCCCATCTGGCTCCTCTCGACCTGGAGGAGGAGCGGCTCGACACCAAGCTCCTCCCGGATGGCAGAGCTCCTCACCCGATCTCTGAGTGAGAGCCCAGCTACCCTGCAGAGAAAGCTCATTTCGGCCGCTTGTACCCGCAATCTCATTCTTTCGGTCACCACCCACAGCTGGTGACCGTAGGTGAGGGTAGGAACATAGATCGACTTGTAAATCGAGAGCTTTGCTTTTCGGCTCAGCTCTCTTTTCACCACGACGGACCGATGCGGCGTCCTAGTTATTGCTGATGCCGCACCGATCCGCCTGTCGATCTCCCGCTCCATCCTTCCCCCACTCATGAACAAGACCCCGAGATACTTAAACTCCTCCACTTGGGGCAGGACCCTGTCCCTGACCCACAGGGGGTTCCACCCTTTTCCGGGAAAGGACCATGGTCTCGGATTTGGCGGCGCTAATTCCCATCCCGGCCGCTTCACACTCGGCAGCAAATCGATCCAGTGACAACTGGAGATCACTCTTTCTGCTTGCGTTAAAATATGGGGGTGGTAGATGAATATCTCCATGGGCTAGAACAACCCGACAATCAAAAATGTATCTTAATAGTGAACAAGAAATTCACAAATCTCTCATTCTTGCAAGAATCAGTCAGACAGTCACCTTCTTAACTGTCTGTCCCTTACGGGGTTGCGGAGGGTGCCGGAGCCTATCCCGGCTGATTCAAGGCGAGGGGCAGTGTACACCCCGAACAGGTTGCCAGTCTGTCGCGGGGCGACACACATACAACAATACGCACACATTCCTAGGGGCAATTTGGCCAGGTGAACGGATATTTCAGCCACGGACATTTGAGCCAAAAAACTGCAACCTAGGATATTTGAGCCACGGTGACTCGGACATTTCAGCCACGGACATTTGAAGAACTGCAACCTGGGCGCAACTGTTTATTTACGATAAAAAAAAATTGAAATGACTAAAAGCACGATAAAAATTTTTGCATGATAAAAAATTTTAAGACTAAAGGCAATTTTTCTGTAGTGCAAGTGTTTATTTACAATAACATTTTTACATAAAATATCAGAATTTTTACATAAAATATCAAAATTTTTTTAAAATATCAGAATTTTTTATTTGAGCCATGGGATAAAAATGACTAAAACCAATTATTTTCTGTAGTGCAACTGTTTATTTACGATAAAATTTTTACATAAAATATCAGAATATCACAATTTTCTACATAAAATAGGTTTTTGGCCCAAATGTCCGTGGCTGAAATGTCCTAAATTCGAGGCGCGCATGGCTCAAATATCCTAGGTTGCAGTTTTTTGGCTCAAATGTCCGTGGCTGAAATATCCGTGGCTGAAATGTCCTAGAACCATTTAGCCATAGCCAATCAACTTAGCATGCTTGTTTTTGGAGGGTGGGAGGAAACCCACACAGACACGAGGAGAACATGCAAACTCCACACAGAAAGGCCAATGTTCCAAGCCTCGTCACCACCTGGGACTCAAACCCATGACCTTCTTCCTGTGAGGCCATTGTGCAACCCACTGCGCCACCGTGCCGCCTACTTGCACGAATGTAAAAGAAAACCTCGTCGGGTACGTTTTCATGTGGGAATTATGTTTAAACATGAAAGAAACTTTCAAAAAGTAGATTTTAACCCCCTTTTTAAAACTTGAAAGTGGTTCCACAGCAGAGTGTCTTTCTGACATCCAGTGCCGTGCATGAAGCTGAGGTAATAACGTATCCTGCTGAGAGCAGTAGTGCCTTCTCCTCATGATGAAACAGTGGCGTCTTGGGATGATTAGCATCTCCTCCCTCTTCTGCTCAACACTGGCTTTGTCTGTTTGTTTTGACTCCAGAGGAGAAGATTTTATCTGCAGGGCGACACAGCTCGTTCTGCATCTGCAAACTTCAAGAGAAAGCCTGGAGCCACTTTGGAAACAACAAAGTACAATGTTGTTGAAGCCAACAAACACTAAGTGATAAAAGAAGAAACACCAAAGCTGTGAATCATGAACATGATGGACTTCAAAAACCATCTGCCTGAGACGTTTACACACTTTAAACAAGGAAAGCAAAGGAGTTTTCATCTGACAGAACCTCTTCCTGTGATCTGGCCCTCGTTATCATCCCCATAGACATAAACTAGTACTCATTAATATTTAAATGATCCAAAGCAAATGATCTGTTTTTAGTGGTTGTAGGACATTTCAGCCACGGACATTTGAGCCAAAAAAACTGCAACCTAGGATATTTGAGCCATGTGCGCACCCGAATTTAGGACATTTCAGCCACGGACATTTGGGCCAAAAACCTATTTTATGTAGAAAATTGTGATATTCTGATATTTTATGTAAAAATTTTATCGTAAATAAACAGTTGCACTACAGAAAATAATTGGTTTTGGTCATTTTTATCCCATGGCTCAAATAAAAAATTCTGATATTTTTAAAAAATTTTTATATTTTATGTAAAAATTCTGATATTTTATGTAAAAATTTTACCGTAAATAAACAGTTGCACTCCAGAAAAATTGCTTTTAGTCTTAAAAATTTTTATCATGCAAAAATTCTTATCGTGCTTTTAGTCATTTAATTTTTTTTTATCGTAAATAAACAGTTGCGCCCAGCAAAGTTGCGTCCAGGTTGCAGTTCTTCAAATGTCCAAATTTTTTTAAACAGTTGCGCCCAGCAAAGTTGCGCCCAGGTTGCAGTTCTTCTAATGTCCACATTTTTTTAAACAGTTGCGCCCAGCAAAGTTGCGCCCAGGTTGCAGTTCTTCGAATGTCCAAATTTTTTTTATCGTAAATAAACAGTTGCGGCCAGGTTGCAGTTCTTCAAATGTCCGTGGCTGAAATGTCCGAGTCACCGTGGCTCA
Organism: Neostethus bicornis; assembly: GCA_902685375.1. Lineage (NCBI taxonomy): Eukaryota > Metazoa > Chordata > Actinopteri > Atheriniformes > Phallostethidae > Neostethus > Neostethus bicornis. The sequence goes on along the minus strand of CACRXE010000076.1, from coordinate 8,645,442 downwards.
AATATCCTAGGTTGCAGTTTTTTTTTGGCTGAAATGTCCGTGGCTGAAATATCCGTGGCTGAAATGTCCGTTCACCCTCGTTTTCATCCCCATAGGCATAAACTAGTACTCATTAATATTTAAATGATCCAAAGCAAATGATCTATTTTTAGTAGTTTTAAGTTTAAGTTTTATTTTATTTCGGCCACAGTGTAATTTCACATTAAAGAAAGAAAGAAAAGAAAAAAAATAATTATATTTTACCAAAGGACTGAAAAGGTATGGGCTGAAGCAAACGCTTATTTCGCCGACCCTTTTTTTAAATCATCATGAAAGCAAAAAACAAATAAGTAAATACTTAGAAATCCATCATAAAACATATAAGTAAATACTTAGAAATCCATCATAAAACATAAATCTATCATAATACAATAAATGACAATTAGAACATCAAATGAAAAAGTAATACAAGTACAAAAAGTGATACAATTGCTATTATAATTGTTTACATTATATATTAGCTTGAATTTAACCATCAAGACTTGCATATTTTTGAAGTAATAATAACTTAAATTTCTTCTTTAAACAGAAAAGATTGAAACATAATTTAAGTTCATCATCACAATTATTCCAAAGATCCACACCTTTAATGAAAATAGTTAGCTTTTTAAAATAGAGTTTTGCATTGTTTTTTTTTTTGTATATTAGCTCCAATTCCAAATAAATTCATCAGCAATATAACATACAAAAAATTTTATTCATTTTTTGTTAATATCCTTGAAGAACAAATGAATTCAGATGAGTGTTTTTTATTCTATAAAGATCTTTCTTTTAATTTTAAAATATAATCTTGATTTGCTCAGATGAAAACTTGAGCGTTTATAAAAAAAAAAAAAGAAATTCTGTCATATTTGTATGAAATCAAATGTGGTCTACTTATGGTTACATAATTTGTTAACATACTTTGATAACAGGTCTCTGTGGTGCCTCACAGTCACTTCCACACTTGCACAGCACAGTTGTATTTGTCATGTGGGGAGAGATGGGCAGTGCCCGGTGATACAGTATAATCATTTTTTTCTGCATATATCTGTAACACACACTGCAACCAGTCAATACTTTTTTGGTGCTGTCTAGTCCAGGCATGGGCAAACTACGGCCTGCGGGCCACATGTGGCCTGTTGAACGTTTTAATCCGACCCACCTAACTTAAAAAACTTTTGATAAATGAACCTTGTTAATGGTTAATTTCCCCTGCAATTCTGATGTTTTCTCACTAGATGGCACACTCTAGATATATTAGCTTTGTTGAGAAAACAACAACACTGTTCCCATTAAAATGGGTGTGTCTCCATGACGTGCACGTTTTCAAAATAAACAGTGTGCACGGATATGGAAAGCAATCGGGCCCAATAGACGCATGTAAACAAGTGTGTTAGATGTTAAAACAAGCAAAATCTAGAGCTGCTAAATGCACGTTTTTAAACGCTATCGCACTAGATTTTCCTGCAATTGTGTCATTTTATCACTAGATGGCGCACTCTGGGTATATTGGCTTTGTTGAGAAAACAACAAAACTGCTCCCATTAAAATGAGCGTGTCTCCCTGATGTGCACGCTATCAAAATAAACAGTTTGTACAAGTATGGAAAGCCGTCGAGGCCAATACACACACGGAAACAAGTGTGTTAGATGTTAAAACAAGCAAAATGTTACATCAAGTGCTTAGATTTCAAACCTAGAGCTGCTAAATGCACGTTTTTAAGCACTATCGCACTAGATTTCAGACCTAGCGCACCAGATTTGAAATTTAACGTTCTTGATGTAACATTTAGCGCATTTGTTTAAAATCTAGCGCCATTTTATCGGTCTAATCTAGCGGTTACCAAAGCATGCCATCCTTCTACTCCTATTCTGGCCCCCTTTGTCAAATGTTTGACCACCCCTGGTGTATTGGAACAATTTATTGTTCCGCCGGGCCAGTAGAGGGCGCTAGCGATCTAATGTTTATTCGTGTTCAGCAAGTAAGTAGTCAGAGTGAAGAATACAACGTGTTAAGCTAGCGGTGCCAGAGACCATCCTAGTTTATTTCTAATCATCAACCATCCACACTTTTCGAGCCCTTTGAGCGGCAACATGAGTGAGTAGTTTGTTATGTTCATGATTGTATAATTGTTTGTAGCATTATTTTCAAATGTGTATGACTAGTTGCTCATTTATTTGTCTTCTGTATGTTTACAGTTTCACACTTCTTTCTATTAAATTCTAAAAAAAAGCTACAACGGACTGTTCTTTGAAAGAATTGATGGGAAGGAGAGTTTAGCTGGCTGTGAATCCCAATTAGGACACGGGGTCACGTTGGGTGCAACAGTACACCTGGTCTTATCAATCCCGATGCTTACCAGCTTCTATCAGCTCTGCATTATTTTGAAAAGATGCACAGATTTTGAAAGAGTATCAGAATCAGTATCTGTAAATATTTGGAGTCTATTTGGAAATTGAATGCCAGTAAAGCGTTCCCACTGTGCAGACACAGAGGAGTTATTGCATTAATCATGGCGTCAACAGAACTGTTCATTACAGAGAAATTAACATTCAGATCCTTTTCCTGTTTTTGTCTGAACTTGTTGGTTCTCTTCATGTTTCTCTTTGTGGTCAACCTCACCCATCCATTAGAAAGGTTAAAACAAGCCATAATTAGAGGCTTGTAATAATCTGGGTTTAATTCTTGCTCCAACAATATGACACATTCTTCATTGAGTTCAACTTAATGTGATTTCAGTAGCACAACAACAAAGGGCTTTAAACAAATATGCAAACTTTTTGTTCAATTCAATTCAATTTTATTTGTTTAGCCCAAAATCACAGAATTTCTGTCTCAATGGGTTTCACATTGCAGATTTAAAAAAACAAAAACAAAAAAACAACAACAACAAAAAGAGGAATGTATGAACACAAATATACAGCAAGAAAACTAACTTACAAATGCTGGCTTGACAATATTAGCATATTCCTGTCCTTAGACTCTCCTTCACGATGAGGAAAAACTCTTATAAAACCCTTTTGTGGGGAAAAAATAAGAAACCTCACGGGGATCCACACGAAAGACAGATCCCTCCATCTAATGTGTCTTAGAATCTTGTTTAAATATGAGCTTATTCTACTCTACAGCTAGATATCTAAAGAAGTCAATAGATGTCCTTCATTCTGATGGAAGCACGGGGGACTCCTCAGCTCGGCGATGCCCAGGACGGGCATGAGTAGATGGATCTCATCCTGATGGAGCGGGGATGATAGATGAAGCAGAGGTCTCCTCAGTCTGGCCATGCCCTGGACAGGAACGCAGAGGATCCATCAGGAATTTGAAACAGAGCAGGGCAGGGGCGCGGTCCACCAAAAAAAAAAGCGTTCTTAATACTTTAATTATCATAAACTTTGGGCAAAATATGCACCAAAATGCAGAACAATTACTTAGTTTTCAAAATGTTCAGAGATGAAATGCCCCCAGATCCTCTAAACTGGCAACACATGTGCTCATTTTGTCTATGAACTCACGAAGAGAAAAACCTGGATTCGCCCCTGGGAACAGGAGCAGATGGATGGCATACTTTTGTAACCGCTAGATTAGACCGATAGAATGATGCGCTAGATTTTAAACAAGCGCGCTAAATGTTACATCAAGAGCGTTAAATTTCAAATCTAGCTGCGCTAGGTCCGAAATCTAGTATGATAGCGCTTAAAAACGTGCATTTAGCTGCATAAGGTTTAAAATCTAAGCGCTTGATGTAACATTTTGCTTGTTTTAACTTCTAACACTTGTTTTTGTGTGTGTATTGGCCTCGACGGCTTTCCATATCTGTACAAACTGTTTATTTTGACAGCGTGCGCATCAGGGAGACACACTCATTTTAATGGGAGCAGTTTTGTTGTTTTCTCAACAAAGCCAATATATCCAGAGTGCGCCATCTAGTGATAAAATAACACAATTGCAGGGAAAATAAAATTACCGTAATTTCACGGCTATAAGGCGCATATTAAAAAAGTTCTAGATTTTCTTCAAAATGAGCGGTGCGCCTTTTCGTGCGGTGCGCCTTGTGTGTGAGAAAAGGCGGACCTAAAAGAAAACGCGGTGCCCGCGAGGCGGACCTGAAAGAATAGGCATGAGAACGTTAAAGAGTGAAGAGTGAGCCGCGTGGGAGCGATGGATGACCGAAGGAGACCACAGTTTCACAAAGGGTGGAAGGCAGCGCCGGGCGAGTTACGCTACAGTTTGCCAATGGATTGTAGATGCTTGGACTAACGTGTCTGCTGGTACTGTCATCCGAGCTTTCGCAAAAGCTGGTATACTTTCTGAGGAGCCGCACAGTACAGACAGTGACTTTGACAGCGAGGAGCGAAGTGGACCTGCTCTGTTGGATTTTGCGCATCTGTTCGATTCGGAAACAGAGGATGAGGACTTTGACGGATTTGAATAAAGACTATTACCGGTAATGTGCTTGTTTATACTACTTAAATAAAGCACAACCAAACTCAGTTTTGCTCCCGATCTATTTTTTAATACGCACATTTGCATGTTTGCGTGTGTGTTGTTTTAAGGCGGTGTGTGACTGAGACTGCGCCTTTTCGCACGGTGCGCCTAATGATAGTGAAATTACGGTAACTAGGTTTATTGATCAATTTTTTCTAGTTCGGCGGGTCAGACTAAAACTTTTAACGGGCCGCATGCCCATGCCTGGTGGAAGGGGTGTGAGAGATACAGACCCTGGTTAGGGTAGGACATAGGGGGGATGGAGATACAGACCCTGGTTAGAAAAAAGATTTTAACATTTGATTCAGAAGCAAACATTTTTGAAACACTCCAATCGCAGAAAAGTTTTTTTTTTTTTTTCATCACTTGTTTAAAGAAAAACCTTCTCTACATTTGAGAGAATGAGAAATGAACATTTTAATCACACAACAACTGAGTTTGCCATTTTCTCTTTTCTCCAAAAATATTTCAAGCTTCATTTAGTTTCTCCAGAAATAGCCTGTATCGCAGTAAAGACGATAGAATCAGGGAACAACAACATTCTGTTTTCAATACCAGTCACACACAATTCAGCACAGTCTGCAAAAAGAGGTGAGAGTTCACGCAATTACCGTCAGCACAAGCTGGGAAGAGGAAGGCAAATCCCATCAGGTATGCAGCCGGCAGTTGTCAGTCAATTCTGGGTGTAAAGACGGAGAAAACTTCCCTCTCATATTGTCAAAGTGGTGCCTTGGCGTTTTGTAGAAAATTAGCGAGCCATTCTTTTCATAGAGATTTTAAGACTCCAATCGTCCATTGCAACACAAACTGGGCGTCATCAGAACTCTACAACACAGGGCCGCGGAGGTACCCACGAGCACAGAGGCTAAGAAGAAGGAGACACAGCATGTCCAAAAAGCCCTCTCGGTCTGTGGATACCCCAAATGGGCCCTGAATAGGGTGAGAACATCCAAGAAACGTGAGAAGAGGGAAACAGAAACTGAGAAGAGAAAAAATGGAGTCTCTATTCCCTACGTGTCAGGACTGTCCGAGAAGTTACAGAGAATCTTCAGACAACATGACATCCCGGTTTTCTTTAAACCGGTCAACACATTACGGCAGAAACTAGTACATCCTAAAGACAAGATGCCTACAGAAAAACAGAGCAATGTAGTTTATTCGATCCGGTGCAGTGAAGGGAGCTGCAAAGAACACTACATTGGGGAAACTAAGCAACCCCTCCACAAAAGACTTTACCAACACAGAAGAGAAGCCTCAAGTGGTCCACAGTCTGCTGTACATCTGCATCTTAAATCCACCAAACACACTTTTGAGGACAGCGAGGTGAAGATTCTAAGTAGAGAGAAAGGTTGGTTTGAAAGAGGGGTGAAAGAAGCCATCTTTGTGAAGAAAGAAAATCCCTCACTGAATCGGAGTGGAGGCGTTAGATACATTCTGCCCGGTATTTACAGCAGCCTTTTGAAGCCATGGACTAAAGATGACACCTCGTGACCCAGTTTCACGCCTCTCGTTAGCAGGAATTTCTATTCACTAGGCTTTTAGCATTTTTATAATAGGGTTCGTTTACTGGTCTGTGGCTACAATAGGAGCCATTCATGGCCATCTTAGGTTACACAGGCTCATCTGTCGAGCCCTTCTTACTATTTTTTTTACCTTTTACTCAGGTTAGTATAAATAGATCCAGTTTTCTGTCCATTTCTATCAGATTGAAAATGATTTCCGGATGGAAGTCAAAACGTCTCGTTCAAGAATTAAACTGTCCAGAAGACTTTTTTGAAACTTTTTCCACTAGAGATTTTAAGATAAAACAAAATGCAAAATAAAATGCCTTTATTTTGTCTGACCGAAGGAAACATGAATCCAACTACTTTTAGTAAACTCTTTAAAACTTAAAGTGGAACGTCAAACAACAACAGTTCAGAAAGATGAAATGAAGCAATCAAAGTGAATGATGGCTTTTCTGGGGTGAACAACATCAAAGTTGAAGTTACATTTTTATTCACAGTTTTCTCTCTGGCCGAGCAAGCGAAACACTTCTTAAAAAAAATTGTATTTCACAAACCGATGGATGTGCCAGTGTGTGAGTAACTGTGTTGCGTTGTGATAATTCCCAGCTTACAGATTCAAAGCAACCCGGGATGTAAGAGCCAGAATGTCTTCACCAAAGTTTGTGTTGCCATGGAGATAATTTGCTCATCTGGTTTTCTGTAAAGTAGAAGTGACAACAATGTTTTCTTGTGTTGGAAATATCCGTCAGAAGAAATTTCTTAGGCAGAAATGAGAAATGTGCCCACATTTCAAGGCACAGCTGGAGCACGGTTGAAGGGATTTGAAATGGAAAAACAACCCCAAACATCTTCTATACTTTTCCAGCAAGAGAGAAAAAGTTTTTCCCAGTAAAGAGGAAAGTTATTCTGGGACAAAATCTTTACCAATAACAACTATAAATACACACTGGTGTTGTTTTCATCAACGATAACGACAACTAAATAATTTTGTTGTCAAAGCATTTTTTTAATGACGATGACGTAATGCTAACAAAATAAATGCGACTTTTTGGTGACAAAAATGTGACGAGACGTTTGCAAGTTTCTGTTGACGGAATGAAAATGTAACGAAATAGGCGTCAGACTTTCACATTTCTGTCTGTGAAAAGAAAAATTACAGCGGCTACATTCTGTTTCTCACGGCGGCACGCCCCCCACAATGCTGCATGTTCACACTGTCTACACAACACAAGTGCAGACACGAGTAAGTCACACATCATGGCAGCAACAGCAACAATGGTGATTGGTCATCAGAAACTTAAAGTTTTCCACATATTTTGCGCAAACAAGCATGCCGACTTCAAGCTAATGCTAGCTTGTCGGTGCTGCTAACTTCCTTAAACACAATGCATTCCAATGTTTACTTTGTTTACAGGGGTCTTTAAGATGTCTCACTGTAAGTATTCATACATTACAACATAAATCTCTCACTGAAGATTTTTTTTTCTTTTCTATTTTTACAAATAACCTGCAGCATTCTCAGTAATAAAGCCACGATTGCTAAAGTAAGATTATTTTTATTACACTAAAATTAAATCCGTGTAGTCCCTCATTCATCCAGGAGTGATCCATAGTAGAAAAAGTTTCAAAAAAGTCTTCTGGACAGTTTAATTCTTGAACGAGACGTTTCGACTTCCATCCGGAAATCATTTTCAATCTGAATGAAATGAACAGAAAACTAGATCTAAACCGAATCGAATAAACTAGTAGGCTGTAGCCATCTTGTCTTTGGGACGTACTAGTTTCTGCCGGTCAACACATTACGACAGAAACTAGTAAATCCCAAAGACAAGATGCCTACAGAAAAACAGAGCAATGTGGTTTAGTCGATCCGGTGCAGTGAAGGGAGCTGCAAAGAACACTACATTGGGGAAACGAAGCAACCACTCCACAAAAGACTTTACCAACACAGAAGAGAAGCCTCTAGTGGTCCACAGTCTGCTGTACATCTGCATCTTAAATCCACCAAACACACTTTTGAGGACAGTGAGGTGAAGATTCTAAGTAGAGAGAAAGGTTGGTTTGAAAGAGGGGTGAAGGAAGCCATCTTTGTGATGAAAGAGAATCCCTCTCTGAATCGGAGTGGAGGCGTTAGATACATTTTGCCCAGTATCTATAACAGTCTTTTGAAGCCATGGACTAAAGATGACACCTCGTGACCCAGTTTCACGCCTCTCGTTAGCAGGAATTTCTATTCACTAGGCTTTTAGCATTTTTATAATAGGGTTCGTTTACTGGTCTGTGGCTACAATAGGAGCCATTCACGGCCATCATAGGTAACACAGGCTCATTGGTCGAGCCCGTTCTTACTATTTTTTTTTACATTTTACTCAGGTTAGTATAAATAGATCCAGGTTTCAGTCCATTTCATTCAGATTGAAAATGATTTCCGGATGGAAGTCGAAACGTCTTGTTGAAGAATTAAACTGTCCAGAAGACTTTTTTGAAACTTTTTCTACTATACACTAAAATTAGAATATAAACGTTCTTAGTCTTTCCTGACTAAAACTAGACGAAAACTCAGCAGACTTTCCATCAAAAACTCAGGACCCAGGACCAGGCTAACCACACTGGGGAGGAGAAAGCCTTCCAGGCCGTTGCCCCTCGACTCCGGAATGACCTCCCAGAACTCCTCAGGTTCCCACAAAGTGTGGACACATTCAAAAAAGGCCTAAAGACATTCATTTTTAACAGAACTATGTTTTTATTATTTTTACCTCGCCTAGTTTTTTTTTTTTTTTTTTTATGTAGCGTTTTGGGATTTTATTTTTCTTAAAATGTGAGCCGCGTTATGAATAAAATGTATTGTTATTATTATTTCTAGGGTTTTTTGTGCATCAAAATGTAGAGAAGCACAAAATGTACAGGAAACTAACTATGAACCTCAACTAAAAAGAAGAATACTCAGACATGCCAACCTGCAATTAGGACCTATCTCACGTTCACCTGCCAAATTTAATAAAACTCCCTCTTGATGAAAACTCTAGTGCATTCCATGAACATGATTAGGTATAATTAGGCTAAGCACATGGCATCTCCTGTTGCTGCAGCTGTGCATCTGAAAGCTGCTAGTAGCGATCTGCATGGTCTATTGTCAGTTTTGTTTTTGATGAACCTATGGAAGAAGTCGGACATCCGGGAACTTTGGTCATGTGACAGCAAAGTCCTGCCTCCTTTTGGCCCCGCCTCAAAATCTCCCTCTTTGTGAGACCAAAAATTTGGCATCTCTGAAGACTAACTCATGAAAGTTTCAAAGTGACTGATCAAACACTTGCCAGACAATAATACAAAGTATAAATGGAAATTAATTTCCCACTAGCTTTTTAATTGGAAAGATTTTGATGGGAAACACACAAACATATATTTTTTTTACTAAAATACATTTCTAGCTAATAAAATCTTAACTGGGCAAATTTATTACTGTGAAACTGACTTTGAACATGACACGCCAAGCAGATGCTGGTGTAAACAATCACTTGTGCAGAAAGACACATGCACAGTTGCGTGTATGCTAACTTGAGAGAAGCCAGACATATCCTGCATGTGAACAATTCAACGGCAGTCACTGGCCTTCCAGCAGTGATACGATATTCTCTACTTGCTTTTTATGGTCCAACATTTAGAAAAATGACCAACTTTGCATTTTACTTGGAAAAGTGACATTCACTTTGGAAAAGTGAGGTTACAGGGAGAAGAGATAAAGAAGGTGGAAGATTTTAAGTATCTAGGATCAACAGTCCAGAGCAATGGAGAGTGTGGAAAAGAGGTGAAGAAGCGTGTTCAAGCAGGCTGGAACGGGTGGAGGAAAGTATCAGGTGTGATGTGTGACAGAAGAGTTTCAGCTAAAATGAAAGGGAAAGTGTACAAAACCGTGGTGAGACCCGTCATGCTGTTTGGTCTGGAGACAGTGCCACTGAGGAAAAGACAGGAAGCAGAGATGAAGATGCTGAGGATGTCTCTGGGAGTGACCAGAATGGACAGGATCAGAGGAACAGCACATGTTAGAGGTTTTGGAGATAAAGTCCGAGAGGCCAGGCTGAGATGGTTTGGACATGTACAGAGAAGAGAGACCGAGTACATCGGCAGAAGGATGCTGGGTTTGGAACCACCAAGAAAGAGGGCTAGAGGAAGACCAAAGAGGAGGTTCATGGATACAGTGAAGGAAGACATGAAGATAGTTGGTGTGACTGAAGAAGATGCAGCAGATAGGGTTAGATGGAAGAAACTGACTTGCTGTGGCGACCCCTAGAGGGAAATGCCGAAAGGAGAAGAAGAAGACCAACTTTGCATTTAAGTGGTTTAATCATGTCTGCTTTTGTCTTGTCTGTTGGACTTTCTTTTTAAACCAGAGAATGAAGGGTGAAAATACACTTTTTTTCACCACATTTTTTCTTAAACAGGTTCCACCTGCTGCGGATGAACAAAATGAATTCTGTCTCGCAATCACTGATGAAGTTTGACAGTTTTAATTGAGTTGTTTTTGTGAGCTGGAATTGGTAATTTGTACCCTGTGCAGGTGTCAAAGGCTTGAAATGTGGCCTCCAGAAACGAGCTCAGTCCTGATTACGAGTTATCATTCATTGTTAGATAAAACTCTGAAGAAAGTTTAGTCTTAAAATTTGAGGCTTAAAAAGGTGAATTAAAAATCCACTAGATAATTTGGAAAATATGAAGACATAAATGAAAAAAAAGACCAGTGGTGTCGAAAGAAAAAGCTGCAAAGAAAGGTTGTCTAGTAGGAAATGAACAAGTATGGATATCTTCTTCTTCTTCTTTCGGTATTTTCCTTCAGGGGTCGCCACAGCAAGTCTGTTTCTTCCATTTTTATCCTATCTGCTGAATCCTGTTCGATCACGCCAACTATCTTCATGTCTTCCTACACTGTATTCATGAACCTCCTCTTTGGTCTCCTTCTAGGCCTCCTGCCTGGTGTTGGCTGGTCTTTTCGTTATTCTAAAGTCTCAATAGTCCCAAAAAAAAAAATGACCATAGATGGAACTCTGACACAATCAAAGCTGAAGATCTTTTTCTGTAATCTTTGTCATCTTTGTCATTACAAAGATAGTAGAAAAAGTTTCAAAAAAGTCTTCTGGACAGTTTAATTCTTGATCGAGACGTTTCGACTTCCATCCGGAAATCATTTTCAATCTGAATGAAATGGACTGAAAACTGGATCTATTTATACTAACCTGAGTAAAAGGTTAAAAAAATAGTAAGGCCGGGCTCGACAGATGAGCCTGTGTTACTTATGATGGCCGTGAATGGCTCCTATTGTAACCACAGACCAGTAAACAAACTCTATTATAATAATGCTAAAAGCCTAGTGAATAGAAATTCCTGTTAACGAGAGGCGTGAAACTGCGTCACGAGGTGTCATCTTTTAGTGCATGGCTTCAAAAGGCTGCTGAAAATCCCGGGCAGAATGTATCTAACGCCTCCACTCCGATTCAGTGAGGGATTCTCTTTCTTCACAAAGATGGCTTCCTTCACCCCTCTTTCAAACCATCCTTTCTCTCTACTTAGAATCTTCACCTCGCTGTCCTCAAGAGTGTGTTTGGTGGATTTAAGATGCAAATGTACAGCAGACTGTGGACACATTTGCATCTTAAATCCACCAAACACATGCATTAGATACATTCTGCCCGAGATTTACAGCAGCCTTTTGAAGCCATGGACTAAAAGATGACCCAAATTCACGCCTCTCGTTAGCAGGAATTTCTATTCACTAGGCTTTTAGCATTATTATAATAGGGTTCGTTTACTGGTCTGTGGCTACAATAGGAGCCATTCACGGCCATCATAGGTAACACAGGCTCATTGGTCGTGCCCTCCTTACTATTTTTTTACCTTTTACTCAGTTTAGTATAAATAGATCCAGTTTTCAGTCCATTTCATTCAGATTGAAAATGATTTCCGGATGGAAGTCGAAACGTCTCGATCAAGAATTAAACTGTCCAGAAGACTTTTTTGAAACTTTTTCTACTATGGATCACTCCTGGATGAAAGAGGGACTACACAGACTTGTTCCCAGATGTTTATTGAAGCATTTATAATTGTCACGTGTCTTTAAAGTATTTCAAACCAGCTAAGTTTTTGATAGAGGCGATCCAACATGATGGAGGAAAGTCAATCTTTGTACTGATATGTGCTTCTGTTCATCAGTTTGTGATCGCCATCGTATATTGCGTCGATTCACGATCAATGGTAGATGTCAAAATGAGAATCCGTAGCTCCAATTGCAATGGTACTGATCATAAAATTGTGAAGTTACTCATCCAGTTGATCAAATATTTTCCACCCAAATTAAGAGTTCTTAAACATTTTTGTACATTAATGGATGAAACAGAAAATAAACAGGCAGATTCAGGTCTTAACTTTGGTTGTCAGGATTGTTTATTGTATGATGTATTGAAAAAAAGAGTTGAGAGTCAACATTAAAGTCTAAGAATGAGGGTAAAACCCTTGGTTTCTGGGTTGAGACATGCCAGGTGAGTGGATCAGGCATCTGGTAAGATGCCTCCCAAACCCCTTGCTGGTGAGGTGTTTTGGGCCATTTCACCGGAAGGAGACCCAGAGGCAGACTCTGGACCTACTTGACTCTCTCTATGTCTCACAGCTGTACAGGGAACACCATGTTTTGTCTTCTGAACCGCTAATTTTTATTAGAATAAGCCAATATACCGTAATTTCATGACCATTAGGCGCACCGTACGAAAAGGCGCAGTCTCAGTCACACACCGCCTTACAACAACACACACGCAAGCATGCAAATGTGCGTATTAAAAAATTGATCGAAGCAAAACTGAGTTTGGGTGTACTTTATTTAAGTTGTAACGATACTAAACAAGCACATTATCGGTAATAGTCTTTATTCAAATCCGTCAAAGTCCTCATCCTCTGTTTCAGAATCGAATAGCTGCGCATAATCCAACAGAGCAGGTCCACTTCGCTCCTCGCTGTCAAAGTCAGTGTCTGTACTGCACTTACGAACCATCGCCTCGTTAATGCTGAAATTTCTCGCGGCGGCTCGATTCCAATGTTCCTCCGCGTAGCTAATTGCCTTCAGCTTAGACTGAGCGTCATAAGCGTGTGTCTTTGCCATTTTCAGGGTTAAAACAGCAATGCTGTGCATACAGCACATACCTTTTTTATACACAATCCACGCCCACACTTCACTCTTTAACGTTCTCATGCCTTTTCTTTCAGGTCCGCCTCGCCTCATGGGCACCGCGTTTTCTATTTGGTCCGCCTTTTCTCACACACAAGGCACACCACACTTTTGAAGAAAATCTAAGACGTTTATATGTGCCTTATAGCCGTGAAATTACGGTAAAAATCTTTCATGACTGTTCTTAATAGCTTCATAGAATCTCCACAAAATATTGGGTCCTATGAGACGCTATGTATGGGCCAATGGGCCATTGATCCCTCGCCTGGAAAATTTGTGCGCTGCACTAGTACACCATAGAAGGCTGCCACGACGGTACCAATGCTGTGAGAAACGGGGAGTTAGGTGTCTTCTCCAAGGACCGCTGATGTGAACTCAGTGGAAACCAAACCTGCAAACTTCCGGTTAGCTTCCGGTCCGCGGGCGAACGCTCTACCACTGAGCCACCAGCTTATAATCATTAAAAACGGATCTGTTATACATATTTGATTTGGATTACAAACATAAAACCTGAAACATTATGCCTGCAAATTACCTCTACAAAGTTTTGTACAAATATTGTAGTATTGCCTAAAACTAGATAAAGGTGAGTTTTCTAAAAAAAGAAAAAATAAGATATTGGGTACTGTATTCATCCCTTTTTGGTAGGCGTCGCTTTCTTTTTTGTGCCTGTTAACAACCAGCTCTTCAACTCAAGTTATTTTTAGAAGCCTTTGTTTCCTTTTATACTCTTTAAAAAAATAGTTAAAAAATGATGTTTCCGCTCTAGCATGGTTGCAAGTGTCCCAAAAATATATTCAAGTGACATCTTTTTTTAATCTTTCGAGGCAGAGAAAAAGATCCAACTGAATCAAAATAACACAGCTATATTTTACTTACAAAGTTCCAATTTTACTCACAAACTCCAAGTGCTTTTTTTTCTTGATCAATTATGGGAATGTCTTCTCTTCTAGTGAGTGTAATTTGTGGTTTAACCATGGAAAGTACAATTTTAAAGAATTATCTACGAGATCTAAATGTTCATTAGGCTGTCAGTCAGAGAGCAGATGCAGGTCGGTTGACCACCGTTCGCTGAAAAAAGAAAAACTTACAGTAAATGTCTCGTAACAGCCATTTATTTCATTGAAAGCAGATGTGAGGCTGTATCCAGGCTTGACTGTCGGTAAAACTGAACAAAAAAATGACAAAGCAACAAATCTTTGAAGCCCTAGGAGCTCTGCGATGGGCATGTATCATGTGCTAGTTTTACAAGAATGAACAGGTTTTTTCACTGTGGGTGCAAAGTGCTGATAAAACTGCAGAAATTCGATAGACGTCTCAAATTGTTATTTTGGTAACAAGAAAAAATGTTTTGTTTAATCTTCTGTATTGCTTGACCCTATTAGAGTCGTGGGGGCTGCCAGAGCCTATCCCCGCTAATCTCCGGATCGTCAGGATACACCCTGAACAAATCGTCAGTCTGCTGTGAGGCCACACACACTCTCATTCCTAGGGGCAGATTTCATAACAACCAATCAAACGAAGGTGGAAGATTTTAAGTACTTAGGATCAACAGTCCAGAGCAATGGAGAGTGTGGAAAAGAGGTGAAGAAGCGTGTTCAGGCAGGCTGGAACGGGTGGAGGAAAGTATCAGGTGTGATGTGTGACAGAAGAGTTTCAGCTAGAATGAAAGGGAAAGTGTACAAAACCGTGGTGAGACCCGCGATGCTGTTTGGTCTAGAGACAGTAGCACTGAAGAAAAGACAGGAAGCAGAGATGAAGATGCTGAGGATCTCTCTGGGAGTGACCAGGATGGACAGGATTAGAAATGAGTACATCAGGGGAACAGCACATGTTAGAGATTTTGGGGATAAAGTTCAAGAGGCAAGACTGAGATGGTTTGGAGATGTGCAGAGGAGAGAGAGAGAGTACATCGGAAGAAGGATGCTGGATTTGGAACCACCAGGAAAGAGGACTAGAGGAAGACCAAAGAGGAGGTTCATGAACGCAATGAAGGAAGACATGAAGATGGAGTATCTGTAGAAAACCCACACAAACACAGGGAGAACATGCAAACTCCCCACAGAAAGACCAATACTTCAAGCCTCATCTCACTCAGGGACCCTGACCTTCTTGCTGTAAGGCCACTATACTAACTACTGCGCCAGCGTACAGCCCATTCCGTTCCGTCGTCTTCCGCTCATTTGGGGCAAGACAAAGCGTGGCTCAAACACCGTACAGCCCCAAGAATAAAAATGTAAGTCAGTCATCTTCTTATCCGCCTATCCCTTTCGGGGGGTGCCAGAGCCCATCCCGGCCAATTTAAGGCGAAGGGCAGAGTACACCCCGAACAGGTCGCCAGTCTGTCACGGGGACACACACACACAATCTTGGGGGCAATTTCGGCACCGGCCAATCAACATAGCATGCATGTCTTTGGAGGGTGGGAGGAAACTGGAGTACCCGGAAGAAACCCACGCAAACATGGGGAAAATGTAAACTCTACACAGAAAGGGCAGTGTTCCAAGCCTCGTACCCCACGGGACTCAAACCTGCGTCCTTCTCGCTGCAAGGCCACTGTGCTAACCACTGTGCCACCGTACCGCTCATTCCGTTTCGTCGGGTCAGACAAAGCGCGGCTCAAACTCAGTACAGCCCCAAGAATAAAAATGTTCAGTTCCGTTCCGTCATCTTCCGGTTGTTCCGGGGTCAGATCGCGGGGGCAACAGCCTTATACGGGCAGCCCAGGCCTCTCTCACCCCGGCTGCATCCTCTAGCTCACCTGGAAGGATCCCAAGTCGTTCCCCGGCCAGCTGTGAGACATAGTCTCTCCAGCGGGTCCGGGGTTTGCCCCTTGGTCTCCTCCCGGTGGGACGTGCCCGAAACACCTCGCCTGCGAGGCGCTCGGGGGGCATCTTGACCAGATGCCCGAACCACCCCATCTGGCTCCTCTCGACCTGGAGGAGCGGCTCGACACCGAGCTCCTCCCGGATGGCAGAGCTCCTCACCCGATCTCTGGTTGAGAGCCCAGCCACCCTGCGGAGGAAGCTCATTTCGGCCGCTTGTACCCGCGATCTCATTCTTTCGGTCACCACCCACAGCTGGTGACCGTAGGTGAGGGTAGGAACGTAAATCGACTTGTAAATTGAGAATAAAAATGTATATTTTAAAATATATGAAGTTTTGAAATGTTTTATTACACATTTGGCTTCATGTGTAATTAACTACATCTATATGACGATCTAGATGTGACCATAATTTTCCATCAGTGACCTCGTTTCTCCCTCGCTTGTTAATTGTTAACGTCTTCAGTGATACTGTCTTTCCAATATGCTTCTGTTCAGGATTAGCCGTAGACAGAGGTCAGCACGTTATCACATGTGATTAAAACAGAAAAGGGCCTTTGGGCTTTCGTTGGATCTTTGCCAGAAATGATAATTTCTTCTCCAACACTTCCTCAGGGAGTCATCCATGCTCTGTTACCAAGGCTGCAGCTATGGAAACAGTGCCCTGTGAGGTAGAGTTCACAAATTATGGGAAAGAAAAAAAAGGAAAAGCAAACATGTTTGTGGTCTGAAATGTAATTTTTGCTGAATAATATTTGAAAAATTTCACTACTAGTTTGAACATGAAGCTGTGTACCAGTTTTAAAAGTTTAACAGCCTAAGTGGGAAATAATTGGAGTAATTCATTACTGAAAAGGAAGGTGTGAGGGCAGAGGTGCCTCGGGACAATATGGTTTGGTTTGAAATGATCTTTAATATTGAAAATAATCTTAAAGTGAATTGAACAAACATTAGCTGCTCCATTAGAAATCCTGAGATAGAAGCAATGCTTTGCCGTGGTTCTTCCGGCACAAGGAGGGCTGGGCTCTCGCTCAGAGATTGGGTGAGGAGTTCTGCCATTCGGCAGGAGTTCAGGCTAGAGCCGTTGCTCCTCCAGGGCGAGAGGAGCCAGATGGGGAGGTTCGGCATCTGGTTATGACGCCTCCTGAACGCCTCTTCTTCTTTCGGCATTTCCCTTCAGGGGTCACCACATCAAGTCAGTTTCTTCCATCTAACCCTATCTCCTGTATCCTCTTCGCTCACACCAACTATCTTCATGTCTTCCTTCACTGCATCCAAAAACCTCCTCTTTGGTCTTCCTCTAGGCCTCTTTCCTGGTGGTTCCAAATCCAGCATCCTTCTGCCGATGTACTCTCTCCCTCTCCCTCAAGTCTCCTTGTGAGCATACACCCGCAACACATAAAACTGTTGTAGGTTCTGTCGTGATGTGGAAGGAGGAGAACCCAATTGCAGGACATCAAACAAGGTTTATTAACACAATTCAGGTAAGTCTGTAAAGCTAAGGGTACAGGATTAACTCAGGATTTCAAAAGTCCAAAAAATAACAAAGTTCAAACATGGTCAGGCAACCAGGCTGACCTGGCTGGAAGGGATGGTATAACCCGACAGGAAAATCCGGGGGGATATCCGGGGGATTTCCCTTGAATAAATGGCAGGGTGCGCAGATGTGTGGAATCAGGAATCATCCTCACGTGACCCTAATCAGGTTGATTAGGAACATCCAGGGCTCCCTCTGGCAGCAGGCGAATGGGATACCAACACAAAACCATTCACAAAGTCTTATTAAACTTTAACAAAATACATAAAAAAAGCATTTTGCAAACCAAAAACATATATTATTTGTGGATAAAATCCATATTTTTCTTCTCACCATTGCTAAAAGTCCAAGTTGTCCCGCAAGTGTGGGTACCTGTCCTACACCATACTGTCAGATTTCTTTGCTTTGCTCAATTTCTTTTGAAAAGTCTGACTTAAAAAATGCCTCAAAAGATAATATGCCACTAAATTGATTGTTTTTTACGGATGAAAATCCTTGGTAAACTCGTAAAAAAAAAAAAAAAAAAAAAAAAAAGAAAATCAGCCACTAAATGGATTATTATTTTTTTTTAGTTGTTTTTTAATGGGTTGAAAAAAATCATTTTTACAGCAGTAATATTTCAAATTATTACGATTATTGTAGATCATCACATATGCTAATCACTGAGTTGCTGATAAAATTCCAGTAATACAGAACGCCTTCTTGAAAGCCTCCGAGCATGGGGCCTCTATGCTCCAGGAAGACCAACCTGGAATCTGATTGGTTGTAGCAAATGTTTCATTGCTTTTCTTTGCAAAGCAAGCAACAGCACAACAGATTCTGATTGCTTAGTAGAGTTTCAGTCCTCCTGGAAACATATTCCGGCTGAAATGTAATTGGCTGAAAAGCTTTAAAGCGATGTAGCATATACATAGAAAAAACCGAGATGGAGAACTGAAAGACCCTTGGGAAAATTTTTTAAAATATCAATGGGCAAAATATAATTACACCAGTTTATGATTCAGATATTTTTAGACCAGCAGTCCAGGTCATGATTATGTATCAAGCCTGCTCCTTTCTTACCCTGTTCCATGTCCTCAGTTTACTGATCACCGGTTCAAAACTACGTTACCCAAAATCCCTCTGCTCCCATCTTGGATTCATACCCCTCACGTCTTATAACTTGTATTCCTCCCCTTCATTATACAAAATCCCTGGACAGTCTCATTGTCAGTGTTCCAACAATAAATGCTCTTTGTTTGAGTTCAGCCTCTGCGTCCACCTTAATCTGTGAAAATCAGACTGTGCACATGTTTTTTCTGAAAAAAGGTGAAAATTAATTTGTGCATTTGCACATTTGTTTTTCTGAAGCTTTAAATGTATGGTGTATTTATAATAAAAAAACGAAGTATATTTAATTTCGCAGGGTGGCTGGGCTCTCACTCAGAGATTGGGTAAGGACTTTTGCCATCCGGAAGGAGCTCGGAGTAGAGCCGTTTCTCCTCCAGGTCGAGAGAAGCCAGATGGGGCAGCTCAGACATTTGGTCAGGATGCCTCCCAAGCACCTCACTGGTGAGGTGTTTCGGGCACATCCGACTGGGAGGAGACCAAAAGGGAGGCCCCAGACCTGCTGGAGAGACTATGTCTCACAGCTGGCCGAGGAACGACTTGTGATCCTCCCGGGTGAGCTGGAGGATGCAGCCAGGATGAGAGAAGCATGGGTTACCCGTCTGAGGTGATTGCCCCTGCGACCCGGCCCCGAATAAGCGGAAGACGACGGAACGGGATTTTTTTGTTTGGGTTCTCCGCTTATAGAGCTATAAATACCAACTAAGCTGGTGGGAAAGCAGTTAAGACTACAATACCCCAGTCAGTCTCTGACTGTGCATAAAAATTTTTTGGTCCACAGCAGGAGCATGTCTGGAAAAGAGGTGAGTAGAAGCCTTAGGTAACGTCTGCTTCGTCGTTTTGGGCAGTTTATAATAACCCGAAGTAATTCTATTATTTTATAAGTCATGTCCTCTGTTACAGCATGTCCTGCTTTTTTTATACAAAATACCACAATCAAGTACAAGTAACCACAAGTACGCATACGCTTTTAGAGTAATGTATTCTGATGATTGAGATCTTTGAGTAACAATAGACCATAAATGTGGGGAACTTCATGTGCTATTCCAGATGATATTTTCAGATTCCCGGGAACAAATAAGGATACAATTGGTACTAAAATTTAAATACATCCATTCTGTTGGTTTTTGGTCAGAAACTTCTACAATGCTTTGTCATTAAACTGGATAATATTGCCAGTTGCATTCTCAAAAACACCAAAAAATCTTCAAAATAACAGAATGAAGCAGTGTCCGATTAACTGCAGACACTGCATCGATACAACTCCCCATAAAACCTATAGATTAAGTTTTAAAGTTATTGCTTTACAGTTTTGTTGGTCAGAAATTAGAGAATTAGTCATTTATGATGACCGTAGGTTCTGTTCTGTTCCATTGTCTTTCACTTATTTGGGGCCAGCTTGCAGGGGCCACAGCCTCAGCTGGGAAGCCCAGGCTTCCCTCACTGTGGCTGCATCCTCAAGCTCACCCGGGAGGATCCCGAGGTGTTCCCTGCCCAGTTGTGAGACATAGTCTCTCCAGTAGGTCCAGGGTCCGCCCCTCAGTGTCCCGCTCAGAACGCATCCTAACCAGATGTTTGGACTATCCCATCCGGCTTCTCTGAACCAGAAGGAGCAACAGCTCTACTCTTAGCTCCTCCCATATGGCATTTCGGCCGCGATCTCGTTCATTTGGTCACCACCTACAGCTGGTGACCATAAGTAGGGTAGGTATGTCGATTGGATGGTAAATACCGTAGAGAGCTTTGCATTTCGCCTCAGCTCTTTCTTCACTACAACAAACCGATGCTGCGTTCTAATAACTGTGGATGCCACACCTATCTATCTGTTGATCTCCCGCGACATCCTTACCCCATTCATGAACAAGACCCCGAGACACTTGAACTCCTCCACTTGGAGCAGGACTCTGTCCCTGATAGCAAGCGGGTATTCCACCAATTTCTGGGCAAGGACCATGGTTTCGGATTTGGAGGCGCTAATTCCCATCTTGGCCCTTTTAGTAATTTGAGTAAAACAAACTTGTAAAATACCAACATATCAGGCAACTTAAAGAGAGACACCCCAGTAAATTTTTATGAGTAGAGGGTAATCGTTGAGACTTACCTTGGTCTTTTCTTGGTTTGCTTCTCCAACCTATGGAAATGCTTACTTAGGTCCAAAACCAGGAAGTTGCCGGGATTGATTTGCCATGGGCCAATAATGTGGCTGAAGTTTCCAGCGTCCCACAGAGTTAGCAGTTACCATATTTTCCGCACTATAAGGCGCACTGCATTATAAGGCGCTACAGTAAAGGCTGGGGTTACGCTATGCATTCACTAAATGGTGCTGCGCTAAATGTTAAAAAAAAAAACCAGTCAGATAGGTCGGTCAAACTTTTTTAACAATTACAAAACAGCTTTCTGACAACTCCATTTACTCCCTAAATAAATAAACAGCTGTTTTTTTATTTTCTCCAAGATAAAGTATTAGTAATTTCGTGACACAGTTTATCTTCCATCGGATATAAACTCTGTTTAGTCTTACTTGGCGCAGCGCATCCTCTTGCTTCCTCCACTTCCTCACCATTGATTCATTGATGTTAAACTCTCTCGCTGCGGCTCTATTCCCGTGTTCTACTACGTGACCGATCGCCTTGAGTTTAAACTCTGCGGTGTAACAGTGTCTCTTGGTAGGAGCCATTTCCGGGTCTTTACACAAACACACAAATGGAAATGAGACGCCCTTTCATATATCCCAGCATGCACCGCGCACTACTTCTTCTACGGGGGAAATGAAGTCGGCGGCTGCTTACTGCAGTTGCGACACCTGTTTTAGCTCAATATTAATCCATATATAAGGCGCACCGGGTTAAAAGGGGCATCCTGGACTTTAGAGAAAATTTAAGTTTTTTTGGTGCGCCTTATAGTGCGGAAAATACGGTAACTGTATTTGTTGTTTTAATGTACAGTACATCCATTTAACAACAACTAGAGAAGGCAGATGATATATATTTTTAGGAAGAAACTGATAAAACTTTCCATTCCACCTCTGAACAGAAGTTTCGACACTTGATATTTGCCCGGGTTAGCCAGACATATCTTCAAACAAAACGACTCTTTATGATTCCAGAACCCTGACATCAGATGTTTCTGTGTCTGAGGCAGATCAGCTTATCATCTGTGAAAGGTAATTAATATGGAAAGTGCAGGGTGTGACAGACTGAAGGACGGCGTTTCTTCTTATCTCCATCAGACACCCTCCTCCGTCAGACCTTTCTCACCGCTTACAGCTGCATGCTAATGGACCGATATCTTATTTAATCCCCAGAAAAAATGTCATTAGTCACAACTTTCTAACTCCAACAAATTTAAATTGTTCAGCTCAGTTTATTTTATGATTCAGCTGACAAGATAATGTTGATCATTCACCCAAGAATTCAGGAGATACAGTATTTCGGGTAATCCAATCCAGGCACAGACAATGAACTCTGGTTTGTTTCCAGTTTTTTCCCCTTCGTTTTGAAATGCTGACCTTAGTTTGTTATGTTCAGGGTGGAAAATTTTAATGTGGGATGGGATGATACAGCAAATATTTGGAATTTATTTAACTGCTGTTATAAGTAATGTTTTTTTTTAAGTTACACCCTGTAGGGAATCTTAAAATTTAAGAAGGTTATTATTACAAAATATATTTAATACCTACCAATTCATTAATGGATTTTTCTAATTTAGCCACTACGACAAATCAATTTCCCTCTTAGGATCAATAAAATCGATATTATCTTAAATGCCACTGGCCCTGCTGGACCTCCGGCTGAACCCCAGCTAGGCAGAATGGAGCCGCTGAGCCCTTGGGGGGAGAGCTACCCTCTTAGTCTGGGCCTTGGCTTCTGATATTACCCTGAGCTCGCGTTTGGCCGTGGGGTACGGTTGCATGTCTGCCCCATAGCCTGGGGTCCTGGCATTGGGGACGCCCATACTCCCTTGGTGCTGGGGGAACCCAGACAAGGGTGCCTCTCATGCATCTGGCTGGGCAGTAGATGCCCTTTGGCTCAGCCTCGGGGTCTCGGGATCTGGGTGAGTGTGGAACTTGGTCTGAGAGTGTCTCTACCTCCCTCGTTCCAGTCTTCGGGGGCTGGTGAGGATCTGTTAACCCTAATAAGCACATGGTCCACATCGGCAGCATGCATGCACTTTCACTCACACTCGCACACTGTACCACATTGTTTACTGTCCGCTATGTTCCCCGCTCCCATTCAATATAATTATAGCTTTAGTAACATGTGTTTGTGTTCTACATTATTTATTATTTTTTTCTTCAGCTAATCCAGCAGGTTGGTCATGATGCTGAATTTTGTAACCACAGATTATCTCTTCACTTTATCCCCCTCTCTTCTTCTTCCGAACCCTATCCTCCCTCCCCCGCTCCCATTTCTCCACGGTAATCCCTGTCAGGTCCAACAAAAAGAACCACTAAATCGGAAACATTTTAAAGAACCAAATAAAATAAATAAAAACTATAATTGAAAAAAAATTTCAAAGTTTGATTTAAATATACTATGAAAATGAAAAAAATGAGTCTTCCTTTCAATTGTCTTCAGTTGAATAGAGAGTTTGACTGTCTGAAGATTCTGCATGCTGTTTGTATTTTACATTTCAAACCGTTTATTTTTCAGCTTTTCTTTCTTTTAGAAAAGATTTAAGTTCTGCAGCTCATGCATAAAAAAACTTAAAACAGACGTCTCATCTCAGGGATGCTTTTATGATGATGTAAGCGTTTTGTGAAGCAAAATAGGAGCTTTTTTATATAAACTTTTAAGTCATGAGCTTCAGTTTTACTTTGAAGATGTTCTGCGTGTGGTGGGGCATCAATAAGCTGTAACACACCAGCATTGTAAAAGCATATCCATACATATTTACACACACATTTTCCAGTGGAGAATCCAGAATGCCTTCAAGCTTTCTCGACTTAACTTGAAAATATTTTAATCACAAAAAGCTATTAATTATATTTTGGCCGTTTATATTTATTCTAGATTTCTAAATAATCTGGAAGTTTCCTCTTGTGTTTTTTTGGTGCTGTTTCCAAATGTGTTCTCATATTTGACCAATCATATTTCAACCAGCTTTTGTTGCCAGGTAGACTAAAGTCAGCAGAGCCTCTGCAATTACCTTCAGAGCCTTTCCACTGACTTTTTCTACACAAAATGAACAGAAATGTAATTTTTGCTTCGACCAATCAGATTTTGAGCCTTCTTGAAGATGTGCTGCATCATTGGACGGTCACAGAGTCACACACTAATCTATAGGCATGTCAGAGTTTTATTTTAAATGAGACTTTAGAGAAATGACCTCATTTATTTAAATCTATCAGATGATACACGATGAACTTTTCTTTTCTTCTGGTCTTTTTCTAATGCCTAACCAAAGCGGCATGTCTGGAAGAGGTTCCTTGATCTTTTATTTTTAGCCACGCAGCCCAAAACGTAACCTCACTGTTAAGCTCGGTCTCAGTGGGAGTCTCCTCTCACCACCCAACCACAGACGGTTTGGATCAAGCCTCATCTCTGAGAAAGAATGAAAAGGCTTAGTCCAATTAATGGTTCAGATGCCCCCTTTAAGAGCAACAACTCTCAATGTAACCGCCACCACACCCAAAATGTGCAGCCCGCCAAAGCGTGGTGTCTGTAGCCACCAAGTACAGTTCTGCTGCTCATTTTAAAGACCTAAATGAGCCATCTCCTCCGACACCGCATTACGCAACATGGAGAGCAGAGCTAAGTTGGGTTCTGTTTGCAGTCGGCATAAGAACACGCCAGATTATTGTCATGTGTTCAGGATGCAGCAGGATGACATGTGGGGGTGGATACAGAGAAAGCAGGATCCACATGTACTGTAATCAGTTTATAAGACTGCATAAAAACTGTCCCTCCTTTCCTATTCCCTGGTATTTACATCACAAACAAGTCTTGAAGGATTTGTCCGTGTCTTTTTAACTTGAAGTAAGATGCTGATATTACCCACACATCCACACCCACCCATTGGAGGCTAGCCAGGCTGTTCCGACTACACGCAGATGTCCACAAAAGTTTTAATGCCTGAATCCAAACAGTCAAACTCACTTAATCTGGAATAAAAGTAATGAACTTTAGGTCAAAATGACGAACACAATCCAGGATATGAAGTCCTCATCAGGAACAAATGAAGCTGCGGAAAGTATAACTTTTCTAAATCTGTCAAGTTTTCTTGTTTTGAAGGACATTTTTGGCTTTTGGTTATTAAGAAAAAAAACTGCCATTGATCTCAAACTGGAAAAAAACGGGAACTTTTAGTTCAGTTAATTTTTTTTCCCAGATTCCTGTATCACAACAAAACAAACACAAGAGCCTTTACATGAAGTAGATTAACCATAAACAAACAGTGGTGGAACGTAACGAAGTAAATGTACTTCGTTACTGTACTTAAGTAAAAAAATTGTGTATCTGTACTTTACTTAAGTAAAATTTAAGACCGGTACTTTTACTTTTACTTCACTACATTTTTTGAGCAAATATCTGTACTTTTACTTCGCTACTTTTTGCAAGAAAGCTCAGAATCTGATTGGTCGAAGCAAAAATGACATTTTTGTTCATTTTGTGTAGAAAAAGTCAGTGGAACGGCTCTGAAGGTTTTTACAGAAGCTCTGCTAATTTTAGCCTACCTGGCAACAAAACCTGGTTGAAATATGATTGGTCAAATATGAGAACACATTTGAAAACAGCATCAGAAAAGCAGTGGTGGAACATAACGAAGTAAATGTACTTCGTTACTGTACTTAAGTAAAAAAATTGTGTATCTGTACTTTACTTTAATTTGAGACCGGTACTTTTACTTTTATTTCACTACATTTTTAGAGCAAATATCTGTACTTTTACTTCGCTACTTTTTAAAAGTGTGTTTTACATTTTTTCGTTACATTTTTGTTCAGAAATTTGAAAAATATACAAGTTTTTTTTAGCGCATATTGAAGCCGCATCGTCAAAATCAAAGGGAGCAGTTGATCAAGAAAAGAAGTGATGAATCGAGGACCAATCAGAGATTTGAGATTAAACATTTTTCGCATTTATTCAGCGCCAAAAAACAAGACAAATAACAAAACTCAAAAATAAAAAAATATAGCACAAATTAAAAAGAGTCAGAAGATTGTTGTTCGTTGTGTTTCGTTCTAAATAAAAAGTTGATGAACATGGCACAATGGCACCACACACATTCCAAACTAAACTACACACAGAGAGGTCCTCGGGTTGGGGGGCAATGCCGCTTGGCAGCGACAGGGCCCGCCACCTGCAAGCGCTCTCTCGCCCACTTCAATTGCAGCACATACATACACAGGTGGGACTGGGGGAGGGCGGCCGGTCTTCACCCGTCTGTGTCCCTTCGAGTCGGCCGGGATCTCGGGGCTCTGCTGCCTGGAGGGGGGCTGGGTTTGCGGGACTTGGAGGCCAGTCACTTCTGTGTTGCCCGCCTCCGGGGGGCGGGAGACACCCAGAGATACGGTTGTGTGGTTTTTGTATGGGGGAAACGGGCCCGGGGGCGGTCTCGCCTGGCCCTACCGGGGCCTTTCGTCACCAGTTGGGGTTAAGAGGTGCACTGGGGTGAGCATCACTAGAGAGTTGGCAGGACTACAGTTGAGGGACTAGGGTAGTGAAGAGGGACATTAGGTGTGCAGAGGTGGTCTTTGGGCTGCCTGGGTCGGGCACGTGGCTGTGTGTTGGGCTGTGGCGGCTGCATGTGGGGTAGCCTGGCCCTGCTGGGCCCCCGGTTGAGCCCCGGCTCGGGGATTGTCGGGTCCCTGGGCCCTTGGGGTGAGTGCTCCCCTCTCGGTCCGGGCCTTGACTTCTGTCACCCCTGGGCTCGCCTAGGGCCGTGGGGTACGGTTGCCGCGTCTGCCCCGAGGCCTGTGGGTCCTGGCATCGGGGAGGCCCGTGCTCCTTGGTGCTGGAGTGGTTCTGGCAGGGGTTTCTCTATGCGCCTTGCTGGGTGGGTGGGCGGCTCCTCGGCCCGGCCCGGCCCGGCTTCGGGGTCCCGGGATCTGGATGGGCGTGGGCCCGGGTAGCGTGTGTCTCTGCCTCCCTCGTTCCAATCCTTTGGGGCTGGGGACAATCCGTTGGTCCTAATAAGCACATGGTTCACATCGGCAGCATGCATGTACTTTCACTCACACTCGCACACTATATCACTCTGTTTACTGTCCGCTATGTTCCTTGCTTTCAACCAATATTATTATAACTCTAGTAACATGTGTTTGTGTTGTACATCATTTGCTATAGAAGGTTTTGTTGTATGTGTCAGTTTTATCACTGGTTTAAACTCTTGTTTGTACTTTTTTTTTTTTCCCCTCAGATAATTCAGCAGGTTGGTTGTGATACAGAATACTACAACTTCAGATTTTCTTTTTACTTTCTCCCCCTCTCTTCTTCTTCTTCTGTACCCTATCCCTCCTCTTTTTCACCCCACCTACCCACGCCCCTCTCCTTAGTAATTCCTGTCAGGTCCAGCGCAGAAAGCATATATATTATGATTGTAAAGCATTTAAAATAAACAAATAAAGCTTGTCAGGGTCGGCACATTGTGCTGACCCTGGTAGAACAAAACTGCCCAGCAATACTTGACATACAGATCATTATTCTGCTTGTCACAACGCCGGACAGGACAGGTAAAAAAAAATAAAAAATAAAAAAATAAAAAAATAAATAAATAAATAAATAAATAAATAAAAAGTTGAGCCATCATTACACAGAGCAGGGGCGGTTCTAGGAATTTCTAAAAAATGGGAGTTGTGAGGTCATTGACAAAGCCAATATAGGGTGACTGAGTGCCTTCTCCCCAGAACATTCTAAAAAATAAGAGCCATTTTCCTGCATTTTGTTGCCCATTTGCTGGCCCTGGAAGGGGATAGCTTGACTTGTCCCCTTTCGTTTCTTCTGGTTTTTTTTGTGGACCAAAACAGGCGGGAGAGGGGTTGTCACGCCCCTGCAGAGTATTTATTTGTGAGCCTACGGCACAAAAAATAACATTTGAATTATGGTTGAATACTTGGTACTTTTACTTTTACGTAAGTATTTTTTTTGCCTAATTATCTGTACTTTTACTTAAGTACAAAAAGTGAGTACTTCATCCACCACTGTTAACAAATAATTAGACGAAACGTGATCAGCACAAAATAACTGGTGTAAACAGAGACAGGACATCCCTGTCCTTAGAGCTTCCTCCTTTGGGAGAAAAATAATTCCAAAAACCCAGTTAGAGGGAAAAATAAGATACCTGATAGACGCCCAAAAGGAGGAGATATCCTAGACCCAGAATGGACATGCAGGATGTAAGTAGGAAAGACACATTAGCTCAGCCGTAGAATATCCACCCTTGGAATGGTGAAAGTCGGTTTGATTCCAACAGGGTCCATGCCTAGGTCTTCTTGTAGAAGACGCCCAAACCCCATTTCTCACACCATTGGCGCGGTCGAGGCTGCCTCCTGCAGTGCAATGCAGCAAAAAGTAATTTTGGAACATTGTATGATTTTTTTTTTTTTAAAAGTCACCTAATCTATGACAACATAGTTCAAGTTGGTAGGCTGTAGCAGATGGTCTTCAAGTGGATAGAAAAATGTCATGAAGTGGTGTGCAGGTGGGAGGAGGAGGACCCAATTGCAGGACAAAAAACATGGCTTATTTGAGTATGATAGTCCAGTAATGCTGTGAAAGAAAAAAGTTTTAGTTCCATGGCAAGAAGTTATTGTTCAGAATGTGTTTCTTGGTCAGGCAACAAGGGAGACCTGGCTGGAAGGGATGGTAATGACCCAACATAGAGGTCCAGGGTGATTGCCCTTATAAATGCAGAAGGGTCCACAGATGTGTGGCATCAGAATAATCATCCCCAGGTGTCTCAATCAGAATGAAGAGGAAAGGTCCACGGTTTCCTCTGGCGGCAGGTGAGGGGATCATGACAAAAAGGAGTTTTAGATTACTTTAAGGACCCGAAGGTCAGGACTCCCTTGAAAAAGAGGTTTTTAATCCCACTGGGAATTTTCTGGTTAAATAAAGGTTAAATACAAATTTAAAAATTAAAATGACGGGAGTGCAGATGGACTCAGCAAAGATGCAGACTTCAGTATCCCAAAAAAAATTATTTGCAGTTACCCTGTGATTGTGTCACTGAAGAAGACCATCAGAAAGTCTTGTGACAAGTGACTGTCATTCTGCGATCTTCCATCATATGTATGCTGTATAATTGCTAAAGCTGGAGAGGTGGAGGTTTGCACTAGAAAGAAGAGGAATGAAGATTAGTCAGAGTAAAACAGAGTACATGTGTGTGAATGAGAGGGATCCAAATGGAAAAGTGAGGTTACAGGGAGAAGAGATAAAGAAGGTGGAAGATTTTAAGTATTTAGGATCAACAGTCCAGAGCAATGGAGAGTGTGGAAAAGAGGTGAAGAAGTGTGTGCAAGCAGTCTGGAACGTGTGGAGAAAAGTACAAGGTGTGATGTGTGACGAAAGAGTTTCAGCTGAAATGAAAGGGAAAGTGTACAAAACCGTGGACCGGCCATGCTGATTGGTCTAGAGTGTGGTGTGAGGCCTTTTAGGCCTGCTTGTTTGTTTTTTTTTCTCCCCCAAAACTCACAGGTGCTGGATGGCTTCTAACGGGAGGATTGGCTGATTGCTCCCAGCTGCACAGACTTACCGGTGGCTATAAAAGACCTGGTGTCACCCACAGTCTCTGTCAGGTCTTCAACGATTCTAGTGGTAAACTGACCACCTCTAAGCTGAGTCAAATTTTGATATCAGACTAATTTTCTTATTCTCCTCACAGGAACCTTCAGCCCTTCCTCTTGGCCATCCAGCACTGCCTGAAGCCGTTATCTCTCTGCTGTGGATTCCTTTGTTCAACACTTAATAAACTGTTAAACCTGCATTTGGATCCTCCTCATTCCCTCTCCTACACAACATAGAGACAGTGGCACTGAGAAAAAGACATGAAACAGAGATGGAGGTAGCAGAGATGAAGATGCTGAGGATGTCTCTGGGAGTGACCAGGATGAACAGGATCAGAGGAACAGCACATGTTAGAGGTTTTGGAAATAAATTCAAAGAGGCCAGACTGAGATGGTTTGAACATGTGCAGAGGAGAGCGAGAGAGTACATAGGAAGAAGGATGCTGGATTTGGAACCACCAGGAAAGAGGACTAGAGGAAGACCAAAGAGGAGATTCATGGACACA
Source organism: Neostethus bicornis (assembly GCA_902685375.1). NCBI lineage: Eukaryota > Metazoa > Chordata > Actinopteri > Atheriniformes > Phallostethidae > Neostethus > Neostethus bicornis. The sequence goes on along the minus strand of CACRXE010000076.1, from coordinate 8,615,523 downwards.
GTGAAGAAAGACATGACGATAATTTCCGTGACCGAAGAGGATGCAGTAGATAGGGTTAGATGGAAGAAACTGACTTGCTGTGGCGACCCCTGAAGGGAAATGTCGAAAGAAGAAGAATTGCTGATTCTTAATTATAAAGGATTTGTGCAGATCTCTGAGTTTATTGGAGCTAAATTTCAGAGTGAATAGTTTGTCTGCAGATGAGGGACAAAAGAAATGTTTCCAGGCAACTGGAGTTCATGTCAGAAGTCAGTAGATTTTAACAGATTTTACAGTCAACTAAAATAGATTTTTCTTTTTTGTTCGCTTTTCACACGCCTGGACGTTCACTTGCAGCACTTAAAAAGACAAATACCTCATTTTTCCTTTTTATTATATTTTCAAATAATTTCGAGGATTAGACATTGCCTACAGCTAAGATTTTTTTAAGTAGTATCAATAAAATAAACTTAAAACAGAATTGAAAAGCATTGGTTTTTTTTTCTTGTTTCAATCAAAGTAACACATTAAATGTTCCGTTATTATGCTACAAAGTCTAATCAAGGTAACTGTGTCGTGCCAGGTTAGACGTTGCTCCATCTGAGGTCTGTTTGCTAGCAGTTGGTGCAACGATGACACCAGGCTTTTCCTCCTACTTCCTTACTGCTGTTTTTGTCATTGAAGACGTGACAAACACAGATTTGTGACAGTTTCATTTGGTGTAAAAATCTGGCTGTGTCCTCCAGTTCTGTGCAGATTTGATGATTTGGAAAACAGTGCTTTATTTATCTGCCTATCTATTGTCTAAACTGCCAAACTTCCAAGACTGGCTTACAGGATGTACTGAAACCTGAGCCCCTAGTGTACACCTCGGACAGTTTGAGGTTTGTCCATCAGAAATTTCGGGACCGTGGTTCTGCTCCACAGTCTGAAGGGTGATCGTTCGAATGGCTAAAGAGAAATCCAGAAAGACCAGACAGAAGTAGATGGATGAGTTGGTGTGAGCAGATGGTGTCCTCAGTGTACAGATGAGGATCTAAAGCGATATCCATGGGGTCTTTGATGTGGGTCATGACCAACCCTTCGAAGAAGTTAATAACTACCAGGGTCAGGGGCACGGGCCAACAGAAATATCTGTCTGTGACTGTGTAGGTCTCTGTGGCTGGCTTTAGGCAGACTGGACAGACATTTGTACCAAGGGGATTAAACATGTCTGACCCCCTCAGAGCTCCAAACCAGGTGGAGCTCGGATTTCATTCCTAATACAGGCAGGGTATTCTTTGAAGGTTTTTCCTCTCATGAACCACAGTCACAGTGAGTGGTGGTACATTAAGTAAAGCAGTTGCTGTGATTGTAAATAGAAACTGGACACATGAAGTCACTTCTGCCTTTGTGCTAAATATTAAGTACCGGTAACTTCTTTCTCCTAAAAGCCTCAGCACCCATTAACCAGGGGCGGACCGGGGGGTCCACAAAAAAAAAAAAAAAAAAAAAAAAAAAGAAGAAAAGGAAGGGGACTAGTCAAGCTATTCCCTTGCAGGGCCAGTGAATGGGCCACCAAAAAGCAGGAAAATGACTCTTATTTTTCAAAATGTTCTGGGGCGAAAGCCCCCAACCTCCCGTATGCTGGCTTTGCCAGTGACACCCCCCCCTTTAGAAAATCTTGGATCCGCCCCTGTATACATACTTCTGGTGAAGCATCAGCAGCTTTTATTCAGTCACTATTGTCACAATAATCATTCTGTTGTTGTTATCTTGGTTATTATGTATCCTCTACAGTTACAATTTGTTGTCATTATTTGCCCGACCAGCACAAGTTCTGTGCTGGTCGGGCAAAGTTGTTCAAGTTAAAAACTGGCCAATCAGATGCAACATTTAAAAATGTCGTGGGGGTTCATTCCACAAGAGAGGGATTGGCTGAGTAAATTTATTTAGCCAATATTTGCAAGTAAATTTACTTAGATGGCAGAAAGCCAGATTGTTTTGTTTTCTGAACCGTCCATCTCCACTTCGGGTTGCAGGGGTTGCCAGTGCCTATTCTGGCTGATTTAAGTTGAGAGGCAGGATACACCCTGAACAGGTTGCCAGTCTGATGCTAGGCTGCGCACAGACACAAACATCCACACACACTCATTCCTGGGGGCAGTCAACAGCGGCCAATCAGCCAAACATGCATGTTTTTGGAGGGTGGGCAGAAACCAGAGTACCTGGAGAAAACCCACACATACACAGGTAGACCATGCAGACTACACACAGAAAGGCCAGTGTTCCAAGCCTCGCCCAACTTGAACTCCAGGTTTTCTTGCTGTAAGGCCATTGTGCCAACCACTGCACCACCATGTCACCCGCAAGCCAGATCAATTGGTAATTTACTGCTTTCCAGTGACAGGGACATGCACTTTCAAAAAGCTAGTTCCTGGTTAGCAAGGAAGTTGCCACGCAAAAGCAGACTAAATCCACAACTGCATATTTCTGTATCCAAAAATTTAACATGGCATCGAGCACAGCCAGAAAAGGCAACTGAACTGGGTTCATTTTGATCGAGGGCTATACCATTTTTACAATTGGTGGGCCCACCAGTTTTACAATTTGTATGTATCTAAGTTGTTATAATTTATAATGGATTTAAAAGGCCCGTTCAATGCAAAACTTTCAGTTCTTTTGAGATATTTGTGCCTGGCGTACCACAAAAAAATATGTATGTAGGTCTCTCTGTCACCTGCCAGTTTGTTTAGCTCCTCCTTGGATTCTTTCTTCCTTCTGCTATTACCGCTAAATTAACATGTCCAGTTGGAGAAGGTTGGAAAAGTGAGGTTACAGGGAGAAGAGATAAAGAAGATGGAAGATTTTAAGTATCTAGGATCAACAGTCCAGAGCAATGGAGAGTGTGGAAAAGAGGTGAAGAAGTGTGTGCAGGCAGGCTGGACCGGGTGGAGAAAAGTATCAGGTGTGATGTGTGACAGAAGAGTTTCAGCTAAAATAAAAGGGAAAGTGTACAAAACCGTGGTGAGACCGGCCATGCTGTTTGGTTTAGAAACAGTAGCACTGAAGAAAAGACAGGAAGCAGAGATGGAGGTAGCAGAGATGAAGATGCTGAGGATCTCTCTGGGGTGACCAGGATGGACACGATCAGAGGATCAGCACATGTTAGAGATTTTGGGGATAAAGTCAGAGAGGCCAGATTGAGATGGTTTGGACATGTGCGGAGGAGAGAGAGAGAGTACATAGGAAGAGGGATGCTGAATTTGGAACCACCAGGAAAGAGGCCTAGAGGAAGACCAAAGAGGAGGTTCATGGATACAGTGAAGGAAGACATGAAGATAGTTGGTGTGACTAAAGAGGATGCAGCAGATAGGGTTAGATGGAAGAAATTGACTTGCTGTGGCGATCCCTAAAGGGAAATGCTGAAAGAAGAAGAAGTTGGAGAAGGTTGGTTGTAAATATATGTCTGTTTTTTTTTTTTACCAAGAGAGAATAAACAGAAAAGGGCGCAACTTTCCAAAACTTGTAAAATATTTTGGGTTTGCCAATGTCATTTTTCTAAAGTGGTGATTCATTTTGGGCTTTGGGCTCACACGAAGAAATGAGCAATACTTCATAACTATTGAGCGTTGCATCCTTCAAATAACATATATAATATATCAGCGTAATATCGGCGTAATCGGCTACTCTGCTTCAGATAATCGTGAGGCAAAATAAACAACCCCCATCGTGCTATATCTACTTTTTTGGGGGCATATTTATAATTATATTATGTTATTATACAGGTTGATTTCATTGAGTTTGGCATTTAAAAAAATAGACATTTTTTTTTATTTATCCTCAATAAATGAGAAATCTTGCTTTTTTATTAACAGACAGGAATGGCTGTCTGGTGGGAAAGTTCAACTTGTAACTTTATAAACTTTTTTGTAAGCCTCTGCCTCTCTTACGTGCCTGGTCCTTCTTAAATTTTACACATGGTTTTTGAGGCATAAAATGGAAAAAAATACAGTTAAGATTCTATTGCACATAAAAAAAATGCTGGTTAAAGTTTTACAAGACATTAAAAGTGAGTAATGTTCTTCTTTTATTCTGGCTAAATTGTAAAAATGCAAGCTTTTTATTTGAAACGACAAATATAAAAATAGCTACTTATTCAGGTTGAAATTTTTAAAAATAATCATCACTTTAATTAATTAAAATAGTATAAATCCAAGCGTAATGTTTCTTTTCAAGGACCTTCAGTAACATAATGTCATGATGCCCTCCCTTGCCACAAGAGGGAGCGCTGGACTTTTCCCTCATCACTCTGATTGGGACACCTGAGGGTGATTATTCTGATGCCACACACCTGTGGATTCAGCTGCCAATTGACTCTCAACTTTCTTGTTGGGTTGTCGTTATCTTCACCCCTTCCAGCTAGGGCTTCCTGGCCACCTGACCATAAGTTCAATCTTCGAACTCTGTTATATCATTTGAACTTTTAGATCCTGAGTTAACCCTGTGCCCTTTGCCTTACAGCTTTACTGGACTTTTTGTTAAATAAATCCTCTTTTGTTGTCCTGCATTTGGATCTCCTCCTTTCACATCCCCATATCATGACACATAATGTGGTGTGAGGCCTTTTAGGCCTGCTTGTTTGTTTTTTTTCTCCCCCAAAACTCACAGGTGCTGGATGGCTTCTAACGGGAGGATTGGCTGATTGCTCCCAGCTGCACAGACTTACCGGTGGCTATAAAAGACCTGGTGTCACCCACAGTCTCTGTCAGGTCTTCAACGATTCTAGTGGTAAACTGACCACCTCTAAGCTGAGTCAAATTTTGATATCAGACTAATTTTCTTATTCTCCTCACAGGAACCTTCAGCCCTTCCTCTTGGCCATCCAGCACTGCCTGAAGCCGTTATCTCTCTGCTGTGGATTCCTTTGTTCAACACTTAATAAACTGTTAAACCTGCAGTTGGATCCTCCTCATTCCCTCTCCTACACAACAGAAGACCTGACCAGAATGGATCCAGCGGGTTCTGCATCACCCTCAGTGTCAGAGATTCTGACCCGACAAGGAATATTCCTGGGACAACAACAACAGGCCATAAAGGCCCTCATGGACGAAAATACTCAATTAAAAACACAGTTACAGGCTTTAACAGACAAAGTAAATAATCTAAGTTCTCTTTTTCTGTCCACAGCCTCGGCACCTCCTTCAGCTATGCCCAGCCCACTCATGGACCACCATATTACGGACCCGGAACCTTTCCATGGAACCCTGGGGAAATGTCGTGGGTTCCTCTTGCAGTGTTCAAATGTCTTTACTCTAAGACCGCGGACCTTCGAATCAGACAAAGTTAAGAATTTGTACATTGTGGGTCTTCTTCGGGGCAGGGCACTGGAGTGGGCCGAGGCCGAAGACGCGGCAGCCCCCCTGGCTGATCGCTCAACATCTGATTTTCTGAGTTTATTCAGAACCATGTTCGAGGTGCCGGACCGGGCTGGAGATGCCTCCCAGCGTCTACTCCACCTTTCCCAGGGAACTCTATCTGTGGCGGAGTTCTCCATCTCATTCCGGACCCTAGCAGTAGAGGCTGGCTGGGGACAGAAGGCACTAAGAGGGGTGTTCCTAAATGCCCTGAATGATCCTCTGAAGGATGAGCTAGCTGGCAGGGGGACCCCATCCACATTGGAGGAACTCATTTCGCTGGCAATACAGTTAGACAATCGTCAAAGAGAGAAACGATATGAAAATACCACCCGGGCCCTACACCCTACTCCAGTTCACAGCCATCGACAGCCTTCCTCGGTCTGCCCCCCACCTGGGGCATTTGCATCTGTTCCACAAGAGGCTGAGCAGCCTTCCACAGAACCAATGCAGTTGGGACAGATGCATCTAACCAAAAAGGAAAGAGAGGTTAGACTAAAAGAAGGGAGGTGTCTCTATTGCGGGTCGAGAAGTCACTTACTCTCAGCTTGCCCTTGTCGCCCAAAAGACGGGGCCCACCGGTAGACCTAGGGTTACGGGTGGGCACAACTAGATGTCATGGTACCCCTAGGCTTATGATTCTTGTGACACTAACCTCTGGTTGTTCCTCTTCTTTTCCGGTCGAAGCGTTGGTGGATTCCGGGGCCGACGGCAACTTCATTGACGCAGATTTTCTCCGTCAGTGTGGATTCCAGTCCCAACCACTCGGAGAACCCATTAATGCCACGGTGATCGATGGACACGTTATCACCAGGGTGACCCACCAGTCCTCCCCGTTGGAGATGGTGGTATCGGGTAATCACCGTGAGCACCTTTCGTTTAACGTTATTTCTTCACCCGGCTCACCCCTTGTGTTTGGTTTCCCCTGGCTTAGGTTGCACAATCCACAGGTCGACTGGCAAAACCGGCGTATCGTCGGGTGGAGCAATCAGTGCCATGCAACTTGCCTCCAATCTGCCGTGACAACCGTCTCTTCTGACACGGTAGGCTCAATCGACCCGGTGGACGTTGCGTCTATCCCGGCAGAGTATCATGACCTCAAAGAGGTCTTCAGTAAGGAGAGGGCACAATCTCTCCCGCCTCATCGGCCATATGATTGCGCCATCGACCTCCTCCCTGGGGCAACCTTACCCGCCAGTCGCCTGTACAATCTGTCTGCTCCAGAGAGGGGGGCGATGGAGAAGTACATCAATGAGTCCCTGGCAGCGGGGTCCTTTTTTGTGGGTAAGAAGGATGGTTCCCTCCGTCCGTGCGTCGATTATCGGGGTCTTAATAACATCACCGTTCGCAACAAATACCCGTTGCCCCTCATTAATTCGGCGTTCGAGCTACTTCAGGGAGCCCGGGTCTTTACAAAACTCGATCTGCGTTGCGCCTACCATCTCGTCCGAATGCGGGAGGGGGACGAGTGGAAGACGGCGTTCAACACCCACCTGGGCCAATTCGAATACTTGGTCATGCCTTTCGGGTTAACTAACGCTCCCGCAGTCTTCCAGGCATTCATTAACGATGTGCTCCGTGACTTCCTTAATCGTTTTGTCTTTGTTTATCTGGACGACATTCTTATTTTTTCGCCCACTGTTGAGGAGCACATCGTCCATGTCCGTGCGGTACTCCAGCGACTCCTAGAGAATAGTCTGTTTGTAAAGGCTGAGAAGTGCGAGTTCCATTCTCAGTCCGTCAACTTCCTTGGTTTTATTGTACACGCTGGGCAGGTTTGCCCGGACCCCGAAAAAGTTAGCGCGGTGGCTGAGTGGCCTCGACCCAACACCCGTCGCAAACTACAACAATTTCTGGGTTTCGCAAATTTTTACAGGCGTTTCATTCGCAATTACAGTCAGGTAGCTCTTCCCCTTACCCAGCTTACTTCCACAGCCAGACTGTTCGTTTGGTCTCCCCAAGCAGAGGGTGCATTCACTGAGCTTAAAAAGAGGTTTACCTCGGCCCCCATTCTGGTCCAGCCCGACCCCTTGAGGCAGTTTATTGTGGAGGTGGACGCCTCGGATTCAGGGGTGGGTGCTGTGCTGTCCCAATACCATCAGGAGGATGGCAAACTCCATCCCTGTGCCTTTTTCTCTAAGCGTCTCTCTGCAGCTGAACAAAACTACGATGTGGGGAATAGAGAACTGCTCGCAGTCAAACTGGCACTCGAGGAATGGAGGCACTGGCTCGAGGGCGCAGAACACCCATTCGTGGTCTGGACAGACCACAAAAACCTCGCTTACATCCAAGCAACTAAGAGACTCAACTCTCGACAGGCCCGGTGGCAGCTGTTCTTTACACGCTTTAATTTTACCCTCACTTACAGGCCGGGCAACCGCAATACCAAACCTGACGCCCTCTCCCGCCTGCATGATGGTCATCAGTCCAGATCGGAGCCGGAGCCCATTCTACCCCCCTCCTGCGTCATTGGGGCAATCACTTGGGAGATCGAGACTGCAATAAGGGATGGTCTGCAGCATGATCCGGACCCAGCTAACCGTTCGTATGTGCCATCCTCTGCCCGCTCCCAGGTTCTCCTATGGGCACATGCATCCCGGTGGTCCTGTCACCCTGGGATTCGCCGTACAATGGCGCTTCTTCAGCGGCGGTTCTGGTGGCCAACGATGGAGGCAGACACTAGGAATTTTGTCGCTGCCTGTTCTGCCTGTTCCCGGGGCAAGGTCCCTCATCGTCCTCCTGCGGGGCTGCTCCATCCCCTACCGGTTCCCAGTCGTCCCTGGTCCCATATCGCACTGGACTTTGTGACCGGACTCCCTCCCTCAGAAGGTAACACTGTTGTGGTCACGATTGTGGACCGATTCTCCAAAGCTGTACATCTGGTGCCTCTTCCTAAACTCCCTTCAGCCTTGGAGACTGCCCAGCTCATGGTGACCCATGTGTTCCGTCTGCATGGTATCCCTCTGGACATAGTCTCTGACCGGGGTCTGCAATTCACATCAGCTGTTTGGAAGTCCTTCTGTAAGGCACTGGGGGCTTCCGTCAGCTTGTCATCTGGCTTCCACCCCCAATCCAACGGCCAGTCGGAGCGGGCTAACCAACACCTGGAATCCACATTACGGTGCGTGTTGGCCTCTGCCCAGTCCACGTGGTCGTCTCATCTCCCGTGGATTGAGTATGCCCATAATTCCCAAGTTAGTTCCTCCACAGGATTGTCCCCGTTCGAGGCTTCTCTGGGTTACCAACCCCCATTGTTCCCGGATCAGGAACAGGAGCTGGCCGTCCCTTCGGTGCAGCTCCATATCAGACGGTGTCGTCGGATCTGGAGGAAAACTAGGAGGGCCCTCCAACAGGCCTGCGGCCGGGCTCGGCGCCAAGCTAATCGCCACCGTCAGCCAGCTCCAGCATATCAGGTTGGTCAGTCTGTCCTTCTGTCTACCAGGAACATTCCCCTCAGGGCAGAGTCTCGCAAGCTTTCACCCCGCTTCATTGGCCCTTTCCGGATCCTGCGGCTGGTCAACCCGGTCTCGGTAAAGCTCGCCCTGCCCTCTTCCATGAAGGTACATCCTGTGTTCCACGTCTCTCAGATCAAACCGGTTTCTACCAGTCCCCTCCAGCCTCCTTCTGCTCCCCCTCCACCTCCTCGCCTTGTCGACGGCTCGGATGCGTACACGGTCAACCGTCTTTTGGATGTTCGTCGCCGAGGTCGGGGTCTACAGTACCTCGTGGACTGGGAGGGTTATGGCCCGGAGGAACGGTGCTGGGTGCCCCGTTCAGCGATCCTGGACCCTGGCTTGGTCTGGGACTTTCACCGCCGCTTTCCGGACAGGCCTGGTGGTCCGCCAGGTGGCGTCCGTAGAGGGGGGGTACTGTGGTGTGAGGCCTTTTAGGCCTGCTTGTTTGTTTTTTTTCTCCCCCAAAACTCACAGGTGCTGGATGGCTTCTAACGGGAGGATTGGCTGATTGCTCCCAGCTGCACAGACTTACCGGTGGCTATAAAAGACCTGGTGTCACCCACAGTCTCTGTCAGGTCTTCAACGATTCTAGTGGTAAACTGACAACCTCTAAGCTGAGTCAAATTTTGATATCAGACTAATTTTCTTATTCTCCTCACAGGAACCTTCAGCCCTTCCTCTTGGCCATCCAGCACTGCCTGAAGCCGTTATCTCTCTGCTGTGGATTCCTTTGTTCAACACTTAATAAACTGTTAAACCTGCATTTGGATCCTCCTCATTCCCTCTCCTACACAACACATAATACATGTTGATATGGGCGACCAGCTGCTGGCTCTCGGAGCCACATCCATTGTGTCTGGAGGAATTGGTTTGGTCCCGAGAGAGTTGTGGCGAAGGAGACAATTTTGAGGAGGTGCTTTGGGCTCTGTGTTTTTGCGGTTTGCATGGAAACGTCCGGTTGCTCACTTGAGGAACTGGAAGCGCACAATCGGACCCAATGAAATACAGAGAGACCAGTTTGGTGTTCCCCACTGCGGCCTGGTTTTGTAGACCCATTCCGGACCCTAGCTTTTGGGTTGCCAGGTTGGATACAGTGCGACCAGACTGGGACGCCGGTGAATAGGGCTGAGGGGGCATCGAGATGATTGCATTGCAACACTCAAATTTGCCTTTGGGGATAAATAAAGTACATTCTATTACCTGACATGATGGAAGATGGAGAATTTCTTCAGACCATCCATTGTTATTCTCTCTCAAATATTAAAAATGGTGCTGAGGTGTGATCCCTTGTTGGATAAAACAGGCTGTCAAATGGAACACAACTCCTTTCCAAAGTATCGATCCCTTCCTCTGTGTGGAGCACTTAGTGTCACCTCATTCCTGTTGTAGGAAACACTGAGTGTGTTTCTGGCAGATTGAACTGCTGAGATTAGATTGTGCTGAGTGTGAAATTAAACATTAGCTGTGCACAATTTCCAACCTGAAGCCACAGAAAAAGTGCTAAGGCAGTGAAATAAATGTAATGATGTCACAAACTGGAAGCAATTTCTGTTCAACAATGCTCCTTGGCAATTTGGTTTTAAATGACATCCTATTTGTGAGGACAAAGTGTTTGAAGCATGAAAAGCAAGTGTCGGAATATCAACTGCCAGGTTTTTTTTTTTTTTTTGTTTTGCTAATGACAAAAAACCTTTTTCACATTTGAAGGAGTTTCAGGCTTTTTTCAAAGATGACGTTTGGCGCGTGTGGAGGGAGTCAAAATATGATTTCAAAGAGCCCATGTATTGTGAACATGTGCACTCTGAAACACATACGTACATATTGGAGGGCTATCTCAAATTCTGACTATTGGATTATGAGGGCAAAATGTGATAAATGTCGGGACGCTTTCTGTCCGGCACTGCAGCAGGTCGACTCTTGCCATGTGGCAAGATTTGACTCGTCATGCGTCAAATGAAGGTAGACGTTGCATTTGCCACATGTTGAACTAATGGTTTTTTTTGCCACAATTCAAACGCAATAAAGCATTTGGTGTATTTTATTGAGACACTTTTGAATTGTCTCGTCGTGGTAGTTTCATTTGCCGGATGAGACAAACCAAGTTTAACTTCAACCTATCAGAATCACACTGCAAGCAATCTACAAACCAATCATAATCACCCCCATAGAAAACAATCCAGAGAAAAGCCGACCAGCAATTCAAAAGTTTATCTGTCATGATTCCCTCTCCTGCTGCCAGAGGGAGCCCTGGATGTTCCTCATCTCCCTGATTAGGGACACCTGAGATTGATTTCTGATGCCACACATCTGTGGACCCTGTCATGTATTTAAGGGCAATCACCCTGGACTTCCCCATCGGGTCACACTATCCATTCCAGCCAGATGTCCCCGGTTGCCTGACCCTGACCATGAACACATTCTGACAATAACCTTTTGCCATGCCACTGAAGCTTTGTTTTTCTTTTCACAGTATTAATGGACCGCCTAATTCAAACAAACCATGTTTTCTGTCTGCAAATAGGTTGTCCTCTTTCCACGTGCACACCGCTTCATGACATTATCAGGAAGTTTTGAAGAAAAAGCTGTAGCCATCTGTGAGGATGGATGCTGTAAGAGGACAATAATCCGAAACACAGAAGTAAATCAACTTTAGAGTTGTTTCAGAAGATCAGAATATAGGTCAGGTCATGGAGTGGCCAAGTCAAAGTCCTGACTTGAACCCCATTGAGCTGCAGTGGCAGGGTATAAAGACAGCAGTTCATGCCAAATAGCCCAAGAAATCTGACTGAACAGCAGCAGTTTTGTAAAAAGGAATGGTCTAAAATTGATCCTGAATGATGTGGCAGACTGATCTGCCAAAGGGAGGGCAGCCAGATATTGAATGTGATGGTTCAGTTACTTATTCCTCTTTCTGCAGTCACTGTTTGCATCTTAATCTCATTAGAATACTGAAACCTATATATTTTTGGGTTGTTTTAGTTAAGCCAAAATTGCTTCATATTCCTTTAACCAAGAAAAAAATGAGTGTTTTTATTTCTTTAAAAAATTAGCTTAAAGTTTCTGTTGTGTAAAAATGCAGCATAATCTATCAGAAAATCAGAAAATTGTAGCTTTTGTGAAGACAAACAAACAAAAACCCATGTCGTGCAAGCATACACACAAGAATAAATTCACATTTTAGAAAATCTTTCAGTTTTGAAAAATCAGCAACCAAGATTTTAGAAAACTGGCGAGCCATCCGTTCCTCACTGAGCAGCCCTTCATAATCAATTTTAGTAATCATACCACATGCTGTGTGCAGATGAATATTTGAACATGTCTGCAGATGGAATGCAAGCTTCCTGCAGAGGTAGGAGAAATCCCTGCAGAATAAATCACCTCTACAACTTTACAGAGCATCGAGAGATCAGGTCTTCACCTCATTTGCACCGGCAGCAAACAGAGTTGTTGAACTGTGAAAACAGGCTTTAGGAGGAGCGCACGGACATGGATTTCTTTGATTTGCTTTCTCCTTTTTTCAGTTATGTAAAAAAAACCTAGAAAACACATCATGTTTTCATGGTTGTTTGTTTATATCAAGTAGACGTCTCAAACTAAGAATCTATTCCCATGCAAGCACCCTGCTAGTTTGTGATAATCTCCAAGTCTCTATATAAAACAAAATATATTTTTTATACTAGTTTTTGCTGGTGAGAACACGTAAACAGCAGTATTGTGCTTTATGTAGTAATATTTCTGACCTATAGCAAACATATTTAATGTAGAAAAACATGTTTGTTTTTCTCAGCTCAGAAATGTGATATTTGTCCCAAAAAATCCTCTAAATACGGTAAATGTTTTCAATTTTACTTTTGGCACTGTAAATTTTTGTCTACTTTTTGTTCACTGAAGTTCTACAAATACAGCGAGCATCTCTTCATTGTTCTCACCGGCAGAGTCTTTACTGAGTTTCAGAAATGTTATTAAATTGGATGCTCTCCAGTCCCGGGTTGATTCCTTCTCCATCTGGGTGGGGGTCCCTCCTTCAAACGGAGCTCCATAAGGTTTCTTCTATTTTTCCCATCTGGGATTTTTAGAAAATTTTCCTCATTGAAAAGAAAATGGGATGATCCGAGGTGGTTAATTTGCTCTTGCACGTGGGAAACCCTCTGGATTCTCCTCTCATACTCGTTTGCTCCTTTGCGATAACCTCCAGATAGTCCCTGGGGGATCACCTAATTCATCAGCTCCTTTTCCTGAGTATATGTATCACTCCGGGCTCTAACTTGCCAAGGTTTCTATATTTACTCAACAAATTCTCCAACTAATTCTAAATCTTTTGAGTCTCTTCTGATAGAAATGTATTAACAATTAGTTACTGTTTACTAAAATAGTGTTATAATTTCTTTTTCTTTCTTTCTTTTAAAAGACTTTCACTGTTGGGGTTGATGATGTTTTACTTTGAAATATATGGACATTTTACAGTGTGTTTCCTTTTATTTGAGGTGACAAGCAATGTTCCCTCTAATTCTTTTTTTTCCTCTAATTTTTTATAAGTCTGAGCAAACACACAAGCTTCCTGAGCAAAAGGGGGCGGAGCTAAAACTTTTCCTCTTTTGTGACGTCAGCAGAAGTGACGAGCCAAACTCCGAAGCAGCGATTCGAAGCAATTTGTTTTAGAAAGAAAGAAGAAAGAGATATGTTCCAGAGTTTTGTCTCATTTTACTAATTTTAGTTGAAATAGATTTTTATTTTGTGCGCTGCATAGGTTTTTCTGTGCGCTATTAACCTGCGAGCAGTGCGCAATTGCGCTGGCGCGCAGCTCAGAGGGAACATTGGTGACAAGTGAAACTAGTCTACAATGTAATATGATTGAAGTATGAACAAAAAGGACACTCAAAACTAGCTAGCAATGCACTTCAGGACTATAAAATATTAGTTAAGTTAATAAACTAATATATGTTCTTTTTTGTTTACTTTTTGCATTTTTTGCCTGGTATATTAATTACAGTAAACATCAAAATTAATTGATAGTGAAAATAACAGGTAGATAAGGTTGTTGGAGAAAACACAAGTTTGAGCCTAAGTTTAATTCATCATGGGATAATAATCTATATTTATAACTCCACGGATGCAAATCCTGAGGGAAAATGTCTCCAGCCGTTCTGTGTCAAAATTCTGGGTAAGTTGGGAAATCATGAATATGCAACACGATTACACACATCTGCCATGTTTGATTATAAATTCAGTCAGATGGAATCCAACCCCTTCCACAGAAACTGCGTTCTCACAGACGGCTTAGTTAGTTCAATTATTTTGCATCTTCCAGCTCATTGCGAGAAGTTTCTCAGCTCTCGCAAATCTAATATTTTATTATTTGCTTGAAGACTTTAAATAAATTTCACATCATGCATTTGGCATTCCCCTGATTAACAAGCAGCTCTCCCACACATGCTAATCTTTGAGACTTAATATACACCTAATTAGGTTATTACATTTTAACACTAGAAGCTCCATGATTTTCTCAACCTCCTGTCTACCCCAGAAAGAGTCATCTGGGGGAGATGGTGGCTCAGTGGGTAGAGCGTTCGCCACAAACCGGGAGTTTACAGGTTCGAATCCCACTGAGTGCACATCTAGGGTCCTTGGAGAAGACCCTAACCCCTTGTTTCTCCCACCATTGGCGCCGTCATAGGTGGCAGCCTGCTGCGGTGAAAATGCAGCACAATAATTTCCCGTGAAGGATTAATAAAGTATTAAAAAAAAAAAAGACCTGCACACTGAGGAGCCAGTGTTGTTTTCGTCAACGATGATGAAAACAAAATGATTTCGTTGACGAAGCATTTTTTTATGACGATGACGTAACAATAGCAAAATAAATGCGAAATTTTGGTGACAAAAACGTGACGAGACGTTTGCAAGTTTCTGCTGACGAGACGAAAACGTAGCGAAATAGGTGTCAGACTTTCACATTTCTGTCTGTGAAAAGAAAAAAAACACAGTGGCTGCATCTGTCTCTCACGGCGGCACGCCCCCCACAATGCTGCACGTTCACACCGTCTACACAACACACCTGCAGCCATGAGGAAGTCACAAACCATGGTGAAAACAGCAGCAAAGGAGCTTGGTGGTCAGAAACTTAAAGTTTTCCATATATTTTGCGCAAACAGCATGCTAACTTCAAGCTAACGCTAGCTTGTCGGCGCTGCTAGCTTGCTAGTTAGCTTGGTTGCGCTAACAACTGCTTTAAATGCATTCCAATGTTTACTTTGTTTACAGGGTTATTAAGAGGTGTCATTTTTAAGTATGAATAAGTTACAATGTTCCTCACTCACTGAAAAAAAATATATTTATTTACTTTGTTTTACAATGTTCACTGTTTTGCGTAAGTTAAAGCTCGGCAGAGTTTTTTTTTTAAACAAACAACCTGCATTATTCTCAGTAATAAAGACACGATTGTTAAAGTTTTTTGTTTTTGTTTTTTTTTTTACACTGAAACTTGACTAAAAACGTTCTAAGTCTTTCCTGACGAAAACTAGACAAAAACTCTTTTGGGTTTTCGTGACTAAAACAAAACTATAAAGAGATGCCGAAAACGTGACTAAAATTTAAATTAAAATTTGTCCAAAGACGAAGACTAAAACGAAAACTTAGATGGCTGCCAAAAACAACAATGTGAGGAGCAGAGTCGTTTTTGCGATTCAATTAGTCTCCTAGTCCTAGTCTCCGAGTGTTAAGTGGCTTCCAAACGACTCTTTAGTGTCTTGTTTTAATAACTCAAGCAAAAATCCTGGTGTCTCGAGACACCTCCACAGAGCTTTCAGGTAGTGGTGGTCAATTGACCCCCTCTTGAGGGCTCTAGTGTTAAGAGATTGCAGCTTATGAATTCACAAGAAGTAGCAAAAATTAAGAAAAAACAAAAAGCAAGGAATCAGAAAAGCCTCTCCTTTCAAACTTTTAAGTTAAAATGTTGCATTTTTTATATAGTTTTCTGATTTTATAAATTGGCTAAAAATATCTTGCAGTTTTTTTTTTTCTACAAGGTTTGTGAACTTGTTAGAAAAGAAAATGTCAGTCCCAGCAAAGAAAAAAATGTGAAATCTGAGGAGAAAAAGTTGGATGGAAGGAAAAACTGCTGCCAACATCGCCTGCGGGAAGAAAGGTCTGGCATACAATTACAAGTCTTAAAAAAAGTACAAAGCACACGCAGAGATAGGGGTATATTTTTGGTCTTTCTCACCTGCAGGTGTTACCTGCTCTGCAGTGAGCAGCTGAATGTCTTATTCAGTCTTTAACTCAAATGCCCCCAGCTACACCTCTCTGGGACCACACCGGCTTGTTTACCACATTCCTCTTGCAGCTCGGTCAAGTTTGATTGACATTCGTGGTCAGTGAGTCACAGGTACTCCAAAAGGCCCCACCGGCAGCAAGCTGCTTTCACAAAGAGACGGGGAAGGTAGTAAGCTGATCCGACAGCTATCCATCCACCTTTTCAACCATGTTTCTCTACTTTTCTTGATTTGTACTTACGTTCTTATCTCGAGTTCTTTTTCATGTCATTTTATGTCTCCCAACTTTTACTTTTGATGTTTTTAAAAAAGTTCTTATTTATTTAACTTTTATTTATCAATGTAAAAAAACTATTGCGATCGTGATCTTTTTTAGAAGAGTAACACAACCAAGAGGTCAGAAGAGCACGTCTGGCGAAGATGGCCAAAAAAAACCATGTATGGGGAAGGAGGAGGAGCGCCCAAACGCAGGACAACAAACAGAATTTATTACCAAAAAATCCAGCAAGGCTGTGAAGCAAAAGCACAGGATTAACACAAAGAACTAGCTTTTGGTTAAATTTAAAAAAAAAAAAACAACAACAACACAGAGCACACAGATATAAACTTGGGCAGGAAGACCTGGTTGGAAGAGATGATGACTCGACGAGGAAGTCAGGGGAGACTGCCTTTAAAGAAGCAACAAGCTAATGACGCACAAATAATTAGCATCAGGCTAATGACCACAGGTGTTTGGGATTAGGCTGAAATCTAGGAGAGGGACGTCATTTTTCTTTTCTTAACACGTCCAGTCATGATCTTTTTTATAAGAGTAACACAACCAAGAGGTCAGCAGAGCACGTCTGTGATCATATGGATGGGGGAGGAGGAGGCTGACCCAAACGCAGGACAACAAATGGAATTTGTTAACAAAACTTCAGCAAAGCTGTAAAGCAAAAGCACAGGATTAACACAAAGAACTAGCTTTTGGTTAGATTTAAAAAAAAAAAAAACAACAACAACAACAACACAGAGCACACGGATATAAACTTGGCCAGGAAGACCTGATCGGAAGGTATGATGACTAGAAAAGGAAGTCAAGGGAGGTTGCCTTTAAATGGGCATCAGCCCAACAATATACAGATGATTAGCAACAGGCTAATTACCACAGGTGTTTGGGATCCGGCTGAAATCTAGGAGAGGGACGTCATTTTTCTTTTCTCGACATGTCCAATCATAATCTTTTTTATAAGAGTAACATAACCAAGAGGTCAGCAGAGCACGTCTGTTATGATATGGATGGGAAAGGAGGGGGATGACCCAAACGCAGGACAACTAACAGAATTTATTACCAAAAAATTCAGCAAGGCTGTAAAGCAAAAGCAGATAATTAACACAAAGAACTTTTGGTTAAAGTTAAAAAAAAAAACAACAACAACACAGAGCACACAGATATAAACTTGGGCAGGAAGACCTGGTTGGAAGAGATGATGACTCGACGAGGAAGTCAGGGGAGACTGCCTTTAAATAAGCAACAAGCTAATGACGCACAAATAATTAGCATCAGGCTAATGACCACAGGTGTTTGGGATCAGGCTGAAATCTAGGAGAGTGAAAACGTCAATTTTCTTTTCTCAACACGTCCAGTCTCTCTCTGTTCTTCTTGTACATGTACACATGTCGTGTTTAGACACCTATGAAGGCTTCGTTGAGCTACAAACATGAAGATATATGCATGTGTATCTAACAAATATTAATTATACACACTTGTTTAAGGTTTTCCTCAATCCGTTTTAAATGTTCTCAAGCATTCAAAAATTTTTAGATCTATTGAGGTCAATAAATAATAAGAAGGATATTTATGGAAGATTTTATATTTAAAGGTTTTTCAAAACTTGGATTCTGCAGTTTGATGACCTGAAGATTGGGCGGATTTGGACTTAAATGGATACATTCATCAGGCCTTGATTTCCAACAATCACTGAACCTATTTACTTTTCTCATGTACATTTCAGTGTAAAGTGCATCAAGTTAGCAAAGCTAGTGCAAATTCTTTTAAACTATTACTTTGGTGCATTTACATAAAAATGGCATTCTTTGTTGGGACCAAGCAGGTGCAGAGCATGGGAATGCTGCAAAACACCACCTGCTTACGTTAGAATGTGGGCATGGTGGAGAACAAAATCCATGGCTAAGAAGGCCAGGCATTGCAAATTGCTCAAATGTGCATGAATAAAGTAGGAAATAACTTTTTTTTTTTTTGATGCAGTAATGACGTTCAAACATGGTAGAAGCCACCGAAATGTTGGTTTGTCATAAAACCCTCTCCTTAAACATGTATATTACCGTATTTTCCACACTATAAGGCACACCTAAAAACTTTATATTTTCTCTAAAGTCCACAATGCGCCTTTTAACCAGGAGCGCCTTATATATGGATTAATATTGAGCTACAACAGGTGTCGCAACTGCGGTAAGCAGCCGCCGACTCCATTACCCCGGTAGAAGAAATAGTGCGCGGTGCATGCTGGGATATATGAAAGGGCGTCTCATTTCCATTTGTGTGTTTGTGTAAAGACCCTGAAATGGCTCCTACCAAGAGGCACTGTTACACCACAGAGTTTAAACTCAAGGCGATCGGTCACGCAGTAGAACACGGGAATAGAGCCGCAGCAAGAGAGTTTAACATCAATGAATCAATGGTGAGGAAGTGGAGGAAGCAAGAGGATGCGCTGCGCCAAGTAAGTAAGACTAAACAGATTTTCCGCGGGAACAAAGCAAGATGGCCACAGTTAGAGTACAAAGTTAAACAGCCTTTACTGTAGCGCCTTATAATGCGGTGCGCCTTATATATGGAAAAAGTTTTAAAAAATGTCATTTATTGAAGGTGCGCCTTATAGTGCGGAAGATATGGTACATATTTTTTTAAAAGCTGCTTTAACCCAATTGTCAACATATCAAAATGATGGTTAAATATCAAGAAAAATAATACCTGAGATGTTGAAACATGAACCAATTTGGTGAAAACTGAGAATGCCAAAATAAAGGTATAAAATCTATAAATCCAAGGCCATAAGCTTGGTATAGAAAAAAATAATAAAAATGTATCCCTAACACAGATGTTTGCTCAATAACTGTCCCCGTGTCTAAAGTCTAAATCTAAAGGTCGTTCTGGATTCTGCAGCTAATCAGTATGCCAGTGAACAAACACATGTCTTTGGACATTGACCGTTTGACCAGAAAGATTCTTTTAGCAGATTCACTCTGGATACACGAACACGCTTGTGCCAGTTTGGCATCGAGTAAATGACTTTGTTCTTTGGATTTCCAGTAACTCCATGAATAATCAGCCCAAAGTCAAGATGGAGTGTCTTGGCTTTGTCTCGTCTCCCTTTCAGATTTGAGAGAAGCTGACAATAGAGAAACTTTGGTGGTCTGAACATCTGCTCAATAAGTATAGATTCCCTGATTCAGCTGAGGACAGTCACAAGTTCACTCAAATTCTCTCCAAGACCATTAAAAAAAAAAAAAGGTTCATTATAATTTTAATGAAGACTTAAAGTTGCAGAACTTTTAGTTTTTTTTTTTTGTTGAAGGATAGACTAACACTTAAAAAATGTAGACAATTTTGGTTGATTTAGGGATTGTGAGAAAAAGTAATTTATTGATCCCTCACTGGCAACATTTGTGTGCTGCACTACGACACCGCAGCAGGCTGCCACAACGGCAACAATGGTGGGAGAAACGGGGGGTTAGGTGTCTTCTCTAAGGACCCCAAACATGAATTCAGTGGTAATCGAACCCACAAACTTCTTGTTAGCTTCTGGTCCATATGCAAACGCTCTACCATTGAGCCACCGTCAATTATAAGTCGGAAGAGGAGCGGCTCGACACCGAACTCCTCGCTGATGGCAGAGCTCCTCATCCGATCTCTGAGTGAGAGCCCAGCCACTCTGTGGGGGAAGCTCATTTCGGCTGCTTGTATCCACAATCTTGTTCTTTCGGTCAACCCCCACAGCTGGTGACCATAGGTGAGGGTAGGAACGTAGATCGACTTGTAAATCGAGAGCTTTGGTTTTCGGCTCAGCTCTTTTTTTTTTACCACGACGGACCGATTTAGCGTCCTAGTCATTGCTGACGCTGCACTGATCCGCATTTCGATCTCCCGCTCCATCCTTCCCCCACTCGTGAACAAGACCCCGAGATACTTAAACTCCTCCAATTGGGGCCGGGCCCCTTTTCATGACTCACAGGTGACATTCCACCCTTTTTCAGACGAGGACCATGGTCTTGGATTTGGAGGCGCTGATTCCCATCCCGGCCGCTTCACACTCGGCAGCAAATCGATCCAAATTATACACGT
The DNA here is from genome assembly GCA_902685375.1 of Neostethus bicornis. Taxonomy (NCBI): domain Eukaryota; kingdom Metazoa; phylum Chordata; class Actinopteri; order Atheriniformes; family Phallostethidae; genus Neostethus; species Neostethus bicornis. The sequence continues at coordinate 8,595,083 of CACRXE010000076.1, read as the reverse complement.
GTGGGTGTCCCTCGTTATCAGTAAAAATTCGGTCTAATACATTGATATCCAACATAAACACATGTTAATCATGTTTTATTTGACAATTCACATGTGATTTTAGTTATTTATGTAAACTTCGGGGATTTCTTATACCTGAATGTGATGTTGCTTCAGTAGTTTTCATCTCAAAATTCTGTTTATTATAAAAGCTCATATTCATGACGGTACATTTGGATTTAGGCCTCCTGCTCGTAAACATGGTGATTTTTTTTAGTCCCAGGCAGAACAGAGGTGGGCACGGAACGGTGTGTCAGCATCACTTAGTCAACACTCATCTGTCCACCAACCTCTTCATCCTGAGGGAGGAGTGGAGGTGGAGTAGAGGGGCTGGTGGGATGATGCAGGTGACCCTGTTTTTCTACACGCTCCACCAACTAGCTGACATGCTGTAAAGCCTCAGGGGGAACACAAAGCTCCCACACATCAACGAAGCCACTGTTCTGAAGAATCTGATTATGTTTTTGGGTAAACATTCTGAAAGCTTCTCTTTTAATTATATTAAAAAAGAGAAAAACCTTAGAGATTAGAGTGCTGACAGTTACCTCAATGGAGCTAATTGTGAGTCATTTCACAGAGCAGCAGAGTTGAAAATGACTGTGTTGGCCAGCGGCCCACACGTGTCCATTAATGAGAGCTTTGAACTGCTCTTAGTAATGGAAGAATGGTCTGGAAATTATGTTGGGCACAAACAACAATCCACATTCATATCAGGAGAAGAAAAGCAAGTCTTTATGAGATTTAAGCTCCTGCTAAGCCCATCAATACAACTCAGATTGTCTGGTAAAGTTTAATCAGATTAGTGAAGAGAGTTGCAGCATTGTTAAGAAAAGACGACAATTTTTTAAAGTTTTGGGATGATCCACTCAACAGAATGGAATGTATCTGAAAAATCATGACTTATCCCGGTAGGTTGAACACTTTAAATTTTGTTTAGTTTTATTAAAAAAAGAACACTTGACTAATCATCCATATTATTTTATTTACTGTACAATGGGGGAGTGTCATGATATGGGCCTAAGGCCAAAAATATACCCTTGACTCAACAGACAGGCTCAGATGAAGAAATTATAAGCAGATTTATTAGATTGATAAAAAGACCAAATAAAGAAGACAAAAACAGATAAACTAGGCAGGTTCTGACGTAAGAGCTGGATCCAAAAACTGGATAACAGGTCAAGCATGGTAAACAAATGATCTGGTGAAGAGTGTGTCAAAAACTGTTCCATTTATGCTCCAGAAGATGAGTAGATGGGTTTCAGGTGTGACTTGTTGCACACACGCAGATCAGAGGGAGGGGGGGAACAGGACACCGAGGGGGATCAGACTACTCTCCTAACAGGGAGATGGTGGCTCAGTGGTTAGAGCGTTCACCCGCGGATTGGAAGTCAACTGGAAGTTCGTAGGTTTGCATCCGGCTGAGTGCACGTCTAGGGTCCTTGGAGAAGACGCATAACCCCCCGTTTCTCCCACCATTGGCACCTGTCATGGGCAGCTTGCCGCGGTGTAGGAGTGCAGCACACAAATTTCCCTAGTGAGGGATGAATAGAGTTAGTAAAAAAAAAAACTTTTATATGGTTTACAGTCGTTTGTCTGGCTGCTCCAAATTCGTTCTTGCTTTTACTTACTATCTTTGGATGACCGGTCAAAAGATTGACTCAATATTTTAAAGTTTCCTTCACCTTAGAAGTCTTAAATTGTTGCTCCATGAGGTGTTGGCTCAGTGGTAGAATTTCTGTATTTTGACCGGGAGGACCTGGTTCGATGCCCACTGGGCCCAAGACGTACCTGGGATCACAGAAAAAAAAAAAAAGTCATAAATTATTTATAAAATAATAGTAATAAAAATTCAGATTTCCATCCATTTGTCAAGAGAGTAGTCTGTTCCCCCTCTGTGTCCTGTTTCGCCCCTCCCTCTTGTCTGTGTGTGTGCAACTAGTCACACCTGAAACTCATCTACTCATCTGATGGAGCATAAATGGATCAGTTTTTTACACACTCTTCTCCAGATCATTTGTTTACCATGCTTGACCTTGCTGCAGTTTGCTGACCTGTTATCCAGTTTTTGGCTCCAGCTCCTACATCAGAACCTGCCTAGTTAATCTGTTTTTGTCTTCTTTATTTGGACTTTTTACCTATCTTATAAATCTGCTTGTGATTTTTTCATCTGAGCCTGTTTGTTGTGTCAAGGGTATATTGTTTGCCTAAGCTCCACATCATGACACCATTCATTTTCTAATCTGGCTCTTCTCATTCGGTTTTGCTGGGTATAATCCCTTGGCTCATTGCCAATAAGCAGGTGGGAAGTAGGGTACAGTCTGAATAAGTCGCCAGTTTGGCTTAATGTATTCGAGAAAATCATAATGAATTTTTTCTCCAGTTAAAGCAAGTACATATGCGTACATACAGCATGTGCTTCCTGTCTTCTCCGGGAGTTGAGTTTAGTACATGATACGTTACGTCTGTACGACCATCCACAGCTAGCTTCAATGGAAAAAAAAAAGGCTTAAAGGCACGTAACTCTCTAAGGAGCTTTTTAGTCTCCAATTACCCCTCAGGAAGTCACGAGTACTGTTTATTACAAAAGTGCCTTGGGCTATCTGTAGAGCCTGTAGAGCGACTGTTCCTCCACAATCGGGAAATGAAAAGAATAAAATCTTCTCTGCTAAATGTTTCAGAAATACATAATCGGGAGTTGTACCAGAAAACCAAGCCATGACGGAATGTGTGTGTATTTATAGATATGTTGTAAATACTGAGAGAAAGAGTACATCTACAAGTCTTAACATGTTCCTCACTGTGGTGTGAAACTGCTGACAGTAAAAGTCTGATAAAGCAGAGCCACCGGAACACAAATCACAAACTGCCTGCCTCTTGTGCCGTTTGAAAATATAAATGAAATATGATACAGACCCTCTGTGCATAATAACCACATCAACTCTGATCATAAAGCTAGTGCAGGAGCAATGCAGACGATGGAGAAGATATCTTTTTTTTTTTTTCTTGCACAGTGAAACCTAATACAGCGTTTTAAAAAGCAGATTTATTCTCAGGTACCAACAAAGCTGGATTTAAGACTGGTTTTAAATGCTAGAAAGAAGCAATGGAATGCAGGGATTTATTTGACTATGATATTATTATTCTGGATACTGTATTTATTACATCTGCAGGAAGTTTTAAGAGGATGCAATTAAAACCTCCCTGGTGAGGTGTTTCGGGTACATCCCACCGGGAGGTGACCGAGAGGCAGACCCCGGGCCCGCTGGAGAGACTATGTCTCACAAGTAGCCGGGGAACGACTCGGGATCCTTCCGGGTGAGCTGGAGAATGCAGCCGGAGTGAGAGAGGCCTGGGCTTCACGTCTGAGACTGTTGCCCCTGCGACCCGGCCCCAGATGAGCGGATGACGACGGAACGGATGCAATTAAACCCTGATATTTTGATATTTTGCATAAAGTGATGCTCATTATAATTATTCATACCACTAACAAATTCAACTTTAATTTAAATTTGAAAAAAAAGTTACATGTCCAAAGTTATTCTTATGTTTCTTACTGATTAGAAAAAAAAAAAAATATTTGTTATTCCAAGAAACAAATCCTTCTTCTACTTGCTGACAAATTTCTTGCATGTCCTGCTCTTATTTTGTCCATTTCGTCCACTTCTGAACCTCTTGACCCACAGGAGCGCCAGAATCTATCATGGCCGGTTACAGCCAGGGTACACCCTAAACAGGACATCAGTCTGTTGCAGGGCCAAATACTGAGACCAACAACCATTCAGACGTACACATTCATTCCTAGGGGCAATTTCCTTATGGCCAGTCAACCTCACCTGGATGTTTTAGAGTGTGGAAGGATATCAGTGGACTTGGCATGCGTGCAGAACATGCACACTTCACACTGAAAGACAGAAATAACTTGTTTTGCTCAAACCCCACCCAGTTTGCTGTGTGGTCACAGAGCAAACCAACTGCGCCACCGTGCAGCCCTACTTTGATTCTAAGCATATAAGAGTCGAGAAATATTATTTTCCATAATAGTATTTCTTCTAATGTCTTGTCATCTGTTGAAAGAAGGATGTGTCACTTACAGTAAAATAAATACATAAATATTGCGTCTTTGGACCAGGAGAAGTCGGTTGGATTTCTGCTAAGCCACCTTGGTGTCCTTGAAGCACACATTTAACTCCCTGTTTCTCCCACCTTTGGCACGATTGTGGTTGGCTGCTGAGGTGCAATGCAGCAAAGGAATTTTTCAATTGAGAAATAAATAGAGTGCGGTAAGAAAAAAAAAAAATGCCAGGGATATCAATTATTATCAGCATTGTATATAGGTTTACAAGTGTTGTTGAAATTTTGATTTAAAGCAATTAAACTTTCCTGTTTGCTTTCTTTATTTTGTATCTCTTTCTTTTTTTCTGGATTTTTCTTTACATCCCCCAGCCTGCAGATGGAGCTCTCTGTGGGCTCGAAAGATTCGAATTTTTGGGTCTATTTTTGGAAATTGATTTGAAATTACTCGATGGTTAATGGGGCTTTGGATTTACCATCCTCAATGGTGATGACCCAACAATGAAGTCTGGGCTGATTGCCTTTAAATAGGCAGCAGGTAAATAAATCCACAGGTGTGTGGCATCAGGGTCATGACCACAGGTGTTTGAGATCTGGGAGAGAGAGGTAGACCCAGGGATCCCTCTGGTGGCAGGTGAGGGAATCACGGCGTTGAGTAAATGGGGAGGCACCTTAGAAATAAAATTTATTATTGTTATTATCTAATTTTATTGAAATGTTGTATGTATTGTGATGTAATTAGAATATGAATGCATTTTGTGACCTAAATGTGTCGAAAACTTAATCCATGCACATATTCGCTTTATGTTTGCAGGTTTATTTCTAATTAGTATTACCTCTCAGCAAATAAAAAACTTGAAAAATGCACGTTTGAACAAGCTCTTCTTGAGAATAAAACTCACGCTGTATGTGGGGAAGTGCTGCTTGAGGCAATTTAGTTGTAATCAGACAGTATTTAATTGGCTGCACGCAGGCTTATGGTGTAGTGTAAACAGATATTGTCTTTGACTGATACAAATTCACTTTACAAGGATTAAGACCGCTTATAAAACTCATCTGGGGGTTTGTCAGTACGCTGGCATACAGGGCTCTACAGTAGAGAAAAGGGAGTGGGATGCACACAAAGTTAGCATTTTTATAACTCCTCTCTTTCTTACAGGGAGCATATATTTAATTACAGTCACGACAACGAAGACATGAGGGAGTTTAGATGCAACAAACCTCATCACTCGTCCCCCCCACCCTCAGTTAAAATCTCACTCTCACCGCACAGCATGCTGTACAGATTAGTTTGAGGTCGGAAATTACAGAACATCTCCTGACCTCAGTTGAGCTCTGCATGAGCTAGCCAACGTTCAGCACCAGCTTCCTGCAGCCTAATGATCCAGTTTTCCTTCCAAGCTTACGAAACAGACTTTTTTTTTGTCCAAATTGTATTTCCATTAATCATACAGGAGATGAAAATTTACTTTGCTTACTGTCGAGCTTGGTAAATGTGATGATATAAATAAATTCAACCCTTCTTCTCCTTTCAGCATTTCCCTTTAGGGATCACCACAGCAAGTCAGTTTCTTCCATCTAATCCTATCTGCTGTATCCTCTTTAGTCACACCAACTATCTTCATGTCTTCCTTCACTGTATCCATGAACCTCCTCTTTGGTCTTCCTCTAAGCCTCTTTCCTGGTGGTCCCAAACCCAGCATTCTTCTTGATATGTACTCTCGCTCTCCTCTGCACATGTTCAAACCATCTCAGTCTTGCCTCCCTAACTTTATCCCCAAAACCTCTAACCTGTGCTGTTCCTCTGATTCTGTCCATCCTGGTCACTCCCAGAGAGATCCTCAGCATCTTCATCTCTGCTACCTCCATCTCTGTTTCCTGTCTTTTTCTCAGTGCTACTGTTTCTAGACCTTTCAGCATGGCCGCTCTCACCACGGTTTTGTACACTTTCCCTTTCATTTTAGCTGAAACTCTTCTATCACACATCACACCTGATACTTTCCCCCACCCGTTCCAGCCTTCCTGCACACGCTTCTTCACCTCTTTTCCACACTCTCCATTGCTCTGGACTGTTGATCCTAAGTACTTAAAATCTTCCACCTTCTTTATCTCTTCTCCCTGTAACCTCACTTTTCCATTTGGATCCCTCTCATTCACACATGTACTCTGTTTTACTCTGACTAATCTTCATTCCTCTTCTTTCGAGTGCAAACCTCCACCTCTCCAGCTTTTCCTCCACCTCTTCCCTCCTCTCACTACAGATCACAATGTCATCTGCAAACATCATTGTCCATGGGAATTCCTGTCTGACCTCGTCTGTCAGCCTGTCCATCACCACAGCAAACAGCAAAGGACTCAGAGCAGATCCTTGGTGCAGTCCCACCCCCACATTGAACTCCTCTGTCTCACCTACAGCACACCTCACCACTGTCTTACAGCCCTCATACATGTCCTGCATCACTCTAACATACTTCTCCGTCACACCAGACTTCCTCATACAATACCATAGTTCTTCTCTAGGTACCCTGTCATACGCTTTCTCTAGATCTACGAAGACACAGTGCAGCTCCCTCTGACCTTCCCTGTACTTCTCTATCAGCATCCTTAAGGCAAATACTGCATCTGTAGTGCTCTTTTTAGGCATAAAACCATACTGCTGCTCACAAATTCTTACTTCAGACCTTAGCCTAGCTTCGACAACTTTTTCCCATAACTTCATTGTTTGACTGATCAGTTTTATTCCTCTGTAGTTACCACAACTCTGCACATCTCCCTTGTTCTTAAAAATAGGAACCAGTACACTTCTTCTCCATTTATCAGGCATCTTCTCACTTTCTAATATCCTGTAAAACAGCCCAGTCAGAAACTCTACTGCCACCTCACTTAAACACTTCCATACTTCTACAGGGATATCATCAGGACTGAGAGCCTTTCCACTCTTCATCCTCTTCAGTGCCCTCTTTATTTCTGCCTTACTAACACTCATCCAAGGAATTTTTCAGTAATAGCTTTAAGTATTTGTTTCAGTGTCTGTCCAGACTTGCTTTTTTTTTTCCCAGACACTTTATGGTTAACAGTGAATTTGATACCAGTGTAAGTCAAGAAATGATAAGCTTTCCTTAATGGGATGCTTCAGGGATCCATCTCCACCTCTGGTCGTATTACTTCCCACCGTAACATCAGCCATGAGATGTGTTCACTGAATTAAGGGACACAAATCAAAGTTTGTCTCTTCTTTGTGGGAAGCTCAGCATGCACTTACCCACAGTCAGTGCAGTTTAACAGAGCTTCTCTTTTTCACATTTATCACAGATGAGCCCAACACTATCATTTTCTGCCTCGACAAACATAAAATCTATGCCCCTGGTAATAGCAAAACTGCAGGGGGGGATTTCAAAGAGGTGGCTCAATATTCAGGAAAAGATTTACACACTTCTACTCTGCAGACAGCTTCAGGCTTTTATCTGTCAATGATACACAGCTTTCACACAGTCACAAGGGATCACAGACACTTACAGAATATCCCACTGAAAATCTGCCCTAGGTAATTATTTCTGCATTTCTCTCACATTATTTTGGAGTGTTATTCAATTGGCTTGTGGACAAACTTAAAAAGAAATATTAACCAAATATAATATTTACATTATTTTTTTCCTTTTTTCCTAATTTTATTTATCAATTTTCCAAAACAGCTTTATTTACATTGATAAAAAATTGGTAGGAATTAATCATGCACAAAATTTGTAGTCATTCCGTTCCGTTCCATCATCTTCCGCTCATCCGGGGCCAGGTTGCAGGGGCAACAGCCTCAGACGGGAGGCCCAGGCTTCTCTCAACCCGGCTGCATCCTCCAGCTCACCCGGAAGGATCCCGAGTCGTTCCCCGGCCAGCTGTGAGACATAGTCTCTCCAGCAGGTCCGGGGTCTGCCCCTTGGTCTCCTCCCGTTGGGACGTATTCGAAACACCTCACCAGCGAGACGCTCGGGGGACATCCTGACCAGATGCCTGAACCACCCCATCTGGTTCCTCTCGACCTGGAGGAGGAGCGGCTCGACACCGAGCTCCTCCCGGATGGCAGAGATCCTCATCCGATCTCTGAGTGAGAGCCCAGCCATTCTGCGGAGGAAGCTCATTTTGGCCGCTTGTATCCATGAGCTCATTCTTTCGGTCACCACCCGCAGCTGGTGAGGGTGATAGGTCGTGATGGGTGAGGGTGGGAACGTTGATCGACTTGTAAATCTAGAGCTTTGCTTTTTGGCTCAGCTCTCTCTTTACCACGACTGACCGATGCAGCGTCCTAGTTATTGCTGACGCTGCACCGATCCGCCTATCGATCTCCCGCTCCATCCTTCCCCCACTCATGAGCAAGACGCAGTTTGTAAAATAGTTTACAGTTTGTAGTCATCAAACTGTAAAAGATTTTGTGAAGGGGAGGGAGTCTTATTTTATTCATAAAATAGAGGGAAAAGAAATGATCGTAAACCATTAAAATCAAACAAAATGTGATAAAATCTCACAAAAATCTGCCTAAGAGCAAAAAAAAAAAAAAAAAAGAAAAAACAAGCCCCTGCCTGGGAAGTCCAGACTTCCTTCACTTTGTTCATGTCTCCCAGTTCATCTGAGAGGATTCCACGGTGGGGTTTTCATTCAACAGTCATGTTAGTTCACGAGAAATATTCATTTTTTCAAAGCAAAACAATATCAACTTAATTAAAACTTCAGTATTTTAAAAATAAACGTATCGAGTGTCGTAGTGTGTCTAAAAAAGGCTAAATTATTTTAAGCATCTCAGACAGGAACAGCCTGAAGGATCAAAATGTTTAGTTTTGTCTTTTGAACCGTGTATCGCTAATGGGGTCACAGAAGTTACCGTAGTCTAACTTGGCTGATTTCAGGTGAGAGGCACGGTACACCCCAAAGAGATTGCCAATACGCTCTGGGGCCACACACACAGACAACCATTCACACACTCATTCATAGGGACAATTTTGTAGCAACCAATTACCCAAATGCACATGTTTTTAGAACATGGGAGGAAACCGGAGTTCCTGAAGAGCATCCATGCATACAAAGGGAGAACATGCAAACTCCACACAGACAAGCTATTGTAATGCCGAAGGAGGAGAACCCAATTGCGAAACAAACAAAGATTTATTTAACAAAGGTATCCAGCGAGGCTGTAAAAAAGGAACAAGAGTCAAAAACAGCAGTTCATGATCAGTATAGTTTCCAAGGAATCTTTCTTAGTTTCAAAGGTTATTCGTTGGGTCGGGAGTCAACCAAGGCAGGTAGGAGTGAAGACCCGACAAGGAATGCTGGACTGGCTTTTTACTAGGCAGCAGGGCGAATGAGGCGCAGGTGATCAGGATCAGGTAGGATTTGGGGAAAGGGAAGATGGTCTAGGGCTCTCACTGATGGCAGATGAGGGAACCACAACACAAGCCAGTGTTCCAAGACTTGAACCTCTGGCCTTTTTTGCTGTGAGGCTACCGTACGAATAATTTTACCACTGTGCAGCCAGAACAAAATGATTTTGGTAAATTTTATAAGTTAAGAGAAAGAGTTATAGTTTCTTTGAAGGAATACTTTCTATAGTTTTCAAACTTATCTGAGGTCCCTTTAGCAGGGACGGAGGGCAGTAAAGAGCATCTAAAGCCGCAGGGCACCATCCCGATGATAAATGCCTTCATTTTCTATTATAGTCACATTGACCTTCAAAGATATCAACGTGTTTCAGCCCACCGGCATTCGTCAGCAAGTCAAGAAAGTGGATGCAAGTCAAGACAAATGGTCCAGTTAAAACTTTTGAGAGAACACAAGGATACAAGGACACAAACTTTAAAAGATGTCAACACTACTTGTTTCGTGACTTTACTAGTTTGTTGCACAAAAGGCTCTCATCTGAAATGAGACGCCTGCTGTAAGTCTCTGAATGGTTGGTGTGTTAATATTAATGAAACATCAAAACTGTCTGAAGTACAGTTCTCTTTGAAGGCAAGCTTTTGGGGTTTATGCAAATTGTGTTTCGACATTGTCTTGCTTAAATCAGACAATCCTTCTTAGGAACAAACATTGAGATGGAGGCAGAAACTAATCTAAAATCTTTTCTTTATGTGTCAAATGTTTCTCTTTCTTCAAAAGCCATGCAAGTTGCACAAACCAAATTCACTCACTCTGCTCCCATTCAACAGTGATGCTGACTTTTGAATCAAAAATAGAAACGTCTTATTTCAATTGAAGATACCGTACTTCCCCATTCTAAAAGATTGGACTGAGGGAAAATGTGAAAACTCCCTCAACCCTAATTGAGCGAGTGAGGTCTGTTCCAGATGCCTGCCCCCAGGTGGACATCCTACTGAAAACTCAGACCTTTTGCTAATTCCTATATGTGCTCCTGTTCAGATTTTAAGATTGTAAACTTGTCCTTTGGAGTAAAATAAAGCCTTACTTAATTTTCGGGCACATAAATCTAGAAAAGATAAAAAATGAATATGAACAATACTCATGAACAAAAAATAAGATCTCCTCTTCTTTTATTTTAGCATGTTTTAATTGTTTAATTTACTACATCTGCTACTGAGAAGTAATGCAGTCCAAAATTGCTTGATGAGAGGCAGCTAGAGGTATGCAAGAAGAGAAGCAGCGGAGAAACACAGTGGGGAGCCCTTGTGGTGGACCATGCCCGCATGCCATCGTGTTGTGAGAGACGAAGCTCTCCCTAGAAAAAGAGACACAAGGTGTTCAATGGCTGATCACACCGGGCCTCAAATGCAATGGCGGCGGTCCAGGTGACGAGGTCCGTACACTCGGTGATGCCTGTATGAGTTGCTTGTAGGCTGTGAAACGGGATCACAGGCTCTCTTTAATAGACTGCTACTTTAGATATGTTTTATTAAATCATTTTAATTCATTCTGTCTGTGTCTATGCTTTACGGGTGCTCCCCACCCGATCCCAAACAGGCGGTTCGGTTACATTAGGTTCACAAACATCAGCTAATTTGCAAGTGAAAATGTTCAGTTTAGTTTTGCACAATTAATTTTTTAGCTAGATTGTTTGTTTAAATCACCTTGCATTTTATAGGTCAGCGTTTGCCTCATCCTGATACTGACTGAAGGTAGCCTATTAGTTCATTGGGTGTATAATTTCTTTTCAAATTTTAAGACTCAGAGGAGATCAATCAATTTGGTGGCCCAAATCTTGGGCCTCTGGTCTTCATTGTTTGTTTGTTTTTTCTCTTTTGGCCTTTTTTTGATGAGTTCGATCATCTGTCCTCACTGGAAAAAAAGATATGTATGAGGCAGCCAAGATCGCAAATGACTCGTCTTTATCGAAGACCAAAATCCTCCAATAGAGAGAGAGTAACCCACGGGATGCCTCTCCTATGGCATCCCCTGTAACAAATTCTACCAAGGGGAGGCTTTAGGATAATCCCCGGACATATCTTCCATCCATATCCATATCTTCTGTTACACCTAAAAATTCCCTCGACTGTTTTTTTCTCCTTGTTTTGCTCAAATGAATAGGAAGACGTTGGATGGGGACTGTTCACACGGTAATAAAAAAGCAGCTGCCACACATATAGAGTCATGTGAGTATCAATGGATTGTTCCAGGAAAAACAAATACAATACCGTTACTTTTTAACGGTTAAAAATGTTCAAATTTATGAAGACATTTCCACTGAATTCAAAATTCTTATAAATTTCCATTCGGACTCATCAGTTCATTTTTTGTTACCTTTCTTCCAGAAGAATATCAGTGAGGTCTATTGTCAGCCTCTTCTCAGACTCATCCTAAAGGTGTTATACCAGTTTGAGGTCAGGACTCCAGGTGGTAGATGAAAAAGATATTCATTTTTATCCCAAATGTGTGCTGATTAGAGAGCAAACGAGAGAACTCTCGGTTTTACTTGCCACAAGGGTAGCATAGGGTAGCATTCACTTCGGAAGTGTCAAGATTTGAGGGTGTGGAAGGATGAGGACCCAATTGCAGGACATCAAAACAAGGTTTATTAAACCCGTTCCGTCATCTTCCGCTTGTTCCGGGGTCGGGTCGCGGGGGTAACAGCCTCAAACGGGCAGCCCAGGCCTCTCTCTCCCCGGCTGCATCCTCCACCTCACCCGGAAGGACCCCAAGTCGTTCCCCGGCCAACTGTGAGACATAGTTTCTCCAGTGGGTCCGGGGTCTGCCCCTTGGTCTCCTCCCGGTGGGACGTGCCCAAAACACCCCGCCCGCGAGGCGCTCGGGGGGCATCCTGACCAGATGCCCAAACCACCCCATCTGGCTCCTCTCGACCTGGAGGAGGAGCGGCTCAACACTGAGCTCCTCCCGGATGGCAGATCTCCTCACCCGATCTCTGAGTGAGAGCCCAGAGAAAGCTCATTTCGGCCGCTTGTACCCGCGATCTTATTCTTTTGGTCACCACCCACAGCTGGTGACCATTGTGAGGGTAGGAACGTAGATCGACTTGTAAATCGAGAGCTTTGCTTTTTGGCTCAGCTCTCTCTTTATTAAACCCAATTCAGGTAAGTCCGTAAAGAAAAGGGCCTAGAATTACTCATGATTCAAAATCTCAAATAATAACATAGTTCAATTATAGTCATGCAACCAGGGAGACCTGGCTGGAAGGGATGGTAATGACCCACAAGAAAGTCTGGGGTGATTGCCCTTAAAAAGGCAGTAGCCTGACAATGTACAGCTGATTGGTACAAGGCTAATCACCCAGGTGTTCAGGATAAGGGATGGAAGGTCCAGGGCTCCCTCTGGCGGCCGGCGATGGGATCCTGACAGGAGCAGAGTTGTCTACAAAGAAATGTGTCCCTGTCCACTTTATTTATACATTTGTGGCCTACAAGAGGTGTGTTCTTACAGAGTAGTGGGGGAAGAAATTTACAGACCCCCACTTACAGATACAGTAAATAGAAAGGTGGGGGATGCTCAGCATACAGAATCAACACATTCCTTAGTTAACATAACACTGTGTCATACAGCTGATCGGAACTGCCTGCAGCTGGCGGATTATATTAATTAAAGATACTTTTCAATGATAAAAATAAAAGAAGTAACAAAAGAAGTTGTAACAAAAGAAGAATTTACATTTTTCAAGACCAAGATTTGCTGTACTCTGTATTGGGGCACAGTTATGTTGGCAGCTCCTACCTGGTCTGTACAAAGTAGGGAGGATGGAATTTTCCAAAATGTCTTGGTATACTGAAACATTCAGATTCTCTTTCACTATAAATAAGGCGCCAAGCAGAACAACTCTACAAATAAATCTCCATCAAACACTTGGAACAACATGTCAAATGAATACCTTTGTTATGTTGACTGTAAAACTCAGACTAGATCATTAAATTGTTCTCTGAGGTGTGGGATCTTTATCCAGAGAAGTTGTAGCGTACTTTACCCATCTGCACTGGACATGGTGCTGTATAATTGAAACTTTGGTGCAATTGGCTTCCATGCAAACCCATCCCATAACCATGTCCGAGCCTTGTCATTCGGCCAATCTGAATCTGTGTCATGATCCCTCTCCTGCCACCAGAGGGAGCCCTGGATGTTTTTCATCACCCTGATTAGGGTCACCTGAGGATGATTACAGATTCCACACATCTGTGCACCCTGCCAGCTATTTAAGGGCAATCACCCGGGCAGGTAATACAATCCCTTCCAGACAGGTTTCCCTGGTTACCTGACCAAATACACATTCTGTTAATAACCTTTTACCATGCCACTGAAACTTTGTTTTTCTTTCCACTGTATTAATGGACAGCCAAATTCAAATGGACCATGTTTTCTGTCTGAAATTGGGTCCTCCTCTTTCCACCTGCACTCTGCTTCATGACAATCTGACTCTGATTATGATTAGTCACCAAATATTTTGGCTACAGCAGGTATGTGAAACCCATTTTTAGGGCATCTTTTTTTCTTGGTTGTGATCTTTTAAAAATTAGATCATTTAAATAGTTTTTCTGAAAATTTTGTCAAATGTGACCTTTATCAAAACTCAGCAACTTCTACTTGGAAAGTTTACCAAGAAATTCAATTAAAACTGAAACAAACATTGTATCTTGAAATTTTCAATCAATATGTTATCTATATTTAAATCTTTTAAACTGCATCAGAGCCGGCTGGTTTTTCAGATTTGTGGGTTTTTAAAAAGTTTATCCAAAAAATAACTTTAATACCTTATAGTAACTTTAATGCATTGTCATCGTTCACCATCAGCTTGGGTCAAATAATTAGATTTCTTATTTTCAGCTCTAGCATAAAATTATTACGGTATAAACAAAGCATCATAATCTTGTAAGAATTTCTTCTTCCAGATTTTTGTCAATGATACTGATGAAACAAACCAGTCAGATAATTGGGGAAAAAAAAAAAAAGTTTCCTGGGGGGGGGACCCTCCACTTTTTGGTCTACTATTTAAAACAATGCAGCACTGACACTTGCAGGCGTTATTTGATACTGCAACTTGTTCTAAATTTACCTTTCTTTTTTAACGTTATGTAATTACTCCTCAGAATGGAGAACTTTCTGTTTATTTGTTCATATATTTTTGCATTTTATTATTTAATTTATATATCAAAATCACATTTTTTTTAAAGTAATGTTGATACATTTTATTAATAATGCATGTGTGTTAGTAATAAAAATATGAACACGTGAACTAGAAAACACCAACCTTTGAAAAGATTTGCTTGAATCAGTTGAATTACCATTAATTTAAGTCACGAGGATCACGGCATAAGAACACTTGTTGTTCTGCTTTTGTTATTTCCCTTCAGGGGTCGCCACAGCAAGTCAGTTTCTTCCATCTAACCCTATCTGCTGTATCCTCTTTGGTCACACCAACTATCTTCATGTCTTCCTTCACTGTATCCATGAACCTCCTCTTTGGTCTTCCTCTGGGTCTCTTTCCTGGTGGTTCCAAACCCAGGATCCGTCTGCCGATGTACTCTCTCTCTCTGCTATGCACATGTCCAAACCATCTCAGTCTATCCTCTCTGACTTTATCTCCAAAACCTCTAACATGTGATGTTCCTCTGATCCTGTTCATCCTGGTCACTCCCAGAGAGATCCTCAGCATCTTCATCTCTGCTAACTCCATCTCTGTTTTCTGTCTTTTCTTCACTTTCTCGTTTATTATAGCTGAAACTCTTCTGTTACACATCACACCTGTTACTTTCCTCCACCTGTTCCAGCCTACCTGTGCACGCTTCTTCACCTCTTTTCCACACTCTCCATTATTTTGGACTGTTGATCCTAAGTTCTTAAAATCTTCCACCTTCTTTATCTCTTCTCCCTGTAACCTCACTTTTCCATTTGGGTCCCTCTCATTCACATACATGTACTCTGTTTTACTCTGACTAATCTTTATTTCTTTTCTTTCTAGGACAAACCTCCACTTCTCCAGCTCCAGCTTAAGAACACGGGTGGTCTGTAAAATACGCAGTTCCAAGGACTGAGGTTGGACATATTTGTTTTAAACCATTCACTTGCTATTTAACATCTAGCCAAGCATGGAAGTAATTAACCAGTTTAATATTGTGAAGTTTTTAAACGACCTGTAGCTTCTGTTCGCTTTGACTAAAGACTTTGGAGAATTATTTTTTTTTTTTTTATTCTTCGATCTTTTGTTTTCTTTAGTCAGGTTTTCCCGGTCGAAATGGGAAAATTCTACCACTAGGCCACTGCCTCCTGGGACTTTGGAGAATTTAACAAAATAAAACTCTGGGAAAAGCAGTAAATCATATAAATTAAATAAAAGGGTGTTTAAACGACCAAAAATCCACTTGCATGAGTAACAGAAGGGTGGTGAACAAGTTTTAGTCTCTTCAAAGAAATATCCTCATACATTTTCTAGATCATTGAGACTTTTTCCATATAAAATATTCAAACTCCCAAACCCCTGATTTTACTTTGACTCACCCAGACATTTCTTTTATAATTAAAGTTATCCTATTAGGACTTCAGAGACTTCTAAAAATAAAGCATGTCATAGTTTCCTCACAAACCCACATGCTGTCTGGAGGTTTTTTTTTTTTTTTTTTTCTCAAACAGTCAAAATTCCAGGGAAATATGAAGTAGATTTAAAACGTTTAATCCTGGCAACAGAAACCCAGCATTGATGTGGTGAGAGACTGACGTTTGCTGTATTTTCCAGGAGTGTGTGGCCATTCATGGTGATATTGTTCTAAAAAATGTGATTCGTTTTCTTAGGAAAACATATTTGTACTTCCTCCTGCCCAGATCTAAATCTGCTGCATTTCAATGGCATCATTCAACTGATAAAACCCCAAAAACTATTCATCTTCGAGTCATTTTCTGACAAACAATTTTGATTTGAACTTGAGTTGTTTTGGTGAAGTCAACATGTCAAGTTTAGTTAGTTAAATTGAGTTGTTCTGCTGGTTTTGAAGGATTAAAAATGACTCAGGACTCAACCGTGCCCGTCAGTGGAGAAATTTGAACTCATAAAACAAACCAGATTTCCATCATTAGAGTTTTGAAGGGGAATCAGATGTTTATTTCTACCCCGTCTTTTCATTGATCCTTTCATTCTTCCATCCCTTTTGCCCTTCACTCATTTTACATTTTTGTGATTAATTGGGCATGCTGTGTTCCTGGTGTGGTCAATGTTCATCAGCTTGTATACCTCAACTAATCTCTACTGTGACGTGCAGAAGGTCATTGTACCATCAACAAATGTATTGGAAACAAATATTTTTAAGCCTTGAGATTTGGATCTCCTGTGGTCTGGTAAATTTCCTGGACATTGTAAAATCGAAACTTTGGTAAACAGGAAAGCACATTTTAAGAATAAATGGATTTTTTTTTTTTTTTTTTTTGAAAAAGTCAGTTTAGGTCAGCTGTCCCAACAGCCCCCAACGACTCCTCATGTACCCTGAGGTCCTTTAGTACCAGCCCGTTAGAAATACCAAATGTTAGAGTAAAAAACCCATTGTGACGCATCGTTCCCACATAATGGAACTCGGCCGTCGAATAGCCTCCCAAAAAAACTCAGGGTCACAGAGTTTGTCCATGCTTTTAAGAAGAGCCTGAAAACTCCCTTTTTTTCACTTGTTTTTTATTTAATATGATTGTATGAATTTATTGATATTGGTTTTTTTATGTATCTATTTCTACACAGATTTACATTCTGATTTGGTTTTCTGATTAATTTCTTAAACAGTTTTCAACTTGTTTTACTGGCTTTAGTTATTTATCTATTTTTTTTTTTCTGTGTCTTAGTTCAATGTTTTCTTATGTGGATCCACTGCCTGCTCAGTCTGTGGGGTCCATATTTATGGGAGTCTGATTGGACTAGGTGGTTTGGTTCCTTTACTTCAGCCACTTGGCTTCTGTGGGTGAACCTGCCTCCTAGAGCTGGGTGGACCCCTGTGATTTTGGCCTCTGCAGCCATGGGCAGGTCTACTGCTGGTGAGGATCAATCCAGTTATTGTTTCTTCACAGCAGCATCAGGCCAGATGTTTATTCATGATTTTATTTACCATTTTTTTTTAACTCAGTTAAAGAGACGGTAGCGATTAGTTCAGGGTAAAGTGGGGCTGGGAGAAAGGAGGGTGCATGATGCACCTGTTTGGTGCTCAGTACGTGTGTGATTTTTTTTATTTATTTTTTTTTTATGTATGTTTGTTTTTAATTTATTCTATTCTAATTATCTAGATTTTCCAGTTTTATTTCTGTTCAGCGCATGATGTTTGCAGATGACATTGTGATCTGTAGTGAGAGGAGGAAAGAGGTGGAGGGAAAGCTGTAGAGGTGGAGGTTTGTACTAGAAAGAAAAGGAATGAAGATTAGTCAGAGTAAAACAGAGTACATGTGTGTGAATGAGAGGGATCCAAATGGAAAAGTGAAGTTACAGGGAGAAGAGATAAAGAAGGTGGAATATTTTAAGTACTTAGGATCAACAGTCCAGAGAAATGGAGAGTGTGGAAAAGAGGTGAAGGAGCCTGTGCAAGCAGGCTGGAACGGATAGAGGAAAGTATCGGGTGTGATGTGACTCCTTTATGGAAGCATGACACCATAAATAGAAAATATCATTTTAATCTGCATATTTATCCAAACATCTTCAAACAGATTTACGTCCTGGACTTTCGGTCCAGTTTAAATAACCAGCACATTTGAAACAAGCCAAAGAAATCTTATTAGCAATGCACACAATGTTCTCGTCAGTGGAATTGACTGGAATATTTTAATTTCCTTGCGTGAACCGAGCCTGGTGTGAACAGTTCCCAGATGGAAACTGTGAGAAGAGAAACGTAGTTTGACAAAGAGATTGCCCACAACAAGAGGTCACCCCTGCTGGAAAAACCAATGTGATGGTTTTAAACACAGAAACACATAAAATAAATTCCTCCGTCAGCATCAGCGCTCAGCCCTTCACACACACTTCTAAATACAAAAACAGTTTTTGGTTGCTTACTTTTGCCTGGTAGCAAAACAGACAGAAATAATAAGAAAAATCTGTTGGCTTTGTTTAAGTTTGTATGAATGAATCAGAACTAATGCATGAAAAAATGTTTACATCTCAACATCCATTAATCTGAGGTGATTTTATTCAAGGAATTCTAACTATCCAACATGTGCCATTGCTTAGCAACCATGTTGGTGTAAAACCTGCAGATGTTACCAAATGGTTGCAAAAAATATTGACTCCAAACTTCCCAACCTTCATTCAAACACAGGTTGGGAGTAGAAAAAAAAAAAAGAAAGACAGGGAAAAACATGTGAAGATGGGAATAAATGTTCGATTTAACCCTGGTTTGGATGGTTTACTTGAACTTTGGGTGTGTTCATCTCCAACTGCTTCCTTTAGTGTTCCCAGTGAAATTTGAAACGACTGTCTTAACTTCTGAGTGTGTGCATTTGAAATTGTACAAACGACATGAGACCCTCAAGTCCAAGTGGACGTTGCAAACAAAACTTGTGCTGTGTTTCACGCTTGTTCTGTTGTCTCTGTGAACACAGCTTAAAAGCTTCATTTTATTTCCGAGTTGGGCTAGCAGAAAACTGAGGATGGCTCAGTGGGTATAATGACTGTCCAACAACCAGAGGGTCACTGGTACAATCATCTGTCTGGAGTTCATGCTGAGGTGTCTCCGAGCTATACGCCGAGCCCCCAATTGCTTGAACCACCTTTTTTTTTCAAGTGCCGACTTTTTAGCTTATAAACTGCTAAATTCATCACTGAACATGTGGTTCAGTTTAACATTACCACAGATTTATTTTTACTTTTGCGTTCCACGTCCTCTAACTTGGATTTTCTTTTTTGGCGCTCTCCATTGCTGAAAACCGAACGTAAGCGAGGCTTTTCTTCTTGGAGGATAACTGTAAAACCGCTGCCGCTACTTTCGCCCACAGCTTGCTCACTTCACCATTACAGCTAAAGTTAATCACCAAACCTGATTTGACAGGTTGCAGTGGTTGGACAAAGTTGTCCATTTTTGCAATTTAGCAGAGTTTAATAGTTAAATTGCAAAATTATGAAGGGTCTGGTAAATCAAACTTTTTTTCAGCAAATCCTTTGTATTTCCTCTCATCCTTGGCTCAGTCCTTCAGGTAGTACTCTTAAACAAGCCTTTAAAATGGTGCTTTTTGGTCACATCTAGCCGCTGCGGAATTTTTGGTTTGGTTGTTTTGACAATTTTGACTAATATTTAAGCAAATGTAATAGTTTTACATCAAGTGCCTGTCTGCTTGACAATCTGCTGGTTCTTTTTTTTGCGGTGCCTTTTTTTTTGTAATGTTTTGTTCTAATTGTTGAGCAAAATTTCTTGGAAGGATGCGTTAAAGCTTTGGTTCAATCTGCAAGTGACAGGAATCTTTGACACGGTGGAATTATTAAAACTCCTTGTAATGACATTATTGACCAATGCTTCTTGGAATTTTATGTGTCTTTATACTTGAAGTTTAGAAATAGGTTGTTTTATTCACGTTCAAACAAAATTGGGCCTCTCAAACTTTTTCTCATTTTTAATAAATACACGACAAACAGAACCCTCTTTAAAATTCCTCTTAGTTACTCATCCTGCTTTGTCCTCAGTTCAATTTCAGTGCTCATTTTGAGGGTAATACAACTGCAAGGCATCATGACAAAACAAGCATTAGCAATGGATCTTCGGAATTTTCCAAACACCATGCATCTTGTGAAACATTCAGAAAGTTTGACCCAGACTTCATGAAACTTTGAGTCTACTGTACGTACAGCCAGTCTGCATGCAGAATAAAATAGGTCAATCAAAACAGAAAATAAACCTTCATAAATGCACTGAAAACTGTGAGGAAAGGAAGAGGAAAGCTGTATTTAGAAATCCGGGGTTACGTATGAAAGTACATGAAGGAGTTTGGGATTAAATCAAAAACACAAACAAACTATGTTTAAAATTACCACAAAAACTTCCAAAAGTGATCGTAAACTTTTATTACATATTACTAATCTGAGGTAACTGCCTCAGACGGGAAGCCCGGGCTTCTCTCATCTCAGCTGCATCCTCCAGCTCGTCCAGAAGGATCCTGAGTCGTTTCCTGGTCAGCTGTGAGACCTAGTCTCTCCAGCGGGTCTGGGCTTTGCCTATTGGTCTCTTCCTAGTGGGAAGTGCCCAAAACACCCCATCTGGCTTGTCTTGACCTGGAGGAGGAGCGGCTCAACACCGAGCTCTTCCTGGATGGCAGAGCTCCTCAACCGATCTCTTAATGAGAGCCCAGCCACCCTGTGGAGGAAGCTCAATTCAGCCGCTTGTATCTGTGATCTCATTCTTTCGGTCACCACCCACAGCTGGTGACCATAGGTGAGCCACTAGCTGTGGTGAACAAAAAACATCTGTTTTTTTTTGTTTTGTTTTTTTTACTGCAAGAAATTTTCTTACTCAATTTGAAATCATCCATATGCTGCACTTCACAAAGGAAAAATGACAACTAATCAATATTTTAAAAACAGAGTTAAAGATTATTTGAGTTTTAAATTGACAAAAGATTAAACACTCTCTAAAAATCAAAGTGAGGCCAATCAATGTGCCCTATGGGGCACCGCATGATAAAAAATGAAAAATAGCAACCTAGATTATATATAGTTTGATAAAGTCAATGCCAACTCTGAGAATAGACCAACTAAGTGGTTACCTGCGGCACTACCAATTGAGGAGGCACCACTCCCTTATTCCAGGATTAAAAAAAAATAAGAAAGAAATGAATAACAGTAAAACTTACCATGAGAGAACCAAAACCCATGAAATTTTTCATCTAGTACACACACCCAGCTTGAAGCCTTTCCGAACCATTTGTCTTTGTTCCCTCGAGCCACCACCAGAGGGAGCCAGGGATCACCTCACCTTTCCCCCAATTCTGGCAATTTGACTAATCAACACCTGTGGGGTCAGCTGGAGCCAATCTCCCGGCTGCCTATGTAAGGGCAGCCTCATCAGCCTTTCTTGGTCAGGTCTTACAATCACCTTTCCCAGCAAGGTTACCCTGGTTGCCTGACCATGTCTGCATTTTTTTAATTTAAGTTGGACTTCTTAAGCCTTAAGTTAATCTTGTTCTTTTTCCTTTACAGACTTTCCGGTATTATGTTAATAAACTATGTTTAAGTCCAGCATATGGGTCCTCCTCTTTCCACCATACCTTCCCCCACCACAACACCATTAGCGGCTCATCAATAAGCACTTTAATGTGAATTCCTTTTTGAGTACCCCATTCTCCTTCGGGTGGATTTTATGTTTCTGAAGTGTCTTTTTGGATGGAGTATAATTTTTGTTTTTTAATCGGAAATCCCTGTTAGAAGTCTTTTTCACATAGTCTTTCATTTAAAAATGTACTTTTTTTGATCTGATGTTATAGCATAGTGTCAAAAAGTAGCTAATCCAGAACCAATATTTACAATGGTGTATCCCAAACCTTAATGACACTCTGCAAAGCACAAAAATACTTTATTTTGTACGGCCTCAGAACATCAAAAGAGAATCTCACATTTGGGAAATGTTTCCAAAACATTGCACAGATGAAAGAAATGTGGAGGCCACTTGTTATATTTCCATTGTTTCATCGTCCATCGACATGTTTCGGCCACTTCCTTTTCTTCTGAATGGAAACCCCTATATCCATACCCAAAGGGAAATTTCTGTGCTGCAGAACAAAGACAAGGAGACAAAAACAAAGAGATGTGGACACAAAGACGTGAACACAAATATGAAAAGATTAAATAATAGGACACAGAAAGAAGAAGCATTAGAATTTCTTTACAGAGTAAACTGTTTGGATTTTTTTTTTTTTTTAAATTTTTACTCACTCTATTCATCCCTCATCGGGGAAATTTGTGTGCTGCACTCCTACACCACAGCAGGCTGCTATACCTGGAACAATGATGGGAGAAACGGGGGGTTAGGCGTCTTCTCCAAGGACCCTAGACACGCACTCAGTGAGATGCAAACCCGAGAACTTCCGGTTGACTTCCGGTCCGCGGGCAAACACTCTAACCACTGAGCCACCGTCTCCACTGAGTCACTGTCTCGATATTTTGTACTTTGTAGCAGTCAAAACCTGGAGGATGAAAGGTTGAAGGACGATGGCAGAAATGATTTTCTCTATCGTTCCATTGAGCTGCAGGGTTGCAGGAGTCTGTTACTGAAGCTGCTCCTCAGGTGGTCGACAGATTCATGGCAAAGCTAGTTGGGGGTGTCCCACGTCACATCCTCATTTAAAGATGGTCACCACCCATCCAATCCCTAATGCATATGTGCAAAACTTCTGTCCTTCGTCAACATTAGGGCAAGACTACGCCAGACATTTTTGCAGCCAAATGAATCAACATTATTTAACTAATGTAATATCCTTTAAATTTTTATGACCACATTTTTAATTCAATTCAATTCAATTTTATTTGTATAGCCCAAAATCACAGAATGTCCGTCTCAATGGGCTTCACAAGAAAAAGAGGAATGTATTAACACAAATACACAACAAGAAAAATAACTAACAAATGCTAACTAAACAAGACTAGCACACAAATGCCTTTAGACTCTCCTTCTCGGTGAGGAAAAACTCCTAAAAAACCCATCAGTGGGGAAAAAATAAGAAACCTCGTGGGGATCCACGTGAAAGAGAGATCCCTCCCCCGGGACGAGCAAACAATGTGTCAAAGATTATTGTTTAAATATTAGCTTAATCTAATCTACAGCTAAATATCTAAAGAAGTCAATAGATGTTCTTCATCCTGATGGAAACACGGGGGAACAAAAAAGACCCTGAAAAGAATGCTTGACAATCAGTACTCTGCTAATGTGTCCACTCTCCACTGACGTCAGTACACTGACCTTGAAATAAACCCACATCCTGAGATCTCCTGGTTTAATGGTCAACGAGGCTCTCTGTTTGGATTCCCATCATGATGGGCAGCCAGAATCTCAACAACCAGTTCAACTTTCACTTTAACTTAATTACAAAATCTTCCTCGTGTCCTGCCTCGGTTCCAACCAGCTCACTCTCTGATTGTCGAAACCACAAGTTGTCAAATTACAAGCTTAAATAAACAACTGTGTTGCTGAAAATCAGAGGGCTTAATATGATCTCCTGTAATGGTTTTTCTCTGGCCCGAGTACAGGTAGGGCAGTGCAAGAGTTCAGCTACAGACAGGATTTTGGGGGCAAGGGAACAAAGATCAGTGGTAGAATGGGTGTCTTTGGACCAGAGTCGCAGGTTCAAATCCTGCCATGAACTTATGCCAAAGTGTCTCTGGAAAAGACACCTAACCCCCTGTTTCTCCCAACACAGGCACAGTTATGGCTGTTTGCTGCAATGCTTTGCAGCACAGAAATTTCCCATGAGGGATTTATAAAGTACGTTACTACTGTATAATGAATCATAAAAAAATAAAACAAATCTCTCTTTGCAATTATTTTCAACTTGTTTGACCCACAGCTGACCTGCATCATGTGCGCAAAACATTTGTACTACATATTTTCTGTCATGGTTAATTAGAAAATATTTCTTTCTGGCACAAAAGAAGTAAAGAGAGAAAATAAACGGAAGAAAGAGAAAAACAGATTTTCTTAAAAATTGAAATATTGGAAGAAAAATGACAGTCAGGGTTACTGAAAAGGTAAAATGAGTCGGCTGGAAGCGTTTGTATAAATGCCATCAGTGGGAATGGTGTATCGATACCGTTTGGCAACGGTGCCACGTCAGTATTATTCACCGAACCGAAAACTTTCTGCCTTACTAGTTTTAACAGTATTCTTAATGGTACATGCCCACTTCTGACCAAACAGCATTGGTTTTCTACAATCTCCCTTTCATTTTATCTGAAACTCTTCTATCACACATCACACCTGATACTTTTCTTATCCCGTTTCAGCCAGCCTGCACAGCCTTCTTCACCTGTTTTCCACACTCTCCATTGATCTGGACTGTTGATCCTAAGTACTTACTTACGTTTAACAGAATGAAAGTTTATATTGCTACATTATTTTTGATAAATCACTGGGATAAAACACTGTACAAAAAATTTAAGTCTCTTTTTTCAAGGTATTTTCAAATATTTATTTGAATTGTTTAATTGATAAAAAGAAGGTTAAGGTAATAATAAAAAAAAAGACGAAATAAAATGTTGCAAACACACAGATTGTTTTCTGGTACTTGTTTTTACACTTCTTCTTCTTTCGGCATTTTCCTTCAGGGGTCGCCACAGCAAGTCAGTTTCGTCCATCTAACCCTATCTGCTGTATCTTCTTCGGTCACGCCAACTATCTTCATGTCTTTCTTCACTGCGTCCATGAACCTCCTCTTTACCCTTCCTCTAGTCCTCTTTCCTGGTGGTTCCAAATCCAGCATTCTTCTTCCAATGTACTCTCTCTCTCCTCTGCACGTGTCCAAACCATCTCAGTCGTGCCTCTCGAACTTTATCCCCAAAACCTCTAACATGTGCTGTTCCCCTGATATACTCATTTCTAATCCTGTCCATCCTGGTCACTCCCAGAGAGATTCTTAGCATCTTCATCTCTGCTACCTCCATCTCTGTTTCCTGTCTTTTCTTCAGTGCTACTTGTTTTTACATTAAAAATGATTAATAAGAGTATCGATAAGATTTGAAGCCAATTTTTACCAGCTAAAGAAAACAGATATTTTGAAATCTTCTCCCAAATACAAGGTAGAAAAGTAGAAAAAATTAAGAATCAAGTCATTCAAGAGCTTCTCGTCGAATTAAATAACATTTGAACACTATTTTTTTACTGTATAAAAGTAACAAACATCTCAATTTTTCTAAATTGTACTAAAATTTTTGACCAATAGATGGCGGTGCGCACCAACATTTGGTAATCTTCCTGCTTTAACTTTTGATTCTGATTATTAAAACTAAATAAATTAGATTCTACAACAAAAAAGTTCTTATTCAGAACATAAATATTTAATTTAACCAATAATATTTAATATCATTCATTTTGATTGCCTGCTAATATTGTTATTGATCAAGAAATATTAAAAATCTAAGAAGTTTTTGTAAAACATACTTTAAAAAAAAAAAAAAAAACTAATTTAATATCCAGTTTGATGCAGATTAAAAGCTAATTAGTTCATTTGAATATCTATCTGGTGTGTTTGATTGATGTTTCCAGCAGCAGGCAGTGTGTGTGTGTGTGCGTGCGTGCGTGCGTGCATACGGTGGGGATGGAGGATGGAGTACCGTTATCCAATGGGAGGAGTTTGCAGAACTCCAGCTTTGTCCTAACTTACTGGGACTCCTGTGCAGAATGACTGAAACTGTTATTTCCACAGGACGGTGTGTGTGCAGAGCACCGCTCCTCACTCCACTTTGGACAAACTTTTTCTTCTTCATTGATTTCCAAACATTAAAAAAAGGAGTTTAGTGTCTGGTTATTTTTTTTGTCACAAAGGAAACCCGATCTTCAGGAGTCAGAATGAAACTCCGTTGATTTTTAGGAGTTTTTTTCTTCTTCTTTTCATTCAGAAGCTTTTATTTTGCGGAGCTGGAATCTAAAAAAAAAAAAACTTGTGGATTTCTTCTGAACGCATCTAAAAGTGCAGCAGCTGGAGTTCTGACTAACTTTTGTCTCCTCATTTTTGTTGGAATATAATGCTCTGGTGATTTTGATGCATCATCGACATGGACTCTGTCTGAGAGAGGTGGACTGCTTATCTGAGCATGGCGTGCACAGGTAGAGGATCAGGCCAGTTTTATTTGGTTTTATTGATGCTATGGACTCTGTCCCAGTACTCAGCATCCAGCCAAGTTCGTCAAGAGTTCCAAGTTCTAGAGGAGCAGCCTGTTGGCACCTATGTGGGTACTATAGAGACCAAACCGAGTTTCACTTACCGCTTTTCTGAAAACCACAAACTTTTTGCAATCAATGGAAGCACGGGCGTCATTTACACCTCTTCTGTGATTGACCGAGAAGTTTTACAAAGTGATGTCATCAATGTGGTGGTGCTATCCAGTCAGCCCACTTACCCCACAGAGGTCAGGATAGTGGTTCTGGATATTAACGATAACTCTCCGGTGTTTCCAGACGCCTCCATCGTGGTGTCTTTTAAAGAGGACGCGAGCAGCGGGAGACAGGTGATCTTGGACACGGCTACTGATTCAGACATAGGCAGTAACGGAGTGGACCACACCACATACAGGATAGTGAAAGGCAACGAGCAAAGAAAGTTCCGATTGGATATTACAGTCAATCCGAGTGGAGAGGGGGCATTCCTGCACCTTGTTTCCACAGGAGGACTGGACAGGGAGGTAACTCCTTTCTACCAGCTTCTGATTGAAGTGGAGGACAAAGGAGACCCGAAAAAGTTTGGTCACTTGCAAGTAAACGTCACAATTCAGGACATAAATGACAATCCGCCCATTTTTGAGCAGGATCAGTATCAGACGAGTGTGTTTGAGGATGCAGCAGTGGGTTCCAGCATCCTGCAGATTACAGCCTCAGACTGGGATGAGGGAGCCAATGCTGAGATCAGGTACTTCTTAGATGAAGGAATACCTTTTCAGATTGACCCCAAAGTTGGTACTATAATTATTAAGGAAAGTTTGGATTTTGAAAGTAAGAAAGAGTATTCCCTGACCATTCATGCTGTAGATAACGGCGTTCCGTCTCTGTCCGGCAGAACAGAAGCGACCATTAAACTTTTAGATGTTAACGATAACGACCCGGTCGTGAAGTTCAGATACTTCCCGACTACTTCTAAATTTGCATCCGTGGATGAGAATGCTCAGATTGGGACCGTGGTTGCTCTTCTAACTGTTTCCGACTCAGATTCTCCTGCTGCTAACGGCAATATATCCGTTTCAATTTTAGGAGGGAACGAGCAGAAACATTTTGAAGTGCACACATCTCCCGTGCCCAGTTTAAGTCTGATCAAAGTTGCCAGTGTGTTAGACAGAGAGAGAATATCCTCCTACAACTTGACTGTGTCTGTGTCAGATAACGGTAAACCCACCGCTCGCTCCTCATTCGCCAGTCTGGTTATTTTTGTGAATGATATCAACGATCACCCTCCCATCTTTCAGGAGACTCTGTACCGAGTAGATATCAGTGAAGATATACCAAAAGGCAGCTACATTAAAGGGGTCTCTGCAACAGATGGTGATTCTGGGCAGAACGCCAACCTGCGTTACTCCCTGGTGTCTGGAAACGCTTTGGGCTGGTTCTCCATCAGTGAGAACAGTGGTCTGGTTACCAGCGCCGCTCTGTTAGATCGGGAAATAGCATCTGAAATTGTGCTTAATATCAGTGCCAAAGACCAGGGTCTGCAGCCCAAGATTTCTTACACTAAACTGATAGTTAACATCACAGACGTGAATGACCAGGTGCCTACGTTTACTCAGAGCACATATCACGTTTCTTTGGTGGAGCACGCTCCTGCTGGCACCGAGCTGCTGGTGCTGTCTGCTTCAGATGACGACCTCGGGGCCAATGGAACTATCCGGTTCTCATTTGATGCAGAAACTCCAGCCAGCGTCCAGGAGCTGTTTCGTCTGGATAGCATGTCGGGCCGATTAAGCACGGCTGTGGAACTCGACAGGGAGGATCAGGCCTCTTATTTACTCCATATCCAGGCCACAGACGCAGGCACCCCTCCTCTACACTCCATAGGAAAAGTAAACATCACACTTTGGGATATTAATGATAATAGACCGGTGTTTTATCCAGTGCAGTATTTTGCTAACGTGAAGGAGAACGAGCCCTCGGGTTCATATGTGACCACAGTTTCAGCCACGGATCCCGATTTAGGTAGAAATGGGACAGTGAAATATATAATTACAGCCGGAGACGCCTCAAAATTCCGCATTAATAGCCAAACAGGAAAAATTTTAACCGTGGTACCCTTGGATCGAGAGGAAAAGACTGCATACCAGCTGCAGGTGACAGCAGCAGATGGAGCAGGTCTCCGCTCACACACTCAGGCCATTGTTACCATCACTGTCATAGACACACAAGACAACCCTCCTGTTTTCAGTCAGAGGGTGTACAGCTTTGTTATGTTTGAAAATATAGCAGTAGGGACGGTTATAGGGACAGTTTCGGCCACCACTTTAGATTTGAACACAAACATATCTTACCTGATCACCTCAGGAGATCAGAGGGGTCTGTTTGCTGTGAGCGGTGGAGGTCAGATCACCGCATCCAGTCAGATAGATAGAGAGGAGCAGGGGTTTTATCAGCTGAAGGTTGTTGCCAGAGCTGGAGAAATCACAGGCGAGGCGTTTGTTAACATAACTGTGAAGGACTTAAATGATAACGCACCTCATTTTATCCACTCTGTGGAGCACGTGAGCGCTGTGGAAAACTGGAGTACAGGTCACGTAATATTCCAGGCCAAAGCCTCGGATCCCGATGAAGGTCCCAATGGGATGGTGGTTTACAGCCTTAAAGAAAACCCAAAAGGACTGTTTAAGATCCACGAAAAGCACGGCCTCATCACGCTGACCGGACCGTTAGAAATCACCACAAGCTCTTATGAAATAGAAGTCCTTGCTTCGGACATGGGGGTACCCCAGCATACCTCCAGTCTTGTTCTCATCATCAGTGTTTACGACGTCAACGACAACTCACCTGTGTTTGACCAGCTCTCATATGAGGTCATCATCCAGGAATCAGAGCCCGTGAACAGCAGGTTTTTTAAAGTGGAGGCCACGGACAAGGACTCAGGACTAAATGGGGAGATCATGTACGACATTGCTGGTGGAAACATGGGCGATGTGTTTGGAATATTTCCGGATGGACAGCTTTACATAAAAGCAGAGTTGGACAGAGAAATATTGGACAGATATAATTTAGTGGTCATGGCCAAAGACAGAGCTGTGGAGCCACTGAGTGCGTCTGTGAATGTCAGCGTGATCTTGGACGATGTTAATGATAACCGGCCTCTCTTCAACAGCACCAACTATGTGTTTCATTTTGCAGAGGAACAAAAAAGGGGGTCACTCGTCGGGCGGGTTTTTGCCGAGGATAAGGATTTTGGCCCAAACAGTGAGGTCAGATACTCATTTGATACTCCGCAGTCCAACTTCGAGCTGAACGCCATCAGTGGGGAGTTGACCAGCACCTCGCAGTTGGACCGAGAGTCACTCATGAGACAAAGAGGCGCCGCTGTCTTCAGCTTTGTGGTCGTCTCATCAGACCAGGGTCTCCCCAAATCCCTCAGAGACCAGGCCAAAGTGCAAGTTTATATTCAGGATATCAATGACAACCCTCCAAAGTTCACCAAAGACATTTACCAGGCCTCCATCTCTGAGTCGGCTCCAAACATGACTCAGCTGCTCCGTGTCTCTGCTTCGGATGTAGATGAGAACAAAAATGGACTGGTTCATTATCACATTACTGAAGGTAATGAGGAAGGACAGTTTACGATCGAAAGCAACTCTGGACAGCTGACTTTAGTCGGAAAGTTGGATTATGAATCCACATCCTCTTACTCATTAAAAATCATAGCTGTGGATGCCGGTGACCTACCCCTATCCTCTTCCTGTTTGCTTAGCATTAGCATCCTGGATGAAAATGACAACTCCCCCTCTTTCCCAAAATCCTCTTTGTCTGTGGATGTTCTAGAAAACATGCGGATTGGAGAACTGGTGGCCTCTGTGACTGCTACGGATGCAGATTCAGGTCTGAACGCAGACATAACTTACAGCATCACAGCCACAAACAACCACGGCACCTTTAGCATCAGCCCAAACACCGGCAGCATCTTCCTGGTTAAAAAGCTGGACTTTGAAACTCAGTCATTTTACAAACTTAACATTACTGCAAAGGATAACGGCCGACCACCCCGCTCCTCTTCCATCCCCGTGGTCATCCATGTCCGGGATTTTAATGACAATCCGCCTGTGTTTGCTCCGGGAGACATCTTTAAATCGATATCTGAAAATCTCCCAATTTCCACCTCCGTTATGATGATTACAGCACACGACACAGACGCAGATATTAACGGAGAGCTGGAGTACTCCATTGTTCAGCAGGTTCCCCGTGGAAACCACTTCTCAATCGACCCGAGCACAGGGCTT
The DNA here is from genome assembly GCA_902685375.1 of Neostethus bicornis. Taxonomy (NCBI): domain Eukaryota; kingdom Metazoa; phylum Chordata; class Actinopteri; order Atheriniformes; family Phallostethidae; genus Neostethus; species Neostethus bicornis. Next base: position 8,564,434 of record CACRXE010000076.1, on the reverse strand, counting down.
ATTTACACTAATAAAAAAATTGACAGGGAGTTCTCCAATCTCTTCGAACTGACCGTTAAAGCTACAGATCAGGCAGTTCCGGTAGAGTTCCGCAGATTTGCCCTGAAAAATGTCACGATATGGGTCACAGATCTGAACGACAACGTCCCCACCTTCGTGTCCCAAAATGCTCTTGTGGCTGAACCCAATATCGTTATCGGCTCTATTCTGACCACCGTGGTGGCTTTTGACCCTGACGATGGTGCAAATGGAGAAGTAGAGTACGAGCTTGTGGAAGGAGATTCAGACACTTTCATCATGGACCGGTACAGCGGGGACATTCGTCTCGCTTCCCAGCTGGTTCCATCCCGTTTGATGTATACCCTCACTGTATCTGCCACCGACCACGGCACCGACCGCAAGACTTCCAGAACAGAGCTGACCATCATCCTCCAAGGAATGGATGGGCCTGTTTTCTCTCAGCCTAAATACATCACCATCCTCAAAGAAGGCCAGCCGGCGGGTACGAACGTCATCTCTCTGGACGCCTCTAGCCCGAGAGGCTCCACAACCAAAGTGGAGTTCTTCATTGTGGCCGTCCGCAGCGGCGGAAAGGCAGTGGGTCGGCTTTTCACCATCGGTCGCCACAGTGGAGTGATTCAGACCGCTATGGAGCTGGACAGAGAGCAGGGATCTGACCTCTACATGGTGGATGTGTACGCCATCGAAACTGACGCCAAGCAGCCCAGGACACAGCGTGCCGAGGTGAGTACTGTACTGACTTCTTTTTCAACAGCAACTCATAAAACACGTCATGCTTTGCTCTGTTGGGGTGTTTGATCAGCTTTAGGGGATAAGACATTTTTAGTGAATTGACACTGGGAAGACTGTGCTGTTCACATAAAACAAATCCACCCGGTTTTTGTCGGCCCATTAATTGAATTCCTCTTGTACACTCAGCGTTCTCAGATAGGAGTGAAGCAACTTTATTTTTTTGGCAAAATAACTTTATTGTTCCTAAAAACATACAAATCAAAGCAGTTTATCTTGAAAAATCTTGGTGAAGATTTGTTATGTGTGTACAACACGATATCCGCTATTTCTTTTATCAATGACTCGGAATATTGAAATAAAATGACCCGTTTTTTCCACGTGCAGTTTGAATAATCTAAGAGTGCTGTTTTAGTTTAAAGACCTACAATGGCTTCTTCAAGTAGAAAACTAAAAAAAAAAAAAAACTAATTCATATGGTCTTATGTTGAGGTATGCATCATCAGAGCCAGTATTACTTTTAGCCCTTGAGCCTGAGGCTGTTTTGGCAGCCGGGTGGTCTTTGGGTGCTTTTATTCCACCAGGCAACGGCTCCATAGGCAATAAGTGACCATTAAAAATTGGGTGACCTTTCTTGGATTCATAAAAAAATGCTGAGGTCAGCGAGAGTGAAACTTAATCTGAGCTCATGCAGTGTGCGATGCACCCTTTTCAGGGTGAAATTCTCTGAAGCGTAATAAAGAGTCACTAGCCAAATGAAAACCAAATGGGATTCTGTATGTGTTTTGGAAGTTTGAACGATGTCCTGAAATGCCTTGTTATCACAGATGTGATGGCAAAGACTTCACTCGAAACAAAATAAAAAAGGTGTAAGAGTGTTTCACCTTCAGGAAGTGTGCCGTATGTGACTGTGTTATTAACGATCCCGCGCCCTCAACACCACCACCATCAAAACGCCAGTTTTTGAGTTTATTCTTAAGCCAAGGCAGTACGGTGGCGCAGTGGGTAGCATAGTGGCCTCACAGTAAGAAGGTCGTGGGTTCGAGTCCTGGGTGGGACGGGGCTTGGAACACTGGCATTTCTGTGTGGAGTTTGCATGTTCTCCCTGTGTATGCGTGGGTTTCCTCCCACCCTCCAAAAGCATGCATGTTAGGCTGATTCGCCGGTGCCAAATCGCCCCCAGGGAATGATTGTATGTGTGTATGGTTGTGTGTATGAGGCCCCGCGACAGACTGGCGACCTGTTCGGGGTGTTCCTGGCCCTTGCCTTGAATCAGCCGGGATGGGCTCCCGCACCTCCTGCAACCACGTAAGGGATAAACGGTTAAGAAGGTGACTGACTGATTCTTAAACTACTGAATTTATAACGGTAATAAATACCATACTTACGTGGCCATACCAGCCTATCTATGCCTGATCCCGACAGACCTCAGAACCTAAGCAGACTGGGTCTTGGCTGTACTTGGATGGGAGACTGCCGGAACCCAAGGTGACATGGTGGGACGGCCATTGAGATTAAATTGCTGTTGTGTCCCTGGCATCCACGTTGTCACTTCATCCACGTTGTCTAGTCTGGATGGTGTGTGTGCGATTGGTTGGTGATGGTCAGAAGGTTCGATGGCGCAAAATGGCAGCCTTGCTTCTGTCAGTTTGCCCAAGGGCAGCTGTGGCTACAAGAATGGCTTACCATCACCTGGTATGGCGGGAATGAATAATGTATATGTGAAGCGTCTTTGAGAGTCCTGAAAAGCGCTGTATAAGTACAATGCATTATTATTATCATTATTATAATTGGTTATTTGAGGTTAATCGGAGATAGTTTTGAAATTAGTAATTGCTTTGCAAAGTCCGGCGAGTGGCATTGTGGGTACGGGTGGGCCAAACTAACTAACTTCACTGCAACTTTGTCTGCAGTGAAGATGGTTATCTACTTTTCCTGCAGCCAATCAAAGGAGACAGAAATTCACTGCTTTATTCACCGACTTTATACACAAGACTGGTTTCATTTATAGCGTGAACTTTGTCACCCCACAGAAAGATGACTTTAACATTCCACCTGGCTTCACAATCCGTCTTTACTTTTTAGTGGCACGAGATCTAATAACTCGGAAAAAATTCAGATGGAAGTTCATATGAGTCCGCTGGTTTTCTGCCGCTGTGCTTCGGGCTTCACTTCTGACAGGATAAGTAAAACGGTCATATTCATGGACTTTGTGTGTTTTCTGTCACAGTGATCTCAAAGCACAGTGTGGTACTACAGGGTAAACTTACACACTTAGAATAATGTTTTTCCAGTGTTGTGTTTACACGTCAGATACCCAGTAGCAACCGGGGGATTATTTCCATCCCTGGGGTTGTGACCCTTTCACATTCTTCGTTTCCCATTTTTACTCATTGATTGGATGTGCAAAAAAAGCTGGCATATTTTTCTCTGTTATGCAGAGTTTTGGAAACTCTTAGACAAAGAGAATTTGGCTTGAGAAATTTTATCAACATAGAAGATCTTGGAGAGCTCTGGAAGTTTGTCAGTGATTGTTTGTTACTCCGGTTGAATCCGGGTCATGTAACATGATGTCTATTGGATCTCCATTTAACCGAATGGCAGCCGTGCACAAAGATAGCCAATCACATGTACTGGTGGTCATTTTCCTCCTCAACAGGCTAGTTTTGAAATGCTTGGAATGTGATGTCTTTATCAACATATTTTGTGTGTTTTTTCCTCTGATTTCCTCAGCTGGAGAAAAAAAGAACTTGGCACAACTTCCAGCTATTGTTGTTTAAAAAATGCATGGTGTCGTAAAGGAAGTTTTTATTTCATTCAAATGTTTAGACTCATCGTATCCGATCATTTTGTATTTTAAAGCTGGAGAGAAAGACAGCATAGTGACGCAGTGGTTAACACAGTGACCTCACAGTAGCGTTTGAGTCCCGGGTGGGACAAGGCTTGGAACACTGGCCTTTTTGTGTGCAGTTTGCATTTTCTCCCGGTGTTTTTTTTTTTTTTTAATTTTACATACTCTATTGATCCCTCACCGGGGAAATTTGTGTATTGCACTACTACACCGCAGCAGGCTGCCACGACGGCGCCAATGGTGGGAGAAACGGGGGGTTAGGTGTCTTCTTTAAGGACACCTAACCTTCCTACTGAGTTCACTAGTAGGAACTGACCTCAGTAGGAATCGAACCCGCAAACTTCCGGTCGGCTTCCGGTCCGTGGGCGAATGCTATACCACTGAGCCACTGTCTCCCTCTGGGTTTTCTCCAGGTACACCAGTTTCCTCCCACATTCAAAAATCATACATGCTAGGTTGGTTGGCTGCTATATAGTTGCCCCTAGGAATGAAAAAAGTACGGCTTCTCCAACTTAGTAGAAAAACAAGTTGGAGAAGCCGTACTTTTTTTATCTGCGCCGCACTGGCCTTTTTTCAAGGATCTAATGTCAACCTTTGGTCTACCTGTGGAGGGCAGCATTGCGCACTCGAGCGTATAGCCTGCCGGAAATGATTTGAAGAAGAAGAAGAATGTGTGCGTATGTGTGGATGGTTGTTTGCTTGTGGCCCTGCGACAGACTGGCGACCTGTTCGGGTTGTATCTTACGTCTTGCCTTAAATCAACCGGAATAGGCTCCAGTAGGACCCCATTAGGGATAGACGGATCAGAAGACGAACAAAATCTGAAGAGAAACACCAAGTCATGCTAAAAAATACTCACGTCACCCCCAGTGGACATCTTCGTTCGTACTATGTTGTGTTTTTGGCCGCTTCACGTATAAAAGCCTTTGTTTTTAATAAATCTTCCATCAGTAACACCATTTTTTAAAAGTGTAATTAATCAAAATAGCTTTTATTCCCACATCAATTAAATCTAGTTTAATAAAGCAGAAATGGGTATGGACGGGACCAAAGAATGTTCAGATCGTTAATCAGAGCCCTGATCTGGCAGTTGGCTGAAATGTTGTGCATATCGATAGCTCATTTTTTAAATTGCGTTAATCACTTATCTAATTCTAATTTTAACCAATGTTCAAACTTTAAGATCATTTTCTAAAAAAAATGTAATAAAATGCCAAACAATCCTGCAAATAAATACATTCTTGTCAAGCGAGTCATGACCCTCTTATTGGTTGGAATGGGACTTGCGTTCCGCAATATCAGCAGAAATCTGTTGCTTCCCATTTGTGACTGCCGCCAAAAATCCACAAAACACTCATAATTTACTGATTATCTTTTGATTTGTTTCTCGTTTTTTCCCATTAAACCTTTTCTTCATGTAATGTCACAGGCATAAATAAAATTTCTTAGATTTGGAGTTATGAGTTTGAATGAACACAGAGTTATAGTGACGCATTATCTTTAATAATATTAATAATAATAACAGTGGTCTAAAAATGGCCTGAAAGGAAGAATTTGTTCTGAAATTAAATTTTTCAGAATAATGTCTGCAGGGTCATTAAACCAAGTAGGTATGTACTGTACGTTATTCTGAGGACCCAAATCATGCCAATCCGGGCTTCTTTAACATTGTATTTTATGCAAAGAAACAACCTCCAATATGTAGCATATGTACAGTGGTGGTCAAAAGTTTACATACACTTGTAAAGAACATAATGTCATGGCTGTCTTGAGTTTCCAGTTATTACAACAACTCTGATTTTTCTCTGATATAGTGATTGGAACAGATCCTTCTTTGTCACAAAAAACATTCATGAAGTTTGATTCTTTTATGACTTTATTATGGGTAAACTGAAAATGTGACGAAATCAGCTGGGTCAAAAATATACATACAGCAACATGAATGAGCAATTTTGGAGACTTAGAAAGTTGTGTCAATGACATGAGCTTCATAGCATGACCTCTTAACTTCTTGTGAGTGATTATGAGTGACTACAGCTGGTGAATTCTCTGAGGCCATTTAAAAAGGGCTCATTGGATAAAAACACCCACAAACGCTACAATGGGAAAGTCAAAGGAGCTCAGCACAGATTTGAAAAAGAGAATCATTGACTTGAACAAGTCAGGAAAGTCACTTGGAGCCATTTCAAAGCAGCTGCAGGTTCCAAGAGCAACAGTGCAAACAATTGTTTGTAAGTATAAAGTGCATGGCAGTGTTTTGTCACTGCCACGATCAGGAAGAAAACGCAAGCTGTCACCTGCTGCTGAGAGAAAGCTGGTCAGGAGGGTGAAGAGTCAACCCAGGAGCACCAAAAAGCAGATCTGCCAAGAATTAAAAGCTGCTGGAACACAGGTGTCAGTGTCCACAGTCAAGCGTGTTTTGCCTCGCCATGGACTGAGAGGTTGCCGTGCAAGAAGGAAGCCCTTGCTCCAAAAGCGGCACCTTAAGGCTCGACTAAAGTTTGCTGCTGATCACATGGACAAAGTTCTGTGGTCAGATGAAACAAAAATTGAGCTGTTTGGCCACAATGCCCAGCAATATGTTTGGAGGAGAAAAGGTGAGGCCTTTAACCCCAAGAACACCATGCCTACCATCAAGCACGGTGGTGGTAGTATTATGTTGTGGGCCTGTTTTGCTGCCAATGGAACTGGTGCTTTACAGAGAGTCAATGGGGCAATGAAGAAGGAGGATTACCTTCAAATTCTTCAAGAAAACCTGAAGTCATCAGCCCGAAGGTTGGGTCTTGGGCGCAGTTGGGTGTTCCAACAGGACAATGACCCCAAACACACATCAAAAGTGGTAATGGAATGGCTAAATCAGGCTAGAATTAAGGTTTTAGAATGGCCTTCCCAAAGTCCTGACTTAAATCCCATTGAGAACATGTGGATAATGCTGAAGAAACAAGTCCATGTCAGAAAGCCAACAAATTTAACTGAACTGCACCAATTCTGTCAAGAGGAGTGGTCAAAGATTCAACCAGAAACTTGCCAGAAGCTTGTGGATGGCTACCAAAAGCGCCTAATTGAAGTAAAAATGGCCAAAGGACATGTAACCAAATATTAGCATTGCTGTATGTATATTTTTGACCCAGCTGATTTCGTCACATTTTCAGTTTACCCATAATAAAGTCATAAAAGAATCAAACTTCATGAATGTTTTTTGTGACGAAGAAGGATCTGTTCCAATCACTATATCAGAGAAAAACCAGAGTTGTTGAAATAACTGGAAACTCAAGACAGCCATGACATTATGTTCTTTACAAGTGTATGTAAACTTTTGACCGCCACTGTATATGTAGCTAATTCACAAACCAAGGACCCCGACTATCACACATACCCTTGCCCGCCCTGAAAAAAAAACGTGAATTTTCAAATTTGAGGTCACATTGAAGCGGATCGTTGCGGCGTCAGCAAATACCTAGGACAGTGCATCGGTCCGCCGTGGTAAAGAAAGAGCTGAGCCGAAAAGCAAAGCTCTCGATTTACAAGTCTATCTACGTTCCCACCCTCACCTATGGTCACCAGCTGTGGGTGGTGACCAAAAAGAATGAGATACGGATTCAAGCGGCCGAAATGAGCTTCCTCCACAGGGTGGCTGAGTTCTCACTCAGAGATCGGATGAGGAGCTCTGCCATCCGGAAGGAGCTCGGTGTCGAGCCGCTCCTCCTCCAGGCCGAGAGAAGCCAGATGGGGTGGTTTGGGCTTCTGGTCAGGATGCCCACCAAGCGACTCGTTGGTGAGATGTTTCTGCCACGTCCCACCGGGAGGAGACCAAGAGGCAGACCCCGAACCTGCTGGAGAGACCATGTCTCACAGCTGACTGGGGAACGACTCGGGATCCTTCCAGGTGAGCTGGAGAATCCGTCGTCTTCCGCTCATCCGAGTTTTCCGCTGAGAGAAGTCTGGGCTTCCCGTCTGAGGCTGTTGCCCAGGCGACCCGGCCCCAGATGAGCAGAAGACGACGGAACAAAAAGGAAGGTCACATTTGAGGCGGCATACAATTGGAAAGTCTGAAACGTGGATTTTGCAAGATTTTAAGTAAAATTTTCTAAATGTTTACATTAATTTCCCGAAACTTTTACGACTAGTGCATTTTAGTCCATCCAAGTTTGTTTACATTGATCGTTAGATTATTTCAAAACTCCGGGATTGCAGTGTTCCTTGTTTATTCTGCTCCTGTGTAATCCTTAAAGACCATACCACTGTGATTCTTTTTTAAACTCACCGTGAATCAAAATGAAGTGGTGTTTTTCTCAGAGAGGCCTCCAAGGGCCACATCAGTCCTTGCCCTTCCTCTTAAAGGCATTGTTCCTCCGTGAAGGTAAACACAGTTGAACCGCTCCACAGGCTTTTCTTTGTTTGGTCTTTTTAGACAAAGTGTTGCACAGTCCCAGCCGCGATCCGGGAGGCTTTTTTATTATTTTTATTGTTCGTGCCAGCGTCTCGCCGTGGCAGATTTAGGAGTGTGTATGGATACCCCTGTCAGCCAGCTTTCCTCCCCTCTCCTCACCACTGAAGGACGTACAGTAGGGCCGTTTTAGACTGAAAAAAGAAGTGTTTTGGGAAACCTTCGGAGATGTCAGGAGGTGTTATTGGAAGTTGTGGGAAGCACAGAAGAGGTGTGGTGATGGAAGAGTTTTTTGTTGTTGTTGTTGGTGGTGTGGTTTTTTTTTTTTGGAATTACCAGACACAAGCAACCGTGGAAAGACTCATGGGAATGGAGATTGGTCTGGTGTTTTCTCCTAAGTTTGCTTGCAGCTTTGAGAAATCATGGTGGGAGAATTCTAACAGCCAGGTTCATTGTGAGTCTGAAATCTCTCTGTGATGCTGAAGGCTTGCTAATGCTACATGGAATTCAGTCATCAAAGGCTTTGATTGAGCTTTGAGGAGGAAAAAAAAAAGCATTAAAAATAAATCAAGAAAATAGACCAAAAAAAAAAAGACCCTTCTGTGTAACATTAAACCAAGCTTCTAGGTTCGTAAGCCAGGGAAAGAGCTGCTCAGCTGGATGATACGACACGGATGCCGGCTTTTGTTAGCACATTTGTTTTTGTGTAAGGGGTTTATTGTAAATTGAAGTAATGATAACAATTTCCAAAGAGAGGTCAGAATGTGTTTTCGATGGCTCCAAAATCTCTTGATATCTTTATTTGAATCAAACCATCAAGGGGAAATGCCCTGATTGTGGGCTGTTCATAAATATAACGTGCTCCTGAGACTTCATGCTTCCCAAAAGAAACATTTAATAAACGCTGGAACAAGAACGATGCAGAACAAACTGTATTCCTGTGTATAATTCATGGTCTAATTGTCCTTTGTTCTGCATGCATTTGAGCGAAGAGATTGTGATGCCAGAGCAGAACTGGAGGTGTAATTCGTGCCAAAATCTTGCTGAACCCACTATTAGAAATGGTTATCAAACAGTTGAGGCATCTGCTTCCTTGTCATCCTTGGTGGTCTCAGTCGGTAGAGGGTTAGCCTGTGGATGAAATGGTGCTGAGGAGGACCGCTTGTCTTGGAGCGTCTGAGCGTTTTACGAGTTAGCATCACCATGAAAATTGGATAAACATTCACTCGTGCATAAAACAGATGTTGCCAGAAGTACAAAGACATATTGACCATATGCTCGAATTCCCATAAACTCTCAGTAAAGTGCAAGAAAACAATAAATGGTAGCAGCATTTTACTTCTTGAGAAATACCACTCTCAGAAGAGATCTGTAGAGCTTTATCAAAGATCAGGAAGTGTGAATGACTGACATGCTCATCCCGTGTCTGTGATGAGAGAGCAAAGGCTTCAGCTCCAAACTTTGACACTGGTATTGAGAAAACCGTCTGCCGAAGTCATAGGAGAGCGGTCAAAGGGGAAAGTAGAAATGCTGTCACAAACTGGCTCTGGGTATGGGACAAAAATGAGGAAAACGGAGACAAAGTATGGGTCAAATCAAATCAAATTTATTATAAAATAAAGACACAATCAACACAAATACAAATTTGACATAGAAGAACCTGAAAAACCAAAAGCAAACCAAAAAACAGAGTGAGAAAACAATCAGTGTAGGTATTCCCTTCAAAATGAGCTTAGCTGGCTCCACCCAGGCGGCCCCTCCCCCTGCCTGCAGGAGGCTCCTCCCTGGCGAGGCAAGCGAGGTAAGAAAGCCGTGACAATGCTTTCTGCTACAAAATAATTGCCATAAATGTAGCTGGCTTGTTATTGATGTAGCAATTACTCACTCATTGTCATATCGGAGATGGGGGAAGAAATACCCATCAATTCTATTTTCAAAAGCATTTTAATCATTCTAAAACCCTCTTGGTGACAATTTTAACGCCCACACATCACTAGTAGGAGGTACAAAGTTCTGAATAGTGGATTTCATATGATATGGAGTCTTTAAAATTTAAACTATGCACAATGAACATGAATTAAGAGAATGCTGGTGAACTACAGATTTTTTCCTGCAATCCAGTTCTTCTTCAGCTGGGCGTAGACTTTTCAAATAGAACCCCCGTCCGTACCGATATAACTTCAGACTTGCCAGAAACTCATTCGACTGTCCAACTACTAGCACAAATTGTACTTCGTAACCCCGTACACAAAGCCACCAAGACACACAACTGAGCCAAAATGTGTCATACAATCTGGAATCAGGCCAAATTCGAGCCAAAAATTGCACAGTGTATGAGTATGCAATTGGGCTGTCTTCTTTTCTTTTGGAGTTCTTCTTTCAGAAGAAGGATTTCTGGTCTTAAACGCTTTTTGTGCAGCTGAAGAGTGAGACATCTCATATATCTAATTTCAAAGCTTTGACTGGCACAGTTGTTGTTCAATAAAGCAATGCAGTTCTGACAAACCAGGGGTCAAAGGCAGGATAACATCATTCTGCTATGTCATGTTAAAATATAAAAGTCAAGTTTAGTGTTACAGTCAAGATAAAATTACTCGACCTTTCCGGAAAATGAACTAAAATAACTGATGCTGCACTTTCTTTAGTTGACCATCCTCATGGTTATTTGTATGTTTAGTTTGAGTTTCATTCCAGCCCCCTTTAATGGCTTTATTAGCATAATAAGTGGTTTGACGCCCCCCGAGCGCATTGCTAGTGAGGTGTTTTGGGCACGTCCCATCGGGAGGAGACCGAGAGGCAGACCACGGACTTGCTCGACAGACTGTGTCTCACAGCTGGCCGGGCAACGACTCGAAATGTTTCTGGGTGAGCTGGAGGATGCAGCTGGGGTGAGAGAAGCCTGGGCTTCCCGTCTGAGGCTATTGCCCCCGCGACCCGGCCCTGGATAAGCGGACAACGTCGAACGAAATGGAGTTTACAAAAAGTCAAACATGCACGAATACAGTAGAAAACAACTTTTTGATGTCGGGAAAGCATTCGAACATATCAACTAGGATGCCAGTGATGGAATCATAGTTTTTCAATCAATAATTTTACCACCCAAGTCAAGATTTTAAAAAGCAAGCATTCTCTCATTTTGAATACGGGCGTCTGGTAGTTTAAAGTGGTCTTGTAAGTTTTCATGTTGGATCACAGTATTTATTATGAAAAGGCAGGAGAGTATTTTAAAGCAGTGCAGAACAAAGATGAGGACTTTAGAGCAGTTGTGAAGTGTTCTGTAGGTGTGACAGAGGAGTTCAGAGTGAAGATGGGACTGCATTCAGGATCTTACTCTGAGTGCCTCCTTTTTCCTACGGAGAAGAACAGGCTGACAAATTTTTTGGACAGGAATCTTCATAGTTTATGCTTTTTGCAGATGACATTGTTATATATAGTGAGAGCAGGGAACAGGTGGAATTAAAGCTGGTGAGGTGGAGGTTTGCCTTGGAAAGAAGAGACATGAAGAACAGCCGCAGTAAGATGGAAAAGTTGTGTACGAGACGGACCAATGTAGAAAATAAGGCTACAGAGGAAAAAATGAAGGAGTTGGATAAATTTAGGCGTTTGGGATTAACAGTCCAAAGGAATAAAAAGTTTCTGAACATCCCTGAACACGTTTATGGTTTGTTATATCATACGTTTCCAAAAATGTGTATGTTTGACTTGTTGGGCTGTTTTTAGCTGCTTGTGACACATTGTGACAAAAGCCAGAATTTTGAGTTTTTGTGGTGAGAACGGGGACTTTGAGTCAGTAAGAGTAAACTAAGATTTAAAGACATGGAATTATATTGAGATTTTAGCTCCATTGTCTGAGTTTAGCAACAAATAATGTGCTGTATCAGTGTGTGGCGAACTGAATTGTCCCGGTGTGGTAACCCTACCCTTCTCTACTTTAAACAAGTTCAAAAACATTATTTACACATTCTATTTTCAAGCATGACTAGCCGTTGAATTATTGTTCATGGAGGAAATGTGCATGTGTATTATAAGAAAAAGCCTGTTAGTTCTGAGGTTGAGTGTCCACAAACTTTTTTTTTTACCTTTTCTGCCTCATATGAAGTCAATGTGGGAACTCAGGTTAGAATAACAAATGAGTGTGGCCTGAGTTGAGCATGCTCAGTGGAGGTTTTGTATCATGTGGGTTGTACTTCTTCTTCTCCTTTCGGTATTTCCCTTCAGGGGTCGCCACAGCAAGTCAGTTTCTTCCATCGAACCCTGTCTGCTGCATCTTCTTCGGTCACGCCAACTATCTTCATGTCTTCCTTCACTGTATCCGTGAACCTCTTCTTTGGTCTTCCTCTAGACCTCTTTCCTGGTGGTTCCAAACATAGCATCCTTCTGTTGATGTACTCGGTCTCTCTTCTCTGTACATGTCCAAACTATCTCAGTCTGGCCTCTCGGACTTTATCTCCAAAACCTCTAACATGTGCTGTTCCTCTGATGTACTCATTTCTGATCCTGTCCATCTTGGTCACTCCCAGAGACATCCTCAGCATCTTCATCTCTGCTATCTCCATCTCTGCTTCCTGTCTTTTCTTCAGTGCTACTGTCTCTAAACCAAACAGCATGGTGGGTCTCACCACGGTTTTGTGCACTTTTCCTTTCATTTTGGCTGAAACTCTTCTGTCACACATCACACCTGATACTTTTCTCAACCCGTTCCAGCCTGCTTGAACACGCTTCTTCACCTCTTTTCCACACTCTTCATTGCTCTTCATTGCTCTGGACTGTTGATCCTAAGTACTTAAAATCTTCCACCTTCTTTATCTCTTCTCCCTGTAACCTCACTTTTCCATTTGGATCCCTCTCATTCACACACGTGTACTCTGTCTTACTCTGACTAATCTTCATTCCTCTTCTTTCTAGTGCAAACCTCATGTGGTTCATACTAATACATTATTTATGTTGTTTGACTTTGATTGCCACGTCTCACTGGCGAAGGGGTCAATCTAGGGAAGAAATGACCCAACCAATTGTGCAACAAAATGGTAGTAATTCATGTTTCTTTTTAGGCCTCGAAAACAAGCAAGATCAAAAAGAAGATATTTTCTGTACATCAACTCAGGGAATTTGGTCAGGTATCATAACAAAGCTGTGATATAAAGTTTTCAAGCTTGCGGTCACTCAACCAAAGTAAGTTTGATTGATAGCAGTTGAAGGAGTCAACAAGTGGAGCCCTGATTTGGGTCATGCAATTTCTCTGCAAAAGCGTTGCTTTGGGAAATAAATCCAAGCCTGAGTATGACTCCATCCTTGAGATTTCTTCATCCTTTCTCTCTCCTCTGCTCTAACCATGAAGAGGCCGTAAAATATATGAAGGTCTCTCCAGTGTAGAAAAAAAAAAATTGTTCCACTACTTTCACTTGTAAAACGAAGAGAGTTGGAGAGAAAGAAGCAGAGCTTTGGGGTTGATTTTGGCACATATTCTTTATGGTAACAATGGATTCCAGCTACGGGGTGATTTGTTCTTCCACGTGACTCGCCGAGTTCCTTTGCATCAACAAACACTTGGACGCGTCCACATGCAGAAATGCACACAGCAAAATTTCCATTGTTTTCAGAGCGCAGACTTTACCTCGGTGCCTTGGTGACCTGTCTCTCTGTGCTGTGTCTCAAAAAAGAAAAAAAGCTTGCTGCTGCTCTTTTACACATCTCACTTTTCCGCTGGCCGTCCATCAACTGCACCTCCAGAGTGACATTCGTGCGGTCAGCCCTTTCATACAGCCTTCCATCTCCAGGGACATCAAACGAGTAGGAGTGAGAGGCTGAGAGCGTTTATGCTTCGTATGCACTGTTCTCCCTCTCTTTCTGACCCCCACACACACACCTCATCTCCCCTTCTTGCGGTAAGACGAGCAACCCGCAGGCAGGAAGGGGTATCTCCCGCAGCCCGGATAGATAATTTAGGAGCAAGTTGGGAGATGGAGAGAGGAAAAAGAGGGAGGAAGGGCAGGGGTTTAGTGTCAGAAGCAGGAGACAAGCAAAGATAGACTGGCACCAGAGAACCAGAGCCTGTGTTATTGTTATCTCCTTTCTTATTTTATGAGTTTTCCATCAGGAGATCCACCGTGGCTCCTGCTCTGCGTGCTGCTCAGTTTAACATCATGAAGCGGTCAGCCATACGGTGATTTTGTCTTTGCACATGACTTAATTTCAATGCTTTCCAGTTTTGTTGTTAGCCTGAAATTACTTTTCAAGCTTGCAGAAACTTTTGCAAACAAATAAAAACTAGCCAAAACACAGCTGATCTGCAGCTGTTTGCAAGTTTTTGAATTGAAATATTCCAGCTTTCAAAGTGCTCCTTCATAGCTTTTATGAAGCTACAACTTTTCTGTGCAAGCTGCTGGAGCTTTTTAAAATCATGCAATGGAGTTTTGGTTGTAACCGTGTTCGTCTTCGTCATTTGACATTTGTTTGGAACTCGGTTGGTGGAAAATAACTACCTTGTAAATCAGTTAAATAATCCTCCTTTTTGGTTAAAGCTCAGCCAGTTGTTCCAAAATATTATATATGCGGCATAAACCAAGAAAAGACAGAAGCTTTTTAATGAAGCGATTTTAAACAATGAAAAAAATTACAAAACAGGAGTCACCTAACTACGGAAAATTGTTTTTGATTGTGAACAGCATCATCTTTAGGCGGAAAAACCGCAATAATTTTGTTAAGTTTTATGGATGTGCAATGTACAAGTTTAGTTTAGCAATCCCTGGCTCACATGGAGGAGGTGTGCTAGAGAACAGTTAAAATGGAACATGGGTGGATTTCACATGTAGTGTGAGGACGAACTCTATTTGAACACGAAAAAAGTTGTATGACGTCACATTTTTGTGATGCTCTCAAACTAGTTTTCTTGCCACAAAAGCGATAGACCTGCCATTTTTGTTCAGGCTGTGTTTAAAATGATTACCCACAAAATAACCTTCTCAATGTACTCCACTGCATTCAGAAAGAGTGTCAATCTTCTTGTTTATCCTATAACCGACGCACAATGTTGATGTATCCCTGCAACGGCATGGAAGGTGAAACCCTATGTGAGTACAGGCCTTGGTGGAGAGAGAAGAGAACAATCATAAGCAGGCCTTTTTCATGACAACTATGTCCTGTTTGAGTACATCGCCAGTTGATGGTGGGTAGTCATTGTCTTATCTGATTATCACACAAATCCAATTCTTTCCTGAAATACACACCATCAGGAAATGACCAGTTACAATGAAGTGCATATCCTTCCCCATGCTGCCTGAATTTTTGCAAGAAGTCTGTCCCAACAAACTTGTGCATGGTTCACTGCAATGGCTTCATAAACTCCACAATGTGCAAGACTCAAGCTTTGAGAAGGTTGTAGCGAATCAACCTACCACTTTATTTCATTGATCCTCAATCAGGTTGTGGGTGCAGCAGTCCAAGGAGGCGACTCCAGCCTTTACTTGTCCCAGCTCATCGAGGTCATATCATTGCTTTCCCATCTTAAGTTGGCCATGAAAGGTAGACCGTCATGTACTGCGCCTCTGTTTAGGCTCCGAAATGCCACACCAACAAGGTGTCCATGAAACATCCTAAACATCCTGATACAAATAGAGCCACTTCCCATCCTGACTCTTAGTCCATCGACTCCCGTATCGATCAGGTTCTTAGCCTGGGCTGCAGTAACAACATTTTCTTACAAGATGCCCCAACCAGTCAATAAGGATCATCTCTACTCTGAATCGCAGTTTGGAGTTTTTCATCTAAGCAAGCGACCTGCCATCTTGTTCCGGAATCTAATTTTGTCAGCATTTCAAGATGATCATTGTAAATGTCCGACTGATTCTTGCTTCTACGACATGAGCAGGTGCTCTCTTGAAGTGTGTATGATTTGCTTGCTCTTGCGAGGTGCACCTCCCAAACAAAAAACCCAAGCCTTCACACTCTGTGAATCATCTATACGTATCACCACCCAGTGGACTGCTTTGCAGAAAGGCTGTGGTTGTTTGAGAATGCAGCTAAGTGGAAAGTCTCAGGAAAAGAGCTTGTAGCCTCCAAGACAAAAAAAAAAGCAGATTATAAGGTTTTTTTTTGGATGATTATTTCACATGGTGAGGTTCTTGGATAAGAGTTGGATCTGTTCTGGCCAGCCACTCTGAGAAACTTAATGGAAAGAATAGACTTCAGGAGGACTTCTTTTAAATGCAGAGTGAACTGTGTGCTAGATTGGATTTAGAATATAATTTTTCTGCACGTCTGTGCATGGCAGCATGAAAAGCCATACCCTAGTTTGCAAGTAAAACGCCATTTATGCAAATTCCCAACAACGGATTTGCTGACTGAAAGTGAGAACTCCTGGCTTAGGAAAGCTAACAGTTCTGGTAAATGCAGCCCTCTTCCCTCTCTAGTTGGGCCAGTTTAATTGAAAGCAGCTGGCGAGGGATCAGGGCAGCGACTTGCGTGTCTAGTCAACGTGACTCGTGATTCTCCTGTTCACGATACCTGAGGTGCTCTACCGCTGACTTTTTGCCTACAAACTTATTTTTAAATAAAGTTATCTGCATCTTAAAGCAAATAAAAACCTACAATTTGCAGCACTTAGAGAGCAACAGTAAAAGAAGCTGAGTCTCTGGTTTTGATTATATTAGTTAGCATTGTGCTATTTTCTGCTTCTCATAGTTTTCCGTTTGTGTTGACTCCTTTTTGCCCACTTGCAGGGTTTTTCCAATGCAAATAGAGAAAGTGAACTAATTAGTCTGTTTTATGCAAGATGCTGATGTGCAGTTTAGCACTGTGCTTGTTCCCAGAGCTGGCATTATGGTTTCTGATTTAAAACACCACTTTATTTTCATTTTGATCGCACTACTTGGTTTTTGTGTGGGTCTGTTTTCTTTCTCATATGTCTTTCTATGTGTTGTTTTGAGCAGAAAAAGCTGCCCTTTTTGTTCAGATGACCAAATCTTAGCACCCTTTCTCATTTTCCATGTGGTTATACAGCATGGGTTTTCTGGCACTTATGCGTCGCTTTACAGAGAAGAAAAATGAAATAAAATAAAACAGTCGGCGGAGAAATGAATCATTCAAAAACGATGTCTAAACTTGGCTGGCTTGCTGTTGACAGACGGATCATAATGAAGTCTCCTTCTCAGGACATAGAGTTCTTACAGTTTTACATGAAAGTGGGATCAGATATTACAAAATGTCCCTCATCTCATTTAGGAAGCTGCTATTGTTAGAACTTCACGTCTCTTCAAGCCGCTTAAATAAACACAAAACTTGCAATCGAGGGAAATATGATAATCGAAAAGTCATGGATAAATTGACGCGTACATAAAAAAGAAAAGACACTATTTTACTTTCAAAGATCAGCTGAACAAAAGCATTTAGTTTATTTCTTTCATATGATTTGAAAAAAGGAATTGTTACGACTTTTAGTATCTCATAAAAATAAATGGAAAACAAATTTTATCAAGCCTGAATTTTTTGGGGTTTTTTTTAACCACAGATTGGTTTTAAGTGCCCAATGTTACTGGTTTGGATTGGTATCAGACTCAAAAGCTGTTCAAAAAAAAAAAAAAAAAAAAAAAGCTGTTCAACTAATTTGAAGAATTAGTTTGTTTTAGTTTAGTTTGTAAAGTTTACAGTCTGGAACTTTTTTCTAATTTTAAACCCACACTATAATACCGGTTCCGTTCTGTCGTCTTCCGCTCATCCGGGGCGGTGTTGCGGGCAGCCTCAGATGGGAAGCCCAGGCTTCTTTCATCCCGGCTGCATCCTCCAGTTCACCTGGAAGGATCCCGAGTCATTCCCTGGCCAGCTGTGAGACATAGTCTCTCCAGCAGGTCCGGGATCTGCCTCTTGGTTTTCTCTTGAACAAGACGCCAAGATACTTAAACTCCTCCACTTGGGGTAAGGCAAGATCCAACCCCTAGCCCGCAGGGGGAATTCCACTCTTTTCCGGACGAGGACCATGGTCTTGGATTTGGAGGTGCTAATTCCCATCCTGGCCGCTTCACACTCGGCAGCAAATCGATCTAGTGAGAGCTGGAGATCACAGTCCGATGAAGCCAACAGGTCCACATCATCATAATACCGGTATAGTTTTAAAAAAAGGTCTTTAAGAAGAACTTTGGGTTGCATGAAAGAGTAAAAACAAATTGACTTGCACGTAAAAATGAGAACCAACAAATGTTTTGCAAACTTTGACTAAATTGATCGCAACCCTGACGTTAAATTTATTCTTTCATTTGGCACATGCTTTTTTTGTTTGATATAATTCAACTTGGTCATTTTCATCTACTCCTAACAAACATGAAAAATGATATAAATCACATGCTTTGGCTTCTTTTCGCAAAGGAATTATAATTGATTTATTTGTTGTGGAGACATTACCAATGAATTCAGCGTCTAGTGAAGCTCAGAAGAAACTCAATCCAAAAAAAGAAAGAACTGGCTTTTCTGCAACAAGAACTTGGGAAGTTAAAAGCATGTCTCCATGTTGAATGCAGAAACTGCCCAATGACGTCTTCGTAACTACCCTTCCTGCCTGTGCGTGTATTCTTCCTATTTCTATTGCTGGGTAGCCAGCAATAGGCTAAACTTGATAAATGGGTAATATTGCAATAGGGTAGCAATAGGCATTAGGGTATTGCTCATCCGGGGCAATACCCTATACCCTAATAGGCATTAGGGTATTGCTACCCTATTGCTACTCTATTGCATTAGGGTAGCCTATTGCTACCCCAATGCTGGGCAGAGGCTGGGTAGAGAAGTGGCCACCTAGCCACTTCTCTGTTTGCTGGGTTTGCTGCCACTACCCAACAAACAGAGAACCTCCAGAGAGCGTTAGCCTGAAGTTCTCTAAAGGTTTGTTTTTAACTAACCAAAAACTAACGTTTCCTAAACGTTAGTTGGTGGTTATGTTAGAACCTAACCTTCCCAGAACTTTGAGAGAACCAAATTCCAAACATTGTGGTTAGAATTAAAGTTAGAGGAACGTTCTGAAAACCAAAAAATAACGTTCGCAAACCGTCATAAAACTTTCCATTTGAACCTTTAGAGAACCAAAAATAAAGTTTCAGGAACGTTCTGCAAACCTTTGAATAACCTTCCCCGAACATTCTGGGAACGTTAAGTTGTTAGCAGGGTAACCTTTGTAGATGTGTACAACACATTTGGCATGTGTATGTATCTGTTCATACTTTATGTGTGTGTTTGCATCTTAGCCCACACTGGATACACGCGAGCTGCCTCGGTGCTAATCCCCCCTCTTGCAAATTTACACATCATCCTGCAGAGCGTCTGGTGCCACTTGATACAGTTATTTGATAATGAGAGGGCGATCCAGAAAGAACTACGACTCTCAGGAAACTTTCTGAGTCAATCATGTAAGCCTTCACCTGACTTGGCAGTAATCGAGCGGAAGGATGGCCTCTTGTTTCGGCAGCCAAAGAAGCAGCAGTGTGTGTCTGAGAGGATGTGTGATTGTCTTTCATCAGGCTGAGAAATGTGTGTGTGTTAACATGTGACAGAGTCCTAGAGTGAAGTGGACTGGCAGCCCAAGCGTGAACTCTGCATGCTTTCTTTATTCCTCTGACGTCTGACAAGGTCGAGGCGCTGTTGGTAATGATGTGGTTATTACTTCCCATCATGCCTCACTGCAGGCCAGGCTGTAATATTCCGCTCTAGATTCCCTCTGGCTTCCTGCAGAGTCCTGCACTCTCTGTCTCTTATGATGACGTTTCATAGTGCCAAATCTGGAGCTACATTTGAGAGACATCGGTATATGTTCTATTGGGATGATGTAAAACTTTTTGGAGATCAAAGAAGGAGATCAAAGATGGCTGTTTGAAAAAAAACCCAAACATAGTTGATGTTTATTTTTTACTATTTAGATGCCTTTTATGGCTTGAAAGAATAAGTGATAATAATTGTAGTTGTCTCTAAATAATAATAATCGTATTCATCTGTTTTGTCATCTAAACCGCTTGACCTAGCACGGTCCCGGGGGATGCCGTAGCCTATCCCGGCTGATTTAAGGTGAGAGGCACGGTACACCCAAAACAGGTCACCGTGTTTCTCTTCCAAACTTTTAAATCTTTGCCATTTATCTGATGTATGTATGATCTAATTTCCTCAAGAGTGCTCATCCCTCTTGAGGAAATTACTGTGCTGCATTTCACAGCACAAGGAAGCCATGATGACACCAGTCGTAGGAGTAACTGGGGGTTAGGTGTCTTCTCCAGGGACCCTTAGGTATGAGCTCATCATGAATCGAGCTGGCAATTTCACAATTGCTAACTTTATGCGCTTTACACTGTGTTTGCATCCTCAAAAAAGATATACACTTTATTACAGACCCTCCAAAGGGTGGGACAATGTGGGGAGCGAGAGGAAGAGGGAATTCACAAAGTCAAAAACAAAAGTGAATTTGAAAAAACGTATTTTTACAACAACTTTCTGAAAATATTGCATGTTTGAGCTAAAAAAAAGTGCCATGTCTATGGTAGTTTATGTAGACCCTGAGATAAGGTTACTTTGTTTGTGGTGACAAGGTATGAACATTTTCTTTAGCATTCCTCGTACCTTTTAAGGAATTCATCGGGGTAAATCAATCAGTAACAGGGCAAAGGCATCAGATTTCAAATTTTCTTTGAAACTCAAGATTTATTTGTTGGCTCAATGCCTGACCCCCGCCGCTGAGGTTTCACGAATTCACCACTTTGACTCGGAGGAAGTCGAGGTTGCCCCGGGCCTGGAGGGATACCAGCTGTGGTCATATGGAACCAGTTTGATTCTCTCAATGTCAAATGCAGCATCTACCCCAGATGCTGTATCTGTGAGGCGGAGGGTAGCGTTGAAACTTATACTTACATCTAAATACGAGCACAAGAAGATAAGGGTTTTGCTTTTTAATGTTAACTCAACATTAACGGAAGCTCGTAAGAGACAAGAAGAAAAAAAGGAATCTTTTCAATGGGCAAAATGTGGAGCAACAAAATATTTTCAGAGATTTGTAAAGTTTAACAGTTATAACAAAGAAATTGAAAGGAAAATAGTATAAAACTCTTTGCTCGGTGCAAAAACTAATGTGTGTTTTTTACTGTAAATAAACATAAATTAGCGCCTCCAAATCTGAGACCATGGTCCTCGCCCGGAAAAGGGTGGAATGCCCCTGCAGGGTCCTGCGCCAAGTGGAGGAGTTTAAGTATCTCGGTGTCTTGTTCACGAGTTGGGGAAGGATGGAGCGGGAGATCGACAGGCGGATCGGTGCGGCGTCAGCAATAACAAAGACGCTGCATTGATCTGTCATGGTAAAGAAAGAGCTGGGCTGAAAAGTAAAGCTCTCGATTTACAAGTTGATCTACTGTACGTTCCCACTCTCATCTATGGTCACCAGCTGTGGGTGGTGACCGAAAGAATGAGATCGCGTATACAAATGGCCGAAATGAACTTCCTCCGCAGGGTGGCTGGGCTGTCACTCAGAGATCGGGTGAGGAGCTCTGCCATCCGGGAGGAGCTTGGTGTCGAGCCGCTTTTCCTCCAGGTTGAGACAAGCCAGATGGGGTAGTTCGGGTATCTGGTCAAGATGCCCCCCGAGCGCCTCGCTGGTGAGTTGTTTCAGGCATGTGCTAGCGGGAGTAGACTAAGAGGCAGACCCCGGACCCGCTGAAGAGACTATGTCTCGCAGCTGGCTGGGGAACGACTGCGGATCATTCTGGGTGAGCTGGAGGATTCACCTAGGGTGAGAGATGCTTGGGCTTCTCGTCTGCAGCTGTTGCCCCTGCGACCTGGCCCCAGATAACCGGAAGACGACAGAACGGAATAAACAAAAACCGTCTGCATTCATACGTATATTGTTCCTGTTTTATTTATTCATTCATTCACCGTCCGTCCCCATCTAGAATGTGGGGTGGTGCCGTAGCCTACCCTATCTGATTCAAGGTGAGAGGCGGGATACACCCTGAACAGGTCGTCGTTCCATCGCGGCTGTTTTATTTAGTTCATTTTTATTTATCACATTTATTTCAAATCAATATTTACATAAAATATGAAAGCACAAAATCAATATATAAAACTTTTATGCTGGAAGAATTAAACAAAAACCCAATTTCAAAGCTCCCATTTTTAATTTTGTTTCTCATTAACCTCACTTCTCTCAGAACATCCGACTCATGTCCTTACTACACAAATTAGCACCCAGGCTATTATTGGTGTTGTTTGCCTTGTTGTTTTCCCACTGCTCCACATACATCAACTCGCATTCACTTTAATTAATTCTCGCACTGAAATTAACTCGGAAAAACTCCCAGGATGATTAATTTAGGGTGTATATGATTAGAAGCAGCCTCAAAGATCAGAGGCTCTTTTCATTTCGTGTAGCATCAATGCTAATTCATTTACCATCTCCCCCTACGACTCCCATCCTTTTCACAATCCCGACGTTGGGTTTATTCTTTCCTATCATAAGGCCCCTCCATCTTCTTTCTAAGTTTGTCTCTGATGGAAATTAGTTTTCTCCATTTCTTTGGCATGGGACAGAAAAATCAATGAATGAATGGACGGGCACATGGGGGGTAAAGTCTCCATTGATCCGAGATTACATCGTGGCTGTAAAATGCGGCGCTTTGCTGGCAAACACCAAACACGGCTCAGAGGAGTCTTTTCAAGCTGCACCATTGTTAGCAAGGGATTATTCTTTAGGTTGTTATCCCATTACGTTGTAATGGTAGCAATTTTCTGCTTGGGAATTTGGCTTTTTCTAAAGGGGAAATACATGCCAGAATGTATTTAAATCAAGCATTTATCATTTGCAATTTGTAAAAAATTGTTAGATTAAATTTCCACGCCCAGTGACCCTCTAAGACGACCGGATTGTTTGACGGGTCTTTTAGAAAAGGTTGAATAAGGTGTTTAAAGCGGGTTCTTCTTTTTATGGAGAGCAGACAGCCGTATAGATTGAAAAGACAACAGGTATGAAAAGACTTTTTCAACAAAAAAGACTTCTTCAGTCAAGATTCTTCAAATAATTCAGCAACAACCCCCTTCTGGTCCCCCCACTCCACCAGCAGAGATCTTTTTCTTTATCATAAGTGAGCCGGACATCAAGACATTTCAAGTAATGCTCTTAACAGATCATTAAGGTTTTTTTTTTCCCCCTATGTTTTTGTACGTTTGCCCAAACACTAAAACCTTGTGTCTTTCACGTCTGATTAGTGACACTTTAATAAAGTCGTTTAAAGTTCAGCGGACTGAATTTTCCACCTTTTCTAATGTTTCTATGGCCACAGGGAAATGACCTGCATTCAGGCCTGTGCAAAATCTTTTAAATGCAAATCCTTTAAAAAGTAACTGTGTCGTCGGGTCTATGGGGAGAGGGGGGACTCTCCTGACTTGGCTGTAAGAGAAAGTGTTTTTTTTATTTAAGGCGACCACGGCTGTTTTTCTTTCTGTCTTCTTGATCTGACAGCAACTGACTAAGCCAGTCCTCGAGGCGTGACAAAAGCTTGGCAAAATCTTTATATTTCTTTTCCTCTTTTTTTATATTGGATGGGCCAAGGTGGACAAAGCCTGTCTTCTCTTCCAGTTGATTGGGTCAGAAGGCTGAAGTTAAATGTTTGGTTCAAAATTGTCTTAGCATTCCTGGCGTCATGTTTTTTCCTCTCTTTTTTTGTCCATTTTTCCTCCCTCTCCCATTTAAGGCTCTCGGGGAAGCTCGGAGAGGTATGTCGAATTGGTCACAATCAAATCATTTACGGTGAGCTCACAGCGAAGGAATTAATGCATTTTATATGAGGATGCCGAGTCTAAGGCAAAGTATCCTCAGCAACACGGGAGAAAAACGCTCTCTCTTTCCTTCTGTTTCACTTATTGAAATTATAGCTGTCACCCACTTCACAAGGAGGAGAGCCAGGGGAAGCAGGTCATTGACTTGATTTTCATGGGAAGGCTGATTTGGCCATTCAGGGTCTGATAGGTCCAGTATTGACAGCCCCTTTTACTTGAGGGGAGGGGAGCATGCCGCCTTCATTGTGCCCACGGTTTGCTGAGGAAAAACAAGAGAGCGCCTGGGAGACAAAGACCTCAATGGGAACAGTAGCCCCTGTGTCCCCTCGCTGCCGACTACTGCTGCTGGGAGGCTTGTGTCTTCCATTCTGGCCTCAAGTGCTACTCCCACCCTCTCAAACACCCTGACACCCTTTTCTCCCACTTTTTTTTTTTTTTTTGTCGAGTGGAGGCAGAGGTGTTGCTGTTTCAGTCTTTGACTCTTCAGCTTTGCTTCCCACTGTTGAAGTTATTTGTCATCTTCAAATGCAACATTTTTTTTTTTTTACTGTCCCACCCATGATATTATGACAGTTGCTGTAAGAAACTTCCTTTTTTTTTTTTTTTTTTAAACCGTGCCCTCTCTTGCTTTGTGACCGGAAGAACAGTGATCTGTGTCAACTTCCGCTAGACAAATTTACTCTACCTCGATCAACATCATGTGCCAACGTTGGACAGTATTAATATTTTATTTTAAATCCTAAATATCTGTGTTTGATTGATAATTTTTTGCTGGAATTGATAAGAAAGACAAAGGAGAAAGAGAAAAGCAGGAAGAGTGGGGATTTCAAATTTCAATAATCTGTACCAATTGCGATATTGAGCCGGAATTTGTTTTGGCCAGAAACGAAATTAAAACACACTAAAGCAACCTTCAACGAATGACCAAAAGTAATGCAGGAGAAATTCTGATGTTTCCATAGTAAAACTATTTCTTGGGAGCAAGGGACATAGCAGACAGGAAACAGTATGACCCTATGTCCAAGTACAGGTAAAAAAAAAAGAAATATTACCTTACTTCTTTTTGTTCTTTTCATTGTGTGCTTAATTTTTGAGTCTACGAACATAGAGCTGATGTGCCTTACCAAAAAACTCCACTTTTTTCTCATCTGCCCAAAAAATATTTTCCCAGAAGTTTTGTGGCTTGTCAACATGCATTTCTGCAAAATTCCAGCCTTGCTTTTTACGATCCCTTTCAACAGTGGTATCCTCCTTGGTCGTCTCCCATAAACACTATCCCTAATGTGAAACATGGAGGGGGCTCCGTTGTGTTTTAGGGCAGCTTTGCTGCTTCTGGCACAGGTTGTCTTGAAGTTAGTTAGTTACTCTTTGTTTTGAACATTTTAAAATCATCACAACAAAGGAACAAGTTCTGCAAGGTCAAATGTAATCTCAAGGTTATCAAGGTCTTCTGGATAGAAATGTCCTACCAGGTGTCAGAAAGCTTGGGCTCAGTCGTAGGTCATAAGTCTTCCAACAGGACAACGATCCAAAACACAGGCAAAAACACCCAAGAATGGCTGAGAGAAAAGCGTTAGATTATTTTGAAGCGGCCCTCTATGAGCCTTGATCTGAATCCCATTGAACACATGTGGAAGGAGCTGAAACATGCCATTTGGAGAAGACACCCATCAAACCTGAGAGAACTGTAGCTGTTTGCTCATGAGGAGTGGGCCAAAATACCTATCGACAAGTGCACAAGGCTCACTGACTGATACCGATATCGTTTAATTGCAGCTATTGCCTCAAAAGGTTGTGCAACAAAATATTAAGTAATGGGTACCATCACTTTTGTCCAGGCCTATTTCATTAGTTTGTTTTTTTTAAATAATTATATTAATCAACAACTCAAAAGTAATAACTAATTTTAAATGATTTAATTTTCAAGAAATTTTTGTTTAATGTTACTTTTGAGCATTTCAAGTCATTTTAGTGAGCATTGGGGGGAGACAGTGGCTCAGTGGTTGGATTGTTTGCTCGCATACCGGAAGTCAACCGGAAGTTTGCCGGTTCGCATCCCATTGAGTGCACGTCTAGCGTCTTTGGAGAAGACACCTAACCCCCCGTTTCTCCCACCATTGGCGCTGTCGTGGGCAGCCTGCTGTGGTGTAGTAGTACAGCACACACATTTCCCCGGTGAGAGATGAATAGAGTGAATAAGAATTTGAAAAAAAAAAATTGTTGACTTTCTTCCTTCAACTGAGGGCCACCTACAATTTTACAACAACAATCATAGAGAAAATTAGTAGCAGTAGTCATGAACCTGACGTGGCAGCTGGATTTTTTTGTCTGCTTTGCATGTGATGTTAATCAAATTTTGCCAAAACAGCAGGAAAAAAAAGGTTCTCCAAAAGCTAAAAATTGATCTTACCAGACTCGACAATCTGATATCTGATACGGTATATTTGGATTGATACGCTCACTCCTGTTATCATGGTGTGCATATTTGCAGCAGGTTCTTGTCTTTCTCAAAAGCATGGAGTCTTGTTTTAACAAGTTCACGTCAACCAAAGAGCCCTGGCCGCTCATCAGAGCCTTGCACGTAACTTTGAGTTTAAGGTTATCAGGTTTTTCTTATCAAGGCCTTTCTTTGAAGATAGCTCTGGCTCTGTTTTCCTCCTGATAAATACTAAATGTGGCTTTAGTGTGAGTAGATTTCTAAGACACACGAAGGGCAAAAATATGTCTGGTTTTTAAGTGTCATCTTCCAAAACATGGTGAGAAAAATAACTAAGTTTTCCCTGTCACGGTTAATTTAATATTTTTTTTCTCACCATGTTGCATCATTTGTTCCCATTTCTTGAGAAAGAAATCCCATTGCATTGACCAGAAAGTTAAAAAAACAAGTTGTTGTTTTTTTTTTTTTTTTTTTTTTTTTTTTTTGGTGTGGAACGTTTCTCCAAGACCACTTCAAAAGCTTGGAAAGAACACTTTAAAGGAAATTAGCTGTGGATCAGGACTATTTTGCACCACTAAATGTTTATGATACTGTGGAAAAACCAAATAAAGACACATAACAAAAGAAATTAAGAAAGTTCATATTGATTAAAAGATGTTCTTTGCTCTTTCCAAAAGGCATCAAGATCATCCTGTGGGTTTTAAGAAAAGCACTAGCTGAACTCTAACCTCCTTTTTCTGACTTGACTTCCAACCTTTTTGAGAACTTCTTGACCTCTCCAACCTTTCGGCTAACCCAGGAAATTGCCACTGGTCCCCCCAACAGCAGTCTGAAGCGTCTTTCTGATGCTGGGTGAAAAAAAAAAACATGATGAGGACACAATGAAGCACTTCAAACTCTGAAATTACTCATAGTCTAAAACTCCTGCATGTGAATTTTTAGGTTGAAGACATCAAAATAATGATAAGCCAACTGGTAACCATTAAGCTTTTTTTTTTTTTTTCTAAAGCCAAGCCTTCAAAGAATTTCAAGAACACACACACACTTTAACATCTTGGTTCTTTCTTTTTATTTCCTTTTGTGACCACAGTGCATTGGCCTGGCAGACTTTCCAAAGAGACTCTATCCCCCTATACATCCCACACACTCGCTCGCGTCTCTAAAACCCCACCACCCCCTTTCTCAATCTAAAACTGGCTCCTTTTGAAGTGAGGATTTTCTGGAGAAGTGCTCGAAAACCCCTCCCCACCAACCCACCACCCAAATCTGCCTATTGATGCATTGGGGCCCCTGGCTTTCATAAAGGTGGGATATGCTCCTTCGATATTGGGTCGTGAGCTCTTTATCGTAATTTACTGTATCAGGGAGTGCTTCTCTCCTGGTATGTAGGGATAGAAAGGAATGGTCATGTGCTGAACTGATTAAGAAGTTGGTTGTGACCTGAGGTTAAACCCTCTGCATGGGAGGGGTGTGGGTGTAAAAAAACACAAAGGAAGTCAAAGTGGGCATTGTGAATGGAACGAGGTGGCAAAATGAGTCACAGCTAAGGTGAAAAAATACTACCGATCCTCAACGTCGCAATCAAGAGGAAGTGAAACTTTGTGGAAACTTAGGCCAGGGTTTTGGTCTTTGAATTTGAGTCAATTCGATTAAAGTTAAACTTTAAATTTAAATATTTTGTTTTGCTGTATTCATCCCTCACCAGGGAAATTTGTAAGCTGCACTCCTTACACCGCAGCAGGCTGCCTTTCGACAACGCCAATGGTGGGAGAAGCGGGGGTTAGGTGTCTTCTCCAAGGACCCTAGACGTGCTCTTTGTGGGATGCAAACCCGCGAACTGTTCCGGTTCGCGCGCGAATGCTCTAACCACTGAGCTGCCGTCTCCTTAAACTTTATTTTACCTGTTTGGGTAAAGCCACTTTTACCTTACTATTCCTCTTTACCATTCCACCACTCCCAAGCCCCCTCTCACCGTATTCTTACTCTTCCTTCCTGAAGTCACTGTTTTTGTAGCTGGCCTGTCTCTTCTGACCAAACTAACTGGTGACAGCTTTCTTTGCCGAAGGAGTTGTGAAGAACAGTGTGTGTATTGAGTTTTAGTTTCTAGTTTCTCCCACTCTTTGGCCGTTGTGTTTGATGAGAATCAGACAGATTTAGCCAAGGTCTGAGCCAGCAGAGAGGCGCTGCCACACTAATAGTGGCACAGCCTGGGACGACTGAGATTACACATTACCAGGCTGAGATGTCCCAAACCCAGGAGGGAAGCTTTTGTTACCTTCAAAGAAATGCCTGGGCAGTGTTTTCCGACATTAGTTTTCACAATGAATTAGACATCCTATTAAAGAGCACAGATGGGGGAAGTTACAAACTGTGATGCATGTACCGTATTTTCCGCACTATAAGGCGCACCTAAAAACCTTAAATTTTCTCTAAAGTCCACGATGCGCCTTTTAACCTGGATTGCCTTATATATAATAAATATTGAGCAACAACAAGTGTCTTATTTCCCCCGTAGAAGAAGTAGTGCGCGGTGCATGCTGGGATATATGAAAGGGCGTCTCATTAGGTGTGTTTGAGATGACACAGGCAGACGCAGTTCTGATGCAGATCGGTGCGCAATGCATGCCGGTTAGTTTTTGAATGCAAAACCTAACCGGCATGCATTGCGCACCGGTTCAGGGCCGATCAGAACTGCGTCCACCTATGTCATCTCGAACGCACCTATTTCCATTTGTGTGTTTGTGTAAAGACCCTGAAATGGCTCCTACCAAGAGACACTGTTACACCCCAGAGTTTAAACTCAAGGCGATCGGTCACGCTGTAGAACACAGGAATAGAGCCGCAGTGAGAGAGTTTAACATCAATGAATCAATGGTGAGGAAGTGGAGGAAGCAAGAGGATGCGCTGCGCCAAGTAAGTAAGACTAAACAGAGTTTATCTCCAATGGAAGATAAACTGTGTCACGAAAATACTAATACTTTATCTCGGAGAAAATAATAAAACAGCTTTTTATTCATTTTGGGAGTAAAAACAGAAAGCTGTTTTGTAATTGTTAATAAAGTTTGACTGACCTATCTGACTTTTTTTTTACATTCCCTTTAGCGAAGCACTATTAAGTGAATGCATAACGTAGCCCCAGCGCTTACTGTAACGCCGTGTAATGCGGTGCGCCTTATGTATGGAAAAAGTTTTAGAAAATGTAATTTATTGAAGGTGCACTTTACAATGCAGTGCACCTTGTAGTGCGGAAAATACGGTAATTGTTGTGTGCTAAAAATCTTTTTCCATTTCCACTTTACACCCATTGCTTTTCTTTATTAACCATTAATCAGGAGTTTGGGCTTGAGTTTTTTATGTCAGCTGATTATCACTTGGCCATGCAAGCCAGTGTTTGTGTCACTCTGAGATAAGTTTGGAAATAAAGTGCAATAAAGGTTCGTTTCTTTACGGCTAAGTCGTCATAACAGGAGGCGGATCGGAAACTATTTTTCTCCCAAATCGGTACTCAGAGCAAAACTTTTCACCGTCTCAGAGTGTGACAGTAGTCTCATCAGAACTTTAATTATTTGGCTTGTGGTGAAGATGTCTCAATGCTGGCTTTATAGGGAAG
This sequence comes from Neostethus bicornis, assembly GCA_902685375.1. Taxonomy (NCBI): domain Eukaryota; kingdom Metazoa; phylum Chordata; class Actinopteri; order Atheriniformes; family Phallostethidae; genus Neostethus; species Neostethus bicornis. The sequence continues at coordinate 8,534,613 of CACRXE010000076.1, read as the reverse complement.
CCTGTCAGTCATTCCACGGTTAGAGCCGTGTAAAATCGAGCTAAGTGGAATTAATGAGTGAATTGTGCCCTGAAGGCTTGAGCAACCTATGCCTTCGATTGTTGAAAGCGAATGTTTTCATTGCAGCTCTTTTTTGCATCGGCATGGGACTTGTTGAGATCTCCAGGGTCCGGCAGGTAATTCTCAGGCATTTCCTTTTGGTTAGCCAATGGAGAAAAGTTGCACTCCCACATTTTACCCATCGGGTTGTGTTAAAGTCATTAGGCTTTTGAAAAAGAAGATAATGATTTGGACATTGCTCAGTTAAAAACGACATCCAATTTTACACTTGTGACCATGCGTGGAGATTTTATCAAAGGAATTAAGAATTTTTACAAATTCACCGACTTCTCATGTCACTGTTTAATCGACCTGCTTTTTTTTTGTTCATATGGAGAATTGTTGAAACCAATCTGTGATGATTGGTTGTTTTAGGAACTTCTTCAATGTCTGCACTAGGGCTGCAACTAACGATTATTTTAATGATCGATTAATCTGGCGATTATTGGCTCGATTAATCGATTAATTGGGTAAAATTGGCAACTTAATAAATAATAGTGTTTTGGCATTTTATTGAATGTAGTTATGCAAAACACGACTCATAACCACTTAAACAACACATTGGGCTCATTCTAATAAGTAAAAATGTTAATCTTTCTGTGAAATAAAGAGGGAGCATATTACCATTTCTACAGCAAATATAAAATAATAAATCTACTTACTGTATACAGTAAAGGTAAATCACGAGCACCCATAAATTGTGTTTTATAGTACTGGCTAAAAAAACATAAAATGGAAACTGTTGACCATCCAGGATCACAGTTTAAAACAAGAAATCATTGACAGTTTTAGATTTGCAAATTTAACCTTGTTCAGAGGTATAGTACCAAACAAAAATGGCCTAGGTTAACATGAGTAAAAATACACAAAAAACAATCAAGTTGTGTAATATTAAGTGCAGTTGACAGCTAAAACTTTCTAAACGATTAATCGATGACTAAATTAGTCGACAACTATTTCAATTATCGATTATAATCGATTAATTTGATTCGTTGTTTCAGCCCTAGTCTGCACCAATAATGCTCATAACATTCGTTTAAAGAGTAAACGCAATCTATTTTACAGAATGAATCCAAAACTAAAATACCAATTTTTTTTTTCAAAATTTTAGGTTTATATATTTATTTCCTTCTAAGACCAAAATTTATCGAGCTTACCCACAACAAACAAATACCCACCAGTCACTCGGTTGGCATAAAGGTGCATTTATCAGCTGATAATTTCTTAGAACATCTTTGTACTTTTCGATGTGTGAACAAGGTCGGCGGGTGCTTTGTTGGGTCTTAGAGGGGATCCTCTCGGGCCCCAGTGGGAAAATAAAAAAATAAAAGCCCTGTGTGATACTGAATCACTACAAACCTTTAGAGGATTTCCACGGCCCTGAAAAGCAACAGTGATAATTCAGACCCGGTCTACGCCGGTGGTCTCCCCACTGGGAAAAACTATTTTAGTAATTAAACGGGCCGAGCAGTGGTTCGAGAATATGGCAGTCTTTAGATTTTTCTCTCCTCCACACATCATCCTAATGGGCCGTGAGAAAACATTGTCCACATTTATTTTTTTAAAGAGGGGTGATCTGCTTTTGTAGGATAATAATTTTTTATCTCATTGCAAATAATACAGTATACATTGACTTTTTTTTTTTTAGCTCATAAATGTGGAACTCAGAAAAAAAAGGTATATATACATTTCAGAATCAGAATCAGAATATACTTTATTGATCCCACACAGGGGAAATTTGTGTGTCACAGCAACAACTTCCTATCTGCTAAGTGAGTCGTTGTAGAGCCCGATCACGTACGGAAAGAAAGACCTCCGGTAACGAGATGTTCTCGAGCGGAGCTGTCTGAGCCTCTTGGAGAAGGAGCTCCGTTGTTCGTCCAGGAGTGGGTAGAGAGGATGGTCATGGTTTTCCATGATGGACAAAAGTTTGTTCAGCGACCTCCTCTCTACCACTGCCTCAAGTGAGTCCTGTTTGCTGCCAATGACAGATGATCACTCCCTGGTCACTCCCAGGTATTTGTACTCCTCAACAACCTCCACATCTCTACCCAGAAGGCAGAGCGGCTGCAAAGCAGTCCTCCTCCTCTTCCGGAAGTCAATCACCATCTCCCTGGTCTTGTCCACATTGAGGAGCAGGTGATTCTCTCCCGCCCACACCACAAATCCATCCACCACCCTCCTGTACTCCTCCTCCTGCCCACCACTTATACACCCTACAACTGCAGAGTCATCAGAGAATTTCTGAGAATTTCTGTAGGTGGCATTTATTTAGTTTCACTTCCATTTTTAACACTGAATGTCCCAGTCCTTTTGTGCCCCACGTATTCCTGACCCTGCACACCAAAGCAAGAAATATATTTGAGGCCGCAAAACAGTGTAAAGTTTCTCAAGTTAGCAAAGCCAATGCACACTCTTTCCTATTCTTATTTTGGTGCATTTCATAAAAATCACATTCCTTTTTCGGAACCAAACGTAAGCACATTAGTAGTATGCGAAAAAGGCTTCCAGCTTACATTAGCGTATGGAGATGGCGATGAACAAAATCCATGGTCAAAAATAATCAGGTATTAGAATAGTATCCCAATACCATACAGGAGAGCTTGTAAATTTACTGAACATACTTGATTGAAATCGAAAATCTCTTCAAGTATGTTTTTGATGTTGGAATAATGTTCGAACATAGTAGAACTCTCCAAAAGTTTCTTTAGCATAAAACCCTCCGTCACGATGGTTTCACCAGTGGATTATCTCACCTTGCGAAATAGTTCCGTTCATAGCGTTTATTTTAAGCTGTAGCCTCTTTGACATCAGATCACCAAACAGCCAAGAACAACTAAAGCTCTCAGTTTAAGATCAAGTCGTTTTAGCCTCTGATTTCAACACCATGAGGCACAATAAGCAAAAATCCCCAAAGATATTTTACATTTTTATCTGGACATATCCTGGGCGTTATAAACGTCCCATATCTGACTAACTTGATAATCAGTCAACACAGTTTCAAAAGAAGCTTATCTGAAGAGTTTACATCCCGGTTAAAAAGTTCTTCTTCTTTCGGCATTTCCCTTCAGGGGTCGCCACATCAAGTCAGGTTAAAAAGTTCTAGTGAAATAAAAGCCACATGAGAAATAGTTTGAGTAGAGATACGCGAATCTTTTCTCTTTAGAAGATTGATTTTCTATATAACGTGTTTAATCTGTTGAGAAAACATTGCTTTTTTTCAGAAACGAGCTGATGACAGATGTAAGTGTGTTTTATTCTGTGTAAAACATCGAGTAAAAAAAAAAAATCTATTGACAAACATGAGTGTGTGTTGAACAGATGCAAAACCACTTAACTTCTTCTACAAACTTTTTTTTTTTTTTAATGAAATCAATCAAACCTCACTTTATTCTTATTAAAAACATTCCAAACTAAATGGAGGAAAAATCAACTGATGTGTTTTTGGGAAAATGTGCACTGTGTACTTTGTGTGACAATAAAAAAACCCTGATAAATACTTCTTTTCAGCAGCATTTCCAGAATATTTGAGGCTTGGATGAACGATGCAAGTGGAAAGACAAAAAGAATTTGTTGTTTTTTAAGACAAACAGTAAACAATTTCATTTAGACGGTATGAAATTTCATTTTAATTCACACAGTGTGCAGGAACGACAACATATGGATTGAATTAGAAAAACAAAGAAATGGAAATTAAAAAAGAAATAACTGGTATTACTTAGCAAAAAAAAAAATTACAAAAAATAAAAACACCAAAGGAAAATCTGTTCAGACATTTTTTAATGGAAAAACTTTGTGTTTCTGACTGATCATCACAAGAGTTCTTCTACACGTCATAAAAACATTTTACTCCACAAAAACACAAAACGCCAGAATGTTTTTTTTTTTTTTTTTTTTGTCTCTTTATTTTATTGTAATAGATGAAAAAAAATGGTCAGCGTCTGTAAATTCAAGCAGATGTTTTTATTTCTCTCTGCAATCAAATCCATTTCCACGTGTTCTTCGCTCGTTTGTTTTTCTATATGTGTAAAAGTTTACATGCCCCCATTGTTTCCATTATTTTTTAAAGAAATTAATCTGTAGAAAATTACTTTCAAGCTACAGTGTGACCTCAAAGCAAGAAGGTTGGGGGTTTAAGTCACGGAGTGGGGTTGAGGCTTGAATCACTTCACATCTTTCTGTGTTGCGTTGGCATGTTGTCCCCGTTTTGTCTGGGTACTCCGGTTTCTTCCCACTATGCAAAAACATGTTAGGTTAACTAGCCAGTAACAAATTGGGGGTGGCGGTGTCTCCGTGGCAGAACGTTTACCCTCGGACCGGAATTTAACCGGAAGTTTGTGGGTTCGATTCCCAATGAGTTGATATCTAGGGTACTTGGAGAAGACACCTAATTCCCCTTTTCCCACCATTCATGATGTCGTGGCAGCCTGCTGCGGTGTGATGCCACGCATTAATTTCCTCGTTGAGGGATCAATATAGTATAAAAAAAAGAAAAATTACAGCTTGGTGTGAGTGAATGTATGAAAGGTCATCTGTGTGTGTCAACCCGCAACATACTGGTGACTTGTTCGAGGTGTACTCTGCCTCTCACCTGAAATTAGTTGGCATAGGCTCCTGCACCCCTTACAGCCTCGTTAGGGAAAAGTGGCTCAGAAGACGAAGTGACATGGTCTGCAAAACAGTTTTGATTGAAGCAGAGCTTAAATTGAACTTATAAACTATTCATACTGGTTAATTCTGATTTTTGAAAGCAGCTGAAAATAGTACAATTTCAATTTATCTTAATTTGTTCTTGTGCCATTTGCTGTATGGGAATGGAAAGTGCCTAAAAAATAGACAAGAAAGCTTGATTGGTAAGTTTTAGAGAGTGAAAGTGGATTCAATTCCCATTGTTGGTATGAAAACAGGATGGTTGTTGGACTAAGCTATGCAAGTTACTGCCTGCTTCAATGTGTGAGAAACTATGAGTAAATTCATATGGTATCTTTTCGTAATGCGGAATTGCCTTAATTTTTAATGAATGGTTTTTGTTCAGAATCAGAATGCTTTTATTGCCATGTCAATGAAGAATACTGTATCAGAGACTTGGGACTTGTTTTGATACAGGTGTGCAAAAAAAATTAAATAAAATAATTTAAAAAAATTAACAAAACTAAGAGTGCCCAGAAAGAAAAAGAAAAGTAGTGCAATGTCATAGAAAATAATAAAGATAGTAAAGTGACAAGAGGGAAGTGACTAATAGATGTGGAGATCCAGGTTATGTAGTGTTCATAAGTCCAACGGCAGAAGGGAAGAAGCTGTTTTTGTGGCGGGACGTTCTGGTCCGAATGGACTGAAGCCTCCTGCCCGAGGGGAGTCGCTCAAAATGTCCATGTCCCGGGTGGGAAGGGTCATATAAATACATATACTGTATATTGCACATAAAAATACTCTGTCAGACTATGTTTTTACGGTGGTGTTGAATAAAACCTTTTTGCAGTGTACTGTATTCATGAATAACCACATTAATGGACTTGTGAGGTTGCTAGTGTTTACTCTATCATTAATAGGGGAGCAGTTTTCTTTACTCTTCATTTCAACTTGCCTCTGCCCCATCTATGTGGTCAGATTATGGATGAGAATATTGATTCCTTTATGAAAACCGTCCCCCATTGCTTCCTCTTTCCTGGTGAGACTCATCCTCCCATCACTGGTCCACCCGCAGAGGCCCATAACTGGGGGCTGTGTATGGTGGGTAGAAACCAGGGATGACAAATAAAGGCTGAACTCTTGAATGGCAAGGTTTTGCTTCCCGTGGCTCTGTTTGCAGCGTAGACCCCGGAGGCCATAGCCTCTCTGCCCGGGGGGTTGTCAGTTACTGATGGCGCTGTTGTTGGATCCAGTGTGAAGGGGGCCGAAGAAGCCCCTCCACAATCCCACTCGTTAAATAGCATGAATTAATGAAGTGGCAGAGCTGGGAACTTCCTACCCCTGAGCAACTTGCGGAAAAAAAAAAAGTACCACTTCCTTAGCATTTCTATAGGCCTCCAATTTCTTTTCATCCCGTCGGCTATTTTCTCCCCTTCGGCACCCTCCAACTTTCTCTTCTAAATCCCACAGCCACAAAAACATTTTTTTTAAAGAAGTCCCTTAATCGGCAGATTTTTTTTTGAGAACAAACAAATAAAAGTTAAATCACAAAATTGGTTTTAACCAAATTGTGTGCGCAGATAAAGACGTGGCTGACAGCACGGAAAGTTCATTTGGAAAAAAGATGCAGATGTGTTTGTTTGTTCTGTTACTTCGGCTGTGAAACAAAACACCACTCTCATCCCTGTTGGTGATTATTTTAAAGTTTATGTTCTAGCTTTGTCCCACTAACTATGTTCAGAATGAAACATCTTCAGCAGTAGAATGAAATCCTGTGGTGCATTGGATTCCAATTTTATCACTATCCTATGTTGTTATTACGGTCCGACGGATCTCGATTTTTTGTAACTAATGTCGATACCAATTTAGGCGGTCCGATAAAGACCAATTTTCTTTTAACTGCCCAATTTTTTTTAATGTGTTCCGTTCCGTCATCTTCCGCTTGTTCCGGGGTCAGGTCGCAGGGGCAACAGCCTCAAACGGGTAGCTCAGGCCTCTCTCACCCCGGCTGCATCCTCCAGCTCACCCGGAAGGATCACAAGTCGTTCCCCGGCCAGCTGTGTGACATAGTCTTTCCAGCGGGTCTGGGGTCTGTCCCTTGGTCTCCTCCCGGTGGGACGTGCCCAAAACACCTCGCGCAAGGCGCTCGTGGGGGCATCCTGACGAGATGCCCGAACCACTCCATCTGGCTCCTCTCGACCTGGAGGAGGAGTGGCTCGACACCGAGCTCCTCCCGAATTTTAATGTGTAATATTTATAATTAATAATAAAAAAAAATCAATACTCAAACAATTAACAACATCAAATTCGATTATTCAGCAACTTAGCAGAGAAAACGATTTTTGTGATTCACACATTTATACATGTGAATAAAACTACAGTATTTTCCATATAAATTTGCATCATTTAGAGCATTTTTAATTAGAACTGAAATAATTAAACTTGTGTGAAAAATTATTTCACACCTTGCTAGAAACATCACATTGTGGTGACCAGACACCAAAGACTGTGTTCAATGTGCGGTCGCTTCCCCTTTAAGAAGGGGCGCGGTTTGATGACGTCATATTTTAAACGTCTGTTGTTTTTGGAATAACATAATGCACCCAGGTTGGTGCTTCATGCCGCAAACTAAAGAAGAAGAAAGAAGAATAACATTTTTCTTGGTTTCGTGGATTTGTGTGCTCACTTCTTTTATTCACCTAATCCACACCATAATACATTGATTTGTTTGATTTGTCTGACGAAGTATCATTATGTTGCTAATTTTCTAGCTCATCGCCTTATTTTGTGATATTTTCAAATGGCCATTTAAATATAACGGCAGCCAAAAATAACTTATTTACCAGTATTTATTTACTTTTGTTATTGTTATTTTGTTATTGTTACATGGTGGTGTGTTAAGGAACTCTGTTACTTTGACTATAAAGCAGATAGGCTTTCACACAAAAATTTATTGGCGCCAATCGCATTCGTTTTTGGCAATTACCTTTTGTGAAAGTGCGACATTGGCAATTTAAGGCCGATGGATAAATTGGTTGTGCTCTCGTTCTTGTCACACAATAGGTACTAAAGGTCTTCAAATTTAGGTCCTTGTTTACTAGTTTCTTGTTACATTTCGTCAGTCTTTCCACAAGGCTGATTTACAGATAGGCAGTGACACTTTTATAGATCTGATGCATGACCACAGTAGGGTTCCTCCGGTCCAGCTTGGGATTCCATGGCGTGGCTGATTTTAATTCCCCAACAATAGAAAAGTTTAAGACTACATTCATCAACTTTAAGTGGAATAGTCCAAAGGATAATCCCACCTAAGGGACATTCTTTCCTTTTCCATGTGTGTATGGCTGAAAACATTGCTCCTGGTAGTCATACTTGTTGATTTAATGCTCTCTTGAAGCACTAAGTTCACAGATAGCATATGTAGAGCAGCCTTGGGACGTAACACACGTGGATCCAAACATGCGTGCGCCCCTCGTATTCCCATTTTGGGCAAACGAGTCAATTTTATGGAGACGAATTGGCCTGTGAGTCTGCGGCTGCACCCAGACCTGGATCATCTCAAAGTTTTCTGCTGCAGTCCCAGCTGTGAATTACAGACCGAGACCATGAAGTCAACGCAGAGCACTTTCAGGGAAGGCCTGGTTGTCCGCCAGTTCCCTAATGGGACCGTGTTTATATTTTCAGTTTTTATCTGCTATGAAGGGCCCTCCATCTTTCCAAAGGCTGCGAGAGCTGCTGTAAGGCTCAATACTTCAGTGCAAATCATGTAAATAAAGAAATGAAAGGAACCATCAGTCAAGGTGGCTGGAAGGCAGCAGAGGAGCTTGCGTGGCCAAAACTTGGCCTTTGGTTGAATGTACTCCTCTAGAGCAGATGTTCATCTATCGGTCCAGTGTGGGGTCAGAGCTTCGGTTCATTTGCTCACTGCAGGGACAAAAAAAGACTGATCCCAGGTTCTGATAATGAAGGAACCATCAGACCTTTCTTCTAAGAAAGCAGCATTTTCATGGCGACTGGTGTGGGTAGAGTAACTGATGTAGACATTTTGATGTCTGAGAGAACCAATTTTAAAGGCGACTATTGAGTTTTTTGACTGATTGTGCTTCGGGCAATTATTATTCCTTCATCTTGGATTTAAAGTTCGTTTTCAACCTAATATTCAAGAAACACAGACTGTAAATGAGTCAAAGAGATGGAAAAACAGGGAGCAGACGATTACATAGCAATGGGGCTGAATTTAAAGTAGGTCTAATGCATCTACGGAGACGTTTTTGGTGGCAAAGGGACTTTTCAAGTTGGAACTTGCATTTTTTTCTAAAATTAAACACATGAGTCAGAAGCAATGAACCATCAAAACCAAAGATGAAAGAGGAATAAATATTAGAAATCCTAAAAAAAATCAGGGCATTTGTAAGTGATGTCATGGGAACTTTCTCCACATGCCGGCTGACACCATCTTTGTGACCTTGTTAAAGTTTGGAGTTGTTGGCTCAACCAAAAATAACCCTATATAAATGAAGAAAATGATGGAGGTAAACACTATTCCAGTGTATGTCAAACAAAAGATTGTTGTATTGAGACCATCTTCTTCTTCTTTTGGCATTTCCCTTCAGGGGTCGCCACAGCAAGTCAGTTTCTTCCATCTAACCCTATCTGCTGCATCCTCTTTGGTCACACCAACTATCTTCATGTCTTCCTTCACTGTATCCATGAACCTCCTCTTTGGCCTTCCTCTAGTCCTCTTTCCTGGTGGTTCCTGGTGGTTCCAAATCCAGCATCCTTCTTCCTATGTACTCTCTCTCTCTCCTCTGTACGTGCCCAAACCATCTCAGTCTGGCCTCTCGGACTTTATCTCCAAAACCTCTAACAAGTGCTGTTCCCCTGATGTACTCATTTCTAATCCTGTCCATCCTGGTCACTCCCAAAGAGATCCTCAGCATCTTCATCTCTGCTACCTCCATCTCTGCTCCCTGTCTTTTCTTCAGTGCTACTGTTTCTAGACCAAACAGCATGACCGGTCTCACCACGGTTTTGTACACTTTCCCTTTCATTCTAGATGAAACTCTTCTGATTACACCTGATACTTTCCTCCACCCGTTCCAGCCTGCCCGAATACGCTTCTTCTCGTCCTTTCCACACTCTCCATTGCTCTGGACTGTTGATATGTTAATACTGTTGATAGTGTAAAAATGTCTGTTTACAACAAAATGTTGTAAACCACGAAAGTAAAGCCGGTAAAGCAAAAAAAAAAGTAAATAAATAAAACAAAACAGGTATAAAACACAACATCGTACTGTTTCTCAAAAAGTCACTGACATTATGTTTTTTTCAAGTCAGTGACTTTTTATGAAGCTTTATTTTGACAAATGCTTCACCAAAGATTTTCGTTCTGTTCTGTCGTCTTCTGCTTATCCGCGGCTGGGTCATGGGGGCAACAGCCTCAGACGTGAAGCCCAGGCTTCTCTCACCCCAGCTGCATCCATCCTAATTTTCTTATGTGCAAAATAACAAATACTAAAATATAATATTAGTATTTATAACGTTGACTTAGTAAAAAATGGGAAGTACTGTAAAAAAAAAAAATCTTGTGTTGTAGGTAAAATGCTCGGGTTCTAACGAGATGTGCTGCCTCGTCAAGATGACATACTTGTAGAGCAAATCGACAACTGCTTTTACATTACCTTCAGCCTGTTTTCGCTTTTTTTTTTTGTCACTTATACCAAGACTAAACATTCTTGTAGGACCTGTACTTGTATTTTCTCTGGAGAAAATTTGCCACCGCAAAAAACTGAAATCTTATTTTAATGGTTTAATTCATAAAAATGAAAACAACTGCAAATTATCCAAAAAATTCCAACCGTTTAAAATTTTCTTCTCGTACTTTACGAAATAAATGTTTCTTTTATGAATTTAGCAATTGTAAGAAACAGATCTAAATATTTCTCTACATGCTTTAAACACATATTCACCCACATTGTTCAATGTTATGAGTTTAAATAAACAAAAGCTGATGGAAATTCCTGGATTTTCCAGAAATCTAGCAAAACACAAGCAGTTTTCTCTTCAAATAAACTTCCTTCTAACAGCTTGTTAGCTCTCATATCACAGCACCCCCTCGGACTAAAATAATAATCAGGTAAGGAACAAAACGCTGCAAAGTGACCAGCTAAAATCTGAACCCCAGCAGCAGGTCTCCTCCCTGTGAAGGTTTACCCTCCTACCATAGTGAGTCTAATCCTCCTATCAGCAACAGGTAGCCTCTCTCCACTGGATCCTGTTTTTTCAATTAGACAAAGGGAGGTTCTGCGCTAGTGGCTCTTGAAGAAGTTTATGAAATTAACCAATTAAAGGCTGCCGAGTAGTGAGATGGATCCAAAAAAAAAGAGCCTTCTCTTGTCCTCTACCCCTTTCTTTCACACACTAACACCACTAGAGCCCAGCATGGATTAATCACTCTGTCTGAGTGAGTGAATGAGTGCTCATTCACATCAATGGAGCCTTTTTTTTTTTTTTTTACAACGGCAAAGTCTGAGGGTGAAATTCACACCTCGTAGTCTGGTCTAAGCTTCCTGTTCTTGTTGGATATTTTTTCTTCTGAACACCTGCATTGTCTTCATTTTTAACACCCATTTTTCTCTAAATCATTGAAGTTTTTGCTCTCAAAAACACAACATTTAATGAAGTTGTAACATACGATAATTTGATTGCCGTGTTTCTTCCACAAATGGTAATCGGGTAACAGCTTGTGAAAAAATTTAAGAATTGCAAACCTGAAATAGAAAAAGAATGGCGGCAAGATGCACGAACCTTCATCCCTATATGACCATATTTGTCTATGTACAGAATGTATTTACTCTACTTATCTAAAATTAGATCATGTCCATACATAGCCCGGCAAACTTTTTTTTTTGGTCTTCAAATAGTCTAATTGACACAAGTTTAAAGGTCACATCCTTATATACCACCCTGAGGACACTTAGAGCGAAGTGGGACACAATGGAGGAAATTATTCTCGTGTTCTGAAGGACACCGTCACAAAACACACACATTTCCCGCTTTTGTTTAGAAACAGAAAAGAAGAAATTTTATTTTACAACTTAGCTGTTTAACAAAATTTAAAAGTTTTTTTTTGTAGAACCTGGAGGAAACTTTGAGGTTGAATTAGGGACCACTGAGAGATTAGGATCAAATGCATTGATGAAACGATGCCACCTGAGTTGAGTTTTAGAAAATCAAACAAGCGTGCACATAGTCATGCAGAGCGCAGACCAGTCTCAGAGGAACAACAGCGGCTTGTGTCCAGTGTTACCGGCAGTAGTTTCCCCGTGGGAGTCGGCGTTTACTACAAAACAAATAACAGGAAACTCCACGGGCTGCGGTGCCAGATTTCCAACAATCCCCACCCTTGTGTTTGGTTCCTTTCCTTCTTCTGCTGACTTGACTTTACGACCTGCTTCAGCCTCACGTCGCAGGGGTCAGCTGTGGCCTGAAGTGATTAAACACGAAGCAGTGATATTATTGGGTCAGTAAATTGTTCTGTAGAGATTGTTTGACCAATTTAGAAGCAAAAAACACTGATGGAAATTCACTTTGTTTCAGGTTGTACACATTTTTACTAGAAAATTAAAAGAGCATGTGATTACTATAAACTTTTAAAAACTTCCAAATTTTCCTCTAAAGCATGGGTGTCAAATTCTGTCTGGGATCTGGCCCACCGCTATCATAGCCTGCAGTGCATGTGGCTCTACTAGCACAAGTACCAGAATACTTTTTGGCCTTTAAGTACGGCAAGAATCAGGACCTTTCAATAAATTCTCATTTGTTGACCGCTGTCCTGGCAACCTAATGCAAGTACCCTGTAAATTTTGTGTTTACAAAGAATAATGTCCATATCATTCTATGCTTTATTTCCGTTCCGTCTTCCGCTTATCCGGGGCCGGCTCGCGGGGCCAACAGCCTCAGGCGGGAAGCCCAGTCTTTTCTCACCCCAGCTGTATCGTCCAGCCCACCAGGAAGTCGTCCCGGTCAGCTGTGAGACATTGCCTCTTCAGCGTGGCCAGGGTCTGCCTCTTGGTCTCCTCCCGGTGGGACATCCCCAAAACACCTCGCTAGTGCAGCACTTGGGAGCCATCATAACCACATGCCCGAACCTCGCCTATATGGCTTCTCTTGACCTGGAGGAAGAACAGCTTGACACCAAGCTCCTCCCGGATGGCAGACCTCCTCACCCGATCTCTGAGTGAGAGCCCAGCCACCCTGCGGAGGAAGCTAATTCTGGCCGCTTCTATCCGCGATCTCATTCTTTTGGTCACCACCCACAGCTGGTGACCATAGGAAAGGGTAGAAACGTACATCGACCAATCAAGAGCTTTGATTTTTGGCTCTGCTCTTTCTTTACCATGACGGATTGATGCAGCGTCCTGGTTATTGCTGACGCCGTACCGATCCACCTGTTGATCTCCTGCTTCATCTTTCCCCCAATTGTGAACAAGACCTCATACATATATAAAACTTTATATGTGACATAACAGAACAAAATTGTTAATGAAAAGTACTATTGTTATACATGAAGAAAATATTTTCTATTAATATCATTATTGGCCAACGTCTTTGACCCAATCCTGACAGTCAGTACTCTACTGGCTATTTGAATTTGATATCACTGCTCTAAACAATTCTTTTGTGCTTTTTGAAGTCTTCTAAAAATGAGATGCTTGGAGTTTTTCTTTGTTTAAAGTTCTTGTTTTAAAAAGGAAAACGACACTAACCAAAATGGTCAGATTTACTTCTTCAACATTGCACCAAACACAAGTTTGAGAATCACTTTGTCCTCCGTAAACAGTCTCTTGATGAATAACTAGGCCAGCTGTTTGGCTAGGGTTATAAAAAGCTGCATTAGTTTTTAATTTTTTTTATCTTGACAGGTTCACTGTTATTATTAGATATAAACATAGTTACTATGAGTGGATTAAACTGTTTTTTTCTGACCCGTGGAGCTGATTTTAGGGCCAGATTTTTATCGCATGTCAAAATAGTTTTGCTTAAATAAAGCAAATATGTAAACGACTCGGTCGCCTCAGTTCCCATTGACAGACAGTTAAAGAGGTGTTGAGCAATTGTTCTGCAGCTTTCTTCGGATCTGTTGGAGCTTTTCTGCGAACAATGCCTTTTCTCAATCATCTCCAGTGAGGTTTGTTTATCAAACCCTTCCCCGTGGAATGTGTTCTTTTTTTTCTCCTGAACCACTTAACAGTGACCTATGAATCCTTCAAGGATAAAAAAGGTCTTAACTCAATAGATAAACCTGTGTCATGTCGGCATTTAGCAAATAAGTTAGCAAACAACTTCAAAGTTAGATCTTTGGCTCTGTTTTGCTACACAATATTTGTTTCCATTGCCTCACAATCTGACAAAAGAAAGAACATGGTGGGCAGTCCTAAAAATGGATTAAAATTGTGCATGCAGGAATAAGCAACAGTAAGACTTAAAATTTATCCACAGCAGAATGGATGGGATGTTCTCAAAACAAGGAAGCAAATCCAGCGAAGATTTGACGCAGAGTCATTCATCAAGAAGCTCAAATCCTGAAAAGAAGTTGTTTTTATGGAAGCCAAAGCAGGATAAAAAGCAATATTACAGAGTCTGAAGAAGGAATACATTTTTCACAAGTCTGGACCTCAGCATCCCTGAGGTTGTGTGGGAACATGTTCACAGATTTGAAGTATTCTCTACTTTGACACACTCTTTTTTGCCTAATTTACCGTCTTGCCTTTCGTGGTTAAATTTGAATTGCCAATTGACACGTGCTTGGCACCCAAAGTCAGGCAGAAACACAATACCAGATGTATTGTTGAGTGATTTTTTGATGTGTGGCTGTTTTGGCATAAAACGTTAACAGAAATTGTCTCATGGTTAGGGTTAGAAATGCTTTCTTGGTTTTTTTTACGATCAGCTGGAAAGAATTGCCTTTGCATTTCATTTCGTCTTCAGCACCCCTTTCATAGGTTCACCAGGTATGCCTGGGACGATTCCGCTAATTGCTAACAGCTTGAAAAAGCTGGGAATACATCATTATGTCACAGGAGTGTAGTTTCTGATTATTGGTTGCAGCTCTTCCGAATGTCGAAAGTTCAGATTTTTCAATCAAGTGGACAATGACTTTGTCCAGGCATGTTTGTCCTAAACAGGTCGCATAATGAAAATTGTATTGCAAAGAGTGCGCAATACTACAAGATTTGCATTTCCCACCAACTCCACGTTCAAACTGGACCCTTTCCATGCAGATTTGGTGTAAATCCAGCTTTATAGATATGTTGTACTTTATAGGCTCATCAGTCCTTCCATCTCATTAATGGTACTTTCATTATTTTCTAAAAAGCCTCGTCCAATGTTGGGCTGCAAAATGTGCTGTAGTCTTTCCCGGCTAGTTGGCACTCACGAAGCAGGTTTCATCCTGGACATGTTGTCACAAGACCTACGACTTATTTATTAATAAATTAGTGCATGACCATCTGGACCCCGGAACAAGCGGAAGATGACGGAACGGAACTATCTGGATGTCTAGTTTCAAGTGTGCAAAGAAATCTGAAGAATAGTAAAACGAGTATTTTGTAAAATCAACTTTATGGTTGTTTCTACCGTCTTTGAATGTCATTCCGCATTTAATACATAACTAGAATGGTTTTCTATTTAAACAATTTGTGAGCACACCCGCCCAGTATTTGATACTATTTGAGCGCCAATTTGTCTACTATGTTCTCCACCATGCCCATAATTTTTGAATGGCAAATTTTACAAATGAAATGTCAATGTAAGTTTTAAAAGTAGCTCATGGAGTGCACTGCTGGTCCTAATTGGAATTAAGCAAATAAGAAAATTCTTCATTTTTGGCCCTTATCTGCAGTTTGAGCAAAATCCAGCTTAACATTGTTTATCTTCTAAAAATGGATTAAGTAGAACGTTTAATAAGTGCCAATAGTGTTTTCATTATTCCATTTGTTTTTGTGTCACGGATTACAGGCTGCGTGCCGTGAAACACTTAAACCCTAATGCTACACTGGTGGAACACATGAAAAACGATCAGCTCTCGCTACTCTAAATTTGTCTTCCTCATTCTCCGAAAATAGGCCCTGATCACCCTGAGAGATGTTTAATATGATTTACGCCGCAGTTTATTTGCTTTACTCTGCTGACATTGTTTAAAGCAAACACGAGAATGGATCTGACAATCCTGCTGCTTCGTGCTAGCCATCAACCAACTTTGGACAACGTCCTGGAGATGGAAATAAACAGCGTGGCCAAGTGAAGGCGGAGAGGTTTGCAAAACTGATTACAGGCCTTCGATTTCTAGCC
This sequence comes from Neostethus bicornis, assembly GCA_902685375.1. Lineage (NCBI taxonomy): Eukaryota > Metazoa > Chordata > Actinopteri > Atheriniformes > Phallostethidae > Neostethus > Neostethus bicornis. Next base: position 8,518,533 of record CACRXE010000076.1, on the reverse strand, counting down.
CACACTAGACCAAAGAATCAACATATTCACTGTAAAATATTTTAAGAATAGATGAGAAAAGAGGCAAAATAAGGGGGGAAAACACAAAAAGACCAACAAAAAAAAGGGTCTCTCTCGGATTGCCAACTACGAGGCGTTTGCCAGTAACAACATGAAGGAGCCTGTCACTAAAAGGACTGCACTTCATTTTGGATAAATTATATTTACAACCTCTGTTGAACCCTGCCGAAGAAGGAGGGGAAGTACTGTCACTTTTCTAGGAGCTGAGACACCCTGGTGCAAACACCACACTTATCTGCACTCTTACAGTCTCTCTTAAAAGCAGATTTACCACATTTAGGGTTTTTAGGGTAAAAGTTTTATCCTCGGTGCATTCTCTTAGTTTGACTTATTGAGGATAAATCGCATCTGCAATCTGTGTTTGTTTTCACATGTGCCTGTGCTTCACATGTAAGCGTGAGTGTGGATGATATATTGCAGAATACGTCAGCTGCAGCTTAGATTGAGTTTTGAATACGTTGAATGAGTCACGTTGGTCTTATCTTAATTCTTTTAGATAAGGTAGACAGCTTACAGACTCCTACACTCTGACTGTCCTTCCATCTTTTTTGTGTTTGGTCCTACCTGCTGCCTTGAGAAACTGTAGCTTTAATCCACAGGTGTTTCAGCTCAAACCAGAGATCTTGTAGAGTGCACGGTATCCATTTCGCTTTGTTAGAGTACATATGTTCAAATGGCCTCAAACGACTCATAGATAATACCTGAGCCAATAAACTATTCTCCATGGACAAATGGCAAAATTAGAATACCATTTATTTTTCTAACCTCACAAAATACATTGAAGGACGAGTTTCCAAGTGCTCTCCACGGTTTGCTTGACGTCACTTCTATCCATTTTTGTTTGCCCTTTCCTTAGCCGCATTTAACTTTGCAGGACCTAAAAACTTTCCCCACTTTTCAACCGGGCTCTCCCCTCTCACAGTGACAGACACTGTTCATTAGTGCCCCATATTTGTCCATGCTGGTTGGCCTACTCCAAACACCCTGGAGTGTCTAATGGCCTCCCCAGCTGTTGATACACTAATTGCATTGGCCTCATCTGTCTTTACAACTCTGATGGATCTTTGAGAACAGTTGCAGGGAAACTGATTTCAGATGAGACCATGCATGCAGACTTATGGTTTGCATATATCACTCCCTGTTTTTGATAAATTGTTTCCTCTTCTAAACACAGCTGCCTAGTCCAATTTGGGTTTCTTTCCACTCTTCAGGGGGAAAAAAAAAGTTTTTGTGGATAAATGTTTGTGTCCATTCCCACCTGAAACCACTCAGATGTGCCGCATGGGATATAGTTAGGGATTTTGTATCCATGTCCGAACTGACAACACCATTTAACTACCTCTCACTATAAATTATTAAGCAGTTGGGGTTTTCGTTGATATGGTTGCACTCAAGACTTAATTCATTGGAATGTGCTGTTATACAACGTATAATTCAGAACAGCATCTCAGCGACGGCCAAATATGTAGGACATTCAGTGACTTAAGGGGGCAATAAATACACATTTAAAACTCTATACATTTGGTTAATGTTGATTCTGTCACTGTGTTAATGTGGATTTACCTCCATGTACTTACATTCCTCTCCTACTAGGTCCCCTCTGGTATGCGGTAATAGCTATAGAACGTAAAATACAACACTTGTGAGGTGTTTGTCATTGTTCGAAAGATTAATTTGGGGCCCCTCCTGGTGCTAAGAGGGCTTTATGAACAGAACAGCATGCATGATATACTCTAATCACCGCGCTACAATGGACTACAGTCTCCGAGGGACGTAGTTCCCTCATTCATTATCGCTGGCGTTCATCACGCATTTTGTGCTGCCAGAAATTTAGCCCAGTCAGCAAATTTTAACAAAAATAGAGCACTGCATGTAAAAAAAAGTCTACTCTCTTTTGAGTTTATTTCTATAATTCAGATGTTTTATTTTGACTTGGATTACTCTCAAGTGTTCAATTAGAGTTATGAATGATAAAACCATATAACCTATTTAATAAATATGTAAAATAAACCTTTTTAATTGCAATAGAAGTACCGATTTGTCTCCTTTCTCTATATTTTTTTTTCTGGTAACTACACAAAAGAACACAACCAAAGAAATGAGGACAGATTTAATTGATAGTGAGAGAATCTTTTACTTTTCCAGTTTGGATGAGTGATTCTTTGTAACAGTTCATTTTGAAAAAAAAAATGATCTCATAATGCAGTTAAAAGTCTTTTTATCCATTGCTTGGCAGTGACACTCGATTAAAACAAGGCAGCTGGATTTTTTCATTACCTACTGTCCCCCAAAAATGACAGATGGTCAATTTTTACAATTTTCTTGTTTTTAAATTCATGACTCAGTTTTGTGAGGAATAAGAAATAGTTTTATCCGATTAGGTTTTTTCTTTTTTATACATGTAATTTGTTAAAATGAAGGCGAGTAATGCAGCAGAAAATAGATTTTTCTCACATATTTTCTCTTATTAACAGTTTCAATAGAGTACATGCTCTGCAGGCCCGTTCATGCCACGTCAGGTACTGCTACCTTTTCCGTTCCGTCATCTTCCGCTTGTTCCGGGGTCGGGTCGCGTGGGCGACAGCCTCAAACGGATAGCCCAGGCCTCTCTCTCCCCGGCTGCATCCTCCAGCTCACCCGGAAGGTTCCCAAGAAGTTCCCCGGCCAGCTGTTAGACATAGTCTCTCCAGCAGGTCTGGGGTCTGCCCCTTGGTCTCCTCCCGGTGGGACATGCCCAAAACACCTCGCCCGCGAGGCGCTCGGGGGGCATCCTGACCAGATGCCCGAACCACCCCATCTGGCTCCTCTCGACCTGGAGGAGGAGCGGCTCGACACCGAGCTCCTCCCGGATGGCAGAGCTCCTCACCCGATCTCTGAGTGAGAGTGAGTGCTACCTTTTCCTCGTGTTTTTATAAAAAAAAAATGCACCAAAGTAAGAATAAAAAAAAATTGGTGCTATCTTTACAAACTTGATATAATTTACGCTGTATTTGTAGCCTTGAACAGATTTACGCGAGTTGAGTATGAACCTATGGGCGGGGATAAGCGGGGAGTGAAAGGAAGCAGAAATTCAGTGTCAAAGTGAAACCAAAAAAATGTATTTGAAAGCATTTTTTTGGACAATTATTGAATTTCTTTTCCAACCTGAGGTACTATGCCAAAAAAATGAATCAATAAGATTTGTTACCCCACAAAAAGCACAATGTCCCCTAATTAAGGTTTACACTCAGTTTACCTTCTTCCTACCCTGTTAACTTTTCTTAATTATATTACAATCCCTGTCAACTTTTTTCAGGAAATCATTGGGTCCTTTTTGGCATCAGCTGTTTTCTTTTCAGAGCTCAAAATCCATGAAGGTTTGGGATATTCATGCCCATCCATGAGAGAAACCCTCAGGATTTTGGAAATTCTAGTAAAACTGTTTATTTGCATGTGATTGTTAAAAATAAAAACCCAATTTTTAAACTGGTTCACAGACTCTCATGCGTAACAATTCATTGCCTCGTAACTTTTTCTTTAAACATTTTCTGTTTATTCTGAACTCATTGTAAGGATGACCAGATGCCATATTGTTTCATTAATACGAAGATCTGCAGCAAAATAACTTTAGTATATCTTCTGCAAATGTGTTGCCAACAAACCAAGAAGTATTAGGGGATCATATGAACCACCACTTCTTAAATACAGTAATTGTTGGTGCCTTCCGTATTTCCATGAGGGCCGAAAATGAGACGAAAAGGACAGTAGTGTTGATGTGGTTTGGAAGAGGCTAAAGTGAGAAATGCTCTACTCAGGCAATAGTTAAGGAGAAGAAAAATGAGATGGTGTTTCAACTTTGAAATGGATAGGCGTGTCAGCAGCATCTGCTAATGCTATCGCATAACTTCAGTCTGCTTTCCTCTCACACCTAACAACTTGTTAAAATTCCATTGATGGATTAGTCCAGTCACACATTTCTCACATTGATTCTTTCCTGGTTTAGTGCCTTAGTTTGGCAGAAAAATAAACAAACCACCAGTCTTTAGTCTCAGATTATGTCAGGATCTTCTCACGGAGCGACAAAAAAAAGTCCCCAGGTCCATTTGGAGTTTGTTTCACGTGAGTGTGTTTGGCTTTAAAGGAATGAGTCCGATCTTTTAAGGTGCCCAGCAGGCTGGGGAGTGCATTTGACAATCCCATTCTCCGTCTGGCTGACCCTAATCTGGATTAGTTGATTTTCTTTCCCTGGATTAACAGCTTGTGGTTCAATTAAACATCACGCAGCCCAGTGAGTTTGAATCATAGTGTTACTGAGTGCTGCGGGGAGCAAAAAAAACAAAAAAAAAAAAACAACACAAACTCAATGTTTTCTTCGTGGGAATTCAACCTTCAGCTGTCCAGCCAAACCATCTGGCTCAACGGGAAATTTTTGGTTGGCCAAGTTTTACGCCAACTATTCAGCACAGAATAAATACTGTGTAAACAAAATAGAAACATGTCGGTTAATAAGCTCTGAAAATCAAAAATGCAATTGGCCATAGAAACATTTCTGAAATATTTTTTATGAACTATTTGGGCTAAAGAAGGCAAAGGCAGTTTTTGTGTCTTGTATTAAAATGGACTGTCTGCTATGCCCGTATCTAAAACATTAACAAAGCATTTTCTTCTAATTGGACTCATTTAATCAAAATTGAATGTGTATGAAAAAAAAAAAAAAGAAAAAAAAAAAGAATTGCTCTATTCATCCCTCACCGGGGAAATTTGTTTGCTGCACTCCTTACACCGCAGCAGGCTGCCCTTCGACGGCGCCAATGGTGAGAGAAGCGGGATTAGGTGTCTTCTCCAAGGACCCTAGACGCGATCTCTGAGGGCCGCGAACCCGCGACATTCCGGTCCGCGCGCGAACGCGCCAACCACTAAGCTGCCGTCTCCCCCCATGTATCATGTTTAAAGTTATATCAGTTGTAACTTTTATTGTGGTGCCATTGACTAAATAAAAGAAAACTACGGCAACTCACGTCAAAAAACGAGACCATTCGTCTTATTCAACCGTGAAGGTTATACCGGAAGTGAAACATGAACAGGAAATTTTCGGTTTTCTGCTAGTTCGAAAGCGTCTGCGCTTGTTCAGAGTAACGAAGCTGAAAAACTTTTGCCTGTTCAAGGATTATGATATACTTTTTTTGTTTAAAAAACTTAACTGAAGCGAGATTTGCTAGCACACAGACAAAAACACTGTATATTTGTATCCATAATGTCGGTTTTGATCTCTGATGCTGAATCATCAACACAATAATCACTTTTTGCGAAAGTTGAATTAAAACTTTGAGAGTTTTTACACATTTAAAAAGCAAAACGCTTAAAGATGAAAACTTTCAATAGGACCCCGTATTTATTACGGTGAACGGATATTTCAGCCACGGACATTTGAGCCAAAAAACTGCAACCTAAGATATTTGAGCCATGGTGACTCGGACATTCCAGCCACGGACATTTGAAGAACTGCAACCTGGGCGCAACTGTTTATTTACGATAAAAAAATTTTAAATGACTAAAAGCACGATAAAAATTTTTGCACGATAAAAATTTTTAAGACTAAAAGCAATTTTTCTGTAGTGCAACTGTTTATTTACGATAAAATTTTTACATAAAATATCAGAATTTTTACATAAAATATCAAATTTTTTTAAAAATATCAGAATTTTTTATTTGAGCCATGGGATAAAAATGACTAAACCCAATTATTATTAATTGCTTTTACATAAAATATCACAATTTTCTACATAAAATAGGTTTTTGGCTCAAATGTCCGAGGCTGAAATGTCCGTGGCTGAAATGTCCCAAATTCGGGGGCGCACATGGCTCAAATGTCCTAGGTTGCAGTTTTTTGGCTCAAATGTCCGTGGCTGAAATATCCGTGGCTGAAATGTCCTAGAACCATTTATTACACAGGATTCAGAGAGAGAAAAACTGCCAGAAAAAGACCCACTGTTGCCAAAAGTAGACGGCTGTTTTGGATCATTTTGGTGTGTGAAAGTGTGTTGCTATTCAAACGTGAGGTGCATTATTTTAGTTTTTGTTTAGCCAAATCTCTGACTGGATAAAAACTTTAATAATTCAGTGGTTCATTGATCTACGGAGCTTAGTGTCAGATGGAGATTTTATTCTATCAAAGCAAAGTAAGCCCCTCGCTGTGTGACAATCTGGTGTGAAATTTTTACAAACTAGCTTAGAAGTATTGTGATGGGACTTTTTTTCCCCCTAAATATGCTGTGTTTTTCTAAACCTTTGCTTTTATTCTTGGAGTTAAATTTTTTGGCTTGGGTTTCGATTTCCTAAAAATCAGAGCGGTCCATCATCGCCTGAAATAAACATATAAAAATTAGGAACAGGAATTAAGGGCGTGAATTAATATGAAGTATAAGTTGATTATTTATCATCTGAACTGCTTATTCTTTTTGGGATTGCTATGATCCCCAAGTGTTTCGAAACACCCCGGGCGAGGTGTTTCGGGCACGTCCCATCGGGAGGAGACCAAGGGGCAGACTCCGAACCCGCTGGAGAGACAATGTCTCACAGCTGGCCGGGGAACGACTTGGGATCCTTCCAGGTGAGCTGGAGGATGCAGCCGGGGAGAGAGAGGCCTGGGCTGCCCGTTTGAGGCTGTTGCCCCCGCGACCCGACTCTGGAACAAGCGGAAGATGACGGAACGGAACGATCCCCACACCCGGGGTCGCTTAATGGTGTACTTGCATTTTTAGTAGGTACTGAGTTAATGTGGGTAGTTTTATTAAAGTTCACATAAGGGTTACGGAAGCACTCAGGATGCCATCCTGAGTGTCTGACACTGCCTGTACATTCTGCATGAAAATCTAAATGGCACCCCTGTTGTTCTTATTCCGCTTGATGATGATGCATCAAGCGGAATAAGAGCAAGAGGGGTAGAAATCCTCTAAAAATGGTTGTACAAAGAAGGCTGAGTGACTTTCGAGCCGCTCTTTCCGTCCCCTGTTCTCTCAATTGCTGCGTCCATTCCTCTTTTCTTCTCAGCAAGTTCTCCATTAACAGTCTCCAGCTTGACTTCATGCATGCATATTGGGCTTAGCCTCTTTTTGGGGGTCAGAATGGATGGAGGTGGTGACTGTTTCTGTCGTTGAGCAGATCATATGTGACACTGTAAGCCTTTTTACTCTGCAGCAGACCTTCTCAAATCCTCTTCTGCTCACTGACGGACAGCAGCCAGACGTCCTCTAGTTTTTTTTTTTTTTTTTGCTCTCTTTTACCTTCTCCTCAGGAGAACATGCAAACATCCATCCAGTATTTTCATCTCTGCAACAAAATCTGGTCAAGTTATTGTTATTTTTTTTGCCATACAAATTCACAAATAAGTCCTTTAAGTGGTTTTTGACCATTTGTACTTGGACCTTATCTGGGTTAAACAATTTTTTAGTTGCAATTGCGATTTATGGCTTCAATGCTTGCAAGTACAAACACTTAATAGGAATTTAAAATTGAACTGAAAGAAAATGGAAAGTGTTGACATTAGAAAGTGTTACATGAATGAAGAATTTTTATATGATGTTATCCAAGATATTCAAAAACGAAAGACAACGGAATAAAGGAAGAGGAAACCACTCAACAGCACAAAATGTAAGAGACTGATTCCAGCAAAGCTTTGTAGTGATGATAACTTTGGCTCTTTCGTTGTGTGGGTTAATTTAAATTGGCTCTCCCAAACGGCTCTTCAAAAATAATAAAATGCCACATGGAATGAAAATTAAAATGCAGTAAAAAAAAAAAAAAAACTCAGCGGGAAATATAATAATGAAAGAAGTGTCTTCTTCTCCTTTCGGCATTTCCCTTCATGGGTCACCACAGCATGTCAGTTTCTTCGATCTAACCCTATCTGCTGCATCTTCTTCAGTTCACGCCAACTAAGTTCATGTCTTCGTTCACTGCATCCATTAACCTCTTCTTTGGTCTTCCTCTAGTCCTCTTTCTTAGTGGTTCCAAATCCAGCATCCTTCTGCCGATGTATACTCTCTCTCTCTCCACTGCACATGTCCAAAACATCTCAGTCTTGCCTCTCGAACTTTATCTCCAAAACCTCTAACATGTGCTGTTCCTCTGATCCTGTCCATCCTGGTCACTCTCAGAGAGATCCTCAGCATCTTCATCTCTGCTACCTCCATCTCTGTTTCCTGTGTTTTCCTCAGTGCTACTGTCTCTAGACCAAACAGCATGGCGGGTCTCACCACGGTTTTGCACACTTTTCCTTTCATTTTAGCTGAAACTCTTCAACCACACATCACACCTGATATTTTTCTCCACCCGTTCCAGCCTGGCTGCAGACGCTTCTTCACCTCTTTTCCACACTCTCCATTGCTCTGGACTGATGATCCTAGATACTTAAAATCTTCCAACTTCTTTATCTCTTCTCCCTGTAACCTCACTTTTCCATTTGGATCCCTCATGACAGAAGTGTGATTTATTTTATTCAATCATTCAGATATGTTCATAACGGGATGTTTATACATCAGGAATTTTTATGCATTTTATCTCCCATACTGAATGTTATAGTGAAGATTGAATTTGTTAAACAATTATAATATTCTTTAATATTGCCACCCTACAAATTGCACTAAAAATGGGAGAATTTGCAGTAGGCATGTTGAAGCTAGAGAACACGTACTAAAAACCTTGCTTGTCTCTGCTTATCAATACTTACGTTTGATGAACGGTCAAAATATCAAAGCAGGTTTTTTTTTTACTTGATATCTCTTTGCTTCTAATCTTCCACAGTTGTCTGCTCAGTCTGTCTCTTTTTACGAGGAATGAGTCCGGAGGATTTCTTAAAGCAAAAAGTTGAAATAAAAACTAAAATTTGTGTGCAGCCTTCTTCTTGCTCTCTCCCAATCCACAATATACATGTCAGGCCTGGAGGGAAGGTCAGCTAACAAATGACAGGCTTGTACTAAACTGCAGTTTTGACCCCATTGTAACCAAAGGGCTCCCACAATGCAACCGCTCCAAGGAATAAATTATCACCTTCTGACCTTGCGGGCTGACCCTCTAAACCCCAGAGAAAAGCCAAAGGTGTAATGGATGGCAGCAAATACAGACAAAAAGGAGAAGGAGAGTGAGAAAAAAAAAGTCTTGGAGTATGAGCTGTTTCCTCTCTCATGTGGTGTCTATGGAGCCTTTATGAGTTGACAATTAATAGTCTCCATAGGAGTCCTGAAAGCCGAATTGAGATGAATTGTCTCTCAGCCTTTCGGCTGCATTCAAGCGTGCCTCCAGACAAAAAAAAAAAAAAGAAAAAGAAAAGAAAAAAGGGATGGTTGTGCAAGCGAATTACCCATAAGGCTCTTTCTTTTTTTTAACATTTCCTTTTTGTTTTGGGCCAGTAGGAAGCCCCCTGTTGCACACATTGAAACACACACACACCACCCACAGAAATGACCGCAGACATCAGCTTAAACACAGACACGTTTAAAATCGCCATCTCTCAACAACTCTCATTTTTTAGGACCCATTTAGCCACGGAACTGGTGAAGTAAAACAGATCATATAGAGGTTGACATTTTGTTTGTTCGTGCTTGACATCTGAAAGAAGAAATTACATTCCGTCATTCCAGCAGAGCCAGAGCGACGCGCTACAGCATCAGTATGTTCTGCTTTATAGACAGCCAGGCATTGATGCTTCGTTCGGGCAGTAAATCAAGAAGAGGGTGCCTCAAATTATGTTGAACTTTAAAGGAATGAGAAGCTCCACAGAGAAAGTTTGGTCCGCATCTGTAAGGATGGAACTGGGAATTACCATGAACATAAAACGTGGAAGCAACATGGGAGCTTTTCCGCTGTTTTTTTTTTTTTTTTTTTTTCTACTCTATCTTTTAACAAGAAAACGTCTTTGGCTGAAAATTTTCTTCCCATGCTTCTCGGTCTTTAGAGTTGGAGCGCATACAAATAGCTTGTTAATTAAGATGGATGGTACTTCTAAAAGGCTCATCTTCATGATAATGAGACAAAGTCAAACACGTGAAGCCTTGTAAGACCTCCTTGTAGGTTGGAAGTAGTTTTAGAAGTATGTGTGCGGGCAGAAAAGGCAATGGGCACATTTAAACATTGCACATGAGAAAAAAAAAAATTGCAGATGCATGAATGAGTATGTCATCGCCTAGCATGTGATTGGTGCACAGTTTGCAGTTTTTATCCATGTGTATCTGTGTGTGAGAAAGTGAAAGGAGGGGCAGAGCTATCTGAAGCCCCTCCGGTCTGTTTCCATGAATGGTCTCAGCAGGGGGAAACTGTCCCTCATTGTCAAGTTATTTGGCAGAAGTCCTTTTTTTTTTTTTTAACGCCACCTCATGTTAAATTCATCAACATTTCTCCGTCATTTTCTTTTCCTCTTGCCCTTTAGAACGTCTCCAGATCAGGTTTTCTTGCCAAACTGTTTCCTGCTGAGGCCTAAATGACCACGGCAGATGTATAGCAGGCCAAGACGGCGAGGTATTTCACGATGATGAATGAAAATGGAAGAAGGGATTTCTTAGCTTCGGAATAATAGGGCTGAGCTTTGTGGAGTGAAGCTATGATCACGGTGGTCTGTGTGATAAAGACACTTGAACATGGAATTCGTTAGGAGCAGGGACAAGTTATCATGACCGAAAATATTGTATTCAGCATGTTACCGTATTTGCGATAGGAGGTGTAGTAATTTTTTTTTTTTGCATATATGGATCAATTTTTTATTAGCTCAGAAATGCGGCGATTGCAACAAAAGCTTGAAAATACAGCAAGTCAACATTGAATGAATGGTGGTATAAAATTTCTTTTTCATTATATCAAATAAAATTAAAACCGCTTTCTTCTTTTCATGTAAGGATTAATACACACGGTCCGATTCCAGATTGTTTCAAATCAAAAGCCTATTCTGTGACCAAATCGCCCACAATTTGAGCCCAAGGTTCACAATTGCAATTACAAAATTAAACAGTTTGTTCTCGAAGTTTTGCCTCCATGCTCTCCATGTACGGGCATTTATAATTTGGCTTTACATCCAACATCAGAACCAACCAACCACAAGAATCTGCCCATAGTGCTGCTTCTACAGTTCCACGTTTTGACGACGGACAACAAAAAGTCAGACGTGTCAGAAACATATCCATTCATCCGGTTGCTGGTCAGGAGCAACGAATGTCTCTATAAAACGTGAAAGCGTGCGTGAATAACACAAAATTTTGGCTGATTATTGCCGTGTATGCCCAGCCTATTGGTGAGATTTTCTTTGTGTTTTATTTGGTGAAATACCGAAGTTTTGAATTATTCCAATAACAATATCAACGAGCTCTATATTAAAATATCAACTGGCTATAACTTCATATTTAGGACATGATTTTTTATTTGATTAACAAACGTGTGCAGGTACATTAAAAAGCCCTGACAGGGAAGACAACAATTAATTGGATTTTTTTTTCACCGTTGTTCAACTCTAACTTCAGTCTGCTATCATCATCTGTCCCAAATAATCACTTAAGCTACTGTGTTGTTTTTAATTTGATCAGCGGGAGCTTTGGGTGGCAGTCGGGTTTCCGCCAGGAGCACAGGTCAGCTACAAGTTTGACTACCAACCCCCTACACTCATACATACTAAGACACCACCCCCTCTTTGCTGCTGTTCTGCGCTAATGTTTTTAGGGGCTTTTCACATAAACAGGAGCTGCAGGGGGTGCCTAGGGCTTTTCACACAACAATCTAAGTCCTGTTTTAGATTAGATCAGGTTTCTACACCAGTTGCCAAGAAGACACACAAAATACGTGTTTGTCCTGATTGCTAACGTTAAGTTGTCCGTGCAGCAGATCCAGTAGTTTGGTTCCCTTTAGTATCAACTATATCAGACACTTAGAAAACAGCTTTTCCTGCCAGGCTTTTTGTCCTAGTTTTATTAAGTGCATCTGCAATAAAAAAGAGACGTGTCTCAAAACCTCAGAGGCAGTTTCATGCCAAATGTCACAGCAACCACGATAGAAATCAAATTTAATGAACTGATAGTAAGATCCCTTCTAAACATCACCACACCACAAGCTAATTGAGAAGGCCTAGGGGTTTTCAGTTACACGCTGCAAGATATTAGGTCATTTCCAAGCAGAAAGCTTCTACATATGAGGGTTTTAGCCCCAGAATTTCTGTAAATCCAGTATATTCACTTTCTTTCCAAAGAACGATGAAACTGAGACTGTAATTGTCTTTAAAGCATGCAGGAAAAACTGCCAAAGTCTTGGAATGCAACACTGGATAAAAGAAAAAGACACCTAAATTATACATCACAATTTATTTCAGTTAAGATCCCTCAAATTAAAATCCAAGCTTTTCGTCGTGGCGGTGTGGAAACTAAATTATTCACAATGACAAAATTATTTTGAAACAGATTAAATTCTATTGCAAAGAATTTGTACAAAGAGTTACTTAAAAAATATCAACCTGGAGAAAAAAAATCCCTATGTTGGAATAAATTAATACTAGAACCCCTGAGGTCTACCCCAAAAAGAGTCATCTGACACCTCTACCTGACGTGCACACTGAGGAGCAGAGTCGTTTTTGCGATTCAATTAGTCTACTAGTCCTAGTCTCCGAGAGTTAAGTGCCTTCTAAATGACTCTTAAGTGTCTTGTTTTAATAACTCAAGCAGAAGGCCTTGGGTCTCGAGACACCTCCACGGAGCTTTCAGGTAGTGGTGGTCAATTGACCCCATTCAGGGTTCTGGTGTTGAGTTGATGTTTACTCGTAGGGTTTTTATGTTTTGGTCAGAAAATCCCGACCCTCTGAAAAATTTTTACTGAAATGAATTAAAAAAGCTGGCTTGGTATTATTCTTGCTATTAATAATATCAAATCTGTAAAAGTTGATTTAGTGCTAAATTTAGTTCTTTTTTTTTTCACGAGAGGCAGCCTTTCAGTCGACGGAATTGGTCAAAAAATGATTGATTTTAATCTATTGAAAGCAGTGATTCTTATCAGTTACTACAAACTTTGGTTCTTAGATTCCCTCCACGGTCTGCATGATGTGAATGCAGTAATTGTGGGTAATTGCAGAGTGAGTGGAGTGATAAGGCCGCAGACTGACGCAGTCGATGGCACTAAGAGGGCGCCACAACGTATTTACGGTCTCCTTACTTTTTCAAGGAGCTTTTTCAAAACAGACAGACGGCTGATAAAGACTAAATAATTTTCTGTTCTTCTATCTTCAAAGCATATTTTTCACAAACAAACTAATTATTTTGTTTTTAGCTTTCATCTCACACGTAAGAAAAAAAATACCTGTTTTGATGTTCTTGGGGCTTTTCGGTGTGTGAATGTGCTGCATCTAATTGGCGGCTGTAATTCTGCTCCAGCTTCAAGGTGAACTGAGTCTCACTTTCATTAGATCTTCTAAGCAAGATCTGATTAACCTTTCCGTCCAATCTTAGAAGTAGGAGTCATGTCCACTCCTCACAATAGGCTGCAGGACTGCGAGAAATTTGAAGTGCTTTCTCTGTACCTCTTACAAAGACAAACCAAGGGTCAGTCTTCTTCTTCTTCTTTCGGCTTTTCCCTTTAGGGGTCGCCACAGCAAGTCAGTTTCTTCCATCTAATCCTATCTGCTGTATCCTCTTTGGTCACATCAACTACCTTCATGTCTTCCTTCACTGCGTCCATGAACCTCCTCTTTGGCCTTCCTCTAGTCCTCTTTCCTGATGGTTCCAAATCCAGCATCCTTCTTCCTATGTACTCTATCAAACAAACCAAGGGTTAGTGTGAAACAATATTTTAGGTTATTTATTCTGTTGGAAAAATCTGCGTATCCCCTAACCAGGATTATGCAGACAAATCTTTGTTTGGCATTGGACCTTTTACTTTTATCTATTTTTTTTATTGCTATTTGTGCTAAACTTTAAAGTTTAGCCAACCATGGTCTACCAATTTGTAGACCATGGTTGTCAAACTCTGGTTCTTATGGCTTTCATTGTGTTCCTGGCTCAATACAACCGACGTGCATAAAGTGAAATCAACCATCAATAAAATACATTTCAGTGACTCAACAACCTGAATCATGTATAGATTCAAAAATACGCGGAGAACAGTCAGGATACCAGGATCAGATTTAACACCTGAGCTGTCGGCAGACAATCTTTAACTGTTGCGGAAGTGCTCTACAGAGATGAGAGTGATCCCTTTCATTAAAACCACTTGCCCAACATGGCCTCCTTTTTCTCTCTCTTTCTCTCCTTGTTGGCCGTTAGATGGCAAACTTTGTGATAGTTCGCAGACTCCCCGCTTTTGTTTTGTTTTGACTGTCTCTTTCTATAAGTTAGCCACTTTTTTTTCCCCCTGACACAGGTCTGCTGAAGATTTTGGGGCAATCGCAGGGGGAAATGATTGTATCCTGACTTCTCTCTTGCACAGCATGTTGAGGTTTGGCCGACGTCCAGCTTTGTCTGCTTTTTCCCTGGCACTTTCCCATCTCCGGCTCGCTTAAATTCCTGTCTCCTGAGCACAAATACACTTTGCTGTGCTTGAGGACTGCGGTTGGAAGATGAATTACCCTGCAGGCATTTGTTTGACAGATTCAGCCAGTTGCGATTGTACACGTGTTGAAGAAGCCGTGCAGAAGAGATTGGTTTGACCTTGTCGTAATTATTTAGTTTTGTTACTTTTTGCTGTTAAACATGGTGCAAAGAGGGCACTTTTACCAAAATCCTTGACCTGCGCCATCCTCGACCATGAGATTTTTAGCTCCATAAATTTAAATGGAAGAGTTTATGACGTTCAGTCTAAACATTTGAAACAACCCCAGTGGAGATGTAGACAAAGAAGTAAAGATGAAGTAAAAAATGATGGTCTCTGTGTGTATGTTCCATGAAATGAGTTATGGTGTATTTGGGCTTTCTTCAACCAGGCCCCACTTTCACATCACATAGAGCTCATATATGAATAGACCATCGCATACGGCTTTTAGATTAAGGCAAACAGTCCAGGGCTTTTTTCTTTGACAAGTAGTTATCAGTTTCTAGAGTTTAGAAGATGACAGACTCCTTCATCTACTGCATTGGACCTTAAAGAGAGCAAGAAGTATGAGGAAAGTATGGCTTTACAATATGTCCAAAGTCTGCAAGAAGTTCCTGCTGGTTTGATCTTTTGATGAAGTACTTGTGGGAATTATGCTGGATGCCCTCATAGATGCAAATCCACAAATCTTTCAGAGACTCTATGAGGAAATAATGTCTGAGTATGGCTTCCCATCTCTTCCTCGAAACTGTAGACACAAGAGCATTTGTATTTTCCTGCTTCTGTTGGAAGACTCTGCAAGCTGATTGAACCCTGCCAGCCTACAGCTTGTCTTGGCATCGAAAAGCTGTCCTCACATTACACGAAGTCTGGCTGAGGGATTAAACCAATGTAACCTTAGATAACCATCATGTCATTGTAAACAACACGTTGTACCTCAGATTCAATTAGTTTTACCTGTTTGTTAATCTCATGTTGCGTGAGTTCCTTCAATAGCTTTTTGTTACTTTTATGACTGTACACGCTGTTTAACTGGGCTGTCTCTTCAGAAAGTTTGAGTAATTCTTTAAAGCAGCCCATGATTTCTGCTGTGGCTCTTTAATGAAGTGTTGTATTTGAGATTGCTCTTTGATCCCAGTTTTTAACACATTAGACACGGCTTGTTTTTACGCACATTAGTAAAAGATGAATGATGGCAAGCAGAATCGCGCGATTCAGATGCCAGAGATAGAGGTGGAAGTCCAAACCTCTGACCTAAAGTCGTCAACATCTGCTAATGAGACATTTAATCATTCTGTGATAGTTTCTGCAGGAGGCGCACCCTGCCTGGCTTTTTATGATCAGATGATCTCAACATTTACCGGCAAGTTATTGCATCAGTTGCATTTGGAGCATGCCATTTTGCTAATGATGCGCTTGTCATTCAGAGGTTTTTATTGACTCAGGCCCTGTCCACAAGTAGCCGGGTATTTTTGAAAACGCATATATTTTTATTCGTTTTGTTCTGCCGTCGACATGAAAACGGAGGTTTTTTCACTCAAAACCGGCGTTTTTGAAAACTTCGGCCAAAGTGGAGATTTTGAAAAACTCAGTTTTTGCGTTTGCGTGTGGACGTGCGAAAACGGAGATTTGTGTTTTTATGCGTCACTACCTGCGATAAGTAATGCACATACGCCATTCGTGTGTGTCCTTGTTTACAAAAGCAGACAGTGGGCAACATGAATCCATGGATCTGATTGGATAGCTCAGAACTTACGTTTACATTAATACTGCCTACTACTGGTCTGGCATGTTCATTTTCCTGCTCTCATTTATGCGTATCTAACATAAACTCAGCAGTAAGCCTAACTCCTTCTGGAAAACATGCGCAGAGTCAGGATGTAGCGTCCAAGCTCCATTTTAATGACTACTGTATGAAAAAGATGTCTTCAGAACAGAGTAAAACTGTAAAACAGAAAGAAAATATACACTTAACATAGTGCAAAAGTATGTTTAAAGTAGCTTATCCCATGAAAATAGGCCTACATGCGGTAATAAACATACAAACTAGCAGTAGCAAAATACACACTTCCAAGTGTCCTTTCACACAAATGAAACATTAATATTGTACTTTATGAACATATAAAACAAACTTATAGACTGTGATGTCAAAAGGGGGATTAGAAAAAATAGATGAAAGGCGGTGGATAACTTGTAGCTGGCTAACTGTTATGCTAACTCACTAGCGGAAGCAAAATAGCTGCCTTCTCCTCACAACTTCCTGTTTTTTCTAGTTCAGCCTTCAAAATAAAACACAGGAAACGGCCTTCAAAATAAAATACAGGAAAACTTAAAGAATGTAATCTAACTCTGAAAATAAATATTCCGCACAATTATAAAGGGCAAGACACTCCCCGCCTGGTGTCTGTAAAGATGCCATATAAACCTAAAACATGCTTCAGTCCTTTGATTTCAGAATAAGAATGACCTCGGTGACGGGCCGTAGGAATGTCTTTGTAGATCCATCTTTGGTTGTTTTAATCTCGATTTTTCGGACCTTTCCATCGCGTCCTGGAAAGGTTTTAGTCACAAGAGCCATGGGCCACTCATTGCGGCATGTCTGGGTGTCTTTTAGTAAAACAACATCACCTTCTTCGATGTTGGGACTTGACGTTTGCCATTTATGACGTACTTGTAGTGTATGCAGATATTCACGTTTCCAACGACTCCAGAATTGGTCTGCAAGCCTTTGTACTTGACGCCACTGTTGCTTGAACAAGTCTTTGTCGGTGAATTTTCCTGATGGAGGTGGAACACTCTGTTTCCGGGTGAGAAGCATCGCAGGGGTAAGTATTTGAGGAACCTCTGGATCAGAAGATACAGAAACCAAGGGTCTGGAATTGATGATGGATGTCACTTCTGCCATGAGAGTGCACAGGACTTCATTAGACAAGCTTGACGAGTGAATTCGCATGAGCATTGAATCTAAGATCCTCCTTGCGACTCCGATCATGCGTTCCCACGCACCACCCATATGTGAGGAGTGTGGTGGGTTGAAGTGCCATGAACATCCTTGATTGTTTGTGTACTTCTGAACGTCTGATCCCTTCAGCACTTTGTGAAACTCCAACTCTCTGCAAGCGCCGACAAAGTTGGTTCCACAGTCTGAGTGAAGCTGTTCAGAGGGGCCACGGATAGCAAAGAATCTCCTCAAGGCGTTAATGAAAGACGACGTGTCCATCGACTCTATTACCTCTATGTGGACAGCACGTGTACTCAAGCATGTGAAGAGAACGGCCCAGCGCTTGTTTTGTACAACACCTCCTCTTGTCCGTTTGGCTGTCACAAGCCAGTGTCCGAAGACGTCCACACCAGTGTATGTGAAGGGAGATGAAGTGCTCAGCCGCTCTTGAGGGAGGTCTGACATTTTTTGGTTCTCTCTTTTCCCACGGAGCTTTCGACAGGTAACACATCCATGAAGAATGCTACTTATACGTCTTTTGCTACTGATCAACCAGAAACCGGCAGCTCGTACAGCGCCTTCTGTAAAGGTACGGCCTTGATGTTCCACTTTGTCATGGTAGTAGCTTATGAGCAGAGTGGAGACGTGATGTTTGCCTGGCAAAACAACTGGATGTTTCTCCTGATCGCAGAGATCAGCTTGCTTCAACCGGCCTCCGATTCTCAACAATCCATCTGATCCAAGGACTGGATTGAGTTTTGACAGTGGACTTTTCTGATTTACGTCAACTCCTTTTGAGAGGGCAGTGAACTCTTCATCAAAGCAGTCCTTTTGTACAGCAAGAAGAATCGCTGAAGTTGCTTGAGATAGCTCGTCCGCTGTGCGAGGTTTGCTACACTGATGCCAGCCAGTACAATCTATAACATTTTTGTTTGTTGACTTGAAACAACGAGCTACATGGATGAGGTTTGCAACCGCTCTTAGCAATGACTTCCAAGTTGAGAATTTTTCGAATCTCTTCGGATTGAGCGACTTATCATCGTGGCTGGTAACGCAACTTGTCACTTGCGGTCTGACATCAATGTCCGACTCTGGATCAATAAGCTCAAATGTTTGTTGCTGATCACATACTGTTTGAGGCTTGTGAAGGAATGCTGGACCTGTGAACCAGTTTGTTTTGGTGAGCAGAGAGGCTTGAACGGATCTGGATGCATGGTCACTTGGGTTATGTTCTGTGGGCACATAACGCCACTGCTTTGGCTCCGTGGACTGGTGAATCCTTTGCACCCTATTGTGGACATAAACATAAAACCTCTTGGACTGGTTATGTATATATCCGAGTACCACTTTACTGTCGCAATAAAAGGTGACTGCATCCAGTGTGAGGTCGAGCTCTCGAACAATGAGTTCTGCCATTTCCACGGCTAGCACTGCTGCGCAAAGTTCCAATCTTGGGATGGTGGGCCCGTTTGCAGGTGCTAGTTTGGCTTTTCCTAAGATGAAACCTACGTGAACCTTGCCATCTTCGTCTGTGGTTTTTAGGTACGCTACCGCACCGATTGCTTTTGTGGATGCATCAGAAAAGACGCATATTTCTTTTTTGCTAGCCTTTGCAAGTGAGGTTGTAGTGTAAGCACGAGGAATGTGAAGTTGTTGCAGTTCCTGTAGAGAATCTCTCCATGTCTGCCACACCTTATGTTTGTCATGAGGAAGTGGGGCATCCCATTCTGTTCCATCCAGCGTAAGTTCTCGCAATAGAGATTTTCCCTGTATGGTCACAGGAGCGACGAATCCAAGCGGATCGAAGAGGCTGTTTATAGTAGAGAGTACTCCTCGACGTGTGAACGGTTTGTCCGTGATATTCACTTGAAAGGTGAATGTGTCTGTCTTGACTTCCCAACTCAGACCAAGACTCCTCGTCGTGGGTACAGTTTCTGTTCCCAGGTAGAGATCTTGTACATCTCTTGCGTGGTCCCCTGCTGGAAATGCTTGCAGAACTTCAATGCTGTTGGACGCGATCTTGTGAAGTCTCAGATTTGACTCAGATAGTGCAGCTTGCGTTTTCTGCAGAAGAGTAATGGCTTCTTGCGCAGAGGGAGTTGAAATAAGTCCGTCGTCTACATAGAACTCACGTTCCACGAAGTGTCTCATATCTGACCCGTATTCCAGTTCTCCACTGTTGGCTGCTCTTCTGAGGCAGTACGTTGCCACGGCTGGAGAAGGACTGTTGCCGAACACATGGACCCTCATTCTGTATTCAACAATGTTCTTGGTGGGATCGTTATCTCGAAACCACAGGAAACGTAAGTAGTCTCTATGGTCTGCCCTTACAATGAAACAATGAAACATCTGTTCGATGTCCGCCATTACAGCTACTCTCTCTCTTCTGAACCGAATGAGTACGCCTAGCAGGCTGTTATTCAGGTCTGGTCCAGTGAGAAGAACGTTGTTGAGTGAAATGCCGTTGTATTGTGCGCTGGAATCAAACACGACTCTGATTTGATCAGGTTTTCTGGGGTGATAGATTCCGAACGATGGCAAATACCAGCACTCGTGTCCTTCCGGCAGAGGTGGCGCTGGTTCTGCGTGACTGTTGTCAAAGATCTTCTGCATGAAAGCGACAAACTGTTCTTTCATCTTTGGCTTGCGCTCTAGCGTACGCAGCAGTGAGGAGAGACGTGTCATAGCTAGGTCTCGATTGTTTGGTAAAGGTGGTCTTGGAGACTTGAAAGGAAGGGGGGCGACCCAACTGTTGGATTCATCCTGAAAAACTTGTTCATCCATGACTTTGATAAACTGTTCGTCCTCTACAGAGAAGGCACGTTTCTCGTCATTTGCAGTTCTAGCAAAAACAGTGAGCCCGAGGGGGTCAGCGTCCATGTGCAAGCGACCGTTTCTGTGTCCGTTTGTTTGGCTTGGACTGATTACTTGGTTAAGATGGACGTGACTTGTGCATGGCTGAAAAAGTGTTGGTCTGCCATCTCCCAGTATGTTTGTTTTGTAGCTGTGAACTGTGGGCTTATGGACTTTTCCCAAACACACATCACCGACCAACACCCATCCAAGGTCAAGTCTTTGAGCAAATGGTGTATCTCCAGGGCCATTTATCTGTTGTCTCACTTTATGAGCGCGAAGAATGTCACGACCCAGAAGTAGAAGGATCTGAGCATCATTGTCCAGAGGTGGGATTTCTATGGCGAGATCCTTGAGATGGCGGTGGTGGAAGGCAGCCTCAGGTGTTGGTATTTCCTCACGATTGTCCGGTAAGTCCTCACATTCAATCAGTTCTGGGAGTGAAAAGCTTATTCCACCTTTAATTGCTTCAATCTGAAATCCAGTTGCTCTTCTGCCAGATGTTGTGGTCAGTCCAGTACACGTTCTCAGAGTGTATGGATAAGTGATGGCTTCGATTTTGAAAACATCGAAAAACTGCGACCTGGCTAGAGACTTGTTGCTCTGATCGTCGAGCATTGCATACATTTTCACTGCTTCATGTGGGTGGTTCTTTGGGTAAACCTTGACAAGACAGATCTTCGCGCAAGATTTTGACTTCAGAGCGTCTCCGCAAACCTCGGTACAGAGAGGACTGACTACTGAATTTGCCTCTTTTTCTTGCTCCCCGCCGTTATCTTGTGGGGGGTTTGACTCTTTGTTCGCCCATTTAGGCGGACCAGGGTGAAGGGCGGATATGTGACTTTCACTGTTACACTCATCACATTTCACCGTAACTTTGCAATCCCGGGCGAGATGAGAAGAAGATGAACAACATTTGAAGCAGATGCCTTGTTCTTTTAGATAAGCCTTTCTGTCTTCGAGAGTCTTAAGTCTGAATCCTCGACACTTCTTTAGGGGGTGGGGCTTCTTGTGGATAGGGCACTGCTTGACTAAATCGTCTTTAGAAGGCACTTCCGTTGGACTTTCGTCGTTTGTCACCTTGGTCTTGTGCACCGAAACCGCACCTCTTGGACTGACTCGCCTCTGCACAACCTGTTCTGAACGAACGTTGTTTCCAGAATATGAAAAGCTGGGATCGTTCCTTATTTTAGCTTGGTAGCAGACGAAAGAGGTGAAATATGAGAATGGTGGATAACTGACTCGAGACGTTTCTTTGTACTTGGATCCCTGGTTGAGCCACTTTTCCTGTAGGCTGTATGGCAACTTCTCCACAATTGGCTTTATACCACGTGCGGTATCCAGATATGACAAGCCTGACAAGTATCCATCTTCTTTAGCTGCGAGCACCTCGTTTAGTAAATCTCCGAGCTCTCTCAACTTGTAGTTTTCTTTATTAGAGATCTTTGGAAAATTATCAAGCTTCGAGAAGAGAGCACTCTCGATGACTTCTGGAGCACCGTAGCAATCATCGAGCCTTTCCCACGCTGTTTGTAATGCGGCGGCTGGATTGGCTATATTGACCGCTCTGAGACGTTTGACGTGTTCACTTGATTCTTTTCCCAGCCACTTCAAGAGCAAATCCAACTGTTCACTCGCAGACAGATCCACGTCTCTGATCGTGTTGAAAAACGAGGACTTCCACGCCCTATATGTTTCGGGCCGGTCATCAAAACGTGATAGGCCAGTGCATACGAGTTCTTCACGAGCTAAATATTTTGCCATATCCATCATTACTGAAGATTCTGCTCTACGTGTGTGAGATGTGTCCGCGTGGTTTGGAAAGCTTGACTTGGGTTTAAACTCTGTCTTTACACTGCTTTGAGTGGGGTTTTTAGTGTGCTGTTGTGGAGACGGCTGATAGTTGAGCGCCATCTGGTGGGGGTGAGAGGGTACTGTCCTTTGTGGACTTTGAGATGATGCTGACCAGGAATCTATCACAACATAGTCCTGTGCTCTGAAGATGTGTGATGTTGGGGGGTTATACTGGGGCTCAATACATTGCTCTGGGGTGTCCTGACGGTAGGCTGGAGCAGGCCTGTCGTCAAGGTGACCATTTTGTTGTTCGACGTAATGGCTTACACGTTCATGTGTATTTTGGGCTGGAACAGGGGAGCTTCTCGTGCTACGGGTTTCTCCGTCCTCTAGATCTGCTGCTGCTTCCAGTGCTTCTGCTTTGGCGTTAGCGGCTGCAGCCTCTCTTTCATATTGTAAAGCTTCCAGATCGGCCTCCAGATCGGCTACCAATTTGGCTTTTTCAGCTTCCAATTTGGCTTTTTCAGCTTTTATGGCTTTTTCTTTTTTAGCGAATGCTACACGAGCGCGAGCGGCTTCAGCATCTGCTCTGGCTTTAGCTGCTGCAGTGCTCACAGATGAACGATTGGAACTGGAACTTCTGAAAGTCTTCACTGACCCGCCATCTTGGGAGTTATTGTTGGGTCTAGAATACTGAGTAGGCTCCGGAGTGAATTCCTGGTTTACTTCGTCCATGTTTGATTATGTGCAGTGCTGTCCTATTTTGTTATCCGATTGCGTAAGGTCTCTTTATTTTTTTTTCAAGTCCTTTTTACTGTTACAGTCTTTTTACTGTAACAGTCCTTTTTTCTTCTAAAGTCCTTTTACAAAGAGTCTTTTTACTTTCCTGCTCTCATTTATGCGTATCTAACATAAACTCAGCAGTAAGCCTAACTCCTTCTGGAAAACATGCGCAGAGTCAGGATGTAGCGTCCAAGCTCCATTTTAATGACTACTGTATGAAAAAGATGTCTTCAGAACAGAGTAAAACTGTAAAACAGAAAGAAAATATACACTTAACATAGTGCAAAAGTATGTTTAAAGTAGCTTATCCCATGAAAATAGGCCTACATGCGGTAATAAACATACAAACTAGCAGTAGCAAAATACACACTTCCAAGTGTCCTTTCACACAAATGAGACATTAATATTGTACTTTATGAACATATAAAACAAACTTACAGACTGTGATGTCAAAAGGGGGATTAGAAAAAATAGATGAAAGGCGGTGGATAACTTGTAGCTGGCTAACTGTTATGCTAACTCACTAGCGGAAGCAAAATAGCTGCCTTCTCCTCACAACTTCCTGTTTTTTCTAGTTCAGCCTTCAAAATAAAACACAGGAAACGGCCTTCAAAATAAAATACAGGAAAACTTAAAGAATGTAATCTAACTCTGAAAATAAATATTCCGCACAATTATAAAGGGCAAGACATTCATAACCGCACTCAGATGCATTTTTCTATGGCTCCGTGTGATGCAGATATTATGAAAACGATTATATGTGGACGCGAGCATTTTTCTAAAACAGAGGGCAGCAGATATGGGTTTTCAAACATACCCAGCTACGCGTGGACAGAGCCTCAAACTGTTTCTCAGTTGTAATAGAAGCCATCGCCAATTTAATTTAACTTGTCTTTTCACCAATTATTAGAAAAGTTAAATTTGTAAGAAAGAAAATGTGTCCACAATGGGCACGTTTTAAAACAAAACAAATTAATAATTGCATTTGTGTGCCGGTCCATAGAAATGCAAAATACTTTTAGTGGGAAACTTGAAACTTTAGTGACAATCTGGATTTGAGGTTTGCGTGCTCAGGGACGCAGGTAATATTTTTACCTTCCACTCCAAACAGAACCATGTTTTTTTTATTTTTCTCACCCTGGAAATGTCATTGTGATTGGAAAAAAAGACACAGTTCAGAACATTCTGTTACTTTAAGCCCTACGTTTTTAATATCATATCTTCCAACGCTTGAATCTCTGCAGGTGGTTTTAAATACACAAGTTTAAAGTATTTTTTGGACAAACTTAGATTCTTCCAACTGGAAATTATCGGAATATTAATCATTTAAACTGAATGAATTGAAATTCAATGCATCAGATTTATGTTTTTGATTTCAGCAAAAAAAAGAGAAATCATCCAAACCTTTCTTTGCATGAATTAAAAACATCTGGACGTCAATTTATTTCCAGAGGTCAGTAGAAAATATGTCTTAAAGTGATTTGAGTAGATTTAAAATAGTACATTACGTAACAAAACTTTCGACATGTGAGTAATCCCAGCTGTCATGTTGGGATATATCAAATACGTTTTTGTCAATTTCGCTTCACAATAAATTTATCATCTCAACTTTTCGGACAGTTATCTTCCATTTTTTTTAGAATCCCACAATCGTCCACTCTGAGAAACCACTTGACGTGTGAATCATTCATACCGCTCCATAAATAATAAAACCCTGGCAGCCAGTTTGCAGCACCTGCAACTTGAAACAGTAGTTCATGAAACATAATCTTATAGCTTGTAAACTAATGTGTTTCACCTGCCTGGACTGTGCCGTCTGGGTTCTCCGTCTGGCCACTTTGAGCCTTAGATGGGTCGAGAGAACAAAACCTCTCTTCCAACCCCTCCTCCTGACCTTGCTTCCTCTTCATCCGATGCATTTTTCACCAAAGCTCTTTGAAATGTTTTGCTCCCATGGGAATTCCGGCTATGCAAACTGGAAGTGTGAGGAGTAATTATTTCTAAAAACTGCACATCTACCCTAATTAGTTCACCCCTCAGAAGTGGGCCTTGCATTATTTACACATCAAGGCGACACGCAGGGTGGGAGATAAATATTCATTGTTTGTTGACTTTGCCCCGGTCCCTCCGCTCGGCACCAGTTCAGTCGAAAGCCGCTGTCATTGTGACTTTTTTATGCGACTTCGGCACATAATCAGCGTTGTTCTTTAATTATGTTCACTCATGCTGACGAACGGACACCAACTGAAAAGGGGTTTAATAGGTGGACATCATTTTCGTCAGGACACTGTCAGATCAGATGACCGTGTTCTCGGTGATGAGGTTTGTTGTAATTGTGATCTCGCTCCAATGTGCTTGGACGGTGTTGGGTCAGTGAACAGTTGTAAACAGAGTGAGACATCAGCCATCACAACCCTGAAACGTCTATTTTCTTAGCTCCGTATCTTTACATTGAAAACTTGATGGCAGCTGTTATCCTGGAGTTTCCGGCTTCTGTTGTTTGGTAGATTTGTTGAACACGTGAAAATCGCTTTTTCCTGTTAAACACAATTCATGAATAGACTTTGGAGGTTGACCCTTGACTTAAATGGTCATGCAACCTTGAGACCTATTGTCTGCAGAATGAATAAGATATTTTAACCTCCGAAAACTCTTTTCATTGTGGATATTTGAAAACTTCCAATCTCAACCCTTCATTTGTTTGTGCAGCCATCACAAATTACCATATTCAGTTGACATTAATGGAGATCTTACCACCAGAGAATTTCATCCAAGCCTTTACATATTTATAGATATAATAAACAGAAAATATAAAGCAAAATGTCTGTTATAGTTCAAAAGCCATGTTTACCGGCTTTGAAATGCATATTTGGGTTAGTGGATAAGGCGGAGCGGATTGGAGCTGTGGGATATGAGTTGAAATATAATATTGCAACTCTAGACTCTGAACTGAAACCATAAATGTCTCACTCTCACTGCCTCCAGGGTTTCCACTTTCCCTCAGAGAACTAGATAGCCCGACATGTGTCTGCTTTTTAATGCATGGCTTTAAGTGGTTCACACAATAGCCCTAAACTTGCTTTCTTGCACCACGTTTGCTTCTTTTGTGTTTATTGTTTTACATTCATTGGATTTTGTTTAAAAGGAATGCTAAATGTTTGTGAGGTTGTCCACTTATGATGAAACGTAGAAACATCTTGGAGTTCGTAAAAATGTGTGAATATCGAGGGTAGTTTCAAACCACGTTTTTAGGCTTGTGTTTCTCTTTGGAAAAGACTTTCCTTGTTATGCTGCAATGTAAAAACATTCTTTTTTTTTTCAGAACTGGACTTAGTCCCAATCAATAAATGGTGTAGGCTCAAATTTAAACTCTTTTCAAGTGGTTCCTTGTGAATAGTAAGAGAGTCAGGACTACACATGGTTTATCGTAAAATAAGACATAGGCTAGGCAAGTTTATTTGTATAGCACAATTCATACAAAACGTAATTCAAAGTGCTTCACAAGAAGGAAAAAAATGCATTAAAATCACAAAACATAGAATCAAAATGCTTAAAAAAATAGTCGCTGTGTCCCTGGGTAAGACACTTCACCCCATTGCCTAGTCTGAATGGTGTGTGTGTGTGCGATTGGTTGGTGATGGTTAGAAGGGCCGATGGCACAAAAATGGCAGCCTTGCTTCTGTCAGTCTGCCCCAGGATAGCTATGGCTACAACAGTAACTTACCAGTACTTGGTATGGAGTGAATGAATAATGAATATGTGAAGCGTCTTTGAGAGTCTTGAAAAGCGCTGTATAAATACAATGCATTATTGTTGTTAAAATCATTTAAAAGAGTAATTAATTAAATGCACAATTAAACAGAAGTGTTTTCAGCCTAGATTCAAACATTGTCACAGTAGAAGCCTGTCTAACGGCCTCAGGAAGTTTGTTCCAGACTTTTGCAGCATAAAATTGAAATGCAGCTTCTCCATGTTTAGTCCTGACTCTAGACACCAGCAGGAGGCCGGTCCCGGAGGTCCACAGAGTTCTAGATGGTTCATGTTTAGTCCTGACTCTAGGCACCAGTAGGAGGCCGGTCCTAGAGGTCCTCAGAGTTCTAGATGGTTCATGTTTAGTCCTGACTCTAGGCACCAGCAGGAGGCCGGTCCCGGAGGTACTCAGAGTTCTAGATGGTTCATGTTTAGTCCTGACTCTAGGCACCAGCAGCAGGCTGGTCCTAGAGGTCCTCAGAGTTCTAGATGGTTCATGTTTAGTACTGACTCTAGGCACCAGCAGGAGGCCGGTCCCAGAGGTCCTCAGAGTTCTAGATGGTTCATGTTTAGTCCTGACTCTAGGCACCAGCAAAAGGCTGGTCCCAGAGGTCCTCAGAGTTCTAGATGGTTCATGTTTAGTCCTGACTCTAGGCACCAGCAGGAGGCCGGTCCCATAGGTCCTCAGAGTTCTAGATGGTTCATGTTTAGCCCTGACTCTAGGCTCCAACAGGAGGCCGGTCCCAGAGGTCCTCAGAGTTCTAGATGGTCTATGTTTAGTCCTGACTCTAGGCATTAGGAGGAGGCCGGTCCCGGAGGTCCTCAGAGTTCTAGATGGTCTATGTTTAGTCCTGACTCTAGGCATTAGGAGGAGGCCGGTCCCAGAGGTCCTCAGAGTTCTAGATGGTTCATGTTTAGTCCTGACTCTAGGCACCAGCAGGAGGCCGGTCCCAGAGGTCCTCAGAGTTCTAGATGGTTCATGTTTAGTCCAGACTCTACACACCAGCAGGAGGCCGGTCCCGGAGGTCCTCAGAGTTCTAGATGGTTCATGTTTAGTCCAGACTCTAGACACCAGCAGGAGGCCGGTCCCGGAGGTCCTCAGAGTTCTAGATGGTCTATGTTTAGTCCTGACTCTAGGAATTAGGAGGAGGCCGGTCCCGGAGGTCCTCAGAGTTCTAGATGGTCCATGTTTAGTCCTGACTCTAGGCACCAGCAGGAGGCCGGTCCAAGAGGTCCTCAGAGTTCTAGATGGTTCATAAGGTACTAACATATCACAGATGTACTTTGGTGGAGAGACTTGAACACAATCAGAGCAGTTTTAAAGTCTATTCTCTGAGCCACAGGAAGCCAGTGCAGAGACTTGAGCACAGGACTAATGTGATCATACTTTCTAGTTCTTGTTAGGACTCGAGCAGCAGCATTTTGAATAATTTAGACAAACAATTGTTCATTTACAAGTTTTTTTTTTTGTTTTTTTTTTTACCACTGATGCATCTGCATTAAAGTGAACTTATCAGTCTTTTTTTTTTTTTTTTTTAAGGGTGAAGTTTACCCATATGGGGGTCTGTGGTCTACTGTAATGTTATGTTTATTTTACTTTGCAAGACTTTAAAGTGAAATTCCCTGAGCTGCGGTTAGTTTGCTCTACTGTTACACACACTTTACATCTTCACGGAAAAGAGCCTGAAGTCAATTTGTAGAGAGAGTACATTCTCCAAGATTTCCAGAGACAGTCTGGTAAATAATGCTTGAAATGGAGCCACGGGGCTTTGCTTATAATTTACTTATGATGAAGATGATATCAGTTTATTTACCAACTGTTCAGTCATTAGGAATGCAATCATGTCAATGCCACAGTGTTTCTCGTTTTGTATACTTGATTAAATTATATAGTTAGTTAGATGTAAAATTGCTCATGTATAGGCAAGAGAAAGCTTGGAAAATAATTTGATACAAAATTAGCTTCTTCTTCTTCTTCTTTCGGCTTTTCCCTTTAGGGATCGCCACAGCAAGTCAGTTTCTTCCATCTAATCCTATCTTTTGTATCCTCTTTGGTCACACCAACTATCTTCATGTCTTCCTTCACTGCGTCCATGAACCTCCTCTTTGGCCTTCCTCTAGTCCTCTTTCCTGGTGGTTCCAAATCCAGCATCCTTCTTCCGATGTACTCTCTCTCTCCTCTGTACGTGCCCAAACCTTCTCAGTCTTGCCTCTCTAACTTTATCCCCAAAACCTCTAACATGTGCTGTTCCCCTGATGTACTCATTTCTAATCCTGTCCATCCTGGTCACTCCCAGAGAGATCCTCAGCATCTTCATCTCTGCTACCTCCATCTCTGCTTCCTGTCTTTTCTTCAGTGCTACTGTTTCTAGGCCAAACAGCATGGCCGGTCTCACCACGGTTTTGCACACTTTCCCTTTCAATCTAGCTGAAACTCTTCTGTCGCACATCACACCTGATACTTTCCTCCACCCGTTCCAGCCTGCCTGAACACGCTTCTTCACCTCTTTTCCACACTCTCCATTGCTCTGGACTGTTGATCCTAGATACTTAAAAAATTGGCTTCTCAACCTCTTTTGCATAACAATTTAAAAGAAAAACACTCGCACATGCTTAAACTTTCTATTTTCACCTTTAGATTTGCTTTCCTTCAGTGTTCCCTCTAAGCTGCGCGCCTGCGCTATTGCGCACTGCTTGCAGGTTAATAGCGCACAAGAAAACCTATGCAGCGCACAAAATAAAACTCAATTTAAACTAAAGATGGTAAAATGATACAGAGCTCTGGAGCTTCTCTCTTTATGACTTCTTTCTGAAACAAATTGCTTCAAACCGCTTCTTCGGAGTTTGGCTGACACTGCTGGTGACGTCACAAAAGAGTAAACGTTTTTGCTCCGCCCACTTCTGCTCAGGAAGCTTGAGTGTTTGCTCAGACACATAAAAAATTAGAGGGAACATTGCTTATTTTCACCTTATGTTGTCATCTTTTGGTATTTATATATACATATATATATATATATATATATATATCCGTATGTATATACAGTATATATATATAATTCCTAAACTGTGTCAAATGTAGCAAATGGCCAAAAAAAAAAAGTCTAAATATAAGCCAAACAAAAGTGTGGAATTTTTTGATGTGTTACTTAAAATTATCAGTGCTTCTCTTGGTCATAAAATGATATACAACTTATATAAAACTTAGTACATGTAACTTTTTTTTAAAGATATGTTATACATATATACTGTGTGTATGTTCCGTTCCATCATCTTCCGCTTGTTCCGGGGTCGGGTCGCGGGGGCAACAGCCTCAAACGGGCAGCCCAGGCCTCTCTCTCCCCGGCTGCATCCTCGAGCTCACCTAGAAGGTGAGCTATGTTACACATCAAATTTATTATGATTAATTTATATAAATAATCGTAGACGGCGTGCAAAAACAAGTTTTCTGAACAAAACATGGGATGTGCTGGAGCCTATCCTGGATGATTTCAGGCGAGAAGCAGGGTACACCCCAAACACGTCACCAGTCTGTTGCATGGCCACACACAAAGACAACCATCCACACACACACTCATTCCAAGGGGCAATTTTATGGTGGCCGATTAGCCAAACATTCATGTTTTTGGAGAGTGGGAGGAAACCAGTGTACCTGGAGAAAATCCACACGTTTACAGGAGACTCAAACTTGATGAACAAACTTTTGTCCATCATGGACAATCATGACCACCCTCTCTACCCTCTCCTGGACGAATAGCGGAGTTTCTTCTCCAAGAGGCTCAGACAGCTCTGCTCGAGAACATCTCGATACCGGAGGTCTTTCTTTCCGTACGTGATCGGGCTCTACAACGACTCACTTAGCAGATGGGAAGTTGTTGCTGTGACACACAAATTTCCCAAGTGTGGGATAATTAAAGTAAATTCTGATTCTGAAACTCTACATGGGACTCAAACCCTCTTATCCACTCTACCACTGAGCTATGCTGCCTAAACTTGTATTTTTGTTTTTTTTTCCAACCACAAAATGCAAAAGCTCATGTCAAATAATGTTTTAGAATTATTGAAGAATGTAAAGTTTAAAAGTTTTTTTTTTCCACATAACTTTTCTGCAGCCTAAAAATGATTTGTTTCCTAATCTCCTCAAATTAAAGGCAGACATGTTGACTTCTTTGCAATGATGTCATTCTGCAGATTGTAGCAAGTTGGCAGGTTTTTAATGGAAACTATCCTATTTCTTCTTTTTGTGCAGGTGGAGATCACACTGCAGGACGTCAACGACAACCCGCCTATTTTTCCTAATGATATTCTTGACCTAACCATCGAGGAGAATATCGGGGATGGTTTTAAGATAATGCAGCTAACAGCCACCGATGCAGACGAGGTAATTGCTCTGAGTTTCTGTTTGCCTCAAAGTGTTTCAATCCGTTTTGTGCCCATTTTCCACTTGGCCACATTTATAGCATGCTGAACTGGAAAATAGTTTGAATGTCTTGGCTCTGGTTGGAGTTGAGGTCGTTATTTTAAGAAGATTGTATGAAAAAATGGCAAAATACTGGGGCGTAAATGGCTTATCATGTAAAGGAAACGATAATCAGTAACTGATTGTATAGAAAAAAAAAGTTTTACAATCATTGTTTTGGAAAATAGAAAAAACAGCCCTCATTTGGAGAAAGACGGGAACGTTGGACCATTCATTCTATTTCTCTTGCCAATTATTAAAAAGTAGAAATAATTAATTTCCGTTCCATCATCTTCCGCTTGTTCCGGGGTCGGGTCGCGGGGGCAACAGCCTCAAATGGGCAGCCCAGGCCTCTCTCTCCCCGGCTGCATCCTCTAGCTCACCTGGAAGGATCCCAAGTCGTTCCCCGGCCAGCTGTGAGACACAGTCTCTCCAGCGGGTCCGGGGTCTGCCCCTTGGTCTCCTCCCGGTGGGACGTGCCCAAAACATCTCGCCCGCGAGGTGCTCGGGTGGCATCCTGACCAGATGCCCGAACCACCCCATCTGGCTCTTCTCGACCTGGAGGAGGAGCGGCTCGACACCGAGCTCCTCCCGGATGGCAGAGCTCCTCACCCGATCTCTGAGTGAGAGCCCAGCCACCCTGCGGAGGAAGCTCATTTCGGCCGCTTGTACCCGCAATCTCATTCTTTTGGTCACCACCCACAGCTGGTGACCATAGGTAAGGGTGGGAACGTAGATCGACTTGTAAATCGAGAGCTTTGCTTTTCGGCTCAGCTCTCTCTTAACAATTAATTTATTTTTTTTAATTTACTTTATGAATCCCTCGCCGGGAAACTTTTGTGCAACATTAAACTGCAGTAGGTTGCCACCTATGACGGCGCCAATGGACTCTAGACGTGCACTCAGTGGGACGCAAACCTGTGAAACTTCCAGTCCGTGGGCGAATGCTCTCAGCACTGAGCCACCATCTCGCCCCAAGCCCTGTCCAACAATTTTTTTCTTTTTGGCTAAAAAAGCACTTTGAGCCAAATATTCAACCTGTCTGTCATTTTGTTTTTTCCAATTGTAAAAACAAAATTTATTTTCTTACCCAACGACATAATCCCTGAAATATATTTAGAAATATATCAATTTCGGTTTTGACAGTGAAGTTATCCGAGAGAATTTTAACTACGGTTCACACACTTGCTTGGAAATATTATTTTTTTTCATCCCAGCGTTCTTCGAGTCCTTCAATGTTGATAGTTCACATTACATCAGCAGCATCACTCTCACTTAACCAAGGTCTCCATCATCCACAGCTAACGGAAGAATCTGGACATTAAATCCCGCAATGAATTAAAGTCAGGTTCTGGCTGCACCTTGAAGGTCTGTGGTCCCTTCTCCAAGCCAAAGGACACAGTCAAATGGAAAAAAGCAAACCTGAAGCGAGTGTGAGAGATTAGGAAGAAGGTGTATTGACTCAGGTTTAATGTTGAATTATGAGGCCACACGTTTTTATTGTGCAGCTGCTACCTTGCTTTTTTTACACTGTGAATATGGGAAAAAATGACCAAAACCCTGCTTCTGGTTATTTCTGTCGGTCAAAAAGCTACAATAATTTAAACCTCAGACGTGGAGGAGACGTTTTCTGAATCTGGGAATTTCAGTACAATATTTGTTTGTTCCGTTCCGTCGTCTTCCGCTTATCCCGGGCTGGGTCACGAGGGCAACTGCCTCAGACCGGAAGCCCAGGCTTCTCTCAGCCCTCTCGAGCAGGTCTGGGGTCTGCCTTTTGGTCTCCTTCCGATGGGACGTGCCCAAAACACCTCCCCAGCGACGTTCTTGGGAAGCATCCTGACTAGATGCCCGAACCACCCCATCTGGCTTCTCTCGACCTGGAGGAGGAGCGCATTGACAACGAGCTCCTCCCGGATGGCAGAGCTCCTCACCCGATCTCTGAGTGAGAGCCCAAACACCCTGCGGAGGAAGCTCCTTTCGGCCGCTTGTACCCGTGATCTCACCACCCACATCTGGTGACCATAGGTGGTAAAGAGAGAGCTGAGCCTCAAACGGGCAGCCCAGGCCTCTCTCTTCCCGGCTGCATCCTCCAGCTCACCCGGAAGGATTCCAAGTCGTTCCCCGGCCAGCCGTGAGACATAGTCTCTCCAGCAGGTCTGGGGTCTGCCTTTTGGTCTCCTCCCGGTGGGACGTGCCCAAAAGACCTCACAAGCGTGGCGCTCGCGAGGCATCCTGACCAGATGCCCGAACTACCCCATCTGGCTTCTCTCTACCTGGAGGAGGAGTGGCTCGACACCGAGCTCCTCCCGGATGGCAGAGCTCCTCACTCGATCTCTGAGAGAAAGCCCAGCCACCTTGCGGAGGAAGCTCATTTCAGCCGCTTGTATCCGTGATCTCATTCTTTCGGTCACCACTCACAGCTGGTGACCATAGGTGAGGGTGGAAACGTAGATCGACTTGTAAATCGAGAGCTTTACTTTTCGGCTCAGCTCTTTCTTTACCACGACAGACCGATGCAGCGTCATAGTTATTGCTGACGCCCACTTGTAAACAAGATCCCGAGACACTTAAACTCCAATATTTGTTTTCTTTTTAAATTCACTATCTGACTTTGACACCGTATCAATCAGGTACATGCTCGGTTCGAAGACTTGACCTCATCTCTGAAACTTCAGTTTATGAAGAGTTACATTTTGGGATTTAAATATACAAATGACTTCGAAAGAAAATAGAAGAGTCGATTTAGAAGTTTAAAATCTGATGTTTATTCCAAGTTTCAACGCTTCCATGAATAGATTTCTAAATAGAAGCCTGTGCTTCATTCCAGCTCCCAGTCAAAGCCAGAAATTTAACAGCCGGCCAAATCTCTACCCACATCCTCATGCAGGAAATTTAGGTCCTGACGACAATCAATGTACAGAATGCATTGGTGGTGGAGAAAGACATATGTGTGAGCAAGTGCAGACCAGCCAAGAAAGCAAGCTGCTGGCCAGCTGACAGCCAACGATGATCCCATCAGATTTAACAACGCTACACATCAGATTCATGTGCGAGAATTTTAAATGCTAGTTATACACATCCGTTTTACCCCATGCTTATTTTCTCATGAGAAAGAAGAATTGGGTCACTGTTCTTAAGAAAATGAATAACTGTACATATTGTAAATGTATATAAAGAAAGTTCAGTTTCTTTAAAAAAGGTTTTGCACCTCTTCTGAAAGAATTTAGCTCTTCTTCCGTGGCTGCGATGTTTTATTACAATTCTAACCTGATGTGGAAAATATGCAGCAGATGGTAAAAAATGCAATAATGACCATTTTAGCAGCCGTTCCTGAAATTCAGATCAGGCTGAAACTAAACGGAGTTTGCAAGGCGAAGATATCTCTGCACATGTGAGAAAGATTTACACATCGATAGGTTGGACCGTCTCTAACTTTCAAAGGCTTTATCTCTGAGCTGTCACTGCTTGTTTTCCAGGAGTCTCTGTTATGATTGGCCGGTTTTCTCTGTGCTGTTACATTCAGGAAGCTCCCAGTCCCCTCTGACTCTCTATGCTTCACACCTCTTTCCTCTCGTAGGGGTTGTGTGCTCCCAAAAACCACTCGTCTGCTAAATGAGTTTCCTTCTGCTCCAGACTGGTGCGCCCTGCTCCCTGAAACGCACCCTCTCCAACAGCCTCCTGTGCCTTTGGAGGGCTGTAAAGTGCTTAAACTCTCGAGTCGAGGTCGAGAGGCCAAGCGGTGTTGTTGTGCATTTGTGTGCGTTTAAGATCCTTAGCACTTATGTTATTCTCGTAAAGTGAAAGAGATGGGGCTCGCCAAACAAATTAAACGCATTCAAATACGAGTGCAGCTATTTTTATAGTTGAGCACGAGCTTGCCAGTGTTTATAATTTGCGTAGGTATGTGTGTGAGTTGGAAAGAGGCCTGGATAGACCGCCTGCTCGGCCTCTCTGGCTTCCTCGCTCTGTCTTTGAACCCTATCAGAAAATTAATTGGCAAACCATGGGTGTTGGGTTCCGGACCGTGGTGCAGGTGGCTAATGGCATCGCCAGATCTGGAGCCGGTGATTGATGACAGCAGGGTCCTTAGATGAGCAGAGCCTCACTGAGTCAACCCTCCCACCTTTTTTCTGTCTTTTTTTTACTAGACCTAGATCTCAGATGGAGACCCTGGAAATGCTATGAAAGTCAAGGTCAAGCAGTGGAAAGTTTTCCATTTTCTGTCTTTTGTGAATAAAAAGTTAACAAATGAGTCAATAAATATAAAAAAATAGAACAAGTCCCTTCTCCTGATGTCCTAATTATATGTGTGAAGTCGAGAAAAATAAACTGAACTCCTGTTGAAGGACAGATAGATCCTCTTGCGACCTATCTGTCCTGTATATGTTCAGATTGCGACATATTGGCGACTTGTTCGAAGTGTACCCTGCCTCTCGCCTTGAATCAGCCAGGATAGGCTCCGGCACCCTACGCAACCCTGTCAAGGATAAAGCAGTTCAGCAGATGACATGAAATGAGAGAATCTTTTGGCTGATACCCAGCAAACACAGAACCTCCAAGGAACGTTAGTCTAAGGTTCTTTAAAGGTTTGTTTTTACCTAACCAAAAACCAACGTTCCCTAAACGTTAGTTGGTGGTTATATTAGAACCTAACCTTCCCAGAACGTTGAGAAAACCAAATTCCAAACGCCCAGGCCTCTCTCTCCCCAGCTGTATCCTCCAGCTCACCCGGAAGGATCACAAGTCGTTACCCGGCCAGCTGTGAGACATAGTCTCTCCAGCGGGTCCGGAGTCTGCCCCTTGGTCTCCTCCCGGTAAAACGTGCCCAAAACACCTCGCCCGCGAGGCGCTCGGGGGCATCCTGACCAGATGCCCTAATCACCCCATCTGGCTCCTCTCAACCTGGAGGAGGAGCGGCTCAACCCCGAGCTTCTCCCAGATGGCAGAGCTCCTCACCCGATCTCTGAGTGAGAGCCCAGCCACCCTGCGGAGGAAGCTCATTTCGGCCGCTTGTACCTGCGATCTCATTCTTTCGGTCACCACCTTCAGCTGGTGACCATAGGTGAGGGTTGGAACGTAATGGGTGGCAGCCAACGGCGGGAATGTTCTGAAAACCAAAAAAATAATGTTTGAACCTTTACAGAACCAAAAAATAACCTTCAAGAAACGTTCTGCTAACCTTTGAAAAACCTTCCCAGAACGTTCTGAGAACGTTAAATTGTTAGTTGGGTAACCGTTCCCTTGCAAGCCGGTCAATATGTGAAAAGAAATCATTTAAAAATGCTCCTTTGGGAACGAGCCGCCTCATTGGTTTGTTCAGATCAAAAAGCATCCCACAGACTACCTTTTAATGTAACTGAAACCAAAACCTTTCTCTTCATCTGACTGAGTAACAGTAGCTTTTTGATGTTGCTTCAGGTGTTTTAGTAGGACACACAGAGAGACAGTTGTCTGGTCTCTCATTGTCTCTGGGACAAAAAGAAATGTCCAGTCCTATCATCGGCCACATTCACATGCCACATCATATTCAGTCCTCTCTCATTCCCGACCCTCCTGTTGTAAACCTGACGTGTGTCATGGCTCTTGTACTTGTCCAAGGTAACAGAGGGTCTATTAGTTTAATATATAAAAGAGAACTGTAGATTCCCAAAGTTCAAAGAAGAGGAGACGTTCTCAGAGGAATATTTCTATTCACGTTTCTTTCTCATGTTATTTGATCTGTATAAAACTCCGACCTTCATTGTTCTTATATCTGAACTTTAAGTTTCATGCATATACAAACAAAGATGGGGATAGATAGTTGAATACACACATACTGTATATCTATTTATCTTTACATACTATAGGTGTAGTATAGATCAATAGCAGTGGTGGAACATAAGGAAGTAAATGCACTTCGTTACTGTACTTAAGTAAAAAATTGAGTATCTTTACTTTACTTAAGTAAACTTTAAGACATGTACTTTTTACTTTGACTTCTTTTTAAAAGTGTGTTTTGCATTTTTCGTTACATTTTCGGTCATTTGAAAAATATACGTTTTTTTTTTTAGCGCATCTTGAATCCGCATCACCAAAATCAAACTGTAGAGGGAACAGTTGATTGCCTGCTGTCTCCAAGAGGGAGAAGAAGTAATGAATTGAGGACCAGAGAGTAAACATTTTCCGCAGTTATTCACCGCCAAAAACTAACATCAAATATGGCACAAATTAAAAAAAAGTTAGAAGATTGTTGTTCGTTGTGTTTACTTTTAAATAAAAAGTTGAGATACAGTATCATTACACGGAGCAGGGGCGGATCTAGGATTTTCTAAAGGTGGTGGGGACGTGAGGTAATTGACAAAGCCAGTATAGGGGGACTGGGAGCCTCCTCCTCCCAGAACATTTTGAAAAATAAGAATCATTTTCCTCCATTTTGGTGGCCTATTCGCTGGCCCTTCAATGGGATAGCTTTTCCTTTCTTCTTTTTTTTTTTTTTTGTGAGTATTTATTTGTGACCCTACTGTACAAAAAAATATCATTTCAATTAAGATCGAATACTTTTACTTTTTACTTTAAAAGTAAAATTCACACCAATTACTTTTGTACTTTTACTTAAGTAGATTTTTTTCTTAGTACTTTTACTTAAGTAATTTTTTTGCCTAATTATCTGTAGTTTTACTTAAGTACAAAAGTGAATACTCCATCCACTACTGAGACAGACAAAGTCTGTACACTGTACGTAAAATTTTACTGTATGTCAGCGTTCAAGTCAATCAGGTACACTTCTTTTTACTCTTTTCTACTTTTTTTAATCTTAATTTGTAATCTACAGCCTTTTTGAAATCACAAGTTTTCTCTTTACAAATTGCCTCTGTGAAAAATGAACAGTGAAAGGTTACATTCATGGTAATCTAGACCATAGTCTGATCTGGAGATGAGACACGCTACCATGAGTTGAACAATCTGATTTTCTCTCTCATAGTTTCTTTGATGTCGTTAATAACAGCGCTGCATCCGTAGATTGTAAATCTAATCGTAGCATCAAAGTGTAGATAATCTACTGACTCCATTTTCCAGTTTTGTGTTGAGACTCATTTGTCCTCCTCACGAATCTTCGAAAAAAAGTTTAGTGTCCTAAAAAAATGTTTCACTTGATAAGAGAACATTTTAGATCATTCAACACAAAAGAAACTATCTTTACATTTTGTTCATTATCTTCCACTTTAGGGTCCTAATGCTCTTGTGACATATACCATAATCAGCGGTGCGGACGACAGCTTCCGTGTGGACCCAGAATCTGGAGACCTGATCGCCACCAAGAAGCTTGACAGAGAGCGGAGATCAAAATATTCCCTTCTGGTGCGTGCAGATGATGGAAAACAGTCCTCAGACATGAGGCTAAACATCACTGTCAAAGATGTCAACGACCACACGCCGAAGTTCTCCCGTGCAACGTATTCGTTTGACATCCCAGAAGACATGTCACCAGGTGAGGTCACCTAATGGAGCATACAGTTACAAAGCAAACAGTGAAATGCATTAACCAGTCTGTGTTTGGTCTCCTGCAAAAGCCGTTAGAACAAACTCAGACAGCTTCAGAAAAAAATATCTTTTTTTACCTTTTTTTTTTTAACAAAAAAAAAAAACAAGCGTTTGTATATTAAAAAAAAATTCCGGGTGTGTTGAAGTTCTCGTACTTTCTCTAGATCTTTTCAAGGGCGGTTGCAATCAAGATAGAATACCGTAATGTAGAACACTCAAAATTGGTTAATAATGAGGTGTCATAAAAAACGTAGCATTAAAACTTAGACTATAATTCCTCAGTCGTAACCACAAATTTGGGGCGGAGTTTTTCAGCCACTTACTGAACAATCAGTAGTACCATCTCAAGTAAACATTCTTAATAGTCCCCTAGTGGCGGTAAAAGTTGTAAACATCTCTTCTCTGTCTCACTAGGCTCCATTGTAGCAGCAATTCTTGCCAGTGACTCTGACTCGGGGATGAATGGAGAGGTTACGTACTCGGTGGAAGAAGACGACGAAGACGAAACGTTCCTCCTGAATCCTGTAACGGGAGTTTTCAACGTCACACATCCACTGGACTACGAATCCCAGCAGTACTACATTCTGACTGCAAAGGCCCAGGATGGTGGTGGTCAAGCCAGCACTGTCAGGGTTTATTTCAACATCCTGGACATAAATGACAACCCACCTGTGTTTAACACCACCGTATACAGCACATCGGTGTCCGAAAGCCTGCCTACAGGATCCAGCATCGTTACCGTTGGCGCCACGGATGCTGACGATGGTATGTTTCTGTTTTAAAGAGAGTTAAATTTGTTTAAAACTTTAGTACGTCTTTTATTAAAGAGGGGTATGTTTAAATAAAAAAAAAATCTTCAAACTTGGTAGAAACCTCCAAAACTTTTTCAAGAAATCCCGGCTCAAAAATCTCTTGTTTGCTTTTGCTTGGGTATAATTCTTTGAGAAGATTTGTCAAAGACAAGTTTTATACAAACCAATTTCCAATTTCAATTATGCTGCAGACACCTCCATAGGTCCATCCATCTGTTTTTTTGCACTACTCAATCCAACACTTCATTAAAGGGATACCAATCCAGATTGGTACCAGCGTACCCGCTGGACAAGTTGCCAGAAAGGCAATCACACACAGACTTTTGGTGGGAATTTAAAACTGGTCAATGTTCTTAGACCAGAGGTCTAAAGAAACATCTAAAATCTGAAGAGAAGACACACATTCAGTACACACAGAAGACATGCGAGACAGAAGGGAAAAGGCCATTGTTTCAAGCTTTGATTGGGTTTCAATTGGCTACCGGTAGGAACTTCCCTTGCCAATAATTTCGTCAAGAGTTGAATAGCCACATTTTAAACACAACATTTATCGATCTAATTCAATTTAGCTCTAAGTCTCAAAGTTTAATTTTACTATGGCAACAAGTCAGGTATAGCAGGCAATGGCGTACAGTAACAGTGATCGACAGAGGTCCCACAAACAGTGAACAGAGATGACACAGTGACATTACCAGAAGCGTCCTATTAGTCCAGGTTTGTAGCTCTGTAGCTAAACACGGAGGTCTACAATGATATACGGTGTGTTGGAAACCTTTCCCAGGATCGAGAAGTTTTTACTACACTACTGTTTTTTACTTAGTGAAAGAAACGGTGTGATGGATGAAGTTGTTTTGGAAATCAGTAATCAAGATCCTTACATGTCATCAGTAGTTCTGAAGTTGGTTTCAATCTGTCTTGTTTACAACTGGGACATTGTCATCTTTTTGTTGATTCCCTCTCAAACACACCGTTTTTCCAATCACAGTTTTGTGTCCTCATTTCAAATCAGTGCAAATCTCACAACTTGAGGCCTTTGAGGGGCTTTGGCTAGCTTGTTTTGGCTGAGTCAGGGAACACCATGAACAGATTGTCTGTGGCACCTGGAGTTCATTTGGAAACACCAGCGAACAGTCGTGAACAATGGGAACAATGGAATTGTTTTTCATACTTGAACCTGGACAATTCTTCTTTTGAGACAATGACACCACTAAGCCCTTGTTATTTACTTGCTTTACTTTTGTTCTTTGCTCACTTTATTTTAAAACTATAACTTTTTCTTGTCTTTTTTTCTTTTTTTGCTGAATCAGCCATGTGTTGCACATCCAATATGGCCACTATCCAGTTACTCGTGTATGACACTGTGAAATACAGTAAACTGCAGCTGTGATGCTCCGAGCTGGAACACAAAGTTTTGAAGATCAGTTTCTCAGCCAATAAATGCCGATGACAGTTCCAGGAATGTGTACAGTGGACGTTAGCGTTGTAACAAATGTGTCAGAGGCGCAGAATGCGGTAGTATCAGAATTCAGTAGAAGAGCTTTAATATTCTTCAGCTGTAATTACAAATCATAAAGTTTATAAAAAAAATAAAAAGATGAAGACTGATGTAAAGTCTATATTAGTGTTTCGTTCCGTCATCTTCCGCTTGTTCCGGGGTCAGGTCGCGGGGACAACAGCCTCAAACCCAGGCCTCTCTCTCCCCGGCTGCATCCTCCAGCTCACCCGGAAGGATCCCAAGTCGTTCCCCGGCCAGCTGTGAGACATAGTCTCTCCATTGGGTCCGGGATCTGCCGCTTGGTCTCCTCCCGGTGGGATGTGCCCGAAACACCTCACCCACCCATGAGCTCATTTCGGCCGCTTGTATCCACGATCTCATTCTTTGGTCACCACCCACAGCTGGTGACCATAGGTGAGGGTAGAAACGTAGATCAACTTGTAAATCGAGAGCTTTGCTTTTCGGCTCAGCTCTCTCTTTACCACGACGGACCGATGCAGTGTCCTAGTTTTTGCTGATGCCGCACCAATCCACGTCGATCTCCCACTCCATATTTCCCCCACTCGTGAACAAGACCCCGAGATACTTAAACTCCTCCACTTGGGGCAGGACCCTCTCCCTGACCCACAGGGGGCATTCCACCATTTTCCAGGCGAGGACCATGGTCTCGGATTTGGAGTCGCTGATTTCCATCCCGGCCGCTTTACACTAGGCAGCAAATCGATCCAGTGAGAGTGTCAATTAATTTAAATCGTTCTAAAAAAAAAAAAAAAAAAAAAATCACTGTTCATTTGTTTCTATCCGAGATGTTATGTTTCTATCCAAGAGGTTTACCAGGAATGCTGTATTGAAAGAATTCAGTTTTGTGCACATTGGAAGCTTTAATTAGCATTTTTTTGGTTATAAATAAAAAAAAAGATAAAGCCATAAAATATTAACTTAATGTTGTTTTGTTGGATTCTTCATATTTTTGGTTCAAGCCTTAAACGACTCAAAAAAATACAGCATTTTTGCTGTATGATTAAATGGCGGGAGTCTTTTATACATTTCAGGTGGTGGGTTTGGGGATTGTGACGTGCCGTGTGGCATTTGAACAGTCCTCTTTTGCCTGCTGTAATTACTGATTCACCCAAGCCTAATGTGGTTATCGTGACCTACATTCCTGGGAAATATACTGCCTCGTTCAAAACCCAGAGTCTGGTTTCGTCCTCCGCTGTCCACATAATCTGACCACATCGTCTTCGTAGACACAACGCTGCTGTTTTCTTCCTTGACAATAATACACTTCCATTGTTAGCACTTCCTAAGCGCTAACCCTCGACCCCTTGAGTATCTCTGTTCATGGTGTAGCCTAAACTCAGATGGATGTAGCACTCAGGGCAAGATAAAGGATTACTTGTGTATTGTAAATACACTTTGCAGTGTGGGAAGGTGCGGACGCTTTCCACATGAATACCCCGTTGAGTTGAATTACAGACGCTCAATTTAAGCTCATTTAGCCCCAGGTTCCAGCAGACTTGTGTGGATTAGGCCAGAATTTAGTGTTGGATAGTTTATTGCAGACATTTATCCAGACACAGCGTGCTTATGTCTCTTAAATAAATGTTGTGACTGAAGGGATTTTCCCAAACTTTACAACCATGCTATCAGTGTAGGAAGTGGTTTTGCGGTGTTATGCTTTTGATAGCAATTATGTTTTATGAATGGATTGTTCGGTCAGAGGACAGAAAGGACGGCCATTGCTATTGCACAATGCTAGGAAATGAATGCTGATAATGCATAAAAGTACCGAATTCAAACACATACAATAATTATTAATGATGACATTGTGGACAAAAGGAGCCAAGACCTCAACCTTCGCGATGCCCTTCTTTTTTTTGGTATTTATTTAATTATCCTTTATCTGTTTCACGTACAGTCACAATGGTCTGATTAAAGTGGATTTTTGTTTCTTTTTATAGGCACCATTGTTGTTTGGTATCTTTTAGTTCAACAAAATACCTGCACATGCTGAGATCCAAATTATTATGCAGATGAGCTTTTTCCGTAGACGTTTCTGCACATTTGCAAAATCTTTTCATTTATCTTTTTCCTCATTTTTGATGATCATTTTTCATTTCCAGATTGTTGGGAATATTGATCTGCTTAACCAGGTTTTTTTTTCGCTCAACTAACAAAGTGATTTTCACAAAAATCTAATTTCAGAATGCAAAAACCCTGAGATACAATACAACCCAAATAAACCAATGCAATGATCTAAGATGTAAACCCCATGTACATAATAATTTGGAACACTTTATTTTTGCCCATTTGTTTGAAAGATCCCTTTTTTCTCATTCAACCACAATTTTGATTTTTTTTTTTTTGCATCCATCACATAGTTATTAAACCTTACTAATTTTCAGGGGTTTATCACAGATTAGGAAGCGTGAAAGCCTGACTAGTGCTAATTATTGATAAATTAAAGGCTCCGCATCTGAAATTTATGGTCACAGAATCAGCAATTCTCCATCCAACTCAAAGTGGGGGGGGGGGGGGGAAGGCAGGAGGATCGTGGGACAAGGGAACGTGTGAAATGCCTCCTACAGCATGAAAAACTGTCATGGCTGTCGCTAGCGCCCTCATTTGTCGACACGTTGGAGGAACAATAAAACTAATAAAATTTTTCAAAAGCTGATGAATTATTGTAAAAATACTTCAGTTATGAATCCAAAGCTTAAACGTCAGTGTTAGGAAGTCGAAAGCTCTGGAAAGTCAATTTTGCGCTAGCTGTGATCTATTAAACTGGCTGAAAAGTTCGAGATGATATAGATTTTAAAGTTGTTTTTCTTACAACAAAATGCATTTTAGAGATACTAATTCTCTCTCTGTGTTTTTGTTTTCAGGTCTAAATGCTCAACTCCTTTACAAAATCGAATCAGGTGATCCCCAAGGTCACTTTGCCATTACAAAGGAAGGAGTCCTCCAAAGTAAGAAGGTTTTGGATCGGGAAACCCAATCTTTCTATAACCTTGTGATCACTGTGAATGACATGGCACCTCCTCCCATGGTCCGCTTCACTAGCACGGCACAGGTTTCAATCATTCTCCTGGATGTTAACGACTGCTCACCTGCCTTCACATCCCAGAAGATGACTTACATCCAGGAGAACACACCTGTGGACACGATTGTGTTCACGGTCAAGGCCACAGA
Source organism: Neostethus bicornis (assembly GCA_902685375.1). Taxonomy (NCBI): domain Eukaryota; kingdom Metazoa; phylum Chordata; class Actinopteri; order Atheriniformes; family Phallostethidae; genus Neostethus; species Neostethus bicornis. The sequence goes on along the minus strand of CACRXE010000076.1, from coordinate 8,474,350 downwards.
TGCAGACAGTGGGCCAAACAGCTACATTGAATACACCCTCAGAGGACCATTTGGTAATAAGTTCAGCATTGGCACAATCGATGGGGACGTTAGGTTGGTTGGAGAACTCGACAGAGAGGAACTCTCCAACTACACATTGACTGTTGTTGCTACTGACAAAGGAGAACCTCCTCTCTCCTCAACCATGGATGTAACTATGATTGTTTTGGATGTCAACGACAACACACCGAGCTTCTCCCAGAATATCTACGACATTGAGATTGATGAAAATATCTTGACTGGGACTGATGTCATCCAAGTGTTTGCTAGCGATGCAGACGATGGCACAAATGGTCAAATTCGTTTTTCCATCAATGGGGGAAACACCAACTCGGACTTTCGGATTGATTCAGTAACAGGGTTCATTTCAGTGGCTAAGCAGCTGGACCGAGAGACACGTCCATCTTATTCCCTCGTGGTGCAGGCTGCAGACCGGGGTAGCAACCCTCGAGTCGACCGTGCGACTGTCAACATTGTTTTATTGGACGTGAATGACTGCTCACCAGTCTTTGAGCTCTCTCCCTACACAGTCAATGTCCGAGAGAACCTTGAGAATCTACCTAAAAACATTCTTCAGGTTAGTTTTTTTGTTCTTCTTTTTATCACGAATTACGTTAAAATCCAACCAATACAGCCCAGACCCGCTGAGTGAAAGAAGTTACCTCTCCAAATCACAGTTCAAAGAATCTAAACAAGCTAATGCTTTAACTAAATTTGTTGAAATACAAACTTAATAAGTAGAAGTACCAGTATGTTAGTTGTGAGCAACAAAGCATGGTGGTCTTTGCTGCTCAAAAAAATCCAGAAATGATTATAAGAATAAAAAAAAAATTTGAAAAATTGTAATTTCCTTTGCTCGGTTTGCATTAAAATATCAAACCAAATTTTATGGTTAGGCAATTTACATGCAAACCAACTGGATGGTTAAACGAGCCATGTAAAAAAATAAATATATAAAGGAAAGGAAAGGCTTATTGCCAGTAACGGAGCGGTTCTACTTTCTTTCATTTGTGTACCTTTAGAGGAAATGAGGGTTTAGTTTAGTGGTGGGAAATGCTCCAGACATGGTGGCTACATCTGTGCACTAACCTAGCTGTGCCTTACTGCTGCATGGACAGGACAAGTTTAGAAAACTAATCCCTTTGAGCTGAAATCAGGCTGAAATTGTTTTTATAACAAGAAACCATTAAAATATTATTCTGTGTAAGCCTGGGAAGAATTTCAAGACAAACTCATTATGAATATGGTTTCTTTTTTTTGCGGATTATCTGGAAAAGTCTGATCAGACAAAATAAATAGCTAATGGTGGTCCTTTCCTTAACAATTACCTTCATGGTGCCAATGAGCACCACAATGGTGGTTATAATATAAAATTGTACGCTGGTAAAAAAAAAAAAAAATGAGTCAGGAAGGATATTGGAATTCAATTCAATTTTATTTGTATGGCCCAAAATTACAGAATTTCCGTCTCAATGGGCTTCACAAGAAAAATAGGAATGTATTAACACAAATATACAGCAAGAAAAATAACTAACAAATGCTAACTAAACAGGACTAGCACATTTATGCCCTTAGACTCTCCTTCACGGTGAGGAAAAACTCCTAAAAAACCCATCAGTGGAGAAAAATAAGAAACCTCGTGGAGATCCCCATGAAAGAGAGATCGCTCCCCTGGGACGAGCAACTAATGTGTAAAAGATTATTGTTTAAATATAAGATTATTCTACTCTACAGCTAAATATCTAAAGAAGTCAATACATGTTCTTCATCCTGATGGAAACACGAGGACTCATCAGCCCGGCGATGTCCAGTACGGGGATGAGTAGATGTTCTTCATCCTGATGGTTACACGGGGTACTCCTCTGCCCAGCGATGCCCTTTTCCCATGAATATCATCATGGGAAAAAAAAAACGGAAAAAATTGACACAAGCTATAACATTTGCTGATGTATAAAGTAGTTTACAACAGTAATTTGGTACATACCTCAGTTTTGAGGAAACGGTTCAGTTCATTTTTGGCATAGTATTGGAACAAATCTTGGTAATTTGTTAAATAAAATATTCTCAAATGAGCCACAAAGGTATAAAACTCTGGAATTTTTTATTTTTTTTTGTGAACAGTTAACAAAACTTTATCAAAAGTAAAGCGCCTCACCAATAGTTCAACTGATCTCAAGGTTAATGCTATAAACACTCCAATGGAGGCTCGCATAGCTTTAGACGAGGCATGGGCAAATTATGACCCGCGGGCCACATGCAGCCCACTAAACGGTCCAATCCGGCTCATCGGGACTTGAAAAAATGTAATAAATGTACCTTGCTAATGTTTTATTTCCTCTGCGATTGTTATGTTTCCTTTTTAGATGGCGCACTCTAGATATATTGGCTTTGTTGAGGAAACAAAGCTAATGCGCATGCTGTCAAAATAAATAGTGTACACAAATATGGAAAGCCATCGTGCCCAATACCCACACGTAAACAAGCGTGTTAGCTGTTAAAACAAGCAAAATGTTACATCAAGTGCTTAAATTTCAAACCTAGCACCGCTAAATGCACAATTTTAAGCGCTATCGCTCTTGATTTCAGACCTAACGTGCTAGGTTTGAAATTTAACACTCTCAATGTAACATTTAGAGCAGTTGTTTAAAATAGCACACCATTCTAGCGGTCTAATCTGGCGGTACCAAAGCAAGTCATCCATCTGCTCCTGTTCCGGCCCCTTTGTCAAATGTTAGAAATCAATGTGGCCCGCGAACCAAAAAGTTTGCCCACCCATGCTTTAAATCTTTGGCCCAAAATAAGTTAGCTGAGGCAGACTGTTTGAATGATGACCAGCTGTATTTGTATAAATACATACATACTTATGAGTATGCATGCACATCTATACATTTCAAATGTAATGAATGTAATGAATAAATGTAGACGCTTTTGAATAGTCTCATTTTTTCTACCGATTTCTCCTAGATTGTTGCCAGAGATGACGACCAAGGTGCCAATGGGCAGATAAGCTACATGGTCATCAGTGGAAACGATGACGGTGCTTTCACCCTTTCATCCAGCGGTCAGCTGAGCATCACCCAGACTCTTGACAGAGAGGCTCAGGGGAAATACATCCTGGTAGTCACAGCTTCGGATTCAGGTAAAACTCTAGTGGAGGCATGTAAGAAATCTGACAAAAGAAGGAATGCCCATTCTCAGCTGTCTCAAGATGATTTCTGTCATGTCTGATTTATTGAACAAAAAGGTATTTTGGTCAGTTCTTTTAGTGTGGCTTACCAAAATAAACAGCAAAGAGTTTTTAGCTTCCAAATAATGGGTGTGCTTTCTATTTCTTCGACTTTTTCCAAAGAAGTTATTTCTGCAGGTTCAATTGAACAGCATCGTCTGTTTGTTTGGATCTGGTGGTAGGGCTTGTTCTAGCCAGATAAAAGGTTAACTTATAATTGCACAGAGGCCATCTAATGTGCAGTTAAGTGAGTATGCGCATTTCCCCGTTGCAGCCAAATCACATGGTTTCCCAGTTAAATATATGTTTCCTCGAGCAGCTCTGGCACACTTGTCATGGTCTGTGGGTGGCTCTGTTTCATTCCTGGACTGACCATGTGACCATGCATAACGTGTATTTTTGACCAAGCACAGACTTTGGTGAGAAACAAGAGTGAGTTGACCACAAAGACATTTTAACATGTGAGAGTAAGACTTTTTTTTAGCATTTTTAAGATTATCTATCAATTAATTTAATAACTTCTAGTACTTTTTTATTTCAAAAGGACCCTTATTTTCAAATCTTTACCAAAAAGCAACATTGTTGTGCACTTCTGCAAGTGTTTTCTTGCCCAACTTGCTCTTTAGAAATCTCTGCCATGTAGAAAAGGTTGCCCAACAAGTGGGCACAATGGTCAGGATAGAAATCCTTTTTATACGCTTTCTTATAAAGATCCCTGACATCAACTCCATAATATTTTGACAGGACATTTTGGTCCAGTGTTGAGGCGGAGAAAGAGATTTTGGATTGAATTTCAAAATATCAAAAACCCCATAATCAAAGTCAAGACCAAATTACCCAGCAGCCTTTTCTCACATTTTTGAGGGTTTGGTTTAGACATTTGGGAAAAGTTTCCCCCTGGCTCTATCTGCTGAGAATTTTGAATGGGGGGCTCAGTTAGTCCGTCCAGTCACTGAGTACACAGATGTGGCAATTTGTTGTCTTCTGTTCTACCATTTTGGACCAAAGATTATGAAAAAGGAAAAAAAAAAAAAACCTTAGTTTGTAGTGGTGGTCTTCCGTCATACTAGAATAAACATTGGCCAATTGACCCTATTGATCAGCAAAAAAACCCCCAAAAAAACCAAAAAAACAACTTTAAATGGATATATTTGGACCACATGGTTCAAGTTCAAGTTATCATGTCTTCCTACCTCCAACACCAAGTGACCCTTGGTATTTAGTGACCCTTTAGTATTTGAACTATACTAAAGTCTTTACTGACTCCGCCTACCTTTTTTGGGATTTTTTTACATTGAGGATGTACAATGAGTCCTACTTCTTGTAACAAATGCAGAATATTAGTAACCAAAGTTGAGTCCGACATACTAAGTGATGAGTGCATTGTGGGTGAAACAGATGCTGGTGTACACAATCATTTGTATCATGAGGGCAGTTGTTTGGAGATGCAAACCCAGTAGAAGCCGGATAAGGTTAACAGGGTCTAAACTAATGCCTTATTTTCATTAACGTTCCCTAGGCTCTCATTGCCTGGAGATCTACTCTATTACTTAAAACATTATGGGGTGTTTGTTAAATGTTTCTGTTGGGTTTGCTGCAACCACTGAACCTAAGAAGCACACCATGATAATATTTTCAGCTTATTGGGATTAGGTCTGATTTGTTTTGTTTACGGTCCATCGACTAATTTCCACATTTATCATCTCAATTTGTGCGTTAGCTTTCTTTTCCAACAACCTTTCCTTGGCGTATTTCTGGTTTGCGGAATCTTTTTTTTTGTTGTTTCCCTGCAACGTTTTAGCTCAGTTTAAAACTGACTTTTCAACCAATGTTAAAAATGCAAAAAACAAATATCACTGGGCTGTTTTCAGATGCTTATTGGTCAAATGCTTCGCAATTTGTGGTTTTAAAATTATTTGAAGATCTCAGCTTTCGTGAAAGTATTTTCCACACAAGATGTGAAGAGGTGTTTACAAGGTCCTTGTTGGGAGGAAATCGAACTCTGTGTTTTTCTAATCGTCTTGTTTGTGAAAAGTAGTTTTAGCTGCATGTGAGCTAACTTGTGAGCAGACATACAGATGCTTTGGAGGTTGTGTTGTCTCTGAGCGATCTTACTTTTCAGCCAACATCTGGGATCAGCTGCAGGCAAATGAAATTTTTAAGCTGCCGCTGAGTAATGTACAAGTTTGGCGCGCTTGGAGGAATGTAAAACAATGAGATCTCCAACTGAGTCGCACAGTGAAATGCTTTTGTCAGGCACTCTTGCTTTAATGGCTTTCAGCGAGCATTTATGGTTATGGAAAACGTACTTTTATGGACGAGCCAGTTCTTCGAATTTTTTAGTAAGCTTTTCTCTTAAAAAAATAAACAAACAAAACTGTACGGCACCATGCTAAGCAATTCTAACAACGTTGAATCTACTTCTTAAAATAAATGTTTAACATGCGTTATTCGATAGTGAAAAGTGTACAAAAGATAAGCTCAAATCTGAGCTTCTGAATCCTACCTTCATTACTGAGTGATACGCTGTGGCTGATGGGTGCGGGTACATCCATCATCTCCTGGATCACTGATTACCATCATGGACAATCATGACCATCCTCTCTACACACTCCTGGTTGAACGGTGAAGTTCCTTCTCCAAGAGGCTCAGACAGCTCCGTTTGAGAACATCTCGTTGCCGGAGGTCTTTCTTCCCGTACGTGATCGGGCTCTACAACGACTCACTTAGCAGATAGGAAGTTGTTGCTGTGACACACAAATTCCCCATGTGTGGGATCATTAAAGTATATTCTGATTCTGAAATCCAGATATAAGATTCATAGAAACATCAGTACATTAATTCAGAATCAGCAATAGTAATATTTTTCTCTTGAATCCAAGTCGTTACAAAGACATCGTCTTTGAATCGAATTCATTCAGATGAGCTGTAGTGAAAAAAAAATGAGGATACGGACAATGGAACAAATAAAAAAGATTGAAGAGATCAATAAATATCTTTTGTACCGCTTATCCCACTTGGGGTCGCAGGTGTGCCAGAGTCCTATTCTCGGTCACTGAGGATAATTTATGATATGATTTTTCCATGGTTTTGAATTTGTTTTTTGAGAATGTTTCATCTTAGTTTTGGAGTCTGCATGTGGTAGCGAGAGAGTCCTCAGGGTGCATTGACATGCGCCGTGTTTGACTATGTTTATTAAAGAGAAGGCACAGTAAATCCCTGCCCATGCCTTTTATGGCGGATACGGTTGCATAGAAATCCCATGTCTTTCACAACCTTCCAGCACATCTCTTTATAGTGCCACTCCGTTTGTCTGCGGTCTTTTGGATGGTGGACAAGAATAAGCTTTTCGGGGCGAAACGAACGCTTAGCAGATAAAGAATTTTAATGACCATTCCTTTTAAAAAACTGGATCTTTTATTTTCTTGACTGGCTCCCATGAATCTTGTGAATCCAACAAAGTTGGTTTTTTGTTTGTTTGTCTTATTATTATGCCGTTGATTAGTTGACCAACTTTCTCTCAATCGTAGACCACCACCGAGTTTGTGAAATGAAATGCAAAAAAATAAATAAATGGGATTAATAGAAAAAAAGCAAAAGTGCTGATAAAGTGACATTAAAACGGAGCATTTCCGGAACATCGGCAAATGCATGCTGCTATAAATTTCTGATGAAGTCTCTTTCTAAAAGCTTCAAATGGTCTGCAGACTAGTGGCAACACAAGCGCTCGCCAAACAAAATATCAGGTTCCTCAAATGAACTTTAACAGAGCAGTAACTTTCTGAATCCACTCTTAAAACTTTGCAGTAACAATGTGTTCTTGCAGAGTTTTTCCCTTCACCCATTTTTTTTTTTTTCCACTCCTATATCCAGCCTAACCACGGCTTGATCCGACTGTGAATAAATAACTCAAAAATGGTGGTCAGCTTTTAAAGACGATGGCATGGATTGAATGGATGGCATGTTAACCTGTCGGAATTTATCTTTTTATAATGTCTGTGTTCACATTGTTCTCTATAAGAGATAGAGGGAGCGGCCCAAAACTGACAGTAACATGTGCGTTTGCTCTTAAACACTTTCCCAAAGTCTCATTTCAGCTTTATGTGATCCTTGTATGAACATTATAGCGACTTTCACTGTTGGGAAAATGTTTCCACAAGTCAAAGAGCTTCTATGATGTGTTGGTGCTGCTATGTCACCATAAAAAGAAAACGCAAAGAGACTAAGTGGTGCAAGTAGTGGTGGATGAAGTACTCACTTTTTGTACTTAAGTAAAAGTACAGATAATTAGGCAAAAAAAAATACTAAAGTAAAAGTACCAAAAAAAAAATCTACTTAAGTAAAAGTACAAAATTAATTGCTGTAAATTTTACTTTTTCAGTAAAAAGTAAAAGTATTTGACCATAATTCAAATGTTATTTTTTGTGCTGTCGGGTTACAGACAAATACTCTGTTTACTGATGACTCAACTTTTTATTCAAAAGGAAACACAACAAACAACGATCATCTGACTCTTTTTCAATTTGTGCTTTATTTGATGTTAGTTTTTTGGCAGGAAATGTTTACTCTCGATTCTGATTGGTCCTTGATTCATTACTTCTTCTCCCTCTTGGAGACCGCAGACGATCAATTGCTTCCTCAACAGGTTGATTTTGGGGACGCAGCTTCAAGTTGTGCTAAAAAATTATATATTTTTGTCAAATTTCTGACCAAAAATGTACTGAAAAATACAAAACACACTTTTAAAAAGTAGCGGAGTAAAAGTACAGATATTTGCTCTAAAAATGTAGTGAAGTAAAAGTAAAAAGTACCGATCTTAAATTTTACTTAAGTAAAGTACAGATACACATACTTTAGTACAGTAACGAAGTACATTTACTTCATTACATACCACCAGTGGGTGCAAATTAGGGAATTCCAAATTCTCATCAAAGCATTTTCATTTTAGGAACAACACAGCAATAAAAATATGGATTACTTCATTAAACTTTCCAACAAAACTGAAATAAGACAAAAATTATGCTGTGTTATTTTTGCTGCTTCTTTTTTAAAAATATTTTTTTCACTTTCCAACCACCAAAATAAAATTTCCGCAGTATGCCGGAAAAAAATGATGCACAAGTATTTGGATACAACACTTCATAAATAACAAGTAAGCTTTATAACGTGAGCTTAATTTGATGAATGCTTTGAGATCACCATAATATTAGAAATATTCTATCCCATGAGTCTTGCAGGAGCTCTGAGGGCTGTGTGGAGATATCTCTTTCACCGAGTTGCTTGTTAACTGTGAGAAAACCTGTGTTTTTCCTGTTATGTTTGGCAAACTGTGCGGTGGGACAACTCGCACCCCACACTCAGCTCCACGAGGCCTTTCATGAGTGCTGCATTAAAAGAAGCTTTGTCGCAAAGCAACAGGTTCTCAGAGGCAGAAAAATGTCAATTTTGCCTCCTTGGCAGCCAATTTTCTCTCCTCTAGAGTAATGATGTGTTTTATTTACGCTGTCCCTTGAGAAGACAATCTAACTGGAGTCCATAAAGCGTAATTAACCGTTTAGCACTAAGCTTTGGGCCACAGATGGGATGTCTCATAAATTTACACATTCATCTGTCTTCTTTAAGTCAACCTGCACTGGTCTTCTCACTTTATTGAAGCCCATTGTTTGGACATCACAGCTTTATTGTTCTTGTTTGAAGCTTGACACGACTCTAGTTTAAATGAAACATCAGTCAGTCATACATTAGTTGAGAGATTATCTCTTGTGCCAGCAGAGACCCTCAAATGTGCTTCTTACAAAGGCTTAGGCCAAAGAACTCAGGGCATCTTGTGGTTTTTCCCAGGAGGTGGGTGCTGCTGTTTGCTTTAAATCAACCCCTCAGGGTGTCTCTCACAGCGCCGTGCCCCTTATAGCAGAAAACAGTTTGCTTAATTGTCATTAGCACATGTATTTGTACCCCCTCCTGTTTAGAAAACACCAGCACGTCACCTTCTTGAAGGTTAATATGATTTGTCCATTAGTAATGGACACTGCTGAAGTGCTTAGGCTTGGCCATATGTGTATGCTAGACAATGCTTTTAGAGTTGAGAGGATTACAGAGGAGAGCTGTCTGTGGCTTGTTTCGTTGGAAGAGGTGGCAACAGATGGTCCATTTTGACCTTTCTTTGGGGTTATTCTGAGTTCTCCATTCTCTTCTCCAGACGTGATCCACACGAACGCAAAGATCTTAGAGCTGATCTCTGTTGGGGCAGTGAAACATAAGACGACTGATTCATATTTCCCTCTCCTTGTCTGTCTATATGTCATTTTAAGTCCTCGTGGATTCATAAAATGTTACGAAGAGGATGTGTTTTAGGAGTTTTGGAGTCCCAGTGGTGACATTCTGCGATCTGAGAGGAATGTCCTGCATTTAATTAGATGATAGTACGTGTCTAAGTTCAATTGAAGTAGGGAGGGGTTCTCGTGCAGCTTCGAATCTTTGAGCTCCGTGATAAATTGTTTCTTTGTGATACGAGGCGAAATGACGCCAATGCCTTTTTGACTTCATCCCACTTTGTAACGGTGGCTTACAGGATTATAACACTTATCTGAATACCATTAATCTGATGTCTTCCCAAAACTAAGCCCTAATTTGGGGACAGCAGAGGGGGGCTGTTCACTGCAGGTTGTTCTTGAAGGATTTTCTTCTCAGCCACACCTACATTTAATGGAAACAGGAAGCGTTTTAGTATATGCATTTTACTCACACTTGGTCCCTCCCCTCAACAAGATGGATCGTTTTTAAAAAAATGCAGCAAAATAGGCCCGTAAAAAATTTGCGACTTGTGACTAGCCAGGAAAGGTTCCTCCACTATGACACTATTCCAACTTGGAAAAGCAATATAGACGATAAATAAATGAATGGACCAACAATAGGAGTATAAAAAAAAAAAAAAAAAACATGCTAGTTTTGCTATCTTGATGTATTTTACTCTGAATTTGCAGATGTACGCAAATTTTGTGCATATGCACAGGGGGCGGGACTCACCGGCGAACGAGAGGAGAGTGAATTTTACTGAGTCAGAAATTGAAACAAAGCTGAATAAATGTATTCCAAAGCTAATTTTTTTAACAAATGTTGCATTTTTGAGGTGAGTAAAGACATCATATTTTTGTTTTTTTTTTTAAATATATTTTATTAATCCTTAACAGGAAAGTTTATGTGCTGCATTTTACCGCAGCAGGCTGCCACCTATGACGGCGCCAATGGTGGGAGAACCAAGGGGTTAGGTGTCTTCTCAAAGGCCCGTAGATGTGAACTCAGTGGGATGTGAACTCGCTAACTTCCGGTTGCTTTCCGCTTCGCGGGCGAACGCTCTAACCACTGAGCCACCATCTCCCCATCTCCCCAATGTTTAGCTGTAAACACTATGAGATCTAATTAATTATCTCCACAGAAGCATGATACTCCCAATCCAGCCCTGGTATTATCAAAAAAACTGCAGGGAGGTCAGCGCCAGAAAATCTTCTACACTGACTCCAACAGTTTTTTTAACCATCTCAAAACCGAATGCATCTAACGCTAGAAAAAGTAAGTGGAGTGAGGGGCAATGTATCCTCTCCTAGGGTAGGACAATTTCTCCTTTCTAAGTCTCAATCCTGTTTCATTACACAATCTAAAAATTCAGATAGTTCTGGACGTTTGACCAGATTGGGAGTGAATAAATGGCTGCTAGTCAAAAAACATTTTCTAAACACATCAAAATAGTTTTTAGAAAAATATCCTAAGATTCATGAATTCTTTTGGAAGAGTTTTCTGTTTGATAAGATCTCAGTTTGAGATAAAAAAAAAAAAAAAAACCAACAAAATGATAATGGGATTTAATCACCAGGAGAGTTGTGTTTGTAACCTCAGATTACCCCCTAAATTGGATTATACTCATGTTTCAGAAAACAGCAAAGCAGAGGTTGATTGTATTACTGTCTTTAACGTGACCTACAAATTATAACCCTTTAGATTGCATGTTAATAACTCTTTAGCACAGTTATACCCTTTGATCTTTAATAAAAGGTGTAAAACTTGTCCCTCTGCTGATCGGGAGCGGATAAATGTCTGGGGACAGAGTTTGCGAGTGGAAAATACTACTGTAACCACAGTGAATGGCCGCCTCCAGTAGGCAGCTGACTTCCTCCAGCAAATTTCCACCAGCCCTCTTTCCAGGCTCAAATGATGTCATTTGTCACAAGCAGATCCAGATATAGTTGTCTTTGCCATCCCAGTGCTGAACAGGAGGCACAACACCCCACCTTTGTTGTAATCATCTACATCATTGACCCGGACAGCAGGCTTTCCTGGGCTTTGCTAGATTACAACAAAGATGGAAGAGATGCTGGCACATCGCATCGCTTACGGAGAGCATTCCTCTCCCTTTGCATCACTCTTTCCATAAAAAGAAGTTTTGGGGGGGAATGTTTTTTGGACATGAAAACGCTCAGTGATTTGCCTCTCTGTCTATAACAGGTAAGGTATTTCGAGAGAAATTTAAGAATCGGAAACAGACGACATACTCAGCTGCGATGTTGACCTCCCGTCATTTAGCAGCCGCTGTCCCATAAATCTGAAAAATGTCTCACCTAAACCAGAACTGTTTCAGATAACTGACATTTACATATATTTGCATGCCTGACAAAATATAGTGTTTCTTAACTAAACCTGTCAGCCCACGCAATGTAAGGAGATCCATCTGAACTATTTACACATGCAGGAGGTGGGATATGGGGCTATAGTAACAGCTGTCAGGGGATACGTGATATCAATCAGTCTTAAAAGGCTTAGGAGGCACGTCCAGACCCCTTTGACTGAGACATGATGCTGGGAGAAGAGGCATACCAAAATGGATGTAGAAAAAAAAATGGTTTTAGCTAGAGTCTGACCGTGGCAATGGGGTCAGCAAAGGTTCAAAAGTTTCGCACTGAGGGATGTCAGGGGGGCTTTGGGATTAGATGAGCATAGTCTGTTTGTAAGAGAATGGAGTGTCTCTTTTTTGTACTTACTGAGGATTATGGGGAGTTACAGCACCCTATGGTACGCTCTCTGATGTAATTGGTAGAAACCAAAGGTCCAGCAGAGAAAGGTTGCTGGTTTTCCCGAGGTTGTAAACAGGTTGTGATATCATATCCTGTTCAAAAATGAAATGCCTGGAAGGAGGGCTGTGTCCTGTACACACACACACACACACACACACAGCCTCACAGCCTTGTCTACTTCCGTTCTCTTTTGGAAAACAATACGACTGAAATACAACCACTTCACTAGCCGCAGAAAAAAAGCAACCAGCTTCATTTTCAAAACTTTTTTTTCTTTACAAGCTCCGTCAAAGGGCTTTTGTACACAAAGCCGATAAGTAGCTCTCAGGGCCATGTCTTGACCCAGTGCGGAACATCTTGGAACAGATTGTGTGCGCTCTGCCCAGCTGTACACCATCTAGATTTAAGTAATAGAAACACCTTATTGACTTGGACCAGTTCTCAATTAAGAGGATCAGCGTAGGATGTGCAGGATGCGTTGTCATGGAAACTCTCTGAACAATGACTCAGCTCAGTTTCCCAAAGTGAAGCGGTAATGCTGGATCAGAAAGAAGCGTTTAGACAAACATGACTCTTTCATGTTAGATAACCAATCAACATTCGTTTGAACTTTTAGCGACTTGTTATGATTATTTTTTACATTAAAATAATCACTTCCTTTAGCATCGGTAAGTTTATATTTAGTAGATGAATTTTGCGTCCAACGATGATGATCGTCTTGAGTTTTGATGCGATCATTTCATATAAACTAATCTATCATTCTCCCACATAAACAGTAAACTTCAAGTGTTTTGTGTACGAGTACAGTTTACAAAAGTCCAAAGATGGAAATATATAATTACCCAAATTTTAACTTTGCCTGTTTATGGTTATAAGCACAGTGATAGTCAGAAGTCTCTGAAGTCTGAAAAAGATGACTCACTTTCACTGTGAGTCACTAAAGATTAGAGTTGTTTGGTTTCTGGCTCTGGTTTGAATCGAAGAAATTGTTTACTAATGCATTTGATTATGTCATTTGTTTTGCTTTGGGAATCCAGCTGTGTTTATTCCTTAATATGAAAGAAGACCACTTCTGTTCTGACCAGAAAACCTGGAGATGTTGAACTTCGGGTCAAATGTGTGTTTATTGTTGGGAAGCCAGGCTGTGATGTTCCAGTTAAATAACACAAGTCTAGTTCGGTAATGAAAAACGTTTCCCAATTAAAGAAGCTACGATGGTCTCCTCACGGTAAGGCTCAAACGGATGATGGCCTTTTTGTGAACTTAAGCGGAATTAGAATTCACTATTAGCAGCTAAACAGCAGTAGGGGTAAAAAAACAGATTTAATTTGTTTGTTAGATGTTTAGAATCCAAATTGATAAATCGTTTGCTTAGGGTGAGGGTTAGGGTTAGGGTAAGGGTAAGGGTAAGGGTAAGGGTTAGGGTTAGGGTTAGGGTAAGGGTTAGGGTTAGGGTAAGGGTTAGGGTAGAGGTTAGGGTAGAGGTTAGGGTTATGGTAAGGGTAAGGGTTAGGGTTAGGGTAAGGGTCAGGGTCAGGGTTAGGGTAAGGGTAAGGGTTAGGGTTATGGTAAGGGTTAGGGTAAGGGTTAGGGTTGCCCTAGGAAGGAATGGGTGTGTGGTTGGCTTCCATTAAGGAATGTAGTAACAGCAATTAAACCTTTCTACTTTCCTCGAGCATTCAACAAAAAATTCATTAGAATCCTGAACAAAGTTGACCATCTTGACCAAATCAGTATTTTCATTTTTGAGGAATCCCTTTAAAATTCCAAAACTCAGCCAAGTTTAATTCTACATCACAATTATTTTAGAGATAAAGATACGAGAGATACGAGATATTTTAGAGACTATTATAAGAGAGATTTAAAAAAAATGCCCACAAAAAGAAAAAAACAACCCAAGACTTTTGAGACTTTTGTCCTCCGTCCAGATGTGTAAGAGTTGTGAGGACTGCTGATGTGATGGCATCATCACTATTAGTGGTTTTCCGTGTAGGGATACCGGTGAGGATCTCGACAATTAAAGACTAAACTGACAATTCAGTGTGGGTTATGACTAATCTTCAGAAACACTTCATGACCGGATTAAACACAATGAGTCAGTGGAATCAGAAGGTGGAAGATTTTAAGTACTTAGGATCAACAGTCCAGAGCAATGGAGAGTGTGGAAAAGAGGTGAAAAAGAGTGTACAGGCAGGCAGGCAAGCTGGAACGGGTGAAGAAAAGTATCAGGTGTGATGTGTGATAGAAGAGTTTCAGCTAGAACGAAAGGAAAAGTGTACAAAACTGTGGTGAGACCAGTGATGCTGTTTGGTCTAGAAACAGTAGCACTGAGGAAAAGACAGGGATTAGAGATGGAGGTAACAGAGATGAAGATGCTGAGGATTTCTCTGGGAGTGACCAGGATGAACAGGATCAGAAGAACAGCGCATGTTAGAGGTTTTGGAGATGAAGTCAGAGACGCAAGACTGAGATGGTTTGGACATGTGCAGAGGAGAGAGAGAGAGAGAGTACAGGAGAGAGAAGGATGCTGGGTTTGGAACCACCAGGCAAGAGGCCTAGAGGAAGACCAAAGAGGAGGTTCATGGATACAGTGAAGGAAGACATGAAGATAGTTGGTGTGACCAAAGAGGATGCAGCAGACAGGGTTAGATGGAAGAACCTGATTTGCTGTGGCGACTCCTGAAGGGAAATGCCGAAAGAAGAAGAAGAAATAAGTGGGATCAGAACTGTCTTTTTGGAACTCTATGGGACTTTTTCGGTTCATCCACAGAAAAATGAATGAAAGAAAAAGTCATTTATCATCATTCTGCATTGTTTCAAGGGACAGTGAAATTGGAGATTAGTATCCCGCTTCTAAAGAGAGAGGATCCATTGTAAAACATAATGTGAATGTTACCCTGGATTTTTTTTTTTTTATAAGAAAATCCACTCTGGATGAGTAATGAAACTACAAAGGCCTTCCAGCTTTTTCTTCAACCATACTCCCTCCTACTTCTTCCAGATTCCAGCTTACTCTTCTCTTAGATGATTTATCTTTTGATTGATTCATCACGGAAAGTATTAAGAGATCATTTTTATGGCTGTAATCCATATGTTTTTAAAACAATTTAATAATCCCACCCCAATGGGCCTAGTTTGAAGCATCTGATGCACACACAGACAGGAAACACACAATCGAGATTGGACTGGATACACTTGGAATCCAAAAGGGACCAAAGGTGTTTTAGACAAAGTAAACATTTCTCCTGCAACTTTTGGATGTCAGTTTGGTCTCTCCTCAGGTGCCTTTTGTACAGATGATGTTTACACTCTGAACCACATGCATATCATTAAGAGCTCAAAATACCTCAAGGCTTTAAAAGATGTCCCCAATTCCCCCTCTGTAGCTCTGAGTAATGAGGCTGAACTTGAAAAATAAATTAGCGAGTTCAGCTTGGCTTTTCGGGAAGGATTAGAAAGGGCAGCTCAAGCAAGGCAGATGTTTGAATCGTTTTTATTCTTTAGCTTTTTCAGCAACACAGCTCATTTTCATCTGTTATCGATCAAAACCAAAACCCACGGGGGCATTCTAGACCCATTTCATCACCCCACTCCAGGAGAAAAAAAATGCTTGGATTTGAGCTGAAAATAGAACTTTCTTACTCAAATTCCACAGATTAACTTACTTTGCCATGGAGCTTAAAATAGATACCTCAACGTGGAGATTTCATCTAAATACATTCGATACTCCGGGAAGGACACCTGAAAGATTGGATTTCATAGACACTGAGAGCGTTTAATGTGGTTTGTGCTGATGCACGTTGATGTGACAGCACAAGCAGGAGAAAAGCAGAAATAGGATTATAGAAATCTAGCTAATGAAATGCAGCTGTAGAACTCTAACGGTCTTGCCTTTACTGATCAATAAATGAAAATGGGACTCTGGAAAATTTAATGTTGACCTTGGGGTTCCTTTGAGGTATAAAATAATTTGAAACACGTGAAGATATCAAAAAAGGTACAAGAATAAGTGAATGCTTTATATCACAAACTATATTTAAGGTCTGTGATAACTGATAACCAGATTGAAGCAGTAGTATGTGTAGGATATTTATATTTTTATGTTCTAATTTTATCAAAATTATCCTCTAACTTTATTGTATGAATTTTCAAAAAGGGGACATTTGGCTGAGTTCGTGCAGATTTTAGGGTTAGATAGATAGATAGATAAAAAAACTTTATTGATCTCCTGCAGAAGAATTTCTGGTGTCCAGCAGCAACAGAAGTCACACAAGCTGTACGTACAAAATAAATAAAAACAGCATACATAAAATAATGAAATAGTAGTCGGTTCCTTCCAGAACCATCTGACCTATCAAATTGCCTGAGGGCTGAAGGGAGGAACGACCTCCTAAAGCACCCAGTCCTGCAGCGCAGTGAGAGGAACCTGTTACTTCGGGTCGTTTTCTGGGTCGTGATAACATCGTGTAGAAGGTGACGGGGGTTATTCAGGATACCCTGCATTAAAACCCTCATCCTCCCCTCCAAAACAGCTCCCACAGAGTCCACGTAATCAGTTCATTTGTTGTTATTACTTGGTAATTGTGGGCAGTTTCGTTGAAATCCCTTTAGTGGATGTGGAAGACATCCACTAGTGGCATAAAAGCCTCCAGTGGCATAAAAAGCTTCTTCTAGTCTTGTTGTCAGACGGTTTTAGCTCTTGAGTTTTTCAGAGATGAACACCAAAGGTGAAGTGTACTACAATTGGCATTCATTTTATTTACTTGCCAGTTTATTGCTCTACCATCTCTGCTTTCATCTCGTCTTTACCGTCTTCTAACTTTATGTACAGTGTCCTAAAAGATTCTTTTAAATAAAATATATATTTTAGGACTATTATTCACTTTTTTCTTATCCTCTCTTCATCTACAGGTTCTCCATCCTTGAGCGGAACAGGCACGGTGACAGTCCTGGTAGATGACGTGAATGATAATATCCCCATTTTTACCTCTTCCACCTTCCACACCACCATCCCAGAGGATGCTCCAACTGGGACAGATGTGCTTCTGGTCAACAGCTCAGACGCAGATGTAGGAATGAATGGTGTTATAAGGTATTTTGAATCTTTCATTTGTCTAACTCATTAACCGTTGAAAGAGTGGAGCTTGTGAGTGTGATGATACCCTTACTGAATGGGTGTAATGTCACCCGTTCAGTGAGGCAGAAAATCAGTTGCCATCTCCTGCCATAACAAACAGAGTAATATGAATTTCTGGAGATGGATACAGTGATTGGTTCAGTTTGCGTTTGCACAGTTACCACTTAGCTAACTTGGAGCGAGCTTTTTGAAGGTACACACACCTGCTACTTGAGACCCTAACTATGGTTTGGTACAGTCATTATGGATACATATTATGGATCCGTAATGTCTGTAGTCTTTATGTCTGACTCACAGAAGTGTCTGAAAGGTGCGACCAAAAAAAGAAAGTTACTTTCTTTTTGCCACACATATTCCAAATAGATTCACATCTAGATTCACATAGATTCACATCTATTTGGAATGTTTGGGATTTGAATCAGCGCCTCTAAATCCAAGACGATGGTCCTCGCCCAGAAAAAGGTGGAAATTCCCCTGCGGGTCAGGGACAGCAACTGTCCCAAATGGAGGAGTTTAAGTATCTCGAGGTCTTGCTCACGAGCGGTAAAGAAAGAGCTGAGCCGAAAAGCAAAGCTCTCAATTTACAAGTCGATCTACATTCCCACCCTCACCTATGGTCACCAGCTGTGGGTGGTGACCGAAAGAATAAGATTGTGAAAGAAGTGTTCCAAATATTCCAAGCGGCCAAAATGAGCTTCCTCCACAGGGTGGCTGGGCTTTCACTCAGAGATCAAGTGAAGAGCTCTGCCATCCGGGAAGACCTCGGAGTCGGGACACTCTTTCTTCAGGTCGAGAGGAGCCATACGGGATGGTTCAGGCTTCTGGTCAGGATGCCTCCCGAGCGCCTCGCTGGTGAGGTGTTTCGGGTACATCCCACTGGGAGGAGACCAGGAGGCAGACCCCGGACCTGCTGGAGAGACTATGTCTCACAGCTGGCTGGGGAATGACTCGGGATCCTTCCGGGTAAGCTGGAGGATGGAGCTGGGGTGAGAGAATCCCGGCATTCCAGTCTTCCCCCGCGACCTGGCCCCGGATAAGCAGAAGATGACGGAACAGAACGGAACACATTTATTAGAAGTGACTTTCTTTTATCAGTTCCTGCTTACTGTCATAGTTCAAATAACTTTTTTTTTTAACTTTGATCACAACAAAACTCCTCAATTTTAAGTCACAACCATGTTAAGAGGATAAAATGCGTTCTGGAAAACCAGTAGTACTTTTTTTTTTTTTTTACTTATTTTGCTTCAAATCAAACTTTTAAAAACCAAGAAAAGAAAAAACAACGATTGCTTGCAGTCTTGTTTTATCACAACTTTATCAACTTCGACACATTTGTGATTTGCCCATATCGTTAAGAAATCAATTTTCTACAATCTCTCAGAGACTTAAATTGTTTTGCACAGCTCCAGTGAGAGTAATCGGGTCAGTTTTATGTTGCCTTGTTTTCTTGATAAAACCCCAACAACATCTTACAAAACTGTTTTTTTGGCTGGCCTAAGGCTTCCTGTAAAATGTTTCACTTCATCACAACCTTTTGTGAAATTCCAGGCTGATGCTGTAATTGACGACAAGAGTTTAGACGAACAGTGTAAAGTTTTAGTCAACACCCAAAGTCTTTATTGTAGCTTGTGGTTTCCAGGCTTGGCCGAGAGAGTTTTCACACCCGCGGCCCCCACCATGGGGGAGCCTGTTAGAGCTTCTGGCCAGTCTCTCTTCAGCCGGACGCCGACTCAAGTCTAACCGCTCCCCTTTCTTCAGTTTCCCCACTGAGTACACATTGGGGGTACCATGGCGTGTTCTAGTTTCTCAAAACAAAGTAATGAGGATGTTAATTGTCTATGACAGTATGAGATGTGCCCATCAGGGGATCCAGGGTGTTCAGGGCCCTTAATGGAGACCAGAACCGTTTGCCTTCATTTATTAGTTTTGATTATTACAATCCATTTAACACTAAACTCAAACTTGGACTTGTCTCTTGTCCATAATCCAACTACAAGCATCTGTGGATGGTTTATGTTGGGGACGATTTCCAAATAAGCTTTGCATCAACTTTTGGTTCACACGTTGTTCTGCAATTTGTCGTTCCATCTCTGGAGGGGATGCTTTTTCAGGAAACCTTTTCAAAATATGCACTGGTGTGTACATGTATGTGTCAGTTTACATTTATGTCTGGAGTCCGGCTGGAGCCTCATGAGATACAAGATGAAACATGATATTTGTTTGAAAGCGAAAGAGAGTGGCCCCTCGGTGCTGATGAGTTTTATGTTTCATCCTATTAAGTATGCCATATTTTCCCTGCCTATTTTACTAGATATCAAGTTTTTGAATATTGTAATTAGTATGTCCCATAAATGTATCCCATACTAATTGAAATATATTAAATTAAGCATTATTAGCTCTTCGTTTTAGTATTGTTTTTTTTTTTTTTTTAAATTTGGCTCATTGAAGCAAAACAATGTTTCTCAAAGAAGAAAGAATTATTTAATTTATACACATTATTTAGTTTGTACATATAATGTGTCTGAAGTAGGTTTTGGGGCCCTCCACTAAGCCCAATAAACTTTAAATGCCAGTAAACTTCTAAACAGTGCCCTCTGTGGACCACATTATGATTAATGGGACCATTGCCTTTGAGCCAAGTGCAGTGAACGTTATAGGTAAATTAGTCCCAATGAATCAGCTAATACTTGGTTTTCAAACAAAAACCAATGTAATTGCAACATGTTTCTCATTAAAGCACTACACTGATAGTAAGATTTTTTTTGTGGTCTAAAATGTGCAAATTAAACCTATTTTGTTCATTTGTCCTACAGCTACAGCCTGAGTGGAGGACATGGTCAGTTCTCCATCAATCCTGCAACTGGACAAATTATCACCAGCTCCTTGCTGGATCGTGAATACCGGACCAGTTACCAGTTGTTGGTCATGGCAACAGATGGTGGGCAGCCTGAGGGCTTGTCCAGTTCTGCTACCGTATCTGTAACAGTGGCTGACATTAACGACAACCCACCACACTTCCATCACCACCCTTATGTGACGCACATCCCCGCTTCTACTGCGGCAGGTTAGTAGGTGTTGTTAAAAATGTAACAAGTTCCTGACAGATGTTTGTTTGTTTAGAGACAAAATGATATCACGCTTTAATGTGAGAAAAGTTTACACTATGTGATAATCTCAATGATGCAAGTTGCTTGCATTTTTTTTTTTTTTACTTTAGTATACAGTTATTTTGATACGCTGATTGATACACCAACTAAAAAAAAGTTTAGCGCTGAAATGTGACCACTGAAATTATTTATGTTGAGCAATTTATTCAGAATGAGCATATTTCCTGCAATTCAACTAAATAATTTTCCGTTTGTGTCTCCAGGCTCTTTGGTTTTTGCCGTCACTGTGACCGATGAAGATTCCGGTTCTAACGCTCAGCTGCACTACTCACTCATTGGACGAAACTTTGAGAAATTCAAGATTGACCCTGTAAGAGGAGCCATCACCGCCAATGAAAGGCTTACTGGAAATTCGGAGGTTACCCTTACAGTGCGTGTAAAAGATGGTGGATCTAATCCCAAAATGGATACCACCACTGTGACTGTGCGATTTGTCACTGGGGGCAACTTCCCTGTCATCAAGCTCAAGGAGAGGGAATTCAGCTTTCCAGAGAACAAACCAAACAACCATGTTGTTACTTTAGTAACAGGGACTTCTATGAGGGGCGGGCCACTGTCATATTACATTGCCAGTGGTAATTTGGATAACGCTTTTCATATAGATCAGCTATCAGGTGAATTGTCCATCAGACATCCACTGGACTATGAGCAGATTCAGAAATATGTTCTCTGGATTGAAGCCAGAGACCAAGGATTTCCACCCTATTCCTCTTACGAGAAAGTGGAAATAACTGTGCAGGATGTGAATGACAATCACCCAGTCTTTGATAAGGATCCTTTTTATGCAGAGATACTAGAAAACCTCGCCCCTCAGCGGGTGCTGCTGGTCTCTGCTGTAGATCTGGACAGCGGTTCCAATGGACAGTTGGAGTATGCCCTCATTGATGGAAACAAAGAAAACAGTTTCAGCATCAATCGAGCAACTGGAGAAATACGAACTACTAGGCCGCTGGATCGAGAAAAGGTAGCACTGTATACTCTGAAAGTGAGAGCCACAGATCGTGGGTTATCACCAAAGAGCACAACAGTCAAAGTGCACGTCAGTGTATTGGATGTGAATGACAACGCTCCCAGGTTTTCCAAGATATTCAGTGCAACAGTTGCAGAGAACGCACCGGTGGGTTTCATTGTCACTAGAGTCACCACCACAGATGAGGATGCTGGAACAAATGCTGTTAGCAGATATTCAATTACAAACACCAGCCTTCCATTCAATATAAATCCAAACACAGGAGATATAGCAATTAGTAGACCACTCAACAGAGAAGATGTTGATCATTACATCATCAAAGTTTCTGCCCATGACTCTGGCTGGACAGTAAGCACTGATGTGACTGTATTTGTAACAGATATTAATGACAACGCTCCCAGATTTAGCAGTCCATCTTATTATCTGGACTACCCTGAGCTTACAGAGGTAGGCTCTCTTGTCACGCAAGTGTCTGCTACTGACCCTGATGAGGGCTTCAATGGCAAAATATTTTATTTCATCCGATCCCAGTCTGAATTCTTCAGAATCAATGCCAGCTCGGGAGAGATATTTGTCAAGCAACAGTTAAAGTATCAGAACTCTACAGGAGCTAGTGGCCTGAACATTAACCGTCACAGTTTTATCGTCATAGCTTCAGACCGAGCGGTCAAGCCTTTAATGAGTGAAACAACTGTGATAATAAATATTGTAGATAGTAATGACAATCCACCTGAGTTTTCCTCTCTTAACTATTTCTCTCCTGTCACAAAAAGTGTCAAAGTAGGCACTAAACTGATAAGAGTTTTAGCTCAAGACAAAAAAGACTTTGGACTTAATTCAGAGGTTGAATACACAATAGCAGGAGGTAACAGTTCTAATAAATTTAAACTAGACAAAACCAGTGGTTGGATTACCGTGGCCGCTTCACTCACTTCTGATACAAATAAGATTTTCCTCCTCCACGTCACCGCGAGTGATCGAGGAAATCCTCCTCTGTCGGAACAGACGACAGTGAGGATTGTGGTTACTGAGGAAAACCACCACACACCTGAGTTCTTACAAAGCCAAATCACTGCCACCGTACCAGAAAGCCTTGCTGGTGGAACAGCAATAAGAACTCTGACTGCAAGAGACAAAGATAAAGGAATGAATGGCTTTATTACATATAGCATTACTTCAGGCAATGAAAAAGGTCTGTTTGCACTCAACAATAAAACTGGGGTGTTATCTCTTGCTCAACCTCTGGACTATGAAGAGAAGCAACAACATGAGCTTAGAGTTTCAGCTACTGATGGTGGTTGGATTGCAAAAACAAGCTACGCCACCATCACAGTTCATGTCACTGACGTAAACGACAATGCTCCAGTGTTTGAGCCCGACGAGTATTACCCTCTTGTTCAAGAAAATGTTCCTAGTGGCACTACTGTAGTGAAAATGAATGCTATAGATCAAGATTCAGGAGCCAATGCAGTCATGGCTTACGTGATCCAGTCATCAGACAGTGACCTTTTTGTCATTGACCCAAACACAGGCACGATCACCACCCAGGGCTTTTTGGATTATGAAGCTAAGCAGGTCTATCATTTAACAGTGAAGGCCTTCAATGTCCCAGACGAAGAGCGCTGCAGCTTCGCCAATGTCAACATTCAGCTGAAGGGAGCCAATGAATATGTTCCCCGTTTTGTCTCCAAACAGTACTACTTTGAAATCTCTGAAGCTGCTCCAAAAGGCACAGTGGTCGGGGAGGTTTTTGCCAGTGATCGAGACCAAGGGGAAGACGGCGTTGTTTACTACCTCATTTTTGGAAGGAGCAGAAAGAAGGGCTTTGGCATCAATAAAAAAACGGGACAGATTTATGTCACAGGTACTTTGGATCGTGAGAAAGAGGAAAAGATTTCACTGAAAGTGTTGGCAAAAAATGCAGGAAGCATTCATGGAGCAGACATTGATGAAGTGTTTGTGAATATCACTATTCTCGATGCCAATGATCCACCTGTTTTTACCCAAGAACTGTATGATGTCCAAGTTAGTGAGGGTCTGTCAGTTGGTGGTTTGGTCCTTTTTGTAAGTGCCGAGGACTTTGATTCTGTTCCTAGCTGGAGCAGATTTTCCTACTCTATTGTTCCTGAATTCGAAAGGAATATTTTTACAATCAACCCAAAAACTGGACAGATTTCTGTGTCTGGAGATCTGGACAGAGAGATCACGCCTGTCTATAATCTGACTGTCCTTGCTGTGGACACTGGTACACCACCAGCCACAGGTAGTGCCACAGTAATTGTGAATCTAGAAGACATCAATGACAATGGTCCGACTTTGACAACAACCTATGCTGAAGTTATGGAAAACCAGAAAGCTGGTTCTGCTGTTACAACACTTACAGCCTCTGACAAAGATCTTCCACCTAACCAAGGTCCTTTCTTATACAGCCTTCTGAATTCTGGCTCTGCCAATAGTTACTTTAGTCTTAGTTCATCAGGAGCTCTAACCACAAGTCGAGAGATAGACAGAGAACAAATAAGTGACTTCTATCTTTACGTAGTAATTAAAGACTCTGGTGTGCCTCAAATGTCTTCGACCGGAACAGTTCACGTCAAAGTAAATGATCAAAATGACAACCCCTCAGAATCACGGTCCGTGGAGATCTTTGTTCACTATTTAGGAAATATGTTTACTGGAGGTTCACTGGGAAATGTCAAACCACAAGATCCTGACATCCATGATAGATTTCACTGTTCCCTCATCCCTCCTTCCTCTGGTCTATTTAGCATTCCAACAGGAACCTGCAATCTTAATTCCAAAGCTCGTTCAACGGATGGGACCTTTGAACTAACAATTCGCAGCAGTGATGGCCTCCACGGTTCAGTAAGCAATACAGCCAGAGTTCTCTTTATAGGATTCACTAATGCCACTGTGGACAATAGCATACTAATCCGACTCCAATCTGAAGGAGTCAAAAGTTTCCTCACCAATCACTACCTCAGCTTCCTACGCATTGCCAACTCTCAGCTGGCCGGACTCGGCACAGGGGTCCTGCTTTATGGAGTATTTGAGCTCAACAATCAGACTTTCGTGATGGCAGCTGTGAAACGCAGCCATGGACAATATGTAAACCCCAGTGGTGTGGCCACATTCTTTCAAAGCATCAAAGACATTTTACATAGACAGAGCGGGGTGCAAATAGATGCGGTAGACCATGATCCGTGCATGCGGAACCCGTGCCAGAATGGAGGCAGCTGCAAGCGGCGTCTCAGTGTCGGGCCTGATATGAAGACAGAGGAAAGTGTCCCTGTGATCCTTGTTTCCAACCACCCTCTGCAGCCATATGCATGCAGCTGCAGACCAGGATATGCAGGAGCTTTGTGTGAGACAGACATCAACGAGTGCCAGCCATTGCCCTGCCACAACGGTGGCACCTGCCACAATCTGGTGGGGGGTTTCTCCTGCACCTGTCCTGAGGGTTTCACCGGGATGGCCTGTGAGAGAGATATTAACGAATGCCTTTCTAACCCCTGCAAGAATGGGGCGCTGTGCCAGAACTTCCCTGGAGGGTTCAACTGTCTCTGTAAATCCGGATTTGCAGGTACCACACATGCACTAAAAATGTCTTTTCATACTGTCACCCATGTAAAGCCTGGAAAAATCACATTGGGACTCTCATATTCTAATAGTAAAGCAGTCAAATGCACAGTAGTAAGTCCAATGAAAATATTATCTTCTGTATCTTGTACGGTATGTAGCAATGGCATATAAACAAGGCTGACAAAAAACTGTTTGGTTTCAGCATAGCTTGTTGGGTATAACAGTTGTGCTACAGATCATCCAGCCATGTTTGCTTTAATAGAAATGATAACATAAAGCTGACCTTTGTTGGAACCTGAGTCTTCACTGCACAAATTGTTCGCCAGTATTTCATCTCCTTGTCTTCATGCGCATGCAGCCACGACCACACACAGGCACATTTCTTATCCAACTAAATACTCTGAGGATTTCTTAATCAAGAACTTTGTGTTTGGCTGTTTCGCGTTGTTTGACAAATGATCAGCTTTACAAAAGATCCAATCATGCTTTTTAATGTGGAAATGTAATGAATATGCAGTGTTATGGGCCCTAATAAAAAGTGGAGTAAATTTTGAGTGGAAAGAGTTAGAGCACTCTTGGATCTTGTATGATGTCCAGCCTCTGACTTCAGCATCTGAAAGACATTTAGAAAACTGGCTGTAGAAAGCAATTTGGTGCAGTCAAGTTATTACTGTCCCTTTTTATTATTACAATTAAAATAACTACCAAATTTGAGGTTTATGAAGATAAAAGACCCTGCTGTAGAAATGCACCTACTGACTTACAGTAGTTTGCATGTCCTCGTTTTGAACCCTCAACTTCCTGTTTTCCGTCTTGACTGTTTCTTGGCAGCAGACTTTTCTTGATTAAAGTAAATTGTCTTAGAATTTTAAATGTATTTCAAAGTTAATTTTTTCCGCTTTCCATCCCATGTGTGATGCATCACTTGTGCCTATTTTTCGCATCATTTGAATGTTTAAATCTTTAAAGTCATTTGTGATTTTCATGCATGTTTGGAAACTATTCATGAACATTTCAGCAGTTTGTTCGCACTGTGAAAAAACAAAAACTGAAAAAGCCAACAATTTGCAACAGTAAGATTGGTTTTAGTGAAAAAAAAAAAGTCAGCCAATTGAATGAGATCATTGGTTTTTTACTATGAAAGTTTCAAGATGTTTTGAGTGAACAGGATGATCTCATCCTGGACATGTGATGTATATTTGAAAAATCATCAGATAAATAAAATCTAGACCACAAGCAATGAATTAGATGCCTCTGGTTTGAACTTTACTTGACTACGGGAAGCTTTTTTTCACAGTGCATCTTTCAGCTGAAAGTTGATGAGAGGTCAGCATGACTTGGAGCATTGGCAGAGTGAACTGTGCTGCTCTTTGGGTTTATTTTGTGTTGCTTGCCACAACATCCATTTAAATTTGTGTTGTTCTATGAACCCAGGAAAAACGTGTGATTCCATCATCAATCATTGTGAGTGTAACCCATGTTTTAATGGCGGATCCTGCCAGAACCGCATGGATGGATATTACTGTCATTGTCCATTTGGTAAGTTGCAAAAAAGGGAAAGTCTGAAAAGCCGAAAAAAAAAAAAAAACCCTATTCTATCCTAATGTGGA
Source organism: Neostethus bicornis (assembly GCA_902685375.1). NCBI lineage: Eukaryota > Metazoa > Chordata > Actinopteri > Atheriniformes > Phallostethidae > Neostethus > Neostethus bicornis. The sequence goes on along the minus strand of CACRXE010000076.1, from coordinate 8,447,554 downwards.
ATCAGATGAAATTTCATTTTTCATGTCTGTCCTCATAAAAATGTCTGTTTTATTTACACAGATGAATAATTGAGAATACTATCTTTCATTTATGGATTATTGTTTCATAGCAGCACAGACAATTTTTTTTTTTTTTCCACAGGGGTTTTTGGTAAACACTGCGAACTGAACAGCTACGGCTTTGAGGAGCTCTCCTACATGGAGTTTCCGTCTCTGGATCCCAACAATAACTACATCTATATAAAGTTTGCCACCCTACGGAACAACGCACTGCTAATGTACAACCATGACAACCAGACTGGAGACAAAGCCGAGTTTTTGGCGTTGGAGATCTTCGAGGGACGCCTGCGCTTTTCTTTCAACTTGGGCAGTGGAACTTATAAACTGATGACCATGATAAAAGTTTCAGATGGACAGTTTCATACCGTCATCGCCAGAAGAGCTGGAATGGTAAGAACACTTTATTATGTTATAGGCAAAAATCAGTTTTTAACAAAGTGTGCCATTTAAAATTAAGAATACAAAAGAATTCTTATTCTTGATAAGATAAGAAGGCAAATCGAGAACCTAAACAGGAAGCAAACATGCCGACATTGCTTAAATGCACTTTATTTGTGGCCTCAAACTAGAATTACGCTGAGTCGTGCACTCGTTAAGGGCGCGAGACTGTGCAGGGAGCGCAGGAGAGGGGAGCGTCAAGGATATCAAAGACCAAAGTGAAACTAAATTAATGTATTTGTAAGACTTTTTTGTGCAATAATTGCAGTCTTTTCAGGCAACAAAAAATATCTTTATCTATTTATGCATTGAGATAGGAATTATCGCTCAACAAAAGCGTTCAATATCAAAGTCTTTTTGACTTTGCGACCCTGCGACCCGGCCCCGGATGAGCAGAAGACGACGGAGCAGAACGGAAAAAATTTAAAAGAATTGATGGCAAAAAAATTGATATAATCAAGATGACCAACATTGTTAGTTATAAATGGAAATTAAACTTAATGAATAACAAAGTCCTAACAAAGAGGCGCCATACCGACTTTCGTTCGCTGTGAGGTAACCATTACTCCACTAAAGTGGGTAGGGTTAAGGTCAGTGTTCCCTCTAAGCTGCTTGCCTGCGCAATTGCGCACTGCTTGCAGATCAAAAGCGCACAAGAAGACCTATGCAGCGCACAAAAAAGAAAATCAGTTTAAACTAAAGATGGTAAAACAAGACAGAGCTTCGGAATATATCTCTTTCTTCTTTCTTTCTGAAACAAATTGCTTCAAACTACCGCTTCGGAATTTGGCGCGTCACTACTGGTGACGTCACAAAAAGAGTAAAAATTTTGCTCCGTCCCCTTCTGCTCAGGAAGCTTGTGTGTTTGCTCAGACACATAAAAAATTAGAGGGAACATTGGTTAGGGTTAATCACTCTTTAAAAAGAAAGTAGTTAGATCATGACTGTCTCAAAAAATAGACTTTTGGTTGAGTTAAACATCTTTTCATCCCGTTTTTTGTTTTTTTTTAAGAGCTTCCAACTACATCTCCATTGGGTTCGTGCTCCCTTTTGCACCAACAGATGCTAATTAAACTCCTCCAAACATGTAGTAACTTAGTTTAAGCTTTTCTTGGTTGATAATTATGTTTTACTGCAGAGTGTGATTTACAATACCAGAAACCAAAATGGTTCTGAAAGTTGAAAATGTGTCCAGATCTCTGAATGAGCAGTTTCTCCCTGCCAGCAATGCAACAGCAGAGGAGAAGAAAGTAAATCAACTAAGCTTTGTCAAATATAGTAGAATGCTACTTTAAATCATGGTGTTTAATTGTTAGTTTTTAGTCAATGTGTAAAGACTAGAAACCAAACGGCATTTAATGAGGAAAGTCTGCATCTGACCGATTCAAAACTGAGGTAGAGATGTTAACCGTGTTGAACGATGAGACAGAAAAACCAGCACATTGTTTTAAACTGATCAACATGTTTAAAAGAGGTGACTTTGGTCACTTTGTCGGTCGCATCTTGAGGTCTGTTCCCTGTTTAAGTGACCGAGTTGTGAGCCAGAATAAAAACAATAAAAAATACTTACTACAATATCTCCAGTTCTCACTGGATCGATTTGCTGCCGAGTGTGAAGCGGCCGGGATGGGAATTAGCACCTCCAAATCCGAGACCATGGTCCTCACCTGGAAAAGGGTGGAATGCCCCCTGCGGGTCAGGGACAGGGTTCTGCCCCAAGTGGAGGAGTTTAAGTATCTCGGGGTCTTGTTCACGAGTGGGGTAAAGATGGAGCGGGAGATCGACAGGCGGATCGGTGCAGCGTCAGCAATAACTAGGACGCTGCATCGTTCCGTCGTGGTAAACAGAGAGCTGAGCCGAAAATCAAAGCTATCGATTTACAAGTCGATCTACGTTCCAACCCTCACCTATGGTCACCAGCTGTGGGTGGTGACCGAAAGAATGCGATCGCGGAAACAAGCGGCCGAAATGAGCTTCCTCCGCAGGGTGGCTGGGCTCTCACTCAGAGATCGGGTGAGGAGCTCTGCCATCCGGGAGGAGCTCGGTGTCAAGCTGCTCCTTCTCCAGGTCGAGAGAAGCCAGATGGGGTGGTTCGGGCATCTGGTCAGGATGCCCCTCCAGCGCCTCGTGGGCGGGGTGTTTCGGGGACATCCCACCGGGAGGTGACCAACAGGCAGACCCCGGACCCGCTGGAGAGACTATGTCTCACGGCTGGCCGGGGAACAACTTGGGATCCTTCAGGGAGCTAGAGGATGCAGCCGGGGAGAGAGAGGCCTGGGCTGCCCGTTTGAGGCTGTTGCCCCCGCGACCCGACCCCGGAACAAGCGGAAGATGACGGAACGGAACGGAACAATATCTTACTTCTTTATGGAAGTTCCAAACTAAAAGGCATCAGAGAATTTATATTTATACAAACATATCTTCAATTTATACGGACATACTTTTTTTATACTACATTGACCCCTCACTGGGAAAATTTGTGCCCTGCTTTATACCACAGCAGGCTTCCACGACGGCATCAAATGTGAGAGAATGGGGGTTAGGTGTCTTCTCCAAGGACCCTAGATGTGAACTCAGTGAGAATCGAACCCGCAAACTTCCAGTTAACTTCCGGTCAGCGGGCGAACGCTCTACCACTGAGCCACCGCCTCTCCTTGTTACAAAACAACTCCCCAAATTTTCTCTTTCCAAGTGATTATAAATTGTGATGTAGTTTTTGAGGGCAGCCGGTGCCGCAGTGGTTAGCACTGTGGCTTCACAGCAAGAAGGTTGAGGGTCCGAGTCCTGGATGGGACGATGCTTGAAACACTGGCCTTTCTGTGTTGAGTTTGCATGTTCTCCCCGTGTAAGACTGGGTTTTCTCCAAGTACTTTGGTTTTCTCCCACTCTCCAAAAGCATGCATGTTAGGTTTATTGGACGATAATAAATTACGCCTGTGACTGACTGAGTGTGTGTGTGTGTGTGTGTGTGTGTGTGTGTGTGTGTGTGTGTGTGTGTGAAGTCCAACTGTTTTACTCACATTTAAATGAATAAATAAAACACACATTAAACCTTGGATCAAAATAAACAGAATCCTTCAGTATTGTGAAAAGAAATAGTATTTAGAATTTTGTTATTGACAATTCTTTCCATTCCGTTCCGTCGTCTTCTGATTATCCGGGGCCGGGTTGCGGGTGCAACAGCCTCAGACGGGAAGCCCAGGCTTCTCCAGCTCACTCAGAAGGATCCCGAGTCATTCCCCGGCCAGCTGTGAGACATAGCAGTGGTTCCGGGTTCTTCCTCTGGGTCGCCTTTAAACTAGATTCAAAAGTTGCTATCAAAAGCTGTTTTTTTTTTTTTTTTTGGTCTTGATCATGGTTTATCCTTTTAATTTCACATTTCATAAACACTGGTTCTCAGTAAATTTCCAGATTAATTGGATATGTCTTCATACTAATCAAGATCACAGAAAATGAGAAGCATTTCCCTCAGTTCATTCACCACATCAGAGAGAAACGCTGAAACTTCCATCATATCAGTCACAAGAGAAAAAAAAAAAAAAATCAGCACTTTACTCACATTTCTCTGTGTTTTCAGAGCAAAAAAAAACCCGTTTGTCACCTTTTCATGTTACATTTTTTTCCTAATTATCAAAGCTTTTCTTGATAGAAAAGTTTGAGACTCTGGACTTTGTGTTTATGTTCGTGCAGTGACTTTAATCAGCAGAAAAACCACAATTTTCTCCTTAATGCGAGCGTTTGTTCTTTCTGTAAATGTTGCACATGTTGCTTTGCAACATTTACATTTTAAACTCAAATGTGACATGTGCGACAAATGTGTGATGAAAGAAGGCCGAGTTGGAGATATGTGTGTTTATTTGTGTGTTCATTTGTCTGTGTATTTACTGTATTTTTTTTTATTCATTTCTTTTTAATTTAATATACTTTAGTAAACCCTCACCGGGAAATGTATGTGCTGTATTTCGCCGCAGCAGGCTGCCACTTACAACAGCACCACTGGTGGGAGAAACGGGGGGTTAGGTGTCTTCTCCAAGGACCCTAGACGTCCACTCAGTAGGATGCGAACCCGCAAACTTCCAGTTGACTTCCGGTTCGCAGGCGAACGCTCTGCGAACCGTATATGCGTGTGTGTGTGTGTGTTTGAATGTGTGTGTTCAGCTATGTGCGTAAATGTGTGAGGGTTTATACAGTCAGTCAGTCAGTCATCTTCTTATTCGTCTATCCTTTGTGGGGTTACGGGGGTGTCGGACCCCATCCCGGCCAATTTAAGGCGAAAGGCAGGGTACACCCCGAACAGGTCGCCAGTCTGTTGCCAGGCCACACACATACATACAACCATCCACACACACACACATTCTTTGGGGCAATTTCGGCACCGGCCAATCAACCTAGCATGCATGTCTTTAGAGGGTGGGAGGAAACCGGAGTACCCACGCAAACATGGGGAGAACATGCAAACTCCACACAGAAAGGACAGTGTTCCAAGCCTCGTCCCCACCCGGGACTCGAACCCACGACCTTCTTGCTGTGAGGCCACTGTGCTACCCACTGCACCACCGTGCTGCCGGGTTTATACATGTGTGTGTAAATGTGTTGTGCATGTAGTATATGTGTGTAGTGTTTCTGTCTGGGTGTGCGTCCATGTCGGGTGTATATGTGTTTGTTTATGTCTGCGTGTGTGTAATTTCACACGTGTCAGTATATGCATGTATGTGTTTATTTGTGTCTGTGTACAGTATTTATGTGTAGTGTTTGTATTTGTGCGTCTTTGTATTTGCATGTGTGTGTTAATGTCTATTTGAATTTGGAAATGTTTGTGTTTTTGGTGCATGTGTATATATGTGTGTATTTGAATGTATATACAGGTAAATGTTTGCATGTGTTTGTGTGTGTTTGTGTCTCCGTGTGGGTGTGTGGTGTATGTTTATTTACATTTGTGTACATGTTTGTGTGAATATGTTTTGTATACGTATGTGTGTGTACGTATATGTTTATATTTTTCTGTGATTGTATGTGTGTGTTTGTGTGTGTGTGAGTTTATGGGTGTCTGTGTGTATGTATTTTTATGTTTACACATGTGTGTAAGTTTGTGTGTGTGTGCGATGTTCTCCTGGATGATTTGTGTCCGAGGTCGGTGTGGTCCATGTTTACTTAAACTCCAAGAGAGTGGATGACTCTGGTGTTTCAACACTTTCACACACTTTTCCACAGCAGCTTGTTTTAGAGCACCCGGGCAACCGGTTACATCTGTACGAACGCTTTGGCGCCGCTAACAGGAAATAGGAAGCACCTCCTGTGTGCCCATGGTAGCATTTTTTATGTCACAATCGTAATAAGAATTTATTTGTTTTCTAACGTTTGTCATTTCAATTTTTTTGTGTTTTCTTTTTTTAAAAAAGTCTACTTAAATTTTAGAGCATAAAAATGTATTTCGTTTGTTCTCAGCAGTGGTGGAACCTAACGAAGTAAATGTACTTTGTAACTGTACTTAAGTAAAAAAATTGTGTATCTGTACTTTACTTAAGTAAAATTTAAGACCGGTACTTTTACTTTTACTTCACTACATTTTTGAGCAAATATCTGTACTTTTACTTCGCTACTTTTTAAAAGTGTGTTTTACATTTTTTGTTACACTTTCGTTCAGGAATTTGAAAAATACACAGGTTTTTTAGCGCATCTTGAAGCCGCATCGCCAAAATCAAAAGAAGCAGTTGATCGGGAGAAGAAGTAATGAATCGAGAAATATTTTCCGCATTCATTCAGCGCCAAAAACCTAACATCAAAAATAGTACAAATTAAAAAGAGTCAGAAGATCGTTGTTCGTTGTCTTTACTTCTAAATAAAGTGAACATTACACAGAGCAGGGGCGGATCTAGAATTTTCCTAAGGGCGTGGGGCTTTGACAAAGCCAATATATAGTGACTGGGGGCCTCCCCCCAAAACATTTTAAAAAATAAGTGTCATTTTCCTCCATTTTGGCGGCCCATTCACTGGCCCTTCTCGGGGATAGCTTGACTTGTCCCCTTTACTTTTATTTTATTTATTTTTTTATTTTTTTTGTGGACCAAAAGAGGCGGAAGAGGGGGGGTCACACAGAGTATTTATCCTGGTTACCATGGTGACACCCTTTAGCCCAAAAAAACATTTGAATTATGGTCGAATACTTTTACTTTTTACTTAAAAAGTACAATTTACACTAACTACTTTTGTACTTTTACTTAAGTAAATTTTTTGCCTAATTATCTGTACTAATATTTAAGTACAAAAAGTGAGTACTTCATCCACCACTGGTTCTCAGTAAATCTTCAAACACACCTGAAATGTGTGCACAGTTCTCCGTCACTGCACGAGCAGAGAAAAGTTTATTTCCGACATAAAATTTGAGTCTAAGCTGAACACCCTGGATTGATTGATTCAACCCTCAAGCGAGATATCAAGTTGTTGAAAAAAATCGTGTTTGTCGACTTAAAGCACCTTAAATGTTATCATAAGATCCAAACCCAGAAAACCGACACTGAGTTTTGGTTTTACATCCTTTAACTCGTCAGAACCACTTTTTTTTGTCACTTCGGTACATTTTTCACAACTATTTTTATTTTTTTTAATATACTTTATTAATCCCTCACCAGAAAATTTGAATGCAGCATTACACCGCAGCAGGCTGCTACGACAGCGCCAATGGTGGGAGAAATACAGGGTTAGGTGTCTTCTCCACGCACCCTAGACATGAACTCAGTGGAATGCGAACCTGCAAACTTCCAGTTAATTTCCGGTCCGCGGGCGAACGCTCTAACCCCTGAGCCACCGTCGCTGTCTCTATTTACATTAGATAAACAATAAGTTCAACTTCGATAACATTTAATTATTTGTGCACATCGCTACTGCCGTCCAAATGCAAATTCAATCGGACATGCCTCTGCTTTTATGGCATTAGTATTTTTAAAGTCACGTCAATCAGAATGAACTATAGATGCAACAGTTGTGTTGTCCTAATTTCATTGTTCGAGTCACTTTTTGTCCTGCAAACAGTGATAGTCAGAGTGATGCTGTTTGGTCTAGAAACAGTAGCACTGAAGAAAAGACAGGAAGCAGAGATGGAGGTAGCTGAGATGAAGATGCTGAGGATCTCTCTGGGAGTGAACAGGATGGACAGGATCAGAGGAACAGCACATGTTAGAGGTTTTGGGGATAAAGTTCGAGAGCCAAGACTGAGATCGTTTGGGCACGTACAGAGGAGAGAGAGAGAGCACATAGGAAGAAGGATGCTGGATTTGGAACCACCAGGAAAGAGGACTAGAGGAAGACCAAAGAGGAGGTTCATAGATACAGTGAAGGAAGACATGAAGATAGTTGGTGTGACCAAAGAGGATGCAGCAGATAGGGTTAGATGGAAGAAACTGACGTGCTGTGGCGACCCCTAAAGGGAAATGCCAAAAGAAGAAGAAGAAACAGTGATAGTCAGAGGTTTGATTTCGGTATGTGATGGAGGTCTACTCAGAGTGAGTTTATGTTTGTAGTACTTTTCTTTTTATGAACAATGCCGTGTTCACAATGGATATGTAAACAGTGTCCGCACTAAAAGGTGAAACATGTTCGGTGTGTTTGGTTCAGTTACCTCGTAAAATACAGAAATGTCTCTATTTCTGACTTTTCTTCATTAGAAAACATTGTCCTTCGCCAGAGTAAACTTTTCAAATGAAACCATGACTAATTCATTTGGATTTTTGTTCATAAACAATGACATCAGGAGTTTTTCATTTTGATGGCTCTGACATTTTTATTACCCTACATGCATGAGGAATGGACCATCAATTTTGAGCAAGTGACTTGAAATGCAGGTTCTCCAACAAACATAACAGTTTGCACTAATTTCTTATATTTTTTTTAACATACTTTATCAATTCCTCATGGGGAAATTACTTTTGCTGCATTGCAAGGCAGCAGGCAGCCAATGACGGTGCCAATTGTAGGACTTACTGAGAGTTGAGTGTCTTCTCCAGGGACACTTAGGCTTGAATTGAACAACTACTCTTCCCAAATATGGCAATTTTACCACTGAGCTATGCCTCCTGCAATTCTTCTTCTTCTTTGGGCATTTCCCTTCAGGGGTCGCCACAGCAAGTCAGTTTCTTCCATCTAACCCTATCTGCTGTATCCTCTTTGGTCACACCAACTATCTTCATGTCTTCCTTCACTGTATCCATGAACCTCCTCTTTGGTCTTCCTCTAGTCCTCTTTCCTGGTGGTTCCAAATCCAGCATCCTTCTTCCTATGTACTCTCTCTATCTCTCTCTCTCTCCCTTCTGTACATGCCCAAACCATCTCAATCTTGCCTCTCGAACTTTATCCCCAAAACTTCTAACATATGCTGTTCCCCTGATGTACTCATTTCTAATCCTGTCCATCCTGGTCACTCCCAGAGAGATCCTCAGCATCTTCATCTCTGCTACCTCCTTCTCTGCTTCCTGTCTTTTCTTCAGTGCTACTGTTTCTAGACCAAACAGCATGGCCGGTCTCACCACGGCTTTGTACACTTTCCCTTTCATTCTACTGTAGATGAAACTCTTCTTTCACACATCGCACCTGATACTTTTCTCCACCCATTCCAGCCTGCCTGCACATGCTTCTTCACCTCTTTTCCACACTCTCCATTGCTCTAAACTGTCCACCTTCTTTATCTCTTCTCCCTGTAACCTCACTTTTCCATTTGGATCCCTCTCATTCACGTTTTACTCTGACTAATCTTCATTCCTCTTCTTTCTAGTGTTAACCTCCACCTCTCCAGCTTTTCCTCCACCTCTTCCCTCCTCTCACCACAGAATTTATGCCTCCTGCAATTGCTTTGACATAAACCCTGACCATTGTACAATTGTGAATTGTGTTGTGAGAAATGTACCAAAGCAACAGAACAAAAGTGTAAATACCATGGTAACCGACCCCAATTTGCTCTTTACCCTAACTGCACTCATTTAATGTTTTTCCTTCCTGATAATCAAGTTTAAAGGAAGTGACTCATTAGTTTATGGAGATGTGTGATGTAGATAAACACAATCTTTTAAAGAATAGTTTAGCATTTTGGATCGTTCTTCTCTATGCATATGGCACATAACACGAGGAGTACAGAAGATGGATAATAGTGTTGTATCTAAAAGCCAGATGTGAGGCTACCAGGAGCAGCCCTGTTTTTCATCTTCTGCTAAACTATACAGCTTCTGGCTCCAGACTGAAAGAACTTTTCATGAACGTACAGCAGTCAATTTGATCTTCTCGCCTAACTCTCCGCAGCAAAATAAATAAGCACATTGCCTAAAATGTTAAAGTGCTGCTTTAAAAAAAACAACAATTTTGTTTTTTGTGTGTGAGTCGTGATGAAAATCAGAAAGAATGAAAGCTCAGATTTGTGTGAAATATTTTCATTGGGCTGGAAAAACATGGAAGGTAATTGGGCAGTGAGGACTTTTTGCTAATCATTTGACGTTTGAGCGTTCGATGCGTCCATCCATTAGTAGCACATTATAAATCCTGCTAAAGGTCATGTAGGTGCTAGAGTTTTTCTCAGCTGACACTGGGTGAGAAGTAAGGTACTCCCTGGACAGGTTATCAGTCCGTCAGAGGTTGGACACGGAGAGCAATGTGCACCGATACTACCTCCCCTAAAGATTCACCAATGAATCATTTAAACGGTCATTTCGTTAGACTGTGGGAAGAAATAAACTAAACAAGGCTTAAGCAGAAGAGGTATCTTTGGTTTCAGAAATATTCTGTTAAATTCTACCTTGTGCAAAAGTGAGAAAACAAGTTGTTAAACCCTAACTGGTGCAATGATTTACTTATTTCTCAACCATCTTGTGTAAAAAATATTCTGGCGATTTTATAGAAGGTTCCGTCCAGATGACTTCGATCCAGAAATCAGTTTCGATTTTCATATGAAAATGATTTCTGAATAGAAGTCGAATCGTCTCGATAATCAAATACACTGTCCAGACAACTTTGAAACCCTTTCTACGATGGATCACGCATGGACAAATGAGGGCTTACCCGAACTTATTCTGGAGATGTGGAAAATACATTAAAAGTTCAAATCATTAGAATGCATCAATCAGAAAAAAAAAACATCTAAAGAGAACAGGACCTACTAAAATTAGGTTAACAACTTCAATTAAACTGACAAGTGGCCCGGAAAAATTCTGAATGATTATTATAGGTGATTACCTAAACATCTGGTGAAATCATATACAACAAAAACAACAGTAGAACTCGGGAAAAAGTTTAGAAGTGACAGTAAGAGCATTTTCACACACACAATTCAATGAGAATCAACAGATTGTGACAGAACAACTGTGTTGCCTTAAGAAAACCACTAATCAGAGAGACTAACCAGAAAAACAAAAGCTTTTGGTTTGTTATAGAGCGTGGCTCTGGGACTTTTGAGCAATGGAAGAAGATTGTGTGCTCTGATGGATTAAGATTTAAGATTGGTGGGCTCATCATAGCAACAAGGGAAACAAAAGAATGAATGCTGTCATCATGGTTAGTGTCTACTCAACAAGCCCATGGGGGAGTCAATGTCTGGGTTTGTTGTATTTGGTCAGGTCCAGGCCTTGCAAGAGTATAGGCTCAAAAAAATGAGGTTCCAACCACCTGGTTTTACTGAATAACTATTTTATTCCATCAATAAATGCTTTCTTTGCTGATAACACTGATACATTCGAAGACAGTAGCATTAGACTTTTTACACACATATTAGTCACCGTAGAATCCAATGGTGCTATCTCGCCATTCCTAGTATTTTCAAGTGCCAGCGGTTCATTTGAGGACTATGATATATGCTTCACGCCATTTACATGACCCAAAGCCAGTGTTCTAGAGGCGTGGTAGTGACAGAAGAATTTCAAGTTGGTTTAACATCAATGTTTATTAAGACAAATTATAATTTTATGTGATGTAAGCACTGCCGTGGTGGTGAGCGAAATGGCTTGCTATAGTGCCAAAAGCAGGAAGTTGAACCAAAAAATTTTGTCCACCTTGTAAAGTAAAGTTGTCAAATTTCCTCGTGGTCAAGGCACTAAATCTATTTGATCACTCGTGCTTTAAATTACACCCACTGCCCCCAGGCCGGTACGTTTTTTGTGTTTCGAACTTTTTTTTACTCATAAACGACACTTATTCTTTGTTCAACTCCAGGAAGTTATACCTCATTTTAAAGCTTAGACTTTCAAAAAAAAAGATCATAATATTCATTCATATGTTTTCACTAGTTTCAAGAAGAAATAAGTAATTATTCGCAAAAAAAAAAAAATCAAACTGTGTAGAGCGCAAAGCGTACCCATGATCCAGTTCTGACAGCCTCAGACGGGTTTGATCTTTATGTACGTGGTCTCATTTTGTCCGTAACAATCCACAGAACTATATGAAATAGTATTTTCTCAAAAGTAATCCAGTTTGGAGAAATACTCCAGAAAACACGTTTTTTTTTTTTGCTGTGATAAATCCCATGATACAACGTTGCAGTCGCTTTCCTATCTCCATAGGAGATTTGAAAGATGCTGCTGTAATAAGCAATGGCATTTGGGTATGTTCAACTATTGTGAACAGCCCGAAAATAGGTGGGTGTTAAGAAAAAATATGTAAACAAATATAGAGATAGTCATGGAGTACCAACAACGTTCACCATCTCCGTCATAAGTGACAAAAGTAGTTTCTCGACCACAATAACAAAAGCACTTTTTTCTGACCAATAATTGTTCAACTGCTTTTACAGGCTGCATCGCTGACTGTGGACCTGTGTGGTGACGACCAGGAACCGGGCTACTGTGCAGTGAGCAACGTGGCAGTGCACACTGACTGGTAAGAGAATCAGAAACACTTTTTGTTAATTAAAAAATGATCTTCGATCCAGTGCAATGACAGGTGTCTCCAATCAAATCCAAACTTTCCCTGATTCAATTTCTGCTCATGTTGTGAGCTCTGGATTTATAAAATCACCTCACCAATTCCTACCTCTTCCTATTTCTATGGGGAAAGAGCTACATTATACAAAGAATGAAACATCAGATGTTCTAGTTGATTTGCCAATCAATTGTAATCCGCAGTCTCATGTGTCCATCCTAGAATCGAATCTCTTGTCCAAATCTGTCTCCGTTAAGTTTTTTTCCTTTCTTGAAGATTTCGCTAAACTATATTTGTAATTTGGACTATTCAAACAAAATCAAATTGATTTTAAAAAGAAAAAAAAAAAGACCTTAACAATCCCAATGAAATATTTCTCAAGCATAAAAACTCAATGGCATCTAAAAGCTAGCAAAAAAGTTTCATGTACCTGGCACGGACATCTCAGGTTAACATTTTGCAGCTGCTTCTCTGCAGTGAATCAACATTACTCAACGAAGAAGTCCAACTCAACACAGTATGTATTTTCCAGCATAAAATCTTGGCCAAGAATCTTTAACCATTTTTACTAAAGATGGACTTGTGTTCACAAGTTTACTGGTTTTAAAATTAAAAGTGATGTTTTTGTTGTTTCAAGAGTCCAGAAATTTTCAACTAATAAATAGAATTTAGAAAACTTGTTGAAACAAAAGGCAGATTTCTTTTTTAACCGAGCCATTTGTCATGATGCAGCCCATTATGTTCACTTTATAAATCACCAGCGGGGTCACTTGGTCAGCCAAGAAACGCACATTAAAGCTTCGTCCAACCTCAGACATGTTCACATATAAGATAGCTGATGAAATAGGTTACAAACAGCACGTGTAAAACGTTGTGACCCATAGAACTAGATTCTAAAACTTCCATTAATGGTGGAAATAAGCTTTGAATCCTTTGTGTGAGATAACGGGATTTTATAAATAATGAACAAAAAGTCTGAAAAGTCACCAAATAATGCAGACTTGCTAAGAAGCCTGTGTTCCTGATGATGATTATCAGTTGGCATACATTCTGTAACCTTCCTTCACTAATGGAGATGTTTATCTTCACACGGAATCAAATCATTGTGATCATGGGATTTAAAAAAAGAATGACCTGGGACATGCTTGTCGAAATGAGATTTTATAACAATAAAATTCTGTGTGCCCAATTAAATCTTTTGGTTTGAATGATCCATGCAACTGTGTAACATGTTGAAAAGTTATTTGCAAGCTAACTAAGAATAGCTGAGATTAGACTAATTAGGACGCATTTTGAAGTTTGTAATTCCAGATGTGACGCAAACCATTCAGCCAGCGGACAACATAAAAATTTATAGAAAATGGAATACAGCTTGTTTGAAAAGTGGAATGAGAAGTAAAAATACTCATTAAAACCCACCCCCAATAAAAAATTACGCAGCTCCTTCTTCTTGCAAAACAACCTTTTTCTTCAAACATAGACTGCAGCGCATTGTGCGCTCTGCGGAGACGGTGATTGGCTGTAGCCTTCCATCTCTCCATGACCTACTTGTACGTCTCCAGGACTCGGGGATGTGCAGGTCAGATAGCAGCTGACTGTTCCCAATCTGGGCAAGGACTTGTTGAGCGACTCCCCTTGGGAAGGAGGCTCCGGTCCATTCGGACCAGAACGTCCCACCACAAAAACAGCTTATGAATACTTTGCACACAAGCACCACAGCAAGTTTCTAGTCTCTGAACCTCTTCATTGGCCGTGGCAATAAAAGCATTTTCAATTCTAATTCAAATTCTTGTTGTGTCTTATGCGCATAAACAGTTACAAATTGGGTTTTGGAAGTTTTAAACATTTCTAACTTATTTTGATGGTTTTAGTTATTATTCTATTGTTTTATTCTGTGTCTCAGTCCAGTGTATCTTCATGGGGAGCCTCTGCCTGCTCAATCTGTGGGGTAATTGCTGTGGGGGTCTTCCTGACCTGGGTGGTGAATGTCCCGTACGTCAGCCTTGTGGCTTTTGTGGGTACCTGTGCTTCCTAGATCTGGGTGGCCTCTTGTGGTTTTGACCTCTGCAGTCGTGGGCAGGCAGACTCCTGGTGTGGATCATTTACCCTTGTGTTAACTTTGTATTACCATCTCTTATGGTAACGGGCCAGTTTTGACTCACGTCTTAAATAAGCTGTAAAATACACCAAAAGCAATCATTTCTAATCGTTTTTCACTCATCTGTTGGTCACCTCGTTAGACTTCCTATGGCATGAAACTATTAAACTAACATCTTTGGAGGGAGCCTCGGCTCCTGTGTTTTTGTCATTGTACTCGTCTATTTTGGGAAGCGATAGCTCAGTGGTAGAATGTTCGACGTTGGACTGGTGCCGGGTCAAATCCCACCGAGCTCATGTCTAGGTGTCCTTGGGGAAGACACTTAACCTACCGTGTCACCCACCATTGGCGTCGTCATTGGTTGCCTGCTGCGGTGAAATACAGCACAGGAATTTCCCCATGAGGGATAAATGAAGTAAAATTGTTGAATGAACCTCAGGATAATAATACAACTAAATAAAAGTATTTTTGGGTTGTCTGATTGTTGCTGAGAGGTAATGGACAAATCTCTAAAATACATTTGGTTTGTTTTAATTTTACATTTGGATGTTCTTAAATAGATGGTTGTGTTTGTAGCCCCGCGACAGACTTGCGACCTGTTCGTAGTGTGCCCTGCCTCTCGCTTTGAATCAGCCGGAATAGGCTCCGGTAAAACCTCGCAAACTGGTCAGAGATAAGCGGTTCAAAAGATGAATGAATATTTTTAACTATAGTAGCATCTATCGTCTTACAGGTCACCATCCAACCATTAATTTGTACCAAGAAGGAGGCAAAAAGTATGCATTTTTTCAACAACAGAGCTTTAACATAAATACAAAATCTAGCACAAAATATAATTGTGCAAATTCAAGCAATCAACAAAAAATCAATTAAGCAAATCAAACCAATTACATGCGCGTAGCAAAACGGGCCATATTTAGAGTTTCTTGAAGACATATTTCTTGCAGGTGAGGTATGATGTATTCACCTTTCTGCCCTTACTACTTTGTACTTGGGCAGACTTGACACTTCTTTTTAGAGTAAGGTGGTCTGAGTAGGGTTGTGGCTATAACAGTTGTGGTTAGTGTTGAGGCTAAGCGAGCTGAGAAGGAGGCGTTGTACATGGTCTTTGCGATGTCAGCAGCGCTAGAGGAACTCTACAGCTGTCTGACCAAGGCCACGGCCTCTAGATTTTGGGGCAACCGCATTCAAAATATAAGAACAACTGTACAAGTAAAAGGAGAAACCCCCCACCGCCCCCACACACTAATCTATCTATTAAATCTGGTTGTTGCGAAGAAAGTGAAGCTTTCGAATATTGCTTTTGGTAAATCTGTAGCATAGGAGAACAGCATGGCTGAGGTGACCGTTCATTCTTCTCCAGAGCCAATCAGAGTCTTGCTTTTGCAAGCCTTTCCCCTAATTCCCTGTACACTCCTCCTACCAAGTGGATAATTTCCTTTTTCTCTTCAATTTACAGCCATCGCATGCACATTAAGTATTTTTATGTCTGTGCTTGTGCAGGATCCTGGATGTGCAACCCAACAGGCTTTCAGTTGGAGGTGTGAGGTCTATTGAACCTGTTCTTCATCGGCGCGGTCAAGTCGCCACCCATGACTTTGTGGGCTGTATCATGGAGTTTGCTGTCAACGGGCGCCCGCTGGAGCCCAGTCAGGCGCTGGCGTCTCGAGGCATCCTCGACAGGTCTGTTTCCATTTTCTTTTCCTCTGAGGAGTTTTAAAAAGACGGTTTTTCAGGATATAAATGGCATGTTTTTGACAAAGAAAACCAATTGCCAAATTCCAAAAAACTTTTTTTGTTTTCTCTTTTTCTATTTAGCTAATGAATAGGGATGCAAAGTAACATCTTTTAATATGCTAATGCTTGAATTCTTTTGGCGTTTTTGTGTTGCTGCTCATCACAGCTCATCTGCCTTCAATTTGAAGGCTTTTCGTTTTCAGCGGACCCCCTCTACAGCTGTTCAGTGTGAAACTGAGGGTCTGATTGTATGTTATCCTATTTGTAGATGTCCAAGAATGGAAGGAGCCTGCACCGCCAGCCCCTGCAGACACGGAGGCACCTGCTTGGACCACTGGTCCTGGCAGCAGTGTCAGTGTGTGGATGGTTTTACCGGCAAATTCTGTGAGAAATGTAAGTATCTTTCTTTGATGGCTTGTTCTCGGTTTGACTAAATTGTTAGAGCTGTTGGCGTTACAATTCTAGCTCAACACCTATTCGGTTAAAATAAACCAGGAGACCTTCAGAAATTTTTAAAAAATAAACTTTAAACTATTTTGTCAATTGCCACAATATTTTTTCCAGTGTAATCAGTAATCAAGTGTTATTTTTAGGGTTTTTTTGTACTGTTTTTGGAAGTTTTGCAAAGGACAAAACCTTCTTCGTTTTAATCCTCCTTTTTATTCTGGAACCGTGCGGTGGTAAAATGTTGGAGCCTGAACTGTCATAGACAACGAGTTACGATTGAACTCTGCAAGCGGTGATTAACTAAAATCTACTTTCTGTGGGGTTTGGCGCAGGACAAAGTTAAATGATAACAATTAAAGCTGCAAGTGTTTTGTTTACTTGATAAATGCAGACATGTGATTTTGGGCTTGAAGCTTATCCTTTGAAAAGGTCACAGTTGTGTCAGGGTTTATTAGTCTTGCTGAAAGTGATTTACTAATTCATTTCCCACAGAAAAGGTCTGTATTTACTGGGAAAGATGGTGAGAACAAAAAGAAACTACATGGAAATACTTTGTTTTAAAGTTCATTTTAAAACAGATGTGCTTTTCACAGATGTGACTGCAGACACCGCCCTCTCTCTGGATGGTACCGGACGGCTGGACTACTCACTAAAGCAAGGTCCTAAACGTGACATCCTGCTGAGACAGTCGCTGGAGGATGGGACGTCCGTTCCGGTCACTCCAAGTAGATTGGCGGTTAAGTTTAGAACGCGCAGTAAGAGCGGTACACTGCTCCACGTCCAGGAGAGCAGCAACTACACAACTATAAAGGTGAGAAAGAAAGAAGAGTATGGAAGATATTTATGAATTCTGTTTTTTTTTTTAATATATTTTATCGATCCCTGACCAGGAAATTTGTGTGCTGCACTACACCGTAGCAGGCTGCCACCTATGACGGCGCCAATAGTGGGATAAACGAGGGGTTAGGTGTCTTCTCCGAGGACCTAACCCCTCGTTTCTCCCACCATTGGCGCCGTTTTATAACACAACTTAAATTTGCCTGCCCTTGATGTACTCGTGCTCATAAATAAGTGTACTGAAAATATAATATAGGTATAGACATATACTTACGTTCCTACCCTCACCAGCCATGGTCACCAGCTGTGGGTGGTGACCGAAAGAATGAGATCGCAGGTACAACCAGCCGAAGTGAGCTTCCTCCGCAGGGTGGCTGGGCTCTCACTCACAGATCGGGTGAGCAGCTCTGCCATCCGGGAGGAGCTCGGTGTCGAGCCGCTCCTCCTCCAGGTCGAGAAGAGCCTGATGGGTTGGTTCGGGCATCTGGTCAGGATGCCCCCCGAGCGCCTCGCAGGCGAGGTGTTTCGGGCACGTCCCACCGGGAGGAGACCAAGGGGCAGACCCCGGACCCACTGGAGAGACTATGTCTCACAGGTGGCTGGCGAACGACTTGGGATCCTTACGTGTGAGCTGGAGGATGCAGCTGTGGTGAGAGGCCTGGGCTGCCCATTTGAGGCTTTTGCCCGCGCGACCCGACCCCAGAACAAGCGGGAGATGACGGAATGGAATAGTATAGACATAATAACTGTGGACGCTGTGGACATTGTAAAGCTTAGCCAATCACATTTGTATGGGGAACAAAACCATTAGCCCACAGTCTGTTAATCACTTCCGTGTTTCCTGTAACAAGTATTTATTTAAAGTTGTTCTATTGGTTAGAAACGAAAAGCTAGAAGAATCCAGAAAAGACTGAGATGTGCCTTCATGTTTGCAGTGAATTCATGAATGGATGTTGGGTTGTCGGTGTTAGAAAATATTCCATAACACATTTTTAAAACGAAAATAATGTTCTGGAAAATAACCAAAATTAAATTTTAAAATCTTCTTCTTCTTTCGGCATTTCCCTTCAGGGGTCGCCACAGTAAGTCAGTTTCTTCCATCTAACCCTATCTGCTGTATCTTCTTCGGTCACACCAACTATCTTCATGTCTTCCTTCACTGTATCCATGAACCTCCTCTTTGGTCTTCCTCTAGTCCTCTTTCTTGGTGGTTCCAAACCCAGCATCCTTCTACCGATGTACTCGGTCTCTCTTCTCTGCACATGTCCAACCATCTCAGTCTGTTCTCTCGGACTTTATCTCCAAAACCACTAACATGTGCTGTTCCTCGGATCCTGTCCATCCTGGTCACTCCCAGAGAGATCCTCAGCATCTTCATCTCTGCTACCTCCATATCTGTTTCCTGTCTTTTCCTCAGTGCCACTGTCTCTAGACCAAACAGCATGGCCGGTCTCACCACGGTTTTGTACACTTTTCCTTTCATTTTAGCTGCTGTCGCACATCACACCTGATACTTTTCTCCACCCGTTCCAGTCTGCTTGAACACGCTTCTTCACCTCTTTTCCACACTCTCCATTGCTCTGGACTGTTGATCCTAAGTACTTAAAATCTTCCACCTTCTTTATCTCTTCTCCCTGTAACCTCACTTTTCCATTTGGATCCTTCTCATCCTTCTCATTAAATTTTGAGTCTCAACTTGTGCAAAATCAACTTTCAGTGTTGGGTACCTCATGACCGTGATGTCTGGAACTAGCGTTTGTCATCAAGGGTTTTTGGAAAATTGTATTTGTATTTTTAACAACTTCCACTTGACAACAAACGGTGCCAGCTATGGTGATGATGCAAAAAGCTACTTCAACGATGCTTTTCTATGTAGCAGAAAGGATTTCACTAACTCACCGCTTTCCCTATGCTTTTTTATCCCGCTTTCCGCTTCACTTATGGGTTGGGCGTTCATCAGTTCTTACCAGGGACTATCAAATAAAAAACAAGAGATTAAGTTACTGAAAGTGACCAGTTCTTCCATCGTAAATAAAGAATGAAAAAAAAAGTTCAATAAATTTGCACTATTATTTTTTAAATTCTCCCATGAAGGAACTCCTGAATGAATCGGTGAAGTGCTCCATCATGGTTAGTAATATGCATTGATGACATGTCAACAAAACTTAAAATACCTTCTAAATTTAAACCATTTTCTTGAGAATTTAAGACTTTGGAAGTTTTGTTCCCTTCTGGCATAACGACAAAATTCTCAACAACTCTCAACTGACCTGACCTGTCAAGAGCTGATGAGTTTATTTTTTAAAAAAAGGGAGAAAAATGAAAGAAAAGACCGATGTAATCCAGTTTTAATTCATCACAAGTCCTGCTTTCTTTTTTTTTTGGACTGGAATCCCATGGGTTGTGACTAATCAAATGCATTAACAAAGTGATAATCCTGTAGTGGTGAATGCCAAATGCCTTTAAACCATTTCAGCTGGCCTAAAAATGTTAACAATAACAACTAATGGAGGAAAACAAATGGAGCCAAACTTTCCAAAAGAAGTTTAAAAAAGTATAGAAATCCAAGTAGCACTGGGGAGTTTTTTAAATCTGTAGAAAACTCATGCGTAAATATGGCAAGCTGCAATTTTGGACTTTTAGCAATGGTGAGGAGGGAGAAAAATGGATTTACCCTAAAAATAATCCAAGTTTTTGGTGAGTAATATGTCAGTATGACCGTAAATGTCTTTGGACTTATCAAGTTTTGTATCTCAGGCACTGGCACTACGAGACTTTTTCACCACCAGATTATTTATTGAATAAAGATATTCAATGAGGAATTTTTCACCATTCAGTGCAGTAAGATAGTTTTACTACTAGTAAGATGGATCTCTGCCATCAGGGAAGAGCTTGGAGTAGAGTCGTTGCTCCTCCGGGTCTGGAAAATCCAGTTGAGGTGGTTTCGGCATCTGGTTAGGATGCAACCCGAACGCCTCGCAGGTGAGGTGTTTCGGGCACATCCAATGAGTAGAGGCGTTGGTCCTCTGGGTCTGGAGAAGCCAGATGAGGTGTTTTCGGCATCTGATTAGGATGTATCCCGAACGCCTCAATGGTGTGGTATTTCGGGCACATCCAATGAGTAGAGGCGTTGCTCCTCCGGGTCTGGAGAAACCAAATGAGGTGGTTTCGGCATGTGGTTAGAATGCAACCCGAACGCCTCGCTGGTGAGGTGTTTCGGGCACATCCAAGGAGTAGAGTCGTTGCTCCTCCGGGTCTGGAGAAACCAAATGAGGTGTTTTCGCCATCTGATCAGGATGCATCCCGAACGCCTCGCTGTTGAGGTGTTTCGGGCATGTCCTAGTGCCCGAAACACTAGGCAGACCCTGGACCCATCTGTTATGTCTCACAGATGGCCAGGGAACATCTCGGGATCCTCCCAAGTGAGGAAGAGGATGCAGCCGGTGTGAGAGAACCCCAGGATTTCTAGTCTGAGGCTGTTGCCTCCTACACCCAGCCCCAAATAAGCGGAAGATGACGGAACGGAAAGATGATGTTATGAAGACAGAGCACTACCGAAAACATAGGTGTTAAATGCCCGCTTGGCACGATAGTTCAAAGTCTGGTTATCTCCATGAGACCAGCAGGCAGTTAGAACAAAAAAGTCTTCAAGATTAAATAGGTGAGGAAAAATACAAGCCAGATGGTCTTCACCATGCTCTTTCCAATCACTCTCGCCACAAATTAAAGAAGCATTTATGCGCAAAAAAGATTTACAAATATCAGCTCGAAAAAACGTTCCAAATGCAGAGAAACCCATGGGTTCCCTCTCAGACCCAACCCAGCCCTCGGTTAAGATCTTACACAATAGATTACTTTTCAAAAAACTACATCATTGCTTGGGAAAATCTTATTGAACTGAAACAAAAGAAGAATTAGCTCAAATTTTTCCAAGATGACGTTAGAAAGTAATAGATTGCACAGACAACTTGAAGTTCTTGTTGCTAAAATCAGGTTTATGAGGTGCTGACACATGATGTTCAGAGTTTCTGCTCTTTTTGTTACAAACAGCTCTTGTTAGATAAATAATGACACTGTAAAATGTCATGAGGTTGGTTTTACATCCAAGGAGAATTTTATGCCCTTATATGTTTAAAAAAAAAAATTAGAGACTATCCCTCCACTGTCCCGTATCACCATCAGCCCAACTCCCCCTTCCTTTCCTCTCATCCTGCCCAGCACCCCGATCCTCTGACAGATGTTGGACAGCTGCCCGAAAAGACTCAAAACCCCATTCATCTAACACCCTCCACTCATCGTGCCATCGGCCCCTTCGCGCTGCACCGTCGACCTTCTTTTTTCTTTCTGGGCCCAAACGACTGCTGGTGCTCATCAAATCACCATCTCATCTTCCCGAACAGTCCGACCAGATCATAAGAGTTGTGAAAGAAAGAAAAGAGCAGTGGGGGGATCCTTGGTGTGCATGTGTATATGTTGGGAGAACTGTATAAAAAAAACATGTTAAATATATAAAAGCGTGAATGCTTTTCCAGCTCTGTATTTTTTGGCTTTAGGGACTTTCTGTTTTTTTTTTTTTCTCGTTTTAAATCAGTTCTAACGGAAGCTACTTATCATTGCTGAGTTTTTGGAGTCTTTGGAAAAGTAAAAAAAAAGAAGATTACTTTTCCATCGAAGTGGGAAGAACACGAGATTACCATACGCCCTTTTTTTTTATTTTTTATTTTCCCCATGCCAAATCAAGCTTTATTAATTTCCTTTAAAGACGTCCGCTAGCCTGTCCTCATAAACATCCCTATCCGGTGGACGTTTGAAAGATTATATTCTCGTAGGCTTCTGATTACCCACTGTTCGTGAGAACATAATGAAGTGTTCTGCCCGAAAAAGATTTACAAGCATCTCTTTGCATTTTTGTTTTGGACCTCTAACCTCAGCTGTTAGTCTAAGCGGTATGGTGATGATGGTGTTATGAAGACAGACAGGAGACTTCCTCTCATTGGCTGACATTGATGCTGACACTATAAATTATTGCTTTAATAATAATAATAAAAAAACTGCAGTTTTACTTTTATTTATGCATCCTGTCCTCATAGATTATGAGTCATCATGTGCTGGAAATGATAAATTATACCAGCCTGCAGATTTACGAGCAAGTGATTTGTTAAGCAATCTGTCATGTGTGTTTTATATTTGGTGTTCATGTCAGTATGAAGACGTTACTGCACTCGCTGAGTGAGCTATTCTCATTTAGTTCTTCTTCTTCTTTCGGCATTTCCCTTTAGGGATCACCACAGCAAGTCAGTTTCTTCCATCTAATCCTATCTGCTGCATCTTCTTTGGTCACACCAACTATCTTCATGACTTCCTTCACTGTATCCAAGAACCTCCTCTTTGGCCTTCCACTAGTCCTCTTTCCTGGTGGTTCCAAACCCAGCATCCCTCTTCCGATGTACTCTCTCTCTCTCCTGCACATGTTCAAACCATCTCAGTCTTGCCTCTTGAACTTTATCCCCAAAACCTCTAACATGTGCTGTTCCTCTGATCCTGTCCATCCTGGTCACTCCCAGAGAGATCCTCAGCATCTTCATCTCTGCTACCTCCATCTCTGCTTCCTGTCTTTTTCTCAGTGCCACTGTCTCTAGACCAAACAGCATGGCCGCTCTCACCACGGTTTTGTACACTTTCCCTTTCATTCTAGCTGAAACGCTTCTATCACACATCACACCACCCGTTCCAGCCTGCTTGAACACGCTTCTTCACCTCTTTTCCACACTCTCCATTGCTCTGGACTGTTGATTCTAGATACTTAAAATCTTCCACCTTCTTTATCTCTTCCCCCTTTAACCTCACTTTTCCATTTGGATCCCTCTCATTCACACACATGTACTCTGTCTTACTCTGACTAATCTTCATTCCTCTTCTTTCTAGTGCAAACCTCCACCTCTCCAGCTTTTCCTCCACCTCTTCCCTCCTCTCACTACAGATTACAATGTCATCTGCAAACATCATTGTCCATGGAGATTCCTGTCTAACCTCGTCTGTCAGCCTGTCCATAACCACAGCAAACAGCAAAGAGCTCAGAGCAGATCATTTATTTATCAGATATTCTCATTTAGTTACTCTTATTAAGTTCATTTTTCTTTGCCTTCTTGAGGAAAGAGATTCAAATGTTTGCAGTCGTAGTTCCCAAACTGAAATCCAACGGTTTAGAATCTTGTGCAGCACAAATACACAGTTTGCCAAAGCTGAAGCTGGATTTGATCTTTTTAACCAGTAAAATTCTGAATTGTCGCTGCAATTTTTCCATTTCTACAACATGTTGATTGAAATTTAACTGAATATGTTTTTGGTATTCAACCACTTTCTTTTGGAGAGAAACAACAGAACAAAACCATACCATAGCCATACCAGCCTGTCTGTGCCTGATCCTGTCAGACCTCAGAAGCTAAGCAGGCTGGGCCTGGGTTGTACATCGATGGGAGACCGCAGGAGCCCCAGGTGCCACAGTGGGATGATCGTAGAGATTAAATTGCCGTTGTGTCCCTGGGCAAGACACTTCACGCACGTTGCCTAGTCTGAATGGTGTGTGTGCGATTGGTTGTTGATGGTCATAAGGGCCAGTGGCGCAAAATGGCAGCCTCACTTCTGTCAGTTTGCCACAGGGCAGCTGTGGTTACAACAGTAGCTTACCATCACCTGGTATGGAGGGAATTAATAATGCATATGGGAAGCGTCTTTGAGAGTCCTGAAAAGCGCTATATAAATACAATGCATTATTATTATTATTAAAACCAAAATAATATCCAGATATCAAAACTAGGGTGAATTGATGTCCCAAAAAGTTTGGGACTGTTCCGAAATTAAAACATGAGTTTTGCAAAGCTGCAAAGTGGATTCAGGTTAAGGTCTCTAGTTTAAGTCCTTCTTATAGATTTCAAATTTATATCAAATCCTTGTAAACTTGGACCGAGCTAGACATCGACGTTTTTTTTTTTTTTTTTTATCGTAAATCTAAATTATGCTTTGAAGTCTGTGATCCATGTTGGTAACGTTTCAACAAAATTGGTCAAATCTGGATTTACAGTATATGTTGATGTTGTTTCTTGCTCAAAAATTCTTGGTTTTGTGTCCTCCCCCCCTCACCCACTCACACACACACTTTTCAGTCAGTTTGAAGACTAAGAACTTTTTCTGATTTACGTTCTTCGTTAATGTCGGAAAAACTTCAGTCTTTCCAAAGATCTTTTGAATAAAGTTTTATTGAACTTTAGAAAATGGGTTGAACATAAATAAATAAATAAATGAATTACTCTATTCATCCCTCACCGGGGAAATTTGTGTGCTGCACTCCTTACACCGCAGCAGGCTGCCCTTCAACGGCGCCAATGGTGGGAGAAGTGGGGGTTAGGTGTCTTCTCCAAGGACCCTAGACGTGCTCTCTGTGGGACGCAGAGAGCACATAACATTATAATTAGTTTATAGATTACATGCATTGGCTCACAAACAAAACCCAAACTATCGACCATTAAAGATAACTTTAGGATTATTTTTTTAGGGTAACCCTAGGGTAAAACCAGCTTCGTTTTACTGAACCAAAAACTGGTTCAGTTTCTTGTTAACTGAACCAGTTTTATCTTCTCATAAGTATCACCCTCATATTTATTTTTACAAAGCATCTATTAAAAATTCTTGCCGACTTAGCGGTTGCTGACCTCAACATCTAAAATTAAAATACAATTTTGTGTAATAAAAGTCATGTTTCAGGTATTCTTCAACAAGTTTATGAAACAATTAGCTATAATTGGGTTGAAATGAGTTTTCCATTTTATTTTTAATTTTATTTCTTTATTTTGAGCAAAAAAAGTAGAAAATAGAGGGAAAAAAAGAAATACACAAAATTTCACAATGTATAAAATATATGCTCAAAATGGAGTGAGTTGAAGAAAACCTTTTGGGTCCAAACTCCTATCATACATAAATCAGAATGCAATAATAACAAATTAGAATAAAGTCAAATAAATAGAAATTTAGCCCAACCCTCATCGCTCCCAAAAAAAATGTTAGAACAAATAACTGTAACACATCAAGAAAAGAAACAGATTAACATTCGTTGATTTCATATTTTGTGAAGACCATTTCTATACATTTTGTTCTAGTAGCATCGATTCAACAGATGCTCGTTTGTTATTGTTATAGAAGAAGGAGAGACGGTGGACATAAATGTAAAAACTAACTTGGTAACAAATGCAAAACCCCAAAAATTACTGCTAGAAGGTAAAAAAGTTCTGAAAAGTTGAGTTTGCATAAGATGAGACTTTTAAATTTATTGGTCAGCTTTGACGAAAAGGGATTACGATAATCCTGTTAACCACTTAGATAACTTATTCGATTGATTTACGACACCATGGAATGACTCGTCTCATGCATCATCATTTCTTTTATTCTAGCTGAGAAACGGGAACATCCACTACATTTCGGATGCGGGCGTTGGCGGGAAAGTGGAAAGAACTGTGGGCGATATCGTGCTCTCAGACGGACAGTGGCACACTCTCGAACTCCTCAGGAATGGCACCCTCACTGTGATCCAGGTGGATAACGTCCTTCCCAAAGTTATCCAACTCGCCACCCAGGACTTTGGGGGTCTCAGTGTTTTGACCTTTTCTTTGGGCGGGATCCCTCCAGGACCGGCTCAACAAAAGACAGGAGCAGGTGAGATTATTATTTATCCCTTCTCATTTTAGATTACCGTATTTTCTGCACTATAAGGCGCAGCTAAAAACTTTAAATTTTCTCTAAAGTCCACGATGCGCCTTTTAACCCGGAGCGCCTTATAAATGGATTAATATCGAGCTACACCAGGTGTCGCAACTGTGGTAAGCAGTCGCCGACTCCATTTACCCCGTAAAAGAAGTAGTGCGCGGTGCATGCTGGGATATATGAAAGGGCGTCCCATTAGGTGTGTTCGAGATGACACAGGCAGACGCAGTTCTACCTGGCATGCATTGTGCACAGATCTGCGCCGATCAGAACTGCGTCCACTCGTGTCATCTCGAGCACACCTATTTCCATTTATGTGTTTGTGTGAAGACCCGGAAATGGCTCCTACCAAGAGACACTGTCACACCGCAGAGTTTAAACTCAAGGCGATCAGTCACGCTGTAGAACACAGGAATAGAGCCGCAGCAAGAGAGTTTAACATCAATGAATCAATGGTGAGGAAGTGGAGGAAGCAAGAGGATGCGCTGCGCCAAGTAAGTGAGACTAAACAGAGTTTATCTCCAATGGAAGATAAACTGTGTCACAAAAATACTAATACTTTATCTCAGAGAAAATAATAAAACAGCTGTTTATTCATTTTGGGAGTAAAAACAGAAAGCTGTTTTGTAATTGTTAATAAAGTTTGACTGACCATCTGACTGTTTTTTTTTTTTTTTTTACATTTCCTTTAGCACAGCACCATTTAGTGAATGCATAACGTAACCCCAGCCTTTACTGTAGCGCCTTACAATGCGGTGCGCCTTATAGTGCGGAAAATACGGTGGTTGTGTGTTGCCTTACGCGGAACTAAAGTTGTTGTTATGTACCTTATGTATACCCTTTGCTGTCTCCCTATGCTTTGTGTCAACTTTGATTGGAAATGTGTCTTTTGGGTTGAAGGAAAGTATGAAAACAGGTCATGAAATCAAGTCACCCCTGTCTGTAATTAAGCAGGAATCTCATTTTTAACTTGCGAGTAAAAGATCATGAGAAACCATATAATTTAAGAAGGGAAGAGGTATCAGCTGTTCCTCATTTCCACCACCACACCATATCTGAAGATTCAATTAAGTTGTTATGTTTTGCTCATAATGTAATTTAGTCATTTTTAATGTGATGTTTTCTTGGCGGAGTACCGGAAGATTACTACTTCTGGATAAAAGGCTTATATTTTATTTTGGAATGTGACGGTGTCATCGGAATAGATATGCTTCATAATGGCAACATCATGATGTTCCAATATTTTTTTTCCGTTCCGTCATCTTCCGCTTATCCGGGGTAGGGTTGCGTGGTCAACAGCCTCAGACGGGAAGCCCAGGCTTCGCTCACCTCACTTCGCTATCCTCCAGCTCATCCGGAAGGATCCCGAGTCGTTCCCCAGCCAGCTGTGAGACATAGTCTCTCCAGTGGGTCTCCGCCCGGTGGGAAGTCCCCGAAACGCCTCACCAGTGAGACGCTATGGGGGTGTCATGACCAGATGCCCAAACCACGCCATCTGGCTTTTCTCAACCTGGAGGAGGAGCGGCTTGACACAGAGCTCCTCCCGAATGGCACAGCTCCTCACCCAATCTCTGAGTGAGAGCCCAGCCACCCTGCGGAGGAAGCTCATTTCGGCCGCTTGTACCTGCGACCTCATTCTTTCGGTCACCACCCACAGCTGGTGACCATAAGTGAGGGTAAGAATGTAGATCGACTTGTAAATCGAGAGCTTTGGTTTTCGGCTCAGCTCTTTCTTTATTTCATGTTCCAATATTACAGTAGTATAATTTTCACAAAACAATTATGTTATAATTTTTCCACCAAAAAAAACAAGCGTTCAGAGTCTTCAGCAGTCAACAGATCAAAGTCATTACAAATAGGAACGCACACTGACCTCTGCAATCAGGTTAGTGTTAAAAAAAAAATTACTTCAGCTTATATTCTATCCACTGTAAAAAAAAAAAAGTATCATTTTAATTACACAAAGGCAGAAAAAAAAAAAAAAAACACCAATTGACTCGTTTTTACTGTAACCATACAAGATGTTCCACTCTGCCTCTTTGTTGCATGCTTGTTTTGGAATTTAAAACATAATTTAATTTTAACCAAAATCTTCTTTTACTGGTTGCTCACTTCCAGTTAGTCATATTTTAGCAACTCGCTTGCGGAAAAAGTGTGTGCACTTCGGTCCTAAAATGTGTTTATCCAGAATTAGAAAATTACCATGTTGCCCTGCAACTACTGGTGACTTGTTTGAGGTGTATCCTGCCTGTAGCCTGAAATCAGCCGGGCTGGGCTCTGCTACCTGGCTAGCAGAACCACTGACCCTGTTAGGGGTATACTGAGGGGTATAGTATTTAGGGGCTTTGTTAGTAATGTCATAAATGTAAAATATGACAAGAAAGACCTAAATGTTTAAGACTAGGGCATCATACATCATCTTTCTTTCTTGTTATTATGACACGCATTTACCATAATTCCACGGCTATAAGGCGCATATAAACGTCTTAGATTTTCTTCAAAATGAGCGGTGCGTCCTTTCGTGCGGTGCGCCTTGTGTGTGAGAAAAAGTGGACCTAAAAGAAAACGCGGTGCTCGTGAGAAAAGGCGGACCTAAAAGAAAAAGCGGTGCCCGCGAGGCATGAGAACGTTAAAGAGTGAAGTGTGGGCATGGATTGTGTATAAAAAAGGTATGTGCTGTATGCACAACATTGCTGTTTTAACTCTGAAAATGGCAAAGAGACACGCTTATGACGCTCAGTTTAAGCTGAAGGCAATCAGCTACGCGGAGGAACATGGGAATCGAGCCGCCGCGAGAAATTTTAGCATATAACGAGTCAATGGATTGTAGATGCTTGGACTAACGTGTCTGCTGATACTGTTATCCGAGCTTTCGCAAAAGCTGGTATCATTTCTGAGGAGCTGCACAATACAGACAGTGAGTTTGACAGCAAGGAGCGAAGTGGACCTGCTCTACTAGATTTTGCGCAGCTGTTTGTCCCGAAACAGAGGATGAGGACTTTGATGGATTTGAATAAAGACTATTACCGGTAATGTGCTTGTTTAGTATCGTTACTACTTAAATAAAGCACAACCAAACTCAGTTTTGCTCCCGATCAATTTTTTAATACGCACATTTGCATGCTTGCGTGTGTGTTGTTGTAAGGCGGTGTGTGACTGAGACTGCGCCTTTTTGTACGGTGCGCCTAATGGCCGTGAAATTACGGTAGTAAGTGGTGCGCTTCATTAATGCCCGACTCCGTGGATTCATTACGGTCTGGGTTTTCAACTGTTCAGACGTCAGTTTTCACACCGTGTAAGCGGACTGGGAAAGCATCGAGGTGTTGGCACTGCAGCATCAAATTTCCCTTCAGGGATTGATAGTGTATTTTCAATCCAATTCATATGTGTGAGGTCTTTTATAATATCATAGGTCTCTCTACAGTTTTGTGATTAATATTAAATTGTAGAAAAATACTGTACAATAAATACAATATTTTTGTATCATGAGAATAACATATCTTCATGATACAAGATTCCAGCTCACAGAGCCCATTTTGATCAACTCCAGACAGTAATATTTCATTCCTGAAAAAAAGCAAGATTCTGCAAGTGACTGTAAATCTGTTAGGATTAAGATTTACTTGCTAGAAATTTAAAAGGAGGTAAAATCATGCGGCTATTTTCACGAGTACCTAATAACCAATATTAGCTTAATTTGAGCTAATTTTGGAAGAGTTGTGGAATTTTTGTGTTTCCCCTCCTAAACCTTATCATCTCTGTATGATTTGCTTGGTCTTAAATCCTTCATTAGTTGTCCTTGAACGCGAGTTTGGAAAAGGTAAAAGAGAGGTTTTCCAAGAGGTAATCTGACAGTAAATTTTAGAACTTTCAGGGAGGGAAACAAAGCTTATACTATGAACTAATATGGTAAAAATGATTTGTTGACCTGCTTTGCACACAAAACTGTTTCAGAATAAACTTACTCTCAGCATGCAGACCTATGGCCCAATGCCTGATTCTCTGTGCGAGTCTGAGCTATCTGTTGTTGTGTTCTGCTGTGTAGTCGTTTTTTAATGGCTAATGAAGAGACACAAATGAATTAAATCTGCATGGGGATAAATTTAATAAAAGTTTGTTTACATCGGTGAGGCGGTGCCATTAGGCAATACACAAAGCAACACACTGAATTAGAAACAGAAACCTTCATTTAAGCCAGATGCGAGTCTTGAAGCTATAACAGCTCCAATGGTTCTTGTTTTGTTTTTTTTAAAAGACACATAATTTTATTTATCTCACATTGATCATGATGAATACAATAATTTCTTTTAAAGATTTTTTTTAAAAAAATATTGCAGTAGATTTATTGATACATTTTATTATTTTTTGTTTCTTTTTAATGTTCGGGTTTTGTTTTTTTTTAAGCTTGAACCAATTATCCATCCAAACAAAATTCCTTTAGTCGTGATTATCGCTCCCAGTTCCTGCTGTTTATGAGGAAATGATCCAACATCGGAAGACATTTTTCAAAGCCATCAGTCTGCTGCCAGTTGGGAATAATTTCCCTCTAGGCACAGGCTTTGTCCATACGAGCTGCTGTTAGCTGTTTCTTGTTAACTGAACCAGTTTTATCTTCTCTTTATCTGCAGGTTTTGATGGCTGCCTGGCCTATGTGAAATACAACGGAGAGAACTTACCGTTTACTGGAGAGCACAGCCTCGTCACTTTAACCAAGACCAGTTCTTCTGTCAAGATCGGATGTAGAGGTCCCAATTTATGTGAGAGCAGTCCATGCTGGGATGGTCTAATGTGTGTCAACCAATGGTACACATACCAATGTGTTCCACCCGGAGATTGTGCCTCTAATCCTTGCCAGAACCAGGGCAGCTGTGTGCCAGACCCACGTTCGGGCTACACCTGCGTCTGCTCTGAGTTCTACACTGGGAGGACTTGTGAGACATTGGTAGCCTGTCTAGGTGTGCAGTGTCCCCAGGGTACTATCTGCAACTCAGCCAACAATGGGGGATTTGTCTGCAGCCCCAGCCCAACAGTTGAAACTTTGTCACTCCCCATTTGGGCTGTGCCGGCCATTGTTGGCAGCTGTGCCACAGTCCTGGCCTTGGTGGTTCTCAGTCTTATTCTGTGCAACCACTGTAAGGACCGCAACAAGACCAAGGTGCCAAAGGAACCCAAGGAGAAGAAACCCAAGGAAAAGAAAAAGAAGAAAAAGAAGAAGGGGAGTGAGAATGTTGCTTTTGATGATCCAGACAACATCCCACCGTATGGTGATGACATGACCGTACGGAAGCAACCAGAAGGCAACCCCAAACCAGACATCATTGAGAGAGAGAATCCTTATCTCATTTATGATGAAACAGACATTCCCCATAACAATGAGACTGTTCCCAGTGCTCCATGTGCACCCTGCAATGGCCCAGAAGCAGATATTGAACATTACGACATTGACAACGCTAGCAGCATCGCCCCTTCCGATGCCGACATCATCCAACATTATAAACAGTTTCGTAGCCACACACCCAAGTTTTCCATCCAGCGACACAGCCCTCTGGGCTTTGCTAGACAGTCTCCTTTACCTCTTGGAGCAACAAGTTACTCGTATCAGCCTCAGTATACTCAGGCTTTAAGGTCAACCCCCCTCAGCCACTCTCACTCAGCCTGCCCCACTCCAAACCCTCTCTCCAGACACTCCCCAGCTCCCTTCACCAAACCTTCCTCGTTTTACCGGAACACTCCCACCAGAGAGCTTAACTTGGCTCGCCGTGAGGGTAGCCCTCTAGATATGCACAACGACATGTGCCAACCACCTCCTATGTTCAACTACGCCACCCGACTGGGGCGGCGCAGCAAAAGCCCGCAGACCATGGCCAGTCATGGGCATCACTCCAGGCCTGGCAGTCGACTGAAGCAGCCTATTGAGCAGATCCCCCTGGAGACAGGGCCTCCGGTGGGTCTGTCTATTGAGGAAGTGGAGAGGCTGAACACTCCACGCCCTCGCAATCCAAGTATCTGCAGCGCCGACCATGGGCGCTCCAGTTCAGAGGAGGACTGTCGTAGACCGCTGTCAAGGGTCCGCAACCCGGCTGACGGCATCCCAGCGCCAGAGTCCTCTTCAGAAAGTGACTCACATGACTCCTTCACTTGCTCGGAGATGGAGTATGACCGGGACAAGCCAGTGTCCTACAGCTCTCGGGTCCCAAAACTCTCGCAAGTCAATGAATCAGACGCCGATGATGAGGACTACGGCGGGAGACTCAAGCAGAGACGGTATTCAAGTCGGCGTGCGGAAGGAGGACCTGGCATTGTTCAGATGCCCTCAACCGAGCAGCACCACACTTTGCCTCACAAACTGGGCCAGCAAGCAGGGGGCTTCAACTGGGACAATTTGTTGAACTGGGGTCCCGGCTTTGGACATTATGTAGACGTTTTCAAGGACTTAGCCTTGCTCCCTGAAAATGCAGCCGCTAAAGACATTGAGATAAACAGTGGGGATGGTTCAGTGACCATACTAAATGAAGGAGAAGCTGAACAATATGTATGAGACTATTTATTTCGGTGTTGTAGAATATGGAGATGTTCTCTGTTAAAAACTGTATATTTTGAGAGAACATTGGATTAAATGTTTTGAGTTCCATTTTTTTACAATATCCTGTGTAATAGGACGACTTTCAATGTGGTAAGGCAGAATAATAACATCCGAACAGTGTTTATTTTTCACCGTCTTGGATTAGTTTAGCAGTCTTTCCAGATTTAGACTCTACAATCATACCTTCATCTCACCAGACCTCACCAGAAATTTCTGCCTAAATTCAATTTAGAATATGCAAAGTTCTTTCCACTGTATCTTGATCAAAAATTTCTGTTCTTTATTGCTAGCATTAGCAATTTTCTAACACTTCTGTCACATTCGCAACTAAGGTATAAGAGTCAGGATAACATGAAGAAAATTCCAGCTGGAGTGCTGGGAAGTCTTTCTGGCTTTATCTGTTCGGGGTCAAATTGTGATTGTGTTGATGCGAAGCATGTGTGAATGTTTCTAAAGCACCTGAGATGAGCGTGAATGTGAGTGCACACCAAGGGCTTGCACACTATAACAGACCAAACCCATCATGTGAACCCTTTCACCTACGTGTGTTTTCTAACAGAGGACTGGCTAAGCACTCCAAGAGTGAGATGTAATCGAGTCTCCTGCCTTACAGACATTTGAGGATTCTTCTACCTTGTTTTATTGTTTTTTTCCCCCCTGTGGCTTGAGGAGAGAAAGCTTTCAGAGGGAAATTGTGTTGTTTGTTTGCAAAAATTACATTAACATTCTTTGACCAGCCAAGTGTCTCTTAGGCAAGATGATTAGTCTGTAAAACAACTAAAAACACTATGAATTTATGTACATTCTGTTTTTACTTTTGTGCAAATTGCAAATTCATTTTTCATGTCGGCATCCTCATTATTTTCACGAGTATGGTTTCTACATTTTTGTACTGTTTATTAACTTAAATTACTTAAGCTGTGTTTTTATGGATATTTTCATATGCCGTAATGTATGTTCTTACTTCAGGGAAAGTAAGATGGATGACTTATTTTTTACATTGTTACATATGTAACATCAGTATTTTCCACTTTTGATAAAAACTATAACATGTTGTATGCTTTGTACTTGTAAAAAGCCAATAACTGAATAAAAAAGTATTTATTTAAGCCTTTTTTAATGTTCTAACAAGACCATATTTCAAATTCAAGATTCTTTATCGTAACTATTGTCGTAGTTACCGTATTTTCCGCACTATAAGGCGCACTGCATTATAAGGCGCACCTTCAATAAATGAAATTTTTAAAAACTTTTTCCATATATAAGGCGCTATATATAAGGCATTATAAGGCACTACAATAAAGGCTGAGGTTACGTTATGCATTCACTAAATGGTGCTGCGCTAAAGGGAATGTAAACAAAAAAAAAAAACGTCAGGTCAGTCAAACGTTACAGTTTTAAAACATCTTTCTGTTTTTAACTCCCAAAATAGCTGTTTTATTATTTTCTCCGAGATAAAGTATTAGTATTTTTGTGACACAGTTCATCTTTCATTGGAGATAAACTCTGTTTAGTCTTACTTACTTGGTGCAGCACATCCTCTTGCTTCCTCCACTTCCTAACCATTGATTTGTTAATGTTAAACTCTCTCGCTGCAGCTCTATTCCCGTGTTCTACTGCGTGACCGATCGCCTTGAGTTTAGACTCTGCGGTGTAACAGTGTCTCTTGGTAGGAGCCACTACTTCTTCTATGGGGGAAATGGAGTCGGCGGCTGCTTACCGCAGTTGCAACACCTGTTGTAGCTCAATATTAATCCATATATAAGGCTCTCCGGGTTAAAAGGCGCATCGTGGACTTTAGAGAAAATTTAAGGTTTTTAGGTGCGCCTTATAGTCCGGAAAATACGGTAAATTTAGACAAACTCCAGACATTCTTGCTGTATCAAGTTTGGTTTATCAAGAAAAACCTTCTTCAGGTAAAATTGCAAAATTCCCAAAAGAGTTTTTGTTTTTTTACAGTTTTTAAATAATGCAGAAGCCCAACAAAATATGTAAAAAAGGCACCCCAAACCAGCCTGAAACCGAGCCTCTTCGTTTACAGCCAAACCAAACATCACGCAGACTCCATACTGCAGGTCAATATATTGCTTTCAGCAATTATTTACATCTGGCTTATTTAACAGAGCACTTTTGTGTCATAGCTTAGTGATTCGGCATGCAACATGCTTATCTTTTCCATCATCATGGGGCGGGAGGCCACGCTGGGAACATGCAGGGAGCCATGAACCCGGCGTAGAGTGACAGCCCAAACCTGCATGAATTACGGCGAGGGGTCTCGGTCCTGCGGAGTTCTCTGTTGACTAAAATGAACCACTGTGACGCTGAGATAATACCACTTCTGCAGATAATGAGAACCTTGGTGGGTGGTGGGAAATAAGATGGAGGTCAATGCAAATAAACGGCATCACTTCTGGTGTGACGTTGCAACATTTTATAGAGGGAGTAATGGGTTTTTTGTGAAGTGATAATTCTTACAACATATTTAAATTACATGGTACTTTCTGTTTCGTTTCGTCTTCAAACCATTCATCCTTAACGGGGTCGCATAGGTGCTGAAGCCTATCCCCTCTGTTTACAAACACATTTATTCAGTTTAACTTGGGAATACCCCTTCCTTTTGCTCCCTGCTCAGAGCTTTGCACAACATGTTGTGAATCTTATTTGAGCCACAAATACAGCTTAAAGTCCATCATGGTAGCAAAGCTAGCGCCCATTCGTTTACATCTTTGATTTGGTCTCACATTAAAATGTCATTTTTGTTGGCACCGAGAGCAAGCAGAGTGCATTTCTGCTACAAAAACACTCCCTGTATATGATACACTACAGGTTCAGAACAACCTGGTGAGACCGGCGAGACTTGGTGAAACCGTGGTGAGAGCGGCCATGCTGTTTGGTCTAGAAACAGTAGCACTGAAGAAAAGACAGGAAGCAGAGATGGAGGTAGCAGAGATGAAGATGCTGAGGATCTCTCTGGGAGTGACCAGGATGGACAGGATTGGAAATGAGTACATCAGGGGAACAGCACGTTAGAGGTTTTGGGGATAAAGTTCGAGAGGCAAGATTGAGATGGTTTGAACATGTGCAGAGGAGAGAGAGTACATCGGAAGAAGAATGCTGGATTTGGAACCACCGGGAAAGAGGACTAGAGGAAGACCAAAGAGGAGGTTCATGGATGCAGTGAAGGAAGACATGAAGATAGTTGGTGTGACCAAAGAGGATACAGCAGATAGGGTTAGATGGAAGAAACTGACTTGCTGTGGTGACCTCTGAAGGGAAATGCCAAAAGAAGAAGAAGAAGACAGGTTGAGAACAAAAGAGTCAGGAAAGAACAACCGGATGTTTGAACAGTACACAAATACCGAACAGGAGAGATTGCAAGTTGCTCAGACTCGCATGAATGAAATAAAAAACCATGTCATGAGTTTCTGATGTGGGAATAATTTTCCGACATGGTAGGAACTTCCAACGTTGTTCTTTACGTGAAACCCTTTTTTAAGATTCAAAATACTTTCAAGTCTCACATTTTTTCTTCACAGTTGTTCAGAAGAGCCACTGCCACACAAACGAAACATTGTTCTACAGCGGTGGCATGTAAAACGCTTACAAGGACTGACATGAATCTATCTTCTTGATTTGCTACGAGAACGAGGGTGTTAAAGGCGTGTTTCCTTTTCCCCCCACAGGCACAGCTCTCCAATAGTCTCCAGATGCTTGCTTGACTTCATTGGTTTGGAGGGAAGCTTATGATGTGTTTAAGGATTAATTGCAACATATATCCTTTAGTGCAAACATTGCTTGTTACATTAAGAGGCATGTTCCTGAAGAACAGTCAGCATACATCTTACCTGTCAAGTCAGCTGTCTGTTTTTTCAGTAAGCATGAAGCTATTTGTGTTAGTAATGACACAGAAATACAAGGAGCATGCCTCCGTGATTGCGCTTTTCATTTCTAAGGGTCAGGCGAGATGTGTTTAGCAGGTTTTCACATTGCCGAGGTGTGAAAGTAACAGCAAGAACTTTCCCATGGAAGAGAAACACCCACCACTGTGTATTTAAAAATGTCAAAAGAATTTAATTCCGAATGATACGATTTACATGTTGACTCAAGTTCTCTGTCTGATTGATGTCTCTTCAGTTAGATGGAGCTTTATTGCAAAAATATACAAATTTGTTGAAATTTTGGAGTCCCTCTGCGGTATTTAGTCCGGAGTTATACAGCTGGGCTTTAGTCACATTAATGAATGAAAACATCATTTAAAAAGGATTACCACCATGCTGTGGGTCACAGTCCTGGACCTTCACCACAATCTAGGACTCAGTCTCAAAAGCAATTGTTTCCTTATTAACCTACTTTTTGATTTTTTGACATTCCTGACGTTGCCAGGGGATTGTCATCAAAGTACAAAGATGTACCACATGGACATGACCAATCTACCCTTGGATATTCTTTAGATCTCCAGACCAATTTCACTGAGGTTTTGTAATTACTATTTATTTCTCATTTCCATGACTGGTACATGTAACGAGGGCTGCACATATTTTTTTGGTGCAGTATTCGAGCACTTGAGATGCAACCTGTTGTGATGTGGAAGGAGGAGGACCCAAATGCAGGACTTTAAACAAGGTTTATTAAACCAAGGATCAGCAAAGCTGTAATCAAAGAAGAATGATCAAAATGGTTATCAAAGAGTCAATCTCAGTTTCAAAGAAAATCTGCTGGGTCGGGAGTCAGCCAGGGCTAGAAGGCATGAAGACCCGACGAGGAATGCTGGAGAGGCTGCCTTTAAATAGGCAGGAGAGAGATTAGGTGCAGGTGATCCAATCAGGTGCAGGTGGTCCAATCAGCCTGAATTGGGGGAAAGGTGAGATGGTCCCTGGCTCCCTCTGGTGGTGGTTGAGGGGACCACAACACAACCTACCTCGCAGGATGACAAGAAAATACATAGTCGAAACACTTAGAGCAAAACAATTGTTTCAGTTAAAGATAAATTGATCAAATATTTGCAATCTTCTTCTTCTACTTTCGGCATTTCCCTTCAGGGGTCGCCACAGCAAGTCAGTTTCTTCCATCTAACCCTATCTTCTTTGGTCATGTTAACTGTCTTCATGTATTCCTTCACTGTATACATGAAACTTCTCTTTGGTCTTCCTCTAGGCCTCTTTCCTGGTGGTTCCAAACCCGGCACCCTTCTGCCGATGTATACTCCTACTCTGCACATGTCAAATATTTTTGATAATTTTTAAAATGACCATTTGATTCAGGAGTGGGTGGAACTGCATCCCAGTGATTTTATGATCATGTTTCTACAGTATGTACTCCTTGTCTTTTCTCGAAGCTGCTGTGACAGAGGAAACGCTATTGTTGATACGAAGGTGAGTTTGAACTTGGTGCGTACTCAATTGCTTCATTGTTAAGAACAAAATATCTTGAATCAGCTGTCACAAAAGATACTTTTAAATAGCAGTCATCTGATGTGTTGTACCTTCTATTCACGCCATTCGACTCTATTATTTATTTTACTGGAATCGAAAGTCAAGTTGGGATCTTATCACATTTTAAATGACACGTAAATTCAACTCTCATAAAAAAATGTGACCAAAATGCTGCCAAATGTAAGTAGTATAGCAGTTGTTTTATTCTAAAGCAGCTGGAGCTCTAAAAACAGGGAGTTTTTTTTTTTTAATCAAGTGGAACACAGTATAGTGTTCTAATTCTCCACAAGAACTCCTTATGAACTCCCAAAACTCATCAAAACTGACAAAATGATCCCTTTTAACTCATTTTCAAGTGAAATACTGGTTAAAAGGATCAAACAGGTAATCGGTCACGCATGTCACGTACGGTAAGACCAAACCAAACATCATTCTAAAGGGAATGGGGTTTCTGCGCGCTGACAGAAACAAGTAAAAATCTGCAGTCAAACCCTATTAAACAACTCATTCTGCGTCATCATCTTTGCTGCATGTTTGCTGTGCAGTTAGGAGGACTTTGACATCCTCTGTAGGATTATGGTACATGTGCAACAGCATCCACTCCCAAAGAATTACCCTCAGATCTTAGGGACCCTTTACATTTAACATCTGCCTCAAAGACGCAAGGTTCTCTTTTCAAAAGTGATGTTTGATGCTGTGTGTTCTGCAGCCAAACTGTGCCTTTGAGTACATGAAAGCGTGAGCGATAGCCGGGCCTGCCGGGATTTGAAAGGAGTAAGTAGACGTGTGTCTGTGTGAGGATCACGGCGACCATGCTAACACAGGAGACGAAGCTTTTCTGGCTCAGTGGAAAAGCACAGAACGATCCAAGCCCTCAGGATCTTAGTCTGAAGGAGCTTTTGGCTAGCTCTGAACATTTCTAAAGGAGCATGAGGCATGTTAACCAGACAACAACATTGTGACGAGACCCGCAGCTCGTGTGTCATTGCTCTGTCAGGCTCTGCAGAGGTTGCACATCTGTTTTTGATCTGTTGTGTCACACTCTGCTGCCTCAGCAACTTTTCTGCTTTTGTTTTGTCTTCTAAATTGGGAAATCATGCTGATTTAAAAGATATTTGACTAACAATGACTTTTTCTGATTAGATGGTCAAAGTAGAATTTTTTTTCCTATGATTTGGAAAATGAAACAGTTTACTTTACGGATGACGTGGTGCTTTTTGTTCGAGCTCACTGGAAGCAGCTTAAATTCTGGCGGACACTGTTTTATTGCCTCATAACTTGTTTTTTTCCCTTTTTTTTTTTTTGCAAAATAATTTTGGAACTCATTTTAAAATTTTGCTGAAACAAGTGGGTCAATTGAGTTGCATCAGCCTTAGAGAAAAGATTAGTGTCCCAAAGCAGACACAAGTTTGAAGGAGTACTCAGGGATGAATCAAGCTAACAGTAAATACTTTAGTGTGATAATATCCCAAAATAGACCGGACACTTAAGTGGTTTGTGTTTTATGATTTAAAATGTCCTATAATTCAGATTGGATTAAATGTTTTGATACACTTTGAATGTTTTAAAGTTATTCCACTCACCCCATTAAAAAAAACAGATTTTTAACATTTGTCTTTCATTGTGTCACAACGCTTTTTAACGCCAGTGCTTCTCAAATATTTCCTGTTGACCCCACCCCCCTAAGAAGAAGAAAATATTCCACCCCCCACTCTTTGCCATGACTATAATTAGTATCATTTGTCTATTAAATATTTAGTGGTCCCCAACCACCAGGGCGCAGACCGGTCCCGGTCCGTGGGTCATGCAGTACTGGGCCGCACAGAAAGAATTCCATTTGGTTAATTATTCGAGCCTTAATGCTGTTTTAATTTGAAAAGTCACCAGATTTTATTCCTTACATCCATCAATGACTCACCAATGACGCATCATCCCGTTAAATTTAAACCCATAAACTAGCAAAACAAATTAAAAACAAATATCTACAGGAAGTTTCTTTAAGGGGAGTTACAGAGTTACGAAGCAGACTGGACCTTAGAAACACTCTTCAGGTTTCAGGTCAAGATTTACTGTCTGGTTCCAGCAAAACAAACTCAGAACTCTGATTGATCGGGTCTTACTGTGAGGAGCCTAACTAGTATTTTTATTCATTTTGTTTTTGTGATGTCTTTTACTTTTAAGGTATGTTTACCGTTATCATAGCCACCATACTGCATTACCACAGCGACGAGATTA
Source organism: Neostethus bicornis (assembly GCA_902685375.1). Classification (NCBI taxonomy): domain Eukaryota; kingdom Metazoa; phylum Chordata; class Actinopteri; order Atheriniformes; family Phallostethidae; genus Neostethus; species Neostethus bicornis. Next base: position 8,407,044 of record CACRXE010000076.1, on the reverse strand, counting down.
CGTTCGAGCAGAGAGAATGTTATAAAGACCCTGCTAATAAATTTTCTCGTGAAGACAAAGTGGATTTAAGTTTATTATTATTGATTAAAAAAGCCAGTTCTTCCGGCTGGTCTTATCACCTTTAGACCGGTCCGTGAAAATATTATCAGACAATAAACCGGTCCGTGCGCAGAAAAGTTTGGAGACCCCTGGTTGTAAGTACACCTCTGCATAACATTGTATCCTAACATTAACAAAAAAAGAAAAAGCAACGTACAACAAAGAACAGCTTTATTAACATTGTTTTTAAGTCTGTAACAGAAAAGATTTAAAGTGTATCAAATAACTGAAATTCAAGAAAATTAAATTCTTATTTAAACTATAAACTACAACTACTGTAGTGGATGCGCAATTACACTTTATTCTAGTACGTCAAAAAACAAAAGCAAAAAAAAAAAAAAAAAACATGTTCCACAGGGTCACGCGCCCCACTATTTGAGAAGCACTGTACTAAGCAAACATGTAATGTGTACTCAGTCATTTGAAAAGTACAAAACAGACAGAATGAGAAAGTCAGACTTTTTGTATGTTTGTTTTTTTTTTTTTTTTTAATAAAAGGGACCTACATTGATAGAGCCATTCCAGCATGGTTGAAATGTTATTCCATATGACTGAGTTTGTGAGGGTGGACAGTTTTATTCAGCTTAAATCCATGTGTCCAACTCTGCGGCGGAAGTTTTTGATTCAGACTTGGATGATTGGGACCACAACTCCATTTCAGATTTGATTCGAATGGTCTACTGAACATCAATCATGTTTTGTGGCTCACACATAAAAAAAAAAAAAAAGTTACATGAATGACGGTCAACAAGCAAATAGCACAAAATCCTGGCCAAAACCTCAGAACCAATGCATAAAACAACATTCAGATTTGTGTGTGGCGGTGTGTGGTGTGGCTATCTAAATGTTTGCGGCACCCACGGCCACTAATAACACCCACCCTGCATGGCTCGGCTGAAAAGTTACAGACAGAGCTTATTTTACTTGAAGATTACAAAATATGTCTGGAACCTGCTCAAATTTAGGGTGATTGTGATGAGTAGTCTCTTCCTTCGGTGTCTTGTTTCCCCCTTTCTTCTTGTCCCTGTTTGTCTGTCTGTGTGTGTATATGGAGTTGGGCGGACCCAGCCGGGAGCTGGAACAAGTCACACCTGAAACTCATCTACTCATCTGCTGCAGCATAAATGGATCAGTTTTTCACACACTCTTCACCAGATCGTTTGTTTACCATGTTTGACCTGATATTCTGTTTTTGGCTTCACCTCCTACTCCAGAACCAGCCTAATTAGTCTGTTTTTCTCTTCTTCATCTGAACCTTTCATCAATCTAATGAATCTGTTTTTGTTTTCTTCATCATACCCTGTTTGTTGTGTCAAGGGTATATTTTTGGTGTCTGCTCCACATTGTGACAAAGCGGCTGAAATGAGCTTTGTCTACAGCAGGGGTCACCAACCCGGTGCCCACGGGCACCAGGTCACCCGCAGCAACCGCATCAGTCGCCCTCAGACCACCTCTAAAAATAGCACTAATCACAAATTAGTTCTGTCTAAAATTTTATTTAATTGTGTTGTTATCAGTTGAATGCCTAAAAGGCATTCAACTATAGTGATCCGTCTCTACTTTATAGAATCTGCCGTATTCTTCCGTACGTTTTTTGGCACGTAAAATCTCAAGATCCGTTTGCCCGAGCGCAGCCGTTCAGGACTCAAAACGACCGGCTCGGAAATGAGATTTGCGGATCTATTCAACTTTTTGAAATTTTATTCGGTTTCCGATTTATCGCAAAAAAACACGACAAAAATTGGCCCCATTGGAAATAATGCAATTTTGGCCAAAAACCACATGCTCTTCAAAGCTTTCCAGCTCTGGCATAGTTTTAGCTAGAAACACCATTTAAAGTTTAAACGGGTCACAAGGGTTTGACCTCTTTACCATCCGAAGGACACTTTCATACCTTCTACGGTTTCAGAGCAATCACTTTATAAAAAAAGTGAAAAAAATGAAAAAATCAGAATTTTTTTTTTGCCTCTGTCGCACTCTAGAAACAGAGTGTGGAGACAAACCAGACTCTTTGTGTTCAAGGAGCATCAGAGCCTACATTTCTGAACCGATCTGCAAAAACTTTATATCAAAACGAAGGAAATTTTGTTGCCAACAACGTTGCAGAGTTCTATAAAAAAATTTTTCGTCAGAGCGACGGTTTAGCCGCTACGGGCTCCCGAAGGTCGAGAAGTCAGGTTTTATTTTTGTCCCTCTGACCGGATTTTAAAATTTTACCCTTCCAAACAAATTTTTATAACTCTTTCAGTTTTTATCCCACAAACATAAATTTTAGCTCAAAACGGAGGAATTCTTGTCCTCTTTCATCCAAGGTGACTCTTGAATCTGTCAGACCAACAGATTCTCCTCTATGGTCCTCAGAAGCAGACCTCCCCCCAAAAAGTGACATTTTTGTGACACTAAAATGGCTGCCATTTCATTTCTGTTTGAGCTACACAAATAAAATTACATCCCCAAGTAGATTTCATCGTCCTGCTTCTAAATCTGAAATAATTTTTTTTCTATCTGTTTCCATTTTCGCGCAATTACCATTTGTTTGCCTATTCAGAAATTCTCTCTCCCAACTGAGCAGGTGTGTTTTGCCGCCCAATTAATGAGCACTCAGAGGCTCATCTCCTTATAAGGTAATGAAGGAGTCTGTGTGATGTCACAGACATCTCCTTATTTGGAAGTAGGCTGTGCTGGCTGTATGCAGATTCTGTTTCTGTGGTCTTGTGACCTGCATCAGCTGTGTTTTGAGGCGCAATTAAGGAGCTCTGATGAGAAGACAGCTCATTAGAACTTTTCAGTTGTTTTGTTTTCTTAACTTTAAAGCATAATTAGACAACTTTATTGAGATTTTCACAATAAAAGACCTAAAATAACATAAAATTATTATCTTTTACACACTTTTACATTTAAATTATTTTTTTTAAATAACTTCAGGGTTGTTTTGTTTTCTTAACTTTAAAGCATAATTACACAACTTTAACGAGATTTTCACAATAAAAGACCTAAAATAATAAAAAAATTTGTCTTTCAAACATTTTTACATTAATTTTTTTCTTTTTTTAATAATTCTTCGTCTTTTTTAAAAATTCATCTTAAAAGCATATTTAGCCATTTTTAATGAGATTTTCACAATAAAACACCTGAAATAATATAAAATTATTATCTTTTACACACTTTTACATTAAAAAGATTTTTTTTAAATAACTTTAGGGTTGTTTTGTTTTCTTAACTTTAAAGCATAATTAGACAACTTTACCAAGATTTTCACAATAAAAGACCTAAAATAATAAAAAATGATCATCTTTTACACACTTTTACATTAATTTTTTTTTTTTTTTTTAAACTTTAACGCTGTTTTGTTTTCTTAACTTTAAAGCATAATTACACAACTTTAACGAGATTTTCACAATAAAAGACAAAACTTTATAAAAATTGTATGTGTTTGAAATCCTTTTACAACACATATATTACAACACAACTTTACCAAGATTTTCACAATAAAAGACCTGAATTAATGAAAAATTACTATCTTTTACACATTTTTACATTAAATTTTTTCTTTTTTTAATAATTCTTCGTCCTTTTTGAAAATTCATCTTAAAAGCATATTTCGCCATTTTTAATGAGATTTTCACAATAAAAGACACAAAATAATGAAAAATGATTAACTTTTACTCACTTTTACATTAATATTATTTTTTTTAAATAACTTTAGGATTGTTTTGTTTTCTTAACTTTAAAGCCTAATTACACAACTTTAACCAGATTTTCACAATAAAAGACCTAAAATAATAAAAATTACTATCTTTTACACATTTTTACATGAAATTTTTTCTTTTTTCAATAATTCTTCGTCTTTTTTTTTAAATTAATCTTAAAAGCATATTTAGCCATTGTTAATGAGATTTTCACAATAAAAGACCCAAAATAATGAAAAATTATCATCTTTTACACACATTACATTAAAATTATTTTTTTTAAAAAACTTTAACGCTGTTTTGTTTTCTTAACTTTAAAGCATAATTACACAACTTTAACGAGATTTTCACAATAAAAGACAAAACTTTATAAAAATTTTATGTGTTTGAAATCCTTTTCCAGCACACATGTACATTCAGGTTTATTTTTAGCCAGCTTTCAGGTCATTTTCAGCATCAGAGGACGACAAAAAAACAAAAAAGGGGCTTCGGCGTCCTCGCCCCCCGCGAGCAGGCATTCAACGCGCTGTTTCTCCGAAACAGCATACTCTAGTTCTTTTTGAATTTCATTTACAGTGATGTAAATTTAAAAATAAATACATAAAAATAGTAAACGTGAACGCTGCAAAGATGAGGTTACGAACTCGTTTTATACCCACAAAAACATGGCAGAAAAAAGGAAGAAAACTTATCATTTCCACAGTGAATGGGAGGAAGAGTTCTTTTTTACTAACGTGAAAGAAAACTGTGTGTGTCTTGGCGACACACAGTCGCACCGTTCTTTTTTTGAAAGGAGTAGATTTTTGTTAAATCTTACATAATTGATCATTTGTACAAACATGGTTCAGAGTTTATGATTTGATAACTGTTGTAAAAATTGGAAAAGATTTTCTGCAAAATATTGTGGAAGTGATCATTTGAAAATGAAACACTTGGATATTGCATATTGCAATGTATTTGTTTCCTACCTTGTTTAATCATACTGAAATAATTTTTGTGATGGATCATTAACAATCAGTGTCTTCACATAGAATATCATTATTAATAATATCAAATTAAAGGTACACTGTGTAACTTTGTTATTTCAGAAGTGTATTGTAAAAGTGGTAGCCCTTTGTATTTTTCAGTGCCCTTGAAGTAGCTCTCAGTTTCAAAAAGGTTGTGACCCCTGGTTGACAGGGTAGCTGGGCTCTCAAAGATAGAGTGAGTAGCTCTGCCATCTGGAAGTAGCACGCATAAGCTGCTACTTCTCACCCAGGGAAGAGAAGCCTGAGTTTCCCATCTGAAGCTGTTGCCCCTGCAACCCGGTCTGGATAAACGGAAGACAACAAGACTGAACGGATTCCATCTACCGGTACTTCTTTTCTCTCCACTAATGTCTAATGCCTTCTCATTTAGTTTTCCACACTACTAGCTGGTACAGTATGGTTTACTTTGTATATAGAGTTATGTCAAAGTTTTTTTTTCTTGCCTGAATGCAATGCCAGTGCCCACAAAAAGAGCCTGCCAAACCCAATAGTTTCCATGGCAATGCCGCGGTCAATCTTTGAGAAAAATCTTTACCTAGATTAACGCTCAGATCTCTGCTGATGTTCCACCTTAAAGAGCTACATAAACCCACCTGGCCGACAGCCTCAGTCTATTAGGCTTGTATTGTTGTTATGTGCGAATCATTTCATACTGACAAGATGCCCTAATATTTTGTATTTAGCTGGGGGGCTCCAATGATCGACGAGAGCGCTAGAATTGGCTGGATTAAACAATATATTTTGATATATTGTTTATCAGTGCTGGAAATCACATTTGTTTGATTTTAAAACGCTCCTTTTTAGTAGTGTTGTTGGTACTCTTCTTAAGGTCCGTCGCTGCAGTAGCACTTCAATTGCTAACCCGCGTTTAGGAGAATTCCCGAGAACAAAAAACAATGCTGGCTCAGCTGCCAACACATCTATCCAACAAAACAAACATTTTTGATGAATTCAGGGAAGGTTTTGGTTTCTCCGTCCAAACCACAATCACAAAACCCATTAACAGAGAACAGCGAGGAGAAAAAGAATTATGGCAACGTGGTAAAGTGATACCTTGCCTCAAATTTAGATTACATGCAAACAAGTTTGACTGCTATGTCACACACACGCAGAGAATGAGTAAAAGGTTGCAAACATTTATCATTTATCCCACAACCAATGTTTTCTATTTCTGTTAGGAATGACGTTGTCAGCTTGTAAGCTGACAAGGGAATACGAGAATACGAGCTTGTTCACTAGGAGCATTTTTTTTAAAGAAATTGCTTTATGCCTCATAAGTTGGTGGATTTTAGATACAATATGGATCTGTTCAAGGCGTTACAGCGTGGGGTAAGCCTGTTCGGTATTGCTTGGACACATAATATGATTTTGGTTGTTACCATGTAGTTACACAGGGCAACCAAAGACAAATGCATGGACGGAACACTGTAAACTTTGACAAATAAATATTTTATTATATTTTTTATTTTATTTTTATCAAACAACGCAGTTTCAAAGAAGGTTTTGTTTATCTTGACTTTCATATAAGTACTGTTTGAAACAAAATAAGAGCAAGAGGGAAAAGACAGGAATGACCACAATACCGGGCCATGTTTGTGGTCAGCTTTTGTCGACAGACATACTTTTTCATATCTTGTGTTTTGCAATGGTCTGCTAAAGTGTTGGTTTAGTTTTTCCAGTTTGAAGATGTGGACACACCTCTGTGCATTCTGCTCCAGGAACCACATCAGTCGGGTTGAGTTTGAATATATTGTCCTTTGGGTGACCTACTTGCTCGTACATGCACACATATTATTCCAAACATTTATACGAAACTGCCACAAAACAACCTTTAATATTGAATTAATTTTTAATTGTACAAAAATAAAAAACACACAATAAAATAACTTTAAGTAACATCATTTCCAAGAAAAATGTGAGTATAACAAACAAATTATCCAAACTCTCAGATGTACTGCAATCCACACAATGTTTCCTGTTTCTGTCTCAAGTTTCAAAATTTTTATGGGTTTCAAACTCATGATGCTCGAACCAGCTGAAATCCTTGAGAAAATTATTCCTGGCCCAGACTTTGATTTTAGAACTACAAGTTGCACTTTTACAGAATGAAGAGCTCTGTCTTCTGGGAAGAGCTCGTATCGTAGAAGAGTTGTTGAGCATCCGGGTCCTGAAAAGCCAGTAGGAGTGGTTAGGGCATCAAGTCGGGATACCTCCTGAATGTCTCGCTGGGAAGGTGCTTCGGGAAAGTCCAACCGAAAAGAGACCCAGACCAACTGGATGTGGGAAGACATCCAAATGACTCCCGGAGGAAGCGGAAAACAATGGAACAGAACGGAAAGTTGCACTTAGGCTGTGGCTGTGTGTGCGATATATACTAATGGCAGAATCATAATTAACACCAATTTGTGATTCACATACATATTTGGGCTAGTATAGAAGGTTGTGAAGGTGTTCAGAGCCAAACACTCTTCACAAAGTCACCCACACAGACAGGAAGCTGAAGACTTCCCCTCAAAAACAGGTGTTTTTTTTATTTTTTTTTATTGATGTACTTACACTTCCCAGCCATCTCTAATATAAAGTTTACAAAGACACACATCTACGCACACACGTACATGCAGGTGCAACAGTGAACAGTAAACACACTGTACACACCAAACAGCTGTGTGTACCTTTTGACTCGCCGCTTGCTGCTTTTCAGCCTGAAAGATATTAGGATCTCTGTAGGAAATGGCAAAGGCTAAAAGTCGGAATTCACAACAACAGCGTGGAGAATCTGTTTCCTACATTTCAAATTGGCTGCACGGTTTCTTGGGAGTTGGCAGCGTGTTAATAAATCTGTGCCAGATATAATGTTACAGAACTCTACAGATCAAATTAAACATCTGCGCAAAACTGTAATTCCAGAAAGAAAAAGCGGGAACATGTGAAAGGCGAGTTCATTAAAACCATTAACGTATTTTGAGCTTTTCATTGGCGCGTGAATATATAGCTGCAGGCTAGTGACGGCGCTAACACCTGGTCAAACTTTTGTGTTAGCCTCTACTTCTCTTGTCTTCCACAGAAACTTGCTTTCAGCAACAGGGAGGAAACATGTCACCTTCAAACAAATAGCACTTCTTGGTGTCTGCTGGAATGTGTACAACTTTGGCAGCTGATAGAAGCACCATTAATTTTCGGGGGGAAAAAAACTCGTTGCCACATTGTCCCCGCTTCGGTCATTGGCTACTTCAGTTGTCTGTTTCCTTTTGGATTTTCCCATGCCCCGCTATCTTTTCTTAAGTCTTAATCTTTTCATTCTGTCAGGCCCGCTTTCGGCAGCCTTTGCGTCTTTTCCAAAGGTCTGGACTTCATGCTAATTGTCTCTCAATGGCACCGTTACCTCCCACCTACATAATGCACCTTGTTTCCTCCACTCAGTCTGGGCTGCACAATTTTCGCTCATTTAAATTCAGGAGGGAGACAGACTGTAAAAGCAAAGCCTCGGGCAACCAGGACAAAAAGCAAGCAAACAACACAATATTTTTAAAGAAGAAAAAATGTCCCCCAATGGGCCCACCCACATAAAATCTTTGAGTTGAGCTCAACTACCAAATGTTTTTAGTGCAAATTATCCAACCAGCCTTATTTTAGAGGATTTTTCAGACCGTTCCACAGATTTGGTGTATAGATTTCATATTTATAGAAAAGTCAAAAGGAGGTAAAAGTTATGAAAATCAAAGTTAGAATGTGAATACTGGGGGTTACTCATGAGTGCTGTTGGGAAAGGTACAAATACATTGTGCTAATTGTGTCCACAAAGACCCAAATTGGCTGTTTTTCTCTCATTGGAAAGATCTCAACCATTCAGGACTAAGACGACAGGCATGCACCATTAACTTCTATTCAAGTGCAGTAGCTTTGATCTTCTTTCAGATGGAGAGTGAGCGGGGGAGCACTGGGAGAAAAAATAGGCAGAAAAAACATCATCAACAATTCAAATGCACCCAATTATTGGTCCATAAATAAAAGGCTTAATTAGTATGAATTGCTTCCACATTGCTGGTTTTTTTCGCGTCATTTTTTTCTCAATCTTGGTTTTGGTGTTTTTGTGCAGAACCCTCTGCATTCGATTGTCTGAGTTATGATGGAGATGCTTAATTTCATTGTAAAATTGCTGTGCTAATTAAAACTGGAGGGAAAATATTTGCTTTTTGCTCAGCATTCACATGTGTTTTTATTTGGAGAGGCTAAAAAGTCGATTGAATCAGAGTCTGAGACTCATTTTGATCTATATCGCAAAACTGTCAATGCAGCATCTGTGACATTTAAAACTAACGACCTTTCTCTAAATCTGCTGTCACCATCACTGTTGTCAGCAATTATTTCGCCATGAGAGTTTTTCTTCTCGAAGTGGTACTCTGGGAAATTATGGCTCAACACAGTTTAGAAGTAGAGCGAGGGAACGCTTGGTAACCCAGCAGCAAGAATGAGGTTCACACGTCAGCCGGAGAGGTTTTCATTTTTCTCAAGCATCCCGACATGATCATGCTCATACAGGATGACCTGTCTGATGTGTCTGGTTTTGGTTATGAAGTCACATTTCAATAGAAAAACAAGATGGAGGGAGTCAGACAGGGACACGGTTCTTTCCCAGACTTTGAAGAAAAGTAATTTTGCATCTAACAAACTGTAAATCCAGAAATGGAAACAATATCTCAGAAAGTCTTTAAGTGCTTGGGAAACTGAGTGAAGAATGATCTCCAGGTGTAGTTAAGATGATGCTGAAAATGTTCGACCAATGACCAGCGTGGTGGATTTGTAATGAGGTTTAAAGATGGCATCCCAGTGAGTGTGAATATTATTCTCTTTCTTTAAGGCTAAACTTCAAATGATTCTTCACTGTCTTCCCACACACTTTTCAACACGTCTGGATGGAGGTTCGGTCTGCCGTTTAACTTTAAGACATCTTTTTCTCTTTTGTGGTTTTTATCCAATTTACAATTTCCAGTTTGAGAAATAAAGTTCCCAATAATAGGCTGTAAGTCTCTCAGATTCAAGTGTTTTATTGGTCAGAGTTAATGTCACTCAGTCTTTAATGAGCCACGGCATCATTTTATTAACGGGTCTGTAAAAATTTTCAGAAGGAAACCAAACTAGCTTGTTTAATTGGTCTTCTTGTAGATTTGAAAGGAAAACCTGCTTTTAAAGGTTTTCTAAAGCTTTGTGGTTAAAAAAAAAAAAAAGAAAAGAAAAGGATAACAAGTTAAAACGATTGTGTTCGCTTGTTTAGTTTCAGCAAAAAATTTATGCAATTCATGGAGCGTTTGAATTCTGTTTTGTTGTAGCCAAATCTTGTAGCACTGTAGTCTCAAAATTATTCTTCTTATTATTATTTTTTACTTTATTTATCTCTCACCGGGGAAATGTGTGTGCTGCACTACTACTCCGCAGGAGGCTGCCACGACGGCGTCAATGATGGGAAAAACAGGGGATAGAAGTCTTCTCCAAGGACCCTAGATGTGCACTCAATGGGATGCGGACCCGCAAACTTCCGGTGGACTTCTGATTGACTATCGGTTGACTTCCGGTCTGCGGGCAAACACTCAAACCACTGAGCCACTATCTCTCCCCTCATTATTATATATAAATGGTATTATAATTATATTAGTATTATTAATATTACATATAAATTACTATATATAATAAGAAAAAAACACAAAATTCAATCTTCATAAACAACAGATTACTACTTGACATACATTTTTTTCTCTAAATTTACACTAATTAATTTATTTTTCAAACATATTTTTACCTTGTAAATCCTGTTTCTTGTTTAATCTCAAACTATCTCAAACAAGCTCAGTATTTTTTCAGGTACCGTACTTATAGTTGACATTGTACAGAAAAGGGCAGTATGTAGATTGACGAATCACAAGTGCAAAATTTATCTTTATTTTTATTTAATTTTTTTAAGTTTGTAGATTTCCAATCTTCATTCATCACCTTTCCATGAAGGTTAGATCTGTTTCCATTGTGGACTCTTGACTCCGAACACCCTTTTTTTGTTGATCGATGTAAAAAAAAAAGACCGAAACAGTTCTTTCACTTCATATCAGACACCGTGAAATCCCACATAAAGAGAAGATCTCCACTCAACAGATGCTGAGAAATCAGCCTGCTTCTGAAAAGCTCTCATCATGGCTGACCTGCCCCTGAACCTTTTGGCTCAGTCTCGTGTTCTCTGCCAATGTAAGCAGATGCCTCTTTGGGATCTGCTTTCAGCCTCTTATTTATGCATGTGATGATAGTGCTATCCCGCATGCAAGGCTTTGGGAGAATGAAGAGTCAGTGATGGAATCCAAGCTAAACCAGCAACTTGAAGCATACCACCCAGGTTCCTCTGATACTCACCTCTGCTGAGCTTTGAGCCCACACAGTTCGCAGAAATAGCTTTAGCTCAATTACTGCCAGTTTTGCTGGATTGAGACCTTTATACCTCCAGCTGGGGAGGCTCACACATCTAAAACCAAAGAGTAGGCAAGCTTGTGAAAAGATCTATAAAATGACATCGAGACTGAAAACCTTCCTTGGCGCATCGCGCCATACCCACGTAAAACGAAATTTTTACAGCTCCGAAGAGTCTCTCAGTCCAGCAACCGGAGACTTTATATGTTCAGCAAACACTAAATCAAAGTTGTTCTTGGAAGTAATTTTTGATTAAAGGACACATCTGGATGGCGAGTCATCACACTTACTGTACACTTACGATGAACTATAAACACAATCAAGATATGTTGGACCACACAAAACAAGAAAAAAAAAGTCTCACATGTTACAGTTTATAACTGACGGGTTCCGAGATCTCCATAAAATTGTTTTGCCATCCAGCGTGACGGTGCTAACCACACTACACAGACAAAGCTGAGAGTGTAAAGATAGTTTGTATCCATGGGAATTAAATTGTTGATAACGATCTTATCTTTGTTTTTAGAAAGATCAGTTTTGTACAGACGATTTTAAGTATCTAGGATCAACAGTCCAGAGCAATGGAGAGTGTGGAAAAGAGGTGAAGAAGTGTGGTCAGGAAGGCTGGAACGGGTGGAGGAAAGTATCAGGTGTGGTGTGTGACAGAAGAGTTTCAGCTAGAATGAAAGAGAAAGTGTACAAAACCGTGGTGAGACCGGCCATGTTGTTTGGTCAAGAGACAGTAGCACTGAAGAAAAGACAGGAAACAGAGATGGAGGTAGCAGAGATGAAGATGCTGAGGATCTCTCTGGGAGTGACCAGGATGGACAGGATTAAAAATGAGTACATGAGGGGAACAGCACACGTTAGAGGTTTTGGGGATAAAGTTCGAGAGGCAAGATGGAGATGGTTTGGACATATGCAGAGGAGAAAAAGAGCACATATGAAGAAGGATGCTGGATTTGGAACCACCAGGAAAGAGGACTTGAGGAACTCCAAAGAGAAGGTCCATGGGCGCAGTGAAGGAAGACATGAAGATAGTTGGTGTGACCAAAGAGGATACAGCAGATGGGGTTAGATGGAAGAAACTGACTTGCTGTGGCAATCCCTGAAGGGAAATGCCGAAAGAAGAAGCAGAAGAAGTTTTGTACAGACAGAGATTAACGAATTCTCATCAGCTGAAAAATATCTTAGTAGTTAATGTTGTAAGCATTTTAAAAATCTACACATTCGCGTGGAGGACGTGAAGTACGCAGTAAAGCGCGACAGCGAATCAACGACCAGCAAGAAGTTTTGTGGTTAGGGCTGGGTTAGAGTTAGACTTAGACTTACAGTTTGCCGACTATTCTTAAGTATGCAAAGACTACTATACAGCAATGAATGTGTTGAAGGTCTTGTAGAGCCCATGTGTTCTACGTAATTGAGATTTTTGCCAACGTAATTTATTTCCACACCCACACTGTGTGGGTAAACTCCTATCAGACTTATAAATCTGTGGACTAATTTGTTAATGAGCCAAAAACTAATTCAGACATCAGAAAACAAAATGTTCCACTCAACAATTGGAAAAGTTGTTTTCCAATACAAGATTAACAAAGCAGACAGTTTAGTGGTGTAGATGCAACCACTGCAAACACACAAGTTGTTAGTTTGAAACTCAACCCAGCTATGCCAGTGTTTTGGTTAGCAGTTTGTTAGTGAATTGTTCACAGTGGCTGAAATGTCTGTTTCTTTCTCTCTTCTTCTGAAGCAAAACTTCTGATCAGAAAAAAAACAAAAAAACTCTCTGCTAAATCAAAGCATTTTACTATTTATTGTACAAAAGATTTGATTTAAACTTTACTGAACTTTTGAATCCAAATTTTGTATGGCCTTTATTCAAATTACCAAGCGGCACCTCTGTTGATTTTGAGTCATAAAATTCTCCCGATAAAGTTCTCAAAATGAAACAGTTATTTCGGGAAATTATAGCCTGCAATTGAGCCTAACAATCTAACATTCAACTTTCTGGTTGAAGGGTGTGCTCCAGGGAGGTTTCATTAAATTGCTGTGATCAAGCCTGTGGTCAAAGTTGCAAAGTCCTCTGACTTTCTAACCCCTGCTGTTGGTTGCAGAACACTGCCTGTAAATTATCAATCACAACCACATACTGATAGAGCCAGGCGTTACCAATCCACAAAAAGCTTTACCATCTCAGCCCAAAGCCAACAAGCAGACAGAAACATCTTAAACATTGTTGTTCTGAGGCTTAGTTAAAGATTTTCTAAACCTCCAAAGCAAATCAAGGTCTAACAAATTGACAATATGATTGCGTCTTCTTCAGGCTGCTTCAAAAACTGTTGTAAAGTGGACATATATGGGAATGTTGTAGTGACTTTAGCCAACATTGTGACGAACATAAGATTTTAAACACTGTTCTTTGTGGACTGAAGATGGCTCAACAAAGCATGGCTCAGCTTAATGCGTCAATGTCCAGAATCTGATTGGTTGAGGATTTCACTCCATTCGAATCAAGTGTATTGAACCAAGAACTTATGGCAAAACCTTCTGGTTTACTTGACCTATGAGGAACTGAGTTTGACACGCACCAACTACTGCAAACATTTACTGTATGGAAATATCCCTTGCAGTATCTTCTGGGTCTCCTAACTCTGGTGTGTCATGGGGTGCTCTTCTGCGATTTACTTTGGGTTTTTCTGTACAAATGCCTTTCGGTGAAGTTCATATCTTGTGTAGGCGTACAATTTACTGTTCAATTGACAAATCGTTCACATTTAATCTCACTGTCCGCAGCTTTATTAAAATATTGTTACCTGAACAAGAATATAAACAGTGAAATGAAGCATTTGAAGCGGGAAGGGAAACAGTTACAAAGCACTCATGAATCCTGTCGCAAGTCAAATGATCCACATCCCAAAAAAAGGTAGTTACTTAAGATTAATTGTGAATCGCCATGTTTTAACTCATTTTGAATCTTTGTAACACCCTCTTCTATGCAATAGATACTGTACATTCTGCCCGGGATTTACAGCAGCATTCTGAAGCCCTGGACCAAAGAGGACACCTCGTGACCCAGATTCACACCTCTCGTTAGCAGAAATTTCTATTCACTAGGCTTTTAGCATTATTAAAATAGTGATCGTCTACTGGTCTGTGGCTACAATAGGAGCCATTCACGGCCATCATAGGTAACACAGGCTCATTGGTCGAGCCCTTCCTTACTATTTTTTACCTTTTACTTAGGTTAGTATATATAAATCCAGTTTTCAGTCCATTTCTATCAGATTGAAAATGATTTCCGGATGGAAGTCGAAACGTCTTGATCAAGAATTAAACTGGATGAATGAGGGACTACACGAACACTTCAAGTTGTGAAATACTTTCTTGACATGGATTTTTTTTGTCACTACTTAAAGGTCAGGACGTTTGTTTTTTTTTCACCAACAGATTGGTGTGTGCAGCTTACAGAATTCCAGGCTGTGGTGATCTCTTCCCTGCTTGCTGTCTTTTACTTGAGTGAGATGCCATCATGGCTTTCCGTCTATGTGTAATTTAAATAAAACCCATTCTCTGATTACTTATTTTGTTATGGTAACAGATGTGTCATCCCCAGTAGAGCCAGATAAGACTAGTAAATCTATCACGGTTTTATATGTATCAACCAAAGAGAATGGCATGAAACAGAGGAATTTATTGCTATCTGTTAACCTTGGAGTCACCACCATTTGTAAAGCAATAAAACTCTAAGAGTAGACCATCCTGACCGTGCAACATATGGAAATTCAGCCTTTATGACTTTCTGCATCTAAAAACCTTATCCGAGTTTCTGGCAAGTTTGCTAAAATTGTTCAGAAGAGACAAGAACCATGTGAGAGAAATTTGGACCGGCACATGTCCTTTGAACATTTCCATAAAAATGCCCGAATAGACTCCAAGAACGGACTTTTTTTAAAAGAGCAAGCACCAAAAAAAAAAAAAAACATTCAGGGATCTCCTAATTGTTGCTCAATACACCATACAGCTTTTTCCCCAAATGCCAGACCCCGATAAACCCCTGACACAATTTTCCTTTGCATCAAACCTTAGACAGATTTCAAGAATCAGCATGTGCTATTTTATTTCTCAAAGAGCTGAAATCAACTCAAAGGAAGATGCAGCATCCAAAAAAAGCAGATTGTGGTGATCGAGTACAGGCCAGGTGCAGAGTTGGAGGCTCTTCAAAAGACGATCAGAACCAAACACAATCATATGGAAATATTCAGGCAATGCCTCTTCTCAACCAGCCCACGGAGCTCATAGAAGGTGCCTCTTACTCTCAGAGCACTTACAAGCCCATTAGATCTTATTTTGTGCAGTAGGACATAATTATTCCGTTATTATGGCTGCATGCCAATGTAGAATGTGAAATCTGTCTGTGGACACATGTTCAGCTGCTGTTACACAAAGTTTTTTTATTACTTGATTTTAAATAGAAAGCCTCCGAAACATCAGCAAAAAAAAAAAAAAGCTGGAAAAGAAATAGTTTTATGTTTGTGTAAAAATGTGGACCAACACACTCACACATAAATAAATGAACAGATACACATGATTTTTGTGCATATAGGATATAATAAATCAAATGTTCGATTTTGTTACTATTTTGTTCCTATTCGCACGTATAAAATGATGACGACCTTTTGCATAATGTTATTCCAGATCAAAATCAATTAGCAGATGTTTTCTTCCACAAAAACAAACAAAATTAGGCACATGCTCCGTTTTAAGCTTGAGGACACTTCGACACACACTCATAAGAATTTTAATTAAAAAATGTCTTTTTATTACAAAATAACACCGAATATATATATATATATATATATATATATATATTTCTTTCGATATTTTGCTTCAGGGGTCGCCACAGCAAGTCAGTTTCTTCCATCTAACCCTATCTGCTGCATCTTCTTCGGTCACACCAACTATCTTCATGTCTTCCTTCACTGTATCCATGAACCTCCTCTTTGGTGTTCTCTAGACCTCTTTACTGGTGGTTCAAACCTAGCACCATTCTTCCATTGTTATTTCTCGCTATCCTCTCCAAAACCTCTAACATGTGCTGTTCCCCTGATATATTAATTTCTTATCCTGTCCATCCTGGTCACTCCCAGAGAGACCCTCAGCATCTTCATCTCCGCTACTTCCATCTCTTTTTCCTGTCTTTTCCCTCAGTGCCACTGTCACTGTCTCTAGACCAAACAGCAATGGATAATAAATGGATGCATATCTGGGTACTCCGATTTCCTAATACCATCCAAAAACATGCAAGGTTGATTGGCCGCCATGAAATTGTCCCGCAAAAAGAGAATGTGTGTGTAGATGGTTGTCTGTGTCTGTAGCCCCTTGACAGACTGGCGCCCTGTTCGGCGTGTATCCTGCACTTGCCTTAAATCAGCTGGGGATGATTGTAAGCCATTGAAGACTGTGGTCTCACCACAGTTTTGTACACTTTCCTTTTCATTTTAGCTGAAACCTTTTCATCACAAATCAGACGTAATACTTTTCTCCACCCGTTTCAGCCTGCCTGCACACGCTTCTTCACCTTTTTTCCACACTCTCCATTGCTCTGGACTGTTGATCCTAAGTACTTAAAATCTTCCACCTTCTTTACAGTATCTCTTCTCCCTGTAACCCCACTTTTTTCATTTGGATCCCTCTCATTCACACACATGTACTCTGTCTTACTCTGACTAATCTCCATCCCTTCATTCCTCTTCTTTCTACCACTTATTCCTCAAGGGGAATCCAGAGCCCCTTCTTGGGCTCCCCCTTGACTTACAATCATCCCCAGCTGATTTAAGGCAAGGGCAGGATACACACCAAACTGGTCGCCAGTCTGTCAAGGGGCTAAACACACAGACAACCATCTACACACATTCTCTTTCCGTGGGACAATTTCATGGTGGCCAATCAACCTTTCATGTTTTTGAATAATAGGAAATCGGAGTAGCCAGAAATGCATCCATTTATTAAATAGGCACCATGTTGAAATGGAGCATACTTTGGTTCTGTACGAAAGCCTTCTCATTCAAACCATTATTTGTCTGACTTTTTTAACGTTGCGTAATATTTTCTTTTATTCACTACTTGTATCCATCTTTGTTTCTTGCAACCAGCAATTGGAACATCAAATTTTAACTGAGTGGAGATGAAACAAAATATAACTAACTTCATTAAATGGGAATTAAGAAGAAAAAAAATTGACACAAGATTTGAAATCATGTGCTAAAGTGGCCTCTGTTGAAAAAAAGTGCTCATCAGCACTAGTTGTTTTAAGAAAAAAATCCAATAAGATTTACACGGAGACTAAATCCGTTGTTTGAATACACAGTTTATCTTATCTCTGTCAAAGTAATTAGACTCTCTCCATAAACAAACATCAAAGATGGAATCCCAGAGTTCCACAGAGAAAAGAGAGATGTTAAAAGACGTGTAGTTAGAGGTCATCCACAACTGTGATCCACAAAGATGTGGTTCCGTAATTAAGGATCTACGGCTAACACATGACTCCAGAGATAATTTACGGTGCCCATATGGTTTTCCCAACTCCAACACGCTGGCGTCAGAAATAAAGCATCTGTCCTACCAGTGACTCAGATGAAGACAATGGAAATAAAGCTTTAAAGGACCAAAGCCTAGAGTCTGACATTAATCAATGCAGTATAAAGTTTATTGATTAAGTGCAGACAGGAAATGGTTCCTCTGTGTTTCTGACTGCATCAATTGTTTGGGATTTCCAGAGTTGGGAATTTGCCATAATAGAGAAATGTCACTATTCGTGTTTTATAATGGATCAAAACTTTTCCAGATCATGAGTTTGTGTTCACGGATCATATTTTAAATATATCAACATTAGTTTTAACAACTTGTTGCACTTTATGATCATATAGTCCCCTGCGATCGCCGACAGGAGTAAGCGGTGTAGAATATGAATTATAATGTAAACTTTATTGATCCCTCACCAGAAAATTTGTGTGCTGCATTACACCACAGCATGCTGCCACGATGGGAATAATGTTGGGAGAAATAGGGGGTAAGGTGTCTTCTCAAAGGACCCTAGATGTGAACTCAGAGGGATGCGAACCCACAAACTTCCGGTTAACTTCCAGTCCAAGGGAGAATGCTCTACCACTAAGCCACCAGAGAGTATACTCTACTATATGTGTGTCCTTCCATTCTGTTCCGTCATCTTCCGCTTGTTCCGGGGCCGGGTCGCAGGGTCAACAGCCTCAAACGGGAAGCCAAGGCTTCTCTCACCCCGGCTGCATCCTCCGCTCACCCGGAAGGATCCGAAGTAATTTCCCTGCCAGCTGTGATACATAGTCTCTCCAGCGGGTCCGGGGTCTGCCTTTTGTTCCCCTCCCGGTGAGATGTGCCCGAAACACCTCGCCCACGAGGCGCTCGGGGGGCATCCAGACCAGATGCCCAAACCACCCCATCTGGCTCCTCTCAACCTGGAGGAAGAGCAGCTCGACACCGAGCTCCTCCCGAATGGCAGAGTTCCTTACCCGATCTCTGAGTGAGAGCCCAGCCACCTTGCGGTGGAAGCTCATTTCGGCCGCTTGTATCCGCGATCTCATTCTTTCGGTCACCACCCACAGCTGGTGACCATAGGTGAGGGTTGGACTGTAGATCGACTTGTAAATGTATAGAGCTTTGCTTTTCGGCTCAGCTCACTTTTTACCACGACGGACCGATGCAGCGTCCTAGTTATTGCTGATGCCGCACCGATCCGCCTGTTGATCTCCCGCTCCATCCTTCCCCGCTCGTGAACAAGACCCCAAGATACTTAAACTCCTCCACCTGGGGCAGGACCCTGTCCCTGACCCATAGGGAGCATTCCACCCTTTTCCGGGTGAGGACCATGGTCTCAGATTTGGAGGCGATAATTCCCATCGCGGCCGCTTCACACACGGCAGCAAATCGATCCAGTGAGAGCTGGAGATCACGGTCCGATGAATGTGTGTCCTACTTTTCTTTATTTGTGTGGAATGGAGGAAATTCGAGAAAGGTCGAAGAACCTCGGCTTTCCTGGCACACAATGACAGGAAGTGCCACACTATTATTGAACTTTTTTTTTTTTACAGCCGTCTGAAAGATTTCTCTTTCTATTTTACTATTTTGTGTCAAAGTTTAACACTTGATGATCCTCTACATTTTAACCAACTGTCTATTGACAAGGTCTCTCCTTTCACATCGATTAATCTTTACATTTTCACTTCATTTACATCCATGCAAGATGGTCTATAAAATATTTCAGTTTGCTCTTTGTCACATAAACCATGGCAACCATACACTATGTAACTAACTGAAAAATTCAATTTTTTTCAATGTTTTTGTCTTGTCCAAAAACTAGGAAGACCACTGAAGCCGTTCGCCAAGATTTTGCCATCAAGTTTAT
The DNA here is from genome assembly GCA_902685375.1 of Neostethus bicornis. Lineage (NCBI taxonomy): Eukaryota > Metazoa > Chordata > Actinopteri > Atheriniformes > Phallostethidae > Neostethus > Neostethus bicornis. The sequence continues at coordinate 8,387,344 of CACRXE010000076.1, read as the reverse complement.
GATTCCAGTAAAGCATGCCTCACTTCTGTTCCAGTGACCAATTTCAAAGATGGGGCTAACCTGGGCTAACAGACAGCGGAATGAACCAATCAGAGAAGAGCAACCAAGACGTAAACAAAGCAACCAGAATGTGTCCAAAGCGGAACTAAATCAAATTCACCTCTGAACACATGGAGGGTTGAAGGACACGGTTAGCGCGGTTTCCAAGACTTGACGTGTTGTAGATCTTTTAAAACATGTTTTATTTGTTGAATGTAACTAAGTCTGTGATTTTAGTCGTTGGCTCTCAAGGACAAGTAAAGATTTTTATTGGACTTCTTCTTTCGGCATTTCCCTTCAGGGGTCGCCACAGCAAGTCAGTTTCTTCCATCTAACCCTATCTGCTGTATCCTCTTTGGTCACACCAACTATCTTCATGTCTTCCTTCACTGTATCCATGAACCTCCTCTTTGGCCTACCTCGAGTCCTCTTTCCTGATGGTTCCAAATCCAGCATCCTTCTTCCGATGTATTCTCTCTCTCTCCTCTGGACATGTCCAAACCATCTCCATCTTGCCTCTCAAACATTATCCCCAAAACCTCTAACATGTATTGTTCCCCTGATGTACTCATTTCTAATCCTGTCCATCCTGGTCACTCCCATAGAGATCCTCAGCATCTTCATCTCTGCTACCTCAATCTCTGCTTCCTGTCTTTTCTTCAGTGCCACTGTTTCTAGACCAAACAGCATCGTCTAGAATGCTGTTTGGTCTTGAAACCAAACAGCTACTTTTGCGATTAAAGTAGCTGTAAAGTTAAAAAGGTCCCAAATTTTGTTCCCAAAATTTACCAGCTAGTAATATCAAGGTTGTAATCTTTAGATTAATCTAGTCTCATGATGAGCAGATTGTACCACGGTTTTGTACACTTTCCCTTTCATTCTAGCTGAAACTCTTCTGTCACACATCACACCTGATACTTTCCTCCACCTGCTCAAGCCTGCCTGAACACACTTCTTCACCTCTTTTCCACACTCTCCATTGTTCTGGACTGTTGATCCTAGATACTTAAAATCTTCCACCTTCTTTATCTCTTCTCTCTGTAACCTCACTTTTCCATTTGGATCCCTCTCATTCACACACATGTACTCTGTTTTACTCTGACTAATCTTCATTCCTCTTCTTTCTAGTCTCCAGTTTTTCCTCCACCTCTCCCCTCCTCTCACTACAGATCACAATGTCATCTGCAAACATTATAAACAACATAAAATAATTTTTTTGGACATTTCTTTAAATTTAGTCAAGCCAGCTTAAATATTTCAGAAATATCTGATCATAACAGCCCACATGGAACGTCTTTTGTTCATTATAAATTAAATATTAAATTCAAGCAAATTAACGACTATCAACAAAACATTTACATTTTATTTGTAATGTTTCATGATGTTAACTTTTACAAAATTCACAAATTAAAAATTTGATATTTTTATAATCGGTAGATCGTTTTGACTTGGTCATTTTTTTTGAAGCTCACTTGCTGAAAAAAGTGTTGACACCTCTGATTTGGATGGTGGTAGTTCTCTGCCCAGCCTTTGACATTTGCCAAATTGGTGTTAACAGCAGCACAAAGCAGATGTCTCATGATGTGCTGAGGTCTTCCTTCCCGTTTTTGTTTCTCTGCCCTGTATTTTCCAGGGATCTATGTAACAATAGCAGCACCATCAGCTCATAATGTTTCTTCTCAGCAGGTCTTCCTGGAGAAGAGCCAGTGTGCCTGATGATCTAACTTTCCAGTCCTCTCTGCCAGACTATTGAGGTAAATGGCATCAGTGATAAATGCAGTTCCACCTGAACTTTCTCCTTCCTGTTAAAAACCTTTTTTTTTTCCATTTCCACATTCCAGCCCATACATGTCCTGGATGAGGATTTAAACCAAGGTTGAAATCTGGTGCAATTTCTTTTACTCAGCTGAAACCATAAGTGTTATTAAGTCTTCTTCTTTTGGCATTTTCCTTCAGGGGTCGCCACAGTTAGTTAGTTTCCTCTATCTAACACTATCTCCTGCATCTTTTTTGGTCATGCCAAGTATCTTCATGTCTTCCTTCACTGTATCCATGAACCTCCTCTTTGGTCTTCCTCTAGTCCTCTTTCCTGGTGGTTCCAAACCCAGCATCCTTCTTCTGATGTACTCTCTCTCTCTCCTCTGGACATGTCCAAACCATCTCCATCTTGCCTCTCAAACATTATCCCCAAAACCTCTAACATGTATTGTTCCCCTGATGTACTCATTTTTAATCCTGATACTTTTCTCCACCCATTCCAGCTTGCCTGCACACGCTTCTTCACCTCTTTTTCACACTCTCCATTGCTCTGGACTTCTTCTTCTTCTTTCGGCTTTTCCCTTTAGGGGTCGCCACAGCAAGTCAGTTTCTTCCATCTAATCCTATCTCCTGTATCCTTTTTGGTCACACCAACTATCTTCATGTCTTCCTTCACTGTATCCATGAACCTCCTCTTTGGCCTTCCTCTAGTCCTCTTTCCTGGTGGTTCCAAATGCAGCATCCCTCCTCCTATGTACTCTCTCTCTCCTCTGTACATGTCCAAACTATCTCAGTCTTGCCTCTCTAACTTCATCCCCAAAACCTCTAACATGTGCTGTTCCCCTGATGTACTCATTTCTAATCCTGTCCATCCTGGTCACTCCCAGAGAGATCCTCAGCATCTTCATCTCTGGTACCTCCATCTCTGTTTCCTGTTTTTTCTTCAGTGCTACTGTCTCTAGACCAAACAGCATGGCTGCTCTCACCACGGTTTTGTACACTTTTCCTTTCATTTTAGCTGAAACTCTTCTGTCACACATCACACCTGATACTTTCCTCCACCCGTTCCAGCCTGCCTGAACACGCTTCTTCACCTCGTTTCCACACTTTCCATTGCTCTGGACTGTTGATCCTAGATACTTAAAATCTTCCACCTTCTTTATCTCTTCTCTCTGTAACCTCACTTTTCCATTTGGATCCCTCTCATTCACACACATGTACTCTGTCTTACTCTGACTAATCTTCATGAGCAAGACACCTTCTTTCTAATGCAAACCTCCACCTCTCCAGCTTTTCCTCTACCTCCCTTGTTCTCTTAATACAGATGTATGTAGGATTAATCACAGCTTTACTTTGTTTAGTATTTAGTAAAAATATACATTTTGTTGAGCAGCTATGCCCTTTTCATATTTGTAGTTTAATGCTACCATAAGTAACATTGAGATTCCAAAGTAAATACTAATTGTATAACTGTGGAGGTTCTTTTTGGGAAGGGAGGCATTATTAAATATCAAATATCTCCATCTGTTTTATATACAGTTGTCACATAGTGTCACAAAAATTTTAAGCTCAAGTTTTCATTAGGTCTTTTTTGTCCCATCGTTATCCAAGGGCCTTTAACCGTTTCGTTCCATCGTCTTCCACTCATTCAGGGCCGGGTCGCGGGGTCAACAGCCTCAGACGGGAAGCCCAGGCTTCTCTCACTCTGGCTGTATCCTCCAGCTCACCCAAGAGGATCCCGAGTCGTTCCACAGCCAGCTGTGATACATAGTCTCTCCAGCAGCTCTGGGGTCTGCCTTTTGGTTTCATCCCGGTGGGACATGCCCGAAACACCTCACCAGCGAGGTGCTCGGGGGCATCCTGACCAGATGCTCGAACTACCCATCTGGCTTCTCTCGACCTGGAGGAGGAGCGGCAGACGCCGAGCTCCTCACCCAATCTCTGAGTGAGACTCCAGCCACCCTGTGGAGGTGGCTGGGCTCATTTCGGCTGCTTGTATCCGCAATATTTTTCTTTCAATCACCACCCACAGCTGGTAACCATAGGTGACCTTCTTAAAGTACCGTTTTTGACAGGCTTTTAAAGGCCACTTTTTATGTATTTTAGAGATTAAAAAAGCTTCTTTAAAGAAAACAAAAATGCATTCATCTTTTCTGTGCAAATGCATCATTTCAAGAATAAGTTTGACTCTTGGTTTACCTGTTGGTGTGTAAAAGTGGTGCACGTGTTTGATTTGCAGCACTACATGCATTTAAATAACACTGAGACACCAGTTATGTGCAGCTTTGCTTTTATCCACTCTGAAAAATAATACTAATGAATCGTAATGAAAAAACTGGTTTGCATCTTTATTTTCCTCATATTCTAGTGTGAACTAGATGAAATGTGTCGTTCCTCCCCAGGAAACACACCAAATGAGCCTCCCGAAATTTCACACTGAAAAATTCAAACGTGACCAGTGATGAAAAAAATGAAACCTCTATTCCTTTTGTTTTTTCTATACAGAGCGATTCAATTCATTTGTATTCTTTTTCCAAGTTATCTTTGGAGGAGATTTCGGAAGCTGTGAACTAATGGAGTTATGAGCTATTTTCTGATAATGATCTCACTAAAATAATGATCTTCACATGCTAAATTGTCAGACCAGTGTCATGTCTCTTTATCATTTCAGGAGTTTTTTTCTCAAAAAAAAAAATGTCGGGCTGAATTTTAGTGTTTTGAGATTTAGCTCTTTCAAAATCCTCCCACCGTTCTCTTTAAAATAACTCCCCTGTGCATATTCTCTCTCACAACTGTCTGAACTAAATCTTCTTTATGAAACAGAAACTCCTGGTTATGGTTAATTAGATCAGATATGGTTGGTATCTGTATTTTTTTTTTTTGCACACTTAATTCATCCCAGAAATGGAGAAATTTCTGTGCTGCGTTACATCTCAGCAATCTGCCACAACAACGCCAATAGTGGAAGAAACAGTGGGTTAAGTGTCTTCCCCAACGGCAAGAGCTTAGTGGGATTCGACCCGGCGAACTTCCGGCAAACTTCCAGTCTAAGGGCGAACATTCTACCATTAAACTATCGCCTCCCCCTTTTGTAACTGTAGATGCATTCATTCCATCTGATATCTAAAAGAATCTGATGTAAACCCCTCTTTGTTCTTCTGTTGACGAGCCAAAAACACCACAAGGTGACATAGTGACCAAAATGGTCCAGATAAAAACATTGAAACAAAACTGAAATTATAGTTATTGACTGCGTTTAGGGTGGTGCATGGTGACTTTTGCCTCCAAGACGTGCACCTTATAAGTTGTCAGGATGTTGCTGAGCTCCCCTTCAGGCTAACCACGACCTCTGTAATTCACTTGTTGGTGAACTTAACCAACAAAGATTTGACGAAAGACAACTTTCAATCGTTCTTGATTAACTTGTAAAAGACTGAATTTTTTGTGTGTGGCATGGGTTTGTTTGAGGGTTAGTGTTTAATTATTTCAAATCAATTCTACTGACGGAAATATAAACCACTTGCATGTTGAATCTCCTCTAAATTTACCATACCAAATCTCTGAGTGAAATCCTGGCTACTGGCCAATGTGGGATACTAATTATAGCAGACATTGTACCAATGCGCCTATCGATCTCCCACTCCATCTTTACCTCTCCCATGAGAAAGACACCAAGATACGTAATCTGCTGTACTCTTTGACTCCGCCCCTACAGAACCTTACTTGGATTTTGGTCCTCAGTTGCGGTGCTAACGTCGAAGTGTCCCAGAGACTTTTGATTGCTACCTGATTCTGATGGGCTGTAGTTAGTATCATGCATGGTGCTTTCCGCAATCAGGTGTAATTGTTTGTGTGAATTTGTGTACGCACATTTGATACTTTACAAATACAAAAGGCTTGCTGAATAAATTAAGACTCGACCGATTTAAAAGTTGGCCTGGGAAATCAAAATCGAGCCAAAAATGTGGCTCGATTTTGTAAGCTTTAATATATGGATGGATGAAAATAAAAAGGTTTTTTCACAATTGATGAATGTTAAACAAACTTATTTTTAAAAAAATTGGCAGATTAACGGTAAAACTGGGCTTTCTCGGCTTTACCGGTCTCTGATCCATATATAAATACACAATTTACCACTTCTTGTCCTTTCTCATAAACCAGGGGTGTCTAACTCTGGTCACGGAAAGCAGGTATCCTGAAGGTTTTCCATCAGTTGGTTCAATAAAGCTGATGCATGTAAAGTGAAATCAACAGTCAATACAATTTGTCACAAAGACTCAATAACCTGGATGATGATTGTAGATGCAAGACCGGCCTTCCAAGACTGGAGTTGAACAGCCCTGTCAGAAGCCAAAACTGGAAAAGAAGCACATTTTTTGGAAAAAAATGTCCAACCGTTACTCCAGCCAATGACCATTCGATTCATCCTCCAAACTGTCAAGTCTATCAGGTCAGAAAGTTGCTAGATACCGTTTTCTGTTGTGATGGGGAGTGCACATGGAAGGAGGAGGACCCAAATGCAGGACTTAACAAGGTTTATTAAACCAGGAATCAGCAAAGCTGTAAACAACGGAGAGGGAACAAAAGGTTATCAAAAGTCAATATCAAGAAAGTCAGTTGGGTCGGGAGTCAGCCAGGGCTGGAGGCATGAAGACCCGTCGAGGAATACTGGTGAGGCTGCCATTAAATAGGCAGCCGGGAGAGTAGGTGCAGGTGTTTCCAATCAGAGCAGGTGTACCAGTCAGCCAGAATTGGGGGAAAGGTGAGATGATCCCAGGCTCCCTCCGGTGGTGGTGGAGGGAACGATAACAGTTTCAGCTAGAGGCAGGGTATGCCCTAGCAAGAAAATATGTCTGTTACAGCCCAAAACCAAAATACACATAGTTTTCAAATTAAAGCATGTATTTCTTTTAACAACAAGACACTACCATCTGAAACTTTAGTTCGGAATTTATTTATTTTTTGTTAAGCTGTTTAAAGCTGCAGAAAAAGATCAAGTTGGCTTGCGTCTAGGTAGTCTACGTGTACGTAGCTTCTGTGTTTTATTGCAATGGGCCAATAACCTGTCAAGGGTGTTTCCCATTTGGTTTTGTGTTTAAAAATTTAGCATAAGAAAGTATATACTTTTATAAAACTTTATTAGTTCTTTAGATAGTTTTAAGACAGCACTACTGGCCACCAAGCTTGGATTGTGTGTACCAAACAGGTCTCTAATTCCTAGTTTGAAGTTCATCACTTCTGTAAAACATATCACAGCTCGGCTTGGAAGAGAATGGCTTCCTCTCAGGAGTCTATGAAAAACTTCACAACTGAAATGTCAAGGTTAGTCTCTCCGAGAAGACAGGCGATGAGGGAGCAGAGAGAGCTCGCAAAACATTTCTAAGCATTAGATCTGTGCAGAGGTCCGGTCTTTGAAAAACAATATTTTAAAAGACGAAATGGAAGCATTTTCAGGACTAAGATAGAAAGTTTACATATGTTTTGCAGCTTTGTTGAAATCCAATCAAACTTCATTATTAAATCATAAAACATACCAAACATCTTGTGTAATAAATCATAACCACAACTTTTATACCGAGGAAAAACCGTGGGCAGATGTACCTAGAGTTGAAGAAATCATTTTAAGAAGCAAACATTTGGAAAAGTCATGTTTATAGCTAAATCATAGGGATTAAGCTCCTGCCTTCCATGAAGCAGACAGCAGAGATAATGGATCTCTTGCAGAACAATCTCAGGTCTTAAACTTTGACAGCTTTTGACGTCAAAGGTAGTATTTCTGTTGCATTCCTCTGAGAATGCTTTCCTTCAAGTCTTTCGTGAAAATAAATTATCGTTAACTCCTGTGTTTCACACATTTTACTGATTATCCTCTCTCATGTCAGGTTATATAGTGAATGTATGAAGACAAATTAGCGGCATGCTGTGCCAAGAAATTTCAACATTTAAACTGTTGTGTCTGCCTAAATTTTATTGAGTTGTTTTTTTACCGTATGAAATAAATTGATGCTACACAGAGGTGTCAAGTAGCGAAGTAGAATTACTTTGTTACTTTATTCAAGTACCGAAGTAGAACTACTTCGTTACTTTATTCAAGAAGTGAAGTAGAACTACTTCGTTACTTTACTCAAGTAGAAAATCTCCTTATCTTTACTTTAACAAAGTAATTATTTTTTTGTCTACTTTTTACTTTTACTCACTACTTTTTTATGCAATTATCTGTACTTTTACTTTGTTATTTTTATAAAAAGTGGTCGCTACTTTCGCCATTTTGTCACCGTTAAAAATAAAGAAAAAAGTCATAAAGAACCAATCCGGATCAATCGCGCCATTTCATTTGAATGTGGTTGGATGAGGCGAGCTGATGCAATCTCAATACGACTTCCTCTTGCTTCATCACTTCAACACTTGACACACAGTATGCACGCATGCATGCACAAATACCCTTCATCCCTGCTGTGTACCAGGTGTCACGCAGGGGGGTACACCTATTTGGCACTCCCAACCATAGCAACTTGTGAAAGACTATTCAGTATTGCCTCAAAGAACTTTGAAAACTACCTGCCTTAAAAAAGCCTTTTGGTCATTTTTTTTTTTTTTATTTATTTATTTTTTTTAACATTGAATGTGTTTGTGTCTGCTGAAGTTGGTTAAATTAGGTGATGCAGAGTGAAGCTTGGTAGCTGAAGGGATGTTACATAATGCCCTGCTTATGTTAATACATTTGAGTGTGTTCATTAATCGATTTCCAATAAAGATTATTAAGAAATAAATGTTTCTGATTCATAAAGTTTCACACCACAACACTTTCATTTATTATCATATTTTCTGCTCCTTAAACACGTGATAATGGTTAAAAATATGTCTATACGCTTTTGTTAATAATATTTCTTTTTTTCTGAAAATTACTTTTACTTTTCTACTTTAAGTAGTTTTGACAATAGATTACTTTTTACTTTTACTTTAGTAAAAACTTGAGTTGATACTTCTACTTTTCCCAAAGTAGTTTTTTAACTCAGTATCTATACTTCTACTTGAGTAGAAAATCTTGGTACCTTTAACACCTCTGATGCTACATCAACTTGAAGGAATTGTGCGCGCAAAAAATTGTTTAAAAAAATCATCAGCTCTTCTAAAGTGAAGTAAGACAGGATCAAAAGTAAACATAAAAAAGTCTTTGTCACGTTCAAGGTGTTTTTAAAAAATCTACACTTTCCAAATTTCATTTATGTTGTTTTTAAATTTTTACTATCACTGAGAATTTTTAAACAAGCAGCGGTATTAAAATTCCTCATAAATGTCAGAGTGAAGAGAGAAAGAAAAACTGCTCCAGATTCTTATCTTCTGGATATAAATCAGACGAACGTCTCCTAACCTGTAAACTATGATTTGTTCAGTGAGCTAAAAGCTCTTGCTGCTATAAATCCTGCCATCAGTTCAGATTTGAGTTCTGTATTTCCGAACCCGTCTGCCAAGAACTAAGCTGGCATGTTGGCCTGCTTTGAGATAATGTCAGCAAATAAAAACCCAAATGTTAAAAGTGAGTCGATATTCTGATAAGATTTTCTAAATGGCAAGACGTTTTTTGTTAAGTTAAATATCACGCCCACACTTCACTCTTTAACATTCTCATGCCTTTTTCTTTAAGGTCCGCCTCGCCTCACGAGCACCGCTTTTTCTTTTAGGTCCGCCTTTTCTCACACACAAGACGCACCGCACGAAAGGGCACACCGCTCATTTTGAAGAAAATCTAATATGTTTATATGCGCTTTATAGCCGTGAAATTACAGTAAATTAGGAATCAAGCCATTAGATTAGCAGGCAGTTTGGTGTGGCTTCCTCAACAATAAGGATGCTGATTTGGTTTGCAAAGGATGCCCGCTTAGTTACCGGCATCCTTATTTAAACTCACCGGGAGAACCTGGTTCAATTCCCCCTGAGTCTGCTCACACTCCAACACAATAAAAATGATACACACACACAAAAAAAATTATTGGGAAGATTAAAATGAACATAAGTAATAAACGTTGGATTCTGAAAGTATTGTTTTCTCAATTGAAAATGAAAGGATATGATAAGTAACAAAATAAGCAAAGACCAGTTCCTTAAAGTATCCTGAAACATTTTAGTTCTGAGGCATTTAACCAAATTCTTCAACATTCATAGATTACATAAATTAAGTGGTAAAAACTTTCCATTAAAAATCAGAAAAAGTAGAAATGTATATCAAATTTTTATGTGGTCTGGATAGAAACTTGAGGTCCAAGAATAAATTACATTAATGAACGATTTGAGATTAATTATTTTGTAAAAGAATCACCTCCTTCTTCTTCTCCTTTTGGCATTTCCCTTCAGGGGGCGCCACAGCAAGTGAGTTTCTTCCATCTAATCCTATCTGCTGAATCCTCTTCGGTCACGCCAACAATCTTCATGTCTTCCTTCACTGTATCCATGAACCTCCTCTTTGGTCTTCCTCTAGGCCTCTTTTCTGGTGGTTCCAAATCCGGCATTCTTCTGCCGATGTACTCAGTCTCTCTTCTCTGCACATGTCCAAACCATCTCAGTCTGGCGTCTCGGACTTTATCCCCAAAACCTTTAAAATGTACTGCTCCTCGTTTTATGAAAATGAACTTGTTTCTCTTTCTATCACACGATACTATGTACACAGACAATCATAACTTGGCTTTTGGAAAATTCTCAACACAATAGTCAATAAATCTTACTAATTTACAGAAGTGCCTTACAGACCAGGAAGTGTCAAAGTCTGACTCTTGTCCTCGTAAGAAATCATGGGTTCCTCTTCCAAAATTTGACACTGGTCCTGAGTGAACCACCAATTCTATGTCCAAACCACAAAGAGAGGGAGTGGCGGTAATAGAAAGGGAGTGTATGTGAAGCCATTGAAAAAGAGTCATCGCTGTAACAGGTAGCAGTTTTTACTACATGGGGGCAGAAAAATAAAAGGGGGGACGTTGGTTCAGTGGTAGAATCTTTGTCTTTGGACCAGGAGAAGTCGGTTCAATTCCCACTGAGCGCCCTAGTTGCTCCCACCATTGGCGCCATCATGGCTGCCTGCTGCGGTACAGTTCAGCAAAGTAATTTCCCCATCGAGGAATAAATATAGCACAGTAATAAAAAAATTACCGCTGTTTATCAATCATTCTAAATAAACACTTTGGAAACAAATCCATTAAAAAGTAGGATGCTCTTAAAAATGTACTTTGCACGAGATTGCAAACGTCCGCAATCTTGTCTAAATTACCTAAAACCACTGCAATCTTCACCCAAACTTTTATGAGGTTGTAAAATAAAACTAAAATGACTAAACTGTTGAAAGAATAAAAATTTTAATCAGATTTCCGTGTTCTTTCCTTTAGAGTGGTTGTCCATTCATTCTCTTCATCTGGAACCAACATGTCTTTCTGGAACAGTAAATAAACTGATTGAAAGTCAACACAAAGCCAGAGATTGTGATTGTTAACACAGTGCGTAGAATCTTGGACACGTGTAAAAATAATCATTTTGCCCCCTATGACTTACTCAGAGTAAACGTTAGCTTAGCTGTTGGACAACCCGGGTAGAGCGCACCTGTTTGCATGTCACAAGCTAATCCATAACTCTTTGCACACTGCGGAGTGTGTGGAACACATGTTAAACTTAAACAAGGCCATATGGACAACTTGTTGAAGATTTGGGCCGAGTCCTTACTCACCATGCTAAATTAGCTCCATATAAGTCAGGCTTGTTTTAAACTGCGTCTCTAATTTGAGTCATAAATTTGTCCTGGTTCGTTGTAAAGATGGGCAATTGTCTAGAGAACTAATGCGTATATAATTACCTCACTAGTGTTTTCACACTTTTCATAAACTCAGGCTTTAATCAACTGAAGTTGTCGAGAACATCAGAAGCTACCACAGTTACCCGCCATGTGTGCACGGCTTACAGTAGTACACTAATTGTTTTGGTCTAGTACTCAGAAGAGGACGCGGAGATATTGCTTAGTGCAAATCACAACTCACCTCGCAGGATGATGAAATAACGTAAATAAAACTTTTGGATCGATGGTTAGATCGATAGATAAAAAGATAGATAGATTTTATTTAAGCTGGCAGTATGTCGATTCCATTTCCATTGAGAGTTGGACTCCGCCAAGGCTGCCCTTTGTCACCGATTCTGTTCATCACCTTTATGGACAGAATATCTGGGCGCAGCCGAGGCGTTGGAGGGATCCAGTTTGGTGACCTCAGGATCGGATCTCTGCTTTTTGCGGATGATGTGGTTATGTTGGCTTCATCAGACCGTGATCTCCAGCTCTCACTGGATCGATTTGCTGCCTAGTGTGAAGCGGCCGGGATGGGAATTAGCGCCTCCAAATCTGAGACCATGGTCCTCGCCCGGAAAAGGGTGGAATGCCCCCTGCGGGTCAGGGACAGGGTCCTGCCCCAAGTGGAGGAGTTTAAGTATCTCGGGGTCTTGTTCACAAGTGGGGGAAAGATGGAGCGGGAGATCGACAGGCGGATCGGTATGGCATCAGCAATAACCAGGACGCTGCATCGGTCCGTCGTGGCAAAGAGAGAGCTGAGCCGAAAAGCAAAGGTCTCGATTTACAAGTCGATCTACGTTCCTACCCTCACTTATGGTCACCAGCTGTGGGTGGTGACCGAAAGAATGAGATCGTGGGTACAAATGAGCTTCCTACGCAGGGTGGCTGGGCTCTCACTCAGAGATCGGGTGAGGAGCTCTGCCATCCGGGAGGAGCTCGGTGTCGAGCCGCTCCTCCTCCAGCTCGAGAGGAGCCAGATGGGGTGGCTCGAGCGCCTCGCAGGCGAGGTGTTTCGGGCACGTCCCACCGGGAGAAGACCAAGGGGCAGACCCCGGACCCGCTGGAGAGACTATGTCTCACGGCTGGCCATGGAAAGACTTGGGATCCTTCCAGGTGAGCTAGAGGATGCAGCCGGGGTGAGAGAGGCCTGGGCTGCCCGTTTGAGGCTGTTGCCCCAGCGACCCGACCCCGGAACAAGCAGAAGATGACAGAACGGAAAGATTTTATTTACCATTTCCAGTAAAACTGTTAGGAGAGTAGTCTGTTCCCCCTATGTGTCCTGTTTCCCCCATCCCTTCTGTCTGTGTGTGTGCAACAAGTCACACCTGAAACTCATCTACTCATCTGCTGGAGCATAAATGGAACAGTTTTTGACACACTCTTCGCTAGATCATTGTTTTTCATGCTTGGCTTGTTATCCAGCTTTTTGGCTCCAGCTCCTCCATCAGAACCTGCCTAGTTTATATGTTTTGTCTGCTTTATTTGGACCTTTTATCAATCTAATAAATCTGCTTGTGATTTTTCATCTGAGCCTGTCTGTTGTGTCAAGGGTATATTTTGGCCTCAGCTCCACACCATGACAAAAACACAATTACAAGACAATCCAGTGCATATTATGAATTCATAACAAAAAAAAAAAAAAAACACGAAAGACCATTCACACTCACACCCAAAAATACAAGATAAAAGAAATAAAGTACACAAAAAGTTTTCTGGCAAAGAAAGACGAAAAGTCAATTTTCAATTCGATCTACGTTCCCATGCTTATGATCACCAGCTGTGGGTGGTGACCAAAACAACAGCTCAAAGTCGAGACACTGCTCCTCGAGGTTGAGAGAAGCCAGATGGGACAGTTTAGACATCTGGTCAGGATGCCTCCCAAGCACCTTGTTGGTGAGGTGTCTCAGGCACGTCTCATCGGGAGGAGACCGAGATTATGTCTCACAGTTGGCCGGGGAACGCCTTTGGATCGTTCCAGTTGAGCTGGAGGATTCAGCTGGGGTGAGAGAAGTTTGGGCTTCCCATCTGAGGCCGTTAGCCCTTGCAACCCAGCCCCGAATAAGCAGAAGAGGAAGGAACAGAACGGAAAGAAAGATGAAAATCAGGGACACATCCAGTACTTTCTGTCTTAGATTAAAAACAACTAAAACTGGGTAAATAAAAGACATTCAAAATAAAGAAATAACTGTCAGATAATGTTCTGTTAAAGCTTAAAATAGTTTGGGCAAACGGGGTATTTTTCACTACTATTTTTGAATGCCGTATTTGGCACAATTTTAAGTCATAAAAAAAAGCCATTTTACGAAAAAAAAAAAAAAAGCTTTGCATTACATGCAAGACTTTTGAAGCATTTTTTATGATAAGACTGGGTTTTGTTCGTGATTTGGTGTGCACTATATATTTTGACATGGCATGTGCACCAGTAACGGTATTTCAGAATGTTACGCATGTTACGCATTGCTGCATCTGCTGCATGAGAAATGATTATTTTTTTATTTTTTATTACACTTTTTATTACACTTTTTATGTCCTATCATTTCTTTAAATTTAACTTTGAATGAAATGAAATAGTTTTAAAACTATTTTTTTATTGGATTTTATTCATTTTGGTGGAAGGATGGCTCAGTGAGTAGGGTGACTGCCCTGTAACCGGAGGGTTGCCGGTTCGATCCCCCGCCAGGAGTTCATGCCGAGGTGTCCTTGAGCAAGACACCGAACCCCCAATTGCTCCTGATGGTGGTTTGCTCCTTGCATGGAGGCATCCCCATCAGGTATGAATGTGTGTGTGAATGGGTGAATGTGAGCTACACTGTAAAGCGCTTTGAGTGCCGATACAGGTGGAAAAGCGCTATACAAGTAGAGTCCATTTACCATTTATTCATTATTATACAGAGAAATAAGGAAATATTAAGAGAACAAACAGCAAACTGAAAGTACAACTCTGCCATGCGAAGCCAGAAACATTTGTACATTCAGAACATACTACTATTGTTTGGGGTGCGGATGGGTTGGTGGGGATCTGTTAGCCCTAATAAGCACAGTTTGTATCGGCAGCATACATGCACTTTTACTCTCACTTGCACTCTGTACCATATTGTATACTGTCCGCTATGTTCCTTGCTCCCAAGCAATATCATTATTGCTCTTGTAACATGTGTTTGTGTTCTACATAATTTGTAAAAGGTTTTGTTTTGTGTGTCAGCTTTATCTCTAGATTAAACTCTTGTTTGTACTTTTATTTTTTTTTGTCCTCAGATAATCCATCAGGTTGGTTGTGATGCTGAATACTGTAACTTCTGGTTTTCTCTTCACTTTATCCCCTACTCTTCGTCTTCTGTACACTGTTCATCTTCTTTTTCACTTCTTTCCCCCCTCCCAAACTCCTCATTATTCGCTATCAGGTCCTGCAAATGCAGAAAGAACCAGAAGAGGAAGATTGTACCCTGAGGTATTACCCAGTTTTAAACAAGTTTTGATATTGACGTCTTCAAATTTTACTTTTGTGAGAATCACAGTTTGCAGTTGACTTTTTCTTAACCGTGATTCCCAAAAGATCCTTTGACTGCTTCCATGCATTAAAATTTGATTGGAATGATCAGCTTTGTGTATGATAATAATGATATAATAATAATGAGAGAGATTCAAATTGAAAAGTGAGGTCACAGGGAGAAGAGATAAAGAAGGTGGAAGATTTTAAGTATCTAGGATCAACAGTCCAGAGCAATGGAGAGTGTGGAAAAGAGGTGAAGAAGTGTCTGCAGGCAGGCTGGTACGGGAGGGGAGAAAAGTATCATGTGTGATGTGTGACAGAAGAGTTTCAGCTAAAATGAAAAGAAAAGTGTACAAAACCGAGGTGAGAGCGGCCATGCTGTTTGGTCTAGAGACAATGGCACTGAGGAAAAGACAGGAAACAGAGATGAAGGTAGCAGAGATGAAGATGCTGAGGATCTCTCTGGGATTGACCAGGATGGACAGGACCAGAGGAACTGCACATGTTAGAGGTTTTGGAGTCATGGGCGTGCTGACTCCTGGTGTGGATCGATCCCCAGTTATTAATTCCTTGCAGCATCAGGCCAGATGCTTATTTTTATTTCAGTTAAAGAGACAGTAGCTGGTGGTTCAGGTTGGGAAAGGATGGGCGTATGAGGGGTGGGGTGGATGGGGGGCTAGTGAATGTCGATGCATGTGTGCAGCGTTTTGTGTGAGTTTGTGGTTTTTTTGATGGATGCTCGTTTTTTTTTTTTTTTTTTTTAATTTTGATTTTTTTTTTTTTTTACTTTTAATGTTGTTTACGTTTTTATTTGTTCTATTCAGCACTTTGTGTGACCTTGTGTTGGAAAAGTAAAATTTTATAAATAAAATTTGATTTGATTTTCTGCACTTTTTAGACTTCTTTAGATATTTAGCTGTAGATTAGAATAAGCTAATATTTAAACAATAATCTTTGACACATTGGTTGCTCGTTCCAGGGGAGGGATCTCTCTTTCATGTGGATCCCCACGAGGTTTCTTATTTTTCCCCACTGATGGGTTTTTTAGGAGTTTTTCCTCACCGAGAAGGAGAGTCTAAGGGCATAAATGTGCTAGTCTTGTTTAGTTAGCACTTGTTAGTTATTTTTCTTGCTGTGTATTTGTGTTAATACATTCCTCTTTTTCTTGTGAAGCCCATTGAGACGGAAATTTTGTGATTTTGGGCTAAACAAATAAAATTGAATTGAACTTTTAAGCATAAAACAGACGATCAACTAATTGAGTTTAAATGGGAAGGTTTAACTTCTAACAATTTTTCTTTTTATTATAATGAGTAAAAAAGACGTCTGATGTCATAATTACTTAGATTTCAATAGTAGGTTTTTTTTTTTTCCTGGTCCAAGTACAAGTTCAGAATAAAACGTATTTTATCTGCTTTGAATCCTTTGAACAAATTTTAAGAGTGAAATAAATTGACAATCTTTCACCTTTCTGTATTTTAACACGAGGGTTCTTATAAATAATGGTGAACATACACAAGCTTTCATTTTCACAGATGACTGAACCCGTCATGGTGATGCTTTTCACTCCTTCCCTCTTCAGAGTGATTAAATGCAGCACAAAGCATCGTACTCTCTCAATGACTTTGAACTCCCCTCAAAACAAGTTTGAAATGCTGGTTCTCACGAACGAACACCCCAAAGGTGAAATTTCTGAATAAAGCTATAGATTGAGAGTGTGAATCACCCTCCCTTCTTGAGCTGCTCCGGAAGAAAGCTCTAATTAGCTCAGATGTCCAGGGAGAAAAAAAATACAACAACAAAAAACAGCCCTTGCACTCCTCTGGGAATGAAAATATAAGTTATTAAAACTCAAATTACTCTACATTTTTCTTCTTAATTTTATTTCAGAAGCTGTCTTCTGAACTTTTTTTGCAGTTTAATAAAAATAGAAAATTGGTTAGAAAAAGAACCCCAAAACAAACCATGACCTCATTCTTGCGGCAGTAGCATGAGAAGAGTTTAATGATGAGCTGATTGCATGTTGCTTTGATAAATGAGGGAATCCCTTGGCTTTCAGAACCGAGATGAATCCATGCGGAAGCTTCTGTTTGGGACATGATCGGACACAGCAGGGACCACTCCGAAGCTTAATTTTGATTACACTGATCAAAAGAAGGACCATGTCTTGATATTTCACTACAGGCAAATAAAAAAAAAAAAAACTCCAGAAACTTCAAAAGACTCCTCAGTAATCTCATTTGGATTATTTAATTAACATCTCCAGATTATTAGAAACCAAACGAGACAAGTTGTTTCACAATGAAGTGACTTTGAGGTCAGATACAGGTACAGCGTAATATTAAAAATATATTTCAACCACCGTACGAGCATCAACACAATAATTCTGATAGATTCTGATATCTTTGTGTTTCTTTCATGTCTATGAAAAACTGCTGCATTGTTATAGATTTTGGCAAGAATTGGGTCTTCCCATTTGCCGTGGTTCATTGCACAGGTTTTTCTTTGTTCATTTAATAGTCATTCCGGAGAACATTCACTGGCCTGGTTTAGATTGGTTCATGATGGTTAGAATAGTGGAAAA
Source organism: Neostethus bicornis (assembly GCA_902685375.1). Classification (NCBI taxonomy): domain Eukaryota; kingdom Metazoa; phylum Chordata; class Actinopteri; order Atheriniformes; family Phallostethidae; genus Neostethus; species Neostethus bicornis. The sequence goes on along the minus strand of CACRXE010000076.1, from coordinate 8,369,653 downwards.
AAAAAAAAGCTATGATATGATCACATCCAGGCCACGGCTGCATTATGTGTTAGATGTGGAAGTGATCTCACACCCAATTATACGAACATTAAAATTGAGGGTAAAATTCTTTTACTTGTAGCTGGTGTCACTTCGAAGAAATGTACAACAGTGGTGTTTGCACATGTAAAGTTTAGCTCCCATGTTTTCTGTGTAGTAAAGTCAGTGATGGAACGTAACGGAGTAAATGTACTTCGTTACTGTACTTAAGTAAAAAAATTGTGTATCTGTACTTTACTTAAGTAAAATTTAAGACCTGTACTTTTTACTTTTACTTCACTACATTTTTAGAGCAAATATCTGTACTTTTACTTCGCTACTTTTTAAAAGTGTGTTTTACATTTTTCGTTACATTTTTGTTCAAGAATTTGAAAAATACACAGGGTTTTTTTAGCGCATCTTGAAGCCGCATCGCCAAAATCAAAAGAAGCAGTTGATCGGGAGAAGAAGTAATGAATCGAGAAACATTTTTCGCAATTATTCGGCGCCAAAAACCTAACATCAAAAATAGTACAAATTAAAAAGAGTCAGAAGATCGTTTTTCGTTGTGTTTACTTCTAAATAAAAAGTTGAGCCATCATTACACGGAGCAGGGGCGTATCTAGAATTTTCCAAAGGGAGGTGGGACTTTGACAAAGCCAATATATAGTGACTGGGGGCCTCCCCCCCAAAACATTTTAAAAAATAAGTGTCATTTTCCTCCATTTTGGCGGCCCATTCACTGGCCCTTCTAGGGGACAGCTTGACTTGTCCCCTTTCCTTTCCTTTTATTTATTTTTTTTTTTTTTGTGGACCAAAAGAGGCGGGAGAGGGGGGTCACACCCTTGCAGAGTATTTATTCTGGTCACCATGGTAACACCCTATAGCACAACAAATACCATTTGAATTATGGTCAAATACTTTTACTTTTTACTTAAAAAGTATGGCTATACTCGAGCAACTGAGGAAATAACAAGTGCGATAGATTGTAAAAAATATGCAATTGGAATTTTTATAGATTTAAAGAAAGCTTTTGATATAATCAATCATGCAATATTACTTAAAAAATTACAAGAACACGGGATAAGGGGAATCGCAGGGGAATGGATACAAAGCTATTTAACGGAAAGAACGCAATATGTGCAAATTGGGTCTACTTCATCTGTGACTCTTAGTATTTCTTGTGGTGTTCCCCAAGGCTCCGTATTGGGACCAAAACTTTTTAATATCTACATAAACGATATTCTTATGGTATCACAGTCGCTAAAACTCATACTGTTTGCAGATGATACATCTATATTCTATAGCAGTCATAATTACAATGAACTTATCAGTACAGTCAATAAGGAGCTCAGCAAAATAAAAAAATGGATGGATATCAATAAATTATCTCTTAATCTGAACAAAACTAAAGTCATGTTCTTTGGAAATACAAAAACAAGCTCCAAACAACCAATTGTAATTGAAAATGTACAAATTGAGACTGTAGACGAAGCAAAATTTTTGGGAATCATCATAGACAATGAACTGTCTTGGAAACCCCACATCAGACATGTAAAAGCAAAAATATTCAAAAGTCTCTCTATAATAAATAAAATTAAACATCACCTTGATTTCAACTCCTTGCGCACATTGTACTGCTCGATGGTTCTTCCATATCTCACTTATGGTATTGAAATATGGGGGAATACCTATCAAACGACACTATCACCCTTAACTGTCTTACAGAAAAAAGCACTACGAATTATACATAAAGTTGGTTTTTTGGATCATACTCACAACCTCTTTGCACATTCTAAACTCTTAACATTTAAAGACCTTTCTCAGTACTACTCAGCAATCACAATGTTTAAAGCATACCACAAACTACTGCCAAAAAATTTACAAAGTCTATTTAATCTGAATGAAAAATCACATAACCTGAGAGTAATAGGAGACTTTAAACTGCCCAAAGTGAGAACCACTAAAAAAAGCTTTTGCATGTCTGTACGTGGTGTAAAACTCTGGAATAGTCTCGAAAAATCCTCCAAGCAATATCAAAATGTAAATACGTTCAAACTAAACTACAAACATATGATTTGGTCACAGTATATGGAATGTCTAATGTAATTATATCACTGTCTTCTGTTGGAGTGTGTTTTTTTGTTTGTTTGTTTTTTTGTGTGTGTTTTTCTTTTGTTTTTTTTTTTGTTGTTTTTTTTTATTGTGTTGGTGTGGGTAACCAGGTCCCGTATCCTTCCATTTTCAGTGATCGTCTTAAGGTTGAAACAATATAAAATTAATTATTTATTGTAAATATGTATCATATGAGCACTGGGGGTGGGGTTAAATAAGTTTTCTTCCCCCCACTCCTTCTTGGACACTAGAAACTTTGATTTGTGCACTTGTTATACCTTCTTATTATCTCTATTGAGTTGCTGTACAAAAAAATGTTTATGTTGATTTGAGAACATGCTACCTTGTCCAAGATAAATAATAATAAAAAAAAAAAAGTACAATTTACACCAACTACTTTTGTACTTTTACTTAAGTAGATTTTTTTTATTGGTACTTTTACTTTTACTTAAGTAATATTTTTGCTTAATTATCTGTACTTTTTACTTAAGTACAAAAAGTGAGTATTTCATCCACCACTGAGTAAAGTAGTAAAAGTTGTCTTTTTTTTTATTCAAAAATAGGAGATCTGTTGTTTTAATTTTAAAATATTTCACTTGGTATCTTGATAAACTACTACAGCTACTTTTACTCGTAGCTGGTGTCAGTTAGAAGAAATGTAAAGCAGTGGTATTTGCACATGTAGTTCCCATGCTTTGTGTTAGAGTATTGGGGATTTGGAAGGAGGACGACCCAATTGCAGGACTTTAAACAAGGTTTATTAACTCAATTCAGGTAAGTCTGTAAAGCAAGAAGCATAGGGTTAACTCAAGGTTTCAAAAGTCCAAATAATAAAGTTCAAACATGGTCAGGCAACCAGGGTGACCTGGCTGGAAGGTAGGGTAAGACCCAACAAGGAAGTCCGGGGAGATTCCCTTTAAATAGATGGCAGGGTGCGCAGATGTGGGGAATCAGTAATCATCCTCAGGTGATCCTAATCAGATTGATTGGGGATATCCACGGCTTCCTCTGGGGGCAGGTGAGGGATCCTGACAGCTTTGTGTGTTTATTAAGTAATAAAAGGGATAAAGTTGTCTTTTTTTTCTTCCAAAATACGATGATCTGCTGTTTTAATTATAAAATATGTCACTTGTTATTTTGACTAGTACACTTTATTTGTTTTATTAAATTACACAGATTTCAAAGTGAGATACTGAAAAAATACAAAAGTTGTCCTTCATCATACCACATCACATTAATTGTGAACGTCCATATTCATACATAGGGATCAGCAAATATTCACCATTGTTACGGTTGCAGTAAATAAACTTTCTATTATCCTCCTTCTTCAGATGTTGTTCTGCTGCCTTTGTGTGACGAGGGTTCGATAAAATCTACATGCATAATGATGTAGAGCGATTTTCGGTGTTCGGAAAGGTGCCTTCCCAGCTAACAATTTAACGTTCCCAAAACGTTCTGTGGTTAGCAGAATGTTCCTCAGGGGTTTTTTTTGGTTCTCAGAAGGTTCAAATAGAAAGTTTTATGACGGTTGTGAAACGTTATTTTTTTGGTTTCAGTACATTCTTCTAACTTTAATTTTAACCACAACGTTTGGAATTTGGTTCTCTCAACGTTCTGGGAAAGGTTAGGTTCTAACATAACCACCAACTAACGTTTAGAGAACGTTAGTTTTTTGGTTAGTTAAAAACAAACCTCTAGAAAACTTCGGGCCAATATTCCCTGGAGGTTCTCTGTTTGCTGGGTCAGAAATGATTTGTATTATTATATTTATAAGTGTGGTGTATGAGAGTGGGAATATAAGGATCCTCAAAGCAAACGAAAAACTAGCATCCTCTCTTCTCCAAGCAAAACCCTTTAATTCTCCACAAACCCCCAAAAAAGAGGACGCGATCAGCAAAATGTTCCGTTCCGTCATCTTCCGCTTGTTCTGGGGTCGGGTCGCGGGGGCAACAGCCTCAAACGGGCAGCCCAGGCCTCTCTCTCCCCGGCTGCATCCTCTAGCTCACCTGGAAGGATCCCAAGTCGTTCCCCGGCCAGCTGTGAGACATAGTCTCTCCAGCGTGTCCGGGGTCTGCCTCTTGGTCTCCTCCCGGTGGAACATGCCCGAAACACCTCGCCCGCGAGGCGCTTGGGGACATCCTGACCAGATGCCCGAACCACCCCATCTGGCTCCTCTAAACTTGAAGGAGGAGCACCTCGACACTGAGTTCCTCCCGGATGGCAGAGCTCCTCACCCGATCTCTGAGTGAGAGCCCAGCCACCCTGCGGAGGAAGCTCATTTCGGCCGCTTGTACCCACGATCTCATTCTTACGGTCACCACCCACAGCTGGTGACCATAGGTGAGGGTTGGAACGTAGATCAACTTGTAAATCGAGAGCTTTGCTTTTCGGCTCAGCTCTCTTTACCACAACGGACCGATGCAGCGTCCTAGTTATTGCTGATGCAATAACTAGGACTTGTTCACGAGTCTTGTTCACGAGTCTTGTTCACGAGTGGGGGAAGGATGGAGCGGGAGATCAGCAAAATGTAAAAATAAAAAAAAAAATTCTTCTTGGTGATTCGTTTGAAAATAGAAATTTTGCCGTACAGTGTCAAATTTTGTTTTGCAACCTTATGATTGTGTTTATGAGAAACACAATGTCCTCGACATTTTGGAGAAGATAGGAATCCTCTTGTTGTGGTAAGAGGTAAAAGAAAGCTTTGTTTTGACATCTGTAAGGGTTTTGAAATTCTAGCAAGTCTGAAAAAAAAATCTTTGGTCTCTCATCAAACATCTATTTACTTTTTTATTTCATACTGTTGCTTTTTCGGTCTTAAGACAACAAACTTAGAACAACAGAGGAAAAAAGTGATGACACAAGTTTTCCTTTTAAATGGTGATATTATTGAATCTCAGCCAACTTGGATCATGTTGCAGATGTTGATAATTCATTCTTTTTTCTTTTTTTTTTGTCCACGCGCAAATTTAAAACATTTCTTTTTATTTTGAGGAACAAAACAATCTTAGGAGACTGAACTGATACAACAGTAAGTAACAAAGGAACGTTCTCGGCAGCGTCAGAAGTGATTTTCACCAAAATCCCGATGCCCAAAGTTTTAAATATTGATTACGCTTGTCAATTTTAACAGATGGAGACCTTAACTTGACTCTTTATTCTGGATTTGAAGCACATTCCAGTGTGAATGTGGCTGCTTGTGGTTAAAATTGTGATACATAAAAAAACACTTTTTTTAAATCTGTTGTTAGTTATTGTGGTTTTGGATAAAAATAACTCACCTCTTTAACAGACTAAACAATAAATGTTAGGGCTTAAAAACTCGTTTTAAATTTCTCCGCTTCGAAGACCATCAGTCATTATAAATCTCAAGAAAGCCAAAAGAGATCAGAATTTATGCAGGATGATAAAAGTGGGCGCCTGAATGGGTAAAGGTATTCAATGAATGTAAAACTAAACCTAAATATTTAAATATGCTTGAGGCTGAATAGTCTGCCAAGGTTTCCCAATATCTTTATGTAGATGGAATCGCTACTTTATTTTTGTTAAATAAAGTTAAGTAACGTTTTTTTGAAAACCTGAAAATGTTTTGCCACATAACATTTTAGGGAGGTGGTGGCTCAAGTGTTAGAGCGTTTGCCCTCGGACCGGAAGCTAACCGGAAGCTAACCAGAAGCTAACCGGAAGTTCGCGATTCGATTCCCAGTGAGTTCCCGTCTAGGGTCCTTGAGGAAGACGCCTAACCCCATTTCTCCCACAATTGGCGCCGTCGTGGCAGCCTGCTGCAGAATACTGCAGCACACGAATTTCCCCGTTAAGGGATGAATAAAGTATACATTATTATTATTACATGGGTTTTTTTCAAACATTGGCTCACTTGGTTAGTTCCTCACCTTCCTCACAATCACATTTCAACAATTCAATTGTTCCACAGCAAAACTGCAAAAAAGAGCAGGAGACATAGCAGACGGGAAACAGTATGACAGTAGGCCAGTGTGCTGTCAACATAAATTGAGAATTAATTGGGGGACGAAACAGTTTTTTTATTGCATTTTCTTCCGCTTATCTGGGGCTGGGCCAGGAGGGACACAGCCTCCGACGGGAAACCCAGGCTTCCCTCACGCAAATATTTTTTTTTTCCCAATCCGTTCGTCCATTGTACAATCTATTCAGTTCCTGGTTGGCTGTAGGAAATACGCCCGCTTAAATCCTGTGGCAAGCTAAATGTCTTCATTTCATCAGAAAATGATGCACCTTAAGTGCATGCCCACTTAAGGGGCGTGCATAAGTGGGCATCAATGGATTTAAGTGGGCATATTCACTACAGCCAATCAGGAACTGAACAGTTTGTACAATGGACGAACGGATTGGGAAAAAAATATTCGCTTCCTGGTCAGCTGTGAGACATAGTCTCTCCAGTGGGTTCTGGGTCTTAATTTGGGTGTCTGGAAGGCTATAAGCGAGGTAACACTATTGTGATGTGCTCAAGCACTTAAGTGTAAAGTTAAAAGTTTTTTTAGCTCTATGTGTTTATCTAGTTTTTATTTTAGGTAAAACTCATTTAAACACAAACTATGCAAAAAAACCTTTTCCTTTTACTTCTGTCGTGGTAAAGAGAGTTTTTCGAGAGCCGAAAAACAAAGCTCTCGATTTACAAGTCAATCTACGTTCCAACCCTCACTATGGTCACCAGCTGTGGGTGGTGACCGAAAGAATGAGATCGCGGGTACAAGCGGCCGAAATGAGCTTCCTCCGCAGGGTGGCTGGGCTCTCACTCAGAGATCGGGTGAGGAGCTCTGCCATCCGGGAGGAGCTCGGTGTCGAGCCGCTCCTCCTCCAGGTCGAGAGGAGCCAGATGGGGTGGTTCGGGCATCTGGTCAAGATGCCCCCCGAGTGCCTCGCGGGCGAGGTGTTTTAGGCACGTCCCACCGGGAGGAGACCAAGGGGCAGACCCCGGACCCGCTGGAGAGACTATGTCTCACAGCTGGCCGGGGAATGACTTGGGATCCTTCCAGGTGAGCTGGAGGATGCAGCCGGGGAGAGAGAGGCCTGGGCTGCCCGCTTGAGGCTGTTGCCCCCTCGACCCGACCCCGGAACAAGCGGAAGATGACGGAACGGAACTATGCAAAAAAAAAAATCTAATAAAACTATCTCTTCTGCAGTAAACATTTTTAAGAGCACATGCTTCACACAAATTTAAAGCCTAACTGAGGACAGATAAGCAGCATCATGTTTTTAATGAAACGTAAATTTTCGAGATGACATTCTCGTTATATTTTTCCTCTAAACTTCACCTTCATTTTAACTGCAGTTAGCCAAGCTTTAGAATGTGAAGAGAATTTAACAATGAGCTTTATGTCTTTGATGTTTTCAAGAGCTTCCAAGATGAAAGCTATTCCTTCTTAATCATTAATCATGCCCTTGAAACTGGAACAATTTTTCAACAAAAATGGAGATAGATTAATTATAGTGCAAATGATAATGCAGATTCATCTGGGCCAGGCCCCCAGTGAGATTTTCAATACAGTCATGAAGAGACCAGTTGTAGTCCAACACCAGCAAAATTGTTTTTGTGAAAACTTTGCAAGATAAATCGACTCTAATTACTGCAAACAAACTGTCGGAATATGAGAGGATGTGTAAACACAAAACCTTCAACAGTGACTTACGGTATTTGACCCATTGCTGGTCACTTTTTACTAAATTTTGGAATCTAAATAGGAGTACTTACAACTAAGATAAACTTCATACATCCAGGACTAACTGATATTCAATCCTCTTTGCCTCACAACAGTCTTTGTTTAGTTTTGAATCACTGTTAACTAAATAGTTTGAATGAATGTCAGATGTTAGCCTCAGCAGACATTTAAAACTATGTAAACCAAGTAATAAAGTGGGAATTCAGTAAGTGGTGAAGGACCGTCATCCCTTTGAATCCCCCAACAGAGAAATTATCCCAGTTTTCAAAAGTTTGCTTACTTTAGAAGAAACGTAAAACAAATCCAAGAACATGAAAGCGTATCTAACCCAAAAAAGGTTCTTCCAAAAAGGCACTTCTGAAAACCCTGCAGGGAAAGTTTTATCTGTTGAAAGACATGCGGGTGTTGTAAGTCGTGGATTACTTGTGAAAAGTGCTGCACAGAGTGGAGTTATAAAATAATACATTCAAAGTGTGAAAATAAAGAGGAATATTATACAAAACAAAGAAGAGCGTGGAAAAGCAATGGAGCAATGGAGAGTGTGGAAAAGAAGTGAAGAAGTGTGTTCAGGCAGGTTGTAAGCTACAGGAAGCAGAGATGGAGGTAGCAGAGATGAAGATGCTGAGGATCTCTCTGGGAGTGACCAGGATGGACAGGATCAGAGGAACAGCACATGTTAGAGGTTTTGGAGATAAAGTTCGAGAGGCCAGACTGAAATGTTTTGGACATGTGCAGAGGAGAGAGACCGAGTACATCGGCAGAAGGATGCTGGGTTTGGAACCACCAGGAAAGAGGACAAGAGGAAGACCAAAGAGGCGGTTCATAGATACAGTGAAGGAAGACATGAAGATAGTTGGTGTGACCGAAGAAGATGCAACAGATAGGGTTAGATGGAAGAAACTGACTTGATGTGGCGACCCCTGAAGGGAAAATGCCAAAAGGAGAAGAAGATTAGACAAAACAATAGACCAGGAGTCAAGTGCTTCTTGCCTTCCCCGGCTTCTGATTTTTATTATAAGCTCATTTTGTTTTTAGTTTCGTCTTCTGAACAGCTTATTGCTAACGGGTCGCAGAAGGTGCTGGAGCCGATGCCGATTGATTTTAGGTGAGAGGTACACCCTGAACAGGTGGCCAATCTGTTTCTGGGACAAACACACAGACAGCCATCCACACTCATTCCTAGTGGCAATTTCTTAGTAGCCAATCAACCTACACTCCATATTTTTCGGAAGGTGGGAGGAAACCCACACATACACAAAGAGAATATGCAAACTCAACACACCTCGTCCCACCCGGGACTTGAACCCTGACTTTCTTGCTGTTAGGTCACTGTGCTAACCACTGTCCCACCGTGCAGCTATCTGTTTTTTAGCAATAAACAGAATATTTGAAGCCTAAAGCCTAACATTGACACCATCTAACAGGAGCAGCCAGGGAGGGATCCCTCTTTCATGTGGATCCCCATGAGGTTTCTTAATTTTTCTTGCTGTGCATTTGTGTTTACACATTCCTCTTTTTCTTGTGAAGCTCATTGAGACGGAAATTCTGTGATTTTGGGCTATACAAATAAAATTGAATTGAAAAAAATTGAATCTACATTTTGGGAGCACAGTATAGTATTCAGTTACTATTGCTGTATGATGGTGCTTTGACACCACACACAATAAAATAACAATGTTGCATTCATTTTACCTCATTAACATTAACTGGTGGAAGTATCAGACTCGTATCCCGGATTTATGGCACCAATATGAATGCCAGATTTGATACACATGCTGCTGGAGTTAGGGCTGTACTTTTCTGTACAATGACTTAATAATAGTACAGAAAAGTGCATCACTCCTAAAGACACGAAATGGCTAAAGAGCCCACCTCTGGCCAAGCGAAATACGACTGGCCAGATAAGAAACTTTACAAAATATCTTTTACTTCTATTAAAGGACAAAACAAAGGACTTCTTTTTTTTTTTGTGGTCATAAATTATACACCACCTAGAGCCTGAAGATTTCTTCATGAGACCAGATCTACGGGTGTTTACATACTTTTTTTTCAAAAAGTGGCTAAATCGTTAACTACAAAACAAGAAGATGATGGAATGGAACGGAACACTATACCAAATCAAAAAATGTATATGCATACACAGTTTCATTTATTGTCTTTTCAAACATCTAGAAAAACCTAACATAAAATAATGTCAGGGTTTTGGAGATGTGGAAGGAGGAGGACACAATTGCAGGACTTCGAACAAGGTTTATCAACTCAATTCAGTTAAGTCTGTAAATCAAGGAGCACAGGGTTACCTCAAAGTTTCAAAAGTCCAAATGATGACAAAGTTCAAACATGGTCAGGTAACTAGGGGGACCTGGCTGGAAGACATGGAAAGACCCGACAGAGAAATCCGGGGTGATTCCCCTTAAATAGATGGCAGGGTGCACAGATGTGTGGAATCAGTAATCATCTTCAGGTGATCCTAAAGATGATCCTAATCAGCTTGATTAGGAATATCCAGGAATCCCACTGGCGGCAGGTGAGGGATCCTGACAATAATACACATATTAAATATAAAAAGGCACAAAGAAAGAAAAAAACTTTGCCTTGTTTCTTCTGTGTCGTTACTCATTAGATTGTTATTCATGTTTGACTTTATGAATAATGAGAACGGCTTGTAACGAAAGGTTTAAAAATCTTCTTACAATAATCCAAAAGATTTATTAAGAAAATTATATTTGAAACGTATACTTAGTGTCCTTGCTTGAGTCATAAAGTCACAATACTTGTGTGTACACGCACCCCCAGCCACACCTTTCTGGCTCGGAATTTTTGGACCCGCTCAAATTAATCCGCCCTAATCCTGAAAGAAGTTAAATAAAATCATAGCAAAAAACTTTGACAAAACTGAACAAGAAGTTTGTTGTTGCCTGAAAATTGTCCACCCTTTTTATGAATTATATGCAGTGGTGGATGAAGTACTCACTTTTTGTACTTAAGTAAAATTTGGCAAAAATTTTACTTAAGTAAAAGTACCAATAAAAAAATAAAAGTAGTTGGTGTAAATTGTACTTTTTAAGTAAAAAGTAAAAGTATTCAATCATAATTCAAATATTATTTTTTGTGCTGTATGGTGTCACAATGGTAACCAGGATAAATACTGTGCAGGGGTGTGACCCCCCCTCTCCCGCCTCTTTTGGTCCACAAAAAAAAAAATAAAATAAAATAAAATAAAAGGAAAGTGGACAAGTCAAGCTATCCCCTAGAAGGGCCAGTGAATGGGCCGCCAAAATGGAGGAAAATGACACTTATTTTTTAAACTGTTTTTGGGGGGAGGCCCCCAGTAACAATATATTGGCTTTGTCAAAGCACCACCCCCTTTGGAAAATTCTAGATCCGGCCCTGCTCTGTGTAATCATGGCTTAACTTTTTATTTAGAAGTAAACACAACGAACAACGATCTTCTGACTCTTTTTAATTTGTACCATATTTGATGTTAGGTTTTTGGCGCTGAATGAATGCGGAAAATGTTTCTCGATTCATTACTTCTTCTCCCGATCAACTGCTTCTTTTGATTTTGGCGATGCGGCTTCAAGATGCGCTAAAAAAAACCTGTGTATTTTTAAAATTCCTGAACGAAAATGTAACGAAAAATGTAAAACACACTTTTAAAAAGTAGCGAAGTAAAAGTACAGATATTTGCTCAAAAAATGTAGTGAAGTAAAAGTAAAAGTACCGGTCTTAAATTTTACTTAAGTAAAGTACAGATACACATTTTTTTTTTACTTAAGTACAGTAACGAAGTACTTTGTTATGTTCAACCACTGGTTATATGCTACTCCACGTTTATGCATTATTTCTACACTTGATTGTTTTTTTATGTAGCCTTAGTTAGAGTTTCATAAACGTTCAGAAAACAAAATCAAGTTTTACTTTTCTTGTTTGGGACTTAATTGAAATCAAGTTTCTATAAAATGAACAAATGTATTGAAATTTTTACACTATTTACAGTAAAATTTGTTTAAATCTTTACTTCCTTACCACAAATAAATATGGGTCCCTCCAACTACCGATAATCGGAAAACCCATATAGGTATTTCCTCTCTTTCCTGTTTTCAGGCTATTGTTGGCACAACATAACATGGTCCCACACAGCCGCAGGTGGGGTCAAAGGTTCACAGAGGCTGGTCTACAATAGGCTGTAGCTCCATCAAAACATGGGTTTCTGTCCACCCTTCACACACAAATACAGACATAAACAGAAATGACTTTGACTAAAGAACTTAATCCTTAAATTTAACAATAGGATTACAGTGTTAAAGAGCATCACCATCACTGTTCCACTTCCTGCCCCTTCTGTGTCATCTCAACTGTTTCAAATCCTTTCAAAGGCAAAACTGTTGTGGGGAAAGTTCTCCCGCTGGGTTCCTCCTCTGAACTGTATCCTGATGTTTAACACAGCAGACAGAAAAGTAGAAAAAAGAAAAACGGATGAGAGTTGCCGAAACTCAACACTTGTTCTTGGCTTTGCAACTACCACAGTAGAAAAAAAAAACACTTCAGCTCGGTTTGTGAAAATCATTTTTAATTCAAACTTTAATTCCGTTCTGTCGTCTTCCGCTTATCCGGGGTCGGGTTGCAGGACAACAGCCTTAGACGGGAAGCCCAGGTTTCTCTCACCCCAGCTGCATCCTCCAGCTCACCCGGAAGGATCTAAAGTCGCTCCCCAGCCAGCTATGAGACATAGTCTCTCCAGCAGGTCCAGGTTCTGCCGCTTGGTTTCCTCCCGGTGGGACGTGCCCAAAACACCTCACCAGCGAAGCGCTCGAGGGAAATCCTGACCAGATGCCCAAACCACCCCATCTGGCTTCTCTCGACCTGGAGGAAGAGCGGCTCGACTCAGAGCTCCTCCCGGATGGCAGAGCTCCTCACCCGATCTCTGAGTGAGAACCCAGCCACCCTGCGGAGGAAGCTCATTTTGGCCGCTTGTATCCACAATCTCATTCTTTCGGTCACCACCCACAGCTGGTGACCATAGGTGAGGGTTGGAACGTAGATCGACTTGTAAATCGAGAGCTTTGCTTTTCGGCTCAACACGACGCCGCACCGATCCGCCTGTCGATCTCCCGCTCCATCCTTCCCCCACTCGTGAACAAGACCCCAAGACACTTAAACTCCTCCACTTGGGGCAGGACTCTGTCCCTGACCCGCAGGGGGCATTCCACCCCCTTCAGGTGGAATCAAACTTCCGTAAATTGTTTTTTTTTTCTACAAAGGGGCATAAAAAAAAAACAAAGAATGACAAAATTAGAAAATTTTTTGCTAAGTTAGAGGGACATTTTGGCAAATCCACATCCACAAAACAATAGATATAATTCCTGTCTTGGAAGTAAAATCAAAGTGAAATCTGGACCATCTGAAAATGATTTTTTATTAATGCAGACTTAGACACCAGAACCTCTATTTTCTGTCTTTTCATGTTGGAAAGCTAACATTAAGACGTCACTCAGTGAACACGCTCTCAAGAGAATTCTCACGCTGTGTAATTTTTCCTTTTTTTTGCTCTCACAGGAATCCAATGACATCATATCAGAGTTGATTTATGTTGCCAGAGTTGTTTTGCTACCACTGCAGACACATACACTGTCCCAAGTTTTTCCTTTTACAATATATCAAACTAAAATAGGATCAGGATGGGAAAAAAAAAAAATAAGGGACGACTAGTTCAACAGAAGTAAATGGTTTTCCACTTTTTCCATGCAATTTGTTAATCTATTTATTCATGTTCCATTTGTTTAAAATGAAATTCATTCACTTGAGGTCTTTAGTTTGAACACTATTGTGTTGTTTGCCAAAAAGTAGAATCTCAATTGATAATTTAAAGGGGTTTAGAATAAAGGGTCAATCAGATGAGCCGCGCCAAGAAGTTAAGAGAAAGTTTAGTCAATGCTAGACAGGTAGCAAAAGTGAATATTTATAAGCAGTTGTATGGTTTCATACCAAAATAAATAGTTTTCAATACCCAGAAAGAAGAGGAATTGTCATGATGTGGAGCTGAGGCCAAAATATACCCTTGACACAACAGACAGGCTCAGATGAAGAAATCACAAGCAGATTTATTAGATTGATAAAAAGTCCAAATAAAGAAGACAAAAAACAGATAAACTAGGCAGGTTCTAATGTAGGAGCTGGAGCCAAAAAAACTGGATAGCAAGTCAACCATGAAAAACAACAATCTGGCGAAGAGTGTGTCAAAAACTGTTCCATTTATGCTCCAGCAGATGAGTAGATTAGTTTCAGGTGTGACTAGTTGCACACACACAGACAAGAGTGAGGGGAGAAACAGGACACAGAGGGGCAACAGACTACTCTCCTGACAGGATTGAAGGTTAGCTGCAGTAAAACAGGGCGCATTACTCAGAGGAATTCAACTGAAAGAGTGAGATTACAGGCAGAAGAGAGAAAGAAAGTGGATGATTTTGGGAACTTATGGCCATCGTTCTAGAGTAGAGAATGGAAGAGAGGTGAAGAGGCACATGCATGCGAGGGGAAAATTTGAGAAACGTGTCAGGTGTGATAGAAGAGCTTCAGCTAAACTGAAACGAAAGAGGTGGAGAATTGTGACAAGAGCAGCGGTGTTATCTGGTCTAAATTTGGTGAAAGAAAGACAAAAGTCACAGCTGGAGTTTGCAAGGATAAAGATGTTGAGGTTCTCTGAGTGCGAGGACCTCGCTGAGCTTGCTTTCTGCAGACTGTTACACATGGCACTTCTGTCTCGTCGCCTTGGGGTCAAAGCATTGGGGATACCATTGCTCTACAGTGCTGGAGGACTTCCGTAGAGGGGCCTCGTTTGTCTCTGGATGGGTGAGCAGACCTCACTGATCAGGCTTCAGGGTCCTGGCGTTTGAGTGAATGTCGGCCCACGTCTCCCTCTCCCATTCCAGCTTTTTTGGGGACGGTTAAGATCTGTTACCTCTAATGAGTACATGGTTCACATTGGCAGCATGCATGTAGTTTCAGTCACACATGTACACTGTGCCACATATGATAGCTTTGGTAGCTTTGGCTTGTGTTCTACATCATGCTAGTTATTATTGAAGGTTGTCTTTGTTTCAATTTCATCTCTGGTTTAAATTTGTGGGGGTTCTTTTTCAGATAATCTAGCAGGTTGGTTGGAATGCCGAATATTGAAACTACAGATAATCCCTTCATTTTATCACCCTCTTCTTTTTTTTTAACCCACCCTCACTATCCGTCTTCTTTGTCCTTCCCCTCTCTTCTCAGTATTCAGGTCCAGCAAAATAAGCCACAGAAAACACAGACTTTTAGTATGATTAAAAACTAAATGAATATTTGTTGAGGTTGGCACACGGTGATGACCCGTTCCGTTTCATCATCTTCCGCTTGTTCCGGGGTCGGATCGCGGGGGCAACAGCCTCAAACGGGCAGCCCAGGCTTCTCTCTCCCAGGCTGCATCCTCCAGCTCACCCGGAAAAATCCCAAGTCGTTCCCCGGCCAGCTGTGAGACATAGTCTCTCCAGCGGGTCCGGGGTCTGCCCCTTGGTCTCCTCCCGGTGGGACGTGCCCGAAACACCTCACCCGCGAGGCGCTCGGGGGGCATCCTGACCAGATGCCCGAACCACCCCATCTGGCTCCTCTCGACCTGGAGGAGGAGCGGCTCGACACCGAGCTCCTCCCGGATGGCAGAGCTTCTCACCCGATTTTTGAGTGAGAGCCCAGCCACCCTGCGGAGGAAGCTCATTTCGGCCACTTGTACCCGCGATCTCATTCTTTTGGTAACCACCCACAGCTGGTGACCATAGGTGAGGGTTGGAACGTAGATCGACTTGTAAATCGAGAACTTTGCTTTTCGGCTCAGCTCTCTCTTTACCAAGACGGACCGATGCAGATTTCAGACAATCACGGTGATGACCCTGGTAGAGCAAATCTGTTCAAAAATACCTGATATACAGATCCCCATTCTGTATATCAGAATTCAACTCCGAACTGGTATCATCGTCTAACTGTTGTCCTGTGTTAGACATTTAAAATTTCCTTGTTAAGTCATACTCAGTTTTGGTGGCACAATCTGAACTCAGCAAATGTTTAACTTTGTTTTATTGGATCAATAAAACCATCAAAAGTGTTACTCTGGTGGCACTTTGCTTTAAAACAAATGCCAAACAGCCGTTACAATCTGGAGTTGCGTGTCAGACTAATCTAATCATTCAATGTTTCCTGTTTCTCATCTAAGCTATGAATCTAATTAACATCAAATTTTGGA
The DNA here is from genome assembly GCA_902685375.1 of Neostethus bicornis. Taxonomy (NCBI): domain Eukaryota; kingdom Metazoa; phylum Chordata; class Actinopteri; order Atheriniformes; family Phallostethidae; genus Neostethus; species Neostethus bicornis. The sequence goes on along the minus strand of CACRXE010000076.1, from coordinate 8,353,552 downwards.
CTGCAATGAATGAACATATGGAAATCAACTTTATTTGTCCCCGATGGGAAAATTGGTATGCAAAATCATCTGCCATAACCTCTTATTTTCACAAGTTACACCGCCGCTAAAAGTCTGAAAAAAGTAGTGTGTTGTTGAAAACTAGTGAGAGCAGCCATATCGTTTGGTTTAGAGACTGTAGTAACTAAGGAAATGACAAGAGGCAGATCTGGAGGTAGCTTCCAGATATGGAAATGCTGAGGTTCTCTTTGGGAGTGACTAAAATGTACAGGATCAGAAATAATAATAATGTATATTTTATTGATCCCTCATTGGGGAAATTTGTATGCTGCATTAGACCGCCACAACAGCACCAATGATGGAAGAAACAGGGGGTTAGGTGTCTTCTCCAAAGATCCTAGACGTGAACTCAGTGGGTTTCAAACCCACAAACTTCCGGTTAACTTCCATTCCGAGGGCGAATGCTCTACCACTGAGCTACCCCCTCAGTTACAAAGGAGTTATATCAGAGGAATCGCACATTAAAGGTTTAAAGATAGAATCAGAGAGATAAAGTCTAGGATTGGATGGTGCAACATACATGCCTTTACCATTTTGTTTTTGTTCAGACAATCTTCGTTTAAGGCATTTAAGAGCAAGGACACAGTTGACCCTGATATTATTTTCTGTTGCCATGCGATGCAGAAAGAAAAATGTTTCTGCAAATGCATTTTTTGTGACATTTAAGTTTACGAGAAGACATTCCGTCTAGTATAAAAAAGATAAAAATGGTTTTTAGTTTCAATAACCATGAGTGAATGTGTGTCTTTTCTTTTTTACCCTGTTCTGTCCGGCGTTGTGACAAGCAGAATGATGATCTGTATTTCAAGTATTGCTGGACAGTTTTGTTCTACCAGGGTCAGCACCATGTGCCGACCCTGGCAAGCTTTATGTGTTTATTTTAAATGCTTTACAAACAAAATGTCTATGCTTTCTGTGCATTTTTTTTTTTTTGCTGGACCTGACAGGAAATACTGAGAAGAGGGAGAAGGGTGAAAAAGAAGAGAAATAGGGTACAGAAGAAGAAGAGAGTGGGATAAAGCGAAGAGAAAGTCTGAAGTTACAGTATTCAGCATCACGACCAACCTGCTGGATTATTTAAGAAAAAAAAAAGTACAAACAAGAGTTTAAAACAGAGATAAAACTGACACAAACAACAAAATATTCTATAGCAAATGATGCACAACACAAACACATGTTTACTAGAGCTATAATAAAATTGGTTGGGAGCAAGGAACATAGCAGACAGTAAACAGTGTGATACAATGTGCGAGTGTGAGTGAAAGTACATGCATGCTGCCGATGTGAACCATGTACTTATTAGAACCAACAGATCCTCACCAGCCCCAAAAGATTGGAACGAGTGAATGTGTGTCTTAGTGACTTGTGATTATTTAGTAAAGTTGTGAGACATTTTCCCAAAGATATCCTATATTGTCATGCCGCCGAGGTACATTTTAAGAGAAGTCCAATTGATCTAAACTTTGATGTTCTGTATTGTTTTTTTTTTTTTTTTTGGGATTCTCTTTGCTTTTCTATTCATTGTTAACCGTCTCTGTTATAACAATTTCAACTTTATCATATAAAACAGACTAAACTCGACATATGGTCAGAGACTAATTAGTTAAAAAAAGGCTTTCTACAAGACTAGTAAAGGAATAAAGTATTGCATTATATTGTACACTATCAGATATTTGAAGGCTCTCCATCACTTGCAAACAAGTACAAGGCACAAAGATTTATTTTTAAGATTAGGGTTTCCCACATTTTATGTGCCATTTCTTTGTCTTACATGGATGTAAATTATCAAAATACTGTGTTCCCCATTTTACTTGAAAAGCAATTTTTTTTTTATTAAATTAGAGTTGACTTACGAAATGTGACCTCATCCCTTTGCCCTGAGTTGAGAATAAAATTGATCTATTCCGTTGGCGCCTGCATACCGGATCCTGCCTGGATTGTTAAGGCAAGCAAAAAAAAACAATCAGTTTCTGGCCCAATCACGCAGCTTTGTGTGTGGGATGAGTCTGGAGCAATGAACTTCCTCTGTCCTGGGTTTCACCCCCAATCATAGTGATTATGTCACCACCACCAAAACAGTAGCCAGTTTCCCAAATTAAAACCCTTGACAGTCTAGTGAGAGTGAAAGCTCGCAACTGGGTAAGTCCGGGCAGGTGAAGAACTATGAGAACCAAAGAGTCAAATGCATTAAAGACAAAAAAAAGGTCACTATACATCCAGTAACTTGACCACAACATAAGGGATGCACTAATGTTCAACTGAACTCCCAGCAGACAAAAATTGAATGCATGACATACAGATGACATTATGTTATCTGTAGTGAGAGGAGGGAACAGGTGGAGGAAAAGCTGGAGAGGTGGAGGTTTGCACTAGAAAGAAAAGGAATGAAGATTAGTCAGAGTAAGACAGAGTACATGTGTGTGAATGAGAGGGATCCAAATGGAAAAGAGAGGTTACAGGGAGAAGAGATAAAGAAGGTGGAAGATTTTAAGTATCTAGGATCAACAGTCCAGAGCAATGGAGAGTGTGAAAAAGAGGTGAAGAAGCGTGTTCAGGCAGACTGGAACGGGTGGAGAAAAGTATCAGGTGTGATGTGCGACAGAAGAATTTCAGCTAGAATGAAAGGGAAAGTGTACAAAACCGTGGTGAGACCGGCCATGCTGTTTGATCTAGAAACAGTAGCACTGAAGAAAAGACAGGAAACAGAGATGGAGGTAGCAGAGATGAAGATGCTGAGCATCTCTCTAGGAATGAACAGGATGGACAGGATTAGAAATAAGTACATCAGGGGAACAGCACATGTTAGGGGTTTTGGGGATAAAGTTCGAGAGGCAAGACTGAGATGGTTTGGGCACGTACAGAGGAGAGAGAGAGAGTACATAGGAAGAAGGATTCTGGATTTGGAACCACCAGGAAAGAGGACTAGCGGAAGGCCAAAGAGGAAGTTCATGGACGCAGTGAATGTAGACATGAAGATAGTTGGTGTGACCAAAGAGGATACAGCAGATAGAGTTAGATGAAAGAAACTGACTTGCTGTGGCGACCCCTAAAGGGAAATGCCGAAAGGAAAAGAAGAAGACCTCAAACTGACATCAAATCTTGACATTGTCAAAAAAGTTGACGTCTCTTTTCAATAAAACCTTCATGTCAATTCTGCTTTTGTTTTTGTTTTTTTCTTTCTGTATCAACGTTAATTCGAATAGGCCCGGATGAAACCTGGATTAGACAGTCTGTCTTTGTGTAGCCCTGCAACAGACTGGTGACCTGTTTGTGTTGGTCCCTGCCTCTTGCCTACAACTACCCCAGATATGCTTTGGCACCCTTCTAAAGTGGTTTAGAAGATGAATGAATGACGTCTACACACACATTCACACTGGCCGTGCAGTGCAATGTTTGAATAAATATCCTATTCAAGCCTATATGTCTAATCCGGGGATGGCGTACACTCCGGCATGCTGGGATGTAATGTAAAGCAGCACATTAGAAACATATTTGTCCAGGGCAGTACCCTTGCCTCCTTTCTTAATCAGCTGCCTCAGCATATTAGTAATATTCTCCGATTGGTCATTGGAGGCCAGGTCACCGGGACGACAGCCTTTGAGCCGTAGTCCAAACTTCACAACATTAGCCCCGACATCCTCTGTCTCTTTAAGGCGAATCCTGAGTATGGCTGCAAGGCATAGCCCATCCAGTAGGTCTGCCTTTGAGTCTTCTCCCAGACGGATGCACGCAAAGTTGGCACATATGGCTAAAACAATCTGCAATGATTTATTATGTGTTAGTACATCTGACATCCCAAAGCAAACACTTGTGCATGCCCACCACCCATTGCCCCAGACACCATGCAAAAGCTAAGGAACTCCTGCTTAACTGGACCATGTAGAAAATTGTAAGAAAAATCCCAAAAGAGCAATTTTCATCCTGGATTCCACCGTCTTGGAGTTCTGTAACTCACTGTGGCCAGGCAACTGCTTCTGTGTACACAAGTCATGTTCCATTTAACATTTCAACAGGTATTTTTTTAGATGGAAATCCCAAATCCATATGTTTTTTTTTTTTACCTTCCGTCTTGCACATTAAATCATAGATTGTTTGCTTGTGGTTCCATTGCCCATTTGCTCTGGACATTTGTTACAGTCAGCAGCGATGATGGTACGGGTGAGTCAATGGAATATGCAGTGCATAACATACCATCAACCACAATGGACCTTCTGTGGAGTACATCAGATGTTGAAGTTTTTCTAAATCATCTGTTCTTTGAAATATTTTACGTGGATCCTTTATATATTTTGTTTATGTTCCGTTCCGTCATCTTCCGCTTGTTCCGGGGTCGGGTCGCGGGGGCAACAGCCTCAAACGGGCAGCCCAGGCCTCTCTCTCCCCGGCTGCATCCTCTAGCTCACCTGGAAGGATCCCAAGTTGTTCCCCGGCCAGCTGTTCTTTCGGTCACCACCCCCAGCTGGTGACCATAGGTAAGGGTAGGAACGTAGATCGACTTGTAAATCGAGAGCTTTGCTTTTCGGCTCAGCTCTCTCTTTACTACGACGGACCGATGCAGCGTCCTAGTTATTGCTAATGCCGCACCGATCCGCCTGTCGATCTCCCGCTCCATCCTTCCCCCACTCGTGAACAAGACCCCGAGATACTTAAACTCCTCCACATGGGGCAGGACCCTGTTCCTGACCCACAGGGGGCATTCCGCCCTTTTTCGGGCGAGGACCATGGTCTCGGATTTGGAGGCGCTAATTCCCTCGCTAATTCCCTCCCTATTTTGTTTATGTTTACGACAATATTCACAAGAATGAACAAAGACTTTCTTTAACAGAAAGTTTTATTAGAGAACGATACTTCTTTTGAAGCATTGTTTCACCAAAACTATTTCAACAAATGCCATAAATCAGGGGTGCCCAACCTTTCTAGTCCCAAAATTTACTTTTCAAGTAGCAAACCTCTTTAGATCTACCAGTTCTGTGGCAACATTGCAAACCACCACAAATTTTTCCAGCCTATATTAAACCTGTGTACTTCCTCCAGATCCACAGCCAATTACTTGTAGAAAAACTACAGTTTATTATCCAATCAACATTTGGGTTGATGACGTTTCGCATGGCGTCATCAACTCGGAAGTATGCATTCAATTCTTTTATTAGCTTTCAGATCTGCCGTTGAGTAGAAATTTGGGGTGAATTGCAGGCATCAAATCGGGATTGTTCGGAAATAAATTATTCAGAATTGTATAAGGATCTTCTCCACCAATCAACTAAAAATATTGCTTTGATAGTTTCATCCTGATCCTGGCCGACTTCCGGGTTTTAGCCACGTGGGTGAAAGAGGTCTATAACACAAGAAAGGTGCGAGAATTTTGCTAGTAGCTTTTTTAAGCGGCTGAATGGTCACTAAATTTAGCGTCAAAGTCGCTCAATTGGCAACACTGACTTTCTGTCATTAAAAAAACAAAAAAGTCATAATTTTTTTTCAACACGCCTCACGGTCGACTCGGGACCAGTCCGCTATCTACCGGTGGGCCGCGGTCGACCAGTTGGGCACCCCCCTACAAATGAAAACTAACTTGTGTATATTTGATTTTCCAAATCAAATATACATATTCATATAATATTTCTTCATTTTTTTTTCAACACGCCTCACGGTCGACTCGGGACCAGTCCGCAATCTACCGATAGACCGCGGTCGACCGGTTGGGCACCCCCGCTATAAATGAAAACTAACTTGTGTATATTTGATACTTTTCTGCACAGTTTTATTGAAGTCACAAATGGTCCAGATGGTAAATGTACCAGTTTGACATAAAAATTGGGGTAAAAAATGAGTTAAGTCACATAATTTCATCGTTTGTAGGAACTGATTCAACCAAATAAGCACTAATTTCCCAAGGACGACATAAAGAGCCATTAACTAAATCTGTGTGAGGCCCAGCTTTTCACAAGTCATGCGTGGAAGGGTTAACTACTCTGAGGCCGCTTGAAGTTTGAGGACCACTCAGTGGAGAAAAAGTGTTTGTCCCTCATTAACATGCAGTCTTCGGTGACTGTTTCTGGAGTGTGTTCGCATCCACCTGTTGACCCTGTCTTCTCCATGCCTCATCCAGTCTCAAGTAAGCCTGCCAGATGTTTTCCATTATGTATGAAGCATCTCTCCTGTACAACCAGGGTAATGTTCTGACTTTATTGCCCTTTTTGCTGAAACAAAACAATATGTTTTTAACACAATTTTCTGTGGTTAAGCCGGCGTGCCAAGGATCTCACATGTTTCATTGCAAGGGCCTCTTGATCAGGGTTTATCCAAGGCAGCAATATCTCCAGACTAGACCACAGGAAATCCATAGTGAGCATGAGCACACAACTCCTGTTCTACACAGCTAATAGAAGCTTTATTTTCATACGACTGGATGCCACGTCCACACACAAACACACGTGCAGAGTTAAGTACAGCACGTGTTTCCTTGTGAGGTTGCATGAAAGACAACATGTTTTTTGAGAATAATGAGCTTGTAGGAAAACTGGTTTGCTCTCATATAAATCTATTTACACTGTCAGAGTGTATATTTAGCTTTTAATTTAGCTAAGCCTGCATAACTACCTGATCAAGCCCTTGATTCTCGCTGGCTTTGGTGACCTACAGCACAGAGCTCACACAAAGCAGATGATAAAACTCCACAAATGTTTTTCTAACATCCCAGAGAGTGTGAGAGGCAGCAATAGCTGAACGGCTGCCAAAGCGAAGAGGATTTAAACTCTGAGGTACCAAACAACGTGAGGGATTGTTTTCCAGTCCAGACGGATGTCAAAAAACAAAAATCTAACAAAGACCGTTTTGAAAAGAATAGTTTCAAGATCGAAAGCACATAACTATTTTTCATTTGTTTTGAAGAACTTCCTCCTCTCAGAGTGAGGGTGACCTTCACTCACCCTGAACCCCTCCGTATCACTCTCTGCTGCCAGCGGAAACCCATTCAGGCCAGCGGAGGCAGGAAGCCAGAGTCCTCAGCACAATGCCAGCTGCTTCCAATTTAATTATCAAACAGTTCCTTTCGGCAAATTTAATTTGACAGAGATGTGAGATAATGTCCAGGGAAGAAATGCAGCCACTCAGGTGCAGTAGAGGATTAAAACTGGAGTGACAAGGTATAAATGGTTGACCTGGTAGCTGGCAGAGTTCAACAAACAGTTGCCAAAAGTGTAAAAAAAAAAGATGCCTGTGTGAGTTTGGATGGTAATTCCATCATTACTGTGTGATTGGGATTTTAAAAAATAAACGAAGACTTTAGTTTTAACTACTTCTGCTGATGCGTTTAAAGAGGCAAAGGTTCAGGGCATCACAAATAAAATGGGAAAACTTTACAGTTCTGTATCATCCTCCTCCACTCTTTCTGTCGGGGTTTTGCAGATGGTGGAAAGAGGAGGACCCAAATGCAGGACTTCAAACATGGTTTGTTAACTTAACTCAGGAAAGTCTGTAAAGCAAGAAGAACAGGATTAACTTAAAGTTTTCAAAAGTTCAACTAAAATCAAAATTCCAAAACATGGTCAGGCAACCAGGTTGACCTGGCTGGGAGAGGTAGTAGTAAGACCTGAACACAACTGGACCCAGCGGACTTAAAGTATGAAACCAGTGTATCCTGAGAGGAGATTGAAACCAGTGTACCCTGAGGGAAAAGTCTGACTCCTGCGAATCCTGAAGGGAAAAGTCCGACTCCTGCACAAGGAGGTGTCGCTGGAAAAGTCAAGCCACGCCAAGTCCGACTCCAAGTCAAGCCACGCCAAGTCCGACTCCAAGTCAAGCCACGCCAAGTCCGACTCCAAGTCAAGCCACGCCAAGTCCGACTCCAAGTCAAGCCACGCCAAGTCCGACTCCAAGTCAAGCCACGCCAAGTCCGACTCCAAGTCAAGCCACGCCAAGTCCGACTCCAAGTCATGCCACGTCACAAGATCTTTGACCGCCCGGAGGTGGTCATTGCGGAGGGGGTACTGTCATGATCCCCTCTTCTGCAGCTAAAAGGGAGCCATGAATCAACAATCTGATTAGGATCACCTGGGGTGATTCCTAATTTCTCTCACCTGTGCACCCTGCTAACTATTTAAGGGGAACCATCCCTGACTTCCCTGTCAGGTCTTACTACTACCTCTTCCAGCCAGGTCACCCTGGTTGTCTGACCATGTTTTGTATTTTGATTTTAGTTGGACTTTTGAAACCTTAAGTTAATCATGTTCTTCTTTGCTTTACAGACTTTCCTGAATTAAGTTAATAAACCATGTTTGAAGTCCTGCATTTGGGTCCTCCTCTTTCCACCATCCCCAAAACCCTGACACTTTCTTAGGAAAGTCTTGGTCGCAGCAGCCTATGCAGAAAATTCAGACTTCATTTTCATTGGCCATATCTCCCAGTCTCTCTGTACATATCCGGAAGTGTTCTGGAACCAATTGTGGGGGGAAAAAATTTCTTCAGCAGAACTAATTTACTTATTTACATATGCTTTCGTATAGCATGACAATTATATCAAACAATGTGCATAAAATTTAGACTAATTTGAAAAAGTTAGCTTTTGAGGACAAAAACAATCTAGCCAAGCCAAAAGGCACCGTTACGCATTGTGCACGGTCGAGATTTTGCTAGCATGGAGCCAATAATGACCTTGTAATCTTAATTAGTACAGACTCTGAAATATTTTAATGTATGTTAGCCTTGAAATTAAAGTATTTTATTTAGGGGCCGATGTGAGCGAGGCAACCCCAGGTTTGGCAAATTGAATGCAATGTTGTCAAAAAGATTCAACAGTCCGACACTTTCTGTGAGTACTCAAAAAGATCCATTCATCAAACTGCTGATATGATCTTTAACCAGTCCACAGTGTGTATCCTGATTTACTTCACCACAGCTTGGTTTCCCCATTGCACTGATCCAGAAGACAAGAAGCTCTCGAGTGGTCAACACCGCAACAAAAGCAAGGGTATGAAATGCCTCTAGCCTATTTATTCATCGTTTCAAGCTCCGTAAAAACACTCCCCCATTTAAAGAGATCTACAATTAACTCAACAATAAATAAATCATTGAGTTACATGAGAAGCTTGGGCTTCCCGTCTGAGGCTGTTGCCCTGGCGACCCAGCCCCGGATGAGTGGAAGATGACGGAACGGAACGGATAAATAACTCAGTGGAAAACAATGAAAATGTGTTCAATTTTGGCACAATTCCAATTTTCAGATAGCTGAGAAATCTGGTTATTTTTCATGATGGCATCAAAGGGCATCATCAATCTACACCACATTTTTACTAATGAACATTTTACACCATTTGAAATGATAGTTTAGAAATCATATGGTAAATAAATTGATCTGCAATAACAATGAATAAACAATTGGAGCCCTCAAAATTAATTAAAGAAATTATGAGAATCAAAAAGTAGGAAAAGATTGTTTATAAATGATAGACTGATAACCAAGAATAATTGTCAAAAGCACAATTCGATGGTGTGTGTGTGTGCGTGTGTGAGGGGGCTGAGGGCAATGGTTTAATTGGTCAGTGTCTTAAGACCAAAGAGGAGGTTCATGGATACAGTGAAGGAAGACAAGAAGATAGTTGGGGTAACTGAAGAAGATGCAGAATATAGGGTTAAATGGAAGAAACTGACTTACTGTGGCGACCCTTGAAGGGAAATGCCAAAAAAAGAAGTCTTTATCTGCTGCCTTGGCCCCCTCCTCGTCCACTGAAGATGAGGACGGGTTGCCGTTTGGGCCCGGCGGCACCTTCCTGGCTTCAGTGGCGGTGAAATTGTGGCGATGTCTGCTTTCTTAGACCTGCTACATTCATATCGGGTCCAAGGGGCACGGTGGCATGGTTGTGGAAGGGAATAACAGTAGAGGATGGGTTGGCGAGCAGAGACAAAAGAACAATATTTTAAGCCCATTCTGAACCTGAAGTGTTTTTAAAAAAAATCTATGGGAATATTTGTTAAATTAAATTTGAGTTCTTTTCAGTTAATTTTTATACCAAACATTTAAAAACAAAACAGAAAATGACTGATTTGTTGAATGAGTTTTAATCATCAGTCATTACATAACTTCACACAAGGACAACATTATGCCCGCCTTTCGTGTGAGCTTGATTCAAACAAAGCATTAAATCATCAATCTTTCTCAGATGTGCCTCCAGCAATCTGAGGAAACCTAAGTGATAAAAAAAAGTAGTTCAAGAGCTATTAAGAAAATGAAAAAAAAAGACAAAAGATGACAAACATATGCTATTAATGATCAGCATGTGCGTTGTCAAGAAGATGTTGCTATTGAAGTATTTTACATGTGAATCAAAGACACGTGCATGGCCAAGGGTTAGCATCGCGGAGTTCAGCCAAAATGCCTGGCACGTTGGACCAGGCATTCAGAACCACTACGGTCCATTAAACAGAGCTCACTCAACACAACAACAGCTGTCTGCTGATTCAATTCTAAACAGACAAGAGGTTTTTGGTAAACTACTGTTGTTCAAAAGTAGAGTTTCCCGGTCGTTCCTCTCCTCCGCCCATCAATGTTTGGAATGAACCACATTAAATAGGTTTCCACATTAAATAGGTAAATGAAGTCGGGAAGAATAAAAACCACATTTGTTTTTTTTTCTTCAAGATTGCAGTTTGTTTGATCAAGCTTTGAAGCCAAAAATGAAAAATGCCCAGATGTGCCTTAGTCAGGATGTTTTATTTGCATGAAAGGTTATTTTAAGACAGAAAACAAAGAAAATATTGGTTTTGTTTTCTAAAATAACTGAAAAATAATTTTCAGGCACTAAACAGATTTGCAAATAAGCACATCAAGAAACAAAATCCCCTGTGGCCCCGCCCCCCGGATTCCTCTGTGGCCCCGCCCCCCGGACACTCTCCTCCACACACACATGGTCGTTTGACTGTTTCACAGGAGGAAGATACCCGTATGCTACCTTCAGACTGAAAAAAAAAAAAAAAAAAATCCAAGATGGTAGATGGGGTGTTGGGAAAAAAAAGTCAACATGTAGTCTCAAAAACTGAGAAAGGCCAGGGTAACTAAAGTAGTATAGATGGTGTAATCTGAGACAACAGGTGAGACTGCTTTATTGCGTCTGTATTGAGATGCACCAGAAGGCGAATGGATGTATCTTCTCGGACCCATTGACTGAAAATGAGAAAGGAAAAAAATAATTTGATGATTGGGGTGGCATGAAAAAGTTTGCTACTTTGTCCTAATCCGCCCTGCTCTGGGAAAGCGACAAAGAGCGTCAGAATGCGAGGACTCCAGGCAAACCAGAAAGACTCTATAAGAACAAAGGCCTTTCCAGTCCTATTCTATGGACAGTAAAACTGTGGTCATGGCTGTAGAAGGATCAGTTAATCAGGTTTGATGAATGGGCACCATTTGAGGACCACTGAATATGTATTACGTTAATAGCATGATCAATTTTTGTAGTTCTAGAGAAATGGTTGTTGCAAGATGAAGTTCAAGTTGACTTATGCCTGAGGTTTGTTTTGCAGGTGAGTTAAATGAAGTTTAAATTGCATAAAAGTTGTTAATGTGACATAAGCAACATGTCTGAACTGAGCAGGAACACTTGCCGGGCAATGTTCCCTCTTAGCTGCGCGCTTGCTCAGAGATTGATAGCGCACAAGAAAACCTATGCAGCGCCCAAAATAAAACTCAATTTAAACCAAAGATGGGGAAAGGAGACAGAGCTCCGAAGGATGTCTTTTTTTTCTTTCTTTCTGAAACAAAATGCTTCAAACCGCCGCTTCGGAGTTTGGCTCGTCGCTGCTGCTGACGTCACAATCGAGTAAAAGTTTGTGCTCCGCCCCCTTCTTCTCAGGGAGCTTGTGTGTTTGCTCAGACACATAAAAAATTCGAGGGAACATTGTTACCGGGTCCTGCAATTTAACAGATTTGAGCAAATATTACAAATTTATATCATGGTAATACAAAGTAATACATATATAAAAAGGCGGCCCCTCAACGACCATAGACCTATTTGGGATGTGCTGCACATCTTGCCTGTAATCATCCGGGATAAAGTCCGGTAGCCCACAGGATTAACACTAGAAGCTTCAAGATTTTCTCAACCTCCTGTCTACCCCAGAAAGAGTCATCTGACACCTCTATCTGACCTGCACATTGAGGAGCGGAGTCGTTTTTGCGATACAATTAGAGAGTCCTAGTCCTAGTATCTGAGTGTTAAGAGAGTAACGTCTCTTAAGTGTCTTGTTTTGATAACTCAAGCAAAAGGCCTGGTGTCTCGAGACACCTCCACGGGCTTTCAGGTAGTGGTGGTCAATTGACCCCTTGTGAGGGTTAAAGTGTTAAGACATAAATGATAACATACTTTATTGTAAATATGATCAGTACTTAGTTAGAAACAGTTTATTGGCCACCTCACAATCTCCAGTACATCTAAATCAACCCATTCTTGGTGCTTTTTAACCGTCCTCTTTTGATAGATCCTATTCCTCATACCTCAGCTCTAAAGCAAATGCCTTCACCAGACATAAAGATATTAGACGTATGTGCAGATCTCACCTTTTTATAAGGTCAGAGCGGGGAGACCACAAAAACTTATCACATGTGGAAAATGAGTCTGAATTCTTGCCCTTGATATTCAGCAGCTAGGTTTATTAAAGTGTTATCCAGCATGAAGGAAATCTTGCTGCTACCACATTCGGTGGCTTAAATCCAAGGCAAACACTCCCACCGGTGTGCACACCAAGACAGATGACTACAGGACTCCAGGCCTGGCTAGCACAACATAGCCCTCCCAGTATTTATTTTCTCAGTTCAAAGCACAGGCAGTAGCCCACTTAGTGTCTGCAGTCCAGTCCAATGCACCCCTGATTGCCACAGTGAGGCTTCACAGCCCACAAAAGTTGTGTGCTGTAGCTTGTGCCAGCTCCTAACTCCACATCTGCAGAACCCCAAGAAACGGGAAAGCAGAATCCAGGGGGAAGGAGATTTAAGGCTTAAAATCAGGGGAAAGGGGATTCTTCTGAAACCACACTTTGCTGTGGTTTGAAACGACTGCTTTGTGCAGCTTGGGGTACTCACACAGGCCACATTAAAGCACAAGGCTTGCTATTCATCAGAGGATTGATAAGTAATGTCTCGTGGGCCTCTGAGCAATCTTGGCTGTGAAGTTTATCAGTGCTCTAACTGGATATTGTTGTTACTACCCACAAAGGGGTTGAATTTATAAAGTCGGAGCAAAAAGCAAGCTACTGTATGGTATAAAGGTGGTGGGTGGGTGGATATGATATAAATGTCTTTTTTGTTTTATCTGGTACTTCTTAATCTTCTGTTTGGGATTTTCCTCGCAGTAAATGTGGTTTAAAAAAGTATTGCAGGAACTAAAGTATTTCAAACGATGAAGGAAATAATAGAAGGTCTTGCTCCGTTCACTTAGTGTCAGCACTAAGTGAACTTCAGATGGTTCTTATTATTTTGATGGTTGTGATCTCTTCTCTTGCACGTGAAAATAATTAAAGTAAGTCTAATTATTTAACCATTTACAACCACTTTGCAAACTACTAGCAAAAGAGTAGGATTACTTGCGGGCTTTTACATTGACTATCACAATAAAGAGTAAACAAATTTAAGTCAGTAACCTGAAGCACATTTTCAACGTTCCGTTCCGTCATCTTCCGCTTGTTCTGGGGTCGGGTCGCGGGGGCAACAGCCTCAAACGGGTAGCCCAGGCCTCTCTCTCCCCGGCTGCATCCTCCAGCTCACCCGGAAGGATCCCAAGTCGTTCCCCGGCCAGCCGTGAGACATAGTCTCTCCAGCGGGTCCGGGGTCTGCCTCTTGGTCTCCTCCCGGTGTGACGTGCCCGAAACACCTCGCCTGCGAGGCGCTCGGGGGGGCATCCTGACCAGATGCCCGAACCACCCCATCTGGCTCCTCTCGACCCTGAGGAGGAGCGGCTCGACACAGAGCTCCTTCCGGATGGCAGAGCTCCTCACCCGATCTCTGAGTGAGAGCCCAGTCAACCTGCGGTGGCTGGGCACATTTTCAAAGTGTATTTCAAAATGTTGTTTTTGTCAACGATGACGGCAACGAAATGATTTTGTTGACGAAGCATTTTTTTCATGACGATGACGTAACAATAACAAAATAAATGCGACATTTTGGTGACAAAAATGTGACGAGACGTTTTCAAGGGGTTATTAAGAGGTGTAATTTTTAAGTATGTATTAGTTATAATGTTCCTCACTCACTGAAGAATTTGTATTTATTTTATGTAGTTTTACAATGTTTGCTGTTTTGTTTTTTTTTTAACAAATAACCTACATTATTCTCAGTAATAAAGTCACAATTGTTAAAATAAGTTTTTTTTGGTGTTTTTTTTTTTTTTTACTCTAAAACTAGACTAAAAACGTTCTTAGTCTTCCCTCACTAAAACGAGACAAAAACTCTTTTGGGTTTTTGTTGACTAAAACGAAAATATAAAGAGATGAAAAAAACTTTAATTACTTTTTGTTCCAAAGACGAAGACTAAAACAAAAACTTAGATGGCTGCCAAAAACAACAATGCGTTAATTTAGAGTAGAATAAGCTAATATTTAAACCATAGTCTTAGACACATTGAATGCTCGTCCCAGAGGAGGGATCTCTCTTTTGTGTGGATCCCCACAAGGTTTCTCATTTTTTTCCTCACTGATGGTTTTTTTTTTTGGGAGTATTTCCTCACTGTGAAGGAGACTGTAAGGGCAGAAATATGCTAATATTGTCTAGCTAGCATTTCTTAGTTAGTTTTCTTGCTGTGCGTAAGTGCAGTGCCTGTGTGTGTAAATGTTCCTCTTTTTTCTTGTTTTCCTTTCTTTCTGAATCTGCAATGTGAAGCCCATTGAAACAGAAATTCTGGGATTTTGGGCCATTCAAATAAAATTGAATTGAACTATTTTTACGATTAAAGTACCCAAATGATTGTTTAACCCTCGGGCTACTTTTTATATTTTTTATTTCTCAATCAAGCACTGAATGTTTTACTTTACCAGTTTGGCCCAAAACAGACTTTTGACTTTTTCTCATGGCTAAAAAACTTAACAAATAAGCTGCGTAGAAGCTAAATTAATCCTTGTTTCTCTTTTGTTTTGTTGTTTGTTTTTTGTTGTTTGCGTGTCATTAATTTCTACTTGTTCTAATAAGCACATTTAATTTCGAAACTTGTGCCAAAACAATGTTTCTTATGGGTGACATTGCTTTATTTTCTTGGGATGGTGGATATCTCGGAAGGATGGTTTTGCATTGGTCTAAATACAGCAGGTAACCATAGCAACAAATGATTCAAACAAGCATGTTAATGAGTAAGAAGAAAAAACACGAGTGATTTTTCAGTTTCGTTAAAAACTTTAAAAAATATTTGTGTCTTATTGCCATGTATATCTGTTTAGGGTATAAATGGAAAAATGTATCACATGTTTTTATATAAAATGTATATCAAATATATTTATGGCAATATTTTTATGGCAATAAACACCTTACACAATTTACTTTGAAATACAAATGTTTTAAGGCAGCACGATGACGCAGTTGGTAGCACAGTGGCCTCACAGCAAGAAAGTCATGGGTTCGAGTCCAGGGTGGGGGCAAGGCTTGGAACACTGTCCTTTCTGTGTGGAGTTTGCATGTTCTCCTCGTGTTTGCGTGGGTTTCCTCCGGGTACTTCAGTTTCCTCCCACCATCCAAAGACAGGCATGCTAGGTTGATTGGCCGGTGCCAAATTGCCCCTGGGTATGTGTGTGGCCCCGCGACAGACTGGCGACCTGTTTGGGGTTTACCCTGCCCTTCGCCTTAGATGAGCCGGGATGGGCTCTGGCACCCCCCGCAACCCTAAAAGGGACAGACGGATAAGAAGATGACTGACTGACACACGTGTTTTAACAACTCATGAGCACCAGTTATGTTCACTCCTATTAGTGAAACTAAAAATATTTTTCTTATTTATTCATTTTTAGTTCTAGTTAATTCATATTTTGTCCTTAACATCTAAAGACATAATATTACTCAAGAAATATCAGGTTGCATGTTTGTGCCAGTGGGAGCGGTTCTCAAATCCATAACAAATCCTTGTTTTGTGTGAAATAAACAATATCAGCTACAAATTTTTTAGTAAGAATAAAGTACATTTCTGTATCAATATAGTTGTTTTGTGTGTCTTGGAGAGTTCTGTATGCCTCATAAGCAATGGTGTCAAGTAGCGAAGTAGAACTACTTCGTTACTGTACTCAAGTAGAAAATCTCGTTATCTTTACTTTAACAAAGTAATAATTTTTTTGTCTACTTTTTACTTTTACTCACTACTTTTTTTATGCAATTATCTGTACTTTTACTTCGTTATTTTTATAAAAAGTAGTCGCTACTTTCGTCATTTTGTCACCGTTAAAAATAAAGAAAAAAGTCAATAAAAACATATTCGGATCAATCGCGCCATTTGATTTGAATGTGGTTGGATGAGGAGAACTAACGCAATCTCAATACAATTTCCTCTAGCTTTATCACTTCACCTTGTGACACACAGCACGCGCACATGCATGCACCAATACCCTTCCCCCCTGCTGTGTTCCAGGTGTCACGCAGGGGGGGACACCTATGTGGCACTCCCAACCTTAGAAACTTGTGAAAGACTATTCATTATTGCCTCAAAGAACTTTGAAAACTACCTGCCTTAAAAAAGCCTTTTGGTAGTTTTTTTTTTACATTGAGTGTGTTTGTGTCTTGAAGTTGGTTAAATTAGGTGATGCAGAGTGAAGCTTGGTAGCTTAAGGGACGATACATTATGCCCTGCTTATGCTAATACACAATACATTGATTATGTTCATTAATCAATTTCATTAATCAATTTCCAATAAAGATTATTAAGAAATAAATGTTTCTGATTCATAAAGTTTCACACCACAACACTTTCATTTAGTTATCATATTTTCTGCTCCTTAAAGCATGTGTTAATGGTTAAAAATATGTTCACACGCTTTTGTTAATAATATTTCTTTTTTTCTGAAAATTACTTTTACTTTTTGACTTTAAGTAGTTTTGACAATAGGTTACTTTTTACTTTTACTTTAGAAAACTTGAGTTGATACTTCTACTTTTATTAAAGTAGTTTTTTAACTCGGTATCTATACTTCTACTTGAGTAGAAAATGTTGGTTCTTTTGACACCTCTGCTCGTGAGGATCTACATGCAGTGCATGTTGCCATGGCAGGGATCTTTCTCAACATTCATAAACTGCTATTTTTCCACATCTTTCCATCTCTTTGAATGTGATTGCTCAAGAGGATTATTCCAGCATGGATTTATTACCAAAGATTCCTGGAGGTTTCAGCTTTGGCATGATGTTTTGTTCAAACAAACAGACATGGTGGATATGGAAGCAGACTCTTAATCATTCTCTCCCCTCAATGATTCATTGTGTAAAAATGTGGTTCTTCCTACCGTTTCTCATCACTGGTTTGTCCTTTTGAATTCAGACTAGTTTGACATTGAGCCTGTAATTAAGAAATTATCTTTGGGGTTTGAGCAGAACAGAAAGACGATCAAGTCAAAACATTTACAAGCAGGCTTTCTATGTGGTGAAGTGGCTTTCAGCAAAACTAACATACATGTGACGTTTAGTTTTTAATGAGCAAAATGAAAATGTCACAAAGTGTTTCCGCTCTGTTTAATTTTACTACAGCAACTAGGGCAGGGATAACAGGCATTGTTGAGTCCAAGTTTGCAGACACGTGCAGTGCAATATACAGTTTTAAACAGAAAATAGTTTTATTTCTAGAAACAACTCAAAACATCTCCAAGAATAAGGTAACTTAGATAGGTCACAAAACATTTCGAGAACATAACAGGACAACCTGTAAGTGACAAAACAAAGACAAGATGCACATTGTATGCAGAAGGAAAGGAAAGACAATAAGACACTCATGAGACACATTAGGAGAGGAGCTGGCAATCACCAGAACAAACGAAAAACGCGAGGAGGGAAAGTCGAGACACCTTAAACGGTAGGGACGTCAGAATTTCAAAATAAAACAAAGTAAACCTATGGAAAAAACAAAACCATGAATAACAATAATTGTGCAACGCCATTACAATCCGAAAGAGTAATAAAAAAAATTACATCCTTGAATGGCATGTTAACGCAGAAAGGGCAAAAATACAATTTATTTATCAAAAATGTAATTCCATCACTAAACGAGGCGTGGAAAAAGGGATGTTTAAAACTCACACGTTCAAAATTACCCATTAAAAAAAAAAAAAAAGGCTTTGCAATTAAAACAGCATTTCTTAACATTTCTGTCAGAATGTTTAGAAAACAAACTTGAAATTTTTACATTTAGTAAACATTTTGTTCCAACTTCTAAACCGCTTATCTGTAATGTGCTGGCAAGGGTGCAGGAGCCTATTCTAGGTGGTTACTGGCAAGAGGTAGGGTAAACCCCAAACAGGTAACATGCCCCAAACGTCAGTCATCTTCTAATCCGTCTGTTCCTTTCGGGGTTGCGGTTGGTGCCGGAGCCCATCCCAGCTTATTTAAGGCGAAGGGCAGGGCACACCCCAAACAGGTCGCCATTCTGTCGCGGGGACACATACTGTACATACAACCATCCACATACACACTCATTCATTCTTAGGGGCAATTTGGAACTGGCCAATCAACCTAGCATACATGTCTTTGGATGGTAGGAGTAAACCGGAGTGCCCGGAGGAAACCCACGCAAACACAGGGAGAACATGCAAACTCCACACAGAAAGGACAGTGTTCCAAGCCTCGTCCCCACTTGGGACCCGAACCCACGACCTTCTTGCTGTGAGACCACTGTGCTATCCACTGTGCCACCGTGCCGCCAATACCCCAAACGTAACAGATTTTTTTTTATAAGAAGTTAAGTCAGAAGTTTTCGTTTTTATGACCTCACATACTGTAAAACAACAGCAGGCATACTGCTTATTTGCTCTTGACAACATATTGGTCACTTTCAGTAGAGTTTTTATATGAGATAAAAAAATATGATGAATTCAACATGACGAGGGGTAAAAATAAGATAGATTTCTGCGGTGTGTTACTGATGTTGTGACAAATCAGAAAATAATACAAAATAAAAATAGTTTATCACCAAATTACTGAAAAAACAATATGTCATCACACTTAAGCTTAAAGAAAGAACCTTTGTGTTATCTGTTACCCAAATAATCCATGAGAAGACCGATGGTGAAATAAAAAGGAGAAGTTATATGAAAAGATTTTTTTTTGATATTACACTAGTGTTTTGACTGGATGAACTGGCAACATCCAAAAAATAATAGTCCTCAAAGCTTATGGTTTGAAAGGAGATGTTGGAAATGCTTCTGACGAGGACATCAAGAAAAGATGAAGATAAGGATGAATCAAGTTGTGCCAAAGTCAACCTGGAATGAAAATAGAGAGAATTTTAAAAGACATGATTCACAGGAATCGTGTGAAAGAGATTAAACTAAGCAAAACAGCCGAGCCGAACGAGCAGGAGACGAGGCAGATCTGAAGAAACACATCATCATAATTAAACTTTTACCAAATTTTCCCCACTTCAGACTTAGTGTAATTCACAAAAGAGTTGCTGAGATAAATTAGACATGCCCCTCGCCTTTAATCAGCCGGGATGTGCTCTGGCAATCCCTGCAACCCCGAAAGGGATGGACGGTTAAGAAGGTAACTGACTGACTGACATCAAAATAAGAATTTGATTGAGAAAATTTAGAGAAATCTAAATTTGTGGAAATGATTGATTCCTTGAGATCAATAACTGAATAATAAAAAAGCACGATTTAATTTATTCATTCTTGAAAATAGAAACAACTTCATATACGTTCCTTTCCTTAGCTTGACAGGATATTTATTTTTTTAGCACCTCTAGGCAATGTTCCCTCTATTTTTTTTTATGTCTGAGCAAACACACAAGCTTCCTGAGCAGAAGGGGGCGGAGCAAAAACTTTTACTATTTTGTGACGTCACCAGTAGTGACGCGCCAAATTCCGAAGCGGTAGTTTGAAGCAATTTGTTTCAGAAAGAAAGAAGAAAGAGTTGTGTTCCGAAACTCTGTCTTGTTTTACTATCTTTAGTTTAAACTGAGTTTCTTTTTTGTGCGCTATTATTCTGCAAGCAGCGCGCAATTGCGCAGGCGCGCTGCTTAGAAAGAACACTGTTATTAGGTATCTTGCATAAAGTTGTGTGTGTGTTTTTGGGGTATTTCAATGTAACCGCAACAGCTCATTTCCGTCAGAGCAAATAAAATTTTTCAGTTTTTTTTACAAATAGTGACAGAAAAATCAACAAATGCAACATGAAAACACATCTGCCATGCAGCAAACAGGAAGTGGTTTGTTCCAGTTGGAAGAATAAAAAAAAAAAGCTTATAAAAGCCATGTCACTATCAGCCCACCCACAGAGGAATATATGGCATCCAGATCGAGGGGAAAATCTTTCGGTTTTTTTTCTTGCTGATCATTTTCAGGTTGCTAAAATAAAAGCTTTGACAGATCCGACAGCTCGAGTGATTGTTCACCATGTGGTTTGATTGCACAATACATGAAAGTCTGTTGATGGAAAAACTGTCATTTACCATCAAACGTTGTGTTGTTATTCACATTGTGAATGAAGGGTGCGTTTTGGTCTCGAAAACTAAGTTGGTAGATATTTTTATACAAGCCAACTTACTCTTTGTAACAAAATACAGATACATATAAAATCTAATATGGCAAAAAAACAAAACTCATTTAATTTTTAATGGCCGATCCACTGCTTATTTCAACTACTGAATTAAAAAAAAAAATCAGTGAGAATTTAAAACATAATCTTTTGAAAATAACGAACCAAGAAACCCAACGTAGACTAAGTACTCAGCTGAATGATTCCTAAACCACAAACCATTCAGTTTAATTTTACTTAATCTTAATTTAAATTGAGACACAGTAAGACAACTTTCTATTCTTCTTCTTCCGATATTTCCCTTCAGGGGTCGCCACAGCAAGTAATTTCTTCCATCTAACCCTATCTGCTGCATCGTCTTCGGTGATGCCAACTATCTTCATGTCTTCCTTCACTGTATCCATGAAGCTCCCCTTTGGACTTCCTCTAGGCCTCTTTCCTGGTGGTTCCAAACCCAGCATCCTATTTCGATCTACTCTCTCGCTCTCCTCTGCACATGTCCGAACCATCTCAGTCTGGCCTCTCTGACTTTATCTCCAAAACCTCTAACATGTGATGTTCTTCTGATCCCTTCCACCCTGGTCACTCCCAAAGAGATCTTAAGCATATTCACTTTCTATAATGTATTATAAATTTTGTAGGAGACCAAAATCAGAAAGATGAGAGCAGGAGACATAGCAGACAAGAAATAGTGTGACACTATCTACAATATTTCCATCTTTGGATGACCACACAGTAGGAGGAGAAGAGCAGACACCCATGTTCTTGAAAACCCTCATGCCCAAGCAAGGGTGCTTGCCCACACCTTTGTGGTGCTTAGAAGCCCCTCATGATTGTGGTACATGGGCGGCTCAAATACCCCCAGACATAGAACATGCATGGCCATCATGTGTCCCCACCATTGTCTGTAGAAGGAGTGGAACTGATGAGTTTTATGTCACCCTTAATATTTAAAAAAGCCAACTCAGTTGCCATTTTCTGCCAATATTTACAGTGCTTGCTGCATATTTGGAGTGGTAAATATGTATTCATTGGTCCAGTCTGCGTCCACATGGCAACCACCTTGGAGCGAGTATTTTGAAGGTCACTGGAAAGCGGCAAACGGCCAACCCATCTGACTTATGGTTTGCCTCCCTGCTGTCATTCAGAAGTAAAGATATTCAGACTCCCTGTTAAATCTTCATCAAGCAAGTAGTTGTTTTTAGCTGTTATTTTTCAAGAATGACAGGTTATATTTATGGTTTTTAAATATTTGAGGCAAGTAAAGACTCAGCAATCCAAAGCACATCCAAAGTTTTTTGGTGGCTTTCTCTAATGCCTGATTCCTTTAGTTTTTAATTAAGTCTTTATATAATCAAACCGGGTTTGGACGGTGGCACAGTGGTTAGCACGGTGGCCTCACTGCAATTAGGTTGTTGGTTTGAGCCCAGGCAAGGAAGAGATAAACAAAACGCACATTCATAAGAAAAACTCAATCCAAGCCAAAAAGTTTACTGATCAGTTAAATCTGACTGACTTGTAAAGACATGGTAGAATATTTACCACAGAAAGAACTCTGAAAGATTGTATTACATTTTTTTCAAAAATCTTTTTTGCTTTTGTTCCAACATTAAAATGAAGTTTATTTGAATGTGTTGAACACATATAAAAAATGCATGGAAAACAAGAAAAAATTAAAATGTGTTCAGGAGGTTATTTTCTTACAAAGTATATCATGCAAAAGCTTTACTGAGTTATAGTGTTCAATCTCAACAGGAAGCGTGATAAAAAATGCTGGCGGAAACGATCCTATTATTTTCTGTTTTTTTCCCTTCTCCTGCCGCTAAAGGGAGCCTTGGATGTTCCTCATCACCCTGATTAGCACTCATCACCCTATCTACCCCAGATGGTTTGGACATGTACAGAGAAGAGAGACCGAGTACATCGGCAGAAGGATGCTGGGTTTGGAACCACCAGGAAAGAGGCCTAGAGGAAGAACAAAGAGGAGGTTCATGGATACAGTGAAGGAAGACACGAAGATAGTTGGCGTGACCGAAGAGGATACAGCAGATAGGGTTAGATGGAAGAAACTCACTTGCTGTGGCGACCCCTGAAGGGAAATACCGAAAGGAGTAGAAGAAGAAGACCCTATCTACCCCAGAAAGAGTCATCTGACACCTCTATCTGACCTGCACACTGAGGAGCAGAGTCGTTTTTACGATTCAATTAGAGTCTCCTAGCCTCCGAGTGTTAAGTGCCTTCCAAACGACTCTTTAGTGTCTTTTTTAATAGAAGGCCTGGTGTTTCGAGACACCTCCACAGACTTTTAGGTAGTGGTGGTCAATTGACCCCCCGTCCCCGAGAGGGTTCTAGTGTTAGGGGCACCTGATATTGATCCCTGATGCCACACATCTGTGGACCCTACCATCTATTTAAGGGCAATCCCCCGGACTTCCCTGTCGGGTCAAATCATCCCTTCCAGCCAGGTCACCCTGGCTGCCTGACCATGATTGAACTATTATTTGAATTTGAGTTAATCCTGTGCTTCTTGCTTTACAAACTTACCTGAAAAGTGTTCAATAAATCTTGTTTTGATGTCCTGCAATTGGATCCTCCTCCTTCCACACCACAACAATTTTCCATCATACAGACAGAACGGTACAACAGAAACTCACATTCATAAGAGTTGTTATGAATGTGCACTCCTCCACCATGGCTGCTAGATTACAACCATGTCTGCTACATATTTTCTTCTGATACTTCGGAACATTAACAACATGGCACAAACTTTCACAGTCGTAACTGAAAGAGCATGACATCAGAACGCATAGGAGTTGGCCTGTATTCTGCTCACATTCATATCATAAAAGAGACTCCCAAAAGTCTCTTAACCTTCAGACTTTTCAAACAACTTTCTGAAATGTTGGACCCTTCACGGTCCACTCAAAGTATGATGGTTAAAAAATTGGCAGCAAATAAGCCAAATACCAGTTGGGAATGGTGTGTAATTGTCAAGTTCATCTACACGTGTCCTCAGTGGTCGCTGCCATAAATACTGTAGAGAGGTGGAACAGCTTCTTGAGCTGCAATCCATCATTTCCTCCATCTTCCATTTTTATGACACCACAATGAGAAGATGGTATGATTCCAAAAGATGATCTAATGATACTAAATCCAAGCTTATGGGTTCAGTTAAGTGGGCGAGGACAGAACCGGCCTTTCTTTGTGCAAACCACTAATTACGGACATACAAAACATTCAGAAAGACTTAAGCGAAACAAACATGTTTGATTCCAAAGTTCCATCCACCAAAAAAATCTGTTATTGTGATTTTTTTTTAAATATCATTAACCCATCTGGTCTCACTATGTTGCATTATTGAAATTTTGAAGTTTAAACAAGATATTCTGTAACAGATCCCAGAATGGATTTTTTTTTTTTTTTTACATGAACAGTCATAGAATTTTTGTTTTAGTTGTTCAAAGGTTGAAAAACATGGACATCAAGCTGCTGCTTCAGCGTTAGAAAATGGTAAAAAAAATACTTGTTTCACAATTATTTTTATCTCAAAAGTTATAAGGTTGACTATGCAATATGTTTAGTGTGAAACAAGTCAAATTCTGTTTGAAATGCATAACACATGTTGGGAAAAACCACTTTCTTTGGTGGTGTTCCCAACACCACCAAAAAAGTTGGGAAATATGTAGGCAGTTCCCAACTGCCTACATATTTATTTTAGGCAGTAGAGAATTGTGCATTTCACACCTGACTTTTTTAAAAGTGCTCAGTTTGAATCAATCCATGTTTTATTATCTATTTTACAAAAAAAAATAGTCTTCTAAACCGAACATCCCTATTCCGCTTGCAGCGGGTGCTGGAGCCTATCCTGGCTGATTTGAGCCAGGAGGCAGAGTAATAATAATAATAGTAATAAAACTTTATTTATATAGCATTTTTAAAGACATACGTCACAAAGTGCTTCAAATAAAAAAAAAAAAAAAAGTCAGTGTACACCCCAAACAAGTCGTCAGTCTGTCACAAGACCACATACAGACAACCATCCACAGACACCCTCGTTTTGCACCTGAACATGGCTAAAACAAAGGAGATGGTGAACTTCAGCAGGAGGTGGTCCCAACCGTTACCAATCGGTATTGATGGATCTGTTGTGGAGATGGGCCTGAGTAGACTGTACTACCTTAGAAAGCTCAGGTCCTTCAACGTCTGCAATAAGATGCTCTCCATGTTTTACCATGCCATCATGGAGAGTGTCCTGTTCTTTGCAGTGGCCGCCTGGGGAGCTGGTATAAAAACACCAGACTAAACAAACTGATTTAAAAAAGCTGGATGTGTGGTTTGCTCACCCCTCACCTGCGTGAAGGAGGTTTCGAGGGACAGAATGAAAGCAAAACTGTCATTAATCATGCTAAATCCCTCCCACTCTCTCCATGAATATGTGGACAATTTGAAGAGCAGCTTCAGCAACAGACTCCTGCAACCCCGTTGCTCAAAGGAACGGTACAGAAAGTAATTTCTGCCGTCCTCCATCAAACTATTTAAACCTGTAATTACTTGCCATTCACAATAGTTTAAAAAAAATCATGTTGTTGTATGATTATAGGACTGCAGCACTTAAATGTCCCTCCGGGGATAAATAAAATATTTTCAGTTCATAGAGTCAATTTTTATATCAGCCAACAACCTAACTTGTATGTTTTGGAGGGTGGGAGGAAACCAGAGTACCTGGAGAAAAACGATGCATACACAAAGAACATACAAACTCCGCACAGAAAGGCCTGTGTCTTATTGTGCAGGACTACGGTCTAAACAGCAAGTCTTGCAGATTATACATAGATGTAATGAATCTGTTCTTTCAGTAAACAAACTACTGCAGCTACAGCAACCAGCCAAATAAACTTTAATCTCATAAAACTCAATATTGTTTGGGTTATTAGTGCATTTTTCCCACCAAAAATGGTACTCATTTGTAAACCAAATCTGGTTTTCCCTCTGCTCAATGAAAGATTAAAACTTTTTGGGGATTTGTTTTTTTTTTTCTTGACAACATTATGACATTTTTATTCTTGGTGTTTTGGTTTTTTATGGAAGGTTTAATTTGTTCTAGCTCGAAATAGCAAAAAAGAAAAATTCTAGCTTATTGTAATTGAATTCTGTTGGAAATGAAAACTAGAATATCTGGGTCAAGTGATTTAATGAGGTTTATTACTCTTGTTCGGGCAATAATTAAATGGGCCAAATTAAAATCATGTTTTTTGTTTAATTTGGTAAAAACAATTGTGTAGTTACATGAAGGCCACTAAGAATAGAGAACAGTAGGTTTTAATGGATTTAGAGAAAAAAAGTCTATCTTATTTTAGCTTTTATAGGTATTTCACATCTTTCAAAGGAAACAAGGGGAGCCAAATTATTCTGGTGGCCATCTTGAGGATCCCGAATAGATCCCATGTGTTCCTATCCTGAACGTTGCCAGATCAAGGAGGCCCACGTGCTTGATCTACCATCCCATCTCCATCAAATGGACGGTAGATCCCATTGGACAGAGATGGGACGATAGATAGATGGCCCATCTACTCATCTTCGCCCAAAGCATCCCCAGACTGAAGAGGACTCCACTCTTGAACAAGTATCCCGTTTCCATGAGGATGAAGGCCATTTTAATGATCCCCTCAATTGCCACCTCTTTGTAAAGCTGACCAATGTTGATTTATTGAGTTAGAAGGGAGAGAAACAGAGGGAGCACTGGTCCTTCCCTTATCACCCTGATCGAGACATCTGAGGGTGATTATTCTGATGCCACCCACCTGTGGACCCTGCTGCCCATTTAAGGGCAATCACCCAAGACATTCTCGTTGGGTCATACCATCCCTTCAAGCCAGGTCTCCCTCGTTGCCTGACCAAGAAACACACTCTGAACAATAACCTCATGCCAAGGCACTAAAACTTTGTTTTTCTTTCACTGCATTACTGGACTGCCATTCTCAAATTAACCACATTTTCACTCATCACTGATTTCTTCAGATTTATAGCAGTAGATTTGAATAAGCTAATATTTAATTAACAGTCTTAGACACATTGGCTGCTCATCCTGAGGGAAGCATCTCTCTTTTGTGTATGGATCCCCATGAGGTTTCTCTTTTCCCCACTGCTGGGATTTTGGAGTTTTTCCTCACTGTGAAGGAGGGTCGAAGGGCTCAAGATTATGCACTTACTCATGTAGCTAGCGTTGTCTTAGTTTATCACTCTTTAACACATTTTTTTTTGCATCTCACTGAAACTTTCCACATCCTTGCTCAGCCTTCCAGTTTCTCTCGTAACCTAAAATTACTAAAAACTAAGCATGTTTTTCCCATCACTTCTTTCCCACAACTAATGAAAACGAGTTAAAGTGTACGCGCGCTCACTTGGGAGGAAACGGAACTTAAGTCCTCACATCGAACAAGCCTTCAGAAACATAAAATGTGAGCTGCCACGACAGAGCCGTCACACCCACACATGCTTCCTCACCATTGCTGCATGGCTGTTTTCCTTCCTCTCTCAGACCTGTGTGGGTACGTCTGTAAAACATGTAGAATATGAGCTTCACAGAAGTGAAGCAGCACTGAGTTTTCCAGATGGTTATAAAGAGAAAAAATGACATGTACAGTACCTTGCAAAATACAATGAATTATTATCAGAATTTGCGTCTTTGGTTACAATGGGATACAAAGTTACTGATTGATTATGAAGTTTAGTCGTGCATATAGTATATACAGTATACGTATGTATGTATGTATATATATATATATATATATATATATATATATATATACAGGTAAAAGCCAGTAAATTATAATATTTTGGAAAACTTGATTTATTTCAGTAATGGCAGTCAAAAGGTGTAACTTGTACATTATATGTATTCATTGCACACAGACTGATGCATTCAAATGTGTATTTCATTTAAGTGTGATGATTTGAAGTGGCAACAAATGAAAATCCAAAATTCTGTGTGTCACAAAATTAGAATATTACTTAAGGCTAATACAAAAAAAGGATTTCTAGAAATGTTGGCCAACTGAAAAGTATGAAAATGAAAAATATGAGCATGTACAATACTCAATACTTGGTTGGAGCTCCTTTTGCCTCAATTACTGCATTAATGCAGCGTGGCATGGAGTCGATGAGTTTCTGGCACTGCTCAAGTGTTATGAGAGCCCAGGTTGCTCTGATAGTGGCCTTCAACTCTTCAGCATTTTTGGGTCTGGCATTCTGCATCTTCCTTTTCACAATACCCCACAGATTTTCTATGGGGCTAAGGTCAGGGGAGTTGGCTGGCTAATTTAGAAAAGAAATACCATGGTCCGTAAACCAGGCACAGGTAGATTTTGCGCTGTGTGCAGGCGCCAAGTCCTGTTGGAACTTGAAATCTCCATCTCCATAGAGCAGGTCAGCAGCAGGAAGCATGAATTGCTCTAAAACTTGCTGGTAGACTGCTGCGTTGACCCCGGATCTCAGGAAACAGAGTGGACCAACACCAGCAGATGACATGGCACCCCAAACCATCACTGATGGTGGAAACTTTAACTAGACTACACTAGAATTCAGGCAACTAGACTTCAGGCAACTGAAGTAGCCTATACTGTATATATACAGTATATATATACCGTATGTGTGCGTGTGTGTATGATTATGATTAAACATTACGGCTTATGTCAGTTTCAGAAATATTGTAGTACTTTTGATTTTTTTTTTTTTTTATGTTTACGTATCACAACACAAATAGAGAAGTTTAAGATATAAAATTATGTGGGTAGCTATAAATGTCATGTTTGCAAAAGGATAAATTTAGCTTTTCTTTCACTAAATTTATGCTTTGCATAGGACTAATTACATGTTATAACCGTGGTAACCTCCCTGCAACCACGCATTATTATTGCTGGTCGGTGTGCAGCTTTACTGCAGATACAATGAAACACAATGTCAAAGTGGTAGCTGAGGAGTTTTCAAAGTGTTTTAATGGAAGTTCTAACTGCATAATTTGCAAATTTGTTTGGTTTCATATTCTGAGTTTGCATGATCTCCCCAGGAATTTGTGGGTTTACGAATCCCTGGGGAGATTCCCGAAACACATGCATGGCCACTACAAAATTGCCCCTAGGGATGAGTATGTGTGCATGTGTGGATGGTTGTCTGTGTGTGAAGCCCTGCAACAGACTAGTGACCTGTTGGGGTTGTATCTTTCCTCTCACCTGAATTCACCTTGGATGTGCTCAGCACCCTGTGCAGCCTCAATAATTTGGAAATCACAGAAAAAAGTGACTTTGTTAGTCAAAAAACACAATGGGTGGTGATATTTGTTTGAAGCTTAACTTTTTTATTTGAAATAGTACAAGTTATTCCACTATAACACACTTTCTATTTTTCTTAATCTAGATTGAATAATGCAGGTGAGCACAAAGTATAACGTTTTATTGCTGCAGAAGTGCCAGAAAGCATTGCAAAGCATACTAGATTTTCTGTCTGGTTTGACTCTTATTGCCTTTCCCAGCCAAGACCAACCTGCAAGACAGCAGGAACCCTAAAAACTAATGATAGTTTTTTAGTTGATGGACTTGAAGTTGATTTTCTGAGGGAAAGCAGGAGCTTTCAAATTCTTAATACAACAGGATCTAAAGAAAATCCCTTTCAGAAGAACGCTGTGTAATATTTAAAAAATGCCAAAACCAATAGTTGAAAAAGGATAAGAAAATTTTAAAAAATGCCGCTCATCTGATTTGCGAAATCCAAGTCCATAGCTAATAAAATAAAAATACTACACAAAATTGAGCATAAAACCAAAGAAACTCTAGAGCTGTTTTCCTCTCACCTGAATTCACCTTGGATGTGCTCAGCACCCTGTGCAGCATGGTTTTGAACATTTTAAAAAAACAGTTAAAAATTCTTGAATAACAAGTCAATTTGATTGCGAAAGGAGAGCTCCTGAAAGTGCGACCTCTTGAGTTGGCGCATTTTTCAAAAATAAATAAACAAAGCTATCAAGCTGTCAGATATCCATCTGTGGAGTGGAATAAGCTAATATTTACACAATAGTCTTGGACACAGTGGATGCTCGTCCTGGGGAGGGATCTCTCTTTTGTGTGGATCCCCACAAGGTTTCTTATTTTTCCCCACTGATGGGATTTTAGGAGATTTTCCCCTCCGTGAGGAGAGTCTAGGGCAGGAATGCGCTAAAATTGTCTAGCTAGCATTTGTTTGTTAGCTTTTTGCTGTGTATTGTGTTTATTTTGCATTCTTTTTTTCTTTGTTTGTGTTCTTTTTTAATCTGCAATGTGCTCATTGAGACAAAAAAATTTTGATTTTGTGCTATACAAATAAAATTGAATTGCATTGAAAAGCACATTTTTGATGTCTTTCACCATCAACCAGTTCTGCCAGAAAAGAGAACTATACCCATCCAAGTCTGAAAACATAAAGATCCTTTCTGAACTAAGTTTGAAAAGGCTGGACTCCGTCACCCCACAAAAAGTGAACTCCAGTAGTCCATTGGAGAGAAGATAAAATCATAAATAATCATTTCCAGATCCTCATGAGAGAAAAATGCTATTTGACCACATTCCTAAACCTGCACTTAATAGCAGTAGAGTCCAGAAAAATATCAAGATGTTTTATTGTATGATGCACATTGTTGGTCTGATGGTCCAGTTTTTCTGTTGAGACTGTCAGTGGACCAAATATAACCCTTTCAGTCTTATCATTTTCATTTTAAATTACTTAGCAACTTGTCCGGATGAAGTTAAAGAACTATTATGGGTCAAACGGTGGAGTGGTTTGGTTGTTGTGTTTGGATTTGTCTGTTAAACATCTGGTAGCATGGATCCAGTTTTCAAGCATAACAACATTAACGTTCGTGTAGACAAGAAAAGGTCAGTCTGTAAAATATCAGTGGTGAAATCTTAAAGTTAATCCCATAAAGAGCAGGAAGTCAATTAAATGTGGATAACACCAGTGTAATATAATTACGTTCATTTTAACTGGAACTTCGTAAAGATGAGCAGCTGCATTTTATACCAGCTGTGGACAACATCTGATTCGTATCCGCTTACATGGAAATACAAGATACTCTCTGATCTGAAATACAAATTAGATTTAGTTACTGTTGTTTTTTTTTTTTTATTTGAAAAAAGTTACAAAGGGTTTTTCAAACAAAACGATGAAATAAAAAATGTGTGTGTGTATATACGTAAGTATATAACCACGTGTATAGGATGTATAAAATTGACTAAACTTGTGGAAAAATAACTATTAAGTTCCTCTAGAACAGGATTAGGGACCAGACATGGATGGACTTCAAGATTAGGAACCGCAGAGAGACAGTAGGATGATGGACCAGGCGTGAAGGGGCAGCAGGATTAGGCACCAGACATGGAGGGATGGCAGGATGACGGACCAGACATGAATGGGGCAGCAGAATGAGGGTCCAGACATGGAGGGTCTGCATGATGAGAGACCAGACATGCAGGGACAGCAGGATGATGGACCAGACGTTGATGGGGAAGCAGAATGACAGACCAGACATGGAGGGAGACCATGATGAGAGACCAGATGTGCAGCGGGATGAGCAACTAGACAAGGAGGAACAGCAGGACTAGGGACCAAGTGTGAAGAACACACTAGGATGATGTCCTAGGTGTGAAGGGGCAGCAACATGAGGGACCAGACATGGAGGGACTGCAGGATATGGGACCAGACAGGAATGGGGCAGCAGAATTAGGGACCAGATGTAAAGAGGAAGCAGTATAAGGGACCAGACATGGAGGAGAAGCAGCATGGTGGACCAGCCATGGAGGGACAGCAGGATGAGGGACCAGACGTGGATGTGCATCAGCATGGGGGATCAGACTTGGAGGGACAGCAGGATGACGGACCAGACATGGAGGGACTGCAGAATGAGGGACCAGACATGGAGGGACTGCAGTATAAGGGACCAGACATGGATGGGGCAGCAGGATGACGGACCAGACATGGAGGGACTGCAGAATGAGGGACCAGACATGGAGGGACTGCAGAATGAGGGACCAGACATGGAGGGACTGCAGAATGAGGGACCAGACATGGAGGGACTGCAGGATAAGGGACCAGATATGGATGGGGAAGCAGAATGAGGGACCAGACATGGAGGGACTGCAGGATAAGGGACCTGATATGGATGAGGCAGCAGAATGAGGAACCAGATGTAAAGGGGAAGCAGGATGAGGGACCAAACATGGAGGGGAAGCAGGATGAGGGACCAGATGTGAAGAAACAGCAAGATGAAGTAACAGATGTAGAGGACAGGCAGGATGATGGAGCAGGTGAGGAGCGATACCTGGACAGCAGGGTGGAGCAAGGTGGAGGGACCATCATGTAGAAGAAGTGCATGACAGCAGCTCCGCAAATGATCTGACCTAGAATTGAAGGAAGCCAGGGCTTAAATAAACAGGGGAAGACAAGACAGCTGGAGACATCAGGGCGAGGCAATGGGACCAGGTGTGTTAAATCACAGCAATTGGCAGTATTAGGAGGGAGGAAATCTTCCAGATGAGGAGGATCATGACATTGGGAAAAAAAAAAAAAAAAAAAAGGTTCAGCATGTAAGTCGCCTCTTCTGCCTGCCAAAGAGGAAATTCTGAATTATTTTGAATTACAACATTTTTTTCACCAAATGACATTAAAAAAAATTGGCTTGCTTTAAAAACTTTAAAAGAGGGTCAATACTAGCTCCCAAAGAGGAGACAAAGAGTCATGGTCATAGTCTACGACACAGTGAATATTTGATTAAATGGGAATAGTTAAGGAAAGCACACCTAAATACAATCAGAACACATTCATAAATCAAACCAAATCCAGCACAGTTTAGAGACGAGGCAGGGGAATACCTTATACTGAGTGGAGAAGCTTAACGGGGTAATCTCTCCACCTCTCTAATAAATAACATCTGACTACATACTTTGGTTTTCTTTTTGCTTTATTTTTGTCTTGTAGAAACAATGACTTCGGTTTAATAATGTCTACCAGCTGTAACACCCCACCACCTTTCATCCGTCCTGCAGACTCATTGTTACATGAGGTAAAGTTTCCATTTGCAGGAATTGCAAGCCCGCTCCTGGCAAACCAGACAAAAAGATGCAAGCTTAAATTACCCCTTTTTTGGTTGTGGTTTCACAGCAGTTGTCTACCACATGAGAGAATCATCCATCAGGATTCTGGTTTTAAGAGAGTTAGACAGCTTAGCGCATCTGCACAGCATTCGGTATCTTTTAGTTAAAACATGTCACATTTCTTATTCGTAAATAACTCCATCTAGCTGGAATAAATCTGCTACCCTGCCAGCAATTTTGAGCAACAACCTCTCTATAAATGCTCTCCATGTTGTAGGGAGGCACGCACCACCTGCTTTTGACATTCCGCAGTCTCGCAGACCTTAAACCTAAATGTATTTTACAGACCGGCTGCAATGAGACCACAAAGGCACTGATTCTAGGATTCTAAAGCTAGCGAGTGTTAAATAAGAAATGACAAAGTTTTGCATGAAACAGATGAAGACAATTTTCACTTCAAATATGCTAATTATGGATCCGATCAGTGTTTTTATTTATGATTAAGACACAATCCCACCTATATATAGGTAATTTTAATATACTTTCTTCATCCCTCACGGGGAAATTTATGCGTTGCATTTCACCGCAGCGCCTCCCAATGGTGGGAGAAATGAGGGGTTAGGTGTCTTCTCCAAGGACCTTAGATGTGCACTCAGCAGGATGAGAACCCACAAACTTCCAGTTGATGGGCAAATGCTCTAACCACTGAGCCACCATCTCCCGTATTGTTCCTTGTTATGAAAACATCACGAATTCATGGCATGAAGGCCATTCTGCAGTTTAAAATGTCTTAACGAGGAGATATTGTTATTGTTGACATGTTTTCATTTACTTTCCATCATTTAAAGTAAGGCAAGAGGATGAATTGACTTGATACCACCATCAATCAAAAAACCCATAGCCAATCGGCGATCAGCGAATCAACAATTTGTGCAATGTACTCATTTTAGAAATTGTATTAATTGCATACGCAATTTCCAAATTGAGTAAACAACAAAAGCTCTACTCATTGTAAAAATTTGCAGCCACTTACAAATTGTATAAATTAACTTTTGAAACATCAATTAAAGTAATTGCATTATTTTATAAGGAATAAACGACTGAGAAGGCAATTATTTTTCAAAGTAATCGCACAATAATTTAAAAAAAAAAAAATTCAAATTAATTGCTATACTTAAACTAAAATTGCCCTTCTTCCCTTCTTCCAAACTAAATAAAACCCTTCTTGAAAAATTTGAAAGATAATTAACACAAACCAGGACCCCAAACCCGAACTAGGGTGAGAGAAGCTTACGCTTCCTCTCTCAGGCTGTTGCTCCCATGGCCTGGCACCGGATATACGGAAAACAACGGAACGGAAAGTCAACAACAACACATCACAAACCTATAGGCAGTTCGTCATCAGAAAAATGTTGTAAATATGTCAATGATGTTTGTCAATCTGTATTCAGAGCAGTTAGCTTATGATGTAGCATCGTCAAAATGCGCCCAACAACTTCAACTTAAATTTAAACCCAGTTTACTGTGGCATCAATGATCAATGCCAACAGAAATGTCCAATAACAGAAATGTCTGCATTTTGCATGAAGTTTACAGACGTAGTAGATGACTGTGGAAAGTTTTGTTCATTTATGTGCCAGTAGCGGAAATGAGTAAATACGTACATGGCTTGTATGTATTGTAGTCTTGTTGTAGCTATATATGTACATTGGCGAATGGGTACCCACGTCTCACCCACAGTTTTTATCATCATTATAACATTTATTTATCCAGTAAAGTCCCTTTGACATAAACATAAAAACTAATAAGAACAAAGTCCTAGCCAAGAGGCAGCAAATATACAAACAACAAGAACATAAAAACTGTACAAAAACATATCGTAAAACCAAAAAAATTGTAATAGCATAAATAATTAGAAACAGCCGTGCATTTTGGAGACTGTCAGCATTTCTTTTAGTTTAGTTTTGAAAGAATTCAAGGAAATAATTTTAGTAATTTTCCAGTCTTTCTGTAACATGTTCCAGACAAACAATGTGTTCTTTTGTAGATTGGTACAAGAAAAGAACAGCAACAATAACAGCTGATCTTTGTATCATAAGGTGTAGGATTCGGTATTGTCTCTCTAATGATCAGTGTTGAGGTAAAGTTTCTCTACAAGTTTTTCTGTGATATTTAGAGGTGATGGCATCATCTATTAAAACATTGAAGTACTGTACTAATTCTTGCATTGTATGTAAATCTAGTTAGCAATACTAGTTACCAAGTTATTTAAAGTACCCACTTTAGGTACAATGATTATTTGTGATGGCATTTTTAAAAGTGGTGAGCAAAGTATGGCATCACGTCATTGAACTGCAATGGGAATAACTGACCTGACACCAAATTTTTGCCAAGGGTACTTAGTGAACAGTACAAGCTCAACCCAACTCTGGGCTCTGCCACCCACATTCACTACCCCCAAACCTTTGGTGAAACCTTTACCTTTGCAGCTAAACAAGGTTCCAAAACCTCAGTGTTGCATGTAAATTTCTCAATTCCACTTTCTGATTCCCTGCCTTAGTGCCATATAAATAGAAATTGCAGTTACAATCTATACCAATATTAGTATAATTGACAGTAGTTATACGTTTTTGCTCTTGTTTCTTTGCTTTTGATTGACCATACCATCATCTTTTATTCATCTGGGGTCCAGATCCCTTGTCTCGGCCATATCTGCAACACATAGTCCCTGTAGCAGATTGTGGGTTTACCTCTTGGTCTCCAGTCCCTGTGGGATGTACACAGGGACATCACCTCACCAGCAGTACACCTAGGAACGACCCCATCCGGTTTCTCTTGACTTGGAGGAGCAACAGCTTTACTCCACAGCTCAACGGAGCCTTCACTCTGTCTTGGAGCAAGATTTCAGCCACTCCGCAGGGAAGCTCATTTTTGCCGCTTATTTTAAAGACTTTTTTCATTTAGTAACCTTTCGCGGTTGGTGACCATAGGTGAAGTTACAAAGGTAGAACGACCACTAAGGATCAATGCAGTCTCCTAATTGTTAATTTCCCGCTTCCTCCTTCCCCTATTCATGAAGACCCAAAGGAAGTCAAACCCCCCACTTGCAGGAGGAGCCTGTTCCCAGCCCTCATGTAGTACTTTTGATTGAAAGAAAATGAAAATATAAACAAGACAATCTTATCTGTCTCTCCTTGTTTTACTATTCTTCTTCTTCTTTCGGCATTTCCCTTCAGGGGTCGCCACAGCAAGTCAGCCTCTTCCATCTAACCCCATCTGCTGTATCCTCTTTGATCACACCAACTATCTTCGTCTTCCTTCACTGTATTCATGAACCTCCTCTTTGGCCTTCCTCTAGTCCACTTTCCTGGTGGTTCCAAATCCAGCATTCTTCTTCCCAGGTACTCTCTCTCTCTCCTCTGCACATGTCCAAACCATCTCAGTCTTGCCTCTCGAACTTTATCCCCAAAA
The DNA here is from genome assembly GCA_902685375.1 of Neostethus bicornis. NCBI lineage: Eukaryota > Metazoa > Chordata > Actinopteri > Atheriniformes > Phallostethidae > Neostethus > Neostethus bicornis. Next base: position 8,317,212 of record CACRXE010000076.1, on the reverse strand, counting down.
CCTCTAACATGTGCTGTTCCCCTGATGTACTCATTTCTAATCCTGTCCATCCTGGTCACTCCCAGAGAGATCCTCAGCATCTTCATCTCTGCTACCTCCATCTCTGCTTCCTGTCTTTTCTTCAGTGCTACTGTTTCTAGACCAAACAGCATGGCCGCTCTCACCACGGTTTTGTACACGTTCCCTTTCATTCTAGCTGAAACTCTTTTGTCGCACATCACACCTGATACTTTTCTCCACCTGTTCCAGCCTGCCTGAACACGCCTCTTCACCTCTCTTCCACACTCTCCATTGCTCTGGACTGTTGATCCTAGATATTTAAAATCTTAAATTCTTAAAATCTTCCTTGTTTTACTATTAAATATACAATAATATTTAACGCACTTACGGGCCTTTGTGCATTTATATGCATCATTGGTATGTTGGCTGGCAATATGCATGTCTGTATTCATATTGACCTATAAAATGTATAGACTTGAGTGTGTTTGTTTTGAATTGAATTGAATATACTTTATCAATCCCCAAAGGGAAATCTGAGAGTCCCTGACATACAGTAAATTAGTCCCTGATTTTTAAATCAGGGAATACTGATTTTTAAATCAGTACTGCTGCTTTATCTTTTCAATTGATGCTTGCGAATAGACGTTCAGCAATTGATAAAATAAATAATATCTCACCTGGTTTGGGCATCTGGTTAGGTTGCTTCCTGAACGTCACGCTTTGTGAGGTTTTTCTGGCTCGTCCCACTGGGATGAACCTGTCAGAGTACTTATTGCATTGCTCCATGCCTCTATGTCGGCACTGTCCCCACACTCATTTTTAAGGACTTAATGGGTCACTTACCCTCACCTGGGATTGGTTTGAGTAGAACTTAACATGGCAACCGCTTTGTCAAGTGCATGAGCAAACCGAGGTGAAGGGAGTAGTAAGCCAACAAATAGGTGTCTGTAACAGAGTACCTCTGAATTATTCCAAAAGCTACTTTGGTGACAAATACAAGGCCCTTCTTGTGCTTTGAGTGAAGCATTCAACGTCTTTTGAAACATCTGCAAAATAAATCTGACATAAAAGTTGTATAATTTTCTTTTCAGTTTAGTCAGACTACTTGCCATTAATGCTCTAGTTATCTGGTAGTTTTTTTTCTGATCTACGACCGTTCAATTTGATCATTTTATTTCTTGAATTTCTTTAATGTCTGTTTGTCCTCTGTAGTATCTGAATTTGGCTGACCTCTTGAACCCAAGTATTAACAAACTAGATAGCTTTTCTATATTAAATTACTTTGTTTACATTCCATGATTAGTATAACCTAATTATTCCAAACTCTAGGCGTTATAATCCCTGGACGTCATTCCATAGTGATGTCTCCAAAGATTGCAATTTGTTTCCTGTCAGAAAAGTGGGAGGATTTGAAACACAAAATTATATCAGTATTTTTTCTCTTTTTTTTTTTTTTGCATTACAGTAGCCTGGCCAAAACATGTGCAAAATAAGCATGAATCACAACGGTTCTTGCACCAAATGGAACCGCAGGAGTGAAATCTTTCCATACTGCTGTGCAAAAGTGGACCAGCGCCACAGCATGCAAGTAAATGGAAAACAGAGCACCAGCATCTTATAGCTCAGAAAACGAAGAGCCCCTCTGTTTCCTGCCGAGCTGCAGACAGATGATAATGGTTGACGAACATCTCGGGCTGAGATGATACAGATTTGCAGTCTCGCAGTCTGTCATGATTCAGCGGTGGGTTCTCACCAGGACATGCTGCAGTATGCATGAATGCCGACCAGAGCTCAAAGCCAACCCCACAAAGCCAGATGTTGAATGAAATGAGGAGAAGCTAGAGGAGCAGTTTTGCTTCATTGGAAGTGATGCTATGATGTGGGCAATGTGGGGAACGCTGTAACAAGTCTCATGTCTGTTTTGGCAAGAGCCACTGTGATGGCTTTAAGGCATGATAGTGGGAGATTAGAGCCAAATGAGATGCAAAAGGATGGCTTTCCCCATTCTAACTTTGACCTTTTCATTTTCACACTATGAATTATTGTTTCTGTTTGGAGTAAGTTTGGTAAAGTTCTGATAATGGATTGAGCCAAGCAGCTGGAATCCCAAAAATCAATCACTTTATTACATTGATGATATGATGTATTTCTAGCAAATAGACGTTTGCAGCTGGTCTCTTTGGCAGGTTTTTCACCCCACTGTGCAAAGAACACAATATCCCCCCGCCAAAGTAAGAGTACACAGCTTTGCTGCTCTGCTTTCCATGTTTTTAGAGATAAAAAATTAACTTCATAAATCTTTTTAAAATTCCTATCAGTCCAGTTTTTTTTTTCCCACTTGTCATGTACATACGTGTATGTATATCTTTAGAAATGTTTGACTTAAAGCTACTTAAAGCTGTGACAGTTTGGATCAGTTAAGCGTGGAAATATCTGAGCTTCATGAAACATGAAGCAAATTTGAGACAACTGCCAAAATCAATTTGTGAAACATATTGGATTCTGAAGAGCAGGCTGCAGGTCAGTGTAGGTTTTCTCTGGGTACTCCGGTTTCCTCCCACACTCAAAAAACACGTATGTTATTGCAATTGGAATGAGTGTGTATGGTTGTGTGTGTTTGGCCCAGTGACAGACTGGCGTCCTATTGGGGTGTACCCTGTTTCTCGCCTAAAATCAGCCAGGATCGGCTTCGGCACCCCTCCACAACCCCGGTTCAGAAGACGGGACAAAATACAGAGGTTGAGACTTGGGTTTTCTCTCAGAGCCAGAGCGAGGAGCTCTGCTATCCGGTAGGAACTTGGAGTAGAGCCGTTGCTTCTTTAGATTGAGAGAAGCCAGATGAGGTTGTTCGGGTATGTGTATTTTGATGCTTACCAAGTGCCTCGCTGGTGAGGTGTTTCTGGCACGACTCACCGGGAGGTAACAAGGGGTAAACATTGAAACCAATGGAGACTATCTCACAGCTGGATATGTACACCCCGGGATGCTCCCGGGTGAGCTGGAGGATGTAGAGAGAAGTGAGAGAAGCCTGGGATTTCCAAATGAGTCTGTTGCCCTAGTGACCCAGATAAGCAGAAGACAACGGGACAAGAATACAGAGGTTGATTTGTTTTTCTGGAGTCCGACTCTGTTCTGTAGAAATTTACTGTAAAATCAACTAGTTGCGGTGATGTTTAGGAAATTCTCCCTGATTAATTCACACTGGCTTTTTATTAATATTAATAACACCGTAACAAGAAGAAACTTTGATTTTAAAGTGGCTCTCACTCAATTGCAAAATGTCAAACCATCCCTGTACTCTCGTTCAACTCTGCATTGGAATTGTTTTTTCCAAAATAATTAAAATCATCAATGAAAGTTTACATATTGAAAATAAACCTAACCCCCGCTTCTCCCACCATTGGCGCCGTTGAAGGGCAGCCTGCTGCGGTGTAAGGAGTGCAGCAAACAAATTTCCCCGGTGAGGGATGAATAGAGTAATTCATTTTTTTTTTTTTTAAATTTGCACTTTGAGCCTGCCTACGTCATCGATCCAGAAGTTGACGTAAAAACACAGCCACATTGTGTTACATCATCACCGGAACGGAAGTCACTGCAGTTTTATTCTTTTGCAATGACGGTCATAGAAATTTCCGAGGGAAGCTTATCAGAAAATTAAGCTGTTTTGAATCTGTCATTATCTGACAGTCCTTTTGAATTTAAAATTTTGGACGAAGAGGTCACTGTCGGTTAATATCTTCCATACAGATATGAACCATAGGCCTTAGAAGAAGACAATGAGGGGGTCAAGTAGTAGTAGGTCCAACACTGAAGATGGCAATCGCAGAGCTGGGATCTAAGTTGATATTCAGCATTTAAATAATGTTGAATGGTAAGTTTGATTTAAGCATTGAGAACCTTGGGTATAAAAATATTATACTTTTCTTGAAAAGGTCTAAAGTGTTTCCTCTAGTGGCTGCCAGGGTTTATGTCATGTGGCAGGTCATGCTTTCTAAATCATGTAAACAACCTGTGTAATTGGGTCATATACAATAACAAACATTACTATTAATTATATAATCATTTACAACCTCTTAAAATAGAATGATCCATATAATATTTCATGCTCATACAGGTGCACCTGTCAGTGTTGCCGTTCTGACCGGGCACGTAACTTATCCCTTGTTCTCTGGACTTGTTTTTCCCACTGTATGAATAATTTTGGGTCCTTCGAAACTTGAATATTGACACATTATCTTTATGTGACTTTGTGATTTTGACCGCCCAAAAGGCACACAACTACCCTATATTAAAAACACGACTAACACTCAGGGCCATTGTAAACAACTATGCTGCCCTGAATAGTCTTCGTGTGGTCCTAGATTAATCTCTGGAAAGTGCACAAGGGTATCTGTTGTACAAATAACTACAACCATTTGCATGGAATTTAGAATTTTCCACTTTTGCCCTTTACTGTCGCCGAAGCTGTAGAAATTTTGTAATTCAATTTGGGATTTGACAGGAATTTTCCCTTTCACATTTATTTTGATACATCTCATAGGCAGTGGGACAGAAAATACTGTACATGTTTTTTAACGTGCGGAAGCTTGGTTAAAGAATCCTCACAGCATTTTGCATGTTCCAACTATTCGTCATAAAAATCTTCTCCACATGATCTCATACATGTGTTTTTTTATGAAGAGTAAATTCTTCCTCCTTCACGCTCACCATCCACCAGACAGAGGCTTTTTTCAGTAAATAATTTGGAAAATGATTAGCAGATACGAAATGTCTTAATGGTTCCAAACTGAGATCTGAGAAGATAATGCTTGAAGGGGACTTCAGTTCAGTGAGTTTTATCTCTTGTATCATCTCACAGGGTCATTCACATGACAGCAACCTTCCTGAATTGGCCACAGATGTGTTTCCTTGAATAATAATCCAGTCGGTCGGGAAAAGGATTATGACTAGTTGATTAAACAGGGCCTATAGTTACTGGAAAACGACTTTGAGTTTGATTGTACAGAAAGATTACAAACAGTTAATTTTCTCACTCTAATAAGCTTTGGTATCTCATTGACTCATCCACTTGCAGATTATAAAAATGCTTGTAAATTGAGTTTGAGATGACTGAAAGTCATAAAGCATGAGTTTCTGAGGAAACATTCAGTAACATGGGAGATGAGGAAAGACATCTGTGTATCCTCTTTGATTTAGTCTTGTTTTCTTTCTACCCCTGTATTGACTGCTTGTGTTTTTCTTCTGCCGGCAGTTTAATAAGACCACCTTCGGCCCCAAATTTGATCTCAAACTGTTTTGTCAGGTCCCCTTGGCTCAACAAATCCAGTTCTTTAACTGTTAAAATACATCACTGTCAAAACAAAAGTTTTCCCAAAACTGCTTTGTATTTTTTAATTTACTCCCAAATGTTTGCCAAGATCTGGAAATTTTGTACTTTTAAAATCTAGGCTTATTTTTTTCTCTGCCATGCTATGACCTCGGTTACCTCAGCCACCCTTTCAAAGTCCAGTTGTCAGTTCAACACTAACCAGAGGGCACTTTGCGTCGGGATTCTGTTGCGTATGAGTCATATTAGACCAAGAAAATATTGGCGTACGATGGTAGTTTGCAGAAAGCAAAGTAACAATTTTCACAATTACACTGCACTTCCACTTCAAAGTCACCTCTCCTGGAAAGAATGCCCAAAATGGTTAAGGAGTGTGTTTATAAGAATATTTAACCTTTGTTACAAGATCCTCACTGCTAGCGGACAAGAAGGTGCCTGGTGGAATTGGTGAATCCCCAGGACTCAATATGGCAGCCCTTGCAATATTTGCGCAAATTGCAAACAGTATGGTCTGATGCAAGAAAACTTTTTAAAAACACTCAGATTCCTCGAGCATGATAAAACATGTCTAAAAAGTCACTTCAACCTTCCAGGAGCTCTTCCTTTGATATGGGAGACATCACACGCACTATGTCCAACCTTTCTACATTCAATGGGCATAAGCAAGGTGCATAAGCTGAGCAAAAACACATCCTTGATTTTGGATCCATGCAAGACTTTTGGAACAAAGTCCTGGGTCTTTATGAACTCTGTTTTGTGCAGAATCAGAGTCTAGTGGCAGTTTGCTTTTCATCACTGTATTAGATCCAGATGGTCACTAAAGAAAGCCATTCTGTTTGGCTCTCGCTGCACTGTTCTTAAGTTAATTTCAAGCCTACATGAAGTTTAGTTTTTGTAGTTATTGACTCTGCAGAAAGTTGATGATCTCATCATGCTCTTCCCCAGTCTTTGCCATCAGTCTCAAACACTTCTGTTTTGTAATCCAGCTAAAAGTTCCCTGCTAATAATTTAGATGACAGAAAAAAATGACAACTTTTCTGACAAGTGGCATCTTTATCCGGTTCCATGCTAGAATTCACCAAGCTCTGTAGAGTAATATTTTTTTTAAAAACATTGGTTTTTGACATACAGACCATAAAAATGATTAGAACACATGAATCACATTTTTTTGGCGAGTTAATATCATTGGCGGGTTGGGTTGCTTTTTTTTTTCAAAAGATTTGTTCAATTACCCCAAAACTATGTGTGGCAGTCCTCCGTTGGGTTTCGGTGGATTTGGGCATTGGCAAAAACATGTGGCTTAGAAATACTGAAAGCAAAACAGCATAATTCCTTCGGAATCCAGTGAGCAAGGTGAAACTCATACAGATTGGCTTTCCAACAAAGTAATCACTGCCTTCATGACTACTCAGCTGGATTACTGTGTTTAATATTTAGATGGAGATGACTCCCTCCCAGTCTCTCCAGATGGTACGAAATGTTGCTGTGCATCTTTTAACTGGAACACATAAACATCTGGATTTTTTTCTGTTGGCATTCTCCTCTGCCTGACTTGGGATGTCTGCTCCAAGAGAGCTCGAATTTACCATAAAAGCCAAAACGGTAATCAGTGGACCTTGAATGATCCTTGGATAAGACTTTGCGTAATGATGCTAGATGAAAACATCAGGTGAAAACTAAATAAAATAATTTTGGCCATGGCAAGGACTGTCTTTCAACAAGAAAATGATTGAAAATGAAGGGACTAAGAGGAAAAACTAAACATATCTACATATTTATTTTGGTGCAATTCAGCCTCAAATCACTTCCAGAAGCAGTGGTGGAAACAAATGTGAAAAGAAAAAAAACACCAAAAAACTAGTGGTCTTGTCCTTATTTGTTTTTGGAGAAGGGAAAAAAAAATCTGGCAGCATTAGAGGCACATCAGAGCAACTTTTCTACGTTTGGTCTATCAATCTAGATAGCTACAGATACCAAGATATCTATAAGCTGCAAATGGAAAGTGCAGAATTCATTACAATTCAAAGACTCCCGTTCCGTCGTCTTCCGTTTATCCGTGGCCGGGTAGCGGGGGGAACAGCCTTGTTCATGGGAAGTCCATGCTTCTCTCAACCCGGCTGCATCCTCCAGTTCAACCAGAAAGATCCCCCCCTCTGGCTTCTCTTGACCTGAAGGAGGAGCGGCTCGACACCGAGCTCTTCCCAGATGGCAGAGCTCCTCTCCCAATCTCTGAGTGAGAACCCAGCCACCCTGCGGAGGAAGCTCATTTCGGCCACTTGTATCCGCAATCTCATTCTTTCGGTCACCACCCACAGCAGGTGACCAAAGGTGAGGGTTGGAACGTAGATCAACTTGTAAATCGAGAGCTTTGCTTTTCGGCTCAGCTCTTTCTTTACCACGATGGACCGATGCAGCGTCCAAGTTATTGCTAATGCTGCACCGATCCACCTGTCGATCTCCCACTCCATCCTTCCCCCTCTCGTGAACAAGACCCCGAGACACATACTTAACCTCCTCCACTTGGGGCAGGACCCTGACCAGCAGGGGGCATTCCACCGATCCCGGTTACGGCAAATTATAAGCATAAGCTAATTTGATTTTCAACCCATCCCAACCTTGACTGTAACTGCAAATATGGATCATGCAAACAGTGTGTGATAGATACCACTTTTTAAACTGCAATGATATTGAAATATTCCCGTGCCGCCGTCATTACAAAAAGACACTGAAAACCCAGCAAACAGAGAACCTCCAGGGAGCGTTAGCCTGAAGTTCTCTAAAGGTTTGTTTTTACCTAACCAAAAAGTAACGTTCCCTAAATGTTATTACGTGGTTATGGTGGAACCTAACCTTCCCAGAACGTTGAGAGAACCAAGTTCCTAACGTTATAGTTAAAATTAAGGCTACAGGAACGTTCTGAAAACCAAAAAACAACATTTAAACCTTTGGAGAACCAAAAATAACCTTCAAAGAATGTTCTGCCAACCTTTGAAAAACTTTCCCGAAATGTTCTGGCAACATTAAATTGTTAGCTGGGAAGGTTTTTATCCACAAACCGTGAATCAATGTCAGCTACTTGAGTTGGTCCAAGTAAATTCTAGAATCAATTTTTATGATATTATTTTAATTTTTATCATTACTATTAATTGTTTTTATGTGTAGAATATACTTTGTAAATGTTGCATGTAAGCGGTGCTGTGGCTCCATCACCCACCACCAGAGGGAGCCAGGGACCATCTCACCTTTCCCCCAATTCTACCTGATTTGGACCACCTGCGCCTAATTTCTCTGCTGACTATTTAAAGGTAGCCTCACTAGCATTCCCTGTCGGGTCTTCATGCCTTTCTGCCTTGGCTCACTCCCGACCCAACTTATATCCTTTTGGAACTGAGATTAACTCTTTGAAAACCTTTTTGATCCCTTTTTGACCTCTGCTCCTTTGCTTACAGCCATGCTGATCCTTGGTTAAATAAATCTTGTTTGATGTCCTGCATTTGGGTCCTCCTCCTCCTTCCACACCACAACAAGCGGGTTCACGCCAGCACACAATGAATACAAACGAGGTTATTGACAATGTGCATGTACAGTATCTTAATTGACAACCTTTTCCGTTATGTGACCTATTTTTCTTGATGTACAGGCATAGAACGACAGACATCTATCTGTTACGCAACAGTCGATTCACCCTGCCACCTTTCTAGACTGCGTAATATGTGACAAAGTTGGCGGTTGCACGCCTTACAAATGCCGGCCCAGATCCGTGGAAGAGACCCAGAGCAATTTAAAACTAATTCCTCCTTGAGAAAAGATCAGATTTGTTTTCTTAAGCAAATTTATGAAGCATGTTGGTTTTTGTTTTGTTTCCCTTTCAGTTTCTTGCAACGTTTTGTTCATTTTGGATTTGTTTCTTGGACCGTCACTGGAAAGTTTAGTGAGGTGAATTTCCAAATGTTGCTTTCACACATCAGAGCTGTGACTGCTCAGTAATCTGACAAAGTACAGAGAGGTTCTTTTGAATGTTTGCGGAAAGCTCAAGCCACTAGGTTTCCTCTGGAGCTAAACTCTTTCCAGTTGGAATGACATGCAATCTTGCTCCTAATTTTATATACTTTTTATAAAAGTAAGACTAACTATTGTTTGTATTTGTGCTCAGAATAAAACTTGCACTGGGAGGTTAAATTACACAATCAAAACCATCAAAAGTATAGATGAATGGATAAAATCAATTTGTCTTTTCTTATTTTTTTTTTTGCACAAAAAAGAAAGCTTTCAAGTAAATTACATTTTTTAAATGTAAATTTAGTGCTTTAAAAACTAAAATTTTCTGCTTATTAAGAGTGATTTGGACCTGTCGGCTTCGTCGTGCCGTGATCTCCAGCTCTCGCTGGACCAATTTGCAACCAAGTGGGAAGCAGGCGGGATTGGAATTAGTACCTCCAAACAAGAGACAATGGTCCTCGCCTGGAAAAGGGCGGGATGCCTCCTGCGGGTCAGGGACATGATCCTGCCCCTAATAGAGGAGTTTAAGCATCTCAAAGTTCTTGTTCATAAGTAGGGGAAGGATGAAGCAGGAGATCGACAGATGGATTGGTATGCGACTGCAATAATCAGGACTCTACATCGATCTGTTGTGGTGAAGAAAGCGCTAAGTCGAAAAGCAAAGTACTCAATTTACAAGCCTATTTGGGGTGTCCCCTGCCTCTCACATAAATCAGATGGGATAGGCTCTAAAGATGAATGAACATACCAGGGCATTCAGAATTGGTTTAAAACTTGTGACTTGTACTTTAGTAAGCATGTGGTTTCTCCTGTTACTGTGACTCACCAAAACAAAGGACCCAGAAGCTCAACAGTTTTTAAACAGAATGACCAGTATTCGCAACCAAATGTTCTTTCACAGCAGCAAAAAAAAAAGACAGGGTTGATTAAGTCATCTCAGTTTTGGATAGCTTGTATACACCTCGCATAGCGCTGGCCATCCTGTGCAATAGTGTGACGACACTATCATACCCACACTCACATCCACGCAGGAAACAAAAGGCTTTTTTGTAATTTAATAGTTACTGTATTAGATACCGTTACCATACTCCTGCTTTGTTTCCTACAAACTCTGCCTTCACAGAGGGAAACTATAAAACCCAATAACAAAGAAAACTGACTGAAACTTCTTCTTTCTGCATTTCCCTTCAGGGGTCGCCACAGCAAGTCAGTTTCTTCCATCTAACCCTATCTGCTGTATCCTCTTTGGTCACACCAACTATCTTCATGTCTTCTTTCACTGTATCCATGAACCTCCTCTTTGGCCTTCCTCTAGTCCTCTTTCCTGGTGGTTCCAAATCCAGCATCCTTCTTCTGATTTTCCCTACTCTCTCTCCTCTGCACATGTCCAAACCCTCTCCATCTTGCCTCTCGAACTTTATCCCCAAAACCTCTAACATATGGTGTTCCCCTGATGTACTCATTTCTAATCCTGTCCATCCTGGTCACTCCCAAAGAGATCCTCAGCATCTTCATCTCTGCTACCTCCATCTCTGCTTCCTGTCTTTTCTTCAGTGCTACTGTTTCTAGACCAATCAGCATGGCCGGTCTCACCACGGTTTTGTACACTTTTCCTTTCATTTTAGCTGAAACTCTTCTGTCAGACATCACACCTGATACTTTCCTCCACCCGTTCCAGCCTGCCTGAACACGCTTCTTCACCTCTTTTCCACACTATCCATTGCACTGGACTGTTGATCCTAGATACTTAAAATCTTCCACCTTCTTTATCTCTTCTCCCTGTAACCTCACTTTTCCATTTGGATCCCTCTCATTCACACACATGTACTCTGTTTTACTCTGACTAATCTTCATTCCTCTTGTTTCTAGTGCAAACCTCCACCTCTCCAGCTTTTCCTCCAACTCTTCCCTCCTCTCACCACAGATCACTGACTGAAACTAAAGAAACTAAAAAAAAAAAATGTGCAAAAGTAGAACAAAGCCTTAAAATCAATGCCTATTTGGAATTAACTCTAGCGTTCCTCATTTGAAATTTTTTGGCTATGAAAAACTTTGCATCACATTTTACTTTGAGCAATCTACGTTTTTTTGCATAAAAACACACACAAAACTTTCATAAAATAGATCCTGAAGCAGAAAAACTTTTGTTTTCAGTAATTACACTTTATGAATAATATATCACCTGCAGATCAGAAGAGGATTTAATTAAAACCAGCAGAGACTGGAGGTGTGTTCGTTGGTGTTATAACAGCAAAGGTCAAAGAAATGTTAAATCTAGCAGGATGAATGGACTTCTTTCACAGGCTGAGTGGAACAGATAACATGAACAACTCTTTCATTTAGATGATTTCTTTTCAGTATGCTGGCTTTGTTTTTATTGGTTCATGTAAAAACTGACCGCTTGAGGAATGAGGTTCATTTTCAGAGCTAAAGCAAAGGTAAAGTGATCACAATGATATGAAACGGCTAACAGGTGATTTTGTTGATGAAAAGTGGAATGAGAGATCTTTTTTTTTTTTGCTGTAAAACTTACGTCTGCCTTCAATAGTTGGACATTTTTAAATAGATGTACTGAAAATGAAAAAAAAAAATAGAATATATAAAAAATATATATATAAAAAAAAATCTCAGTCAATCACTTTTGTACTGTGAACGAAAAACCACTGGCCCACATCTGGATTACTAAAAAATATGTATTGTTGCAAAACTGTTTATAAATGAGTTAATCTTAGCATGTAAGGGCTGCACGGTGGTGCAGTCGTTAGCATGGTGGCCCCACTGTAAGAAGGTCGGAGGCTCGAGTCCTTAAGAAGAGTGAGGAATGAAACAGTGGTCTTTCTTTGTGGAGTTTGCATGTTTGCTCTATATCTGCATGGGTTTTCTCCAGGTACTCCGGTGTCCTCCAACCCTACAAAAACATGCATGTTTTTGGCCGCTATAAATTGGCCACTATAAAATTGCCTTTAGGAATGAATGAGTGTGTGTGTGTGTGTGTAGATGTAGGCTCCGGCGCCCACTGTGACCACATTAGGAATAAGCAGTTCAGAATATGAAACAAAGCATAAACAGGTACAGTATGTGTGAGGAGGGGGTGGATAATACATGGATGTGGAACCCTATATTCTCATGTCTATTTAAATGTGGATATAAACATTTAGTCAGTTTGAATTCTAACAGAAAATTTTTTAATCTGTTTTATCATTTTAAATCAAATATATTGTTTGAAAAACATGGTCCAATAAAAATAAAAAAATATACTTTTTTTATCCAACATACTTTCAAATTGAGTAGGCTGGCAAAATGATTCACCAGAGATTTTAGAAAGTGTCTCCATTGTTGATGACAAACACTGTACTGTTGTGATGTGGAGATGTGGAAGGGGAAGGACCCAAATGCAGGACAAAAACAGGATTCATACTACAGAAGTCAGGCAAGGCTGTAAGGCAAAGGCATATAATTAACCCAAAGGAATGTCATAAGTCCAAAAATATAACGGTTCAACAAAAAAGCTTAATCAGGCAGCCAGGAAGATCTGGCTGGGAATGATGGTGATGACCAGTGTAGAAGTCAGGAAGATGGCCTTTAAATAGGCACCAGAATGCACAGGTGTGTGTCATCGGACTAATCACCCTCAGGTGTCCCTAATCTGGGCGATGAGGGAAGGTCCAGGGCTCCCTCTGTTGGCAGGTGAGGGGATCGTGACACTTTACACTAACAATCTTTTCAGATAACAGATCTTTTTCTCCCATTAAAATACACTCAACAAAAATATAAACGCAACACTTTTGTTTTTGCTCCCATTTTTCATGAGATGGACTTTAAGATCTAAAATTCATTCCAGATACACAATATTACCATTTCTCTCAAACATTGTTCACAAATCTGTCTAAATGTGTGATAGTGAGCACTTCTGCTTTGCTGAGATAATCCATCCCACCTCTCAGATGTGCCACATCAAGATGCTGATCTGACATCATGATTAGTGCACAGGTGTCCCTTATACTGCCCACAATAAAAGGCCACCCTGAAATGTGCAGTTTTGTCTCACAGCAAAACGCCACAGATGCCACAAGCATTGAGGGAGCGTGCAATTGGCACGCTGACAGCAGGAATGTCGACCAGATCTGTTGCTCGTGCATTGAATGTTCATTTCTCCACCATCAGCCGTCTCCAAAGGCGTTTCAGAGAATATGGCAGTACATCCAACCGGCCTCACAACCGTAGACCACGAGTAACCACACCAGCCCAGGACCTCCACATCCAGCAGGTACACCTCCGAGATCGTCTGAGACCAGCCACTCAGACAGCTGCTGGAACAATTGGTTTGCATAACCAAACAATTTCTGCACAAACTGTCAGAAACCGTCTCAGAGAAGCTCAACTGCATGCTCGTCGTCCTCATCGGGGTCTTAACCTGACTTCAGATCTTCGCCGTAACAGACTTGAGTGGGCAAATGCTCACATCCGATGGTGTCTAGCACATTGGAGAGGTGTTCTCTTCACGGATGAATCTTGGTTTATATTGTTCAGGGCAGATGGCAGACAGCGTGCGTGGCGTCGTGTGGGTGAGTGCTTTGCTGATGTCAATGTTGTGGATCGAGTGGCCCGTGGTGGTGGGGTTATGGTATGGGCAGGCATCTGTTATGGACGAAGAACAGAGGTGCATTTTATTGATGGCATTTTGAATGCACAGAGATACCGTGATGAGATCCTGAGCCCCATTGTTGTGCCATACATCCATGAACATCACCTCATGTTTCAGCAAGATAATGCACGGCCCCATGTTGCAAGGATCTGTACACAATTCTTGGTAGCTGAAAATGTCCCAGTTCTTGCATGGCAAGCATACTCACCGGACATGTCACCCATTGAACATGTTTGGAATGTGCTTGACCGGAGTATACGACAGCATGCACCAGTTCCCACTAATATCCAGCAACTTCGCTCGGCCCATTGAAGAGGAGTGGACCAACATTCCACAGGCCACAATAGACAATCTGATAAACTCTATGTGAAGAAGATGTGTTGCACTGCATGAGGCAAATGGTGGTCACACCAGATACTGACTGGTTCTGAGTCCCCAGGCCGCCAATAAAGCAAAAACAAAATGCACATTTCAGGGTGGCCTTTTATTGTGGGCAGTATAAGGAACACTTGTGCACTAATCATGATGTCAGAACAGCATCTTGATGTGGCACACCTGTGAGGTGGGATGGATTATCTCAGCAAAGCAGAAGTGCTCACTATCACACATTTAGACAAATTTGTGAACAATGTTTGAGAGAAATGGTAATATTGTGTATCTGGAATGAATTTTAGATCTTAAAGTCCATCTCATGAAAAATGGGAGCAAAAACAAAAGTGTTGCGTTTATATTTTTGTTGAGTGTATGTATGATTGCAACGCAAATTTTCTTTTTGTCTTTTTTTTTTTTTTTGCTTTAAAAATTTTTCTCGCAAAACAGAAATAGTCAAGTTCAAAATTGATCAAATGACAGATCACATTTACTACAATTAACATTCCAGCAATAAATAAAAATATGTAAAGTTTGGAAAATTTTTCTTTGTAACTTTTTGAAAAGTTGATATTTGAGTAAAAAAAAAAAAAAGCAACCATGGATAACTCTGGTCAGAAGCAAAACCTGGAGAATATAACATTCCGGATTTCATTATTATTTAAATGGAGTCTTTTATAGGATTTTTTTTTCTATAGCCCACATTGAGAGCAGGTGGACTCTAAAATATAAGCTTTAAGTAAAACTTTTGACTTTAATGGGAAGTTCTCATCTGCTAAGCTTGATTCCCTCTGAGGTTTTGGAAAAGTAGTCAGGTATACGGTGCAGACCCATCGATCAAAGCAGACTTAATCCGTCTGCAGTGGGGAGATAGAGCTCATATCAAACGCCACTTCAGGACACCTACTCTACGGCTCTCTCTTTGAGCCGTGAAGACTCTGCCACTCCACCCCGTATCCTGCCTAGCGCCACCACGGATTTACACCTGGCCAACTGAAGATGGAGAAAAAAGATGTATCCGCTTTTCCAAGTTCAGAGTCCTTGCTGAAATAGCTTTTCTTCCATCCCATTTCCTTTTCTCATATCACATCCAGCTGTCAAGTGCTACATTATGCAAAGCTCTCTGAAAGACCAGGGTGTGCACATGGTGGATAAATCAGCAAATTAAAATAAACTGCTGGGATTGGAAGTTTTTATATACAAGTCTCAGTTAGAGTAAGGTGTGGGCGACTACTTTAAACTCCCAATGGTCTTGTTTTTTGCACCAAAGAACAATAAAAAAGAAAGAATAAGAAAACAGACAAAGTTTGTTTCCTGAACTCGTTCTTAAAAGTGGATTTAATTTAAAAAGATATCTATCAAAGTTTATGAAAATGGAAAAGCAAGTACTTCTACAGATAATGCACGTGCTGGGCTTAATTTTTGTTTGATTTTTGTCAGATAATTATTAGGAATGAAGAACAGAAACTTTTAAAAGTTCACTGCAAAACAACACCTGCTAAATCAATCAGTCACAAATTCTGTTTCAGCAGAAAAATGAAAATACATCCGGAAAATTCCATAACATGGGATAAAAACCCAACTACGCGCTCGGTATGCCTGTTTTCTAAGTCAAGTTTGAGTTTAAAAAAAAAAAATATCCACTTTAACTCTGTAACGTGATAGAGTACTTTTTTTTTTTGCTTGGGCCGACCCCAACTGTGATGCAAATCTATTCCTTCTTGTTCGGTGATCGGGTTACCATGAGAAACTGTTCCATCCATGAGTAGAATTTTGTGTTTGATGAGTTTTTACATAAAACAACATCCACCTCATTGAGAAAAAGCTCCAGATTCCCACGGAACATCTAACACATACTTACTTCTAAGTATTTTTGGGAGTTCTGTAACGAAGGAGAAGGTGAAAGAAGGACAAATGTTTTCTTAGACCAAAGTTTTTACGAAAGCTGAAGCCAACTAATCATTAGTCACTTTAACTCGTTAGCATAACTACACCAGAGAGGAAAACTGAACGACTTTAAAGACTTTTTCTGCTGGTCTAAAGAATCCAAATCCCAAACGGCTGTATTTTTTTTTTTTCATTATTGGTTTATAAATTAAAAAAAAAAAAGAATTACTCTATTCACTGGGGAAATTTGTTAAACCGCAGCAGGCTGCCCTTCGACGGCACAAATGGTGGGAGAAGCGGGGTTAGGTGTCTTCTCCAAGGACCCTAGACGTGCTCTCTGTGGGACGCAAACCCGCGAACTTCTGGTCCGCACTTGAACGCTCTAACCACTGAACTGCCGTCTCCCCATTAAGCAAAGATATCTGATTTCTATCCTATTATGTTTTTTGGGGGAAATGTGGTTCGGTGGGCAGGGCATCCGTCCAGTAACCGGATCTTCGCAGGTTTGATCCCCCGCCTAGAGTGCATTCCGAGTGTCCTTGAGCAAGACACCGAACCCCCAATTGCTTCTGATGACAGTGCCTTGCGCCTTGCATGGTGGCTCCCATCATCAGGAATGAATGTGTGTGTGAATGGTTGTATGAAGGGTATGAATAATGCATATGTGAAGCGTCTTTGAGTATCTAGAAAAGTGCTATGTCAGAATCAGAATATACTTTAATGATCCCACTCATGGAAAATTTGTGTGTCACAGCAACAACTTTGTTACCGGGGGCCGAGTGGTAACAATTTGGCGTTGTCGGCAGGAACAAACTTCCTATCTGCTAAGTAAGTCATTGTAGAGCCCCATCACGTACGGAAAGAAAGACCTCCGGTAACGAGATGTTATCGTTACCCTATATAAGTTCAATGCGTTATTATTACTTTTAATATAAACAAGTCCCAGGTTCTCTCAACCTGAGGAACAACAGCTCGACTCCAAGCTCCTCCCAAATAGTAGAGCTCCTCACTCTATCTGTGAGAGCCCAGCAACCATTCCAAGGACGATCATTTCAACCTTGTATTATTAAGTGTTAAAAAAAATTAATAATTTGTAAAGCTATGTCATATTTTTATGGTTGTTTTGTTAGGAGTGTCTTTTTAAAGCCCTGTAAAAATAAAGTATACAAAATTGCCTATTATTGTGAGGTTTACAAATCAGATCAATAATTTCAAATATTAGAAATGCTACTCATTGTTAATTACTACATATGGCGCTATTCTTCTTCTTCTTTTGGCATTTCCCTTCAGGTGTCGCCACATCAACTCAGTTTCTTCCATCTAACCCTATCTGCTGCATCTTCTTCGGTCACAACAACTATCTTCATGTCTTCCTTCACTGTATCCATGAACCTGCTCTTTGGTCTTCCACTAGGCCTCTCGCCTGGTGGTTCCAAACCCAGCATCCTTCTTCCTATGTACTCTCTCTCTCTCTCCTCTGCGTATGTCCAAACCACCTCAGTCTTGCCTCTCGAACTTTATCCCCAACACCTCTAACATGTGCTGTTCCTCTGATCCTGTTCATCCTGGTCACTCCCAGAGAGATCTTCAGCATCTTCATCTCTGCTACCTCCATCTCTGTTTCCTGTCTTTTCCTCAGTGCCACTGTCTCTAGACCAATCAGCATGGCCGGTCTCACCACAGTTTTGTACACTTTCCCTTTCATTTTAGCTGAAACTCTTCTATCACACATCACACCTGATACTTTTCTCCGCCCATTCCAGCCTCCCTGCAGATGCTTATTCACCTCTTTTCCACATTCTTCATTGCTTTTCTTGATTCATTGGTAAGGATTAGTACCTTTCAAGTAATGAGAACATTTTTATACACACTCATGTGTATCTCTTAAATGTGCAAACAGGTACAAAGTGGTTTTCTACTTATGAGACCAAAAATGGTAGGTTTTATTACAAATACACATGTATATAAAACAAAATCAGATAAGTACATAAACGCTGTCTGAAACATGTTAAAATGTCAAAGGATGCTTTTAAAAGCAGATATTTCTAGTTTATTGGCATACATTTAAACCATAATTCAGAAAGTAAAGCTGAGGCCAGAAGTAAACTATACTGTATGTCAGTTATGATCTCAATTGTTTCCTTGTGCTTCTCATTTTTACAATTTAGCTCATTTTAAGGTAGAGAAAAACAGATTTTTTTTAACCCCTTTTGGGACACAGCGCTTCTGCAAGTTAAAAAAAAGATGTGCATGACAATTAGGTACATATCTAGTCATTGTTCTGAACTTCTTCCTGAGGTTGCTGGAGGCCATGCCAGCTTGTAAACAGGGATTAGAACATCGTGGACAAGTTACCAGTCTGTTGCAGGGCCACACACAAAGACAACCACAAACACTACTGGAGGATGGGGCATTAAAATGTCCAACTAACCCAATTGACGTGCTGTTTAGTCGATGGTTCTTCTGAACATGCTAACTCCATATTGAAAAGCAAGAAGTCCAAGTTTTGAACCTGCAACATCCGTGCTGTGATGTTACGGGGTCAACTACCACAATACCCCGCTGTGAAACCCTGTAAACAAAACCCACACAGAGCGTGGTTTATTCCATAAACATAAAAATAAGTCCAGAGACGGACATTTATTACAAAAAACAACCAATCATTTTAAGTAAAAAAAAAACTTCTCCAATAAAAACATTTTTTTTTTTACCTGTAGGTATGTCTGAGTTTAAAAGCTCCTTCCAAACATCTGGTTTCTGACCTTTCTGATACAAGTTAAGTTCTCAAACGCATCCCAGACAGTGGGGATAAAGATCGGGTTGTTGTTAATGCCACAAACGGCCTGCGTAGTAAAACAACAACCCGGTGTTGACAGGGTAAAATTGTGCAGCTTTATAACACTTTATGGCTTCAGGGATGAAGAAAATGCTTGGCTCTGGGAGATTATTCAGAGGTGGCCCAGCCTTGAAATACTGAAAAACACTCTCCATATATCTGCTGGCTAAATAAGAAAAACAAAACCCTGACACAAAAAGAGCTTTTTATGACATGAATAATGCTTAAACTTTGAGGGGAAATAAAATAAAAAAAAAAAAAATCCAAAGAAGGTTTAAAAAATGCAAAACTGATGAATTAATCCATAAAAAACAAAACAAATTAAACTAAAATATGCAAGTTTTTTTTAAAAAAAGAATTGAGAATTCTGAAAACAGGGGGAACAATACAGATTTGAGACGACGTCCCAGTCGTAAAGCTGCAGGTGCACTAGTGCAAGCTGCGAGCCAGACAGGCTCACCTCTCCTCAGAGGTTCACAGCAGCAGACTGTTTCTGAATCAGACGCTGTGTGTCATGTTTATCCCATTACAACAAATCATTTGACATGGCCACCAAAGCCAGCATGTGGTCTGATTAATAATGGAATTACCGCTCTGTTTTGCTCTGCGGATTTATGGCTTTTAGGGAAACAGCAGCTTTGTTTTGGCTCTTTTTTTTTGTCCAAGACAAACATTTTGTTTTTGGCTTTTTTTTTTTTTTGCATGAACTGATGGTGGCCCACAGAACTGGAGTTCAGCCTAACTGTGACCCGTGGAGACAACCTCCCCGCTGGGAACAGAAAATCCTCAGACATGCTTACCAACGACCCCACACCTGTGAAAAACCAGCAGTCCCACACAAGCTGACAGAGGCCAAAACAGGTCTACTGCAAAGAAACTTAAAAATATTATGATTACGTTCATGAAGCTTTCAGTCATTCAGACAGGCGCAGGTGGTCCCACAAGGAAGCTTTGTTCACCCCCATGGAGAGGCATGTGGCCACCGATGAGCTGAGCGTTGATATGAGCTGTGGAGTTTATGTCGTCTGGACCCAGTCGAACATGGCTTCACTAGATTTAAAGCAACAGGACGTCAAAGTTTAGTGATGAACAAAATATTAAAAGGCTTGATAAACAAGGAAACTGAAGACATGCACTTGGTCCCACTTTAGTTTTTATCTTGACATTTATGTGGAGTTTTTATGTTTGTGTGGATATCCAAACAGCATTGGTCTGTAAATCATAACGTATTAAAGAGCTAGAAGGGGTTTTAAACTAAAGCTGTCGTTCTCTTCTTCTTTCAATACTTGTGTTTGTGTAATTTTCTCCGTGGAACACAAAGTTATGTGTGACCTTCAGGATGTGTGGGAATTTTTCGTATTTTCACGAGAGGAAGGAACCGAAAAACTCACACTAGGTAGTTTGAACCCCGACCTTTCACCCTGAACTTTTAACAGTGAAAGAAGACAAAATGGGGATGAATCTGGTAGAAAAAAATTTCCAAAGTTGCTATCCAAGTCTGCGTTTGAATGTTTCGGAGATACTATGAGAAACGGAATCCAGGAAAGGACTTGTCCGAAAGGGTAGAGTCCCCCCAAAAGTGGAAAGTGTCCAAGGAACCTACGACTTGTTCAAAACTTATAGTTTGCCTTGACAGACCCTTGAAAATGAATAATATATATATACCAAATATTATATTTACAAAGTATATATCAATCAAATATTAATTGTCTTCTTTGTGTTGTTAACCAGTACAGCAATACGGTCATTCAGAGTCTTTTCTGGTAACATTTTGCGAGTCTAATTATTCTTTGTCAGTCCAGAGCAATGGAGAGTGTGGAAAAGAGGTGAAGAAGCGTGTTCAGACAGGCTGGAACGGGTGGAGGAAAGTATCAGGTGTGATGTGTGATGGAAGAGTTTCATCTAGAATGAAAGGGAAAGTGTACAAAACCGTGCTGAGACCGGCCATGCTGTTTGTCCTAGAAACAGTAGCACTGAAGAAAAGACAGGAAACAGAGATGGAAGTAGCAGAGATGATGATGCTGAGGATCTCTCTGGGAGTGACCAGGATGGACAGGATTAGAAATGAGTACATCAGGGGAACAGCACATGTTAGAGGTTTTGGGAATAAAGTTCGAGAGGCAAGACTGAGATGGTTTGGGCATGTGCAAAGGAGAGAGTACATAGCAAGGAGGATGCTGGATTTGGAACCACCAGAAAAGAGGACTAGAGGAAGGCCAAAGAGGAGGTTCATGGACGCAGTGAAGGAAGACATGAAGATAGTTGGTGTGACCAAAGAGGATGCAGCAGATAGGGTTAGATGGAAGAAACTGACTTGCTGTGGTGACCCCTAAATGGAAAGGTCGAAAGAAGAAGAAGAAATATTCTTAGTCAGTTACTTTCTTAACCGTCTATCCCTTACGAGGTTCTGGGGGGTATTGGAGGCCATCTTGGTTGATTTGAAGCGAAGGGCATGGTACATCCCAGAAGGTTTAAAACGATAAATGGTAATATTCAAAGAGCAAATTTATAATTTCAAACATCTTCTTGGTGTAAAAGTTCTGAGTTTGTTATTCCATGCCAATAAGACCTTGTCCACAAGTATCTGATCAAAGAAATATATTTTTATGCGTTTTGGCCGGTCATCCACACAAACCTGCAGATTTTTGTCACTCAAAACTGTTGTTTTGGAAAACTCCAACCTAAGTGAAGATTTTGGAAAACTTTGGTTTTGCATTTACTTGATAACCGGCTTTTTGCGTTTTTGATTGTCATTGTCTGCGGCAATTAATGCATCAACGTCATTTGTGCATCCATGTTTTTATTGTCAGACAGTATTCAGAAGCGCATTTATACGGGTTCGTGTCCATGTGATTATATTGAAAACGGTTATGTGTGAACGCGAGGAGGGTGGATTTATGTTTTTAAAAATACCCGACTACGTATGGACATGGCCTAAGTCAGCACTACCATGGATTGTCATGGCTGGTATTTTTTCACTGCATCTCTCTCTCTCTCTCCTAATCATCCTCTCCTACACCTGTGTCCCATCATCTCCCCGTCCTATATAAACCCTGAGCTTTCATCCAGCTCCTGACAGAGCGTCAATTGACATGGTGACTCAGCTGTGGAATCCTGAATGTTTGTCTGCCCATTACCAACCTGGACTGCCCTTGCTCTCTCTGACCTCCTGCCCTAGTATCTTGACCTGCTGCCTGTCTTTGACCTTGTCTTTTGGGATTACCCATTCCGTGCCATCTAAACCAGGGGTGTCTATCTCAGGTCCTGGAGAACCGGTTTCCTGAAGGGTTTCTGTGTGTTCTTGCATCGACACACCTGATCCAACTCATTGAGTCAATGTGCCAAATTTTATTGGCTGTTGATTTTATTTTATGTGCATCAGCTGCATTGAAATAGGAACACATGGAAAACCTTGAGGACACCGGCCCTCGAGGACTGTAGTTTGACCCCCCTGTCCTTAACAATGAACTGAGGTTTAACTCTTGCAAAGTGTTGCCTTTTGGTCCTTACATATCACCATACTTATTTTTAGGATAGCTTTATGGGCCATTTCTCCTCAACTGAGATTGGTTCCAGATGGCACTGAGTGAATCTCGATAAAAAAATATACCTACCTCTGAAATCATCACAAACAACTATGTCCCTTTCTCTGTGAGCGGAGAAAGGGCAGTTCACTCCATCTTTTAAGGTAGAACTTGTGCTTTTTTGGAATGGTTAAAATGGGATGTTTGTACCTCTGGGTTCGTAATAAAACTTTGTAATTCCCTTTAATTCCAAAATTATGGTTGTTTATGTAAATAGGGCACAAACAGAAAAGATTCCTTTTTTTGCTAGATGGTTTCTCTAATAAGGTGACCACTCTACATGCACATGGAAACTGATTAAAAGTGCCTACAGCAGAGGGGTAGGGAGCCATTTTGGAAGAGCCCCAAGGTAACCCAACTAACAAACGTGGAAGTCTGGCCATGGGTAACCTCCTTATGGGGGCTGCACATCAGGCACCTTTTGAAACTAGTACACAACCAATCACCCACTCTTTTTTGTATGCCACCTCCTATTAAACTCCAGCAACCCTTCCCTAACCAAGCCAGTAAGTTTTCTTCTCAAAATAGTGCTCTTCATTATCCTGCAAAATTACCCACTGGAACAAAGAAATTCATCTACCACTTATTTTCCATCCAATGAGATGGCTTAGAAAAGCAAGAGTGTGGTTATCCCCAGTCCTGGACCGACCATACCACAAAGCCCCCAGAAATACATCAACACTCTTCTTGTGCACTCCCATTCAAGCACCCACCAACTAGAGGTGGGTGGTGGGTAGAGGGAATCCATTTATTCCCTCTTTTCTTGATGAGTACTCTTAAATTAATGGCTTGTTGTTTTGTTTCCGTTCCACCACAAGTTGAGTGTGTTTGGCTGGCAGTGACACTTAATAAAGTCGTTACCTTGACACGCGCACTGAAATATGAAAACATTTAAACTTTAACCAATTATCCACGGTAGTCTTGAACAGAAATTAAGAAATAGAAACCTTTTTTCACATTTCCTTTTATATTCATGCGTGCCACAAAGCTCTATTTGTTCGACTGTGTAAATTCTTTCTGGTAAAATCTAATTTCCCAGCATCCTGTGACTGTAGCAGGGCTTACATAAAACAGGACACCATGCACAATGTTCTCTACTTATTGTTTAAAGAGAGCCGAGGCCATGTAGTGACCTCCAACCCAGGAAGATTTGATGAAATATTCCTGATGCATTTCTCTGATGGCAGGCGGACTCAAATTTCTTCCATTTTCCCTGCGTATCATGTTTTCTGACTGTATGAATGTAGTAATTGAAATGTAAAGCAAGCTTTCCACGGTACAATATTTACGCAAAGCTCCAAACATGTGGTACGAATCGCTGAGCAGCTGCTATCAATCGCAGAAGCCACAAGAAACACTCTGAAAATGAATTTTAAATTGGGAGAAAGGGATGTACTTTGTCAAAGTCTCTGGGGATTTCAGTAATTCCTAAATGTACAGACGGACTACGTTTCAACAGAAATAGACAACATTCCACAAAACATCAGCTAGCTGTGAGGAAATTCTAGTTTTTTTAAAAAAAAAACTCAACATGAACGTTTTTGACAGATTAGATTAGGTCAAAAATATTTGCAAACATTTTCATTCAGTTTTTATTAAGATAATTATTTTTAACTTTTAAAAGATACCTTTATGCATCACTGTCAATAATTAACACTGACAAACTAGTGAGAAATTTATCATATAAACTACAAAAAAAAAAAAAAAACTTAAATCAGTTTTTAGCCCCACCCATTTTTTGGGCCCCAATTTTTTTTTCTTTCTTTTACTTTTAATATAGTAGCAGCACAATCAATAATTAACTGCGCATCAGACTGAAGACCTGTTCAGAGTGTACCTTTCCTCTAGTTTCACTTTTAAAATTGAATGTAAATGTCTTTTTGACCAGGTAACATAAAGTTTTTACAAAAAAAAAAAATCCATGTTGATTTCTACTTAGGTTCATATTTTTACTGAATAAATCTTTATGTAAGATGGTATTTAATAAACTTTGTGATAAACTGGTCCCTGACCAGGGTGTACACTCTGGTTTTTGTCAAATATATATGTATATATGTATACGTATATATATCTATAAATATTACAGATATTCCATTTCCTCTGGCCCCACCCCCAAAAAAACTGCAGAAACAATAATCTAGCATGTTCAAATGCCCATTTTTTTTTTATACTTCATAAAATCCTATGAAACACTCTCAATATGTAACTTGACACAACTGACTTGACTTATGAGGTATTCAGGGTGTACCGTGCTACTAAAAACTGAACATGGATCGATTAGAGTGACGGCTGGAGAGACGGTAGCTCAGTGGTTAGAGCGTTCGCCCGTGGATTGAAAGTCAATCGGAAATTCGCAGGTTCGCATCCCATTGAGTGCATGTCTATGGTCCTTGGTGAAGACACGTAACCCCCACCCCTGTTTCTCCCACTATTGGCGCCGTGGTAGCAGCCTACTGTCAAGTAGTAGTGCAGCACAGAAATTTCACTGGGGGGTGAATAGAGTAAGAATTAAAAAAAAAAAAAATTAGCATAAAAAAATCTGAAAAATTATAAATCTGCTCTTCATTTTGGCCTGCATTTTAGCTTTGATAGATACCTGTATACCAGGGGTGGGCAATTAATTTTTATCAGGGGCCGCATGAGAAGCCTGAATTGTGTCAGAGGGCCACCAACTTTCTTTCATTGTAAAATACTTAAATTAAATATTTTGAATAGCTGGTACTAATAATCAGAAGAATAAAGCACTCTGTAAATATGTATATTAGGTTATGTGAAACTGGTTAAATAAGAAAAACAATTATTGAACCAGTGCAATTTATTTTTTAACTTGTTAATCTCCACAAACAATAACTTGTAATGCTTTCCACCTCATGTTACCTCTTCAGTGAGAATAATCCAGTCTGTTCTGGGCTTGAACATTGAAATCTGGCGGAATGTCTGAAGTGGCTATGTGAAGGACAGCTGAGAGGTGGTCATCAGTCATAGAGGATTTGTGTTTGGATTTGTTGAACTTCATAACTGAGAATGTCTGTTCACATTGATAGGTAGATCCAAAGAGGACTAGGATCCTCTGAGCATGCCTCCTCAGGTATAGAAAGTTGCCCAGGTCTGCTGTATACGGTACGCTCGAAAAGACTGATGATCTATTCAGAGCGTACCCTGCCTCTCACCGGAACTTTGCCACAATGGGTTTTGACATCTTTCATAAACTGTTGTTGGGCAAGAATTTAAGAAAAAGCATGTATGAATGTTATTATTATTAGTTTGGGTTTTTTTTTTCTCTTGAGGTTCTTATTCAATGTAAAATACTTTGATGCCAAAAAGGCATCAAAAGACTGAAAGCATGCATAAAATCACATTGACGTAAAAAAGAATTTAAGAGATTTTTTGTTTTGTTTTTTTAAAAACAAGGTTTGAATAACTTTTTGATACTTTCCAGAATTTTGGAACCCTTACGCTGTCAGAAAGAAGGACATCCAGGTGAGCAGATGAGCCAATAGGAAAGGAGATACGGTGTGGCAATCATTTGAAAAGCTGAACAATCTCACTGTCTTTTTCATGCAGTGAAATTCTGCCAGATATTGTGGGCTTTGTCATGAATGCATTGAAAGGTAAGGAAACATGGAGCAAGGGCTGTTAGTGAAGAACGGATGTGATGTTCTCATATCTCCAAAGACCTGTCAGCGTAAGGATAAACAGGGAAGAGTTTGGACATTAGCGTCATTGCCAGAAGCAGCTTTTTAGCAAACAGGACTCAAACTGGTCTCAGGGTTAAATAAACATCCATTAAAAGATAAATAGTACCTTTTATGAGAAATCAGGATAGATAGAGCAGGAAATTCAAAAGATAAAATGCAAAAGTTTTGCTTTCAGAAAGTAAAAACGGGTGACTGATTATTTCCTCGTGCATCATAATTGGAGAGTTTATAGAAGGAGACCAGGCTTCATTTGTTTGAAGTTTAAACAAAGCTTCTTAATTCAGTCAAATCAAGTTTCTGCTTTTCATTTTGTGCAAAAAGTCACACATAAACGGGAAAATTTTACAAAGCAATCTGCACATCTGTTGCCAGAATTTTCCAAGAAAACTTACAGGGCTGAAGATTAAAGAGGAGGCATTTAGTCAGTAACACCAATGGGTTTTTAGGGGAGTTTTTTTTTTTGTTTGGTTTGGGGGTGTTTTTTGTTTGTTTTTACCCCCTGGTTCTGGTTACAGAAAATCTTGTAAAAAGAAACTGAAGAAAGGATTGAAATAAATAGAGAAATGGCTGTGAACTGAAACATAAATGACCCTGGTTGTGTCTACCAGGGCTTCTGCACAAGTCTGTAAAATCCATAAAACAGGATCTTATGGCAGCGACTGGCATCATGACTGCTTCCGATTAGAGATAAAGGCATTCCCTCCATTTTTTTTGTCCTATTGCTTAACAAATTATGGTCGTATGGAAGTTTGTTTTGGTCTAGGATTGCATATTCTCCTCGTCTACGTGTGGGTCCTCCTCAACTTCCTCCCACACACCACAGACATGCACATTTGGCTTATTTAGTCTGTTTAATGTCCATGTAAAGGACTGCTGGTCTGGTGCCCTGTCCAGGGTGTACCCCTCCTACCCTTCATCCCCCTCTCTCCTGTTAATTTAGCCAGCACAGAATCATCGTAGTCTTTGAGGGCTTTGGAAACTGAATGGAAATTTTGTCAGCTAAGTTGGAGAGATTTCAACAGCCAAGCAAACCATTAAAAGTCTCAGTAAACCAGAAGGAACTTGGTGTACTACTCGGATTATAAAATCTGTTGTGATAAAATCCTTTTTGTCTCTTTTTTTTTTTTTTTTTTCTGCAAAGTTTAACAACTTCCTCAATGCTTCATATATTTAAAAAAACATTTCTGACTACCTCAAAGCAAGCCTTCCTCTTTGTTTATCTTAAACTTGCAGCTTAATTAGAGATTCAGTCGGGAACCACAGACCCCCAACATCATTTAATGTTTCCATACCGAGGGGGTCTGATTGTATTACATTGTGGCTGCTGTGCCCTCCACTGAGTACCCTCAAAGTC
Source organism: Neostethus bicornis (assembly GCA_902685375.1). NCBI lineage: Eukaryota > Metazoa > Chordata > Actinopteri > Atheriniformes > Phallostethidae > Neostethus > Neostethus bicornis. The sequence goes on along the minus strand of CACRXE010000076.1, from coordinate 8,289,514 downwards.
TATAAATGTATGTGTACATTTGTCTTTTTATTTTAACCCCTTTCTTTTCTTTGTGTCTGGTTTTGCAGCTGCATGTCGATGTGACTCACTGTGGCACTCTGCTTCACACTAATATGGAAAGTTTCAAATGATCAACCACAGATGAGCTGGAATTTATTTAAAAAACAGAGGGGGCCGAACTTCTTCTGAGCTGAACTTAACATGACTCTACCACATGTGATTTGGAATCAACTTTTTTTTTAAAAAAAAAAAAAGCTTTTACTGTTTCAGAAGTTTTGTGTGAACAAATCAACATAAATGAATAATCTTTGTTTGATTTTCTCTTAACACTTTCTTTCATCTGAGACTTCACAGCTGACACGGCTGTGTCGCAACACATCTGCACTTTAATTATGAAGATTGTATCCGGATTAATTTTCTAATATGAGTAAAAAAAAAAAAAAACAAACAAATGACATCCCAACTATTCTTTATACACATCCAAAGATTTAGAAATAAGTGTGACTAGAGGTATTTGTAGTGAAAACAGAGCACTGAAATCTTGCAAAATGTTGCAATATGTGCAAAATATATGCAAAATTTTTGCAACATTTGCAAAAATGTTTTCATGAAAGAAAAGACTGTGGAGACGGTGGCCGCGTGGTTAGCGCGTTCGTCCGCGGGTTCGCGTCCCACGGAGAGCACGTCTAGGGTCCTTGGAGAAGACACCTAACCCCCACTTCTCCCACCATTGGCGCCGTTGAAGGGCAGCCTGCTGCGGTGTAAGGAGTGCAGCAAACAAATTTCCCCGGTGAGGGATGAATAGAGTAATTCAAAATAAACAAAATAAAAATAAACAATACACATTTTGTTTTATGACCAGAACATTTTCTATCTTTTTTTTTATTATTTCTACTCACTCTATTCATCTCTCACTGGGGAAATTTGTGTGCTGCACTACTACACCGCAGCAGGCTGCCACAACGGCACCAATGGTGGGAGAAACAGGGGGTTAGATGTCTTCTCCAAGGACCCTAGACGCGAACTTCTGGTTGACTTCCGGTCCACAGATGAACGCTCTAACCACTGAGCCACCATCTCTATTAGATATCTCCTAAAATCAGAATACATCTATTTATTTCATTCTGTTTTATTGTCTTCTTCTTATCCAGGGCCGGGTCGTGTGTGCAACAGCCTCTGATGGGAAGCCCGGGCTTCCCCCATCCTCCAGCTCACCCGCGAGGATCCTAAGGCATTCTCCAACCACCTGTGAGACAAAGTTTTCACATTGGATCCGGGATGTCCTTCTAAATCTACTCCCGGTGGAACGTGTCTGAAACACCTCACCAGCGAGGAGTTCGGAGATGGTTCGGGCATGCTAACCAAGTACCCAAACCATCCCATCTGTCTTCGCTCATCCTGAAGGAGCAGTGGCTCTACTCCAAGCTCCTCCCTGATGGCAGAGCCCCTCACTCTATCTCTGAGTGAGAGCACAGCCACCCTGTGAAAGATACTCATTTCGGCCGCTTATATCTGCGATCTCGTTCTTTCGGTCACCAAACACAGCTGGTGACGATAGATGAGGGTTGGAACGTGGGTCGACTGGTAATTCGAGAGCTTTGGTTTTGGGAGATTTTTCGCAAATGCCGAAACTTTGGACATTTGGTTAGGATGCCCTACCACGTCTGTCTTCTCTCGTCCCGGAGGAGCAACAGCTCTCCTCCTAGCTTCTCCCGGATGGGAGAGCGCCTCACCCTGTCTCTTAGTTAGAGCCCAGCCACCCTGCGGAGATAGCTCATTTTGGCCGCTTATATACGTGATGTTGTTTTTTTGGTCACCACCCACAGCCAGTGGCCACAGGAAAGGGTAGGAATCGAGAACTTTGCTGTTCGGTTAAGCTCTTTTTTCACCACGACGAACCGAAATGTCTTTGAGATGTGTGTATTGGTTTGGTTTGGGTTCCATTGGTGTGCTGACCCAAAAGTTTGCATTTTATAGGTTGCACACATAACGCCGCACAACGACTAAAATACTGTAAGATAAGCTTATGATTTTACTCTTTATAATGTGTGTTTTTCACATTTTGCTAAGGATAAATGAGCGTCAACCATTTTATGTATGCCAGCTATTTTAGAAATAAATATTGCTCTGCCATCTCTGAAGAGTTATTCAGCACACATAGAGACCAACTGGTTACCAGAATAGTCCTGCCTTGTCAGCTAATCACAGATAGTTGCAGGACATTGGACCCACTGTTTTGTTGCATACAAACAATGATTGGGTGGACCTTCTGCCCCTCTGATTAACTCACTCTTCAGACTGATTAGTTCATTTTTCAGACTGATTAATTCATTCTTCAGACACCTGTGAGTGTCTTTTTGTTAACTGTGACCTATTTTCTCTAATAAAAGGATGCAGCCTGGGTGAGATGACGACTAGAACCTTGTAGGAGCCAGGCAGAGTACGTCTCTGTTTCTCCTCATCTCTCCCCCAATGCAATGTGGAAAAGCGCTTGTTTCTTTGTGCGAGATGAATTGTTGGTTATGATACTGAGGTACTAAATTGAATGAAGTCTTTTTTAGACCCCACAAATACACATGTGTGATTTGAACTGGTTCCACACAGCACACACAGAATGCCCTTTAAATATTTATTGCTGTTTCACCACACTTTTAGTATACCTACCATATGCGGCTGGTGTGCAGAAGCAAGCAGGGCATGGAAACATGCAGGAAAACCTAGTGGGACATTAATGATGCTTGTCAACAATATCAGTTAACAGTTTAAGTTTAGATGGAAGGCTCTCGTAATGCTCCGGATCGTCTGAGCCGCAGGCTGCCCAGCTGCTGTTACAGATGTTCTGGCCTTAGAAACAGCAGCAACACGCAGGCCTGAATCTGCTATTTTCCTCGCCTGAAAAAACACATTCACATGGTGAAAGTGTCGTTCGTAAAAAAATATTTCCGAACTGATTGTTACACAGTCCAGCAACACACAGCTGTAGGTCATGCAGAGGTGGTTCAGTGACTTTTATCACCTTCTGGAGAAAAAAAAAAATCTCTAGTTTTTATTTGTGTTCAATGGAGGGCAAACAAACAAACTGAGAAGCCTGATGTGTAATCACAATAAACTGCTGCGAACTGGTCACTAACTTTGTCGTTTGGCAGCGGCTCTTTTGTTGTAAAAGCTTATTGAGTTCAAGTTCACAGTAGTTCACTCAGTTCCTCCAGCGGAGTCGCTTTCCAACTGTAAAATATTTCAGTTCCAGGACACCTCAGTAGCTACTTTTCTTTATGGAATCTTCAAAACTGTTCCAAATTTTATAATTTTTCTGTTTTTTTTTTTTTTTTTTTTTTTTTTAGCATTTTATTTGGAAAGTTTTCTGTCCATTATTTAAGAATAATGTCACAATATCTGAACAGAAGGATGTGATGCAATAGGAAAGTTACACAGACTGTCTGTTTAGTACCAAACAACTAATTAGGAGGGTCCGGATTTCAACAACTTAATTCAACTTAACCTAAAATGATTCTGTGGTGTAACCGAACTGATGTTAAAAACAGGGTTCTTTTGTTTGTTTGTTAAAATGTTGAAATAAAAATAGACCCCTCAACTAATAGGTATAAATAAAACACATTTGGCACCACTTAGTCCAAGGAAATAATTATCATAATAGTCTTAAAACGGAAAAATGGAAAAACATTCAAAAAACAGGTTGCGGGGGGTACCGGAGCCCATATTCGCTGAGTCAAGGTGAGGAGCTGGGTACACCCCAACCAGGTCGTCAATCTGTCGCGTTGCCACACACACTCACTCATTACTAGGGGCAATCATGTAGTAGCAATCAACCATACATACAGGTTTTTGGAGGGTGTGAGGAAACCAAAGTTCCCGGAGAAAACCGACGCATTCACAGGGAGAACATGCAAACTCCACACAGAAAGGTGAATGCATGGCACAGTGTAAATCTTATTTAAGGCCGTAAAAAGATTGCAAAGAGAACCAAGTGAATTACACTAATGCATTTCTATCCGTATCATTGTCTTCCACTTATATGGGGTCGGTCACATACATGTGTGTGAATGAGAGGGATCCAAATGGAAAAGTGAGGTTACAGGGAGAAGAGATAAAGAAGGTGGAAGATTTTAAGTATCTAGGATCAACAGTCCAGAGCAATGGAGAGTGTGGAAAAGAGGTGAAGAAGCGTGTTCAGGCAGGCTGGAACGGGTGGAGGAAAGTATCAGGTGTGATGTGTGATAGAAGAGTTTCAGCTAAAATGAAAGGAAAAGTGTACAAAACCGTGGTGAGACCGGCCATGCTGATTGGTCTAGAAACAGTAGCACTGAAGAAAAGACAGGAAACAGAGATGGAGGTAGCAGAGATGAAGATGCTGAGGATCTCTCTGGGAGTGACCAGGATGGACAGGATTAGAAATGAGTACATCTGGGGAACAGCACATGTTAGAGGTTTTGGGGATAAAGTTCGAGAGGCAAGACTGAGATGGTTTGGGCATGTACAGAGGAGAGAGTAAAAGGATGCTGGATTTGGAACCACCAGGAAAGAGGACTAGAGGAAGGCCAAAAAGGAGGTTCATGGACGCAGTGAAGGAAGACATGAAGATAGTTGGTGTGACGAAAGAGGATACAGCAGATAGGATTAGATGGAAGAAACTGACTTGCTGTGGCGACCCCTAAAGGGAAAAGCCGAAAGAAGAAGAAGAAGATTGTGGGCGCAACAGCCTTAGACTGTTGCCTTAGACGGGAAGCTCAGGCTTCTCTCACCCCGACATCACCCCTACATCGAACACCGCCTGAGGTGTTCGTTGTCCAGCTGTTAGACATAGTCTCTTCAGCCGGTCCGGGATCTGACTCTAGGTCTTCTTGTGGGACGTGCCCGAAACACCTCACCAGTGAGGAGCTCGGGAGGCATCCCAACCAAATGCCTAAACCACCCCATCTGGCTACTCTCAACCCGGAGGAGCAACAGCTCTACTCTGAATATATTCTTTTATATTTTTATTTTGGTGCGTTAACATAAAACATCAAATGTTACCGAAAGAAAACTGTTGTCTTGATCCAGTATTGCCAAATAGAGACTTTTTTGTCTTCCATTGAACCCAGTATCAGATGGAAATGATTATTTTAGATATAATCCTATTGGAATTACCCTCTGCTTTGCTTAATAATTTTTATTTACTGTTTATAACATCATCAAAAGCCTCTGATGCTCTAATGCAATTCTTTTAATAACTATTTCATTCAAGCTGTGCACCACTCCCAGAAGATCCTGCAGTTGTTTTGATGGGAAATGAGTGTTGCTTCATTTTTTTTAACGGTAATGGGTAGTTTTAAAGAAGAAACACATAAATAATTTCAAATTAAACTAGTTCTTAATGACAGATTGGACTTGATTTCTGCATTGGCTAAAGTACCGGCCCGCTTTTTAATGCCAATAGACATGGTCATCTTTGTCACCACGTAAATCAAATGAATAAAGCCCTCAATGCCACGAGTGCTTGCTGTGACTCAAGCTCCAGATTCATGGGAAAATATCGTTCCCCAGAGCTGGATGGTCTTCCATCTAGCTCAATGTGTCACAGTGGTTTGAGGGGCAGGAATGTGTGATGTGTATTACATGCAAATATTCTCATGCACTGACAGTTTTCCATCCTCAGAAGGTTCCTTAATAAGAGTCCTCTCTCTAATTCCTTCCAGTGAATGCTTTGTACTAATACTTGGGCAGTACAAGCGCTTTGAACTGTTACCTGTACAAACACCTCCCTATAAGTGATGTTCACAAGCTCAGTCAAAAAGTCTGTTATTATTCTTGGACTATTTTTACTTTGTATGTTCTACTGCAAAACAGGACATTAACTAGTATTTCACATATTAAGAATAAAAAAATGAGAAGAGGTTTAAACTGTGCCATGGGAAAAAAATGCACTCATCTGATCTGAGACATTCTACAAATGACCAGAAAATTTTCAAGATTACCCAGAACATCTTGGTCCTGAGAGTGTGGAAAAGAGGTGAAGAAGCATGTGCAGGCAGGCTGGAACAGGTGGAGACAAGTATCAGGTGTGATGTGTGATAGAAGAGTTTCAGCTAGAATGAAAGGGAAAGTGTAAAAAACCGTGGTGAGACTAGCCATGCTGTTTGGTCTAGAAACAGTAGCACTAAAAAAAAGACAGGAAGCAGAGATGGAGGTAGCAGAGATGAAGATGCTGAGGATCTCTCTGGGAGTGACCAGGATGGATAGGATTAGAAATGAGTACATCAGAGAATGGTTTGGACAAGCGCAGAGAAAAGGGAGAGAGTACATTGGAAGAAGGATGCTGGGTTTAGAACCACCAGGAAAGAGGACAAGAGGAAGACCAAAGAGGAGGTTCATGGATACAGTGAAGGAAGACATGAAGATAGTTGGTGTGACCGAAGAGGATTCAGCAGATAGGATTAGATGGAAGAAACTGACTTACTGGTTTGGTTAGGGGTTCAAATCCCAGGTGGGGATAAAGCTTTAAAAACTGGCATTTTTGTGTAGAATTTGCATGTTCTCCCGGTGTACGCATAGGTATTTTATAAGTACTCCGGTTTCCTCCCACTCTCCAAAATTGGATTGGCTGCTATGAAATTGCCCCTATGAAAAAAATAAATATATACTTTATTAATCCCTCACTGGAAAAATTTTGTGCTGCATTACACTGCAGCAGGCTCCCGGCTTTGACACCACCAGTGGTGGGAGAAACGGGGGGTTTGGTGTCTTCTCCAAGGACCATAGACGTGAACTCAGTGGGAATCGAACCTCCGGTCTAAGGGTGAACGCTCTACCACTGAGCCACCTCTTCCTGGATATGTCCTCCTATGTATGAGTGTGTGAATGGATGGTTTTGTGCATGGCCCCTGCCACAGACCGGCAATTTGTTTGGGGTATACCCTACCTTTTGGTTGAAAACAGCCAGGATAGGCTCCGGTACCTTGTTAGGGAATAAGAAAAAACAAAACCTTAGCACAGTCCTCAGTTCACTTGATGAACAAAAAAGGAACTCCTAGTAATTATTAGTCAGTTTTTGGCGAAATTCATAAACGTTCTACTTATTTAACCAATTTATCATCAACGTAGAAACTAACGAGTAACGGTCAGACTTTAAACTTCTTCGTCTCCTCAAAAAGCAATGACTCCCTTTATAACAAATGTAATAAGCTCAATTTACAAAGGATAAGATTGATTAAACCTGAGTTATCAACAACGGGGTATGGAAATTAAAAAAAGATCAAGCCCAGCAAACTGCTGCTTCTATATTTGTTTTGTCTCACATAATTAGGACAGTGAGGTTTGGCTGAGCTTAAATAAACACAGACACGCACATGTTGGTTTATGTCACATTCCATCCCACACGCTAGTCGATGCCAGCAGGTGTTAAACACATTTGTTTTAGTCTCATACACATTTAGCATTCCTCAAACAACTCTTTGAGCAGTAAATTACTGGCACTGAGCCCTGGTTTATGTTTTTGTTTTAATCAGTCTTCTATTAAATGCTTTGAATTCTTAGAGAATTGTCTTAACCTCATCAAATTACAATAATCCCTGTTCTGTGTTAGCATCACTGGCCGACTGTGCGTTTCACACATTGGCTTCCAGTTGTGCTCCATATGCATCAGTCCTCATGAACAATTTTATTGTTAAAAAACTTTCTCACTGAACTGAATTTGTACAGGAAAAAAAAATAGTTTGGGCATCCCAAATTTTTATAAATCAAAAACAAACAGCTTTACACCATAAACAATCTAGTGGTGGAAAAATCTCTCTTTTTTCAATGTTTTAATACCCTGTCCTGTCTGGTGTTGGGAAAGTGGAATGGCGATCAGTAACAGGGGCGAATCCAGGATTTTTTTAAAAGGGGGACCAGGGGATGGGCGTGAGGTCATTGACAAAGCCAGTATAGAGGGAGCTGGGGGCATCTTCCCCCCCGGCCCTCAGAACATTTTGAAAAATAAGAGTCATTTTCCTCCATTTTGGTGGCCCATTCGCTGGACTTGCAAGGGATTGCCATGACTAGTCCCCTTTTCTTTCTTCTTCTTTTTTTTTTTCTTTTTTTTTTGTGTACCAAAAGGAGAAGGCATGCGTTCCACCAAGACCCCCCATTGGATCCGCCCCTGAGTATGTCAAGTGTTGCTGGACAGTTCATTTTAAATGCTTTACATCCAAACTGTCCATTGTGTCCTCTTCTGAATGCTTATTTCCTAACGGGTTCTTGTGTCAGAGCCTATCCCGGCTGGTTTAAGTACACCCCAAACAGGTCGTCAGTCTGTTGCGGGGCCAAACACACACACACAAGCATTCACACACACTCTCATTCCAGGGGTAATTTCATTGTGGCTAATCAACCCAATAGGTACAGTATGTTTTTGGAGGGCGGGAGAAAATCGGAGGACCCAGAGAAAACCCACACATACCTAGGACAAACAGTCCTAACAAACCAGTGATTCAGATAGTTTATAGGCAAGCAATGAAGGTAATGAAGATGTTCGGGGTCTGCCACTGGTTGGCATGTATGGTTATGAAAATGACGACAGCATATGTAAAGATATTCACAAACATAAATCCGTTGGATGAAAAAACTACATTTTCATCTTCTAAAGTTTCCATTCATTTCTAATCTTTGTCACAATCACAAGTTTGCATTTTTTTTACCCTGACTTTCATAATTAGACTGTGTGTGTCCCAATTCATTGTTTTTCTCATAAATCCAATAAAACCGATCTAATATCATTTCCTATTATTTTTTTTCATTACTCTTCTTTGTCATCAGTTAGAGCAATTAAAAAATAAATTTTATTGTTTCCAGATTAAGGAAAAGACATTTAAAATGACGCAGTAGTGTTTTATCGGCATGGCGTGTGAGTAGAATTATTAATCCTCTTTAAGCTTCATAAAGATTGTTTCTAATGAGCTTACTAAGAGGACGAAGCCGGAAAATAAGTCTGAAAAACAAACTGTGGTATCCTTGCCGTGGATTGGATATTGGTCATCAATCCATGACCGCATTCCATTTCGATCCCGAATGGAACACAAACGAACTGATTCTTGTGAAAATGTGCTTCATGATCAAAACAGGACAAAAGGGTTCAAGTTTAATTGTACCCCAATTTACACTCTGCTCTTTAGCTTAGCTCACTGATGGAAGTAAAAGTCATGTTCCTTTTTATATCTACCCCCAGCTAAGTAGTCTTAGCTGAATCATCCACCTTCTGAAGCAAATTAAGCAGTTAGTAACGGAACAAACATCATCCAACTTTTCTCCATATGGGACAAATTTAATCTTATTTAGAGTGCAGAGAAAGGTGGTAAATTTCAAATGCAAATGAAAAGCATGCATTTGGAATGACTTCTCAGTTCATTTAGAAGTCAAATTATTCAGTAAATGTATGTTGGTAATCTTATAATTAGTATTAAGTATTGTTCTGCTGGGCGAGTGCTGCTAGTCCCACTTTATGTAGCCATTCAAAGCTGGAAGAGATTTAGTAACGCTGATGAATTATTGTACACAATAGTCCCATAGGCACATATACATACTACCATACTGTTTCCTGTCTGCTATGTTCTCTGCTTCCAATCGACAGTGTCGCTATGGAACCATTACATTATTTTCTATTTAATTCCTGGTCAGTTGAAAAAGTTTGTTTCCATTCCGTTCTGTCATCTTCCGCTTGTTCCAGGGTCGGGTCGCGGGGGCAACAGCCTCAAACGGCCAGCCCAGGCTTCTCTCACCCTGGCTGCATTCTCCAGCTCACTCGGAAGGATCCCAAGTCGTTCCCCGGCCGGCTGTGAGACATAGTCTCTCTTGCAGGTCCGGGGTCTGCCCCTTGGTCTCCTCCCGGTGGGACGTGCCCAAAACACCTCGCCCGCGAGGCGCTCTGGGGGCATTCTGACCAGATGCCCGAACCCCCCCATCTGGCTCCTCTCAATCTGGAGGAGGAGCGGCTCGACACTGAGCTCCTCCCGCGGGGTCGGGCCTGGTCAGTACTTGGATGGGAGACCGCCTGGGAATACCAGGTGCTGTAAGCTCGCTTACGGCCATACCACCCTGAACACGCCCGATCTCGTCTGATCTTGAAAGCTATGGAACCATTACATTATTTTCTATTTAATTCCTGGTCAGTTGTAAAAGGTTGTTTAAACGTGTCTTATTTCTGGTTCCAAAAAGATCCAGTATGAATGCTCGACTTGTAACCACAAATATTGAAGCCATGACTTTAATTACTGCACATAAATTTTGAACAGAAAAGATAAAGATATACAAACAGAATGTATAATATTGAATACCAGATCAAACTTTATTTATAAAGCACTTTTCAGCTCAAGGGCTGCACGGTGGCATAGTGGTTAACACGGTTACCTCACAGCATGTAGGTCAGGGTTCGAGTCCCAGCATGAGGTGAGGCTAAAATTGCTGGCCTTTCTGTGTGAAGTTTGCATATTCTCCCCATGCATGTGTGGGTTTTCTCCAAGTACTCCGGTTTCCTCCCACTCTTCAAAAACATGTGTGTTAGGATGATTGTTACTATGAAATTGCACCTAGGGTGTGTATGGAGGTTGTGTGTGTGTGTGGCCCTGCAAAAGATTGGTGACCTATTGAGGGTGTACACTGCCTCTCACCTGAAATCAGTTGGGATAAGATCTGGCACCTCCCGCAACGCTATTTAGGGATAAGTGGTTCAGAAGAGGAAACTTTTCAAGTGACTATTTTCTTCTTCTTCCCACCAACTATCTTCATGTCTTCCTTCACTGTATCCATGAACCTCCTCTTTGGTCTTCCTCTAGTCCTCTTTCCTGGTGGTTCCAAATCCAGCATCCTTCTTCCTATGTACTCTCTCTCTCTCCTCTGTACGTGCCCAAACCATTTCAGTCTTGCTTCTCGAACTTTATCCCCAAAACCTCTAACATGAGCTGTTCCCCTGATGTACTCATTTCTAATTCTGTCCATCCTGGTCACTCCCAGAGAGATCCTCAGCATCTTCATCTCTGCTACCTCCATCTCTGCTTCCTGTCTTTTCTTCAGTGCTACTGTTTCTAGACCAAACAGCATGACCGGTCTCACCACGGTTTTGTACACTTTCCCTTTCATTTTAGCTGAAACCCTTCTGTCGCACATCACACCTGATACTTTCCTCCACCCGTTCCAGCCTGCCTGAACACGCTTCTTCACCTCTTTTCCACACTCTCCATTGCTCTGGACTGTTGATCCTAAGTACTTAAAATCTTCCACCTTCTTTATCTCTTCTCCCTGTAACCTCACTTTTCCATTTGGATCCCTCTCATTCACACATGTACTCTGTTTTACTCTGACTAATCTTCATTCCTCTTCTTTCTAGTGCAAACCTCCACCTCTCCAGCTTTTCCTCCACCTCTTCCCTCCTCTCACTGAACAAACATCATTGTCCATGGAGATTCCTGTCTGACCTCGTCTGTCAGCCTGTCCATCACCATAGCAAACAGCAAAGGGCTCAGAGCAGATCCTTGGTGCAGTCCCACCCCCACATTGAACTCCTCTGTCTCACCTACAGCACACCTCAACCACTGTCTTACAGCCCTCATACATGTCCTGGACCACTCTAACATACTTCTCCGTCACACCAGACTTCCTCATACAATACCATAGTTCTTCTCTAGGTATCCTGTCATACGCTTTCTGTAGTTCTACAAAGATGCAGTGCAGCTCCCTCTGACCTTCTCTGTACTTCTCTATCAGCATCCTCAAGGCAAATACTGCATCTGTAGTGCTCTTTTTAGGCATAAAATCAGGTGACTATTTTATCAATTGCAAAGATCTCCAACGTCTTTTGAACCAACACTGAATCTTGTTGATGAGGTTTATTAAAAAACTGCTTTGAGATTCTTAGCATGTGTTTGGAAAAACTAGGAGACCTCATGGCTTCAACTTCTTCCCACTAATGACCGTAATTGTATTTGCATAGACTCACTTACCACCACTCCAAACCACATTATCAAAATCTGCTCTTCTTTCCAAACTTTAGCCTACTTAGTCCCTTTGTGCTAAGCCAACAGCAGGGATGAGGATTGTCTGAAACCGTTTCACCTCGCTCTTCTGTCCACAGATAAAACTCATATGATGGATTGATTCTTGGCAGTCAAAGCATCCAAAAAATATAAATAAGTGCCACAGTGCTGGGGCCGCCTTGCGGAACTCAGCGACTTTTGGCATGCACAGAGATAACATGAATAAATTCATCCTGCAGCCCCCCTGACAACGAGCCAGCAAATCAAGCAGAATAGTTTAAAACATCCACGACTTGATAATCCTTCTCATATAAAAAGAACATCATCTCTTCTTAAAGAGAGATATTTGGATTTACTGTATATGTTAAAGCTGGAATGCAGCCAAACTAAACATTAACCAGGATGTGAGTTAGTTAGAGATTTGTTGGTTGTTTATGTTTCATTATTTTATTTTTAACCATCAAATTCAACTGCTTCTTTGTAATTCTGAGTCAAGAGGGGGTATTTTTTTTCTTCAATTGCCTTATTTTACAGCTGAAAACCCATTGTCAGGGTTTTAGGGATGTCGAAGGAGGAGGACCCAATTGCAGGACAGCACACAAGGTTTATTAACATAATTCAGGTAAGTCTGTAAATGTAAAGCAAGAAGCACAGGATTAACTCACGGTTTCAAAAGTCCAAATAATTACAAAGTTCAAAACATGGTCAGGCAACCAGGATGACCTGGCTGGATGGGATGGTAAGACCCGACAGGGAAGTCCGGGGTAATTGCCCTTAAATAGATGGCAGGGTCCACAGATGTGTGGCATCAAGAATCATTCTCAGGTATCCCTAATCCGGGTGATGAGGAACTTCCGGGGCTCCCTCTGGCAGCAGGCGAGAGGATTACAACACCCACACTTTTCTGTGGCATTTCTGTGTGGAATTTGGATGTTCTTTCTGTGTATGCGTGGGCTTCCTCCGTGTAGTTCAGTGTCCTTCCACTCTCCAAAAACATGGATGTTAGGTTAATCAGCCGATCCAAAATTGTCCATACAAATGAATGGGTGCATGGATGGTTGTTTATGTGTGTGTGGTTCAAGACAGATTGGCGATCTGTTCGAATTGTACCCTGTCTCTTGCCTTAAATCAGCAAGGAAAGGCTCTGGCAGCCCGCACCACCTGTCGGTGCGCCACCATAAGCGGTTCCGAAGATGAAATGGTTCAGTCAGTCACCTTCTTAACCATCTCTCAAATAGAGGCTTGCGGGGGGTGCCAGAGCCCATCCTGCTTGATTCGAACAGGTCGCCAGTCTGTCGCGGGGCCACATACAAACACACCCATTCCTAGGGGCAATTTGGCACCGGCCAATCAGCCTATCACACATGTTTTTGGAGGGTGGAAGGAAACCGGAGGCCAGGAGAAAACCCACGCAGATACAGGGAGAACATATAAACTCCACACAGAAAGGCCAGTGTTCCAAGCCTCGTCCCCACCCGGGACTTCAACCCACAACCTTATTGCTACCGACTGTGCTACCCACTGTGCCCCCGTGCCGCCAGAAGATGAAATGATAAATTAAATAAAAAACTTTAAAATTGATACAGAAACAAGTAGGTAAGAATAAAAAGAAAGATTTATAATCACCTCGAAGAATTTATTTGAAATGAGTTATAAGAAAATTGTGTTAAAAAAAGAAAATTGTTTTTATTTGCTGACCTAAAAAGTCCATGTTTAAGTTTCAGGACAATTAGTGGATTTTTTTTTTCCCATGATTATGAAGACCAAACAAGACCCAGTTTAGTTGTGGTTTTGTAATTGATTTATTCATTATTACATCATTTCTAGGACCATCCCCTGCTCATATTGTTTCCTTGTTTGACCTGTTTTCTTCTAACAACATCCTTTCAGGAATGTGGATTTAGCAGAGGAAGGAAATCCAGAACTAAGCGGAGTTACGTCACTGTGGGCAACAAAAAAAATAAGCAGAAATATTCACTCCTCATTGACTGCCACTAATGATTCCATACTCAAACAAAATTCTTCACATCTGTGTCACTTTGGCATGTTTTTTAAGCATTAGTAAGTGTCAAATCCGTGTGGTCCCTCATTCATCCAGGAGTGATCAATAGTAGAAAAAGTTTCAAAAAAGTCTTCTGGACAGTTTAATTCTTGAACGAGACGTTTCGACTTCCATCCGGAAATCATTTTCAATCTGAATGAAATTGACAGAAAACTGGATCTATTTATACTAACCTGAGTAAAAGGTAAAAAAATAGTAAGAACGGGCTCGACCAATGATTCTGTGTTACCTATGATGGCCGTGAATGGCTCCTATTGTAGCCACAGACCAGTGAACGAACCTATTATAAAAATGCTAAAAGACTAGTGAATAGAAAATACCTGCTAACGAGAGGCGTGAATCTGGGTCACGAGGTGTCATCTTTAGTCCATGGCTTCAAAAGGCTGCTATAGATACCGGGCCAGAGGTGTCAAGTAGCGAAGTAAGACTACTTCGTTACCTTACTCAAGTAGAAAATCTCGTTATCTTTACTTTAACGAAGTAATTATTTTTTTGTCTACTTTTTACTTTTACTCACTACTTTTTTATGCAATTATCTGTACTTTTACTTCGTTCATTTTATAAAAAGTAGTCGCTACTTTCACCATTTTGTCACCGTTAAAAAGACGCGACTGTTTGTCAGAGTTTTTTTTTTTTTTATGAACCCTGAATGCATCAAACAAAGGAACAGATGAATGATTGGCTGATAGGTCCAGTCAATCATTACTTTGGGGCGAGCAGCCCCGCCCACAAACTTTTAAGGAGCAGGGACGTCCATTTCCGTGTTTGAGACTTGTTGCGGGCTCGGAAATCAAAGTGTTACTGATGCTGCAACACTGAACTTTGATTGAATTATCAGTTTTTTAAAAAAAAAAACAACAGCAAAGAAATGTTTTATTATTATTATTATTATTTTCAGTCTGCAGTTATTGTAAACGTCTTTGCTGAAAATGTTGTAGATGGTATTTTTATAAAAATAACTTTGATCTGTGACGCACTATCTTATCTTTAGAAACAAATCTAATTGAACTGATTAATCCATAAATAGTAGTGGATGAAGTATTTGTGCTTAAAAGCATCCAAAATGTTATTGATTAGTTTATAAAGACTGACTGAGGAGATTAAAACTACACATCGCTTAGATTTTGTATCATGTAGATGTTTGGGTTAATATTAAAAAAAACCTTATATGTACACATATATATGTAGATATGTATAAATATAAATTTATATATACCGTCTCCTAAGTCCCGCCCCTACTGGTTTCTTTCTGGGTTTCTTAAAATCTTATTTCCCTGGTTATTTTTTTATTTTTACAGTTCTTAAAATTTTAGAAAAAGAATCCAAGGATTTTGCCTCCTGTGTGTTTCCTTCACTCCCACTGCCTTACGAGTGCATGTAAAGGGTGTTATTTTGTTTTACTGGGTGTTAGATATTTTTTGTAAAATACAATAATTTTACGTCATTAGTGCGATAATCCAGCACCTCCCACCTGGCAACGCTGCCCAGGCTGTATGTGGCACTCCCATACTTACCAACTTGTTAAAGACTATTCAGTTTTGCCTCAAAGAACTTTGAAAACTAGCTGCCTTCAAGGCTTGAAAAAGCCTTTTGGTTATTTTTTTTCCCATTTATTTATTTTTTTTTAACATTGAGTGTGTTTGGGTGTTTTTTTTTTACATTGAGTGTGTGTGTGTCTTGAAGTTGGTTAAATTAGGTGATGCAGAGTGAAGCTTGGTAGCTGAAGGGACGTTACATAATGCCCTGCTTATGTTAATACGTTTGATTGTGTTCATTAATTGATTTCCAATAAAGATTATTAAGAAATAAATGTTTCTGATTCATAAAGTTTCACCAAAACACTTTCATTTATTATCATATTTTCTGCTCCTTAAAGCATGTGATAATAGTTAAAAAAATATGTACATACGCTTTTGTTAACAATATTCCTTTTTTTCTGAAAATTACTTTTACTTTTTTTACTTTAAGTAGTTTTGAAATAGGTTACTTTTTACTTTTACTTAAGTAGAAAACTTGAGTTGATACTTCTACTTTTACTAAAGCAGTTTTTTAACTCGGTATTTATACTTCTACTTGAGTAGAAAATGTTGGTACTTTTGACACCTCTGTACCGGGCAAAATGTATCTGACGCCTCCACTCCGATTCAGTGAGGGATTCTCTTTCATCACAAAGATGGCTTCCTTCACCCCTCTTTCAAACCATCCTTTCTCTCTACTTAGAATCTTCACCTCACTGTCCTCAAAAGTGTGTTTGGTGGATTTAAGATGCAGATGTATGGCAGACTGTGGACCACTAGAGGCTTCTCTTCTGTGTTGGTAAAGTCTTTTGTGGAGTGGTTGCTTCGTTTCCCCAATGTAGTGTTCTTTGCAGCTACCTTCACTGCACCGGATCGAATAAACTACATTGCTCTGTTTTTCTGTAGGCATCTTGTCTTTAGGATGTACTAGTTTCTGCCGTAATGTGTTGACCGGTTTAAAGAAAACCGGGATGTCATGTTGTCTGAAGATTCTCTGTAACTTCTGAAACGTCTCGTTCAAGAATTAAACTGTCCAGAAGACTTTTTTGAAGACTTTTTATTAGTAAGAGTCGTGTTCTGCTGGTACAACCTTCACAATCAGCAAATAGTGAGTTTACCCCAGCAGGCCTGAAGCTGTTCGACCAGCGAGCTGTGTGTGTCAGTTATAAAACAGGTGCCAAATTTACCCTGCATAAGACGGGATCCTGTCAAGTGCTGACTTTAAAAAGCTGACCTCAGGTCTGCACCCATTCACATCACATTATTCACTCCATATTTTGACAACAGTTCATGCTGCAGAGGCTGGACGTCGTCAGTGTCCAAACAGCTGGAAACTTTGGAGCAGTGATGAACTTTGTTTTGTGTGTGTGTGTATGCGTTACCCTTGTGCATTCTTAGAGAAGAACACCTGAACCATAACTTTTATGGTTTGTACTGTACATTTAGTGTTAAAAATGGTGCAGCAGGTGTAGCTGGTAATTATTTAGAGGAAATTGATCAGCCATATCGGATTTAAAGGTTTAAATGTCTCTTTGGACTGTAATTGAAATGCCAGTCCAACTATGTTTTATCATAGATTCTTTCATATTTCATATTTTTGGACGTCTATAGTAAGAAGGAATTGTCGTGGAGTAGAGTTAGTCCGCTGCAGACGCTTCATTGTGTTTGCACGATTTTCACATAAACATGAAGGCGAGATGGCTACAAGCCAGAGGTGAAGTAATAAACGGCACTTGTTCCACAACATGTTGAAATTTTCATCTCTTTTGTGACTCAGAACTAAAATTTTAAAAGTTGGAGAGGTTGAGGTTTGTAGTAGAAAGAAGAGGAATGAAGATTAGTCAAAGTAAGACAGAGTATGTGAGTGAATGAGAGGAGTGAGGTTACAAGGAGAAGAGATAAAGAAGGTGGAAGATTTTATGTACGTAGTATCAACAGTCTAGAGTAATGGAGAGTGTGGAAAAGAGGTGAAGAAGTGGTTGCAGGAAGGCTGGAACGGGTGGAGAAAAGTATCAGGTGTGATTGTAATCGAAGAGTAAAATGAAAATGTAAAAACCGTGGTGAGACCGGCCATGCCGTTTGGGCTAGAGACAGTGGCACTGAGGAAAAGACAGGAAACAGAGATGGAGGTAGCAGAGATGAAGATGCTGAGGATCTCTCTGGGAGTGACCAGGATGGACAGGATTAGAAATGAGTATTTCAGAGGAACAGCACATGCTACAAGTTTTGGAGATAAAGTCAGAGAGGCCAGACTGAGATGGTTTGGACATGTGCAAAGGAAAGAGAGAAAGTACATCGGAAGAATGATGCTGGATTTGGAACCACCAGGAAAGAGGCCTGGAGGAAGACCAAAGAGGGGGTTAATGGATACAGTGAAAGAAGACATGAAGATAGTTGGTGTGACCGAAGAGGATGCAGGAGATAGGGTTACATGGAAGAAACTGACTTGCTGTGGTGACCCCTGAAGGGAAATGCTGAAAGAAGAACAACTAAAATTGTATAACTGTGTCAAACTCTGAATGTCTTCAGATCCTTCACGGTGGGCTAAAACTGTCTGAATCACAAACTGGAGTTAATTAAATTTCTGCCATTAATTTTATAAAACATTTCAAAATGATCCTTTTATTTGATTGATTACTATTTCGATGAATGCACTGCTTTTAAATGTGTTTCGACCAATCATATGTCAGCTGACATTTGTTGCGAGGTAGATTAAAATGCAGAAAGTTTCCATTAAGAACTTCAGACGTGATTCTTCCTCTTCTTTTTTTTTTACAAAGTGAACAGAAATTAAACTTTTGGTTCACTCAATTTTTAGATGGTCCTCTCAAAGCAATTTTGCGGGACTTTTATGTTATCATTTTCAGACATGCTGATTGGACAGTCACAGAGCAAAAGACGAACATTTGTGGGTAGATGAATAAATGGAAAGATCATTTTGTTACTGTAAAATCTTTTTTTACCATCAGCAAACAACAATTGGAGATGAAGAACAAATGGATTCGGTGACAAATTTATTTTCAAAGTCCTTTTTGGGACAAGTTCCTAAAAATAAGTCAGTCACCTTGTTGACTGTCTATCCCTTAATGATCCCTTACCGTTACATCCCTTACAGATGGGGGAAGGACGGCTCAGTGAGTAGGGTGACCATCCTGTAACCGATTCGATCACCTGCCATGAGTTCATGCCGAGGTGTCTTTGATCAAGACACTGAACCCCCAATTGCTCCTGATGGTTGTTTGCACCTTGCATGGCAGCATCCCCAGGTATGAATGTGTGTGTGTGAATGGGTGAATGCGTGCTACACTGTAAAGCGCTTTGAGTACCGACGCAGGTAGAAAAGTGCTATATAAGTAGAGTCCATTTCCAGGGTTGCACGGGTGCCGGAGCCACTCCCGGCTGATTCAAGGCGTGGGCCAGAGTACACCCATACGGGTCGCCAGTCTGTTGCAGGGCCATACACATACAAACATCCACACACACACACACACACACACACACACACACACACACACATTGCTATGGTGTCAGGAGAGTAGTCTGTTCCCCCTCTGAGTCCTGTTTCCCCCCTCCCTCTTGTCTGTGTGTATGCAACTAGTCACACCTGAAACTACTCTACTTATCTGCTGGAGCATAAATGGATCAGTTTTTGACACACTCTTCGCCAGATTGTTGTTTACCATGCTTGACCTGTTATCCAGTTTTTGGCTCCAGCTCCTACATTAGAACCTGCCAAGTTTCTCTGTTTTGTCTTGTTTATTTGGACTTTTTATCAATCTAATAAATGTGCTTGTGATTTTCCATCTGAACCTGTCATGTCAATTTTTGGCCTCAGCTCCACATCATGACAGAGCAATTTCAGAGTGGTCAATCAATCTAACATGCATGTTTTTGGAGAGTGGGAGGAATCTGGAGTACCCGGAGAAAACCCACACATACATGAGGAGAACATCCAAACTCCACACAGAGAGACCAGTCTTCTAAGCTCTGTCCACACACGGGACTCGAACCTACGACCTTCTTGCTATGAGGCCACTGTGCTACCCACTGCGCCTAGGGGTGTGCGATACCGCAAGTTTTGGTATCGATCCGATACCAAGTAAACACCAGACCAATATCGCCGATACCGATATCGATACCGATATTTAAATTATTTAAATGACTATTTTTGCATCAAGGGTTAGGGTCATATATATAGTATGACCAAGTATATGTATAAACACAGGTTGGTAGATAGATCGATAGAAGTGCCCAGTTGCACGCAAACAAATGTTAACTAATGTTAAAGATGATTATGTTGTACTTTTACAATTAGTATCTACCTGGATGTTCTCTGAAAAATGGACTGTCGCTGTTAATGAGCGCTGACTCTGGGAAACAGAAGGGGCCATGGTTTTCTCCTCTGTTTCTGAAGTTTTTCTTTGGGAAGATTCTTTAATTTGTAGTGTTACCACTGTATTTAACAGCCTTTCTGCAAATGGTGCAGGTAGTCTCAAAGTACAGCCACACGCTACTTCTCTTTTTTCCTTCCATCTCTCTCTACTTTTACCGACTTGCGTTTTTTTTTTTTTTTTTTTGTTTCTTGGACCCAAGTCGCTGAGTCATGTGACAAGTCAAAGCGAAAGAGAGGAGGGAGGGGGCGGGGCCGCCTCGCTTTAGCATACAAGGGCTACACACAGCATTTACGCATATTTTGCAGACAGGTCAGTTAGGTTAATTTAAAAAAAAAAAAAAAAGAGAGAAAAAACGGAAGCAAAGTGTGAGGGGTAAAACTTCAATCCCAGTATCGATATTGTAGTTGGACTATCGATCGATATCGATACTAGCGTTGGTATCGATATTATCGATATTAGGATCGATCCGCCCACCCCTAACTGCGCCACCGCGCCGCCTAAAAAAGTTGAGTAAAGAAACATGAGTTCTGTCAGATACGTCCTTACATCTGTAGGAAACTTGTGTAGAAATACGACAAGACAGGCTGGACTTTTAGCAATGGAGGGAGAAAAATGGAATTCGTCAACAAATGACCCAAGCTTCTGTTGCGTAAACCGTTATTGTCTTCTTAGTTTATGAGGTCTATATTGATGGTCTTCTGTGTCATGTTTTCTCCACAAAAGTAAAATAAGTCCTTTTTAACACTTCATTTAAACAAACAGAATATATTTTTGTCCAGTAGTCATCTCAACCATCCGTCTTTAGGTGACGATTAGGAA
Source organism: Neostethus bicornis (assembly GCA_902685375.1). NCBI lineage: Eukaryota > Metazoa > Chordata > Actinopteri > Atheriniformes > Phallostethidae > Neostethus > Neostethus bicornis. Next base: position 8,268,723 of record CACRXE010000076.1, on the reverse strand, counting down.
CTTTGATTCAGCGGCTCGGAAATTTGACTCTAGAGGTCAGCTGTGTCAAAGCCGAAGCTGTGATTAATGAGATAACCTTCAGCGGTTTCTTTTCACAGCCCATGTGGCGCTCGCCTCAAATATTCAGCTTGATCTACGGGTTTTGACCTCCTCTCCTAGTTCAAAGGTCAACTATTGCATGAAATATGGCCAGACCTTGTGAGAAGCAAAGCATCCACATCTCAGTTTACCTCATTAAAAATAACAAAACACACTGTGGGAGGGCTGGTTGGGTTTGTGAAGCCATAAATTAGCGCATATTTTAATGCCACAATCATGTCACAGCGTCATAAAACTTCACCAACTCAGCTTTAAATCGTCCGCAAAGTTTTTTTTTTTTCACTTTGAATTTTTGTTGTCTCGTGCAAAGTAAATGAAGGAGTTATTAAACAATAAAAAGCTAATTAAACTGCAGGGGAACTAGAGGGAGGAACTCCACTGAGATCATATTTAAGACAAACTGGGCCAAGGCCTTCAGTCTGAGAAGCTCTGCTGATCAAATCAGGGCTCCAGACAAAGACAGGGAACATCTTTTAAAGCATGTTTTATTGAAAGGCATAAAAAGTGCTGGAGATGAATTGTGCCTCTCAGGACAAAGATTGAGAATTCAGACATAAATCAGGATTCCCTCCTGGCCAAACAAACATGCAACTATGCATTGGGAAGCTGTTAAAAAAATGGGTAAACTCTCACCACAAGAGATTACTCATCTCCATTCTTCACTTTTATAGACAGATTATGCTTTTTTTGTTTTATATAAGTGGTGGTACGACCTTGCATGGACGTATTAAATCTTTTCCAAAGTGTGCAGTTTGCTGTATTATGTGCAAGGGTGGAACGTAATGAAGTAGATGTACTTCGTTACTGTACTTAAGTAAAAAAATTGTGTATCTGTACTTTACTTAAGTAAAATTTGAGACCTGTACTTTTTACTTTTACTTTACTACATTTTTAGAGCAAATATCTGTACTTTTACTTCGCTACTTTTTAAAAGTGTGTTTTACATTTTTTGTTACATTTTCGTTCAGGAATTTGAAAAATACACAGGTTTTTTTAGTGCATCTCGAAGCCGCATCGCCAAAATCAAAAGAAGCAGTTGATTGGGAGAAGAAGTAATGAATTGAGAAACATTTTCTGCATTCATTCAGCGCCAAAAACATAACATTAAATACAGTACTAATTAAAAAGAGTCAGAAGATCGTTGTTCGTTGTGTTTACTTCTAAATAAAAAGTTGAGCCATCATTACACAGAGCAGGGGCGGATCTAGAATTTTCCAAAGGGGGTGGGGCTTTGACAAAGCCAATACATAGTGACTGAGGGCCTCCCCCCTAAACATTTAAAAAAAATAAGTGTCATTTTCCTCCATTTTGGCGACCCGTTCACTGGCCCTTCTACGGGATAACTTGACTTGTGCCCTTTCCTTTTATTTTATTTATTTATTTTTTTTGTGGACCAAAAGAGGCAGGAGAGGGGGGGTCACACCCCTGCAGAGTATTTATCCTAGTTACCATGGAGACACCCTATAGCACAAAAAATAACATTTGAATTATGATCGAATACTTTTACTTTTTACTTAAAAAGTACAATTTACACTAACTACTTTTGTACTTTTACTTAAGTAGACTTTTTTATTGGTACTTTTACTTTTACTTAAGTAAATTGTTTGCCTAATTATCAGTACTTTTACTTAAGTACAAAAAGTGAGTACTTCATCCACCACTGATTATGTACCATTCTTTTGCAGAGTGACCTCAGATTCCTGTAGTGTTGTTCTGAAAGGGGAGTTAGGCCGTCCAAACTGGAGCGACTCCCAGGCCACTGAGGCAACAGCAGGCAGGAGGCAGTGCCATGATGAAAGCCAGACATGACGTCCTACCTTATCTCTCTCCTGGGTGTTTCCACTCCAAACATCACTCCAGTGTGTTAAAAAATAACTCGAGTAAAATCCTACTCCTGCAACTTTTCCTCCCTCCTCCTCCCTTCTTTCCTTCCTCTTGACTGGATTCCTAGAACCCACTTTGTTTTTAGGATGTGGTTTGCATGTTTTCAGGCGAAACACTCAGGTATGATCAACTTGACTTGAACACGTTAAGATTTAATTCATCATGTTTTTCACAATCCTAAATCTGTTTTTTTTAACTTTACTTTGTTTTATTACCAGGATTCAAATCTCCTCTCAGATTAGAGGTATCCATGTGTGCTGCTGCCACCTAGTGTCATCCTCCTGCTCCACTTTCAAAGACCCATTGAACAATCCATTATCCTGCTGGTTTTACAATCATAAAAAAAAAATCCCATCAAAAAGTGAAAATAATTTCTCGACATGCATTTCAAATCCTTTATCTCCAAGTTTGTAGTTTCCCACAGCGAGACCAGGTGTGCAGCTTTAGTCGTGTTCGTTCTAATTCACACAAACATTTCCACCACGCCAAGTTAGTGCAGCTGTGGAGACGAGGGCCCTGATCTGTCTGCATCCAGAAGGTTCTCCCATGCAAACAACTTGTGTAAGCACATGTCAGGATTTGGCTTGTACGTTTATAACATTTATAGTTTAAAACAAATGAGTTATGTGGTGAAATGTTTTTTTGTTTTTGAGTTCAATCATAAAGAAATCAGCTCGTAGCTTAGCGATGAACGAACGGCAGCTTCACAATAAAGTCTTTATATAGCCTCAAAAATCTTTTCTGAATTTAATGCTTTATCATCAGGTGCTTGTGAAGCTGAGCCAATGCTGAGAGCTCTGAACGTCCTGATCTTCTGGGAGTAATGTATCATTTCACAGCATCTCAAAGAGCAACACCGGTACAGACACAGATGTGTGCAAATGGAAATTGCAGCCACCTTCTAAAAATAACCCAAAACCAACAGTGTGTGTTTGTAATACGCGTGACTTTCCATGAATGCTTACGACTTGTTGAGAGGCTTCATCAGTGTCAGCTTAACTCACGCAGAATTTCTTTTCTTTTTTACTTTTCAGACTTTACTGTGCATCAAGAAACTATCTCCTTCTGTAAAATGGGACGGTTTACATTCCTCCTCTTAAATCGTAAATCCGTTCCGTCATCTTCCGCTTATTCCGGGGTCGGGTCGCGGAGGCGACAGCCTCAAGCGGGCAGCCCAGGCCTCTCTCTCCCCGGCTGCATCCTCTAGCTCATCTGGACGGATCCCATGTCGTTCCCCGGCCAGCTGTGAGACATAGTCTCTCCAGCGGGTCCGGGGTCTGCCCCTAGGTCTCCTCCCGGTGGGACGTGTCCAAAACACCTCGCCCGCATGGTGCTCGTGGGGCATCCTGACCAGATGCCCGAACCACCCCATCTGGCTCCTCTCGACCTGGAGGAGGAGCGGCTCGACACCGAGCTCCTCCCGGATGGCAGAGCTCCTTACCCGATCTCTGAGTGAGAGCCCAGCCACCCTGCGGAGGAAGCTCATTTCGGCCGCTTGTACCCGCGATCTCATTCTTTCGGTCACCACCCACAGCTGGTGATCATAGGTGCGGGTAGGAACGTAGATCGATTTGTAAATCGAGAAAAGCAAATCGTAAATCCCTCGATCTTAAATCATTCAAAAAATAGCACTTCACCTACTTTATGTAGTTCACTAGGTAGGTCACTTAAAGCGTAAATAAATGATGCGTATCGTGGTGAAGCATTTCACTCCCGTCTCCTCCCAAATGAGTATTTTTACTTGAAATGAAACACAAGCCAGACCTGTGAGATGTTTTAAAGAACTCTTAAATCAGTTAAGCTTAGCATAAATTGTCAAGCTGCCCTCCTTGCCTGTGGCACATTGGCAGAGATTAAGATAATACTCACGGGACAGAAGGAACGCCAGGGCTTGCTCCAAAATGGAACCAAATCTTTGCTGAATGTGAAAAAAAAAAAGGCCTGAGGCTACGACGAAAACAACGAAGAAAACCTGAGAAAAGCTCACTCACCGTATGCATAAAAACTCAATACTTTAAACCTTTCGAAATGAAAAGACGTTTAAAAAATACTTTATTTAAGATGTAAAATTAAGAATACAGATTGTCCTCATTTTGGAATTCTAACTTCTCGTTTGCCTTGTTGAAATCTGGTCTTTATGTGTGATACTGTGACATGCACGATGATGGTTCATTTAGAAGTAACGTGAGCTACTTGTTTCTGACATGCATGATCTTTTTTTGTATAAATTTGAATATACGTCTGCAAACTTTTTTTTAAATTATTTTTATTTTCTTATGAGAGTTTTTTTTTTTTTCTCCCCCCGTCCCGCCAGGAGGAGACCAAGGGGCAGACCCTGAGCTGGAGGATGCAGCCGGGGTGAGAGAAGCCCGGGCTTCCCATTGAGACTGTTGCCCCTGCGACCCAGCCCCGAAACAAGAGGAAGATGATGGAACAGAACAGAGTTTTTTTTTTTTAGTTTTGCCAAAATTTAGATTCTATAGTTTTTTGCAAACCACTTCCTTCACAGGGTGACTGGGCTCTCACTCAGAGATAGGGGGAGGAGCTCTGCATTTGGGAGGAGATCGGGGTAGAGATGTTGCTCCTCCGAGTTGAGAGAAGCCAGATGGGGTGGTTCAGGCATCTGGCAATGATGCTTTCTGGCAACAGCGGGCAGGAGGCAGTTCCTCACTGGAGTGTTTCGGTCATTTTTTCCGTTAACGAGCAACCCCTGCAAAGTCATGGCCTGATTGGAATAGAAGGTGGTCAACAAATATTAACAATGAAAATGAAGAGTAAAGCCAGAAACAGAACAAAATGTAACAAGCAGGACTACTAAATCTAAAAAAGAAATTTCTGAGTGTCAAATAAAAAAAAAACTAATTGTCGCTGTCTCACAAATCTTAGTTTCCTCCAAAGCCCCACAGCTCAGCTCCAGGTGTTTGGCAGAACAAGAGGGTTTGGGTCTGCTCTGTCAACTGAAAGGTCTTTAAGCTGGTGCTGTGACTGAAACAGAAGAACATTTGGTCTGGGGACGTCTGTGGATAGCCAGTTTGGACCCACTTAATCTTGCTTCCAGACTCATTTGTTTTGTTCCATCATCTTCCGCTAGTTCCGGGGTCGGGTCGAGGGGGTAACAGCCTCAAGCGGGCAGCCCAGGCCTCTCGCTCCCCGGCTGCATTCTCCAGCTCACCCGGAGGGATCCCAAGTCGTTCCCCGGCCAGCTGTGAGACATAGTCTCTCCAGCGGGTCCAGGGTCTGCGCCTTGGTCTCCTCCCGTTGGGACGTGCCCAAAACACCCCGCCCGCGAGGCGCTTGAGGGGGATTTTGACCAGATGCTCGAACCACCCCATCTGGCTCCTCTCTACCTGGAGGAGGAGCGGCTCAACACCGAGCTCCTCTCGGATGGCAGAGCCCCTCTCCCGATCTCTGAGTGAGAGCCCAGCCGCCCTGCGGAGGAAGCTCATTTCGGCCGCTTGTATCCGTGATCTCATTCTTTCAGCCACCAGCCACAGCTGGTTACCATAGGTGAGGGTAGGAACGTAGATCGACTTGTAAATCGAGAGCTTTGCTTTTCGGTTCAGCTCTCTCTTTACCACAACGGACCGATGCAGCGTCCTAGTTATTGCTGATGCCGCACCGATCTGCCTGTCGATCTCCCGCTCCATCTTTCTAACTCTCACTTTCAAACTCAATTGTTTGGGGAAAAAATCAAACCCAGACAATGATTGTTGAAATTGAGCTCCGCATTAAGGGTACGGTAACACAATGAATTTAAGAGATTCACATTTAAATGCCTGCACATCAGTAACGGTTTGATGATTGTAAAGCAGAAGATATCATGCCATTCCAAAACATGTCACACGGCTGTTTGTGTCTTTTTTCACACCTATTTTTTTTCTTTTTGTAGCAAGGTTGTCCCAAAACCCCCATAACCCACCAGACTTTGTTCACACAGCCTTGAACCTCACTACATCTGTCCTTTATGACCAAGTTTTCATCCAAAGTACACAAAGCAAACTGAAAATCTCACGTAATTATGAGGACTGGCCCTCCTCTGAGTTAGAAGTCGAACAAATTTATGCGTCTCACCAATTGTAATGTCATAAGAGTCTGTACGGAGACGAGGACAAGCAATTAAATTCTCAGCTGAAGTCCCACAGGAGCATGGCGCCGAGGTACCTGAACGTTCTGAGAATTTACTACCTAAAGTCAAAGGTCAGGGTTGCAGAGAGGTGATATTTGGAATCAAAGGTATGGAGTCAGCCACATAAGGAATAACAAGACCTCTCTCTGGAGGTCGACAGATTCAGACAGGGGTCATAATTTCCAAAAGAAACAATGGAAATAGTGGTGTAAATATTAGGACGTTTTACGGAGTGTGAACTGGTGCCAATGTATATTGTTGTTAAACTTTGGGTAATTGCCTCATGCAGTTCTGCTGACGGTACGTTCATCCCTAACCAGCTGCAGCTGGAAGTAGCCAGGCGGACCGACGCAAAAAGGTGCCCACATTATTATTAAAGATGGTCTAAAAGAGCATCATAATTTTTTTTTTTTTGCGATATTGCTTCAATCTGAATTCACTGGTTGAACCTGTGCTAACATTTTTTTCTTTTTATTTCTTTTTGTAATATATGTAGGGTGTATAAGTGGTGGGCAGGAGGAGGAGTACAGGAGGGTGGTGGATGGATTTGTGGTGTGCGAGTCCGGGGTGGGGACGAGCATTTGGAACACTGGCCTTTCTGCGTAGAGTTTGCACCAGGTACTTTGGTTTCGTCCCATTGTCCTCCCTCCTAAAACATGCATGTTAGGCTGATTAACCACTACGTTACAGCCCCCAGTAATGAGTATGTGTATTGGTACGTGTGTGAACCCTGCGACAAACTGGTGACCTGTTCGGGGTATACGCTACCCCTCGCCTTGCATCAGCTTGGATGGGCTCTGGCCCCAACCGCAACACCGCGAGGTGTAGATGGTTAGGAAGTGACTGACTGACTCTGAAGGACATTAAAGTATCAGCCAATGATTTTTGTACGATGAGCGAAAACCATTGGCTTAAACCACTGACCGATCTGTGACCGGTCGCAGATCTCGATAGATCGGAATTCCAAAAACTAACCCTAATGCTAATTCCAATAGAAGTGTGGCAGGTCGCAAATTTCGATATTTAGGTCGCATTGCTGGATCATCTCGAAGGAAGGCGGAGCGTTTTGGGCATGTGCAGAGGCACAAAGTCGCAGATCTCATTGGTCGCAGATCTCGTCAGGGCGTGGCTCCTTGGAAGCACGCCCGACACTTTGTAAATGCTGTTTAAGGCCACAAACACAGTGTGAAATGCACCAAGCTAGCAAAGCCAGCACTTATTCTTTAATATTCTCATTTAGAGACATTTATATAAATTGGTTTTCCCTGTTGATGTGGGGGGACTGAGCGTGAGCAGGACACGTGCACCAAAACACAACGAGAATGTGGGTGTGGCAGAGAACAAAATTTGTGGCCAAGAACATCAAATTGTATCTGAATACAAGACCGGAGAGATTGCAAATTACTCAAACATATATAAATAAAAGACATTTTAGGTGTGTTTTATGTGCCGATAAAGTTCAAATAGGGTATAAACTTTAAAATTTTGGTTTCGTACGATACCTCAGCTTCAAAGGATCTCTATTTTTTTAGATAGTGAATTTTATATGTGGTAAAAAAAATCTATAGATAAATCTTAAGATTCATATTAATTCAATTTTTTACAGTATATGAAGTCTAGAGGCCTCAGATTGAACCTCTGAGAAAATTTTAACCGAACAAAGATGAACAGGTTTTACACAGCGAGTGGAGACTTACTGTGGCCGGTCCCTTCCTGTCAGAGATTGTGTTATCAGACCACCCTGGACAGACCAGTGGAAAAGTTCTCCATCTGTGCAGTTCAAAAGTATTTCCATTCATTCACGTCTCTGTGCTACCAAAAAAAGTCATTATCTTAAACATACACGATAACAGTATGACATCAATTTGAATCTGAATTATGTGAACTGTAAAATTCTAGAGATTATTTTAATGACTGTTTTATGTGACCAACCATTAAATAATTGGATACGATGTGCAAAGTCAGCATTATTTTGATGGAAGCAAAACAGTTGGAGAAAAAAATGGAACACAAAGTGCAATTGATGGTGAAAACTGAGTTTTCCGATTGTCTGGCAGAAACAATAAAATTTATTCATATCAATAATACAATTTAAAATTTAAGACAAATATAATCAAAGTCTGTCCAATTCAAATTAATTTGTGGTGCCCCGTATCAAAACAAAGCTCTCCAATGGATTCACCCGGAGTTTATCTAAGATAATAACCTTGGGGTGTTGTTCACGAGTGGGGGAAGGATGGAGCGGGAGATCAACAGGCGAATTGGTGCGGCGTCAACAATAACTAGGACGCTGCATCGGTCCGTCGTGGTAAAGAAAGAGCTGAGCTGAAAAGCAACGCTCTCAATTTACAAGTCGATCTACGTTCTTACCCTCACCTATTGTCACCAGCTGTGGGTGGTGACCGAAAGAATGAGATCGTGGACACAAGTGGCCGAAATGAGCTTCCTCTGCAGAGTGGCTGGGCTCCCACTCAGAGATCGGGTAAGGAGTTCTGCCATCCGGGAGGAGCTCGGTGTCAATCCGCTCCTCCTCCAAGACGAAAGAAGCCAGATGGGGTGGTTCGGGCATCTGTTCAGGATGTCCCCAGAGCGCCTCGCTGGTGCGGTGTTTCGGGCATACACCAGATCAGCAGACCCCAGATCAGCTGGAGAGACTATGTCTCACAGCTGGCCGGGGAACGACTCAGGATCCCTCCGGGTGAGCTGGAGGATGCAGCTGGGGTAAGAAAAGCCTGGGCTTCCCGTCTAAGGCTGTTACCCCCGCGACCCAGCCCCGGGTAAGTGAAAGACGACAGAACGGAACATTTACCGTATCGTAGTTCATGCTTGTAGGAGTAGCTGATGGGCATTGTGCGTACAGGAAGTAAGGATGAGACCATAAAAGATGTTCCTAAATTAACAATTATCTCTAAAGCACATTTAATGAAGCAAATTGGCAGCACACAAGCACACTTTGTAAGACACAAGGTTGCAAATTTAAAAGGTTAAACAAGATAAAATGTTAATGTTTTAATTAAAGTATGATCAGTTTGTGTTTAAAATGTACTATCTGTGTTTTTGGAGTGACTGGTGGGTGGTTAACACAGCAGGATGTAGAAATGTTTCATCAAACCATCTGCTAGCTGGTGAGGTTGGATTTAAAAAACTGTTTTGTGGAAGACAGCAGATCATTTCTGAAGTGATTTCAATCTAATGGAGTGATGGTTTCTCTACATGTACTGACACTCGCAAATATGACAGCCAAAAATAAGATAAATATTACGAACATAACTTGCCCAAAGTTTGAACATGTTTATTAAATGTATTTTCAGGTAAAGACGACTGTGGTTCAGAGAAGTGTTCCATGCATTCCATGAACGTTTCACCCGTTCTTTATTCGGTGCACACCCCTTCCCACGAGGATTTGTAGAATCTGAAAAATCTTCCTCCCTACCAGGTGTGGTAAAGCGTTGCAGTGAAGGAAATACATCCACCTGGGAAAACATGGATGTACTGTAAAAGGATATAATCACTGCTTAGAAACTAGCATATGCATGTAACCGTTTCACCTTTGGTATTTGAATGTTAAAAACTACATTTAAAAAAGTTTGTATGCTGTAGCAGTCAACTGTTACTGAAGTAAAAAAAAAAAAAAAAAATGGAAATCAAGTCACAATAAGCCCATGCGTTACTTTTTACAACATATTTTGGAATACTTGTGTACACTTGTGTAATAACATAAAACTTTAGTTGGGTTATCTTTCATTAATTAAGACTAGGACTACTAGAATTCTAGAACTACTAGAACTCCCACGCCGTCAATTGGACGATTAGCGCAATGGCGATGACGTCATACGCGGAAGTGTCTCAGTGACTAACAAACGTCTTCTCAAATCCATTTTTGGTCACCTAGATTTCACCTGAGTGGCGCCACAACGGTTACTAGGCAACAGTAACCGGGCTACAGTCAGGCCTGGGTTAAAGTTTGTCAGGAGAGTAGTTTGTCTCTAGTGACCTTTGCCCTCCTGCCGATCCTCCTCCCGCCCGGCTCGTGGATGGTTCTCCTGCCTATACTGTACACCACCTTTTGGATGTGCGTCGGCACGGCAGGAGGCTTCAGTACTTGGTTGATTGGGAGGGGTATGGTCCTGAAGAATGGTCGTGGGTCCCACGTTCTCGCATTTTGGACGCTTCCCTGGTGAGGGACTTTCACCGGTCTCATCCTGGGCGGCCTGGCCGGCGCCGACCTGGCGGGCGCCACTCGGCGCCTGTTACGGGGGGTGTCCTGTAAGGAGAGTAGTCTGATTCCCTTCTTTGTCCTGTTTCCCCCCTTCCTCTTGTCTGCGTGTGTGCACAAGTCACACCTGAAACTCATCTACTCATCTGCTGGAGCATAAATGGAACAGTTTTTGACACTCTCTTCGCCAGATCGTTTGTTTATCATGCTTGATCTGTTATCCAGTTTTTGGCTCCAGCTCCTACATCAGAACCTGCCTAGTTTATTTGTTTTGTCTTCTTTATTTGGAAACAAATCCGTGTAGTCCCTCATTCATCCAGGAGTGATCCATAGTAGAAAAAGTTTCAAAAAAGTCTTCTGGACAGTTTAATTCTTCAACGAGACGTTTCGACTTCCATCCGGAAATCATTTTCAATCTGAATGAAATGGACTGGAACCTGGATCCATTTATACTAACCTGAGTAACAGGTAAAAAAAGTGTAAGAGGGGCTCGACCAATGAGAATGTTCCTTAAGATGGCCGTGAATGGCTCCTATTGTAGCCACAGACCAGTAAACAAACCTATTATAAAAATGCTAAAAGCCTAGTGAAAAGAGAAACCTGCTAACGAGAGGCGTGAAACTGAGTCACGAGGTGTCATCTTTAGTCCATGGCTTCAAAAGGCTGCTATAGATACCGGGCAAAACGTATCTGTGGATTTGTCTGTTGTCTACAGACAAATCCACGGCTGTGCGATGGGCTCTCCAGTGTCCCCCATAGTAGCTAATCCACAGCCGTGGATTTGTCTGTTGTCTACAGACAAATCCACGGCTGTGCGATGGGCTCTCCAGTGTCCCCCATAGTAGCTAATCTTTACATGGAGGAGGTTGAGAAGCAAGCCCTGAGCACATTCCCAGGAAATCCACCCAGTCACTGGTTCCGCTATGTTGATGACACTTTTGTGAAGATCAACAAGCAATATCTGGAAGCCTTCACTGCACACATCAACATTGTGGATCCGAACATCAAGTTTACACGTGAAGACTCCAAGGACAACCGGTTGGCCTTTTTAGACTGCGCTGTGATCATAGGGGAGGACGGGAATTTGCAACTGGAGGTATACAGGAAACCCACGCACACAGACCAGTACCTACAGTTTGACTCTAATCATCCTTTGCAACACAAACTGGGTGTCATCAGAACTTTACAACACAGGGCGGAGGAGGTACCCACGAGCACAGAGGCTAAGGAGAAGGAGACACAGCATGTCCGAAAAGCCCTCTCGGTCTGTGGCTACCCCAAATGGGCCCTGAATAGGGTGAGAGCGTCCAAGAAACATGAGAAGAGGGAAACAGAAACTGAGAAGAGAAAAAATGGAGTCTCTATTCCCTACGTGTCAGGACTGTCCGAGAAGTTACAGAGAATCTTCAGACAACATGACATCCCGGTTTTCTTTAAACCGGTCAACACATTACGTCAAAAACTAGTACATCCTAAAGACAAGATGCCTACGGAAAAACAGAGCAATGTAGTTTATTCGATCCGGTGCAGTGAAGGGAGCTGCAAAGAAAACTACATTGGGGAAACAAAGCAACCACTCCACAAAAGACTTTACCAACACAGAAGAGAAGCCTCTAGTGGTCCACAGTCTGCTGTACATCTGCATCTTAAATCCACCAAACACACTTTTGAGGACAGTGAGGTGAAGATTCTAAGTAGAGAGAAAGGTTGGTTTGAAAGAGGGGTGAAAGAAGCCATTTTTGTGATGAAAGAGAATCCCTCACTGAATCGGAATGGAGGCGTTAGATACGTTTTGCCCGGTATCTATAGCAGCCTTTTGAAGCCATGGACTAAAGATGACACCTCGTGACTCAGTTTCACGCCTCTCGTTAGCAGGTTTCTCTTTTCACTAGGCTTTTAGCATTTTTATAATAGGTTTGTTTACTGGTCTGTGGCTACAATAGGAGCCATTCACGGCCATCTTAAGGAACATTCTCATTGGTCGAGCCCCTCTTACACTTTTTTTACCTGTTACTCAGGTTAGTATAAATGGATCCAGGTTCCAGTCCATTTCATTCAGATTGAAAATGATTTCCGGATGGAAGTCGAAACGTCTCGTTGAAGAATTAAACTGTCCAGAAGACTTTTTTGAAACTTTTTCTACTATTTCTTTATTTGGACTTTTTATCACTCTAATAAATCTGCTTGTGATTTTTCATCTGAGCCTGTCTGTTGTGTCAAGGGTATATTTTTGGCCTCAGCTCCACACCATGACAAAGTTACAATGTATTTACCGGTAATAGAGGCACCAAATTGATAGGTGAGGGAGTTGGAGGAAGAATTTCTCAGAGCTAGTTTTTTTTATTTGAGTTAAATTACAACATAGGAACAGTGTACAAAAAATGTAGAAAACGTCAAAAGCCTGGGAACGTCAAAGAGCAAAGTAACTACAATAATTAGAAGTCAACTTCTGGAAACCGTCAAATTGACACTTTGGTTGTTCCAATGTTGAGATGAAAATGTCTAATATTGCTATTGCGTTTCTGCCTCTTCAAAAAGGGTTATTGTACGCTTGTGGGGTGGTAACTATTATCTCATAGGCATGGTACCTTTTCTTAACTCAGAAAATGATCATTTGTAAAACACTAATAATAATTTAAAAAAAAACACTTTCATTTCTATTTTTCTCTCACCTTGCTTATTTTCTTCTACGTGCACGCACAACACAGCATAAATTGTATTGTAAAGCATCAATTTAGCAAAACTTGTGCATATTCTTTTATATTCTTTATTTGGTGCATTTAAAAAAAAAAGAAAAAGAAAAACACACCCTACTGTACTCCCTTACACTAACAATCCCACCCCTCATTAAAGCTGAACATTTATGGCCTTAAGACAGTGTATGGAGACTATTACAGGACATATCAGTTTGGAACAACCGTTAATTCATGTTGCTGGTCATGGTTTTCTCAAATGTGTGTTGACCACAGATGCACTTGATGTAATGATGCTGATCTGAACCTGCTATTTGTGAAAGCGGTTATGAGAGGGGAGGGAGAGCATTACCCGAGGGAAGCAACTGAGTGCCCATTCAGGAGTCCTGAGGAGTCTCCCGTGTTTCCATCAGGATGAAGAACATCTATTGACTTCTTTAGATATTTAGCTGTAGAGTAGAATAAGCTAATATTTAAACAATAATCTTTGACACATTGGTTGCATTGGTGCCTGCAGGTCAGGGAAGGGATCTCTCTTTCATGTGGATCCCCAAGAGGTTTCTTATTTTTTTCCCCACTGATGGGTTTTTTAGGAGTTTTTCCTCATCGTGAAGGAGAGTCTAAGGGCATAAATGTGCTAGTCTTGTTTAGTTAGCATTTGTTAGTTATTTTTCTTGCTGTGTATCTGTGTTAATACATTCCTCTTTTTCTTGTGAAGTCCATTGAAACGGAAATTCTGTGATTTTGGGCTAAACAAATAAAATTGAATTGAATTCAGAAAGTTTATTTTGAATAATATGTTCTCTTTAAATCTGAGCAGCAAATTAAATACATGTAGATACCTTGACAATAAAAAACAAAAATGTTTTATTTTTATTGTTTCAACAGACATGTTGAAACCTAAAAAAATATGAATGAATCTTAAATAATCATAAATCTCACACCAGGAGATACATTTGCATCGGTTGCCTCCATTAAGCGCAGACCAAAGGTTATAGCATTCATCTGGTAAAGAACTTTACTTCAAACTATTTTCAAGTCTGGGAAATTTTAAAAACAGGAGATTTAATTTCAATGGTAAGCAAGTTACATAAAGTGGCATTACACAAGCAGGGACCAATTTCTTCTGAATTTGGAGTTGAATTGTGGTCAAATTAATGGCCTTTCCTCCTTTGCTTAAATATACCTCATGGCAAACAAAAACAGAGCTAAGCATCTTAATACTTGCAACCCAACGTTTTCCGTTTCCACCCCCACATAATTGAAAATAAAAGAAGTCATATTAGTCTCTTTGTGGTCTTGGCTCATAAACCTTGACCGTCAAATCACTGAAACCTCCTGATCTGACTTCATAGCGTGGTAATGCGATGAGAAAAATATCATGCACAGAACAGCTTTTCCTGAATGCATCACCAGAGCACCTGTTGGAGACCGAGTTGCGTGCAAGAGCATGGATCCCATTCCAAAGCGGTCTAATCAGAGACACAGATGCACTGGTTTACTGTGTGAACGGATACTTGGCTATGAAGCCATTCATCACATTTGTTGAAAATTAATTTTGCAAAAAGTCAAACCATTTATTGAAACATGCTGTGATGTTATGCAGATTGTGCACATGGCTTGCAGAATACTCCGCACAGCCTTGCATAGGTGTTACCACATTACATGGCAGCACTACAGACAAGTGCCTTCGTTGCCAAGACAAACAGAGTCCGGGTTTGATTTATGCTGAGGTGATATGTATCTTTAAAGACGACAGCTCACACAGTAAATTCACGTCACGTGAATGTTTTGGGTTGTTGCTACAAAGCAAAACCACAGATGAGTCTCAGAGAACCGTAGTGGCAGACAGTTTTAATTAAAAGCTAGAACACTTATTAGTGAATAAAATATCCACTTTGAAGCCAATTCTCAGGGTAAATCCTAAAATCTGGTGGAAAAAGTTCAATTCAGATTTTCTATTTATGAGATTATTTACTGTCACAATACGAGCCAGTTAAAATTTGACAAACTCCTTGCTACAAGTATAAAATGATCAAACATGGAAATGTTAATAAAACAGAGGTCAGAAATGTCGACTATTCATTCACCTGGTAGAAAACACTGGTTGAAATGGGAATGGGCAAATCCTGTACACCCGTCGTAAAAGCAAAAAAACAAAGAAGACAAAGCAGTCAGTCACCTTCTTAACAATAGTAGGATGGTTTGAAAGAGGTGTGAAGGAAGCCATCTTTGTGAAAAAAGAAAATCCCTCACTGAATCGGAGTGGAGGCGTTAGATACATTCTGCCCGGTATTTACAGCAGCCTTTTGAAGCCATGGACTAAAGATGACACTTCGTGACCCAGTTTCAAGCCTCTCGTTAGCAAGAATTTCTATTCACTAGGCTTTTAGCATTTTTATAATAGGTTCTTTTACTGGTCTGTGGCTACAATAGGAGCCATTCACAGCCATCATAGGTAACACAGGCTCATTGGTCGAGCCCTGTGTTACCTATGACACAGGGCTCAGGGCTCAGGACACAGGGCTTTTCACAATTCGAAAAAGTGTTACCTTAAAATAAGACATTATTTAGCTGCACTGCAAGAGTTTCATTACTATATTTTTTACCTTTTACTCAGGTTAGTATAAATAGATCCAGTTTTCAGTCCATTTCATTCAGATTGAAAATGATTTCCGGATGGAAGTCGAAACGTCTCGATCAAGAATTAAACTGTCCAGAAGACTTTTTTGAAACTTTTTCTACTATGGATCACTCCTGGATGAATGAAGGACTACAAGGACTTCTTAATAATGTTGTTTTTGTCAACGATGACGACAACAAAATGATTTCGTTGACGAAGCATTTTTTTATGATGATGACGTAACGATAACGAAATAAATGCAAAGTTTTGGTGACGAAAACGTGACGAGACATTTGCAAGTTTCTGCTGACGAGACGAAAACGTAACGAAGTAGGCATCAGACTTTCACATTTCTGTCTGTGAAATAAAAACAGCACAGCGGCTGCATCTGTCTCTCACGGCGGGACGCCCCCCACAATGCTGCATGTTCACACCGTCTACAAAACACACCTCCGGCCACGAGGAAGTCACACACCATGGTGAAAACAGCAGCAAAGGAGCTTGGTGGTCAGAAACTTAAAGTTTTCTACATATTTTGCGCAAACAGCATGCTAACTTCAAGCTAATGCGAGCTTGTCGGCGCTGCTAACTTCCTAGTTAGCTTGTTTGCGCTAACGACTGCTTTAAATGCATTCCAATGTTTACTTTGTTTACAGGGTTATTACTAAGAGGTGTCATTTTTAAGTATTCATAAGTTGCAACGTTCCTCACTCACTGAAAAAATTATATTTATTGACGTTGTTTTACGATGTTCGCTGTTTTGCGCAAGTTAAAGCTCGGCAGAGTTTTATTTTTAAACAAACAACCTGCATTATTCTCAGTTATAAAGACACGATTGTTAAAGTTTTGTGGGGGGTTTTTTTACACTGAAACTAATCTAAAAACGTTCTAAGTCTTCCCTGAGGAAAACTCTTTTGGGTTTTCGTGACTAAAACGAAACTATAAAGAGATGACGAAAACGTGACTAAAACCCACACAGACACGGTGAGAACATACTAACTCCACACAGAAAGGCCAGTTTTCCAAGCTTCATCCCCACCCAAGACTTAAACTCACAACCTTCTTGCTGTGAGCCAACTGCGCTTACCCACTACGCTATCGCGCTGCCAGAGACAAAGCAACCATCGGAAAATATTTTATGAATGTTAACGGCCAAAATCCAACAGCAGTTTGTGGTCAGAAGCGTTCAAAGTTTCTCATTGAGACTTTAAAACAGCCTCATAGTGCATCATTAAATGTTGATAATTGGTGATTACCAAAATAAAAGTTTCTGGCTATGACAAAATATTTTTGAGGCAACTAATGCGTAAACAGAGTGGTGAGAACATGGTTTGGTGTTACCAGCGAAGCGGTTTACAACCTGCAACAAATTCTTACTTAAAAATGTTGGGCTGAAAATAACATCTTAATGACAGCTTCTTCTGCTTTCGGCATTTCCCTTCAGGGGTCGCCACAGTAAGTCAGTTTCTTCCATCTAACCCTATCTGCTGCCTCTTCTTTGGTCACACCAACTATCTTCATGTCTTCCTTCACTGTATCCATGCACCTCCTCTTTGGTCTTCCTCTAGGCCTCTTTCCTGGTGGTTCCAAACCCAGCATCCTTCTTCCGATGTACTTTCTCTCCTCTGCACATGCGCTGTTCCCTTGATATGCTCATTTCTAATCCTGTCCATCCTGGTCACTCCCAGAGAGATCATCAGCATCTTCATCTCTGCTTCCTGTCTTTTCTTCAGTGCTACTGTTTCTAGACCAAACAGCATGGCGGGTCTCACCACGGTTTCGTACACTTTCCCTTTCATTCTAGCTGAAACTCTTCTATCACACATCACACCTGATACTTTCCTCCACCTGTTCCAGCCTGCTTGAACACGCTTCTTCACCTCTTTTCCACACTCTCTATTGCTCTGTACTGTTGATCCTAGATACTTAAAATCTTCCACCTTCTTTATCTCTTCTCCCTGTAACCTCACTTTTCCATTTGGATCCCTCTCATTCACACACATGTACTCTGTCTTACTCTGACTAATATTCATTCCTCTTCTTTCCAGTGCATGGTTCTTAATGCCAGAACTTTAACAAAACCTTCAGTCTAGATTTGATGCATGGAATGTTGTTCAAAGATGTCCGAGGCGAAAGAGAATAAATCCAGCATCCAACAGAAACCCATTTGTTGGAACAAAGGCTGCTCCTTGGCCACCTGTTAAGAAAAATTTTACCATCCAATGGGTGCTTAAAGCATCTTGGAAAAAATTACATCTTCTTCTCACGTGGTCTTTTTTAGAAAGAAATACTGGTAGAAAGTTGGAGTTTTGAAACTGTAAAATGTGTACGTGTGAAAAAGCAAATTCAATCCATTTTGCCTTTAAGTTCTTGTTAGTGTCTTTCAGAATAATTTCAGCAGGAAGCTATTCAGTATATGAGACATTCTGACGAGAAAGGGGTTCATTTCTATTTATAGTCTAGCTTTTATGAAGTTATTTTCTTCTGTTAATGAAAAAAACATTACAGGCATCTGAGAAGGATCTGCATAACAACATTTTCCAGATGATTATGCCACAGGTATAGATGGTAACGACTTACCTTTGGGAAGGTTTCCTGAAGGCCTAAATTAAACTGAAATGCAGCGGTGGACTATCTTTTTTTAAAGTGCTCGGTCCTAATTTGTCTACTCTCAAAATACATTTAAACCAAAATACAAAATTAACAGCCATTACATCACAAATTAATTCCCATCTTTTTTTTTTAATATTACCAATCCAGCCTGTCACTGTGAAACACACGTAAGGGAACAGTTACCTCGTGTTCTCATTCCAAAATTTAACGGTTCTTTAAAAATCCATGTAGAAAATTGCTTTCACGGTAAATTTTCCTCCAAAATGGATTATTTCCTTCTTTGAGTATGAGCTGAACAAAAAGTGAAAAATTTTACACCAACAAAAACAATATCTTAGGTCAAATTTGCCACTTAACAAAGTTTGCTGGCTTTTGTTGTTACATTCAAACTTCTGTTCCATTGACTTTCACTTATCCGGGGCCAGGTCGCAGGGGAAACATCCTCAGACGGGAAACCCAGGCTTCTCTCACCTTGGCTGCTTTCTCCAGCTCAACTGGAAAGATCCCAAGGCGTTCCCCAGTCAGCTGTGAGAGATAGTCCCTCCATTGGGTCCGGGGTCTACCTCTGGATCTCCTCCCAGTGGAACATGGCCGAAACACCTCACCACCGAGGCATTCGGGAGGCATCCTTACCAGATGCCTGAACCACCCCATGTGGCTTCTCTCGACCCGAAAGAGCAACAGCTCTGCTCCGAGCTCCTTGCAGATGGCAGAGCTCCTCACTCTATCTCTGAGTGAGAGCCCAGCCACCTTGCAGATGAAGCTCATTTCAGCCGCTTGTATCTGGGATTTTGTTCTTTCGGTCATCACCCATAGCTGGTGATCATAGGTGAGATCCAAACATTTTATACATTCAAGTCTTTCAATTAAAAATTGTTCTAAAATTTCAAATGCTACCAAGCATACTTTTTCAAGTTGAAGTCGGCCCAACAAAAAAATTATTAAGTAGGATCGGTTCATTTTTCAACCATAATAAAATACAATAAAGTAGAAAGACCTTAAAATTTTGACAGACAAAACATGTAATCTACGCAACACAATACTTCAAATTTTTTTACCAAATGCCCAGCAGTAAGCAGTGTTAGGCGGAAAGAATTTTGTCTGCAATACATCCGAGGAAAAAAGGTCACAACCTGTTTATTTTCATTGTTTCTCTTTTTCATGATTTCCTCAAAAGTAACCATTTTTTGAAAAAAAAAAAGTGGATTCATTTGCCTTCATCGAGGTGTTGTTTGTACTTGGACGTTGACGTCTTGAACAAAATTTTGAGGCCAAGTGATTGTTCAAGCAGTTGAAAACAACCAGCAAGCAGTCAATGGCAGGAAGCTAGAGCCTTGCCGGCCTGTTCACACATTTCAACAGCGGAAACTATATTGAACACATAAGGCTGTGAAGTTGAAGTGAGAGTTAATGGAAGAGGAGTTTCTCTTTTTGTGCACATGATTGAATTGAATTAAAAAGACTTTTCATTTATCCCTGATGGGAAATTTGAATGCTGCAGTGCTTCAGTCATATAATCATACAATGTTATACAACATTATACGTATATATACTGTGTATATATACAGTATATATATATATATATACCGTATTTTTTTATTATTTATTTATTTATTTTAATCTGTTGTGAGTGAAAGTGAAAAGTTAAATAGTTTGATGGCGGATGGCAGAAATGATTATCTGTACCGTTCCTTTGAGCAGTTGGGTTGCAGGAGTCTATTGCTGAAGCTGCTCTTTAGATGGTCCCCAAATTCATGGAGGAGCTAGCAGGGATTTAGCATGATTGGTGACAGTTTTGTTTTGATAAGAATTGCTTCATATTAATTTAAAATGAGGTTTTTGCACTATAAAAGTCCTTTAAAGTCACACTGAAAGAGACTGAACAGAAACAAATAATTAGTAAAGCATTAGTGCAGCTTAAATTCTTCAGATCTGCCCTAATTATTCTGAGGGTTCAAATATCAAATATCTTGATATTTTCACATGTGAAAATGCAGCTAATGCTCTGTATAAAGACTTTGAGCGTCTCCAACTTGTGTGTAAATGGAAAGTGCCTAAATTTGGATTGAAGACAGGAAAGCTTGGTTAATAAGACTCAGGACTTAAGAGTGAGCAACCCAGATTCAGTTTCTGCCGTTGACATGAGATTGGTATGGTTCTTTGGCGAGATCCTTCAAGCAGCTTGTGCTTCTGACCATGAAAAACGAAAGATGGAGTACCAGCTCAGATGTCGCACCAAAATACTTTACTTTTACCTTAAAAGTAAATACTGTATACGGTCCTTTGGACCGTATTTTTTACAGTAGTGTTTATCTTTGTTGTAAATTATTTCACAAGTGGTTGACAAAAATGATATATTTATGTTATAAGGAGGTAATGAACGAGGAGCAATAAGACTTTCTATTTCCAAATGGTCACTCAAAATTTTAAGCCTTTTCGTTTATATGGCTCTGAATTTGATGTATTGCGCCTGTTTAGTTTAATTCTGCCCTCCCAGCATGAATGCAGCTCAGAGCCTTTCCACGGCCTTAAAAAAAAAACTATTAAAAATGTTGACAAAAATGTCTTATTTTATACTAAATCATTAGCCTTCTATGTTTTTCTGCACTCTAGTCACGTATGACGCGTCGAGAACTGTCTGGTGCCTCTCAGTCATTTTCTAGAAACAACATTGAGAGGTTCCATTAGGTCAAAAGTCATAGTAAAATTTTAGTGGGGTTACGGACTCTGCAAGATTGTAGGGTACTTCCTGACTGGGTGCAGTAAGTTTCACCAAAAAAAAAAAAAAAGAAAGAAACACACATTTCTTTTTGACATCCTAAAAATAAAAACGTCCCAATTAGGGTTCAGAAAGTGACATGAATGTTGATAAAGTATCACATTGTGTTAATGTATTTTCATTTATCATGCAAAACCCCTCATAGAAATGTATTCTTTTTCTTAGAAGGGGTCTTAAAACAAGCGTAAATCTGCCTTTTCTTGGAAGCCAGAATAATTATTTTATTGGCGAGTTGGATGGGCTACAAAAAGAAAAGACATTCTGAAAGATTGCTTCCTTTTCAGTTTACACAAATGATTGAGTTGGGATGAATAATCAAAAATGACCTAAATGGATTCATAAATTTGGTTTACCCCACGTGACTTTCCCAATGAGGACAATATGGAATAGCTTCAAAGTTCTCATGTTTATATGCAGAGAGACTTTTTCCTTTGTCAGTTTCAGCTTAGTTGTGGTCAGGATGATAAAATGAGCTGAGTAAATAACTGGCGTTCTGTGTATGACAAAGTGCCACATCAGCACTTCTAATGAGAGAGTAGAGCCAGAAAGTTGAAAGTAAAAATAATTATAAGCTAATTAAAACTGTGTATTTTACAAATTGCAATCTAATGGAATTGTCTTGCACTCTTTTGAATGATTAAAAAAAAAACAGTATTAACTTTTTTTCCCCCACTATTTAGTTTTGCACAAAAGGAAAGCAGAGGTACTGTGTGTCCAGGACACCAGATGGAAAAGTGTCAAGGCTAGAAGACTGGGAGTGGGGTTCAAGTTGTTCTATCACGGTGTAGATAAGAAGAGGAATGATGAAGGAGTTATTGTGAATGAGTAGTTTGTTGGGAATGTTCTGGAGGTAAAAAGAAGATCAGACAGGTGATAAGCCTAAAACTAGAAATTGAAGGCTTGATGTTAAACGTTGTTTGCGGGTATGCTCCACAGGTAGAATGTGGTGTTGATGAGAAAGAGAAACTTTGGTCAGACCTTGATGAGGTGATTCAGAGTATCCCTAGAAGTGAGAGAGATGTAATTGGGCAGACTTCAATGGGCATGTTTTGCAGGAAACCGAGATGATAAGGAGGTGATGGGCAGGTTTGGTATCCAGAACAAAAATGCAGAAGAACGGATGGTGATCAGCTTTGCAAAAAGATTGGAAATGGCTGTAGAGAACACTTTTGTCAACAAAAGGCTGAAACACAGCCTTCCTCTACTCCATTAGAGTGGAGTAAAGCGTACACAGGTACTCTGAAGGAGATTAGTGACTGCAATGTTGTAGTAGGAGACAGTGTAGCCAAACTGCGTAGGAAGGTGGTGTGTAGGATTACCCTAGTAGTGAGGAAGTTTAAGAGGATGAAGGGAATGCAGAAGACTAAACGGTGGAAGCTGAAAAAGGAAGAGTGCTCCCAGATGGCAAACATTATTTAATAAGAAAACAATAAGTCCTCTTGGTAGTACTCAATGAAGGCCAAGGCAAAATGTGTTAGAGTGGTTTTTTGCGACTCAATAACAAAATAAAACTTGAAGATATGGCATTTGGAATATGTATCACACAATGCGAGGTTACTTAAAATGCAGCTAAACAAATTTCTTATACTCATTATCTAAGATCAGAAGCCTTATTGAATTTTCACACATAATTGTAAACAAACTTATTGCAACAGACTGTTGACCTCTTTAGGCTGTACCCCATGTTGTCCTGCCCAATGTGGGTTAAAAAAACAGATGAATGGGGAGCTATTTTAAAAACAAAGCCCTTACATTTTAAACATCACTAACAACTGCTGAATTATATCGTCTCCCTTCTTTGGCGTTGAAATGTTAGATTTAAAGTTATTTGAAGGGAGGTCCTTATAAGGGTTAACAACAAGCATTTAGAAAGCGGTTTGGAAAATTAAATGAAAGGAAAAGAAATACAACACCCCCTACAGATAAATGTTTGTGTTGCCAACTGAATGATCAAACACTATTGGTTTCCATTTCTCTGACTAAATTAATCTTTGTTTCATGCCTGTAAAGCCTTTACCGTGAAGTCGAGCTGATTCGGTTACATATGACCCAGTCGTTTCACATTCTGGTTAAGTTTTCTTGGATTTTGGAATCACTCTGGTCTGGCTGCTCTCAGACAAGGGAGGCCCCGCTCTGTCGAACCACTTCCTGTTGTCAAACAGACAAATAGTTTCTCTGTTTTCTGACTTCACAGCAGCAGGGAGGAAACAGTAAATGAGAAACTGACGAGAGGGCAAAAAACTGCGGGGAATTAAGAGCATGATAGTCCCCATCTTGTTAATTATTCTTTCATCATTTCAGAGAGGTGATGATTGTAAACACACACTGTAAATGGGGAGGGGGACTCTCACATGAGCCCTGCCTGACTCCAGGAAGACTTTACATTTCTGTTTTGGCTACGGGACCTGATTGAAAGCTTTAGATTGTTCCAACTTCACATTGTTTATGTGCTTGTGCTACTATGTATGCGCCCATGTTTAGGCTGTGAAAGATTTCTTTATTTTCTTTCAGGCCTCACTGTGCTAGCTCGTACTTTGGGAGTTTAAATTTGACAGCTGAACGTAAGCCAATGAAATGTGCAGTCGGAGGGAAAAAAGCTTTCCTAATTTGTCTGAATTCCTTATATGGGCGTTGGCGTCCTAAATTTAAATGGATAAATAAACAGTTTAGTCCTAGATTATTCTAAACTTTTAAGTGATTAAATAACAGTCATAAAAAAAGCCTCCAATAAAAAGGTTTTTTTAGGAAAATAATTTTATGGAAAAAAAAGCCATTTGCAGAAATTTCAAACTGTATTTTCTTCATTTTATTCTGTTTTTTTGCTTTTATGTTGTCCAAATATAAGCTGTTTTCTGTACTTTTAACCCAAAACGTAAAAGCCGAGCATCTCTTAAATAACATATTTACTTTACATCATTTTAAAATGAACTTTATCATAACCATCAGTTGTGATAAAATATGACCCAGCTTGGACTACTTGGCATACAAACAAACCAAGTGCAAATTGTAATTACCAAATCAATATTTTCTCACATGAAATTACAAATGACCTTTTTATTAGAGCTGTCTTGGTGGATTTAGGGTTGTGTAACTCATGCGTTATACCCCATATGTGAGCATAGGTTGAAACCAAACTCGACTCCCTTCTCAATTTGTCTCACTTCATAAATCCTTCATTATGGTGCTGCAGCTTTGCAAAAACAGTAATATGCTGAGAGAAACAGCTCCAAGTGGTTTAAGGCTGTCTGTCACCAGTAATTTTATAAACCAGATGGACAGGTGACGGCAGAGGGGGGGAAGCATGTCATCCTGATGTAGATCGAAAACAGTCAAGAGGCAGGCTACATCCTGGACAGGTCACCAGTTTACCACAGAATCACAATGAGACACTACCTACTCAGTTCTGTTTTACCATTAATTTGAAGGAAAAAAATGTTCTGCTGCCAGAGTTAAAGAGTAAAATGAATTATTTTAGACCAGTTTAAAGGAGTTAAAAGGACCTCATAATACCGTAATTTCACGACCATTAGGCACACCATACGAAAAGGCGCAGTCTCAGTTATGTGCGCCATTGCTGTATTTAACACACACATAAGGCGCTCCGTACGAAAAGGCGCAGTCTCAGTCACACACCGCCTTACAACAACACACACGCAAGCATGCAAATGTGCATATTAAAAAATAGATCGGGAGCAAAACTGAGTTTGGTTGTGCTTTATTTAAGTAGTAACGATACTAAACAAGCACATTACCGGTAATAGTCTTTATTCAAATCCGTCAAAGTCCTCATCCTCTGTTTCGGAATCGAACAGCTGCACAAAATCCAACAGAACAGGTCCACTTCACTCCTTGCTGTCAAAGTCACTGTCTGTACTGCGCGGCACCTCAGAAAGGATACCAGCTTTTGAGAAAGCTCGGATAACAGTACCAGCAGACACATTAGTCCAAGAATCTACAATCCATTGACTCGTTAATGCTGAAATTTCTCGCGGTGGCTCGATTTCCATGTTCATCCACGTAGCTGATTGCCTTCAGCTTAAACTGAGCGTCATAAGCGTGTCTCTTTGCCATTTTCAGGGTTAAAAACAGCAATGTCGTGCATACAGCACATACGTACCTTTTTTAAACACAATCCACGCCCACACTTCACTCTTTAACGTTCTCATGCCTTTTCTTTCAAGTGCCCCTCGCCTCACGGGCACCGCTTTTTGTTTTAGGTCCGCCTTTTCTCACGAGCATCGCGTTTTCTTTTAGGTCCACCTTTTCTCACGAGCACTGCATTTTCTTTTAGGTCCGTCTTTTCTCACACACAAGGCGCACCGTACAAAAGGGCGCACCGCTCATTTTGAAGAAAATCTAAGATGTTTATATGCGCCTTATAGCTGTGAAATTACGGTGATTTTATTCTTGGACTCATTCGGTCAACTGATGAATCTATTTTTCAGATGGCGCAGAAACAAACATGACTTGCACTTTCCGAACTGTTTCTCAAAACAGTCAAAAGCCACATTGAGCTCCCACTTGCTTGCTCTCTTGTAGTTTTACTGTAAATGGTTCATTTCTGATGATGTACAGTATGCATAAAAAAAAACATTCCCATCAACATATACGACAGTATAGAAAATTGTCTGTAGGTGGTCTCCAGTGGCGGAGAATGAATGCCTTTAAAGTTTTTCTGTTAGCCTCTACAATATCTGAATCACAAACTGGTTTAAATGAGATGATTCTCACCAATAAAATTTCAAAATTATTTTTCTGTTGTCTTTCACAGCTTTCCCAATAACTGTGTCACTTACAAATGTGTTTTTTTGCTTTAAAACATTTGACCAATCAGATTTCAGCCAGCGTTTGTTGCAGGTTTGATTAAAAAAAAGAAAAAAAAGAAGCTTTCATAAAGGCCATACAACTGTTATGTTGGTTCCTCATCCTGATACATCAGGCTGTTCTTTTTGATCCGTAGAAACAGTCTGACCTCACTGCATTGCGGTAGGTGGGTACTTTTTTGTTTTAACTTAACCTTTGCTTTTCTGGTTTGGACCAGATGTGATGTTTGTAAAGCACCTGAGCAGTCAGTGTAGTCCTGAAAACAAAACAAAAAAGAAACAAACTAGTCCCGTCAGCTGCAGGGCAACCACGTCTTTGCCCTGACGGAACTTTTTGAACACTGTCTTTAAATTCTCAGTGTTCTAGATCATTGCCAACACAGACTGGGCAGCATGGCTGACTTCCCTTTTTTCAGCTGCCAAATTACCATACAGCCCGGACAAACGCTTGTTTTCTCGTCCTGCTGTCATTTCTATTTGCTGATTGGCCTGATGTTTTCCGATTGGTGCAATTGTAACCTAATGCCTCCAATCCCTGACGCATATACTGAAGTAAAATGAAATTGAGTGGAGTACACAAAGTGTACAGAACTTTTCTTTTTTATTTTTAAGTTATTTATTTATTTTTACATGCTTTATCCAAAGTGGAGAATAGTTTTCCATTTTTGGTAGCCACCATTTTTGGTAGCCATTTTTGGTAGCCACTGGTTCTCGCTACCAAAAATGTTAATTCTGTTTCAAGTCTGCCTGGACTCAGGACACATTTTTTGGACAAAGGTTTGCATTACACAAGGAGACGTCATCATTTTTCTTTTTAATACATCAATACAATATATAACAAGTGGGAAAAAAAGCAGTGAATATGGCGTCATTTGGTCAAACTAAACAGAAATGTGTTTACTTGCCATGTGAAAATTATTTTCACACGGTACACTATGAAATAATGATGTGTGAAAAGGACTCATGTTGTTGGAGAAAAGAAGAAAAACCAAAAACAACAAAGATTATTTTTCTGAGGACCAACCAGACCTTCTAATCAACCAGGCATCCAGTTCCCCAGGGGTTCATCAATCAGAGACGAGAGAAGATGGTTCCATCCAAGTCAAATAAAGGAAGGCATCTCCTTAAAACAGAAGTGAGAACCAAAGCAATCGTGTGCGAGTTTGTGTGTGAATGAGATGATATTTCAGCAGCCACAGCAATCACAAGCTGCAGAATAGAAGTAGGATGAAATACTTTTTGGGTTTTCTCAGTTTGGACACCACAAATTTTAAATATCTGCTGACAAATTTGACATGTTGTCCGTGTTGACGGTTACTGCAGCAGGTCGTCATGGACACATGACGTTTCTCTCTGACCGCCCTCTCCAACTCTCATGCAATGTCCAAAAATTGATCGTTTTACAACTGATTATTTTTTATATTTTTTGGCTCGTAAAGAGAATGGGCGAGCCTAAAGAGAAAGGGTAACTCCTCTTTCTGTAAAGAATCAAATTTATTTCTAAATCTTTTCAAATATTATTCTTTTGTGGTATTCAGTTTGGTTTAATAAAATACATCAAATTAGGATTAAATGTTTCCAAAGACTCTGATTTTCACTACGGCATTTTCTTTGTTAGTGGGAATAAAAAAAAAAAACAGGCACAGATGGTTTTATTAAACTACTTTTTTATGTATTTTTTTGCATCGTGGATAAAAGCTCCGCTTACTCAAAAACGAAATGTCATGCTGATGACGCTTCGTGAACCAGATTAAATTTCTGTCCTAACAATGATAACAATAATCTGCTGTAAAGGCTTAAAACAAACATATTGACAGTGAATAATTTGACTCAGAGGACATATCTAGGGTTATTGTGCTGTTCTTGGGTGATAATTCTTCTCCATTACATTTATAGGCAAACATGCTACCTTTTCCGTTCCATTGTCTTCCGCTTATCCAAGGTCGAGGTGCGGGGGCAACAGTCCCAGACGGGAAATCCCAGGCTTCTCTCACCCCGGCTGCATCCTCCAGCTCACCCGGAAGAATCCCTGAGGCGTTCCCGGGCAAGCTGTGGGACATAGTCTCTCCAGCAGGTCCAGATTCTTCTTGTGCGTCTCCTACCGATGGGATTTGCCCAACACACCTCGCTAACAAGGTGTTCAGGAGAAATCCTAACCAGATGCCCGAATCACCCCATCTGGCTTCTCTCGACCCCAAGGACCAGCTGCTCTACTCCAAGCTCCTCTTACTCTATCTTTGAGTAAGAGCCCAGCCACCCTGTGAAGGAAACTCATTTCGGCCGCTTGTATCCGCGATCGCGTTCTTTCGGTCACCACCCACAGCTGGTGACCATAGGTGAGGGTTGAAACGTAGGTCCACTAGTAATTTGAGAGCTTTGGTTTTTGGCTCAGCTCTTTCGTCACCACGAGGGACTGATGCCACCTTTTCTTAGCTAAGAAATGGAAAAAAAAACTAAAAATACTTTTATTTTCTTTCACTTTAGTTTTTGACACTTTAAATTCTACCGTCTTTGCGCTCCAAAATTAGTCCTGCCCAAATAGCCCATACACAACTTATCCGGGCCTGGGCCGTGGATGCAACAGCCTTAAACGGGAATCCCACGCTTGTTGCCCTTGCCCAGACGCAGGTCACTGAGGCCCCCCCTTGGAACCTGGCCTGAGAATGGGGCATGAGAGCGGGCGCTTGGTGGTTTTTACTCATTGGACCCAGCCCGAACAGGGGACATGGGTCGCCCTTCCAGTGGACTTACCACCTGTGGGAGTGGCCATAGGGGTCGGGTGAAGGAGGAGATGGGTCGCAGCCAACGACGGGGACCCTGGCGGTCAGATCCTCGGCTGCATAAGCTAGAAATTTTGCACAAACATGCACAATTAAATCAAAAAGCCTTTTCAGGCATGTTTTTGATGTTTAAATAACAGTAATGTGGTAGAAACTTTTAAAAAGTTGATTTTGCAACACACCCACCTTTTAAGAAAGTTTTTATAATAAATATAGAAACAAAGTCGAAAATAAATCGTTTTCAAATCTGCTGTTACACTTGGTATAAAGCTTGCAGAATATTTATGTAGCTACGGGACCCTTTTTCCCCTCGTAAACACATTTGCCGACATGTTTGCTGAATTAACTTGTCTAATGGGATTAATACACTAATAAGAGGTGTTTCAAGTTGTGTGTACCTCGCTGCCTGTTACTCTTGGCTGTTTAAGAATGATTAGTCACTCAAATTTGTCATCCTTGGCACATCTTAACTTTTACCAGAATCTGACATCATGCATATGAAAATTAAAACCAACAAGCATGTCCATCGTTGCTAATTAATCCCATTTGGTTAACTTCTGTTTGGCCCTAAACAGCAGTAAGTATGGAAGATTAGAGAGCATTTCACATTCCTTTATGTATGAAGTCATGTCTCTTTCTGAAAACTCCCCCTTTTTTAAAAACATTCATTATTTTATTCAGATTAACAACATCCAAACTTAATCTCTAACAGATAATAACAGTATTTAAATGTTATTTTTCTGAAATGGAAGCTCTTCATCAACTGTTATCCTAACAAAGTCTTTTTGATTTTATTTAACTGGGATTAACCTCATAGATTTAATAAATCTGAGAATGATAGATGTTCTTTTTTCATCCAAGTCAATAATTTTAAAACAAAAATAATTTCATGTATACAGCACTTTATTTTATGGTAGAGTGTAGACTTGTAAAGCCTGCAGAAGCCAGCTGGCATACAGTTTTACAGCAGAGCCTCAATGCTTTAACACTTTAAATGCCTTTGTATGGTTTTACTGGTCAGACCTGAAAAGAAATGACTGTACCGAAGGTGAAAATAATTAGCACAGATACCCTCACACTTTAAGATGCTGACAGTTTGTAAAGCTTCTGTGATATCGTATCCTCTGATTTTCTCTGGAAAACAACACTGGCAAGAGTGGTAAACACTGTATATATAAATTGAATTGGATACACGTACTTTATTAATCCCAAAGGAAAATTTGAGTGCTGCAGTGTAAACCCCTCGATGCCCCCTCGCCCCTATCCACCGGCGTCCATCTGGCAACCTAAAAGCTGGAGTCCAGAAAGGGTCGCAAAGTCTGGCCGCAGTGAACAGCACCAAACTGGCCTCTCTGTATTTGACTGGCTCCTATTGTGTGCCTCCAGTTTCTCAAGCGAGCAACCGGACGTTTCCATGGAAACCGCAAAACACTGGGCCTGAAGCACCTCCTCTAGACCGTCTCCTTCTCTGCACCTCCTCCAGATCGTCCCGTTCTATTCAACTCCCACAGGACCAAAACCAAGTCCTCCAGCCAAGATGGATAAGGCTCCGAGAACCACATCAACATGTTAACATGCATGACTCCGTTACGAGCTTGCTGTTGGGAGCTAACCGGACAATTTCTAAAAAAAAATGCTGTCCGAAAGAAAAACAACAAAGTTCAAAATGACGTCTGAAGTGTGCTCAAAATGAAATGTCCAGAACGAGACAAAACATAGCCAGAAGAAGGGAGACAAACTCAGTGAAAGTTGGCAATTAAACACTAAAGTAACAGGGAGCACTGCAGCAGGCAGCTTCCCAGGGCAACGCCTCAACCATAGACTGCTGTTAAAAGCTTAAAATTGTACTTTTCTGATTAAAAATTTTGTTTGATTTATGCATGTACATTAAAGAACTGAAACGGCGAGAAAACCCAATCAAAGCCCTTCTGTTTCCGTTCTATTGTCTTTGGTTTACCTGGGGCTGGGTCGCAGGGGCAACATCCTCAGGCAAAAAACCCAGGCTTCTCTCACCCCGGCTGAATCCTACAGCTCATCCGGAAGGATCCCGAGGAGTTCACTGTCCAGCCGTGTTATACAGTCTCTCCTTCAGATCCGGAGTATGCCCCTTGATCTCCTTCTGAAGGGACCTGCCTTAAACACCTCACAAGTGAGGCGTTCAGGAGTCATCCTAACCAGATACCTGAACCATCCCATCTGGCTTGGCTCTACTCCAAGCTCCTCAATCTATCTCTGATTTCCATCCTGGCCGCTTCACACCCGGAGGCAAATTGGTCCGGCGAGAGTTGGAGATCCCAGCCCGATAAAACCAACAAGACCACATCATCCGCAAAAAAGTTGAGTATTTATTGCACTCAGCTAAATAGATGCAGGTTAAAGGAAAAAAATGTCATGTTCCTCAACAACTTATACAGAAGTTTACATTGTGCGGCCATAACTGAGGAGAAAACTATTGCATGAAATCTGTACTTATTACCAAATTCTGACAAATCACAGCAGATTAAAATATTCAATATTAAAAAAAACTTGATGTGAATACAATCTGATATTCAACTGATTTAACTGTTACTGAGGACATATGGTGTGAAAACTTGCTCAAACATTATCAAAGGCAACAGTACAATTGAAACAAGTTGAACCAATTTTTATATTGACAAGACGACAAACTGAATACTAGCTCCAAAACAAATGCCACTTATCAATAGTACCAACGGTCTTTCTTTTAAAAAAGATATCAAATGACTGGTGGGAACTTTGATGACTTTTTATTCTTAAAACAATTTGTCACTGAGGATCAGAGACCGTGTGAAATTTTGCAGAAAAATTATCTAAACTGACATAAAAAGCCGGTCTGCATCCGAACCAGAGGGAGAGGTAAAATCTGCTAACATCAACATTTCACAGATGCCCTCGTAAAAAAATAAATACAAAGCAATAAACAGCTTACTTCCTTTAATTGTTGTAAAGGAACTATCTGTTTCTGAAATTTGAAACAGTTATTAAAGTAGATGGACACATTTAAGATGGTCTTACATGTTCATTTGATGCAAAAAGTGTGAGAACTTTTTTGAGATTCTGAATTTATTGCTAAATGATAGCCATTTTCACCTTTCAGAAACAGCCATGTCTCTGACTGCCAGCGTATCCACAACATCTACAAAGCTGCAACAACTTGTAAATTTTGTTTCTATTTGTTTTTTCAGATATTGGGCAAAAAAAGTAGAACAATTTCTCTGAATATTTTATTTTAATTGGATGGTCAGGCTGATTGGCCATTGATGATGGATGCCCCAATAAATTGCCAAAGCTAAATCACATTCATTGGGTGCTCACGACACAGAAACAGAGAAGCTGTCAAGGTGTGGGTGCAGAAGGAGTAAGAGTCCATTTGCAGGACAATAAACAATATTCATTAATTGAGGAAGACTAGCAACGCTGTGGGAAAAACACATCGTTCAAAAAGGAACGTCTCATAGTAAATGTTCAAAAGCATCTCTTGGTCAGACAGCCAGGGAGAACTGGCTGGAAGGAGTGCTGACCCGTCCAGGAAGTCAGGGCCCACTGCCTTCAAACAGGTTGCATGCCAATGATCCTCAGGTGTCCTGAATCAGGAAGTTAGAGGACGGTCCCAGGCTCCCTCTGGTGGTAGGTGAGAGAATTCCCACAGAAGCTTAATTTATCTTACACTTATTCAGGCATTTAGTTTTTATAAAATCTGATTGTCTAATCCAACAAAAAGAAAAAATATAGTATAAATTATTGTACTTTATATTGTAGAAGTAAAAAAAAGTTATTATGTAGTTTTTGCAGAAATTGTGTAATTAAATGCAGCATTCAGCATATTTTCTTCTTAAAACCATGTAGCAGAATGAGGAAATTAGGAGAAAATGGAGGGTAACATAACCACAGCAATTAGTATGATCACATCTGTAGCCTTTTTAATGAGCGGGACCTAAAATAATTGCTCTGTGAATTGTTTTCTACCGACCACTCCGCCAAGCTGTGACTGGCCATGTAGCATTTTAATAACCTACACTTATTCTATACAGCTCTAATTAGTAAATAACAGCATTAGAATGCTGCGTTGGTGGTCACAGGTCCGGGGTCTGTAATAACTGAGCTGTTACTTTTCTGTGGCTCCATTCATCTACTAATTGTTAGCTTTGCTGTTTTAATCCAATTTCAAAGAGCTTTTATTCATCAGGCTTGATCTTAAGTCCAAGGTAAGAATAAATAGAGCATAAATAAACAGATGTAGAGTTTGATCCCCAAAAAATATCTTTCTTATTTGATAATGATATGGGTTGAATTTGGCTTTTTAAAACCTGCTGTAAAAATAAAACTAATCTTTAAAATCATTATTTTCTACACGTTACCCAGAGAATAATTAGAATAAATCTGTGTTTTGTTTGTCCTCGTGTTCTTCTCTGGACCATTTATTCTGAATACCCCCATTACCCTCTTTTATTTATGGACATTTTTGTCATCGCACCCTTGGTTCACGAGGGACTTCTGCTCTTAAGCTCAGAACAAATGGTCAAGAATCCGAAACCTGAGTCTTCGTCGTTATTTCTCCTCAGTCGACACGTTGCCATGTGTGGTAAGTTTGTCTAAGCTCCCCCAGTGAAACTGGCAAACAAAGGGAAATAACTCCGAGGGAGTCCTGCATTACTTTGCTGCTTGTAGGAAACCATGATGTTTCATGAAGCTATTATGCCTATGAGCAAATCTGTCTGAGGATCTCATTAAAGCTAACTGAAATGCAGATGGTCAAAACACCATGTTTTCTTACAGTAAAGTAGAAATCCACGACATGCAGATGTGCTGTAAGAGGTGTCAAAGCTACGCAGGGATTGCAGACCCAACCACCCAGTGACATCTCTAAACAAGCCTGTGAGTCATGTTTAAAAAGGATACCTCTGGAGGTTAAATTCAATAATGTATGTTATCATCTTCTTCCATTTTGCAGGGTAAGGCTGTGGGGGTAGCCACTTTGCTGGCAGGCACACACTTTCCTCATCGTAGCCACATCTTCCAGCTCATCTGGGGGGTATTTTAGGTGTCCAAAATAATCCCTCCAGAGGATCCTATATCTACCACTGAGTCACTTTCCAGCCAGACATGCATACTTACCATGTAGGAGGCATCATGAGCAAGGGTCCAATTATAAGGATTTGGGTAGATCTTAAGCTGAGCAGCCATCTTTGCTCAGTTTACGCACCGTGCTTATGGTGAGCTATCACCAGTTTGCATGAAAATTGTACAAGTTGTTGCCATTGTGCAGTGATGGCATCTTCCACAAGGGAATTTGTAAGTGCCACACATTGATCTGTCACTTAGCGCTTCTTCACTGCTTCAAATGCTTCATTCACTGTTTCATTCACCGTTTCATTCTTGAAGCAGTGAAATGAAGCATTTGAAGCAGTTTGCATACTTCAGCTCACATCTTACAATTTGCATACTTCAGCTCCTGACTTGGTTTACTGACTTCACCACCTGTAGAGAAAGCTCAACTTGCGTGGAAGTTGGTGTCCGCTCAAATTTTAGTGTGTGCATGCTTTATTAATAAGGCCCTGGTTGCTCAAACCACCTCACTGCTGTGGTTTGTTGCTCAGAAACAGAAAAAAACTCGTCCATCTGTAGACTATTTAGCTATCTATTGCAGTTTTCATGTACAATCTTTTTTGAGTAGTGATGAAAAAGGACAGACAATGACTAAGAAAGGAAATATTGAGTATTAAAGGAACATGTGCCGGCTGTTCTCTGACCAAAAGTGACTCCACGCGATGCTTGTGAAAATGGTTTTGATTATATTTTCCTGTGACAGAATCGTTTAATAGCAAAGAGAGGTGCTAAGGTGGAAGTGAGCTGACGGCATTTTAATACCCCAAAAGGAGAAGGCATTTATTACTGTAACCATGGCAACTAAAAAACACATTGTAGATTAAATTTTAATTGTCCTGTCAGTTTGGTTGGATTTGCGAGGATATTTTAGTATCATATGAAATAATTACGTCCAATATATTGACTCATGATTGAATTAAAATTTAAAGGTTTTTTTTTTCATAGTAATGAGTTCATGTGAGTACCTGCAGATTTAACTGTCACATTATATGAAGGAAGCAGCTGCTCACTAATTTCGTACTCCTGGGGAGCTCCGATGAAGCTGTAATATGAGGGCCTTACTCAAGAGCACTTGGAAGTCAGAGGAGAGATCTGTTTTTCTGCTCCCTCTTTTTTTTTTTTTTTTGCAGCTGCTTCATTTATTCAAACGGGCCACCCTCTGACCACAAGGTCAGTTCTCCTGCCGCCAGACCTTTGTGCCACCTGGTGAAGTACTTGGCCAGAGATTGAAATGTAAATACCACTCTTGTTAGTTTTTGCTCAGGCTACCCTTTTAACAGGAATTCAAGCTGTGATAGAGCACCGTTGAGTCCTGGCAAATGAAAAGACATAATTCAAATTATTAAGTGATTCAGAAAAAGTTGGAGGATTGTGAGAAACACTGTGAAAGACCACACTTAAGTAGCCTTCTAATCGAATCTGTCAGTGTGTCCTCATCTGGGTTTTTCAGACATTTAACTCTTTGTGCAAGAAACATATTAACTTCAGACAAAAATGCTCTTAAACCTGGTGCTTTACTGGAACCACCAGGAAAGAGGTCCAGAGGAAGACCACAGAGGAGGTTCATGGATACAGTGAAGAAGACAGGAAGATAGTTGGCGTGACCAAAGAAGATGGAGAAGATAGGGTTAGATGGAAGAAACTAAATTGCTTTAGCGATCCCTGAAGGAAAATGCAGAAAGAAGAAGAAACCTGTACGGGTGTAGTGGTCGAAAATGGCTGCACTAGTTCTCAGGCAAAAAGCCCAAAAGCGTCCGTCGCAACTCACATTGGAAAACGTAAATATTCTCGTTTTCAATACCAGAAGTTTTTCAATTTTATTACAGATTTTATTGGCGTAACCCATCTACAGAACACTAAATCACTATCATGAGACCAGCACAAGGGTGGTCTCATGATAGTGAGACCTGTCAGAGATCTCTGCTTGGTAGGCTGACCTTGAGATTTACCAACATGTTAAACTGCTGCCTATTTGACACTGCTAAATCATTTGGACAGTCTGGGAAAAAATAAAAAGTCTAGAGGAATCAGAAAGATTTGCTTATCCCTACGTAGAGGTACCCTGTGAATTGTGCCTGGCCGGTTGTTAAAGATACATAGCACATGAGAACGGAAGATTTCTGTCATTTGCACAGTGACTAGTTTGGTAGGACCGACTGTTGTGGCAATGAGGATTCACTTGAGTCGATGACAGGTCAGTTGGATTGTGTTTCATTCAGTGGAAATCCCAGATATCAAGCGAAATCATTTTATCCCAATTGGGGTTATAATTGAATCCCTATTCACTAATATTTATATAACAGATCTGGTTTCTAATGCCTCTTGTCAAAATAGTTTTACTGTTAAACTTTTGGTGTGGGAATATTTCTCAAGAACTGTCATTTGTATGACTTCGTTCCTTTTAAAATGGATTTTTTACCATTACAACTTTGCAGTAGTAACAGCCAGTAATGACTTATCAGGGTGGAAACATCTGCACAGCTGTTCGATATTGAGTGATCAGTTAAAACACGCAGGAGCTCCACAACCATTAGTCTGATTTACTTAATTTTAGAAGGAAAATGAGTGGTTACAGAGTCCGAATAATATTCTCAAGTAAACTAGGGTTTGTAGGAAGAAGAAAAAACAGACTGCATTTCATTGATTGTAGGTCCTGATTAGTTGGGACATGTCTCGGCCGCAGTACAACGAGCACAGCACTGAAAGAGGTAACATTGGGTTTTTAACAGAGCCGTCTTCATTGTTCCATTGTTTTAATACTATTTCATTCGTTCTGTTGTCTTCTGCTTATCCAGGGCCAGGTCGAGGGGGCAACAGCCTCAGACAGAAAGTCCAGGTTTCCCTCACTCTGGTCGCATTCTCAAGCTCACCCGGGTGGATACCAAGGCATTCCCAGGCCAGTTGTGAGACATAATTGGTCTGGTGGGCCCAGGGCCTACCTCTGGAACAACCCTATCTTCAAAAACTCTCATGAAGAGTAACATCATGGCCAAAAATTCCCCTTGACCGGATGTAGTTCACTAGGGCACCGTTATGAAGCCAGGCATGAGGGGAGGCCCAAGAGCGAGCGCCTGGTGGCTAGGCTTTTACTTATGGGGCCCGGCTGGGCTCAGCCCGAACGGGGGACATGTGCCGTCCTTTAAGTGGACTCACCACCTGCAGCAAGGACCATAGTGGTTGGATGAAGGAGGAGCTGGGCAATACCCGATGGCGCACCAAAGGTGGTCAGACCTTTGGCTGCATAATTCTAGTTTTAATACTGTTATTTATCAAAGTATGCTTTATCGGTGTGATGCGCCTTGGGCAGCTTTTGAGTGAAAGGTGCTATACAAAAAAGTTATCATGACTTTTAAAGAGTAATACCTTTAAGCTAACAATACCAGGGTGACCAACTGACTTTATTAAGGGAGGAAGTGCCTCCATTCTATAAATATTTTGCTCGATGAATCCATTGTGGTAGTCATTTGGAAAGCAGGTTGATGTTTTCTTTGCTTTCAGAAAAAAACTGCTATAACCAGCTTTCTAGTAAATATGACCAGGATTAAAGTAAAATTCTATTGATTCCAATGTAGGCATAAAACTGACAAACTACTGGTATCAATTTCTTATGAAGTGGCAATGGCAGGGAGCTCGCTTGACGCGTCCTAATATTGCCGTGCCATCTGCAAACTTGAAAAAACATCTTCTGCAAAAATCCAGAAAGGTGGCCAATGGGGCCACCATGGAGGGGATTAACAGCTGAGGAAGGCAGCGATATTAAAAAGTCATTGTGCTTTCTGTCAGAGAGATTTCTGTTGTTAAACAGCAGCAGAAAACTATCAAGGGCCTGGTGGACAAAAGCAAAGCTCTCCAGATTCAGAATGCCGAGAAGGACCGGCGTCTGTTACAATTGGAGAACCGAGTGGCGGAATGGGCGTAGTACACTGAGGTAAATGATGCGATTGTGACCGGCTCAAAATCAAACCCCAGTTACGCCCGAGCGGTGGCCGATAACAATAGAGGAGGACCCGGGGAGCAAGAGGTAAACTCTAACTATTATTTTATATTTGCTTGGCATGCTTTTTGTTTTCTTAAGGTAATAAAACAAACAGTTTGGTGGACCAATTGAAAGAAAATCTGCTCCTTTTATCTCGTAAGTTTTGCTTGCTTTAGATTCAACCAAAGCAGATGAGCTTTGATCAGATTTATTGAGCAAAACTGCATTTTGAAAAGCCCTGACATCAATCATATTTTTTACACAATTTATCCAAATAAATCCATCTTGACATCTTAAAGTTTTGCAACAAAAATTTTGATTTGCAGAGAGTTTTATTGCTGCAGATGTGAGCCATTTACAAGAAACTATGACTTGGGAGGACACTGGCTGGATGCGCATCTTTATACCCTTTCCCACTTTCTGATTAGTTTCCTGTGAACGCCACAATCATTTGTCACCTTCGACCATTAATCAGACTGGTTATTTCTGGTTGGGCTACATAGAAATAACTGAGCTGGGTTCACCAATTTCTCACTGGAAGAAGAAAGTAGAATTTAACAGTGGTGCAGATGAGTGAGCGTAAACAAAGTCAAATGAGAAACAGGGTTGGAACATCTGTTTGGGTGTCAAGTTGCTTTAGTTCTTGTTAGGCTTGGAGTTTACCTCCGGAGGCAGGATTTCTCTTTCCGCACTCAGTCAGACGAAAAACCCTGGATTCTGTGTCCCAGAATCCCTTTAACACAACGTAAAGTGATTACATTTTCCTCCCACGGAAAGTGTTTAGAAAGGGTTTCCCTGTGTGTGACTGATGGCAGTGGGAATTCTGTGTCGCTATGGTTAATTTGATTAGATTAAACAATATTACAATCCAAGTTTTCCCACAGAAAACTCACTGCGTGATAACCTATTTGAAAAAGATGGTCAAATGATGTAACTATCAGCTGGATCGACCATGTCGTGATGTGTCTGTGGTGTATGAAGGACAAAAGAATCCAACTCTGACTTATCACATTAATGATACAATTACCTCTGATGTTCATATTGCATTTGACAGTAAACTTCCGAGCCCAGATGCATCGGCTCGAGTCCAAACAGACGCTGCTTTCAGTGCCAGACGACTAAGCAATCATTTGGAAAACAACGCGTGCACACCCACTGTTTTCATTTTAAACTCACTTTTAGCCTCTTTTCTATCTCTTAGAAAGGCTCCAGGTTCCAGATGACTGCAATCGGGATGATGGATAACATTAAAAACACAATGATTATATGTGCGTGAGCCATGTCATTGTGTTCAGACTCTGCTGCAAAGCTACTGTCAGTGGGATTAGAAAATTACAGCAAAGCAGGAGATGAGATTACCCCTCACGGTCTTCTAAACTAGTTCCCTGAAGGAATGACCTCTCTCACTCCTGACCTCATGGCACTACAAAAAAAAAAGAAAAACCTCCTACTGTCTCCATTTCTCCCTCTGCTGTTTGTTCTTTACATCCTTTACTTGTGTTTTCCCAGTCCTCCCTGGTTTCTTCTCTTCCATCTCTGCCTGCTTGCTTACAGTTTTTTGCTGCGTCTACCTCAGCTATGTGGCCACGCTGCCAGAACTGATTTTTTTTTTTATCCGAGTGCACTACATGTGGTTGAAATCTAAGGCAGGCCGTGTTGCCAAGCCACAGGCCTGTAATGAAGTGCTGGTGCAGGAGAATAAGCCATTGTTCTTGTTGCAGCCATTGGATGAAGAGATGGAGGGAGGGACTGAAGACATTTTTTTTTTGCATCTGTCTTGAAAAAAAAAACCAAAACACAGAATTGGTGTCTTGTTGAAGACAACCTCCAAAGTCAAAGGGAACCTCCAAAATTTTGTTATTAATCCTAACCTAGGTACCAATTTCAGAAGAATCTGCCTTTGAGTCATTTGTGTGCACTAGATGGAGAAATTCAAGCAAAGCAAGTTATCTAGTCTCAGTCACCAGAACAAACAAAAACTTAAACTACATTAAAATCCAGTTCACTAAAAAAAAAAAGTAAAAAAAAACACGGACCCTGCATCGGTCCGTCGTGTTAAAGAGAGAGCTGAGCCGAAAAGCAAAGCTCTCGATTTACAAGTCGATCTATGTTCCTATTCGTCGATTGTTCCTATGGTCACCAGCTGTGGGTGGTGACCGAAAGAATGAGATTGCGGGTACAAGCGGCCGAAATGAGCTTCCTCCATAGGGTGGCTGGGCTCTCACTCAGAGAATGAGTGAGAAGCTCTGCCATCCGGGAGGTGCTCGGTGTCGAGCCGCCACTCCTCCAGGTCGATAGGAGCCATATGGGGTTGTTCGGGCATCTGGTCAAAATCCCCCCCGAGCGCCTCGCGGGCGAGAACTTTCGGGCTCGTTTTACCGGGAGGAGACCAAGAGCCAGACCCTGGACCCGCTGGAGAGACTATGTCCCGCAACTGGCCGAGGAACGACTTGGGATCCTTCCGGGTGAGTTGGAGGATGTAGCCGGGGTGAGAGAAGCCCGGGCTTCCCGTTTGAGGCTGTTGTCCCCGCGACCTGGCCCTGGAACAAGCGGAAGATGACAGAACGGAAAGTAAAAAAAAAAAAAAAACACCCATCAAAAATCACACACTCACACAAAACACTGCACACATACATCAACGATCACACAGCCACCTCCCCACCCCACCTGCCGTATAACCATCCTTTCCCAACCCCATTTCACCTCAACCGCTAATTACTGTCTCTTTAATTGAAATAACAATAAGCATCTGGCCTGATGCTGAGAGGAAATAATAACTGGGGATCAATCCACACCGGGAGTCGGCCTGCCCATGACTGCAGCGCCCAGAACCACAAGGGTCCACCTAGCTCCAGGAGTCATGGGCAGCCACATAAGCCACCTGGCTAAAGCGAGGCACTAGCACCACCGAGGCCAGTCAGACCCCCACAGGTAAGACACCATAGACTGAGCAGGCAGAGCTCGTGGGATGGAGGATCCCCATGAGGAAACATTGGAATAAGAACCAGAATAAAACAATAGAATAAAAACTAAAACCAGTAAAACAGGTTGAAAACTACCGCAATTTCACGGCTATAAGGCGCATATAAACGTCATAGATTTTCTTCAAAATGAGCGGTGCGCCCTTTTGTGCGGTGCGCCTTGTGCGTGAGAAAAGCCGGCCCTAAAAGAAAAAGCGTGTGAATGAATCTTCGAAAGGAGACCACAGTTTCACGAAGGGTGGAAGGCAGCGCCGGGCGAGTTACGCTACAGTTTGCCAATGGATTGTAGATGTTTGGACTAACGTGTCTGCTGGTACTGTTATCCGAGCTTTCGCAAAAGCTGGTATCCTTTCTGAGGAGCCGCACAGTACAGACAGTGACTTTGACAGCGCGGAGCGAAGTGAACCTCCTCTGTTGGATTTTGCGCAGGTGCTCGATTTCAAAACATAGGATGAGGACTTTGACGGATTTGAATAAAGACTATTACCGGTAATGTGCTTGTTTAGTATCGTTACTACTTAAATAAAGCACAACCAAACTCAGTTTTGCTCCCGATCTATTTTTTAATACGCACATTTGCATGCTTGCGTGTGTGTTGTTGTAAGGCGGTGTTTGACTGAGACTGCGCCTTTTCGTACGGTGCGCCTTATGGTTGTGAAATTACGGTATATAAGAAATTCATCAGAAAAGTAAAACTGTGTAAAAAACAGGAAAATAAACAGATTTTATTAAATACATAAACTCATTTAAAGCAAAGAATTCAAATCAAGTAAAAGCCAAGTCAAAAAGGTGGGTTTTTAGCCTCTTCTAGATAACAGTATCTGTTACATTAAAGTATTTTATATCTGCTAAATAGCATGAAACACAAACTTGAACTCTTTATTTAGAATAAATTTGGTCATTGTTAAAACATTTTGGCAAATAATCTAAACTGTTCACACTTTTCATGATGCATAGCCAATAGAAATTAGACAAAAACATCTTCTGAATCATTTTAATGATTCATTTGATTTTAAAAGAAGGTTGTGAATACCAAAATACAACATGGAAAATTTTTCCAGCAGCAAAAGCCCAGAAAATTGGAGTGGGAGATTTGTTTTCCCTAAATTTGCACGCATCCAGCGACACGAGTGATTGTTCAAACTGGCATCCGCTCAGACCACATTGGAGTTAGCCTTGGTAATATTCTGTATTTGTGACTAAAATATAACTTTGAAGTGAAAAGCGGCTGAACAAACAAATATTATTGGTAAAACCTGGAACCCTTTTAAAGCCTTCTGTGTTTTGTCCATCATTTGCACCTATTAGTTTTAATTACCTTCCCAAACTTGCGAACTCTATGGGAGCATAAAAAGCTGGAGAAAAAACAATGGCCTTTGCTGAAATATTTGAAGTTCTTTTTGATTCTAGAAAGAAATCTGATTCACAAAGTGGTATTTTTTATATTTTGGCTTAAATTTCCAATTTGCTGGGCTTTTTTCAACAAACGACAACTGAAGGACAAGAACAAATTGATCTAGTGGCTGAATTTCTTTCAATGAGATTTCTGATATCAACTTTTAAAAAGAAGTTGAAATAAGTACAGTAATCTCTAGAATGAGCTATGACAAATGTCCAAATCTGCAGAAAA
Source organism: Neostethus bicornis (assembly GCA_902685375.1). Lineage (NCBI taxonomy): Eukaryota > Metazoa > Chordata > Actinopteri > Atheriniformes > Phallostethidae > Neostethus > Neostethus bicornis. Next base: position 8,226,376 of record CACRXE010000076.1, on the reverse strand, counting down.
AAAATTACTTGTGCCGAATTTGACAGGACAGATTGGACTGTTGTAATTTGCGATGGCCAGGCTTTTTTTTCACTGTAATAATTTAGAATAGTGAGATAGTTTTCTGACCTAAGTTACTTACGGTATGATTACTGTAGATGGAGCACATTTAGAATATAATACTTCTGGTGGCCAACATGTAATTCCGGTGAGCGGCTACTCTCTTTTCGCCACTACTTTTAGGTTGCATCATTTCTTTTGGTTTTCAGTGACAGATTGTGAACTCCTTACACTCTGCTGTCTTTGCTTCTGGTTGACGCCTCCCCAAGTGCATAATAATGAGACCTCTTTAATTTCAAAAATGAAAATGACAGATATCACCAGATTTGAAGACCATTGAATATGCATCACCTAATTTGCGTGATCAAAATCTGGAGTTCTAGAGGTTGGGTTGTAATACTGAGATTTGACACAGTTATGAAGGTTATTAGAAATTCCTAATTTGAGTAACGTGAACAAGGCGTGCAAGCTGAGCAAAAAACACTTGCTCTGTTTGAGATCCACGGAAGTATCTGTGAATAAGTTCCCCAATCTTCCTCTACTACCAGTTTATCTATGTACTTGTTGCAGTCCGTGACCAAATGTGCCACATGTTTGTGTCTGAAAATCTCTGAAACTTCAGAAATTCTACCCATCGTTTCTCCTCGTCCAATAATCCTCCAGAATGTTTCTGTTTTCGAATAATAAATCCTTCATATTCAAGGATCATTGTCATTCCCCAGCAGTGGGTTACATCAGCTAGCAATCGACTTTTCTTCATACCAACTTGGTCCAAGCTTGTGTCTGTTTTGGCCGAATCTTCCTGCATCAAATCTTCACAAAAGCTTCATTGCTATGTGTTCTATTAGGGGGAGACGGAAGGTCGCGGGTTCGCGGCCCACAGAGAGCACGTCTAGGGTCCTTTGAGAAGACACCTAAGCCCCGCTTCTCCCACCATTGGTGCCGTCGAAGGGCAGCCTGCTGCGGTGTAAGGAGTGCAGCACACAAATTTCCCAGGTGAGGGATGAATAGAGTAATTCATTATTATTATTATTATTATTATGCAACTGTTCACATGGGAATGAGAGCTGTAGGGGGGGTAACTGGTGTATACGTTTAACTGGTGAGCATGTGTTGTTGAAACGCGGGCAGGCTTTCCTCAAAAGCGTCAAAGCGTTTAATCTCGCATAAACAAAGAAATAAACATAAAAGTAACCCAAAACCTGTTTGACATGAGGTGGAATAAAACTCTAAAATAGTTACCAGGGTTCGTGTGTCTTTTGCGTTTACGTAGAAATGTGTTATTAAAAGAAACATAAACTTTTTACTAAATGAAACCATTCGTTATGACTAATTTTCAGCCACAGACAACCTTAGAAACATCTGGAATCTATTTGTCCCCCACTTCTCATTGTTATACAAACCAGTAGGCAATGGGGATACAGGAGTCTGAAGCTCAACACTTTTTAACTCATTAAAATTTGTTTATGACTATTAAAACCCGTGAGGGTGCATAGTCTTGTTTATTACTCACACCAGACTAGAAACTCTACAATCCCAATGTACCAATGGTCTCCAGCAACTTTTTAAACAGTTCGACTTTTCTGGATGTCAACGTTACTTCAATGGATGAAGCCAAATCATTAAAACAACTACAATGGATCAAGTGACCCTATCTCATAAAAAGTTATGGCTAAGTGAGATGGTAGCGGTGAAAAGTTAAACGTGTCTTTTTAAATCAAGAGAGCTTCCAGTTGGCAGAAGTGTTGGTGCCATGATGTCTTGAGGTTACTCCATACACATTTCCCATCAAATCATCTCAGCAGGGACTGATCATCATGCAAGCTTGTACTGCCTTAAAGTCCTTTTTGTTCCAGCTTAGAAAGCCATTAAACAACAATAATTTCATTGCTGATGTCAGGGTGAAAATCTAATGAAAGGAAGCCCTGTTGATAGGAAGTGACTTTTATGACGTGGTGTGAGACCGTAATTTCTTTTTCACAGACAGGAAACGAGGAGGTACTGGATATGAGTGACAACAAACCACCACAAAACCGGGTTTCAGAGCCTAATCATGTTGCCACAGTGTTCTCTCATTGAGTGCAAATGTTTATGAGTAGTTGCCTGTCTAAAGGTAGTTCTACGCTCAACTCAATGTGTTTGTTCAGCAACATTTGTCTTTGGAAAGTCCCGGCAGAATGTCTCCTGCCCTTTTGGGCTAGTCAGAATTTAAAGCAGGCTAATTTTACCCACCGATGTCTCTAGTGAATATTTTATGAAATATTTTTCCTCGCTCCTTCGTCACTTTTTATGCTTAAAAGACCACGCCAACGTTTTTTCAGTAATCCAATATGTAAACCTTAATTTAGACAAACTGTTACGCACCTCTACCGTCTTTATACGTGTTATGAATTGCCCTTGTGAATGGCGCCACAAAGTTGGCATTTGGATGTAGGTAGACCGGCTGGTGTCCTGGTGCAGCAACAACAACCTGGAGCTCAACGCTCAGAAGACAGTGGAAATGATCGTGGACTTTAGGAAAGTCACAGCTCCCATTACCCCCCTTGCACTGACAGACTTCTCCATCACCACTGTAGACTCTTTCCACTTCCTCGGCACTACCATCACACAGAACCTAAAGTGGGAGCCATCCATCAGCTCCCTGATCAAAAAGGCCCAGCAGAGGATGTACTTTCTGCGGCAGTTGAAGAAAGCCAAGCTGCTCGCCCAGATGTTGGTGCAGTTTTACACAGCCATCATCGAGTCCATCCTCACCTCCTGCATCACCGTGTGGTACGCTGGAGCCACAGCCGGGGATAAACACAGACTGCAGTGCATTGTGCGCTCCGCAGAGAAGGTGATCGGCTGCAGCCTTCCATCTCTCGAAGACCTGTACGTCTCCAGGACTCGGGGGTGTGCAGATCGGATAGCAGCTGACCCTTCCCACCCTGGACATGGACTTTTTGAGCGAACAAGTTCCTAGTCTCTGATGGCAATAAAATCATTCTGATTATGATTCTGATTTAGCTGACAAATCATGTAATGTTAGGATCCAAACACCATTACCATTCTACTAGATTATTGGTTGTGTTGTTTATTAAACTTAAAACGCAGTTCAAGCTAAAATAACATGCACCTTACATGTGAAATGCGCCAATTAGTAGCGGTAAACTTCGCCAGACAATGTATCCTTCACCCAATTAAGCAAATCTAAACTTAAGCACAGCTGGCCAGGGAACGCCCAAAGATGTTGGAGGATGCGGCCGGAGTGAGAGAAGTTACCATTTAAAGCTGTTGCCCCTGCGACCCGACCCCAGATAAGCGGAAGCTAATGGAACAAAATGGAAACCTAAACATTTTAAAACTCAAATCCTACAACATAACATATTTATTTGTTCATATGACACACCCACAACGATCAACAAGATGAAAAAAAGCCTGTTTCTGCTTTATTCCTCCATGTCGAACCAGGGACAACCAATCACCCTGTAACATAAACTGTGGACGTGTTGGAACACAGTAGTACATTTACAAGAACTCTGCAAATCTCAGTCTTTGGTGAAAAGGCTTGCAGTCAACAATCTTTTGGGATCAATGAGTGGACTTTGGACTTGGTTTGTATCGGACAGCTAATTTTTCAGAAATCATCCGGCTAGCTCCCAACGGCTAGCTGGTTATAGAGTCATTCTGTCGTTTTCATGCATGTTATGCACGACCAACTGGTGGCTTTCGGAGGCCCATCCGAGGAGTTAGTTTGGTCCGGGGGGGGCTGAGGAGAAGGAGTCGAAGTGGAGGAGGTGCGGAGAAGGAGACTGTCTAGAGGAGGTGCTTAGGGTCTGTGTTTTGCGGTTTCCATGGAAATGTATGGTTGATCGCTTGAGGAACTGGAGGTGCACACTCGGAGCTAGTGTTCCGGACTCCAGCTTTTGGGTTGCTAGGTTGGACACCTCGCAACCGGACTGGGACACCGGTGGACAGGGCCGAGGGGGCATCGAGGTGTTAAAGACCTGGTGTTTGCATTGCAGCACTCAAATTTCCCCTTGGGGATTAATAAAGTATATGGACAACGTTTTGGCGGATTACCGATGTCCCGGAAGAGAAGAGAACTGACTTTTTTTGGGGCAAGCCTCGACCTGGGAAATCATGCTTAGAGTATGTTCATGTCTATTATGAATAAATTTCACTCTGAATTTGATGGGGCCCTGAACCATACATCACCTCAAAGCCAGTGTTTCAAGCTTCTAAACTGAAAAAAGCCGTAGAGACCAGTCAGTTTTCACTTGCTACAGATTGAATTGAAGCATCCAGCAAAGATCTCAGAACAGGTTTATCAAGAGGAAAAGATGGAACTAAACAAAAGAAAGCAAACAGGAAGAGCAACAAATCAGTCAAAACAGGAACTTAGAGGAGTTAACAATAGAGAAGTTATTTTTAATCACAACTTCTCGGTATGTCCTGTTGTTGTGTATTCAAGTGTCACAAGAAAATAGAGACATTATTTCAAATAAACTATTTAAATATAAAACAAGAAATACAATTATACATTTTTCAGGGAAATAGATTAAAAAAATTGTGCTGTAATATGCTTATGTAGAGAGCATTGTGCGGCTCGTGTTCCTATTTAATTTTCCGCATCTAAATTTTCTGAAATTCTCATCTCTAAATTTGAACATGTTCTATAGTTTTAGTTGTGTCCATTCTAAAGCAAGCATAAAGGAAGACTGGGGCGGTGGTGGGTCAGTGGTAGAGCATTTGCCATCAGACCAGAAGTTAGCTGGAAGTTCACAGGTTCGAGTCCCACCGAGCTCGTGTCTAGTTCTCCTTGGGAAAGACACCTGTCCCCCTGTTTCTCCCACCATTGGCGCTGTTGTGGCAGCCTGCCGCGGTTTAATGCCGCACACAAATTTTACCAGTGAGGGATCAATAAATGAAACATTATTATTGTGTAACTCTGAAAATGTGTTTTTATTTAGTTTCTGTGTGACTTATTTAATTAGTTGTTTTTTGTTAGTTTGTTTACTTGTTTGTTTCGTCTTTGAATAAAGCAAGTTGGACTGATATGCTCCAGAAGTAGGTTTAGTTTTTTTACACTTTTTTTGGGTGAAGAGGTTTCTGTTGTGAGATAATTCTTATCTCATAACATTGATAGGCAAGCGCGGTCTCTTCTTTTTTTTTTTTTTTTTGTTAGCTCAGAAATGTAATATTTGCCCAAAAAAATCTCAAAACACATCAATTTATCCACTTTCGATTCATTTTCCATTTTTGACACTGTGACTTCCCCCCACTTCTCTTCTTATTTTTTTTACATTTCCCTTCGGGGTCGCCACAGCAAGTCAATTTCATCCATCTAACCCTGTCTCCTGCATCATCTTCGGTCACACCAACTATCTTCATGTCTTCCTTCACTGTATCCATGAACCTCCTCTTTGGTCTTACTCTAGGCCTCTTTCCTGGTGGTTCCAAACCCAGCATCCTTCTTCCGATGTACCCTCGCTCTCTACTCTGCACGTGTCCAAACCATCTCAGTCTGCCCTCTCTGACTTCCCCCCTCTTCTCGCTCCTTTCTTAGTCCCGGGTGCGTGCAGAAAACTGCATAGCTGCAAACACAGTATAAAACACATCAAATTAGAGTCACTTCTACTGTGTTCTTGTTTTGGTGCATTTGCATAAAAATGACACCCCTTTTAAAATCAGAAGAGCGTCAATCTCCGTGCTGTCGTTGTGAATTGAGGATAAATGGTATGTTCCAGTTTGCTGCTGAGCTTTCACCAGCCTCTCTGCGTTTGGTTTAAACATCAGAAGATAATGCAGCCACTGTCTAAATGTGCAGCTGTTTCCTTCGTCTCTGGATTTTTTTTTTTTGGACGGTGATGTATGAGCCAGCCTGGCAAAGCTACAGAGAGGCTGTTAAAGGTGTTAGGTCACGGTAGCTGCTTCCATGGGTACTTCTGGATTTGCTCCTTGATGTTATCCTTTGCCCCTGTTCAAAAACTTCAACATGTGTGACAAATTATAACAAATGCTGATAATTAATAAAATTTACCACACCTCAACGTGATGGATGTGTCCTACGCACCCTGGTGCTCACATCATCATTAGTAGTTGAGCTAGCATGGAGAATTTCTCAACATTGACCATGAAGGTGTGGAACATTGTAAAAAGTGCTTTCTGCCATTATTTTTGAACCTCTGCTTGAATCCCGTGGTGGAAGTATCGGGATGTCAAAGTCACAACCATAGACATGACTAATGAGAGCAAGAGGAATGGTTTTACTTTACTGCTGACCAGAGGGAACATTAGGGAATTTAAAAACACCACATGGGCACAGTGGGATGCTAAGTGTCTGTGTCAGAAGACAAACCAGAGAAGATTCCAGACTGGCAGCGTGATGATTCACAAACATCAGGATCCAAGTTTATGTGTTCAGAAGTTTGTAGTGGTGTGTAAATAATTATTTACTGGAATAAACGCAGACAGATTGTAATTCACTCTCTGGAAGCATTAATTCCCCAAAGTTTCTTTCTGACCAGCTGTGATTGAGCAAAAAGTGTGCTAGTTGGGAAAATTAAATTAGTGTGTGTGTAAATCATCCATCGTTGTTAAAAGCCTTCATTCATAAAGTGTCATGAACAAAGCTTTTACAGATTAAATAAAGAAACCTCAAAAGCTTTATTTTTTTTTAAAAGTGTTTTTTAATTTCCGATGGCCTCACAGGCTGGTCGTTGTCCAAGAAAACAGTTTTGAGACACTTATTATTTTGCTGATTTGTCGTTGTCTGGAGAAAATAAACACATACAAAAGAGTTTTTGACAATTAAATGAGAGAAAAAAATTCTAATGATTTTGTTCAATTTGGAAATCACATTAATACTACAACAAAAAAAATATTACCATCTCAGAAACATCGACAAAATCAAAAGTTTTGTTTCCCGGAATGAGCAAGAGAAATTCTGTGATGGTCTATGTCCAAGAGGCTGGATTACGGTAAATCTTCTTTTACGGAATTTCTTGAAGAGGACATAAAACATGCAGCTCATCTGGGTGCTGGAGGCTTAACCAGAACTAAGAGACCTGGGGCCTTATTTAGAAAAGACTTGCAGAGATCTTAGTCTGAGTAACTGTTTCTGCTCAGCTCATAAAACACGTAAACTCCGGATTTGGCTTATAGTTATGTTAAGTTCCCCTCTTCTAGATCGCTCAATTTGTGTAGAAGTCAGTCTACGAATGGATTTGGGCTTAAGAACAACTTGTGAAAAAAAATCACTGGATGCATTTTGCTAGTTTTAAAATATCTCCTCTGGTTTTCAGTCACAACATAGATTTGAACAACTCAGACTTGTGTGTTGTGTTCGGAGAATATAAACCATGCAGAATTCTCAGATCGAGTAAACACAGGTCAGTTTATTCAGACAAGAGTCCAGACTAAACATGACAGAAAAAAAAGAACTGATTTTATTCTACAAACAAGCAGGAACTTTCATCAAATGAAGAAACTTAGTAGTAATAGAAATACTTAAAAGTAAATTTGGAGTAATTTTATTCTGATTTGTTTCTGCCTATAAAGTCTTTTGATTTTATGTTAAACACTTTAAGTTGCAGTTTATATTGAAGAGATACCTTTTGAGTTTGGTTTGGATTTATGGGAAAAAGTCAGTGTTGCGTAAGTTAGGAGGACGAGAAGGTGACGGGGATTTTTCAGGACGCCCTGCATTACAGTCCTCACCTGTCTCTCCAAAACAGATCCCACAGAGTCCATGTGTCTTTCCACCACAGATGCAAATGTTCTTATCAGTCTCTCCAGCCAATTGTTGGACCTTGCGGTCAGTGGTGATTAAGTACTCGCTTATTGTACTTATGTAAAAGTACCAATAAAAAAATCCACTTAAGCAAAATACAAAAGTAATCGGTGTAAATTTTACTTTTTAAGTAAAAGTATTTGATCATAATTCAAATGTTATTTTTTGTGCTGTAGAGTCACAGATAAACACTCTACAGGGGCGTGACCCCCCCTCTACCTTCTCTTTTCGTCCAAAAAAAAAAAAAAAAAAAAAAGAAGAAGAAAGGAAAGTGGACTAGTCAAGCTATCCCCTTGCAGGGCCAGCAAATGGGCCACCAAAATGGAGGAAAATGACACTTATTTTTTAAAATGTTTTGGGGGGAGGCCCCCAGTCACCCTATATTGGCTTTGTCAATGACCTCATCCCCCCTTTAGAAAATTCTAGATCCGCCCCTGCTCTGTGTAACGATGGCTCAGCTTTTTATTTAGAAGTTAACACAACGAACTTCTGACTCTTTTTAATTTGTGCTATATTTGATATTAGTTTTTTGGCGCTGAATGAATGCGGAAAATGTTTATCTTGATTCTGATTGGTCCTCGATTACAGTAATTACTTTTTCTACCGTTAAACTGTTCGTTTTGATTTTGGTGATGCGGCTTCAAAATGCGCTAAAAAAAAAAACTGTATATATTTTTAAAATTCTTGAAGAAAAATGTAACAAAAAATGTGAAACACACTTTTAAAAAATAGCGAAGTAAAAGTACAGATATTTGCGCTAAAATGTAGTGAAGTAAAAGTACCGGTCTCAAATTTTACTTAAGTAAAGTACAGATACACATTTTTTTTACTTAAGTACAGTAAAGAAGTACATTTACTTTGTTACGTTCCACCACTGCTTGCGGTCAAGCTACCTGCCCAACAGACAACTGCAAAAAAATATGAACGATGTACAGGTTCTGGCTACATCCTATGAGATGACATGTCTTTGTCAACAACTAAAAGTCCAAAACAAAACAACGTTGAGTCAAAAATGTCCAAGTTCATTTAAAAAATAAAGCAATAGTATATCTAGATTTGTTGCTGTTGTTGCAAAATACTTCGATTTAATCACCTAACGGAACTTTTGTGGCTGCATATGTTTGGAACTGAGTCGATTACGTTCTAAACCAAAAGTAAAAAAAATTTGTAGAGGTGTATATGTGTCTCATTTGAGGAGGAAAATGAGTTTTTAGTGTTTCCCAGAAGTTTGAGAAGTAGTAAAACAAAACTTTACTCGTAATAATTCCTAATTACTTCATAGCAAGAAATTCCTATATGTTCCAATCATCATCAGCTGTCTGTGTTTATACCCTCCACGGTGCATCCAGGGGGTTCGGGGTCCTTTACCACCACAAAACTTCACCAGCAGCAGCTCGGCAAGCAAGGAGATCACAATCACAACATCACATCAGTATACCTAATTGACTCAATTCACGAGTATTTTAATTAGGGGAGGAAATTTCTACCTCTTAAACATTCACTCTTAATGGGGTTCATTCAGCGACCCTCAGAGAAAGTTTTTATGGATCAAATGGCCTTTGGTGTTTTTTTTTAAAAAGGTGTTAGCCTAGCCTATCTCCTCAAAATGGAGTTTTTTCATTGTGTTTACATGCGGGCAGGGCTGTCGAGTGAGAATGATCGTCCAGCGACTCGCTGCACTGTAACCATAGCAACCAAACAGAACACATTTGGCATGTAAAAATGTGGTGGAAAGATTGCACACTTCCTAGTCCATGATAACCACTGTAAATCAGGAAGATTTTATAACTTTTGTGAATTGAATGTCCCATAAACAAATTGGAGTTGTTTATATGGTTTTGGATTAAGAACAATTAACGAACACTAATCATTAAAATTTTCAATGAGAAATTAGTTATTTTGCATGAGGTGGAACATTTTTTCGATTTTTTAAATTCGAGAAACAATTTCAACTTTGGTCTCAATTTTCACATTCTCCCAATATCAAACAAGATTCTCCTCCATTATAGTCAAATACAAGTGTACACTGTAAAACTCCTCCGAGATGAATCCGAAAAAAGGGTGGAACGTACCCTCTGGGCCAAGGACAGGATCCAACCCCAAGTGGAGGTGTTAGGGTATCTCGGGGTTTGATCACGAGTGGGAAAAAAATGGAGTGAGAGATCGACAGACAGATCCGCCCGGTGTCTGCAATAATCACGACGCTGCTTTGGTCCATCGTGGCGAAAAAAGAGTGGAGCCGAAAAGTAAAGCTCTCGATTTGCCAGTCGATCTACTGGTAAATCAATTGGTAAATCTACCAGTCTTGCCCCTACACCTAGACTAATCGCCCCTGGGTATAGGGGTGATAAGTCTTTCGCCCCATACCTAGGTCCGACGACCGATTTGCACGTCAGGGCGTGCAAATAGTCTCCTGATCATCTTCGGGAGTGATCAGTATAGATTTCTGATCCTATCCATCCTGGTCACTCCCAGGGAGATACTCAGCATCTTTCATAACCCTCACCATGGTAACCAGGATCTACATTCCTACCCTCACCATGGTAACCAGGATCTACGTTCCTACCCTCACCATGGTAACCAGGATCTACGTTCCTACCCTCACCATGGTAACCAGAATCTACGTTCCTAACCTCACCATGGTAACCAGGGTCTACGTTCTTACCCTCACCACGGTAACCAGATCTACGTTCTTACCCTCACCATGGTAACCAGGATCTACATTCTTACCCTCACCATGGTAACCAGATCTACGTTCTTGCCCTCACCATGGTAACCAGGATCTAGTACGTTCTTACCCTCACCATGGTAACCAGGATCTACGTTCTTACCCTCACCACGGTAACCAGGATCTACGTTCTTACCCTCACCATGGTAACGAAGATCTAGGTTCCTACCCTAACCTATGGTCACCAGCTGTGGGTGGAGACCAAAAAGAACAAATCCCCCGCTTTTCCCTGTAAACAAAACCTCGAGATACATAAACACCTCCACTTGGGGAACGACAGAGTCTCTGACCAGCAGACTACTCAATACTTTTTCGTCAATGACTATGGTCTCGGATGAAGCCAAAAAGACAACCTCACCTACAAAATGTTGAGAGACAATACCTGAGGTCACCATACCAGATAACCCCCACCTCGGCTGTACCTAGAAATTCTGTCAATAAAAGTAATGAACAAAGTTGGTAAAGGGGAGCCTTGGAGGAGTCCGACTCCCACCGGAAATGGAATCAACAGACAGTCGGCAAAACAGACGAAGCCCTGCCACTGGTTATGCTAAGACCAGACAGCCTGTAACAAGAGCTTCGAGACTCTGTACTCAGAAGTACCCCCACTGGTAGCCCTGAGGGACATTGCTCAATGTCTTCTCCAGATTTACAAAACACATAAAGACCCATTGGGCAAACACACATAATGCCTCCAGGAGTCCGGAGAGGATGTCGAGCTGATCAGTAGTTCCGCGTCCAAAACCACAATGTTTTGTTGCTGGACTTCTGTATTCGTTATTAATAGGAACCATATTTAGATGCATGACAGAAAAGTTCTTATTACCCAATACTTTAAATAATGCAAAAAAAAAAAAATACTAAGGCTTCATCGTAAAATGTGGGCATGAAACAAATTCTTTTGATTGAAAAAATAAAATGATTTAAATTCAAAAACCATCAATAATACACAATACAATTGGCATAAAATAAAAGATGTATAAGTTTTTTTGTCAGTGGTTTTATTAATTTGTTAATTAATTATTAGTTAGTTGCATGCTGAAAAAGTGTGGGTACTTTGAGTTTCTGGGTCCAATCTAATGCCAGGGCGCACGATGCTAAGACACAAGCTAACATGGCTCAACATAAACATCACTTTAAGTTAACTTCTCAAAAAAAGTATTTTTAGGAGGCTGGACTTGATCCAATCATGGTGGATGATTAAATCCATATCTTGTCGGAAATTGAACGTTCCTGTGCCCCTTTTTAACAGTAATTGGAGTGTAAATGCCAAATACAGCATAATTATTTGTGTTTTCACTCTGAGCCATTTTACCTGCGCACAGAGGAGCATTCATGGCTTTTACTGTACGTTTGGGTCCTGCGGGCATCTGTGGGGATATCTAAAACACCACACAGCTAGAAAAACACTGACCACCAAAAGAAGTAAAAGTAATATTGTTTCAGCACAGGTTAAGGGTCAAACTCTCTGCTTCTTTTACTAAATTACACCAGACCCTTTGCATATTTTGGCAAATTATCTGTATTTTTGTTATCTTATGTTACTGCCAATTTCCACTGGATTCATTTCTAAATGCTTTCTACTTTTTGTAGCACAACTGTTTTTTGTCATTTATAAACTCATAATTTACTTTCTGACAGACAAAATTAGAAACCGCAAAAATGTGAAACATGTTGCAGTTTAAAAGTTTTAGTATTTTCACACTTTAACACTCAAAATAAGAGTTTCACTGAAGTCACAGTAATAAGCCCACATATTAAATCTCACATATTTGGCCAATTTTATTGCCACCAGCACGACTAAATTGGGTCAGTTTTGCCTGTTTCTTTTTACAAATTTTCCACATTAGATGGGGAGCTTCAGCCATGTAAAATGCCAGTAGTTATAATTCTTATGTAGACAGCCCAAAAAAATGTATATAAGCATAAACATAAAGCATAAAATTCTTTGCAAGAATCAAGACCAAGGGGCAGACCCCAGACCCGCTGGAGAGACTATGTCTCACAGCTGGCCGGGGAACGACTTGGGATCCTTCCAGATGAGCTGGAGAATGCAGCTGGGGTGAGAGAGGCCTAGGCTACCAGTTTGAGGCTGTTGTCCCCGCGACCCGACCCCGGAACAAGCGGAAGATGACGGAACGGAACGGAAAGAATCAAATCTTTTTTTATCCAAAAGAAGTTAATGAAGACAACTTTTGGATTTGTCATTATTCAAGTCAAAGGACACAAGTTCACAAATTAACTGTAAAGAGGAAACTAAATCACAGCCTAAATACGGAAGCTGTTAATTAGACAAGCAATACATAAAAAAAATACAAGCTTATTGTACAGATTACAATATTTAAAAAAAAAAAAAAACATTGACATGCGAATAAATAGGCTTCATAAAAAATTGACCAGAAAAAAACATTATTATCTCAAAATAATCTAAACTTAGTCTAATGTCTAGATTTATTACATTAGTCATTACATTAGTCTAATGTAATGAGTTTTCATTTAAAATCTTAAAATCTGAAGGAATATTTCAGGCATTAGACAAAGTTTTTGCTTCCAATTGATTCTCCCCACAAAGACCATCCTCACAGTAAAGCACGGTGAAGGTGGCATCATGCAGCAGGAACATGCACAGTAGCAGTGATTAACTAACTGGTTCTAGTCACAGAAAAATAAATGGGGGAGAATACGGAATCATTCATTTGCAAAGTCATGAATATCATTTAAATTCTGTAAGAAGTGAGTTGGATGAATAGTTAGCTGCCAATTGAACAAAAAGCAAACAGATAAAGAATTTATGTTGAAAACCTGTGATTAGACAGAAAGTTAATGATTAAAATTTTAACTTTGCAATACTGGAGGTTTCTAGTAGAGGTTTGGAAATCATAGTGTTATTGGAAAAGACTTCAGATATAACGCTATGCTATGTATTACTCCTGAAATCATCAATCATGGCAACACCAAATCAAATGTTGACAGAAACACAATTTGTTGCTAATCAAATAAACCGAAAAATCAAATTTAATTTAAATTTATATGACCTCGTGAAAATTTAACCTCATCATTTCCCAACATCCCTCTTCACTCACTTCATTTGTCTTGAATTAATTATCTAAGAGACATGTTAATCTCTGAGATATGGAAAGAATCCGTTCACATACTAAATCTGTTCAGCAGACTGGATGTTTTTCAGGAAACCATTCATATGATCACAAATGAACTAACATAGGCTGACTGGTGTTTCTGAATTTTAAGACCTTTCTTTCACTAATGCAGCTGATCTCTAAAGTAATTGTGTCCAATTTTCAGCTTGAAAATATGTTACACTTCAGTTTGAACAGTTTTTTGGAACAAATACGTGTTAGGCTATGATGTAATTGATTATGATGTGTTACATTTTTATCCAAGCTGGGAATCACATACTTCCCACTCCTTGGCCAATTCTTTCAGTTTATTGGTGAGGATCTCAAGATGTTATCAGGCCAGCCATGCGACATATTACAGGCCCTGTAGGGTATCAAGGGCCTTTACATGGGCTGTACCTGAAACTCCTCACCAGGCAAATACCCAGGAGGAATTCTGACCAAATGCCCAAACCCAGGGGTGGGCAAACCTTTTGGTTCGCGGGCCACATTGAGTTCTAACATTTGACAAAGGGGCGGAACAGGATGGATGCTTGCTTGTTTTAACATCTAACACGCTTGCTTATGTGCGCGTATTGGACCTAATGGCGTTCCATGTCTATACACACTGTTTATTTTGACAGCGCACGCATCACGAAGACACGCATATTGTAACGGGTGCAGTGTTGTTGGTGTCTCAACAAAACCAAAATATCTAGAGTCCGCCATCTAGTGGGGAAATGTCAGAATCGCAGGTGAAATAAAACATTAACAAGGCTTATTTATTTAAATTTTTATGTTTTGGTGGACTGGGTTAAAACATTTAACGGGCCGCATGTGACCCACATGCCGTAGTTTGGCCATGCCTGGACTAGAAATTAACTTCAATAAACTAGGGCTGAAACAGTTAATCGATTTAATCGATTATAATCGATTATCAAAATAGTTGTCAACTAATTTGGTCATCAATTAATTGTCTAAAAAGTGTTTACTGCCAACTGCACTTAAATTGGTCTCCATGTGGGGCAGTACAGAGCAAATTGACGATGCGAGCTACCAAAATAGGAGGAGAAGAAGATAGCAGCCAATCATTGGCCTTCATTTCACCCCGCCTCACGTGATCAGGCAGATTTAACAAGAATTCTATTGGCTGTTGATTTCGATTTCTGTGCATCAGCTTTTAAACCATGAACGTGTGGAAAACCATCAGGACACCAGCCCTCAAGGACCTGCTTTGGACACCCCTGCTCTAGTTAAAGGACGCTCAACCCTACCCACAGAGCCATCCATCCTCTGGTAGTAATGAGCACGATACCGTCAACTTTTGTTTTGGTAATAGATAATAATACCTGCTTTACTGAAAAATAGGAACATATTACAATAACGTGTTACATTTGTAAAGCGTTCCCCCAACACAGCCGACAGTTAGAGTCGCAACATAGAGCCACTGGTGAATTGAGCGTTTCCCTTTTTGGCTCAGCTCTTTCTTGACCGTAATAGACAAATGTGGCATCCTAATTATTGTGGAGTCTGCACCAATTCATCTGTGAACCTCCTACTTTATTTGTCTATCTTTCATGAACCCAACTCAAGAGGAGTACTCCGATGCGAGAGTCTTGTGGTTAAATTCTTTTTTTATTTTTACACCAGCAACACCAAAAAAGGAATGTACTAGATTCTCAAAGTAGGCGTACGAGTAAATTGGAAAAGTAGATCTGATCATGTGTGAATGTTTGAGTTCTTCTCTCTGCAAAGCTTAAATACATTTAACCACAGGCCATCTACAATCACCTTTTCACCCCTTCTGGGGAATGATGTGTCTCCATGTTTAAACACTTCTGTTCTTTGTCCTCCATCAGTCCAGCGGAGCGTAAAAGTTTTTCTCGCGTGTGCAAATGAAGTCCAGTTCTCACATAAATTACAGCAAACTAAAATGTTGTCTGCAGTATCTCAGTTCAGCAGGTTTACTTTTTTTTTCAAGTTGACCGAGCTGTCAAACAGCCGCAAGCACGACAGTCACAATTTCTAGAAGCCACAGTTAAAGGACTATTATGGTTTTTCTTTCATTCAAATGAGTGAATTGTTATTTACTGTTCAGAACAAATAGAAATATGGATCTTCTTGTATGTCTGGAAAGGGTTGACAGCAACACAGATGTGCCAGTAATGAATTAAACAATCTTTATGCGACTATGTGACAGAATATGACAGAAAGAATGTTTCTTCTGTTCCGTTATCTTCCGCTTGTTTCGGGGTCGGGTCGCGGGGGCAACAGCTTCAAGCGGGCAGCCCAGGCCTCTCTCTACCCGGCTGCATCCTCCAGCTCACCTGGAAGGATTCCAAGTCGTTCCCCGGCCAGCTGTGAGACATAGTCTCTCCAGCAGGTCCGGGGTCTGCCCCTTGGTCTCCTCCCGGTGGGACATGCCCGAAACACCTCGCCCGCTAGTCGCTCGGGGGGCATCCTGACCAGATGCCTGAACCACCCCATCTGGCTCCTCTCGACCTGCAGGAGGAGCGGCTCGACATCGAGCTCCTCCCAGATGGCAGAGCTCCTCACCCGATCTCTGAGTGAGAGCCCAGCCACCCTGCAGAGGAAGCTCATTTCGGCCGCTTGTACCCGTGATCTCATTCTTTCGGTCACCACCCACAGCTGGTGACCATGGTGAGGGTTGGAACGTAGATCGACTTGTAAATCGAGAGCTTTGCTTTTCGGCTCAGCTCTCTCTTTACCACGACGGACCGATGCAGCAAGAATGTTTCTGTAATTTCCCCCCCAAAAAAATGTCATTTGGGTTCTGAAACAATGGGTTTTGGAGTTTTGGTTATTTAAGACGACACTGAGTTTTAGAAAAGATGTCAAACCCAAATTACATTCAGTCGAGCACCAGCGATTCCCACTGAGTCCTGCTTTAGCAGATGCCTTGATGATCATCAGTAGTGACCAGCAAAGTCAAATTTCTCACGTTCAAAGCTCCTCTTGCCAAGAACAAGAGATTATAATTCTCATTCTGTGGCCAAGATTTTTCATGCATTCTCAGGGGGAAGAAAAAGTGGGAATTGAGAGATGCTATGGTCAGTCTCACATGTCAGTAAGTAGAAGAAAACAGCACAGCTTTTCACCGCAAGTCAGACATTCTCCAAAACCCTTCCTGGATAAGTATGCAAATGTGTCTTGTTTGTTAATGATGGATAAATGTGAAATTTTACATGTGGACAGTTTGAAATCCCTGAAACTCTCTGATGGGATTTAATCAATTAACGGTTTGAAGCTGACAACATCAATGTATTCAAAGGGCAACTGAACCTCCCACTACCACATTTAAACACCCACTCATTTCAAATACAACTAAACGCAACATTATATTAAAAAAACTCAATCAGAGCAACTGTGAGTTTCATGAGAAGAAATATAGACATTTATTTTCATTTGGTGAAAATAGAAGTTTGCAAACCACAAAATAGTTTTGTTTTTACTCCCAAAAGATCTGAAAAAATTCTGGCAGATGCAAACTGATAGTTCCTTTGTTTCTTTCTTCAATTTTTCCGATGATAATAAATAAAACAAAAGGTCAGATTGGGTTTTTTGTGTTGTCATTTCTAAAAAAATAAAGAAAACAACAAAAGAAGCTAAATGGGTTGGAGAAATGACATAAATAGTTTTGTTTCATCTTCTGAACCACTTATCCCCATGGGTTCGCGGGGTATCCCGGCTGATTTAAGACAAGAGGCAGAATACACCCCAAAAAGGTCACCAGTACGTTGTAGGACCCCATACACACACCCATTTCTAGGGGCAATTCTATGGCGCCAAATACACCAAACTTGCTCATTTTTGGAGCATGGGAGGAAACCGGAGAAACTAGAGAAAATCCATGCGTACATGGAGAGAACATGCAAACTCCACACAAAAAAGCTACCGTAATTTCACGGCCATAAGGCGTCTCAGTCACACACGACCTTACAACAACACGCACGCAAGCATGCAAATGTGCGTATTAAAAATAGATCGGGAGCAAAACTGAGTTTGGTTGTACTTTATTTAAGTAGTATAAACAAGCACATTACCGGTAATAGTCTTCATTCAAATCCGTCAAAGTCCTCATCCTCTGTTTCGGAATCGAACAGCTGCGCAAAATCCAACAGAGCAGGTCCACTTCGCTCCTCGCTGTCAAAGTCACTGTCTGTACCGTGCGGCTCCTCAGAAAGGATACCAGCTTTTGCGAAAGCTTGGATAACAGTACCAGCAGACACGTTAGTCCAAGCATCTACAATCCATTGGCAAACTGTAGCGTAATTCGCCCGGCGCTGCCTTCCACCCTTCGTGAAACTGTGGTCTCCTTCGGTCATCCATTGCTCCCACGCCGCTCACACTTCACTCTTTAACGTTCTCATGCCTTTTCTTTCAGGTCCGCCTCACGGGCACCGCGTTTTCTTTTAGGTCCGCCTTTTCTTACACACAAGGCGCACCGCACGAAAAGGCACACCGCTCATTTTGAAGAAAATCTAAGACTTTTATATGTGCCTTATAGCCGTGAAATTACGGTAGTATTTCAAGCCCCTGCGCCCACTCAGGGACGTGAACCCTGACCTTCTTGCTGAGAAGCCACTGTGCAAACCACTTTGCCACTGTGCGGCCCTGTCATAAATATTTGAGGATAAAAATAAAGAAGTTGGGTAACTTCATAGCGGATTACCACTAAAAGACGTAAATTGTCTCATATATAAACGCAGAGGCTGAAAACCACCAGGCCATCTGATCGGTTCAACTAACGGCGATGAGACACCACTTATGGCCCAACGGCCCGTACAAACAGGTTGTTGACTCTGGTATGGGTCGTTTAAGTTTATCACTAAAGTTTCAAGTAATCAGCAACTCCGTCTTATGCGTGTTTATTATGTATTAACTGCATAAAGTCTTTTTAAATTATTCCTGCTTCACAAAAGTGGCTTCATCATCACCCCAAAGTGAGAAACCCGGTTTATCAATGTTTTTGAAGAAAATCAGTTTAGTTTTAATGAGCGATAAAGTCAAAAGTAAAATATTAAAGACATTATGAATTCTATTATTGCTGTGGTTCAAATGCTACTGTACCTAGTGGGTGGGGAAAAGTTGGATTAAGTTCATTTTTAGTTTCCCCCTTTTTGTTCCGTATAAATAAACTATAAAAGAACATCATTATTTTTACTGTAAAGAGCCCCAAAGCAAAAACCAACGCTTACATTATTACAGAGTTCAGTAAATATTTGAGTTGTGCAGCTCTCTGATGTTTTTGCTCCGTAGCCTTATTGAGTTGGGAGTGAAATGACAGTTTGATTAATTACGGGGATTTTGGGTTGTATTGAATGAAAGGTTACAGGAGGAGAGAGTCTGGGTACCGTCTGTCGTTCTCTAAAGGCCTAATAGAGAATCTAAGGTCTCACCTACAGTAAGACTGAAGAAAAAAATCAAAGCAAACCCAGAATCCAAAAGCAATTTGATCCAATTAGTCTGAAGGAGATGTAATGGTGTTATCAACAAAAGCCAAGTGGCTTGAAGGGTGTTCTTTCTACCAGACACCAAAGATGATTGAGGATGTTGGTAATTTTTATAGATGAAAGCACCTACGGGTTGAAGGATAATCACTTTTAATAAAGCAATTGCTTAATTACGTTAAAAAGGGGGTATTGTGCTTTTGGGGGTTATTAATTCTTATCCTGCTACCTTTTATTAGTTCAGACATGCCATGTTTACCCAAAGAAAAAGCTCATAAAACACATTTATTTAGTTTAATATCCATTTTAAACACTGTAAATTTCCCCTTTCTTTTGTTTCTGGCACATGCAAATTTTGTTTGACTTATTTGGCTGCAAATTCAGTGGAAGTGCATTAAGTTAGCAAAGCCATCGCATTTTCTATTATATTTTTATTTTGGTGCATTTACATAAAAATTGGCACCCCTTGGTATATTGGCACCATGTGGCATATGGCATATTGGCACCCCTCTCATATTTCACTTAAATGAAGTATATTCAATTTAATTGTTGTGAAAGTGTACAATTTTACAAGTGTTCTATGTAATATGGACTTGTCAGAGAACAAAATCCATGGCCAAGAACCATTTGGCGTTCAATATCATTAAACTAATGGATAGAAGAGCTTATAAATTGGGAGGAGACGGCAACTCAGTGGTTAGAGCATTCACGCGCGGAGCGGAAGTTCGCGGGTTTGCGTCCCACAGAGAGCACGTCTAGGGTCCTTGGAGAAGACACCTAACCCCCGCTTCTCCCACCATTGGCGCCGTCGAAGGGCAGCCTGCTGTGGTGTAATGAGTGCAGCGCACAAATTTCCCCAGTGAGGGATGAATAGAGTAATTCATTCATTCATTAAATTGTTTGAACATGCATGAATCAAAAAGTAAAGTACTTTAGGGCGGTTTTTGTCATGATAACAGTGTTCAAACATGATGGAAACCTCCAAAAGTGTTGAGATCCCCCCACATGCCACTAATGGGAGACCTGGGAGACTTGGATGTTTCTCATCATCCTGATTAGGGACACCTGAGATTGATTCCTGATACCACACATCTGTGGACCCTGCCATCTATTTAAGGGCAATCACCCCAGACTTCCATTTGGGTCATACCATCCCTTCCAGCCAGGTCACACTGGTTGCCTGACAATGATTGAACTCTGTTATTATTTGAACTTGAGTTAAATCTGTGCCCTTTGCTTTACAGACGTACCCGAATTGTGTTAATAAACGTTGTTTTGATGTTCTACATTTGGGTCCTCCTCCTTCCACATCACAACAAAAAGGGGTTTTGGCATAAAACACCTCGTCAAGTTTTAATGCATAGTAATTCTTATTGGGACAAATCTCAACATTATGTTCCGGATATTTGTTGACAGTGACTCCCAAAACAATTTTGTTTCGTCTTCTTAACCGTTTATCCCTAACGGGACCATGGGTGTGCCAGAGCCTATCCCGATTGGTTTCAGTCGAGAGGCAGGGTACATCCCAAATAGGTTGCCAGTCTGCTGCGGGGCGACACACACACAAAACGGTCCACAAACACTAACACCTTGAAACAATTTTTCATAGTGGCCAATCAACCTAACATCCATGTTTTTGGAGTCCTGGATGGAACGAGGATGCAACACTGGCCTATCTGTGTGCAGTTTGCATGTTCACCCAAAACAATTCAATCAGTCATGTTATTTTAAGTTGATAATCAACAGAATCTGAATTTTCTGAAATGTTTGTCCATTGGCGATAAGTGAGTGTGTGCTCATTCTCATGTTTTGTGTTATAAACACATTGGCAGTGTTACACTCCTCTTGTTGCCAAGGTGGATCAGTGATTCTGGTGAGAATAGGTCTACAGGGAAAGCTACAAGAACACATTGATCCACGGTTGGATCAATCTGGTATGATCAATGTTTGTCTGTTTTTGATTGTCCGTGAGACAAACAAAAGGGCTGAAGACTAAATGAACTCATCGTAATGTCCTGCAATATTCCGCTGGGTGTTAGTTTTTGTGTATTTTTGTAAATGCAATTTTTCCACTTTGTCCTTTTACATACTTTTTTTTTTAATCTGCAATGCAAAGTCCATAAAGACAATTGTTTTTAATTCCAGTGTTATTCTGACCAAATTGAACGTAATAGCTAAATGTTTTGCAAAAAAAGCAAAACAAAGAACAAAGGATGTAATTTTTTTTTTTTTAAAGAAAGAAAAACTAATGAATTGAAAAAGAGCAGTGTTTACCGATCAATAATCAGTGATGGCTCAAAACGAAGTAAATATACTTCGTTATTTTGCTTAAGTAAAAAAATTGTGTATCTGTACTTTATTAGGTAAAAATTTGAGACCTCTACTATTTACTTTTACTTCACTATATTTTAGAGCAAATAGCTGTACTTTTACTGCACTACTTTTTAAAAGCGTGTTTTGCAATTTTTGTTACATTTTCGGTCAGGAATTTGAAAAATATACCGTTTTATTTTAAGCGCATCTCGAAACCACATTGCCAAAATCAACCTGCAGAGGGAGCAGTTGATCGCCTGCAGTCTCCAAGAGGGAGAAGAAGTAATGAATCGAAGACCAATCCAAATCGAGAGTAAACATTTCCCACAGAAATTCACCACCAAAATATTAACATCAACTGTAGCACAAATTAAAAATGAGTCAGAAGATCGTTGCTCGTTGTGTTTGCTTTTAAATAAAAAGTTGAACCATCATCACACAGAGTATTTATCTGTGACCCTACAGCACAAAAAATAACTTTTGAATTATGATAGAATACTTTTACTTTTTACTTAAAAAGTAAAATTTACACCAATTACTTTTGTACTTTTACTTATGTAGATTTTTTTATTGGTGCTTTTACGCAAGTAATTTTTTTGCCTAAATATTTGTACTTTTACGTAAGTACAAAAGTGAGTACTTCATCCACCTCTGCCAATAACTACATCATGTGAGTGTGTGTATTATTTTTTAAGAATTACCTATGATGTAGTCTAAAATATGACCAAAACTTATAGTTTCCCATATTATTTGCATACAGTGGATTTATTTTTAATGTTCTTCTTTCATTGATTTGTGATTTTTTGTCAAAAAAAGAACACTTGTGTAACTCACTATTACTGAATTTCACCTTTTGAATATTCTTGTAGTCAGAAAACTTTTCCGAGAAGAGACACGTTGATGTTTTTCCTCTAAAATCTGGAAGAAAAGTCAGTTAAGAACAACTCAACCTTCATCTGTCATTTGGTTCCTGTCCTGTGGTATCAGAGCTCTAATTCAAATCTCACAGCTCCTGAACGAACCCCAGATCATAACCTCAGAAAATGTTGTGGTTCAA
Organism: Neostethus bicornis; assembly: GCA_902685375.1. Lineage (NCBI taxonomy): Eukaryota > Metazoa > Chordata > Actinopteri > Atheriniformes > Phallostethidae > Neostethus > Neostethus bicornis. The sequence goes on along the minus strand of CACRXE010000076.1, from coordinate 8,203,878 downwards.
AACTATTAAAAATCGGATTGTTTGTCTTTATGGAGCGCAGCTGTAAGCAGGCTTGTGTAACCACCACCCTTCTTGTTTTCCAAGAATGACAAATTAATACTTTTAAACAAGAACTGAGTTCCACGCTAACTCAGGAAAACTACAACGTGTCCCTCAATATTTCCTCCATACATGATTTCAAGCTTTAGAGTAATAGTGGTATTTAGTTTGGGTTAAATTTCTGCATTGCTAATGTTTTCTCAAAGCTTAATGCAGTGATGTTTGTAATGTATCAGCTGTGGATGGAGTAGAAGTTCTGCACCAACCTGCTTCAATGAGCCGATAAACTGCAGACCATCTGTGCCACAGAGCTGAATAAGCTCCCACCTACGGAGCAGCCATCAACTTATTAACATAGGTAAAGAAACAGTAGAGAAATGAAAACAAGACTCCCATAAAGTCATCTCAGCATGGGCACCTCTGAGCCTTTTAGAAGTAATGTAGTAATGAAAAATGATAAGTTTGGTTAGCGCTCAGTGGGATCACAACAAAAACTATGTTTTCTCTTCCCCCAACACGAATATGTGAGACCACTACCGAGCTGTGGGTGCACCACAGACGATCAAGGTTGTCAAAAGACGGATACAAATTACATTAAAAGCTCTCTATGTGGACGTAGGAGGGCAGGTTATTAAATTTGTAATATTCGATTTGTACGTCTCATAATGACAGGCTTTAATGCCCCATTCTATCTGGATGCTTTACACTCTAATGCTCTTTAGACTAGTCTGCCTTACACGCTTTTGGTCTGCAAATAAATTTGATTAAAACCCGCAAAACCTTGCTTTAGATTACCAACAATACCAAATATGTCAAGCTTAATTTGGGATATTCGGGTTTTGACTCCGGGTGGAATGCCTCCTGCGGGTCAGGGACAGGGTCCTGCCCCAAGTGGAGGAGTTTAAGTATCTCGGGGTCTTGTTCACGAGTGGTGGAAGGATGGAGCGGGAGATCGACAGGCGGATCGGTGCGGCATCAGCAATAACTAGGACGCTGCATCGGTCCGTCGTGGTAAAGAGAGAGCTGAGCCGAAAAGCAAAGCTCTCGATTTACAAGTCGATCTACGTTCCAACCCTCACCTATGGTCACCAGCTGTGGGTGGTGACCAAAAGAATGAGATCGCGGGTACAAGCGGCCGAAATGAGCTTCCTCCGAAGGGTGGCTGGGCTCTCACTCAGGGATCGGGTGAGGAGCTCTGCCATCCGGGAGGAGCTCGGTGTCGAGCCGCTCCTCCTCCAGGTCGAGAGGAGCCAGATGGGGTGGTTCGAGCATCTGGTCAGGATGCCCCCTGAGCGCCTCGCGGGCGAGGTGTTTCGGGCACGTCCCACCGGGAGGAGACCAAGGGGCAGACCCCGGACCCGGTGGAGAGACTATGTCTCACAGCTGGCCAGGGAACGACTTGGGATCCTTCCAGGTGAGCTAGATGATGCAGCCGGGGAGAAAGAGGCCTGGGCTGCCCGTTTGAGGCGCTTGCCCCCCGCGACCCGAACCCGGAACAAGCGGAAGATGACGGAATGGAACGGGTTTTGACTCATTCGATGGACGTTTAAGAAGTCACTGGGCTTTTTATTTCTGCATCATTTGTGATATGATATGATATATCACAAATGATCAACCGGACTTTGAGTTTTAATGTACACGTGGAAACAACAGCAAAAAGCAACCATGTAATGTTCATTTGAAGGTAAATGGAAATTCCACAAGGAAATGTTCGAAGAGTTAAACTAATAGTTTGACTAAACGAAAGTGGAGTTGAATTCGTGCTCCGTCAAGGCTCTACATCCATTCATTCATTTAACCATGTTGTGTTCTGCCAGGTCATTTGGGGTTGCAAGGGCAGCAGCTTTAGCAGGAAGCATAGGTGGAGGTGTTGGCTCAGTGGTATAATATCTGTCCTTGGACCAGGAACAGCCGTTTCAACTCCCGCTAGGTACATGTCTACTGTCCTGGGAAAAGACCGTTATTCCCAACATCATTGACGCCGTCATGGCTGCCTGCTGCGGTGCAATGCAGCCAAAGTAATTTCCCCATGAGCGATGAAAAAAAAAAAAGTCCAGAGAAAGTTATTCCAGCTGGTAACAGAAGGGAATCTGGGTACACACTTTTCAAGTCACCAGTTTACACATTCAGTTAAAGACTTGATTTCAAAGTTTTCTGTTTGTACTTCATGCATATTTTTGGTGGGTGGGACAAAGATGGGGGAGACGATAGCTCAGCGAATAGCGCGTTCGCCCACAGACTGGAAGTCAACCGGAAGTTCGCGGGATCGCATCCCACTGAGTGCACAGAGTGCACGTCTAGGGTCCTTGGAGAAGACACCTAACCCCCAGTTTCTCCCACCTTTTGGGCCATTGGGTCAGTCTGCTGCGGTGTAGGAGTGCAGCACAGAAATTTCCCCCCTGAGTGATGAATAGAGTGAGTTAAAAAAAAAAAAACGGAGGTAGCCTCACATACATTGGAAGAACATGCAAACTGTACACCGAAAGATTTACGTTTCAACCAATAATGTTTTGTCGTGGAAATGTGTGCTGACAGTTATGCTGTAGACTGATGCACCTGGTTCTCACCAGATGTTCTGCATCCTACATGTACTTTGTATGTGACAGAGCACTAGAAATAGAGTTGTAATAACCAGAGGTGTCAAAAGTACCAACATTTTCTACTCAAGCAAAAGTATAGATACCGAGTTAAAAAACTACTTTAGTAAAAGTAGAAGTATCAACTGAAGTTTTCTACTCAAGTAAAAGTAAAAAGTAAGCTATTGTCAAAACTACTTAAAGTAGAAAAGTAATAGTAATTTTCAGAAAAAAAGAAATATTGTTAACAAAAGCATATGAACATATTTTTAACCATTATCACATGCTTTAAGGAGCAGAAAATATGATAATAAATGAAAGTGTTGTGGTGTGAAACTTTATGAATCAGAAACATTTCTTTCTTAATAGTCTTTATTGGAAATTGATTAATGAACACAATCAAATGTATTATCATGAGCAGGGCATTATGTAACGTCCCTTCAGCTATCAAGCTTCACTCTGCATCACCTAATTTAACAAACACACTCAATGTAAAAAAAAATTACCAAAAGGCTTTTTCAAGCCTTGAAGGCAGGTAGTTTTCAAAGTTCTTTGAGGCAATACTGAATAGTCTTTCACATGTTGCTAAGGTTGGGAGTGCCAAAGCCTGCGTGACACCTGGAACACAGCAAGGGGGGAGGGTATGTGTGTGTGTGTGCATGCATGCGCGCATGCTGTGTGTCACGTGTTGAAGTGATGAAGCAATAGGAAGTCGTATCGAGATTACGTCAGCTCGCCTCATCCAACTACACGGTTGTATATCACATTCAAATCAAATGGCGCGATTGATCCGGATTGGTTCTTATTGACTTTTTTCTTTATTTTTAACGATGACAAAATGGCGAAAGTAGCGACTACTTTTTATAAAAGTAACGAAGTAAAAGTACAGATAATTGCATAAAAAAGTAGTGAGTAAAAGTAAAAAGTAGACAAAAAAATAATTACTTCGTTAAAGTAAAGATAACGAGATTTTCTACTTGAGTAAAGTAACAAAGTAGTTCTACTTCGCTACTTGACACCTCTGGTAATAACCAAAGTCAAGTTTAGGAAATAGTGGCGGAAATTAGTCTACTTCCTATCTGGGTAGAAAATATGAAACACTTACAGTTCAACACTTCCAAAAGGTGAGAAATGATTCAGTGTCATGCTGCGTCTCTGGGAGCTACGGAGTTGACATGTGATGTGGAAATGAGTTCCAAATCTCTAACTCTCTTTCCTGAAGAAAAATACATTAAGTACCACTCAAACCACCATTTTCCACACCTGCAAAGCGTTCGCATGTCCACATTTAGAGGTCCACAACGGGACGTTGGTAAAATCATTCAGCAGCTCACCCACTCAGAGAAAAGAAACACCAATAATTATGAAAATAATCTCATGAGGACTTTTAAAAAAACTTTTAATACAACAAATAATGTTCACGAGTGGGGGAAAGATGGAGCGGGAGATCGACAGGCGGATCGGTGCGGCATCAGCAATAACTAGGACGCTGCATCGGTCCGTCGTGGTAAAGAGAGAGCTGAGCCGAAAAGCAAAGCTCTTGATTTACAAGTCGATCTACGTTCCCACCCTCACCTATGGTCACCAACTGTGGGCCAAGCGGTACAAGTAGCCGAAATGAGCTTCCTCCACAGGGTGGCTGGGCTCTCACTCAGAGATCGGGTGAGGAGCTCTGCCATCCGGGAGGAGCTCGGTGTCGAGCCGCTCCTCCTCTAGGTCGAGAGGAGCCAGATGGGGTGGGCGAGGTGTTTTGGGCACATCCCATCGGGAGGAGACCAAAGGGCAGACCCCGGACCCGCTGGAGAGACTATGTCTCACAGCTGGCCGGGGAAAGACTTGGGATCCTTCCGGGTGAGCTGGAGGATGCAGCCGGGGTGAGAGAGGCCTGGGCTGCCCGTTTGAGGCTGTTGCCCCCGCGACCTGACCCCGGAACAAGCGGAAGATGACAGAACGGAACAACAAATAAGAAAATAAAATGAGGAGACAACCCAAGAGAGACAAAGAAAAAAAGAATCACATCCAAGATGCATGTAAATCAATTCTGTTTCTATTGGACTGTGAGCCTAAGAAATCTGTTTGAGGGATAGCTGAATTCTGATATTACTGCTCCTCCTTCTTTGGTATCCATCTATTTTCATGAAACGAAGCACCATAATGTGGCATAGTGTCCTCGGTCATCATGACTCTACACCTTGTGGGTATGTCTTGAGTCAGGTTGTACTGGAAATGCAATTTTCTGTCTGGGATTAATAACGTATTTTCATTTCAAATCTGCAATGAGACTTCGACTCTCCCTGGCTCTGAAACTGCCCTAAAAGAAATCTAATCTCTCGTAAAGAGGAGTAAAAGTTTACCGGTAATTTGCTATTTTTCCCTTTTCCCAAGCTCTATCCAAGTCACTCCACCTGTATGTTTTTAGGTTTCTCAAAGACACTCCGCTAAGTCATTGAGCTTCATCTGGAGATGTAGTAGAAAAAGTTTCAAAAAAGTCTTCGTTTCGACTTCCATCCGGAAACCATTTTCAATCTGATAGAAATGGACTGAAAACTGGATCTATTCATACTAATCTAAGTAAAAGGTAAAAAAAAAATAGTAAGGAGGGCTCGACCAATGAGCCTCTGTTACCAATGATGGACGTGAATGGCTCCTATTGTAACCACAGACCAGTAAACGAACCCTATTATAATAATGCTAAAAGCCTAGTGAATAGAAATTCCTGCTAACGAGAGGCGTGAATTTGGGTCACGAGGTGTCATCTTTGGTCCAGGGCTTCAGAATGCTGCTGTAAATCCCGGGCAGAATGTATCTAACGCCTCCACTCCGATTCTGTCTTCACAAATATGGCTTCCTTCACTCCTCTTTCAAATCATCCTTTCTCTCTACTTAGAATCTTCACCTCGCTGTCCTCAAAAGTGTGTTTGATGGATTTAAGATGCAGATGTACAGCAGACTGTGGACCACTTGAGGCTTCTCTTCTGTGTTGGTAAAAACAGACAACCTGAAACTGAGGACAAAGGGAACTGGATTTTTTTTTCCATTCAGTTATATGGTATTACCCAAATGTCTCTTTGTCATGTTTTTGTCCCGCTCTGGTCTGGACTAATTTCCAACAAAGACAACCAAACATGATGTCCATTTTTTCTCCTGCAATCAAAAACACAACAAATGGAAGAGGAATTTCTGAAAGAAAACCTATGAATCAACTAAAAAAAAATAAAAAAAATAGGTCTTAAATTGTGGTACATTCCAACTCCAACTCTTGTCACATGGTTTTCCATCAAGTTTAACAAATCGATTCTTTCCTGTAGCTCTGAAGATGGATTTAAAACAGTACTGGTTGTGTACAGATCTCCCAAGGTGCGTTGCATTCTTAACACTAGGACCGCCGCGTTCCAAATCTACCTGCAAGCGCCATGACCGTCAATGTGACGCTTATGTACTTATTCATGTTTTGCGCTGCTATATTTCATAAAAAAAACTTTTACACCACTCAATTTTAAAGTTAAAATGTTAACCTGAACTTTCAAGACTTAACTAGAAAACATGGCTGACTTTATTCAGAAAACAATTTTCTAAAATGTTTCTGTAATGGCGTCACAGTCCTCCTTGTCTCTCTCCACAAATATAAACACACACACACTTATGTATGGCTATAGCAATATGTTTGTTACCACAGCAACATAGCAACAACTTCCAATGCGTGCATTCCTCCCAGCTCCTTCGCCCCGGTTAGAGGAGATAAAATGCTTATAAATTTTGAAATGTTCTTTTTTAGAACACAAAAAATACATAATAAAATAGAAAACATGTTTATATTAAAAGTCATAAAACGTCATCCTCTTATGTTGTGTTTTATTTATTCCAATTAGCGTATTAAAGTGGCGTGGAGTCAAATTGACCACTTTGGCGGTCCTACTGTTAAAGCCTCAGGAGGAAAACTTTTACTCTTTCGTAGTTTGAGGACTACGTTGGCTGAAGTGGGCCGTAGCTTTCCTGAGCATGTAAGACAGAGCTATAAAAATATAGTCAGCGGTTAGTAGTACTGTTAACATTTGGTTAAACACAAACTACTGAGATTTAATTTTTCAATATGCGGAAATTACCGTTTACCAAGCCTACGGTCAGATAAAAAATAGTGAGAAAAAAATTCCGAAGAGACAGCTGGAATAATTTTTTTTAGTGCTTTAGAAGTTGTGAAGAAGCAAAGATGTGTTTGTATGATGTATAATTGTTGTATTCCAACGCAACCTATGAGGTAGACCATGTCAAAAACCGAATTAATAAGGCACTTTTTTATCGTGGCAAGTGCAGGAGGCCTTAGAGAAGGAATCGATGTGGCACCTTTCTGTAAAAGGAATCATTGTCCTCGATGGTATGTTGGGGAAAAAAGTGGTTGTCCTCAAAGAACTCCAAGTTGAAACAGCCAGTCAGGTTCATTTCACACCACATTAGCAATCTAATTACATGGTGAAACCTTACACTCTGGTGGAACCCGGTGTCTGCTGGCGGCGAAGTACAAGTTGTGGAAAGAGGCATCAAGCTCACAGTATGGCAGGTCTACATCTTTGCTACCGTTGGAGGATTTTGTTGAATCCCCGCACTCTATCCCTGCCAGCCTCCATTGTAAGTCGAGACCACCCTTCATAAACGGCAGCAGCTGAGCTGCAGCCATGAGCTGTCAGCTTGCATTATAGCTGAGTGCTCCACATCCCGCTCATATGCAGGTTCCCTGTGAGGTCGCCTAGGCCACCTTAACAGCCCCCTAGATCACTCCCATACATCCACAGACAAAAACACCCCCAACCCCACTTCATTCAACCAGTGCTGCAGTGTGAAGTTAGAAAAAAAAAAACTACAACACTGGTATGAACCATGGGAACATTTTCTAACCTCAAACTTGTCAGCTCTCCCCTTGAAATTAATTAGTGTAATTTTTCCCACGTAACGGCACGCAATGGCAACCTACTTTTACAATTTATGGGAAGTTAAATTATTCTAACAAACAAGAACTCAGTTTAACCTCTGGTTCAACGCTGTGACTTGAGGGATCTAATCCTTAGATCCTCTAAAGCGTTGCTCACTGCCAGATCACTGTTATGTATTCTCAAATATATTAACCATTTCACTGTGTGAGCGAACCATGTGGAATCCAGACAGTCAGGACATCACCGATCAGGGAGAGATATTGCCTGACAGTCAGTTTGTGTTGGACTCGTTCCATGTAACCTCATGTTTGGGATTATGACACAACCCACCCACAAAGCAGAATTCAAATGGAATTTCTCAATAAAATCACTTTGGTCTTTTGCTTGTTTGACATGATCAACATAAGAAAATAAGAGTCATCTTTACTGATATTTAACATTTTAAAGATGAGAAACATACGTGATAGTAAATGGTTGACGGCACTTTCGCTGGAGCCCTGATGACTATGAGGTATGAACTAGCTATGCTAATGATTAGCGACTGTTAGCATGTGGCTATCACTGCAGCAAAGAATGTCATGCTAAATGCACATTTTAGCAGGTTTTGCAATTGGCCTTATCTTCCAGTTCAGACAAATATTTCTGCAGTTTGTTTAAATGTGAATGCTAACTAATTAAAAGCATTTTCAGTCATCTTCTTCTTCTTTCGGCATTTCCTTCAGAGGTCGCCACAGCAAGTCAGTTTCTTCCATCTAACCCTATCTGCTGTATCCTCTTTGGTCACAACTACTATCTTTATGTCTTCCTTCACTGTATCCATGAACCTCATCTTTGGTCTTCCTCTAGCCCTCTTTCCTGGTGGTTCCAAATCCAGCATCCTTTTGCCGATGTACTCTCTCTCTTCTCTGCACATGTCCAAACCATCTCAGTCTGGCCTCTCTGACTTTATCTCCAAAACCTCTAACATGTGCTGTTCCTCTATTATGTCCATCCTGGTCACTCCCAGAGATGTCCTCAGCATCTTCATCTCTGCTACCTCCATCTCTGTTTCCTGTCTTTTCTTCAGTGCTACTGTTTCTAGACCAAACAGCATGGCCGGTCTCACCACGGTTTTGTACACTTTTCCTTTCATTTTGGCTGAAACTTTTGTCACACATCACACCTGATACTTTTCTCCACCCGTTCCAGTCTGCCTGCACATGCTTCTTCACCTCTTTTTCACACTCTCCATTTCTCTGGACTGTTGATCCTAGATATTTAAAATTTTCCACCTTCTGTATCTCTTCTCCCTGTAACCTCACTTTTCCATTTGGATCCCTCTCATTCACACACATGTACTCTGTCTTACTCTGACTAATCTTCATTCCTCTTCTTTCTGGTGCAAACGCATTTTGAATCAAAATTTTCAACAAAAACACATTTTCGATCATCACCGATGTGAAATTCTTAAAGATACAAGGGTGTCATGAAAGGTCATGCTAATGGAATTTCTCTCAATATTGTTCCCGCATCAAAAACATACCTTAACCAGTTTTATGTTTTCATGTCTACTCTTCGGACATCAAGTTGTTGTTGGCCACAAATTTTAATTTCTTTTTTAAAAAGGAAAAACATAAAAATTCATTTTTAATTAGGTAAAAACAGATTCTTCAAGGCAGGCGGGTTGTTCGAGGCAGGCAGTTTGTCCAAGGCTGGCGGGTTTTACATGGAATTCAACAATCTGACACAGCCTAGGGTCGAGGATGGCTTATGTAGCTTGCTGATTGCTGATCATCTGCAGGTAGTGAGCAACTTGCCACGGAGACGGACATCCTCATAGAAGCAGGAGCAGGGATCACAACAGCCATGTATTTTGTTCTCCACCACACCCACATTTTAATATGCGCAAAAAATGTCTTTGCAACAGTAGTGCACGTAGTCTGCTCATGCTTACTCACATTTTTACATAAATGCAAACATAAAAGAATATGTACTAGCTTTGACAACTAGATGCGCATTATACTGTGTTTTCAGTTTCAAACATGATTTATGCTGTGCCACGTTTCAGCGGGTGTGATTGGAAGGTAGGGAGGTATTGATGTAGGGGCTTTGAGTAGGGGGGGGAATTTCTGAGCTACCAACAAGTGCCATATTTTTGTATAAATGCCATGACATGAGGATAATTACCCACGAAGTATAATACCGCCTCTTTGAAAAACATAAAAGCATTGTCTTCATAGGTATTTAGGGTGGCTGGGCTCTCACTCAGAGATTGGGTGAGGAGCTCTGCCATCCGGGAGGAGCTCGGTGTCGAGCCGCTCCTCCTCCAGGTCGAGAGGAGCCAGATGGGGTGGTCATAATGCCCCCCAAGCACCATACGGGCGGGGTGTTTCGAGCTCTGCCATCCGGGAGGAGCTTGGTGTCGAGTCGCTCCTCCTCCAGGTTGAGAGGAGCCAGATGGTGTGGTTCGGGCATCTGGTCAGGATGCTTACCGAGCACCCCGCGGGCGGGGTGTTTGGGGCACATCCCACCGGGAAGAGACCAAGGGGCAGACCCCGGACCCGCTGGAGAGACTATGTCTCACAGCTGGCCGGGAAACGACTTGGGATCTTTCCAGGTGAGCTCGAGGATGCAGCCGGGGTGAGAGAGGCCTGGGCTGCCCGCTTGAGGTTGTTACCCCCGCGATCCGATCCCAGAACAAGCGGAAGATGACGGAACGGTATTTAAACTGTATTATATGATCGAAACACAATTTTAATATTCAAAATCTAATGAGATAAACGAAGCTGGACTCTTAAATGAACTGTCCTTACACACCATTATTCAGGGTTTCACTCCCCGCTGACCTTGCAAGTGAACTCCAGAGCTTTTCTGAATCCATAAATGGCATGTAATATACAAGGAGTAACACATTTTACGCCTTCCACACGCAGTTGGACTTTTGGATCAGTTTATTTTTTTATGCAGTCTCTGTAATCTGCAATTATTTTGTATTTTATTACAAATTTTCCATGTATGTCAGTTTGAATAAAAACACAGAGGTTTTTTGGGTATGTGTGTGGCCCGTTGAGCTCAGCTGCTGCATACCTGCAGGCTGCATGCTGGTATTCCTAAATCTTCTCCCTAATATGGACCTTCTGTCAAAACACCTCTGAAGTTCTGCATCTTGTGAATCATACTGATTCCGTCTGGAGATTTTGAGTTTCTGTCTGCTTTGAGTCCAAAGAGGTGGCAGTGTTCTGTTAGCACCACATGTTAGATCTTATCTTCATTTTAGTCATGTGTCAGATGTGGTTACATCTGTTAGAGAGCATGCAGAATAAAAACTATTGCATGTCACACAGAAAAATTGGGAACTTTTTATTTGAAACAAAACGAAATGCCGGAGTCGGCGGGACATACCCGGATTTATCTCATCTGTAATTTTCAATTCTGAGAATACTTGTGATACTTCTCATTAGCTGTTAACAAGATATACCATACACCTCGTAAGCTCATTGTTCCTTAGGAGAGCGGTCTACTCTGTGCCCTGCTACTGTATCCTGTTGCCGCTCTGGGGAATTAACTCGACAAAATGAAGCTGGTCTTTACCTTGACTCGGGGCGATGAGTTGGAGCTGCAGAACGGCATTCAGACAGACAGTAAGAATAAGGTTTCCATCAGCTGCAAACCACCTGTTGGAGATCAAAAAGCAGGCAGCGAACTGACACTGCAAAACGCCTGTTTGAAATAAACCACTTTGTCAAAATTTATTGGGGTGACTGATGAACATATTGAAGTTGTCAAAGGGCAATGAAGAACTTGCATTCACAAATTATGCTTTCATGTTTTTCTGGATTCAGATCGGATCTTTTGTAGTTCAAACTTAAAATATAACAGACCTCATTTTTCAATTCGTAAAGTTATCTTCTTGGACGAATAAATTGGGACTTGCACACGTAACACATTTTAATTTAGAGAAGTATTTTTCAAAATTGATGTTCAAACACAGATGGTTTTGTCTTCTTTCTTCAATTTTTTTGTCTTCTTTAGGTAGTCCCAGGAGTAGCATGGGCCAAGTGGGAATCGAACCAGGTTCTCCTGGTTGAAAGGGAAAAATTCTACCATAGGGCCACCGCTCCTGGGACCACAGATGTTTTTCAAAACAAAGGTAATGTGGCACAAATTCAAACACAGAGAGAATTTATTCCATGTTTGAAATTTCCTTTCTGTTATCTTCCGCTTGTTCCGGGGTCGGGTCGCAGGGGCAACAGCCTCAAACGAGTAGCCCAGGCCTCTCTCTCCCCAGCTGCATCCTCTAGGTCACCCGGAAGGATCCCAAGTCGCTCCCCGGCCAGCTGTGAGACATAGTCTCTCCAGCAGGTCCGGGGTCTGCCCCTTGGTGTCCTCCCGATAGGACGCGCCCAAAACACCCCGCCCGCGAGGTGCTCGGGGGGCATCCTGACCAGATACCCAAACCACCCCATCTGGCTCCTCTCGACCTGGAGGAGGAGCGGCTCGACACCAAGCTCCTCCCGGATGGCAGAGCTCCTTACCCGATCTCTGAGTGAGAACCCAGCCACCCTGTGGAGGAAGCTCATTTCGGCCGCTTGTATCCACGATCTCATTCTTTCAGTCACCACCCACAGCTGGTGACCATAGGTGAGGGTTGGAACGTAGATCGACTTGTGAATCGAGAGCTTTGCTTTTCGGCTCAGCTCTCTCTTTACCACGACGGACCGATGCAGCGTTGTTTGAAATTTCAAATAATGCAATTATAATTTAAACTGCATAAACATAGTTTTTTTTTTTTTTTATTTATGAAAGTAATAAATCATTTTTGACAATGTCTGTGGAAAAAGTAAGTGAAAGACATTTAGTGAACAGTAAATGAACCTCTTAAAGGTTCAAAATATTTAATTTTTCAATACATGAGCAGTAAAATGTTTCGTTAATTATTCGTATGATGCAGCCTTAGTCTGTAAACAACGGTGGTGTAGTGTAACGGTTTTATGTGGGCTCATGTTGACCATTTATGGAAGTTTGTTTCAGTGAAAATTGAGTTCCTGCCTGAGCACCTGTTTCCACAAAGAAAGAGATTTATATGGCTGAGTCTAAATGTTCAAGCACCCTCGTAAATTTGATGGAGGAAAAAAAAACCATAACAAGACAGCGTTGTGAATCTTCAAACTGTATCTGCAGGTAGTATTTTATTGGTAGAAGAGACACATATTTACTTGTTATGATTGGTTTAAATCTAGTTGTCAGTTATTAAAAATTACTTTTATAGTTATTCATTTGATTAAAAATATGTTTTGGGTCTTTTTCTTTCTTTCTTTTTTTTTTTTTGCTCATCCACAGTAAAATCTCAAAAAATCAATTCCCATTTTCTTTCATAGTTTCGGGGCAGTATATGTCAGTGGTTGAAAAGGACCACTGCCCGGCAGGACTGAAGACCTTTGGTCCGACTGTTACGATTCCCCTCCACTCTGGCCTTTTTTCCTTCATGTTTTGTCCTTTCCCTTGATTCCTCACACTTGGTCCCAATTGCTTCTCCCTTGCCTAATAAGCTCTGGTGCCCTTGCTACGTACTTCGGTTCTTTTGTCTTGTCCTATCCTGATCCGGATTCCAACTGTTTTGTTTTTTCTTCCAAGTCTGCTCAGTTCAGCTATCAGGCTGGTTTTGGTCTCTTTTCGAAACCTCTTTTAGCTAAATGTACTTTTTAAAATGTGCGTCTGAATTCCTATCTCTTCATCCCCACCTTGTGACAGTCATAACTCTGTCTTGTTTCCAAATGGGTACAAGTACAGATCCTCAATGATTCAGATTACGAAATATATTCTCTCTGGCTCAAAAAATCTAATTCAATTTTATTTCTTCAGCCCAAAATCACAGAATTTCCGTTTCAATGGGCTTCACAAGAAAAAGAGGAATGTATTAACACAAATACACAACAAGAAAAATAACTAACAAATGCTAACTAAACAAGACTAGCACATTAATGCACTTAGACTCTCCTTCACGGTGAGAAAAAAACTCCTAAAAAACCCATCAGTGGGTAAAAAAATAAGAAACCTCGTGGGGATCCACATGAAAGAGAGATCCCTCCCCCGGGACGAGCAACCAATGTGTCAAAGATTATTGTTTAAATATTAGCTTCTTCTACTCTACAGCTAAATATCTAAAGAAGTCAATAGATGTTTTTCATCCTGATGGAAACACGGGGACTCCTAAGCCCAGCGATGCCCTGGACGGGGATGAGTAGATGGATTTCATCCTGGATTTCATCTCCAATCATTTCTCACACTAATTATCCTTTGACTATTTTTTCCAACAAAATTTTGAACAGAGACCAAAACCCCCAACAACTGGTCATTTCAAAACATATTTTCAAAGCATCAAATGACCAAAAAAGGAGACAACATTTCAGTGGTATTTTTCCGTTATATGTTTGTGAATATTGAATTTTTCACAAGTCTCTTTAGTTTATCAATTGGCTACTGTTTGTCTTAATAGCAATTTTGGTGTTTTTTGTGAAATTATTTATAGTTTTTTTTTAAATCTACTTTATTGATTAAATTTATTTATTGATTTAATATACTTTATTGATTCCTCACTGGGAAATGTGTGTGCTGCATTACACCACAGCAGGCTGCCACCGATGACGGCGCTAGTGGTGGAAGAAACGAGGATTAGGTGTCTTCTCCAAGGACTCCAGACGTGAACTCAGTGGGATGCAAACCCATGGACTTCTGGTTAACTTCCAGTCCTCGGGCGAACGTTCTAACCACTAGGCCACTATCTGCCCACAAATGGGTTTTGTCAAACCCATTGAGACGGCTCAGTTGTTGTATTGGCAATATTAATAAAACTGAAATGAAATTTCATTTCCAGTCCTATCACATGGCACATTGTATGAATCCCAAATTTATCCTTAAACAGTCTCTTTCAGGGCGGCACGGTAGCGCAGTGGGTAGCACAGTGGCCTCACAGCAGGAAGGTTGTGGGTTCGAGTCCCTGGTGGGGACGAGGCTTGGAAACGGGTCCTTTCTGTGTGGAGTTTGCATGTTCTCTGTGTGTTTGCGTGCATTTCCTCTGGGGATTCCGGCTTCGTCCAAAGACATGCATGCTAGGTTGATTGGCCGGTGCCAAATTGCCCCTAGCAATGAATGAGTGTGCGTGCGTGGATGGTTGTATGTCTGTGGCGCCACAACAGACTGGCGACCTGTTCGGGGTGTACGCTGCCCTTTGCCTTAAATCAGCTGGGATGGGCTCCGGCACCCCCCGCAACCTAGTAAGAGATAGACGGATTAGAAGATGGCTGACGGTCTTTTTCAGTATTTTTTCTTTATCTGACTTAAGAGTTCACTTGGGAGCATAGAACAGAAAAAAATTCAGGTTTGAGTTGATAGCAGCATCATGATGGACTAATTTACAAGAAAGAAAAAAAGGTTGTCCCCAACCCCACACTCCCCCCTCAACGATTCATAGTCCAATTTTTGGTTTAAAAGGCCAAAATCAACAGAAAAATTTAGATACCAGAACATCTTGTGCTGATGTTATCTCACTATTAACTTCTGTGTCAACAACGGCACAGCTTTGACTCCTCATGGCATCCCCAGAACTAGAAGGATAAAAAAGTGCTTTCATGTGCTGAGAATTCTGATGCAGCAATCACTTAAAAGAGAGCACACAGGAAGCGAGAGGTCAGCATCCACGACAACCTACCATGAATCATATCACTCAGAGTCAAGGACCAGCAGAATAAAAAAAAAAAAATAACAAAGACTTTGTGTTGGTTCTTACTGCTAATCAGAGTACAGGATAAGCCCTATCTCTGAATTCCAACAGGACGCTGATTAGGTTTCAAAGGAAGTGAATGGAAATTTGTAGTCACCAACTTGGTGTGGTCTGTTGCCAGATCCTGCTGGAAAAAAAGAAAACACATGGTGGCATACACTTTACATAAAACATGGGAGAAAACATAAACCTTACGAACGTGTGGTTCTACCAATGAACCCAAAGGAAAAAACTATAGCGATTCAAATATTTTATCTCTCTCCACCAACGCTGCACTTAATCAAATATCTCTGATCAACAATATAAAGTTATTAATTTGCTAAGATGAATAACAAATATACGAACTGAATGGATTAGCTGAAAACAAATTGGTTTATCATATATGGCTCTGTTTGATCCTGAGACCTTTCCCACTGCTTTTCAGGAAAATGATCATTTAACCTCCCTCCAAACAAATACTAAGCACTAAAAATCTGGTTAAAAACACGATTAAAATAAGCCCGACCTGCCTTGGTTTAGCACAGTGTTTTCCAAACACAGTGCCAGAGCGTGCAAGTGTACTACAAGGGACTGTCATGTAAGCCGTGAAAAATAATCTAATTTCCCTTAATAGGTCTTAAAACATTGTTTACAACAAATTAGTTATAATTCCAATTGGTGTGCAAAGATCGACTTTCCATGCTGATGTCGTGACAAGCAGCATAATCATATAATATTTGTCATTATCACTAGATGGCAGCAGGTTGCAAATTGCATTCTTCTTCCTCTTTCGAAATTTCCCTTTAGGGGGCGCCACATCAAGTCAGTTTCCTCCATCTAACCCTATCTGCTGTATCCTCTTTGGTCACAACAACTATCTTCATGTCTTCCTTCACTGTATCCATGAACCTCCTCTTTGGTCTTCCTCTAGTCCTCTTTCCTGGTGGTTCCAAATCCAGCATCCTTCTTCCTATGTACTCCCTCTCTCTCCTCTGCACATGTCCAAACCATCTCAGTCTGGCCTCTCTGACTTTATCCCCAAAACCTCTAACATGTGCTGTTCCTCTGATCCTGTCCATCCTGGTCACTCTCAGAGAGATTCTCAGCATCTTCGTCTCTGCTACCTCCATCTCTGTTTCCTGTCTTTTCTTCAGTGCCACTGTCTCTAGGCCAATCAGCATGGCCGGTCTCACCACGGTTTTGTACACATTTCCTTTCATTTTAGCTGAAACTCTTCTGTCGCACATCACACCTGATACTTTCCTCCACCCATTCCAGCCTGCCTGAACACGCTTCTTCACCTCTTTTCCTCACTCTCCATTCTCCAAAGTAGCAAATTGCATTGCACGTTGAATAAGTAGCGTTGAAATAGAGAATTAGTACTGATGACAGCAACTTGGCAAGCAAGACAGTGATGGAGACATTTTTGAAAAGAAAAAAATTACTTTCACCAGGGATGTAAGGACACAAACTCCACCATGCTTGGCACGGGAGTTCAATGTGTTCCTGTTGACAATGTCTTCGGATAGAACTAGCGCTTACAAAATAATTAAAATTTTTCTGAATTCTAACTGCAGAGAAGTTTTTTTAAAACTAATTTACTGCCATACATTAAAGTTTATTTAGAACTATTTTGGGCTTTTATTTTGTAAGAAACCGAAAGTTGTTCTGTTGGTTTCCGGGTAGAGGGTTTCTGTCAGTTGGTTCCTTGTCAGTTTGGTTTCTTGGCTTATTAAGAAGACAAGCAAAAAGAAAGGTGGATGTTTGATTATGGACTAAGTTGAACAAGTTTATGTTATTAAAATCTCATTCTACTTCAGAAGTTAAGATCAATCAGCAAGGTATGTTTGTGTTTCTTTTCCTTTGTGTTTTATGCATTTCCTTTGTTTAGCTAATTGTGTTTTACGCTTGTTTTTTGTAGTTCGACAGTGCTCTGTGACAGGCGTACAATATTAAAGAGCTGAAGTACAAACATCAAGATTTTATTTGTAAAAACATCATAGGCATCAATAAAGGAACTCTTAAGTTGACAAGTTGACGAGAGGGTGCGATAGTCGAACTCCATGACCGCTTAAAGTCAAAGTCCACTGACATTAAAGTCAAACTTGTTTGACAGTTAAAGTCAAACTCAACTGATGGTTGAAGTCAGACTCGACTAAGGAGAAAGTCCAAGTCAGACTGGAGAAAGTCAAAGCCGCCCAGAAGAAAGTTAAAGTCGGGCTTGGAGAAAGTCGAAATCAGACCAGAGAAAGTCAAAGTCATTCAGGAGAAAGTCGAAGTCGAAAATGCAAAGTTTAAAAAAAATTTACAAAGTTTAAATGAAAATAAAGGTGATGTGGAGGACTTAAAGGAGAATCCAACTGACACTGGGGCAGCCCACCCTGGCCGCTCAACTCAACCAAGAAAACCCACAGAAAGTTTAATATGCTTGATGTAACATCTAGCGCGCTTGTTTTTACGTGTGTGTAGAGACTTTCCACTGCCCTCTGCTCCAACAGCTTGAGTGAGGTATGTGGTTGTTTTAAAAATTATAAAAGAAAATGAGGGACAGAAAGAAAGTGCGTCCTCACTCCTTTGTTTACTTTCCAAGAAGAAAGATCCCCGTGCATGCGCACCACACAAACATACTCAACCAACAGAAACAATCCTCTGAAAGTCTGAACATCTTTTTCAACTAAAAATAAACATATCCTTTTTCTAACTTGAACCAGCTTTTCCTGTCACATATACAATATGTGCTGTTCAGGATGCCACCAAGAAGACGTCTTAACCGCACTGCATCTTCAGCTTGCCCGCCTCCATTAACAGCCCAACATTGGTTCTTTTTCATGCATTTTCTTCTCTGTATAATTTTGTTTGGCTGTGTAGTTTTGAGAAAGTGAGGTGAACTAATGTACAACTTGCGAAGTACCCACTATTTATACTAAAGGCGCGGACGTTCCCTTCACATGTGCTTTGGTGATCAAGGTCACCAATGTGTCTGCATCGTGTTTCCGAAGCATCACCAAACAGTCTGCCGGAGCCTTTCATCGAGTGTTTACGGTTGATTGTCGCCATAGAGGCAAGACGTTGCTCCATTGCTATTTGTGGGCAAGTAAGACAAATCAGATGCAACCAAGGCACCAAATTTGTAGGTGCTAAAATAGAGTTTTTGAGATCACTGAAAGACTCTGACCAAGAGCAAATAAAAGAATATGATTGTGAGTTTGTTCATCACACCCTCTCATCAAGCCACATGGGAGGTGTTTGGGAGCGCCAAATCAGGACTACTTGAAGTGTTTTGACCACTATTCTTGATCAAAGCTCCAAGAAACTTAATAGTGCCTCTCTCAGAACCTTTCTTTGTTGTTGTTGTTGTTGTTATGGCTGTTGTGAATAGAAGACCATGAACTGTTGACAATCTTAATGACCCAACGGGTGTTGAACCTTTAACACCTAATCATCTACTTATGATGAAATCTAACATCATTTTGCCTCTTCCTGGTGAGCTTGTTGGCAAAAATGTATTCCTGAAGAAAAGATGGTGCCAGGTTCAGTGTTTGGACAAGGTGGAAGAAGGAGTATCCCTTCACGCTTAAAGAGAAACAAAAATGGCAAAAGGATGAGAGGAACACAAAATTAAATTGAATTGAAAAACCTTTAATAATCGCAGATGGGAAATTTGATGCTGCGGTGCTAACATTTCGATGCCTTCCCAGTCCACTTACACGCTATAATAGCTAGCTGGCAACTGAACAGTGAAAAAACGCAGGCCATAATGAGTCCACAAAGTCAGGCTTCAATGAAGCACACCAATACGGCCCCTCCACATTCCTACTGGGTCAGAACGAGCGTCCCCAGTTCCTCCATCTTGCCAGCGAGCGTCCAGATGTTACCCATGACAACCGCAGGTTCACTGGGCTCAAAGCGCCTGCTTTCTGATCGTTTCCTTCTAAGTTCTGTCGGGACTGCATAGACTCCTCCAGCCACGGTGGATCTGGTTCTGAGAGCTAGCTGCTGGTTGAGTCCACGCTAACAAAGCAAAAGAACTTCATGACCAACAAAATGGAGAGCTAGCCGTTGAAACAAAAAACGGCTAGCCCAAAAACAGTCGTCTGAAGCAAAACAGTGCAGTCCAAAACGACGTCCAAAGAGCGCACAAAGTCAAATCTACAGAACAGGCCCAACACAGGCAAAATACTAACAGAAACCGAGTGGAAAAAATGAGACAATAAACGACCAGAAGACAAAAAAACAGGAGGCACCGCGGCAGGCAGCCGCACGGGCAGCGCCTTTTAACGCAAAAGTGAATGATGTTGTTATTCTGCAGGAGGAGTACTCTCCAATGAATGAATGTAAACTTGCAAGAGGTTCATAAGTATATCCCTACTCAGATGAACGAGTCAGGAAAGAAAAGCTTTTACACAGCCATTCGACCTTGGATAAGAATGAATAAAGGACTGGGAAATTTATATATGTTGATAGGTCTATTCATAAAACTGGTTTATTACTTGAAGCAGAGCAAGGCTATGTTGTACGTTCAATTGTCTTTTGAAGTTGTTGTGCTTTTAAAGAAATCACAATTTATTTATGTGATTTGGTGGGACTTTTACTGCCATACATTTAAGTTTATTTAGAGTTATTTGAGGCTTACTATAAACACTATTCCGCTAATTGCCATTTAACTGCTGGTTTTAGGAAAATACATTGGTGCTATTCCACAACTACATACTAGAGGGCAATAAGCACAATGGCAAGAGACTGCATGCATATTGGAAGAAGAAAAATGTTCCCATGGCCAAATCTCCTTTTCTTTTCTGTACAAACAAGCACAAATAGATACCACATGCTAATTTTTATTTAAAATAGTGTTGTTTATAGGATAAATTTCACTATGTGTAAATGGAAATTTTTGAAAGATTACAATATAAATAGTGAATCATTAGCGTAAGCTAACAACTAATAACAACTAATGAGGGCACGAGGTCTGGAAACAAGCTTGAACAACAGAAAAGTGGCTGGAATTATGAACAAAATAATGTTTAAAACTAATTAAATGAGTTTCACTGATTATGTTGTAGAATGGATTTGTAGTTAAATTAGTCATAAATTGTTAAAAAAAAAACTAGAAAAGCTACTTTATGGGAAAAATAGGGAATATCAAAACTTCAATGTGCAGGCCTAAAGCTTAGTTCCGTTCCATCGTCTTCCATTCATCCAGGGACGGATCGCGGAGGCAACAGCCTTCTCTCACCCCGGCTGCATCCTCCAGCTTACCTGGAAGGATTCCGAGTCGTTCCCCGGCCAGCTGTGAGACCTAGTCTGTCCAGCGGGTCTGGGGTCTGTCTCTTGGTCTCCTCCCGGTGGGACCTCACCAGCAAGGCACTCAGGGGGGCATCCTGACCAGATGCCCGAACCACCTCATCTGCCTCCTCTCGACCTGGAGGAGGAGCAGCTTGACACCGGGCTCCTCCCGGATGACAGAGCTCCTCACTCGATCTCTGAGTGAGTGCGCAGCCACCCTGCAGAGGAAGCTCATTTCGTCCTATTGTATTCGCGAGGCCTTGAGATAATTTAAATAAACGCTTTGTAAACATTTCATTTTTGTTTTGTGCTGCAACCGTATGGTAGAAATAAAAATATGCTTAAAAAAAACTATTTTACACAAAAGTAGAAAAGTTTCCGTTTTCGCTAAACAAATTTTCAGTTTTCAATACTGTTAATATTTGTAACATGAAGCTGGTGGACTAAGTCAAATAAAAAATGTCAACAGGTAACTTTTAAAGAACCGTTCAGAAACTTTCAAGTGGTTTGGTTTATTGCAAGTTATTTTTTCTCATTATATTATAAAATCAGATTACAGCTGCACTGCTGTCTGAGGTTCCAACAGTGACCCTTTGTCTAGTCGTGTGTTTAAAGATGTAGCAATGCCCAGACAGAAGAAAGAGCAGCTTTGACGTCTTTACCCAGTCAATTAGATATAAATATAGAAAGTGCAATAACAGCTAAACTAAAAACCACCGTTATCTGATGGGCCAATATTAAAATGTCCAAGCCAAACTTTGTATTAAAAGTCACACTCATAGCTTTAACTGGGATTTACCTGGTCCTAAAGGAAATTAAAGAGGCTTCAGTGCCCATGCTGCTTAGAGGAAATGAAGAAGTTGACAGGTCGCCGACAGTTCTGACAACATCTAAGCACAAAACACAACATGTACGGCCATCCATCTGTCAGAGGCTCTTTATAAAGTCTAATTACAGAGTGCAACGAGACAGCGAGATGGACAACATCCCAGTTCTCTGCTTCATTACAACCTAGTTTCATGATGTACATTTTTGGGGAAGTACAGACAATTTTCTTGTCTTTGTGTATCTGTGTTGCACCAATGCAAGCCAGTGGTGACCACAAAGAATGCACATGGGGTGATTTAAATGCTCAACTCTTCAGACCAGACTGTCTTTAGCTCCCAGATAGTGAAAACCCTCCATTGTATCTAGATTTATACCCAAAGTGGTTTTAGTAGAGGAAGTTTTTTTAAGCTAAACTCATTTAGCTTTGTCGTCTGGGATCAAGCTGAAAAGCCATTTTATGCTGATTTTTAAAATGAGTTTTCAAAGCCTCTATTGTGAATAAATGGGATACCTCATTTTCCATCTCAAAGGGGTGGTTATTACCTAACTTGTCCATTTACGCCGGCTGAAATACAGTACATCTTTTGATTCCAGCCTTATGAACCGTTTTTCCGAATGCTGCATCCACACCCAGGGCATGGGCCATCTAGACACTCATTTCAAAATCTCGGTATTGTTTAAAACCCACCAGTGACGGATGTGAAATGACAAACTTGTCACGCCTACTAATTACGCCTTTGAGTAGGGAGGGTTACACTGACAGTCATAATGGGTTTGCTAAAATGACTTCATAACTGTAACCTTATCACAGCTAACTTCTCACCAGAAGCCGAAAAATGACGTTAACAACAAAGCATAGTCTTCAGTTTCCATGTTATGTGCAAACAAGCATCAATGATTCTTTCCCACAACTTTGGAACACCCCGTCATATCTGAGAAATTTTATTCACATAAAACTACAAACACTGTTTTGAGAGGGAAAAAATGGCTGTCAAGCAAAATAATGTTTGTTGTTCTCGTTAGTTTAAGTAAATCCCCAATTACACAAGACATTTTGTTTTATTACAGGAACAAATCAATGCAGTACAGCCCACATTTTTTTTGGAATGAGATGACAAAACTATCAAAAAAAGCTGGACGTGTGGTTCGCTCACCCCTTGCCTGCGTAAAGGAGGTGGCGAGGGACAGATTGAAAGCAAAACTGACATCAATTATGCTAAATCCCTCCCAATCTCTCCATGAATCTGTGGACTATCTGAAGAGCAGCTTTAGCAACAGATTCCTGCAACCCCCCTGCTCAAAGGAACGGTACAGAAAATCATTTCTGTCATCCTTCATCAAAATTTTGAACCTTTCACTTTTAAACCTTTAAAATTTCACTCACAACAGTAAAAAAAAAAAAAAAAAAAGGTATTTATGACATTGTATTGTTGTAGCACTGCAGCACTCAAATTTTTCTTCGGGTATAAATAAAGTCTCTTCTATTCAATCCAAAAATGAATTTTTTTTGTGTACAAACTCTCTTGATCAAAATGATGAAAACAGTCAACAAATTGCGAGAATTCAGTTTTTGTCCATTGGATCTTCAAAAAAGGTGTTTTGCAGTACTTTAAAATGCAATAAGAGGAGATAAAGATTGAAAAATGAGTTAACAACACATTTCAAAGAACCATTTCGCTGAAAGTGGCTGCTCATCAACTTAGCATAAGTTTAAATTTATTTCTTGTGTTTGCCATGTCTTGTATCATGAGTCAAATGTTTTGGGATCATTTATTTCTTGGTGGAGATCAAAAAAGTATTTAGTCATTCCCTTTTTTATTCATTTGATCAGTATAAGATGGAAGAAAAACAGAAAGAAAACCCCAATTACAAATAAAGGTATTTTAAAGCAGCTGATTTAATTTAGGGCCCCAGTGTTTTGCCGACTCATGGTAGGTGATGTTATGGGGGGGAATTTTAGAAAACATCACAAAAAACAGCAAAAAACCTTAATGGTTATTATAAATGACTGGAGGTAAGTTTCCGAGTTGGATTGTATCCCAATTCATTGGCAAGTCGTCGGTTTGTCAGGTCCAAAAATCAAGCTAATGATCTAGTCCTTCATTAAATTCTATTATAACTTTAGAAAAACACCAGATATATTTTTTATGGCCAATCGATTTGCTGCCGAGTGTGAAGCGGCCGGGATGGGAATTAACGCCTCCAAATTCGAGACCATGGTCCTCGCCCAGAAAAGGGTGGAATGCCCCCTGCGGGTCAGGGACAGGGTTCTGCCCCAAGTGGAGGAGTTTAAGTATCTCGGGGTCTTGTTCACGAGTGGGGGAAGGATGGAGCGGGAGATCGACAGGCGGATCGGTGCGGCATCAGCAATAACTAGGACGCTGCATCGGTCCGTCATAGTATACAGAGAACTGAGCCAAAAAGCAAAGCTCTCGATTTACAAGTCGATCTACATTGGTCACCAGCTGTGGGTGGGGACCGAAAGAATGAGATCGCTGGTACAAGCGCCCGAAATGAGCTTCCTCCGCAGGGTGGCTGGGCTCTCACTCAGAGATCGGGTCAGGAGCTCTGCCATCCGGGAGGAGCTCGGTGTCGAGCCGCTCCTCCTCCAGGTCGAGAGGAGCCTAATGGGGTGGTTCAGGCATCTGGTCAGAATGCCCCCCGACCGCCTCGCGGACAAGGTGTTTCGGGCCCGTCCTACAGGGAGGAGACGAAGAGGCAGACCCCGGACCCGCTGGAGAGACTATGTCTCACAGCTGGCCAGGGAACGACTTGGAATCCTTCCGGGAGAGCTGGAGAATGCAGCCGGGGAGAGAGAGGCCTGGGCTACCCGTTTGAGGCTGTTGCCCCCGCCACCCGACCCCGGAACAAGCGGAAGATGACGGAACGGAGCAATTGTTTTATTTCAAGACAAATCAAGTCAAGGTTCATGGACGTAGTGAAGGAAGACATGAAGATAGTTGGTGTGACCAAAGAGGATGCAGCAGATAGGGTTAGATGGAAGAAACTGACTTGCTGTGGAGACCCCTGAAGGTAAATGCCGTAAGAAGAAGAAGAAGTTTTATTTCAAGACAAAAAGCTGTGACATTGTGGTCCAGCTGGTTCACGGAACCTTTGAAGAACACAAAGATCAGCAAGAATGTGATTGAGGGGAAGGCAGCATTGCTGGGCTCCGGAGTGTCTAAGTTTCAGAACAGATATTTTAACCTCCATAAACATTGTTGGAAATCTGGCCCTCACCTGCCACTTTAAGAACAACAATGACCATCTGTCCACTATTCTTCTGAGGGCTCAAGCTTCAGCAAAAACCCAAGTGGTGTTCACGTTAGAGTAAACATTTTGACACTGATATCAAAATGTGAGTTATTAAATATCTACAAGCATTTTGACTGACTCAAATATCAAAATGAGATCATAAAAATATATCAACACAAATGTGAAAATCATTTGCTGTAATTGGACTTTGTGAGCATTTTTTTAAACATTTATGTTGTGATGATTGAGTACAAGATAAATGTACTCAATCATGATTTATGTTGTATATTTATGTACAACATAAATTTTCAACATACATTTGTTGTATATTGAACATTTCTCTCCATCAATGAGAGAGAGAGAAAAGAACTTGATACAGTCCAAGTCCTGGTTTGGAGATGTTTGACTCTCTTCTTTAGGACTGTTGGAATAGCCCAACAGTCCTAGTGTTGCAAACGTTAATGCAACATAACTGTTGCATTAGTCTTTGCATCATAATTTGGCCTGTTCTGGCTTCCTAAAACCAGACCCACATGCCTCCATGTCAGGAGAGTAGTCTCTTCCTACTGTGTTGTGTTTCCACCCTCCCTCTTGTCCCTGTTTGTGAGTGTGTGTGTGCGTGCGTGCGTGCGTGCGTGCGCCGTGCGTGTAGTTGGGCAGACCCAGTCGGGAGCTGCAACAAGTCACACCTGAAACTCATCTACTCATCTGCTGCAGCATAAATGTATCAGTTTTTCACACACTCTTCGCCAGATCGTTTGTTTACCATGCTTGACCTGCTGTCCAGTTTTTGCTCCAGATCCTATGCCTGAACAAGCCTAATTAATCTGTTTTGGTCTTCTTCATCTGAACCTTTATCAATCTAATAAATCTGCTTTTGATTTCTTCATCTGAGCCTGTCTGTTGTGTCAAAGTATTTTTGGCCTCAGCTCCACATCGTGATACTCCAGATATTTCTCGGACATACTCCAGATTTAAAAATGACCAAATGAGGGATTTTATTGGCACCCACTTTATTTGTCTGTGTGTAAATTATGAGAGAAGAAGCAAATATTTGAAAAGGTAGTTTAAAAAGTTTAAAACATTTATGGACTGTGAGTTTCTCCAGAAAGGAAATGTTTTCTTTGGCTCTGACAGAGTAAATATTTCCAATCTACTGCTGTGTACTCGAAACGTGAATATTCAAACCCTAGAGACGTTTCTCACTCTAGACTAAATACACGTTTTATTACAAAAAGATGTTTGTATGGTTCTGTTTTTTTTTTATTTTCTGTGCATCCTTAATTTTTCCGACTTCTAATGGAAATTTGCCAGAGAGGCCAAAATGACTTCATAACCTTCTGGCCTGCAAAGCTCTACATACTTTTTTAAAATCCTAATTTCAGCTGCAATAAAATTAAATCCTGGTCTGACAGGAAAATAAATCCGTTTTCCATTCATAAACAATTTTCTACAAGTTAAATGTTTGGCGATAACCACAAGTTTCTGGTTGGCTTTTTAAAAAAATAAAAAAACATCTTATTGTCACCAGCTGATTTAAGAGGTTTGGTTTGACTTGTATAGTGCACATCTGATAAAAATGTGTTGTCTTTTAAGCACAATACATGGAGAAAATGGGTGGTCTGTGGTGACTGCCAGGCCAAAAGGCCAAAAGGTTTGTGGCTCCAGTGGAGACGCAGGAATCGGAAGGGATAAAAAAAAAAAAAAAAAAACATTTTGAAATTTCTGTCTGTTTTTCTACTTCATTAAATGTTTGTAACAGCCCAAAAGTGTAGAAGTCAGTAAAAAAGGAGCGGTAAAGTTTCTGGCTGAGTCGAGAACGATGTGTACGAACCCTGACATAAATAAGTTGGATGGAGTTAGTTTTGAAAGTATATATAAAAACGAAAACATTATCAGAGATAATATATTTATGCAAAGAGACTCTTACTATTTTAATCTATTGAAATTCAGAAGGGCAGCACAGTGGCACCATGGCCTCACAGCAAGAAGGTCAGGGACTCAAGTCCTGAGTGAGGACGAGGCTTGGAACACAGGGCTCTCTTTGTGGCGTTGTACATGTTCTCCCCGTTTATGCGTGGGTTTTCGCATCCAACTAAGGAGGAGTTTGGGGGAGACGGTAGCTCAGTGGTTAGAGCGTTTGCGCGCGTTTGCATCCCACAGAGAGCACGTCTAGGGTCCTTAGAGAAGGACCCTAGACGTGCTCTCAAACAGGCCCTGCGAAGAACTGGTGACCTGTTTGTAATGTACCCTGTCTCTCACCATGAATCACCTCCAGCACCTCCGCAACTCCATTAGAAATGGGCGGTTCCGAATGAGAATGAATGAAATTTGTTATCCGAGTGATCATCTGGTCAAACTGACCACAAACTACAGACAGGTTTAGAATAACAATGTCATTTCTGGCGACCACATCTGGCATGTGAGACGCTCATAAGACAGACATGGATGCACTGGAACTATAAACACTCTTACTCACCGATGGGAACGGAAATCAGCAGTTCATTAAATTCCTGCTCGTATTAAGTCTTTGGTAACTTTAAGAGCTTTTCACTTCCTTACTGTTTTGTCCATCCTGGCTAAGTCAGACAGTGTCAGATTTTGGTGCAGCTGTATTTTTGCGGCCTGTAGTTGACCTAGTACCTCGTATAGTTCACCAATCACTAAGGTTGTCTGTGGCTTATGACATTTGAGGCTTTCTGGATCAATACCACTAGAATAATCACTGAAAAAGCCTGCAATTATAGTCTGGAAGAGCAGTTGTAATGCAAGTCGTTTTAGTGGAATGGGCAAACACGATATGATCTTTAGACTTAATGGCACTATTTTGTTGTGATGCATTATAAACCAAACTTTGTTTCATGCAACCAGGCACGCAAGATAAATTACCTGAAGTATAATTAGAATCAAAGCATACATATTTTTCTGTTAACATTGTGATCATTCGGTCTTCTTGTAGATAATGGGTTGCATTCAAATTTTGGAGGGTTCAGATGTCTGTTTTTAGTCAGGACCCACCCTCATCGCTCAGCTATCTGGCAGCACACCAGTTGGTCCTGTAGAGAGAAAGCTTCCTCTGCTGTGTTTCATCGCAGCTCTGAGGTCAAATCTGGTCCAGAGGTTGTGGGTTTGCTGGAAGCCATCCATAAACATTTGACCACCATTATTTTCTCTTACACATCGGTTCATTCGTTTATTTTGTTGATACTCAACTCGCTGCTCTCTCAAGACCTTCTTGGTTTAAAGTTAAACAACAAGCGGATCACTTTCGACAACTTTTGATCAGGCTGAACTTATTTATTAAAACAAGAAAACATTACATTTGAAGTGTCTTTTGATGTTATTTGTTGATAGCAGTGGTAGACGGTGCATTTTTTGCACGGTTAAAAACGATGCTGTTTTTTTTCACTTGCCCTAATTCACTGACCTTGTTGGTGAGACTGAGTGACTTATTTTTTTTAAACACCAAATCTACCTTCTACCCTCCCTTCTCTTTGTATCTCTATCTCTTCAACAAAGGTAGCTCTGTTACGTATGGCTGCAGGCCTTAATTCTTGCAATTTCCTCACTGTGGGACTAACAGAGGTTTTCTTGAGTCTTGATTCTATATTTAATACCTGTGCCTTTTGTAGTTCTCTGTTTGGATCAATTGATCACTCAATAACTAGTTTATGGTGACAAAAAAATGCTTTTTTTCTATTCAGAGATACAGCATTGACTCTGATGCCTGATGCACAATATGTGACTCCATAAAAATGACCTAATTCAATCAACACCTTCTGCTACTGCAGCTACAGCCATTTAGTTTGAGACAAAATTCTCTTCGTTCCCTAATGTTGAATATCCATATGGTCTTCTTCTTTTTCTCCTTTCAGCATTTCCCTTCAGGGGTAGCAACAGCAAGTCAGTTTCTTCCATCTAACCCTATCTGCTGAATCCTCTTTGGTCACGCCAACTATCCATATGGTCTTCTGTTCTTTCTATCTTATGTTGTCCCTATCTGTGACAAATTGTTTATGATGACATCATCATAAACTTACCTGATGTATGGCCTCGCAGCGACAAGGTCGGTTGCTTGGTTTGACATCATACCAAACTGATCTGAACTATGTCGTAAATCAGGAAGAACATAAAACAGTTCAGACCTGGAAGCTAAAGCTTAACGAAAATAATTTAATGATGCAACGTTTAAGAATGCTATAAAATCTTGCTTCTTTTTTTTTTTTTTTTGGAATGATTAATGTTTGCGCCATGTTTCTTGATGTGGTACAATACATCTTCATTAATATACTGTACTCATAGACATAACATATTGCTCTTACCACTGGGAATCTTTTTCTTTCTGCTATTATGATGGTGTAGATAAAGTAAAACATTGTAAAAAGATTTTTTTTAGTTGTGCTCGGGTTTGTCATGCTGTCGTTGAAACACTGTCCAGGACCCAGTCTCTCGAAATAAGACTCAGGCCAAAAGAGGAAAGCTTCTTCATCAGAGTTCATGAAATGGTAGTGCCAAAGCTTGAGAAGACGGTCAGATTTTTCTCTTTCTTCAAAAGTGTGACATCTGTGAGAACTACCAATGAAAAATCTTTATAAGTGAAGTGGTAGGATTTACAGTGACAGAAATATGGGCTTTATGAAGAACTTTAGAACTAGAGAAATTGGTGCCATAAGTTGACAGTCATTGAGGCCCAGCTTTGTGGACCATGGAAGTCTTCAGGGAGGTCAGAACAGATACCTGTGTCAGTGAGGTCTGGATTGCATAAGACCTCAGTATCTGATCCCAGGATGTTGTCAAGGCTTGCAGTTTTACAGTGAGGATTCTTCGAGTATCTTCCATAAATCAGTTGCAGTCAGACTGTGAATGGTGTCTCATTGTGGTTTAAGTCTAGTATTGGGAGGTATCAGGGATCTTATGGTGAGTGCAGAAGCTGCTTTATGTTTCTGAAAAGGAAAGGAAAGTCCCTGAAAGTCCCTGAAAATCCGTAGGTATCCGTAGGAGACTAGGAACAGAAATATATCGCCCTAGTTGCTCCCACCTATGGCGCCATCATGGTGGCTTGCTGCGGTGCAACGCAGCTCAAAAGTTTTTCGATTGTGGGACTAATAAAGGTATCCTTCTTCTAAAAAGAGAAGTACAACATAAGGCAAAAAAGTCCACCACCAAAGACTGACAAGTCATGACAGGACTGCGTCATGGGACAACATCACACGGCCAGACTGTGACATTCTTACTTATTAGCTTGTCTGCAGAAACCTTAGCAAGATGGATATGTGAAGACAGAAGCCAATATAGAGACAGAAACAAGGGTGTTGGTGTATCGTACACAGTCCTGGGTGTTGTCTCTGCATTCATGAACATTTACATTACTGTAAAACTTGGGGGGAAAATCTGTCAGTTTTGCGGGCTGCACTTTTAAAATGTAAATGCTTTTGTATTATTTTCTGCCACGTTCTTGACGCCAGATTGCAACATGTCTACATATGTTTGGCAATGTGAGCTACGATGACAAAGAGCTTGGTCAACTACGCTGGCGATGAAACGGATGGCTTTTTGCCGTCACATGTTCCATTGCTTCAGGCTAGCGGCTTTACTCCATTTGTAGATCAATCTCCACTGGTGTACGCACAGTCTAGCCTCCCCCATGTTTCACTCGAATCAGCTCCAATTTGTGGTTTATCAAGGTTTCCACAAGAATGTCCCGGTTTGAAAAATCTGTAGAAACACTCAACCTCAAGCGTGGCAGGTCCCCCTTGCTGTCCAAAAAGCAGACATTGACCGGAAAAGAAGAGGATTTAGGTACTGTAATATGACAGAAGTACCTGCACACCTGCCGGCTTGTGTCCCCTATGGTTTCACACACATTGTTGTATTTTTATGACCGTTCTCTGAGCTCCACTCTTCTGTACTGTCCTCATGAAAAATGGACAATAGGTTTAGAAGAATAGGATAGGCTACCCTCACCTATGGTCACCAGCTGTGAGTGGTGACCAAAAGAATGAGATCGCGGGTACAAGCGGCCGAAATGAGCTTCCTCCGCACGGTGGCTGGGCTTTCACTCAGAGATCGGGTGAGGAGCTCTGCCGCGGGCGAGGTATTTTGGGCACGTCCCACTGGCAGGAGACCAAGGGGCAGACCCCGGACGCGCTCAAGAGACTATGTCTCACAGCTGGCCGGGGAGCAACTTGGGATCCTTCCGGGTGAGCTGGAGGACGAAGCCGGGGTGAGAGAGGCCCGGGCTACCCGTTTGAGGCTGTTACCCCCGCGACCCGACCCCAGAATAAGCGGAAGATGACGGAACGGACTGGAGGATAGGTTTCATTTAGACTTACTGTATAAAGGTGTCAGCATCCCAATAACTAAGAATATTTCTCCAAAACCAATAGGACACAATTGCTAAAGGTTTTTTCTAAAAGGCCCTGCGACCCCGGCTGAGACGAGTGGTTTAGAAGATGAATGAATTTAAAAGTGAAAATAAACATCCATATTCATTCAGTCTTGTGAAACAAAATAATACTTTCATCCTAAAAATGTAAATGTAAGCATATGATGAGATTATAATTCTGAGGAACTAAATTCCTCTTGAAATTCTTGGACCACAAACATAAAATATAAATGGATTCATCTGCATGAAATGAAATCCTACAGCCATACTTGGAAAAAAAAATCTTACTGTTTAGACCATGTCTGAAACAATCCAAAACAATCCAACCACGGGTTTTGCAGACAAACTGCAAAAAGAAAATGAAACTTTAAACAATGGATGTCTTTTCCTGCTTTTAGCCATAGAATAGGAGGCGTTAAGTTCTTAGTCTGTCCGTGCTTCCATTTGTACTTCAGCAACGTTTTTGTGAACGAGCTATTTGCCAAATCCGTTAAGGACATTTAACCCCTTAACAGCGCGTAACGGTTGAAAGCGGCCGCACCAGTGATCGGGCAAAACAGCCAAAAGCATTCATGTTAACTCACTTTAGAAAACGTCAGAAAACAAGATTATTCGAGAAGTGAACAACTTCCGGTTTCCAGTGAGTTCGAAATCGTGTGCAACCGTTCAGAACAAAAAAGATGAAAAACTTTTGCCCATTAAAAGGGTAATGATACTTTCCACAGTTACTCAATTCCGATAATAAATGAACTGATAAAGTTTGGGATATAGGGCACATCGATGCATATTGTTCATTGTCTTTGCATCTTCTTCTTCTTTCAGCATTTCCCTTCAGGGGGCGCCACAGCAAGTCAGTTTCTTCCATCTAATCCTATCTGCTGCATCTTCTTCGGTCACACCAACTATCTTCATGTCTTCCTTCAATGTATCCATGAACCTCCTCTTTGGCCTTCTTCTGGTCCTTTTTCCTGGTGGTTCCAAATCCAGCATCCTTCTTCCGATGTACTCTCTCTCTCTCCTCTGCACATGTCCAAACCATCTCAGTCTTGCCTCTCGAACTTTATCCCCAAAACCTCTAACATGTGCTGTTCCCCTGACATACTCAATTCTGATCCTGTCCATCCTGGTCACTCCCAGAGAGGTCCTCACCAATGCAATGTCTTTGCATCTACTTTTCTTTTTTCCCATGTTTTGAATTAATCACAAATTTTAATTGATCGTGCTGGGCAAGTATTTGTTGAATTTAAAGCCAAAAATTTTTAATTATAGGTTATTGTCTTAGTGTTCCATTAAGGAAGTTGAAAACTCCGAGAAAGCTTTTACTTCTGTTTCTTCAATCTGAAACTCATCTACTCTCTAAGAGTGTTACAATGTGCTACAGTGCTGTTTGTCTGTGGTTTGAACATTCTGGCAGATGAATGGTCATTGTGGCCACATGTAGACCCCCACAAAGACATTATTTCTTCCTTGTGTTTGTCTACAGATTATGCACAATGAAATGTCACTTGTTTTCTAAGTTTCAGGTGAAAGCAGATGGTTATCCCAAACACAGCTAGTCTTTGTCGCATTGCACCAAGAAACCTGGAAAGAGAAGATCTGGAGATTAACTCAAAATCCCATGTACATACGTAATTGATCTGGTTTTTGTTTTTGTATTCCATAACTTAGCTTTTCATCTCATTTTTACCAATGGTTGCTGTAAGAAAATGTGATCCTTATTTGATTTCTCTTGTCTTTAAATTATAAAAACCATCATTTAAATGGTTTAAAGTAACATGCTTTATTAAATAAACATACTTCCTTCTTACACTAGAGACTTGTGCATGGGATTCGGTCATCAGGACTACGTTAGAATTGCATTAGGTTTTCAAAAACAGCATACTCGAATAACTCTGAAAAGCACGAAAGTGGTCGGAAATTTGAAAGAGCAGCGCTTTCTCACATCATTGGACACCACAAAATTATAGTTTGTCTTTCAAATGTATTAATTCACGCATATAAGAATCACCATAATGATGCTGATCGTGGACTTCAGGAAGGTCAAAATGCCTCTGGTCCCCTTCCTATTTATGGACACTTTCATCTCCCACCGCTTCCTCGGTAGCATCACATAGAACGTCAAGTATCAGATGACCATCAGCGCACTTTTTGAGAAGACCCAACAGACAATATACTTTGTACGTCAGCTAAAGAAAGCTAAGCTGCCGGCCTGGATGCTGGTGTAGTTCAACACTGGAATCATTGAGTCCATCCTCACGTCCTCTACCACCATGTCGTACGCTGGGACCTCTGCCTGGGACAAACAGAGACTAAACCGCATTATGTGTTCGGTTGAGAAGATGAGTGACCAATGTCTTCCATCTCTCCACGACCCATACATTTTCAGGACTCTGGGATAAGCAGGTCAGATAGCGGCTGATCCTTCCCACCCTGGCCACAGACTAATCGAGTTGCTCCCCTCAGGCAGAAGGCTACGATCTATTCGAACCAAGAACTCTCGCCACAGGGACAGTTTTTTTCCCTTTGGCCATCAGACTGATGAACCCTTCTGACCTGTCTCCACAATAATCTGGACTTGTGGCAACTTTCACACCTTTTTCTGTCGCTGCCAATTTATGATTCTCTATCAAACTACATTTTGTTTTTTAGGCTACATGCAGGGTGATTTTTATTTATTCTATTGTATGTTTTTGTCATATTTTTATTGTATTTGACGGAGCTTCCTCTGAAGGGTGGCTGGGCTCTCACTCAGAGATTGGGTGAGGAGTTCTGCCATTCGGAAGGAGCTCGGTGTCGAGCCGCTCCTCCTCCAGGTCGAGAGGAGCCAAATGGGGTGGTTTGGGCATCTAGTCAGGATGCTGCCCGAACAACTCGCTGGTGAGGTGTTTTGGGCACGTCCCACCAGGAGGAGACCAAGAGGCAGACCCCGGACCTTCTGGAGAGACTATGTCTCACAGCTGGCCGGGGAACGAATCGAGATCCTTCCGGGTGAGCTGGAGGATGCAGCTGGTGTGAGAGAAGCCGCGGGTTCCCGTCTGAGGCTGTTGCCCCCGCGACCCCGCCCTGGATAAGTGGAAGACAACGTGATGGAACAGATTTTATGTTTCATGGTGTACACTATGCCAAAGCGAATTCCTAGTCTGTGAATTTTCATCGACACTGGCAATAAATGGTTCTTAATTTTTGATTCCTGTTCACCAAGACCACGTCTTTTTTTTTTTTTTAACCACATCTCATTAAATTGCACCGTTGATTCATTTCATTGAAACGTTTTTCGATTTAGTGGATTTTTTACTCCACAAAACAGAGAAACACACTCACTGGGAAACAACTAGAAATGGGAATCAGTATCTCCAAGACAAACAAAGTATAAATATTCCATTTAAAAAAATTTTTTTGGAGTACTGAATTTACTAGCCAGGAATTTTTTTGAGCGATACCAGTAAAATTCTAATAAAACATTTTGTTTTCCCTGAACCGAAAACAAATCGACAAAACACATCTAGTACAAATCATGTCATGAGGATAAAAAAAAAATCCTCTGTAGAATGAATTTCCTTAATATTATGTAAAATGAGTGTAATTTCTTTCAGCAAATTTTTTGTTTGCCAGTTTTTTTTATCGTTTTGCAACAAAACCATAAAAAGCCACACTTCCTGGGAGAAATATCCTTTTCCTCATAAAAAGTATCACAATTCAAAACGTAACGATGGAAAAATTGCATTACAGATGTAGAACCTGAGTAATCATTGTAATATTTTTTTGGAATAAAAAAATGAAGATAAATCCTTTTTCTTTGCAGCATAAAATCCGAGGTTCACTCTGAATTTTGGCAGGAGCACATCCGTCTGGAAAGTAATGGTTGGACGTCAGAATTAACACATGGCAACATCCTGTTGGCAGCACAATGCGTTCAGGGACATGTCAGAACATTAAAACCCTCAGGGCAAAATCCACACCACGTCTGCAGGCAAGAGAGCCCAACTAGCAGCGGCAGAGCTTGACCTGACGTGAGCATGATTAAACAGAGGGCAGTGGTGGAGTCGCTGATGAAAGCCAAACATTAAATGGGTCTGTGAGGTGAACCAGACCATCGACGAAAACACAGAACATGATTATCCTGTGGTTAAAAAAAAAAGTTGTTTTACAGCGCTGACTGAACTGACTTCACTTTTCTCATGCAACGAAGCGTGAAACCAGAAGGAAGAAAGAGGAATTCCTTGGACTTTCCAAGTTTCGGTTATAAATTTGTTTTAAACTCACTTTCTGATTTATTGAAAAAGGTTTTTTAAGTTTTTTGTGTCTGAAATTCAACAAATATTCCTGATATGATGGGATTCGACAATATTTAATAATTTAAAAGTATAAACAAGACATTTTCACGAGTTTCATTCAATTCATTAATTACTTTTTACCATTCTCGTCTCTCCCAACCACAACTCAGGAAATCATTTTCACCGAGTTCCAAGTTATTCTGCAGATGAGATCTGAACTCCAAGCCTTTGGAGGATTCTACGCTCTTTCTGTCTGCTGCTTTGTACAAATTAATGTCATTTTAGCAGCTACATATTTCTCAGACAGAATCTTTCATACCAGTCTACATGTGCTTTGTGGATCTGGAGAAGGCATTTGACCGTGTCCCTCGGCGTTCCTGTGGGGCGTGCTCCGGGTGTACAGAGTCTCAGACCCCTTGGTATGGACTGTCCAGTCTCTGTACAACCGGTGCGGGAGCTTGGTCCGCGTAGACGGCAGTATGTCGATTCCATTTCAAGTGAGAGTTAGACTCCGCCAAGGCTGCCCTTTGCCACTGATTACCTTTATGAACAGAATATCTAGACGCAGCCGAGGCGTTCGAAGGATCCGGTTTGGTGACCTCATGATCGGATCTCCGCTTTTTGCGAATGATGTGGTCCTGTTGGCTTCATCGGACCGGGATTTCCAGCTCTCACTGGATTGATTTTCCCCCGAATGTGAAGTGGCCGGGATGGGAATCAGCGCCTCCAAATCTGAGACCATGGTCCTCACCCGGAAAAGGGTGGAATGCTCCCTGCAGGTCAGGGAAAGGGTCCTGCCCCAAGTGGAGGAGTTTAAGCATCTCGGGGTTTTATTCATGAGTGGGGTGAGGATGGAGCGGGAGATCGAGAGGCGGATCGATGCAGTGTCAGAAATAACTAGAACACTGCATCGATCCATCGTGGTAAAGGAAAAAAAGAGCCGAAAAGCAAAGCTATCGATTTACAAGTCGATCTATGTTCCAACCCTCACCTATGGTCACCAGCTGTGGGTGGTGACCGAAAGAATGAGATCGCAGATAGAAGTGGCTGAAATGAGCTTCATCTGCAGGGTGGCTGGGCTCTCACTCAGAGATCGGGTGAGGAGCTCTCCCATCCGGGAGGAGTTCGGTGTCAAGCCACTCCTCCTCCAGGTCGAGAGAAGCCAGATAGTGTGGTTAAGGCATCTGGTCAGGATGCCCCCCGAGCACCTCACTGGTGAGGTGTTTGGGCACGTCCCACCAGGAGGAGACCAAGAGGCAGACCCTGGGCTTGCTGGAGAGACTATGTCTCACAGCTGGCCGGGGAACAACTCTAATCTAAAAAAAACTCATTTACAAGTTCATTCCAACCTGGTCATTAAAGCTATCAACTAAGTAGGGCAAAAATAATTTTACACTGAGATTTTATGGGATTATCTTCAAGCCAGGAATGGTGGGTATAAGCTTTTAAAAAAAAGTTTTTCTTTAAAAAGGCAGACAATTTTTACTAGAAAATCAAAAAGACGGCCATACTAAGAGGAAGTATGGCAAGGAAAATACTTGTTTGTTCTAATAAAACAAAAAAATAAACTACCTAAATGTCTCTTCTAAGCCTTTAAATGGACGTGTAAGTCTTTTGGCGTGAAAGAAAATTACAACAAATTCCATGAAACAATCCCTCTTGGAATTATTTCCACCAGCACTGCATTAAGTTGTTTTAATTTGGCACAAGCCTCGTGTATAGATTGGAACCATCAACATTTTCTCACCAGGGCTTTTCAATGTCAATGTTCATTTATTTGTATAGCACATTTACAACGAAACAGTTGCAAATGAACTCATTAAGTATGCATGTCTTTGGAGGGTGTGAGGAAGCCAGAGTATCCAAAACCCACCAGAGTACCAAAACCCACTTGTACACAGGGAGAACTTACAAAAAGTAAAAATGCAACGTTAAGTAAATACATAGATCTTTGCCATTTGTAATTATCACGTCCACAATAATTTAACCAAATTGTGCACATTTGGGGACGAAGAATCTACTGCAAAATCCAAATAAATGGAGTTTTTAGGATTAACTTCAGTTTTGTTTGTGTTAAGAACTGAAAGATTTTGGGGTCATAAAGATTTAAATTTATATAAGTAGTTCAGTAAAGTGTTGGGCCAGTCAGAGGTGGGGGTCAAGTACAAGTGGATTGGTAGCAGCAGAGATCAGCAAAGAAATGAAAAGAGACACTATGCTCTCTTTGAACTAAACCGAGAGGGAGCATGTCCAACAAAAATTGAGCAGGCTCTAGAATGGAACCCTGTGGAACTCCACAGTTTAAAAGTGCTGAATAGTATTTTGCTGCTTGAGGTTTACAGGGAAATGTTTGCCTCTAGGAAACTAGCTGAACCATTTTAAAGCTGTTCCTTCAATATTTTCATGAAATTTCAAGCGCAAGCGAAAAATACCATGATCAATGGTATCAAAGGCTGCTGACAAATCTAATGAAACTAAAATCATAGAACAATCACAAAATCCCAGTAAGTTTAAATAAAATCCTTTGGAGAGCTGAGCCTGTATTGGTTCCCGATTGAAATCCTGATTGGAATTTCTCAAAAACTCCATTTGAGTCCAAATAAAATTTCAACTGGTTGAGACAATTTTCCCAAGAGCTTTTGCTAAGAATGGCTTTTTGGAAACTGGGCTGTAATTAGTAAAGACATTTTGATTCAATGGGAGGCTGAAATACAGCTTGTTTAAAAACTCCTAGAACACATTCAGATAAAAGACAAGCATTTGAATTTTCAAAAAAAAAAAAAAAGACCAATAAAAATACACTTTTGTAAAATTTTGCATGAATAGCATTAAAAAGACAACTATAAGGTTCTTAGGATAGACTGTAAAAAAAAAAAAAAAAAGTACGTTTTAATGTGGGAATAACGTTCAAACATTAAATCTCGTTATTTGGAGTCCATTGGCTTGGTTTTCTACAAAACAGTAAAATGTTAATATCGAAGTTGGAAAATTCCGATGCTACCTTAAGCTGAAATGTCAACAATGTCATAGATCTTCCACAGGTTTTAACTGACTTTGCACAAATAAGTTTTCCAAATCTTGCAAAATTCTTTGGGACAAATAGACCAAAAAAATCTCAAAGGAAAACTTTCTTTCAGAATTAAGAATGGTGCAAAGGATAAAAAAAAAAACGTCTGAGCGTCTGAATCTTTCAAAATTGAAACAGTTTTATTGCATTTTATGTCAGAACGTTGTGTAAAATTGTTCGTTCACTGTGCTTTAAATTTATTAGATTAGCATGCAAACATCTTTGCCTCCACATGAAACAGTAATATATCTTTGTACTTTCTGTTGCACTCTGAAATGTTTCCAGCTGTGAGAGTGAAGCTTTTTAAACCCATGTGTGAACAGCTAATGTGGAAAAAGTTCAGAGAGAACTGTCCCACTGGGTATCTCCACATAGCTCCCGTAGAAACAGCGAAGGATGAACAGCATGATAAGAACATTGAGGTATTAAATAAAGTCAAGCACAACTACACAAAGACTCTATGACATGATAATTACAGTCAAATATGCAACCAGCTGCTGCTAAACTCAGCAAACGGTTGATTGTCCTCAATCTGAGTTTGATTTATATATCAATGCTGTGTAAGCCGTACGACATAGACCACATGTACAGACAGAGATTATTAGCAGGATAAAATTGGGTTTAGAAAATGTATAAATTCCATTTGTTCTGAGTAACTTTAAGGTCACCAAAGCACTTTCTGAGTTTTCACTGTCACACAAGTGTGATCCGCAAAGAAACAAAATGTGCATTCTGAAGGTGAAAAAGTGCATGTGGAGCCACAAAAGTTAAAGTGAAAGAAATAAATCATCAGTCGAGTCACCCATGCATGTAGTTCCATTTTAGATTTTGCAGCAGTTTGTGAACGTTGGCAGGCAGAATGTAAATCCTTTCACCGGGATTGGAACCAGACTCAGATTTCCAAAAGGCAGAATTGATGTCATTCGCTGAAGATGCCAACGTCATCCAATCCATTACGTCTAAACGTACAGCAGCTAGAAAGAAGACTTTTTGATGTTTGAACCTTATCCAAAAGCCACTTTTAACTTTTAAAATGAACATATATTAACCGTTTCCCTCAATAGATTTTTTTTGTCCATTTTGCTTTTTCCATTCTTTGTTTCCCCGGCTGACACAAGCAGTCATTGGTTTTCCAGCACTTAGAACACTTTAATTAGGTGTCAGCAGGCTGACTGTGATGGCAAAAGAAAAAGCTTTGGTTCGATTTTAAATAAAGATCAATGAGACTACTGAATGCCACTAAGAGCACCATGTACTTTGACTTTTTTATGTTTGCAGTTCGTCTGTAAAGTGGAGGAAATTATGTTAAATTATCACGTCAAATTTTGTGAAGTCTAATCAATAATAAGGATCCTGTTTTAACGGGCCAACTGATGTTCATAAAAAACACATTCAGATTTTTTTGCTTTTAATTTGTGGTTTTCTAAGGAATGTTTTATTTAAGGTTTCATATTTTAAAAGTCTACCCTAACCCTAACCCTAGCCCTAACCCTAACTAAGTTTATATCAGTTAGATCATACATTTTTATGAAGGACATCTTAGGAATCTAACTTTTGAGAGATTTGTCTGCAGGTATAACTAAAACCCTTCATCACTTATTATTTACAGCAGAAACCCTCACTAAAAGACATTAAAGAGCTAGAGAGCCGCATTTAGAATAATTTTGTTCCCTTGAAGACCGTTAAAACTATCTAGTGGCACAACCCTAACCATTGAAGGCTTAAGTAGGTTTTGTTTTAATCTTCTGAACTGCTTATCCCTAAATGGAGTTGTGGGGGTGCCGGAGCCTATCTCGGCTGATTTCAAGTAAGAGGCAGGGTGAAACCAAAATAGGTCACCAGTCTGCTGCAGGGCCACATACACACACCTATCCACACACACACTCATACCTAGAGGCAATTTCATGGCAGCCAAATAACCTGACATGCACATTGTGGCAAAGTGGCAAATTCCACATAGAAAGGCCAGTGTTCCAAGCCTCGTCCCACCTGTGACTCAAACCCCCACTTTCTTGTTGTGAGGCCACTGTGCTAACCGCTGTGCCACCATGCCGCCAATCATATTGAGGTAGTATGGTAAAAAAAAAAAAAAGATTTTATAAAGTATTTCATACCATCTTTAAAACAAAAAAGACTACCCATACAACAAGGAACAAACAAACCCCAATAGTGCCAAGTACCAGCAGAAAGTTTTCTTGGTTGGTGCGACTACATGCCTTTCCACTGGACTGGATGAAATAGATGGTATGATCCATATTGTTTGGTTTTGAATGACTTTTATCATCTTTTGCAAGACTTAGTGAAAGTTAGTCCAACTTTGGACTCTGTCTTTTCACATCAGCTCATATGAAAGGAATTCAGATCTCATCTGCTGGGT
This sequence comes from Neostethus bicornis, assembly GCA_902685375.1. Taxonomy (NCBI): domain Eukaryota; kingdom Metazoa; phylum Chordata; class Actinopteri; order Atheriniformes; family Phallostethidae; genus Neostethus; species Neostethus bicornis. The sequence goes on along the minus strand of CACRXE010000076.1, from coordinate 8,163,131 downwards.
TTTTTTTTTTTTTTGCTAATATTTAGCTAAATAATCCAGTAAACACATGAAAAGCATTTCACAGTTTGTTTTTTTATGTGATATAATTCAGTCTTTTTACAACTATTCACCAATGCCTGACAACTTGTTCTTTAGGAAATGACGTTCTTAAAGGAGTTCACGTCTAGGGTCCTTGGAGGAGACACCTAACCCCCCCGTTTCTCCCACCATTGGCGCCATCACAGGTGGCAGCCTGCTGCAGTGTAGTGATGCACACAAATTTTCCGCTCAGTAATTAATAAAGTATATTAACAAAAATAAAAGTCATTCACAATTTATTGTTCGCTCACTTCAGGTGCGTTATGATGTGGAGGACCTAAATGCCGGACGAAACAGAATTTATTAACAGAAGTCAGGAAAGTCTGTAATGCAAAGGGCACAGGATTAACTTAGGATCCAAAAGTTCAACTAAAATAACAAAGTTCAGAGATCAAACTTAGGGTCAGGCAGCTAGGAGGGCCAGGCTAGGAAGGATGACTATGACCCGACATTGAAATCAGGGGAGACTGCCTTTAATTAGGCACCAGGATCCAAAGTTGAGTGTCATCTGAATAATCACCCTCAGGTGTCTCTATTAAGAGTGATGAGGAGGATCCAGGGTTTCCTCTGACGGCAGGCAGGCCGGTTATTTCTGCACTTGATACTGTATGTCGGTTTGCCCTCTCACTTTATCCACAGCTTTCAATTGTTCGTCCACTGTCTGCAAACAGTCTTAAGTTTATGGAGCAGTTTACAGCTTCATAGATAAGATTACCTTGTGACTCACTCATTTCTGTCAGGGTGGATTTTTACAGGTCAACTGGGATTTTTAAAATCATCATTCCCCAAAATTTATTTCAGAACATTTATTTCAGCTCCACTCGGCTCTTACAGCGATTCGTGTGATTAAACTGAGTTATAGATCAAATTGCCTGGATTAATGATATAAACTTGTGAGCTCTAATTCCTACATGTCACGGTTAAAACTAACAGACTGCTGTTTGAAAAGAAGCAAAAAAAAATCCAAATGGATGGCTGCTTGCTATAAGACTCATTTATTTCCAGATAGACCGGAGCATGACAGCACAGACTAGTGTTAAAATGGAAAGGGATTAGACTAAGCCGTGCAGTGGTGCAAGGGTCAGACCAGACAACCTGCTGAATTCGTGTTCTCAGCTCACACAGTTTGGATGCATATGCATGTATGCACTCACACACTCGCCATGCCCCACCGGCACGGAGCTGAAACAGAAAAAACCCTTCTGGTCGGGAGCTCGCTGAGAGCTATAAATTGAATGCAAACGGAACCAACTCAAAAGGGAAACTATTCATCCCAGCCCTATAACTCTTCCTGCTCTTTCCCCCTATTATATTTTATGTCTGAGCTTTTTTCCCACTGATTGCTCTAGCAGGCCCACGAAGAGGCCTTGGAAGAACAAAGCCATCATAGCTGGAAGCAGACCGCTTAGAAAAGGAGGAGCTTTGAGGTTGGCGTTGCAGAAGTAAGACATATACACTCTTTAAAAGCTCCAGCGTCATTTTTAAATGATTTAACAACAAGTATTAGCTGTGCTGAGTTGAGCTTGAGGTGTACTGGTTCACAGAAGCCATAAAAAGGTTCTGTGTTTGGAAGACATGTAGAAAAACTGGGGAAAATGAAAGCGCAAAAGTCAGTAATACGTTTTTTGTGGAAAAAAAACGGTACGGATATGAGGCTCAATTTTTATGTAAAAAATGACGGCTTCACACTTGTGTAAAAACTAAACATGTTGAGGTAAGACAAAAAGCATGATTAAATGAAGTGGAATGAGGATTCAAACAACGGTTTTATTTCACTGCTTCTCGCTCTTCCTGGGTCTTGGGAAAGCTTTGAGCATGACCAAGGTAAAGCCTCAATTCTGCAGGAAATAAGTTACAAACATTAGATGTTTATAACTTTACATCCAATGAACATAACCACTAGCAAGGTAAAGTATGTACAGTATAATTCCAAACTTTGGGCAGCGCAGTTGAAAATTACCGTTCGTGTGGACAAAGAAGCCAATGAAAGATGGAAAAAATCTCCAAAATGCCTTTAATTACAGGTGAGACATTTGTACATATGAAAAAAAGTTAGATTTTATTTTTCTTATTTACAACTTTAAAAAGTAAAAAATGAATAGTGTGTGCAAAAGTTTGGACACAATGACCCTCATTCATCAATGTTGCAAACAAGATAGTATAAATTTAAAGCCTTCACGGAAATTATGCCTGAGCTTTGTCGAGCGATGTACCTGCCTCCTCTAGGTGTCAGAAAGGTGTGATCTTGACAAATATGTCTACCAAGAACAAGCGTAATTTCAAATAACACACCTGTATTTATTCAGAGTCACACCCTGCCACACCCTTATCTTATGACAAAGATTAGCAAACACGAAAAATTTCATTAACAGCATTAAGTGTTTTTTATTTGATCACTTTTTGGCAGTAAGTCACTTTCTGGTTCAAAGCCAACTATGTACCAGAAAGTGACTCGTTCCCAAAAATGGATCAGCCTCGTCAACACGTGTCAATTTGGTTGTCAATTTTATTCACTTAAAAAAATGTGTCAAGTAGGTTTTCAGTAGATTATTTTGAAAATGTGCCGACGAAGAGATGTGCTTTGGTTAGAAAAGTATGGTCGGATGTTCTTTAAAAAAATATTTCAAATTGCATAGAATTAAAGTCAGAGAAACAATAAAGTCAGAGAGGCCAGACTGGGATGGTTTGAACGTGTGCAGAGGGGAGAGAGAGAGTACATCGGCAGAAGGATGCTGGGTTTGGAACCACCAGAAAGGAGGCCTAGAGGAAGACCAAAGAGGAGGTTCATGGATACAGTGAAGGAAGACATGAAAATAGTTTACGTGACCGAAGAAGATGCAGCAGAAAGGGTTAGATGGAAGAAACTGACTTGCTGTGGTGGCCCCTGGAGGGAAATGCCGAAAGAAGAAGAAGACATAGGAAATTGAAATAATTTCAAACAACCGATAAACGAGGGCCAATCAGAGGAAACCTCTTAAAGCCCCTGTTGGAAAGTATCACACGTTGTAAATTCTTTTTGCACCCAGCTTGAGATTGGGCTTGTACCTATCTGGTCTGTGCCAGAAGTAATTCACAAAACTGAAGACGCAAAGAATATTCCAGGAAAGCACCAGGAAGTTAGACAGAAAAGCACAACAAAATTCCAACAAGGGAGCATGGGAAAAACAGCCCTTTAAAGGCAATGGTGATGTGTGTGTCCAGGTGTACTGCTGTCATGATTCCCTCACCCACCACCAGAGGGAGCCTGGGACCTTCTTTCATCTTCCTGATTCGGGACACCTGTTGGTGATTGACCAGCTGCCTTACCTTCAGGATTGGGTCATCATCCCTTCCAGTGAGGTTTTCCTGGCTGCCCGACCAAGAGATGGTTTTAACATTAACAATGAGACATTCCTCTCAACCATGTGTTTTCTACTAGACTTCTTTACTGTATAAAATATTTGTCATCCTGCACTTGGGTCCTCCTCCGTCTTCTGCACCCTCACCATTACAGCTGCAGCTACAGGTGGAGCAAATCAGGAGGCGATCAGGGGAAGGCCAGGGCTCCTGGACCTGGGTTGGAGGATGGAACCATCATACCCTTTATTCTCCAAACACACATTTGGTCATTCTGCCCCAAAAGTTTCATTTTAGCATGCTTAGTCCACAGAACGTGTTTTCAAAATTTTTCAGGTTTGTTTATGTGACCATTTGCAAACTTCAAATGAAATTTTTGTGTCAAGTAGTAAACAAAATTTACATTTGATGAGGCTATAAGTATCCTTTTACTGGCATAGTGTGCTTAAATTCTTCCGCATTTGCCAAAACTTTCTGGAGTGACTGCAGTCACTTCACAGGTGGGAATGTGGCCCACGTGCTTCAAACCCGAACAAGTGGAAAACAACTCTATGGTATGGTTTCGCTTAAAAATGGTGTTAATGATTGCATTTCTACTTTCATGGAAATTGATTTGAGTGATTCCACAGCTGCAACATTTTTAGCTGTAGGACCAAAGAACCCTGTACAAGCATGACTCCTTTACAGTAATGGACTTTTTAAAGGACATCAAGAGCGTTAGACTTCAGCAGATCATTCATTCACTACTGCTGGAGCTTTTAGCTCTGAAAACATGTTTCCTGTCAGCCACAAACCAAAAGCCAACCTGGATTTGGAGAGGAAGCATGAAGCTTTTATGTTGAAAAGGGCAAGTTGAAACCAAACTTTTACCAAATGTGGAAACTTCCAAATCCAGGTTAAAATGTTTCATTCATGCACACATGAATGAGGTTAACTTGCCGTCTTTAACATTCAATTTATTTTTGCTCGATCCCAACTATTTTTTTCTTGTATTCTTACTTCATCTTTTAAGTAGTCTCAATATGTTCTTTTGATGAACTTTTAATTTTTTATTTTGTTTTACCCCAGAATAACGTTAATAATCTTCCTTCTTTGTAAAGCACGTTGATTTATTTGTCCAGATTAACATGTTTTGGCTGGTAGTATGAAAATCAGAGAAGCTAGCGGTCCATTAATTTTAACAACCAGGTTAGTGAACTAAACCACAACCGGCTTTATTTTTAGCTTAATGCAGAAAAACAAACTTTTCTATTGAGTTAAAAAGTTTGTGGGTCCAGAGGATCTGCTGTGTTTTCACCGGAACTGCTGCTGTAGCTCATGACAGGATGGCACTCTGGAGATTAAGCTTTTAAGGTGCAAGAGAGATGAAGAAGTGAGGTCATGACATGTGCAAGAGGGCTGCTTTAGGAGTGTGGCTGTCCCTTTACGAGCACGGTCTTGTTTACCTCTCTTTGGACTCACTGTGCTGCATGTAATTCATTAAGTTCTGAAATTCTTTTGCATTCCCTGCTGCCGTTAAAGTTCATGAACGTTATCGGCATGCTTGGGTATGAATGAATCATGGAAATTACGGTAATTATTCCAACAAGATCCTCTTCATGTTTGCAAGCTTTAAGGTTTTTTTTCCCCCCACACGGGCAGGGGAGAGGAAACATCAATATGGTTTGCATCAAGTCAGAGAAGGCCTTATTCTTAATTGCTTACAGAGAGCTGGAATGCTTCAGGGAAACTGTGGAAAGTCAGTGGGGGTTGCTCTGATAACCACACTTAGTAGGGTTCAGTTTTATGTGCGTACAGGCAAAGGCTTTCTGTTGTGAGTCTGCTGAACTTCACATTTTGCTCTAAATATTTCTTAGTAAAGAGCAACTCACTATCAACCTGAACAACCAGTCAGTCTTCATAAAAAGGGATTGTGTCGTTTGGCTGTTTAATGAGTCTTTTTTTTTTTCTGCAGAGGCGAATTCTTAATATTTCACAAACTCAAAACAGGTTCCACTAAAACTGCATTTAAAAAAAAAATAAAATTCTAAAACTAAGTTAACAAAAATACCACAAAACCAGAGCAAAAATAGAAATAAAAAGTTGACCAAAAATATCTGGCGTTATTAAATAAAATAATTTTACCAAAGCCATTTTAAAAAAACAAGAATAAAATAAGACTAAGCTGGGGATTACCTCACATTCTGGATCTGAAAAAAGATTTTCTTTAATGATGTAAGAAAAAAAGTTAAAATATTTTTTTGTGTTTTTATTAGTTTGAGAGAGGTGGACATGATATGATCGGGCTTCTGCCAGGATTGGAGTCATGGTGGGAGCAGTGGCAGACTGACTTTTTTGCAGTTTCCGGGTCATTGTGGGCTCGTGCTGGATCTCTCTGTTCTCCTCGGCCTGCTTTATATCGATACTTGTATGGATACATATACAAATACATATATTAAAATATGTTCTAGATGTATTTTATATTTGTAATCCATGTAAAGCAAATCTCTCTCTTGGCAGTTTTTGTTCAGCAGTGGTTGTGGTTTTCAGCAACTAGCCAACCTGCTTTAAATCAAATGAAGGCAGGTCGCAAATTTAAATCTATAAATCTAGCTATGTGTTGATGTGTTAAGATAAATGCAAGAATTCTGCGTTTGCCAAGCAAATGGCAACGTGAGCTAAATTTCTGACAGATGAAGCCCTCCAGTAGCAGGCTGGATTGTTTCACTTTACTCTTTCGTGACACCAGAAGTGTTGAGCCTTGTTTGAATTTTCATTGCCCACTTGCCTTGTAATGATAAGATTTCCTCTATGGAAATAAAACTTACCAGTGTTGCTGAATACGGTGGTCTGGTCATTATGTTTGGTACAGCTCCAGGTTTTATGTTTATGTACCGTAATGCCTTACCTTACGTCCCAATAAGTTGAACCACCGCCACATGCAAACAGGGAGGACATGTCAGCTTCTTTCTCATGGTTTGTTTTTCCACTTTTCTGCCCATGTACAGGATCAGGTGAGTTTAATCCATGAGTTGCGCTACACTTGTTTTTGTCAGGGCGTGCAATGAAGGTGGAAGGAGGAGGACCCAATTGCAGACGAAACATGATGTATTGAATAAAGGAGTCCAGTTTTGCTGTAAAGAAAAATACATGGATTAGTGGAAATGTCATGAAGTTATTGTTCAAAATGTATTTCGTGGTCAGGCAGCCAGGAAGACCTGGCTGTGATGGAAGGTATGACCCGACACCTGAAGGGAAGACAGGCTGCCTATTTAAAGGCAGCTGAACATTGTCCTTCAGGTGTCTAAAATCAAGCAAATGAGAGAAGGCACTGGGTTCCCTCTGGTGGTGGGCGAGGGAACCATGACAGTTTTATTACAAAACACAACACATGAATATGTGGGAGACAGTGGATCAGCGCTAGAGCGCTCGCCTGCGGACCAGAAGGTTGCGGGTTTGATTCCCGCTGAGACCATCGTCTAGGGTCCTTGGAGAAGACACCTAACCCCCGCTTCTTTTACCATTGGTGCCGTCGAAGGGCAGCCTGCTGCGGTGTAAGGAGTGCAGCACGCAAATTTTCCCGGTGAGGGATGAATAGAGTAATTCATTTATTTATTTTATGAACAAGTAGATGTAGTCAAAGTTGACCAGTTTTGGAATGTTTCAATCGGCTTCCAGTCAGTTCCTTTCCGTTCCGTCATCTTCCGCTTGTTCCGGGGTCGGGTCGTGGGGGCAACAGCCTCAAACGGGTAGCCCAGGCCTCTCTCACTCCGGCTGCATCCCCCAGCTCACCCGGAAGCATCCCAAGTCGTTCCCTGGCCAGCTGTGAGACATAGTCTCTCCAGCGGGTCCGGGGTCTGCCCCTTGGTCTCCTCCCGGTGGGATGTGCTCAAAACACCTCGCCCTCGAGGCACTCAGGGGGTATCCTAAGCCAGCCACCCTGCGGAGGAAGCTCATTTTGGCCGCTTGTACCCACGATCTCATTCTTTCGGTTACCACCCACAGCTGGTGACCATAGGTGTTTCAATCGGCTTCCAGTCAGTTCCTGTAATTCATTTTACAAAAACATTTTTTTTTGTTGTTTTTTACAAAAAAGTGCAAACAAGAAGTTTGTATTTAGTGGAACAAACTACTTGTGGAAATTTGACTTTCACCAAATGTTGAAATCAGTAAATTCAAGTTACAAAATGTTCTCTTCTTCTGTACGTTCCTGGTAATTGAAGCAAAAAGGGGTTTGCTACCATGCATAGTAGTGCGGCCAGAGTGCACATTTACATGCTAGTAATGACCAAAAAAAAAAGTTTGGTTAGCATAAATAACTTAGCCATTTTGTTTTCTTATGCGTCAACCCTTTACATCGTGGGACCATACAACAAACCAAAGACGCAATACAACATGGAGTATTCTGTAGTTACATGCTGGGTATATTGCTGCCTCTCCTGCTTCTCATTTTCGACTGATTCTCTCAAGACCACATTAGGGCACCAAAGCAAAAACAGAGACCTTTACAATTGTATAAATGTATTGTTTTCTTATGAGGAAAGAGATGTTCTCAGTCATGGTCAGTCAATGAGCCTGATTGTTTAGTAGAATGCTGCCCTGTAGCAAGTGGTAGTACCTGCATGACGTAGTCCTGGTGGTTTGGTCTGCTTATGAAAACATTAGTGGTCCAATGAATGATGCAAATCTGTGAGGCCGCCCACCCAGTCATATTACTTTGCTTCGACTATGCCGGATTGAATTTTATCCTAAGAAAAAATTAACAACCAAAAGAAAACTGTTCAGAAAAATAAGAAAACTTTTTAACAAAACTTGAGGTTCCGTTTTGGTCAGTCTCACTTTCATCAAGTTAAATGTCTTGTGGTGAATTGTATGGGTTTTTTTTTTAAGTGGTGGAACTTGAAAACCTGCAAATATGATCCTCCTAGCATTAATATTCATAAAATTAAAAAAAATAATAGATTGTTGTATTTCTTTGTGCTGTTTCTCTCTTTCTTTCTTTTCCAATAGCTTCCAAATGTGCTGTTTTTTGCTCTAACACATTTGGCCAATCAGATTTCAGCCAGTAGTTGTTGCCAGATAGACTAAAATTAACAGAGGTTCCAGAAATGCCTTTGGAATTTGTTCTGCACCTCTCACAACAGAAAACAGAATACAATAAAACTATTGCATCAACCATTCAGATTTTGAACTGGTTTCTCTGGACCAGGTCAATAATATACCCTGCGTCGTCTCATAGTATTTCTTCGACACTGTTTTTAAATTTGCTGATTGGACAGTCACAGATGCTGTTTGCAGTTAAACTTGCAAACAGCATCTGTGACAGGCTACATGAATAAAAAATTGTTCCTCATCTGTAAAACTTTTTTTAATCAGCAAGCAGTAACTCCAGAAGGAGAACAAAAAGATTTGGTGGCTGACATACTTTCAAGGCGTTTTTCTTTCATTTGTTTTAAAAAACAGTTGAACAAAGTGAATAATTCCAAATAGTATGACACAGGACTGGTCTCCAAGTCTGTAGAAAATATGTCAGGATAGACTGGTATTTCTGCTTTGGTGAGAAGAAAGAAACACCTATTTTACCCACATCCATATAATCCAAGGTTTGGTGAGTATATGTGTGTAAATGAGAGGGATCCAAACGGAAAACTAAGGTTACAGGGAGAAGCGGTAAAGAAGGTGGAAAATTTTAAGTACTTAGGATCAACAGTCCAGAACAATGGAGAGTGTGGAAAAGAGGTGAAGAAGCATGTGCAGGCAGGCTGGAACGGGTGGAAAATCTTCTATCAGGTTTGATAGAAGAGTTTCAGCTAAAATGAAAGGAAAGGGTACAAAACCGTGGTGAGACCAGCCATGCTGTTTGGTCTAGAAACAGAAGCACTGAAGAAAAGACAGGAAACAGAGATGGAGGTAGCAGGGATGAAGATGCTGAGGATCTCTGTGGGAGTGACCAGGATGGGCAGGATTAGAAATGAGTACATCAGGGGAACCGCACGTTAGAGATTTTGGAGATAAAGCCAGATAGCCCAGACTGAGATGGTTTGGATATGTGCAGAGGAGAGAGAGAGAGTACATCAGAAGAAGGATGCTGGGTTTGGAACCACCAAGATAGAGGCCTAGAGGAAGACCAAAGAGGAGGTTCGTGGATACAACTGTATGCAATAAATGTAAATTGTTCTTGTGTGCCATGACTGCACAATAGAAGACCTTTTCCCCATTGATTGTTTATTGAGTAAAGGTTGTTTTTTGAGGCTTCTTTTAATACAACAGAGATGGTTTTGTAACCATGAAACCATTTCTAATACAGACAAAAAATGACTGGCTCTCAATTTTAAGTGGATGTACTTTTCCATGCAGACCAAAGGTTTCATTTAGAGAGTATCAAGCATGACAGCTTGAAATAGTTCATTAGCAGGAGAAAACTCCTAAGTCCCTGTGTGCTCATAGAATTAACACTTTATATGAGAATTTAACAAGGTCATTTTGCATTTACTCTCCCAGCCAATCCAAACAAGCATGTGATGCTGAAGGAGGCCGTACTTGTGATGACTTCATACTTTAGCTTCATTCCAAGTAGCAGAATAATTGTAGTGATAAATGTAGTAGAATGGGGATTGTAGTGGAGAACAGGGTCTTGGAATTATCAAATCATAGATGACAAGCCCTGGCTCAGTGTTCGACAGCAAATAAATGCCAGAGAACACCAAACTGAATCTGGCTCAGTGCATGATTAGCTGGCTGTTACACGTAGGGCATATTGGCTCATGCGAGTGCCTAAAAGAACTTTTTCTCAAGGACAGCCAATCTCAAAATCTCACGTCTAGATCTGTCACATGCAACACCCATGAGATGCTTTCCACTACTGTTTCTTTGCAAAATATTTCAGATGAGGAACTGTATGAGTCATATCTTAGGGTTTGCAGATGAAATTGAAAAGCAGCTGAACTGAATAGTCTATCTAGAAAATATTTTGACAAAAAGCAACCAGAATATAGTCAGAAAAGTTTACTTACTAAATCTACTTGAAGATATTTGCTAATAATTTTCTGAAGGATTCTCAAATTGAGTTTTGCAAGTGCAAAACTTTTTAAAAACTGTTTCTCATCTCTACATCATTGACAAATTATGTTTCATCTCATTCTGGTACTTTAGAAACTCTCTGAAAGAGAACATTTTTGCTGCAGGACGGTTCAATAGATGATGGATTAATTAACATATCGTTGTCTTCCGCTTCTTCCAGCTGGGACGCCAAAGCTTTCCTCGCCCCACCTGCAGCTCACCTGGGAGGTCCAGCTGTGAGGCATACTCTCTCCAACAGGTCCTGCGCCTGTTTCTAGGCTTCCTCCCATTGGGACATCCCTGGAACACCTCACAAGTGAGGCATCCAGGAAGCATCCTGACCAGATGTCCAGACCACCATATCTAGCTCTTTTCTTTAATGGAGGAGCAATGGCTCTACTCCGAAATTCTCCCTGATGCATGAGAACCCCTCCCTATCTCTGGACAGCAACCCTGTCTCTGCAGAGGTAGCTTTTTTCTGACACTTGTATCTGGCATCTTGTGTTTTTAGCCACCACCCACACTAGTGACCATAGGTGAGGGTAGGAACATAGATGAACTGGTAAATCAAGAGCTTTGCTTTTTGGGTTCGCTCTTTCTTCACCACATGGGTCCAATGCAATGTCCTTATGATCAATTATGATCAAGACCCCGGTTACTTAAACTCCTCTACTTGGGTGGATGAATTAGTTAACTAACTTGAATGATAATAATAATAATAATAATGAATTACTCTGTTCATCCCTCACCGGGGAAATTTGTGTGCTGCACTCCTTACACCGAAGCAGGCTGCCCTTCGACGGCGCCAATGGTGGGAGAAGCGGGGGTTAGGTGTCTTCTCCAAGGACCCTAGACGTGCTCTCTCTGGGCCGCAAACCCGCGACCTTCTGGTCCTCGCGCAAACGCGCTAACCAGAATTGACACACAAATGGATGGATCAATTGATCAGTTGGCAGATGAATGAATGACCAAATAAATGAACGGATGAGCAGAAACATTATTAAAGGCATAAACAAATCAATGAATGATTGTAGTACAAAAATATTTAGAAGTATCAGTGGAAGAATTGATGGCCGGGTGAATAGATTAATGCCTGTTTATCCATTTCGTTTTCTGAACTGTCCATCCCTAACGGGTGTGCTGAAGTGGTTCGAGAGGGTGGGAGGAAACCAGAGTACCCCGAGAAAACCCATGCATACACAGGAAGGACATTCTAACTCCACACCAAAACAGAAGTATTTCAAATCTCATCCCAACCAAGGACTCGAACCCAAACCTTCCCGGTGTGAGGTCACTGTGCTAAGCACTGCGCCACCATGTTGCTCAAGACATTTTATAGTTTTAAAAAAGTTTTTTGATAGCTGTTGCAGGAAGATTTATTAGCTCGTAATGATGGAAGATTTTTTAAACTCTATTTCAAACAATTGGTTTTAGGGAGGTTGTAGGTTGGACAAATTCAGTGGAAACAGGACCTATTACATAGGACCAGAGGTGGGTAATGATGCGTTACATTTACTCCATTACATTTACTTGAGTAACTTTTTGTTCTTCTATGAATATTTTTAACAGTTTGTACTTTTACTTGAATAAATTTATAAGTAAATAACGCTACTCTTACTTCGTTACATTGGGCAGAAGTTGACCCGTTACTTTTCTTGCTTTTAACACGTTTACAATACAAATGTTCTCTAAAGAGCCCTTCCTGCTGTGATGACTGTAGACAACATTCCTCCAATCAAATGTACTGAGCACGGTCACATGACTCCATCTGACCCATCACACATACCATATCACTAATGGTTTCTTTCTTTTTTACCTATCTTTTAGTTTTATTTTGAAAATACAAATTTAGCTAATTTTGTTGTATAGTTTATATTCTTATGTCTACAAACAAAAAAGATGTTACTTTTAAAATTACTCAGTACTTGAGTAGTTTTTTCGAACACATACTTCTTACTCTTGAACTTGAGTACGGTTTTTTTTGGTTTTTTTGATCCACTTATTACTTTTACTTGAGTAAGTATATTTTGGAGTTACTGTACTTTCCGTTCCGTTCTGTCATCTTCCGCTTGTTCCAGGGCCGGGTCGCAAGGGCAACAGCCTCAGGCAGGAAGCCCAGGTTTCTCTGACCCCGGCTACATCCTCCAGCTCACCCCAAAGGATCCCAAGTCATTCCCCGGCCAGCTGTGAGACATAGTCTGTACTTTTATTTCACATACTGTACTTTTACTTGAGCAAATTTTTTTGGCTACTCTACTCACCTCTGCATAGGACCATATTAATTTTTTTTACACATTTTCTCATATCTTGTGAATACAGGTGGATCATTTAGCCTTAAAATGACATCTCCAAATTTTTCACACACAAGCCAATTTCGGATTTTGATCATTTTTCCTCGCTCCGTTTAGAAACAAACAGAACCAACAAAACAGTTTAACTTTATTCTTTTTTAACTGTAGGGTTTGCGTCCAATCTGACAAAAAAAAGGGGGGTGGGCAGTCTCAAATCTTCAGCAGCATGCAGCGATGTAGCTTCGTTGTCCTAAGTTAACATCAACAGAAATAACGGGAAGACTACAGCATTTGGAGTTATTTAATGAGTATGCATGACCAAAGCATAACAAACATCAGTTTATGATTCAGCATAGAAGGCCTTGAATGCCCTGAAAGCCACATAAATTTTAAAAAAGCATCTCCAAAGAGAAATAATAGGCCGTTTACAGATGCTTTTAGTCACAAGATAAAAAAAAAAAAAAAATCTTAATAATTATAGAAAGTCACCCTGATATTAAAAGTTTATGACTTACGATCCCACCCGTTTGCTGACTTGCTCTTTCAGAGGAATTTTCTTTTGTATTAGCTCTTGTTTTTTTAATTGACTGTTTTTATGGACTTGTTTGTTTTCTGAAATTTTTCTGAGTTTCTTTAAAATTGCTACATAACTCAAAAATGTATTGTTATTATTTGTGAAGAACAATTTAAGGAAACGATTTAAGACCCTTAGATGTAAAAAATTCTTCTTACAATCTATTTTATGCATGAAAATACATACAGTATCTTGCTGCAAGGTTCAGGGTTTTAACAACATGGTTGTCTGTTTTTTTGGGGTGTTGTTTCTAACAAACTCTTGATGACACACAGGAATATTTGTGAGTTGCTGTGGGTTATAGCGACTGATGGGCTGACCTGTTAATAGTGTTGATTTAAGAAAAAAATTTCATTATTTTTATTTGTGTTTGTTGGAAACTCAAATTCACCAAAAAAAAAAAAAAATCCACAAAAACAATAAAAAATGAACTGCTTGCTCAAGAATAAAAATGCAGAGCAATTTGCAATTATTATTATTTTTTTACATTTAATTTAGACGTCCACGGAGCTCCCTTTTATTGAACAAATGAAAGCAATCTGACAAAAAAATTTGTTTGTTATTGTGGTTTTACCAGGAGACACTAAATTGATCCATTTTTTTTAATTAAATTGAACTATTTTACAAGTGAATCACTTGTTTTTCTTCTAAAATTTCCCATTGTTGAAATATTCAAGCTAAAGTTGAAGGTCATATAAAGTGAAAGGTATTCAGATTGGAAGCAAACTTATACCAAGTAAGAAAAAAAAAACATAGAATGAACGTAGTAAAAATCCAGACTTACAGAGATTACATTTGCTTTCCAAGTCAAACACACAGTTTGCCAGCTCTCCAGCCGCCCATTACGAGTCAAAGACAAACATGTTTTCAGTATTTGTTGCCATAGGTGAGAGGTGAATATATTTTCAGTGTGTAATTTCAGACTGGTTGAGGTTCGGTCTATGATGGGGTTGCCAGTTTTTATGAATGCATTAGCATAGACAAAGTTGGACCAAGGTATTGTGGAGTTTCACTGATGTTGTCAATGAGTTTCCTGCTTTTTCTTGGAGAGTTGGCTACTTCAGAAAGACAGGCTTCCTTTTTAACAGCACATATGGTAATCAGACATTCAAGAGTAACAGCTTTGGTGGTCAGCTAAATGTACTGATGGCTCCAAGAGACTGTGCTCCAGCACAGAGGTGCGTGCTTACATGTTCGCCCCCACAAAGTGCAGCTACAGGCTAAAAGTAATAGATTTTACAGCAGCACCACTGAGTCCGTGCATTGACAAATGTATAAACCTGATAATGACATTTAAAAGTGGACATCATCAAGTGGATTTACAGTTTATCAGTGTATATCTCTGGTGTTTCTAGAAATGTTTCCAATGTCCACCGCAAGAGAATTTGATCTCTTCAAAAATAAGAAGAAAGTCCTACAGACTCTTCGTTTTGGATAATCCAAACTTGGAACAGATTTGTCTTTAAATGTATTCATAAAAAATCACAAAGAAAGAAACTTGTGTCCAAACTACTTATTCATCTAAACTTGATATAGGCTTTTTTAAGGTTGACTTTCAATGAAAAAAAAACTTTAAAAGCAAAATCCCAATTCTGTTCCATCGTCTTCCACTTTTCCAGGGGTGGGTCATGGGGGCAACAGCCTCAGATGCGAAGCCCAGGTTTCTCGGACCCCGGCTGCATCCTCCTGCTCACCCGGAAGGATCCCGAGTCGTTCCCCAGCCAGCTGTGAGAAATCCTGGTCCGGGGTTTGCCTCTTGGTCTCCTCCCGGTGGGACGTTCCCAAAACACCTCACCAGCGAGGCGCTCAGGAGGCATCCTGACCAGATGCCCGAATCACCCTATCTGGCTTCTCTTGACCTGGAGGACGAGCGGCTCAACACCAAGCTCCTCCCGGATGGCAGAGCTCCTCACCCGGTCTCTGAGTGAGAGCCCAGCCTCTCTGTAGAGGAAGCTCATTTCGGCCGCTTGTATCCGCAAGCTCATTTTTCGGTCACCACCCACAGCTGGTGACCATAGGAGAGGGTTGGAATGTAGATCGACTTGTAATTCGAGAGCTTTGCTCTTCGGCTCAGCTGTTTCTGTACCACGGCGGACCGATGCAGCGTCCTGGTTATGGCTGATGGCACACCGACGCGTCTGTCGTTGACGAAAACAACACTAAAAATAAAATAGAATATATAGATGACAAAAATGTGGCTAAAACTTAAATAAATTTTTGTTGCAAAGACTAAGACTAAAACAAAAACTCAGATGGCCACCAAAAACAACATCGCTGGAGAGACTGTTTCAGAGCTGGGCAGGGAACGCCTTGGGATCCTCTCGGGTGAGCTGTAGGATGTGGTCGGGGTGAGAGAAGCCTGGACTTCCCATTTGAGGCTGTTGTCCGCACGACCCGACCTCGGATATGTGGAAGACAATTAAACTGTCTTCTTGAGAAAATGTCAACTCAAGAATTTTCGCTGCACCATCCTCTCATTTGTGTGCAAGATGCAGTTGGCTCAGAGTGACCCAAAGAGAACACTGCACCCTTTCCCGACTTTCTGACCATGGCATCGGTTTTTTAAGATGCTGCTTCACACTCGGCTGTGATTCGATCTAGTGAGAGTTTGAGATAACAGTCCAACGAAGCCAACAGAACAACATCATCTGCCAAAAATCAGAAACATAAATTCTAAAGCCCCTGAATCAAAGTCTTTCAGAAAATCTACCCTAATAACTAGCCAGTCTCTGAATACGAGCGAGTGTGGGACATTGGACAGAATCACTAATGGATCATATGTTATTATAACTAAGACTTCAAATCTAAAAACTGCTCGGATCCTTCATAAAAACCAGTGAGACTCTGTTTAACTACCGTACACAACTGCTCTTTATTTAACCAGATCTCTGCTTCTGGCTCGGCGTCTTCTTTCCTAATTAATTCATTGTGTGGCTGCTGCGCTACCTGAACAGGAGTCAGGGATGATGTAAGTTTTGGCGACTGTAGGGATGTGTTTTCACAGCCTTTAATTTAAACTTTTAATTATAAGGCAACATGGGTAAATAAATGAATTGCGTGGTGTTAATTTGGTAATGCATGCATTGAGTTACGTCTCACCAGTACTAACCACTAGTAAAAGCAGAAAACAATAATAGACCTAAATTACTATTACATTGCTACGTTACTTTACATCATCATCTGGGTGAGACGGTGGCTCAGTGGTTAGAACGTTCACCTGTGGACCAGAAGCTAACCAGAAGTTTGCGGGTTTGCATCCCACTGAGTTCACGTCCAGGGTCCAAGAAGAAGACATCTAACTCCTTGTTTATCCCAATATTGGCGCGTCATAGGTGGCAGCCTGCTGCGGTGTAGTGTAGCACACGGATTTCCCGGTCAGGGATTAATAAAGTGGATAGATACTGTATAAAAAAAAAATCTTCAGAGTCATCCATACCTAATGGAGTTGCGGGGGTGCCAGAGCCTATCCTGGCTGATTCAAGGCAAGAAGCAGAGTACACCCCAAACAGGTCACCAATCTATCGCAGGGCAACACACACAGAAAACCATCCAAACACACACTCAATCCTTGGGGTAATTTGATAGCGGCCAATTAACCTAACACTCATGATTTTGGAGAGTGGGAGGAAACCCGGAGGACCAGAAGAGTACGGAGTGCCAGAGCCTTTTCGGGCTGATTCAAGGCAAGAGGCAGAGTACACCCCGTCCGGGTCACCAATCTGTCGTAGGTCAACACACACAGAAAACCATCCAAACACACGCTCAAGCCTTGAGGCAATTTTATAGCAGCTGATCAACCCAACACTCGTGATTTTTGAGAGTGGTAGGAAACCGGAGTATCTATGCAAGCATGGGGAGAACATGCAAACCCCACACAGAAAGACCTGTGTTCCAAGCCATGTCTCCACTCAGGAGTATAAATCCCTGACCTTCTTACTGTGAAGCCACTGTGCTAACCACTGCGCCACCGTGCCGGAATTATCTTACAGTCAGTCAGTCACCTTCTCATCCGTCCATCCCTTACAGGGTTGCGGGGGGGTGCCAGAGCCCATCCCGGCTGATTTAAGGCGAGGGGCAAGGTACACCCTAAACAGGTCACCAGTCTGTCGCAGGGCCACACACATACAGCCATACACACAAACATTCATACCTAGGGGCAATGTAGCACCGGCCAATCAACCTAACATGCATATTTTTGGAGGGTGGGAGGAAACTGGAGTACCAGGAGTAAACCTACGCATACATGGGGAGAACATGCAAACTCTGCACAGAAAGGACACTATTTCAAGCCTCGTCCCCACCCAGGACTCGAATCCCTGACCTTCTTGCTGTGAGGCCACTGTGCTAATTACTTCGCCACCGTGCCGCAATTACTTTACAAAGAATAATAAATATTAATGCAACTAAATCTTAAAACCCAAGATTTAAATTCATATAAATGTTTTACTGATTACTGACTTAACGATTACAAGCTTTGACAAGGTCAGTTTCTAAGCATGTGAGGATTCAGATAAGAATTTGAGCTTCAGATAAATTTTGAATGAAAAAAAATCCCAGAATTACAAACTGTAGTCAATCATTCTGTCCCGAGCAAAAAATCTCTAAATCAAAGTTATGAAATTAGACTAATGCAGTAGTTACAAAAATAAATATGGATCTTTGACAAGACTATTAAATCTCTTTCCAGCCAATTTCCTCCCATATTTTCTCTGAAAGTGTTGGCTGCTTTCACATGGTCAGAACCAAAATGACACTTTGCTTTTATTAAGTTTTTTTCTCCGCCGTGTCGTGACTTTGACACAATGACACAATAAAAATGCATTTCTGGCAATTCATAAACATGTTTTTGGCTTTTTTGGGGGCAGTGAGTCATATTTTAACACAATAACACACAACCACAAGCTGCTGACTATTTGATTAAAAATACAAAACAAAAGTTATTGTATTCATGTGTGAATGTGCAAATTACACGGTCTGTAAAAAATTATCATTCTCTGCACTGTTTTTGCAAAACCGAATTTCTCCCACACCTTTTCTAACCTATTTTCTTAAAAAAAAAAAAACATAATATAAACCCAGCTGCAACAAATCAGATCCCTCCTTTTGGACCTGTCCCTAACTTTTAATTCTCCAAGGAGTGAGATGAAGTGCTTGTCCGCAGAGAGTTTTACATCATTGAATAAATACAAGCAGAAAAAAGGGCTTCTAACAAACGTTTAAGGGCCAGTATCTTTCCATTAGAAAACGTCACCCTCAAAAGTTTACCGCGCACACATTTCTCAGACTACTTGGTTTACATTTGATAAATACACAGTGAACGTTTGGCAGCGTTTCCTTTGTAACGTCAGCAGAGAGAACTTCATTGTCTCACTAAAAGCCACTTCAACATGTCGGCTGATGAATTGGCTTTTGTTGAAAATGAAACTACAGACCACTGGTCAGGCCAACAGTACCATGGATCTGAAGGAAAACAATCTGCACAGAATTGGATGAGTTATTACTCTTGGAAAAGCTATTTATTTGATTGATCTGGTATTTCTATATGAGAAATATTTTCATTTGTCTCCATTAGAAATATTTGATAGAAATTGTCCAGTGAGAAAAAAAAATAACTGGTGAATGTATTCTGGTATGTTGCTTTCAAATGATCAAGATAAAAAAAAAATTGTGCTTTTTAGATGCTAAAAATACTTACTTTTCTTCAGAATCTTTTATGTGAGAAATGCAGATAGTGAGTGGTGCTGAAGCAGCTGTTAAATTTTCTTTCCACGGTGAACTCCACTTAGTGCCCATACGTTTCATTAATCTTCATTAGTCATCAGGTCAGTTAAAGTGTAAACTTGAAGTTTGTCTGTGGAATTTTACCTCGATCTTCTGCCAAGAGTTCATCATCTTTGCTCTCCTTACTCAGTTAGGTTCACCATCAAACTTCCAGATGCATACGGTTCACTTTTTCTCGTGTAAATCAGTAAGGTACTTTGCCCCAGACGCAAATGATATTGAGGACAATAGATCGCATCAAATAAAATCCTCACCTCTAAAAATAATCAAGTGTCTTAGAAAATTGTCTGATGCAGGGGTGGATCCAAGGGGTGGAGGGGCGCAGGGGGCTTTTGGTTCATACTACTTTAATTATTAGAAACTTTGGGCAAAATATGCACCAATATGCAGGAAAATTACTTAATTTTCAAAATGTTCTGGGTGGAATGCCCCCAGACACCCATATACTAGCTTGTTTTATCTATGACCTCACGCCCCCGGCCCCCTTTAGAAAATCCTGGATTAGCCCCTGTGATTACCATCCTGGTGCCATTGATTTATAGATTACGGATGCAGTGTCCAAAAACATTCATTCATCTCCTGAACTCCTTATTCCCTGTCCAGGTCACAGGGGTGCCGGACCCAATCCCGGCTGATTCAAGGCGAGAGGCAGGGCACCTCCCGAACAGGTCGCCAGACTGTCAACCACACACATTCATTCCTAAGGGCAATTTTGTTGCGGCTAATCAATTTAACATGCATGTGTTTGGAGGGTGGAAGGAAACCGGTGTGCCTGAAGAAAACCCATGCATGCACGGGATAAAAATGCATAAAAAATTATTTTATTATTTGCATATTAATTTGCTGATTGCAAACAAATCAAACAATGTTAAGTAATTCAAATGAAACTTTGTCAGTAATTATTTTGAAGCATTTTCTGCAGTTGGTTTAAACTTGTTTCTGAGTGCATTTAGCTCAATAATAGGGTCACAACACAAATCCTTCTGTTCCATCCCGTCGTCTTCCGCTTATCTGGTGCTGGGTTGTGGGAGTAACAGCCTCAGACGGGAAGCCCAGGCTTCTCTCACCCCAGCTCTATCCTCCAGCTCACCCGGAAAGATCTCGAGTCATTCCCCAGCCAGCTGTGAGACATAGTCTCTCCAGCAGGTCCAGGGTCTGCCTCTTGGTTTTCCCCGATGGGATGTCCCCAAAACACCTCACCAGCGAGGTGCTCGTGAGGCATCTTGTCCAGATGCCCGAACACAAATTGATTGAAATAATCATGGTATGTTGGAATCCTAATTTGTTTTCACAGTAAAGAGTTGTGACACAAACTCATTTCACTCATGTTGGGAGGATTTAAACTCTAACAAAACTAAAACACACTGTCTACCCCACATTTTTATACCACATTAAAGTAAAAAAAGGTGACCGGAAGGATTTTTATTTTAAGTTGAGATAAGATGATTAAGACAAAACAAAAATTCTTTTTTGTCCCCAGAAAGAAAAAGTTGTTGTATTTGACGTTGTATTTTGTATTTGGTGCTGAGTAGCTATGAGCAGTTTAATTAAAATCCCTTCAGTGATGTCGGAGATAATGGTTCTTTTAATAGTTTTTCAAAGTCTCAGGGGTCTTTGGCCTTCCTATTTATCTGACCTTCTTGTGAGGTACGACCCCTCGTGACCCTGAGGTCCTCTGGTACCGGTCTTTTAGTAATACCAAATGTTAGAACAAAAACTCACGGTGTGGCCTCGTTCCAATGTTATGGTCCTCACCTGTGGAACAGCCTGTCAGAGGAACTCAGGGCCGCAGAGACTCTTCATGTTTTTAAAAAGTGCCTAAAAACTCACCTTTTTAACTTGGCATTTACTTAATTTTTATTTTTTGCTCCAGATGATTTTATGTATTTAAAGAAATTTGTTTACTTTCCTGTTTTTACACAGTTTTATTTTTCTGATCAATTTCTTATATCTTTTTCAACCATTTTTACTGATTTTAGTTTTTATTTCATTGTTTTATTCTGTTTCCTCATGGGGATCCTCCATCCCACGAGCTCTGCCCGCTCAGTCTGTGGTGTCTTCTCTGTGGGGGTCTCACTGGCCTGGGTGGTGCAGGTACCTCCTTTTAGCCAGGTGGCTTCTGTGGGTGTCTGTGTCTCCCTTGGAGCTGGGTTTTGGCCGCTGCAGTCATGGGCAGGCCGAATCCTGGTGTGAATCGATCCCAGTTATTATTTCCTCACAGCAGCATCAGGCCGAAAGTTTGTTTTTATTTCAGTTAAAGAGACAGTAGCTAGCGGTTCAGGTGAAAGGGGGTGTTGGGAAGGGTATGTGCATGGGGGATGGGGGCTGTGTGAACGTCAATGCATGTGTGCAGTATTTTATGAGTTTGGGATTTTTGATGGATGCTTGTTTTTTGACTTACTGTTTTGGTTTTTTGGTTTTTTAATGATCTGGATTTTTATGTTGTTAAAGTTTTTTGTTGTTGTTGTTGTTGTTGTATTCAGCACTTTGTGTAACTTTGTGTTGGAAAAGTGCTTTACAAATAAAATTTGATTTGATAAAGTATCATGTTAAAAAAAGGGTTGCAAACCTACAGACGGCCCCTCCACATTTTCTTGACAAAAATCTTAGTAAATTTTAGCAACACAGTTTGTCCTGTTTTATGTGACTACTTTGAATCTTCCAAACACCTCACTTGAAAATGCATTGGATGCATTGTGTACCAGAAAATCAGAGTTCCAGCCCTCCCAAACTCACTCCCCCGCCACAATTTTACCTCGAGCTTTATGTCTTCAGCACATGGGACAGATTGAGTTGTGACCACAGCTCCTGGCTCCCATCTTGATACAAGGCAGCACAAATCAGCCTCCTTTCACGGTCTCTTGAGGCCACACAGTAAGAAAGGAGGTGCTGATTCGGCATTCCCTCTCTGCACCACCTTGGTCGGAGGTAAATCTACCAAAGGTTATAGGCCAAGTGTTTTCATCATCTGTGCGACTATTATTTTACATGTTATTATCAGCTGCTCGATACCCTCACACAGACAGGAAATGGTGCTTGATGCTAGCAAGGAAGAGTCTAACATGGCTTTGCGCCCCGCAGCTGTGGTTTAGGTTTGTTTCCCCTCAGAAGACCTCACACAAGCCAATTCACATCCATCCACTGAGTCCTTACCGTCTCCAACTGTAAAGGAAGCAGCTGTGTTTCATCCTCATAACCATAGTTGGCAAGACGAAATGACTATCAGCAAAGCGTAAGCACAGCTTCACTCTCATCTTATTACAGCTGTTCTGCTTATTGATCATTTTTGGGTCATTTGTTGGATTTCCAACTTCACTTCTCACCACATAACCCCAATTTTCACACTCTTCAAAAAAATGAGCCAAAAGACATTAGCCTTAATAATCCAATCCAAATGTAACACGTTGGCTCTGAAATAAAGACTCTGCCAGTTTCTAATAAGAACCTCTTCTTTTAAATTAATCAGCCAACCCAAGGTATCATTATGGTTAGCAAAGATTTACGATGAGGAAGGTTTCACACTTTCACACACATCAGAGACATTCCTGCTTGACGTGAACAAGCTGCGTAGATAATTGATGAAGAAATAATTACCCCAAAAATGATGTGAATCATATATTCCTTCTGTGGATTCAAAAGCAAAGAGGCATGTTTTTTGTGGCAGCATTTACACCCTGTGAGATACCTGTCAGTTGTCTGCACGCTGACCTGGCAAGGTGTTCACAACTCTGCACCAGCGTTCATTCCATCACCAGCTTCTAACAGAAGAAACATGAGACAATTTCTTTTCACACATTCTATTTCCTGTCAGGCTGTTGGCAAAAAAATATACTTTATAACTTCTGACATGAAGGCTGAGTCACATTTCAGACACTGGCTGATCCTTCTGAAGGAAAAAAAAAAACTTCAAGATCCATCTGCTGTTTCTGGACTTGTCCTCGGACTCTGCCCACAGACCCCCCTGCACAGAAGTACTCCACCCTCATGCTAAACTCTATGCTTGGAGAAAAGTGTACAAAACCTCCACAGGAACAGAACTCAAACTGTCAAAATCCACAACCTCATCACCTCCTCTGTCACTCTCAGCACTGGCGCACCCCAGGGCTGTATGCCAAGCCCCTTCCTGTTCACTTGACGTCTGACTCCTTGGCAAGAAACTCAAATATTACACGGTAAAGTCTGCAAATGATCCAGCAGTCGAACACATCCTGACAATGATGAGTCAGACTACAGAGAGAAGGTGGAGCATATGGTGCAAAAAAAGAGACTCGTAACAACCTGTAAATCAAAAGACTATGGAGACAATGGTGGACGAAAGAAGTTAACAGTATCTCGCACATAAATTTAATTTGATGTAGGCCCACATTATGGAAAAAATTGTTATTGTGTGCCTAAAAATTCAGAATTGGTAAGTTAAACTGAATATGTAATCATTAGTATTTACCCATTTAAAGGATCAACTGAAAACATGAATGTCAGATCTTGTTCATAAAAGATTAAAGTCTAGGATTAATAAGATTAGTCAGAGTAAAACAGAGTACATGTGTGTGAATGAGAGGGATCCAAATGGGAAAGTGAGGTTACAGGGAGAAGAGATAAAGAAGGTGGATTTTAAGTACTTGGGATCAACAGTCCAGAACAATGGAGAGTGTGGAAAAGAGGTGAAGAAGCGTGTGCAGGCAGGCTGGAAAGGGTGGAGAAAAGAATCAGGTGTTATATGGGATGGAAGAGTTTCAGCTAAAATTAAAGGAAAAGTGTACAAAACCGTGATGAGACTGGCCATGCTGTTTGGTCTAGAGACATGGCACTGAAGAAAAGACAGGAAACAGAGATGGAGGTAGTAGAGATAAAGATGCTGAGGATCTCTCTGGGAGTGACCAGGATGGACAGGATTAGAAATGAGTACATCAGGGGAACAGCACATGTTAGAGGTTTTGGGGATAAAGTTGGAGAGGCAAGACTGAGATAGTTTGGACATGGGCAGGGGAGAGAGAGTACATCGGAAGAAGGATGCTGGATTTGGAACCACCAGGAAAGAGGACTAGAGGAAGACCAAAGAGGAGGTTCATGGACGCAGTGAAGGAAGACATGAAGATAGTTGGTGTGACCAAAGAGGATGCAGCAGATAGGATTAGATGGAAGAAACTGACTTGCTGTGGCAACTCCTGAGTGGGAATTCTGAAAGAAGAAGTGGTACTAATTATAATTTACCAACGTCGTTTCTGACACGACTGTTACCATGTTTTACATTTTAAAGATTGTCTGAATCGATTTTTTCAAATGTCAAAACAGCTTGTTTTCTCCTCATTTAAGTTTAAGGCTGATATAAAAAAAAAATTAACCCGCTAAGAATTTTATTGAATTTTTAAAACGCTTTTGCATCTATCAACCATACTTGTGAAGTAGTTGAAAAATCTTTGTGCAAAATGCAAAAACATTTTACTTTGCAGATTTTTTATTTCACATGAGATTAACAATCACATTTTTTCAATCACTTTCCAAAGTTAACAAAAATCCTTTTTTGATTAAAAATTGTACTGCAAAAGCCTTAATGTTGCCAATAAAATCTCCAATAAGTTTTAGACAAACAAAGACACAAAGCAGATTGTGGCAGTCGTTCCTAGTTAGAAGTCATCTGCACTTTTAAAGACTCCTTTGGGAATCATTTCTGCCAAATTATATTTCAGCATGTTCAGGCTCTTCAGATTGGCACTTCGAAAGTTAGAACCAAATCACCAATGTTTGTCATGAAAACAATGTCTTAGTAGAAACTAATTATCAGGAATATCTCGAGTTGAATGTCCCACAACTGCCGCCATATGTGTAAACATTAGTAATGGCTACATCGTCAAAGATCAGAAATCTCGACCATAACCTCCAGTTTGAGCTGAATTCAGAGCCCAGTTCTTCTCTGCATCCAAAGAATTATCTGGAAATTTTTTTATTAAGTATGAGCACTCATTCACTTCTCATCAAACAACATTAAACTTCTTAGGTCTGAAAGTTTTTTCTTTTTGACTGGAATGACCCCAAGTCCACCAAGGGCAGAGGGCTCGATAAAAACGACAAAGCATGAAACAGTAGATCATTTTCAAACTAGGAGTGGGCTTAACCTCGCAAATCTAGAGAACTGTGAGGTTCAAAGAATACAGAACCTGAGTTATTTGCTTAACTTTAAAAAGCCCTGAATTGAATGCACTAAGTTACTGGAGCTGTAGCTCAACTTGGCTTGTCTTCCTGGAGGAGTGAAAGGTCACTGCTGCATAAAAAATGGCACAATGGTAGACATTGTGCGTCTGGTTTGTTGAAGACACATTTGGAGATGTAATTTTGTATATGTGTTTTTTTCTTCTTTTCACGTTTGTTGTACCCCTGTGCATTAACCTAGAGTGGATGACCTCTAGTGACACAAACATTTTGGAAATTATGAAGTTTGACCCTCTGTGTCTCATTTAAAAGGTTTGCTTGTGCTGTAATCTGTGCATATGCAAAATTCCACGCAAATCGGATGATCCATAACGGTGGTGGAGTTTGTGGAAAGTCAGAAACTGCTACATGCAAATCAAAAGTCGTCGGGAAAAGTTAATACTTGTGAACCAATCCTGAAGTGAATGGAGGACAGTGAAATACATAAATGCCTGTTATTCTGTCCTCACACAGGCATGCAATTGTCTCTACTAGACAGATAGCGAACTCACAAAACAACCCCAAAAATCACAAGAAAGGACTGCAGACCGTAGAGTTTGTCTTCCTTTGGCGTTACTCTTTAATCTGCGTTTCGTATGTGTGTGTTTGTGATGGGATGTGGCTTTGTGTGGTAAAACTGAAAAAGAAAATATGTATAAAGAATCTGTACGACTGAAAAAAGGCATTCAAATAAAAACATGAACTTTTCTCACGTTATTCAAACCAAAACATAACGTAATTCAAATAATGCATTATAACTAACAAACATTACTTATCACATTAGCTTAGCCACAGTTGGCATTAGCTGAGGAGTCAGCATCACGTTATGTAAATTGTAGCGATTGTAACATTGGTCGCTCATTCATTAGTCAAATCTGTAACTAGAAATGATGTTACAACTTCTATTAACCGGTTAAATGGCGTGCTAGATTCTTTTTTTCCTCCTTTTATTAATTGCTGCTGTACTGTTGCACCCAATGTGACCCCGTGCCCTAATTGGGATTCACAGCCAGCTAAACTCTCCTTTCCATAAACTCCTCCAAAGAACAGTCCGTTGTAGCTTTTTTAGAATTTAATAGAAAGAAGTGTGAAACTGTAAACATACAGAAAACAAATAAATGAGCATCTAGTCATACACATTTGAAAATAATGCGACAACCAAACATATGATCATGAACATAACAAACTACTCACTCATATTGCCGCTGAAAAGGCTCGAAAAGTGTGGATGGTTGATTAGATTTAAACTAGGATGGTCTCCGTGGTTGCAAGCTTAACTTTTAACTTCTTCTTAACTTCTCTTAACTTCTTAACTGACTACTTACTTCCTATTTCCTACTTCCTGAACACGAATAAACATTAGATCGCTAGCGCCCTCTACCGGCCTGGCTGAACAATAAATTGTTCCAATACAGCCGCCATTTTAGAAAATTGGGGGGCTCACATACTAATTTGCTGTTCCTATTTTAGCCTCTAGATGGCAGCATTTAGAACATGCAGGTAACAGCGCTGCTGCCCAATGTATTACGTAATTCTACACGCGGGCCAGGCGCTATTGATTTTATGACGGAGGCTGCGGGCCGGATGAAAATTGACAACGGGCCGCATTTGGCCCCCGGGCCGGACTTTGGACATGTCTGTCCTAGAGGTTAGACCAGGGGTGGGCAAACTTTTTGGTTCGCGGGCCACTTTGAATTCTAACATTTGACTAGAAGGCCGGAACAGGAACAGATGGATGGCATGCTTTGGTGACCGCCATATTAGACCAATAGAATGGCACGCTAGATTTTAAACAAGCGTGCTAAAAGTTTCATCAAGAGTGCTAAATTTCAAATCTAGCGGCGCTAGGTCTGAAATCTAAACGCTTGATGTAATATTTTGCTTGTTTTAACATCTAACACGCTTGTTTACGTGTGTGTATTGGGCCCGATAGCTTTCCATATCTTTGCACACTGTTTATTTTGACAGCAGCCTCATCACGGAGACCCACATTTTAATGGGTGCAGTATTGTTGTTTTCTCAACAAAGCCATTATATCTAGAATGTGCCATCTAGTGAGGAAACCTCAGAATTGCAGGGGTAATAAAACACAAGATTTATTTATTTAATTTTTTCCAAGTTTGGCGGGCCGGATTAAAACGTTTAATGGGCCACATGTGGCCCACGGGCCGTAATTTGCCCATGCCTGGGTTAAACCATTTTCTTTTTAATTTCAGTGACAGATCAGTGTGTGCCACTCACAAAATTTGCAGGCCGTGGTGACTGTGTCCCACCCCACACCGCTGTGCTTTGCTTGTGTGGCTATATGCGGCTGTGTTTGGTATTAAGATTGTGAGGAGTTCATCTTAATCAAGATGTTGTAGACGTTTGCCTGGTACTCTATGACAAATCATCCATAAACTCATTAGACTTTAGACCAGTCTAGAATTTTGGGTGGCTGCTCTTTATTATTCATCATAAATTATTTATTCTTGAGTATTGAATAAGAGCATGTTTATGCATAAAAAGGAACATCATTTTGGGAATGAGTGTGCTTGCAGCTCATGGACTGTGAGTTTCTGTGAGGTGGAGCCAGTGGATTAGTAAGCGTGACCCTTTTGTATGTGTCGTGTTTGGAGAAGATGTGAATCTAACGTTGTTGTTATTCTCCTGCGGGGCCAACATATACGGTTTCTTGTTTCACAGAAATAATCAAAAACACACTGATCTAATTATCATAATGTCGGCTTACGGCTGCTTTTTAGAGAGACTCTCATCCAAATGCTTCACACTTTTTAGACCTGTTTGTTTTAGCCAATCAATTTCCTAGGCAGCAGTTTGGGATTACCTCCAGAGTTGATCCAACTCTCCTGCGACATGCTGCAAACACAGTCCATGTCTTGCTTATTTTGCCTTCTTCTTACGTATTTAGATCTGTTTGTTGATCTTGGTTGTATTTCTCCTTTGGAGCCTGATCTGGTTTTGTCTGCTTTGTCTGGCCAAGCTTTGACACCAGCTGGACTTGGAACTGTGCCGTGGCCCAGAATACATAAACGTCACTGGTCAAGAGGGCCACTGCGAGGTAGAGCTGAATTTATAGACCACACAGCTGTCAGACCTGTCTCATTCTGCAATTTGAGAAAATTCTATGAATGCATTCAGGTCAGGACTGTGGTGACTTCGTCTTCTTTCTGTTTAACTTTCAGCTGAGAGACGGGAATATGCAGGAAGACCCTCCGTGCTGTGTATTTTTGCAGAAACTTTTGATAGAAAAGGGATTATAGGCCCTGCATAGCCCACCACATAGGTCAGTTTAACTAAATAAAAGAGGGGGGGTGAAGACAAAAAAAAAAAAGGGAAAAATGGGAGAAAAATTGCCCAATTATTACAGTCAGGATGGCTTCACTTCCAGAAAAGAGTTAAAAATAGTCCACTAGATCTTGGACATTTCAGGATAAATAACTATATACTGGCTCACAATTTTAAACCACAGGAGGACTGTAGCTTTTTCCCAGCTAATAGGCGGCATTACGCATTTATGAATGTTCTGCCTCATTGGAAAAGGCCTTTCTGGACACCAGGTTTGATTTAAATGCTCAAAAGCTTTTGTGACTTTGGAGTAATGGCTAATATTTTCCTTCATTAGGAGTTTCTTCTCTTTCCATCTTGTTTCACTGTCTTGCTATGCACTCATGACCAAGTCTTTGTTTGAAGAGAAACTCCCATTCAATGGAAATGTGATCAGAGCTTTAAATCACAGCAAAAAAGAGACAAGAGAATATTTTCTGCATGAAATTTAAAATGAAAGTGAAAAGAAAATTACTTTTGAAAAGAGTTTTTTTGATGTGGCTTCTTTGCATGGCAAGAACTAGCCGTTGTTTTTCTACATTATTGGGGAACAGATTGATGAAGTACCATTGTCTTCTTGACTGAATTGGTTCCATAAACTTGACTTTGGTTGGGCTTTTTTTTGTAGGCTTCAGAGCCCATAAACAATATAATTTACATTCTTCGCAAAGGGAGGGTAAAAATGTGTGAAAGGTCATTCTTCTTCTTCTTTCGGCATTTCCCTTCAGGGGTCGCCACAGCAAGTCAGTTTCTTCCATCTAACCCTATCTGCTGTATCCTCTTTGGTCACACCAACTATCTTCATTTCTTCCTTCACTGTGTCCATGAACCTCCTCTTTGGCCTTGCTCTAGTCCTCTTTCCTGGTGGTTCCAAATCCAGCATCCTTCCTCCGATGTACTCTCTCTCTCTCAGCTCTGCACATGTCCAAACCATCTCAGTCTGGCCTCTCTGACTTCATCCCCAAAACCTCTAACATGTGCTGTTCCCCTTATGTACTCATTTCTAATCCTGTCAATCCTGGTCACTCCCAGAGAGATCCTCAGCATCTTCATCTCTGCTTCCTGTCTTTTCTTCAGTGCTACTGTTTCTAGACCAAACAGCATGGCTGGTCTCATCACGGTTTTGTACACTTTCCCTTCCCTTCTAGCTAAAACTCTTCTGTCGCACATCACACCTGATACTTTCCTCCACCCGTTCCAGCCTGCCTGAACACTCTTCTTCACCTCTTTTCCACACTCTCCATTACTCTGTACTGTTGATCCTAGATACTTAAAATCTTCCACATTCTTTATCTCTTCTTTTCTTTAAAATTGCTACATAATTCAAAAATGTATTGTTATTATTTGTGTAGAACAACGTAAGGAAACTATATAAGATGCTTAGATGTAAAAAAAAAATCTTGTTTACAATCTACTATATGCTAAAATGTATACATATAGCTGCAGGGTTCAGTGTTTCAACAACATGGTCGTCTGTTTTTATTGGTGTTGTTTCCTCCACCCGTTCCAGCATGCCTGAACACGCTTCTTCACCTCTTTTCCACACTCTCCATTGCTCTGTTCTGTTGATCCTAGATACTTAAAATCTTCCACCTTCTTTATCTCTTCTCCCTGTAACTTCACTTTTCCATTTGGATCCCTCTCATTCACACACATGTACTCTGTTTCACTCTGACTAATCTTCATTCCTCTTCTTTCTAATGCAAACCTCCACCTCTCCAGCTTTTCCTCCACCTCTTCCCTCCTCTCACTACAGATCACAATGTCATCTGCAAACATTATTGCCTCATAAATCTCTAAAAACAGGTCTATTGATGGTAATGAAGTTGTTAGATGTTGGTCACTCATTGTGGGCCTCTCTGTGTTGGCCCTACGGCAGACTGGCAAACATTTAGTCCTCACCAGTAAATGTTTGGAATAGGCACTGGCTTTTTAAGCATTACAGGAAATATATGTATGAATGATAACTTTATCCCCAACAGTTTTAACATCAGACAAGGTTCACCTCATCCCAACATTTTTCCACACCACTAAATCCATATTCAGGACGATTTACTGTAATAAATTCTCAAAAGTAGGTTAGAAGCTAAATCTACCCAAATTGTCACAGTCCTGTGCTTTTTTTTATGAGCTCTCTCCAACTCAAAGTACAAATAAAAAGTCCAAGATACATGTTGCCGAACCCTGAGACTTTCCATTATTACAGCAGCAGATTTCTATAATCAAATAAAAGACATTTTGGATCCTGAATTATGGTAGTAGAAGTAAGACGTTTGCTTCATACTTGTATTCGTCATTGTGTTTTTCAAAGAACAATTTGGGCCATGTTCATTGTTCGTGGTAGACCATGCATTTCACATCTATGCCTTCATTGAGCCTCAGACCGAATCAATGCACCCCTAAAACAACTGTTTATTGGTCGTCTTCTGCTTATCCAAGGCCGGGGCGCGACAGTCCCTAGAACTAGCTTATGCAGCCTGGGGCTGACTGCCAGGGTTCCTGTCGTGGGCTGTCACCCATCTCCTCTTTCACCTGACCCTCATGCCCCCTCCTGCAGGTGGTGAGCCCACTGAAAGGGTGACCGATGTCCCCTGTTCGGGCTGAGCCCAGCGGGGCTCCATGGGTTAAAGCCCGGCCAAAAGGCTGTTGCTCTTGTGCCCCACCCATGGGCCTGGCTTCACGGGAGGCCCCGGTGACCTGCTTCCGGGCGAGGGAAACTTGGTCATGAGTGATCACTTCATAAGGTTTTTAGCCACGCTTGGTCTAGCCCCTCACCTAGGACGTACTTTTCTAAAATTGTACAACAGTCTATTTAATGAACATTAGTACGACGTAGACTGAGACTTACTAATCCCACTCTTATTTTTCATCACAAATTACAAATGGCTCCATTAAGCCGGCTTATTAAAGACAACATAAAATTTCAAAAAACATGCTCAAGCGTATTTTAGGTCATGTGGCATATAACCCATTCCACTGTGTTTGCATTTGGAGTTAAAGCAAGCAATGATTTCAACTCATTGTGCAGCAAATTTTATCTTCTGACTCAGGCAGAGAAAATAGTCATTTTTAGTTTTAGCTTTAGGTACTTCACAATCAAAATTTCTTCACCTTTTTATCTTCATTTGTAACAAAAAGATTTGGGGTTTCGTCTTGTATATATTGTAACCATCAGTGTCTGCATCAGTGTCAGTGTGTGCAACTAGTCACACCTGAAACCAATCTACTCATTTGCTGGAGCATAAATGGAACAGTTTTTGACACACTCTTCACCAGATCGTTGTTTTTCATGCTTGACTTGTAATCCAGCTTTTTGGCTCCAGATCCTACATTAGAACCTGCCTAGTTTATCTGTTTTTGTCTTCTTTATTTGGACTTTTTATCAATCTAATAAATCTCCTTGTGATTTCTTCATCTGAGCCTGTCTGTTGTGTCAAGGGTATATTTTTGGCCTCAGCTCCACATCATGACACAGACTTATCTCAATTGAGTTAATAAACCTTGTTTGATGTCCTTCAATAGGGTCCTCCTTCTTCCACATCCTCCAAAACCCTGACAAAAAATAGTTCAGAAGTCTAAACGAGATAGATAGATTGATGGATACTTTATTGATCCCTGTGGGGATATTCAGGGAAATTTGAGATTCTTAACAAAACTCTTAAGTGCTAAGTTGAAATCATGAGAATGGATCAATAAAGCAAAACAAAAACCTTTGCTAAGAAAAAAACTTGGACCAAACTTCTACTTCATACTTGGTATGAGGCCAGCGTAACGGATTGTAAAGGCCTGAAGGCAGTCCTTGACAACTTTGACACTGGCAACAAAGATACCCGAATATGATTAATCAAATGTAATAACATGAGAATGTATGTCTGAAAGTAGCACAGCAATCAGAAAAGCCAAGAAAGGAAGTAGACGTGAACAATTAAATTAAATGAATTATTAAAGGAAATTCATGGCTAAAATACATCATCAGCACCAGCTCACAATTCAAACCTTTTTAGACCAACAAAGAAGGCTTTTAAAACATGCACAGTAAACAAGTGCACAAACAGACATCATCAATCGTTTTTGAGGATTCGTACAAATCCGTGGCTTTTATTGCTTTAAATTGAGTCAAAGTGTTTGTGACAGACTGGCGATCACGTAGCCTGACTCACGTTAGCCAAGATTAGGTCCACCATTGCGGTTTAACCAAAATAGATGAATTGTTGGAGCCAAGTACAGCATAATAACAAACAAAAGTACAAGCGTAATTTGACCTAATTCTCTAAGAATGTGATTTTTTTTATGAGACTCAGTTTGCCAGAAAGCTCATAAAAGTTTTCCAACGTCTAAAAGTTAAATAAGTGATAATAGCAAATAATATTTGGATGACCTTTTAGTTCTGATTTTCATTTCAAATCTCTTGACAATTCAGATTCTATTTGTTTCAAAACTATTAATCTTTTCCAATTTATCATTTATTTCCAATGCATAGAAAGTTTTTAACTTAGCAAGGAAGGAAAACGTTATTTCTGATTCTTTCTTAGACTTTGTGGATTTTTTTTTTCCCTCACATTTTTTTTCCTCCTTTTTTCCATAGGTTTAATTCAGAAAACAGCAGAGCTACACTCTCCATCACACCAGCAGGTTTACAGCTCTGCTAAATTATCTTTGGATTAGGTACGGCCCTGCTTTTCTCATTAATCCTGTGGCTCTGTTCACTTCATTGTTTCCGGGCTCCTGCCTTTCTGTCTGGGGAACCTTCAGTATAACTGGTTTGGCAATTGCATCACCTTTCTTTTTCTTTCTTAATCATATTCTTATTAAAAAATTATGCACCTCACGGAATGTTGCTGACTTTTAAAAAGAAGAGGTTCATTTAATTTTTATACATATTTTGAACATTTTGTTCCCCTGAAGCAGCAAAAAATGACTCGTATAGTTATTTGGCTTTTTTTTTGTCAGACAGGAAAGTTTTAGCACAGATTATTTTCTTTTTTCCTAAAAAAAAACAAAGATAAATGTCGTTCTGAAAGTCCCACTTAGATTTTAGAAGTTTTGTCAATTTTTGTTGTAAACTACATGCAGAATGATCGTTAATTATTCTATCTGTATAAGGAAAGAGAAACATTATCCAAATTCTAAAGCAGTGACAATGAATTATATTGCAACTGACACAAAGGTCCCAATGGCTCAATCAAAATAAAGCCAAACGAACAAACTAGATCATCCAGATGTTTTATCCTCCAAACAGAAATAAGATTTAAACCTCACTAATTGTAGGACTGCACGCTAGAGCAGGGGTTGGCACGGTGGCCTCACAGCAAGAGCGTTGTGGGTTTCAAATCCAAGAGTGGGGGTTAGGCTTAAAACACTGGTTAGCGTGTTAGCATGTTCTCCGTGTGTATGGGTTGGTTTTCTCTGGTTACTCTGGTTTCCCTACCCTCCAAAAACGTGCATGTTAGGTTGTTTGGCCACTACGAAATTACCCCAAGGAATGAATATGTGGATGGTTGTCTGTGTGTGTGTGTGGCACTGTGACAGACTGGCAACATGCTCATGGTGTACTCTGCCTCTTGCTTGAAATTAGCCGGGATATGTTCCGGCACCCCCATGACCCAATTAAAGATAAGCGGTTCAGAAGACGAAATGAAACCTTACTAATTATTTCCTTCTATAAAATCAAGAGCTGCACCACAAACATCAAGTTTTTAGAACATTTCTAATTTCTCTTGATTATTAGGGCCACGTTGTGGAAGAAATATTGGCAATAAAAAGTTGACATTACAGTAAAATTGTTGAGGATAAAGTTGAAATTTTAATGACAAAGTCCACATTTCCATTGAAAGATTTTATGACAAAACTTACAAAATTGAGTTACTTAATCCCTTTTTGCTTGTTGTTGCTCACTAACTTTCTTAAAGCCATTGTGTTTTGTGCTGCATAACAAAATAAACAGGCACATAATTCATATGGATTTTATTCTCAACATTTTGATTTTAACATAGAGGTTTTATAAAACTTCTTTCCTTTCACTGTGCAGTTCTAAGAAGTTATCATACGTATTATCAGTTATCATACTGTTCCATGAACAGCCTCACGGCTAACATTTGGCTAACATGGTACCCTGACTAAATGACTGGTTGAAAATCCTTTCAACATACGTATGTTGAATTAAACTTCACGCTATGTCGTCTCGAGCTATATAGAAGTGACTAAAAACTAAAAGTAGTAACTAAAAGTAGTTTTAAAGAAACACACCTCCATTTGTTCTTATATTCCAATTTGTTAAATCCTTACTTACATTATTTGATATGTACACTGCCACTAAAGCCATGCTCCTATAAAAAAGCACTGGGTAGATTTGGGGAATAGTGGCAAATCCATGCGCAGCTCGGGCGTCCATCGCACTCATTAAGCATTGTCAAAAGTGATTTTTGGCCTTTTGTGACATATCGTATCATTATTACTCTGACTTAAAATTTTGCGACCGTTACTAGGATTTTCTGAAGTCTGAGTCGGAAAGGTTGTGCGATTTTTGTCTGATTACGTACGGATAAGCACTTGACAAATGATCAACCATCGGTCGATTTAATAAGCACGGAAAGTGGTGACATTTATTAGACAAACGTTATGCAATAATCTGTGGATGTTTGGAAAAAAGTGCCTTTAGTGGACCGATTTTGAGTGATCACAGACATGTCATCATCAAGTCGGCGACGAGTCTCCGATCCCCAGGCAATAAATTACAGATTAGTATGATAGTCGCACAATTGTCTCCCAACGATTGACCTCAAGTAGCTACATGCATGAAAATCCAAATTCTTCAGTGTGCAGATCTGCCATGCTGGGCTGTAAAGTTTCAATTTGTCAGCACTATGTTTTTGAGTCTACGAGAGCCTTTCATTGATCGCTTTATGGTCCATTGTCACCATTCAGGCAAGACAGCATCGTTTGATGGTCTCTTCACATGCGGTAGATTGAGAATACTTTATCTCCCCATTCAAATGCAGACATGACGCAAACAAATTTCTTTACTGTGAGCAACATTCATTGAAACCCTTTCATCACACGTGATTCACACACAGAAAAATTGCCGCAATTTCCGAGGCATCTCATTTTCTGTGAGCAGGCCTTAAGTTTGTACCACCAGGAAAGCGGCCCAGAGGAAGACCGAAGAGGAGGTTAATGGACGCAGTGAAGGAAGACATGAAGATAGTTGGCGTGACCGAAGGGGATGCAGCAGATAGGGTCAGATAGAAGAAACTGACTTGCTGTGGCGACCCCTGAAGGGAAATGCCAAAAGAAGAAGAAGATGGTGTTCTGGCCCTTCCTTTGCCTGGCA
The DNA here is from genome assembly GCA_902685375.1 of Neostethus bicornis. NCBI lineage: Eukaryota > Metazoa > Chordata > Actinopteri > Atheriniformes > Phallostethidae > Neostethus > Neostethus bicornis. The sequence goes on along the minus strand of CACRXE010000076.1, from coordinate 8,127,190 downwards.
GGAGGGAGCCCCCTGCAGGCAGGGGCAGGGCCATCTGAGTGAAGCCAGCTGGGCTCGTTTTCGAGGAGATGCCTGCATTAATTGTTTTCTCTCTCTGTTTTTTGATCTGCAGGCCAGGTAAGCTTTTGGCAGGTCAGTTTTTTCAATGTTAAATTTGTATTTGTGTTGATTGTGTCTGTATTTAACTTAAGCCCTGTGACAAGGGCTTAAGTAAGCATTTTACTTGGCACCATTTAAACATTTGAATCCAAACAGGAATGGATTTATACGCCACCGAACATGTTCCATGTTTTTCCCATTTAAAGACGTTACAAATACTAGTTACACAAGTAAAAATGGTGGTGCAAAATAAAACATGGCAAGTCACCCTTGATGTAACAATGTATTTATTTCTTCATATTCACTCACCAAATCGGTACGAGCTACATAATAACTCAGTACTGCTGTTCATTCAAGTGATTGTGGTCACATAAAGATGGAAAAGACAAGTATCAATTAGTCTAAAGGGGTCACCAACCCAGTGCCCGCGGTCACCAGGTCGCCCGCAGCGGCCGCATTAGTCGCCCGCAGGCCAGTTCTAAAAATAGCACTAATTACAAATTTGCTCCATCTAAAATGTTATTTAATTGTGTTGTTATTCATTTTCAATTTTAGTTTCAGTGATGTAAATTTAAAAACGAATACATAAAACGTAAAAAAAAATGTATATCACAAAAACAGTTTAATATACGAACTCTGACGTAGTTTTGAGTTTGTGCATGACAAACCAGCTTTGCTGAGATGAGCTCGTGAGCGCTGCAAAGATGAGGTTACAAACGTGTTTTCTACCCACAAAAACATGGCAGAAAAAAGGAAGAAAACTTATCATTTTCACAGTGAATGAGAGGAAGAGTTTGTTTTACTAACGTGAAAGAAAACTGTGTGTGTCTTATCTGCGGTGCGACTGTGGTGACGCAGTGCGACTGTTGCACTGCATTATTCAGTGCCCTTGGAGTAGCTCTCAGTTTCAAAAAGGTTGGTGACCCCTGGTCTAAAAAGAGAAAATAACATGTAGCAATACTACATAGTGGGTGTGTTTCTTTAAGATGCAGAATAAGAAAAAAAAAAAAACAGCACAAAGTGCTTTGATTGGTGGTGTTCAATTCAACCTTGTGGCAATTTTTTGAAACTTTTCTCTGCATTTTTATCCTGGGATCAAGACATTCTGGCACATCTGTCTTCCTACTTAAACCTATTAGGACCCATCTCTGAACAAGTCTGTAAATTTATGAAGAGATTACATATTAAGAGTCACTTGGTGACATCTTTATGCCCCTCCGATGGAGTTTTTTTTAGGATGAGGATACAGAAAAGGTGGTCTTCTTTTTTTTGATGAGCTGACGGTTTTGGTTTGGAAAATAAATTCCTGGATGAACATTTCAATGTTGCTGTTTCAGAATCAAAATTGTCAACAGAAAAATGTCAAGGTAATAGCTCACTGTCAGGTCCAAACAGACTGGAAAAGTAAATCACATCACTGTCTGTCAGCCAGAACGTTTTCCCTCCGAGAAACTAATCAAACATTGTGTACAAAGAACTTCCTCTGACTTGCTGTGCTTTCAGTGTTTTAGTAATCAGTAATAAAAAGAAGTGAAAAGTAGATCTGTTTATTTAAAAATGTCATATTACATAGCTGCAGTCATTTGGTTGTTCTTCCTGCAGCCTGGTCTGCACGCACGCACGCACATACAAACACACCGCCCACATTTTTTTGGCATCAAGATGGATTCATATTTTTATCTTTGCAAAAATTACACATCTGCTGAAATCAGACAGTTTTTTTTCTCTCATTCTGTTGAGTGTTACTGACCTGTTTTGGATCCCCACAGTTCATAGATCATGGTGCGCTGCTTTGGAAAAAGTTATTTTCATAATAATAGTGTGTAATATATCATTTTCTGTTCATGTTTACAATCCTTTATCACCTTGTACAGTTTTCATTTGGCACAAGAAAATCAGACCCTTAGGGATGGAAAATGATATTGATTGTGGACTTTTGGCATCTACAGTATGTTGTGTTGAGGGAATCAAATTTTTGCTCAAACTTTGATTCCCTGAATGTAAAAACTCAGAATTGTGTTGCTTTATAACGTTATTTTGAATACTTCGGCTCAAATTTCAACTAAAGCTAAAAGATCTATTTAAAGTAATTGCAAATTACTTACAAACTATTAAATGCACATTTAAATGCATAATGTAAGATTATATTCATTATTGCTGACTCCTCAATAATTTAGCACATTTTAGCTCAGGTATGGGCAACCTGCGGTCCACAGGCCACATGCGGCCGTTAAACATTTTAATCCGGCCCGACCAACTTGAAATAATTAAATAAATAAACCTTGTTAATGTTTTCTTTCTCCTGCAATTCTGATGTTACCTCACTAGATGGCACATTCTGGATGTTTTGGCTTTGTTGAGAAAACAATGACACTGCTCCAAATAAAATGAGTGAGTCTCCATGATGTGCAAGGTGTCAAAAAAAACAGTGTGCACATTTATGGAAAGCCATCGCGCCCAATACACACACGTAAACAAGCACACTAGATGTTAAAACAAGCAAAATGTTACATAAATCGCTTAGATTTCAAACCTAGCGCCGCTAAATGCACGTTTTTAAGCGGTATCGCACTAGATTTCAGACCTAGCGAGCTGAAATTAACGCTCTTGATGTAAGATTGAGCGCTTGTTTAAAATCTAGTTCACCATTCTATTGGTCTAATCTAGCTGTTACCAAAGCATGCCATCCATCGGCTCCTGTTCCGGCCCCTTTGTCAATTGTTAGAAGTCAATGTGGCCCGCAAACCAAAAAGTTTGCACAACCCTGTTTTAGCCGTTAGTGGGGTCTTTTGCTCCCTTGTTCTATTTTTTTTCTATGAGGTCCTTTACCAAAACACACCATGGATTTACTGTTCCCGGTCAAATTGTAGGACCCTTTATCTTCAAATGAATCCAAAATTTTGCCCAAAAGGAGTTTTGTAACTGACAGGAATATTGATGACTGGTGGCTGATTGTTTTCTAAGCAGTTTAAATGGTTTTAAATTTATATGATTCTTAAGCCAAAATAATTATGTGACTCGAGTGAATTTTCTGCTGACACTGCCAAACACTGATTGCTCAGACTGATACAAAACTTTGGGCACAACAACATTGTTTTATGCCAAACTTTGATTAATGAGACTTGTTTTTGTTTGCAGTTGTTTTGGCATCTTGCAAAAACAAAGTTAATTTTTATTACATCCTGAGCAAGAATTACAAATTAAGCAAAGACAGGAAAATGTGACAAAATATTACAAAACTAGTGACGAGGCTGCGGCCACCACTTCCACAAAAACTGGTATAACCAAAAAAAAGGGGGGGTTGGTAAGAAAAAAACATTCCTCCTCTGCTTCGATGTTGGAAAGAATGGAAGACATGCAAAGAAAGAACACACCTCAAAAACTCAGTATGTATGTCAATGAAGTTTAAAAAAAAGGTTTCTGTTCCGTTCTGTTGTCTTCTGCTTATCCGGGGCCGGGTCGCAGGGCAACAGCCTCAGACAGGAAGCCCAAGCTACTTTCACCCCAACTGCATCCTTTTATTCCTCCCGGAAGGATCAAGAGTCATTCCCCAGCCAACTGTGAGACGTAGTCTATACAGCGAGTCCGGGGTCTGCCTCTGGTCTCCTCCCATAGGGATGTGCCCGAAACACCTCACCAGCGAGGCGCTTGAGAGCCATCCTGACCAGATGCCCAAACTACCCCATCTGGCTTCTCTCGACCTGAAGGGGGAGCGGCTTGAAACGGCGCTCTTGCCGGATGGCAAAACTCCTCATGCGATCTTTGGGTGAGAGCCCAGCCACCCTGGGGATGAAGCTCGCTTTGGAGGAAGCTTGCATTGGCGATGTTATTCTTTCGGTCACCAGCATAGGTGAGGGTGGGCACGTAGATCGACTTGTAAATCAAGAGCTTTGCTTTTCGGCTCAGCTCTCTCTTTACAACGATGGATATAAAGACCTAAACATGTATTCAAATAGTTAAACAAACTGTTTAAAAAAGGTTTCTGAACCTCTTATTCCATAACAGGGTCGCAGGGGTGCCGGAGCCTGTCCCGGCTGATTTCAAGCAAGAGGAAGGGTACCCCCCGAACAGTTCGTCAGTCCATTGTGGGGCCAAGCACACAGACAACTATACACACCTACACGTATTCCGAGGGGCAAATTTATAGCAGCCAACTAACCTAGCGGGCATGATTTTGGAGGGTGGGAGTAAACTGACGTACCCAGAAAAAACCCAGCACAACTGAAGAAGGTAGACTGATGATGTTTGGGAACATCAAAAGATGTTGTTCCAAACACAATAAAGAATTTGTGAGTTCCTGTCAAGATGTGGAGCTGTTAGGGACAGTTTAAGATGTCATGGTTCTCTTGTCCACCACCAGAGGGAACCCAGGGCCTTCCCTAATTTGCCTGATTTTAGACACCTGAAGGACCGTATGCAGCTGCCTTTGAATAGACAGCCTGTCTTCCCTTCAGGTGTGTCAGGTTATACCTTCCATTCCAGCCATGTTGGCTGGAATGGAAGGCTGCCTGACCATAAAATACATTTTGAACAATAACTCCATGATATTTTCACTGATCCATTTTTTTCTTCACAGCAATACTGGACTCGTTTATTCAATAAATCAAGTTTCATGGAGGCAGCACGGTGGCGCAGTGGGTAGCACAGTGGCCTCACAGCAAGAAGGTCGTGGGTTCGAGTCCCGGATGGGGACGAGGCTTGTAACACTGTCCTTTCTGTGTGGAGTTTGCATGTTCTCCCCGTGTTTGCGTGGGTTTCCTCCAGGTACTCCGGTTTCCTCCCACTTTCCAAAGACATGCATGCTAGATTGATCGGCTGGTGCCAAATTGCCCCTAGGAATGAGTGTGTGTGTGGATGGTTGTATGTGTGTAGCCCCGCGACAGACTGGCGACCTATTCGGGGTGTACCCTGCCCTTCGCCTTAAATTAGCCAGGATAGGCTGCGGCACCCCCTGTGACCCCGGAAGGGACAGACGGATAAGAAGATGACTGACTGATATGTTTCTTGTCTGCAATTGGGTCCTCCTCCTTCCATCTGTATTCCACGTCTTGACATACAATCTTATTATGATTCACTGGACCTTCAAACATTGTTGCCACAGTAACCCACATTCTGCCCAGCGTAGAGCCAAATGTTGTGCGTTTCACCAATGGCAGTTCCAGCTCTATTCCAACAAGCAGCTGGTCCACCAAGTGGCTGTTCCAGCTCCACGTCGCCCACCTCGACAGCATTTTGTAGCTGTTCAAAAGCTGTTTGGAGCTCTCTCTTGGACTCCGGAACGCTATCAGACAAACAAACTTCCCCATGGGGGATAAATAAAGTATCTGTATCAGTACAAAGCGCCACCGGTCTGCCATTTGGGAATTTAATCATTTTAATCACAACTCTCATTTTCAAAACAATTCCACCAAGTTAAACCCTCCTGCCCCCAAGAAAAAGAAACTTTGCTTTATTGAATCTCAAGAAAATAAAAAGTGGAAGATTTGAGCATGTTCATTTTGTTTTGCTGGACCAGTTCGTGTGAATGTGGTGGTTCCTTTGCTTTCATCTCACCATCACATTTATATTGGTTTTTGCTTTGAGTTGTTTTTGCTGACTTTTTGAGCAAGAGTCGGAAAAAAACAAGAACAAAACAAAGATTAAAGTTAGTCGTTTTTGGGGAGTTGCTGTCAATCGGCTTGGTGTGCCCTCATTGTTGATACAAGCAGATTTAAAGGCAGATTGTAATCGACACTTGGTGGAAATTATGTTTTACTTTGGGAACACAGCAATCCTTTATTTTCTTGTTAATGGTACATCCTGTACAAGCAATGTCCCGCACCCCACGTGTTACATGCTATATGCTACACCATGCTCTGCCATTTTTCTTTAATTACTTTCTAAGTTTAGTAGGATACGTTTTTGGTTTGAAAATAGTTGGTCTTCTGGTAGGATGTAAACCATATATGGCGTCATGGAATATACAACACATGAGACCCAAATAGATGAACAACAACAGATTACAGATTCTAGAAGAGATTGTTAAAATTGCGTTTCAGGCTTGTGGTTTTGCAATCTGATTCTGAGATGTTTTATGTTTTTTAGAGTTGGAAAGAGTTCAAGTTTTGTACAATCGGGAAACATTTTTGCAAGAAAATCAACAGGATCAGAGATTGTTTTTTGGTTCTCACAGTGATCTAAAACGTTGCCAAAGCCTTTAAAAGATCTTTGACAAAAACAAACTGTTTAAGTTGTGGCAGAGCTTCATCAGCTTTATGAAATAGTATGCATACACTCCAAAAAACCCACATCTCCCAGCTTCATATCCAGACAAGTCTTCATTTATTTTACAGCCAGACATTCTCCGACCGGTATGGGGTGCAGAAGTTAACTACCACCCTCTTGACACCAATCCGTACGGGTTAATTGTTACTGAAAATACATGAGAGAGAAAAATAGCTTCCATTTAATGCCATGATTTAAACCTGACCATACAGGATTATTAAAATAAAAAGCAATAAGTATGCCGCAAAGAAAATACCACGGTCTGCCGATGAATAGGTATCTTTTCTCTTCTAGAAACTGTGTTTTTCTTTGGGAAGTTTGTGGTTCTGAAGTGTTTCAGGCTTCAACCCGGAGGCAATTTAATGGCCCTACTCCAGCCGCAATGTGTAGAAAATAGAATTAAAATATGTTCCTTATGGATAATAAATATTCAGCCCTGAACGTTGTGCATCGGCTTCATTGATTTCCCTCTACAGTGACACTTGGGGCGGCCATTTTGGCTGTAGTGATAAGAAATGCAGTCCAAACACTTGCCTTTGCAATCACAGAGGAAAATGTCGCAGCCAGGAAACATTTGATCAGATTTATTACTTTGTTGCTCCTACTGTTTTTTTCCAGTCCGAAGATTTGGCCTATCCATTAGAAGAAAGAAGCCAACATCGAGCAAAGACATGTTTGGAGAATGTCGTATATGAGACAGCTAAACTTACGTTTTTCATTCATACGAATCGCACTCCAAACCACTCATTTTAGAAGAATGATTCATCAAAATATAAACGTGTATTTTATATGTTTTTTCATGTCATCTGTTGAGTTTTACTTCTACTTTGCTGTCAACGTAAAACAGGAGAGTGAATTACTCTTTACGGCTTCCCTAAAGTCTGCTAAACTCAAACCCAGAAAGTATCTCCCATGGGTATAAGGCAGAGCAGGGAAAGTATTCAGGAGGCTTCAGATTTTGATTCCTACAATAATACTTCAGAGACGTATCTCCGTCTCTCTACGCAGTCCAGCATTTGCTAACAGCTACATGTTTTTATTTTATTAATCATACAATATTTATCCCTGATGGGGGAAATGACTTTTGCTACAATACACTGCAGCAGGCGGCCATGACAACGCCACTGGTAACTGGGGACAAGGTGTCTTCTCCTGGGACGTATAGGCGTGGGCCAAGGCGGAATTGAAGAGGCTTTCCTGGTCCAAGGTCGGACATTCCACGGAGCTGACACCTCCTCCCATTTCAACAAGGTTTTATTTTTTGAAACGGTATCTGCTTTTCCATGGATATGGGAATACAAATTTGCCTAATTGAAACAACATTTTGAAAAAAATTTACATGCTCATTTGTGACCACAGTGAATCTGGGTAGAAAATGGCTGCCCGAGGACCCTGGAAACCAAAACAAACTTCATTGTATCGCCCAATTCATCAAAGTTGACTGTTTCAACTTGTTGAAAACTACAAATTTTGACAACAAAAATTGACAACTACATCATCCCCAAAATGCAGCTACAAAACCATCTCCTTTAACAGTCGACATTTAGCTCTTGTGCCATTGAGTGAAAGATGAACATGCTGTCTGCCTTGAATCAAAATATTGTCAACATCAGTTGCCATGTTTTTGAATGATTTCGCATGAGCAGATTTTTTGTCATGAAGTGGTGTGCAGGTGGAAGGAGGAGGACCTAATTGCGGGACGACAAACATGATTTGTTTGAGTTTGGCAGGCCAGTATTGCTGTGAAAGAAAAAAACATAAGGTTTTAGTGGCATGGAAAGTGGTTACTGTTCAGAATGTGTTTTATGGTCAGGCTCAATTTATTGTTCAATACTCCAGATAACAGTTGTACAATGAACAATGTGTTAGGGTCCATGAACAAAGCAGCTGCAATGGAGATGATCCATCACTCCAGTATCACTCCAGGCAACCTGGGGGACCTGGCTGGAAGGAATGGTATGACCCGACATGGAGGTCTGGGGTGATTGCCCTTAAATAGGCTGCAGGGTCTACAGATGTATGGCATCAGAATCACCCTCAGGTGTCTCAATGAAGATGATGAGAAGGTCCAGGGACCCTCTGGTGGTAGGTGAGGGGATCATGACATTTATACTTGCACATGATTTAATGGAAACAACATTCTTACAAAATAATATTTTTAGAGTATCAATAACTTTGTTTATATACAAGGTTAGAATTACTACCCGACCAAACCAGGATACCGCTATGGCAAAAAACTATGTTTTAAAGACCTTCCATGACACCTTTAATGTGTAGATCCTCTTTTTTCAAGAAGTTCAACATTAATAGAATTAACTAAACTGTAGAATCGAACCGAAAGAATTGATGAACAAGATGGATGGTCTGCATGTCTCAGTGATTTGGTATTTGTTTCCAATTAAGCCCTTATAAACGCACAAAAACTTGGAAAGACGGCTGGAATGAAAACAAAAATGCATTCTCGTTTAAATTGATGGCGAGCTTCAGAGTTGAGTATTTGTTCGTACAGTTCAGTGCTGCAGACGAAACGGCTGCTTTTCATTTCCTACATGCTTGTTGTCCAGCTCGGAGAAGCAGAGCTCTGCTGCTGTTGTGACAGTGACATGTGTACTTTAAATTTTATGGCCTCTTGCTCGTCTCGGTCCCAAGTTACTGTTATCCTGCTGTGTGTCTGACAGTCCTGACAGAGTGTACACAGGTTAGATCTGACATCTTCTGTGCACTCTGCTTTGAAAAGTCAAGTTTTCTTTGGTCAGCTCCTGCCTGTCTTTCGCAGTGTGTCAGTGGGAGGAAGTTGAGATGGGCAGCCCAAAGAAAGTACCATTTTACATCTGCCTCATCACAAGTCCTCTTTTTTTTCCCCTCTGTCCTTCATTCTTTTGTATAGCGGTTGCCATTGGCTTGGAACGCCTCGGGATTGTCTTTTCTATTCCCAGACAGCTGGAGGGAGTTACTGAGCTGCTTGGCAATCAGACCAATGAGGGGAAGAAGCAGATGGTTTGATTCTCATGTCACCCTGTCAGCTTGGCAAAGACTTAGAGTGCAAGTAGAGAAGGGTTCGCTCACACACTGAACAGACATTGTGTGTGCATGCACGCACAGAGGCACTCGCAAATAAAATCCAGTGCACAAGTAATCACATATTTTGCTGTGTGTATGGAAAGCTTTAATACGCATAGTTTCCACTTGCATTGGAGACTTTTATTTGATTCTGCTTTCAGAGGAACTTAATCTGAATACAGCAGAAAAACAAGGTTCAGTAACCACTTGAGGGACCGTGCAATCCATCCATCGGCTTCAGGGTGCCAACCTGACAAAAAAAAGGAAGTTTTAGACATTTGAAAAGGAAATCACAAACAACATAAGGGCAAATGTTTGCAGAGTGAAGGGTTTACTAAAGCAGATTTATCATTGTTAAAGTGAAACAGCTGCTTTTAAAAATCATATAAAAACATCAGCCTGAAACCACGACAATGCAATACTAAAAAAAACATTCATCAGAAAGCTTCACTTTTGCTGATTTTCAACTTTTCATGCATGACGTTTCTGTTTTATTATGAGGAATGTTGGAAATGCATTCCCATGTTTCCCAGAAGGAAAAAAGTAAATACTTCATTTTGTGTTGAAATTGTTTAAAAAATGATCATTTTAAACGTGAAGATCTCATTTAATCAAACGCAGGCCTGTTAATAACTTAATAGTTTTTCATGATAGATGTTGAGGGAGCAGAAGAAAAATGTGTTGATAAAAGTCACTGTGACCAGAGAACTTTTTATAGAGTTATGAAAATCAGTGAAGGAATAAAACAAACATTCTTCATAACTTTTTATTTTTTCATCCATCGGTCCCAGATTTAACTGGAATTCGCTTGTCAGTTCTGAATACCGTATTTTCCGCAAAATAAGGCGCACTGCATTATAAGACGCACCTTCAATAAATGACATTTTTTAAAACTTTTTCCATATATAAGGCACACCGCATTATTAGGCACTACAGTAAAGGCTGTTCAACTTTGTCCTCCAAATGTGGCGATCTCGCTTGTTCCCGCGGAAACTCTGTTTAGTCTTGTTTACTTTGCGCAGCGCATCCTCTTGCTTCCTCCACTTCCTCACCATTGATTCATTGATGTTAAACTCTCTCGCTGAGGCTCTGTACCCTGCACTGCGTGACCGATCGCCTTGAGTTTAAACTCTGCGGTGTAACAGTGTCTCTTGATAGGAGCCATTTCCAGGTATTTACACAAACACACAAATGGAAATGAGACGTCTTTTCATGTATCCCAGCATGCACCGCGCACTACTTCTTCTACGGGGGAAATGGAGTCGGCGGCTGCTTACTGCAGTTGCGACACCTGTTGTAGCTCAATATTAATCCATATATAAGGCGCTCCGGGTTAAAAGGCGCATCGTGGACTTTAGAGAAAATTTAAGGTTTTTAGGTGCGCTTTATAGTGCGGAAAATACGGTATATACGATATTGGGACAATGAAGGATTTTGACAAACATCAACAGAAGCGTGCTTTAAAAATATGAATGTTTATGTTAATTTAACTGGGTGCTGACCAATTTAGCTTTATAGTGTGTCAATTATGCAAATATACAAATTACAGCGATAAGTGCACTCAGGGCTGCATGATGATGCAGTGATTAGCATGTTGGCATCACAGCAAGAAAGTCGGGGTTTGAGTCCCAGGTGTAACGAGGGTTGAAACACGGGTCTTTCTATGTGGAGTTTGCATGTTCTCCCCGTGTATGTGTGGGTTTTCTTCAGATATTCCAGTTTCCTCCCCCTCTTCAAAGACATGCATGTTAAGTTGATTGACCATTGTGAAATTATGCCTGGTGACTTGTTCGGGGTGTAATCCGCCACTCGCCTGCAATCAGCAGGGATAGGCTCCGGCACCCTCAAGACCCCATCAGGAGTCCCCCGTGTTCCCATCAAGATGAAGAACATCTATTGACTTCTTTAGATATTTAGCTGTAGAGTTTAATAAGTTAATATTTAAATAATAGTCTTAGACACATTGGATGCTCATCCGGGGGAGGGTTCTCTCTTTCGTGTAGTTCCCCACGAGGTTTCTCATTTTTTTCCCCACTGATGGGTTTTTTAGGAGTGAAGGAGAGTCTAAGGGCATTTTTCTTGCTGTGTATTTGTGTTTATATGTTCTTTTTTTTTCTCTTGTTTTTTTCCTTCTGAATTTGCAACGTAAAGCCCATTGAGACAAAAATTTTGTAATTTTGGGTTATACAAATAAAATTGAATTGAATTGAATCAAGAATAAAACATTCAAAATATAAAAATATACACTCAGACCATGAGTGGAATAAATAAATAAATAAATAAAAAGTAGAATTTTTTTATTATCTGGACATTTTTTTCTATGAACCAGCTGGTGTTATTGTGATGGAGGTGCAGATTTGTCCAATCATTATGCTGCAAGGGAAAAAAAACTTGCAAACGAGCTTTTTGTATTTCTCTTTTCTTTTTAGATTTCTTTCCACAGCTAAACTAATTTACAGTTCAAAGAAGTGGCTTTGTTTAATTTTTGTTGTTTTACTTAATTTGAGCAGAGAGCAGGTTGCATTCCTGCAGTGCACCAATTGGTCATCAAGCTCTTTGAGGCCCTTTTTCCAGCTGGCCAGGAAACTACTGTTTCTGTTTGTGTGTGTGCATGTGTGTGTGTGTGCGTGAGCGTGTGTGTGTGTGCACATGCAGTGGTTGGGAGGTATTCATAGCAACACCCTGCTGACAGCTGCAGACAGGTGGGAAACCTTAAAATAACATTACACTGGAGTTCAGGGAGTGGGTGTGTGAGATGGAGTGAATGCACATGTGTTGTGTGTGCATGTGTGTTTCGGTGTCAAACTGATCCAATAATTCAGTTCATGACTCCAGCAAACATGTCGTATATGAAATAAGTATAATGTTACACTGAGAATTACAATACAGTGATTTTTTTTTTTTTTTTTTGGTGCAGCTTCATCCATTTTTGGGTTGCAGAATTTTTTGGCCATATATGGTAAAAATCCAAACAGCAATTCAAATAGATTTTGTAAAGTATTGACCCACGTAAACCCTAACCCCAACAGACAGGGGTTCTAAAACCTGTCAGTTGAAGGGAAAAATAGGATATTAATAAAAATAACTATTTTCTCATTTTGTCCTCATTTTATCCTGTTGCCTCATTGCAAAAAAATGGACAAAATTAGTATTTTTGTTCTCAACATTTATGGTAACCGAACATGGCAGGGTGGGAAAAAAAGAGTATGGGATCAGCTGTACTTCTTTCACAACATATTGTCCAAAACATTAAGCAAAATGTGAAATGCTTGCTAACCGCATGCAATATTAAGTTCATTTATTTTTATGTGAACAAGCTGTTGTTTTGTACAACTCAGTGCCAAGTTAAACTCAGTGAGAAAAAATCAGATGTAAATTCATGTACAGTGAGTTAGCTGGTCATCTCTGACCTCCACATCAGGTCAGTACTGCTTCTCACTGGGTATATCAGAGTGGTTAGGTAAAAAGTTTTTCAAAAATGACTTGTCAAACTCAAAAACTTTGGGATCTCCAACATAGGGTTTTTTTAGCATCACTGTTGGGTTCGCACAGTGGCCTCACAGTGGCCTATTCAACTTCTTTTGAAAAATTTGTTTCGAAAATAGCCTTGAAAGCAAATCAGTCACCAAATATTTTTTGTTCCCCTGCATTAGACGGTGGCCGCGTGGTTAGCGCGTTCGCCCGCGGACCGGAAGGTCGCGGGTTCGCGTCCCATGGAGAGCACGTCTAGGGTCCTTGGAGAAGACACCTAGCCCCCACTTCTCCCACCATTGGCGCCGTTGAAGGGCAGCCTGCTGCGGTGTAAGGAGTGCAGCAAACAAATTTCCCCGGTGAGGGATGAATAGAGTAATACAAAATACAAAAAAAAAAAAAATTAGTTGCTGTTTGCTGCCAAAAAAAAAATATTGCAACAGCTAAACAATGTTCCATTCATGTTGCCCAACACAAATGCTGGCTTCGCTATCTTAACCGCTATACTCGGAATGTCCGAAAATCCGAAAATGATGACCTAGGTAGGCCTGTGAGAAGGCCGAGACTCATGTTTAAGTAGACCAGCTCAAAATCTGATGGTTGAAAAAGGGTTTAATTGCTGCTCCCTTTGTGTATAGAGCCGGATGAAATAGCTCTCGATTTACAAGTCCATCTACGTTCCAACCCTCAACTATGGTCACCAGCTGTGGGTGGTGACCGAAAGAATGAGATTGCGGGTACAAGCAGGCGAAATGAGCTTCCTCTGCAGGGTGGCTTGGCTCTCACTCAGAGATTGGGTGAGGAGCTCTGCCATCCGGGAGGAGCTCGGTGTCGAGCCGCTCCTCCTCCGGGTCGAGAGGAGCCAGATGGGGTGGTTCGGGCATCTGGTCAGGATGCCCGCCGAGCGCCTCGCAGGCGAGGTGTTTTGGGCACGTCCCACCGGGAGGAGACCAAGGGGCAGACCCCGGACCCGCTGGACAGACTATGTCTCACAGCTGGCCGGGGAACAACTTGGGATCCTTCCAGGTGAGCTGGAGGATGCAGCCGGGGAGAGAGAGGCCCGGGCTGCCCGCTTGAGGCTGTTGCCCCCGCGACCCGACCCCGGAACAAGTGGAAGGTGACGGAATGGAACGGATTGAATTTAGCCTACCTGGCAACAAATGCTGGCTGAAATGTGATTGGTCAAATGCCCTAAATCAAAGCAGCACAGCTGTCAAAGAAGTCATGAAAGAAAATGAACATAATGTTTAGCAATATTTTATCAATTTTAAGGGACAAATTTTAAGTTTGTTACTCAATTACATTTGAAGCCAGCAGAGAAGGTTTTGAAGGCGTTCAGAGTTCGCCACCGCCGCAAAGTGTGATACACTGTTATGTGAGGCTTTGTGAAGAACCAAAGGTTGAAAGATTTGGTTTCCAGATAAAGGGATGTGCAAATTATCCTGTATGAGAAATCTATGTAGTATATTTTAACCGTGGCCACCATGGTGACATACATAGTGGTGACCTGCAAAGGAACGTACCGTGTCAAGATGGCTTATGTTGGTGCTCAATAACCAACATAAAAACATCATGTATTTTTTTGTTACTTGCTTTGACTTGATGATGCAGTCATGCCGTCTTTCTGAACACAGGCTATACAGGGAAAACGTAGTATTTCCAAAGCAATTCAGAAAATGTGCAGCAGGAAGAAATAGAGACTGAAGCATCTAACAGGAAAATAAGAAGTCCCAGGATGATTACTTCTCAAACAGCTGCCAAGAAGACCATACAGAATTGTGAATGAAGAGGACAATGTTGTCTGGCTTGCCAAGAACAAATTCACTCGGAAGAAACATCAGGAGAAAAATTCCTCGATTCAATGTTCACATTATCCTCATTACGCCAGACTTTCTATTATAAAATGTTCTCAATCTCACAATTTTGAAGCCATTTAGGCCTTAAAGTTGATATAAAACATGAACTAAGTAACCTTTTCATTTTATCCAAATTCAAGAGTGACCTCGAAAAGATTGACCAGTAAAATTAAGCACATTCAACCTATAATGCATTTCATTGTTAACTCCTCCTTAACAAAGAAAAACACTTTCTCTGGGGCTCTTAAAGCCTCCTGAGATTGCTCAATGCCACAAACATGATGCTGAAATCAGGAACACATGTATCCCAACTGGCACTTCAGGCTTCCAGTGCCTTTAAAACAACAAGAAACCCTGGGAATACTAGATGCGTGTCTTTCTGTATTTTAGGGCTTGTAAAATGAGTTGGCCAATGAACTGTTGTGTGGAAATACTTGTGTGTGAAACTCAAACTGAGACTTTGGGTCCAAATTATGGACTTGTCTGATGTGCAGATACATGTCCCCAAACACATAGTTTTGTTTTGCTGGTCTCCTGGAGCTGCTGTGGAAGCAAATTTGACAAAAAACCTTAAACTCCTGCAGAAATATGCACAAATGTCAAACATTAGAACATAGGCAAGGCAAGTTTATTTGTATAGCACAATTCATACAAAATGTAATTCAAAGTGCTTCACAAGAAAGAAAAGAAAAAGAATGCATTAAAATCACAAAACATAGAATCAAAAGGTTTAAAAATTAAATAAATAAAATCATTAAAACAGATTAAAAAAAGAGCAATTAATAAAAAGCACAGTTAAACAGAAGTGTTTTCAGCCTAGATTTAAACATTGTCACAGTAGAGGCCTGTCTCACGGCTTCAGGAAGTTTGTTCCAGACACAATATCTGTTAAGCTCGTGGTAAAAAAGTGACACATGCATGTGTTTTATCCGTGTTTCCTGCTGCTGAAAAATCTTCACCTGCAGTACTTAATCTTCTCGTCTTACTCGCAGCCCAAAGTTGAAAGTCTGGTTTTGTTATGGTCCACATGAGCTCTGAGTACCGAAAAGAAAACTTCCCATGCACAACTGCTTCATCATACCTCAAAACGTCCTGTGGAACCTGAACTGAAAGCTGAAAAAGATCTCTCAGAAGTGGCTTTTTGTTATCTCCGACTTTAAATCTGCTTTGCAAATGTGTGTCGTGCATCCATGACCCCGTCATCCCTCCCTGGGAATTTTATGGTGAGATAAAAGAAAACCAAGGAGGTTATCTCCAACTCAGCTGACATTCCAACTCTGTATGGTGTTGACTGCAGCCCACTAATTGAAGACACATTGAGAAGATGCATCACCGTGTGCCAAGAATCTTTACACAGTGGGTTATCCTGGAGCAAGACGGACCTCCAGTGGACAGAAAAAGAAGGAGGCAAAAGCTTGTTTGAGACATTAGAACAGTGTAAAACATGGGGTTATGAAGTTCATACACATCAGATGCAGTCATTTAGATCCAATATGCTGAATGCATTTCAGGTCCGTTGTACTTTTTGTAAACGGACAGTATTGCTGATCACAGTCAATGCAGTGAGGGGATCTGGTTTGATGATTTCAGGATTGGGTCTCTGCTTTTTACAGTTGACCTGGTGACTTCATTGGACCATAATCTGTAGCAATTTGTAGCCAAGAGTGAAGTGGCTGGGATCCACAGGCCATGGTAAAAGTCCTGCCACAAGTAGAGGAGTGTAAGTTTTGTTCCGTTCCATCGTCTTCTGCCTCTCCGGGGCTGGGTCACAGGGGCAACAGACTCAGACGGTTGCCGGATACACAGGCTTCTCTCACCCTGACTGCATCCTCCAGCTCACCTGGAAGGATCCCAAAGAATTCTCCGCCCAGTTGGGAGACATAGTCTCTCCAGTGGGTTTGGGTCCTGCTGCTGGGTATGTTGCATCAAGAAGGAGACACGGAAGTTGACCCAGGACTTGCTAGAGGAACCCAGGACTACCTCAACATCCTCCCAGATGAGCTCATGGATGTAATTAGGATGAGGGAAATCTGTGCTTCCCTGAAACCCATTTCCAACAAAGCAGTAGAGAATGGTTCCGTTCCGTCAGCTTCCGCTTGTTCCGGGGTCGGGTCGTGGGGGCAACAGCTTCAAACGGGCAGCCCAGGCCTCTCTCTCCCCGGCTCCATCCCCCAGCTCACCCGGAAGGATCCCAAGTCGTTCCCCGGCCAGCCGTGAGACATAGTCTCTCCAGCGGGTCCAGGGTCTGCCCCTTGGTCTCCTCCCGGTGGGACGTGCCCGAAACACCTTGCCTGCGAGGCGCTCGGGGGGCATCCTGACCAGATGCTCGAACCACCCCATCTGGCTCCTCTCGACCTGGAGGAGGAGCAGCTCTACACCGAGCTCCTCCCGGATGGCAGAGCTCCTCAGTAGAGAACTACTACGGTAGTGAATTGCAGTTTTTAGATGAAAAAACTTTTAATAAGTCAATAATTTAATTGTTCATCTTAAATGTGTATTTTTCAATCAGAACTACTGTAACAAATCAATTTTCTGAGCAATAAAGTCGATCACATCTCTCTTTAAGAGTCCATAATCATTTTCTTTTGTTTGATGGGAAATCCAGAGAGAATTTGTCTGAAAAACATCCCGCAAACACCCTTCAAACGACATTTGTTGTGCAAGTCTGTTAAACAGTTTGACTTTTCACATATTTTCTGTTTGGGCTCCAGTCACTTTTAAAATTATGAGCTTGTTGAAATATTTCGACATGCAGCTTTACTGTGGTTTTAATTGTGGTTCACACATACGAGAAAGAGAATGCCCAAAGTCAAAGAGCGCCAAGAAAAACTTCCACTGGCAGTACACAGGTCACACCCAACAGCTCAGCTAGTCCTTTAATGAGCAAACAAGACAGAAATTGAAAGACCCCCACTAATTACATCAGACACAAAAAAACCTCCAAATTCCTTTCAGGATCCTTTGTGGCCTCCCACTTTTTGTTTCTTAAGGTGCCAAATGAAAGGCTGGATGTCTGACAAGGAGGAAGTCAGGATGAGATAAAAAGGAGGCGAAAGAGATGGAGTAGGAGGGAGATGTGTTCAGGCTCACAAAAGGCATTTCAGGTCGGAGGGAAAATAGATTGCAGCTGCTGCCAAAAACCTGGAGAGGAAATGTTTACAACCTGGTGCACCTTGTGTTTGGAATCATTGCCAGCAGCTTGACTCAGATTCCCTGTGGTTTTAGAATCAGGAAGAAAATCAACACAAACGGCTCAATCTTGACAACAATCATCAAAAACAAGAAGAGCAGAAAATAGTTTGATGAAACTTTGTCTTCATATCAGGTTAAAATCAAAATCAATCAAGTGTTGTTCCAACCACAATGAAGGATTTGTGAGTTGTTGTTGGGATGTGGAGCTTTTAGCGGTCAGTTAAGTTCTTGTTACGGATTACTAAAGCTTTCTAACATTGTTGCCGTGGTAATCCACATTTAGCCTTGCGCTGAGTCAGCTGTTGTGTGTTCCACCAATGGCTGTTTCAGCCCCAGCCAACCAAACTTAAGAGAGGTGTTTGCTCAGTGGTAGTATGTCCGTCCTTGGACTGGGAGAGGCCTCTGATTCCCACTTGGCACATGACCTAAGTGTCCTGGGAGAAGACACCCACTCCCCAGTTACTCCCACCATTGGTGCCGCCATGGCTGCCTGCTGCGGTCCAATGCAGCAAAAGTAATTTCCCCATGAGAGATTAAGACAGTACGATCAAAAAAATTAATAAAAAACTAGACACCACTTAGCAGTTGTTTTGGAGCTCACTGTCGAACTGCTTCGAGCTGGTGGACACACAATTTTTTTCTCGTAGGGGATTAATAAAATATACAGAATCTTACAACCTATAGGTGCTGTGATGTGGAAGGCAGAGGACCCAAAAAGAGAAAAACAGAATTTATTAACAGAAGTCAGGTAAGTCTGTAAGACAAAGGGCACAGGATTAACTCAGGATCCGAATGTTCAAATGATGTAACAGAGTTCAAAGATAACTTATGGTCAGGCAGCTAGGAGGACCTGGCTGTGAAGGATGACAATGACAACCTGGAAGTCTGGGATGATTGCCCCTTAAATAGGCAGCAGGGTCCACAGGTGTGTGGCATCAAAAATCAATCTCAGGTGTCCCTAATCTGGGTGATGAGGAAGGTCCAGGGCACCCTCTGGCGGCAGTTGAGGGGATCACTACAATAGGAAATATCCAACTTTCAAGAAAAATCCCAGCTACTTTTTTTAAAAAACAGTGACTCAAAGACTGAAAAAAAAACTCTACCAAAACTTTCCATCACTTTGTGACTTCCTGAAGAACAAAGTGTTGCTGTCCTCAGTACATCGAGTATCAATTCAATAGCAAATGAAGATGTGCACTGTGACTGCTGGAACAGGAGTACTTCGACAGCCGCTAAATCAGTTGTTTACGGGGAAAAAATGTAGATAGCAGCAACTGTATTATGCAGCTGAAATAAGCTGTATGGATCATAATTTGGTCCAATCAAGCAGGAATCTGGTGGCAGTCATCAGCCAGAAATTGGGATTAGACAAAAAAACAGCAAAACAATGATTAAAAAATCCACCTAGTTAGCATTATGTTTTGTGTTAGTGCAGTCGTGTTGAAAGCATAGTCCACAAACCTCGCACATACTGGGATGTGCAGTTCTTTTTAAAAACGTGTTTCGTCCATTGATGCTGACTGGTAACAGGGTTTGCAATCAGAGTTAAAACCAGATGAGAACACTTTTAATTGTAGAGTGAGTTTGATTTAAAACAACCCAGTAACATGTCTGGAATAATATGTTCTGAGTCATTTCTTTTGTTTGTACCAAAATATCCATCAGCAAATGATGTCAGAAGACAAACCATCTTCTGAACTGCTTCTCCAATTTTAGGTGGTGTCACAGCTGGTGTCCAGCTAGTCTGAGACACGGTACATTTTGTACAAGTTACACACATTCGTTCTTGGGGGAAATTTTTCCGGTGGCCGATAACCAAAGAAATGCGTGAGAACTCATCAATATACAGGGAGAATACGCAAACTCTGCACAAAATGAGAGAGAGTGACTTTATTTATCCGCTAAGTCCCCAAAGGACTATAATTTAATGCACAGGTGTCAAAGTCCGGTCCTCGAAGGCCGGTGTCCTGAAGGTTTTCCACCTGTTTTTGCATCTACACACCTGATCCAGGTTAACGAGTTACTTGTGCCAAATTTTATTGCCTGTTGATTTCAATTTATTTGCATTAGCTGTATTGAACCAGGAACACTTTCAGAACACTGGCCCTGGAGGACCGGAGTTTGACACCCCTGAATGGGAGGGGTTCTAACCAGCAACTATCTTGCATTTAAGGTTTCCAGAACCATCCTTTTTGTTTAACTGTAGGATCTAAAAAAGGCTTCATTCAATTTAGTACCTCAGTATCATAACCAACACGCTCACACAAGGAAACAAGTGCTTTTTCACACTGCAGTGGAGGAGAGATGAGGAGAAACAGAGACGTCCTCTGCTTGGCTCCTACAAGCTTCTCTCAGTCATCTCACCCCGGCTGCATCCTTTTATTAGAGAAAATAGGTCACAGGTTAGCACACTGAGGGTTGATTTCAGGTGTAGAGTGCATTACAAATAAAATGTATTATTATTATTATTATTACAGGTTTCATAAGGACACTCACAAGGCGTCTGAAGAATGTGTTATTTAAAAGGGCAGAAAATCCACCCAATATTGTTCGTATGCAAAATGGTTTCAACAGAACATGGGGTTTCATATCCTGCAACTATCTGTGATTAGCTGATAAGGCAGTAATGTTTCTGGTAACCAGTTGGTCTCTGTATGTGCCGAGTAACCCTTCAGGGATGGGAGAGCAATATGTTTCTAAAATAGCTGACATACGTAAGATGGCTGACGCCCATGGATCCTTTGCAAGATGTGAAAAACACACAATATAAAGTTATAAAGAGTATAAACTTAAGTTTATCTTACATTAACAAATTGTCAAATAGAATCAGAAGACCTCTCATAAACTGTGAAGAGGTAGATTTTGATGGAAAAGCCTCATTGATCCTTGTGATTTTGGCATACATGCAAACAAAACGTTTTCTTGTGCTGTGGACGTAACATTGGAAGAAGGGTTTATTTGGATAAATATAAACAGCTTTTAAACTGATTTCCTGATTCTTATTTTTCAAGAAGCAAATTAGCAAGTTATTAAAATGCTAATTACATCTTCAGTTTGTTTATTCTTCCAAGTTACAAGAAAACACATTAACATAAAAACCAATCAAAACGCCTTGCCAAAAAAAAAACATTCAAATGGGAAAAAGTATTTCTCATTCTAACATCTGTTTGTCAAAGTGTTAATATGATGCTTTATTCAAAAGAAAAAGTTCTTCTGTTAGTTGTTGTGACAACCTTGTAACTAAGTGTCACTTGTACTGTCGATGGTCCAAGCAGGTCATCCATGTCACTACACACACACTCAGTGTCTGAAAAAATGCGTATCTGCTTTTTATAACCATTTGCTTTTCATCCAGCTTTCTCCCAGCTCTGTGTGCTGAAAAACAACCTTTAATCATTGACTTCCAAACCAGTAATGGTACAAATGTATACTCATTTTGTTGAAAGATCAGTGGGTTCAATCATAGAGTTACTATTGTGATCCTCTCCTTGACTTGTGGGTGACCAAGAAGGTTGCACATTATCGTATTTTCACGACCAAAAGGCGCAGCCCCAGTTTCGTGTGCTCTGTATTTAACACACACAAGGCGCACCTGATAATAGGGCTCGGGTTTTATTTTCATATCCTCTACTATGTATTTCAGCCTTACAACAACACACACAAGCAGACAAGTGTGCGTATTTGAAAATAGATCGGGGGCAAAACTGAGTTTGGTTGTCTTTATTTAAATATTATTTACAGTTGTCATAAAGTCATTTATCAAATCCATCCAAGTCCTCATCCTCTGTTTCAGAATCTAACAGCTGCGCTAAATCCAACATAATAGGTTCACTTTCCTCGCTCTCAGAGTCACTTTCTGTACCGTGCGGCTCCTTGGAAATGGTGCCTGCTTTTGCGAAAGCTCGGACAATAGTACCAGCAGACATGTTAGCCCAAGCATCTACAATCTGGCAAACTGTGGCGTAACTTGCCCGGCAATGCCTTCCACCCTTCGTGAAGCTCTGGTCTCCTTCAGTCATCCATCGCTCCCACATTGCTCGCAGCCTTACTTTGAACGGCCGGTTCACGCCGATGTCCAACGGTCGGACTTCCTTCGTCAGACCTCCCGGAATCACAGCAAGCATAGTGTTCATCTGCTTCGCTTGTGCTTCCACGTCGGTGGTGAGATGAGCAGACAGAGTCAAAAATCAGAAGCGACCGTGATCCGTGGAAAAAAACACATCCATCTCCTCAACACACAACATACATAGGACGCACTGCACGATAGGGTGTGCCGCTCATTTTGAAGAAAATCTAAGACTTTTCTACGCGCCTAATGGTCGTGAAAATACGATAGCTATACCCATCTATTGTTGATGAGTAATTACAGGTGCCATCGGCTCATATCAATACCATTGCAACTGCATCAAGTCATTTGGATTACACATATTTAGAGTTCTGTAGGTGTGGCTAGAGCGGGATGGATTTCTAATTGGCTTACACCTCTAATTTGTTAAATTGGGGATTAAGAAATCATAAGTTGTGTAAGGGGAGTTACGCTGGTTTTGATAAATCCCAAGTTTGAGTGGCGTAAGTAATGTCGTTGAACTGGATCCACAATTTTTTTTGGTAAATGAGGCCTTTGATCGGCGAATGTTCTCGAATCACTTTCATTATTCCCAATGTCCGCAGAACTTGTTTCTGGTCCTGTAAAAAATTGCTATCTGATACTGTGGTTCACAAACTTCTGTTGCACAAGCTGATGCAGGGCTGCATGGTGGCACAGTGGTTAGCATAGTTAGCATACAGCAAGAAGGTTGGGGTTCGAGCCCCAGAGTGCGGGTAAGCCTTAAAACGTAGGTCTTTCTGGGTGGGTTTTGCATGTTTCCCCCGTGTTTGCCTGGGTTTTCTCTAGTTACTCCTAATCCTCCCACCTTCCAAAAACATGCATGGTAGGTTGATTGGCGACAATGAAATTACCCCTTTGAATGAGTGTGTGTGTGTGTGGATGGTTGTTTGTGTGTGACTCCAGAACAGACAGGTGACCAGTTTGGGGCGTACCCTGCCTCTCGCCTGATAGCTGCCGGGATAGGCCCCAGCACCTCCTAAGACCCTATTAGAAATAAGCGGTTCAGAAGATTAAACAAAACAAGCTGATGTACAGATCTCGACTTTTACTGTGTCTCTTCTCTGGTCTTACTTAGAAACCCTTTTCTTGTTAAAACTAGCAGCTGTAAATCCGAGGAAGAGCTCATTGTTTCTGGAGTGTCCCAAGGGTCAGTTCTTGGACCGATATTGTTTAGTTCATGTCTTCCTCCTTTGAGTAAAATATTTCTAACTTCAGCATTCATTATTTTTATTTTATATGTTTGCACACCAGTACCAGAACAACTTCCTAGTCTCTGATGTTTTTCACTGACATGGCAATAAACGCATTCTGATTCTGATTCTGATTAGCCCTCTTTCATCAAAGTTACTCACCAGATGGTGTCATTTCTAGGATACACAAATAATACGACAGAGGGCATGTGACATTTGTGACTTTCAGGGGTTTGCAAGGCGCAATGTTGCAGTGGCAGAAAAAACTGTAACGAACACACAAACATTTACACAAATCCTGCTCAATCCCCCCCTTATTTCACAACATGGCGAAGATGACAAATAGGAAGAATTTCCCAGAACAGTGTCATGTGTTTATGAGCTGATGATTTTTTAGCAATGAGTCAACAAGTGCCTTGTTGAGGGAGTCTTGTTATTCAGCCACATTTTGTCACACGCAACTTTGAAAAATGAGGGCCAAAGTAACAGCTATGCAGATGATGCACAACTTTATGCCACAGTCATTAGATGACTTCAGCCCAATAGAAAAACCACATAAGTGTCTTAATCAAATAAATATCTGGAAGTAATATAAATTTCAACATTTACAAAATGAAAGACTTAAATGATTATGTTTGGTAGTTAAAACAAAGAAGTGCCATGTCACACCAGAACAGGAACGTTTTGTTTTTCAGTAAGTTCAAAATAACTCTCTTATGTTTGTCTCCAGTGGAGTTTGAAATCAAGTTCTCACAACTTGATTTCAAGTTGGAGCTTACCTTTGTCATAGACTGTATGAACTATAAAGTCATCTTCACTGAAAATAAAAAAATAGGGTCCTGATAATTAGGTAAGAAATCTCCGAACAGTTTGTGCCCAAAAATGCAACGCAACAGATTCAGAGAAAGGCTCTATCTGAAATATTTGATTTTTGAAGTCCGGTCAGCTGGTCTGGAACTGTCTTTGTTCCCTCGCCCACCACCACAGGGAACCCAGGGCCTCCCCTAATCTGCCTGATTTCTGACACCTTAAGGTCTTTGTGTCTTCCCTTCAAGTGTCGGGTGATTACCTTCCATTTCAGTCAGGTCTTCCTGGCTGCCTGACCATGATATACTTTTTGAACAATAACGTCAAGACATTTCCACTGATCCACGTGTTTTTCTTTACAACATTACTGGTCTCCTTTATTCAATAAATCATGTTTCTTGTCTGCAATTGGGTCCTCCTACTTCCACCTGCATCCACGTCATGACAGGAGTACAATCAAGACTGTGAAAGTTCAAAGCCTTCAGCTGGTATTCTTCAAACAAAGGGTGCAAGCTTTAATTAAAGATTTAAGAGGCCAGATGGGGTGGTTTGGGCATCTGGTCAGAATGCCCCCGAGCGCTTAGCTAGTGAGGTGTTTCGGGCATGTCCCACCGTGACGAGACCCAGAGGCAGACCCCGGACCTGGTGGAGAGACTATGTCTAACAGCTGGCTGGGGAACGAATTGGGATCCTTCCAGGTGAGCTGGAGGTTGCAGCTAGGATGAGAGAAGCATGGGCTTTCCCGTCTGAGGCTGTTGCCCCCTAGACTCAAGCGGAAGACGACGGAACAGAATGGAAAGTTTAGTCTCATAATTTTATTTCCTTTTCCAAACTGCTTTGTCCATTTTTGGGCTGCAGGGGTGTGAGGTAGGCAAGCCCATGTTTTCTAGCTAGCGGGTGAGAAACAGGGTACACGCTGTACAGGTCAACAGTCCATCACAAGGACACACGTAGACAAACAGCCAATCCTAATTCTTTAGGATATTTGAATGGACGAATCAACCGAACAGCTGATCTAAAAATCCGGGAGGAGCTCGGTGTCGAGCCACTCCTCCTCCAGGTCGAGAGGAGCCAGATGGGGTGGTTCGGGCATCTGGTCAGGATGCCCCCCGAGCGCCTCATGGGCGGGGTATTTCGGGCATGTTGCACCGGGAGGAGACCAAGGGGCAGACCCCGGACCCGCTGGAGAGACTATATCTCACAGCTGGCCGGGGAACTACTTGGAATCCTTCCGGGTGAGCTGGAGGATGCAGCCGGGGTGAGAGAGGCCTGGTCTACCCGTTTGAGGCTGTTGCCCCCACGACCCGACCCTGGAACAAGCGGAAGATGACGGAATGGAACATCCATAAAATAAGGTTTCAATAGGTCTCCCCAAACAAAGCTGTCTCCACACCTAAAACAATGTGTTTTTTAATGCATCCCCTAAACACTGATCCAAGCAGATTTAGAAGAAAGAGTCAATCCTTTTCTTCTGTTTTTTATTAGTATGTGACCAAGCCAAAAGTCAGAAACTTCCCAAGTAAACAACTTAATGAAGCTAACAGCAGCACACAAAGAGGATGTGCAGTCAAACCACACTAAACTCACATGAACTGAGGAAAAGAATCAGATGTGAATATAATTTATTCATATTTCTTCTTTTGGTTGAGGTGCCAAGCCACACAAACGAAAGTGTTTAAGAGCAAAAAGAAAAAAGAGCTGTTCCTTCACATAAGCCTCAGCTCTTGTTAATGTTTCATAAACACTTTTCCAAACCAATGTCCTGCTCTTTATGATCACACGCTATTAGCGACGGACAGCAAATCCTTGCATCACATAAACCTTGTTTATGTAAGTAAGTGCACAGACAGAAGTCACACGTCAAAAAGCGAGCCTGCCGGTTTACGTTTTAACAAGTCTCCCCTTTTTACTGGGAATATCCTGGTATTAAATCACTTTAACGTGTTCCCTCGGCTGCGACGACTCCTGAACATAAACATGCTATTCTTGCTGTACCTATAATTGTTCTATTAATAACATCTATAATGTCTGAATCGTGCTCTGAATGGACGGGTGTAGCAGTATTTACTGTGTGCAAATAGGGCCTGCTTCCAGCTGCCACACGTTGTTAATCTCTGGCTACACCTAAACCCTTCACACCCCATTTAGGTCAGACTCTTTTAGCACTTGGCAGTCAAAGGGCATGGTGCCACTGCTGCTGCAGGTGTCCCTTGCGGCCTGGGCGACGCCACAGATCCGGAGCCACACTTTTCTGACGAGACGATTGGTAAATCTGCTGATTAAGAACAGCATCGTTCCACCTCTGGGTCGTCTGCTTAAACTGTTGCACAATTGAAGAAAATGGCTTTCTGGGAAGCAATAGTCCTCTGGGGAAGAACATGAAGTCTTATTCTAATCAGAACCGGTTAGGTGTACCCTAGTAAAAGCCTACTTAAAGAGGGTTTTATGCAGTCAACTTTTAGGAGGTTGATGCTTTGTTCAAACATTAATCTCACATCAAAACCCCATCTAAAGTGTTTTCCTACTTCATTCATACACGTTTGAATGAAGTTTGAGAGCTCTCCTATCAAATATATGGATGCTATTTGAATACCAGATGTGGTCTTGAACACAAACTTTCTTCTCTGCCATGCTCAGATTAGTTTTTCTTCTTGGTTACCCCATCCTGTACGGCAGAATTGTAACATGTGAGTGCAGTTTTAGAATAGATTTGCTCTACCAATGTTGCCACCATGTGCCAATCTTGCCAAGTGTTTTGGATTTGGGGGCGGGGGGTGTCCTAAAATGCTGGTTTTGTTTTAATGTATTTGGTGGACCTAGTTCCAAGACAGCGTAGGGACAGAGAAGGAAAAGAGTTAAAAATAAAAAAAGAGGGGTGAAATGGAAAGAAAAGCAAAGAAACTGTCATGAGGTGGTGAAGGTGGAGATGTAAGACCCAGATGCAAAGCCAGTTTTAACCAGTTTATTGCAGCTAATCAGGGGGTAGCGTAGAGTAGTTGGCGTGTGCGGCCTGGAGGTTCTCCTGGGCAGGATTGGCAGGACCAGCAAGAGGGGCCATCAACTGGGAAACATGAAGGGCCAGACGTCGAGGGACACCATCATGGCTGCAGTAGGAGAGCAGAATAGTAGGTAATCTGACAACACCAGGGGTTAAATAACAAGGGGGAGGATGAAACACAGGTGCAGACATCAGGGTGAGGCAATGGGACAATGTGTGCTCAATTAGAGGTAGGGAAGGATTAGGAGGGAGAGTGATCATAGGCGGGAGTATAAGCAAGTAAAACAAAAGTTTTACTTTTGGACTCCGCTTCCTGTTCAGCAACAGACTCCTGCAACCCTGCTGCTCAAAGGAACGGTACAGAAAATCATTTGTACTGATGATTTTAAGTTCTAAGAAGGCAGAACTTAATATACAGTAACTGGAATGGAAACCTAAAAGAAAAATTTTGAATATCAAAATATTCAACCTTTCTCATTCAAACCTTTAAACTTTCACTCTCAACAGCTCAAAAAAAAATTGCTGTTGTATGATTGTAACACTGCAGCACTCAAATTTTTCTTCGGGGATAAAATATTTTCAATTCAATTCTTCACCAAAGCCTTTAGATCATTAGAGGTTGTCTAATTTATCTGTTGATCCTCGGCTCCATCATTCTCTCACTATTAAAACTTTTTTTTCTGTCACGAGTTGATGTCCAAAATGTGAGATCTGTTAATAGAAGTTATCTCGACCAGAATGGACAGGATTAGAAATGAGTTTATCATATTAGAGGTTTTGGGGATAAAGTCCGAGAGGCAAAACTGAGATGGTTTGGACATGTGCAGAGGAAAGAGACAGAGTACATCGGAAGAAGGATGCTGGGTTTGGAACCACCAGGGAAGAGGACTAGAAGAAGACCAAAGAGGAGGTTCATGGACGTAGTGAAGGAAAACATGAGTATAGTTGGTGTGACCGAAGAAGATGGAGCAGATAGGGTTAGATGGAAGAAACTGACTTGCTGTGGCGACCCCTGAAGGGAAATGCCAAAAGAAGAAGAAGAAGACAGGAACATCAAATCTCTTGATGAATAAAAAACAAGTGACAGGAAACATCTTGTCTACTCAGCATTGCGTTTTGGCCGGTGTGGAAACAAAGCTAATATCTTAGTTTGTCACAGCAGGATGTTGCTTTCGTTCTGCACACCAGCTGCTTCTTCTTACGGAATTTATTGGCAAGGCAACAAAAGAAAGCGTGTTTGTGCTCCTATTGGTGGGGACGATTACAAGCTAATAAACGGACCGTTACAAGACTACATGATCTGACCGATGAGGGCACATGTGATGTGCATGTGAAGAAATGAAACGAGGTCCAGTAGAAGCATTGTAAATTTTTTAATACAATAATGAATTGTTGTAAACAGTTGAAGAGGAACAGCAAGTGCGCAGTTTCACAGGTTTGTTTTCCTGAAGAGTGACTGGAGGGCTCGCCACATGGCAAACCATCTTGTAATTATCTTCTGTTAGTCTATTTTCTTTTTAAAGGTGGGAAGGGAACGCTGGAACGAATCTTTAGGCAGTTCTCCTCAAGGAGGTTTGTGGTTTCTGTTGACAACGCTCTCTGCCTGTTTGCAAAAAAACAGAGCAAGTTAAACAAGATGTGGTGAACCAGAGAGGACTAGATTAAAATAACAAGGCCTTGCAGGGAAAATGGTCAGATCAGAAACAGTTGCTCATAATCTCCTACCAAAAAATGCTTCAAATGACCCACAAAATATCTGAATTGCAAACTTGGGTTGATTATATTTTGCCCGCTAATATACTGTATGTTAAATATTTCCTAGTAGTTTGTTTCTTTGCATGGCTTTACCGATGGCTGCACTGCTTCCGAATGTGTGTCGTCATTATAACAGTGTTGTTTTCGTCAACGATGACGACAACGAAATGATTTTGTTGACGAAGCATTTTTTCATGACGATGACATAACGATAATTAAAAAAAATGCGACATTTTGATGACGAAAATGTGACGAGACATTTGCAAGTTTCTGTTGACGAGACGAAAATGTAACAAAATAAGCGTCAGACTTTCACATTTCTGTCTGTGAAAAGAAAAAGTACAGCGGCGGCATTCTGTCTCTCACGGCGGCACCCCACCCACAATGCTGCACGTTCACACCGTCTACACAACACACCTGCAGCCACGAAAAGGTCAAACATCATGGTGGCAACAGTAACAAACAGGCTTAGTGGTCAGAAACTCAAAGTTTTTCACTTATTTTGCGCAAACAGCATGCTAACTTCAAGCTAATGCTAGCTCGTTGGCGTCGCTAACTTTCTTAGCTTGGTTGCTAACGACTGCTTTAAAGACACAATGCAATATATACTTTGTTTACAGGGTTGTTAAGAGGTGTCATTTTTAAGTATACATCAGTTACAATGTTCCTCACTCACAATTTGTATTTAATTTTACGTTGTTTTACAATGTTCGCTGTTTTGTGCAAGTTAAAGCTTGGCAGAGGTTTCTTTTTTTTTTTTTTTTTTTTTTTTTTAAGAAATAACTTGCGTCATTCTCAGTAATAAAGCCACAACTATTAAAGTTAGTTGTTGTTGTTTTTTTTTACACTAAAACTAGACTAAAAACGTTCTCAGTCTTCCCTGACGAAAACTAGACGAAAACTCTTGTGTTTTCGTTGACTAAAACGTGACTAAAATGAAAATATTAAGAGATGACGAAAATGCGACTAAAACTTAAATCAATTTTCGTTCCAAAGACGAAGACTAAAACAGAAACTTAGATGGCTGCCAAAAACAACTATGCATTTTGAAGCATTTGACCAATTGCATTTCAACCAGCATTTATTGCCAGGTAGACTAAAATCAACAGAACTTCTGCTAAAGTCTTCAGACTTTGTTCTACTGATCTTCTCTGTGTAGAATTTACAGCGATTAACTCTTTTCTTGAGCTAATAAGATCTTGAGCTGGTCTCCTACCATGAAGCCAGAGTCGTCTTTCGGGTATTCGACTACTGACTTTACAGACTCTATCAAACAGCATCTGTGATGGCTACGGAAATATGGTTTCAGTACAATAAAACTTTTCTTTAGCCACAGGCTACAACTAAATGACAACAAATTTGGTGGCTAATCGATGCAGGGGCACTAATGGGTGCCTTGCTGTGGAATGCATAGCTTATTTCTGTTATGCCACACACATACAGAAATATATGCTTGTGATTTTTTTAACAGGTTTTTTCAGGGTCGATACAGGTACCAAATATAGGCAAATGGAGCCGGTAGATAATCAAGTTTTGGAGCCAAGGTTCTTTTATTTTTAATTTTATCGTGCTATATTTATTTCTGAATGGGGAGATTACTTTTGCTGTATTGCACCACAGCAGGTGGAAGTAACTACGGGTTAGGTGTCTTCTCCAGGAACACTTGGGCATGAGCTCACCAGGAATCGGCATGTTCTTGGTTTAAAAATGTCGACTCTACCACTGAGCTATGCCTCCCCCAAAATGTAAAAAAACTGTCTTTATAAATATTCTTATTATAAATTTTTATTTATGCAAATACAATACCGCATAATTGTTGTAATGAAAAAAAATTACTGGGAATCTCTTAACAGAGAAAAAACAAATTTTACGTCTTTAATTAATTTGCAACAAATACAATTTCACATGTTGTTGAAAAAAATTACTTCCTAATTTTAATCTCTAAATTTTGCTTAATTTTTCAGATCAGAAAAGCTTGAATAACCTTAGCAGTCATAGTTTTTTCTATGCAAATTTGACACAAATAGACACTGGTCTACATCAACTCCAGGGGCGGATCCAGGAAAGGGCATACGGGGTGTAAACGCCCCGCCCCTCTCTCTTTTCGACCACAAAAAAAAAAAAAAGAAGAAAGGAAAGGGCACTAGTCAAGCTATCCCGTTGCAGGGCCAGTGAATGGGTCACCAGTGCTAAGTATGGAAACATTCATATTGCTGTTTGAGCAGCATGTTTAAAGCATCAGAAAAAAGTTTAAAAATGTATTTTTGATCAGCTTTTATTTCTCAGTTAAAATCAAGACAGCAACAAAAAAAAAATACCTGACTTCCTTCTTCTGTCTCATTCATTTTATCCTGAAATGTCAGTCTAGTTTCTGTTAATCCCATCAGAGCTGGTAATAAGTTTCATTATGGTTGTTTCCTGCTTGTCTCTGAGGCTATAAGTTCCTCTAAAGACATTTCCAACTTTTCTCTGCTCTGCAGGGACCGAAAACTGCATCATCTGCTCTCAATCAGAATAATTACCCAAAGAAATGTGGAGCAGAGCCTGTGAGAGGTAAAGGCAAATCAGGCCAGGCTTTTAACGATCACCTTCCTCAGTCATTACTACTCATCTTTTTGCTGTTCCAAACAAGGGCCCGAGTGGCAAACGAGGAAGCCATGTCCAACCAGACATAATGTGGTTCTCGTGCATGGGTAATCTGGTAGGATTGCAGCTCCACAAGGAACACATATCCACTAGCGTTACGTTCTGTGTTTCAGGTCTCTTATAATACATTTGAACAGTGGTTCGGGCACTGTTCAGACTTTTAGGAAGCCCACACAAAAATCTTTTCCCTTAAGTTCCAGAAGAAAATTTGTTTGAGGTCTTGTGAGGACTAGATGAGGTCTTTCTGGGACGTTTCTAGAGCTCCAGCTTGATTTTGTAACAGCCATTCAGCTACAGGCTCCTCTAATTTTAATTAGGGTTTGGTGACCGTGAAGTATAAATTTGATCACCAATGAATGTTTCTGGCGACTTTACGAGTCCAAAGGGGATTGGCTGACATCCTCAGATAAATATCAGTGTGTCCTGAATGACTTCCTTCGCTGTGAGAGCCCTGAGGAGAGGTGGAGCGTTCACTGATCCAGAGATTTTACATGATTAGAGGAAAGTTTATCCTGCGTGTAAAAACGAAAACTACAAACATCCAAATGATTGAAATGTACTTGTTTTTAACTAATGCATAAAATTCAAACATGTTTGAGATTCAAAGCTGAGGACTTTTTATTCTTCCAAGCCCCGTCCACATGTAGCCAGGTATTTTTGAAAACACATGTATTTTTATCCGTTTTGGTCTGCTGTCCACACAAAAACAGACGGCTTTTTTCAGTCAAGACCGGCGTTTTTGAAAACTCCGGCCAAAGTGGAGATTTTGGAAAACTCTGTTTTTGCGTTTGCGTGTGGATGTGCGAAAATGGAGATTTGTGTTTTTATGCGTCACTACCTGTTTACCTTTCGTGTGCGTCCTTGTTTGGATCGCTAACAAGGTTTGGGCAGCATGGACCCAATCTATGTTTTCCTGTGTTTTATTAACTTTATAGTTGATGACGACTTCTAAAAGCAATTCCACCTCCTTGTCGGTCCACACAAACGAGATGCCAAGCGCCATATTTCAGGTTTTGTGGAAATGACGACAGAGGTGCTCTGATTGTATAGCTCAGAACTTACGGTTACATCAATACTGCCGACTACTGGTCTGGCATGCTCATAACCGCACTCAGAAGCGTATTTATATGGCTCCGTTTGGATGCGGATGTTTTGAAAACGTTTACGTGCAAACGCGAGCGTTTTCCTAAAACGGAGGACAGCAGATATGCGTTTTCAAAAATACCCGACTACGTGTGGACGGGGCGAATTCTTTGTGAAACTCAATGCATGTGATTCGGGCAATTAATTTTAGTCAGCTAAATGTTTCTTACAAATCCTATTTAATCCTATTTTAAATGTCCATTTTGGACATTTTAGCAACTCACAGAAGGTTGTTTGAATCGCGCCCAGTTGCTTTTTGACCAACAGAGCGCGCTTCATTTGACACTATGAGTGCTCTGAACCGTGCTAGCGCATGGAACAGGATCGTGATATTCTGTTTTTGTGACCAAAAAAAAAAAAAAAAGATTCTCAAAAAGTAACAGGAGCAAAGGGCTCTAATGCGTTCAGTAAGAGTGTTGCTCCTCATGTTTTTCATGAAATGATTGCATCATACTGACGTAAGCATGCTCCTGCACGATTGGTGAAACCCTATGTGAGTGCAGGCCAGAAAGGGGTGGCAACAATTACACTCAGACCAGGTTCAAAGCAACCATGCCTAGTCTTAGCACACCCTTACAAACTCTATGACTTTGTAAGATTGTCTGATTCTTTCCAGGACTTGACACACAGCTCTGATTTTATTTCCAAAATAAAATCTCTGAGATTTATTTCTTTATGTGAATTACAAGGAGTAATACTCGAATCACCAAAGTCCAGGATTAATGGTTATCATGTGTGAAAAGGGCTGAGGACTGGATTAAAGCTGAGGCTAAAGGTAAATTAAGTTGTAATCCGGCCATATATTCATAAGAATAATTAGATAAATAAACACTTATGTTCACTGAAACTGATAAATAGAAAAAGAGAGGTGATATGTTTTGGATATTCCACAAAGACAAGCAGATTTTTGTTGCATTGGTGATAAATTGTTTATCCCGGTTCTGGAATAGATGCATGATTTGGTGGAGTATTTTATAGTCTTCATAAGAACTCTTGAGCAGATCCCAAGAAATCCTTAACCTTCACACTGAGGAGTTTATGATCATTTCAGCAACCTCACACAGGACAAATAAAATCCCATTTCAGATTCACCACTCTACTTTAACAAAGATATTTTGAGTCTTCAAAGTATTTTTTCTACTGACTGTCTGATACTTCTCGTGGCCCTTTCATTTTTCATACGTAGCTCTGACACCATTACAGTGGTGGGACGGAACAAAGTAAATGTACTTTGTTACTTTACTTAAGTAAAATTTAAGACCTGTACTTTTTACTTCTACTTCACTACATTTTTTTGAGCAAATATTTGTACTTTTACTTCGCTACTTTTGTGTTTTGCATTTTTTGTTACATTTTCGGTCAGGAATTTGAGAAATATACAGTTTTTTTTAGCGCATCTTAAAGCTGCATTGCCAAAATCAACCTGCAGAGGGAGCGGGTGATCGCCTGCGGTCTCCAAAAGGGAGAAGAAGTAATGAATCGAGGACCAATCAGAATTGAGAGTAAACATTTTACGCCAAAAAACATCAAATATAGCACAAATTGAAAAAGAGTCAGAAGATCGTTGTTCGTTGTGTTTACTTTTAAATAAAAAGAAGTTTTTATTTAAACAAATAAAAAATGCTATAA
Source organism: Neostethus bicornis (assembly GCA_902685375.1). Taxonomy (NCBI): domain Eukaryota; kingdom Metazoa; phylum Chordata; class Actinopteri; order Atheriniformes; family Phallostethidae; genus Neostethus; species Neostethus bicornis. The sequence goes on along the minus strand of CACRXE010000076.1, from coordinate 8,092,972 downwards.
TTCGACAGAGTATTTATTTGTAACCCTACAGCACAAAAAATAACATTTGAATTATGGTTGAAAACTTTTACTAATTACTTTGTAAGTAACATTTACAATAATTACTTTTGTACTTTTACTCAAGTAGATTTTTTTTATTGGTACTTTACTTTTCCTAAAGTAACTTTTTTGCCTAATTCAGTACTTTTACTTAAAAACAAAAAGTGAGTACTTCATCCTTCGCAGCACCAGTTGGTGTGCAAAAGAAAAAACTGACTGAAAACGAACTACTTCATTTTGAAACAGGACATAGTCAGTCAGTTAGTTATCTTTTGAACATATCCCAACTGATCGCGTTGGTGCTGGAGCCCATACTTGCTATTTAAAGGTGAGATGTGTCGTACACCCTGAATGGGTGTCCAGCCAATTGCAAAGCGAGACCGGACAAATTTAGATAGAGGTTTGTGTGTCAGGCTTTCAGGCTTTGCCAGCGGCTTTGTTGATATTTAGGGTTGCTTCCTGTCTTATTTTGAAATACTGATCTCCCTCTAGTTTCAGGTGGCTTGACTTCCCCTGTTTGTGTTCTCCTTTGGTCTGATGATTACCTGCTCCTTCCTAATGTGTCTCACGTTTGTCTCATTCTGTATTTAATGTATGCCTCTTCCTTCACTCCTCACCAGGTTGTTTTGTGTCATTGCTCAGACTTCAGGTCTCCTTCAATTTAGAATATTTGGAATGTTTTGGACCTATCCAACTTTACCTTGCTCATGGATATATTTGAATTGTGTTCGAGAATAAGTCTGTTCTTGTTAAAAACTGCAAACTATCCTGCGCCTGTGTCCTCATAATCACACATCCTGACATTGTGTAGGTTTCCCACTAAAAGATTTGAGGAGACGTAGGGATACTGATTTAATGGACGTTCAGACATAAATGAATGATATACTTTGTAATTTTGGTGGGTAAATTTTATCTTTATGGCTTTTTATGTACAAACAGCACAAAGCTGCAAGTATCAGCCGAACTAAACATACCTGGCTAAAGAGCTCTTCATACAAGATGTTGGATTCCTCAACTTGTGATTCCAGATCAGCCATTCCCTCTGCATCCCATGCTGTGACACTGGAAGTGACAGAGGATGGATTGAGTTTACGTAAGAGCCTTTTATGGCTGAATTAACTTGATTTTGTTTCCGTTGATCTGATGCATTGGTAGGTATCTTCCTACCTGTCACAGTTGTTTGAATCCTGGAGAGGACGCAGACCGTTGGAAATTGGATCGTCATCCCGCAGCTCTTTTGCTTTCCAGGCTCTTCTTTCCTCCATCAAACAGTCTTTGAACCTGTGGAGTCAGATTGAAGAGGTTTACTTGCTACAAAGCAGAATGGTTCACTGAGCTCAATCCCAATTTGTTCCATAATCACATTAAAACATCTAAGAATGTCAATCGTTGTTCCGTTCCGTCGTCTTCCGCTCATCCAGGGTCGGGTCGCGGGGGCAACAGCCTCAGACGGGAGGCCCAGGCTTCTCTCACTTCAGCTGCATCCTCCAGCTCACCCGGAAGGATACCAAGTCGTTCCCTGGCCAGCTGTGAGACATAGTCTCTCCAGCGGGTCCGGGGTCTGCCTCTTGGTCTCCTCCCGGTGCGACATGCCCGAAACACCTCACCTGCGAGGTGCTCGTAGGACATCCTTACCAGATGCCCAAACCACCCCATCTGGCTCCTCTCGACCTAGAGAAGCCAGCTATCCTCATGAATGGCAAAGCTCCTCACCCAATCTCTGAGTGATAGCCCAGCCACCCTGTGGAGGAAGCTCATTTTGGCCGCTTGTACCCGCGATCTCATTCTTTCGGTCACCACCCACAGCTGGTGACCATAGGTGAGGGTAGGAACGTAGATCGGCTTGTAAATCGAGAGCTTTGCTTTTTGGCTCAGCTCTCTCTTTACTATGACAGACTGATGCAGCGTCCTAGTTGTGAATCATTGTGCATGTTGTTTTGTTTTAGAGGGAGTTTTTTACTAATTTAAATGACAATAATCGACATGGTGGGCTGCATGGTGGCGCAGTGGTTAGCAGAGTGGCCTCACAGCTAAAAAAAATTGCTGTTCAAGTACCAGATGCGGACGAGGCTTGAAACACTATCCTTTCCTTGTGGAGTTTGCATGTTCTCCCTGTGTACATGCAAACCTAGAGAAAGTGGAATTTCTCTAGGTACCCCTGTTTCTTCACACTCTCCAAAAAACATCCACATTAGTTTGATTGGCCGCTATGAAGTTGTCCCTAGGATTGAGTGTGTGTGTGGCCCTGCAACAGACTGGCGACCTCTTTGAGGTGTATCCTACCTCTCGTCTGAAATCCACTTGGATAGGCTCTGGCATCCGTCTATCCGGCGACCCCATTAGGAATAAGTGTATCCGAACACAAAACAAATCGTCTACATGGTGGACAAGCTGTTGATTGAATTGAATTTATTCATTTCAAAAGGGTCGTTCCAGTTCCAGTAAAACCTGACTCACAGGAAGACCGAGGGCATGCACTGCTACCAATTTTCGGTGCTCCCCTCTATAAATACCTACGATGACTAAGATCATCCTCCCAGCAACACTGTTTTTAAACAATAAATCATTTTAGTGAGTCATGACTAATCAATATGAATATTTACTAAAGTTTAGAAAAACAGTCCACGAGTTCCGTTTTTTTCAACAGCTCTGTTTTGATTTCAGAACTAGGAACCATTTTCAAACTGACACATAAAGCTGTTTTAAGAACCAATGAAGCTACTATTGTTCTTCTTCTTTTGGCATTTCCCTTCAGGGGTCACCACAGCAAGTCAGTTTCTTCCATCTAACCCTATCTGCTGCATCTTCTTCGGTCACACCAACTATCTTCATGTCCTTCACTGTATCCATGAACCTCCTCATAGATCTTCCTCTAGACCTCTTTCTTGGTGGTTCCAAATCCAGCATCCTTCTTACGATGTACTCTCTCTCTCTCCTCTGCACATGTCCAAACCATCTCAGTCTGGCCTCTCTGACTTTATCTCCAAAACCTCTAACATGTGCTGTTCTTCTGATCCTGTCCATCCTGGTCACTCCCAGAGAGATCGTCAGCATCTTCATCTCTTCTACCTCCATCTCTGTTTCCTGTCTTTTCTTCAGTGCCACTGTCTCTGCACCAATCAGCATGGCCGGTCTCACCACGGTTTTGTACACTTTTCCTTTCATTCTAGCTGAAACTCTTCTATCACACATCACACCTGACACTTTTCTCCACCCGTTCCAGCCTGTCTGCACATGCTTCTTCACCTCTTTCCCACACTCTCCATTGCTCTGGACTGTTGATCCTAAGTACTTAAAATCTTCCACCTTCTTTATCTCTTCTCCACTTATGATTTTAAACATTGTCATCCAAACTGAGGGTTACTCTTCAATACTTGTATCACAAAACAAGTAAACAGAGAAAATATTTTGCTCATGTTGTCTTTTGCAACATTGCAACTTTGGATGCAGGCGGGGTGAGAGAAGCTTAGGCTTTCTGTCCGAGGGTGTTACCTCACAACCTGGCCCCGGATGAGCAGACGACAACAGAATTAAACACATTAACTATGAACTTGTTCTAAAGAAATGCATGCATATATAAATTTGGTAATACAGATTCAAAGCAAGAGACGGCCTGTTAAACACCATACAGCTTTAATTCCGCCATCAGATAAATAAGATCCGAGCGTCCACAGAAACTCACCGTAGAGTTTAAGTCCGTCAGGCAACAATTAACTGGTGCAACTTTCAAAATATTTTGCATGAAAACTGGAAAAATTTATTTGGTCAGTAAAGTTATAAAAAAAAAAGTGAGCTCTTGTGTGGGAAACTTCGGGATGTCTAAGAGTGTGAGAATTGGTGGAATTGGCAATGGTTTGCCATCAGTGGAGAGTTTGGTCTGCAAAAGGTTCTGCTAAAAATGTGAAAAATAAAACTTGGATTGCTCAGTGTCTAAAAAGAAATGGCAACGTCAACCAATGTCCAAGGCAGATGAGAAAAAATAGTTTCCACAGTAAGTAGATGAGTTAGAGACAAAGTTTTCAGAGGAGATGCTGTGGAACATCTGAAAAACCAATCATCCTAAAGAGAGTAGTTGAATCTTATTTGGGCCAACAGTCGGTTACCCTGAGAGGATTGCTCCTTATCCAGTGAACAACTGCCCGAAAACACTGTCAGGAAGAAGCAAAAGTAATAAAATATCCTCTAAGAGCAACTTGAACAAGGATCCAACAGCTTTTTGGTGCAGTTTTCAACATAATAAAGCACATCATTTAAAAGTAATCTATCATGCAGAAGTCCAGACTTCCCTCCTCTTAACCACTTCTTTCAACTCATCCAGGATAATCTCAAAGCTTCACCGGCCAACAAGAAGACCTAATCCCTTCTTGGTTGTTCCCATGGCCTGCTCTTGGTGGAACATCTCAGCAGGAAGGCATCCAGAGGGCACGCTGACTGGCGGCCTCATATAGCTTGTCATCGTAGCGGTATTTGCAGTCCGTCTTCACTCACGGTTCATGACCAAGAGCGAAAAATATAGATCAACTAGTAAATTAAGAGCTAGGTGATGGAAACCTGCACTAGATACCGCAATAAGACCTTGAATACTTTAACTTCTTCATGGCGCAAGAGCCTATCCCAAACCAGGGGTACATAGTCTCTCCTTGTAAGAACCACAGCTCAGACTTGGGGGTTTTATTCTTATTCTAGGTCTATAGTGAGGACAAAAGACCCAGACCCCCTTCAGCTAAGAAAACCAGCACCTTCACAAAAATGGATGAAAAGAAATATAAATCATGAGGCTGCCAAAATTGGATCCCGAAACATTTTCTGAACAAACTTTTGATGACCATGTGAGACTTGGTAGTTGTTCTGTCCACTATACCGTATTTTCACGACCAAAACGCGCACCGTATTAAAAAAGACAGCCCCAGTTTTGTGTGCTTTGTATTTAAAACACACATAAGGCGCACCTGATGATAGGGCACAGGAGTTTTTAAAAAATTTTTGTTATTATTATTTAAACATTAGTTACAGTCGTCATAAAGTCGTTCATCAAATCCATCAAAGTCCTCATCCTCTGTTTCAGAATCTAACAGGTTCGCTAAATCCAACATGGCAGGTTCACTTTCCTCGCTGTCAGAGTCACTTTCTGTACCGTGCGGCTCCTCGGAAATGATGCCGGCTTTTGTGAAAGCTCGGACAACAGTGCCAGCAGACACGTTAGCCCAAGTACCTACAATCAACTGGCAAACTGTGACGTAACTCGCCAAGCGCTGCCTTTCACCCTTCGTGAAGCTGTGGTCTCCTCTGGTCATCGATCGCTCCCACATCGCTCGCAGTCTTACTTTGAATGGCCAGTGTCCAGCGGTTGGAGTTTTTTTGTCAGACCTCCCGGAATCACAGCAAGCATAATGTTCATCTGCTTAACTTGTTTTTTCACACACATAGGGCGCACTGCTTGATAGGGCGCGCCGCTCATTTTGAAGAAAATCTAAGACTCTTAAATGTGCCTGATAGTCGTGAAAATACGGTACTTTCCAAAGGATATCCTCTATATGGAGCTTACCACAGGAACACAGCCAACTGGATGACCTGCCCTGTGGTACAAAGACGCCTGTAAGAAGGATCTGAAGTTGTGCAACATCAACGCAGCAGATCTCGAATCAGTGACCTCTGACCGCAATAGGTGGCGTCTAACTGTTAAAATCGGTGTCAAGCAGGCCGAGGAGAACAGACAGAGCCAATGCCAGGCCACAAAGACCCAGAAACAGCAAAAAAAAAAGTCAGTCAGCCACTGCTCCCCCCATGACTCATACCACTTATCATATTCACAGCAAGTATGGTAGGAGCTGCAGCTCCCGCATTGGCTTATTCAGCCACAGCTGATGCTGAACAAACAGATAAGTATCCAGATGTAGAACCATTGTCTTTGAAGAAACAGGAGGATGCCAACAACCTGCAGCATGGGCTGTACAAGCTCTGTTGAACAGTTGCAGCACGAAACTCTGAGCCCTGCCACGTAAAGCATGTTTAAACTCTGTCACATAAAAACTGTTACCAAATAAAGCGTGTTACCGTACCCTCGCCTTGAAGTTTTCCATCCGTGTACCCACGTGTGAGTGCCGCAAACAACTGCCCACCCAACAGAAACTGCAACTCTTCCAGAATGCAACACCCACTGGTGCCATAGGCTGCATATACTGTTCCGTTCCATCATCTTCCACTCATCTGGGGTCGGGTCGCGGGGCAACAGCCTCGGAAGGGGAAGCCCAGGCTTCTCTTACCACAGCTGCACCCTCCAGCTCACTCGAAAGGATCCCAAATCATTCCCCGACCAGCTGTGAGACAAAGTCTTTCCAGCGTGTCCGGGGACTGCCCCTTGGTCTCCTCCCGGTGGAACGTGCGCAAAACACCACACCAGCGAGGCGCTCGGGGGGCATCCTTACCAGATACCCGAACCACCCCATCTGGCTCCTCTCGACCTGGTGGAGGAGCGTCTCGACACCGAGCTCCTCCCGGATGGTAGAGCTCCTCACCCGATCTCGGAGTGAGAGCCCAGCCACCCTGCGGAGGAAGCTCATTTCGGCCGCTTGTACCCGCGATCTCATTCTTTCGGTCACCACCCACAGCTGGTGACCATAGGTGAGGGTTGGAACATAGATCGGCTTGTAAATCAAGTGCTTTGCGTTTCGGCTCAGCTCGCTCTTTACCACGACGGACCGATGCAGCGTCCTAGTTATTGCTGATCCCACACCGATCCGCCTGTCAATCTCCCGCTCCATCCTTCTTCCACTCGTGAACAAGACCCCGAGATACTTAAAGTCCTCCACTTGGGACAGGTGCCTATTCCGAACCTGAGAGACCTAGAGAATTGCCTCTTAGGGGTGAGAGCGTGTGTGATTGTTTGTCTCTTGCGCTCCACAACAAACTGGTGACCTGGGTCCAACTTCAAATACAAGTTAGACCCAAATTGGATTAGTGTTTGACCCTCCCAGAACACAGTGTTCCACAAGTAGTCCAGAAGATGAGCACATGAGTCAAACAGATCAATGCCCCTCGGGCGACTCAAGTTCCTGTGGGTGACCCAGGAAATACACACAGATGTGTGTGTTTAAAAAAAACTTTGCTCCAATTTAAGTTGAGTCGGGTCCGTTTTCTGGTTTTATCTGGTTTGTCAGAAAGAACCCGGAGCTCAAAAGTTCTTAAAATAATGTTTTTTTCCTGTTGGCCCGTCGATGGAATATTATTTCACACCCACCTCTTGACACAACACATCCAGTAGCGCTGTTGCTGACAAAGCCATTCAAACTGCTCGGCCGTCTCCTGCAGTTTCTTCAGACTTCCTTTATTTTCCAGCTGCAGTTGTCTCACCTCAAAAAAGGAATGACATCACTTTATTTCCCCCCCTGAACTCAGGATGTGATCAAGACAAGAAAATCAGGAAACAATTATATTGCTGTGTAAACATTATTAAAGTAAGAACGTGTAATTCTGACAGATAAGTGAGCTCAGAGGATTACCGGCATGATCCCCAGCAAACACATGTTGTGTCGTTAGACTCTCATTCACACTTCGGTCTCTTCCAGTGGTGGAACGTAACGAAGTAAATGTACTTCGTTACTGTACTTAAGTAAAAAAATTGTGTATCTGTACTTACTTAAGTAAAATTTGAGACCAGTACTTTTACTTCACTACATTTTTAGAGCAAATATCTGTACTTTTACTTCGCTACTTTTTAAAAGTGTGCTTTGCCTTTTTTGTTACATTTTTGTTCAGGAATTTGAAAAATACATGTTTTTTTTTTTTTTTTAGAGCATCTTGAAGCTGCATCGCCAAAATCAAAAGGAGCAGTTGATCGGGAGAAGAAGTAATGAATCGAGGACCAATCAGAATTGAAAATAAATATTTTCCGCATTCATTCAGCGCCAAAAAAACTAACATCAAATATAGAACAAATTAAAAAGAGTCAGAAGATCATTGTTGGTTGTGTTTACTTCTAAATAAAAAGTTGAGCCATCATTACACAGAGCAGGGGCGGATCTAGAATTTTCTAAATTGGGGGTGTGGCGGGGTATGTGGTCATTGACAAAGCCAATATAGGTTTTCCCCCCTACCCCCTCCCTCCCAGAACATTTTAAAAAATAAGTGTCATTTTCCTGCATTTTGGTGCCCATTCGCTGGCCCTGCATGGGGATAGCTTGACTTGTCCCCTTTCCTTTCTGTTTATTTTTTTGTGGACCAAAGAGGCGGGAGAGGGGGGCAGGGGTCATGCCCTGCAGAGTATTTATTTGTGACCCTAGAGCGTAAAAAATTACATTTGAATTATGATCGAATACTTTTATTTTTTACTTAAAAAGTAAAATTTACACCAATTACTTTTGTACTTTTACTTAAGTAGATTTTTTTACTGGTACTTTTACTTGAGTAAATTTTTTGCCTAATTATCTGTACTTTTACTTAAGTACAAAAAGTGAGTACTTCATCCACCACTGGTCTCTTCTGATCTTTGAACTTGTGTGAATATCTCAGAGGAAATATTGGAGAACTTTTTTGTTTTTAAGATTGACTACTTGAGTCAGAAATTATTAAAGGATGACTAATCTGACAGGACGGATAAATTATTTATGAATCGTCTAACTGGTTACACAGTTGATCCCACCAACCACACGAGGGAAAATGATGTGGATTAAAATCGGCATCAATCGGCATGATAGATTATCACAATAAGCATTCATTTATAAATAAATATTGGCTACCTTCTGTTCTTAATTGGGGTATTTCTCTTATTAAAAATGAACCAGAAGCAGCAGAAAAAGCATGAAAATCTAAAGGATTTCTGTCTGAAATGTTTTTACTGACGTCTGCTGGACAAAAATGAAACTGCAATCCCAGAGTTAATTTTTTGCACCAAGATTTTTTATTATTTGAAAATTTATTTTTGCTTGAGTAATGTAAATATAATAAATAAAAAAATTAAATATTAAATCAAATTATTGTCATTATTTTTTTCTGTTATATAAAAATGATTATATATAATTTATATTTAAGAAATACGCATTAAAAAGGTCTCAAAATTCCAAAAAGGGTCATAAATTATAAAAATAATGATATTCATAAAATTGCTAATTATTCAAAAAGTCCACTTTTTTTTCAAAATGAACCTAAGTCTGTTAATAATAATTTAAATCTTATATTAAAAGTTTTACCTAAAAATTTTCTGGGGTTTTTTGTGCAAATATTGTATTATGAGCTAAAAAAAAATAGTTGGAAATTGACTTTTTTTTAAAGCTACGTTTCGTTCCGTCGTCTTCCGCTCATCCGGGGCCGGGTTGCAGGAGCAACAGCCTCAGATGGGAAGCCCAGGCTTCTCTCACCCTGGCTACATCCTAAAGCTCACCCAGAAGGATCCCGAGTCGTTCCTCGGCCAGCTGTGAGATATAGTCTCTCCATCGGGTCCGGGATTTGCCTCATGGTCTCCTCCCGGTGGGACGTGCTCTAAACACCTCACCAGCGAGGCGCTCGGGGGGCATCCCGACCCGGTGTCCGAACCAACCCATCTGGCTCCTCTCGACCTGGAGGAGGAGCGGCTCAATACCGAGCTCCTCACCCGATCACTGAATGAGAGCTCAGCCACCCTGAGCTATTACGTATCCGGAGGCAGGGTACGTAATAGTTTATGTAAGAGTTTACGTGATTTTTTTTTTTTTTTATAAAAAAGTTTGACACAAATATGACCTTTCATTTGAACTTTATCGCCTACTGCCGACAAGATTTGCCTCACTCAGTCTTTGATTGCATTTTATTCCTTCTTCCGGGTTATTTTTCAGTAATATGCATGTAGAACTCAGCAGCACGGTCGTCATGTGATGCTCTTAAATTCCAGTACAATTTGTTCTGATTCTAAAGATTGAAATGCTTTAGGGCAAAAATGTGGGTAGGAATGTACAGAATAATTATCATTTCACAAATTCTTTCAAGATCAGTTTTTCATGCCTGAACAGTGAGGGGATTTTTAGTACTTTTTAGAACCAATTCATCAGGTTAAACTTTCCCTCACCTCTTTCCGATGAGCTTTGCGGAGCTCCCTCAGCTCCTCTGAAAGGCTTCTGTTGGTGTCTTGTAGGTCTTCAAGCTTCAAAATTTTACTGTTAACAACAAAGATAAGAAAATGTTTCAATTCACCTCTTTCCGTTATGTTGTGTTCCGCTTATCCAGGGCCGGATCGCAGATGGGAAATCCAGGTTTCTCTCACCCCAGCTGCATTCTCCAGCTCACCACGGAGGATCCCAACATGTTCCCTAGCCAGCTGTGAGACATAGTCTCTCCAGCGGGTCGCAGTTCTGCCTCTTGGTCTCCTCCCGGTGGGACATTCCCGAAACACTTCACCAGCGAGGCGATCGGGAGGAATCCCAACCAGATGCCCTAACCACCCCATCTGGCTTCTCTCAACCCGGAGGAGCAACAGCTCTACTTCGAGCTTCTCCCGGATGGTAGAACTCACTCAATCTCTGAGTGAGAGCCCAGCCACCCTGCAGAGGAAGCTCATTTCGGCCACTTGTATCTGTGCTCTCGTTCATAGGTTTTGATTTGAAAAGAAAACTGTTTATAATCTAAATCAAAGAGGGAACTTGAATGAGAAAAAAAAAAATCTCGATGCAAGTTGGATGTTTTTGTGTGGTTGTGGAGCAGGTGCGTCAGGAAGGCTTCACTCCAGATAAAGATCAAAAGTAGATCATCTTGTTTCTTTTTCTTTCCTGCTCTGCAGTCGTTACTGTTTCTCCTGTTTATTTCATTAGAAAAGCAGAGAGAAAGACGAAGAACGGTGTCCAATCAGACCATCATCATGTCAAACGATCAGCAGGGGGAATAACGATAGTAAACATAACAGATCTGACCAGAAAAGGTAAGTTGGCTTTTTATGTGATCTATTTGTCCCAGTTTAAGAGGAATCACAATGACCTGATTGACTGACCCAGACAGGCAGGTTTATGGAGTCTCAGCAGCTTTTTGGCTGAGAGCAATGAGATGGATGAAAGCAGACACACGAACAAGCAGAATGTCTGCAAAGATCACGCTAGGCGGTAAACCGGTTTAGTCTGCTGTGATGGACTCAAAATTGAGTCAAAATTAAATCTTGTTTTGATCAAAACACAACCTTATCAAATTTGAAGGTGTTTAGAAGGTTTTTGAACAAATTTAGTCATTTTTGACACTAGCTGGAAACTGAAGAGAGACGTAATGTTCCGTTCCATCGTCTTCCGTTCATCCGGGGTCGGGTCGCGGGGATAACAGCCTCAGACGGGAAGCCCAGGCTTATCTCACCACAGCTTCGTCCTCCAGCTCACCCGGAAGGATCCCGAGTCGTTCCCCATCCAGCTGTGAGACATATTCTCCTCAGCAGGTCTTGGGTCTGACCAGATGCCCAAACCACCCCATCTGGCTTCTCTCGGCCTGGAGGAGGAGCGACTCGACACCGAGCTCCTCTCGGATGGCAGAACTACGAAATATACTTAAAATCAGTCTGTGATTCTGATTGCATATGTTCGGCCTGCAGGAAAGGGGTAGAATGCATTGGGATGAGGCTTGGAATGCTAGCCTTTCTGTGTGGAGTTTGCATGTTCTCCCTGTGTATGTGTAGGTTTCCTCCTAGCCCCCAAAAACATGCATGTTAGGTCGATTGGTCACCATAAAACTACCCCTAGGAATGAGTGTGTGCATTTGTTCCCGCAACAGACTGGTGACCTGTTTGGGATGTACCCTGCATTTCGTTTTGAATCAGCTAGGATAGGATCTAGCACGCCCTGCTACCACGATAGGGATGGATGGTTTGGAAAATTAATCTGAAAATTCAGTTTAATTTCTCTTAACAAAATGTTGAAGCACCTCAAATGTAAACATTTAATGTGTAACGAACGTCTAAATCACAAATAGATACACACACGTTACACATGCACACATCCTGAGCATGTCGTCTTAAATCTTTCAGATTATCTGAGATCCTTTGCTGCAGAAGGAACTTAAAAATTGTTTCTGCACAAAACTGATGTCTGACTTCGTCCACATGTGGACCGGTTTCAGGTTACTTGGGGTTTTTAAAAACCCATCTTGGCCATGCAATGTGGTTGCATTCATAATGAAAGCAAGTTGATTCATGATGTGTGTTTGATGTCTTCAAATTGACCGAATTCCAACTACTTTTTATCTACATAATGAGAAGACAAAATATTTTACTAAGAATGAAATATCTGTTGATTTATTAATGATCTCTGATATAATTATAGTTTTACTCCTTAGAATTAATCATGTGTGGACATGATGGCTCCTGATCTATGAGAAGGAATGAGATACCAAAACTGATTCTGTTTGGAACTGGTGTCACATTATTTATTGTTATCAGACTGAAAAGATTCATCTTTAATGGTATTCTTCATGTCACCAATATGGCGGTATGGCAACAGCTTGGGTTTGGCATGCAGAAATGTATTCCGATTTGCATTTAAAAGACGGGCTTGTGCTTCTCTTCATACTTTCCTGCTGCGCTGCAAATGAGAGGGCTGCTCACACTCAATATCCAGATTCAAAAAAGCAGTAGTTTTGACAAAATCTTACCAATCTCCATTTCTATCAGTGAGACATTTATTATGAGCCTACCTGTGCAGCTCCGTCTGCAGGTTCTCTGCCGCTGCAGCTCTCTCCTGGACCTCAGCATGCAGCTCTGCCTGGAGGCTCTCTGCTTCTGCAGCCCGTTGCAGGGCCCCTGTGCGCAGCTGCTCCACCAGGCCCTGCAGCTTCATCTCAGAGCTCTGGAGACACAGCAGCTCTGAGCTAACCTGTCGTAGCAGTTCTGCATCACGGGCGCTCGCCTCTACCAGCAGACTCACACGGTGCTGCAGCAAGTCCACCAGATCCTACAACAAACGGTAACAAAAAAACAAAAAACATTCAGTTCATGCACAAGTTTTCTGGGATTTTGTCAACGTGTGGCTGCAGCAAACAAAAAAATAGCTTGTTGCTAAAAAAAAAAAAAAAAAAAAAGAGAAAAAAGCTTGCACACCTCTTTTCATCGCAAATATTTTTATTGCATTTGTTCAACCTCCATATTAACAAGAATGTATTCAACCAGGAGGTCAGGCCTGGTGATGTGGTGATGTTTGTGCGTTTGTTTTTCTGCTGGTCTTAAAGTTGTGTGAATTGTTTTAATCTGATAGCTTAATTTGTCCGTTCTATGAAGACACCTGCTGCCTGCAGATCCTCCCAATGAGCTGGTCCTGGTTCAACCTCAGCTCAGTGTTCACCTGCTCCTGATGGAGGAGTCGAGTGGTCACCACTTCCAGATCATTCTGTAGCTTTCGTTCCCTTTCTCTGGACACCAAAAACTCTCTGTCCAGGATTCCTGCAAGAACCAAAAAGCTAGATTACAAACTGGTTAGAAAAAATAAAGTCTCACAAATGATCAGAACCAGTGAAATATGGTTAAAAAATGTCTCCAAGTTATAAATTAATTTCCACAGAGCCCATGATTTTGTTTTGTCTTGTCTCTTCACATTTTAGCCCATTTTATTAAGAAAAAAAAAAAGTTAAAATTAATACAAAAAAACGTTAAAAGTTTTTTAAAGGTTTTTAAAAAGCTTTTTTTTAACAGAATAAAACAGTTTTTTAAAGCCTTTTTAACAATCACAACTTTTTTAACAATCACAACTTTAGATGCTGTCGTCAAGACAGTAAATGTTCAACCAACTGCCCCTAATTGTTGATAAAATAGTTAAGAAGTTAAGAAATGTTTTATTGACCTTTTTCTGAAGCTTTACTTCCAATGTCAAGAAGACCAGTGAGCTAGTTTGAGACATTTAGAAAAATATGGTCTAGTCAAGACTTAAAAGAAGATGTGTGTGGACGACATTGATCATCTCACAGTGCTTGTAAATGTTTTAGAAAATTTCGAACAACTCCAGGAACATCCGTAGTCTTGTTCGTAGATAGGTTTGTTGTTATACTGTATCATTCATCCACAAGATATTTCTGTTCAAAAAGTGCTTAAACTCAACAAAGAAGTCAAATATTAACCAATTTCTGTTGTTTTTGCCAAATGTTTGCACACAAATTGAACTTGAATTCACGTTTTGCCTCATAAGCAAAAAAAATTAAGAGGCCCCAGTATAGAACCATGTGGAACACCACTGACTAGATCTGATCGAAGGTTATTTAAATCTGCAAGTAAAAGATTAACATACCATTAGTTAAACCCAATTTCACTTTAACTTTTCAGATGTGTCAAGTATCAAAGTAAAAATACTTTATTTTACTTAAGTAGAAATTTTGGTTATCTTTACTTTACAGAAGTTTTTAATCTAATATTTTACTTTTACTCCGTAAATTTTCATCATATTATCTCTACTTTTAATATGTACTATTCATAAAGAAGCATCAGTTTAATTTGTCGGATTAATTAATATATTAAAAACCAATCTGGCTCAATTGTGACGTTTCAGTGGTTCATCATTCGTGCATGTTTTACTATCAGATAAAATATTTCAATAGACAAAAGAAATACGCTAGCCATGTATGAAGAAGGATGCTGGCTTTAAAGACATTTTTTGCAATTCCGTTCCATTCCGTCATCTTCCGCTTGTTCCGGGGTCGGGTCGCAGGGGCAACAGCCTCAAACGGGTAGCCCAGGCCTCTTTCTTCCCGGCTGCATCCTCCATCTCACCCGGAAGGATCCCAAGTCGTTCTCCGGCCAGCTGTGAGACATAGTCTCTCCAGCGGGTCCGGGGTCTGCCCCTTGGTCTCCTCCCGATGAAATGTGCCCAAAACACCTCGCCCGCGAGGCGCTCGTGGCGTATCCTGACCAGATGCCTGAACCACCCCATCTGGCTCGTCTAGACCTGGAGGAGAAGCTGCTCGACACCGAGCTCCTCCCGGATGGCATAGCTCCTCACCCGATCTCTGAGTGACAGTCCAGCCACCCTGCGGAGGAAGCTCATTTCGGCCGCTTGTATCCGCGATCTCATTCTTTCGGTCACCACCCACAGCTGGTGACCATAGGTGAGGGTTGGAACGTAGATTGACTTGTAAATCGGGAACTTTGCTTTTCGGCTCAGCTCTCTCTTTACCACGACGGAATGATGCAGCGTCCTAGTTATTGCTGATGCCGCACCGATCCGCCTGTCGATCTCCCGCTCCATCCTTCCCCCACTCGTGAACAAGACCCCGAGATACTTAAACTCCTCCACTTGGGGCAGGACCCTGTCCCTGACCTGCAGGAGGCATTCCACCCTTTTCTGGGCGAGGACCATGGTCTCGGATTTGGAGGCGCTAATTCCCATCCCGGCCGCTTCACACTCTGCAGCAAATCGATCCAGTCAGAGCTGGAGATCACGGTCTGATGAAGCCAACAGGACCACATCATCCGCAAAGAGCAAAAGTATTTTTGCAATTAGTTGTAATAATTTCAACGCCATAAAACCCATTCATAGTAAAGACTGCACACAAAATTACTTTTACTTTGAGTCGTTTTTACAGTAAGTCACTTTTTACTTTTACTTGAGTAAAAAACTTCAGTTGATACTTTTACTTTAACAGAAGTTGTTTTTTTTCTACTTGAGCCGTTCATCTGATTAGTTTTCGATCTTAACCCACTGGATGTTTCACCTCATCCTACAAACAGCCTGCATGAAACAATAAAAGTTATCAAGATAAAACATGTGCTAACATGTTGAGATATTTATGAAACTTCATTATACTTTAACAAGATGTAAAAATATCTGCAAGTAAAAAAAAAGTCAGCTTTTAAAAACTTTTAAAAGGTAATTCAATTAAATTTTATATCCACTCTAAAAACAAATAAAACCCAGTTGTCTCAATGAGTTTTACACAGAAAAGGATCCAAAACAATCAATGAAAATCAGTATAAATATAAATCAAAGACATCCGAGCTTTTAAACTTTGATAAAGAATGTTGTTTTAAAAGATAGTAATGAAAATATTCTGAGCATTTACAAAAAAAATGAATTATATTTAGAAAAAACAGGTCGTTTTCTGACTGCGGTCAGTCCGACTAGTGTTAAGATAGTTGTTGATATTGTTAAGATTCCGTGTTTAAAATCAAAGCATTCTAACTTATTTTAAGGGTTGAGAAGTCAAATCTTGACCTTTAACACGTACCTTTATCCTGAGTCAGGCGGGTGCATTTGGCAGTCAAGTACTGGATCTGACTGTAGTCCTCCTCCCTGTGCGTTCGGAAAAACCTCCTCATGCTCCTCTGTCTCTGTACTCCTCGTCCAGATCTAAAATCCTCCTTCCCATGATCCTCAGGGGCAAGGCGGGTATGTTTTTTTTTACATGGTCAGAGGACACGATGTGCATAGACAATATGTAACGTATGAAATCAGGGTGCTACCTAGAGCAGGGCAGGTTTAAGCATTAATCCAAGCTGAAAGTTTGAGCGAACCAGCTGCTTTCACGTTTGGCCTGTTGCTCAAATGAAGAATAAAAGCTGCGGTATAACCTACTTCATACTCAAATTACAGTGTTGGTCTGACAATAGATAAGTACAGAGATGAAAACGTCCCCGTGGGGCTGGAAAGAAGCTGAAAAAGGTAAGCAAGTCGTATCTTGTAGGGGAAGTAACAGCTGCAGCCTCAGGATAGAGTTTATGATTGCTTAAAACATCATGGTAATGAACATTGTGTTTCTGTTCTCTATTTATTAGTAGGTAGTTCATATTGTGTTTGCCAGACCTCAAACCAGCTCGAAACATATTTAACATCGTTGGTTTAGACGTAAAAAACAATCTGTTACTTCTCCACAGTGATCAGATTAAGAGGCGATAGTTTTATGTTTGGAATTCTAACAACAACAACCGTGCAATTACTTATTCAAACAACTATTAAAGATAATCTTAGAAATTTCTGGGAATTTGAGAAACTTTTTTGTTGCTTAAAAACCTTTGCAGTTTAATTATTCAGTCATGTCTTGAGTTTCCTTATGACATTGTTCGTCTGGGTTTTTCAAGGGTATTTTTCCAGATTAAAAACTTTTAGTGAGACAAACTCAAAAGAGAGAAATTCATTTTAAAACAATGTTTTAAATAAAAATGTTAAAACTTTTGAAAAAATTAGGCAAAATTGCTGATTTACCTGCAATTTACTTTCTGCCAGCAGAGGGAGACAAAGTGAGCATAAAAAAATTTATTTTGTCTTTTTGTTTTTTTCACATTGATTTTAAATCATATTTAATTTCATGTTTTTTTCTCAATAAATATTAAGTTTTTATAAATAAATGACTGGAAATAAATGATCATGTATCGCAAAATTGTTTACAATAAACCCTGCTTCATCTAAACTGATTTGAATAAACTTCTAAAGAATAACCAAGTTTTTTTGTTTTGTTTAACGTACCATATTCATCACTCAAATGGGTAAATTTCTATGCTGCATTGCACCACAGCTACGATGGCCTCAATGATGGGAGAAATGGGGGTTTTGGGTTCTTCCGCAAGATTACTTTGGCACGAACCCAGTGGGAATCGAACCGGGACGGACAAATATTTCTAAATGTGTGTAAAAAAAAAAAAAAAGCTATTATTTTAAAGACAGAATTATCTGGATCCAGCCAGGCAACATAAAATAGCCCTCATTTTTAAATCAATCCCTCAAACATTTCTAACCTTTAAATTTCTGTTTTAATGGCATTCTGACATTTATTACTCATATTTCTAGAACCATCGCCCTCGTTCTTTCCTTCACTCAGCGCATCATCTGGCAGCTGTGCTTCAATCTTAAAATCAAGATGAAGCAACAGGCCGTAATCATTTCAGCGGAAGAAAAAAGCAAGAAAAAGAGGTCGAAGGGTTTAAGTGACAAAAACGCTGACAGAAAACTTTTAGAAATCAGGAAGATGGATCTCAAATTAGCCTTGAATAGGACGCTCAGCCACGGTGCTCGTTCAAATTATTTTGGACGGAAAATCCAAGTAAGTTAGAGTAAAACAAATCGAGGGTTTTTTTAAAATCAGGAATTATATCATTTACTTTGTCTTTTCAAAATCTCTGGCTTTAGAAAAATTCAGACATTAAAATTTACTTTTAGACTTAAAGAATAAATAAGTGTGTCTGTTATTGACGTTAGAAAAAAATGTGCAATTTCCCAAACAACTTTTGATGTCTAAATCAGTGTTTAATCAAAACCCATCGAATTAAAACTGATCCCAAAAGCAAAAACTCAAAAGCAACGAATGTTCAAAAATGGTGTTTATTAAAAAAATCAGGAAAAGTGAAAATAAAAACCTTCATGCTGACCTCGGCTCAGTAACTAACAAGTTTTAAATAGAAAATGATGACAGTGACACAAAGCCTCCTACAAAATAAAACGTCTCCCAGAGTCAGCAAGAGAAATAAAAACCGAACCCGCCCACTGCTACACACCTGCAGGGTTACAGCAAAACACTAAAACAGAAACACAAAACATCCGACATATCAAAGGTGGAAATGTTTACAGTGTCACACAGATGTTCGCACCTGGTGTGGCTTTACCCTGATGCTCCGAGCACAGACACACCAACGTCGGTGTTCAGTCGAGTTGTGAGGCCCGTCAAGATGAGAAGCTCGGTGCTTCAGCGCATGACCCAACCAAAGTCCTGTGATGCAATCAAACTCCGCCCCATTCACAATATGCAAATGAAAACATTTTCATTCTGCACACAATTTGCAAATTGAACGTGATCTTCTCCTTTCAACTTTGTGATTATTTTAACATAAACCCAACCCCCATCGTAAACTTGACCACACCTCTAAACCTAACCAAACCCCTACTTTTAACATTAGTATAAGTCTTAAAAGTAATTCGTAATTCAGGCCAGGTGATGTGTTTATCAGACGTGGTCTTACTGCGATAGAATGCCTAAAAACAACAGTTTATATTAGCGCAGGAACGCTAGGACACTAGTCTCAACGGAGAGGCTCAGATCGACAGGGATTGGGTCATGGGGCGGAGTTTGGTTGCATCATTTAATTTTTTTTTTTTAATATACTTTATTAATCCCACACAGGGAAATTTGTGTACCGCATCAGGCTGCCACCTATCATGGCCCCCAATAGTGGGAGAAATGGGGGTTTAGGCGTCTTCTCCAAGGACCCTAGACGTGAACTCAATGGGATGCAAACTTGCGGTTAACTTCCGGTCTACAGGCGAATGCTCTAACCACTGAGTCATCGTCTCCCCAAACCTTCATACGAGTTTGTTTGCGTCATGGATATGCGCTGAAGTGCCGAGATGGACCTCGCACCTCGACAGGACACCGGCTGAGTCGGCTTTCCGACCGAACGCGTTAGAAACAGAAAAGGTGCTGCTTCTGCTCATTTTAATACAATCAATGCATCTGATCAGGCTGGGATCACAAGTAAGCAATCAAAGCTTAGAAATCTTTCATTTTCACGGGTTATATATAAAATGATCATGCTAGAAATTAAACATCCAACCAGTGCCGCCGTTTTGGTCTGATTCTTTTCCGTTGGCTTCTTTTTAAAATATTGAATTTTTCTTTTTTTTTTGTTCAATTAACAGAAACAGAGACAAACAAATTATTTACGAGGCTTAAAATGTAAAGTTCAAATAAAAAAAAATAAAAAAAAGAAAAGTTCAAAATAACCCGTCTTAACTTTGAGAACTTAATTTAAAAAGAAAAAAGCCACTTCTCATTTTTAATTCTTAATAACTGCAAATTAAAAACAAAATAAAACCATATTCTGTTTTATTAATTTATACATTGTTAGATTAAATTGTTAAAAAAGTGGGCGGGGCTTAAAAATGACTTTTTAAAACACATGAACATTCGTTTCAGATTAAAGTTATCGATGCTGACTCGTTGAAGCTGCAAATTCCTTTAAAACAATACAAAAGAAATAACAAAAATGTCAGTTTGTCGCGTCATTTAAACATTTCACATTTTATCTCTCGACACAAATTCAACTGTTAAATAAATAAAACACATAAAATTAGAATCATTTCAGTCAGATTTGCCGTTATCTTCGGCGCGGCTTTCATTTCCTCGCCTTTAAACACATAAACGTTACATAACCAAAGTAACCTTCATTTTACCGGATTTATATGCATGTTAGATTAATTAGCCACCGTGAAATTCCCCGCAAGTATGAGTGTCTATCAATTTAATAATTTGGTTCTTCACCATCTTCCGCATATCCGGGGCCAAGTTGCGAGGGCATCGGCCTCAGACGGGAAGCCCAGGGTTCTCTCACCCCGGCTTGATCGTCCAGCTCACATGGGATGATCCCGAGGAGTACCGTGCCCAGCTGTGAGAAATAGTTTCTTCAGCAAGTTCAGGGCCTGCTTCTGGTGGAACGTGCCTACAACACCACCAACGAGGCATTCGGGAGGCATCCGAACCAGATGCCCAAACCACCCCATCTGGCTTCTGTCAACCTGGAGGAGCAACAGCTCTACTCTGAGTTGCGGTGCTATTTTATTTTTTTTTAAAACAAGGGTGATATCTGAGCTCTTAAGTCCTGCAACTTTGCCAGTAGATTTAAATAATCGTTAAGCGGATAAAATTGAGTCATGTAGAGACAAGAAAACACAAACCTAAAGCTCTACACACACACATACACACATGCACACACCGGCTCGCGACTAGCCTGCAGATGATGTGGTTTAAGATGAAAGAAGGCCGGTGAAAGTCCGCAAAAAAAAAAAAAAGAACTCATCAAAGAACTTTTTTTGACATGTTTGCGCATGAATCTAAAAAAACACGCAGCAAAAATGGAAATGAGGCTCTGAATGAGCGACTGGATTCTTTGAAAGTCACATTTAGAAGCTTAACGGTGTTAAACTGACTCGTCTCTGGTTATAAGTAGCAACGCTGATTCTGAAACTAATCTTGTGGGAGACGCTGGCTGTTTTTTTACGTTGACACCTTAAGAGAAATCCGCCCAATGCCCGCTGTGAGGAAAGCAATAACTCCATTGATTCAGTTAGGTTTTCGTTACTTAATGAGAGCAGGACGCTGCATCGGTCCGTCATGGTAAAGAAAGAGCTGAGCCGAAAAGCAAAACTCTCGATTTACAAGTCGATCTACGTTCCTACCCTCACCTATTGAAAGAATGAGATCACGGGTACAAGTGGCCAAAATGAGCTTCCTCCACTGGGTGGCTGGGCTCTCACTCAGAGATCGAGTGAGGAGCTCTGCCATCTGGGAGGAGCTCGGTGTCGAGCCACTCCTCCTCCAGGTCGAGAAGAGCCAGATTGGGTGGTTCGGGCATCTCGTCAGGATGCCCCCGAGTGTCTCGCTGGTGAGGTGTTTCGGGCACGTCCCACCGGGAGGAGCCTAAGAGGAAGACCCCAGACCTGCGGGAGGGATTATGTCTCACAGCTGGCTGGGAATTAACTCACGATCCTTCCAGGTGAGATGGAGGATGCAGCCGGGGTGAGAGAAGGGCTTCATGTGTGAGGCTGTTGCCCCCGCGATCTGGCTCCGATAAGCAGAAGGCGACGACGGACGAATATTTCAAACTCATTTTTATCCTCAAGACGTCGAAAATCTGTCTTTCGTTGACGGCGCTACTGTTTCCAGTCACACTTTTATTCTTGCCAACTTTCACAGCTAAGCTGTTGGGTCATATTTTATCAGGCATTGATGAGCCACGCGTTGGCAAAGCTCTAGTCTTCCTGTGTGAAAAAGAAAAAAAAAAACCCAGAAGTGTTTAAAACGGCAGAGGTGGAAGAAACCAAGCTCGTATTCTACTGATTTTTCATCAGCGTTCTATTGATTTCCTCTCGTCTGTGCTCATCAGAACATCAGCCAACCAGAGAAAAGAGCCAGGCTGCTTTGTGTTGGATTTTACAACGTTTTCCCAATCAGCTGTTCGCCTGCTGACGAGATACGAAATGAAGAGGCAGAAAAATAAAACTCACAGTCCGAGAGCCTAATTTAAACAAACAAAAAAATATATATCTAACTTATCTTCAACATTTTCAGTCTTCAGTCAGTTCAAAAATGAAGCAGGCGAGTAAAAAACAAAACAAATAAAAAGTATTGCACAGGTTTGGTAAGTCTATGGATGAGTGGCCATCATATAAATAACAACAACAACCAAATAGTAATACCAGAATAATAATAATGCTAATAAAAACGGATCAGACTAAGGTCCCCTCTCACTGTGCCTTTTACCACTGCTGCCAACTGAAGTCGTCGTTGGATCCGAAAACCACGAAGAAGCCCAGGATGGTGGCAAAGATGACTACGTTCCCCGTTAGCACGAGCGCGCACGCCCCCCAGGCGATCTGTAAACAAGCACATAAATTATTCACGCTAACAAATGCTGCAGAGCTCATTTAGGGTGAAAATTCAAGAAGGCGAAGAGGTGTCGAATATCAGCGGTGACAAAATCACTCCTCTCACTTTTATCACGGCTGCTTTTTCAGAGAGCGAAAAAGATTTTTACTGAAGACATTGTTGGATTTTTATTTTGATTTCAAAGAAATTTTTATATTCTAAATTTCTTAGGCTATTGCTAGGGACACAAGCTATCCCGACTACTTAGAAGGGTACACCCTGGTCAGGATTACAGTCTGTTAACGGGCCAAACAAAGTATATAACGCTGCAAGAGTCTCTTGTCTGTTCTCTGGTCTGCACTGCGTGGGCTAAGAGATTAATTACCCCCTCCCCAACATTGATGTTAAGCATCAAGTGCCACTTGATGGTGATGCTGATCGAATTCCGTGACATGTTTAAAAAAATGAATAAATAAAAAAATAAGGACATTTGGACAATTTAATGGAACAAAACCTGATCAGTCCCCTTTTCTGACTGTGTGGAGATTCTGTAACCTCAGATGAAACAATACTGCTTCAAATCTTTGTGACTTACTACTTCAGCTCTTGCGAAAACGATGGGTAGGCCAAAGGCCGAGATGACGATGCCTGTTGTGAGGAAAATGGCCAGCTCTTTGCAGGCATTACTGGCCGAGTCTGTGTCATCCACCACTCTCCTCGAGATGCAGTAAGGGATCGGGGAGAGGATGTAGAAGAAGAGGAGGAACAAAGGCCAATATTTGCTGCGGGAAAGAAAAAAAAAAAGAGGAAACAAGACAAATGAAGGAGTTTTAAATATAATCATACGACACACCAGCAGTTATAACCATGATACAGACACGTACTCAAAAAAATCTGAAGATAATCTCAGTTTTCTACTGGTTGCTTGCTTCTAAGTCAGTGTTTCTTAAATTGTAGTGCACTCGTTGCGTGTGTCCTCAGGAATATGCTTTTTATGTCTGTGCTAGGTAAAAGTGTAATTGCACCTCCACTACGGTAGTTGGCAGTGGCGCTCTCGTTGTCAGAGTGTGAGTAGGGAGTAATTAGCTCTATGGTATGGTCATTTTTGCACTGAGCAGGCGACATAAAGTGCAGTAAACAAATAAGTGGGGCGGACGCAAATTGTTTACCACTTTAGGTGGACCCCGCTGAAGGGGGTCTAAGCGGAAAATAATTAAGAAGCAGTGATCAAAGTGAACAAATTCATTGAATTAGTTAACTATTTTGTTTTAATTTGATTTTGTTGTGGAACTGCAAGTTGGTTAGCTCCCGGCTGGATGCAAGACCTCATTCATTGACCTTTCTGTGTGGAGTTTGCATGTTCTGCCTAAGTTTTCTGCCTAAGTTGGGTATTTTGGTTTCTTCTCACCCTCCTACAACATGCATGTTAGATTAATTAGCCACCGTGAAATTCCCCGCAAGTATGAGTGTCTATGCATATGATTGTTTGAGTGTGGCCCCGCAAAAATCAGAAGACCTGTTCGGGGTGTACCCTGCCTCTCACTCTCAGTTGGAATTGAAGCACAAAGCAACAATTGATCAATTACATTAAACAAAAAAAAAATGTAATGGCATTACATTAGCCCTGGGATCTGCACTGTTGCCTAGTGGTCAGCACAGTGGCCTCACAGCAAGAAGGTTGGGGTTCAAGAGTGAGAGCAAAGCTTGAAACACTGGTCTTTCTGTGTGGAGTTTGCATGTTCTGCATGTGTTTTCTCCAGGCTCTCTGGTTTCCTCCCACCCTTCTACAACAAGCATGTTAGGTTAATTGGTCTGCAACACCCTGCAACAATTGTTGCAACTTGAAATTGTTGCAGGGTGTTGCAGACCAACAACACCCTGGTCTGCAACACCCACCCAACAATTGCAGGGTGCAATTGTTGCACCCTGCAACAATTGTGCAACAATTGTTGCAACCACAAGTTGTTGCAACTTGTGGTTGTTAAACACAAGTGTAACAAGACTGGTGTTGCAGGGTGAGACAGTGTGCAACAAGGTCACCAGTGATGTTGCACCCTGCAACAAGACTGGTGACCTGTTCGGGGTGTATCCTGCCTCTCATCTGTAATCAGCTAGGACAGGCAACCAGCACCCCTGCAACCTCATTGGGGATAAAGGGTTTAACCCTGTTTAATTTTAATAAAGAAAATGGATTGGAAGGGTGTGTTAATTACACCAGATTACAAAGAGAACAGTGTTGCACAATAATCTTTCTCATAATCCGAGAGGAGAATGATTTATTCTTCATAATCATATGGTTTAATCAGAAAATCTGATCATTGATCCAGATGAGATACTCACTTATAGACAGGTAGAGCACATCCCAGCATGAGGAACATGAGGCCAATGGCTCCTCCAAAGGAAAGACTGATCAGAGCTGGAGGAGAAGAGATCAACACAGGAGTGATAAACACATCTTAATATGATCCATACTTACAGGGACTGCACGATGAGATGAATAAGATGAGATGAATCGGCTCATTTCACGTGTTTTAGAGGAGCTTGATCGTCATAGAGCATCAATAATCCTTAAAGCTCAATTAGCAACTGGGGAACAGCTCAAGTCAAGGTGCGGCAAACATTAGCATTACTGCTCATTTATACACGCATTTAACACCCCATAATAACCGAAGCTTGTCAGATTCAACATTATAAATCAGTTTAACTGCATTAAATATTAAAAACCGGGTTTTATTGAATCCCTGATGCTTTTATTTTAGCTAACTGAGCTAGCATTGCTGCTAACTCCATCAATGCTACCATTTCTATGTTTGCTTTTAGATTATTTATGGATATTATTCTCATTGAGCGATCTGAAATAGAATCTACAAGTTTAGTAAAGGTCTGTAAATGAAGGGATCTGCTTACCTTTAATCCCAGCCATTTCTCTTGGACAAAAGCTGCAACAAACACACACACACTGAGAGAGAGAGAAACACAGAGAGAGAGAGAAACACACATACAGTGTTCTCTTCCTCTGATGCCTTCACGTTCCACTTGAAAATAAGACCTTTCATACACTTTAATGTGAAACACGTTTCCAAGCATTATCTACGGACATAAAAAAATAGTCTTAATAGTCTTTCTTATTGTTATTTTTGTAAATAATTTATTGAACGTGTGTGATCGTGTTTGATTAAATTTAAAATGTAGTAATTTATATGTTATGTATTATTACTGTGTATTATTACTACTAACTATGATTTTTCCGATTGTTGAAGTCGACATTAAATACATCATGTTACAAGTGGAATTCTAAAAAAAAAACAGAATCAGTAAAAGTAAAATAAAATAGAATTGTAATTAAAAAATAACATCCACAACTGAAAAAAATAAAATAAAATTTTGTCTTTTTTAAATTTTTATCAAAGATTAATAAGACCACCCCGGAAGTAAATCAGCTCCCTGTCCTGCTGCTCATGGGTTCATTCAGCCAAGATGGCGAGCGGAGCTGGTTCTGTGGCTTCGCTTTGGACCGAAGTCAATCGATGCGGACAGAATGGAGACTACACACGAGCTTTGAAAGCTCTTACTAAAAGTAGGTGTTTATATAAAGCTGGGTAATCGCTAAAGTTTTAATTGATCAGAGATATTTATGATAAAACCATCTTTTTATCAGTTAGCATGGTTAGCATTTAGCATGCTGCTATGCTACCTCCTGTCAAGTCTTAAAAACACTACATAGTTTCCATTTTACAACTTGTTTTCATGTGTTTTATTCTAAAATCAGATGGCAGCATGAGACGTTGTTACTCCTGATTGTTTTATTCTTGATTTAAAGTGTTTCTTTAGATAAAACTGTGCTGTGTAGTCTGAGTACTGACGTGTCTTTGGTCAGATTTCAAGCTCATGTCTCAGTCAGCTCAGTAGCTGCTAAGACACATCAGTTTGAATTTTATTCAAAGATCTAACGTAAATGTTCACTGTTCCACAGTTTTACATGAAAACAGGGATGATGTGACGGCTCTTCACTGTAAAATAGTTTGCCTTATCCAGAATGGGAGCTTTAAAGAAGCGCTGAATGTCATGAACACACACTCTAAAGTGCTTGGCAGGTAATCAAAACGTTCTTTTCTCATTAAACACATCAAATCAAGCTTAAATCCATAGATACATGTTAATTACACTTCATCAACAATATGGGAATGGGATGGCGGTCAGCACCTCCAAATCAGAGACCATGGTCCTTCTCTGGAAAAGGGTGGACTGCCCACTGTAGGTCAAGGACAGGCCCCTGTCTCAAGTGGAGAAGTTTAAGTATTTTGGGGTCTTGTTCACGAGTGAGGGAAGAATGGAGTAATAATCAGAACCCAGCATTGGTCCGTTGTGATGAAGAAATAGCTGAGCCGAAAAGCAGAGCACTAGGTTTACTAGTTGATCTACTTTCCAATCCTCACCGATGGTCACCAGCAGCAGGTGGTGATTGAAAGACTGAGATCACGGATACAGGCGGATGAAATGAGCTTCCTCTGCAGGGTGGCTGGTCTCTTTCTCAGAGTGAGGCGCTCTGCCATCTGGAGGGAGTTCAGAGTAGAGCCGTTGCTCCTCCAGATCAGTAGAAACCAGATAGGGTGGTTCAGGTATCTGGTTAGATCCCTCTCAAGCACCTCGCTGGTGAGGTGTTTCAGGTATGTCCCACCTAGAGAAGACTAAGGTGTGAGTTTACCATGGTGAAAGTAGGACTATAAATCCTGGTTACTATGGTGAGAATGGGTTTTGTACGTCCACCATTGCAGAGATTTATACACCAACTTATGTTTGATTGTGTTTTTTTTAAATTGCATGCTAAGCCTTTGCTTAGTGTGGGGACGTAGATCAACAGGTAAATCGAGAGGTTTGCTTTTCGGCTAAGCTCTTTCTTCAAAACAACTGATCGATGTAGTGCACCGATCCTTTGTCGATCTCCTGGCCCATCCTTTCTTGCTCCTCCAGGTCAGAAATAACCAGATGAGGTGGTTTGGGCATCTGGTTAAGATGCCTTCCAAATGCCTCGCTTGACGAGGTGCTTCAGGCACGTCCTACCAGGAGGAGACCCAAGGGACTGCTTATTAGTATAAGCAGCTTGATGTTGTTTTTGTTAAAATTTAGCATTAATGCCTTTAAACTGGGGAAAATAATCTAAATTAAATACACTTCTGGGAAACGAGTTTATCTTTTGAACTTGATTAAAATGAACACAAATACAAAATATAATTTACATAAATACTGATATGAATTTACACTTTTAACTAACATTTTTTTTTCTTGAATAAATTCCAATGTGTTTTTATTTCTGTTCAACTAGTGAGGTTGTGTTTGAAAAAGCGTACTGCGAGTACCGTCTGAACCGAGTGGAAAGCTCCCTGAAAACCATTGAAGCTGCTCCTGAACAAACAGACAAGTTGAAAGAACTTTACGGTCAAGTGGTAAGGCTGTCGTGTGGTTTGGTGTTTTCCATCTTGCTGCATTTTGTCTCAAATATAAAATTAATTGACTATTTAGGTTTGTGTGACACATTATATTGCTAACTTTAATTCCAAAAAAATTGCATTATCGTTTCAAATCCACAAAAAAAGGAGTTAAAACAATAGATTGTACTTTCTGGACAATAGATTGCATTCTGATGTAAGTGTGTCTGCTCTTATTTTCTTAAAAAAAATATGTAATAGCTGTACCAGGACATAAGCCGCAGATATATGTTGAACAAATGAGATATTTACTTCCTGATCAGAATGTTTTTGTTCAGTAAATGCACATGTATGTACCTAGTCAGATTCTTTAAACGTTGCTGAACAGATCTGGACAATAGATCCACCTCTGCTCTCTGTGTGTTCACCCAGACCTCTAGAACATTTTCAAGTTCACCTGCTTTTATGTTCTCTGAAAGCCCTTCTGGAGTTTTGGCATTGCATGAGCTCGTCTCGCTGCCGGCTCCCAATGTCTCATCATAGATTCATTGACTCTACGCTTGGTTGCAGCAGCATGGTTTCGATTGCCTTCAACGTAAAACTTTCATCATCTGAACCTGTCCGTGCAATTTCCTTGAAGCAATTCGGTTGAAGAAAAAGTAGCCTTTTCTTCTTTGCATTGATTTTTTTTTTTTTTTAACCCTCATTTGGATTGTAATTCCAGTTAAGCGCGTTCCTACAGATGATTGTAAAAGTCACAGAATAGACACACATTGGACTATATACAGTATTATGGTTCAAAACCATCTTATAGTCCAGATTGGTTTCTATTGATCCATTAGTGGCTCGTGTTATTCTGATTACACATTGAAAAACACATGGTGTGCAAGCTTTTTATGACCATTGTTTTTATTAGATGAGATGCTTGATTGCAACTCTCAGAAAACTCAGAATAAATCACTTAGAGTTGGTGAAATTTATCCATTAACATTCTGACAACTTAAAAGCCATTAAAGATCTTTTTTTTTTTCTTTCAGTATAATACTGTCAGGATTGCTTTGCTCATTAAATATTAATTGTATTAAAGTGTAATTCTCCACTTTCGGTTCAGCTCATGTGAGTGAATTTTCTTTTCCAAACTCTTCTCCTCATCCAGCTGTACAGACTCGAGCGCTATGAGGAGTGCAAGTCCATCTACACAGATCTGATCAGGAACTCTCAAGATGAGTACGAGGAGGAGAGGAAAACCAACCTCGCTGCTGTGGTGGCCGCGATGAGCCAATGGGAGAAGACTCCGATGGTAAAGTCATCAGCGTCACTTTTAATGTGCTGTTTTCTATCTTTACACTGCACTTGTTTGGGCTGATGATATATATTTTTTTTTTCAGGAGGATCTTGGTCTTCCTGAGTCCACGTATGAGCTCTGTTATAACACTGCCTGCGCTCACATTGGCCAAGGACAACTGACAGAGGCATTAAAGAAACTACAAAAAGCAGAAGGTGGGTCGATTCTTTATATCTTCCATTCATTCATTCATTGTGGATTGATTTAGTTTAATATCTACATTTTTTTGTGTGTTTTTTGCAGAGCTTTGCAGAATCTCACTGGCAGATGATTCTGTAAGTTTGATTTTATTTCTTTCATTCAGTGATTAATAAAATACTTTTATGAAGACCAAGTCAAGAGATGACGCTCATCAACAGTCTAAAAAAATTGACTCAAATGAAAAGAGTTGATGTTTTTTTCTAGTGTAGTAAGACTTCAAAGTAACTTTTGTGTTCCAGGATGTGACTGAAGAAGACATCGACTCTGAGTTGGCGGTCATCCATTCTCAGATGGCGTACATCATGCAGCTCCAGGGTCGGACAGACGAGGCGCTGCAGCTTTACAACCAAGTCATCAAACTCAAGTAATTCAGGACTTTGTGTCCAACTTTCTTCAGAAAAATTATACAGAAAAAGAAAATATATAACTATATTTTTTTATTATTAATTTGGTATTAAATAATTCTGTGATTTTTGGATTTTGCTTATTGTTTTTCAGACCGTCTGATGCGGGGTTGCTGGCCGTTACCGCTAACAACATTATCACAATAAACAAGGTAAGATTAAACGTAAAATAAAAAAAACTTTATCTACAAACATCTGACACTATTAACGTACCTACGTCTTCTCTTTCAGGACCAAAATGTGTTTGACTCGAAGAAAAAAGTGAAACTAACGAGCGCTATAGGCGTCGAGTACAAGCTGGCAAAAAAGCAGCTGCAGGTCATCGACTTCAACAAAGCATTGCTGGCTATGTACACCAACCAGGTACGGCTGCAATCAGAGTGGTGGAGCCACAGTAACCAGTCCCAGTTTTACAGCTGATATTTTGGTTCTTCTCTGTGTGTGTGTTTGTGTGTGTAAGAGCAGGCTGACCAGTGCAAGAAGCTCCTGTCCAGTCTGCAGACTCAGAATCCAGGTCACCCGCTGCCTGTCCTCATTCAGGTGGCCCAACTATGCCGGGAGAAGCAGCACAGCAGAGCAGTAGAACTTCTGCAGGTATGCAGATCATTTCTACAAAAAAAATCTAGTTTTTTTTTCAGATCTTCTACTTCTAGTATAATTTTATCTTGTTTTTTTTCTTCAGCAATTTTCAGAACAAAACCCACAGTGTG
This sequence comes from Neostethus bicornis, assembly GCA_902685375.1. Classification (NCBI taxonomy): domain Eukaryota; kingdom Metazoa; phylum Chordata; class Actinopteri; order Atheriniformes; family Phallostethidae; genus Neostethus; species Neostethus bicornis. The sequence continues at coordinate 8,062,581 of CACRXE010000076.1, read as the reverse complement.
CGTCTGGTATCAAGTTAACAATGGCACAACTTTATTTAGTACAAGGTACCAACACACACACAAACTTCACCTGGACATGCTGTGCTTAGTGTTAGGTTTTTAGCTCCAATAGTTAATTATTTTATTTGTAGTTGTGGTAATGATGGTCCCTCGCTGTAACAAAGTTTGCTTTTTGTGGTCTCAATGTTTGGCGGATATCTTAAATGATGCATTTTGTTCTGCGTGTTTATTTGCTATGTTTACTAAAGACAATGGGTGCCCGACTTTTTTGTCCCAAGATCTACTTTCCAAGTATCAAACCTCCTGAGATCTATCAGTCCAGTGTCAATATCACACACATATTGTTTCCAGCCTGCAGTAAAACTACCCTCACAACATGTTTTGTTGTCGCACAACCATTAGACTTCACAAACCTACCCTCTTTCAAGCACACGGTCACCTCTCTCTCAAACACAAGCACAGATAAATTCCTTTCTCTCTCTCTCTCAAACACACGCACAGATAAATTCCTCTCTCTCTCAAACACACGCACAGATAAATTCCTTTCTCTCTCTCAGAAACACACGCACAGATAAATTCCTTTCTCTCTCTCAGAAACACACACACAGAGAAATTCCTCTCTCTCTCAAACACACACATACTCAGACATTTTCGGCATGCACGCAGTGCGCGAGTGACCAAAGCAGCACCAGCCGCTGCTCATTGAGAACAGGCTTAACAACGTGCTTTCACATCTTGGCCTCCAAAAATGTCCAATGACACAAGGAAAAGCCAATGGATTGTTGCTTTTTTGTAAAAAAGAGTCGTGAGAGAGTCGGAATGCTCACTAAAAATAGCTTCAAAATTGCTGAGTTGGCGACACTGACTTCCCGTAGTTTCATATTATTTTTTCCTACACACCTATGGTCGACTTGGGATCAGTCTCCACAATCACTTGTTTGGGGACCACTGCCATAGATTGTTACCTTTCAATCTCTTACAATCAAAGGAACTGTCGAATAAGTACATACTGTACTCTTGATATACAAGTAGTTACTAGTTCTAAAATCTATCATTATTTCCAGGAAAACGTTTCTATTTTTCTCTGTCAAATACGTACATGTTGGGGGCTAAAGAAAGGTTTTGATATTCTGTTTTATTCTAGAATTTTGTATTTTTTTTGAAGGTTTAAACAAGTGGGAAAATGTTATTGGCTGTCTAAGAAAAGTCTATAAGGTGCTTTGAGAGAGCTTTTACTGTATTAAAATATTTAAAATAATTGGGAAAAAGTGATGATCAACAAACAAAATCTGTACAATTTCAAACCTTTAAAGTTGATTTCTCAAGCTTTGTTTTTTGTGGTTTTCAGGTCATGTAACTAAAGCTTGTGATGTCTTGAGATCTATTGAAGAGTTCAAGTACAAAGCAGGAATGGTGAGAGAATCAAAATTATTTTATTTAAATTCTTTTTCAAATTGATGCTAACCGTGTGGTTACTTTTCAGGTTTCAGCTCTGGTGACGATGTACTCTCATGAAGAAGATATCGATGGCGCCATCGATGTTTTCAGACAAGCAATTGATTATTATCAATCCAAACAGGTTTGTGTCTATTTTCACCCAAAGGTTCTTTACTCCGAGACCATGGTCCTCGCCCGGAAAAGGGTGGAATGCCCCCTGCGGATCAGGGACAGGGTCCTGCCCCAAGTGGAGCAGTTTAAGTATCTCGGGGTCTTGTTCACGAGTGGGGAAGGATGGAGCGGGAGATCGACAGGCGGATCGGTGCAGCATCAGCAATAACTAGGACGCTGCATCGGTCCGTCGTGGTAACGAGAGAGCTGAGCCAAAAAGCAAAGCTCTCGATTTACAAGTCGATCTACGTTCCAACCCTCACCTATGGTCACCAGCTGTGGGTGGTGACCGAAAGAATGAGATCGCGGGTACAAGCGGCCGAAATGAGCTTCCTCCGCAGGGTGGCTGAGCTCTCACTCAGTGATCGGGTGAGGAGCTTTGCCATCCGGGAGGAGCTCGGTGTCGAGCCGCTCCTCCTCCAGGTCGAGAGGAGCCAGATGGGGTGGTTCGGGCATCTAGTCAGGATGCCCCCCGAGCGCCTCGCGGGCGGGATGTTTCGGGCACGTTTCACCGGGAGGAGACCAAGGGGCAGACCCCGGACCCGCTGGAGAGACTATGTCTCACAGCTGGCCGGGGAACGACTTGGGATCCTTCCAGGTGAGCTAGAGGATGCAGCCGGGGAGAGAAAGCTCTGGGCTGCCCGCTTGAGGCTGTTGCCCCCGCGACCCGATGACGGAACGGAACGGATTCTTTACTCCATATAATTTTATGTCTGAAACTCGAGATCAAAATAAAGTCGTGTCAGAAGGTTTCACAAGCAGTTTATCAGAAAGAAACACAATAACTGAAACTAGCCAAGAATTTAAAGATCCTGCACGGTTTGTTTTTTACGGCATGACATAAACATTTCATTCCAAGTTGTTGTTTTGAAGCTCTAAGTTGTAAAATTTCAGATTTATGTATGTTTTTCTTTTTTTTTCTCTGCAGCCCGGATCTGCTGCACACTTGGCTCTCGTGCGAGAGGCAGCGAACTTCAAACTAAAACACGGGCGGAAAAAAGAAGCCATTAGTGATTTGGAGCAGCTGTGGAAGTGAGTTCATGTTTTCCCTTCAAAAAAACAACGGCGTAAACATCTCGGCTTTGTAACATTTGGAACCAGTTATTCTTTACAACAAAGTGTTAATCTTCCTTATTTTGTCCGAAACAATTGCTTAAACATGTTGTTTAAAAGCAGACATCTGTGCTTTTCTACTCAGACAAAACACAAATGACGTCCACACGCTGGCGCAGCTCATCTCCGCATACTCCCTGGTGGACACGGACAAAGCCAAATCGTATCCTTGCACCTAAAAAAAAATTAGTGGAAATTAAAGATGAAAAAAGGTTGAGTAATTGCTTCCTTAGTACTTTTCTGCAGCCTCAGCAAACATCTTCCATCTGCAGACACCATGTCTTTCAACTTGGATGTGGACGAGTTGGAGAGCTCCCATGGTGCAACATATGTTAGAAAAAAGGCTGCTAAAGTCACAGGCGAGAATCTTCCGAAAGAACAGGGGTAAAAACCTCACTCTTTACAAACATCCTGCTGATTTTTCATGAGAACAAGCATCTACCGTGCACCATGTTCACTATTAACCCTGCTCGTTCATTCTTTTCATTTCACCTTTACAGTGGTTTCTTATTAATATAAATGGTAAAACCCCCAGTGAGCTGTGGGACAGTCTCTTCAGCAGGTTCGGGGTCTTCCCCTGGTATTCTAAGTTTACGTTCAGGAATCTTTTCACCTTTACGTATATCAACCAGTTCCATTATTTTTAACTTAAAAGCTGTATCATATTTAATTCTTCTAGAATTTTCCTTGATGCGTTTTTACGTTTTCACCTCCGAGCTTGAGTTAAGGAGGAAATGATGAATTGTATTTCCAGTTCTTTTATTGTGATAAGTTCAGAACAGGAAGTGGTGGATGGTAGCTCAGAAGGAAAGAAAAAAAACAGTTATACAGTGGATTGGTGCTTGTTGTCTTTCCTGCTTTCATCCATCTCTTTTCCTGAAACAGTTTATTTTTATTATTTCACACCCTATCATTTTAGGGCTTAACAATCGTATCTTTCATGTTGTTTTGCAGACAAAATGAAATCAAAAAGAAGAGGAAGAAAAAGAAAGGTATGTTAAAGTTTTAATAAAAGCATCGATAAGAAATAAAACGATGACAATTGATCAAAATCATTGGGTTCTATGTTTAGGCAAACTACCTAAAAACTACGACCCCAAAGCAACTCCTGATCCTGAGAGGTGGCTTCCTATGAGGGAACGATCTTACTACAGAGGAAAGAAGAAGGGCAAGAAGAAGGAGCAGATAGGAAAAGGAACGCAAGGAGCGACAGCGGGAGCTTCAGCAGAACTGTCAGTTCAACTCATAGTTTTTATTTTATCCACTGTTAAGAAAAAACATCTTAGATGAAGATTGTTTTTGGGGCGAATAATCTGTTTTGATAGAAATGTCAACACTGAAACAGGATTTTTGGCCTTAGATTTATTTAAATAGATTTTTAGTGTCTGTAGATGATATGTTTTCTAATCTTCTGAACCGCTTATCCCTAATCGGGGTGCGGGTGGCATCAGAGTCTATGCTGGCTGATTTCAGATAAGAGGCAGGGTACACCCCAAAAAGGTCGCCAGTCTGCTGGGAAGCCACATACACATAACCATCCACACAGACACTCCTTCCTAGGGCCAATTTTATGATGGCCAATCAACCTGAAATGTTTTTGGAGAGTGGGAGGAAACCGGTAAAGAGAGAGCTGAGCCGAAAAGCAAAGCTCTCGATTTACAAGTCGATCTACGTTCCAACCCTCACCTATGAGCACCAGCTGTGGGTGGTGACCAAAAGAATGTGATCGCGGGTACAAGCGGCCGAAATGAGCTTCCTTCGCAGGGTGGCTGGGCTCTCACTCAGAGATCGGGTGAGGAGCTCTGTCATCCAGGAGTAGCTCGGTGTCGAGTCGCACCTCCTCCAGGTAGAGAGGAGCCAGATGGGGTGGTTCGGGCATCTGGTCAGAATGCCCCCTGAGCACCTCGCGGGTGAGGTGTTTTGGGCACTTCCCACCGGGAGGAGACCAAGGGGCAGACCCCGCACTCGCTGGAGAGACTATGTCTCACAGCTGGCCGGGGAAAGACTTGGGATCCTTCCGGGTGAGTTGGAGGATGCAGCCGGGGTGAGAGAGGCCTGGGCTACCCGTTTGAGGCTGTTGCCCTCGTGACCCGACCCCGGAACAAGCGGAAGATGACGAACGGGAGGAAATGGGAGTACCTGGAGAAAACCCACACATACACAGGAAGAACATGCAAACTCCACACAGAAAGGCCACTGTTTCAAGCCTTGCCTCTGCACTTGGACTTGAACCCTACTTGATACTTGTCTCAGGAATGAATTAGTTAACTTAAGACTAACATGTATCCGCTCTTTTCTCTGTAGAGATGCCAGTAAAACGGCCAGCAGTCCTCCCACCTCTCCCCGACCTGGCTCTGCATCTGGAGTGTCCACAGCTGGATCTGCTTCCAGCGCCGTTCCACCACGGCAACAGAAACCCTCAGCATCAGGAGCAACTCGCAAAAAAGCACCGCAGAAGAAGAAAAAAGGAGGCAAAGGAGGCTGGTAGAAACATCAGGGGCTTTTTTATTATTATTATTTTTTTTTTTTTCCTCCTGTTCAGGTCATTTATTCAAACACAAAACCAAATGTTTGCTTTTCCACCTTTAATTTTTTTAAACTAAATGTACAAATAGAATATTCAAAGGACAGTTCCGCTGAAATGTATGTTTTTTTGTTGCTCTGTGACGGTGCTTTTATTTCCATTTCACATTTTAAGTTCCTCAAATGAGAAAAATGATCGGATCAATGAATGAAATGATTGAAATTGATATGAAATGACTGTTTTATGTATTTTTCTAACACTAATAGAACAGCTGTAACTTATTTTTCTGTTTATGTGTAAAACAACAACAAATATATCTTAAAACTGTCAAATAGTTACCGTTAAAATTGTTTTTAAATCGTGTAGAAATTAATTGATATATTCAATTTCAATTTTCTGTGCCCTTATTTTTCTATTAATTTGCTGAACGCATTAAATGAACTGCAATTTTTTTAACTCAACCATGTTTATAGTTAATTTAGAGTAACTGAAAAGTTTAATTTTAGGGGGATTGTCCTTTTGATTTAAAGTATCAGGTCATTTATACGTCCTCTTTAGTTTGGCAGCAATGAACGATAAGTCTAATCAATGTCCGTCTGAATTCATTTTGGAAGTATTTTCTGTGTAGGATGCACGATTATGACGATGATGAACTATTTTGCTCAAACAGGAGTCACATTTTGTGAAGTCTTAATAAAACTGAACAGTAAAGTGTTTTTTGAGTCTCGTTTATTTTTTATAATTAGTTCAAATCATTTTAGAGATAACATACAAATTTATATTTTTCACAGGGGATGTAGTTTTAGAACCTCAGCAAAATTCGCAGTTCATAAAGTCAATGTTTTTCTAAAAACCTGGAAATGGCAAAAAAAAAAAAAATAGTCACTGCCACTGCTCCCCCATTACTCATACTGTCACATTTGCAGCAAGTCGGAGAGTCTATAAAAAAACTTACTACAAAGAAAAAAAGTTTATAAAATACTCAGAAAATAACTTTTGTTGAGAAAATGCACATTCCGTTCCGTCGTCATCTGTTCATCCGGGCCGGGTCACGGGGGCAACAGCCTCAGTCGGGAAGCCCAGGCTTCTCTCACCCTGGCTGCATCCTCCAGCTCACCCGTAAGGATCTCTAGTCATTCCCCAGCCAACTGTGAGACATAGTATCTCCAGCGAGTCCGGTGTCTGCTTCTTGCTCTCCTCCCGGTGGGATGTGCCCGAAACACCTCACCAGCGAGGCGCTCTTTGGACATCCGGACCAGATGCCCGAACCAACCCATCTAGCTCCTCTCTCTACCTGAAGGAAGAGCGGCTCGACACCAAGCTCCTCTCGGATGGCAGCGCTCCTCAAACGATCTCAGAGTGAGAGCCCAGCCACCCTGCGGAAGAAGCTCATTTTGGCCGCTTGTATCCGTGATCTCATTCTTTTGGTCACAACCTAGAGCTGGTGACAATAGATGTGCATAGAAAGTGCGCATATCAAATTAAATTTGGTCATAATAACTATCAAGTTCATTTTTAATATTTAAAATTGTTGAGAAATAAAACATGAAAAAAAAAACAATCTGAGCAGTGATTCTGCAGTTTCTTATTGAGCCGCTAGTGTCACTGTTGCTCACCAGATTCATGCTAATAAGACGCACCTGCTGCTGAAACAGATTGCATCAGAGTTTCTCTGTGGACACCATGCCTCGCCATCCTTCTCAATATGCAGCTTATTCCTACGCCCCCCTGACTGAAGATGTTGAGGAGCTGTTAGCTCGTTTCCAAGAGACAGACTCGGTCAGATATACGACCTTTTCAGCCATTTGGAGAGACATGAAATTCTCCAACATCTTCTTTGGCATCCTTAATCCCAATGAATCAAAGAAGTTCAGCAGGTTATCTCTAGCCACTGCTGTCAAGTACTTTCTGCCTCCATACAGCTACCATATCCGAGCAGGAGGTCTGTATCTGATGTTTGGTTTCTTCCACACCCAGCTGGCAGTCCCTCCATTGAGGATCAGGCTGGCTGTGAAAGATTGGGACCTAGTTCAGGCTTTCCTCCAAGAGTCTCTGAATGCTCAGCACTTTGATGTGATTTACATATTTCAGCAGCTTGTGTCTGTAAAAGCTTTCCACTTCACTGCCATGCCTCATTTCCTCAACTTCCAGAAGAGCCAAAAAACCAAACCTGAATCTCAGGTCACAGAGTTCCTGGGAAGGTCCACCAAAATCCAGGAACTCATGTCTACAAATTTCCTTGATGAGATCAGTAATATCAACAGACTCTATGAGAAGCAGAAGAAGGGTTCAATGGAGGTCGCTACGGCGGCCAATGTGGCTCTGACAGATATAGCCCTTCATGTCAAACAGTGCATGAATGGATTCATCTCATGGCAGGAGAAAACTTTCAACCGACAGGCCGAAAAATCAAAGGAGGCTGGTTGTAATGAGGAAGTGGAAGAGGCCGTGCAAGCTCGAGAAGAATCCAGCAGAAGAGCAATGCTACTGTCCAGCATCAAGCAGAAGGGCTATAGTAACTTTCAGGGGATGGCCAAGTTTAAAGAACACAAGGATGTGGCTGGGGTGGCGGACTCCTGCGGCTCAGGTGCTGAGCAGGTCCAAGAATCCACGGTTCCTCAGCGGAAGAGGAGAAGGCCAATCTCTCTGCGGGCTCGAACCTACAAATGTCTTGGTGAGATTAAGGAAGACAAGATGGATCCCTGGCTGGTTGTTGCTCCTGACGAGTTGGACAAGAGGGTTAGCCAGTCTACATCATGAGCTTCATTTTGTTCACTTATTCTGAAAGTTTATCAATCTTACATTTAAATGTGACTGAAATCAGAAATGTGAAAAAAAAGAAGTACTTTTTGCTTGAAATATTGAGCTTTTAAATGTTGGTCTAAGTTTAGCTCTCACCTGAATTCTCTCAGCTGCAGGAATGAAGTTTTTTTTTTTTTTTTTTCTGCACAAATAAGTACCTAATAAAAGAACTGTATTTAATTTAATTTGCACTCCTAATTGAGAATATACATAGTTCTAAATACTCTTTTTTTTTTTTTTTTTTTTTTTATTTTGCATTGGACTCACTTTAAACAGTTCTGGGATGTTATGTTGTTTGTAAAAATTGCTCAATAAAACTGAACTCTTTAATTTGTCAATCGCTCGTTGCTTTACCTGGTTTTGTGCTTTAAACTTTTTAAAATAATTTCTATTTGGTACATCCATCTTCTTAACCAGCTGGAGAGGTGCAGGAGCTACTGGCAATTTGTAGTAATTGCATTATTGATTTCATCAAATTTCTTTCTTATGGGGGGTTTGATCACCTGTACATTCTGGTGAGCTGAAGGAAGCTGAGGTACCTGGACACCAAAAGTCTAGTTGCAAAATCTTCTGCAGTTGGACTAAAAATCAGTGTCTCTCTATGAGCAGCAGTTCAAATCATTGAATCAACCCACTTTCAATAAAAAAATTAAAGTTATGACAAAAGGAAACTTTTTGTTCATTAATTTAATCAAAATTTCTTGTCAATACTGAAGCGTTTCAGTTTGGTAATCTCAAGACTCGCTCTGCTTTTTGCAAAGATATGGTCCTGCTGGTTTTATCAGGTCATGATCCAGATCTTACGTGTCTGCAGAGAAGGAATACATCTAGCCTTTAAATTGTGACAGCAGTTATCCAGCCACTATGATTTAGTCTCTTCTAGTTCTACTAAATCCCCACCATCACATGTGTGTCTGAGGTTTGCGCAGGCCTCGTGACCTCTGGAGAAAAAGAGAGATAAAGCTACAGTATATACAGTAGTGACTCTCTGGGACTAGATTAGGTAAGGTAATTTTTCTTATTTCGTACTCATTCTCCTTTACATGACTATATACATTAACAAAACAAATCCTCATACTCAAATAATACAGGTGACCAAGAACAGGCTGAAACAAAAAAAAAGCCTGTGTGCCCTAAAAAGCTAGCTTTTACAACATAGGTTACCTTGAAATAAATTTACAGAAAAAATGGAAAAAAAAGACACAAATCACAAAATTTAGTAATTTTCACAAATAAATTGTGACACTTTCTTTTTAAATATTTGAAACGAAACACATTATTTTATGTCTTTTGTTATATTATTCCATAAATGAGGTCCAACATAAGATAAACACCTTTGTCTGAACCCTTTTCTGGTTTTAGGTAAATAAATAGTTTGTTGAAGTTTAAAGTATTTTTGTATATTTACTGGTAAGAGATTGAACTTAGCTTTAAACATAAATTGAAGTACTTTAAAATTGTGTAAATCTTTAAATTTAATCAATCTAGATTTAATATATAAAGGATGTGTGTGTTCACAATACCCAACTTTATTTATTAATCTTATTGCACGTTTCTGCAATCAAAATATCTCATTAAAGTTTTATATGTTCCACCCCACAGTTCAACACAATACTTCATATAAGGAAGAATTAAAGAGCAGTTAATAACAGATAAAGCCTTAAAACTGAATAAATCTTTAGTTTTATATAGTATTCCTAGAGTTTTTGACATTTTTGTCTTTATATATTTTAGATGTTGTTTCCACGTTAAGTTAGCATCAGTTATAATTCCTAAAAATTTTGTTTCATAGACTCTTTCAATTTCAACATCATCTATTTTAAGTTTTGTATCACTATCAATATCCTTTTTATTACCAAAAATCATATATTTTGTTTTTGCTATATTAAGTGATAACTTATTTAAATCAAACCAAATTTTAAGCTGTTGCTCAATGTTGTCCAATGTTGCTCAATAATTCCTGGAGTAATTAATATACTTATGTTCTTGGATGGTGGTCTATGAAGTTTTAATTTTTATAATAATTTAATTCAACAATATGATTTGGATTATTTTCCAACATTTATTTTAGAAACAGCGATCTCTGGTGGTCATAATTTCTCCTGTACATGTTGAGTTTGGCTCCCTCTGGCGACAAGTTTGGGGAACGACATCAACAGCTTAATTCCACCGGAAATGTTGCGTTCAGAAGTTCATCCGGAGCTTCCTGTCACTTAAGCCACTTGTTGAAAAAAAAAAAAGTAAAAACCGGACCCTCAGAATAAATCATATTATTGAAACATAAAGAATGTGAGAGGTAGTTTGGAAGAGGGCGGGATCACAAAGTTACTAAGCCGGCAGAGGAGCACTATGGTCGGCCTGAAAGAAGCAGGGATCGTCGGTAGCTCGGTTGTTGCAGCTGCGGGGGCCGTGTACTTAATCTGGAGCTATGTGTCCTCCTCAGAGCAGGAAAAGAAGAAAACACAACCAGAAGGAGATGATACAGGATCATCAAATACAGAAGTGGAAAAGAAAAGAGAGGATCCATCACAAGAGGTTATAGTAGCTGCTGAAAGTCAGCAAACATCCGCGGTAATGAAGTTTTATATGAAATGAGAATTCAAAACTTTTCATTTAAATGGTTTAAGACTCTTATTTCTTTCATACAAACACACACAATCGATTTGCAGTCAGTTTGTTTGATCAATGAGTGTATTTTATCACTTTTCTGCACGTGTTGGTAGATTTTAGTTTAGCTGTGGAGCAGCAAAGGATTGTGGGAAATGGAGTCCACTAAGCTGCTGAGTTTATAACTGATGATTTAATAATAAAAAATTATATTTTCTATTAGAAAACTATATGTGAGGTTATATACATATTTTGCAAGCTTAATATAATTTGAAAATCCAGGTAGTATTTTCTTTACTTTTTTTTTAATTTAGTTTAATTACAAAAATTTTTATTCAGAGTTAAACTATAGATTTTTTAAGTATGTAATTTATTGAGTGAGCTCTATATTCTTTTTTTTTTTTTTTTACTTTTTAATTAGATATAAATATTAAATCCAGAAGCCATGACTTTGGCTCTCATACTAATCACTGTTTTATTGATTTAAACATACTGTGCTGCAGGAAATGATTGATCTTCATGGACACAATAATCAATGTTGCTTGCTTGCTTGTAGAATGTCGCGAGATACCAGTGTTGGTATATTACGCCTAACAGGGAACCGAAATCCCCTGTGATTTCAATAATCAATGTTGAAAGCACACACAAAATATATACTGTTATATCCAATCCACGCGCATGCGCGGCCTCAATGATGGGGTGCGCCTTTATTTGTTAGCCAAAAAAAAAAAGTCTGCAGGGCAAAAAAAGTGGCTAAGTACGGTATCGGTATTGAACTCAAACATGACTACATAAACCTTCTAAAAACGTCCACACATTAAAACTTTCATAACATGGTATTGATCTTTGAGGTGTCCTGTTGATTATCGGAGGTGTTTTTTTGTTCAAATAATGACAAAAAAGAAAGTTTTGGTGTCTCGATGCTCCATGATTTGGAAACTATGACGTCAAAAATCAACTTAACATAAAATTGACTTATAATTTTTTATTCATTTTGCATCAAAAAGTTGTTATTTTAGTCTCCCTTCATGTTTATGGAGGTTTTAATGCGTTAAAACAAGCAACGTGGCTCCCAGAACCGAAAAGGCGCCAAATATGTATATACATATACAGTATATATAAAAAAAGCAACTTTTTATTCATTATTTGTTCAATAACCCCTCCAATAATGTGCAGGACACTTCAACGATTAATATCAAGTTAATATCAAGTCCCCCAGTTTTAATGTGTGGACTTTTACAGAAGGTTTTTTTTTTTTTGGTAGTCGTTTTGGAGCGCAACACCGATACCAGCACATGCGCAGTAGCGCTATTTGACGCACTTTAAAGACGTGGATATGTCAGACTTGAGCTAAAGTTGCATATGCATATGGTCCGACTTGTATTTGTCGAACTACACTTTGCTGTATTCAAGTTTCAGGAAAAAAAAACACCTGTGGTGCTCTTTTATTAGAAGGTGTGCTTCTATTGGAATGATACGGTATGTATTATTTTTGCTAAATCATTGGCCACAAAAATCAGAATAAGAACAACTTTCTTGATCCCACATGAGGGAAATGTGTGTGTTACAGTAGCAAAGTAATCATAAAAAGAAATAGTAAGTTTATTGTCATCCATTTGTTTTTAGAGACAATGAAATCTGGACCTGGATATTTATCTGTTTGTAAGAGTCAACTGTGTCTAAATAAGCCAATGCGGGAGCTGCAGCTCCTACCACACTTGATGCAAATGTGATAGGTGGTATGAGGCATGGGGGGAGCAGTGACCGACTGACTTTTTCTGACTAACACATAAGTAGTTAGTAAGTAGATATACAAAAACAAGGGATAGTAAAAAAAAAAATAGTAATGTGAAAGTATGGAATAAAACAAGTGATATAATTTAAAACCTATTAACACACAGTAAAGACAGGATGTGCATAAAGGAGATAAAAAGTGAGGCCTCCCGGTCTCCCCCTGGTGGAGACACCTCACCAACGAAGCGTTCAGGAGGCATCCTAACCAGATGCTAACTTTTCTGTTATTTTGAATATGAAATTTAATTTCACTGTGTATATTTTTTTATTTGAGTCTAGAGAATAAATTTGATTGATTCTGTGATTAATTTCTTGCTCCTCCAAAGAAACTATGTTGCCATGGATACAAGCATGTTCTCAAATGAAAACAATCACAGCTTTAAACAATTTGCTAGAATAGAATGGAAAGTTTTTTGTCATCGTTGATGGTAGAATGAAATTAAAAGCTATTTAGTGATGTTTCCATTGTTTTGTTCTCATTGGGTTTTGTGTTTCAGCCTCAATCGTCCGAGTCAGAAGGACACCAGGTTTTGGTTCTGGGTTTGGATGGATCCGGTAAGACGAGTCTTCTTCACTGTTTATCAGCTGGCGTACTGGAGCAGGACACGCCGCCAACGCAGGGATTCAACGCCATCTCCATCTGTAAAGAAAACCTAAACATTGAGTTCCTGGAAAGTAAGACTGAATTTTTTGTTCTAATCTTTATTCCAAAAGATTTTCTGTTCAATAATAAGATAAATTTGGCTTAGTCGAGTTTAAAGAATAAATAAAGAACTCACAGCTTTACTTTGTGGGAAAAAGAATGAATATTTCTTATTGATTTTCTGTATTAATATGAGATCAAAAACAAGCAACGCCTTCTCATTTCTTCCCTTTTTTTCCGAGATCAAAAATAAATGTTGTAAACTTCTAATATCAACATAAAGTTCCAAAGCAAGTTTGTGTGTAGATTAAATGTTTTTCTAATTGGAGTTAAATTCAAACTAAAATGCTTCAAAATTTCTGCAAAGAAATGCTGCACCGTGGCAACGGCTGTTTGCTGGTTTACAGCAGTGCTTCTCAATTATTCCCTGTTGTGCCCCCCCTAGGAAGAAGAAAATATTCCGCGCCCCTTTCGCATTCCCCATTCTCCGCCATGACTACAATTAGTATAATTTGTCTATGAAATTGTTATAAGCAGTGGTCCCCAACCACCAGGCCGCAGACCGGTAACGGTCCGCACTGAAAGAAGAAATGACTTCCATTATTTCCATTTGATTTATTATTCGAGCCATAATGCTGTTTTAATTTGAAAAGTCACCGGATTTTCTTTCTTACATCCATCAATGACTCACCAATGACGCATCATCCCATGAAATTTAAACCCCTAAACTAGCAAAACGAGCTAAAAAAATAGGAAGCTTCTTTGCCACGCGGAGTTACAGAGTTACAAAGCAGACTGGACCTTAGAAACACTTTTTTGGTCAAGATGTGACTGTCTGGTTCCAGCGAAACAAACTCTGATTGATCTAGTCTTACTGTGAGGAGCCTAACTGGTATTTTTATTCTCTTTGTTTTTTGTGATGTCTTTTATTTTGAAGGTATGTTTACCATTACCATAGCAACCAGAGTGCGTTACCACAGCAACGGGAGTGTATTCGAGCAGAGAGAATGTTACCATGTTATAAAGATGCTGCTAATAATTTTTTTTGTGAAGACTTAAGAGTCTATTATTATTGATTAAAAACGCCAGTTTTTTCCGGCTGGTCTTATCAACTTTAGACCGGTCCGTGAAAATATTATCAGACACTAAACCGATCCGTGCGCAGAAAAGGTTGAGGACCCCTGCTTATAAATACACCTCTGCATAACATTGTATCCTCATTAATATTAAAGAAAAGAAAAAAAGAAAAAGCAACGTACAACAAAAAACAGCTTTATTAACATTGTTTTTTAGTCTGTAACAGAAAATATTTAAAGTGCATCAATTAATTTGAAATAAAAAATAAATAAATAATTATTTAAACTATAAACTACAACTACTGAAGTGGATGTGCAATTACACTTTATTCTCGTACGGCAAAAAAAAAAAAACATGTTCCACAGGGTCCCACGCGGCCCCCTGGCATCGCGGGGGCGCGACCCACTATTTGAGAAGCACTGGTTTACAGTGTGATTTTTTTTTTTGCAGCTTTCAGAGGCTTTTTAGTCAAGTAAATTTAATATTAAGTACATTTCTGTGTTGATCTTGTAGTTGGAGGAGGAGAGGCCCTGCGTCAGTACTGGCAGAGATACATGTCAAAAGCTCTGCTGTTGGTTTTTGTGGTGGACTCTTCCAACCAGCCACTGTTCCCAGTAGCAAAGAAGCACCTCCATGAGCTGCTGGTGTCCCAGCCCGGCCTACCTCTCATGGTGCTGGCCAACAAGCAGGTGAGCTGGTAGGAAAGCAGAGCAGATGCACATTAATCACCAGCAAGATGTCTCCTCATGTACTGTTTCTCATCACAGGATCTTCCAGGTTCCTGCAGCATCACAGATCTCCACGATGCTCTGTCCCTGTCAGAAATCGGGGAACGCCAGCTCTTCCTGATCGGTACTCATGTAATGAAAGGCCAGGCAGCGCTCAGCTCGGGTGTTCAGGATGCTCGGGATCTGATCATTCAGATAGTTTGTGGTGGGAAATGAAACCTGGGTTCTACTAGAGGTTTTTTTAAACTATCTTTAAGTTTCATGTCAGATGTAATGATTGTTTTTAACTTTTTACTTCTGTGCGTGTGACCGACTCTGGCTCATCACCTGCTGGTGCAACACTATGGCTACAAAGACGAGGGGTGATGGTCATCTTCTTTTTTTTCTTTTTTTTTTTTTATGAACACGCTCAGGTTCAAATACAGTCAATTACAACAAAACATATATATGCTATTTAATTTACAGTTTGTATATTTTATATATTTTCGGGTATAAATCATAATTTGCATTCATCAAAAAAACTTATGATCCATTGCAATGAGGGACTTTTTTTTTTTACCAAATTATTAACTCAATCTAAGTCTATTTTATTATTATTATTAATGATTAAATAGGATGAATAAAAATGGAAGTGAAACCAAATAAATGTAATGATGAGCTTGTTCCTTTTTTTTTTTTAAAGAAATTTTCTTTTTAAGTTGACTTTTGTTTTTCTTTCTAAACCAAACTTGGTTGGAGGCACTTTTCTATTTGAGTGTAAACGCTGTATTTGAATAAGAATTATTTGACACTAACTTTTTCATGTGATTGTTCAAACTAAGTTTTATTCTTTAATTTTTTCGGTTTAACAAAAAACTGGGCTACGCATTGGTTAGCACAGTGGCCTGAAGTCAAGAAGGTTGGCACTTGGGGCGGGGCTTGAAACACTGGTCTTCCTGTGTAGAGTTTGCATGTTCTCCCCATGTATGTGTGGGTTTTCTCCAGGTACTACGGTTTCCTCCTAACCTTCAAAAATATACATGTTAGGTTAATTGTCTGTTACAAAATTGCACCAAGAAATATTTGTGTGTGGCCCAGTGACAGACTGGTTGACCTGTTCAGGATGTATCCTGTATCTCTCTCGAAATCAGCCGGGATAGGCTCCGGCATCCCCCACAAGGCTGTTTGGTTAAGTGATTCAGAAGACTAAACGAAACATAAAAAACTTTATAAAAATAAAAGTCTTAAACTCATATCTTGTATCATGCATGTAAAAATCCATGAAATGAAAAGAATTAAAAGGGCTTGTCAACCAAACTTTGAAAGCGGGAACAGTCTGATATGTTTTGCCGCCTTTTTTTCGTTTTGAAGCATGAGATCAAAGCCATTTAATTAAACAAAACTACCATGTTTCTGTTCGAAAATTATTCATCAGTTTGAAGTCAGAAAATATTTACTTTAAAGGGACTTGAAAGTGATTTATTTTTCTTTCTAAAACCATTTCTGATGTTTTGATGTGTTTTTTTTTTTTTTAATATACCGTACTTTATTAATCCCTGACCGAGAAATTTGTGTGCTGCACTACACCGCAGCAGGCTGCCACCTCTGACTGCACCAATGGTGGGAGAAACGGGGGGTTATGTGTCTTCTCCAAAGACCTAACCTCTAGCCTAACCTTTTTATGTTTAACTGTAGTTCAAATCTAATGAATGTGTTAGAAATGTGGCACATTTCATACTTTTTTGGCTTTAAATAGTTTTTTGAAAACTATAACTTTCTCAAACCAAATGATGGCGCTCATGTGCAAATATTCCAAAAGAACTGTTCACGTTTTACAGTTTGATCTGATATGAATATTCAAAACTGTGATTTCAGAAGGGATCAGTGGAGAAGAAAATCTCTTTCCTGAACACATCTGGATCACTGCAGCAAAAAAGTTTTCTGTTTTTTCTTTGTGATGTTTTAAACTTGTAAAAGGAGGTTTTAAAATATGTGTAATGTATCTGTGCAAAAATAAATGTACAGTGTGCTCAAATTAAATGCCTGAAATTCTTGGATTGTTCTGTTACTCTTTTTCTTAATAAACTTTTTAATAGTAACAGTTGTGTTCGGTTTTATTTTCATGATGAACAACAGTGTAAGTTTTCTGACTAGAGTTTCTCGGATGATAAACTTCCTCATCTTGTCATCTACTCCTATCACCTGTCTGAAGTCACTGAGTCGATCAGATGAAGGATTTGATCAACCACACAGATCTAGTTTCAGGTAACTAAGGACTCAGCTTCATAGCAACAGGAGATAGTTGTAACACCACTAGGATCTGATGTTGTCTGAAATGCTTTCTGGGAGAAAAGGTAATTTTTTAAGAGTTCGCATGTGTAAAAATTCTATTAACATAATTCCACTTCATTTTTTTTGTTGTTGATCATCAGGTGTTCCGGCTCATTTTGGTCCCTCAGCCAGGTAAAGAGAATTAAAATCTCAAGTTTTATGTTAAAAAGAGGGTTTTTGTGTTTGATTTAATTTAGTGTCAGCACAAGTTCTCTTTTTTGTCTTTATTATTAATAAAGTTCAGCCAAATACTTGAATAATATACTAATACTAATACTTTCTTTTAAATAAAAATGTAAAATGTGGTTGGGCATAAAATAAGTGTTTACTTCGGTCTAGAAAAACCTTTCAGTTTGTTTCTTGTTTCATAAGTTTGGATTCCATAGATATTTTGTTGAAGAAAATCAATTGATTGAAGGAAAGAATAAATAACTCAGTAATTTCTTCCCTTTTTTAGAGAGAAAATTATGTTTTTTTTTAATCTGCAGGGATTTAAAACACTTTAAAATGGAACAGTTTGTGTGTTCATTTGTCCTGCTACGTTCAAATTCATTTTTTAGTTTTTTTTTTTTTTTCTGAAACTTGACCTTTCTGTGTGAAGTTTGCATGTTCTCCCTGTGTACGCGTGGGTTTTCTCTGGTTTCCTCCCACCCTCAAAAAACAAGCGTGTTCGGTTGATTGGCCATTGCCAAATTTCCCCTCGGATTGCGAGTGTGTGTGGATAGTTGTCTGTGTGAGTCCCCGACAGACTGGTAACCTGTTCGGGGTGTACCCTGCCTCCTGCCTTAAATCAACCGGGATAGGCTCCGGCAACCCCGCAGCCCCTTTGGGAATAAGCGGTTCAGAAGATAACTGTGATTGCATTTCTTTATAGTTAAATGTGTGAAAAATAAAAGATGTCTGCTGAATTTTCTATTTTTAGGGATAAAAACATTATCAGACATTAAAACTGATAACATATCTATGAAATGTGTTTTATAATTCAAATGTTGGGGTGTTTCTATTCATTTTTAATGTTGTTTCTGGCAGAATTTTGGAGTTGGCACAGCATAAAACCTCCAAAACAGACTGGGCGACGACTCCATGGTAAAAAAAAACAACTTCTTTTTACTTCATTTTTCTCCAACGTGTCCAATTTTCAGTATAGCTTTTTATTTTTTGTGTTGGTACATTATGACCTTTATATTTTTACAAAGACATTTGAGATTCTTCATTTATTCTTTAATCAATGATTGTAATTGTCTCCAAGAATCCAGCAGCGAGGGTGGGTAGAGTTTCTTATTCAAGCTTATTTTCTGTAATTCAACTTAATCAAAAGCATATGTGGAAAAATTTGGATGTTTTTATTGAAATGTGAAAAGTAAATTTCTGATTGGCTCTTTTTTTTGTCCTCTACTGACTTTTTCATAATAATACTTCACTTTTCTAACATTCCTTCCTTCTTATTGATCTTAACCCTCAGTAGGACGCTGAGTTGGGGCAACCAGGAGCCGATATGGCCCATTTCTATTTCAGCACTCGGATCGGCTCCAAGTGCAAGAATCCAATACCTATCCAGGCACAAAAGAGACCTCTCAGCAAGAGAGGACCTCTGGGGGTAAGAACACCTCCAACGTTATTGATGATGTTATCAGAAAGAGATGAGAGGAAGTTTGTTTGTTCTCTGCTCTAAAAACCCTTTTATCTTCTGCTTTGTCAACAAATTTAAAGTAAAAATGTTTAGAGAGTTCCTTAGGATGGTCCATTTAGGAGATGGTAAAGTACTGTTTAGGATCAAAGCCAATCAGGCCTCTATAGACACACACACACACACACACACACACACACACAGTGGGAGTTATAGCCTGATGGTCTGATGGTCTTTATGAGTGCTTATTGTTGTTTCAATTACATCTCTGACATATTGGTTGCAGCGGCACGGTGGGGCAGTGGGTTGCACATTGGCCTCATAGCAAGGAAGTCAGTCGTGGGTTTGAGTCCCAGGTGGGGACGAGGCTTGGAACCTTTCTGTGTGGAGTTTGCATGTTCTCACCGTGTCTCCGTGGGTTTCCTCCGGGTGCTCTGGTTTCCTCCCACCCTCCAAAGACATGCATGCCAGGTTGATTGGACGGTGCCAAATTGCCCCAAGGAATGTGTGTGTGTGTGTGTGTGGTTGTATGTGTGTGGCCCTGTGACAGACTGGTGACCTGTTCAGGGTGTACCCTGCCCCTCGCCTTGAAACAGCCTGGATGGGCTCCAGCATACCCCTTAAACCTGTGAGAGATGGACGCACAAGAAGGTGACATATTGGTTGCACAGTGGCTGCACAGCCAGGCAGTTCGAGTACCAGAGTGGCATTGAGGCCTGAAATACTGCCCTTTCTGTGTGGAGTTTGCATGTTCTCCCTGTGAAATTGTGGGTTTTCTCCGGGTACTTTGGATTCCTCCTACCTTACAAAAACATGCATGTTGGGTTGATTGGCCTCTATGAAAATTACACCTAGGAATGATTGTGTGTGGCACCACAACAGACTGGCGACCTGTTCAGGGTGTATCCTGGTTCTTGTCTTAAAGCAGCCAGGATAGGCTCCGGCACCCCGCACGACTGCATTAGGGATAAGTGGCTCCGAAGAAGAAACGAAAAAAATTGGTACCATGTGTACCACTCACACTCTGAGAGCCTAAGAAAACATCTTTACTGGCTTTAAAGGACAACCCTCTTCCTAATAACTTAGACAACAACTAAACGATGTACTTTTAAAACATTTTGATTGTAATTGTGTTTGATTTATCATAGATTTGCTTTTTTTTTTGCTCTAAACTAAAAAAAAAAAAAATTCCACTTTTTAATCTGTCATTTTTTTCTTCATATTATTTTATTTTTATGCTTCTAAAAAAACTCCTAAAAACAGTTAAAGGGGAAAAAAAGTCACTGTTTGTCCACATTTTCTAAAGAAATAGAACTTTAAACATGTTCTTGTTTTGTGGGTTCATTTTTTACACGTGTATCTTTAAGTTCAGACGGACGTTGAACTATTGTTCTATGTTCTGGTTTCTAATGACCGTTTGTCTAAGACACACAGTGTATGACGGACATGGTAATGAGTTGTATTTTCCTCCAGGAAAGAGGAGGAGGTGAGCTTCTTCAGGAAGACCCAACGTCCTTCCTCTAAGACGTCTCAGTATAAAAATATTGTACGCTTGTCAACGCCCAAGTTCAGGAGCCAAAGTTCCAAAGAAGTGAGGTAAAATTACACAATTTTAAGAGGACTAAAAGAAAAATTCAGCTTTAAATGCAACATTAGAAAAGTACAAGAGCCAAAAGTTAGTTTTGTGTTCATTATGTTTTGTTTACCTCATTGAACGTACATTTACAGTATGAAACCACTTGGTATTTCCTCATTGTTTTCAGTTATGTGTCCTACAGAAGCCTGGGACATCACTGGTATCTATTTCACAAAATTATTTCCACATTCAGATATTTTTATTGTGCCAGTCTCAGATCCTTGGCACGGCCTGAAAGAGCACACAAACAGATGAAACTTTCATTTTACAGACTAACAGAAACATTATGAGAAGGCAAACGGGTCCCGGTCTCATGTCTTGGCAGCAGAAGGAAGTTACCACTCAGACATCTGTTATTTTAGTGTCAGACTGCGGCCGAGCCAGGAGACGGGACAATGCAGTGTATTGTATAAAGTTCAGGTCCCCCGGGATGCAGATAGACAATCACAGAAGTCTTTTTATACATCCTGAACTCAACGACTGGACATGTTGTCGGCTACAGAAAGATTTAGGACATTCATTTGGTGTTTGTTGAAAATTCTCTAAAGTAGAGAGAAGATGGCAAATTGAAGATACAAAAAAAATTAATAATTTTAGATGGAATCTACAAAAAGAGACACACATAAACAATCTAAAACTAATCTTTGAAGAACAAATTTTATCATCGATAAAGTTTACCGTTAGTTGAATTGTACATTTTAAACCCTGAAGGGAAATTTGAGTGCTGCGGTGCAAACAGAAAGACCAAAGAAGAACTGGTAACTACCTCCTGACTGGTAGTTACAGACTACAGGATGAAAAGTTAAAGAGTTTGATGGAGGACGGACAACTGTACTGTTTCTTTGAGCAGCAGGGTTGCAGAAGTCTGTAACTGAAGCTGCTCCTCAGGTGGACGGTGTGGGATGGGTGAACCCTCATCCACGCAAGTGAACACCACACCAAAGCAACTTTCCGAGGACTATGTTCCTCCTCGAGAAAACCAGAATGGAGTCGGAAATATGCAGAGGTTGCTTGAGCATCTGTTACCACGACAACAACGTCATTTATTATTAAGTTTGTGCTCATCAGGTTTTTAAATAAAACTGATATTTTTATTGGTAAACCTTAGTAAACCATTTACAATCGCTTCTTAAAAACCTCTGAAAAACACTGTGAAAAAGGCGGTGAACTCAAGCAAATTACTCAAAAATATAGAGATAGATTTTTTTTTTGTTAGTTTTAATATACTTTATTCATCCCTCACCGGAAAATTTGTGTGCTGCATTACACCGCAGCAGGCTGCCACCTATGATGGCGCCAATGGTGGGAGAAACAGGGGGTTCAGTGTCTTCTCCAAAGACACTAGACATGAACTCAGTGGGATATGAACCCCCAAACTTCCAGTTAACTTCCAGTCTGCGGGCAAACGCTCTAACCACTGAACCACTGTCTACCGATGAATGACATGTGTTTTTTTTAAACAGATACAGCACTTCAACATTAACTTTATTAATAAAAAAAATTGTTGCTGGTTCACCAGCTCATCCATTCAAGTGAGGGGTGAGCCAACCACAGATCCAGCTTTGTTAATCAGTTTGTTGAATCTGTTGGCATTCTTTATTTTTATACCAGCCCCCCGGCGGCCACAGCAAACAACAGGACACCCTCCATGATGGAATGAAAGAACACAGAGAGCATCTTGTTGCCGAAGTCGAAGAACCTGAGTCTTCTCAGTTTAAATCCCCCCAAAAACACAATGCATGGATGATTGGATAGATGAATTGATTTTTGGATAGACTAAATCCAAACTAAACTGATTGTTTGGCAGAAAAATACACATTAATTGGTTGCATTGATGGGTGAATGAATGGATGAATGAATGGTGGAAAGATGGACGTAGGATTAGCCACATAGGATCAAATGATGTGTGCAGCTCTCGATTTTAAAATACATTTTATTTTATTCATTTTCTCTCAAGTAAAACCCCAAACTGTATTTTTATAAGAGTTTACGATATATTCAGAGATTCTTATGTCCTTTTTTCTGCTGATCCCTCAGGCCTCCTCACACACCTCGGTGTGAGAGTAACTGTCCCATCTGGCACATCAACCCTCGACTCAAACCGAATCTCACTCCACGACTCCTGCAGCTCTCAAACCCCAAACTGACTCACCCTGATTTCCTGACTGACCGAGATGTAAGATGTAAACATTTTACAATCAAAGAAATTCACATTTTAATACGAGTCAACAGTTTATTCCAGCTTCAGAGTAACTGAACGGATCAAACTCAATGTTGTATTGATGTAAAAAAAATTTTTTTCTATATTTCAAGCCTCATATTTTTTTAAATGATTCAATTTTTTATTTTTATCTTTTGTAGAGTGTAGCTTCCACCGTCTCATTTGCATCCAGAACAGCTCGGATCTCTCAGAGGCTCACCATGCTGTCTTTACCTAGATTAAAAGAGAGCAACATCTCCTACCGAATGGGACGTCCTGAAGAACCGATCAGGACTGTAAGAACATCATCATCACATCAATAACAACTGAAAAAATAGTTTCGATCTGTTAGAGAATAAAAAATTATAATAAATATATCAATCAATTGTTAAAATGGTTTCTATTCATTGTTATTTTTATTCATTTGAGTAAATCAGAGGGAATATTGTGATTTAATGTGGTATTAATTCTTTTTTTAAAGCATAAATAGATAATCATTGCACGTGTTTGTTAGCCAAGAATTGTGATGCTCGCCTTAGAATTACACAAATGTGTGTAAATGAAATATAAAAAGACTTGGAGCATGTTTTTGAAATGGGAATAAAGTTCAAACATAGTAGAAACCTCTAAAAGGCGTTGGCTCAGTGGTAGAAAATCTATATTTGGACTGGAAGAAGCTGGTTCAATTCCCAATGGGCACATGCCTAAGTGTCACCAAACTGCCTTCCTTATTTTTGTTTTTTGAATTTTAATTAATTTATTTACTCTAACCCCACTCTTGTCTCATCAGGTTTCCAGAGCAGCGAGAAAAGCAACAGCAACTGTACGTGTCGAGATGCTAGCACTACCAAAACAACTTTCCGAGGACTACGTTCCTCCTCGAGAACCAGAATGGAGTCGGAAAAATGCAGAGATTGCTTGAGCATCTGTTACCACGACAACCACGTCATTTATTTTTAAGTTTGTGCCCATCAGGTTTTTAAATAAAACTGATATTTTTATTGGTAAACCTTAGTAAACCAGTTACAGTGGCTTTTAAAAAATCTCTAAAAAAAACCACTGTGAAAAAGGCGGTAAACTCAAGCAAATTACTCAAAAATATAGGGATAGATTTTTTTTTGTTAGTTTTTAATATACTTTATTAATTCCTGACTGGGAAATTTGTGTGCTGCACTACACCGCAGCAGGCTGCCACCTATGACGGCGCCAATGGTGGGAGAAATGGGGGGTTAGGTGTCTTCAAGTTCTCCAAGGACCCTAGACATGAACTCAGTGGGCTGAGAATCCGCGAACTTCTGGTTAACTTCCGGTCGGCGGGCGAACGACCTTACCACTGAGCCATCGTCTCCCAATGAACGACATCTGTTTTTTTTTGTTTTTGTTTTTTTTTTTTTTTTAAAAAGATAATTGCAACGTTAACTTCATTATTAATAAAAAAAATAGTTGCTTCCAATTTTGGGGGGTTTTCACCACAACATCTTGTAATGCTTTACGTTAAAATTAAAATGTCTGTATTCCTCATCAACAGAATGCAGTGATGCACATATTTTTTTCTTTCCCCAGTTGAGCTGGATTTTGAATTATCCCAACCCCATGTTTCAGTTTTTGTATAATGACACTGCAGGGTAACATTTTTACTAAACATAAAGCACAAGCATGAACAATTCATGTATTTAATCTTTCAGAAATTTGTTAAGAGGCTGTTTTTTTCTCAAGAGGGAGGTACATTAGTTAAAACCGGTTGCTGTGCCTCAAACAAAATGTCTATGATCTGTGAAGTGTCTCAAGCAGACATCATGGGACCTTTTTTTTTCACATTTCTCTCGGCCAGTTATGCAGACATATTGTGTCCTACTACTCTTATGCTGATGACATTCATAGTTACATCTGACTATCACCAGGTGATGATTTCATGAACCACCTCATTGGAAAATTTCCTCCCTCCAAATCTAGACCTCTGCCCTAATTTCTCTCACTTGGTACCAATTACTTCTCCCTGATTTCTCCAGTGGTGTCTCGTCCTCTCTTGGCTTCTTAAACCCTGGTGTCCATGACTGCTGCATCAGATAATCTGGCTGCACTGCTCTGCTGCTGTCCAGCTCTCATACAGCCATGATGGTGTCCCTCCATATCTGGTCCCGGTCACTCTTTCATCCTGTTGTCCCTCCACGCCTGGACACTCATTGTGCTGTCCCTCCATGCCTGTTCCCTCATCGTGCTGTCCGTCCGCGCCTGGTACCTCACCGTGCTGTCCGTCCACAGCTGGTCCTTAATTGTGCAGTTCGTCCACGCCTGGTCCCTCATTGTGCTGTCTGTCCACACCTGGTCCCTCATCCTGCTGTCTCTCCACCTCTGGTCCCTCACTGGGCTGTCTCTCAACTTCTGGTCCCTCATCGTGCTGTCCGTCCACGCCTGGTACCTCACCGTGCTGTTCGTCCACAGCTGGTCGCTAATTGTGCAGTTCGTCCACGCCTGGTCCTTCATTGTGCTGTCCATCCACGCCTGGTCCCTCCTCGTGCAGTCCGTCTGTGCCTGGTCCCTCATCCTGCTGTCCATCCACGCCTGGTCCCTCATTGTGCTGTCCATCCACGCCTGGTCCCTCCTCGTGCAGTCCGTCTGTGCCTGGTCCCTCATCCTGCTGCCCGTCCACGCCTGGTCCCTCATTGTGCTGTCCGTCGACGCCTGATCCCTGATTGTGCTGTCTGTTCACACCTGGTCCCTCATCGTGCTGTCTCTCCACCTCTGGTCCGTCCACGTCTGGTCACCCCTGTTCAGCTTGCTGTTCTGCATCCCTGTTCCATGCAATAAACTGGCTATGCATCTGGGTTTTACTTCCCCACCATCATGACAGATGATCGAACTGTGGATTTAATCTGAGACTGCACCCACAGAGCTTTGTGTAGATGTGGTACAACTTTCTCCGGCTAAACAATCAGTCTATTTTACCAAAACTTGATCAGTTCTGAACTTCAACATCAAATTAAACAAAGTCAGGATGGAAACTATGTCTATATAAGACCTGGAAAGACTTCTTTAGGTTTTTTTTATCAATGGTAATTTAGGTTACTGTAATGCTAAAACAGAATCTCTGGTCCAAACAGAAGTGGAAACTGTGATAATAGTTCTGTTCTTGGGTCTCTCCACTTGCTTCCTGTTGCTCACAATTTGGAACAGTTCTGCTTCTATTCTTTTTCTGTTCTGGACATCTCTCCATAGCTTAAAACCAAAGTCCATTTCTGACATGTCGGTTCCATATGAACCATCATAGATTCTGGAAACCCTTGGAACAACGTGAGAAATGAGAGGGAAAGTATACAAAACTGTGGTGAGACCGGTCATGCTGTTTGGTCTAGAAACAGTAGGACTGAGAAAAAGACAGGAAATAAAGATGGAGGTAGCAGAGATGAAGATGCTGAGGATCTCTCTGGGAGGGACCAGAATGGACAGTATCAGAGGAACAGCACATGTTAGAGGTTTTGGAGATAAAGTCAGAGAGGCCAGACCGAAATGGTTTGGACATGTACAGAGGAAAGAGAGAGTACATCAGCAGAAGGATGGTGGGTTTGGAACCACCAGGAAAGAGGCCTAGAGGAAGACCAAAGAGTAAGTTCATGGATACAGTAAAGGAAGACATGAAGATAGTTGGTTTGACCGAAGAAGATGCAGCAGATAGGGTTAGATGGAAGAAACTAACTTGCTGTGGTGACCTCTGATGGGAAATTCCGAAAGAAGAAGAAGACACTCCGTTCAAAACCAAGCCAAACTTCAAATAAACAAGAGGGATCAGTTTTATGTACTCTCGTGTGGTTTTATTTGACAGAGGTTCTGAATCTTTACTATGTTTTTGTTTGGCTAGACTCTGTCATATTTTAAGTCTGTGGCCTCGAGCAGTCAGCCCACACGTTCTGTAAAACACAGGAAGAATAAACCAAGACTTGGTTGGGGCATTGTTGTGCTTTCTTAAAGTGACCTCAAGTTTTTCTTCATTTATCAGATTCATATCTTTGTTTGTGTTTAATATTTCACTTACGTCTAAAATGAAGATTGAATTTTAACAAAACAGATCGATATCTCACTTAAGATTATGTAGAATTTTAGGGAATGAACTCCCCACATATTTTCTTTCAGGGTTTAACTGCAGCAAGCTATTTTAGGACAAAGTTACAGGAACTTTCTCTTGACAAAAGGTCTTTGGTAAATAGAAGTGAGGAACTGGCAGAAAGGCAAAAACTCTGTTGAATGCTGTGGTTTTGGACCAATAAATCTACTGGACTTTACTATACAAACTGTGTTTTTCCAATTAACCACGACTTGTGGTGAGTAGGAAGAGCATCCATGTGGTTTTACTCTGGTTTATTCCTTCGAGTAAATGGTCCGGAACACGGCTAAGAGGTATGAAAAACGATCCTTTCTACGGAAAGGTTGTCAAAGTTTATCCAGAGGTGTTTGAGAAACTTGGACTAGACTCTGAGAACCATTCAGGGAATTTTGGTCGAAAAAATTTTTGTGCTGAAAAAAATGAACATTTGGTTTGTTTTCTGTTATAATAGATGCCTGATAATCAAAAATATGCTTCAGTATGAATTAGAAGATGTTGACTTTCAAACCAACAGGAGATATCTCTGAGAACTGTGTGGGGGTGTTGTTACTGGCTAAATAAAACTAGGGAGTGTTGAGAATAAATATAGTATCATTGATAGAACAGGCATCTGGTTTCACATCCGTTTGAAGTCATTCAAAACTTCGGACAGAAAAAATCTTCTGTCCCATGTATGTAAACGCAATAAATTAATCGACCAAGCATTTTTTCAAGACAAACTTCCTTTGTCAATGAAACTGACCATTCTTTTTTTTTTTTTAATCTGTCCTATTTGGTGTTGTGACAAGCAGAATGATGATCTGTATTTCAAGTATTGCTGGAAAGTTTTGTTCTACCAGGGTCAGCACCATGTGCCGCCCCTGGCAAGCTTTTTTTGTTTATTTTAAATGCTTTACAACCAAAATGGCCGTGCTTTCTGTGTTTCTTTTTGCTGGACTTGACACGGATCACTGAGGTGAGGGTAGGGGGCTGAAAAAGAAGAGGAATAAGGTACAAAAGAAGAAGAAAGGGGGATAAAGTGAAAAGACAATTTGAAGTTACAGTATTAAGCATCACGACCACCCTGCTGGTTTATCTAAGGCAGTGGTCCCCAACCACCGGGCCGCGGACCGGTACCGTGCCGTGGGTCATATAATACCGGGCCGCACAAAAAGAAGAAATAACTTTCGTTATTTCCATTTGGTTTATTATTCCAGCTATAACGATGTTTTATTTTCAAAAGTCATCGGATTTTCTGATGCAGCCGGGGTGAGAGAAGCCTGGGCTTCCCATTTGAGGCTATTGCCCCCGCGACCCGGCCCCGGATGAGTGGAAGATGACTGAATGGAACATCCATCAATGACTCACCTTTGTTGCATCATTCCATTAAATTTGAACCCCTAAACTAGCAAAAGGAGTAAAAAAAAACAAAGATCTATAGGAAGCTTCTTTACGAACAGGAGTTACAGAGTTACAAAGAAAACTGGACCCTAGAAACACTCTTCAGGTTTCAGGTCAAGATGGGACTGGCTGGTTCCAGCAAAACAAATTCATAAATCCGATTGATCTAGTCTTACTGTGAGGAGCCTAACTGGTATTTTTATTCACTTTGTTTTTGTGATGTCTTTTATTTTGAAGGTATGCTTGCCGTTACCATAGCAACCAGAGTGCGCTCGAGCGGAGAGAATGTTTCCACGTTATAAAGACGCTGCTAATAAGCTTTCTCGTGAAGACAAAGTGGTTAAAAGATTACTATTTTTTTTTTTTTTTAAACAGTTTTTTCAGGCTTTTCTTATCACCTTTAGACCGGTCCGTGAGCATATTATCCTACACTAAACCGATCCGATGCGCAGAAAAGGTTGGGGACCTCTGATCGAAGGAGAAAAAAAAGTAGTTTAAAGCCAGTGATCAAGCTGACACACACAACAAAATCTTCTATAGCAAATGATGTAGAACACAAACATATGTTACTAGAGTTATAATAATATTGGTTGAGAGCAAGGAACATAGCGGACAGTAAACAGTGTGATACACTGTGAGAGTGTGAGTGAAAGCACATACATGCTGCCGATGTGAACCATGTGCTTATTAGGACCAACAGATCCTCACCAGCCCCAAAAGACTAGAACGAGGGATGCAGAGACACACGCAACCCGGGCCTGCGCTCATCCAACTCCTGGGACCCTGAGTTTGACCATTCAAAAATAGATAGGTATCTGTTCTTATGGTTTGCTATAACTCATTAGTCCTAATAGTGAAACCACAAAGTCCTGCATAATGTATGAACTAAAACTTTGAAATATTTCACATAAAAATTCTTAAAATGTCCAAACCTGTATTCAGTTTTAGTAAAATATAAATCATGGAAAATATATCAAATAAAACACATCGGGAAAAGATTTAGGAAAATTAGATTAGTGGTGCAGATTGAAATGATCAGATCTGAGTAAAAACAGTCAAATCACAAAGGGTGATGAAGCAGAGGCCAAGACATTCCTCACAGCACTACTGAATCCTCTTAGCAACACACAAAAACAAACTCCATTCAAATTCTGGACACATTCATCTCGTCTGATTATTGTCTCGCTGCCATGTTGGATCAATGCAAGACCATTTTTTTAACCATCACAACCTTGTAACCTCAGACTCTTCACTTCATCAACACTTGCCAATCGTCACATCACCTCATCGTCTGCTTTCATCAAATTAAAATGATTCAGTCGGGAAAAAAATGATAATCTAACACTAGTAAAAGGTTTTTTATTCTGGCTCAGTCTGTCGGAATAATCAACCGGTCTCCATCTGACTTATATTTTTATATATCAAAGGGTAAAAGATGCCTTTTGCCGCTGTGATGGACCAAGCAGTGCAAATAGACAGGCACAAGGTTTTAAGTAAAAAAAGGGGTCTTTTTATTGAACCCAAAAAAAAATATCAAATGTTCAACAATTATAAAAGAGGTCAAAATAACTAACTCAACTCAAGATAAGGTTTAACAAAAGAGAATTAACTCAAACAAACAGACCTAACTGACTGAGAACAGCATGACCTTAAATGAAAGAATACTAAACCACTGCCAACACAAAAGGGGGGGGTTAACAAAACAGCTTAACTAAATCTAAGCTAACAAAACCAATTTCACCCCTAAAGAAAATAAATGGTTCAGTCCAATTAGGTGACTCCAGCCCAGGACAGCAGGTGATCCTTCAGCCCAGGAACTGGAGCACCTGCAAACTCAAGAAAATCAAATTAATGTGAATCAACAACATAAATCAAACATGTGCACTAATCTAAACTTGTATTAAGTCCAAAGTAAAGAAAAGTGGTTTAACAAACAAAATATCTAAATTATATTCATAAAGTGAATAAATTATAAAGTTTACAAACTAAATGGTTGTGTGGCTGTAGCCATCACAGCCGCATTTCAAAAGTTTTTTGTCTGTTTTGTTAAAAAATATATATACAAAAATCATCACCTGGTGGATTGAGCCATTAAAATAAAAGAATGAGTCGTCTGCGTAGAAGGAAATCTGGAATGTGTAAAATGTTTACCACTTTGTTCAGGAATATATCATTTGCGTAAAGTAATTCAGTTTGTAATATTATACCAACACCTTATTTATACGTACTCATGTTGGGTTTAAATATTTAATTAAAACATATTTTAAATTAAATTCTCTGTTGAGTACTCTTAATTAACTGTGATGTCTCCTTTAATTTCACAAGAAAAATAGACATTTTAGTATTTCCGCGCACATCAGGGAAGCATTTTACCAAGATTTTAACTATTGCAATTTTCATGTCGAGGTGGGAGGTTTTCTAGCGCAACCAGGTTGACAAGTTAGCAGACTAATTTTTACAATATCGAATTTAGTAGGGGCAGCGGGCTGCATGGTGGCGCAGTGGTTAGCACAGTGGCCTATGGCCTAGAGCACAGTTCCTGCATGCCCCAAAGTCTGTTTATTAGATGACTTGAAGGAAAGAAAAGTGGAAACCCATGACTTCCAAAGTGACTCGCAAAGAAAGCTATCCTCCTGAACTGGAAATCCAAAAACACCTTTAGCATTAACCAGAACAAAACCCCCTGTCGGACAACATCAGTTTAGAGATTGTGTCTGCATCCACCAAACATAACTCGTCAACCTCAGAGACTCTTTAGTCCAAACTTAGTAGTCACATCATTCGGAAAGGATTTGGTGGGCGGTGTAGATTTGGACTGGATGGCGGGAATAGAGTTGGGGCAGGATGGGCTGGCTATGATGTGGAGGGCAGTGTACTCGGCTGGTTGGGATGTGAGACCTCTGAGTTGGTATCTGTAGGGTGCGCGGTTCGCAATGGGCTGATGGGGCGGTGAGGCTCTGTTGGGAGTTGGCTGTCAAAGCACAAGTGTTGGAGAGGTCGGGCCGTTGGGCGTGGATAGAGGTTTCCTTTAACTGGTGCTCTGACCTAAGTTTGGTCTGGTTGGTTCTGAGACACGGCTGCAGTTGGACGCTGGTTGGCCTGATATACTGGGGTCCATGATGCATCCATAGCAAAGTGTCTGGTTTTGCAGAGAGACTGGATGGGTAAGAGGACAGGGGGCGATCTTTACTGAAACAATTCACAGGCAGCTGAGATGAAAACGAGATTCCAACACGTACTGGTAAATTGCTTCTATTGGCTGAAAAATCATATAGTAACACGTTGATGATGAGATTTTTTAATGTATTTTTCCAACGTTCCCTTTCATACAACTATTTAAATTTTAAACATACAGAATGTACAGTTGAGTTTTAGGAAGAAAATCTATATTTTGTTAAACCAGTTTGTGACAATAACTTACACAAAGTGTGATCAAAGCTGATTTATTGGGAGCACAGTATGGGTCGGGTGACGGGTCATGGATGTACTCTGTGCTTTTGATAGAATACAATAAAATGTGCTTGTTTTTCTTTAGAGGGTGTGACTTGTTTTCCACACTCTGTTGAACAGAAGAAAAACACCCCCAGGCTCAGGAAACCAACCCCAACACTGTGTGCTCTCTGTACAGCCATCATCTGGTTTAAAAAAAAAAAGGGCTTCTGTAGAAGTTTGTTGGTTTTACAGCCAGCAAATAGAAAAATATAATTCTCCATTGATGTGCTGCCTAATGTGTGCACATAAATCTACAGTCAGAGAGTTTATGTGCACTTGAAAGCAGCGGAGTGTTTTATGAGGAGCAGAACTACCTGTTGGGCTGGTGCTGGTTTCTGTTTATCTCATCGGTTTCCCACGATGAGAACGTTCACCCTGCCGGCTTATTGGAGGAAACCTCATCCTCTCCTCTGTCCCACCTACTTCAACCTCTTCAGAGAAAGGTCAAGATTTCTTTTCTCTTCTGTAAACCGAGAATCTGGATGTCTTCTCGTTTCTCACACACAGCTATTTTACCAGCTTTTTTCAATAAAATGTTTGAAAATTAAATAGAAAATACAGATGAACACAACTGTAGATCGTTTAAAAAGGGGCTGCTGGTAGGTCTCGGCATGAAAATTTGACATATTTTCTACCACATTTGGGTTCTTGTTTTTTTTACTGTGACTCACATCGCCAGCTTTTAATCATGTTTGGACAGTCATGCTTTGTTTTGCAGTTGAAAGTCTTAATTAAATCAGCTCGTTGCATCCTGAAGCTTTGCCTGGAGGACTCTCACACAGATGAGAAACTTCCACAATCCAAAGATGAAGTCATGAATTTATTCAACAAAGAAAATATGAAGGATTTAATAAAATACCGTTGTTACTGCTTTTTTTTAAGAATTTCCGTTTGGGCAGCACGGTGGGACAGTGGGTAGCACAGTGACCTCACATCAAGAAGGTTGTGGGTTCAAGTCCTGGGTAGGGATGAGGCTTAGAAAACTGTCTTTTCTGTGTGGAGTTTGCATGTTCTCCCCAGTCTGTGTGGGTTTTCTCTGGGTAGTCCGGTTTCCTCCCACACTCTAAATACATGCATTCTAGGTTGATTGGCCGGTGCAGAAATTACCCCTGGGAATGAGTATTTGTGTGGCCCCTCAACAGACTGGCGACCTGTTTGGGGTGTACTAAGCCCTTCGCCTTAAATTGGCTGGGAGGGGCTCCTGTAACCCCCCCCCATCCCCCCGCAACCCTGAAAGAGATAGACGGATAAGAAGACGACTGACTGACTCACTTTCTGTTTAGTTATCCACACTCTCATTCATACAGCCATCTACAGATCCATAGATGCATCCATCCACCCATTCAGTCATTCAGTCATTTATTTTTGGCTGCTTAAGCCTAAGCAGTAAAACCCATACTTCCTTCACCCCAGCCACATTTTCCAGTTAATCCAGGAGGATGCAGAGACATTCTGGGCCGAGTGCAAGATTTTGTCCCCCCACCATGTGCTGTGTTTCTAGGGGTCTCTGATCAGTGGAACGTGGCCAAAACAGTGAGATGATCAGAACCAACTTGGTGCCAAAACTGTTCAAATTTGTTTCAAATCTTTGACTGAGCGACACAGCGGCCTCAGAGCAAGTTTGCATGTTCTTCCCGTGTATGCCGGAGTGTTCACCGCATGTGCATGCTGCAAAAACACTTTCTCCTTACGTTCGAATGTGGGCGTGGCAAGGAAACAAATGGCATGGCAGAAAACAACCTGGTATTTTGATAGAACTCGTTTAATAAATAGAAATGTTTGCAAATGACTTAAAACTGGATGAATTTAAAAGAAAACCTGTTTTTGATACTTGGAGTTCATTTTGTATAAAACTTGCTCTTTAATAAACTCCTCAATAAATCTTAAATATTTATTGTGTTTTACCAGGAATCACATTTTAGTGATATTATCTCTTTTTTAAACACTTTCTTTTGGGGGCGTCATGGTGGCACAGGGGTTTTTCCGGGTACTCTTGTTTTCCCTTACCCTCCAAAAACATGCATAATAGGTTGATTGGCTACTACATGATTCCCCCTAGGAATGATTGTGTGTGTGGCCTTATGACAGATTGGCGACCAGTTCAGGGAGTACCCTGAACTTCGCCTCAAATCTGCCGGGATGGGCCCTGGCACACCCCGCAGCGACCCTATACCGGATAGACAGTTACTGACTGAATTTCTTTTGGTGGGAAAAATTGTTGCTTTAAATAAAGATGTGCAATTTTATTGAATTGTTTTCTTTTAAATTTTTGAAACATGCACTGACCATTTTAATGCATCTTGTGTGTTTTGATTTTTAAATTTAGATCAAACTGGCATGAACCACATGAATGTTGCACTCAGAGAGTCACGCACAAAGCTGTTTTGTAGTCATTTCCTGTGAGACCAGACTGGTTGGTACACACATTCGTCACCCATCATTGCTCTACTGTTCTGAAAAGCTTGAAATTGAAAGAAAAAGTTGCATGTTAGTTACAGTGTGTGTGGGCTTTTCACCAGTCCTCTCTTCTTGTTCGCTGCACAGACACACAATGACTTTCGCTTAGTCGTCATTTCACGGGAAAATAATGCATTATTAAACATTTCGTGACCCTGAACAACTTTAAACTCCTTTTAAAGTGTGGTCCTACACAAATTATGCAAGAATGAAAAAAAAGTTGAGGCAATTTATATGTTTTCCCTTAAATAAAAAAGCTTTCAGCCACACGATCACTTCTTTCTTCTAAACCCCATCTAGTTTACAACAAACTCAATCCCAGCGAGTCACGGTCAAGGTACTTTTAGTGTGGATCAATACGCATTCAGTGACCTGGTATTTGGCTAGCGGTGCAATATTGTGGCTCATCTTTGTTTTTAAGAACAAAACCAAGCTTTATATCTCATTCTGCTATTTACTGATGCTAACAATGCAGAATATTGTCGGCCTCGCCATCATAGTCGAAGCATGAGGCTTTACGTTTCCGCTGAGGGCCCATCTTTTTACGCTGCTCGGTCATGAGGAAAAAGGGACAATGATGTGACATCACCTGCTGGTAGTTTAGCACACAAAGCCGCTCAGTGTGGTCCAATCCCTCCTCCTTTTTCTGGCCCTGAAGTTGTTCCAAGCAGAGGCCCAGGAGGTACAGGACAGGGGCAGCTGCACCTATTGTTAAAGAGGGCCGTATTGTGCTTTTTGGGGCTAGATGGGGCTTATCTCATGGCATTTATATACAAACATGGTACCTTTTCTTTGCTCAGACATGAGTTGTTTCCAGGAAAAAGCTTTAATTCTGTTTATTCGGTTTCATTTCTGTTTATGGCACCATAAATTTTCCCCTCCTCTCGCTCCCTGCTAAGTCCTAACCCCAGAACTTGTGCACGACACAGCATAAATTTTGTTCAGTGTAAAACACATAAAGTTCGTAAAGCTCGATTGTGCATTTACCTAAAAATGCTACTTTAATTGTACAACTTTGATGTGTACCAACTCCCATTTGACTGCTGCTGCAAAAACACTTCGAGGGAACAAAATCCAAGGCCAACCAGAAGTTCAAATAGTTTCCAAATACTGAAAGAGGGACCTTGGAAATTGCACACAAGTGGCTGAGGCTGCCAGCAATAATAAACTTCTCTGATGGCCTAAAAATATCTGAACCACAGACTGATGCTGATTACATTCCAGACATTAATACAGTTTTTATAAGATGATTACAAATGGTTGTTCATTTGTTTTTGCTTTTAAGCATTTGACCTGGCACATTTCAGCCAGCATTTGTTGCCAGGCAGACTAAAATACATGGCCAATAGTGCCCTGTGTGGATGAAAATATGACTTAGTTGTTGTAAAACCTTTTTGTTTCTCAGCAGATAACAACAAATTTACTTTGATGCTTATTTTGCACTAAAAAGCAGCTTCAGTGGCAGACTGCTCCACCTTCGCTGTGTGAAGGAGAGATACAGGAGGTCTTTCCTTCCTTCTGCTGTGAGACCCCCACAATGAGCAATTTTAACCATGTGCTCTTTTTGCTATTTCTCACCAGAACTGTGCAATAGCTCACGTTGAATGCATGTTTTTGTCCTGGTCCTTAGTCTATTTTGCCTTTTTGTTTTTGTTTTGTTTGTGCATACTTGTCGTGACCTTTTTTCTATACTGTTGCATACTGCAATTTCCCCATTGTGGGACAAATAAAGGTTTTTCTTATCTTATCTTATTTTTGTGTTGACTGTTCAAAAGAAGTTGAAGTGAGTTAAAAAAAAAAATCCAGGGGAGAGAAGGGGTGTCCACATCTGTCCACATCTGTAGAAACATATGCAGAAATCTGACAGGAGAGGATAGACATATATTATCAGTGAGGAGAGAGAAAGATGGATTCAATCTCCAAACCAATTTTTGGTGAGTAAAGTTTTTCATCTCTGATGCATGAGTTATTTTTTATCTGCACTGATGCAGATGGAGCGCTACTGAAGGTCAAAGTGAAAAAATACTGTGAAAACCCCGTCAGGTATGTTCTGATGAGGAAATAACTTTCAAATATGATAGAAACTTCCAAAGAGTTTGTTCTACATAATACCCTCTCTTAGAGCTGGTGCTTCCTATAATCACTTAGAGACATGTGAAAAGCCCGAAGTCCAGCGCCGCTCCCCGCTGACTAGCTTACAAGTAAACAAAGCAGTGAAAATAAAAGCGGCACCTCCTTCCTCTCTTAAACAAAACCCACCATTGTGTCAGGCTGCTTCCCGTACCAATTTAAACCCCACATGTACAGTAGCTGTAAAATACCTTCCAGCCGCTTTCATTTACGATAAGATATATTTTATTTCTGTAAACATATTGAATACATAGACAACAACACACAAACACCTTCACATTTTGCAACACAAAATAATCTTAGAGATACCAAACAGAGGGATGGATAGATGCAAAGTGAACAGGAGGAAGCCCATAAGTCCATCAAGGTAGAATAATGTCAGCAAAAAAGCTTTGTACATCAAAAAGGAGGTCAGAAGATTTTAGTCCAACACTGATCCAAGTTCAGCAGGAAGCCCCTCCGCCTGTCTCCATTTTGCATTTCGGTTCTTGAACCATTCCTGTGGGAAAAAAAGAAGGATCAGTTTAAAAAAAGAGGAAGATTTTACTTGGAAATTTTCTGTTGCTGAAACTGAAACTGGTGACATGATTTCTACCTGTTGCAAAAATACATGATCACAATTGGTAAAGTCAGAGTTTACTCTGGTGTATGTCTTGAGTTACGAGTTCCAGGATCGCATTTTATTCCACAGAGCCTCTGGTTAAATGAGATCGCAGGCACAAGCGGCCGAAATGAGCTTCCTCCGCAGGGTGGCTGGGCTCTCACTCAGAGATCGGGTGAGGAGCTCTGCCATCCGGGAGGAGCTCGGTGTTGAGCCGCTCCTCCTCCAGGTCGAGAGGAGCCAGATGGGGTGGTTCGGGCATCTGGTCAGGATGCCCCCGAGCGCCTCGTGGGCGAGGTGTTTTGGGCACGTCCCACCGGGAGGAGACCAAGGGGCAGACCCAGGACCTGCTGGAGAGACTATGTCTCACAGCTGGCCGGGGAACGACTTGGGATCCTTCTAGGTGAGCTAGAAGATGCAGCCGGGGGAGAGAAAGGCCTGGGCTGCCCGCTTGAGGCTGTTGCCCCTGCGACCCGACCTCGGAACAAGCGGAAAATGACGGAACAGAAATAAGTACTCACAATGACACCCAAATGTGCTGGTTACCTTTCGAAAATGAGAGTTAATGTCATAATTTCCTTTCCTACCGCAAGAGGGAGCCCTGGATGTCTCTTACCACCCTGATTAGGGACACCTTGGGTTGATTTCTGATGCCACACATCTGAGGACCCTGCCATCTATTTAGGGACAAACACCCCGGACTTCCCTGTGGGGTCATACCATCCCTCCCAGCCAGGTCTCCCTGGTTGCCTGACAAGGAGGTTGTGGTTTGAATCTCAGGTGGAATGAGACTCGTAACGCTGGCTTTTCTGTGTGGAGTTTGCATGTTCTCCCGTTTACCTGTGGGTTTTCTCTGTGTACTCTGGTTTCCTCCCACCCTCCAAAAACATGCATGTTAGGTTGATTGGCTGCAATAAAATTGCCCTAAGGAGTCAGAGTGTGTGTGGATGGTTGTTTGTGTTTGCAGCCCTGCAGCAGATTGGTGACCTGTTTGAGGTGTACCCTGGCTCTCGCCTGTAGGTTTAGGATCCAGCACCCGTTGCAACTGCAGCTCAAAAAATAAAACAAAATTTTTTTTTTTTTAAATTTCAGAAGGAGTGTTTTGGTTTGTGTTCAATCTACTTGTCCAAGAAAAAAATGCATCTCACATAAATAATTAAATGTCTGGCTTATTTCTGTTTACAAAAATCACATCCACATTTTCCGCTTTGTATAGATGTGGTTTTTGAGTCATGGCAAAAAAACATAATTTCGTCAGAAAAAAACTTCTTGAATCAGATTTTAAGAGAATCCAGGCCTGGTTTGTTTCTCTGAAGCCAGTTATTTGCGGCATCTTTCCACACTCTGATCACCCAACAACTGCCACTAACTTTGCCAGCAGATAATTGCAATGAGAGTTTTGTCACATACTCGTGACTTGTTGCAATGCTGTTTGCGCACTTCATGTCGTCAAGGGATTTACAACAGCTATGACACAATGTCGACAGCGATGGAAAGAAAGGGAGGGATTGAGGCCCATGACACAAGACTGAGGCCGCTTGTTGGTGTGTCTGCCACGAGGGATGTTTTCTCTAAAATTATTCTGAGAACACATGAGATTCTCATCTGGAATCATCTGGGATTGTGTTTAAAAATGTTCAGACGAATTCAGTTTCGAAACGAGTCCCTCGACTGCACATCCGGCTATTTTAATCGTATTCTCATAAAACGTCACATGCAGGTTTTGTTTCCACTGTTCTTTATGAGAAGAAAAGATGTTTGAGATGACTCATAAACGCAGATCATGCCAGCCATTTCTGAACAAGAATGAGTAGATTCATAATCCTGCTGACCCGTACAATAGTGCTTATGTCATTCTTTTTCCTTTTGACTTGCAGCGGATTGCATTAGACGCTCTTTCAAACTGGACTGTGATGCAGCAGCACTGAAAACAAAATGAACTACACTGTGACTGGAACTCAAACACACCACAGAGACGCCAGAGCATGTTTTAAATATTATTCATGTGAAAACAGGGAGTGGTGGTCAAGTTGGTTTCCATTAGCTGAACCTTTACCAATGAAGCCTTTGTTTGCAAATACAAAAAAAGAAATTTGACAGGAGAGACGGATGGAAGAAAAGAAAGCCTGAAGGTAAAGTCAAGGCTTTTCGATGAGAAGCCAGAACTTTACCATTCTGTGACTCTTTCTTTCATGAATTAAAAGGTTGGGTTACAACCTTCATAGGCAAATATTAAAAGGTTTATGATGTCATGTAGAAAGATGAAGTTCACAAGTCAAGGCTCATTTTAACTTACTAATTACCATCAGTTTGACAATTATTTTAAAAACGTAGAGTCTGAATGATGAATTCCACACACTTCTGTCATGTCGCCACAAAACCCCAGAAAAAGCATTCAGGATAAAACTTTTTTATATTTTAGGCGTTTAACTTTGTTTTGTTTTTTTTTAAGTCTCACTGTTGGAATATCAATGTTTATGAAGTAGGGACATTTACAATGTATAAAATTGGATCGAGAGCACTTTGTGTTTGGTTAAACAAACTAACAAAAAGTTTTTAAAATTAGGTCACACATGAAAAAAAGTTCATTTGAGTAAAGTCCAATTTACATCAAATGGTGCACCACATTGGTGAGAACTCTACATTAAGACTATTTGCTCATAAAAATGCCTGAAATAACTGAGAGGATCTCTCTGGGAGTGACCAGGATGGACAGGATTAGAAATTAGTATATCAGAGGAACACCACATGTTAGAGGTTTTGGTGATAAAGTCAGAGAGGCCAGACTGAGATGATTTGAACATATGCAGAGGACAGAGAGAGTACAATGGAAGAAGGATGCTGGGTTTGGAACCACCAGGAAAGAGGCCTAGAGGAAGACCAAAGAGGAGGATCATGGATACAGTGAAGGAAGGCATGAAGATTGTTGGCGTGACCAAAGAGGGTGCAGGAGATAGGGTTAGACGAAGATGCTGACATTTCAACTTTCGGCATTTCCCTTCAGGGGAAATAGCTGAGACAGTTGAGGAAAAACAATTGGAAATATTAAGTTTGAAATTGATGTAAGAAAGAGACAGTGGAGACGGTGGCCGCGTGGTTAGCGCGTTCGCCCGCGGACCGGAAGGTCGCGGGTTCGCGTACCACGGAGAGCACGTCTAGGGTCCTTGGAGAAGACACCTAACCCCCGCTTCTCCCACCATTGGCGCCGTTGAAGGGCAGCCTGCTGCGGTGTAAGGAGTGCAGCAAACAAATTTCCCCGGTGAGGGATGAATAGAGTAATTCAAAATAATCAAAAATAATCAAAAAAAAGTAACAGTCAGAATGAGATTGACTTTGATTCATTATGGGACGCTCAGAGAAGATAAAATGAAAAAAATGTACTTTCTAATATCTGTGGGTTGTAACATATTATGTTGCCTCATGTTTTTGCAACTTGACATCAAAACACTGTCTTTCATAAACTAGGCCAGTAATTACTCAAGAGAAGCAATCATCGAAAGCAAGGAAATGAAAAAAGAAGACAAGTAAAAGTTAAAAATCAACACCAGAATGATTTTTACTTAGAGAAGAGAGCTAGGAAAAGAGACCAGCAACAAGAATGGTTTTTTTTAGAGGGGCTGAAGCCCCAAAATTTTATAATAATAATGCATTGAACTTATAGAGCGCTTTTTTGGACACTAAAAGACGCTTCATGTAAGCATTATTCATTCACTCCATAAAAGATACACACATTCAAATCTGTTGATGGGAGCTGCCATGCAAGGAATGGCTCCCATCATGGCTGAA
This sequence comes from Neostethus bicornis, assembly GCA_902685375.1. Classification (NCBI taxonomy): domain Eukaryota; kingdom Metazoa; phylum Chordata; class Actinopteri; order Atheriniformes; family Phallostethidae; genus Neostethus; species Neostethus bicornis. Next base: position 8,021,967 of record CACRXE010000076.1, on the reverse strand, counting down.
CAGGGCGTGGCTGTGGGTTTGTTGAATAATCAGACCAAACCATCTACTGCTGGACAATGGGGGTGTTCTTTGGGTTTAGTTCAGTTAAGTCTATGTTTAGATATTTGTCTTCACCCCCGTTTGTATCTTAATTAGTTTGTCCAACCTCATATATAAGTTCGTCTTCTGCTTTATCATTTTAGGTCTGTTCTCTCTTCAATTAAGTATTATTTCTTTGATCTAAACTTTGAGTACCGTTCTCATTAGTTAACCTCTTTTTGAGAAACGGCTGGTTTGTTGATATAGTTTTTACATATTTTGGCGTAAATAAAATATCCCATTGTTTAGGTTTGATTCTTTTTTCCCTTTGCCTCACTGCTTGGTCCTTCACAAAAGGATGTCATATTTGTCAACAAGTTCAAATAGGTTTCTAAAACAATTAAGTTTTGTATTCTGCCCATTTTAAGCTGACTTTTCAGGTGACTTTTCCATCATGATGAGGGCTCAGGAAAGAGGCAACCAACAATACTAATTAGTTTTTGTAATCGGGTCACTGAGTGGGAAAATCTTACAAATATAACTAGCAAAGGGGTAATTATGTATATGTACAAAGAACAAAGGTAAGGTTAACAAGAACCTAGTTGGTCACCAGAACCCATTCCATCCATTCAACAGACGAGACAGGTACACCAAGGACAGGTCACCATTACTTTTGAGGTTTTTTATCAACAGTGACTGGCATGTGTGCCAAAGCGTCCCTACACCACTGCACACAACATTCTTGTTTCTTTGGACTTTTTGTTCAAAAACAGTAACAAAACCTTACATATTTTGTATTTAAAAATAAAGTGTTAGTTCCCATATTTTCCACTGGTAGGCACAAAAACACAACAGTGCTACAACAATGTCTAAAAGTGAGTCAATCTAAGTAGACTTCTTATAAAGTTTTACTGTGATTATAATGTGACACTGTCTATTTTGTTTCAACACGGCAGGTAGTGAAGTAAGGGTTTCCTCTTTCTTTGGTAACTGGGCAGGAAAACCACTATCTCTGCTGCAGTTAGCAGGCTGGCATTTGATAACCAACCGCTTATGTCGCTAATGGACTTGTACTTTGTCCTTAACATCTGGTTTGTATGAGTTGTGAATATTTACAGCAGTAGCAGAATCTGATAAGAACTAGTGTTAAAATGGGTTGTCTTGTGCTTTTGCAGGGTAATAAGTCCTATTTTATAGCATATAAATCAGGGGGAGACATTGACTCAGTGGTAGAGCTTTCGCCTGCGGACTGGAATATAACCAGAACTTTACGAATTCAATTCCCACTGAGTCCACGTCCAGGATCCTTGGAGAAGACACCTAACCCCCCATTTCTACCACCATTGGTGCCGTCGTGGCAGCCTGCTGCGGTGTAGTAGTGCAGCACACATATTTTCCCGATGAGGGATGAATGGAGTATGTAAAAAAAAATGTACTGCATTACATCGCAGCAGGCTGCCACGACGGCGTCGTTGGTGGGAGAAACAGGGGGTAGGTGTCTTCTCCAAGGACCCTAAACGTGAACTCAGTGGGATTCGACCCGGCAAACAGTGAATTCCCTTTTCTCTCACTCCTCACTTAGTCTTGCCCTATGAATGTGCATGAAAGCGCAAATTTTGTTTGAAGCTGCAGACATAACATAAAGCACAACAAGTAAGCAAAGCCAGTGTTTTTCTTTTATAATCTTGTTTTGGTGTGTATACATAACAATGGCATGCCCCGTTGTGCAACATTAGTATTGAACATTGCAAAAACACTTCCCGCTCACATTGGAATGTGGGCGTGGCAACGTGGCGTAGAACAAAATCCATGGCCAAGAACAACCTCGTATTTGAGTAGTTTCAAATATTCAGTTGAAAGCTTGCAAATTACTCTGATATATATATATGAATCAAATAGAAAATCATATGAGGTGTTTTTGATGTGAGAATAACAGGCAGACGGTGGAAACCTTCAAAATGTTAGCTGGATACTGACATCTCTCTGTAAAAGCTAAAATCAGATCCGGGTTTTTAATGTTCATGTCCAGTCTTTATTGAACTACCATTGAGGCATCTCAATACCAAAAGATAAAAGCCATGGAAACAGTACCAAGTTATCTGCTGTTTGTACGTTTAGGTTTTTTCCACCAACGGCCTGGTTCGTTTGGTACGTGACATGATGATATGACATCTGCGCAATCAGTTCTAATATAACCAATTTTGTTTGAGAGTTTTTGTACTTTTGTAAAGTACAAGAAATGTGGAAGAGCTGGTTCAACTGAAAAACGTCTAGAGGCTATGAGTCATCTATGAGTGATTGTTTGGTTAAAACATGTGAAAGGTTGCTATGAGAGAGCTTTTTCTCTCCCTCCTATCGACCTCAGCAACACAACCACAAGCAAGAATTTGATTCATTTGTTGCCTTTCTCAATAAAATGACACAATTCCCATGCATCGTTTTTAACAGCTAGCAGTGTCTGCTTGGTTATCTCGAAAAGAAATTGTATTATGTTGCAATTAGAGCGCCTGGGACGGTGAAACTCATCATGAACAATAGCCTAACTTCATACATTGTGTTCATATTGATTAGTGTATCAGAAGAATGCAGGTTTCTGCTTCACTTCAGTGAACTCTGTCTTGTTATCTGAGCTCTGAAGCTTCACATCTGGCTTCTGCTGTAGCAGATGACCAGGCGTTACAGTGAGAATTCCTCAGATAGAGAGGTGATGGGAGTGATTTCATGTGGGAGAAATTGATAGAAGAAGTTGAATAGTTTAGTCATTACTGTATGTGAGCTGTTCAGATGGAACATAAATGTTCTCATCTGACAACAAAATGTAAGAGCACTAGGGATTTTTGTCAAATTTAGTTGTATCACCAAGCTGGAGAGTCTGAAATGCTTGATTGGACTTACACTGAGTTCCAAATTGTTATGGACATGAGATTTTTCCGTACAGGTTTTTGCAGAACATCAAACCTCTGGAGGATCTTACGTTTTGATATTGGAAGCACTTCCCACTTGCTGCTTTGTAATGTCATTTTAGCAGCTGCTATCTTATTCGGGCATATTTATCTGGCAGAATACTTCCCAATCATGCCTTGGAGAGAGGCGATAGCTCAGTAGTAGAACGTCTGCCTTTGGACCAGGAGAAGCTGGTTCAAATCACACTGAGCTTATGTTTAGGGGCCCTGGAAAAGACACATAATCCCCCATTTCTCCCACCATTGGCACTGTTGCGGCTGCCTGCTGTGTAGCAATGCAGCACACAAATTTCCCCATTGAACATAGGGATGAACATAGTCCGATAAAATAAAATGAATCTGCATGACAGTGTGGGCTCGGAATCAGACACAAATCTTGATGCATGCATACCATACATCCATTTCCAGCTCTCCAACAGCAGAGATTTTTTTCTTCCCCAAATTGACGGAAATATTGATTTGCTCAATAATGTGAAAGAGGCCTTAGGAGTTTCTTTTATTATTATTAGGCTCAACTGACCAACCAACTATCACAAAAATCTGATTTTAGAAATCCAAAAACCCTGTGACAGAAAACAATCCGGATAAATCAAAGGAATAATTATGATGGCAATTAATACCATGCATGTAATAATTTGGAATGCACTGCATAATAAAGTATAAAAATACATAAAAACTATCAACATCATTTTTTACTCCTTGTAGACTTGCTTTTAAAACTAAAGCTTTTTTTACGATTTGTTTACCACATGCAAATTGAGTAATTTTTCATAAACCAGCTCATTTTCATAAAACTCAGAGTTTAAAGCTGCAGCACACACTAAGCTCAGCTATCTAAAACATCCAGAACAGTCACACCCACACTGTTCCACACACCAAGTTTCACCACACTATGATGTAAACTGTAAAAAATGACCACGAGAATGTCCCGAAACCTGTTCTGGTGACTGTCAGAGCTGGAAATATGACGTCTGGATAAAACATGAACAATATATTCTTAAATTTAATCATAAGGTTATTTCCTTTTTAATCAACTATGACACAAAGATGTGACATTAAGTCATGATGAGCTACTGAAATTTTTATTGAAATTATTTTGATCTCCAAAAAAATGCTGAAAATAAGTTTCACTTCATGATTCATTCTATGAGAATCCAAAAAATACAATCACTAAAATGAATAAAATCTAACCCATTTTGTTCATTTTGGGGGTGAAATTTAGCCCTCAGTAATTAAACAAAGCTTCCTAATCAGTTTGATATCATTTTTTTAAATGATCATATTTATTTTTGACTGCAGAAACAGTGAGGGTCTCTGAGGTGTGTTAGTGAGATGGAGAAAATCACATTTATAATAATCTGGTTATAAAATGTGACAGATCAGAACAGTCCTTATTAAAATCAAATGCATTATATAAGAGTGTAAATGATATTTTCTGGTGTATAAAATGAGTTACCTGTGTCTCTGCCTCTGACAGTCCACATTCTGCAGCGATCAGCATGAGGGTCGTCTCATCTGGATGTTTACACACTTTGGTAAAATTCTGCTCCAGGATTTTCAGCTGATCATCCGACAGTTTCTGCAAGTTTCCCCCGTTAGAACTCATATTCCTGATGATGTTTGTGGGTTTTTCTTTCTCTCTCTGTGAGTAGTTGCACGGTTTGGTTCCACAGATGCGCGCACAGCTGGATGGAGCGCAGACAGTGTGTGAGTGTGTGTGAGGCTTGATTATGTGTGGAGATTTTACTACTGTCAACAGAGGCGTGTCATACAGACCAGTCATACCAGTAGAGACACACCCCTCCTTGCACAACTGGAGGAAGGAGGTCCTCACACACATACTGGAGAATTTTCAAAGAAAAGTTAGGTTACTGGTTTTTAAAACCGTTATAAACTAGTTACACAGTTAATTAAAAAAATAACATATTTTTATTGCAATGTTAATGCTTCAAAATTCCAAATAAGTTTTATAACTTTCATAAAGCCAATCAAATCTGTGATTTCAATTTACACTTTATCGCAGATTAATTTGTGCAACTTTGACATCAACATAAAGTTGATTTTTTTCTTTATATTTTATTAATCTTTGAATCAATTCAATTTTATTTTTACAACCCAATATCACAAAATAGTTGTCGTAATGGGCTTTTGTATTGTACCTCCTTCACGGTGAGGAAAAATTCCAAAAAAAAAAAGCAGTGGGAAAAAAAAAAGAAGAAACCTCATGGGGATCCACATGAAAGAGGGATCCCTCACCCAGGATGAGCAGACTACTAATTAAATATTAGTTTATTTTTTACTCTACAGCTTTATATCTGAATAAATAAGTACAGTAGATGAGCTTTATCCTGAATGAAACGGGATAGTAGATCAAGAACGAATGTTCAGTCTGGACAGTCAATGACACATCTGAAGTCAGTTATCATGTAAACTGTTTAAACATAAATATTTCCAGGAATAAATTTTTGGTCACAACCAGGAAAGTTAAGTATATGAACTTTGAATTCACATGAATAAATACAACCAAATGATTGGATTAAAGTAGAGGTTAACAAACTATGGCCCGGAGGCAAAAACCGTCAGGACATCGGTCCTCGCGGACCAGAGTTTGAGACCCCTGCTTGGATCCATCCCACTAAACATGAGAATATTTATATATATATATATATATATATATACTTTTTTGTTTTTCCTGCAATTCCAGTATTTCCCAATAAATGTCAGACATTTTAACAGTGGTTGAGAAGCATTTTAGAAATTTTGGACTATATACAGTAGTTGTTCTCGCGCATTTTTTTCAGTCAAAAAGTCTTTTTTCAAACTAATCTGGCTTCACTTGAACACATTTTTAAAATTTAATAATAATAATAATAACTTTATTTATCCATTAGAAACTTTTTTTACAGACAGAGCATCGGGAAAAGTACAGACAGAGTAAACTTGAGTTAATTTTAGTTGTTCTTTTGGACCAAAAAATGTAACATAGATTATATGTCATCTTTTTTTGGGAATTTGATTGTACTTCGAATAGAGGCCAAAATTATTTTACGGAAACAAAAAATATCATACACCTGACAACACTGGTCTGATACATCAGGTGTGAGTGGCGCCATCTCTGTTCGCCTACTGGCCGGACGTTTTTCCAATTTCTTTCCTAGAAATTATGAACAGTTACTTGGATGTCATGCTAGTAAATCTTGAAAACTGTATCAAACTTAAACTTCCAATGCCACCATGGCTTCTTGTCAGTAACATCTACAACGAGGCCTTGTGTATTCAAACAATGCCCGCCTGACGGTGAGGGTCTCAAACGATTCCCCAAACCATTACACCACAAACACAACCATTCCACCTTTCCCACACGATGGGAATCATTAGATAAGGCGCGACAAATCTATGGTTCTATCTTGTTTTGACCTTAGTTCTAACCATATGGTACTGGTTTAGCAGCTGGACCACACCATCGTAGGTTTAATGCAAGACATATTCATTGCTTTAACATCTTTTATCGCCGCTAGACTTGTAGTTGTGTCGCTGTACAGTCTGCCAGATTATCCAACCAGAGGCAACAATAAAATCGCTTTATGAAGACCAAGTGTTTTTTGAGGCAATAACAATAAACACTGACGATGAAACAGGATGTATTCTAGTTTATTTGGAGATCAGAGCACACAAAAAAGAACAAACAGCACTTAAAATCAAAGAGGGTGGATATCCAGTAACAAATACACCTCTCAGGAAGCGCACAATTGCGCCGAAAAACAAACGCAGGAAAATGAAAGAAAATTTCCAGGCCGAGATTCTCGCCAAGCTCTTTCATGTTTCCAGGCTTCTCGTTTACTCTGAATGGGGTGGAGAAAAGTGTTGCTATTGGTCAGATTTCCTGTTTGAGCAAAATGAAAGTTAAAAATAATCAACGAGCTGTGTTGGATTTTGTGTTTGTCACATCCAAAGGAATGAAACCCTCCATGGTGAAGACGTTCTGTACAACCCATCAGGATTGTTCCTGTATCAGAGGGAACAACAAAATATTTGGGGTAAAGTTTGTAAAAACGTGTTTTATCAGTGTGCTTTTTCGTAATTTCTTAGTCTTTAAAAAATTATCCCTACAAAATCTTTGTCGAATGATCACAATTTCAAGAATCTCCTTGGAAAGTCAAGACAGAGTCCTGCACAAAGTGGATCAATTTAAGTTTCTTGGATTCTTGTTCACAAGTGGGGGAAAGATTCAGCAGGAGATCGAAAAATGGATTGGTGCAGCATCTGCAATAATTAGGACGCCGCAGTGGTCAGTCATTGTGAAGAAAGAACTGAGCTGAAAAGCGAAGCTCTCCATTCACCAGTAAATCTATGTTTCTACCCTCACAACAGTAAACAGCTACGTGTGGTCACTGAAAGAACAAGATCCTGGTTATAAGCAGCCAAAATGAGCTTCCTCTGCAGAGTGGCTGGCGTCCCACTCAGAGATAGAGTGAGGAGCTTTTCTACAGAAGAAACTTATTTGGATAAGTTGTTTTTTGGGTCACCACTCATAGCTGGCAAGCGTAGGTGAGGGCTGAAATGTGGATCTATTGGTGAATCTAGAACAGGCATGGGCATGGACCCGCGGGCCACATGCAGCCCATTGAAAGTTTTAATCCGGCCCGTCGAACAGAAAAAAAAAAACATGTTAATGGTTTATTTTTTTCTGAAACTTTGATGTTTCCTCACTAGATGGCACACTCTAGATCTATTGGCTTTGTTAGCAACAAAGAAGAAACAACAACACTGCTCCCATTAAAATGTGTGTGTCTTCGTGATGTGCTTACAGTCAAAATAAACAGACAGCGCCAATACACGCACGTAAACAAGCATTTTGGATGTTAAAACAAGCAAAATGTTACGTCAAGGGCTTAGATTTCAAACCTAGCGCTGCTAAATGCGAGTTTTTAAGCGATATCACACTAGATTTCAGACCTAGCGCGTTAGATTTCAAATTTATCGCTCTTGCTGTAACATTTAGCACGCTTGTTTAAAATCTAGCGTGGCATTCTGTCAGTCTAATCTAGCGGTTACAAAAAGCATGCCATCCATCTGCTCCTGGACCAAAAAGTTTGCCCACCCCTGATCGAGATCTAGAAGATCTCCTTTAAGCTGAGCACCTTCAAGACAAATGACCGATACAGAATACCTGTCTAGGTGGGTTCTCGCCCATTCTTTTGTAAATCTTCTCCATCCGTCTCTCTATTGTTACCAAAATCTCAAACTACTCAAACCCCTTCATTAGGTGCGAGAACCTATTTCCAACCTTAAAAAGTGTTCTTCAAATGTTTCTTTTGGTGCCCAGAAGAATAAAATAACCAATTTTGATTGTAAGAATTGATGAGATGTAACCATTTATATGAGTAAGGTGTAAGACAATTCAAGACAAATGAAGAAAACACCATAAAAATCAGAATGGAATGCTGTTATTACAAGAATCATACTCTGATGGTCAGAGACTAAAAGAAGGCATAAAAATTCATTTCTGGTTTCATCATTAAAATTATACATTAAATGTATCCTTTATTTTCACTTGAATCTGCAGTTCCCTTCCATATCAGCTTTGTGCTTACACTGTTCTATTGTAATGACGTAATAGTTACTGGCTGTTATCAGATTGACTGAACGTTGTGTTTGTCCCATCAGAGAAACATTAACATACAGTCTGGTTCATTTCACATGAGAGAAACAGCAAACAGAGGCTGAATCACTCACCCTTATCCACAACACATGAGCACATTCAGTTTCTTTTGGTGCTATTTTTAGGTTTTGATTAGACCCATAATTATGTGGTACATTTACTAAAACATTCCTTTAATGCATCTGAAAAGCAAGCTTTACTTTCTCCTGCACTAAACCAAGGGAGTCTTTACTGAGGCGAGAAAAATCATGAACAGATTGGGTTTTAAACCGTATTTCTAGATTTTTGTATTGAGTTAGATGGAAATATCTTAAGAACAGTGGCCTCACAGCAAGAAGGTCAGGGTTCAAACCCCTGGGAGGGACAAGGTTTGGAAAACTGATCTTTCTGTGTGGAGTTTGCATGTTCTCCCCGTGTATGTGTGGGTTTTCTCCCATCAGTTTCCTCCCATCCTCCAAAAACAGGTTAACTGGCCACCTCAAAATTTCCCCTAGGAGAGATTGTGTGGGCTCGGTTGTGTGTGTTTGGCCTCGCAACAGACTGGTGACATGTTCAGGGTGTACCCTGCCTCTCGCCTTGTATCAGCTCCGGCACATCTGCAACCCCGTCAAGGATAAGCGGTTCACAAGATGAATGAAAAAATTAATTGTAATGTTGCAAAATAAGTTATAGAGTTTTCCATCGTTTGGATAAGAAATTTGCTTGAAAAAAAATGATTTTTTTGAAGATGTTCTAAAACACTTTCAACCAAATTAAAACAGATGAGTAAATACTTTTGGAAGCACGTTGTGTTACCTGTGGGATGAATATTTATTCTTAACAATACTTGGAAAAAAATTGGATTCTGAGAGGAATTTTTTTTACAATTCCTTAACACAAAAGTGAACTACAAAACCTTAGGTATGCCAGTATTGTTTATCAAATGCACATAAAACTAGCCTGGTTTTGCTAATCAAGCTTTGGCTACAACTACCAAAGCCGTCACTTTGACGGTTCTCAGAAATTGACGTCTAATTACTGTAGTTATGTTGACAATGACAATGACAAATACTTCAAATACAATACAAAAACAGACCTTTGGTGTTCCTGGGCTTTTGAGGTTTTCCTAAATTTTTTAGTATATTGTTGTAATTTAACTGAAATAAAACACTAAAACCGAGTTCACCCGTCATTTTGACGTCTCTATTAATAAATACATTGTAACTTTTGCCCGCGCCTGACCGTAGCGCGGTTATTGTTGCCTAGTAACCGTTGTGGCGCCACTTAAGTGAAATCTAGGTTAACAAAAATGGATTTGAGAAGACGTTCGTCAGCAACGAGGCAATTTCGTGTATGACATCATCGCCGTAGCGCTAATTGTCAAATTGACGGCCGTGGGAGTTCTAGTCGTTCTAGAATTCTGGTAGTCTTAGTGTTAACATATGTGTGAGAAAGAATATGTTTGAAAAAAACATTTTTGGGTGAATTAAACTAGCAGAAAATGCATTAAGTTTTGTTGTTATTTACCACTAACAATAAGTTGCTGCTTATTGTTAGAAAAATGTTCATTTTAAATACGTTGTTTATTAATTTCTTGAAATCTCAAAACCTATACAAATGTTTTTTATTTAGAAACACTTTCCTTTTTCTATAATCATACTGTATGTTGTTACATAAAATTGACAATTTCCAGCAAGTTATAAAAAGAAAAGGATTGGGGGAAAACAAAACCATTTGGGTAACCATGTGGGTAAAATATATCTACAAAATGTTTTTAAGACAAGAAAGCAATTAAATGTGGACGACTGAATTGATGTGATCAAACATAGCATTTTACACTGAGCTGATAACAAGCTGTCGGCTATGAACAAACAGTTCAGAGGTCGATGGAAAAGTTATCTTATTGGCTGCCGGTGAGAACTGAAGTGATAAGGAAGAAAAAAAATCTTGTTTTTAAAGATCCAAAGTCCATCATCGGTGTCTGTGAGGGGATTACATAAGTAAAGACTGTTTTACTTTAATATTCAACAAAGTCAGTGATTAGTAACTTAGTAAAACTTTGTTGTGTTTCGTTTGAATGCACAATCTAATTCAGTATAGAAAGATGGTTTTATGACGATAAACTAGTCCTAGATGTGGCTAATTGATGCAGATGGGGCACACGAGAAGTCCGAGGTATGAAATGCATAATTACACCATTGTCAAGGTTGGTGGTGATGTGCGGTGGTGAAGTAGGACCCAAATGCAATGCAAGTCCTAACCAGTTTATTGGAGGAAGTGAAGAACCAAACAGTACTGTTGGTTACCCCGGCTGGACTTTGAGGGGAAAAGAGGGATGGAACTCGACTGGGTGTCGAAGGAGACCAGGTGTAGAAGCTCGGCAGGATGATGGGGAACTAGAAGGAAGAAACTCAGCTGGAAGGCAGAGTGTACCAGGAGCCAAGAGGAATGACTGGGATGCAGATGAATGCTCCAGCAGGGACGTGAGGGGTACCAGGGCTTAAATTGTCCAAAGGAAAAAAAGGCCCACCTGGGGAATGGGACCAGGTGTGCGAAACGGTTTTAGGCAGAATAGGAGAGGAGTGTTCTAGATGAGAGAGGGATCAACGGTGACAGGGATCAAACGAACGACCATTCGATGCAAGAATAGTTGCTACTCAATGATAACTAAAGATGGCAGCCCACATACTGCTCATTGTTAAAACTACTAATTATGACAGCAACTTAATATTGATCTCAGATTAGCAGATTTTTATGTAATGCTCCAATAAAGTTGGGTAATATAATCTAGTTATTAACTTTGATAAACCAATGAAAAACATGAATGGACGGCCTAGTACCTAAAAATAAAATTACAAATTTAGTGGCTGCAATTAAGATTGTGTAAGATGTCATCATGTGAGACTGCATGCAATTATTTTCTTAGAAAAAAATTCCTAACCTACATTGTGTTAGAAGGCAAAGACGAAGATTACAAATCACAATGATAAGAAGGAGTGGCCTTACATCTGACCAAAGTAAAAATACATCAACTCATGACCTTTTATTGTCAGCTTCTCCAGAAGTTATCTGTAAACCAGTGAGAAAGTTCAGATGTGACATGACTGACTGCTGAGATCTGAAATGAAAGCTAAATGTATGAGGGTTAAAGTTCAACATGACGTTTGGTTATGGATTGGTAGTAAATCAAACAGTGTGTGTTATGATGAAAGACATCTTCAAATACAATCTGTCTCTAATTCTTACACACATTTATTCAGTCTGGCTGATAAAACAACAGCAACACGTCTATTTTAGTCCAGTGTTACTGACGACCACCGCAAAGTGCTATTTTAAACACCTTTAAAGATAAAAGCGCTCACTTTATTACAAACACACATATCACCAACTAACATACAGTATATCAGAATCAGAATATACTGTACTTTAATCATCCCACAGATGGGAAATTTTGTGTGTCACAGCAACAACTTTCTATCTGCTATGTGAGTCGCTGTAGAGCCCGATCACGTAAGGGCAGAAAGACCTCCGGTATCGAGATGTTCTCGAGCGGAGCTGTCTGAGCCTCTTGGAGAAGAAGCTCCACTGTTCGTCCAGGAGTGGGTAGAGAGGATGGTCATTGTTGTACATGATGGACAAAAGTTTGTTCAGTGAGGCAGTGGCACATATGAACCCAATATTATTTTCTCTGCATCATATGGCCTTAAAATCTTTTTCATGTTAAGTACGAGTGGTTTGAGGAAGAAATTCCTTCATTTTTCTGCTTTTGAAAAACACAATCAAAAGCATTCTAAGATGTTATTTAGACATCTGATTTAGGCTAAAAAAAGATTGAACATTTATGTTTAGCTTTACTGTTTTTTTTTATCTTTCATCTTAATCTTGTTTCACGTAACCATAAATCTCCCTTATCGGTGTGCTGTGACATCCTGAGGCTTTCTTTCTGCTAGTTTTAGGTAACATGACCAGATAGATGTTTCACTTTAGCGCCCTTTCATTAAATGTTGTTTTTGTTCATAGTGGATAAAGTGTACCAGAGATCTTTACATCACTGTTATAATAACTTACAGTGATAAACAGTCCAGTTCTTGCACGTACAGGAACGTAGTTTTCGTATTCAAATATATTTTCCCTCAGCTTAGATCAGGGCATATCTGTATGTCCCCGCTACATTAGCATTTAGCTTAGCACCATGAGCTTTGATCCAAACCGAGGCAAATTTTTAGGCCATCAAATATTTGCATGTTCTGCTCATTTTAAAACACCCATATGACTGCTGATATGAGTAAATACATTTTGTTTTGTCTTCTGAATCACTTATTCCGTAGCCACGTTGAGGGGTGCCGAAGCCTATGCCGGCTGATTTAAGGCGAGAGGCAGGATACAACTCAAACAGGTCACTGGTCTGTCTTGGGGCCATACACACACACAACCATCCACACATACACTTACAGTATTCTTCGCGACAATTTTGTAGTGGCCACTTAATCTAACACACTTGTTTTTGGAGGACGGGAGGAAACTGGAATAGCTGGAGAAAACCCACCCATACAGGGGGAGAACATTCAAACCCCACACAGAAAGGGCAGTGTTCAAAGCCTTGTCCCACTCAAACCCCGACCTTTTGCTGTGAAGGCCCCAGTGGTTACCACTGCGCCACTATGCCACCATATGAGTAAATATGGCAATGCAAGATTGAACATAACGTTTGTCAGAGCAAATTAAGAAGGACGATGATAATGTCTTGTGGGTTCAAAGAGCATCCTCTCTGAACTAAACAGGGAAAGATTATCTGACTGAAACTTTGCTGAGTCTACTCAAACCAATATTGAAAGTGCTGGTGTTGTGCCAATAAGTCCAAATATGTATCTTTGGAGAATCGTACTGTTTTTACATAGTAAAACCTACATAAACGTGAAAACAAGAAACAAAAAAATTATAGTACATTTCTTGTTCACAAGTAAGGGAAAAGATGGAGGGGAAATCGACAGTACAGCGTCCGTAATAATCAAGACGCTGTATTGGTCCAACGTGGTGAAGAGGGAGCCGAGCCAAAAAGCAAAGCTCTTGATTTATTACTCGAACGAGATCACAGACACAAGTAGCCCAAATAAGTTTCCTTCGCAGGATGGCTGTGCTTTTACACAGAGATAGGGTGAGGAGTTTTGCCATCTGGGAGGAGAGAGAAGCCAAATGGGGTAGTACAGGCATCTGGTTGCAAGATCACATTTGGGAAAACAGTTGCGTGTCTCTTTAATAATAACAGTTCATAATATGGGTGTCACGATGTGGATACAGAAGGAGGAAGACCACCTCCTATGAATAGGGTTTTTTTATAAACCTATAAATAGGCATCTGCTCAACCACCATCGGGTGTCTTGAATCAGGTAGATAAGGTCCTAGGCTCCCTCTGGTGGTGGACAAGGGAACCATGACAATGGTACAGCAAGGCATCTCGAAACCTGCTGTGAGACACCATCTCCGGCCCCTCTCGATGTGGAGGAACAGTATATTTTCTCTTTTAAATCTCCTTTAAAATCAGGGGTTTGTTGACCCCCAATCTTCACTTGTGATTAAATTTTTGAAAACCTCTCCAATTAGACCCTAGTTCTAATAATTTTTTAGTGTAATTTTTTTTTTTATAAAACAAACTTGAAATTCACTTACTTGACTCTGTAGTGAGTGGTGACTTTTTTTTTTTTAAACTTATCTCAGACTTTTTTCAGAGAAGAGAAATATTGTGAGTATATGACTATAAGCAAAAACTGTTCAATTCCTCCTGCAAGTATAAGAAATATGGATTGTCTTAATAGATTTGTATACATTGTTGTAAGATAAGCTCAAATTTATTCTTATTTACTCAGACACTCAAGTGTTCACAGTTATTCATATATCTATATAAATTTAAGCTTAATGTAATTGTGTGTGTTTTTCACATCCCCACATAACCACCATTTTCTACATATCTGTTTATGTCAACGATTTTAAAAACTTTTGCCAGCATAAGCAACTTTTCAAACCCACACATGACCGCTTTTTGACATCTTCAACTTGTCTGACACCTGTCTGACACCGGTCTGACACTTATACACTTCTGCTTTTTGAATTCTGTGTTTGACACACTTCTGCTTTTGAACAACTTGTTTTTGAAACCAGAACATTCTGTATCCTCATGTATGTATGATTTTTTGCTGCTCTAATAAAAAGGAAGTACCGGGGTAGAGGAGGCAGAGTTGCGTTGGAGATCGTGGGGTCAACACTTGCGCGGTCTCTCCTTCTCTCCAAATTGCAATTTGTTTGAAAACTATTTTTTGGTCTCTGTGTGATCCTTACGGGTTAGTGATGATTCTAAGGTATTGAAAATTGGCAACATCCATTTTGGATCTAACAATTGTACAGTTTTAAATAATGTAACCGTAAGGGGACCTCTCTAAAGGAATATGAATGTATGTTGATGGAAGTGGAAAATGTAGTAAATCAGAAAGCAGCTGCTTCCTCAGAATGAATCAAACTATCCGCTGTAATTTTATACAACATTCCAGGAGGGAGACATGGTATTCCCTCCTCCATAGACAAGACACATTATTTTCCTCACGCAGACTTGTAGTAGAGTTGTTTTTACACTTAATAACAGGTACTCCTCTTGGATGCCAGGAAGAAAAATGCTCACTATTGTGGGTTCAGTTTTTTTTCCATCACAGCCAGAATGAACTCTGCACAGATTCAGATGAACAGTTGTGAGAGGCTGAGTCAGAGTCTGATGGCACCATGTGAGGACATTGGTTGTTAAATGATAGGCTCAATAACAAATCACACAAACTCAGTGATACTGATGAACACTTTGCAGAATCAGCCATGCATGGTATGTGTCTTTTCATCAGTGAGAAGCGAACACTATGATATTGAACATCTAGTGTCACAACATGAGGTAGGATGTGTACTCAGTTTTGAGAAGAGAAAAGTAAGAGAAGAGGGCAGGCTTGGGTAATGGGCAGGCGAGGAAGAACCAAAGAGTGCATACAGGAACTGGACCTGCATCGCTATTGGCTGCATGACAAACAAAAAGTATGATCTGACTCTAAAAAGCATCAGAAATAAATAAATAAATTAAGAGAAAGTAATCCTTAAGAGCCAGCGTGAAGGGAACACAATATTTTTTCATCTGGCTCCTCTTGATTTGATGCAACAGCAGCTCCACTTTCATGCGCTCTGGATTTCCATTCCAACTCCCAGGGAGATCCCAATCCGTCTGCAGAACAACTCATCTAGCCTAATCTCTTTCCATCCAACCAGAATTCATCTTGAGTCATCATGAAGGTCGGATGATAAATCCATGAGTAAACTGAGAGCTTCTCCTTTTGGCCCAACTTATTTTTGATGATGCAGCATCTGAATCATTGGGGACGTCGCACCAATCTTTTTGTAGATCTTCCTGTCCCTCTTCTCACTCGTAAACCTGACCCTAAAATATTTGAACTTTTCCACTGTTTTAGGACCTCATCTCTAACTTGGAGAAAACACACCAATACTTTTCTCTCGAAGAAAGCTTTATGTTGTTGTTTTCTTCTGCAAATCATCTGAAATGTACATGATATGTTTGGGAATTGGTAAATGAACTGGATTTATGTGGCTCTATCTAGACCCTGCAAGTATCCCAAGGAGCTTAACATGGAACCTCCCAGTCACACACATGCACACCTGATGCTGCCTAAAAGCTGCAACTCAAAGCCTAAACCGCAACCCATCGGAGCAATTAGGGCTTAGGTGTCTTGCTCAAGGTGGATTATTCCCACCCCAGCCAGTTTGACATGATCTCCTCTCTGATTTGATCATTAATAATACTTTGGGGGAGGAGGAAGGACAAACGGAAAAACACAGCATAGGGCTTGAATTAAAACTTGAGTTTCATTATAATTTTTTCTTTGATAGTGATTGTGTCTCAAATCTAGAAAACAAAATAAATATTTTTTTCACTTGACTTAAGTTTAAATTATTTTAAGCTCTAAACTCTAAGTATACATTTTTTAGAAGGACCTTCAATCACAGATCTGCTGACTGTAGAGGGAAAGGGACGAGAAGCAAAGCCAAGACCAACAATACACTGAGTGTTTTGAAGAAGATCTTCATTCTCCTCACGAGACCGAGAGCGCATGAAGAATCTGATATGTACTGCAAGTTTCTATTAATAAATCTCTGAGGCCTGTGGGAAACAGTGTAACGGATCTGTGATTTTCTCAGCAGCCGTGTCCTCTGTTCTGACTGTCTCAGACTTTTAATTCAAGCAACCTGCAGAAGATTGCTGGTGCTGAAGAAAAGAGTTAGTTTTCTGAGCTCAGTACATGTATAGGACACGGTCCTGTTATAAACGAACCCTTCATGAGTACCTCACCTAACACAAGCATTTGGAAACGAGAAGTCTTATTTGCAATGGAACCTTCCTTGGAGTGCCACAAGTTTAGTTCTGGGCCTCCTGCGTTTTATCTTTTGCATCAATAATTTTGGCAAAGGTGTTTTAAATGCTCATTTTTAAGTAGATGACTATAATGTACAATACATCAGGTCATCCAGCACAGGTTATTCAGCATCTACAATTTGGTTTAAACCAGGGGTCACCAACACGGTGCCCGCGGGCACCAGGTCGCCCGCAGCGACCGCATTAGTCGCCCGCAGGCCAGTTCTAAAAATAGCACTAATCACGAATTAGCTCTGTCTAATATTTTATTTAATTATGTTGCTATTCTTTTTTTAATTTCCTTTACAGTGATGAAAATTAAAAAACGATTACATAAAAACATAAAACAAAAATGTATACCACAAAAAAAAGTTAAATATACGAACTCTGACGGAGTATGGTTCGGATGTCAGTCCAGTCCGCATGACAAACCAGCTTTGCTGAGATGAGCTCGTAGCGCATTTTCTATCCACAAAAACATGGCAGAAAAAAAGGAAGAAAACTTGGAGGAAGGGGAGGAAGAATTCTTTTTTACCAACGTGAAAAAAAACTATGTGTGTCTCATCTGCGGTGCGACTGTGGCGACGCGTAAGCAGCACAACGTGGAGAGAAATTTCCGTACATGTCACAAAAACTACCATGCTAACTACCCACCAGGCAGCGTAGTACGGACGGAAAAAGCCTGTGAGTTAAAGGCAGCTTTGGGCAAACAGCAGTCTTTTTTTACGAGGCCGGTAAAAAAAACCTCTCAAAAAGCAACTGAAGCCTCATTCAGAGAAAAAAAAGAAGAAGACACAGTACACTGGTGAAGAGCATGCGATGCCCGGCCTCCCACTAACAAAGAAAAAAAATGCCAGATGTTGGTGGCAACATGTAAGTACCATGGCAAAGATAAATTTTAATATTGTAATACTGTTACAGATGTGTTACTAAGTGTAACAGACGTGATGATTTGATTTAATGGCTGCAAATGTAGTGATTAGAACAAATTTGATAAGATTTATTTTGAAAGGAGTAGATATTTACATAATTGATCATTTGTACAAACATGGTTCAGAGTTTATGATTTGATAACTGTTGGTGGCTAGTAAAAATTAAAAAAGATTTTGAAATGTATCTGTTTCCTACCTTGTTTAATCATACTGAAATAATTATTGTGATGGATCATTAACAATCAGTGTCTTCACATAGAATATCATTAATAATAATATCAAATTAAACTATGTAACTTTGTTATTTCAGAAGTGTATTATCAAAGCGGTAGCCCTTTGCATTAGTCAGCGCCCTTGAAGTAGCCCTCGGTATCAAAGAAGTTGGTGACCCCTGGTTTAAACACTGTTTAACGTAGTCTTCGAACAGTAAAGCTGACTTTGAACTCAGATAAAACTTTTAAAAAGTTTATACTTTTTTCAAATTCAAAAACACTTTTCTCAAATCTCACTCAAATTTCTACTTTGGAATTAATCAAAATTGAGTCAGTAGACTCCCCCATGTGGAGGAGTTTAAGTATCTCGGGGTCTTGTTCACAAGTAAAAGAAGGATGGAGTGGGAGATCGACAGGTGGATCGGTGCGGCATCAGCAATAACTAGGATGCTGCATTGGTTCGTCATGGTAAAGAAAGAGCTGAGCCAAAAAGCAAAGCTCTCGAATTACAAATTGATCTACTTTCCCACCCTCACCTATGGTTACCAGCCGTGGGTAGTGATGAAAAAATGAGATTGCAGATACCAGCGGCCAGAACGGAGTCAGCAGACAAATATAAACATTTAGGATTGACGGATCACTTTTATTCTCATTTCACAGGAGGCTTGAGTAGGGTCTTTCTTCTGAGGCTAGAAAAAAATTGCTGCCGTGACATTCACGTCCATGTGGATCTATGGAGATGTAGTTTATATGAATGATTCAGCTCAAACCCTGTGAGTATTGGACGCAACTTACCACGTAGCTGTACGATTCATCACAGGCTGTTCTCTACACCCGTGTGGGTGGACTTTATTATTTACACGAAGGGTTAAACACTTCTTCATACTTATTTAAAAATGTATTTTGGTCAGTTTGGTCTCTTTTATGTTTGAGCAAAGCAATTTGATTTGATTTAATTTTCTACATATAAACATATTTTTTCTGGAAGTCCATGTTGAGCATTCTGAAATTATTCATCTTGATTTTCAATACAAGTGTGAATTCCTCACTCACTCTCCAACGGTCACACATTGGTTCTGTAATGTTGAGTTAGAGTGTAGTTAGAGTAATTCTGCAATTTTTAAAATGTATTTTAACACAATAAAATATATATCTTTAATAAAACCTTCCAATATGTCACTCGAAATATGACAAGTAATTATCTATATGAATATTTAAATGAGAAATTTTTCAAACAAATATTTTAGGTGTTTGAGACTACGTTCTCACACAAATCTGGATATTTTAATTCAATATCAACCAGAGAGGTACATCTCTCTAACTATCAAACTGAGGACACATTGATAGCACATTTAAATACATTTTTACGTTTCAGTAGAACCAGGCCAAGAATATGGGCGCCGATGGAGAGAACTCTATCAGGAAACTTGACTGAAATGTGGTGTCTGCTTCTGGAGGAAGTGCCAGAAATATTTGCAGCACTCAGAAGGAGGAAATGACTTTCTGAATGAGAGCTGAAACCATCACAGTGAGAGAAAGCTGTGAAAGATCCTCACACTGGGACGTATAAAGCAGGAGAACTAGAGAGGCTTAGATGCATTTAACACTGGAAGCTCTGAGAATGTACCTACAGTACACACACACTCTGAGTTTAAATACCACTTCTGATGCTGGCCAAGTTCAACAGTCTGGAGAATGCTCGTCTGAGCTACAAGCAGTCCATTCATGCACAACAGCAGATCCCTAATGAGACTCTTCTGGTTTAGGAGACTAGAAACCCAAAGCCTACAACAGATCTTTTCTGTCTTAGAAATGCTGACAAAGGATAAAGAAGTAAAACCTCTTTGTTAGCAGATCGATGTATATTATTTTCTCCTCAAAAACTCTTTGTTCCCTGTGCTCTGTCATATGGTGGTGGACATGTAGGTCCAAGATGAACAGACAAGTTTAACCAATTTATTGAGAATAGAAGGGGTGAAGAAAGAGGGTTTTGGATCTGCAGATGAGATCCAAACTGGGCAAGTTTGTGTCGCAGGCAGACATGGGTCCTTGCCAAGCAAGGCGGAACTAGCCATAGTCCAGGATTCATAGATACACCATTCAAATTGACAGAAAATACCGATTCAATTGACTTTATTGGTTCAGAGGTGACTGCTATGGTTGACGTTACACTCACTGGATCCACCCCTTTTACAGTCAGTGGATGTTCCACATATTCCTCTATCAGACATGAAGCTGGTGGTCGCGCAAACCACCGACATGTTCTCAAGGCTGGAACAGAACCTTTCATTCTGAAAGAATCAGTGAAGAAAATGAGGCCTGCGTCTCTTCTCCATCAGAAACCAAAACCAGATTGTCCCACGCAAACATGGTGTACTCTGAGGTTATCTGCGTTCCTCCGCAGACTTCTGCTTGCGACTGCAATCTTGGCTTCACTAAAAAGCCGTTTCTGTGTTGCGAGTCTTGTGAGCAAACAATGGGGTATTGTAGTGCCGGATATACCTCCGATGGTCATGGCCAGAAGTCAAATAAGGAGAAAAGTTCTTTTTGTAGAAACTAAAGGAAAGTATTCCGTCTGAGGCTAGATAAGAACCTCGTGCCGTGTTTTTATTCCTGTGGTCCTCCATCTGAAGCCAAGGTATGGTGGTTATTCTGTGGGTCCATGTTTTGTCTTCTTTCGTTTCCTGAAGAATTAATGAGGATATTTGTTACTCATGATTATTCTCGGAGGTCGGTTTTTCCTTGTGAGCAAATAAAAGCTCCAGGCCACCTGTCTGAGGCTTTATTACTCCATCCAACCGTCTACAGGTCTTTGTGTTGGACAAACAGTCTGTTTGTTCAGTCTGATGTAGGAACATGTTGCCCCTCTCCACCCACACACACATACACCAGCTGCTCAGCCTTTTAACTCTCAGGAAGAACTAAAAAGGAGTCCAGCTGAGTTTATTTGGACAGGGATTCCTCCTCAAAAAGATCTTCAACACCATCCAGATGCAGGAATGATCAGGGTGAAATACCAGGAAGTCTGGGCTCAAAAGATTGATTCTTTTTTGTTATTATAATTAAATGTCTATTTGTCTGGTATTTATCCATGGAAATAAGAGCCGAGGAGTGTCGTATTTAAACAAACAGGATGTTCTTAATCTCCTTTTTGTGTGTTCAATTTGATTTAAATTCAATTCAGTTTTTTACATCCTAGTATCATAACAAAGTCTTCTCAAGGGTCTGGAAGGAGAAACTCTCTCCCAGGATGGAGAAACAGAATTTAGGTAGGATTGGGATTACAGATTAGACCATCTACCACAACACAGTTCATGTTTTCAGGAGGTAGCGGATGGGCTTCATACAGACAGGTTAGTGAGAGTGAGGTATTTAATTAAGAGGCGTACACAAGATGATTTTAGGGTCCTAAAATCCAGAATCAGATGAGGTTCAAAGAGCATCTGGAACTGCCTTTTTTACCCATTTCTCAAAAAAAAAACCCAAATAGTTTATTTCAACATAATTTTAGGACCAAAGAAAGATAACTTTGAGTGTTGCATAATTGTTGATTGAGAACATCAAGAGCTGGTTGCTACGAGGCAAGAAGCCGCATCAAATCTGTTTTGAGGCCACAAATACAATGTAAACCGGATCAAGTTTGGAAAGGTGGTGCATATTTTTATATACTTACTTTGGTACAAAAACTCTTCCTGCTTGTATGTTAGAATGTGGGTGTGGCAGAGAACACAATCTTTGGCCAAGAACAACCTGGCATTAAAACAGTATCTGGAAACTGGACAGCAGAGCTAAAAAAAACTTAAACATACATGAATGAATGATTGAATGCCTCACAGCAAGAATGTTTAAGTGCCAGATGGGGTAAGACTTGAATCAATCCCTAGCCTTCTTTGTGGAATTTGCATATTCTCCCCAGGTATGCATAGGTTTTTGGCAGGGACTTTGGTATCCTCCTACCTTTCATAAAACATGCCAATGATATTGATTGGCCATTACAAAACTGCTCCTCCACATGAATGTGGTGATCTGTCTCAATGTGTGCTGCTGCAACAGACTGGCAACCTGTTTGAGGTGTACCCTGCTTATAGCCTGTAGGCCCCAGCACCCCCGCAACCCAACAGAGATAAGCAGTTCAGATCAGTCAGTCACCTTCTTAACCGTCTATCCCTTACTGAGTTGTGGGGGTTGCCGGAGCCTACCCCGGCTGATTCAAGGCGAGAGCCTGGGTACATCCCGAAGAAGTCGCCGGTCTGTCGCGGGGCCACACACCATACACACACACACACTCATTCCTAGGGGCAATTTGGCACCGACCAATTAACCTAACATGCATTTTTTTGGAGGGTGGGAGGAAACTGGAGTACACAGAGAAAACTCATGCAGACACGGGGAGAACATGCAAACTTCACACAGAAAGGCCAGTGTTACAAGCCTCATGTGGTTCAGGTGATGAATAAAAATCCCTTTTCTATTTTCTTTTTTATATAGGAATAACTAAGGGTGCGTGATATATCAATTAATCAAAGTTTTTTTTTTAATGCTAGCAGAACTCATGCACAGCCATATTTTTAACAGCTAAATTAGCATGACACAATTATAAATTTTATTTCTATGCAAATGTTTGATGTGAAATCCACATTATTTAGTTTGATAGAAATACTGCCGTGTTTTTGTCTTTAGATAATTTAGATTATTATTATTAGATAACAGCCTGGTGCTTGACTTAAACACAGGCAAGAAGACCATCCCTGCCTTCCTTCGTGGCATCAGTCACAACCTTCATGGAGGACAACTAAACTTGTAAAATATTGTGTAAAATTGTTATTGTGTATTATGTAAAATATGTAAAAAATTTATTGTAAATAAACAGTTGCACTACAGAAAAGAATTGCTTTTAGTCATTTTTATCCCATCGCTCAAATAAAAAATTCTGATATTTTTTTTTTAAATTCTGATAATTTACAAATAAAAAATTCTGATATTTTTAGAAAATTTTGATAAAATTCTGATATTTTTTAAAAATTCTGATATTTTATGTAAAAATGTTATTGTAAATAAACAGTTGCACTACAGAAAATAATTGGTTTTAGTCATTTTTATCCCATGGCTCAAATAAAAAATTCTGATATTTTAAAAAATTTTTGATATTTTATGTAAAAATTTGATATTTTATGTAAAAAATTTTTTATCGTAAATAAACAGTTGCACTACAGAAAATAATTGCTTTTAGTCTTAAAAATTTTTATCGTGCTTTTAGTCATTTAAAATTTTTTTATCGTAAATAAACAGTTGCGCCCAGTTTGCAGTTCTTCAAATATCCGTGGCTGAAAAGACCGTTCACCCAATAAAACATGGTTTTAAAAAAACTCCAAAAAGTTTTATTTTGTATGATTACCCTCTTTAATTCTGTCCAAAAATGAGTCAATGTGAATGTGGGCAATCTACAAATACTGTTTTTCTTCGTTTTGTTGCTTTTGAGGATGGTTGAAAGTGAAAAGCTGTGAGAGGGAGGAAACAGTGACTTCATGCTGCTAAATAAATCAGAGGCCATGTAGAAGGAAGGGAGTGGGTTTCCACACTTAGAGGGGTGTATGCATATGGATCCAGTCAAAACAGTTTAAATTTAACTTCTCACTCTTTTATCAGCTGATAAAAGAACTAAAATAGTGTTGCTGATAGATTTAATTGCTTTGAGTTTCATCGTTATGCGCTTCACTGTTCAAGATTCAAAGTACATTCAAGTGTTCCTTCTCTGGAATGAAAATTTAGACCAAAAATGTTTTTTTGACAAACAAGAGAGAAAATAAATCAATGGAAAGCCACTTTAAAAGGTTTCCCAGCTGCAGCAGAAGCATGACCAGTGAAATAATTGGAGCTTACCATGAGAACATATGGAGGCCAGATCCATGCAAGCACTCTGCCTGTTTGTGTGTTTACCACAGCCAATATCTGCACAGCATTTCACAGCTACTTCTTAGTTTCACACAGTCTGAATGTTCAGGCTGAAATGATCCTTCTCTCAAAACAACTTCTTTCTGAAATACACAAGTAAACCAGTAAATTACGCCCCAACTTTGATCAGATTAATTAGAAAGCAGAAGTGTCATGTGGATTTTTAGCCACGTTTTCAACCTTTTGGAGGATTTTAAAACATTTGTTGGGTAATCTTACACTTTCATTCCTATTTCCAGTGTTTACAGATGTTTTGGCCTTTTGATAAGTTTAGATTTATGAACGTTTGGGTTACAGTGGCGGTTTGAAAAGATGGAAAAGTGTTCTGATTTAATTTTAAATGTAAGAACTCAAGATGTACCGCAACGTTTCAGCAAGAAAATGGAATTTTATGCAATTTGCTATTTCAAAAGATCTCAAAACAATACCAATAATTTCCGTAAGTGATGGAAATAAACAACAATTGCAACAGTTGCAGTCTCTAGGTGGGACTGCAACAGGGATCTGCTTTGAGTCTTTTCATGTTGCTAAGGTAATGGACAGGCTGAAAGAAACAGGAGATCTTTGTGCAAGTAAAAGTGACCCAAATGCAGAGATGCCAAGTTTTTTGGCTTCATAAAGCGGCAAATTTTGGGGCGTGGGAGGATCTTAGGAGGCGGTACCAAAAGGAGGAGGAGCTTGACATTACAGCCGCCAATGGACAACACTCGCCATGACAGTTGGCGTAAAACAAACCGTTCAAAACATGAGAAAGCAGCTGTAAAATTGTGCATCTTACATGTGTTAAAATCTAGCTTTTGTATCAGTACAAAGAGGAATTACCACCAGGAATACACCCCTGTCGTGCTTGTTCGCACTTTGTTTTGCGGCTCACCGACATAAGCTGTCACATGACCAAAGTTCCCGGATGTCCGACTTCTTCCATATGTTCACCAAAAAACAATACTGGCAATAGACCATGCAGATCGCTACTAGCGGCTTTCAGATGCACAGCTGCAGGAGATGCCATGTGCTTAGCATCATTACACCTAATCATGTTCATTGAATGCACGAGAGTGTTCATGCGGGGGTTTTATTAGCCTTGGCGGGTAAGCGTGAGATAGGTCCTAATTGGCATGTCCGCAAATGGGAGAGAGTGAGGTTACAGAGAGAACAGATCTAGAAAATAGAAGATTTTAAATACTCAGGAGCAGAGTAAAAGTAGCAGAGATGAAGATGTTGAGGTTCTCCTCGTCAACAGAAAAATTGTTTTCAAACTTCAGAATTAAAATTTTGTCCCAACAAGAGGTCTATTGTCTTATTTTTCAAGCATCAAGAATTTTTGCTGCAGCTGTGGGAAAACCCAATCCTTCCTACACTGTTACATCAGTTAAGATTATGGTTTGACAGCTTAAAGCGTTCCCTCCTCACTGACCTCTAACCCTTTCTAATCAGCCTAGCTGCTTTGCTGTCCTCCCTGAGTCGTGTTCTCCCTTCCTGTTTTAAGTTTTCCCTTTCCAGTCACCTACCGCTGTGTTTTCTCAGAGTGGGAACTTCAGCTTCAAAGTCAATGTGGAGCTAAATTTACAGAAACAAAGCAATGTGTACCTAAAAAAATATCCCAGTAGAGGATAAGCAAAGTACAGTACCTTAAATAGAAAATACTAAAAGTGGAAAAACAAACTGGTTATGTCCTGGGAAATGATTGGTAAAAGTATTATGTGAAAAGAAAAGGTTATGGTTAGAAGCTGGGGAAGGTATGGTGCAATGCCAAGCTTGTTTGTCAGCTCATCTGTTGTCTTTTATGGTCAAATTTGATGTTTTTATCCAAACCACTAGCAGGATTTTGTGTCAGTTTGAGGTTTCTTGATGTTCTGGATCTTCATATTTCCTTGCAGCAGATTACATTAGCGGGGAGGGGTATTGTGATGTTTTGTGGGGTGATAATTCTTATCTCACAGCAGATTTAGACAAAAGTATCAGGTGTGATGTGTGATAGAAGAGTTTCAGCTAAAATGAAAGGGAAAGTGTACAAAACCGTGGTGAGACCGGCCATGCTGTTTGGTCTAGAAACAGTGGCACTGAGGAAAAGACAGGAAACAGAGATGGAGGTAGCAGAGATGAAGATGCTGAGGATCTCTCTGGGAGTGACCAGGGTGGACAGGATCAGAGGAACAGCACATGTTAGAGGTTTCAGAGAGAAAGTCAGAGGCCAGACTGAGATGTGCAAAGGAGAGAGTGTACATCGGCAGAAGTATGCTGGGTTTGGAACCACCAGGAAAGAGGCCTAGAGGAAGACCAAAGAGGAGGTTCATGGATACAGTGAAGGAAGGCATGAAGATAGTTGGCGTGACCGAAGAAGATTCAGCAGATAGGGTTAGATGGAAGAAACTGACTTACTGTGGCGACCCCTGAAGGGAAATACCTGAAGACGATATTATGTTTGACAAATTTACATAGAAGCTGTATTCCCTGTTTGGACCGAGCATAAGTAGCGTGTGCACTAAAACACTTCCTGCTCACATTAGAACATGGGCATGGCAGAGAACAAAATCTGGCCAAGAACAACCTGGTGCTAAAGTAATATCTAAATACAGGATAGTTTGCAAATTTCTTAAACATGCATGAATGAAAACAACTGCTCTTTAGGTATGCTTTTGATTTTGGAATGAGAAACTCTAAAAATGATGATTTAGCAAAATACGCCCCTCTTTAAGATTCACCAAAAGAATAAGGCAGTCATCTTTCATCTCCGGGTTCTCTGATCCTCTCCTTGAAGCATATCAGACCTGCATAAAAATCAGCTTCTCCAGGTCTGATGGGATGAATCTTCTCCAGGAAACATCCGGACAAGAGAAACTTTATTTCCCATCAAAATGAAGAGCAGCTCCTCTGAACTTCCAAGCTGAGAGAGAGGTCTTAAAAAAAGCTCAACGCTTAATTCAATAAAGCAAAACTCATCAACTCAACAAGTATAGTTTTTTGTTTTTATTTAACAAGCGAGTTCATAAATTATCGCACATAAAAGATTATTTTCAGTAGTTACAAAGAAGAGAGCGACACTCTGCGTCGGGAGAAATTAAAAAGAAGAGAGTAGGAGAGAAGAAGCTGACTGATGATTTAACCCTAGTGTGTGTGTGTTCCATGTTGACAGTAGAGAACATCACAGACCTCCAATGGGGTGAAGTAAACCCCTTTTCACAGAACAGGCTACATGGTAGTCTCACATGGAGCAACCCAACTAAACATGGGGTAGTGGCATCTTCTTGTCTTCTCGGGAGCGACGGATCGAACAAGAACATGTTCAGCAGTGGTTAGAAAGCAGCGAGCAGCTGCTGGAGCATTTGCCCATATTTCAATTTCATCCTTCATTTCACTTTATTTTTCTTCGAAAACTACCCCTCCCCACCTCCTCTGAATCTCAGGTTCCAAGTGGTGGGGGTGGAGGTGGAACGACCAACTCGCTAAAACATCTCTGAGAAGAAAGCCAGTTTGTTCTCAATCTGCTCCTGGGAATGTGTTCGCCCCTCGGCTTCATAAGGTTCTACTTGGAGATCTGCTGCTGAATGTGCTGCAGGAATTCCTGGTAGGATGAAGAGGATTCAGAGCGGTCCTCCAGGAGGTGCTGGAACATGGTGGTCTTTGCTGGACTGTCGTCTCTGTAGGAGGAAAACACACATCACAAAATTTACATCCCATCTTTATCTCCTTTTTGGTTTTTCTCTCTGTGTCTGTTTTCTGCCTGGAACAGTAACTCCCATTAAATCAAGTCATTTAATTACAGTTGGCAATCTAACGATATTGCATACTACAGCAGTCGTGAGATACTGTGATCATTTTTGCCTGTCCACGAGATTATTATACATATTGTATTACAAGGTTAATATCATGACATCGTTTTGCGAGATTTGCACCGCTAATTTATCTTTTTGACCCTCCATATTTTGTCATTTTACGTCATCGCTCGAACATCCAACCAGATGCTGGTGTTCCATAACATAAACCTGCAGCAGGTGATGGTGGTGTAAACATGCAGCGAGGAGGCTGAACAATACGTTCCAGCAGCATGGTTTTATTCAGCGAGGCTCCAGGCTTGCTGCGTTGTTGAAAAACGCTCACTATCTGAGCAGAACGACAACATGAACCTAAGCTGGTTCGCAAACCTCAAAAAAAATCTTGTATAAATTGATGCAGGGCAGAAACAAAGTACTTGGAACAGATGTTCTCTACTCTTGCGCTAAAAGCAGAGGAAGTGAAACTTATTTGGAAGTTGCGCCACATTTTAACCCTTCCTCTCAACTGAAAAGAGATGAAGTTGAGTGTTAGTGGAAGCCAGATGTGGATCCAGCTGTGCTTACTTGAGGATGCGGATGTTGCAGGTGAACGCCCGGTTGTCTTGCAGCCAGTCCAAGAAAGCCCTGATCCTCTCAGAGAGAGTGGTTCCCACCTCAGGAAGGTGGTTCTGATAGGAAGATGAGAACATCAGAAACCCTGACCTCACTGTGGTGCGTTCCAAATCTGAACACAGTTTGTCTTACTGACCATGTTGGAAGGTATGGCAGCGTAACCGGGGCAACCCAGAACATCTCGAATGAACATCTCACTGCAGTTTCTGCCAATCCACAGATAAAACACCTTCGAGGACGAAAAAAAAAAGTACATATATACAACTGTTGCGTGACTGAATCAGAAAAAAAGTGCCATGCAAATAGGGGACCAATCATAGGTCATTTTTCTGTCTTGTATTAATTTGACATACTTTAACAGTTTGAAGCTGCGTTCTGATTACACTCACATTGCCACAGTCCATGAGAAAAGCTCCGTCCCTGCTCAGCTTCTCCGCAGACAGATGAAGCAGATGAGGTTGAGGAACTATTGTGTCGTTTAGATGGAGCGCCCCCTGTAGGTCACAAAACCACCAACATGTCAATGATTAAATCAATCTCATTTGATCGAGCCTTCCCCGTTTGAAACGTGTCCCACCTGGTCAGACATGTTGTCCAGCCTGTACAGGTCGGGATGAACCAGTCGCATCAGCTGCTGCAGCGGTTGAGTCTTAAACTCACACATGGCGAAGACACGGTCGTCCAGCCGGGTGCTCGTACCCGTCCGTAACGCTTTCTGAAGGCGAGAGAAAACTTTTATCAGCGCTAATTAATTTCTCCAATCCAAACTAAACAAAAGATATTGAACAACAGATGATTTAATGATGCGGTCATGATAAAAACATGAAGTTTTATGTTCATTTGGAGCTTGGAAAAAACATGAACTTGTGAACTTTAGGTGTGGTCAGTTACAGATTAGCCGTGTTTGGTTCTCACAGTGTGTGTGTGTGTGTGTGTGTGTGTGTAACTGTAGACACACCTCTGCTTACTGAACGTACAGATCCTGATGGATAATGTTTTTGTGTACACTGAATCTGTAATTTTCTCTTTATAAAGAAACAAAGACTCAGTGTTGACTCACACACGTCGTGATCCAGGATGCACATTTGCTGATAAAACTTGTGTATTAGTTTAAGGAGACATTCGTTTCCATTTGGTGGTTTAACTTTACATGCGTCTAAAGCCTGTAATTACCAGACATGGCGGGTATTTGTTACTCTTATTGCCAGACCTGTTTGAGCAGAGCGAGGATGTAGAGGGGGAAAAGCCGCAGCACTGATGGAACGACAAGTCCAGACTGCTGCAGGTTGGACACGTTGCTCTTATAGGCGCTGATAAAGTCCACCACGGAGTTTACCAGTGCGTCCCGGGCATCCGATAGGCTGGATGAAACGGCTTTGTCGATAGCTAGGAAAAAAAAAAGATTTGAAGAGGATTTAATCTGAATGCAAGATGTACAGAAACTTGAAATAAAGTGTTTAGTTTCTTCTGAACCTAAAAGAGGTGGAGCTTATCTCAGCTGATATCAGGGTAGAGGCAGGATACACCCCAAACAGGTCGCCAGTCTGTTGCACAGTCAAACACACAGACAACCATCCTCACACTCACACACACTCATTCCTAGGGACAATTTTGGAGCAGCCAATCAACCTAAAATGCATGTTTTTGGAGGGTGGGAGGAAACTGGAATACCTGGAGAAAACCCACGGATGCACAGGGAGAACATGCAAACTCCACACAGGAAGTCCAGAGTTTCAAACCTCGCTCCCACTCTGGGATTTGAACCCTGACCTTCTTGCTGTGAGGCCACCATGCAGCCCAAAATAAAAAGGTGATGCAGTTAAACAGAAAGGATGAATTTAGACTTACCCATGTTGGCCAGCAGACACGTGATAGCTTGAACATCAGCTCCGGCGTACACGTCGCTCAGCTGGTTGACGACTGGCAAACACAACGTGTGAACTCTGATTCGCCTCTTTCCTACATGGAGGGAAAATAAAATATAATAGAAACATTTAATAAACTTAATCAGCATTGTGAGTTTGGAGGATTTGTGTGTGTGTGTGTTACCTTTACTGGACGTGTAGAGCAGAGCAGCCTGGAAACAGGCCAGAGACGATTCGCTTAGCGTGTCTTCGATCGTCACTTGGACGGCAAAGGCAGAGTCTGGGTTCACATTAGCGAGGGATAGCAGGTCGGTGGAGCGAACGAAGAAGTTACCGTGGAATGTGTGGATGGATAAACCTGAACAGAGAGGAAAAGGGATGAGAAACAAGCCAACTAGGGGTTTAACTGAGTGTGTGAGGGACGTACCTTTAGTGCATCGTATTCTCATCACAGCCTCGAAGCCTATCTTTCTGGTGAGGTAGCGTTCCAGATCCTTGCGGAACTTCTCCAGCTGGTCTGGGTTGTGGATGTGATGAAAGCCGGGGTAGTAAAAGACGGTGCCCGCGGAGTATTTAGACATACAGGCTGGAAAAGAAAAAAAAAGGAAATCACTATTTTGACTACCGTATTTTCCGCACTATAAGGGCACTGCATTATAAAAAAAAAAAAAAAAAAAAAAAAAAAAAGAATTACTCTATTCATCCCTCACCGCGGAAATTTGTGTGCTGCACTCCTTACACCGCAGCAGGCTGCCCTTCGACGGCGCCAATGGTGGGAGAAGCGGGGGTTAGGTGTCTTCTCCAAGGACCCTAGACGGTGGTCTCAGTGGGAATCAAACCCGCGACCTTCGGGTCCGCGGGCGAGCACTCTACCGCTGATCCAACCGCTGATCCACCGTCTCCCACCGGAGACGGTGAATCCCACCGATAAGGCGCACCAATAAGGCGCACCTTCAATAAATTACATCTTTTAAAACTTTTTCCATATATGAGGCACACTGCATTTTTAAGGCGCTACAGTAAAGGCTGTTCAACTTTGTTCTCTAACTGTGGCCATCTCGCTATGTTCCCGCGGAAACTCTGTTTAGTCTTGTTTACTTGGCGCAGCGCATCCTCTTGCTTCCTCCACTTCCTCACCATTGATTCATTGATGTTAAACTCTCTCGCTGCGGCTCTATTCCCGTGTTCTACTGCGTGACCGATCGCCTTGAGTTTAAACTCTGCGGTGTAACAGTGTCTCTTGGTAGGAGCCATTTCCGGGTGTTTACACAAACACACAAATGGAAATGAGACACCCTTTCATATATCCCAGCATGCACCGCGCACTACTTCTTCTACGGGGGAAATGGAGTCGGCGGCTGCTTACCGCAGTTTCGACACCTGTGGTAGCTCAATATTAATCCATTTATAAGGCGCTCCGGGTCAAAAGGCGGAGCGCCTTTTGACCCCTAAAAATTTAAGGTTTTTAGGTGGGCCTTATAGTGCGGAAAATACGGTACAAGTCTGTGTAATCCCTCATTCATCCAGGGGTGATCCGTCGTAGAAAGGGTTTCAAAGTTGTTTACTGGACAATGGATTTGATGATTGAGACATTTTGACTTCCATCTGGAAATAATTTTCAATCTGGATGAAGTCTAAATGGCTCGATCATCAAACACACAGTCCAGAAGACACGTTGAAGCCTTTTCTACTCGCTTACTGCGTTATGACAATTTGCTAGTGTTTTTAGTAAGTTTAAATTTGATAGTTTATTTCTACAGTTTAAGACTCACCAATGGAAAAAAAAAAACTTTTGAATTCCTGGAATGTGCTGGTAAATCAGCCGTATTGTTTCCCCCAAAAAAATATTCAAAGAAAAGAATGAGATCTCTGAATTTCTTCTTTTTTTTTTTTTCTTTTATAAAGGCTTATTTCTGCAAGAACTGAGTTGTTATTTGATCCATTTTATGTGGAATAAAACTGTTAAACTGCAGCAACAAAGAGGGAAAATATCTTTATCCAGATTTGCATATTTGTCTTAGAAATAAAAAATTCACAGAAGGAACAAGGAATAAACAAAGAGTCCAAAATTATAATGAGGAAAAAATCAGAATGGAGTTGCAGAGAATTTGGTTAAAAACAGAAAAACACTTTCTGTTCAAGACTCATCGTCTTGTGAGGATTTCATCTGCTACAAGTTAAATACTTCATTAAATTACTGTTTTGTTTTGTTCTGATTCAGTATAACCTTGTTTCAGTTTTTCTGATTTGGTGTCTTATCTTGTAATCTAGGTGTGGACGTGTTTTTTTCTTTGTTCTAGCATAGAAATATACATGTCTTGGTCTTTATTGATTCTGATTGGTTTATTTGTGTACATTTCAACTTTCTCTGGCTTATGTGAAACTTTAAGATGACAACTTTTCAGAGATTTTCATTTTGGGGGCTTTTGTGTCTCATAAATACCGTATTTTCCAGGCTATAAGGCGCACCTAAAATCCTTTAATTCTCTCAAGGCTGACAGTGCGCCTTATAGTCCGGTGCGTCTTTTATATGGATCAATACCGGTTCAATGTGGCCACTGATGTTTTAATTTGAAAAGTCACCGGATTTACTTCCTTACATTCGTCAATGACCCACCTTTGACGCTTTATCCAATAAATTTAAACCCCTAAACTAGCAAAATTAGTAAAAAACAAAGATCTATAGGAAGCTTCTGTGCTAAGGACAATTACGAAGCAGACTGGACCTTAGAAACATTCTTTGGGTTTCAGGTCAAGATGGGACTGTCTGGTTACAGCAAAACAAACTCAGAACTACGATTGATCTAGTTTTACTGTGAGGAGTCAAATTAGTATTTTTATTAAACTTTGTTTTTGTAATGTCTTTTATTTTGAAGGTATGTTTACCGTTACCATAGCAACCAGAGTGCATTAGAGCAGAGAGAATGTTTCCATTTTATAAAGACGCTGCTAATAAATTTTCTCATGAAGACAAAGTGAGTTTAAATTTATTATTATTGATTAAAAAAGACAGTTTTTCAGGCTGGTCTTATCACCTTTAGACCGGTCCGTGAAAATATTATCAGACACTAAAGCAGTCCGTGGCGCAGAAATGGTTGGGGACCCCTGATATAATGAATGCATATCGCAACCCCAGACACCACAGTACGGTATTTTCGTTTTAAGCGCCTTATTTATAAAAAAGTTTTAAAATGGAGATGCGCCTTATGGTACGGAAAATACAGTACATACAGGGAGGTCATTTTTAAAATGATTCCTGGATGTCTGACTTTTGGCTCAGTTTGTTTTCCCCTCTGAGCCTTTTCCTAATTTGATATGCTTAGAAAAATGACCTAATATAAGTAATTTAAAGTTACTTTGTTCACCAACAATCTGAACAAAGATTTCTGGACAAACGCTTACTTTTTAAGATCTAAAAATTTCCCTCTCCAGAAGCATATGTTGAACCCAATTTGAGCACAAATGGTGATAAGACGCTCTTACCCAGTGAAGACAGGTCGGCGTACTGTGTGCTGAGCAGGAACAGATCCACTCCTATCTGCTGTCCTGAACAATCCAGGGCTAGTTTCTTATAGAAGTCTGTGGCAGGACCAAGATGCTGGACACCCTGAAGACACACCAAAACGTCACTGAAAGTTCGTACTGATCAGTGCTGAAGGTTTTTAAAACAAGAAAGCAGATTCGTTTAAATTGCCAGCAGCAGCATCTGTTATGAGTAGCTTTAATGGTGGTTTTATAGAGAAAGCTGATGTGACCTCTTGTTTGAATGAAAAAAATGGTACCAGTAAAACAGACTTTATGGATGTAAAAACATTAGCTGAAATGTGAGACCAGTGAGGACGGTAAAAAGAAGACAGTCGTTTATCGTCTGCCATGTGGTTCGCTTTAAACGACCATAAAATGTGACCCAACTATCATTTACTGTGTTTTAAGAACAGCATGTGATATTTATTATTTTGTGAGAGGATTAAGAACAGGAAGCTAAACTTAATGGTTCTTGTGAAAAAGAAGTGCACCTTGGTGCTGGAGCGTTGGTTTGGATCTTCTCTGGACTGCAGCTTCCCGGCACCCAGCGTAGGCAGCTGAGTCTGGAAAACGCTGACACGCCCCCCAGTGGGGGACATCAGCTTCAAGGCAGCCTGTAAAGCTGGACCGAGGGCGCTTTGAGTTTCTCTGTTCTGGCTGAACATGGCTGGAAGGGACGTGAGGAGGTCCTTCACCAGCTGGAGGGACACAATCACACATTTAATCACTTTAAGTAGGTTTTTTTGCTCCATATGCAGCAATATTTAAAATAAAGAATTACCTCTTTGCTCTCTTTTAAGTTCACTATCAAACTGTCATGAGATGGGATGAAAACATCTGGAAAAAACCCACAAAGACAAGACTTAATATTTACAGTGAGATCTGAGATCAGCAAAACAGTAGCTTTTCAAATGAAGATAAGAAAAAAATAGAAGACATTTTTAAACATTTTTAAGTAAAATTGCAAAAAAACTAATACATTTGAGATTAAAGACTTCAAGTAAAGTCAAATTCGAAGCAAGTATAGCTGGTCTCAAACCATGCATCACAGGAAGACATGAGGCATTTTCTCCCTGAACATCCTTTTGATAATGAGATCATTTCTGGATGGATAAAACGTTCCCATACGTACCATCTATGTCCGACACCACCAGCATCTGTGGCTGGGACAGCCCTTCCTGCAGGTTGTAAAAGTGGATGGTGTTATCAAAGGTGAGGAAACCCACACGTGTACGCGTATCCCCGGGAATCCTGAAATACAAAACAACCACTCTGTTAGTTTGCGCGAAAACGCCCAAAGAAATTAAAAAAAAGGAGCAAATAACCGACTTATCCAGGTTCTCCAGAAGTGATTCACAGACGTGTTTTAGATAACCGGCTTCCACTGCATTGTGGGACACATCAAGCAAAAACAGATAGGCTGCTGGTTGTGGAGGTCTCAGCTGGACACAAAACCATCAAACACTAAGGAAAACCTTCAACAATAAGACAGTACTGTCCTCTGGTGGAAAAGCCACCACATTGCATTTTTACCATGTAGTCTGAAGAAGCGATGAACTCCACGGTAGAATTTTGAACCTCCGGTCTTTTATGAGGTTCACCATACGATCGGGTCACTGGGTTGTACATAAACTCATCTGGAACTGAATAAGGTGGAAAAAAAGACCCACGTATTAAATTTTACAAAGAAACAAAGGGCTGAAAGTAGAACGAGCGTCTCGTACCATCGTTGACTCGGTAGCAGAGGTTACACTTCCACCTTCGTTGGTCTAGGAAGATGACGAATGGATTGATGTAAGTTCGACAGGAGCGACAGCGGACTATTGTGTTGGAGGTGATCACCGGAAGCTGCTGCAAAAAAATCAACAAAGAAAATTTTTTAATTGTTTAGTCAAATTTTTACTGAAAACATAATTATTCCTGAACATTAAATTCAAATAGTCAGTCAGTCATCTTCTTATCCGTCTATCCCTCTCAGGGTTGCGGGGGGGTGCCGGAGCCCATCCCAGCTGATTTAAGGCGGAGGGCAGGGTACACCCCGAACAGGTCGCCAGTCTGTCGCGGGGCCACACACATACAACCATCCACACACACACACACACACACACACACACACACACACACACACACACACACACACACACACACACACACTCATTCCTAGGGGCAATTTGGCACCGGCCAATCAACCTAGCATGCATGTCTTTGGAGGGTGGGAGGAAACCGGAGTACCCGGAGGAAACCCACGCAAACACGGGAAGAACATGCAAACGCCACACAGAAAGGACAGTGTTCCAAGCCTCGTCCCCACCCGGAACTCGAACCCACGACCTTCTTGCTGTGAGGCCACTGTGCTACCCACTGCGCCACCATGCTATCTAG
This sequence comes from Neostethus bicornis, assembly GCA_902685375.1. Taxonomy (NCBI): domain Eukaryota; kingdom Metazoa; phylum Chordata; class Actinopteri; order Atheriniformes; family Phallostethidae; genus Neostethus; species Neostethus bicornis. The sequence goes on along the minus strand of CACRXE010000076.1, from coordinate 7,985,640 downwards.
ATTCAAACACAGATTCATAAAACTTTAAAGACAGATCTGGATGTTTGGCTATTTACAAACCTCTGTGACCCACAACAACTTGGGGTCAGCATACTGTAACAAATTTGATTCTATAAATAAACCAGCTTCAGGGGCAGCTCCCTGTAGTCTGGACATTGGTCCCTCTCCCCCGAGTACCGCTACCGTTTATCTGACTCTTTCCTTGGTCTCCAATGATCCACTCCAAATATGTTTGATAGAAGAGCTCTTTTTTTTTGTCGCTTCTTAACTATTCCAAATATCACTCAATACACACATCAATACACACATCTCTACACGTACAATTATTACATAACTAGAAGCTGATCTCTTCAGTCACTATGAAACTTACAAACCCAAGTTACTACAAATAAATCTACAAAGACAAAGCTTGTAGCTTTCCTACTTTTCGACCCAGTAGGATTTCTATTTGCTTCATTCCTGGTCTCCATCAGCTCCCACCTTCTGACACCCCATCATCCAACAGGTCTATAAATATGCACATCTATTTCTCCTCGCCCTGCACCCGTTATCCATCTACATAACTCACTACGTGACAAAGTCGGCACAAAATGTCTGGGGTTTTTTTTTCTGTGCAGGTCTGGATGGGACAGATCATCCATGTGTGGTTCTACTCAGTTGTTCAAGTTAAATTCTAGATTATTGTAGTTTAAAACTGGAATAACTAGGACGCTTGATTGGTCCGTCGTGGTAAATAAAGAGCTGAGCCGAAAAGCAAAGCTCTCGATTTACAAGTCGATCTACGTTCCAACCCTCACCTATGGTCACCAGCTGTGGGTGGTGACCGAAAGAATGGGATCGCGGATACAAGCGGCCGAAATGAGCTTCCTCCGCAGGGTGGCTGGGCTCTCACTCAGAGATTGGGTGAGGAGCTCCGTCATCCGGGAGGAGCTCAGTGTCGAGCCACTCCTCTTCCAGGTCAAGAGAAGCCAGATGGGGTGGTTCGGGCATCTGGTCAGGATGCTTCCCGAGGAGACCAAGAGGCAGACCCCAGACCTGCTGGGAAGACTATGTCTCACAGCTGGCCGGGGAACGAGTCAGGATCATTCTGGGTGAGCTGGAGGATGCACCTGGGGTGTGAGAAGGCTGGGCTTCCCGTCTGAGGCTGTTGCCCCGCGACCTAGCCACGGATGGGGGAAAGACGACGGATTGTACTGATAAACTTCTTCATCTAAATCCATGTAACCAGGCAGAAATGGTTACTTTAAATTAGATTTAGAACTCAGACTCATGAGGAACTGAGCTTGTTTTATTCTCTTAATTAACCAATGAATTTATATTTTGCCTCAGTTTAAACAAACCTCAGCAGAACAATGAACTTGTAGAACTTGTCCTGTGTGCAATGGACAAAGGAGCATCAGGTTCAAAAACCCGTTCATCTGTCAGAGTGACAGTCCTTCAGCGTATTCACATCTTACCTGCAGGTCTCTGAACGGGTGGAGAAGGAGCCCCAAAGGAAGTCTAGCTTTGCCTAATAAGGACTGAGTTTGAGGAATGCTGGTCAGTGTACACCTGAACGTCCTGATCAAAGAACAACACAAACAAATCATCAGAAAATAACATTGACTTCATACGTGATGAAAAAGGCTGGACTATTTATTTTTCTTCTGATGTTTCCCACATTCGACCTACTGAGGACTGCAGTTCATCTTTTTCAGGTCAGGGCTGAAGTTAGGTTCAGGGGCCTCAAGCGGTCTTGAGGGGAGCAAATTTCTCTCTATCAGGAGGTTTACTGGACTCAAAGCCTCTACCTCTAGTTCTGGCACCCCACTCAGGCCCCCGAGGGCCGCGGAGAGCTGGGAAAGATTTGGGAAAGGTGCCTGAAGGAAAAGAAACACAAACAAATTTCATCAAAGAATGTTCTGATACAGATTTTTTAAAATTTATGAACTCATTTCTCCAAATCATTTCTAAAGAGTCGTCTTCACCTGTGGCCTCACCTGAGGGTACTGCTGGTAGCCAGGCTGGCTGTACAGATTGTTTGGTGGGGAGGTGTCCGTGCTGTGGGATGGGTAAGGAGCTCCCTGCTGATAGCTTGACTGCATGCTTTGGTAACCATAGCTACCGTATGACTGATCCTGGTTGGTCATGTTGTTGGAAGATGGCAGGGAATCTGTGCAGGAGGAGAAATGTAGGATATTTATAGTATTATGCCTAATTAAAATATTTGGGTAATCATGTTGTGAAGTCTGTTTTTGCAACATAACGTTTTTAATCGATTGATAAAGTGATGTTATTCAGCATAAACAATAGTATATTGGATTATGAAATAACAGTAACCGATTTTAACTGCTTTTAATGTGTTTACTGTGTTACAAGTTCCAATAGAAATAAAATTTGATTTTATTAATATCTGTCTTTTACAAACCAGGGTGCACATAACCAGTTTTTTTATATATATATTTAACAATGTATTTTTATAGTTAAATATACCTTAAAAGTTTAGTTTAAAAGATAGACAAAAAAATGAAACATTTTCTTGCAACGTAAAAAGTGACTTTCAATGATCACGGTGAAAAAAACCTCCAGCAGTTTGTCATACTCCGTATTTTTGAAAAACAAACTTATCTGTAAAATCTACTGAAATCTTTACATTTTGTTCCGTTCTATCATCTTCCGCTTATCCAGGGCCGGGTCGCGGGGGCAACAGCCTCAGACGGGAAACCCAGGCTTCTCTCACCCTGGCTGCATCCTCCAGCTCATTTGGAAGGATCCCGGGTCGTTCCCCGGCCAGCTGTGAGACATAGTCTCTCCAGCGGATCCGGGGTCCGCCTCTTGGTCTCCTCCCGGTGGGATGTGCCCGAAACACCTCACCAGCGAGATGCTCAGGAGGCATCTTGACCAGATGCCCGAACCACCCCATCTGGCTCCTCTCAACCTGGAGGAGGAGCGGCTCGACACCAAGCTCCTCCCGGATGGCAGAGCTCCTCACCTGATCTCTGAGTGAGAGCGGAGGAAGCTCATTTCGGTCGCTTGTATCCGTGATCTCACCCACAGCTGGTGACCTTAGGTGAGGGTTGGAACATAGATCGACTTGTAAATCGAGAGCTTTGCTTTTCGGCTCAGCTCTTTCTTTACCACGACAGATCGATGGAGCGTCCTACTTATTGCTGACGTTGCACCGATCAGTTTTGTTTCACTGGAAAATATTTGTTTCAAAGCCAGATTGTTTTGAAAAAACAGCTGCCATCATGCTGCTTATTTGCTTTTAGCAGCATTTTGATCACTGTTGGAATGGGTTTTTTTTTTTTTTTTGAAGGTAATGTCTATATTTATTGGCATTCAATTGAGGAAACAAAAAAAAATACAAGAGGACTTAAATTTTGGTAAAATATATAATAGATTATTTTGGTGTAATAAAACTTTAAAAAACTAAGTGTAATGTTATTTTCACGTACGAGTGAGAGTGATTATCTTATAGGATGTACCTGGATAACTGCCTCCTTCTATGGAATCAAAGTTGTTTGGAATTGGAGAAGCGCTGCCGGTAGATGAGGAGGAAGTTTCACCACCTTAGAATAACAGACAAATAGTTGTGATTTTACAAAATAAAACCAAGTTAGACGCCTATATATGATTAAACACAATGGGATGGGTTCTGTTAACAGCCAAAGAGTAGAAAAAGGAACAAAGAGTACAGACAAGCTGCAATGTAACGATGGGAAGCAGCTCTAAAATCACATTAACAAGAAAAGTTTTGTGAGTAAAGAAAGAAAGAAAAAAAAAAAAAAAACGATAAAACAATCCAAAAGTAATGAGTGGAGGATGAAATGAGGAAAGGTTCAACCCGCTTCGGCCTCTCGGAAAGAGAGGAAATGAGTGAAGGAAAACATGAAAGCATGCTGGGTTCAATCTAGAAAAAGTCAGTTTTAATCCAAGTACAGAAAAGACGGACAACACAGAGAGAAAATACGGAGGAAAAAAAACAGAAACTAAATATTGTAGATAGAAATTTAAAGATCCCAATTTTGACTGTGTGGGTGCTCTGTCTTTAAGAAATCTTGTACATCGTATTCATCCCGTTACTTTTACTACTTAACTCTATTTATTTTTCACATCTACGGCTGTCTCTGGGTTTTGTGAATATTTTTTCCACCTGCAATTGGAATACAGATAAAAAATCAGCTTCTCGGGCTAAATCTTAATCTATTTAGATACTATCGATCAACATGCACGTGTCAAATTTAAAAAAAAAAGAGCTGTTTTTCAGGAGTACAAAGCATTTTTAAAGACTCAACATTAATGCTGATTTGTTGGATTTATTCTCACTTTCTTCATATTATATTTGATAAAATATTCATAAAATATTGTATGTGTAGTGCACAATGCTCCTCATTTTTTAAAGGTGCACACAAATTTTAGATGCACACACAAAATACACCAGAATGTATATATGATGAGGTGTATCTGTCTCTTTCAGGTGTAAAAAAGGACTTATCTTAACAAACGTGGTGGATAAAAACAGAATTAATTGCAATACACACGTCCCGTATATTCAGGTCCATGCCCAGTCACAACCTTGGAAGAACAGAAGCTGGCAAAGAAGTATTTTATAGAATGGCATACTGCGTTTACAGGCTAATCAAATTGGCAGCAAATCCCTGTTTTGTACAACTTCAGCAGGGTGCACTTCCTCCACGCTGGGACCCAATCTGAGCTAGACAGAAATATTCTTCTACTGTATTGACTAATAAAAACTGTGTTCTGGTTAAATGTAAAGGCATGTTAAATGCTGTTCAACTCATGAACAGTTTATAACATCAGCACCTCCTTCGAGAAGAACATTCCTAGTCTGTCCACAAACATTAAGTTCTTTCTGGTGTTCTGATGAGGCCGTTACTGACTGTCGCCGTCATAATTTACATTTTTTAATCATCATCCCAATGGTATTTTGAGTTTGGTATATATTCACATAATATTTACACGTCTTGATTAAGCATAATGATTTGTGCACTCACATCTTTTTGATAAATCCAGATGATTGCGTCATTTTGGTCGTATTTTGTTGCATGCGACTTTGATAACTGAGGGTTGATGAGAGCATGTAACAGATTATCTAAAGACTTAGATTTGAATTTAATACGGCTCTGCGTGTATTTGCAACAAATCTATAAATAGTCCATTTTTTAAACACACACATAACTGAAAAAAGAACGTTAGAAAAAACGGCAACCTTTAAAATCTTATTAAAACTATGGTTATCACATGTCAAAAACCTGGTTTCCTGGAGGGTTTATGTGGACAGAATATTTGAATGAAGCCATTAATCCATGTGGGTCAGAGGGAGGGATTCTCAGCAGCAAACCAACACACAGCGGATCTTACGAATGGTCCTCATTGGACAGGACAGGATCCAATTATTGTGCACTAAATCTGACCAGCAGACTACAGGATTATGTGCTCTGAAGAGGAAGATACCAGGTCAGCTAAACCTTCCAAGTCTTACCTCTCCAACACTCATAATTCCTTTGGCTACTTTTTGAAATCACACCAACAGGTTATGATGAAGTAAATATAATGTGAGAACTAACAGAAGACTTATTCACGCAGTGTCTGCTTGTTTTCTCAAATTCTTAGCTGATGATTACATTCACTTAGTGTGACGAGGAGCAAAAGCTTAGTGGAGTCAACACGATAAAACACGAGCTCTGATAATCTGCTCAGACTGGGTAACAGCCTGTCGTCTAATACATCTCATTCATTCAACATGACTTTTGCTACTGTGGTACATTTCGGCCCCGTCAACACGTAGCTGGGTATTTTTGAAAACGCATATATTTTTATCCGTTTTGGCCAGCCGTCCACACAAAAACGGAGGGTTTTTTCACTCAAGGCCGGCGTTTTTGAAAACTCCTGCCAAAGTGGAGATTTTGGAAAACTCCGTTTTTGTGTTTGTGTGTGGACGTCCGAAAATGGAGATTTGCATTTTTATGTGTCTCTACCTGCGACAAGTAATATACATATGTGATTTGTGTACGTCCTTGTTTGGATCGCAAACAAGGTTTGGGCAGCATGGACCCAATCTATATTTTCCTGTGTTTTAATAAATTTATAGTCGGTGACGACTTTGAAAAGCAATTCCACCTCCTTTTTGGTCCACACAAACGAGATGCCTGACGCCATCTTTCAGGTTTTATGGAAATGACGACAGAGGTGCTCTGATTGGGTAGCTCAGAACTTACGTTTACATCAATACTGCCGACTACTGGTCTGGCATGCTCATAACCGCACTCAGAAGCGTATTTATACGGCTCCGTGTGGACGCGGATATTTTGAAAACGATTATGTATGGACGCGAGCGTTTTCCTAAAACGGAGGACAACAGATATGCGTTTTCAAAATACCCGGCTATGTGTGGATGGGGTCCTAGTCTGCATTCTTTAAACAAAAGACATTCGGTTTAAATGTTCAAATACTTCCAAATAAATCCAAAAAAGTTTTTTTTTAAAACTGAAAATACGGTAGAAAACTGAACCAAAGAAAAAAAAACATTTTCAAGGCTTTTGAATTAGCTAAAACTACAAGTAGATTTTAAATAAACATTTAATTTAGAAGTGCTATTTAAAAAAGCTGAAAACCACAATCTAAAGTTAATATGAAAACAAATCAACGTAAAACAAATTCATGGGAAAATTTGGAATGCAAATTCACTCGATCTGGTCGTCGGAGAAACCCAACTCAAAAACCAAAACAGCCGGGATTTGTGACAACTTTAACTAACTTCATCGTGGGATAACTTTAGATAATTTTTTTCTCCTATAAAATGGATAATGAGGCTAAACTTTGTAGCCCAACCAATCAGATAGCATAAAAAAATCTAATCCAGGTCCTCGAGGGCTGGTTGTGTAGGTTTTTTAGATGATCTGTGACACACCAAGCTGACATACTCTAACAGCTGAACCAGGCCAGGTGTGTTGCAGCAGGGAAGCATGTAAAACAGGTGGTAGAGTGATGTACTCATCCCCATCCCGAATAGATTAATTACAATGCTAATTTGATGGATATTTAGCGATGACAGCATCTAATTAATCAATTCACACTCAGAGGTTCTCTTTAAACGTTTAAGCAATCGATTTAAAAAGTCGACTCGCTCCTGCCGAAACCGGGAATTATACTCCTTCTGAGCATTTGTGATGCCAGTCTGGTATTTTCCAGACCAGTGACCACGTTTGGCAGTAAAATTAAATCAATAAAAAATTGCTGATTCAAAGAAAAGTAAAAAGGTTTCAGCTTAGGCTGAATAACTTTTATTCAAAAATACTGAACAGGGGTTTAATGGTAGAAGTTTTGGTGCTGATTTGTTTCGGGCAGGGTTGTACACAGATAATTACAGCCTGCCAATGCATGTGCCCAGATGTCACAAGCACAAAGCATGCTATTCCATGCATGTTTACCTCCTGCTTTATCAAGCATGGGGTAGCAGGGACAACAACCTCAACCAGGGAGCCAAACCTTCCCTCAGGAGTCAGGAAGGAAACCACTGGGTACAGGGTCTGCTTCTGAGTCTCCTCCCAGTGGGACGTGCCTAGAACACCTTCCCATCAAGCCATCCAGGTGGCATCCTAACCAGATGCCCGAACCACACTATCTGGTTTCTCTCGACCCAGAGGAGCAACAACTCTACTCCGAGCTCCTCCCGGATTACTGAGCTCCTTGCTTTGAGTGAGAGTCAGCCAAAATCTGATCTCTACACCAATATAAATCCCAAACCGTTATTTTTGTATACAGCTACACCCTTAGCACCGTATATAAATATTCTTTTGTATCTCAGCTTCGACATTCACATAAAACTCATACGGAAACCACAAATCTCCAGCAGAAAAAGCACAAAATCTGCAGGATGGAGTCCCTCAGAGACAAGTGCTAGTGACCCTTAAGAAATGTCTGTAACTTAGACCAACGGTGAGGAAAACATAAAAAAAGCTGAAACAAGCCTCTTTTTTCATTTAGTAATGACTTGTAGCAATGGTTATCGCGTTCCTGTGTGACTAGTAGACGTTAGCAAACACACGGGGGAAGGGCGGCTATATTTAAACACCTGTTCACCTCTGGATGATGACACAGCTCCAAAGAGATCAGTAAAGTGGTGCACGAAGAGGTGATGTTATAACTGCACGCTGTACTGATGACAAGAAATCATTTCTAACAAAAATACAAAAAATAACTAAATCAAATCAAATAAAACATGTAAAAAAATTAGTTTCGCATTGTTTCTATTTGAATTTTAGCAATTAATACATTTTTTAAATCTAAAGGTAAAACAAAATCAGCATTGCTTTTCAATTAAGTAAGAAAAAAAATCTCTTTAATTACTTGGAACAAACCTTTTCTTTTGTTTCTAAGTAATCCCGTCCTCCTGTAAATCGCAGCAAGATTTACACAAATGCCAAGTAAATATGGATGTACTACGTCTAATAATACTTTCTCATTTGCATTTCAAACACAAGCGGTAGCGCAACAAATGCCACAATTTTTTCTGCCCCAACTGTTCAAAAGATTCAGTCGATCATAAAAAAGCAAGACTCAGTTTTTGTTTTAAACAAGCAAATACTGACCTGATGCACAAATTTAAACATGTGAAGATATTTTTTTATATTTCTCAGGACTTTTCTTATTTTTTTTCAAATTTTTATAGAGCTATAGGGCAATGAATCCTCTACAGGGTCCAAACCTCAACTTTAATGAAGCGGTGTGGGACTAGCTTTACAGAAAACACAACAAAAGGAATAAAACATCCGAAAAGGGCTTTTAAAAAAATCCTTCAAGAGGCTTGAAAAACATTCCTGAAGGCTGAAGAGACCTCAGGCAGTTCTCAAACAAACTGCCTGAGTTTGTTTGAGAACAGTTTGAGAACTGTTTGAAAACTTCCTAAAAGCAAGTTTTCTGAATTTAACCCTTTGTATTACACCTGCTTTTATTTCTTTGGTCTGTGAAGAAATGCAAGTATATAAAATATTTTTGTACTACAAATAAATTTTACAGTTTGATCTTATGATATTGACTCTTCTTCTTTTGGCATTTCCCTTCAGGGATCGACATAGTCAGAAAGTCTTCCGTCTAATCCTATCTGCTACATCCTTTTCAGTCACACCAACTATCTTCATGTCTTCCTTCACTGTATCCATGAACCTCCTCTTTGGTCTTCCTCTAGGCCTCTTTCCTGGTGGTTCCAAATCCAGCATCACTCTTCCGATGTACTCTCTCTCTCTCTACTCTGCACATGTCCAAACCATCTCAGTCTGGCCTCTCTGACTTTAAAACCTCTAACATGTGCTGTTCCTCTGATCCTGTCTATCCTGGTCACTCCCAGAGAGATCCTCAGCATCTTCATTTCTGCTACTTCCATCTCTGTTTCCTGTCTTTTCGTCAGTGCCACTGTCTCTAGACCAAACAGCATGGCCGGTCTCACCACAGTTTTGTACACTTTCCCTTTCATCTTAGCTGAAACTCTTCTGTCACACGTCACACCTGATACTTTTCTCCACTCGTTCCAGCTTGCCTGCACACGCTTCTTCACCTCTTTTCCACACTCTCCATTGCTCTGGACTGTTGACCCTAAGTACTTAAAATCTTCCATCTTCCTTATCTCTTCTCCCTGTAACCTCACTTTTCCATATGGATCCCTCTCATTCACACACATGCACTCAATAATATTGACTCAGTATTTGTTATTTAACACTTTTGTGCAAGATGTTCAGATTCTTCAGTCAGCAAAGAAAACGTTCAAAGTAAACATCAATTTAGCAAGAAACAGAAAAATTCTTAATCTAGTTTTAACAACATTTAATTCAAATTTATTATCCTCAAATAAATTTTAAAGAGCAAGAATGTCCTAATATGTAGAATCTTTGCAATTCAGATGATCCATAATACAACCCTCTATTTGACAGTTTTTCAAAATCCAAAATAGTTTAACATGACCGAGCTTTCAGCTTGTTTAGACTAAAAACTTTTATCTATCATGCAGATTCATCCGTCTGGCTTTTTATTCCTGACTTTTTACTATTTTAGAAACACATGGCAAAGTTTACAGATAAACTTGCTAAAGTCTGGTTGCCTGGTCCCGTCTTTCTAACCCTACTAATTGGCAACTTGAGAGTTCACACAGAAATGCAGTGTGGGAGAAATTTTGTGAAACAGGCTGTGAGCTAGTTAAAAAAAAAAAACATCTTTTTGAAAACGCAAGCGCTTTTGTTGCAATTTCAATTTAATATTGATATTTAGAAAATTAGAATAGAAATATACTTTATTCATTCCTCAACAAGAAAATTTGTGTGCTGCATTACACTGCAGCAGGCTGTCAGGACAGCGCCAATGGTGGGAGAAACAGGGGGTGATATGTCTACCCCAAGGACACCTAGACATGAGCTCAGTGAGATTCGATCCCACGAACTTCCAGTCCAAGGGTGAACGTTTTTTATTTTTATAGCAGAAAAAAACAAAATTAAACTGAATTAAACAAGTGAATATTTTTATATCCTTTGATTCAGGAAAGACGATTACATCCTTTAAATCAGCAAACACAAAGTCTACTATGTTCCATCTACGACAGGTCTGAAACTACCACCACTTCCAGAGCTGGAAGCCAAATGGAAATAAAACCACAGCATATTGATTTCCATTAGCATGGATGATAAGCGAGTGGAGAAACACCACAGATGGACAACCACGGCCTTACTGGGAGTCAGACAGCATGCAGAGCTGCCTTCGTCTGCAATTTGGCAGAAGCATTTGAGCCAAGGCGAACGACACAGACAAAGGTGCAAACAGGAACAGATGTAGAAAATAATCAATGGTGACTTTGTTTGAGGTTAACAAAAAAGATGAGTTGTTGGGGACGGAGGAAGCGAGGGAGGTAAGACGCGGACATTTCTGATTAAAAGGTTTGAACAAATGATTAAAGGAGTTCTGATTATTACGATGACAATCAGACAGACATGAGTAGTGATTAAAAGCGACAATGCAAAGGAACATAGAGGTTCCTGTGCAAGGTGAGACCTGGATAAAATAGGAATGGAGGTTAAAAGGAATGGACTGGATGGAAGGGACGTAAAAGCCAAAGCAGACCTGCTTCCTCATCCTCATCGTCATCCTCATCGTCATCAGAGCTGGATGACGAGGGGGCTGGTGCTGGGCCAGAGGTGGTGGCAGAGGCTGCGCTAGCGCCACTATTAGCAACATATCCATACTGCATGCCTGTTGGAAGGAGGGTGGGGGGGGTGGGAAAGGTTTAGAAGAAAACCATCAAGACCGGAGGACAGTCAGCAGATAGGGCGATAGAGATCGGACATGTTTACAGTGGGTCAAAAAGTGTTCATCAATAGTGCAAGTTCTCCTTCTTAAAAAGATGAGAGGCTTGTAAACAAATCCAGAAAATAATATGGTCTGCTTTTTGACCAATTTATTTCCAAATTATGGTATAAAAATAAGTATTTGGTCACCAAACAAAATTTTGGCTCTCAAAACTCTGTAATTTCTTCTGTCAGAGGGTTTTTTTTTTTTTTAAGTTTTTCTGATAGTTGAGGTGTACTTATCATAAAAATAACAGGCCTCTCTCATCTTTAAAGAGGGAGAACTTGCACTATTGGTGCCTGACCAAATACGTTTTTGCCTCACTGAAATAAAAATACCGGTACAAAAAACTTGAGTAAAAATTGTATTATTTCTAATATTTTATCAAACGTATCCAAAGTTGAAACACCCAAAAAACATGACTCATTGCAGTTGATACTTTTTGTACAACAGGACGAGGCAGCTTTCAAAAATGTGCTACATCTAGTTTTGAGCAAATTGTTAAAATGTTTGAGTTTTTTTTTTTTAATTTCCAGTCATAGTGAGAAATGTTGAAAGTCACAACTCTTGAAATGTTGCTTTACTGGTTTTGTGCCTTGTTTCTTTAAACCAATCAGATTGAAACGCTACCATTTAAAATGAAAGGAGACAAGAAGTGAGGAGGTGTGAATATCGATGCATGTGTGCAGTGTTTTGTAAAAGTGTGTGATTTTAAACGTGTTTGCTTTGAATTGGTTATTCTTTGATGATCTGGATTTTAATTCTTGTCTGAGTTTTCATTTGTTCTGTTCAGCACTTTGTGGAACTTTATGTTTAAAAAATGCTTCACAATTAAAGCTCGATTTGAAATAAATAAAAAATTCAACATGCTTTGCAATCAGAAGATCTTAAACTTTCTGTTTGCATTAAAAAAAATGCTAAAAATATCGTCAAACTCATTTGGCAAATTTACATTAATGCCATTACAATCAGCGTTTGACAAACTTTGACGTTAAAAAAAGCATTAAAATCATGTTTTTAGATGGATGTAATTTAAAGTTAAATCTCTCATGAAGATATCCCTCTTCTTAAAAATGTTTAAGATATTTTTTTATCTTACAAATCCAAGAGTAGAGTGTAATAGAATTCATTTATCAAAGGCTGAATAAACAACCGAGCAAATAGCTTAGAATCCTGAAACCTATATGTTTGCATATCGTCTAACACCTGCACATCTGAAAGTGTGTGTCCATGCTAAAGTGCAGCTGTGAACATGCAAGTTCATTGACATGCACAACTGTAAGTGACTAAGCTTAGTTTAACCAGGTGGAGGTGGATTATTGGAGAAACAGCAAACAACACAATCAGAAAACGTAGAACTCGTTATCTTCACTTACAGTAAATCCAGACACAACTGAAAATTAATCCACCAAACTTTAAGTGTCCAACTCTTGTGTTACCTTGTTGGTGGCCAGGAGAAGAATGGCCTGAAACAGTGGTTATTCCTTGAAGCGGTCCTTCTGATTCTCCACCACCTCTGGTTGGCGTCCCCGCATTATAACTGTGACATGTCTGATGGCCCTGGTTGTAAAGTGGTGCTGCAGCAGAAAACAAACCAAAGATTGTATTTAAAGTAGAAAAACAACCTCTTAAGAAAACTTTATCATATTTCTATTGACAAAACAAGACTTCAACTTATCCAATCACAGTTAGCAACAGTGTTTACTACAACATAAGGTCATATGTAATTTGTATTGCATGACATAGTAATTAAAAGACAGAACATGTGTACAATTTACAGGAACTTCTATTTGAATTGATTTTTCATTTTCTGCATGTAGGATTTCAACCGTTAGCGATTTCTAGGGATAGTACAATCCTCTCGATCAGATACACTGGTGGTCAATTTGGACGTGGATTATAATATTTACTGACAAAAAACTACTCAGATATAAGTTTAATCAGTTTCTCTGAAACCAAATGGATGCGTGAGGGGATGGAGCGCAGTACCTGAGGGGAGGAACTGAGCATAAGCAAAGCCCACTTAACAAAACACTTCCTGTTTACATTTGAATGTGAATGTTGGATAGAACAAAAAGTGCCAAGAACAACCGGGACATTTAAATGGTATCTAAAATATTCGATGGGAAAGCTTGAAATTATTCAAGCATACTTGAATGAAGTATAAAACTACTTCAGGTATGTTTATGATGTGGGACAAACACAATCACAAAAACGCTGCATTGACAGGAATATTATTCTTCAATTTGTGTTCTGAATAGTTTATCCCTAATGGGATCGCGGGTATTGCCAGAGCCAATCCCAGCTAACATCAGGCGAGAGGCAGGGTACACCCCGAACAGGTCGTCAGTTTAATGCGGGGCCACACACAGTCACAACCATCCACACACACACACACACACACACACACACACACACACACACACACACACACACACACACACATTCATTCCTAGGGAGAATTTCATAACAATCAACCTAACATGCATGTTTTTGGAGAGTGCGAGTACCTGGAGGAAACTCACACATATACAGGAAGAACGTGCAAACTCTACACAAAAAGACTCGCCCCACTCTGGGACTTGAATACTGACCTACTTGCTGATAGGCTACTGAACAGCCCAATTCGGTATATTTCCATTGTTATGTCTAATACTATACACTATCCCACTGAAAACTCAAGAATAAAACCATCATACCTGCAACCCCCTGACCATTAACCGTTGGTGGCATTTGCTCCATGGAAGCTGTTCCGTAGCCCGTCTGCACTGCTGCTGTAGAAGGTGGAGGCGCAGGGCTGAAATGGTGCAGGGGTGCACCGATTTGTGTCGGCATGGCTACGGGTGTAGATACATTCTGAGAGGAACTGAGAGTGCCATATTGGCTACTACCAGGCGGTGAGGGATATGAAACAATGGGGTGGATGGGAGCACCAGATGGTGCTGGGATCAAACTAGGATGCTGCTGCTGCTGATGCTGCTGCTGTGGATGCTGCTGCTGTGGATGCTGCTGCTGTGGATGCTGCTGCTGTTGATGCTGCTGCTGTTGATGCTGCTGCTGTTGATGCTGCTGCTGTTGATGCTGCTGCTGTGGATGCTGCACAGGGTAGGACTGTTGGGCGTAGTAAACCCCTGGATTGGTGTAAGGAACCTGCTGCTGGAATGATTGTGTGTTATAGTGGGGATTAGCAGGAGGAGGTGCTGAAGAAGGGATGGAGGAGTAAGTCTGAGGAGCAGCTGGAGTCCTGTATGGAGATGGAGCAACATGATGCTGTGGAGGATGGTTGTTCTGATAATAGTTAGCACTAGCAGAGATCGGAGGCTTGCAGGGGGCAGGATGAGCAGGGATATTGGGATACATCTGTTGTTGTGGGGCTCCATAGTAACCTGCAGGTGGATACATAGGTGGATAATTCTGCAACGGACCTGGAAAACAACACGACGCATGTTAGCCATGTTTTAAGATGATAATAAACTGCAGTTAAAATTGATAGAACTTCTGATCATTTTATTAAAACTTAACAAAATACTTTAATTACATCGTCAACTTTCTAAACGCACAACACGCTGCAAATTTGGATAAATCGATAGTTTATTTTTGTTGTTTTAAGTAGTTTAATCCTCTAGAAAGTGAAGCTAGCGGTTGTTCCCACTGTTAGCACATGCTAGCTCATTAGCATCAACTGCAGAGCTCGTTTTTTTAAAAAAATCTTAATTTAATTAAATAGTTTTAAGATTAAATTAAATTCCTCATGTAATAAATGTCTGGTCATTAAGAAATACCAGTAAATATACTTTTTAAGAGGAATTATTGAGAATATAAGCTGATAGCAGTAGCATCACAGGTTAGCTTGTTGCTAACTCAAGCGGACATAGCTGCCTCACCGTTTTGCTGGGGAGCCACAGCTCCTCCGTTTGGAGTCTGGGTGGAGCTGGTGGAGCTATTGATGTTTGGGGAGCCTGGTGTAGACATCGCTCCGGTCCTTATGTTCTCAGGTACATGCGGTGTATGGTGTCTCCAGGCCGCTGTTGGAGGGTGAAGACCCAGGCCGGGCAGCCTGTGTCCAGATCCGCTTGCTTGGTTTAAAGCTCTGGATGTGGAGCAGCTTATCTGACATTAGCTAGCATCACTCCCTCTGCTGGAGTTGCTAAGCAACTAGTTTACTGGTAGTTTATGTTTGAAGAAGATTTAAAAAGTTTATAGAAAAATATCTCAAATAATGACTGAAGTAAAACATGAACGATCAACCTAAAAAAAAAAAAAAAAAAAAAAAAAAAGGTTGATTCCTGTTTTGTAGTGCTAAAAAATTATCAAAAATAAAATACAATTGGGATTTTTTTTTAAAAAGGCTCGAATCTCAATCTAACCATCATCTATCAGGGGCGGATCCAGGAGAGGCGTGGGAGGGCGCTTTCACCCCCCCCCCTTTTTTTTTTGTCCACAAAAAAAGTGTTCCAACAATTTTTTAACTGTTTTTACTACTTAGCAGTAAAAACTACTAGTTTTTAAAAAAAAAAAAAAAAAAAAAAACTGAAGAAATTTTTATTTCAAAAGGCTTTTTAACAAAGTTTTTAGTGTTTTTAGTGTTATGATGTTATGTACTTTTACGGTTTATTATTGCTTTTAATTATTGTAGCACTTTGAGATCTCCACTGGAAATGTAAAGTGCGTTATAAATGAAATTTTTTTATTATTATTATAAACTTTGGGCAAAATATGTACCAAAATGCAGAAAAATTAAGGTACTTATTTTTCCAAATGTTCTGGAGGGAAATGCCCTCAAACCCCCTATACGTGACCTCACGCTCCCCGCAACCCCCACTTTGGAAAATCCTGGATTCGCTCCTGTCTATTAATCTAACTATCATCGATCAATCAATCAGTCTATCTAGCTAGCCATCATCCATACACCTATAAATCTATCATAAATCTATGTCTAACTTTCGTGTGTGTCAATATTGATTTACCAAAAACAACCTAATTACCTCTACTGTCTTACAGTTTGTATTCATGTCTCTGTCTTCCTGTTGTAGCCCTTGTGTTTTTACTCCAGCATTCAAATTTCCCTTTGGGGTTTCATAAAGTATTTTCAATTCAATAAATTGAATTTTACAACAGAGGATGAACAAAATACTTATTATCGACTACTAACTACTAAAATTCCAGTGGTAAATTAGTCTGGATGCCAATATAGAAACATATTTTAAATCCAACATGTTGGGCTTCTCTTGGCTATTTCTTGTTTCTTGTCGACACACGTTGAAAACCATTTCAAGCTCAAATCATCCTTAAATAGTCTTTAATTTTATTGTTTTTACATACTTAATCTCTCAACGGAAAATTTCTGTGCTGTATTACACCGCAGCAGGCTGCCAGCATGGCGCCAATGGTGGGAGAAACGGGGGGTTAGTGTCTTCCCCAAAGACACCTAGACATGAGCTCAGTAGGATTTGACCCGGCGAACTTCTACCACTGAGCTATCGCCCCCCCTTTTAGTCAATGGTCAAAAACATTTCAACTTCATGTAAGTTCAATCAGATGTTTTTCCACCTTCCCAAAAAGAATCCTTTCTTGGAGCCTTTCTTAACAGTTAACCAAGGAGCAGCCTTCGTTCCAACAAATGAGTATCTGTTGGATGCGGGATTTATTCTCTTTCGCCTCGGACGTCTTTGAGCAACATTCCATGCATCAAATCTAGACTGGAGGTTTTGTTAAAGTGCTGGCATTAAGAACCTTGCACTGGAAAGAAGAGGAATGAAAATTAGTCAGAGTAAGACAGAGGATGTGTGTGAATGTGAGATTACAGGGAGAAGAGATAAAGAAGATGGAAGAAACAGAGATGGAGGTAGCAGAGATGAAGATGCTGAGGATCTCTCTGGGATTAACCAGGATGGACAGGATCAGAGGAACAGCACATGTTAGAGGTTTTGGAGATAAAGTCAGAGAGGCCAGACTGAGATGGTTTGGACATGTGCAGAGGAGAGAGAGCGTACATAGGAAGAAGGATGCTGGGTTTGGAACCACCAGGAAAGAGGCCTAGAGGAAGACCAAAGAGGAGGTTCATGGATACAGTGAAGGAAGACATGAAGATAGTTGGTGTGACCGAAGAGCATTCAGCAGTTAGTGTTAGATGAAAGAAACTGACTTGCTGTGACGACCTCCTGAAGGGAAATGCCGAAAGGAGAATATTTATGTGTATTTTCTTTTGTTTAATTTACTGTGTGAGGCCGGTTGAAAGAACTGTGTTGTGAGGGTGGGTTACACAAATTAAATAGTCAGTTTTTCTTGCATTACTACAGACACATGACTAGATGAACCAATCTGTTATATAAACTAGGACAATTTAATTGGCACTACCCAAAAGAATGCCTGTGGTTTCTCAAAGCAACACCTGCAGTTCAACTAACCCACATTAAGGATCCCTGCAAGTGTTGAAAAGTTTCAAAAGCGGAACTGAAGATGGTAGCCATCTTGTTTTAAGTAAACTGTAATTTCAGAGTTAAAATTTGAAAAGTAGATTTACAATCCAGGTAATAAGATCTTTTATTACCAATGAAATACTTATTATACATGCAAGGAAGTCTTACATTCTTCAGTCAAATCTTTTAAAAACTTATATTGATTGTTAAGTAAGACAGTCTTTGAGACATTATCCAAAAATATTTAGCTTTAAAATTCATTTAGACAAGCAGAACATTAAAATTGATGTTCAGATAAACACATTAATGAATTAAACTTTTTCTGAAATTCCCAATTAAACATCTTGAGGAATCCTGAGTCGACTATCGGTGCACTCGCATTCCTCTTTGTGAGAGACGTCGGATGTAGTCTCACACTCAGCGCTTCCTTTAGTCTGACAAGTGGGGCAACATGCGGTGTGTCCGTCCTGTCTGCAGCTGGGGCAGGATAGCACCAGCTGGCAGCAAAACCGAGTGGTGCAGAGCTCATACTGGTCCCATGGACAGCTGCAGTATCTGCAATCTAAACACAAATCTTTTATCTTCTGCTAAAACTGCTGCTTAACAATGTTTCAAAAGGAGATATAAACTGACCTGAAATGACATCATTGTTTGAAGAGATGGCGTAGCGCTCATCGAACACAAAAAGTTTGCCTCGGTAAAAACCCTCTGGGAATTGCTCGAGGTATTTGTGAATTCCTCCTTTCAGTTGGAAAATTTTCTTGCACACATCCTTCAAAAACACAAGATCTTTACATGATACATCGCCAGTAAAGTCTATTTCTTCTGTTGCATTAATGAACTTACCTTAGAGCGGAGGTAAGCAGAACCGCGCTCACATCGGATTCCTCCTGTACAGTACATGAGGACTTTCTTGTCTCTGAACAGCTCCAGGTTCTGGTCGATGTAGTCTGGGAAATAACTGAACTTACGAATGTTTGGAGCCAAACAGTGGGTAAATTGGCCCTGAAAACAAACAAAAAAAAAACCAAGATGACATGACTGGTTCAGACAGCTTAGAGAACATTTATTTAAGGGTGTTTATCTAGGGGCAATTTCATAATGGTCAATTAACCTAATAATTCAATCAACATTCATTTGTTCATCTAAAAATACTTTTGTAAGAAGGTGAATAAACACAGCAGACTGAACCGGAAACTAATTTACTCACAATTTTGCTCTCATAAAAGTTGCGGCAGTCCAGCAGGACGGTGTCAGTACATAAATCTCCTTTTGTTAAAAGTGCCTGTACTTCTTTATGGAACTCCTCCGGCTCCAAATGATCACCTGAGGATTTAAACAAGCATAATTCTGATCTGACCCCATCAAAAAGTGAAAAAAGATAGTAAGTAGAAGTAGCTGTACACAACCAGTACCTGCCAGATGGTAAGAAATAACATCAGGATCCACTCCCATTGGAACGATTTCCTTAAAAACTCCAACTTTAAGATCTGTGAAACACTCAGCACCACCATCACTAGTCTGTAAACACAATTAAAGATAAAATAATTACATTGATTACCTCAAAGTGTGTTTTAGAAAATAAAGGGTAATCAAAACGTGGCTGGCAAAAACGCTAAACATGGCCATCATCATTAAGACACAGTAAAGTTCTTTGGTTTAATTCCTACCTTGAAATCCTCTTTACTCATCTTGAAGAGAGGATGTGAAAGCATTGCGTCGATGTAAATATCCGTAGCGACGTTGGTGCCGCCCACTGTCCCATTGATGCCTTCGCTTCCCACCCTCACCTTTAGAAGAAACACATTTACTTTGTCGGTTGAATTCGATCGGGATATGAACGCATGGAGATCAAAGCAAAGCTGAATCACCTTGCCAGTTAACTGAAGCCGTTCACACAAAGATTTCTGCCAAGTACAGATGAGCTGTGGGTCGTCAACATCACAGTAGCAATAATAGAGGAGCACCTTTCCTGACCCACTAAACAATAAATAATTATAAGATGTGTGATGAGAATGAAAAGAAGAAAATCTCATTCTTTGTGTTTACTTTTTCAGTTGTTCGTCAGTGACATGGTTGATCTCTGGCATCCAAGACGAAATGCTCATTGTTTCTGCTTTGAGCCTGTTTGCTTCGTGTGTTTCACCTCTTTTTTCCAGCTGGGTTAGTAAATGTTGGTACGTGGCCACTGTTAGACGCTGTATTTCAGCATCGTGGCTTCTGGCCACATGTTTATGCATTGATGAGTGTTCAGTGAAGGTCTGATCACAGCAGGTCCAGGATAGGCTTTCTTCTTTATGGTGTATGTCCCTCTTACATGCAACAAAAGCAGCAAAGGACTGAGGAGATAAAACATTGACAAGTGTGTTAAACTGTGTTTTTAGAACATCGGTATCAAAAACAGAGAAGAAAAATGTAGGTTTTTTTTTTTTGAGCTGATATATTTTAAGAGTGCTAAGAGTGCTCAGAAAGAAAAAGAAAAGTAGTGCAATGTCATAGAAAATAATAGAAAATAATAAAGATAGTAAAGTGACAAGAGGGAAGTGACTAAGAGATGTGGGGATCCAGGTTATAAAGCATTCATTAGTCCAACCGCAGAAGGGAAGAAGCTGTTTTTGTGGCGGGATGTTCTGGTCCGAATGGACCGGAGCCTCCTGCCCGAGGGGAGTCGCTCAAAAAGTCCATTCCACGGTGGGAAGGGTCAGCTGCTATCCGACCTGCACGCCCCAGAGTCCTGGGGAAGTACAGGTCTTCGAGAGATGGAAGACTGCAGCCGATCACCTTCTCTGCGGAGCGCACAATGCGCTGCAGTCTGTGTTTGTCCCTGGCTGTGGCTCCAGCGTACCACACGGTGATGGAGGAGGTGAGGATGGACTCGATGATGGCTGTGTAAAACTGCACCAACATCTGGGCGGGCAGCTTGGCTTTCTTCAACTGCCGCAGAAAGTACATCCTCTGCTGGGCCCGTCCTCTGATGGACGGCTCCCACTTTAGGTCCTGTGTGATGGTAGTGTCGAGGAAGCAGAAAGAGTCTACAGTGGTGATGGGGAAGTCTGTCAGTGCAAGGGGGGTAATGGGAGCTGTGCCTTTCCTAAAGTCCACGATCATCTCCATTGTCGTCTGAGCGTTGAACTCTAGGTTGTTGTTGCACCAGGACACCAGCCGGTCTACCTCCATTCTGTAGGCCGACTCATCGCCATCAGAGATGAGCCCAATGAGTGTGGTGTCGTCCGCAAACTTGATCAGTTTGACAGAGTCATGGCTGGAGGTGCAGCAGTTGGTGTACAGGGAGAAGAGCCACAGCCCTGTGGAGATCCTGTGTTGATAGTCTATATAGTATAGTATAGTATAGTATAGTATATATATATATATATATATATATATGATAGTCTATCCATGTCTATATGGAAATTTAATCCATTTATGCTTGTGTTCATATCTCTGTCATGATGAGCCGGCTTCCTTCTGGAACTTTTCCTCCTTCCAAATCCAGCCCTCTGCCTTAATTTAGCACACCTCGCCCCAATTGCCTCTTCCTGGTGTCAGCACCTGTGTCTCGTCTTCCCCTGGCTATTTGATCCCTGTTTTTCATCAGTCTGGAGTCAGATTATCTGTTATAACCATGATAGTTACCCCTTTACGCACACATCCAGGCTGCACATGTCTAGCTCTCTTCCCTAACCCCTGATTAACTGAAATAAACTGCTTTAGAACAGTCTCATGACAGTCACTGTGTCCACATGTCTGAGTGTTTACACTGCAGCACTCAGATTTACCTTTGGAAATTAATAAAGTACTTTCAATTCAAAACACATGCTAAGCAGAAAGTAAAAAAAAACAATAATTAGACTGAGGTTAAAGATGTTTTCTCACCTTTCTTCTGCAGAAAGAGAAATATCTTCTGTGTGAAGCAGAAAGCTGTTTCTCTTGTTTTAATCTTCTGGACTCTAAAGAATCAGGCTCTAAGTTTCCTAACTCTAAGCAGGCTGTTTCTTCTTCAGCCATACTGCTTTACAGCCTTTTACAAATAACTTTGATAACAAATTTAAATGTGTTATTTTATATGATAGTTATTTTATACTTGATAAGGTAGGTAGGTAGGTATACTTCATAAGGTAGGAAATTGTTCCTCCTTTTCGGACAGAAAATATGGTTACGCTTTCCGGTTGCCCTCTTCCTGACCCGGATGTGCTTTCTTGAATCAGTCTGCTGTTATTTTTTTTTTGTAGAATTTCTAAGTGGAATGAATTAGCTGGTGGTTAATTCTACACACTCATCGTTTTGTTGCGAAAAAACTTCAGAAATTGTGCGTGAATAATTAAAGGGAGTTAAAATGTCCAGGAGAAGACACAGTGATGAGAATGATGGTAAGTTTATGTTTCAATCAATTATTAAGCTAACTCAATGCTAATGTTAGCATGCGTTGTTTTCTCTCTGCTGATTCAACGTTAAAATTAGCCATGCTTGTGATTACACGTGCCTCAATAAATAAAAATCAGACTAATTATATCATATTTGGATTTTACTCTGTAATTAGAAGGTGGAAGATGATAAAGTTTTTTTTTTATTTAGATTGAGTTTAAATAACGGTTGCGTGAAGCTTTAGTAGCGCGCAAATGTTTTCGCTGCGTGGGGGGGGGGGGGGGGGGGGGAATCACTTTGTTATAAAAAAAAAAGGTGTATGAATCGCATTAAAAGTAGATTATATTAACTATAAAATACATTCACATTAGTTGTAATTATATGGAAGTATTTTAACATTATGTTTAGACATCTAGATTCATTCATATAGATACGAATATGTACAGATCTCGTACAGAAACATCCATACGAATAGATTTAGTGTAGATCAGAGGTGTCAAAAGTACCAACATTTCCTACTCAAGTAGAAGTATAAATACTGAGTTAAAAAACTACTTTAGTAAAAGTAGAAGTATCAACTCAAGTTTTCTACTTAAGTAAAAGTAAAAAGTAACCTATTTTAAAACTACTTAAAGTAAAAAGTAAAAGTAATTTTCAGAAAAAAAGGAATATTGTTAACAAAAGCGTATGAACATATTTTTTAACTATTATCACATGCTTTAAGGAGCAGAAAATATGATAATAAATGAAAGTGTTTTGGTGTTAAACTTTATGAATCAGAAACATTTATTTCTTAATAATCTTTATTGGAAATCGATTAATGAACACAATCAAATGTATTAACATAAGCAGGGCATTATGTAACGTCCCTTCAGCTATCAAGCTTCACTCTGCATCACCTAATTTAACCAACTTCAGCAGACACAAACACACTCAATGTAAAAAAAAAAAAAAATAAATAAAAAAAATGACCAAAAGGCTTTTTCAAGCCTTGAAGGCAGCTAGTTTTCAAAGTTCTTTGAGGCAATACTGAATAGTCTTTAACAAGTTGGTAAGTATGGGAGTGCCACATACAGCCTGGGCAGCGTTGCCAGGTGGGAGGTGCTGGATTATCGTACTAATGACGTAAAATTATTGTATTTTACAAAAAATATTGTACACCCAGTAAAACCACGCCCATTGACAAAATAACACCCTTTACATGCACTCGTAAGGCAGTGGGAGTGAAGGAAACACACAGGAGGCAAAATCCTTGGATTCTTTTTCTAAAATTTTAAGAACTGTAAAAAAGAAAAAATAACCAGCGAAATAAGATTTTAAGAAACCCAGAAAGAAAGCAGTTGGGGCGGGACTTAGGAGACGGTATATATATATTTATACATATACATATCTACATGTATATGTGTACATATAAGGTTTTTTTAATGTTAACCCAAACATCTGCATTATACAAAATCTAAGTGATGTGTAGTTTTAATCTCCTCAGTCAGTCTTTATAAACTAATCAATAACATTTTGGATGCTTTTAAGCACAAATACTTCATCCACTACTATTTATGGATTAATCAGTTCAATCAGCTTTGTTTCTAAAGATAAAATAGTGTGTCACAGATCAAAGTTATTTTTTATAAAAATACCATCTACAACATTTTCAGCAAAGACGTTTACAATAACCGCAGACTGAAAATAATAATAAAAAAACATTTCTTTGCTGTTGTTTTTTTCATAAAACTGATAATTCACTCAAAGTTCAGTGTTGCAGCATCAGAAACACTTTGATTTCTGAGCCCGCAACAAGTCTTAAACACGCAAACTAACGTTCCTGCTTTTTAAAAGTTTGTGGGCGGGGATACTCGGCCCAAAGTAATGATTGACTGGACCTATCAGCCAATCATTCATCTGTTCCTTTGTTTGATGCATTCAGGGTTCATAAAAAAAAAAAAACTCCGACAAACAGTCGCGGCTTTTCAACGGTGACAAAATGGAGAAAGTAGCGACTACTTTTTATAAATTTAACGAAGTAAAAGTACAGATAATTGCATTAAAAAAGTAGTGAGTAAAAGTAAAACGTAGACAAAAAAATAATTACTTCGTTAAAGTAAAGATACCGAGATTTTCTACTTGAGTAAGGTAACGAAGTAGTCTTACTTCGCTACTTGACACCTCTGGTGTAGATACAGCTATACGTTTAGATCTAGTATAAATACATCTATTTTTATAGATCTGGGATGGATACAGCTATATGTATAGATCTAGTACAGATACATCTACACACAGATCAAGAACAGATTCATCTATGTAGTAAAATCTGCCCCAAAACTGACAGAAATCACCTGAAATCCATCCAAAAAGAATTTATGTTTCCATTTCCAGTCACCCTAATGAGTAGATTTCATCTACTGAAATCAGATTAAATTTACTGGAAATGACTAATGTAGACCTGAAAAACTCTAAAATCTATAGGTTCATTATGGACTTACAGAGCGCACACAAATCCAATATTTATCCAATTTAGGGCTTAAACAGTTAATCGATTATAATCGATGATCAAAATAGTTGTCAACTAATTTGGTCATCGATTAATCGCATAAAAGTTTTTGCTGTCAACTGCACTTAAACTTTTTTTTTGTACGATACTTCTGAACAAGGTTAAATTTGCGAATCCAGAAGTGTTAAAGGTTTCTTGTTTTCAAATGTGATCCAACAGTTTACATTTGATGTTTTCGTAGCCAATACTACTAGAGAATATTTTATGGGTTCTCATGATTTACTTTTACTCTACACAGTAAGTAGATTTTTTTTTTTTCTGGAAATGGTAATATTCTACCTCTTTATTTGACAGAAAGATTAACATTTGCTCTTACTGTAATAAACCCAACGTGTTGTTTATGTGGTAATGAGTTGTGTTTTACAAAATTACATTCTATAATATGCTGAAAAGGCAATATTTATTAAATGGCTATTTTTATCCAATTAATCGAATAATCGATCAAGTAATCGACATATTAGTCGATTACCAAAATAATCATTAGTTGCAGCCCTGATCCAATTAAAAACATTAAAATTCAATGAACTGTTAGAATACAAACTTCTCAAAACTATGTATAAAGCTCATCAAGAGGGATTGCCATATAGATTACAATAACAATTCAAAAAAAGAGAAGGTCTGCATGATTTAAGAGGAACTGATCTTTTTGTTAAATCACAGTTTCGAACCAAACCAAAACAAAAATCTGTTTCAATTCAAGGTGTTAATCTGTGGAACAACCTGGACAGTAAAATTAAATCATCTAAGCCCATTCATTCATTTAGGAAAAGTGTGAAACAACTGTTATCCAAATGGAAAAGTGGGGTTACAGGGAGAAGAGATAAAGAAGGTGGAAGATTTTAAGTATCTAGGATCAACAGTCCAGAGCAATAGCGAGTGTGGAATAGAGGTGAAGAAGCGTGTTCAGGCAGGCTGGAACGGGTGGAGGAAAGTATCAGGTGTGATGTGTGATAGAAGAGTTTCAGCTTGAATGAAAGGGAAAGTGTACAAAACCGTGGTGAGACCAGCCATGCTGTTTGGTCTAGAAACAGTAGCACTGAAGAAAAGACAGGAAGCAGAGATGAAGATGCTGAGGATCTCTCTGGGAGTGACCAAAGAAGATGCAGCAGATAGGGTTAGATGGAAGAAACTGACTTGTTGTGGCGCCCCCTGAAGGGAAAAGCCGAAAGAAGAAGAAGATATCGTTTAACACGCATGCCCAAATTTTGTTGTGACAGGTTACTGCTCCCCTGCAGGTTTTTAATGTTTCCCTCCTGCAATTTCACAACATAAACTCTTTACAAGGACTTGTAAATACAGTTGTATATTGATTGCTTTCAGTCTACCGGGTGCTCTTCATAAACCAGCAGTAATTATAGGATGCAGAAAATGATTCAAAATATTGGTGCAAGTTATCAGAAAGAATAACAGATGAGATGTTTTTATCTTTTGAAATGCAAACTTTCTTTCATAATGGAATTTTTCAAGCATTTTCTTTCCAGTTATTTAGTTCAACTTCTCTTTTTTTATTTTAGGGGGTCAGCCTCATAAAAGGAGGAGAACGTCTGAGCCCATTGAGATCGAGGATCGTCTCGAGTCGCTGATATGTCGTGTGGGAGAAAAAGTAAGTGGGCTGTATTTTTTTAAGAAGAAAAAAAGCTAACTCTAAGTTGGTTCAGTTGACCGGTTTCAAAAGCTTACCAAGTTTTCTTAATTTTTTTTATATTTCTTGATTTTTACAGAGCACATCATCCCTGGAGAGCAACTTAGAGGGCCTGGCGGGTGTTTTGGAGGCAGATCTGCCAAACTATAAAAACAAAATCCTGCGTATTTTATGTTCTGTGTAAGTTATCACGAGTAATAGCTCTTCAATTCATTGTCAAAAAATGAAAGCTTTGTGATGCAAAGAGAATTCCCAGATATTAGACGAGCAGGGGGTGGACTGTTTGCCTGTCTAGAGATCTTACATTTTATGGAGCAAAATTTCCTTCCTGGCATCTGCAGGATGGTTCGAGTCCCGAATGATTCTCATAACCCTGTTTAAAAGTCTGCTCTTATAAAACACCTCACGAAATGATAAATCACCACCGCAGTCCTGTTGGCGGAACGAACCACGCTGTTCAAAACAGGTTTTTTCACAAGCTGTAAGACTGCTGGTAAAGATCTAAAAAGGTTACTTTGAATGGTACAGTGAGAAGTTAGCATGAACACGGAAATTTTTACTAAATTTCTCAAGCTGTCTTTTAAAAAAAAAATACATTTTTATTGATGTTCTTTTTCCAGCTGAGATTATTAGACAGGGTCAGACCGAGAAAGTTACACTCTTCAACAATTTCTGCCTCAGAGTCGTTGATAACAACAGGACGATGACTCTATTTACGGCCAAAGTCAATGATCAGTTCACATGTATTTAAAAGCAGGTTATTCTCTCTGTTTCATTAAACCACATTTTGAAACTCTGCTCTTTAAACAGTAATTTCCACTGATTAGTCAGATGATTTATGTGTCATCTGCATATTTTATATTTTTGTCTTGTGAAGCAACAAAGTATTGAATGTACAAGGTGAACAGCATTGTAATTCAAATACAGCCTTGAGGGGAGCCAGTTCAAACAAACTTCATCTTCTTTCGGCATTTCCCTTCAAGGGTCGCCACAGCATGTCAGTTTCTTCCATCTAACCCTATCTGCTGTATCCTCTTGGTCACGCCCACTATCTTCATGTCTTCCTTCACTGCGTCCATGAACCTCCTCTTTGGCCTTTGTTTAGTCATCTTTCCTGGTGGTTCCAAATCCAGCATCCTTCTCCTCATGTACTCTCTCTCTCCTCTGCACATGTCCAAACCATCTCAGTTTTTCTCTCGAACTTTATCCCCAAAACCTCTAACATGTGCTGTTCCCCTGATATACTCATTTCTAATCCTGTCCATCCTGGTCACTCCCAGAGAGATCCTTTTTTCTTTTTCTTAGTACTACTGTTTCTAGACCAAACAGCATGGCCGGTCTCACCACGGTTTTGTACACTTTCCCTTTCATTTTAGCTGAAAGTTAAAAAGCTAAGAATCCATTTAGACAAACCAAGAGTTTATCGATCAGTCTCGTTGTTACAATTAAAAGCTGAACTGAAGTCAATAAGTAGCATCCAACCAGGATTCTATGAGCTGGGGATTTCTTTAGTGGTAATCCTAATAGATGTTTGTTTTGTTTTGCAGCGCACGGCTCCTGCCTGAGAAGCTGACCGTCTACACAACATTAGTCGGCCTTCTCAATGCGAGAAACTACAACTTTGGGGGTGAATTTGTGGAAGCCATGATCAGGCAGCTGAAGGAGACTCTAAAAAATAATTTGTACAATGAAGCCATTTATCTGGTTTGTTTTGTTTCTTTTTTTTTTGCAGACACATCGACACATTTATCCATCACATCCGTCTGACTTCTTTATTTCTCTCTAGGTGCGTTTCCTTTCAGACTTGGTCAACTGTCACGTGATCGCCGCTCCATCCATGGTGGCCATGTTTGAAAATTTTGTCAGCGTTACGCAAGAAGAAGACGTTCCACAGGTGGATAGCCATAAAGATTTTCCTATTTCCTCGTATTTATTGTTTTAATTTCATGGCAAATATTTATTTTTTATGATAAAGCGTAAAATGCTTTCAAATGTTTTGTGAAAATGACTGAAAGAAAAAAAAAAATTAAGTTACGAGCTAAAAAAGTATTTTTTGAGTTGATGATTTTCTAATGTTTTTCGGTACAGGTTAAGATGATGTAAGCTGTCTTATTTGCATCCTTCAGGTCCGATCAGACTGGTTTGTGTACGTAGTTCTATCCTCTCTGCCCTGGGTTGGTAAGGAGCTCTATGAAAAGAAAGATGTGGAGATGGATCGACTTCTCAGCCAAATCGAAGGCTACCTAAAGTAAGTCTATCTTTCATTTTTGTATTTGCTGGTTCTTTTCAACTTTTTTTTACTAAGTTCTTCTGTGTTTTGCAGGAGGAGAGTAAAGACTCACGTCCCCATGCTCCAAGTGTGGACGGCAGAGAAGCCCCACCCACAGGAAGAGGTGATGAACTTCCATTTTTATCGTAATGTACCAAAATAAGCATATAAAAAAAAAACTTAAAGTATGGGCTAAATCAAGTTAAGTTTATTATAAATTAAAGACACAATCAACATAAATACAAATTCAAAATTGAAGAAACTGAAAAACCAAAAGCAGACCTGACCTGCAGATGAAAAAAACAGAGAGAAAACAATTAGCGCAGACATCTCCTTCAAAATGAGCCGAGCTGGCTCCTCTCAGATGGCCCTCCCCCTGCCTGCAGGAGGCTCTGCCCCTGCCAGGCAAGGAAAGGGTCGTGACATTCAACACGTGTAATTCCTTCACTTTTATAGTTTGTTAGATTTTTCAGTCTGGAGTCTCTTAGAAGATTTAATCTGCTCCCAAATAGGGGTGGGCGGATCGATCCTAATATCGATAATATCGATACCAAAGCTAGTATCGATATCGATCGATACTCGAACCACAATATCGATACTTTGATTGAAGTTTAACCCCTCGCACTTTGCTTTCGTTTTTTTCTTTTTTTTTTTTAAAGTTAACCTAACTTATCTGTCTGCAAAATATGCGTAAATGCTGTGTGTCGCGCCTGTAACAAAAAAAAAAAACGCAAGTTGGTAAAAGTAGAGAGAGATGAAAAAACGAGAGCAACCGTGTGGCTGGACTTTGAGGCTACCTGCACCATTTACAGAAAGGCTGTTAAATATAGTGGTAACTACAAATTAAAGAATCACCCCAAAGAAAAACTTCAAAAACGGAGGAGAAAACCCTGACCCCTTCTGTTCCCCAGAGGCAGCGCTCATTAACACAGACGCTCCAATTTTAATTATGAAAGTACAACATAATCATCTTTAACATTAGTTAACATTTGTTTGTGTGCAACTGGGCACTTGTATCGATCTATCTACCAACCTGTGTATATACGTACATATACATATTATATATATGACCCAAACCCTTGATACAAAAATAGTCATTTAAAAAATTTAAATATCGGTATCGATATCGGCATCGGCGATATTGGTCTGGTATTTACTTGGTATCGGATCGATACCAAAACTTGCGGTATCGCACACCCCTACTCCCAAACAAAGGGTCAGCTCGACGTGGATCAACCATTTTCAAAGAAATAATTTTTGAGCCACCAGACTAATCGAGCTATTAAAGCTTTTTGGCTTTTTCATTTATGTCTCCTGAGTACAAATCTCCAAAAAAGTTTGCAACCCCAGAATTCGAGTCTTCTATGACATAATTGTTTCCCAGAAGAACTTGCTTTGGGGATTTGACCAGAAAAGGTGAAACTATTTGCTTCTCACTTCTTAATCCCAGTTTGTTTCTGTGTTTCAGTATCTAGACTGCCTTTGGGCTCAGATCCAGAAGCTAAAAAAAGACCGCTGGCAGGAGCGTCACATCCTCCGGCCGTACATCGCCTTCGATAGCATCCTCTGCGAGGCTCTGCAGCACAACCTGCCCCCGTTCACTCCGCCGGGTCACATGCCCGGTGCCCAGTACCCCATACCCCGGGTCATCTTTCGCATGTTCGACTACACTGACGCTCCTGAGGTCGGTTTCTCTTTGAGTTCTTTTCAGTTTTTTTTCCTGTTGACCTGAAGCTTTGCTCTGAATTCTGGTTTAAATCGATGCAACATATTGACGTTGGCTTGGTGTTCTGTTTAGGGTCCCGTTATGCCCGGCAGCCATTCTGCAGAGAGGTTTGTCATCGAGGAAAACCTGCAATGTATCATCAAAACTCATTGGAGAGAAAGAAAGACATGGTGGGTGTGGTCACATATCTGTTTCATACAGACCGCCCCAAGTGGCAGATTTGAGTCCTCAAGTTACAAATATTCTTCAAATTGTTCTATTTATTGAAAGTCTGCTTTTAAAACCTAAAGTAAGAAGATTTACAGTTTTCTTTAATGTTGAATCCATTTACACAAGTGAGAAAAATACAAAAGAATGTGTGTATTTTTCCAGGATGCAGGACTGTAATGAACTGGACCAAGGTTATTAAACCAAGGTGGCCAAAATTGGGACAAAATTTTGGCAAGAATTGATATTCGTAGAAAAAAGACTAACCCTCTATCAAATTAACCTATATGTTTTCCATTACGTCGTCTTCCACTTATCCGGGGCCAGGTTGCAAGGGCAACAGCCTCAGACTGGATCCTCCAGCTCACCCAGAAGTATCCCGAGTCATTCCACGGCCAGCTTTGAGACATAGTCTCTCCAGTGGGTCTGGCGTCTGCCTCTTGGTCTCCTTCCGGTGGGACGCGCCCGAAACACCGCACCAGCGAGGCGCTCGGGTGGCATCCTGACCAGATCCCCAAACCACCGCATCTGACTTCTCTCGACCTGAAGGAGGACCGGCTCTACTCCGAGCTCCTCCCAGATAGCAGAACTCCTCACCCGATCTCTGAGTGAGAAGCCAGCCACCCTGGGGAGGAAGCTCATTTCGGCCGGTTGCGTCCGCAATCTCGTTCTTTTGGTCGATATGTCGACCTATGAGTTTTTTTGGTTAAAAATGTTTTGGTCTCCTATGTGAAGAAGACCATATTCTCACTCTATCCCTATCACAATGGGTGTTCCTCAGGGCTCTGTCCTCGGTCCCCTGTTAATCATCTACCTTCTTCCACTTGATCATCTTTTCACCAATAAGAGATCATTGGTGGACCATGATTTATGTGCTCAACTGCCGAAAAGGCCTTTCTGGGTTTTCTAGTATTCAATCTCCATGCACTGTAAACTGAGTTAGGGTTAGTGAGACAAATCATTTATAAGTGTTGAACAAGCATGTGTTTTTTTGTGTGTTAATACATTTTTTTATACTTATATAATGTTGTTTTTTTTCTCGTCTACATTTTTTGTTGAGTTGAGAAATTATGTTCTCCAATTATGAGAATCAGGTTCGATCATCAGAACTCCTGATAGAATTGTGAGAGTTTGACTTTATGTTGTTTGTGTTCATGAACAGATGTCGATCTGGCTTGTTAGGAGTCTAAATGTGTCTTTTCTTCTCTCTTGTAGTGCTGCACAGTTACTCAGCTATCCAGGAAAAAACAAAATCCCTCTCAACTATCACATCGTGGAGGTTTGTCCTCACTTGTGTTTACTTCTATTTATTTGGAGTATAAATAAATTATTTTAATTTTGTTTTTTAAAATTCTTTCCAGGTGATATTTGGGGAACTTTTCAATCTTCCCACGCCGCCACATATTGACGTCATGTACACTGCGTTGCTAATTGAACTCTGCAAACTGCAGCCCGGGTCACTTCCGCAAGTTGTATCCTCAATTGATGGAATCGCTCTCAAAGCTTAACTAATGTTGTAAACGTACTATGACGACCAACATCCTGTACATGCTAGTCTGGATGTTCATCTAGTAGTTTTTTTTTAACCTCTTAACATCCACTGACCCGCCCACGGTACGTTTGTGGGTTTTTGTTTTTTCTTCACTCATAAAGACACTTATTCTTTACTCAACTCCACTAAGTTATACCTCGTTTTAAAGCTAAGACTTTCAAGAAAACGATCATAGCATCCATTCTTATGTTTTCACTAGTTTCAAGAAGAAATAGCAAACTATTCGCAAACAAAATCAAACTGTTTGGAGCGCATTTCTCACCTATGATCCAGTCGTAATGGGCTGAGACGGGTTCGATCTTCATGTGATTGGTCTCATTTTGTCCGTAACAATCCACAGAATAACTATATAAAATTGTATTTTCTCAAAAGTAAACCAGTTTGGAGAAAAACTCCAGAAAACGTGATTTTGTTTTCTGCGAGAAATAGTAGCGGTCGCGTTCCAATCTCCATAATAACTGCCTAGCTGTGTTTTTAAGTTCATCCTGGGTATGTTTCTTTTCTTTACGAAGTTATCTACAAACTGAGACGGTTCGCAAAATATTCCGATAAAGAGTTTGTTTTTTACAAGGCTTTGAAAGAAGCAAGCGCTTCTCCTCCAGCTAACAGCACTGCTAGCATGTTAGCTTCTAGCAGGCTAACGACGTCACTTAAAAATATATGATTAGCCTATAAAGAAAGCTGATACTTCCACCTTCAAAACGAGGGGATTGGTTCAAAACCGGACCAATAGAATCGCGTGTATTTCAACTGCGTAACGGAAAATTTTATCAAAACAAACGGCGCCATTTTGTGCGTCATGACGCGAATGAGGAGCAGACACTGAGTGAGTGAGGTGGTCACAGATTGAAAGATTTTTTAGTTTATTTTCAACTTTTTTTTTTAGCAAACTATATTTCTGGGGTTTTGGAACATATTTTTTATCCGAAATTTTTTTATTGTGCATGATTTTTATGAAAAAAAAATATAATTACAGCAAAAATTATGTAAATAAAAAAAAAAAATAATAAAAAAAAAAAAAGGAAAAAAAAAAGATCTGTGGGAGGTTTTTAAAGTCACAGAAACACTAATATGCATTTTTTATGACTAAAAAGGTGATAAAATGGCAAAAATTCAATTTGTTGCTTGTTCAGATTAGACATTTTTATACTAAAAGGTCAATAAATCAAAAACTTTTGTACCTAGAGATCTGAAACTTTACACAGTTGTTGTCATACACAACAGATCATTTATCCAGTTGTATATTTCATTTCTTGTGCATAATTTTTTATGGAAAAATTTATAATTACAGTAAAAAATATTAAAATATACATTTAAAAAATTATGAAAAAAAAATATCTGTGGGATGCATTCAAAGTCACAGAAACACTAATATGCATTTTTTATGACTAAAAAAGTGATAGAATGGCAAAAATTCACTTTGGCACATTTTGGCACAGATTTGGACAGCTTGTGCCGAATGGACACTTTTTATAGTAAAAGGTCAATAGGTCAAAAACACTTGTACCTAGAGATCTGAAACTTTACACAGTTGTTGTCAACAAGATTTTTGTCATACAAATGGAAGGAATTATGCCTACTAAGAAGTATGTCTTGGCTAGGGACATTGGAAAATGAAAAAAATTAGGCGAGGCTAAAATTCTACAATTTTTTTTATGTTTGAACTACTGTAGGATAGGCTCTGAAATTCTGACACTCTCCATGTACATATCTACAGAAACTAGAAGGTCTAAGCTTTATTTTGATGTATAGTACAAGCATGTGACTTGAAAGATGCTGCTGTAATAAGCAATGGCATTTGGGTATGTCCAACTATTGTGCACAGCCCGAAAATAGGTGGGTGTTAAGAGGTTAATATACTTAGTCATCCCTCACCAGGAAATTTGTGTGCTACATCCCACCGCAGCCGACTGCTACCTATGACGGTGCCGATGGTGGGAGGAATAGGGGGTTAGGTGTCTTCTCCAAGGTCCCTAGACATGAACTCAGTGGGATGCGAACCTGCGAACTTCCGGTTAACTTCCGGTCTGCGGGTGAACGCTCTAACCACTTAGCCACCGTCTTCCCGTTATCAGGCAAACAAGTTAGAAGTTTATGAATTTAAAGTTGTGCTAACATTTCAACAGGTTCCAGAAAGACAGCAATTGTCTTATTTATGCAACTGATTTACTAAAGCAGGGGTGTCCAACCACTGATTTTTAAGTTGACCGCCAGGTGCGTAGGAAAACAAAACATAAATTAACAGGAAGTCAGTGTTGCCAACTCAGTGAGTTTGATGCTATTTTTTTAGAGAGTAAGACCCTCTATTTCTTTAAAGTCTTTTTCTAGTGTTATAAGAGATTTTAGAGTCTTTGGCATGAAAGCATGTTGTTAAGCCTGTTCTCAATGAGGCCGCTGTGGCCCCTCCCAAAGCTCTGTGGCCGTGATCTGTGTGTGTTGACACTGGACTGGTAGATCTCAGAAGATTTGAAACTTCTTGGAACAGCAAGATTTTCTGTTTTTACCTTAACATGTGTGTTAAAGTTGGCTCAGGCCACAGAGATGCTCTACATGAGACTGGACACTATGAACACCTCCTGCATGGACCGGTAACACCCCGCCTGCTTTCTTATTGGGAACTATCGTTTGGTTAAACAACCTGGTCTGATTTCCTTTGTTTTTTTAACAGGTTTGTCAGCTGGTTCGCTCATCATTTAAGTAACTTCCAGTTTCGATGGAGCTGGGATGATTGGTGAGGGTTTATCAAACTGAATAAATTAAGCCAGATTAATAAATTTAATCAACCATCTTTTGTTTTTAAAGGTCGGACTGTCTGGCTTTGGATCTAGACAAGCCCAAACCCAATTTTGTAAAAGAAGTTCTGGAGAAAAGTATGAGGTCTGAACCCACTAATCTTATTTAACTCAATATGTTAAATTTCTCTTTCTGTAGTCATTTAAAAGTTTTTTTATGTTATTCCATGTTCCGACCTGCAGACTTTCATACCATCAGAGGATAGTGGACATCGTTCCCTCCAGCTTTTCAGCCCTCATCCCAGCAGAACCCATCTTTGCTTTCAAATACATGGACGAAAGTGCTTGTGAGTGTTCTCTTTTTAAAAAAAATCTTTTTGACAATGAGCAATAATAAAGTCAACGATATAATCTAGAATTATTTGTGCCTCCTCACAGCCTCGCTGCCAGGATATGCAATGTCTATCACCGTTGGAAACGCCATCAAAAACCGAGCTTCTAACGAAGAAATTCTCACCATCCTGAAAGAAGTTCCCAATCCCAACCAGGAAAACGATGATGGTTTGTTTTTACTACTTTCATCAAACCAAAAAAATTGATGAGGTCTTTTTCCGTTCCGTTGGGTTCCGCTTAGTCGAGTCGTGGGGGTAACAGCCTCAGACGGAAAGCCCAGGCTTCTCTCAGCCCAGCTGCATTCTCCAGCTCACTCGAAAGGATCCCGAGTCGTTCCCCAGCCAGCTGTGAGACATAGTTTCTCCAGCGGGTCTGAGGTCTGCCTCTTGGTCTCCTCCTGGTGGGACGTGCCTGAAACACCTCATCAGCGAGGTGCTCGGAGGCATCCTGACCAGATGCCCAAACCTCCCCATCTGGCTTCTCTCGACCTGGAGGAGTAGCGGCTTGACACCGAGCTCCTCCCGGTTGGCGGAATTCCTCCGATTTCTGAGTGAGAGCCCAGCCATCCTGCGGAGAAAGCTCTTTTTTTTTTTTTTTTTTTATATACCTGTCCTGTCCGGCGTTGTGACAAGCAGAATGATGATCTGTATGTCAAGTATTGCTGGGCAGTTTTGTTCTACCAGGGTCAGCACAATGTGCCGACCCTGACAAGCTTTATTTGTTTATTTTAAATGCTTTACAATCAAAATATATATGCTTTCTGCGCTGGACCTGACAGAAATTACCAAGGAGAGGGGCGTGGGTAGGTGGGGTGAAAAAGAGGAGGGATAGGGTACAGAAGAAGCAGAAGAGAGGGGGAGAAAGTAAAAAGAAAATCTGAAGTTGTAGTATTCTGCATCACAACCAACCTGCTGGATTATCTGAGGGGAAAAAAAAAAGTACAAACAAGAGTTTAAACCAGTGATAAAACTGACACATACAACAAAACCTTCTATAGCAAATGATGTACAACACAAACACATGTTACTAGAGTTATGATAATATTGGTTGAAAGCAAGGACCATAGCGGACAGTAAACAGAGTGATATAGTGAGCGAGTGTGAGTGAAAGTACATGCATGCTGCCGATGTGAACCATGTGCTTATTAGGACCAACGGATTGTCCCCAGCCCCAAAGGATTGGAACGAGGGAGGCAGAGACACACGCTACCCGGGCCCACGCCCATCCAGATCCCGGGACCCCGAAGCCGGGCCGGGCCGAGGAGCCGCCCACCCACCCAGCAAGGCGCATAGAGAAACCCCTGCCAGGGGAAAGCTCATTTTAGCCGCTTGTATCCGCAATCTCATTCTTTTGGTCACCACCCACAGCTGGTGACCATAGGTGAGGGTGGGAACGTAAATCAACTTGTAAATTGAGAGCTTTGCTTTTTGGCTCAGCTCTTTCTTCACCACAACGAATCGATACAGCGTGCATAAATCTTTTTCTATAAAACAAAATGTTTCATCTTTTTTTAAAAATGATTTAGTGTTTTCTCTCCTGCAGATGAGGGAGAGAGCTTCAACCCTCTGAAGATTGATGTTTTCTTGCAGACTTTGCTTCATTTAGCAGCTAAATCTTTCAGTCATTCGTTCAGCGCTCTTGGCAAGTAAGTCAAATACCAGCATCTGTTGTACTAGTTTGATTTCAATTTTTTCTACTTTTCAGCAGACTTATTTTCTGTCAGACGTAGGATTCTGTAAAAATGTAGATCGACACATTGAGGGTAAACTAATCTAAATCTGCTTTCAGGTTTCATGAGATTCTGAAAGTGCTGACGGAGAGCGATGAGGGGAAACTGCACATCCTCAAAGTGGTGTATGAAGTGTGGAGGAACCACCCACAGGTGCTTAGCCACTCTCACTCACACTGCGTGCACAGCGTACCTTTCACACGTCACAGAATTCCAGGTTTTCTGATTAAACATGCTCAATACCTTCCAGATGATCGCCGTGTTGGTAGATAAAATGATCCGGACACAGATTGTGGACTGCGCTGCGGTGGCGAACTGGCTCTTCTCTCAGGATATGGCCCACGAGTTCACCAGGTGAGCTCTGACACATCTGCAGAACCAGTCAGAGCTTCAGTGCTTCCAACTAAACCGGTCTTTTTCACCTCCTAGGCTCTACATCTGGGAGATTCTCCACTCCACCATCCGCAAGATGAACAAACACGTGCAGAAGATCCAGAAGGAGTTGGAAGAGTCCAAGGACAAACTGGAGAAGCAGCAACACAAGAGGGTGAGGTTTTGTTAACAGAGAACCACTACGGGATGTTGGGATGATTAAATGAGCTGCGTGTGTTTGCTCAGAGGGACAGCGGTGATGATGAGGATATGGAGAAGAACAGTGAGGATGAGGAGGGCCAGCTGGAAGAGCAGATTGAGAAACTGCAGGAGAAGGTGGAGTCTGCTCAGAGTGAACAGAAAAACCTCTTCCTCGTCATCTTCCAGGTACAGGACCAAGTGTTATATTAGCATGACCTCATGGTACATAAAATCGTTTCAAAGCTCAGAACTACTTAGTCTCTCCAGCATGTGACTTTTTCGCTTTTCCCGCTGCTGAGTTTGACTTTTTTAGCATGATAAGGTGTAAAAACTGACAGACATCCCAGGTCTGAACTTTAGTGTGTGTTTTTGCTGTGTCAGCGTTTCATCATGTTGCTGACGGAGCATCTGGTTCGCTGTGAGACGGGCAGCGTGGACATCAGCACGCCGTGGTACAAAAACTGCATCGAGCGGCTGCAGCAGATCTTCCTCATGGTACACACACTCACACCCGCCTACTCTGTTAAAGAGTGTATGCTCATTGTGCTTCTCTTCCGGCAGCATCATACGACCATCCAGCAGTACATGGGGACCCTGGAGAACCTGCTGTTCACGGCTGAGCTAGACCACCACATTCTGGCCGTGTACCAGCAGTTCTGTGCCCTGCAGCTTTGAAAAAAAAAAACACAGACACACACACAAACTACCAGCTCTTGCATCAAGAATCTCGTATAAGTCTGTTTTTTTTTTTAAAGCTGTTTAGTGTTCGGTGCCAATGTCCTAATTCATCAGCCACGACTTTTTAAATTTAAATCTGGAGATAAATTTTTTTTTGTATTATTAGTTTCCCATAGTGTTCCGATTTAGATTTTATTTCTTTCAAAGCTTTGGTTTGAGTTTCAGTTTTTACTCTTAATCGAGACTTGATGGATCTTACTGTATAAGTTTTGGAAGGCCATCCAGATCTGAGGGGTCGCTCATTGGAGACTTCAGGTCGGCTCTGCTTAATCCTGAATCCACAGAGCCCTCATCTTTTGTTTTATATTTGTTTTATGTAAAAATGGGAAATAAAAACTCTCCAGTCTTTACCCTCTTGCTTCTGTTTGGTTCCGTTCTGTTTGGTGTTCATTTTTATTCCAGATGTGACACAAGGTGTCAGAAAAGTTCTCTCATCTGAAAGACGCATTTTATTTTGAAAAATCAGTTTTAATGATCAGTTATTTTTCAGTGAACATTTAAAAAAAGAAGCTGCTGACCTGAAGAATGGCTAAGTGGGTAGAGCGACTGTCCTGTAATCGGAAGGTCGCAGGTTCGATCCCCTACCCAGGGTGCATGCCAAGGTGTACTTGAGCAAGACACCGGACTTCCAGTAGCTTCTGATGATAGTGGTCTGCGCCTTGCATGGGAGCTCCCATCATCAGGAATGTGTGTGTGTGAACGGTTGTACGGAGTGAATGAATAATGCATATGTAAAGCGTCTTTGAGTATCTAGAAAAGCGCTACATAAGTTCAATGCATCCTCATCAATGTAACGACTTCTGATGCTCATTCGGGTTTGGAGGTACAATATAGATGCATGTCTGGGGTTGTGACATGGGGTTCAACATGAGTGAAGACTCGGTCAGGGTTTTAACGAAGGTTTGGTCGCCACTAACCGTTTGTAGTGACTGGACATAAGCCAGTTTCTGCTTGCAAGCCCAAAGTCTTCCACTGAAAACTTGTCGGACATTACTTTGTCACAATAATCAATCCGGCTCTGTTATTTTAGCATTGAGGCATTACTCCTAATTCTGGATGTCTTTGACACACTTGACCTGCAACATTGTGCCAAATAAAGGGAATTAAACACAAATAAAACTCTTAACTGTACTTTAAACTTTAAGAAACAATGGAAAGAAGACTACTTGGCTAGTTATAAAAAAGAAAATTAAAAGAGAATAAAGATACAAAATTTACAATGTATTCATTAGTGTACTCAACCTCTCAAACCAGACTTTGGGCTTTGCGCATGCCCAGAACGCGTCCCCCTCCCAGATGATCTGAACGTCGAAATCTGCGACCTGCCGTAATTCCAATATTTCTTTTGAAATTAGCGTTTTTTCCCACCTGCTCTGCATTTTCGACTAAAAATATAAAATTTTAAAACGTACAAGTAAGTTTTTTTTTTATTCGTTTAATGGGTATTTACTTTAGGTTCTGCGACCAGTTGTTCACTTCTGGCTATTTAGCGGGTCGCAGAACAAAGGCTTGATGTATAATGTAATATCACTGTCCAAAAGGCGTATTCGTGAAAATTACTATGACTACGAAACCAATTCTGTGGGTACCAGTAAAAAAGACGCAGAAATGACGTCACTATAGTGGCGGGGAAAGTAATCAAATTTCGGTACTATCAGCGGTGTTGAAATACCTGTCTCGT
Source organism: Neostethus bicornis (assembly GCA_902685375.1). Taxonomy (NCBI): domain Eukaryota; kingdom Metazoa; phylum Chordata; class Actinopteri; order Atheriniformes; family Phallostethidae; genus Neostethus; species Neostethus bicornis. The sequence goes on along the minus strand of CACRXE010000076.1, from coordinate 7,945,738 downwards.
TACCTTCAGTCATCTTTAATTTTGGGGCAGTAATGAAAATGTCTTTAAGAGGATGTACATGTATTAAAAAAAGAAAAAAAAAACTCTTTGAAAACGGGGCATGCGCAAATAGGGAAAAAAATTCGGCGTTCGATTACTTTTCCTGTCACAATAGTGACGTCATTTCAGTGTTATTCGTACCCACAGAATTAGATTCGTAGTCGTAGCAAGTTTCACGAATACACCTTTTTGACAGCGAGCTTACTTCGTAGTTTAGCTTTCCTAAATGTTGTTCTTCCTGCTTGTGTTTGGTCATTCCATTCCGTCTTCTTCCGCTTATCCGGGGCCGAGTCGCGGGGGTAACAGCCTCAGACGGCAAGCCCAGGCTTCTCTCACCCCGGCTGCATCCTCCAGCTCACCTGGAAGGATCCCAAGTCGTTCCCCGGCCAGCTGTGAGACAGTCTCTCCAGCGTGTCCAGGGTCTGCCTCTTGGACTCTTCCCAGTGGGGCGTGCCTGAAACACCTCACCAGCTAGGCGCTCGGGGGACATCCTGACCAGATGCCTGAACCACCCCATCTGACTTCTCTCGACCTGGAGGAGGAGGGTCTTGACACCGAGCTCTTCCCAGATGGCAGAGCTCTTCATCCGATCTCTCAGTGAGAGCCAAAAGACCTTATGGAGGAAGCTCATTTTGATAGTGGATTGTATCCACTCTCTCATTCTTTCAGTCACCACCCACAGCTGGTGACCATAGGTGAGGGTACGAACGTAGATCGACTTGTAAATCAAGAGCTTTGCTTTTCGGCTCAGCTCTCTCTTTACCACGATGGACCGATGCAGCGTCCTTGTTATTGCTGACGCCGCACCGATCCGTCTGTCGATCTCCCGCTCTATCCTTCCCCCACTCATGAACAAGACCCCGAGGGTACTTAAACTCCTCCACTTGGAGCAGGACCCTGCCTGTGACCCGCAGGGGAAATTCCACTCTTTCCGGTCGAGCACCATGGTCTCGGATTTGGAGGCGCTGATTCCCATTCCGGCCGCTTCACACTCGGCAGCAAATCAATTTTGCTGTGTTTTGTAATATTTACAGCAAATAGTCATTGATTAAAACCTGCAGGAAGACTGAATTAGCTCACTGGCTTTATTTACTTTGATAAAGACAATAAAATAAAATAAAAAAAGCATGTTGCTAAACATAAAGTAGTGGTTTTTAATTGAATCATTTGCAGTTCACATAATTCATACCAATTTAACATCTAAATTGTTAAAAACGAGTATTTCATCCTATAGGATGAGCTGCAGGTTTAATTGCTAATCTCTAAAGATTCATTTGATTCAATCGAATTTCTATCTAAAACATTCAGTAACAATTTGGTGTCAGTACAAACTTTTCATATCATTTATTCATTTTTTTGCAAAAACTTGCAATTGTAACTGAGTAACTATTAAAAAGTGCTAATTACTTAATGAAAAATAATGATTTAAAAAGCATTTTTTAAAAGATCTTTACACTAATGCCATTATTGAGTCAGTTAGCCACTGCTCCCCCCATGACTCATATCACCTATCACATTTACAGCAACAAGTGTGGTAGGAGCTGTAGCTCCCGCATTGGCTTATTCAGCTGCAGCCGACGCTGCACAAACAGATAAGTATCCAGGTGTAGACTCCATTGTCTCTAGAGATGGAAGGATTACAATAACAATCACAATTATTCCTATTTTTTGGTCCAAATATTATATAAGTTCAAAGTGCTTAGTAATGACTGGAAAAAGAGTCACAGAGGGTCTTTAAAGCTATTATGGAAGAGAGCGTAAAGCCATAAAATCTTTGGTGAATAACACGCATGTTAAAACCAGTGTTGGGAATAACGCGTTTAAGTAGAATTACTAACATTATTTTTGAGAAAAAGAGTAATTCAATTAGTTACGTGACAAAACGTCCTGTAAAAATTACGTTTTGACGTGATCCTATTTTGTAAAAATGTGACATGTTTCAGGTTATAATGTCGAACATAATGTGGAAAAACCTGATCTAGTCAAAGTTTGACTAATTGAAGAATATTAAATGTGTAAAAGCACATTCGGTTTTTAGTAAATGTCTGCATTATCAAAAAAGTAACGTGAGTGACTTAAAAAAAGCACGAGTTTGCTTTCAAATCGTCTAGAATGATTAAAAATAGTGACTTTCCAACTACGATACAAAAAATTCCAAATGCCCTCTAATGTTGGTAAAAAAAAAAAAACGCACAACATCAAATGAGGTATCTGTGCTGTACCTAAAAAAATAGTCAATGTATCTTCAGCGTGCCATTGAATGGCAAACGCTAGAATTGTGAAAAAATATTAGTGATTTGAGTTCTGTGGTCCTAATCGGAAGTTTTTTTCTGGCCGCAGATGGTGATAGTTTGACCATCCTCAAACAAGAGAAGTGTTTTATTTCAGCACTCTGCGGGTTCTGTGTTGGGGGCTTGTTCGCTGCTTGTTTCACTGCTTTTCGGTTGAGGTTTATAAGTCACTTCCTCTTCAGCCTTCAGGCGTCTGTAGCTGGTGTTGAAGAACTGGACAAAGACGCAGGTGAAGAAAGCACACAGTCCTGCCATCACCATCATGGGCACTGCAGAACCAGAATACCAGTAAGAGATGAGATGATCAGTGACTTACTCTGTTTCTGTTAAGATTCGGCTTCTGATTTCACACTGAGCCTATAGTTTATAAACCGGATCCAAGCTCCTTTTAGATTAAAAAAAAAATTAGGGTAAACGGAGGCAGGCTTTTTAAAGTTTCATGGTAAATATGAGGTTGAGAAGTTCTGATTTGTTTAAGCTGTTTGTGTGCAAAAAAAATATGCCTGTAACGCCCATAATTACGGAGGTGCATCTGGGACACTTGTTTGATCATAATACCGCCCAAACTACCTCTTCTTCTTTCAGCATTTCCCTTCAGGGGTCGCCACACCAAGTCAGTTTTTTCTATCTCACCCTATCTGCTGAATCCTCTTCGGTCACACCAACTATCTTCATGTCTTCCTTCACTGTATCCATGAACCTCCTCTTTGGTCTCCCTCTAGTCCTCTTTCCTGGTGGTTCCAAATCCAGCATCCTTCTGCCAATACCTCCCAAATACTAATAGGATTTTAATAAAACTGCCCACAATTACTCAGTACCACCTATCAAAGAATTGATCAGCTTTTTGAGGGTCATGGAATCAAAGATCAAATCCACAAATTCTTGTGGATGTGATGTTTCCCTAATTAATAAAAGAATTTTAATGAAACTGCCCACAGTTGATCCATACCGACTGAAGATGAACCAATTACTGTTTTTTTACATTTTGGTCAGGGGTGCGACTTATACTCTGGATCGACTTACTGTGTATATACTGTATGTTTCCCCCTTCTTTAATGCATTTTTTGCTGGTGCGACTTATACTCAGGTGCAACTTGTAGTCCGAAAAACACGGTAGGTTTTCAGGGTCATGCTGCCTAACGTAAAGATCACAAAGGTCTGATTCTTTGTTCTTAAACGTAGAACAACACAAGCAAATCAAGAGCTACAGCATTCTATTTCATCTCTCTCATCCTTCCTTCCCTAGTGACCCCGAGACACTTAACGCTTTCACTTACAGTGTCTCTCTATTCTTGAATTTTTGGGGGCGCCCTGCCCTTTTACAGTTGAGGACCATCACCTCAGATTTGGAGGTGCTGACTACCAATTCACTTGGCAACAGATTAATCATCCAGTTTTTTTTTTGTAACATTATGTGACCCACCTCTCCAGCTCATGACCGTGTCTCCACAGGTAGACGTTGGAGTCTCTGCCAGTTGTTTGGTTAGAGCCTGAAGCAGGATGATGTAGACCACTGATTGGATCTGACTAGGAGAACCATAAACACACACACACACACAGTCACAAAACCCTTGCTTCTATTTTTAACTTTGCAGATAAAAAAACAACAAAAAAAAAAAACCTTCTTTTTAAATTAAGGACAAGTCAGAATGTTATAAATCGAAGTCAAAGGAAAGAACTTGATTGCTTTCCACATTTATCTTGCATTTTTTCAGCCCAATTTGACCACACGTGTTTAACTGTACCCAGATACAAAGATGAGCCCAGCTGACGTGGCCTCTCCGACTGGATAGGAACACTCCACGGACAGCTCCATCACCACCGGGTAGATGGAGAAACCAAACAAGCCGAATAGGGAGCAGACAATGGCGACGAACAGTTTCTGATCAGGCTTCAGAGACACCTAAGAAACAGATACAATGTGAAAGCTGTAAAAATATCACTTAAAATGAATGAAACTGTGCGAAGAGCAATGTTAGTTTTGAAGGCAGGGCACTGAGGAAAAGAGAGGAAACAGATTCTAAACAGAGAGATGGGGTAAAGAGAGGGCAGGAGGATCTGGAACTATCAGAAAAGAGGCCTAGATGGAGCGAGGGAGGAATGAGAAAAGAAGGAGGGAGGTTCCATCATTCCTGGCCAATCCCTCCTTCAATGATCTGACGCTCTCACCACTGAGAAGGCGATGCACGCCAGAGCCGTGAGGCTCATGTTGATCTTCACAGCTTCCATGAAGTTCTTTGTCCTGTCGACGTAGATACCCAGAGCACCGGCACCAACCACGCCGAAGATGATAAAAAGAGCACCGCACAGACCAGCAAAGTCCTGCAGAGGACGTGTTTCATTAAGTCACTTACAAAACAAAGTAATAATTAAAATGTAACTGCAGTCACATTCTCACCAAATGATAACGTGAATAAATTAGAAAAATACTGATAAATGAAGGTGAAATCAAGACAAATAAAGCATCACAATGAAATGTTTGTATGCAGGAGTAAAGAGGTGAGGAATTTATTTCTGGACACTCCAGGAGGTGTTTCAATCTTGCCGTGTACTCACATTGGTGTATCCCTGCACACAGAGGATCTGCTCCAGCAGAGTGGTGAAGCAGGTGAACACAGCGATGCCGGAACCAAAACATACCAGCAGGAGGAGGTAGGCTTTGTTCTTCAGTAACTACGCAGCAAGCAGAGAACAAGATTAGACAAAAAAAAACCAGTCAAAATCATGTTAGTTTTCTGTGTTTTGATGGTTTGGTTGCCATGCCAACTGTCTTCCACCAAAGAAAATGTTATTACTAGTCTTGAGTGTGTCTTTCTGTCTGGTTTACAATGTGTTGGAATAACTTTGTGGAGATACTTCCGTGACAAATGAAGGTGTAAAGTTATTTAAACCTATTTGTTTGTGTTTTTTTATTTTCTCACCAACTTAATTCCCTGTAAAAATGGTTCTGATCCAGAAGACTCAGCGCTGGCTGACGGTACCGTTGGAGGTTGGCTGCTCCGTATCCCTACTGTTGCTAAGAGACAGATGACGCAGGTCGGGATTGCATAGACAAGCAGCTGGAGAAGGAGAAATGAAATGATTAGAATGATAAATGAGTATTTATTTCAGAGTGAATTTCATCATTGTTAGCAGCAGCAGATGAGATTTGCAGGTTTTAGATCATTCATGGGTCCAATCCTGCAACAATGTGGGTGGAATAGATGACAGGGAGGCTAATAACGTCTCTATTGGACTCCTGGTTTACTTTATAAAAATACAGTAGATTTGGATCGCCCCCCTGTGGGTCAGGGACACGGTCCTGCCCCAAGTGGAGGAGTTTAAGTATCTTGGGGTCTTGTTGATAGAGCGAGAGATCGATCGGTGCGGCGTCAGCAATGACTAAGACACTGCATCGGTTCATCGTGGTAAAGAAAGAGCTGAGCCGAAGAGCAAAGCTCTCGATTTACAAGTCGATCTACGTTCGTACCCTCACCTATGGTCACCAGCTGTGGGTGGTGACCGAAAGAATGAGATTGTGGATACAAGCAGCTGCAATGAGCTTCCTCCACAGAGCGGATGGGCTATCACTTAGAGATCGGGTGAGGAGTTCTTCCATCCAGGAGAAGCTCAGTGTCGAGCCGCTCCTCTTCCAGGTCAAGAGAAGCCAGATGGGGTGGTTCGGGCATCTGGTCAGGATGCCTCCCGAGCACCTCAATGGTGAGGTGTTTTGGGCACATTTCACCGAGAGGAGAGCAAGAGGCAGACCCCGGACCCGCTGGAGAGACAATTCCTCACAACTGGCTGGGAAACAACTTGGGATCCTTCTGGATGAGCTGGAGGATGCAGCCAGGGTGAGAGAAGCCTGGGCTTCCCGTCTGAGGCTGTTTTCCCCGAGACCCAGCCCCGGATAAGCGGAAGACAACGGAACAAATTTGGAATCGCATATCTTTTATAGAATGAGAAATTTAACTTTTAGAACCAGTGGTGGAAAAATTTAATTCATCCTATCACGTAATCTTCTCACACACCCTCTCTCAAACACACACAGACAAATTCCTCTCTCATACGCACACATACAGACACTTTCCGCACGCAGTGCTTTTTAAGGGTCAGGGGCCACATCAGTAGCTGGTGAAAACAGGCTTAACAACATGCTTTCACATCACAGACTCCAAACATCTGCAAAAAAAATTGAAAAAGCTGCTAGATTGATGTTTTAAAAACTAGAGGGTCTGAATACTCGTGTCAAAGTCACTGATGTTACAACACTGACTTCATTTCATATTTTTTTCCCTCCACACCTGGCGGTCGACTTAGAATCAGTCAATCTACTGTTTGGGCACCCCTAGTGCAGTAGATCTTTGGCTGAGTGTTTTTTGCTCAGCATAAATTTCTATCTTATTCTGTGATTGTAATTCTATGACATGTAAGTACCACAAAACTGGATGAGAGCACACATCAAATGTTTTTGGAGACTTAAACTCACCAGGTCTGGGATTTGGTCTGAAGTGTTAGCGATCACAGGTGAAAGGATGTTGGCTAGGAGGATTCCCAGAGGGTTTGCTGTGAAGAGAAAACAAAAGTTTTTTTTTTTTTTTTTGTTTTTCAAGCACTGTTTTTGCTTTTTGTGCTACGTTTAGTATCAGTGCACCAGTTTCTGTTCCTTGTCTGTGGTAAATGAACCATGTGAGGAATATTAGCTCATGACAGATTGTGGCCTCATCAACCTCTTGATTCAGCAAAACTTTTTGTTTTCGAAAGCACGCATTTTCTAAATATAAGAAAAAAATATATGTGTGCTGTTGGGTTTTTTTAACACAGAAAATTAACATTTTTATTTTTCTAACCCCGGGATGAGAATTAGCGCCTCCAAATCTGAGACCATGGTCCTCGCCTGGAAAAGGGTAGAATGCCCCTGCAGGTCAGGGACAGGGTCCTGCCCCAAGTGAAGGAGTTTAAGTACCCCGGGGTCTTGTTCACGAGTGGGGGGAGGATGGAGCGAGAGATCGACAGGCGGATCGGTGCGGCGTCAGCAATAACTAGGACGCTGCATTGGTCCATTGTGGTAGAAAGAGAGAGCTGAGCCGAAAAGCAAAGCTCTCGATTTAAAGTCGATCTACGTTCCAACCCTCACCTATGGTCACCAGCTGTGGGTGGTGATTGAAAGAATGAGATCGCAGATACAAGCGGCCGAAATGAGCTTCCTCCGCAGGGTGCCTGGGCTCTCACCGAGAGATTGGGTGAGGAGTTCTGCCATCCAGGTGGAGCTCGGTGTTGAGCCGCTCCTCCTGCATGTTGAGAGAAGTCAGATGGGGTGGTTCGGGCATCTGGTCAGGAGGCCCCCCGAGCGCCTCGCAGGCGAGGTGTTTCGGGCACGCCCCACTGGGAAGAGTCCAAGAGGCAGACTCTGGACCCGCTGGAGAGACTATGTCTCACAGCTGGCCGCGGAACGACACAGGATCCTTCCGCGTGAGCTGGAGGATGTAGCCGGGGAGAGAGAAACCTGGCCTTCTCGCCTGAGACTGTTGCGCCGCGACCCGGACCTGGATAAGCGGAAGACGACGGAACAGAACAGATTTTTCTACCCAGGTGGATTTTTTTTTTTTTTTCCATTAAAAAAAAAGTAAATTTGACACTAAGAGCACTGTCAACTTTCTACATTTTACTGTTTAAATAAACTTTATAAAACATAAAGCATCTAACTTATTATCTAAGGATATTTATGGGGTTTTTTTTTTTGTGTTTTTTTTTTTTTTTTTAAACTGGATAAAGTTATGTTTCTTCTTCATTTTCCAATGAAAACCACAAGCAGGGCTTTTATTATAGAGCTAGTGAAAGTATCTGATCCTCCCAGGGGGCCAGATACTTTCACTAGCTCTGAAAAAAAAAAAAGATTCTCGTATTGCATCCATTCTGTGGCCACTTTTAAATCCAACTATTTTGCAAGTGGGAAAGAAGCAAAAGTTTTCAGAATTGAAAAATGCTCTTTTTGTTGTGGAGGCATAAAAAATTTTTTATTGTGGTGTACGTAGAAGTGAGGTTATATGGTGAAGAAATAGAGAATTTGGAGGATTTTTAGTGTGCAGGGTCAGAGTCCAGATCAATGGAAAATGAGGAAAAGAAGTAAACCTAAAAACCAATAGATAAAAAGAAATTGCTGAAATAGATGCTAACTTATCTTCCTGCTTTCTGTATCTTTGTTTACTCCACAGATTTTAAGCAAAAAGTCTTACTCGGTTCAAAGGTAACCAAAAAACCAAACGACAGCTTTTTTTTTTCTACAGTTTTGCAATAACAGGAATGATGCAACACCTCTCCACTGTATCCTATGATCCCTTGGTAAACAGAAAATGTATGAAATGATAGGGATAGACCAGGGGTGGGCAAACTTTTTGACTCATGGGCCACATTGAGTTCTAATCTTTGACAAGTGGGCCGGAACAGGATCAGATGGATGGCATGCTGTGGTAACCGCTAGATTAGACCGATAGAATGGCGCGCTAGGTCTGAAATCTAGTGCGATAGCGCTTAGAAACGTGCATATAGCGGCACTAGGTTTGAAATCTAAGCGCTTGATGTAACATTTTGCTTGTTTTAACATCTAACACACTTGTTTACGTGCGTGTATTGGGCCCGATGGCTTTCCATATCTGTGCACACGATTTATTTTGACAGCGTGGCATCATGGAGACACACACATTTTAATGGGAGCAGTGTTGTTGTTTCTTTGGCACCATGTAGTGACAAAACATCAGAATTACAGGAAAAAAACATTGACAAAGTTTATTTTTTAATTTTTTTCAAGTTTGGCGGGCCGGATTAAATCCTTTAACGGGCCGCATGTGGCCCGCGGGCCATAGTTTGCCCATACCTGGGATAGACGATTAAGAAGGAGACTGATATGAGCTGGAAGATGGTATGGCTTTTATAAATAAATTTGGTTTTGAAACATTAAAAATATGGCTGCACAGTGTCACAGTCGATAGCACCATGGCCTCACAGCAAGAAGGTCGGGGTCTGATCCCGAGTGGTTATGTGGTTTTGAACACGGTCCTTTCTATGTGGAGTTTGCATGTTCTTCCCATGTATGCATGGGTTTTCTCCAAGTACTATGGTTTCCTCCCACCCTCCGAAAACACGCAAGTTAGGATTATTGGCCGCTATAAAATTGCCCCTAGGATTGAGTGTGTGTGTGGATGGCTGCGTGTGTGTGGCCCTGAGACAGACTAGGGACCTGTTTGGGGTGGGCTCTGCCTCACGCCTTGAATCAGGCATCCCCTACAACCCCTTCAGGGATGGGCGGTTCAGAAGATGAATGAAAATATTATTACAATTTTTACATAATCACGTCACAGCCCCTTGTTGGTTAAAACAAGTCTAAGTAAATATACTTTCCCCCTGTAGAAAAGCCTGATGCTATGGAAGCTGTTTCTTTTTTCTTCAAAAACATAAACCTCTTCTGTATGAAACTAAAATTACTTCTGTTTACAAACCAAACATCATCTCAGATCAGATTTAAGACATAAAACCAGTTGTAGTAAAAAGTAAGTCTCTTACACATAGAGGCGATCATGTTCGCCGTGGCCCGCTGATGATCTGGAAACCACAGGGCCGCCAGCTTGGTGGGGGTGAAAATGATGAGTGGCTGAGCAAGAGCACCTAAAATCTGACCCGCCATTGTTCCAATGTATATGTTCATTGGAATAGGCTTAATGGCCAAAAACCGCAACAGTCCTCCAAGCATGTTCAACCAGGAACCCAGGATCAGCTGTAAAGGATGGTAGATGAGTGAAAAGGTCAAACTAAGAAAGCAGGAGCCTCATTTAGAAACACTTGTCTGGATCTAAAGCTGAGCAAGCATTTTTCTCAGCTTATTATCCTTGATTACGCCACACAGGTCCGGGATTTTTAAAAAAAGTCTGACACTCACTCCCTTAATGCAACCTAAGCTTTAGAGATCACATCTGTGAAGGATCTCAGAAAAAAGCCTATCTACTCTCCATTCTACAACAACTATGCCTTTAGAATTCCAAATGTGGATCATGCAAATGACACGACGCACATGCAATCATCTTCAAATGAAGCAGTGGCACCGGTCATTACAGTGGCGGGGAAGAAAAATGGAGCATGAGATGCTTATCTTCCAAGTAAAGGTGCACAAAGCAAATGCTTGTTGCGAGGCACAGCTGCGGTGGTGTCTCCCTCAAGGAAAAGACAGCAGAGTGGTCACCACGGCAACTTTACAAGTGGCACACACTAATCTGTCGGTAAAATAATTCACAGATTGACTCTATATATGATACATATCAGCATTGTTTGATCAAAACAGTGGTTTAAGACCATGCCCACACGTAGCCCGGTATTTTTGAAAATGCATATTTGCTGTCCTCCGTTTTAGGAAAACGCTTGCGTCCACACGTAACCGTTTTCAAAATATCCGCGTCCACATGGAGCCGTACAAATACGCTTCTGAGTGTGATTATGAACATGCCAGACCAGTAGTGGGCAGTATTGATGGAAATGTAAGTTCTGAGCTATCCAATCAGAGCACCTCTCTCGTCATTTCTGCAAAAAATAGGAGGGAGGCTTATGTGATTAATAATCGCCGATTGCAACGCATTTCTCCTGCTTTGCTCCTCAACAAGAAGCAAGAGCAGGTGAGAGTGGACAAAAAGGCAAGAAAAGAGGGTCTGCAACAGGGTCAGCAACAGGGTCAAAAGTAATGCCTGTTTTTGTGGATTCATGCTGCCCACTGTCTGCTTTTGTAAACAAAGACGCACACGAATGATGAATGTGCATTAGTTGTCGCAGGTAGGGACGCGTAAAAACGCAAATCTACGTTTTCGCATGTCCACACGCAAACGCAAAAACGGAGTTTTCTAAAATCCCCACTTTGGCCGGGTTTTGAGTGTGGATGGCAGGCCAAAACAGATAAAAATTAATGCATTTTCAAAAATACCCGGCTACGTGTGGGCAGGGCCTTAGATGTTTGAATGTTTTAGTTAAAATTAGCTAAGGACAGTTTTTTTTACCTTCTTATGGTTGTTAAAATGGCCCTTTGTTTTATTTTTCCACATACATTCTGAGTACCGGTAATTATGGGTAAACGCATATTTATGCAGGACTTTTTGGTGAGTGTCATCTTATATATAAATCAGACCACACTGTGAGGTCATGCTACTGTATGTTTGTGAATGTAGATCTGCAAAAAAAAAGTCCTTGTGTTATTAAAAATCTCAGTGTGGCTAAATCATTTAAAAAGAATAATTAAAAAATACAAAAATAAAACAATGAAAGCAAAAAAAATAAATTTTCTTTGTGGTGCTGTACCGTGATCCGTAAACCAAAAGTGTCCAGCATCCACGTGGTCGCCAGACTGAGCGGTATAGCCACCACCATGAAGACCAGCGACAACCAGTTGATCTCCTCTAGACTGACTCCCATGTATTGGGCAGACTGGTCTGCTACGGGTGCAAAGGTGAGCCATATCTGAAAAACAAAAAAGAAATTCTTCAGACTTCCTCCATCCTTCCTTGGTAGAAATTTAAAAGGGACATACGTATGATGATCCTTTTCAGCTTGTACATTCTTTAGTGAGTCTGTCGTTACTCAGAAAATCTTAATTTAATCCAGGGGTGTCCAAATACGGTCCTTGAGGGCCGGTGTCCTGAAGGTTTTTCATATGTTCTTGCATCTACACACTTGATTCAGTAAGTCATTGTGCCAAATTTTATTGGCTGTTGATTTCACTTTCTGTACATCTGCTGTATTCAACCAGGAATGTGTGAAAACCATCAGGACACCGGCCCTCGAGGACCAGCTTTGGACACCCCTGATTTAATCTATAAAGTAACAGCAAAGGTGTGTGTATATGATCTTTTCTGTTACTGTTCAGACGCCTCATTTTGGTTTAGATTGATCTGTTACATTTTTTTCCAGTCTGTTATAAAATAATAATGCAAACCTTAATTAGTCCCACGATGGGGCAAATTGCAATGCTACATTACACCACAGCAGGCAGCCACAACAGTGCGAGAAACGGGGCATTAGCTGTCTTTCCGACACCTAAACATGAGCTCAGTGGGATTTGAACAGACTTCTCCCGGTCCAAGTGCGAATATTCTACCACTGAGCTATTGCCTCCCCCCAAATCATGGTTACACTAACTTTAAACAGAGGTGTCAAAAGTACCAACATTTCCTACTCAAGTAGAAGTATAAATACCGAGTTAAAAAACTACTTTAGTAAAAGTAGAAGTATCAACTCAAGTTTTCTACTTAAGTAAAAGTAAAAAGTAACCTATTTTAAAACTACTTCAAGTAAAAAAAGTAAAAGTAATTTTCAGAAAAAAAGGAATATTGTTAACAAAAGCGTATGAACATATTTTTTAACTATTATCACATGCTTTAAGGAGCAGAAAATATGATAATAAATGAAAGTGTTTTGGTGTTAAACTTTATGAATCAGAAACATTTATTTCTTAATAATCTTTATTGGAAATCGATTAATGAACACAATCAAATGTATTAACATAAGCAGGGCATTATGTAACGTCCCTTCAGCTATCAAGCTTCACTCTGCATCACCTAATCTAACCAACTTCAAGACACAAACACACTCAATGTAAAAAAAATAAATAAATAAATAAAAATGACCAAAAGGCTTTTTCAAGCCTTGAAGGCAGCTAGTTTTCAAAGTTCTTTGAGGCAATAATGAATAGTCTTTAACAAGTTGGTAAGTATGGGAGTGCCACATAAAGCCTGGGCAGCGTTGCCAGGTGGGAGGTGCTGGATTATCGTACTAATGACGTAAAATTATTGTATTTTACAAAAAATATTGTACACCCAGTAAAACCACGCCCATTGACAAAATAACACCCTTTACATGCACTCGTAAGGCAGTGGGAGTGAAGGAAACACACAGGAGGCAAAATCCTTGGATTCTTTTTCTAAAATTTTAAGAACTGTAAAAATGAAAAAATAACCAGGGAAATGAGATTTTAAGAAACCCAGAAAGAAACCAGTAGGGGCGGGACTTAGGAGACGGTATATATAAATTGATATACATACATATCTACATATATATGTGTACATATAAGGTTTTTTTTTTTTTTTTAATGTTAACCCAAACATCTACATTATACAAAATCTAAGTGATGTGTAGTTTTAATCTCCTCAGTCAGTCTTTATAAACAAATCAATAACATTTTGGATGCTTTTAAGCACAAATACTTCATCCACTACTATTTATGGATTAATCAGTTCAATTAGCTTTGTTTCTAAAGATAAAATAGTGCGTCACAGATCAAAATTATTTTTATAAAAATACCATCTACAACATTTTCAGCAAAGACGTTTACAATAACTGCAGACTGAAAATAATAATAATAATAATAAAACATTTCTTTGCTGTTGTTTTTTAAAAAAAACTGATAATTCAATCAAAGTTCAGTGTTGCAGCATCAGAAACACTTTGATTTCCGAGCCCGCAACAAGTCTTAAACACGCAAACTAACGTTCCTGCTCTTTAAAAGTTTGTGGGCGGGGCTACTCGCCCCAAAGTAATGATTGACTGGAGCTGTCAGCCAATCATTCATCTGTTCCTTTGTTTGATGCATTCAGGGTTGATAAAAAAAAAAAAAACTCCGACAAACAGTCGCGGCTTTTTAACGGTGACAAAATGGAGAAAGTAGCGACTACTTTTTAAAAAATGAACGAAGTAAAAGTACAGATAATTGCATAAAAAAGTAGTGAGTAAAAGTAAAAAGTAGACAAAAAAATAATTACTTCGTTAAAGTAAAGATACCGAGATTTTCTACTTGAGTAAGGTAACGAAGTAATCTTACTTTGCTACTTGACACCTCTGACTTTAAAATATCGTCAACAGAACAGCTGACTGGAGAATTGTTTCCAAAGTAGCAGATTCTAGTGTGATTATGTCTATGGTTGCTCAGGTTAGAAACACGGGAGCACATGAGGGGTGTGAAGTATCTGTTTTGGATTTCAATGATGCAGCATAGAATAGCGAACATTTTTGTGTGTGTAAGTGGTTTTATTTGATTAATAGCATATTTTTTTGGCAGAAATATTATCAAAACTCTGCAAAGTTTTTTTCTCTTAATTTCATCTTTAAATTAGCATTTAAAATTCATCTTTAAATTATTTTTTTACTAGAAAAATAATTTAAACAAATTTAATTGATCTACGCTACCACCTTCATTTATGGTCACCAGCAGTGGGTAGTGACCGAAAGAGTGAGATCGCGGATACAAGTGGCCGAAATGAGCTTCCTCCATAGGGTTGCTGGGCTCTCACTTAGAGATCGGGTGAAGAGCTCTGTAATCTGGGAGGAGCTCGGTGTCGAGCTGCTCCTCCTCTGGGTCGAGAGAAGCCAGATGGGGTGGTGTGGGCATCAGGTCAGGATGCCCCCCGAGCGCCTCGCTGGTGAGGTGTTTTGAGCACGTCCCACCAAGAGGAGACCGAGAGGCAGACCCCGGACCCACTGGAGAGACTATGTCTCACAGCTGGCTGGGGAACGACTTGGGATCTTTCCGGGTGAGCTGGAGGATGCAGCCGGGGTGAGAGAAGTCTGGGCTTCCTGTCTGAGGCTGTTGCCCCCACGACCTGGCCCCGGATAAGCGGAAGACAACGGAACGGAAAGCAAACCAATTTATAATTTAAACTACTTTCGCCAAGGTTTGAAGTACTTACTGGGTTGTATAAAATAAAACATTAAGTTTTCCCTTTTAAGCCACTTAATTACAGTTTTTGAGACGAACAATCAACCATCACCCCCCCACCCCTAATGTGGGCGGTTTATTGTTAAACAGAACAGTGTCTAACTGGCTCATGACCCTCTTATGCCACCTCATGAATGACTCCACCAGCTGAGCTTCTTTTGTAAAGGAGAGCACCAGTTCCTGTCAAACAATAGTTCTCAAAGAAAGGATGAGTCCCAAAGGACCTGGGGATACATGAGGATAGAGCTCAGCTTCCACAGCTCGGGGCGGCACATACGCCTCCAGGCATACACGGTTTAACAAAAAACATCCTCGCCAGGGACTGATGCTGAAGAACATTAACGTTCAGGTAGCCATATGCCATCTACCTGTAAGGTTCAGTGCAGAAAATGAAGAATACAAAGGAAAACAAGCTGTCATTTAGATTATGTGTCTTTATTAGAAGCAACGATGACCTTTTGAGGAAAAAATGATGCCAACACGTTGGCATCTATTATTACACAGAATGCCAAGCCAGAAGGTGATGCCAACTTCTACTAAACTGATTTACTTGCTGATGTACATTTTATACAGTGGGGATCAAATGTTTGAATTAATACCTTGCACTACCCCTTTTGGCAAGCATCACAGCTTGTAAAAGCTTTTTATAGCCGGTTAAGTGGCTGTCAACTTTTGACTGAGGTATTTTAGCCCATTCTTCCTCACAAAAGTCTTCCTGTTCGCTGAGATTTTTGGGCTGTCGGTCACACACTGATCTTTTAAGGTGTATTTGTAGATTTTCATTTTACACCTCTTGATAAATAGATAGGTAAAAACTTTATTAATCACCCGCAGGAGAAATTCTGGTGTCCAGCAGCAACAGAAATCAAGTGCATACTAAATAAATAAAAACAACATACATACATACAGTATATTAATAAAATAGGACTCAGTTCCTTCCAGAAACATCTGCCTGAGGGCTGAAGGGATGAACAACCTCCTAAAGCGTTCAGTCCTGCACCGCAGTAAGAGGAACCTGTTACTTTGGGTTGTCTTCTGGGTCGTGGTAACATTGTGTAGAGGGTGACGGGGGTTATTCAGAATACCCTGCATTAAACCCCTTTCCAAAACAGCTCCCACAGAGTCCACATTTCGGCCCACCGCAGATGCACATTTTCTTATCAGACAGACTGATAAAAGATGTTCAACATGTCACCACACACATGAAAAGATTTAAGCGTTCTTAAGAAAAACAGCCTGATCTGGCCTTTCTTATGCAGGTCCTGAGAGTCCAGTTTGCAGTCAAGATGCACACCCAGATATTTGTAGGTTTTAACAACCTCGATGCTCTCTCCGTCGATCAGAACAGGTCTATGTAATCTAACATACTCTACAGAGTATGTTAAAATGTTTCTTCTAATGGGAATACAGGTTTACTAATGCATGAAAGAGAACAGTGCTCAGCGAAGTGATCGAATGTCTCTCTGGAAGAGGCAGGTCATTGAGAAAGCTTGTCAAATTATTGGAGGAACATTATCGCGTCATGTTTTATTTGAATGGCCTCAGTTCAGTGATGTCTGATGCTTAAGAATTAAAATAAAGTTGCTGTCAAGTCTTCTTTAATTTTACCTGCTATGAGGATGTTACAATCCAGATGAGGACTTTTATTTCTGGCCTTTTTACTTTTAGGCCGCTTGTATCCGTGATCTTGTTCTTTCAGTCACCACCCACTGCTGGTGATCATAGGTGAGGGTCGGAACGTAAATCGAAAGCTTTGCTTTTCAGCTCAGCTCTTTCTTCATGACGACAGAAAGATGCAGTGTCCTAATTATTGGTAGACAAATTCTGCACCAATTTGTCTACCGATCTCCTGCGCCATTCTTCCTCCTCTGTTGAACAAGACCCAGAGATACTTAAACTCCTCCACTTGGTGCAGGACTCTGTTCCTGACCCGCAGGGGCACTCCATCTTTTGACTTTTTTAAAAAAAATCTTTCTTTTTTTTATTTCATGTTTTTTTCTCTTATAAAACACTTTAAAATGCCTTGTGCATGAATTGTGTCACGAATAAGCGAATCCAGGATTTTCTAAAGGGGGGAGGGACGTGAGGTTATAGACAAAACGAGCACCTGTGGTGCTCGCCAATAAAGAGGGGCCTGGGGGCTTTCCCCTCAAATATTTTTTTTTAAACTAGGTAATTTTTCTGCATTTCGGTGCATATTTTGCCCAAAGTTTATAATAATTAATGTAGTAAGAACACTTTTTTTTGTGGACCAAAAGGAGGGGGCATGGGCCCCCAGACAGCCCCCCTGGATCCGCCCCTGGTTTTAACTGTGCGTATTACATTGAATTGTTCTCATAGGTACTGATAAAACTTTCTGATTCAGATTAAAAGCCGTAATGTTTATTATTATTTTATTACGATCACTATTATATTTTCTAATTTTGGCCCTTCAGGGCTTCCATCGCGTACTTATGGTTTCCCTTTGAATTAACATGTTTTAAACAAATAAAAACTAGTTCAGTTTCGTTTCGTCAGACTTACCGTGGCGTTCGAACAGTTTAACAAACACAGAACAAACAGAATGAACCATCTTCTCTTGTAGACTTTAAAAGACAATAGTCTCTTTAGTTCCGGGTTTGGCTTGGGACAATCAGCTGATTTTTCTGGATGAATTTCGCTGGAAGTTTCCTGATTTTTCTCCATAATTCAGCCTTCTTCTTCTTCCTCTAGCAGCGCGTCTTTAGTGAAACTACAAAACAAAATTGGACATTTTTTCTTCTAAAATCACTTCTTGATTGAAAAAAAGCTCACGAAAAATCGTCGTACGAATCTAAAGTATCATCTCAAACTATTTAAAAGTTTTTTCTACCATCCCTCCGTGAATTTTAGAGTAATTTCTCATAAAGTGAAAGACTTGTTTTTATGAATCAGAGCTGTCACTACTCTACAAAGATCCTCAATTGTAGGATGCGTCACTCCTTCAAAATTTTACTCCAAAAAGATCGTCTATTTTGAGTGGCGTTACTCCGTACTAAATAAATATTCCAAGAAAATAAAATCTAAATAGCTTCAGTTAAAATTAACGAAAATGTGCAGAAAACTGTGGTGAAAATCTACTTCTTGCTAGGTTTTGAAAGTCTGAAGGCTGTGAGATAGGCCTAAAATGTAACAATGTTTAGATCGACGTAGGATCCAGATACATTGCCAGTTTATTGCAGGAGTGCAGAACCAGACAAAGCTCAGCAGGGTGAGGGACCAGAGGGAAAGCTTGGCAAGGGACCAGAGGGAGAGCTTGGCAGGGTGAGGGACTATAGGGAGAGCTCGAAAGGGCGAGGGACCAGAGGAAGAGTTCGGCAAGGGTCCAGAGGGAGAGCTCGGCAGGGCAAGGGACTAGAGCGAGAGCTCGACAGGCGGAGGGACCAGAGGTAGAGCTCGGCAGGGCGAGGGACAAGAGCGAGAGCTCGACAGGGGGAGGAACCAGAGGGAAAGGTCGGTAGGGTTAGGGGTCCAGAGGGTGAGCTCGGCAAGGGACCAGAGGGAAAACTTTAAAGGGCGAGGGACCAGAGGTAGAGCTCGGCAGAATGAGGGACCTGAGAGAGAGTTTGGCAGAATGAGGGACCAGACGGAGAGCTCATTAGGGTGAGAGACTAGAGCGAGAGCTCGACATGGTGAGGAACCAGAGGGAGACCTCTGCAGGGTGAGGGATCAAAGGGAGAGCTTGGCAGAATAAGAGACCAGAGGGAGAGCTCGGCAGAATGAGGGACCAGACGGAGAGCTCATTAGGGTGAGGGACCAGAGAGAGAGTTCGGCAGGGTGAGGGACAAAAGGGAGAGCTCAGCAGGGTGAAGGACCAAAGGGAGAGTTCTTCAGGATGAGGCATCAGAGGGAGAGTTCGGCAGGATGAGGGGACCAGAGGGAGAGTTTGGCAAGGCGAGGGACTAAAGAAAGAGCTCGGAAAGGCGAGGGACTAGAGCGAGAGCTCGACAGAGCGAGGGACCAGAGGTAGAGCTCGGCAGGATGAGGGACCAGATTTGGAGGGAAACCAGCATGACAGCAGCACTGTAGACTGGGGTTCATCTGACACAGAAGTGAAGGACACCAGGGCTTAGAGAATCCAGAGAAAGATGAGGCACAGCTGGATACATAAGGAAGAGGGACCAGGTGTGCAGAATTGGGGCAGAAGGCAGATTTTGGAGGAAGGAAATGTTTCAAATGAGAAAAGAATCAAGGCACTAGGTTGAAAACAGTTCTGTTTAATTGTGCATTTGACTGAACATTAATCAGTTTTTAAATTTTTTTTTTTCATTTTTGTTCTATGTTTTGTGATTTTCATGCATTTTTTTGTCTTGTAAAGCAATTTGAATTAACTTGTGTAGGAATTACGATACAAATAAACTTGCCTTTCCTTTCCCTTGCCTTGAGACAGAGACTCTTTGAGAGTGATAGGTTCCCTTTGGGAGTGACCAGGATGGACAGGATCAGCAATGAGGACATCAGACGAACAGCACATATTATATAAGTTTAAGAAATTTGATTTAACCTCTTTCAAATAGTGTCAAAATTCTAAAATTATATGTAATAATTTTTCAAAGATCCCATGGCTTAATGGAATGGCAAAAAGACAACATTTAAACATAATCAGTAAGTAATCCCAAAGATTACAAATTTGAATAAACAAGGGAGGAGAGAACTCCAAATCATCCAGATAACACTAAGGCTCCACAAATGGATCCCTACAAAACAACTTGCTTGTGAAGATTTTACTATTCTTCTTACTAGAAAACAGCAAAAAAACACTATTAGAAATTTAAGGTAATAAATAATTAACCAACCACTGCAGCAGTTTCAGAACAGTCTCACTTCTTTACCGACAAAAGAGATAAATTAATAGCCAAAAAACCAAAACAAACCCATGAAAATTTTACAAGTTACCAGCATCAGATTAACATGAACTTTTTCTTTTGGCATTTCCCTTCAGGGGTCCCCAGAGCAAGTCAGTTTCATCCATCTAACCCTATCTGCTGCATCTTCTTCGGTCACACCAACTATCTTCATTTCTTCCTTCACTGCGTCCATGAACCTCCTCTTTGGTCTTCCTCTGGTCCTCTTTCCTGGTGGTTCCAAATCCAGCATCCTTCTTCCTATGTACTCTCTTTCTCTCCTCCCGACATGTTCAAACCATCTCAGATTAACAAGAACATGTTTAAGAATTATTATTGACGATTGAATCCAGATGCCAAACTGTTTTCCTCTTTCCAAGCAGAATGAATATCGAAAGCAGAATATTAAGCTGTAAAAATTGATTTTTTTTTCCATTAATCAGAAGATTTTTCTTATATATTACGTATATTTAGTTCCAACAAAGCAAAGCAATTTCTGTTCTGTTCCATTCCGTCATCTTCCACTCATCCGGAGCCGGGTCGCGGGGGCATTGGCCTCAGACGGGAAGCCCAGGCTTCGCTCACCCCATCTGCATCCTCCAGCTCACCCGGAAGGATCCCAAGTCATTCCCCGGCCAGCTGTGAGACATGGTTTTCCAGCGAGTCCGGGGTCTGCCTCTTGGTATCCTCCCGGTGGGACGTGCCCGAAACATCTCACCAGCGAGGTGCTCGGGGGTCATCCTGACCAGATGCCCGAACAACCCCATCTGGCTCCTCTCGACTTGGAGGAGGAGCAGCTCAACACTGAGCTCCTCCCTGATGGCAGAGCTCCTCACCCGATCTCTAAGTGAGAGCCCAGCCACCCTGCGGAGGATGCTCATTTTGGCCAAAGCAACTTAAAAGAGAACTTTGCAAAAATTTTCGTCTTGTTTATTGTAAATTTCTAAATTCAAACAGACATTTTTTGATCAGACTGTATAAGAAATAACATTAAAACCAGTGAAAGACTTTTAAAACTGCTGCATAGAGATTTCACTTACACATCAATTCAATTGAATTATTTAATGCAGTCATAGATGCTTATGAGTGTGTTCATTAAACGAGCATTAAATTTTTATATACGACATGCAATCCTGTGTTAATGATTGTTGTTTATGTACAACTTATACACTCACATATTTGTGTGTTTGGGTTGAAATGTCCTTGCAAGCCAGATCAGATTGAGAATTCTACTTTTTTAAGCTTCTCTGTGTATGACAGCATGCACATGATCATTTTTTCCTTCATTTTTACTCCTCCTTATTCCCTCCTTCTAACAAGGATCTCAATTATCATTTTGTCGTCATTTTAATTTTGTTTATTCCCTTTTAATTTAAACACGTATGTAGCCTGGGAAGATGTTCTGTTGCGTTCCATTATCTTCTGTTTTGTCATGATCCCCTCACTTGCCACCAGAGGGAGTCCTAAACCTTCCCTCATCACCTTGATTGAGACATCTGAGGGTGATTATTCTGATGCCACACACCTGTGGACCCTGCTGCCTATTTACAGGAAATCACCTCAGACATTCTCGTCGGATCATACAATCCCTTCCAGCCAGGTCTCCTTGGTTGCCTGCTCAAGATCACATTATGAACAATAACCTCTTGCCACGCCACCAGAGGTGTCAAAAGTACCAACATTTCCTACTCAAGTAGAAGTATAAATACCGAGTTAAAAAACTACTTTAGTAAAAGTAGAAGTATCAACTCAAGTTTTCTACTTAAGTAAAAGTAAAAAGTAACCTATTTTAAAACTACTTAAAGTAAAAAAAGTAAAAGTAATTTTCAGAAAAAAAGGAATATTGTTAACAAAAGCGTATGAACATATTTTTTAACTATTACCACATGCTTTAAGGAGCAGAAAATATGATAATAAATGAAAGTGTTTTGGTGAAACTTTATGAATCAGAATTATTTATTTCTTAATAATGGAACCAGCGCATGGAACCAGCGTTGCCAGGTGGGAGGTGCTGGATTATCGTACTAATGACGTAAAATTATCGTATTTTACAAAAAATATCGTACACCCAGTAAAACCACGCCCATTGACAAAATAACACCCTTTACATGCACTCGTAAGGCAGTGGGAGTGAAGGAAACACACAGGAGGCAAAATCCTTGGATTCTTTTTCTAAAATTTTAAGAACTGTAAAAATGAAAAAATAACCAGGGAAATAAGATTTTAAAAAACCAGTAGGGGCGGGACTTAGGAGACGGTATATATAAATTTATATTTATACATATCTACATATATATGTGTACATATAAGGTTTTTTAATATTAACCCAAACATCTTCATGATACAAAATCTAAGCGATGTGTAGTTTTAATCTCCTCAGTCAGTCTTTATAAACTAATCAATAACATTTTGGATGCTTTTAAGCACAAATACTTCATCCACTACTATTTATGGATTAATCAGTTCAATCAGCTTTGTTTATGAAGATAAAATAGTGCATCACAGGTCAAAGTTATTTTTATAAAAATACCATCTACAACATTTTCAGCAAAGACGTTTACAATAACCGCTGACTGAAAATAATAATAATAAAAAATATTTCTTTGCTGTTGTTTTTTTTTTTAAAAAAAATGATAATTCAATCAGAGTTCAGTGTTGCAGCATCAGAAACACTTTGATTTCCGAGCCCGAGTCTCAAACACGGAAATTGACGTCCTTGCTCTTTAAAAGTTTGTAGGCGGGGCTACTCGCCCCAAAGTAATGATTGACTGGACCTTTCAGCCAATCATTCATCTGTTCCTTTGTTTGATGCATTCAGGGTTCATAAAAAAAAAAAAAAAAATCCGACAAACAGTCGCGGCTTTTTAACGGTGACAAAATGGAGAAAGTAGCGACTACTTTTGATAAAATTAACGAAGTAAAAGTACAGATAATTGCATAAAAAAGTAGTGAGTAAAAGTAAAAAGTAGACAAAAAAATAATTACTTCGTTAAAGTAAAGATAACGAGATTTTCTACTTGAGTAAGGTAACGAAGTAGTCTTACTTCGTTACTTGACACCTCTGCACGCCACTGAAACTTTATGTTTTCCTTCCACAGCATTACTGGACTGCCATTCTTTAATAAACCACGTTTTCTGTCCTGCATTTGGGTCCTCCTCCTTCCAGCTGCACGTGGCTTCATGACATGCTCATCGAGAGCTGGATCGTGGGGGCAGCAGCCTCAGACGGGAAGCCCAGGATTTTTTCTCACCCCAGCTGCATCCATGTCTCCCCTTTTATCTAGTCAGACAATATATATACATATATATAGATACTGTATATACGTATCTTTATATGGGATTGGGAATTAGCGCCTCCAAATCCGAGATTATGATCCTCCAAGAACATGGTCCTCTCTGGTTAGACGCGACATGGGAGAAAAGGCGTCCGTGGGGAACGGAAAGTGGATTCCTTCATCTATCAGAGCATAGACGAAGGGTGGAATGCCCCTGGAGGTCAAGGACAGGGTCCTGCCCCAAGTGGAGGAGTTTAAGCATTTCAGGTCTTGTTCATGAGTGGGGGAAGGATGGAGCGAGAGATCGACAGGTGGATCGGTACGGCGTCAGCAATAACTAGGACGCTGCATCGGTCCGTTGTGGTAAAGGGAGAGCTGAGCTAAAAAGCAAAGCTCTCTCTCTCTCTCTACAATTTACAAGTAAATCTACATTCTTACCCTCACCTATGGTCACCAACTGTGGGTGGTAACCGAAAAAATGAGATCACGAATACAAGCAGTTGAAATGAGCTTCCCCCGCAGGGTGGCTGGGCTCTCACTCAGAGATCGGGTAGGGAGCTCTGCAATCCGGGAGGAGCTCAGTGTCGAGCCGCTCCTCTTCCAGGTTGAGAGGAGCCAGATGGAGTGGTTCGGGCATCTGGTCGGAAATGCGCCTCGCTGGTGAGGTGTTTCGGGAACGTCCCACCGGGAGGAGACCAAGGGGCAGACCCCGGACCAGCTGGAGAGACTATGTCTCACAGCTGGCCGGGGAACGACTTGGGATCCTTCCGGGTGAGCTGGAGGATGCAGCTGGAGTGAGAAAAGCCTGGGCTTCCCGTCTGAGGCAGTTGCCCCCGCGACCCGACCCCGGATGAGCGGAAGATGACGGAACGGAACGGAAATATTTATCTAGTCAGATAATATATACAGTATACTTATATATACAATATGCAAGACATTTTTATTGTCATTACTTCAGCATCCCAAAGCAACTGCATTTATGTGCACACTAACACACTTTTCAAAGCAAACACAATTGAACACATCTGAATGCCCCTGCCATAAATATGGTACCACTCATAGGCAGAAACAAAAAAGATGTAAAGAGGAAAGACGTGTTTGAGAGTTGAAATAAAACTCTTTCTTCTCTGGCTAAATGAGCACTACATAAATGTTAAAAAAGAAAAAAAACCCAAACATGCCAGCTTGTGTATTCTTATTTCATGAATTAAGAAAAAAAAGTTACAAATTCAACTGGATGGTGTTTCTGGTTGGCAGACGTCTCACCTCTCATCCGAGCGGCCTTGGAAGTTCTTTCTCACTAGTACTGATTACTGGTATCGTCCTCGCTGGAGTCTCAGCTCTTTTATGTCCAACAATAGCCCCTAACGACTGTGTCATCTCCCCATGTTGTTCGGCTTTGTCACGTGTCATGAGATTCTTCTTTGCATAATGTGGCCTATTGTCAGGCTGTGTGTGTTCGGGTTTTCAAAACAGGATTGTTGGAGGTTGTGTCTCAGTTCTCCGTCTCTGTCAAGTGAGAGGACTCTCTGTTTTTCCAAAGCTTCCTTGACTCCTCTCTCAAACCAGCGATGTTCGCTGGAGAGAATCTGTACTTCCCTGACCACAAAAGACCGTCTTTTTATCTTTTAGACGGAGGCGGATAGCTGACTCTGGTCCACTAGAGTTGGACCTCCTGTGCTGGTTCATGGATTTGTGCAGCGGCTGCTTAGTTTCACCAATGTACAAGTCTTTAGTTTACAGTCAACAGCATCCACCACGTCGCTCTGTTTGTGTCTGGGCGTCTTGTCCTTAGGGTAGACCAGTCTTTGCCTCAGAGTGTTCCCTGGTTTGAAGTTGACCAGTATATTGAGATTGTGGTAGACCCCTTTTGAGCTTCTCTAATAATTCCGGCACATGAGGGGAGATGTTGTTTCTGGTTCCCCCTTGTTGTTGGAGTGGGCCGCTTTCTTGCTTTGTTGAGGGCCCATTTGGGATATCCACAACCCTTCAGGGCATTCTAGACATGTAGTTTTTTTCTACCTTACCCCTTCTGTGGTTGTGGGCACTTCCTCAGCCCTATGATTCAGAGTTCTGATGACCAACAGTTTACGTTCAAGTGGGTGATGTAAGTCAAAAAGTAGATATTGGTCTGTGTGTGACGGTTTCCGATATATTTCTACTTTTAGTCTTCTGTCTCCTTCCGCGCGGACTGATATAAACGTAATCATAAAACTGACATTCTGAGATGCAGACTCTTCATTGATTTTTGTTCACTTCCAGACATAAATGTGAAGAGATTTCTACTGGATGAAGTTCAAAGAGCATTAGGAATAAAATAAAACGACAACCAGTCATTTTATAAATAATATTCCTGACAGTCTTTTTTTTTCTCATAGGATGAATACTGATGACAGCAGCCTATGCAGGGAAGTCCAGACTTCCTCTTCATCCAACCGTCATCAGAGACACTATTAAACAGTTGTTCCAGTGTGCTCGGAATCTTTCCTGGGTTCTGCTCTCGGTGGGACGTGACCAGAGCACCTCTTCATGGAAGAATTCATTACAACCTAAACAGAGGTCTAAACCATGTATACCTCCTTCTGTCTTCTTCGTCTTCTTCTCCTGTCGGCATTTCCATTCAGGGGTCACCACAGCAAGTCAGTTTCTTCCATCTAACCCCATCTGCTGAATCCTAATCGGTCACGCCGAAGACGTGATCAAAATTTGGTCATACGTCTTTCCTTCTCCTTTAAAATACATACATATAAAATATTTGTAGTGATGATAAAGTTTTTTTTTTCGATCAATGATTAAAATATCTCCAAAAAAGTTTAAGCAATGCTATTATGTTCACCAAAATATAAAATTAGGACTAAATTTTTATGTTAAAAAAATAGGCTTGAATGACTTCTCAGAAGATTCCAAATAAAACAATTTTATTGGTGTTTTATGGAATATGATTCTTTATCCAGTTGATTAATCGATCAAAGCCAAATATTTTCTAATCGATTGTTAGGGTTTTAAGGGATGGTGGAAGGAGGAGGACCCAATTGCAGGACTTCAAACAAGGTTTATTAACACAATTCAGGAAAGCCGGTAAAGCAAAGAAGCACAGGGTTAACTCAAGGTTTCAAAAGTCCAAATAATAACAAAGTTCAACCATGGTCCGGCAACCAGGGTGACCTGGCTGGAAGGGATGGTCATACCCCACAAGGATGTCTGGTGTGAATCCCCTTAAATAGATGGCAGGGTGCACAGATGAGTGGAATCAGGAATCATCCCCAGGTAATCCTAATCAGGTTGATCAGGAATATCTCGGGCTCCCTCTGGCGGCAGGTGAGGGATTCTGACATTGATATAGTGTTTGTTCATCTTCTGAGCCACTTATGCGCCGGAGCTTATCCCAGTTGATTTCAGGCGAGAGGCGCGGTAAACCCTAAACAGCTCACCAGTCTGTTGCAAGGCCACAAGCACAGACAACCATCCACACCCATCCACATTCCTACAGGCAATTTTATAGAGGCCAATAAACCTAAATCACAATTTCTGAAGAGTGGGAGGAAACCAGAGAAAACCCACATGTACACGGGGAGAACATGCAAACTCTACACATTAAGGACAGTGTTTTAAACCTCGGCCCTACTCCAGGACTCAAATCCTTGACCTTCTTGCTGTGAGGCCAACGAACTAACCACTGCGCTACTTAATATACTTTAAAATACTGCCGTTAGGATAAAACCTCATGTCCATGAAAATGAGGGCAGACAGATTGTGGAAAGGTTTTCATCCCACATGTGAGCCGCCCTTCTAGTTTGGTGTTGATGTAATTTATGTTATTTCAATAAAAAATATAATCTACGATATCTTGTTTTAGGGCTGTATAGTGTTGCAGTGGTAAGCACGGTGGCCTCACAGCTAAAAGGTCAGGGTTTGAGTATCGAAGTAGAGTCGAGTGTTGAAAAACTGGCCTTTCTGTGTAGAGTTTGCATGTTCTTCCTGTGTATGCATGGGTTTTCTCCTGATACCCCAGTTACCTCCACCCTTCCAAAAACATGTGTGTTAGGTTGATTGGCTTCTACAACATTGCCTCTAGGAATGAGTGTGTGGATGGTTGTCTGTGTGTTTGGCCCCGCATTGGACTGGTGACTTATTCAGGGTGTATCCTGCCTCTTGCCTGTAATTATCCGGGATATGCTCTAAAGGCCCCGTTAGGGATAAACATTTCAGAAGATGAAACTAAGCATCTTTTTTAAGGTGTCTGGGACGAGTCACAAATCAATGATACAGCTTTATTTGTAACACAGAGAAATAATTTGATTTTAATAGACTAGCAATTAAAATGTATAAAAACAACGATCAAGTTTTCTCCAACAGAAAACAGCTCTAGATGAATAATTAATCACTTGCTTTGTGGATCAATTATAGAAATAAGTTGCCCTCTCTGACCCCAACCCCCCTCTTTCTCTAAACACACCAGCACAATGCGCATGCGCGCGACTTTCGGCTTTTTCCGCCACCATTCGTTGATTTTCGCCTCTTTGTTTTACTGATAGTGGCTTTAACTCGGATTCAACCCAACATCCAGCGGACAGTGTGGCTCTCAAACAGGTAACTTCATTTACTTACACTTGTTGTGTGTGTGTCTCTGTCCACGGTGGCTTTGTCAAAGAATTCTGGCTCAGGTTTTCTTTCCCTGCTCCTTATTTTTCGCACGTCTGTATCCGCCTGGTGCTACGGGGCATGCTGTACGTGTTTACTGGTGTATGGCGGCGCCGGGCCCTGCAGTTAGTTCCACACCGGGGATGGTGGAGGGTTTCAGGGAGAAAAGTGTGCTGTGAAGGTGGCTTTAAGAGAAACTGAGATGGAGACATCTATCCAGCCAGTCAGGTTTAATTTAAATGCTGTTGTTCCTCTGAATCAAACAGCAGTTCATGTTTCCCCCCTCATGTTCCTGAAAGCTAAGGATCCTCCATCCTCCTGGTGATCAAAGTTCACCAAGAACTAGATTCAATCAAAAGACAAAGTTGGTACATATTTCTTTAGTTTTGGGTGGATTTGGCCCCCAGGAGACTGCTGCTGCTGTGGTGTGACATTGTGAAGAGGAAGGAGTGCAGACAGCAGCCAACAAGTCTGTGCTGATATCAGAGGAAACATTAATGATCACATTCACATACATATGAATGTATCAATATGTCTCCATCAGGACCACATTCAGAGTCCATAACACGATGATCAAGCAGTCTAAGGGGCATGCTAGCTGCTGGTGATCCACAGGTTACAGTCTAATTGACATGGGTTAATTAATCCTGGGTCATTTTAATCATCAAAAAATCCTTGTTGCTAATATTTTCCATGTGCTGGACAGATATTTTGTTTGCTCTCTCAATAGAGATTTGTGTTGTTCTTTGTTTTGCAAAGAAAAACTTCGTAAAGATGCTTTAAAGGTGTTAGAGAAGATCTTTCGGGTCGCGTGGGTCTCGGGGGCAACAGCCTCAAACGGGAAGCACAGGCTTCTCTCACCCCAACTGCATCCTCCGGCTCACCCGGAAGGATCCCGAATCGTTCCCCTGCCAGCTGTGAGACATAGTGTCTCCAGCGGATTGGGGGGGGCATCTTGACCAGATGCCCGAACCACCCCATGTGGCTCCTCTCAACTTGGAGGAGGAGCGGCTCAACACTGAGCTCCTCCCAGATGGCAGAGCTCCTCACCCGATCTCTGAGTGAGAGTCCAGCCACCCTGAAGAGGAAACTCATTTTGGCTGCTTGTATCCGCGATTTCATTCTTTCGGTCACCAGCATAGGGGAGGGTAGGAACGTAGATCGACTTGTAAATTGAGAGCTTTGCTTCTCAGCTCAGCTCCTTCTTTACCACAACGGACTGATGCAGTGTCCTAGTTATTGCAGACACCGCACCGATCTGCCTGGATCGATTTGCTGCCGAGTGTGAAGCGGCCAGGATGAGAATCACTGCCTCCAAATCTGAGACCATGGTCTTCACCCGGAAAAGGGTGGAATGCCCTTTGCAGGTCAGGGACAGGATCCTGCCCCAAGTGGAGGACTGTAAGTATCTCAGGCTCTTGTTCACAACTCGGGTAAGGATGGAGCGGGAGTACGGTGTAAAAAACAAAAAGTTCAGTCCATCAATAAGAGCGATGAGCTCTGGTAGCTTAGGTGTACCCAGAAAATTGCAGACTATGTGTGACATTAAAAACTTTTGGTCACTTACGTTTGGATGCGGCTGAACAGTGGTGCAGTGGTTAGCATGGTGGTCTCACAGCAAGAAGAACAGGGGTTTGAGTCCTGGACTGGTGATAAAGCTTGAAACTCTGGCCTTTTTGTGTGGAGTTCCGTGTTCTCTCCATGTATGCATAGATTCACCCCGGGTACTCTGGTTTCCTCTCAGCCTCCAAAAACATGCATGTTAGGTTGATTGGCTGTTATGAAATTACCCTAGGAATGAGTGTCTGTGTGTGTTGCCCCACAACAGACTGGCGACCTATTCGGGGTGTACCCCTCCTCTCGCCTAGAATCAGTCAGACTCCAGCACCCTCGCGACCCTGATAGTGATAAACGGTTCTGAAGACAAACTTACGAACTTTTTGATTGTGAGCAAAAGCCACCAGAGTCTGTCAAATATTGCAACTTCCTGGTGTTACACACAAATAGTACCCCATTCTCTTTGGTTTGAGACAGAAACCAAGAATTGGTCAGAAAAGATCCAGGCTTGTCAGTATTCACAATAAGTTGCAAGACTGTAAGCTCTACATATTTCATCTTGAGATCTGAAACCTTTTCTCATTTTCCACTTGATGGGGTGTGCAGATAGAAACCCGTTTGAAGCTTCACATCAATGACGGCTGGCTTAATGTCACTTGTTCACCACACCCAGTAAGAAATCTTTTAACATTTAGTTTGTTTAGCGGAATTTAAGAAGGATTTTGTTGTAAATGTAAGGACTGTGAACTATGGCACCATTTGATATGTGAACTCACCAGTCAAATGTCTCCTTTTAAGACAGCCTTTTCCATCCTATGGTTTTTATTGCCCGAATTATTGCATGCATTTCGTTTCATTTTCTTTCTAACCGAATTCTACCTAGTTAGGTTCACAGGGAGGCTTGATTTTACAAGCAATTATACTGGTGAGAGGTGGTGTGTCAGCCTGTCTCTGAGCCACATGAAGAGATAACAAACCACACATACTTCTGGGGCAATTTACATTGACCAACCTGCCTTACCTGCATGCCTTTAAATGGTTGGAGAAAGTCGGTGAACTCATGTAAATCTGTGGAGAACATGGAAAAAACAAGCTGGGTTATGAGCCAGTCCGTTGTGGTAAAGAGAGAGCTGAGCCGAAAAGCAAAGCTCTCGATTTACAAGTCGATCTGCGTTCCTACCCTCACCTATGGTCACCAGCTGTGGGTGGTGACCGAAAGAATGAGATCGCTGAAATGAGCTTCCTCCGCAGGGTGGCTGGG
This sequence comes from Neostethus bicornis, assembly GCA_902685375.1. Classification (NCBI taxonomy): domain Eukaryota; kingdom Metazoa; phylum Chordata; class Actinopteri; order Atheriniformes; family Phallostethidae; genus Neostethus; species Neostethus bicornis. Next base: position 7,915,091 of record CACRXE010000076.1, on the reverse strand, counting down.
CTCTCACTCAGAGATTGGGTGAGGAGCTCTGCCATCCGGGAGGAGCTCGGTGTCGAGCCGCTCCTCCTCCAGGTCGAGAGGAGCCAGATGGGGTGGTTTGGGCATATGGTCAAGATGCCCCTCGAGCGCCTCGTGGTTTGGCCACGTCCCACCGGACCCAGACCAAGAGGCAGATCCCAGACCCGCTGGAGAGACTATGTCTCACAGCTGCCCAGGGAACGACTTGGGATCCTTCTGGGTGAGCAGGAGGATGCATCTGGGGTGAGAGAAGCCGGGGCTTCCCATCTGAGGCTGTTGCCCCGCGGTCTGGCTCCGGATGAGTGAGGTGTTCCCTGGCCAGCCTTGAGACAGGGTCTGATTTTGGTGAGTCGTGCCCGAAACACCTCACCAGCAAAGCGTGGTGTAATGCCTCTCATTCAGTAATATTCTTAAAATGTGATTGGTAAAAAAAACTTATTACCGGTCTCTGTTTTTTTTTTATATGTTCTAAAATTTTGAGCTGATACTTATTTGAATAATTTTTAGATTTTTACATAAATTAATTTCTATCATCTAATAAGGGCTTCACTATTTTTCCTCCTTCAGTAGAAAGGTATTTAAATGTCATATAGTGATTAAGGTCACACCATGATGCAAGAAAGTAATTAAATAGAAAATATACAGTTTTTTTTTTTGCCACATTGCGAAAGCTGTTACATATTAAAGAGATGAAGCTGCTAAGTTCAGGGATCTGACCCCTCTGTTTATAGAGATGTCAGCAGTCGCACATCAAGTGATTTGCACTGACAGAGCAACCACACTTGAGTATGTTTTAGTCAAACTAAACCTGTCAAGTGTGAACACATTTAAAATTAAAACCCAACTCTGACATTTAGCCCAAAGTCAGACTCAGCTCTGCCGCGGCATTGACATCTGGAAATATTTTGATCTGCAGACGATCAATTTGGACCGCCGACCATTACACAACAGCTATTTGTAGCGGGAAAACCAAAGCGTTTATCCGTCGTGTGCAGAAATCAACTTCACTTTAGATGTGCTGACATTAAAGCTGCCGGTTAATAGAACTCTGTGATGGTTGTTGAATCTCTTGACTGCCGATGAATTAGTGTGCGATTATGAAAGTATACAGACTGCACAAGTGTTTTATCTGCTTTTCAGAGGCTCATTGGTCTTGAAATCATAACAGGCTGCTAAGCTGCACCCAGCTTGTGTTCTTAGAGCCGAGCAGCTCTCTGATGCTTTAAATCATCTGAAAGGAAAGAGATGTAACGTTGGCAGATTTTCAATGATCAAACCGTCTCTCGCTCCATTTTTCTCGTCTTTATAAAGTTGTGCGGAGCCTCACTCGCAACAAAGGGTGCCCTCACATCGGTAATTTTTTATTCAGATGGAGGAATGGTGATCAATTTGACTAAAATTGACGTTGATGAGGTTTTGAAACTCAGAGAGACTCAGAATGGCAGCTTTTTGACAGATGCATACTGCTCTGCTCGCACTTTCTGGCCTCACATGATGCAATAAAAACATATTCACCCATTTTCTGAGCATAAATTTTATGCTTAAGTTCACGCTGACTTTGGCACAAAAATCTCGCCCATTTCTTTCAAAATCAAATTTTCAGAGCTTTCTACCATCTAATATGTGCCTGGTATTTGTCACCAAAGTAGTTTTTAGAATGATTGGAGGGTCCTACATAACAATGAATGAGCACCGATGACTCATTTTACATAGTAGAAGTAATTTCAGAGACTCTTCGATCCACGCAGTCTCACTGCTCCCCCGCCTCCCATTTTTTTTTTTTTTTTACGTTTAAACACCTAAACAGTTGAGGTGTTTCGGGCTTGTCCTACCAGGAGGAGACCAACAGGCTGACCCCGGACCCGCTGCAGACTATGTCTCACAGCCGGCAGGGGAACGACTCGGGATCCTTCTGGGTGAGCTGGAGGATGCAGCTGGGATGAGAGAAGCCTGAGCTTCCCGTCTGAAGCTGCTGCCCCCGCGACCCAGCCCCGGATAAGCGGAAGACGACAGATTGGAATAAACGCCTAAACTAAAGTGACTGCATGAGATGATATAAAAAGTATTATTACTTTACTATTCTGTGTTGTTTAGCCTATGCCGCTGTGCTCGTGCACTTCAAAGTTATCCGATTCTGTGTCCAACTTGTGAGGTCGCTCGGACGGGGGCGGGGACTAGTCAAATGTGCTGTTTACACTTTCTGGCCTGAGATTTTATAAATCAGGATACCGTATTTTCCGCCCTATAAGGCGCACTGCATTATAAGGCACACCTTCAATAAACGACTATTTTTAAAACTTTTTCCATATATAAGGCGCACCGCATTATAAGGCGCTACAGTAAAGGCTGTTCATCTTTGTCCTCTAACTGTGGCCATCTCGCTTTGTTCCCGTGGAAACTCTGTTTAGACTTGTTTACTTAGCGCAGCACATCCTCTTGCTTCCGCCACTTCCTCATCATTGATTCATTCATGTTAAACTCTCTCGCTGCGGCCAGAGGTAAGATCTTAAGCCCGAGCCCGACCCAAAATTCGGGTCGGGTCGGGCCTGAAAATGTCAATCATGTTGGTCGGGCTTCTCTCTTGCTGACTTTTTTTTTTTTTAAATAAATATATTTTATAAAATGTAAACTAAAACAATGTGTGTGTACTAAACTAAGGAATACTTGTTATAAAATTAATAATTTGGATCAAACAGAGAAGTAATGTTTTACTACTAAACAGGATCCGCAGAGCCAGCCCATGCTCTGCACATGTGAACACCTCCTCTTAATTTGGTAATCCTCCCCTGCGCACGTCTTTATTTTATTTATTTTGAACTGGTAACCCCGATATGAAGGAGTAAGAAGTTAAGGATAAACTAAATTGCTTTCATACGACACCAAAAAGACTGGCACCTCGACACTGAGCGGGCATTTAAACAGCTGGACTGGCAAAAGGAATGATCACTATTTTATAATTTGTTTCAAAGACCGTCCCTCCTCTTCGCGCTAAGCAGGCCATCACAGACAAGTGTGTTAGGGGTCCGATAGTGGGATTTTTTTTTTTAATTAAAAAGGCGTGTTCTTGAAAATGTTCCAATTTTTTATAAATAATATATTTTTTTTACCGCGAGCCCGCGGTTTTAATATCCGGGGCTTGGGTCGGGCTGGATTTTTTAAGTCCGATCTCCCCACTGGCTGTGGCTATATTCCCGTGTTCTACTGCGTGACCGATCACCTTGAGTTTAAATTCTGCGGTGTCTCTTGGTAGAAGCCATTTCCGGGTCTTTACACAAACACACATATGGAAATGAGACGCCCTTTCATGTATCCCAGCATGCACCGCGCACTACTTCTTCTACGGGGGAAATGGAGTCGGCAGCTGCTTACCGCAGTTGCGACACCTGTTGTAGCTCAATATTAATCCATATATAAGGCGCTCCGGGTTATAAGGCGCACCGTGGACTTTAGAGAAAATTTAAGGTTTTTAGGTGCGCCTTATAGTGCGGAAAATACGGTAATTTTGTAACTATTTTGCACTGTTTATGTTCACAGATTACAATCAAAACAGAGTTGTTTTGGATGATATGGAATCTATAAATCCTTTGGATTTCCTCTACAAATTCATGTATTTAATTTTTTTTTATCACATTCATCACAGAGCATGTACCAAATAATTACAGAATAATCTTTTCTTGCTCTTTTTTTTTTAATCCATTAAACATCTTTATTTGTTCAGAGTAGCAATGTGAGTAGTCCCATAGGGCAAGTTGATAAAACAATTGGCTTTGCAATGGCAGGCGGACAGGATACGGTCTCTGAAGGCTCAGCGCGGCCTGATAATGAGAAAACTCAATAGAAACCAAAGCGGCGGAAGATGCATTTATCTTGCTCTTGGACAGGAAATGAAATCAGGCAGCCCCTTAAATGATCCACTAAGCATTTGTAGAGAATCCTCGACTGGAAATAAGAGGCGCAGTTAGCGTTGTTTCTATCATCAACCTCGATTTCTGTTGTTTAGTGTGCATAATGGGAAAAAGACTCGGTTGAGAAAACTGTTTCATAAAGGCCTGATTCATAATTTAAAATCACACTTAAATAATATAATTAGGGCTGCAACTAACGATTAATTCGGTAATCGATTAAGCTGGCGATTATTGGATCGATTATTCGATTAATCGGATAACAATGACAATTTAATAAATATTACTTTTTCGGCATATTATAGAATGTAATCGTGTAAAACCCAACTCATAGCCACATAAACAACACGTTGGGTTTATTCCAGTAAGAGCAAATGTTCGCTGTTCGTGCAGCGTCGTTATGCTTCCATGCCAAAACTTGTCTGTTTCGCAAACTTTGCATATTAACGCGAGTCTTTTTCAAATTTAGCGAAAAATTATCCAAATTTCTGATGATTTTGAATGTGTTTTTCTTTCCGCCATCTTGTTGAATCTGCCTGATCACGCGAGGCGGGGTGAAATGAAGGCCAATGATTGGCTGCTATCTTCTCCTATTTTGGTAGCTGGCATTGTCAATTTGCTCTATACTGCCCCACATGGAGACCAATTTAAGTGCAGTTGACAGCAAAAACTTTTTAGACGATTAATCAATGACCAAATTAGTCGATAACTATTTTAATAATCAATTATAATCGATTAAATCGATTAACTGTTTCAGCCCTAATTATAATAAAAGTTTATTCACTGTTTTTTAGTAAAACTCTGAATATAAAGATGTAAGAAAAGGTTATTGTGCTTTGGCGGATTGAGAATATTACTACTTTGTGGTGTTTTTTTTGTGTGGGACAGAATTAGACACTCTAGAGCAGGGGTGGGCAAACCTTTTGGTTTTGCGGGCCACATTGAGTTCTAACATTTAACAAGGGGCCAGGATGCAGATGCATGGCATGCTTTGGTAACCGCTAGATTAGACAGATAGAATGGTGCTAGATTTCAAACAAGCGGCCTAAATGTTACATTAAGAGCGTTAAATTTCAAATCTAGCGCTAGGTCTGAAATCTAGTGCAACAGCGCTTAAAAACCTAAATAAGCCTAGATTTCATTTAGCTTTGAAATCTAAGCACTTGATTGTTTTAACATCTAACACGCTTGTTTAAGTGAATGTATTAGCCCCGATGGCTTTCCATATCTGTTCACACTGTTTATTTTGACAGCATGCGCATCACGGAGACACACACATTTTAATGGGAGCAGTGTTGTTGTTTCCTCAACAACGCCAATATATCCACCAGCCAGAATAAATGCAGGAGGATTTCGTACAAGTGAGGAAACACCAGAATTGCAGAGGAAATGAAAAATTAACAAGGTTTATTTATTTGATTTTTTCAAGTCCCGACAGGTCGGATGAAACTGTCTAACGGGCCGCAATCTGCCAATGCCTTCTCAAGAGCAAAACTTGTTCTGTGCTTCACTTTCTACCTGTAGGTTTTTGTCTTGTGGCTGCTATTGTGTCTGTGTTTGAATTTAAATGAATAGAAGTTGGGAGGTGGTCCCACTTTTTACACAGTACAGGGAGTCTAAACATGACCTGAACAGCCTGATCATGCCACCTTTTACACCAAAAACACAATTTTGTTTCAAACTGCGCAGAAGGGTTGGAAATCAATTGTTTTTTGCCATGTTGCATTGGTTAGCTTTCACATGCTGGCATACCCTGCTGGCAGAGTGAAAACATTTTGCAACGGACTAAATTTAGGCCAAAAAAAAAAACCCTCTTGTTTTTACATGAAAATGGAACAATTTTGAGAATAAACAAGAAGAAGTCGATACCAAGGATTCAGAAGTAGACACAAGTGTCGGAACGTGGTTCAAGCAACTAAAAAAAAGAAAAGAAAAGTGAAACAAAAACGGAGGAACAAAGTAAAAGGCAGAATTTGTCTAAAGCGTGGACTATTTAAAATTTTAAATAGGCAAATAATAAAATTAATTGCCTACTACTTGAAATGAAATGAATTCCTCTATTCACCCCTCACCGGGGAAATTTGTGTGCTGCACTCCTTACTCCGCGGCAGGCTGCCCTTCAACAGCGCCAATGGTGGAAGTGGGGGTTAGGTGTCTTCTCCAAGGACCCTAGACGTGCTCTCTGTGGGACGCAAACCCGCGAACTTCCGGTCCGCGCGCAAACGCCCTAACCACTGAGCTGCCGTCTCCACTCCACACACTAATTTAAATACAAGTTTTAATTCCTCACTAGAATAAAAAGTGTTTTTTTTTTTTTTATATATACTTTATTAATTCCTCAACGGGGAAATTTGTGCGCTGCACTACACCGCAGCAGGCTGCCACCTGTGATGGTGCCAATGGTGGGAGAAACGGGGGGTTAGGTGTCTTCAGTGGGATGCGAAACCTCAAACTTCCGGTTTACTTCAGGTCCGCAGGCAAACGCTCTAACCACTGAGCCACAGTCTCTTCTTAGTAAAGTAGTAGATGGTGGTAGTTTCTCGCTACCAAAAATTGGTTTAAAAAAAAAAAAAAAGCAAAGACAACATTTGATGGATTAACTGATAACTTAAATAATCAACAGCTGCAGCCCGACTAGATTCGTTCCATGTGTTGTGACTTGAAGGACATATACACTTCACTCTCCCTGCAAAGAAACAGAAAATTTATGTTGGTGTTTTAGTCAACACCAAATAATCTGTGTTCCATTACGGGTCTGGATGTTGTGTAATCTCTCAAAGCCTGAATGTCTTAGCAAAGCGCTTCCTCAAGCTGTGTTCACAAACTGTAGAACTAGACTTGTGTCCAAAAGAAAAAAAAATAGGTGTTTAATCCTTTTTTTTTCTTTTTGGCAGGTTTTTTTTTCTCTTTTTTTGGTAAGTTTTTGGCATTTTATAAACAAAATGTACTTGAGTCATTATCATTACACAACAAACATGAATCAAAAAGAGTTTCTGGCGATCAGATCTGTGCCAGTTGTGTCACAGCTTTTCTACTAAAGTTATTTGGCAGCTTCTTATATTTGGAGCACCACCAGGATCTTGGAAGTCACAGCATTAAAGATTTCTTTTTCCCATAACAGGACAATTAATCAGTGAAGTCTAGTGTAGTTTTTATCCTGTTACTATTCTTATCTTCAACTTATCAGCTGATTAAAACTTGACAATGTTACATAACCTTTTATTGGTTATTCAAATTTGTTCTTGGCTTTGTAGCTTCTCTTTATTAAAAAAGTCAAAGTAATTATTTTTTAAATTATTTTCATGCATATTTTCAAATACACCAGCCAGAATAAATGCAGGAGGATTTCGTACAGTTCACCTCACCAGTATGGCTTTCAGGAGGCGTCCTAACCAGATACTCAAACAACTTCATCTGGCTTGTCTCAATCCGGAGGAGCAACACCTTGAAGTTCAAGCTTTTTTTTCGTATTGAAACCTCTACAATCTGCTAACAGAAATTATACTAATTGATTTAACCAATTAAAATCGATTATTGTAATAGTTGTCAACTAATTTGGTCATCGATTAATCGTCTAAAAAGTTTTTACTGCCAGTTGTTGTTTATGTGGCTATGAGTTGTGTTTTGCACAATTACATTCAATAATATGCCGAAAAACTAATATTTACTAAGTTGTCAATTTTTATCCGATTAATCGATTCAATAATCGACAGATTAATCGATTATCAAAATATTTGTTAGTTGCAGCCCTACTGTGGTGCTGTTTGTATGTATAAATACATATATAATACAGTATATACTGTATATGTTGTATGTAATATTGAATTGAAGATACTTTATTTATCCCCGGCGGGAAATTTGAATGCTGCAGTGCTACAATCATACAATGTCATACAACAACATGATTCATTTTTTTCTTTTTTTAGCTGTTGTTAGTGAAAGTTTAAAGGTTTGAAAGTGAAAGTGAAAGGTTGAAAGGTTTGAAGGGGGACTGCATAAAGGATTTTCTGTACGTGGCAGGCGGATTTTCTGTACTGTTCCTTTGAGCAGTGGGGTTGCAGGAGTCTGTTGCTGAAGCTGCTCTTCAGATGGTCCACAGATTCATGGAGGGGGTGGGACGGATTTAGCATGTTGGATGACAGTTTTGCTTTCATTCTGTCCCTCGCCACCTCCTCCATGCAGGTGTGGGGTGAGCCAACCACACGTCCAGCTTTTTTTAAATCAGTTTGTTTAGTCTGTTGGCATCCTTTGTTTTTAAACCAGCTCCGGAGGCGGCCAAAGCAAAGAACAGGACGCATGGCATTATGGCATGGTAAAACATGGAAAGTATCTTGTTGCAGACATTGAAGGACCTGAGCTTTCTATGGTAGTACAGTGTACTGTACTTGTGCCCTTTTTGCACATTAAAAAGGACCTGCATTGGTGGACCAGTCCAGTTTACTCATAAGTTCAGTTTGCCACATAACACACAGGTGAGCACACTTTCATTGATATAAAACAATGATAAAAAATATCTAGAAAGAAGACTTTTTAAAAAAGTTGGAGTTGGCTGCAATAGGAAGCTCATTAGTTAAGCTATTTTATTATTACTTATAAACTATGTTTGTGTCCGCATCCATATTTTCAACATATTTCCAACATTTCTCTCTGAAACATTGTATTGGGAGGCATAGTGGTAGAATCGTCATCTTTGGAACAAATAGTTGCTAGTTCGATTCCAGACGCGCTAAGTGTCCCTGGAGAAGACACCTAACACCCTCCCACCATTGGAGCCACCATGGCTGCCTGCTGCGATGCAATACAGCACAGTAATTTCCCCATGAGGTATGATTAAAGTACGATAATTATTATTATTATTTTTATTATTAATGGACTTTTAATTGATAAAGTTAGCTGGGATTTCTACCAAAGAAATGATTCATGAAATCCTGCAAAAAAAGGGTCTCACGTCTCCTCTTAGAAAGCATCAAGTCTCATTCTGTTTTAAATTTAGCATTACTGATGTAATTTTGTGCAATTTTTCTTCTCAGTGGATGTTAAATGAAAACACATCCCTGATGACTTTTTCTGGCAGAGGGATGGAAATTTTTCCTTGCACAACCACGTTGGATTATCTGAAGGAAAGAAGAAAAAAACAGAATCATTGTTGTACTGCAGGATATCTACACAACCTCTCTTGATAAGATTTACTGCCTCGCTCGTGCTTCCACTGATTTTATCTGTTTAGTGTCAACATTTAGAATAACTGTCAACAGGTTGTGTTCGTTGAAACGTTTTCACTTTATTTTCACTTTTACTTTCACTTGATTTTGTGTTGACAGTAGAAATGTCCACAATCCATTGAGATGTAAAGAAGCACTCAGCATGCTCCTGAGTTAGATTAGATTCACCCCTTTTTTTTTGCCGTCAAATGTGTGACGCTTTTCACACTGCTCAGACAAGACAACTATTGAAAAATAAAAACCCATCATTCATGTTTTATGAAAAATAGAGCTGCTTAATAAGACAGAGCTGACCATTTTTCACAGATAGAAGTTACTCACCTAGTGTAAATGTCGGTAAAGTAGTGCTCGATATTTATGCACAGATGCAGAAAAACAGTTTCTACCTTTTAGTTTGCCACCAAAATTAGAGATGTTTTGGTGGTAACGACTAAAGTTTCTGAATTTTTTTTTACATACTGACTTCCTCCCTCAACGGAAAAATTTGCGTGCTAATAAAACACCATGCTGTTTGGTCTAGAGACAGTGCCACTGAGGAAAAGACAGGAAGCAAAGATGGAAGTAGCAGCAATGAAGATGCTGAGGATCTCTCAGGGAGTGACCAGGATGGACAGGATCAGAAATTAGGGTATTAGAGGAACAGCACATGTTAGAGGTTTTGGAGATAGTCCGAGAGGCCAGGCTGAGATGGTTTGGACATGTACAAAGAAGAGAGACCGGGTACATCAGCAGAAGGATGCTTGGTTTGGAACCACCACGAAAGAGGGCTAGAGGAAGACCAAACAGGAGGTTCATGGATACATTGAAGGAAGACATGAAGATAGTTGGTGTGACCGAAGAGGATGCAGCAGATAGGGTTAGATGGAAGAAACTGACTTGCTGTGGCGACCCCTGAAGGGAAATGCTGAAAGAAGAAGAAGAAGAAGATTACGCCACAGGATGCTGCCACGACAGCACCAATGGTGGGAGAAACAGGCGGTTAGGCGTCTTCCCCAAGGACACCTAGACATGAACTTTGTAGGATTCGATCTTGCGAACTTCTGGAGAACATCCGGTTCAAGGGCGAACATTCTACGACTGAGCTATTGCCTCCTCCAATTTAGATCCAATTTAGAATTTAGATCCCATTTGACGTCTTTACCATTGCGTTTATTATTAGTTTGTCTCAGCGTTTTATTGAGTCCGCCAGGTTGAAATGGCTCCGAACGATCTAAAAAATATGATTGGTTGAAATATGTGGTCAAATTGAGGTGTGCTACCTCATCATAAAGCAAGAAGGTTGTTGATCTTCAACTCGATGGAAACTTTATCAGTGGCTTTAAAGTTTGGAATTAACACATTATCATTAAGTTATTTGGCTTGTTCCCACCATCCAAACACATGCATGTCAGGTTAAGCAGTCGGGACGCTCAAAGTCATTCCTTAACAGCCTTGTGTTCTGTTGCCACTTATTTGTTAAATGTATAAATAGATGTTCAGTGTCTAGCCTAGGTCATATACAATAGGAGCTGTTGAAACTTACTTTGAAATAGATAACGAGATGAATTGAATCAATTGGTTTAGCCATGTGTTATCGTAATTTTAATAATAAAAATTGGCAAGGAGCAACAAATTTCTTTAGCTGATGAATCACAAGTGATGGATAATCAAAGAAAATGACTCTAAACCGACATCAATGTTCCCTAAAAGCTATCCACTGGAGTTAGTTTATAAATGCATAAAATTCTTGGCACTTCCTAGACCAGGAATAATTGCAAACATAATTTTTCATATGCAGAGAGTTGATGAAACATACATTCAGCACTCATTTGACACTGTAGCCGTGGGGTGGGCAAACTTTTTGGTTCGCGGGCCACATTTAGTTTTAACATTTGACAAAGAGGCCAGAACAGGACAGAGGGATGGCAGGCTTTGGTAACCGCTAGATTAGACCAATAGACTGGCTCGCTAGATTTTAAACAAGCGTGCTAAATGTTACATCAAAAACGGTAAATTTCAAATCTAGCGGCGCTAAGTCTGAAATCTAGTGCGATGGCGCTTAAAAACGTGCATTTAGCGGCGCTATGTTTGAAATCTAAGCACTTGATGTAACATTTAGCTTGTTTTTAACATCCAACACGCTTGTTTACGTGCGTGTATTGGGTCCGATGGCTTTCCATATCATGGAGTGCGCCATCTAGTGAGGAAACATCAAAATTGCAGGGGAAATAAAACTGTGAAAAGGTTTATTTAATTTTTTCAAGTTCGGTGGGCTGGATTAATCCGTTTAATGGGCTGCATGTGGCCCGCGGGCCGAAGTTTGCCCATGGCTGCTTTAGCCCCACATTTTAAAACAAGGTATCACAACCAAAGTTGCCTGAAAGAACTTCTTACACAATCAAATCATATTCAGTGAAATTTATAACTTAATTATCAAGAAGAAGTTTATGGCATGATATTGAACAAAATGCCTCTGACTGCCGTTATCCATGGCTGGTCTTGAGTAACAATGAGAAATATCACTCAAAATGTTTCAGTGGTTTTAGAGATATTGAGTTTGCAAGAATTTGTGATCTCTACCATTGTGACCTTGAGCTCTGATTGCATGACCCTGAAAACTTGGCCCAAATCTTGTGGGTGAAGGCATAGAAAGAGCCACAACAGCCTGGTGTTAGACCCTGTTTCTTGAAACCTTAAACAGACAGAATAGGAACAGCTTCTGTCTCAGAATGGACAGGCAGAACATATTTCTGTATTTAAATCATCTTCATCTACTGTAAATAGTTCAGTTTTGTAGGATATAGTTTACAGGCAGTGGCGTCAAAGTGAGGTACAAGTTCAAGAGATGAAGATGAGGCCCGTAGGTTGAGATTGGAGCATCCGTTCCGTTCCGTCATCTTCCGCTTGTTCCGGGGTCGGGTCGCAGGGGCAACAGCCTCTAACGGGCAGCCCAGGCCTCTCTCTCCCCGACTGCATCCTCCAGCTCACCTGGAAGGATCCCAAGTCGTTCCCCGGCCAGCTGTGAGACATAGTCTCTCCAGCGGGTCCGGGGTCTGCCCCTTGGTCTCCTCCTGGTGGGACGCGCCCAAAACACCTCGCCTGCGAGGCGCTCGGGGGGGCATCCTGACCAGATGCCCGAACCACCCTATCTGGCTCCTCTCGATCTGGAGGAGCGGCTCGACACCGAGCTCCTCCTGGATGGCAGAGCTCTTCACCCGATCTCTGAGTGAGAGCCCAGCCACCCTGCGGAGGAAGCTCATTTCGGCCACTTGTACCCGCGATCTCATTCTTTCGGTCACCACCCACAGCTGGTGACCATAGGTGAGGTTTGGAACGTAGATCGACTTGTAAATCGAGAGCTTTGCTTTTCGGCTCAGCTCCCTCTTTACCACGACGGACCGATGCAGCGTCCTAATTATTGCTGATGATTGGAGCATAAAAAGGATCAATTAGGGTTACTTATTCTACAAGATGAAAGGGTCCAGAGTCAATTAGAATCCTAGCACCACAAAACAAGTTGGGGGGGTTTTTAGTTCAGCACGATCAACAAAGATAACATTTCACTACTTACACAAGATTTCCTGAGAAAATGAAAGACCGTGTGCTGTTTTTATAAAAAATCTTGAATCTATGTTTTATCTCTCAGCTGAAAGATTTACATGGATTATCAAAAAAGAATCAGAAACGCTGTTGGAGGAAAAAAGAGCTTTCTTTACCATGACGACTCGCTTGTTTTCTAATTCAGTTCACTGAAGAATGACAATAAAACAGGTCAGCTTTAATTCAGCGGTCTGTCAGCCATCTGATAAGACACGGTCAAGGGTCATTGAAAGTCTGTAACAGAGCGACGAAAGAGTGACACCAGTGCTAAACATCTCTGTCAGTTTCATGATCTCGGAAAGGTCTTGCAAATGAATGTCGGTGGGCCAAATGAGGAACTAATTGCTTTCTAGTCTTGTACTTTGGCTCAACATGTACAGTAAATGGGTAATAACTGTCATCCTGGGCCCGTGTGACTCACCCCGTGTATGCTGGCGGGCAGTCTCCCCACTGTGTGTGGTTAAAACCACACAACTACAACTCTGGTTACCAATAAAACCCTCGTAATGACTGATCCCATCCTCCTAGAGGTTAAATTAAAAGTTCATTACTGAACAGCAAAAGTAAAATTTTGAATGTCTACTTTGAAATAGTTTGTTTTATTGCTTTAAAGTATAAAACTTGCTACTTTTATTTCCTTCTTTGCGCGTTTATTTGATGTGAAATGACCTGCACCAATAGTTTAAAGATAATTTGTCTCCTATGGTCCTGATGCCAGGGTCGCGGTTTATTCATAGCTAAAATGTGCAGGATGCTGGGTTTTTGTGTATTTGTTAGATCAAGACTGGTCTAGGAAACCTGGCTTGCACCAAATGGGTATTTAGTAAAGTCCAAATGAAGTTTTCTCGGTATCCATTTGGTTCCCCTCTCATGTGAAGGTGGGAGAGTAAGTGATCTAAATCAAGTCAAATAGGTATATGGTCAGCTTGCGGTTATTTTAAGAGATTCTTTTTAGCCGATCACAGTATCAAAACATAATTGCACATTTAAAATGAGCATGAAATAAAAAACAAATGTGATTTTTGTCACTTTGTAAGCTGATTTGCGTCTTAATTAACGTAGCATTTGTTTTTCAACCAAGTACAGAATTTCGTATTTACGTCTCTCCTGTTCCGCTGCTTTGCGATTGCTCGGGTCATTGGAAACAAATCTGCAGGAGAAGGACCAGATGGAATCTTAGGAGACCGTGAACTCACAAATATTGCAAGAATTAGTCTGGCAGATGATGTTATGGTCAAAGATGAATGAGAGGAAATCTAAGGTCTTAGAAATGTTGAGCTGTAGTTTACAAGTTAAATTTCAGCCAAGTTTTCCTTCTATAATGGTATAAATAAATATTGTTATTAATCAAACTACAAATAGATTTTTAGACTGCTGCATGTTGACATAATGCCTACCATTTCTAGAAATAAGATAACAATGTGTAGCTTTATTTCCTAATGCCGATGATGCTGCCTGTATGCTTACTATACCAAATATGATTTGTATGTATCTTAATACAAGTAAGGCGGCATGAAGAAGAGATAAAAAAGATGGTGGATTTTAAAAACTTAGGACCAACAGTCCGTTCCGTCATCTTTCGCTCATCCGGGGCTGGGTCGTGGGGGCAACAGCCTCAAACGGGAAGCCCAGACTACTCTCACCCTGGCTGCATCCTCCAGCTCACCCGGAAGGATCCCAAGTTGTTCCCCGGCCAGCTGTGAGACATAGTTTCGGTGGGACATGCCCGAAACACCTCACCAGCGAGGCGCTCGGGGGCATCCTGACCAGATGCCTGAACCACCCAATCTGGTTCCTCTCGACCTGGAGGAGGAGCGGCTCGACACCGAGCTCCTCCCGGATGGCAGAGCTCCTCACCCGATCTCTGAGTGAGAGCCCAGCCACCCTGCAGAGGAAGCTTATTTCGGCCGCTTGTATCAGCAATCTCATTCTTTCGGTCACCACCCACAGCTGGTGACCATAGGTGAGAGTGGTCAATGTAGATCGACTTGTAAATCGAGAGCTTTGCTTTTCGGCTCAGCTCTTTCTTTACCACGGCGGACTGATGCAGCATCCTAGTTATTGCTGACGCTGCACCGATCCGCCTGTCGTTCTCCCGCTCCATCCTTCCCCCACTCGGGAACAAGACCCCAAGATACTTAAACTCCTCCACTTGGGACAGGACCCTGTCCCTGACCTGAAGGGGGCATTCAACCCTTTCATTGCTTTTGGACAATAGTCCAAAGCAATGGAAATTGTGGGAAAGAGGGGAAGCGTTCGCAGCCAGGATCAAAAAGTGAAAAGTGTCTGTGTCTCACCGCTGTCCAGAAATTGCCTCAAGATCCACCTGGATGAGGTGGTCACAGTGAGAGAAGTTTGGGCTTCCCAGTTCAAGCCGCTGCCCTCTGCGCTTGAACCTGAGGCAGCAAGGTGATGGTATGAATTTGCAGTTTATCATGACCTGCCTTAAAAACCAGAAAATGCTGCCGTAGAACATTGTTTTTATGATCATATCATTTTTTTTGGTCAAATCACAACTAATCTGAGCATAAAATTGGGTTGCAAAGGTTCACTACGATGTGCGCAGTCCAGTTTAATAATCCCCTCACCAGGAACCGGACCAATGCTGACCATCTAAAAAAGTTGCTGCTCCTTTACATGTAAATGTGAGCGAACTCCAAAACTTCTGCTGCTAGAATGCAGAGGATTGTGGGTGTAATTGAGAATATTCAGCCAAGCAACGGAGGTTGAAATGTCAGACTCAGCACACCTTTTAGGTAGATAACGACCTAAAATCCGACACTAAGGCGTTTCCAGAATAAATGGGGGTTTGTGCGCTGTAGCACGCTGCCTGCAGTAAACTTGTCAAAGTGATGTTTTTGACAACGGGGTTTGCAAACGAGTCTGTTAAAAAGAAAGTGATTACTATGTTTAGCTCTGCAATGCCAAAACTTTATACAATCTAATGAATCATTGTGTGACATGCAGTGTGGTAGAAAGTTTTGAGGAGTTTCCTAGTGTTCGTTAGTTCTGAACGCATTCCAATTTTTTATTTGTTTTAAAAAGAACCAGTTGATCCCCGATATTTGCATACAGAATGGGCAAACTCTAAATTTCTTGTTGACGTAAAACAAAATGAGTAATTTTCTTTTACTCAGACGGCAGATCAGTGGTTATAGCGTTTGCGCGCGGACTGGAAGGTCGCGGGTTTGCGTCCCACAGAGAGCATGTCTAGGGTCCTTGCAGAAGACACCTAACCTCTCGTTTCTCCCACCATTGGCGCCGTCGAAGGGCAGCCTGCTGCGGTGTATAGCTGGAGGGCAGCACACAAATTTCCCCGGTGAGGGATGACCAGAGTAATTTTTTTTTTTTTTTTATGTTGACAAGACAATTCTAACATTTCTTTGCATAAATTGGTTATAAAAAGCATTTAAAAAAAATAAATAAATGTATACTTAATTCATCCCTCAATGGGGAAATTGAGACACCGCAGCAGGCTGCCAGGACAGCGCCAATGGTGGGAGAAACGGGGGGTTAGAGGTCTTTCCCAAGGACACCTAGAGGTGAGCTCAGTGGGATTCGATCCCGTGAACTTCCGGTCCAAGGGCGGATGTTCTACCACTGAGCTATCGCCTTCAAAAATGAGTTCCGATTTTCACCTCCGAAAATGAGTTCCAAAGTGCAAACATTGCACTAATAAGACCACTAATAAAAGCAGCTGTTTTTTTAAGCTAAGTCATTAAAAACCTCAGGAACCATAGCTCTAAAATGTTTTGTAAAATGTAAATAAACCAGAAGGGCTGCATATGGACTGGTAGTTTGACCCCCAGGATGTTGGCACAGATCAAATGCAAACTATTTCTGAATAGTTTTGTGCTTCATGTGAAGGTAATCGGGGAAAATAAGTTATTGCTTCACATTACCTACCAGGTTGTTTTGTTTTTCTTCAAACATTTGCACAGTATTTTGTTTAATAAAAACTAATCTTTTAATCTTACCGGATAAACAAGTGCTGCTTTTAGCCCTAATTGCGCTTTTGATAGAAATTATTTAGAGCGCTGTGTGAGGAAGGGTTGAGAGCTCCAGGACAATTCCACAGAAAAACAAAACACAGAATAAGTGTGGAAAGATTGTGAATCACACACGATGTCTGGGTTAATGTATCTAAAGCTATGTTGATCCTGGGGTTTAATCATCCCTCCACTAACTCTGCCTCTGAGTTTTTTTCTCTTCTGCTCTTTATTCCATACTTTGACAGATGGTATTATTAACTACAAGTCAGGACTCTACCTGACCGTGTCCTGACTTGACTGGGAAATGGTAATAGGAGATAAGGGGAAATGTAATGAGGTAAATGGATTACAGCGTCTGCTGGTAAACATTAGTATTTACTGTGTGTGCAGCAAAGTTTAGCGCTGCTAAGCTCGTCCTCTTTTTATCTTAATGACGACTGGTTTCTACAAATGGTGCAATATGGAAATTCAGCATTTTTTTACACAGCAGGAAAAAGTTGTAAATATTTCTGCAATTCTTAAGTTTAGCCCTTTTTAGAACCTTAAAATATATTTTAATCAACACAAATAGTTATTTTTAAATTAATTGTTTATTCTTCTTTCAGGATAACACCTTGTGTGGATAAAGAACTTTTAGATCTATTGTTTATACCGTGACGATCCACCATTTCTTTTATTGATGCTGGTTGTTTTAGTTACCGTTATCCCTTGCGCCGTACCGTCATCCTCAGCTTCTTTCGGGTCAGGTTTCATTTGGTCAAAATGCTATGCTGCAGGCGCAGCAGCCTAAGGCAGAGAAGCCCAACCTTCACTCACTGTGAGTACATCCCTCAGATTTTCTGGGAGAATCCCATTAGCTGTTGTACATAGTACCTCAAGTGAGTCCGCAGTTAATTTTTGGACCTCCTCCTTATTGGGACGTGCCAAAAACACCTATTTTACAAGGTGTCTAAGAGGTATCCTTATCAGATGCCCGAAACACTTCATTGCCTCCTTTCAATGCAGAGGAGCCACAACTCTACTCAGAGTTCCTCCGGAGTGGAGGAGTTGGCCATCATTTTGGAGGAAGCTTATTTCAGCTGTGTGTATTCAGGATCTTTTGGTAGGTGAGGGTCGGAGGATTTTTTAAATAAATTGAACTTTTCGGTAAGACTCTTTGTTTTTTCAAAACAGACCGATGTAGCATCTTAATTGCTGAGGACGCTGCACAATCTGGATGTTGATTTCCCCCGCTTTGCTCTTCCCTCACTTGTGAAAAAAAAAAAATGGGATACTTGAACTCCTCCGTGGTCCAGGACCTGTAAGGAGCATTCCACGCTTTGTCCTGTCAAGTGTGCCACATAATAATAATAAAAAATCTTTTTGGGCTGGTTTGTAGTCAATCTACTGCTTTTTCTTTTTTAATTTTACCCGTGACACTCATATCTGTGTTATCACTGAGATGCACTGACTGTTCATGTTGGTTTTGTCTTGATATGTTTGGCACTGAATGACCGTATCATTTCTCACTGTGATGGTAATTTTTCTTTATTTCTGGTTGATTTGGATTGAGTAACTGGTAAAAGCTTATCTACACTGGGCTGAATCCAGTTGACCACAAAGGAGTAAAGTTTGAAGATATTAGGCGTTTCTGTAACTGAAAAGCGAGTTCAACCCTTTGCTGTTATCTTTATGGGTCCAGTTAAAGCACTAAATTATTGACAAAGAGTTTTTGACCTCTTAGTCCTACCAAAAAAAAAAAAATCTCATATAGTATTCTGTTTTTTCTCTCCCCCCTTCTCCTGTCTCCCTGGTATTTTGGACAATAGTGTCAGATTAGACCATTTTTTTCTGTGAGTGTGCTAACCCAAAACAAGGGATGTGTTGGTAAATTTCCTCAGGGATTTTACGTCCTATGAAAATAATAGCACCAAATAGTTGCTGCAAATTTTTCAGCATCGGTTGAGATGAGCGTATAGTTCCCAAACATACCAAAGATGCAGATGCCTCACCCCGGTGAGTAGGTTGACTGTCCTGTAAGGGTCGTAAGTTTGATCCCCCACCTGGAATTCATACTGATGTGTTCTTGAGCAAGACACCAAACCCCCAATTGCTCCTGATGGTAGTTTGCATCTACCATCAGGAGCAATTGGCATGACAGCTTCTACTATCAGGTCTTATTGTGTATGTGAATGGGTGAATGTGAGCTGCAATGTAAAGCGCTTTGAGTATCATTGCAGGTAGAAAAGCGCAATATAAGTAGATTTCAGCAGAGTCCAGCCTCGTGGGAGCTTGCAGAAATAGCTTTCTGTACCGTTCCTTTGAGCAGTGGGGTTGTAGTTATCAGTCGCTAGGCCTGCCCCTCTGTTTGTCTAGAGAGAAAGCATGTAAATGCGTGTGGAAGGGATTGTCCATGATTATCAGCAGTTTTGCATGATTCTTTCCCTCATCTCATTCTTCTGTCTGGCACATCTGGAAAAAAATAGACTTTACTTTTTGACAAACTCATTAAGTTTGTTGAAGGATAAAATTAACTGTACAATTAGTGCATTTTTCATTTAAGCTGTAAAAAAACACAGAAGCTAGTTACAAGTGAAAAGCCCTGCTTTACCCTCACCACAACATGAATTGTGTGTTTTTTTTTAAATCTAGCCTTTGATTCCCAATACTAACCACATCCTGGGAGATGATCTGTTCTTCTTCTGGGTCACTGTGAGGTTTCTCTTTTTTCTTCTATTCCTCCTCCTCCTGGAATTTTTGGAGCTTTTCTGCCTCAAGAAGAAGGCTCAAAGGATAAGAACGTCTTGGCTATGTGTAGTTATTGCCTGTGTTGGTTGTGTTATGTCTGATGTGTTGTTTATGTTTTATTAACTGTGTCGAAAGCCCTTTGAGTCAACGCTGATGTGAAGCTAAACTGATTAATTTAGGGTAAAATGATTATAACTATTAGTGGCATCTTATGGCTTAAAATGAAAAAAAAAAAGTGCAATTCAAATGAATGAGAAAACCACCTCAGTAATCAAGCTATACGGCCTGTGCAGATATGATAATCCATTTAATCCAAATTTCACTGTCAGAACTGCGACAGTAAAGAATCTTGAATCTATTTTATTTTGACCCTTTCTTATACTGTGTTTACATTTTAGGGAGCGTAAAGAAGACTTGTACATTTTAGTCGAGGCATAAAGAAGAAAAATGTGATGATTTAAAATGATAAAATTACATTTTATCAAACACTCACACCGTCCGTGTGTGTTCATAATTCCATATTACTTTTGTCAACAAAATATTTTCCAAAAAACTGAAGAGATTATAATAAAACTGTCCACTGTCGATCAGTACTGACTACAGATTCACTGATTAAGCTTACAGGGCCATGCAACTAATGGTCCATGTAAAAATTTCTTGAACGTGCGATCTTCCCAACCAAAGGCATATCGTTTGACGTCTTTAGTCAACTTGTTTTGATAAAAACAAGTTGGCGGGGACGGTAGCTCGGTGGTTAGAGCGTTCGCCCACGGACCGAAAGTCAACCGGAAGTTCGCGGGTTCACCAAGTGCACGTCTAGGGTCCTTGGAGAAGACACTTAACTCCCCGTTTCTCCCACCGTTGGCGCCGTCGTGGGTAGCCTGGTGCGATTTAGGAGTGCAGCACACAAATTTTCCCGGTGAGGGATGAATAGAGTGTGTAAAAATAAAAAAAAAAAAAAAAAAGAAATTTAAGGGTCCATATTGACTCAAATATTGGTTGTTGGTGATTGCTGATCATCTTTTACTATGCATATTCCAAGCGTGATTGATTGTATCTGTTATATTAAATCATCTTTCCCTAAATTTGATTGGATTCAGTATCCGTTTGTCATCTTTTGTCAGCCCAACAATCTAAGATGTGTGTATTTCAGAACTCAAACTTGCTCTCAGCATGTGTAAAGTATGCTCAACCTCTAAGTGTTTGAACAGTTTCTCTGATAGCCTCACTTATAAGGCTGTGTTTGTTTAGCCGTCTGTCCAAACAGTAGCACCACAGCTCAACTCCACACTGTCCACTTTGTTTGATTACTTTAAAAAGAGTTTAATAAGAAGCCCATTGAGTCATTTAGTGGTGAATACAGTTTAATGTAAAAATCCTTTAGTCTCACATTTTCTGAGTCTATTTTTTGTGCATTTGTAGTCAAGTGGGAATTCCTAATCCTTTTTTTTTTTCGATGAACCCTATACTCTGTTTATGGGTTTGGTTTAGAAGCATTATTTTCACTGATAGATACGGTGTCACTACTGTAATCTTGAAAATACCCCTCAAGGATCAATTGAACTGATTCTAGACAAAGCTACACACAAAGTACATCACACTGATGTACGTGATTGAAATCTACCATTCATTTTATCTATTCATCTAGGCTGGCCTGGTTGGAAAGATAAAGGTGAGTGCAGCCGGGTTTACTTGCCCTGCTGCACTGACTTTGGCGGTGAAGCCGGGTGACTTATTTTTTGAAACACCGAATCTACCTTCCCTTTGTATCTCTATCTCTTCAACAAAGGTAGCACTGTTGTGTATGGCTGCAGGCCTTAATTCTTGCAATTTCCTCTCTGTGGGATTAATAAAGGTTTTCTTGATTCTTCTTGATTAATCTTTAAGAAATGCAACTTGTTCTTTTTTGGCCTTGATACGACAACATAATTGTGTATTTTAGGGTAAAAAAACTAATTGTACTGTATGTTCAGTGACAAAATGACACTTTTCTACATTTAAGATGCTTTTATTTTGGAGATGCTACAATGAACTCACATGATAGAGCCATCAAAAACGTCTTTGCTTTTTTAAGAACAGGGCTGTGTAGTCTCATTGAGCGCTGGACATGTCCAAACAAGAATAAAATGTTAAAAACTGAAACATATGATCGCAGAATTTGTCACACAAGTGAATCAAACACTTATGAGGAAGGTCTTTAAAAAAGTCAAGTATTGCCCTGAAGTGGCATTACAAATGGGACCAATGAGAATTTAGGTAAATAATTATGACTAACCTAATTGACTAGGTATGTGAGTAACCCATCACTAAATATTCTACTTGGAAACAGTTAGAAATAAATTAAATGCTTTAATAAAATTTTCTAGATGTTCTAGTTTCTTTGTGTTTCATTTGGCCGTAAGTTCTAAATAAGACTCATTGTAATTTTCCTCTAAAGCACACTTGTTACCATGCTGTCTAAGCTAAGACTCATTTAAAGCCACGATGACAGAACTGATGTCCGAATTTGATGAGCCAGACTTATCGAACTGAGCGAGACTTTCCGGTAATATTGCTCCATGAATAGTCATCAATCAATAACGTGGTTGTTCTGGCCAACTTACAAAACTCAAGTCGGAGAAGGGGGTTAAAAATAACTGATGTGATTTGACATGGCTGCAATCTCAAATGCTAAACATTGATCTAATGTTGATTTGGTAATTACATGAGTTTTGGTTTCAAAAATGGAAATATAGAATATAAGATATCACTTCCTTGAAATATAAACTGAAGGACATCGTCAAATAATGTAAAGTCATAAAGGATTCATTTACAGTCAGTTTGATTTATCTGACTTCAAAGCAGATCAGATTTCTCACTATAAACTTGATTATTTAAGGATTTTTGTACTGTGCAAATGATGCACTTGTTACGATGAATTTGCACTTTTACAAAAACTAGATATCCAGAGCTGAGTGGATGCGTCATATAGATTTTTGTAACTATTTAATGTAATGCACAATTAAACATGCACAATGAGTTTAGTAAAAAATAATTAAAACAGTCAGTCACCTTCTTAACCACCTGTCCCGGGGAGGGCTGGAGCCCATCTTGGCTGATTTTATGCAAAAGGCAGGGTACACCCCGAACAGGTCGCCAGTATGTTGCAGGCCACACACACTCATTCCAAAGGGCAATCATGTAATGGGTAATCAGCCTAGCATGCATGTTTTTGGAGGGTGGAAGGAAACCAGAGTACCTGGAGAAAACCCAGGCATACACAGGGACAACATGCAAACTCCTCACAGAAAGACCAGTGTTCCATGTCTCATCCCCACCCAGGACTTGAACCCACGACCTTCTTGCTGTGAGGCCACTGTGCTATCCACTGCGCCACCGTGCTGGCAAAATTAAAACAACATTTACCTCACAAACTCACCTCACCTAAACTATTCTTCGGCTGAACAAGAAGCTTTAGTTTGATGCATAGTTTGAATGGTAACAATAAGAAACAGAATTCATGAATTGCATCCCATTTGTGCCAAAACTGATCGAAAGGCTATTTTTCTGTCCTTGCTAATAGTAAAATGACCAACATGAGTAAGGTGACTCCAAGGCCTAGAGAAATATGTCTACACCTGCTCTGTATTATAAGGTATACCGTAATTTCACGACCATTAGGCGCGGCCTCAGTTATGTGCGCCATTGCTGTATTTAACACACACATAAGGCGCACGGTACGAAAAGCCGCAGTCTCAGTCACACGCCGCCTTACAACAACACACGCAAGCGTGCAAATGTGCGTATTAAAAAATAGATCGGGAGCAAAACTGAGTTTGGTTGTGCTTTATTTAAGTAGTAACGATACTAAACAAGCACATTACCTGTAATAGTCTTTATTCAAATCCGTCAAAGTCCTCATCCTCTGTTTCGGAATCGAACAGCTGCGCAAAATCCAACAGAGCAGGTCCACTTCGCTCCTCGCTGTCAAAGTCACTGTCTGTACCGTGCGGCTCCTCAGAAAGGATACCAGCTTTTGCGAAAGCTCGGATAACAGTACCAGCAGACACATTAGTCCAAGCATCTACAATCCATTGGCAAACTGTAGCGTAACTCGCCCGGCGCTGCCTTCCACCCTTCGTGAAACTGTGGTCTCCTCCGGTCATTCATCGCTCCCACGCCGCTCACACTTCACTCTTTAACGTTCTCATGTCTTTTCTTTTAGGTCCGCCTCGCGGGCACCGGGTTTTCTTTTAGGTCCGCCTTTTCTCACACACAAGACGCACCGCACAAAAAGGCGCACCGCTCATTTTGAAGAAAATCTAAGACTTTTATATGCACCTTATAGCTGTGAAATTACGGTAATATGGTTTGGGTCTATGTGATAAATAGATTAAAGCACTCATATTTTTAAGGTTTTCAAATTTTGTGACTTCAACCTGACCCAAAAAACTTAACTATTAGCTCATAAATGTTGGTACTGATTAAATGAGCAGTTTAATTAAAATTCCATGGCTAGTTTAGGAAAAATTGCGTTCACAAGAGTGTTATGGAATCTAGATTGATTAAAGCCTCCTTATCAGTGTCCCGTCCTTTGCAGACAAATTTTCTGCTCATACCCTCCACGTCTTATTGCTCACTCTAAAATATTCTTCAGGTTCAGGATAAGATTTTAAAAAAGAAAAAAAAATTGTTCTTGTTTCACAAATCTCCGTCTGTTTTATGTCTACTTCTTGAAAATTGAAAACACTCTTTTCCTCCATGGGGTTTAGGTAGCAATTTAAACAAGCAGTTTTTTTGCTCCGGTTTCACTTTTTTTTTTCCATACTTGGCCCAATCTGTGTGACAAATTACACATTAGCTCCAATAACTCCCCTCCTGGCCATCAAAACTTTCCCCTTAAAGCTCAATAATTCCGGTGTTGATGCTTCTTAGCAGTTTGGCTGACCTCTTGTCCGGCTGTGGTCTCCTTCTCTTCGGATCGCCTCTGTTGTCTGACTGATTTCCCCAGGCACTAAACCCTCGCCGGGGGATTGAGGTCCATCAAACAGAATTAAGAGAGTACAATAACAGTGCGTAAGATACGGATGCTTGTTTTTACAAGTGAATACGTAGGCTAGAGTGTGTTTATTTTCTCTTGTGTGCTTTCTCTGTGTGTGTATTGTGACTGTTTGTGTGTGTTTTGAGGTGAAGCCAAGGCTTCCACAACAAGCAGAGGCCTCTCTGTTTGGTGCCGGCCACTGATGCAGCCCTTGACCATCCCTCGCTCCTGCTGGTAGTTAATTTCTAGCAAACCCTAGCAAACCCAAACACTCTAGTGCCCAGGGGCATGCCAATAGGGGCTCTTTGTGATCAAAAAGTGTGTGTGCTTCCTTCTGACCAGCTAAAGAGGCAGTTATTCAAACAAATGACTGGTTTTAAATGTTGTTAAACTTAAAGCGTAATCGTATTCCTGAATCCCATTTTGGGATTGACTCTTTAAAACGCTCTTTGGAATGGAGATTGCTGTGTTGTTCTTTTTTTCTGGTCAGATCTGATTATTAAAATATTATTTTGTCATTTCAAACTGAGAAATTTTAATATTTTACAATTATCACAGGACGACATGGTGGCGCAATGGCCTCACAGCAAGAAGGTTGGGGCTCAAGTCCCGGGTGGTTTGAGGCTTTGAATGCTGTATTTTCTGTGTGAAGTTTGCATGTTCCCCCATGTATACGTGGGTTTTCTCCCACCCTCCAAAAACATGCATGTTAGATTGATTGACCACTATGAAATTACCCCTAGCAACGAGTGTGTGGGTGGATAGTCGTGTGTATGTGTATGGCCCCGTCACAGACTGGCGACCTGTTCAGGGTATACCGTGCTTCTCGCCTTAAGTCAGGAGGGATCGTATCCAGAGGTGAGATCGAGCCTAAAAAATCCAGCCTTACCCGACCCGAGCCCACGGATATTAAACCCGACCCGGCCCGAGCCTGACCAACCAACGTGATTTGCGGGCCTGAGCCCGAAACAAGCCCGAAATGTCATATTTTATTTGTGAGGACTCGGGAGGGTTCTTTACAGTATAAATAGGAACATTTTCAAGAACACGTTTTTTAATGAAAAAAAAAAAAAAAAACACACTACCGGACCCCTATCACACTTGTCTGTGATGTCCTGCTTAGCGCGAAGAGGAGGGACGGTCTTTGAAACAAATGATCAAATCGATCCTTGACAATCATCACTTTCGCCAGTCCAGCTGTTTAAATGCCCGCTCAGCGTCGAGGTGCCAGTCTTTTTAGTGTCGTATGAAAGCAAAGCGCCACATCCAGCGAAGCCAACGTAAGGTTCTGTAGCATTTTGAACAATAAATTTGAAGTTTTTCCACACCTCATTCTTACCGGTGCGTGTTTGTCTTTTCAGTTCTCCTGCCTTTAGTTTATCCCTAACTTTTTGCTCCTTCATATCGGGGATACCAGTTCAAAATAAATAAAATAAAGACGTGCGCAGGGGAGGATTACCAAATTAAGAGGAGGCGTTCACGAGCGCAGAGCATGCGCTGGCTTTGCGGATCCTGTTTAGTGGTTAAACATTACTTCTCTGTTTTAATTTTATAACAAGTATTCTTTAGTTTAGTACCCACTCCTCGTTTTTGTTTACATTTTATAAACATATATTTATTTAAAAAAAAAAAAGTCAGCGAGAGAGAAGCCCGAACCCGACCCGAAGTAATGATTGAGGGCTCGGGCTTAAGATCTTACCTCTGATAGTACCCTCCGCGACATCGTTAGGGATAAGTGGTGTAGAAGACAAAACAATTATACTGATTACACAATCTTCCTTTCTTTTTTTTACAGTGATCTTGTAAGCAGAAAAAATGAGCTGGTGTTTCTGTCGAGGTGTCCTCTCTTGTCGAGTTGAGCTACTTCGAGTGCAAATCTAAAGCTCAAATTACTTGACAATTCATATTTCTACTCTCATCTGTGGTCACCAACTCACAGTGGTGACATAAAGAAATATAAGTCAACATACTGTAAGTGGGCTTCCTCTACTGGTTGACTGGGTTCTCACTTAGAGATAGAATTAGGACTTTAGAACAGAGCCACTGTAAGTCAGTCTTGACATAACCCAGATTGGGTGGTTTGGGCATTTGTTGTCACTTGAAGAGACCCAGAAGTAAAGTCAGGACTTGATTCACTCAGGAAAACCTCAGGATCCTTCGAATGAGCAGGACGATGTGGCCGGGTTGATGTTTTACAAAAATTTGTAAAAGAATGGCTTGCTCTCAGGATCTTATTGAATTCCATGAAGTGGTGGAAAGCTTCTTGACTAAATAGTGCTTTTCCCTTTAGCAATCTGAATGAGTAATCTGGTTTTGGCTGATGTCAAAACTTGTCTGACTGCAGTGTGTAAAGTATAGTTGGGTGGAGGAAGGATTGAGATATCAACTTGTTTTTCAGGAGTTGGACATGGCCGCTTAATTACAGTGAGGAACTCTGAAAGCTTCAGCATACATTTTGGACCATTCCAATCCCAATTTTGTTGGACCAATTTGGAGCAGTCTCCTCCTTTTCTTTTCTGTTTTAATTCAAAGCAGCGCCTGAGACCCTGATCTTCCCATAGGCTTAACTTCAAAATTTTGCAACTGTATCAATGATCAAAATACACAAAAACACATTTTTAAACCTTGTAGAGATGTCACGTAGGTTTCTGAGTCATGCTAAGTGAAGAAACACTTTGGGCATTAGATTGAAAGAAACAAAAATAAAAAAAGACGTCTCCTGAGTAACTAGATGGAGTTGGTGGTTTTTGAGTCACGGAATATAATTTTTATGGGGAACTTTTGAACTGCTGCTGAAAGGGTTGTTTTTGTTCTTTTTAGGATTTTTTTGACACGCTTTGACGCACATTACTCTGCATTCTTAAAGTGATTTTTTTAAATCTTGGTTTCTTATCTTCAAGAGAAGTCGCTTATCTCAAATAATCAAAGGAAAAAAAATGCTTAGATTGACTTTGTCTTTGGTTTTTGACCTGCATTTGCTATCTTGTTAATGCTATCGCTTTTCTTGAATAAGCTGTTCCGACGCAGACACAGATACTTTATAAATCCCTTATGGAGAAATTAGTATGTCCGATAGTGCTCCGGAGTCCAAGAGAAAGCTCCAAAACAGCTTCAGAACAGCTGCTAGGTGGTCCCAAATGGGCTGGGCTAGACCTGGAGGATCTCCTTGGTGGGACATCTGCTGGGTGGAACAGCCACTTGGTGGAACAGCCACTTGGTGGAACAGAGCTGCCGAAGCCATTGGTTCAACATAGGACAGCTGGCTGTACACTGGGCGGAATGTGGATTACTGTGGCATCAGTGATCTCCTCCATGTTCATCTTTGGCTTTCATTGTGTTTGAAAGCTCCAGTGTATCATGATAAGATCTTAACTGACCACTAAAAGCTCCACATCTTGATAGCGACTCGCAAATCCTTCATTGTGGTTGGAACAACAAACATCACAAATCCACCACATTTAGTGCCGCACTTTTCCACGCCCACCTGACCAACTGTCATTCCCTAATGTCTTTAGCACTGTTAAAAGTCCTGGAATTCCCACAAAACATCCCCCACGAAGCTTTTAGACTGCCTTTGAATGGATGTCAATAACAGTTTTAAACTATATATTTAAATAAATTATTCATGTGTTTTTGAAGCAAACAGTAAAATGTGTGGCATTTTTACCAGTTTAATTCTCAAAGCGAAAGGGGAAACACTGGCCTGGATCCGTTTTTGTTATTTTTTTTTTTCTTTTTGTGGTTGATAAAACCAGAATAACTGGTCTCAGAGAAAGCTGCTGCTGTGAATAAGATTACTGTTGAAAACTGTATTTGCTGGACGGGTTTCATCGGGCTGCTATGTGATGATAATCCTATCATGAATCATCTATTCATGTAAATTTCTTCTGTGTGAACAAAATTTACACAACGTTTGCAGTTTCACTTCATCATTTTACTCAATATGTTTGAGACTTATTGTGAAATATGTTAGATAATTGTGTTAAAATGAATGTTAGATAATTGTGTTAAAATGAAAAAGTTTAACTTGAAAAAACTGAATCAACAGTTATTTACACCGAATTTTCAAAATAAACTCAAATTTTTTCAATTTTACTTTAGTCACTGTCTGTCAGTCTGTTACAACTCAAACTTTTCAGTACTTAAACCCGCTTGGCGTTATAAAAAATTAAGATGACGTTTCTTATCCAAAAACATCTTTGTTTTCCGTTTTGTTGTCTTCCGCTTGTCTGGGGCCTGGACGCAGAGCAACAGCCTAAGACGGGAAACCCAGGCTGCTCTCACTCCGGCCGCATTCTTCAGTTCACCTAAGAGGATCCCGAGGTGTGCCCTGGCCAGCTGTGAGACATAGTATCTCCAGCTGACCCAGGGTCTGCCACTGAATCTCCTCCTGGTGGGATGGTTCCGGAACACCTCACCACCGAGGTGATCAGGACGCATCCTAAGCAGAAGCCTGAACCACCCTATCTGGCTTCTCTCGACTCAGAGGAGCAACGGCTCTACACCGAGCTCCTCCCAGATGGCAGAGCTCCTCGCTCTTTGTTCCGTTCCGTCATCTTCCGCTTGTTCCTGGGTCGGGTCGCGGGGGCAACAGCCTCAAACAGGTAGCCAGGCCTCTCTCTCCCCGGCTGCATCCTCCAGCTCACCTGGAAGGATCCCAAGTCGTTCCCTGGCCAGCCGTGAGACATAGTCTCTCCGGCGGGTCCGGGGTCTGCCCCTTGGTCCCCTCCCGGTGGGAGGTGTCCGAAACACCTCGCCTGCGAGGCGCTCGGGGGACATCCTGACCAGATGCCCGGATTACCCCATCTGGCTCCTCTCGACCTGGAGGAGGAGCGGCTCGACACCGAGCTCCTCCCGGATGGCAGAGCTCCTCACCCGATCTCTGAGTGAGAGCCCAGCCACCCTTTGTTTTCACTCATATAGAATTAGAGTATATGGTGACAAGACAGCACTAATGCAAACATACCTGCTATATATTTGCTGGAATGCTTGATATATCGTACAAACAATAGAATCAATGAAAATACCACTTTTCTATTGGCCAGACAATATGCAACTACTACCAGGTCTGTTTTTGCCTTTTGTGTGTAGAAAGATGATATTGAGTCTTGTTTATTCAGTCATACAGTATGAAGATGCTTAACTCATCCTAAATTGAGATGGAAATACCGGCTTTTTACTTTTTAAGTAGTTTTTTGTTAATAAACTCATTTTCAATTTTCAATGAAGCACTTGCCGTAGATAAGAAAGATCAAATAATAATTAGTTTTAAAATAGAAAGATCACTCATACAACTTTATAACTCAATCTGAACCTTTGGCAGATTCATCTATTGCTGGTCATCCGGATCTGTCTCATTGCAAGTAGGTTTGTGAATGAGCATGTCTTAGTGTGGAAAATGGGTAGAAAAGACTGACCTATATGTAAATGATGCAAATAGGACTGAATATTACATGCAAAAGATAGAGCTTCTGACCCACATTAAAACGATTACAGATCATATTGACAAAAAAAAAATAAAAAAAGGCTACTGATCTTCAAAGAAATGTTTAAAGTCCTTCAAGAAGCCCAGAAAATTGTTCTGAAAGGCTATTTGAGAAAATAAAATTTTCTTTAAAAAAAGTTTGAGGTTTGAACAAAGTTCAAGATATATTCAATAAAAAAAATCCATTTTAAGAAGAGCCTAGTAATACAAGAAATTTATCTCTGAAGGACTTCAAACAAAATCAAACATGAATCACAGATAAAACCATCATTTTAAAGAAGAAAAAAACTCCACAGCGATCTAGCTGAAGCAGATATCCGTTCCGTTCCGTCATCTTCCGCTTGTTCCAAGATCGGGTCGCGGGGGCAACAGCCTTAAGCGGGCAGCCTAGGCCTCTCTCTCCCCGGCTGCATCCCCTAGCTCACCTGGAAGGATCCCAAGTCGTTCCCTGGCCAGCTGTGAGACATAGTGTCTCCAGCGGGTCCGGGGTCTGCCCCTTGGTCTCCCCCCGGTGGGACGTGCCCGAAAAACCTCGCCTGCGAGGCGCTCGGGGGGCATCCTGACCAGATGCCCGAACCACACCATCTGGCTCCTCTCGACCTGGAGGAGGAGTGGCTCGACACCGAGCTCCTCCCGGATGGCAGAGCTCCTCACCTGATCTCTGAGTGAGAACCCAGCCACCTTGCGGAGGAAGCTCATTTCGGCCGCTTGTACCCGCAATCTCATTCTTTCGGTCACCACCCACAGCTGGTGACCATAGGTGAGGGTTGGAACGTAGATCGACTTGTAAGTTGAGAGCTTTGCTTTTCGGCTCAGCTCTCTCTTTACCACGACAGCAGATATCTCCATCTAGTAATGCCAGTTTAGTAATGTTAAATAAAGTTTAGCTCATGCAAACCTAAAATGACACAGTTCAGGTTTGTCAGATGCAGCAGAAGGACTTCAACCAGACACGGCAGGGGAAGAATGGTAGGAATTTGGAAACAATAAAGGACAGTGGTGTTAAGCTCAGTTTCTTAAAGGCTGAAGTTTTATTGTGTGTTCTTGCATCGATGAGTCACTTAGTCTGAATCAGATCTCAATTTGTAAAAACTAAGTTGACACCTCTACTGTAGGAGATGAGGTAAATGGTCCATAGCAGCACAGACATTTAAGACGAGGTCCTGGAGTCGGTATGACATCTACAAAGGCGTCTGAGACAGCACAGAGAAAGAGATCATTTATGAAAAATAACAAACAACATAGTTCAGTAAATCATACTTCCCCCACTGTCTGGCTTTGAAAAGTTCAGATTTTTGGCAATGGAAAGAAATGAGCTGAGCCGAAAAGCAAAGCTCTCGATTTACAAGTCGATCTACGTTCCAACCCTCACCGAGGTGACCGAAAAAATGAGATCGCGGGTACAAGCGGCCGAAATGAGCTTCTTCCGCAGGGTGGATGGGCTCTCACTCAGAGATCGGGTGAGGAGCTCTGCCAACCCGGAGGAGCTCAGTGTCGAGCCGCTCCTCCTCTAGGTTGAGAGGATCCAGATGGGGTAGTTCGGGCAACTGGTCAGGATATCCCCTGAGCGCCTCGCGGCTGAGGTTTTTTGGGCACGTCTCACCGGGAGGAGACATAAAGGCAGAGCCTGGACCCACTGGAGAGACTATGTCTCACAGCTGGCCGGTGAACAACTCAGAATCCTTCCGGGTGAGCTGGAGGATGCAGCCGGGGTGAGAGAAGCCTAGGCTTCTCGTCTGAGGCTGTTGCCCCCGTGACCTGGCCCCGGATGAGCAGAAAATGATGGAACAGAAAGAAATGATTTATTAACTTTGTACGTCTTTTCTCGACATTGTTTCACTCTTTCAACCTCCATGTGTGAATGGTTTGTGTGCTTCTATCAAGCCAAATGTATTAAATTGTAGCTATCATGGTCTCTGGTTAACCTTACAGACAAACGGATATAAAACATGACAAAGGAGACGTTGACACCATGTTATAGTAACATCTGTGTGAAGCGTATCCATGCGTGAAGGCTTTCTTATGGACAGGAGGGTAGGTTCTGTCCTTGTCACCTCTCTTCCCATTTCATCTCTACTAACTGGACTAATTTCACGGTCTGGTGAGCTGACAAGATTCACCGCAGCACTCTCACCATCATGACTGAACACTTTAAAGACAGTGTTTTTAAAATATGAATGGAGGAGGATGAATGAGTTGTAGGCGTTTGCCTGGAAGTTTCTTTCTGATCGTGACTGGGGAGGCCGACTCCCACAACTAAGCAATGACTCACACGTAATGACAGCAGCTCAAACATCTGTGGGTATCTGTGCAGAGAGAGGGAGGAATGCGGAGTGATTTTGCACGTTTTCTGTCCTGTGTTATTTGAGATGCTCTTCGTGTGTGTTCCTTCTCAGCAGTCTATCATCGCGGCTGCTTTTCACCTCTCAGTCAAACAGTGTGTGATCCTTCCAGTCCTTGTTGTTTCCACTAGATTAGAGAATAATTTAAGTTCTTTTGAGTGCTTATATCAAATGAAGAGTTATTTAGTTATTAAATGCTGTTGTAATTTAAAAGCTATAGTAATTTAAAGTTTTGAATCCAGAAAAGATAACATACTGTTGTTGTGTTAAAATTACACTGACTTGGTTTCTTTATTTGAATAAAACTGTTTAACTATTTTTGAATAGTTATTTAATTATTTTAAAATGTTTTTATTGTTTTCGATATAGGCAGTGGATAAAGACCAGGCATGAGCAAACTATGGCCCGCGGGCCACATGCTGCCTGTTAAACGTTTTAATCTGGCCTGCCGAACTTTAAAAAAAAAAAAATAAATAAACATTGTTAATGTTTAATTTTCCTGTAATTCGGATGTTTGGTGTCTAGATTCAATTCAATTCAATTTTATTTGTATAGCCAAAATTACAGAATGTCCGTCTCAATGGGCTTCACAAGAAAAAGAGGAATGTATAAACACAAATACACAACAAGAAAAATAACTAACAAATGCTAACTAAACAAGACTAGCACATTTATGCACTTAGACTCTCCTTCTCGGTGAGGAAAAACTCCTAAAAAACCCATCAGTGGGGAAAAAATAAGAAACCTCATGGGGATCTACGTGAAAGAGAGATCCCTCCCCCGGTACGAGCAAACAATGTGTCAAAGATTATTGTTTAAATATTAGCTTAATCTAATCTACAGAATATCTAAAGAAGTCAATAGATGTTCTTCATCCTGATGGAAACACGGGGGACTCCTCAGCCCGGAGATGTCCAGAACGGGGATGAGTAGATGTTCTTCATGCTGATGGAAACACGGGGGACTCCTCAGCCCGGAGATGCTAGATGGCGCCAAAGATACAACAACACTGCTCCCATTAAAATGTGTGCGTTTCCATGATACGCACGTTGTAAAAATAAACAGTGTGCACAGATATGGAAAGGGATCGGGTCGAATACACGCTAAAATGTTTCAGACCTAGCGCCGCTAGATTTGAAATTTAACGCTCTTGATGTAACATTTAGCGCGCTTGTTTAAAATCTAGTGCGCCATTCTATTTGTCTAATCTAGAGATTGCCAAAGCATGCCATCCATCTGCTCCTGTTCCGGCCCTCTGGTCAAATGTTATAACTCAATGTTGCCCATGAACCAAAAAGTTTGCACACCCCTGATACTGACTGTTGTCACTGACTGTGTCTGTCTATTTTGGCAATGGAATGTAACGTAAACATCAGATATACAAGCCCTCTTGAAGCATTCACTTAATGAAAGAAAAGAGAAAAACAAAAGAAAGAAAAGAAGAAAAATAAGATAGATGAAAAGAGCCTTTATGCTTTCAGGGAGTCGACATCAAATACATCCTTATAATACTCCAGAAAAGGTTGCCAGACAGCTTGAAAACAATACTTCTAATCTTTTCAAGCTAACGGGAGGACATTATATCTCAGCGACCTGACGCGAGTGTTTGGGAGGCGAGGTTGATTTTCAGTTTGCGAGAATTACGCACCGGGCAAGTAAAAATGAAAAGGATATCAACTGTGATTGGTCTTTTAAAATGACATGATTATGCACTACACTGTGGTGAGACCGGCCATGCTGATTGGTCTAGAGACAGTGGCGCTGAGGAAAGGACGTGAAACAGAGATGGAGGTAGCAGAGATGAAGATGCTGAGGATCTTTATGGGAGTGACCAGGATGGACAGGATTAGAATATCTGTTTTGTTTTTAGTTTATTGGTTTCTATCTATTAAAATATATGCAGTTGGTATTAACATTATTGTCCCGTGTGGTGTTTGTCAACATGGAAGCTGAAAGCAATCATGTAGCGGATATTGAATTTTTTCGGGAATTCATATTGATATGCAAATATTTTAGTATTCATACTTATTTATATATTGTTATTTTTAATAATAATAATCATGCATTGAACTTATGTAGCGCTTTTTTCTTGACACTCAAAGATGCTTCACATATGCATTATTCATTCTCTCCATACAACCATACACACACACACACACACACACACACACATTCCTGATGATGGGAGCTACCATGCAAGGGGCATACTACTATCATCGGAAGCAACTGGGGGTTCGATGTCTTGCTCAAGGACACCTCGGCATGGACTCTGGGCGGGGGATCGAACCTGCAACCTTCCGGTTACGGGACGGTCGCCCTACCCACCGAGCCATCCTTCCACCAATGTTATCCTTTTGATAACATTGGTCCCGTTTTTCTATTTATTTAAAAACTGATGAATACCTGAAGCCGATTGATCCCCAGCAGAGCAACAAAATGTACATACCAGGTGACAAACCAGGTGAACATAGAGAGGTTACAATTCACACAGGACAAAAGAAAAAGAACGAGAATTAACACTGTTAGTTTGTTAGAAGAGGAAATAAAATCAAATCTGACAGACAGCAAACTGTAGCACTAACAGGCAACCTAATGCAAAGCCTATAAAATAAAAATGGGTGCAATAAAGATGGATCTAAGTGGACCCATTAACTCCATAACTCAGGCTTCTGCTTTTATTACTGTGATGAGTCACTCAGTTCAAGACTTGATTGATACTGCTTTTTTTTTTTTTTTTACTAATTGTTTGATATGCTAATAAACAATAAAATTAATGTTAAGGGTATTTTTATTTTATGGTCATTGGTATTGCTTTTATCCATATGTTGGCAGCAACTTTATTTCTGTGTACTCTCACTTTGTTCTAACAAAGCATCTCTGGGTGGTCAAAATTTAATTAGAAAAAATCATTTTAATACTTTGAAGGATGGATTGCAAACTAATATATTTTATAATTCAATATTTCAATGTGTTAAAGAGGTGGAGGTTTGCACGATAATGAAGAGGAGTGAAGATTAGTCAGAGTAAGATGGAGTACATGTGTGTGAATGAGAGGGATCCAAATGGAAAAGTGAGGTTACAGGGAGAAGAGATAAAGAAGGTGGAAGATTTTAACTACTTAGGATCAATAGTCCAGAGCAAGGGAGAGTGTGGAAAAGAGGTGAAGGAGCATGTGCAGGCAGGCTGGAACGGGTGGAGAAAAGTATCAGGTGTAATGTGTGACAAGAGTTTCAGCTAAAATGAAAAGAAAAATGTACAGAACCATGGTGAGACCAGCCATGCTTTTGCTCTTTGATTTTTATGGTACTTAATGTGTATTTAATATTTTTTCTCTTTGTCTTGCAGGCTTGGAGGAGCGACTCTTCATGATGAGCAGCTAACATTTTCAGCCGCACGACCACAAGTTGAGACGTGGCTGCTGCAACATCCACAGTCGACGCATGGCGGTATTAGGGGTAAGAACAACTATTTGAAATGAATGGGCAGTGAAGGAAATGTGAAGAATTGGCACCACGCAATTTAAATGTGGCACAAAAGAATTTTAGTTTTTAATTGAAGATTTAAACTGAAATTAGCCGAGAATGTCTTGAGATTCACTTTATCTTCTGAGACTATTGATAATTTTGAAGATCTAAATTATTTTTGTGATTACACGAAACTTTTTTGTAATAACAGAAATCAGTACAACTATGATATATTGATTAAATCAACCATTTTTGGGAAGCACTTCGAGATCTGTTTATTTGGATTGAAATATCCTGATCTGCATGGTCGGATAATAGTTTTGATAGGTGCCTCAAAGCAAAGAGATTGCTGGTTCATATTTAATACCATCTTTAGAAACTGACCTTTCTATGTTGAGTTCAGATGTTCACACAACAAAAATGTGCCTTTAGGGCCAACTGGTCACATTAAGGTCACCTAAAGAAGTAACTGTGGGCTTCCTGGCACCCTTCCAGAGACTAGCTGGAACTGTTGTTATTTGGTAAGAGTCTAGTTTCTCAGATCAGTAATAACATATCAGATTTAGATGCTGAGTAGTTGATTCATGGTCAATTCAAACAGTATTCTGTCCGGTTGCCTACTTACCATCTTTGGGAGCGAACTGTGTCAAACTGAGTAAAACGCTGATGTCAGGCTCTAACAGGATGGTTAAGCTTATTCCTTTTGAAGCAGATGGGTAAATTTTTATTTTAAAGTTTTCTCCTCCTGACCTAAGAAGTTAATTTTTTCTGTTTGTCCAGTAAAGACCTCATCAGAATCTCCAAAGAAGCTTGGCTTTGTTATTAGTTTGGCTAATAATATGGAGAACAGGTTGTTCTTAGACGGAATGTGATATCTGGAAGAGCTGTTGAGTTGCACAAGTCTGCAGTCAGCCTGCACGCACAAAACGCATCTGTTTAAGCTGGGCGTTTTAAAGCCAGTTTTTTTCCAGCAATTTATAGTGTCATTTCTTTGATGCTCGAGTAAAACTAGGACTGCAAAACATTTTTTTGAGTCTAACGGTGGCATCTGACTGTCAATAAAATGAAGACAATGACGGTTCTGAATGTGCAGCATGATCGAGCCGACCAAAAAAAATCTACACACACACAGAAAGTTGTTGGAGGAACCAGGGAAAAAAATAAAGTACAAGTAGCTACTATCAGTCTTTCATTGGCTTTGAGATCTTGAAGAAGAAACTACAGTATGTTCAAGATGCATGTTGAATTTTCCTGCTCTAGAAATCAGAACTAAGAATTTTCCTAAATCCAGAAAACTTCTTTAAATGTTTTTTTTCGTTCCGTTCCGTCATCTTCCGCTTGTTCCGGGGTCGGGTTGCAGGGGCAACAGCCTCAAGCGGGCAGCCCAGGCCTCTCTCTCCCCGGCTGCATCCTCCAGCTCACCTGGAAGGATCCCGAGTCGTTCCCCGGCCAGCTGTGAGACATAGTCTCTCCAGTGGGTCCAGGGTCTGCCCCTTGGTCTCCTCCCGGGGGGCATCCTGACCAGATGCCCGAACCACCCCATCTGGTTCCTCTCGACCTGGAGGAGGAGCGGCTCGACATCGAGCTCCTCACGTATGGCAGAGCTCCTCACCCGATCTCTGAGTGAGAGCCCAGCCACCCTGCGGAGGAAGCTCATTTCGGCCGCTTGTACCTGTGATCTCATTCTTTCGGTCACCACCCACAGCTGGTGACCATAGGTGAAGGTTGGAACCTAAATCGACCTGTAAATCGAGAGCTTTAAAGGTTTTTTTTTTTCCTGCAAATGTGCATCATAAATTATTTTTATTTCAATCATTACCGTTCTCTTTTTCGTCTGATCTGTTAGTTCAGCTTTAAAAGAGCAATAAGTTTGTTCTGACCCTTCCACCTATTTTCCATTAAATCCATTTCTACCTGCCTTGAACTGTTCTTTTAGATTCACATAAGTACCTATAATTTATATTCCATCCTGCCCAGGGCGGTGAAGAAACAGGCACGTTCATAAGAGTAAAAACAGACTCAAATTTATGAAGTGGGAGTTGTTATGTAACCTGGAAGACCAAACCCAGGACAACGTGCCGCCCTCAAGTTGTGGTGCCTACCGGAAAATGTTTAACCTGTCTAGTCATCAATTCTTTTTAGGAGTAACAGATAAATGTGTATGAATATTAAAATCCGAATGTACTTTTCCTTCCAAGTGTTTATATCCAAACACATTTCTGATGCATCAGATGGTTTCTTTCACTCCATTAAAACTCTCTGATCTTGCATCATTTGAAATGTTTGCTTCACAATGAGTCAGTTCTTGTTTACTTTAACCAATCGCTGTGTTTTGGTCATAACAAAACATGTCTAGTCTCATGTGCCTGAACAATCAGTGGTCTTGAAAGCTGAATGCAAACATGAGTGTTTGCAATTGTTGCTGTTTCTGTACAGCAAACGTAAAAGATATGGTACAATATCAAATTCTAAAAGTAATATTTGACACAAGGTCAAATGAAGACAACAGCATACTAATTTTTCATCTCAAATATTAAAGGTGACCGAAAGAACTTTCCGTTCCGTCATCTTCCACTTGTTCCGGGGTTGGGTTACGGGGGCAACAGCCTCAAACGGGCAGCCCAGGCCTCTCTCTGCCCGGCTGCATCCTCTAGCTCACCTGGAAGGATCCCAAGTTGTTCCCCGGCCAGCTGTGAGACATAGTCTCTGCAGCGGGTCCGGGGTCTGCCCCTTGCTCTCCTCCTGGTGGGACGTGCCCAAAACACCTCGCCTGCAAGGTGCTCGGGGGGCATCCTGACCAGATGCCCGAACCACCCCATCTGGCTCCTCTCGACCTGGAGGAGGAGCGGCTCGACACCGAGCTCCTCCCAGATGGCAGAGCTCCTCACCCGATCTCTGAGTGAGAGCCCAGCCACCCTGCGGAGGAAGCTCATTTCGGCCGCTTGTATCCACGATCTCATTCTTTTGGTCACCACCCACAGCTGGTGACCATAGGTGAGAGTTGGAACATAGATCGACTTGTAAATCGAGAGCTTTGCTTTTCGGCTCAGCTCTCTCTTTACCACTACGGACCGATGCAGCATAAAGAACATCAACTATCCAAATATCCTAAGCGATGCAGATGAAGTACGTGTATTAACTCACTATTGGAGTTAAGTTGTCCTAGTGTTGTCCTGATTTATTTTGGACTCCAGCATCCCTCACTGTTTGAGCATTTGGGACTTTAGACCCCCAAAAAACAATGTTGAACTTGCCATTAATTATGTCGGTTGTCATAAAAACCGAACTGAGCAGCACTTAACCCCAGTGAACCAGCCTCGTTTATCTTTTACCTTACATTAGAACTATAATCGGGACACAACAGTCACTGGTATTTGGCTTTTTCACGAGTAACAGCCTTTAAATCCTCAATACCTGACCTAGTTGCTGGAATTAAATGAAATTGTGTGGAGCACCCACGAAGTGCCGGCATGGTGATTCTTTTTTCAGCACATCCATAAACCTCCTCTTTGGTAATACTCGAGGTCTACTGCCTGGTAGTTCCAAACTCGGCATGCTTCTATCAATACATTCCAAATTTCTTCTGGACGTGTCAAAACTATCTCAGTCTTCTTGTTTCCATCCTGGTCACTCCCAAAGAGATCCTCAGCATCTTCATCTCTGCTACCTCCATCTCTGTTTCCTGTCTTTTCCTCAGTGCTACTGTCTCTAGACCAAACAGCATGGCCGGTCTCACCACGGTTTTGTACACTTTCCCTTTCATTTTAGCTGAAACTCTTCTATTACACATCACACCTGACACTTTTCTCTAGCCGTTCCAGCCTGCCTGCACATGCTTCTTCACCTCTTTTCCACACTCTCCATTGCTCTGAACTGTTAACCCAAGCACTTAAAATTCTCCACCTTCTTTCTTTCTTCTCCCATGCGGGTTACAGATCAAGATAACTTGTTAATGAGTCAAATACATAATAAAAAGGTTTCTTAGAGCAGCTGATTTGAATCTAGGCAGGCCTTCATAGATGAGCTGTTTTTCTGGAGCTCCTGGAATTTTATTAATGTTGTTTTTGGAGTGTTTTAGTCTGACTGAGTAACTTTGTCTTTTCCACATTGCGGTCTTGTTCAGATTTTTCA
This sequence comes from Neostethus bicornis, assembly GCA_902685375.1. Lineage (NCBI taxonomy): Eukaryota > Metazoa > Chordata > Actinopteri > Atheriniformes > Phallostethidae > Neostethus > Neostethus bicornis. Next base: position 7,875,209 of record CACRXE010000076.1, on the reverse strand, counting down.
GAGTGTGAATCAGTAGCTGAGCCCCTTGTTGCAGCCTGTTCATCCAGTCTGTGTTGGTTCTTGTCTGGCTCCGTTGATGTTGGTTCACTGTAAATAACACGTTGACATGTGGGCTGTTTTACTTTTATTTTTCTCAGGTTACCTTTGATGCAGGTGCTAAAGTCAAATAATTGTTCAACTGTACTTATCTGCAAGTTAACATTTCTTTTTATTTTTTTGCTGTTATCACATAATATGTTACAAACATAATGTTCGATCTCGACCAGAAAGCAGTAATTGGTTAAATAATTTAAGTACCCACTGTGTAGTGAGAAACCTCATAGCATTGGGGTCAGTCTGACCTCACACTCTGCTATGCATTGGACTGAAAGAGAGGAGTAACGGGAAACTTTTTTGTTAAGAGACTGTTTACTCACTGATTTCCTATTGTCTGCTTTTGTTTTGCCCAGAAAGTCAGTCCGATTTAGCCATGATGTTTTCCATTTGAAGCTGCTGCTTACACAGATATTGAGCTTGAGTTAAATTTGATAGACTAAAGTTTCTTTCAGCTGTATGTCACACACACACTCTAAGCTCCAACAATTTTTTTCTTCGTTCTGTTCCATCGTCTCCCGCTTATCCGGGGCCGGGTCGTGGGGGCAACAGCCTCAGACGAGATGCCCAGCTTCTCTCACCCCAGCTGCATCCTCCAGCTCACCCGGAAGGATCCCGAGTCGATCCCCAGCCAGGAGTGAGACACAGTCTCTCCAGCAGATCTGAGACCAAGAGACATCATCTGCCTCTTGGTATCCCCCCATGGGACGTGCTCGAAACACCTCACTAGCGAGGCGCTCAGGGGGCATCCCGAACAGACGCCTGAACCACCCCATCTGGCTTCTCTTGACCTGGAGGAGGAGCGGCTTGACACCGAGCTCCTCCCAGATGGCAGAGCTCCTCATCCGATCTCTGAGTGAGAGGCCAGCCACCCTGCAGAGGAAGCTCATTTTGGCCGCTTGTACCTGCGATCTCATTCTTTCGGTCACCACCCACAGCTGGTGACCATAGGTAAGGGTGCGAACATCAATCGACTTTGAGAAATTGAGAGTTTTGCTTTTCGGCTCAGCTCTTTTTTTTTTAACCACGATGGACTGATGCAGCGTCCTAAGTTATTGCTGATGCTGCACCGACCCGCCTGTTGATCCCCGCTCCATTCTTCCCCCACTCGTGAACAAGACCCCGAGATACTTAAACTCCTCCACTTGGGGCAGGACCCTGTCCCTGACCTGCAGGGAGCATTCCACCTTTTTCCGGGCGAGGACCATGGTATCGGAATTGGAGGCGCTGATTCCCATCCTGGCCGCTTTACACTCGACAGCAAATCGGTCCAGTGAGAGCTGCTGATTTCGGTCCGATGAAGCCAACTGGGCAACAACATCTGCAAAAAGCAGAGATTTGATACTGAGGTCACCAAACCAGATTCCTCCAACGGATCCTTTTTTGTTCTTGTCTAATTTTCCTTCTTTAATGTAAACACAGAAATGTTTGCGGATTGTCATTTTTAGAAGGAAAAACTCATTTTTTAAAAAAATTATGAGCAGATGGTTCCCTTAACTCCTGATTTGTTGAAATGTAAAAAATATGTTGATGAACCAAAAAAAAGTGATTATATCTGAATATTTTTTCGTCACTGAAAAAAAAAAAAAAGTAGAAATTCTGTGAAGTCAGTCACATAATGCCAAAATTCTTTGTTTTAGTCACTTTAGTTTTGCATTTTTTTAAGTACTTTTTTTAAGTTTTTGATTTTAAGTACTTGGGATCAACAGTCCAGAGCAATGGAGAGTGTGGAAAAGAGGTGAGGAGGCGTGTTCAGGCAGGCTGGAACGGGTGGAGAAAAGTATCAGGTGTGATGTGTGACAGAAGAGTTTCAGCTAAAATGAAAGGAAAAGTGTACAAAACCGTGGTGAGACCCGCCATGCTCTTTGGTCTACAGACAGTGCCACTGAGGAAAAGACAGGAAGCAGAGATGGAGGTAGCAGAGATGAAGATGCTGAGGATCTCTCTGGGAGTGACCAGGATGGACAGGATCAGAAATGAGTAGAGGTTTTGGAGCACATGTTAGAGGTTTTGGAGATAAAATCCGGGAGGCCAGACTGAGATGGTTTGGACATGTACAGAGGAGAGAGACCGAGTACATCGGCAGAAGGATGCTGGATTTGGAACCACCAGGAAAGAGGGCTAGAGGAAGACCAAAGAGGAGGTTCATGGATACAGTGAAGGAAGACATGAAGATAGTTGGCGTGACTGAAGAGGATGCAGCAGATAGGGTTAGATGGAAGAAACTGACTTGCTGTGGCGACCCCTGAAGGGAAATGCCGAAAGGAGAAGAAGAAGAAGTTTTGCATTTTTTTATTTACAAGGTCATTTATTTGATAGGACTACAGTAAGGTAGCGTTCATTGTGCGTGTTTGGTTCAGCTTTTTAAATATTGGATGTCAGCAACCTTTCTCTTTAAACCCCTGTTGGTTCTTTTGAATTTGATCATCTGGTCGCCTCTGTCTGCTGCTATACGAGCCTGCTGCACGCTGCTTAATGTGTCTCTGATGAGCAAATTGTAGAAATACTTGGGCTGCTCGTTATCTTGCTGGTAGGCAGATAAGATAAACTAATTTGTTACATTAGAGCTGATTGGAAGAAAATGAGACACAAAAATGACCCACATAGTCTGAGAAACAGAAATCTGCCACAAAGTTTAATCCAATCAAGAAGAGTGTGCTGCATTCCTGGACAAAAGCAGTCACAGTGGATGTGTGTTTGGATATCTCCTGTCATCTGGGTTTAGATGCTTGTTACAAAGCAAACGAAGTGTGAAGAAATGTTATTACATCTTTTCTGAATCGAATCGTCTTATTTGTTTCATGAGCTGTCGTTCTCATTTTATGTTGGTTCCTCTGAACTAAACTAAAACTTCTGGACAGAAAAGATGTTGACTGGAATCAGACACGGGATACTTTTCCAAATGTAATTGATCACATGCTTTGATGGTCAAAATTACTGTAAGCAACCTCAAAATCAAAATTCAGAGGTTTTACATTTACAATGTTTACCCACCTTTGCATTATCACGTCTTTTGGGAAGGATGTCCTCCAGGTTTACATCAAAGATGTGTGGAATTTATGGGGTAGCGTAGCTCAATTGCCGGTTTGATTCCTGATGAACTCATCCCTAAGTATCCTTGGAGAAGACACCTAACCCCCAGTTACTCCCACTTTGCTTACCTGTCAAGTTTAAATTTGTCGTCGTCTTCATTCACCAAGAACTACCATGATTTAGACGGGTGTTCGCCCAGGGCGAGGCTCAGGCATTGCACCCCGGCTGACCCCTGTGAATTCCCCAAATATGGGAATCTCAACTGCATAATTTTAGGCAGGGGGGACAGCGTTCGCGCTCTCACGTAAGATTTAGGGGGAGACGGCAGCTCAGTGGTTCGAGCGTTCGCGCGTTTGCGGACCGGATATTTGCGAGTTTGCATCCCAAAGAGAGCACGTGTAGGGTCCTTGGAGGAGACACCTAACCCCCCATTCTCCCACCATTGGCCACCATTGGCGCCGTCGAAAGGCAGCCTGCTGTGGTGTAAGGACTGCAGCACACAAGAGAGCACACTCTCTCGCTTCCCCCAACCCCCAGGAGCAATAATGGCACCGGCCACTCAACCTAACATGCATGTCTTTGGAGAGTGGGAGGAAACCGGGGTACCCGGAGGAAACCCACACAAACACAGGGAGAACATGCAAACTCCACACAGAAAGGACAGTGTTCCAAGCCTCGTCCCCACCCAGGACTTTAACCCACGACCTTCTTGCTGTGAGGCCACTGTGCTACCCACTGAGCCACCGCGCTGCCGCCGTTCAGATTATCTGAAAACAATGCCTCACACTGAAAAAGTGAAACTAATTTTGACTTCGACCCTGGTGGGATAGAGCACAGCAAAATTTTCAAGATGAAAATTTTCTCTACAGTTCAAAAATCGAGTAATGTTTGAACTGTACAGAAAAAAACCCTTCTTTGCATCATTCTGTTCAAATAGTTTGTTTTACACACTTGTAAAAATAAAGTATAGATTAAGAGAAGTAACAAAAATGTTGATTGTAGACCTCTCAGAAAACATCGGTTATTGCTGATTCAGATCCATCCAGTTACTAAATATAATTTTGTAAATGTACTTTTTTGTTTTAGTCTCTAATTCTGTTTTTTCCCTTCCTTTTTTTCTTTCTGCAGAACCCCGACATGCTGACGAGGAAGATCAAGCTTTGTCACATCAATGCCCACATCACATGTCGTCTGTGTGAGGGCTACCTAATCGACGCTACAACCGTCACCGAGTGCTTACACACCTGTACGTCTTTCCTCACTCTCTCAATTTTCTTAATTTATTTATCTTGTTTTTTTTATGTCTTGGGAAGGGATTTTTTTTAAACCAGCGCTACTAAGTTGGATGCAGCTGTCCATACGCTCCCACTTAATGTGGTGTTTTATCTAAGAATAATAAAATCAGAGCCTTAAACGTCTGGTAATAACCCACACGGGATCAAAGAGCATATAAGCTGAGCAATATTAATCTCATAAGTAGAGAGATGATGTCGTTTCTCATTCACACTGTGGTGAATCATTAGCAGGGTTCAGCACAGAAGGATAACACCATCTGCTTCCTTCTGTTGTTAGTCATTATGTTAAGTGATCATGGCCTCAGCTATCACACACGTTGACTCCCCGATATTTTAAATTCTGGAATAATAAATAAATCCCCTCAGTTAATATGGTTTACTTACTGACCTCTAGTGATTAAATTGGAAATTGCACTTTTCAAAAAAAAAAAAGGAGCAAAAAACAAAACTTATTTATTTTATTTATTGTATGTATTTTCATTTTACTGTCTTTCTTTCATTGTTATTGTTGTTGAGAAGCAATTTTGACTCTTTCTATGTCTGCCTCAAAAAGCGGATAGTTTTTATTTTATTTTTTGTTTAAGAATATATTGCAACATAAAATGTAATCAACATAAATAATTACTTGACATAGATTAAAGAATTTTTCCCAAATAGTTGTAAAATATGAATAGTTTAATTTACATTTGTGAAGGACAAACTTGAGCCAAAATATTGAGTAGTAGATTGAGTAGGAGACGGCAGCACAGTGGTTAGCGCGTTCGCGGACCGGAAGGTCGTGGGTTCGCTGCCCACAGAGAGCACATCTAGGGTCCTTAGAGAAGACACCTAACCCCCGGTTCTCCCACCATTGGCGCTGTCGAAGGGCTGCCTGCTGCGGTGTAAGGAGTGCAGCACACAAATTTCCCCGGTGAGGGATGAATAGAGTAATTAATTTATTAATTATTTTATATACCAGTCACAGGGCTGAGATTTTGAAACACTATTTTATTTCTCCAACAATATTATATTAACGCCTCATGTGATGTAAATATAAGTTGAAAAAAAATCAAAAGTTTTTTTTCTGATAAAAATGACCAAAACAAGAGGAAAAAACTGTTCAAACACTTTGAAAATAAAAGTTTGGTATTTTTTTTCTCCTTGTTTCACCCCTTGTAATAATGCAAATGTATACTTTTTCACACAACAAACCGGCAACAGCAACAAAAAGGGGCTTGGTGGTCGGAAATGACGTGATGGTTTATGGGCATACTTTATATACACCAATCCAGAGAATAAAACGGAATGCATTGTAGTGAGAGACGAACGTATATGTGAAACAAAATAGGTGGAAGGAATACCACTAATCTTAAGTGGCACCCTGATATTCATGACAACGCAAGTCATAAGTTCCTTTAGGGTTAGGACTAACCCTAACTCCTGTTTTGCACAAGTTTTAAAGCTAGGCAGAGTTGTCTTTTTTTTTCTTTTTAAACAAATAACCTGCATCATTCTCAGTAACAAAGCCACAATTGTTAAAGTAAGAATATTTGTTATTCTTTACTTTTTAAGACTAAAACTAAAACATACAGAGATGACTAAAATGTGACTAAAACTTTAATTAATTTTTGTTCCAAAGACTGAGACTAAAACTAAAACTCAGATGGCTGCCAAAAACAACATTGGTTGGTAGGTCTACCACAAAACCCCAAGCAAACACCCTTGCAAATTACGACTGGATAAAGCTGAAGTTTGGTTGACATCCATTCATTGCGTGTTAGAGGATTATGATGGCCTCCAGGCAGACTGGTTGGGCTTCAAATTTGTCTAGCAACAGATTATGATTGAAAAGGGAGCAGCCAAATCGTTAAAAATTCAATACTTTTTTTTTTTTTTTTAAACGTATTGTATTCGTCCCTCAAATTTCTGTGCTGCCTTGCACCGCAGCCAGGACGGCGCTAATGTGGACATGTCTTCCCCAAGAACACCTAGGCATGAGCTCAATGGTCCCGTTGCAGGTCCTTCAACACTTGCAGCAGGATGATCTCTGTGTTCTGTGTCCTATTCTTCTGTTGAGGAGCTGGGGTGGAGACCAAAGGATGCCAGCAAACTAAACTAGCTGACTGCGAGGGCTGGATTTGTGGTTGGCTCGTCGATCATGTTGAGCCCCTCCCACACCCTCAATAAATTTGTGGACCATCTTGGGAGTAGCTTCTATGACAGACTCCTGCAACTTCACTGCTCAGAAGAGCAGTGCAGGGAGTCATTTTTGCCGTCCTCTGTCAGACTCTTTGAAAGGCCTTTCAAAGTATTTTCCATTCAACGGCATTCGAACCGGTTTCTGAGGGTTGTCCTACCACTGAGCTATCGCCTCCCCATCCAATAATGTTATTTTTTATTTTAATTTCTATCATTAAAGGTATACTTTCTGGGTTTAGTGATGCATATATCACCAGGTACATAAAATGATAAATATTGATTGTTTACACTTCGGCCGCCATTTTTTTTTTTTTTTTTGAAAAGTTATGATTCCACTAGCAGGCACAAAATATTCTTTCTCAGTGATGAGTCCAACATACTAAGTAACGAGTCCAATGTGGTCTGTGCAGATATTATTTTAAATCATCATTTACGTGGCAGTATTTGTTCAAAGAAGAATAAGTAAAAGACTGCATGCAAACTTTTCACTGAAAGTCACATGAATTTCAATGCAGGAAGATTTTCATACTGCCTTTAATGAATATTCATGATCAACATCAGTTGATAATGTCGGTTTATTTAAACCAGAAGAGAAGGCCTTGAAAGCCCTGATAGCCCACCACTCGTTACTCTACACAACCTTCTTCTCCCTTCACATAAGAAAGTCGTTTCATTTCTTTTTTTGCCTTTTTATTGCTTATTTTTGAAGTAAAAAAGAAGAAAGCATAGGCTTATTTGAGGGGGCTTCAGAGCTTTTAAGGCTTTAGACTTTTTTTCTTATCAATAATTTTAAGTGCCCTTTGACAGTCTGAGTTTTTTGGCTGAAGGCCGTTCCCTTCATTTCAAAAGCTTTCAGATGAATCCCTTTGCTTTCTGATCAAACAGAATAATGAACTCTCAATTGTAGCACTTCAAGATGAATTGTGCACTACATTACTAATGCTTCACCAAACCATAAATGGGTCTACTAAGACTTTAAAGAACAAAGCAAAGGACGTCTTAGGACATCTTGCACTCTAATAGTGCAGTGCTGCATTCACACACTAGAGAGAGCTCATGTATCACGGATGAGAGAATCTCTGTCTACTTCAAATATCCGAGTCCAGACGTGACTCTTTGATTCTCTCTCTCTGCCTCACTGAGTGAAAAGGGACTCCACCATTTGTGGAGACAAAGAAATTCACATCACGTCACCATTGCAGCTGTTCCCACAGACTGAGCTCTCCTGCAATAAAACTGTCAGGTACAGATGGATTCCTAGGCAGATTGTCTGCAGTAAATTATGCTCCAAGCTTGTACGCTGCATGTATCGTGCTGATAAAGGAGTCGATGGACAAGAGATGCCAAGTGAAATATTGACGTTTGATATCAGTCTGAATGTGATTTGTTTGTTTTTAACGGTCAAGTATGCATCAAGAAATAAATCAATAAGACTTATTCTATAAATATTTTTTAGATGTTAGAATAGTGAGAATTTTTTTCCAAATATTACAAGGACAAAAACATTCTCTCATTATCCTAATTTCTTTCCGAAAAATTCCAAATTATAACGGTATGAGTCATGAATGTAGAAGACATACTAAGAGAGTGGAACTAATTCATCAATTGATTCCAAACAGTAGGTACATTAAATAATTTCCATATTAAAGGCCCTATTTTGTGCAAGACAACTCTTTGATTTTAATGTATCTTATGCACATAAACATCCAAAATTTTATTTTAGGAGCATCCCTTATCCAATAGTTTAGAAATCTTACTGATTTATAAAGTTTTATCACTGAGTGTAAACGCCTGACTGTTCCTCATCCTCTCATTGTCTAAGTGAGCAAAGGCTCTGAAATCTGACACTGGTCGAGGAGCCGCCTATACTCCGTCCAACTCAGAGAGTGAAGAAGATACGGAGAGGAAAGTGTGTGAAGGCACTCTTGCGTCGTTACATGGGTGGGGCGCACGTTTATTTTTTCTTTAACATTCCAATGTTGAAAAATACAAGCCCCACTAATTTATTTTGCATGAGATGGAACCTTTAAGGTGGATCGGGGGTGGGGCGTGATTCAACAAGTCTAATGACAACTCAAAGAAATCATTACAAAAATTATCAGAGTTTACACCCCACCAAACTTCAGACCATTTTTCAACTGTAAAAGGGCATAAAACAAAAAACAAAACAATGTGAGGACATTCTGCTCCTGATTACGTCCATGATCACTTAAAATTAATGCTTAAATTGGTCATTTTCAGGTTGTCTTTAAATAATAAAAAGTGTGCTGTGTTTTAAGATATGAGAGGAAAATTTTCAGCATAGGAGGCACACCAAGAGATCACCACTTTTTTCACAATAATAAATGCTTTTGGAAAACCACAAAACGAGAGAAAAATGGAAAGTAGATGACCCGTGGATGTGATTTGTCCATTCCAAAGTAACCTTTTGTCTCCCTGTGTGTCTGCAGTCTGCAGAAGCTGCCTTGTCAAGTATCTGGAGGAGAACAACACGTGCCCCACGTGTAGGATTGTTATTCATCAGAGCCATCCACTGCAGTATATCGGGTGAGTGAGAGACCTGATTCCCCACACCGCCATGAAGCAAAGAACAGATGGCTCCTCTTCCATTTATCTCTGCTGTTCCGCTGGACGGATCACCGCCTCTTTGGCTGTTTACCTTATAAATGATGCTTTAACTTCATTCAAAGCGGTGTTACTGAAAAACGCTGCAGTGCCGTACACTGAAAACAGTAGAGCTGGTATTAGATGGGCTGTCTCGCGGAGAGGCGAGTGAGTGCAGGTTTACATGTTAATCAACACTGATGTAATTGCACTCATTAGATTTATCTGTAGCTGGAAGCAAAAACAGCTCCGAGTTTACACATATCAGGAATATGGAAAAATTATAACCGCAGGGGTGTTGGGTGGATAAAATAGATCCAACTGATTTTTCTTAAGAAGCAGGTGTTTTATGCATTACTTCATGGCTTTAGACCAGGCGTGGGCAAACTATGGCCCGTGGGCCACATCCGGCCCATTAAACATTTTTACCCGGCCCACCAATCTTGAAAAAAATTAAATAAATAAACCTTGTTAGTGTTTTATTTCCCCTGCAATTCTGATGCTTTCTCGCTAGATGGCACTCTATGATACACAAGCCCATCAGGCCCAATACACGCACATAAACAAGCGTGTGAGATATTAAAACAAGCAAAATGTTACATCAAGCGCTTAGATTACAAACCTAGCGCCGCTAGAAACGCTCGTAACATTTAACGTGCTTGTTTAAAATCTAGCGCGTCATTCTATCGGTCTAATCTAGCGGTTACCAAAGCATGCCATCCATCTGCTCCTGTTCCGGCCCGCTGGTCAAATGTTAGAACTCAATGTGGCCCGCAAATCAAAAAGTTTGCTCAACCCTGATACAGACTGAAAGAGATGTGTATGTTTGGATGTTAACCAAACATGTTCTTTTTAAAACCAGGTTAGCTGGGTTATTTCATAGAAATCTTGGAGACAGAATAAACCTTATGTTTAAAATCTCAGCCAAATAACTGATGAGCTTTTTCAGCCTGTGATGTGAAGTATTTTTTATGTACAAGTGATAATTTGTAGAAAAAAAGGAGAAGACTTCCTTTCAGCCACTGGCCTTGGTTTAAGTCCAGTCTGATCCTGAGAATATCCCGGCTTTACTGTGATTACTCCGATGATCGATTTTAAGCTGAGCAACAACACAGCACCAAACTGTAAATCATCAGGTTCTGTTTAAAAAAGGGCATTACGCTCTAAAGATTTTTTGAAGAAAAAGAAACCTATATTTTTTACAATAGATTTATAATAATGTTGTGATTTTTTTTTTTTGTTTGATCATCAGATTTTTGTTTTTCTAGACGACCACTGTTAAAAACACTATTGGTGACCGCTGAGACAGTCACAGCAAGGTGTATTGATATTATTCAGTTTTTTTAATTTTAATTAGTCAAACTCGTTAATCCATTTAGTCTTGGGGTACTGGAGCATGTCCCAGCTCTCACCAGGTTGAGGGGCAGAGTAAACCCTTGACAGGTAGCCTTGGGTAGCATACCGAGATAAACACTCACTGCTTGAAAGACAAATGAGGCTAATATGGATCTTTTTTTACAACAGTGCCAGGAGGCTAGGGTACACAGAGAATATATAAATCTCACACAGAAAGGGCACAATTTAAACCTCAACAGTTTAACAGAGGCTCAAGCAGAGACCATCTTGCCATAAGGCCGCAGTGCCAAACATGACATCCCTGATTAGTAATATCTCTCTAAAAGCAATCAATGATAAGTGATATTCAATGAGTAGATGGAGTCATTTGAAGAGCTCACCAACAGATCACATTCTTAGCAGGGAAGCTTCTTTTTTTTCTCTTTCTGGTCCCTTTTTTCAGATAATTTGGAAGACTGTGAGATGTTCCCAGAGCTGACCGCGAGAAAGTATTTCTAGCAGGTCTAATGTCTTTCTCTGGGCATTCTCTAACACAGTGGTGTCCATTTTTGGTCCTGGAGCGCTGGTGTCCTGTAGGTTTTCTGTGTTCTTGCATCTACACACCTGATCCGGGTTAATGAGTCATTGTGCCAAATTTTATTGGCTGTTGATCACCCTTTATGTGCAATAGCTTTATTGAACCAGGACACCGGCCGTCGAGGACCGGAATGGGACACCCTTGTCCTATTGGCATATGCCCGCAGTATCTTACCATGAAGTTTTCAAAGAAACATCCTGGTTTAAAAGCCCAAACCACCCTATTTGGATCTTCCAGATGTAGATGAGCGACAGCTCTATTTAAAAGACTTTCCTGGACTATTATACTGAAAAAAAAAAAAAATCTGCTTGCTATTTTGTTTGTTCGGTTACTGTCCACAAAACAAAACAAAAAAAAGTAACAGTACGGTTACTGGAGAGTGTGAAAAAGAGGTGAAGAAGCATGTGCAGGCAGGATGGAAGAGGTGGAGGAAAGTATCAGGTATGATGTGTGATGGAAGAGTTTCTGCTAAAATGTAAGGAAAAGTGTACAAAACCGTGGTGGGACTGACCATGCTGTTTGGTCAAGAGACAGTGGCACTGAGAAAAAGACAGGAAACAGAGATGGAGGTAGCAGAGATAAAAATGCTGAGGCTCTCTCTGGGAGTGACCAGGATGGACATGATCAGAGGAACAGCACATGTTAAAGATTTTGGAGATAAAGTCCGAAAGGCCAGACTGAGATGTTTTGGACATGTGCAGAGGAGAGAGAAAGAGTACATTGGAAGAAAGATGCTGGATTTGGAACCACCAGGAAAGAGGCCAAGAGAAAGACCAAATAGGAGGTTCATGGATACAGTGAAGGAAGACATGAAGATAGTTGGCGTGACCAAAGAGGATTCAGCAGATAGGGTTGGACAGAAGAAACTGGCTTGCTGTGGCGACCCCTAAAGGGAAATGCCGAAAGAAGAAGAAGGTTACTGCCCACAATCCAGTTACCATCAGTGGGGGTAGAAAGTATGCCCAACTGGTAAATTGAGAGCTTTCCTTTGTCGCTCGGTTCTCTCTTTACCACAACAGACTGATGTAGCATATGTAAAGTTTTACAGAAACTACATTAATCACCCGTGGATGGCAAATCAGAGATAATCAATATCTTAGATATACAGTATATCTCATTCATCAAATCGTTTCCCACTGTGAGAATTTGTCATCCCACAAAAAATCCACCTGTTAATGTAATTAAGCATGCAACACTCTTTAAGTTTCATATTCTTGTCTTCAGTTCTGCGTTGTGTCTCTATAGATCAGGGGCCCGTTTCAAGAAGGAGGTTTTGTGGAAACTCTAAGTTTGTTAACCCCAGAATGTGGAAAACTCAGACTTTTCGATTTCAGAAAGGGAGGTAACTTAAATCAGTAAACTCTGAGTTAGTTAAGCCAGTTTCAAGAAGAGAGTTAATCAAAACTCAGAGTCGGTTACTGGGGAAACTGACTCAGCAAACCAAACCTGGTCGGTAGCAGGTTTACTTGAGGAAACCCAGAGTTTCTCACGGTCTCCGCTCCTTTTTAAAGTGAACAGGATTTAAATACGCCTTCCTTGTTCAATCTGTTTCTACATTGATGGATAAATTGCAAAAATTTCTCCGATGAGAGAAAAATAAAGTATGTAAAAATAAAAAAAAAACACCTGTCTCCTTCACGCAGAGACCAAAATGACATGTCCTTTTCTAGATCATAATGTACGTAGCTGAGGACGCTGGATTCATTCACAGGGAAATGAATTTATGACACAAAATAATTTTGAGACCACGAGTTAATTTTCTATCATCTCTTCATTCATGTTTATTTGGGCGGTACCGTTTTTCTTGAGACTCCATAACATACAACAATAATCTTATTCATTCATCAGACACGTCACACACTCTTGTATCGCTTGTTGCGTTACGTTTTTTTTCTTGATTAAAGTTGGAGATGCTGAGCGGCAACAGTGTTCAGCAGCTGCACTGATAGAATTAATTATTTAATAAAGTAAGGTGGTCTACCTGTGATCTACGACATCATCATGTTTTACCTGTTTAAATTATGGTTTTATTTTTCATATTCTTTTAATGCCGACAGGATTATTTATAGAACTACATCAGTGTTGGTAAAGTTTAAAAACACAGTTAGATTTATGTATTTATTGCTCTCCGTAAAATGTATTTCATTATAGGATTATTGTTACTGTACAAATCCCACTTCATCCACAATGAGAAGTTTAAAAAGAAGTTTTAATTCATACAAATATTGGTCTTCTATTTAATTACTGAAGTAATTTCTTAAATGATTGAAAAATTAAGAATGATTTCCCATTTTACTGGAATACGACAACAAAAAAAACAAAAAATAAGTATACTTTGTTCATCCTTCAATGGGAAATCTGTGTTCTATATTACACCGCAGCAAGCTGACGTGAGCTCAGTGGGATTCGATCCTGTGAACTCCCGGTCCAAGGGTGAACGTTGTACCACTGAGCTATAGCACGCCCCCGAGCTCCACCCTTATTCAGTAATTAGCTACACCGAACACTATGATTAAATGTAAACGTGTGTATTTATTCTGGCAGCTATTTCCATCCAGGCCTTTTCTCTCTGCTCCAAAGACATTTTTTAAATAAAACTGTGCTCATACTGTCTGTATGTCTGCAGTAGGACATCCAGCTCAGTCTGTTAGAAATATTCAGACCTCTTTGTTTACTCCTGTTTCCATGGTAACTCCTCATGTCTGCACTCCATTAATCAGGGCTTTTTATTCTCAAGGTGCATTTTCTAAACTCTGAGTCAATCAACTTGAAGTTGATTAATCCAACTGTTTTCAGCTGATCTGAAACCGAAAACTCAGAGTTTTCAATCTCAGAGTTGACCAACTCAAGGTTTAAATTTAAACTCAAAGTTTCTTGAACTTCCTTCTTGAAACGGGCCCCAGGACGTGGCTTGTTGTTTTCAACACACAACAGACTGAGAAATTTGTTGTTTTCAGTTTCTCCTAATGAGCTGCTTAATAGTTGTGACTTCCCGGTCGCCTCGGGTGACTTTCAGTTGAACATAACTCTGACTGGGGTGCATTTAAAAGCAAAGTTAATGTTTTATTCATAGGAGTAGTTCCTCATTTCTCTCATTGTTGTCGGTAATTCTGTCTAAACTTGTGAGATTGTGTTGTTGATTTCTCTTTTTAAGGACTCATCAGTGTTTGTTAATGTGAGAGAAACTTTGTAGCGGTTTATGGCTTTACTTTGTAAAATGAGTGTGACGGAAAACTCCATTTGAATGTAAACTGTAAAATATTTAGAGATATGAAGCATTTTAACAGATGACAAACCTCCATCTGCTTAACAGGAACATGAATCAAAGCTGATGTTGGAGGCTGATCTAAACAGTCTCTTGAGGGAATTCACTGTTTGTTTAATCACGTTAACGTTAAGATATAAACATCATAATGAAGGTATCATCTAAGACTTGATTTTGATCTTCAATCTTTACAATACACCATAAAGAACTCCTGTGATATTGATTGTTTCCTTGTTTTTAACGGTTATGCCAATACATTTTTTATGATTGTTTAAAGTGTTTCGTCTCGCTGGTGTGATTTATTCATTCAGCCAAAACAATTATGACTGCTGGCCTGATATCAAGTCCTGAGCTCCTGCCAAAAACTGCCCCTGGAGGCGTGAAGTTCTGAAAGGTCTGCTGTAAGACCTGGCACCACACCATCTGGGTGACTGGTCAGAAAAGATGAGGTAGTTTCTTCAGGACAAAGTTGGATTAATATGAATAAAGGAACATTTTTCGGCCAATGCTAGTGTGTGTGCACTTATACAAATAAACATATTGAAGTAGAATCAAATCTCAAAAGTAGGCTCTTTCTAAGGCTTTCAATGTCCATTGCATCATTTTGGTATCTTGTATCATTGATTCTGATCTATGTCAGAGGTGGGCAAACTTTTTGATTCGCGGGGCACATTTAGTTCAAACATTTGACAAAGGGACCAAAACAGGAGCAGGTGGATGGCATGCTTTGGTAACAGCTAGATTATACTGATAGAATGACGCTAGATTTTAAACAAGCGCACTACATGTGACATCAAGAGCGTTAAATTTCAAATCTAGCATGCTAGCTCTGAAATCTAGTGCGATAGCGCTTAAAAACATGCATTTAGCGGCACTAGGTTTGAAATCTAAGCGCTTGATGTAACATTTTGCTTGTTTTAACACCGAACGTGTTTGTTTACGTGCGTGTATTGGGCCCGATGGCTTTCCATATCTACTCGCACTGTTTGTTTTGACGATGTGCATATCACAGAAACACACATTTTAATAGAAGCAGTGTTGATGGTTTTTTAATAAAGCCAATATATCCAGAGTGCGCCATCTAGTGAGGAAACATTAAAATTGCAGGAAAAATAAAACATTAGCATGGTTTATTTATTTGATTTTTTCAAGTTAGGTGGGCCAGAATAAAATGTTTAACGTGACGTAGTTTGCCCATGTCTGATCTATAACTACATGCATGATCAGCTGACAATTGACAATCCTAGCATCATGTCTCTTTGTCAAAATTACTGCTGTTAAAATTAACTTCAGCTTCCTATGTCTAAAAGAGCAAAAGTTTGGCCTATTCTTTAAATTTTGATTCTTTGATTCTTTTTATTTTCAGATCCAAAATTAATTTTTGGTGTTCCGTGGTTGTTTAAAAATTTTTTAGAGGCTTAAAATTTTAGATTGAAGATACATATCTTGTCATGCCAAGTAAAATTGCACCGAAACATTTGTTTTATCCAATCTTTACCAAATCGATAACATTGTAATATGGATTGAAAAATTATTTTATGAATAAACAATGGATAAAATTTATTTAAAAAAATAAAAAGACGGTGACAGAGTTCAGCAAGTAACCAGTAGGGCTCAGTGTTTTGCTGCTTTTTGGTTCGAAACGCAGCAGCCTCGTTGAGCAGGCGTTACATTTACACCATGTGAGTATGGCTGCTCCATGACACCAAAACCAATTCAACATGTCTCTACTCCTCGCTGGCTGTCAGAATTTGGTGTCAAAACGTAGTGTTGTGAATTAGATGGAAAGTCTACTTCACATTGTGACGAACATGGAGCATATGTTGCACCCCGACATAGCCTTAGAGAGCCAGTGATTTGTTTGTTTTTTCATTTTTTGTTTCTCCAGTTTTAGCATATATCACATTTCACCACCATGAGATTTACAGCTTGTCATCTGAGATTTTCACAATGAGGTGTAAAGCATTTTTTGTAAGGACGTGTTGCATAAATCAACAGGTATTAAAATCTTCAGCTGAATGATTGCTGTTCTCTCTACTGTTGTACAAGCATACAAGTTTACCGTAATTCTTTTCTCATGTTCTGATTTTTTTTGTGCTGTTTATTACTAAAAAAAAAAAATTCCAGAACTTTCTGGATGCCAATGTAGTTTAACCATAATTGTTTTTTTTAAAAAAATAGAAATTGTGAACTTAAAAAACTAAATTGTCTTATTTGTGTTTTTATTTGTAGCCATGACAGAACAATGCAAGATATTGTCTACAAGCTTGTACCGGGACTTCAAGAGGGTGAGTATCAGTACTTAATATTAGAGATTAATTCAATATTTTAAACTATAACCACTGGTATTGCCGTTATATCCTCATTCTGATTAAAAAATGTGTATTTAAAAGCAATATTTTAACTGTTTGTTTGAAATCAAAAACTTTTGAAGCGGTTTCTAAATGCATTAACAGCATAATTTTAACAATGTCACCTTTCTGTTGTTTTGTAGCGGAGATAAAGAAGCAGAGAGACTTCTATCAGAAGTTGGGTATGGAAGTACCCGGGGACATTAAAGGAGAGCTGTGTAACATGAAGAGTCATCTAGACCAGCGGAATGGTATCTTACACTTTCTTTTCACACGTTTTTTTATTTTCAGACTTAAACGGCAGAGAAATTTTACCATGTTTCAGTTCTTGCATCCCAGATCCCAACTCCTTTTACGTTTGCTATTTGCTCTGAACTTAATGAATCAATTAATCAGATTTATTGGAGCCACACACTCACGCACCAGGTGTCATGCTTTATAAAGTGACCTGATCATCTTCACACAGTTTCACTCCTGATTATTTCACTTAGTTTGAAAGCAAAGTTTAGTAACTTTTATGATTCAAACTTAGACGTGTCTCGTTGCTGTGCTCGTGTTGGTTGATCTGCCTCTACGTCTTCTCTCCATCGTCATCATGCCACCAAAACAGACTGATTGGTTACCAATGTACCTCGGGATTGAACGTTACAGAATCTTTGGGTCTTCTGAGAGTTGAAAATACAGAAAAACTGAGTGAAAAGGCAGTAACTTTATGTCCATAAAATCTGCAAACATCAAGATTAGATCAAGATTTATAAGATCCTGCAAAATATTCAAATAAAACAAGTTCTGCACGGTTTCCTCCAAGGTTTAAACATATTTATCTACTGCTCCACGAGATTCCTTGTTGTTTGTGTGGAAACAGAAAACTACAGATAAGGCTGAAGTTGATGTTTGTGTGGGTTTTTCCACCTTTTTTTTTTAAAGATGAATTTTATTGATTTGCCTCGCTCCTAAAAAAAAAAAACAAGTACTATCAGTAATTGTCCAATAAAAAGACATCAGACAGTTCTTTTTTTTATTTTTGTGGAAAACAGTGGGAGCAATTTCTTGTTCTGAAATGAAATAACAACCAGGTTTTAGTTCAAGAAGAAAAACAGCAAAGCTACAAAAGTTTTTTTTTAAGTTTCGCTGCACAACATGACTTCTTGTTTTCCTGCTTAGTGGCTCCGCATCGATTGAGACAATCAGGTCATCGCAAGCTGCTGTGGTGGTTTGATGCAGGTCACAAACACATCGTGGTTTATTTCTGCTTTGCTTCCATGCAGAGCTGCAGTTTTGTATGTTAGATCCCGCTGGGTGGGGATAGAAGGATATTCAGAATGAAAGAAAACTAAAAAAGTCTCCATAAAAATGGTTGCATCCTATTTCTCTTTGTCTTGTTGGCCAAACCTTTAATTGGAGACACAACACTAACTGGATGGCCATTTCCCAGCACAGATAAGAAACAGAGCCATTCAGATTGAGTCTCTGGTCTGATTATTGTGCACAGCAGCTTTCACAAACCAGTTTACTATCGAGGGTTGCTGTGGATGTGTATCCTGGGGCTGTCTCACCGGCAGCTCTAATCGCTCACTTAATCCCTCTCTCCATTTTGGTAATTAAGGCTCAAATGGAAGTGAAAGTGTTCCCCCGGTCTCAGCGCCAGAAGGCGAAGCATGCAAAACACACAGGCATGTTAAAATACACACGACGACAAAACATGGAAACAAAAAAATTTCCCTTGTGGTTCTCAGGTTTTTATTGGATAAAAACATACAAAATGACAGGCTTGGAGTTCTTTCGCAGGGATTTATGATGTTACAACTAAGAGGAGGGTAATATTAGGAAGATCAAGGATGAAGAAAAGGAATAAAGAGATAGGAAACAAAAGAAATAATTCAGATCTGTAGTTTGGACCGTTATCATTTTAAAAGTTAGAACAGCAATGCTTATGATCCCGACAGGTCAGGACATAAGAAGATGGATAGAGATGGGACGTAAAGGAGTTTGGAAGGGACACTTTTCTCCTTTATGACATTATAGACTCCCATGTTAACACATTTGGCCTGGAAATGTTGTGCCGCTCTGTTCCGTCATCTTTCGCTTGGGGCAACAGCCTCAATCGGGAAGTCCAGGCTTCTCTCACCCCAGCTGCATGTCTATGCAGCGGCCAGCTGTGAGACATAGTCTCTCCAGCGGTTCCGGGGCCTGCCCCTTGGTCTCCTCCCGGTGGGACGTGCCCGAAACACCTCGCCCGCAAGGCGCTCGGGAGCATCCTGACCAGATACCCGAACCACCCCATCTGGCTCCTCTCGACCTGGAGGAGGAGCGGCTCGACACCGAGCTCCTCCCGCATGGCAGAGCTCCTCACCCGATCTCTGAGTGAGAGCCCAGCCACCCTGCGGAGGAAGCTCATTTCGGCCGCTTGTAGCCGCGATCTCATTCTTTCGGTCATCAGGGTTGGAACGTAGATCGACTTGTAAATCGAGAGCCAGTTTGTAAATGTCGTGTCAGTTTGATAAATAATGAAACTCAAATGATATTCTAAGTAATAGAATAAGCTTTTAACTCCAGTCTTTTTCCACATCAGTGACGTCACCTCACATACAAACTCAGACTTCATGGCTTAAGAGTCACTGAGGGCTTGTTTGAAGGTTAGACGTGATAAGATCCCAGACCTACGCTGACTAGAGACGATCGCCATAGAGACAGAGGAGCATGCTCTGTAATACTCTCAGGAGTTTGGTCCTGTTGGGAAATGGAGGGGTGAACACAATCACATCAGAAGCATGAGCAGGAATAAACCTCACACAAACACACACACAGCAGGTTATTACCTCCCCAAACCAAGAAAGTACAGACTGAATTGCTTCGCTTTTAAAGGTTACAGAAAAGCAATGCTTACATGTGCAGCAGTTTTAACACAGCAATACGATTCTGACTTTCATAACCAAGTTTTATATATTTGCTACAACACTGCAATGTCAGAGTGAGAAGAAAATCCATTCCAAAATGTTTTCCTGGATGCATTTGGCAGTAGCTTCTACAGAGGTGCCAAAATGTCTTAGACTATGTTTGTTTGTGCACAAAGCAGAAAGACATTAGAATCACATACTTTTGAGATTTAAGCGGTAGATGTGCATCGAGCTGAGATAAATAATAGATTAAAAGCTGGATGGAGGCTGATGTGGACTGAGGGAAAAAAAAGTTAAACGTTTGCTTGTTGTCTCTTCTCAAAATGCACAAGACAACCCCAATGAAAGACAAAAAAGCCCCCCAGGCAATGTGAAGCAAAATCTAAGCAGGTTATTACAAATAGCAGAAATGTAACAGATCACTCAAATAAACTTTAAAATACGCCATCAGCCAAAACTCTGAACTCATTTACAGTAGCTTATGTGTTTATGAGGTGTTTCCAAACCTTTTATTAGCAGTTCTAGTGGAAAATTAACCAGTTTTATTTCACAAAAAAGAAGAAAAATTAAGAGTAATGATTGTCGTTTTCAAACAACACAAGTAATGACTAATTCTAAAAATGTGTTATATCTTATTCTTACTAGTTAGCCTGAGAGCGGGATACACACTCCACAGATCAACAGTCCGTCAGTCATTCTGTTGCCCATTTTGTGGACCCTACGAATTAACTCAATGTAGACTTTGATATTAGGTGGTAACACTTCTAATGGCTTACCGAAGTGGAAAAGTGAAGTTACAGGGAGAAGAAATAAAAAAGGTGGAAGATTTTAAGTACTTACGATCAACAGTCCAGGGCAATGGAGAATGTGGAAAAGAGGTGAAGAAGCATGTGCAGGCAGGCTGGAACGGGTGGAGAAAAGTATCTTGTGTGATGTGTGACAGAAGAGTTTCAGCTAAAATGAAAGTGTACAAAACCGTGGTGGTATTGTATATCTTAAAGTTTTTAACTACTCTGTGTCTTTTTTTAAACATTTCTTGAAACCTTTAATTCCCTTGCACATCATACCCATCACTGGCACAGATACAGATCTGTGTATTATCTTTAGTCTAGTCCCCCCTTAGACTGATCTAAATGAGTTTTTTTTTTTCTTTCTGCCTGTGTGAAAACACGCCCTGATGGCTGATCACCATGAAAAAATGCTTTTGAACCACCTGACATGCAGTCGCCTCCTAACCAGACCTCTGAAAGATAATTTACTCTCACATACAATTAGATTATTGAGATGAATCGGGTGTTTTCATGGCAAATCTAATTATGACCAATCCATGAATATTGACTCACACTCTTGGTTAGGTTACCAAAATCCACAGTTGTAATGCATTGTTTCTTTTTTTGTGTATTAATTTTAGGCGATGCCAAATCAGAGGACACGGCGAATAAAGAGGCGGGAGAGGAGAAACCAGAGGAGGACAACGACTATCACCGTAGTGACGAGCAGGTACGGCTCTATTCTTTGATGGAAACCAGATTGTTATCCTTTTCTTCAACATTGATAACTCATCTAGTTAAATTGAAGACTTTAAGACAATTCATTCATCAAACGTAAACATCACCAGTTTGTAAAATAAACCCATAAGAAATGTTTTTTGTGACAGCAGGATGAGCCGAAAATTTACATAAAAGGAACTTTTTTGCCGAAGTAAGCATTAAATGAAGAGAAGTAAACTATGAACATGGTTATCTGCAGTAACGGTACAATAATCTTCTAGTTTTCATCTGACTCCTGAAGATGAGTTTGTATTTTGCTTTGGAGATTAGAAGCAAATTGCCTGAAATAATTAAACATTTAGTTGGAACTGGAAACATAAAGGGAGGAAAGTAGTGTTTGGGATAATTGTGGGTACAATAATTTTAAAAACCCGAGCATCAATTATTGTTCTTTATAAAAGTACCTCCCTGGTGGTTTTCTAGGCTGTTTTCACAATTACTGGTTTCTTTTGTTTCCGAGCTGTTTGATGTCTTTGTGCAGACGGCACCGCTCCCCGTCGCCACACACTCCCATTTCCTTCTGCAAAGCCACTGATACCGCAGAAAATAGGCAGTTTGATTTAGTGGCTGAGATTTGAGACCAGCCTTCGCCCGTAGTGCAACTTATTTGCAGGAAAAATAGGTTGGCGTGACGTGGGCGAAGATCTCGCCCTTTTCTAATTCCAGCCGCGGTGGAGCACGCACGCTGAATAGTTAATGCTTCAGACTGAGAGCAGCTTTGTCAAATGTCATGGAAATAAGCGAAAAGGGAGAGAAAGAGAAAATCACTTATAAAAGGAAAAAAAGTTTTAGTATTGAGAGGAAAAAAATTGCTTCGGATTGTAACAAGTTACAAGACTGGGTGAGGAGGTGATGGGGAAGTGGCAGGAGGTGGAAGGAATTACCTAGTAAGACTGAATCTTATTCATACTGGAAGAAAGGAAACAGCAGGAGGTGGAAGAATGATGGTTTGGGAGATGGTAGTAGAAAAGGAGGAGCAGATGTCCGTGTATACAACTCCTTGCAATAAAAAGGAATTAAAATTTCAATTAAATAAGACTATTTCTTAGACTAATTTCTGCTTTTTGTTAAAACATGAGGTGTTGTCCTTTTATTGGGTAAAAATCCTTATCTCAAAGCATACCTAGACAAACATGGTGCCTTTTGTTAGCTCAGAAATGCTGGTACGTATGGTAGATGTTAGCTCTCCCGTTAATGACGTTTTGATCATGTCCAGACCGACCTCAGATCATTTTGGCCACATTATCCAGAGCTTACAGAGACTCCATTACACCAAACACAGTAGCTGCAATATTTGGTGTTCCCCAACATGCTGAGTGCATTAATGCGGGCAATGAGATTTACTACCTTAATGGCACTTAGGCTAATCCTACTAAACTGGAAGCCTTCCCGTCCCTATTTGCATGGCCGCTGGTTCCATGAGGTGCTTTAAAATCTCAAACTTGAGGAGTTGAGGTACTCATTTAAAGGTTTAGTTAGGCAGGGGTGTCAAACCCCGGTACTCAACGGCCAATAAAATTTGGCTTAGGACTCAATAACCTGGATCAGGTGTGTAGATGCAAGAACACCGCCCTGCAGGAACTGAGTTAGACACCACTGAGTTAAGGCATTTCATACAACCTGGGTTTCCTGATGTTGTGGACCAAGTGGTCCATGGTGGCAGGCTTGGTATGTCATCGACAAAGAAAATTGATGCTTTTTATTGATGGTATTTTGAATGCAGCGGTAGCTTGATGAGAACTCGAGGGAATTAGCCACAAGTTTTAGTTGTAAAGTCTAGTATTAGTTCATCTCATACTAAAGTGTTACATTTCTATCTTTCTTTAGTGTAATAAGACTGTCTTCCTCATCGGTTCTCTTGTTTGGTTTTTTGGTATCAGTAAATTTTAAATGGCCCTTTTCAATCTGTATGTACTTTGCATGCAAATAAAAGGATCAAATTTACTCTAAAAAATATACGGTGCCACTTGGAATTTACTGTAAGTTTATTCCAATTTTTATCCAATTAAAGAGCAGCAAACAGACAGTTTAATCTCACTAAGTGGGACATAATTCATTCTCAGGTCAGAAGTTGAAGCCGAGATAAAAGATAAATAAAAGTAGAAAAGCAGAAGTTTAAGAACAGAGAATAAATTACATTTAAAATGTGCATTAATGAGCAAAGAAATAAAAGATCAAACAAGCTAAAGCTTTGGAAGAGTGTGCAAAAACAAGTAGTGTCTGTCTTCACTCAGATGGAAGAGAATAGACATGAATGCCTTATTTCCAGAACTGTCCTCGTCCTCTAGACAACCTTTCAGAGTGTAAAGAATAGATGAGAAAGTGCAGGGGAAATTAAATGCAAATAGTAACACAAAAACCTACATAATCAGTGGAGGATGAACACACCACAGGTCTTTTTCTTAGTTATCAAAGTCAATTATTGCATCTAAAATTATTTTTTTAGAGTACCGCTTGGGAAAAAAAACAGGTTCTCACTAATAGACTCTTCACTAATTTTCTTATTTCGTTTCCAACTAAACCATTTTTCTTACACACATTGACATAAACTCCTTTTGTCTACTTCTGATAAGAGTTTTATTTCCTTTTCGTCTGGTTTTATTGAGTGCAGAGTGGTGAAGCGATTAGATTAATAGATTTAGTGAGTTAATAAATAATGACAAATTATTATTGTTACGATAATGCAGTTTACAGTTATACCAACAACATAAGTAGATTGTCTGATAAATCAAGAACTTTTGGCTTAGTTGCTTCTTCAATGGATTGATGCGGAATCCTAATTACTTCGAATGCCTCATCAATCTAGGTTAGTCCTCCTCTCGCTCCCAAAAAGATATCGAAACTCTTACTTTACATGATTTCATATTCAACCTGGAGTGAACTGCTCAATGTGGTTAAGGGCCTCAGTGACCGAACTGGAAGTTCTGGTTCCTCTGTGTTACTTTGCTGCTAATCAAACAGAACAAGACCACGTCATCTGCAAAGAATCAATACAGAGGGTTTGGGTCTGTAATACACTGGACCGAATCACCATAAAAACTCCAACTACATCTATAAATTCTATCTAGAAAGATGGGAAAATCTTTGCCACACATTCTAGTAGACGGTGGATCAGCGATAGAGCGCTCACCCGCGGACCGGAAGGTCGTGGGTTCGATTCCCGCTGAGACCACCGTCTAGGGTCCTTGGAGAAGAAACCTAACCCCCGCTTCTCCCACCATTGGCGCCGTCGAAGGGCAGCCTGCTGCGGTGTAAGGAGTGCAGCATACAAATTTCCCCGGTGAGGGATGAATAGAGTAATTCATTTTTTTTTTTTTTTTTTTTTTTTAGTAATACATGTAAAAGATGTTTGCTTTATTTACAAGTTTACGTATTTCACTCAAAGAGTACTCTCTAGTGCTTCAGAGGAAATCGGGTGGGTGTGGGCATGTGTGAATGTCGATACATTGTTGTGATGTGGAAGGAGGACGACCCAAAAACAGGACATGAACATGATTTATTTAACAGAAGTCAGGCAAGGCTGTAAGGCATAAGCATAATCCAAAGGAATGTCTTTAAGTCCAAAAATATAACAGTTTAATGAAAACTTGGTCAGGAAGACCTTGCTGGGAACGGCTGTGGTGACCCGACTTGGAAGTCAGAGGAGACTGCCTTTAAATAGGCAGCAGGATCCACAGGTGTGTGTCATCAAACTAATCACCCTAAGGTGTCCCTAATCAGGGCGATGAGGGAGAGTTCAGGGCTCCCTCTGGTGGCAGGTTAGGGGATCGTGACATACCTGTGTGTAGTCTGTTTTTCAAGTGTGTGTGTATGTAGGAGTTTTTGAATGCATGCTCTCTTTTAATTTTTCATAGTTTAACGATCTGGATTCTTCGGTCTGTTTTTATTTGCACTAATGAGCAGTTTGTTTAAAAAGTGCTTTATAAACAAAATTGGATTTACTTTAAATATCTTAAAAACAAAAAAATATATATAATTTTTTTTCAATCTTTGATTTGGATGAACATTAGCAGATGAAAAAGTAGTTTTTTTTGCTCTAAACTATGAACTGATTCCAACATGTCTGATTCTCAAAGCTGCCAAACAAAATCTTCTTTCAAACTAAAGATTTATGAATTCTGTTGATAAAAACGTTGCATCAGATTTCAGCATGGAGGGCTCAGTTATGAGTTTGAAACTTCGCCCTGCATGGCGCAAGAGGCCCACATGAGCTGCTCTTGATGTCTAACTATTGCATTACTACGTCTGTGTTTGTCTGTAGCCGCCCTCCTCTGTTCCACTGGCTTGTCATTAATGTACTATAATGTAATGAAACTGCTGCAGCCTGCTGAGTCCAGCTCACCGCCACAGCTTTTATTCTATATTACCATCCTCCCTCATCGCCTCTGCTACTGAGAAACGAATATATTAGCATGCTAGACATTGCTCTTTTGTAGGGATGCTGTGCCAATGTGTATTTGAGCAGAGAGGAAGTTTAAACAGAAATCAGACTCTCATCAGTCCCACCAATCTAAGAAAATAAGATGAGACAGAGGAACACCCACTCATGAGGAAATATTCTTTTTACTTCTGATATATGAAGGCCAGAGGCTTAGCAGTTGTAATGCCCTTTGGTTAGACTTCTTATAAAAACAAATGGATACACACGGTGAGGGTGGTGACACTGAATGGGCATGAGAGAAGGAACAACTTTGATTCAGTGAAATGACTTATAAACCCACACAGATTCTTTAGGGGTGTAGATTCTAGCTATTTGAAGGCTACTAGCTATTAGTGTTACCTACCTCCTAATCGTGATGTGTGAAGGTTGTCATCTCGTATGAGGGCAACAAATGAGTGCCTGCAACAGCGATTATGTAATTATCTCCATCAATAATTCTTTTGACATGATAGGAGGCATTTCATACACACAATGTTCCCCCTATGCTTTTTCCATTCTTATTCCTCCATATTACTCCAACTCCTCCATGAGTAATGTTGGAGTCCGAGTCTGTTCTTTCTCAGGACGAGCAAGGGATGAGCAACAGTCAGACTTACACACATCCTGGTCTGTGATACAGGATCTTAACTAGTGTATAATGGAGGATCCAAACTCGAATTGTGGTTGTTTATGTACATAAGACACCATGAGCCATGACTTATTTTGCATGAGAGGGCACCTCTCTAGAAATTGAGTTTGATTCTGGTTTCCTGGCCTGCATCTTGGCTGTCTACATAGATACTCTATGTCACATTTATTTGGAGCTGGAATGATATTTGAAACACCGAATTCTTGCGCAGAGTGCACAGAAGGTTGCTGGCTTATGCCCGTGTTTGAACAAGGCTTTTTGTGTAGTTTGCATGTTCTTCCTTGTGTTCACAATTTCACGTTATAAAACCAAACTAACTTGAGTTTTTCTGATTGAATAGACAATTCAATCAGAAAAATTGAATATTCACTTTATCACAAAATAAAGTGAATATAGTTATTCACTGTAACTATAACTGCACTGTTCCGTTCCGTCGTCTTCCGCTTATCCGGGGCTGGGTCGAGGGGGTAACAGCCTCAGTTAGGAAGCCCAGGCTTCTCTCACCCCGCTGCACCCGGAAGGATCCCGAGTCGTTCTCCAGCCAGCTGTGAGACATAGTTTCTCCAGCGGGGTCCAAGGTCAGCCTCTTGGTCTCCTCCTGGTGGGATGTGTCTGAAACACCTCACCAGTGAGGTGCTCGGGAGGCATCCTGACTAGATGTCTGAACTACCCCATCTGGCTCCTCTCGACCTGAAGGAGGAGTGGCTCGACACCAAGTTCCTCCCAAATGGCAGAACGTGTCCAACTTGCTAGCTGCAATAGATTTAATCTCACTCCATGACCTCCGGAGTGTTTTAGATGAATAGATTTTATTAGATTGAAGATATAGATTACTATATTTTTGTAAAAAATGTAATGCTTGGTGCACTGTGTAATTCTGTTTATCTGGGCGTTGCGTCAAAGCGGCAACAGTATGGACATACACAGAGCCCGTTCAAACTTTATAAAAATCTAAACTAAGACACAAACAAAATCCTTTTTAAACAGCACCGGCTTAGTTTTTTTTTCAATCTGCGCTGTGATTTTATTTTCTTTTTTTGTTTGACAGATTTCAGCAAATCTGTAAAGAAATATTAAGTTTCTGCTCTTTTTCTGCTCTGAGCTCAACTTTAACACCAAATAGGAGCTGGCATCTATTGCTAGTCATGCCTGTAGGAGCAGAATGAGTGCAGATAGATAGAAGATGTCTTCAAAGAGCTTCAGCAACTAGAAAATGATACAAAAAAAAAAAAAAAAAGGCTGGTGAGAAGTGCACTGAAAGGTGGATGTGAAGTTTTTAAAAATAGAAATGATTCTCATGGAAACAAAGAAGCTCCTTTTACGTCAGAAGCACGATGCTGTCACTGAGTGTAAATGATTCTGTAGGGTGCATGTCACTGCCGTGTCTTGATGTTCCTGATCAGGTTTGGGGTGTGTGTGTTTGTGTGTCTCCATACAGGTCAGCATTTGCTTGGAGTGTAACAGCAGCAAACTTCGGGGCCTGAAACGAAAGTGGATTCGCTGTTCAGCACAAGCAACGGTCCTCCATCTGAAGAAGTTCATCGCCAAAAAGCTTAACCTGACATCGTTTAATGAGGTACCATGTCTGTAAAAATTTTCCAGAGTTTTAATCATGTAGGATTCATTTTGTGACTCCATAGATCAAACTAACCTGTACACAGATTTTCTTCTTCTATTTTTTCCCTCAAACATTGGAAGTGTTTTAAAATACTGTTTTGTGATCATGTTGAACAAAGGAGATTGTTCTATGAGGACAATAGAGAACTTTCTCGAATGTCCTAACTAAAGGGACCCAAAACTTAAACAATCGTGATGTTGTAACCAGAATAGTTGAATAAAAATCCAGAACATTGCTTCTAAAATCCAGTATAAAGTTTGTAAAATATTGCATAAAGTCAGTCAACATGAGAAAAAGAGAAGAGAAAATTCTATAGTAAAGTTAATAAATTAAAAATAAAGTGATTTAAATTCAGATTGAAGTAAATACAATCCCACTTTAAAAGTGTGTGAAATTTAAATTAGGATGTGAAATTCAGAGTTTTTGAAAAATGTGATTTTATAGTGTATAAAATCTAGAATGAAATTAATTAAAACAAATAATGGTTAGTGCTATTAAAAAAAGATCAAAATCCAGATTATAGTTAAAAAAAAAGAAAAGATTAATGTTAATAAATGGCAAGTGTTTTAAAATAAGGGTGGAGATGGTGGCCGCGTGGTTAGCGCGTTCGCCCGCGGACCGGAAGGTCGTGGGTTTGCGTCCCACGGAGAGCACGTCTAGGGTCCTTGGAGAAGACACCTAGCCCCCACTTCTCCCACCATTGGCGCCGTTGAAGGGCAGCCTGCTGCGGTGTAAGGAGTGCAGCAAACAAATTTCCCCGGTGAGGGATGAATAGAGTAATTCAAAATAAACAAATAAACAAAATAAAAAAAATAATAAAAAAAAGTATTTATTTAATTATTTTTAGAAATGTTATGAAATCCAAAATAAATGTAATAAAATTAAGATTACAGTTAGTAAAGTTAAGAATAAAGTTAATAAAATTATGACTTTTTAGTCAGTTGGTCATCTTCTTAACCGTCTATCCCTTTCGAGGTTGCAGGAGCCCATCCTGGCTGATTTGAGGCGAGGGGTACGGTACACCCAGACAGGTCACCAATCTTTTGCAGGGTTATACATATACATACTCATTCCTAGGGGCAATCATGTAGTGGCCAATCAACCTAACATGCATGTTTTTGGAGGGTGGGAAGAAGTGAAAATATTTGGAGAAAACCCACACATGCACGGGGAGAACATGCAAACTCCACACAGAAAGGCCGAATTCCAAGCCTCGTGCACACCTGGGACTCGAACCCACGACCTTCTTGCTGTGAGACCACTGTGCTATCCACTGAGCCACTGTGCTGCTAGTGACTTATTTAATAATTATTTTTCCGTAATAATTATTAGGGAAAGATCGAAGTCTGTTTAGTGAACTATATGAGGTGATAAAATCTAGAATAAATTAATTCATATCCACATCATATCCAAAAAGTCTCCAATTAAAATTGGTCAAATTCAAAACCCTAAATGAGTTTTAGTCAAATTATTTTACCAGCCAAATTATTCTTTAAAATCCAGATTACTGAGGTCCAGATTTAACTCTTTTCTCTGTATTGAGTTCGATTCAATTTGATCATTCTCTCGCTCTGACTCACACCAGCCTTGGTGTTTAAGTTTAGAATGAAAATAATCCTTCATAACATCTAATTTTCTTATATTGTTTCATCCGATCGTTCAGAGCAGCAGGAGAGAGAGTGGGCGATAGTTTGACAGATGGATTTTTACACGGCTGTGAATAATCTTCTCCGTCACCTTCTAACTGTCTGTTTTTCCCATTTTCTCTCTATTCTTTCATCTTTTGGCTGTCACACAAATGAGTGGGAAGCTTTTGTAACACAACGCCACCGATTCCTCACTGCTCGCTATTGTCCTCTCATTCTCTCAGTATAAAAATGTTTCTAAGCATAGTTTTAAATATACGTTGATGTATGCAGGCCTGACACACATCTGCGCGGCCAGACCTGAAGTTCATGCATTAATAATTCAGACTGAAACCAGAAAATAAACTTTAAAATAAATGTTTTGA
The DNA here is from genome assembly GCA_902685375.1 of Neostethus bicornis. NCBI lineage: Eukaryota > Metazoa > Chordata > Actinopteri > Atheriniformes > Phallostethidae > Neostethus > Neostethus bicornis. The sequence goes on along the minus strand of CACRXE010000076.1, from coordinate 7,845,312 downwards.
GACGAACGTAGGAGTTTGTCAAAGTTTCTGCTCTCGCTACTTTTACTTAGTTTAACCAAACAATGAACCAAAATAATTGTTTTTACCGTTTAATTGCGTTTATTTCCCTCAAAGTTCAATTTACACATCATTTAAAAACCCTGATTTAATTTGTTGCATTAGTTCCATTGTTGCATTGTGATCTGTAGTGAGAGGAGGGAAGAGGTGGAGAAAAAACTGGAGAGGTGGAGGTTTGCACTAGAAAGAAGAGGAATGAAGATTAGTCAGAGTAAGACAGAGTACATGTGTGTGAATGAGAGGGATCCAAATGGAAAAGTGAGGTTACAGGGAGAAGAGATAAAGAAGGTGGAAGATTTTAAGTATCTAGGATCAACAGTCCAGAGCAATGGAGAGTGTGGAAAAGAGGTGAAGAAGTGTATGTAAGAAAGCTGGAATGGGAGAAGAAAAGTATCAGGTGTGATGTGTGACAAAAGAGTTTCAGCCAAAATGAAAGGAAAAGTGTTCAAAACCGTGGTGAGACCCGCCATGCTGTTTGGTCTAGAAACCATAGCACTGAGAAAAACACAGGAAACAGAGATGGCGGTAGCAGAGATGAAGATGCTGAGGATCTCTCTGGGAGTGACCAGGATGGACAGGATCAGAGGAACAGCACATTTTAGAGGTTTTGGAGATAAAGTCAGAGAGGCCAGACTGAGATGGTTTGAACATATGCAGAGGAGAGAGAGTACATAGGAAGAAGGATGCTGGATTTGGAACCACCAGGAAAGAGGCCTAGAGGAAGGCCAAAAAGGAGGTTCATGGACGCAGTGAAGGAAGACAAGACAATAGTTTGTGAGAAGAAGAGTTCCAATAAATTTTTGATCCCTCTTCCTGACATTATTTCTCTCATGCAGTCACAGCTCACACTAACTCACACGTAAACACACTCATACACACTCAAAACACAAACTCACATAGCCACCCACAAAAACACATTCTTGATTTGAAACCTCTCTGTTTAGTTTAATTGAAAAGGGAATTGTACATTTTTACAGAACACAGGCTTGAAAAAGAAAGGGTTATTCAAAAGGCTTGTTTTCATCTGTAGTCATTAAAATTTTTACAGCTTCCTCAATAAAAACTTGGGGAAACTTTTTCAATTTTTGTCTCATAAAGGTTTTTATTTTTAAATCCCGAATGCAGCTGTTAAAGATGGTTTTTATGAGCAGGTGGAGGAGTGATAAAGGCACAGTGCTGCGCTGGGATGTCTCACCATGCTGCTGTGGAGCAGCTCAAACTCCACCTGTAGCAACACAAAATCCATATCTAAAAAATTTCAAACAAATTGCCTTTCAAATCAATATTCCATGTAAGAAATTGCCTCTTTTGTTGAACATGTGGTGAGAACCAGAAGGTGGCGCTGTGACAGTGTTCTCCAGCTTTTGATTTGCCTCTTCCTCTTTGTATTCTCCACAGTAAGGGCAGACAGATGTGAGGCTCAGCTCAGCAGAATATTAATGCTGATTCATTGGAGCTAGAGCTTCTTAGCTAGAGGTTTCAGATTGAAATCAGACACAATTTACACATCAGGCAGAGGTCGCTTCATGTCCAAATGAGGTGACCCCAAAAAGTAGAGGCGGTAGAACAGAGCAAAATATATAGTATATAAAAAAATATAATGATTTACATATGAAATAGCTGCACTGTGGCGCTGTGGCTAGCACGGTTGTCTCACAGGAAGAAGGTTGGGGTTCGAATTCACTTGAATCACTGGTCTTTCTTTGTGAAGTTTGCATGTTCTCCCGAGTATGCAAGGGGTTTTGTTCCAGGTATTTCGGTTTCCTCCAAACCTTCAAAAACATGCATGCTAAGTTGATTTGCTGCTACAAAATTGCTCCTAGGAATGAACGTGATTATGGATGGTTGTGTGTGTGTTTTTGGCGCTGCAGCAGACTGGTGACCTGCTCAGGGTGTACCTTGCCTCTCGTCTGAAATCAACCAGCCTCCGGCACCCCACTTAAGAGAGAAGTGGTTCAGAAAACAAACATTTAAAATATTTTTTAAAACTTGAGATGTTGCTTAAGATTTAGTAAAACTTGACGTTACCGTTGCCATAGTAACATCTTTAAATGTTTTATTGCACATTTTTGTTAGTTTTAATCCTGAACTGCTGAAAGTTTGCATAGATAAATTGATGGATAATAGATAAAAACTTTATGAACCTCCTGCAGGGAAAAATCTGTTGTATCTAAACATACATTGTAACATTTTATTTTTTGGTTATTATTTAACGAATGTCTGATATCATAAAAAAAGGCTTGCTGTATATTTTTTTCATATCATTCAGTAATTTTTGCTTTCTTTTTTTGTCTCTCTTCCAGCTGGACATTTTATGCAATGAGGAAATCTTGGGGAAAGACCACACTTTGAAATTTGTTGTTGTGACTAGATGGAGATTTAAGGTAACGTCTCACACGTTGGAAAACATTCTTAGAAACGTATATTAAAGTTCTTATCAGATGTTTTTCACTTTGTTTTTCTATTTGCAACACATAAAACTCTCATAAAATGTTTTTTTTTTCCATCTCATGGCCTTTACTTATCAAAGTTGTGTGCAAAATTATTTCAATTTTTCCACACCCAAGGGTAGAGCTGTGATTGGCCCTGAAAAGTTCAACCCAAAAGAGTCCAAGCCCAACAGAATTTGACCTGCCTCGAGCCTGACAAGAACATTTTTAATGACAGCCTAAACCCTCTCAGAGCCCAACATTATTCAAATGAGCGCATGGCGCACACACACAACTTTTGAGTCGTTTATATACGATTAAACACAATTTATAGACACCTTAATGAACACAGAGATCTAAACGTGAAAGACAAGTGAAAAAAGAAAAAAAAAAATTCTAAATCTATTTTTCCCACGCTAATTGAATGACCACCCACATGCGAGCCCGACCTGGCCTGAGTAAAAAATGTGACAAATTGAGCCCGATAGTCGGGTCGGGCTCAAGCTAAGAATTACAGCTTTACTCGAGAGTTCGTGTCACTTATGTAGAGGAGTATACTTGTTTCGTTTAGGTGTACACAAGGCCTGATCTTGATAAATATGACGGCTAAAAAGAAGTTTAATGATAACAAACTACAATCACCGTCTTTTGATGGTAAATTTTGCAATGTTTTGCATCATAAGGAAAGCTAATTTTTACATGTCATTTTAATGCAATTTTTTTAGTAATTAAAAAGCCATATTTAGATTTTAAAAAGGCAGTTATTTTTGTCCTTGTTGTGCCAATGTACAATGTGGTGTGCAGTAGAGGTAAGATCCTAAGTCCCAGCCTGAGCCCAAGGCTGGGTCGGGCCTAAAATGTCAATTCTCTCACTGACTTTTTTAAAATTAATATATGTTTATAAAATGTATACAAAATATATAAAAAAAATTTAAAAAGCGTGTTCCTGAAAATGTTCCTATTTATAAATGACCCTCCTCCTCCCGAGTCCTCACAAATAAAATATGTAATCTCGGGTTTGCTTCAGGCTCGGGCCTGAAAATCAAGTTAATTGGTCAGGCTCGGGCCAGGTCGGGTTTTAATACTCTTGGGCCGGGTCAGGTCGGGCTGGATTTTGTAGGCCCAATTTCGCCTCTTCTTCTTCCGGCATTTCCCATTAGGGGTCACCACAGCAAGTCAGTTTCTTCCATCTAATCCTATCTGCTGTATCCTCTTCGGTCATACCAACTATCTTCATGTCTTCCTTCACTGTATCCATGAACCTCCTCTTTGGCCTTCCTCTAGTCCTCTTTCCTGGTGGTTCCAAATCCAGCATCCTTCTTCCGATGTACTCTCTCTCTCTCCTCTGTACGTGCCCAAACCATCTCAGTCTTGCCTCTCAAACTTTATTCCCAAAACCTCTAACATGTGCTGTTCCCCTGATGTACTCATTTCTAATCCTGTCCATCCTGGTCACTCCCAGAGAGATCCTCAGCATCTTCATCTCTGCTACCTCCATCTCTGTTTCTTGTCTTTTTCTCAGTGCTACTGTTTCTAGACCAAACAGCATGGGTGCTCTCACCACGTTTTGTACACTTTCCCTTTCATTCTAGCTGAAACTCTTCTATCACACATCACACCTGATACTTTCCTCTAGCCGTTCCAGCCTGCCTGAACACGCTTCTTCACCTCTTTTCCACTAGTGTGCGGTATTAATTTTGATTACACGTGCAAACCAGTTTTGTTTCCTTTGCTACGAACATAAGACTTCCGTCTTCTACGATGTTTAAATGAAAAGATTCTACTTTCTTTTTTTTTTTATTATTATTTTAGATCTTTTAGAGTTGATCATTTTAGTAGAACTTTCTATCTCGACACCATGTGGGCGCAAATTAGCTGACTAAATATATATTTTCTGTTTTTTTCCCCCCAGAAATCTCCTCTTCTGCTCCATTACAGACCCAAGATGGACCTGCTGTAGCTACAACGGACCCGGTGGTTGTTTTATTAACATTTTGTTGGCCCAGTGGCCGGACTGTGCCCAAAACCTTTTTTTATTTATGCAAAGACGATCAACCAACACCAAGCAAAACAATGACGTGACGCTACCAGTCCAACAAAAGCCAGCAAAACCATCCTTCATGTCAAAAAAAAAAAACTGGCCTTCAGCACAGAAACCGTAACACTGGCGCATTTTTTAAAAGCAAAACCACCTTTTATTTCCCTTTTCGTCCGCTACATCCTGCATATGTGAACAAAGAGAAAAAAAAAATGGAGAGAAAGCATATATTTATACTTTTTTGTACAGAAGAGACGAACCAAGACACTACTGGTGCTCTGTTTACAAGATGTCGGGAATCACGCGACCATCGTTCATGCAGGTTTCATCCTCACGCAGCGACCGCAGAAGGTGCTCTTTCTTTCCTCCATCAAACGGCATCTTTCCACACCGATCACGTCCGGGGAGCACACAAAGGTACATGGAAAATTTATCAAACGGGAATCCATTTAAAGCTGTTTCAGTCTCAGTCTGTTTTAATTTCGTTGGATTCCTGATGATTGTCAATTGTGAATAGGCGATTTTTTTTTTTTGTTTGTGTAGTAATTTATGTTCTATATACCGATTATTGTACATAAAATGTCATTATAGAGATTGAAGAGAGACTTTAGACTGTTAAAAGAGTGGATCCCTGAAGTGCTATCTATATGTTGGGCCATGTGTCCGCGGCTTATGAAATTAGGATTTTTAATGACAAAAAAAAACTCACTATCAAAATATATGAAAGCATCTTTTTATGTTGTCTAAGGAAGACAAAAAAACAGCTCTATCCGTCTTTACCGGTTTATGGGAGTTCAGAGAAGAAAGAGAAACATCAAAAGCAGAAATAAAATATTAAAAAAAAGTACAGTTCAGATATTTAACTTTTATTTATTTTATTTTTTAAAAAGCAGCCGATCCGCCCGAGAAAAGCCTGTAAAACATCCGTTCATATCCGGGTGGAGAAGTCGCTGTGTTTCATATCTCATTCCGCCCAACCTGCAGGCTACCCCTCGTTTTTTTTAAACATTTTATTTGCAGTTATCACATCGCAACGCGTTTTAATACCAAAGCTGCAATAAGAATTTTTTGTAAGAGTAAATAGAACAAGGCACCAGTGTCACTCCTCCTCCTCCTCCTCACCACTCCAGTCTTATTCTCTTCATCAAGACTCGTCACGAAGGAGTGCAAAAACCAAACCTTTCTGTTGCATCTCACTGCCAGATGCAGGAAAATTACTCTCAGTGTTTCTAAAAGTTCATTAGATAGTTTGGGTGTAAAATTGGATTTTTTTTTCTTTCTTTGTAAAACATTCAAAAACAACTTTGCAAAAGACTTTTTTGAAAAGAAAAAAAAAAAAAGCAGATTTAGCAGAAAGTGTTTTTAAACATTTTGATAAAAAAAAAGGTAAAAATGACCAGAGTTTGGTTGTTTGGTGCTGATTAATGTGTTTTAATCCTGAGACGAGTGCTGCTCATCACTGGAAAGTCTTACTGTGTTAAACATCCTGAACGTTAACAGAACTGGATCCCTGAACGCTGTCCCATCTCAGGCAGTATTACCTCACTACAACTCATTAAAACCTTCACATCAGAAACTTTTTCAAAAGTTGTCCACTTTATGCACAACTAGAGGTTGAAACAAAATGAGCAATTATTTGTTTGACTTGATTAAAAACTCAGAGTGAATTAATTTGTTACAGTCGTTCAAATAGAAAACAAAAAAATATCTGAAAATGTAACGTTCCGTCATCTTCCGCTTGTTCCGGGTCGGGTCGAGTCGTGGGGGCAACAGCCTCAAACGGGCAGCCCAGGCCTTTCTCACCCCGGCTGCATCCTCTAGCTCACCCGGAAGGATCCCAAGTCTTTCCCCGGCCAGCTGTGAGACATAGTCTCTCCAGCGGGTCCAGGGTCTGCCCCTTGGTCAACCCCCGGTGGGATGTGCCCAAAGCACCTCGCCCGCAAGGCGCTCGGGAGGGGTCATCCTGACCAGATGCCCGAACCACCCCATCTGGCTCCTTTCGACCTGGAGGAGGAGCGGCTCGACACCGAGCTCCTCCCGGATGGCAGAGCTCCTCACCCGATCTCTGAGTGAGAGCCCAGCCACCCTATGGAGGAAGCTCAATTCGGCCGTTTGTACCTTCGATCTCATTCTTTCGGTCACCACCCACAGCTGGTGACCATAGGTGAGGGTGGGAACGTAGAGCGACTTGTAAATCGAGAGCTTTGCTTTTCGGCTCAGCTCTCTCTTTACCACGACGGACCGATGCAGGGTCCTAGTTATTGCTGACGCCGCACCGATCCGCCTGTCGAGCTCCCGCTCCATTCTTCCCCTCCTCGTGAACAAGACCCTGAGATACCTAAACTCCTCCACTTGGGGCATGACCCTGTCCCTGACCCGCAAGGGGCATTCCACCCCTTTCCGGGCGAGGACCATGGTCTCGGAAAATGTGACGTAAAAATTCAATTATGAAAAGAATAAAAGAAAAACTGAGAAAAGTGGGACCCCTCCCAAATTCCAAAGTCCCTTCTTCCTCATGCTAAGACATATCGATTGAATAGAGGAGGTCTTCAAAGTATTCCTTCCACCGATCTATAACGTACCGAGTCGAGGTCAGCAGCTCCCCATCCCCAATGTAAACAGGGTTGATGGTGTACTGCATCCCCTTCTTGAGCCGCCGGATGAGGGACCAGAATTTCTTTTGAGCCCTCTGAAAGTCATTTTCCATGGTCTCGCTGAACTCCTCCCAAACCCGGGCCTTTGCCTCAGCGACCACCAAAGCTGCGTTCCGCTTCGCCCACCGATACTAGTCTGCTGCCTCAGGCGTCCCGCAGGGCAAGAAGACCCGGTAAAATTCCTTTTTCAGCTTGATGGCATCCCTCACCGCCGGTGTCCACCTGCGGGTTCGGGTCGTACCGCCATGGCAAGCACCGATGACCTACACAGCTCCGGCTTGCCGCCTCGACAATAGAGGTGCGGAACAGAGTCCACTCTGACTCGATGTCCCCCACCTCCTTCAGTACCTGTGAGAAGTTCTGCACGGTGCTTTTCCTTTCCACATTTCAGAGATCCAGTCTGACGTTCAGCTGCTGATAAGTTTATTTTTATTTCCCAGTAACATTTGTTCCCTCCAGCTTGTCTGTGAATCTTTTTTACTGTGCATCGGCTTTTTCTTCAGGCGATTAAGCTGAAAAACATCCGCCATGGTGCTGATTTCATCCTAACAAATTAAATGTATCACACACGCGTGCGTTTCTGTCTGATGGGGATTTTTTTGGTGCTGAAACAGAGGTCATGTCTTGATGTAACACCCTCCGGAATCATCAGCTTTATTTTCATCCTTTATGTTGTTTGGAAAAATTATTTTAACGGTGACAAAAATTGGTTATAATAGAGAAAAAGTTTTTTTTTTTGGGTCATCATAAAAATAAAATGGAATCAATCTTTCTCGTTTTTATTCAAACCAAACTTTTCTTGTGTTGTTTTTGTGTTTTTCTGGACCTGATGAGAAGCGTGGGGTTGGTCAGACCGATGCATGATGGTGCTTTTTTTTCTGGTGCTAACTAACCCAAACACACATCCAGTTTCAGACAGAGAAGCATTGTGGGAAAAAGCAGGTAAAAGAACAAACCTTCTCCGTCTCTTATTGATTTCTTGCTTCGGCCACTGGCTTTAGACTCTCTCTGGAAAACAAACTGAGGGAATTTCAAACTAGTCAAAGCCTGTGACGACTCTGATGCTGTGAAGAAATAAAAGTAAAGTGGTGAGAAATTGGGTTTTACTGGCACCAATTTCATGGCTGGAATAGAAACCACACTTATTATCGGATTTTTTTTTTGTCTCTCCGTCAGATTGAGACCTGCTTCCATCTCATACAGATAATTGACTATGTGAGACTTAGCTGATTTTCTTTCCATCCTGAATCTGCTTTTGAGTCTTTCTAAGAGGTCAGGCTATTCCTTCGCAGGTGGCCAAACACTCTTGGTTTCATCTTTCACCTTCAATTCACCAGAACGGATTAATCCTCACCTTTAAATAAAAAAAGGGACCAATGTTAAGTCTTCAGGGTCGATGTCCTCTGCAGCCGAGCAAAGAGGCTTAAATGAGACCGGATACATAAAGATCATCAGTCCTTTATCTCTTCTAGTTAGCTCAGTCTGGGTAAATTACAATTTACTGCATAAAACTGAGTAAACTGGCTCCTTTGCTCCAACTTGCCTCTCAGCTCTCCCATTCATCTTCACTCTCTCCAGCTTTTATTGGCTGTGAAATCATTCCTGGCAACTTAAACTGGCTTTTGTGTGTTTACTTCGGGGTATTAAATGTCCACATCGGGAGTGTAAAAGCTCTCTTTGTGCTCCAGCTGAGCTTTCTGGGTTTTCTGTGAAGCTTGCTAATCTCACCGGCGAGCATTGTGGCCAGCAGACCGTGAGGGTCACTCAGACGATGACGTGGACTTAAAAATACAGAATTAGTTTGGCTGTGTGAGAACTACCAACGCTGTCCATGTAGCGGGAAGCTGTCTGGAATTATGGATTGTTTTTTAACTCTTCAGGACTGTGATTGTTGCTTTTAGCAATTAAAAGTCGAGCATTTGTGAGTGAACATCTGGTTCCAGTGACTCGGGAGAAGAAGCACAAGAAAAACCTTGCTTCTTTTTAGCAGGCGTTCCACCATTTTTAATCAATATGTTTGTTCAGATCCATGCTTTATTTATTATGGATGATGCAAGACTTTACAAAGCTTGCTTTGACTCATGGAAATGGCTTAAAATAATTAATTATTGATTGTGTTTGTTTCACGTAGCAATGCGGAGACAACACACAGGTTGTGTTGCTTTTTTTTTTCCCAAGGATAGCTCTAGGGGAGCTATCCTTCTCCCACAGGAGAAAAAAAAGATTTGCAAGAAAAATGTGCAATATACGCTTCTCAGAGGGTTCAGAATCCAACTCCATTATTTGACTCTGTTTTTTTTGTCCAGTCAGCTCCTCAGGTCACTAAATGCCTTCTGGTCCTGAGGGTGACCAGGAAATCTCAGAACACACACTAATGCACCCTAAATACAAATGACTGGATTTTTTAATTATTATTAATCTCTCTTTTTTTATAAACAACAAATTTCTGATCATTCTTTTTAGCTCCTTTTTTTTGTTTCCAGGTTACTGCAGGCACTTATTTGGGTGTCCTTTTTCATGCCTCCTTTTTGTATTGTTGTTATTTATTGCACATGTACTGAACTGGTTTCCATTTAAACATGTTTAAATTCATGGAGTTTTTGGGTCGGGAATGGGGCTGGAATTTCTTACAAATCTACAGAAGCTTTTGTTGAAAAAAATAAATGTGTATTTCATGAAAAAATGCCTTTAAAAGTGCAACTAGTGTTTTGATTTTTTTTTAAGTTTGTACATCTACACTTTATTATGTGCTACTTTGCATTTAACTGTGTAACTGAAACAATTCAGCGGCATAAAACCAGCAACAAGGCTACAGATTTTTAATTTTTGATTTACAAATGAAACAAGAAATTTACAAAAACAAGACACTTAATACATGACCGTGCAATATAGTGCAAAGAAATAGACGAAGTCACTTTGTGATTCTACCAAAAGCTAGAATGCGGCCTGCGGCTTTGCGGATCCATTCAGCAAAGCCAGCTTTTGGGTGTTAGGTTGGACACAGTGCTACTGGACTTGGACGCCGGTGGATAAGGGCGAGGGGCCATCGAGGTGTTTGCACTGTAGCACTCAGATTTCCCTTCGGGATGAATATAGTATTTTCAATTTAATTCAACGCAAACTCGAATAAAAAGGTTTCAATGCTGTCTTCTGGACGGTGTGTTACTGATCGAAACTTCTCGATCATCAAATACACTGTCCAGAAGACAACTTTGAAACCCCTTATACGATGGCTCACTCCTGGGTAAAGGAGGGATCCCACTGCCAGGATGTAGAAGGAGAAGGTGGACCCAAATGCAGGACAATAAAACAGAATTTTACTACCCAAAAGTCCAGTCCAGTAAAGCTGTGGGATTAACGCAGGATCAAAAATTCAAATACTATAACAGAGTTCAAAGATACAACTTATGATCAGGCAGCCAGAATGGAAGACCTGGCTGGAAGAGATAGTGACGACGATGGCCCGACAAAAATCTCTGGAATGATTGAAATGATTGAAATTGAATGATTTAAATAAGTACCAGGATCCACAGGTGTGTGTCATCAGACTAGTCACCCTCAGGTGTCCTTAATCAGGGTGATGAGGGAAGGACCAGGGCTCCCTCTGGTGGCACGGAAGAGGATCATGACACACACAGATCCAACCAAACTGTTTCACCAAACCAAAATCAGCCAGTAATATGTCTGATTCAGATGCACACTCCTGAAACGAACCAATTCAAATCCTAATTTAATAAAATGACCGGCACAGCAAATCAAACTGTTTAAACATCAAACTTAACCTTACATGTGGAGTTAGTGTGTTCAACTAACACATTGCACAATACAGTAGGATGAGCAGAATCCTGGCAATCAGAAGAAATGATGTCATCATGATTCCTCTCCCAAAAGAGGAAGATGAGCCAACAATCAAAAGAAAAATGTCCACTGGATTTTCTAAACCTTATTTACTATCTCATGGTCACAAGGGTTCTGAAAGCACATACCAGCTAGTTAACAGGTGAGAAGCAGGATACACTCTGGCAGTGGTGGATGAAGTACTCACTTTTTGTACTTAAGTAAAAGTTCAGATAATTAGGCAAAAAAATTTACTTAAGTAAAAGTAAAAGTATCAATAAAAAATCTACTTAAGTAAAAGTACAAAAGTAGTTGGTGTAAATTTTACTTTTTAAGTAAAAAGTAAAAGTATTCGATCATAATTCAAATGTTATTTTTTGTGCTATAGGGTGTCACCAAACCACCCTGGTTTTTATTCTATTTAACCAGGATAAATACTCTGCAGGGGTGTGACCCCCTCTCCCGCCTCTTTTGGTCCACAAAAAAAAAAATAAATAAAAGGAAAGGGGACAAGTCAAGCTATCCCCTAGAAGGGCCAGTGCATGGGCTGCCAAAATGGAGGAAAATGACACTTATTTTTTAAAATGTTTTTGGGGGAGGCCCATAGTCACTATATATTGGCTTTGTCAAAGCCCCACCCCCCTTTGGAAAATTCTAGATACGCCCATGCTCTGTGTAATGATGGCTCAACTTTTTATTTAGAAGTAAACACAACGAACAACGATCTTCTGACTCTTTTTAATTTGTACTATATTTGATGTTAGGTTTTTGGCGCTGAATGAATGCGGAAAATGTTTCTCGATTCATGACTTCTTCTCCCGATCAACTGCTTCTTTTGATTTTTGGCGGTGCGGCTTCAAGATGCGCAAAAAAAAAAAAACTGTGTATTTTTCAAATTTCTGAACGAAAATGTAGCAAAAAATGTAAAACACACTTTTAAAAAGTAGCGAAGTAAAAGTACAGATATTTGCTCTAAAAATGTAGTGAAGTAAAAGTAAAAGTACCGGTCTTAAATTTTACTCAAGTAAAGTACAGATACACAATTTTTTTACTTAAGTACAGTAACGAAGCACATTTACTTTGTTACGTTCCACCACTGCACTCTGGTCAGGTCAATAGTCTGTCACAGGAATTAGAAATTTCTTTTTTTTTTTCCCCAACCATAAACATTTTATTTATCCCGTTTGTTAAAATGAGAGAAATTGAGAAAGTCAGAGAGTTTAGACTAAATTTTTTATTAAAGGTGTTGGATATCACGTTTCACTTATTCATTTGGTTTTAAGCGACATTCTACTGACTTTGATACATTTTAAAGGCATTTTGTGTATAAAAGAACTATTAAAATCCATTTTCCCCAAATTTTTTTCCTGTTAATATCGTGTATAGTTATTAATGATCAAAGTTATTAATAAAAAAATATCTCCAGCTAATTAAATACATGTATTAATGCCCATAATATTTAAATCGATGTCACAAAATGTCCTATTGGAGACAACAGAAGGGAAACATAGTCCTACAAGTGTGTCACTAGGGTCTCATACAGGTGGAACACCTGTCGTGATCCCCTCGCCTGCCGCCAGAGGGAGTCCTGGAGCCTCCTCATCACCCTGAATAGAGACACCTGAGGGTGATTAGTCAGATGACACTCACCTGTGGATCCTGGTGCCTATTCAAAGGCAGTCTTTCTCAGACTCATCTCGTTTTTTTCATTAACAAGACTCTCAGACCTCTTAAACTCCTCAACTCGTAAGAGATCCTCACCCCGACTCCTTTAGGGACTGTCCACTCTTTTTTTCTCTTGATCCCGATTCTTAACACCAACCCTTCGAGATCCAAAATAACTGATTTACAGGCTTTTTATGGTGGAAAAAAATCTGTAATTTTGAGACTAAAAAAAATTGTTGTTCCCTTGTTAACCCATGTCAAGCAGGGTCAAATCAGTCCAGTTCAGCCAGTAAAATTAGTTTATAAATCCCATCAGAATGTTGTCAGCAGCTACCATGTTAAACTTGGATTTTTGTGACGTGAACCATCAATCAAAAGGCGGTTTGTAAAGCCCAGCTGCCTGGTAGTGTGGTGGCAGATGTTAAATGTCAGGCAGTCAGTGGCACCGCCTCAGGTCTACATCTGCTCACACAACATAGATCCAGCTGTTAGCTGCAGTGGTTATACACATGGGTTTTCTCTATTTGGACATAAATGTTTGAAGCTATTGTTTACTGACTCAGACAAATTACAAATTTGAGGACTAAATTGATGAGAAACATTAATGATAAAAGTGGATATTTACTATACATGTGAATTTATTAGCATAAGAATGATGAGTTTAAAACAGCTTTATTGTAAAAAACCCAGAAATATGTTTTTATCAGAAATGTTTTCTGTCGCTTGATGTGTTAAAGAACATTTGGTTTTCCGTCGTCTTCCGTTTATTCTGGCTGGGTCGCTGTGGCAACAGCGTTGGACAAGAAACCCAGGCTTCTCTCACCCCGGCTGGATCCTCCAGCTGACCCAGGAGGAACCTACGGTGTTCCCTGTCCAGCTGTGAGACATAGTATCTGGGTCTGGGTCTCCTCCCAAAACCCCTCACTAGCGAAGTGTCCAAGAGGCATCCTAACGAGATGCCTGAACCATCCTATCTGGCTTCTCTCAAACCAGAAGAGTAACGGCTCTACTCTGAGCTCCTCCCAGATGGCAGAGCTCCTCCCTCTATCTCTGAGTGAGAGCCCAGCCACCATGAAGAGGACGCTTATCTCTGCCGATTGAATCTGCAATCTCGTTCTTTTGGTCACCACTTACCTTCCGCTTATCCGCGGCGGGGTCGCAGTAGCCTCAGATGAAAACCCGAATGCTTTTCTCACCCAGGCAGCATCCTCCAGCTCACCCGGGAGGATCCTGAGAAGTTCCCCAGCCAGCTGCAGCAGGTCTGGGGTCTGCTACTTGGTCTCCTCCTGGGGGTACATGCCCCAAACATCTCACCAGCAACGCGTTTAGGAAGCATTCTAACCAAATGCCCGAACTCCCCAAAATGTCTTCTTTCAACTCGGAGGAGCAACAGCTATACTCTCAGCTCCTCCCAGATGGCAGAACTCCTCCCTCTCTCTCTGAGAGAGAGCCCAGCCACCATGAAGAGGAAACTCATTTCGACCGCTTGAATCTGCAATCGCGTTCTTTTGGTCACTACTTCTCATAACTGTGATACTTTATTTTAAAAATCCACAATATGCGTATGTAGAAGCTCTGGGTTCCCTATTTGTGTGTGTGTATGGGTGAATAATTTTTTTTTTTTGGGGGGTTAAGTTTTTAGTTTTGATGGGATTTTTAATGGGGTTTTTTTGGTTGTTCTTGTACTCTAAATAAGTAAATATACAAGATGCCCGAACCACCCCATCTGGCTTCTCTTGAACCCGAGGAGCAAAGGCTCTACTCTGAGCTCCTCTCGAACGGGAGATAAAAGAAAATGACAAAATAAAATCACTGATGAGACCAGTTTGGGTAATCATCGCCTTCTAATTGATTTGCTCACAAACAGCATGGATCTAATTTTCTTCTTTGTACTGCATAAAATAAACACATCTTTTGGGTGCAAAGATGACATTTGTAAGAAGTTTTATTTGAGAAATCTTTTAGATAAAAATACTGAACAATAATAAAAAAAATCTTTGGCTTCGATTTGAAAAAAAAAAAAAAAACAAAACAAAAAAACCCAAAAGAACTACTTCCTGATTTAAACTGAGCATTCAATAAATTGCTTTAAAACAGCGTGCGTGCGTAAAAAAACTGATTAAAAAACAGAGTTCTGTTTATTCAAAGTAGGCGTCAAATGGACATTTAATGCTTTTATGCATGAAAATAAACATAAAACAACCATTTTCACCCAGTAAAGTGTCACTGGTGCTTTTTTAAAAGATAAACATGACTTTCTAATGAATCTCTACCCATTTCAGTCCAACTTTATCTGTCGTTTCTGCTCAAAGAGAAATGACTCTTATGAGACAACAGAAAGCAATGATCTGTTTATTTTTCTGAGAACTTCAGAAGGCAGATATTTGAGTCAGAGTCTGTGGGCGAGTTCACGTGTAAAATGAGACCAGGATAACCATTATGAGCTCATCAATCCAGTCTAGTCCCGAGATAAAGAATATAAACTTTATACTTCATGGCTGGTGTGTTTTCCCATGTGGACTTGTTATCGAACAGCAGTAGAAACAAGAAACCAGTTCGCTGCAGAAAACCAGTATGAAGTCACTGGGATGTTGATGTGATGATGTATTAAAGTCTACTCTTTGATTTTTTTTCTCCTTTGTTTTCTACGTTTCCATAACAGGAAGATCTTACGCCTTACAAATACGATCTAAGATCTTCGATCTTATCTGTAATCATCCGGCAAAATGGTTGACAGAGCACTATTAAAGTTGGTATGGAAGATTTTTTACAAATGGCTCTTTTTTTTGTCCATGTTTTAAATTGGGTTGTATATCTGGCTCCTCCGTTTTCACCTCATGTCAAGATTAATGTAAGTAAATAGGGAACCTAAACATCTATATACACCTACACTGTATAAAAAGGCTAGGGGAGTCTAAGGTCTTTTGATGTTTGTGGAGACATGCTGTAGATTTTTTACCAGTCTGTCGTGGCAAGCACAGATATCTTTGTGGTCGTCTGTTGGGATGGCAGCTTGACTGCGAGGGGCAACAATCAGCTGGACAGACTAATTGAGAAATGTGCATCTAGGGCGGGGAGAAATGTGGACTCTGTGGGAGCTGTTTTGGTGAGGAGGATGAGGGCTCTAATGCAGGGCATCCTGAAAAATCCCTGTCACCCTGTGCATGATGTGGTCGCAACCCAGAAAAGTAACAGAAGAAACATGTTCCTCTCACTCGACTGCAGTAGTGAGCGCTTTAAGAGTTTGTCCATCTCTTCAGCCATCAGGCAATTTAATCAAACAGTTATGCCTGGAAGGAACTGAGTCCAGTATTAGTATCGTATTACTAGCAATAGAAACTTTTATTATTGTATGCTGTTTTTATTTAATTGTATGTACAACCTGTGTGATTTGTTGCTTTGGACACCAGAATTTCTCCAGCAGGAGATTAATAAAGTTTTTACCAATCTACCTGAGCTTGCTTGGGCTGAAAATTTGGACCTTGAAAACATGAAGGAAATTATGACTTGTGCTAACTTAACGTAAAACAAGTTTTCTGAACAGATTCCAAAAAAACTTGTGCAAATATATAGCTGCTTTTATATTTCAGAGGTAATGTTTATAATAGCAAATGCTGAATATTATTAACAGCGAAGTCTGACAAACTAAGAGAGAAGTCCATTGTGATAGGTTACTTGGAGACGCCAGAAAAGACTGAGCCAAGTTTTTATGGGTCGTACACATACGAACTGTTTTGGAAGTGCAACAACTTCAGTGATTTCAATAAAATATTACAAATATTACATATTAATTTTTTTATTTATTTTTTTTATAAACTTTTCTTGTATCTCAGAATTTCATCTTGTGGGTGATATTTTCTGTACAATTCTTTTCCATCTCATTGAAGTGGAGGACTGCCTTCCAGAGCGAAAGTTTCTTTTACTGCCCGAAGAAAAAAATTTTTCATCACTGTCAGGATCCACGACTATTCTGATGCAACACAATGAATGATTGCAGCATGTATGTAAGTATTTTAGCTTGAAATTTAAAAATATGGAATGCATTTTCTTCACAATATTTTTTGGTTGTTAAAAGCCTACTGTTAATTAAATTACTTTAGGTTGTCTAAAAAATTTTCAACTTTTTACCTAAAACATTCAAATTTTCCACCAACACATGTTGCTCCAAATTTTAGTGAACATTCAAACTTCTCATATTGGTAGATTTTTATTCTGTAACTTTCTTTTCAGATTCTTATTTTTTTATTATCGACCAGCTCCAAGCATCTCCTTCAAACAGTAGTTATTCCAACACCTGCTGAGGTTAAAGATTGGACTGTAATTCTGGTCTTTTCCACTCTCTTGTTGCTATTTTCTAAACTGCTTTTACTCTAATGAATGAAACATGGTCACACGAGGATGTCATTTTATTAAACCAGTTGAATGAAAAAAATCACAAACATGATGCTTGAAAAGTGTTTTCCTTTGAAAAAGGATGCCGAGTAACACAAAGGGAAACAAAAGCCACATGCTTGCCAGGATACTAATTTGTTCGACATACGGCCACATGTATGCATTTGCAAAATTCCTTAAAGGTCCCCTATTATGCTTTTTTTCCCTTATTTTATCCTGTGCTATGTATCTGATATGCATAATTTTACATTCCGCCACAATCTCAACACAATAGTTTTTAAATACTACCCTGTTTAGGAGCGCAGTTTCAGACCCGGAAGTCAAAACAGCTTGTTTCAGTCTTTTTTTTTTTTTTTTTTCCCGGGACCCGCCCCGTTGGTTGCGATTGGTTGTCATTCATTGTGATTTCCCCACCCACCCAGCACAGCGTGGAGCGGGAGGGGCGAGGTGTGAGACGTATTGAGTAAACAAAGCGGTTCGGAGGAAGGAATAAACTTTGACTATGGCTGTCCCCGTTACTTTGCCTTACGTTTATGATCCAGAGTCTGATGAAGATTTTGAAGTCCATGCTGCACAAGTACCACGAAGACTTCATCAAGACGTAGCAGACTGGTAAACATGCTAACCCATATTCATTGTGAGATTACAGAGTAGCACATGCTAATTTTAGCTTTCATTGTAACTTAGGTGTAAGTGTGGTGTCTGTCAGACAATGCCAACTGAACAAGAAAATGTTTGCTGTCAGGAAAAACCAATGGTAAAAGTTTAGTATGTTTGTATCTTTGCATTCAAGTAAAAAAACAAAGCACCAACATCATTGTTGGATAACTGTCACATATTTTGTGTATGTATTTTTGATTTACAAATGTTTTAAAGTAAAAAATGCATTAAAAATAAATTGGTAAAGGATAAAGTATTTGTGGATTTTCCATTTTGATCGCAGTGCAAAAAAAAGCTGACACGAACTTTTTATACTATAAAAACGCCAGAAAAACACCGATTAGCCTACTACTTCGTGTTTTGCTCTTCAAACACATGATGCACATTAAAAGTAATGTACTACAGCAAAATTCTGGGACAAAACATGTCAGCTGTATTCCGTTTGACATCTATCGTGCCAAATTTGATGCTAACATCTATAAATACATTCGGAATATAGCGTTAGCATGCTAGCGCCAGTGTTACTTACAGCTGCAGGTTCCTCTTCTCCTCTGTTTGTGGGAACAGCTCCAGTTTGTAAAACCAGCTTTTTGGCAAAACCACTTTTGAAAAGGCCAAAGTTTTGAAAGCAGGTTTCAGAAAAATGCCGTTGGCACACGAAGACATTTGAGCTGGTGGTGTAATGAGGGTCTCCAAAAATGAAAGCTAACCACTCTTTACGTAGGTCTTCTGTCTTCGGAATAGTAAACAAAGTTGAGACATCAGCACAACCAAATTCACATTTTCTCATTGTTGCCATGGTGTATACAGCTTTTGAGGAGAAAAAATACCGCCAAACAGATCCAAGTGAAACAGCAAAGGCAAGGTTTGCTTGCTCTTGTTTGGTGAAACACCAAACAAGAGCTTTTCACAGTAGAGTGAAGCACGGAAATGGGTGGATATCAGGGTGGAGAGCAGGTAGAAGTGGGGGAGGGTGTTTGAGCTGCAGGGGGCTGAACAAAAAACAGATGTACGTCACTATGTTACACCAGTCGTTAGAGGTTTGGAGAACACGCCCCTTACTTTGACTTTAAATATCTCAAAATAGCATGAATCACAATAAAACACACTTTGGGGGATTGTTTGGGGTAGTACTAAGTAAAATAAAAGGTTAAAACCTCATAAAAGTCAGTTTTGCATAATAGGGGACCTTTAAAGAAAGAAAAAATATTTGAATTAATCACAACTGCTTTTTTAATCATCCTTATAAGTTGGACCAGGTTTTAAACAGTGACTTTGTTTATGTTAGCATTGATCTCTCAATAGCATTTTATTTCTTGCAATTAATCAATTCCAACTATTGACGAGCTTCAGGAATCCCGAAGGCCTCTGGTAGGTTTGTAGAAAAACGAGATTTTTAAAGCTAACAGATCTGATTGGATGGCAGCTGATAAGACCATGTGGAGACATTGCATGACTGCTTTACGAGCAGCAGCGCCCATTTCTCATGATGTGTTTTGACAGCAATGAGTTGAATGACCCAAAATGGTCCTTGGGTGTGTGATTACCCCGATCCTGCTGGTTCAGACAGCGCCCATCTTCCCATCTAACCTCTAACTGGGACTGAAAAATCTATGTCTACAAATCTTTAGCAACTTAATTTTTCATTTCACTCATTATGCAATTAATACATGCAGCATGCTGCACTATCGTAGTATATTCACCAGAGAGGAGATGGGGAGGATTTTTCCAGGTTGCCGAGATGTGGTCAGTCAGACATCTTATTTATTTCTTTTCATTTCCTTCCAATTCTAGGCCTTTATGGGTTTTTGTGTTATTGTTGCTTCAGGTTATTACCACTCTGGGATGCAGGGCAGAGACACCAGAGGAGATATAGCAGGTCAATAACATATCAACCTTAACACAAAAGGGCGGAGGAAAAGAAAGCCCCATCTATGAAAAGAGGAAGACGTGGTGTGCAAAGGAAATATAACTTGTAAATTTTACCACTTTTTAAATTTAACGTGCTAGATCTGAAATTCTCACCGCCTGGTATTGTCATGCCTACATCGCTCCTAAGCCTGCCCAGATTGGCTACCAGGCTTCAGCTAATTTGCTCTTTGTTGAAACCCACGTTTTACTCTATAAACTGGTTAACGTGCATTTAGGTCCTGAGTTCTGCCCCCACATAGTGACGAATCCATTCGTAACATTAGTCTGTAATCTTTGTTCCTCACCTCAGGAACAAAGATTACCTCAGAAACCTCAGAGCAGTGGTGGATGAAGTACTCACTTTTTGTACTTAAGTAAAAGTACAGATAATTAGGCAAAAAATTTACTTAGGTAAAAGTAAAAGTACAAAAAAAAGAATCTACTTAAGTAAAAGTACAAAAGTAGTTGGTGTAAATTGTACTTTTTAAGTAAAAAGTAAAAGTATTCAACCATAATTCAAATGTTATTTGTTGTGCTATAGGGTGTCGGCATGGTAACCAGGATGAACACTTTGCAGGGGTGTGACCCCCCCTCTCAAGCCTCTTTTGGTCCACAAAAAAAGTAAATAAATAAAATAAAAGGAAAGGGGACAAGTCAAGCTATCCCCTAGAGGGGCCAGTGAATGGGCCGCCAAAATGGAGGAAAATGACACTTATTTTTTAAAATGTTTTGGGGGGAGGCCCCCAGTCACTATATATTGGCTTTGTCAAAGCTGCACCCCCCTTTGGAAAATTCTAGATCCACCCCTGTTCTGTGTAATGATGGCTCAACTTTTTATTTAGAAGTAAACACAACGAACAACGATCTTCTGACTCTTTTTAATTTGTACTATATTTGATGTTAGGTTTTTGGCGCTGAATGAATGCGGAAAATTTTTCTCGATTCATTACTTCTTCTCCCGATCAACTGTTTCTTTTGATTTTGGTGATGCGGCTTCAAGATGCGCTAATAAAAAACTTGTGTATTTGTCAAATTCCTGAACGAAAATGTAACGAAAAATGTAAAACACACTTTTAAAAAGTAGCGAAGTAAAAGTACAGATATTTGCTCTAAAAATGTAGTGAAGTAAAAGTAAATGTACTGGTCTTGAATTTTACTTAAGTAAAGTACAGATACACAATTTTTTACTTAAGTATAGTAACGAAGTACATTTACTTCGTTACGTTCCACCACTGCCTCAGAGCCTGGCTCTGAGGGTGAACTTGGAGGATAGTTTTCTTTGAGACCAGGTGAAAAAAATGGAATCACTACTGGTTACAGAATGTAACCATCACATCTCCCCACAACAATACCAGAGGCAAATATTTGATTTGAGTGGAAATAGTCCACACAATCACCAAACACCGAATTGGCTCGATTTGATAGCTTTCCTTTAACTGAACTACCGTAACTTTTTTTAAATACTGAGTTTACCCACTCAGCTTTCCGTCTACCTGGAGTGTTGAACTTTTTGTCGTTATTGGTTACAAATGGATCATGTCTATTTACAATCAACAGTAAGTGCTTCCAATTTTACTTCTAACTTCACCACATCCAGAATTAGGGTTAGACAGGTTCATGCAGGTTTAAGTTAGGTCACTATGGTGTTGGCGTCTTGGAATTAATCAGCAACATGTCCCAAAAGTCCTGGTCGCATCACCATAACAACCATCACCATCATCACCGAGACATTAGTGGAAGATAAGCTGTGTGGATCTGTGTAAACAACTTAGCCCTCTGAGACTGATGGAGTGAGTACTGTACATGTGAACCTGTTCTGCTTGGTCTCTTTGGATGTTTCTGTAACAACAACTGCAGGAAGCTGTTTACTGACTCAGCAGGAGTGAGGCTGGGAAAGTTTCTGCTTCAAATATCTCAACTGCTGGTCTAATTTCTCTTGGTAGGAGGGAAGTTTTTCAGCTTTTAGGTGAGAGAATAGGAAAGTTCTTTTGTTCCCAAGCTAAGAATTAGCTTTTCAAATTCATCTGGGAATAAACATGAGTGTCAAATACTGATGTAAAATATATGATGCCAGGTTTACATGCTTTCATTACTTTTGCCAAAAAAGTTATGTGATAGGGGCACGGGTATGTGTGTAAATGATCAAGACAACTTAAAAAGTCACAGGTGGATTCTAATAAAATTTTCAGGATCTATCAACAAAAGGGAGATGAGGAAGTGAGTAAATTTAGGGACTTATCTAGGTCATTGCTTGAGTCAATACGTGTTTTAAAAGTTATATGTAGCTTTTCAACTTTTTTTATTAGCCAACTTCAGATTTTCAGCCATTTTTGGTTTTTAAATAATAATAATAATAATAATAATAAGTTAGCTAAAGTTAGGTTTTAGCCACTTAAAAAAAAGCTACAAGGGAAAAGCTACAAAGCTACAGCTAGCTGAGAAGCATTGTTGTTTTTGGCAGCCATCTAAGTTTTCATTTTAGTCTTCGTCTTTGGACGAATTTTAATTTAAGTTTTAGTCACGTTTTCGTCATCTATTTATAGTTTCGTTTTAGTCACGTTTTAGTCACGAAAACCCAAAAGAGTTTTCGTCATGGAAACTAGACACGTTTTTAGTCTAGTTTTATTGAAAAAAAAAAAAAACTTTAACAATCGTGTCTTTATTACTGACAATAATGCAGATTTTTTTTTTGTTTAAAAAAAAAAACTCTGCCGAGCTTTAACTTGAGCAAAACAGCGAACATTGTAAAACAACGTAAATAAATAGAAATTTTTCAGTGAGTGAGGAACGTTATAACTTATGTATACTTAAAAACGACACATCTTAATAACCCTGTAAACAAAGTAAACATTGGAATGCATTTAGCAGTCGTTAGCACAACCAAGCTAGCTAGGAAGTTAGCAGAGCCAACAAGCTAGCATTCGCTTGAAGTTAGCGTGCTGTTTGCGCAAAATATGTGGAAAACTTTAAGTTTCTGACCACCAAGCTCCTTTGCTGCTGTTTTCACCATGGTGTGTGACTTCCTCGTGGCTGGAGGTGTGTTGTGTAGACGGTGTGAACGTGCAGCATTGTGGGGGGCGTGCCGCCGTGAGAGACAGATGCAGCCGCAGTGTTTATTCTTTTCACAGACAGAAATGCTTTGAAGCTGTTTTCCGTTTTCTAGCTAACTTTAGCTTTTTTGAAAAGCTAATTTGCTTTTTTCCCTTTTTTTTTCTTTAAAACGGACTTCTAAGCTAACCTTAAATTTTTGGGGGGATTTTTTTTTTTTTTTTTTTTTAGAAAAAAACATTTCTAGTTAACTTTAGCTTATTTTATTTTATTTTTTGATAAACTTCAGCGTTCTGTTTTTTTTTTATTTATATGTCTAGTTAACTTTAGTTTTTGTGTTTAACTTTTTTGTTGCCTTTAGTTTTTCATCCTTTTAGGCTGCATAAATAAAAGAAAATAGAAAGTGAGAATTGTCTCTTTGCGCATACTGAGTTTTCCTGCCACTAAAATGATTCGCAATGGACTAATTAGTTAGTTCAAATTGACATTAAGTGTGAATGTGAACATGGCTTGTTGTCAACCTTCTAAAGTGGTCCTTAGGCAGACTGTCGATGAGTACAGGTTGGTAATTTGGGACGGCCTGTTCTGTAGACCATTGTCTGCATTCTTGCAGTATTTTTCTAGTTTATCTATTGTTCAGCTCACTCGTCATCATCACAGCAAATGAACAAAGAGCTAATTTAATTCCAAACCCAATCAGAAATGTATTCTTCTTTGTATTTGTGATACTTGCAGTTAGCATGCCTTTCAATTTATGCCTTTCAATTTTTTTTTTCATTCAAATCTGAGATAAGTTATTCACCGTCTGTTTTCTCTTTTTCAGCTTGTGGTATTATTCTGAATTTCTATCAGTGAAGCCAGTTACCCTGGTTCAGATAAAATTGTGTCTGCCTTTTTCTTTTCCACAGTCTAAGTTCAAATCTGACTGAATATATTCCAAACTGTCGATTAATTTTCAGTACATCTGCAATCTCTAAAGAAAACTGATTCTGTGTAACAGTAATGAGATAAAGATGATAATTAACTTTTGAAGTCACATTATTGGCCCATTTAGCAAAGTCATTAGTAGTAGAGCTTTAGTTATAAATGAACTCCTCACGCTTGTTTTTAACTCTTTAAATGGTCTCTTTGTTCTGAGCTCTGTTATTTCTCTCCATCTTCTGATCATCTTCCAATATGATGGAACCTTTTTTATCACTGTTGACAAAATTTGATAGAAAAAAATGTGATTCCAAACCAAAAACATTGCCAAAAGACACAATAGGAACAATTTAATTTCAGTTTCTGTTTACCAGAAATGTGTTTCTGTCTTTAACAACCAGCCTCAAGCTTTGACGTCTGCAAAAAGTCAAATACGTCAAATCACGGACTGATCTGAAAATCTTCTGATAGATTTGTATCCCACTCATCTCATTCCCTGTTCTTCTGCTTCAGATTGGTTAAGCTCACAAGATCCATCCAAACATCATCCAAGAGGGATGCAAATGAAACAGACATCAAAGTGACTTTTACAGATTTTAAAAGATCTCAGGAATAAAAAAAGCAATCATAAATTGTCCACATTCACAACATGACTCATCATAAAACTTAGGATCTTTCATTTGTTGTATTGTTGTAAAGTTCTCAGGTAGTGATTATGGCTCAGATTTCTATTTTTGTAGGTTTAAAATGACAAGTTGTGCTTGTAAGACGATTCTAGTGAGAGAATTTAACAAATGAGGTTGTTATTCTGACACCGCCTCGTATTTCTTTTTAAAGGACTCAAAAGAAAGCTTTGGAATCATAAAAGAAAATCTGCTCTATGCAGCTATGATTTTTCTATAAAGCTGCATCCATGTTTTGTGGGCTCAATATGGTGCCAAAGTTGCCTTTATTCAATCTTTACAGACTTCTTGGAAATGATTAAAGATAAAAGACCAAACATCAACTGTTTAAAAACCAGAATCAACTCTTAACATCTTTTACATGAAAATAAGGCTTTGAATTGGAAAGAAAACTACACGGTGATGCAGTGGTAAGCACAGTGGCCTCACAGCAAGAAGGGCAGGGCTCGTAACCCGGTGTGGAATGGGCCGAGGCTTTGAACACTGGCCATTCTGTGTGGAGTTTGCATGTTCTCCTTGTGTGTGGGAGGGTTTCTTTGGGTGCTCTGATTCCTCCCACCCTTCAAAACCATGCATGTTAGGTTTATTGGCTGTTATAAAATTGCTTCTAAGAACGAGTGTGTTTGTGGATGGTTGCCTGTCTGTGTGTGGCCCTGCAAAAGACTGTTGAACTGTTTGGGTTGTACCCTGCCTCTTGACTGGAATCAACTGGGATAGACTCTGGCACCTCCTGTGACAATGTTAAGGATAAACAGGTCAAGAAATGATACGTTAAAACTTTTAACTTCTGTCCTGGTTCTTGGACTCAACTTAATTGCCGACAGACTTCCTGAACCGTGACTATCCTTCTTTAGTTGCAGTCTGGATGAAGCTCATCTACTACATCCAACAAACATTATCTGTGTATCCTCAGATGCAGATGATAAATTTGTAATTTCTATGTTTATTCCGTCTGTCGATTCTGGGATAGGATCTGTCTTTTATCTTAGTGACCATCAAATTTCTTTGCTTTGGATGGTGTGAGCCTCTAAAACTCTATAAAAACATCTACTCTGGTTTAATCACCATGAGTCACTCGGCCTGAGAGAGGAAGCTGTTTGTGTGAAGTGTTTAAAGAATGATAGTGCTCAGCGTGAGAAATGCCAAAACTTCAAATAGATGCTGAAAGTAGTAATCAGTAAACCCTCATAGATCCATCCATCATGCTGCTTCTTCAGATTTTCCTCTCTGTTCTGCCACATCGAGTCAAGATTTTGATTAAATTGTTTCCTTGGGAAACAGATGAAGCAATTTTCTTCACATTACAACTTAAGAGGAATACACACAAACAATTTGAGATGAAAAGAAGATACAAAATGTTGCTCTCAAGGTCATTTAAGAAACAGAAACAGTGCTGAGAGACAGTCTCCCCATTCTTTGTGAAGAATAATAAACCCCCTCTTTGTTCTTCCTCACAGTACTCTCCATCCGTCACCTGGGGCTCCGATGAACTGTTGTTAATCCGGCAGGTGCAGAACGAAGTGAAGCAGGGCGTGTTGGGATTCACAGGAGATGAAGCACCTCAGAGAGATGAATGTGTGGTCCTGCAGAGTTAAACACGAGTACGATAAACAGTGTTTCAGTTTCTTACATTTGTAAGAAGAGGTCAAGAAGCAGCTAATTGAATTAAAACGCACACTAGAGATCTACAGGGTTGTTGGTTCAATCTCTTCTAAATGCATAGAGGGAAAGGTGATGCATGTTTATTCATTTGTAATTATGGAGATGAAGTGGAGACTCGTTAGTTCCAGGTTGGGTGCTTTTAATACTGCTGCTAACTGCAGAAATAGGCTAGAATTTCTAAAATTGATGAAATGTGCCTTTTTTTAGTCTCAACTAGGGTCTGTTATCACACTAGGAGATTGGTACAAAATCAAGTCAGAACTAACCAAAAACAGCACTTGTGCACAAACTAGATTTTTTTAGATGGGTGTGGCAACGTCGATTTCTTTTCTTCTACCTTGTCCTGTTCTGCAACACAGCTGCACGGAGGTTGCATAGATTAGTGACCTCACAGGAAGAAGTTTGGTGGTTCCAGTCCCGGAGTGGGGTGAGGCTTGAACAGTCTTGAAACACTGGTCTATCTGTATGGAGTTTGCATGTTCTCCCTGTGTATGCATGGGTTTTCTCCTGGTACTCAGGTATCCTCCCACCCTCCAAAAATATGCATGTTAGGTTGATTTTCTCTGGCCCAGGACACTCTTGAACAAGATATGTGTAATTTCAATGAGCTAAGAAAGGTAAAAAACCCACCCAAAACATACATGTCGGTGGACTGTAAGCCAGATTTGGTTTGCTGAGATAAGTAAGGTGGTTGTTTTTTTTTCATGAAAGAACTTTTTAAAAAGTGTTTGCATGCAGTTTTTAAACTGCTGTCTAAGAATTTTGAACATGTTTTTTTTATCATTATTATAAATTTCCATAGACTCAAAGTCATCAAAACATTTTGTCTGAAAATGAGTTTTGTCTCAAATTTTGTCATGATGTGGAGCTGAGGCCAAACATATACCCTTGACACAACAGACAGGCTCAGATGAAAAATCACAAGCAGATTTATTAGATTGATAAAAAGTCCAAATAAAGAAGACAAAAACAGATTAATTAGGCAGGTTTTGAGGTAGGAGCAGGAGCCAAAAACTGGATAATAGGTCAAGCATGGTAAACTAACGATCTGGCAAAGAGTGTGTCGAAAACTGATCCATTTATGCTCCAGCAGATGAGTAGATGAGTTTCAGGTGTGGCTTGTGCACAAACACATATAAGAGGGAGGGGGAAACAGAGGGTGAACAGACTACTCTCCTGACAAATTTGTCTTGATTTTCGGTATGTAATAGTTGTGCTGTTAACTAGTTCGGCTCATCTTTTGTTTTTTTGGTTATAATAACTCTGTTCAATGTAGCCAATAATATTATTTCAAAGCTGCCAGCTATTCATAACCATGATAAACTACGTACTTATCATCGCCAGGCAACCAGAAAGACCAGGCTGGGATGGAATCTAATGACCCAACACCTGAAGGGAAGACAGGCTACCTACTTAAAGGCAGCTGCACAAAAATCTTCAGGTGTCTAAAATCAGGCAAATGAGGGAAGGCCTCGGGCTCCCTCTGGTGGTGGGCGAAGGAACCATGACATGGACAAGGAATAGGTTTCCCAAAGCCCTAACTTCCTTAAGGTTCATCCCAATGTTCTGAGCTGCTGATTGGATAGTCAGACAGCATGGCAGGTGAACTGCATAAATTAACATTTACACTGATGAACTGTATAAAAGTTCATTTTATTTTCTCAACAACGGTATTGCAGTAGTTAGCACCGTGGTCTCACGGCAAGACGGTCCGGGTTTGCGTCCCGGTTGGACGAGGCTTGAAACACTGATTGAAAACCATGCATGTTAAGTTGATTGGTTGCATTAAAATTGCCCCTAGGAATGAGTGTGTGTGGCCCCACAACAGACTGCCGACCTGTTCAGGGTGGAGCCTGTGTCTCGCCTTAGATCAGCCAGGGTCGACTCCAGCAGCCCCTACAGTACCGTGTAGCGATGAACTGTTCAGAAGACAAAACACAGTGTAAAAGTAATTCTTTTGGGCCCCTTCTGAAAAAAATAGAAGAAAGCAGTTTTTTCACAACGGTTTGAAATGGGCTTTTCAAGAAAAATAATCAACAAAGTTAAGAATACTGTTTCATTAGGCAGGTTTTTGGGAATTGAAAAGTTACTTCTTTTCCTCAAAGAATATACATAATGTTGTTTCTTTTCCAAAGGAAATGGGCTCTACATGTAGTGTGCATGGCATATAACTGAATTGGTACTGAAAAAATATCGGTGCAATTTCGAACATTAGATTTTTTTTTTTTTTAGCCAAGTGTGTTTCTGATTTCCATTTTTGGTCTCTCTTTGACCTGAAAATTATATGAAGATTTTATCCAAACACCACTATTTTTCTTTCTTCCTCATTTTTCAGCCTCCGGAAATTCACGTGTTTCACTGAAAGATTGCGTCTCCCTCACTTTTGCTTCCTATTTTTCAATAAGCAGAGCGTATAAAGTAGACCCTCTGCGGGGTTTGGAGTGCCGACACGAGGGCAAATTCGGGTCGTAATTAGCTGGTATTCTCATTGTGAAAAAGAAAAAATCTGTTGATGGCTAATGAGAACTATTCATCTGCACCTGTAGGTGCAGACTCTAAAGTTGGTGATTAAATTAGTTTATTCATACGTAAGATAAAAAAAAATCTGAACACATTTGAGCAATTGTCTACAAACAATAAAGCTTGAGTTTCTGTTGGCTGCTGATTACCACAATTGTCCCACAAACAACGGAATAACAGTCAATAAAAATAAACTGGAAAAACTCATGATTCCTAGTTATAAAACAAGCTGAATTAGAAAATACAGCCCAAAGATTAACAACAGGTAAATTTAGTTTCGACTTGTCATCTGGATTAAAAGATAAATTAAATATGTATGAGAGATAAAATAAAATTCCATTAAAATGTCTCGTTTCATTTGTCTCAACAATGGAGAGACACTTCATCCCCAAGTCCTAATTTCATTACACGCTGATTTGTTTTCAAATTGGTGGAGAAATGAATCCATTTCTCATCGTGGTAATGTCCTTCAGCACTGAGCTGCTTGATATTCTACTTCCTCTTTTAAATCCAACAATACTCTCACATTTTTGGAGATAAAACGAGACCAGATTTAACAAAATGTAAAATACATATATTCGTGCATAGTAGGCCAATCACGTTAAATTTGTAGTTTTTTCCCAACAGCATTATGCTTAGATTTAAAATGCTTTTCTTTTTTTTTTTTTAAATGGAAGCAATTATTTTCAATAGGTATTAGCGTTTTCTTTTTTTTGCACTCTAAAGATTCGATTGATTAGATTCTACTCATTATATTTTATATCTCGTTCTAAATAATGAGCTTGTATTTTTAAGAAAATTTCCACAAAATGAATTCAGAGGGAACTTTCTCGTATTTTTCAATTATCAAAAACACTTGAAGAGCTGAGCCGAAAAGCAAAGCTCTCGATTTACAAGTCGATCTATGTTCCCACCCTCACTTGGGGTCACCAGCTGTTGGTGGTGACCGAAAGAATGCGATCGCAGATACAATCGGTCTTAATGAGCTTCCTCCGCAGGGTGGCTAGGCTCTCACTCAGAGATCGGTGAGGAGCTCTGCCAACCAGGAGAAGCTCAGTGTCGAGCCACTCCTCCAGGTCGAAAGAAGCCAGATGGGGTGGTTCTGGCAACTGGTCAGGATGCCCCCCCAAGCGCCTCGTTGGTGAGGTGTTTTGGGCACGTCCCACTGGGAGGAGACCAAGAGGGAGACCCCGGACCTGCTGGAGAGACTATGTCTCACAGCTGGCTAGGGAATACCTCGGGTTCCTTCCGGGTGAGCCGGAGGATGCAGCTTGGGTGAGAGAATTCTGGACTTCCCGTCTGAGGCTGTTGCCCCGCAACCCGGCCCCGGATAAGTGGAAGACGACGGAACAAAACAGAACTTGAAAAGTGAAGGAAGCTCCTTTTAAAAAAATTCTGTTTCCTTTTATGTTAAAACTAACTTAATTAAATTAAAGAAAAAAAAAATCTAAAGTTTTAGCACAGGAGAGAAGACGGTTTGGTTGCTATGGTTACAGGGAAACGGGTCAAAATATGAGCTTTCACAATGAGAATTACATTACTTGCTGAGAATACTAAAGTCTTTTTTTTATTAATATCAAACATTATGAGATCTATCAAAACGTTCCCTGGAATTTATTAGTCTATTTTTACTGACGTTATGGGCACTGATTTAATAGAATATGGAGGAAAATATTTGCTGATCGGAATTTTTCACGACAAAAAATATTTTCAAATATGGATTTGTGCACAAATGACTTTTTAAAGTGTTAGTGAAACATTGTGGTTTCATATTTATTTCTTACCATGTTGTTTTGATATTGTCAGTATAAGACAAGAAAAGCATTTTATTTTGAGTATCCAAGCAAACAATCATGTAGTTGCATAGCAACCAGTTGAAATGGAATAGAAAATAGGTTGACCTATGCATCGTGAGGCTCCAGCCAACCTGTGCTCACGCCCACATAAACAGATGATGGAAACAATAGCTATTTACTGGGATGGCTGAAAGTTTTGTAAGGATAATGACCCAAAGCACTCCGTTGACCAGGAAGTTAAAATATCTTTACTTATTTAGAGTAAAAAATAAAAATGAAAAGCCTATTAAAACTAAAATATAGACCAAAAAACATTTTTTTTCCCAATTTGTTCATCCACATAGACACACAAATAGGGAATCCAGAGCTCCTACATATGTTGTGGATTTTTAAAAAAAAGTATCAAACTTGTGAGAAGTGGTGACTGAAGGAACAAAATCACAGATACAAGTATTCAAAATTAGCTTCCTCCGCAGAGTGATTGGGCTCTCACTTAGAAATAGGGCTCTGTCATCCGGGAGGAGCTTGGAGTAGAGCCATTGCTCTTCCGGTTCAAGAGAAGCTTGACAGGGTGGTTCAGGCATCTCGTTAGGATGCCTCCCGAACACTTTGCTAGTGAGGTGTTTTGGGTATGTCCCACCAGGAGGAGACCCAAGGCAGACCTGGACCCACTGGAGAGACTATGTCTCACAGCTGGACAGGAAACACCTCGGGATCCTCCTGGGTGAGCTGGAGGATGCAGTCGGGGTGAGAGAAGCCTTGGTTTCTCGTCCGAGGCTGTTGTCCCAGTGACCCGGAAGAAAACGGAATGGAATAGAACTTAATTTTTACATTCTTAATTCATCCCTCAACGGGAAAATTTCTGTGCGGCATTACACTGCAGCAGGCTGCCAGGACGGCACCAATGGTGGGAGAACGGGGGTTTAGGTGTCTTCCCTAAGGACACCTAGACATGAGCTCAATGAGATTCGACCTGGTAAGCTTCCGGCAAACTTTTGGTCCAAGGCATAACATTCTGCCACTGAGCTATCGCCTTTTGTGAGAAGAGGCAACTTGTGAGAAGTTCAGAGAGTTTGTAAATTGTTTTTTTAATTCTGTACAGGATGTTTTGCGATCGATGTGAGAAAAAAGTTCCATGAACTGTAGGTAAGCAGTTCTGTTGGTTGGACATTCTCTTTGTACGTATCTTGGCGCAACGTCATTGGACAAACTGCCCGCACAAGACGCACGTGAGACTATTTATAAGTCCATGCTCTGAGGGAATCTGACCTTGACAGATACTCCAACACAGGTGTAACAATTCTCCAGCTAAGCATCAGGTTATGAGGCTATATGAACACTAACTTTTCTCACTTCACATCACACCAGGAGGTAGGACAAGAGTGGGCGGTAAATATCAATTCCCAGGCACCCCTGGGAAACTGGAAGAAACAGATATGCATAGATTCCACCATTCACCTGCTCTCAAGACCCCTGCGAGGACAGGACACCCTCTACCCACACACCGCTTCTTGGCAATAGAAGTCCAACTAATGGCATCAAGGGAACGTCTCACCAGATCCATGACCGGAATTTAATCTGTTACCAGCTCACATCAGGCCTGCGGTGGTTGAAACCACAAAAAGCTTTGAGAGGAGGAGAGAGAGAGAGAAAAGAAAAGCATCCTTCGTTTTAGAGATACAACAAGATAAACCGATTGAAAGAATAAAAACAAAATTACCAGTGACAAAGTATTAGGGAAGGAAATCATTTTGGGAACTGCTGAGCTGAGTCACATTAATGACAGTCAAAGTCAGAAGGAGACAATGAAACGAATGCAGCTTTGGAAATGCAGTTAAAAATCCTCTTGAATTTTGCCCTCAATAATAACAGGCTGACAGGAAGTGTATTACGCTAATATGCACCACTGACATGTTAATGTGAACTTATTCCCTTTTAAAAGTGGGATGTGGTTTGTTTCTGCATATCTCCATCTAACCTCTCCCACTCAAATCAAATGAATTTGGCCTTTGTAGGTTTAAAACCCTTTAGATTTTCCGTTGGAATGATTTCATGTAACGTATTACTGTAATTATCTTATTCGTGTCTCCTCTAAAAACGGATCACTGCTCTCCTTCACATAATGCGACACACAAACTAGGCAGACGGTTGTAATGTGCAGATTCTAAACATTTAATTCAGACTTTTAGGACCATCAGGGTTCTGTGTACTAAATTCTTTTCTCTTTAGTTTTCTTTGAAACAAAAAAATATTAAGATACGTGCTGTACGTGTGTGAATGTGTGAGTGAATGAAAGTGATATTTTCACCTTTTTCATAAAAATCTATTTTACATGGTCCTTGTGTTTATAGGAATTAAAAATTGCTCAATAGAAATAATTTTAATTAAGAAAAAAAAAAAGAAAATTTGACAGAAAATCAAAACGTTTTTTTTTAAACGGAAAATTTTCAAAACTCATTCTTCGACTTCAACCGTGGTGAGACCGGCCATGCTTTTTGGTCTAGAAACAGTGGCAATGAGGAAAAGTCAGGAAACAGAGATGGAGGTAGTAGAGATGAAGATGCTGAGGATCTCTCTGGGAGTGACCAGCATGGACAGGATCAGAGGAACAGCACATGTTAGAAGTTTTGGGGATAAAGTCAGAGAGGCCAGACTAAGATGGTTTGGACATGTGCAGAGAAGAGAGAGAGAGAGAGTACAGGAGAGAGAGAAGAAGGATGCTGGATTTGGAACCACCAGGAAAGAGGCCTAGAGGAAGACCAAAGAGGAGGTTCATGGATACAGTGAAGGAAGACATGAAGATAGTTGGTGTGACCGAAGAGGATGCAGCAGATAGGGTTAGATAGAAGAAACTGACTTGCTGTGGCGACACCTGAAGGGAAATACTGAAAGAAGAAGAAGAATTCTTTGACATCCAGAATCCAAACTCCATATGTTTAGGGTGGAGACGGTGGCCGCGTGGTTAGAGCATTGGCGCCGTTGAAGGGCAGCCTGCTGCGGTGTAAGGAGTGCAGCAAACAAATTTCCCCGGTGAGGGATGAATAGAGTAATTCATTTTTTTTTTTCATTCTATAGTTCAAGAAACAACAGACAGACATGTAAATGTCACATTTTTCCATTTTTTATTTCTTTGCCTTTTACTATTGTATCCAGAAAAAAAAGGTGCCTATTAATGAGCCGTGAGGTACTCCAACCAAAAAAAGAGAACGTTTTAAGAGTCCTAATCGATCAATGTAAAGCCAAATAAAGCCAAACTATCCATGTTTTCCCATAATCAAAGAACTGAGGATTTAGAGGTTACGAGAGCTTCATTTTTAATCTTTAACGACAAAAAACATGCTTGTGAATCAAAGAGTGTAGGTTTTCTTGGAGAAAACAGTTATTTTTTACTGTTATGAACTAAGCATCCATTGAAGTAAATGTAATTAAATTACATCATGGTAGAAAGTAAAACATCACAAAGACAGAAATAAACTGCGATTGAGAGCCTGATGTCATGTCACACCGCACATATCACACCTTAAGATAGAGACTGTTAGCTCCAACCTGCTTTTCATTAGCAGATCGTAAGTATTTCACTGCGATGAACAAGTGACAAAAGCCTTTGGGAGTGATGATTTCATGTCAGGCTTTTCAAAAGCTGATAGCACATATGGCTTCAATGAGACATTATCATTGCATCAACTCCCTCGAGCAGCAAACGTGAAGAACATCTTCTAGATTGTCAATCTTTGATCAAAGCTGCTACCTAAGCTTTAAATAAACTAGGTCACTGCTCACTTTATCTGCAGTGTTTACTTGTGAATTTATGAAGCATGTTTCATAAAAGACATGAAACATGGCTCGACCTTTCAAACCATTTAACGACTCACATCTGCTCCCCTTTGATTTTTGTTCTGTGTGTGTGTGCTTTTCTTGTGTTGAAAATGTAAATCTGATATTCATATGATAGAGGGGCAGCATATGCATGTTAAACCTTTGAAGTTCTGCTTATGGTCCTTCATCGTACACATCATGATGATGTGTGCTGACGGCATCCTGCTACTGTGCTTCATAAAACACAAAAATTTCCATCCAATTTTCTTGTAAAAGTGCAACACAAATCACTTTAAAAAGAGTAAAACAACAAAGTGGTTTGAAAGTCACAAAAATGTAAAATGAAATACTGAATGCAAGTCAATAAAACTCTATGAAAAAATTGTCCTAAAAGAAGTATTTTGATGATGTGCTCCTCACTCCTGCCAAATGAGCCCAGCTGGCTCTACTCAGACTGCTCTCCCCCTGCCTGCAGGAGACTCTCCCCCTGCCTGCAGGAGGCTCTCCCCCTGCCTGCAGGAGGCTCTCCCCCTGCCTGCAGTAGGCTCCACCCCTGCTAGGCAAGAGAAGGGCTGTGACAATAATTCAAGATATTATCAATAGAGAAAGAATGTTACCAACAAAATAATTTCAAAAAAGGCTTTTGTGAGGACACTTAAAGTTGTTGAGGGATAATTTACGCAAGGAATATTATAATAATAATGGTAACTACTTGTTTTATTACAGGCACTTCTTTTGTGTTTTCTAATTGAAGGTGCTCCTTTTTGTGTTTTTTTTTCCCTTTCCTCTAAGAATAATTTAGTCTCTGTTCAGAGTTTTAAATTTCATAAACTGCATCTGAATTAGAAGATACAGATACTCTCCATCTGTGATGCACACCTTCGGAAGTCAACCGGAAGTTTGCGGGTTCGATTCCACTGAGTTCACGTCTAGGGTCCTTGGAGAAGACACCTAACCATCTATTTTTCTCACCATTGGCGCCATCGTGGCAGCCTACTGAGGTGTAATGCAGCACACAAATTTCCCCAGTGAGGGATCAATTAAGTATAAGTTATTAATATTAATAAATAATCTCCGTCTGAAATCAACCACTTCAGATTCAACATAAGATTAACAAATCATTGTAATCCCCAGGTATCAGATTGAAAATGATTTCCTGATACCAGGGGGTCCAAACTCAGTTCCTGGAGGGTCGGTGTCCCTGCAGGTTTTTTATTTGTTCTTGCATCTACACACCTGATCCAGGTTATTGAGTCATTGTGCCTAATTTTATTGGCTGTTCACTTCATATGCATCAGCTGTATTGAACCACGAACTCATGGAAACCCTCCAGGACATTGGCCCTCGAGGACCGGAGTTTGACACCCCATTCGATCATCAAACACACTGTCCAGAAGACAACTTTGAAACCCTTTCTGTGTTCAATCTGAGATTGTTTCTCTGAGCTACCCAGTAAAATGTGGAAATTAAATCAATTTTGAAAAGACTTTTCCTTTGATCAGGTGAAGAGAATTTTGAACTTATTTCATTCACATTGCTGACTTTGGGGTTTAGTCATTGCAGGTGAAAGACAAACCTTTCAGCAGGAGTTTTTCTTGCAGAGTACATTGCTTACAACCCTCTTGGTAGAATTCTACCTACATTGGAATCATTTTCATGAACTGGGTGAGATGTAGGCGGATTGCGTTGTTGAGAATCTAAATGTGAGAG
Source organism: Neostethus bicornis (assembly GCA_902685375.1). Classification (NCBI taxonomy): domain Eukaryota; kingdom Metazoa; phylum Chordata; class Actinopteri; order Atheriniformes; family Phallostethidae; genus Neostethus; species Neostethus bicornis. The sequence goes on along the minus strand of CACRXE010000076.1, from coordinate 7,809,513 downwards.
AGACGTACAGAGAGCGTAGCGTGTGGGATGTGAAGAGAAGAAAATTTCAGGTCACGGAACTGAACAATCCTGCAAAAATCCTTGACTTTTTGTGTTTGTGGAAACCCTGCGTCACATTTAGTTGGTTTTATTTTCAACTGAGAGGAAGATTAACTTGTATTTTGCTACGAAAGGGAAATAAAACATCTGTTTGAATAGTAAGACTATTATGTGCTTCAAAAGGACGTTGTCTGTGGATTTCTCTTTCACTGAACAGGAGAAAAAATGCCTCCATCACCTGTCAGACGAGTACGTCGGGGCAGAGATCTGTACTATGTTTAGCTGAAAGGTGACAGCGTGGAATGGATGAGCTGTCACTGTCATGCCTTCCTGATAGGTTTTACATTTAAAATGGTAATTTAACACCAAGCAATATGAGAGAATGTAAGCATAGGGTTGAGTCTATTTCTCAAGCTGTTAACTTAAACCACTTCATTTATGGCCACATGGTGTATGCAGGAAAAGATTTGAAATGTCAGAATATGAGCTTGTCTCAGGTGTTGACAGGTAAAAACTAGGTTGAAAATGGACCTTGGTGAGTTTTGATACTCAGAAAAACATGGCTGTAAACTGTAACCATGGCAAAATGTATTGTTTGATTTGTTTTTGTTCATTTTAGAGCCAAAAACTGTAGCTTCAACATGTAAAAAAAATGTAGCCACTTTCTTCTATTTGGTCATGTTAAAGTCTAGTTGTTCAACTACAACAGAGGTTAAAAAATGTTTAAAATTTTCTTTGAACTTGATTTTTCTCTGAATCAAATCAAAGCTATCTTCAAGGATAGAGAGGTAGAATGTAGTTATGGATGAAAATGAGAGATTAGAAGCTTACTAGAAGCTAGTACAATAGGGTTCTTCCTTTAATTCTATCTACTATTCTCTGCCAGACTGCTTGATGTATCCACATCGCCCCTGGCAGATCCCTGGCTTTCCATTTCATTCATTGTTCTGTAATGTGTTTTAATTTGTTTTTTCCATCACTAGTTGGTACAGTATGGTTCCCAAGCTGTCCACCTCTTTCTTCCTCCTCCTTGGGGGAGAGTTCTGTTTCAGATTACTGATGGATCTTTTGCGTTCATGTCCTGGGTATGACCAGACCAAGGAGGCCCCTGTGCTTGATCTATCATCCCATCTCCATCAGGACTAACCCATCTACTCATCTCCGTCCTGAGAATCACCGGGATGAGGAGACCCCGTGCTTGCTTAACATCTCATTTCCCTGAGGGTGAAGAACATCTATTTACTTCTTTATATATTTAGCTGTAGAGTGGAATAAGCTAATTTAAACAAAATAGTCTTTGACACATTGGATGCTCGTCCCGGGGGATGGATCTCTCTTTCATCTGGGCCCCCATGAGGTTTCTTATATTTCCCCACTGATGGATTTTTAGGAGTTTTTCCTCACCGTAAAGAAGCGTCTAAGGGCAGGAATGTGCTAAAATTGTCTAACTAGCATTTATTAGCTATCTTTTTGCTGTGTATTGTGTTTATTATACATTCTTCTATTTTCTTATTTTTGTCCTTTTAAATCTTCAATGTGAAGCCCATTGAGATAAATGTGATTTTGGGCTATACAAATAAAATTGAATTAGATCATCTAAATCTACAAGATCATTTCTGTTTGTAGGATGGAGCAGATGCGTTTGATCCAGACAGAAGTGAGGGTTAAAGTTTGGTGAAAGATGTTGATCACAAGAAATAACAACCTGTCGACCATGTCTCACCAACTTCCTCTCCAGAATTTATATTCTCTGAGTTATTTTAATGTTTATAGGATACAACAGATCCTCCTGTTCCACTGTAACATTGTCAAATCAGATGAGATCTATTTCTGGATTTTATTTTTATTTCTTGATTTGTTGTGGTGCTCAGTGAGTCGAGGTTTTGAGAAGAGCTTTCCTGTTCACCATAAAGGGAACACTGAGATACCCCATATTCAAAAGTAGAAGCAATATATCTCCAACTTTTTCTTTTCACCGAATTTCCAACTATATAAAACAAAGCTCCCTGTTGTCCTTTGCATAGAGAGAAGGAAACTGCGTCAGTGAAATTCTACTTTTATCGGCGGTGGCGTCCAATTGATAAAACAAGGCCGGGTAATTGCACTTTCCTTTCATGTTGTGTCTGTTTGGATCCAAAGACCAAGGAGGATTACTCCGCCTCCAGCAGACACCCACGCTCAGAATGCTGGCTTGATGTAATAAAAAGAATCTGCAGCACATCAAACACTGCCATTACATGAGCTGCACTTGGTTTTAACAAAGACATGCTTCTGAATGTTTAAGGATTTAGGTTTACGTAATCAAAGTATTTGTATACATTTCCACTCACAGCGATCCAGTAAACCATCAGATTTGGTTACATCATGATAATGGCAGACGTTTTCAATTGAGAGGCTGTAATGTTCACAGAAACCTATTTTTGTTGACTCTGAAGAAATGCATCCCAGATATTGATGATGGAGGTAAAGAGAATAAGATATTTATTCTTCCACTCTAAAGGCAGCTTTTCCATCTTTACCCAAAGTAGGTTTGGGGATCTGGTATCAGAAAAGGTGCAGGGTACACCCCAGACAAGTGTTGCAAACCCACAAAGAGACACACATCACATCAAACTATTTTGTATTGTAATAAACTACGACTAACTGACCTGAGATACGATTTTTTATTGTCTCGGACATGACAAACCGTAACCTTGCTGTGAAACTACAGCAGGGATTGCGGTCTACTGGTAGCTTGCAGACTGATCCTAAGTCGACCGCCAGGTGCGTAAGAAAAAAAAAAAATGAAATTACAGGAAGTCATTGTTGCCAACTCAGCCGCTTTGACACTATTTTTAGCAAGTACTGAAACCCTCTAGCGACTCTTTGTTTTTTCTTAAAAAGCAACAGTCGAGCAGCTTTTTCTTGTCATTGGAGATTTTTGGAGTCTGTGACGTGAAATCACGTTGTTAAGCCTGTTCTCAATGAGCAGCTCCTCCACCCCCAAAGCACTGCATGCACACAGAAAGTGTCTATGTGTTTGTGTTTGATAAAGAGCAGGTTTCAAATCAAAATTTATTCATGAAACCATTTTCAAAAAAAGAGCTGAACAGAACAAATAAAAACTTTAATAGAATTAAAATCCAGATAATTAAAAAACAGTAAGTGAAAAACAAGCATACATTAAAAATTACACACGTACACAAAACACTGCACACATGCATCAACAATCACACAACCCCACACTTCTTTTTTTCCCCGAATGGCAGAATCCAAATAATGTCATTCTGCAATCTTACGACTTTTATGTCTGATGTTAAATTGTAGCTCTTTGGGCTTGTGAAAAAAACGTCAGACAAAACATGATTTAAAACTAGGAGTTTCTTTTCTAAAATAAAAAAAATAAGATTTAAGACCTGTGGCGGGGAAGCCATGTGACTTATTTTTTAAAAACACAGAATTTAACCACCCTTCCTTTTGTACCTTTATCTCTTCTACAAAGGTAGCGTCATTGTTTGGCTGCATCATCAATTCTTTCAATTTTCCAATTGTGGGACGAATAAAGATTTTCTTAATTCTTGAAGTTAAAATAAAATTTTTGCTCACATCCTGTTTCAGGATTGACTTTGAGTCAAAGCTTAGACGTTTTGCTTGTTCCAATAATTAGACTGACTTGATTGTGTTGGCCACACTATTTTTATGTCTTTATACTGCTAATTATTTTGTTTTAATAGTTGGTTTAAACACGGATGAAAGTCAATACAAAGCTAATCTGCCCCACGCAGGGATTTTTTCTCCCACTGAACTCATTTAAAAGTAAATTCACAGACAGCTTGGATGTTTGATCTATCCCATAATGAACCATTTCTTTTAATCCATATGCACCGTGTGTGAGCTTTGATTTTAAATTGGTGTTAGTACATCATATGTAAAAGAAAGGTTAACCTTGTTTCATGTTAAAGTTTATCACCAATCTTCAATAATAATCCAAGATGAACAAAGGCAGAAGCTTCTACAGATTGACTTTTTACTCTCCCTTCCTCTCTGGCCATATCCATAGTCACAGGAAATGCCCAGGAGTCCCCGTCTTGCACAACAACATGGTCAACATTAGTTAACGAAACACCACCTGGAGCAGACCCTCCTTCTTTAGCATTTCCGTTCAGGGGTCGCCACAGCAAGTCAGTTTCTTCCATCTAACCCTATCTGCTGTATCCTCTTCGGTCACACAACTATCTTCATGTCTTCCTTCACTGTATCCATGAACCTCCTCTTTGGTCTTCCTCTAGTCCTCTTTCCTGGTGGTTTCAAACCCAGCATCCTTCTGCTGATATACTCTCTCTCTCTTCTCTGCACATGTCCAAACCATCTCAGTATGGCCTCTCTGACTTTATCTCCAAAACCTCTTCTTCTTCTTCTTTTGGCATTTCCCTTCAGGGGTCGCCACAGCAAGTCAGCCTCTTCCATCTAACACTATCTGCTGTATCCTCTTTGGTCACACCAACTATCTCCAAAACCTCTAACATGTGCTGTACTTAGCAGACCCGATAGCCTTAAAATGGTTTGCCAGATCCGCCTGGTAAAGCTTTCCATTGGTCAAAGGACATAAAGTCCAAAAAAGTTATGTTGCTTCCACTGGAGGACAAGCTGAGCAGGTTCTTACCTGGTCCTTACAGTTACCCTTAACAATGAGGAATGCTTCGTACGCAAAGGTGCACTGGACTTCCTGCGCAAGTACCTTTATGCTATCAAAATGCATGTGGTGCTAAAAATCAAACACATTGACAAACTTTTGCACACCACAAGCCAAAGAAGTAAAAAAATTATCCTTGAAATGGTAAGATACACTATTATTTTTTATCTAAAACCACAATTCATCACAGAGAACACGGAAAAAAATGATGTTCAAAAACATGTGAAAATCAGCGCTAGCTTTCAATGTATGATGTTGTATTCAGTGACTGCACAAAGCACAGTGTTTTTTTCACATTCAATCTTTAAAGTGATCAATGCATCCATTCCTGTGATTACGTGTCAGCAGCCTTTGTCGTGCAGCTAAGTCTCCCTTCTCCCCTGCAGATCAGTCGAGTGTCTTTTCAAGGAGCACACGCCTGTTGAGGAAGGCCAGATGGTGCGATCAGCTGGCCTCCTCCGAGCTCAGCATGAATATGGCTTGTCCTCACTCAGATTCCTTTGTCACTTAATGCCTGCTTAGATGTGAGTCACCCTGTGCCAAGCTGGCCCGATCAAAGGGAATATTCAGAAGCTTTTCCTGTGTCAGCCTTGAGAGTTTGGCTGGTTTTCTTTCTGCTTCTTTTGCACATTTTATTTTGATGACTACAAGATCTACAAGCTGACCTCGGATTGCTCAGTTAATCTTCAAATTGAAGGAGATGAAATGGTAACCTCCTCTTGCTGTTTTGTCTTACTTTGCTGTGGTATGGTAGCCACCAGCTTGGGAATCTTCTCTTTGAATCAAGGCCACTGGTGAGAGGACAATGGTGGGATTATTGTGCAGATGTCTTGCTTTGCAAATACGCTTGTAAATCATTTTTTAAAAACGATTTATAGTGTGTATAGGTCTCCTAGTATTTTTTTCAGGATGTATAGATCTGATTTGTGTTTTAGTTTCACAATAATTTCAAAGTTCTCAGAGCAACACAAAACTGCTGTTTTTTTTTTTTTTTTAACAATATGAAGTAATGAAATGTGTTTCTTTTTGTCTTCTGAACTGCTTCTTCCTAACAAGGTTGCAGGGGAAGCTGGAGTCCATCTCGGCTGATTTTGTGGGGAAAGACAGGGTAGACCTGAACAGGTCGGCAGTGAGTCACGAAGCCACAAAATTACTGCATGTATAATAAAGACTATTCTCATGTAAAAATGATCCAAACAGTCACCAAAATGTTGAAAGCACCAATGTGAAGCACCAAAACATTCCGAGCGCTTCACTTGGAGTAAGTGAAACCCTCCGAGTGCTTCACTTGGAGTAAATGAAACACCCCAAGTGCTTCACTTGGAGCAAGTGAAACCCTCCAGTGCTTCACTTGGAGTAAGTGAGACCCTACAAGTGCTTCACTTGGAGTAAGTGAAACACTCTAAATGCTTCACTTGGAGTAAGTGAAACACTCCAAGTGCTTCACTTGGAGTAAGTGAAACACTCCAAGTGCTTCACTTACATGTAAGTTGAGTGGTGCCAATGTGCCATCACATACTTTTTATTGTTAAAGAGGTAGTAAATCCAGTCTCTGCCATTCATACATTCATCCATCGATAGTTGATTATTTATCCATATTATTTATCCATATAATTGACTGAACAGCTTTTTTCACTGGAGGGCATGAAGGAGGCGGAGTCTATCCCGGGTAGTAAGTGAACAAGTGACAGAGGACTTAATGGACAAGCCACAATAGAAGCCACAATAGAGTCGAGTGGAGTATGCCTCCACTGCACTTAGAGAATCCTAAGTGCAGTTCCTGAACGAACCAGAAAGGCAGTAATGTGCCGAGTGGCGTGTAGTCTGCTGGAAATAATAAGAAGAAGGACAAGCCACAAGTGTCCATAGAGAGGAACACCGTCATTCTTTGAGGCACTTTCCTTCCAACTAATTGGGTGAACATGCATTTGTTCGGAGTGTGAATGGAAGTAGGAGTGCTTTGAAAGTACTAACACAAACACAAAAACAACGTACAAACTTTAAAGAGAAACACTACGTGGCTCAGCTCGAGCTTCAACCAGCATACTCTTTGCTCTTTAGCTGAGGCACCACCATACAGCAGTAAGCTCAACCTACGCCCTCAAAATGACAAAAATCACACATAAAACTGGTGGACAGGTGGTATTGGCTGACAAATCAAAGTGGTTAGTTAAAAATCCTGGTGGTCTTTATGATGACCTTCTGAAAATCTTTGATCAATGTCCAGTTATAACTTTGCTCTGACATTTTATGCATAATTTGAATTAATAATTACAACTTTAACTCAATGGAACTTTGACTTTGACCTTAAATTAAAAAGTTTAAAAACTGAATGGATGCAAACTGAAACTGTAAAATTGGCACAAGGGCAAAACAGACTTTTCTAGTAAATGAAGATAGTATTCTGATATCATCAGAACCAATTTTTTTTTTTACCAATTAATAATGATTAATTAATAATTATAATTAATAATGTAAGACGTTGCATCAATCTGTCGTGGTAAAGAAAGAGCTGAGCCGCAAAGCAAAGCTCTCAATTTACAAGTCGATCTACATTCCCACCTTCACCTATGGTCACCAGCTGTGAGTTGTGACTGAAAGAATGAGATCACGGATACAAGTGACCGAAATGAGCTTCCTCTGCAAAGTAGTTGGGCTCTAGTTCAGAGATCGGGTGAGGAGTTCTGCCATTTGGGAGGAGCTTGGGGTCGAGCCGCTCCTCATCCAGGTCGGGAGAAGCCAGATGGGGGCGTTCGGGCACCTCCCTAGCGCTTTGCTGGTGAGGTGTTTAAGGCATGTCCCACTGGGACGAGACCAAGAGGTAGACCCCAGACCTGCTGGAGAGACTATGTCTCACAGTTGGCTGGAGAACGACTCAGGATCCTTGTGGATGAGCTGGAGGAAGCTGGAGAGAAGCCTTGGCTTCCCGTCTGAGGCTGTTGCCGCCGGAACCGGGCCATGGATAAGTGGAAGATGACGGAACGGAATGTAATTTCCAAATACAAAAAAATTTCTTGTGTTTTCTTTTTTTTTTTCTTTCAACGTGAGCCACCAAAAACACAACGGTTATTCCTGAATCAAAGTAGCAATAATTCCAGTGCGGCTTTGAAAAAAACTTACGTTTCTGATTCCAACATCTTAAATGTACATTATTCATTCATGTTCATCCAATGCCTGGAAAACAACATGCCTGATGACCATGGATTACTACCAGAAAGTGACATTTAAAATGAGTAAACACCGTTCAAATGTGAAATAACAGAATAACAAGCTTGATATTTTTGGGGACTTTTATCAACTTCTGTCTTTTTTCAGCTTCATTCCTCCTTCAGAAAAATGTCTCCGCTGTCTCTGGGACTTCAGACTGATCTAAGAGAAGACACACAGTCTAAAGATAACAATTTTCCTGACATGAAGAAGTGACAGCGAGGTCTTTCTCTCCTTCACCTCTTCGGGGTGTGATTCCTGTCACAGACCTTGTCCTGAACTGAATCTGGGGATGTAATGAGTATGGCCCACTGGTGACCATTTTACCATCCAGCTTCAGGCAAACTTAGAGAAGATTGAAGACTGTGACCTTCTAGCCTCTTTCCTTCCAAACTGGTGATTAATTAGGCCCCGCAGGTAAAAGGATTACCCGGTATCCAAGACGAAAGATGGTTGCATTGGAGATCAATCTAATTGCAGACACTTCTCAACCTTTTCTCAGTTGTTTTGTTAGAGTTTTAAACTAAATCCAAGCATCAAATGTGTTTGTAAATAGAATGGTCATGTAGTTTTCACAGGCACCCCTCTCTCTCATTATCTCCACATTTGCAAACCCTAATTAGCTTGCAGAAGGTCGGCTGACCTCTGTGGCGGGAAACGTTGTGGATATACACACTACCGGTTACACATTAACACTCTCACCACCCACAGACTGACTTAGTAGAAATATAAAAAAAATCAACCCAAAAAGTAAATGTACGTGATATTACTTTAATGTGGCCTTTTGTTTTAAATCATCATATATTGAGGACGTCTTTAGGACATCCCTGTCCCTAAAGCCTCCTTCTCTGGGAGGAACGTTTCCTAAAGATCCTGTTTGAAGGGAAAAAAAATGGAAAAAGACGTCTCGGTGGAAACAGTTTGACCTCGCACCATTGGCGTTCGCTTCACGGGGTGTGTACTTTGACGAATCGCTGGTTTCTCATTGGAACTGACTGAGACGTGCGATGTAGTTACAGGGATAGCTGAAAAATGGAACTACCCAATTCTTATCAGCAACAGGGTGACCGGATCTTTTCTTTGCTTAAAGCTCTTCAAACATCGTCTGTGTTCTGGTGTTAAATTCTCAATTTCAGGAGTTCTTGCTAAACCAGACCATACAGTTTGTTGTGATCCTGTGCTGTCCTCCGGTGCTCTTTCTACACTTGCAACTTATCCCATTCTCAAACCTACTCTACAGCTACTTCTCATCAGCTCTACTATTTATTCACTGGAAGAACCTTCAGCCAACGCCGGACTATTGTTCACCTTGCGGTAACAATCATCGGCTTTGTATATCTATCGATCTTTCTAATCCTGCCTTGAAACTATTATCCGATTGTTTTCCACAGAAATCCAGCCCTGCTTCCCCGTCTGCCTGCCAGCCAGCATGCCCTTGTCTGCCGAACATAGAAACTCATCATTTCTCTCTGCCAGTCATCTCCATCAACGTTTGCAGTAAAGATTCTGGTCTTTACTCCGCGTCCGCGCTTGCATTCCTTTTTCCATACCTAGGCATAACACAGTTTGGTCAATCAGTAGCTATTGAGCTACAAACAGTCCTCGGTGTAAACTTTGGGTTTGACATCGAAGCATCGACTCTCTTTGCTGAGTGGCCAGGCGTTCACAGGACCTATCACCATTTCCCGGGTTACATCCCGGCTTGACGGGATGTAACCTAGTTGCTGGAATGAAATTAAATTGAACGAAGGAACAAGGTGGAGCCAGCCTGGCTGGTGTTTTACGATTATTATCAAAAGAAAGCAAATAAGAATTATCTTTACAGATTGTATTTTTATCGGATGTTTTTCTGACATGATCTCATCCACTTGATCAGGGTCATCTGAGGATGATTACAATCATACCGACTTTTGGATATTTTTCCTACATTGATCCTCGTGCCCAAAAATCATCGGACCTGCAAACTCATCTACAACAGGTCTATGAAGTCTTACTTTCTCCTTGGTTTTGTTGTCATTTCGATTCAAATAAACAGTAAATCTCCATTATTTTCTGTCCCCGCAAGTAAAGGTTTGAGGAGGGACAAAAAAATTTTAACAATACATTTTCTGTCTAACTCATTTTTTTGGTCATCTGATAAAAGTATTACCGAGGTGTTTATCCAGCCATTATCTCCACTGCTTAGTTCCATTTGGGTTACTGGAGGTTATGTTTGCTTGTAAGTAGAGTAATGCCAGGTTACACCCTGGCAATAAGTCATTTCACTCAATAATTTCACCTGTCTGGTAAACTTCTGATTCCACATTGTGACAGTGAAATATTTCTTTATCAGAACTGCAGCAGGAAATTGTTGAGACACATAGCAACAATTTTCAGGGGAAAATGATTAATGTAGAGTAAGAGTAACATCTTCACTGCTGTTCCCATGTCTTTGCCACCAGTGTATTCCTGTCAGAAGAAGAAGTGGTTCACTGGAGTGGAAAAGACAGACTTTCTGCTCCCTCTGGGTTTGTCTTTGCACGTAAAAATTTCTTAATTCCATCAAGATTTTAACATTAAGGTAAGAAATTTAGATTTTTTTCTTTTTAAAGCCCTTCAGCTTTGGCAGAGCCTTGGCGATCAGAATGCTAATGATATTAAAATAGAGTAATGAGATGACGGAGCAGCCGGGAACTTTAACATCAAATCTGAATATGAAGCAGTTTTTTAATGAAACAGTGTTTTTTTAATCACACGTTTAATTTATTCTTGCTGTAGTCGGGCTACTAATAAGATTCAGTCATATAATTGGTATTCTGGATGAGGTAGTCTTCTGAAATGACTGCATTTAGGTCACAGAGAATGAAGCCACCCTACTTGTTAAAACCTCCTCTTTCACCTCTGTCATCTGGGAAGTTGGAACAAATTGAAGATTGAATTAAAGTGACTTTTTACTGTTCGCAGTGTTTGAAAGAATCAGACATAGAAGAACTTCTTTTGGCTTTAATGAATGATTATGATCGGAGATCAAAGAGCAGGATGATGAATAGTGCACAGAGATTTGTCTGCAGATTTTTTTTTTTTTACTTTTCTGACTGGGTGTGTGATTGTATGTGCATAAAAATTATTAAAAATGATTGAAAAAAATGGATGACAATGTTAATTAACCAGATGCAAATGTCCTAAAAAATAAAATATTATGCTAATTGGATGGGGGGGGGGGGGGAGGTTGTGTAGCATGTGCAGAAATCCAAACACGACCCTGAAAGGCAAAGACAACACGTGTAAAGAAAAGAACAGATAAACAGGCTGCTGTGTTTCAGCAAATTGATATCACTCTACTGTTTCTCATTTATCTGCACACAGCAAAACCCTGGAGCAAGTCCAGGAAATTATTGTTGTTTAGCTAAGAAAAAAAAAAACAAGATTGTGGTCCATTGTTTTTTTTTTTTTTTTAGGCAATTGTGACCAAATATGATGCTTTTCTCTAATCTAAAGGATCCGTGCTAGCTGATGTACCAAATTTAAACCGTGATTTATTTTACTGCTTTATTCCGTGATTGGAGTCAACACACAGATTTCCATGTTTGAAGGATTTTCACACAAAATGCCAAGAAAATGTATAATGTGTTTCTAAAAACAAGTTTTTGGTCATTTTTGCAAGCAAAATATGTCAGAGTAACTGCTTAGAGTAATTTTTATTTTTACAAACTATTTATTTGAATGTGAACATTTTTTGGAATTTTTACTCACTCTATTCATACCTCACCGGGGAAATTTGTGTGCTGCACTCCTACACCACAGCAGGCTACCCATGATGGGAGAAATGGGGGGGTTAGGTGTCTTCTTCAAGGACCCTAGACGTGCACTCAGTGGGATGCAAACCCGCAAACTGGCGAACTTCCAGTCCGCGGGCGAACGCTCCAACCACTGAGCCAACGTCTCCCCTGATATGATACATAAAAAAACAATATTTTTTTAACAGCATTGCTCTTTCTTGTTTTCTATGTTGACGGAGAGACTGACAAGACTATGTTTAACAGGAATTTCTATGATGTTTGCAGATGATATTGTGTTAAGCAGTGAGAGCATGGAGCAAGTGGATGAAAGATGAAGAGGTAGAGGTTTGTTCTGAAAAGAAGAGGAATGAAGGTTAGCTGCATTAACACACAGTACGTGTGTGTGAATGAGAGAGATCCAGATGGAGGGGCGAGGTTACAGGGAGAAGAGATAAAGAAGGTGGGGGAGTTTAAGTACTTAGGATTGACAGTCCAGAGCAATAAAGAGTGTGGAAAAGAGGTGAAGAAGTGTGTGAAGGCAGGCTGGAATGGGTGGAGAAAACTATCAGGTGTGATGCGTGATGGAGGAGTTTCAGCTAAAATCAAAGTGAAAGTGTACAAACCATTGTGAAACCAGCCATGTTGTTTGGTCTCGAGACAGTCGCACAGAAGTAAAAACAGAAAGCAAATTTGGAAGTAGCAGTGATGTAGATTGTGATGTTCTCTTTGGGAGTGACCAAGTTAGAGAAGATCAGGAATGAGGACATTAAATAATTGAAGAAATATGTAGATGGGCTTCATTGATCCACCTGAACAATTTATCCATCAATCCATTCATCTTCCAGGGCCCAAACTAAGGTAAGGTTACAAAAAAATCCTTCCTGTGAATATCCAAACATCTCTTTGCATCTTCATCTACGTTTGCCAGGTCTCTTCATCTCATACGGATCCGCACATACAGGATGCGTTATAGGATGCGTTATAATCTGATGCCTGAAGCCCGTCAGCTGACTCCTTATCATAGTGAAACACTAGCTACATGCAGATATATTACCCAATCTCCTTGCCTTTCACCCTCAGTGTGACTATTTTTTCCCACAAGTCCTCCTCAATTTTCTGTCTGCAATATCTGTGATCTCATTATTTTTCTCACCGGCCAGATCTTATGACCATTGGAAAGATTGCTAGATAGATCAATCAGTAAATCTAAAGCATCATCATTGGGCTTTTTTCTATTATTGTGGAGTGCTATAGCTTTTTCATTTTTGCTAACAAAGCACCAATTTGCCTGTCCACAATTTCTTCCATTCTATCATTATTTTGTGAATAAAATCCCGAGACAATTTTACGTTCCGGCTTGACGGGATGGTTCATTATCAAACCCTCCACTCTTCACGCCGAGAACAATGTGCTCAGACTTAGAATAAGGTACCTTTAAATTTCCTGGTGCATGTTATAGCAAAACTTAAAAAAAATATAACCAAAGATATATGAATTTGTGGACAGTTATAGGCAATGGATCAGTGGTTAGCATGGTGGCCTCACAGGAAGAACATGTGGGTTTTCTACGGGTACCCTGGTTTCCTGCTACTCTACAAAACCATGCAATAAAATGTGTCTAGGAATGTCTGTGTGTGTGGCCCCTGCATGAGACTGGTGACCTGTTCAGGGTGTACACTGCCTCTCGATTAGACTGCCTGTAATCATCTGGTAAAGAGCCCAGCACCCCTTATGACTCTAATAGGAATAAGCTGTTCAGAGGATGAAATGAAATACATAATAAAATCAATTTCAAGAGTTTGTCTTTGTGAATCTTGAACAGGTGTGAAGAAGGTTAAAAGTATGAACACAAAAGGTATCTTTACCATTCTTTCCTTTATAAGAAAACAATGCATCTCAGGTTTATGTTTTGCTCTGGAGTATATCTCTTTTTTTCTCAAACAATTTGTCAAGAGTTTGTCTCAGCGCTTGCTTAATTACCGCTGCTTATGTCACTGAAGGGTCAAAGTTTCAGTTCCGCACCAGTGGGATTCGAACCCACGCCTCCATCGGGAGACTACAACCTTAACGTAGCGCCTTCGACCGCTCGGCCATCCTGACACAATGTAGTGTCAGGAGTCTCCACATTTTGTCCAACAAGCATGTCCACCAATGAGCAAATGAAATCGAATGACTTTTTTTTCCACCCCAAAGAGGTTCTTTCTTTGCCAAACCTAAGCACAGGTTGTTTGCAAACATGACATTGATAAGTGTAAAAGAAAACTATGCTGTTTCCGCTCGGTTTCAAACCGAGGACCTTTCGCGTGTTAAGCGAACGTGATGACCACTACACTACGGAAACGACGGATGAGAATAAATTTGACACAAAGCATAATGGTTGTAAACAAAAGGACAGGTCAGAAAAATCCAAGTGTCGGCAAAACAATCCCAAGTTTCGCAGGCTGAACAAGAATTGTCAGAAGTGGGATTCGAACCCACGCCTCCATCAGGAGACTACGACCTTAACATATCGCCTTCGACCGCTCGACCATCCTGTCACAATGTAGTGTAAGGAGTCCCCACATTTTGTCCAACAAGCATATCCGCCAATGAGCAAATGAAATCAAATGACATTTTTTTTCCACCCCAGAGAGGTGCTTTCTTTGCCAAATCCAAGCAAAGGCTGTTTGCAAAGATGACATTGATAAGTGTTAAAGACAACTACACTGTTTCCGCCCGGTTTTTAACCGAAGACCTTTCGCGTGTTAAGCGAACGTGATGACCACTACACTACGGAAACGATGTATGAGAATACATTTGACACAAAGCATAATGATTGTAAACCAAGGGACAGGTCAGAAAAATCCAGGTGTCGGCAAAACAATCCCAAGTTTCGCAGGCTGAACATGAATTGTCAGAAGTGGGATTCGAACCCACAGCTCAATCAGGAGACTACGACCTCAACATAGCGCCTTCGACCGCTCGGCCATCCTGACACAATGTCGTGTACGGAGTCTCCACATGTTGTCCAACAAGCATGTCCGCCAATGAGCAAATGAAATCAAATGACTTTTTTTCCATCATAGAGAGGTGCTTTCTTTGCCAAACCTAAGCACAGGGTGTTTGCAAACATGACATTGATAAGTGTAAAAGAAAACTACACTGTTTCCGCTCGGTTTCGAACCGAGGACAATTTCGCGTGTTAAGCGAACGTGATGACCACTACACTACGGAAAAGATAGATGGAAAAAAATTTGACACAAAGCATAATGCTTATAAACCAAAGGATAGGTCAGAAAAATCCAAGTGTCGGCAAAACAATCCCAAGTTTCGCAGGCTGAACAAGAATTGTCAGAAGTGAGATTCGAACCCACGCCTCCATCAGGAGACTACGACCTTAACGTAGTGCCTTCGACCGCTCGGCCATCCTGACACAATGTGGTGTAAAAAGTCTCCAAATGTTGTCCAACAAGCATGTCCGCCAATGAGCAAATGAAATCGAATGACCTTTTTTTCCACCCCAGAGAGGTTCTTTCTTTGCCAAACATAAGCACAGGTTGTTTGCAAACATGACATTGATTAGTGTAAAAGAAAACTATTCAGTTTCCGCTCGGTTTCGAACCGAGGACCTTTCGCGTGTAAAGCGAACGTGATGACCACTACACTACGGAAACGATATATGACAATACATTTGACACAAAGCATAATGATTGTAAACCAAAGGACAGGTCAGAAAAATCCAGATTATGGCAAAACAATCCCAAGTTTCGCAGGCTGAACAAGAATTGTCAGAAGTGGGATTCAAACCCACGCCTCCATCAGGAGACTACGACCTTAACGTAGCGCCTTCGACCGCTCGGCCATCCTGACACAATGTAGTGTAAGGAGTCTCCACATGTTGTCCAAAAAGCATGTCCGCCAATGAGCAAATGAAATCGAATGACTTTGTTTTCCAACCCAGAGAAGTTCTTTCTTTGCCAAACCTAAGCACAGGTTGTTTGCAAACATGACATTGATAAGTGTAAAAAAAACTACACTGTATCTGCTCGGTTTCGAACCGAGGACCTTTCGCGTGTAAAGTGAACGTGATGACCACTACACTACGGAAACGATGTATGAGAATACATTTGACACAAAGCATAATGATTGTAAACCAAAGGACAGGTCAGAAAAATCCAAGTGTCGGCAAAACAATCCCAAGTTTCGCAGGCTGAACAAGAATTGTCAGAAGTGGGAATCGAACCCACGCCTCCATCAGGAGACTACGACCTTAATGTAGCGCCTTCGACCGCTCAGCAATCCTGACGCAATGTAGTGTCAGGAGTCTCCAAATGTTGTCCAACAAGCATGTCCGCCAATGAGCAATTGAAATCAAATGACTTTTTTTTCCACCCCAGACAAGTTCTTTCTTTGCCAAACCTAAGCACAAGGTGTTTGCAAACATGACATTGATAAGTGTAAAAGAAAACTATACTGTTTCCGCTCGGTTTCGAACCGAGGACCTTTCGCGTGTTAAGCGAACGTGATGACCACTACACTACGGAAACGATGTATGAAAATAAATTTGACACAAAGCATAATGGTTGTAAACCAAAGTAGAGGTCAGAAAAGTCCAAGTGTCGGCAAAACAATCCCAAGTTTCGCAGGCTGAACAAGAATTGTCAGAAGTGGGATTTGAACCCACGCCTCCATCAGGAGACTACGACCTTAACGTAGCGCCTTCGACCGCTCGGCCATCCTGACACAATGTCGTGTAAGGAGTCTCTAAATGTTGTCCAACAAGCATAACCGCCAATGAGCAAATGAAATCAAATGACTTTTTGTTCCACCCCAGAGAGGTTCTTTTTTTGCCAAATCTAAGCACAGGTTGTTTGCTAAGTGTAAAAGAAAACTGTACTGTTTCCGCTCGGTTTCGAACCGAGGACCTTTTGCGTGTTAAGCGAACGTGATGACAACTACACTACGGAAACGATGTATGAAAATAAATTTGACACAAAGCATAATGGTTGTAAACCAAAGGACAGGTCAGAAAAATCCAGATTATGACAAAACAATCCCAAGTTTCGCAGGCTGAACAAGAATTGTCAGAAGTGGGATTCAAACCCACGCCTCCATCAGGAGACTACAACCTTAACGTAGCGCCTTCGACCGCTCGGTCATCCTGACACAATGTAGTGTAAGGAGTCTCCACATGTTGTCCAAAAAGCATGTCCGCCAATGAGCAAATGAAATCAAATGACTTTTTTTTCCACCCCAGAGAGGTTCTTTCTTTGCCAAACCTAAGCACAGGTTGTTTGCAAACATGACATTGATAAGTGTAAAAGAAAACTTTACTGTTTCCGCTCGGTTTCGAACCGAGGACCTTTCGCGTGTTAAGCGAACGTGATGACAACTACAATACGGAAACGATGTATGAAAATAAATTTGACACAAATCATAATGGTTGTAAACCAAAGGACAGGTCAGAAAAATCCAAGTGTCAGCAAAACAATCCCAAGTTTCGCATATGCTGAACAAGAATTGTCAGAAGAGGGATTTTAACCCACGCCGCCATCAGCAGACTACGACCTTAACTTAGCGCCTTCGATCGCTGAGCATGTCCGCCAATGAGCAATTGAAATCAAATGACTTTTTTTTCCACCCCAGAGAGGTTCTTTCTTTGCCAAACCCAAGCACAGGTTGTTTGCAAACATGACATTGATAAGTGTAAAAGAAAACTATACTGTTTCCGCTCGGTTTCGAACGGAGGACCTTTCGCGTGTTAAGCGAACGTGATGAACACTACACTACGGAAACGATGTATGAAAATAAATTTGACACAAAGCATAATGGTTGTAAACCAAAGGCCAGGTCAGAAAAATCTAGATTATGGCAAAACAATCCCAAGTTTCGCAGGCTGAACAAAAATTGTCTTTAGTGGGATTCGAACCTACTTCTCCATCAGGAGACTACGACCTTAACGTAGCGCCCTCGACCGCTCGGCCATTCCTGACACAATGTAGTGTAAGCAGTCTCCACATTTTGTCCAACAAGCATATCCGCCAATGAGCAAATGAAATCAAATGACTTTTTTCCATCATAGAGAGGTGCTTTCTTTGCCAAACCTAAGCACAGGTTGTTTGCAATCATGACATTGATAAGTGTAAAAGAAAACTACACTGTTTCCGCTCAGTTTCGAACCGAGGACCTTTCGCGTGTAAAGCGAACGTGATGACCACTACACTACGGAAACGATATATGACAATACATTTGACACAAAGCATAATGATTGTAAACCAAAGGCCAGGTCAGAAAAATCTAGATTATGGCAAAACAATCCCAAGTTTCGCAGGCTGAACAAAAATTGTCTTTAGTGGGATTCGAACCTACTTCTCCATCAGGAGACTACGACCTTAACGTAGCGCCCTCGACCGCTCGGCCATTCCTGACACAATGTAGTGTAAGCAGTCTCCACATTTTGTCCAACAAGCATATCCGCCAATGAGCAAATGAAATCAAATGACTTTTTTCCATCATAGAGAGGTGCTTTCTTTGCCAAACCTAAGCACAGGTTGTTTGCAATCATGACATTGATAAGTGTAAAAGAAAACTACACTGTTTCCGCTCGGTTTCGAACCGAGGACCTTTCGCGTGTAAAGCGAACGTGATGACCACTACACTACGGAAACGATATATGACAATACATTTGACACAAAGCATAATGATTGTAAACCAAAGGACAGGTCAGAAAAATCCAGATTATGGCAAAACAATCCCAAGTTTCGCAGGCTGAACAAGAATTGTCAGAAGTGGGATTCAAACCCACGCCTCCATCAGGAGACTACGACCTTAACGTAGCGCCTTCGACCGCTCGGCCATCCTGACACAATGTAGTGTAAGGAGTCTCCACATGTTGTCCAAAAAGCATGTCCGCCAATGAGCAAATGAAATCGAATGACTTTGTTTTCCAACCCAGAGAAGTTCTTTCTTTGCCAAACCTAAGCACAGGTTGTTTGCAAACATGACATTGATAAGTGTAAAAAAAACTACACTGTATCTGCTCGGTTTCGAACCGAGGACCTTTCGCGTGTAAAGTGAACGTGATGACCACTACACTACGGAAACGATGTATGAGAATACATTTGACACAAAGCATAATGATTGTAAACCAAAGGACAGGTCAGAAAAATCCAAGTGTCGGCAAAACAATCCCAAGTTTCGCAGGCTGAACAAGAATTGTCAGAAGTGGGAATCGAACCCACGCCTCCATCAGGAGACTACGACCTTAATGTAGCGCCTTCGACCGCTCAGCCATCCTGACGCAATGTAGTGTCAGGAGTCTCCAAATGTTGTCCAACAAGCATGTCCGCCAATGAGCAATTGAAATCAAATGACTTTTTTTTCCACCCCAGACAAGTTCTTTCTTTGCCAAACCTAAGCACAAGCTGTTTGCAAACATGACATTGATAAGTGTAAAAGAAAACTATACTGTTTCCGCTCGGTTTCGAACCGAGGACCTTTCGCGTGTTAAGCGAACGTGATGACCACTACACTACGGAAACGATGTATGAAAATAAATTTGACACAAAGCATAATGGTTGTAAACCAAAGTAGAGGTCAGAAAAGTCCAAGTGTCGGCAAAACAATCCCAAGTTTCGCAGGCTGAACAAGAATTGTCAGAAGTGGGATTTGAACCCACGCCTCCATCAGGAGACTACGACCTTAACGTAGCGCCTTCGACCGCTCGGCCATCCTGACACAATGTCGTGTAAGGAGTCTCTAAATGTTGTCCAACAAGCATAACCGCCAATGAGCAAATGAAATCAAATGACTTTTTGTTCCACCCCAGAGAGGTTCTTTTTTTGCCAAATCTAAGCACAGGTTGTTTGCTAAGTGTAAAAGAAAACTGTACTGTTTCCGCTCGGTTTCGAACCGAGGACCTTTTGCGTGTTAAGCGAACGTGATGACAACTACACTACGGAAACGATGTATGAAAATAAATTTGACACAAAGCATAATGGTTGTAAACCAAAGGACAGGTCAGAAAAATCCAGATTATGACAAAACAATCCCAAGTTTCGCAGGCTGAACAAGAATTGTCAGAAGTGGGATTCAAACCCACGCCTCCATCAGGAGACTACAACCTTAACGTAGCGCCTTCGACCGCTCGGTCATCCTGACACAATGTAGTGTAAGGAGTCTCCACATGTTGTCCAAAAAGCATGTCCGCCAATGAGCAAATGAAATCAAATGACTTTTTTTTCCACCCCAGAGAGGTTCTTTCTTTGCCAAACCTAAGCACAGGTTGTTTGCAAACATGACATTGATAAGTGTAAAAGAAAACTTTACTGTTTCCGCTCGGTTTCGAACCGAGGACCTTTCGCGTGTTAAGCGAACGTGATGACAACTACAATACGGAAACGATGTATGAAAATAAGTTTGACACAAATCATAATGGTTGTAAACCAAAGGACAGGTCAGAAAAATCCAAGTGTCAGCAAAACAATCCCAAGTTTCGCATATGCTGAACAAGAATTGTCAGAAGAGGGATTTTAACCCACGCCGCCATCAGCAGACTACGACCTTAACTTAGCGCCTTCGATCGCTGAGCATGTCCGCCAATGAGCAATTGAAATCAAATGACTTTTTTTTCCACCCCAGAGAGGTTCTTTCTTTGCCAAACCCAAGCACAGGTTGTTTGCAAACATGACATTGATAAGTGTAAAAGAAAACTATACTGTTTCCGCTCGGTTTCGAACGGAGGACCTTTCGCGTGTTAAGCGAACGTGATGAACACTACACTACGGAAACGATGTATGAAAATAAATTTGACACAAAGCATAATGGTTGTAAACCAAAGGCCAGGTCAGAAAAATCTAGATTATGGCAAAACAATCCCAAGTTTCGCAGGCTGAACAAAAATTGTCTTTAGTGGGATTCGAACCTACTTCTCCATCAGGAGACTACGACCTTAACTTAGCGCCCTCGACCGCTCGGCCATTCCTGACACAATGTAGTGTAAGCAGTCTCCACATTTTGTCCAACAAGCATATCCGCCAATGAGCAAATGAAATCAAATGACTTTTTTCCATCATAGAGAGGTGCTTTCTTTGCCAAACCTAAGCACAGGTTGTTTGCAATCATGACATTGATAAGTGTAAAAGAAAACTACGCTGTTTCCGCTCGGTTTCGAACCGAGGACCTTTCGCGTGTAAAGCGAACGTGATGACCACTACACTACGGAAACGATATATGACAATACATTTGACACAAAGCATAATGATTGTAAACCAAAGGACAGGTCAGAAAAATCCAGATTATGGCAAAACAATCCCAAGTTTCGCAGGCTGAACAAGAATTGTCAGAAGTGGGATTCAAACCCACGCCTCCATCAGGAGACTACGACCTTAACGTAGCGCCTTCGACCGCTCGGCCATCCTGACACAATGTAGTGTAAGGAGTCTCCACATGTTGTCCAAAAAGCATGTCCGCCAATGAGCAAATGAAATCGAATGACTTTGTTTTCCAACCCAGAGAAGTTCTTTCTTTGCCAAACCTAAGCACAGGTTGTTTGCAAACATGACATTGATAAGTGTAAAAAAAACTACACTGTATCTGCTCGGTTTCGAACCGAGGACCTTTCGCGTGTAAAGTGAACGTGATGACCACTACACTACGGAAACGATGTATGAGAATACATTTGACACAAAGCATAATGATTGTAAACCAAAGGACAGGTCAGAAAAATCCAAGTGTCGGCAAAACAATCCCAAGTTTCGCAGGCTGAACAAGAATTGTCAGAAGTGGGAATCGAACCCACGCCTCCATCAGGAGACTACGACCTTAATGTAGCGCCTTCGACCGCTCAGCCATCCTG
Organism: Neostethus bicornis; assembly: GCA_902685375.1. NCBI lineage: Eukaryota > Metazoa > Chordata > Actinopteri > Atheriniformes > Phallostethidae > Neostethus > Neostethus bicornis. The sequence continues at coordinate 7,788,002 of CACRXE010000076.1, read as the reverse complement.
ACGCAATGTAGTGTCAGGAGTCTCCAAATGTTGTCCAACAAGCATGTCCGCCAATGAGCAATTGAAATCAAATGACTTTTTTTTCCACCCCAGACAAGTTCTTTCTTTGCCAAACCTAAGCACAAGCTGTTTGCAAACATGACATTGATAAGTGTAAAAGAAAACTATACTGTTTCCGCTCGGTTTCGAACCGAGGACCTTTCGCGTGTTAAGCGAACGTGATGACCACTACACTACGGAAACGATGTATGAAAATAAATTTGACACAAAGCATAATGGTTGTAAACCAAAGTAGAGGTCAGAAAAGTCCAAGTGTCGGCAAAACAATCCCAAGTTTCGCAGGCTGAACAAGAATTGTCAGAAGTGGGATTTGAACCCACGCCTCCATCAGGAGACTACGACCTTAACGTAGCGCCTTCGACCGCTCGGCCATCCTGACACAATGTCGTGTAAGGAGTCTCTAAATGTTGTCCAACAAGCATAACCGCCAATGAGCAAATGAAATCAAATGACTTTTTGTTCCACCCCAGAGAGGTTCTTTTTTTGCCAAATCTAAGCACAGGTTGTTTGCTAAGTGTAAAAGAAAACTGTACTGTTTCCGCTCGGTTTCGAACCGAGGACCTTTTGCGTGTTCAGCGAACGTGATGACAACTACACTACGGAAACGATGTATGAAAATAAATTTGACACAAAGCATAATGGTTGTAAACCAAAGGACAGGTCAGAAAAATCCAGATTATGACAAAACAATCCCAAGTTTCGCAGGCTGAACAAGAATTGTCAGAAGTGGGATTCAAACCCACGCCTCCATCAGGAGACTACAACCTTAACGTAGCGCCTTCGACCGCTCGGTCATCCTGACACAATGTAGTGTAAGGAGTCTCCACATGTTGTCCAAAAAGCATGTCCGCCAATGAGCAAATGAAATCAAATGACTTTTTTTTCCACCCCAGAGAGGTTCTTTCTTTGCCAAACCTAAGCACAGGTTGTTTGCAAACATGACATTGATAAGTGTAAAAGAAAACTTTACTGTTTCCGCTCGGTTTCGAACCGAGGACCTTTCGCGTGTTAAGCGAACGTGATGACAACTACAATACGGAAACGATGTATGAAAATAAATTTGACACAAATCATAATGGTTGTAAACCAAAGGACAGGTCAGAAAAATCCAAGTGTCAGCAAAACAATCCCAAGTTTCGCATATGCTGAACAAGAATTGTCAGAAGAGGGATTTTAACCCACGCCGCCATCAGCAGACTACGACCTTAACTTAGCGCCTTCGATCGCTGAGCATGTCCGCCAATGAGCAATTGAAATCAAATGACTTTTTTTTCCACCCCAGAGAGGTTCTTTCTTTGCCAAACCCAAGCACAGGTTGTTTGCAAACATGACATTGATAAGTGTAAAAGAAAACTATACTGTTTCCGCTCGGTTTCGAACGGAGGACCTTTCGCGTGTTAAGCGAACGTGATGAACACTACACTACGGAAACGATGTATGAAAATAAATTTGACACAAAGCATAATGGTTGTAAACCAAAGGCCAGGTCAGAAAAATCTAGATTATGGCAAAACAATCCCAAGTTTCGCAGGCTGAACAAAAATTGTCTTTAGTGGGATTCGAACCTACTTCTCCATCAGGAGACTACGACCTTAACGTAGCGCCCTCGACCGCTCGGCCATTCCTGACACAATGTAGTGTAAGCAGTCTCCACATTTTGTCCAACAAGCATATCCGCCAATGAGCAAATGAAATCAAATGACTTTTTTCCATCATAGAGAGGTGCTTTCTTTGCCAAACCTAAGCACAGGTTGTTTGCAATCATGACATTGATAAGTGTAAAAGAAAACTACACTGTTTCCGCTCAGTTTCGAACCGAGGACCTTTCGCGTGTAAAGCGAACGTGATGACCACTACACTACGGAAACGATATATGACAATACATTTGACACAAAGCATAATGATTGTAAACCAAAGGCCAGGTCAGAAAAATCTAGATTATGGCAAAACAATCCCAAGTTTCGCAGGCTGAACAAAAATTGTCTTTAGTGGGATTCGAACCTACTTCTCCATCAGGAGACTACGACCTTAACGTAGCGCCCTCGACCGCTCGGCCATTCCTGACACAATGTAGTGTAAGCAGTCTCCACATTTTGTCCAACAAGCATATCCGCCAATGAGCAAATGAAATCAAATGACTTTTTTCCATCATAGAGAGGTGCTTTCTTTGCCAAACCTAAGCACAGGTTGTTTGCAATCATGACATTGATAAGTGTAAAAGAAAACTACACTGTTTCCGCTCGGTTTCGAACCGAGGACCTTTCGCGTGTAAAGCGAACGTGATGACCACTACACTACGGAAACGATATATGACAATACATTTGACACAAAGCATAATGATTGTAAACCAAAGGACAGGTCAGAAAAATCCAGATTATGGCAAAACAATCCCAAGTTTCGCAGGCTGAACAAGAATTGTCAGAAGTGGGATTCAAACCCACGCCTCCATCAGGAGACTACGACCTTAACGTAGCGCCTTCGACCGCTCGGCCATCCTGACACAATGTAGTGTAAGGAGTCTCCACATGTTGTCCAAAAAGCATGTCCGCCAATGAGCAAATGAAATCGAATGACTTTGTTTTCCAACCCAGAGAAGTTCTTTCTTTGCCAAACCTAAGCACAGGTTGTTTGCAAACATGACATTGATAAGTGTAAAAAAAACTACACTGTATCTGCTCGGTTTCGAACCGAGGACCTTTCGCGTGTAAAGTGAACGTGATGACCACTACACTACGGAAACGATGTATGAGAATACATTTGACACAAAGCATAATGATTGTAAACCAAAGGACAGGTCAGAAAAATCCAAGTGTCGGCAAAACAATCCCAAGTTTCGCAGGCTGAACAAGAATTGTCAGAAGTGGGAATCGAACCCACGCCTCCATCAGGAGACTACGACCTTAATGTAGCGCCTTCGACCGCTCAGCCATCCTGACGCAATGTAGTGTCAGGAGTCTCCAAATGTTGTCCAACAAGCATGTCCGCCAATGAGCAATTGAAATCAAATGACTTTTTTTTCCACCCCAGACAAGTTCTTTCTTTGCCAAACCTAAGCACAAGCTGTTTGCAAACATGACATTGATAAGTGTAAAAGAAAACTATACTGTTTCCGCTCGGTTTCGAACCGAGGACCTTTCGCGTGTTAAGCGAACGTGATGACCACTACACTACGGAAACGATGTATGAAAATAAATTTGACACAAAGCATAATGGTTGTAAACCAAAGTAGAGGTCAGAAAAGTCCAAGTGTCGGCAAAACAATCCCAAGTTTCGCAGGCTGAACAAGAATTGTCAGAAGTGGGATTTGAACCCACGCCTCCATCAGGAGACTACGACCTTAACGTAGCGCCTTCGACCGCTCGGCCATCCTGACACAATGTCGTGTAAGGAGTCTCTAAATGTTGTCCAACAAGCATAACCGCCAATGAGCAAATGAAATCAAATGACTTTTTGTTCCACCCCAGAGAGGTTCTTTTTTTGCCAAATCTAAGCACAGGTTGTTTGCTAAGTGTAAAAGAAAACTGTACTGTTTCCGCTCGGTTTCGAACCGAGGACCTTTTGCGTGTTAAGCGAACGTGATGACAACTACACTACGGAAACGATGTATGAAAATAAATTTGACACAAAGCATAATGGTTGTAAACCAAAGGACAGGTCAGAAAAATCCAGATTATGACAAAACAATCCCAAGTTTCGCAGGCTGAACAAGAATTGTCAGAAGTGGGATTCAAACCCACGCCTCCATCAGGAGACTACAACCTTAACGTAGCGCCTTCGACCGCTCGGTCATCCTGACACAATGTAGTGTAAGGAGTCTCCACATGTTGTCCAAAAAGCATGTCCGCCAATGAGCAAATGAAATCAAATGACTTTTTTTTCCACCCCAGAGAGGTTCTTTCTTTGCCAAACCTAAGCACAGGTTGTTTGCAAACATGACATTGATAAGTGTAAAAGAAAACTTTACTGTTTCCGCTCGGTTTCGAACCGAGGACCTTTCGCGTGTTAAGCGAACGTGATGACAACTACAATACGGAAACGATGTATGAAAATAAGTTTGACACAAATCATAATGGTTGTAAACCAAAGGACAGGTCAGAAAAATCCAAGTGTCAGCAAAACAATCCCAAGTTTCGCATATGCTGAGCAAGAATTGTCAGAAGAGGGATTTTAACCCACGCCGCCATCAGCAGACTACGACCTTAACTTAGCGCCTTCGATCGCTGAGCATGTCCGCCAATGAGCAATTGAAATCAAATGACTTTTTTTTCCACCCCAGAGAGGTTCTTTCTTTGCCAAACCCAAGCACAGGTTGTTTGCAAACATGACATTGATAAGTGTAAAAGAAAACTATACTGTTTCCGCTCGGTTTCGAACGGAGGACCTTTCGCGTGTTAAGCGAACGTGATGAACACTACACTACGGAAACGATGTATGAAAATAAATTTGACACAAAGCATAATGGTTGTAAACCAAAGGCCAGGTCAGAAAAATCTAGATTATGGCAAAACAATCCCAAGTTTCGCAGGCTGAACAAAAATTGTCTTTAGTGGGATTCGAACCTACTTCTCCATCAGGAGACTACGACCTTAACGTAGCGCCCTCGACCGCTCGGCCATTCCTGACACAATGTAGTGTAAGCAGTCTCCACATTTTGTCCAACAAGCATATCCGCCAATGAGCAAATGAAATCAAATGACTTTTTTCCATCATAGAGAGGTGCTTTCTTTGCCAAACCTAAGCACAGGTTGTTTGCAATCATGACATTGATAAGTGTAAAAGAAAACTACACTGTTTCCGCTCGGTTTCGAACCGAGGACCTTTCGCGTGTAAAGCGAACGTGATGACCACTACACTACGGAAACGATATATGACAATACATTTGACACAAAGCATAATGATTGTAAACCAAAGGACAGGTCAGAAAAATCCAGATTATGGCAAAACAATCCCAAGTTTCGCAGGCTGAACAAGAATTGTCAGAAGTGGGATTCAAACCCACGCCTCCATCAGGAGACTACGACCTTAACGTAGCGCCTTCGACCGCTCGGCCATCCTGACACAATGTAGTGTAAGGAGTCTCCACATGTTGTCCAAAAAGCATGTCCGCCAATGAGCAAATGAAATCGAATGACTTTGTTTTCCAACCCAGAGAAGTTCTTTCTTTGCCAAACCTAAGCACAGGTTGTTTGCAAACATGACATTGATAAGTGTAAAAAAAACTACACTGTATCTGCTCGGTTTCGAACCGAGGACCTTTCGCGTGTAAAGTGAACGTGATGACCACTACACTACGGAAACGATGTATGAGAATACATTTGACACAAAGCATAATGATTGTAAACCAAAGGACAGGTCAGAAAAATCCAAGTGTCGGCAAAACAATCCCAAGTTTCGCAGGCTGAACAAGAATTGTCAGAAGTGGGAATCGAACCCACGCCTCCATCAGGAGACTACGACCTTAATGTAGCGCCTTCGACCGCTCAGCCATCCTGACGCAATGTAGTGTCAGGAGTCTCCAAATGTTGTCCAACAAGCATGTCCGCCAATGAGCAATTGAAATCAAATGACTTTTTTTTCCACCCCAGACAAGTTCTTTCTTTGCCAAACCTAAGCACAAGGTGTTTGCAAACATGACATTGATAAGTGTAAAAGAAAACTATACTGTTTCCGCTCGGTTTCGAACCGAGGACCTTTCGCGTGTTAAGCGAACGTGATGACCACTACACTACGGAAACGATGTATGAAAATAAATTTGACACAAAGCATAATGGTTGTAAACCAAAGTAGAGGTCAGAAAAGTCCAAGTGTCGGCAAAACAATCCCAAGTTTCACAGGCTGAACAAGAATTGTCAGAAGTGGGATTTGAACCCACGCCTCCATCAGGAGACTACGACCTTAACGTAGCGCCTTCGACCGCTCGGCCATCCTGACACAATGTCGTGTAAGGAGTCTCTAAATGTTGTCCAACAAGCATAACCGCCAATGAGCAAATGAAATCAAATGACTTTTTGTTCCACCCCAGAGAGGTTCTTTTTTTGCCAAATCTAAGCACAGGTTGTTTGCTAAGTGTAAAAGAAAACTGTACTGTTTCCGCTCGGTTTCGAACCGAGGACCTTTTGCGTGTTAAGCGAACGTGATGACAACTACACTACGGAAACGATGTATGAAAATAAATTTGACACAAAGCATAATGGTTGTAAACCAAAGGACAGGTCAGAAAAATCCAGATTATGACAAAACAATCCCAAGTTTCGCAGGCAGAACAAGAATTGTCAGAAGTGGGATTCAAACCCACGCCTCCATCAGGAGACTACAACCTTAACGTATAGCGCCTTCGACCGCTCGGTCATCCTGACACAATGTAGTGTAAGGAGTCTCCACATGTTGTCCAAAAAGCATGTCCGCCAATGAGCAAATGAAATCAAATGACTTTTTTTTCCACCCCAGAGAGGTTCTTTCTTTGCCAAACCTAAGCACAGGTTGTTTGCAAACATGACATTGATAAGTGTAAAAGAAAACTTTACTGTTTCCGCTCGGTTTCGAACCGAGGACCTTTCGCGTGTTAAGCGAACGTGATGACAACTACAATACGGAAACGATGTATGAAAATAAATTTGACACAAATCATAATGGTTGTAAACCAAAGGACAGGTCAGAAAAATCCAAGTGTCAGCAAAACAATCCCAAGTTTCGCATATGCTGAACAAGAATTGTCAGAAGAGGGATTTTAACCCACGCCGCCATCAGAAGACTACGACCTTAACTTAGCGCCTTCGATCGCTGAGCATGTCCGCCAATGAGCAATTGAAATCAAATGACTTTTTTTTCCACCCCAGAGAGGTTCTTTCTTTGCCAAACCCAAGCACAGGTTGTTTGCAAACATGACATTGATAAGTGTAAAAGAAAACTATACTGTTTCCGCTCGGTTTCGAACGGAGGACCTTTCGCGTGTTAAGCGAACGTGATGAACACTACACTACGGAAACGATGCATGAAAATAAATTTGACACAAAGCATAATGGTTGTAAACCAAAGGCCAGGTCAGAAAAATCTAGATTATGGCAAAACAATCCCAAGTTTCGCAGGCTGAACAAAAATTGTCTTTAGTGGGATTCGAACCTACTTCTCCATCAGGAGACTACGACCTTAACGTAGCGCCCTCGACCGCTCGGCCATTCCTGACACAATGTAGTGTAAGCAGTCTCCACATTTTGTCCAACAAGCATATCCGCCAATGAGCAAATGAAATCAAATGACTTTTTTCCATCATAGAGAGGTGCTTTCTTTGCCAAACCTAAGCACAGGTTGTTTGCAATCATGACATTGATAAGTGTAAAAGAAAACTACACTGTTTCCGCTCGGTTTCGAACCGAGGACCTTTCGCGTGTAAAGCGAACGTGATGACCACTACACTACGGAAACGATATATGACAATACATTTGACACAAAGCATAATGATTGTAAACCAAAGGACAGGTCAGAAAAATCCAGATTATGGCAAAACAATCCCAAGTTTCGCAGGCTGAACAAGAATTGTCAGAAGTGGGATTCAAACCCACGCCTCCATCAGGAGACTACGACCTTAACGTAGCGCCTTCGACCGCTCGGCCATCCTGACACAATGTAGTGTAAGGAGTCTCCACATGTTGTCCAAAAAGCATGTCCGCCAATGAGCAAATGAAATCGAATGACTTTGTTTTCCAACCCAGAGAAGTTCTTTCTTTGCCAAACCTAAGCACAGGTTGTTTGCAAACATGACATTGATAAGTGTAAAAAAAACTACACTGTATCTGCTCGGTTTCGAACCGAGGACCTTTCGCGTGTAAAGTGAACGTGATGACCACTACACTACGGAAACAATGTATGAGAATACATTTGACACAAAGCATAATGATTGTAAACCAAAGGACAGGTCAGAAAAATCCAAGTGTCGGCAAAACAATCCCAAGTTTCGCAGGCTGAACAAGAATTGTCAGAAGTGGGAATCGAACCCACGCCTCCATCAGGAGACTACGACCTTAATGTAGCGCCTTCGACCGCTCAGCCATCCTGACGCAATGTAGTGTCAGGAGTCTCCAAATGTTGTCCAACAAGCATGTCCGCCAATGAGCAATTGAAATCAAATGACTTTTTTTTCCACCCCAGACAAGTTCTTTCTTTGCCAAACCTAAGCACAAGGTGTTTGCAAACATGACATTGATAAGTGTAAAAGAAAACTATACTGTTTCCGCTCGGTTTCGAACCGAGGACCTTTCGCGTGTTAAGCGAACGTGATGACCACTACACTACGGAAACGATGTATGAAAATAAATTTGACACAAAGCATAATGGTTGTAAACCAAAGTAGAGGTCAGAAAAGTCCAAGTGTCGGCAAAACAATCCCAAGTTTCACAGGCTGAACAAGAATTGTCAGAAGTGGGATTTGAACCCACGCCTCCATCAGGAGACTACGACCTTAACGTAGCGCCTTCGACCGCTCGGCCATCCTGACACAATGTCGTGTAAGGAGTCTCTAAATGTTGTCCAACAAGCATAACCGCCAATGAGCAAATGAAATCAAATGACTTTTTGTTCCACCCCAGAGAGGTTCTTTTTTTGCCAAATCTAAGCACAGGTTGTTTGCTAAGTGTAAAAGAAAACTGTACTGTTTCCGCTCGGTTTTGAACCGAGGACCTTTTGCGTGTTAAGCGAACGTGATGACAACTACACTACGGAAACGATGTATGAAAATAAATTTGACACAAAGCATAATGGTTGTAAACCAAAGGACAGGTCAGAAAAATCCAGATTATGACAAAACAATCCCAAGTTTCGCAGGCTGAACAAGAATTGTCAGAAGTGGGATTCAAACCCACGCCTCCATCAGGAGACTACAACCTTAACGTATAGCGCCTTCGACCGCTCGGTCATCCTGACACAATGTAGTGTAAGGAGTCTCCACATGTTGTCCAAAAAGCATGTCCGCCAATGAGCAAATGAAATCAAATGACTTTTTTTTCCACCCCAGAGAGGTTCTTTCTTTGCCAAACCTAAGCACAGGTTGTTTGCAAACATGACATTGATAAGTGTAAAAGAAAACTATACTGTTTCCGCTCGGTTTCGAACCGAGGACCTTTCGCGTGTTAAGCGAACGTGATGACCACTACACTACGGAAACGATGTATGAAAATAAATTTGACACAAAGCATAATGGTTGTAAACCAAAGTAGAGGTCAGAAAAGTCCAAGTGTCGGCAAAACAATCCCAAGTTTCACAGGCTGAACAAGAATTGTCAGAAGTGGGATTTGAACCCACGCCTCCATCAGGAGACTACGACCTTAACGTAGCGCCTTCGACCGCTCGGCCATCCTGACACAATGTCGTGTAAGGAGTCTCTAAATGTTGTCCAACAAGCATAACCGCCAATGAGCAAATGAAATCAAATGACTTTTTGTTCCACCCCAGAGAGGTTCTTTTTTTGCCAAATCTAAGCACAGGTTGTTTGCAAACTCGACATTTATAAGTGTAAAAGAAAACCACACTGTTTCCGCTCGGTTTCGAACCGAGGACCTATCGCATGTAAAGCGAACGTGATGACCACTACACTACGGAAACGATGTACTAAAATAAATTTGACACAAAGCATAATGATTGTAAACCAAAGTAGAGGTCAGAAAAATCCAAGTGTCGGCAAAACAATCCCAAGTTTCGCAGGCTGAACAAGAATTGTCAGAAGTGGGATTTGAGCCCACGCCTCCATCAGGAGACTACGACCTTAACGTAGCGCCTTCGACCGCTCGGCCATCCTGACACAATGTCGTGTAAGGAGTCTCTACATGTTGTCCAACAAGCATAACCGCCAATGAGCAAATGAAATCAAATGACTTTTTGTTCCACCCCAGAGAGGTTCTTTCTTTGCCAAATCTAAGCACAGGTTGTTTGCTAAGTGTAAAAGAAAACTGTACTGTTTCCGCTCGGTTTCGAACCGAGGACCTTTTGCGTGTTAAGCGAACGTGATGACAACTACACTACGGAAACGATGTATGAAAATAAATTTGACACAAAGCATAATGGTTGTAAACCAAAGGACAGGTGAGAAAAATCCAAGTGTTGGCAAAACAATCCCAAGTTTCGCAGGCTGAACAAGAATTGTCAGAAGTGGGATTCGAACCCACGCCTCCATCAGGAGACTACGACCTTAACGTAGCGCCTTCGACCGCTCGGCCATCCTGACACAATGTCGTGTAAGGAGTCTCCACATGTTGTCCAACAAGTATGTCCGCCAATGAGCAAATGAAATGACTTTTTTTTCAATCATAGAGAGGTTCTTTCTTTGCCAAATCTAAGCACAGGTTGTTTGCAAACATGACATTGATAAGTGTAAAAGAAAACTTTACTGTTTCCGCTCGGTTTCGAACCGAGGACCTTTCGCGTGTTAAGCGAACGTGATGACAACTACAATACGGAAACGATGTATGAAAATAAATTTGACACAAATCATAATGGTTGTAAACCAAAGGACAGGTCAGAAAAATCCAAGTGTCAGCAAAACAATCCCAAGTTTCGCATATGCTGAACAAGAATTGTCAGAAGAGGGATTTTAACCCACGCCGCCATCAGCAGACTACGACCTTAACTTAGCGCCTTCGATCGCTGAGCATGTCCGCCAATGAGCAATTGAAATCAAATGACTTTTTTTTCCACCCCAGAGAGGTTCTTTCTTTGCCAAACCCAAGCACAGGTTGTTTGCAAACATGACATTGATAAGTGTAAAAGAAAACTATACTGTTTCCGCTCGGTTTCGAACGGAGGACCTTTCGCGTGTTAAGCGAACGTGATGAACACTACACTACGGAAACGATGTATGAAAATAAATTTGACACAGAGCATAATGGTTGTAAACCAAAGGCCAGGTCAGAAAAATCTAGATTATGGCAAAACAATCCCAAGTTTCGCAGGCTGAACAAAAATTGTCTTTAGTGGGATTCGAACCTACTTCTCCATCAGGAGACTACGACCTTAACGTAGCGCCCTCGACCGCTCGGCCATTCCTGACACAATGTAGTGTAAGCAGTCTCCACATTTTGTCCAACAAGCATATCCGCCAATGAGCAAATGAAATCAAATGACTTTTTTCCATCATAGAGAGGTGCTTTCTTTGCCAAACCTAAGCACAGGTTGTTTGCAAACATGACATTGATAAGTGTAAAAGAAAACTACACTGTTTCCGCTCAGTTTCGAACCGAGGACCTTTCGCGTGTAAAGCGAACGTGATTACCACTACACTACGGAAACGATATATGACAATACATTTGACACAAAGCATAATGATTGTAAACCAAAGGACAGGTCAGAAAAATCCAGATTATGGCAAAACAATCCCAAGTTTCGCAGGCTGAACAAGAATTGTCAGAAGTGGGATTCAAACCCACGCCTCCATCAGGAGACTACGACCTTAACGTAGCGCCTTCGACCGCTCGGCCATCCTGACACAATGTAGTGTAAGGAGTCTCCACATGTTGTCCAAAAAGCATGTCCGCCAATGAGCAAATGAAATCGAATGACTTTGTTTTCCAACCCAGAGAAGTTCTTTCTTTGCCAAACCTAAGCACAGGTTGTTTGCAAACATGACATTGATAAGTGTAAAAAAAACTACACTGTATCTGCTCGGTTTCAAACCGAGGACCTTTCGCGTGTAAAGTGAACGTGATGACCACTACACTACGGAAACGATATATGACAATACATTTGACACAAAGCATAATGATTGTAAACCAAAGGACAGGTCAGAAAAATCCAGATTATGGCAAAACAATCCCAAGTTTCGCAGGCTGAACAAGAATTGTCAGAAGTGGGATTCAAACCCACGCCTCCATCAGGAGACTACGAGTCTCCAAATGTTGTCCAACAAGCATGTCCGCCAATGAGCAATTGAAATCAAATGACTTTTTTTTCCACCCCAGACAAGTTCTTTCTTTGCCAAACCTAAGCACAAGGTGTTTGCAAACATGACATTGATAAGTGTAAAAGAAAACTATACTGTTTCCGCTCGGTTTCGAACCGAGGACCTTTCGCGTGTAAAGCGAACGTGATGACCACTACACTACGGAAACGATATATGACAATACATTTGACACAAAGCATAATGATTGTAAACCAAAGGACAGGTCAGAAAAATCCAGATTATGGCAAAACAATCCCAAGTTTCGCAGGCTGAACAAGAATTGTCAGAAGTGGGATTCAAACCCACGCCTCCATCAGGAGACTACGACCTTAACGTAGCGCCTTCGACCGCTCGGCCATCCTGACACAATGTAGTGTAAGGAGTCTCCACATGTTGTCCAAAAAGCATGTCCGCCAATGAGCAAATGAAATCGAATGACTTTGTTTTCCAACCCAGAGAAGTTCTTTCTTTGCCAAACCTAAGCACAGGTTGTTTGCAAACATGACATTGATAAGTGTAAAAAAAACTACACTGTATCTGCTCGGTTTCGAACCGAGGACCTTTCGCGTGTAAAGTGAACGTGATGACCACTACACTACGGAAACGATGTATGAGAATACATTTGACACAAAGCATAATGATTGTAAACCAAAGGACAGGTCAGAAAAATCCAAGTGTCGGCAAAACAATCCCAAGTTTCGCAGGCTGAACAAGAATTGTCAGAAGTGGGAATCGAACCCACGCCTCCATCAGGAGACTACGACCTTAATGTAGCGCCTTCGACCGCTCAGCCATCCTGACGCAATGTAGTGTCAGGAGTCTCCAAATGTTGTCCAACAAGCATGTCCGCCAATGAGCAATTGAAATCAAATGACTTTTTTTTCCACCCCAGACAAGTTCTTTCTTTGCCAAACCTAAGCACAAGGTGTTTGCAAACATGACATTGATAAGTGTAAAAGAAAACTATACTGTTTCCGCTCGGTTTCGAACCGAGGACCTTTCGCGTGTTAAGCGAATGTGATGACCACTACACTACGGAAACGATGTATGAAAATAAATTTGACACAAAGCATAATGGTTGTAAACCAAAGTAGAGGTCAGAAAAGTCCAAGTGTCGGCAAAACAATCCCAAGTTTCGCAGGCTGAACAAGAATTGTCAGAAGTGGGATTTGAACCCACGCCTCCATCAGGAGACTACGACCTTAACGTAGCGCCTTCGACCGCTCGGCCATCCTGACACAATGTCGTGTAAGGAGTCTCTAAATGTTGTCCAACAAGCATAACCGCCAATGAGCAAATGAAATCAAATGACTTTTTGTTCCACCCCAGAGAGGTTCTTTTTTTGCCAAATCTAAGCACAGGTTGTTTGCTAAGTGTAAAAGAAAACTGTACTGTTTCCGCTCGGTTTCGAACCGAGGACCTTTTGCGTGTTAAGCGAACGTGATGACAACTACACTACGGAAACGATGTATGAAAATAAATTTGACACAAAGCATAATGGTTGTAAACCAAAGGACAGGTCAGAAAAATCCAGATTATGACAAAACAATCCCAAGTTTCGCAGGCTGAACAAGAATTGTCAGAAGTGGGATTCAAACCCACGCCTCCATCAGGAGACTACAACCTTAACGTAGCGCCTTCGACCGCTCGGTCATCCTGACACAATGTAGTGTAAGGAGTCTCCACATGTTGTCCAAAAAGCATGTCCGCCAATGAGCAAATGAAATCAAATGACTTTTTTTTTCCACCCCAGAGAGGTTCTTTCTTTGCCAAACCTAAGCACAGGTTGTTTGCAAACATGACATTGATAAGTGTAAAAGAAAACTTTACTGTTTCCGCTCGGTTTCGAACCGAGGACCTTTCGCGTGTTAAGCGAACGTGATGACAACTACAATACGGAAACCAATTATGAAAATAAATTTGACACAAATCATAATGGTTGTAAACCAAAGGACAGGTCAGAAAAATCCAAGTGTCAGCAAAACAATCCCAAGTTTCGCATATGCTGAACAAGAATTGTCAGAAGAGGGATTTTAACCCACGCTGCCATCAGCAGACTACGACCTTAACTTAGCGCCTTCGATCGCTGAGCATGTCCGCCAATGAGCAATTGAAATCAAATGACTTTTTTTTCCACCCCAGAGAGGTTCTTTCTTTGCCAAACCCAAGCACAGGTTGTTTGCAAACATGACATTGATAAGTGTAAAAGAAAACTATACTGTTTCCGCTCGGTTTCGAACGGAGGACCTTTCGCGTGTTAAGCGAACGTGATGAACACTACACTACGGAAACGATGTATGAAAATAAATTTGACACAAAGCATAATGGTTGTAAACCAAAGGCCAGGTCAGAAAAATCTAGATTATGGCAAAACAATCCCAAGTTTCGCAGGCTGAACAAAAATTGTCTTTAGTGGGATTCGAACCTACTTCTCCATCAGGAGACTACGACCTTAACGTAGCGCCCTCGACCGCTCGGCCATTCCTGACACAATGTAGTGTAAGCAGTCTCCACATTTTGTCCAACAAGCATATCCGCCAATGAGCAATTGAAATCAAATGACTTTTTTCCATCATGGAGAGGTGCTTTCTTTGCCAAACCTAAGCACAGGTTGTTTGCAATCATGACATTGATAAGTGTAAAAGAAAACTACACTGTTTCCGCTCGGTTTCGAACCGAGGACCTTTCGCGTGTAAAGCGAACGTGATGACCACTACACTACGGAAACGATATATGACAATACATTTGACACAAAGCATAATGATTGTAAACCAAAGGACAGGTCAGAAAAATCCAGATTATGGCAAAACAATCCCAAGTTTCGCAGGCTGAACAAGAATTGTCAGAAGTGGGATTCAAACCCACGCCTCCATCAGGAGACTACGACCTTAACGTAGCGCCTTCGACCGCTCGGCCATCCTGACACAATGTAGTGTAAGGAGTCTCCACATGTTGTCCAAAAAGCATGTCCGCCAATGAGCAAATGAAATCGAATGACTTTGTTTTCCAACCCAGAGAAGTTCTTTCTTTGCCAAACCTAAGCACAGGTTGTTTGCAAACATGACATTGATAAGTGTAAAAAAAACTACACTGTATCTGCTCGGTTTCGAACCGAGGACCTTTCGCGTGTAAAGTGAACGTGATGACCACTACACTACGGAAACGATGTATGAGAATACATTTGACACAAAGCATAATGATTGTAAACCAAGGGACAGGTCAGAAAAATCCAGATTATGGCAAAACAATCCCAAGTTTTGCAGGCTGATCAAGAATTGTCAGAAGTGGGATTCGAACCCACGCCTCCATCAGGAGAGTACGGCCTTAACGTAGCGCCTTCGACCGCTCGGTCATCCTGACACAATGTAGTGGCAGGAGTCTCCACATGTTGTCCAACAAGCATGTCCGCCAATGAGCAAATGAAATCAAATGACCTTTTTTCCATCATAGAGAGGTGCTTTCTTTGCCAAACCTAAGCACAGGTTGTTTGCAAACATGACATTGATAAGTGTAAAAGAAAACTATACTGTTTCCGCTCGGTTTCGAACCGAGGACCTTTCGCGTGTTAAACAAATGTGATGACCACTACACTACGGAAACGATGTATGAAAATAAATATGACACAAAGCATAATGGTTGTAAACCAAAGGACAGGTCAGAAAAATCCAAGTGTCGGCAAAACAATCCCAAGTTTCGCAGGCTGAACAAAAATTGTCAGACGTGGGATTCGAACCACGCCTCCATCAGGAGACTACAACCTAATGTAGCGCCTTCGACCGCTCAGCCATCCTGACGCAATGTAGTGTCAGGAGTCTCCAAATGTTGTCCAACAAGCATGTCCGCCAATGAGCAAATGAAATCAAATGACCTTTTTTTCCACCCCAGAGAGGTTCTTTCTTTGCCAAATCTAAGCACAGGTTGTTTGCAAACATGACATTGATAAGCGTATGTTGGGTCCAAAATTGGTAATGTCAATTTTGGTACCTTTAAGATCATCATCAACCAATAAGGATCACTCAGAGACAAAGGATAAGTTCAAACACATTGCAATGAGGAGAGGGAGAAAGAGAGCAGTGTTGACCACACGATCTCCAACGCAACTCTGAACTCCTCTACCCTGGTACTTCCTTTATTAAAGCAGCAAAAGTCATACGTAGATGAGTATACAGAATGTTCTGGTTTCAAAACAAGTTGTTCAAAAAGCAGAAGTGTGTCAAAAAACAGATTTCAAAAAGCAGAAGTGTCTCAGTGTCAGACAAGTGTCAGACAAGTTGCAGATGTCAAAAGTGGTCATGCGTTTGGTGTGAAAAGTTGCTTATGCAGGCAAAAGTTTTAAAATGGTTGACATATACAGACATGTAGAAAATGGTGGTTATGTGGGGATGTGAAAAACACACACAATTACATTAAGCTTAAATTTATGCAATGGTATATAGAAAGATGAGTAACTGTGAACACATGAGTAAATAAGAATAAATTTGAGCTTATCTTACAGCGTAAAAGAAAACTACACCCTTACCGCTCGGTTTTGAACCGAGGACCTTTCGCGTGTTAAGCGAACGTGATGACCACTAAACTACGGAAACGATGTATGAAAATAAATTTGACACAAATTATAATGGTTGTAAACCAAAGGACAGGTCAGAAAAATCCAAGTGTCAGCAAAACAATCCCAAGTTTCGCAGGCTGAACAAGAATTGTCAGAAGTGGGATTCGAACCTACGCCTCAATCAGGAGACTACGACCTTAACGTAGCGCCTTCGACCGCTAAGCATATCCGCCAATGAGCAAATGAAATCAAATGACTTTTTTCCATCCTAGAGAGGTGCTTTCTTTGCCAAACCTAAGCACAGGTTGTTTGCAAACATGACATTGATAAGTGTAAAAGAAAACTATACTGTTTCCGCTCGGTTTCGAACCGAGGACCTTTCGCGTGTTAAGCAAACGTGATGACCACTACACTACGGAAACGATGTATGAAGATAAATTTGACACAAAGCATAATGGTTGTAAACCAAAGGACAGGTCAGAAAAATCCAAGTGTCGGCAAAACAATCTCAAGTTTCGCAGGCTGAACAAGAATTGTCAGAAGTGCGATTTTAACCCACGCCGCCATCAGCAGACTACGACCTTAACTTAGCGCCTTCGACCGCTCGGCCATTCCTGACACAATGTAGTGTAAGGAGTCTCCAAATTTTGTCCAACAAGCATATCCGCCAATGAGCAAATGAAATCAAATGACTTTTTTCCATTATAGAGAGGTGCTTTCTTGGCCAAACCTAAGCACAGGTTGTTTGCAAACATGACATTGATAAGTGTAAAAAAAAAACTACACTGTTTCCGCCCGGTTTCGAACCGAGGACCTTTCGCGTGTAAAGCGAACGTGATGACCACTACACTACGGAAACGATATATGACAATACATTTGACACAAAGCATAATGATTGTAAACCAAAGGACAGGTCAGAAAAATCCAGATTATGGCAAAACAATCCCAAGTTTCGCAGGCTGAACAAGAATTGTCAGAAGTTGGATTCAAACCCACGCCTCCATCAGGAGACTACAACCTTAACGTAGCGCCTTCGACCGCTCGGTCATCCTGACACAATGTAGTGTAAGGAGTCTCCACATGTTGTCCAAAAAGCATGTCCGCCAATGAGCAAATGAAATCAAATGACTTTTTTTTCCACCCCAGAGAGGTTCTTTCTTTGCCAAACCTAAGCACAGGTTGTTTGCAAACATGACATTGATAAGTGTAAAAGAAAACTTTACTGTTTCCGCTCGGTTTCGAACCGAGGACCTTTCGCGTGTTAAGCGAACGTGATGACAACTACAATACGGAAACGATGTATGAAAATAAATTTGACACAAATCATAATGGTTGTAAACCAAAGGACAGGTCAGAAAAATCCAAGTGTCAGCAAAACAATCCCAAGTTTCGCAGGCTGAACAAGAATTGTCAGAAGTGGGATTCGAACCTACGCCTCCATCAGGAGACTACGACCTTAATGTAGCGCCTTCGACCGCTCGGCCATCCTGACACAATGTAGTGTCAGGAGTATCCACATGTTGTCCAACAAGCATGTCCGCCAATGAGCAAATGAAATCAAATGACCTTTTTTTCCACCCCAGAGAGGTTCTTTCTTTGCCAAATCTAAGCACAGGTTGTTTGCAAACATGACATTGATAAGCGTAAAAGAAAACTACACCCTTACCGCTCGGTTTTGAACCGAGGACCTTTTCCGTGTTAAGCGAACGTGATGACCACTACACTACGGAAACGATGTATGAAAATAAATTTGACACAAAGCATAATGGTTGTAAACCAAAGGACAGGTCATAAAAATCCAAGTGTCAGCAAAACAATCCCAAGTTTCGCAGGCTGAACAAGAATTGTCAGAAGTGGGATTCGAACCCACGCCTCCATCTGGAGACTACGA
Organism: Neostethus bicornis; assembly: GCA_902685375.1. Lineage (NCBI taxonomy): Eukaryota > Metazoa > Chordata > Actinopteri > Atheriniformes > Phallostethidae > Neostethus > Neostethus bicornis. Next base: position 7,769,579 of record CACRXE010000076.1, on the reverse strand, counting down.
TCTTAACGTAGCGCCTTCGACCGCTCGGCCATCCTGACACAATGTAGTGTAAGGAGTCTTCACATGTTGTCCAAACAGCATGTCCGCCAATGAGCAAATGAAATCAAATGACTTTTTTTTCCACCCCAGAGAGGTTCTTTCTTTGCCAAACCTAAGCACAGGTTGTTTGCAAACATGACATTGATAAGTGTAAAAGAAAACTTTACTGTTTCCGCTCGGTTTTGAACAGAGTACCTTTTCCGTGTTAAGCGAACGTGATGACCACTACACTACGGAAACGATGTATGAAAATAAATTTGACACAAAGCATAATGGTTGTAAACCAAAGGACAGGTCAGAAAAATCCAGATTATGGCAAAACAATCCCAAGTTTCGCAGGCTGAACAAGAATTGTCAGAAGTGGGATTCAAACCCACGCCTCCATCAGGAGACTACGACCTTAACGTAGCGCCTTCGACCGCTCGGCCATCCTGACACAATGTAGTGTAAGGAGTCTCCACATGTTGTCCAAAAAGCATGTCCGCCAATGAGCAAATGAAATCGAATGACTTTGTTTTCCAACCCAGAGAAGTTCTTTCTTTGCCAAACCTAAGCACAGGTTGTTTGCAAACATGACATTGATAAGTGTAAAAAAAACTACACTGTATCTGCTCGGTTTCGAACCGAGGACCTTTCGCGTGTAAAGTGAACGTGATGACCACTACACTACGGAAACGATGTATGAGAATACATTTGACACAAAGCATAATGATTGTAAACCAAGGGACAGGTCAGAAAAATCCAGATTATGGCAAAACAATCCCAAGTTTTGCAGGCTGATCAAGAATTGTCAGAAGTGGGATTCGAACCCACGCCTCCATCAGGAGAGTACGGCCTTAACGTAGCGCCTTCGACCGCTCGGTCATCCTGACACAATGTAGTGGCAGGAGTCTCCACATGTTGTCCAACAAGCATGTCCGCCAATGAGCAAATGAAATCAAATGACCTTTTTTCCATCATAGAGAGGTGCTTTCTTTGCCAAACCTAAGCACAGGTTGTTTGCAAACATGACATTGATAAGTGTAAAAGAAAACTATACTGTTTCCGCTCGGTTTCGAACCGAGGACCTTTCGCGTGTTAAACAAATGTGATGACCACTACACTACGGAAACGATGTATGAAAATAAATATGACACAAAGCATAATGGTTGTAAACCAAAGGACAGGTCAGAAAAATCCAAGTGTCGGCAAAACAATCCCAAGTTTCGCAGGCTGAACAAAAATTGTCAGACGTGGGATTCGAACCACGCCTCCATCAGGAGACTACAACCTAATGTAGCGCCTTCGACCGCTCAGCCATCCTGACGCAATGTAGTGTCAGGAGTCTCCAAATGTTGTCCAACAAGCATGTCCGCCAATGAGCAAATGAAATCAAATGACCTTTTTTTCCACCCCAGAGAGGTTCTTTCTTTGCCAAATCTAAGCACAGGTTGTTTGCAAACATGACATTGATAAGCGTATGTTGGGTCCAAAATTGGTAATGTCAATTTTGGTACCTTTAAGATCATCATCAACCAATAAGGATCACTCAGAGACAAAGGATAAGTTCAAACACATTGCAATGAGGAGAGGGAGAAAGAGAGCAGTGTTGACCACACGATCTCCAACGCAACTCTGAACTCCTCTACCCTGGTACTTCCTTTATTAAAGCAGCAAAAGTCATACGTAGATGAGTATACAGAATGTTCTGGTTTCAAAACAAGTTGTTCAAAAAGCAGAAGTGTGTCAAAAAACAGATTTCAAAAAGCAGAAGTGTCTCAGTGTCAGACAAGTGTCAGACAAGTTGCAGATGTCAAAAGTGGTCATGCGTTTGGTGTGAAAAGTTGCTTATGCAGGCAAAAGTTTTAAAATGGTTGACATATACAGACATGTAGAAAATGGTGGTTATGTGGGGATGTGAAAAACACACACAATTACATTAAGCTTAAATTTATGCAATGGTATATAGAAAGATGAGTAACTGTGAACACATGAGTAAATAAGAATAAATTTGAGCTTATCTTACAGCGTAAAAGAAAACTACACCCTTACCGCTCGGTTTTGAACCGAGGACCTTTCGCGTGTTAAGCGAACGTGATGACCACTAAACTACGGAAACGATGTATGAAAATAAATTTGACACAAATTATAATGGTTGTAAACCAAAGGACAGGTCAGAAAAATCCAAGTGTCAGCAAAACAATCCCAAGTTTCGCAGGCTGAACAAGAATTGTCAGAAGTGGGATTCGAACCCACGCCTCCATCAGGAGACTACGACCTTAACGTAGCGCCTTCGACCGCTCGGCCATCCTGACACAATGTAGTGTCAGGAGTCTCCACATGTTGTCCAACAAGCATGTCCGCCAATGAGCAAATGAAATCAAATGACCTTTTTTTCCACCCCAGAGAGGTTCTTTCTTTGCCAAATCTAAGCACAGGTTGTTTGCAAACATGACATTGATAAGCGTAAAAGAAAACTACACCCTTACCGCTCGGTTTTGAACAGAGGACCTTTTCCGTGTTAAGCGAACGTGATGACCACTACACTACGGAAACGATGTATGAAAATAAATTTGACACAAAGCATAATGGTTGTAAACCAAAGGACAGGTTGAAAAATCCAAGTGTCGGCAAAACAATCCCAAGTTTCGCAGGCTGAACAAGAATTGTCAGAAGTGCGATTTTAACCCACGCCGCCATCGGCAGACTACGACCTTAACTTAGCGCCTTCAAGTGTAAAAAAAAAACTACACTGTTTCCGCTCGGTTTCGAACCGAGGACCTTTCACGTGTAAAGCGAATGTGATGACCACTACACTACGGAAACGATGTATGAGAATACATTTGACACAAAGCATAATGATTGTAAACCAAGGGACAGGTCAGAAAAATCCAGATTATGGCAAAACAATCCCAAGTTTTGCAGGCTGAACAAGAATTGTCAGAAGTGGGAATCGAACCCACGCCTCCATCAGGAGACTACGACCTTAATGTAGCGCCTTCGACCGCTAAGCATGTCCGCCAATCAGCAAATGAAATCAAATGACTTTTTTCCATCATAGAGAGGTGCTTTCTTTGCCAAACCTAAGCACAGGTTGTTTGCAAACATGACATTGATAAGTGTAAAAGAAAACTATACTGTTTCCACTCGGTTTCGAACTGAGGACCTTTTGCGTGTTAAGCGAACGCGATGACCGCTACACTACGGAAACGATGTATGAAGATAAATTTGACACAAATCATAATGGTTGTAAACCAAAGGACAGGTCAGAAAAATCCAAGTGTCGGCAAAACAATCCCAAGTTTCGCAGGCTGAACAAGAATTGTCAGAAGTGGGATTCGAACCCACGCCGCCATCAGCAGACTACGACCTTAACTTAGCGCCTTCGACCGCTGAGCATGTCCGCCAATGAGCAATTGAAATCAAATGACTTTTTTTTCCACCCCAGAGAGGTTCTTTCTTTGCCAAACCCAAGCACAGGTTGTTTGCAAACATGACATTGATAAGTGTAAAAGAAAACTATACTGTTTCCGCTCGGTTTCGAACCGAGGACCTTTCGCGTGTAAAGCGAACGTGATGACCACTACACTACGGAAACGATGTATGAGAATTCATTTGACACAAAGCATAATGATTGTAAACCAAGGGACAGGTCAGAAAAATCCAGATTATAGCAAAACAATCCCAAGTTTCGCAGGCTGAACAAGAATTGTCAGAAGTGGGATTCGAACCCACGCCTCCATCAGGAGACTACGACCTTAACGTAGCGCCTTCGACCGCTCGGCCATCCTGACACAATGTAGTGTCAGGAGTCTCCACATGTTGTCCAACAAGCATGTCCGCCAATGAGCAAATGAAATCAAATGACCTTTTTTTCCACCCCAGAGAGGTTCTTTCTTTGCCAAATCTAAGCACAGGTTGTTTGCAAACATGACATTGATAAGCGTAAAAGAAAACTACACCCTTACCGCTCGGTTTTGAACAGAGGACCTTTTCCGTGTTAAGCGAACGTGATGACCACTACACTACAGAAACGATGTATGAAAATAAATTTGACACAAAGCATAATGGTTCTAAACCAAAGGACAGGTTGAAAAATCCAAGTGTCAGCAAAACAATCCCAAGTTTCGCAGGCTGAACTAGAATTGTCAGAAGTGGGATTTGAACCTACGCCTCCATCAGGAGACTACGACCTTAATGTAGCGCCTTCGACCGCTAAGCATGTCCGCCAATCAGCAAATGAAATCAAATGACTTTTTTCCATCATAGAGAGGTTCTTTCTTTGCCAAACCTAAGCACAGGTTGTTTGCAAACATGACATTGATAAGTGTAAAAGAAAACTTTACTTTTTCCGCTCGGTTTCGAACCGAGGACCTTTCGCATGTTAAGCGAACGTGATGACCACTACACTACGGAAACGATGTATGAAGATAAATTTGACACAAAGCATAATGGTTGTAAACCAAAGGACAGGTCAGAAAAATCCAAGTGTCGGCAAAACAATCCCAAGTTTCGCAGGCTGAACAAGAATTGTCAGAAGTGCGATTTTAACCCACGCTGCCATCGGCAGACTACGACCTTAACTTAGCGCCTTCAAGTGTAAAAAAAAAACTACACTGTTTCCGCTCGGTTTCGAACCGAGGACCTTTCGCGTGTAAAGCGAATGTGATGACCACTACACTACGGAAACGATGTATGAGAATACATTTGACACAAAGCATAATGATTGTAAACCAAGGGACAGGTCAGAAAAATCCAGATTATGGCAAAACAATCCCAAGTTTTGCAGGTTGAACAAGAATTGTCAGAAGTGGGAATCGAACCCACGCCTCCATCAGGAGACTACGACCTTAATGTAGCGCCTTCGACCGCTAAGCATGTCCGCCAATCAGCAAATGAAATCAAATGACTTTTTTCCATCATAGAGTGGTGCTTTCTTTGCCAAACCTAAGCACAGGTTGTTTGCAAACATGACATTGATAAGTGTAAAAGAAAACTATACTGTTTCCACTCGGTTTCGAACTGAGGACCTTTTGCGTGTTAAGCGAACGCGATGACCGCTACACTACGGAAACGATGTATGAAGATAAATTTGACACAAAGCATAATGGCTGTAAACCAAAGGACAGGTCAGAAAAATCCAAGTGTCGGCAAAACAATCCCAAGTTTCGCAGGCTGAACAAGAATTGTCAGAAGTGGGATTTGAACCCACGTCTCCATCAGGAGACTACGACCTTAACGTAGCGCCTTCGACCGCTCGGCCATCCTGACACAATGTCGTGTAAGGAGTCTATACATGTTGTCCAACAAGCATAACCGCCAATGAGCAAATGAAATCAAATGACTTTTTGTTCCACCCCAGAGAGGTTCTTTCTTTGCCAAATCTAAGCACAGGTTGTTTGCTAAGTGTAAAAGAAAACTTTACTGTTTCCGCTCGGTTTCGAACCGAGGACCTTTTGCGTGTTAAGCGAACGTGATGACCATTACACTACGGAAACGATGTATGAAAATAAATCTGACACAAAGCATAATGGTTGTAAACCAAAGGACAGGTCAGAAAAATCCAAGTGTCAGCAAAACAATCCCAAGTTTCGCAGGCTGAACAAGAGTTGCCAGAAGTGGGATTCGAACCCACGCTTCCATTAGGAGACTACGACCTTAAAGTAGCACCTTCGACCGCTCGGCCATCCTGACACAATGTAGTGTATGGAGTCTCCACATGTTGTCCAACAAGCATGTCCGCCAATGAGCAAATGAAATCAAATGACTTTTTTTTCCACCCCAGAGAAGTTCTTTCTTTGCCAAAACTAAGCACAGGTTGTTTGCAAACATGACATTGATAAGTGTAAAAGACAACTACACTGTTTCCGCTCCGCTTCGAACCAAGGACCTTTCGCGTGTTAACACTAGGAGTCACGGCTTTTTCAGTTTCTCTGACCGTCCCACCTCCCAGCTAAAGGTGATCAGCTCACCTTTTGTTTTTTAAATGATACTGCTCAAATGACCTCAATGGCAACTATTTAGGTCAGGGTTTTTTTGTAATTCAGATTTGCTGGAAAGGAATCCTGTTTTTCTGAGTTTAGTAACATGTTCAAATGTTGTCTGCCAGACTGCTGCCTTTTCTTTTACTTTCAGACATGTTGAATTCTGGCTTGTAGTGCCAACAGACATTATTTACAGTGGCTTACGTTCAACACTTTTTGTTGTATTCTACAGCCTTATTCTAAAATAAATAAAATTAAACTCTTTCCTCCAAATTCTACATAAACTTCCTATAAATGACGATGAGAGATTTTTTTAAGTTGTCGCAAATTTATTAAAATAAAAAACCTGAAAAAAATCCCATGTTCATAAGTATTCAAAACGTTTACCATGAATCTCTAAAGTGTTTTCTCTGATCATTCTTGAGACGGGTCTGCTGCTCATTGGAGTTTACTTGTGGTAAATTCAGTATAGTCTGATAAGCCAAGCATCTGTCAATATTAGGATACATATATCTGTCTGTATTGACAGTACATGTGAGAGCTCAAATCAAGTATGAAAACAAAACAATTGTCTTTAGACCTCTGTGATAAGATATTCTTGAGCCACGAGGCTGGGGTTGAAAACAGAAAAGTTTCTATTGTTCTGAAAATTCAATGAGCACAGTGTCTTCTATCATCCATAAGTGGAAGAAGTCTGGCACCACCAGCACTCTCCGAAGAGTTAGCCAGCCATCTAAATTAACTGATTATCATGACAGGTTATTATGTGTATAATTTTGAAGTAATAATTTAATTTTATTCATTTTAGAATGAGGCTAGAACACAAAAAATGTGGTTAACGTGAAATGCTGTGAAAAGGTTTTCTGCTGCAGGAGTGATCTCTTCTTCATCAGAGGAACATTCTTCCTCTGTGGTGGTGTTTTCGTTTTCAAAAATATAGTCCTCATTTCCACCATCAGAGTAACTGTCCGGCATATCCTGTAATATAGCCAAAGCCTCTTGCACAGTCTTCTTTTTATCCTGAGACATGATGAACTCTGGTTTATCTGGTCGACGTGTCTGCTAACTTTATACACAGTTTCATGTCACACACACACACACATTCTTCACAGCTTTGTATGAATGAGCATATCAATGGAGCACATCAATCTGGTCAAGTTGTGGCCAACATGCAAATAAGATTTTATAAGCTTACTAAATGTATGTCTGCATTGATGTGTTTTTTTTTCTTACAAAATGGTGGATAAATCATATTTTACTGAGTTTACACGTGGTTCATAATAATCCAGAACTGATTGAATGAGCGTCAGCCAGACTTCTAGCCTTCATTTCACCATCACCTTTGACCTTCACTGCTCTACAGTAGCTCTTATAGAAGTTTATCTGACTTTTACTGTTTTTTTTTTTCTTTTTTTTCCATTTCTGCAACACAGTGTAGGAGAGAGCGAGAGGTGTTCAATCGTGTTATGCTGTTTAAAATGAAGAATTGTGGAAATGAATTAAAACAGCGGTTTTTAGATAAAAAAAAAAATCCTTTACTCCATCCACTCAGTAACTCTGGTGAAAAGATTCCTCCTGCAGTAGAAGTCCATCTGAAGGGGGATGGGGAGCTTAGAAAAAAATTCAAATTAAAATACTTGTTGACGAGCCGCTAATGGTTTGCGGGGGCTCCATGCTGAGGGGCCTGCTCGGCGCAAAATTTCACTGGTTTGGGTATTTTAGTGTTAAACGAACGTGATGACCACTACACTACGGAAACGATGTATGAGAATAAATTTGACACAAAGCATAATGGTTGTAAACCAAAGAACAGGTCAGAAAAATCCAGATTTTGGCAAAACAATCCCAAGTTTTACAGGCTGAACAAGAATTGTCAGAAGTGGGATTCGAACCCACGCCTCCATCAGGAGACTACGACCTTAACGTAGCGCCTTCGACTGCTCGGCCATCCTGACACAATGTAGTGTAAGGAGTCTCCACATTTTGTCCAACAAGCATGTCCGACAATGAGCAAATGAAACCAAATGACTTTTTTACGTCATAGAGAGGTGCTTTCTTTGACAAACCTAAGCACAGGTTGTTTGCAAACATGACATTGATAAGTGTAAAAGAAAACTACACTGTTTCCGCTCGGTTTCGAACCGAGGACCTTTCGCATGTTAAGCGAACGTGATGACCACTACACTACAGAAACGATGTATGAAAATAATTTTGACACAAAGCATAATGGTTGTAAACCAAAGGACTGGTCAGAAAAATCCAAGTGTCGGCAAAACAATCCCAAGTTTCGCAGGCTGAACAATAAGTGTCAGAAGTGGGATTCGAACCCACGCCGCCATCAGGAGACTACAACCTTAACGTAGCATCTTCGACCGCTCGGCCATCCTTACACAATGTAGTGTAAGGAGTCTCCACATTTTGTCCAACAAGCATGTCCGCCAATGAGCAAATGAAATCAAATGACTTTTTTTTCCACCCCAGAGAGGTTCTTTCTTTGCCAAACCTAAGCACAGGTTGTTTGCAAACATGACATTGATAAGTGTAAAAGAAAACTACACTGTTTCCGCTCGGTTTCGAACCGAGGACCTTTCGCGTGTTAAGCGAATGTGATGACCACTACACTACAGAAACGATGTATGAAAATAATTTTGACACAAAGCATAATGGTTGTAAACCAAAGGACTGGTCAGAAAAATCCAAGTGTCGGCAAAACAATCCCAAGTTTTGCAGGCTGAACAAGAATTGTCAGAAGTGGGATTCGAACCCACGCCTCCATTAGGAGACTACGACCTTAACGTAGCGCCTCCGACCGCTCGAACATTCTGATACAGTATACTGTAAGCAGGGTAGCATTTCCACTGTCACAAACCTGTTACTGTCGAGACTGTAATAAACAGTCCGCTGGCGTAAACTGTCAGAAACCTGGTTTGAGATACTGAAGAAACTGTCTTAAACGTCTGTCGAGGTGTTAGAAACCAAATAATACCAAATAATATATGCTGTAAACCTGCATAGAGATTAAATTGAGGATGGCAAAATTAAGGATCTTCTCTAAATTGATTACTGTGAAAGAAAACAAAATAAATTTCTGCTCGGTTTCAAACTGAGGACTTTTCGGGAGTAAAGCAAACGCGATTTCCACTATACTATGGAAACTATGTGAATAGAAGAGTTGGACACAAAGAACAAGCTTTGTAAACCAAAAGACAGGTAAGTAAAATCCAAATGATGGCAAAAGAAAACCCCACTTTAAATAACTAACTGAGAACTGTCAGAACTGGGGTTCAAACACATGCCTCCATTAGTAGACTATGACCTTAACGTAGCGCCTTCAATCGCTCGGCCACTCGACCACTTCACTATGGAAACTATATGTGCGGAACTGATGAACATGCCAACAAACAAGTTGGGATGTTGGCATTGCTGAGTATTCTGACAAGTTTGTGGGGATTTTGGGAACTTTTGGCTTTAGTTCAAGTTAACAAGTGGAAAGAAGGATCCATGTTTGAGAATCTCTGATTTCATCTTACTCAATTATTATTCAGCTCAGGCTTTTCATATCAACACAATTCTTTTTCAGTGTCCTAAAACAAGATGCTGGATGAGGCCATTGCTGACATGATTAAGATTACAAACCATCTTTTATGGTTTGGCACTTTTCTTTAGATACTTGAAGACACAACATATTCCCGGATTTGTGGATCCCCTAAAATATTGGGAATAATATGAAATGCAGTCTCTTAATCTGTGGAGATTGGGTCAGAAATATATTTGTGTTCCATGTAAAAAAAAATTCCAAACATGGTGAATTAATTAACCAAATATGAAGTAAAACTAAAACCATCAACTGTTAAAGAACTTCTATTTCTGAATTAAACATAGGAGATGTAAATGGTTTTCATTTTCTAACAGTTTTTTGTAGAATACATTTTATTTTCTGTCTAAAAATTAGTTTTGTTTTCCCATATTGCGAGTTGTGCGCTGTTTGCAGTTATTTAATTTGTCTACTAGAGGTCAGTGTTTTTCCGAAACATCAGAGACTTCAAACCATTTGATACAATTTTGCATCAAATGTGTCAATATTTCACAGGGCTTCATTCTCCCATCTTTTATATTTGCGATAAAAAAAAAAAAAAAACATAGGAAGCTTACTTGACCTAAAAGACAAATACAGTAAGTATTATTTTCAAAATATATTTTATTACCCTGAGCAAAGATTAAACTGATCACACTAACAAAATTCTATCAAATTTCTTTACAAACACACATGAAATAAAAATGTATTTGTATATTTATTAAAACTTTTCTCACAACTTTCTACGGGATGATTGATAAAGTTATTTTTTTTATTATTATTTATTATTAAATTAAACTGCAACCTGAAATTTCTTTTGGAGCCATTTTTGGAATATAATTGTAAGGTTTTGTGTCAATGCTTTGTTTGAATCAAACCGTGTTGCTAAAGAAAAAGGAGATTTTAAAAATGACTGCCATTAGCAGCTGTAATATCAAAATATTGCTTCTGTTTTTTTTTTTTTGTCAAAAAAAAAAAAAAAAAATTGCACAAATTTGTTTCCTTACAAAACAAATATTACAATATACCGGTAATTGGAAAATTATGTAAAAATGTTCTTTGTTCAGTCTGGCCGCAGAAACAAGTAAAATGTATGTACATATTTAATACAATTTGACTAATTAATCTGTATAAAATTGAAAGAAAAGAACAATAAAAAGCAAAAAATAAACTGAAAAGCATTCAAAGTTTATTTGACCAAACTCAATTGAAAATGGCTGAAGTCAAATCTAGTACTAACTGTTAACGTCCCACAAAAAAAGGTTTTAAAGTGTTATTTTTTACTTAAATGTTAAGATTTGAATAATATTTATGTGCATTTTGGATGTTTTTAGTTTACAAAATATCCTGCAAAGTTTTCCTGAATAATTTTTACATGATTACCTGTTTTCACCCCGAGGCAGCATTTAGAGGCTGATGGAGAAAACAACGGTGGACAGGGGGCATGTTTTATTACTACTTTTCTACTTGGCACAACATGCACTGATCTTAGAGGTCACCAAGCAGTGCACTGCCTTCGTATGAGACGACCGGTGGTTGTGTTTTTATAAAAAGTAGCGAGATGATGTGACAAGAAAATTACAAGTTTGTGTTAAGCAGCTGTGACCTTTAACGATGAAATATCGTGCACCTAAATGAGCTGAATCTGTAATCAAAGAGGCTTCAGGCAGTGTGTAGAGGAGTGTGTAATCATAAGCAAGATGCTATGATAGGTTTAATATGGAAAATTATTAATAAAAAAAAAGACATAAAACTTTTCCTGCACGTTTCTGAGGATTTTTTACGTCCAGATTCCATTCTTCCTGCAATAGATTTTGAAACTAACCTCAATGCAACTCGTGGTTTCTTGTTGGAACAGCAGGACAAGAAACAGGGTGCCTGGTTCCATCCATCTGCTGCTGGAAAGCATCATCCAAAATAAAAAAAAAGAAGAGTCAAGCAGGAGAAAAAAAACTAACAGGAAAGGAGGAACGGGGACTATCATGGTCGCCAACTTGGCCACACAAAGCAGCACCGCAGAGAAACATCTGTGTGGTCATATTTTCATCCACTAGTGTCCACAAAAGCATGATATAACACATTTATTTTTGCACATAACTATTTTTTTTAATTTACAACTCAGAAAAAATGTTGCTGCATGAGCTTGTTGTTTCACCATGTGGGTTTAATTATTTTTACCCTCAGCCGTATTGCAGCAAATCCACGGTCTGCCGGTGGGTGCTGAGCTGCAGATGGCAATGGAGTCTTTAGGAATCTGGTGTGGGCTATTTGGAGCTGCTGCGTTGGCGAGGTTACACTCCCACCCAGTTTCCCAGGTCTTTGTGTGAGCTGTGAATGTTCACTGGGAACCAAATTACAGGTGTGAGAGATACACTGGGAGAGTAAATGAGGCTCAAAGTCTCCACAGAGAAAAATAGGATTTACCAAAGCTTCCAAACTTTATCCAGTCTTAATCTTACTGAAATCTGGTTTGCATCGGTAACACTCACACCGGCCCCTGTTCTTCCCTTTTAAAAAAATACCATGAAGACCAATTTGGAGGAGAGATGAACCCCCAAGACTGACATGCAGAATGTAGCTAGGACCGGGAATAGCAGATTAAATCTTCCAAATTAAAATGACATTTTCTAGAAAGTGGAAATAAAGTGAAGGTTAAACCGAGATGGATTTAAAATCCTCAGGTTTGGACAGAAGCACATATTTTGCTGCCCTGCATATATTTCCATTCATTCAGAAAAAGTTCACCCAAGTAACAAGCTGAACTTGGGTTTGGAGTTATAAATTGATGAGATATGAAAAAACTGGTTCTCATTGATCAAAGAGGTTAAGCATGAAGATATTTTTCTTCTTTTTGACGTTATAAAAAAATAAACAAATACATTTTTGGCCAAAACCAACTTTAAAAAGACAAGCAATGTCTAAATTGCATTAGATTTCAAGAAAATTTAGTTTTCTTTTCAATTTTTGGTGGCTGTGATTTTTCTGTTTTCGGCCACCTTTAGATCTGCTGAAAACAGAATTAGCCGTTAGCTTACAAAACCAATGTTTTTGCCCAAACAGGTAGAATCAGAACACATTTATTTACATGAAAACTTAAAAAAATACAATTGACATTTTGGTTGGACGGTAAATTATTTGAGGTTTGCTAAGGAATTAAATCAACTCTGATTTTCTTGTGCTATATTTCCGTCCTTGACTCTCCTCTCGCTGCCTAATCTACTACACCCATGTCTTTCTCTGGAACACAAAGGGTGATTTGTTTGCTCTAATTCTGCCCAAATAATAATTATGCATTATTTTCATTAAAATTTCTACTTTTGCCACTAATAATTCCTACAGAATGAACGGTACAGACGTGCACAATGTAAGTAGAAAGGGTAAGAGTACAGAACCTTGTGGTACTCCTTTCCACTGAACACAAAACTTCTGCTCACACCCAACCTTTCAGACACATAAACCGTGTTTTTATTCATAAACTCAGATGTTTGCAGAGGTATTGACTTATAATTTATGTGTTTTTATACAGGTAGTAATGTTTGAATGAGCCTTTAAAACATACTAAAAAATAAACCTTTTGAATTGTTTGTAGGTTGTTTTTCAAGCAAAATGGTTCAAATGGATGGCTTCAGTTTTAATATTTGCTTCAAAAAACTAATTTCGCTATTGTTACCCTGCTTTTAAGGAGATGTGGTCTGCCAACACATTGTTAAACGCACAGCCATTACGATGCTGTGCAGTCGGTGGCACAATAGCAAAGGGCTGCAATCCCAAAAGCTGTTTGGTCTGGAAAAATGAGAGGAAACATCTCCTGGCACTGCGTCGCCGGCAGAAAGCAATTAGAGACAAGGATGCTAAACGTAATTGTGCATGACACGTGTTAATTGTCTTTCATTTAGACTCCTTTGGATCTGCACTGTACAGCCGGACATCAGGGAAGAAATAGTAGTGGATGCTATTGGAAGGCAACAGATCATTATGTTGCTGTGCAACACCAGATGCCAAATGTGTGAGCGAAGCCACAGCCAAAGTGCTCACAGCCTAATTGTTTCCTCAGAAAATATGAGAAGCAGTTATCAGTCCACCTGCATCTCTACAGAGGTCTGGTAGCAACACTTGTTTCAAGTTTGAAGGGAACTGTGAGTTCCAGCTTTCCTTTTAGCTGAAGTAAACCCAGCTGTCTTTTTGGTGAATGAGATGTGTTTTGGTGAGTCAGCCCTCAAAGAAAAGAGCGTATTTCCAAAGAGTAATGAAGCAAACATGAAGAAAGCTCCGATTATTCAGAGGGAAAGGTGAGCATTAGCGCTGAAGACAGAGCTGTGCAAGAAGAAAACCCACAAAGCATATGAATCACATCCGAAGACAGCAGCTTGAAAGAAGTGATATGGAACGAATCTGCCTGTGTAGAGGACAAAGCTGAAAAAGTGCGTTCCGCTTCAACATTCATGTTGTTGCAGTGATTCATCTCCGTCCATGCTGTGCGGGGAAATTATATATCTGACCCAGTGAGGCTCCCTGCAAAGTAAGCAACAAAGCCATTCTGTTATCTCTACAGATTCTCTCCACACAGTGTGAATTGATCTTTGTGGAAAGATCTTCTGGATGTCACATGATGGACGTGTTTCCAACAGAGAGCAGGTCAGATCAGCCACGCTGCAAAGTTTTAACTCAGTTAAACCAGTTTCATTAGTTGGCCTGCCGTCAAACTCAGAGGTAAAACACAGTCTGACTCCAGCCAATATTTTAAATGTAGGGACTCAGCGGCAGGTCAGAACAGCAGCTTAACAGACCCTTTATCATCCTTTGTGAGAGTAGAATTCAGTAAAATGCTGTGCAAAAGTACTTTCTGAAACATTCGATTAACAACCGTGCATTAAATAGCTAATATTAAAACGTTTGCATGCAAAAAATGGCCTCATGCTTTTGTCGGAGATTTTAATAATAATAATCTATACTTCATTCATCCCTAAACAGGAAAATTTGTCTGCTGCATTGCACTGCAGCAGGCTGCCAGGACAGCAATGGTGGGAGTAACAGGGGGTTAGGTGTCTTCCCCAAGGGCACTTGGACATGAGCTCAGTGGGATTCGATCCTGCAAACTTCTGGAGAACTTCTAGTCCAAGGGCGAATGCTCTACCGCTCAGCTACTATCTTCTGTTTTTGCTGTGGCTCATGATCAAATAAATATCAACAACCTCTGTAATCTAAATACATTAATTCCAGCTTCTTACCGGTCAAGGTTGTCCACTGTTACTAGAAGACAGTTGTCTTGCTTCAACTCGGTCACAAAAATGGTCTATACTGTGGTTCCTTCCTATAACACGCTTCACTTTTCGTAGCTTCCTTGATGTGCAGATTTTTCTTTAAGTCAATTATACAATTTTAATGTCGACAGCATATTGTTTTCTGCAACCTTATTGACACATTGTGTACAGTAGCCCAAAGACACAACTTACACACGCCCGTCCACATTATTTTTCTGACTTGGAGAAAAAACATGGGCCTACCTTTCAAGTTTTGGGGGTAAATACAACATACGAGGATGAAAAATGTGATATAACAAGAGCAGCTGTAGCTGTTCCGTTCCAACATCTTCCGCTTGTTCCGGGAACAGCCTCAAACGGGAAGCCCAGGGTTTGCTCACCCCGGCTGCATCCTCCAGGTCACCCGGAAGGATCCCAAGTTGTTCCTCGGCCAGCTGTGAGACATAGTCTCTCCAGTAGGTCCGGGGTCTGCCCCTTGGTCTCCTCACGGTGGGACGTGTCCAAAACACCTCGCCCGCGAGGCGTTCAGGGGGTATCCCGACCAGATGCCCGAACCACCCCATCTGGCTCCTCTCAACCTGTGGGAGGAACGGCTCGACACCGAGCTCCTCCCGGATGGCAGAGCTCCTCACCCAATCTCTGAGTGAGAGCCCAGCCACCCTGCGGAGAAAGCTCATTTTGGCCGGATCGATGCATGGAGGATCGTTCGGCCGTTGGATGGAGGATCCTAGTTATTGCTGACGCCACACCAATACGCCTGACTATCTTCCGCTCCATCCTTCCCCCACTCAGCTGTAGCTGATTTTTTTTTTTTTTTAACACAGTCACTACAATTACTATGGTTCAATTATACTTGTTTGGTTTTGTTACACACACACACACACACACACACACACACACACACACATTGAGGTGTCTATATTAAAAAGACAGTTGGCTACTTTGTGAGTTTTATCCACAAAAGTCCAAGCTGTGATTTCAGTTATCATTGTATCTTCAAGTTTTTATTAGAAAAAAAAAGACATTTTGCGATGCTTCAGTATTTATATAGCTTCTGATTAATGATGGGATTAATAGAATTATGAGAAAACGATTTCCCCCCAACCCCTTAAATCACAAATATAGGGGTGCAAACAGATTTAAAAACATAATTTTCCCATCTGGTCATTTCATAAAATTTATTTCCAATGCAAAGAAAGTTGAAAAAAAATCAATCACTCAATTTTTTTACATTTACTGCCAAATATTCAAAATATAGTATGATCAATGCATTTGAATAATATTTAGGTGCCTCTTCTCTTTATCCTCCAAAAGATTCTAATGAACCTTTTCTTAATTTAAGCTAATTAATGGTTTTCATTTAAGTTTTTTGTCACAATGTAAACTTTTTTTCTGCTAACGACTTTTTCTTCAGTTTGCAGGTGAACTTTATTTCCCAACTTCGTTTTTTTTTTCCCTATCCTCGTTTGGCATTTGGTGATAATGTGCTGAACTTCCTGAAGAGTGGGCAGTTCATTTCTGTACTTCACCTGAGCAAGTACAGTAAAACAAATTTTCTTTCTAACAGCAGCAGTTTTTCCATTTCCACCATTAGGATCCACTGGCCCGAAGTGCAGAGACAGCACAGCTTGTCATCTGGCTGTGAAGCTATGCTCCTACTGTTACTGCTTCTCTCTCAGCACAAAGACACACACTGACAAATATATGAGGACTTTTCAGCATGTAGCATTGCCATTTTGGAGTCTAACAGATATATAGAATTTAATGAGTCAGCCGATAGTTGTGAACCCAAGCCGGGGTGACCAGCTTAGCATTTTCATGCCTATTCACACAACTAATTACACGAATAATTACTTGAATAATCAAACAACAACAATAACCATAAGCCAAAAGCTGAAAGTAAAACTAAAACTGACAAGAAAAATAACTAAAATTGAACTAAACCCCTCGCCCCGCCTCCCCCCCCCACTTTGAGCTGCTTCAAAAAGTTCAATATGTGCTGGTAAGTGATCATTAGTTTCTGTATTGTTCTATCAAAGTTCTAGTCGTTCCAAATTTGCATGTTGGGACAAACAAACGAGTCTGGTTTGAAAAGTTGCAGATTATTATAATAACCAATTGTTCACATCAAGAATCCTTCCGGTTCAAACTACAGCTGCTGATGGATTCGTTTTCGATGATTATAGAGCTAAAAAAGAAATTCGAGAACAGCAGACCTCTACAAAACTCTGGGACGAAGGAACATTTCTTTTCCTCCTCTGTCCTGGGATGTGTTTTTTTCAGGAGTTTTTCCTCACCGTGAAGGAGAGTCTAAGGGCAGGAATGTGCTAGTATTGTTTAGTTAGCATTTGTTAATTAGTTTTCTTGTTGTGTATTTGTGTTTATACATTCCTCTTTTGTCTTGTTCTTTCTGAATCTGCAATGTGAAGCCTTTTGAAACAGGTATTCTGTGATTTTGGGCTATACAAGTAAAATTGAAATGCAAACTGAAAACTTCTCTCAGCAACTAAAAAATAACTTCATTCACCTTCAGATAGAAGTGATTTCAGAAGCCGCCAGCCTGCAGTCAGCACCTTACCAAAACAATTTTTCATTTATTTGACTGGGATCTGAAATCAAAGTTTAATTCATTGTGATTTTTGTTTCCTCAATATTACCCAGTACATTGGTGCTATATTAAATTACAGTATGAGCAAACTCTATGTTCATGTAGAATCAGTCTCTACTGCTGTTAAAATGTCATGATGTGAAGTTAAGGCCAAAAATATACTCTTGACACAACAAACAGGCTCAAATAAAGAAATCAAAAGCAGATTTATTAGATTGATAAAAAAGTCCAAATAAAGAAGACAAAAACAGATTAATTAGGCAGGTTCTGATGTAGGAGCTGGAGCCAAATACTGGATAATAGGTCAAGCATCATAAACAAACGATCTGGCGAAGAGTGTGTGAAAAACTGATCCATGAGTAGATGAGTTTCAGGTGTGACTTGTTGCAGCTCCCCGCTGGGGACACACACACAGAAACAAGGACAAGAGGGGGGGAACAGGACACAGAGGGGGAACAGACTACTCTCCTGACATAAAAGCAAAAACAAAGTGCTTGTTTCTTCTAAACAAACTAGAGTTCTAAAAATGGAGATGAAATTGTGACTAAATCTGAAGATTTCAGTAGAACAGGTGTTGAGCAGGTTGATCTGTTCATGTAAACCATTAATAAATAAATAAATAAATGTTTTGTGATCAAGAAGCCACAGCGCGGCCATTTTTTATTTCTCATTTATTATTGACTTTTTACTTAATTTTGGTTGCAATAAATGTGCTGAAACTAAATGTCTCAGGCTTAATACTGAGTCGTGTTTGCAAAATTTTTTCTGGCTGATTTTCTTAGAATCATCCATAAATGGTGAATTTGTGTGAGCATCTGTTGTCCCACAGAGACATCATTTAACCGCGACAACAACACTAACAGCAGCTACATGGAAAGACACAGTTTATGTAACTTTTCCCACGGAGATATTTTTTCCTTAATGATGGCGAAAGACCTCAGCATGGACAGAAAAGCTGAACTGGAAGGAAGGTTTTCAGAGCTGAGGGTAAACATGTCACAAATGGGTTGTAGGCACAGTGGGAGAGTCGGGGCGAGCTTCTGATTGCCTCCATTATTCGCCCTCAAATCAAAATGTCAACCAGCATGAAGAAACGGTCCTACTGAGTTCATTCATAATTAGGAGATGTTTTTGGTGGGTCTGAATTTCACATGGCATCTTTTTGGAATCACAAAGATTGTCTGACAGTGTTTTTTCTTTTTACTATATAAACAACTTTACAGTTGTGTTGCGAAAACTTCTGACATTCTTGTGTTATCTATCGTGTTGGCAGTTCCCAGACGTTTATAAAGGTCATCATTAATCACACTGAGTGGGTGATGCTGACATTTTTTCCAATCTATATTCTGTTGGTGTTTAAATTGTGTTTGTTTGGATAAAACTAATGATATGAATCATATAAATGAACAAGGGAAAATGAACTGGCAATCAATTTATTTTATTTTTTCCAAAAAGTTGATATAATTTAGTTTTAAGACCCACAGTGGTCTGTGGTAGGTGCACAGGTACAAATAAAAATCCTCCCAGTGGGACGTGCCCAAAACACCTTGCCCATGAGGCGCTTGGGGGCATCCTGACCAGATGCCCGAACAACCCCACCTGGCTCCTCTCGACTTGGAGGAGGAGCGGCTCGACACTGAGCCGGCAGAGCTCCCTGATGGCAGAGCTCCTCACCCGATTTCTGAGTGAGAGCCCAGCCACCCTGCGGAGGAAGCTCATTTTGGCCGCTTGTATCTGTGATCTGTGAGCTGGTGACCATAGGTGAGGGTAGGAACGTAGATCGACTTGTAAATCGATTTGCCATCTTCAATTTAATTTATTTTTGGTTAAGTGAACAAATCCATTTGGAGGCGCTGCCCTTACAGATCAGGGACAGGGTCCCATCCCTAGTTGAGGAGTTTAAGTATCTTGGGTTCTGTTTCACGAGTGTGCAAAGCATGGATTGGTGCAGTGTCCCCAATAATTGGGACGCTGCATTGGTTCGTTGTGGTAAAGAAAGAGCTGAGCGGAAAAGTAAAGCTCTCGATTTACCAGTCGATCTACGGTCCAACCCTCACCTATGGTCACCAGCTGTAGGTGATGACCAAAAGAATGAGATTGCGGATACAAGCGGCCAAAATAAGCTTCCTCTGGGTGGCTGGGCTCTCTCTTAGAGTGAGGAGAGAGGAGATGGGGAAAACCTAACCTGGAGAAAAAACGTTTTCTATAACGCCTAAATTTCCCTTGAGACTTATTTATCCACTTGATCACCTCTTGGTCAACCACAGAAGCCACCAGAAAAATATTTTAAACTTCTCCTACTTATTGTGGTGTTTCTCATTCTAAATCAGTTTTTGTTATCTATTGTTTGTCTTTTTCATACTCTGTAACCATACATGCAGTTCTTGTTGAATTGCTTTTCTAATCCAAACAACCCAAATGCCCTCTCCTCGGATTTTGTTGTAGAATTGTCTTTTTGTCTCGATGCCTGAATTATAAATTTGGGATTTGGCAAAGTGATTGTGGAACACATTAGCACCAGTGGGGCTTTACCCACACGCCATTAATATCAGTAAGTGATGAGTATGAGAAGTGATCAACAAAGGACTGAGAGAGAGCAACCAGGTTGTGTTCACAGCACTGTGACTCACCTCCTCAGCTACAGCTGAGAAACTCACACATTTCCAGAAAGATGTTTTGATGCTCCAATCTCCCCAAAACCTTAAATGTGTTTGCACACTTTGAAAAGCTTAACTCCTGATCTCTTTTCTTGCATACTTAGAAATTCAGGCCACTTTTTCTGAAAAGATTCTGAGAAATTTTTCTGATGTGAATAACCCCAATAATTTGGCTTGTGTGAATGATCTTTTTTTTTTTTTTTGCTCACATTATGTTTGATCCAAATGATGCTACCAATAGAGGATGGAAATGTTTTCTTAACATTTTAGAGGGTGGAGATAGCAATTTATCAATGTGGAAAAGATCAAGAAGAGGGTGGTGGACGTCTCGCATCGTTAGGACATCTGTTAAAAATACATGAATTGAACCAAGAACCTCACTCGGAGCACTTGACCTCCCTTGAAGGTCCACCAGTGCGTGCTTTTTCAATGTTGCAAATAAAATCAGGAATTCTCATTGTAGTATCTTAAAAACATACTATAAACACAAATTTTTGAATTAGAGTTAAATACCTGATACACATTTTAATTTAGGCCCAGACAAAGAAAACAGCATACTTTTCTGGAGGGTACCAAGAGGCCCAACTAGAGTGTCTGGTGCCAGAAATCAATTATTTTACCCCCAACACGCAGTAGCTCATCAAAAGATCACCACGACACCTCTCAGCTCATCTGTGAATTTTATTTCTCTGATGAACATACAGTGTATCAGGACATTACCGATCACAGAAAATGGGCAGACCATATACTCCAACAATTTTAAAATTAGCGTCACATACTGTGTTTCTGGGCTGTGACTCACCCAAAATCGCCATGCTGAATTTACCAGACTTCTAATTTATCTGTTTTAAAACACCTATTTTATTCAATAAAAAGTCTGTCTTAAGACTTGGGTTTTTTTTTTAAATTGCCACATGATTCTCTCATGTAAAGTATAAATCACCACACCATCCTAAAAATTTTCCAACCACGTTTGGTGGAGTATGTGGTTGAAAGGAAGGTTCTGAAGAGATGGTAAGTTATGGTACTACAGAGAAAAGTGAAAAGCAGCTTTCCCTGAGAACTTTACACAGAAACTTACAAGAGGAGGAATGTTTATCATGGATGAGCCCACTACTATTGCTTAAGAAATGTTTCAACTCCTCTGAGGCAGCAATGAGCAACTTGTAAAATCTTGCCACTACGAGTTTCCTCTTTTAGAGATTTGGAACCAATATTCTATTACAACTCCAACTTCAGAGTTCATTGTTTCTTTTTATTTACATTTAATTATTTATCAAATACTTACCGTCCTAGTGTGCATAAGTAACTGATCAGCAGTATTTAGATAAATCAGCACTCAAAATATTTCAATTGCCATAGGACTTTCCAATGAACTTGGCTTTAATTGAACTGAATGACATTTGGTTTGGGACAATTAAGGTTAACAATAATGTTACAGTGGTCACAACTTTTATAAAATAAAATACTGTCACCAAACCACCGGTTCTGGATCGGGCGCGGAGCACCAGGGAAGCAGAGGCACAGGCCATAAAAAACAGATTTAACATTATTTATTTAAAACCTAATAAAATGGCAGTCCTTAAAATCGTTCACATGTAGTGGTTTAGTCCACCTGCACCTCCTCGTCCTGGCCTGCACTTTACGGACCCATTCTTTGTTCAGGGTCCACCCTTTACGAGCCTACTCATTCGAACCACCGACTGCAGGAACTTTCTTCACCTGTGGGATTTGTGAAGGACACCCTGTGTCTTTTTTCAGGGAAGCCCTCGCCAAACCTAGGTGTGCTGGCTGACACACCACCGCGCCACAGTTCAACTGGAGGGATCCCCACTGTGTGTCTCGGCTGCTGCTTCTGCTCTGGCTCTCCTCTCTCTTCTTCCCCCAGCTGCCTCTTAGACAGGAAACAGGGAATGCACCACTTAAATAAAATAATTAGGACAATTAAAACATGCTAAAAACAAAAGACATTAAAAACATGTAGAATAAAACTATAAATACTCCATCTGCTAAAATACACTAAACTCATTTTTACTAGCAAAATAAAGACATTCATAAAGATCAGATGGGCATCATGTTCGCTGAGTCATGCAATTTATTATTTGTCTTCCATTGATGAGACATATTTGATCATAAACTGCTGTGAGCAGCACGGTCTTCCTCTAATGGACATTTTAGAGATGACATAATGTATGCTCATTGATGCATTCTGCATGAATAACTGATTCATGTAACAACAATTAAGCTTTTTTTTTTATAATAAACATTGAAGAACTGCTTTTTCAAGTGATAGTTTCAAACTGTTGGGCACATGCCCAGTTTAGTTAGAAAGCATCTTTTCCCCTGTTTACCATAACGAAGAGTGATTTACAAGCATGGCGCCACTTTAACATGAATATGTACACAGGCCAGCAGGGGGTTTGGTTTGTTTTCAAAGCAATATAAAAGTAACAGCAGGGAAATCTGGATTTAAAAGAAAAACTTTAAGCTTGAGGCGATGCATGTTTTTTTTTTTACTCCACATAGACAGAGTGAGTTGATAACTGACTGATGTTTTTGGCCAAAAAAAAATGACTTCAAAATGGTGCCAAATTCATGTTGTCATCGAAAGCATTATTCCAAACCTCAGTGATTCAGAAATTACTCTCCAATGTTCAATGCTTTCAATGTGTCATCCACACACTTAAAAATAAGTAGTGATTTCTCCCATTTTAGTTGCTTTATTTTAGACACAAAATCATTGTGATGGCTACAGCCACACAACTACACTCAACAAAAATATAAACGCAACACTTTTGTTTTTGCTCCCATTTTTCATGAGATGGACTTTAAGATCTAAAATTCATTCCAGATACACAATATTACCATTTCTCTCAAACATTGTTCACAAATCTGTCTAAATGTGTGATAGTGAGCACTTCTGCTTTGCTGAGATAATCCATCCCACCTCACAGATGTGCCTCATCAAGATGCTGATCTGACATCATGATTAGTGCACAGGTGTTCCTTATACTGCCCACAATACAAGGCCACCCTGAAATGTGCAGTTTTGTCTCACAGCAAAACGCCACAGATGCCACAAGCATTGAGGGAGCGTGCAATTGGCATGCTGACAGCAGGAATGTCAACCAGATCTGTTGCTCGTGCATTGAATGTTCATTTCTCCACCATCAGCCGTCTCCAAAGGCGTTTCAGAGAATATGGCAGTACATCCAACCGGCCTCACAACCGTAGACCACGAGTAACCACACCAGCCCAGGACCTCCACATCCAGCAGGTTCACCTCCGAGATCGTCTGAGACCAGCCACTCAGACAGCTGCTGGAACAATTGGTTTGCATAACCAAACAATTTCTGCACAAACTGTCAGAAACCGTCTCAGAGAAGCTCAACTGCATGCTCGTCGTCCTCATCGGGGTCTTAACCTGACTTCAGATCTTCGCCGTAACAGACTTGAGTGGGCAAATGCTCACATTCGATGGTGTCTAGCACGTTGGAGAGGTGTTCTCTTCACGGATGAATCTTGGTTTATATTGTTCAGGGCAGATGGCAGACAGCGTGTGTGGCGTCGTGTGGGTGAGTGCTTTGCTGATGTCAATGTTGTGGATCGAGTGGCCCGTGGTGGTGGGGTTATGGTATGGGCAGGCATCTGTTATGGACGAAGAACAGAGGTGCATTTTATTGATGGCATTTTGAATGCACAGAGATACCGTGATGAGATCCTGAGGCCCATTGTTGTGCCATACATCCATGAACATCACCTCATGTTTCAGCAAGATAATGCACGGCCCCATGTTGCAAGGATCTGTACACAATTCTTGGTAGCTGAAAATGTCCCAGTTCTTGCATGGCAAGCATACTCACCGGACATGTCACCCATTGAACATGTTTGGAATGTGCTTGACCGGCGTATACGACAGCGTGCACCAGTTCCCACTAATATCCAGCAACTTCGCTCAGCCATTGAAGAGGAGTGGACCAACATTCCACAGGCCACAATAGACAATCTGATAAACTCTATGCGAAGAAGATGTGTTGCACTGCATGAGGCAAATGGTGGTCACACCAGATACTGACTGGTTCTGAGTCCCCAGGCCGCCAATAAAGCAAAAACAAAATGCACATTTCAGGGTGGCCTTTTATTGTGGGCAGTATAAGGGACAACTGTGCACTAATCATGATGTCAGAACAGCATCTTGATGTGGCACACCTGTGAGGTGGGATGGAGTATCTCAGCAAAGCAGAAGTGCTCACTATCACACATTTAGACAAATTTGTGAACAATGTTTGAGAAAAATGGTAATATTGTGTATCTGGAATGAATTTTAGATCTTAAAGTCCATCTCATGAAAAATGGGAGCAAAAACAAAAGTGTTGCGTTTATATTTTTGTTGAGTGTATTTAGTTTGTAAACTTTATAATTTATTCACTTTTTGAATATAATTTAGATATTTTGTTTGTTAAACCACTTTTCTTTACTTTGGGCTTAATACAAGTTTAGATTAGTGCATATGTTTGATTTATGTTGTTGATTCACATTAATTTGATTTTCTTGAGTTTTGCAGGTGCTCCAGTTCCTGGGCGGAATGATCACCTGCTGTCCTGGGCTGGAGTCACCTAATTGGACTGAACCATTTATTTTCTTTAGGGGTGAAATTGGTTTTGTTAGCTTAGATTTAGTTAAGCTGTTTTTTTAAACCCCCCTTCTTTGTGTTGGCAGTGGTTTAGTATTCTTTCATTTAAGGTCATGCTGTTCTCAGTCAGTTAGGTCTGTTTGTTTGAGTTAATTCTCTTTTGTTAAACCTTATCTTGAGTTGAGTTAGTTATTTTGACCTCTTTTATAATTGTTAAACAATTGACATTTGTTGGGTTAAATAAAAAGACCCCTTTTTTTTCTTAAAACCTTGTGCCTGTCTATTTGCACTGCTTGGTCCATCACAATCATAAATGCAAGAATTTCAACCGAGACCCCAAAAGAATCAAAGCCATTTAAATCTGTATTGAAACTGTATATGCTCAACTGAAACTTCCAAAAAGACTTCATATCACACAAACAACCCACATTGTTTTCTGTTTCTATTACGTCCATCTAAGATGTACTTTGTAATCATGCTTTACGATTTTTTTTCTTTGGTCTATTTTATTCTAAAATTAAAATTGGTTACATAACATACATTGAAACATGGTTGTTAGTTTAGCCTTAATAGAGCCCCAAATACACAATTAAAATGGGGATTATAATAACCAACATAATTAGCAGAAGCATTTGATCGACCATAAGACACTCCTAGTGACAGACATAGAAATTCACAGAAGAATAAA
Organism: Neostethus bicornis; assembly: GCA_902685375.1. Lineage (NCBI taxonomy): Eukaryota > Metazoa > Chordata > Actinopteri > Atheriniformes > Phallostethidae > Neostethus > Neostethus bicornis. Next base: position 7,744,156 of record CACRXE010000076.1, on the reverse strand, counting down.
ATGATCAGAGGAACCAGAGGTTGGCTAAATTATACAATTTTAATTGTGGGCACATTCCAGCCACATCTGTTTTAATTAAATTGCCTGAGGGCAGAAGGAATGTAAGACCTTTTAAAGTGCTTAGTCCTGCACAGCAGTGAGAGGAACTGGTTACTTTGGGCCCTTTTCTGGGTCGTGACCACATTATACAGAGAGTGACGGGGATTTTTCAGGATGCCCTGCATTAAAGCCCTCATCCTCCTCTCCAGAACAGCTCCCACAAAATCCACATTTCTTCCCACCACAGCTGCACATTTCTCAATCAGTTTGTCCAACCGATTGCTGTCCCTTGTGGTCAACAATGCCCAGTAGATGACCACAAAGAAAACTGCACTTGCCACGATAGACTCGTAAAAAATTTATTGCTTATTGTGGCTTTTTTTTTTTTTTGTCAAAGAAAAAAAAACAAAAAAACATATAATGTTCCTTTTGACGACTTCTAAATAAGTTTTTATGTTCAATAATAATTTTGATGTTTATTAATTTAAATTATTTCTGTTTATTTCTATTTCTTTTTGATTAAATCAGCTTTATGGCAGCTGGATAATAATAATTCAGACTCCAATTCTACTAACAAGTAATTAAAGGATTAAATGTTCACATAATTGCATGCTCGATCACTGACTAAAGACAGAGAAGATTTGGATCACAGCCCCCAGATCAGACAGGACTGTTCATCTCAGCGTCCATGCTGATGTAGAGGACCAGCAGGGGATGGCATGAAAGCCATCTGAAGAACTGAGTGGAGGAAAGAAGAAAAAATGAACCTGTCGAGTGAAACTAAGCTTCCAAAACATGATACATTACCACGTCAGAAATGCGTGAATTCAAGCCAATTCAATTATGATTAAGAAGCCGGTGTCATTACTTTAGATGAGAGAGAGAGCAGATGATGAATGTGCCGCCATGTTTGGGTTTATTTTAGTTTGCGCTCTGTTGCATATTCACTGAGAGTGCCTAAAGTCATGGAGCTTATTAATATGTGGATAATATTGGCATAATCTACTTAGAGCCTGATTTTCTAATAGAGTCCTGGCATTTAATTTGTGTGGAGTGGTTTCTAGTAGTTACAAGTCGGAGGCACCATGTGTGAGTGTGGGAAAAATGTTAAAAAGGAGGGAATGAAAAAACAGCCCATGGTGTCACACATTTCCATTTTGTTTACTCATTTACAATTTTGTTGCTTTTTCTGATTAGTTATGCCGTTTGTTGAAGTTTTTACTCATTACTGAAGTTTTTCTTTTATCGTGGACAACAAACTATAACTAACTTCATTCATTCACCCCAACTGGGGCCAGAATCCCCAACTTTTTTGCTATGAGGCCACTGTAGTAACCACTGCACCACCCAATTTTGTTTTGCCCTCTGAATTTGTACTCTTTCTCAGACACATTGTATCTAATGAGTCCGCTGTAATTCATATGGCCAAAATAAAAAGAAAAAAAGAAACGGTTTGATCGTATCTACTTCAGTTAGGTTGAAAAAAGAAGTACAACAGTGTGTTTTTTTTTTTTTAAGTAGCTGTTTCAGCAGGAAAAAGAGATAAGCCACATTACAGTCGAGACTTTAAAAGACAATCCCATTATTTGCTCACCAGGGATTCTCTAAACGGAAGAAAAGCTCATCATTGAACTGCAGATGTTAGTGATAAAGAGAAAAAAATAGCCATTACACAATGGCTCATTTAAATACATGAATTTAACACGGTACATATATGTGCTTTGTGATTAGTTTTAAAAGATAAGCCGTACAGAACAAGTGCAAAAAATTTATTCAAGGGACAGATGTTAATGAACTGCTGCTGAAAGAAAAAGTTTGTTTTTGATGCTGATTTTTGGACTACACTGACCGTACGGGCAGATTACGTGCCTGCTGAGGAGTAGAACGAACCCCAAAGCTGCCTTACCGCATTACTGTACTTATTTTCATCACCAAAGCATAACCCTTCTTAACAAAGAAGAAGTTTAATTTAAGCCCAAGGACTCAGCCATTAATGTCTTCTTAAGTATTTAAAATACAGCTGTTTCCTCTTCCGAAAGTTGACCCAAAGAGACAAAAGCAGACTTCATGAGTGATGACTAAAAACATTCATTTGACAAAAGACACAAGTAACTACTGGATGAAGTGAATTGGAGCCATCTGTTTCATACAGAGGTTAGGTCGTCACGTGCGTACAGCCACGCATCCATGTAGGAGAAGTGCATTAGAGAGAATTGAACAGCTGCATAGAACACCTGGTACTTCTGATACGTAGCAGCTTTCTATATCATCATTATGGTTTCAATCGCTTTATGTGCGCTGCTAAATGCTCATCAAGTTTTGCAGCGTAAGAAAAAGAAATGCAAAACTAAGATTGCTGCTCACACACTGTAAAAAAAAAGCACCCTACAGAAGTTAGGATCCCCACACCTGCCGCCAGAGGTTGCCCTGCATGGCCCTCATCACCCTGATTGGGGTCACCTGAGGATGATTCCTGATTCCACACATCTGTGGACCCTGCCATCTATTTAAGGGCAATCATCTCAGACTTCCATGTCGGGTCATACCATCCCTTCCAGCCAGGTATCCCTGGTTGCCTGACCAAGAACACATTCTGGCAATAACCTTTTGCCATGCCACTGAAACTTTGTTTTTCTTTTCACAGTATTCATGGACTGCCAAATTAAAATAAACCACATTTTCTGTCTGTAATTGGGTCCTCCTCTTTCCATCTGCACATCGCTTCATGACAGAACCGTGTTATGAAAATTATCATTAGATGGTCTGATCACACGTTATTGTATGTTTGTATGAGCTTGACTTGAAAATCATGAATAGATAGAGGTTGAACGATGGGGAAAAAAATGTCATCGGTTTTTCTTTTTGCTTGTAAACAACGTTTTAGGACGTAGGCGGACATGTTCCAAGAATGATAAGCACACAATTTTTTTCTGTAAGAGTTATATGACAAAAATTTAAAAAAAAATTTTGCCTTCTGGCTCTGCTGATTTTATACTAAGAAGTCTGCTTTCTTTTTTGTGTAGAATAATTTCCCTTTTTGCTCTTTTAAAACAAGATTTTTTCATTTCAGTTCTTTAGATTGATCACCTCATTTATGTGTTTGTCTTTTTTATTATGCCCCAGTCTCTCTACTGCGGTGTTAAGCAAAAGAAGAATTGCACCATAAATTTGGGAGGAAAATTTGGAGAAATAATAGGTTTGCTGAATTGTTTGCTCATTTCCAAGCCTGCCTTTCCCTGAATACATAAGTTGTTTTAAAACAACTTAGTTCGCTAAGTTGTTTTAGGTCAGTTCTCGTGTCCTGCTTTTAGGTCCTTCAGCTATTTTGATATCAGTGTGAAAGTCACCTTCTTTGACCCAGACGTGTCTTTTGTCCTGGACAAAATAAATTTAAAGTCACAAAATTAGGGTTTTCTTCAGATTTTGGTGTTAATTTGTCGAACGTGCTTGTTAGCCATTTTCAAGACAAAGTCGCTTCGGTGGGTCCTAAATTCAATGCCCAGAATACTCGACCAACTGACCAAATCAACCCAACAGGCTTTTCTCTTGATACATTTTTAATAGTGCACGTATCAATTCAAACCAAAGTCTATTTTTCATTTAGAGGATGAAAGTGTAATAAAGACAAATTTGAGATTTAAAAACCTTGTGAACTCAGAACATGTTCATCAACATAGTGATGGAAAACTGTAAGGTTTGTTTTTATTGACATCGACAAAGAATCACATCGTAATGTGGACTAATAAAGTCAAAATGTGCAAAAACTCTATTTTTAAAGAATACCCCCATCTCTCAGCCGCTCTGAAGTTGCTGCAGAGCCGAAAAGATTCAAGCAAATATTTGCATTCAGTTTTCAAAAGCGGCTCAGTGAGGCAGGCATGCCCGGCACCGTGGGCTCACACAGCACTTCTTCTCCACGCTCTCTTCTCGAGTTCAACCACTTGACACTGAAAACTCAGCTTGAATATTAAGCAGAAGTTTTTCCTGCATTCCTGGCCTTTGCGTAAAAAGAAATGAAGCTGACGTTAGAACACAAGAGGTTTATTCAGATTGAAGTTTGGTCTTCGCGGCTGCGACGATGCGTGGTTCTCTTTAGGCTGTGAAGTGAAAAATAAAAACACATATGGAGTCCCACCGCTTTCCTCACCTCCTGAGAGTTTATTGGCAGTTTGCTTTTTTTAGAAACAAACAACATTGTCTACCCTCTGGGAAACCTTCTCACACGAAACTCAGGCGTGACATACTAATGAGAATCTCTGCTTCTTCCAGCACTCTTAAAAAGTACCTCTGCCCTCAAGTCACAACTGAACCATTTAAATTTTGCATCGGTTCAAACCTTCCAAACTTTTAAAAACACTCTTAAGCAATCCTGTGGAACTTTCATTCTTTTACCACTTTAAATGTCTCTGTCCCCTAAAACTGAATGTATAACGCTTTAAAAGTTATGTCTGCTTTTGAGAGATGACATATACAGGGATCCCACTGGTGCTGATCTACAGCCCCTAGCAAATATGAATCATTAAACACTGCTTTGATGTTTGCAACAGACGATGAATATTTGTGTACTACCTTCAGGGGTGGGGGAAGGTCCTTGTATTCTGATGCTAAAACCTGAGACAACCCTAAACACAGTAAGTCAGTGAAAAAAGTCTCAGTCCCTGTGGGAGGATCGAAATCTCATTAGCAAACATTTAGAGAATGAAAGATTTTTCTTGGAATGAGAGAAAGTATTTCAGTCGAATGAAACACATTTGGAGTATTTATTTATTGTGTTCATGTTGTATCTTTTTATTGATGATCCAATAACATAAAAGATGAATGATGGTCTATTTATAGACAAAAAAGTTTGGCCCGAAAATAGAATCTGTTTGTAGAATAAATATAGGTACATTCTTACATTGATTTCTCAGAACTGCATATGAAGATTGTAAGTACGTTTAAAGTCCGTTTCTGTGAAATAAAGTTTTGGTGGCGATGAGCGTGGACTTCAGGAAAGTCACAGTCCCCATTACCCCCCTTGCATTGACAAACTCCCCCATCACCACTGTAGACTCTTTTTGCTTCCTAGGCACTACCATCACACAGGACCTAAAGTGGGGGCCGTTCATCAGCTCCCTGATCAAAAAGGCCCAGCAGAGGATGTACTTTCTGTGGCAGTTGAAGAAAGCCAAGCTGCCCGCCCAAATGTTGGTGCAGTTTCACACAGCCATCATGGAGTCCATCCTCACCTCCTCCATCACCGTGTGGTACGCTGGAGCCACAGCCAGGGACAAACACAGACTGCAGTACATTGTGCGCTCCACGGAGAAGGTGATTGGCTGCCGCCTTCCATTTCTCCATGACCTGTACGTCTCCAAAATTTGGGGGTGTGCAAGTCGGATAGCAGCTGACCCTTCCCACCCTGGTGATGGACTTTTTGAGCGACTCCCCTTGGGCAGGAGGCTCCGATCCATTCGGACCAGAACGTCCCGCCACAAAAACAGCTTCTTCCTTTCTGCCATTGGACTTATGAATACTTTGCACACCAGTACCACAGCAAGTTCTTAGTCTCTGATCCTCTTCATTGACCATGGCAATAAAAGCATTTCTGTTTTTGTTCTTTTCTACTGGAAGAGTCAGTGAAGAGCATCCGGATCACCCACCCTTTGGGGATTTAGAACATGTCCTATTAGAGAAAGTACCAGAGTTGGCTTCTTGAAAACACAGAACCTGTATATTTTTGGAAACACCCAATCAGCTTAATCAGGAGATGTCTTGATGTTTCTCCCAAATGCCTCGCCTTTCATTTAGAGGTTGTAAATCGCTGGTATGGCAGATCTTTATGAATTTCTTTTTCAAAACATTGCTAGATCTGCTTTCATTGATTGGAATTGCACTGACAATGCTGGTGATAAGACGTGTTTAGTCTGGACCAACTGACCTGGTCAGTGATCTCGCCAGTGGACTAGAGGACTAGAGGGCAGGTGTTGTCACGGTTTCCTTGTGATCCTGGTTCAATACAACTGATGTACATAAAGTGAAATCAATAACTTGGATCGGGTGAGTAGATGCAAGAACACATGAAAAACCTTCAGTACATCGGCCCTCCAGAACGGGAGTTGGACAATCCTAATTTAGATCATTATCTGGGCCTAAACCAGTCGAACATTTAATAAACAATCCACCGGGTATTAAAGCTTTTTTGTGACTGACTGGAAACCAGTTCTTTTAGTCTTTAGCTACAGCATCTGGATTGAAATTATAATTTTATTCATTTTCCAGTAGTCACAATGAGTTTGGTCAGAAATATGAAACAGTTTAATTTTAGTACAGTCAGAGTAGGATGGGCCGTCAAGTAACCACAAAAATCTGTAATTATGTAATATGTACAGTATATGTATCTGAAAGGGTGTAAATGAGCACAAATGAAAATTTAATAACTTTTAATAAACTTGTTTGTTTTGTCTTATTATTTACATGTTCATCAATTTACCGTGAGAGGCCAGATTGGATCCCATGATAGGCTGGCTTTGGCATCCAGCCCTCTGATTTGACCAAGTCAGGTTGGTCTTTTGGAAGACTCATTCACCTAGACAAATTTTTAACTATATTTTTAATAGTAAATGTTATAAAAAGACACTTTCTAAAGCTATTTTCCTTCTTTTTCTACTCCAGCTATTCACAGGAACCTAAGCCTGTGAGGCCGTGACTAAATAAAGACAGTTAAAGGCCATTCTGGAGGGCCACTTGGCTGAAATAAGCAAGACACAATGAGCTTGTCTCATACACACAAATCCACACTCACAGAGATGCATTTTGTCCTTTGCTGTTGAAATGTCACCGGGGATCTATTTTCAAGAGGAAGTAATCTGACTTCTTTTTATTGCTACAACAACAGAAGCATTAAACCCATCATTTTCTATTTCTGCTTTTCCTGCATCTTTTTTAAGCTCCTTATGAACCTGAGTTCAGTTACCAGGTACAGTTTACATCCCATAAACAACAATGCTGAGCTCTTTGAATAAGCGGTTTACCAGGCCCGCTGGAAACAGAAAATACACAGTGAAATAGTTGCTGTTTGACTGCTAGATGCCGTTCATTCACCCAACCTTTATCTACTGGTCTATTCATTTGATATTTCACAAATTTGTCGGTATTGTGATTCTTATTATGTCTTTCTGTTCCACTCACTGCTCCAAATTTTTGACACGTTTCTTTTTTTTCTATTTATTTTCTCTATACTAGATTGTTCTAAATGGCTTTTCCTACCAAAAAGAAGTTTTCTAAGCTGGCCTAGGAGTCAACGTCAGTTTGAAACTTGTCAAGGTTTGTTCTCCAGCGAGACCTGGGTGTGTCTTGGAGTCTCCACCTGGTGGGATGTACCCGGAACGCCTCAACAGCGAAGCATCAGGGAGGTATCCTAACCAGATGCCCAGACCACTCCATCTGGCTTCTCTTGACCAGGAGGAGCTACGGCTCTACTCTGAGCTTCTCCCAAATGGCAGAACTCCTACCTCTATCCCTGAGCAAGACCCCAGCCACTCTGTGGAGGAAGGTCATTTAAGTCGCTTGTGTCCAGGATCTTCGTCCCAATATTTCATTTTGACCAATTAGGCCTTGCACTTCTGGTCTAAGGGTGGAAATGGTCTGGGTCTGTTAATATGTGCATAATAATGAACCATTTTTCATTCTACAACGGATTTTTGCAAATGTTTTGTTCTTTTTACCATATGAAGACCATTGGGAAAAAGATGATGTTTTGTTGTATAAAAGAATTTGAATTGAATTAAAACAGAGCTGAACTGAAGAAAAAAAAGGAGACAATATTTTAATATCTGAAAAGATCACTGCTCTGGTCATCCATTTTTATTGTTTTTTATTAATTACCAACCAGCAAACAGTATGAATACACCTGTGCCACTTCAGATAAAAAATTTGGATCCATATTTTTGATGTTGATAAAAAAAAAAAAAACTCCACAAGAGCATTTGGTATGAGAAAACAAGAGATGTGTAACAAGATTTAGGTTCACACGTTCCCTTAGGATAGGAAGGATGGCTCAGTATGTAAGGTGACTGTCCTGTATTTGGCGGGATGCTGGTTCGATCCCCGCCTGGAGTTCAGGCTGAAGTGTCCCTGTACAAAACACCGAAACCCCCAATTGCTAATGATTGTGGTTTGCACCTTGGACGACAGCTTCTGCCTGAATGTGTGTGTGAATGGGTAAATGTAAGCTACGTTATAAGGTTTTGAGTACCAATGCAGGCAGTTAAAAAAGTAGAGTTAATTTACAAATTATTTAAAGTAATTTTTACATAAATGTCCTCATGGCTCTGTTGCTATGTGACAAAAATATTTATCTGTGTTGATGTGTGCAAATGTAGTACTTTAGGTTAGCCCTAACTGTAACCCTGAAAGTACTATTTGGGTGGTTTTGTTTCTGTCAATAGTTTCCAAAAACTGTGTGTCAATTAGACAAAAAGCGTTAGTCTTTTTTTGTTTTACTGTGAATGACTCAGAAAGTCTGGTGGCAGCCCGGGACCTTCATCTTGTTATGAGACACAAAGGTGCATCACTCCTCCTCACTGTCTGGCTCACCATTCAAAAGCGCTTTGCCAAAAAAAAAAAAAGGTGGCAGCAGAGAGAGATAGAAGATTCCCCAGGAAAAAAAAAATGGATGAGCTTTATTGTGGTACCGTGACAGTTCAATCGGAGCACACGGTTGGAACAAACCTCTGATGGTCTGCGCAGCCTCACTGTGAAGCTGTCCCTTTGTAAATGTCACACACAATGGAGAAATGCCAGGCTTTTGTAGGGTTTTTTTCCTGTCCGTCTCATTTCCTTCAACGGAACAAAGAGGAGACATTTACATAAACATGGTGCAGATGGTCGTCATGCCAATGACTTTACAACATTAGCTTCATGCAGAGTATCATTAAACTTCTTAAAATAGTAGAGATCTGCTCCTAATCTGATTTTTAAAATGAGATTATCTGATACGTGCAGGATCCTAAATACGTTACACTTTTGATAAACTTATGATATCTTTTTACCACAAAGTCAAAAGTTTAACAGTTCCAGTGAAACCACTCTCACCTTTATCTATTTTTGTGTTTCAGCTTTGTCCTTGAAGTATACATGGTGAACTATTTTTCTTAGAAAGCCCAGAAGGAGGCCTGAGTTGTGTCTTTGATGTATTTTATCTGTCCCACATCTGAGAGACTTGGAGTTCAGAGAAAAAGGCTGCAGAGTTAACATGGCTCTTCGGTGGATCTTAGCTGTCAAGAGTCCAGTCAATAAGATAAAACTGGATTTAAATGATGAATGAGGACTTTGCACATGAGTAATTTATAGCAGTGATAGAAATTAAAAAAATAATGTAAACTAGTGAACATTTTCAACCTAGGCTAAACACATTAGTGCAAATAAAAATTTATCTTTATATGTATGAAGATTTACATCACAAATGAACAACTTTATGACACAAATATTTGAAATCAGTTGAATTTTTTGCAAGATGTACCATTGTTGGATGACTACATTATTTTCAAATTAAAGTTTAATCATTGGTTAAAAGGTTTTTTTGAATGGTACTTTGTGAAAACATTCGTAAAAAGTAGAGACAGGAATTATGGCTCCATTCCTGGAATTATGTGGTTTTCATTTTTTCCAAATAAGTTGTGAAATGAAATAAAGAAACTAGAACTTTTGATCATTTTATTCTGTCATGCTTCCCTCACCCACCACCACAGGGAGTCCAGAACCTTGCCTCATCTACCTGATTCAAGACACCTGACGGTGATTAAGCTGCTACCTATTTCAAGATAGTATGCCTTCCATTCAGTGTTGGGTGATCCTCCCAACCAGCCATGCCAACAATGACATACATATGGAGTAATATCTTCAAGACATTCTACTGATTCATGTGTTTTTTCTTTACAGCATGACTCGACTTGTTCATTAAATAAATCATGTTTCTTGTCCTGTCTTTGCGTCCTTCTACTGTACCCACGTCTTGACAGATTTACTTTTTGTAAAATATAAACACAGTTTCATCTTGATAAGAATAACTCTTTGACAAAAAAAATCTTGAATTGGAAGAATTGGTAAAATTTTTGATCCCATTGAAAAAACAACAAAAATTGGATGAGTTTGAACTAAATTCAGCCAATTTGGTGTATTTGCTATTTTTGAGACAAAGGACAATGTAGTCAGATGTACGTGGAAAAAAGTACAAAGTTGAAAAACATGTGAAAAAATTTATATTTTTTTCAAAAATATGATAAATGCAGCCTCACAGCAAGAAGGTCAGGGTTTGACTCTCAGAGTGGGGGTGAGACTTGAATCCTTGGCTTTTTTGTGTGGAGTTTGCATGTTCTCCCGATACTCCAGTTTTCTGACACCCTCTATGGTAGGTTGATTGGCCACTATAAAATTGCCCCTAGAAATAAGTCTGTGTGGCCCCTTTACAGACTGGTGACCTGTTAGGGGTGTATCCTGCCTCTCGTCTTAAATCAGCCAGGATGGGCTCCATCCCAGGACTTTATTGGACGGGATGGATGGTTCAAAAGACGAAAACAATCAATGCAAATGAAACAAACCAAAAAAACAACACCGTAAGAGGTGAAGTGTAGAACATATATAGACATATTAAAAAAAGGGTCATTTCATTGCATTTGTTGATGGTAGAAATATGTCTAAAATGGCCTTTACCCCTCGTAAAATTTATGTTATAATCCTCTCACAACATATCTTTTCTTTCAAGTTTGAGATGAAATATCACATCTGGAATCCAGTGTGACACAGTGGGTGGGGCAGCACCCTTCCATTGAAGATGAATGAGGCGTCAGGCTTGCAACGTTGAAGAACACCGCCAGGCAATGTCAGACCCTCATTGTTTATTCCAAACAGAAACATAAGCGGATTTAAAATGAGTTTGAATCCTAAGGTGCAAGTAAACATTTCACAAATATCTTAACAAAAACAATGCATTTTAAACACAACCAAAAAGTGTGGATTAACGTGGCCTCCGATGATTTGCATCTGTTGGACAGTGGGTCAATTTGAGAATATATTTGAGCCAATCTGGATTTATAAAGGAGGTCACAATTGAGTTCAGATTGCAGCAGTGTATTACTTTGCTGAGAAACTAAACTGGCAGGCTGCTTAAATTCTCAGATTAGCTTAACATTGAAGAAATGGATGCCGTTTTTTCGCATTTAATGCATCTCATAGTAACTAAGAACCGTGCAGAACTATCACCTCATCACATCTAAACATTTTTATGTCGTGGAACCAAAACTTCTAACTGTAACTTTGGGAACATGATCAGAAAACACTCATTTCTGTCCAGGGCAATGTAAAGTGTGGAAAAGAGGTGAAGAAGTGTGTGCAGGCAGGCTGGAATGTGTGGAGAAAAGTATCAGGCCTGATGTGTGACAGAAGAGTTTCAGCTTAAATGAAAGGGAAAGTGCACAAAACCGTGGTGAGACCGACCATGCTGTTTGGTCTGGAGAAAGTGGGACTGAGGAAAAGACAGGAAACAGAGATGGAGGTAGCAGAGATGAACATGCTGAGGATCTCTCTGGGAGTGACCAGGATGGACAGGATCAGAGGAACAGCACATGTTAAAGGTTTTGGAGATAAAGTTAGCGATGCCAGACTGAGATGGTTTGGACATGTGCAGAGGAGAGAGAGAGAGAGCACAATGGAAGAAGGGGGCTGAGTTTGGAATCACCAGGAAAGAGGTCTAGAGGTAGGCCGAAAAGGAGGTTCATGGACGCAGTGAAGGAAGACCAAAGATAGTTGGCGTGACCGAAGAGGATGCAGCAGATAGGGTTAGATGGAAGAAACTGACTTGATGTGGTAACCCCTGAAGGGAAATGCCAAAAGGAGAAAAAGAAGATCGGAAAACACCCATATGTAAAAAATACCAATGCTCAAAAAATAGCTGTTCCTAGCTATTCCTCATCTTAAAGCAGATTTGTCCTCTCTTTTAATCACACAAGTTTGGAAACGCAGCAGCATTTGATGAGAATTCAGTGTTCAAGTTAAAACTATTTGATTTGATTGTCTGTAAAGCGTCATTATGCTCCAACTTTTGGTTTTCTATCAATAATAATGAGCTGCTATGTTGTCAGTATCCAGTAATCACGCATCCATCAGCGCTGTCTTTTACCTAATTAGTCATATTGGCAGAAGGCTTGTTTCCATCAAACAGCACATAGTGGTGCCTGTTGACAAGTAAGCTTTGGATTGAACACATCTTAATTAAATTGGAACTAATTTCTGAAAGCTCAGATTTTTTTTCTTATTCTTCATCACATATGCAAGATCAAGTTTTTAAACAAGTCTTCTTTTCAAATCAAAGTTGCAGAGATCTTTAAGTATAATCTTTTTAAGTCTGCAGGTCCATAATTTAGTAATTCTTCCTTCAAATCAAAGTGTTAACTTCTTAGAAACTGGTTGATGTGAGCAGAGCCAGGCAGCCCTGCAGTGAAGAACACTGAGCGTGGAGGTGGCAGAAAAACATGCTGCTGCTTGGCAAGAACATCATGTCTCCAGTCGAGCTTCAGTTTTCTGTTTCCAGCAACTTTACATGATTGGAACAAATTTAAAGAACTTTCTAAGCTTTTTTTTCTTTTTTTAATAAAGCAGAAACATCCAGAATGCCACAAGTTTGATTTCAGCCTTCAACAACAAAGCAACTTGACAGAAAAACTATTAGATTAGAAAAATCTCCTCCCTCATTCCTCGCTTCATAAAAAGCAGAAAGCTGCAATTAGAGCTGAACGATCTGGAAAATCCAATCAGCATAAACTCATTAGAACTGATGGTTTATAGAGTTCTTAATCATACTAGCCTACTTTTAATATAAAAATGATTACAAACAATGACCATAAGCATCACATGATGATGATGCTCTTGGATCTGAACTGAGTCTTTTTCCCATACCAACGCACACCAGCCTACAATATGAGGATACCAGCTATAGACGACTTTTTACTTTCCGTTCTGTCGTCTTCCGCTTATCCAGTGCCGGGTTGTGGGGGCTATGGCCTCAGATGGGAAGCCCAGGCTTCTCTCACCCCAGCTGCATCCTCAAGCTTAACCGGAAGGATCCCGAGTCGTTCCCCAGCCAGCTGTGAGACATAGTCTCTCCAGCGGGTCCGGGGTCTGCTTCTTGGTCTCCTCCTGGAGACCAACTGTTTTTGTTAACCGGTGAGACATGCCTGAAACATCTCACCAGCGAAGCCTTCATGGGGCATCCTGACCAGCTGCCCGAACCACCCCATCTGGTTTTTACTGATTCCTAAAAACCCATGCCATTCTCAAAACTTTTGACTAATTCTTTTGGGGTATCCATCTATAAATAGCTTTGGTACTTGGTTGTTATTTATTATGTGGCAGCTCAGGCATAAATTTCTACTTAATGTCATCGAAATACCATTTTTTTTTTTTTTTGTAATGGTCGTCCAGGTTACACAAAGTCAGGAAAAACAAAAAGCCTCAGTTTCGTTTTCCAAACTGCTATGTTCATGAGGATGCACAAGGGTTTTGAGGTTTAACCAAGTTAGTTTGGAGGCAAAAGGCGAGGTACACCCTTTACAGGCCACCTCCATGCATTTTGAGGGAGGAAAGATACCTAGACTACCTGGTGAACAGCGATGTACGCAAAGAAAGCTTGTTACTTAGACTACAAACTAATTGCAGTTTCACATTCCAGTCCGCTTGGTGTAATAAGTGAGCAGATTTATACATCAAAATAATGTTTCATAATGACATCCTGTTGCCATTAAGAGTTTATTGGTTTTAGACGGGTGTGTAAAAGCTTGGCTGGTCCATTCTGAATCCTATTCTCAACTTTTCTGTGTCCACATTTCTTTTCATTCAGACTTACTTTAAAACTGAATTCCTGCAAAAGAAAGACCTTTTTTTATCTCCACCCAACACATGCAACAAATCCTTCCCCGCTCAGTCTCTACTTTTAGCTACTCCTTCTTTTTTTACGTCTTTCCAAACGGTGCAGTCGGAGTTTCAAACACGACATCTGTACTCAGAAGAAAAATCCACCTAATTAAACACCAAATGCAAACTTTAAAATTGAAAGCTATTTTTTTACCCGCTTTTCTAATCTTTACAAAAACGTCATAGTCTTATTTCGATTGGGAAGCCACTTGCAATTAAAACATTACCAATAAACTATATAAAAAAAGTCTTTTGAAAGATATCTACAAATAAACTGTGTTGAGAAGTAAAAAAAAACGAGCAACTCTAATATGAAATAAAGGAAGAAATAGAGACGAATTGCAGTTCAATCCAGATTAAAATTCCTCTAACTAACATGCATTTATGTTTAACCACTGACGTACCCTGCTGAGGTGCAGCTAAATGGCCGAGTAGATCACAATAACACTGCTTGACATGCCGGCAAGCTCGCTCAGTCGATGTAGGGTAATGGCTTCCGCAGTAGAAAGTGGAGCTACTGTTTTTGTTAATCCCACGTGGTGGCCGAGTCATTAGAAGTGGCCAGCAGTGTTATTGGCCAGCTCTGCTGTGTGGTGCGGTGAATAACCTTTAATTCCGGCGATGCAATTAACAGCAAACTAAAACCATGAAAAAGAGCTGATTGGATTATTGAGGCAGCTTCTGCCTCATGATTTTTTTTTTCTGCTCGACACTGTGAAATGAGAAGGAATTCATTCTTTTGGAAGCTGCAGAGCACATTGAGGGAAACCTATTTTTACCTCAATTACTGCTCTGTTCCTGTCTGTCTTTTGCAAAGGAAGTGTGCCAGGATACAACCGGCAGAGCTACCACAGCCTCATTTCTCCAGCTTGGTTTGGTTTTGACCACAAAAACATCAAACCATCATCAGACTTCAAAGATCCGTCTTCATCAGAGAGACCTCCGTCTCCCAGGTGCAATAACCCAGAAAAACCCATCCGCAGAAAAGATCTCCTCCTCCTTTTTATTTTCTATTTTTATGTCAAGTAATATAAACTGCAAGTTGTATGTTCAGGATATTCCTCTGATTACTAAAAAAAAGCAGGTTCTGTAAAAAAACCCCAAAAACCTTCTGATACACTGGAGGCAGCATGTTCGGTTCCTCTATTTAGAACCTCTAACACTTTCGTGTTACCTAGTTTGGAGTTTACATATTAAATATGGATGGGTTTTAGTCACCACCGTAGCTTCAAAGGATCTTTGCATGTCTCACTATAATGCACTTCAACACAATTCAGTCTGCTTTCTAATTAAAGCATGGATTTGTCACATTATATTTGTGTTTACGTAAATTTATAGTTTTAATGAGAGTTTTGTAGAGTTTTTTTGGGAGGTCTGTATGCTACAGGAAGGTTAAACGTACAGATTGTGAATAATTTAACACTCGAATGCTTATGGAAATGTGGCGTGTTTGCTTTTCTCAGAGAGATCAAACTCAAACACATCTGTTCAAATTTGCAGCAGCATTATGACGTGCAGCGGTACTCTGGGTACTCACTGTCACATGAGCTTCACTCTGAGTTATAGCCACTGTGTTTAATGTCTGAACTGGTGTGTGCGTTGCTTTATGGTGTGCATATGAATGAATAAAGCATGTTGCAGAGTTGGAAATGCTATTTATGTCCAAATGATAGAAAACAAGCTGTTATTTTGCTCTAAAAATAACCCTTAAGAAGATGTAACTCTCCGATAACTTTCTGCATCTACATGTTTGACTCTAATAAAAAATCAGAGTCAACGATCATCCATTAAAAATAATAAAGAAAAAACAAATATTGATTTATTACACTTGAAAAAAAGAGTTACTTGTTTTCGTATTTAGACGTTTACCTCCTTTGCTAAACTCTTAAAATGAGACTATTTAACTGGCTTTTTTTCTGGTGATCTCACACGTTATTTCCCTTAGGTTGAATTTTTTTGTTTGCTAAATAATTATGCAGAGGGATGTTTCTTTAAAATGAGAAGAACTTTGGTATATTCACACACAATGTGAATGTCTTGTCTTTACTGATCTGATAATATCTTCCTGACTACATGAAACCGGCCTGTCGTCAGATTATTTTAAAAATTGAACTAAAAACTATGTTTAGTCCTAAGTACTGTAACAAAAGGTTTCTATTCTACCTACTTTTTTTTTTAGGTCATAGCATATATACAGTATATGTATAAATTAAATTATTATGACAAAGTAATAATGTAGAGGAATGAAGATTAGTCAGAATAAGACAGAGTACGTGTGTGGATGAGAGGAGTGAGGTTACAGGTAGAAGCGATAAAGAAAGTTGAGGATTTTAAATATTTAGGATCAATGGAGAGTGTGGAAAAGAGGAGAAGAAGCATGTGCAGACAGGCTGAAACGGGTGGAGAAAAGTATCAGGTCTGATGTGTGATAGAAGAGTTTCAGCTAAAATGAAAGGAAAAGTGTACAAAACCGTGGTGAGAGCGGCCATGCTGTTTGGTCTAGAGACAGTGGCACTGAGGAAAAGACAGGAAGCAGAGATGGAGGTAGCGGAGATGAAGCTGCTGAGGATCTCTCTGGGAGTGACCAGGAAGGACGGGATCAGAAATGAGTATATCAGAGGAACAGCACGTTTGAGGTTTTGGAGATAAAGTCAGAGAGGCCAGACTGAGATGGTTTGGACATGTGCAGAGGAGAGAGAGAGGGTACATCGGATGAAGGATGCTGGGTTTGGAACCACCGGGAAAGAGGCCTAGAGGAAGACCAAAGAGGAGGTTCATGGATGCAGTGAAGGAAGACATGAAGATAGACGGCGTGATTAAAGAAGATGCAGAAGATAGGGTTAGATGGAAGAAATTGACTTGCTGTGGCGACCCCTGATGGAAAATGCCAAAAGTGGAAAAAGAAGATGAAGGGAATCAATAGTTCGAGTTCGCATCTTGACCAAGATGCAAAGAGTTTCACACTGAATTGTAAGGAATGCAAAGATTTTTAAAAGAATTATACATCGGTTTTCTACTTTTCACTATTCTAAAGAGCAACAAATTGACCATGTATAACTACATATTTACATATGATTACATCTGCATATATGATATATACTTTAATCTCCTCTATGCTGGATTACTGCAATGCCCTCCTTGTAGGGATCCCATGCAGGGGTTTACAAAAGCTTCAGCACATCCAGAACTGTGCTGCCGAGATCCTGATAGGGAGGCGTAAATATGACCATATCACTCCCATCCTCAAATCCCTCCACTGGCCACTTAAATACAGAATTCAGTACAAGCTCTATCTCCTCACCCATCAGTGCATACACGGCACTGCACCTGTTTATCTCCAAGAACACCTAACCCTCCACACCACTGTCCGAGACCTGCGCTCCTCCTCCTACTGCCTGCACCAACCAAGGACCAAACTCTCCACTATGGGGGACAGGGCCTTCCATGCAGCTGCTCCATGGCTCCGGAACGATCTTGAGGGCTCCACAGAGCATTGAGGTTTTTAAAAAAAGACTGAAGACATTTTTATTTCTAAAGGCTTTTCAACAAAGTTTTTGGTGTTGTTTTTTTGTGTTGTGGTTTTATTTAATTTTGCTGTTTGTTGTTGCTTTTGGTCATTGTAGCACTTTGAGAGCTCCACTGGAAATGTGAAGTGCGTTGTAAATAAACTTTATTATTATTATACTCGATTTACAAGTCGATATAGGTTCCAACCCTCACCTATGGTCACCAGCTGTGGATGGTGACTGAAAAAATGAGATCGCGGGTACAAGCGGCCGAAATGAGCTTCCTCCGCAGGGTGGCTGGGCTCTCACTCAGAGATCGGGTGAGGAGCTCTGCCATCCGGGAGGAGCTCGGTGTTGAGCCGCTCCTCCTCCAGGTCGAGAGGAGCCAGATGGGGTGGTTCGGGCATCTGGTCAGGATGCCCCCCGAGCGCCTCGCGGGCGGGGTATTTCGGGCACGTCTCACCGGGAGTTGACCAAGGGGCAGACCCCGAACCCGCTGGAGAGACTATGTAAGCTGGCCGGGGAACGACTTGGGATCCTTCCAGGTGAGCTAGAGGATGCAGCCGGGGAGAGAGAGGCCTGGGCTGCCCGTTTGAGGCTGTTGCCCCCGCGACCCGATCCCAGAACAAGCGGAAGATGATGGAACGGAACGGAATTATCATACGCTAATAGTTAGGTGTCACTACCCACATAAATAAACTTCACGTTAGCAATAAAATTCGTTCAAAATACCAAGGCATTCACACATTTTCTCTTAAAGAAACAACTTTTTTTTAGTGATTTCTTATTACATTCTAATCTTATTAAAAGATTTCAAATCTTCATTTTTATGCAGAGAATGATGCTGAAACCTAAAGATCCCCAATCAGTACTGATTGTATTACAGAGATAATTTAAGAAATAATCACATGAACACATGACCAGAGAATCTTGAACTCAAATTCACCATTTATAATTTAGTAATAGAAGCAAGGTCAACGCAATTTTCTGTTAAAATGATGCATTTATATGTTTCTGACCAGTAGAATACAAAAGGTCAGTGTTTGTGATTTATATGGTATAAAAACGAGAAAAGGCATTGCTTATGGCAGTGAGGATAAACTATGTTATTTGTGTTGAAAAAAAGATCAAATTTTCATTTGTATCCAATCTAAAAATATGACTACACATATACACATGTTGACACACCTTCCACATTGACCTGGAGAAGAAAATGAAAGAGAAATTTGCACAAAAAGTTGCACAAAGAATGACTCACTCCATACAAATTAGTTTGTCTTGAAAGGCTGAACTTATTAAGTCAAAGGAGGAGAGTTTAAGCGCATGCATGAGGACTGTAATTATGTTTCTACAACCCATCAGCGCTTTGCATATTGCTCTGGGAAGTAGATGTGAGAAAGTGATGAAGGACGGTCTCCCCACAGTCACTTGTACACTGCATATATTTGCATACTGAACGTCATCTGTTCTCGTAGCTCCTACGTGTTCAGAGCTTCATCTCTTTGAATTCTTACAACAGTTCTGAAAGAAAATCACCTTTATTATTGAGGAGGACCAAAGGAGGATTGAAGCGTTTCGGTCAAACTAAAATACAAACAAATTACCACAAAGGGTTTTTTTTTTTAGTCAGAGTACATTTTTAAGTGTCTTGCTTGACATTCAGAAAGTATTCGTTTTAAAATGGGTTAAATTATTAAAGGATAGTGTCAGGAGAGTAGTCTGTTCCCCCTCTGTGTCCTGTTTCCCCCCTCCCTCTTGTCCCTGTTTGTCTGTGTGTTTGTGTGGAGTTGGGTGGACCCAGCGGGGAGCTGCAACAAGTCACACCTGAAACTCATCTACTCATCTGCAGGAGCATAAATGGATCAGTTTTTCCCACACTCTTCGCCAGATCGTTTGTTTACCATGCTTGACCTGTTATCCAGTTTTTGGCTCCAGCTCCTACGTCAGAACCTGCCTAATTAATTTGTTTTTGTGTTCTTTATTTTGACTTTTTATTAATCTAATAAATCTGCTTTTGATTTCTTCATCTGAGCCTGTCTGTTGTGTTTTTTTTTGTTTTTGTTTTTTTTAGTTCTTTCAATATTTTTACTTTCCTCAGCTTGGAATTCAGTTGTCTCATCTTCTGAACTCCTTCTCCCTAATTGGGTCGCAGGGGTTGCTGGAACCTATCCCGGCTGATTTAAGACGAGAGGTATGGGACACCCCGAAAGGTTGCCACTCTGCTGCGGGGCCACACACTCATGCCTAGCAGCAATTACAAACCAACCAATCAACCTAACGTGCATGTTTTTGGAGGGTAGGGGGAAACTGGAGTACCTGGAGAAAACCCACACATGGGGAGAACACGGAAACTCCACACAGAAAAACCATCATTTTAAGCCTCGTCTGGGACTGGAACATGATCCTTCATGCTGAGAGGTCACAGTCCAAAACAACTGCACCACCATCGTGCAGCCCTCTGCTTGGAATTATTGCACAAAAATATTTTGTGCATTTCATACAGTGTAACTGTTTGAATGAATCATCCCACTTTTCAAACATCGATTTAGCCAGTGTTTAATATTCAGTTTGAACAGATTTTTCTTTTATTTAAAACACAGTAAATTGAGAAATTTAACAACTTCACATGCTGATCCTTAAAAACAAAATCAAAGGGATGCACAACATCAGACTTCAGATAATCACTAAACAAATAAAAACTGAATCATAGTTGTGTGTGCCGTGCTTGGTTTCAACAGCTTCAAATTCTAGTTTTAGATGATGAGCCATCAAGTTTTCACTTTGAACATCATTGAGTTCATGTTAGTAAGGCAGTACTTCTGATTAGTCTGGTAATGTTCCAGAACCTTTTGTCCTTCAGCAGTACTTGAACGTTCATGAACATCTGGGTTCTGTATTATGCCACAAATAGAAATAAATTCTACCAAAACCCCTGAAAAAGCCGCAAAAATATCATCTAAATCTCTAAAAAAAATTGCTTTTAGTCCAAAACAACCAGAGGGGTGTCGATTATTTGTCAAACAAACCTTACAAACAGATTAAACTAACATTAGACAGACAAGTTCATGTTGTATGTGTCACAATCTCCCTCTCATATGGATCATGCCTTCTCTCCTATTCTTCCCTCAGTCCAAATTTGACACACCTTGTCCCAATTCCGTGGTGTAACTTATTTTCCTTTAGACCATTTAAGGTCTGGTGTTCGTCTCTTCGCTGCTGGAGCATTCGTCTGCATCCCTTGCATTCCTCTTGGCTCCCTGTGCACCCTCCCTTCCTGTAGAGCTTCTTTCTTCTAGTTCCCCATCATCCTACCGAGCTTCTGCATCTGGTTCCCTTCATCACCCAGTCGAGCTCCATCCAGCATCTATTCAATCCACTGAAGTGAACGTGGCTTTTGTCATCTCTCGAGGAGAGCTTGATCTCAATGGACTTATCCAAGGAATTGCGCAGCAGCGGATTCTGCCGTGTGGAAGTCCGGACTCTGGCACCATTGATGCACCCCACGTTATAGTGCTGTTTGGTTCTTCATTTCCTCCGATAATTTGGCATTGCATTTGGGTTCTAATTCACACATCACCACCATCAACTTTGACAATATGTCTTTATGGAACATTAAAGTATAGAGGCATTTTGCCAAATGAATACTGAACAACTTCTGAAGTACGTTGATCTACCTTTTCTAACCATAGAAAAAATAAAACCCACATATATTGTCAGGTTGCGGACACATGTGGTGGATAGTTTGGAGTTTTTAACCAGAAACAGATTTATTCTCGAAACCAACTGAAACATATCTTAGCAGATCACAACACATTTCAAATGAAAAAGGCCTATAGATTTGTGTTTGGCACGAAGATTAACACAAGACAATCTGGCTCCGAATGAA
The DNA here is from genome assembly GCA_902685375.1 of Neostethus bicornis. NCBI lineage: Eukaryota > Metazoa > Chordata > Actinopteri > Atheriniformes > Phallostethidae > Neostethus > Neostethus bicornis. The sequence continues at coordinate 7,722,778 of CACRXE010000076.1, read as the reverse complement.
AGACAAGACACACAATAAATACTGACGGTAAACACATGAGACACATTAGGAATGATCAGCTAATCATCAAGGAAGGGAGAACAAAAGAAGGGGAAGTCAAAATACCTGGAATGAGAGGGAGGTCAGTATTTCAGAATAAGACAGGGAGCAAACCTGAACAACATCAAAACCAGTGGTGGATGAAGTACTCACTCGTTGTACTTAAATAAAGTACAGGTAAGTAAAAGTACAAAAGTAGTTGGTGTAAACTGTACTTTTTAAGTAAAAAGTAAAAGTATTCGACCATAATTCAAATGTTAGTTTTTTGTGCTGTAGGGTCACAGATAAATACTCTGCAGGGGCGGATCCAAGAAGAGGGGGGGGCGTGCCCGCACCTCCACCCCCCCCCCCGCTCCCGTCCCTCCTCTGGTCCACAGGAAAAAAAAACAAAAAAGGGAGAAAGGAAAGGGGGCTAGTCAAGCTATTCCCTGCAGGACCAGCAAATGGGCCACCAAAATGCAGGAAAAAAACTCTTATTTTTCAAAATGTTCTGGGAGGGAGGCCCCCTCCCAGAACATTTTGACTGCGGAAAATGTTTACTCCCGATTCTGATTGGTCCTCTATTCATTACTTCTCCCTCTGGGAAACCGCAGGCGATCAACTGCTTCCTCTACAGGTTGATTTTGGCGATGTGGCTTCAAAATGCGCCAAAAAAAAACCTGTATATTTTTTCAAATTCCTGACCAAAAATATAACGAGAAATTATAAACAGACTTTTAAAAAGTAGTGGAGTAGAAGTACAGATATTTGCTCAAAAAATGTAGTGAAGTAAAAGTAAAGGTCTAAAATTTTACTTAAGTAAAGTACAGATACACATTTTTTTTACTTAAGTACAGTAACAAAGTACATTTACTTTGTTACGTTCCACCACTGATCAAAATCACCTTTAAAGACATGAAACCTGAGATGTACAGTATTTTTCATATAAAAAATATTTGTAGATAGATGAAAAAGAAAATAGCAATAAGAAATTGTAGAAAATTTGGAAAATTCTTTAAAAAATACTAATCTAATGTAAAAGTAAAATTTGCACAGTCAACCTTTTGAGTTGTCAAGTCAGATCTAACACTGGTTTAATAATGATAATAATGAGAATGATGTGATCAAGAGAACAGGCCAATTAGTAACCAGCAAACATTAATCACACATTGTTTTCTTTTTTAGCTATCATCAATCTGTCTTGTCATTAGTTTTATTTACATATTATGAACATTTCGAGAAATTCCGTTTATCGTATTTGCCGATCAACATATAATCTCTCCCGATCTCTGTTCCTCTATATATGTAATGTATACTGTATATACATACATGTATACATCAATATACACACATATATTGTACACATGGTATGTGAATTTATATATAAAATACTATTGAGTGTAAATTTAATTGAATTTTGACAGTACTTAATACAGACGTTACTGAATGACAACTCCTGCATTATTCTCTCCACTCTGCCACATGGTAATAGACATATTGTAAAAGCATTTCCTCCTTGAGGGGACAACGTGAAATGTATAACACATCATGAGAAAAAAACTTTTTTTTTTCTCTTGCCGCCGTCTGTGGCTGACCCTCATATGACCCACTTGCCCCTTCAGGGAGCGGCTTACTTCTGAAAGACACCAAATGACATGAAGAAAAGCTTATTTGCATCATTGAATGTAATTTTGTTTCATCCTTTCTGTTTGGGTGAGAATAGTGAAGCAGAAGACCAGTGAATAGATCCACTGGGACTCTGCCTAAAGACAATACTTTCATGGTGCATGGCAGTCAGGGTGCCAAATTGGTTGGAAAAGGACAAAAGCAGGAGGAAGATCCAATACAGTACTTTTCATGTCGCCTGGAGTAGTTTAACAATGATGAAGCTTGGACTGGAGAACAATTCATTCGACTTTGTGTTCAGTGAGAAAACGGACCTTCATGAAAAGCCAAATAACACACAGTAACAGACCGATGTCGAAGTCCAATCGGAACTCTTGCTAAATTGGGCAAAATTTTACGCCAAATGGATTTTAGAGAGATAGATTCAGACATACCCCAAATTTACCACAGTTTGGACACATTGGCTGTCTTACCTCCAAATATGTAACACAATACACAATAGCCCATTCGACCTGAGTATTGTTAATGATCACATCTATTCCTGACCAGAGTGTTTTTATATCGAACTGGTTTTCCGAGATTTGTTGGAAAACACTAATTTCTGACCTAGTTGTCTGAATCAGTCAGCTCATGACTCATAGAATCAGAAGAGTTTTTGTTTTCCGTCAACTCAGACTTGGTATTCTCAATAGGGTTGTAGCCACATTTTTTTTTTTTGACAGTTTCCATCTTTTCTGCCAATTTTCATCCATCAACAAACACTTTGATCCAGACTTCTGCTGCTCACTGGATGGTTCCCAGTGTTACCAAAGCTTTCAGGAACCTTTAATCCCAGCAGATGAGCAGTTTCTGGGACAGTCAGACCAACCCTTTTGGCACAAACAACTATGTACAAAATCACCTAAATCCTTTTTCCTTCTTGGTCTGATCCTCGGTTTGAGGTTTATGATGTCTAGAGCATGCATAGATGAATAAATACATTCAGATTGAGTTTATTTTTAGTTGGTGAATATGTGTAATTTATATGTTCACGCACAAGTATGTAAATGTGTGTAAATACGTACGTATTAGATTATATGAGGGTTTATAGTTTTCATAGAATCTACTCTGTAATCTTCACATGTTAGCTACATGTTTTTTTTTTTACGTCCATGAAGCTGGCCCCTCTTGATCTATATCTATACATACTGTATATATATATATATATGTACATATATATACACACACAAAAAGTATGTCAATCGTTTATGCTGTTTTTTGATGGTTGTGTAATTTAAGTTTTTTATTTTAAGAAATAGAATTTGGACAATGACGTCATCAAAGGTGGCGTCATCAAAGATGGTGACGCCCGTGAATAAATGAAGGTCTGGACGACAAAATCGTCTGAATAGTATTTCTTTAAAAAAAAAAAAAACAACTAAAATAGCAGGAATAACATTTTTACAGCGTAAAAGTAGCACAAACGACTTGCACTATTTTTATGAGTTTTCTCGCATTTTTAGGCGGAATAAGGAGCTGGATGATGTCACCGTCTGGATCGTTTTCCTCAAAATTAAAAAAAATCTAAAATAGCACAAACAAAGATTTTTACAGCACAAAACGGCACAAACACAGCACTAACAATAGACTTTTTTTTTTAAGAGGGGCCAGCTTCACAGAGGTTGTTTCTTTATCTTTCAGCTATGACAAACTTAGGTTTTCATCTTGTGAACAGTCACTTGAAAAAAATGATCACTAATCTGCATTTAATATGGCCAAAGTGTGAAAATGGCTGATTCTTTATCCACAAATCTTTTTCTCTTTGATCAATTTCAAGGTTGTGCAAGATAATTTCCTCCACATTCAGAATTATCCACAGAAAGTCTCTATTTTTTCTTTCACGATTGCTATTCTGTGCATCCAAGGATGACAAGAAATACCTTTTTGAGCTTTTAAAAGTCAAACTGAAAGGCTCAACAACATTTCTTTCAAAAGCCTGTGGTGAGTGGATGTTCTTTCATGCTGATGTTTTTCTGCAGGCTGTGATTATGTTTCAGTTGTGTTAGGCAGAGAAGGTGCAGACTGAAAAAGCTGTGGACCAGCATCATGCGCATTAGACCAAGAAATGTTTCCGGGCATGCCTATTCATAAAAAAAACTCGGCTTTATCTCATCTGTGCATCTGCACCCGAGGGCAGAAGACTACAATTCCCATCCATGTCTTAACTTAGAAAGGTTGAGGAAATTTTGCTTCGGGGGGTCAAATCAGCTGGGTGTACTTTCAGAGTTCTGCTCCCCAAAAGCACAGATGGAAATGTGATGGTTTGAATAATTAAAAGTGTCTAAAGGGATAGACTTCTACCTAAAAACAACCCCTTATCTATTGTTTTGTAAGAAAATACTGTAAATGTGCTCATAGCAATTTATTTGGCCATTAAATTTCTGATGGATTGGGATTTCATACTTTACTTTTATGCAAGTCCCAAGGTTGTAATTCCTGTTAAAATTGGGCTTTTCACAGATATTGCAAACTGTAAAACTGATGAAAACAACCAGTTTGCTGACTCGTTCTAAATTTAAAAAGCTGCAAATGACTAATTTCTCATTATCGGAACACAAGGACCATGTTCAAGAGAGATTTTTCTGATAATCATCTACTTTAAAAAAAAGACTAATGACATTCAACAGTGTCTGGAACACTAAATTGGACACAATTTGTTGAAGTATGTGGTTGTACAAAACATTTTGACCTCATCACAGTTTAGTGAGATGAGTTTTGAATGCAACCGAAAAAACAAAATGCCACATTCAGATATTGATCGACTCATCCCGTGCCTTTCTAATGACTGGAAACAGAATGAAAGCTATTTTGTTTGCTTCTTCTATAATGCAGGAACATTTGATGTTTTTATGCAATCCTAGAGCTTTTTTTTTTTTTTTTTTTTAGCAACATTCACAAGCGTTGGAAACATGGAGGATACTTTCAATCAATTTTGGTGTTAGGGTTAACCCTAACAATGCACAAAGTTTTTTTTTTTTCAAACCTTTTTTTCAACGTCATTGTTGTTACCTCGTGTGATGTGCTGGTCAAAATGCAGAACTTAAAAATTCTTTAAACAATTACACTGACTGACCAAGAATGCCTCTCAACAGTTCAACCTGTTACAGCCAAACATGGGTTTAGAAGAACGGGAAGGGCTGGACTGTTTTTAAATTTTAAATTATTATTATTATTATTAGCTGGCCTTTCAATGTACAGTATTTTGCACAGTCGATTGAACATTATTATGATTTTTTTTACAATATCGCCATTCAGTTTGAATTGTCTACCTTTGCTACATGTTTGCCATTTAGTTCCGTCGTCTTCCGCTCATCCGGGGCTGGGTTGCAGGGGCAACAACCTTAGATGGGAAGCCTAGGCTTCTGTCACCCTGGCTGCATCCTCCTGCTTTCCCAGAAGGATCCCGAGTCGTTCCCCGGCCAGCTGTGAGACATAGTCTGTCCAGTGGGTCCGGGTCTGCCTCTTGGTCTTCTCCCGGTGGGACGTGACCAAAACACCTCACCAGCGAGGCTCTCGGGATTTAATTTTCTTTCTAAAACAACCAAAAACAAGTTTATGTCTCCAAACCACTTCCTCCTAGAACTCAGTGCAAGTCTTCTGATTACAAGCCCCATGGATTGGATCACTGTATCACACTGTCTGGTACAGCTGCTACATTAACTCATAAAAAGCTTTATGTTTTTGTGCGTCGTATGGGTGTTTGGATGAGTGTGTGGTTCGTGTACATTAACTAATTTCTAATTAATGCGTCTCTTGAAGTACGTTGTCATGGTCTTCCTTTCTTCTGGAACATTTCTGTCCTCCAAATCTGGCCCTCTGCCCTGATTCGGCCCACCTGGTCCCAGTTGCCTCTCCGTATCTCATCTTCCCCTGGTTATTTAACACCAGCTGTCCTTTACTCTGGTGTCTGATCACCTGCTGTTCTGCTCTCCTACTGCAGCCATGTTGGTGTCCCTCCATGTCTGGTCCCTCAGTCTCATGTTTCTCCTTCGATTGCTCCTCTGTCTGGTCCTGCCAAACCTGCACAGGACGTGCAAACTTGCCCTGGATGGCTTCCAGGCTGCTTATGCCGACACCTCTTCTGTTACCCCTGATTCTCTGCATGAAACTGGTTGAAGCTGGCTATGCTTCTGGGTCCTACATCTCCAATATCATTACCTCATGACAGTGAGCGTTTTTTGGTTCTTACACTTAACGTATTACAAATTTTGGGGCAAAAAGCAACAATGTTCTTAATCTTTAATATTAATTTAAAATATATGAATAATACTTATTATAATAATACAATGTACTTGTATAGCGCTTTTCCAGGACGCTCGAATACGCTTCACGTATGCATGATTCATTCACGCCATACCAGGTAATGGTAAGCTACTGTTGTAGCCATAGCTGCCCTGGGGCAGACCGACAGAAACAAGGCAGCCATTTTTGCGCCATCGGCCCGTCTGACCATCACAAACCAATCACACACACCATCCAGATTATGCAATGTACCAGGTTAAGTGTCTTACCCAGGGAAACCCAGGGCAACATGTTTTTTCTGTGTGGCAACTGGGGTTCCAGTGGTCACCCATCCAAGTACTGCCGAGACCCAGTCTGCTTGGCTTCTGAGGTTTGATGGGATCAGACATTGACAAGCTGGTATGACCATTATTACTTTGTTTCATAAAAATCTCTTTTAAATTAAACTTTTTTGTTTGAATAAATCTTATGTAGCTCTTATTTTTGATTCCGTCCATTGACACAAAAAAATTACCTTTTTTTTGTTTTGGGTTTAGTTTTGTCGGTTAGAAGGGACTCTGACCTACACAGCAGGTTTTTCTCCTCCTTTTCTACTAATGACCTAAGGCTTTTCTGCCTTCGGGTCTCTGGTAGACAGTTGACAACACTTCGTACTGTTATACTGTTGCTCCCACCTCACCTCATCTTTTAAGTGCCTTGAGTAGGCTGGGTTTGACTTTCCTTCCACTGCAGCTTGAGCTCTGTAAAAGATCACAAGTCTACATGGTGCTTTGGAAACTTTGTGGCTCAGCAATCGATCAAATCGCAGTATTTTTGTCGAAGATGCACAGCAGCTTTACTCTTTTCTTTTTCACCTTTTCTGCTAATTTCCTTCTTTAAAGAGGGTTTTTTTGGGGGGTGATTATTATTCTCATCTTTTGGCCCTAACCCTAGCCCTTGGCCAAAATACAACCTGGTTTTCAAATATTTGAATACTGGATGGGAGAGCTTGCAAATTATTCAAACTTGCATGAATGAAATAGAAACAACTTCAGGTATGTTTGATATGGGAATAACGTTCATACTTAGAAACATCTAAAAAGTTTATTTCAAAGTCATGATGATCACAAATCTTTTTAATCCCATAGCCTATGCTACAGTTCTAAGACACTGTTGAGATTTTTAAAAAAGAAGATATTTCTGATACTTTAGAGCAGTGGTCCCCAACCACTGGGCCGTGGACTGGTACCGGGCCACACACAACTGTTATTTTTTTTCACTTTCTTTTTGTGATGTCTTTTATTTTGAAGGTATATGTTTACCGTTACAATGGCAACAAGAGTGCGTTCGAGCAGAGAGAATGTTTTCACGTTCTAAAGATGGTGCTAATAAATTTCTCATGAAGAAAAAGTGGATTTAAGTTCATTATTATTGATTTTAAAAAGCTTAAAAAGTTTTTTCAGGCTGGTCTCATCACCTTAAGACCGGTCGTAAAAATATTGTCAGACACTAAACCGGTCCATGGCGAAGAAAAGGTTGGGGACCCCTGCTTTAGAGGTTTAATCTCTCTCTGATCTCAGATTTCCAGATTTCCAGATCAGATGGATCTTGTGGTGTTGTGTTCTCATCATGGAGCTTAAAGTTAGGTGACGTCAGGACACAGGTCCCAAAACTTGGTTTAAATTTAAATACAAGACCCTGAATTGTAGGTTTACTCTTGACAGTAACATGCTCCAACAAATAGAACATAATTACTGGTGTTGTGAAGTTGATGGAAACTATTGAACATGAACTGATCCTAAAGAAAACACTAGTAATTGGGATGCAAAGCAGAACTTCTGCAGTGAAACCTCCAATATCTCCCTGACATTTTATTAACCTTCATTACATCATCAGATGATGAGCATGAACTTCTTGTGTGACATTTCAGTGGCACCTTTTGGCTGTGCAGGAGGAGCTTCTGCATTGAAGAGTTCACCAACAGCTCAGAAAGGTCAAAAAACTGAATGTCAGAAAGTTGGAGTACATCACAACCTGGTTGCGATGTGTGAAAAATGACATCAGATATCTTAAAAACACTCCCGTCTATTTAATGGATGGCTCAAATGGATGAGCCTCGGTCACCTTCACTATGTGCAGATAAAAGGAGGACGAGATTAAAATGCTGCTGTCCAGCAGGAATCTCAGCCTTTCACAGCTGAATAACAATCCTCCCATCAGTGGCACAATTGGACCATAGAGCCGCTCCACCTGTTTTCTTTCCCTTTCAATAATCTCTGGGTGTCTCTTGCTAAGTCTTTGATGGTTGAGCAGCTTCTCTGCCAACCTGATGAAACATAGCACAGTGAATGGAAATTCTTTTTATGGCACTAAGAGATAACTTTTACTGATTAAAGCAAAGGGATGCTTTTAAACTGGAATCGGGCTTGATCTGATGTAGGAGAAGAAGGATTTTTAGACAGACTTTGAAATGCTATAGCAAGAGGAATCAGGATGTCTTACACAATCACACGAAAAAAATTAGGTGTGACAGTCTCACGACCTGGGTAACGTCTTTTATCTCATTTTTAAAAATTAATCACACTATTTTCATGTTCATTTTCCAAAATGAGCTTCCTCCGCAAGAAGGCTGGGCTTTCATTCAGAGATCAGGTGAGGAGCTTTGCCATCCAGGAGGAGCTCGGTGTCCTCCTCCTGACCAAATGCCCGAACGACCCCTTTTGGCTTCTCTCGACCTGGAGGCGAGCGGCTCAACGTTTGCTGCTGAGGTGTTTCGGGCACATCCCACCGGGAGGAGACCAAGAGGCAGACCCCGGACTCGCTGGAGAGACTATGTCTCACAGCTGGCTGGGGAATGACTCGGGATCCTTCCAGGCAACCTGGAGGATGCAGCTTGGGTGAGAGAAGCCTGGGCTTCCTGTCTGAGGCTGTTGCCCATTCGACCCTGCCCAGGATGAGTGGAAGACGACGGAAATACAGTATTTTCATTTAAACTGAATAATGAATATGTACACAGTATGTCCTTTTTAAAACCTATACTAATTTTTCTGTATTTATTGTTCCACAGGGCTACGTATCGGGACCCTTTATGTTTTCACTGTTTTCCTGTTGTCTGTGCACCACGAGTTTCACTTTTATGTTGTGAGGAAGGTTTTATGTCACACCCAGTCATATGTAACACCATTAGTCTTGCAACATGTTCAGATGCAATTTTATATTGTTTTTCAGGGACCTGGTTGTTCCAATCCATCTTTTATGTCCGCTTTAGATGTATATATTTAAAAAGCATTATAAAACAGCCTGAGGGATCTTTGAACAATAAAACAACATTTTAAGAGGACTCCTATGATGATTTAAATGTTTTCCTCTCAGTCAAACGGCCCTGCCTGTGTTTGGAGTCAATGTGCTCCGTGGGGAATCGGTTAAATTATGCAGGGGAACAAATTGATCCTCTGAGCTGAAGGTGGTCCTTGTCTTTAATTTCTCTCCTCTTCATTAGCTCGTTATGATTTAAATGAATAATAGAAGATTCAACATGCTCACCTGAACCAAAATGTCATCATACCAATTAAATGTTGCAGAATCTTCTATTATTTTAATTCAACAAGCATACATGTTGCACATCGATTTACGTACAGCATTTAATAGATTAAAAAAAAAAAGACAGACAGATGGATAGATATGAAGCTATGATCAAGAAAGAGTTTGTGATTTTTAAAGAATTTTTCATCAGTTTAAATATTAATTTTTGTTGTACAGCTAATAATTACATCTTGATCAGACCAGGTAGAGAGGGAAAAGGGTGAACCAGAGGAAATCAATAGGAGAGGAGCAATGGGCGTTGGTCAATCTGGGAATTACAAGCTACACACAATCCATCAATTTCTCTTTTCAAATCTCTCCCACGTCCATTTCATAATGACACCCTGGATGATGCATGATCATTGACTCTCTAAATGTTTGATTTTACAGCACGGTAAATGGATTTTTTCCTCACACAACAACACATATGTCTTTTAAAAACACTCTAGTGGGTCGGTAAATAATTAATTCAGCATCTCCAATGTGTGAGTGGAAGTATATGTAGGCCAACATGTCTGCCAGCTCTTCTCTGCTTTATTACAATGCATTACGTTTCGTTGAAAGAGAAACGATCCACCTCTCTTTTGGTGGAGACAGTTGATGCTTTGATGCCAGGTTTGCTCGGTATTTGATCTCTGAACTCCTGACTTTTTGAAAAATGGCGTTTGATAACTGAGATATCAGATTTTTTGGCAAATATAAACGGATGTGAGGGCTTATTAAACAGAACTGATTTTAAACTGGAAAGCATTTCGTCATCAAACTGCTTCACAACATTTCTTTGCTCGCGTATTTCAATTCATTCATTCGTCTTCTTAACAATCGATCCCTGTAGTGGTCACATGGGTTGCTCGAGCCTATTCCGGCTAATCCAAGGTGAGCACCAGGGTACACCCTGAACAGGTCTCCAGTCTGTCACAGGGCCACACACTCACCCAACTATCCACACATTTATTCCTAGGGGTGATTTTGTAATGGCCAATCAACCTAAGCATCAACAACAGCAATCATTCACCTGCACAATCATATTCAATAAATATCCAGTTTTTATCATGTGTAACATTAAAACAAAGATGTTATATAATCTTCCAAATGAAACATCCAAGAGGAGTTGATTAATACGTTCTAAAACTGTTTCTTACAAGGTAATCGTTTCCTGTGCTTTTGGCCAAATTAAGCATCGTAATATTTAACATCATCAAATATTGATGAGCAGAAATAACTGTGCTTTGTCCGACAAAAACAATTAACCACATCAGAGCCTTTCATTCATAATTCCACATGAAATTAAAATGTGTTCCAAAGGGGTTCCACAAATATTTGTTTACAAAACAACTCTAAAAATGGACGGAAAGGGGAAATGAGAAACAAATTTAAATCTTTAAATAGGAGTGACTGGCTTGGAGACTTGGGGAAAAAATGCAAAAAAGGATTTTAGATCTCTCCGTCCCTTTCTGTTGTGCATAAGCTTCACACCAACATTTTTGCCTTTAATACCGAAAGAGGGACCAGAACGATGATATGTCAACAGAGACTGAATCCTATTTAAAGGGTGTTCTGATTTGGCCACCATTAAGAAAAAAAAAAAGAAAAAAGAACTGGATGGGAATTGGGACCCATGTTAAATCCATCCTCATACTTTCTGGCTAATGAGGAACCTCAGAGCTGGTCTTTCTACACCTCTGATTGGTCAGGCTTTCAGAACAAAAAAAAAAGTACAGAAACTCCCTAGAATGTTAAAATAAACGACTTCATGTTTAAAAACCGAACCTTTATAATGAAGTTTGTTATTGTTAAAATAACGATAACTGCTGAGGATCAAAGAAATGATGATTGAAAAGCTTTCTGTTATTTACTTTGTCTTTTTAATTCCTTTCTTTGACAGAAATTAGCTGCCTAAAATGTTGTGTTTAAGAATCCGTGTGTGATCAGTAGAAACGAGGCTAGTCGGGTGATGAATGTAGAAATGAACATTTTTAGAATTGATGGACAGAATTGGGTTGACAAAAATTTCACACTTTGAATGGAAAGTAAATTTAGAAGCAGATGAATCAATCGTCTTCTTTCATTTCTTAATGTTCTGAGATGTTAAAATTAATCTCAAAGTCAACGTAAACAGTGTTAGAAACCGCGACAGAAATGACGACCGCTCTTAACCACTGACTGACTGTCGTTCTCGGAGGATATTGTCAAACTCGGCACATAGAACAGGAGCATACAAACTACATCTGCTTTCATGTTGGGGATCAATGCCACAGTCTTCTCTTTGTTACACATTGATAATTTTCCTCTCCGTGTGTGACAAGATAAAAACACTTGGCAGCTGTCACACATCATCAGGGACACAGACACGATATCTTCTGGGTCTGTGATACAAAATTAATGAAATCTCCTCAGTGTACCGTCACAGTTTCACCACAGCTGGATTTGGGCTGGTTCGGTGCCCTCACTGGGGACCCGTCAGTATAAATCTTGTTATTTGTGCATTTATAGATTACTATGACACACTATGTGGCTACAGTTTGCCATATGCTTGGGTGTGGAAATAAATTCAAGCAGAACCCTTTTGAAACTCGTCTGCAAGATGAGAAGCTGGAGGCAGATTATCCTCCTCTGCCAACCGGATATGCAGTCAATGAAATGCTATATATAAAATATGACTTATTCAGCATGTGTCTGAGTGTGGTGAATTCCACCGTAAAGCTGATGGCTGGAAGTGACTGCTCAGTGCCAGCTGAGGAACACAAACATGCATGTGTTTTACATCGATGCTTCTGGGTCTGTTTACTCCACTAGTCAACAGTGGCAAGTTTAGAGTTCTTTGTTTTTTGGCAACACAAACCCTGACATTAATCTAAACAATTTAACACTTAGTATCCTCATTTATTAAAGTTTTGTATGCCAAAATTTGGGTGTAAAAGTTGTGTAGAGCCAAAACGATAAAGTTCCTGGCAACAGGGAAAAAACCATACACTCTAAACAGGTCGCCAGCCTGTTGCAAGGCAACAGATGGAGACAACCATTCACACACTGTTAGGTCTAGAGATACTAGATACAGACGTTAAAGTCCCCTTGGCTGACCAAAGCAAGAACAGATAGAGGCTTATTAATAAGTTTTATCCACTGCAGTGGGGAAGAAAGGTTTTAAGGATGTGAAAGTTACACATGCTCGGCTCTCTGCCTTCTTCTGGTTTATTTTCACACTTCAGGGCGTATTTATCGTAACATTAAGAACATGCCCATTTACATTGTCATCATAAGGAAACGCATTGGTAGACTACTGAAATAAACAGGAAATTATGAGTCTTCAGACACGTTTGAGTGTATTGCCGAGCACAGCTAAAATACAGGTGTGAACTAATTTAAGCACATCCTGTAGTTGAAACAGAGGTCACACATCCTCTGATAAAAACAGGAGTCTGAAGAACATCCTCAAATCAAATCAGGAGTCTTAAAAACATCCTCTGATTAAAACACAGGTCTGAAAAATACACAAACATCTTGAGTATATAAGAATTTACCCAACACACACTCATCCCAATTTCTAAGTGATAAATCAATGTTTTTGGTGGATAGGAGAGAACCGGCAAAACCCCAGAGTGAACATGCAACGTCTACACAGAAAGACCTGCATTTCATCCTAACACCATTTGGCGTGAGAACACCCAACTTTCCTGCTGTGAGTTTCCAACAACTGCACCACTGCACCAAAAGACAACCGCATGGAGTCTTTTTTTTTTGTTTGTTAAAAAACTCTGGAAACTGGAATAATGACGTGGAGCATTCAAAAATGTTCTGAAAGGAAAATGATAGGTGGTTCTGAGCTGCAGTGAAGTACTGGAAAAAGTACTGGATATATCCAATTCTGGATATCAAATGTTGATGTTGCGTCCTTTCTTTTCAGGGTTTCTTGATATGCTGAATGGGATACGGTGGGAAAAGCAGGTCTTGAGACAAAGTTATGATCCAAACAGGACTGATTATAACAAAAACTATAGGTACAAAAAGATATATAAATCCAGAATAGTCGGCCTCGAATCCATAAGGACAACCTACAGTAAAATCCATCATCTTTCCTCAGATCAAAGACATTCCTTGACACTTCGCCGTCCATCACTTTAGACTTCAATATGACATTTTGCCAATCTGTTGGGTTTTTATCCAGAAACTATGTCACTTGCACCACAGATCCTCAGATCTTCTGTATGAGCCCAGTGTTGCTCTGAGGCAGTCTTTACTGTCCAGGTGGATTTTTATAACTCTGAAACTGTCTTTCTTTCATAGGCTAAATTTATGGCATATGTCAATGAGTTAAAATTTTCATGGTTTTCAATACATGGTCTTTCTGTGGGGATTTTGGATGCCGTCCATATGCATTGGTTTCCTACCACCCTCCAAAAACATGCGTGTTAGGTTGATTGGCTGCTACAAAATTGCCCCGAGGAACGAGTTTATGTGTGTGGATGGTTGTTTATGGCCCAGTAAAAGAATGGCAACCTGTTGTGGGTGTATCTTGCCTCTCCTTAAATTCAGCCAGACTAGACTCCAGCTCCCTCTGCGACTCCGTCAGGAATAAACAGCCCAAAAGACGAAACAAAATGCACAAGCAAAATTGCTGACATTCAGTTACGGATCTGCATTGTAAATTTGAGGTTCTTCGATTTCAGTCAGTTACTTTCTTAACCAACCTTACGGGGCTTCAGGAGCCCATCCCCGCTGATATCGAGGGGCAAAATATAGCCTCGTCCACACATAGGACTCAAATCCCCAAACTTCTTGCTGTGAGGCCACTTTGCTACCCACCATGCCACCGGGGCGCCGTTTTCCTCAACTTTCAATATTTTTATATTTTATTGAAATAATTTAATTATTTCTACATCTCTAAAAGTGTAACAAATATCAGCTGCAAAACCAACACATTTAATACAATTTTAGTGTAAACTATTATCGTCCAGAAGAATTTTGTGCCCTCAGTAAACACACATTAAATGACCCACTTTTCTGCACATGCTCACAAGAGTCAGTAATTAGAAAAAAAAGGAATTATTACCCCTGTGTATTTTAATTACATATAAACTTTAAATTACTAATCAGACTGAAGATAATCATCAGCAAGCTGAATATTTATAAAATCTGTAAGAGGTCAGAGGAAGATAATGGAATTAAGCAAGCACAAAATGAAATGGAAATGAGTCGACTAATTAAGTCTAGAGACTTTATGATGAAACAAAGTGCTTTCATAACTCACTTCTTTTTGGAGTGTACATGTACTTAACTTCTAATGCATAGTCAAATGCTTAACTCATTTAGTCTCCATTTTTCACTACAAATTATATTTGTAACCCCCGAATCAAAATAACTTTCAGGGATCGGATCAGTGTACGGCGTTGCAGGTTTAAATTCACGTCTTTGTGCAAATCCCCATTGACTTTACAGCATTTCCAGTTTGTTCAACACAAGCTGATCAAAAACAGGTCAAGACATGGCGTATAGCATGTTACAGAAACAGGATGTGATATAATCAGCTTCTCAGAGTGTGGTGTCAGGACAGAACCAGAAGCTAAACCCCCCCTAGAGGTTAATCTGAACTTTCAAAGAAATCCAATTAAAATACCAACACCAAAGGGACAAAAGAGAAACAAGGCTCTGTGTTGTACCACTGCTTTACTACAATAAAAACACTGTATTTTCTCACCTTAGCACCCTGGGAAATAAGAGCCAGTTGTCTCTGCTTTTCTCAAAGTTGCTATTTTCTAGTGTGCGGAGAAAATATGGCATCGCTTCACCACAAAGTTTATGTGTTTATTTGCTCGGTTTATTTTCCCAGGGTCGTATTGCCATTTTGAGGCAGGAGAGAAAAGGTGGGACCACAATAGTAACTCCAATTAGGATGTAGCACAACAGACGAGGCTCTGCAGCTTCAACCTCACAGATTTTACAGCCTCTCGTTTGAACAGACATTTCAAACCTTCAATGTTTCCTTTTATAACTAGAAATGAAAGTGCTTATTGAGATGTGATTTTAGAAAATTAAACAGAAATAACAGAGACCTCTTTTTGTGGTTGCATTTCCCAGCTGCAAGTCCAGAATACCCACTCACCTGGGCCCTACACGGCATTATAAGTGATAATACAGAATCTTGTCAGCACCAAAGGGAAAACTCTACATTCATCAATAGGTTTTGATTTTGATCATGAGAAATTCTAAGTCAGTTCCTGATGGAACGTGGGCTCCCAAACAGCTGCTTGCAATTACACGGTAAATAATAAAACATAAATTAGCAACATTAATTTAATCATAAACTCCGCTTGGACACACTAGAGAGTATTTTTCTCTTCTACGTTTGCATTTGCACTTCTGTGAAATCACTTCAATCAGCTTTAATGCCTTATTTGCTTCTGATTCTCTGCATGTACAGAACTGGGTTAAACAACAAGTAGATAAGTTTATATTCGGTTTACCTTACAGTAAAATAATATACAAATGATTCATTTACAAATGCATCCTTTCAGTTCTCTGACTTTCAGAAATGTTTTGTCTGTCTAATAGTATCTTTGAAACACAATCTTTACTTATTGACAAAAAACTTTTATTATCCTTATTTTAACATGAATTAGCTTCAGTAAGCTAAAGAACGAGGGCGGTTGCAATTACAGTCACAATTTTCTTTCTGTAAAACGTGAATTGGAAGTTACAAGTTTACAAGTCGATCTATTTTCCCACCCTCACCTATGGTCACCAGCTGTGGGTGGTGACCGAAAGAATGAGATCGTGGATACAAGCGGCGAAATGAGCTTCTTCTGCAGGGTAGCTGGGCTCTCTCAGAGATCGGGTGAGGAGCTCTGCCATCCGGGAGGAGCTCGGGGTGGAGCTGCTCCTCCTCCAGGTCGAGAGGAACCAGATGGGGTGGTTTGGGCATCTGGTCAGGATACCCCCCGAGCGCCTCGCTGGTGAGGTGTTTTGGGCAGGTGCCACCGGGAGGAGACCAAGAGGCAGACCCTGGATCCGCTGGAGAGACTATGTCTCACAGCTGGCTGGAGAATGACTCGGGATCCGTCCGGGTGAGCTGGAGGATGCAGCTGGGGGGGAGAGAACCCCGGGCTCCCTGTCTGAGGCTGTTGCCTCCGTGACCTGGCCCCGGATAAGCGGAAGACAACGGAACGGAATTGGAAGTTGTTTTAAAAAAGTAAAAATGACAATGAAGTGTTTTCATAGAGTTTTTCTTTGTAATAGAATCCTTTGCCACAAATGGTTATGTGAATTCCCTCAATAGACTGGCGACCTGTTCGAGTTGTACCCTCTTCACCTGTAATTTGCTGGGCTAGGCTTCGCTATGTACCGTGGCCCTGACAGGAAGAAATGGTTCAGCAGATTAATTAATGAACACGAGAAGTTTCTTTGGTCATGTTTAGCAAGAAAGTAATTATTAAAATGAATAGATGCAGCTCTGTGTGTGAATCAGCATGAGGCTGGGATTTTATGAACTTTGAGAAATCGTAAACACATGGATGTTGGGGACGTATTTCCAGAACGTAGTCCCCTGGCAATGTTCATCCTATGCAATTAGGATTTAATACCATAGATCAGTCTTTTTTCGTTTTTTGTGATTTCTAGGCCAGATTATTTTCTTCCGACTCAAACTGTCTTCCCTAATAATCAGATTATCAGAGCTAAACATCTGTACGATGTGAAAGATAAGAAAACACTCAGCCTGTCTCACTTTTAACTCTACTTGGACTAAAAGAAAAACTTTGATACCAATCAAAGGTAACTGTCAAGATTGATAATTGGATATTTAAATAAACAAGATTTTAATCAAACCTGCTGGTTTGAAATCCAAAGACATACAGAAGGCGCACATTAAAGTCTTAGATTTGCTTCAAAATATGCAACACGCCCTGTAGAGCAGTGTGCCCATCGTGTGTGTGTTGTTGTTGCTGTAAGGTGGACATAGCAGAGAACACCATGAGAACATTAAAAAGAGAAGTGTGGGCGTAGATTGTATGTAAAAGAACGGTCATGTATGTTTTGCAGAACTCTGTTGTTTTAACAACCCTGAAAATGAGAGACATGCTTATGAAGAAAAGTTTAAACTGTTTCACTAATAGAGGAAGGCAGCACCGGCCGAGTTATGCCACAGTTTGCAAATAAATTGAAGACCCTGGGCTAACGTGTCTCTTGGCACTGTTGTTCAAGCTTTCGCAAAAGCCAGCATAATTTCCGAGGAGCCGCGCGGCACGGAAAGTCACGGAAAGTCACGGAAAGGGGCTCTGACTCTAAAGAAAGTGAACCTGGCATGTTTGATGGAGATTTAGCGTAGGGGCTGAATTCAGAAACAGAGGATGAGGACTTCAATGGTCAATTTTTAAAAACGCACACTTGTCTGCTTGTGTGTTATTTTAAAACGGATGTGTTAGAAAACACCATGAGAACATTAAAGGGGGAAGAGTACGTGTGGATGGTATGTAAAACCCACGCCCTATGTGTCAGGGTTTTTATGGGATGGTGGAAAGGAGGAACACTCAATTGCAGGACTTCAAACAAGGTTTATTAACTCAATTCAGAAAAGCCTGTAAAGCAAAAAGCACAGCATTAACTTAAGGTTTCAAAAGTAAAAAAAAATAACAAAGTTTATATATGGTCAGGCAACCAGGGTGACCTGGCCGGAAGGGATAGTAAGACCAGATAGAGAAGTCCAGGGTGATTCCCCTTAAATAGATGGCAGGGTGCACAGATGAGTGGAATCCAGAATCATCCCCAGGTGATCCTAATCAGGTTGATGAGGAATATCCAGGGCTCCCTCTGGTGGCAGGTGAGGGATCCTGACACTGTTATCATTTGTGCATTAAGTATGTGTTAAATACAGTAATGACACACATAACTGAGACTGCGCCTTTTAGTACGGTGCGCCTTGTAGTTGTCAAATTACGGTAACAAAGTTCTCGGTACAATATTTGAAACAAGATTTGATCTATATGTTATAACTGTGTATCTTTATGTTGTTAAACATCTAATCTTACACTGATATGAATTTCCCCCCCTGTTTTTTCTGAAACAGGATTACAGCATTTGAATTTCAAAGCAGCTCATTTGCATGAATCTTGATGTATTTCTTGATGATGAAACACTGAATGAATAAAAAGTCAAATTTGTGGCAATTAGTCCACATACTTCATTTTAATTGGTTTTCAGGACGGATCAAACAGCCAGGCCAGAATAAGAGAAGATGCGTTGGATGTACTGAGAGTAACAACAAGAAAGATTGGTGTGAGGAGTCCCAGATGTTTCATCAAAGTCTCATAATGAGAACCGGTGCAGTTTTTATCAGACACTTTGCATTTCATCCTTCTTCCCATCTCCACTGGTCACCCCTTGATTGGATGATTTACTCTGCAGCGCTCAATACTGCGGTCAGTTTGGAGTTAAAATTCAGATGTTGGGCTCAGAACATTACTTTCAGTTATCAAATTTCCAAAGAAGACTGGCAGTTCAATTTTACAGCTCAGCAGCGCTTAATTCAAAAGAACACTTTCTGTGGAGTAAGGTTTCAGATGGAGCTGAGCCAAAAAGGCTCTGATATACAAAGTACAGAACATCGTGTTTAAAAGGTTTCGGAGGGTGAATCAAGCCTCTGAGAACATGTTTATTGACTTAACATGGTGCAAACTTACAGCAGACTGGATAGAGGTGAGTCATAAAGAAGTTCAGATCATTTATTTTGACCTGGTCTCGATTTCTATTAACGTATAAACTCAAAAAATATCTGTTAGCTGTAAGTTAACAGAATTTTTTGAAAAAAATAAGTGTGCATATGAACAACTTTGCAAAGTCACTTGAAATAAAGAGCAAGTTTAGATGTAGGTTTACAGATTGCTTTACAAGTGAAATTTGTGCTGTTTTCCTTGAATTAAAATCAGGTCAAATAAAAGTACAGAATAAGAAAAAAACAATACATTGCAGTGATTTGTATTCGATATAGAATCTGTAATTAGTTACTTTAGGAATGACCTCTCAAAAAGTAACTGAGTAAGTAGCTCAGTTACAGGGTTGTAAGAGTAATCAGTTACACAATAAAGTAATTCCAAGAGGAGAGTGGGGGGAGTTCACGGGTTTGAATCCCACTGAGTTCTCGTCTAGTGTCCTTGGAAAAGACACCTAACTCCCAGTTTCTCTCACCATTGGTGCCGTTATGGAAGCCTGCTGTGGTGTAATGCAGCACACAAATTTCCCCAGTGAGGAACACTGCAGCCTATACCACAGCAGGCTGCCACAACGGTGGGTGTCTTCTCCAAGGACCCTAGATGTGAAGTTAGTGGGATTCGAACTTGCAAATTTCCGGTTAACTTCCGAGGGCAAACGCTCTACCACTGAGCTTTGCTATTAAATTTGGGCGTAAAATATATATATATATATTAAATGTTTTGTGCCTGTTTTAGAGCAATATTTAAACCTTTGGGCCCTCCATTTATTTTTTACATTAAAATGTTATACGAATGGCTTGCTGCTCTGTTTAAACAAATGATAGTAACACACCACTTTAAATTCCTAGTAACATTAACGGTATTGTGACTGTTAAAAGTGACCAATTACAATCTCCTGTTACACAAAAAGTAATGCCTTTAATAATTCTGTTCTACTTAACCAGCGTTGTGCCAACACTATACATAAAGACATATCCCTGTACGTAATTAGCTTTGTAATTGTGAGATGTATCACTTTGCACCGTAGCTCAGACCCAATGGAGAATTTTCACTAATTGAGGTCAGAAGTATATTTTTTTTATACTCTAAAGTAATTTGCTCACTTTTTTTTTTCATCATAATAAAATGAACTGGAACCCTAGTGGAGCTACAATCTTACGTTAAAATGACTTTTCATATGTCCGACCTATTATCATCTGGGTGTATAGTCTTTGCTCTGCTTCATTCTTCACGTTGATGTGAAACAACTTCATCTGTACTGTGAGGTCACAGCTCAATGAACTTATCTTTGAAATGCCAGCGAAGTGATGAACACACCACTTCCTGTCAATGTTAGCTTGGATGGTAGAAAAAATTAAATTGTGATCAAGAAGCAATTTGAGCTTGTATTAAACATATTGAATTTTAATCTAAAAATGATACAGTGGGTCTCAAGACACAACTGTCTTTGTACTATCAAGACAGGTTTAAGGAGTTTGTCTCTTGCTTTTGGGTCCTGCGCAGCAGTTTTGTCTGAAATATATTCAAAATACTCAAAAAGCACTCAGAGAGCATGGACCTCTAACAAGGTCAGCAGAAAAAAACATCCCCTTTTTCTGCCAGCCAATAGGTGAAGATTAACAAACTAACAGAACCAATAGGTTCTTGACACATTCTAAGGTTTCCATAGAGACCAGAGTTCCAATGTACTCTGCTCCACCTCTTAAAGTGCCAGCGTGTCAGAAGACTTTAGACTTTAAACAGAACTTTTAAAACACTCCTGAACCCAAAATGTGACCCGAATCATCCTTAAAATGTAATCACTTTTTTTCTTCAAAAATGATCTTGCTATTGTTGATATATTCTGAAAATGCCATAAAAATCCACTCTTCTTGTATAAACAAAAACAGTCCCCATCTCATAACTTTCTTGTAAGAGGTAATAAAATCTTTTACACCACCAATTACAATGTAATCATATTTTATTTTTTCTTCGTGAACATGGATAAAGAGAAATGGTTGTTCTGGTTGTTCCTACACACTGAATGAACTTATTAAAAGAAAGTAAATCTAAATAGAAACCACGTAAAAGTTACTTGAAATGTGCATTATTGTTTAAAACAATCTTTGGTTTTTGTTGGACAGTGTTTAAAAAAGTTCTCTGAATTACAAGGGGATTGAAAATGAAGAGTGAAGCCGCAATGAGAAATGTGACTCAAAATCAGTTTTAGAAACAGCTTATCACCCTTTCAAAAAAAAAAAAAAAATCAGCATTAAACTTCTAGATTTAGTTACCGTAATTCAAAGTTTTTACAAGTTATTACAAATGATTAAAATAAATAGTGATTTTGTTATTTTTGAAAAAAAAAAAAAAACACCCCAAATGAACAAAATTCAGAAAATAAAGCCAGAAAGGTAAATAAAAATCTGTCAATAGTAGCTAAGGTAGAGGATCAAAAGCCAGTCCACAGTGGAGTAGTAAATGGACAGTGACCGTAACTCGCCTACAGTGCAGCTGAATCTCTCCCACAGTCTGAGAGCTGTTCAGAGAGTATAAAGGCAGCTTGGTTTGAAAAGGCTACCTCAGCCCATGAATGCTAATGGAATTGATTAATACCTCCATTTCCTGCTGGGAGACTTGAGGAGTCAGGAGTGTCGTGTGTGTTCAACAGGCTGAAGAGGTGAAAAAGCAGTCGTACAGGGACACCGCCGGAGATTATTGGAGTTGTCCTGTAATAAGAGCAGCTGGACTTTAGCCATTAATACTGTCCACCAAAGAAATTCCTCTGTGAAAAGTAGGCTGTACATAAAAGCTAAAAACGTGGAAATCAGTTTATTAAAGTCAATAGATGAGAATGAAAAACATCCATCATTTCTTGGATAAAACCCATGATTAGGAGGCGTGGAGTGATTACTCTGCTTATGTGGAGTAAAAATTCCTCTGCCATACAGATAAACATGGTTTCTTCTATTAGCTCAGAAATCCAGGTTTTGCCATAAAAACCATATAAATACATTTCTAATTTCACTCCAATTTTCACACTGTGAATTACCCTCCGCTCGCTCCCTGCTCAGTCCTATCCCTGAGGACTGCTGCTGTAAAACGCTTCTTGTTTACATTAAAATGAGGGCATGGCTAAGAACAAAATTGTGGGCGTGGCAAAGAACCTTTTGTTGTTTGAATAGTATCCAGATACAGGGCGGAGGAACTTGTAAATTTTCTTGTTTGAATAATGTTCAAACATGGTAGAAACTTGCAAAAGTTGATTTTGTAAAATATTCCCTCTTTAAAGAGTTTAAAGAAAAATTTAAGATATGTTACTCTTTCATTTTCGGTGTGGCTTTTCTGCGCAGAGTTTGCATGTTCTTCCCATGTGCATATGTGTGGGTTTTCTCTGGGTATTCCGTTTTTTTCCCACCTTCCAAATACATGCATGTTAGGTTAATTGGCTAATGGTAATGGAGGAGGAGTACAGGAGGCTAGTGGATGGATTTGTGGTGTGGGCGGGAGATAATCACCTGCTGCTCAATGTAGACAAAACCAGGGAAATGGTGATTGACTTCCGGAAGAGGAGGACTGCTTTGCAGTCGCTCTGCATTCTGGGTAATGTTGCGGAAGTGGTGGAGGAGTACAAATACCTGGGAGTGACCATCGATAGCAGACTGAGCTGGAGGAGTAACAGTACTGCTGTGTACAAGAAGACCTGCAGCCGACTTTACCTTCTAAGGAAGCTGAGGTCCTTCAATGTGTGCAGCAAGATCCTGGAGACCTTCTACCAGTCCGTGGTGGCCAGCTCCTTGTTCTTCTCTGTCATCTGGGAGCACCATCCCAGCCAGTGACGCCAACAGACTGAATAAACTAATCAGACTGGCTGGCTCTGTCATTGGCTGCAAACAGGACTCACTTGAGGCAGTGGTGGACAGGAGGTCACTGAACAAAATTTTGTCCATCATGGACAATCATGACCATCCTCTCTACCCACTCCTGGATGGACAGCGGAGCTCCTTCTCCAAGAGGCCCAGACAGCTCCGCTTGAGAACATCATGTTACCGGAGGTCTTTCTTTACGTACGTGATCGGGCTCCACAACGATTCACTCAGCAGATAGGAAGTTGTTGCTGTGACACACAAATTGCCCATGTTTGAGATGATTAAAGTATATTCTGATTCTGATTCTAAACTGCCCCAGGAATGCATTTGTGTATGAATGGCCCCGCAACAGACTGGCAACCTATTTGGGTTGTACCCTACCTCTTGTCTGTAATCAAGCTAGGATAAGCCCTCTTCCCTCTACCCCCTGTGAACCCGACTGGGATAAGCGCTTCGGAAGATGAATGTCTGACTGTTAGGCTCCTGTGCAATTAAACCCTACTGAGATGTAGCTGCCATCCCTAATCCTTTACTTGGTACATCTCCAGATCTTTGTGGTGGATTAGTTCAATGTGATATGTTTGCTGACGCATACATGCCCACTCATGACAAACATGTGCCCATGAAAATTGGATGCTATTTGCATTACTTTGATGTCTGTTGACTCAAGTCAGATTCCGTTCCATTCATGATTTGAACAACACAGTGCATTCTGTTTATAGCCCTTTTCATTTTTATTGAGGAGATGTTGAGACTCTTTTTGAGAAGAAAAAATAATTTGTAAAATTTGCACAACAGTCATGCTGAGAAAAAAACAAGTGTCTTTAAAAAAATGAACAAGAAAATACATTGAAGATTTTTGCAATATTCCTTAAAGAATGTCATGCAAGAGATTCATCTTGCTCAGTCACTCGGGTTAGAAGCTGTTCCACCAACGGACACTAAGATTTTTTATTACAGAGATGCAGCAGACGCAGGAATACTGTTCAATCATAGTTTAAATGCAGAAACACAAGACAATAAAAAATTATATGAAATCACTTTATTCTCAATGTGTGGTGATTCCATTTTTGCAGGAAAGTTACAGACCGAAATATTTGTCTAAAATGGCATGCAGTGAGGCTAACAGGTGGAGCTTTGAAACACAGAGGACACAAAACGATTATATCACCAACCCTGCCTACATCGCACACCATAAGCATGCATACATTTTTGTCAACAATTAGGGAGAGCAAGAGAGAAGGAAGGAGAAGGCTGAGATTTTACAAATAATACACCAAATGAACAAGTTTAATAAGTCCGCCCTCAAAATATCAACCACCAAAGTACAGAAACAGGACCAACTACAGACAGGAAGGAAGAAATATTGCACGAGAGTAGATATCTTCTCAATACATACGGAACAAAGACAGATGCAAGAGGAGATTAACGTTAGACATTTACATTCAAGTCACAGAAAATGAGTATTTTTTCTACAAACCATAATCTTCAGGCAGTTTTAAAAAGTTGTATCAGTTATGGTATGACTGGCACAAATGAGCATTCTTAGACTTTAATGGTTTTTTGACACAGCCAATGCTGGACTACAAAATATTGATCACGCATGACTTGGGCAGTGTGTCCGGGCAGTGGTCTGAAAGTCGTTAGAAGCACAACCAGTTAGCATATACGTAACGCTGATGAATGAGCTTATTATATGTGTACGTAGATGTAAAATGAAAATGTTCCGATTTCAGAACACATCAGTTTGTAAAAGACTCAACAATCGTCTGAAGACAATGGTGATGTTTGCTTAAGTGTAATTTCTTAAAATCCTTTTCAGGGGCAGTACTTGTAGCTTTCTGGAATATTCTTGGCTTAAATAAAAGAGAAAATGTTTAGAAATAATAGTTACCGTAGACGAACTAAGCAACTACTAATGAAACTAAATAGCGGCGAAACTACGTCTATGCTAGCTAAACTATAAAGCGAGGATACCTGAGAATTTAAAAAGAAAATTTAAAAGGCAGTGTTTTAAAATGGAAACTGCTGTTTTGTCTACTTCTGCAAGCACTATTCTTTGGTTTTATTTACTAATTGCTCTGATAATGGAGTACAAATGAATGGCGCCATAATGGATTAGAAGCTAGCCATCTGCTGACACTCAGTTGAAGCCGAAAATATGAAAGGCAGTTTACAATTTGGCTACGTCATCACACAACGTTCAATAACTGTGCTCTACAGGTGGCCTACTCACATTTTAACTTTTGGTGTTTTGCACATTCAGCAAAATTACAAAGCTTACAAAAAAGTATCTATAAGTAGCACAAAAATACACTTGTTTGCACATCATTTTAGATTTTGCAATCCTAATCAAAGCCCTAATGTGGTCAAATCATTTGAAACCTCAATTGCAATTATTTGATTTACTTTTTTGAAGATAGTACCACTATGTAGAGTATTGCTACTACAAAGTACTACTACTGGTAAATCTTTTAGGCATCACAAAACATCCCATTTTTGATTGCATGCTTCAAATGGGACATTTCAATAGAAGGACAGTCCCCTTTCTTTTCTAAGTAATCTTAATCAAGGAACTTTTATGCATTTATTTGAGCTAAAAAGGCATTTATTGAGGCTTGTAACCTCCTGTAATTACGTCAGTGTGATAGCCATGGAGGAATGTTAGAGATATCTGGAATGTTCAACAAGATACTGGAATGAAAGAGGAATAAAATACAAGGCATATGAAGATTATTCTGATTTTATGCTTACTTTTAAATTTGTGCAGCTTTTATTCTGTAAACCAACGCACGCCCTAACATAAGCAGATTTTTTTATATCACTTTATTCCTTTAGTTTGGTTTGCTTATTTTGTCACCAATGATGAACACAAGCCCTAGTCGTGCTCACCACATAACTAAATATTTTCACGACATGAAACAACAAATCCCACCTTCCCTTCTTTTCTCCCACTTTTTAATGTCTCCGCCCCACCCAGATCTCACTACTGCAGGCAATGTGGATAGCTACATTTTTAACCTCAACTAACATTTAGGCGTAACTTTACACATAACAATGAAGATTGTCTGTTATTGCTGATTTAGGGTGTAACCAACGAACACAGTACAACTTCATCTGGAACAATATATTGCACTATTGTCACTGTCTGTTCACAAAGTGTGTGCACAACATAGTTGTGTTTGTGAAGTTTCTTTTTTTTTTTCTTATACTTGGAAAAAGAAATATGAAAATGTTCATGTTAATTGGCCGGATCAACTTTTACATGTACTAATACAAAAACAACAACACCCGCCACAAGACATGTAACCAAAGTCTAAAACCACAAACATGTAAAGCCGGTGGATTCATGGAAATTAAATCTCAATTTACTGGTTTAATGGTAACTTGTGTGAATGGAGAACATGTTTAGGTTTCTCCATGGAAGAGCATTTTAGACACAAAGTCAATAATCACTTTCTGTACATGTTGGATGAAACCTTGATTGAATTAAATGAAGAACCAGTTATTGCCTCGAAACAACGTGTTCTGCTTCATTATAACAAATAAAATGTTACCAACATGTGCACACCATTTCACCACCAATAACTGCATGCTGTTAAATAAATCAAAATTAAATGTCAAATCAACTTAACTTCCTCGTTTACAGAGAATTTTAACGTAATAACAATGAACCTGGTTCACGGGGTGAATCCTCACAACGGTCAACCAACAGAAATGCATTTTTTATATACACTCTACATATCAAATATCATCATAAACATAAAGAAAATGGAACTTAAATTTGATATGATTTGAATAATTTCTCAAAGTTAAAAATATGGCTTATACTCATTTTTATGTTCTATTTCACTTATGTAGTACTTTTATATTTATATATGTATATATTTCTATATATATGTATAACTGAGGCTATTTACAAACAAAACGGGTGTATGATGGGTAGTATGTGTTTTGGATATTTTAATCACATGGAATGAGTTTTTTTTTTTTTTAATACAGTAGATCTGGTTGTGCTGTATACCTTTTAAGGCGAGCACAGCTCATCAAAGCTGACAGTCTGTTCAAGAAGTTAAAAAGTATAAATCACTCTCTGAGATCAGTTGGTTGAGATCAAAAGTAAATTGATGGAATGTTGTGCAGCTTCAGGACACTTCAAAGTTGGTTTGAGTTGTGAAGAGAGATGTGACTGCAGGTTTTGGGTGGGGCAGGCTGGTACAGTGTTAACTACAAGAACATTGTAAGAAGTTAACCACCTCTCATGGTTAACGCTGTTACTTTTTATTGAACATATCCATGAGAGGTGTCGGGATGAATTTCATGACCGTATCCACAATGCTCTCTTCTTCCTCTTCGTCACCACAGCCAGTGGGAACGGCTTTTTTCGGGCGGGTGAGGCTGCCCTCTGAGGCTTGCTCCATAGCAGCTGCTGCCTCTGCTTCCTTCTCTTCCTTCTTCTTGATGCCATACTGAAAAAAAATACAGCATAGTGTTTTTACAAGCTGTGAAACTATGAATTAAAGGCTAGAAAAACCCAATGTGTAACTGTTTATGTGGGTTTATTGGCCTAAAAATATCTGAAACTGTTATTAATTATATTTTAGTCATTAATATTTGTAAAATATTTTCACATAATCTGTCTGTTTTGCTTCTGTAAGGAAGTTCAAATTATTTCCCCTGGCTCTTCCTACACAAAGTGTACGACAGCGAAACAGCCGGCCATGTTTCTGCCAGAATCTGTTAACTTTTCTAAGGAATCAGGAAACTCCGAAGATCAATCTGTAGAAACCTAGTGATTGTTAATCCAAACATATACGAATCTTCCAAGTTCTCCATGGACATGACCTTGAAGCAGCTTCCACTCTTATCAAAGGGGGAAACTATGTATCCTGCTGGAAATGTTCGATCTGGACACGAGGACTCTCCTGTAGCCACTCCACTAGTCTAAAAATTCTTGCCAATGGCGTTGAGAGACCTGTTTATCAAATATATATTGATGGAAAAATACTTTGGAGTGGAAGGGAAGTGTTTGTCTTTCATGACTGCCAGAGAAGAAGTTTAGACTTTAATTAGGCTGCAAACTTGTTGCTAATGTGATTTCTATTGAACTCTATGTCAAAAAAAGGTTTCTCCGAGAAGCAAATTGCCAAAAATTCACAATAAAAAAATAGCCTGCAATAAATGTGTTGTTGCAAATAGCTGCACCATTAAATCACAATACACTTATAGTTTCTAGTCTACAATAAAAAAAAAAAGAGCTAAATTGCATGAGATTATATTTTGGTTTTGGTTTTGAAAATAGAGTAAGATTTCCGAGCTGAAACAATCTGAAATTTAATTAAACACATTAATTCAGATATAAGCTAATTATCAAAGCAGAACTGTAATTATTTCTCAGTGACTCTACTGATTTCTGTAAAACAATTTTTATTTTTTCTCAGTTTTATGAATCCAGCTGTTAAAGTGCAGCTTGTACCAGAGCACAGGAAGGCCAGTAGGCTGAGCACCGGCTGATCATGAGGCAGAGTAGTGGAAAATTATCTGGACTCCTCCATGACCTCTTTGCTGCTTTGCCAGGCACACGTTAATAGGATTCTGGAGTAGTAAATATTTTAAAAGAAGCCTGGGAGAGTCTATTTCTGCTGCGTGAAGGGCTGTGGAAGCAGATAGGCCATGTGGAGAAACAACAAAATGTTTCTATGTGTTAAAATAGGCAACATGGTGGTGGTGGGGTGGTGGTGGAGTGCCACAACTTTGCTGCTTTGAGGGATATTTTCCCACATATTAATATTTAAATTCTCATAAAAAATTAAATGGTACAAAATAATCTTTTCGGCTGCTTGTATTTGCAACCTCATTCTTTTGGTCATCAGCTGGTGACCATAGGTGAGGGTGGAAGCGTAGATCGACTTGTAAATCGAGAGCTTTGCTTTTCAGCTAAGCTCTTTCTTCATCGTGACAAACCGATGCAGCATTCTGATTATGGCGAATGCCAAACCGATCTGTCTGTCGATCTTCCACCCCATCCTTCCCCCACTCGGGAAAAATACCCCAGGTATTTTTGGGGCAGGACTCCGTCCCTGACCTGCAGAGGGCATTCTATCCTTTTCCGGCGAGGACCAAGAACTCGGATTTGGAGGTGCTGAGTCCCATCTCGGCTGGTGCCTGGGCTCTTGCTCAGAGATACTGTAGGTTGAAGAGCTAAGACATCTGGGAGGAGCTCGGAGTAGAGCCGTTGCTCCTTCGGATCTATAGGAAGACAGAGAGGGTGGTTCGGGCACCTGGTTAGGATGCCTCCTAAAAAGCGTCGCTGATGAGGCATTTTGAGCACATCTTGGGAAACCCAGAAGTTCGCCCTGGACTTGCCGGAGAGACTCTCACAGCTGGCCGGGGAATGCCTCAGGATTCTCCTGGGTGAGCCGGAGGGTGCAGCCAGGGTGAAAGAAGCCAGGGTGAAAGAAGCCTGGGTTTCACGTCTGAGGTTAGAGTCCACTTAACCCGGACCCGGTTAAGCGGAAGACAACAGAACGAAAAATCTTCTTTTCCAGACTGATCACTTTGATTGAAGATTTCTTTCCAATTTGTGTCACTAAAACAGTGTTTTTTTAAGCCTGAAATGAAAACTGCCACAGTAAATAATATAGTTGTTATTTCAAATTTGATGTCACAATTTGTTTTTCATCAAACCTGTTAAACACTAGGAAGTCACATTAACCTGCAGCTATTTTAGGAGTTGGAATAAATTAGTTTTTATTGGTACATCAAACACAATCACGCTTCTGCAGGTGTGTATGAAGTCAAGCTTGTCTAATTAAACAAAACATTTCCTTTGATATGATGGGACAGTTTTTAGAGATGGACTCAGCAGTCTGTGGTAAAACCCTGAGAGATGCTTTTGCTGACTGTTTCTGTTTTTTCTTGAAGTAAAAGAAAAAATAAATGCTGAAGTGATTGTTTTTTCCCTTCTCTTCAATGCCCGGATCTTCTGTCATGTTCATTATTTGTTCTTTGCTTCATGCCACTTTGTCTTCCACTCTCGCAGACTGTCTCTGGCTCGCACAAGTTCAAACAGAGCCTGATGCGGTTAGTCGACTCTAGTTTACCTTCGAACATCAAACAGCCTTCATAGATTTGTCATGTTGCACTTTCTCTCCTCTCACTTCCTTTAAAATCTCTTTTCCTTCCATATCTCCCAACTTTATTGCTAATTTTACACCGACCACACATGGAAAACTTTGAAGCCTAGAATATTAAAATCGGATTTTCAGTTCATTAGAAGCAGAGTCTGGAATCATATTTCTCTGCGGACTAGAGGCACTTTGATGACTCTCATCTTCTTAAAGTTGAATTAAATATTAATCATGTCTTGATCAAAAGGAATATAGCATAGCATGCATAAACAGAAAGTTAATAAAAAATATTCTGTACTATTAAAAATCTAAATGAAAATAAGTCAAACAAGATTGAGTATTTGGGTAAAAAAAAGTCATTTGAGTTGTTTCAAGTGGAGTTGTAAATGATTGCAATCATTCAAGTCTTTAAAAAAAATGCAGGATTAATGTGTTAATGTGTGCCCATGATTTGGAAATACAGTATTTTCACGACCATAAGGCGTACATAAAAGTCTCAAATTTTCTTTCATATGAGTGGTGCGCCCTATCGTGCAGTGCGCCCTCTGTGATTTGCGGACGTATTAGAGAACCATGAGCCCTTTTAAGGGAAAGTGTGGGTGTGGATTGTGTGTAAAATAACCGTTGTGTGCTTTATGCAGAGCATTGCTGTTTTAACAACACTGAAAATAGAAAAGAGACACGCTTATGAAGCTCAGTTTAAACTGATGGCAATCAGCTACGTGGAGGAACATGGGAATCGAGCTGCCGCAAGAAAATTTAAAATTAATGAGTCGATGGTTCGTAACTGGAGGAAGCTGGAAAACGAGCTGCGACAGGTGACGAAGACGCAGCTGAGTTTCCACGGAATAAGCCGAGGTGGCCAGAGTTGGAGGAAAGACTCCAGCAGCGACGGATGACCAGAGGAGACCACAGCTTCACGAAGGGTGGATGGTAGCACTGGGCGAGTTACGCCACAGTTTGCCAGTGGATTGTAGATGCTTGGGCTAACGTGCCTGCTGGCACTGTGCTCCAAGCTTTTGCAAAAGCGGCATCATTTTCGAGGAGCCGCACGTTACAGAAAGTGACTCTGACAGTGAGGAAAGTGAACCTGCTATGTTGGATTTATTGCACCTGTTAGATTCTGAAACAGAGGATGAGGACTTGGATGGATTTGATAAATGACTTTATGATAATTGTAAATAATATTTAAATAAAGCCAACCAAACTCAGTTTTGCTCTTGAGCTATTTTTAAACACGCACACTTGAGTGTGTGTGTTGTTGTTGTTGTAAGACGGATGGTGTAAAGGATATGTAAATAAAACCTGCAGCCTATCATCAGGTGCACCCTATGTGTGTGTTAAATACAGAGCACGCAAAATTTAGACTACGCCTTTTAATACGGTGTGCCTTATGGTTGTGAAAATACGGTATGTCCCAAATGTTTGGTTAAACTCGTAGCATGCTCAAAGAATTACAAACATTTTCTTCATTTTACCTTATCCCTGATGCCTTGTCGGATATTTTCCCTCTCCGCCTCCATCCTTGCATATTTGGCCTTCCGCTCCTCTTCTTGTTGCCTCAGTGCCTCTTGTCTCTCTTCCTCTTTCTTCTGAGCATCAGGATCCTTCTCCTCCTCTCCACCAAGCATCTTGCCCATATCTTTGGTGGCCCCTGTTGGTTGTAATAACAAAGAGAAAAAGTTGAATACTTTTATGACAGAAAGTGACTTTCTCTTGATTAAAGACAAGGATCTCTACATCTCAAGCATAAAGTCTTGGGGTAAGTATCTTGGGGTCTTACAAGATAAGCAAGACGATAAAGACGATGGAGTGAAAGATCAACTAGTGGATCGGTGCGGCGCCAGTAGTAATTAGTTACCTGCATTAGTTTGTTGTGGCGTGTGGGAGCTCAACCAAAAACCAAAGCGCCCAAATACCAGACAATCAATATTCCTGCTCTTATCTTTGGTCACTTGTGACTTAAAAAAACCAACATCATGACTGCAAAACACCAAAATACGATTGGCCTCAAGTGGCTTGGCACTTCTTTTAGATTGCAGACTTTTTTTTTCTTTGATTAGAGGAGGAGCCAGAACGGGGGATTTGGACACCTGATTAGGATACTTCCCAGACACCCTGTTGGTGAGAGGTATTGAGAAGGTAGGTAATGACGTAGATACAGAATTCTTTGGAGGAAATTGGAATATCCCTGATGATTAAGAATATGTGGCTGGGAAAAGAAAAGTCAGTATTTTCCTCAAAGATCAAGGGCCTTAGTGGGCTGACCTTGGCTAAGCAGAAGACAACAGTGCGGTATGGTATGAAAAAAGTCAAATCCTTTATCGTCTGGCTCTTGCAATTCACAGATAATCAGTCATTATGGCTTCAGCACTGGCTCCAACTTGCAAGCACATCACAGATATGGATTATTCAATACATGCTCTTTTGTATTTTAATTCCCCTCCAGGCCAGTAAGAGAGGAGCACAATCTGCCCTCGACTGCACCAGGGACAAAAGCGTGCGTCAATTGAGGGAACAAGAGGTGAGCACGACCAACAAGAGCCTGAGATAAAAAGAAGCAGCAATTATTTATTAGCAATTCTCTTGATGGCTTTTGTGTTGTTCACGGTGGCCTTTGCAATCTCCAAAAGGAATTTACATCCTCATGCAAAGTGTCCACTCATATCATGGGTCAAGACCGGAGAACAAAGGAGCAAAAGTGTTGTTGAAAGGAGCATAATAAATGGGATCTTTGGTTTATTCTACCACTGATCTCATCTGTTGCCTGTACTTGTTAGATATGCTAAACAAGAGATCAGAGGCACGCAGTGTAAATATATTCAGTGACTGTTGTCTTTCTTATCTGCATATTTGTAATTTAAATGATGCTCTAAATCAATATCAAATCACTTCACTGCATTTAATGAAGTTCTTAAATATTTAATTTGAAGCTTTTCAGTAATGGCTTTGTGTCATTAATAAATCTGATACTCTGACTTTTTTTGGATGGATTGAAAATGTACACCATTAATGATCATTTGATTAGGTTGTAACTTAATGAGGTTCGACTTATTAAAATGCTTTTAACTAGACTGTATCTTCCTTTGCTGTTGTCTCTGTGTATTGCATCTGCTGTGAGCTTCAGGCATCGATTTTCATGCTTCATATTTTTCTGCACGGCAGTTTCTGCTGGATGATTGTAATTTACACCCAGTTGTGGGAGCGTTCTGAAAAGTCTACACGAGATAGAGACATAAAGACTCTATCTTTCATTATATTACAGTAAATATGAGCAGATGTTATAAAAAAGAACAGTTAAAATGGAGGAAAATCATCTTGTTTGTACACAAATAAATCCCTGTCTGAGCTGTCAAACCCAGAGAAAGCCATATGCTTTGCTTCAACATTTATTCACAGACTTAACCACATAAAGCTTTTCTTGCAAAAAAGAAAAATACTTTTAAGTACGCAGACGGAATAGTGAAGTCAAATCAGCCACTTAAATTTCTGAAAGATAAAAGTGAAATAAGTGAAGGTGGGGAGCACACACAATTGGCCTCCATCTTTTCATGGCTCGGCTTTCGTGTTCTCACTCTTCAGTTATTGGATCTTCTTTCCAGTTCACTGGCTGGAAACGAGCCAGTGTTTCTTTCAGAGGACCCATGACTCCAGGTTCACTTCCAACTTGGATGAAAAAACAGATTATAACAAGTACTGGACCTCCCAGATAACAACGAGCAAATTTGAAATGTACCTTCCAGCCTGCCTGCTTTCTGTCCAGAATGCCCCCAGTCTTTATTAGGACCTTTGTCTCTGTCTGTGCTTGGCTGCACTGCAGAGCCCACAGACTCTCGAGAGAGAGAACTCAAAGGCAGAACCATCTGGCTTTGGGGGAAAATTGAAGAGACAGTTGTGACCTTGAGGTTTGGTGGTGTAATCGGAGTTTGCAATGTTGATGAACCAAGACCAACCCTGGTCTTTAACCTGCTAATTATTTATTTATCTTTTTGTGATATTCTGTGTGACTAGTAGAAAATCCTGCTGGCAGGAATTCCAGTTTGGCTTCCAGAACATTTAAAGAGGGGGCGTTGTTCTTTCTTGCTAGAGTAGTAGATATACGTATATAAAGACGGCACTTCTTGTTAGTGCAGAAATGCAATATTTGGCTAAAAAGCTTTTAAATATGTCTATTTAGTTTCAATTCAATTTCCGACACAGTTAATCCACTGCTAATTCCTGGTTCCTGTGTTAGTTCGAGTAAAGCTGAAGCTCTTCTGCACAAACACTGACTGCTCACGAAGAACAAAATCAATAGGCAAGAACAATTTGGCGTTCGAATAATATACACATAATGGACAGCAGTACTTGCAAATTACTTACACATGCATGAAATAGAAAAACACTTCAGGCATGTTTCATATGTGTAGTGATGGGATACCAATACCGTTTGGCACCGTTTATCCGATTAGCATTTTTTTACTTGATCGCTTGTTTATGTGCATAGATCATTATATTAACCCTGATGGCTTTCATGGACAATAGAAAGTGGTTGCATAAGACCAGCACTGTTGAATCAACAGGTGTATTGAGGATGCACACAACTAATAAAAGTATTGTTTTATCAAAAACAATTGCATAGAATTTTAATAAAAATGAGTACAGGTATCAGTATGTAAAAATAATTAAATGTTAACAGGCTGAAAGTTCATATTGTCTCATTGGCATTTTTGATAAATTACCAACATACCTGTAAAATGAATTAAAATATGAGACTGTACAAAAAATTCTAAGTCTTTTTTTTTAGGTAGTGAAAAAAACCTGTATAAATATTTTATTTCAAAATTATACTTCAAAATAAAAGGTTTGGTGGCGTCAACATAGTTTGTCTTCCTCTACTTGCTTTTACACTAAAAAAGTACAGATAAGAGTATAGATAACATACCGTATCGATAAGAGTACTGGTACTGAAAAGAACATATCGATAACCGTCCCTGCTTATGTGGCAATGATATTCAAACATTGAAGAAACCTCAAAAAACCTGGCCAGAGATCAATTGTAGGATTTACGTTACATAGCAGTCATGTATGTATAGTTTTCGCAGTACATCCATACTCAATATTCAAATTATCAGTAAACAAAAGTTTTTGGTTAGAGGTACAACAATGAACACCAAAGACCAAAATACTGTCTCTGTTTTCAAACTGCGATTTCACAATTCTGCTGACAATCTAATTCTTACAGACAGGCACAAAGGCAAAGTTTCAATATTAATAACTTGTTTCTCTGCATTTTTAGAGCCTGCAGCCTCTAAGAGTCTCACTACGGTGCTTATGAAAAGCCTTAAACATCCTGTTCTCTGTACTTTGCCGGAGGATAAAGCAGAACCACTGACAGGGTACGTAAACTTTCTCTGACTTTGTTGTTGGGTGTGTGAGAAGACTTCTGTGTGCTTTTGTTTGCAGAGTAATCTTCAGAGAGGAAAAAGACTTTAAGGGTGAATGCACTTTATAACCTCAAGACATGTAACTTTTTTATCTAGCGGGAAAATAACTCTTGAAATCAAAACTTTCATGTCTGAACCATTGAAAGAAAATATGGCATGACACATTAATCCCCTGTTAGAATGATACTTTCACACATCCTCCTACATCGCTATTGTCATGAGTTATTTTCACCTTCTCATTCCTGCTGCTAAAATACTGATTGATACATACAGTGAATAAAACGTAATCCCACTCTAATATTGAAAAAAATGGACTTTTTATCCAATCTTTAGGAAAAAATTACTTAGGATTGTTTAGGTTTTGTATAAATGTATCAGTAGTTTGGAAAAGTTTTGATAAAAACTTCTTTTTACGTGAATACATATACAGCATATATATTTATTTAAATGTACAAAGTCAAAATAAAAGCTTAGAGGAAGACCAAATACGAGGTCTTCCTCTATACTTTATTTCTTAGGTGAGATGTTATCATAATTGGACTTGCTGATTGTAGAGTCAGCAAAGCTCCCCAATGTACCAGGGGGTGAGAGTGGTCGCCTTTCAGTCAGCTCCAATCAGAAGGGTCAGAGTGAACCAATAAGCCAGACGAGGGTGAACCAATCAGAAGGGTGAAGGTGATGTTGACAAAGTGACCAGAACCATGCAGAATTAAATAAGACTCAGTTTTGAATGTAAAAAATCCAAAAGACCATGACTACAAATCTATGACTTGCATTGCTGTTGCATAAAACAGAATTTACCACTGACTAGAACAAGCTTTGGGTTTGTCGCCGTGCCATCTTGGTTTTAGTCGTTGCGTCACATGGTAATGATGTTGCTCACGAATAACTCATGACGCCAATAAAAGATTTTCATTAAACATTTCTTTCTGTATTTGACTGAAAAACCCTGCAGGATACGGCAAACAAACTGATAATTCTTGGGATAACAAATACAGAGACATGTGTATATAACTCTAGATTCCTACCGTGCAGTTGCGATGGAAAAAAAACTTGTTCGTCACTAGTTTTTTCATTGAGTAAATATGTTCATAGTGGGGGAGCATGGTGGTGCAGTGGTTAGCACAGTGGCCTCACAGCAAGAAGGTCGGGGTTCGAGTCCCAGCTGAAATGAGGCTTGATACACTGTCCTTTCTGTATTGAGTTTGCGTGTCCTCCCCTTGTACAGGGGGGTTTTCTCCGAATACAGTGAACCCTCATTTATCGCGGTAGCTTGGTTCCAAAATTGGCTGCAAAAGCTGAAAATCTGCAATGTAGGGACACAAGGTTTACAGAATTTAGTAACTGTTGCGGATTGGTGAAGCGGTCAAAACACCAATCATGGGCTAGATTACAAAACTTGGGAGCTGATTCGTCATTTATCAGCAGGGTTCCATTGTACTCTGGTTTCCTCACATCCTACATTAACGTTTGTGTTAAGTTGATTGGCTAATATGAAATTCCTCCTAGGTGAATGACTGCATATGGATGGTTGTGTGTGGCCACGCAGCAGATTAGTGACCTGTTCGGGGTCGCCAAACTCGCCACTCACCTATAATCAGCCCGGATAAGCTCCTGCACCCCAGCAAACCTATTATGGATAATTGGTTCAGAAGACGAAACGATGTTCATAGTGGAGTTAACATTTTCTGAGGATGAAACCACAGTATCACTTTTCTCCATTTTTGCAAGCTGTTGTAATAACCATACAACATTTATTGAAGAGTTGACATTGTGTGTGAAAAGTACGATCTGTCGCTGGTGAAACTTTACTGGTTCTGTCTGCTCTATTTAAATAAACCCAATAAACCATGAAGGCAGTTTGTTGTTCCATCCAAGTTTTATCTCAGTGTTATTGATTCTCTTTGTCTTCATGTGATCTTTACTGTCATTCTCATCTTTGTTTGTCTCTTCCAAACCTACACATGACTGATCTCAGTGCTCAAGGCTAATTACCTCATATGATTGCATCTAGATGCTGTGACAGTCGTTTCTCCCCAAAGCTTTTGGTGTCATCAAAAGCTGCCTGCAGTGGAGTCTCAGAGCTGTGCAACAATGAAACTCCATGGAAAGAGATCAAAATTTGAAAAAGATAACCAAGAACTCGGCGAAGATTTAGACTTTTAGAAGTCCACAGAAATCAATTGGATTTGAGATGTTTGTTGGATTTCATGGAGTTTTATTTTAACTAACTTGTTGCAGTGATCTGTAAATTCGGAAAAAGCTCAAGTACTGTTGACAAATCATTAGACTAATAAGATGAATATTCGGAGATTAGAAAACAATCAACGGTAACCAATTTATACTGGAGAGAAACAATCAGACTTCGTCCAAAAGCTTTTGTTTAGCCTGCAGAGCCACAATTTCATTTCTTTAATTACATTATTTGATCCCATCAGCTATTTTCAATATTTACCAAATTTAGATCAGAGTTGAAAGGTGCATGAAGTCTGTCTGTAATTACAAAACAAAATACTTTGAGATAATTATTCTTTCTAATACAAAAAATAATTTCCCAAAAGCAGAAATGTGAGGTGTGACAACGTTAACTGAATTTTATTAGAAATCTTTCAACCGTTTTTTTTTTGTTTTAGGCGTAAACTTTATATTCTGGTAATAAAATCCTTCCATCCATCTATTCATTCATTCGTTCGTTCATTCATTTATTGTCTAAACTGCTAATTCCCTGACAGGGCCACGGGCGGTGGGTGCTGGAGCCTGTCCGGGCTGATTCAAGGCGAGAGGCAGGGTACACCCCGAACAAGTTGCCAGTCTGTCACAGGGCCACACACACATAAAAATTATTTGTGGCAGAAAAAACCTAGCCAATCAAAATGCAATTACATGTAAAATATCAATAATACTATGAAGATATTTTACTAAATGTTTTTGGATGGAAACTGTAGGCATGATCGTTTAATCTGAAGACTAATTACAACCACCTCCGTTACTTTGCGGTGTGTTATTAATTGGATTAACAGCACGTTTGTTACCACAGAATAAAAGAATGTAAACCTGGCTGTCTATTTGGTTCCATTTTGATTCCCTGCTGCTGTTGTGGTTTCAGCAGAACAAACACCAGAATTGTTTTTGTGGTTCTACGAGCTACCTGATAGATGACCGCTTGATTCGCTTTACACTGGCAGTAAATCATCTTCCCGATATCATTTCAGTTTTGAAATCATCTCGCAATTCATGGGTGAAATGAAATGTTG
This sequence comes from Neostethus bicornis, assembly GCA_902685375.1. Classification (NCBI taxonomy): domain Eukaryota; kingdom Metazoa; phylum Chordata; class Actinopteri; order Atheriniformes; family Phallostethidae; genus Neostethus; species Neostethus bicornis. Next base: position 7,683,933 of record CACRXE010000076.1, on the reverse strand, counting down.
GAAAAATTAAATGATGACAGCAAAAAAACGTCCAAAAAGACATTGGTTGTACCGTTCAGGTAATTTATTGTTCCTGAAGACAATTTTATTGTAAACTATAAAATGTTGGACTGCATGTATACACTGTTGCTTCATTTTTTTATTCAAATTCATGAAGCAAATCCATATTTAACCGTGCTCTCACTCATTTGCATGTGCACGTGACTTGGTTAGATGGGAAGCATGTCTGAAAATAAGTCTCCCCGTAAAGCCTGAGAGTAAATTGAACCATGAGGGAATGCATGCACGCAGGCTTCCTCAGAGTCTCTGAAATGTGCTCATCATGCAAGTGACATTTTCATTTCATTCTAAATGTAGACGCAGCGGGATTTTTTTTAAAAAAGCAGTGTGAACCGCAGTAAGCTCTCCAGTTTGATAGCCCACTTGTTTTAAAATTGGATGTCAATTTAAATCTGAGACAATATATTCTAGTCAAATCTGAACCAGGCTGCTAAGAATTTGATTTGTAGTTTACAAAAAAGTCAATATGCTCATATAGGGGCTTTGTCTTTGGGTGGTGATCTAGAAAGATAAAAAAAAAATGAAGAAATAGAGCACGGGCAGAGTCAGAACTGATAGTTAGGCATGAAGCATAAAATATAGAAAAAACCCTTGGAAACACCGGAAGAGGAATATCCTCAGTATCATCTTTCTCACTTAAATTGAAAAGTTTAAAGCACTTTATTAAATAATTCTCCAATAATATTTTTCCAAACTAGCTTCACTCGTTTAACTCGTTGTAAAAACCAACTGAAGAACTTTTTAGGCCGTTCACTGCCTAAGGGCTAATTTTAAAGTCTGAGAAGGTTTAGTGGAAAGAAGTGGAAACTTGAAAAGGGATAAAGGAGAAGTTTTGGAAGCTATGGATGACTGAGAGAAGTGGTGGATTTGATTTGGGGTGGTTGCATGACAAGAAGGAATGGAAATATCAGTGATGCTCCGTGGGAGAGTGTGAGAACAAAATGTACAGCACCCAATTCCCTCTCTATGTGATGTGTTTGTGCAGAATTATCCTGTTCCTGTGAGCTGTGACGGGTATATTTACTGCATGTCTGGCATTCATTCAAGTTCTGCAAACATTTTATTATGTATAAGAATGAATGATGCATGTTTCGGACTGAAAAACTTTTCGAAAAAAAAGTTGGACAACAAAATATAAGAATTAAAGAATATTTCAAAGTTAGGCAAAAAGGAAATATTAAGAATGCTTGTATGTGGAAAATGAAATGCAAAAAAATGCGATTAAAAAAAATTCTAAATTCTACTGGTGTGCAGAAAACAAGTGATGGTGTAAAAAAAAAAAGAAAACCCAGAAGAAACAGCAGGGCCAATTCCAGGACTGTGTGTTCCTTCTCCATCTGTCGCCGATCTTCAACAGTCCCACAACCCCAAACCTCCTGGCCCACACCAATCATCCATTCAGACCTTCTTCATCAACCTGCTAACCTCAGATGAGCAAGACGCCGAAATCTAAACCCAGAGCAAGTAACACTGAGGGGACCTGCTGAGCGGCATTTTGCAGTCCAACAAGGAGAAAAAAAATATTCATGTTTTCAGTGGAATTTGTGAAATCATTTAAAAATGGTTTGTTTCATCTTCAGTACTGCTTATACCCAGTGGGGTGACAGTGGGTGCCGGAGCCTGCTGAGGGGGTACTGTCATGATCCCCTCACCTGCCACCAGAGGGAGGCCTGGACCTTCCTCCCTCTCCTGGATTTCAGCCTGATCCCAAACACCTATGGTCATTAGCATGATGCTAATCATACTGTATATGCATCATTAGCCTGATGCCTATTTAAAAGGCAGTCTCCCCTGACTTTCTCGTCGGGTCATCAACCCTTCCAGCCAGGTCTTCCTGGCTACCTGACCAAGTTATATAATTGAACTCTGTCTTATATACTATATAAAATCTCACTCAGAGATCGGGTGAGGAGCTCTGCCATCAGGGAGGAGCTCGGTGTTGAGCCACTCCTCCTCAAGGCCGAGAGGAGCTAGATGGGGTGGTTCAGATACCTGGTCAGGATGCCCCCCGCGAGGCGTTTTGGGCATGTCACTCCGGGAGGAGACCAAGGGGCAGACTCCGGACCCGCTGGTGAGACTATGTCCCAAAGCTGGCCGGGGAACGACTTGGGATCTTTCCGGGTGAGCTGGAGGATGCAGCCGGGGTGAGAGAGGCCTGGGCTACCTGTTTGAGGCTGTTGCCTCCGTGACCTGACCCCGGAACAAGCAGAAGATGACGGAACGGAACTCTGTGTTATATATATTTTTTAAACTTTGACCAAAAGACATTCTGTTGTGCTAATCCTGTGCCTTTGTCTTACAGCCTTGCTGGACTTTTTTTTTAATAAATCCCGTTTGTTGTTCTGCGTTCGGGTCCTCTTCCGCCAACCACATCCACATCACGACATATTAATCAGATTGATAAATTTAATGTATTAATTACAGGCTATTCGTGATCTGCAAATGTGAATTTTGATAATCAAACATTATTCACATTGAGTCCTCGGTTTAATTAACAAACTACAACGCTCAGGCACAGAAATCAGTGACAAAACAAAGTATTATTTTTTCAACTTGTGAACTTCACCAGAAAGTCATGGATGCATTTTGATTCTTTCAAAGATTTGTATCTGTTTATGTGTTCCCCGAAAGATTTTTAGCCATGCCACCTATTAAACAAATCTTTTATTAAAGCAGCTCTGAGTCACTTTTCACACTGAGTTGTCCAGGCTCATCCTCACCATTACTGGTCCGGCTTATTGGAACGCAGCTGTCCTTGGAGAGCTCAAGCAACACTTTGAGTGAGAAAAATGTTCATGTTTTGCACAAAATATCACTTTTTTTTTCAGCAGAGCATTGAAGAGCAGTGAAGTATTCTTTTATAGTTGAATGATGACAAATATCATCAGAAGGATAGACTGTGTGTCCTTGAGCCGCTATGTTTTCCCTCGTGGGTAAAAACACCGTTCAAAAAAAGATTAGCATACATTTGTTGAGCCGCAAACATTTTTATTTTACTATTCACTTCTATTCATCTTAGAAAAGCTACAAGAAGGTGAAAATTTTGTGATAAATGCACAGAAATAGTCAGATGTTTTAGATTGATGGTATTAATTAGAGGACACGTCGTTTTTGTTCATCGCGGTCAGACATCTAATAACGATTTACTGTGATGTGAAACTCTGTAAAATGTGGTTATCAAAGACCATGGGAGAGATTTTTTTTGTCAGATTTGTGATTAAAACACAAGAGAGTGGCTCAGTGGTTGGAGCATTGCGGGTTCACATCCCACTGAGTTCAGTCTAGGGTCCTTGGAGAAGTCCCCTAACCCTCTGTTTCTTCTACCATTGGCGCCGTCATAGGTGGCAGCCTGCTGCGGTGTAGTGCGGCACATGAATTTCCCGGTCAGGGATTAATCTTCCTTTTCTTCTTTCAGCATTTCCCTTCAGGGGTCGCCACAGCAAGTCAGTTTCTTCCATCTAACCCTATCTCCTGCATCCTCCTCGGTCATACCAACTATCCTCATGTCTTCCTTCGCTGTATCCATGAACCTCCTCTTTAGCCTTTCTCTAGTCCTCTCCCCTGCTGGCTCCAAATCCAGCATCCCTCCTCCGATGGACTCTCTCTCCCTCCTCTGCACATGTCCAAACCATCTCAGTCTGGCCTCTCTGACTTTATCCCCAAAACCTCGAACATATGCTGTTCTCCTGACACACTCATTTTTAATCCTGTCCATCCTGATCACTCCCAGAGAGATCCTCAGCATCTTCATCTCTGCGACCTCCCTCTCTGTTTCCTGTCTTTTCATCAGTGCCACTGTCTCTAGACCAAACAGCATGGCTTTGTACACTTTCCCTTTCATTTTAGCTGAAACTCTTCTGTCACACATCACACCTGATACTTTTCTCCTCCCCTTCCAGCCTGCCTGCACACACTTCTTCACCTCTTTTCCACACTCTCCATTGCTCTAGACTGTTGATCCTAGATACTTAAAATCTTCCACCTTCTTTATCTCTTCTCCCTGTAACCTCAAATTTCCATTTGGATCCCTCTCATTCACACACATGTACTCTGACTTACTCTGACTAATCTTCATTCCTCTTCTTTCTAGTGCAAACCTCCACCTCTCCAGCTTTTCCTCCACCTCTTCCCTCCTCTTACTACAAATCTCAATGTCATCTGCAAACATCATTGTCCATGGAGATTGATGATATTAAAAAAAAAAAAGTAAAGATGCAGCCCTGCCACAGACTTCCAAACTGTCCAGGGTATGCATTGTGTTTACCAAGAAAATTTAAGCAGTTTATTTCAATTTTGAACAGAAAAAGTTAACTAAAACTGAAAGAAAATGAAGACACATACAGTCCTTCATAAATATTCATGAACATCAGTTGAAGTTAACCTTGGGAGCATGAGCAGGGAAAAGTAAACGGTTGTGTCAGTGGTTGAAAGATTCTGGAAATCACTCCAAACATGAAAAATTTTTATGCCCTTGGAGCAAAATGAAAAGGACACATTTATGAGATTTGAGCTTCACGGTTTTCCTCCCCCAACTGGAAAACATCTCCGTAAATCTGTGGGACACGTGAGGAAAAGTAGCTCTGGGGTGCATCGTTTATGTGCTTTATCGCACATTCACAACTATTATCAATAGAAGACAGCTTCACGGAGTCTGCACACGGTGATGAGCAACCAGGGGCTCACCACATTTATCAACCTCTGATTTTGGCACCAAGGACAAGCCAAACTATCAACACACCCACAAATACACACACAAATGTGCAGGACATGCAGGCTTTCCAGATAAAGGTGGTCAGGAGGATGGCGGCTGTAAAGTCACAGCTGCAAAGTTTGCTTTTGAAAGCTCATTTCAGATGGAGAGTGGCTTTGATTGAATCTATTTGAACTGTTTTTCAAGTATTTACATCTTTTTATTAAGCGTGTGTGAATTAATAAATAAATGTGTGTGAATGAGAGGGATCCAAATGGAAAAGTGAGGTTACAGGGAGAAAAGGTAAAGAAGGTGGAAGATTTTACTTATCCAGGATCAACAGTCCAGAGCAATGGCGCGTGTGAAAGAGAGGTGAGAAGGCGTGTGCAGGCAGGCTTGAACGGGTGGAGCAAAGTATCAGGTGTGATGTGTGACAGAAGAGTTCCAGTTAAATTGAAAGGGAAAGTGTACAAAACCGTGGTGAGACCGGCCATGCTGTTTGGTCTAGAGACAAAGGCACTGAGAAAAAGACAGAAAACAGAGATGGAGGTAGCAGAGATGAAGATGCTGAGGATCTCTCTGGGAGTGACCAGGATGGACAGGATTAGAATTGAGTATATAAGGTGAACAGCACTTGTTAGAGGTTTTGGGGATAAAGTCCGAGAGGCCAGACTGAGATGGTCTGGACATGTGCAGAGGAGAGAGAGAGAACATAGGAAGAAGGATGCTGGATTTGGAACCACCAGGAAAGAGGACTAGAGGAAGGCCAAAGAGGAGGTTCATGGATACAGTGAAGGAAGACATGAAGATAGTTGGTGTGACCGAAGAGGATGCTGCAGATAGGGTTAGATGGAAGAAACTGACTTGCTGTGGCGACCCCTGAAGGGAAGTGCCGAAAGAAGAAGAAATTGTTTTATTAAGCACTGTAAGTGAATAACATGTCAGTAGTTTCTAATTTCCTCCTCTACGTTCAGGGTTCATCCGTGATAGACTTCCTGGAGAATTTCACTCTTGTAACACCATCTGCCTGTTCAAATAATCACCACCCATAACGGTGTATATTTAAACATCTTCACAGTTTGGAGTGTTCGGTAGCGTGTCAGAGATCACTGAGAGCAATCACCGATCTGCATTTGCAATTAATCTAAAATCACTGCAGTAATGAGTCTTGGAGGTGACATTGTGGAAGGCTAATTTTCCAGCAGTGGCAACACAGACCCCCTCAGAGCCCAGAGAAACATTAAGGCAGAGAGAAATAATCATTTCTTAACTCTGTTTTACTTCCTTGAGGACTGAACATATTAAAGTGTGAATGGGCTTCTTCTGTTGGAGTTTATTGGCAGATTAAAGCAAACGATTTATTTTCTTATTGTAAAAGTAATGGAATTATATTGGTTGTGCCTGTCAACATGGAGTTGATTGTTAAAAAAAATACTCTATAATTTCAAAGTCCCACAAAGAATGAGAACGTCTATTTTTATTACATTTTGTCATGACATTGGGTTGCAGGGGGTGCAGGTCGTTATTATTAAGGATTGTGCATTTTGGTCAAGCAGCCAGAAAGACCTGGCTGGAATGGAAGGTATAACCCGACACTGAAGAGAAGGCAGACTGCCTTTTGAAAGGCAGCTGCCCAAAGACCTTCAGGTGTCAGAAATTAGACCAATAAAGGAAAGCCCCCGGGCTCCCTCTGGTGGTGGGTGAGGGAACCATGACAGTACCACCACCTGGGGCAGTCAAGGATCACGTGGCGCGGCTTGACGTGGCGCAGCTTGACGTGGCGCGGCTTGACGTGGCGCGGCTTGACTTTGGCGCAACACGGCAAAATATTTTTTGTTAAAATAAATGTTTATTTTTTTTCAATTATTTAAATGTTAAAATCTGAGATAAGTCAGATGGGGTGGTCAGGGCATCTGGTTACGATGCATCCCAACTGCCTCATTGGTGAGGTGTTTCAGATACGTCAAGTAGGCCCCCAACCTGCTTGAGAGACTACTTCTCATACCTGTATGGGAAACGCATCGGGATCCTCCCGGGTGAGCTGGAGGATGCAGCTGGGGTGAGGGAAGCCCAGGTTTTCCATCTGAGACTGTTGCCCCCACGACCTTGCCCCGGATAAAGGGAAAACAACGAATAGGAATGTCTTTATATTTATTTCTTTTCCTCAAAGTAAAATTTATTTTTCTGTAATTGTATCCTTCAAATGGTGAATCTACATACAAGACAATAATTATAAACACATTCAGGCAAATTAAGGACTTGGAATGAGCAAACACAGTGACATGCACGTTTTGGAATCCCAAGGTACCCAAAAACGAACCTTCAAACTAACAAGCTTTTGTCTTTTTCTGTTTTCTTTGATTTATTCATTTGATTTCATAAAAACACATAAATAATATATTTGTTTTTTTCCAAGGTTTTTTATAAAAAAATGATCCAAAAACCTTAATTTTATGTACCCATTAGTACATTGATGGGATTTGGAAATATCCCAGCGGATTGATTGTTTTTAGTGATCCATACAAACCACAATTTGAAAATGTTTTTTTTAGAACTTATTGAGGATTGCAACAATAATATCTCAGCTGACATTAGAGTGCCACACATATTGGTGACTGGTTTGGAAAAAAAGTCTTTCTGTATGGAATTTGTATTTCCTCCCCATTTATCCACATACCCACCAAAAATATGCAGGTCAGGACAATTTGTCAATGTAAATTGTCCTTTTGAGAGCGTGTGCACAGATTTTTGCTTCTACAGTAGTCCGTGGCAAAGTGGTGACCAGATCAGGATGTCACACTTAATGCTGGGCAGGATACATTTAGACACTCCTGGTCACACATTATTGGATCCCCATTTAATTAAATGGCTAGGATAGTTTAGGACATGCTGAATTTAGAGTATAAGAATTTAGAAAAGTTATTTGTCAAAAAGTCTGATATGGGGTCTATTATGCTGAAACACAATTTATTTTGAGGGATTTTTTTGGTACTGTTATTAGTTATTTTTACACTCATCGGATTCCAGTCTCCCAAATTACAGAGATGCAATACGATTATTCAGGTCACAGGAGATTTAAATTAGCTGCAACTGGACACGAAGGGATGATGAACAAGACAATAAAGCAGGAAAATAAAAACAGCTTCACATGGATATCATCCATGCATGCATATTTCAATCATTTTTCATTTTAATATCTGAACCTACATGGCTTTTATCTACCCGGTGTAGTCACAACATCTTCAACAGCTCAGTAAGTAGATATGGATGTGATATCAATATGAAATTTCAAATAATTCAACCTGAACGAGAAGCTAAATGTAATTTAAAAATATGTCAACAAAAAAGAAGAAAGAAAATATCAAATTAAATATGCATCGATCCGTCGTGGTAAAGAAAGAGCTGAGCCGAAAAGCAAAGCTCTCGATTTACAAGACGATCTACGTTCCAACCCTCACCTATGGTCATCAGCTGTGGGTGGTGATCGAAAGAATGAGATCACGGATACAAGCGGCCGAAATGAGCTTTTTCTGCAGGGGGGCTGGGCTCTTACTCAGAGATTGGGTGAGGATTTCTGCCATTCGGGAGGAGCTCAGTGTTGTGCCGCTCCTCCAGGTCGAGAGAAGCCAGATGGGGTGGTTCAGGCATCGGGTCAGGATTCCCCGAGCGCCTCGCTGTTAAGGTGTTCTGGGCACGTTTCATCGGGAGGAGATCAAGAGGAAGACCTCAGACCCGCTGGAGAGACTATGTTTAACAGTTGGCTGGGGAACAACTCGGGATCGTCTTGAATGAGGACGTTACCTTTTCGGTCCTTTGCTGGAATATGGTTGTTTTCTTTATTTCATTGATATGAGGTTGCACTGTGACCGAAATAAATAAATAAATAATAATAATAATGAGCTGGACGATGCAGCCAGGGTGAAAGAAGACTGGGCCTCCCGTCTGAGGCTGTTGCCCCCGCGACCCAGCCCTGGATAAGCAGAAGACGACGGACGGAACGGAAATATGCACCCTAAACAATCTAATAAGGGATACTGGTGAGTTTTGAAAGCTGTCTATTGGTTTAATCTTAATTCATTTTAAAAACTTTCCTTTGTGAAGACCTATTCTTTGAGGAGTTAAATAAGTTTGTCTGGAAGTTTAAATAAAACAGATCTAGTGAGATGTGTGTGAAGGTGAATTGGACTTCTTATAGAACAACATCGTATAATTCCTCCATCAAACACCGGCATCCGCTCAGGTATTACCACCGGTCCTCCAGAGATGATTGTTCATCACCTCCTAATTTTTTCTCTCATCGTTTGCATCTCATTAGCTGTTGACTTACTGTCACACTTTGATGCTTTTTCTTACTTTGATTATGCAGTTATTTACTAGTTGTGCAGTGCTCCCAAAAATAGCATCAGTTACATCTTCTCCACCAGCAAACACAAGCAGCAGCTGTTGGCAGTCATGGTCGAGCAACACCTGGACGACTGTGTGCACAGAGCTACACATCAATCACCAGCGCTTCCTGCCATATCCTGTTAGCTTAGTGGAATTTACTCTACCCTTATTTGGGTGTTTGAGGCTCAAAACAGTTAGAAAAGTCCCAACTTCCATGTTTTACTTCATGTACCCATACTTATTGGGTATTTTTAGGGTAAGCCTTAAAGATGAGGTTTCATGCAAAATCAAACTGGTTTTCTATTTTATTCATGTATGTTTGAAAGATTTGTGTGCTCTCCAGTCTAGTATTTGGATACTGTTTGCCCACAATATTGTTCTTGGCCATGGATTTTGTTTGCTGCCACGCCCATATTCCAATGAAAGCAGGAAATGTTTTAATGCACATGCTCGATGTACGACCCAACTGTGAGTTCCATTTCTATGTAAAATGCACCAAAAAGATGAATGAAAAAGAATATGTGAAAAGAAAATGAGAAATACATAAAATTGAGAAACGTTAAAAAAGATTTAGCTAAGCCGTGCTAGTTTGATGTGCAATTACACACAATTTGAAGCCTAAACAATATTTACACTGTATTCTGAAAGGTCCATGGGGAAGGACAAAGTAGTGAACGAGAGTAGGGACGAATTTGTTGTGATGTGGAAGGAGGAGGACCCAAACACAGGACGAAACAAGGATTATTGAATACAATTCAGGTAAGTCTGTAAAGCAAAGGACACAGGATTGGCTCAAGTTCAAATAATAACAGAGCACAATCATGGTCAAGCAACTAGGAATGGTATAACCCTACATGGAAGTCCAGGGTGAAATCCATGGCACCCTTAAATAGATGGCAGGGTCCACAGGTGTGTGGCATCAGTAATCAATTTCAAGTGTCCCTAATCAGGGTAATGAGGAACATCCAGGGTTCCTTCTAGTGGCAGGTGAGAGAATCCTGCCAGAATTCACAACGTCAAAAACAAAAGTGACTCTAAACAAATGTAGGCTTTTTTTGGGCGAGTAATTCACGTTTCTAAGCAAACATGTTTTTCTCTATAAGCTCGAATTTATCTTCAGATCCAGCAAAATTGCATTAGTTTGAAACTTCATCATTTCATGACACATTTAAATTTGAAAACATTCTTTTTGTTGGAGAGAACGTTTAGCTTCTGTTGAACTTTACCTGTCAGTCAATCTAAGCAGAAAGGTGATTGTGGTTCATTCGCTCACTAATTAGACTCAATCAGCAGCTAATTATACCTGGTTCGTTGTGAACCGCTGCTGTTTGCTTTGTTCTGCCAGGTAGGAGTCTTGGAAGTAATTATTTGTCTGTCGGCAGTGATGAAAAATAATTGAACTCTTTGTAAAGTTACTTTCTTTAATGAGAATCACAAACTAATCAGAATAAAGTTTATAATGTCAGCTACTCATTAAAATATTCATTAGTGTAATTTTTTATATCTTATATTCAAAATTGAGTCACAAGGGTGTTGGCAATTAGTACCAAATGAAAAATAGGGTGCACCCTAATCAGGTCACCAGTATGTTGCGGGATTAGTTTGAATAAAATGCCAAAAGCAACTCCACGAGTGAATTAGCAATTTATTTTTTAGGAAAAATAATATTACAATGTTTTTGACATCCTGATATTATTCACGATGAATATTCACAACGTTTTTGACATTGTGAAGTCTGTCAGGATTCCCTCGCTTGCCACCAGAGGGAGCCCTGGATGTTCCTCATCACCCTGATTAGGGACACCTGAGATTGATTACTGATGCCACACATCTGTGGACCCTACAAATTGCTCAGTTTTTCTTCTTTAAAAATCAGTTCTTGAGCATGTTCGCTCTCTATGCATGTTCTATTTTCATAATTTAACACACTGCGGCTGTGACTTTTAACACGTTTGGGTGTGTAAAGAGTCGGTTAACAGGTTAACTAATTAACAGCTATCATCGTCACACTACAAAGGAAGCTATGTAAAGTCAAAGCTGAACTCAACTTTCTGTGCTACAGATCTAATTTCTGCATGTTTTCTTTCCAGTTTCTGATGCAAATGTACAGAATGTCCTCATTCTGATTGAAACCAATCCATCTAATCTAATCTTACATTTCTGATTCTACATAATGGAAGAAAACAAACAAAAAGAAACAGCTGTTTAATGTTCCTGCCAAGAGCGATGTTTAACGTAATTCATCAGACGGATCTTTACATTCTCTACTTAAGTATCCCCACATGGTTAAACATGCTGTTTCAGCTTTTCCTCTTCCTAGAGATAAAATCACCCACTAGCGAATCAGCAGACGGGCGCTTTGATGTCGAATGAAACATCGTGTTCTTTTCTTTATCTCCTACCTTCACCAGAATTATAAGAAGAAAGCAACCGTCAGACTGATACCACAAAAACATCAACTCCTGCTTTAAGAAAGGCTTTTCTTAACCTTTAAATAAACTTGTAGGGTTTGCACATGTGGAAATACAACATAGAAAGTCAGAAGAGAAAAAAAATGATTTGTTGATTGTTCTTTACCTCAGTCAGCCATTTAGAACCCCTGCCCCCAAAACTGTACATTTTTTGTATTGAGTTGGATCTCAATGTCACATAAAACCAATTTACTAATAAACTGTAAATTAGCTCAGAAAATACATTTTTAAAATCTTACCATATAAATATGCACTTTGAACTATTGATAGCCTGGGCTTCAAGAAAAACATTTTTCTTACTTTAAAGAGGGGGCATTTTTTTTTGTGGGGTCATAATTCTCAATGCATGTACAGATGAAAATGGCTCCTTTCAATTTGCTAAGAAATTGAATTTTCACCAAAAAAAGTTCAGCTTCATCGTCTCAGATGGGAAGCCCAGGCTTATCTCACTCCGACTGCATACTCCAGCTCACCTGGAAGGATCCCGAAGCGTTCCCCCGCCAACTGTGAGACGTACTAGTCTCTCTAGCAGGTTTGGAGCCAGCTTCTGGGTCTTCTCCCAGTGGGACGTGACCCGAAGCACCTCACCAGCGAGGCGCTCGATAGGCAACCTTACCAGATGCCTAAACCTCCCCTTTTGGCTTCTCTCGACCCAGAGGAGCAATGGCTCTACTCTGAGCTCCTCCCGGATGGCAATACTCCTCCTCTGATTGAGAGTCCAGCCACCCTGCAGAGGAAGCTGATTTTGGCCGCTTGTATCCGCAATCTTGTTTTTTCGGTCGCCACCCACAGCTTTTGACCATAGGTGAGGGTAAAAAGAAAGTCATTTAGTTTATTCTAGTACACTTTTTTATTTTTGATTTCATGAATTCCACCCTCCTCTCGCTTACTGCTTCATCCTGGTGCGTTTTTATGCGAGGGCAGGGAGTAACTAACAAATTATTTTAATATGTTAAAACAATGAGATTAGAAAACTGAAATAGTTCCAATAATTCAGTTTTATTTATCCATTTGAATGGAAATAGAAAACAAATACACTCACACAGATAATTATTGGCTCAAGTCAACAATGAAGCCAAGAAGAGAGCCAACTTGGACATGAACAAAAAAGATGAAAGCTATAAAGAGCACTCGTGTTGAAAAGTGGTATTTAATAGTTTAATGTGACTGGAATTAAAACGTTAGACTATTGATTGGTTCTTCCATTCTAGCGCTCCCGTAGCAGCTCCCATGGGGCATTAATGAAAACAACGGCTTAAAGGTGTGGTCATGGAGGCTTAAAACGCACTTGGCTTTGGCATCACTTGCCTATTGCATCTAAGCTTAACATCTGCGTATCTGTTATTTTGGAAGGGACTTTGAAGGCATGGCGTTGAAAAAAAGGTGTGGCGAATACCAACGATGCATTCAAAATGTGTCATGGTGGTTCCAAAACCTCTGAAAAATTTATTCCCATGAAATTCTAATGGAACTAAACTTGCCAGGATTCTTTTTGGGCTTGCATAGGAAAAATTATGCACACGTTGATCCCTGCGACCGCTCCCCTCTCACCCCACTACTTTGCATTTAGCTCCAATTTCACCTTCTGCTTCTATGCTAATATCAGCAGCTATGATTCAATCCTCTTTGCCTCCTGATGGCTTTGGAGAGCCTCAGCGTGCAAATTAGCTTGACGGATTCATGGCTTCCCGCAACGCATAATCACTCTCATCTCGTCCTCCTCTTGCTCTTCTCGGTGTCAACTCATCGATCATTTGGGGGCAAATTTGATATCATTGGCAACTAAACAATCAGTTACATATAAAAACACACCGACCGCCATAACATCACCTTGGCTCAGATTTTGTGTGGAGCTGCAGGTTTTTTTCAAGTGTGTGAAATATGAAAATGGGATTCATACCAATCCCTGTCAGCTGTGAGGATCCCATGGGGGCAAAGTCATCATGATGAAAAATGTGATGTAGATGCAAAAATATGTCAAATGTTGCATGGGTGTGCTGACATGGCAACTTCTGAATGCAAATAAATTGGTATAGGATTCCAGCTGAAGTGATACATGGTGAACGCCAGCTTCTTCATTCAGTGTCATAAAAGATTCAAATGCCCAAAAGTTGTGCAAAGGAAAAAATGTATTATAAGATGGAAACGGCTCTTTTAAAAGTTTTAAGTGAAAAATTTTAGTTGAATTGATCTTTTTCTGGTTGTTTATTTTAATTTACTTTATTAATCCCTCATTGGGAAATTTATGTGCCGCATTTCTCTGCAAGCAGGCTGCCAACTATGATGGCGCCAATGGTAGGAGAAACGAGAGGTTCTGTGTCTTCTCCAAGGACCCTAGACGTGCACTCAGTGGGATGCGAGCCCGCAAACTTCTGGTTGATGGGCGAACAGTCTAACCACTCAGCTATCATCTCCCCTGGGTTTATACATTTTTAAAACAAGAAGAAATTACCAGACCATTTTTAAAGACGAAAAAAAAAAAAAATTTAAAGCATAAAAGAAGCCACGGACTTCCACAAAAAGAGTATTAGAAAAATAACGGTTTGCACTAGAAAGAACAGGAATTAAGATTAGTCAAAGTAAAACAGAGTACATGTGTGTAAATGAGAGGGATCCAAATGAAAAAGTGAGGTTACAGGGAAAAGAGATAAAGAAGGTGGAGGATTTTAAGTATCTAGGATCAACAGTCCAGAGCAATGGAGAGTGTGGAAAAGAGGTGAAGAAGCGTGTTCAGGCAGGCTGGAATGGGTGGAGGAAAGTATCAGGTGTGATGTGTGACAGAAGAGTTTCAGCTAGAATGAAAGGGAAAGTGTACAAAACTGTGGTGAGACCAGTCATGCTGTTTGGTCTAGAGAAAGTAGCACTAAGAAAAAGACAGGAAACAGAGATGGAGGTAGCAGAGATGAAGATGCTGAGGATCTCTCCGGGAGTGACCAGGATGGACAGGATTAGAATTCAGTACATCAGGGGAACAGCACATGTTAGAGGTTTTCGGGATAAAGTTTGAGAGGCAAGACTGAGATGGTTTGGACACGTACAGAGGAGAGAGAGAGAGTACTTAGGAAGAAGGATGCTGGATTTGGAACCACCAGGAAAGAGGACTAGAGGAAGACCAAAGAGGAGGTTCATGGACGCAGTGATGAAGACATGAAGATAGTTAGTGTGACCGAGGAGGATGCAGGAGATAGGGTTAGATGGAAGAAACTGACTTGCTGTGGCGACCCCTAAAGGGAAATGCCGTAAGAAGATGAACGGTAGCAAAATTAACATTGTCTATGCTTTTTTTAGACAAAATCCACCTTTTGACGTGTTCCTCTTTAAACTCGGACTTGTCACCTCTTGTTGGTGACAAAAAGAAAGATTAATCTGAATTATTCCCACTTCAGCTTAAAAACTTCTAAGATTCACAAATTAAAAGCGTTTGTGAGTCTTAGACTGTTCTTTTAAAATGACCTTGCCTTTTCTCTGAAGCATCTTTGACCTTCAGCTTCTCAAATCTCGCTGTGCTTCATCCTCTCATGTGTGAGAAAGTGGGACAGTGCACAGAGGGAAAATCCCATCATGCCTTTCCTATGACTGATTTTCAGTCATGCCACATGCTCTGGCACACATCCAGGCTGGGTTAAGTATTCCTGCATGCACTGTGATGTTTCCGCGGGCGACCGGTCCCCTGACTTTCCTCCAGCTCTTTGAAGTTCTTCATGTGCAAAAAAAGAGTGAAAGAAAATGTAAGAACCAAGTGGAGAATTGAGGTCAGGGTAGGATTCAGAGTAGTGTTTCCGTGGCGATGATACCCTCCCACATTTGTAATTCAAAAATTTTAATATTTATATGATAAAAAAGGGAGTCAAACTGAAATATTTCTCAAAGATGGTGGAGATCAAAAAGAGTGAAAGCATTTGGTGGAGAGAGGGGGAAGAAGGAGGGAAAAAAGATCAAGTTTAAAGCTGACTGCTGTCGAGGAACAAAATCCAGTGAAGTTTCATGATGATTCATACCTGCAGCTGACATCCAACGATAGAAGACGGAGAAGAAATGATAATATCGGAGTGGAAGACCTGAAGTCACATTGGGAATATACGCAAAACTATTTTACCAAATGTGCTTAAACTGAAAACTGAAAATATGGGAACATTTAAGTGAGGTGTTGGGGGTGGTGTTTAAGGGGTGGTGTATAAACGGTCATTGTGGTGCCTTTTTTTGTTGTTGTTGATCAGTCTCAAGGAAGTTGAAACAATGTTTTGAGCAAATCCTTGACGACTGGTTGAGTTTTATTCTTCAATGATGAAAATAATAAAACAACATGGAGCTCTTTTATCCCATCCCAGCCGCTTGGTCCGTCGTGGTAAAGAGAGAGCTGAGCCGAAAAGCAAAGCTCTCTATGTACAAGTAGATCTACGTTCCCACCCTCACCTATGGTCACCAGCTGTGGGTGGTGACCAAAAGAATGAAGATCGCGGATACAAGCGGCCAAAATGAGCTTCCTCCGCAGGGTGGCTTGGCTCTCACTCAGAGATCGGGTGAGGAGCTCTGCCATCTGGGAGGAGCTTGGTGTCGAGCCGCTCCTCCTCCAGGTTGAGTGGAGCGAGATGGGATGGGTCGGGCATCTGGTTAGGATGCCCATCGAGCGCCTCGCTGGTGAGGTGTTTCGGGCACGTCCCACCG
Organism: Neostethus bicornis; assembly: GCA_902685375.1. NCBI lineage: Eukaryota > Metazoa > Chordata > Actinopteri > Atheriniformes > Phallostethidae > Neostethus > Neostethus bicornis. The sequence goes on along the minus strand of CACRXE010000076.1, from coordinate 7,667,661 downwards.
GAAGGAGACTGAGAGGCAGACCCTGGACCCGCTGGACAGACTAAGTCTCACAGCTGAACGGGGAATGACTCTGGATCCTTTCGGGTTAGCTGGAGGATGCAGCCAGGGTAAGAGAAGCCTGGGCTTCCCGTCTGAGGCTGTTGCCCCCACGACCCGGCCCCGGATGAGCGGAAGATGACGGAACCGAACGGAACATACAGTAATTCCTTTGTCATTTTTTCAACTGTCTTTCTGTAAAATATCTAGTTTGAAAATAAGGAGGAGCTAAGGTGACCACCTGTCCCGCTTTGGTCGTACCGTCTCGCTTTTTAGGCTCATGTACCACGTTCTGCATGCCACATATTGTTATGTTCGATCACCAATGAAAAGTGGGACATGGACGTGATATGCGGGATGCGGGACACAAGCCTAAAAAGCGGGAGGGTACAGCCAAAAGCGGGATAGGTGGTCCCCTAGAAGGAGCATGGACCCCAAGAAGGTAAAATGACATTCCTTCTCATTACTGTGAATTTAGCATAAATTGAGAAAGTGCTGAGTAACTTACACGTATTATAAGCAAGAGGTGGGGTACACCCTAAACAAGTCACCAGTGTTGTGGGGCCACATATAGAACAAAAAATGTTGTGTTCCCCTTTAAATATATGCAGAGTTGTTTTCTCTGAATAAATATTTGATAATTAGGAAATTCCTGTCCGCTTTAAAAAGTTCCTATCATTGTTTAACTTATCTTTATAATATGTGGGTTCAATTATTAATTTTGAACAAATTTATTGACAAATACAAAAAACTGAAGGAAAAAAAATTAAATAATGTTATAGAAAATAAAAATGATCTTTCACAGTTTATTGAATAAAAATAGTGCTGATTTATCATTGGTGGCTGACAAAGTAAGGTCAGCGACGGTCCTCCGGGAAACAATCTGACTCAGAGAGAAAGATGGATGTTTTGTACTGAAACTGAAATTCTCCAAGGAACAACCATTAGCCCTGATTTAAATGTCTCCATGAACTTTGATGAAAGTGTGATGGAAGGTGTGAGATTTCCCCAAGTGGTGATTATCCCACTGCATTACAGCAAATCTGCACAATCCCACAGGGAGAGCAAACCAATCACTGTCTTTTTCTTTGCACATCATCCATCCATCCATTTTCTGAACCCCTTATACAACACAAGACCGCAGGGGTGGGCATGCTTACAGACTAGAATCAGGAGAGGCAGGGTACATCTTGGACAAGTTTCCAGTTTGCCACATCTGTCGTGCAGGAACGTGAAAATGGATGAACTTGTGTTCGAATTTTTTCAATAGCAAGTCATTGTCAATTTATTGTAAACATACACTGGGGAGGAAACAGGTTTTTTTCCCCCATTCTGTTTTTTTCCCCACTTATCTGGGGTCAGATTGAAGGGGCAACAGCCTCAGACGGAGCCTTCCACCCCGGTTGCATCCTCTAGCTCAGCTGGCAGGATCCCGAGGTGGTGTCCGGCCAGCTGTAAGTCATAGTCTCTCCAGCAATTTCGGGGTCTGCCACTGGGTCTCCTCCCGGTGGGACTTGTCTGAAACACCTCACCAGTGAGGCTTTCGAGAGGTATCTTAACCAGATGCCCGAACCACCCCATCTAGTTTCTCTAGACCTGAAAGAGCAACAGCTCTACTCCGAGCTCTTCTCTGATGGCAGAGCTCCATACTTTACCTCTGAGTGAGAGCCCAACCACTCTGCGGAGGAAGCTCATTCCAGCCGATTGTATCCATGATCTCGTTCCTTTGGTCACCAAAGGAATAGGAATACAGATCAAATGGTAAATCGAGAACTTTGCTCTTTGGCTCAGCTCTTTCTTCACCACAACGGACTGATGCAGCGTCCTAATTATTGCGGACGCCGCACCGACCTGTCTAAACTAAGTTTACTAGTTTCGTTTCTTTTTTCTTCCAAGGTTGTTTGACATACTCATTTTAAGAAGAACGTTTCAATTTAAATTGAAAATAAATGTTTAGTTTTGGAAAAAAAAGTCGTGCAGTAACACAATAATTTCATTGTCCGGTTGGCGGTTATCACTTATTCAACTTGTGTTCAGAAAAATGCCCCAGCCTTTCCTAAAAATGTGTTTTAGTTCCATAAATATATATTTTTGTGCTTTTTAAAAAAAAAATAACAATAAAAGCTAGAGCTTTTGAGCTCTTATGAAAATAAACTAGTCCTTAATTTGTTTGCATTAGAGCGTTTAGTTGCAGACCGAGTATTCAATTCTGAAATTTTATTTTTGTAGTTTTGTGTTGCATTACTCGTTATTTACCCAAAAAAGAGGGAAACCAACTTTAACTTACTCGTGCACTCTAATTACTGTAAACAAATTATGCAAACAGTTGGCTCAAAATTCCATTAAGGAGATGCATGATATTGCAAGTTTTTAAATTGCTCAACAAAGTAAAAAACAAAAAACAAGGTAAATTGGAATTAATAATATAAAAAAGATACTTTTTTTTCAAATTAAATTGCAGATTTACACATCAACATTAAAATTTTAATATCTAAATGAAGAAAGGCACCAAGTGGAAGTTTTTTACACAAAGAGATGCATGAACAGGGCAGCTCGGTGGTGCAGTGGGTAGCACATTGGCCTCACAGCAAGTAGGTTTTGGGTTCAAATCCTGGGTGGGGATGGAGATTGGAGCACAGGCCTTTCTGTGTGGAGTTTGCATGTTCTTTGCGTGCGTGTACTCCGGTTTCCTCCTACCCTCCAAAAATATGCATGTTAGGCTGTTTGGCTAGTACCAAATTGCCCCAAGGAATGCGTGTGTGTGTACGGCCCTTGCCTTAAATCAACCGGGATGGGCTCCGGCACCTCCCGCAACCGCGCAGGGGATGGACGGATAAGACGGTGACTGACTGAGATGCATGGACCGAAATTTTCACGAGGTAGAAATGTACTTTACTTTTTTAGGTTAAAATAGACATGAATAAACAAATCAAAGCAAAATTTGAGTTTATTTGAGAATAAACAAGTAAATAAGATTAATTCAAGTAACTTTTTGGACAATAATAAAAATCTCTCCCTGACTCTAACTTCAAACTAGACCCAGAGACAGTTTAACGATGTAAAATAAAAGCATGCACCGTTTATATCTGCATGTTTTTCTGCTTGGTTTCTCTCTGTTTTCTGAGTCCGAACTGGTGAGAAACTAGAGTTGTGAAGCCCTCCAATAGGCTCGATGTCTGAGACCAAAACTGAGTCATGGTCTGATAAACACACTGCAACACAACTGCTGCATGAATCCGTATGCTCATGCATGTGACAGGAACTGCTCGCTTGGATAATTAACCTTTATTCCTTCAGGCTGCACATTGAAGGCTAGACTGTGGCACAACTGGGATTTGTCCAGGGGGAGAATTGTGTGGTTATAAGGTTTAAGAAGCTAAGTGGACCTGGAAGGTGGAGGATTGGAATAAACTGTTGTCAGAAAAACTTAGTTTGCTCTTCAGGCCAAAAAAAAAAAACAAGGTTAGAAACAAACTATAGTCTGACAAACTGGGAGAAGGAATGTTTACAGGAGGAAAACTGATGGTTTATTAGATGGATTAGAAAAACGGATTCACTTTTCTGTTTGTCAGAGGATTTTTCCAGTTGTTCCCAAGATCCATGTGTAACATCTGCCATACAACCGGAATAACTGCTTGCTTGACGGTCGCTACATGCAAAGTTTACACTGTTTAGATTCCTCTATGGGGAACTGGCCACAGGAACGTGGCCGTCCTGCCCTGTGGTACAAAGTTGCCTCAATGAGGGATTTGAAGTTGTACAACATCAACGCAGCAGATCTGGAGTCAGTGATCTCTGGCTGGTATAGGTGGCGTGCAACAGTCAAAATCAGTACTAAAGAGGCTGAGGTTAACAAACAGATCAAGCATGAGGCCACAAACACCCAGAAACAGCAAATAAGTCAGTCTGCCACTGCTCCCCCCATGACTCGAACCACCTATCGCATTTGCAGCAAGCGTGGTAGGAGCTGCATTTCCCACATTGGTTTATTCAGCCGCATTAACAGATAAGTATCCAGGTGCAGAATCAGTTGTCTCTCGGGACAGAAGGATGCCAACAACTGTTTAAATTCTAAAATTGTGGAATATCGTAAATCTTGTCTGAGGTTGCAAATAAAATTCAAAGCGCATTAAAACTAATGCATATTCTTTTACATTTTTAATTTGAGTGAAACAACAGAGTATGAACGCTAAAATAGTTTCTGCTGATGAAGCAAGAACAAAATCCATGCCAAAAAACAATCCGGAGTTCAAGTAGCATCTGCATACGGACAGGAGAGCTCGCAAATACATAGGTCAAATATGACTTAAAAAACCATGGCTTCAAGTATTTTTTGAATAATGTTCAAATATAATAGAAAAAAAATGATTTTGCATAAAATTTGCATAAACAAATGCATTATAGAATTTTTCAAATAAAATTTGGTGTAATACATTTTATAGAAATTGTGATAATGTTGTCGGAAAGTCACAAAATCATCTCCAGATAATTAAACTGGGTCATGAAGTCTGAATGAAGGTCATATCTTCACAAATGATGGCTTCATGACGAATGTCAGGTTTAAAAAATAATCAAAAAAATATTTTATTTATAACCATTTAAACTGAAAAAACTTTTTAAAGTGCAATTTGAAATTAATCTTTTACCTAATTTTTTAAGGATTTACTCTTTCTTTTATTGCAGAAAACATAACTTTTAATGTGAAAAAAATATTTTGCAATTTTATACATTTTAAAGATAAAATTTCATTAAATGCAATTCATTCACTGTATTTAAAATTTTTTTATATAATTGAAACTTCAAAATTTCCTTCCTTTCTTTGACAAAATAGTAAAACTTGATGTTTAAAGCAGTTTGTGTTCCCTGCCCCCTTTGGGTTTGAACAAAGTTTTTAAAAAAAGAATTAAACCTTCTGACTCAGAAAAAACAATTTAAAAAGTTCTCCTGTCAAACTCTTTGAAATCATTTTCATATTCACTTGAGCGGAACGACTAGCTCAGCCGAACCATTTGCATAAGAATGATGGCGTCCGGTAAATTGGTTTCCTTTTGCGAACGGCTCAACATGTCTTTGCATTCTTATCAGGTGTTTCTTTCATTTTGACCTAAAATTTGCAGACTGACGACCTTAAGCTGGAAATCCAACCTGCTCTCACGGAATAAATCTAATAACAGCACTTTTTGTACTGCTCAGTAGAAACTAGGCGGTTGTAGCTCCATGTACTACAGGAATACATGGGTTTTAGTTTAGTTGATACATTAACCGACACACCTATGAAATTTAGAATGTGTTATGGATATTTTATGGTTTAAATATCATTTATTAATAATTTTCTCCATTGATTGTTCTTTGTATTTTTTTGTTTTGTTCTATCAGCCTTTTTGGACAAACCTCGTCTCAAAACGGATTTGGGAGGATTCCTCTTTTATTGTTTTGAGGAACAAAAACTTCCATTGATGTCTGGTCTGTGCACCGTCCTGATAACAAAGCTGCCAACGCTCTCTCATAATCACTCTACCAATAATAAAAAAAAGCAATTCTCTCCAACAGCATGATGCTTAGAGTGCCATTGATTCTGTCATTTTTCTTTTCTGTTGCTCCAGGTACTCTGGAAGGTGACAGGATTTCAGCAAAGTCACGAGCAGCTGTAATCGTAAGTGGAGTGTGAGGACAGAATTACAAACAGTCTGTGTGCTGGTAGAAGGGCTGACCTTTTTTTAACCCAAAGGTGATTTGCTTCCATCTAAACTTTGTCAGGAGGTCGTTTAACCATCAGATCTAACTCACAATCTAACTCAAATCTCACAATCATGAAATCAATTTTTAAAATGATTTGAGGTATTTTGTCGAAAAAAGAGCTGAAAACATCTTTTGGAACTGTTTTCCACAGTATTTGTCCAAATTTTCTAAATGCCCCTGGTAGGGTCACCCAAGGCAAACAGGTCCTAGGAGAGGAGCCAGACAAAGTGTGGCTCCAAAAACCCCTATGAAGATATCAAACATGGCCAAGTTCCTCTTGCCCGGGCGCGGGTCACCGGGCCCCCCTTGGAGCCAGGCCCGAGGGTGGGGCATGAGAGCGAGCGCCTGGTGGCCGGGCTTTCACCCATGGAGCCCGGCCGGGCTCAGCCCGAACAGGAGGCATGGGCCGCTCTTCCAGTGGACTCATCACCTGCAGGAGGGGCCATAGGGGTCGGGTGAAGGAGGAGATGGGTGGCAGCCAACGGCGGGGACCCTGGCGGTCAGATCCTCAGCTGCATAAGCTAGCTCTAGGGACGTGGAATGTCTCCCTTCAGTCCACAAAAAAAAAAGAGTTCTAACTACTTTAATCATTATAAACTTTGGGCAAAATATGCACCAAAATGCAAAAAAAATTATTTATTTTTCAAAATGTTCTGGGTGGAATGACCCCAGACCCAACAGCACACATGCTCGTTTTGTCTGTTACCTCAAGCCCCCCCTTCAGAAAATTCTAGATTCGCCCCTGCTCATGGCTCCAAGCAGAGGTGTTAGCTCAGTGGTAGATTGTCTGTCTTTGGACCAGGGGAACCCAGTTCAATTCCCACTGGGCCCAAGCCTAAGGGTCCCTGGAGAAGACACCTTACTCCAACCATTGGTGCAGCTATGGCTGCCTGCTGTGGTGCAATGCAGCAAAAGTAATTTCCCCATGAGGGATGAATATAGTATGTTCTTCTTTCAGCATTTCCCTTCAGGGGTTGCCACAGCAAGTCAGTTTCTCCCATCTAACCCTATCTGCTGCATCCTCTTTGGTCACACCAACTATCTTCATTTCTTAGAAGATAGAAGAACCCCCTCTTTGGTGTTCCTCTGGGGCTCTTGCCTGGCGGTTCCAAGCCCAGCATCCTTCTGATGATGTACTCTTTCTTTAGTATGATAAAATAAAAAATAGAATAATTAAAAAAGTCCTTTGCAGGGTCCATTTTTACATCTATTTTGCACCTGCTCAATTTTAGCGTCCTGGGATCCTAAAGGGTACATGCCTACTGTCCTTTTAAAACAGAGCTTCAAAGGTTCGCGTTGCTTATTTCTATAGATTTTCAAAAACCAACATATCGTGTTTACAGGAAAAGGCTCTGAGCATCTAAACCCTTCAAACTGTGGGTACACTCTCTCATGCTTCCTTTGTAAGTTTCAAAAGGGCCGTTGGAATCTTTTCATGTTGTCTGAAATAGAAACAGGATAAAAGTACTTGAAGCTCTTGTGAGAGTTAGAAAGTCTGTGTTACCATGATGGTCCGCACAGCGGCAATGACCTCAGATACCTGCTGATGTTTGGGTTGAACGTTACATGAAGCTTTAAAAACTTTTCAGTAGTCGCTAAAAGTTCACACTCCAGCCCACGGTGGCCTTTTTTCAACACCTACACTTCCTGTACCTTCACAAAAGTTCACAGTGAGCACAGTCACTTCAGCTTTCAATGACGGGTTCATCTATTCATGTTTCATAGAAGAAGAAAAAACAATCTTGCGTACATCAAGGTCCCAAAAAGAAAGGCCAAACAGCTCTGATCTATTACAAGGCTTATTTTTTTTTCAAATTGCTTGCCGTGTGAAAACCCTTCTGGCTGTCACACAATCACTACTCAAGGTATTGATCTGTTGCACTTCTTTGATAAATTGGAAAGCTTTTTCAGCCCACCAACTGCTTTTATTCAGTCTTTTTTCTGAGGGTTCTTCTGACAATGCAGGAGGTCTGATGATAGATTTTCTTTCAAATTAAAGATTTATTTCTTAAAGGATTTGCGATCTTTGCATCTTTCAGATTTTCTAAAAGCCTCAAAGGTTTGAGTTTTGAACAGCTTCAATCTGAAAAATAGTTTTCCACCAGACGTGGAGGAGGAGAACATTAGGTGCTTGCAAGTGGGCGGCTGGCACTCTCCCATGACCACACGCACACACACACTCAACCCAGCCTCAAAGCATAGAATCAGCATCTGGATAGGTGAGGTGATTCTCAGGAGACATCACCTGAGCTCAGGATTTAGCAGGAAGACACATTATTTATGATATGACTCAGTGTGGGGAGATCTGCTGGAAAATCTACGGCAACTAAAACTCCAACACAAAAACACGCAATATAAGCAGACTCCACAAACATAATGTTTTAATCAAATCTTACTAAGAGGAAATTTAAAAAAATATGTATCAAAAATTGATTTAGAAACAGAAGAGGAATGATAACCTTAAAAATAGGTAATAAATGCATATAAATATCAGTCCCTGTTGAGAATCGAGAATTTTTCAGCAATGGTGCTGAAAAAACACTTGCTGCTTACATTAAAACGTGGGTGTGGCAGAGAACAATCCCACATTTGGTGCTGAACATAAACATTGATGCTGCAAAACCAACTTATGTTCATGTTAGAGCAGGGGTACCCATTATGTCGATCGCAATCGGCTGGTTGATCGCATAGATTGCATGCCATTGAAAAAAACGTAAAAAAAAAAAAAAAACAACTTATCATCAGCCTCATAATGACATCTGCCCTGAAGTCAGCCGCTAGAGTTGGCAAATTTTTTTGTTTTTTCCAAAAAAGTGTCAATCTAGCGGCTTTTCTGCTGCTACTGGAGATTTTTGGCATCTGTGACGTGAAATCACATTGTTAAGCCTGTAATCAATGAGCAGCCCGCGGTGCTGCTATGGCCCCTCCCCCTCGCAAAGCGCTAAGCCAATCAACCTAACATGCATGTTTTTGGAAGAAAGGGAAAAACCGGCATACCCAGATAAAACCCACGCATACATGGGGAGACCATGCAAACTCCACATAGAAAAGCCAGTGTTCTGTGGACAATTTCATAAACTCATTCACCTTCTGAACTGCTTATCCCTGATAGAGTGGCGGGTGGGGACAGTTTACCACCGCTATTTATTCTAGTTCCACATCTGTCACCCAGTTTTATTGCACACCTCTTGTTACTGCTTACTTTCCATAATGCCCGCGTGTGTACATATATTTCAGTAACTTTTATGTCCTACCTTTATTTCAAAGCAGTAAAGGAGGAATTTCCTCGAAACAGATGGTAGACGACGCGGTTATAACATTATATTTAGAGTTGTGTGAGCACCATCTCTACTTGAACCATCACATGTCTCCTCCTCTGCCACAATCAAGCCAAATACCACCAGCTATTAATCCACAGCACCACACAATATCGTGAGTGAATATATTTTCTGCATGGCTTGTCCCAACAGGAATGAAACCACAGAAACATTGGCAGTATTTAGAACCAAGGCTTTTTCGAGGACAGTCACCATATGACAACCAGCAGGATGGAAACTTTGTCCTGTACAAACTGCAAGGACATTTGTAACCAACCATATGGGAACACACACGGACTAAAATAAAGATAAAGACTATGAACCATAACAAAAACAAAAATGAACTACTTTATTAATTAGTTTTCGACTTGCTTCTTTCCTTTGATTTGATCCACTAGTTTGCAGGAATGTAGAGCTCATAGCTCCTTTGGTTTTGGAACCCAGTTGACTTTTGTTCTTGCCAGCTAATCAGGAAATGTCCCAGGATGCCTTGTGGATGCTTTTAAGACTAAATTAATTAAGAAACAAGTATCCCTGGCTTAGATTTACATGACAAAATAAAGCATAGATCAAACAAATGTTAGCTTATTAAAATATATTTAAACTGTACAGGATTACAGCTTGTTTTAGAAAAAAAAGACTAAAAATATATATTTTTTTAAAGTAAAAGTGTAGTTTCACTTTCCAGCATGGCTTAGTTTTTTTTTTTTTGTACTTGTGACTTTGGACCATATTTTAAAAACAATTTATAGATTGTTCGACATTTCCTCACAACCTGGATGATGGTCGTGGGCTGGTGTGGGAGACGGGTAAGGCTTTAATTCTTTACCTATTTATTCTAAAAAAAGGATGATTTCTATACATAGTATTTTTTTCTATTTCTACTTTTTTCTATTTTTTTTCTCTCTTCAAAGTTTTTCTTTCTTTCCTGGTCTTTAATGAAACTAGTGGGGGAGTGGGTAAGATGGGTGGTGTGATGACATTAGGGTATATCTTATACTGTACTGTCCAACATCTGACACTACTCTCTGTATGTATGTTATTTAATATACTATAGAATTCTCAATAAATGAGTTTTGAAAAGAAAAAAAAATGGGCTCAAATTTGCAAAATTAGACAGTCAATAAAGGTTAGCTTTTGAGTGTTTATTGATATTTCTTCATTATATTTTCTCCCTTGCTTTTTTCTACTATGGATCACTCCTGGATGAATGAGGGACTACACAGATTCTCCCCTGGTTATTTTATTGAAAGGGAAGCATAAAGCATTTTATCATTATAATATATACAAAACTAAAACCCGAACAACAATTGGACCAACTTGGCAAAAGCTTCCCAATTATTCCCAGTAGAATTAGTTAATATTTAAACAATAGTCTTAGAACATTGGATGCTCGTCCCAGGGGAGGGATCTCTCTTTTGTGTGGATCCCCATGAGATTTCTTATTTATCCCCACAGACGGGTTTTTAGAAATTTTTCCTCACCGTGAAGGAGTGTCTTAGGACAGGAATGTGCTAAAATTACTGTGCTAGCATTTGTTAATTAGCTTTTACCTGTTTTTGTATATTCTTTCTTTCTTGTTTTTGTTCTTTTTGAATCTGCAATGTGAAGCCCTTTGAGACAAAAATTTGGGGATTTTGGGCTATACAAATACAACTGAATTGAAACAATTCAATACAATTTCATAAAGCTTTACTTTGTCGGGTCTAAACTACAAGCACACTGTTCTAATTTATGCAGATGATGCTGATGTTTCTAATAGTAAAACTTACAAAGAAGCAGCTTCTTTTTTTTTTCCTTTGGCCATAGTCCCTGTTAATCGGTTTCTTTATAAGTTGCGTACCCTTTGTTTGTATCATACATGGAACATTCAGGTGTTTTTAAAGAGAACAGATGTCATAGTTTAAGAACCAGCGGAGCACATTATCCCACATTAACTTTTTGAGAGTTTTTTTATTTGAACAATGCATAAACAAGCATAACTTCTTATGGCAGTATTAGGGTTTGTAAATGTTCAACATTTAATGGTTTTATCAAACGCTAAATATTGGTGGAAAGGTAAATACAGTACGTGCAAAATTATGAATTTTATACTGTTCCATAAAATATTTTATCAAACTTATTGGAGTTCAACTTTTCATTAACATTTAAATTGGAAATTTTAAAATGCAATGATTAATTAGCTGTTTCTTAAAGTTCAATATAGATTAGCTACTGTAATGTAGACGTCAAAACAATGGTAGAATTTGTTAATGCCCACCAAAACCTCTTTTTTTTTTCTTTGTTGTGATCCTTTTCTTTACCATCAGTAATATTAACGCTAAAAGTTTAGAATCTAACTTCAATTTCTTGAAAGTACTCTTTAAAATTAGATGCATATTTTTTTACAGTCTACCATTGCAGGGCTGTTTCTCATTGCTTTTAAAATTAACTTGTCTTTTCCCACTTGATGGTTTTGGCTTGACACCAACAATTTGTTCCACCAGGAGAGTCGAGATAAGCAGCATCATAACAGGACTGCTTTCAAGTTGGAAATTTCGACCACAGCTTTTAGTGACAGGGAGGATAAAAGCACCAGCCTTGATGTAACCTTGACTGAAACCTCAGTGGGTGTTCGGCTGCGTGCCTTTTATCCATAGGCTTTCAGCACAACCTTGCACTGGATGTCAAACAGTGAAACACCTTCTAAATGAATTCCCATGTGCAGGATGGAGATACACACGTGTACAGAGACAGGTGCTGTGATTAATGATCCAGCAAGACAAACATGAGCTGTTCTGAGTTGGATATTCCTTCTGCAAACGAGATAAATGATAGACTTATTTGTTTTTCATAAAGATTGTGTTTTTTGTCGAGTCCACGTCTGTGAAATGTTTGCAGAAGCACATTCTTGATGGGATGGAATCACTTTTAATCTTCCATGTGCTTTGTTTTATAGTGTTGTAGTGAAACCCAAGCAATGGATTGTGATCTTTTGCCAATGTAACATATTGAGATGGGCGGCCATTTTGGATCTCCATCAAGAGGGAGTGGCGAAGGTTTAGCTGTTGCTTTTTTGCCGTCGCCAAAGGACCACACATTGTTTTCATTGGGCAGAACTGCACAGCATGTTGCAGAAGAGAGCCAAGTGGAAAATTAGTGATTATCTAAGCAGAGACGTCACAGTGGTTATTTGAGGCAACAGTGGTTCCTTTACATAATCAGCTGCACCATTTTCAGGAAATTGGTGTCAATAAAGATTGTTGCCATGCAGCAGCCACCCTAATTTGCTAACATGTTGCTGGTTTAATCAAATAGTAGTAGAGATGTTAGTAATGCAGTTAGAAAAGTTCAGAAAAATGATGCTGATAAAAACTCTTGGAGAAGGGAATTACTTACTCATTCTGACAGAACTTTTTCTTGCAGTGGGAGTATTTTAATCTTAGCATGCTTTTTTTTTTTTTTTTAGCATGTGTTATAATGGGAGGGTTGTGTGTTTTAAATTTAGGTTAAAAAGGAGAGTGGCTACCCTGGTAATAAGCATTTTCAGTGACTCCCGATGGCCCTGAGTATAGTTATAGAAGGGATTAACTGTTTAAGTCTGTGTCGTTCATTGTCTAGGAGGATCTCAAATGGTGTCATGAAATTTTTTTTTTCAGCGTAAATTTTTGAGGCCACCAATACAGTGTGAAATGCATCAATCTAAGCAAAACACAACAATTTTTTTAAGAGCCCAATTTTGGCTCGTTTTCAAGAAAAAATGTGTCGTACAACTTTATACCAAATGCTGTCCCAAAACACTTCTGGCTTACATTGGAATATAGCATGACAATGGAAAAAAACATGGCCAAGAAGAAACTGGCATTCAAAATTTATACGAATGTTGGACAATTGAACCGTCAAATTTCCCAAACATGCATGGATGGAATGAAAAACCACTTCACACTGATGTAGGAATACCGTTCAGTAATGATACAAACCTACAAGATTGAATTTTGGATCATAATAAGACATTGTACTTTTATGGCACTTTTCAGGACACTGAAAGGCGCTTCACGTGTGCATTATTAATTCACGCCATACCAGGTACTGGTGAGCTACAGTTGTAGCCACAGCTGCCCTGGGGCAAACTAACAGAAGCGAGGCTGCCATTTTGCGCCATCGGCCTTTCTGACCATCACCAACCAATCACACACACCATTCAGACTAGGCAACGTGGGGGAAGTGTCTTGCCCAGGGACGCAACGGCAATTTTAATCTCAACGGCTGTCCGACCATGCCACCAGGGGTTCCGGCAATCTGCCATCCAAGTATTTTCCACCATGGTTAGCTTCTGAGGTCTGACGGGATCAGGCATTGAAAGGTTGGTATGGCCACGATTTATACCCCCTTTTTACAAAAGAAGTTTAAGACAAGACTTGCGAAATATGGACATTTTGTTTCTTTGTTGAGTCGAAATATCTACTTTCTAAACTGTGGCAATTAGTGATGCATGTTTAAGCTTAGCATCCATAATGGTCATGAGTAGGAGTAACAACAGCTACACAAGTGAAAGTATTATTACCCATTATTTTCTGCAAAGATAATGTTTTTGATTTGGCAACTGGATTTCTGCCAGTTACTGTGTGGGCACATAACTCCTCCACTTGTACCAAGAGAATAAAATGAAAAAATATTCTTTCTGTCTTTGAACAAAAAGAGTTTGGGTCATGAGTAAGAGTTTTAGAGTTGTTTCTTATTTGTGTGGGAAAACTTGGAGAATTCTACATGCATTCTGTTTTCCATCACAATATCATTTGTCTTCGGTATTCAGTATTTTCGTGTGCTAATTATCTCACATAAAGCTTTTTTTCTTGTTGTTTTTCTTCATCATTGTCCGTGTCTGTAGGGTCATATGCTTGTTTAGCTTAATTAATGATCATGCCTTCATATGATCAGTTTCAAACCTAACATTTTTACACATAAGATGTAGTCTGGTTTGTACAGCTGCTAAAATTGGAATCTTGGTAGAGTTTACCGTTGCTATGGAGATTGGTGCATATTTATGATACTAAGCGGAGAAAACAAAGATGAAAACCTGATGTAATCATTCAAAATCTCCAGTTTTTCTACCCATATAAATTTTGGAGTCATAGCCTTACTGTAAAATTCCAAAACTGGTTTGATTTTAATTTACAAAGCAGTTTCTTTCTGTAAAACAAGAAAAAAACACTTTTTAATTTTTATTTTTTTTTAACTATTTTGCATTACAATTCCTTCAGAATTATGTTTAAGATTTTTGGATTTTGTGTGTAGCTTCATTTTTGCTGATCTGGTTTAAGAAATTGCATTTAAGTTTTCACCCAAAATAAAATGTATTCTTAAATTAGGATCAAATGAACCTTTGGCTTCGTTATTTTCAGCTAGCCACGTTGAATTAGTTCCCATCTGTGTTAGTCATACTTGGATTTTTAGTTGTTTAATTTAGTTATTTAAAAAAACTACACAAATGGCTTCCTTGTCTACGGGTTTGTACGAGTTTGTACCTGAATCCCTCCCTTTCGTACCAATAAGTGAGGATCACGTTTGCTTTTAGTGACTATCTCCCCAATATTCATCATCCAAAAGTACTTTTTTGTTATTCATGCTTGCCTCAGCTTTCCTGTAATTTCAGGCCGATGGCAGAACGTTTTTTAATTTTAATTTGACTTACAGTACTATATTCATACTTGGCAGCACAGTGGTGCAGTGGTTAGCACAGTGACCTCATAGCAAGAAGGTTGGGGTTTGAGTTCTGGGTGGGATGAGGCTTGGAACGTGGCCTTTCTATGTTGAGTTTGCATTTTCATCACTTGCATGCATGGGTTTCCTCCCACCCTCCAAAATTATGCATGATTGTTTGATTGGCCACTATAAAAATGCCCCTAGGTATGAAGGTGTGTGTGGATGGTTGTGTATGTATAGCCTTGTGACAGACTGGTGACCTGTTCAAGATGTACCCTGCCTCTTGCCTTGAATCAGTAGGATATGGTCCGGCGACCCTGTTTAGGAAAAGCTGTTCAAAAAAACCGAAACAAACTATCCCTCATGGGGAAAGTGTACACTTATAAAGAGTTAATTTAGTCTCAATTTTATTTTATCATAAACAAACATGCGGATCTCTTAAGATACCAAAACATGAACTGTTTATTTCTGAAGTTGGGTTTGGCTGTCCAGCAAAATCCTGCAACCCTACTGGTGAACACACAAGTTCACACAACTGATTGTGCTGACTTGCAAACCTTAGGTTAGACTAGAAGGGGGTGCCTAAGATGTGTGTAATGTCAGATGAAATACCCACTTTCTTCCATCCACCGATGTTCAACTCATCCATTTATGATCAGTCAGGGACTCTGCCTCCTCAGTGATCAAAGACTATACCCAACCAATCTGATTCTCCATTAAAAGCCTCCCGCAGAGAGCAGAAACCTTTTAGTGAGTAAAGCAGCAAATCTCAGATGCTAAATTGATCTGATGCATCACTAAAACTTTTTAAATGATTTCATTTAACATAAAAGTTGGCAAATGAGCATTTATATTTTATCTTCGGATCTAGATCCTAACTAAACATTCCTCTTTGATGGTCAATCACCAATAAATCAACCGTGAAGGTTGGCATGGTCATTTTGCATTATACAGAAGCAAACATTCAGGGCAAATAGATGACTCATTTCCTCACATCCCGGTGACTGCAGAGGCGGAAAGAGAGTCCATCTGTGTTCTGGTCTTAATGTGTGTTGCTGCCCGTTTGACTACACACTGCTCTGTTCTAAAAACATCTGTTTTTCTTTTTTTCTATTGTTGATCTGAACAACATTCTTATACTTTCTATCCTATCAGAGATATAAACAGAGATTAACAACCTGAAAAATCACAAGAGCCATTTGGTCCTGGTTTCCATGGAAAATACAACTACTGGAAACTAGAAAAATACTTTTGGGTTTCTAAAGTGAAGAGAACAATGGATAGTATATTCAACTGCATATTCAAATACAATGCAGCTAAAAGCAAAAAAGCCTACTCCCTGGGATTCAATGTACCTTCAGGAAATAATATTAATCTCTACACAACACATGTTTTAAGTATCTAGGATCAACAGTTCAGAGCAATGGAGAGTGTGGAAGAGAGGGGAAGAAGCGTGTGCAGGCAGGCTGGAACGGATGGAGAAAAGTATCAGGTGTGATGTGTGACAAAAGAGTATCAATTAAAATGAAAGGGAAAGTGTACAAAACCGTGGCGAGACTGGCCATGCTGTTTGGTCTAGAAACAGTAGCACTGAGAAAAAGACAGAAAGCAGAGATGGAGGTAGCAGAGATGAAGATGATGAGGATCTTTCTGGGAGTGACCAGGATGAACAGGATCAGAAATGAGTACATCAGGGTAACCGCACATGATATAGGTTTTGGGGATAAAGTCCGGGAGGCCAGACCTAGACAGTTTGGATGTGCAGAGGAGAGAGAGAGAGAGAGTATATCGGAAGAAGGATGCTGGATTTGGAACCACCAGGAAAGAGGAGTAGAGGAAGGCCAAAGAGGAGGCTTATGGACACAGTGAAGGAAGACATGAAGATAGTTTGTGTGACTAAAGAGGATGCAGCAGATAGGGTTAGACGGAAGAAACTGACTTGCTGTGGCGACCCCTGAAGGGAAATGCCGAAAGAAGAAGAAGAACACGTATCAATATTTTTCTGGGCAAAACCAGCCCTTTCATTTCATCGTCTTCCGCTTATTCAGAGCTGGTTCGGTCTCAGACGGGAAGCCCAAGCTTCCCTAACTCTAGCTGCATCCTCCAGCTCACCTGGGAGACACCTGAGGTCTCCCCCGGCCAGATGTGTCATGATTCCCTTGCCCACCACCAGAGGGAACCAGCGGCTTTCCCTCATTTGCCTGATTTTACACACCCGAAGATCTTTGTGAAGCTGCCTTTAAATAGGCTGCCTGTCTTACTTTCAGCTGTCAGGTCATTACCATGCCTTCCAGGCAAGTCTCCCTCGTTGCCTGACCATGAAACACATTCAGAACAATAACCACTTGCCATGCCACTAAAACTTTATGTTTTCTTTCACAGCATTACTGGACTGCCATACTCAAATAAAGCATATTTTTTGTCCTGCAATAGGGTCCTCCTCCTTCCACCTGCACACCACTTCATGACAAGCTGTAAGACATGGTCTCTCCAGCGGGTCTAGGGATTACCTTGGGATCTCCTCCCGGTGGGATGTTCCCCATAACCTCACTGGTAAGGTGTTCGGGAGTCATTTCAACCAGATGCCTAAACCAACAGATCTGGCTTCTCTCGACCCGGTGAACCAACGGCTCTACTCCAAGTTCCACCTGGACGGCAGAATTCTCCCTCTATCTCTGAGTAAGAGCCGATCCATCTTGCAGAGGAAGCTGAACTGACCGTATTTCCAAATTTGAAACTGATCTAAAAGAGAGCTTCGCAGGGAGGGGTGCTGGGTTTAAAGACAGCTCGATCCAAAATCTCAACCCCCTTTTTCTTTAAAAATACAAATTTTTATGCTTTATGTTTTTATCTTACCAATATGCGCCCAACACTTTACGAAAGGTTCACTTTGTGCAATGTGCTTTAAATAAAGTGGCTTTTGATTTACAATTCAATGGAACAGCTTACTCGTAATACATTTTTCCAAGCTGAAGATCAAGTGTAAAGCTGGAAAAGGTTGCCGACTCGATTTAGAAGTTTCTTAATATTTTTGGCCTTCTGGGGGAACAAACCACCTCATTAGCCACAATGTGTGAGTCGCTACTAGGTTGTGTATTTGGGAAAAAAAAAATCACTTTCCGACCCAACATGCAGCTTCCAGCTTTCCTGCCGCGGCCATTGAAAACTTCTCACTCTGTCGCGTGTGCATGTGTCAACGTGGAAGGTGTCGTCTCTTTGCATCAGGATCCCGAAGGAGGCTCAGCCGACTGTAGCACATCACCAATTCCTTCTGACTTCAGTTCAGACAGCTCTGACCCTACTAGTGTGTGTGTCTGTGTGTGCCAGCTGCACAGCTGCTGCTGACCCCTTCATAAAGTTCTGGATGCTTCTAACCTCTCTGACAGGGTGTCCTGGCAAGTATACCTTTTCGCCTTCCATCTGTTTCAAAGTCAAGTAATCTGCTGAAAAGGCAAACTACTGTAGGTTCAGTTTAAAAACCAAACACACTAGAGAATGTTAATTAACATGAAACGCATTGGATACACTCTTTTTGGTAACAAGCTTTACGTCGTACGTTTCTGGCCGGCTTGATAAAATGAAATGAGCTCAACTTCCCGACACATGATGAAACATTACACAGAATAAATGTAATTTTCTTTCAAATGTAGCAAAAAAAAAAAATGTTTGTTTCTGGGCATCAGAACAGCTTGTTGACTTAATATGGTGATGACAAAAGAGAAATTAGTAAAGCTGTACCAGATAAAATGGTATACTATGGCGATTATGTTGAATAAAGTACCTTCTCATTGGCCGCACGGTGGTGCAGTGATTAGCACAGGTTTCCTCCCACTCTCCAAAAACACTTGTTAGGCTAATTGGTTGCAGCCAAATGGCTTGGCTGTGTGTGGGGCCTGTTTGGGGTGTATCCTGCCTCTTGCCTGAAATCAGCCTTATTAAGGATAAGCAGTTCAGAAGACAAAAATGGAAATATACCTTCTCAATTTGATTTGTTTTATTAGTTGTTTAACCATCACTTATTTCCGTTCCATTCGGTCATCATCCAGGTCGCAGGGGCAAAAGCCTCAGACGGGAAGCTCAGGCTTCTCTCACCCCAGCTGTATCCTCCAGCTCACCCGGAAGGATCCCGAGTTGTTCCCCAGCCAGCTGTGAGACATAGTCTCTCCAGCGGGTCTACGGTCTGCCAATTGGTCTCCTCCCAGTGGGATGAGCCCGAAACCCCTCACCAGCGAGGCACTCGGGGGGCATCCTGACCAGATGTCCGAACCACCCCATCTGGCTTCTCTCGACCTGGAGGAGGGGCAGGTTGACACCGAGCTCATCCCGGATGGCAGAGCTCTTCACCCGATCTCTGAGTGAGAGCCCAGCCACCCTGTGGAGGAAGCTCATTTATTTTTTTTCAGCTATTTTTTTTTTTTGGCTTATTCAGATGAAAACTGCACTGATACTCAAAGAAATACATCATTTATGTTTTATATTCATTAATATTATTTTATGGCCAAAACCCTGAACAAAAGATGCTTCTTGGCCATGTTTTTTGAAGGATAGATAAATCCATAGGATAGGATAGACAGATTTCTTTTTGTATAGATAAAAAATGAAAAAAAAAAAAAAAATAGACAAGCACAGGTGAAAATTTTAATACTCATACTACAGCGTGACTTATGCATGTACTTATATCTAAATATGTATTTTTGGGGCCTTTTGTGACTTATTAGCCAGAGTGACCTATTCCAGAATCTACAATAATACGTACCGTCTGTTTCAGAACCCAGTCTTAAACACAACTTTCATCCCAGTGATTCTCAGCTATCATCTCAACATCATTACGTCTGGTTTATTTAATACTCATTTTCTATTTCAACCTGCATTGGTTTTCTCATGTGGATACAGCATTCTGTCATCCATCATGTCGGTAAAAGGGTGACTCATGTTACTGCAATGCAACAAGCAGCACAGACCCAGAACCCATTAGCATCCATTGTGCATTCCAAATATTGGTTAATGCAGCACTAACGGCTCTGGTTACATGCTTCATCCCAGTTAAAAATATCCATAATCAAAATGGCTTAAATGGGTTAGATATCCTGATTTAATTAGAAACTTTTTTTTTCACTCATTAACTTTTTTTTGTTTAATTTAAATAATAACAGTGCTTAAAGCCATAAAATTACAAAATTATGCAGATCTGAAAGATACTTATTTTAAAAAGTGGTCAAATCAAATTAAATGTAAAGATCATATGAATGCATCGGCATCAAATTAGTGTTAAAAAAAAAATCAGTGTTCAGTGAGCATCCTGTTGACCAGAGCATATGAGGTGCTGTGCAGCCACGGCTCAGGGTTTTAACCCCTCACCAGGCCAGAGTGGGAAGCAGCAGCTGTTCACATGCAGAACAGATTTTACTGATGCAGGTAGAGCACAGGGTGTTTGATTCCCTTAACTCTGCACCGAGAGGAGGCTAAGGTGAAGCAGAAATCCATCTTCTGAACTAATTAGCTCCAAGAAGCAAAGAAATGTTGTTGTGTAGGTTCAGAGGGTTTTATTTGTCCGCGGGGATGGATGAGTGAGAGCAAGAGCAGCATGGTGTTTGTGCTTTTATATTAGCTTGTATGCACATTGTTGCTTTCCCATGGCAACGGCAGTTTTAATAAAGACATTTCAATTGTTTTTTGTGTTAAATATGGATTTTTTGTTTTCCTCGGTTAATGAACATAAAATGTTGCTGCTTGTGGCTCACTGGCTTTGGTATGGTGCTGGAAAACAATTATTCATGTACTAATATAACAACATGGATATGGTCTCTTTTCTTTGAAGATTAAGTTTAAAAGAAAATTTTTCACTTTTTAATAACATGATCATTCCTGTAATAGGTCCAATTCAATTTTTACTTTCATTTGCATGCAGGTAAAAGTTCTTTTAAATAGAAAAAAAACACCCAACTTGTAATATTTTCATCCGTTCTTTTGCTTCAGGTTTCTTAGTTTAATCTAAAATGAATAAAAGCAGGTGTCAATGCTTTACTTGGGATGGAAAAAACATTCTGAATCCAAGCACTATTGGTCTTTGTACCGGGTTAAAAATGGGACGTACTGCTTTTATTATTCAACGCCTTCCAGCTATAGGCAGCAATCATGACCAGCGAGGACCGATAAATCATGATGCATTGTTCCATTGTTCTGCTCAGTAAATTGTTGGCTTTTTTGTTTGTTTGTTAGCATATACTTGATAGTTCTGCAGAACATTTACAAACACAGCTGTAATTTCATTGGCTCTCACGTACTTTATATTCAAATTTATTGAAACCCCACTAGTTCAGACTTAATAAAGGGTACTGTGACATGTTGGCAATGTAATAAACATGAAGGTACAGTGTTACCTGTGCTATGCTGTACTGGATCAATTAGTATTAGACGTAGGTCTGCTGTTTTGTCGCAAAAGTTGTTTATAAACACTCTGTTTGACATCATACGGTATGTCTAATCGAAGTCAGAACACTGAAGTGTTGCTTGTAATCCCAATAGAAATAGATAGATAGATAAAAACTTTATTAATCGGATTGTCGATCAGAATTAATTTCCATAATTTCCGATTAATCAGAATTTCGATCGCAATTCATTTCCATCATTTCCGATTAATCCGATTAATCCGATTAATCGGAAATGACGGATTGTCAAAAAAAATACTGGAAAAAATTTGGTGAGTTTTTTCCAGGAAGCATAAATAGAATTAAGCAAATTGGCAGCCTGTGAAAAATATATCAAAATACAAGTTAAGTGTGAAAAAATCTTGTAAAAAGGAAGCATTTAACTGGGGGTCATAAATAAATAAAAACTGAAATATGAACGTAAAGACTTAGCAAGACCATTTTTTTGTTTTATTTGTGCTGGGTTTTTTTCTTACAGATGCTGTTGGAGTGTGAGTTATAACCAAATTTTCTAGATCAAGTACAACTACTGACAATTTCAGTTCAAAATTAATAAAGAATAATTGTTCAATTCGATGTTTTGAATCTAAGAGCGGGTAGGTGGTGGCTCAGTGGTAAAGCATTTGCCCTCGGACCAGAAGCTCGCAGGTTCGCATCCCACTGAGTTTACGTGTAGGGTCCTTGGAGAAGAGACCCAACCCACCATAGGTGCCGTTGTGGCAGCCTGCTGCGGTGTAATACAGCACACAAATTTCCCTGGTGAGGGATCAATAAAGCATACATTATTATTAAGAGCATTTAAGCAGCTGAACAATGTAAAAGCAGGTGGGGCTTTTGGAGTTTTGCTGGTTAGATTCTACATATATTTTAAACACAATGTGTACATTGAGATGTGAACGAGCATAAATTGTGATTTACAAAACATGGTCATCCATAACGCATTTGGTTTTAAATGAATGCAGTTGTTCTTAAGTCTTTTTTTAAGTGTATTTCTACCTTTTTATTGTAAATAGTCATCTTTTGTCTCTTGAGGACTCTTTACGATTCACATTTTAAAAGTGTGTTATGACCTATTTTATTTGTTTGAAATCTTGCATTGTTTTAATTTATTGGTTGTGCTGCTCCGGCCCAGGTCGTCGTTGTAAATGAGAAATTTTTCTCAATCAACCTGCATGGTTAAATAAAGTTTAAATAAATGAATAGCTTTTTTCCCACGAGGTTTTAAATCTACAGGTATTCAACTAACTTTTACTTAATTTGGAGAAATCAAACATTTTTTCTAAGAATCTGAAATTATTTGGCGATTTCTCTGTACTTTAATGTTTATTTACTATAATCTAGCTGATGGTTTTTAAGTAGATCGCATCGTACATCTTCATCGACTGCACTTTTCCAAAAGACACAACTATACTTTATGAAAGTAAAATGTGCTAAATTCTGGGGGTCCAGACTATGAAGGAGGTTTTTTCTTTATCTTGAATTTTAAAGCAAACTTTTAAAATCCAGACCCTCCTGTCAGTCAGACAGATTTGGACTTTTTGTGTCCTGAGCAGGTGTTTTTTCACCTCTTTCAAGGCCATATTTGCACATTTCTTTCATGTCAGCCGAAACCGTTTCCACACAGTGGACACCTCGGGGACTTTTCATGTTGGAAATGAAAAGACTTGATTGGCAGGCGTTTTGGCCACATGGGAATTCCCTTCATGGTTGACAGACTGTCCGCCCCCGGCAGGCTGGTGTAGGGCATAAAAACCCCCACAGACTGGAAAATGTCAATCTATTGTCACTACAACACAAAGGTCTGAGAATTTTAAGCGATGATAACTTATTGAAATTAGAAATTTGCATGGTTAAATATTTACATAAGAACTAGTTCGGGGACAAATTGAAGACTGTTTTACTGTAAATTATATGACTAAAATAAATTACTATAGTGTGAACAATGGCGTCCACCTAAAACACTTTGTGGCATTACTAAAATATGCACTATATTACCAAAAGTATTCACTCACCCAAATTTGGTGGAGGAGGAATTATGGTATGGGGTTGGTTTTCAGGAGCTTGGCTTGACCGCTTAGTTACAGTAAACGGAACTTTGAATGCTCAGGATACAAAAGCCTTTTGGACAATTCCATGCTCCCAACCCTGAAGGGAACAGTTTGAAGCCAAACCCTTCCTCTTCCAACATGACTGTGCGCCAGTGCACAAAGCATGGTCCATAAAGACGTGGATGACAGAGTCTGGTCTGCACAGAGTCCTGACCTGTACCTGATAGAACACCTTTTGGATGAATTACAGCAGAGACTGAGAGCCATGCTTTCTCCACCAACATCGTTGTGTGACCTCCCAACGTGCTTTTGGAAGAATGGTTCATAGTATGGGTCAAGACAGGTGAACGAATACTTTTGGTGATTTAGTGTATCTTGTATTTTGCAGGATGTCTGTGTTTAGGCATTGGTTTGTGCAACATAAAACTCATAAAAACTATAGCACAAGTTTTACAAGAATCTATTTGAGTCTAAGTTACTGACACTGTTTAACACAGATCACACTCACGAGAACATTCAGTGCAGGGTTGCTGAACCGTGGTGATAAATAAAACATTTCATCACTGTTTTAATTGAGAGCGTGATATAAAATGTTTTTCTGGCTTGCAAGAGAAAATTATTTTTTGAAACCCTCTCTGTATCTCACTGTTAGTCGGATACTATTTGCCTATTTACTCTTATAATTCAACCTGGTGGTTCGGGCATATGGTCAGGATGCCTCCCGACTGCCTCGCTGGTGAGGTGTTTTGGGGATGTCCTACTGGGAGCAGACCAAGAGGCAGACCCTGGACCCGCTGGAGAGACTGTGTCTCACAGCTGGCTGGGGAATGACTCGGGATCTTTTCGGGTGAGCTGGAGGATGCAGCTGGGGTGAGAGAATAATAATGCATTGTATTCAAATAGCGCTTTTCAGGACTTTCAAAGACGCTTCAAACTTATGCATTATTCAGTTACGCCATACCAGGTAATGGTAAGCTACTGTTGTAGCCACAGCTGCCCTGGGGCAAATTGACAGAAGCGAGGCAGCCATTTTGCGCCATCGGCCCTTCTGACCATCACCAACCAATTGCCCACACACCTTTCAGACTAAGCAACGTGGGTGAAGTGTCTTGCCCAGGGACACAATGGCAATTTTAATCGCAACGGGCATCCCATCGTGGCACCTGGGGTTTCGGCGGTCAGCCATCCAAGTACTGCCCAGCATGCTTAGCTTCTGAGGTCTGACAGGATCAGGCATTGACAGGCTGGTACGGCCACAAGTCTGAGAAGCCTTCTCATATGAAGCTGTTGCCCCCACGACCCGGCTCCGGATAAGCGGAAGACGACAGAACGGGACTCAAACTGCATTGGCCAGAATATTCAATTTAAGACCTAATGAACATCATGAGAGTCTGGGCTTCTCTTTACTGTACGTTCATATGAAAGTGTGAAAGCTGTGATTAAACCAAAGCATCAGCTGTATTAAAAGGTGGCTCAAAGTTTTCTATAATATAAAATTAGAGCGAACCATTTCACACACATTTTACTCTTTTTCTGCTATTGGACCGACAAATTGCAGAAATTCAACGATGGTAAAAACTCAAAGTAAAACATCAGCTTCCTGAACTAGTAAAATACTTACCCGGTGATAATGGATTTTTCTGTGTAGTTCATAAATGTTCCTCTGTCCCAGGGGAACGCTAATTGGTAGAAAGTTATCTGGCCTGACTTATCCATTCATTATTTATTTAATTTTACAACTACGGTTAAGCAGGAGCATAACATCTTTTATAAATACTTGGTGGAATAATTAATTGGGGACGTATTAGAGAACCATGAGGCGGACACAGTTGAGAACATGAGAACATTAAAGGGGGAAGTGTGGGCGTGGATTGTGTATAAAAGAATAGGTATGTGCTTTATGCAGAACATTGCTGTTTTAACAACACTGAAAATGGAAAAGAGACACGCTTATAAAACGCTTATAAATGAAATATATTTAACTCCATCCAAAAGCCATCCAAAACTGATGATAATCAACTATGCAGAGGAACATGGGAATTGAGCCGCTGCAAGAAAATTTAAAATGAGCTAGTCGATGGTTCGTAAGTGGAAGAAGCTAGAAAACGAGCTGCGGCAGGTAAAGAAGACCCAGCTGAGTTTCTGCGGAAACAAGGCGAGGTGGCCAGAGTTTGGAGGAAAGACTCCAGCAGCGATGGATGACCAGAGTGGACCACAGCTTCATGAAAGGTGGAAGGCAGCGCCGGGCGAGTTACGCCACAGTTTGCCAGTGAATTGTAGATGCTTGGGCTAACGTGTCTGCTGGCACGGTTGTCTGAGCTTTCGCAAAAGCAGGCATCATTTCCGAGGAGCTGCACGATACAGAAAGTGACTCTGACAGCGAGGAAAGTGAACCAGCTACGTTGGAGTTAGCGCAGCTGTTAGATTCGGAAACAGAGGATGAGGACTTGGATGGATTTGATAAATGACTTTATGACAACTGTAACAAATATTTAAATAAAGTATAAGTAATTTTATTTGTGTAGTTACACATTTTAAATCTGAATGTGTGTTTGATTAACTTTTTGAGAAGACCTGACTTTTTAACAATGCTGAACTACAGGGAAAAAAAAGCTGAATTGAACGAAACTTTCAATGTTTTTTAAAGGTCAGATGTCATCACTACACTTCAAGTTTCCCAGATCGTATCGCTTCCCTTCTAATCTCATTCCTTTAAATTGGGTTGAAATGGACAAAGATCCGACACAAATCATTATTTTTACATGTAAAGTCATCTCAAAGCCAGCAAAGTGTGAAGAAAGTCATCTGAGCAGCTCCAAGGCTGCTTAGCCAAGTGAAAAGGTTTTGATATAAAATCCAGCAGGAAGTATGTGTTACGTGAAATTACATGTCATGTTATCTAAGCCTCTTGTTAAATGGTGACTTTTTGGACAGTTGGCTGCATGCTGGAGGGCTTTGGAAAGAAATTGGAAGGCCACAAACAGGTTTTTGTGATAAAATATGAAAAAGGTAATAACTCACCAGCCACAGGGCTTTAATAAGACACTGCAATATCTCTAACTTATAAACAAATCCTTCTACTGTGAAGTGAAAAGACTGATCAAATAAGTAGGGCTAAAAATGAAAGATTTTTGAGATTTTTAATTGCAACTCTCTAAGTTTATGTCTGATCAGTAAATTGCGATAAAACTGAAGGCATCTTGATTTTTCAAATATGTAGAATTTATGAGAAAATCTTTTACTTGGAAACTTAATCATTGTTTAACTTTTTTTAACCATATTGTAAAATTCTTTCTTATTAAATTTGCACAACAAAACAGTGATTTTAAATACATTTTTGGGCGGCCTCAAAATAATTTCAGGATAATTACTTCCTATCAATAAGTGAGTAGTGATCAAAAGAACGAGATTGCCTAAACAAGCGGCCGAAATGAGTTTCCTCCTCAGGGTGGCTGGACTCTCATTCAGAGTGAGGAGCTCTGCCATCCGGAAAAGCTCAAAGTAGAGCCATTGCCCCTCTGGGTCCAGAGAAGCTAGATGGGGTGGTTCAAGCATCTAGTTAAGACGCCTTCCGAATCCCTTGCTGGAGAGGCTTTTTGGGCATGCCCCACCAGGGAGGATACCCAAAGGCAGACCCCAGATCTGCTGAAGAGACTATGTCTCACTGCTTGCCCAAAAACGCCTCGGGATTTTACTGAGTGATCTGGAGGATGGCACCGGGGTGAGGGAAGCCTTGGCTTGCCATCTGAAGCTATTGTCCTCACGACCTGGCCCCAGATAAGAGGAAGACAACGGAACAGAACGGAATAAAAATCCCATAAGGTCTATTGTTCTGATTTTTCATGGTCACACCACTGATAACAGTCACAACACTTCACAATAAAAAGCTTGAATCTGACATGACAAAGTCCCGCATATAAATGACCCACTACATCACTGTAAGAAATGCCTTACATGTGTGTTTTTGTGTGACTAAACATACGCCCAGTGATTGTATCTGCTTACAGCGATGCATTCTGGCCTTTATTGTCTGACAGGCTCTCCAGATGCTGTCAGATTAACTTACGCGCTTCGCTGAAACTAAGTCGAGTTTTTATACTTAAGGTCTGAGCTGGTATTTTTCTGAGCAGTCTGGTCATGTTAAAGTTACTATAGAACAGTTTCGGTTAACTTTAACCTCTTTCTGCTTTGTAACATGGATATTTTTGCCTTACTGTGATTTCCTTCTTTACCAATTGATACAAACGAGTTACAAAACGACAAAAAAAAAGTTCCATAAATATGGTTCAAAAACCCGATTGCTTTCCATAAACGTGCAACTTACTTCTTCTTGTTTCAGTATTTCCCTTCAGGGGGCGCCACAGCAAGTCAGTTTCTTCCATCTAACCCTATCTGCTGCATCTTCTTTGGTCAGGCCAGCTATCTTAATGTCTTCCTTCACTGTATCCATGAACCTCCTCTTTGGTCTTTCTCTAGGCCTCTTTCTTGGTGGTTCCAAACCCAGCATCCTTCTGCCAATGTACACTCCCTCTCTCCTCTGCATATGTCCAAACCATCACAGTCTGGCCTCTCTGACTTTATCGTGCATAAACTTGCAAGCTGAACGATTTAAAATAGTTTTTTTTTTTACTCAGAGTGGATCAGATTGAATCATTGATCTCACATATTAAAAACGACAAAACTCCATTTTTATTAGAAAGTCTGAGCCCTCTGGCATATGAATTCCAGCCACCGTGTCTCAGACTAAAAAAAAAAAAAAAAAAAACTGGTCATAGGTCAGTTTGTTCTTAAAAGAAAATCCATTCAAGCCGTCAGTGGCCTCAGGATTTGGGATTTAGTTTGGACTTTATTTTGTTGCTGATACAGTGAGCTGCCGTTTCGGGTCTCTGACCTTCACACCTGTGCTATCCTTGAGCAAAACAGCCGGCTCTGCTCATTCACTACCAGATAACAAAGGCATCTATGTTCTGTTTGGCGAGTTTGGATAAAACACACTGCGAGGAAAAACACATGTTTCACAAATAAGAGGCAGTTACAATCTATTATGTTTTTATGGCATTTTTATCCAAATAATAGAAAAATATCTGTCAAGGTTTTTTTTTTTCTTTTTTATCCAGGCCGGGAAGAATTCGGTAGTCACGTGACTGCAAGAATATAACAAAGAAATAAAACGAAGCTACACCTAACCAAGGTCTGCAAGCAAAATTTACTTTAAACAAAGTCATAGGCCACATGGGAGAATAGTTTTGCATACACAGCCCAGCAAAAAACTGTTTTAACCTGGGCAGTCGAGTCGGTGTGAGACGGCCCACTATTTGTTGTGGTTCCCTCAACCACCACCGGAGGGAGCCAAGGACCATCTCACCTTTCCCCCAATTCAACCTGATTTGGACCGCCTGTGCCTAATCCCTCTGCTGACTATTTAAAGGTAGCCTCACCAGCATTTCTCATCGGGTGTTCATGCCTTCCAGCCCTGGCTGTCTCCCGACCCAACGGATATCCTTTGGAACTGAGATTAACTCTTTGAAAACCATTTTGATCTCTTTTGACTTCTGTTTCTTTGCTTACAGCCTTGCTGATCCTTGGTTAAATAAATCTTGTTTGATGTCCTGCATTTGGGTCCTCCTCCTGCTTCCACATCACAACACTATTTTACCATGTGCACAGATAATCAGCATGCTGAACACAATGTGGCAATTGGGATGCAACATTGCAATAAAAAAATCTGAAAAACAACGAGGCTGCACAAGGTGAAGGGCGTTAAAATGAGGAACCCCTGTCCATAAATCTGGATTTAAACGACCTTGGCTGTTCATAAAAGTAATTGCATGCACACTGAACAAAAAATTTTGATAGTGATGTTCATAGTTTCAGTCTTTCCCGGCTGATTTCAGATCACGAACCAGTCATCAGTCTCTTGACGTTCATCGTAAACATTACGAAAAAGTATTTAGTCGTCACCTGATAACCAGATATGTTTTTTTCTCCTCTCATCATTTGCTGATGGTTACCAGGATGCCATATTTGGTCGATTAAAGGATGTAGAAATATGTCCATACTGTGGTGTTTTCTTTACTCTCACAGTGAAGTTTGTTGTCTTGTACAATGATAGTGTTTGCAGTGTTTACCCTCTGGATGTGTGAAAATATCTCGGCTGCAGGCTGCCATATCGGGACGATTGTCGTGCTATTTGCCTCCTGTGGTTTTTCAGCTGAGCAGGAGGTCCGTCACATCCCACTGATTACCTCTTTTAACGACGTGTGTATGTGTGTAAGCGTGGTTTCTTTAAATGTTTGAATGTGATGTTTCCACCATGTATTTCTGTGATACTAATTTGCTCATCAGTTTTCTGTGTGTTTATTTTTGTAAAGGCGTTGTATTTCCTTCACAAATATAAAACCACAGAATCACTGAGACACTATCATGTACTGCCAGCTAAAACCCACTACTAATGTCCTCCCCAGGCTCTGTGACCATCCCACAACTCTCTGTCCATCTCTGTTCGTCTTTCACGCACACACACAGAAAGCCACTGTGACCGCCTGATTGAGCTTTCCTTGCCTTGCCCTTTAGATTTACTGTAATCTTGGAAAGACTGAGCCAGTGCAGAGAGTTAAATTGAAGGATGGAAGAGCAAAGTGAAGAAGCAGTGAATAGAGAGAGCATTAAGGAAGTGTGTTTAGAGAGATGATAGAAAGAGAACGGGAGAGAAAAGTACCTCTGCTGAGTGAGAAATAGCAGCAAAGATGAGTAGATAAGAAGGATTTTAGGAGGAGAGTATCAAAAAACCAATGAGTAGAAGCAGAGGAGACGAGACTGAAGGACAGAAAACGTCAAAAAGTAAAATACAGCTTCTGCTGGTCCACAGAGTAGACCAACTTTACAACCTCTGCCTTGAGCTGTTGATGATATAACACACCATTTAGAAGATCAATCCGTCACTTTTCATCTCCTCCCTCTTTTCATTCTCCTCTCCAGGCTGGAGGATGAGATGAAGACTCGGGTTGATAGAAGGAAAGCGTTGAGACTGAGATAGTTGTCTTTAATTTATGAGTATTTTTTGATGATGTCTGTAGTTATAGATCATCTCCTCGAGTTTCATGCCCATCTATAAACAACTTAGAAGTACACATAAACACATACATTTTGATTTTAAAACTGAAACTGCAGACAATGTCGTCTCATCCAGAATTTTAGTAACTTTGTGAACGTCTGACAGAAATAATCTCTGATCATAGCTGCAAACTCTCCACATGTACATATATAGACCTTTGTCAACATAAGCTGCGTGCTTAGGGCTATTACATGTCCATTTTTCTCTGCCACTTACTATGCACCATGTTCATGTAGGGTTTGTAGACTCAAACCAAACTGGAATATCTTTATAAATGCTTTTTTTGCTATATTTTTTAAATTTCAAACACAAACTAAGCTATAAAAACCCTAGGACATATGTAAACAACTGCCCAGTAATACTAAAGAGTTGCTGGACTGGCAGCATCAAAAGGTTTTTCACACTGACTTCAAAAGTCCAAGCTCATTCAAATTTATTCTTTTTCTGTATCTTATGCTCATGAACAAACATATTTGGGGTATTAGAATATTCTAACCCTAACCTTACACAAAAGTTATGAAATCATATCAATTTATAGAGCTTTAGCACAGACAGAGAAGTGTGAAAGACTGACTATTGCTCATCCCTCTGATTGTCCTGAAAAAGCGAAAGCTCCACCTCCATAATTTGACACTGATCCTGAGTCAACTGCCCACGTTCCACGCATCTCAAAGAGGAAGAGAGAAGTGGAAAGAACATTGAAGAGCAGAGCGTGTGTGAAATGTTTCCTGCCACAGAAACAGTGCCAGCGATGTTGCTAGCTGCAGCATCATCGTAGAATGCACTCGTTTATTTAATCATTTAATCTTTTATCATCTCTGGGGGGCCTCTCCAGCGGCAGCCTGCAGTCATCGGTGACTGCTGGTCCTTGGCTCCTGGGCCGTGGTGGTGATCTGGCTCCGGCCTCATCTCTTATTCTGGGCCTTGGATCATGGCCGGTGATCGCAGGTGTGCCTCGGCTCCTGCTGCGGTGGCTTCTCAGATACCGTTTTCTCAGGTGTTCCATCTGCATCCAGCCTATTGCATTTTTAAGTGAGTGTGTATTTGTACATACATGAGGGTGTGTGCTCTATTTGTATTTTTACAAGTATGGATGTGTGTGTGTGAGTAAGTGGGTTTTTTATCTGTGGGGTTGGGGGGACCTATTTTGCTTTTGTGTTTTGGGGGTTTTAACTTGTAAAGCGCTTTGTGTTGCATTTTCATGTGTGAAAGGCGCTTTATAAATAAAGTTTGATTTGATTTGATTGTCACGTAGGAGCAAAGCAGAAATATCAATTTTCGAATTTTTAAAATCTATTTCTACATCAACCCTTCCCCCAACTCAACATATCCTCAGCATGTTTATGTCTGTGTATGTTTTTGCTAACTAACAGGTGTGGGGTTTTTTTTCTTTTTTTTTAACTTGCCCAGCTGCATCGACCTGTGGTGGTGAAGCAGTGTCACTAATTTTTTAAACACCAAACCTATGCTTCCTTCCTTTTGTGTCTTTATCTCTTCTACAAAGGTAGCTCCGTCGTTGAATGCATGCCTTAATTCTTGCAATTTCCCCACTGTGGGACTAGTAATTGTTTTTTTCATTCTTGATAAACCCTGAATCAATCTAAAATGCACTTTGGTGACAATTACAAGATAGTATAACGACCAACTTGACAAACTGGGGTCAGTATACTATTTCCAAATATTCATTGTGACAAGCCTCTGAAAACATGGAACACGTGAAACATAAGGCAATTATTACTCAAGTAACGCATCAGTCGTAAATTCCAACAATACGTACATGTGTTTTGTTAGCTAATCACAAGGCTAATAATCACAAACTTCTATTTTTTTTTACAATATTAGCTTTGTTAATTTAATTTATTGTAAAGATAAGTGACTAGAAATTGATTTTTAAACAGCCAACACTATTACATTTTTAGCAGGCTAAAAAAAACAAAACAAGATTTTCTTACCGATCCACTACTTAGCAGCTCTAGTAAAATTATTTTTTTGTTCAGATTTTATGTCCACAGTTAGTCTTTTTTGTGTTTCCAACATAATTAATTCTCTATTTTTCTGCAAAAAAAAGGATGTAGGGGTCAAAGTGACAAAGTGCTGTGCAGAGACGACCTCGCTTGTCACTGTGTAAAACAAAACACCGTTCAGTTTGGATCAGATGGAGTGTGAGTTTCTCCTCGGAGTGCACTGAGAGTGAAAAGTGAGAATTTAGTCTACAGCTAGTCTACAAAAAAAACTCCACTTTAGAAAGAAGGAAGTGAAAAACTTGCTCCAGAAATGCTCCGCAAGAGATGGAGAAGCAACCTGCTGCTGGTAAAATCCCTTTACGCACAATTTAGAAACTATGATTTGTCTTGCTGGTAGGGGGCACCTGGAGCTACTCAAACACCCGCTAATACCCCCCACACAACGATACACAAACACACACCTCTAGCTCTTTTGGCGTGATTATCTGGTTAACAGAGTTGTTGTCAACTGTCTGCCTGTGAGATTTTAAAAGCCACAAAGATATCAAAAACTGTTTTTCTTTCCATGTATCAGAGTGTCTTTCTGTCCATGTCAGTGGATGTAACTGAACCTCACCAGGACACTGGCATGCAGACGTGGCATGTTGCACTAAAAAACACATACTGTACATACATTTCATCAGCAGGTGTTTTGTCATTCAGTCACATCGAGAGAACCATCTCAAAACGTCAAAACTTGTAATCAAACATTAAAAACATCACCCAAAATTCTGCCTTAAAAATCTTGAAATCTTTTATTTCGCCTTCTGATTTGTCCATCCCCAACGGGTTTGGAGTTGGTGCTGGAGCCTATCGTGGCTGATTTCAGGCGAGAAAAAGGGTACACCCCAAACAAGTTGCCAGTCTGCTGTGGGGTCACACACATAGACAATCATCCACACACACTCATCAAGACAATTTTGTAGTGTCCAGTCATCCTGATATGCATGTTTTTGGAAGGTGAGAGGAACGCAGAGTCCCAGGAGAAAACCCATGCATACCTGGGGAGAACATGCAAACTCCACACAGAAAGACCAATGTTTCAATCCTCATCCCTCCCAGAATTTGAACCCCAACCTTCTTGCTATGAGCCCACTGTGCTAACCACTGCACCAGCGTACAAATATATTTCATTACAATGCAGTAAAACTTGATGGAGGGAAACAAGCTGATGTTTTTTAACAAAGTGGATGAGGAACGATTTGTACATTTTGAGAACAAACAGTGAATCAAGCATGTGATGAGTAAACTCCTCATAAATTCTCATCTTGATTACCAATAATTGTTTCCAGATTCCTTTTTCTGATATTTTCCTGCATTATTTCTACAATCCTAAACAGCAACAGGATGCTGAAAATATTTGCATCTGTTAACACCAAATTGATATATTACTTATGTGTTAATTATTTGTTAATTTATGTTCATAGTTGTTTTCTTACCAAATTCAAACAGTAGGTTTCTAAAAGCTAAATCCATTCTGACGGAGTGATTGGCCAAAGTGTACAAACCCTCTAGTGATCGTGAACGTAACTGCACTGAAAGAGTCAAACGAGCGTTGACATCACACAACAACAAAAAAACATGTTAAAATTCTCTATTTTTTTAATCCAGAATGAAATAAAACTGTTTTTCAGACAAAGACAAACAAGTGTGCTGATGTGTTTCTGCTTTCAAAGCAACCAAAAAGAAGAAAGAAGAATTTTTAGCCTCAAAAATACTTATATTTTTTATGACTTCTCTGGGAACTTCAAAGTATTGCAATCTTTTTATATATATATTTTTTAGTGTCTGAATAAAACAAGAAAGTGTTTTTTTGTGATGTTGCAAAAAAATCCGTTTTGTCAAAAGAAGAACCTAAAACAGCAAGAAAAAAAAACTTCCGTAGCTGCTCGAAACAACTCTTTACATAGGTTTTGCTTAATTTCTAACGTATCAGATTTTGTCGGAAAATGATGGTGTTGCATATCTAAATTTATCAATTCATCAAATGAGAAGCATATCAATCTACTGTATTTAGATTTAGAAATATATTTCTAAATCTTGTGTTGGAATTGTAATTCTGGTCAGAACTAATCCTTCTGGAGGTCCACTGCAGACAAATTACCAGGCGTCTCTCTTTTGTGAAAACCACTTTAAATCCTTTCACCTTCCACTGCACTGCGTGTGAAGCCATGCATGATAACCAGTTCATTTTCCTTCAAAAATCATTAAACTGAGATGATAATCCGATGTCTGGGGAGTCGGTGAAAGCAATTAGAAAATCAACCGAGTGTCTGAATGCTGGAATGAAAATTGTTAAAGATTAGGTTCATAATCTATTCTGCTTCAGGTGGACAATGTCCACTCATCATGTTGAAACAAAAGTTACTACTTGTCCAGTTAAAGAGGTATTACTGCTTGGTTATTGGTCAGACAAAATGGTAACGACCAGTTTTAACTGGTCAGCATTTGTGGCAGTTTGAATTCAATTCAATTCAATTTTATTTGTATAGCCCAAAATCACAGAATGTCCGTCTCAATGGGCTTCAATGGGTTTGCTTTGTTAATGACGGAGAGCTGCTCTTTGGAAAATCAAGAGCTATGGGGGAAAGTCCGGAAAACTCAACCAAAAAATCTAAAAAAAATAAAAATAAAATTTAACCCACTATATTCATCCATTTCCAACTAAACCAAAAAGAAATTAACAGTGACAATAAAAAAAAAAAACGAGGAATAAAAAGCCTCTGGTTATAAACACACTATAGTCATATTCTTAGATTTTTGAAAAGCTTGAACTTACCTCCCAATGCTTGTTTCATTACAAAATTCATGATGATGGCTTTTAATTCCCTGCCTTTCTTTTCTGATCGATGTTACATTCAATAGTTGAGGAAAACTAGATTCCTTCGTTACCAGATCTGGAAAATGGGAAGAAGAAAAAAGAAGCAGAAATCACTCGCTGTTCTTTTAGTTGGACACGTTAAAATTTTTCAAACAAAAGTATGAAGACAAAAAAAACCCCACTATGTCGCTTAACTATTTACCAAACACAGAAAACACAGCATTGGATGTGTTTCATGGACAATAAAAGAATTCAGATGATTTTTACAGGTTTTTTGATGCGCAGATTGAAGGACACTAAGGTCAGAGGTTCAAAAAACAAATCCAGCTTCTTATTTTACATCAACTACAAACCAAATTACACTCCACTTCTCTTTGTTTCTTTGTAAAAACATCTCTCCTCTGATATTTTCTCAAAGGAAAGTGTTTCAAATCAAGGATTGACGCGTCACGAGTCACGACAGAAGCGCAAATAACCTCAGAGCTTCTTCCTGCACTTTTAAAAAGTCCTCAGGCCGGCAGGACGGTGTGTTATCATGCATGAGGACTAAACCACTCCTGTCTATTTTTCCTGATCATGTGGTAAAACTTTCCATCCTCCATTGGAGGGACACAGCCATCCCACTCCGGCATGAAAAAGCTGCTCTCACGGCATGCCGACCACTGCCTGCATGTGCACAGCTGTACGTGCAGAAAATCTGCCTTAAATGTAATTCTTAAGAATAAATATCTGCTTCTATTCATGCAAAAAAAAAAAAATCAGAAGGTTGTGAAAAAACATTCAAACGAGCACTTCCTCATCCGAGAGAAGAGGCAGATTTCAGCACCATGGAAAGCTCTCATCAAACATCCATTTACCTCCGATGGAAGAAATCCTCCTTACACACTCACACAGGGAGCAGGATGAGAGAGGAACAGCTTCAGATGAAGTTACCCAGACTAATAACTGCTCGTCCCTCGCATCTCCTGCTCCAGGGGCTCTAAAAGGACGTCCTTGGTGCTTCCTCCTGTTTGCCGCCTCGTCTTCCTCCACACACACTCACTCACACAGAGAGAGAGAGAGAGGGAAGAGGAGTGAAGGGGGTGGTGGTTTGCGGTGATGCACCAGCCGCTAACACTCTGATAGGAAGAGGAGACAGAATCACATGGAGAGAAAAGGAGGAAACGTCCCAACTACGTCCTCCTCACCGATACACAGAGATCAATTATTTAATCTTTGTACTACCCGGGATGCACGCTCTCTTTTTCTCAGCCTGTAATCTACCTCTAGTGCAATTTTTTTCTTTAGGATTCCAGTGGAGAACATTTAGCTTCAGCTCTCTTGGCTTCATTGTGTAAATTGGTGCAGCAGTGCAGTTTGGAAAATGGTTCAACCTTCCAATAACATGGCCATAATTTAGCCTCATAGCTCACATAGGGCTGGTAATTTTATAGACATATCAGGGGTGTGCAGAGAAATGAGCGTCTCCTTGTGCATCAAATTAGGGTATCTACAGGCTTTTCATTTGAAAAATAAATCTTTTGATGCCGGATATTTTCACATAAATCACTGCTGTTTGAATCACATGTACTTACATTTAAAATAAATCAAAGTTGTTCATATTAAATGTGAAATTATGTTGAAAGAATGGTTTGATTTTATTGTGCGGTATGTTTAAATACCAAATAATATTTGTTAAAGGTGGTGTGAACAATATTGTACAAATTTTTTTGCGCGTTTTCACCATCAAAAACACATGTTTTGTGCATGTTTTAGCAGTTAGTTGAGCCCTCCCACCCCGTATATGGATGGTATTGAATAGCCGGGTTGTTCTTGGCCACAAATTTTATTTTCCACCACGCCCATATTCTTCTTTTTGCAGCAACATTAATGTGCTCTGTTCACACTGACTCCCAACAAAATGCCATTTGCATGTACTGTAAATCTACCAAAATAAAAGGAGCTATGAGCTTGAAAGTAAGTAAAAAGTGAGAGGAGGAGGGAATTTAAAATCTTTAAATTAGAAGTGAAGCTTATTAAATTGATCTACATGCTTTTTTGGGCACATATTATATTTCATTAACATCTCATTACTGAAAGCACTACATTCTCTTTTTCAGCTTTGCTTTTTTTGTAACATTTTGGTTTGAACGTTATGCTGTCGAGATAACTTTGTTGTCATACTGAATTAAAGATATTTAACAGGTTAGTGGAATCCAGGGTAAAACATAAAAATGTTCCAAGAAAATTTAAAATTTATAGAAATTCCACCTGATGTTTGTAAAACAAACAAACAAAAAAAATGACTGGCAATTAATCTATAATCATCATCCACACTATCTATAACAAATATAGTATTTACACCCTCAAAGAAAATTGACTGAGTCGTGTACGCACGCCAGGGGTGAAACTAAAAGTGGAGTGAGAGGAGGGGAGATCTAAAATGTTGAACTGGAAATAAATTCATTCAAATGCTTTTTGGGCACATGTTGTACAGTAATTTTGAGATTATAAAAGAATCATGTTTATTTTCATATTTCACAAAGAATAATTTCCCATTATTGAGAGAACTATAGTATCTTTTATTTATGTATATATACTGTATACATATATATACACATATATCTACTGTATACTGTATGTATACAGTAGATATATTTATATATATAATCAATATCTGAAAATTCTTTGGTTTTTTTAGCTTTGTGTTGTGGAACATTCAGGTCCAAAAATTACAATGTATAGATCACTGTTGTGATCCCAGGTAATAAAAAAAAAAAAAGACTGAAACAAGGGTTAAACATAACTATGCATCAAGACAATAGTCGGGTGAAGGAGTTTTCCACTGGGAAAATTTACATGATCGCTGCCTAAATTTTATAAAAAAAAATTTTTTTAAAAAACCAAGAGACACAAATGAATTCATCCAATTTTCAAACACAATATATACATTATATATAAAAACACAATAACGGCCACTGCATTACGGAGAAACATATTTTGGAAAATTTCTGAATGGGAGGAAAAAAATATTTAAAAGGTTTACTTAAAAATTTCTTCAAGTTTGACGAACCAAAGAAGAAGCCTTGAGGAACCTCGCCTGAGGCTTGGCTTGTGGTTTGCCCATCCCCGATTAAAAAAAGTAGAAATGAAAATCAGCATTTCTCTGTTATTTGATATTTCTACCAAACTACTCTTCATTTTTTTTTTCATTTTTACATACTTTATTCATCCCTCAACAGAAAAAAATTTGTGTTGCATTACACCAAACAAACTGCCAGCATGGTGCCTTTTCCAAGGACACCTAAACATGATCTCAGTGGGATTAGAACCAGCAAACTCCCAGTCTAAAGGCAAATGTTCTACCAATGAGTATGGATATCTGAACAAGGCAAAGAATGAGCAACAATTTGTTCTATTACAATTTTTTCTATACCACTCCAGCTGAGTTTTACCTTGCACCCACCCACACACCATGGTGCTGGACGAAGCAGTGACGAAAATGAGTCCATGGAAGTTAGTATGGTTTTTTTCTACTCTCCTTGAAGTTGATGGACAACATCTTTTGACAGTTTGTTTTTGTATTTTTCATTTTAAATGAAAAAGCATATACTTTTGGTTCATTGTGTTTGTCTAGCAATAGGTTCTAAACTTATTTACTGTTTGAGAAATTTTTAAAGATTGATAAAGCGGACCTTTGCAATTTTGGTTGCCAAATATAGCAGTTCAGAGGAGAAATACAATATTTTTGCAAAAACTGGACTTTAAAATTATTCTCAAACATTACGTAACACTAAATATTTCTTAGTTTTATTGTCAATTTTATGTAAGCTGAGGCAGAATGACATTTTGGTTTAATGACTTAGCAAAGTAAAGCTCTTGATTTACAAGGCAATCTACTTTCCTACCCTCACCTATGGTTACCAGCTGTGGGTGGGACTGAAAGAACGAGATTGCGGATGCAGGCAACTGAAATGAGCTTCCTCCGTAGGGTGGCTGGACTCTCACTCAGAGATTAGAGTGAGCAGCTCTGATATTCGGGAGGAGCTCAGAATAGAGACATTGTTCCTCTGGGTCGAGAGAAGCCAGATTGGGGTGGTTTAAGTATCTTGTGGGATGTCACCCGAGTGCCTCACTGGTGAGGTGTCTCAGGCACGTCCTACCGGGAGGACACCGAGAGGCAGACTCTGGACTCACTGGATAGACTATGTCTCACAGCTGGACAGGGAACACCTCAGGATCCTTCCGAGTGAGCTAGATGATGCAGCTGGGGTGAGAGAAGCCCGGACTTCCCGTCTCAGGCAGTTGCCCCCACGACCCGGCCCCGGATAGGCGGAAGATAATGGACTGGAACAAGCTTCTCAATGATAGACCTAAACCCAATCCTAAAAAATTTTGAAATTCAATCTTTGGAATTATGTTTAGAGCTGTTTAGACTAGTGTTCTGTTATACAACATCAAGGTGCATTTTTTTTTCTGTTTTGACAGAAATGAGGATACAAAATGTCTTAGCCCAATACCACGGTATCTGTTTGACCCACCAGATGAGATGGTGGTTTGAGGAAAAGGATTGGAGCAAAGCACTCATTCATGATGAACGACAGCTTCTTTCACTTTGCTCTGCACTCCTCACAGTCTTTTAGACACACTTTAAACACAGAGCGCTCTGTCCAAAGAAGATTTCTTTGATTCCTGCAGCACTTAGATTGGGAACCATTCCCTCTAGCAATGAACCTCAAACACTCTTAATGAAACAGTAATTCTTTCTATACAGTGGCTTAAAAAGAGAACATTCACACATGTTTGAAATCAGGTAGAACTTTGTATATTTACCAACCAGGCGTTGGTTTTCTCCTCCACTCAGACCACGTGATCTCTGATTGAGTCTCTTAGAGTGACTGTTTGTCTCTATGTGGTGCTTCTGTGATGAACTGCCGCTCCTGCGCCTTCCAATCGCACATTTGAATAATCCATCATCCTGAGAAAACAAATGTTGTTTTATCATGGTAACAAGACAAATGATGCTGTTGCAATGAGAAAACAACATCAGAAAATTATACAGCCATCATTGCTGTCAGCTTCCTGATGATTTGAATCCATAGTTTGTAAAGAAATGGATTCAAAAACAACTGTGACAAAATGGTGACCTCTCAAGGTGTACCCTGCCTCGAACCTCTAAATAGCCTGTGACAATTGCCTGATGGATTATGAAGTGTTTGAGTTTCATTTTGGATGAAAGAACAGCTTATATTAAGGATCCAGAAAGCTTTCCCTTGTGTCCAGTTTAACTGTAAAAAAGGTTGTCTCTATAATCTCAGATTTATTATATGCAGAATCAAAGATTTGTTATTTCGTTTTGCACGTCAACTTTTTTTCTGGTAAAGAAACCAGCAGTATCCTAAACCTGAGAAAATTTGGCTTATTTTGTGAGAAAATTGGTCTCATTTTGCCCCATTTTCTACAGGTTTTTGTCCTTTCTGCTGAATCTTTCTTGATTACTTTGACTCTGGTTACTTTTGCCCAATTTCCTCAGGTATGGCTGAACATCTGAACTCTGCTTTTAAGCTTTTCTGTCCTGCTCTAAAACGGGTCTTTTATATCGAAAAAGCTATGAAAAAAACAACATTTTATAATCACGCTTGCAAGTGAATTTATAGCTTTTTTTTTTTACTTGTGTAAAGCTAAACAGTTCAGACAAGATAATATTAACTAAACACAATATAATTCAAATTTAAACTACCTGTGTAATCTGTTTTGATCCATCTGGCTACTAATCCATCCATTAATTATCTATCGATCCAGTCATCAAATCAAATTTTATTTTTAAAGCACTTTTCCAACACAAAGTCACACTAAGTGCTGAACAGAACAAATAAAAATGTAAACAATATTAAAATCCAGATCATAAAAAAATAAAAAAATACAGTAAGTCAAAAGCATTCATCAAAAATCACACAATACACTCCACACATGCATTGACGTTCGCCCAGCCCCCCGCCCCACCCCTCATACACCCATCCTTCCTGAACCACTAGCTACTGTCTCTTTAACTGAAATAAAAATAAGCATCTGGCCTGATGCTGTGAGGAAATAATAACTGGGGATCGATCCACACCAGGAGTCAGCCCGACCTTGACTGCAGCTGCCAAACCACAGGGGTCTACCCAGCTCCAAGAGACACAGAAGCCACCTGGCTAAAGTGAGGCACCCGCACCACCCAGGCCAGCACCCAGGACACCACCACCCAGGACACCTCCACCCAGGACAAGGGTTCAAATGAACCACTCCTGGTTCGAGTGATTCATTCGAACCACTTGTCCAAAACTTGTTTGTAGGTTTCTCGGACTCTGCTTTGGTCAATAAGGGTAGGTGGTGGGATACACTCTGGACAGCTGACCAATTGGCTGCAGAGATTAATCCTTCAGAATGTTTAATTTACCATCATTATGACAGAATTATCTCAGATCAACAAAGACAAACTGCGACACATTATGGCAGCAAAATGTCAATGTCTTTTGTGAATGTTGTGTGAGCTTTCTAAATCAGACGGGGGTGTTAAACACTGTCTACTTTTATCCCCCCCTGTTGCTTAATTGCTGGTCTTTTTTAATATCAGCCTCATTTTCATCTTTCCACTCCCCCTTGTACAGTAAACTGGTAAAATACTTTCACGGTGCTTATTAGGTTGTCTTTGAACCCACTATTTAGTCTGCAGAGTATCATCGGTTCCACTGGGTGCTTTTTCTCTACGTACTGCTTCTTTTCTGAAGTTAAGTTTAGAACAATAATTAGTCCAAAATAAATCTGCATTTTTACATGTATAAGATGTCTAAATAACCAGAAAATATGGATTGTTGTTAAAACCATTAAGATAAACTTACAAAAGCCATTTTATTTAAAAGTTGTTTAATTGCCAAACACTCAAGAAAACGTCCCAAAACAAACATGAGCTCATATTGTTGCAATGGTAGTCTCTCCATAGAAACAGCTCTGTGCGCGTATCTCTTTATGAATATTATTATCTTCAGGTCGGCCTTGAGGGACCAATAAGCAGCTTGCTTACTCTGGAGTCATATGATAGATGCAACTGTTGCTTTATATTTCACTCTATAAAACATTCCTGAGTTGCATACAAAGTACATACTGTTTGACAGTGGTGGAACGTAACGAAGTAAATGTACTTCGTTACTGTACTTAAGTTTAAAAAATTGTGTATCTGTACTTTACTTAAGTAAAATTTGAGACCGGTACTTTTACTTTTACTTCACTACATTTTTAGAGCAAATATCTGTACTTTTACTCCGCTATTTTTTAAAAGTGTGTTTTACATTTTTTGTTACATTTTCGTTCAGGAATTTAAAAAATACACAGGGTTTATTTTAGCGCATCTTAAATAAATAAGTAAATAAATGAATTAATCTATTCATCCCTCACCGGGGAAATTTGTTTGCTGCACTCCTGACACCGCAGCAGGCTGCCCTTCAACGGCGCCAATGGTGGGAGAAGCGGGGGTTAGGTGTCTTCTCCA
Source organism: Neostethus bicornis (assembly GCA_902685375.1). Taxonomy (NCBI): domain Eukaryota; kingdom Metazoa; phylum Chordata; class Actinopteri; order Atheriniformes; family Phallostethidae; genus Neostethus; species Neostethus bicornis. The sequence continues at coordinate 7,624,966 of CACRXE010000076.1, read as the reverse complement.
AGGACCCTAGACGTGCTCTCCGTGGGACGCGAACCCGCGACCTTGAAGCCGCATTGCCAAAATCAAAAGGAGCAGTTGATCGGAAGAAGAAGTAATGAATCAAGGACCAATCAGAGATTCGAGATTAAACATTTTCCGCATTTATTCAGCACAAAAAACAAGACAAGAAACAACATCAAATATAGCACAAATTGAAGAGTCAGAAGATCGTTGTTTGTTGTGTTTACTTCTAAATAAAAAGTTGAACCATCATTATACTGAGCAGGGGCGGTTCTAGGATTTTCTAAAAATGTATATGTGTGTGTAGGGCGTGGCAGGGGGGGGTCATTGACAAAGCCAATATAGGGTGACTGGGGGCCTTTCCCCCCAGAACATTTTAAAAAGTAAGAGTCATTTTCCTGCATTTTGGTGCCCATTTGCTGGCCCTGCAAGGGGATAGCTTGACTTGTCCCCTTTCCTTTCTTCTTTTTTTTTTGTGGACCAAAAGAGGCAGGAGAGGGGGGGTCACGCCCCTGCAGAGTTTTTATTTGTGACCCTACAGCACAAAAAATAACATTCCAATTATGGTCAAATATTTTCATTTTTTACTTAAGAAGTAAAATTTACACCAATTACTTTTGTACTTTTACTTAAGTAGATTTTTTTTTATTGGTACTTTTACATTTGTATTTATTTATTTTTTTTTGCCTAATTATTTGTACTTTTACTTAAGTACAAAAAAGTGAGTACTTCATCCACCACTGCTGTTTGGAGATGCAACAGTTTTGTTTTATAACTGACCTTAAGAGGCAACGTATATGAACAAAAACTTTTGAAGTACAGTTTTTGGAATCAAGTCATTTTCATTTTTCCATAATACCTGAGTGTATTTTTTATTTATTTTATTTTATCGAACTGTATTCATCCCTCAACGGGAAAATTTCTGTGCTACATTGCACCACAGCAGGCTGCCAGGATGGCGCCAATGGTCGGAGAAATGGGGGGTTGGGTGTCTTCCCCAAAAACAGCATTTTTTTATTTCCTGAAATATTTTATTTATTCCCTTTAATGTCCCATAAAATGTATCATTTCCATTTACGAATTGTTATTTACTTTTTTTCACTCCAGCAGCAATTTCCAGACGTATTCAGTCATCTTCTGATCTGTCCATTCCTCACGGGGGTTGCCGGAACTAATCCCGGCTGAATTCAGGCTAGTGGCAGGAAACACCCCACGTAGGTTGCAGGTCTTTGGCAGGGCAACATATTCTTTAAAATTCAACTTGATTTCCTGAAAGAGATGTTTTTACATATAAAATACTGCGTAGAAAAAATATATGATAAAATAAAATACTTAATGCACTACAATGTTAATAAGTTCTGTGCTTGTTTCAATTCTGCAGCAGTTTAAATAAAAAAAAGAATATCTAGGGCATTAAATTTACTTTTTGTGCATTTTGAGATATTTTTGTTTCAGAAAAATGTTATTTCTTAGCAGAATAGTTCATTCATGGGGCAGACTCCATATCTGGGACTCAACTCAACACAATTATAATTTTATTAGGCTGATTATTATCCATGATGCAGCAAAAGTTTCTTTTTGTTTACAATTTCGTTTCCTGTTTTTCACTTTCTTGTGGGAAAGTTTTAACTTCCCGAGCAAAAAAACTTGGTGACACTTTATTTATTACACTATTAAAGATTTACCCCAGCAAATTTATGCAGAGCTGAGGAGCTAAAAATCTACAACTCGCACCCTTTCAGCTTGAGCTCATTTAGCAAACCATTCAGCAGTCACAGATGTTCTTTGGTTTCTGTGATTTGTTCATGCCATCTTGAGGCCCTTCGTCCTTTCGCTGTATGGTAGACACTTGACATGTTCCCAGAAATTAGGCTCCATGTGGAGGATTTTAATCCCCACTTTTGTTTCATCTCATTTACTAACTTCATTTAAAGGATCTTTGGAAGAAAAGGTTGAGTGAGCTGCCAAGCTCAGGTAATTAGACTCCCACACTTTTCCTTCCAGGATGTTTTTTTTTTTTTTTTTTCCCAAACCAAATACAGTGAATAAGATGGTGAAAAATATCAAATAAATCCTTCCGGTTTTTAGATTACACCAGTGTAAAGCTAGGCTTATGAGATTTCTGAGCTACGTACACAGAAACACCTGTGAGTTCTGTTACATAGGGAAAGGATGTTTCCTTCACAAGTCGAATGAGTGCAAGACTTCTCCTCAATTAAGAAGAATAATTTTTGTTTTGTAGACAAAAAAACCCCTCATGCCTGTAGTTTACGGCTAGTATGAACACCTTCACAGTTTCCGTAGTGTAGTAATCATCACAATCGCCTAACATCCATAGACCAACTGCAAATCGTTGGCACATGCAAATAACCAATCAAATTACAGCTTTTACTTTAGTGGTTCCGTGCTTCACATCCCACACATAGCAAAATACATATTAAGTATAAAAAACAGTTTTCCAGCAAACATTGATGATTTTAGGTGTAAAAAACTTAGCTTATCCCTGAAATTGTAGCAAATCACATTTTTCAAAAACTTTCTTTGCTTAATTATTTAAAAAAAAACAAAAAACGTCTGACATACAGTTAGTTTTAAATAATAAAGGATTACTCTATTCATCCTCCATTGGGGAAATTTGCATGCAGCACTCATTACACTACAGCAGGATTCCTTTCAATGACGCCAATAGTGGGAGGGACAGGGTTAGGTGTCTTCTCCAAGGAACCTGGACGTGCTCTTTGTTGAATGCGAACCCGCGAACTTGCAGTCCGTGCAGGAACGCTCTAACCATTGAACGGCCATTGTTGTCTTTGGCTTATCAATGTCATGGATGAAAAGAAACAACGTTAAAAGTATGGGGAAAAAAAAGTCCTACTTTCTGGAACAAATTAAATAACTAAAAATTCATTGGTTGACATGCTTGTCCCACAATATTTTGAAGCGACATATTATAATTTGAGTCAGAATGGCTGAGCGGTTGAAAGTGCTACGTTAAGATCATCGTTAAGGTCTCCTGATGGAGGTGTGAGTTCGAATCTCAGTACTGATGGTTCTCTGTTAAGCCATGGATTCTATTGGCATTAGTCAAATTTTTATTTTCTGTCGCTTTGTTTCTAATGCTCATGCTTTGTGTTCAACTTAACGGTGTGTACAGTTTCTGTAGTGTGGTGGTTATCACCACAGTGCCACGCTAAGGTCGTAGTCTCGTGATGGAGGCGTGGGTTCAAATCCCACTTCTGACACTTCTCTGTTAAGCCATGGATTCTTTTGGCATCAGTTGAATTTTTTTAATCCCTCTCTTTGTTTCCAACGCTTATGATTTGTGTCCAACTTTGCAGTGTGCACAGATTCCGTAGTGTAGTGGTCATTGCGTTCGCCTAACACATGAAAGGTCCTCAGTTCGAAACCGAGCGGAAACAGTGCCATTTTATTGTAGAAATATCAATGTTGTGGATGAATAGAAACGCTGGTAAAAGTTTGGAAAAAAAAAACCTCCCAGTTTCTGCGACAAAAAAATGTTACTAAATTTTTATTGGTTGACATACTTGTCCCACTAAATTTTGAGACAACGTAAAGTAACTTGTGTCAAAATGGCCGAGCGGTTGAAGGCGCTACATTAAGGTCGTAGTCTCGTGATGGAGGCGTGGGTTTGAATCCCACTTCCTACACTTGTTTGTTAAGCCATGGATTCTTTTGGAATCAATTGAATTTTTTTTATCTTTCGCTTTGTTTCTAATGCTCATGCTTTTTGTCCAACTTTATATTGTGCACAGTTTCCGTAGTGTAGTGGTCATCACGTTCGCCTAACACGCGAAAGGTCCTTGGTTCGAAACCGAGCGGAAACAGTGCCGTTTTATTGTAGGCACATCAATGTTATGAATGAAAAGAAACGTTGGTAAAAGTTTAAAACCAAAAAGAGCTACTTTCTGCAACAAAAGAAAAGTTACTAAAATTTCATTGGTTGACTTTCTTGTACCACAAAATTTTGAGGCGACGGAAACTATTTGTGTCAGGATGGCCGAGCGGTCGAAGGCGCTACATTAAGGTCGTAGTCTCCTAATGGAGGCGTGGGTTCAAATCCCATTTCTGACACTTCTCTGTTAAGCCGTGGATTCTTTCGGCATCAGTTGAATTTTTTTTATCTGTCACTTTGTTTCTAACGCTCATGCTTTGTGTCCAACTTTATAGTGCGCACAGTTTCCGTAGTGTAGTGGTCATCACGTTCAACTAACACGCGAAAGGTCTTCGGTTCGAAACCGAGCGGAAACAGTGCAATTTTATTGTAGGCATATCAATGTTGTGGATGAATAGAAACACCAGTAAAAGTTTGGATAAAAAAAAAAAAAAAAACTCCTAGTTTCTGGGACAAAAAAGATGTTACTAAAATTTCATTGGTTGACATACTTGTCCCACTAAATTTTAAAACAACGTAAAGTAACTTGTGTCAGGATGGCCGAGCAGTCGAAGGCGCTACGTTAAGGTCATAGTCTCCAGATGAAGGCGTAGGTTCAAGTCTCACTTCTCTGTTAAGCCGTGGATTCTTTTGGCATCATTTGAATTTTTTTTATCCGTCACTTTGTTTCCAACGCTCATGCTTTGTGTCCAACTTTGTAGTGTGCACAGTTTCCGTAGTGTAGTGGTCATCACGTTCGCCTAACAGGCAAAAGATCCTCGGTTCGAAACTGAGCGGAAACAGTGCCGTTTTATTGTAGGCACATCAATGTCATGGACGAAAATAAACATTGGTAAAAGTTTAAAAACAAAAAGAGCTACTTTCTGCAACAAAAAAAAAGTTACTAAAATTTCATTGGTTGACATTCTTGTACCACAAAATTTTGAGGTGACGGAAATTATTTGTGTCAGGATGGGCGAGCAGCTGAAGGCGCAACGTTAAGGTCGTAGTCTCCTAAAGGAGGCGTGGGTTCATATCCCATTTCTGACACCTCTCTGTTAAGCCATGGATTCTTTCGGCATCAGTTGAATTTTTTTTATCTGTCACTTTGTTTCCAACGCTTATGATTTGTGTCCAACTTTACAGTGTGCACAGTTTCCGTAGTGTAGTGGTCATCACGTTCAACTAACACGCGAAAGGTCTTCGGTTCGAAACCGAGCGGAAACAGTGCAATTTTATTGTAGGCATATCAATGTTGTGGATGAATATAAACGCCAGTAAACGTTTGGATAAAAAAAAAAATTTCTAGTTTCTGGGACAAAAAAGATGTTACTAAAATTTCATTGGTGTACATACTCGTCCCACTAAGTTTTGAGACAACGCAAAGTAACTTGTGTCAGGATGGCCGAGCGGTCGAAGGCGCTATGTTAAGGTTTTTAGTCTCCTAATGGAGGCGTGGGTTCAAGTCTCACTTCTGACACTTCTCTGTTAAGCCATGGATTGTTTTGGCATTACTTGAATTTTTTTTATCTGTCGCTTTGTTTCTAGCGCTTATGCTTTGTGTTAAACTTTATAGTGTGCACAGTTTCTGTAGTGTAGCGGTCATCACGTTCGCCTAACACCCGAAAGGTCCTCGGTTCGAAACCGAGCGGAAACAGTGCCGTTTTATTGTAGGCATATCAATGTTGTGGATGAATAGAAACACCAGTAAAAGTTTGGATAAAAAAAAAAAACAACTCCTAGTTTCTGGGACAAAAAAGATGTTACTAAAATTTCATTGGTTGACATACTTGTCCCACTAACTTTTGAGACGACGTAAAGTAACTTGTGTCAGGGTGGCCGAGCGGTCGAAGGCGCTACGTTAAGGTCGTAGTCTCCTAATGGAGGCGTGGGTTCAAATCCCACTTCTGACACTTGTCTGTTAAGCCATGGATTCTTTTGGCATCAGTTGAATTTTTTTTATCCGTCACTTTGTTTCTAATGCTCATGCTTTGTGTCCAACTTTGCAGTGTGCACAGTTTCCGTAGTGTAGTGGTCATCACATTCACCTAACACGCGAAAGGTCCTTGGTTCGAAACCGAGCGGAAACAGTGCCATTTTATTGTAGGCATATCAGTATTATGGCTGAAAAGAAACGTTGGTAAAAGTTTAAAAACAAAAAGAGCTACTTTCTAGGACAAAAAAAAGTTACTAAAATTTCATTGGTTGACATTCCTGTCCCACAAAATTTTGAGGCGAAGTAAATTATTTGCGTCAGGATGGCCGAGCGGTCAAAGGCGCTGCGTTAAGGTCGTAGTCTCCTAATGGAGGCGTGGGTTCGAATCCCACTTCTGACAGTTCTCTGTTAAGCCATGGATTCTTTTGGCTTCAGTTGAATTTTTTTTATCTGTCGCTTTGTTTGCAACGCTCATGCTTTGTGTCCAAACTTAGCTGTGTGCACAGTTTCCGTAGTGTAGTGGTCATCACATTTGCCTAACACGCGAAATGTCCTCGGTTCCAAACCGAGCGGAAATAATGCCATTTTATAGTAGGCATATCAATGTTGTGGATTAATAGAAACGCCGGTAAAAGTTTGGAAGAAAAAAACTCCTAGTTTCCGGGACAACTAATGTTACTAAATTTTCATTGGTTGACATACTTGTCTCACAAAGTTTTGAGACACCGTAAAATAACTTGTGTCAGGATGGCCGAGCGGTCGAAGGCGCTACGTTATGGTCGTAGTCTACTAATGGAGGTGTGCATTCGAATCCCAGTTTTCTGTTAAGCCAAGGATTCTTTTGGCATTAGTTGAATTTTTTTTATCTGTCTTTTTGTTTCCAACGCTCATGCTTTGTGTCCAACTTGATAGTGTGCACAGTTTCCGTAGTGTAGTGGTCATCACATTCACCTAACATGCGAAAGGTCCTCGGTTCGAAACCGAGTGGAATCAGTGCCCTTTAATAGTAGGCATGTCAATGTTGTGGATGAATAGAAACGCCGGTAAAAGTTTGGAAGAAAAAACTCCTAGTTTCTGGGACAAAAAATGTTACTAAATTTTCATTGGTTGACATACTTGTCCCAAAAAATCTTGAGGCGACATAAAATAATTTGTCTCAGGATGGCCAAGCTGTCGAAGGCGCTACGTCAAGGTCGTAGTCTACTAATGAAGGTGTGGGTTCAACTCCCACTTCTGACAGTTCTCTGTTTAAGCCATGGATTCTTTTGGCATCAGTTGAATTTTTTTTTCTGTCGCTTTTTCTCCAATGCTAATGTTTTATGTCCAATTGTTTAGTGAGCACAAATTCCGTAGTGTAGTGGTTATTACGATCACCTAACACGCGAAAGGTCCTCGATGCGAAATCGAACGGAAACAGTGCAATTTAATTTTAGGCTTATCAATGTTGTGGTTGAAATACTTTTTTGGTTAACATACTTGTCCCACAAAATTTTGAGACGAATTGAAATAATTTGTGTCAGGATGGCGGACCGTTCGAAAACTTAACATCAAGGTCGTAGTCTCCTGATGGAGGCTATGGCCATAGATTTTTTTTTCCATCCGCTGTTTTTTTTGTTTTTATTAACCTGTCGCTTTGTTCACAACGCTCATGCTTTGTGTCCAACATAAAAATTTAATGGTCTTTGGACATCTCCCATCAATTTACTTTCCGCTTCTGAACATTAGAGATAGAAAGTTGCATGACGTACCAACTCAGAAATGTCTTAGGGTAACAAGGTGTGCCTCAGGTACCAGGGACCCGGAGAAGTACTATTTTTTTTTTTGATTATTTTGAATTACTCTATTCATCTCTCACCAGGGAAATTTGTTTGCTACACTCCTTACACCGCAGCAGGCTGCCCTTCAACGGCGCCAATGGTGGGAGAAGTGGGGGCTAGGTGTCTTCTCCAAGGACCCTAGACGTGCTCTCCGTGGGACGCGGACCCGCGTCCTTCCGGTCCGCGGGCGAACGCGCTAACCACGCGGCCACCGTCTCCACCCACTAGGGAATCTTGATGAGAAGTTGACAACTACTGGGACTGTAGTGTCTGAAAAATCTAAAGTAATTTCAAGTAAACCTCATTCACTTTGCTTTTAAGTGGACACAGCTTCTTTCAGTTCAAGGCTGTGCAGTCTTTCACTGGAACAGAACTGTGTTATTTACCTGATGAATTTGTTAGAGGTCACCAAGTAACCCACGGTGAAAAACATCTTCTCTTCATTAACCAGAGAAGATTGTTGATGGAAACCAGATGTAAGAAATAAAATTTCCTTTGTTTATTTACATTTGCTAATTACCATAAGAGGATGGAGATTTTCTATCATATTTTTTAAATGTCGATCTCACAATCTCTTGATGGGGCATTTTTGTCTTAGCTACCCTCCGATTTGTCACTATGATTGTTCTGTAATAAACATCTTTTTATATCACTAAGTTCGATGCAAGATGTCTTTTTTTCACCTTTGACGGGAAACCCATGGCTGAAGACTACAACAGTAGTAAATGTAATTACATTTTTGAACCGTGTATCTAGAGTGATATTTTCTCAGCCTAAAATGTCGGTACACATATTCCCGTAAAGAGACATACTTAATTGGAACTTTTACTATAGTTATTTGGCAAAATCATTTCAACACCAGCCTCAAGATATTTTAAAGTAATTTTACAGTATATATATATTTTTTTGCATACTATATTGATCCCTCACCAGGGAAATTTGTGTGCTGCATCACACCGCAGCAGGCTGCCACAACAGCGCCAATTGTGGGAGAAATGGGGGCTTGGGTGTCTTCTCCAAGGACTATAGACATGAACTCAGTAGGAATCGATTCTAGAAAACTTCTGGTTAACTTCCAGTTCGGGGATGAACACTCTAAAACTGAGACACCGCCTACCCCCAATGTAAATTAAGTCAAAAGAGTCCTTTTGATGCATTTTTGTTGCCAGACCAGACCGACCAGTTGTGTTTTTAGAAAACTTGCAGAAAGAATTGAGCTGAATCATGTCTGTTACTTTATTATTTTCCATAATCACCCCATTTTCTGCATCTAGCACCAGTGCTGCAGTTTTAATGATGAGAAAATGAATTATGGATGGTAATATTCTGTGGGAGGAAATGAGCTGCTGAAATGAACAGTGGTTGTATTGTTGAATAGCTTCAGTGTTTGGAGGAGTAATTGACAGGTGAAAGTACGGCAGATGTGGCGATGCATGATGACAGAGGGGAGGGATGACTGAAATAACATCAACAAAAAACAGAAAACAACTGTTTTGGGCGGCTAAAAGTCCTACTAAAAATGTCAGACAATTAATGTTAAATAAAACTTATGGAAAGCCAGACGGTTATATGGAACAGTATGATGTTCACCTGGTACTCTTCTGGAACTGTTGAAATGATCCGTTGTGCATTACATGCAGTTCTAGAAGTTTTCTAAGGCCAGACTGAAGTAGTTCAGCCATGTCCAGAAGAGAGAGAGTGAAAGAGAGAGAATGAGGCTCAAACATGGTGAGTTTTGAACAGCCAGGCAGGAGACTCAGAGGAAGACCACAGAGGAGGTTTATGGAAGTAATCAGAGGATTTGGTGGTAAAGGTGTTTGAGAAATGGAGGAGAATGGTTATTTGGTTAAACTAGTCGACTACTTCATTTACACAACTACAACACAGTTTGCATTGAAACTGCCTTTTTCGTGATTTTTTTTTCTTCTAGTCTCAATGAGACCTTTGGCAAAATAATGTGTTAGATATTAAAACACTTTGTAGAACAAAAGGTCCCAATTTACCCGCAGACAGGATTGGTTTTTTTACATTTGTAGTTTTTATTCAAATAGTTTACTTGCACACAAAGGTTTTTTACAAAGCTAGAAAGTGGGAAGGGAAAATTAACCATTTTGCCTCGTGAATTTGCATCGAAAAATCATCCTACTGAGCCTACTTGTGATGTTTCATCAAGTCAGTTTACTTAAGTAAATTATATCTAAGAGTTAGATTAGTTTTTGTCATCAACCATTTTCAGATATTTTGTTGAAATGAAACCAGATTTGTCGATGCCCTTGGACTCACATAGAGACGGAAAGCAAGGGGAGGGAAGCAAGGGGAGGGAGCGGCGGGTGGGTCTCTGCAGACGTATTTGACTGCACAGCATGAATTTGTAATTATGTGTCTCCACTGGCATTAGTGTTAAAAAGGTCACTTTGACACTCAGGGGAAAATAGCCACAGGTAGTCCCACCCCACCCTAAGTCTACAAACACCACTGGGTATTACATTCCTCCTGCTGTCAGAGTCAAAGTCACACGTATCCTCTACTTTACCGAGTTGTAGACATCTTTCCCTGAGGTTCTATGACAAAGTACGTTCCAGAATATCCAACAATTCTTGACAAAATTACCGTGCTTCTGCGGCATAGAAAGAAAAAAACTGAAATGAAAAGTAGTGCCTTTTATTTTATTAATTATTTATTTTTACTGAGAATTACTTTTTCACAACTGAATGTTTAGATTGGGGGTATGTCGTCTGAGGTGGGGTGTGTTCATTATAATTGCTTTCGTTTACCACAGTTGCATACAGAGTAAATTTGTGTAAAATACATAAAGGGGCATGTTTTTTTAGGTGTATGCAAGGCATGAATTTGAAAACGCGGCGGATGAAAATAATTGCAATTATGATGAACATGCCGAAATATACTCAGATCCATGCTCAGTCACACTCTTGTTTTACAACATAGAGGCACAGGAGACATCAAATAAGCAAAATTTTACTGAGTAGGTAATTAAGATGTTCATTACAGAGGTAGAAAGATAAATGTGTATGACTTGGCTATCTGAAGATTGACAATTGAGGTTTTTTTGGGGTTTTTTTCTGTTTCTTACACAAAAGCATTAATTAGTGGTTCGGGTGTCTCAGCGTGCAGTTGCCCCAATAAAATTTAGAACCCAACAATCTCCGAGTAAATCCTCTTAACCATAATTTGCTGGATCTTATTAGTATAATTTGGGATGAAGTTTCTTGATACAGTCAACACATTTGGCAAAATTCAAATCATTGTTGGCTGAGAAGTCCAGACATTTCTCTTCAGAAAAATCATGTTGATGGATATGTGTATGGACATTTCCTGAAGTGGAACAGGTGAAGTGTTGTGTTTGTGTTGTAAATAGTGTTCCACAGCTCCACAGCTCTGCACAACTCCACCCGCATTTGTTTAGGAAGATGAAATTGACCCAGTTGGAAAATTAGAAAGCCTTATCATAAAAAAAAAACTCTCACTGCATAATGCGGCATGTGCATCCTCCAGAACTGACAACTGTGCAATTATGGTAAAACAGACCTACGTACAGTATATCATAAAATGATGGCTTTGAATAGCCCGAACAAACAATTGAGCTAACCCGGTTTGACAAGCTATTCAATGCATGTTCTGGGTAAATACGTTGTGGTAATATATCGACTGTCCATATCATAATTTGCATTTTATTATCATTCCAGAACTCATTTGATTTTGGTATATATTTACACAACTTCCAGATCTGGTGTTGCAATTTGTCTGCACCATATGCTCATGTTGTCTTTAAAAAATCTGCATGCTCACATCGTTTGTATCAACCAATTACATACCCAAATTTTGCCATGTGCTTCTTTGATGAATGAGAGCCAATGAATGTGACTGGTAATTGGCTCTCTGGTAGAAGGTGAAGCTGCAGATTTGGTGAAAAAAATATTCTCACAAGAGTATGGAGAAAAGTTTTTTTTTTTGTTGTTGAAACACTGTGAAGATTAACTCAGCAGGATGGTTCTGCAGAACACTCCCAGCATATGATGAAATGAATCTTGTCCTCACTTCTCCCTGGAAATGGCTCTTCTACAAGTATTTATTGGCTAAGATGATGACGGAGAGCCAACTTGTTTTACCCTATTTTGTTGGACACTTTTCGCAGGGTACTTTTATAAGAACAGTCTAGACAAAATTAACCAAACTTTAAAAAAAAACAAATGAATAACGATACCTATTTGAGAGGAATCCTGAATTTCAAAAAATACCTCAGTCATGTCATATTTCATCTGACCTTTAAAAGAATGAAGTGATTGAAATCGTACATCACAGCTCAAAGGTAATAAGAAATAAAAATGTCGTATTCACACTGACATGTAAACCAGATGTTTAAGTCTTATTAAAAAAAAAAAAAAAAGAATTACTCTATTCATCCCTCACCAGGGAAATTTGTTTGGTGCACTCCTTACACCGCAGCAGGCTGCCCTTCAACGACACCAATGGTGGGAGAAGCAGGAGTTAGGTGTCTTCTCCAAGGACCCTAGACGTGCTCTCCGTGGGACACGAACCCGCAACCTTCCGGTCCGGGGGCGAACGCTCTAACCACGCGGCCACCGTCTCCACCCTATATTATAATTTTCACAACCAAAAGGTGCACCACATTAAAAGGCACAGTCCCAGTTTTGTGTGCTCTGTATTTAACACACACATAAGGCACACCTGGTGATAGGACGTGGGTTTTATATACATATCCTCCACACTATCTGCCTTACAACAACACACACACAAGCAGACAAGTGTGTATATTTAATATAGATCAGGGGCAAAACCGAGGTTTTTAAAAATTTTATTTAAATATTAGTTACAGCCGTCATAAAGTCATTTATCAAATCCATCCAAGTCCTCGTCCTCTGTTTCAGAATCTAACAGGTGCACTAAATCCAACCTAGCAGGTTCACTTTCCTCAGTGTCAGAGTCACTTTCTGTACCGTGCGGCTTCTCGGAAATGATGCCTGCTTTTGCGAAAGCTCAGACAACAATACCAGCAGACAAGTTAGCCCAAGCACCTACAATCCACTGGCAAACTGTGGCGTAACTCACCCGGCGTTGCCTTCCACTCTTCGTGAAGCTGTGGTCTCCTCTGGTCATCCATCGCTCCCACGCCGCTCACAGCCTAACTGAACGGCCAGTTCACGCCGATGTCCAGCAGTTGGAGTTCCTTCGTCAGACCTCCCGGAATCACAGCAAGCATATGGTTCATCTGCTTCCCTTGGTTTTTTCACGTCTGCGGTGAGATGAGCACACATAGAGTCAGAAATCAGAAGTGATGGTGATCCGTGGAAAAAAACATCTAGTCTCCACAACGCACAACACACATAGGGCGCACCACTCATTTCGAAGAAAATCCAAGACTTTTACATGCGCCTTATGGTCTTGAAAAGACAGTAGTTTGTATTTAATTTAAAAATGTCTTTGCAGCGCATTAGCACAGGAAACAGTTTGTATCTTTTTATAAACAAATGAAGCAAATTTGTCCCACAATTCTTTGGACCCTCTACTTTCACATGAGTCAATAATCTGGTTTTAAAAGTTGTGATTTGAATTGTGCTGTACTTCAGATTTTGATTTATGTTTTATGTATTGACCCATTTTCTTTGTCGTTAATGTTTTTTTCTTTGTTATAAATTTGTCATTAATTTGAAAAGGCTAATGTAGGCTGTTCATCCCTGACACACTTGATCATCTCATAGTCAAACTGGTTCTACACGTTGCTGGACTATAAATCTGCGACTTACAAAGCTGACATAAATGGAAACAGAACCATCCACAGTGGAACATCCACACTGCTGATCCCAAGAAACTCTCCAGCCATTTAAACTGAGGCAAGTTAGACAAGTAATAAATATCTATCTATAAAATTAAAGATGATATTACTGTGAGGAGAGCAGCGCTGCAATGCCAGGATGGTAAAAACAATTCCATGTCCTCTGTGAAATGGTACTGACAATCTTTCCCCAAGTGAGTTCAAGTTAAGTTCAGTAAGACACTGCAGGGTTTAGCTGGTGTTTCATGTTGTCTCATTGCACAAAGCTAAACTAAGGACATAAAGTCTGTCTGGTCTCACGTGAACACATGTAAAATAGAATATTTCAATTGATGGAAGTTGGCTGTTTTTTGTTTAGTTTTTTTAACCCAGCAAAATGTCTAAAAAAAAAAAAAAAAGCTACACGGTGGCTTACACGGTGGCCTCGCAGCCTCTGAACCGCCTATTTCTAATCAGATTGTGGTATGGAGAGTGTCCCTCAGTTGATTTCAGGCTAGAGACAGGATACATTCTGAACAGATCCCCAGTCTGTTGTGGGCCACGAGGGGGTAATTCCTAGGGGTAATTTTGTAGCAACCAATCAACTTATCAAGCAGGTTTTTGGAGGTTAAGGGGAAAGAAGATAACCCAGGGGGAACACACAAGTGGACAGGGAGAACATGCAAACTCTACGCAGAAAGGCTAGTTCTTCAAACTTTGCCCCACTGCAGGACTAGTACCCCCAATCTCCTTCCTGTAAGGCCACCATGCTAACCACTGCATCACCATGCAGCCCAGAAATAAAGTGAGTTTGGAAATATATTTCAGACTTGTCACAATTTTCCCAAGCTGCAGATTATTTCAATGTGCTTTGTAGAATATGAGGAAGTTGTCTTTTCCAAAAACGTTCTTCAAGAGGATCTCCTGGACCACCATCATAAAAGATCCTAATGTTTCACCTGAATTTTAAATTCCCCCCAAAAACTTTGAGCTAAAACAAAGACCTCCTCTGTAAAGAGCGACTACCACACGAATAAATGTGCAGACTCAAACCAGTATTCTTTTCAGAAGTTGTATAACAAAATTTTGTGCTGCAAGTCGTTTAGCTGACCGTCAATGCTTTAAGAAGATTAAACTGAGACGCAGAGTTCAAATTTTTGGTTCTTGACTTTCAGAAATAGTAACACTCATAGATTTTTGTGGCCAACTTGGTTTCATGGAGACACTCAATTTCCCAATCTCACAAAATGATGATACCAATATCATTTTTATAATGAACTGATACTTAAGCCATAATTTTCTTGCATCTGAAATCAGCCTCCCATTTCCTCATGATCTTTACACAATTTACACAAAAGTAGTGATCTTTGTGTGCTTGTAAGGATACTTTCTGATCACATAATGACTCAGCAGTTGTCTGTGGAAAGCCTGCGCTAATGACTAGAAATGACATGAAATTAATGGCACAGCATGTCACAAATCAATTGCTCTTGTTATTGGTGCAACAGGCTGTGATTTGTCTAAAAGCATGTAATTTCTCTCTCATGGTGAACCAGTATCATAAGAACAGGAGGAGCCTGTGCTCGGCTTATTTATAGCATGTGCGTTTGTGTGTTTGTTACGAGTGTCAGTCACTAGACGGTGGAATTACTTTCTCTCGCCATTTGTGAAAATGTCAACTGAGGTAAAGGTCCTGAATTATTTACAACGACTGCTGCTGCCATGGTATGCATCCAGTGGTTACTCCATCGTCTTTGGCACAGTCAATCACAGTCAGATAGTCACGAAACAGTCAAACACACACTTTCCGTTTGCACATATTCTTTGTTCATCTTATGGGCAGCGCTAGAGATAATTTGGTTGTGAAGTAGATATATGCCATTCATCTCCGCAGGTGGTTGCACATCTCATCTTTAATTAGATGTCATACAGAGATGAGAGTGATGCGTCCCACTCTTACTGCTCTGACCATGGATCATCAAAGCTTAGACCCCATCCAGCGTGGCTTCCTGTCTATAGGCATTTTAATGTTTTATTCCAACATAAATTCACATGTTTGGGTTTTTGTATTTGTTTTTGCTCATCAAGTCATTGATCTCAGGTTTTAAGTCCTAGATTCTGTCCACACTTGCCGGGTATTTTTGAAAATGCATATATTTTTATCTGTTTTGGCCTGCCGTCCACACAAAAATGAAGGGTTTTTTTCACACGAAACCGGCATTTTTGAAAACTCCTGCCAAAGTCGAGATTTTGGAAAACTCAGTTTTGGCATTTGCATGTGGACGTGCAAAAACGGAGATTTGTATTTTAATGCATCTCTACCTGCGACGAGTAATGCACATACGCCATTCCTGTGCGTCCTTGTTTACAAATGCAGACAGTGGGCAGCATGTAAAGTAAGTAGTAAAGTAAGTAAATAAACATGAGTTACTTTTGACCCTGTTGCAGACCCTGTTTTCTTGCTTTCGCAGGTGGTTGCAGTCCACTCTCAACTGCTCTTGCTTCTTGTTGACGAGCAAAGCAGAGAAACGTGTTGCAATCGGCGATTATTAATTAATTAATTATTAATCAGCGACATGTTTTGCGGAAATGACGAGTGACGTGCCCTGATTGGAAAGCCCAGAACGTACATTTACATCAATACTGCCCACTACTGGTCTGGCATGCTCATAATCGCACTCAGAAGCGTATATGGCTCCGTATCAACGCGGATATTTTGAAAATGGTTACATGTGGACCCGAGCATTTTCCTGAAACGGAGGTCAGCAGACATGCGTTTTCAAAAAATATCCGGCTACGCGAGGACAGGGCTTTAGTCTAAATGAAAGCCAGAAGTTTGTGAAATGGGCCAAGAAAGATGCTAGTGATGCAAAGCAAATCCCTACTATTTCAGAGAAAAACTAGTTTTAAGGTGTTTTAGAGACTTGTGGAGCAGTTTGAACCTCTAAGTAACGTAGTATGAAATGTTGTGTTAGGTTTAATGCTTTTGTCTAATAAACGTCCTCATCCCATCATAGTACAGCTATATTCTGATGCAAAACTCATGAAAGAAAATCAAGGATTATTAAAAGTCTTGAACCAAAATATAAACCACAAGGTATGAAATTAATTCATCTTCTGAATCGTCCATTCCTAACAAGGTCGCGGGGGTGCTGAACCCTATCCCGGCTAATTCAAGTCGAAAGACAGCGTACATATTTTTTTCCAAAATGAACAAAAAGACAGGGTACACTTCGTACAGGTCACCAATCTGTCGCGGGGCCAATTTTATGATGGCCAATCAACCTAACATCCATGTTTTTGGAGGTTGTGAGGAAACTTGAGTACACAGAGAAAACCTACATGTACATAATGAGAACATACAAACTCCATACAGTAAGGCCAGTGTGTGAAGGCTTGTCCCCACCCAAGGCTCAAACCCCCAACCTTCTTGCTGTGAGGCCACTCTGCTAAACACTGCGCCACCGTGCCACCTAAATTATGGAATGTCTAGGATATTTCTTTGATTCAGGTCACATCATTTCAGATAAAAGAGTTTTAGTCTAATTTCACAGGAGGACCTGGAAGTCTAAATGATGATAAACTCCTTTCTTTGAACACATAAATTTTTTACTAAAACCCCCTTTTACTCAACAAAGTTGAACTTCCAAAGTTTTGGATGGGTCCGCAAAAACTGAGAAGTTTTCAAACTCTGAAGTTTGACTCTTTCTTTTGCAAATACCGTATAAACAAAACAACACACATCTTTGAGCCTGTGTACAACACTCAGAGGAGCCACGTTGTGTGTGTGCGTGCGTGTGTGTGTTTGTGTGTGTTTAACTAAGGAGGGGCAGGCTATCAAATCATCCATGACAGCCACAAACGAGTCTTTTAAAAGCACTTTGCCTGAACTACATCACAGCATGTCACTATGTCACCTGATGACCAATAAAACAAACTGAGACAGTGACACAGAAGCTAAAGTCTCATTAGCAGACTGTGTGTGTGTGTATACATGTCTGAGATGATGAGACCTGGCATGAAGGCTTCCTGGATAAGTTTTAAACCTTGTTAGAGCCGTCATACTTTGTGCCAACTTTTTTTCAAAAAGGCTTTGAATTAAACAAGACTGGATGTCGGCCTTGAGCGTTGATCTTTGTCAGCTGCTGCCAAAAGCTTGGGTCTTCCCATCATCACTATTTGCTTTTGACAACTACAGATTCTGTTTTATACCAAGAGAAATGGACTGCGGCAAAATGTGGGGTCCATTGAGCTATGGAGGCTTGAGATCTTTTGTGCTGTTGTGACAAGCCTTGCTTCAAAGCCAGCTCCTCCAGCTCGAACCCTTGTGTGGATAAAACCACAGCATCAAGAGTGATCCCAGGCTGCCTGGCTATTGTTACATTCAGAAAGAAATTTTTGCAGAGTTCCAGCCGCTGCATCAACAGCTACGTCATCTTTAGATGAAAGGAAATATAGCAAAAGTCAAAGGAATCGAAAAGTGCACAGTACAGGGTCTGTTGCATTGCTTTGTCTTCTTTTTTCTTCATGCAAGACATTAGTGACCAACACATCTCGACCCTTCTTCTCTGGTTTCTTTCCTTTCAACCCCAACCAACAATCTATCATATGTAATGTGAAGCACAAAGGCGCAAAAATTAATAGCAGGCTCTGTGTGAATGCTAATGTGAACCTGGCCCATGTACAAATTATCTTAGGTCCTGTCCACACATAGCCGGGTATTTTTGAAAACGCATATCTGCTGTCCTCCGTTTTAGGAAAACGCTTGCGTCCACAAACCGTTTTCAAAATATCCGCGTCCACACGTAACCGTATAAATACGCTTCTGAGTGCGGTTATGAGCATGCCAGACCAGTAGTGGGCAGTATTGAGTGCAGGAGGAGGGAGGCTTATTTGATTAAGATTTGCCGATTGAAACGCATTTCTCCTCCTTTGCTCCTCAACAAAAAGCAAGAGTAGTTGGGAGTGGACGAAAGGCAAGAAAAGAGGGTCTGCAACAAGATAAAAAGTAATGCCTGTTTCCGTGGATTTATGCTGCCCACCGTCTGCTTTTGTAAACAAGGACACACACGAATGACGTATGGGCATTACTTGTCGCAGGTAGTGATGCATAAAAACGCAAATCTCCGTTTTTGCACGTCCACACGCAAACGCAAAAATGGAGTTTTCCAAAATCTCGTCTATGGCCAGAGTTTTCAAAAACGCCGGTTTTGAGTGAAAAAAACCTCAGTTTTTGTGTGGATGGCAGTTCAAAACAGATCAAAATATTTGCATTTTCAAAAATACCCAGCTACATGTGGACAGAGGCTTGGAGGCAAGGTACAAGAGCCAGGATCTGGGTCTTGTACGTGGGTCTACATTGGGTCTTGTACCCTACCTCTTGCCTGCAAGAGCTCACTCAAAGGGACAACATCACGGTCTAGTATCTCAAACCAGCAACCCACTTGTCTTGAGGCCTGTTAATGCATTTTCTACAACAAAAATAATTGCAAGTAAGTAACCTGGAATCATTCCAAACAAAAACAGAGATTTCCAACTCCAAGAGGGAAAGTCAATGTTGCAAAGATTACAAGGAGCCATGGAAAGGAAATCTTTGGATGCCACTGTCGTCCCAGAAATTTTTTTTTGCATTTAGCACATAATAATAACATGCCTTAGTAACAAGAAAAACGTGTTTTTCCTGTCGTGCAAATTAAGTTTTTGTTGAAACTAATCCAGAGCTGAGTGAAAGTATGCATCTAGCTTTTAAAACCCCATCAAGGGGGGGTTTAATATGATGCAAATGAGTGAAATTATAACTCACGGAAGACATATTATCAGCAAGGGACTTAATGCTTTGTTTTACAGGTCATACATAACCATACAAACCATAACGTTCTATAGCTACATAAGAATTGGGCTTGATGTTTTTCCCTCTCAATTTCTTATTTTCTGCAGTGCAAAGAAAAAAACAACACCTGAACAGATGACATGGTGTTACTGTGATCACCCCTCATGTAAATAAGGTGACAATTAAAATGCGTGATGTTGTCGTTCCAGCTTAATGTCGGGTGTTTCTGTCCAAAAAGGCACCAATTACATTTTCTGAGTTTAATGCCACAATATTTAAATACCACAATGTCACTGTCTGAGTCCTATTAGACGTGGCAGTGTTCTGCTGTGTAGCAGGAACATGTGGGTGTGCACGTTACGTGTGTTAAAGCACCTTCACAGGCCGCTTACTGTTATCCTTTTCCTTCAAAACATGTCAGCTTTCACATGCTGCTTTACAGTTAGTGTCAAACCCAAAGTCAGAGAACTTTAAATGAGTCTTTGTGTATTTCCAAGTGTGTGTTTCTTTCGACCTTTCGTGTGTTTATGCACCACTGTGCTCAGGACATATCTGTGCATTTAATGGTCCCACATCCGCTGACCTTTTGTTATCCACAGGAGTATGTGATCTGCAGGGTGGAAGACGGGAGGAGGTCAAAACTTAATAAACAGGAAACAAGATTTTTAAAAAGTAAAACAGTAGAAGACGTAATGATAGGAGGAAAGAATGGATAAAAAAAAAAACAAAGGCAACACAAGTAGAACGAAAATAATCACTAATGATGAACAGGAATTTGATTCTAAAACAAAGCATGTCAATTTGAGGGTTTTTTCCGCCAAGCAATTTTTAAAAAATTCTTTTTGTCGTTTAAAAAGACTTGTGCAATTGCTTGGAAGTTGACAGCTAAGGCGTCTCATTTGCACGACAGCTAACAGCGCCGAAGCATTGTTAAAAATTTGTAGGATCTAAGCGACTGCGTCTCAATTTTGGACATCTTGATTTATATGTTAATTTGGTAAAAAAAAAAAACAGCAGAATTGAGGCAGAAAATTCCAGCATCAGGTGGAAAAAAAGCCAAATGAAGAATGCTGAATTAATGGTCACATCATTTTTTAATTGAATTCAATATACTTTTTTCATCCCCGAAGGGAAATTTGAGTGCTGCAGTGTTACATTCATACAATCTCATACAACGTTGTGAATGGCAAGTAATTACAGGTTAGAAAGTGAAAAGTCATATAATTTGATGGAGGATGATTTTCTGTACCGTTCCTTTGAGCAGCGGGGTTGCAGGAGTCTGTTGCTGAAGCTGTTTTTCAGATGGTCCACAAATTCATGGTGGGTGGGAGGGATTTAGCATGATTGATGACAGTTTCGCTTTCATTCTGTCCCTTGCTACCTTCTCTACGCAGGCAAGGAGTAAGTTAACCACACGTCCAGCTGTTTTTACCAGCTTGTTCAGTCTGTTGGCATTCTTTGTTTTTATACCAACAAATGTTTTTTGGTAACTTCTCTCTGTATTTTTAAAGCTAGACATACATTTATTTCAGAAAAATACAGTATATGCTTTCAGCTTTGGACGATGTGGATCAGGATGACCATCGCTTTGTCTGAATCAGAATCAGAATATACTTTATTGATCCCACACAGGGGAAATTTGTTTTTCTTTTCCAAAAAAAACTAAATTTAGTAGGGGCCAATCCTGTGATGGTGTTGTAGAGTTGTCGGGCAGAGAATCCAATAATAAAAAAAAAAGTCTGACTTCGGAGGGCTTTTACGCAGAGACACAGCTTAAATGTTCTTGTCTGGTCAATAAAAGTGACAGAAAAAAAAACTAAGATTAGAATGATGATGACATAAAATCTAACTGCATCTTGCTGCAATCTGATCCAGCTGCATTGAACAGGGTCATAAAAAATCCACATTTTATCAAAAATTTGAATTTTTACTGGTAAAATGTATCCAGTAGTTCCCCCAATTTCTCTCCTGGACAAAAAACAGGGGCGGCGTATTTCTTTTTATTTGTTTTAGTTTTTTAATGTGTATCTTCAATCATTTCCTCTGAAAAAATGTTCACAAAATAAGATAATATGAATGTTCCATCCCACACAGTTGGCGAAAATGTAAATGAAGCATCGCTAAGTCATTTATTCTCTATCAAATCATGAAAACTTGAGAAATATAATTTTTTATTTCCAGAACTGGTACTTTACATAATTAAATGTTGCCTCATAAAAGCTGGTTTGCAGTCGTTGTTGCGTATGCTTTGACATCGTTCTTCTAGACTGAAGCTGAATGGGTCGACAGAAAAAAAAAAAAACACAGATTGCTGTAGGTAATTAGCTCCAGCTAATGTTTTGACCGGGGGCAGCAGGTGGTCCCTGCACACCACAAGATCCCACACCAAGGGATAAAGACTAACATATGATCTTCACTCCTACTCATTAGATGACCTTTCAAACAATTGCCTTGATTAAACTGAACATTAGCTTCCAGCAGAGCTGCTCTATGAATCCGGTAAGCCAGTAAAACTGACCTGAGGGACAAGCTCCGGGCTCAGGGTAGAAAATCTGCTGAGTAGGACATCCCTGAATTACTAATGTCCTATCAGGTTGTAAGTGTCTTTTGAACATAAATAATTTCTATTTAAATTTCAGAATATACTTTAATGATCCCACACATGGGAAATTTGTGTGTCACAGCAACAACTTTCTATCTGTTAAGTGAGTCGTTGTAGAGCCCGATCACGTACATAAAGAAAGACCTCTGGTAACGAGATGTTCTCGAGCGGAGCTGTCTGAGCCTCTTGGAGAAGGAGCTCCGCTGTTCGTCCAGGAATGGGTAGAGAGGATGGTCATGGTTGTCCATGATAGACAAAAGCTTGTTCAGTGACCTCCTCTCCACCACTGCTCCACCACTCCACCCCTCCACTCCACCAAATTTATCTCCAGGTCTTTATTTACTTCATAATGACGGAAGTGAACATTCTTCCTGTGTCAAATAGCTTAGTCCTGGACCGGCTGGAAAGACTATGTCCTTGTCATAGTCTCCTTGACTCGGGATCTTTCTGGGTAAGCTGGAGGAAGCTGGGGTGAAAGAAGCCTGAGCTTCCCGTCTGAGGCTATTGCCCCCGCAACCCGGCACTGGATAAGCTGAAGATGACGGAACGAAAAATTTATTACCGAACATTGGCGGATGGCCGATATATTCAGAGGCAATGCTGTAATCCATATGCTCAGGCTAACACGTAGCTGAGAAAATTCAGCTTGTTTTCACCACAAGTGAAACATTCATTATTCTAAGCCTACTGCACTCCACTTTATACGGCACCTCTGTTGTGGAACTTCGGCCGAGGGTCATTCCGTAAACTCATAGTGGCCTACAATGATGCTGTAAATTGACCACCACTACCTGAAAGCTTTTTAGATGGTTAGAAACAAGGCACTTAAGAGTCCTTTGGAAGATCCTTAACACTAGAGACTAAGAGACCAGGACTAGGAAACACTGGTTGAATAACAAAAACCTTTGAACAACTCTGCTTCTCAGTGTGTAAGCCAGGTAGAGGGGTGGACAGGAGGTTGAGAAAATCTTGGGGCTTCTAGTGTTAAGGCTTCTGCTTCCAGTGCCTAGGTGGTACAGTGCCAGTCAACTGTTTGTTGATGCTCACATTCCTACTCGTGAAGCACTACTCCGTCGACTCACCTAGGGTCTCGTGCAATGTCTGGGCATGTTGAACAATGCAATAATTATGGCTTTGACTGGTCCGCAGAGGTGTAGCTCATGCCGCTACACATCTGTTCTGAGGAAACACTGGGCACAGAGATTACGTACCGCATGAACGGGCTTAAATAGCTACATTCTCTCCTTTTGTTTTGCTGTATGTTTTTCTTTACGATTGTTTCTATGGACCATTCGTCTGAAATAAAGTTTATAAAATGAAAATGAAAAATGTGTAAACATCTGTATAGTTTTATGCCAAAAAAAATGACTTTCAACAAACTTTTTTTTAAGCAACACAAATAAATATCTGAATTTTTATCTACTAATTGGTCAAAAAAATGTATCTTGTATATCATGCATTTTCTGAGAACTTACATGTAAATAAATTGCATGCTATTTTTTTATGAAGTCGTACTTTTTAACCCTTTTTCTGAAAATACCCTCTAAGCCAGAAGTGGGCAAACTTTTTGATTCGCAGGCCACATTGAGTTCTAACATTTGACCAGAGGGCTGAAACAGGAGCAGACGGATGATACGCCTTGGTAACCTCTTGATAGACCTACAGTATAGAATGGCGCGCTAGATTTCAAACAAGCGCAATAAATGTTACATCAAGAGTGTTATGTTTCAAATCTAGCAGCGCTAGGTCTTAAATCTAGTGCGATAGCGCATAAAAACGTGCATTTAACAGCGCTAGGTTTGAAATCTAAATGCTTGATGTAACATTTTGCTTGTTTTAACATCTAACACGCTTGTTTATGTGCGTGTATTGGCCCTATGGCTTTCCGTATCTGTGCACACTGTTTCTCTTGACAGCGTGGGCATCACGAAGACGCACACATTTTAATGGGAGCGGTGTTGTTATAGCTTTGGCGTCATCTAGTGACAAAACATTAGAATTGCAGGGAAAACAAAATCTTAACATGGTTTATTTATTTAATTTTTTAAAGTCCGGCGGGCCTGATTTAATTGTTTAGTGGGCCGCGTGTGCCCGCGGGCCGTAGTTTCTCATGCCTACTCTAAGTAAACTAGAACAATTGATTTAATGTGCCAATGAAATTCTGCAGGAACAGTTTACCACTGCTAGCCGAAATGTGAAAAAAAGAGGACGTCATCTTCTTATGTATTGTAGAAATATTTTACAGGACTTTAAAATAGCCAACATTTTTACAACATCAGCAGAAAAAAAGTATTTGAGTTTAAATTTCAGAAATAGTTTTGTTATTTTGTAAAGTCAGCAGTCTTGGTCCCATTGGTCCAAAGTACCCCCAGTGGGTCTTTCAGAACATCTTTAGCTCTTTGTCTGCTGATTCCAGTGAAACTTTTCATTTGTTTCTTCTATTCTCTGAAGATTCCTGAAAAAGTAGCTGTCAGGATTTGTATCCCGCTTCCCACGGTGCTTTGCATTATTCACACCTCCCAGGTTCGTCCTTTGATCCAGATAAAATGAAAATGGCAGAATCTCAGGGAGGCTTCACAGAATTGTGGGATCTGCAAAGTTGCAGGCAGAAGCCATTTGTTACACCGCCTGCAAGGTTATTGCAGAGTCCTCTGGAGGATGAGTCTGATAAGAAAAAAAAAACTTTTAACCATGTTGTAGTACTCCTGATAGATGGACGTGAATCTTGATAAAAGGGCAACATAATGGAGCAAAACTTCATTTAATTAACAGCTCTTTCTTCTTTCTTCCTCTCCTGTCGGATGTAATTGCAGCATCTATCACACGAAAGGAGACGCTCTTCTACCGCTGACACCTATAGGAAGTACAGGAACTAAATGGGCACTTTAATAATACACTACCAGTTTGAGAGCTTTAGGTCTCAGACAAACAAACCCACCCATCCATGTGGAGAAGCATGTGCATGGAGCACACTGTTATTAGCCTTGGTAACATTTGTCCAAATCAGCCACAATTTTAGCAGCAGGAAAGAATTTATTTTCAACAGCTATGATTTAACAATAATACGGATTATCAATTTCAACTATATTTAGGCAGTGGTGGAACGTAACGAAGTAAATGTACTTTGTAACTGAACTTAAGTAAAAAATTGTGTATCTGTACTTTACTTAAGTAAAATTTGAGACCTGTACTTTTTACTTTTACTTCACTACATTTTTAGAACAAATATCTGTACTTTTACTTCACTACTTTTTAAAAGTGTGTTTTACATTTTTTGTTACATTTTCATTCAGGAATTTAAAAAATATACAGTTTTTTTAGCGCATCTTGAAGCCGCATCGCCAAAATCAAAAGAAGCAATTGATTGGGAGAAAAAGTAATGAATCGAGGACCAATCAGAATCTAGAGTAAACATTCATTCAGTGCCAAGAGCAGGGGCGGTTCTAGAATTTTCTGAAGATGGGGTGGTGTGGGGGGTGGGGACGTGAGGTCATTGACAAAGCCAATATAGGGTGACTCGGGGCCTCCGCTCCTCCCCAGAACATTTTGAAAAATAAGTGTCATTTTCCTGCATTTTGGTGGCCCATTTGCTGGCCCTGCAAAGGGATAGCTTGACTTGTCCCCTTTCCTTTCTTCTTTTTTTTTTTGTGGACCAAAAGAGGGAGGAGGGGGGAGGAGGGGTCACGCTCCTGCAGAGTATTTATTTGTGACCCTACAGCACAAAAAATAACATTTGAATTATGGTTGGATACTTTTATTTTTTACTTAAAAAGTAAGATTTACATTTACTTAAGTAGATTTTTTTCTTGGTACTTTTACTTTTACTTAAGTATTTTTTTTGCCTAATTATCTGCACTTTTACTTAAATACAAAAAGTGAGTACTTCATCGACCACTGTATTTCGGTGGCATTAAAATTCCATATACTGTAAGCAAACTGCTCTTAGATGGTGTAACGTGTGCAACACTATCTTGTAACCGAAATGTGAACATTGAATATTTTTTCTACAAAGCAATGTACAAACTGGTGTAGTTTGAATTATTATTTTTTTAAAGTATTAGCTCTTCGGTTTGTGCCCGCTTTGCAGTGACGGCTAATCTTACAAATTTAAAGCAGGTCCATTTTAATTCCTTTTTTCTGGATTATAAATAGGAGAAAGCTTCTTATAACTCCAAACAGCAGACACTGAGCTGAGAGCTGACTATGTGATGTGGTCACTGGAGCGAAATGGAAGAAAGGGTTTAAGTAGCTTGTTATTTCCAGAACCACCCGTTTGTTAACAGTATACACATTTTATCTATTTCAAGCTAATTGATGCAAAACTTAGATTAGCCTGGAACAAGGGTGGGCAAACTATGTCCCAAGAAAATAATAAGCTCAGAGGTTATTTTTTTTTCCTACCAACTTAAGAGAACACTAATTTGGATTTTACAAGTCGGAAAGTCATTTTATAAATCGGCACTTGAACAAATTTGCATTTTTTTTTCTTCTAAAGCTCTACATCACAAGAAAGTTAACTGAATAGCAGGCTGGGAAATGAAGGCAACCTCGAGATTCACTTTGACATCTCAACTCACCAGTAAAAATGAGCACAGCTGATGTAAAAATAATTTTAAAAAACATTACATTTTTATTGCATTTTTTTAAATATCTATATAATCTTTTGCTCCTTGGGGAAAAGAAAGCCATTCATTTTTTTAGGTCCAGTAATTCGCTCACAATTTGGAACTCTTTGTTGTTAGTGAGTCAAAAAATTTCCACCTGTGATTCAGATACACCTCAAATCAGTGTTTTTCAACATTTTTCATGCCAGGGAACATTTTTTTTCATCAAAATAAATCTTGAGGTAGACCACCCACCAATGTTCCCTCTTATTTTTTACGTGTCTGAGCAAACACTCAAGCTTCCTGAGCAGAAGGGGGCAGAGCAAAAACTTTGACTCTTTTGTGACGTCAGCAGAAGTGACGAGCCGAATTCCGAAGCTTCGAATCGAAGCAATTTGTTTCAGAAAGAAAGAAGAAAGAGATATGCTTCGGAGTTTTGTCTCATTTTACCATCTTTAATTGAAATGGATTTTTATTTTGTGCGCTGCATAGGTTTTCCTGTGCACTATTAACCTACGAGCAGTGCGCAATTGCGCAGGCGCGCAGCTTAGAGGGAACATTGCCACCCACCAAAAAATGTTGAAAATTATCATCTATAGCCACCAGTATTAAAAATATATTACTACAATATATTTATTTAGTTTCAGACAAAGAGCCTTTCGGAGGATTTACCCAGAATGCAAGAAAAAACTTTATCCTCTTTAACGTTTTGCAGAAAATGTGAGATTTCATGAGAATCCGTTATTTTTCTGCTTTAAAACGCAATCCAAAGTTTTTCTTCATGTCTCAAAAATACGTAGAAAATTTGATTCACCAACTGGGGTAGTTTTTGAGAGGGGTTGAACACGGCATGCAACAAAAAAAAATAGAAGAGTGGGTTGCTGTGGTTACAGGGCAGCCCTGCTTGTCTCTAAATAAAATGACAATATTTCATACTGATAAACATAAATAAATACACATAAATCCATTTTTTTTTTTTTTTTTCACGCAAACACAATGAGATCAACCAAAACAATCTTTGGGAGCTACCGATAAATCACAATCAACGTATGACGTCAAATAAGATTATTTCTTGTGAAACACCGGACGATTTCTTACAGTACAGTAGTGTCCCGTGGAACACTGATTGAAAAACGCTGCTTTAAATAAACCTAAGTGGATGGTCAAGATGTTTCATCTGAAATGACCAAACACAGGGCGGATTCCCCTTTGGGCAAAAAAAAAAAGAAGAAGAAAGGAAAGGGGACTAGTCAAGCTATCCTCTTGCAGGACCAGCAAATGGGCCACCAAAATGCAGGAAAATGATTCTTAGTTTTCAAATGTTCCGCGGGGAATGCCCCTTGACTCCTATATACTGGCTTAGTCAATGACCTCACGCACCTTCACACCTCCTTTAGAAAATCTTGGATCCGCCCCTGAAAGAAACTTTTGCCTATGTGCAATTCAGAACCAAATCTCTCCACCTATTGAAACATTCCTATTTACTCTTTTCCACATGCAGCCTATAACTGTGTGTGAAACACCAAGGCCAAGGTGATCTGTCTCAACAACAACTATTGTGTTCTTTTACTACGTACGAACACGGAACAGGGTTCCATGTGAGGAGAAAAGCACTGCACACATTTGTCATGCAAGATTAGCTCTTATGTGAAAAAGATTTATGTTGCAGGCTAATCCCAGCACGCTTCAGCCTAAAACATCTGTTTGAAATGAATCCTAATATATGCATGTTAATCAACTGAAGAATTCACATGGAGAGAGGTTTTCTTCATAATGTTGGAGTCTTTAAAAAATGTGAGGCAATGGAAATTATGCTCTCAAGAAATGCTGATACCGAAATCTAGTTGTATTATTTACGGTCTAGATGTGAAAGTTCAGTTCTAAAGTGTTTGTGACCACAAGCTATAAAGAAATAAAAGACTTTATCTCCTAAACTCATATCGACCACCATCCAGAAAACTGAAGAACAGGAGAAAAAAAACACCCACAGTGTGCTGTGATTAGTTACCACGGGTTGTTTACAGTCACAAAAACCTAAAGAAAGTTTTATTCATGTGTTTATTCCTGACAAAAAAAAGAAAACATCAGGAAGGGACTGGTTCATTAGATTTTTTTTTCCCTACAGCTGACGTTTGCTCCGCTGCAAAACATGTATTGCAAAACATGTATTGTCTTGCAATTAAACCATTCTGTTCCGTCATCTTCCGCTCATCCGGGGCCTAGTTGCGGGGGCAACAGCCTCAGACGGGAAACCCAAGCTTCTCTCACCCCAGCTGCATCCTCCAGCTAACCTGGAAGGACCCCGAGTCGTTCCCCGGCAGCTGTGAGACATAATTTCTCCAACGGGTCCGAGGTCTGCCTCTTGGTCTCCTCCCGGTAAAACGTGCCCAAAACACCTCACCCACGAGGCGCTCAGGGGGCATCCTGACCAGATAGATGCCCGAACCACCCCATCTGGCTTCTCTCGACCTGGAGGTGGAGCGGCTCGACACTGAGTTCCTCCCGGATGGCAGAGCTCCTCACCCGATCTTTGAGCGAGAGCCCAGCCACCCTGTGGAGGAAGCTCATTTCGTCTGCTTGTATCTGTGATCTCATTCTTTCGGTCACCACCCACAGCTGGTGACCATAGGTGAGGGTTGGAAAATAGATCAACTTGTAAATTGAGAGCTTTGCTTTTCGGCTCAGCTCTCTCTTCACCACGACGGACCGATGCAGCGTCCTAGTTATTGCTGATGCCGCACCGATCCGCCTGTCGATCTCCCGCTCCATCCTTCCCTCACTTGTGAACAAGACCCCGAGATACTTAAACTCCTCCACTTGGGGCAAGAGTTTGCCACTTTCCAAAGGCAAAATAAATAAATAAGCTATTTGTTTTGCAATTAAACCAATTTTATTCTTTTTTTTTTTTTTAAAAAGTGCATTTTGCTTTGGTACAATGGTGATTTTTTTAAAAAGCAAATTAAAATCTCTGATGTCTATGAGAATAGACGTCACTAATCTCATTCCAAAAATCAGTCTGAATCCCAGTATGAATTAATGCGTTGCCTTGACACACATTCATATGCAATCATTGATGACGACAACCTCCCACAGGAAAACATGACACACTTTTTTGAGAATATGAGGTCAAAACAAAAACTCAGACTCCAAATTTTTCTGTCAGAGTTACATGATGTATAGAACAATCCTAACTGTCAACCTATCAGTGTCAAACATGTCTGGAAAACTCTGCAAGAGGATGCACACCGCGGTACCTCTGCAGATGTAGTGGTACAAGTAAAACTAAGAGATTATTGGTAACAAAACATGTTGCTTTTAAGGGGGTTGCTTTTAGGGCTGGTATTCGGTACTGGACTCTCCATGGAAAACAACATGCACAACTGTGATTAATAAAACCTAGATGTCTTGTATTAAATTTATTAAATCTTAATCATCAAGACTTCTTCTTTTGGCATTTCCCTTCAGGGGTCTCCACAGCAAGTCAGTTTCTTCCATCTAACCCCATCTGCTGCATCTTTTTTGGTCTTTTCAACTATCTTCATGTCTTCGTTCACTGTATCCATGAACCTCCTTTTTGGTCTTCCTCTTTCCTGGTGGTTCCAAATCCAGCATCCTTCTGCCCATGTACAATCTCTCTCTCCTCTACACATGTCCAAACCATCTCAGTCTGGCCTCCCTAACTTTATCCCCAAAACCTCTAACATGTGCTGTTCCTCTGATCCTGTCCATCCTGGTCACTCCCAGAGAGATCCTCAGCATCTTCATCTCTGCTACCTCCATCTCTGTTTCCTGTCTTTTTCTCAGTACTACTGTCTCTAGACCAGTGCTTCTCAATTATTTCCTGTTGCACCCCCCCAGGAAGAAGAAAATGTTCCGCGCCCCCCCACTCTCCGCTGTGACTAAAATTAGTATAATTTGTCAATGAAATTGTTATAAGCAGTGGTCCCTAACCACCAGGACACAGACCGCAACCGGTCCGTGGGTCATGTAGTACCGGGCCGCACAGAAAGAAGAAACAACTTCCATTAATTCCATTTGGTTTATTATTCGAGCCATAATGCTGTTTTAATTTGAAAAGTCACCGGATTTTTTTTTCTTACATCCATTAATGACTCACCAATGATGCATCATTCCATTAAATTTAAACCCATAAACTAGTAAAATGAGTAAAAATAGGGGGGGGGGCACGCCCCACTATTTGAGAAACACTGCTCTAGACCAAACAGCATGGCCAGTCTTAATCATCAAGACTAGAAGAATTTATTGCGCAGTTAACGCCCAGTATGGTCTTGTAAAGATAAAAAAATTACATTCTTGTCACAGCGATTAGCACAGTGGCCTTACAGCAAGAAGGTCAGGGTTCGAGTCTCAGGAAGGGCGAGGCTTGAAACACAGGCCTTTCTTTGTGGAGTTTGCATGTTTCCCTCTGTATATGTGGGTTTTTTCTGGTTACTCTGGTTTCCTCCTACCCTCCAAAAACATGCATGTTGGGTTGAGTAACTGCTATGAAATTGCTCCCAAGAATAAGTGTGTGTCTCACCCCGCAACAGACTGAAGACCTGTTCCGAGTGTTTTCTTGTCCATATTTAAATTAAGATTTACTGTTGTGGTTTCCAAATAAAATCACTGTTTATATCCTTGATGTATGTTTTGAACTTATCTTCATTATCCTAGCAAGAAAAATCAATAGTTCATTCAAGCTGTTTAGACGTTGCTTTCATTGAACAGTAAACATAAAAACCAAAAGCAAATCAATCTTTTAAACATGTACTTTCCTCCTCCCTGAGGTGAAGGCAAAACATGAGCTGAACAGATCTGCTGCTGGTATTGATTGTTGCTCTGGGCGAAATTTGATTTTAATCTAACAACCAAGACAAAGGTATATTACTCTGTTACATGTTTGGAATGCAATTAAATCTGGTTAACTAGGTTTGGAAAGAGGGATAGAGGAAGACCAAAGAGGAGGTTCATGAATACAGTGAAAGAAGACATGAAGATAGTTAGTGTGACCGAAGAGGATGTAGGAGATAGGGTTAGATGGAAGAAACTGACTTGCTGTGGCGCCTCCTGTAGGGAAATGCCGAAAGAAGAAAAAGAATAATAGTAATAAAAATTTTATTTGTAACGCACTTTATATCTCCGGTGGAGATCTCAAAGTGCTACAATGACCAAAAGGAACAATAAACAGCAAAATTAAATAAAACCACAACACAAAAAACAACATTAAAAACTTTGTTGAAAAGCCTTTAAACCTTAAAAACCTCAACGCTCTGTAGAGCCCTCAAGCTCTCCTGAAGATCGTTCCAGAGCTGTGGAGCAGCTGTCTGGAAGGCCCTGTCCCTCTTAGTGGAGAGTTTGGTCCTTGGTTGGTGCAGGCAGTAGGAGGAGCGCAGGTCTCAGACAGTGGTGTGGAGGGTTAGGAGTTCTTGGAGATAAACAGGTGCAGTGCCATGTATGCACTGATGGGTGAGGAGGCAGAGCTTGTACTGAATTTATTTAACGGGTAGCCAGTGGAGGGATTTGAGGATGGGAGTGATATGGTCATATTTGAACTATGTTGTCTTGTCATTGCCACGTTATAATACCTCACTTTTAGTTTCCATCTGCCTTACATTGACTTTAGACCTTCAGAGTGTGCTGGTTTTCTTCTTTAAACACAATAAGAAGCTGAAAACTGCTACAGACATCTTTTAACAAGCAAAGAACACATTACAAAGAATGCATTTCATCAGTAATCACATATGCAGACACTCAAAGAAACTCATGTTCTTTTCCATGGCACAGGGATTGGATAAAAACCAGAAAATGTTCTTGTCAGATTTCCGCTGTAATGTGCTTTCAGTAAGACTGTTTGTGCTTTGTTTCAGTCTGAAATCACACCAATAAAAATGAGAGAGAACACACAGGAATATGAACAACTAGATTTTACTGATGTAGACGCATTGCAGATGTAGAAGTAAATCTGGAGGAATCATCAGTAACACTAAGGATCTGTTCTGTTCTGCAGCAGAATGTCCCTGTCACTAAGCAGTGCATTTAACTCTTTCCTCTGGTGTCAAACTCTCCCCCTGCTGTGTCTCAGAAAAGTCAGTCTCTTTTCTTTTGCAGGGAACACCGGCTGATGCAACACAGCTCATCTCTTTGCACAGTTCCACAGTAGCAGCACTCATCTCCAAGTCCACAAGGCTTTTTGCAAGTATCACAAACTACAGTGCAACTCGATCAGACTCACCTTTAAACAGTGGTGGATGAAGTACTCACTTTTTGTACTTAAGTAAAAGTACAGATAATTAGGCAAAAAAAAATACGAAAGTAAAAGTACCAATTAAAAAAATCTATTTACAGTTAGTAAAAGTACAAAAGTAAGTGGTGTAAATTTTACTTTTATGTAAAAAGTAAAAGTATTCGACCATAATTCAAATGTAATTTTTTGTGCTGTAGGGTCACAGATAAACACATTTTGTAATGATGGTTCAACTTTTTATTTAAAAGTAAACACAAAGAACAACAATCTTCTGACTCTTTTCAATTTGAGCTATGTTTGATGTTAGTTTTTTGGCGGTGAATGACTGCGGAAAATGTTTACTCTCGATGCTGATTGCTCCTCGATTCATTACTTCTTCTCCCTTTTGGAGACCACAAGTGAACAACTGCTCCCTCTACAGGTTGATTTTGGCAATACGTCTTCAAGTTGCGCTAAAAAAAAAAAAAACTGTATATTTTTCAAATTCCTGACCGTACATGTAACAAAAAATGCAAAACACACTTAAAAAGTAGTGGAGTAAAAGTACAGATATTTGCTCTTCACATTTTCTTCACAAACTTTTTGGCTGTTTTGCACTCTGCAGCATACCAAAGAATCCATTAAATTTATTGTTTAGTTCACCATGCAGAAGAAAACCGATTCCGTCCATAAAAACAGTTAAAGGGGGAGACGGTGGCCGCGTAGTTAGAGCGTTCGCGCGCGGACCGGAAGGTCGCGGGTTCGCGTCCCGCGGAGAGCACGTCTAGGGTCCTTGGAGAAGACACCTAACCCCCGCTTCTCCCACCATTGGCGCCGTTGAAGGGCAGCCTGCTGCGGTGTAAGGAGTGCAGCAAACAAATTTCCCCGGTGAGGGATGAATAGAGTAATTCATTTATTTATTTAAAAGAGTGTGCTGCTAATAAATTTAGGTCAATGTCTGTTTAGCAAATGGTACACATGGCAACACTACCATACATTTCTTATTCAGCGGTTGTGCCGCGTCTTTGACACCACATTGACGTCAGTCTATCTTCTCCCTTTATCATCAAACAATCGTAGATTTTCTCGGAGGTAAATAAAAAGACATGATAAATTTTTAAAACATGATAGCAAAGATGTAAAAACCTTCACATTTGATTGATTCAGCTTAGTGATCAAAGAGAACTCATCCATTCATTATTAATAGAGTTTGTGATATGGAACAGGTGGAGGCACATTGGTTGACGGCCTGTAATTGACTTCTTCTTGTCTTTAACAGTGATTGTGTAAAAATTTCTTGTCCAGGAGTGGGACGTTGTTTAGTTTTTTATTGCGGTAGCCTCGATTTCAGGATTTGATGTTGTGGTATGGAATGTGGAAGGAGGAGCACCCAAATGCAGGACAACAGACAGGATTTATTGACCAAAAGGTCCAGTAAGGCAAACGGCCCATGATTAATACAACGTTAACACAAAGTTCATACATGATAGCGAGTTCGAGAATATTGTCTTGGTCAGGCAGCCAGGTAGACCTGGCTGGAAGGGATAGTAATGACCTAACAACGGAAGTCATGAGAAATTACCTTTTAAATAGACACCAGGATGATGACACACAAACGATTAGCATCAGGCTAATCACCCAGGTGTTTGGGATCAGGCTGGAATCCAGGAGAGGGAGGAAGGTTTTGACCAGAGATTATTAGAGCTAATTTGGTTACTATGGTTGATTAAAGTACCCTCAATAAAACAAGCTATGTTGTACCGTCCTCACATTTGAAAAAAAGTTTGAACTTTAACTATCTGTTTCCTGTTCCTAGTTGCAGATTGTAGGGTCATGGAGTGACTTTGTTACTGTTTTTACTTTCCATACTTAAACCATTGACAAGGCTTTTAACATTTCGACTTATCTTTATGGCACCTGCTTCTTCTTCTTCTTTGGGCAATTCCCTTCAAGGGTCGCCAAATTTAATTCAAATGTACTTGTGTATGTGCTTGAACCAAGTCACTTTTTGCTTCCTGTCTTCTATTTTTCTCAAAACCAGCTTCTATATTCATCACATTTTTAGCAACACCATGAAAACTTTTTTTTTTTTGTAGTTTTCATAGATCAGCCTGACTCTAACAGGGACACCCACCTACAGAGCTTTCCATTGGGATCTTCTTCAGCTTCCCTTCTATTATTCACAGACTGTTAAGAATGTGCCTAAACTTACTTAATAACACTTCTCCATCCGTGACTGTATATAGATAATGATGCCCTTTGCCTTCCTCTCTACCCTGTCAGTCTCCAGCAGGCAGGCTCAGACCGAATGGGAATGAAGTTGCCATCCCAGATGGTGTTCACCCGAGAGAGGCTGGAAAAATTGAATATGCAGGGTTTTTCACTGCCCTCATAACTTCAGGTTGAAGCACTGACAGAGTCAAAGAAAAGCATTAGGTCACTTCAGCACAAATATTCTGGAGAGAAAGAATTGGGTCACCGACGTAATCAAATCAGTAATTTTGGAGCAGGTTTGCTCATCATTCTGCCATTAAGTTTGAAAACATCACAATTTACTTACCTCGAAAAATACATTTTTATCCAGACAAAAGAGGCGATGCAGTGAGGATTTTACTTCTCGATCAGCACTTTTTTTTTCATTACTTTTCAGTAATACGGCATGTCAAAGTCTCTGAAAACCATGACAATAGCTTACGAGATATAAAATCTTTCATTACTTCACAAACAAAGGTTTATCTGGCAGTAGAGAGGCACCACAGGGAACTGAGTCACACAATTTCTTCTCTGGGTACGCCTGATGTCTGCAGGGATGCTTACATTGCTGTAAAATTGGGAATCAATGGGATTTGAATGGGAAACTGCAAGATATTTTTGAGGCAATGGAAGAGTTTCACACCATGAATAGACAAGGGCAAAATTAAAATTATTATCCTCCTAATAAAATAAATTAAAAAGAAAATCAGAATAGTCATTCACTAAGAGATTAAATAATGTGATCATTTTTGTCTTAATAGAAAGGCTTGATGATAATTTTGTGAGCATTGACCAAAATTTTTATTTTTTTATTTTTTACATACTCATGCATATTAATCCCTCACCGTGTAAATTTGTGTGCTGCACTCCTACTACTACACATCAGCAGGTTGCAACGATGGCGCCAATGTTGGGAGAAATGGGGGTTAGGTGTCTTCTCTAAGGACTCTACACGTGAATTCAGTGGGAATCGAACCCGCAACTTCTGGATAACCCGCGATACTTCAACAAGTTTCAGAAGCAATAAGTTGTAAAAAAAAAGCCCTAGATTGGGCGGAACCTTTTTTTCAACTAAAAATTACTTGATCTACCAATTGATCTATGTTCCCACCCTCACCTATGGTCACCAGCTGTGGGCGGTGACTGAGACAATGAGATTGCGAATACAAGCAGATGAAATGAGTTTCTTCTGCAGGGTGGTTGGACTCTCACTCAAAGATAGAGTGGGGAGCTCTGACATCTGGGAGGAGCTCTGGATCGAGGGGTATCTGGCTTCGGGCATCTGGTTGCGATGTCTTCTGAGTGCCTCCCTGGTGAGGTATTTCAGGCATGTCCCACCGGAAGGAGACCCAGAGGCAGACTCCAGACCCACTGGAGAGACTCTGTCTCAGAGCTCCACAGGGAACGCTCCAGGATACTTCCAGGTGAACTGGAGGATTCGGCCAGGGTGAGAGAAGCCTGGTCTTCGCGTCTGAGGCTGTTTCCCCTATTTTTAAAAAAAATAGATGCAAAGGACAGTCTGGTTCCTTGTTTCACTATTAACTTGCAGAGATTACTTTGACACGTTTCGTATATTATTCTCCTGTGATTTATGTTCATGTATATATCGGAGAGTAAGCCATGACTAAAGTCTAAGCGCATGCTGGTTTTTTAAAAACACCTTGGCTATTGAGATTATTAAATAGTCTGTGAATCTTTAAAGCAGTATAATGCAATGGAAATGACATTTTTGAACGTCAGATTTGCTTCTCCATAAGTTTGGAAGGAATACTTAAGAGTTGGTGCAGAAAAGGAGACAGAGGCATTCAATACAGATATTACTGACTGGTTCCTAATCACATATTATAGTCTGTGTTGAATGCCACAGTTGCCTTATTGTCATTCTGCCAGCACTTTCTAAATTAATTCTCAAAACTAGAATGAAAAAATTTACTTTCTATTGTTCTATTGTAATGAAACTTTTCAAAAGTAGGACACCGCACGGTGTCAAAGTTGTGAAAAGCAAACTTTTCTGTCAGTCAATTTAAAAATAAGTGTTTTTCCTGAAATTTTATTTTGTTTTAGACACAAACTTTTGAAATTTGGCTCTTGCTGTTACATGAGGAAAAATGAATAATCCAGTATTTCTGTTTTTCAGCTTGAGGCAAGAACATAAGGACCTGCAAGATGAAGAGACTGAACAAACCGATGAAGAATGGTATTGTTGTGTTGGGAACAACTAGATCTGTTTCAGCTGAGAGGAGAAAAATATGAAACAACGTCTATGTACAGCTCTTTATGTTGTTTTTACAGAAAACAGAAGAAACTGTATGATGTGTTTATTGTGAGACAACAGCAAATCCAATGCAGTGATGTACCACACATCATTCCTGCCAACATCAATTACTTTTCAGAATAAACCCGACATCACAGTAAATGTTAGTTTATTTTCAGAATAAAGAGGAAATGCAAGTAATGTAAAAATAAACGTAAGTTTTCCTCTACATTACAAATAATATTTCTTAATCAGTAACTGTTGTGGTGTGGAAGGAGGAGTACCCAAATGCAGGACATTAAACAAGATTTATTTAACCAAGGGTCATTGAAGCTGTAAGCAAAGAAACAGAAGTAAAAAAGGGATCAATAAAGTTTTCAAAGAGATAATCTCAGTTCCAAAAGGATATCCGTTGGGTGAGGAGTCAGCCAAGGCAGGAAGGCATGAAGATCCGACAGGGAATGCTGGTGAGGCTACCTTTAAATAGTCAGCAGAGAAATTAGGCGCAGGTGGTCCAGATCAGGTAGAATTGGGGGAAAGGTGAGATCATCTATGGCTCCCTCTGGTGGTGGGTGAGGAAACCACGACATTAACAGCAGTATCCAGAAAAGCGCTATATAAGTTCAATGCACTATTATTATGAATAATTATATTTTACAATCATTCCTATTTAAATGTTTGGTGTGTGGCAGACTGGCTCTGGGTCTGGGACAAAAATGACGGAAACAGAAACAAAGTATGGGCCAAATCAAATTAAGTTTATTATAAAATAAAGACACTATCATCATAAATATAAATTCAACATTGAAGAAACTGAAAAACAAAAGCATACCTGACCTGCAGTAAAAAAACAGAGAGAAAACAATTAGTGCAGGCATCTCCTTCAAAATGAACCTAGCTGGCTCCACTCAGATGGCCCTCCCCCTGCCTGCAGGAGGCTCTGCCTCTGCCAGGCAAGGGAGGGGAGGGGTCGTGACAGGTGGCATACAGTACCATCACACAGCAGAAGTTTGAACTTTCATTTTGTTTTCATCTTCTGAACCACATATCCGTAATGGGATCAAAGGGAGTGCCGGAGGCTATCCCGGCTGATTAACGGCAAGAAGCAGGATACACCCCAAATAGGTTACCAGTCTATCGTGGGGCCACATACACACAACCAACCACACACGCACTTACACCTAGGGGCAAGCTCATAGTGGCCAATTTACCTAACATGCATGTTATTGGAGGGTGAGAGGAAACCGCACAAAACCGGAGGAAAACCACACATGAACTCCACACAGAAAGGCCAGTGTTTCAAGCCTCGTCCCACCTAAGACGCAAACCCTGACCTTGCTGTGAGACCTCTGTGTTAACCACTGCGATACCAAATCTGGAAACGAAAGGGATTTTTATTTCAAGATTCATGCTGTGATTTCATTGTGGACTATTTTTATGTGAGTGGTTTGGAAAAGTAAAAAATATCCAGAAAGACATTTTGGAGATGAAAGGCAAACTGGTCAGAAATGGTAGAAATGGATCAGTTAAACCACTTCAAACAGATGGGATCTAGCTTAGGCTACAATTTTACACAATTTTGTTTAAAACTTGGAGGGAAAAATGTGTCCTGGTAGGATGGTTCAATCTTGAGGAGGTGGAGAAGAACTCAGAGATTCAGAAGGTCTTTCCTTCCTATTGCTGTCAAACTGCAATCAGGACATAGATTTAAAATAAAAGCATTTACAACAAAATGATTTTATATCTTATCTGTGCTCTTTATTTATTGTGCCGTTAAAACATTTGATTTTCCCATGGCAGGAAACATAGAGGCTTTTTGAAAAATTCTAATCAAGGGTACCCACAACCCAAAAGATGTGATGATTTTTTTTCAGTCTTTTTGTTTTTATCCCTGTACGGATGTATAACATGCATTGTTTGGAAACCGGATGACAGCCAGGTTTCTTTTTAGGTAATAAAAATGCTTTTATCAATGATATTCATTTGAGTTCAATATTTAATTAGAATAATTGAATAGAAATTCAATTTTTACATCCATATCTATTCAAAAGCTCCAGATGTCTGTGCCAAAACCCTCCTTCACTAGATGTGATGATGCAACTAAATGGCAAACAAGATAATTATATCTAAAAACAGGTAGTTTGTTTTTGTACAAAAATTACAATTTTCTGTAAGGGTTTTTTAAGATGAGCTGTCGCTATGGATACAGGCAGTTTTAAAACCATTGGCAAAGATTTCTTTTACAACGACCTCATACGTCAAATTAAATATTCAATTTGTGCAATGCATTGAACTCTGGTTGAAAAAATATTTCCAAAGTAAAATTGGTCCGAGTAAAAATTTTCCGAGAATTAAACTCAATATTCTTTTTTTGTTTTCTGGCATGACATTTTCTGCTGACAGCCTAATCGGGGAGAAAAAAAACCTTACAAAAACAACCGTGACTATTAAAGACATGAAAGCTTTCCTTCCAAGATACATTTTGGTACCAGCAAAAAGCGAAGTGTGCAGGCGGAACATCAACCAGTTTTAAGACTGTTGCCATTTTGTTAAAAGTACTCATTAAAATGCAAATCAGAGGATGTACTGCCAATAAAATGTTCCATCACCACATTCAATATAAAAGGAAACACTTTTACTGCCTCTTCTACTCTAATCAGAAACAGAGTTGAAGGAATAGAGCGAGATTTCTGTTTAAATAAAAGTAAAACTACACGACATGAGGAAAAAAACAGATTATGAGATCCAAGTATTGATATGTAAATATGACATTTTACACAATACCCAACTGGATTGTACTATCTTTTATTTTGCAAAACAATTTTACTTTCAGATTCTGGTCTAGATTGAAAATTTGATTTACAAAGAATTTTTATTTTATATTTAAATAAACGTTCCAACCCTCACCTATGGTCACCAGCTGTGGGTGGTGACTGAAAGAATGAGATCGCTGGTACAAGCGGCCGAAATGAGCTTCCCCCGCAAGGTGGCTGGGCTCTCACTCAGAGATCGGGTGAGGAGCTCTGCCATCCAGGAGGAGCTCGGTGTCGAGCCGCTCCTCCTCCAGATCGAGAGGAGCCGGATGGGGTGGTTCGGTCATCTGGTCAGGATGCCCACCGAGCGCCTCGCGGGCGGGGTGTTTTGGGCATGTCCTACCGGGAAGAGACCAAGGGGCAGACCCCGGACCCGCTGTAGAGACTATGTTTCACAGCTGGCCGGGGAACGACTTGGGATCCTTCCGAGTGCCCTCCAGTATTCAGAAGTTATTAGAATGCTAAGATGTTCTCCTCCACGTCTTTTGTTCTTCGGCACTTCCATATTCTAATAAAAGCAGGAAGTGTTTTTACAGCTTGCAGCTTTCCTGCTGGTGCCCAGTCTCTCCATTCAGATACTGCTCTCGTTCTCTTCATGTGCCCTAGGGCAGGACCTGAATAAGTGCGTTCCCAAGCATTTTTTTTAATGCATATCACTTATCTGAGATTACAAACAGTATCAAGCTATCAAATAATTACTACGTCACAAAAACAATTATGCCTCTTTAAAGTCAAACTTGTCATTTTTAGATACATGTTAAACAAAACAGTTAGTCCTGAAAAAATAGTGCCAGGAGTTGTTTTGATGGTCACTGAAGCTGAAAGAAGGACTCATGAGAACACAGCTAAACAACAGTCTCAGACAAACTGTCTACCGGCTGGATTGTTTTCTCTTTTTTGCAGAATAATCGTAAAAATCCACTAGGCCACAGTTAGGACAACCAAATTGAGATACAGAAACCTTCCAGTAGTTAATGTGTTCAATTGCTAAAGTAATTATTAGCTCTGTCTTTGCTCAATTTGCCTAACGGTTTTTAAAACGAATGTTTTTGGTTTTTTTTTTTTTTACCTAAGCATGATCCTGCTCATTTTTTTTAAAAAAAGGTATCCAAGTCCATCCAAGTCACTTTTTTTTCTGATATTTTAAAATTTCCATTCTGTGCTTCTTACTTGTAAACAAATCTGTTTGAGTTTTTCTAAATAATTTCTTTGTGGGTGAGGCGTTCTCAGATG
The DNA here is from genome assembly GCA_902685375.1 of Neostethus bicornis. Lineage (NCBI taxonomy): Eukaryota > Metazoa > Chordata > Actinopteri > Atheriniformes > Phallostethidae > Neostethus > Neostethus bicornis. The sequence continues at coordinate 7,583,718 of CACRXE010000076.1, read as the reverse complement.
TTCTTCCTAACTTCTTCTTTTCATCCTCGTTCTGAATCTGTAAATGACCACTTAATGTTTGAGAAAAATTGTTTTTTTTTTCTCCCCCTACTCGGTTTCCTCCAACTCTTTGATGCTTTTCTTCAACTTGAAAGTTTAAGCATTTCTAAAATATTCAATTTTTTCATCCGGAAAAGCTCTTGCAAAAGTTATTTTACTGGTATTATATTTTGCAGTTGGTGAGGAAGCGTTTGACAATCAAAGTCTCTCTGATGCAAACGGATGTCACAACTTCCGAAATACTTAAAATGGGTCCAGTGGAGCCAGAGCATTTGAACGAAAGTCCCAAACACAAAACAAATTGTCTTGGAAATAATCCTTTTCCTGACAGTATATGATGTCATTTTTTCCTCAGAATGTTACATGGAAGGAAACAACCAGGCTGGTTTTAAAACAGTTTTATAAATTATCCTATTCTGAGAAAAATCTATCAAACAGCAAAAAAATTGGTGAATATATATATATATATATATATATATATGCATTAAAGTACATAGGATCAACAGTCTAGAGCAATGGAGAGTGTGGAAAATAGGTGAAGAAGCGTGTGCAGGCAGGCTGAAACGGGTGGAGAAAAGTATCAGATGTGACGTGTGACAAAAGAGTTTCAGCTAAAATGAAAAGTAAAGTGTACAAAATTCTGGTGAGACCGACCATGCTGTTTGGTCTAGAAACAGTAGCACCAAGGAAAAGACAGGAAACAGAGATAGAGGTAGCAGAAATGAAGATGCAGAGGATCTGTCTGGGAGTGACCAGGATGGGCAGGATCAGAAATGAGTATATCAGGAAAACAGCACATAATAGAGGTTTTGGAGATAAAGTCAGAGAGGCCAGACTAAGATGGTTTGGACATGTGCAGAGGGGGAGAGAGAGAGAGTGCTTTGGAAGAAGGATGTTGGGTTTGGAACCACCAGGAAAGAGGACTAGAGGAAGACCAAAGAGGAGGTTCATGGATACAGTGAAGGAAGACATGAAGATATTTGGTGTGGCTGAAGAGGATGTAGCAGATAGGGTTAGATGGAAGAAACTGACTTGCTGTGGCGACCCCTGAAGGGAAATGCTGAAAGAAGGCGGTGAAGACATACAGTATATATATATTTTTGCACAGTGAGCAATAAACTTAACTTTGTTAGTACAACCAATTTTATTTATTGATAAGCTCTCAGTTTTTGAACCATTTCTCTTTTAATTAAATATAAAATTGAAGTCATAGTAATTTAAGTTTATCAAGGTTCAGTAGGGAATGTGTATTTCAACAAATAACAAAAAAAAGCTATAATCATTGGAAATCACCTGCTGATGGTTTTCAACATTCTCCGCAGAACCCTGCAGGTCATTTAATCTTCTCTGTATGAATAAGCTCTTGGTTTGAAACTTTTACATAATCAATGTTAATATCCTCAGTGGTTCTGTGATTAACTTCCAGGAAGGACTAAATGTGTGTAAAAGAAACGTCAAAGGAGCTCACGGATTACCAACGAGTATAAACATAGTAGCAGTTTTTACTCCAGCTGTAATTTTCTAACCCACAAAACCGAAAAATTAAGTTTTGAAATGTCTCTGATTTCTAAATGGAGCTCAAACACTATCAGACAAATAAGGAAAAGAAAGTCTTTTGGAAAAAATATGATAACAAAATATAAAAGATCTTTGAACCTCTTCATGTTATATAAGTAGCTATAATTCAAGGCCGAGGTACAGTATGCAGGCAAGATTATACACGAAGGAGATTAACTCATTTTCAATGTGACAAAAAAGACACTCAGTTGCACATTTAAAATAAATTTATAAGCCTTGAATCAAAGTAAATATGCAACAACTAAGAAATAGGAAGGAGTCGTCGAGTATGAAACCTCGACCATGAAACCATAAAACATGTTGGTGTTTGTGGAGAGGGAACTCATTGTGAATGAATAAGCAAAGTTATTAGAAAACAAAAGTCAGCAGCGTACCTAAGATGAAGTAGGTGGAATATAAAATACATATAAAAACGTGTAGCAATAAAATTCAGAATAAAATAAATCCAAGAAAAAGATTGGACCAAACTTTTGACGTTTTGACCATTTTGACAATTCTCACTCAATTTATGTCCCCACGCTAATTCGGAAGAAGCACCTCCATATGGAGTTAAAAAAAAAAAACTCATTATGAACCATTGGAAGACAGATTTTGTCAAACTTAATGCAAATAAGATATTTTGCAAGAGGTAAAAAAAAAATACGTGTTGACATGCGATGCTAGTAGCAAACGACGGATATGTATTGTGGCCATATTGAACATGACAAAAACAAACACAATAAAATGAACAAAATTTCGAGACTGAGTCAATCACAGGATACACTTTATTTTAGTTCCTGTAAAATAAATTTTCTATCTTCTAAGCGTGAGATGTGGACCTTCTATTTTTCAGCAAGTGATTTTTCGAATTATTCAATAGGGTTTGGGGGAAAAATGTATTGGGATTATTTATTTTCTTTTGCTCATCTTCATACTGTTTTCTGACTCTGGTTACACTTCTAGTGATGGAGTGTCATCACCCTTTACCATGTTGAGCCAAGCATCTGGATTTCTAGGGTCGTGGACTTAACTAGGGACACCGACTTTACAGTGCTTCTGACATCTGACCCAAGAAACGTTGAATTCTCAAAGTGAGAGCAGCTTTTAAAAAATAGCAAAGGATGCAGAGAATATGAAAGCCTTGGGAAAACGTATTTAGTGTACTGGCGAGTGGTCTGAGAGTTATCTAGTCCAGAAGCCAGAACATCCCCATCAGTACTCTCTTTCCAACAGAGATAAGGCTCTACTTCAGTTCCTTCCTAGATAGGAAACCTCCCTACCCTGCCTGTGAGCGAGAGGCCAGCCAAAACAGCTAATGATTACAGGTGAAATTAACACCGAAGTTTGACTGGTGTCACAGATTGGCTCTGGGTCTGGGACAAAAATGAGGGAAACAGAGTCAAAGTATGGGCCAAATGAAATTAAGTTTATTATAAAATAAATGCACAATCATCATAATACAAATTCAACATTGATAAAACTGACAAACCAAAAGCATACCTAACCTGCAGATGAAAAACAGAAAGAGAAAACAATTAGTGCAGGCATTTCCTTCAAAATGAACCCAGCTGGGTCCACCCAGACGGCCCTCCCCCTGCCTGCAGGAGGTTCTGCCCCTGCCAGGCAAGGGAGGGGCCATAACACTGGTAAATAAAGAACTCTGCTTTTTGCCTCAGCTTTTCTCGTCACCCTTCAGTAAAGAATTTTCTTTACAATAACAGAAAAATAAAAAAAGAAAAAATATTTTCTTTTTTTTCCAGCTCTCTGTTTATTTTCTTTATTCTAATGATTAGCCCTTATTAAAACAATTATTTCAATGGGTCTAAAAGTGATAGATAAATAAAAGTGAAATAAATAAAACCATTGTATTATTCAAAACCAGTCGCACTTGGTCATAAGTGTTTATCCAGTTAAGAGCCAACAACTTCAAAAAAGATTAAACTTTTGCTTAATATGTGGAGTAATTAACTGAGGAAATGTGATGGTACCAGCCTGAAAACACTAACGAAGACATTCTATTGATAGCCACAGACCTTTTCCTTACTGCTGATCTTTGGTCCCATTTACATTTCGCTGGTGCTTTCACTACCAAAAGTGTCTCCAACCCACAGAAGTTGTCCGGGTGGTTCAGTTTATCCAAGATGACACGTCAATGTCAACTGTGAAAACAAAGTTTGCCGTGTCTTCCAGCACAGTGTTGGGAGCATGAAGTAGATACCAGGAGACAGGCCTGTACACCAGGAAATGTTGAGAGAGACGTAGGTGGGCAACAATCCAGCAGCAGGCCTTCTATCTGTTACTTTCTGCCAGGAGGAACAGAGGGAGTAAAGATGGAGATTTAGAAAATGAATCGCAGAGTTTTCGGTCAATCTACAAAAAACAGACCCCATTGAAGTGATATCAGGTGCCACAAAGTGAGGATTGTCCAAAACCACAAACCCTTTGACATAGTCAGAACTAGACTATGTACTGGCACCAATACCTTTTTCTTGAAGTCCTTTGACAATACTAGTATAGATGCTCCAGCACGACAAAACTGCAAATGAAAATGCTTCCACAGACTTATATGAGAAGGGTGATGCTTTTTTGTGTCTAGACCAGAAAAGCACTTGGAGAGCGTGGACGGCCAAGGTCTGTGGGATAAGGCCGCCCCTTTTCCTCGCATTCAATCATGGCAGATTAACTTACTGACACAACCAACAGGACTTTGACTTATACTTGCTGTCTGGTGTGGTTGGAAGTCTGGTTTTCATATAGACCAGACTTCCATTGTCCTCTGCTCCGCCTCTTAAAGGTACAGTGTGACAAGACTTCAGACTTTAAACAGAACATTTGAAACCCTCCTAGACCCAAACGATGACTCCGATCATCCCTCAAATTTTTTCACTCTCATTTTCCCATGGTTGATATATCTTGAAAATGTTATGAAAATCCACCCATAACTTTTTGAGTTATCTTCTTCACACACATACGTAATCTGAGATGGAATAGCCCAGTGGAAGAACGCCCGATTTTTAACCAGAGCATCAAGATTCAAGATTCTTTACTGTCACAATGTGAGCATAGTGAAATTTTTACAGACTCCAGCTATGAACATGTAAAAAAAGATACAAAGCACAATAAATAAATATATAAATCAAGTGTCACATGAAGACAGCATAAATAGGCCCTGCAGGGACACGATTTAGAGGTATTCCATGATTATTTACAGAACAATTTCCAAAGCGGTATTAAAAGTGATGGTGCAGTGGTATAGTGGTTATTATCATCACCATGAGTGTTGCCATAAAGTGCTTTAGTGCGGGTCTGTTGGGTGAGCAAAGGACAGAAGGCAGTAAGATACCCTCAATGATGGCAATGTTGAAATTCACGAGAAGTTGGGTCAAGAAATGCCAGAGAATCTGTTTTTGCAATCAACTGAAAATTCTATTGTGTTGATAAATAAGCAAATTTTCTTGGTCTGAAGTCCAGACCAAGTACTTTTCTTAGGCTCTGTTTCCACATCTTAATTAGAAAGGAAATGTGAAAATTGTCCACGTTTACTGAGTGGTTGGGAGGATGTATGATGAAAAACAGCAGCAAGAACATGGCAGGTAATTCATTAAGGCAGGCCTATGATGGACCTGGGGAGCTTCACCCATAGGGGCAGGACTATTATTAACACAACTGGAGATGGAGGTCAGGAGTGGTGGCAAGGCTTCATTATGTCTAAAAATACTGACGAAGATCCAGAGACACTGCAGTTACTCGGCTTTGTCCTTGTCAAGTTTCAGGCCACCAGTAAGTTCCAAGCAATGGGTTATAGCCTGAACCTTTTGGCAAAAGTGTTTCAGAAGTAAATCCATTAATAAAATTCTTTATTTAAGATGCAAAGTGTATCAAATCTAAGCCAATAATCGAGAGATGTCATCAATACAAATGTTGAAAAGATGAAGGTTTTACAAGTGTTGTAGCTTGGAGTTCAATTTTAACCTAAAGCTAACATACTTAAAGAATCTATTTAGGTGGAATAACTCTAATTATTAAAATATTCTACTTTTATTCTACTCTATTTCTTTTTTTAAAAATTGGCACAAAAATGAAGTCAACTAATCTTACAGCTCCCTACTTACAACCTGTAAATTGCACTGTAAATCCTGCCCATACCGCTATTTCGGTAGTGCTCTTTATTTAATTAAACCATAAATTTGATAGTAGAGGGTAATAACTTATCCAAGTGAAATTTTTAGTGATAATTATCAGACTTCTGCTCTGACTCAAACACTTGTCAAATCCACATTCACTTTAACAACAAACTGGACCGCTCAGAAAATCATTGATGTCCTATACACGAAGGACAAGTCACCTACACCCCTGAGGAGACTAAGGTCTTTCAATGTGTGCAGGTCACTGCTAAAGACCCTTTATGACACCATTGTTGCATCAGCGACTTTCTATGCAGTGTCCTGCTGAAGAAACTTGAAGAAACTAGACAAGCTGGTCAGGAGGGGCTCTGTCCTGAGCTGTACTTTGAACTCAATGGGCTCTCTAAGTCAGAGGAGCAATGCTGATCAAGCTCTCTAAAATCTGTATCAACTCCTCACACCCTCTGTATGAGACAGTGAGTAGCTTGAGCAGCTCGTTCAGCCAGAGACTCCTGTGTATAAGGGAGCGCTAAAGACGGTCTTTTGTACCGTCACCACTTAGATTCTTTACTCTGGTTGTCCAAAAAGATTTTTAATTTTTTTTTTCATTTGAATTACTGTGACAAATTAATATCCCTCTCTCATAAATTGCTTTTCCTAAATAAAAGTGGACAATAATTCAGTCATTCTGCAGAAGTTTTATTACAGGCAAGAACAAACAAAACTCCAATGCAATTCACGTTTCTTTTATATTAGGGTTTCTACCAGATCACATATATAATCCCATAAATATCATCTGCTTTCTTTGAGCTGGGTGGAGGATCACATTGAGGCAGAAAAATATTGATTGGCCCACTTCAGCTGTGGGGTTTTGTTAAATGGCACGGTCGCTCGCTCTCTGTTTACTCATGGGGTTAGAGGACTTTATGTGCAACATTTATGCTTTTCCAGTAAAAATGTCCCGCTAAAATGAACAAATGAATTGAAAAATACTAAAAATAGAAATTAACATTTAGCAGTGATTTCACATTTTGCGAATTACCAGTGATTTAAATATTTTACTCATCACCTTTACTAAAAATACCAAGAAGACAAAGTACATCTATAATGAGTCCAAGTCAGAGAAATTCAGTCATACATTTTTAAAGAGTTTCCAAATGAACAACCAGTGATAAGTTATACATGTTTAATGGATCACTGCTCTATAAAAAGAACCGTTTCTGATACCAGAAGAAAGCATCACTGAGTTTTTTGTTAGATCCTACAGAAACAAGTTGGCTTGGCTTCGCATAAAATGTGGCACTGGGCATGGAAGTAGCCAAAAATATGTTCCTAGTGACAAAAAATTTATATATTTTTTTAGTTTGTGCATGCTGCATGAAAAATGACTGCATGTGAGAGAGCAAGAGACAGAATGAAATGGAATTACTCATTTATTTCTCTCTCCACAACCTCTCCCATCTCCCATGACATGACCCTTTTAATGGCTTTTCCCATCTTTTTGTTTGAAGTAATATGATATGCACACAGCTGGGTGTGAATAGTGCTGCATATAGCAGGAGGCAGATAGAGGTGGCTCAGGTGCAAATATAACCCAATTTCACAACAAAAAATGAAAAATATGTTAATCCTCCTTTGTGACTGGTCTCATTCCTGGTATAGAAACAGGGAGCAGATAGTGAGTTTTTTCATGAGCTCTTGGTTTCTCTGCATCTTTGTGCAATGTACAAAAAAATCTGCAAAATGTGCTTTCGAACACAGTGATTTGCAAATACATAAACAATAGTTTTAGTAGTCAGTTACAAATAACATTTGTTGGTATAGAATAGAATTGAGGCCAGCGCCTTGCACGGCAACTTTATTTATTAGGTGTGAATGGGTGAATATGAACTGATTTGAGAGCCAGATCAGGAAGAAAAACACTGTAAAAACAAAGACAGACCAATTACCACTCTATACCGTATTTGGTAAAGCGTGTGTTTCATCTTCAGATCGGATTTTGGTTCCCATTTCAAGTCAAGGAGTTCAAGTAATTTGTTGTCTTGTCCACAAGGAAGGGAATGATGAAGTTGGAGATCGATAGGAGGTTCAGTGTGGCATCTGCAGTGATTAAGATGCTGCATCAGTCTGATGTGATAAAGAGAGAGTTAAGCCAAAAGCAAAGCTCTCGATTGACCAGTCAATCTACGTTCCAACCGCTGTGGACAGTGACTGAAAGAACAAGCTTGCAAAGAATGTGAAATGGTCCGACTTTCTCCTGGATATCGGCTCTCTTTTATTGAAATTGTGCCCGAAATGGTGCAAATTTCTAATGTGCACAGAAAACATGCCAGAGGGTGCATGGCATTTACTATAAAAAGGGGTGTATCTGTCTCCTTACAAGTACCCAAGGTACTTGTAAAGAGTACATTGATAAATGTGGTGGCAAAAACAATTGTTTCAATGAATATGCCTACATTTATTAAGATTCATGTTTTAACACACCCATACTTTCCGACATGAAGGAAAAGAATTTGGCAAAAAAAAAAAAAAAGAATAATTTTATAAATGGTGTTGCATGTTAATTGGCTGATCACTTTTGGCAGAAAAATATTTTCTGGTTTCTGGTGGTGTGCCAGAAAGGGGCTCCAAGTCAGCCAAAAAGTAACCTAGCTGTAAAAACGTGTCGATTCGTTGTTTTTTGGGCGGGGGGGTTTCCCTTAAATTTGGAAAGAAAAAACAAAAACAGAAACAGTGAATGACTCTGTCTCGCCAGCAACATATCACTCTAGCAACTGTTAAAATGCACAGTCTGTTTAATTTTTTAAAATTATTATTTTAATATACTTTATTCATCCCTCACGGGAAATTTGTGAGCTGCATTACACCGCGGCAGGCTGCCACCTATGACGGCACCAATGGTAGGAGAAATGAGGGGTAGGTGTCTTCTTAAGGACCCTAGACGTGAACTCAGTGAGATGCAAAACCCGCGAACTTCCAGTTAACTTCTAGCCCGCGGGCGAACGCTCGAACCACTGAGCCACTGTCTCCCCCAATATGTTGTGGTAAATCTATAATAAAGAATGACAAATACTGTCCATATTATAATTTACATTGTTATCATCATTCCAAAACTCATTTGGTTTAGGCGTATACTTACACAACCTCTCAGTCTGGCAAAGCAATACGTGCACGCTGCACATTCATGCCATTTTAATAAACCTGGATGAGCGCACCATTTTGGTTGCAAGCTATCTTTACACACCTATTTTGGTGAATGCAAATTTGATAAATGAGAACCATTGTGAGAAGCACTGTTATTTTACGCGGCTCAAAGAAGATCTGTTGCTGCTCTGTAGAGAGCACCTACATGCTGTGGTTTGGACACCTTGGTAGAATGCCTAGCCGGGTAGGTATCCTGGGCACGTTTGTCCAAAAGGAGACTTAGATGAGCAAAGAAAATGAGCTGCTGGACATTCTATACCAAGGTGTCCACAAATTCTGTGAGCTACTTTCACAATGACAACATTGAAGTGAACTGCTGACAATAAAAAGTCAAGAATTCACATAAACATGTTGCAGGTGCAAAACACTGTACATTAAAAGTCCTATTTCAGTAATGAAACAGTGGGTCTTGAATTGAAGACAGTTGAAGACAGATGATAAGCTGGCGCCAACTTCTTTTAGAGCTATCTTACCCAGGGGTGAATCCAGGATTCTCTAAAGGAGGGGCGTGAGATCATCGATAAAATGAGCACCTGTGGTGTTCGTCAGTATAGGTGGGTGTGGGGGCATTTCCTCCAGAACATTTTGAAAAATAAGTAATTTTTCTGCATTTTAGTACATATTTTGCCCAAAGTTTATAATAATTAAAGTAGTAAGAACACTTTTTTTTTGTGGACCAAAAGGAGGGGGGCCCCACACCCACCCTCCTGGATCCGCCCCTGTTACCCACAATACTTTTGCCATCAACTACTCGATTGCAATTAACGTAATAGGCGCCGCAATATATAACTAATGTTTTAGTTTTTTAACATTTCCCTCGAATAATAATACCTTAGACTTTGAAGCTTGGCAGTGAAAACTTATTATGGATAATCGTCTCTTCCTGGGAATGATATCCTTTTGGTTTTGTGGAAAATTATTGTTGTCAATGTTTCTCTTAAGGGATACTAGAAGTGTTTCCATGAGTGAATTATGATGGTTTTGTTAAAGCTGAATTACTTTGTACTATATGCTTTGCATTCAAAGACATTACCGTGATGGTATGGAATCTATAGGCACATCGTGATGTTTTTCATTTCTGTTTCTAAAATGATTGTTGATCTTCTCAGTGGAAGAACTTGACAGCTACTGGGTTGGATACAGAAGCATTCAGCATTGTTTCAGACTTTCTTTTTTTTCGCAAAAAAAAAGTAACATTCCTTACTCAGACTGGTTAATGTCAGGAGGGTTCATATCTACTACATCAGAAGATATCATGGAAGTGCTTTAGAACATGCCTGTCACAATGTGAATGCATTACTTTGTGCCCATTGCATAGTCTTTTTTTTGTAACCAGGAAGCTTACATAGTTGGGCCTTAGTAACTGTGCTTCTTCATGTTTCTCAGGTTACATTTGTTCGGACAGATGGACTTACAGATAGATAAATATTTCCTCGTTATGTTACTGTTCTTGTACGGTGGATATTTTTCTTTCTTAAGGCTGTATTTGAAGAGCATGAAATCTGTCCTTTGAATAGGAGACATGATTTGCAGAAAAGGGAGATTTTGTGAAACACATTCTGATTCACTCATTTTGATGAAAGAGTAAATGAGTCCATTTGAGGCTTTTAGAGGTCTTGGGAACGCCTTCAGACTTCTTTGTACTATCACATTAGTCTGAGAGTGTTGGAGCCGCTGCTGGTGCTCATACAAGCAGTCGGAATAAGTATTTGCATAATAATAATCCGTAGCTTTTGTTAACATTCACTGAGGACTAAAAGAGTGAGGGTTTACGACATTAGCAAATCAGACCTACCGTGTAAATTATTACTTGTTTCCCAAAAGTGTTTCAGGAGGATAGACAATCCTTAAAGTATAGTTGGATAAATTTACATTGCACATCTTTATATTTTTAAATTTGAAGCAAATTCATCATTGGTTTAGGTGCAAACATTTGGTTAATTTTTTGCATTTGTGTATACTTTGATTTCATTAGGTTAATTATTTTCCTTCTGAGTTATTTGCAAAGGAGCTCTTGGTAAGCTATAGATATAATTATACAAGTTAAATTTGAGTTTTACGTCTTTACTACTATACTAAAACAAGCATAATAATAAAACAAGCATAAAGTAGTTTTACAGACTTTTTTTTGTGTCTTTAATTTGGTAAACACATTGCAGTCCCAAGAACATCCTGTTCTGAGGAGAGAAATTTGTGTTTAATGAGCCAGGTAAGTTTGTCAGCATGAACGGACAAAGATTCTGTCCATTTACTTTGTTTTCACTCCAGGCAGCAAAAGAAATAGGGTTTGAATCTTTTCTAGTGAATGATGGCGTAAAAAAAAAAAAAACGACAAAAGTCTCCAAAAAAGCAGCCCACAGCATGTTAACATTCATTGTATTCATGACACACAGATTTTATTACTATTGGGACTTGCTAATGACATGATTTGAGAACAAGCAATTGGGAAAATACCCAAAATACAATTTTTCATTATGTTTTAGTCCTCTTGTAATGAATTTGTAAGTTTCCTCTGGCTGATTCCAAGTTATTTATATCACCATTTGTAACAATGCTATTCCGTGAACAAAGCCCCATAATACTACTACTACTGCTACCACTCATTTTTACACACAACTACAAATCAAGACTTATTATCATACGGTTAAATATAAAGTTTTTTATAATATTTAAAATTGAGAATGACACCTCATTTAAACTAAGACAAATAATGTAAATTAAAAAAACATGTTTTGTACGGAGGAATTAAACACAGGCCACTAGGAGAGGGAGGGGGCTTGTGGATGAGCTCAGAACAATAAAACATGAACATATCTAGGGATGGGTATCGAGAACCGATTTTTTTCAGAACAGGTTTGGGGCCGTCATTTTACCCAGACCAATAAGCACTAGTCCAAATGGATCTGCTATCGATTCCGGTCAAACTGAACCGTCAAAAGCTCCAGCACATCCAGAACTGTGCTGCCCGTATCCTGATAAGGAGGCGCAAATATGACCATATCACTCCCATCCTCAAATCCCTCCACTGGCCACCCATTAACTACAGAATTCAGTACAAGCTCTGCCTCCTCACCCATCAGTGCATACACGGCACTGCACCTGTTTATCTCAAAGAACTCCTAACCCTCCACACCACTGTCCGAGACCTGCGCTCCTCCTCCTCCTGCCTGCACCAACCAAGGACCAAACTCTCCACTATGGGGAACAGGGCCTGCCAAGCAAATGCTCCACGGCTCTGGAACGCTCTTCACGAGAGCTTGAGGGCTCCACAGAGCTTTGAGATTTTTAAGAAAAGACTGAAGACCTTTTTTATTTCTAAAGGCTTTTCAGCAAAGTTTTTAGTGTTGTTTTTTGTTGTGGTTTTATTTAATTTAGCTGTTTGTTTCTTTTGGTCATTGTAGCACTTTGAGATTTCCACTGGAGATATAAAGTGCGTTACAAATAAAATTTTTCTTATTTTATTAAACTGTGCCACAACACTTTTTGCTACAAGCAGAACCACCTCGCTGACACCGCCCCATCACTCGCAAAGGGGCGGTGCGCACTTGTGCTGCCGCTGCCACACACACAAAGTTCCATTTTGAAGCCGAGAGAGGCGTGATGGCAGAACGTGCAAAGAGATCTCAAGTTTAGCTTTATTTTTACTAAAATCAATGCCAGCAACGGACGCTGTCTAAAGTGCAATAAAGTATTTTCATGTAAAGGTGGAACCACAAGCAATTTGTTCAAACACGTTCCCAAAATCCACGGCATGTAGACTGAAAATGCACTGTGTTTGACGAACGCGTTGATGAACTACTCATCATGAGATTATTCGAGACTTCCAGTTTTTTACTTCCAGTTTACCATTGGTACAAAAGTGTGTGCGCCTGGTGAAAAAAAAAAGTAAAAAACATGTGCCTGTTAAAGGTTTACTGGACATTTTTTGGAGTCTGTGACGCAAAAGCATGTTGTTATTACTGTTCTCAATAAACAGCGCCTGCTGCTGTTGCAACCCCTCCTACAGAGCTGTGTGGGTGCGGAATTCATCTGTGTGTTAGAAAGATAAAGACAGACAAAACAAGAGTCAGAGAGAGGAACCTGTCTGTGTGAGCATGTGCATGTGCTTGGGTGTGTGTTTGAGAAAGAGATTGAGGGTTGAAAGAAAAAAAATGTTTGTTTGTTTGTTTGGGTGTGTGTGTTTGAGAGAGAGGAACTTGCCTGTGAGTGTGTTTGGCAAAGAAAGAGGAATTTGTCTTTGTGTTTGTCTGTGTGTGGTGGGTTTGTGATACGTTGTCTAATGTTTGTGTAACAACAACAGAACATTTTGTGAGGGTAGTTTTACTGCAGGATGGAAATGATACGTGGGGTTTGCGATGTTGACACTGAACTGGTCGACCTCAGAAGGTTTGATACCGAAAAAGTAGAGCTTGGGCACCCCTGCTCTCACAAGTTCTGGGTCTACAGTACATTTAGGTTTTGTCTCTGTGGTATGTGTCCGGACCACCTCTGGTGAGGTGTCACAGGAATATTTGTGTGAGATTTTATCTGTTTCTTGTGAAGCATCTTGTATTGCACTAAAGATTAAACTAAATTAAATGTTTCCAACTCAGTCATACTGAATACGCATGCATAATTGAGGTCTTCTAAAATTTGCTTTCAGACAAACTTCTCTCACATGTCAGTGTTTGGCCTGGAAATGAAAGCGAGCTGAAAGTCCTGCTGTATAAGCTTTGACCTCATTAACAACATAATCATGCCCTTCATTGGCTTTATCACCAGGGAACATAAGTAGATGAGGATGTCTAAAGCAATCGGGTCTGAATATTGTCCACCACTTTTGTCTTTGTTGTGAAACCTCAGCTGGGTCAAAAAAGTCAACAACACAAGGACCTAGACAAGCCAGTGCCCTCACCGTATGTGCCCTCACCATTATCATCCAGATCCCAAGCACATTAACAAGCGTATAACCTTGGTAAATGTAATTTTAATCTGAGTGACCTTAACAATTGCAATGTACCTGACTTGACACCTTTGGGTGCAGACTATTCGTCTGCTTTAATATACACCAGGGGTCACCAACCCGGTGCCCACGGGCACCAGGTCGCCCGCAGCGACCGCATCAGTCGCCTGCAGGCCAGTTCTAAAAATAGCACCAATCACGAATTAGCTGTCTAAAATTTTATTTAATTATGTTGCTATTCTTTTTTAGTTTCATTTACAGTGATGTAAATTTAAAAACGAATACATAAAAAATGTAAACGTGATCGCTGCAAAGATGAGGTTACGAATGCAATTTCTACCCGCAAAAACATGGCAGAAAAAAGGAAGAAAACTTATCATTTTCACAGTGAATGGGAAGAAGAGTTCTTTTTTTAATAACGTGAAAGAAAACTGTGTGCGTCTCATCTCCCTTATTTTGAAAGGAGTATATTTTTGTTAAATCTTACATAATTGATCATTTGTACAAACGTGGTTCAGAGTTTATGATTTGATAACTGTTGGTGACTAGTAAAAATTGAAAAAGATTTGCTGCAAAATGTTGTGGAAGTGATCATTTGAAAATGAAACACTTGGATATTTCATATTGAAATGTATCTGTTTCCTACCTTATTTAATCATACTGAAATAATTATTGTGATGGATCATTCACAATCAGTTTCTTCACATAGAATATAATTAATAATAATATCAAATTAAACTGTGTAACTTTGTTATTTCAGAAGTGTATCATCAAAGTGGTAGCCCTTTGCATTACTCAGTGCCCATGAAGTAGCTCTCAGTTTCAAAAAGGTTGGTGACTCCTGATGTACACCCTTTAAGTCAGAGGTCATACACGCTAGTATCATTGATACTACTTGTTTACAATGCAATAAGTTATGCTGTATTTGCAGTAATGTACCTCTTTGATCTTTCTGAAAACTCATTGTTCATGTCTAATGTTTGAAAATGAAAAAACAAGCATTACTTTTCATCTGTAACGATGTCTGCTTCTGTTTTGATGTTGTTTACTTTCAAGGGTGCATGTAATTTGAAAGAAATGGATGTCCATTCACAGCCAGTCTGTTTTAAGAAAAGACTTTCAATTCTCCTGCTTTAATATTTTTTGAGTAATGAGATGGGTCTGATAAGTACAGTGGAGAAGAAAGCAGACATAGAGTGCACTGAGAAGCGATGATGTGAGTAATGCACTCTTCATGAGATGTTGCCACTCTGAAAGGCCGAGCTCACAGGTGTTAATGTAACCAAATGCTTTTGAGGTCTAATGCACTCCCCTCTGCCATCCTACCTCTGGTGTACTCAGACTGTAAATGTGTCACGGATTGGGTCTCAGTGAGGTAATGCATCCCATATTTACCAGACAAATAATAAAAGACTTGCAACTCATTATGAAAGGTATAAATTACTCACAAAAAAATACAAGATGAGTTGCTTTTTTTTTTTTTGTACCGAACTATTTTTATCCCTGAATGGGGAAACTACCTTTGCTGCATTGCACTAAAGCAGGTAGCACCAATGATGGGAGCAACTAGGGGGTTAGGTGTCTCTTCCAGAGACTCTTAGGCAGGAACCCTAAAGAGTCTCTCAAAGGGTTCATGCCTAACCCTTCCAGGCATGAACCGTGGAAGGGAGCTGGACTAGCTCCCGGTCCAGAAGCTAGTTCTGCACCAATCACGAATTAGCTGTCTAAAATTTTATTTAAAATTTTATTTAATTATTTAAGTATGTTTTTTTTATTTCATTTACAGTGATGTAAATTTAAAAACAAATACATAAAAACGTAAATGTGATCGCTGCAAAGATGAGCTTACGAACGTGTTTTCTACCCACAAAAACATGGTGGAAAAAAGGAAGAAAACTTATCATTTTCACAGTGAATGGGAGGAAGAGTTCTTTTTTACTAACGTGAAAGAAAACTGTGTGCGTCTCATCTGCGGTACGACTGTGGCGATGCACAGTCGCACCGTCCTTATTTTGAAAGGAGTATATTTTTGTTAAATCTTACATAATTGATCATTAGTACAAACATGGTTCAGACCAATCAGTGGACCGTGATTGGTCCAGAAGCTAGTTCTGGACCAGGAAAAGCTAGTTTGGGGATCAAACTCGCTTCTCTCGGTCCAAGGACAGACATTCTACCACTGAGCCACCACCTCCGCCCTTATGTTATCTTATTGAATACATCTGAACATTATGTCACCATTGTACACCTCCGTCTCCAGGACAGATCAAAAGTGAACTAAAGCATTAGTTGAAGAGCCAATCCAACCAAGTTTAATCCAAGCAGAAACAAAACAGAGGAGTACCAAAAAATTTTACAATCACTGACAAAGAACCCCAAATGCTCCTGGACCACTCAATGCACTCTAACCAAAAGCTATACTACATCTAACGTTGGTTAAATACGCTCATCTAGATTGTAGAAGGTGTACCATGCATTGCAATACTGGATCTGAAAACATTGTTTTGAATGATGTTGGAACTAGTGAAGAAGTTCTCTTTCAGCTTTCCTACATCTATTTTTTTTGGCATCCTTCTGTCTCTAGAGACAATGGCGTCTGCACCTGGATACTTATCTGTTTGTGCAGCATCGGCTGTGGCAGGAGCTGATGCAGGAGCCGCAGCTCCTACCACATTTACTGCAAATGTGATAAACGGTATGAGTCATGGCGAGTAGTGATAGACTGAATCTTTTGCTGTTTACGGGTCTTTGTAGGCTTGCGCTGGATCCCTCTGTTCTCCTCAGCCTGCTTGATGCAAATGTTGACAGTTGCACGCCACCTGTGTGCAACCACGCCATCCATTTAAAGTGAAGGAAACGGTTATATAAGACCATAATGAGAAAAAAACTATTTAAAAAAAATGCATTTTAGGATATTTTGTTTCATTTTTATTTTTTTTCTGTTTATTATTGGTGCTGAAACAATTAAAATTTTCATTTGAATCTGGCAGCTTTCATAACAAAAACAAAATCCCAAACTGTTATTGTGGCTGCTCCACTTTAAATAAAGGTGGAAAAAACTGACATTTCCACCAACTTGATGTTTTAGTTGCTGGCATGTGGTGTTGCTGAGAAATGTCACAGCACGCAGTGACAATGTGGGGGCTCTTTGACACAAAACGCAAGATCACACTGCAGTTGTGTGTGACAGTATTTTTTATACTAGCCTATACATCGGCTACACTCAAAGCTTCACCGGCCAAACATTAAATCAGATGTCTTAGATTCTTAAAGACATTGATTTTTTTTTTCAGTGAAGGAAAACAAATTTTCAGAGAGAAGGACAGAGGATGTCGACATCTTTGTGACATGAAATCCCTGAAAAGTGAGCGAAACCAGGCCGGCAGGAAGAAAATGGGTTGTGTTCCAACCATTTTTCACACGAGGGAGACCAGACTGAGCTGTGGTGACAAAATGTCACAGTGGGTGTGTTTAAGTTTTACAGAGGTGTAAGACTTAGCTGTCAATATGATGCACACAACAGTACTGATGCTGATTTATATTCAGCATGATTTGCCTGCAAGTTTTGCGTCAATAGTTTAATGAAAACTGTAAACCACACAGGAGAAATCCCAAAGTAAGAAATTACACTCAACTTATGACAGTTCTAAATAGTTTTTCTGATGTTTTGATTTAAAAAAAATTGAAAGCAAAAAAATGAGTTCATGTAAAAGCCTTTCTGAGCAATTTAAAAATTGTTAAGCATCAAAAAAGTTATCTTGAAAGTTCCACATTTTGATAAAAAGAAATACAATCATTCTTGGTATGCCGAAATTGAAAATAATCACCAGTTGTTGGCACGGTGGCCTCACAGTAAGAAGGTCAGGGTTTAAATCCTGAAGAGGAGGTGAGGCTTGAAACACTGTCGTTTTCGTCTGAAGTTTGCATGTCCAAGTACTCCGTTTTCCTCACTCTCTCCAAAAACATGCATGTTAGGTTAATTGGCAGAGTTAATTTACAGAGTGCTTTATTCTTCTGATTATCAGTACCAGCTAATCAAAATATTTAAGTATTTTACAATGAAAGAAAGTTGGTGGCCTTCTGACACAATTCAGGCTTCTCATGCGGCCGCTCATAAAAATTAATTGCCCAACTCTGGTGTAGACTAACTGTGAATAAATAGTTCTCAAGTTAAGCCTACAAACTCAATAATGTCGTGATCCCCTCGCCTGTGGCCAGAGGGAGCCCTGGACCTTCCTTATCAACCTGATTAGGGACACCTGAGATTGATTTCTGATACTACAAACCTGTGGATCCTGCTGCCTATTTAAGGGCAATCACCCCAGACTTCCACGTCGGGCCATTCTCATCTTCACCATGCTCCCTGATGATGAGTTACATCCTGGAACGATATTTTATTATCTGAAGTTTTTATCCTGAGATAATCCGGTGCCCTTTGCCTTAAAGACTTACCTGACTTCTGTTAATAAATTTTGTTTTTGACCATTTGGATCCTCCTCCTTCCACATCACAACAAAATTACATATGTTGAGCATCCATAATCTCATTCGGAAAAGTCTTTCTTAAATAATTGACCTTATAAGTAATGTACTCACCTCTGAGTCAATGACGTACGAAAGGTAACCCAGTCAGATGTGATTCACCAGCTAATTTTTCTTTTTTTACTAACAGTGCATTTTTTTATTGGCCTGACCTTTAAAATGTGTGTTTCTGACTCAGTTTGATTGCACAGTGACATTTATTATTTATGTTTCTTCAACCACTGATTTCCAGCAATGTTCCAAGCATGAGAAAACACACTTTACAACTTTGTAAGAATGAATTATTACTGAGAAGATTTAAACTTTTGAAAGAACTTCTAGTGATAATGAAACAAACAAACGTTTGTCTTCCAAACCATTTATCTCCAAGGGGATGACGGTGGGTGCCAGAGCCTATCTGATTTCAGTTGTGAGGCAGCATACACCCCGAACTGGTCGCCAGTCTGTTGTTGTTGTTGTGGTTCCCTCAACCACCACCAGAGGGAGCCAGGGACCATTTCACCTTTTCCCCTATTCTACCTGATGAGGACCACCTGCATCCAATCTCTCTGCTGCCTCTTTAAAGGCAGCCTCACCTGCATTCCTCATCGAGTCTTCATGCCTTCCAGCCCTGGCTGACTCCCGACCCAACGGATATCTTTGGAACTGAGATTAACTCTTTGAAAACCATTTTGATGCCTTTTGACTTTTGTTTCTTTACTTACGGCCTTGCTGATCCTTGGTTAAATAAATCTTGTTTGATGTCCTGCATTTGGGTCCTCCTCCTTCCACATCACAACAGTTGTGGGGCCACACACAATCATCCATGTATGCACTCATTCCGAGGGGTAACTTTATAGTGGCCAGTTAACCTAATTTGCATGTTTTAGGAGGAGAACGAAGTGACCAGAGAAAACCCACGCATACACCCAGAGAACATGCAAACTCTGCACAGAAAAACCCAGTCTTTCAAGCCTCGACCCCCACTCCGAGACTCAAACCCAGACCTTCTTGCTGTGAGGCCACTGTGTTGACCACTGTGCCACCATGCAGCCCAAATATAGAATTTGAGGTCCAAAATAGAAACGTATTTATAATTCTTTCAGAATTAAACTCCAAGTGATGAGCGATTAAAAAAAACTTTAAAAAAAAAAAGGAAAAGACGATAAACAGAAAAAAAAATCTCATATCACAACAGGATATAAAATACATCAAGTATTCAATTCTATGAGTCACATCGAACAAATCCCCACAAATCCCAGAACTCTCCTGTGTCCTCGGGGCAGAATAAGTGCTCAGTGGTCCCCCGGTCAGGACTGGAAATTACACACTAATAGTAGCTGACGGCCTCCCCAGGCCTTTGATGGAGAGAGATTGGTCTGACAACAATGATAACTCTGACTGATCCATCTTCTCTGCTCTTCCGTTCATCATTCTGGGCCACCTTGATATAAAGGTTACACATCTATCTGTCTCAGGTAGAGCTCTGACTTTCATTCCAGACAATGAATTCGGGTCTGTGTAACTCAGGTGAGAAACTATCCTTCGCATCCACCTAGAATAACAACTGATGGAGTTTAAAATGCATCCGTTGTTCCCAATTTTTGTGATAGTTTTGGATGGATTCGCAGACTGAATTATGAATTAAAAGCTACGACATGCAGACGTACGAGATGCAAAGCTGGAAGAAGGTCACCAGCTGGTGGCCCAAATATAAACACTTCCACCCTAAATGATGATGGGCTATGTAAGTTTAACACCTGCAAGAGTGTTTTCAGACAGTGTTCAGAATGTAGAGAACTTTTAGGTAACATATATCATTTTACATGGACGTCAACACTTTTTATTTCTCCTTCTTTATGTTGAATAAAAGAAACTTACATTTATAACAACTAGTAAGATTTTAAAAATAGAGAAGTTTCAGCTTCCAAAAAAACAGAAGACCAAAACTTCCCTTTTCTTTTTTTTTTTTTTATTTTTTTATAAAATCATTTATATTAAAAATAAGAAATGATCTGCGCCAGATTTAGCTGCTGCTGCTTTCTGTCTGCGGTCCCATGGCAAATAAATACAAAAATAAAACAAACTCATTTAGGAAAATTACAATTTCAGAATTCCAAATCAAATTACGAGTGGCCTCACAAAAAGAGGGTTGGGTTTCAAGTCCCATAAATGGGCGAAGCTTGTACACTGGCCTTTCTATGTGAAGTTTGCATGTTCTCCCTGTGTATACATAGTCGGCTACTACGGGGTAGCCGGAGTAGCTGAACATTCACTCTCCAAAAACATGCATGTTAGGTTGATTAACTGCAATAGAATTGCCTCTAAGAATGTGTGAGCGTATATGGTAGTGTGTGTGGTCCCACAACAGACAAGCGACCTGTTTGGGGTGTACCCCGCCTCTTGCCTGAAATCACCAGGGATAGGCTCTGACACGCCTGTGACTCTGTGAGGGATAAGAGGTACAAAAGATAAAACAAAAGTACAATTTAACGTAAAAAAAAAGAAGTGCTTGTAAATGAAAAATTCTAGTATTAAAATGCTTTGTAAAATAAATCTTGTTTTTATGTCGTAAATGTTTAGCCTTTTTAGGATTTTGAGCCCTGCAAAAGAAACATTTCTGTTACCTTGTGAAAATAAAGTTACTTTAAATTCTAATTTATCAGATTTTTAACACAAAAACCTTAACATTCACCTTCAATCCATTAGTTTTGCACCAGAAATAAAAAAAAAAGGACATAACAAGTTTTTTTTCTAATTATAGTTTTTATTTTTTGTGGAGGAGACTTTGCTCTTACAGGAAACAAAATATTGTTGGTAAAAATTAATGTGTCAGAAAAAATAAATGTATTCTTATGAAATGTAAAAAAAAATAATGTGAAAAGGCAACTAAATATTAAAAGTTATGGTGGAAATTAGGAATGGATCCAGTTTTTTAAATTGAGTAGATGCTCGAACTGAATTGGATCATTCAGAACTAAGCTTCAGTCATTTATTGTACATATATTACTCACATTGACCATGCAGAACTAAAACCCATGATGACTGGGATTGGGTCACGTCAAATCCAGAATGCAATGCTTCTGTATTAGTCACACAAGCAAATATCCATCTGGTCACCATCCCCTGCACGGCTGGTTCAATTCAAACACAGATTAAACTGTACAATTAAAATTGTTTACTGGCGTGACGTGTTATTTGTGCCACCATTTCTGCATGTTGGAAGTTTCCCAGAGACTAAAAGCAAGATGACACAGTAACAAGACTTCATTACATGCAAAAATCTGTTTTAAAAAGTAAAAAAACAAAACACTGAGTTGTTGATACCATGCTGCCATGTTCATTTGCCTTCTCAGTGTTCACAACTAAGGCTAATTTACTCGGCTTGGTACACGTTCTGGTTAATTGGTTGATGTCGAATTCGCCCTACTCTGATATGTCCACTCTCCTCTCTGTTTGGTGAGGTTTGCCCCACCGTGGAAATAGAATTTAATTATGGGTCAACCAGACTCATTCACTCATACAGCAGTGAGGCTGGTTTCCAGACAAAGGAAGAAGGAGCATACCGTATTTTCCGCACATCTAAAAACCTTAAATATTCTCTAAAGTCCACGATGCGCCTTTTAACCCGGAGCGCCTTATATGTATATGGATTAATATTGAGCTACAACAGGTGTCGCAACTGCGGTAAGCAGCCGCCGACTCCATTTCCCCCGTAGAAGAAGTAGTGCACGGTGCATGCTGGGATATATGAAACGGCGCTCATTTCTGTTTGTGTGTTTGTATAAAGGCCCGGAAATGGCTCCTACCAAGAGACACTGTTACACCGCAGAGTTTAAACTCAAGGTGATCGGTCACGCAGTAGAACACGGGAATAGAGCCGCAGCGAGAGAGTTTAACATCAATGAATCAATGGGGAGGAAGTGGAGGAAGCAAGAGGATGTGCTGCGCCAAGTAAGTAAGACTAAACAGAGTTTATTTCCAGTGGAAGATAAACTGTGTCACGAAAATACTAATACTTTATCTCAGAGAAAATAATAAAACAGCTGTTTATTCATTTTGGGAGTAAAAACAGAAAGCTGTTTTGTAATTGTTAATAAAGTTTGACTCACCTATCTGACTGTTTTTTTTTTTTTTACATTCCCTTTAGCGCAGCACTTTAGTGAATGCATAACGTAACCCCTGCCTTTACTGTAGCGCCTTATAATGCGGTGCGCCTTTTATATGGAAAAAAATTTAAAAATGTAATTTATTGAAGGTGCGCCATATAATGCAGTGCGCCTTATAGTGCGGAAAATACGGTAATCTAACAATGGAATAAACTCAATATTGTCACGGTACATTAGGTTATCAATCCACTCATCAGTGAAACGGATGAAGTGGGGAGCGTGGAAAAATCTGAACATGGTATTGGTTGTATGTCTAACAGAGGTAAGATCTTAAGCCCGAGCCCGGCCCGAACCTAAAAATGTCAATCATTACTTCGGGTCGGGTCGGGTTCGGGCTTCTCTCTCGCTGCCTTTTTTTTTTTAAATAGATATACGTTTATAAAATGTAAACTAAAACGAGGTGTGTATTAAACTAAGGAATACTTGTTATAAAATTAAAACAGAGAAGAAATGTTTAACTACTAAACAGAATCCGCAGAGCCAGCTCATGCTCTGCGCACATGAACGCCTCCTCTTAATTTGGTAATCCTCCCCTGCGCACGTCTTTATTTTATTTATTTTGAACTGGTATCCCCGATATGAAGGAGTAAGAAGTTAAAGACAAACTAAAGGCAGGAGAACTGAAAAGACAAACACGCACCGGTAAGAGTGAGGTGTGGCAAAGCTTCAAATTGATTGTTCAAAATGCTACAGAAACTTGCATTGGCTTCGCTGGATGTAGTCAATGTGGCGCTTTGCTTTCATATGAGAGCAAAAAGACTGGCCCCTCGACGCTGAGCAGGCATTTAAACAGCTGGACTGGTAAAAGTGATGATCGTTAAAGATCTATTTTATTATTTGTTTCAAAGACCGTCCCTCCTCTTCGCGCTAAGCAGGACATCACAGACAAGCGTGTTAGGGGTCCGATAGTGTGGTTTTTATCTTTTTTTTTCATTAAAAAACGTGTTCTTGAAAATGTTCCTATTTATAAATAACCCTCCCGCTCCCGAGTCCCCAAAAATAAAATATGACATTTCGGGCTTGTTTTGGGCTCGGGCCCGCAAATCACGTTGATTGGTCGGGCTCGGGTTGGGTCGGGCTGGATTTTTTAGGCCCGATCTCACCTCTGATGTCTAACATGGAACCAGAGAGCTGAAACCAAGGAACGGACCGTTGCCAGGACAAGTAGAGTGAAGTATAACGAGCAAAGGACAAACCGATTTGGGTTGAAATCAAAAGTGCAACTCTCTCCTTGACTTTGACCAAGAAAAACTAATCTGATAACTGTGTCACTAGAAGCTAAACCTTTTTAGAATGTTTTTAAAATTAGTTTTGTCCTCCAAGAAAACCGACTTGTCCTTGATCAAGCGGTTCCTGGCTTTCTATGAGAAAGGGCAAGTAGCATTGCATCCTCCTGGGAGCTCTCTGGGGCAGCTGTAGGTCGGTTTCCAGCTGATTATGAGACTTTTTTGCATCCTTCCTACATAGATACTCTAAGACTGGCTGAATAATTTACCTACACGGTCTATTCTTGGAAAGCAACCACTGTCATGCTACAAGGTTGGTCACCAGAGGAAGGACTCACAAGTAACATAAAAAACCACAGCCAAAGGGGGAACCATTCATTTCTTTTGTTTCCTTGTTTTATTTAAGACAAAGTGCACTTAAACTACACAAATGACGTCTTCAGATGTAAATATTTTAACCCTTCAAGTCTTAAATTATTTCTGTGTTTTCGAACATCTGCGATCTAGATTTTTATCATCCTGCAGTTCGAAAACATCCCAATCTGTTGAGTGATTCATTCTTCCCAAATTGGATCACTTTTTTTTTCATTATGCAAACTCACATGTCAAATTAATCCCCATTCAACAATTAAAACTGTCTCATTGACAGAAAGTAGTGTACCACTGTCATCCAAAGAGAGATATTCATGTGTAATTCATTGCTTAGTTAAATTAGAACAAGTGACTTAATTTCTTCTGGCAGCATGGGGTTGTCTCGCCTCAGCGTGGAACTTGACAGTTGCTTGGAGACAGACCTTCTTTGCAACACTTCAACAGCTTAGTTATTTGAACATGAAAGTACATTCAAAAGCTTTTGGAGAATTAACGGAGGAATCCCTTTATCTCTGCTTTCACTGCGAATTCACAGGAATTGTGGCCCAAGAGCACGCTGGTCTGGTGATTCATCAAAAGAAAACATGGGTATTTTCAGCATGGCCCCGCGACAGACTGGTGGCCTGTTGGGGTGTAACCTGCCCCTCGTCTTAAAATCAGCCGGGTAGCTCCGGCTCCCCCCGCAATCTCATAAGGGATAGACAGTAAAGAAGGAGACTGACTGACTGATTTTCAGCATGGGCAAGCTGTTCATAACAAATTTAGCCAGAAATTATTTTCTGTCGTCCTTAACTATTATGAAACAAAAATTAAAGAAAAACTTAGAAATTTTTTTTCATTTTAACCAGGGACCTAATGTTTTTCACAACATTCATTCATCTTCTTATCCGTCTATCCCTTTCGGGGTTGCCGGAGCCCATCCCGGCTAATTTAAGGCGAAGGACAGGGTACACCCCGAACAGTCTGTTGCGGGGCCACACACACACACATTTATTCCTAGGGGCAATTTGGCACCGCCCAATAAACCTAGCATGCATGTTTTTTGGAGAGTAGGGGGAAACCGGAGTACCTGGAGGAAACCCACGCAAACACGGGGAGAACATGCAAACTCCACACAGCAAGGACAGTGTTCCAAGCCTCGTCCCCACTCGGGACTTGAACCCACGACCTTCTTGCTGTGAAGCCACCGTGCTAACCACTGCGCCACCGTGCCGCCTTTTTCACGACATGTTTAATAAAATCATTTCATGAACACCATGCCTAGTGTAAATGAGCCCATTGTCCCTCCAGGAGTTCAAGAGTCACGGTTGGACTTGCCTGTAGCACCTCAAAAGTGACGTGTCGCGGAGGCACCAGATGCCCACACCACCTGAGATAGTTCCTCTCAACCCAGAGGGAGAGTGGAACCATGTGGTAGAACTAATTACCCCATGTCAAATTAGATTAGATTACACACATTCAGGCCATGGCTGCACGGTGGCACTGTGGTTGGCACTTGGCCTCACAGCAAGAAGGTTGGAAGTTTGAGTCCAGGCTTGAAACACAGTCCTTTCTGTGTGGAGTTTGCATGTTCTCCCTGTGTATGTGTGGGTTTTCTCTGGGTACTCCGATTTCTTCCCACCCTCCAAAAACATGCATGTTGGGTTGATTGGGCTTCATAATTGCCTTTAGGAATGAGTGTGTGGATGGTTGTCTCTGTGAGTGTGGCCCCGCAACAGACTGGTGACCTGTTCAGAGTCTACCCTACCTATCGCCTGAAATCACCAGGATATGCTCTGGCACTCTCTAGGGAGGGACGGAGTGTAATGATGTGAAACCACAACTTTTTCAAGGTTGTTTACTCCATATTTCTCTCGAAATGTGCCGTATTTCAAATAGATCCTAGTGAATTTCTAAGTAAATCTAAGTGAATTTAACAGCTTTGGCTCCATCCACAAACGATGCAGTGGGACACATCGTAGATAGAAAGCAACTTTAGCACTCTGGCAAATATTCCTAAAGGAACACATTCACTTATCTCCAGCACAAACAAAGCCACCAGACACCAGCCTCATGAATCATCTCCAGACAACATGCGATTACACCTTCAGTTAACTATTCAACAACCACAATTTTATTGTCTAGCTGAATGAGAAGACGTACAAGCGGGAGATGCTGAAACCATCTAGTGGTCTCCAGGGGTTGTCTAACAAAATGAGGAAGCCAATGGCTGAGAAAGCATCACAGAACTATTGTCTGCTCCAGGTGAAAAATCCAGATAGGCAGTCTTCTCTCTCATACAAACAGATCAGAACAACCCACAGGCTGATAAAGAGCCTTTGATGACCTGATGGATACACCAGAGGTTTGGTAAACACTCTTATTTAGAGTGTGTTGAAGACGTATTCTTGATTCTTTGAATTTTTTTCTGCCAGTGCAAAAGAAAAGTATTCTAAGGACAACTGTGATAACAATTTCAGCAGTGTAATGCCTGCGATACTGCGGCATGCTGATGATGTGGTCCTGTTGGCTTCATTGGACCAAATCCTCCAAATTTGGACCTCCAAATCCGAGACCATGGTCCACGCCTGAAAAGGGTGGAATGCCCCCTGCGGGTCAGAGATAGGGTCCTGCCCCAAGTGGAGGAGTTTAAGTATCTCAGGGTCTTGTTCACTAGTGGGGGAGGGATGGAGCAGGAAATCGACTGGCGGATCGGAGCGGCATCAGCAATAACTAGGACGCTGCATCGGTCCGTCGTGGTAAAGAGAGAGCTGAACTGAAAAGCAAAGCTCTCTATTTACAAGCTAATCTATGTTCCCACCCTCACCTATGGTCACCAGCTGTGGGTGGTGACCAGAAGAATAAGATCGCGGGTACAAGCGGCCGAAATGAGCTTCCTCCGCAGGGTGGCTGGGCTCTCACTCAGAGATCAGGTGAGGAGCTCTGCCATCCGGGAGGAGCTCGGTGTCGAGCCGCTCCTCCTCCAGGTCGAGAGGAGCTAGATGGGGTGGTTCGGGCATCTGGTCAGGCTGCCCCCCGAGCCCCTCGCAGGCGAGGTGTTTCGGAGACGTCCCACTGGGATGAGACCAAGGGGCAGACCCCGGACCCGCTGGAGAGACTATGTCTCACAGCTGGCCGGGGACCGACTTGGGATCCTTCCAGGTGAGCTAGAGGATGCAGCCGGGAAGAGAGAGGCCTGGGCTGCCCGTTTGAGGCTGTTGCCCCCGCGACCCGACCCCGGAACAAGCGGAAGATGACGGAACTGCGGCATACCATATCACAAACCATCAGCAGTAAAAACAGGATGTTGCTCTGGGTTTAGATCAGTGGTTCTTAATCTTGTTGGAGGCACCGATCCCCTCCAGTTTCATATGCTCATTCACCGAACTCTTCTTTAGTAGTGTCACTAACGCTAACCCAACATCACTGACGCACACCGCTGGTCAGACGGAGGGTTGTTAAAGGTGTTCTTAAACCCGGCTGATAAGGAGGTCTCACTCTGCTGCTTATCCAGCACTCTCAAAGCGGACCGGTAGGGAGTCTCACTCAGACACATTTAGCCCTCTCTATGCGGTCTGATAGGGAGGTCTCACTCTGCTGCTTATCCAACCCTCTCTATGCAGTCTGATAAGGAGGTCTCACTCTGCTGCTTATCCAGCACTCTCTATGCAGTCTGATAAGGAGGTCTCACTCTGCTGCTTATCCAGCACTCTCAAAGCGGACCGGTAGGGAGTCTCACTCAGACACATTTAGCCCTCTCTATGCGGTCTGATAGGGAGGTCTCACTCTGCTGCTTATCCAACCCTCTCTATGCAGTCTGATAAGGAGGTCTCACTCTGCTGCTTATCCAACCCTCTCTATGCAGTCTGATAAGGAGGTCTCACTCTGCTGCTTATCCAGCACTCTCTATGCAGTCTGATAAGGAGGTCTCACTCTGCTGCTTATCCAGCGCTCTCAAAGCGGACCAGTAGGAAATCCCAGAGCAGGCAGCCTTCAATGACTGTGCCCACTAACTGCAGACTAGACTGAGGGGCGGACCTCCACGGCGGAGACTCCACTGAACCCCTGAGATTGACTCACTGAACCCCTAGGGTTCGATCGAACCCAGGTTAAGAACCACTGGTTTAGATGGTGGTCCAGATTTTCCCGGCAGAACAAAGATATTCAAAAAGCATATTCAAGAGGAATAAATTAATTACTTAATCTTTTGTTCATCTTGTGCAGCAGTGCAGAAATACTCAGGATGTCTAAAACCAAACACATCATTTTTAAAAATCTCAAGGCTTGTTTTAGTTATTGTGCCGATTTCTCAGATTGCTGCTGGTCAGTGCTGTAATGAGAAGTTTAGAAAATCCATCTGTTTTCAAACTATTTGTCCAACACAGGTACCATGAAGCACATCCCAAATAGTTCCAAGACAGATACATCTAGCCTGTTTTAATTTAGTAATAAAGCATCCTGTGAATGTTAGTCACTCCAAAGAAAATCCTGATAACATGTTGGCTCCGGGTGGGACGGTGGCTAGTGGTTAACATGTTGGCATCTTAGCAAGCAGGTCAGGGTCCAAGTCCCAGGTGGGATGAGGCTGGGAACATAAGCTTTTCTGTGTGGTCTGCATGTTCGCCCTGTGTATGTGTGGGTTTTCTCCGGGTACTCCAGTTTCCTCTCACTCTCCAAAGACATGCATTTCAGGTTGATTGGTTGCTGTAAAATTGCGTCCGTAAATTGTCCCCTTAAAAAAAAAAAAAAAAGCTCCAAGAACTTTTTTCTTTACTTAGATCGGAACATTAAAATAATCATACAAGTTAAAAATGAAACCAAAGCGCATTTCTCTCCTAATCTATCTACAATTAGACCACAAAATACCCATAAAGTGGTTAAGTCTGCACTCAGCAGAGTTTTATTAGGAAACATCCTGGTGTGAATTGACCTTAACTGTGAGTTCTATCAAAGAGGTGATAAAGTAAATCACACCATTATCATTTCAAACAGAAACAAAATAAAATTAAATTGGCTTTATTGATCCCATGCCATTCCAAACTAAGGAGATGTCATAAAAGAAAGATGTAAAAAACAATGCATCGGAACCATTTAATGAAGGAACGAATGAACTGATTTGTTGTTTTGAGAAATAAAACGAAAAATTATATAAATTTATAACAGGTATAAAATGGTCAGCGCATGTTTGAGTAAAACTCGGCACTAAACTGACTTTAATTTTGTCCAGCAGGATACCAAGAAAGACTTTTTGTACTTCTGTCAACTAGACATATTCTTTAACCCTGAGGCAGTGCTTTTACTCCCACAGCAAGCTCATCTATGGGAACAAAGATGCCAAAAGTAAACGTGGGCGATATAAGCGTCTTAAAATGGTTTCTTCAGTAGTGCATTAAGTATACTTAATTGAGAAAAAATTGTTTCGTCGCAGATGTTAGCTCAGTGGCCTCACAGCAAGAAGATTGTGGGTTCAAGTCCCGAGTAGGGACGAAGCTTGGAACACTTGCCTTTCTGTGTGGAGTTTGCATGCTCTCCCCGTGTTTGTGTGGGTTTTCTCCGGGTACTCCGGTTTCCTCCCACCCTCTAAAAACATGCATGCTAGGTTGATTGGCCGCTACATTGTTGCCCCTAGGAATGAGTGTGTGCATGTATGGTTGTACGTGTGTGACCCCGCGACAGACTGTCGATCTGTTTGGGGTGTACCTTGCCCTTCGTCTAGAATCAGCTGGGATGGGCTCCCGCACCCTCGCAACTCCGAAAGGAATAGACGGTTAAGAAAGTGACTGACTGAGTATTTTGATGCAGATGTTAGCACAGGGGCCTCACAGCAAGAGGGTTGAGGTTCGAGTGGGGCCGAGGCTTGGAACAATGGCATTTCTGTGTGGAGTTTGCATGTTCTTCTTGTGTATGCGTGTGTTTTTCTGGGTACCCCAATTTCCCCCACCCTCTAAATACATGTGTGTTAAGTTAATTGGCCAATATGAAATTGCCCCTAGGAATGAGTGAGTGTGTGTGTGTGTGTGTGGTCCTACAACAGACCGGTGACCTGTTCAGGGTGTATCCTGCCTTTCGCCTGAAATTTAGCCGGGATAGGTTTCGGCATCCTCGTGATCCCATTAGGGACAAGTGGTTCAGAAGACGAAACAAAACAAAATACAGTCAGTAATTAAAGTATGTTATTTAATTAAAATAAGTATGACACACCTTAAAACTAAATTGAACATAAAATCATAAAAACATCCACATGCATGCAAATTTTAAGCACAGATAATCTTGAGTTAATCTGTACATGTCCCATTAATCAAGGTGAGGGTTTGGTTTCTGAACAGCTGTCATAATTTGCATAAAAAATCTTGTCAGAATAAAGAAAAAACCTTCCACTTAATTACCTGGTCCAACAAAAGAAGTCATTTAAACCTTCAAATCTTTCTGAAACTATGGGCTGATTCTCTCTCTCAGACAGAATTAGCATTCATTAAGTTTCTCCACCTGTTTAATTAACCTGAAGCGTCAAGATTTGCATGATGAATTTTTCAGTAATGATAATTCATCTTATCAAACAGATTGCTGTAAAATTTAAAAATACAGTCCACTAATTAACATAAACATGAAGCTATTGTTGTTTTATGATGTGTGAGGTTGAGGACATAGGTGCGGGACAGTTTAAAGTTTTTAACAAGAAACAGATTTATTCTCGTAACTAAACTCAAATATATTAACAAATAAGGTGAATATTACTTGTGCAGGTCACAAAACATTTTAAATACTCTAGACCAGGCATGGGCAAACTATGGCCCGCAGGCCACATGCGACCCGATAAACATTTTAATCTGGCCCGCCGGACATAAAAAACATGTTAATGTTTTTTTTTCCCTGCAATTATGATATTTCCTCACTAGATGGTGCACTCTAGACACATTGGCTTTGTTAAGAAAACAACAACACTGCTCCCATTAAAATGTGTGTGTCTCCGTGATGCGCACGCTGTCAAAATAAACAGTCTGCACAGATATGGAAAGTCATCGGGCCCAATACACGCACGTAAACAAGCGTGTTAGATGTTAAAACAAGCAAAATATTACATCAAGCACTTAGATTTCAAACCTAGGGCCACTAAATGCACGTTTATGAGCACTATCGCACTAGATTTCAGACCTAGCGCCGCTAGATTTGAAATTTAACGTTCTTGATGCAACATTTAGCGCGCTTTTTAAAATTTAGCACACCATTCTATTAGTCTAATCTAGTGATTACCAAAGCATGTCATCCATCTGCTCGTGTTCCGCCCTTTGTCAAATGTTAGAACTCAATGTGGCCTGCGAATCAAAAAGTTTTCCCATCCATGCTCTAGGCCAGTGGTGGGCAAATCCGGTCCTCGAGGGCCAGTGTCCTGAAGGTTTTCCATATGTTATTACACCTTCACACCTGATCCTGTTAATTGAGTCATTGTGTCAAATTTTATTTGCTGTTGATTTCACTTTTTGTGCATCAGCTGTATTGAACCAGGAACACAATGAAAACCTTCAGGACACCGGCCCTCGAGGACCGGATTTGCCCACCCCTGCTCTAGACTGAGGAAGATCTGTAGTCTGAATGGGGACATCAGACAACCTGGCTAGGAGTCAAGGACAAGACAGAAGGGAGGGAAAAACAATGAGACACATTAGGACGGATCAGGCAATCCTCAGAAATAAGAGAGAACACAAAGAGGGGAAGTCACGATAGCTGGAACGTGAGGGAAGTCAGTATTTCAAAATAAAACAGGAAATAAAGTTCAACTACAACAAGACCGCCAGTACAGACCTAAAACCCCGGCATGTTGCACATTTAATATAAAACTTTTTACAAATCAGCAATAATTTTGTGAAGTTTTGGTTCAGGTGAACTCTTTAAAAGGCAAGTGATTTTATTAGATCACTTCATGCAAGAAAAAATCAAATCTGTTAAAAAAAACATACCCTACTAAGTGCCTTCAAGCCACCATCAAAGACCAGGTGCATCCCTGAGACTCATTTTTACGAAATAATAAGAAGCTTTAAATACCTACAACTTTGAACTTCAATATGTGAAGACCTCTGATAATTTTTTGGATTGTAATACTTTTCTGTAGTTAAAATGTGGAGTGTGTGTTTAAAGAAGATCCACACAGTGTGACGTATACGTACACATTCACCAGCAGCAGACAGTTGTGAAAGATAATCCCAGCTGATGTGACGGCCTCCTGTTTATTTTCTCCTCACGTCCCACTGATAGGACTCCACACTTTGAAGCTCGGAGACAGACGGGTGTTCACACAACCCTTTTTCCTTCCTAACACTCCACCTAAGTGTGGGTGCGCATGTGTCTGTGACTGCATCCTCTTCACTTGGGTTGTTTGTTCTGCATCAGTGAGCGTTCGACCTCAGACAGGCAAAAGATGTCACTCTGAGTGAGTTTGTTTTACCCCATATCTGCTATGGACAAAGCTGGTGGTGCGATGTGTATAGGATGTCTCAGGAAAGAGAGGGCATTTTGGACATAAAAAAATTGCAAAAAGTTTAGCAGTCCCAATCCCTGATACTTTGTCAGGAAAACAATGAGTGTGGAAAAGAGGTGAATAAGAGTATGTAGGCTGGAACGGGTAGTAAAAAAATATGCACACGTAACGTATTTCCTTTTTAATTCACTGTCCATCTTTGGTTTGGGGATGCTTCTTGTAGTAAAGACATGAAAGGTGTTGTGATGTGGAAGGAGGAGGACCCAAATGCAGGACATCAAACAGGATTTATTAAACCAAGGATTAGCAAAGCTGTAAGCAAAGAAAAGGGAACAAAATGGTTGTCAAAAGAGTCCATCTCAGTCCCAAAGGATATCCGCTGGGTCGGGAGTCAGCCAGGGCTGGAAGGCATGAAGACCCGACGAGGAATGCTGGTGAGGCTGCCTTTTAATAGGCAGCAGAGAGATTAGGTGCAGGTGGTCCAATCAGGTGCAGGTGGTCCAATCAGGCAGAATTGGGGGAAAGGAAAGATGGTACCTGGCTCCTTCTGGTGGTGGTTGAGGGAACCACAACAAAAGGTGGCGTACACACTGGGCATCTCATAAAATATTTGAAGCAAAACAATGTGTATAATTTGTTTTCATTGACCCTAAAAAAAAAACTTTGTTCAACTGAGTTTTTTTTAATTAATCTCTTCTATATGCAGGTGCAAAATAAAGGCCAACATCTCTCAGTATCAGTGGATAACATTTAAAAATTGCCATTGCCTCATATTTATTCAACGTTGAAAATCAGGCTGACTCTGTGGGGACAAAATGCTACTCAACAAGTAGTCCTGGAGATTAGAGGAGGCTGAGGCACTGACATTTCAGATTTTTTTGTCAGCACCCAAACACACACGCAACAGAAAACAAAAGGAAAATTTGCGACCGACTGAATATTTAACATGGAAGAGGTTTTTTTTTCTGCTTCTTTGGATGACAGCTGACACAGAGCATGGTGACAGGCCGTGACCCATTATTCTAACATGAAACCTCTCCATGCTGAGTTATGTTTTCCTGGAACAGAGGGAAGTCACAGACAGTGGAGACTGAAATATCCGATAAATCTATGAGGCCAAAATTATTTCTGCATTGTCAAGATGTTAAAATAAAAGCCTGGGATGTGTTGAGATTTTAGGTAGTTATGAAACTTACAAAGACTTACATAAACTTACATGAAAATATTAATCCCTTTCAGTGATGGAACATAATGAAATAATTGTACTTCGTTAAAAGAGTCAGAAAAAGAGTCAAAAAAAGAGTCAGAGGATTGTTGTTTATTGTGTTTACTTTTAAATAAAAAGTTGAGCCATCATTACACAGAGTAGGGGCGGATCCAGGATTTTCTAAAGGGGCAACGGGTCAGGGGGACCGTGACTCAACTGACAAAGCCAGTGAAGGGGACTTCCCCCTCCCCTCCGCACAAGGACATTTTGGGAAAAAAAAGTCATTTTCCTGCATTTTGGTGGCCTATTCGCTGGCCCTTCAAGGGGATAGCTTGACTAGTCCTTATCCTTTCTTCTTCTTTTTTTTTTTTGTGGACCAAAACCGGAGCGGGGTGGGGTGGGGGAAGTACTCTGGATCCGCCCCTGCAGAGTATTTATCTGTGACCCTAAAGCACAAAAAATAACATTTGAATTCTGGTCGAATACTTTTACTTTTTACTTAAAAAGTACATTTTATACCAATTACTTTTGCCCTTTTACTTATGTAGATTTTTATTGGTACTTTTACTTAAGTAATATTTCTGCTTAATTATTTCTACTTTTACTTAATTACAAAAAGTGAGTTCTTCATCCACCACTGGTCTCTTTTAAAACTTCTACATGTTTAAGATATTGTATTAATTAAACAAGTATTTTAACAGCAGCCAAAGTAACCAATAATGTGATTTTCTACGTCCTCAACTAGCTCAGCGTTTTTCAACCTTTTTTAAGCTAAGAAGCTTAGAAGCTGGTGGAGTGGGTTGCTATGGTTACAGTAAACAACTTATTCCTGTTCGTTAATCAAAAAAAGGGGATACCATACTGAGAAAAATACATTTTTCTTAACATAAACACCATGAGATTGACCAAAATTATCGTTGGGAGCTGCCGGTAGATCGCATTGACATATTGCATGAATCTGTGGACCATCTGAAGAGCAGCTTCAGCAACAGACTCCTGCAACCCTGCTGCTCAAAGGAACGGTACAGAAAATCATTCTTACCATCCTCCATCAAACTGGTTGTATGAATGTAACACTGCAGCACTCAAATTTTCCTTCGGGATAAATAAACTATCCAATTCATTTCAATATCAGGTGAAATAAGATCATTTTTTATGGCACATCGGACGATCTCTCGTGGTACACTAGTATGCCGCAGAATACTGGTTGAAAAACTTGAACTAGAGATTATTCCACTCTCAAAGCGCCCTCTAAGTAAACCATCATGGATGAATTTACTGTTACTATCTTCATTGTATGTGACATGGTAGGAGAGTACCATATAACAGCAATTTTTAGCAGAAGACAAGGAAATTGTGCTGAATTAGTTGACTTTCTCCCTTGTGGATGGAGTTCCTCTCAGCAGGGTCTGACAGAAGATGGATTTACCTATTATTGTGGCTGTGCATGCCAATAAGTGGAGCATGTGGAATCAATAAGACCCTGGAAAAAATGAGAAGGGCAATGAGCTGAATGGTCGGGCAAGCATGGACATGAGAGTACCGTTCCAGTAAGAGTTTGAAGAAAAAGTGTCATTCTGCTGTCATAATATTAGTTTTTTTTAAAAACTCTGGTTTAATCATATTTAATTCATCCATCGTGGCTTCATTACTGATGGGTTTCATATCATCAAGATATGCTTCTATTTAGATTACAAACCACTCTTATGTAACCACTTAAAGGTCGGTTTAGAAACAGTTAGTAGAAGTGGCAACTTCTCATTTTTTGTCATTAGCCGTTCAATTTATTGATAAGCAACAAAACACACTGTTGGAATAACTCCTCAAAGAAACCTGACAGACTGCAGAAAAACATGTTTTTTTAAATAGTTTTTGTAAAGATCCTTTTCAAAGGTAAGATGTTCAGATCAGAATCAGAATCAGAATCATAATGCTTTTATTGCCATGTCAGTGAAAAACATCAGAGACTAGGAACTTGTTCTGGTACTGGTGTGCAAACATATAAAATAAAAATAATAAAAATAAAATAAATAAAAATAATAATAATTTTTACAAAACTAAGAGTGCTCAGAAGAAAAAAAAAAGTAGTGCAATGTCATAGAAAATAATAGAAAATAATAAAGATAGTGAAGTGACAAGAGGGAGGTGACTAAGAGATGTGGGGATCCAGGTTATAAAGAGTTCATAAGTCCAACGGCAGAAGGGAAGAAGCTGTTTTTGTGGCGGGACGTTCTGGTCCGAATGGACCAGAGCCTCCTGCCCGAGGGGAGTCGCTCAAAAAGTCCATGTCCAGGGTGGGAAGGGTCAGCTACTATCCGACCTGCACGCCCCCGAGTCCTGGAGACGTACAGGTCTTCGAGAGATGGAAGGCTGCAGCCGATCACCTTCTCTGCGGAGCGCACAATGCGCTGCAGTCTGTGTTTGTTCCTGACTGTGGCTCCAGCGTACCACACGGTGATGGAGGAGGTGAGGACAGACTCGATGATGGCTCTGTAAAATTGCACCAACATCTGGGCGGGCAGCTTGGCTTTCTTCAACTGCCGCAGAAAGTACATCCTCTGCTGGGCCTTTTTGATCAGGGAGCTGATGGATGGCTCCCACTTTAGGTCCTGTGTGATGGTAGTGCCGAGGAAGCGGAAAGAGTCTACAGTGGTGATGGAGAAGTCTGTCAGTGCAAGGGGGGTAATGGGAGCTGTGACTTTCCTAAAGTCCACGATCATCTCCACTGTCTTCTGAGCGTTGAGCGATGTGAAATTAAACAACTTTCGTTTTGTCTTCTGAACAGCTCACTCCCGATATAGGTGTCAAGGGATAGCAAAGCCTATCTTGGCTGTTTTAAGTCGAGAGGCAGGGTACATCACAAACCGAACGCCAGTCTGTTGCAGGCCACACACACACAACCATCTACTCATACTCATTCCTAAGGGCAATTTTGTAGCGGCCAAATAACCTAAGACGCATGTTTTTGGAGAGTGGGAGGAAACCGGAATGTCCGGAGGTAACACCACACATACAGTGGTGGTCAAAAGTTTACATACACTTGTAAAGAACATAATGTCATGGCTGTCTTGAGTTTCCAGTTATTTCAACAACTCTGATTTTTCTCTGATATAGTGATTGGAACAGATCCTTCTTAGTCACAAAAAACATTCATGAAGTTTGATTCTTTTATGACTTTATTATGGGTAAACTGAAAATGTGACGAAATCAGCTAAGTCAAAAATATACATACAGCAACATGAATGAGCAATTTTGGAGACTTAGAAAGTTGTGTCAATGACATGAGCTTCATAGCATGACCTCTTAACTTCTTGTGAGTGATTATGAGTGACTACAGCTGGTGACTTCTCTGAGGCCATTTAAAAAGGGCTCATTGGATAAAAACACCCACAAACGCTACAATGGGAAAGTCAAAGGAGCTCAGCACAGATTTGAAAAAGAGAATCATTGACTTGAACAAGTCAGGAAAGTCACTTGGAGCCATTTCAAAGCAGCTGCAGGTTCCAAGAGCAACAGTGCAAACAATTGTTTGTAAGTATAAAGTGCATGGCACTGTTTTGTCACTGCCACGATCAGGAAGAAAACGCAAGCTGTCACCTGCTGCTGAGAGAAAACTGGTCAGGAGGGTGAAGAGTCAACCCAGGAGCACCAAAAAGCAGATCTGCCAAGAATTAGAAGCTGCTGGAACACAGGTGTCAGTGTCCACAGTCAAGCGTGTTTTGCATCGCCATGGACTGAGAGGTTGCCGTGCAAGAAGGAAGCCCTTGCTCCAAAAGCGGCACCTTAAGGCTCGACTAAAGTTTGCTGCTGATCACATGGACAAAGTTCTGTGGTCAGATGAAACAAAAATTGAGCTGTTTGGCCACAATGCCCAGCAATATATTTGGAGGAGAAAAGGTGAGGCCTTTAACCCCAAGAACACCATGCCTACCATCAAGCACGGTGGTGGTAGTATTATGCTGTGGGCCTGTTTTGCTGCCAATGGAACTGGTGCTTTACAGAGAGTCAATGGGACAATGAAGAAGGAGGATTACCTTCAAATTCTTCAAGAAAACCTGAAGTCATCAGCCCGAAGGTTGGGTCTTGGGCGCAGTTGGGTGT
Organism: Neostethus bicornis; assembly: GCA_902685375.1. Classification (NCBI taxonomy): domain Eukaryota; kingdom Metazoa; phylum Chordata; class Actinopteri; order Atheriniformes; family Phallostethidae; genus Neostethus; species Neostethus bicornis. The sequence goes on along the minus strand of CACRXE010000076.1, from coordinate 7,545,805 downwards.
TCCAACAGGACAGTGACCCCAAACACACATCAAAAGTGGTAATGGAATGGCTAAATCAGGCTAGAATTAAGGTTTTAGAATGGCCTTCCCAAAGTCCTGACTTAAATCCCATTGAGAACATGTGGATAATGCTGAAGAAACAAGTCCATGTCAGAAAGCCAACAAATTTAACTGAACTGCACCAATTCTGTCAAGAGGAGTGGTCAAAGATTCAACCAGAAACTTGCCAGAAGCTTGTGGATGGCTACCAAAAGCGCCTAATTGAAGTAAAAATGGCCAAAGGACATGTAACCAAATATTAGCATTGCTGTATGTATATTTTTGACCCAGCTGATTTTGTCACATTTTCAGTTTACCCATAATAAAGTCATAAAAGAATCAAACTTCATGAATGTTTTTTGTGACAAAGAAGGATCTGTTCCAATCACTATATCAGAGAAAAATCAGAGTTGTTGAAATAACTGGAAACTCAAGACAGCCATGACATTATGTTCTTTACAAGTGTATGTAAACTTTTGACCACCACTGTAATGTGGAGAACATGTAAACTCCACACAGAAAGGCCAGTGTTCCACGCCTCGTGCCACCTGGGACTTTAACTCCTGGGCTTCTTGCTGTGAGGCCACTGTGACAACCACTACGCCATCGTGCCGCCCAAATTAAACAACTTGATTTGCAAAAAAATTGTAATCACTAAGAATAATTAGTTTATTTCTTCCATTTTTTAATGAAAGATACATATACTTTTATACATATATTTTTAAGATAGTGCTATTTTAAAGCTGTTTGCTTTTTAGATTAGATTAGAATTACTTGATCCCACACTTGGGACATTTGTGAAATTTTCATTGTCATGATGTGGAGCTGAGGCCAAAATATACCCTTGACTCAACAGACAGGCTCAAATGAAAAAATCACAAGCAGATTTATTAGATTGGTAAAAAGTCCAAATAAAGAAGATAAAACAGATAAACTAGGCAGGTTCTGATGTAGGAGTTGGAGCCAAAAACTGGATAACAGGTCAAGCATGAAAAACAAACAATCTGGCAAAGAGTGTGTCAAAAACTGATCCATTTATGCTCCAGCAGATGAGTAGATGAGTTTCAGGTGTGACTTGTGCACATACACAGACAAGAGGGAGGGGGGGACAGGACACAGAAGGGGAACAAACTACTCTCCTGACTTTCATTTGTCTAGCTACCTTTTCATTCAAAAAGTTCAAATTCTTGGGGAAAAAAAAACAAACATTTTTTTACTTAGCACTTAATTTATTATCTATAAGTATAAAAATGACTTGTATGCTTAGTAATTTTTTACTTAGCATTTTTACTTGCTTTTATTCACACTTAAAAAATGGAATCCATAAATGAAATGTTCTGCTATTTAAGTAATTATTATTTTTATTTTTCAAAAGGGTGAACAGAATGACTCATCAGCATCTATATTTAATTTTTACTGTTTGTGAACAGTGACCATTTTTGTTCATCCTCTCTATTGATCTTTCAACTCATTACAAACACTCATCCCTGGTAGTCTAAAATAGGACAGTGTGTTTCCAATATCTTTTTAAATTTATTTCAGCAAATATATTGTGACCATTTTGACAAGGTTTGTTTTGGTATGGTCTCTATATACAATTGAATGAAATTGAATTATGGGCAATATGGTCCAAAACGAACATTTAAGTACACCAAAAGTTTTCTAAAAGTTTTTTCTGAACAAGTGTAGACACCTCAGAGTAAAAATTCAAAACGGCTCGACAAACAGTGCCCTCCAATTGAAGATTTGCACGAGTGCAGAAAGCAGAACAGCCAGCAAAAATTGGACCCCCTGTCAGTAAAAAGAGACAGCTTCCCCGACTCAAAACCATCCACTCATGTCAGAGCTCTGTGGGTGTGTTTTTTTTTCAACGAACAGAACGTGGTTGCTGGCGCCTTTCAGCAGAGGAGAAGCAGCGGTATTCAGTTGGTAAGTGGATCTTCTCTATTTACACTGTCATGTGTAGTCTTGGCCTATGTGTATCTCTCTCATTCAGACCGTTTAAGAGCGAACATATATCAGTTTTCAGGAGAGCTTCTCGGTACTCTGCCTTACAGGCACAATCCCATTTCATGCTCGGTACTGTATCACCTTGATGACCTGAAATATATTGTATTTGAAGCCCCTAGGAATCCTCTTGTGTAGTCGTTATATAGGTTTTTGTATTTCCTTTCTGACAAGCTGAACGTGCTCTACACATATAGCCTGATTCACATTTCCTGATTTCTGTGTCTAAAAGATTAAAACTATCAATAAAGGTTTTCTAGTGGATTCCCTTTGCCTTCCTTATGGATCTATTGAGAATAATGGGCATGCCAATAGGGTGGAAGCTAAGCCCGGAGCGACAAATGGCCCCATGGGAAAAGATTCATCAAGATTTACCGCCTGCCTGATTGCTTCTACCCACTGTCCCCACTTTTACCCCCACAGTTTCACCAATACCTTTCATGTACACTCACAAACACACTCTCTCCACCCACCTTCACTCTACACTCAAGGGCTGATTGACTGGTGGCGAAAACGGCCATTAGCGACCAGCTGCAAGTAGCTTCTCAACAACAAATTAATGGACCCTTGCTCATTGTGTTCAGCCACCAGGAACGCTCAAGGGCACAGCTCTCAAAGAAGCACAAACAAAATCCAAACAAAACAAATAGGTTTTGTGGTCTGATTCAGATGTTTTTCATTCAGACTTACAGTTTGATTTGTTCTCAACCAGCTACTCAAAAGACTCATCAAGGAAGAAGATTTAAAAAACCTAAAAAATTTAAGTCATACGTTCCTCCTGAGTTCACATTATTATTACCTTTAATATACTTTATTAATCCCTGACCGGGAAATTTGTGTGCTGCACTACACCGCAGTAGGCTGCCACCTATGTTGGCACCAATTGTGGGAGAAACGGGGGGTTAGATGTCTTCTCCAAGGACCCTAGAGGTAAACTCAGCGAGATGTGAACTCGTAAACTTCTGGTTCCGGTAACTTTCCGGTTAACTTCCAGTTCCTATTAACTTCTTGTTCCGGTTACCTTCCTGTCCGCGGGCAAACGCTCTAACCCGGGGGTGCCCAACTTTTTTTGGCCCAAGATCTACTTTACAAATATCAAACCTCCTGAGATCTACTGGTCCCATGTTACCATTGCAAACCCCACAGATTGTTTCCAGCCTGCTGTTAGTACCCCTACAACACAATTTGTTACATACGCACACGCGCTTTGCGAGGGGAGGGGCCACAGCAGCACTGCGGGCTGCTTATTGATTACAGGCTTAGTAACATAATTTCACGTCACAGCCGCTAAATTGACACTTGACACTAAAGTTTTGTTTTTTTTTTACTTTTTTCCAATGCCATGCGATCTACCCATAATGCCTTTGTGATCAACCAGTCAATCGCGATCAATGTAATGGGCACCCTTGCTCTAATTACTGAGCCACCTTTCCCACATACAGATACAGGAAAGAACTAAAGCATATGGGGGTGTGAGTTGTACATGTTTGCCTTTAAGTCTGACTAATCAAAGATAGTCTATTTTCAGCTAATCTTGTAATTATTACGATAAACATTGTCCTTTATTAATGCCTGTCACTAAATCCCATTGCCAATTAATGTTCCATTCATCCTGAAGGCATCTATTCACTCTTTGCCTCTGATAGGGTTGAACTAATCAACCTCCATGAAAACAACACACAGGAGACAAGTTTACCTTTTTACCAATACCCTTGCAAAGTGAGAATTCTAAGCATTAACTCTGTTCACGGGGAGCATGAGATGCAATTCTGTCTTCACAATGGAAAGAAAGTCTGGGTTTTATTAGGATACAGGTTTCCACACGCAGGTGGGAAGAAGTCGGAAGCACACAAACACTCAATAACATGGAAGGATTAGCACAGGACTGGGATACAAGGCTTTTCACTGCATCAAACCACATTAGGAGTCGTCCTTCGTGGTTCCACAGCTGTAGACGTTCAAAGCTCCATGCCTATACCGAACCTCATTTCTCATTTCACATTATGTCTCTTGACTGAAACTTATAAAATATTATTTTTCTTTAACAGTAGTGTGACCCACAGTTAACCTTGTCGTGCACACCCACAAAAAGCACGGTAGAACTGTAAAGCTTTATCACCTTCCTTTCCACTTTTCTCTTCAGGTGTCACCACAGCAAAGGGGAGCAGGGGTTGGCTAAGTAGTAGACTGTCAGTCGTTGGACTGAGAGAAGCTGGTTTAAATCCCACTTGGCCCATGTCTAAGTGTGAGGGCCCTGGGCCTTTTCCTGCTGCTGTCTGGCTCTCTCTCTCTCCTATGTGCAGGAGATTGTTGCTCCACCCCTGTTCCTGGGAGTCCGTTGCCTCTTCCCAGGGGGACGTGCCCAAAACACCTCACCAGCGAGGCGCTCGAGGGGCATCTCAATGAGATGCCTGAACCAACCCACCCGCCCCCCCGACCTGGAGGAGCGGCTCGACATCGAACTCTTCCTGGACGGCAGAGCCCCCCACCCGATCCCCGAGCGAGAGCCCAGCCACCCTGCGGAGGAAGCCCACCTCGGCTGCCTGCGTCCGTGATCTCACTCCTTCAGTCACCACCCACAGCTGGTGACCATATGTGACGGCAGGAAAGCAGATCGACCCGTATATTGAGGGCCCCGCCCCCCGGCTCAGCTCTCTCTTTACTACGACGGACCAATGCAGCGTCCCAGTCATTGCTGACGCTGCACCAATCTGCCTGTCGATCTCCCACTCCATTCTTCCCCCACCTGTGAACAAGACCTCGAGACACCCAAACTCCTTCACTTGGCAGGACCCCGTCCGTGACCCGTAGGAGGCACCCTACCCTCTCCATCTTAAAGTATGGCTTTTTTTAAAAAAGGCAACATGATGCCATCCTAAATAACATGTTTGCAACAAAGAGGGGAAAAAATAGAAAAACAATTTTTTTTTTAAAGAAAGAACAAACCCCCAATGTCACCTTTACAGTCTGATATTTCTGTCAAATTCACATAAAACCCATCCCTCTAGCATGCTGGGAAAGTGGCCTGTCATAACACATCAGCCATGCATTGATCCCTTGATGCCCTTATTTTTCTCCATTTCTTCCTCAGCCTCATCCATCTCTCCTGTTGCCTCCTTCTGCTGTCCTGTCATCTATTCATGCATGGATCCATTCATTTCTGAAACAAGCCTCTTTGCTTGGCGAGAGCTGTCTATTCATGAAACCAAACTCCCATCTTGGTTTTTACATTTGAAGTGGTTTCCATGAGAACAGTAAAAATCTATGCTGGGAAATTTCTTTTTGAAATACAAAACTTTTGAAAATGGCTCTGAAACCAGAATATTGTTCAAAACATTGCAAACCTTCAAACTTGTTCTGTTTTTGTTGTAAAGATTTTTATAGAGAGCATTGAGTTATTAAAAGTAATGAACAACTCCATTTGAAGGACAGTGAAAATAAAAATTTTGAACATTTATGACTGAAACGACTCAGACGGAAAGAAAACCTTTTAAATACCTGCGCTTTTTAAAACAGTGTCAGAAGAGTAGTCTGTTCCCCCTCTGTGTCCTGTTTCCCCCCTCCCTTTTGTCTGTGTGTGTGCAAAAAGTCCCACCTGAAACAATCTACTCATCTGCTGAGCATAAATGGATCAGTTTTTGGCACACTCTTTGCCAGATCGTTTGTTTACCATGCTTGACCTGTTACCAGTTTTTTGGCTCATCAGAACCTGTCCAGTTTATCTATTTTTGTCTTCTTTATTTGGACTTTTTATCAATCTAATAAATCTGCTTGTGATTTTTTTCATCTGAGCCTGTCTGCTGTGTCAAGGGTATATGTTTGGCCTTAGCTCTACATTATGACAAAAAAAACAAATATAAATATACATTCAGAGTTACATGGTTTTATTTACAGTCATAATTCTACAAAGTATATTAAAAATCTGAACAACACTTTTAAAAACAAAACAACAGAACAGTCTACCTTTAGCTCTGTATAATCGCTACCATTTTGCTTATCCATCTTTGTCTCAGGGTTTTAAGGATGTGGGAGGAGGAGGACCCAATTGCAGAACATCAAAACAAGGTTTATTAACACAATTCAGGTAAGTCTGTAAGGCAAAAGGGCACAGGATTAACTCAGGATTCAAAAGTTCAAATAATAACAGCATTCAAACATGGTCAGGCAACCAGGATGACCTGGCTGGAAAGGATGGTGATGAACAAACATGGAAGTCTGGGGTGATTGCCCTTAAATTGATGGCAGAGTCCACAGATGTGTGGCGTCAGAATCAATCTCAGGTGTCCCCAAACAAGGTGCTGAGGAACGTCTCGGGGTCTTTCTGGTGGCAGGCGAGGGAATCCTGACACTTTGAAGGCAAAATGTGTGAGAGAGGGATTAGATACCTAACCAACTAAAAGTTTTGAACTTCAATTGATTGGAGATATGTTCAGAGTTAAGAGTTAACTGAATGTTTTTACTTCTATACGAAGCAAGGTATGAAAACCTCTTTGATCTGGATTTTTTTACATTCTTTGATTGAAAAATGTCATTTACTCAATGATTTGACCAGATTCCAAACCTCAACACCACTGAACTGATATACCGTACATCTTCCTTCCAGAATAATTAAATACTTTAGCAGGAAGAAAAAAACATAAGGTACAATGGTCTATCTTTTAACTGCTTAACTTTCATTTTAATCAATGCTTTTTTTTAGATGTGTTCCTATTGACTTCATCCTGTGACACCGTAAAGAAATATTTTTGAAGTGTGCAATCCTCTCATTTATTCCACTCTCGTTTGTCCAATTCTGGATGGGACTCAATGCCTCCAGTCCTGAAGCCATGCATCCCAACTAGAAAAGGGTGTAGTACCTTCTACCGGACAGGAACAGGGTCCTTTCTCAAGTGGAGGAGTTTGAACATCTTGCCTTTTTGTTCACAATTGAGGAAAGAAAATTGACAGGACAATTAGTGCGGCATTCATATTGAATAGGACGGTATTTCAGTCCCTTCTGGTGTCCTGAAAGTAGTCCTGATCAAAAGTCAACAAAGTTAAACACTTCACATTCATATGCCAAACCCTGTTATCCCATTCTGTTAACAATACTCTCATTATCACAACAAGTTACATTTTGCCTACTTTTATTTAATTCAACACATACAATTTTTAATACAATCATTAACTAGGCGGTCGGAGTGGAAGATGCTGTGGATCTCTCTGGGAGTGACCAGGATGGACAGGATTAGAAATGAGTATATCAGAGGAACAGCACATGTTAGAGGTTTTGGAGATAAAATCAAAGAGGCCAGACTGAGATGATTTGGGCATGTGCAGAGGAGAGAGAGTACATCAGCAGAAGGATGCTGGATTTGGAACCACCAGGAAAGAGGCCTAGAGGAAGACCAAAGAGGAGGTTCATGGATACAGTGAAGTAAGACATGAAGGTAGTTGGTGTGACCAAAGAGGATGCAGGAGATAGGGTTAGATAGAAGAAACTGACTTGCTGTGTCGACCCCTGAAGGGAAATGCCGGAAGAAGAAGAAGATTAACAAGACGGTCGGGGGTCGAGTTGCGTCCCGGGTGGGACAAGGCTTTGAACACTGTTTTTTCTGTGTGTATTTTGCATGTTCTCCCCATGTACATGTGGATTTCCTCCAGATACTCCGATTTCCTTCACTCTCCAAAAACGTGCATATTAGGTTGATTGGCTGCTACAAAATTGCCCCCCGGAATGAGTGTGTATGTGTGGCCTCGCCACAGGGCAACTAACTAAAAGACATGTTTCCTGAAGGTCTGGACAGTTTGTGGGGGAGGATGAGTTTTTATAGATTTTTTTTGTTGTTATTTTTTTGTTCTTCAGTATTAATTACACTGGTATTTCTTGTGGATTTTAAAAACAAGCTCTTCACATAAGTGTAGTCTTCTTTTATTCTCCTTACAGACGATGATGTGATTACATGTCAGCTTTTTGTGTTGCTGTCATCCCTCCGTGCATGGCGATATCTACCTCATTGCCTTTACCGTCAAGCCAGAAAATGACAAAAAACACTGATGTTCTCAGCTTTTTTTTTTACTCCTTTCACCAGGAATGAGTTTTTTTGTTTGTGTATTGAACCACCACCTCTCACCACCTCATCCTCAAATCCTGCTCTTCATCACTTCATAGTATATTACTCCATCTGCAAAGAAAAATTAAACCAAGCAGCTTCAGCAGAGTTTTTTTTTTTCTCTTCATGCCAAATTTGTTTCCAATGTGAACGGGGCTCGTAGTGGGATTGCGACACAATGGTCCAAAACAATCAAACCCTGCAGATTGAAGTGGTGCTGCACCGTGCATCATCATAACCTTGAAAGACCTTCACTGGCAGAGAAAAGGGAATCAGAAAGGGCTAGTTGTTGTAACTGTGCAGAGAGTGCCCCCTGTTGATTTTCCTGGAGGTGAAAAGATCATCAAAGAAAACAGGTTCAAACATACGTGGTTGATAAAAAAAATTATTACATCATTGAATCGAAGAGGAATGAAGGACTAGAGGTTGTGTGAATTTTTATGTCTGGTAACCCCTGTGATTAAAATGCATTCATCAGACTGAACCACTCTTATTTAGTCTTTGAAATTTAAATGATCAGAAAGAAATGATTAATATATTTTTTTAAAAGCTGACTAAAACAGCAGTGTCGTGTTCATTCTGCACAATAAATGCAGAAATGCATTTTTGCAGAAGAAATGCGGAAAAAATAGATTATGTTAACAGGGCAGAGAAATAATGCAGGGACTGAAGCATGCTTTTTTTTCTTCAAAGCTAAGCAGCACAAATCCAAGATTTATGGTTCTCATTGCTCTCTGTTTCATCAGCTTAATTCCATTTGTTGAAAATATCTCTCCTTTTTTTTGCATTTCGATGGAGAGACTCATTTAAAATGTGCAACATCAAAAAGTAAAAATCTTTAAAATGTTCAGGTCCCTACAGCTGTAGATCGCGGATACAAGCGGCCGAAATGAGCTTCCTCCGCAGGGTGGCTGGGTTCTCACTCAGAGATCGGGTGAGGAGCTCTCCCATCCGGGAGGAGCTCAGTGTCGAGCCGCTCCTCCTCCAGGTCGAGGGGAGCCAGATGGGGTGGTTCGGGCATCTGGTCAGGATGCCCCCCGAGCGCCTCGCAGGCGAGGTGTTTCGGGCACGTCCCACCGGGAGGAGACCAAGGGGCAGACTCCGGACCCGCTGGAAAAACTATGTCTTACAGCTCACCAGGGAACGACTTGGGATACTTCTGGGTGAGTTGGAGGATGCAGCCGGGAGGAGAGAGGCCTGGGCTACCCGTTTGAGGCTGTTGCCCCCGTGACCCGACCCCGGAAGAAGCGGAAAATGACGAACGGAACAGAAAATGTTCATGTATTTAACTCTGAAATGTTTTAAAATTCTTTCAACCTGTTGTTTTTGGTATAAATTCTTTTTTTTTTCCTAATTAGAAATACATAAAACACTTTTTAAATGAAAAATTTTATGCATCTAAATGTAACTAATTCCATTTGTTTTACTCTGACCATGACATCTTGTCTCATTTCTTTTAGAAATATATGCATGGATTTTACTTGAATACCATCTTCAAATAAAATCTAAATCCCTTGATCACAGCTTTGATTTTATGCAAAGGAAATGTAAAAAAGGATAGATTTTTATAATTCTTATTTAGCAGGAATACCCCAACTCATTACTTTCACGTTTAGAACCATAATACACATTAATTTGTGGTTTGATTTTACTACATACAGTTTGATGCTCAAAGAAAAAGACACATCTTGTCAGATTTAATTTTATGTAGAAAAGAGCTTTAAAAAGTTTCAGTGTGTATGAGACTTTTAAAATGTGGGTTGAAAGAAAATAAAATACTGTGTATATGTAAATTACTTTATCATTTTTGAAATGTAGTTGAACAAAATATGTGTGTGTGTGCTTATTTTAAGACCTTGGAGAACCGTGAACTGTCCTCAAGGTCCTATACTATATACAGTATATCCATATATATCATATACGTATACAGATACGTAGATACGTATCTGTATATCTATATATCTGTATATCCGTATATATCTATATACGTATCTGGACACGTATATAGATATATACGGATATATATAGTATAGGACCTCGAGGACAGTCCACGGTTCTCCAAGGTCTTAAAATATGTACGCATATATATATATATATATATATATATATATATATAAGTATACGTATACACGTATATATGTATATGTACATATATGTACATATATGTATATGTATATTGTATTGTATGTCCACAATTGTTGCCGCAAATTTGATAGGTGATATGATTAATGGGGGGAGCAGTGATAGACTCGTTTTTTTTTTACATTATATACATATATATATATATATATATATATATTATGCAAGCTTTTGTTTTTGTGTTGGTTTTAATGAGATGTTGTGTGTTGCAGTAAATTGCCAAAGAAAGCTCTAAAACAATTGCCCTCTGGGACTAATAAAGTTTCCTGATTCTGATATATATATATATATATATATATATATATATATACACACATTATATATATATATATATATATATGTATATATATATATATATATATTGAACAAATATATGGAACAACAACCTGGAGCTCAACGCTCAGAAGACAGTGGAGATGATTGTGGACTTTAGGAAAGCTATAGCACCCATTACCCCCCTTGCACTGACAGACTCCCCCATCACCACTGTAGACTCTTTCCGCTTCCTCGGCACTACCATCACACAGGACCTAAAGTGGGAGCCGTCCATCAGCTCCCTGATCAAAAAGGCCCAGCAGAGGATGTACTTTCTGTGGCAGCTGAAGAAAGCCAAGCTGCCCGCCCAGATGTTGGTGCAGTTTCACACAGCCATCATCGAGTCCGTCCTCACCTCCTCCATCACCGTGTGGTACACTGGAGCCACAGCCAGGGACAAACACAGACTGCAGCGCATTGTGCGCTCTGCAGAGAAGGTGATCGGCTGCAGCCTTCCATCTCTCGAAGACCTGTACGTCTCCAGGACTCGGGGGCGTGCAGGTCGGATAGCAGCTGACCCTTCCCATCCTGGACATGGACTTTTTGAGCGACTCCCCTCAGGCAGGAGGCTCCGGTCCATTCGGACCAGAACGTCCCGCCACAAAAACAGCTTCTTCCCTTCTGCCGTTGGTCTAATGAATGCTTTATAACCTGGATCCCCACATCTCTTAGTCACCTCCCTCTTGTCACTTCACTATCTTTATTATTTTCTATTATTTTCTATGACATTGCACTACTTTTCTTTTTCTTTCTGAGCACTCTTTGTTTTGTTAAAATTATTTTTATTTATTTTATTTTTTGTTGTTTTTGTCTTATATTATTGCACACCTGTATCAAAGCAAGTTCCTAGTCTCTGATATTCTCATTGACATGACAATAAAAGCATTCTGATTCTGAATTGTTTGATGTAAACGGAGATTCTGTACGTTATATGTCTTTCTTCTCTCTCTCTGTTTTGTTGTTGTTAGTTGTTGTCTTTCCATATTTCAACCTTGAGTCTGCAATAAAGTTTATGATGATGATGATATAAAATATTTTATATACGTTTTTAAATGTGATTTAAAAATTACACAAAGTTGTTCTGATCTAGGATATTACTAATTCTGCATTTCCGTTTAATTTACAAAATAACGTTCCTTTTTAAATTTCACTGACGTTTTATTTTGAAGGAAGTTTACCTCCTCTAACTACTACTTCCTGCTTCCTTACGACGTGTTTCTAACTCCAGCTATCCAGCATCTTTTTTTCGGCTTTTTTAGATTAATAACCATGTCTATTGAGGTGGAATCCGCTGAGTAAGTAAATAATTACATCTCTAATTAGATTATTTTATTAAATAAGTTAATATATAAGTATAAACAGCATAATAAATGGAGGTTTTCAGGATGAGGCCTGTTACATTCTTAACTGCAGGTAGCATCGTTAGCATGATGCTAACAGAATAACGTGCATTTTTTTCACCAGAACTGGTGATAAATCACTAACTGATTTTTTAGAAAATAATCTGTGCACACACTATTACATAAATGACTATTTAATTTTGTGAATTCAAACAATTTTCACTATTATAGAAATAATTTATGACAATTTAAAGCTACTACTAACCGTTGATCTCTGGATTCTAATAATTGATCATACTTTGTGTATAAATGATGTCATCTGGAGGTTTTATAATTAAAAATACTCAATCCATTATTTTTTTTAAATAATTTGCTACTGTGCATTCAAGATGTTTACTGACAGAGGCTGTGGCTGAATTAGACGATGCGGGAGCTGCAGCTCCTACCACACTTGTTGCTGTAAATTAGAAAGGCGGTATGAGTCACGGGGGGAGCAGTGGCAGACTGTTTTTTTTCTCCTCTTTTTCACCTCTTAGTTATCTGTACTGGTTTGCAGTGGTGGATGAAGTACTCACTTTTTGTACTTAAGTAAAAGTACAAAAGTAATTGGTGTAAATTTTACTTTTTAAGTAAAAAGTAAAAGTATTCAACCATAATTCAAATGTTATTTTTTGTGCCAAAGGGCGTCACCATGGTAACCAGAATAAATACTCTGCAGGGGTGTGACACCCCCCTCTCCCGCCTCTTTTGGTCCACAAAATAAATAAATAAATAAAATAAAAGGAAAGGGGAAAAGTCAAGCTATCTCCTAGAAGGGCCAGTGAATGGGCCGCCAAAATGGAGGAAAATGACACTTATTTTTAAAATGTTTTGGGGGGGTGGCCCCCAGTCACTATATATTGGATTTGTCAAAGCCCCACCCCCCTTTGGAAAATTCTAGATCCGCCCCTGCTCTGTGTAATGATGGCTCAGCTTTTTATTTAGAAGTAAACACAACGAACAACGATCTTCTGACTCTTTTTAATTTGTACAAAAATGTTTCTCGATTCATGACTTCTTCTCCCGATCAACTGCTTCTTTTGATTTTGGCGATGCGGCTTCAAGATGCACTAAAAAACCTGTGTATTTTTCAAATTCCTGAACAAAAATGTAACGAAAAATGTAAAACACACTTTTAAAAAGTAGCGAAGTAAAAGTACAGATATTTGCTCTAAAAATGTAGTGAAGTAAAAATAAAAGTACCGGTCTTAAATACTTAAGTAAAGTACAGATACACATTTTTTTTACTTAAGTACAGTAACGAAGTACATTTACTTCTTTACGTTCCACCACTGCTGGTTTGCAGACTTTACCTCTGATTCTATATAACTAGCATATGCAGCTGGGCATCTGGCTGCCAAGGTCCCCTCATAAAGGTGCCACCCATCTCTTCCTAAAGCTCTTTCTGCAGGTGGTGAGCCCATTGGAAGGGATCACCCATGTACCTTGTTTAGGTTGAGCCCCATGTATAAAAGCCTGGTCACCAGACGGGGTGGTTCGGGCATCTGGTTAGGATTTCTCCTGAATGCCCCACTGGTTACGTATTTCGGGCAAGCTCTACTGAAAAGAAAACCTGAGATACACCCCGGATCCGCTGGAAAGACTATGTCTCACAGCTGGCTGGGAATGCCTCGGGATCCTCCCAAGTGAGCTGGAGGATGCAACTTCGGGGAGGGAAGACCGAGTTGCCCGTCTGAGCCGCTGCCCTTGTGACTCCGGCAAGACAACGCAACGAAATGAACAGTTCTGTGTGCCATGTGTAGAAGACAGTTTTCTAGGTGTCTGCCAGCTTCCGCCATCGTCTTGTCAAAAAGAAGTTTCCACCAGCGCGAGAAAAAAATGAATTAAACCGATCTTAAGTGTCAATAAATATTTCCACAACCTTGCCGTCTGCCAGGTTTTCACCATCTTTCACTGCTTCTGTTTTCACAGCGTTATACGTCTGATTATGCAGTACTTAAAAGAAAACAACCTGCTCCGGACTCTGTCCACGCTTCAGGACGAGACCACGGTGTCTCTCAACACAGTGGACAGTATCGACAGCTTTGTGGCCGACATAAACAGCGGCCACTGGGATACAGTTCTGCAAGCCATTCAGTCTCTCAAGCTGCCTGATAAAACCCTGATAGATCTCTATGAACAGGTCAGGATTGGATGAACAAGTTTAATCTGATAAGATCCCTCTTGTTTGGGAATGAACTGTTTCTTTTTGATGTTTCCCGACCAGGTTGTGTTGGAGCTTATTGAACTGAGAGAGCTTGGCGCGGCTCGTTCCCTCCTCAGGCAGACAGATCCCATGATCATGCTGAAGCAGAACCAGCCGGAAAGGTACATCCATCTGGAGAACCTGCTGGCTCGCTCCTACTTTGATCCCCGAGAGGTGAGTTAAAAAAAAATCTTTCTAAATAATCATCCTGACGATGGTCCTCGCCCGTAAAAGGGTGGAATGCCCTCTGCAGGTCAGGGACAGTGTCCTGACCCAAGTGGAGGAGTTTAAGTATCTCGGGGTCTTGTTCACTAGTGGGGGAAAATGGAGCGGGAGATCGACAGGCGGATCGGTGAGGCGTCAGCAATAACTAGGACGCTGCATCGGTCGGTCGTGGTAAAGAGTGAGATGAGCCGAAAAGCAAAGCTCTCAATTTACAAGTCGATCTACGTTCCTACCCTCACCTATGGTCACCAGCTGGGGGTGGTGATTGAAAGAATGAGATCGCGGATACAAGCGGCCGAAATGAGCTTCCTCTGCAGGGTGGCTAGGCTCTCACTCAGAGATTGGGTGAAAAGCTCTGCCATCCGGGAGGAGCTCAGTGTCGAGCCGCTCCTCCTCCAGGTCGAGAGGAGCCAGATGGGGTGGTTCGGGCATCTGGTCAGGATGCCACCTGAGCCCCTTGCTGGTGGGGTGTTTCAGGAGGAGACCAAGAGGCAGACCCCGGACCCGCCGGAGAGACTATGTCTCACACCTGGCCGGGGAACGACTCAAGATCCGTCTGGGTGAGCTGGAGGATGCACCCGTGGGGGGGGGGAAGCCTGGGCTTTACGTCTGAGACTGTTGCCCCCACAACCCGGCCCCGGATGAGCGGAACACAACGGAAAAAGAGGGAATCAGTTTTCTGCTATGAGACATATTTTGATGTTCTGTCCAGGCGTACCCGGATGGAAGCAGTAAGGAGAAGCGTCGGGCGGCCATCGCTCATGCTCTGGCAGGAGAAGTCAGCGTGGTGCCTCCGTCTCGTCTCCTGGCTCTGCTAGGACAGGTTTAATCCTTCTCTATCAAACTATCAAACCACATTTCTTTGTCAAGTCGTTCCTGCAGTCAAGACAAAAAGGAGTCATTTTCATTTGCAGGCTCTGAAGTGGCAGCAGCATCAGGGTCTCCTGCCTCCTGGTATGACCATCGATTTGTTTCGAGGTAAAGCGGCTGTTAAAGACGTGGAGGACGAGCGATTCCCCACCCAGCTCACCAGACACATTAAGGTATGTCAGTGCTTCTCACTTATTTCCTGTTGCGCCCCCCCTAAGAAGAAGAAATTATTTCACGCCCCCCTACTTTCCGCCATGACTATAATTAATATCATTTGTCTATGAAATTGTTCTAAGTACACCTCTGCAAAACATTGTATTCTCATTAACATTAAAAAAAAAAAAAAAGCAACGTACAACAAAGACCAGCTTTATTAATATTATTTTTTAGTTTGTAACAGAAAAGTTTTAAAGTTCATCAATTAACTTAAAATTCAAAAAGCGCCAACTACTGTAGTGCAGTGGTCCCCAACCAATGGGCTGCGGACTGGTATCGGGCCGTGGGTCATGTGGGACCGGGCCGCATAGAATGAAGAAATAACTTCTATTATTTTCATTTGGTTTATTATTTGAGCCTTTATTATAAAGGTTTTCTTGATTTTTTTTTTGATGACGATGTTTTAATTGGGAGTAGACGGCAGCACAGTGGTTACCACGTTTGCGTCGCGGGTTTGCGTCCCACTAAGAGCACGTCTAGGGTCCTTGGAGAAGACACCTAACCCCCGCTTCTCCCACCACTGGCGCCGTCGAAGGGCAGCCTGCTGCGGCGTAAGGAGTGAAGCACACAAATTTCCCCGGTGAGAGAAGAATAGAGTAATTCATTCATTTATTTTATCATTTAATTTGAAACGTGACCAGATACAGAGTTACAAAGCAGACTGGACCTTAGAAACACTCAGGTTTCAGTTCAAATTGGGACTGTCTGGTTCCAGCGAAACAAACTCAGAACTCCGGTTGTTCTAGTCTTACTGTGAGGAGACTAACTGGTATTTTTATTCACTTTGTTTTTGTGATGTCTTTTATTTTGAAGGTATGTTTACCGTTACCAAGACAACCAGATTACGTTTCAGCAGAGAGAATGTTTCCATGTTATAAAGACGCAGCTAATACATTTTCTCATGACTACAAAACAGATTTAAGTTTATAATTTATTTTAAAAAAACATTTTTTTCAGGTCTTATTTCGTTTTACTGCTACATCTTTTGTCCGGTCCGTGAAAATATTATCAGACACTAAACCGGTCCGTAGCGCAGGAAAGGTTGGGGACCTCTGGTGTAGTGGATGTGCAATTACACTTTATTCTAGTATGGCAAAAAAAAAAAAAAAAACATGTTCCACAGGGGCACGCCTCACTATTTGAGAAGCACTGAGGTATGCATACATTGCACCTGCTCAAAAACAAGTGGGCTGGTTTATGTTCAGCTCTCTGTTCTTCTCTACAGTTTGGACAGAAGTCTCACGTCGAGTGTTCCCGCTTCTCTCCTGACGGTCAGTATCTGGTCACTGGCTCAGTGGACGGTTTCATTGAAGTTTGGAACTTCACCACCGGAAAAATCAGAAAGGTAGCAAAAGCGACCGAAGCACTTTTTCTTCTTGTTTTGATTCCATTTGGATGAATTTTGAACTCTGTGCTCTGTAGGATCTGAAGTATCAGGCTCAGGATAATTTCATGATGATGGACGATGCAGTGCTCTGCATGTGCTTCAGTCGGGACACGGAAATGTTGGCGACGGGAGCCCAAGATGGAAAGATTAAGGTTTGTATTTTCTATTAAATTCCAACTTCTTCCCTTTTTTTGTGAAAAAAAAAATCACGCCAAAAAGCTTGAAGCTCATAAAATCCACACGTTTTGGTTTGCAGGTGTGGAAAATTCAGAGCGGTCAATGTCTGAGGAGATTCGAACGTGCTCACAGCAAAGGAGTGACGTGTGTGACGTTCTGTAAGGACAGCGGTCAGCTTCTCAGCGCCTCCTTCGATCAGATTATCAGGTAAACGTGTCTGGTGATGTGCGGGCACCCTAGGAGCTTGATCAGTGATTAGTTTTGCTAATTCTAGCCGTGTTTTCTTTCTCCAGAATTCATGGACTGAAATCTGGTAAAACTCTGAAGGAGTTTCGGGGTCACAGTTCGTTTGTAAACGAGGCTACGTTCACACCAGACGGTCATCACATCATCAGCGCTTCGTCTGATGGCACAGTGAAGGTGAAAGAAAATCCCACCTCTTTTTAGGATCTAAATCAGGGGTGGGCAAACTTTTTTGACCACATTGAGTTCTAACATTTGACAAGTGGACCCAGAAGGGTCAGGGGCGTGCCCCCCCTCTCTAGGTCGACAAAAAAAAATTGTTCTTACTACTTTCATTATTGTAAACTTCAGTTAAAATATGCACCAAAATGCAGAAAAACGACTTATTTTTCAAAAAGGTTGTCGGAGGGGAAATTCCCCCCTAGAGTCCCTTATACTGGCGAGGTGCCCGTTTTGTGCCCCCTGCTCCCCTTAGAAAATTCTGTATTCGCCCCTGGGAACAGGAGCAGATGGACTGCATGCTTTGGTAACCGCTAGATTAGACCGATAGAATGGTGCGCTAGATTTTAAACAAGCGCTAAATGTTACATCAAGAGCGTTAAATTTGAAATCTAGCGGCGCTAGATTTGAAATCCAAGCGCTCGATGTAAAATTTTACTTTTAATGTCTAACACGCTTGTTCACGTGTGTGTATTGGGTCCGATGGCTTTTCATATTTGTACACACTGTTTATTTTGACAACGTGCGCATCATGGAGACACACATTTTAACGGGAGCAGTGTTGTTGTATTTTTGGCGCCATCTAGTGACGAATATAAAAAAACAAAATCAAGAAAAATCAAACTAACATGTTAAAAAAATTTTTTTATTTCTTCTAGTTCGGCGGGCCGAATTAAAACGCTTACCGGGCCCCATGTAGCCCGCGGGCCGTAGTTTGCCCATGCCTGATCTAAATCATATCATATGGTTTTATTGTTACGATGGATGTTGTTTTTCTCCAGGTGTGGAACGTGAAGACCACCGAGTGCAGCAGCACATTCAAACCCCTGGGCACCTCGGCCGGAACAGACATCACCGTGAACAACGTCATTCTGCTGCCTAAAAACCCAGAACACTTTGTCGTGTGTAACCGCTCCAACACGGTGGTCATTATGAACATGCAGGGACAGGTAGGTGTGAATGTTACCGCAGCAACAGCTCGGAGATCATGGACATGTTGTGTGTGTGTGTTTACAGATCGTGAGGAGTTTCAGCTCCGGTAAAAGGGAAGGTGGTGATTTTGTGTGCTGCACTCTGTCGCCCCGCGGTGAGTGGATCTACTGCGTGGGAGAGGACTTTGTGCTTTACTGTTTCAGCACAGTCACCGGAAAACTGGAGAGAACACTGACGGTACGATCCAGAAATACTTTTAATACATTAACCCTTTTACGATTGGGATTATAAAAGTACTAATTGTACTTTTTTTTCTTCATTTCTGCTCTGAAGGTCCATGAGAAGGATGTGATCGGTATCGCCCACCACCCTCACCAGAACCTCATCGCCACATACAGCGAGGACGGACTGCTGAAACTCTGGAAACCTTAAAGCAGGATGGAAATCCTCGCTCATCAGCAGCTCTGGACTTTATTCCTTCCCGTTTTTTATTTCAGGATCCAGTTGAATCCTTTTGCAGATGTTAAAAAAAAATGAAATCCAACTGGATTTCCTCAGTTTGTCACACAGGGCTTCAAAGAATTATTCAAACAACTTTTTTTGTCTTTATCTTTACGTTTGTAAAGTTATATTTTGATATACTCTTCAGATGAAAACAAATCTGACGTTTATACCTGATTTTCTTATTCATTACGTTTCTGAAAGTTTGCTTTTAGTTTGTCGAGTCGAAAAACAGTTTCTTTTTGAAAATGTCACTTTTTTTGTAAATAATGTTTTTTTTTTTTTTCATCTTTATAAAGCGACAGTCAGTGTTTGTGTTTATCCACTAGATAAAGAAAAAAATCTCTTTACAATGACTTAAATTATACATTTTGGTTCTTTGTAAAGAGACAGAAAGCTGGAAAAAAAAAAAGATGTGATTGTTTCCGTTTGAGTTTTTTTGCCTCACACAGGCGAACATTTTTTTAAATAAAAATGTCATATTTTTCCCTCACTGGATTTTAGTCATTATTCATTTACGTTTTTCTAATCTAAAAATGACTTTTTCCACGGAGAGTCTGATATATCAAGTCAAACGATGATAATGGGGATGATAATGGGGTCAATCTAGCGACGAGATGAGTCAGAAGTAGAGCTCTGTGAAGCTGGCCCTTCTTCAAAAATTACACAAAACAAAAAACGTCAATTTTTTGTGCTGTAAAATTTTTTGTTTGTGCTATTTTAGTTTTTTTTTAAAAAAAATACGATTCTTTTATAGGTTAATCTTAAGTCATCCAGCCCCTCATTTCGCCAAAAAATACCAGAAAACTCATAGAAATGGTGTCAATTGTTTGTGCTGTTATAGGCTGTAAAAAAGTTTTTTGTATTTACGGTTCCTTTATAGGTCAATCTAAGGTCATCCAGCTCCACGTTTTGATTAAAAATGCAAGAAAACTGCTAAAAATGGTGTCAATCGTTTTTGATACGTTTGTGCTTTTATGGTCTGTAAAATTCTTTCGTTTGTGCTATTTTAGTTTTTTTATTATTATTAAAGAAATATGATTTGGACGATGAAGTCACCCAGACCCTTCATTTATTCCCGGGCGTCGCCAACTTTTATGACGTCATCGGCCAAATCGTATTTCTTACAATTAAAACAAACTAAAATAGCACAAACGAAAATTTTTACAGCACAAACGATTGACACCATTTTTAGAAGTTTTCTCGCATTTTTAAGCAAAATGAGGGGCGGGATGACGTCATTTTGACACATAAAAGAATCGTAAATTTAAAAAATAAATAAATAAATAAAATGGCACAAACAAATTTTTTTACAGCACATAACAGCAAAAAAAAGCACAAACAATTGACGCCATTTTTAGGAGTTTTTTTGCATTTTTAAGCAAAACGAGGGGCGGGATGACGTCATATTGACATATAAAATCGTAAATATCTAAAACTAAAAAATAAAATAGCACAAACGACACAACATTTTCACAGCACAAAAACAGCACAAACGATTGACATATTTTGTTTATTTTTGTTTATATATGTATATATTTAAGAGGGGCCAGCTTCACGGAGCTAAGAAGTAATAGTGGTGTTGATGAGATGGAGCGGTGGAGTAAGGCGTCACCACGGCTACATTTACAGTATATTCATATCAATGTCTCTCCATATCAATAAATACACAGAGACATATCAATATATTTATAACTGAGACACTTCTTTACAGTATTGAAAGGATTGTTTCAAAATGTCTGAAAGGTCAGTTAGGTAACCGCTGGGCATTTATTCTAAGTAAAATCGTAACTGGGTTCGCACTGAGCTCGCCATTAAGCTCCTGGACTTCGAGGCTCGGTCTGGAGAACAAGTTCCTTTGCTGCTGAAGATGAATTAGAATAAATGCTTGGTAAGCGAGTTGTCCGACCACTTCGGCAGGAACGCTCATTAAAACCCATCCAGACCTGTCGGGAAGTGCTGAGATTAACAATGGAACGATAAAATAAACTCAGGATTTTATGGAAAAAGTGTCAGATTCAAATAGAAGCTCAAGATTTTAGAAGATTTGGTTTAAAAATCATCCTCCTGCAGAAACGACTTCTCTGGACATCTTCAGTAGTTTATTTCGGTTTTATTGAGAAGTTTCTTTGGATGTGAGTTTATAAAAATGATGTCTTACTTTTTCACAAATCAAACAATACAGATTTAGTATTTGGTGGGCTTAAATTGTTTTTCGGTGTGTAAGGGTTAGGGTGGTGTGGTTAGGGGTGGCCAAACCCTAACCACACCACACTAACCCCTGGTGTGGTTAGGGTTAACCTAACCCTAACCACACCAATGGGAGTCCGTTCCGTCGTCTTCCGCTTATCCGGGGTCGGGTCGCAGGGGAAAACCTCAGACGGGAAGCCCAGGGTTCTCTTACCCCGGCTGCATCCTCCAGCTCACCTGGGAGGATCCCTAGTTGTTCCCTGACCAGCTGTGAGACATAGACACTCAAGCAGGTTCAAGGTCTGCCTTTTGGTCTCTTTGGTGGGACGTGCCCGAAACACCTGACCAGCGAGGCGCTCGGGTGGCATCCAGACCAGATGCCCGAGCCACCCAATCTGGCTTCTCTCGACTTGGAGGAGGAGTGGCTCAACACCAAGCTCCTCCCGGATGGCAGAACTCCTCACTCAATCTCTGGGTGAGAGCCCAGCCACCCTGCGGAGGAAGCTCATTTTGGCTGCTTGTATTTGTGATCTCGTTCTTTTGGTCACCACCCACAGCTGGTGATCATAGGTGAGGGTAGGAATGTAGATCGACTGGTAAATCGAGAGCTTTGCTTTTCGGCTCAACTCTATCTTTACCACGACTGACTGATGCAGCGTCCTAGTTATTGCTGACGTTGCACCGATCCATTGGTCGATCTCCCACTCCATCCTTCCACCCATCGTGAACAAGACCCCGAGATACTTAAACTCCTCCACTTGGGTGGACAAATTTAATGGGAGTCATTTAATTTCAAACAGAAAATATTTAAATAATCTGCATTTGTTTTCCTTTATTTGGTTTTTTTTTTTTTTTTTGTTTACTCTTCAAATCAATCGATTGGAATGTTGTTGCCATCTGGACAGGGTTGGGTCTGCCAAATTATTTTGAGTGTTTTTAGGAAAATTTTGTTTTTTGGCAAGAATCCAAAAGGGATTCCTGCAACAGAGATGCAGTGAAAGATCCCGCTGGACCACAAGGCAAAATGGAGAAAAGGTTTTTTAAAAAAATTCACAAAAAATGCCACCTACGTCTGGCATTAGTTTCTGCTGCTTATAAACCTTGACAGTCTTTAGCTGCTGAAGAGGCTTCCTGACAAGAAGAGGCCAAATGTGCTGACAATGAGAGTCTATCTGAGGCCTCACAGGAGGCTGGATGGTTACATTTAGATTCTGCTTTTCACACTCCATCTTTTAATGTGTGTGAGGAAAACTTAGTGGTTCAATGTTGTGCTATTCTTCTTCTTCTTTCGGCATTTCCCTTCAGGGGTCGACACAGCAAGTCAGTTTCTTCCATCTAACCCTATCTCCTGCACCCTCTTTGGGCACACCAACTATCTTCATGTCTTCCTTCACTGTATCCATGAACCTCCTCTTTGGTCTTCCTCTAGTCCTCTTTCCTGGTGGTTCCAAACCCAGCATCCTTCTTCCGATGTACTCTCTTTCTCTCCGTCTGGCGTCTCTGACTTTATCTCCAAAACCTCTAACACGTGCTGTTCCTCTGATCCTGTCCATCCTGGTCACTCCCAGAGTGATCCTCAGCATCTTAATCTCTGCTACCTCCATCTCTGTTTCTAGACTAAACATCATGGCTGCTCTCACCACGGTTTTGTAAACTTTTTCTTTCATTTTAGCTGAAACTCTTCTGTCACACATCACACCTGATACTTCTCTCCACCCGTTCCAGCCTGCCTGAACACGCTTCTTCACCTCTTTTCCACACTCTCCATTGCTCTGGACTGTTGATCCTAAGTACTTAAAACCCTGACTGTCCCTGTGAAACATCATAAATCTGGCTAAAATTTTGAGACAGAGGGAGGTATCTGCCTCAGAGCGGAGACGCTGGGCTGAAAACTTACTGGTACTTTTGATGCATATGCAGGATCCCTAAAACGAAATGTTCTTCTTCTAAAGATTCCAGCACTATCTACCATGGCAGACAAGGTCAAAAGGGTCCAAAGACAAACTGGACTTTAGTCACCTCAATGATGAGCAGATGAGGAGGATGAGGCATGGTCTGGTTGAAGATTTTATCATTTATAGAATCAGAATGCTTTTATTGCCATGTCAGTGAAAAATATCAGAGACTAGGAACTTGTTTTGGTACTGGTGTGCAAAAATATAAAATAAAAATAACGAAAAATAAAATAAATAAAAATAATAATAATAATTTTAACAAAACTAAGAGTGCTCAGAAGAAAAAGAAAAGTAGTGCAATGTCATGGAAAATAATAGAAAATAATAAAGATAGTAAAGTGACAAGAGGGAGGTGACTAAGAGATGTGGGGATCCAGGTTATAAAGAGTTCATAAGTCCAACGGCAGAAGGGAAGAAGCTGTTTTTGTGGCGGGACGTTCTGGTCCGAATGGACCGGAGCCTCCTGCCCGAGGGGAGTCGCTCAAAAAGTCCATGTCCAGGGTGGGAAGGGTCAGCTGCTATCCTACCTGCACGCCCCCGAGTCCTGGAGACGTACAAGTCTTCGAGAGATGGAAGGCTGCAGCCGATCACCTTCTCTGCGGAGCGCACAATGCGCTGCAGTCTGTGTTTGTCCGTGGCTGTGGCTCCAGCGTACCACACGGTGATGGAGGAGGTGAGGATGGACTCGATGATGGCTCTGTAAAACTGCACCAACATCTGGGCGGGCAGCTTGGCTTTCTTCAGCTGCCGCAGAAAGTACATCCTCTGCTGGGCCTTTTTGATCAGGGAGCTGATGGACGGCCCCCAATTTAGGTTCTGTGTGATGGTAGTGCAGAGGAAGCGGAAAGAGTCTACAGTGGTGATGGGGGAGTCTGTCAGTGCAAGGGGTGTAATGGGAGCTGTGACTTTCCTAAAGTCCACGATCATCTCCACTGTCTTCTGAGCGTTGAGCTCCAGGTTGTTGTTGCTGCACCAGGACACCAGCCGGTCTACCTCCATCCTGTAGGCCGACTCATCGCCATCAGAGATGAGTATATATATTATAGATAATTGCATTCACAATTTTGTGGGAAATATTTTTCTCTAGCTGTGTGATAATCTGCCTGCTTGTGGTTTTGGGCCTTCGAGGACTGGACATTGACACCCCTGCTGTAAGGGATGGACAGTTCAGAAGATGAATGAATTTATAACTCTATGGTCTTTTCTTTTGCAGAGGCTGATGGAGATGACTGGTGTCTCCTTAATCCTATCGAGTTTTGAATTACAGTCATGGACCTGCTTAGTCATGTGCCATCCACTATTTGTGACTTCTAACAATCAGCTAACCTAAATCTGTAAGGTGTAGGATGACGCAAATGTGATTCATCTACATCAGGGGTGCCCAACCAGTCAATCCCAAGTCAACCGACAGAGAAAAAAAAAACGGAAATGAATGGGAGTCAGTGTTGCCAACTCAGTGACTGTGTATCCTGACAGTGAGTTTTAGCGAGTATTCAGACACTATAGAGACTATTTTTTTTTTTAATAAAAAAAAACCTTTTAGCATGTTCCTAAAATTTAGAAAGTAGTCATTTTAGTAATTTCCACAAAATTACTTCTTTAATAGTATTGAACTAGAAAAGTAGTGTTTTTTATAGTTTTCTTGGAGACTTTTGGAGTCTGTGACATGAAAGCATGTTGTTAAGCCTGTTCTCAATAAGAAGCACCTGCTGCTGCGGCCCCTCCCAAAGCGCTGTGTGTGCATTTGAGAGTGTCTGAGAGATAGATTTGTCTGTGTCTGAGAGGGGAATTTGTCTGTGTGTGCGTTTGAGACTGTGTCAGAGATAGAGAGAAGGAGATTTGTCTATGTGTGTTGCATGTGTTGCATGTGTGTGTGTGTGTGTGTGTGTGTGTGTGTGTGTGTGTGTGTGTGTGTGTGTGTGTTTGGGAGAGGAATTTGTGTCCGTGTGTGAGACAGTGGATGTGTTTGTGTGTCTAAAGGTTGTGTGACAACAACAAAACATGTTGTGATGGTAGTTTTACTGCAGGCTGGAAACGACCTGCGGGTATTTGTGATATGGACATGGGACTGGTAGACCTCAGGAGGTTTGATTCTTGAAAAGTAGATTTTGGGACAAAAAAGGTTCGACACGCCTGATCTACGTGAGGAAAAGATCTATAGAGATGAGGTAGAGATCCATAGTGTTTATGAGATAAAACCTTTTAATTTTTAAAGAAGTTATTAGAAACAGGTCCACTTTACTGTAAAATGTGCTGGAGAAGGATAATAACTTATACCGACAAAAAAATGAAACAATTCAATTTGTTAAAAAAAAACATAAATTTTTATTACATAAATCTACGCAACAATAAAAAGTATTTCTAGAATTTACTGTAGAATAGAAAGCTTCCATTTGATGCCACTTCGGATCTTTGGTGCTGCTGGGATGTCGGCATCTTTACAGGAGAAAGAAAACAACCAGAAATAGTCATGTTTTCTCTTCTTTTTCTCACCCAACGAGGCTTATGTCATTGTTTTAATTAGTTACGCTAATATCACATACGCCATAAAGGGATTAGTGAACAGTGTAGATAATAAGCTGAAGCTCAGAAGCCTCGTTTATAAAATACACTTATGCCAAAATCTACGTGGGTCAAGCTCCACGTAAATTTAATTTTCTTTTTATAAATGAGACCCCAAAGATGTCGAGAAAACAAGAACTCTCACATGAACAGATTAAACCTTCGATGTACTTACCTGGTTGTAAAGCTGCAGGTTTCTGCTGCTGCAGGACAGAAGCTGTGATGCTATTAGCCGTCGAGTTCGGCCCGGTGACCTAAAAGTATGAATCGATAGCAAGAAATAAATCACATAAAAAATTAAAAAGGAGCAGGTTGTCTTGGATAAAGATTTTTTTTTTTTACCGGAGTCGGGATGTGCTGCAGACTTTCAGGCCACACTTCAGGAATAGCTGCCTCCATCATCTGTAGAGCTTCTTCATAGAGCTGCTGCAGCTTCTCAGCCTGCTTATCAAACTGGAACAAAACTAGGCTCTTCAGGAGGCTGTGGATCTCCTCTGCAGGGGATCGCAACAGATTAGGTAACATTTCTAATCAGTTTTAAAAATACAAAAAGTAGCCAAAACATATTGCAATATTTTGATTAGTCTGAAACTATTTCTAACATCCTTTTCTCTCTCCTTTTTGTTCACCTTTCATCTTCTCCACAGTCGTAGTGATCTCACTGAGAGCGAACATCAGCGCTTTGTCCTCCATCGGACTTCCCTCCTTCAGACTCAGCTTCTTCCTCTCTGCTTTACGACGGTTCTTAGAAGACCTCCTAATATGAGAACAGCAGGTAAACACAAACATAAAACATGTTTACGACCCATTTAAGTGAACATTTCTAAGTGAGAGACTCACGAGGAGATGCGGGAGTTGCTCTGAGAGTATTTGGAACCCGTCATGACGCTGCTCGCTTCAGAGTAAAGCTCTGCATCGGGGCAGTCCGCTCCGTCTTCATCTGAGGAGGAACATCTGACGGTTAGAAGGTTTCTAGGAAATTTATTTTCTGACAATCTTACATTTAAGAAACAAAATATTGAGCAGGATACTAAACTGGATCCAGTTGATAAGAAAAGTTGGTGTATGTAGTTTTAGTTTAAAATTGAGCAAAAATCCAACTAACTTATTGGAGGTTTTCAGATTTTACATTTTCTTCTCAAACAAATCTGCTTGTTTTTCAGAATTAGCCCCGCCCCCTCAGTTCTGGCGTTTTTAGCGAGGAACAAATCCCAATAATTTCTGCAATTTTACTGACAATACGAATGTCTAACATTAAATACTAGATTTTTTTTAAAATGACAGATCCACAGAATATTTAAATCACAGCAGACCTCACGGATTGTTCATATGACTGGATTATTAACTCAAAGATAAAACTAATTTGTGAACTGAACTTCTTGACATCCCAAAAAACTGCCGCCAAAGTAAAGTTGTCTATATTTTTCTGTTTCTATGAACAGTACTAATGAGCTCACCGAGCAGGTCCAGTCTGGCCTTCTCTTTCTGCTCTCGCACCACCGCCAGGCGGTCTCGGTATCGGGTGAACGTCGCTACCTGAGTGTCCAGGAAAACTGTTTGAGCGCTGACAGCTGGAAATAAAAAACAAACAAACATACAGCTAAGTCCAAAATGTCTTTTAGAATAAATTACATTCATTACTTATAGATCCTGATTTAGACTCGTGGCAGCAATAACCTGTGATATCTGTAAGGCTCTTCAATACTCAAATGCATATTTTCTAATCTTTTCCCATTGCAAACGCTTGTGAAACTTTGGGTTAATGTAAAAACTGCAATTTGGTGAGAGTCCGCTGCAAGCACGCGGTAACTTGTGTCCACAACGCCACCTTTTGAGGTCACCCGCAAATGCAGGAAAAGGGATTTCTGTGTAACTTTTTAAACTCGTTGAACACATTAAAATGAACACTAAATTCTTTTGGACAAACAATGTAAAACAAACAGGAAGTCGTTCATTCACTCAAACACATTTTCAGTAACTCTACTCATCTAAAAAAAAAAAAAAAACTCATGAAACTTTGCGTCACTCCCAAAGGACTGTAGAAATTACGATTTGTTTGTGTCTATAGCGTCATGTTTTGAGGTCATCCTGCAAATGCGGTGAAGGAAATTTCTTCCAGCGTCCCAACATATTCTTCTTCACCTCTTTTTCACATTCTCCATTGTTCTGAATGGTTGAGCCTTAGCTTCTAAAATCCCTGTAATTCTCTTTGCCTATAATTTCATACTTTCAAATTGGTCCGTCTCAGACACAAACGAACATATTCTGTTTTGCTGCTATAATCTCCACCTCTCCAGGTTTTCCTCCACCTGTTTCCTGCTCTCACTACAGATGAGTGATATGCAGACTTCATGGTCCATTGAGATTCATGTCTACCATCATCCATCAGCCTCTCTATCATCGTACCAACAACAAAGGTATGATGAAGAAAAACCTTTCTGATAACAACAACAAGAATGAAATAGACAGTATATATACAAGAAGGAAAATAAAAAATAATAAAATATTAAAATAGAAGGAATAATGTGACAAAACATTGAAGTCAATACAGACTGAAAGTGCATAAGGAGGTAAAAAAAAGTGACATAAGAAGCATTAAGTAACAAAAAGTGATGAATTACATGAGCATGAACCAGTTATTTGCTATTCTGTGAGTTATTATAAATTATTTTTAAGTAACAGTACGAGAAAAATCTTTTAAGCCTTTTTCCGTTCCGTCATCTTCTGCTTGTTCTGGGGTCGGTCGAAACGAGTAGCCCGGGCCTCTCTCACCCCGGCTGCATCCCCCACCCAGAGGTAAGATCTTAAGCCCGAGCCCGACCTGAGCCCGACCCGGTCTAAAAATGTCGGGTCAGGTTCGGGCTTCTCTCTCGCTGACTTTTTTTTTTTTTTAACAAATCTATGTTTATAAAATGTAAACTAAAACGAGGTGTGTGTTCTAAACTAAGGAATACTTGTTATAAAATTAATAATAAAATAGAGAAGTAATGTTTAACTACTAAACAGGATCCGCAGAGCCAGAGCATGCTTCGCGCACGTAAACGCCTCCTCTTAATTTGGGGTGGAGACGGTGGCCGCGTGGTTAGCGCGTTCGCCCGCGGACCGGAAGGTCGCGGGTTCGCGTCCCACGGAGAGCACATAGGGTCCTTGGAGAAGACACCTAACCCCCGCTTCTCCCACCATTGGCGCCGTTGAAGGGCAGCCTGCTGCGGTGTAAGGAGTGCAGCAAACAAATTTCCCCGGTGAGGGATGACTAGAGTATTTCAAAATAAACAAAAAAAAAAAAAATAAAATAATTTGGGAATCCTCCCCTGCGCACGTCTTTATTTTATTTATTTTGAACTGGTGTTTGCGTGGGTTTCTCCGGGTACTCTGGTTTCCTTCCACCCTCCAAAGACATGCATGCCAGGTTTATTGGCCGGTGCCCTAGGAATGAGTGTGTGTGTGGATGGTTGTATGTGTGTAGCCCCGCGACAGACTGGCGACCTGTTCGGGGTGTACCCTGCCCTTCGCCTTAAATTAGCCGGGATGGGCTCCGGCACCCC
The DNA here is from genome assembly GCA_902685375.1 of Neostethus bicornis. Classification (NCBI taxonomy): domain Eukaryota; kingdom Metazoa; phylum Chordata; class Actinopteri; order Atheriniformes; family Phallostethidae; genus Neostethus; species Neostethus bicornis. The sequence goes on along the minus strand of CACRXE010000076.1, from coordinate 7,516,605 downwards.
CCGCGAGCCCCGAAAGGAACAGACGGATAAGAAGATGACTGACTGACTGGTATCCTCGATATGAAGGAGTAAGAAGTTAAAGATAAACTAAAGGCAGGAGAACTGAAAAGAAAAACACGCACCGGTAAGAGTGAGGTGTGGAAAAACTTCAAATTTATTGTTCAAAATGCTGCAGAAACTTGCGTTGGCTTCGCTGGATGTAGTCAATGTGGCGCTTTGCTTTCATACGAGACCAAAAAGACTGGCACCTGGACGCTGAGGGGGCATTTAAACAGCTGGACTGGCAAAAGTGATGATTGTCAAAGATCTATTTTACAATTTGTTTCAAAGACCGTTCCTCCTCTTCGCGCTAAGCCGGCCATCACAGACAAGTGCGTTAGGGGTCCTATAGTGCGATTTTTTTTTTTAATTAAAAACATGTTCTTGAAAATGTTCCTATTTTCAACCCTCACTCTCCCAAGTCCACACAAATAATATACGACATTTTGGGCTTGATTCGGGCTCGGGCCCGCAAATCACGTTGATTGGTCGGGCTCGGGCCAGGTCGAGTTTTAACATCCGCGGGCTAGGGTCGGGTTTTAATATCCGCGGGCTCGGGTCGGGCTGGATTTTTTAGGTCCGATCTCCCCTCTGCCTCCAGCTCACCCGGAGGGATCCCAAGTCGTTCCCCGGCCAGCTGTGAGACATAGTCTCTCCAGCGGGTCTGGGGTCTGCTCCTTGGTCTCTTTCCGGTGGGACGCGCCCGAGAGGCACTGGGGGGGCATCCTGACCAGATGCCCAAATCACCCTTTAAGCCTTTTTGAACAACAAAATGATTTCATGGTGGTTTAAAAGCTTTTAATAAAGAAAAACATTGTGTTGCAAGCAGGAAAAGGATCGATAGGCCATGTTTCAATCATTCCAGTGAATAGTTTAGCTTCTTGGGGCAGAGAGCAATATTGCAGGGAGTTTGTCGAACGCTGCGGTAAGAGCCGTTAATGCGGAACTGCGAGTCTTTAATACTTCTTGTATCTTTAGCACATAAACAAGTATTAGGGTTTTTTGGAACATCCGTTACCTAATAGTTCTGAAATATATTTATTTTTAGAACTTTCTCCCAGGCTATGAAAAGGGGTTATACTCAGTCAGTTATCTTTTTATCCCTTACAGGGTTGCGACGGGTGCTGGAGCCCATCCCGGCTTATTTAAGGCGAAGGGCAGGGTACTCCCCGAACAGGTCGCCAGTCTGTCGCTGGGCCACACACAAACAACCAGCCACACACATACTCATTCCTAGGGGCAATTTCGGCACCGGCCAATCAACCTAGCATGCATGTCTTTGGAGGGTGGGAAGAAACTGGAGTACCCGGAGGAAACCCACGCAAACACGGGGAGAACATGCAAACTCCACACAGAAAGGACAGTGTTCCAAGCCTTGTTCCCACCCGGGACTTGAACCCACGACCTTCTTGATGTGAGGCCACTGTGCTACCCACTGCACCACCGTGCTGCCCGGGGTTATATTCATTTCTATTTTTTTTTATTGTGTTTTAAAAAAAAAACTGATGCTGTCAGAAACATGTGGATACAGATGTTCTCACCTTCCAGCAATGCAGGTTTCAGGTTGGTCTCTGTGATGTCTTGTCTGTTGTGCATAAAAATCTGAAAAAAAGAGACAAAAAATCATTCCTGTAACATGTAAATGTTTCATTTTAAACTTTGCATTCAATACATTAACATTTAAAAGAAAAGAAAAAAAGGCAGGGCTAAAAAAAAAATAAAAAAAAGTTTGACTGATTTTACAATCTACTGACCAATCGGAGCGCTTCTTCCCAGACTGCACCAGTGATCAGAGCTAGGATGGCTTCCTCACAGTCCTGTTAGGAACATCTTAAATAAATGACAATACACTCCCAGCTAAGTTTTAATTTGACTGCAGAAGATCTTACTTTAGCGTACTGATCCAGCAGCAGAGCGGCCTCTGAGTGCCTCCTCTGTTCAACCAGTTTCTCTAAAAAAGATAAACCAAACTTTCATCTGATCTGAAGTATCACAGCAGCTTCCTGTCGGTCAGTCTACCTGCCAGGTTTCTGGCCAGCGCAGACAGCTGGTCTGGTGGCAGCGGGATCTGCTGGGCCACACAGATGGCGTTCCTCCAGCTGGAGCTGCTGATGAAAGCCTGGAGGGCTCGCATTGGCTCGCCACATCGCCATAGCAACAAGCCGGCTTGCTCCGCCTGTTGCTGATCCACCAGATGCTCTGCATACGCACAGCTAAGACACTGGAGGAAAAGGGGGAAAAAAAATCCTGTGTTTAAAACCCTCTGGTTTAAATAAGAACTTTCATGGTGATTTTTTTTCACCTTGTACTGAGGACTGTCTGCAGGGTACAGCTTCAGAGCTTCTGTGTAGAGTTTTTGGGCCTTCACCAGCTGGAGAGCTTCAGGGAAATGTTCCCCACCTGAGCAAACATGCAACACAATTTTAACCCCATAAGAGCGGGGTGAAACACTTATAAAGGTGCACAAAACTAGTGTGCAAGATGCTGCCCTGGATTTTGAACTGCTTTAGAGCATCAACAAGTAAAAAACAGTTCTTGAAACACAAAGTTTGCACAAAAAAGCCAAAAACACCTCATTATGAATAAAAACATCTAAAAAATGAGGTTTAAATACCACTCTAGGAAAACAGAGATTTCTTTTCTTTTTTTTTAATTAAAACATGGAGTTCAATAATTAAACTGTTTGTTTAAAAAAAACTTGCAGGAATCATGCTGCTTATTTGCTTTAAGCCGCTCTGTTGGGAAAGTTTTTATAAGAGAATAAAGTTTGCGTGTAATTTAAAAGGTGATTAAACATAAATGATTAATTAAACTCTGACTGCAGATCCCGTAAAAATAACGGATAGGGTAGTACGGTGTGTCGCTGATGGCTGGTTTAACAGATCAGACACATGACTGCTCATCCAATCGATTTAGTTTTAAACACGAAGCATTTCAATGCACACTGAGAACCACCTGAAAGAGAAACAGGAAGGTTCTGTGACGGTGTGGTTGTCTATGGACCAGAGAGTCAGAGGTTTGATTCCTGCCATGAGATCATGAGTTCGTGGAGAAGACGCCTAAACCCCAATTTCTCCCACCACTGGCGCTGTGACGGCTGTTTGTTGCTTTGCAGCACAGAAAATTTCCCATGAAGAATCAATGCAGTATGTTAAACATGTAAAGTCCAAACATCTGAAAGGCAAAAATATTGCTTCCCGTGTCAAACCAGGTTTGGGAAAAGACCAAACCTTCATAAAATAATGACCATAAGCTCCCTTTAATGGGGTAAAACAAAAGGTGGGCAAACTTTTTGATTCACAGGCCACATTGTGCTCTAACATTTGACCAGGGGGCCGGAACAGGAGCAGATGGGTGGCATGCTTTGGTAACCGCTAGATTCGACCAATAGAACGGCGCGCCAGATTTTAAACAAGCAGATTTTAAACAAGAGCGTTAAATTTCAAATATAGCCCGCTAAGTCTGAAATCTATTGCGATAGCGTTTAAAAACGTACATTTAGCAGTGCTAGGTTTGAAATCTAAGTGCTTGATGTAACATTTTGCCTGTTTTAACATCTAACACGCGTGTTTATGTGCATGTATTGGGCTAGACATGCACATGCTTTCCATATTTGTGCAAACTGTTTATTTTGACACTGTCCGCATCAGGGAGAGACATACACATTTTAATGGAAGCAGTGTTGTTTTTTCCTCAACAAACCCAAGATATATAAAGTGCGCCATCTAGTGAGGAAACATCAGAATTGCATGGGAAATAAAACATTAGCATTTTTTTTTTTTAATTTAAGTTTTTCATGTTCGGAGGACCAAATTAAAACATTTCTTGAGCCGCATGTGCTTCGCAGGGTGTAGTTTGCCCATGCCTGGGTAAAAACCCACCCATGGATCCAATAAAGTAGATTTAAAACATCAGAAGTCTTTTGTAAATTTATCTTTAACAGAATAAACATTTTTGTAGTCAGTTATTTGACCATGCATTTCTTTTTTTAGTCATTCTGTTCAGTGAACACCATGGAATATCTCTTGGTACTGCTTCGAGTACAACAAAAAAAAACCAAAACAAACATGTGCATCCATATTTGTACACTGATTTCCTGTGATTTTGACCAGAATATGCAGTTAAGATGGAAATAAAATGTTTGAAAAGTCGCTACGTTGGAGTTACTTAAGCAACAAAAAAAAAGGTAAAGCTGACAAAATAAACTCACCGCACTTGCTGAGATGGACCAAGGCCTTCCGGTATCGTTTCAGGTGCTTGTCGATGGTGTAACGCTGGTAGTTTGGCTCCAGGCTTTTCAGCATATTTAAGAAAGGAAGGTATTCTTTGGGGTCCTGCAGATAAAAATAAAAAACGTATCAGTAGGATTTGAAACGTATGATTTAGGACTTCGTTCCTACCCTCACCTATGGTCACCAGCTGTGGGTGGTGACCGAAAGAATGAGATCGCGGGTACAAGCGGCCGAAATGAGCTTTCTCCGCAGGGTGGCTGGGCTCTCACTCAGAGATCGGGTGAGGAGCCCTGCCATCCGGGAGGAGCTCGGTGTCGATCCGCTCCTCCTCCAGGTTGAGAGGAGCCAGATGGGGTGGTTCGGGCATCTGGTCAGGATGCCCCCCGAGCGCTTCGCGGGCGAGGTGTTTTTGGGCACGTTCTACCGGGAGGAGACCAAGGGGCCGACCACAGACCCGCTGGAGAGACTATGTCTCACAGCTGGTCAAGGAAAGACTTGGGATCCTTCCGGGTGAGCTGGAGGATGCAGCCGGGGTAAGAGAGGCCTGGGCTGCCCGTTTGAGGCTGTTGCCCCCGCGACCTGACCCCGGAACGGATTTAGGACTTTACGTTCATTCAAACTGAGAAGCTGTAGAGCAACATTAACATGCTGAATCAACAGCTTTCAATTTTCTTTTTTTTTTAAAATAAGCTTCTACTTTTATCTTGCTATTTTTTAAAGAATATTTTCTATCTCTGAACATTAAAGTGTGTCAGACAGAGAATTATTGTCTTGCTGAGGGATGTAAACATGTCACGTCACTCTGGTACCTTCTGGGACTTCTCCATCACCATGAGAACAAGATCAAAGTCGTACGTTCCCAGAGAGTGTTCGTACAGATCATTGATATTGACGAGGAAGAGGAGGTACTTCAAAGCCTCTTCTGCGCTCACGGCACCCGCAGCCTCTGAAGGGTTTTCTGTAAGAGACAGAATGATGTCCCGTCATCACCGCAGTGTGACTCAGAATGTTCACTGCAGAGGAGTTCTCACCTCGAAGTTCGTGGACTTTCTGCAGAGCGGTTTCCAGCTCTGGAACCGTTTTCTTTACATGAGAAGTTAAAATAGACAAACAGAATCTAGAAGGAAAATGTAAAAAATATAATTATGTTATGTTTACTGGTTTGATCATTTTCAGCCAATTCAATACATTACAAATCTAATTATTATAGCTCTGCATGGTGTTTGCAAAATATCTAGTTGCAATTTTTCAGTCAAATTTCAAACATATTGATATTATATGAATCAATATGCTGATGATCTTCAATTATTTTCTAACTTTTTAGTGCTTGAAAAGTTCATTACGGTTTATCAGCAATACAAAAAAAATTATAATAATAGTAGTTCATTTGATCTATACAGCATTTTGAAAGATAAACAAAGACGTTTTACTACATGTAATAAAAGAAAGGAAACAGTTAATATAAACAGAAAACACTAAAAAAGATAAAAACAAAAATAACAATACGATTGTAGATTAAAAGTAATTTTAAAAAGATTGGTTTTGAACCTCGCATATGCTCACCCGCTGTGGGTGGTGACCGAAAGAATGAGATCGCGGATACAAGTGGCCGAAATGAGCTTCTTCTGCAGGGTAGCTGGATTCTCACTCAGAGATCGGGTGAGGAGTTCTGCCATCCGGGAGGAGCTCGGTGTCAAGCCGCTCTTCCTCCACGTCGAGAGGAGCCAGATGGGGTGGTTCGGGCATTTGGTCAGAATGCCTCCCGAGCACCTTGCTTGTGAGGTGTTTCAGGCACGTCCCACGGAGAGGAGACCACCCGGACCCACTGGAGAGACTATGTCTCACAGCTGGTTGGGGAACGGCTCGGGATCCTTCCGGGTGAGCTGGAGGATGCAGCCAGGTGAGAGAAGCCTGGGCTTCCCGTCTGAGGCTGTTGCCCCCGCGACCCAGCCCCGGATAAGCGGAAGACGATAGAACGGAAGGATTTATTTTAAGTTAGGAGTCCCGTACAGTCTGAGGTTTTGAGGTACGGTGATCTAGAGGGCGGGGGCAGCGATAGATAAGGTTCTGTCTCCTCATATTCGGTACTTGGTCCCACACGGAAGGGGCAAGAAGTTTGCAGCGGAGGAGTGCTGAGAGCAGGACGGAGTGTGACAATGAATCAAATCAGTAAGGTAGGGTGTGGCCGAGTTATAAAAAGCTTTGAACAATTTTGAACTGGATTCGCTCAGTGATAGGGAGCCAGTAGAGGTTCTTGATGGCCGGGGTGATGTGTTCATGAGAGCGGATGTGTGTGTGTGTGTGTGAGCAAACGAGTAGCAGAGTTTTTAATGGATTGCAGCTTGTTTATTTTTATGAAGGATCCAAAAATAACGGGCGACATATAGATTATGTAATGTTTGTTTTCGGTTGAGTAGTTACCCCGCAAAAAATGCGACTTCAACTCAAGTGTGACTTATACTCCAGAAAATACGACAAATAGAAAACCTTTAAATATTCTGATACATGCTTATCTATAATAACAAGAATCGAATTGAATTTGTGCACGTTATCGACCACACTGACTTGTTTGGGTCCATGGACTCCATCGCGCTCCGTAAAGCATCACAGACAACATCGACCTTCTTCAAGCCGGCAGGATGTGGAGGCTGGGCAGGACTGCCGTCAGGACGGGGGTACATGCTGCTGGTTGTGTCCTCCTCTCTGCACAGATGGAATCAAATGTTACAACCCAGATCTTTCTGCTGATGTGAGGATTCAGTATGGATACAGGGATCAGGTCTTACTTCAGCTCAGTGAGGAAGAGGTTAATGTGGTTGATGGAGTCCAGCTGTGAGATGAAGGTCGGTATGTTTTCCAAAAACATCTGGAGTAAAAATTAAAGTTAAATATGTTTCTCTTGATTAAAACAAGTTTAATGTCTAATGATGCAAAAAATTAGGAAATGTTCTTTTTTTTTTTAAACACGTACCTTCTTAGTCTCATCTGTGATTAAGCTACACAATTTTTTCTTAACTTTTCTTTTTAATTAATTAGAAAAACAGTAACTACTAAACTACTAACAGTTATCTAAGTTTAGGATGGAGAAAAAAAAAAGGACAAAATGTGGAATTTCTAAGCTCAGCTACACAGAAATGATATTTTACTTTATTTAAATGGAAATTTACTTTAAAAACTAGACGATAAGATCTTACATACCTTTGGATTATGATCATAAATAAAGTTCAGATTGATCCTCAGCTTCCTCATACATTCAAAAGCTTCTCTGAAATGTAAACTGTTAACAACAAAAAAAGCATATTAAATATTTCATTTAAAAGAAAAATTATTCTGATTAAAGTAAAAAAAAAACTTGTCAATTAAGACTAAAACATTCTGTATTCAAAAATATTTATGGCTTAAGACTTTGAACTACAAAGACTAGATTTAAAAGCCATTGGTTTCTTCTAGGGTGCTAAAGAGCGACTATTCCAACTCCGTTCCACCAGGCGGTTGTTCCAGCTCCAGCCCACTTAATGGCTGTTCAAAACATGAACAGATCTCACAGAGCTCACCGACCTTCTTAGCCTGTGCTACAGAACACTCAAATTTCCCCAATATGGAGTAAATAAAGTCTCTTGTTGTATCGTAATATAAGTCTGAACTACCTCAGAGAGTTCGACTTGGTTAGCAGGTGTCTGATGTAATAAAAACTTAATGGAATTATCATAAAAATTTATCTGAATAAAAGTTGTAGTTTAGTCTCACCAACTAAATTAGACTCATTAATTCCCTCCAGTGTTTCTCAGAATTACTGGGATAGTTAAAGAGAAGTATGTTAGAGTGGTGTAGGGCATGTATGAGGGCTGTAAGACAGTGGTGAGGTGTGCTGTAGGTGAGACAGAGGAGTTCAGTGTGGGGGTGGGACTGCACCAAGGATCTGCTCTGAGTCCTTTGCTGTTTGCTATGGTGATGAACAGGCTGACAGACGAGGTTAGACAGGAATCCCCATGGACAATGATGTTTGCAGATGACATTGTGATCTGTAGTGAGAGGAGGGAAGAGGTGGAGGAAAAGCTGGAGAGGTGGAGGTTTGTACTAGAAAGAAGAGGAATGAAGATTAGTCAGAATGAGACAGAGTACATGTGTGAATGAGAGGGATCCAAATGGAAAAGTGAGGTTACAGGGAGAAGAGACAAAGAAGGTGGAAGATTTTAAGTATCTAGGATCAACAGTCCAGAGCAATGGAGAGTGTGGAAAAGAGGTGAAGAAGCATGTTCAGGCAGGCTGGAACGGGTGGAGGAAAGTATCAGGTGTGATGTGCGACAGAAGAGTTTAAGCTAGAATGAAAGGGAAAGTGTACAAAATCGTGGTGAGACCGGCCATGCTGTTTGGTCTAGAGTAGGGCTGCAACTAACAATTATTTTGGTAATCGATTAATCTGTCGATTATTGGGTCGATTACTCGATTAATCAGATAAAAATTCAATTTAATAAATATTACTTTTTCGGCATATAATAGAATGTAATTGTGTAAAACACAACTTATAACCACTTAAACAACAAGTTTGGTTTATTACAGTAACAGCAATTAATCTTTCTGTCAAATAAAGAGGCAGAATATTATCATTTCTAGAAAATAATAAATCTACTTACTGTATACAGTAAAAGTAAATCATAAGCACCCATAAAATGTGCTTTAGTAGTACTGGCTAATAAAACATCAAATGTAAACTGTTGGATCACATTTGAAAACAAGAAACCTTTAACACTTCGGGATTCGCAAATTTAACCTTGTTCAGAAGTATCGTACAAAAAAGGCCCCAGATTAACATGAGAAAAAAAATATACAAAAACATTCAAGTTGTGAAGTGTTAGTGCAAAAAAAAAACCCAAGAGAAAAACACCATTTCTACTGTAAAAATAGTAGCTTTAATAAATAAAAGGACCTTGGTCCATCTTTATCACTTATACTATAACAAACACAGATCTACTAATCGGTAAAGGGGTGCCAAACTATAACAACACTCTTTTTTTTTGTGGGAAAAAAATGTGCTTTGAGGTGTGGAGGAGGGGGTCTTGTATCCTAGACTGAATTTAGCGATCTTTTTTTTTAAAACCCCCGTCTTACTACTGACAGCGGCCTCATATCATACATGACCATTTACAAAATAAGAGTCCCTGAGAGAAGCGCTTTGCTGCGGAGTGTAATCGTTTTCCACAGCAAAAAGTCCATGTTAGGTTGTTTTTGTTTTTTTAGCAGACAATAAAAAGTGTAATTAGCGATGTGTAAAATTGTTTTTATTAGAAATAACGTCGGGTATCGCTCCGGTTTGCAGTCTCCCGCTTAGAGTGACATGTTTTTTTTTTTCAGATGTTTGTGCAGCGTCGTTATGCTTCCGTGCCAAAAAGTGTCCGTTTCACAAACTTTGCATATTATATTAACGCGAGTCTTTTTCAAATTTAGCGGAAAATGATCCAAACTTTGGAGAATTTTGTTTTTCTTTCCGCCATCTTGTTGAATCTGCCTGATTACTTGAGGCGGGGTGAAATGAAGGCCAATGATTGGCTGCTATCTTCTTCTTCTCCTATTTTGGTAGCGCGCATCGTCAATTTGCTCTCTGCTGCCCCACATGGAGACCAATTTAAGTGCAGCTGACAGTAAAAACTTTTAGACGATTAATCGATGACTAAATTAGTCGACAACTATTTTGATAATCGATTATAATCGATTAAATCGATTAACTGTTTCAGCCCTAGTCTAGAGACAGTAGCACTGAAGAAAAGACAGGAAACAGAGATGGAGGTAGCAGAGATGAAGATGCTGAGGATCTCTCTGGGAGGGACCAGTATGGACAGGATTAGAAATGAGTATATCAGAGGAACAGCACATATTAGAGATTTTGGGGATAAAGTCAGAGAGGCCAGACTGAGATGGTTTAGACATGTGCAGAGGAGAGAGAGTACATCTGAAGAAGGATGCTGGATTTGGAACCACCAGGAAAGAGGACTAGAGGAAGACCAAAGAGGAGGATCATGGATACAGTGAAGGAAGACATGAATATAGTTGGTGTGACTGAAGAGGATACAGCAGATAGGGTTAGATGGAAGAAACTGACTTGCTGTGGCGACCCCTGAAGGGAAATGTCGAAAGAAGAAGAAAAAGACTGGGATAGTTGAAGTAACTTTTCCGCATTGAGAGGGATCACATTTCAAAGAAGAAAAGAAGCAGTGTTTACTGATCACTGAGTCTGAGTAAACAGTGTAAAAGTATTTCCTACACACACATCATTTACCTGTCTAAGGAGTTCCTGAGCTGAGCCAAAACCAGAGCTCGATGATGGATCGTCTCCAAGTTTCCACGAGGCATCTACACAGAAAACACACAACTATTGAGTTTTTACACAATCAACATTTTCAGCATATACTGTATGTGTGTGTATGCGCGTGCTAAACAGACCTGTAGAATCACTCTGGTGTCTTGGGGCACCACTGTAACAATCCTGGAACCTCTCTCCACCCGCCGAAATGTCTCGTCGTTCTGACCTCCGTCAGAGGCCAAAGCTGCCTGAAGCCCTGAAAGATCAAAGGTCAGGAGATGGTTTACATTCAGCATCATACAGATCACCATTGTAGCTGATATGAACACAAAAACAGGAGTTCCGTTCCGGCATCTTCCGCTTGTTTCGGGTTCGGGTCGCGGGGGCAACAGGCTCAAACGGGCAGCCCAGGCCTCTCTCGCCCCGGCTGCATCCTCCAGCTCACCCGGAAGGATCCCGAGTCGTTCCCCGGCCAGCTGTGAGACATAGTCTCTCCAGCGGGTCCGGGGTCTGCCCCTTGGTCTCCCGGTGCGACGTGCCCAAAACACCACGCCCGCGAGGCGCTCGGGAGCCATTCCGACCACATGCCCGAACCACCCGATCTGGCTCCTCTCGACCTGGAGGAGGAGCGGCTCGACACCGAGCTCCTCCTGGATGGCAGAGCTCCTACCCCAATCTCTGAGTGAGAGCCCAGCCTACCTGCGGAGGAAGCTTATTTTGGCCGCTTGTACCCGCAATCTCATTCTTTCGGTCACCACCCACAGCTGGTGACCATAGGTGAGGGTATAGGTGGTGACCTGTCCCTGTCCAAGTGGAGGGGTTTAAGTATCTCGGGGTCTTGTTCACGAGTGGGGGAAGAATGGAGCGTGAGATCGACAGGCGGATCGGTGCGGCATCAGCAATAACTAGGACGCTGCATCAGTCCGTCGTGGTAAAGAGAGAGCTGAGCCGAAAAGCAAAGCTCTCTATTTACAAGTCGCTCTACGTTTCTACCCTCACTTATGGTCACCATAGGTCATTATTTGTTTCTTATTCTACGCCTGAAATTTTTGGGATTAAAAACGTCTTTCTATCCACGTCGGTCAGGTTTATCCCACCTTTCACCGTGAGCGTGCTCAGATGGAGGCAGCGGCAGATGTGAGAGTGAGTTGTGATGAGGAGAAAGTCGTTACAAACAGCAAAGGAACAAATGTTGGAGGCCAGCTGAGAACAAAAAGCAGATTAAAGTAAATACACATACCTATAATAAAAGTACCTAAAATAATATTTATACATCAGACCTCCGTGTCACCAGCGTACAGGCGCGATCTATCCGTCAGTCCAAGTAGATGCTCCTGAAGACAATAGACATTGAAAAAGAACATTTAAAAGAATAGTGGTAGTTTAGCCGTGTGAAAGATCCTCATTTATAAAAGTTGTGCATGTGTTCTTCCAGATCTATAAAAACAACCTGTAAATATGATGTACACAAATCGCAGTGATAAATCTAGAGGAAGTGTTATTTTTTGTAAAAATACATTAAAATCAAAAAAGAATTCCACTGGAATGATGATTAAAAAAATGTACATTTTGCCGAGACAGCAACAGGCACCATTCTATTCAATTCAATTTTCAATTCAATTATATTTGTATAGCCCAAAATCACAGAATTTCCATCTCAATGGGCTTCACAAGAAAAAATTCTTCTTCTTCTTCTTTTGGCATTTCCCTTCAGGGGTCGCCACAGCAAGTCAGTTTCTTCCATCTAACCCTATCTGCTGCATCCTCTTTGGTCACCCCCAACTATCTTCATGTCTTCCTTCACTGTATCCATGAACCTCCTTTTTGGTCTTCCTCTAGGCCTCTTTCCTGGTGGTTCCAAATCCAGCATCCTTCTTCCTATGTACTCTCTCTCTCTCTCTCTCTCCTCTGCACATGTCCAAACCATCTCAGTCTGGCCTCTCTCACATGTGCTGTTCCCCTGATGTACTCATTTCTAATCTTGTCCATTCTGGTCACTCCCAGAGAGATCCCCAGCATCTTCATCTCTGCTACCTCCATCTCTGCTTCTTGTCTTTTCCTCAGTGCTACTGTTTCTAGACCAAACAGCATCGCCGGTCTCACCACGGTTTTGTACACTTTTTTGTACACTTTCCCTTTCAATTGTTAAGGAATCGATTTACTACAGTATATTTAACTTGTCAGAGCAATGAAAGTATATTTCTTGCTGTTACTGTGGGTCGCAAGAAATGCACACAGTGTTAGCGAGTGTTGTGGCGAAAAATTGTATAAAAAAAAAAAAAATCAATAGTAATAAAGTGTTCAAAATAATAAAACCCAATAATTTAAGAGCTGAGTATCTTAATAGATTATTTGCTGATGAATGGAGGGACTGTGCAGAACATTCTGTTGTGAAAAAATGTATTATTTTTTGTATTAAAAACTGATCATATTTTTATGTCTCCATTCAATGCTCAACATTGGAACCACCAGGAAAGAGGCCAAGAGGAACCAAAGAGGAGGTTCATGTATACAGTGAAGGAAGACATGAAGATAGTTGGTGTGACCAAAGAGGATTCAGCAGATAGGGTTAGATGGAAGAAACTGACTTGATGTGGCAACCCCTGAAGGGAAATACCGAAAGAAGAAGAATTCAATTCAACATTCATTATTTGAATAATGAACCATCATCTTTTTTAATGAGAGCAATCTTTCTCAGCACTTGAAGAAAATAATCTAAATAAGCTTTTTAAAAAAGTCATTGACATTTTTATGCAAGACTTAGAGTTAAAAAACAGACAAACATGCACATTTTTTAGAGTTTTCAAGTACGAGAGATTCCCTGCCTAAAACTGATCAGCCTGTAAGTATGCAAACCCTTTAATAAAATTCTTCTTAGATGCTGTTTCTGTCTGTCCATGTCATAAAAAGCATGGATCTGGATATAGTTGGGCATTTTGATTTAAATTATGCTCGTTTTCAGCTGCTGCATTTATCAAGATTTCATATTTTTATAAGTAAAGGGACATCATGATAATCCCTCATCATAAATACCACACACCATCATACATGTTGTCTATGTATGCCTAAAATTTACACCAATTGTGCGCAACTTTGATAAATGAGGGCTCTTGTGAGTAGATGTGTTCCTACTTCTCCACTGATGCGGCACAGAGCGATCTGAATGCAGGAAACAGGAAAACTGATTCTACATCCAACGGAGTCACACCAATCTTCTAATGTTGGTGCATCACAATCTGGAAAAAAAATACCACAAGTTGATTAATTGGTACAGTCAGCAGACGTTTATCTTTTCAAATTTCTCAAAAAAAGATAGTTAAAATGCAAAACTAAAAACCAGGAGGTTTTTTTTTCTTCACTGACCCCAAAGCAGTTTCCTGATCTTTCCATCTTCAAGCTGCAGAGCAACTGTTCCTGTCTGGGAGCAGTGAACCGTGCTGATCACAACACCGTCCACCTCCACCTCACATCTGAGGCACGGAAAAAATTAGAACCTTATTTATTTACTCAGATAGACCAGAATTAGAACTGAAGCTAAAATTAATCTATAACCATTAGAAAGCATTTAAAAAAAAAAAAGAGAGGACAATAACCGACAATAACAACATCAGGACAAGACAATAGAAACAATAATATGTTTTTTTTTTTTTAGAGGAAAGAAACAAATATTTTGTGAGAACAGGACTGATTTGTTCCAGAGATGTTTCGAAACTCAAATTTTCTTCTACCCCACAAAAATATAAAACCCCCTCTTCAAAGAACAATGCAAACGTTTCAAACCTGACAGCCAGCATGTCCGTGGCATCCTGGGCAGCGTGGAGCAGTAAAACGGTGGAGGAGGTCGGCAACAGACCAGGAGTGATCGCTACAAACAACTTTTCCTGCAACCAGACCAGCTGACGCAGAGACAGAGGGTCATCTCGAGGTGAAGATACGCTGCAGTAAAATGAGGTGAAGAAAAAGTAGAATTATGGAATGAAAACAAGTGTAACTCAAAAAGAAAAAAAAGGAGAAAAAATAAATATAATAAAGCAATTGTCTTCTTTAGTGATAAACACAGAAGTTTATACATGGAACATTTTGTAAACATAAAAAGAATCTCCAGCTCTCACTGGATCGATTTGCTGCCGAGTGTGAAGCGGCCGGGATGGGAATTAGTGCCTCCAAATCCGAGACCATGGTCCTCGCCCAGAAAAGGGTGGAATGCCCCCTGCGGGTCAGGGACAGGGTTCTGCCCCAAGTGGAGGAGTTTAACTATCTCGGGGTCTTGTTCACGAGTGGGGGAAGGATGGAGCAGGAGATCGACAGGCGGATCGGTGTGGCGTCAGCAATAACTAGGATGCTGCATCGGTCCGTCATTGTAAAGAAAGAGCTGATCTGAAAAGTAAAGCTCTCGATTTACATGTCGATCTACGTTCCAACCCTCACCATGGTAACCCGCCATAGAGATTGCAGATTCAAGTGGCCGAAATGAGCTTCCTCCACAGGGTGGCTGGGCTCTCACTCAGAGATCGGCTGAGGAGCTCTGCCATCTGGGAGGAGGTTGGTGTCGAGCCGCTTCTCCACCAGGTCGCGACAAGCCAGATGGGGTGGTTTGGGCATCTGGTCAGGATGCCCCCGAGCTCCTCGCTGGTGAGGTGTTTCGGGCACGTCCGACCGGGAGGAGACCAAGAGGCAGACCCCTGACCCGGTGGAGAGACTATGTCTCACAGCTGCCCGGGGAATGACTCGGGATCCTTCCAGGTGAGCTGGAGGATGCAGCTGGAGTAAGAGAAGCCTGGGCTTCCCGTCTGAGGCTGTTGCCTCCAGGACTTAGCCCCAGATGAGCGGGAGTCGGCAGAACGGGAAAAAATGTTCATTTAAACCTATAAGACCTTTCTGTAGCCCTTTTTTTTTTAATATGTTTTATGCACCAAATGACATTGTTTTCACACAATAATAATATAGATTTACATAAAATCTGTCTAAACGTTAACATAAAAACATACACTTAGATCCTTACATACTTTACCAATTCCAACCAGTTTTTTGTTTGAAAATTGCTTTGATCCCATTCCTACACTTTTACAAAAAATATTTATATCTGTGATGTTTTTTATGTCTAAAATTCAAATTTTTTTTCTTAAACTAGTCGGTAAAAGAAAACATTAGACAAAAATTTAAGGCAAAAATGACGTGAAGCAGGACTGTCAGAAGTTTTTTCTTACTTGTAGGTTTTCTGGAGGTCAAGAGGAGGAGATATGATCTTAAAACCATCTGCTGTTTTGCTTTTCTGGTCACCTGGATCTGAAAAAAAAATATGCAAGGTCATATTTAAATTCAGACTAAATATGAAGACGAGACAAAAAAAAAAACCCTCCAAAGCTGGTCTCACTTTTTCTTTGTTAAAATACTCATTTTTAAGAGCACATGTTTTGTTGCCTGACAACAGCTCTCTGCTGTTTTTCTGTTTTTTAAAATTTGGTTGGACGACTTATTAAGCTTTAATACTTTCTGCATCTCAGAATATTTTCTACGTTGGTAGTACTACTTTTTTTTATAGGCTCAGAATGAATCATTTTGTGCACGCTAAAAGATGAAGCGATTAAATGTAACTGGTGAATCCAACAATAAATCAAAGTTTAATTTTATGGCACGGCCAGAGAACTCCTCCTGCCACGGCAAAAACAATTTATTTGGACTGTTACTAGTTAATCGTTATATTTTATAATTTGGCTAGCTTAATGAGAATTTAAGGACAATTTTTTATTGCAATGACAATGAAGCTTTTTGAATTTTTCCAATAAGTTAAAATACAAAACAATAAAATATAAAAATCAGAAATAGTTAAAAAAAAAAAAAAAAAAAGCATTTGTGTCACAATTTCGAGCGTTAAAAACTTTCAAAATAAAAAGTGTGTTTTTAAAATCTGTACATTTGTAAATCAAGGAGCAACTTTTTGTCTATGGAGCTATTTTTTTTAATTAGACAGAATGTATTTCTGTCTTAAAATTAGTTCAATATTGTTTTTCTTTTTAAAACACTGCTTCTAGGTTTGAATTGATGAAGTTCTTCTATTTTATTCATTAATAAAAGAACTCATTACTTACTTTGGCTGAAGATAAAAATTTGTCCACTAGAAGTCAATGCTGCAAGCTGATTGGTTCCCTGAGGCTGATGAAGAAAAGCCACCTGGTTGACCGGTGACTTCAGCTGCAGCTCGAACGAACACATGGGAGGAGGAACAACACACTGACGGAAGCTTGTGACTAGGATTTTCTCTGAGAAGAGTCAGAGTTTACTGTCATGTTAGGATCACTCTCTGTAAACTGAAATGAGCTTCCTCCACATCAGATTGGTTCTTACCGCCATCAATAACAGCCACGTTGGCGTTGTCGCTTGCGTCAGGTCCGGGACTGCGTTCAGTCGTCCAGCCCCAGTCCCAGCTTGCACTGGTCCAGTTGTGGTTCATAACATGAAGGCGGAGGGGATGCTCGAGGTCCCAGCAGACACACACCGGAGCTTTCAGAGGGTCTCTGCCAAAGTCCAGGCTCTGTTTCAGGTACCAGTGGTAGTTCCCCACCGTCCACAGCTGGACTATGTAGGAATAAGAGGAAAAACACATTGAGGTTTTCTTTCCGTAAACTCACTAGAAACTCTGGAAGATCTAACGTTGACAAATCAAGCAAATTTTTGTGAATACTAGCCAGTGTAAAGACTTGAGTTTGTGTGTCCTTTTAACTGAGTTCAAAACAATGGTAAATAAACCAAACATCTGGCCTGATGCCGCCGTGAGGAAATAATACAAACCGGATTCCGAAAAAGTTGGGACACTTTAGAAATTGTGAATAAAAACTGAATGCAATGATGTGGAGGTGCCAACTTCTAATATTTTATTCAGAATACAACATAAATCACAGGTCAATAGTTTAAACTGAGAAATTGTATGATATTAAGGAAAAATATACTCATTCAAAATTTCATGGTGTCAACAAATCCCAAAAAAGTTGGGACAAGGCCATTTTCACCACTGTGTGACACCCCCCCTTCTTCTTAGAACACTCAACAGACGTCTGGGCATTGAGGAGACCAGCTTCTCAAGTGTAGACATAGGAATGTTCTCCCATTCTTGTCTAATACAGGCCTCTAAGTGTTCAATCGTCTTGGGTCTTCTTTGTCTGACCTTCCTCTTAATGATGCGCCAAATGTTTTCTATAGGTGAAAGATCTGGACTGTTGGCTGGCCAGGTCAGTACCCGAATCCTTCTCCCACGCAGCCATGATGTTGTGATTGATGCAGAATGTAGTCTGGCATTATCTTGTTGAAAAATGCAGGGTCTTCCATGAAAGAGACGACGTTTGGATGGGAGCATATGTTGCTCTAGAACCTGAATATATTTTTCTGCATTGATGGTGCCTTTCCAGATGTGCAAGCTGCCCATGCCACACGCATTCATGCAACCCCATACCATCAGAGATGCAGGCTTCTGAACAGAGCGTTGATAGCAACTTGGGTTGTCACTGTCCTCTTTGGTCCTGATGACATGGCGCCCCAGATTTCCAAAAAGAACCTCAAAACGTGATTCGTCTGACCACAGAACAGTCTTCCATTTTGCCACACTCCATTTTAAATGACTCCTGGCCCAGTGAAAACGTCTTCGCTTGTGGATCTTTGTTAGAAATGGCTTCTTCTTTGCAGAATAGAGTTTCAGCTGGCAACGGCGGATGGCACGGTGGATTGTGTTCACTGACAATGGTTTCTGGAAGTACTCCTGAGCCCATGCTGTGATTTCCTTCACAGTAGCACTCCTGTTTTTGATGCAGTGTCGTTTAAGGGCCCGGAGATCACGGGCATTCAGTATGGTTCTCCGGCCTTGACCTTTACGCACAGAGATTTTTCCAGATTCTCTGAATCTTCTGATGATATTATTCACAGTTGATGATGACAACTGCAAACTCTTTGCAATTTTTCGCTGGGTAACACCTCTCTGATACTGTTCCACTATCTTTTTACGCAACATTGTGGGAGTTGGTGATCCTCTACCCATCTTGGCTTCTGAGAGACACTGCCAATCTGAGAAGCACTTTTTATACCCATCATATTGCCAATTGACCTGATTAGTGCTGATTGGTCTTCCAGGTGTTTGTTGTATGCTCAAATGACTTTTTCCAGCCTCTAATAGGTTCTTGTCCCAACTTTTTTGGGATTTGTTGACACCATGAAATTTTGAATGAGCATATTTTTCCTTAATATCATACAATTTCTCAGTTTAAACTATTGACCTGTGATTTATGTTGTATTCTGAATAAAATATTAGAAGTTGGCACCTCCACATCATTGCATTCAGTTTTTATTCACAATTTCTAAAGTGTCCCAACTTTTTTGGAATCCGGTTGTAACTGGGGATCAAGCCACACCAGGAGCCGGTCTGGTCAAGTAAAACCAAAGTTATTAATGTGGGTCTTAAGCCTCTTCTTAAAAACATCAACAGTTTCTGCGGTCCTGAGGTCCCCAGGCAGGCTGTTCCACAAGTGACGACCGCAAAGTTTGAACGGTGGCTCACTGTAGTTTTAGTTACATTTAGCGTACATATAAAGTCTGTCCCAGAGGACGTAAAGGAGTGTGAGGGCGCACAAGGATATCAGATAAATAAGAGGACCATAGACCATTACAATTTTTAAAAACTAAAAAAAAAAAAAAACCTAAAATCAATCTCAATGTTTTTTTTAGATACATTTATATAAAAATGCCTTTATTTTGACGAGAGGGACGAATTCTGAACAGAGCTGCTGTATTAAAACCCTTCCAGCTTAGAATGGTGCATGGCTGAGAGCAAAATCCATGGCCAAAAACAACCTGGCATTCAAAAAGAGTCCAAATACTGGACAAACTGTACTTGCAAATACAGTACATGTATAATGAGTGGTTAGAGCATTCGCCTGTGGACCGGAAATTAACCGGAAGTTTGCGGATTTGCATCCCACTGAGTTCACGTCTAGGGTCCTTGTAGAAGACAACTAACCCCCCGTTTCTCCCACCATTGGCGCCATCATAGGTGGCAGTCTGCTGTGGTGTGATGCAGCACACAAATTTTCCAGTGAGGGACAAATTAAGTATATTTAAAAAAAAAAACAAAAACCTTGTGTAGGATGTGGGAAAAACATTCAAACATATTTGAGAGCTTCAAACGCTTGAAAATTTTGTAACAAACACCTTCTTAAGTGATTTTTTTTTTTGTTGTTCTTACTGTAAGTGCCGATCTGTCCATCCTCCCCCGGTGTCATGTCCTCCAACCACACGGCTAAAACTGTGGAATCGTTGTTCCAAAGCAGCTCTTTTACCTGCAAAGAAACAGCACAATATGCTGATAATCAGCCGTAGTGTGATGCTGAATGTTATTTTCAGTAAAAAAAATTAACTGACCTTTGTTTGGTCTTTACTGAAAGGCAGAGTAAAGTCTCCGTGCAGTAGCCCGTTTTTCTCCATGAACACCACGCTGTGCTTGTTGAGATGACGCTGAGTGCTTGCTATGAGGCTCCCTGATGGTCTGAAACATCATGCAAGCTTTAACATGAATTCACAACTCTCCTAAACTCACACTACTTACTGTATCTACAGTGATTTTATTTACTGTAATTTCACGGCCATTAGGCGCACCGTACGAAAAGGCGCAGCCTCAGTTTTGTGCGCCGTTGCTGTATTTTAACACACACATAAGGCGCACCGTACGAAAAGGCGCAGTCTCAGTCACACACCGCCTTACAACAACACACACGCAAGCATGCAAATGTGCGTATTAAAAAATAGTCCAATGCTTCTCAAATAGTGGGGCACGTGTGATCCTGTGGAACACGTACTAGAATAAAGTGTAATTGTACATCCACTACAGTAGTTGTAGTTTATAGTTTAAATGAGAATATTTTTTTTTTTAATTCAAGTTAATTAATGCACTTTAAATATTTTCTGTTACACACTAAAAAACAATAAAGCTGTTCTTTTTCTTTAATGTTAATGAGGATACAATGTTATGCAGAAGTGTACTTAGAACCAGGGGTTCCCAACCTTTTCTGCACCACAGACCGGTTTAGTGTCTGATAATATTTTCACAGACCGGTCTACAGGTGATAAGACCAGCCGGAAAAACTGGCTTTTTTAATCAATAATAATACATTTAAATCCATGTTGTCTTCACGAGAAAATTTATTAGCAGCGTCTTTATAACATGGAAAAATTCTCTCTGCTCGAACGCACTCTGGTTGCCATGGTAACGGTAAACATATCTTCAAAATAAAGACATCACAAAAACAAAGTGAATAAAAATACTAGTTAGGCCCCTCACACCAGGGGTGGTCCACCTGGTGGTTGGGGACCACTGCTTATAACAATTTCATAGACAAATGATACTAATTATGGTCATGGCGGAGAGGGGGGGCGAAATATTTTCTTCTTTCTAGGGGGGGCGCAACAGGATATAATTGAGAAGCACTGCGTTAGTCCAGGCATCTACAATCCATTGACTCGTTAATGCTGAAATTTCTCGCGGCGGCTCGATTCCCATGTTCCTCCGCGTAGCTTAAACTGAGCATCATAAGCGAGTCTCTTTGCCATTTTCAGGGTTAAAACAGCAATGTTGTTCATACAGCACATACCTTTTTTATACACAATCCACGCCCACTCTTTAACGTTCTCATGCCTTTTCTTTAAGGTCCGCCTCGCCTCATGGGCACCGCTTTTAGGTCACACACAAGGCGCACCGCACGAAAGGGCGCACTGCTCATTTTGAAGAAAATTTTAGACTTTTAGGTGCGCCTTATGGCCGTGAAATTACGGTAGCTGAATTAATGAAATTTGTGGGGCAGAGCTCTTACTTCCAGCAGAGCGCCTGCTCCAGACCGTTGATGGGTTCGCTAGTAGCCTGCAGGATTCCTTCTCGGTTCCACACTCGGACTTTTCTGACTCCAGTCTGAGGACAGATAGCGCTGACAGCAAAGAGCTGACCGTCACCTCGCCAGGTGACCCGTGGCCGCCGGTCATCCCATGCAGCAGCCGGCTGCACCTCCTGAGGACGAAAAGAATATTTTAACATATAAAAATTCTTTCGGGGAAGATAAAACTTGGGATTTTAGGTGAATTTATTACTTTATGGTTGATTAAATGCACCTTTTTTGATTGTGTTCATCATCACTGACCTGGATTTTCTTCTGAGCTGCTTGTTTCCCCTCTGAGCCGTGAAACTGAGTTTCCTTCTTACCCCATCCTACTGTCACAAATTTCCCTGCAAAACAGTATAGGTCAGACAGTTCTAACATAATACAGACAATAAATCGTTTTTTTTTTCTGGCTCTTGTGGCTCAAAACGTAGCAACTGATCTGAATAAAATTTATCAGGAGGGACATTACCTTCACCGAAATCATCCTGATGGATTTTCATCTCAGTGATTGGTTCAAAGTCTTTTGTCATCATTATGATCGTTTCCTGGCCTGTAAATAAAAAATCAATTGTAGCATTCTTCTATATGCTTCGGAAAGGTATTGCAGCCCAAATTTTTTTGCCTTTGCATCCAAACAAGTAATGCCAGAGGAGTTTTAGTCCAACAATTCTAAGCAAATGTTTCTTGGTTTATTAAAATAAAGTGTCTCTCAGACGAAGACAAAAGTTACTTTAGATTTTTTCATCGGGCTGCATGGAATTGTGTTTAGCTTTGAAGCCCGGCAGCATACATGTCCTAGTGTTTTCTTTTTTTTTTTTAACTTAAGCTGTAAAAAGATTTGAACATGGACCTTTGTATAAAAATGGTATGTTCATCTTATGAGTGGGTTATTAAGAACCACTTTTGTATTTTTTCTCCATTCAACAACGGCAGGAAACAGATTTATCTCACACATAAAATTGTCTAAAAGGATTTAAATTTTGTAACCATATTTTTACGACCATAAGGCGCATATAAAAATCTTAGATTTTCTTCAAAATGAGCGCCACGCCCTATCGTGCAGTGCGTCCTATGTGTGTTGTGAAAAAACAAGTGAGGCAGATGAACACTACGCTTGCTGTGATTCCGGAAGGTCTGACAAAGGAACTCCAATCGCTGGTCATCGGCGTGAACCAGCCGTTCAAAGTAAGGCTGCAGGCAACGTGGGAGCAATGGATGACCAGAGGAGACCACAGCTTCACAAATGGTGGAAGGCAATGCCGGGCAAGTTACACCACAGTTTGCCAGTGGATTGTAGAATCTTGGGCTATTGTGTCTGCTGGCACTGTTGTCCGAGCTTTCGCAAAAGCCGGCATCATTTCCAATGAGCCGCACGGTACAGAAAGTGACTCTGACAGCAAGGAAAGTGAACCTGTTATGTTGGATTTAGCGTATCTGTTAGATTCGGAAACAGAGGATGAGGACTTGGATTGATTTGATAAATGACTTTATGACGACTATAACTAATATTTAAATAAAACCAACCAAACTCAGTTTTGCTCCCGATCTATTTTTAAATATGCACACTTTTCTGCTTGTGTGTGTGTGTTGTTGTAAGGCGGACGTATGTAGGAGAGGATATGTATGTGAAACCCACGCCTTATCATCAGGTGCGCTTTATGTATGTGTTAAATACAGAGCACACGAAACTGGGACTGCACCTTTTAATACGCTGTGCCTTTTGGTCGTAAAAATACGGTAAATGAATAGTTAAATGCTATTCATGTTTGAATACATGTTATAATGCTTTGTCTGGTCGACAAATTTGGGATCCAATAGATCTTAAGATTTCCACACATTTCTAATCGTAGCACTGAAATCTATATTCAGCTCTGGCAGGTTTTAAGAATGCCGAGGAATAACACTTTTCCTGCAAAGTTTGTTATAAATACAATTAATAACGCGTAATGCTTCAAAAAAAAAGTTTTAGCTTCAACTCACAACGTGATGTCACTGGTTTATTATTAATTACACAAAAAATCTCTGGCTTTTACAAACAATGAACGACTACTTCAAGAGCTTGCACATTTAAAAAATTCTTACCAGTAGTGAGAATGACAAGTTCTTCATCATGACTCCAGCTCATGGAGGTTAGACCGCTGTCAACACTTCCAACACACTCCAACTAGAAAAAAAGGAAGACCCTATGTTCACAGGAGTTTCTTTTCAGTCTTATTTTCAACACTGAACACAAAGCTAGTTTGATCTAAACACAAAACTAAATCTCTGTTGCATCGTCTTCCACTGCTTCTGGGCCGGGTCACAGAAGGAGCAGCAGCCTCAGACTGTAAAACCAACTTCCCTCATCCCAACTGTATCTTCCAGCTCAACCAGAAGGAACTCTAGGAGTTTCCCGGCCAGCTGTGAGACATAGTCTTTCCAGCCTCTGGGTCTCCTCCTGGTTGGACGTGCCCGAATCACCTTCCCAGCCAGGTGTTTATTTATTGATATTTTTTATTTGTAAATACTTTATTCATCCCTCACCGGGGAAATTTGTGTGCTGCATTACACCGCAGCAGGCTGCCATGATGGCGCCAATGGTGGGAGAAATGGGGGGTTAGGTTTCTTCTCCAAGGACCCTAGACATGAACTCAGTGGGAATTGTTCACGTGAACTTCCGTTTAATTTCCGGTCTACCTCTGAGCCACCGTCTCCCCCTATTTGGGAGGTATCCTAACCATGCCCAAACCATCTGATCTGGCTTCTATCAACCCGGAGGAGCAACGGTTCCACTACAAGCTCCTCCCAGACGGCACAACTCCTCACCCTATCTCTGTTATGTCTTTGATTGAAGTATATGTCAGAGTGAGACGTCTGTCTCTTCTAAGGATCTTTTATGATTTCTTAAAATAACAGCAGAGTGAGAGGTCTCGAAAATAGTAGATCTAGCATGAGTCTGAAATTGAGAGGACGGAAGTAGACTGCGCTCAAAACTTGTTAAAACCTGGGATAACTTTAGTCTTTGTAAGTATTTTTTGTGTTTATGTGCTTTGTTTGCATGCTCAAGATTGTATTTCATTTGATAACGTGTGAATCGCGTCTTATGTAGTAAGCCACTTAGGATGTGGGCGCGCATGTTTCAAGCTAAGCTAACGCGCGCATGTTTCAAGCTAAGCTAACGTGTGTTTGATCATGGAGACTCAGCGTTTTGTACAGCTTATAATGCACTTCTTTTGTTTGTTTTGTTTCAGTTACTATTACCACGTACATATATATACGTACATATATGTATAATCCTGTGATGAAAAGAGTCTACATAAACAAGAAAAGCAAGCCTTGTGTGGGAGTCTCTTTTTTCATTGGAAGAGTTAGCTGGCTGTCTAGCTGCACACAGTCACGTGTCGTGAGGACAGCACAGTAAAAAGACTTAAATAGAAGAAAAAAGACTTCTATACAGCGGGTTAAACAACACTGAGCTACACAGTCAACATGAGTCTACGCTCAGGTAAGAGTTACTTGAGAGATTATGAATCACAGTTCGAGCCAGAGGCAAACTCAGAGCAGCAAGCTGATGACCAGGCTGCCACCAATCACCCGGTTCCTGCAGACCAGCTGTCGCCTGAGAGGCAGCCGTCAGAGAGGCCGCAGCATTCACCTCCACACAGCGTCAGGTCCAGAGCCACAAGCAGACGGTCGCACACCACAGCAGCTTCAAGTGTGTCAGCCACAAAAGCATACGCCAAAGCCCAAGCAGCAAAGGCCCAGCTCCGTTTCGCAGAAAAAGAAGCTAGTCTGATGAGACAAAAAGCAGATTTGGAAGCAGATTCGGCGAGACAAAAAGCAGATTTGGAAGCAGACTCGATGAGACAAGAAGCAGATTCGGCGAGACAAAAAGCAGATTTGGAAGCAGACTCGATGAGACAAAAAGCAGATTTGGAAGCAGATTCGGCGAGACAAAAGGCAGATTTGGAGGCCAGTCTCCATGTTTTGAAGTGTGAAAAGGAGATAGCAGCAGCTGAGGCAGAAGCTGCAGCCTATGAAGAATTAGAAAGTCAGAGCGGGGAGTCAGACCCAGAACTTCCTATTACAGGTGAGACGTTAAATGCAGTACAACGCACAAGTGATTATGTGGAACGACAATGTAAGCTAAAGGCGCTACCTAGCGCTACACATGATAGCACAAATTTTCAAATGCCAAGTCGATCAATAATAACAAAAGAAACTCATGTCCAGTCCCCAATGAAAAACGATGTTAAACATGAGTACATACCAGAAGCTGTTCCAACCAGCACATTCTCACTCAAACCCCAAGCTCACACCTTTTTGCCTACAAGTCACAACCAAATAGAGCAAAACAGCGTACAAGATTTTGCAAAATATCTCATCCGCAAAGAAATAGTTAGCACTGGCTTACACCAATATGATGACAGACCCGAAAACTATTGGGCATGGAAAGTCTCATTCACGAGTGTTACTAAAGACTTGAATCTGTCCCCTAGAGAAGAGCTAGACTTGCTTACAAAATGGTTAGGGCCAAAATCTTCAGAGCAAGCAAAAAGGCTTCGCGCAGTACACACCCTCAATCCCGCTGCAGGTGTAAAAGTGGTATGGGAGCGTCTAGAGGAATGTTATGGCTCCTCAGAAGTCATTGAGGATGCACTGTTAAAAAAGTTGGAGGAGTTTCCAAGGCTGACAAACAAAGAGAGTGGCAAATTAAGGGAGCTGGGTGACATCTTGTTGGAGTTGCAGTGTGCTAAGTCTGATGGTACACTGCCAGGTCTTGCATATCTAGACACGGCTAGAGGGGTTAGACAAATAGTTGAAAAACTCCCCTTTAACATGCAGGAGAGGTGGACCACTGTAGGTACACAGTATAAAGAAGTCAATAGGGTGTCATTTCCACCTTTTTCTGTCTTTGTGCAATTTGTACAGCAACAAGCAAAAATGAAAAATGATCCAAGTTTTTCCCCATCCAGCTGCAGCAACCAAGTTACCACACGCAATGAAAAGTCCATTTCATATAATCGGAAAGCTACTGTTGCAGTACACAGAACGGAAATTGAGGAAAGAAAACAAGCAAGTTTTGAACAGAAGAAAATCGAAGAACCAGATCGTCTGTGTCCAATTCATAAGAAGCCACACCCTCTGAAAAAATGCAAGTTATTCAGAGACAAATCAATTGAGGAACGACAGGCTTTTCTGAGAGAGCATCGTATATGCTACAGGTGTTGTGGGTCTGTGCAACATATAGCCAAAGATTGTAAAGTAGCAGTAAAGTGTGTTGAGTGTGACAGTCCAAAACACTTGTCAGCACTCCATCCGGGTCCCACACCTGTCCCAAAAGATGACACCTCAAAGAATGTAGATGCTAAGGAGGACTCAGAAGACCATCCTGCAGTAGTCTCCAAGTGCACAGAGGTATGTGGACAGGGTGACAGCCCACGCTCATGTTCAAAGATCTGTTTGGTGAAAGCATATCCAGAAGGTCAAAAGGACAGAGCCATAAAAATGTATGCAGTGATTGACGAACAGAGCAATAGGTCCCTGGCTAGGACGGACTTTTTCAACCTGTTTGGAATAAAAAGTGCACCTGTGCCATACACGCTGAAAACATGCTTAGGAAAAGCTGAAACTGCAGGTAGGAGAGCAGAACATTTTGTAGTAGAGTCCATGGATGGAAAAACAAATATCAAACTGCCTCCTTTAATCGAGTGTGATTCAGTGCCGGACGAAAGATCTGAAATTCCCTCACCTGAGATTGCTAAGCACCATCCACACCTTCTCCCTATTGCAAGCAAAATCCAACCGGTCGATCATCATGCTCCTATTCTCCTTTTGCTGGGAAGGGACCTCCTCAGCATTCATAAAGTAAGAGAACAGATCAATGGACCAAATAACGCACCATACGCCCAAAGGTTAGACTTGGGGTGGGTTGTGATAGGGGAAGTGTGCTTGGGCAAAACTCACAACACAACAGAAGTCAACGTGTACAGAACACACATGCTAGACAACGGACGGACTACTCATTTTGAACCATGTCCAAACGTCTTTACAGTGAAAGAGGACTATGTCAAGCAGCCCCAGCAAAGCACACCTTTAATCTCAAATAGTGTGGACATTAAAGGCAACACACACAAGCTAGGTCAGTCTGTGTTTGAACGTACAGAGTCAGATGACGAGGTGGCACTGTCTATAGATGACAAAAACTTTCTAACAATAATGGACAAGGCGGTCCAACAAAACAAAGAAAACACCTGGGTCGCTCCATTGCCCTTTCGCTCTCCAAGGAGGAGACTCCCAAGCAACAGAGTTCAAGCCTCAAAACGTCTATACTCACTCAAAAAGACGTTGGAAAAGAAACCAAAAATGAAAGATCACTACATCCGATTTATGCAGAAAATGTTGGATAACGATCAAGCTGAACTCGCTCCACCTCTGCCCGAAGGTAAAGAACACTGGTATCTGCCAACGTTTGGTGTATACCACCCGCAAAAGCCAGATCAAATACGTGTTGTTTTTGATTCTAGTGCAGAGTGTGAAGGAACATCCCTGAACCAAGTGCTACTCAGTGGACCTGATCTGAATAATTCTCTGTTAGGAGTGCTGTTACGGTTCAGAAAAGAGCCAATAGCCCTGACAGCTGATGTTCAACAAATGTTTTATTGTTTTGAGGTGTGTGAAGATCACAGAGACTATCTGCGCTATCTCTGGTTTGAGGACAATGACGTCACAAAAAATGTGGTCGAATATCGGATGAAAGTGCATGTTTTTGGGAATAGCCCATCACCCGCTGTTGCCATTTACTGCATGCGGCGGGCAGCAAGCGAAGGTGAGCTGGAACATGGCTCAGATGCCAGACGGTTTGTTGAAAGACAATTTTATGTAGATGACGGGCTCACTTCAGTCGCCACACCTGAACAAGCAGTTGACCTGTTAACGAGAACACAAAACATGTTAGCAGAGTCCAATTTGCGACTACACAAAGTTGCCTCCAACTGCAGCCTCGTTATGGAAGCATTCCCTGCAGACGATCTAGCAAAGGACTTGAAAGAATTAGATCTTGGTGTAGATCCACTTCCTGTTCAAAGGAGCTTAGGACTATGTTGGAACCTGCAAACTGACAGCTTTACTTACCTTGTATCCAATGAGACAAAACCATTCACACGTAGGGGAGTACTGTCAACTGTCAATAGCTTGTATGATCCGTTGGGTTTTGCAGCTCCTATAATCGTGCAAGGCAAAGCGCTACTCAGAGAACTTTCAACTGAGGAGAGCGACTGGGACGCACCTCTTTCCCCAGAAAAAGAGGACGCATGGATCTCATGGAGAAACTCACTGAAAACTCTAGAAGATCTCCAAATCAAAAGGTGTTACAGTTCAGGTTCTTTAGGTGAAATGAAAACTAATGAACTCTGTATTTTTTCAGATGCGTCTACTGTAGCTATAGGTGCGGTAGCCTACCTGCGCTCTTTAGACACTCAAGGCAAGTATCACGTAGGTTTTGTGATGGGGAAGTCAAAACTAGCACCCCGACCTGCACACACCGTACCACGGTTAGAACTTTGTGCTGCCGTGCTTGCAGTAGAAATGTATGACTTAATCAAAGACGAGTTAGACCTCAAAATTGACAGTGTCAAGTTTTTCACTGACAGTCGCATTGTGTTAGGTTACATACACAACTCCTCAAAAAGATTCTACATGTATGTAGCTAACCGCGTCACACGAATCAGGTCATCCACTCAACCTGACCAGTGGCATTACGTTTCAACAGATGTGAATCCAGCTGACCTAGCAACTAGATTTATTCCAGCCGTTGAATTCAAAAACAGTAATTGGGTTACAGGCCCAAGCTTTCTGTGTTCAGAAAAACTCAATGAATCTCAAAAAGACTATTCATTCTCACTTGTAG
Source organism: Neostethus bicornis (assembly GCA_902685375.1). NCBI lineage: Eukaryota > Metazoa > Chordata > Actinopteri > Atheriniformes > Phallostethidae > Neostethus > Neostethus bicornis. The sequence continues at coordinate 7,487,238 of CACRXE010000076.1, read as the reverse complement.
AGCCTGAGAATGACAAAGAAATACGAGCTCATGTAAAAACACTTGCAACTACCGTCACAACAACTCAGTTAGGTGCAAAACGTTTCGAAAGATTTTCAAGTTGGACAACGGCATGCAGAGCAGTAGCCAAACTTATTCATGTTGTGGTTTCTTTGAAACAAAAGACAAATAAACAAGCAGGATGGAGAAGTCTGAAAGAGAATGTAAACACAAATGAACTCACTCAAGCCAAAAATGTCATCATTCGTTCGGTGCAAGAAGATGCTTACAAAGAGACACTGAAAATGTTAAAAGAAAGAAAGAAGATTAACACAAAAAATGACACACTCAAAAAGCTAAATCCGGTTGTGGACGAAGATGGACTATTACGCGTCGGTGGACGTCTCTCATCTGCTGACTTTACAGAAGGCGAATATCTGTCTACACTACAGAAGCGCACAAAGTGGACTGAAAACCAACCAAATGTCAAAGAAGGAGACATTGTGTTGTTAAAAGATCCTCTAGCCCACAGGAATGAATGGCCTATGGGACTGATAGTTAAGACTCTACCCAGTAGTGACAAGAAGGTTCGTTAAGTGGAGATACGGATCATCAAAGATGGAACTCCAAAGGTGTTTTTGAGACCAGTCTCAGAGACTGTTGTTTTGCTTTCGGAATAAGATATTATCTATGTAAATTTTATGTTTCGATATGTGGTGATATAATATGTTTATATCAAGCGGGGAGTGTTATGTCTTTGATTGAAGTATATGTCAGAGTGAGACGTCTGTCTCTTCTAAGGATCTTTTATGATTTCTTAAAATAACAGCAGAGTGAGAGGTCTCGAAAATAGTAGATCTAGCATGAGTCTGAAATTGAGAGGACGGAAGTAGACTGCGCTCAAAACTTGTTAAAACCTGGGATAACTTTAGTCTTTGTAAGTATTTTTTGTGTTTATGTGCTTTGTTTGCATGCTCAAGATTGTATTTCATTTGATAACGTGTGAATCGCGTCTTATGTAGTAAGCCACTTAGGATGTGGGCGCGCATGTTTCAAGCTAAGCTAACGCGCGCATGTTTCAAGCTAAGCTAACGTGTGTTTGATCATGGAGACTCAGCGTTTTGTACAGCTTATAATGCACTTCTTTTGTTTGTTTTGTTTCAGTTACTATTACCACGTACATATATATACGTACATATATGTATAATCCTGTGATGAAAAGAGTCTACATAAACAAGAAAAGCAAGCCTTGTGTGGGAGTCTCTTTTTTCATTGGAAGAGTTAGCTGGCTGTCTAGCTGCACACAGTCACGTGTCGTGAGGACAGCACAATCTCTGAGTGAGAGCCCAGCCACCCTGCAGAGGAAGCTCATTTCGCTTGTATCTGCAATCTCGTTCTTTCGGTCACCATAGGTGACGGTAGGTCTCCCTTAGTCTTTACCATCACAAACCTGGCAAGTGTTGAAGTTAAAAAGAACAACATCTCCTTGGGCTGTAGCCAAACATGCAGATTCAAGCTCAGCTAGATCCTCCAGTCCAACCACCAGCCCACTACCATCTTCTGGAAGGAATCCATCAGCAGTTAAAGAAGCCTCATTCAAAACCTGAGGAGCAAATCATGGAAGATGCAGTTAGAGAAAAGGTGTGCTGCCTGCAAAAAAGAGATAGAAAAGTTCTGTACCTGTCCTGTTCGAGGATCATACTCTATGAAGGAGTACTGAGAGGTGATGAGCAGTGAACCAGTGTCTGATCTTACAGAGAAACACTGAGGAGATCCTGGAACTTGGAGATCTGAGCTTTTTAAACTCTTTAACAACTTCAGATTTCTCATTTCAGCTCAGTGAATGTTCAAATAGATACAGAAAAAACCTGCAAAAAAGAGTCACTCTTACAGATTTTATTGCATCACATCATTTAAGTAAAATCAATGGATTTTTTTTGGTGCAAAACACATGCTTTTAAAAATAGTCAGACATAAATACCAATAATGTTAAAAAACACTGAAAACACACGAATAACATTATTAAGCTTATTTTATGTTACAATTAGACCATTTTTCTCTATAAACCTTTAATATTTAAATATTATGATATTAATTTTGATAGAAGAACTGTTTTTAGCTAACTTAGCTTAGCATCAACCAGACGTTTTTATCATAAAAAAAGTCAACGTAAAATAAATGACAGCGGTTTTATTTGTTAATATTAAATTTTTACATTTTAAACGTACCGTGAAGATGAAAGTTGAACCTAATTTAACTTCTTTAATTCCAAACATGAACAAAACAAACACACGTGTGGCGATGACAACTTCCTGGATCCAATCTGTGACGTCACTGTGTGAATATCTACATATGTCGCCCCCTGGAGACGTGGAGTAAAATTACAAACGTTTTATGTATGAAATGTAAAAAGTTGCAGCAATTTTTTCTTGTTTTTATGGAAAATATGTCAATTAAAATTTAGGACTTGGCTCTTACCCTTTTTTTACAGCACTAAAGTGTTTGAGCTAGCTTGTGCAGCCGAGGATCTGACCGCCAGGGTCCCCGTCGTTGGCTGCCACCCATCTCCTCCTTCACCTGACCCCTATAGCCCCTCCTGCAGGTCGAGAGGAGCCAGATGGGGTAGTTCGTGCATCTGGTCAGGATGCCCCCCGAGTGCCTCGCAGGCGAGGTGTTTCAGGCACGTCCCACCGGGAGGAGACCAATGGGCAGACCCCGGACCCACTGGAGAGACTATGTCTCACAGCTGGCCGGGGAACGACTTGGGATCCTTCCGGGTGAGCTAGAGGATGCAGCCGGGGAGAGAGAGGCCTGGGCTACCCGTTTGAGGCTGTTGCCCCCGCGACCCAACCCCGGAACAAGCGGAAGATGACGGAACGAAATGGAACTAAAGTGTTTGAAAAAAGGTTCAAGAGGTCCAAAAAGATGTTTCTAATCCATGTCTAGTATTAAAAGATAATTATTGAATGGCCAGGATGGGAATCAGGGCCTCCAAATCCGAGACCATGGTCCTCGCCCGGTAAAGGGTCGAATGCCCCCCTGCATGTCAGGGACTGGGTCGTCTCCCAAGTGGAGGGGTTTAAGTATCTCAGGGTCTTGTTCACGAGTGGGGTAAAGATGGAGCGGGAAATCGACAGGCGGATCGGTGCAGCGTCGGCAATAACTAGGAGGCTGCATCGGTCCGTCATGGTAAAGAAAGAGCTGAGCTGAAAAGCAAAGCTCTTAATTTGAGTCGATCTACGTTCCTACCCTCACCTATGGTCACCAGCTGAGGGTGGTGACCGAAAGAATGAGATCGTGGATACAAGCGGCGGAAATGAGCTTCCTCCGCAGAGTGGCTGGGCTCTCACTCAGAGATCGGGTGAGGAGCTCTGCCATCCGGGAGGAGTTTTGTGTCGAGCAGCTCCAAGTCCGGGTCGAGAGGAGCCAGATCGGGTGGCTCGGGCATCTGGTCAGGAGCTGCGGAGGGTTACCATCATGGCTACAGCAGGAGTGCAGAACACCAGGGTGAGGGACCAGACATGGATGGGCAGCATCATGGCTGCAACTGGAGTGATGGACACCAAGGAATAAATGAGGTGTAAGGGAGGAGGCGCTGGCTCAGTGGTAGAATGTCCACCCTTGGACTGGGAGAAGCTAGTTAGATTCCCACTGGGCCACGATTGGTTGTTTTTATTGTTGGTTATTATCATTACCATTATTGGTTGAGCTAATCTGGCCCAGCTCATCGGTTTAACTGAGAAATTGTTCTCAATCAATCTACCTGGTTAAATAAAAAATAGATGAAAAAATGACTTTGTGTCCTCGGAGCAGACATTTAACCGCCTAGTTACTCCCATCACTGGCGCCATTCCGACTGCCTGCTGCGGGGCAATGCAGCAAAAGTAATTTTTTAATAAGGAATGAATATGATATGGTGAAAATAAATAATAATAATTTTAAAAACAAAACAAACAAAAAAAAAAAACGGAGGAAGACGAGACACAGGTGAACACATCATGGAGAGACATTTGGGACAGGTGTGCAGATTTAGGGCAGATTTGGAGTGAGAGAATGGTCCAGAAGAGGAAGATTATGAAAAAGTGATGTATATTTCCCAAATTTATGTATTTCTCAAATTTTCTATCGGGGATAAATAAAATATTTTCAATATTTTTTTCACATTATCACATGTATTTTACTACCTAATTCAAAATTTAAATCTAACTAAACTCTTTTCGAGGGGTTTCCCTCCCGCGCCCCATCCCTCCAACGAAAATAAAAGAGAACTAGAAAACAAAACAAAAAAAAGCAACATAAGTTTTAAAAAATAATTTTAACGTTGTAAACAGAAGGATGTTGTTGCTTTTATTTTTGGAAGTAACAACCGGAAGCATAAATCTCCCTTATTGATGTGAGCTTGTCGTGTCGGTGCTGACAACAGGTGATCTGAATGGACGCGGACTCCTCATTAAGAATACAGATTTAACCAGAGGATTTTGTCATCATGGTAAATCATTTTATTTGTTTTTCTAACAGATGATTTCATTTTCAAATCCTAACACCATCGACAAATTGGAATTGTCTTTATTATTTGATTTGCTGTAATTTTTTTAATCTTAATTGTTAATGTTAATGCAGCCAAAAACATGAGAGAAACAGATTAAAATCTAAAATATTCCATGTTAATTTCAAACCGACGGTTTATTTGTTAAAACTAAACAGAAAGTATGAAGATTAATGTTCCACATGGTTTATTATCTGTTATCTGAGGGAAAGAAAAGGTAACAATAAAATGAAAACGACTCACTGTTTTTTTTTTTTTTTTTTAAATAAATCAGGTTCTTTTTCTAATTACAGGAAATTAAATATCACATTTTTAAAAATGCAAACAGATATCCTGAAAAGATAAAAACAGGAACATAGTTTTGTTCTAAATTGAATGTTTGAATGAGAGAGACTCAAATGAAAAAGTGAGGTTACAGGGTGAAGAAATAAAGAAGGTGGAAGATTTTAAGTATCTAGGATCAACAGTCCAGAGCAATGGAGAGTGTGGAAAAGAGGCGAAGAAGCGTGTGCAGGCAGGCTGGACTGGGTGGAGAAAAGTATCAGGTGTGATGTGTGATAGAAGAGTTTCAGCTAAAATCAAAGGAAAAGTGTACAAAACTGTGGTGAGACCGGCCATGCTGTTTAGTCTAGAAACAGTGGCACTGAGGAAAAGACAGGAAACAGAGATGGAGTTAGCAGAGATGAAGAGGCTGAGGATCTCTATGAGAGTGACAAGAAATGATGTTTCGGGCACGTATATCAGGGGAACAGCACATGTTAGAGGTTTTGGAGTTAAAGTCAGAGAGGCCAGACTGAGATGGTTTGGACATGTGCAGAGGAGACAGAGTGCATCAGCAGAAGGATGCTGTGTTTGGAACCACCAAGAAAGAGGACTAGAGGAAGACCAAAGAGGAGGTTCATGGATGCAGTGAAGGAAATCATGAAGATACTGTATTTGGTGTGACCGAAGAGGATGCAACAGATAGGGTTAGATGGAAGAAACTGACTTGCAGTGGCGACCCTTGAAGGGAAATGCCGACGGAAGAAGAAGTTTTGTTCTAATTTGTCTACAGCCAGGATGCCCAACCAGTCGATCACAGTGATTCCAAGTCAACCGCCTGGTCTGTAGAGAAAAAAAAAATGAAACTTTGATAGACCAAGGGGCGGACCCTGGACCCACTGGAGAGACTATGTCTCACAGCTGGCCGGAAAATGACTTGGGATCCTTCCGGGTGAGCTGGAGTATGCAGCCGAGGTGAGAAAGGCCGGGCTGAGGAGTCCCCCGTGTTTCCATCAGGATGAAGAACATCTACTCATCCCCGTACTGGACATCTCCGGGCTGAGGAGTCCCCCAGTGTTTCCATCAGGATGAAGAACATCTACTCATCCCCGTACTTGACATCTCCGGGCTGAAGAGCCCCCCGTGTTTCCATCAGGATGAAGAACATTTATTGACTTCTTTAGATATTTAGCTGTAGATTAGAATAAGCTAATATTTAAACAATAATCTTTGACACATTGTTTGCTCGTCCCGGGGGAGGGATCTCTCTTTCACGTGGATCCCCATGAGGTTTCTTATTTTTTCCCCACTGATGGGTTTTTTAGGAGTTTTTCCTCACCGAGAAGGAGAGTCTAAGTGCATTAATGTGCTAGTCTTGTTTAGTTAGCATTTGTTAGTTATTTTTCTTGTTGTGTATTTGTGTTAATACATTCCTCTTTTTCTTGTGAAGCCCATTGAGACGGACATTCTGTGATTTTGGGCTATACAAATAAAATTGAATTGAATTGAATTGATATATATAGTAACGTATATGCTATATGTAGAGAGTGTACCGACCCATTAGCTGTTTTTTTTTTTTTCAAAAAAGCATCAACCTCGTGGCCTTTTCTAGTGATAAAGGAGATTTTTTTTAGTTCAATGTGTTAGTTTAATGTGAAAGCATGTTGTTAAGCCTGTTCTCACTGAACAGCATCTGGTGCTGCTATGGCCTCGCCGAAAGCGTTGCGTGCCCGTGTGTGTGTGTTTGTTTGAGAGTGAAAGATGACTTTGTGTTTTTTGTGTTTGAGAGTGAGGAATTTGTCTCTGTGTGTGTCTGTCTGTGTTTGAGGGAGAGTATGGAGTCATGTCTAATGGTTGTATAATAGCAACCATTAGAGGGTAGTTTTCCTGCTGGCTGAAAACCGTTAGTGTGTGTAAGTAGCTTTTGGGACAAAAAAGGTTGGGCTGTTTAAGATATTGTTATAGATGATATTGTGGTTGTAGTGTAAGCTACAGCATCTGATGGTTGCAGATGACACTATGAAATCTAGTGAGAGGAGGGACGAAGTGAAGGAAAAGCTGGACATGTGGAGGTTTGCCCTAGAAAGAATACAAATGAAAATTAGAGTAGGACAGTATACACGTATGTGTGTGAAAGAGAGGACTGAGGTTACAGGAATAAAAGATAAAGAAAGTGGAACATCAATGAAGAGTGTGGAAAAGAGGTGAAGATGCGTCTGCAGGTAGGCTGGAACGGGTGGAGAAAAGTATCAGGTTTGATGTGTGATAGAAGAGTTTCAGCTAAAATGGATAATGCGAAGTCTTAATACCTACAATAATTTTTATATTCTCTATACATCCCTCACCGGGAAAATTTGTGTGCTGCACTACTACACCCCGCCGTTGGCTGGGTGTAGCCCATCCGGGAGGAGCTCGGTGTCGAGCCGCTCCTCCAGGTCGAGAGGAGCCAGATGGGGTGGTTCGGGCATCTGGTCAGGATGCCCCCGAGCCCACCTCGTGGGCGAGGTGTTTTGGGCACGTCCCACCGGGAGTAGACCAAGGGGCGGACCCTGGACCCACTGGAGAGACTATGTCTCACAGCTGGCCGGAAAATGACTTGGGATCCTTCCGGGTGAGCTGGAGTATGCAGCCGAGGTGAGAAAGGCCTGGGCTACCCGTTTGAGGCTGTTGCCCCGCAACCCGACCCCGGAACAAGCGGAAGATGACGGAACGGAACGGAAACACTACTACTCCGCAGCAGGCTGCCAGGATGGCAGCAATGGTGGGTTAGGTGTCTTCTTGAAGGACCTTAGATGTGAACTCAGTGGGAATTGAACTTGTGAACTTCCAGTTAACTTCCGGTTCCCGGGCGAACGCACTGCCACTGAGCCACCATCTTCCCCCAAAGAAGTCTAATGTTAAAATGGTGCAAAGCTCATAGTTTGTTACATCTAATCTTTTCAACAACAATCGTCTTTAAGTATTCTTGTACTCGTTATTCTTAAAGGTGTTTAGGCATGAAGATCGCAGATCTACTTTGTTTGACTAACTTTGAACAAGAAGTTAAATTCAGCTGCAAGTGTTATTTTTAAGACCGTAAGATGACATATTGACTTATCACTGTCGTTCACATGTAAGGAATGAGAACACATGATTGTTGAGTTAATCACATGTTGAATTCTGTTGAAAACTAAAAAAAGACGTGCTTCATGTTTAATGATGAGAGGGAGAGAAGATCTCTGTTTTTTACATATAGTTACCAGTAGTTATTAAATGGTTATCTAAATGACTCCAACCATTCTGACGTGAGGGTCTGACGACTGGTCGCAAAAGTACGGTGTCTAATGTCTCCAAAAAAAGCACAATTGTGTGCGTTTGCAGAAACATTTCCTCCTCCGTAGTTTAAGGTGAAACTCTGAGCAAATAAGTCACAATTGAAACAAGACTCTTGTTTCTAAAGTAAACTGTAAACCGTCTTGCAGTGGATATGTAAATACACGTAGAACATCTTAATGTAGCTTCCTCAAGGTTAGTATCAGTTTTATCGAGGAGTTCTCCGTGTAACCATCAGGATAAAGAACATCTATTGACTTCTTTAGATATTTAGCTTTTTTTTTGTTTGGGAATATTTGGAATATTTGGGAATTAGTGCCTCCAAATCCGAGACCATGGTCCTCGCCCGGAAAAGGGTGGAATGCTCCCTGCAGGTCAGGGACAGGGTCCTGCCCCAAGCGGAGGAGTTTAAGTATCTCGGGGCCATGTTCACGAGTGGGGGAAGGATGGAGCGGGAGATCGACAGGCGGATCGGTGCGGCATCAGATATAACTAGGACGCTGCATCGGTCCGTTGTGGTAAAGAGAGAGCTGAGCCGAAAAGCAAAGTTCTCGATTTACAAGTCGATCTACGTTCCAACCCTCACCTATGGTCACCAGCTGTGGGTGCTGACCGAAAGAATGAGATCGCGGGTACAAGCGGCCGAAATGAGCTTCCTCCGCAGGGTGGCTGGACTCTCACTCAGAGATCGGGTGAGGAGCTCTGCCATCCGGGAGGAGCTCGGTGTCGAGCCGCTCCTCCTCCAGGTCGAGAGGAGCCAGATGGGGTGGTTCCCCGAAGCGCCTCGCGGGCGGAGTGTTTTGGGCTCGTTTTACCGGGAGGAGACCAAGGGGCAGACCCCGGACCCGCTGGAGAGACTGTCTTACAGCTGGCCGGGGAACGACTTGGGATCCTTCCAGGTGACACAGAGGATGCAGCCGGGGAGAGAGAGGCCTGGGCTGCCCGTTTGAGGCTGTTGCCCCCGCGACCCGACCCCGGAACAAGTGGAAGATGACGGAACGGAACGGAGATATTTAGCTGTAGAGTAGAAAAAGCTAATATTTAAACAATAATCTTTGACACATTGGTTTCTCGTCCCGGGGGAGGGATCTCTCTTTCATGTGGATCCCCACGAGGTTTCTTATTTTTTCCCCACTGATGGGTTTTTAGGAGTTTTTCCTCACCGAGAAGGAGAGTCTAAGTGCATAAATGTGCTAGTCTTGTTTAGTTAGCATTTGTTAGTTATTTTTCTTGCTGTGTATTTGTGTTAATACATTCTTCTTTTTCTTGTGAAGCTCATTGAGATGGAAATTCTGTGATTTTGGGCTAAACAAACAAAATTGAATGGAATTGAATATTGTCAGCCCTTGAGGTGGTTACAATACAGAATTGCCTTCATAGGTGACCACTATGTTGCATATCTTTTATTAACATTATTTATCAGTGATTGAGGCGTTGCAATTGATGACCTTGCTCATGTATATCTTCCCGTTCGTCCTGCAAAAGAGTTGCAGTCAAATGTATCAACGTGATACATTTGCAAACGGTGTAACTCTGCAAACAAAGTCGCCATTTTTTACAATGCGACTATCACCCAGCAACACAGTCACGGTTTACAAACAGACCCATATTTAGAGAGAACCCTTATCATGTGATTGTTAATATGATCCACAGCTCTATCCATGATGTTTTACCTCAGATAATCTTTCATTGCCAGCAATGCTGCAACATGATCATTTCACAGGAGGATGTAATGCTGATTTAGCAAAGACGATGCGTCACAGAAACTATTATTTTCAGCGTGGTCATCCGTCCACTGCTGCTTATGTTCCTCATACTGTTTGCAATAGCTTGATTTAAAAAAGTGTTTTTGAAAACCATTTAGTTGATGGATTTAAATGGACTTAGGATCAACAGTCCAGAGCAATGGAGAGTGTGGAAAAGAGGTGAAGAAGTGTATGCAGGCAGGCTGGAACGAGTGGAGAAAAGTATCAGGTTTGATGTGTGATAGAAGAGTTTCAGCTAAAATGAAAGGGAAAGTTGATGGATTTACTTTTGATAAACAAACCAAATTTCCCAATTTGGTTACTCAATTTCGAGCAAACCGAAATGGGAAAACTTCTTGCAAACTTCTTCTAGACCAAAAATTTTGGTTATTTAGTTTTGAGAAACCAAAATTGAGTAAAACAGTTCTGCATTAATCTTAAATATCACATACATGTCAAGTTATACAGTTTTGCTGTATTTTAATACGATAAAAATCTATTTCAGCAAATATGGGCGTATTGTTATTTCTGTTCGCAAAAAAAAAAAAAAAAAAAAAGCAGAGTTTATTTGTCAACATGTTTCAGACAAACGCTTACAAAATTACTAGATTTTAAGCCGATTATTAATAAAAAAAATAAATAAACATTTTACTCTATTCATCCCTCACCGGGGAAATTTGTGTGCTGCACTCCTACGCCACAGCAGGCTGCTCACGACAGCGCCAATGGTGGGAGAAACGGGGGGGTTAGGTGTCGTCTCCAAGGACCCCAGACGTGCACCCAGTGGTATGCAAACCCACGAACTTCCGATCCGCTGGCGAACGCTTTAACCACGGAGCCACCGTCTCCCCCCTAAATTAAATTATGGTACATACATTCAAGGCAGCTGTTGTTACAGTGTAGTCAGAGCTAGACTGAGCTAGACGTCCCTCTGGCTCATTATAAATTGACTGCACATATGCAATCATAAATGGCTATTGATTGTGGTTTTTAAGTATTCAGTACGGTGTGAAAACATCCCCAATAATGGGGCGGCCAGTGAAATGCCTTGACCCACAACCTAAGCAAGTCCTGTCTGATTTACGCTTATCATTTAAAGTGGATAAAAATACAGGTACGGTAATTGTTTTAGATGGTTATTTCAAAACCTGTTTGCAACGATTGTTTTACCTCTGTCGGAGAAAGACGATAGGCGTTTAATTTTTTCCATTTACCACTTCCTTCCACGCATGGCAATTACTTCATAACATCACCCCAGAAACTAGTCATGCTGCATATATGTGGGAGGTACAAATATGAATGATAACAATAGATCATAATGTAAAAAATGCTGACGCATTAGTAGCTGTACAAAATTATTTTTGGAGATCTATTTTCTAACAGTAGTTTATCTCTTTGTCTCTGTCTGAAATCTGTGAATTTCAGTGATTGTTTGGGTCTGTCTGGGATGTTATCAGTCTGGGATTTTATCAGCTATCTTGTTTCACATGGTTTCCACCTCTGCGGAACACAACACGGTTTGCTAAACATCCCAAAATGTTTAGTCTCTGAGCAGTTCAAACTGTTTCCTAAAACTCTTTCGTACATTTTTTTCTTGTGGTTTACACAATAAAATACAAATGTGTACCTCAGCAAAATATACAGTACCTGTTAATGTGACCAAACTCTTTAAAGATGATCACAAAAAAAAAGAAAGACGTCTGAGTTACTTTTATTACTAAATTGTAATATTAAGTTATAAATTAGTTTGTTCTTGTTTATTGTGAGCAAAAAATCAAAGCAATTCCAGTAAACATCATTTACATTCTGTACTTTATTATATTTAGTTATTTAGTCGTCCCGCCAATTTATGTATGTGTGTGTGTTGTTATGAGTTAGTTATTAAACAGGTCAGCCAAGAGATCGGGTACACCTTGAGCAGGGTGTAAGAGGAACAAGATGACCAAAAACAAACCACCGGGTAGATCAGTCTTTTTATAGTTCACAGAGAGTTACTTTAGTCCAAACTACGGCCTGCGGGCCACACGCGGCTCGTTAAACGGTTTAATCTGGCCCGCCAAACTTGAAATATGTACAATGCATTATTATTATTATGTTGTTTTATTTTCCTGTAATTTTGATATTTCCTCATTAGATGGCACACTCTAGTTGAGAAAACAACAACACTGCTCCCATTCAAATGTTTGTGCCCCCGTGATGCGCACGTTGTCAAAATAAACCACGCGCATTGGTATAGAAAACCATCGGGGCCAATGCACACGTAAACAAGCGCGTTAGATTCTATGGAAAACTATTGGGGTTACTACAGTATATGTGCATAATCTAGCGCTAAATGTTAAATCTAGCATGCTAGACACACGGTTTTTAAGCTCTAGCGCTTGAAATTTAACGCGCTTTATGTTTTTGAGAAAAAAAAAAAAAGACTGTCAGGAGGAGAGTGAGGGTGATATTGTGACGGATAAAATAATTTTCTGTGCTTTAAAAAAATGGTTATTCATTTGATTTTCAGTGTTTAAAGACTCATTTCAAAATCAGAGATTTTGTCGTAATTTTTTTTTATTTTCGTCAGAAATTAAAGCACTTGTTTTCTCCATATCCCAAGATGTGTATTTTTTTCTCTAATGAGGTGAAGTTACCAAAGCATGCCATCCATCCACTCCTGTTCCGGCCCCTTTGTTAATGTGGCCCACGAAACAAAGTTTGCCCACCACTGTTTTAGTCCCTAAAACTCACTACTGTGCAACTAATAAAAATTGTCGCTTTTAATTTGTGTAACAAAAAGTCTTATCATTGGACGCTACCAGTCTTGAAAGAGTTTGTCTATGTTGCCTGCTAAACCAAACACGGTATTACCTCAGTCTGTCAACATTTAGATTAACTTCATGCAGAACTTTCTTAGACTACGTGGTTTTTTCTGCAAAGCAGGTTTATTTCTGTGCGGGATGTGTACTCCTGGAGGGCAGTCTGAAGTCATGGCTAAATATTTTGCAATTTCTCAATGTTTTTTTTCTCTCTCTCTCTGACACACGCCTTGAGTTGCCATTAGAATAATGTAAGTCTGCTGATAAACAAGCCCAGCAGCATTCCTCCCGGACATACCGATGTGTTGAACCAAATTAGATCCCGTCTTTACGCCTCCTTCATTCCTTCACTCAGCAAGTCTGACTGCTATGAGAGCCTTCATTGTATCGGGATGAACGCAACACCAATTCTGAACAATTCATATCAGTCCTCAGCTGAATATGTTATCATGTAACGATCCGCTACTGTCCATGTCCTTTGAGACTGTATTTCCCACTAGATTACGTACTCATCCATCTTTGCTCTCTGATCTTTTTGAACGAGTTTGACTATCAGTTTAACAATGAATTAGAAATTCTATGTTCAATTTGAATTCTTTCTACAGAGAGGATACAAATTAGTCATCCGTGTCGCAACAATTTTCCCGGCAAATAAACACACCTAAGTTGTGTCATTGTTATGAAGAAAGCTGCAGTCAAAATTGCCAAAAAAATGGTTATTATTGTTGGTGAGTTTGTGAATGGAGGAATCTGTGGATAAACGGGTCGAGACAAAAAAATAAAAAAAAATAAAAAAAAAACTAAATTTAAACAAGTGCGTGTCACAATCATCTTTTTTTTTTTTTAGCAATTTGTTTTGAATTTTGAATCGCTTTCCCTAAATGGACCTTCAGGGGTGCCGGAACCTATCCCGGCTGATTTCAGGCTATAGGCAGGGTACACCCCGAACAGGTCACCAGTCTATTGTGGGAGCACATACACAGACAAACATCCACACTCACACTCAATCCTAGGGGCAATTTGGTTGCATGCAATTCAACCACATGTTTTTGGAGGATGGGAGAAAACCCACACATACAAAGAGAGAACATGCAAACTTCACACAGAAAGGCCAGTGTTTCAAGATTCGCCCCCACACTAGGATTCAAACCCCAGCGTTCTTGCTGTGAGGCCACCGTGCTAACCACTGCACCCCCATGCGGCCCCTAATAAAATAGTCCCGCTACAGACCAGCGACCTGTAGGGGGTGTATGCTGCCTCTTGGCTTAATTCAGCCAGGATAGACCCTGCCTGCTGTCCCCCATACTCCCCTCCATTACCTAATAAGGGATAAGCGGTTAAAAAGATGAATGAATACTCATTAAATAAGTGAAGAACAACAAAAAATATATAAATGATAACAATTAAATTACTAAGGCTACCCTTAATGCTACATCTAGGAGACGGTGGCTCAGTGGTAGAGCATTCGCACGCGGACCGGACGTAAACCGGAAGTTTGTTGGTTCGATTCCCACTGAGTTCAGGTCTAGGGTTTTTGGAGAAGACACCTAACCCCCTGTTTCTCCCACCATTGACGCCGTCGTGGCAGCCTGCTGCGGGGTAGGAGTGCAGCACACATTCCTCCGATGAGGGATTGATAGAGTGAGTAAAAATAAAATAAAAAAATACATAAAAAAAGACAGATTAGTCCGGATGAGTGTGGTTTGATGACCACAGGATGGAAGGAGGAAATAACCTCCTGTGGGACCAGTTTGTTCAAATGTTTGGAATAGGGTGGGAATGGATGACCTGCTTTTCATCAGAGCAGTCATATGAACCATTTATTGGATCTGTAAGTGTTTAATTTTCAGTCTGCTGCTCTTCATGTTTATTTTTCTTCGTTTGACCTTAGCATCCGCTATTCTTCAAAGTTTTTTTTGAGAGCTTTATTTGAGTTGGCAGAAGTCCATGCAGGCCTGGAGCCATCCAGCTGTTTACTGGAGTACAGAATGACAGCAGATCGGAAGCGGTGCCGTCTTAGTAGTCAGTAGAAATGAAAAAGCTGTTCAGTAGAACTTTTAGGATGCGTTATTATAGATGCATTGCTCTGAAATGGGCGGCACGGTGGCACAGTGGTAAGGGTCGCTGGTCTGTAGCGGGACTATTTTACATGTATTTAAATTGAGGCGGCAAGGTGGTGCAGTGGTTAGCACGGTGGCCTCACAGCAAGAAGTTTGTGGGTTCGAGTCCCGGGTGGGGACGAGGCTTGGAACACTGTCCTTTCTGTGTGGAGTTTGCATGTTCTACCCGAGTCTGCGTGGGTTTTCTATGGGTACTCCGGTTTCCTCCCACCCTCCAAAAACATGCATTGGGGCTAATTAACCGGTGCCAAAATTGCCCCTAGGAATGAGTGTGTGTATGGTTGTATGTGTGTGGTGACGGACTGGCAAACTTTTTGGGGTGTACCCTGTCCCTCGCCTCGAATCAGCGGGATGGGCTCCGACCCCCCAGTCATTGGGTGGTGCCATGTTTGGTGGAATGGAGCTGAAACAGCTGCTTGGGGAGACAGAGGTGGAACAGCTGCTTGGTTGAATAGCTGCTTGGTGGAACAGAACAGGATCAGACACTTGGTGGGTAGGAGGTAGAACAGCTACTTGGTTGAATAGCTGCTTGGCAGAACAGAACAGCAACAGCCACTTGGTGGGACAGAGGTGGAACAGCTACTTGGTTAAATAGCTGCTTAGTGGAACAGAACAGGAACAGACACTTGGTGGAACAGAGGTGGAACAGCTACTTGGTTGAATAGCTGCTAGGTGGAACAGCACAGGAACAGACACTTGGTGGGACACAAGTGGAACAGCTACAAGTACTTGGTTGAATAGCTGCTTGGCAGAATAGAACAGGAACAGCCACTTGGTGGGACGGAGGTAGAACAGCTACTTGGTTAAATAGCTGCTTGGTGTAACACAACAGGAACAGCCACTTGGTGGGACAGAGGTGGAACAGCTACTTGGTTAAAAAGCTGCTTGGTGGAACAGAACAGGAAAAAACACTCGGTGGGACAGAGGTGTAACAGCTACTTGGTTGAATAGCCGCTTGGCAGAACATGAACAGCCACTTGGTGGAGCAGAAGTGGAACAGCTACTTGGTTGAATAGCTGCTTGGCGTAACACAACAGGAACAACCACTTGGTGGGACAGAGGTGGAACAGCTTCATGTTAAATCTGGTGCAGCTTTTTTTTTTTTTTTTAAAAAACGTAACTGCTGACTAGTTCTCATCAGAAAGGACTCGGAAGCATAAAAAAAAAAATCTAAATTTTGATCTATTGTAGAGCTAAATATTATTAAATTAAACTAAAAGCTCATTTTTGGTAAATTGGCGATGTTTGAAGGTAATTTCGGGTTAATTTGTTCTGTATTAGTGTTCAGGCTTTTTTTTTTGTTATGTCCATTTCACAGCTGCTCAGACTTTTTGACTCAGTAAAATGTTGAGAAATCTTTTTTTTCACGCTGGTAGTAAAAAGTTTAAAGAGGTCACTTTGACTCTCTCTTGTTTCTGTCCAACAGACAATCATTCTGCTGCTGGGAGAGGATGAACCTTCCTACTGCTCTTTTGTTTCACGTGAAGAGAAAACTTCAATCACTTCAGCCCCTCTTATATTGGTCCCCACTGTTCCCTAAAAGCCCCTCAAGCTTTCATCGGATTGGTCCGTCAGACCGCTGCGAGCACTTCTTGGCCAATCGGGCTCCGTCTGGGTGAGCAGCATTTCCTCTTCCGAACAGTTGCAGCAGTCAGTCAGCCTATTCAGCAGAGTGTCTGCAATAGTATGTGTGTGTGGTTACCACCGCCTCCTCTTTTCCACTCACTCCCATCCCCCATTTCCACACACACTCACAGTCTGTGTTTTCTCTCTCACACATGCTCTTTAACATCCCCTCACACACTCCTGCCACATGAGCCCCTGCAGCAGCCAAACGCGTGTGAGTCACTGGAGAAAGTTGCACTAGTATGTGTTTGTGTTTTCCATGCTGCAGATTCTGCTTCGGCTCGGACTCAGCTTAACGGGACAGACAGAGAAGGTCCTCTGCAGCTGAATCATCTGCATCAGGTAATAACACCTTCATAATCTCTGAAGACAATCTGTGAGACTTTGTCACCGACACACAATGTAATTATTTGGATGACTGGTGTGCACTTTTGGACAGCTTGTGACAGGATGTGTTCATCCTGGCTTCAAACGCTTATTCCTGAATGACTTTGTTTTGACTAAGTTTTTCTTTTTTAATACACATTTATTCATGGGTAATCATGACAAATCTGGCACCACCAAACTTAAAAAAGAAATATTTGACAAAGCATTTTAATAAAGCTCTTGGTTATAGATCATCATGGTGCTCCCATCATTCCTGAAAAGTATGGGATTTAGCTTGAATTTTTAAGCCTCTGTAATTTTTTCTCCAGGTCACCATATGCTGAGAAACCGTGAACCCCCCTTCTTTTTAGGGAAGGGTCAACATTTAATTTAATAAACAACACTCAGTAATCTGATGATAAAGTTGCGTTCTAAATTATTATGCAAATGGAATTTAATTGTCATCAAAATCTTGCTTTTATTCATCTGGATTGTATATCTGGGCTTTTGGAAGTCAGATTTTTGTGAATTGGCCCGACTGAAAAAAAAAAAAAAACTTCAGAGGACAGTTCCACATTAGGAAGCAGATCAATACTTCTGGCAACCTGAGAAAGAAAAATGATCTCTAATGCTGAAAAGTAGAAAATAGATGGATGAAAACATTCATCAAACCCACACTGCTGTGCAGTTAAAGATATGGTGAGGAAGGATTCCGCAGACAAATATGCAGCTGCTAAAATGACATTACAAAGCCGTGAACATGAAGTGTGGAGGATCACTCAGAGAAACAGAAAAATCTCATTTGCAGAATTATTTTGAATTTTGTGGAAATAGATGGTGTTTCTTTTTCTTAAAAATATATTAATTTGGATATATATCCAGTGGAGGATGAGGTACTCACTTTTTGTACTTAAGTAAAAGTACAGATAAAGTACAGATAATTAAGGCAAAAAAATTTACTTGAGTAAAAGTACCAATAAATAATTCCACTTAAGTAAAAGTACAAAAGTAATTGGTGTAAATTTTATTTTTTGAGTAAAAAGTAAAAGTATTCGACCATATTTTAAATGTTTTTTTTTTGTGCTGTAGGGTCCCAGATAAATACTCTGTGTAACGTTGGTGGAACTTTTTATTTAAAAGTAAACACAACGAACAACGATCTTCTGACTCTTTTTTTCAATTTGTGTTATATTTGATGTTAGTTTGTGGCGGTGAATGAATGCGGAAAATGTTTACTCTCGATTCTGATTGGTCCTCAATTCATTACTTCTTTTCCCTCTTGGAGACCGCAGGCGATCAACTGCTACCTCAAAAGGTTGATTTTGGCAATGCGGCTTCGAGTTGCGCTAAAAAAACCTGTATGTTTTTCAAATTCCTGACCAAAACAAAAAATGCAAAACACACTTTTAAAAAGTAGCGGAGTGAAAGTACAAATATTTGCTCTAAAATGTTGTGAAGTAAAAGTGAAAAGTACAGGTCTCAGATTTTACTGAAGTAATGTACAGATACACAATTTTTTTTTTTAAGTACGGATGCCCGGCTGTGTGGACGAAGTACATTCCACGTTCCACCACTGTATATATCCAGCGTTAAAAACAGATTTGCCAAAACTTGTGTATCAATTTGTCTGTTAGTCAATCAAGAAAAATTGATGGTCGGTTAATTAGGTCAAAATCAAACTTTTAAAATGCATCTTGACATAAAAGTCTGAATACATTCATAAAATTTGAACACTTTAAAAAGACTCTGTTGTTGGAAGTTGGTTTTGCTGATGTGCAACTTGGAAAGTTTCACATTTTTTGCTTTGAAATGTAAAAACAGGTATGCTTCATAGGAACATGAAAGATTTGCTTCTTTCCTCAAACTATAAGTAAATAATTTATTTTCTGTCATTTTTCAACTTGACTTATTGTTTTTGTGGCATGAAATTCCATATTTGTATGAAAAGGAAGTTTGTGTAAAGTACCGCCGGCTTGCAAGTTTTTTTTAGAAATAGTTGAACTTCTGCTTTCTTGTGTTTAGAAAAAGCTTTTCTTTTGGTTCTATAAAAAATACATGAATGCCTTTTTTAATGTACTCGGTTTTAATCTGCAAAGTGTGTTTGAAAATATTCATTTTCAACTCCTGATTTCTAACTTTATTAACATATGCTGATAACTTATTTGAGAATGAAGGGATTAAATCATCTGATTTACAGAGGATTCATCAGCAAGGTGTATAAACTCCACATGAACCTAAAACAGAGAAGCACTGTGACTTCTGTCATAAATACCGTAGGTTATTGTGTTGTCATGAGAAAAACACTCGTTAATTATCGTCATGAATCACTCCTCACACAGAAGTTATAATCTCACTGAGTCAGACATAAACTGGTCAGCAGGCTCCGACTCTAAACCAGGAGGGCTTAAACATGTGATTGTGGCATCTGGGCAGCGTCCTGGTGGAATAACATGTGGTGCTTAAGTTTAGGGTTTCCATGGCGATACCTCCACCCATCTATGTAATAATAATAATAATAAAAATTTTATTTATAACGCACTTTATATCTCCAGTGGAGATCTCAAAGTGCTACAATGACCAAAAGGAACAACAAACAGCAAAATTAAATAAAACCACAACACAAAAAACTTTGTTGAAAAGCCTTTAGAAATAAAAATGTCTTCAGTCTTTTCTTAAAAACCTCAACGCTCTGTGGAGCCCTCAAGCTCTCGGGAAGATTGTTCCAGAGATGTGGAGCAGCTGCCTGGAAGGCCCTGTCCCCCATAGTGGAGAGTTTGGTCCTTGGTTGGTGCAGGTCTCGGACAGTGGTGTGGAGGGTTAGGAGTTTTTGGAGATAAACAGGTGCAGTGCCGTGTGATGGGTGAGGAGGTAGAGCTTGTACTGAATTCTATATTCAACAGGTAGCCAGTGGAGGGATTTGAGGATGGGGGTGACATGGTCATTTGTCATATTTGGTATAAAGTATATGGCATATGGTGATATGGTCGTACCTGTTACTCCATATGTGGAGTTTCAGAACATGATGAATGGAGTAATAATGAGATATGATTATTATCTTTGTCTTGTTGGGAACAGCAACACCCTCCAAGATCCATTCTGACAATTTTTTGGGAGAAGGCGGCAGCTCAGTGGTTAGAGCGTTCACGCGCGGACCGGAAGGTCGCGGTTTTGCGTCCCACAGAGAGCACGTCTAGGGTCCTTGGAGAAGACACCTAACCCCCGCTTCTCCCACCATTGGCGCCGTCGAAGGGCAGCCTGCTGCGGTGTAAGGAGTGCAGTGCACAAATTTCCCCGGTGAGGGATGACTAGAGTAATTCATTTATATTTATTTATATTTGCGCCTCCTTATCAGGATCCGG
This sequence comes from Neostethus bicornis, assembly GCA_902685375.1. Classification (NCBI taxonomy): domain Eukaryota; kingdom Metazoa; phylum Chordata; class Actinopteri; order Atheriniformes; family Phallostethidae; genus Neostethus; species Neostethus bicornis. The sequence goes on along the minus strand of CACRXE010000076.1, from coordinate 7,467,123 downwards.
GCAGCGCATGTGTATTTTAAAGCAAGAAAAAATTATTTTTATTCATTCTACCTAGTGTAGATGCTAAACAGATGTTGTTTGTGCACCTCATGCAGGCTCTTGACAAATTTCACACTGTCTTTATCTTCATGTCTTAAACTAGAATGAAACAGAAATCCAGCTGCATCATATTTTACTGTAATCTGAGGTTTTTGACGTGTGTTGCAGCTGGGAAAACAGACAAGATCCGGGAGGAAAAAAACACAGCATTAACATAAAAAATAAAAGGTTTTTCTACTTATTTCAGTAAAAAGTTTTCTAATGATACCGTGGTGATTGATGAAATGATTACATTTGAAAACCAAATAAGTCTTCTCATGTTTGCAACATCTGCAGCTTTTATTTTAATAAACAGTTAAATCAGGCAATAACTCTCATCAGCTTAAATCTCTTCACTTTTCAGGTTGTGATGTTCTTCCATATCTAAGCAAATTTAGAAGTTAAAGAGTTTTTATGGACTGTTTTTGTTTTTTTTGGTCAAACTGTGATCCACTCTCTCTGCTAGATATGGCATCCAAGTCTTTCAAGTCTGTTGCAAGTCCAAATCTTTCTGGACACATACATCCACAATCAGAATATTGCATTATCTATTATTTATTACGACAATAAGATATAAAAACATATACAATGTTTCACAATAACAGTAAGATATGACATCCTGAAATAAATCAAAACAGAAGACAACGTGAAGTAATGAAAAATATAAAGATTGTTCAGTGTATCGGCTTTTAAACGGGCCTGAAAAAGTTCTTCTCATAATGATGTAAATTTAAATTTACTGCTTGGATCATTTGAATGAATAGGAATGAATATATTTTGCCATGAGTTGAAATGCTTTTGGAATGCAAAAAGTGAGGTTACGAGGGAAAGAGATAAAGAAGTTGAAGGATCAATGAAGAGTGTGGAAAAGAGGTGAAGAAGCATGTTCTTCACCGATACGTCCACACAAATGATGCTACTGGTATTAACAGGAGGATAAATGTGTCTCCATGAAATAAACCAGATTTTTTATGTTTCATTTTCAGTTATCTCTACCATGGAGGTTCCCCGAAGGCCACAGCCCTCTTCCTTCACTCTACCCCTACCCAAACCGACTGCATCTCCACGGTATTCACTTGGAACAGCAGAGATAGTTGCTAAGAACAATCTGCAGGATGAAAGAGCTGGAAGCCCAGAAGATGAAGAGCAACCTAGAGATGACAGGTTGAGTTCAGAAGAGGAAACAATAGAGGAGAATGTGTTTGCAGAATCACCATCTGAATTATCAGAATGTGAGGATAAACATTCTCCTTCGGTACATGTAAGACTCTCATTACACGAAAGTTTCTCAGGAGAGAGCACGATTTCAGAGGATGGGTTGGCAGAGGAAGCAGAAGAGGCTAAAAAGAAGCGTGAAGAAGAGGAAGCTGCTGCCCGGGAGAGAGCCGCTCAGAGACAGCAGATGGCTATAGAAGAGCTGGTTCAGTCTGAGAGGAACTACCTCCGAATGCTCCAAGTCAGCACCTGCACAATCAGAAGCAACCTGATGAACATACAGGTAAAAAAACGTCATACGAACTAATATTTCTAGGTGAAACAAGTATTAAAAAGCAGCTGAGGTTCAATTAAATTTAGATTTTACTCCCTAATACCACAAGAACGTATCGTATTTTCCGCACTATAAGGCGCACCACATTATAAGGCGCTACAGTAAAAGCTGTTCAACTTTGTCCTCTAACTGTGGCCATCTCGCTTTGTTCCCGCGGAAACTCTGTTTAGTCTTACTTACTTGGTGCAGCGCATCCTCTTGCTTCCTCCACTTCTTCACCATCGATTCATTGATGTTATACTCTCTCGCTGCGGCTCTATTCCCGTGTTCGATCGCCTTGAGTTTAAACTCTGCGGTGTAACAGTGTCTCTTGGTAGGAGCCATTTCCGGGTCTTTACACAAACACACAAATGGAAATGAGACACTTTCATATTTCCCAGCATGCACCGCGCACTACTTCTTCGACGGAGGAAATTAAGTCGGCGGCTGCTTACCGCAGTTGCGACACCTGTTGTAGCTCAATATTAATCCATATACTGTATAAGGCGCTCCGGGTTAAAAGGCATATCGTGGACTTTAGAGAAAATTTAAGGTTTTTAGGTGCGCCTTATAGTGCGGAAAATACGGTAACCAGGATAACAAGAGCCAGGATATCCTTGTCTCAAGGCAGTGATTCTCAAGGAGAAAAAAACTTCTAAAACCCCTACATGTGTGAGATTTCTAGCAGGAGCCAGACTTCCGAAACTGTCCTTGTTCCTCCAAAAGAGAACGGAGTAGAGCTCTGTATGTGATAATAAAATACAAACACCAAAGTAAAATAATCTATTTCGTCAATAGCCTACTTTTTTCCGCGTTTTGCGCTGTTGCTTCAAAAAGGCCCACGTTAAAAATTGTCTACAGGGTACATTCCAATATCTTAACTTGAACTTTAAAGACTTATCTACAAATCATGGCAGACTTTATTCAGACAACAGTTTTCTTACTCTGTTCATGGTATCACTTAAGCATTGGCGTCATAGTCCTCCTTGTCTCTCTCCACAAATATAAACATACACACACTTATGTTTGGCCATAGCAATGTGTTTGTTGCCATAGCAACAACTTCCAATGTGCGCTTCCTCCCAGCTGCTGTGGGGTGCAGCAGGTTAGAGGAGATAATTGCTGATAAATTTTGAAATGTTCATTTTTAGAACACAAAAAATACATAAAAAAAGAGAAAACATGTTTATATTAAAGGTCAGCCTCTTAGGTTGTGATTAATTTATTGTAATTGGCATATTAAAGTGATGTGCCGTCCAATTTGACCGCTGCAGCGGTTCTAGTGTTAACACAGATTGTACAAACTGTGTTTTGAACTTTGGACCTCTGAATCCACATGGACAGGTGCACAACAGCCTCCATATTTTTATGTCTTTTTTTATGCTGCTTTGCTGTGCCCCTCTTACCTCTACAGTTTATCTAAAAATGCAGGTTTGTATATTGCAGCGTACACATTTGTGATGTATTTGAAATTTCCACTGGACTAGATGATGCTGCAGCAATTCCAGACTACTTTCCCTCCGGTGGCCTCTTTTTATTATCAGCTTTTCATTACGGCTAAGATATTGCTTATGATTGCAAACTGCTCTTTCATTAGTGCTGTGGTGACAAAATGAAGCCTCCACAAGCCCTAATAAAATCATGGTTTATGGGCTGGAGGTACTGAGCTGTGCATCAGCCTTGTACTAAAACAAACAGAATCAGAAACTGAAAAAAAAAGTCTTAAAATCAAGCAAGCTGAAAGCCTGAGAGAAAGATTACTGATGAATAATATATTTGAGGGTTTTAATGAGCTTTTCAACACTAAACAAATTAAAATCAAGCTTAGTAATCAATATGTTTAGCGGGAAATAAATTGTGTGTCTAGGAATTAAGAAATGGGTTTCTGGGCAAAAAGAGAGAGGCTGCAAAGAGAAGACTAGAGACGGAGTAAACATGAATACTGGCATTGTGAGAGCAGTAAGTTGCTGAATTGTTTTCTCTGGCAATGGGCAGATTGTTCCATCTACCATGAGTAATCAGGCCCACTGTTCTCTCATTAGAATAGTGAGGGGGGAAAAACACATTTTTCTGTTACATTTGCAAAGAAGCATCTTTTATTATTTAGATGATTTATTATTTGAGTTACCATATTTTCCGCACTATAAGGCGCACCTAAAAACCTTAAATTTTCTCTAAAGTCCACGATGCGCCTTTTAGCCCGGAGCGCCTTATACAGTATATGGATTAATATTGAGCTACAACAGGTGTCGCAACTGCGGTAAGCAGCCTCCGACTTAATTTCCTCTGTAGAAGAAGTAGTGCGCGGTGCATGCTGGGAAATATGAAAGTTTCTCATTTCCATTTGTGTGTTTGTGTAAAGACCCTGAAATGGCTCCTACCAAGAGACACTGTTACACCGCAGAGTTTAAACTCAAGGCGATCGGTCACGCAGTAGAACAGGGGAATAGAGCCACAGCGAGAGAGTTTAACATCAATGAATCAATGGTGAGGAAGTGGAGGAAGCAAGAGGATGCGCTGCGCCAAGTAAACAAGACTAAACAGAGTTTCCGCGGGAACAAAGCGAGTTAGAGGACAAAGCGAGATGGCCACAGTTAGAGGACAAAGTTGAACAGCCTTTACTGTAGCGCCTTATAATGCGGTGCGCCTTATATATGGAAAAAGTTTTAAAAAATGTCATTTATTGAAGGTGCGCCTTATAATGCAGTGCGCCTTATAGTGCGGAAAATACGGTAATCTAACTAGTCACAGTAAATGTTCTTATGCAGTTTTATTTATTTATTTTTAATACACTTTATTAATCCCTGACCGGGAAATTTCTGTGCTGCATTGCGCCGCAGCAGGCTACCACCTATGACGGTGCCAATGGTGGGAGAAATGGGGGATTCGCTGTCTTCTCCAAGGACCCTAGACGTGAACTCGGTGGGATGCGTACTCGCAAACTTCCGGTTAACTTCCGGTCCACGGGCGAACGCTCTAACCACTGAGCCACTGTCTTCCCCCATTGCAACATTGAGTGATTTATCTACAGGAAGAAGAGAATTTTATACGGAATTTACTCTTTTGTGGCTTTCACAACACTTGAATGAAACAGGTGGTTTTCTGTTTCATTAACGCACACTTGAGTAATTTGCGAGCTCTCTCGTTAAGTATTCAGATGCTATCAGAACGCCGAGATATCTCTGTCACACCCATGTTCAAACATAAGCAGTAAATAAGTCCGTGGAATCCCTAATTTATCCAGAAGTAAGACGTTTCGACTCCTCGAAAGTCAAAACGTTAGATACATTGTTCAAAAGTCAACTTTGAACTTTGTAGACATAGGCAGGAAATATTTTAGTGGCACCATCCTCTTCTCTAGCTTGGTGAGATTTTAATATTAATGCACCAAAACAAAAATTTAAAGACATTTACACTATTTTTGCTAGCTTAATGCAGTTTGGACTCTATTTCTGGCCTCAAACGGGATTTAAAAAAAGAAAGTGAGACCAAATAAATGTATTTTTAAAACTCTTTATGACAAATGCATTTCGTCCTGTGAAAAAAGAATGATTACCCTCTTACTGAAAGCACCAAAACTCCTTTTTAAGATTTTAGTAGCTTAAAAAACAATGGAGGCTTAACTCTGTTAGGTACTTTTCACTTTTAGAGACAAAAATGTTGGGGCTAAAACAATTTCTTGAGTACTTTGAGTAATTAGATTAAAAACGTCTAGATTTTTTTTTTTTGCGACGCAGTTCTTTATATTTTTTATTAAATATTCTTGCGATCCCGAAGCGGATCAGAGTAGAGTATGTTTACACACAGATACATCACTGGAAATAGCATCAGCATGTATGCTAACTATGCTAGCATACATGCTAGTTAGCGTTCTTGGAATGCTAGCACGCTAGCGTTCTTGGAATGCTTCAATGCTAGCGTTCTTGGAATGCTAGCACGCTAGCGTTCTTGCAATGCTAGCACGCTAGTGTTCTTGGAATACCAGCACGCTAACGTTCTTGGAATGCTAGCACCCTAGCGTTCTTGGAATGCTAGCACGCTAGCGTTCTGGGAATGCTAGCACGCTAGTGTTCTTGGAATACTAGCACGCTAGTGTTCTTTGTTCTTGGAATACTAGCACGCTAGCGTTCTTGGAATGCTAGTACGCTAGCGTTCTTGGAATGCTTCAATGCTAGCGTTCTTGGAATGCTAGCACGCTAGCGTTCTTGGAATGCTAGCACGCTAGCGTTCTTGGAATGCTAGCACGCTAGCGTTCTTGGAATACTAGCACGCTAGCGTTCTTGGAATACTAGCACGCTAGTGTTCTTTGTTCTTGGAATACTAGCACGCTAGTGTTCTTTGTTCTTGGAATACTAGCACGCTAGTGTTCTGGGAATACTAGCACGCTAGTGTTCTTGGAATGCTAGCACGCTAGCGTTCTGGGAATGCTAGCACGCTAGTGTTCTTGGAATACTAGCACGCTAGTGTTCTTTGTTCTTGGAATACTAGCACGCTAGCGTTCTTGGAATGCTAGCACGCTAGCGTTCTGGGAATGCTAGCACGCTAGTGTTCTTGGAATACTAGCACGCTAGTGTTCTTGGAATACTAGCACGCTAGCGTTCTTGGAATGCTAGCACGCTAGCGTTCTTGGAATGCTAGCACGCTAGCGTTCTTGGAATGCTAGCACGCTAGCGTTCTTGGAATGCTAGCACGCTAGCGTTCTTGGAATACGAGCACGCTAGCGTTCTTGGAATACGAGCACGCTAGCGTTCTTGAAATACGAGCACGCTAGTGTTCTTGAAATACGAGCACGCTAGTGTTCTTGAAATACGAGCACGCTAGTGTTCTTGGAATACGAGCACGCTAGTGTTCTTGGAATACGAGCACGCTAGTGTTCTTGGAATACGAGCATGCAAGTGTTCTTTGTTCTTGGAATACTAGAGACAAAAATGTTGGGGCTAAAACAATTTCTTGAGTACTTTGAGTACTCAGTTCTTTAGACGCAGACGCAGTTCTTTATATTTTTTATTAAATGTTCTTGCGATCCCGGAGCGGATCAGAGTAGAGTATGTTTACACACAGAGACATCACTGGAGCTAGCATCAGCATGTATGCTAACTATGCTAGCATACATGCTAGTTAGTACCAGCATACACTAGCACGCTAGCGTTCTTGGAATGCTTCAATGCTAGCGTTCTTGGAATGCTAGCACGCTAGTGTTCTGGGGATACTAGCACGCTAGTGTTCTTGGAATACTAGCACGCTAGTGTTCTTTGTTCTTGGACTACTAGCACGCTAGCGTTCTTGGAATACTAGCACGCTAGCGTTCTTGGAATACTAGCACGCTAGTGTTCTTGGAATACTAGCACGCTAGTGTTCTGGGAATATTAGCACGCTAGCGTTCTGGGAATATTAGCACGCTAGCGTTCTTGGAATGCTAGCACGCTAGCGTTCTTGGAATGCTAGCACGCTAGCGTTCTGGGAATGCTAGCACGCTAGCGTTCTTGGAATGCTAGCACGCTAGCGTTCTGGGAATGCTAGCACGCTAGTGTTCTTTGTTCTTGGAATACTAGCACGCTAGCGTTCTTGGAATACTAGCACGCTAGCGTTCTTGGAATACTAGCACGCTAGCGTTCTGGGAATACTAGCACGCTAGTGTTCTTGGAATACGAGCACGCTAGTGTTCTTGAAATACGAGCACGCTAGTGTTCTTGGAATAAAAGCACGCTAGTGTTCTTGGAATACGAGCACGCTAGTGTTCTTGGAATACGAGCACGCTAGTGTTCTTGGAATACGAGCACGCTAGTGTTCTTTGTTCTTGGAATACTAGAGACAAAAATGTTGGGGCTAAAACAATTTCTTGAGTACTTTGAGTAATTAGATTAAAAACGTCTAGATTTTTTTTTTTTTTTTGCGACGTAGTTCTTTATATTTTTTATCAAATGTTCTTGCGATCCCGGAGTGGATCAGAGTAGAGTATGTTTACACACAGAGACATCACTGGAAATAGCATCAGCATGTATGCTAACTATGCTAGCATACATGCTTGTTAGTACCAGCATACACTAGCACGCTAGCGTTCTTGGAATGCTTCAATGCTAGCGTTCTTGGAATGCTAGCACGCTAGCGTTCTTGTAATACTAGCACGCTAGTGTTCTTGGAATACTAGCACGCTAGTGTTCTTTGTTCTTCGACCACTAGCACGCTAGTTTTCTTGGAATACCAGCACGCTAGTGTTCTTGGAATACGAGCACGCTAGTGTTCTTGGAATACTAGCACGCTAGTGTTCTTGGAATACGAGCATGCTAGTGTTCTTGGAATACGAGCATGCAAGTGTTCTTTGTTCTTGGAATACTAGAGACAAAAATGTTGGGGCTAAAACAATTTCTTGAGTACTTTGAGTAATTAGATTAAAAACGTCTAGATTTTTTTTTTTTTTGCGACGCAGTTCTTTATATTTTTTATTAAATGTTCTTGCGATCCCGGAGTGGATCAGAGTAGAGTATGTTTACACACAGAGACATCACTGGAGCTAGCATCAGCATGTATGCTAACTATGCTAGCATACACTAGCACGCTAGCGTTCTTGGAATGCTAGCACGCTAGCGTTCTTGGAATGCTTCAATGCTAGCGTTCTTGGAATGCTAGCACGCTAGCGTTCTTGGAATGCTAGCACGCTAGTGTTCTGGGGATACTAGCACGCTAGTGTTCTTGGAATACTAGCACGCTAGTGTTCTGGGAATACTAGCACGCTAGTGTTCTTGGATTACGAGCATGCTAGGGCTCTTGGAATGCTAGCACGCTAGCGTTCTTGGAATGCTAGCACGCTAGCGTTCTGGGAATACTCGCACGCTAGCGCTCTTGGAATACTAGCACGCTAGTGTTCTTGGAATACTAGCACGCTAGCGTTCTTGGAATGCTAGCACGCTAGCGTTCTTGGAATGCTAGCACGCTAGTGTTCTTGGAATACTAGCACGCTAGCGTTCTTGGAATGCTAGCACGCTAGCGTTCTTGAAATGCTAGCACGCTAGCGTTCTGCACGCTAGTGTTCTCGGAATACTAGCGCGCTAGTGTTCTCGGAATACCAGCGCGCTAGTGTTCTCGGAATACCAGCGCGCTAGCGTTCTCGGAATACCAGCGCGCTAGCGTTCTCGGAATACCAGCGCGCTAGTGTTCTCGGAATACTAGCGCGCTAGTGTTCTTGGAATACGAGCACGCTAGTGTCCTTGGAATACGAGTACGCTAGTGTTCTTGGAATACGAGTACGCTAGTGTTCTTGGAATACTAGCATGCTAGTTTCTTGGAATACGAGCACGCTAGTGTTCTTGGAATACGAGCACGCTAGTGTTCTTGGAATACGAGTACGCTAGTGTTCTTGGAATACGAGGACGCTAGGGTTCTTGGAATACTAGCACGCTAGTGTTCTCGGAATACTAGCGCGCTAGTGTTCTCGGAATACCAGCGCGCTAGTGTTCTCGGAATACCAGCGCGCTAGTGTTCTCGGAATACCAGCGCGCTAGCGTTCTCGGAATACCAGCGCGCTAGCGTTCTCGAAATACCAGCGCGCTAGCGTTCTCGGAATACCAGCACTGTATTTAACTCCCACTAACCCAGTGTGCAAGTTTGCGTGACACTGCAGCAGTTCTTTTTTTGCATATTCAACTTGCTTCTATTTTTTTCTTCTTTTCTGCATGTCTTCAAAAGCCCCCTCTAACCAACCTGAACAGCATGTTTCTGTACATCGAGGAGGTAATTGACGTGTCGAGTCGTCTCCTCAGCCTGTTGGACCAGAAGCAGACTCAGCCTGAAGACCCACAATACCTGGAAATGCTCTGTAAGGAAACATCTTACACATATTTTTAATCACACTTACTGGCTGAGGCTGTTGCCTCGGTGACCCGGTACCGGATGAGGCTGAAGACAACAGAACGGAACTGTAGGTTTTTATGTTTTTTTGCTGGTAATATGCTTAAGAAGAAAAGGTCTATAATTTTTTTTAGTTTCCATTCCCTACTGAGTTGTTTCCTTTTTTTGCCACTGGAAACTTTTTGTTTTCTATTGTGGTTTTCACATTTGATCAGAGGTAAAATTGGGTCTAACCTTTGTGGTTCAGCTCAGTTAAACTTTCCGTTGTCTGAACGTTTCCTCTCTGAAGGAGTATTTTAAAGTTTCTCTGACCTGGTTTTATCGAGATATGAATACATTTTTATTCTTGCTTCTTGTTCAATGACACATTTTTCTTCCGATCAGGTGATTCGTTCCTCAGCCTGTCGTCAGACATCGAAGCAGCATATAAGGAATATTTAGCCAACTACAACCAGGTCACAGTGGTGGAGAACAGCTACAAACAGAAGGAGGCGCTCTGGAATGAAATAGTCAAGATTATTAAAGCTTCAGCGTAAGTTTCAATGACCCTTTTTTAATTCTTTGACAGTCAACATACACAGTGCTACTCATAGTAATTTATACTTTTTTTTTTCTTAACTGGGGTTCTTCTAAAAGAACAGAAGACATTGCAGAAAAAATGTTAATAATAATGTAAGATATGATTAGTCTTCTGAGCCGCCCATCCCTTTTGGGGAGACAGAGAGTGCTGGAGCCTATCCCGGTTGATTTCAGGCCGAAGCCGGGGTACACTCCGAACAGGTCACCATGCTGTTGGTGACACACTCACAACCATCCACATACACACTCATTCCTAGGTGCAATTGTTCATGATGACATCCCGTGTTGTGACTTCCCGTGCGTACTGCTGCTAGTTTTCACGACATATTGATAAAGTTCGAGAGGCAAGACTGAGATGGTTTGGACATGTGCAGAGGAGAGAGAGAGTACAGAAGAAGGATACTGGATTTGAAACCACCAGGAAAGAGGCCTAGAGGAAGACCAAAGAGGAGGTTTATGGACGCAGTGAAGGAAGACATGAAGATAATTGGTGTGACCAAAGAGCACACAGCAGATAGGGTTACATGGAAGAAACTGACTTGCTGTGGCGAACCCTGAAGGGAAATGTCGAAAGAAGAAGAAGATTGATTTGATCGCATGGCGGCAACTTTACCTTTGCTGTTTTCTGTGTCGAGGCCAGGCACTACAGTGCCCAGTCAGAACACACTGAGATCCTTCGGTGTGTAAATGCAGAGGAATGAATTCAAGTATGTGAATGTTCAGGAGGCTGCGACAAACATAAAGTCCATCACAGACCGAGCAGCACAGACCCTGCCGTGGACCGAACTTTTCAGAGATTTGAGGTTGACCATGAGTTACCTGTTCAGAGAGCCGGCCACTATTAACTATCCGTTTGAGAATGGACCGCTGTCGCTGCATTTCAGAGGAGAGCATGCGCTGCGCAGGTATCCATCAGGAGAGGAACGATGCATCGCCTGAAAACGGTGTGAAGCAATCTGTCCTGCACAAGCGATCACCAACAAAGCAGAGCCTTGGTCTGATGGAGACAGAAGGAAGACTTGTTACGACATCGACGTGACAAAATGTATCTAGTATGTGTCCTGTTGACGCCATAGTAGAGGGTCCAAACTTTGAGTTCTCCACTCAGACCCATAAAAAACTTCTGTACAACAAGAAAAAAATTCTAAACAACTGAGACAAGTGGGAGGCAGAAATAGCTGCTGACATACAAGCCACAGGGAGAGACGGTGGCTCAGTGGTAGAGCGTTCGCCCTCAGACCGAAAGTTAACTGGAAGTTAAGGTTCAATTCCCACTGAGTTCATGTCAAGGTTCCTTGGAGAAGACACCTAACCCCCATTTCTTCCATCATTGGCGCTGTCAAGGTAGCCTGCTGTGGTGCAGTGCAGCGCAAAAATCTTTCCCGGTGAGGAATGAATAGAGTATGTAAAAAAATAAATAGATAAAAACCTGCATGTTTTTGGAGAGTTGGAGGAAACCGGAGTACTCTGAGAAAACCCATGCATACACAGGGAGAACATACAAACTTCGCACAGAAAGGCCAGTGTTTCACACCCTGCACCCTATCCTGAACTTAAACCCTGACCTTCTTGCTGCGAGGCCACTGTGCTAACCATTTTTCTAGTTTTATTTAAATTTGAACCAAACAATCATGCACTTTTATTCCATTTTAAAATAAGCCTGTGTCATTTCTAGTTAAATTTAAAGAGCATTTGATTAAAAATAGTTTTAAGTAAAATTGCTCACAGAATAATTATTGAATCAATTCTCTAAATCACTATAAATATGTGTAGCTTGTGTTTCATATTTCTTTCTTTTTTTTCCAAAAGGCCCGAAGTTAACGCCACCTCTCTGAGTTTCTTCCTTGTGATGCCGGTGCAGCGAATCGCTCGCTATCCACTCCTCCTGCAGACCATCCAGAAGCACACTGATCGCTCTCACCCTGCGTACGCTCTCCTGGAACAGACGGCTCACACCTCCATCGCCTTAAACTGTCGCATCAACGAGTACAAGCGCTTCAGAGAAGTTGGTAAGACTGCACGAAGAAGATGGCGACGACATTCTGATGATGAAAGAAACAATCCTGATTAACTTTCGCTTTGATTTTTTTTTTAGCTGATAAATACAAGAAAACGGAAACTCTAACCATAAAGGACAAAATCAACCGGATCAACTCACACAGCATCGCTAAAAAGACTGCGAGGTTCAGCCAGCACCTGAAACATGAGACTGGAATGGCTACAAAGGTACGATGCTGTTTTAAAACTCGCCGATCAAACTCAGAGTTGGTTAATTTTTTACCGAAGCAAACTATGGCCCGAGGGCAATATGTGGTCTGCTGAGACCTCTAACCTGACCGCTAAACTTGAATAAATTTAAATAAATAGTTTTGAAATACATTGTTTAGACAAATTGAATAATTTCAAGATGCATTTACCATATTTTCACGACCATAAGGCGCATACAAAAGTCTTAGATTTTCTTCAAAATGAACGACGTGCCCTATCGTGCAGTGTGCCCTATGTGTGTTGTGGAGACCGGATGTTTTTTTCCACGGATCACCATCACTTCTGATTTTTGACTCTATACGTGCTCATCTCACCGCCGACATGAAAAAACAAGTGAAGTAGATGAACACTACCCTTGCTGTGATTCCGGGAGGTCTGACAAAGAAACTCCAACCGCTGGACAATCGGCGTGAACCGGCCGTTCAAAGTAAGGCTGCGAGCGGCATGGGAGCGATGGATGACCAGAGGAGACCACAGCTTCACAAAGGGAGGAAGGCAGCGCCAAGCGGCGAATATTTCTTTTTCCATGGACGAACGGATTGGGAAAAAAATATTTGCAGCCGGGCGAGTTACGCCACAGTTTGCCAGTAGATTGTAGATGCTTGGGCTAACGTGTTTGCTGGCACTGTTGTCCGAGCTTTCGCAAAAATAGGCATCATTTCCGAGGAGCCACACGGTACAGAAAGCGAGAAAAGTGAACCTGCTATGTTGGCTTTAGCACAGCAGTTAGATTCTGAAACAGAGGATGAGGACTTGGATGGATTTGATAAATGACTTTATGATGACTGTAACTAATATTTAAATAAAGATAACCAAACTCAGTTTTACTCCCAATCTATTTTTAAATACGCACACTTGTGTGTGTTGTTGTAAGGCGGACGTACGTAGTAGAGGATATGTACCGTAATTTCACGGCTATTAGGCGCATATAAACGTCTTAGATTATCTTCAAAATGAGCGGTGCGCCCTTTCGTGCGATGCGCCTTGTGTGTGAGAAAAGGTGGACCTAAAAGAAAAAGCGGTGCCTGTGAGGCGGACCTGAAAGAAAAGGCATGAGAACGTTAAAGAGTGAAGTGTGGGCGTGGATTGTGTATAAAACAGGTATGTGCTGTATGCACAACATTGCTGTTTTAACCCTGAAAATGGCAAAGAAACACGCTTATGATGCTCAGTTTAAGCTGAAGGCAATCAGCTACGCGGAGGAACATGGGAATCAAGGCACCGCAAGAAATTTTAGCATTAACGAGTCAATGGATTGTAGATGCTTGGACTAACGTGTCTGCTGGTACTGTTATCCGAGCTTTCGCAAAAGCTGGTATCCTTTCTGACGAGCCGCACATTACAGACAGTGACTTAGACAACAAGGAGCGAAGTGGACCTGCTCTGTTGGATTTTGCGCAGCTGTTCGATTCTGAAACAGAGGATGAGGACTTTGACGGATTTGAATAAAGACTATTACCGGTAATGTGCTTGTTTATACTATTTAAATAAAGTACAATCAAACTCAGTTTTGCTCCCGATCTATTTTTAATACGCACATTTGCATGCTTGCGTGTGTGTTGTAAGGCGGTGTGTGACTGAGACTGCGCCTTTTCGTACGGTGCGCCTTTTGGTCCGGAAAATACGGTGTGTTGTCTTACCCTACCAACACAAGGGGATTTTATGTCAACAGTTGGAAGGTCACTTTTTAGTCATTCTGACAGTACCTGAATGTAGTTAATTTTTTTTATGTTTTTATAGATTGTTGATGAAGAATTTGACGCATTGGAAGGTTTCTTTTACGTTCTGGAAAACGGAATCCTTCAGCTTCATGAAAATGTGGAAACATATTTGCTTCACCTGCAGGTATTTATCTATTATAAGACATGTCAGTACCAGAGAAAATGGGCATTTTTCATTTATTCCTCCTTTTGAAAACATAAAAGTGGCCAAAACCTAAAAAAAAAGCAAAAAAAAAAAAAAGTTTCCTGTGAATACACACTCATACAGAAACTTTCCTGTTCAGCTCGAAGATGTGGAAAATTAGTCAGTTTATTTCTGTCCAACCAGCTTGACGTGTGACTCATGTTCTGCAAACTTTGAAATGGCCAAGTCAACTAAAAGTTTTTTTTTCTTTTTAAAAAACCCTAACTTTAAATTTTTTTTCCGTTCCGTTCCGTCATCTTCCGCTTGTTCCGGGGTCGGGTCGCGGGGGCAACAGCCTCAAACAGGCAGCCCAGGCCTCTCTCTCCCCGGCCGCATCCTCTAGCTCACCTGGAAGGATCCCAAGTCGTTCCCCGGCCAGCTGTGAGACATAGTCTCTCCAGTGGGTCCGGGGTCCGCCCCTTGGTCTCCTCCCGGTAGGACGTGCCCAAAACACCTCGCCCGCGAGGCGCTCGGGGCGCATCCTGACCAGATGCCCGAACCACCCCATCTGGCTCCTCTCGACCTGGAGGAGGAGCGGCTCGACACCGAGCTCCTCCCGGATGGCAGAGCTCCTCACCCGATCTCTGAGTGAGAGCCCAGCCACCCTGCGGAGGAAGCTCATTTCGGCCGCTTGTACCCGCGATCTCATTCTTTTGGTCACCACCCACAGCTGGTGACCATAGGTGAGGGTTGGAACAAAGATCAACTTGTAAATCGAGAGCTTTGCTTTTCGGCTCAGCTCTCTCTTCACCATGACGGACCGATGCAGCGTCCTAGTTATTGCTGATGCCGCACCGATCTCCCGCGCCATCCTTTTTTTCCCCTAATTTTTTTTTTTTTTTTACTTCCTTTTTTGTGTGTGTTTGAGTTTTCATTTTAAATGTTAAAATAAGGTTTTTTAGGCTATTGTTGATTTTTCTAAATGCTTGAACAGCTGACGTTCAGTTGTATTTTTTTTTCTAATTAGATGGAAATCAATTTATGTAAAACAGCCAAACATATTTGCTGGAAAATTACTTTCTATTTGAAGAAAGTCACAAACAATCCAAGTAGATTAGCAGCCATTAAATTTTTCAGCCAATCGAGATCCTAATAAGCAATCAACAGTGAGGACGCTTTTTAAATTTACTGAATTTGAACAAAATAAATTAATCCAATCCTGATGTTCGTAGGGCTTCCTGTCCTGTAACACCGAAGAGTTCGACCTGGAAATGGACGGAGAGAGAGAATCTATCTGCTACAAGGAAATCTCCACCGCTCTCAGACAGTGGATCCTTCCTACATTTGTATGTTTTTTTTTTTTTTACATTTAGAGATCACTGGAAGATATCCTGATAAACTGGGACCTCATGAGAAACTAATCATCCGTTTTCTGTCTTTCAGGAGAAACGGATGAGAACATTAATCTACAAGCCTCTTTGTGCACTTCGGGATCTCCTGGTGGGCCCGCGGAACCTGATCAGAAAGAGACTGGACAAGCTGCTGGATTATGAAGTGATAGAAGCAAAATCTAATCTGAGCTATGAAGAACAAGCCGTGGCCAACACATACAGGTGAGGTGGACCGGTACGTGATACAACATCAGTGATACATGACATGGTTTTAGTAGATAGAAAGTTGATTCTGAGTGATTGGTTCCATTCTGTTTTGTCGTCTTCTGCTCATCTGGGGCTGGGTTGCGGGGGCAACAGCCTCAGACTGGAAGCCCAGGCTTCTCCCTACCCGGCTGTATCCTCCAGCTCACCCGGAAGGATCCCAAGTCATTCCCTGGCCAGCTGTGAGACATACTCTCCAGCAGGTCCAGGGTCTGCCTCTTGGTCTCCTCCCGGTGGGACAAGCCCAAAACACCTCACCAGCGAGGCGCTCGGGGGGGGCATCCTGACCAGATGCCCGAACCACCCACAGCTGGTGACCATGGGTGAGGGTGGGAACGTACAGCGGGGATAATAAGTATTTGACACATCAGCATTTTTATCAGTTTGGGGATTTCTAAGTGGGCTATTGACTCAAAATTTCCACCAGATATAGCCATCAAGCCAAATATTGAATTCATACAAACAAATCTGAACATTTAATTATACAAGTTGAGTCATAATAAATAAAGTGAAATGACACAGGGAATAAGTATTGAACACACTTTGTTTAATACTTTGTAGAAAAGCCTTTGTTGGTGATTATAGCTTCTAGACCAGCGGTCGGCAACCCGCGGCTCCGGAGCCGCATGCGGCTCTTTCATCCTTATAATGCGGCTCTTGGCCCATCTAAAAAAAATTACTAAAAAAATTTTTTAGTAATTTATTTTCCCAAGCCGCTTGGGAAAATAAATTACTAAAAAATTTTTTTTTTGTATTTAATTGAAGTGTGTTTTATTTGTGTTAGTTTTTATATTATTTTAGTTCTAAATTTGAAGATTATTGTGATCTTGAAATATTAAAATATTAATTAAATTATTTGATATTATTTTTTCGTCGCTCAAAATAGACGTCACACTGCGGAAGCTGGTATACCCGCTGAAACGCCGTCTATTTTGAGCGACTTTCAATCCCGGCAAAACCAATGGAGAAATGTAAGAAAAGAAAAATATCTCAAGAAAATAGAACATTCAATGATGCCTGGGCAGATTCATTTGCATTTACCTCGGGCGAGACTGGCCTACCAGTATGCCTAATTTGTGGAGAAAAACTGGCTAACAATAAACGGTCAAATGTCGCAAGACATTTTAACAATACACACAGAGCCTTTGCTGAAAAATATCCAGAGGGAGAAGAGAGGAAAAAAGCTGTTTCGGAACTTATGCAGAAGGATGACCGGACGAAAAATCAATTCAAGAAGTGGGTGAAGTCTGCAAATACAACTACATATGCAAGCTTTGTGGCCGCTCAGGAAATAGGCAGGCATGGGAAACCGTTCACAGATGGAGAATATATGAAAGAATCATTCCTTAAGATTTCAGAACACTTATTTGCGGACTTTAAAAACAAAGACGAAATTGTGCAGAAAATCAGAGAGATGCCTCTCTCTGCGAAAACTGTCAAAGACAGAACCATAAAAATGGCAGAAAATATCACAAAACAGCAATTCAAAGACATCAATTCAGCAGCAGCATACTCAATCGCCTGTGATGAGTCCAAAGACAAAACGGACATTGAACAAATAGCGCTGTTCTTCCGATATGTGAATTCTGCTGGACCACAGGAAGAAATGGTTGAGCTGATACCACTAAAATGCCAGACACGGGGGGAGGACATCTGTGAGGCTGTGCTTGATTGTTTACGAGCCAAAGAAATAAAAACAACCCACCTCGTGTCGGTGGCTACCGATGGGGCACCGAGTATGACTGGAGCGCACAGGGGCTTTGTGGCTTTGCTGCAGAAATCACTGGATAGAAAGCTGCTGACTTTTCATTGCATCCTGCACCAAGAGGCATTGTGCGCGCAAAGTTTTCCTCCAGAATGCACAGAGGTCATGAATGTTGTTATTCAGATTGTCAATGAAATAATGGCAAAAGGTTTAAATCACCGCCAGTTCCGTTCATTACTGGATGAGGTGGAGAGCGCATACTCTGATCTCCTGCTGCATAACAGAGTCCGGTGGCTGTCCAGAGGAGAGGTGCTTCAACGTTTTGCTGCATGTCTGGGAGAGGTGAAAACTTTCATGAGCAGCAAAGGGCTCACCTTTCCTGAGCTGGAACAGCCAGAGTGGCTGGAAAAACTCCACTTTATGGTGGACATGACAGCGAAACTAAACACGCTGAACACAACGCTTCAGGGGAGAGGAGGCACAGCGCTGCACATGCTGGAGGAGGTGTTGGCGTTTGAGCGCAAACTGACAGTTTTAGCCAGAGATTTACAGAGAGGCACACTGTCTCACTTCCCCTCTTTAAGGGAGTTCAAACAAGCTCACGGAGTGATCAATTCAGAGTATTTGCAGTCTACAATCACCACAATGCAAGCGTCGTTTGGTAAACGATTCCGTGAGTTCAGAGAGGAAAAAACCACATTGTCCTTCCCCGTCACTCTCCTGACCATTGATCCATCCCTGCTAAACGTGACTGCATTTGCAGGTGTAAGTCAACCTGCTCTGGAGCTGGAGCTGGCTGACATAGCTGACAAAGACATTTGGGTGTCCAAATTCAAACGCTTGACAGAGGACCTTGAAGATGTTGCCCGTCAGAAGGCCACTCTTGCTCAGAATCACAAATGGAGTGATATTGAGAACCTCCCGAGACCGGACAAACTCATATTTGAAACATGGAATGCCATCCCGACACCTACACGAACATGAAGAAATATGCCTTTGGAGTCCTGTCGATCTTCGGATCCACATATGTATGTGAGCAGCTATTCTCCACCATGAACTGCATTAAAAACAAACACCGCTTACGGCTCACAGATGACAGCTTACAGTCCTGCGTAAAGATTAAAGTGACTTCGTACAGCCCCGATTTGCAGAAGCTGTGCGCAGAGGTTCAGGAGCAGAAGTCCCATTAACCAGGTAAAATAAATATTTATGCAGATATTTTGCAAATATTTAATTTTCATTGTTTAGTGACACAGTGCTTTTTCCCCCAATTTATTTTATATATTCAAGTCAAGGCTCCGCTGCATACTTTGAAAGCCCAAGGGCCTTGGGCCAAGGCGATATAAGGATGACGGCTCACGGATTTTTCCCTTTTGTTTGCTGCATGCACAATTTAAATTCAGCTTTTTAATTTATTTGAAAGAGACATTCATTGTTATTATTTTTCAAGAATTCAAAATGTTCAAAATGTGTTCATTAAATGAATAAAATATAATTTTCTCTGTAGCGCGTGGATTTCATAAGAAAACATGCTGCGGTAAAGTAGTAGAAGTTTTTTTTTTTTTTTTTTTCATTTTAGATGTGCGGCTCCCAGTGTTTTCTTTTCCGTGGAAACCGGGTTCAAATGGCTCTTTCGGTGTAAAAGGTTGCCGACCGCTGTTCTAGACGCCTCTTGTATGGAGAGACCAGTCGTCTGCATTGCTCAGGAGTGATTCTGGCCCATTCTTCTACACAAACAATCTTTAAATCTTGAAGGTTCCTTGGGCCTCTCTTATGAACTTTGATCTTCAGTTCTCTCCATAGATTTTCTATGGGATTTAGGTCAGGTGATCATTCAAGCAACTTGATTTTCTTTCTTTGAAACCACTTGATTGTTTCCTTGGCCTTGTGTTTGGGATCATTGTCTTGCTGAAATGTCCACCCTCTTTTCAATTTCAGCTTTCTGGTTGATGGCAGCAGATTTTTATCCAGAATGTCCCGGTACATTTCTCTATTCATCCTGCCTTCAATAATATGAAGTCTGCCAGTACCCCTTGCTGAAAAGCAGCCCCAAACCATTGTGCTTCCTCCCCCAAACTTAACTGTTGGCATGGTGTTCTTGGGGTGGTGGGCAGTGCCATTTCTTCTCCAAACATGGTGTGTAGAATGACTGCCAAAAAGTTCAATTTTGCTTTCATCTGACCATACTATAGTCTCCCAATAATCCACAGGCTTCTCCAAATGCTGTTTGGCAAACTTTAACCGAGCCTCAACATGCTTTTTGTTCAGCAGTGGAGTCTTGCGTGGTGAGCGTGCATGGATGCCATGGCGGTTCAATGCATTGCTTATAGTTTTCTTTGAAACAACGGTACCTGCTGATGCAAGGTCTTCCTGAAGTTCTGCCCGAGTGGTTCTTGGCTCTTGGAGAACTCTCCTGATTATTCTTTGGACTCCTCGGACAGGGATCTTACGTGGAGCACCTGATCGTGGCCGGTTTATGGTGAACTAATGCTCTTTCCATTTCCGGATAATGGCCCCCACAGTGCTCACAGGAACATTCAGCATTCTGGAAATGCGCCAATAACCATTCCCATCAAAATGCTTTTCAACGATAAGATTACGAAGATCTTGAGAGAGTTCTTTGCTTTTACCCATCATGAAGTCTTTCCTGGGTAATGAGAAGTCTTTATAGGCCAACAATTAGGACTAAAGCAGCTGATATCAATTAGTACTGATAGGGGCCAGGGTTTCTCTCTCAATACTGACAGATTTCAGGTGATCTCCTGGCTTTCTATGCCATTTTGCACCTTGTTATCTTCATGTGTTCAATACTTATTCCCTGTGTCATTTCACTTTATTTATTATGACTCAAGTTGTAAACTTAAATGTTCAGATTTGTTTGTATGAATTCAATATTTGGCTTGATGGCTACATCTGGTGGAAATTTTGAGTCAATAGCCCACTTAGAAATCCCCAAACTGATAAAAATGCTGATGTGTCAAATACTTATTCTCCCCGCTGTAGCTCTCGTTCCGTCATCTTCCGCTTGTTCCGGGGTCGGGTCGCGGGGGAAACAGCCTCAAATGGGCAACCCAGGCCTCTCTCATACTGGCTGGATCCTCCAGCTCATCCGGAAGGATCCCAAGTCTTTCCCCGGCCAGCTGTGAGACATAGTCTCTCCAGCGGGTCCGGGGTCTGCCTCTTGGTCTCTTCCCAGTGGGACGTGCCAGAAACGCCTCACCAGCGAGGCGCTCGGGGGGCATCCTGACCAGATGTCCAAACAACCCCATCCGGCTCCTCTCGACCTGGAGGAGGAGCGGCTCGACACCGAGCTCCTCCCGGATGGCAGAGCTCCTCACCCGATCTCTAGTTGAGAGCTCAGCCACCCTGCGGAGGGAGCTCATTTCGGCCGCTTGTATCCGCGGTCTCATTCTTTCGGTCACCACCCACAGCTGGTGACCATAGGTGAGGGTTGGAACGTAGATCGACTTGTAAATCAAGAGCTTTACTTTTCGGCTCAGCTCTCTCTTTATCACGACGAACTTATGCAGCGTCCTAGCTATTCCTGATGCCGCACCGATCCGCCTGCCGATCTTCCACTCCATCCTTCCCCCACTCGTGAACAAGACCCCGAGATACTTAAACTCCTCCACTTGGGGCAGGACACTGTCCCTGACCTGCACGGGACATTCCACCCTTTTTTGGGCGAGAAAATTAGCAGGTATCAGCAAAGGGAGACAATGAAATCATCATCTATAGTTTCTTCAATAAAATAAGTGGAAAATGATATCAATGGAATTCAAAGTCACACATTTTGAAATAACAGTGCGCTTGATCAATTTTTAATATTTATTTTGAGTGTGTGAAGATGGTAGTGTGTGTGTGGCCCTGCAAGAGACTGGCAACTTGTTCGGGTTATACACTGCCTCTCACCTGAAATGAGCCGGGCGAGACGCCCCTGTGACTCCATTAGGGTTAAGTGGTTGAGAAGACGATGGAATCTTTTCACCTCAGAATTTAACATACATGTTTCATATCTTGCCTTACACTACATCAAGACAATGCATCATATAAACCAACCTTGTGCATCAGATACATTTTTGAGCCATAAAAAAAGTCCACACGCACAAATAGGACACATTAAAAATGCTTTTGTCCCAGTTTTTTTCACTGAATGAACTAAAACGTTTTTTCATTTATTATATTTTGCAGTAAAATCAAGACGTTAAAAGCTTGTTTCTTATTGTGCTGCACAGTGGTTGCAGTTGCCAAGCAACAACACATGTACTGTATGCAGTAAGCTGAAGAATGTAGCCGAATTAGGCAACAATGCTTAACAGTTTAATGCATTTTTACAGGATTAGAAATAAAGCAGAATTCTACATTATTTCTACTTCCAACTCATTTAGATTGGCTACTTTCTGCAAATATTTTGCCCTTTTCAACTTTGCAAGTCACTAACTCTTCTTTTTTAAAAAACTGAAACTACCATATTTTCACAACCAAAAGGCGCACCGTATTAAAAGACGCAGTCCCAGTTTCGTGTGCTCTGTTTTTAACACACAGATAAGGCGCACCTGACGATAGGGCGTGGGTTTTATTTACATATCCTCTACTTTGTACGTCCACCTTACAAAAACACACAAACAAGCAGATAAGCTTGCGTATTTAAAAATAAATCAGGAGCTAAACTGAGTTTGGTTGTCTTTATTTAAATATTATTTACAGTCGTCATAAAGTCATTTATCAAATCCATCCAAGTCCTCATCCTCTGTTTCAGAATCTAACGGCTGCACTAAATCCAACCTCGCAGGTTCACTTTCCTCACTGTCTGAGTCACTTTCCAGACCGTGCGGCTCCTCGGAAATGATGTCGGCTTTTGCTAAAGCTCGGACAACAGTGCCATCAGACACGTTAGCCCAAGCATCTACAATCCACTGGCAAACTGTAGCGTAACTCACCCGGCGCTGCCATCCACCCTTTGTGAAGCTGAGGTCTCCTTCGGTCATCCATCGCTCCCATGCCGCTCTCAACCTTACTTTGAACGGCCGATTCGCGCCGATCTCCAGCGGTTGGAGTTTTTTTGTCAGACCTCCCGGAGTCACAGCAAGGGTAGTGTTCATCTGCTTCACTTGTTTTTTCACAACACAGATAGGGCGCACCGCTCATTTTGAAGAAAGTCTAAGACTTTTATTTGCGCCTTATGGTCGTGAAAATACGGTACGTGTTATTGTGTAAAGATTCATAGTACTATTTCAGTTATTATTTCTCCTTTAGGACAATGAACACGTTGCTGCTGAATGAGCTTCCTCGCTTTAACGGCTTGGCTCTTCAGATGATCTGGAGCATGTTAGGGACGTTCAGCTGTCTGCATAAAGACCTGGCGACAGACATGGAGCAGCTTTTCCAGAGCTTTGCACAACAGGTATAACATGTTACCCACAAAAAAAGAAGACACAAAGAGCGCAGTTGAGATGTGTTTATGCATTAATATTATTGCACTTTCTAACAAATTTTTCTCAATAAACTTGCTTCCTGAAAGCCCTAAAAAAAAAAGCAGATTTTTATTCATGCTTAACTAAAATAGGCCGACTCCTAATGAGATGAGAGTGTAATTATTTTTTTTTTGTCGTCTCTGTGCAGCTTCCTCACAGCTACCTCCAGTCTGGTGCATTCTGGGAATGGGCGGAGACGGCTGTACTCGAGGGAGCAAAAAAACTGGAGAATTTATGTCAAACTGTGGAGGAAACTCTCAACATGCCAGTCGTCCAGGTGGGATTAGAAATGATAACGCTCTCTTTCTGTGTATTGACTTTGTGTTGTGGAGTAATTTTTTATTTTGTTTGGTCTTCGGTCTGTTAATTCAGAGGGAAGCATTTATTCAAACTTCATTTAAGCTGGAAAAAAATCTGGCAAATCTATGAATATCTTTCCTGTAGTGCAGCTCTGAATAAGAATAAGATGCCCGAACCACCCCATCTGGCTCCATCTCTCCCTTCTCTAACCCCGGCTGCATACTCCAGCTCACCCGAAGGATCCCAAGTTGTACAGGGTCCAGAATAAAATAGAGTAAGAGTTGGGAAGCTCTGTAAACTGAGACCAACAACTTGATGGCTAACCTCTTGTTTGTTTGCTTTTGCTCCATCTTCGGCAGATTTGGGTGAAAGTATGAATATTTTGTTTTTGGGTGGAGGTGAGGGCACTGGACAGTGGTGTACCTCTGGAGAGCTTTGGTGGACAATCTAAAATATTTATTGTATTATTTGCTCACATTTGTTCTTTTTTTATTTTCAATTCTTTCTTCAGAAGCCTGCTACATTACGTTTAAAAAAATTATTAAAAAAATAATTAAAAAAATAAAAATGCTTGATAAATCCATTCTTTTAATCAAGACTGATCAGACTACATACCTAATCATTTCTCTGTTACGGGTGTCAAATCTTAATTTAAATGATTTTAAAATTTATTTTAGTTCATCAAAATCTTTTAAAAACCAGAAGTTGTTCATAATTCCCTTTATTTGTTTCATTTAAAGAAAGAGCTGAGCCAAAAAGCAAAGCTCTCAATTTAAAGTCGATCTACGTTTCAACCCTCACCTATGCAGCTGGTGACCGAAAGAATGAGATCGCGGATACAAGCGGCCGAAATGAGCTTCCTCCGCAGGGTGGCTTGGCTCTCACTCAGAGATCAGGTGAGGAGCTCTGCCATCCAGGAGGAGCCCGGTGTCGAGCTGCTCCTCCTCTAGGTGGAGAGGACTCAAATGGGGTGGTTCGGGCATCTGGTCAGAATGCCCCCCGAGCGTGTCACTGGTTAAGTGTTTCGGGCACGTCCCGCCGGGATGAGACCGAGCGGCAGACCCCGGACCCGCTGGAGAGACTATGCCTCACAGCTGGCCGGGGAACGACTCTGGATCCTTCCGGGTGAGCTGGAGGTGCAGCCGGGGTGAGAGAAGGCTATGCTTCCCGTCTGAGGCTGTTGCCCAGCGACCCAACCCCGAATGAGTGGAAGACGACGGAACGGAATGGTCGTGGTGACATTTCTCCACACAATGCACTCAAAAGTATGAGTCAGCAGAAAGAGTTCAAAAGCAACATTCACTCTTTTGTCGTCATTATTCACTTGATTGGTATTTTAATTACTCCTTGACACGTGATTTTTCTGCTTAAACCATGTCAGTGTTTCCAGTTTCACCGCCTTTTAAAAGCCATTACGTACTCTGCATAACTCAGAAAACCTGCAGAGCAACTTATAAAAATAATCTGTGGATGGTGTCACATTTCTTTAAGTCAAAGTTCAAGACGATGCTTGTTATTTTTTTATTTTAATGACTCATCAGGTCGTTCATAAATCCTTAAAAAAGCAAGAGATGAGATCCGCTTTTTAAAATTTCACTTTTTTTTTTTTTTTTATTATAGGACAATACTTTAAATTGAAATGCACCGTGGGACAAAATTTTAACTTCATGTGGTCATAAATCTTACATTTTACAGGAAAAAAATCATCTATTTTTCGAGAAATACGTTGATTAAAAAGATCATTACTTGCAGATCTGTTACTTTCTAGAGTTGAAAAAAGCAAAGTAACAAATTGCAGGTTCTACGTGACATAAAAGTGGAAAAAAAAAAGCCATATTTTAAAGGACTAATCGTCACAGATCTCTTCAACTAACAAGACTAATCTGCATTAATAATATTAAATTCAGATGTTGTCACTTTTTGTTTCCATCAGCCTCTCAGTCCGTCCTCTCACCGCCGCCTCAAGCAGCTGACTGATAAACACGGTTCTGGAAAGATCTACCAGGTGATGAACACCGTGGTGGGAAGTCGGGATCTGGACCTGAACCTGGCTAAGGGCGAGCTGGTGGCCATCGTAAGTGAGGCAGACACGCGCGGAGACAAACGGAGATGGCTGGTTGATGCTGGAGGTAAAACTCTCCACTCAGATTCTTGATCACGGTAAACCAAAGTTTTCTGTTGATATTATAGTCGTGGATACTAATCGTACTTCATTGATCCCTCGTTGTAAAATGATCGTGAAG
The DNA here is from genome assembly GCA_902685375.1 of Neostethus bicornis. Classification (NCBI taxonomy): domain Eukaryota; kingdom Metazoa; phylum Chordata; class Actinopteri; order Atheriniformes; family Phallostethidae; genus Neostethus; species Neostethus bicornis. The sequence continues at coordinate 7,441,603 of CACRXE010000076.1, read as the reverse complement.
CATTGCACCGCAGCGGGCAGCCATAACGGCACCAATGATGGTAGTTAATGGGTAATGGGTGTCTTAATCAGGGACGCTTAGGCATGAGCTCATGGTTGAAATCAAGCCTGCAACTCTTTGGTCCAAAGACTGGCATTCTATCATTGAGCTACGCCTCCTCTTGAACAACTTATTCCTTATCAGGTTGTGTGGGTTGCAAGAGTGTATGGCTGATTACAGGCGAGAGGCAGGATACACCTCGAATAGGTCACCAGTCTGCTGCAGGGCCACAGGCAACCATCCACACACACACACAAACACACACACACACACACTCCAATTTGATATTCTGTTTTCAAAAGGCAGCTCTTTACTGACATCTTGTGGCTGAATTTTGTCATTACTCTGAAGTTGTATCAGTATCTAAAATAAATAATAAATAAATAAAATATAAATACATAAACAAATTACTCTATTCATCCCTATGTGTGCTGCACTCCTTACACCGCAGCAGGCTGCCCTTTGACGGCGCCAATAGTGGTAGAAGCGGGGGTTAGGTGTCTTCTCCAAGGACCCTAGACGTGCTCTCTGTGGGACGCAAACCTGCGACCTTCCGGTCCGCGCGCGAACGCTCTAACCACTGAACTGCCGTCTCCTCCCTCTGTTTACCCAACCAGTTTGTTGTCCAAACCAGTGCTTTATTTAAAATGTTTTCTTCTTCACGACACAAAATTATCATTAAAATATGTATTATTAACAAATAAAAAGGGTTGTGTTTGGTTATCAAGTTACTAATTTTATTTTAAAGTCATTTCTTACGTTACGTTTTTTTTTTTACGTTAATTGTCTAACGACGTAAATGTTTGTCTGATCAGGAAAAAGAGGCTACGTTCCCGCTTCCAAGCTCATCTGTTATCACCAGGCGACGACTAACCCGCCTCCTTCACCTCATATCAACGTGCCATTGGAGGTTACTGAAGTCAGAAGACATTCCTACACCCCCGAGAGCCAATCGGTGGGAGTCTTGAACCAGACGTGTTTCCAGGTATTTAACTGTTGACTTTATTCTTTTATAGACCCGCTCAGCGTCATGCATCGAAAACAAAACTGATAAGGATTGTTTTATTTTGAGAAAACCGTTTGAAACGACTAAAAATCAAGAGGAAACCTTAAAAGAGATGGTTATGAAATCACAGCAAATTTAACTCTAGTTTCAATCTGTTAATTAAAGTCCAGGCAGTGTGATAGGAATTGTTGTGTCGTCTGTAAAATGGTTTTAGAAGCATTTTGAACCAAACCCAAACTTCAGAGGGGACCAAAGGAAAGGCCAAAAGAGAGAAACATGACCTCTCCTGCAGGCAAGCAGTCAGCGATCTGCTGAAAGATATTCAGGGACAGATCTGTAAATAGCTTTACATCAGTGCTGTCTGAATTTAGGAAATGCACAGATCAGATTCCAAGCATCGCTTTCAGAAAGAAAACTTCTAGTTTTGCCTCGATTTGCCTAAAATGAAAAAGGATAAATCTTTATCTGACGCATGCTGTTGGTTTTGTTTCAATACGACACCGACTAGAACTAGACACATTTATTCTGGGTTATTATTTACAGGTCATCAGAATTTTTTTTTTTTTTTACTCAATCTATTCACTTGGGTCATTTTTTCCTCCTGGTAGAAATGACAGATATATATTTCAAAATAAAAGCTTTAGAATATTTGAAGTGATTAATCATCACAGGTAACGATCAGTGTAAATGTGGAACCCCCCCAAAATATACAATGAAAAACAAATGGCTTATCTTATTGTATTCAAAAAGAGATCAGGCTATAGATTAGGACCTAATCTTTTTAATTTTATTAGATTGAGAAATGTACTTCTGGTCTGTAAAATTTAGAAAAAAAAATGCTAAAATTTAAGTTGGGGGCGCGGGGAAATATGTCAACCGTTTCAGCTGTTTGTGCTATTTTAGTTTTTCTTTTCTTTTTTGTAGATATTTACAATTCTTTTATAGGTCAATCTACGGTCATCCAGACCCTCATTCTCCTTAAAAATGCAAGAAAACTCCTAAAAATTGAGAATCGTACATATATAAAAAAAAACTAAAATAGCACAAACAAAACTTTTTACAGCACAAAAAAACAAACAATGGACATGTTTTTTGTTTATTTTTGTCTACATATATATACATATATATATATATATATATATATATATATATATATATTTAAGAAGGACCAGCTTCACGGAGGTTATTATAAGTCTGTTCAGCTGTTTAAACAATAATCTTTGACACATTGGTTGCTCGTCCCGGGAGAGGGATCTCTTTCGTGTGGATCCCCACGAGGTTTCTCATTTTTTTCCCCACAGATATTTTTTTTTAAGTTTTTTCTCACCGTGAAGGAGAGTCTAAGGGCATAAATGTGCTAGTCTTGTTTAGTTAGCATTTGTTAGTTATTTTTCTTGCTGTGTATTTGTGTTAATCATTCCACTTTTTTATGTGAAGCCCACTGAGACGGAAATTCTGTGATTTCGGGCTATACAAATAAAATAAAATTGAATATTTTATCCTGAAGGGTAAAACAGTAGAACATCCATTGCCTGATCAGGAAGCATATTAACGACACAACCGAGTTTGGAGTGTTTCCGCAGGAATTGTTTCAAGGTTTTCTGTCTTTCTGCTCGATGATCAGAGAACGAGACGGTGCTCATCTGTAAAATCTGATTGCTGTCGATTTTAGATTGTGCGTGCGTTGCGATGATCGCACATCAAACTTTATGATTTTCTAAATGAAACGATACAAACTCTGTCAGTTGTCCAACGTGTTGACTGATGGCCGTGACACCACTCTGCAACAAAAGAATCAATCTGTCACATCTTTGACTTTGTGTGTGTGTGTTTTGTCGTCTCTCTGTCTTTCTGAGGTCCGACAAGTTTTTTAAGTTTCATTTCAGACTTGGATTGTAGAGACCGGATCGCAAAAAGTTGAGGCAAGACTTTGAGTTGGTTTTAATTTGAGAGTCTTTATCATAGATTTCATCCCTAAACGTTCTCAGAAAAATAGAAAAGTGTGTGTGTGTGTGTGTGTTATTAATGGAAAGCTCCATAATTAGCTGTTTAACCTTGTAAGTCGGTTAGTGTGTGAAGGGTTGTGGGGTAATTTATGCGACGCAGGGCTGCAGGCTGAGATAAACCCTGGTGGTATGTAGGTGTGCGAGTGTGTGTATATGTCCGTGTGTGTGTGTGTGTGTGCGGAGCTGGATTGATTTACGTTTGCGTCCAAGCGAGTGAGAGGAGTGTCAGTGCTAGTAAATTTATTACAGTTTATGGGAGGGTGTGCACGAGATATTTAAGTGAATACGTGTGTGTGCGGACACGTATGTGTCGATGCATACACAGCGTGTGTGTTTCTCACGTTATGAGACCTGTGCTGGTGTGTGACAGAGATATGCTTTTCCTGTAAAAATGAGTGATCGTTCCGGTGTCCTTACGTAGGCGATTCCTCCTTTTCCTCCGCTCCGTCAATCCACTGTGACCCTGAGTCTACTCGTATACACACACACACACACACACGTGCTCTGCCCTCTCTGTGTGATTGTGGGTTTCTGTTTTCTCATCCCCACTTGCAGAGTAGAGCGTAGTATTACGTTGAAGATGTTTTCACTGCAAGTTAAAGCGAGAATGAATCAGTGCTTTTGCATTAAAAAAATAAGACGTTCCAAAGCATGTTGTGTATCAGTGCTCTGCATACATCAGCAGCAGATCAAACGGACCCTCCTGCTGCATGGAGATGATACTGGTTGTAGTAACGGAGCACATGGAGTGAAAAAGGTGGACGGAAAAAAAAAGGCAGAAAAACGTGGATAAAATGAAAATTATGCTTGATATTTGGAGATATTTACTACAGAAGAGATGGTACTTTAAACGAGTATTCTGCAAGATCAGAGTGTTCGTTAGGTCGGTTGGGATCAATCGTTAGATCCCAAGGAAAGGTTTTGTTGATCTGAAGGTGTTCCGAAAAAAAAAAAAAAAAAAATCCGGGAGGAGCTCGGCGTCGAGCCGCTCCTCCTCCAGGTCAAGAGGAGCCAGATAGGGTGGTTCGGGCATCTGGTCAAAATGCCCCCAGAGCACCTCGCGGGCGAGGTGTTTTGGGCACGTCCCACCGGGAGGAGACCAAGGGGCAGACCCCGGACCGGCTGGAGAGACTGTCTCACAGCTGGCCGGGGAATGACTTGGGATTCTTCCAGGTGAGCTGGAGGATGCAGCTGGGGAGACAGAGGCCTGGGCTGCCCGCTTGAGGCTGTTGCCCCCGCAACCCGACCCCGGAACAAGCGGAAGATGACGGAACGAAAAAAAAAAAAAATCAGTTTATTTATCGCTCCTCAAATGAAAACTTGTTGGGTTTTTTGGCTTTTTTTTTTTTTTTGTTTGGCACATCCGTTCGATATGGAAGATTACCAAGGGGGGAGACAGTGGCTCAATTGTAGAGCGTTCGCCCGCAGACTGATAGTTACCCGGAAGTTTGCAGGTTTGCATCCCACCAAGTGCAACTAACCCCCTGTTTCTCCCACTATTAGCACCATCATAGTTGGCAGCGTCCTGCAGTGTGATGCAGCCCATAAACTTTCTGTTGAGGGATTAATAAAGTATATCAAAATAAATTAAATTTGAATTACTGTTTACCTCATTTACTGTAACCATAGCAACCAAACAGCACGCTGTTCTAGCGTCTTTCTCCGCTTCTCCGCCACATGTCATCTAGTAACAGTGTAACAAATTCTTGTGAAAATAAAAAATTTGTCAAAGTCTCAAACATTTACTCCGTTTTCTAAAAAGCTCTATATACATTTAGACGTGTGAATCTATCTGTATAGTGATTTTATTTTTACTTAATCAGGAAAGTCCTGTCCTGGCCAAGAGGCAGCAAAAGTAGATTGTAGCTTGTTGATATGTATAAGTTGACATGGGTAATAGCTATACAAATATGATGGAAATGCTACAAATAATTAGGATCAACAGTCCAGAGCAATGGAGAGTGTGGAAAAGAGGTGAAGAAGCGTGTGCAGGCAGGCTGGAACGAGTTGAGAAAAGTATCAGGTGTGATGTGTGATAGAAGAGTTTCAGCTAAAATGAAAGGAAAATTGTACAAAACCGTGATGAGAGCAGCCATGCTGATTGGTCTAGAAACAGTGGCACTGAGGAAAAGACAGGAAACAGAGATGGAGGTAGCAGAGATGAAGATGCTGAGGATCTCTCTGGGAGTGACCAGGATGGACAGGATCAGAGGAACAGCACATGTTGGAGGTTTTAGGGATAAAGTCCGAGAGGCCAGACTGAGATGGTTTGGACATGTGCAGAGGAGAGAGAGAGAGTACATCAGAAGAAGGATGCTGGGTTTGGAACCACCAGGAAAGAGGACTAGAAGAAGACCAAAGAGGAGGTTCATGGATACAGTGAAGGAAGACATGAAGATAGTTGGTGTGACCAAAGAGGATGCAGCAGATAGGGTTAGATGGAAGAAACTAACTTGCTGTGGCGACCCCTGAAGGGAAATGCCGAAAGAGAAAGAAGACGACGGAAATGCTACATTTTGGATATCTGTCCAAGTTAACACCCTGAATTGTTCTCCAATAATTTTTCTTGTTCTCCACATGTCGGAATCAGATTTATTTCTGCGTCTTAAATCTGCAGAACAGCAGCTCTGATCTTTGATCTTCTTGTCCCAGTTCTGGGGTTCTAACACTTTGTCCCAATTCTTTTCTCCTGTTTCTTTCCTCCATTCAGCAGGAGAATGGTTTTCTCAACTTTTCTCATTCTGATAGCCATGATCACATCACCTCTTTTTTTTTTTTCCCTTCATGTCGGTGATTTCATTTAATGCTAATTTGTGCAAAGCTTTAATGTCAAAGCTGAGATGAAGTTTTTTTTTTTTTAATGACACTGAACAGCTAGCGAGGTTCTACTGCTGCTGGCGATCTGTCACACCAACACAGTCTCATTAGAGGCCTTCGCTCCGGCCGTGTGTGAGTGCCCAATGATGAGTTGGGATTTGTCCAGACACAACCAGTGGACCTAGCTTTGTTTCATCCTGACCTTTTCAGGTTTAACCTTTGCAGAGAAAATTACACAGAGTGTGTGGGATTGTGTTTTTACACATTGGCATGATTCTTCAGAATATCTGTTAAGGAAATGTGTAAGTTGACTTTTGAGCAATATCTGTTAAAAATGGCCTTAATGTAGAATATACTAATCTTCTTCTTCTCCTTTCGGCATTTCCCTTCAGTGGTCCACATAGCAAGTCAGTTTCTTCCATCTAACCCAGGCATGGGCAAAACTGCGGCCCGTGGGCCACATGCGGCCTGTTAAAAGGTTTAATCCGGCCCGCCAAACTAGAAAAAAAAAAACATGTTAGTTTGATTTTTTGCAATTCTGATGTTCGTCACTAAATGATGCCAAAAATATGTACAACAACACTGCTCCCATTAAAATGTGTGTGTCTGCGTGATGCGCACACCTTCAAAATAAACAGTGTGTACAAATATGGAAGGCCATCGAGCCCAATACACGTACGTAAACAAGCATGATAGATGTTAAAACAAGCCAAATGTTACATCAAGCGCTTAGATTTCAAACCTAGCGCCGCTAACTGCACGTTTTTAAGCGCTATCGCACTAGATTTCAGACCGAGCACCGCTAGATTTAAGATTTAACGCTCTTGATGTAACATTTAGCGCTTGTTTAAAATCTAGCGCGTCATTCTATCGGTCTAATCTAGCGGTTACCAAAACATGCCATCCATCTGCTCCTGTTCCCAGGGGCGAATCCAGAATTTTCTTAAAGGGGGGGCACAAAACGAGCACCTGTGGTGCTCGCCAGTAGAGAGTGGTCTGGGGGCATCCCCCCTCTCCCCAGAACCTTTTGGAAAAATAAGTAATTTTTCTGCATTTTGGTGCATATTTGAACCAAAGTTTACAATAATGAAAGTAGTAAGAACACTTTTTTTTTGTTGATCTGGGGGGGGGGTTGGCTTTCTGCCCCCGGGTCCGGCCCGCTTGTCAAATGTGGCCCGCGAGTCAAAAGGTTTGCCCACCCCTGACCTAACCCTATCTGCTGCATCTTCTTCGGTCATGCCAACTATCGTCATGTCTTCCTTCCACTCCTGTAGAATATTATAATAAATATTATCTGTTTGCACGAAATCGTAAAATAATTATTTTTTATAATTACATGAAAAAAAGGTTTGTGCAAAACTAAAACATAAAATATGTTTTAGTTACTAAAATATGAAATATCTAAAATATAAAATTTTAACTAAAATATGAAATGTCTAATGTAATTATATCACTATCTTCTGTTGGAGTGTATTCTTTTTTTTGTGTGTGTTTTTCTTTTGTTTTTTTCCCTTACTGTAGAACTTGCTTTTCTCGTACTACTGCTCCCTATTATGTTGGTACTATTATGTTGGTACTATTATGTTGGTACTATTATGTTGGTACTGTTATGTTGGTACTGTTATCTTGGTACTATTATCTTGGTACTATTATCTTGGTACTATTATCTTGGTACTATTATCTTGGTACTATTATCTTGGTACTATTATCTTGGTACTGTTATCTTGGTACTGTTATCTTGGTACTATTATCTTGGTACTATTATCTTGGTACTATTATCTTGGTACTATTATCTTGGTACTATTATCTTGGTACTATTATCTTGGTACTAGTAACCAGGTCCATATCCTTTCATTTAATTGTCTTAAGGTTAAAACAATATAAAATGAATTAATTATTGTAAATATGTATCATATGAGCACTGGGGGTGGGGTTAAATAAGTTTTCTTTCCCCCACTCCTTCTTGGACATTAGAAACTTTGATTTGTGCACTTGTTATACCTTGTTATTATTCCTATTGAGTTGCTGTACAAAATAATGTTTATGTTGATTTGAGAACATGCTACCCTGTCCAAGATAAATAATAATAATAATAAAAAAAAAACAGTGGGGTTTTTACATGTTACCCTGCGGGGAAGGACGGCTCAGTGGGTAGAGAGAGTGTCCTGTTATCGATTGCCTTCCGTTTATCCATAGCTAGGTTGTGGGGGTAACTACCTCAGACAGGAAACCCATGCTTCTCTAATCCCGGCTGCATCCTCCAGCTCACCCGGGAGGATTCCAAAGTGTTCACCGGCCAGCTGTGGGACATAGTCTTTCCAGGAGATCTGGAACCTGCCCCTCGGTCTCCCAGTGGGAGCACCCCCCGATTGACCAGACTAACCAGATACCCAAACCCACCCAATCTGGCTTTGCTCCACTTGGAGGAGCATAGGCTTTAACTCCAAGATCCTCCTGAACAGCAGAGCTCTTCCCTCTATCTTTGAGTGAGAGCCCAGCCACCCTGTGGAGGAAGCTCTTTCCAACCACTTGTATCCATGATCTCATTCTTTCGGTCACCGCCCACAGCTGGTGACCATAGGTGACTCAAAACGTGTCTTTAAAGGAATTTAAAAAAAAAAAAGTCCGGGATGGGAATTAGCGCCTCCAAATCCGAGACCATGGTCCTCGCCCGGAAAAGGGTGGAATGCCCCCTGCGGGTCAGGGACAGGGTCCTGCCCCAAGTGGAGGAGTTTAAGTATCTCGGGGTCTTGTTCACGAGTGGGGGAAGGATGGAGCGGGAGATCGACAGGCGGATCGGTGCGGCATCAGCAATAACTAGGATGCTGCATCAGTTCGTCGTGGTGAAGAAAGAGCTGAGCCGAAAAGCAAAGCTCTCGATTTATAAGTCAATGTACGTGCCCACCCTCACCTATGCAATCGCGGGTACAAGCGGCCGAAATGAGCTTCCCCCGCAGGGTGGCTTGCTGTCACTCAGAGATCGGGTGAGGAGCTCTGCCATCCGGGAGGAGCTCGGTGTTGAGCTGCTCCTCCTCCAGGTCGAGAGGAGCCAGATGGGGTAGTTTGCCCGAACGCCTCGCGGGCGAGGTGTTTCGGGCACGTTTCACCGGGAGGAGACCAAGGGGCAGACCCCGGACCCGCTGGAGAGACCATGTCTCACAGCTGGCTGGGGAACGACTTGGGATCCTTCCGGGTGAGCTGGAGGATGCAGCCGGGGAGAGAGAGGCCTGGGCTGCCCGTTTGAGGCTGTTGCCCCGGCGACCCGACGCCGAAACAAGCGGAAGATGACGGAACGGAACGGAAAAAATTCTTTCCTTCGTTCATCAAAACCTTCAGATAGAAACACTCACAGTTGAATCTTTTTCATTTCGCAGGTTATCGCCGCCTACGATTTCACCGCGAGAGGAAACCATGAAATTTCTGTGCACGCCGGCGAGCGCGTCCGCGTTCTCGAACGTCACGACAAGCGAGGGAACCCAGAATGGAGCCTTGTGGAATCCAGCGGTGGTCAGAGAGGCTACGTCCCCTCTAACTACCTCGCCATCATGCCTGCAGGAATGGGACCACCGATGGGTTTCTTACCTAACTGCTAACAAGCAAAAAGACATTTTATTTATTAAGTATATTAATAACCGGTAGAATGTGTGACCATAATCATATCATTTTCATGTTCAGAATGTGTTTACCACTGTGAGTATCGGCCACTGTGTGTGCTTAGACTGTTTTCTGGAATATTTAAATACAGTCTCTCTTCTTTTCTTGAAGCAATGCCGTATCATCTATTTAATCTACTTCTAGAGGCTTCCTGGTAATGTTGGAGGTCCTTAACTTCAATCTAATAAATATATTTATAATCTCTTATAGAGGTGAAAACAATCTCTAAACATAAATTTTCAAGCTGCCGTTTAGAAAAGTTAAATCTCAAGAGCTAATTAATCTGAGATGTGTGCAATAGAAGAGCAAACTTTTTTTTTTTCATTTTTGGTGGAAAATCTTTGTCCTAAGTTGCAAATGAGACAGCGGTTAAACCAGGGGTGGGCAAAAATTTTGGTTCGTGGGCCATATTGATTTCTAACATTTGACAACGTGTCCGGAACAGGGGCAGATGGATGGCATGCTTTTGTAACCGCAAGAGTAGACCGATCGAATTGCGCGCTAGATTTTAAACAAGCACGCTAAATGTTACATCAAGAGTGTTAAATTTCAAATCTAATAACGATAGGTCTAAAATCTTGTGCGATAGCACTTAAAAAGTGCATTTAGCGGTGCTACGTTTGAAATCTAAGCGCTTGCTGTAACATTTTGCTTGTTTTAACGCCTAACAAGCTTGTTTACATGCGTATATTCGGCCTAATGGCTTTCCATATCTGTGCACACTGTTTATTTTGACAGCGTTTACATCACGAAAACACACACATTTTAATGGGAGTAGTGTTGTTGTATTTTTGGCGCCATCTAGTGAGCAAACATCAGAATTGCAGGAAAAATAAAACATTAACAAGGTTTATTTAATTTTTTCAGGTTCGGCGGGCCAGATTAAAACGTTAAACGGGCAAGTTTCTGGTGTCTCACTCCTGGACACTGAGGAGAGCAGGAGGCTTCGTGTTAAGAAATGATCTTAAAGTAAACGTCATTTTCAGTTTTTGGAGGATTTTTCTTGATAATTTTTAAAAAGTTGGAAAAAAAAAGCTCACAAGTTAAACGGAAAATTTGATTTAGTAACCGATGCAATAAAAAAATCATTCTTGATCGAAATGGTGGCATCAGAGAGAAAAGAAGAGGGATTTAAGAGGGAGTGAAATAAGAATTTTTTTTCATTGCTTGATGTGAAATATCAGTAATTTTCTCAAAGAAACAAAAGATTAATTTTGTCGGACGTATTTTTAGTTTTTCAAAAGCCATCTTTTGTCCGTATTTTGAGTTTTATTCTCTTAAATTTTTATTTAAAAATGGCAGAGATGATTATTTTTTATTAGAAGGATCAAACATCATAAGCAACAAAAATTTTTGAGAAAAATTGTTTAGCACTTGGAAAAATCCGAACAATCTCTTTTATTTTTTTGCCCCAACTGATTGAGCGAAATGTGTGAAATGTCAATGGCCTCTTGTGGTTTTAATAGAACGGTGATGGCTGCTATCAGTCCTGGTCAACATACTGACACCAGTCCTTTATCAGCTGTGGAAATGTCACCTTCATCCTCTACAGCCTACAAAAACTTTCCTGCAGCTCCTCACACCTGGTTGTTAGGATTTGAACTGTTTTCAAATTTCTCTTGCCAATTTTTGCTCATAGAAAATCTGCAGACATTGTGCCATTGGGTATATCAAGACATGCAGGGGTAAATCCCCCTCGCCATAACCCCATCTTTAAAAACACCTCTTTCCTAAAAAAGGGAGGCAAAGTTTTCCATGGCATCATCCCAGAGGAACTTTTCCAGATTCAGATTCCAGATACAGGTGAAAACTGAAGAAAGGAATTTCGGCTACAAAATTTTTTTCATTTTGATCAACCATGTTCCTTTTCACCAAACACGGACTGCAGGTCAGGGACAGGATCCTGCCCCAAGTGGAGGAGTTTAAGTATCTTGGGGTCTTGTTCACGAGTGGGGGAAGGATGGAGCGGGAGATCGACTAGAGGATCGGTGCGGCGTCAGCAATAACTAGGACGCTGTATCGGTCTGTTGTGGTAAAGAAAGAGCTGAGCCGAAAAGCAAAGCTCTTGATTTACAAGTCGATCTACGTTCCTACCCTCACCTATGGTCACCAGCTGTGGGTGGTGACCGAAAGAATGAGACCGCAGATACAAGCGGTCGAAATGAGCTTCCTCTACAGGTTGGCTGGGCTCTCACTCAGAGATCGGGTGAGGAGTTCTGCCATCCGGGAGGAGCTCGGTGTTGAGCCACTCTTCCACCAGCACCTCGTTGGTGAGGTTTTTTCTGGGCACGTTCCACTGGGAGGAGACCAAGGGGCAGACCCCAGACCTGCTGGAGAAACCATGTCTCACAGCTGGCTGGGGAACACCTCAGGATCCTTTCGAGTGAGCTACAGGATGCAGCTAGGGTGAGTGTAGCCCAGGCATACCGTCTGAGGCTGTTGCCCCTGCAACCCGGCCCCGGATGAACGGAAGATGATGGAAAGGAACGGAGGGGACTAAATAATCCTGTCCGACATAACAGCTCCCATGGCAACAACTATCCAATCACACCAGTTGAGGGTACTTAAAAATTTCTTTGACTTTACTGGTGCATGAAACTCTTTAGTTTAACAGCTTTTTTGCGGGTCACCTCAACCAGCAGGTCAAAGAGTTGACTTTAGGAAGATAAAAAAAATTGAATTATTGAAGCGAAATGGATTTTCTTTTTTAACAAATGGGATTGAGAAAGTGTCTTTGGGATTCTGGCGATCATTTAAATCTGGATGTGTAACTAACTGCATGAATGACGACCATTTTTGTGGAATTAATAGACACCATAGGTTTTATCTAAGTTTCTCTAAATCTCAAGAAATGTTTTGGAGTTTTTTGGAACTTAAAATCCACATAGACACACTATTTTGTTAGCGTGGGCATCACGGAGACACACACATTTTAATGGGAGCATTGTTGTTGTTTCTAGAGGGCGCCATCTAGTGAGGAAACATTAGAATTACAGGGAAAATAAAACACTGTGACATGGTTTATTTCTTTAATTTTTTCAAGTTTGGTTGGCCGCATTTGGCCTGCAGGCCATAGTTTGCCCATGCCTGATCTAAGCTAACCAATGGGGTCTGTAGTGACCAGACCCCATGGATGGAAAGGTTGTTTCATTAGTCATTTTTTAAAATTTAAAATAAGTGCAAAAGAAGTCAAACTAATTTGGTGGTTGTTTTACGTTCTAGGTAAATTTTGACTTTTCAAAAGCAAACCCCACACAGAAAACCTAGTGCATGGTGGTACAGTGGTTAGCACAGCAAGATGGTCAGGGTTTAGTACCAGAGTGGGACCGAGGCTTGAAAACACTAGTCTTTCTGTGTGGAGTTTGCATGTTCTCCCCATGTATATGTGGGTTTCTTCCCACTCTCCAAAAACATGCATGTTAGGTTGATCGGCTGCTACAAAATTGACCCTTGAATTGAGTGTGTGTGTGGACGGTTGTGTCGATGTGTGGTCCTGCATCATGCTGGTGACCTGTTCAGGGTGTACCCTGCCTCTTGCCTGAAATCAACCGTGACAGGCTCCAGCATCCATCGTGACCCCATTAAGAATAAATAGTTCAGAAGACGAAACTTTTTAAAAGAAGTTGAACAAAGTAAAGAACTAAGAGTTGACATTGTTGTGTTATATGGTGTGCATGAGGAGCAGGCTGAGCTGCTCAGATGGGGTTTCTATCAGTCTTAAAGTCAAGATGAAGCAGAGCCAAAAGCAGGGAGAATGATTCTTTACGAAGAAAACCTTCTACCAGACAACCTCGAACCTCCGATTTCTTTATTAAAACACTACTAAATCTGCAGTTCTCCGTTTGCATCGTTACAGGTTCACGTTTTAGTGTGATTAGAACCAGCAGATTTGATCCTCACAGGTCTTATGTGTGGTTCATGACAACAGACTGTTGTTCACTTCTGCACCACTAGGGGGAGATGACAATTTGTTTACTGGAAAGTGTTTCGTTACCTGTCTAAGTATTTCCTCAGAATGCTCGGTCACAACAAACAGGACAAAATCTGTATATTTTGTTGATATTATTTCGTTAATTGTTTTCTATTAACTTACCGTCTGCTCTGCAGATTTGTTTACAACTATTTCTTTTGATTATAACGTATTGCGGTTGTAATTTATGAAATAACTTGATCTGATGCATGGACTCTATGAGGTGTTGCCAAGGTTTTGATGTAGTGTTTTCACACCCACACACACATTGGTAGTGTACCTGTGTAAGCAGTGAGGATCCGACCACATGGCATCAATAAAACTTCACTCAACTCTGTCACGTGTCTGTTGATCATTCTGCATCACTATCAGATTGCATTTATTTCATTGGTAATAATTTCATCGGTGCCGCGTCAGCAATAACTAGGACGCTGCATCGGTCAGTCGTGGTAAAGAGAGAGCTGAGCCGAAAAGCAAAGCTCTCGATTTACAAGTCAATCTACGTTCCAACCCTCACCATGGTCACCAGCTGTGGGTGGTAACCAAAAGAATGAGATCGCGGATACAAGCGGCCGAAATGAGCTTCCTCCGCAGGGTGGCTGGGCTCTCACTCAGAGATCGGGTGAGGAGCTCTGTCATCCAGGAGGAGCTCGGTGTCGAGCCGCTCCTCCTACAGGTCGAGAGGAGCCAGATGGGGTGGTTTGGGCATCTGGTCTGGATGCCCCCCGAGCGCTTGGCGGGCGAGGTGTTTCGGGCACGTCACACCGGGAGGAGACCAAGGGGCAGACCCCGGACCCGCTGGAGAGACTATGTCTCACAGCTGGCCGGGGAACGACTTGGGATCCTTCCGGGTGAGCTGAAGGATGCAGCCGGGGAGAGAGAGGCCTGGGCTTCCCATATGAGGCTGTTGCCCCCGTGACCGGATCCATGGAACAACCGGAAGATGACGGAACGGTAGTAATTTCACATTTGATTGAAAACCACTTTTTAACACTAAAACTGCCGCAGTCAATTTGACTGCATATCACGTTAATATGCTAATTAGAATAAATAAAACAGCCTAAGAGGCTGACCTTTTATGACTTAATATAAACATGTTTTTTTATTTTGTTATGTAGTTTTTCTGTTCTAAAAATGAAAATTTCAAAATTTATAAGCATTTTATCTCCTCTAACCTGCTGCGCCCCGCAGCAGCTGGGAGGAAGCACATTGGAAGTTGTTATATTGCTATGGCAACAGACACATTGCTATGGCCACACAAAAGTGTGTGTATGTTTGTGTTTATATTTGTGGAGAGAGACAAGGAGGACTCTGACGCCATTACAGAAACATTTTAGAAAGGTTGAGTGAGATAATATTAAAGTTATACCATTAAGAGAGTAAGAAAATTGTTGTCTGAATAAAGTATGCCATGTTTTCTAGATAAGTCTTGAAAGTTTAGGGTAACATTTTGGAATATAGCCTATAGCCAATTTTTAACGAGGACATTTTTGAGGCAGTAGAGCAAAATGTGGAAAAAATCACAGGTAGATTTAGAACGCGGCGATTCTAATGTTAAAGCACCAAAAGTGTTTCTTCTTCTTCTTTCGGCATTTCCTTTGAGGGGGCGCCACAGAGAGCCAATTTCTTCCATCTAACCCTATCTCCTGCATCTTCTTCGGTCACATCAACTATCTTCATGTCTTCCTTCATTGTATCCATGAACCTCCTCTTTGGTCTTCCTCTAGGACTCTTTCCTGGTGGTTCCAAACCTAAAAGTCCTGCAAGCAAATATTT
Source organism: Neostethus bicornis (assembly GCA_902685375.1). NCBI lineage: Eukaryota > Metazoa > Chordata > Actinopteri > Atheriniformes > Phallostethidae > Neostethus > Neostethus bicornis. The sequence goes on along the minus strand of CACRXE010000076.1, from coordinate 7,426,335 downwards.
AGTACACACAAGCAAATCACTATCTGCCATTATCTAAGTAAAACCAGCATTTTCAAAAATCAAATTTGTTAGTCTTATCATGCAAATATCAGGGGAGAAAATGTCCATATATAGTTTTAAAATGGACCATTTATGAATGATACTGTCGAGTATTTATTCCTTTATTTAGACAGAATCGGGACACCAGAAACTACTCAAAGATAGCTCATTAACCAAAAGCAACTTCCAGACCTCCAAACTGGAAAAAAAAGTGGACATTAGAAGGTCAAACATGTGATTTCAGTAAATGGATGCCATTAAAATACCAGAAGTTAAAGAGTTAAACATTCACATCACGGTTAATAGGTTTTTATACTGATTTCTTTATTTTTTATTTTAATACCTTTAAAGGTAATTAGTTGCATTTTATGTAAATGTGTGTTGTAAAAGGATCTGGAACACCTGAAGGTATTTTTTTTATCATTTTAGATAAAAACAGAAAAAAAAAACCAAGTTAAAATTCTAATTCCCACTAAACTAGACAACCGATCTGAATTTGAGGCCAGAATACAGTTAAAATTATTAAAAAAATGCTTAAACTGGATCGTAAAAGACTTGTATTCCATTTGACGACCATATTTCAAACCAATATTCGCCCAATCAAAATGACTATTTAGTTCTTTATTTCCCACAAGATGTACTTTTCAGGCCCATTACTTTACATTTGACATAATTAGAACCCCCCAAAAGACTCATTTAGATTCCCAGAGGAGTTACTTTTTTGATCGCTCACCAGGTAAATTTGTGTGCTGCATTACACTGCAGCAGGCTGCCACAACAGTGCCAATGGTGGGAGAAACAGGGGGTTATGTGTCTTTTTCAAGGACCCTAGATATGAATTTAGAGGGAATCGAACACACGAACTTCCGGTTAACTTCCAGTTCGCGGGCGAACGCTCTACCACTGAGCTTCAGATTAAGTAGAACACTCTGAGTTGGAGATATTTGGGTTTTCAAACATCAAATTTTAACAGTAGGTAGTCAGATTTACAAACCGATATAAGGATCAATGTTTACAGGATGTCTTCAAGGCTTGAAACAAGAAAGTGGTCGGTTTGAATCCCATTCCTTGAGGACACAACCTTTCCCTCTGAATGTTCTTCAATTTATATGGATTCACCCTGGGGTGTTCCAGATCATTCCACCGACAGATTGCATCAGAAGAAATGGATGCATCTACTGTATAACATCTGCCTCTGGACATCATGTTTAATGTAATACACTCCAGTCCCTCTAGACCTCCCAGTTTGGTTCCAATGGATCTGAAATTTTCAGAAATTTTTGTTTGAAAGTCTAACATTATGAATTTTATTGAAGCATAAAGTAGTTCAGAAGATTTTCAAGTGTTAAGAAACTGAATACTGGACAAGCATGAACACCAAGATGGGGGTTTTCTGGATTCTTCTTAGTTTTGATTTCCAACCAATCCAAAAACATATTTCCTATTAGATCTCGGAATATGGATTGACTGACCAGCTATAGGCCAATAGTTTAGTTCACTAAACACAAATGATTGGCTGAGGTTTTTTATTGTTATCATTTTATTACAAACAAGTTTTTAATGAACTGAAAAAAATGGACCCGTAACCTCATCCAAAAAACTGGCCTCTTGTGGTCACATCGATCAACTCACCTTCTTTTTAGCAATTGTCCTTCACTCATTGATCATTTTGCTTTTGTTCCGTTCCGTCATCTTCCGCTTGTTCCGGGACCGAGTCGCGGGGTCAACAGCCTCAAACGGGAAGCCCAGGCTTCTCTCCACCCAGTTGCATCCTCCAGCTCACCTGGAAGAATCCTGAGTCATTCCCGACCAGCTGTGAGACATAGTCTCTCCAGCGGGTCCAGGGTCTGCCTCTTGGTCTCCTCCCGGTGGGACGTACCCAAAACACCCGGCCCACAAGGTGCTCGGGGTGCATCCTGACCAGATGCCCGAACCACTCCATCTGGCTCCTCTCGACCTGGAGGAGGAGTGGCTCGACACCGAGCTCTTCCCGGATGGCAGAGCTCCTCACCCGATCTCTGAGTGAGAGCCCAGCCACCCTGCGGAGGAAGCTCATTTCGTCCGCTTGTATCCGCAATCTCATTCTTTCGGTCACCAGCATGGGTGAGGGTTGGAACGTAGATTTTGTTCTGAGAAAAATTAATTTGTTTTAGAGTTTCATCTGTAAAACTAGAGCAATCTGGTTCTACTTTTGGGTTGTTGATGATTTTCTTTTTGAAGCACCACCATGGTGCCATTAAGCAAGGTATGGATTCCCACTGGTCTGGTGTAGCGGGAGCTGTTTGCTCTCTGCAGAAAGCCATTCTGGTGTTTGGAGAGGAAACACAGCTCATGTCAGGTTCCTGAATGTGTGGTTACTATCACCCCACCATCACGATTGATTCAGAAGGCCACATTTTTTTCTCCTTTCATGGTTTACTTATTTACACCCCACATTCCGATGAAACCATCCACAAACTTTAGTCCCATGCTAATTTGATCTGAGTCTTCGTAGTTGAGCATCTTTACCTCTACAAGTTAGAAATCAAGTTAGAGCTTCTTTCATCATCAATCATGTAACCCATTTTAAACCTGTGATGTTTGCAGATGACATTGTGATCTATAGTGAGAGGAGGGAAGAGGTGGAGGAAAAGATGGAGAGGTGGAGGTTTGCACTAGAAAGAAGAGGAATGAAGATTAATCAGAGTAAGATAGAGGACATGTGTGTGAATGAGAGGGATCCAAATGGAAAAGTGAGGTTACAGGAGAAGAGATAAAGAAGGTGGAAGATTTTAAGTATCTAGGATCAACAGTCCAGAGCAACAGAGAGTGTGGAAAAGAGGTGAAGGAGCATGTGCAGGCAGGCTGGAAAAGGAGGAGAAAAGTATCAGGTGTGATGTGTGATAGAAGAGTTTCAGCTAAAATGAAAGGAAAAGTGTACAAAACCGTGGTGAGAGCGGCCATGCTGTTTGGTCTAGAGACAGTGGCACTGAGAAAAAGACAGGAAGCAGAGATGGAGGTAGCAGAGATGAAGATGCTGAGGATCTCTCTGGGAGTGACCAGGATGGAACAGCACATGTTGGAGGTTTTGGAGATAAAGTCAGAGAGGCCAGACTGAGATGGTTTGGACATGTGCAGAAGAGAGAGAGCAAGTACATCGGCAGAAGGATGCTGGGTTTGGAACCACCAGGAAAGAGGACTAGAGGAAGACCAAAGAGGAGGTTCATGGATACAGTGAAGGAAGACATGAAGATAGTTGGTGTGACCAAAGAGGATGCAGCAGATAGGGTTAGATGGAAGAAACTGACTTGCTGTTGCGACCCCTGAAGTGCAATGTCAAAAGAAAAAAAAGAAGACTTAGAAAATGTAGAATGTAGAAATAGAAGATGTAGAAGTTTTTGTTGCACTGACAGCCCAGTGACTCTTCGTGGAAACTGAGCAAACATCAAGACCAGCATTGGTCTTTTCTGACTTCTTCCAGGTTTGCATCTCCAACCAATTGAAATACTTGTCGCTAAAACTAGGAAGCTGCAGTGATTTACAGCTTGTGGGCAATGGTTTTGTTGGTCATACAAAAATGATTGGTTGAGGTTTTTAACGTCCTATGTCTTATTACCACATATATGTTTTTTTATTGAGGGCGGCACATGTTTATTGCTTAGCACAGTGACCTCACAACAAGAAGGTAGGGGTTCTAATCCTGGATAGGGACGAAGCTTGTAACACTGGCCTTTCTGTGTGTAGTTTGCATATTCGCCTTATGTATGCATAGGTTTTCTCCAAGTACTCCGGTATCCTCCCACTCTCCAAAAACATGCATGTTAGGTTGATTGGCTGCTGTAAAATTGCCCCTGGCAATGAGTGTGTGTGGATGCGTGTGTGTGGCCTTTGACAGACTGGTGACCTGTTTAGGGTGTACCCTGCCTCTCACCTGGAATCAGTTTGTATAGGCCCCGGCATTGCCTGCAAGCCCGTTAAGAAATAAGTGTCAAGTAAAATCGAGTCAACACATCTTTGCAGCTACAAAATTTGCAAAATCAAATAAAAAACATGTTTCATGCTTTTTTATTTTTATTTTTTTAAATCCCATCTTCAAACCTTTCCCCCACGACGCAGTCAGAAACCTCCTTACTGCATATTTTATTAACCTCCCTGGTTAAGATATTGCATCCCTGGCTGAGCTATTGTGTTCCGTTCATAAACAGTAACCTCACTTAGGAGAACATGAACGACACGCCACCATAGTTGTAACATCACGCCTGCTCGTTTCTGTGCATAAGGTCAAATTTTCTTGTGGAATCTGAACAAATGAGTGTGTACATGTCCACAGAGGACATTAGCAGGCTTCAGTGGGTACTCGAGTGTGAGTTGGAGAGCTGGTGTACGGCTTTTACAGGCCGCTGGAGAACAAATGCTTCCTCTGTTTCTGTGCGGATCCTACTTACAGCAGTGAAGCTACTCGAGTGTTCTCAGACTTCTTCACATATGGATAGAAAACGTTTTATATAATCTCTTTTTTTTTGTTACTGGATGCCATCTTTCCAGATCTAAAAATAGCATATCCATTCTTGCTTACATCAGCAGCCGTTTGATGTCAGAGATCTCCTTCAGGCACCTGATAGCCTCTAAACGACAGCGTGCATGAGTGCAAGTGTGTTTTAATGAATTACTCTTGGCGAGTGTGCCTTTCGGCGTGTGTGGGAGGATGTACACTCTTCACTGCTTGTTTGTGTGTGTCTGGCTGAACCTCAGCGTTGCACAGAACAGATCTTCTGCTAAAAATAGCCTCTTCTCCAGCTGAGGCTGAGCTAAAATTAGACCTACAGTAAGTTTCTCTCCACTATCAAGAGGGTAACACAGGAACTGCAGGGAGGCTTGCCATTTCATGGATCATTTGTGTGGGTTCGATCTTTTCTTGCACACATGCACAGCCTCTGGGGAGGTTTTTAAAGAAGAACATTTAGCTTTTCAAATGGAGGTTGAGACTTCTTATGGGGCAGACCATTATAAATGTCATTATCTGAAAAAAAAACTGAATGGAAGAAAAAAAATAGAATGGGGACTAAATATGAGACATTTTTGCTTTTTTTGGCTGATTTAAGATATAGTTTGTTAAAACAAACAAAAAAAACAACTGAACAATTAAGACCTAATAAAGTTAAAATGCTTTAATTACTGTGCTCTTAAAAATGTAACTTATGTGACCTATTTTGTGAGAAAAAAAACAGCAACATGTCAAGAAGCGATGTGCAAATGGAAAGAGGAGGACCCAATTGCAGATAGAAAACATGGTTTATTTGAACTAGGCAGTCAATTAATCCAGCCTAATATGTGTCGGCTTAGCAAAGCTAGATCATTGTCTTCTATGTTTTGGGGAGGGACCAAGCGTGAGCAGAGAGCATGCACTGTGAAAATAAAAACAAAGTTTCTTTGGCACGGTAAAAGGTTAATGTCAGAATGTGTACTTGGTCAGTCAACCAGGTAAACCTGGCTGGAAGGGATGGTATGACCCCACGTGGAAGTCCGGGATGATTAGATGGTGGGGTCCACAGATGTGTGGCATCAGGAATCGATCGACACTGACCTTTCTGTGTAGAGTTTGCCATTGTCACTTGTTTTGTGTTTGATTGTTGACAGGATGGATTGTGAAGGCCTCCAGGCAGACTTTATTGTGTTTGATTCTCCCTAGCCACAACTGGTTGAAAATAAAATTGGTGAAATACTTTAAGACGGAATATTTTACTTTCCTAGGTTAATAATTCTTATATCACAGCCATGCTACCTTTTATTGGCTCAGAAGCATAAAATTTAAAGAGCTTGCATAAAAACTTTCATTCAGTTTCTCCCCTTCTCTCGCTCCCAGGATGCTCACACAACACATAACAAGTCTTATTTAAGGCTGCAAATAAAGTGCAAAGTGTGTCGGCTTAGCAAAGATAGAGTATTTTTTTCTATGTTTTGGGGAGGAACCAAGCGTGAGCAGAGAGCATGCACTTCGTTTGTATGTGGGCGTGTCAAAGAACAAAATCCCTGGCCAAAAACAACCATAACTTTATTATAATGCATTCCTGAACAGCTTTAAAACCGGACCAGACGTTTGATTTTAATGACTTATGGAGAAAGTCGGGAGATGTGTTATTCTGCACCAGCTGGATCCAGTTTCCTATATTGTCTATTAGTCTGGTGGGATTTAATCACAACATTCTCCTTCACTCTTCAAAGATCCACGAACTCCTCCAGCTCTAGGTTCAGAGATCCCAGACTCCATACCAAGACCTGGTGTCCACTTTTCTCTTCAAATACTTCAAAAAGCCATGAGAGTTTTTCTCAAAACTGGATGTAACCCTAGATCGGAAGTAGACATGATCCTGAATATACCATTGCATCAAAATATTGATAAGTATGTGGACTTGATCCTAGACCGGCACCGGGAACCAAACGTCAACTGATCCAGTGTTTTGCTTCTTATGCATAAGGCCAGACATATGTCATAGATTTAAATGCGACATTCTAGTGTCTACTAAGTTTTCTCCAAACATCATATACTTTGGTTCAGACCACAATGCACGTTAAACCAACGATGCTAAGTTTTTGGCTTGACAAAGAGGGAAATTTTGAGGCAGGGCCAAAAAGAGGAGGGGCCTTTGCATGACATGACATCACACCCACCAATGGACAGTTGGCATAAAACAAACCGTTCAAAACATGAGAAAGCAGCTGGAAAATTGTGCATCTTACGTGTGTTACCACCTAGCATTATGTATCAGTTCGAAGAGGAATTACCACCAGGAATACACCCCTGTACTGCTTGTTCACGCTTTGTTACATGGCCAAAGTTCCTGGATCTTCGACTTCTTCCATAAGTTCACCAAAAACAATACTGGCAATAGACCATGCAGATTGCTACTCGCGGCTTTCAGATGCACAGCTGCAGCAGCAGGAGATGCCATGTGCTTAGCCTCATCATACCTAATCATGGTCATGGAATTCACTAGAGTGTTCATCATGCAGGAGTTTTATTAGCCTTGGCGGGTGAGTGTGAGATAGGTCCTAATTGCAGGTGTCTCCCGCCCAATGCGGGAGACTTGGCATGTCTGTTAAAAATGATCACTGCATTTGAAATTTTGCAACAACCCCTAAAGTTATGTGGACCTGTCCGTGAGAATCTGCATATTAAATCCTTTCAAACAATTCTATTTATTATTTAAATGAGTGAAATCCTTGGTCTAGAAAAGAGACAACAAACATTGATGGATTTATTCAACAAAGTTTTTGAGAGAAAAATCGATCTGAAAAGGAAATGATGAATCAAATGAGGTCTGTTTCCAGTTAAAGTGAACAAACCATGTTTTTCTGCCTGCTGCTGGTTCTTTTTCTAATTGACTCTGATCCTCTGGAGATAGTATTTCAAAAGATGAATGGAAAATTGAAACAATTCATGTCTAAATTAAAAAAATATATAGAAGGATTCAGTCTCAAATTAAACAACTTTGCATTTTTAAAATGTAATATTAACAAAGGTACATGCAAAATGTTCTAGAAGTAACTTTCCAGCCTGGTTTTTGTTGATCAAAGATCCTCCAAGATGCCAAGTGATGTTCAACATGAAACATTTCCTTCTGTTCATTCATTTAACTCACAATGTTACATTTCAGTTACAAACAATGTCATAGTCAGTGTTTTTTTTTTTCTTGTGCTGAACTGATGGCACCACCTACTGTTTGTCTGGTTCAAATCATAAAAAATCCAAACATTTTATCAATTTAAATCAATCCAATTTCTTTGTACGGTCCAAAATCACAAAAAAGAAATCATCTCAATAGGGCGTCACATTACAGATTGAAAAAAAAGTGCAAAAACAAGAAAAAAAAAAACATGTGTAAACACAGATATACACAGCTAAAAATTAGAAACTAGCAAAAGCTCCAATGGTGAGGAAAAAACTCCAAAAAACCCAGCAGAGAGGAAAAAAAGAAGAAACCTTATGGGGATCCACATGAAGGAGAGATCCCCCCTGGGATTAAATAGTAGCTTATTCTACTCTACAGATATATATCTGAAGATATCAGCAGATGGGCTTCCATCTGATGGAAACGGAATGTTAGATCAAGCACAGAGTCTTCCTTAGTCTGGTGACGACCAGGACAGGAACACAGAGGATCCATCAGGAATCTGAAACAGAAGTCTCTCCCAAGGAGGAGAAAGAGCGAAGTAGACAACATGTGAATCACACTGTACCAAATAGTGGTGTAAAAGACCTAATGAAAAAACATTAGAGAACAATGAATGGCATGGGTAAGGGACCACAAGTAAGAGAACCAAGAGATCAGCCAAGGGCGATGTGGGTACATCAAGCAGCCAAGACAGTCTGGCTGAGAATAGTAGATAGAATGAGGAAATGATTATATTTTAATGTCCACATCATCCGCAAACAGCAACCTGCTGGAGTGAATTTGTTTTGCTTCTCTCAACTATCTAACTCCTCTTTCCTCTTGCTGTTTTGCCAAATTTGTCATGCGTCTTATCAGGGCTCGAAGCAACCACATTTCTGCCTTCATCATCATCTCTCCCAGCATCTTCGGCATGTGTTACAGACGCACCGACTCCTCCGGTATGTCCTCGTGTCATCATCTCAGAAGGTCTTTGCATGCTTTCTCTGAATGGGGGCAGCACAATTCCTCACCCTGGCTCGTGATAGCAGTGATCACCACTATCCATGTCCACATTATTAGTTATGACCGTGGGGCGCGGGGAAGGAAAACTGAAATGAATCAGGCTTATTTAAGATATTTCAAGCACATAATGAGCACTCAAATGTTTTTACGACACTTTTGCCAGCTCGTGCGTTCTTCACTTTTATGGTTGCGTAGCGAACTATCTCACATGTCCAGACGTGGTAGATGTAACATGAATTGACATTGGATTCATTGCCTTGCCTTTGGCACTTTGGAATGCAGCCAGGTGAAGGCCGCGCTCTCCTGGGGCTCAAACCGTTTCAGTTCAATTTGATATTAATGCAAAGTCATTGCATTTCAGACAATTCATTGGAATACATATTAATGGCTATTTCACAACATGCTTTTCAGAATGACTTTGCATGTTTTTGTGGCTATGATTGGACGTTGAATGCACGTTTCTAAGAGAGCGTTGTGAAAACTTATACCTTTGTGGGTTGAAAAGGTCTGGAACACTATCTCGTAAACAGAGAAGGCAACGTGAAATGCTTTTAAAAAAAATTGAGCATTGATTTAAGTTTGATTTATAACCTCATTGTAGATTGTTTTCTTGCTTTAATCAGCTATGCTTTACTTTATTTTTGTGTCTGAATGAAGCCCATCTGAAACCAAAATAGCTTCATTGTGAACCACAACTTTTAATAGCTAGCTGGAGGGTTGGACTGTGTAAAGGTATTGGTTCAGTGATCACTGCCCTGGGGATCGCCCAAAATACCACTTTGAAGCTCAGATGAAACTCAGGTGGTGAGGGGTGGAGACAATGAGGAGGCAAAGGATGTCTTTATGGTCAGTCACATCTATCCTTACAGCAGGGGTGCCCAACCTTTTTTGTCCCAAAATCTAATTTACAAATATCAAGCCTACTAAGATCTACCAGTCCTATGTTACCATTGCAAACCCTAACGGATCATTTCCAATCTACATACGCACATGCACACACTCACAGTGCTTTGCGAGGGGAAGGGGCCACAGCAGCACTGCGGGCTGCTTATTGATTACAGGCTTAACAATGTGATTTCACGTCACAGACTACAAAAATCTGACAGCAGAAAAGCCGCTGAATTTTCTGCTGTTTCCACTTTTTTTGAAAAAAAGCGCAGCGCCATACTTGTTTACTTTCTGTTGCTAGATCCGTTTTGTAGGGCAGAGATCACACTATCCGGCTCGAAGGACCACAATGTTGGGTAGATAGTTGAAGGGTTGGACTGTGTAAATGTGTTGGTTCAGGTGTTCAGTGATCACTGCTCTTAGTTTGGACTCTTCTTCTTTAGGGGGCGCCACAGCAAGTCAGTTTCTTCCATCTAACCCTATCTTCTGCATCTTCTTCGGTCACGCCAACTATCTTCCTGTCTTCCTTCACTGTATCCATGAACCTCCTCTTTGGTCTTCCTCTAGGCCTCTTTCCTGGTGGTTCCAAACCAAGTATCCTTCTTCCGTTGTACTCTCTCTCCTCTGCACGTGTCCAAACCATTTCAGTCTGGGCTCTCTGACTTTATCTCCAAAATCTCTAACATGTGCTGTTCCTCTGATCCTGTCCATCCTGGTCACTCCCAGGGAGATCCTCAGAATCGTCATCTCTGCTACCCCCTACAAATGAATTAAATTGAGTTAGGGTTTAAGTTGGATAGAAGTTCAACTGACAAAATTTTCTGACGACACACAAATGTTCTTCAACAACTATCGATGTCTTCATAGGGTGCCATTTATTGGTTATCGCAGGAAAAACACACACAAGTTTATATATGTGACTTATTAAACTTCAGTGGGCTGCATTCAAAGCCCAAACGGCCAGCATGTGGCCCCTTAGGCCACAGTTCGCCCACCCATGCACTTGAACGATCAAAGGCCTGTTAAGATAAAATCCACCAATAAAGCCGGATATTTAGCATCGCTTTCATGGTTTCTCTTTCAGTTTGGTGAGGATTAAACACATAAATTGTGAATATTTTAACTTTACAGCTAGTTTTTTGTTCAAAAGTCATATATGTCCAACACGTTCTGCTCAGAAATGAATAATAATAACTCTGCCTTTAACTGTTTATATTTATACTAGAGACCCTCATGCTCTCACACGTATCGGGTGATTGTTATCAGTAGATCTGAAGTATCCCGATGACACACACACTCACACATGGTCTGTTCTTCAGTTACAGCCCGAGATGTCAGTCTTTATTAGCCGTCTCACTGTGTGTTACATTACAGAGCATGTGCACAGCTGAGCAGCGTCTCAGTTCAAATTTGAAACAATCTAAAAATAGCTTCTGAATTTAACACTGTTATGTTATTTGATGATAGTGATTAACATTTAGTGAGTCACGTTGTTGCTGGTTCTTCTTTCACTGGAGAGTGGAATCTTTCAAAGCAAAAAATGTTAAAATAGCTTTTTTTTAGTTTAGCTGGGTTAAAAAAAATCTTTTCGGATTTGGAAATGAATAAGTCCGTCCGTCCGCCATATTCCGCTCATCCAGGGCTGGGTCGCGGGGGCAACAGCCTCAGACAGGAAGCCCAGGCTTCTCCCACCCCCGCTGCATTCTCCAGCTCACTTGGAAGGATCCCAAGTTGTTCCCCGGCCACCTGTGAGACATAGTCTCTCCAGCGAGTCAGGGGTCTGCCTCTTGGTCTCCTCCCGGTGGGATGTGACGGAAACACCTCAGCCGCGAGGCGCTCAGGGGGCATCCTGACCAGATGCCTGAACCACCCTATCTGGCTCCTCTCAACCTGGAGGAGGAGCGGCTCGACACCGAGCTCCTCCCGGATGGCAGAGCTCCTCTCCCGATCTCGGAGTGAGAGCACAGCCACCCTGCGGAGGAAGCTCATTTCGGCCGCTTGTATCTGCGATCTCATTCTTTCGGTCACCACCCACAGCTGGTGACCATAGGTGATGATAGGAACGTAGATCGACTTGTAAATCGAGAGCTTTGCTTTTCGGCTCAGCTCTCTCTTTACCACGACGGACCGATGCAGCGTCCTAGTTATTGCTGATGCCGCACCGATCTCCCTGTCGATTTCCCGCTCTATCCTTCCCCCACTCGAGAACAAGACCCCGAGATACTTAAACTCCTCCACTCGGGGCAGGACCTTGTCCCTGACCCACAGCAGGCAGTCCACCCTTTTCTGGGCGAGGACCATGGTCTCGGATTTGGAGGCGCAAATTCCCATCCCGGCCGCTTCACACTCAGCAGCAAATCAATCCAGTGAGAGCTGGAGATCACGGTCCGATTGCAAATTAATGATATAGATATTTAACCAGTCATCCAGAGGTTTCTAACTTTTTGAAATGACCATCAAAATGTTGAAACGGTGGAAGTATTGTGTGTGATGCCACCCAAAACATTAGGCGTCAGTAAGATCAGACTTTGTCGCCATTTTCTGCCATTTTTTAAATCGGTCTAATTTTTTGACCAATTACTACCTTCATTGAGACAAAGGATGACAAAAAATGGTGACGAAAGAGAATTTGTAACAGTAAAAATGGCTATTGTGAAAAAAATAGTGACAGAATAAATAAGCATTCACAATAGATCATCATTAACATTCATATTAGTCATCTCTAATGTAAAGCCAATTATATTCTTGCGTATCTACAACTGATGAGTTTTTGTGACCTGATTCTGCCTCTACCCGTGTACAATTTGCTCCACGTCCAGTCAAGAGACTGCATCCTGTGTAAAGTGCGAAAAGAATAAAAGATGTAAAATTGTACTCTGCACACTTCAAAACACGCTGACCACCAATCAGAGACCATGCTGCTCTGACGTGGTGATGTACTTCAAAATAAACCTATCATTGTGTTTGAATACGTCCATATTTAGACGTCTGTTGAAGCGTACTAAAATATGACAAGTGATTTTGGTTGAAGCAAACAGGAAATGAGCTTCCTCTGCAGGATGGCTAGGCTCTCACTTAGAGGAAGAGGGAGGAGCTCTGCCATCCAGGAGGAGCCCGTTGCTCCTCCAAGTCGAGAGAAACCAGATGGGGTGGTTCAGGCATCTGGTTAGGATGCCTCCCAAATGCCTTGCTGGTGAGGTGTTTTAGGCACGTCCGACCGGGTGGAGAACTAAAGGTAGACCCTGGACCGCTGCAGAAACTATGGCTCACAACTTGTCAGGGAATGCCTCGGGATCCTCCTGGGTGAGCTGGAGGATGCAGCCGGCGTGAGAGAAGCCTGGGCTTGTCGTATTTGGCTGCTGCCCCTGCAAACCAGGCCCGAATAAGCGGAAGACAATGGAACGTATAAATGGGATTTTGGTGATGATGCACTTTAACAGTTGCCATTTTTTTACAAAAGTCAAAAACCACTGAGGCTTTGGGAACGGGCAGCTTCTTCCTATTTGGCACACAAGTAGAAGTGACTTGCTATGCACAGGTTTGTGTTTACAGTCCTTGGGAATCATCTCGGCTTAATCGAATCTTTATTTGGTTACATTAACTTTTGCTACAGCTACTTTGAATATTTCTGTAAATTCACTCTCATCTCTCTGATAGCTTTTTTAAATATATTTGTTCAGTAATCTGAGTGCAAATGTGTGTTTGGCTACTCTGAGAGACCACCTGCTGACCTGGTGATGTTCCACACCAGCAGCGGCAGCAGTAGCAGCGGTGTCAACAGAATGTTTTCTGGATAAATGCATCCTGTAAAACTCACAGCTGCTTTGCTGGCAACAGCTTCATAAATCCAAACGCATCCTTTATCACAGCTGACTCTTTGCATCCAAAGCCCCAAATGAACCCCTCATCCATCACATTATCACACATTACAATTAGATCTTTTGCAAACTTTCTTATCCATCGGAAACTACATAGAAAAATATTTTGACCAAAAAATCAGTGAGATGATTTATCATCCATAAACTGTGACACATGCTGTTTAGAAAATCCCAACAAGGTAGAAACCACAGGTTCTGACCTCTGTTTTATCCCATCTACCCAGGAACATTCCCTAGAAGGAGCTAAATCTCACAGCGACCTTGCTTTGCGTGATTCAGCTCCCAGCCGAGCTGTAAAACACTGAAATAAATGCAGAAGCAGCCATTCGTCAAAGAGAAAACGATAGAATGCAAGAGATCACAAGGGAGGTAAAAACATGCGTGAGGAGGAACACACCGAGGAAAGGAAGGATGAGAAGAAAAAAAAGGGAATCAAAGCGGGTTTGAGATGAAAAAAAAAAATAGTGAAGTAAATTATAGGTGAGAAGGAGAATGAACGGGAGGGGAAAAGTGAAAGAATAAAAATAGAGGGTAAAACCGGTAATCATAACCACCCTGTAAGACAATCAATGTCAATTTAACACCAAGTAGGAACATAGAGAAAAATGAAAAGCAGAATAAAATCAAACTTTCTGAACCATCAACGCATTAACCTCTTGCCTGTAAAATGGAAAAAGAAAAAAGAAAACCTAGGATATATGTGTGTGTATCTGTAAACACACATCATTTGTAAATTCTTGCAAATTCTAAATCCAGAGGTGAGTGTACCCTGGCTGTAATCCTGGGCAGACCCGAGTCCTGGGCAGGCATGGCGGGAGCAGACTTGGTGGAGGCCACACATAGGGAAACTGATGGGAACAAGAAACCAGACCAGATGATCTGAAAATGTAGTAAAGGGCACAAGGGTATACGGAACAAGGAGGAAAGGTGCAAAGTTTAGGCATTTGGCCAGTGGTACAAGGTGTGAGGAATTAGGACAAAAGGTAGAACAAGAAGGAAGACATAAGGGACAGAAAGGAAGAGGACCACACACACAATAATAAACAAACTATTCAACAAAAAAATTTGTTGCCGGGCAGCACGGTGGTGCAGTGGGTAGCACAGTGTCCTCACAGCAAGAAGGTTGTGGGTTCGAATCCTAGGTGGGGACGAGGCTTGGAACACTGTCCTTTGTGTGTGGAGTTTGCATGTTCTCCCCATGTTTGCGTGGGTTTCCTCCGGGTACTCCGGTTTCCTCCCACCCTCCAAAGACATGCATGCTAGGTTGATTGGCCGGTGCCAAATTAGGAAATTAGGAATGAGTGTGTGTGGATGGTTGTATGCGTGTGGCCCCGCGACAGACTGGCGACCTGTTCGGGGTGTACTCTGCTCTTCGCCTTAAATTGGCCGGGATGGGCTCCGGCAACCCTCGCAACCCCAAAAGGGATGGACGGATAAGAAGATGACTGACTGACTGAAATTTGCTGCCCACAAACTCTTCACAATGCGTAACATCTTATTGATTGGTCAGGTGAAAATTACATTTTACCAAGTCAATGATTATGAAAATACCAATTTTATTAAATAACTAAAGATATCCACTTGGAAGTGGAGATGAATCAGGTAAGGACTAGACGAACTCAGGAGTACTGGGGCTGAAGGGTTCCAGAAAAAAACAAGGGAATAGTTCGTAGTATTACCACAGAGATTATTGTTGAAGAACTACAAAGTCTTCTTCTTTACCGTTTAAAGGCGCGGAGCATCCATATGGATGCATTACCGCCATCTACTGATTTCCAAGCAGCTCAAATCGTTCTCAACAACCCTGTACACCTTAGGAAACAGTACAAGGCTCCAAAATCCCGCCCCTGACGACCAAACAGAAACACCTCTCTCAATCAAACCTGTCTCAACCCAACATTCCGCAGCACCCCCAGCATAGCCTCTCGTTCCTCCTCATATTTGCCACAACTCAACAACATGTGTTCAACCACCTCCATCTCCCCACAAGAATCACAGCTCCCATCTGAATACTTACCCATAACCCTAAGTGAGCCATTCAAACCCATACGCCCAATTCTTAACCTGCTTAAAGCCACCTGTCCCCTCCTTCCATCACCCACCGGTGGCACAGTCACTCCCACCGTTCTCTGTACAGCATACAACCGTCGCCCTTTTACGTCCGACTCCCACTCCGACCGACACTGCTATACTATCCCCTTCCAGACCAATGCCTTCACCTCCCCCTCTTACAGAGCCACGACCCTCTCCACCACCACCCGATCTGCCGCCCTCTTCGCCACCACATCCACTTCCTCATTCCCCCAATCTCAGAAAGACCCGGAATCCACCTAAACCCAAACTCCCTTAACAATGAATTTAAAAAACGAGGTGCGTGATAGTAGAGTTGGGTAGTGCTGTGGTATCAATGAAAAAAGGTTGGGGATTTGAACCACTGTTTGCATGTTCTCAACAGGTACTCTGGCTTTCTTCAAAAATGGGTTTATTGAACACTGGGAAATTGCCAATCAATGTGCATGTGTGTGCCAACCTACATTCGATTGGGAGTTCCCAGTCAAATACATGCTAACAGAGCTGGTTTTTAAGAGTTACATTTGCTGAACTATTCTAACTTCCGTACTAAAATGGTGGCACTTCCTTTTCCTCTGATCTGGTAATTCAAGTTAACAAGTCAGTCTGTCAGTAGGAAGAGTTCCCCAACAAGACCAACATCGAGAAATCAAGTATAAAAACCTATTCTAAACAGGCGCTCTGGAACTCTTCTTTTTTTAGAGCTCTTGTCCTATGTATCGTCTCAAAGTATCATGAGAAAGGGCGCTGAGAGTCCAAGTTTGAACATCAAGGTGGCTACTATGTCATTTTTACATGCATGTCCACTATCCAACATGGTGGGTTATTTCTATTGGCTCCATATATAGATCATGTTCAGATGCCTCTGTCCTTTTTCTTTATTATGAGACAGCCTATTGGTGTCTGGAGAACTACTTTTATGACTGTGCATTTCATGGATTGAGCACCAAGGTCAGACAGAAGGAACACCCTCTTCCTGCCACAGCGTCTATTGTTAGGGCGCCTATCTGCTGGACATGAAACCCTAGACTGCCTGAGTGTAGCTGCTAAGTGCTATGACTACAGGCCTCGTGCTCTGAATAGTGAAGTGTTATCTTGCGCATTTCACATGGAGAAAGCTGCCTTAGAAAGGTGCAGCAAAAGAGGGCAGAGATGTGACAGAGCATACCCCAAAGGAAAATGGTAAGAAAAAAAGGAAGACTGTCAAAATAGGTCAAAAGAAATAGCTTTACTGCAGCATACATTATAGGTCCAGGACATCCTTAGAAAGCAATAGAAAAAGTTACTCATAAATCTGACTAAATGGATCAGGGTGTTATTACAACCCATAAAAAAAGCTGGTTTAATTCATTTTGTGGCGTCCAGTGGATGAAGCTCCATTGCCGGGATTTAAACACCAATTTTAAAACCAGACTAATTATGGATTGCATGTTTTGACTAAATATTACAGCAACATAATTCAAAGGAATTGACTTGGTAGCCGTCCTACTCATCCAGCCCAAAGGTATTGTCAGACTAAGTTTAGGAAATAAATATACATGTGGATACATGTGTCAGTGTCATCCCCTGCAGAAAGCGTCATTGTACTCAGTTGAGTTGTGGTTCGATTGCATTTGGTCAAAAGAAGGTTGCTCATTAACACCCACATCTTTGTCATTATGCACCTTCACCTTTTCCTTTTCTCAGATTCATTTCTATATTTCTTAACCTTCACTTAAAGAAGCTGAAACAAATGCTGCAGGCTTTTGGAGGACATTTGCATGCAGACTGCTTCTCCACCCGGTGATCTCTGGATGCCTGGAAATAAATGAGTGTTTTCACCAGACCAATCAACCCTTCCAATTTATCAGACTTGTTCACTTTTGTTTTGAAGCAGTAATAACAATAATAATAAAAAAAAAAATCTTATTTTTGCTCCGGATATTTATCTTAATAGCTGAACAAACGATGTTGAAGACGAATGTTAAAAAGAAAAGATTATGTTTACTAATTCTTATGAATTTTATGAGCGAACATACTGTATATGTATGTTTATGTATGTTTAAAAAAGAAATTTAAGTTATTATTACTTAAAAAATATGCAAATCTTGATGGTAAAATTCAAGCTTATATGTTTACATTATGTAAACAATTATAGTAACAATTGTATTACTTTAGTACTTGTATTACTTTTTCATTTGATGTTCTAATTTTCATTTTATGTATTATGATTGATTTCTGAATATTTACTTATATGTTTTATGATGGATTTCTAAGTATTTACTTATGTGTTTTTTTGCTTTTATGATGATTTAAAAAAAGGGTCGGCGAAATAAGCGTTTGCTTCAGCCGATACCTTTTCAGTCCTTTGCTAAAATATAATTATTTTTCTTTCTTTCATTAATGTGAAATTACACTGTGACCGAAATAAATAAATAAATAAAAATAAATAAATAGATATATATAGAAAACAGATAAAAAAATCTTTTATTTTCTGGTCCATCCAAAAGTGTTCGAGGGTAATCCACTTGGTATCAGACCAAAGACAGGTCACAAATCTGTCGCAGGGCCAACGTTCAAATAAAATTATGGAAATTTCCAGTCTGTTGGTTTGATAAATTTCTCAGAGGTCATCACAGCTTTTCACACTTTCCAAGAACATTGTGAGCAATTTGTGAAGCTCCGTTAAAGCAAACGGTTTGTCGAATTTATTCTAACCTGTTTTGGTGGATTCCCCAAAGATGATCATAAAACAAAATAGAACACTGTTTCGAGTGGTAATGATTACCTCAGATGGATTTTGGAGTATTTTAAACAATCATTTGTTTGTAATTTTGGAACGAAGAAAAAACTCCATCTTAACCAAACAAATTGGAAAGTAAAACTCAAATCAAACTAACGACCACGAGTGGAATTTTTCTGTTATTTCTATTTAGAATAACTCATGACACTAAATCGGTTACCAAAACGAGTTAAACATCCCATAAACAGGACAGCGCACACACAATTACTGTTTAGTGTAGTTTATTGTAAAGCTTACATGTAAACAGTAATGCAGACTAATTCCGACACTAAACAACTACATTGTTTACAGTGTAAACAGCCGACATAAAGGATTTCAACGGAAACCCAAATATTGCAGAGCCTGACAAAGAGACTGATCTTATCACTGTTCATGGGAAACAGTCCTGATCAACTGACTCAACCATTTACTGAGCTTTTTTTACTCACTTCTATCCAAAGTCAAACATAAATTACATAGTTATTTCCTCAAGAGTTGACTTGTGTGTGTGTGTCTATATGTTTTTAAGGACTTTAACCTTTTAACATGCAAAAGTTTTACACATTTTTTACTCTGAACGGGCGGACATTTTAAACCAACCGGAAACCGGAAGTGAACAACTTCCGGGAAGTTGGAAATTTCTCGAATAATCTCGTTTTGTAAGGTGCCGATTTCGTGTAATCCTTCATTCATCCGGGAGTGATAAATACACTGTCCAGAGGACAACTTTGCAGCCTTTTGTACGATGGTTTTCGAAAGTTAGTTGCCGCCGACACTTTCGGCCGTTTTGCCCGATAACTTGTGCGGCCGCTTTCTGTCGCTGCGCCTTGTACAAGGGTTAAGTTAGCAATAATCTTACACCAACCCCCTCTCCTTTTTTGTTTACAGACAGTGAGGAAATTATGTCAGCGCAATTTTCTGAAACATAAATTTAATTGGATCTTAGAATTCAGTATCTCGGGGTCTTGTTCACAAGTGGGGGAAGGATGGAGCGGGAAATCGACAGGCGGATCGGTGCGGCATCAGCAATAACTAGGACGCTGCATCGGTCCGTCGTGGTAAAGAGAGAGCTGAGCCGAAAAGCAAAGCTCTCGATTTACAAGTCAATCTACGTTCCAACCCTCACCTATGGTCACCAGCTGTGGGTGGTGACCGAAAGAATGAGATCGCGGGTTACAAGCGGCCGAAATAAGCTTCCTCCGCAGGGTGGCTGGGCTCTCACTCAGAGATCGGGTGAGGAGCTCTGCCATCCGGGAGGAGCTCGGTGTCGAGCCGCTCCTCCTCCAGGTCGAGAGGAGCCAGATGCGGTGGTTCGGACATCTGGTCAGGATGCCCCCGAGTGCCTCGCAGGCGAGGTGTTTTGGGCACTTCCCACCGGGAGTAGACCAAGGGGCAGACCCCGGACCTGCTGGAGAGACTATGTCTCACAGCTGGCCGGGGAATGACTTAGGATCCTTCCAGGTGAGCTAGAGGATGCAGCTGGGGAGAGAGAGACCTGGGCTACACGTTTGAGGCTGTTGCCCCCGCGACCCGACCCCGGACCAAGCAGAAGATGACGGAACGGAACGGATCTTAGAATTAACGGCAAAATAGCAAAAAAAAAAAAAAAAAACCTTTGAAAATGGACAGTTTATTGTTTTACATACCCAATGGTTCCCAAATGAGGTTCCCTGTCATTTTTAATGTGTAGGAAAGGACATAAACTGCGTTGGATAACCACTATGAGCTCCAAATCTATACATTTTTAATGTTTAGTTAGTATTTCGTATATATCATTAATGTATAATTAGGTTTAACAATAACACTTTCGGCCAGGATGAGAATCAGCGCCTCCAAATCCAAAACCATGGTCCTTGCACGGAAAAGGGTGGAATGCCCCCTGCAGGTTAGGGACAAGGTCCTGCCCCAATTGGAGGAGTTTAAGTATCTCGGGGTCTTGTTCACGAGTGGGGGAAAGATGGAGCGGGAGATCGACAGGCGGATCGGTGCGGCATCAGCAATAACTAGGACGCTGCATCGGTCCGTCGTGGTAAAGAAAGAGCTGAGCCGAAAAGCAAAGCTCTCGATTTACTTGTCGATCCACGTTCGTACCCTCACCTATGGTGACCGAAAGAATTAGATCGCGGATACAAACAGCTTCCTCCACAGGGTGGCTGGGCTCTCACTCAGAGATCGGGTGAGAAGCTTTACCATCCGGGAGGAGCTCGATGTCGAGCTGCTCCTCCGCCGGGTCGAGAGGAGCCAGATGGGGTGGTTCGGGCATCTGGTCAAGCTGCCCCCCAGGCGCCTCGCTGGTGAGGTGTTTTGGGCTTGTCCCACCGGGAGGAGACCAAGAGGCAGACTCTGGACCCGCTGGAGAGATCAGTCTCACAGCTTGCCGGGGAACAACTCGGGATGCAGTTGGGGTGAGAGAAGCATGTACTTCCCGTCTGAGGCTACTGCCCCCCTGACCCAGCCCTGTATAAGTGGAAGGCGACGGAACGGAAAGAATAACACTTTCTTAATGTTCATTTGAACAGTTAATTCACTTTCTATAAAGAGTTTACCGGATGACCCAGTGTAAATAATTACTTTTTTTTTTATCACCTTCACCATCAAAATGTGAGGGAGGCATAAAGTACTTGAGTTGCCTATCTGTCCATCCCTGAGTCCGCCATTCCTTAAACCACTTGCTGATGAAAATCTCCCAAACAACCAAAGGGATTTTAACTACACTGCCTGCAGCTATTCCGCACAGTTCGGGCAAGCAGAGGCATATCGTTCAACACTTTGGTGTTTACTTATTCTTGTCTAATATGTGTTATTGCGAGTACAGTAGGATTTTATCAAAAGGAAACTACCACGCTTGTTACGCTTTGTCAACTTTGAGCATTATGTTATTTAATTGTACTTTTTATTTGGAGTTGAATGATATTTTACTTTGAAAAGAATCAGGTTTCTTCTCTGTTCTAGATCAATAGTTTGTCTTATTTTAATTTAAACCCACCGAGGTACTCACTGTGAAGCTGCAACACCTGTAATTACTGCTATTTGTTGATTTCTTTAGTAGTCATGTTGTTTGGCACAATTTTTGTATGACTTTCAGCTGTTATGCATGTCTTGAGCTGAAGCATACCTCCAACCACACCTGCGAGTGGTTTGAATTTTTTATGACCTCACTCCCTCCCTATTATTTGTCTGCACACCAACTGCTACATCCGTGAAAGCGATCATACCAGGTTCTTTCTCTCTTTTTGATTGTTGTAAAAATGTCTGGTAGACGTGTTTTGTAAGTGTTAGAAACAGGTTGCGTAAGGCTGACAGAAAACTATCCGTGCGATACTTTATATTGTGCAAACAAGAGATGGTTCTTAAATTCTGCAAGTCATGATTCCACCCTCCACCTGGTAATTTTCCATTCATGTCATCCTGTTTACCAACTCGGTGCACTCATTCACCCTCTCTATTCTCATGTGTTAGACCTGTGTTTCATTCTTGTCGTTCCTCATAAGCCTTCTTCCCTATTCCCTCAGGTTGAGATTGTTCATTGTGTATCCTGCACTTGGGCCCTTCATCCCTGCCCACCCTGACACTGACACTGAAAGTCATTCTTTGATTTAACGCCTCATCTTGAATGTTTCCTGTTGAGTAAAGCTGACGGAAAATACTACACTATGTACAGTAATCTTTTACTTGAAGGAGTTTGAGTAAAATAAACTTTAAAAAAAAAAAAATTCTACCAATTATAATATTATTCCCACATCAGTGCTTTACTGTATTTGGGGCCTCAAAAAAAAAAAAAAAAAAAAATTACGTTGTGTTATGCATGCTTCCAGCTGTGGGTACAAGCAGAGAGTGAGAGGAATAGGGGGGATTCACAGTTTAAAAATGGAAGTAAAACTGAGTAAAAGTGGCACGTAATTTTTGCATTGTCCGTTAACACCCCATTTTACGTGGGGTGTTTGGGGCACGTCCCACCGGGAGGAGACTAAGAGGCAGACCCCGGACCCGCTGGAGAGACTCACAGCTGGCCGGGGAACAACTTGGGATCCTTTCAGGTGAGCTGGAGGATGCAGTCGAGGTGAGAGAAGCCAGGGCTTCCCGCCTAAGGCTTTTGCCCCTGCGACCCGGCCCCCGATGAGCGGAAGATAATGAAACGGAACGTTAATTTTATGGTTGCACGGTGGCGCAGTGGTTAGGACAGTGGCCTTACAGCAAGAAAGTCGGGAGTTCCGAGTGGGACGAGTTTGGAAACACTGTCCTTTGAATGTTCTTCCCGTGTATGTGTGCGCTTTCTCTGGGTACTCCAGTTTCCTCCAAAAACTTGCATGTTAGGTTGTTGGCCATTGTGAATTTGCCCCTAGGAATTACTGTGTGTGTGGGTCTCGCAACAGACTGGCCACCTGTTTGGGGTGTACCTTGCCTCTCGCTTTATATCAACTGGGATAGGCTCCAGCACCCTCTGCAACCCCGTTATGGATGGACGGTTTGGAAAACAAAACGTTAATTTTATGACTTTTAAATTCTGAAATAAACTCCAGAAGCATAGGCAAATTTTCTTTTATGTCTAACCATCGAGCTCCAAAACTGTTTTTGGCTTGATACGGTAGTGGTCAAATCCGGTCTTGCAGAACAGCTCTCCTGCAACTTATCAGAGGTTTTCCCTCCTTCAACACACAACAATAAAATTAATTGGCTCATTATCAAGTCTCTTCAGAGCTCAATCATGTGCACACAAAGTCATTTAGCCATTCAATGTACTGTGTTAAAGAAGGGATGCACCAAAGTATTTTTAAGTTTGGAACTAGACTTGGCCAGCTCTAATAAACACTCCTTTTTTAATCAAATCACAACAGTTACATTACAAAAAACAATCTAATATACCATCAGTTGTTTAAAATCTCAACATAGAACTGATTTAATTTAGCCTTAAATGGGGTTTTAAAGTGTTGTGTAGCATACAACAAGTGCATTTACGATTAGCGTAGACATTTCAAATCCCAAAAGTCCTGTTGCTCAGAAGAACTAATTACCATTAATAATAAAAAGATGCAGCAGCATTAACAAAGCTTTTTTGGCAACCTGTGTTTTTAATGATGAGAAGGATCTACTATGTTGTTAGGTAGTTCAAGAATAAAATGGCTAAAAGATTGGGAGGAAGTACACACACTTCTTCATCTTTTGGCATTTTCCTTCAGGGGGCGCCACAGCAAGTCGGTTTCTTCCATCTAACCCTATCTGCTGCATCTTCTTCGGTCACTCCAACTATCTTCATGTCTTCCTTCACTGTATCCATGAACCTCCTCTTTGGTCTTCCTCTAGTCCTCTTTCCTGGTGGTTCCAAATCCAGCATCCTTCTTCCGATATACTCTCTCTCTCCTCTGCACATGTCCAAACCATCTCAGTCTGGCCTCTCTGACTTTATCTCCAAAACCTCTAGCATGTGCTGTTCCCCTGATGTAATCATTTCTAATCCTGTCCATCCTGGTCACTCCCAGAGAGATCCTCAGCATCTTCATCTCTGCTACCTCCATCTCTGCTTCCTGTCTTTTCCTCAGTGCCATTATGTCTAGACCAAACGGCATCGCCGGTCTCACCACGGTTTTGTACACTTTCCCTTTCATTTTTGCTGAAATTCTTCTGTCACACATCATACCTGATACTTTTCTCCACCCGTTCCAGCCTAGCTGCACACGTTTCTTCACCTCTTTTCCACACTCTCCATTGCTCTGTACTGTTGATGCTAAGTACTTAAAATCTTCCACCTTCTTTATCTCTTCTCCCTGTAACCTCACTTTTCCATTTGGATCCCTCTCATTCACACACATGTACTCTGTCTTACTCCTAATTCCTCTTCTTTCTCGTGCAAACCTCCACCTCTCCAGCTTGTACACACAAGGAAGTGTGTACATGTCCAGAAAGTACACACACTATACTTTTAATTTTGTGCATTGTGATGAAACTGCATTCAAACCTGCTGTTTTGTGAACAAAATATGTAGTTTTTTGTAAGATCTTGATTTAGTTTTGCATTATCGGGTTAGCATTCTTTGCTTGGAAAGCCCTCTGCCTCGACATGTACAGTACGGTTTCTTTCCAATGAAGCATGAGTGTGCGTGTGTGTTTGTGGTGTATGGATATCAGATTCTAAGTTTCTCAAGCTACGATCTACATCTAGAATTGGAGGTAATGAAGGTTTTTACGCTATCTGTCCGTATCATCTACTTCTCTGTGTGTGTCTCTCTTTCTGCTTCGGCTTGTCCTCCCACCGGCGACAACTTTGCCAACTTGTCACCACTGATGGAGGATGTGAAGAATTGTATGTCTCAGTCCTTGGCGGATTGACACATGTCAGAAAAATGTGTATTTACTGTCGTTCTTTGGTGCGAGAAACTGAAACAGTGTTTGATGTTTCAATTTCCAGACATTTGAAAAGCTCTCCAACCTACACAAAGTCTGAAAGCAGACTGAAGTCAGAGAGGAAAATGGAGGACACCCACACAGATCTGTTATGTTCTGATTAGCGGGTCAGAACAGGCATAGAGATGTGTTTGGATTGATTTAACCAGGAATAATCTAGCTATGTAAGCGACTTATTTGTTACAAACTATCAGCTATTTTTTGCTTGTGTTATAACTTTGAAATTATGTAAGTTTTAATTTTTTGTGGTTTATATTAAAGGAGAGATCGTATGATTTTACAATATGTTAAAACATGTTTGCATTTTATACACTCACTGTAATGCTGTGACTTAAGGTCCTAATTTGTCGTATTTATGGGATCTTGTTACTATCTACAACCTTTTGCCAAGTATGAAAATCATTGACTTGTTTTAAATGTCTCCCTTTAAAAGCAAACTAGATGCTTTACACCCTCTCCCGCTGTCACGTTTCTAACCTGAGCAACCATAGACATGACCATACTAGACTTTGCACATGTTTTAACAATTCTCAAGTTGGATGGTCTAGGGTTTGTATTTTGAAGTTAGAGAAGTACAAAATGTTCAGTTTTACTTGTGAAAAGTTATTACTAAGTGTTCAACAGTCAGCCAACTAGAACAAGAATATGCCACACAGTGCTCTATCTACTACAACAATATCGGTTTCTGTCTGCAGAAAAGATGTCTTGGTAAGATGTCTGGCCACAATGGTGGATGCATTATTTTTTGCTGCCGCATCCAATAAGGGTTTTTCTATTTATGTCTTTGTGTGCAAAACCCAAATCACCCATTGTTACACCTTATTTGTAGATTTCCTCTGAAAACATGCAACATAACAGATAAAAAAACAGGCAACATGAACCAAAAGTGAAGTGTCTGAGCAGGAACAAAAATGTGACAAAGGTATCTTTGCTGTTACATTATTGATTAAATACAGATTTTAGAGACAGACCAAATAAACTCACTAAAAATGTATCCAAAAGAGACAAAAGATGTCCCTTTTAAGTAATTAATTTTTAATGAAAGAAAATGTAAAACTAATACTACTTACTGTTTACTTCAGACAGCTGTTTTAAAGCTAGCCGTTTTTTTTTTAACGACCAGTTCCCCGTTGATTTGTTATACTGTTCATGGAGTTGTCCTGCTTTGTTTGCATGCACGACCAGCTACTACAGTAGTTCTCGGAACCAGACCAACTGTGGCTGGAGGAGTCAGTGTAGCCCCAACAGAACTGAGAATGAGATGATCTGAAAGGAGGCGCTTTGAGCCCAGTGTCCCTGCAGTTGTAATAGGTAACATCCAGTCGCTTGCTGGCAAGATGGAGGAACTTGGGGTGCTCGCTCTGACTTAGCGGGAATGTGGGGGGGCCACTTTCGTGTCTTTCATCAACGCCCGACTCATGGACTCATTACAGATTGGTTTTTCACTTGTTCAGACGTCAGTTTTCACACCTTGTAAGCAGACCGGGAAGGCATCAAGGCTTTTACACTGAATTATCAAATTTTCCTTTCAGGGATTAATAAAGTATTTTTGATTCAATTCAATCTGATCCTTTGAGGAGAAACAATTGAACTGGTTCGTCTGGGGATTTTGAGGATTGGTCGGACGCTGGAATTGAACATTGGATAGTAATAATGCATTGTCTTTATACAGCCCTTTTCAAGACTCTCAAAGACGCTTCACATATGCATTATGCATTCACTCCATACCAGGTAATGGTAAGCTACTGTTGGAGCCACAGCTGCCCTGGGGCAAACTGACAGAAGCGAGGCTGCCATTTTGCGCCATCGGCCCTTCTGACCATCTCCAACCAATCGCAGAGACTAGGCAATGTGGGTGAAGTGTCTTGCCCAGGGACACAACAACAATTTTTTTTAATTTCAACGGCCGCTCCACCATGGCACCTGGGGTTCCGGCGGTCTCCCGTCCAAATACAGCCCAGTCCTAGCATGCTTAGCTTCTGAGGTCTGACGGGATCAGGCATTGACAGGCTGGTATGGCCACAGGCTGGTATTGTATAAACCAATGATATGATGGTGGCCATTTCTAACAAATAGGAGTGTGTTGTTATGGCAGTTGCCATCATCATCCACGAGAAGCTAGAGAAGCTTGTTCAGTAATGCCAACATATTTACACCATCTTCAACTACTTTTCTGAGGTTCTCTTTTGAAAATGAAAAAATGAAGATGAAGCACCGCTTGGTTTTTATTTTCCTTTGTTTAGAAACAAAAAGCACCATGCTTAAACATTAGAGCACAATATGACTGCCAATGAAAGTTTGTCTCAAATTTGTTTCTCAACAAACACAAACTGACTTCTTCTTCTTCTTTCGGCACCTTCAGGGGTCGCCACAGCAAGTCAGTTTCTTCCATCTAACCCTATCTGCTGCATCTTCTTTGGTCACACTAACTATCTTCATGTCTTCCTTCACTGCGTCCATGAACCTTCTCTTTGGCCTTCGTCTAGTCCTCTTTCCTGGTGGTTCCAAATCCAAATTGTTAGTAAAACTGACGATGAACAAAATTTCCCTAAAAAAAAGTAGCTTCTGTCTCTTGTGCAGAGAATCCTAATAAATGTAGAAATAGTTACAAAAGTTTCAACTTGAGCACAAAAGGAAGTAAGAAAAAAAATGTGTAGACCTCGTGTTTTGTTGTGTTGCCTGTTGACGATGAGGCTGCAGAGCTGATGATTAGTGACACACTTAGGGTCAAAGGTGATGGTGATTGATTGGTTGGGTCCAGCGCCTGTGCAGCCTCCAGCCTGACAGCCATGATGGACAGACACAGACAATAGCGGTGGACTCAAGCCTGGATGTCACCATCAAAGCCTGGCAAAATGAGAAGTTGTGGACTGCACAGTGGGGAGGTTGTGCTGGTGTCATACTGAGAAACACAAAGACAAATCAGTCCTCTTAATGACTGTCCTCGAGACAACTTTATGTGTTTATTCACATGTTTAAAGACAATTAGTGACGGTCCTAAATTATAATTGAAACAAGCAAGAAAAGGGATTTAACTTGTTACATGAGAAACCAGATTACCTGGTTTGAATCTTTTGGAAACTTCTGTCACATAAAGATTCAGATACTTGAACTACCTCCAAGTTCCCTTGAAAATAAACTAAAAAGGAAAAAGAAAATCTTTTGAGCAGCATTTGTCTTCATAAAAATATCTGTCTGATCCCAGAGCTCAGTGAAGAATGGGCAGACTGGTTAAAAGAAATGGGAGTTGAATCAAAAGCTGTCAACGAGGACTCCAACCAAGTTTAACAGAATACCAATTTATGATACAATATGCCCTACTTTTGTAGCAGATGGTCTACAGGAGCTAGATATCTCAACCACCAGCTGTCACCACTGCAACCCATTTTTACCAAAACTTGACAATAGATAGTCACAATGAGCTAATTGGTCTGATGAGTGGTCGAAGGGTGAAGGTTAGCTGCCCCACGAGGGACACATGTGTGTGAATGGGCACCTAAGTGATAAGCGAATGAGGTCAGGTACAAGAGATAGAGAAGGTCGTCAGTTTTAGACTATTTGAATCCAGATTCCAGAGCAATGAAGAATGTAAAAAAGTGGTGAAGAAGTTTGTGCAGGCAGGCTGGCAAGGATGGAGAAGAGTGTCAAGTGCGAAGTGTGATAGAAGAGTTTCACTTACATTGAAACAAAGGATGTATTAATTGTGATGGGACTTACTTGTTTGGTCTAGATCGAGTGGAACAGAGGTAAAGTCAGGAGGCCAACATCCTGGTTGGCCTCCTGACTTTAGGAGGCCAACACGAGGTGCACATGTTTGTGAATGGGCACCTAAGCGAAAAGTGAACAAGGTCAGGGAGAAGAGATAGAGAAATAGTCAGTTTTAGACTATTTGAATCAAGATTCCAGAGCAATGAAGAATGTAAAAAAGTGGTGAAGAAGTTTGTGCAGGCAGGCTGGCAAGGATGGAGAAGAATGTCAAGTATATAATGATAATGAATGAATTACTCTATTCATCCCTCACCGGGGAAATTTGTTTGCTGCACTCCTTACACCGCAGCAGGCTGCCCTTCAACGGCGCCAATGCTGGGAGAAGCGGGGGTTAGGTGTCTTCTCCAAGGACCCTAGACGTGCTCTCCATGGGACGCGAACCCACGACCTTCCGGTCCGCGGGCGAACGCTCTAACCACGCGGCCACCGTCTCCACCCTATGAAGTGTGATAGAAGAGTTTCACTTACATTGAAACGAAAAATGCATTAATTGTGATGGGACTTGCTTGTTTGGTCTAGATCGAGTGGAACTGAGGTAAAGTCAGGAGGCCAACCAGGAGGATTAATAATTAAAATTATAACATTACCAGCACATCAACCTTGGGATCACTTGCACCATCATCATTGGTTGACGTAGATTCCTGTTGCACAAGTACTTTCTTTTTTATCACTACTTTAATTTCTTTTTACGTCACTGACATATCAATGTGTGCCACTCACTAAATGCTGGCTGTGGTGATGGCCCGCTTCTCCATAGTCTATGTCTTGGTGAAGATGCCCTCGCTATTGTGAATGAGTAATTACAGGCAACATTGTTACCTTTCAGGACCATTATTAATGCATCATATCATTTGGATACTTTATATTTAGACATAGGCTGAATGGTGTTGCAGTGGTTAGGGCTGTGGCCCCATAGCAAGAAGACAAGGTTTGAAACACTGGCCTTTCTGTGTGGAGTTTGTTTGTTCTCTCCAAATATCTGTAGGTTTTCTCCAGGTACTTCAGTTTCCTCCCATCCTCCAAGAAACATTGGTTGATTGGCCGCAATAAAATTGCCCATAGGAATGAGTGAGTGTATGGTTTTCTGTGTCCCATCCCGTGACAGACTGGCGACCTGTTCAGGGTGTACTCTGCCTCTTTCTTGAAATCAGCCGGGATAGGCTCCTCCACCCCATTAAGTATAAGCAGTTCAGAAGAAGAAACAAAGTATTTTGAGTTCTTGAGTCATGGTTGGGATGGAGACTTGTGTGTGTGATCTGTAGAGCTTAAGTTGTGCAGGAGCTTAAGTTGTGGAGCTTAAGTCCAGTTGTGGAGCTTAAGTCCACAACTGGACCGATTGGTATGGCCAGACCAAGGAGACCTCCGCACTTTATCATTCCTGCTCCATCAGGATAAAATCCATCTACTTATCCCCGTCCTGGGTATCGCAGGGCTGAGGAGCCCCCGTGTTTCCTTCAGGATGAAGAACATCTATTGACTTCTTTAGATATTTAGCTGTAGAGTAAAATAAGCAAACAAAAGTCTGAGACACATTAGATGCTCGTCTCGGGGGAGGGATCTCTGTTTCGTGTGGATCCCCACAAGGTTTCTCATTTTTTTCCCCACTGATGGTTTTTTAGGAGCTTTTTCTCACCATGAAGGAGAGTATAAAGGCAGGAATGTGCAAATATTGTCTAGCTAGTATTTGTTAATTAGTTTTCTTGCTGTGTATTTGTATTTATACATTCCTCTTTTTCTTGTTTTTCGTCTTTCTGAATTTGCAATGTGAAGCCCATTGAGACAAAAATTCTGTGATTTTGGGCTATACAAATAAAACTGAATTGAATTCAAAGAGAATTGCAGAGGTTTTTATGAATGCCAAATATTTAACAGCAAATCTTAATAAATGAGGTTGATCTCTACATTGGACCAGTGCACAAGGTCCTGCCAAAGCCAAAGATGAGCCATGCTGTCCAGAAGTTGTCAAATCCCACTACTGAATTCTGACCTGAAGTTGCACATCCTGGCTATAAGAGAAGAAACCCTCACGAGTATGGAACGGTCCATGTTCGGAATATGACTCGCCATCAATACCACCTCTGAACACTTATCTGATCCATTTACATTAAATGCACAAAGTCATGTGTTGTTGCAATGATGTACATACTGTACACGTTATTGCTTTTGCGAGACAGATAAGATGATTAAATTCTTTATGAAATATTTATTTTCTGTGGGAATACTTAATTTAATTTGTGTACCCTTCTGTACATTTCATGCAAATGTTGTTTCTCTAGATGAGCTCTCACACTTCAAAGCAGCGAAGGTGGATGATGATTAGTCGTGTGTTGGATGAAACTAAATCAGAGCTTTATGTACATAAAGTCCTTTTATACCACCATATATGAGAAATATATTAAACTGAAAGTGGAAAAACTGCCTCAAGCCCGCCATGAAGTGGGATGTGTAGGATGTGTACCTAGAAGATAACCCTCCTACCTAATGTTTTAATGATGTGCAGAGGAATACCAGCCTGAGCTGTAACCCTAATATACAGAAAACGAAATGAGAGCCATGAGGGTGAGTAGCCTCAAGCAAAAAGTAATGAGTCAAGGTGATTATTAAACCAATATTTTGTGACAAGAAACTATTCCTCAAGCAATAAAGGGTGATTCCTGGGTAATGCTCACATATATTTAAGATCTAAGCACACCAAAGGAAGAACAAAGCTTGTTATAATTGCATACTGAGGAGACATGACCAACTGAGCTGTAGATGTCTGGGATAGAAATTCAGACCCATAGAAAAAAAGGAACAATAACATTGTGACATTTTTATTTGGAAAAATCTTAAAGAAACTACCTTAATATTTAGGAAAAGCCTTTTTACTTTGACAAAGTCATAAACTAACACGTGTTTAAAGGAATGTTTTGGGTTATTATTGTGAAAATACACAGGCATACCAATGGATGCTGACTCGGCGAAGTAACAAGACACAATATTTTATTCCACCAATGGCACATATACAGTACGTAAGTCGTTATTCTCAGGCATCGACAGCAGACTGAGCTGGAGGAGCAACAGTACTGCTGTGTACAAGAAGACTTGCAGCTGACTTTACTTTCTAAGGAAGCTGAGGTCCTTCAATGTGTGCAACAAGATCCTGCAGACCTGCAGACCAGTTGGAGGGTGTATAAGTGGTGGGCAGGAGGAGGAGTACAGGAGGGTGGTGGATGGATTTGCGGTGTGGGCGGGAGAGAATCACCTGCTGTTCAATGTAGACAAGACCAATTCAATTCAATTTTGTTTGTATAGCCCAAAATCACAGAATTTCCGTCTCGATGGGCTTCACAAGAAAAAGAGGAATGTGTTAACACAGGGAGATGGTGATTGACTTCCGAAAGAAGAGGACTACTTTGCAGTCGCTCTGCATTCTGGGTAGGGATGTGGAGGTGGTGGAGGAGTACAAATACCTGGGAGTGACCATGGACAGTAGACTGAGCTGGAGGAGCAACAGTACTGCTGTGTACAAAAAGATTTGCAGCCGACTTTACTTTCTAAGGAAGCTGAGGTCCTTCAATGTGTGCTGCAAGATCCTGGAGACCTTCTACCAGTCCGTGGTGGCCAGCTCCTTGTTCTTCTCTGTCATCTGCTGGGGGAGCAGCATCGCAGCCAGTGACGCCAACAGACTGAATAAACTAATCAAACTGGCTGGCTCTGTCATTGGCAGCAAACAGGACTCACTTGAGGCAGTGGTAGAGAGGAGGTCACTGAACAAACTTTTGTCCATCATGGACAATCATGATCATCCTCTCTACCCACTCCTGGATGAACAGCGGAGCTCCTTCTCCAAGAGGCTCAGACAGCTCCGCTCGAGAACATCTTGATACCGGAGGTCTTTCTTTCCGTACGTGATCGGGCTCTACAACGACTCACTTAGCAGATATAAAGTTGTTGCTGTGACACACAAATTTCGCATGTATGGGATGATTAAAGTATATTCTGGTTCTGATTCTGATATAAAGGGGGGGGTCAGGCGGTGGCTCAGTGGTAGAGCATTCACCCGTAGTACGGAAGTTCGCAAGTACGATTCCCACTGAGTTCACATCTAGGGTCCTTGGAGAAGACACCTAACCCAGCATTGGCGCTGTCGTGGCAGCCTGCTGTGGTGTGATGCAAGACACAAATTTCCCCGGTGAGAGATCAATATAGTATACAAAATAATAATAATAATAATAATAATAACGTTATTGTTAAAAAAAAAAACAAAAAAAAAACGAGTAACCAAAAAATTATTCCAACATTTTAACGAGAGTCAGATTTAGCTTTATGAATCTTCCAATTCTAACTGGAGTTTTTTAAATGCAAGCAAAGCGGACAGTCTATTAGTCAGTTAATCTGCTGTAGTCAGATGTTGAACTCTGTGCCCTTCTTAGCCGGATGATGCTCTAATCTCACATCTACACACACACACCAACACACACAAATGAATATCTTTGTGAGGACTTTTTTGTTCAATGGTTTTTTAGCATCTTTCTTCAATACCAACCCTCCCAGCCAGACTCTTTGGAAATATTCTTGATTTTTATTGAACCAAATACAACAATATTTATTTCCGATCTCCCCCAAAAATCTATTGATCATCACTTTAATAGACATTAATATGAATACAACAGCCAATATGGCTTTGGGTGTGAATTATTACACAGTATGTAGTTCAACCTGTAAGTTGTTGTTATTGTAATGTCTGGTCCATCTGCGTTGGTTTGATTTATATAAGAATGTTTTAATCAGTCACTGTCCTTGGTGGCTGATTAAATAATTTGAATCATCCTACCGATCTGAATCATTCTACTCCCTTGGGATTATTACTTTTTTTTATCATTACATACGTGCAATGGCCACGTAGATCGTAGTCTTTCTTTGAGGCTAAAAGGTCAAATGTGCAGTAGTAGTAATAACGATGGCGGTTGTTGTAAAATAAAAGCTACCAGAGCATGAGATTGGAGCATTAGAGTTGTGTTGCCAAAGACTGATAGATAAAACCTAAGTGCAAGACAATGGACGTCATGTATCAAAATTCTGTACGCCAAAATTTGGGCGTAAAGATGGTCTACAACTGAAACAATGTGCTCATACAGAATTATCAGAATGATTTTACCATATGGCATGCATAAACCGCGACACGATGAGCTCCGGAATGGCGATGAAAACGTAGATCATGATGGACTCCCATTGCCCATTCTATGTTACAGACATACCACAACCTACTTGACTAGAACTTGCATTCTAAAAGTCGGTTGTTAGATAATTAAAGTGTCATGATCCACTCACCTGCCGCCCTGGACCCTCCTCCCTGGCCGGGATTCCAGCTTGATCCTAAACACCTGGGTGATTAGCCTGATGCTAATCAACGATGCATAGTCAGCCCGGTGCCTATTAAAAAGCAGTCTCTCATGACTTCCACGATGGGTCATCACCATCCATTCCAGCCAGGTCTTCCGTCCTGGCTGCCTGACCACGAGTTGCATCCTTGAATGCTGTTACTTTTGATCCGGTGTTAATCCTGTGCCCTTTGCCTTAGAGCCTTACTGGACTTTTGGTTAATAAATTGTGTTTTGTTGTCCTGCATTTTGGGTATACCTCCTCCTTCCACATCACAACATAAAGTATATTCCTGGCAACATAGAGAAAATGCAGTGCCGCCTGCAGGGTGTGCAGCTGTATGACTTACTAAATCCTGCTTTAAACGGTAAAATCTGCACAAAAAAGACAGCAAGATGTTATTTTTAAATGACAATTTATTCACGGACATCTGACCTAACTTTTCTTTTCATCTAATGCTCAACCTTTAGTTTTTCTTTATCGTCGCAATCTTTGACCAAAGCGAATCTCTTCGTCAGGCCACGTTTGAAATAATAACTGACTAATGATATCTAATGCACTTTGTGACCTATGTCTTTGACAGTACTATATAATAAAGTTGATTAATATTGTAAATAACCCAAATAAGAAATAAATTATGTACAGTACTTGACACATTTTTTAAAATATAAGATTTTTAAAATAATTTTATTGATGTTTTCATGCAAATTTGGATGAAACAAACAACCTGACATGTATTTACGTACTGGTCACTTTCTGTCGGGGAGTCACTTTGCAGCACGCCTCTGGTGTTGAACCAGAAAATGAATCCCTGCCCAAAAGAGATCAGCAAATGAAAAGGTAACATTGTTCACAGAATTCTTCTTATTTGCCTACTTTTGTGAAATAGGGGTGTGGTACAGCATCAGTTGTGCTTGTTTTTAGCAACCAAATTTATCAAGATCAAATATTTTGTCCACCCAAAAGAGGCAGCAACACCCCTCTTCTTAAATGTCTAGCACAATCTGGCATATTTTCTTGTATTCCTAAAATTCCACATCATTTTTTTTTTTTGCAACTCTTATAAATGAGGGCTATTGCATGATAAACCATCTACATACCCACAAAATTGCTCAAATGTTTTGGACGAGACTCCGTTGGATCTGGAATCAATGAGGACAAAACTATTTTGAATAATCCTCATGCCTCATGAATTAGCCGATGTTTGGGACAGTTAACTTGGACGATAAAAATCTGTCTCACTGTGTTGTTTTGAAGTGTAGGTTTCTATTTTTTACTGTCTACTGATC
The DNA here is from genome assembly GCA_902685375.1 of Neostethus bicornis. Lineage (NCBI taxonomy): Eukaryota > Metazoa > Chordata > Actinopteri > Atheriniformes > Phallostethidae > Neostethus > Neostethus bicornis. The sequence goes on along the minus strand of CACRXE010000076.1, from coordinate 7,391,226 downwards.
ACTGTCTGAAGTAATATCTGCCTCTTTTATTTTTCTTATTTATGTTTGGTGAGTCTGCATGCTGAGATTTGACAACTCAAAATGAAGGCATAATCTTAATCTTTGTTTAACAACCTCACGGATGAGTAAACAAGTCTGCGTTTCCCACTGTGATAAAATATGGATGCCAGTTTATTGCACAGCATTTTTTTAAAACTTTCTATTTGCTTGAAGATTACTCAGACAGAATGAGGATATTGTGTGCACGTTTTTATGTCTTCTTGTTCTTCTTCCAGCATTTCCCTTTAGGGGTCGCCACAGTAAGTCCGTTTCTTCCATCTAACCCTATCTGCTGCATCTTCTTCGGTCACACCAACTACAGTATGTTCACGTCTTCCTTCACTGTATACATGAACCTCCTCTTTGGTCTTCCTCTAGGCCTCTTTCCTGGTGGTTCCAAACCCAGCATCCTTCTTCCGATGTACTCTCTCTCTCTCTCTGCTCTGCACATATCCAAACCATGGCCTCTCTGACTTCATCTCTAAAACCTCTAACATGTGCTGTTCTTCTGATCCTGTCCATCCTGGTCACTCCCAGAGAGATCCTCAGCATCTTCATCTCTGCTACCTCCATCTCTGTTTCCTGTCTTTTTCTCAGTGCCACTGTTTCTAGACCAAACAGCATGGTCGGTCTCACTTCGGTTTTGTACACTTTCCCTTTCATTTTAGCTGAAACTCTTTTGTCACATATCATACTTGATACTTTTCTCCACCCGTTCAAGCCTGACTGCACATGCTTCATCTCTTTTCCACACTCTCCATTTTATGTCCTTCGATATAAAAAAACAGAGCCGCATTTGCTGCGATTTCCAATTCTGAAAAGCTTAAATGTAAACCACCCACCCCAACCTAGAATAATTTTAATGTTCAATAAAAACATAAACTTGAAGTCAGTTATTGTTTTATTTCCTCAAACTAATTCATTTTAGGAACACCAATGAGGGGATTTTTTTTTATTTTCTAAACAAATGTGAAATTATATTGTTATATATGCATGTTGTCAGCATGAATCTAAAGTTCACACTAACAGGAAGCATCCACCAGAAAAAAGTGGTGTTGCTTGTTAAAAAAAAGGGGATTGTGCTTTCAGGGCATGACCGTTTAAATTAGATCTAACACACTAATACAGTGTAAAGCATTTCTTGTTAGCACAGCTTAGACATATTTCTTGAAGTTCCTTTCTTTTAAAATGAATCTACATAAAAGTAGGGGCTGCATGGGGGTACAGTCGTTAGCACAGTGGACTCACAACAGGAAGGTCAGGGTTTGAGCACAGGAGTTGGTTGGACGGGCCTTGGTACACTGGTCTTTCTGTGTGGAGTTTGTATGTTCTCGTGTATGTGTGGGTTTTCTCCAGGTATTCCAGTTTCCTCCCATTCTCCAAAAATATGCATGGTAGGTTGATTGGCTGCTTCAAAATTTCCCATAGGAATGAGTGTGTGAGTACCGTATGCTTGTGGGTATGCCTGAAACCTGCCGGGATAGGCTCCGACACCCCTTGCGACCTTTCAGGGATAAAGGGTTCACAAGACGAAAAAAAAACATAAAAGTATTGCTACCTGTTGGAGAGAGGTACTCATCATAAGCAGAGCACATGTCCTGAAACAATTCTAACTTATGTGGGCGTGGCAGTGAACAAAATCCATGGCCAAGAACGGGGCTTGTAATTCTGAAATATCCATGAATGAAATAAAAAAGCACTTCGGGTAAGGTTTTGATTCAGGAAAACCACGTTAAAAATGGTCAAAACCTACAAAACGTAAATTTTTATGAATCTTCTTTAAGCTGAAGGAGTGATGACGGTTTTTGAAACCTTGATAAACGATCACATAAATTTATTTAGCCCTTGTTATTTAGTGGAATCAATTCGTTCTGAGGCTATGTACAACCCATGAAATGACTTCCAAACATAAAATCGTTTTAGTGAATGAGCAATGTGGAGCATCTGTGGATATTTCTTAGCCAAAGAATTTTAATTCCCTCCTGCTTTGTTTTCTCCAAAGTTTTGATGGAAATATTCTGTCTTCATCACTATTCTACTGGGTTTTGCTGCTGAACAAGGGATCGTTCTTCACCAGTTTCACCGCCTAATGAAGCCAGTGTAGTCAAACTCTGCAGATATTGGTTTATTTTCTCCCTCTTAAAAGCCATGAACTGTTCAACCATCCTAACATCTAATTTACCTGAAAAGCTAGGAAATAATTCATCTATGGCATCTAGTTTTGTTTGAACAAATGAAGTTAAATGCTTAACTGGAATTAAGAGCTAATAAAAAAAAACATATTTTTCATAACCATGAGGGTTTAATTAGCCTGTTAAGCTCTGGAGATTTACTGTTTTTTTTTACACGTCTGATATTGTGTCCTTTTATCTTCATAAAATCACCAATGAGGATATTTCTTGTTTTTTAAGGGAAGTCAAACATAGTAACACCAATGACCCAGTGGGCTCATTCGCACATCATTTTTAAAGTCTGTTTGGTGTGATTCACTCATGACCGGCCACCGATTCATGCGTGATCCATTGCAATAGACGTGAAACGTTCACAGCTCCATTGGATCGGAGAAGAAAGCTTCACTGACCTTCACATGATGAGCAGATGTGGCTCCTGATGAGTTGTAAATCATTGGTGGGTGTCAGAGAAATGCAAGCTAAGCTAAATTCAAAATTAATTTTATGTTGCTGTCAGTTTGAATTTAGTGTCAAGTTAAAAAAAAAAAAAAAAACCCTCTCTTCTCAAATTTACTCATTGTTTAATCAGTTTAATTTGTATCAATGAATAGTGTCTAAAATGCACTGTATCCAAAAGATTATGTTGAATGTTTGTTGACGTTTTGATCTTATTTGAATGATATTTTTAAGTTGAAAAATTATCTTCGCAGCATATTGATCTAATTTGTAATTTTATAGGACAAGTACCATATTTTCCGCACTATAAGGCGCACCCTTCAATAAATGACATTTTAAAAAACTTTTTCCATATATAAGGCGCACCGCATTATAAGGCGCTACAGTAAAGGCTGGGGTTACGTTATGCATTCACTAAAGTGCTGCGCTAAAGGGAATGTAAAAAAAAAACCCAGTCAGATAGGTCAGTCAAACTTTATTAAAAATTATAAAACAGCTTTCTGTTTTTACTCCCAAAATGAATAAACAGCTTTTTGATTATTTTCTCCACAATAAAGTATTAGTGTTTTCGTGACACGGTTTATCTTCCATTGGAAATAAACTCTGTTTAGTCTTCTTTACTTGGCGCAGCGCATCCTCTTGCTTCCCCTCCACTTCCTCACCATTGATTCATTGATGTTAAACTCTCTCGCTGCGGCTCTATTCCCGTGTTCTACTGCGTGACCGATCGCCTTGAGTTTAAACTCTGCGGTGTAACAGTGTCTCTTGGTAGGAGCCATTTCCATAACACACAAATTGAAATGAGACGCCCTTTCATATATCCCAGCATGCACCGTGCACTACTTCTTCTACAGGGGAAATGGAGTCGGCGGCTGCTTACCGCAGTTGCGACACCTGTTGTAGCTCAATATTAATCCATATATAAGGCACTCCGGGTTAAAAGGTGCATCGTGGACTTTAGGGAAAATTTAGGGTTTTTAGGTGCGCCTTATAGTGCGGAAAATACGGTAATTGAATATTGTTGTGAGGTATTTCAACCAGTTTTGAAAACAGTATTAATTGAGCAAGTATTGGATTTTTGAAATGCTTGATTGCAAAAATAGTGTTCACTAGTATCACAGAGTATTTAAAATAAATAAATATATACTTTATTCATCCCTAAATGGAGAAATTTGTGTGCTGCATTACACACAAATTATTACTGCTATAAGAAATGGAAGGTTAGATGTCTACCCCAAGGACACCAAGACACGAGCTCAGCGGGATTTGATCTCGCAAACTTACAATCCAAAGGCGGATGTTCTATCACTGAGCTACGCTATCGACGTAGGAAGGTTTTTAAAGTTGTTATTCCAGACTTTGATTCCAAATGCGGAATATGGATGAACTGATGGGAAATAAGTATTTCCCGTACATGCTTTACTTAGATTTTATTGAAAACCAATTCAATACTTTTGTCTGTACTTTCGAAATAGGTTGCTTGTTTCCATCCATAAACATCCTCAACAAATTATTTTCCGACACCCTATAAATTTATATTTAGAGTTTATTTTTAAGCATTGCTTTTTTATGCACATTTAAAGAGATTTTGCTCCTTATCAATAACCCTAGGTCCTCCGCCAAAACCCCCAAGACCTTGCTTAGCACTTTGCAGAGAGCTGAGTCGTTTTTACTCTGATACAAAAGTTTTAGAGTAAGTGTTGCAGTGAAACAATTTAACAAATGACAGGCTTTTATTTTTGAACAAACATAATCAGCATTGTAGTCGTTTTCAGATTTCAACATTATGTCGCTTCGTTTTGCCTCAAGTGATGGAAACATTTCTGGAGAACTGCTGTGAAATGTCTTATCTATTTCCCAGTTCACCAAATTCCGAAAACACTTTAAAAGCTCTGGACTCTGCATCACAGGTTCCATTTTTAAAACATTTTTAATTTTAGAGAATGGGGTAGATCTAGGATTTCCTGGAGGGATTATGTCTCAAAACCAGCCAGGGAACACCATACGGTTATTTTGTATTAGAATAAAGAAGTACCTGGGGTGAGGGAAGTTCAGGCCTCGTGATCTGGAATATGACAGAAAAGATTGGCAGTATCTGCTATAAAATGGGTGTATGAGGTGTAAGAAGAGCTGACTGTGCACTTTAAAGTTAGCTGGATCTTCAGCTAGTAACAAACTTCCTCCAGCGCACTGCTCAACGCTTATCAAAATTCATCTGCTGCAATGAGCTGAATGCATGGAAATTGTTAAAAAGAAGGTGCCAATTTTTACACTTTATCCATGTTGAATTTGTTTTTTTAACTGTTGTTGCTTTTAAGAATAAGAATGGTTGGAACTTTTACAGTGCTTTTTTGGACACTCAAAGACGCTTCACACATGCATTATTCATTCAGTCCATACTCAGTACACCCATTCATTCCTGATGATGGGAGCTGCCATGCAAGGTGCATAACACTATCAACAGGAGCAATTTGGGTTCGGTGGTTTGCTCAAGGACACCTCGGTATGTACTTCAGACGGGGAACAAACCAATGACCGGTTACAGGACGGTCGTCCTACGCACCAAGCCAGCCTTTCCCATTGTAAAGATGAAACCCAAAGATACCAATGAATAAGACCAAATAACAGGATAATTAGACAATAATAAATCCATTATCATCAATGGTGAGGCAACACAAATACTTTGTTTTCCTCCAAGAAGAGTTGAGTATTGGTGACAGAAATACATTTAAGTTTATATATTCAACATTATGCATGAACTTTTTTGTGCTGCATTAAATACTAGACACATCTATGCTTAAGCATAGTTGGTAAGTATCAGTATTTAAAATAAACACAATTACCATGACTTTACCGCAATTAAATTACCATAATTATCACAGGGTGGTTGGGCTCTCACTCAGAGATCGGGTAAGGAGTTCTGCCATCCGAGAGGAGCTCAATGTTGAGCCGCTCCTCCTCCTTGAGAGACGCCAAACGGGGTGGTTCAGATACCCGAACCACCCCATCTGGTCAGGATACCTTGTGAGCAGCTCGCTGGTGAGGTGTTTCGGGCACGTCCCATTGTGAAGAGACCAAAAGGCAGACCCCGGACCCGCTGGGGAGACTATGTCTCACAGCTGGCTGGGGAACAACCCGGGATCCTTCCGAGAGGATCAGCCAGTGTGAAAGAAGCCTGGGCTTCTCGTCTGAGGCTGTTGCCACCGTTAGCCGGCCACGGATAAGCGGAAGACGACGGGCAGAATAGAACAATTACTATAACCATTCTGGACAAACCCCCCGTCCCCCAAATAAAAACATATTGTACTGTATTAAATTCTGGGATTGTGTTTCTCAGATCCTTCTATTTTATTTAGATCATAGACAATTTACACGTTTGTTATGTACTACTTTGTGTGGCAGTGTTTAATACCTTTTGGTTTAAGACATCTATCTAGACATCTAAGACATCTATCCTTAAGACATCTTTCTCATCTTAATGGTTGTAGCAGCATGTGTGTATCTGCTTTATGTGTAAGTGTGTGTGACAGTGGCTAAACCATGGTTCTATCTCTGTCCTCTTGCTGTTGACCTCTGTGACAGCTCTTCTACTCACCCTTCAAGCTTCTGCTGCTGAAATTCTCACCCTTCCTGCTGCTGATATGCTTACGCCAGCACAATTTCTCCTCAAAGGCAAACTATTAACCGCAACACAGCGGCGTGACATACTTTTCTGATAACCGAGCTACATCTTGTTAAAATCCCAACACAAACATGGAAGGGCATCTTTGTGAATGGGAAAGAGTAGCCTCACCCGTATTTTGATGTTCTATAGTTGTGTTTATTTGAAGTAAAATTATATATATTTTAAAATTGCATTGTATATGTGTTGCTTTTGAATTTGTAATAACATACATTAGCTGTGATGCTAACTCTTAGCAGTTTCTGTGCAGAGTGGTGTGATTCTAAGGGTGTCGAGTGGTGCTAATAGACGTATCACCACCTGTTAACCAAACTAAACTCTTAGCCAATCAGCAACTGGCATCAATGTGAACATTTGAAAATTTTAAATGCTCGAAATCACCATCATTTTCTTTGGTCAACTGACTGACAAAACATGATATTGTTACAACACTATTGTGAAAAGATTAAAAAGATGTCGATGAGGCTTTGACAACCCTGGCAGTCACAATCAGGACGGTCAGCAAGCGGTGAAGCAATGGTAGACCAAAGAAATAGCAATTTGAAGATGTTCTCAACTTTCAAAAAGTACGTACGTAGGTGGCTGACTGTAGAGCAGGAGTACCCAACCTTTTTTGTCCCAAGATCTACTTTTCAAATACCTCCAAACCTCCTACCAAATACCAAACCTCCTGAGATCTACCAGTCCGTGCAAACACACACACACACACACACACACACACACACACACAGACAAATTTCTCTTTCTCACTCCCTTTTCTCACTCTGACACACACAGACTTTTTCCGCGCGGATGCATCTCTTTGGGAGGGGATAGTGGCCACAACAGCACCAGGCACTGCACATTGATTTCAGACTCAACGCGATTTCACGTCACCGACTCCAAAATTCATCAATAACACTGGAAAAAGCTGCCAGATTAACGCTTTTTTGAGGAAAAAAAAAACACCTAGAGCAACTAGAAGTTCTGAATACCAGCTAAATGTAGTGCCAAAAGTTGCTGAGTTGACAATATTGACTTCATTTAATTTTTTTTTCCGACTCACCTGGCGGTCGACTTGGTACCTGTCCGCGGGCTACCGGTTGATTGCGATCGACTGGTTGGGCACCCCTGCTGTAGAGTATTCCATGAAGTTATGCACCAGCATATTGCATATACATATATTGTAGCCATATCATAAATGTAAGCGTAAAAAAAATTGTATGGATAAGTGGGCGCAAATACTTGTGACTGACCGTATTGACTGGCTCTGTCATTGGCTGCAAACAGGACTCACTTGAGGCAGTGGTGGAGAGGAGGTCACTGAACAAACTTTTATCCATCATGGACAATCATGACCATCCTCTTTACCCACTCCTGGACGAACAGTGGAGCTCCTTCTCCAAGAGGCTTAGACAGCTCCGCTCGCGAACATCTCGTTACCGGAGGTCTTTCTTCCCGTACGTGATCAGGCTCTACAACGACTCACTTAGCAGATAGGAAGTTGTTGCTCGGACGCAAAAATTTCCCATGTGTGGGATCATTAAAGTATATTCTGATTGGCTCGACAACAGTGCCCATTACTTACCCCACTTAACACAAACAATGAACATCAGTGACGACATTCTTTACAAACCATATGAATGACCGTAATGTGTTAATTCCCAAGAAAAGTTCACACATTTCTCCAGGTATCATTTTATGAGGGCATCATGGGCACCCATGGATCATTCCTTTTCTGAATCACAGCAAGTGGTATTGCCACTGTTTCTTCTTCCTCACTTGATGATAGCAGAAAGATGGTCATCATGAGGAGAGGTTTTAGACATGTCTTTATTTAGAAAAGAAGGGAAAACTAACTTTAAAAAAGCATTGATTTTCTGCTCTTATTGTAGATTGGAAACATAAATGGGGTAAAGGGCGATGGCACAGTGGTGGACTGTTCGCCCTTGGACCGGAAGATTGCTGGAAGTTTGCCATGTCGAATCCCACTGGGCTCTAGGTGAAATCATAATAAGTTTTACATAAACTAACTTCTACTTTTTAGAAAATAGTCTACGTCATCTGGGGGTTTAATTTCTTTTTTCTTTGTCTTTAGTCTATAATGCAATTAGCTTAAAACTCTTATTTGGATCCTCAGGCCTCAATCCCTCAATTTTATTTAAATAAATAAAGAATTGAATAGAGTTTACGTCAGATGAAATGCATATGAACAGTGTGTGTTGCATGAATAGCAGCCTAGCGGCTAGCAGCAGGGATATTGATGCCGGTGACCTTGAAGCCCTCAAATGACAGCCATCTACTCAATAATAGATTGCTCTGCTCTTATGGGGAAAACCAAGTGTGAATGTGTGGGTTTGCCCATATGTGCATGAGAGAGGGAGAGAAAATGATATATGGCTTTTTTATGAGCACATTTGGGCTTTGTGTTAAAATGACTTTGTAGCCGCTGCATGTTTCTGTTTACCTGGATGTTGAAGCATCTGCAGAGTAGAAGAGAAGGTGCAGCAGGGGAGTTCACAGCTGCTATACAGGGGCTCAATATTTCTCTCTCCGCAGGGGGTGGAGAAAAACTAAAGAAGCAGTATGGTGCAATGTAGAAGATGAAGGTATGTGGATATAAATGAGAAAAAGATGAGGAAGAGCAGGGAGGGTAAAAGGAGAAAGGGGTAATTATGAGTAAAAAGTGTGACTGGGCAACGTAAATAAAATGGTAACATGATCAGAGGCAGCTAAGGTGATCAATCCCCCCAGCTGCTCAAAAGTCGGTTGAAAAGCAACTTTTACTTAAAAAAAGTCTGTAAAATCACATTTTAAAATGATAATTTTTGCATCATGGAGTACGGAGTCTCGAAGACCTTGTTACAGGCTGTCCGATTCCTGTACGACCGCAGCCAGAGCTTGGTCCATATAGCCGGCAGTATGTCGATTCCATTTCCAGTGAGAGTTGGACTCCGCCAAGGCTTCCCTTTGTCACCGATTCTGTTCATCACCTTTATGGACAGAATATCTAGGCGCAGGCGAGGCGTTGGAGGGATCCGGTTTGGTGACCTCAGGATCGGATCTCTGCTTTTTGCGGATGATGTGGTTCTGTTGGCTTCATCGGACCGTGATTTCCACCTCTCATTGGATCGATTTGCTGCCGAGTGTGAAGCGGCCGGGACGGGAATTAGCACCTCCAAATCCGAGACCATGGTCCTTGCCTGGAAAAGGGTGGAATGCCCTCTGCGGGTCAGGAACAGGGTCCTGCCCCGAGAGGAGGAGTTTAAGTATCTCGGGGTCTTGTTCACGAGTGGGGGAAAGATGGAGCAGGAGATCGACAGGTGGATCGGTGCAGCATCAGCAATAACTAGGACGCTGCATCGGTTCGTCGTGGTAAAGAGAGAGCTGAGCCGAAAAGCAAAGCTCTCGATTTAGAAGTCGATCTACGTTCCTACCCTCACTTATGGTCACCAGCTGTGGGTGGTGACCGAAAGAATGAGATGGAGGGTACAAGCGGCCAAAATGAGCTTCCTCCGCAGGGTGGCTGGGCTCTCACTCAGAGATCAGGTGAGGAGCTCTGCCATCCGGGAGGAGCTCGGTGTCGAGCCGCTCATCCTCCAGTTCGAGAGGAGCCAGATGGGGTGGTTTGAGCATCTGGTCAGAATGCCCCCCGAGCGCCTTCTGGGCGAAGTGTTTCGGGCACGTCCCACTGGGAGGAGACCAAGGGGCAGACCCCAGGCCCACTGGAGACACTATGTCTCACAGCTGGCCGGGGAACGACTCAGAATCCTTCCGGGTGAGCTGGAGAATGCAGCCGGGGTGAGAGAGGCCTGGGCTACCCGTTTGAGGCTGTTGCCCCTGCAAGAGGCGGAAGATGACGGAACGGATTTTTGCGTCATGCCGTGAAAATTCCATGTGAAAACGTCAAAGCTCTGACTGATTTTTGACTAATTTTTAATTAATATTTAATAATCACACAAAGGACATGTGAAGGACTCGTATGAGGACTGTAAGACAGTGGTGAGGTGTGCTGTAGGTGTGACAGAGGAGTTCAGAATGGGGGTGGGACTGCACTGTCAAAATCTTTAAAAGAAGTTCAAACATGGTTGAAACTTCCAAAAAGTTGATTTTTGAATGATTTTTTAAAATTAATTTTCCAATCATTCATGCTAAAAATGTGCCAGTAAATTCTTCACTCTGACAGAGCAGCTGGTGGTTAATGTGGCCATCTCTGACAGCGACTTATCAGGAGGCTTGGTCTGTAGAAACTTTGGGTTTCTGTTAACACCTGGATACTTTGGGTGTCCGAGAATCTGATGCAGACAGCTGTATTGCAAAAATCTGTAAAATGCACGACCATGTCCTCATTTTTATGAAGTTTGGGATCTAAAAATACTGCTAGAGTAGAAACCTATAATTTGTCAGGTAGTCAAATGTGGCACAAATGAATGTTATAAAACTTAATTTGTGCTGAAATCAGGCTTCACTTGATACAGTTCTACAACCATCCCTAATGAGGAAAAATGAGCAATTTTGTGTTTGACCAGTCTGGTCACAGCTGTGGTTCTTTCGATTTTGCTAAACAACTTTCGCCTCTGTCTGCACGTTGGGTTGGTGGTTAGCACTGGAGCTTCCAGCTAGAAAGTCTTAAGCTTTCCGGAGCCTCAATTCTAAAGTTTTTTTTTTTTATGGTAAATACTATGCAAACACAAACTTCCACGCTAATTCAGAAATCTATTAATGTGGTGTAATACTCAGACTTTTGCGTAACTCTAAGCAAAGTCTGAAGCTGCCATGCATCCTCTTGGACCCCATATTCTACATCCAACACATTCACTCGTTCATTCATTTTCTGAACTGCGTACTCCACTCAGTGGGTGCCATAGTGTAACCTGGCTGATTAGACGAAAAAGGAAGGTTACATTCTGAACAGATCGCCAGTCCGTTGGAGGGCCACACATAGAGACAGACAAACAGTCACACACATTGGCCAATGAACCTAACAGTAATGTTTTTGGAGGGTGGGAGGAAACTAAAGCATGTTTCCATACTCCTCAAAGAAAGGCCGGAAATTCAAGCCTTACCCTAACCGGGGCTCAAATCCCCAATTTTCTTATTGTGAGGCATACCACTGCACCATCATGCAGCTGCCTTTGTACACATAAAGGTAATTATTAACAGCGATAATTAACATCGAGCTATGAATTACATGGACCTTCTTCAGTGCCCAGAGATAGTCATTACTTACAGGTTATTTTATGTCACTACTTTAAGGTTAGACTATTCCATTTTTCTATTTCAGTGACAAATCTGTGTGTGCCACTAACAGTTTTTCAGGCCTCCCACTCTACTGTCTTTTGCTTGTAGGTGCAATAAGATAGTTTTTAAAAAAGATATATATATATATAGAAATCCCGAGTTTTTATGGCATAAGCAAAGTGTGTAAACTGAGCGAAGGCACTCAGCTTAAAATATTTGCAAGTTTTTTGTAGTTACGCTGGGTTTTTGGGGTTATACTGTAACACTGCAAAGCACCATAAAGTGAGAGAAAAGGAATGTGGTGGTTTATACAGACAAGAAAACCAAGAAAACTTAGTTCTCATGGTCAGAATCCATACACAGGGCCCTTGATGACTGTTAAATTAAAAAAGGGGTATGTGTAAACAGTATTTTGAAAGTGAAAATGGTACAGTTATTATAGAATAGATTATGTGTAAACATTAAATAAGCCAAAGAAGACTAACAGTGACCGAGCGGAAGATGCAGGCATCTGATCGACTTCAATGTTTAATCCAAAAACACCCAGGGTGAGAATACAGGATATCTCTGAATCAAAATAATACCGTTCTGTCATCTTCTGCTCATCATGGGCCAGGTCTTGGGGTCAACCGCCTCAGATGGGAAACCCAGGCTTCTCTCTCCCCAGCTGCATCATCCAGCTCACCCGGAAGGATCCCGAGTCGTTTCCCAGCTAGCTGTGAGATATAGCCTCTCCAGCGGATCCGAGGTCTATCTCCTTGTCTCCTCCCGGTGGGACATGCCCGAAACACCTCACCAGCGAGGCGCTCTGGGGCTCACCTATGGTCACCAGCTGTGGGTGGTGACCGAAAGAATGAGATCGGAAATACAAGTGGCCGAAATGAGCTTCCTTTGCAGGATGGCTAGGCTCTCAGTCAGAGATCGGGTGAAGAGCTCTGCCATCCGGGAGGAGCTCAGTGTCGAGCGGCTCCTCCTCCAGGTCGAGAGGAGCCAGAAGGGGTGATTCAGACATCTGATACAAAATTATTAGGCAGGAATTTGTATACATTTTGGAGCAGAAAAAAAATAGCTGATTAAACAGAGGGTTTTTTTTTTTTTTTTTTTCTTTTTTTTTAGAAACGTGTCCATCTGGTCAGCTTCTATTCTATATTTCCATCTCACAACCTGCATGTTTAGGGTATTTTTTAAATGCAAAATATTGTTCCACACTCTTTCAAAAAATACAAAATTTGTTATGCAAATTTAATCTAGCAACTTCTGTAAAGTGCAGAGCATGTGCACCCCGGGAACTCTCAGACAATTTCTCTCCTGTGAGTGAAGAGAGGACCCCAGGCTGGAAATCTCAGCTCAATCACTGAATCTCACAGCAACAATGTTGCAGCCATCCTTTAGAGCAGGACTGGTCTCCCTGGAAACCGAGTAGCGTGGTGTGGCAGGCAGACTCTAAAAGAGCCCTGCTCACATGGAAGGACGTCCTTCTGTTTGTAGCTTTGATGCTACATTACATCTGCATGCATGCACCCCATAATGAGCTGATAAGATGTCCTGCTTATATCCGTCACCACTGTGAGACCAGACTTGTTGCAGATCATCTGTAAAGACAGAGTGAGGAACCGGTCGAGGAGCTTCATGAATTGAATCCTGATGTCTCCTACTCGTGTCTCAGTGGAGGTGCTCTATTCTTGTCACGTCAAACTGGAAGGACGCCCTGGGGTACACTGTTGGAAGGATTACATCTCCCAGCTGGCATGAGAATGCTTTTAGACTCCCACAGAGCAGGAACTAGCAGACAAAATGTGATCACAAGGTACCAATTTATGTATATAAACTAATATATTATTGTCAAGGGTGTGCAAAAGTCACCACAGCTATTTCACGTAACGTTCACATAAAATAAGTCTAGATTATCAATAGGGGGAAAAAAAAAAAATCCATTTTCACTCTATTTTCTATTTAAGTTGTTCTGTTTTCTGCTTGTGATGTTCGGTGAAACACAGTGTGTCATCTTTCATCGAGAAAAGCTTTCTCAGCACAGGAAATGAATTGAATTTTTTTGCTACTGTTCATCTCTATTTGTTGCTGTCAGTCTGAATTGAGAGTGTGGGAGCAAAAAGGAAAAAGCAGGTGAGAAGGAGGGGGAGGCTGTCGTGATTTACAGCAAAATTCTTCTTAGCTGTCTGAGGAACTGGAGACCAGATGTGGGGGCGGGGGGGTAGATGTGCAAAACCCACTAGGTGACAGATGTGGAAAAGCTTTGCAACCAAAAGTCCAGAGTCCCTTTTAGGCAGGATCATATTTTGTAAAGAAAAATAATGGAAAAGATTATTATGAATAATTCATTCATTTTCTGAACCGCTTATTCCCTTTCTGGATTGCGGGGGCTGCTGGCGCCTATCCCAGCTGATTTAAGGCAGGAGACAAGGTACACCCTGAACAAGTCGCCGATCTGTTGAGGGGCCACGCGCACACACATTCCTGGGGACAATTTTGTAGTGGCCAGTCAACCTAACATGCATGTTTTTCTTGAGCATACTTGGTGGACATGCAAAGTCCACACAGAAAGACCAGTGTTCCAAGCGTCATACCAATCCGGGACTCGAATCCCGACCTCCTTACTGTGAGGCCACTGTGCTAACCACCGCACCATTGTGCAACCGTAAAGATAAATAATTTAAGAAAATTATTGTGAACTAGCAAAGAAAAATAGAAAAGATGAACTATAGCGTATTTATTTTTTTTTACCGTTCCGTCGTCTTCCGCTAAACCGGGAACGGGTCGCAGGGGTAGCCCAGCTACCTTGCAGAGGAAGCTCATTTCCGCCGCTTGTATCCGTGGTCTCATTCTTTCGGTCACCACCCACAGCTGGTGACCATAGCTGAGGGTAGGAACTTAGATCGACTTTCAAATCGAGAGCTTTGCTTTTCAGTTCAGCTCTTTCTTTACCATGACGGACCAATACAGCGTCCTAGTTATTGCTGACGCCGCACCGATCCGCCTGTCAATCTCCTGCTCCATCCTTCCCCCATTCGTGAACGGGGATACCCAAGATACTTAAACTCCTCCACTTGGGGCAGGACCCTGTCCCTGACCTGCAGGGGGCAGTATCATGGTTTTGGATTTGGATGCGCTGATTCCCATCTCGGCCGCTTCACATTCGGCAGCAAATCGATCCCGCGAGAGCTGGAGATCATAGTCCAACGAAGCCAATAGGACCACATCACCCGCAAAAAACAGAGATCTGCAAAAGCCAGCAGTATATTTTATGTTCATGGTAATTCATTTGAATATGTGTTTGAACAAAGGTGTAATCCAATTTGCAAAATGTATTACTTCGTAAGAAAAATTTAGATGTAAATGTAGTGGAAAAGTTCCATTTATTTTTCCTTTTCATGCTGCACTGCCAACATTGAACATGTTCAAGTTCCTGATTAAAAAACAAACAATAGTTTCCAGAAGATAATCAGCCATAAACTACAGTTTAGAATTACCTAGTGGAATAAGTTGAAGCAGGATTGTCTTCCTAGAATTGTCTTCTTTTAATAATTCAACTTTGGTGCAAAATTAATTTCTCCTCAAACCCTCAAACTAAAAAGAGGATTTTTTTGAATAACCCAAAGAGATGTCTTATCATCATTGGTCTGTCTTGGAGAACAGTTTTTTAGGTTCTAAATGATCCATGCACACATCCATCCTACCCAACATAGACTTTTAAAGTTGGGTTACTAGTTTAGGACAGAGATCTAGAATAGTGACATACTTTAATCTCTTCAACAGAGTCCACGTAGAGTTTTCTCATTAGAGCATACCTGGAAAACCTCTTCCAAGAAGAACTCTAATCAGATAAACTATGATCACCAGCTTAGTTGTTTCCATACAGGGGAGTTTATCTTCCCGTCTCAGACGTGGTCGGGACACCGTGGAGCTCGTCATGTCTGTCTGGAAACTTCATGGTCACATTTTATATTTAAAACGTGAGTGAACTTTGACCATTAACTTTGCTGTCTTTCTTTTTATCATTAACATAAAGACACATTTGAACATTTTTTTTATGACAAATATGGTCCATGACCTGGACAAGCTTACTTCAGACCCAATAAGTTCACTCTCACAAAATATTTATCACTGAGCAACCCAATTAAACCCAATTTAATCTATAAAACAAGTATCCATTTGTCTCTTTATCCATTCAGTCATCCATAAATTTATTTGATCCATTTATTTATTTCTTATCCATTCATTTATTCATACTTCTGACCAACATCCAATCATCTATTAATTTTAGTTGTCTCATTTTAATTGTCTCATCAATATTTACACAATAAATTGAAGAAAAATATGTAAAAATAGAGTAAATAAAAAATTGAGCAAAATACAAAAAAAAGAACTGACTTTATACACAAAAATATATTTTAAGATAACTGATTACCAGTTCGGGAGGCATGGTGGTGCAGTGGTTGGCACAGTAGCCTCAAAGTGAGAGGGTTGGGGGTTCAAGTCCAAGGTTGGACGAGACTTGGAACAGTGGCATTTGCATGTCCTCCCTGTGCATGCGGAGATTTTCATTGGGTACTCTGATTTTACTCCCACTCTCCAAAAACATGCATAGCCTGGGCTGCATTAACCCAGTCAATGCAAAGTTAATTGGCCACTATGAAGTTGTCCCTAGGGATGATTGTGTGTGTAGCCCTGCGACAGACTGGCGATCTCTTCGGGGTGTACCCTATTCTTGCCTCGAATCAGCCAGGATGGGCTCCCGTATTCCTATAAGGGATAGACGATTGAGTAGGTGAGGTGATGCTCCATTGGTCCCTGTGACCCTGTTAAGGATAAATGATCCACAAGATGAAATTGTTACTAATTCTAAAACTATTTGAACAAACTTAGAACGTTCCGATCTTTAGGTCCTCCTTGGTGAGGAAAAAAATAACAAAAAACCCAACTGTGGGAAAAAAGAAGAAACCTGATGGAGATCGACATGAAGGAGGGATTGACTCGTTAATGCGCCTATCCAATCATTTATCATCCATTTATCCAGGTCGCCAGTTTGTTGTCAAACTTAAAATTATAATTAAGTTTCTTTAACCTGAAGCCAAACACAAAGGCGCAAATTGTTGTGGAGAGGTGGGGTAGAATCCAAGTACGGTACACAGGAAGAAAAGGAAAACATAAAAATTTATTTCTAGGTAAAAACGGATTCTTCAAAGCAGGCGGGTTGTCCAAGGCAGGCGGGTTGTCTAAGGCAGGAGTGTTTCTTGAAGAAAGAAAACAATATAAGACCACAGGCAAGAAACTCAGCAGACGAAGATCTACTAAAGGCTCATTGATGTTACCGCATGGAATTCAACAATCTGGCATAGGCTGGGGGTGGAGGGTGGCTTAAGTAGCTTGCTGATTGCTGATCATCTGCAGGTGGTGAGCAAGTTGCCACGGAGACAGACACCCTTTTTGAAGCAGGAGAGTTAGGGTTAGGGTTAGATTAACCCTATCCCTACCCCAGGGATCACAACACAAATGATGTTACACAAAGATTTATGATATTCCTCATTATTCTTACAGAAATTGATTTGCTGAAAAAAATTCTATATGTGGGTTGTTGTCTATGCTTACAATCACATGATGGAAAACTCACATCACCATGGCGATCCCCACATCTCCTGATGGCTGCTGAAAGAGGTTTACGTGACCCTGGAAAAGATTGAGGATGTGAAAAAAGAAAATAGATGAATATTGTATTATACATGTACTAAATTTACCTTTATCCGTTTATTTACTACACGACTGTAAAAGAGCAAACATCTTAGCACAAGTGAGCATAAATAAATCAGTGTCTTTTTATGTGTGATTCATAGCACAACCACTCAATTCAAAGCTTTTCGTGCTTTGGATGTAAAAAAAACGAACACACTGGAGACCAAAAATGCTCAGAACAGCCTTGTGCTTCCATATATTTCTGTATGCATGCTGTGTTTCTACAGCAAGCAGTTGGTAGGGTTTTAACACACACACACACACACGTTAGTAGGGGCTTTTTTTTTTTGTATCCGGTTGAAATAAACCAACATCACTTTTTTTTTATTGGTATGTAAAAATATTGTTATAAGAACTTTTAACCTCTCTGTGTTTGACACACACCTTATCCTGAGGGCCTAATTAAAAGGCTGACACACTTTGGCTGGAATACCTCAGATAGAATGTTCAAAAACAAGTTTATACGTATGAATCCTAACAGTTCTAGTTACAGTGTTTCTTCTATCAAACCGTGCCACTCATAACAATTATTACTTGATATTAATTACGTACATGAGGGCAGATCACAAGTAACTGGAGAACTTAGATTAGGGAACTTAAATATTTAAGACCTTTCCACGCTTTGTGATATTTGCAATTCAAATTCATGCATTCGAATTTTGTTCGGATTTACTCATTCAAAACATCTGCTCTTTATGTCCAGTCATGTGTTTCTTTTTAAATGCTACAAACCAAATTGTCTCTCATAATGCCAAGAAGATCTTAAGAGAAACGACCTACTTTAGATGTTGAGAACGGGTGGTGTCACAAACTGGCTCGGGGTTTGGGACAAAAATGAGCGAAACAGAGACAAAAGTATGGGCCAAATCGCCTTAAGTTGATTGCAAATTAGGTTTTTAAGGTAAAGAAACAATAATCAATTGTGCAATGTCTAGGTGCCCGTGTCTGAGTGCAAATCCAAAATTGAAAAAACTGAAGAAAACCAACAAAAACCAAAGCGTACCTGGAGGAGAGCAGAGAGTAAGAAATTAGTGGAGGCATTTCCTTTAAGGGCCCATCTCATGCAAAATGGACTTTCCAGAGTTTTCTACCTTGTAAGAATGATGTCCGGGCCTTGTATATGTCACCAAAGGGGTTTCTAGATTAATTTAGCCCGTTTTTCACAAATTGCTGTGGATTTCTGGTACGCTCAGACAAAACAACCAATGAGCAGATGTCTAAAGTATGACGCATTTGACGTAGCCAGGACGGACTTCGCACATGCCCCCCTCCGCAGCAAACCCCTGCCTCCTCACCACCCGCCCGCCCTCCTCACCCGCCTCCATTTCCGGCCTTACGCTTATGCTTGTGCTTCGTGCACCTCAAAATCCTCGCCGGATTCTGGATCCAAAATGTAGGGCTGAACATGATGAATCGACATGATAAAATCTTATTTCAGACGCTACCAAACCGTTACGCACGGGTTTACGCCTGCCTTCCCCCTCCCGCTCAGAGATGGGCGGAGGAATAGCGGCTCAGTGAGAGCAGAGGGCGGAGCTTGTACCTTCTCAGGACGGGCGGTGGGATGAACAATACCCGGCCTTTCATAGTTCCGGGTCAGTGACTGCGCTCCACCAAATCAATATATATTCATGACTACCGTGTAATGCATGTTGCAAACCCCACATTTTGTGTGTGTATGTGCATAGAATACAATGTGAAAAGAGTTATTTTGCATGAGATGGGCCCTTTAAATGAGCCTAGGTGGCTCCACTCCGACAGCCCTCCCCTGCCTGCAGGAGAAGCCCCCCCTGCAATGTAAGAAAGGGCCGTGACAGCGGGGCCAAATGAAATGTCAAGTTCTCATGTTAAAAATGACATTGGATTTAAAATACATTTCTAGTGTTGCATGTTGACAATTCAAAATCTACAGTTTTAATGTTCAGACACACAAAATTACGAAGAGACTATGATTTAGGACAAATGCATAGTTTTCACTTCTAGTCGTCTTTTTGAATGTTTTTGTGGTTGTTGTTGCCATCTGTGTTTTGTCTGATCAGAACCTAATCAGCTTGTACTTTACCATTTTTCAGAATAGATTTTTCATTTAAACACAGTCTGTTTTGTAGTCTTATGGAGTCCACTGATGAATGGAGCAATCACATATTCTGAAGTTATAATAGCACAGCAGATGTTGCCCAGCAACTGGAAGCATAAAGAAAATCTTTAGAACCAAATGAAGTGATTTACTAAACATAAACAAAGCAGTGTTTTTCTGACTTTTGGATAAAAAAAAAAAAAAAAAAGCTTATTAAATCAGTAATTTTCAGATTTTGTGTTCACATTTAGTTTTCTTCTTGGATCTCTGAGGTAAACCTTTTAAACTTTTTGTAATTGAATTAGACATACAAAAAGGGAACAAAACTAAGGCATTTTTCATCAATAAAAAAGTACGATTCCATACAGTGCATCTGGCGTCTCTTGCATTTGTATTCACTTATAATGTTTAGAGGTCAAGGATGAATGTAAAATTTTAACAAAAGAAAGTGTTGATGAGCAAAAGAAATTGATTTAAAAAGACCGTTCTGTGTATAAAAATAAAAAGCATTGTGGCCGAAAAGTAATCGAAAAATAACAAAATCTATAATGTTGAAAGAAAAACACAAATCATGGAAAGAAAAGATAACGAGCAAACTTTTTTGTTATTTGATCAGATTTTTTTTTCCAATCACAGTACATCAAATGTGTAAACAAAAGATTTAAAAAGTTTTTTCCTCTTTTTTTTTTTATTAATTTACATATAGAAATTTGCCAATTTATTTTAAAAAATGAATATTTCTATTATTTTACTTGAAACTCCCAGATATTTTAATAAAGAGGAAATGGCATTATTCTGCTACTTTCCGAACTTTATTTGTGTCAGGAGAGTAGTCTATTCCCCCTCTGTGTTCTGTTTTCCCCCCTTCCTCTTGTTCGTGTGTGTGCAACAAGTCACACCTGAAACTCCAGATCGTTTGTTTACCATGCTTGACCTGTGACCAGTTTTTTGGCTTCAGCTCCTACATGAGAACCTGCCTAATTAATCTGTTTTTGTCTTCTTTATTTGGACTTTTTAATCAATCTAATGAATCCGCTTTTGATTTCTTCATCTGAGCCTGTTGTGTCAAGGGTATATTTTTGGCTGTAGCTCCACACCATGACAAATGGGACACACCACATTAAGTTGTAATTTTTGTGTTTATGAGTACGAGAAAAAATAGCAACGCATTTTTGTAAACGTGTTTAATAATAACAAAATATTAAATAATAAAATAATAATAAAATAATAAATAATTAAATAATAAATAATTAAATAATAATAATGAATAATAATACAATAATTAATAATAAAATTGTGAATAATATTCACAATGACTCGTTTAAACAATTAAATTTGAATGAAATAAAAACCGCATTAAAAAAAGCCAAAAACATTCAAGTCAATTTTAGACTTTTAGCACACATCTCATTTGGTAACTGATGTTTTTTGTTCATTCATTCTTTTATGTTTTCTT
Organism: Neostethus bicornis; assembly: GCA_902685375.1. Lineage (NCBI taxonomy): Eukaryota > Metazoa > Chordata > Actinopteri > Atheriniformes > Phallostethidae > Neostethus > Neostethus bicornis. Next base: position 7,370,377 of record CACRXE010000076.1, on the reverse strand, counting down.
TTTCTTCTTCTTTCGGCTTTTCCCTTCAGGGGTTGCCACAGCAAGTCAGTTTCTTCCATCTAACCCTATCTGCTGTATCCTCTTTGGTCACACCAACTATCTTCATGTCTTCCTTCACTGTATCCATGAACCTCCTCTTTGGTCTTCCTCTAGGCCTCTTTCCTGGTGGTTCCATATCCAGCAACCTTCTTCCGATGTACTCTCTCTCTCTCCTCTGTACGTGCCCAAACCATCTCAGTCTTGCCTCTCTAACTTTATCCTGAAAACCTCTAACATGTGCTGTTCCCCTGATGTACTCATTTCTAATCCTGTCCATCCTGGTCACTCCCAAAGAGATCCTCAGCATCTTCCACTGCTACCTCCATCTCTGCTTCCTGTCTTTTCTTCAGTGCTACTGTTTCAGCATGGCCGGTCTCACCACGGTTTTGTACACTTTCCCTTTCATTTTATCTGAAACTCCTCTACCACACATCACACCTGAGACTTTTCTCCACCGTTCCTGCCTGAACACACTTCTTCACCTCTTTTCCACACTCTCCATTGCTCCATTGCTCTCCATTTCTGTTTTATTCATTCATCTATTTTCTGGGCGTGTCTCAATTTCCCTCCACCCGGTTGCAGATTAAAGCAGGCCACACCTTGTAGAGCTCACCAATATTTTTTTCAAACCCCTCCATCCATTCCAGGGTTCTGGCGATGTTTAGTTCAGTCAGATTCGACAGGATAGATTATTTACTGGTTCCCAAACTTCTTCTTCACTGTATCCATGAACCTCCTCTTTGGTCTTCCTCTTGTCCTTTTTCCTGGTGGATCCAAATCCAGCATCCTTATTCTGATGTGCTCTCTCTCTCTCCTCTGCACATGTCCAAACCATCTCAGTCTGGCCTCTCTGACTTTATCTCCAAAACCTCTAACATGTACTGTTCCTCTGATCCTATCCATCCTGGTCACTCTCAGAGAGATCCTCAGCATCTTCATCTCTGCTACCTCCATCTCTGTTTCCTGTCTTTTCCTCAGTGCCACTGTCTCTAGACCAAACAGTATGGCCGCTCTCACCACTGGTTCCCAACCATCACACAATTATTCATCTTTGTGGGTAAAAGACATTATTTAAATATTTTTTATTGTAAATTTTATGATTCACTCATTTTTCTTTTTTCGATTGAAGGGATTTTGAAAATTTCTCCATTTGGTTTGTAACATACTTTATTTACCTGTAAAATGAAAGTTTCTGAAAATCCCACACAGAGGCGTTCGGGGCAGGAGGTGCGGCTCAACCTTGCAGCCTGTCAGCCGAAAACCAAAGAAGAAACGCACCCCCACAGATTGACAGGTGTGCTCGCAGCAGCCTGTCAAGGCTAAGGTCAAAGATGAGTGGGACATGGGAAACAGTGTAGAGTTTGTTCTCTTCACATTAGCAGTGTGTGTGTGGAGTACCCAAACCAAAAAAAGAAAGCAAGCAACATGTTTCGGCTTCCTTCTATCATCTCACTGATTGATCTGTAACCAGACATGCACGCTCAAGGTCAATTCAAAATAGCTTAAAAGGGACCCATGAGAGGTTCTGAGAGGCTATTTCAGAAATGTGGTCGCCTCTTGCTCGTTTCTTTCTGGAGCCAGACTCTAGATCGTCAGCAACAACTGCTCTGTTCGCCTAACGTGTAAAAGGGCATGTCTGGAAAGGGAAGGTCAGCAACGGAGGGCGAGGTCACCAAACTGCAAACCTTTCAGTAGTTTTGAGAATGTAGGGCAACAAAGTAGGGCAAGCCAAAATGTTAAGAAGACACTTGAAAAGCTTTCAACACCTCAGTGACGTATCAAATTGTCCGAACATATTGAAGTGTGAACAAATTGAAGCAGCCCGTTACCCCTCTGACTCCACATTGGGTCTAAACAATTAGTTATACTCTGAAATGGATATTTTGAGTTTGCATTACTTCTGTCGGCTTCTGACTCCTCTGGGTTGGAGCTGATGTTACTGTTTACGATCAGAGGCCGTCTTTTACTTTTGGAGCAAGAACATTCCAAATGAGGAGTGAACGTGTTGACTTTCACATTTAATCCTCACATGAGACATGGGAACTTGCTAAACATACACAGGAAAGCCAACCATCTTGCATTACATCCCAACATTACAGACTGCAGTGACAACTTCAATATTATTTGAGAATGTATTGACATTTTACTCACCATTAAATCTATCCTTCCCTGAATTGATTGAATATACTTTATTAATCCCCAAAAGGAAATTTGAGTGCTGTTGTGCAAACACCTCGATGCTCCCTCGACAGTGGTGGAACGTAACAAAGTAAATGTACTTCGTTACTGTACTTAAGTAAAAAAATTGTGTATCTGTACTTTACTTAAGTAAAATTTAAGACCGGTACTTTAACTTTTACTTCACTACATTTTTAGAGCAAATATCTGTACTTTTACTTCGCTACTTTTTAAAAGTGTTTTACATTTTTTGTTACATTTTCATTCAGGAATTTGAAAAATTCACAGGTTTTTTAGCGCATCTTGAAGCCGCATCGCCAAAATCAGAAGAAACAGTTGATCGGGAGAAGAAGTCATGAATCGAGAAACATTTTCCGCATTCATTCAGCGCCAAAAACCTAACATCAAATATAGTACAAATTAAAAAGAGTCAGAAGATCGTTGTTCGTTGTGTTTACTTCTAAATAAAAAGTTGAGCCATCATTACACAGAGCAGGGGCGGATCTAGAATTTTCCAAAGGGGGGTGGGCTTTGACAAAGCCAATATATAGTGACTGGGTCCCACCCCAAAACATTTTAAAAAATAAGTGTCATTTTCCTCCATTTTGGCGGCCCATTCACTGGCCCTTCTTGGGGATAGCTTGACTTGTCCCCTTTCCGTTTATTTTATTCATTTATTTATTTTTTTTGTGGGCCAAAAGAGGCGGGAGAGGGGGGGTCACACCCCTGCAGAGTATTTATCCTGTTACCATGGTGACACCCTATAGCACAACAAATAACATTTGAATTATGGTCGAATACTTTTACTTTTTACTTAAAAAGTACAATTTACACCAACTACTTTTGTACTTTTACATAATTAGATTTTTTTTTATTGGTACTTTTACTTAAGTAATTTTTTGCCTAATTATTTGTACTTTTACTTAAGTACAAAAAGTGAGTACTTCATCCACCACTGCCCCTCGACCCATGCACCGGCGTCCCAGTCCGGTCGAATAGTGTCCAAACTAGCAACCCAAAAGCTTGAGTCCAGAATGGGTCACAAAGCCTGGCCGTAGTGAAGAGCACCAAACTGGTCTTTCTGTATTTCCCTGGGTCCGATCGTGCGCTTCCAGTTCCTCAAGCGAGCAACCGGACGTATCCATGGAAACCGCAAAAAACACAGGTCCCGAAGTACCTCCTCTAGACAGTCTCCTTCTCCGCACCTCCTCCAGATCAACTCCTTTTCCTCAGCTCCCCCAAGACCAAACCAACTCCTCCAGCCACACACAAATGTTCTTTCAAGAGCCAGCAGCTGTTTACGCACGTCAACATGCATGTCAACGGCAAAATGACTTCATACCCAGCTAGCCTATGAGAGCTAGCCAGACAATTTCTGAAAAATCAGCAATCCGACACAAAGTCCAAAATGACATCCAAAATGCGCTCGAAATGAAATCTTCTGAAAGAGACAAAACATAGCCAAAGAAGGGACAAAAACTCAGCGAAAGTTGGCGCTCAAGTAACAGGGAGCACTGCAGCAAGCAGCTACCCAGGGCAGTGCCTTAGCCATTTTAATGCTGTCTGACAGTCCATTTAGCAAGTCTAAAATATCTTAAGCACCTCTAAATCTGATTGGTTGAATTAAAACTTTCATTGCTGCTGTTACGACTCGCATGGTCTAGGGTTAGGCCGACCCGTAGACGAATGTTATAATCTCCGGGAGTGAAAAAAAAACTGAAGAATGAGGAAGAGTAGGGTGTTGAAAAAATAAACTATTTATTTACATTCATTCTTTAATCGTGTCTTAACAACTGAAAAGGTTCTTTAGGGAATGCTGCAGACGGGTCCTCTCTCAGCTTGGCACCAGTCCTTTTTATTCAAGACTAGTGCCGAGTCCTGAATAGTTACAGATAATTACAGAACTAGCAATCATCAGTAACTGCCAACATGTGGGGAAGGTTGGGAGCCTGGGTGGCAGAGGTAAGGGGAAAACACAACAGGGCGACAAAAACAAAAACCAAACATCCCCCAAATGGCTTTGCCCATAACAGCTGCTCATTTTGTGCCAGACAGAACCAGCAGAAACGTTTCTGAAAGCGTTTAGGGAGAATTTGGGGATTTTGGCCTTACCTATCAACAAAGGCTGGCTAAAGTGTGACAGATAAAATGAATATAAAAATACAGTAGATACTGTACGTGGTAGCAGTACAGCCATCAGAAATATTGTCCGTGATTTTAAAGACACAAGTTTAAAGTGTGGAATTTAAGCTGAACGGCAAACATAAGCGAGAGAAACAAGTTAAGATATGAATTCACCCATTTGTGTCTTTTTTATTAATACATTCAGTATGAAGCCTTCGTGGAGGTGAGAAGATGAAGGCATCACCTCAGGGAAACCTGTGACAGAGTAACACAAGCCTCATGGCAGATTTCTAACTGGCAGGACATTCAGCACAGTCAGCATTTACAAATATGCTGATGACTCTTCAAACTGTAAAACCTCTTTATTATATATAAAAACCCAACACTTATTCTGATCGATGAAGTCTGTAGTTATAATTTGACACTTTGAGAGGAAATTTGTATATCTTGTGTCCCTGATGAAGGATCAAACTGTGTGAATGCAGCTTTAAATATCAAATCTGTTGTGGTGTGGAAGGAAGAGGACCCAAATGCAGGACATCAAACAAGATTTATTTAACCAAGGATCAGCGAGGCTGTAAGCAAAGAAACAGAAGTCAAAAGGGATCAATATGGTTTTCAAAGAGTTAATCTCAGTTCCCCCAAAGGATATCCGTTGGGTCGGGAGTCAGCCAAGGCTGGAAGGCATGAAGACCCGACCAGGAATGCTGGTGAGGCTGCTTTTAAGTAGTCAGCAGAGAGATTAGGTGCAGGTGGTCCAAATCAGGTAGAATTGGGGAAAAGGTGAGATGGTCCCTGGTTTCCTCTAGTGGTGGTTGAGGGAACCACAACAAAATCTTTAAATTGTAAAACAATTTAAACCAACCACCTGGTTTCATTTTGTCTTCTGAAGTGCTTCTTCCTAATGCTTATTCTTGAAACTACAAGTCTTGAAATACATGGTGATGGAGGAGCTAGCTCGTTTTAGCCTTGGTCAGGGCGTCAACTCCAGGAAGTGTTTCAGAAAATAGATTAATTTTTTTACCTGTGAAATGCAAATTGAGGTAAAAATCTGCATTTCTTTGTCTGTTTGTCAATCCATAAAATAAACTGTGTGTTTTTACTCCACCAGAAAAACTTCTTAATTTCTACACAGTCTAAAAAAGAGACATAATTACACAGAGTTGATACAGTCACATTGTATCGCTAACTCGAGACATTCCGATATGAGAATATTTAGCACATTCATTGATTTCAATGGAGGTTCTACCCATTGGTGGGCTGGCGAGAAACAGTGTACACTGCAAACAGGAAGTTGTTTGACGAGTATGTAGAACGTCATGAAGTTGGGATTACAAATGAGGTGGAGGAAAAGTGACAGCCGAGGCCATGATTTTTGTTCAGACGTTTGTTTTTTTTTTTGTTTGTTTGTTTTTTTAGCAAACTAGGTAGTGGACGGGATGGTGGTGCAGTGGTTACTCACTCTATTCATCCCTCACAGGGAAAATTTGTGTGCTGCACTCCTACACCGCAGCAGGCTGCCACGATTGCACTAATGGTGGGAGAAACTGGGGGTTAGGTGTCTTCTCCAAGGACCTAGATGTGCACTCAATGAGACGTGAACCCATGAACTTCCGGTCTGCAAGCGAACGCTCTAGCAACTGAGCCACAGTGTCCCTCCACTGTGTGGGGGGAGAAGTTAGCACTGTGTTCTCATAGCAAGAAGGTCGGGGTTTGAGTCCCAGAGTGGGCACAAGGCTTGAATTACTGGCCTTTCTATGCGGAGTTTGTATGTTCTCCCTGTGGATTTTCTCCAGGTACTCCGGATTCCTCCCACCCTCCAAAAATATGCATGTTAGGTAGTTGGCTGATACCAAAATTGTCCGTAGGGATGAGTGTGTGTGTGAATGGTTGTATGTGTGTGGCCCTGCAAAAGACTGGCGACCTGTTCAGAGCGCGCCCTCTCTCGCCTTACATCTTCCGGGATAGGCTCTGGCACCCCATGCGACCCCAATATGGATAAGCAGATCAGAAGTCAAAAATGAAACCAGGTGTTTGGTTTCTTCAACATCGTCCGGGCATGCTTTAAGTTGTCATTCTCCACACCTCCAGTCTATCTGTGTTTGGGTGTTTTGTTTTTAGGGTGAACTAGCCCGTCTGAGAATGTTGTATAGTTTTGAAACATACCAGCACAAAAGAGAAAGTCAAATCTTCTTTCCTAAACACAACAGCAGCAACTTTACAACCGTTTTTATGTCGTTGTGAGTCATCAAAACACAATTGGTCATGCAGGTAAATACACATACACCTAAGTTAAATGGCCTGTGCAATGGTCGAAAGGGTCACTGAGAGTGTGTGACCATTACAGCCACACCGCATGCTCCTTCTGTAAACAACATTTGGTTAAAATGGATGAAGATAATGTGTTTATTATCTTCTTCTTCTTTCGGCATTTCTGTTTAGGGGTCGCCACAGCAAGTCAGTTTCTTCCATCTAACCCTATCTGCTGCATCTTCTTCGGTCAAACCAACTATCTTCATGTCTTCCTACACTGTATCCATGACAGTCCTCTTTGGTCTTCCTCTAGGCCTCTTTCCTGGTGGTTCCAAATCCAGCATCCTTCTTCCTATGTACTCTCTCTCTCTCTTCTGCACATGTCCAAACCATCTCAGTCAGGCCAATTTTAAAAAAATGAAATTGGATTTAACCAAAAAAAACTGAGTTTGGAGGTTTTATCTCCAAAACCTTTAACATGTGCTGTTCCTCTGATCCTGTCCATCCTGGTCATTCCCAGAGAGATCCTCAGCATCTTCATCTCTGCTACTCAGTGCTACTGTTTCTAGACCAAACAGCATGGCCGGTCTCACCACAATTTTGTACACTTTTCTTTTCATTTTAGCTGAAACTCTTCTATCACACATTACACCTGATACTTTTCTCCACCAGTTCCAGCCTGCCTGCACACGCTTCTTCACCTCTTTTCCACACTCTCCATTGCTCTGGACTGTTGAACCTAAGTACTTAAAATCTTCCACCTTCTTTATCTCTTATCTCTGATAATGACAATAGTATATACTTTATTAATCCCTCACTGGGGAAATTTGTGTGCTGCATTACACCACAGTAGGCTGCCACAACAGCACCAATGGTGGGAGAAACGAGGGGTTGGGTGTCTTCTCCAAGGACCTTAGACATGAACTCAGTGGGAATCGAACCCGCGAACTTCCGATTAACTTCCAGTCCGAGGGCGAAAGCTCTACCACTGACCGACTGATGCCATGTAATGAGCGGGAAAAATGTTAGTTGGTCTTTTGAGTCGGATCATTGAGAATCTCAGCTAAAGCATCACTTTTCTTCTTGCAAAGTCGAAACCAAATTGCGAGGCTCAAAAAAATAAAGTTCCATCTGACTGAGTGGCCTTCTCATAATCATATAAGATGTTTCATCTATATTTTCCACAAATAAGTAGAACTAGGCCAGCGTATTAAATAAGCCCCTGGTGACTCATGGATTCCTCCAGCTATCTCACATAAACAACACTATTCATAGTGTACAGTATGCATACGATTAAGTTATAAATACAAGATGAAAATATGACAATCCTGAAGCAGTTTGGTTTAGAGATTGACATGCTGTTTTTGGAGGTGCTACAGGAAGACTGAAGTGTCCACTGACAGCACCTGCTTCAGATGCTGTTGGCAGGTTTCCTGTGTTGGGCAGAGATAGCAGCTAATAAAGGTGATAAATGATTCAGAGAGCAGATCTATTCTCAGCTTCCATCTTCTTTCAGACGAGGGAACACAAAAGCTTCTCTATCGTTGGATTTTTTTCTTCTTAAAGTCTTTATTTTCTTCTTTTTCTCAATTCTTTTCTTGTTTTTCACATTTTTTTACTCAAATTTTTCACCAAACACGGCTTTTATTTCATCTGGTATTTGCATTATTATTATTTGAAGACATAGGAGTACGTATATGTGTGTGTGTGCGTGTGTGTGTGACTGATATCATTCCACGGGGAGCACTCGCTGGTGTCCATTCTCTTTTGTGGCCCATTGCTATTTACAGAGTGCATCACATGAGCACAATGACAAACACACACACGTATACACACACTGACCTTCACACACATGCATGTGCACATAATTCACATTTCAAACACAAACACACAGCATTGCTGACACTGAAATTTGCTCACACTTATGCAGACAAATACACACGATATGCACAGCTGCCACACACGCACACACACACGGTGTGTAAACCATATACAAATGCCACCAGCATGCATAACCGGCCTGCATCCTGTGGGACCCTCAGTCCTGCTGCAGTCCACTCTTCTCATCTTCGCCTTTATTCTGTTATTTTGTTTTTTCTGTATATGGCCTCCAGAAAAAATGAATCACAAGTTTTGCCACGTGGAATGTTTTAATAATGTCTCTGCTTTCTGAATGACAAGATTTTCTTCGTTTTTAGGTAGAGTTGAAACAAGGCATATCTGAAAAATGTACCAAACAGCCATGATGCCTGGTTCCTATTGGCTGGACCTCGGTTGAAACTATCCCTCCTCTTTTTCTAACCTGTTGAAAAAAGCCTCTCTGACTTTATCTCCAAAACCTCTAACATGTGCTCTTCCTCTAATCCTGTCCATCCTGGTCACTCCAAGAGAGATCCTCAGCATCTTCATCTCTGCTACCTCCATCTCTGCTTCCTGTCTTTTCTTCAGTGCTACTGTTTCTAGACCAATCAGCATGGCCGGTCTCACCACGGTTTTGTACACATTCCTTTTCATTTTGGCTGAAACTCTTCCGTCACACATCACACCTGATACTTTTCTCCACCCGTTCCAGCCTGCACACGCTTCCTCACCTCTTTTCCACACTCTCCATTGCTCTGGACTGTTGATTCTAGATACTTAAAATCTTCCACCTTCTTTATCTCTTCCCCCTATAACCTCAATTTTCCATTTGGATTCCTCTCATTCACACACATGTACTCTGTTTTACTCTGACTAATCTTCATTCCTCTTCTTTCTAGTTCAAACCTCCACCTCTCCAGCTTTTCCTCCACCTCTTTCCTCCTCAATGTCATCTGCAAACATCATTGTCCATGGAGATTCCTGTCTGACCTCGTCTGTCAGCCTGTCCATCACCATAGCAAACAGCAAAGGGCTCAGAGCAGATCCTTGGTGCAGTCCCACCCCCACATTGAACTCCTCTGTCTCACCTACAGCACACCTCACCACTGCCCTCATACATGTCCTGAACCGCTCTAACATACTTTTCTGTCACACCAGACTTCCTCATACAATACCATAGTTCTTTTCTAGGTACCCTGTCATACGCTTTCTCTAGATCAACAAAGACACAGTGCGGCTCCCTCTGGCCTTCTCTGTACTTCTCTTACAAGTACATTGACAAACTAATGTCTGGGAAATGCCAATCTGCAACAATTCAATTTTATTTGTTTTGTCTTCTGGACCACTCATCTCTAACTGGATTGCGGGGAGTGCCGGTGCCTATCCTGGCCGATTTCAGGTGAGAGGCAGGTTACACCCCGAACAGGTCGCTAGTCTGTTGCGGGGCCAAACACACACCATCCACATACACACTCATTCTTATGGGCAACTTTCTAGGGGCCAACCAACCTAACATGGATGTTTTTGGCAGGTGGGAGAAAACCGGAGGACTCAAAGAAAACCCACACATACACAGGGAGAACATGCAAACTTCACACAGAAAGACCAGATGTTCAGGCCGCATCCCACCTACCAAAATTACAACTTCAGATGAAAGCATGTTTCTTTAAACCTAATAATTTGATAGTTTTTTGAGAGTTTTGATCAAATATTAAGTCTGTGAAAATGAAAAGCAACTAAATTTAACTTCTATTTTATTTGAAGAACCAACATTTTTCCATTTAGTGTTGATCAAGAGTGTCAGGCGTGAGTGGTCAAGTGCAGTGAGGCAATGAAACATCGCTAACATGCAGAAATGTGGCCCTTGGAGAAAAGAGGTTGCCCTAGTTGTAGAGCTTCAAATTCACTGCCTTGCGTTGAGAAATGAGAGTAAAAGTCTCTTCTGAAGATAAGACATTTCATTTCCAGGAATTTTGAGGTTTCATACAAATTTTTGTTTCATTTAAAGCGACACCACACGGGTTTTAGACTTTTAAACCATTTGCTTGAATCTCTTTTTATTGTTTATTCCACACATTCGTGAAGCTGTTGTTGCTCTGCAGAAATTTCTTTTCACAATCTTTTTTTTTTCAGCCCCAGGTAACGTCTGACAGCTGTGTTTTCCTCTGCAGCAACAAGATATGAAAACAACGGCTGCTTTTGAAAAGCACAATGATTCAGAAAAGAAAAGGACGTCATTTAAGGAAGGGAGGGAAGCGTGCAAAACAGTCATAGAACACATGATGAGACACTCATTTTTATCATATTAACTCTCATATCATTTCTGTCCAATATAGAAAAACGTATTATTTACAGCTTTAAAGTTACTGCAGTGGCTTAATTTAACTTTTTGAAGACCATTTTTGTTTAAATATGACTAAAACCTAAAACTTGACCCTTTAATGTCCTCATTTCTGCTTCCTAAGAGTTCAGCGGGTTCGTACCACCTGCACATGTACCAAAACAGCACCGCAGCAGTTTCAGATAGCAGCAGACTGAAGGCTTTCTCCAGGCTTCTTCATTACCGTGTGTCCCTGTGTGTGTTTTCTGGTGCTACCTGAGAGCTTCGGGCTGTTCACTGAAGCAGCTCTGATTGGCTTCAACGCACGCTGTGAAGGACACTAAGTGAATTAAGACACAAGGGATCCAGAAATGTCAAACTTTGGGAACAATAGAATGCAAAATAAGAAAATTGTTTCAGATTTTTGTGAAAAAAATTCAACTAGAAACTTAAATGATGGTTTAAAGTTGGTGGTTAATGTTTTTTTTTTAAATGCAATTCCGGTTTATCTTGAATTTTGGGAAAAAACTGTCAATGGAAAACATTTAAGATGTAGTTATTTGGATTGTTTGTGTTACTCATTCTTCTAGTAGTCGCCCCATCGCTTTGGGGTTCGTAACTCCCCCAGCGTATCAAACCCCAGATCCATACATCCACCCACAACCTCTCCCATGCACCTGCCACGGGTTCAAGGGAGAATTAGGACTTTTTGTTTTGCTCTACTTCAGCGCCGTTGTCTGTTAATGTGTGTGCACGTTAAACAAACCGAGTCAGACTTAACCTTTACACCCTGTTATGAAAACACATGAGGTGGGGGCCCACAACGTGCGCGTGCCCGCCATTTTGCACGCCCGTGCGATTACTGCATGTGTGTCTATGTGTGTGAATTGATCTGTATACACAAGACCTTGTGCAGAACCAGGTCTAAGTGTGTGTTATGGAGGCTGGGTGCCCACGGGGAGACTGGAGGCGCTCTTGTTTTGAATTCCTCTGAGCCAACTGTCATAATAGAGTTGTATGGGACTTAAACTCAGACTGAAAGAGAAGGAAGAGAGTGGAAAACTACTGGACAGCAATGTCACCTTATTAATAATTTATGGTTGTGTTTAGATGTCATCGTGGCCACTATCCTAAGTATATGCTCTCATTTACACGATAGAAAATAAAACTAGGAGAGTTTGAAGTTACTAAGGCCTTGTCCACATGTAGCCGGGTATTTTTGAAAACGTATATCTGCTGTCCTCCGTTTTAGAAAAACGCTCACGTCCACACTTAACCGTTTTCAAATTATCCACATCCACATGGAGCCATATAAATACGCTTCTGAGTGCGGTCATGAGCATGCCAGACCAGTAGTTGGCAGTATTGAGTGGTGGAGGGAGGCTTGTGTGATTAATAATCGCGGATTGCAACGCATTTCTCCTCCTTTGCTCCTCAACAAGAAGCAAGAGCAGTTGAGAGTGGACAAAAAGGCAAGAAAAGAGGGTCTGAAACAGGATAAAAAGTAATGCCTGTTTCCGTGGATCCATGCTGCCCAATGTCTGCTTTTGTAAACAAGGACGCACACGAATGACGTATGTGCATTACTTGTTGCAGGTAGTGACGCATAAAAACCCAAATCACAAAAACAGAGTTTTTCAAAATCTCCACTTTGGCCGGAATTTTCAAAAACGCCGGTTTCGAGTGAAAAAAAAAACGTCCATTTTTGTGTGGACGGTAGGTCAAAATGGATAAAAATATATGCGCTTTTAAAAATAACTGGCTACGTGTGGATAGGGCCTTAAAGCCTTGTGCACATAAAATGAGAATTGGTAGACGACGGGATCTAAATCGAGTACATGTTGAAAGAACATCAAGCAATACTGTCCTACCAATATGGCAACAATCGACCATACAGCACTTGATTAAAAGCTCTCGCAGACAGTTAGACGATGCTTCGCAAACATAATGACAACACATTAGTGACATATCAGTTTTTGCTAGTTGTACATACTGCTGTGAGCAACACAATGTTGTGCTGTATGGAGGCGTGCAAGTTGAAGATGCGGTGGGATATGACGTCTTCTTGATGGCACCCTGAACTTCACAGCACAGCACGGTAGAAATACACTCAGAAGAGTTTGGATTTCCATGCATGTAGCTACTTTTTATAGGCCCTTGAAATGAGGTTAATTGTCGAGAGACAATTGGGCGACTATCATACTCATCTACAATTTGTTGCCAGGTGATAAGAGACACCTACCGACCAGACGATGGCGTTTCTATGACCACTCAAAGTCGGCCGATTAAAGACACATTTTCTACCAAACATCTACAGATTATTGTATGATGTTCCCCTGATAGATGACACCACTTACCCGTTATGAAATCGACCGATGGTCGATTGTTTGTCTAGTGCTTTTCTGTAGGTAATCATTCAATAACTGTGCGACCTTTCCGACTTGGAGTAGATTTCAGAAAATTTTAGCGACGGTTGCAAAATTTCAAGTCAAAGCGATAATGATGCATTCTGTCGCAAAAGCCCAATAAATGGTGTTAACAACACTTGATGAGGGAGATGGATGCCCGAGCTGTGCTTGAATTGGTCTACTTTTTCCAAATAGATGCATAATGGCCATTATCTTAAGTATGTGCCAGCCCATTGCGTTTTTAAGTGAGGATTTCGAAGTGATCAAGGATTGCACTTCCAAATGTAATGCCTCAAAATTTCCCCCTGAAGGAACTTTTAAGTTTTTTTACATTTTTACTCCGATCATTGTGCTTCTTAATACTTTGTAGAACAACTTTTCAATTCCAATCCTGAGGCAGCATGTCACAGTGACACATTTATTAGTGTTTCTTGTTTTCATCTAAGCTAAAACAAATTCTTTGTAAGGCACAGTTTGAAGGACAAGAAGGAAGGATTAGTGGAGGAATAATTTAATTCCCAGAAAGTTATTAGTTGAATATTTCAACAAAGAGCACCGAATACCCTTGGGATTCAAGGAAACCAGCCATGGAGAGTACAAAGGAAAGGTCAGGGAAATACCTGGAGGTTTGAAGGTGACATTTTTTTAAAAGAATGCACTAACTTCCGGTCCAGAGCAATTCTGTGTATCGTTTTTTTAATAATAGACCTTTACGTTTCTCGTAGCTTCAACTCTACCCTGTAAACCACCCAGTTTGTCCCTACGATGAGCTAAGCAGCACCTACAAGGAGTTCCTGGATCTCCGCTGTGAGATTGTCGTTGTCGTCGTTCAGGCTACACAAGCCTACCCCTTTTCCCTAACTCTTGGTTATCTGCAGTAATCTAATAAAAACTGGGTATGCTCCTTTGTCCTACACCTTGACCTTCACCACATTGTGATATGCTGGGCGGAGAGACGAGATCGCTCACCTGGTGATGTTCAAATCTAAGCTAACTGTTGTGGTTCCCTCAACCACCACCAGAGGGAGCCATGGACCATCTCACCTTTCCCCCAATTCTGGCTGAATGGACCACCTGCACCTGATTGGATCACCTGCACCTAATCTCCCAGCTGCCTATTTAAAGGCATTCCTTGTCGGGTCTTCATGCCTTCCAGCCCTGGCTGACTCCCGACCCAGCAGACTTCCATTGAAACTGAGATTGACTCTTTGATAACCTTTTTGATACTTCTTCTTTGATTACAGCTTTGCTGATTCCTGGTTTAATAAACCTTGTTTTAAGTCCTGCATTTGGGTCCTCCTCCTTCCACATCACAACACTAGCAAATTTATTTTTAATCAGTCTATGAACCAATGCTGCTTTTTTAAGTTTAGATTGTCTTAATAGTTTCTGGTTTTAGCTTCTAGTTCCTATTCTTTTGATGTGCAAGACCTTTGACATCATTCTATAAAAATAGATCTGATTTGATTTAAAACGGCGTGAGAAACTGACTGATAACCAACAACAGGCAACCTATTTTCTACCCTTTTATCATGCAGATTAAAAAAAAAAAAGTCTAGTTGGTAATTTGCAGCCACCTTCTTGTCCTCCAAATTCACTTCGGAAATGATGGGATTCCTCTTTTTACATGTTGATATAAAGAACTTTATCCTGCAGTAATAAAATGAAGAAGAATGGAGGAAGAGATCCACATTCCACGTCCTTCCCATCAGAATTACTTCTTGATATCCTCGTCATTATTTTCCCATCATTAAACTTGCCTGTAATTGTGGATTTGCATATTAACATGTCAGAAAAAGCCTCTGAGGTTGGCAATGGCCTTTTGCTGACCCTTGTTAAGTATGACACAGTAAAAACAGGAAGTCCTCCAGCCAATCACATGGAATTATATGTGAAGCTGTTGCGCTACAAGCAGGGGAGGTCAATGAGAAGTCACAAAAGGTGTCCTCCCCCAGCATTGAGGGAGGACCATGGTGAAAATGAGTCAATCCATTTTGCTTGAAGGCACTTACAAAAACAAAGGCCTTAATGTTGAGGTTAGGAAAGAATGGGATTGAATTGCGTTAAAGCATTTTTGTGATTCGAAAACTATTTTCTAGCACCAGTTCTGCACAATTTTGTGAGAATCCACCCCTTTTTTCCTTTCAAACTGCAAGCAGCAGTGATCTCACCCTTGGACTTTTCGTTTTGTTTTGTTTTTTCTGACGTAAATTGTTTTTACTTGTGTAAAAGCAAGTTTTTGGATTGGTGTTTCATTTGGTATTTTTGTCCCTCTTTTGTTCATGTTCTGATCAAGTACCGTATTTTCACGACCAAAAGGCGCACCGTATTAAAAGACGCAGTCTCAGTTTTATGTGCTCTGTATTTAACACATACATAAGTCGCACTTGATGATAGGGCGCGGGTTTTATGTACATACTGTATCCTCTACTACGTACGTCCGCCTTACAGCACACACACAAGCAGACAAGTGTGTGTATTTAAAAATAGATCGGGAGTAAAACTGAGTTTGGTCGGATTTATTTAAATATTAGTGTCGTCATAAAGTTATTTATCAAATCCATCAAAGTCCTCATCCTCTGTTTCAGAATCCAACAACTGCGCTAAATCCAACATAGCAGGTTAATTTTCCTTGCTATCAGACTCACTTTCTGTACTGTGCAGAATCTCGGAAATGAGGAGCTTTTGTGAAAGCTCAAACAACAGTGCCAGCAGACACGTTAGCCCAAGCATCTACAATCCACTGGCAAACTGTGACGTAACTCGCCCTGCGCTGCCTTCCACTCTTCGTGAAGCTGTGATCTCCTCTGGTCATTCATCGCTTTGACACCGCTCGCAGCCTTACTTTGAACGGCCAGTTCACGCCAATGTCCAGCGGTTGGAGTTCCTTTGTCAGACCTCCCGGAATCACAGCAAGTGTAGCATTTATCTGCTTCACTTGTTTTTTCACAACACACATAGGGCGCACTGCACGATAGGGTGCGCCGCTCATTTTGAAGGAAATCTAAGGCTTTTATTTGCGCCTTATGGTCGTGAAAATACTGTAAATACATTTTGGTGGAGAATTGAACCCGGTCCGAGGACGGACATTCCACCACTGAGCCAAACCTTTACCTCCTCCTTCATGAGACACAGCTTGTAATGTAGAATGTCAAGGCCTACTGGGGAAAAAAGTTATTTGTTATCAGAAATGAGATTTTTACAGCACCAGAAGGCAATCAGTAAAATAGTTCCCAAAGTCCGTGACAAAGGTGAGATGTTAAAACACAAGAGAAACATTTGTTCTTTTCAGTCGGGCAGGCAAAGTGTCTGAAAATATTTTGGTGTAAAATTAAATTGCATGGGGGATAGAACACAATCATGGCTGATAAAACAAGATGTTTGTCTTGTTTTATCTCTCACCGACCTCTGAACAAATCTGATGGATTCTTCAGTCTCACCTGAACCGGCTCTGTTGACATCACAGCTCTGTCATCAGAATTCATCTTTTTGAAATGATAAGTTATGTTGACAGAGCCAATGATGAGGAGGAAGCTTCTCTAAATGAGCAGATCATACAAATAAAATGGAAAATATGTTCTTTCAAGTTTCATGTTGGAGTCAAACTTTTAAAATCTTTAATGAGTGGAGCTGGAAACAAGATGTTTGTGGTTTTCTTGATTTTAATACTGTGGTACATCTCAAGAAAGTGCCCTACCCTTTGTGCACTCACTGTTTTATGGAGTTTTGGTGCAATTTTGGAGCTTTATTTAATACATTGGGCGCATAATGGCGCAGTGGGTAACGCTGTGGCCTCACAGCAAGAAGGTCATGGGTTTGAGTTGGCAAGGCTTGGAACACTGTCCTTTCTGTGGAGTTTGCATGTTCTCCCCGTGTTTGCGTGGGTTTCCTCCTGGTACTTCGGTTTCCTCCAAAGATATGCATGCTAGGTTGATTGCCCGGTGCCGAAATTGCCCTAGTAATGAATGTGTGTGTGGATGGTTGTATGTGTATGGCCCCGCGACAGACTGGCGACCTGTTCGGGGTGTACTCTGCTCTTTGCCTTAAATTGGCTGGGATGGGCTCCGGCATCCCCGAAAGGGATAGACGGATAAGAAGATGACTGACTGACCCCACCGACAAGTCTGCAACTTTTTCTGACGTTGGTTTTTGTTCTAGACCTAGAATCTTCTTCTTTCGGGATTTCCCTTTACGGGTCGCCACAGCAAGGCAGTTTCTTCCATCTAACCCTATCTCCTGCTTCCTTTTCGGTCACATCAACTACCTTCATGTCTTACTTCACTGTATCCATGAACCTCCTCTTTGGTCTTCCTCTAGGCCTCTTTCCTGGTGGTTCCAAACCCAGCATCCTTCTGCCAATGTACTCTGAAGGAAGTGAACACCTTTATTTGTTGTAGACTTAGAATAAATACCTATTTTGTGTTTTAAGTTTGAAAATGTAAAATAGCAACATTTTATTTCTCTATTTGTTTCTATGGGTCTGCTCAACCTCATGTGACTGCCCAAAAACAATGGCAGACATCTTTCTTTTTTCGGGAGAAAAAAACTAGATGAACAGTAACAGAACTTTTCGTTTGATAATATTCTCGCTAGAAACCATACTTTTGGCATTTGAACGCTTTTGCAAATGATTCAAATGACATTATCATCATAGTTTTAACCGTTAAAATTTTTAACCGCTTAAATGAGAGATAAAAGTATAAAAATGTTAATTCCTCTCTAGAAAAAAGTCTGTAAAGTGTCAAATGAGGGGCTTCACTGCCTTAAAACATCTATAATAATTTAAAAAATTAATAAAGTTGACTACTTTGTAGATTTGGTCTACTATGGGTTATTTTTAGAACATCTCTCATGATTAACGAGGGACCTTTGTATCACATTCCTGCATTGAGGCCAAATGAAAGAAGCTGAGCTGTTCTCTATTACTTTGACCGTAGCTCTGTATCTCTCTCTCTTTGTAATAGCATCGATCCAGAAGAAAACACTCTGAGGGAAGCTGATGTGTCTTTGAGATGGCCTTGGTACCCTTAGAATCAGACGGGGGCTTATTATCTTAACCTTTCAGACACATGCACACCGACTGTCCAACATGAATACCAATGTGGAATAAAACCGAAGCAATCTACACACACTTTGATGAACGTACAATCATATACTCAAGTAGGCAGGACACACGCTCAGCTAACAGGATCAAAGACACAAGCACACACGTCGCATGGCTCTTTGTATGTTCACAGGTTTGCAAGACCACACTTCTCTGTAGTGGAGGAGTGTGAGAGAGCTCCGTTTCAAAGTCACAGTCATGCTCCTGCTGTGTTGAAATGCAAATGCTGCTCAGAGGTCAACCAGTCCTCCCTTCTCGTAGTTACTACACACACATGTACAGCAGAGTGCTGCGCCAGTGGAATTCCAGCCACTCGTGTGGAACCACCTGACCTTCGACCGCTGGTACTTGTCCTTGGGTCTCGTGAGAGGGGGACACAGTGGTGAGAAAGACAGGGTGTGCACGTACCAATGTTAAACTTCTACTCATCTCAAACTTATATTAATACCAACTGCCGGAAAGTATTAGAGGTGTAACTCACATGTTCACAAAGCTTCCAGTTAGTCACTATGCAATGCACACCGAACAAACACTGTTTTCTGAGTAAATTGAATGAATTTCTTTTTATTACCGTATTTTCACGACCATAGGGCGCACCTTATTATAAGGCGCAGTCCAAATTTTGCGTACGCTGTTTTTAACACACACGTAAGGTGCACCTGATGATAGAGCGTGGGTTTTATATACATATCTTCTACTATATACGTCTGCCTTAAAACAACAACGCACGCACACACGCACACACACACACACACATACACGTGCGTATTTAAAAATAGATCGGAAGCAAAACTGAGTTTGGTTGGCTTTATTTAAATATTAGTTACAGTCATCATAAAGTCATTTTTCAAACCCATCCAAGTCCTCATCCTCTGTTTCAGAAGCTAACAGGTGCGCTAAATCCAACATAGCAGGTTCACTTTTCTCGCTGTCGGTCACTTTCTGTATCGTGGAGCTCCTCGGAAATGATGCCTGCTTTTGCGAAAGCTCGGACAACAATGCCAGCAAACACGTTAGCCCAAGCATCTACAATCCACTGGCAAACTGTGGCGTAACTTGTCCGGCGCTGCCTTCCACCCTCCGTGAAGCTGTGGTCTCCTCTGGTCATCCATCGCTGCTGGAGTATTTCCTCCAACTTTGACCACCTCGCCTTATTTCCACGGAAACTCAGCTGCGTCTTCCACACCTGTCGCAGCTCGTTTTCCAGCTTGCTCCACTTACGAACCGTCCACTCATTACTTTTAAATTTTCTTGCGGCGGCTCGATTCCCTTGTTCCTCCACGTAGCTGATTGCCATCAGTTTAAACTTAGCTTCATAAAAGTGTCTCTTTTCTATTTCCAGTGTCGTTAAAACAGCAATGTTCTGTATAAAGCACATATCTGTTCTTTTAGACACAATCCACGCCCACACTTCCCCCTTTGACGTTTTCATGTTTTCAACTGCGTCCGGCTCATGGTTCTCTAATACGTCCGCAAATCACAAATTAAATAGGGCGCACTGTACAATGGGGTGCACCGCTCATTTTGAAGAAAATTTGATACTTTTAAGTGCGCCTTATGGTCGTGAAAATACGGTATATTGTTTTTGTATTTAAATCAAGGCAGATTATCTGCACTTTTTAATACGACAAATTTAAAAAAAAATCAAGTCATGTTGTGTTTTATTATCACATTGAATTCCGAGAATATAATTGAATATGATAGCATCCATAGCACACATCGCAGCATATAAAAATGTGCACTTTCTTTATTCCATTTTGAGTGTTTGAATTAAGTTCTGTGTTCAAAAGGGGCTGCAGTAAAAGATAAAAGAGCGTCTAGATTGTTTTCGTTCAACAGACAAAAAATATTGTTATACAGACTCACCCTTTCACCTACTTTTTCCCACACACACTGACTAATGTGTTTCTGCACTAACTTGTCCATCCTTCCACAAAAATTTTCTCACTCGTAAAACAATATTCGCACAAACCACATGTATGCAGCTCATTATTTGTCTTGTACTTCCTTTACTGTGAACTCAACGAGTAGTACAGTATTCTGTAATAAAAGGTTCTGGTCCAGGTTTTTGAACAAGACAAAGAGGACCCTAAAAGTAAACCAGAGTTAGAGCAGAGTGTTTCCAATGGCTAACACACAGACTTTGGTCAAAATTTACCAACCAGCCAACACATGGAAAAAGAGAGGCACTTGAAGAACCACCTGAAAAGCCATTTTAGTCTAATTGTGGACCCCAGGGGTGGATCCGGTGGGGGGCGCACACCCTTCCCTTTTGGTCCAAAAACAAAAAAACAGAAGAAGAAAGGAAAATGGACTAGTCAAGCTATCCCCTTGCAGGACCAGCGAATGGGCCACCAAAATGCAGGAAAATAACTCTTGTTTTTCAAAATGTTTGGGCGCGGGGGCGAGGTGTGGGGTGTGTGGCATCGCCCTCAGTCTCCTATAATGGCTTTGCCAATGACCTCACGGTCGCCCCCGTACTATAGGAAATTCAGGATCCGCCCCTGGACACTTGCTTTGGTCCACACCTACCCAGGAAAGACGAAGAATACCTTTATTAGTCCCACAATAAACTATTTTTCTGCATTGCACTGCAGCAGGCAGCTAAAGCGACACCAATGATGGAAGCAACTACAGAAATAGGTGTCTGCTCCAGGGGCACTGGTGCTCCCAATTCCCAAGAACTGTCTGAAACTGTCTGAAGGGCCTTTCTGTGTAGAGCTTGTATGTCCTATTTGGGTTCTCACCAAGTTCTCTGCCTTCCTGACACCCTCTTTATTATTCATCAGGCTTTTGGGTATTTGGTCAAGAGTATGGTTGTGTTTCTGACGTTAGACTGACAACGTGTCCAACGTGTACCCTGCCTCTGGCCTGCTTATTTGCCAGGACATCCCTCTGTAACTTTATGTTCAAACGAGCATTTCACGAAATGGATAGATAGAATATTTGGACTGCTGGTGTTTCAAACCCCTTTAATAAGTAAATGTCTTCAAAGTAAAAACTGGTGGTACGTCAGTGATTACAAGAAGAATGGTTTTTAGTTTCAAAATCAACTCAGCTTGCATACTGTGCGGAATAGAATCAATTTTACTCTTGACGAAACTAAATGGCAATAAAAAGCTCTTTTTTTTTATTTTCTTATACATACAGTATGTACTCAAAACCCCTAACATGGAAAAACTAACAGAGCATTAATGGCTGACCAAATGATTTGGAAAATTTTCTTCAGCTCATTTTGATTCTTAGAATAAAAAGATTGTTTCACTTGTCCTTTGGTCAAATTCTTGTTTTCCTTAAAGCAATTGACCGTTACCATAGAAGCCTATAAAAAAAAAAATCCTTCTAGCCAACTCCGACCACGAACATTTTGACTACCCATCCAACCACCCAAATGAAATGGGTGATTGGTTGGGTGGCTGTCATGGGTAGCCATGGGTAGCTATATTCGTGACTACCCATGTCATGAACATTTTGACTACCCATCCAACCACCCAAATGGAATGGGTGGTTGGTTGGGTGGCTGACATGGGTAGCCATATTCGTGACTACCCATGTTCATGACATGGGTAGTCATGAACATTTTGACTACCCATCCTACCACCCAAAGTCTGGTTATGCTCAGTCAAAATTCTAAGGCTTGTTTGAAAGCACTTTTCATTCAAACAATAAATTATTGCCAGTCTTACTGTATTTCTTTTAAATGTAGGGTTAAACATAGACGTACTTTGTTAACGTAGAGTTAATAAAGTACCTTTAGTGTATCTGGTTTACATTATGACTTTTCTCCGGTAATAGTGTTTGCTGATTGAGTCTCAACAAGACAAACTCGGACTTGACAAAGCCTGATCAAAATTCCTTTCTAAAAAAAATTAACACAGAATTTTTATTTTGAGATTATTCCACCAGCCTGTAATTTGGATGTAATTTTGCTTATGATCTGCTGTGATAATACTTACCCTAACCGAACGGGTGATTTTAATGTCAAAAGAAGTTTAAGAATTTAATCAAATGGTTTAAAATGTTGCAATCATGTTAATACTATTTTTCTTTTAATTTTAACACTTGAATAGAAATTAATTAGTGGGTTGTTTTTATTAATTAAAGACCTTCTTTTAGACGCAGATAAACCATTGAATTATAAACTCTGTTGAAGTTTGTGAAGCTCTAAAATAGTTTTATTTCAAAGACTCATGACTAATAAATTCTTGGTATTGGAAAAGCTTCTGTGCAAAGTCGAAATGCTTGGATCCACGGGAGTGTAGAATCTCTGTTCTGGACTGTCGAAATGTGTGTGTTTTCTGTTGAAAATCTGGACAACTTGTACAGAAATATGTGGATGGACAGACTGACACTTCTTTTTAAATTATTATTATTTTACAAGCCTCTGGTTGCTGTCTGATATTCTCCACTCTGAAACTTTAAAGCTACGCTGGAAAGATGTAAGAAACAGAAAGCGTTTAGTCATCCTGTATCATCGATCCTTCTTCCTTCAAGTTCTTTATCTGCAACTTTTTACCTCGTGTCGTTATCTTTTCTCCTTTAACATTCTTTCATCCATTTCCTTTATTCTCAATCACCTTCCTCTTTCCCATGTTCTCATTATTTTTATGCTCATAATTTTATGTAATAAAACCTCAACCTCCACATGCAACATCCTCACATCTTTTTCTTGATCCAGCACATTTTGCCGTCTTCAGTCAGTCTCATTTTCCTTTAATTTCCTTTTTCTTGTGCTCATTTCATCAGATAAATTGAATGAAACGTAAAAATGAAAGCAGACAGATTGAGTTAAATTGATCAAAGATCACCTAAAAATGACACCAAATGAAACTGAGACATGTGAGAAATGAAATATTTAACCCTACTTTCATCTCTACTTTCAGTTTACAATAAAAACAGGTTTTATAGCTCGTAGTGTGTTTCCAATAAACTACCTGGAAGCTGATAATTAAATATGACCCCAATAATCTTTTTTCTCCCATCATAAAGATAAAGGTCCTGGTCTGATTCAGAAGAACTTTGGATTGTCATTTTGTAAATAACGCACTTTACAACTAGGTTAAGAAGTCATTCATATTTTAGCATCTGTATCTAAGTACAAATGTGTGCATGTTTTTATGTGTATATACATATACATTAGATGTACTGTATGCATGGATATTTCTGTTCCGTCATCTACGGGGCCGGGTCGCGGGGGCAACAGCCTCAGACGGGAAGCCCAGGCTTCTCTCAGCCTAGCTACATCCTCCAGCTCACCCGGAGGGATCCCGAGTTTGTTCCCCGGCCAGCTGTGAGACATAGTTTCTCCAGCGGGTCTGGGGTTTGCCTCTTGGTCTCCTCCCGGTGGGACGTGCCCGAAACACCTCACCAGCTAGGTGCTTGGGCGGCATCCTGACCAGATGCCTGAACCACCCCATCTGGCTCCTCTCAACCTGGAGGAGCGGCTCGACACCAAGCTCCACCCGAATAGCAGAGCTCTTCACCCAATCTCTGAGTAAGAGTCCAGCCACCCTGAGGAGGAAGCTCATTTCGGCCACAGCTGGTGGTCACCCACAGCTGGTGGTCACCCACAGCTGGTGACCATAGGTGAGGGTGGGAACGTAGATCGACTTGTAAATCGAGAGCTTTGCTTTTCGGCTCAGCTCGCTCTTTACCACGATGGACCAATGACGTGTCTTAGTTATTGCTGACGCCACACTGATCTGCCTGTCGATCTCCTAACGATCCACTTGTTGAAAATTTCCCAACTCCTTTTTATATTAACATGGATTCAAGTATTTTATGACAAAATATTAAAATAGCTTGTTTCAAAAACTCAATCAAAGTTAGACTCCTTTCTCCATTGGCAAGGCAAGTTTTTTATAATCCGTCTAAAAATTTAAAGTAGCAGTTTAGTCCTAGCCCCAAAGTGGAGGAGTTTAAATATCGCGGGGTCGTGTTCACGAAGGGGTACAAATGGAGCGGGAGATCGACAGACAAAACAGTGCAGCGTCTAGAATATTCAGGATGCTGCATCAGTCCGTCGTGGTAAAGAAAGAGCTGAGCCGTAAAGCAAAGCTTTTGATTTACATGTCGATCTACGTTCCTGCCCTCACCTATGGTCACCAGCTGTGGGTGGTGGGACTGAAATGAGCTTCCTCCGCAGGGTGGCCGGGCTCTCACTCAGAAATAGAGTGAGGAGCTCTACTACCCGAAAGAAGCTCAGAGTAGAACCATTACTCCTCCGGGTCGAGAGAAGTTGAGAAAATGCATCATTTATTTTTTTAATTGATCTGAATCAGTTCAGCCTAATTTGATCAGCCTGTAAATGAACCCACTGTGTGTGATGTGTGGAGTTCTAATCAGAAAATTAAAGCAAACATCCACATGCCCAGTAGACTCATTTAAGACTGTTAAATCAATACAGCACGCTAATGTTTGTTTTACTTTTTATAGCATGGATGGAGGTCCACATCATAAGCCAGATGGCCGTTTCACTACAAAACACATTTCTCAAAGGCCCAGATACATTTCTAGAAAAAACAAAGTCGATAAGATATCAGGGCAAGGTCCTCTACGTCTTCTCATGCTGCCGTAAAATGACTGATAACATTATCAGATATTGTGATGAAAAAAAAAAGAATTTCTTTCAAATGAGGCGGCATTGTGATCTTTATAAAAAACTCCAGACAAACTGGAATATGATTACACCGTTAGACGGTAAGTAGGTCAAAACATTTATCTCTGATTCAGACTTTAATGCAATAAAACTGAAACCAGGTCCGATTATTGTGAAAAGTCTTCACCAGGACGCTAGAGGTTTGTGGTGGTCAGTGGTGGAACGTAACAAAGTAAATGTACTTTGTTACAGTACTTAAGTAAAAAAGTTGTGTATTCGTACTTTACTTATGTAAAATTTAAGGCCTGTACTTTTTACTTTTACTTCACTATATTTCAGAGCAAATATCTATACTTTTATGCCGCTACTTTTTAAAAGTGTGTTTTGCATTTTTTGTTACAGTTTTGATCAGGAATTTAAAACACATTTTTTTAGCGCAACTTGAAGCCGCATTACCAAAATCAACCTGTAGAGGAAGAAGAATTAACGAATCAAGGACCAATCAGATTTGAGAGTAAACATTTTCCGCAGTCATTCACCGCCAAAAAACTAACATCAAATATAGCACAAATTTAAAAAGAGTCAGAAGATTGTTGTTCGTTGTGTTTACTTTTAAATAAAAAGTTGAGTCATCACTACACAGAGTATTTATCTGTGACCCTACAGCTAAAAAAATAATGTTTGAATTATGGTCGAAGACTTTTAATTTTTACTTAAAAAGTAAAATTTACACCAATTACTTTTGTACTTTTATTTAAGTAACTTTTTTGCGTAATTATATGTACTTTTACTCAAGTAAAAAAAGTGAGTACTTCATCCACCACTGGTGGTGGTCAATTTACAAATGAAAACGTTGCTGATGCTTGTAGATTTTAGGGCGAACTCATTTAATCAATGCAGAAAAAAAAATTGGTCTCATCACAGCTTTATCAGAACCATTTCACCTGTCGATTGGGAGCCTCAATTTACTCTGAATGTTTTGAGATTCTATGGGCGTGCCGTGCCCACCTCCACCTACAACTCATTGTGCTGCTCCTTATTGTCTTCATTAGCCCCTCTATTTATTTTTCAGATGAAGCTGAAACAGGTTTTAAAGACACTTGAAAAATTATTTTACGGCAGAAACGAGCTTTAAGAATAATAAATAACGCAGGTTATCGTGATCATACAAATAAATTATTTTTACCTGCACATATTTTGAAGTTTAAAGACCTTCACTATCTTGAAATTTATATTCAAAGTTAAAATAAAATCCCTTTCTGAAGGCATCCAAAGGGTTTCTTTCTATTTCTCAGCATCAATATGAACTTCGAGACCAATGCAAATTTACCAAGAGCAAGAAAATCTACAAAAACTTGATGTATCTCCTTTGCAGGAACTCAGTTTTGGAACGGCGCTAACTTACAGTAGAATTAAAGACATGAAGTTCTTTTGCTTTTTATAGAAAGGTACTCTTTAAGTTATTGATGAAGAAATATGGCTGTACATAAAATGTATTGGTTAATAAGTTTGTTGTAGCTTAATTCAGTTTGCTTGTTGGTTGGGCGGTTGTATTTTTTGTTTTCTGTCCCCTCCTCATTTTGCCCTTTATATTAAAAAAAAAAAAAAAAAAAAAAAACTACAAAGTATGTTGAAACAGAATGAAATGGAGTGTGGTTAGCTGGGATCAATAAGCCTTGCTCTTGCTTCAGCCTTTTTCAGTCCCACCTAAAGTACAAATGTTATGATGAGGTGTGGTAGAATCCAAGCGCGGAACACATGATGAAAAGGAAAACATAAAATTTTATTTCTACTTGGGTAAAAACGGATTCTTCAAAGCAGGCAGATAGTTCGAGGCAGGCGGGTTGTCCAAGGCAGACAGGTTTCTTGAACAAAGACAACAGAATAGAAGACCACGTGCAAGAAAATTGGCAGACAAAGATCTACTAAAGTCTTGTTGTTAACGCATGGAATTCAACAATCTGGCACAGGCTGGGGGTGGAGGGTGGCTTATGTAGCTTGCGGATTGCTGACCATCTGCAGGTGGTCAGCAGGTTGCTGACTATTTTTCACCTCTGGTAACAATCTTCAACCACTTTATCAGATCTGAAAAGTTCTCATCTTGTTCTAATTCTCTTGCTCTCCCTTCTAACATCCCACCTGGCTACATAGCTGCCACCCTGCTGTCTGCAACTTTGCTGCTCTTCCTGCCTGCAAACTCGCCATCCTCGTTTTTCACCACCAGTTTTTCAATACACCTGTTTATTACCTGGATAGCCATTTGGAATCCTCCTTTAATCCACCTGTCATAACAGGAATAGGGCATCTCTTTCCCTCATCACACCACATGACCTTTTTCTTCTACTCTAGAGTCCAATCTGCATAAATTTCAGCTTCAAGACTAGGTATCTTTTCTTTTCTGTGAAATAACACATCTTCTTCTTTCGGCTTTTCCCTTCAGGGATCGCCACAGCAAGTCAGTTTCTTCCATCTAACCCTATCTGCTTTATCGTCTTCGGTCACGCCAACTATCTTCATGTCTTCCTTCACTGCGTCCACGAACCTCTTCTTTGGTCTTCCTCTAGTCCTCTTTCCTGGTGGTTCCAAATCCAGCATCCTTCTTCCGATGTACTCTCTCATCTAGCAGAACTCTTTGCACAATTCCAAACCATCTCAGTCTTGCCTCTCGAACTTTATCCCCAAAACCTCTAACATGTACTGTTCCTCTGATGTACTCATTTCTAATCCTGTCCATCCTGGTCACTCCCAGAGAGATCCTCAGCATCTTCATCTCTGCTACCTCCATCTCTGTTTCCTGTCTTTTCTTCAGTGCTACTGTTTCCAGACCAATCAGCATGGCCGGTCTCACCACGATTTTGTACACTTTCCCTTTCCTTCTAGCTGAAACTCTTCTGTCGCACATCACGCCTGGTACTTTCCTCAACCCGTACCAGCCTGCCTGCACACGCTTCTTCACCTCTTTTCCACACTCTCCGTTGGTCTGTACTGATACTTAGATACTTAAAATCTTCCACCTTCTTTATCTCTTCTCCCTGTAACCTCACTTTTCCATTTGGATCCCTCTCATTCACACACATGTACTCTGTTTTACTCTGACTAATCTTCATTCCTCTTCTTTCTAGTGAAATAACTCACATACCCTGGAATATATTTTCATTATATAGACGCAACACAACATTTACCACAAAACTTCAGAAGATTTTCCAACCATTTATGCATGTTCAGAATAACAAAATAATGGCTTATGCTCTAACGAGTAATTACTAGGCCTTTTTATAGTCCTATTTTACACCCATGAGAACATAAACTACTGGTCACGCCTTGAAACTTTAGAATGCCTTTCCCAAGTCAAGTTGGTTGCAGCATTGCATGCACTGCTAAAATAATTGGTCACCTTTTTTCCACTTTTTATTTCACAAGACTAAGAACAGTTTATTGACTGGAAAATTATATTTTTCTCAAATAAAAACAACATAATAATGACAATTGTGAGATAATTTTACAGTTTCAAGGTGACTGTAGTATGTGTTTTGTCGCGTCTTTATACTGCAGTAAATGCTCAAATTTTGAAAAACAAGTATATGTTTTCAGGTTTAAGTTGGATTTTCTTTTGTGCAATTTTATAATTTTTTTTTCTCTTGATCACATTTTTTCACTTCTTTCTGGTTTTTTTTCTAAAACAGAATGTCTAATTATGTTTTTCTTGAAACATTTCCCAAAGTAAGTCCACCGTGAATAGCTTCTTATTGTTCCCAAAGACATCATCTACAGCGTAGGTACTGTATCCTCATTGTGTTTATGGTCTGGAACATTGTTAAGATTAAAAGAACGGTTTAGACTGTTGAAGCTTGTTTTTAATCTCAAGGCAAAAGAAATTTGATCATTATAGAATGTTGAAAAGCATCTATTTTTTCATCCTTTTTTCTCTGTTGAATGTGAACAATTAAATGAAGTTTTTTTTTTCTTTCGATCATTCCCTCTTCTCTTGTAAATTATCGGCAGAATTATCACTATGACAACATTACAGGCCAACTGTTTATCATTAATGTCATGAAATAATGTCAGAACATCAGAATAATTCAACCAAAAGGTGAATACTTGGGCTTTTTACATCTTTTACGGAACAACAACCTAGAAATGTTCCGTTCCATCGTCTTCCGCTTATCTGGGGCCTGGTCGCGGGGCAACAGCCTCAGACGGGAAGCCCAGGCTTCTCTCCCCCCGGCTGCATCCTCCAGCTCACCCAGAAGGATCCCGAGTCATTCGCCAGCTAGCTGTCAGACATAGTTTCTTCAGCGGGTTCGGGGTCTGCCTCTTGGTCTCCTCCCGGTGGAACGTGCCCGAGGAAGCTCATTTCGTCTGCTTGTATCCGCGATCTCATTTTTCGGTCACAACCCACAGCTGGTGACCATATGTGAGGGTGGGAACGTAAATCGACTTGTAAATTGAGAGCTTTGCTTTTCGGCTCAGCTCTTTCTTTACCACGACATTTCGATGCAACGTCCTAGGTATTGCTGACGCCGCACCAGTCCGCCTATTGATCTCCCTCTCCATCCTTCCCCCACTCGTGAACAAGATCCCGAAATACTTAAACTCCTCCACCTGGGGCAGAACCCTGCCCCTGACCTCCAGTGGGCTTTCCACCCTTTTCTGGGTGAAGACCTAGAAATGTTTATTACTTATTTATTCAGACCTGCCGGCCACATTATCGGACACTTAAGTGCAACCAGTTGTACACATCTAATTAGTTCATTGTGTGACAGTAAATAAATTTAGCCATTTTTACCTATAAATAATTCATAAACTGTTCTTGTCAGAGAGAGGAAAGAAAATGGCTCAAGTAACATTAAGTAGTTACAGAGACTGAGTGGTTTGTTTTGAAAAGTTTTGAAGCAATTGCAACAATTGCACCAACTGCAAAACTATGGTTCTCACTAGAAGAGGGTGAAATACCCCCTGTAGGAGTTCTGCCATTGGCTTGGAGTAGATTTGTTGCTGTTCTGAGTTGAGATGAATCACATAGAATGGCTTGGGTACCTGGTTAGGACACCTCAAGGATGCCTTGCGGATGACTTCCCCCGGACAGAAGACCAGAAGAAAGAGCCAATAGCCGCCGGAGAGATTATGTCTCAAACTAGCTGGGCGAAACCTTGAGATACTGCTGGATAAGCTTTAAAATGTGTTCAAGACAAGGGAAGTTTGAGCTCCATTGCTAAGGCTGTTGCCCGGCAACTCTACCCTAAGGTAAGCGGTTAGAAAAGAGCACCGTAAAAGTGAAACCATTCTGAATCAACTGAGTTGGGTTTTTTTTTTTATCACACCATTGATATAATTTTGTACTTCAATGAAAAACTGAACACTTAGCTCAGTGGAAGAATGGCTATCCTTGGACCTTGAGAAGCCGGTTCAGTTCCAACTGGGCTCCTGGCTAAGTGTCCCTGGAGTAGACACCTATACCCTATTACCCAAAACATTGGTGCCATCATGGCCGCCTGTGGCGTTGCAAAGCAGCAAAAGTAATTTCCCCATAAGGGATGAACACAGTACATTAAAAAACATATATATTTGATAGGTGGTATCATATGTGATGTAATGTCGTACACTTATAGTGGTGCCAAACCTTTTTGAGTCGTTCTTAGAAAAGAAAAAATATCAAAGCCATTGAGTATCTCTAAGCTTAATGTGTACGTTCATGGCATTGATAGGCAGCGAAACCTGGTGAGTGTCGTTTTTCATCATATATTGACAGTTTAGATTTCACATGTTCAAATGATGTTGAAAAGGGAAGAAAATTAAAGCCATGTGGAGCACAAATGACATTTTAAAACCATGTCATCTTCCTAAGCGGCAATATGGCCACAATCTGTCATTTGTGTCAATTCCCAAAGTATTTTCTTTTCTTGTCTTAATGTTAGAGCTTTTAAAAGCCAGAGAGTAATGGAAGCACACTGATGTCGTAATCAATGATAAAAAGAAAAGATTAACAAATCAGAAATGAGTATTTGATGTCAGCTGCTTCTCTGATCTTACTTCTGAAAGTAAAATGACTTTGGTACGAAGGAGAATTTAACATCTCAGCTTCAATAAAAAATAGTGAAACCTCTATCGTCTTGTTGCAAGGTCCAACTAGCTGTGTTTCATCACTGTAGGTTTCAAAGTTGAACCATGCGAGACTAAATGCTGTTTAACAGCCTTTTACACCCTGATGTGACGGAAGATGAAAAAAAATCAAATTTTTTTACTAGATGACGTTAACGGGCAGATGGAGAATTATTTGTCTAATTTCAGAATAAACTTCACAGGAAGTGTCTTGCAACACTTAAAAGACTTGAAAGGTGTAAAAGCATGACCACATTGTTTTTTTTATGATTCTTATCTTCTGTTCATAACCACCCCGTATCACGTTTGCACTCAGTGACTTGCTTTTAACTCTCAGGTAAAAAAGGATGGCTCAGAAGTAGGGCAAAGAAAGACAGAGAGTTCTAGTTGGAAAACATTAGACCGGTATCCACACAACCCCACTTTTATCACCTCTGACAGCAGTAATAAGGTCAAAAGTTAGAACAGCACGGAGGTTATGCATTCCTTTTTAAATGTCAGTGTCACCGTGTTGCAGGGCTGCTGTTTCTCTAACCTGTGACCCTCTGACGCTTTGTTAGAGGCTACAAAGAGATGTAAGGTGTTCACAAGCTGCTTCAAAGATTCACTTCAAGTAGATAATAGTTTATTGTTTATTAAAGATCAATTAGAACAATCAATTTACCGTTTATGTGCTTTTCTTTCAAATTTAGTCTGAGGTTTTTCAATTTGTTCTCGTTTGTAGAAACATGGATCAAAGGATGGATGGGTTGATGGATAAACATCTAATCCCAAACTGAGAAATTTAGACTGTTACTGATACATCACCTCGTTTTTTGTCCGCAGTAATCTACAGTTTCCACTAGCTTTCTCAAAGTAAATCAATAGGGTTTCTTATGTCTTACAATCAGTAGCCTGCATAACCTTTCCAGTTCCCTATTGTTGTGCTCACCCGAAAACTGATTTTTATCACATATTAATTTACCATTGACTTCACCACTGACTTGCTGTGGCAACCCCTGAAAGGAAATGTTGGAAGAAGAAGTGGAAGAATTTACCATTGACTTATGGCTCTGCACTGTCAGGCATAAAAAAATATAAATCTTCTTAAAAATCGGACAACAGCAGTAGCGACACAAGTAGTTTTGGTGAAAATAGTGAGAAATAGTGTGAGATGGTGAACTTCGCCTAAATTTTGTAGTGCATGCCTCCCGAGCGCCTTGCTGTTGAGGTGTTTCAGGCACGTCCCACCGAGAGGAGACCCAAGGGAAGACCCTGGACCTGCTGGAGAGACTATGTCCCACAGCTGGCTGAGGAAGCCTTGGGATCCTTCCAGGTGTGTTGGAGGATGTACCCGGCGTGAGAGAAGCCTGTGCTTCCCATCTGAGGCCGTTGCCTACATAACCCGGTCCTAGATAAGCAGAAGACAATGGACTGGTGTACTTTGCACATGCAAACACATTATTTTACATTATTGGTAATTATTTGTACACAGCCTTTTGCCGAGCCAAATGTTAGTAGCATTCCATGAAACTGAACCCGTACATAGCCTTGTACCGAACCGAACGTCTACCATTGCAGTGGCATTTGACCAATCACATTTCAGCCAGTATTTGTTGCCTAGTTGGCTAAAATTAGTGGAGTTTCTGAAAAGGCTTTCAAAGTCGTTCAACTGGCTCTCTCTACACAAAGTGCTCCACAATGAAACTTTCTTTTACATGTTGAACTTGTCTATCTGGATCATTTCAAAACAATGATGACTCAGACATTTTTTTCCAATCTCTTGATTGGACAGTCTTATAGCACACTGGATAAATGGTGGGTTATGTCAAATTGAACTATAATGTTATCGCTAGAGTCCTTTTTTTTATTTATTTATTTTTTTAATCAGCAAACAACAACGGAATAGGGAGAACTAATAGAAATGGTGTCTGATCTATTTTCAAGATTCAAGACAGACAATTAAAAAGAAGGTCAACAAAGTAAAGATGTAGTACTAGTAGGGTGACCACCTGTCCCGCTTTTGATTGTACCCTCCCACTTTTTAGGCTTGTGTCCCGCATCCCGCTTATCACGGCCATGTCCCGCTTTCTCATTGGTGATCGAACATTACTATATGTGATATGCGGGAGACAAGCCTAAAAAGCAGGATGGTATGACCAAAAGCGGAACAGCTGGTCATCCTAAGTACTGGACATAACAGGTGTCAACATCTGTTTAAGAATGAATAAGAAAGAAAGAAGAACTTTTTTTGTCCAGCAATACGGCACAACATGCTGGATTTCTAGCATCAACCTAAGAAAAAAAACAAAACTTTATCTTTAAGTAATCTAGGCTTTTAGTTATTGAAATTTTATTTCCTTATTGCTCATTGAAGCTTTGGTTGTGTAAACAGATGGATTTGGATGCTTCTGCATTATGCACTGTTTTAATTCAGTATATTAACATAGTTTTAGAACAATAAATGACTTATTGACTATTTATTTAATGACTGATGCAGATGGAGCACCATTGAAGGTCTTGGTATAAAATCCACGTTCCAGAATATTAAAAAAACAAAGGCTCTTACCAAGCAAGGTTCACTTAGAAAAAGCTCCTTCTAAGACTTTGAACATGCCGCAACTTTTTACAACTGTTTTACGACACTAGCAAATAAACTACCACATGACATTTACTATTACTACACCTGATTGAAAAAAAACACTCCTTATGATTGTTATAATTTATATTTGCACCCGATCATATACGTTCTATTAATAGTCCTTGTCTATCAGCAAAATTTGACTATTCTTTTGTTCTCTTTGTCATATTTCACCAGCTACAATCTGTTCATGGTGACATTTATGATTTGAAGTAGGATAGCTGTAATATTAAGGTCAGTTGATTAACTGAATTATTTATTGCTGAATTATCTGCACATCAGTTAAACCTCAGATTTTAATAATAAACCCACATATGCCTCCTACACGTTTTTTTCCCCTTCGTACGTAAAATCTGATCCAGCAAATTGTGCTTTAATTTGGTTTAAAGACAATTATGAATTAAAAGTCTTGTGTGAGTTTAACTCTGCTCACACTACCAACAGCATGCTGAAACGGTTAATCTTTTCATCTGGATCATCTTGTAATCCATTTTTTATCACTTAACCCTTTTGGTGCATCTAAGTAAAGCTTCAATGAAGAATTTATGTCTAAAATACTGATACAAATGAGGTTTTAAAACATGAGAAATTATCTACAAAGTCATTAGTGAGGTAAAACAAAACTACTTCAGTGTTCTGTTGGTGTGAACACAAGGTTCAATTTGTTTATATCTTGTGCTTTTATTGAATACAGGTATCAGTTTAGCCAGCTCAGCAGCTCGATAAGGCCATGTTGAGCCACAGATCCAAACCAACCTGTAAAAAATTGATTAAATTATTCACATGAGAAAGCGATTCAACGCGATTCAACATCTAAAACTTTCATTGCAATGGATAACATTGAATGAATAGGGCTCACTCAGAACAAGAATACTCCGAGGAGGAGTTCTTCATAGACCTTGTAAGAAAATAGTAAAAAAAAAGGAGGTTGTATGTGAGTTTCTCTTGGATAGGGAATCCTTACATGTGGAAAAAAATCAATTGGATGGGAAGGCTTGTTAAAAGGCTTTTTTAAGTCTATAGAGTCTATCCAGGGATGCCACTTTTCTCTCCAAAAAACAACAGTAGATGTCTTCTGCCCTCTAAACCGAACTTCCTCAATGACTTGTTGAGAACTGCATTCTCCATCTTTCCGCCAATATTGAAATCGTTACTTTTTTCTCTACCTCCAAGCAAGGGTTTGCCGAGATGCTTCAATTCTGGCTCATTTCTTCCTCACAAGTAACAAGGCCAGCCAAATGAATTCCAGCAATATTTGTGAGTTTACAAAGTCTTGAGAATTTATCGTGATGTGTTGCAGCTGATTCATTTACGCTCAGTACTAGCGAGTTAACAGCCTGTTCACATAGCAGCAGGGTTTTTGGACGTTGGGCAAGCTGCATTCAAACTCCTATCATCTTTCAAACACAGTCAAATGCAAATTGGATGTGTCACTACATTTCGTTAGTGATTGACCAAAAAGAATGTCTGTTAGTTGGGCTCAAGTTGACCATACGCCCAATTAGCTTGTGGTATAACATGCGCCATCCCATGAGCTACGCTAGCTTTATCAGGGAGGATTTCTGAACTGAGATTTTTTCGATGTTGGTCTGCAGTGCAAACTGCTATAACACTGTATACCCCACATCTGAATGTGGGTTAACTGAATCTTTTCTCACGTTTCAATTGCTTCCGTCCTTGTCGAAGCAAAGTTTTTCACCAATCCATTTTCCCTCCCAAACGCCTTTGTACAGTACATACTTGTCATGATGTGGAGCTAAGGCCAAAAATCTACCCTTGACACAACAGACAGGTTCAGATGAATAATCACAAGCAGATTTATTGGATTGATAAAAAGTCCAAATAAAGAAGACAAAACAGAGAAACTAGACAGGTTCTAATGTAGGAGCTGGAGCCAAAAACCGGATAACAGGTCAAGCATGATAAACAACGATCTGGCGAAGAGTGTGTCAAAAACTGTTCCATTTATGCTGCAGCAGATGAGTAGGTTAGTTTCAGGTGTGACTAGTTGCACACACACAGTCAAGAGGGAGGGGGGGGGAAACAGGACACAGAGGGGGAATAAGCTACTCTCCTGACAATACTGTACTTAGTGCGATTATTGACGGCCATAGCCTGCAGAACATTTTTTTGTTGCAAAAGTGTTTTGCAACGCTTCCATTTCTTCGCGATTCTTTGTAATAATTAATCAAGTTGCTGAATAATGTTTTTCTTCTTCCAGAAAATTGAAGCATTCGCAATAAAAACACAAGATGTCTTTCACTGAAAACATTGGAATTCAGGCTAAACAGCAAAAGCTGGGTTTTTTCTTTTTTAGCAATGAGCTTGTAAAGAATTTAGATAATAAAATCAAGTCAAGATGAACTGGGATTGACCCCAGAAAAGTGCGTTTTTATTCCCTCTTTGTCCAAAGTGCCCTGTAGCGGAGTTAGTCCCTGTGGGAATCAAACTTCCAATCCTGTAAGTGCTCCACGTGAAAGGTGAACTTGAAAATCAGCAGGGGGAGTTAAAAAGAAGCAAATAAGTGGTGTTCTTTCTTTGGCTGGTTATTTAGTCAGCATTAGTTTTAGAGATGATTTAAATCAGATGTGAAATGAAAATTGTTTTTCCATGCAGCTTAGGAAGTTTTTAAAATTTGTTAGAATTCAAAAATGAAACGAACAATGGTTTATACTTCAGGTTTAATAAAAGACGGGCTAATATCGATAGCATGAGGAAGTGGTGCTCAAACGAATTTGGTGTGAAAATAGTAAAAAAAAAACTAGGAGGTTGTATGAGCGTTGTTCTTGGTTAGGGGATCCTTACCAAATGTCTGTTCAAAATTAGACCATAAGCGTCTTCACCGACGCTGAGATAAAAATCAGCACCTCTGTATTTGAAACTATAGTCGTTAGTCGAAACAAGGTGTCATGGTGTCGTGGTTTTGGGAGGAAACCTTGACCTTCGTCAAGCAATTAAAGTATCTGAGTCTTGTTGAAAAATAATGAGGGACTGATTGAGCGAGACATCAACGAAAAGATCCATACAGCATCCGCACCAATTAAGAAGATACATTAATTTGTTATGTTTTTTCAGACTGTGTATTTTCATTTGTACCGTTAGTTAATTTTCTTGTTGTTTTATGTCTGAATAAATTAAATTGAAAAAAAAAAAAAATTAAATGTTGAAGACAGGTGAACAAAAAGCAAAGTTCTTTAATTACTTGTTGATCAGGTAGCGATAGGAAACCATACCGCCAATAAAATTGCCTGAAATGAGCTTCTTCAGAATTAGGAGGAGGAGCTTTGCCATGTGGGAGGAGCTTGGAGTAGAGTTACAGCCCCTTTAAGTTGAGAGTAGCCAGACGAAGTGGTTCAGGTATCAAACTAAAATGTCTGCCAGATGTCTCGTTGGTGAGGTGTTTTGAGCAGGCCAGTTCGTTCTTGAGAGATTCCCGTATGTCCTATGACTGGGCAGGCGGTACCCAGTATTTTCTTCTCTTCTGCTTGTGTGTTTTTCTGAACATGAATATGAGTGTTTGTCTGAGTGCAAATGACTGAGCTACAGATTTTTTCAACATTTTGGAAGGATTTACTGGGGTTATTTGAGGATTTCCCTGCCCTTTTGCCTTCTGAGTGTTTGTGTGTGTAAGTGTTGTGTGTGTGTGACGTTATGGGCTCTGAGGTAATCATGGGAGAATTCCTCCTCACTGGAGCAACCGTAGAGCAGGTGCCTGAGGAATAGACTTTTTCCATCTCATTTCTCTCCTTCACCTTATCTGCTTTTCTCTCTCTATTCACTGCCACACACATTTAATTTATTTCTCCCTTTGTCCTTTTATAGCAGGTTATTAGATTATGTCAGTTCATTTGGGTTCCCCAGCACATGTGGATGTGGTCTGGACACAAATCAAGACGAGAAGAAAGGGGATTAGTGGCTTTGAAGAGTCATTTTAGTGCCATGTTGGTGGGTGTTTTCCAAAGTATCCCTGAGGTTATCTTAACGTGTTTTGGATGAGGGACAATGTCCAGTGATCAGTGTGTGTCTGGACAAAACCGGCTTCTTAATCTCAAGCAGAAAAGAAAATAGTTTTGGGAAATTATGCAAAATAAACATAAACTGATCTAAACTGTTCTCGTCCAACTAAGAAGCAGATTGGGTACAGCAACAGAAGACCCACATCTGCCATAGGTTATAACCATCTAAAGCAGGCAGTGGCGGTTGGTCAGGGCCAGCAGGACCTTCTCTGCTTGCCTAACTTAACCAGACATCATTATCATAATTATTATAAAAGTCAATTTCATTTTAAATGTATTTTTCCGAAATAAATATATAATTATTCTCCATATTCTGTTTTCTTCATGTCATATTATATCCATTTGGTTATACAGCTTTCAGTGTTGTAACATTAGGTTAAAGTTTTTATCCAATCAGAATTCAGCTCGCTGGTGTCGCTGGGCTGTATGAAATCTGCCTCCAGCCCTTCAGATCGAGCAGTGCGGGCCCTGCGCACTTCATAGTGAACGGACACCTGTAGTTTCTGACAGCCAATCAGATCACAGTTGTTGACGTTCACACCTTCACGAAGGTCCTGAACGTGATATGTACGCGTGACATGTACGCGTCTTGTGATTGGATACTCACTTGACGTAAGCGGAAGCAACCCTCAGCATGTCAACAAACCTTTCACTAGAGCCAGATCCAGAACCTTTAACAGAAAAATCTAAAATATCTACTCGTTTTTTTTCACCAACAATGGCAGAAGGGTTTCAGAATGGCAGAATCGATTTCAAGACCACGAAAAATGACTGTTTCTCTACCTTCTCGACTCTCAGCACTTTTAGATATACCGGAGAAAATTTTCGCAGCCGTTTTTGGTGAGTGTAAGCATTTCATTATTTTTATATGTTTTATACGCGGGTTTATTGATGTTTAAATGCTCTTGAAAATAGCCTGTGTTGTACACCAGTGGTCCCCAACCACTGGGCCGCGGACTGGCACAAAGCCGTGGGTCATGTGGTACCGGGCCGCACAGAACTGTTATTTTTATTCACTTTGTTTTTGTGATGTATTTTAATTTGAAGGTACATGTTTACCGTTACCATGGCAACAAGAGTGCGTTCGAGCAGAGAGAATGTTTCGCGTTATAAAGAAGCTGCTAATAAATTTTCTCCTGAAGACAAAGTGCATTTAAGTTTATTATTATTGATTTTAAAAAGCCATTTTTTCAGGCTGGTCTCATCACCTTAAGACCAGTCCGTGAAAATATTGTCAGACACTAAACCGGTCTGTGGCGCAGAAATGGTTGAGGATCCCTGTTGTACACAATTAAGGTGATGCAACGCCCAGTAGTGCCTATGTCTGCTTCTGTATATAATATCTCCAGCCATGGTGTCATTAATGATGGTATATGAGGGGTATTTATTCAAGTGGGTCAAAGTAGCACATCACCGAAGGCCTAGGTGTGAAATGCACGGACCGCCACTGAAAGCAGGCATATGCAAACTACGGCCAGTGAACCACATGTGGCCCGTTAAACGTTGAAACCGGCCCGCTGAACGTGAAAATTTTAAAATGAATGCACTTTGTTAATGTTTATTTGCTCTGCAATTTTGTATATTTCCTCACTAGATGGCACACTCTTGATATTTAGCTTTGTTGAGAAAACAACAACACTGCTTCCATTAAAATGTGCGTGTCTTTGTGATGCGCACGTTGTCAAAATAAACAGTGCACGCAGATATGGAAAGCCATCAGGGCCAATACACACACATAAAAAATTACGTTGGATTTAAAAACCTAGCAAATAAAAGGACATGTGTTCTCCATATCCCAAGATGCGTATTTTTTTCTCCAATGAGGTGAGGTTACCAAAACATGGCATCCGTCTGCTCCTGTTCTGGCCCCTTTGGCAAATGTTAGAGCTCAATGTGGCCCACGAATAAAAAAGTTTGCCCACCCCTGATCTAAAGTCATTGACTCTCCAACATTTGTTTTGTTTTGTTGCTTTTTCTTCTGTGTTTCTGCCCCCTCTTTGCTGAATGTGTTGTGCTGCCACCAGCCGAACAGGGGCTGATCAGATTTGTCAGCGCACACCATTTCTAAACACCAGTTTGCTCTTTAGTTAATGCTGTATTGTTGCTTTGTTTGTTCTCCAAACCTGAAGGTCCATGCTTACTCTGAGTGACCTATCGAGCTGCTTGTTTGAACTCCAGAAACATTTTCAGTCCATCAATCTTTGGAACAGATGTTTTAAACCGGCTTTACTGTTTCCACCTCTTATTTGGGTCCAATTCACACTCTTGACAAATTAAAAAGTAGGACTTCCGCATCAATGTATCAAATACAACAAAGCTCTTTTTTTTTGTTTTTTCAGAAGAAAATGCTTTTAATGTGGAACAGATTCTCTTCATATATGTTCAATTGATCAAATCAGTGTTTCATTTGTTTGTGATCTATTACTGGGACAGATAGGCAATCTGTTCAGGGAAGTACTCTGTTTTATTGCACCTACGACCCAGTCTTGAACTATTGGGATTAAGAAAAAGAACAAATGAATGTGGTCTGTAATCCTTTGTATGAATACACCTATTGTTAATTAAATTAACAATAGGACCGCCGCAGCCGTCAATTTGACTGCACGCCACTTTAATATGCTAATTAAAATAAATAAAACACATCCTACAAGGCTGACCTTTTTATGACTTTTGATATAAACATGTTTTCTATTTTATCTTGTATTTTTTGTGTTCTAAAAATTTAAATCTCAAAATTTATAAGCATTTCATTTCCTTTAACCGGGCACAGCAACTGGAAGGAAGCGCGCATTGGAAGTTGTTCCTATGTTGGTATGGCAACAAACACATTGCTATGGCCACAAATAAGTGTGTGCTTTTGTATTTGTGGAGAGAGACAAGGAGGACTCTGATGCCATTACAGAAATATTGTAGAAAGGTTGAGGGAAATGTTATTAAAGAGATACCATGAAGAGAGTAAGAAAATTGTTGTCTGAATAAAGTATGCCACGTTTTGTAGATAAGTCTTGAAAGTTCAGGCTAACAGATTGTAATATAGCCTATAGACAATTTTTTACCAAGGACATTTTTGAAGCAGCAGCGCAAAATGAGAAAAAAAAAATTAGGCCAGTGACGAAGTAGATAATTTTACTTTGGTGTTTACTTTTTTATTTTAGGTTTTGAAAATATTTAACATTTTACTATTGTTGTTACTTTAAAAATTGAGTGCTGTAAAAGTTTAACCAGCAAATAAATGATTAGGTACTGTCTAGTCCGGGCATGGGCAAACTATGGCCACATGCGGCCCGTTAAACGTCTTAATCCAGCCCAAAATAAATAAATAAATTTAATGTTTTACTACCCCTGCAATTCTGATGTTTCCTCACTAGATGGCGCACTGTAGATGTGTTGGCTTTTTTGAGAAAACAACAACACTGCTCCTAATAAAATGTGTGTGTTTCCGTGATGCACACAAGATTTCAAACCTACATTTCAAACCGAGCACGCTAGATGCACTTTTTTTGAGCGCTGGGGCGCTTGATTTTAACGTTAGCGCGCTAGACTACTTACGTGTTGCGGCTCCAATGGCTTTCAATACCTAGCGCGTTTGTTTACCAAAGCCAGCCATCCCTCTGCTCCTGTTACGACCCCGAACGTCAAATGTTAGAACTCAATGTGACCCGCGAATCAAAAAGTTTGCCCACCTTTGGTCTAGCCTGTCTGCTGTTTGTAATGATTGTATTGCGTGTCTCACATGTGTATTGTGAAAGAGTAGGTCTAAGGACTTCCAGTCAGTTCTTAAAAATTGACACTAAAAGGCTTCCCTGATGTTGACATCTGATGCTGATGGGTTATTCCTGACTAAGCATCCATTTATGATGAGCTAGAAGAAACAGAGAGGAAGTAATTCAGATGGGCA
The DNA here is from genome assembly GCA_902685375.1 of Neostethus bicornis. Classification (NCBI taxonomy): domain Eukaryota; kingdom Metazoa; phylum Chordata; class Actinopteri; order Atheriniformes; family Phallostethidae; genus Neostethus; species Neostethus bicornis. The sequence continues at coordinate 7,328,860 of CACRXE010000076.1, read as the reverse complement.
TGAGCTGGAGGCTTATTGAGTCCACATGAAGTTGGTCTTTCTAGATGGGAATGGGGATTTTGTGCATCTTTTTAAAGCATTGTAAATGGTAATGTTACCATACAATGTCTTATGTTTATAGACTTAAGATAGACCATGTACCTCTAATGTTTACTATGAGTTTAGAGAAATAAAACCGAGATCTGCTCATGTGCAAGGCCGTGAAATCTTATTAATTAAAGCCAAAATGTAAATACGAGTTGTTGTTTCATCTTTCCTCTCTCTGCTCTCTATTTTCCCTCGACACGTTTCTTTTTATGTCCTCTTCCTTTCGAAGATGACTCATCCCTCTCTCTGTTTCCCATCACCCCCAGTCTTCTCCTCCTCTGTTTTCATCTTTGCTCCCTGCCTTTAACACCATCTCCCTTCCAATACCATCTTCTCCTCTCCACTTTTCTCTCTTCCTCTTATGTACATCTCGCTCGTTTCTTCTGTCTTTTCTCGAAGTGTACCAAATTAATCTGATGTTCTGGTCACTGTCCAGCAGTAGCAGCAGCAGCAGCAGCAGCAGCAGCTGTTTATATTGGTTAACAGAGGTTTGGTTTGTATGTGTGCTCATTAACCCTTCAAATCTATTCGTAGTGATGCCCCATACCTCCTCTATCATTGTTAATATTATCTCGGTTTAATTTAAAAAGGCTTCAGTAGCAGCATAGTCTGTGTGACCACTGCATAATACACACGTTCAATCTCTTTCAGTCCTTTCTGTGCACACGCATCCAGTGATATATTTCACAAACACTCTCCCTCTGTCACACGTGACTCAGGGATTATTTCTCTACCAAAATAAGCCGACTGAGCAAGAGAGAGGGAGGGAGGTGAAGGAATAGTTGGAAGTGAGGCAGGAGAATAGAGAAAGATCAGAATGCTAAAGAGCCGCAGTGGCGTTCAGAAAAAAAAAATCTTAAGGAGAAAAAAACAAAAAAAAAAGACAAAAACGCTGGAAACAAGAAGACAAACAATGACATCTAAAAATAAATTCCAAAACTGTGAGCAAAAATATCCTAGAGAAAGAAAAATATCTTCTCAAAGCATTATGAAATGTAACAAAGGGACTCAAAGTTTTTCGCTTAGAGAAGAGCCAGGTGGGTTGGTTTGATTGCTTTTGTTGAGGTGTTTCAGGCGCATCACCCGTTACTCGACTACAGATGAAGCAACAAGAAGACGGTACAAAACAAGTAACTTAACATCTCAATAACCCGGAGAGAACCCACACATAAATGGACAAAAAAATACTAACAGATTAAAGCTTCACTTGGATGGGTTTCAATTCAGAAACTTTGAACGGCTGACGCTCTACTAATCACTGCTGTTGAAAAGCGTTGTTGGGGAATAATCAAGTAGGGATCAAGCAAAGAATGAAAGAAGATTTAATAAGGGACTACCAAGAACAAAGAGCAGGTGGTGTCATTAGGAAGTCAGAAGCAGGTGTATGAATAGATATAGAAATAAACAGTAGAATACACAAGAGGCCTGTTCCATAAAGCTGGATTAGAGTAACGCTTTGTTAGGTTGACTTATCCACACCTTCACTGGTCTAATAAGCAGTGCTGTTATCAATTTATTATTTTTTTAAATCAGTGCTTGCAAATAGAAAAGGGGAGGAGTTTAAAGTGATGGACCAATCGCAAAAATGGAAAATCCAAAAAACATTTTTACTTTACTGTGAAAAAAAGGGGAAAAACAGGCAGTACTTTACTATCAAAACATTTAAAATAAAGTGAAAATTTGCTGAATCAAGTAGCACGTCGTCGTCGAGAGGAGCCAGATGGGCTGGTTTGGGCATCTGGTCAGGATGCCCCCCGAGCGCCTCGCAGGCGAGGTGTTTTGGGCACGTCCCACCGGGAGGAGACCAAGGGGCAGACCCCGGCCCCGCTGGAGAGACTATGTCTCACGGCTGGCCCGGGAACGACTTGGGATCCTTCTGGGTGAGCTGGAGGATGCAGCCGGGGAGAGAGGCCTGGGCTACCCGTTTGAGGCTGTTGCCCCCGCGACCCGACCCCGGAACAAGCGGAAGATGACGGAACGGAACGGAAAGTAGCACCTTACTCACACTCTAAAATATTGAATGAAAAAAACCAAGCACTCCAAAAGCTCTGCCTGACTTAGTTCAATCTCATTAACAAACATGGTGATGATGATATTGTGAGTGGTAGGACAAGCTAATAAACAAATCTAAGGAAATTACAAAACTCATACAATAATTTAGCCTTCATTGATGCTTCTTTAGGTTTGTTGACAAAATTAAAAAATTCTAAAAGTGCACCAAAGTCCACCTCTGGTTTGACTCTGGTTTGCTTGTTTTGCTTCTCAAAACTGTTAAACCCTCAGATACAAACTTTTGTATCTGAGGGTTATATGTCCTCTACCAGAATGACGATGAGTTTAGGGCTGCAACTAACGATTATTTTGATGATCGATTAATCTGGCAATTATTGGCTCGATTAATCGATTAATCGGGTAGAATTGACAACTTAATAAATAATAGTTTTTTGGCATTTTATTGAATGTAGTTATTCAAAACACGACTCATAACCACTTAAACAACACATTGGGCTCATTCTAATAAGTAAAAATGTTAATCTTTCTGTGAAATAAAGAGGGAGAATATTACCATTTCTACAGCAAATATAAAATAATAAATCTACTTACTGTATACAGTAAAGGTAAATCACGAGCACCCATAAAATGTGTTTTATAGTACTGGTTAAAAAAACATAAAATGGAAACTGTTGACCATCCAGGATCACATTTAAAAACAAGAAATCATTAACAGTTTTAGATTAGCAAATTTAACCTTGTTCAGAGGTATAGTACCAAACAAAAATGGCCGAGGTTAACATGAGTAAAAATACACAAAAAACAATCAAGTTGTGTAATATTAGGTGCAGTAGACAGCTAAAACTTTCTAAACGATTAATTGATGACTAAATTAGTCGACAACTATTTCAATAATCGATTATAATCGATTAATTTGATTAGTTGTTTCAGCCCTAGATGAGTTAGAGTAGCATCTGCTTGCTAAAATAGATAACTTGTTTTTGTAGAAGCTGCGTCTTACTGTGGTTTATGACGGTGAGTTCAGACATAAAAACAGCTGATGTTTCAGTTAAATCCAGGGGTTTCCCAGCCTCATTGAATTAGCTATCATCCAGTGATGTGCTGCAGCAGCAGTAACTGACCCAGGAGGCTGCTGACTTAGACACAAGTTGCCACTAAGTCGAATGAAATGACCACTTTACATTTTACAGCCCCGGTTAGCAACACTACCAATTTTTGCAAAGTGGTTTGGAAAGTAAACCGACTGAAATTCTATTATCTTTAGTCGGTATGACACCGACATAACGTTTCAACAACCAATGCAAGAGTGGCTCTAAAGCCAAGAAAATGAACTAAAATCAGTCAGGAAATTAGGGGTGGCATTATTTAGCGCTTATAGATGGAGATGGAAGGGCACCAGAAAAAATTTAATGAAAGAAATTCTTTTGCAAAATTGAATTTAAAAGTCACACAGATAACTACTAAGCACAACAAACTTATAAGGAGATCCTTTTTTTTGGCCATTTACTACTTTTAGGAGGAGTCGTAGTGGTGAAACAAGAAATGTCCGAGGATAAGGGCTGCAAGTCACACTTATTGTCAATTTGAACTAACTAATTATCTCATTGTGAATATTTTAAATGATGGGAAAACCCACGTTTGTAAAAAGAAAAAACTATCATGTCTATTTTCTTTTCCTATGAAGCATAAAAGCGGAAAAGGCTAAAGTTAGCTACAAAGCTAGTTAGCAAAAAAAAAAAAAAAAGACAAGAAATTAAAGTTCCGTTCCATTCCGTCATCTTCCGCTTGTTCCGGGGTCAGGTCACGGGGGCAACAGCCTCAAACGGGTAGGCTAGGCCTCTCTCTCCCCGGCTGCATCCTCCAGCTCACCCAGGTGGATCCCAAGTCGTTCCCCGGCCAGCTGTGAGACATAGTTTCTCCAGCGAGTCCGGGGTCTGCCCCTTGGTCTCCTCTCGGTGGGACGTCCCCAAAACACCTCGCCTGCGAGGCGCTCGGGGGGCATCCTGACCAGATGCCCGAACCACCCCATCTGGCTTCTCTTGACCTGGAAAAAAAATGTACAACAAAAAAAGAAAAAAAAAATGACAAAACAAAAATGCTAAGTTAGCTTAAAAGCTAGTTAGTTGATAAAAAGAAGGAAAAAAAAGTCAAAGTTAGCTAAAAACAAAAAAAGGCTAACGTTAGCCTGAAAGCTAAAGTTAGCCAAAATGCTACAAAAGCTTAGATTCAAATGGTGATGTAGATCACCCCAACAAATTTGATCTCTTCTTTTTCCCATTGTCGATATATCCTAAAATTTTATAAAAATTTATCATTTTTTGAGTTTTTTGTTCACACACACACACGTGCATTTAACGTCATAGATCGGCGTTATTGATGCAATTTTAATTGCAAGGGAAATGCTGAAAGAAGAAGAAGACTCAGTCACTCATCATTTTCCCAACTGCCTGTCCCAACCTGACTCAAGTGGCTCGTACCTTTCCAGGTGAGTTGCAGGTGTGAGGTGGGGTACACCATGAACAAGTCTCCTGTCTGTTGGCGTTTATGGTATAGTTGAAAGTGAATGTGTGATGTGGTTCATCAGTTGGACATCTTGCATATAACAAAGCTATTCCCCCTGTTCAATGTGGCCACTCAAGAACTTACTGGCTTCAAAAATTTGCAACATCTTTGTTATTTTGTACAGTACATATAGGATCTACATTGTTTTTAAATTAATGCCCATGTTCTTATTATGATCCATTGGATTTCTCACATGGATACAAACTCCTACATATCACACACTTATATAATGTCAAAGGGCGCCCATATGTTCTCCAATGTATGTACACATCCTTGTGCATGTGAATATTTAAAAACCACAACTGTGCATACATGTGCAGTACTTTCTCATGACTCACTTTCTATTCCTGTGCCTCATGGTAGAGAGATGTGCTGCAGCTTTGTAGCTTGTGTAGAAAACACAACCATCCTTCTCCAACCAGCTGCTCCGTGGGAACAACCTGATTGGTCAATAGCATTTACAAGCCAAGTAGGCAGGGCTGTAAATTATCCTCTAAAAATACCATCAAAAAATTCATCACAAATTCTGTATTCTGCACCTGTGAGGGTGGATTTCCTCTGTGTGTGCTCTTTTCACACGGAACCATGACAGCCGTGCACATGCATAATCTAAACGTAACGCTGTGGTTACTCGAAGCTGTTTCACCTCGTATTATCTATCAGTGTAGCACAAAACTCCAAGCTCCAAGTCCATTGTTTCATCTCTTACAGGTGATGTTTTCAGTGCCATAGAGTCAATGTTGCAATTTTCAAATCAAAAGCACAGACACAAAAGGCAATCGATCTCACACTGTCTTTTTGATTTAAAAAGGGGATCTTGGGCTGTTTTGGAAAAACATTTTTATTTTATAGAGTGGAAAAAAACAATGGTAGCTTTTCTTAGCTCAAAAATGCTATATTTGAAGAAAAACCACACATTTAAAATAAATGTATTTATTTGGTTTTACCTTTTTTTATATCTTGTAAATCCCATTTTTTTCTCACCACTTATTTCCCGCCCTTTGGCGCATGCACAACACAGCATAAATCTTTTGTGAGACCACAAATATGATGTAAAGTGCTTCAAGTCAGAAAATTATATGACAATGTCTGTTAAGCATGAGCAGAACTTATGCTTCATAAATAGACCATGTTTTTTACTGCAAAATGGCAAACTTTGAGTCATGGGGACAAATGCAATGCTTTTCGTTTTCTGCCAACTTTGCATTTTGCCGTTAGATAGCGTTTCAGTCGGCATTTTGTCCCAATTCCAGGAAAGTGAACATAACTGAAAAAATATTTCCATTCTCCACATGCTCCCGCAGTCCATTGAATTCCGCCTACCTTCTTGTCTGTGTGTCTATCTTTTGGTAAAAACATTACCATTAACTCACATTGACAGGGTTAAACCCTCTCCCTGGATCAGATCTACAACATTTATAACTGCGAATTGAAATTTTACTTTTATTTCAGTTAAAAATGGGACTAAATAGGGAGTTAAGTGTCTTCTTCACAGACACGTAGGATGTTTGGCGGGATTCGAATAGGCTTAATAATGATAATGCATTGTATTTATATAGCACTTTTTTCAGGACTATCAAAGACGCTTCACATATGCATTATTTATTCCCTCCATACCAGGTAATGGTAAGCTACTGTTGTAGCCACAGCTGACCTGGGGCAAACTGACAGAAGCGAGGCTGCCATTTTGCGCCATCTGCCCTTCTGACCATCACCAACCAATCACACACCATTCAGACTAGGCAACGTGGATGAAGTGTCTTGCCCAGGGACACAACAGCAATTTAATCTCAACGGCCATCCCACGTGGCACCTGGGGTTCTGGCGGTCTCCCATCCAAGTACAGCCCAGGCCCAACCTGCTTAGCTTCTGAGGTCTGACGGGATCAGGCATTGACAGGCTGGTATGGCCATAGACCAGGCTTCCTTGGACCAGGTTTCTCCTGGTCCAAGGAAAAACATTCTACCTCAGAACCAACACCTCCACCTTGGTGTTTAAATTATATTCTCTGCCACACATGAACAGATGTCAGTCTGGGAGCAACGCCCGAGCATGCATTGAATTTTTCCTCAATGGTTTTCCAATATGCAACCTTCACACAAACGAAACAGAACTCCACCTTACATCGTGGACAGGTGATAGATTTACAGGTTTTAGAGCTATGTTGTGAAGCGGCCGGGATGGGAATTAGCGCCTCCAAATTCGAGAACATAGTCCTCGCCCGGAAAAGGGTGGAATGCCCCCGCGGGTCAGGGATAGGGTCCTGCCCCAAGTGGAGGAGTTTAAGTATCTCGGGGTCTTGTTAACGAGTGGGGGAAGGATGGAGCGGGAGATCGACAGGCGGATCGGTGCGGCATCAGAAATAACTAGGACGCTGCATCGGTCCGTCGTGGTAAAGAGAGAGCTGAGCCGAAAAGCAAAGCTCTCAATTTTCAAGTCAATCTACGTTCCAACCCTCACCTATGGTCACCAGCTGTGGGTGGTGACCGAAAGAATGAGATCGCGGGTACAAGCGGCCGAAATGAGCTTCCTCCGCAGGGTGGCTGGGCTCTCACACAGAGACCGGGTGAGGAGCTCTGCCATCCGGGAGGAGCTCGGTGTCGAGCCGCTCCTCCTCCAGGTCGAGAGAAGCCAGATGGGGTGGTTCGGGCATCTGGTCAGTATGCCCCCCGAGCGCCTCGCGGGTGAGGTGTTTTGGGCACGTCCTACCGGGAGGAGACCAAGGGGCAGATCCCGGACCCGCTGGAGAGACTATGTCTCACAGCTGGCCGGGGAACAACTTGGGATCCTTCCAGGTGAGCTAGAGGATGCAGCCGGGAAGAGAGAGGCGTGGGCTGCCCGCTTGAGGCTGTTGCCCCCGCGACCCGACCTCGGAACAAGCGGAAGATGACGGAATGGAACAGAGCTATGTTGGCTGTCCTACAGCCGCAGGTAGGACAGGCCGTGACGGAGGGACATAAAAAACAATATAAAGAAATAAATCAACTCTTACCATAAAAATATAAAAATACAAACACTTAAAAAAGTTTAACTTTTTTAACTGATCCTCAGATGGCTGAATACTTGCACGCTGCAGGGTAGGAAAGAACATCTGCATTTGGAATAGTCGGGCAACATGATGGCTCTCTACTAGAACCAAAACATGTTTAACAGGATTTTTGTTTTTCTGCCATATTTCTTCATCTGTTTGTAAACGACATGGATTCTTTTTGGTTGCTTTAATTAACCTATTGATTTAAAAAGTTGTTTTGTCTGTTTTTCTCTCTATATCAAAGTTGACGGTAGCCATTGGGCTATAAGCGTTGTCTCAATAATCTGGTGAGCAATGAAGAATTATTTTTCCATCATGGCTATGGAAGTTCAAATTAATCTGTGCTTTGATTTAATTAAACATAACAAAAAAGCCCATGACGAATAGTCTTCAACATGAAGCTAATTCATGTTCACCTACACACAATTACACACTTTCAGATCAAGACCAATTTAAATGCGTTGCCTTGTATCAGCTTTTTTTATGCATTGCGATTATTTTAGTCTTCATTCTTTTTTAATAGTTTCTCCAACAAAAAATGCCATAAAGATGATCAGAGCAAAGTTTTTCAGAGTTTTATTTTCCCACCGTACACGATTATTTTTGGCCTAAACGAATAAATAGATCTGAAAGCGAACTGAAAACCACTTGAAGGAAAAAAAAAAATTTCCTCTGATGGTGTTCAGGGGCTTCAATAAAGAGTTTGGGGGGTTTGAGCAACTTTGTTCATCAATGTGTGTGAGTGTGTGTGTCCTTTTTGAGGTCTGAAGAGCAGAAGTTGCTTGAACAGACACCGGCCCATTGAAATGTCGATGACAAGAATGCGACGCATCCAACGCAGAGTACACACACTGCTTTGAGTCAGACTCACACACTCAAAACTCCACATGGAGGTTAACTCCTTACAAACACACATACTTCAGATGAATCAGTGTTTGAACAGTCTTTCTCACATAGACACCAGTGCAGCATTTCATCTACCACACACAAACTTGAAATCTACACACACTCATAGCCAATACGGTAACACCCCAACCAAACCACGCACACATCTACACACTCCCACAAAGCTCTGAGAAGAATAAAAGAAACTTTAAAATGCCTATTCTTTAGAAATAGTTAGTACTTTAAGTTTTAAAAAATGACAATTTATGATTGAATTGCAAGCTGTGGTTTTACACTAAACGATCTACAGTTAAGTGTCCCATGACCGTGAGAGGATAATTGGGGGTAATTTAGACCATTTTAATTAACGGTTAGCAGTAAACATGTTTCACATGCTTTATATTAATGCATTGCTTTAGAAAATATAATAAATTTGATTTTTGTATGAACGAACACAAGACTCGTCCTCATAGGGTAAATTTATGTTGAATAGACATATCTACACACAGAAAGAGAAATAGTTCTGTTCCGACATCTTCCACTTATCCGGGGCCAGGTTGTGGGCGCAACAGCCTCAGATGGGAAGCCCATGCTTCTCTCACCCCAGTTGCATCCTCCAACTCACCTGGAAGGATCCCGAGTTGTCCCCAGCCAGCTGTTAGACATGGTCTTTCCAGTAGGTTCGGGGTTTGCCTCTTGGTCTCCTCACGGTGGGACATGCCCGAAATACCTCACTACCGAGGCGTTGTGGGGCATCCTTACCAGATGCCTGAACGACCCCATCCGGCTTCTCTCGATCTGGAGGATGAGCGGCTCCTCCTGGATGGCAGAGCTCCTCATCCGATCTCTGAGTAAGAGCGTAGCCACCCTGTGGAGAAAGCTCATCTCGTCCGCTTGTATCTGCGATCTCATTCTTTAGGTGAGGGTGGGAAATTGTAAAGATAACAAAAAAAATCAGCAGAACAGTGCTAGCTTAGCAAGGTAACTGAGAAAGTTGATGGATTGAGCCGTACTTAAGACGCACTCTATTACCGTATTTTCCGCACTATAAGGCACACCTAAAAACCTTAAATTTTCTCTAAAGTCCAAGATGCCTCTTTTAACCCGGAGCGCCTTCTATATGGATTAATATTGAGCTACAACAGGTGTCGCAACTGCGCTAAGCAGCCGCCGACTTCATTTCCCCCGTAGAAGAAGTAGTGCGCGGTGCATGCTGGGATGTATGAAAGGACATCTCATTTCCATTTGTGTGTTTGTGTAAAGACCAGGAAATGGCTCCTACCAAGAGACACTGTTACACCACAGAGTTTAAACTCAAGGCGATCGGTCACGCAGTAGAACACGGGAATAGAGCCGCAGCGAGAAAGTTTAACAACAATGAATCAATGGTGAGGAAGTGGAGGAAGCAAGAGGATGCGCTGCGCCAAGTAAGTAAGACTAAACAGAGTTTATCTCCAATGGAAGATAAACTGTGTCACAAAAATACTAATACTTTATCTCAGAGAAAATAATAAAACCGCTGTTTATTCATTTTGGGAGTAAAAACAGAAAGCTGTTTTGTAATTGTTAATAAAGTTTGACTGACCTATCAGACTGTTTTTTTTTTTTTACATTCCCTTTAGCGCAGCACCATTTAGTGAATGCATAACGTGACCCCAACCTTTAGTGTGGCGCCTTATGATGCAGTGCGCCTTATAGTGCGGAAAATACGGTACTATCATTATGGAAGAATTATATAAATTTATATCAGTTGGCTGCACGGTGTTGCAGTGGTTAACACAGTGGCCTCGAAGCAAGAAGGTTGGGGGTTTGAGTCCCGGGTGGGGCAACGCTTGAATTTCTGGCCTTGTTTGCATGGTTTCCTTGGGGTCGTCTGGCTTCTTCATACCCTCAAAAAACATTCTTGTTAGGTTGATGTTTAGGATAACTGCCTCTGGGCTAAAGACACTCAAGGACAACTAAATGAGTTTCTCCTTGTTAAATAAAGATAAATAACATTTAAAAAAACTTTGTGGCTTAAGTTTGACAGTCTTAAGTAACACAAAAAAAATTCACTTGGTAAAACTGAAGTTTTGTGCCATTTTACTTTTTTTGGCGAGAAAACTCCAAAGCTATGTTTAGTATGTGGGTCGAACTGCCGTTTTGAGAGAACCAAATTCCAAACGTTATGGTTAAAATTAGGGTTAGAGGAATGTTTCATAACCGTTTCACAACCGTTTCGCAACCGTTTCGCAACCGTCATAAACCTTTCCATGTGAACCTTTAGAGAACCAAAAATAACCTTTTAAAGAATGTTCTGCTAACCTTTTGGAAAAACCTCCCAAGAACGTTCTGGGAATGTAACATTGTTAGCTGGGTTGGTCTGTGAGTGCTCAAGTGATCCATCTGGTTTTGAGCATCAGTTTAAGTTCCACTCTCAATTCATTAATAAATTAATTGATGTTTAGGTGCCTCATGGCCAGAAAAATATGGGACAACATTTTTGACACTTTGTCTTGTGGTTGGTTTTTTTTATTTCACAAGATAACTTGGTGATTAGTTGGGATGTCTGAACTTCTGCTTTAGACTAGTTGAACTACAAAGATACGTAGGTTGGCTTTGTTCATAAAAGACGTACACGCACTGTGACAATAGGAAGGAAGGCTTTCAACACTTGGTTTATCAGGAAAAACTGGTTTTAACCATCTGCTTTTTTGTAATTCCTGTAAACTAAAGTATTTGCCACCTGCTTCTTACCTTCTAAACTTCGACATCAACAAAGCATTTTGTTGTGGTCAAGAAATTTTTACTCCATTTTTGTTTTTTATATAGTTTTTGTTCTTTTCCATTCTCATTCTGGCTTGTTTCCTGTTTTAAATCAAATAAACTTAGTTGTTAAATTTAATTTCACGTCATCTTCTAAACCGCTTATCCCTGACAGGATTGTGGGGAGGCTATGTGTTGTAACGAGATCTGCGACCATCGAGATCTGCGACTTTTCGACTTTGCGCCTCTGCGCATGCCTAGAACGTGTCATCCATGCCCTTCCCGATGATCTACGTAATCATCGTTATCTGCAACCTGGCATCATTTAATGTGTATTTACTTTAGGTTACAGTTTTAAAATGACGTAGAAAATTATATCTAATTTTTTGTGTTTCATCGCAAAGACCTCCATGGCTTCACTTTACAGAAGTCTGCGACCGGTCACAAATACAGATGGGGCCACAGATCTCGATAGGACACGGAACCTATCCCGACTGATTGAAGGCGAGAGGCAGTGTACACCCCGAACAGGTCACCAGCCTGTCGTGGGGCCATAGACACAGACAACCATATACTCATACTCATTTCTAGGGACAATTATGAAGTGGCTAGTCAACCTAAGACGCATAATTTTTTGAGGGTGGGAGGATACCAGAGTAGATGAAGGAAACTCACTTATACACGGGGAGAGCAAGCAAACTCCACACAGAAAGAACAGTGTTCCAAGCCTGGTCCCCACTTGGGATTCGAACCCCGACGTTTTTGATGTAAGGCCATGCATAACTGTTAAATTTCCTATTCAATCGTTACACCAGTCTAATATTTCATGATTTTTTTGTATTTTGTCCATTTTTTGCATTTCTGCTATTTCATTGCAGGTTGTTGTGGTGGCCTGTGAACCGTCAGTAAGTGCTAGTATTTTTTTTTTCATCAGGTTTTTCTGTTAGGTAACATGTAATTTACAGTAGTCCACAAAATAACAGCCCTAGAGATGTTCTTTCTCCCCAAGCAGTTTAGTTCCATCCTCACTGTATATAAGGCGTTTTACATCCAATGTATTCCTCATATTAGAAATTAGCATGTCGTTTGGTAAACGTGCCTGGATGCATTGATTGATTATTTTTATAAGTGCTAATAACTATTTAAAAAGTAGTTAGAGGGACACATTTTTCAGCTTTTTTCTGATTGGGAACGTAAACTATCTTGCTGCTGTAATAAATTTTCCAGGCTTGGGATCAATAAAGTATTTCCCAAGTATTTGAAAATGTTTCCATTCCATCGTCATCTGCACATCCAGGGCTGGGTCGCCCAAGCAACAGCCTTAGACGGGAAGCCTCGGCTTCTCTCTCCCCAGCTGAATCCTCCAGTTCACCCGGTAGTGTCCCGAGTTGTTTCGCGGCCAGCTGTGAGACTTAGTCTCTCCACCGGGTCCGGGGTCTGCCTCTTGGTCTCCTCCTGGTGGGAGGTGCCCGAAACACCTCACCAGCAAGGCACTCGAGAGGCATCCTGATCAGCTGCCTGAACCACCCCATCAGGCTTCTCTCGACCTGGTGGAGGAGCGGTTTGACACCGAAATCCTCCCGGATGACAGAACTCTTCACCCGATCTCTGAGTGAGAGCCCAGCCACCCTGCGGAGGAAGCTCATTTCAGCTGCTTGTATCTGTGATCTCATTCTTTCGGTCACCACCCACAGCTGGTGACCATAGGTGAGGGTTGGAACGTAGATCGACTTGTAAATCGAGAGCTTTGCTTTTTGGCTCAGCTCTTTCTTTATCACCAAGGGATCGATGCAGCGTCCTATGTATTGCTGACGCAATATTAATCTCCCGCTCCAGCTTTCCTCCACTCGTGAACAAGATCCCGAGATAATTAAATTCCTCCAACTGGAACAGGACTATGTCCCTGACCTGCAGGGGGCATTCTGCCCTTTTCCAGTGGACCTTAGCCTCGGATTTGGAGGCGCTGATTTCAAATCTATGTATAAAAATGTCTATGTCGTTTTGTATTAGTGTGTTTTTTTTTCTGTTAAAAAGGCCAAAATATTGTGCACATGTGAATCTTGCGTTCTCTCTTCACCTGTCACATGCATGTCCTTCCGCTCTGTCACTGTTCTACCTTTGCATGGTCAACCTTGCATTTATGCATCTTTTAACATGTTTGCATGTTTGGAAAGCCTTGCATGGAGGTGGTTACATCATTTAAAATTCTCTGTAGGCTTTGGGAAAGCTCCATGATTTTTTTCACGTTCCCCTATCTGACAGCCATGACAGAGCAAACAGCACATGGATCAGCGCTGCTGCTTCACCTGCTGGAAGATGTGGTTGTGTTTACTGGAAGGATTCACACATAGAAACTGTAGCTATACAGCAAACATCAAAATCCACAAAAAATCTTGCCATTAGTGAACTGACAAATTAATTTTCAGGACGAGGAATGTCTTTAAATTAAGACAGAAACATAAACCCTAACAATGCATACACGAGCTGGATTAAAGCTAGCTATCATGTGGTATCTCAGACTCTTCGTCTTCTTCACCCGTTTTAGACACGCTGGAAACATAAAAAATGGTTTGCATAGGAATAAAAAGCAGAAAGATAACCCAAATACTTTTTTGTACACCTTGAAGTCGTGATGTATTTGTGGGTAAATCGATCTGCACATGCATGAACGATGATTTATACCATTTTAAAATGGAATATGGTGAATTTTCTTTTGAAAATTGGAAATCAGACTGAGAAGGTAAATGTCTTCAGGCACCAGAAGTAAACTGGCTTTTTTAGATGAGAATTTCTCCCCTCCGGGCAGGAAGAAAGCTGGAATGTAAGCACTAGAATTCAAATCTTGGTCAAACTAAGCTCAGATAGACATTTTTCAGTATTATTTAATTTCAGATCTTTTTTTTTCTCAATCTAGCATTATTTTATTCATTCTTTTGGCCAAGTGTGAACACATAGACTTTTTTTTTTTAAATTGCCCTCAGGGTCTAATGACCAAATACAAACAGTCTCAGTTTAGAATTGCTTTAAATTTGTACCATTTAATTAAAGTATTTTATGTAAAAAAATGATAACATGGATAAAATGAGGTTATTTTTAAAATCAGATGCTCTCTTACATTTATTCAGACAGGCTGGTTGAGATTTTATGTCACGCTGTGGGGAGCAGACAATCACTTAAGTTTTAACAGTAATTTTAAATTACTGTTGTTTTTAAACTACATGTATATTTTCTTTAGATTAAATCTTATTAAACATCCTGATTGTGACGTAACATCATTAAATGATTGCAGATGGAGTCAAGCTGTTTGGGGGTCACATAAATCTTCTTTCTTAAACACAAAAAAATTATGGTAGGAAAGTCCGGGAAAGTCTTATATTTTGGGATGTCGGACCTCCGATCTTTATTAGAGCTAAAGTTAATAAAATATCTGTAACCTAAGCATAGACAAATAGTCTATTTATTTATTCCATTTTTGGAACCACTTTATAGTTTGTCAATTATCTGATGCACCCCCGGCCCCCCTTTAGAAAATCCTGGATCCGCCCCTGTTTACAGCCATCCAGGAATAAAAAGAGAAAAAATAAATAACTGTTCAGGCAATCAATACAAACAAAAATACAAATACTTTAATTAGGGGAAGGCAAAAACTAAAAAAAAAATCTCTCTGTGTTCCTGTGAACAACATACTTAATTTAGAAACGAGTTAATTAGGATGATATTTGTCAATCAATGGATTGTCCCTTAAAAACTAAACCTTTAAGCCGTTGTTGGGTGTGTGCCTAATGGGGGCAAATCTGAGTACAAGAAGGTGGTCAAGGACTTTGTTGACTGGTGTGAAATCATCAATACCACCAAGACAAAGGAGATGGTGATTGAGTTCTGAATAAAGGCCCCTTTCAACCCCACTAATCAAATCATATGCCCATCCTTCCCAAAGCCCCATTTCACCTGAACTGCTAGCTACTGTCTCTTTAACTGAAATAAAAATAAGTATCTGGCCTGATGCTGTGAGGAAATAATAACTGGGGATCGATCCATACCAGGAGTTGGCCCGCCCATGACTGCAATGACTGCAGCGGCCAAAACCATAGGGGTCCACCCAGCTCCCAAGAGACACAGGCACCCACAGAAGCCACCTGGCTAAAGTGAGGCACCCGCACCACTCAGGCCAGTCCAGACACACCCAGGGCCAATAGAACATTCAGACTCAACTTTTAAAGTGTGGATGTCTACCTGGGAGTTCACATTAACAATAAACCGGACCGTTCAGATAACAGTGATGTCCAACACAAGTAGGGCTAAAGTGACCTCCACCTCATGAGGAAACTAAGGTCTTTCAGTGTGTGTAGGACACTACTAAAGACCTTTTATGGTGCCATTGTTGCATCAGCTGCTTTCCATGCAGTGGGGGAATAACAGAGAGTGACAAGAGGAAACTGGACAAGCTGGTCAGGGGGACTCGCTCAGTCCTGGGCTGTTCATTGGACTCAGTTGTCTTTCATGGTCAGATGAGGATGCTGACCATGAAAGATCAAACTGTACAATATCCATAACAATAGCCTGCCTTTCCATGCTCTCTATGAAACAACTCAGTCAGCTGGACAATTCTTGTCCAAAATGTTTTTGGGGGTTCCGTTCCGTCACCTTCCGCATGTTTCGGGGTTGGGTCGCGGGGCAACAGCCTCAAACGGGTAGCCCAGGCCTCTCTCACCCCGGCTGCATCCTCCAGCTCACCCGAAAAGATTCCCAAGTCGTTCCCCGGCCAGCTGTGAGACATAGTCTCTCCAGAGGATCCGGGATCTGCCCCTTGGTCTCCTCCCGGTGGGACGTGTCTGAAACACCTTGCCCGCGAGGTGATAGGGGGGCATTCTGACCAGATGCCCAAACCACCCCAACTGGCTCCTCTCAACCTGGAGGAGGAGTGGCTCCACACAGAGCTCCTCCCGGATGGCAGAGCTCCTCACCCGGTCTCTGAGTGAGAGCCCAGCCACCGTGCGGAGGAAGCTCATTTCGGCAGCTTGTACCCGCAATCTCATTCTTTCGGCCACCACCCACACCTGGTGACCATAGGTGGGGGTTGGAACGTAGATCGACTTGTAAATCAAGAGCTTGGGGTTTTTTTTGGTTAAATTTGTTTTCCCCCTACGTGTAAAAGCTAAAAATGGAGGTAAAACACAATTGTAGTTCTCAACTTAACAGAAAATTCTTCATCTACATAACTTCATCAAAATTTAAAACTTGCAGATCCCTCTTGGGATCCAGTTTCTAAGTGATGTCAGACTATTGGTAGTGGCGTTTAATCTTGTCTTAAAAACCGTCAGTCCAAGAGTTTCTACCATTGTTCTGTTTGCTAAGTTGAAAGAACTTCAATGGCCTTCCAAATGAATTGTATGCATATGGTGAGTTAACTTTACAGATAAGCTGCTTTACACAAGATAGAAACAAGGGTTTCAAATCTGTTGAATAATGAATAACGTGTGTAATTACATACAGAAAGTTACAACAATCATAGAACGATTGCACAACACATACACATACCATCATATTCATTACTGTTTTATGTGACAGGGAGGGATCGCTTGTTGTAAGTCCACATTAGTTGGTTTGACGCATGGTCTGATGAAGCCATTCTTCTTCTTTCGGTATTTCCTTTCAGTGGTCGCCACACCAAAGTCAGTTTCTTCCATCTAACCCTATCTGCTGTATCCTCTTTGGTCACACCTACTATATTCATGTCTTCCTTCACTGTGTCCATAAACTTTCTCTTTGGTCTTCCTCTAGTCCTCTTTCCTGGTGGTTCCAAATCCAGCATCCTTCTTCCTATGTACTCTCTTTCTCTCCTCTGCACATGTCCAAAGCATCTCAGTCTGGCTTCTCTGACTTTATCTCCAAAACCTCTAAAATGTGCTGTTCCTCTGATATACTCATTTCTAATCCTGTACATCCTGGTTACTCCCAAAGCGACCCTCAGCATCTTCATCTCTGCTACCTCCATCTCTGTTTCCTGTCTTTTCCTCAGTGCCACTGTCTCTAGACCAAACAGCATGGCGGTCTCACCACAGTTTTGTACACCTCCCCTTTCATTTTAGCTGAAACTCTTCTGTCACACATCACACCTGATACTTTCCTCCACCTGTTCCAGCCTGCTTGCACACGCTTCTTCACCTCTTTTCCACACTCTCCATTGCTCTGGACTGTTGATCCTAAGTACTTAAAATCTTCCACCTTCTTTGTCTCTTCTCCCTGTAACCTCACTTTTCCATTTGGATCCCTCTCATTCACACACATGTACTCTGTTTTACTCTGACTAATCTTCATTCCTCTTCTTTCTAGTGCAAACCTCCACCTCTCCAGCTTTTCCTCCACCTCTTCCCTCCTCTCACTACAGATCACAATGTCATCTGCAAACATCATTGTCCACGGAAATTCCTGTCTAACCTCGTCTTTCAGCCTGTTCATCACCATAGCAAACGGCAAAGGACTAAGAGCAGATCCTTGGTTCAGTCCCACCCACACACTAAACTCCTCTGTCACACCTACAGCACACCTCACCACTGTCTTACAGTCCTCATACATGTCCTGCACTGCTCTAACATATTTCTCTGTCACACCAGACTTACTCATACAATACCATAGTTCTTCTCTAGGTACCCTGTCATACGCTTTCTCTAGATCTACAAAGACACAGTGCAGCTCCCTCTGACCTTCCCTGTACTTCTCTATCAGCATCCTCAAGGCAAATACTGCATCTGTAGTGCTCTTGATGAAGCCATTATTGGCTGGTAAGGATTTGGTAGGTTTGTTCGGGTCTGGACTTAAAAATATGTGTGAACATTTTACATTATAGAGAAAAATTGTATTGTATTTGGAGAATGGGTTGGTAGGTCTACTCTCGATGTCGTTTGGGTGGCTCACACTACGATGGCTCGGCAAAGTCATTTTTCTTGTAGATTTGAGATTCTTAGGTGACAGTGTGGGTCACATTAGGAAAAAGTGAAAATAGATGAAGGTTAGAAAGAGAAATTCTCTCATTTAGTCCTGTTATGATTTCAAAATGAGCAAAAACAAGACTTCACAAATAAATCTTTGAGCCACATTTGTTGCCATTGAGTAGCATCTGTTGTTGATCTCAACGTACATTCACTTAATTAGAGATGAAAAGGCAGGAAGAAAGTGAGAAGAGAGAAGAACTGAATGGAAATAATGCTATAACAGTGAGGCAGAAAAGCGAAGAAGCACAAAGAAGAAAAAAGGGTAGAATGCTGAGAGAAAGGTCTGTGGAGGAGTGAGTAAAAGAAAAGGAGTGAAGAATAAAAGCGAGATTGGAATGTAGATGGATGAGGGAAAATGGAGCACAGCAGAAAGGAGAGCGTGGAAAAAGAGAGGAAGGACTAGTGAGAGAGATCAGAGCTGAGAATCATGTGACTGAACAGCACGTGTAGGCTGGCGGTGTCAACTCTCTCTCTCTCTCTCTCTCTCTCTCTCTCTCCTCTTCGCTCTTTTTCTTTCCACTCAGATACAAGAAAAGCTCTCAGCCAATCAGCATGCAGCTTGTACCTCCTTGCGTGTGTGGCTCTTTAGCTGACATACTCCATTAAACGGGCAAACGTGTTTGAATCCTTTGAGATTTTGATTTCTAAGCTAAGACAGATTTTTCTACTGCCACAATATAACTCCCCTGTTTGAATCAGCAGGTCGCATTGACTCTGGGACTAAAATTGACTCCTAAGATTTGAAACCCCCAATTAAGGGAGGAATTTACAAAAAAAATGCTTTGAAGCTAATATGTGAATCAGCAGAATGGAAATGTAATGTGATGTGGACACATGGAATAAGTACAGGACATACTAAATTATATTTTGTACCGCTTAACTGGGAGTAGGTTGGTATTTGTACATTTACACATACAAACAAACTGGTTAAGAGTGTGAAGGTTTACACATTCATCGTTAAGTGTTTAGTGATAAGTGTTCATTAACTCAGTGATTTGATAATAAAAAACACACATATACATATTTAAATATGTAATTTTCTGAATTGCTTTCCCTTCTTTTGCCGTTGTTTGTCCCGTTCTGGAGATGTGACTTCGTGCACTCTTTGGACGCCATTTTGAACTGCATTGTTTTAATTTAGCTGGCTGTTTTTTTTTCTCACCTGGCCATCTCCCATTGGCTTGTTTTCTTGGTCAAGCGGGACAAATTAAATTGTCCCGCTTTGCTTACATGCACGACTAGCTGCTAGCTAGCTCTTGGAACCAGATCTACTGCGACTGAAGGAGTAGGTGTTGTCCCGACAGAGCTGAGAAGCAGACAATCTGAAAGGAGGCGCTTTGAGGCCAGTGTCTCTACGGTTGTCATGGGAAACATCCGAGGAACTGGGGGTGCTCGCTCTGACCCAGTTGGAATATTTAGTGTGCGTCACTGAACCTTGACTGTGTGGACTCATTCCGGACTAGCAGCCGTTCAGACGCCAGGTTTCACACCGCGTAAGCGGACCGGAAAGGACGAAGGCATCAAGATGTTTTCACACCAGCATCAAATTTTCCTTGGGGGAGTAGAAAAGTATTTTCAATTCAAATGCAAAAATTTGATGGCAATACTTGATCAAGGACAGGTCAAACAGGAAGTAGTGGTATCTACCAGACCATATTCTGACAGGTTGTGAATGGATTAAAAATAAGAGCCTCATTTGTAAAGTTTGCATAGATTTTAGGTTTGGCAAGCATTTTTGGTTAGCTCTTGACTTTTTATCAATCTGAGCCTTATAGCTTTATGGGACAAATCTCAAGGGTATGCCAATTCGATTCCAATGCTGCAGCAACATTACGTCATTACCGCATAGTGTCTTACCTTTGCACCAGTGAACGACCTCCTAAAGCGCTCAGTCCTGCAGCACAGTGTGAGAACCCTATTACTTCAGGTCGTCTACTGGGTCGTGATGAAATTGTGTAGAGGGTGATGGGGGTTATTCAGGATACCTTGCATTAAAGCACTCATCCTCTCAGATGGTGCACAAACTCATGTTGTCTAACAACATAAAAGATTGTCTAATAAACATGTAAACGGTACATCTGGATCATCATAACTTTTTTTGTCTGAGTTTACTTTTATTCTTGTAAAACTGGATGTAGAAAAATGGTTTAACTTGTCCAAACATCTGGACATACGTACCTTTAGCCATCAAAGGGAAAATTTATTTGCAGTTTTCGACCCTGCAAAACGTAATATTATGTTTTATGGGCATGTCTATTTAATGTGCTTCAACAACATTTTTCTGTTGTGAACAAAAAATTTGCACAAATTTCATTTTTAAGTAGTTGATTTTCTTTTGCTTTATTTTTTTATCAGAAGATTATTTTTCACCACCAGTTAAGAGTTTTCTATTTCTTCATAATTGTGCTTTATTGAGTTTGGGAGCTACTGATAAAGGGTACAGAGATCTTTTCAATGAGCAAAATCAAAGAAAATTATTTCTCTCCGAAGTAAATTGTTACAACGTAACTAGCAAATTGCACACAGTCAAGTATATCTGTAAGATACTTTTCCCCCCGAGAAACCTCCAAAACCCAATAGTCATAATAGAAACCCTATCAGTTTGGGATAGCAATTGTCTGAGAGAATTGCACTGAAATTGCACTGCCTTCGTACCCTGGGTGTTTTGCTTCTTCTTATTGCAGATGTGCAGGAATCATCAGGAAAAGAAGATTGTGCTACATTAAAGTGTTTTATTTTCCATTACTAAAGCGGTCGTATTAAACCATCCAGTTATGGGCTTCGTATGATACACGTCGGACATTTTGGCTTGGCACGTAATATGAGGAATTGACGAAAACTCAAACTACATGTGAGGCATTTGGATGAATTATTGCAGCAGTGTTACTTGGATTCCCACCGGTCTTTGAGGTAGCCCCCCCGCATGTCCCCTCCCCCAACAAAAAAACCCCAACTTACATCTGAGCTAACTATAAATGTTGGAAAACTTAAAAAAATTCCAATACCTTCACAACGTAGCTGTTTGGATGTTCTGTTTTCTGTTCCTGCCACTTGAACAAAAATGTAATTTTCTTTCTAAAAAAACTTCCAGATGATTCATGGTTTGCTCTGTCTCATTTAAAACACTGATTATTCGAAGATGAAGCTGAGGACACTTGTACCTCACAACACAAGAATCTGTTTAGGCAATGAGTATTCAAACACAACATTAACGCTCTTAACGTTGACTGCGCTTCATCAAAATAGCCTATTCAATATGTAAATTATCCTCATGAGGTGGAAGAGTCTAACCCGGCCTCTGCTCTCTAGAATCACATCTCCAGCTGTTTCCCGCCAATGCATCACCGCCATGTGCAGCTAGCGAGGTTGAAGGTGAATAATTATGAATATTGACAATGTATCATTTGAATATGCACGGCTTTAGTTTCTGAAATATTAAAGACAGTTATTGTTAAGCATCGTTCAACGACTACATAAAAACTAATGAGCGATGAAAAAACATTGTTACCTTCATGTAGTGTAGCAGCAAGCAGTTGCTACTCTATGCAGAAAAACACGGTCGGCATAGAGATTTCGACAAGCGCAAAATTTTGGCGTGGGAAGCGTTATTTTTCTCATTAATGTTCTCCAGCTAAGCTTTACAATCTGACGTCCATTTGTGTACGTCTGCAAGTTGTTGACCCAAACCGTGCTTAAGCACAATTTGGAACATTGTTCATAAACTATTGTGCCATTTTCTTTAGTTTCAACTTACTGGATCTCATTCTGCTCCAAAACAGTCTAAAGTCAATGTGTTGGATAGAAATGTTATGCACAATGATTATTTTATCAAAATTACTTTCAATTAATTTGTTTTTTGGTGGGTTTCTTGTGGCATGGCACATTATGCATAAGATGTCAAGCTGTGATTGTACATGGATTGGCATAGTTGGTATTTGATCAGCTGGACTTTTGGCATTGCTGGCAAGTTCTACAGAAGTTCTTTATTCAGTCAAGAAAGTTATGACAGTAAAGCTTTGGCTGTAACTGTATAGTAACATCATTTGACTGGGACTTGGTTCTCTCCAGATTTTACAATTTTCCCCCACCTATTGATCGGTTGCTAAGATATTATCCCATACATATCAGTGGGTATGAACCATCTGAATGTCGTCCTATGGAATACTGTTAACCATGTTCAGAGTATACCGCGCCTTCCAGCCAATTCTTTAGATGACAGCCTGACTTATTTAGCTTGTAAGGGCTCTTGTATTTCAGTAAAATAAGTAAAACAAGAGTTTGATAGTTGCCAAGACCAAACCTTAGGCGTGAGAGGAGTTTGAAAAGAACACAGAGAGTAAGTTCCAAAAAGTGTGGTCCACTGTTTGTCAATACAAAAGGGAAAATTGGTGCACCATTTTATACCGTGACGACAAGGAACTGGTTCTTTTGACCCAAGACATTGTAGTTTAATAGAGCAAAAACTTTAAGGACCTTCTTGATTCCACCAACAAATACTTGAATGAGAAAGCCCAATCTGGAGATTTGGAGATTGACCTCTTATTTGCAAGTAGCCAGGTTGCCAAATTTGTAAAAAAAAAAAAAAAAAATCTGATACCAGAGCGCTGTAGGTGAAGGAGATCTGAGAACAATAAACTAGACAAGGGTTTAGATCAGTGAAAACATTAATTGTGCATATGGTGTCAAACTCACCTCGGAATAGACTGGTGACCTGTTTGGGTTGTTCTCTGCCTCAATCCTGTAACTAGCTGGGATAGACTCTGGCACTTCCCGCGATCCTGAAAGTAATAAATTGTTCAGAAGATGAATGAATGTCACAAATAGACAAGTGAACCACAAAAAACCTAATCTGGAACAAAGTTGAAAAATTTGTTTTGCAGTCTTTTTATTTAAACATTACTTTTTTTTTTGCATGCATGTTGTTGTTTTTTTTCTACTACAGTATGTGGTTAAATCTGGCTCAATTTTTCCATCTGTCTGTCTTTCGGCCGTTTAGTGTTGTGCAGTGAGCTTAGTAGAAATGAAAAGCTGACACACACTCATCCGCACCAGGATGACTAGGTTAAACGCAATACATGCTAAGCCTCTATGTCACTATGTGGCAAATGGAAGAAGAGAGAGAGGGAGAGCGAGAGACATGGCCGGACAAAAGCAGGTATTTGTGGATGAGCCGAGAAGCCTTAACGGAGTCAGTGCACGCAAGCCAACGTTTCATCCCTGTCTGTCTGTCTGAACAATACTGAGAGGATACATATGTTTGGAGTTACTGGTGTATGACCAAGTGTTTGTGTGTTTATGTTTGTATTGTTTAAACATCATGGTACAATCTAGGTTGATCAATAAACACACACGTAATTGATTTACTACACACTGTTGTGTGTGAGCGTATGTGACGTATCACATGGATTGCGAGGCTAAAAGAAGCTCTGGGCGCAGTGTGTGTGTGCACGTGATGGCAGATGTGAGCGTGTAGTGTGATAGTTTGGTGAATGTAAACACTGTGAGCCCCGACAAAGATTAGAAGTCACACAGAAAATAAAATGTTATTTGTGTCGTCTTGTTTTTTCTCATTAGAATTATTTGCAACTTAGAAATTGCATTTTTTTCTGTGCAAATTGGAAAATGTTTCTCTTGTTTAAAGTTAAACATGTTCACAATAAGCAAGTATTTTTTATACAAAAATGAAGCTTAAATATATTTTGTCGAATGAAGGGTTTGAGTTCAGCAATTTTGTGAAACTTGGACTTCTGTCCAAGTCCAATAAAATTTTCGGAAATATTTGAATTGAACACCTTTATGGTTCAACACATGGATGATTTACAAACTTTGGATCTGTTCTCAAGAATTTGTGAAAGACTTTCCAAAATTCACCCTTGATAACACGTTTGATGAAAGGATTACAAAATTGTTTGGTCCTAATTTGACTCGCAGTGTTCCATTCAATCATATTTAAAAAAAAACACTTGCTTCAGTGTGA
Source organism: Neostethus bicornis (assembly GCA_902685375.1). NCBI lineage: Eukaryota > Metazoa > Chordata > Actinopteri > Atheriniformes > Phallostethidae > Neostethus > Neostethus bicornis. The sequence continues at coordinate 7,304,568 of CACRXE010000076.1, read as the reverse complement.
GTCATACAGTTAGTTGAACAATCCAGACAGAAATTCGCGGGTTTGATTCCCACTGAGTTCCCGCCTAAGATTCTTGGAGAAGACACCTAACGCCCCATTTCTCCCACCATTGGCGCCGTCATGGCAGCCTGCTGAGTGTAGTACTGCAGCACACAAATTTTCCCTGGTGAGGGATGAATAGACTATGTAAAAATAATAATAAAAAAAGTGTTGACTAAATTTCCCCAAAAAACAAGTTTCTGCTACAAAATAAGAATTGCTGTGATGCACATCCATGTCAACTGGCATCAGGACCACATGTGACCTAGAGAATACTTGCCATAATCCAAACCAGGCAAGCAGCTAACATCTGTCCCACATACAGTCACCACTACTCCAAACCCAGTTTTGGTCTACTATCTGAGGCTTACTACTAAAGGATTTAACTAGATTTTTTTTCATCTGATTTGAGTTCTGTTTATGTGTTCTTTACTATTCTTTCTTTTTTCTATTTTACTCTCTTTTTTTGTCTGGGAATTGCTTGTGCACAGAAACACTTCCATAAAAATTTCTGATTTACATCCAACAATAAATATATGCAACGTCAGATCTAAATCCTGGTCACATGTTGGAAAAGTTTTTTTTTTTTTTTTATCTTATTTTGTCCTTCCATTCTCAAGTTTTCTCAAATGTAAGGACACACATGTGTCACAGTTACGTAGATGTGCCAAGTTTAATCTTGATGGTGCTTAAACTAGATCTATTGTCCTGTCAAACTGTATTATCGATGATATTTTTCAAAAAATGCTCTTCAAATAATGACATCAGCTAAAATGAAATGACAGCCCTGAAGTAGTTTGTATAGCACTTCGAAAAAAATTGCTAAGTTGTCTATGATGAGTTGAAATAACCAAGTTCGGACCTTTGACTTTTTCCTATTTCAGGATTTTCTGAGATTATGTTGAACAACTTACAAAGTACAAAAAGAAAGCGAATCAGAGGGTGTGTTCCCACTACAGAGGGATCCCAGACCTCAGCCTCCCTGTGAAGGTCTATTCAGGGGTAATGGAGAGAAGGGTCTTTCGGATAGGCAAGTCTCAGATTTGCGAGAAGCAGTATGGTTTACATCCTGGACGTGGAACTACAGATCAGCTCTATACTTTTTTCAGGGTCCTGGGGCAACTACGGGATCTTGCCCAACACGTCTATGTATTTTGCGGATCCGGAGAAGATATTCGAGCATGTTCCTTTGGGACTTCTGTGGGGGATGTCCGGTCTCTGTATGACTGATGCCAGAGCTTGGTTTGTATTACTGGCAGAATATTGATTCCATTTCCGTGAGAGTCAGACACTGCCAAAGCTGCCCTTTGTCATTCATTGTGTTTATTACCTTTACGAACAAAGGGACAATGGGAATCGACGTCTCCAAATCTGACATCATAGTCTTTACCCGGAAAAGATTAGAATGTTCTGTGCAGGTCTGGGACTGGGTCCTGCCCTAAGTATCTCGGGTTCTTGTTCACAGTGGGGGCAGGATAGAGCAGGAGATGGACAGAAGGATTAGGGCAGCGTCCAAAATTATGATGCCGCATCAATCTTTCTTGGTGGAAAAGACTTGAGCAAAAAAGTGAAGCTCTCAACTTACCAGTCGATCAATGGTCGCCAGCAATGAGTGGAACAAAATAATGAATAAAAGCAGCCGAAACGAGCTTTCTCCACATGGTGGCCATGCTCGCACTTAGAGATCTGCCATTAGGGAGGAGCTCGGAGGAGAGCCGTTTCTCAAGGAGAAGCCAGATGGGGGTGACCTATCTGGCTGGGGCGAGAGATGTCCCGGGCTCCTCGGATGACGCTGTTGCCCTTGCGACCCAGCCCTTGATAATTTGGGTAGACAATCGAATGGAACTTTTGGATTTTCCAAACCAGTACAGAGTCCCAGAATCTGTCGCATTCATTCTTCTTCTATTGCAAATTACTTACTGCAATACCTTTGCAGGAATAAAAATGATCAAGCCTTGTTAACCTGGACATGTCTCCCCTGATATTTCTGACTGTGTCTTGCACATCTGTAATTCATGCATCATTTGCTATTTATCAACCTAAACACACCTTCCACATCTGTGACTGTGCCAGTGGCTGCTGTCTCTATCTGCTAGGACATGCGTGGATTTTCTGTTTTTTTGTTTGTCTCTTTGGATGTTGATGTGATTTAGTTCCGACGCTGGAGGCTGTTTTTAATCAGTGAACACATTTGCGGAAATGTTGTAATTATAACTTGCCTTAGAAATTATGCAAACCAGGATAAAAATGGCGTAGAGGATTTTGAGGATGACTAAGGAACGCCCACAGAGAGGTTCAGATTCAGACCAAGAATTGATGGTTAGAAATGTTCTCTGAAATGAAGAAGTGAGTTTAGGCGAACAGTTAGTACGCAGAGGAGTAATTATGGGATAATACGGGGTTTGTCTTGATTTAGGAGTTCAAATTGTTACATTTCAAAGCCAATATCTTTGAAAACCAAGCAATCTAATGCCAACACACAATTGCCTTTAATACAGTAAGTCTTTATCGGAAGTAGTTATAACATTTGAACGCTAAGTGTCATAATACAGCATGGCCATCTTACATAAAAATCCATAACCAATTTGGACATATGGGGCTTTTTTTTTTCTTATATTCAAAACCGACTATTAGAGTGGAGTAACTATTTAGCCTTCTAAATGCAGAGCTGCTTGCTTCACCAAAGCTGGTTTATAAGATAGAATTATAACTCGAGTCTTTTATTGGGATGAATAGATAATGGTACAGTAGTGTTACATATTATGGGTTTGTGCGGCTATAAAAGATACAATTAAGATTTGACAAATAAAATGAATACAAATGAAGAGTTGATATCCCAGTGGTCTTGTTAACAATGTGTAGGCAGTGCAGTTTTATTTTTAAAAATGGTCTTGTTCTTTTTATTAAATCCTACTACAGCAGGGTCATTGTCAAACAAGTTGGTTTATAACAAACAAAACAACCTGGTTGGAAATTGTATGGTCTGCTAACTTTCTCCAAGTTTAACTTTTTTAGACTTTCGATATTGTGAAAAAGCATCAGAACTATTGTTGAACTAGGAACGGTGACCACCTTGTTCGTTTGTTCGTGCATCACATATGACTCAAGATTCAAGATGCTTTATTGTCATTGCAAAAAAGCATTGAAATTTAGTTTGGTGGCTTCTTAATTAGCTGTCCAAATGAAATAATTTTATTACACAATATGAAAAGTACAACCAATTAACTAACAATAGTCCCAAATAGAATGTGTGTCATGTACCAGCTCAACATCGATAAGCATGAGAATGGATGGTTTGCAAAGTCACTGTGCTCTGTAATTGCCCACCACTAGATATATGACATAAAATCATTCTGATTCGTTTTGTCATTATTTGCCCAGCAACACCTTATTCAGGTGGCCAATCAAGGGCTGTTCACCCCCACATGGAGAAGTTTGACAAGGTAGATTTGACAAATTTTCTTGAGCCAATGACAGACCTTCCCAGACAGATTGGCTACAGTTAGAGTAATCATGGGCAGGGGTGTGTACCTTCAAAAAGGTCGCTCCTAACCAGCATCTACCGGCGAGGTAGATGCCATGCTAGCAAATACTAGACCAATGTCTAGTCTATGCATATTTTCTCACTCTAGATTGATCATGGCACCATTTATTTGACACAAAAATGGCGATTGAATCTGTCTTATTTGGTCGGAGCCAAATGCAGTGGGTGACGTAAGACTCACTACCTTCTAGAGGCAAGGGTGCTGACTTGGAAATAAGAGATACTTAATTCATCTCACAGCAGGTAAATTTTATTGGCAAATCTGGTAAATCCTTTTTCTTCAAATACCGGATTGAACACCAATTTCCACTTGGAATAGATATTTGGGACATCCACCTCAACAGATTACAAATCTAATTGATAATCTGATTGTGACGCTAAATCAAAGCTTGGGTCAGAGTGAACCAACAGAGATGCTTGTTGGAGTGTTCAACCTCCTCCTGAAGTCAGAACACATCTTGGTTTAAATCATCCATGTGGGCCGTGGGAATCACCGCATCTCTATGACAGTTTTTACTGCTTCAGCTAGTCACCGTTCAGATTCCATCTTCTCGGCAGCTGTGGAAGGTTTATCTTCTCATCCAAGCTCTGCTGTTCATAAAAGCTTGGACAATGCCAGTCAGAAGATAAACCGGGCCCAGAGTAAATGTAGATACGATTGGAAGTTTTATTCCTCATAGTGCGATTTAAGACAACCTTGAGGTCTGCTCACGCTGAACGTCTTTCATTTGAATGAAAGAGTTGTCATCTGAGGAAGATTTCAAACATTATTCCACCACTGTGAGGAATTTATCTCAATGTTTTGTTTCCTGAAAACCATTCTAATATTTCCAGTGTGGTGGGTTAGCTGTGAGTTAATGAACTAGAAAAAAGAGAAAATTACCTTTAAATGGGGCTGCCACCTACACTGTCAGGTGAAGTTGAAGAGATGTACAAGAGGAAAAACTGGATCAGGAAGAAAAGAAAAATGATAGTGAAATAGAAATAAAGTATATTTAAAGCACATAAAAAACATGCTTCGTGATGGGAAGACAAAAGGAAGAAGTCACATTCCATTAAAGTAAAACAGGACAAATAGAGTTACTTTTGAAGGGAAAATATGATACAAAAGAGGGTTGAAAATAAAAATAAAAAATTGAGTTAGTCGGGAGTTTGGACAATAATTGGAATAAGGTAGTGTCCAGTAGCGGCATGGTGGTACAGTGGTTAGCACATTGGCTTCACAGAAAGAAAATCAGAATTCAAATTCCGAATGGGGATGAGACTTGGAGTACTGGCCTTTCTGTGTGGAGTTTGCACGTCCTCTCCGATGAATGTGTGTGTTTTCTCCAGGTACTCCAGTTTCCTCCTAATCTTCAAATACATGCATGTTAGGTAACAAAATTGACCCTAGGAATTAGTGTGTGTGCGGACCTGCAACAGACTGGCGACCTGTTCGGGGTGTAACCTCCCTCTCGACTTGAATCGACTAGGATAGGCTCCGACATTCCCCAAGACCTCATCAAGGAATAAGCTGTTCAGAGGACGAATGACTGAAAGATAGTATACCAAAAATAAACCTAAGGCTGAAACTGGTGGTCAGAGTTTATTCATTAGATTAATTTTAAACTAATAGAGATCATTTATTTTGCACATACTAAAAGAAAAAAGAAAAACTTTAAATCTTGACAATTCACATCCATTTTTGTTCAAACTAATTAATCTCTTTGGGGATGATGGTACAGACATCGGGATCTAAATTGGCAAAAACACTGACGTGGTTGCCAAATTGATGTTCAGATATTTTACTTAAGTTTCACTTTAGACTGAATTATGTTTTCTTTATAATCGGGTTGGGTTCAATGGCTAAAACCTAAACCCTGTTTTTCAAAAAGAACGCCAAAGGCGGGAAATATCATTGCCTTAAAAAGCAACGTTTGGACAACCAACAAACTCAATATGGGGAAATTGTACTTTTATGTTTTTACATAGGCATCTAACAAGACATTGTGGACCCTGTCCACCATGGTTCTTGAAGTCTCAGGTCAATGCGTACTACTTTCAAATTTATTGAAACTCTCCACCGGGATTTTATTTAAACTGATCCAAATAAGAAAAAAAAAAAAACCCTCCAGTTTCCCAGCAGACAGAGAACCTCCAGAAAACGTTAGCCTAAAGTTCTCTAAAGGTTTGATTTTACTAACCAAAAAGTAACGTTCCCTAAACGTTAGTTGGTGGTTATGTTAGGACCTAACCTTCCCAGAACATTGAGAGAACCACAATCCAAATGTTATGGTTAAAATTAAGATTAGAGGAACATTCTGAAAACCAAAAAAATAACGTTTTGCAACCGTCATAAAACTTTCCATTTGAACCTTTATAGAACCAAAAATAAAGTTTCAGGAACATTCTGCAAAACTTTGAACAACCGTCCCAGAACGTTCTGGGAAAGTTAAATTGTTAGCTGGTTGGGGCTCAGAAATGTTTTTAAAATTGTTGCACCTCATTACTTCTGTGAAACTCAGCATTGAGGTCAAAGAATAAAGCGTCATCAATTTCATTGGTAAAAATACTGTTATAAAATTTATTAATATGTTTGTTATTAAAATATTTTTATAATGGTAACCTTTCAGGTGTAAAAAGACCATCGATGTTTCAAAAGAGATAATTTTATGAAGACCATTTTTAAGTTACCTAGCGCAAGTCTAATGCAGAACAGCTCGTTGCTTCTCCTCAAAGAAGCACATCTGATTCATTCAGGTTTTTCCCCAGTCATTTTTTACAATCCCACTGAAACTAAAGTTGTGATTTCGTTGGTTCATACATTAACCTACTGTAAACTTAGTTGTTGGCAAAGAAAAATTTGTTGGCTTGGTTTGAAGAAGTGCCTTAAAACACAAAAGACAAATTCAGCAACCATCAACAACATGTCAAAGGAACTAAACAATAGACTTTTGTTGGCTGCATGACCACCAGCCACCATGAAATTGTTTTGGGAAAACAATTTTGTAAGATCTCAGAGGATTGGAACCATGTCTCCAAAAACGTACCCTTGGGCTTCATTCCACAAACTGTGAGACTGATCCAATCAAAACCGAGCTTCTAAAATCAATCCCTAAAGCCCTTTGGCCGTCAAAACCAGACAAAATAAATGTCTCTGATTTCTAAAGCTGTTTTTCCAACTCAAATATTTTGTTTCTGTCCTCATTTTTTCTGATTTCTGACACCAAAAAAAGTTCAGTCAATAACTCAATAAGTCATGTGACAGATGAAGATAATTGAAAGAAATTCATTTCAGGGGATTCAACCCAGTGACATTTTTTTCTTTGCTGAATTGTGTGGCAGACGTACAATATGCTGGAGTAAAAAAACAAAACCAAATCAAAATGTTGTACATACTAGAGCATGCTCATTTAAGGATGTGTAAATTCTTTTTAGCAATCTTTGATTCTTTAGCAGTAAAAAATTGAAAACTGTCGCTAATTATGGGGAGACGGTTAATATTGGGGAGACGGTGGCCGCGTGGTTAGAGCGTTCGCGTCCCACGGAGAGCACGTCTAGGGTCCTTGGAGAAGACACCTAACCCCCGCTTCTCCCACCATTGGCGCCGTTCAAGGGCAGCCTGCTGCGGTGTAAGGAGTACAGCAAACAAATTTCCCTGGTGAGGGATGAATAGAGTAATTCATTTTATTTTTTTTTTAATTGCTAAGTTTGGCATCATCGGGTTTGACCTACATTTAACAGAATTTCCATTAACATTATCAACGTAAATCCAGGAGTAATGTCTGTTCATAATTTCATTCTATCATATCCTCGATGCAGTGCATCATTTGTCTGGCTTCTCCAGATACTCAGCAGTTACTTCCTCATCCTGGGACCAAAAAACAGCACTTTTTTGCATAATTGCATAATGGACCAATTTATACCCAATTGGTATAATGGAGTTTAGAAGTGTCCTGATCGAAAGAGTTTTGAAAATGAAGGTGACGCTTCTGGGTAAATATATAATTGCATTATCAAAAAGCCCCAGAAAAAAAAGGGTTCTCCACATCATAGTTGTTGATGATGATTTTCTACTTGCTATCTAATATTTTAAAAAAGGAAAAGTCCTGTCCAAAAAAAGATGAGTCCGACTAACAACTAATGAGAAATATTTTAATTTGCAACAATCACAAGTGAAAGAGGTACAGGGGAGGCGTAGCTCTAGATTTGGAATCGTCGTCTTTGGACGGAAGAGTTCGATTTTTAGATTTTAAAAAATAAACCTTTACTCCATCCACGGAGTAACTCTGAAAAGACAATCCTACTGCAGTAGAAGGCCACCTGAATTGGGGAGGGGGAACTTGAAAAAGAGTTCACATTAAAATGCGTGTTAATGACCTGCAAATGGTTCAAGGGGGGCTCCATGCTGAGGGTGTTTGTTAGACGAAAAATTTCGTGTGTTTAGGTTTTCTAGTTAAACCCCAGTTACTTGCACCATCAATGCAGTCATGGCTGCATGCTGCGGTGCAAAGCAGCACAGAAATTTCCCAGGATGAATGAGATGAATGAAGTATGATTATTATGATTATGTTTCTTAGAAGAAAAAAAAAGCTTTTTAAAAACACAAGTCATAAATATGAGTTCCCCAAGAATAATTCTTCTTCTTTTCCTTTTGGCATTTCCCTTCAGGTGTCGCCACAGCAAGTCAATTTCTTCCGTATAAGAGTAATAAGAATATTGTGAAATATTATTCCACAAGAATAATAAACTTTAGAAAAAAATTCTTCAACTTCTTACCATTCTTTCAAGAATTTCTCTGTCATTTATAAGTTCATTACAAGTGTGATCCTTGGGTAAGTGATTTAGGCAAGTGAAGAACAAAGGTGGATCTACAGTGACACGGGTTTAAACCAGTCGGTCTCAATACTCATTCCTGTTCTTGTCCATAGTCACAAGCTAAGGATTTTGACAAAAGGACAAAAATCAGTCACAAGCATACAACATGGAGTTTCTGCCGCAGGGTGTCTTGACTTGTCCCTATAGATAGGCCTCAAGGCTCATCTAAAAGGTCCTTAGAGTAGAGCCACAGCTTATCCACATGGAAGAAGATAAAGTAGCCAGACATCTGTTTAGTATGTCTTCCTGACACCTGATCAGCCGTTTCATACACTTTACTGCAGAGAAATGTAGCTAGGACAGGGGTGGGCAAACCTTTTGACTCGCGGGCCACATTGAGTTCTAACATTTGACAAGCGGGCCAGAACAGGAGCAAATGGATGGTATGCTTTGGTAACCGCTAGATTAGACCAATAGAATGACGCGCTAGATTTTAAACAAGCACAATGGTTTTAAACATCAAGATGGTTATATTTCAAATCTAGCGGCGCTAGGTCTGAAAGCTAGTGCAGTAGCACTTTATAATGTGCATTTAGTGGTGCTAAGTTTGAAATCTAAGCGCTTGATGTAACATTTTGCTTGTTTTAACATCTAATACGCTTGTTTATGTGCGTGTATCGGCCCCTATGACTTTCCATATCTGTGCATAGATATGCACAAATGATGCGCACACTGTTTATTTTGACAGCGTGCGGATCATGGAGACACATCTACTATAATGGGATCAGTGTTGTTCTACCTTAGGCGCCATCTGGTGAGGAAACATCAGAATTGCAGGGTAAATAAAACGTTACCATGGTTTATTTACGGTATTTTATTTTTTCAAGTTTGACGGGCCGGATTAAAATGTTTAATGGGCCTGCGGACCGTAGTGTGCCCATGCCTGATATAGGATGACTCAGGAAATAAAATCCACCCCTGAAACACCGAATGACGAGTATGGAAGAAGTTACAAAAGACAGAAGATCTTGGGAGACTTCCTTAGCTGCTATAAATAAGTGGATTAATGGATGTATGTAGTATGTATGTGTGGTTGGAGAAAGAATGGCGAATGAGACAAATAAGCGATGGATGAGTGGATTTATGGGAGGATCTATGAACAGATGCAAGAGGGAATGAATGAACAGATCAATGAATGAATAGCTAAATGAATAGGTAGATTCCACAAAGTAAGGGTTAGATGAATGGGTGTGTGTTTAGTTGAATGGATGGATAAAAATGCAGTGTTGATTGAGACTGGAAACATACTGTACCTGTGCATGTGTACATATAGATGCATATACCACCTACATAACACTGAAAAAAAAATATCTACAAATATGTTTGGTTTTTGTCTCTCTCTAGCAAAAAGAGCAAGTGTTAGAGTCATAAAAGCTTTGACCAAACCTCCCACAGCACTGTAGTTACCAAACTGTGAGTGTGAGCTTTATCGATTTCCTGCTTTAAAACGGCAGGGTTGAATATGTCTCCACTCGATGCTGATCAATTAGCACGCAGTATGACCCGTCTATTATATAGGCCAAAGTGACGATTGATAACTGCAAACAAAACCTGTGGCTTTGCAACACAGGCGGAACATATTTTCTGTTTGCTCGAACACTTAGAAAGTGTTCGTATATTTTAATCAAAATTGGAATAACAACACATTTTAATAATTAAAAGCGATTCAAAATAAATTGATGTACCAGTGATTTTAGTCTTTGATTACATTGTTTCAACAATTGACGTTCCAAGTCTTCTTTGGCTGAGTAAAAACTTTTTTTTTTCTGTTTTCGACATTCAGTATTCCATGGTAATAAATGCACCATGGCCTGGTGGGCTCTATCTTCTTTTTGGAATTAATATTTCACCAACGTTCTTTGGAATGAGAAAATCATGATGTTTTGCTGTAAATTCATCTGCATTGTTATCTCAGCTGTGTGCTGTGAGGAAACAGCACCCTATGGGAGCCGAGCGAGAGAACTGTGAGATGAAAGAGAAAAAAAGAACATGAATGAAACATTTAATGAGATGAGAAAGAAAATTACACTACGCACAGTAGAAAGACGGGTTTGCTCACAAAGTAAATTATTTGCCAGTGTTTGATTAGTTGTGGAAAAACAAGAAAGCTTCATTATCTGGGTTTTTATGGTGAGAGAAATTGAACTTTTCTTCCAACAGAAGGCGTGAATTCCTCCTCGTCGTTGTGCTCTGTTAGTAAATAATTCTGTTTTAAAATAAATTGCAAAATTACTCTGAAATTAAAATGGAAAAGTGAGGTTGCAGGGAGAAGAGATAAACAAGGGGGAAGATTTTGAGTACTTAGGATCAACAGACCAGAGCAATTGAGAGTGTGGAAAAGAGGTGAAGAAGTGTGTGCAGGCAGGCTGGGACGGGTGAAGAAAAGTATGAGGTGTGATGTGTGATGGAAGAGTTTCAGCTAAAATGAAAGGAAAAGTGTACAAAACCGTGGTGAGACCGGCCATGCTGTTTGTTCTGGAGACAATGGCACTGAGGAAAAGACAGGAAACAGAGATGGAGGTAGCAGAGATGAAGATGCTGAGGATCTCTCTGGGAGTGACCAGGATGGACCGTATTTCAGGGGAACAGCACATGTTAAAGGTTTTGGAGATAAAGTCAGAGATGCCACACTGAGATGGTTTGGACATGTGCTAAGGAGAGAGAGAGAGAGTAAACCAGCAGAAGGATGCTGGGATTGGAACCACCAGGAAAGAGGACTAGAGGAAGCTCAAAGAGGAGATTCGTGGATGCAGTGAAGGAAGACATGAAGACAGTTGGTGTGACCGAAGAGGATGCAGGAGATAGGGTTAGATGGAAGAAACTGACTTGCTGTGGGGACCCCTGAAGGGAAATGCCGAAAGAAGAAGAAGACTATATTTTTAACTCTTTCTGATCGAGCTTGTTCTTAGTGGCCAGTTGAAGAGAAAAAATGCTGTGACCTTACAGTTAGACTGTTACTGGTGGGACCAGGGTGGGACTAGACTTGAGACACCGGCTTTTCAATGTTGAGTTTGTATGTTCTCCTTGTGTTTGAATTGTTTTTCTGGGCAGTCTGGCTTTCTCCCTCCCTCCATTAAAAGCTGGTTAATTGGTCACTAAAAACTGGGCCTACAAATGAATATGTAAATTGTTGTTGTCGTTGCAACAGATTAGCAACCTGTTCAAGGTGTACCTCACCTCTCAGATAGAAATAACTGGGGCAGACTACTCTGCAAACCTTATTTGATAAGCAGCTAGTTAATGTATTAGCTTTCATTGTATCACCTTTTCTGTCTTTAATCATCTAACTTGTGCTGGAGATCAACAAGGTTGTTGTTTGTTGTGATGTGTGGTTACATCACAAGACCACAATTGGGCTTCTCATCTGTGGTTGCAAAAGAGTTTTTCACGCCCCATTGAAGCTGATTGATTGTTTGACAACAATGATGTTTCAGACCATTCTATTTGCATATCATTTGACCAAAATACTTTCTTCCGTGACTCTTTTTGGACCACCATGGCAATTCTTGACAAACTTCTCGGACTGACATAAGCAGTGGAACTTTTTGTGCAATGCACAATTTTAAATCAAGGGTGGGCAAACTTTTTGGTTCGCGGGCCACATAGAGTTCTAACATTTGACCAATGGAACGGAACAGGAGCAGATGGATGGCATACTTTGGTAACTGCTAGATTAGACCGATAGAATGGTGCGCTAGATTTTAAACAACTGCGCTAAATGTTACATAAAGAGCGTTAAATTTCAAATCTAGCAGTGCTAGATCTAAATCTAGCGGTTTTTAAGTTTGGTGGGCCAGATTAAAATGTGTAACGGGCCACATGTGGCCCGCGGGCCGTAGTTTGCCCATGCCTGTTTTCAACCATGATGTCTCTTCCTATAAGCCTCAATGTTATCTGAGCCCTGATGCACATCCTCCTTGAACCATATAGACTTCAAGGTGTTAATATACCAGTTGATCAAAACAAATTAGCAGTTTCTAAAATACTCTAATTTTATTCCCATATGTCTGGTAGAAAGAGTCACGTCCCTTTCAAAGTCACCTAAATATTCTTATGACCCTATTTTGAGACAAGGTGTAAACTTATGAAAAATTACAAGACATTATGAACAAAACATACTTAAATCCTTTGAGTTATCTATATCCTAATAATCTATACCTCTTTTGAACCAACGTGTCAAATAATTGGTGTAAAGCCAAGAAGTCATTTGACATCTATAGCACTCTCACACAAGCTAGCAGACATCAAATATCGTCAGTATTTCATTCCCCTGTGATTTCTCAAGTTCAATCACTAAATCGAAGAGTCTGAAATTTTCAGCTTTGATGCAATCCCATTGTGAGAGACATATTGTAAAACAAAGTTCCAGCAATCACGTTGTGATTTTCTTCTTAAACAATTTTTCTGGTTATTGCCAGGTCAAAGAGTAGTTGTTTCTTTGAGTTCAAACTTTTTTTTATTGAAGACTTACGAACAAAACGAGAGGTCAAACTATTGTTTTTGACCAGTCTTGTGCACATTTGCCCACCAAAGATTGGTAATCAAATTTTGTTCTGGTGCCTGGCAGGGCCCCTACAGAACACCGAAAAGTTCTTTATAATAGTAATGCGTCGTACTTATATAGCGCTTTTCCAGGACGCTCAAAGACGCTTCACACATACTGTATGGGCATTATTCATTCACTCCATACGAGGTGATGGTAAGCTACTGTTGTAGCCACAGCTGCCCTGGTGCAGACTGACAGAAGCGAGGTATTAGAAGCTGCTATTTGCGCCATTGGCCCCTCTGACCATCACCAACCAACCAATTGCACACACCATCTAGACTTTATTGAGCAACTCGTTGTTTTTCTGGCTCTGTGCTTCATATAATTGTCATGTTGCAAAACCTGGCCTCACTAATCTTCAGTGTTTGGCACTACCTGAATGAATCGTTCAGGTAGTTCATAACAAATATGGGCATTTTATTGTAGTCGTATTTCAAACAGTGGTCCCATTTTTTTTCAGATCACTGACCAGCACCTCTCGTGTATCTTTAGGAAAGGTTTGTAAATCAAGTCGGAAAAGATAGGGTCTGGATATATAGTAAATGCAAATGTTATTCATTTTATTAATTCTTCTTTCCCACATTTGCTGCACTGTGCTCATTGAACGCACAGTGCCGTACCAACAACACATACAAAACCCTTTGTGACATTTGTGAGACTTAATAGTTTTTGGTCTTGTGGCCAGTTGTAACGCATCCTAGTCATTTTTCACATTTTACCTACATTTTGAACTGAATTAACTTCTATACTGACGAATCAAACAAACTCAAGGCCACAGAAGAAAACCATTACCAGAATGTCAAAGCTACAACTGATTCATAGACCATGGTTACCTGGCTGTTTGGTCGCCATATTTACACATTCTGTTATCATGTTCTACATCTTCTCAGCACCGCATCATTGCAATTCAATTACCTCTGAGAAATTGCCTTTCTGCTTCTTTGGCACAGCAAGGTTGCTTAAGTCTTTTCAGCTGACACTTTTGTTTACAACAGGCAGTGAAGGTATTGGTGACTCACTGAGACAACAACTGTTTGTGTATGACGGTGTGTGTTTAAAAGATAGACTGGTTAATAAGTTGAATTTTCTTTTTTTACACCAATGCAATCACTGAGCACGTTATTCATCTTTGCAACACATTAGTTATTATTGATATTCACTTCAATTTTAACCGAGAGCCCATTAGACGTAAATACTCAAACCAATGAATACAGCACATAAGCCGAAGTGAGGTATGGCTATTGTCGCATCCGGATTTTGAGGGTGAATGGTGACTGAATGATCATTGTGATTCTTGACCTTTTAAGTCAGGGTCCTGCGGGTTTTAGATGTTTACCTGATTGCACAAAACTCGATAACAAACTCTCAGTAAACAATTTTATTTGAACTGGGTGTGACCACCGCAGATAGAAACCTCAAACCTTTCGGACATTGGTCCAAGACTTTCTGATATAGAGTGTTGAGTCCTAAATAATTTTTTGGAAGCTTGTCATTTTTTTTCAGCTATTACTTTTCCACTCGATGACAGTTCAAAGTTACTTTAGAACATTAATCCTGGTTTCCTTTCAGCTCAGACTTACAGGGACACTGATATCACATCCAGACTGATGCAACCAGCAGACTCAGAATGCTTCACAGTTTGTTAAGAGGACTAGACAAAATCTTTGTTCCTACTATCCTTAAAGGGACCAAACAAACTGTAAGTCCTGCTGAATCAGGGTTACTTGAAGGTCAAAGTATTTAGCTAGGATTTAAATGTGGGTATTGTTGGGTCAGATCTGATTGAAATGGGTAATCCATTAGGGGGCTTAAGTGCAGAAATTTGGAGGCACTGTTTGTGTTTAAGGGATGAATTTGACAAAGACATGGAATAAATAGACAAAACTAGTAAATGGTCTAATTTATTTTAAAAGAAAACCCTCTATTTGATAGCTGTTCTTCCACTCAGAGTGTGGGGTGCTATAGCCTATCCCAGCAAAGTACTAGCAATTGGCATGGTACGACTTGAGCAGGTCGCCAGTTTGTCAATTGGCAAACAACCACTCACACACACTCATTGCTAGGGTAATTACTAAGTGATTGAAAAAAAGAAATGACTAACAATGAAATGCAGTTTAAAACAAAAAATAATGAATAACCAGTGTGAGGAAGCATTAGCAAAATGAAATGTGGTTTAATAAAATCAAATAAACAGACCAGCATTTATAACATAAATGTAGGTTTTGGTGTATTTGTTTAGGTCTAATTGCATACAGGTTTTTTGATGGTTTTATGATATAAAGCCGTTGATTTGAGGGTTAGTTTAGCTCAGATCCGGTAAATTGCATGATTGGTATTAGGTCAAAACATGTTAGCATTTATTATTTTTTTCTTTCTTTACTTCATCCAGGTGATCAAAGTCGGTGATTCGACAAATGATTCAACAAAAAGAGGAAATAACTCACACTTACCTCCATGGAAAATTGGAAAGGAAGAAATTATGTATTTAGATACTGTATTACGTTGTGTTGGAACTATGAAATGTAAACTTTTCTGAGACTTGATCTATTTCAACAACTTCCATGGATTCTTGTCACCCTTGCATTCCCAATTCTAGATGGCAATTGACGTGCGTTTTTTCTTTAGAGATTAAGTTTTCCCATTAATTTTCTTATGCACAGTTTGAAAAATAATGCCAGCTGAATTGGTTTGAATATTGACTGTGTTCCTGAAACCACATCACCATCAGAAATGATTATCCTGATGTTTGCTCAGAGTTTACACTCACGTTATTACAATCAATTACTGCAACGTGTCTACATTAAAATAAAAGTAATGCATGAACATCCCCGTGGTGCCGTGATTGCATCTGTAAATATGCAGAAAATGAACTCTGAAGTTAATACATCACTTCTAAATCAGCGTGTGTTCTATTTGAACTCTGCAGCAACTAGTGCAGGTGGGAAGAAATAATGATAATGATGTCTGAAGAATTTGGTGGTTACTGAATTCACTTTGCACGCAGTTTGATTTGAGATTATATTTGCAGCGTCTGCAAATTAAACACCCACAATATGACTGCATAATTATTTTTGAGAGGAGAGTTGATGCAGGCAAACCAACCAGCTTCAAAGATGAGGGTCACATGATGATGATCGACGAATACAGCACGGGTTTTTCATAGGGCAGGGGGAGAGCACATACCCGGAGCAGATCTATTTACAGTATTTCTTTACACACACACAAACACACACGTACACAACTTTCATAACTATCTTCAGCTGTGATATAACAGCGACCTGAAACATGAAACCTTTCTTTATAAAATTGAATAACAATCAAGAGAAATTATTAGATTTGTGCATGCAGCATGATGTCGCAACTATTTACCCAACTTGATCTGAACCCCACTGCGGTAACAATCAGATCAAAGTTGGACATTAAATCAGAAATTTCTTTACATATCCAAATTTGTGAAACGATGGGATGACTTTGTATTTAGTTGTATCGTCTTCTGAACTGCATATTCCCCAATCGGGTCGCAGGGCATGCCAGAAGCCTATCTAGGCGGGTTGAAGACGAGAGGCAGGGTGTACCCCGAACAGGTTGTCAGTCTGTTACAGGACCACACACACACAGACAACCATCCATACAAATACTCATTCCTTGGGGCAGTTTCATTGTGGTCAATCTACTGAACATGCATGTTTTTGGAGAGTGGGTTGAAACTGGAGTACCTGAAAAAAATCCCACGAGTACACGGAAAGAACTATACATCTGCAAACTATACAGAATGGCCAGTGTTCAACCCTCACCCCCACTCCGGGACTCGAACCATGACTTTCTTGCTCTGTGCCCACTCTGCTAATTGATTAATTATTAATACTGAACAAAATTTAGACAAAAAGACCTCAGAGTTACTGCATATTATCAATTTATTTTGCAAGGAAAAGAACAACTCATGCAGAAAATAATTCTGTAAGTGGTCAGAATAGAGTCTGCAGCAAGAACTCAAACCTACAAAGTTTTTTAAAGAAAAGTTTGAGCATGAACCTGTAGTTTTTTAACGATACTAACTGGTATTATGATTGACTATTAGGGGAATATTGTTGGAGCCTCTCAGAGGCTGAACCGGGCTTTTCCAATGTGTGGAAGACTGAACACTTAAAGTGAATGTTTCTCAATGTCAAACTGAAATTTTTTTAAAGATCGAATTATTTGTTAAACCTCACAGTGTCCAAAGTAAGTAGCAAAGTGTCTTAGTTACGAACAAGGCTGAAGACCTTTATTGGATGTAATTGGTCTTCTGGTTTTAAAAAACTCTCATCAGAAATACCAAATAGGCACGGAATTACCTCGACCCAAATTATGTACATGAACCTCTTTTTAATAGACAGGGAACTATTTAAAAATGAAGATATCTGAACTACTGTTCACTCTTTTTCCTTCCTGAATTTCTTTGACTAATGACACTGCATATAAAAAATCAGACAAAGAATAGCCGTTAGTGATTTCATTAATTTTGAAATTAAATAAAACTTTATTTGACCATCAAAATGGTTTGGACATGTGCAGAGGAGAGAGAGAGAGTACATCGGGAGAAGGATGCTGGGTTTGGAACCACCAGGAAAGAGGACTAGAAGAAGACCAAAGAGGTGACCGAAGATGCGGGAGATAGGGTTAGATGGAAGAAACTGACTTGCCGTGGCGACCCATGAAGGGAAATGCTGAAAGAAGAAGACAATTCGACCATCAAGTGATTAAATACTGATTATCTTTGTCTGATCTTCACAACATGGTTGACTTCAGCAGTGCTGTGTCGGAATACTTTCCTCTTTTAGGGTTCTGGAAAAATGTTTTATTACACAGAAAAAGCAACAAAAAAGTTTTTACCCAGTAAACAGACTTCTTTTACTTGAGATACAGCTGTGAAACTTCTTGTTCTTTTTTCGGTATTTCCCTTCAGGGGTCGCCACAGCAAGTCAGTTTCTTCCATCTAACCCTATCTGCTGAATCTTCTTCGGTCACACCAACTATCTTCATGGCTTCATTCACTGTATCCATGAACCTCCTCTTTGGTCTTCCTCTAGGCCTCTTTCCGGGTGGTTCCAAATCCAGCATCCTTCTTCAGATGTACTCTCTCTCCTCTGTACATGTCCAAACCATCTCTGTCTGGCCTCTCTGATGTACTCATTTCTGATCCTATCCATCCTGGTCACTCTCAGAGATCCTCAGCATCTTCATTTCTGCTACCTCCATCTCTTTTTCCTGTCTTTCTCTCAGGGCCACTGTCTCTAGACCAAACAGCATGGCCGGTCTCACAACACGGAGGGGAAAAAAAAGACTGCAAGACTTGGATTGTTTGGATTATTGGTTGGTAAAATCCATCTTTTAAGTTTATTTGATTGTTTAGCTATCGTTTATCTTAAGATGGATTTTCGTTGATTTTTCATGTGAAATTCACGAGAATAACTGTGTTGTGACATCATCATAGACCACCCAAATTAAATTAGATTTAATTTTATTGAAGTCATTTGTGTTTTTACTAATGTTGTAATCAAATCAGTCCTATTTCAGGAATATGTTTTAAGTTACCTCAAGTCTGAAATTGTTCACCGGGCAGAATCAGATAAAGATTGGGTTCAACCGCTCAATCCTGAAGGTTATCTAGAAAATCTAGAAATTACCCTTTAAAGTAAATCTGCCACCAAATCTATTTTTACGCTTCATCTCAGGTTAACAAATTACCTTTTACAGCAACAAAACAACGTTTCGATTTTGAACAGCTTGTTGTTGCTGTTTGCTAGCTTTAACCGATCTGCTGTCCGACTGCCGAATCAGCAGGTAGGTAAAAATAGGAAGAAAAATTCAAAATAAGTAAAAATATTTTTCATCCTCCAAGAGTGTAATCAAATTTGTATGCCTACTATCAGGCCCTAAACAAACAAGCTCAAAAATAATTTGGTTGAAACAAAAGTTACATCAATTTTTTTTTTTTTTTTTTTTGCTTGACAGCCCAAAGAATGGATTCAAGGCAGATTCTTTTCTCTTTTTTCTGGCAAAAAAAGGGTGTGAATAAGATCAGTTAAACGCTTTGAAATAAAAATACATGCCTGAAAGCAGCAGGACCATTAGAGAAAATCTGGGAAGGCATCTGGAAAGTCTATTTGGAAATGTGAAAATTATGATCACAAACAAATTATAATTAAAACTAGAGATTTTTAAAAAAAAAATTTTATCAGACTATCAATCCCTTATTGGTAAATTCCTGAGCTGCATTGCACCGCAGCAAGCAGCCATTGATGGCGTCAATGGTGGGAAAAACTGGGTGTGACCGAAGAGGATGCAGCAGATAGGGTTAGATGGAAGAAACTGACTTGCTGTGGCGACCCCTGAAGGGAAATGCCAAAAGAAGAAGAAGAAGTGTCTGCTCAGAACTCAGCAGGATTCAGTCCAAACTCTTCTATCCAAAGATGGCAATTTTACCACTGACCCATAACTCACCTTTGACTTTTATTATTATTTGGTTTTGGTCATCATGGAAAGCTTTGGAAGACCCTGGTGGTCCGTCATCAGTGGAAACATTATAACTCTTAATGGATGTTAAGATATTTTCACACTCATTGGTCATTTCAAATGAATGGTTAAAGTATGAGAATGGAACAGCACATATGTGGACACAAACGATCTGCCGGTCCCACTGTGATAAGCAGAGCAAAAGTCAAGGTCACCCTGCAAGTAGAAGAGACGGAAGAGGTAAGTGAGTAAGCAAATGTCTGCAGAGGAGAGGAGCACACCACACAGGATGAATTAATACCTTTATCACTCAGATTCCCTTCACACACTGTTTTTCCTGCAGCTCTTCAGCAGATTGACCAACCAAGTAATGAAATTTCCTGGTTACATATGAATGATCAAGCTGCCTTAAATTAAATACTCCTATAAATCAGAGCACTCTTCATTCGGTGATGTCCTTTAAGGATGAAAAACGTAAATTAATTCAAACTGGGATGCCATTGCAGAGAGGGAGAGAAAAGAGCAGAAAAGCAGCACAAGACCGGGAAAGAAAGATACGTATGTTCAGGTGTTAAAAATCCACGTTTTCAATGTTTTCCGACAATTTTCTTAAACCCCGTTATTACCATCATTTTGACCATTTTAGGTGATCTTCGTTTACACTTCTTGGAAACATTTCTGTATCTTTTGCAGTTAAGTCACAAGCCACTATTTGTTTTGACGTTTCTGAAGACATCTAATCCTTAATGATGTAAAGTGGCCCCTGTCATGAGACTGTTGGCTTAGCAGCAACCCAGCTAACTATAGAACCAATGCCTGGCTTCTCTTCAGTCTATTTACAGTTTACAAGTTCTTTGAGTCTTTATTTTCTGTAAGCAGCAATGCTAAAGGAAACTCACTGCAAAGGAACAAAATGTTTCCATTTCACTTGTTATAGTTTTGTAATATCTGTTTTCGGTTGACACACATTGTTACGGCACAGCACATTTATGAGCCATGCTTTATGTGTCGAGGTAAAGTAAAGGTTCATTAATCAACCAGATCTTAACATGAATCTTCTTTTCTAATTGACTGAACTTTATCTGTTTGGATTAAATATATGATGCACCTGCCGTGGGGACACACGGTCAGCAAATATGATACTGTAACAACGCATTCCTATATCCAATTTATCATAGTTTGAAAGATTCTTCTAACGTGACTATTTGTTCTTAACTCACAACTTAATGACTAATCCAAACATTATTATTATTATTTCACTTTGAGAGTAGGGCAGCACGGTGGCGCAGTGGATAGCACAGTGGGTAGCACAGTGGCCTCACAGCAAGAAGGTCGTGGGTTCGAGTCCCGGGTGGGGACGAGGCTTGGAACACTATCCTTTCTGAGTGGAGTTTGCATGTTCTGCCCGTGTTTGCGTGGGTTTCCTCCGGGTACTCTGGTTTCCTCCCACCCTCGAAAGACATGCATGCTAGGTTGATTGGCCGGTGCCAAATTGTCCCTGGGAATGAATGAGTGTGTGTGTGGATGGTTGTATGTACAGTATGTGTGTGGTCCAGCGACAGACTGGCGACCTGTTCGGGGTGTACCATGCCCATCGCGTTAAATTAGCTGGGATGGGCTCCGGCACCCACCGCAACCCCGAAAGGGACAGACGGATAAGAAGATGACTGACTGACTGACTGTGAGAGTATGACAGTTTTTCTAATGGCTCGGATTAAGAATTTCTTTAGAGTACGTTGTCATATTACGTCTAAATGACATTAAATTTTACATCACGGGGTCAAGGAAAATAAACTTTTTGGAGGTTTCTTTCAATATTTGATGTCATTGCTACATCAAGAACATACTTGACAGAGTTTTCTAATTTATTCGTGCATTTCTAAATAATTTGCGAATTCTCCAGTATTTTAATGGTACATAAACGCTGGGTTATTCTTCACTACGTCTTTTGTTCCGTGCCATGCCCACAGTTTATAGTAAACAGAAAAGATTTTTGAAGCATGAGTGTGCTTTGCTGATGCTTGGTTCCTCCAGTCAGTTATTGCTCTCCTTCCCTGTAAACACCATAGAGGCGGGACTAATATAGTATTTACAAGCATTTTTAAACAAAGATTACATTTCAGAGCCGACAGTTGGTACCATGTTCATTTATATGCGCTATGACATGGGAATTATCACGCCATGAATGCCTAATGCACTCTCTTTAATAAACTATCTATCTGCAAAATTTTGCTAACTACATATTTGCTCAAACTCAAAACCAAGCATATGAAGAAAAGAACACTGTCCCTACGGTGAAACATGGAGGAGGCTCAGTAATGTGTTGGGGCTGCTTAGCTGCATCTGGCACAGGATGTCTTGAAAGTGTTCAAGGTAAAATGAAATCTGAGGACTATCAAGGCATTCTGGAGAGAAATGTGCTGCCTAGTGTCAGAAAGCTTGGTCTCAGTCGCAGGTCATGGGTCTTCCAACAGGACAACGATCCAAAACACACAGCCAAAAACACCAAGAATGGCTGAGAGAAAAGTGTTGGACTATTCTAAAGTGGCCTTCCATGAGCCCAGATCTGAATCCCATTGAACACATGTGGAACGAGCTGAAACATCCCATTTGGAGAAGACACTTATCAAACTTGAGACAACTGGAGCTGTTTGCTCATGAGGAGTGGGCCAAAATACCTGTTGACAGCTGCAGAACGCTCATTGACAAATACAGAAATCATTTAATTGGAGTGATTGCCTCAAAAGGTTGTGCAACAAAATATTGAGTCATGGGTACCATCAATTTTGTCCAGCCCTATTTCATCGTTTGTTTTTAAATAATTGTGTTAATCAACAATTCAAAATTAATGGCTGATTTTGATTGTTTGATTTTCAATAAATTTTTATTTTTTGTTACTTTTGTGAGTTTTAAGTGATTTCAGTAAGAATTGTGGGTTTTTCCTTCTTTAATTGAGGGGTACCAACAATTTTGTCCACGTGTGTCTAATCCATCCAGCCATTTAAATGTAAAACATACATTAAACATGGGTTTTTAATGGTTTCTATTTACACTACTAAAAGTGTAGCTTCTTCTTTTTTCAGCATTTCCGTTCAGGGGTCACCCCAGCAAGTCAGTTTCTTTCATCTAATCCTATCTGCTGCTGCTTCTTCGGTCACGCCAACTATCTTCATGTCTTCCTTCACTGTATCCATGAGTGTGGAACCAATAATTAAAGGTGGGCTTTTGAGGCATAACTGTAAGTAAGACAGCAATCCAAATGCTAAAGTAACTAACCATAGCAAATCATTTAGACAGATGTGTCCATTAGCTTACTTTAATCAGAATCAGAATCAGAATATACTTTATTGATCCCACACAGGGGAAATTTGTGTGTCACAGCAACAACTTCCTATCTGCTAAGTGAGTCGTTGTAGAGCCCGATCACGTACGGAAAGAAAGACCTCCGGTAACGAGATGTTCTCGAGCGGAGCTGTCTGAGCCTCTTGGAGAAGGAGCTCCGTTGTTCGTCCAGGAGTGGGTAGAGAGGATGGTCATGGTTTTCCATGATGGACAAAAGTTTGTTCAGTGACCTCCTCTCTACCACTGCCTCAAGTGAGTCCTGTTTGCTGCCAATGACAGAGCCAGCCAGTCTGATTAGTTTATTCAGTCTGTTGGTGTCACTGGCTGCGATGCTGCTCCCCCAGCAGATGACAGAGAAGAACAAGGTGCTGGCCACCACAGACTGGTAGAAGGTCTCCAGGATCTTGCCGCACACATTGAAGGACCTCAGCTTCCTTAGAAAGTAAAGTCGGCTGCAAGTCTTCTTGTACACAGCAGTACTGTTGCTCCTCCAGCTCAGTCTACTGTCGATGGTCACTCCAAGGTATTTGTACTCCTCAACCACCTCCACATCTCTACCCAGAATGCAGAGCGGCTGCAAAGCAGTCCTCCTCCTCTTCCGGAAGTCAATCACCATCTCCCTGGTCTTGTCCACATTGAGGAGCAGGTGATTCTCTCCCGCCCACACCACAAATCCATCCACCACCCTCCTGTACTCCTCCTCCTGCCCACCACTTATACACCCTACAACTGCAGAGTCATCAGAGAATTTCTGTAGGTGGCATGAATCGGAGTTGTGCTGGAAGTCTGAAGTGTACAATGTGAAGAGGAATGGAGAGAGCACCGTGCCCTGTGGGGCTCCCACACCACTTAAAACCACATCAGACCGGACTTTCCCCAGCCGGACGAACTGTGGCCTGTCCGTCAGGTAATCAGTGATCCAGGAGACGGCGGACGCACCAGCACCCATCAGCCGCAGCTTATCACCCAGTAATGAGGGCTGGATGGTGTTAAAGGCACTAGAGAAATCAAAGAAGGTGATTCTCACCATGCCTCCACCGCCATCCAGATGTGAATGAGCTCGCTGCAGCAGATGGATGACAGCGTCGTCAACACCCAGGCGTGGCTGGTAGGCAAACTGCAGGGGGTCCAGAGAGGAATTCACCAGCGGTCTCATGTGGGCTAACACCAGCCTCTCCAGCACTTTCATCACATGAGATGTGAGGGCAACTGGACGGAAATCCTTGAGGTCAGATGAAGATGGTTTCTTGGGTACAGGGACCAGGCACGATGTCTTCCAGAGAAGCGGAACCCTCTCCAGCCTGAGGCTCAGGTTGAAGAGGTGCTGGAGAACCCCACACAGCTGGAGCGCACAGGTCCTCAGGGTATGGGGGTTGATGCCATCTGGGCCGGCTGCTTTGTGCTGGTTTAGCTTCTCCAGCTGTTTCTTCACCTGAAAGGTGGTCACAGTCAAACGGTTGGGTGGGGGGGGTTCAGGCACTAGTCCATTGAATCGCTGAGAAGGAGCAGACGCTGGTAGCAGGTGTGGTGGAGGTAGGGAAGAAGAGGTAGTGGTGGTGGCATTTGTAGAGCTAAACCTGTTGAAGAAGGTATTAAAGTCATTAGCTCTATCTTTGCCACCACTAGTGGGTCTGCTTCTTCCCCCATATCCAGTGATCTTTTTCATTCCGGACCACACCGCCCTCATGTTGTCCTGCTGCAGTTTGGATTCCAGCTTCCTCCTGTATGCATCTTTTCCCTTCCTCAGCTGGTCTCGGAGTTGATGCTGCACCATCTTCTGCTCCTCCCGGTCTCCAGACCTGAAGGCTGCTTTCTTCCGGTTAAGGAGCGTCTTCAGGTCACAGGTGATCCAGGGTTTGTTGTTGGGGAAGCATCGAACAATCCGGGTGGGACAGACAGACTCCACACAGAACTTAATGTATTCTGTAATGCAGTCTGTCATGCCATCAATGTCTTCCCCGTGAGGTGTGCAGAGTGCATCCCAGTCCGTGGATCCGAGACAGTCCTGTAGAGCCCGCTCTGTTTCCGGAGTCCACTTCCTGACAGTCTTTTTGGACACGGGACTTCCTGACAGTCTTTTTGGACACGGGTCATTTACCAATGACTTGCTAAAAGGTGGACAGATACAAGTCATCATTTGCAAATCATTTTATTGCAATTGAAGAATTTAAGGATAAGCGGAAGACAACGGAATGGAACAAAAAGGGCATTTAGTTATTTTTGCAAATACGAGCATATGCAAAATAAATTTGAGCTTGAACTTTTTGAGGTGAGGTGGGACAGTGGTGCAGTGGTTAGCACAATGGACTCCCAGCAAGACAGTCAGGATTCGAGTCCGGGGTGGGACAAGGCTCAGAACACCGGCCTTTCTGTGTAGAGTTTGCATGTACTCGTTGTGTTTCCGTGGGTTTTTCAGGTATTCCGGTTTCCTCCGATCCTCCAAAAACATGTGTTAGGTTGAGTGGCTGCTATGAAATTGCCCCTAGGAATGAATGTGTGTGGATGGTCGTGAGTGTGTGGCCCTGCAACAGACTGGTGATCTGTGCGGGGTGTACTCCGCCTCTTGTCTTGAATTAGCCGAGATGGACTCCGGGTCCCTCCGGGACCCCCGTTGGGTAACAAGCAGTTCAGAAGACGAAACTTTTTGAGGACATGCTGTTTGGTAATATTGAGTTAAATTTACTTTGTACAACAACAAATGAAGATCCCAAATTCTTTAAATATAGAGAAATAAATTGCTTCAACATTCTAAGAACATTACAAACAGTTCTTGCCCTAAAAAGTTGTTGAAAATATAATTACCTCCCTAGAAAGAAGTTGATTAACCTTTATTCACCAAAAAGAAATAAAACACATTTCCGTATAATTTTTGTAATTTCCTCCTCAATATTTTTTAAGGTCAACATGACCGAAGCTTGACTTCTGAGTTCAGCAGTGCACAGAGTTATTTTTTCATTTGCTCGTATCACAGCACAAGCTGTAACCTGAAATGTACATGGAATGTCCCTCTAATGATATACTGCCCTGACCTACAAGACAACCTGACACATACCAGTCTGGCCTAAAGGTTGTCTGACCTAACACTACCTACTTTTTGTGCTTTGTTTCCTTTTAGTGACTTTTTTTTATTATATATTATTTTAGAGGACATAAGCTTGTAGCCCTTTTTTCCAACCACACTAACAAGAGAGAGGGATAAAAATTGGGTGGCATGAATCTATGGTGGTATGAATCTATACCAGTGTGTGAATCTAGGGAGTGTTGTTGAGAAATTGCATTTTCTGCACTAAAATATCATTATAACATGATAAGAAATGAGACCTTAGATCCCCACATCATTGTAAGTTGCAGGGAATATTCTAGTTCATAAGTACACATGCAATCTCAGATTACACTCGTGACAAAGTTTTGTAACCTGGATATTTTAAACTTCTTACATATTGATTGAATAGCTTATAATGTTTACAAATGTCATGGAGCAGGTCTATTTTTTATTTTAATGTAATGCAATGTTAATTAAATTTAACTTTGTCTATAAGCCAAGTATCACAATATTTTAACACAGAGTTTCTACAATTTCCACATTCCACAAAAAGTTGTAAACGGAGTGCCACAGGGCTCTATTATCGGACCGATTATGTTTGACTGAATTAAAATTTAGCAATATACTGATGATACACAGTTGTCTTTACAAATTAAACTTGACCAGATTACTAAATGAAGTAATTTAAAGCCTCTGTGGCTCACATTAGACTTGGATGACAATCAGTTATATCTTCCTGAACCCAGAAGAAAACTGAGGTGAAAATATGAGGAATCAAGAATCTTCAAGATACTCCGTCGGACCAGAACGTCATTCTGGACAATGAGAGAAATTTGGGAGTTTTATATGTCTTGCCATTCAAAGATAATTGGAATCAGGCTTTTAAACTGTATTTTTATGAATCAGAAATGTTTGTATCTACAAATCTGATGTCATGGTAAGAACAAAAGATTTTTACCAACCATATGTATCAAAGCCGTGCTGTTCTAGATGTCTTCTGCTCAGACTGGGTCTGGGCCATGTGCTGAGGGGCCAGAATATTGTGACGCTAAATGAGTTACTGGAATACAAACCAGATGGCATGATACTCCAACAAGGCATGTGGTATACTATAGTTCCAGTGATCCTGGAAAGCAAAGAAATATAGATGTGTTAATAATACGCTCGGTTGAGAGACTTCCAAACTAATACAATTCCAAATCTAAAATAAAACCTTGAGAGCTAATTTAATTTAGCTATTTTACATTGTGTTTTTGGTTACTCACAGTTAGTACAACAGAATAGAATTTTTATGTGTATTTTGTTCATGGAAAAAAAAAATCTGTTAAATCCCATTTGCTTTGGGTTTTTCTTTCTCCAAATTTGAGTCAAAATGGGGTAAACTTTTGATAAAATTGCATTTCTAATGACAATCAACCACTTAATTTAGATGGAGATATCTCAATCAATCGGTAACATGTGTTTTATGTAAAAGTTTAAAATGGTACATAAAAATTATGTACATCAGGTGTTTGACCAAATTTTTACAGTAACTCACAAATCTAGCAAACTTTTCCCGTTCCGTTCTCTTTTGCTAATCCGGGACCGAGTCACAGGGACAATAGCCTCAGATGACAAGCCAAGACCCGAGAAAATCTTGTGGTGTTCCCTGGCCAACCGTTAGACATAGTCTCTGCAATGGGTTCGGCATCTGCGTCTGGGTCTCCTGCTGATGGGACGTGCCCGAAACACCTCACCAGCAAGGTGCTTGGGAGGCATCCTAACCAGATGCTTGAACCACCCCATCTTGTTTCTCTTGATCTGGAGAAGCAATGGCTCCGTCCAAGCTCCTCCTGGATGGCAGAACTCTTCACTCTATCTCTGAGTGAGAGCCCAGTAAATCTAGTAAACACGAAAATTGGAAATTAAAGCGATGCAAAAATGACAAACTGAAAAAGAAATTTTATAAATTGGATATAAATAAAAAAAAATGTGTATGACAATCTAACGTTTTTGTTTCTTTTTGTGTACAGTTACAAAATACAAGTTGGGTATGCGTCGTACGTAGTTCAACAGCATGCAGAGGCTGTGATGTTGCTTTAGGTTCATGCAACTCTTCGGATGTTTGTCATCCTGTGAAGTTTTCTTTCAGCTTCAAAGACACTTGCTTCCTCATATAAGGTTCCTTCCTGAGCTTCTCTGGCACATTTCGTTTTCTATTTCTGCATCTAAATGTTCATCATACACACAGACAGCTAAATATAGAAGTACTACTGAGTTATTCAAGATCGGGCGAAATGTTCCCATGATCATAACTTTATACATTGTATTGCTGAAGTAAAACTTAAAAGAAATGGACATCGTCAGTTTTTTTTTTTTTTTTTTTTTTGGTTTGGGCTCACGTCTGTTGTTGAGGAGAATGTTCTTTATTTAAAGGTCCCCTATTATGCAAAACTGACTTTTATGAGGTTTTAACCTTTTATTTTACTTAGTACTACCCCAAACAATCCCCCAAAGTGTGTTTTATTGTGATTCATGCTATTTTGAGATATTTAAATTCAAAGTAAGGGGCGTGTTCTCCAAACCTCTAACGACTGGTGGAACATAGTGACGTACATCTGTTTTTTGTTCAGCCCCCTGCAGCTCAAACACCCTCCCTCACTTCTACCTGCTCTCCACCCTGATATCCACCCATTTCCGTGCTTCACTCTACTGTGAAGCACACCTCGCCCCTCCCGCTCCACGCTGTGCTGGGTGGGTGGGGAAATCACAATGAATGACAACCAATCGCAACCAACGGGGCGGGTCCCGGGAAAAAAAAAAGAAAAAAAGACTGAAACAAGCTGTTTTGAGTTCCGGGTATGAAACTGCGCTCCAAAACAGGCTAGTATTTATAACCTTTTGTGTTGAGATTGTGGCGGAATGTAAAATTATGCATATCAGATACATAGCACAGGATAAAATAAGGGAAAAAATGCATAATAGGGGACCTTTAACAAGTTATAAAAATGAAACGTGCTCGTCTGTTTATTTTCTGGGTCAGAAGGTTCACAAGAGGCTCAGAATGTAAAGACACTAAAATGCAGTAACACAAGATGGGAACATCACCGGAGCACAACTTGGAATAGTTTGCTGGCATTTTAACGATGACGGTACCTTTTGAAGTCAGTGCTGATTCAATAATATAAAAAATATTAAGTTTAGATCATAGTAAAGGAAGTTATCAAGTTATTACATGTACTCACTGCTTAGTAAAAAATCAATCATTGAATTGTTGAGCTTTTTTTTTTTTTTCCCAGAAGACCAACTTTCAGATAGCCCATTACAGCTTGGGCGCAGCTGGCCACAGAGTTCACTCCCATTTTTATTTCACTTGTAATGTTAAATCTACCAAACCAGTGAAAAAACACATATGTGGGCGTAAAATATTCAGAGTTTTCTAATCTCTGCATATGACAAAAAAGTAATTTTTCTATTCATTCATTCATTAATGTCTCAACAACTTATCCGTAACATGGTTGCAGCGGTGCCGGAGCCTATCCCGGCTGATTTCAGGCGAGACAAAGGATACACCCTGAATGGGTCACCTATCTGTTGTTTGAGTTAGTTGCACAAATGCCGTACTTATGTTGAGTTTCCGTTCCGTCATCTTCCGCTTGTTCCGGGGTCGGGTCACTGGGGCAACAGCCTCAAACGGGCAGCCCAGGCCTCTCTCTCCCTGGCTGCATCCTCTAGCTCACCCAGAAGGATCCCAAGTTGTTCCCCGGCCAGCTGTGAGACATAGCCTCTCCAACGGGTCGGGGGTCTGCCCCTTGGTCTCCTCCCGGTGGGACGTGCTCGAAACACCTCTCCTGCGAGGCACTCGGGGGGCATCCTGACCAGATGCCCGAATCACCCCATCTGGCTCCTCTCGACCTGGAGGAGGAGCGGCTTGACACCGAGCTCCTCCCGGAAGGCAGAGCTCCTCACCCAATCTCTGAGTGAGAGCCCAGCCACCCTGCGGAGGAAGCTCATTTCGGCCGCTTGTATCCACGATCTCATTCTTTCGGTCACCACCTACAGCTGGTGACCATAGGTGAGGGTTGGAACGTAGATCGACTTGTAAATCGAGAGCTTTGCTTTTCGGCTCAGCTCTCTCTTTAAAACGACGGACCGATGCAGCATCCTAGTTATTGCAGATGCCGCACCAATCCGCCTGTCGATCTCCCGCTCCATTCTTCCCCCACTCGTGAACAAGACCCCGAGATACTTAAACTCCTCCACTTGGGGCAGGACCCTGTCCCTGACCCGCAGGGGGCATTCCACCCTTTTCTGGGTGTTGAGTTTCTGAAATTATATTTACTTTCTTTCATGTTTGTAGACTTTTTAATTGTGTGTGTACGTCCATTTTTATGCAAGCACTGTACGACTAAATTCAGTATACAAATACATAAGAAATAATCTCTTTTGTTTTTCAGAATATTTTTGCAAAAGTGAATTGTAGACTATTGTTACAATAGTTGCTATGGTGCAAGACATCACCAAATATTGAATCGGAATGATCAACTGCATGCTGTTGTATATAGATTTGTGACAGAATATCTGAATCACAAGCTGTTGTTAATTATATTTCGGCTATTTATATTGATAAGCTAATTACAAATAGTCTCTTTATTTCTTCTATGTCTCTGATGGCTGTGTTTCCAAACATGTGCTTTCAGATCAAAACAATTGACCAATAACATTTCAGCCAGCATTTGTTGCCCAATTGACTAAAATCAGCAGATTTTCCAAAA
Organism: Neostethus bicornis; assembly: GCA_902685375.1. Lineage (NCBI taxonomy): Eukaryota > Metazoa > Chordata > Actinopteri > Atheriniformes > Phallostethidae > Neostethus > Neostethus bicornis. The sequence goes on along the minus strand of CACRXE010000076.1, from coordinate 7,273,948 downwards.
AGACATTCGGAGTCCTTTCTCTTGGCCCCATTGTTACTTATTCCATGCAAAGTTAATGACAACAAAAATTTTGCTTTAACCAATCAGGTTTTGAGCTTTTTATAATCCCTTCTTGCGTGTCTTCTATGTAATAAATTACCTTTATTTATACAAGTTAATAATACATATGTCATGTAAATTTCAAATCAAGTTATATTTTATCCTTTCTTTTTTAATTTATTCAAATCAAAGGACCCTCGTTTTCAATTTAACCTACCTTGATAGCATTATTGTGGCCGGTAAACAACAAAAAAGAGAAATATGATTTTATGAATGTTAAAAGTGGGAAAGACACCTTCATGTTTTGGCAATTATTCTGAGCAATCATTTCTTCAAATGTGGCGTTCATCCTTTGATATCACCTCAAAATAATCAGTATGTCTAAAATAAATTGCTTAAAGTAACAGTTTTATTAAAAGTCACGATGGTAATTCTTATAAATAAATACATACTAAATAGTTACCAGAATCCAATATAAAGAATGTAAGAGTGGAGTAATAGTTTTTGTGGGAAGGAAGCAGCTTGTTTGTATTCACAGAGCAGACAGTCCCACTGACTTTAGGATTAGATGTAAAACTTTAATTATGTAGCTGCGGGCTGCTGGGGGATCTCTAATGATGCATTCAAAACCTACACAAGTCTATTTCTAACGTGCTGAGTGGAACGTATCTACATCCTCTATTCATATCTACATCAGGGTGTTTTCTCATCAAAACTTTAGGGTGTTGCTGTTGTTTTGTTTTTTTATCATTATTGTAATTTGGTAGGTATATCTGACATAATGAGATCATGTTGGTTTTTTGAGTTTACAATGCAAATAAAGTTTGTGTACATATTCTACAAAAAAAAAAAAAAAAGGGCCTCTTTGTCCTTTTAATTTGGCTTGACATAATTATTGTTGGGCTGTACAGGGGTTTGAGTTCCGGAGTAGTGGTAGGGCTTGAATCACTGTCTGTTCTATGTGGAGTTTGCATGTATGTGTATGTGTAGGTTTTCTCTGGGTAATATAGTTTTCTCCCACACTCCAAAAAACATGTATGTTAGGCAGAAGTGGTAGCGTAGCAAAAAAATTTACTCAAGTAAAAGTATAGTTACTTCAAAATATTTTTACTCAAGTAAATGTAAAAAGTAGACCTAAAAAAGTGATTCAAGTAAAAGTAAAAAGTATGCGTTGAAAAAAATACTGAGAAACTTTAAAAGTAACATCTGATATATTTGTAGACATAAGAATATAAACAACACAACAAAATTTGCATTTTCAAAATAAAGCTAAAAGATCAGTTAAAAAAAAAAGAAGAAGGAAGATTTCATAATTTTTAAATACCTGAAATAAATGCACAAGTTTTTAAACCAAAAGTTTTCTGCATTAACAAAAATCATAGTTTTAAATGATGGTGTTTCTACCTCAAAAAAGGCAAATTCGCCTCATATACAAATCTAATATTAATTAATAATAATAATAATCTGACATATCAATCTAAGAAAATCATCTAAAGTTGCGTAAATGACTTGTTTGGAGCTTGAGAAAGAGTTGGAGAAATTTGGCATTTTTGCTGGTGTTTTGTTTGTAGACAAGGACTTTCGTTTCCTATGAGAGTTAATCAGGTCTAGGGTTAACGTTAGGGTCAGGTTTACGTTTGACAAAACTTCCAAGTTGTCAATTATGCTTTTTGCTGAAACTATGACTCTGAAAGGGTTTAACTTACACTTTCTTATTTTTGTATATAAATAGTATAACAGATTTAAACCACTAGTGCTAGCATTGTTTTACTGTTAATGTGCTTATTAGCCGAACAGCTCTGGACACAGCTCAGATTAAAAAGACGCTAAATCAATTTGGACTGCTACGTAGGCTAATGAGTCGTTTGTAATTACTGAATTAGATTAAACTTACAGCAGAACGTTTTCTCAGGTTGGAGTTTTTGTAGTCAGAAATGTCCGTTTGCTTTGGAGCGCACAACAGACAACGCATCACGTAGCTGTTTTTTTGTGTTTGGGACGAATTAAATATACTTTCAAAATGAGGCCAGGGATGCTTGCTGACTTCGCTGTTTCTTGTTGTTCAAGATAAACATTGGCTACATCCAGTTTGGCCATTTTTACCTGCATTAGCAATAACTTGTTTTCCAAAATAACTTTTTGTGTAAAGTTTTGTTTTCTTTCAAAAATGGGCATGGGTACATCTGATAGGTCAGATGGAGTCATGTGACCATGCTCACTAAATTTGATTGGAGGAACGTTTTCTACAATCATCCACAGATGGAAGCGCTCTTCAGAAAATACTTATTGTGCTGAAAAACGTGGTAAAATCAAGAATAGTAACGGGTTAATTTCTGCCCAATGTAACAGAGTAAGAGTAGTGTTTTTTACTTATAAATTTACTCGAGCAAAAGTAAAAACTATTAAAAATACTCATAGGAGTACATTTTATTCAAAAAGTTACTCAAGTAAATTTAAAGGAGTAAATGTAATGCGTTCCTACCCACCTCTGATATTAGGTTGAAGGGCTGTTATGAGATTGTCTCTGGGAATAAGTGTGTGTTCATGATTGTCTCTGTGTGTGGCCCCACAATACAGTATGACTCAGATGACTCAGAAATTAGGATACAAATTTTGAGCGTCATTTACAGACATAACACAAACTCTTGACCTTTTCTGACATAGTCTAATTGTATCATTATTTGTTCTCACGTCCCGGATCTCGTCTATCAGTTCATCATTGCACAAAACAAATATCCACATCAACACGATATTATCCCACTTCTGTCAACGAGTGAATGGTTAGACTGAAACGCTACCTGATGACAGGCTGGGCTTCACTGGGATCAAAGGTAAATATCAGTGTGTTAAAAACTAGTCTGATAAACACAGTTTTTGCTTGGCTCTGCAAAACTAATGTTACCCATAAATTCATTCCTATAAAAACACTACGGTAGGAAAACAGTTTGAGGAGACAGTGGTGCATGGCAAATTCTTCTAAATCTACCCCTAACTGTGAGTTTTTCCTTTTTTACTGCAGGTTTACACTCTCGCACATGCACATTCTCTCTCACACACATGCATATGGTTTCTTTAAAAAAGCATCCTTGCTGCTTTGCAGTGATAACATGATTTTTTCTTGTGCAAGAAATATTTGTTAGCCAGGTGAAATCATACCAATGTGTTCCGTTGATCCTCTATGAGTCTTGCTGCTGACATGAACTTGACTGTGCCTTTGGGTTCTTCCTTAATCTCTAAAGCCTTTTGATAGCTGCGTGATTTGTTGCCAAAATTTTTCATCTCACAAACATGCACGACAAGCAGACTTAAAGCCAAAACAGCCCTTAGTTCGGCGTGGGCCCGTACGTCCATCAGAAAAAGAAAAGATTTCTCATACAGGCTCATCAAGGAGCAGTTGACTCTCATCTCACAAGATAGGACTCGTTTAGGAATCCTCCGCCTGTCTGCTGGCTTAGATGCAGAAAAGGTCCAATTATGGTCATCAACGCATGCTTCAATTACAGGTGTGGCATATCGTACTAGCGTAACACGTCTGTGGTTTTATTTGCTTGAGTTTTCATACAACTCATAACTTGAATGAGAACATCTGAAAATCTGCAAAAAACTGACACAAAAGAAAGACATTAACTGTTATTTTTTGTATTGATTTTCAAGCTCGTGTTTGAACCGGGTTGAGCAGTGAAAGGGGATCAACATATCAACATGGAACCCTTTGCATCGTTGCTAATTTAAAGCAACAATCCCACAGCAGAGACAAAGGCGTTATCATGAAAATGAGTCATTTCTTTTTTGTAGTTCATGCTAAAAAGATTTGTGACTGAATCAGATGTTCTTCTTGTAGATACAGTCGAGACGTCATAAACTTTGTCTGACAAATGACAGAGATTGATGCTCCAGTTGCATAGCAACAGTAATAAAATGCTCCCTCTTATGGCTGTGCTTTTCACACAAGAAACGCACAACACTGTGTTAAAATCTTCAAAGCATTTCCTCCACCATCACTGTGCGATTATAACAAATCAGTCGGAACATACTCAGCTCGCATCTGGAGGGTTAACTCTGATTTGTTAACACGTGTGTTTTCTCTTTAGAGGCGAGGAACAAAGTGAACGTGTTTAATGTTGAAGTTTGAATGAAATGTTCAATAAAAATGTTTTTTAACAAATACTTACTGTTATAATTTGGCATTGGTAGAGGTAGAATAAAAGACCTTCCGAAGCTAAGAGCACATTAACTGTTCATTAGGACCCGCCATTGCTATCTCTAGCCTATTCCACATTTATTACTATAAACATTGCATTAAAAAGCAGGGACACAAATGAATAATTGTATATTTTATGCATCCAAAACACTGGTAGTGAATACAAAAAGCCATTATATAATTTTCTGCTAGCCTAATAGTGTTGAATCACAAACTCGTGTTAGTCATTTTTCGGCTGTAAATACCTATAAAATACGTATTTCCAAAAGTTGTGTTTCCTGTTGTAGCCTTTTCTAAAGAAAGTCAGTTTTTGAACGTGTGTTTTTACTTTGAAGAATTTGACTGCAATTTCCCCATAATTTGACAAATAAAGGTTTTCTTGATAAAGGGTTTCTTGACCAATCACATTACAGCCAGCATTTGTTGCCAGGTAGTTTAAAATCAGCAGAGATTCTATTAAGACTTTTAGAGTCCATTCTACTGGCTCACTCTACGCAAAGTGAATGACAATAAAACTTTGCTTCAACCAATCAGACTTTAAGCTTTTCTTGCGGAGTCGTTCATACAGTCATTGGACATTCTCAATGGCCCACCTATGATACCAATTTCAAACGCCCTGATTGGACCATCAAAGAGCCAAGCAGCCAATTTAGCAAACAATGTCTGTGGCAGACTAAATTAATAAAAGTATTGTTTTGTTGCTGTAAAACTATTTTTATCCCCTGAAGGAGAAGAGCAGGTGGCCAATTTACATTCAAGGGCCATAAGAGGTAGACTTTTCCAAAAAAGTTTAACAAACTAAAGACATCTGAGTAGCGTGGCACAGTACAAGTGTCCACATCTGTAGATAGCTAATGTGGAAAAGTGACGGGACATGCTGAATCTTAAGCGTTGGTAAATATTGTTAGACTTACAAATTAAAGAAGGTAATGAGGTCTTTATTCAATTCAAGATACTTTATCAATTTCAGTGTCTGAAAATGCAGTTTAAGAAGAGCGGTCAGCACCAAAAATATCAGCTTAAAAAAAAAACGCCGTCAGGTGATGCTGAGTTGGTTGGAATGGAGCTGGTTCAACCTCTTAGTGGCACAGCAGCATGTTGGAACAGAGTTAGAACAGTCACTCGGTGGAGCAGAGCTGTCACAGTTGCTTGGTGGAACGGAGCTTGAACAGTTGATGAGTAGACGTCACACATGACTGTTCGCTCTGTGCCGGATGGAATGCAAGTTACCATGGCAACAGTGTGGGAAAGCTCCCATGGCATGTAATAATGACTTAACCTGACCACTAAAAGCTCCACATCTCTACAGCAACTCCCATCCTTCACTATCGTTGGAACAGCACTCATTATTCTTCACAAATACCACAAAAGGGAGGAGACGGCAGGTAGGGAGGTAGGTGTCTTCCTTGGAGAAGACACCTAACCCCCGCTTCTCCCACCATTGGCGCCGTCGAAGGGCAGCCTGCTGCGGTGTAAGGAGCGCAGCACACAAATTTCCCCAGTGAAGGATGAATAGAGTGTTTAATTTTAAAACCACCATCTTTTGTTTTTGCTGGTTGGTTTTTTCTGTTTCTCACTTCTGTCCACAATAAGTGATGTCTGTTATGAAGTTTTGATCAGTGTTATTCGTTATCAAGATGCTGATTGACGAAGATGGAGTGCTACCAAAAGGCTTAGGTAAGACATGCAAGGTTGGACACAATTTTCTGAAAGATTTACGCAGTACTAAAACCAGGAAATCAGACTGACGGTTTATGTTTTTTTTCTCACCAGGCAGAATTAATCTTCTGAGGTTTTTAATATGGTTTTTAATAAGGGCCAAATATGCTGTGTTTTGAGAAATGTTGACAGAATATTGCTAACTGAATTATTCTAAATTAACAACTCAATATTTTCCATCTTTTTTTTGGCATCACTTCTTCTTCTTTTGCCATTTCCCTTCAGGAGTAGCAACAGCAAATAAATTTTCTCCATCTAATCCTATCTGCTGCATTTCAGGCAAGAGGCAGGTTACACCCTGAATAGGTCACCAGTCTGTTGCAGGAGCACACATACACACAACCATCCACACACACAATCATTCCTCAGGGCAATTTCATACTGGCCAATCAACCTAACACAAATGTTTTTGGAGGGTGGGAGGAAACCGAAGTACCCGAAGAAAACCCACACATATACGGGGAGAGCATGCAAACTCCACACAGAAAGGCAGTGATTCAAGTCTCATCCTACCCAGAACTTGAACCCCCAACCATAATATTACTGGGCTACTATTATAACCCATATTATAACTCATATTATAAAAGCTTTTATTTTTATAATCTCTTTATGGCAAGAAGTCGGTATAATCCCTTATTCCTCGGAGCGATCCATCGTATCCATCGTGGAAGTCGTTGAAACGTCTTGATCATCAAATACTCTGTCCTTTCTACGATAATTTTTTTATGTTTGGAGGCTCGGACAAGAAGGTTTGATAGGCTGCATATACTCATTTTAAACATTTTATTTTTATCATACTGTATTAATCCGGGCGGCACGGTGGCGCAGTGGGTAGCACAGTGGCTTCACAGCAAGAAGGTCATGGGTTCGAGTCCGGGGTGCGGACGAGGCTTGGAACACTGTCCTTTCTATGTGGAGTTTGCATGTTCTACCCATGTCTGTGTGGGTTTCCTTCAGGTACTCCGGTTTCCTCCCACCCTCCAAAGACATGCATGCAAGGTTGATTGGCCGGTGCCAGATTGCCCCTAGGAATGAGAATGTGAGTGGATGGTTGTATGTGTTTGACCCTGCGATGGACTGGCAACCTGTTTGGGGTGTACCCTGGCCCTAGCCTTGAATCAGCCGGGATGCATTGACCTGCAGCAGGCATCCAATGGTGGGAGAAACTGGAGGTTAGGTCTCTTCTCCAGGGACACTTAGGCATGACCTCAGCAGGAGTCGAATCGGCTACTCTTCATTCCAAATATGGCATTTTTTAAAACTGAGCTACGCCTCCTCCTGTCTTTTATAAGCAACCAATAAAAACAAATTAAAATAATTTTGCAACAAAAACATGACTAATTATTTGAATTTGATTGATCATGCTGGGGAGACCCCTCATGTTTTGACCCCTCTTTAAACAACCTCGTGTATTCAGTGTGTATAAATAGATGCGCCCCCTACAGGCAGCGCTCCATCACTCCTCCCTCCTCCTCCTCTTGCTGCTATACTCCACTCTCTGACTCCTCAGCTCCTCATTCACTAGAAGATGGCGGACTGCGCTCCACTATTAGATGAGGAACTCTCGTCCTTTGTCTTCAATTACCTGACAGAAAACTCCGGCAGTCAGGTAGGATTTCTGAGGACATGTAGAGGACTTTGCGCTTTACAGGGTGCAGGTTGCGTCTTTTCCGCGCTGCAGCGGCTCCGTATGATTCTGTCCCCGCTTTCTCAGCAGCATCTCCGGTACCTCTGCGAACCGGCGTCCCTGTGTCTGTTTTTCACATTTATTTGGAAGGAAAAGCCAGCAGTGATTTGCTGAATGGAAGCAGTTATATGTTTAAGTGAGGATTCATTTTTACGCAAAAAAAAAACTTCAGACGCATTCTTTAAGTGAAGTTTTTATTTCAGAGCCGGAGACTTGGACACGTGGTGCGCTTCTCCACGCGTTGCCATAGCTAGAGGTTTATTATGATAATCTGACATTACTATCTAACATGATACACACGTGGATGTTTGATTTTTACACTTCTTGCGAGAATAAATGCGTTTGTGCTTTTTACAAAGTAGTTATTACCGAGAAAAAAAATCTACGAAATGAGATATTTTTCGTATTGAAAGTGGTATTTTTTTTGTAAATCTGCTGCACTGCAGTCCATCATCGCTGTGTGTTGGTATTTATTCACTTCATTTGTAAGCTGCTTGCCCTGCCACGCGGATTTAGCTCAGGATCTCCGGGTTGGATCTTTACGATCTGCTGCTAGTTGCGCTCTGAAGTTTAGCAACACCCACCGATGAATCATTTCAACGCAACTCATTACACTCTCTTCCTTTAAGTTACCAAAACAAAGAATGTTGACTAAGGTCGACTATTACTGAGAAAGTTACTGCCAATTTGTTTTGTAATACTTGCGTAATTACACTCCTATCCACGCGATTTATTTGCTTTGCTATGCCAGAAACGCGTGGATTGTTTGTCTGATTGGGTCATTATGACAGATTGTCTCTCTGTTGGAAGGAAGAGGAGGGGGGTTAAAGGTGGTGTGCATCAAGGGGAGCATCTCTTTGTAGAATACACTCCTCTCCTCATCTTAATCTCCCTCTTGGAATATGCACAGGATTATTTCAGTCCATGTAAAAGCCATGACAGGTTCTGTCATCAGGTTTGAGAAGCATTTTGGGGGTCTCACTGCATCACTTTGTGACATAACTACACTGAGATGCTTGGTAACGCTCCTTAATAACAGGGGTCATTGTTGAATGTGATGCATCTTTGGTTTGGATGTAGCGGATATAGTCTTGGTCCTGATGGTGGTGTCTGTGCGTGTGTGGATGTGTTGGGGGGGAAGAGGAAGGGCGATCTGTCACAGCTGATTGGCAGCTTAAGCAGGTTAAATCAGTGTGTGGTGGGATCCAGAGAGACTGGGAGCTATTTATAAGCTGCAGCAGTGACACGCGCCTCTACATCACACAGTGGAGAGAGGACAGATGGAAACATGGTGACATAGAGGAATTCACCTGTTTTTTTTTTTTTTTACACCAAAAAAGCACCTTGTGTTCTCTTTATACACATCCCCATTCAAATAAACTCCATCTTTATAACGAACCGAAAATTTGTCGGTTCAGACAGACCCAAATCTTTCTCGAATGAGGAGAAACCGATGAAAGATGGAACCATAAAAGAAAATGTAATGTGCAGAGCTTGAGAGGTGGGATGCTGAATGTCAATGAGAAGATTTCCGGCTCCTCGTCGTGAAGCTTCATTTGTTCACTCTTTAACCTTCACAGATTTTTTTTTTTACACTAGATTGCTGCAAGGACCTTGGCTAGGGGGGTGTGTGGGGGGGGGGGGGGATAAAGTACACGTTGAGCAGGAGGAAATCTACCTGAGCAGCATAATCTATGTTCTGTCTTCATCTACCGTCTGATAAGATTATCTATTCTCCAAACGTGGCATTAATATGTTAATATTTACACACGGTTATTAAGGGTTGGATGATGGTTTTCCCTCGCTCTGGCTAGTGTGTGTATATGTGTGTGTGTGCATAAGACTCTTGCCCCTGCCGGCTGATTATTGTAGTACTCTATCCTCGTGACTGGTGTTACAGAACTAGGCTGCTGCAGTCATGTGATGTGTAGTGGTAGGAGGGAGGGAAGGACGGACGAAGAGAGAGAGGGTGAGAGAGAGGTGTTGCCATGACGTAAAGAAGGATGGGCCATTCCTCCTCCCAACATGTGACTGCTTCCTCCTCGCTTATATTCATGACACACATACATAAAGTAAACAAGCTCCCTGCAGTTTCTCTGATTATTTTCCCCTCTGGCTGCATTTAGTTCCTTAGAATAAACTCTGATTTAATCCTGCTGCCCTTCTCATGTGTTAAATTGGTTTGTAAACTGAAATATTGAACTTTTTATTTCACAGAAAATTATTTGTGGTTGCAAATATATGTCATGCCTACTGTAGGTCAGAATTTTCTCGGCCGTGGAGACATGTGTCTACCACCTGAGATCTGTATGTATATTTTTTTGGTTAACCAGCTTGTGCAGGGTTAAGCTGAGCAGCACATGCACCGAAAAAAAGAGGAAACAACATAGCGTAGGCTTTTGATGTCATCATTTTTTTTAGCATGGTGAGAACATGGAGTTCCTTTTCATAAGCACATGTTAAAAATGGAAAATAATCTAATTTACAGTCGTGTCTTGCATTCGTGAAAAATTCAAATGAAGTCGCCAAGGAATATTGAAACATTTTGTTCTATAGCATCGGAATTAATATAAAAGGATGTCGGTGGACGTAAAATTATTCAAGAAATAAGGTTTTGTTCAGTAAATGGTGAAGTTTTTTAAACCGTTTTGAGGAAAAAAGCAGATGGAAAAATGCTATATAAACACAGTTCCGTCATCTTCCGCTCATCCAGGGTCGAGTCGCGGGGGCAACAGCCTCAGACGGGAAGTTTAGGCTTCTCTCACCAGCGAGGCACTTAGGGGGGCATTCTGACCAGATGCCCGAACCACCCCATCTGGCTCCTCTCAACCTGGAGGAGGAGCGTCTCGACGCCAAGCTCCTCCCAGATGGCAGAGCTCCTCACCCAATCTCTGAGTGAATGCACAGCCATCCTGCAGAGGAAGCTCATTTTGGCCGCTTGTACCTGCGATCTCATTATTTCGGTCACCACCCACAGCTGGTGACCATAGGTGAGGGTTAGAACGTAGATCGACTTGTAAATCGAGTGCTTTGCTTTTCTCTCTTTACCACAACGGACCGATGCAGCGTCCTAATTATTGCTGATGCCGCTCCATCCTTCCCCCACTCGTGAACAAGACCCCGAGATACTTAAACTCCTCCACTTGGGGCAGGACTTTGTCCCTGATCTGCAAGGGGGCATTCCACCCTTTTCCCGGCGCCTCTTGGATTTGGAGGCGCTGATTTCCATCCCGGCCGTTTCACACTCGGCAGCAAATTGATCCAGTGAGAGCTGGAGATCAAGTTGTTTTTTTTTTTTTGCATGTAGTGCTTTTTGTGTTGTAAGACTGTATTTTTCATTTTTAGTTTGCGAAACAAAGCTAGACTCGTTTCCTCTTTCGGTTTTACTCCTGGTTTGCTACAAGTGAAAAAAAAATGACAATAACCCAATTTGATGAAAGAATCCTTGATGTTTCATTTTTGGAAAGAATGAATTTTGTGTTGTTTAATTCTCAAAAAAGAAGAAAAAAAGCTAAACCAAAACCGGTAAAAAATTCTAATGAAGAACTTTGTGTCTTAGTTTGGACCCAAATTTTTACTGGTGCAAAAGTAGCATGCAGATTGTACTTTTATGGTATTTCAATTTTTTGTTAGTTTCTAACATATTTGAACATTATTTCCACATCGCAAACATATCTGGAGTGATTATCTTTGGCCTTGAGACTCTTTTACATGGGCGCATTGGAAATCAAACCGACAATTTTTTGGTCCAAAGGAAGCCATTTTTCCATTGAGCTACCATAGAGCCTTCCAGTCCAGAATTCGGGCAGTATTCGAACACCAGGTTGTTCTTGATTGTAGTTTGTCTTTTCTGCCATGGCCACATGCTGAAGGGCTTTTGTTGCATGCACATACTCTGCTAACTTTTGGCCCATCTCTTGGTCCCTCAACACGGAGTGCTGTTTTAAGTGAATGCACCAAAATAACAATAAAATAGTGAGCGCTAGCCATTCAACTTGATGCGTTCTACACTGTTTGGAGCCTCAAACAATATTCAAGCTGTGTAATGCAATGTAACCGGGGTGGTTCTAAGTAGGAAGCAACAGGTGGAGGGAAATTCACAGTCTTAAAAGCAGAAGTGAAACTGAATAAATGTCTTTATGAGGTTTTTTGGGACGAATACCACATTTTCTTAGCTAACTAAAGATACCTTGGCTATTGACTAACATATGCTATGCAAGAAACGCCATTTGTAGCCACAACATAGCTAACAAATTAAACTTTTTAAACTATCCTCTTACTGAATTAAACATTCTAGGTTCTTTTTAGCATTTTTTTGTCAAAAGTAAACTCACATTTTTAAACATTAAACTCAAACGTAGGCGCTTTACAAACTGTCCAAACTCTACAGATTCCATTGGTAATTATTGACCGGGTGTGGATGGTCGCTCTTGGTTTGCTCTGTGGACTTAGTCTGTGTAGATCAGAGTCTTAGCTTCTGTGCCATGTCCTGCTGAAACAGGACACAACCAGCTAAAGGCAACATGCTGGTAAAATATTAGCCGCGGTACATCTAGACCCTTGTGATGTTCAGAGGGGAGGTTAAGCAACCTCAATCCAACAGGCAGGAAGTCATATGTGAATTTAAAAAAAAGTTGTTTTCTGGTGGAAAGCAATAAAACTCGGGCAGAATTTTTGTTATTTCGATGTGTGTATGGAATGGCAGCCGTTAGCGATTCATTTAATCAAATCCAGCTGAACCAAGAGGGATTATAAAAGTTTAACACAAGATTAAAGTTGTACTTGTTCTTGTACCCAAAACTGGTTGAATTCCAGATTTGAAACTTGGTAAGATTGATAAAAATTGTCAAAATGTAATCACAAAGCCGCTAAATTACAATTTTAATTATTTCACTTAGTTAATTGCAGTGTAAACGACGCCATGAAAAGCTGGATAAAAGATGGTATTCATTATCCTTTTTCTACTTCGCGGCTTTGGGACCGACACATTCTGAAAGTGTCAGCCGGCTTTTCATCATGTAACCATGACGGTTCGGTGTCGGCATGTGGATGATGTCTGCGTGTGAGCTCTTTTTCTAGCAGCCGGTCAGCTTATCCCCAGATATCAGGTGATCCGATCCAATTTCAAACAGGAAGTTACACGGTCTCCCACTGACCGCGTTCAAGTAGATTTGGTACAAAGAGTGTTAAGACTTATTTAGCTCTGTATGCCTTCAATTTAGAGTTAAAAATGAACATTTCAAGTAATTTGATTGGACAAATATATTTTATTTGTTCATCTGAAAGTAGTTAAAGAAGCATAAATACAATTTGGATAGAACGATAAAGTTTGGGCTCCCAAACTGGTCCGATTGATGCGAGTAAAAATATCAGAGCTTTGAGGATTCCCGAGGTGATGGATACAGGTGTTATTGGCAGTGACTGGGATTTACTTTGTGCCAAGGACAGATAGACACACTTTCTTTGCTAGTTAGCGTCTCAGCTCACAGATTCTGGCATTTTTCTTCCACCCTCCCCTGCGTTTCCTCTGGTGGATTTCTCTCTATCATCCAATGTTTTATTTCCAAACTGTGCCATTATCTCTCTCGCCTTTCCAATCCCGTTTGTCTGAGTCGTGATGTGCAGTGCTGCAGTGTGTGTGTGTGTATGTGTGTGTGTGTTAGTGACTCACCTGTCCCTTCTTCTAGAGTGCATTGCATTAAAACACACGCGCACTCCGGCATCCCAATGATGTATTCAGAAGGAGTCTCATGCAAATGTATTGACATGTAAATAAGTGTAATAAAATTTAAAAATCAACCACATATTTTTAGCAGGCTTTAGTTCAAGGGTGTGCAAACCTTGACACTTAAATTTAAGTTAAAAAACTGAACTCAGGCAGTTTTTTTTTTCTTAATTCGGCTCCTCACGACTAATGTCTTGAATTCAACTTCCTTCCACTGGATGAAGCCCCTCTTCTATTCAGAAAACTTTTTTTTTTTTTTTGATACCGGGTTATTTAGATAAGATTTATTAAAACATTTTCAGAATAAATGGGAAAGTGACTTTCCGAATTCCCAATTGCGTTCCCGTGTTGGTTGAAGTGATTTTATGTTCCACGTATGCATGTTTGAGTAATTTGTTTTCGACCACGCTGATATTCCAACATAAGAAGCAATTGTTTTTAGTGTACACGCTCTCATGATGCTTAGACCATTCCCTCAGGTATTGCTCTCCCTCCCCTCATGCGTTCACAGCACAAGAGGGTGAATTCACACTGTTCCGTTTCGTTGTCTTACGCTCATCCGGGGCTGGGTCGCGGTGGCAACAGTCTCAGACGGGAAGCCCAGGCTCCTCTAAATCTTCCAGCTCACCCGGAAGGATCCCGAGTCGTTTCCTGGGTTCCCCGGTTAGCTCAGTTGTGAGACATAGTCTCTCCAGCGGGTCCGGGGTCTGCCTCTTGGTCTCCTCCCGGATATCTTCGGGATATATATTCCCGAATATCCTATTCCAGAGCTAACAAAAAGTACCATGTTTATTTATGTGCGCTTCGGTAAGACAAAAGTACAATAGCCCTTCTTTAAATAAATACTATTTCAAGTTTGGGGCGCCAGATTAAAAGCCATGCTTGGGCACAAATGGCGCTTTGGTCATACTTTGCCCACCCCTGCTATATACAGTATACCTCTTAAACATTTAAGTTGTTGCAATTAGGTTAGGAGTTAAGAGTCGGGTAGTCAAAGGTTAACGTGTCAAAAGTTTGTCCCTCCGATATAATCTGATGGTTGGGGACTTTGTCTGATTGCATCAGATTTTCTTTTATATTGCAGTAAATTGTTTTATCATTTTATTTAAAAGAATCTGCTAAAATAAAGTGCTTCCAACTTTATTTGGTGGTTCTGTCGTTACGTTGCAAATCTTCACTGTAATCTGATTTTTCCAAGAATAGCTAAATGTGAATTGAGAAACGGCTGATTTTCAGCAAATTTATGTTCCAAGGATGGCGTTGGGGATATGTTTGTTTCCTCCCAAATCCCTGTGAGGTTCACCAGGCATCCGGCTCAGACACTGATCCTCCTCCACGCCTCTCCGGAGGGGCCTGTGCGCATACATCTTTCAGCGTGTCACATGCTAGCTTGTGCTGTTGCTAGCTCATTTGCTAGCAGAGGCTGCCATGCATCTCAATAATTAATTATCTGGTGCTTCATCAGCTGCTCACTCAGACTTTTTTAGGCTTTACAGCTCTAATTATCCTGGATGTAATTATATCTTTTCTATTTGTTGTCCGCTAAGTCAACAACTACTTTTGTTTTCCGAACTCATTTGCTTTAGTTTCTCTTGAATGAAAGGGATTTTTTTATCTCCTGCATCTGAGATTCTGCAGTTGAAGACATTAGCACTAATTCTGTGAATAATTTGATAAAATTATAAGCTATCTTGACACATTTAGTTTTCACTTTGGCTCAGATTGATGAGCTTTAAGCCCGTTTTTGCTATTTTAGAGACTCGGATTTGGTTAAATGTTCCATCATCTTGCTGACTGGATGCCAATTAACTTTATCAGATTTTGATTGCTACCCCAGTTGTTTTTTGATTTGTACCAATTACTTGTACTCATTATACTGCTTAATGCAACTTGTTAGTTTCCAATGCTAGCTCTTGTGAACGGGTTGGATTCATTTTAATGCAAACTGAGATGATTATGTTGTTGAAGTTACATTGATCACCCATTTGTGATTTGAATGATTACTTTCCATGGCACCATTCCGTCTCCCACTTCATCCTTCCCCCGCTCGTGAATAAGCCTCCGAGATTCTAAAAGTCCTCCACTTGGGGCAGGAATCTGCCTCTAAACCGTACATTCTTGTAGGAGGTCTTGGATTTGTAGGTGATGAGGTGTTTCAGGCACGTTCTACCGGGAGGAGGTCTATGGGCAAGATCCAGGACCTGCTGGACAGACTATGTCTCATAGCTGGACAGGGAATGCCTCGGGATCCTCCTGGGTGAGCTCAAGGATGCATCCCAAATCAGAGAAACCTGGGTTTCTCATCTGAGGCTGTTGCCCCGGCAACAGAACAAACTTTCCCTGGCTCTGTGTTACTTGCATGTATATTTGTATTAGGTTGGTCTATAACACTTGTATGAAGTTTTTGAGACGATGTGATTCAGGCCCTGTCCACACGTAGCCGGGTATTTTTGAAAACGCATATAATTTTATCCGTTTTGGCCTGCCGTCCACACAAAAACAGAGGGTTTTTTTTCACTCAAAACCAGCGTATTTGAAAACTCCGTCCAAAGTACAGATTTTGGAAAACTTCGTTTTTGCATTTGTGTGTGGACGTGCGAAACAGAGATTTACGTTTTTATGCGTCACTACCTGCGACAACTAATACACATACATCATTCGTGTGCGTCCTTGTTTTCAAAAGCAGACAGTGGGCAGTATGGATCCACGGAAACAGACATTACTTGGCATTACTAGCTCAGATCTTACATTTAGATAAATACTGCCAACCACTGATCTGGTATGGTTTTAACCGCACTCAGAAGCAAATTTATACGGCTCTGTGTGGACGCTGATATTTTGAAAACGGTTACGTGTGGACGCGAGGGTTATCTTAAAGCGGAGGACAGCAGATATGCGTTTTCAAAAATACCTGGCTACGTGTGGACATGGTCTCAGTTGTAGGCGTTTCTAACTAATCTAATACCTAAACATGTCCGCCTTCTCAATGCAAATATGTCAGCTTAATTATGTTATGACTAAACAGATATCGCAGTTTCAGAATGAAGTAGAGGTTTATGATTACTAAAGATAACGTCCAAGTTCATTAAGGTATTCCCACACCGTCAATTACAATTAATCTACAATTCATTACCAATAAGATGCTGCTTTTCATTTCATCGTGTGGTCAATTCTTCTGCATTCTTTCCAGAGTACCACAACCTTCTCACACTAGTAACCTTTAGCCTAGTTAGCAAACATGGCTTGCACGACAGCATGTTTCAGAGAAAAAACTTTAACATATTTCTTCATTTGATTGATTTAAATCAAAGAAAAAACGGACTAATCTCATACTGGTTTTCTGCTTGGAGCCTGTTTTACGTATTCTACTGGAGCTTGTGCACCATTTCAATCTGGAACGTATTGGCTTATGATTCATTCGTGGTAGTGCTGCAGCTTATTTGATTTGACAGTTTAGTCACTAATCTGAAATCATTGCCCCAGAAGAAGTCAGCGTGGAATGAAGGCTTACAGGGGCATGGGGGCAGGGGATGTCCAAGGTCATGTAGCCGGTGGAAGAGACAGTGTTACAGAATTTCTAAATCCAGTTTTTAGTTCTTTTTGCTTTCACACGGATGGGTTTTCTTCTGAGTTTGCATTACCTCTTAGGTGAAGCAGCACTCAACCACATAAAGTTATCAACTACGATTGCAATATACTTTGATATCAAATTGTCATCACGATAATTAAACTTGCAACTAGCTAATTGCGAAAAATTTTACATTTTTGCTCTGTCTTTCACAGTTTATGCTTTTTCACTCACACATTGTCTCTGTGTGACTCTGAGCAGCTAACTGATTTGTCAGGCTGTTCAGAGCCGGCCAATCAGCTTTGTACAAGAGAGGTCAGGGGCGGGGCCAGGAAAACCCTTGAGGAAGTAGTTAGCGGCTTGAAAATACTTAAATAAAGTTAGAGAAACATTAGAAGTACTGTTTATAGATGTTTTGAGATCTAATAAGGTGGAAAGTCAATATTGTGGCGCATTTTTGGAGTTGAAATAAAACCCATATAGCAAAACACATCAGATAGCATTTAAGTAGCATGGCTGATAGGTGTCGTTAATAAGCAACTTTTTGTTTTCCTCTCATTTTCTTGTCATTTGTGTGCAGTTGATATGTGCAATTATATGGTGGCTCAGTAGTTAGAGTGTTCGCCCTCAAACCGGAAGTCAACCGGAAGTTTGCGGGTTTGGATCCCACTCAGTGCACGGCTGAGGTTTTTGGAGAACACACCTAACCCCTTATTTCTCCCAACATTGGTGCCGTCATAGATGGCAGCCTGCCTCGGTAAAATGCAGCACATAAATTTCCCGGAGAGGGATTAATAAAGTTTTTTTTTTATTATACTTTGTCATCAAATAGTTGGAAAATGGCCTTTTTATATTTAAATCCCAAAAATGTATCAAAATTCTAAAACAAAGTAAATTACACTTGTTGCAAAACACAATTTTCAACCGAAAAGCCTTTTTCTTGTGAAAATCAAATATTGCAATATCCGACAAAAAATTGTAACTTGCTATTTTCTGGATCTCCTGGCAACACAGAATGTTTCTCGTGTGCGTATTGTTATGGTGAGAAAAATAGAAGGAAGAGCCATTAGAAAGTATAAAAAAAAACCCACTAAAGAACATTGAGTGACAGAGTTATTAAGTATTCCTCGACCGCCTCGCGCCACCTCAATTTATATGAAAATCTATTCAGTCTTTCCATCGTGTTCCAGGTTGTTGCTGTTGTGACTCAAAGCAGAGTTTAATGTGAAGATGTAAATTTTCCTCCATCTCATCTCTCATGTTTCTACACTGAGCTATGGCTTTTAATACAGATTACATACTTTACAGGCGTTAATGTGAGTCATGGTTATCACCTCGCATCCTGCTGTTTGCTTAGGATTTTTATCTTCTAGCATTCATCAAAATAAATTTACTCTGTTTTTCGTGATTGTTACATGTCTTCTTGTGGACGGGTATGTTTGTGATCTGCCCTTATTGTTAAATAAATAAATGAATTACTGTATTCATCCCTCACCAGGGAAAGTTGCGAGCTGCACTCCTTACACCGCAGCAGGCTGCCCTTCGACGGCGCTAATGGTGGGAGAAGTGGGGGTTAGGTGTCTTCTCCAAGGACCCTAGACGTGCTCCCTGTGGGACGCAAACCCACGAACTTCCGGTCCACGCGTGAACGCTCTAACCACTGAGCGGCCGTCTTCTCTGGATATGGAAAAAATAATCCCATTTTGCAGCTGCGTGGTGCAGTGGTTAGCTCGGTGGCCTTACAGCAAGAAGGTTGAGGTTCGAGTCCCGGAGAAGGGGTGAATCTTGAAACACTGGCCTTTCAGTGTGGAGTTTGCATGTTCTCCGGGTGCATGCATGGGTTTTCTGTGGGTGCTCCCATTCTCCAAAAACATGCATGTTAGGTTGATTGGCCACTATGAAATTACCCCTAGGAATAAGTATGTGTTTGAATGGGTGCGCGTGTGTGGCCCCACAGCAGACTGACAACCTGTTTGGGGGTGTACCCTAACTCCCGCCTGGGATAGGCTCCGGTACCTCTGCAACCCTATAAGGGAAAGAAATGGTTCAAAATACAAGAACAAAATTTTAAAATATTTTTAAATTATTTCAACATCTCGGTAGACTTTTAAAACTTTAAATCTGAGATTATTCACCACATATAAAAATTTTGAAAATTTGAACTAAAACCCCTTTTTAACCGCTTGTGTTCCCTTAGAACTCATTTGACCACATTCTGATTTGTGTTAAAGTCTGCAAGCTTAGCTGGTGATCTAGTTTAATCTCATCTAAATATTATTTTGTTTTCCATTAGAACAGAACAAAGGTAATGAGGCTACCTCTTAAGGCTTGTGGTTGACTTGAATACATGTGGACGTTAAGTTCTTTTGCAAGAGAAAGACTTGGAGGCTTAAGAAATGGTGGGGAAGCCCAGTGGGAATCGTGAAGACAATTTCCGCTTTGTGACCCATAACATGTTAATCTGCTCCTGTTGTTCAGCCATTCCCTCAACCTTAACTTGGTATAATTGCCTAATAATCCACACGGTTAAGATTCCTTTTAGAAAATCAGAATAAAACTGTATGGTGATGTATTTTTTTGGGATACATAAATATACAGTCTAATTTTGACTCAAATGGTGGAATAAATTGTGGAAGAATTATTTTTTTATGCATTTTTATTGACACATAGGGTACTTTGGGGTGGATTTATACTTTTTATGGTTGCTCGAGGGAAATGAAACATTCATATTTCTCTCATCTAAATTCCTTCTCATGTCTCGGGGTCTTTTCTTTTTTTTTTCCAAAACATAAACGTAAAGCTTCGTCTACCGGTAAGTCACATGTCTAAACTTAACCTTTCCTTGTATTCATCACAAGGTTGTGTTGATAGTATCAACATGGATGAACGTTAGGTTGTGTCATTGTTCAACAACCGAAGGAATCGAGAGGGTTTTAAGACGAGGGAATCCAATCTCACAGAAATAGTTGGCCTATTTTTTTTAAGCTCTCTTCCTCCTGTACCTGATTTATCACAGGATCAGGCACCTGGGAAATGTCTTATTTTAAAACAGAACATTCTCAGAGTTCCGTCTTTTGAAGGAGATTCGTAATCCACAAACAAATTGCTGCAAACCCGCTTTTTAATCCACTAGTTAAAAACTCATAACTCAAATTTTTCATACGTTATTGATTCAAGTAGTTTGTAGAAATAATCTTTCCATCATAACCCGTTCTGTAAAACTTTCAGGACCACACAGTGCTTTTCCTGGTAAAGCCATCATTGTCTAAACAGTTTGCTGTGAGGCATCAGCTCTGCAAACCAGCCTGACGGTCTCTTGTTTTTAGTACTTGCTGTGCTTGTCTTAAAATAAGCAGCGATAGAGGAAGCACACAGTGTGGCTGCAAGTGGAGTTTTCAATCCATGTGTTGGGAATTAGAATTCTTCTGGTGGCGATGCTGCAAACAAAAAACTGTAGGTTTAATGATGCATTCAATACAACATTTTTATTTTATTTCGATATAATAATAAGACACTTCTGCAAATAAAACGTTGTTGTTGTTACAATAAATATATTGGTATGTGTCAAAGTTAATCAATTATATTAAAAAAAGTCTACTGTTTGATAAAGTTGTCCATATACCGCCATATTGTTACAACTCGTACGGACCTTGTCAGACAGCAAATAAATAATTTTCCATTTGCCTATCAGCAATCTGCTCTGTCGCAGTTGAACAATTTAGAAATATCTAGAGAGAACTGAGCTTTGGGTAATTCTTGGAAAGCTAAAAACAAGTAAAAATTGTATGAAGTTAGTCTGAAAACACATTTTTTCTTTGTTGCTGTAACCAAATTACAAATGAAGAGTGCTTTGATATAGATTTATTTCATCTGATGACGTGGATAAAAATATGCTAATGTAATGATAAAACATGACTTTGCTGAGATTAAATAAAAGTACATGAACGTGTATCAAGCTAAAACCATCCAGTTTGAACCCACTACCAACGAAGTGTCTGGAGTTTTAGTTTGGTTTAAACAGCATAGCATAATCCTAATTACCGTAATACTCCCAATAGAAGCGTACCAATAGAAGCATACCCGTTTGTTTTGGGGTTTTTTTCTGAAACCTGAATACAGCAAAGCTTAGTCCAACAAAAGTCTTCCATACGCAACTTTACCTCAGGTCAGACGAGTTCTTGTCCCTTTAAATAGGGCTACCACGCATGTGCAGCTTGTGCTGTTGCCAGTGTGGCACGCAAAAAAAAAAAAAAAAGACTACGTAATCAAACACGGCAAAAGAAAAATAAAAAACCTTCTAAAAACATCCTCACAGTAAAACTGGGGATATCATAAAAATGTTTTTTTTTTTTTTCATAATTTTTTTTTTCCATAAAAATGGTATTTTTTAAAAAAAATATATATATATTTTTTCATTCTTTGAAGTATTTTGCACATTATCGGAGGTGTTTTTGTACAAATAATGACAGAAGGTACCTTTTTTTTGTCGGTTTTTTTTTAGGGGGCGGGGCGATCCCGCCCTTTTTCGGTTTCAGGAGCCATGTAACTTGTTTTTTTCCGCTTTAAATCTTGCATAAACACTAAGAGAGATTAAAATAACAACCATTTAATGTAACAAAAGAAAAATATATGAGCCAATTTGATGTTAATTTGATTTTTTTCCCAAAACACCGACATGTGACGTAATCAAAGTGCGTCTCCGTTTTTTTAACTACAGAGTAAAAATCTGTAGATAGCCTCCTTCTTTTCCACCAACACAAATTGTTTTTTACTTTATTGACCTTAAAATACTTTTTTCTCTCTCTTGCAAGAAAAAATAAAGCTAAAATCAAAAGCTAATTTTAGCTTTTAAAAGCTAAAACTAGCTTTTAAGAAAGTAAAAAGCAAATTTTAGCCTTATTTTTGCTTTATGTTTGCTTAATTTGAGCTAATTTAGCTTTTTAAAATTAGCTTTAAACAGCTAATTTTAACTTTTAAAAACTAAAATTAGCTTTTAAGAAAGTAAAAGCTAATTTTACTTTTTTTTTCTGTAAAATTAGCAATGATGTTTGGGTTAGAGATAAAATGATCAGTTTTACGAGTCAAACTGTCAAAGTTTCAACAAAAAATTCAGTTAGTTTATCTTTACTGTAAAGTTTCCTGCACGTGTGTGTCTCTGCATGTGAGTGTAGTGGCGCAAAAGTCGGATTGTGTGTGTGGGGGTTCTCAAGGGCACTGGTGTAAATGAGAGAAAAGGTTAAAGGAAATTTCCATGGCATGGTGTACGTGAGCACTGGGACAAAAGGATAAATACACACACATGTGCACACAAATACCAGCATGGCATATAACTATGGCAACCATATGCCAGGGGAAGGCAAGCAGAGACTGGCATGAACAGACAAACACAGGTAGCGGCAGTTATCTGGAAAAGTTTTTATGAGCAGTACAACCTTATTGGATATGCTTCGCTGGAATAAACAACACTCACGTACACACACATATACACACATTTACAGCAGCTCACACACTTTAGCTGAGCAGCTCTCCTCTTTCATTTTGCCACCTTAAAAGCTGTTTGTTGTTATATTTAGATGGTGTTGCTTCCTCAGATAAAAGCCGTATTAATGTGTGTGTATCTGTGTGTGTGGAAGCAGAGCACCAATTTGGGTTATAAATAGATCGTTTGACACAGATGTGCACTCATCAGTGTCAAATCACACACACTTGACTTGTGTTCAATCTCAGGTTCAGTCGTAATTTCTGAAGGATCACTTTGTGATTTTCTGGTTCCTTTTCGAAACACAAAAGAAACGATTCATTACAAGCTTTGGAGAAACCTATGAGCGCCATCGGATGCCTGAAGCCGCCATAACTTGATAAATCACCTCTCTGCATGAGTTTAAAATTCAATCACTCAATATGGTGATATATTCCTCCGATAAGCTGATGTAATTCCACTGATAACTCATAATGATAAACACACTCAGGTGGCGTTGCCGCGGCTGCTCGGCCCGGTGATGGAAAGTTTATCGGTGCATGTTTTAAGTGTGTGAGTCATGAGAGTTGATTGTGAGCGAGCGGGTTTCTACCTGCGAGGATGTGGAAGTTAGGCGAGGCTTTGCATTGTCCTTTGGGATTATTGCTCTAATACTGCGGTACACATGTCAGCATGAATGGCACAAATGGCATGTGAGTACATGCAAACAAAACCAAAGCAAAAAACCCACCCTGCTGGTTTTCAAACGTATCAGTCTTGTTTGGAACGGTAAGAGTACTCGCACTAGGAGCGGTTGTTGGACGCTAGGCTGGAGTATTATCGTCCCCACCATCCCTTGGCTTGTACTAGCATGAGATTTTATTTGTTTCAGGATAAACAGGGAGCGGCACTTTCAATTAACGCAACAAAGTTCATAGCTTAGATTACTTTATGGGTTAAATCTTTAAGTCATTCGGTCTCCATTGGCGCAATCTTTTCTCACAACCTGTTGCTAAGAAAGTTTATTTTCTTCCCTGTCGTTTGTCGAAAAACTAAATTTGTGACACAAACAATGGTTTTGGGGTTTCGCAAAAACATGGTGTCACGTTTCCTGTTCTCTACATACAGTCCAATTGATTCATCTTTTGGCACACCTCTTCTAAGTAGGCCAAGCACAGCCAAACAAATTGCGCGCGGTTGCACGGTTTGGAGCATTCACACTAGTCAAACAAATTGAGCTTTGGTGGTCAAATTCCTTGTGCACGGTTTAAACCATCCATTGTGCGGACAACTTCATTTTTCATATTATAATCTGTTCTTTAATTTCTCTCCTCCTGACCTACATCCCAAATGCTTATTAGGCCAAAGTGGCCGCTGTTCTCTGGCATTATAGACATGCACGCCACACCCTGCATGCAGCATTTCGCCCACATTCACATCCACTACTGCACACAAACTCAATGTAAACTGTCCCCATGCATGATAATTGTTCACCTGCTCCAGGCTGCCATCGATGGCTGACGGTAACACTTTTGAGTAATCAATTGGGTTATTTCTTTAATGTTTTGTCATTAAAATGTGTAATAATGAGGGTTTAAATATGTCAAAATGGCTACAATTTTATAGCAGTGATACCGAGACACATTGATTTAACAGTAAAGATCGGATAATATGCTATTTCTGCACTTTCAGGGCTTTAATACGAGTTTTGCAATCATAACGTTCAGGTTTTATGTGCAATTGTAATGCTATCTTAAATAAAATAAAATGACTAACTCTAAAATATTTAGATGCTATCGGCTATGTTAATGAGGATCTCTGTCGGATGGATCCATTGTTTTAGCGCCCTGTTTTATCTTTAATCAGAAAAGTGAGACGTGTCTCTGGAGAGCATCAGGTTCAGGTTAATGAGGAAAGGATTTCTAATCAACTTTGACTTGTTATTAATGCGTGTAGTCCCTCTCTCACAGCCCTCAGCCTGTCTGTTGTAGTCGGCAAATATCCAGTCTCCATCAACAGATTAGGAATGAGTGGTGTCTTGTTGATTGCACTCAGGAAATATTGACACACCCCTGCTGGGTTTGTGTGGAGCATTTCTCTTTTTTTGCACAGCAAGGTGCTGTGGATGGGAGGATAGGGGTGGGGCATGAGGGGCAAGCACACATAGAATGACATGAATGTGATGCAATATGAGTAATAAACCAAATTTTTTCACGGGGAGTGTGTTTTTGCACGCCTGTCGCTGCAGGCACTTCAAAAAAAGTTACTGTGTAGGTGTGAAGATTTTACACTTGGTAGATTTAGGCGTGTATTTGTGTGTGTGTGTTCTTTTTCTCCTGCCAGTCACTGAAAACTACAATAAGAAAAAAAAAAATCCGGTTTATTGAACAAAAGTTTCAAAATACAACTTCTAATGTTACATTTAATTAAAATCTCCTTTTAAAATCTGAATTTATTACTTATCAGAACCTGTCTTCAATGAAGCGCCAGTTCAACAATCAATAATCCAATTAAATAAAGTTAGGATAAAAAGTTCAGATCCTGTCCTGATTTAATTTATTTTCTTAATATAGATTTTTATAAATGATGGAAAAGCTTTAAATACACTTTGTTTCAATATCTTTATTTCAGGCTAAATTCGGGCTCAGAAATTTTAACAATATGAGTTTAGAAAACAATGTTCTATAACGTTCCGTTATCTTGCACTTATCCCGGGCTGGGTCGTGGGGGCAACAGCCTCAGACGGGAAGCCCAGCCTTCTCTCACCCCAGCTGTCTCCTCGAGATTACCCGGGAAGATCCCAAGGTGTTCGCTCGCCAGCTGTGAGACATAGTCTCACCTGCAGGTTTAGGGTCAACCTCTGGGTATCCTGCCTCTGTTTGGGACGTTCTCAAAACACCTCACCAGCGAGGCGATCAGGCGACGTCCAAACCAGATGCTCGAACTACCCTGTCTGGCGTCTCTCGAGCCGGAAGAGCAACGACTTTTCTCCGATCTGCTCCCAAACGGCAGAGCTTTGCTCTCTATCTCTGAGCGTGAGCCCAGTGGAGGAAACTCATTTTGGTCACTTGTATCTGAAATCTCGTTCTTTTGATCCCCACCCAATGTATAAAAGATAAAATGATAAATTTACACTTTGTTTTTATTTTGGTCTCATACTCTACATTCATATTTCATTGAATCAAAGTAGTCACGATACATTGAAAAATTTTGTGAATGACTTTGCTGCCTTTTAAATGTTTATTAAAAACATCGCTGTATTTTTTATACTAACTTTCCGCAGAAATTCCTGTTTAATCTAATATTTTAACTTATATAATCTCATTTTGCTGCCCCTTCATCACTGCTGACTCATATTGGATTATAGCTATGACATAAAAATGAACCATCCTTATTTATATGAGAATAAGTGGTTCCAATTAAAGCTCCTGCATTATGCATAAAGCTGGAACTGATCATTTTCTTTCAGCTGTTTGAGTTTTTAATGCTGACTATCAAGGCAGCTGAACTTTAAATCTGCAAAGCACTTAAGTTGAACCTTAGATTTTACCCCCTGCAACCTTTAATCCCAATGTTCTCTTTGTACCACCTGCAGTGAAGTGGGGGTTGTTACTGGTCGGTTGGTTTAGTTACACAAATTTCCCAAAACACTGTTGAGTATTAGCACTGAGGCAAAAAATAGCTTTACATAGGCCATACTTTCATTAAAATGGCAACATGCTGATCTGGCCATGTCAGCTTATTAGATCCTAAGCTCTGGAGATCTTGGCGCAAGTTTAGCAACATAATGAGTTTTGTAGAAAATCAGCAGGATTGGTGCAACATCAACATAGACACAAGATTTATATTGTTTTGTAGCAAAGATTAAGTCATTGATACAGTCGTCTGGTCTTTGTTCCTCACCTTAGTTACATTCATGAGTTGGAGTACAATGGCACAAAGACCATGAGTGCAATTGACTGAAATCGGAACCTCGCTAATTGAAAGAGTTATCAGCTCTGGAGTGATAACCTGGTTGAAGTATTTCTCAGGCATCCCTCAGGGAGAGACACAGAAGAAGAGCGGAGGGACTCTGGAGGGTTTTGGTGTCTCAGTTGGTCTGGGAACACCGTAAGGAGGGCTGTAAAAGAGAAGTTTGAACTCGCCGGTCATGCTGTTGCTGCGCTAATGCCACAAGCGGTGAACGGTCATTTCAGCCACGGGCATTTGGGCCAAGAAACTGCAACCTAGGCATTTGGGCCACAGTAACTAGAATATTTGGGCCATGGGATAAAACTGACTAAAAGCAATTATTTTGCGTAATGCAACTGTTTCATTCAATTTCAAAGGATACATTATCACAGAAATATCACAGAAATTGAGTGAAAATATCACAACTATTTACAAGAAAATATCAAAATTTTTTACAAGTTGGGTTGTCCTCCACGAAGGTTGTGACTGATGCCACGAAGGAAGGCCGGGATGGTCGTAAGCGGACTGGCCTAATAACTCCAGGTCTGTTGGAGGGGACGTCGTAACGGTGGCGGAGCTGGCCTGAAACGTAGGTTGAGTCAAAGTACTCAACGAGTGCTGCTACATCATCAGGCATGGTGGAGCGTAGATGTGCCATGTCTGATTTGACGTCCTCTGGGGGCAGGAAGGCGAGGGCATCCAGCTGCCCGCAGAACAGGCGGAACACATCATTTGACTCATACAGGTTCTTCAGCCCTAGCCCCTGGATCTGCCTCCAGATAGACTGGCTCAGATATAAATATATAGATAAAACACAAAAATAACAAATTTTTGTTAAATATTTATTGATATATTTAAATAGGACAAAAAGAAAAAAATTGGTTCGTGGCCCAAAAGTCTGTCCCAAGTGGCCCACATGGTCCAAATATCCACGCCCAAATATCCGTAGACAAAATGTCCGTGGTTGAAATGTCCTAGAGTTGCCACAAGCAGACATGGTGAGATAATGGTGACCAAATCAATGAAGTCAATAAAAGTCATGTGAAGATGTTGGTTTATTTGTAAAAGCCAAACAAGTCTTGGCAAAAAGCATGTAAAAACATGGTGGAACCACTTTGATAGACCAACTTCATCCGTTGATCTGTTCAGACATGGTTAGTCATTCCAAAGTCTTGATTGAGATCTAAAGAAATGTCTTTTCAGATTGTTTCCTTCAAACCCAGACAACATCCCAACACCAATTTGTTTAAACAAATTCTGTTTGGGAATCATTTGTTCCGTAAAGTAGGATGATCAATTTTTTATTAAAAATAAAGTGAACACAAATTGGTTTGCCTGTGGTGTAGGCCCTCCTCAGACACATCTCAGTCTGTCATCACCAGCGGTATTTACGAGAGGTCTGAATTATTTTTTACTTCCGCCTGTCTCCGTCTGTTCGGCCACACCTATCCCCGCGTTCTGTCTTTCCACACACGCTCCCTTTGGTCGTCTCATGCTTCCACATCAGCTGTGTCTGTTTTTGAACACCTTAGTTATTTTCTTTCAACTTTACGCCTTTATTCTGTTTTCTCTTTCTACATTCCTCAAGACCACACGTCTTCTTTATCTTCTCGAGTCTTCATTCCTCTTTTTTTTTCTGATTTCCATTTTCTTTTATCTTGATTCCGCAGTGATGCCCAGTCTCTCCGTTTGATGAATACAAACAGGAATTGATTATTTCACCAATCAAATGCATCCACGGACACATGGTCCAATCAGTAATCATGAGGACCAGAAATATTTACTGAGTCAGGCTCATAGTTACTCGTGGAATAAAGAGTAAGCCTGTGCTCTGATAACTTATTCATTTTTCTACAGGTGAGCTGAGGTGGAACAGCAAAACAACAAAGATGTTCATCCGGATTAGGGAGGAGAAATGGTGTCTTATTGTCCAGGGCTGGAGATCCGTGGAGATTTTGCGGAAAGAATCCATTCCTGACCTTCCGCTTGCCTGGCAATCAGTTGGAATTTTTGGAACTACCATCCCAAGAATTAGACCGTATGTGCACTCAAATAAAAAGCCAAAGTCCTGAAAAACATTTGCTAAATGTCCACTTCCACGCCGTTCGAGTGTAGCAGCGCTAACACCGGTTAGCTCAAATATGGCTTAGCTTGTTAGCATACAGCCTCACAGCTCGATCAAGACCAAAACTGGATGGTATTTCTCGTCCCAATCCACTTACTCCGAGAGGTATCTGAGTCAGTACTTCTACCGATCCAAATCCAAACTTTTTGGGCTAAAATGGATCAAGTTGCTCAAAAAAAAAATACTGCTTTTGATAACAGTCTAGCAGGGTAGCATTCCTAGCCTGCACCTGCACTTGCGTCCTCAACAGGCCTTGAGCCTTTGGACATTTACTAACTAGCTGACTTAATAATTATACCCTTTAGTATGGATTGAAATAAATGTTCAATAAAAAGCAGGAGGTTGCATAACGCTAGTAAATCCACAAGTTGTAGCCGAGCTAATCAGCAAGCCTAAAATAAGCTACATTTTATCCTATAGTAGACGTCTGCACGGTAAGGTGGCCATTTACGGCAGTAGCTTCTTCTGTCATTTTAAATAGGCTAATTAGTAAAGCCCTGGAAAGCCCTTTATGGCTATTTTAGTGCAAGCAAAGTGACAAGAAGATCTGCATATCTTTGCTGTTCCCTTCAAGGCAAACCATGTAGATATAAATACTTGGCCGTTGCGTAGAAGTTCATAAACAAGCTATTGAGCAGATTTGCTTTTTTTGTCCAGGAGACAAAAGAGTTCTCTTATGAATGCTTCTTGAATGGTAAAGTGTGTGTTCCGCAGAGGAAACCATCCAGGATCTCTTTTTTTTTGTTTATTTAAACTTGGGCGTGTGAATAGGACTTGTTTGGTATAACTCATACATGCTGGAAAGAATTGTTTCATTCAGTTTCAAAGAACAAGGAACCACCACTTTTACACTCAGGCCTTCCTCTTAGGGCTATATTGCCCAATGATGTTGTAGACCGCCTACGAGGAAGTGTGAATGACCACCCTGTGCATATTTCTTGTGTTCAAGTTCCATTAGAATGACAGTCTTGGTCGGGCTCATTTGTGCTGTTGCCAGCAGCTGAATGAGGAGGCGAACACCTCGGAAACCGACAGCATAAAGCTTTTTTTCTCAGCCTTCTGTGTTCCCTGGCTGCCTGGATGTGTGCTTCTCCATTTAAATTTCCTGCACACAGGAACACGTCGCCAATACAAATGTGTAGCTGTCGAATACGAGAGATGCTCTTCCTCCTCACTGCAGGTGCACTTGGGAGATTGTTTCTTAAAAAAAGAAATCAGATTCTCTTTTTGAGCCTTGCTGTCTCTTGTAGTTATTTTAGCACTAACAGAGACGCCCTGAGTGATTTACCACCTTCGTTTGGCGAGCATGTTGAAGAAAATCTTTCCAGCTCTTAAAAAGTGCCACACAAGTGCTGATTTTGTCTGATTGTGCAGTTTGTTGAGCTGACGAGTCGAATTGTGCTGAACAGTGCAGGTAAATGACTCTTTTAAAAGAAAAGGGAGACCTAAAATGTTAAGTCTGGGGAGGGATCGCAAATCTGGGCTGCACAGTGGAGCAGTGGATAGCGCAGTGTCCTTACAAAAAGAAGGCCGGGGCTCGGATCCCGGATGGGGATGGGGCTTGGAACATTGGCCTTTCTGTGTGGAGTTTGCATATTCTCCTCATTTATGCACGTGTTTTCTCCCACCATCCAAAAACATACACCTTCACCTTCTAACCCCTCTAACCATTTCGGCGTTGCAGGGGGTACCAGAACCCTTCCCTGCTGATTCAAGGCGGGAGGCAGAGTACACCCCGAACAGATCGCCAGTCTGTTGCGGGGCCACACACACACACTCATTCATAGGGGCATTTTTTTTATACCAACCATTGAACCTAACATGTATGTTTTTGGAGCGTGGGAGGAAACCAGAGTACCCGGAGGAAACCCACGCAGACACGGGGAGAACATGCAAACTCCACACAAAAAGGCCAGTGTTCCAAGCCTGGTCCCGATCCACGACTTAAACCCACAACCTCCTTGCTGTGAGGCGACTGTGCTACCCACCGTGCCGCCCCCAAAAGCATGCATGTTCGGTTGATTGGCCGCTACAAAACTGTCCTTAGTAATGAGTGGTTGTGTGTGTGACCCCACAACCGACTGGTTACTTGTTCGGTAGGGGTACACTGCCTCTTGCCTTGAATCAGCCTGGATAGGCTCCAGCGGCCCATATGACTCCATTAGGGATGGATGGTTCAGAAGATGAAATGAAACAATATTTCAAATCTTAAACTGACATAAATAAGTCTACACAAGATTAACAGTCTCATTTATTTTTTTTAGGTAGTCTATGTTCCTTTGAGCCAATTTATAGAGTCAAACGTGACTGTTTTTCATTTGCAATTAGCTTTGGCACATTTTGTTCTTGTTATTTATCACCGTTGGCAACAAGGATGAAATTTAAAAGATGATAAAAAAATAAATAAAATAGAGCAGCAGAAAATTAGTTCCGAAAAGAGTTTTGTACTTGTTGACGACCCTCAGAGGGTTTGATTTTGTGTCACTGCGCTCCTGATTTGAACAGACAGGAATCATTCGGCGATGCAGCCGATATCGGAATTATTGTTTCCTACTGCAGTGCTGGAGAAGTGGTGTGTTGATGATAGAACCTGCCTTTTTTCCTCCTGCATGGAAATATGACTGGGATGACTAACACTTGCATAACAACATCCTACACACACACTTGAGCTCACACTCTAGCACACTCACTCGCTTTACGGCTCGTCAAAACGCCCACCATCTTGGAAACTCTCAGAAACTCCATAATTCAACCCCGTTTTTCATCGGGTGGCTGAAATGTCTGAGATCGTCTCACACATAAACAGTCGCAAGTGTGTTATTAAGTCCCATATCTTCTCTTTTTGAACTTTACGACCACACTGCACGGCGTACTCATTTCGCTGTGCACGTGATTGTGTTTAAGAGAATAGAAGGAAGTGTCGGCGTGAAGGTCGTCCTGCCACTATAAACACAATCTCATGCACACACGCTCGTACAAGGCCTCCCATCAGCTGCCCCGGTGTTATTTACTGCAACATTTTCAGAGCGTGCCCACAACCTGTGCTCTGTCCGAATGTGTGCGGGTGCACGCGTGTGTGAAGGCCAGTTCCAGTCTGCCAGGTGAAAGATTTGCTGCAGGCATGTTGTCAGGGAGAGACACCGACCAAAGCAGCTGCTGCCTGACAGAAACAGGCGGGGAATATTTTCTTTTTAGCACCCAGAAGGAGCTTTTGTCCTTTCTGCTGCTTGAATGTAGATCAGAATAAAACAGCAACTTTGTTCAAAATGATAAAACTGAAAAGACGTTCTTCTTTTTTTTCAGCCTAAATAAATTCATAATCACGCATTGAGATGTTTTAAACGCTCTTTTAATTTTTTTTTAAAGTCTCGGGGGTTATTTTTTGCATTTGAATACAAATAAATATGTCTTGGAAAAATTGGCACACATAAAGAAAATGACCACATTCTTATCGTTTATTGCATCAGCCAGCCAGGAAATACTGTCTAGAAGTCAAAGTTGAATATGTGGAGTAAACAGTACCGTGGAAACGTCTGAAGCAATCCTTTATTTCACTATGAAGTTGCTTCCAAGGAGCCAGACTTCCTTGGAATCATAAAATGTGGTGTTTTGTAAGTGTACTAAATGTCTTTAAACTAGCAATTTTCAACCAGTGTTCCTGTGTTGCGAGAAATCGTCAGATGTGCCGTAGAAAATGATCTTATTTCACCTAATAAGTCGATCGCAATCTACTGGTAGATCTCAACGATTGCTTTGGTCGATCTCATTGTGTTTGTGATATTAAAAAAAAAAGGATTTAAGCACATATATTTATCTTTCTCAATATGATATATCCTTTTTATTTAAAGACATGCAGGGCTGTCCTGTGATAAGTTGTTTACAGTAACCATAGCAACCCAGTCCACCATTTTTGCTGGTGGTGTACCAGCCAATTTGTTTTAGATTACAAATGTATCTTGGCTTGAAAAAGATTAAAAAAAATGTTTTATAGAACGTCTTTGGACACAATTGAAATACAAAGAGGCTAGTTTGGTGTTCTTCAATGTGGTCAGGCTTTGTGGACCCAATCCGGACTCCAGCTTTCGGTTACCAGGTTGGACACAGTTTGATTGAACTGAGACGCCGTTGGATAGGGGCAAGGGGGCATCGAGGCGTTTGCACTACAGCACTCGGATTTCCCTTCGGGGATAAAGAACGTCTATTAATTTCAATTCAATTAGATCCAAATTATACAGAATGGAGTCCTTTTTTAAGCAACTGAACACAAAACAATGAACGATTCAATCCCAATAAAGGTTCGTAACTCAGAGAATCAACAGAAGTACACTTGCAAAGTGGAACACCAGTTCATTTGTAAATGCAAATGAACTGGAACAACTGAGAAATATTTTGTGACACTTTTCCCTGGAGTTTTTCTTTAGAAAGCCGATTAAATTCTAGCGTTCAGATTTGTAATAAAAGGTCGACATTATAAATATAAATTGGTCAGATGTGTTTTTAAACTACATTTACTTATAAAAGCTGCACTAGTGCACACTGTGTGTATGTGTGTGTGTGTGTGTGTGTGTGTGTGTGTGAGTGTGAGTGTGTGTGTTTTATGCACTAATATTAACTCAGTGTTTCTGCTTCTGTCGGTCTCTGCAGACCAGCCTGGATCTAATGGAAAAATAAAAGAACATGCAATGTGTGTGCATGTGTGTGTGTGTGTGTGTGTGCATGTGTGTGTGTGTGTGTGTGCATGTGTGTGTGAAATGCAGAAAGGAAGCAGATCTTTTGATGGGACAGCTGGAAAGTTCAAAGCCCATGAGGCTTTGCATCTGATGATGAACACACACGCATTTAAGTATTCTGGTTTTTACACAGCTGCAGTATCACACACATGCAAACACACACTCATACACACACACTCGTTTTTCTGGCCTCTCAGAAGCAGGTTCACTTTCAACTGAGCTTTTTTTTTTTTTTTTTTAAAGATAAACCAGGAGGTCAAAGGGCTGCGTCCAAAGTCTGTGTCTTTGTTTCTGTGGCTTTCTTCTCTGCCTAATATGGACTTGCTGCTGCACGAGTTTTTCTGTCACGTGCACCGGGGAGCACAGAAAAAACAAACACACAAAAATAGTAGAAAAAAAGACATTTTCGCACAATTCTTTTTGAAGGAAGTGTGTTTTTCTTTGTGCATAAATGTAACTAAAATAAAGTGCATTAAACTTTTACTTAGAGTTATTTTTCTGGTTAATGTTTGAAATATTGTCGTTAGCTCGTGTCTACCTTTCGCCTCTACCTCGAACCTTCTTCTTTCGGCATTTCCCTTCAGGGGTCGCCACAGCAAGTCAGTTTCTTCCATCTAACCCTATCTGCTGCATCTTCTTCGGTCACACCAACTAGCTTCACGTCGTCCTTCACTGCGTCCATGAACCTCCTCTTTGGTCTTCCTCTAGGCCTCTTTCCTGGTGGTTCCAAATCCAGCATCCTTCTTCCTATGTACTCTCTCTCTCTCCTCTGCACATGTCCAAACCATCTCAGTCTGGTCTCTAGGACTTCATCTCCAAAACCTCTGACATGTGCTGTTCCCCAGATCCTGTCCATCCTGGTCACTCCCAGAGAGATCCTCAGCATCTTCATCTCTGCTACCTCCATCTCTGCTTCCTGTCTTTTTCTCAGTACCACTGTTTCTAGACCAAACAGCATGGCCGGTCTCACCATGGTTTTGTACACTTTCCCTTTCATTCCAGCTGAAACTCTTCTGTAACACATCCCACCTGATACTTTCCTCCACCCGTTCCAGCCTGTCTGCACATGCTTCTTCACCTCTTTTCCACACTCTCCATTGCTCTGGACTATTGATCCTGGATACTTAAAATCTTCCACCTTCTTTATCTCTTCTCCCTGTAACCTCACTTTTCCATTTGGATCCCTCTCATTCACACACATGTACTCTGTCTTACTCTGACTAATCTTCATTCCTCTTCTTTCTAGTGCAAACCTCCACCTCTCCAGCTTTTCCTCCACCTCTTCCCTCCTCTCACTACAGATCACAATGTCATCTGCAAACATCATTGTCCATGGAGATTCCTGTCTAACCTCGTCTGTCAGCCTGTTCATCGAACCTACAGAACCAGAAACAACCCCTTACACGCGCCAACTCTTGCTGTTACCTAAATTACATTTTGACGTCGGTTATTTATGTGAGAGTAGGTTGAAATTTATTTTTTTCATTTTAGCGAGCTGGAAACATTTAGTTTTCTTCTAAAAAAACAGCAACCGCATTTATTAAAATGCCAAGTGAGATTATTTATAAAACCCAGGTGCGTTTCTTTTGATTAATAACTGGAAAATGTTGTTTTTTAAATGCTTAAAATAAAATCTTTGTGTTCGTGCAAAGACTAACTCTGCTTTTTTTTTTTTTTTTTTAGTGAGCAGCGTTTTTAAGAATTACCAAATTCAATTTATACTAAACTGATAAAAAAAAAGTTCTTTTTTAAACTCAATTATGGGTTGTTTCTAGTTTGCATCAAATGTTTTTAATAAAAAGAACATTGAGAACAAGTTAAAAGACACAGATTTAGCTGCAGAAACAGATAAATTGTCGTAAGGTTTAACGTCCGCTGACATTTCCGACTACGATTCTGTGTGTTTGACCGAGACTTGTAGAGCATTGCAACTGGTTTTGCTGGACTAATTCTGTATGTGTTAAGCCTCTAAGCCGTGGTTATCTGCTCACATTTAGCTAAGCAGCCTAGTCTGCTGTAACGTCTGGACCTGTGCAGGTTGAGACGTTGAGACGTTGAGCCATCGCCCACGATGAGAGGTGTACTGAAAAAATGAACCTGTCGTACACGTTTTTGTCTCATATTTTCTCACCATGCCCTAAAAACTTTAAAAATCTGGTTGAAATTGTTCAAAAATTATGAATAGCTATCATTGAAATGAACGTTTAGCGTTTAAAACAGCAGAAAATCATCTGAAAAATGTTCAAAAACTTTGGAGAAGAGATAAGGAAAATGTTAGATGGAAGAACAGTGGATGATGAAGTTCCTCTTCGGTTTAATTGAAATCTCTTTGCATGTGAGAAGATGTAAAGATATAGAACCGAGAAAAACGGTAAAAGAGAGAGAGAAAAGTGAAGCTGGATGAGTTCCTTCTTTCTGTAATGAAATGAACAGAAATGTCAGTGGATTAGAAGAAAATGTTAAGGCTGCACATAAATTTGTTCTTTAATCATCTCTGCAAACTTCTTAGGCTCTGATATAGTGTCTGGATGTGTTGGAGGAATAGGAGTGGAAGGTGTGTGTCTGTGTGTGTGTGTGTCTGTGTGTGTGTGTGTGTGTGTGTTTGGTGAGGATGCATCGCCCCCAGCGTTCCTCACAACGCTGAAGGTTGGAGTCGCTGATTGCACTGGTCATCCTCTATTGCCTGTGTGTGTGTGTGATTGTTTACTGTGTAAAACATTGGAGTCATGAATACATGTTTGATCTGGCCTGTAGGGGGAGCTATCCAGAGGAATTAAACGTTTTTTTAAGGTACTTTAATCATCCCTGACTGGGAAATTTATGTGCTGCACTACACCGCAGCAGGCTGCCACCTATGACGGCGCCAATGGTGGGAGAAACCGGGGGTTAGGTGTCTTCTCCGAGGACCTTAGACGTGAACCCACTCTCTCCCCTAATTAAACTGTTTTGGAAAATATTGTTTCTATTTTTTTTTCATTTTACTTTTGGCATATTTATCCCTCAATGCGGAAATTATTTTTTGCTGCATTGGACCGCAGCAGGCAGCCATGACAGCTCCAATGGAGGGAGTAACTTGGGTTAGGTGTCCCCTCCATGGTTACATAGGCACGGGCCTAGTGGGAATCGAACCGGCTTCTCCCGGTCCAAGGACACACATTCTATTACTAAGCCAAATTTGATTTAGTAATAAAATTATTTGTATTATTTTGTTTCAATTTGGGGCGGCATGGTGGCACAGTGGGTAGCACAGTGGCCTCATAGCAAGAAGGTCATGGGTTCGTGTCCTGGGTAGGGATGAGACACTGACTTTCTGTGTGGAGTTTGCATGTTCTCCCGGTGTCTGCGTGGGTTTTCTCCGGGTACTACGGTTTCCTCGCACCCTCTAAAAACATATATGTCTGGTTGATTGGCCGGTGCAAAATTGCCCCTAGGAATGAGAGTGTGTATGGTTGTATGTGTGTGTGGCCCCGCAACAGACTGGCGACCTGTTCGGGGTGTACCCCGCCACTCGCCTTGAATCAGCCGGGATAGGCTCCGGCACTTCCGCAACTCCGAAAGGGATAGACGGGTAAGAAAGTGAAGGTGCATGTTTTTCCATGGTGGGAGAAAACCCGTGCATACATAAGGAGAACATGCAAACTCCACACAGAAAGGCCAGTTTTCCAAGTTTGGTTGATTGGTCGATGGGGAGAGGGTGGCTCAGTGGTCACTGAGAGTGTTCGCGCAGGTTTGCATCCCACTGAGTTCACATCTAGGGTCCTTGGAGAAGACACCTAACCCCCCGTTTCTCCCACCATGAGCTCCGTCAGGCGGCAGCCTGCTGCTGTGTAATGCAGCACACAAATTTCCCGGTCAGGGATTAAAAAAGTATATTAAAAAAAAAATTGCCTGAGGAATGAGTGTGTGTGTGTCTATGGTTGTATGAGTGGCTCCGCGACAGACTGGTGATCTGCTTGGGGTTCACCCTGCCCCTTCCCTTGAATCAGCCAGAATGCGCTCCGGCACCCCCGCAACCCTGAAAGTTCCGTTCCGTCATCTTCTGATTGTTCCGGGGTCGGGTCGTGGGGGCAACAGCCTCAAACGGGCAGCCCAGGCCTCTCTCACCCCGGCTGCATTTTCCAGCTCACCCGGAAGGATCCCAAGTCGCTCCCCGGCCAGCTGTGAGACATAGTTTCTCCAGCCGGTCCGGGGTCTGCCCCTTAGTCTCCTCCCGGTGGGACGTGCCCGAAACACCTCGCCCATGAGGCGCTCGGGGTGCATCCTGACCAGATGCCCGAACCACCCCATCTGGCTCCTCTCTTGAAAAAAAAAACCCTGAAAGTGTTTTTTTTTTTTCCAACTAGACTAAAAAATAAAAACGAATCATTTTTGGATTTGAATCAATCTGAAACCAGCGCTATAACTTGCATCTTGCGTCGTTGCCACTAAGTTAAGGAGTGTGTGTAAAGGGAGGTATTAGTGTCATTTGTCTCCCAAGTTGACCCCTGTCCGATGGCAGCTGAAAGCGGCTCCATCCCCAACTTGTGACCCTGGATAGGATTAAGCAGGTATTGTGGACGCGCCAGCTAACTAACCACACTAGCTTTGACCTGGCAAAAATCTTCCACAAGTCTGCCAGTGTCACTTTAAAATAGCCATCGGAGTCATCCCAGTCATCTCCGTCTGAGTGGAGGAAGTGCTTTATAGGTCATGGGCCTTGTGATCCCGGGTTTGACTGACTGACATGCCCTTTCAAAACAAGCTTTCTGACCAACTGTTTCTTACTCGGGACCACGTGTAACAGTCCTGTGTGTCCTCAAAGGTTTTTACGGAGTGTTCGTGTCCCATCGGGGGAGATGGAGATGTATATATGGTCGTATGCTGCATCTGCGTGCAAGCATTTCTGGTCGCCTTGTCTGAATCTGAGAAGGGCGAAAGAGGTCAGCGGTCAAGGTTCTGTACATTCTGGTAATGCATGCCGGGTCTCCTGTTCACTTTGTATCATGTGCATCTGTGTCAGCAGTAAAAGCTCGACTGTAAGTGGATGTGCTAGAGTCCACGGAGCTTTTGTTTTTCTCTGCATGTTTCCCGTCCACCTGAATGTTCTGACGTTGATAGATGGGATGAGCATCAGAGTGAGGGTTGAATCTGCCGTCACCTCTGCTGCACACTCACACACACTCAGACTATTTATAGCTGCTTTTGTGTATGTGTTCAAGTGGGGAGGTACTTGCGGGGTGTTATGCACCCTCCTCTTTTTAACATGGAAGAGACCGGTGTATTTCGTAGATCTCTTCCGACTCTTAAAAATCTTAGATTAAAGGTAGACAAAATCAGACAAACTGTATCTACGTATCATCAAAGATTTTTGTGTTTTTAATTTATGTCCACTCAAACCCCGACACCTTCAAACTCTAAAGTCCAGATTGAGAAAGCAGGTGGTATGTGTTGCACGATGACCGGTGGCCAAAAATTGCACATGGACCAGCATGTAGAGCGATTAACAGAACCTACTTTAGATTCAAGAGCTGAATGCTTGCGTGTATCGATATACTTGGTTGGAGAAAAACAGCAATCAAATAACA
Organism: Neostethus bicornis; assembly: GCA_902685375.1. NCBI lineage: Eukaryota > Metazoa > Chordata > Actinopteri > Atheriniformes > Phallostethidae > Neostethus > Neostethus bicornis. Next base: position 7,235,181 of record CACRXE010000076.1, on the reverse strand, counting down.
AGAAGGGCTGCAAAAAAAACTGCACCCTAACTGAGTGATTGTTATTTAGAACCATGACCTATTCTCTTATCTTGATTTCGGTGTAAAGTTCTCCCCATGTATGCGTAGGTTTTCTCGAGGTACTCCGGTTTCTTCCCACCATCCAAAAAAATGCATATTAGGTTGATTGGGCACTATGAAATTACCCATAAGAATGAGTGTTTGTGGCCCTGTGACATATTGGTGATCTGTTTGGGGTGTATCCTGCCTCTCGCCTTAAATAAGCCGGGATAGGCTCTAGCACCCTCCGTTCGAGATAAATCGTTCAAAAGACGAAACAAAACAAAAATCCAAGAATGCGAGGGTAATACCAGTGGTGGATGAAGTACTTACTTTTTGTACTTAAGTAAAAGTACTAATGATTAGGCCAAAAAAAAGAAAAAACTTAAGTAAAAGCATCAATAAAAAAAATCTCCTTGAGTAAAAGTACAAAAGTAATTGGTGCAAATTTTAATTTGTAAGTAAAAAGTAAAAGTATTCGACCATAATTCAAATGTTATTTTTTTTTGTGCTGTAGGGTCACAGATAAATACTCTGTGTAATGATGGCACAACTTTCTATTTAAAAAACACAACAAACAGCGATCTTCTGACTCTTTTAAATTTGTGCTATAGTTGGTCTCAGTTTTTTGGCGGTGAATGACTGCGGAAAATATTTACTCGATTCTGATTTGAGGATTCTGACTCTGATTGGTCCTCAATTCATTACTTCTTCTCCCTCTTGGAGACCGCAGGTGATCAACTGCTCCCTCTACAGGTTGATTTTGGTGATGCAGCTTCAAGTTGCGCTAAAAAAAACTGTATATTTTTCAAATTCTTGACCAAAAATGTAACAAAAAATGCAAAACACACTTTTAAAAAGTAGTGGAGTAAAAGTACACATATTTGCTTTAAATGTAGTGAAGTAAAAGTAAAAAGTACAGGACTCAAATTTTACTTGAGTAAAGTACATATACACAAGTTTTTTACTTAACTACAATAATAAAGTACATTTACTTTGTTACGTTCCACAACTGGAAGACACACACTCAATATACGGAAGTGACAAATTATATACATAAATTTCTAAAAATCCCAATAACAGACACTGAATGATCCCGACAAAACAGGGACAGGTTTCTTCGCTAGTAGAATTCCGTTAAAACACAAATCTAAAAATAAAATGCATATAGATTCACTTAAAACCTGCGATTCACATAATTACTTTAACCAGCTCAGCAATTTTTCATTTATAAACCCAAACCAGCACCAACATCTCACATCTTTGCACCTCCAAACACACAACTTAGATGCTTGTCAAATGGATTAAAGGTAAACCAATAAAAGATTTCCAAAAGCAGCTGATGACGTGAATTAAAATGTGCACATAATCCTGCAACCTTTCCCAGCCAGATGCCCATGAAAAGCTCCATTGAAGTAAGAAAATCCTGCTGATGAAAATAATTGTAGAGCGTGATGTTTTACGCAAGCAAAGTGAACGAAGTCCAAAGAGGAGGACATAAGCTCCTGTGTTACGGAACTGATGAAAGAATGATAAAAGTAATTTAATTGAAGTAATCTTGCTAATATAACCCAATGTTTCTCTTGTCTAATCAAATCACTTGAAAGAAATAAACTAATTAGAGTGGTCGCTAAGCAGATCCACGCAAGTTCAACCAAATCCAATGGACAAAGGATTCTGATCGTCCGCAATCAGCAGGTGTCGAAGCATCACCGTGGGTTTCAGATACTCTCTAATGTGCTAATTCGTTTGCCTTTTTTAAAACCAAATTTTTTTTTTAAATTTAATTCACTCTATTCATCCCTCACGGGGAAATTTGTGTGCCGCACTACTGCACCGCAGCAGGCTGCCACAATGGCGCCAATGGTGAGAGAAATGGGGGGTTAGGTGTCTTCTCCAAGTATTCTAGACATGGACTAAGTGGGATGCGAAATTTGCAAAATTCTGGTTGACTTTGAGTCCGTGGGCAAACGCTCTAACCATTGAGCCTCCATCTCCCCCAGAAAAACGAGGGAGGATAAAATATCTGCGGACGTCATTGAGCGAAATAACGGTACTATTATGTTTTATTGCGTTATTTTCATTGGCCAGATTAACGACCCACACTGACTCAGAATCCAGCCGTTTATTATTTATCTACTCAAGGATAAAGCGGGTGTTCATCTTTCTTTTTTCCCCACTCTGGGAAAACAGCTCAGCAATGGATTTGCATCAAGAGACATTTCATATTTTCCAAACTAATCTTTTACGTATGACCTTTGAAGTTCACAAGCAGATCCTCGAAGTGGATGACTTGCTACTTGTGGAGTCTGTAAATAAAAGAGCGACTTTTAAAGAAGTTATGTTCAAGCTATATTCAATAAATCTTAGTGGAGTCCTTTTTCTTCAGGTACAATAGGCGGCAGTACAGAGAGCGGAGGCGGGATCACCACGACGGCTGCATGCTATATTTATAGCCACACTGTTTCCATGCTAAGCTCTCACATGCTGTAACTGCATAGCAGCATATGCTGCATCCGCCACCAAGCGCCCTTCAGATGGGGAGCTGGGTGCCCTTCATGACTGCAGCAGATATGGACAGCAGGGAGGGGGGGAGGCAAACGGGGGAACAGGGTAAAAGGGCAGAGGAGGAATAGTAAAAAATGAGAGGGCGTTTTAATGAGTAAAGAAGGGAACGAAATAAATGATTTGAGGTGAGTGGGTTCAGAAATGGATGACAATGGATGTTACGGAGCTTAGAAAAATTAGACGAAAACGTAGAAGCAGGAAGAGTTGTGGGCAGATGTTGGCAGAAAAGAAGAGAAGAACATAGACCGGTAACCGAGAAGCAATGGATGAGATGAGAAAGCAGAGCGAATTGCGAGGACAGAGAGCAGGAAAGAAGAAAGTAGATGGAAGGAAGTTTCTAGGACTGCAACTAACGATTATTTTGATGATCGATTAATCTGGCGATTATTAGCTCGATTAATCGATTAATCGGGTAGCATTGACAACTTAATACATAATAGTTTTTTGGCATTTTATTGAATGTAGTTATGCAAAACACGACTCATAACCACTTAAACAACACGTTGGGTTCATTCTAATAAGTAAAAATGTTAATCTTTCTGTGAAATAAAAAGGGAGAATATTACCAGTTCTACAGCAAATATAAAATAATAAATCTACTTATTGTATACAGTAAAGGTAAATCACGAGCACCCATAAAATGGGTTTATAGTACTGGTTAAAAAAACATAAAATGGAAACTGTTGACCATTCGGGATCACATTTAAAAACAAGAAATCATTAACAGTTTTAGATTTGCAAATTTAACCTTGTTCAGAGGTATAGTAACAAACAAAAATGGCCTAGGTTAACATGAGAAAAAATACACAAAAAACAATCAAGTTGTGTAATATTAGGTGCAGTTGACAGCAAAAACTTTCCAAACGATTAATCGATGACTGAATTGTCGACAACTATTTCAATAATCGATTATATTTCAATAATCGATTACAATCAGCCCTAGAAGTTTCCTTCATCTCAGTTTGAGCAGATCTTATTGTCAGAAAGATCACATTTACTGTACAAAAAGTTTGTTTAACATAGCCTGCTTTACAAGTGAAGTCCCGACTCTGCTGCATACTGCAAGCGCTGCCGGGAGTAAAAATACACACTCAAAGGAACGTGTTTCATTAAAACACATGAACTCTAAACTTAAACACTCTGCAGTGAAATAATGATATACATCCATATGCTTTGGAAGTGAAAATAGAGGAGGTTGTTATTACAGAAGTGTGCATACCAGAAGCGTTGCTAGTTAGCAATCCAGTTAATTATCGCTTGTCAGAACTAAAGAGATGACGAGAATGTCACAAAGATTCCCTCAGGGGTCGCCACAGCAAGTCTGTTTCTTCCATCTAACCCTATCTGCTGCATCCTCTTCGGTCACGCCAACTATCTTCATGTCTTCCTTCACTGTATCCGTGAATCTCCTCTTTGGTCTTCCTCTAGGCCTCTTTCCTGGTGGTTCCAAACCCAGCATCCTTCTTCCGATGTACTCTCTCTCTCATCTCTGCATATGCCCAAACCATCTCAGTCTGGGTTCTAGGACTTCATCCCCAAAACCTCTAACATGTGCTGTTCCTCTGATATACTCATTTTTAATCCTGACCATTCTGGTCACTCCCAGAGAGATCCTCAGCATCTTCATCTCTGCTACCTCCATCTCTGTTTCCTGTCTTTTTCTCAGTGCCACTGTCTCTTGACCAAACAGCAAGGCTGGTCTCACAACGGTTTTGTACACTTTTTCTTTCATTTTGGCTGAAACACTTTACTTACTATACTTTTCTCCACCCATTCCAGCCTGCCTGCACACGCTTCTTCACCTCTTTTCCACACTCTCCATTGCTCTGGACTGTTGATCCTAAGTACTTAAAATCTTCCACCTTCTTTATCTCTTCTCCCTGTAACCTCACTTTTCCATTTGGATCCCTCTCATTCACACGCTTCTTCACCTCTTTTCCACACTCTCCATTGCTTTCGACTGTTGATCCTAGATACTTAAAATCTTCCACCTTCTTTATTTCTTCTCCCTGTAACCTCACTTTTCCATTTGGATTTCTCTCCTTCACACACATGTACTCTGTTTTACTCTGACTAATCTTCATTCCTCTTCTTTCTTGTAGTACAAACCTCCACCTCTTCAGCTTTTCCTCCACCTCTTCCCTCCTCTCACTACAGATCACAATGTCATCTGCAAACATCATGTCACATAATGAGAATGTCACAAAGTAAATGTCCTAATGTGTGGCGAACAAAAAGTTTGCCGTTTATTTCAATGAAAATCAAGGTTTGAGAATAAATGATACATTTTTTATACATGTTGCGATCCGAACGTCTTCTCGCTGTTTGCACAATATTTTGCATCATAATGTTTCAATCTATTTTTTATGATTGCTACTATTTGCGTTGAATTGTCGTCATTTTATGGTCATCTAACTACTTTGTAAATACCAGAAATGATTAGAATATTTTTTGGTCCCGATCGCCCATCTCTAAAGGGAAAGTCCACCATGCTCTTTCAGAATACAAGATCTGCACGTTTTTTGTCGAACAGTTGGCCTGAACTCACACTTTCTCCCTCTTTTTTTTTTTTTTTTTCCTTTCACGTGTTTCTCTTTCTCGCCTCTGTGTGTGTGTGTTACAAAGAGATGCTGGTGTGTTTGATGCTGCCGGTCATTTGAGGACGACACGGCCTGCCAATATCACACACTTCCTCCTCTTCTTCACCTCTTTCTCTGCTGCGTTACAGACGATCGACAAATTTGAATGAGGAGGGAGATAATTAATTGTGTTTGTGTGTGTAAATGTCTGCGTGGGGCGAGTTCTGCTAGGCTTTCTGTCTCCAAGGAGACACGGGAGGTGAGACGTGCAGCCAATATGGTGTTGCAAACCCAAGAAATGTCAGTTTCTCTGTGTGAGTTTGTGGGATGAGAATACAAGCGTTAAGGATGACCCTTTACCCACTTTTTTTTGTTGTTGTTGCCTAGCAACTGTGTTTGCATCCTTAATCAAGCCTAAAGGGAGATGCATGGTCACACAGGTAACCTAGGTGTGCTTGGACCTGTGAGGTGTGTGTAAGTGTGTGACCGAGAGATTTTGCAACAGCAGTGTGTAGAATTTTTCCACCTGCTCCTTTTTCAGGTAATTCCCGCATCCTCTGATCCACCCTCTTCAATCATCAATCCGTATACTTGTAGCTTTTATTTTTTCTCCCCAGCTCGGTCTACAGTCCAGCTGAGTCACAGCTCAGTTGTGTCATTAGAATAAATATGAGCTGCTAATTTACCCTGAAATGACTTCATACAGAGAGGATGGAGCATATTCCCATCGGAGCTTTGAGGTTCTAACAACTTAAGTCATTTACTTTCATTTGCTAAAATTTGTTTTATGAGATGTTCAATCAACATTAGATTGCTTTGTCTAATCCAAGGGTGGGCAAAGCTTTTGGCTAGCGGGTTCTAACATTTGGTCAAGGGGCCGGAACAGGAGCAGACGGATGGCATGCTTTTGTAAACAAGCGTGCTAAAAAGCCATTGGGGCCACTACATGCAAATAATCTAGTGTGCTAATGTTAAAATCAAGCGCTTAAAACAACGTGCATCTAGTGCTAGGTTTAAATGTACAGTAGGTTTGAAATCTCCTGAGAATTACGGAAACACACACATTTTAAAGGGAGCAGTGTTGTTGTTTTTGCAACAAAGCCAATAGTTCTAGATATACACAATATCTAGAGTACGTCATCTAGTGAGGAAACGTCAGAATTGCAGGGCAAATAAAACGTTAACATGGTTTATTCATTTTTTTTTGGGGCCAGATTAAAATGTTTAACGGGCCGCATGTGGCCTGCAGGTTGTAGTTTGCCCATGCGTGGTCTAATCTCAGATAATTACGAACACAAAGGGTTTGTACCATTGAAATATATAAAAAAAAATGTATGTATGGTTTGGAATCTTAGATGTTAAAACAACATTTTGCTTGTTTTAACATCTAACACACTTGTTTACGTGCATGTATGGGGCCGGATGGCTTTCCATATCTGTGCACACTGTTTATTTTGACAGCGCGCTGATCATGGAGACGCACACATTTTAACGGAAACAGTGTTGTTGCTTTCTCAACAAAGCCAAAAAAATCTAGAGTGCGCTATCTAGTGAGGAAACATCAGAATCACAGGGAAAATAAGACATTAACAAGGTTTACTTATTTAAGTTTTTATTTCCGGCTGGCTGGAGGTGCCACTGAGGAAAAGACAGGCAGCAGAGATGGAGGTAGCAGAGATCAAGATGCTGAGGATCTCTCTGGGTGTGACCAGGATGGACAGGATTAGAAATGAGTACATCAGGGGAACAGCACATGTTAGAGGTTTTGGAGATAAAGTCCGAGAGGCCTGACTGAGATGGTTTGGACATGTGAAGAGGAGAGAGACCGAGTACATCGGCAGAAGAATGCTGGATTTGGAACCACCAGGAAAGAGGGCTAGAGGAAGACCAAAGAGGAGGTTCATGGATACAGTGAAGGAAGACATGAAGATAATTGGCGTGACCGAAGAGGATACAGCAGATAGGGTTAGATGGAAGAAACTGACTTGCTGTGGTGACCCCTGAAGGGAAATGCCGAAAGGAGAAGAAGATGTCCGGCTGGCTGGATTAAAACAGCCAGGTGTGGCCCGCGGGCCGTAGTTTGCCCATGCCTGATCTAGAAGATATGGCATTATACATGGTATGATGAAGCTGAGACCGTTCTAGAAAAGGGGTACCTCATCCAGCTTTTTCTTGGAACTCGTGAGACAACAAGGGTTCAATGACAGTGTGACAATTGAAGAGTTCGTTGGCTATGTCTCTCAGTTCATGACGCCAAGAAGACCCATACTACCATTGTTAACTAGTTACATAGCTACAGGTTTGTTGAGGTTAGCTCCTCTGAGATGGCGAGCAAACTCAAGTTAGTTTACAATAGAACCAGTTCCAAGGTTCCTTCTATCAGATTGAAAATAATTTCTGGATAGAAGTCGAAACAAGAAGAGAAGACAACTTTGAAGCATTTCTATTTCTATGTATCACTCCTGGACGAATGAGGGATTTCACAGACTTCATGACACCAGGCTTTTGTGGGGTAAAACGAGAGGGGGGCTAAAAGCTTAAGCTTCAATCCGAAGAACGCCAATATACTGTAATGGTTGCAATGGCGGTATCAGGAAAATCTCAATAGAGCTCGATGGACTCTACAGGGTGGTCAAATTCAACTAACCACCCCATTAGATCTACAGTACTATTAAAGTATTCAGGGATACTTGGAATCAGGCAAGGTGACATCCCAGAGCTCGATAGGACACAGTGGGATGGAAAGACCCAGCTAAGCAGCCGCCATCTTGAAACCGAGCTGAACTCTTCAAGTCATCAGCTTGAGTTTAATAGTCTCTGTATATCAGAAGGTAGCAGGACAGGAGTCTTATCCCTTCACTCATGAGGACAAGTCATCCCAGCTTATTTCTGCTGCACAAACTTTCCTCTGAGCACTTGCTTGACAGACGGCGAGATGCGTTTGATGTGTATAATCATACAGACACACATGCAGTCAGCCGGGTGGAGAGGAGCAGGTAATGAAGCTGTCTGAACCACGGTAGAAAACCTCCTGAGATGGACCAGCTGGGATACAGCGGAGTTGCCCCCTGGTATTGCTTTTCCTTCTTGGGGTTAATGAAACATTGACCATGTTTCAAACTTCATATCCATAAAGCTGTTTGTGCAGAATAACTTTCTGTGACATTCGGATTAAAAGTTTCAAAGAAGATGTGATTCAAAGTGATCAAAAGAGTTTCAGGAGGAATAACATTGATCTTTCTTTAGCTTTGCTTTTGGTTTCAAGAATCACAACACAAGTTTTCTTTTGTTTGAAGATGTTTGAAGCGTTTTTAAAACATTATTATTTTCTCAAACTGAACCAGTGAAATGTTGAGATTAGTTGTCCATCCAGAACAAACCGGTGCGCATATTTTCTTAGTTGTTCTCAGTACATGGGTGTACCCTGCCTATTTTACACCCATAATTTTTTTTTTCATGTTTCCATGATGACCGGAGGCAGCATGGAGGGGTATCCCAGTTTGAATGGAGAAGCACCCAGACTAATGATTATTCTAAAAGGCTGTCATGATCCCCTCTCCTGCCGCCAGAGGGAGTCCTGGTTGTTTTTCATCACCCTGATTAGGGTCACCTGAGGATGATTACAGATTCCACACATCTGTGCACCCTGCCAGCTATTTAAAAGCAACCAAATTCAAATAAACCATGTTTTCTGTCTGCAAATATGTCCTCCTCTTTCCACCTGCACTTCGCCTCATGACAAAGGCTAATAGGGTTACGGTCACCTGACGATGATTACAGATTCCATACATCTGTGCACCCTGACAGCAATTTAAGGGCAACCAAATTTAAATAAGCCATGTTTTCTGTCTGCAAATGGGTCCTCCTCTTTCCACTTGCACTCCGCCTCATGACAAAGGCTAATAGGGTTACCGTTTAAAGCGAAAATTTCTTCTGACTCGATGAATTTTTTTTTCGCTTGATTTTTCAATCAGCCAATCAGGGAGCTCGAAGGAATGATGTGGGGAAATGTTGTTGGAAAAAAGTTGCTGGTGTGCGATTGTCAGGAGAGCAGATGGCACTGCCGTCTGTCTCCACATTAACAAGAAACTGATGAGAGAAGTCAGTTAACACACACACCTATGGAGGCTGTGTGTGTGCATATCGGTGTGTTTAATGTCACTTCTCGTCTTGTTGTGAGCATGTAGCTACCTATCTGTGTGAATGTGCGTTATTGCTCCCAGCATCCTCCGTTCTGCTTCCTCTGAGACAGCAGGAGACATCGCTGACTCACATTATCCAGCCTGACACACACAAACACACACACAGCAAAGGCAATGAGACCAAATTTAAAAAGTTTCCATCCAGGATGTTTTGATTGGAATTTATATTTTCTTCTTCTGTTGAATTACGGACAAGACAGGGGATAGGGCGAGGAGCTCTGCCATCCGGGAGTAGAGCTGTTGCCTCTCTGGTTTGAGAGAAGCCAGATGGGGTGGTTCGGGCATCTGGTTAGGATAGCTCCTGAGCGAAAAATCTACCCGGTGGTGAGGTTTTTCAGGCACGTTCCACCAATAGGAGACCCAAAAGTAGGCCCTGGACCTTGCGGAGAGACTATGTCTCACAGCTGGACAGGAAACACTTTGGGATCCTCCCGGGTGAGCAGGAGGATCCAGCCGGATGAGAGAAGCTTGGGTTTCCCATCTAAGGCTGTTGCCTCTGCGACCCAGCTTTGGATAAGCCGAAGACAAGGAACAGAACGGAATAGACAATCCCACATGCTGCATTTGTATCCGGGGTAGACAAAAACATAAATTATATGGCCTGATTGGGTCACTATCTACTCTTAAATATATCTGATAGACAATCTGATCCTCTTGTGATGCATTCGCAAGATGTGATGGAGTCAGTGTAGAACGAAGACACATCAGATGGGATATTCTGCTCAGAAGGACTTGGAGAGTTGCAGAGTCACAAAAGAGGTGGTGAATTTAGACTCAGAGCTGTGCTGATTTACCACCCAGTCTCCAGAGAAAACAACTTCTTTACTAAGAAGTCATTTTCCTTATCTGTTTAGTCTTTCCAAGAAATTTAAGGCTAAATGAGGCTCTTTTTTTATTAATGAGCAGAGAAGTAGGACTTTGTTTTCTAAAGGGAAGTAGGTGCTATATTTTCTAAAGGAAATGGAAAGTGGTCAATTCCTAACATTGAGTAAGTTTCCTATTTAGTCTGTTTACTGGGTGTGTGTAACTAACATTCCTCTTTAATGGAAGAAATGAACCAAAACTTTAAAATGTTCGGAGTGTTTCAAAACCATTTTTATAGAAAAACAAAAAACAAGTTGTGTCATAAAGCGGTCGTCAGGTGGAAAGAGGAGGACCCAATTGCAGACAGAAAACATGGTTTATTTTAATTTGACAGTCCAGTAACACCGTAAAAAGAAAAACAAAATTTCAGTGGCATGGCAAAAGTTATTGTCAGAAATGTGTTTACGGTCAGGCAACCAGGTAGACCTGGCTGGAAGAGATAGTGTGACCTGATAGGTAAGTCTGGGGTGATTGCCCTTAAATAGATGGCAGGGTCCACAGATGTGTGGAATCAGTAATCAATCTCAGGTGACCCTAATCAAGGTGATGAAGAACATGTCGGACTCCCTCTGGCAGCGGGAGAGGGGATTATGACAAGTTCAAAATGTTCAAAGATAGAAATGTTCATTTATTCAGTTTTTGCAACTCCTAAATGAGAAGACAAATTCATTTAAAGCACTTTGTTTATGCTAAAAAGATAACGAATAAAAGAGTCATAGTTATTATCCATATAAAACAAAATGAATATTTTGGCTTACAGATGCTTTATTTCATCGTATACGCTAACCCACAGTTACACAGAAGTTCTGCTCAGGCTTCATCTCTGGAAGTAAATCTGAAAGATGAGTGGATAGACGTCAGGGGAGAGAAATGTAACTGCAGCTTTCTTTAATGTTTCATCGCCCAGCGAAGGAATAGACTACTCACTCCACGGCAATAAAGAAGAGAGAAAAACTCACTGTTGTTTCTGCTGATGTGTTTTTATTGGTAATCTGTTCAAACTGCTCTGAAACACAGTTTGGATCCGAGCTTGTCTAGTGTGTGATGACACTTAACCAACGGAGCCTATCCGAGCTGATTCAATGCCAGAGGCAGGATACACCCCAAACCGGTCGCTAGTTTGTTGTGGGCCACACACTCACGAACAGCCACACACACTTATCATTTGTAGCGGCCAATCAATCTAACATGCATGTTTTTGGAGGGTAGGAAGAAACCAGAGTACCTACAGAAAACCCCAGGAGGAGAACATGCAAACTCCACACAGAAAGGTCAGTGTTCCAAGCCTCATTCTTACCTGGGACTTGAACCCCCAACCTTCTTGCTGTGAGGCCACTGTGCTAAGAAATAATAATGACTGATAAAATAGAGAGTTAAATAATTTTGGATTATAAATGTATTTAACTCCATTTATTTATTGTGAGGGTCGATCCTGGCTGATTAAGGCAAGAGGCAGGGTACACCCTAAGCAAGTTGCCAGTCTATTACGGGGCCACACACACTCATTCCCAGCAGCAATTTCTTAGTGGCCAATCAACCTAATTTGCATGTTTTCTGGAGGAAACCAAAGTGCCCAGAGATAACCCACACATATACAAGGAGAACATGCAAACTCCACACAGAAAGGCCAGTGTTCCAAGCCTCATCCTTACCCGGGACTCGAACCCCCAACCTTCTTGCTGTGAGGCCACTGTGCTAAGAAATAAAAATGACTGATAAAATAGAGAGTTAAATAATTTTGGATTATAAATGTATTTCACTCCATTTATTTACTGTGAGGATCAACGGAGTGTATCCTCGCTGATTTAAGGCAAGAGGCAGGGTACACCCTAAACAAGTTGCCAGTCTATTGCGGGGCCTCACACACTCATTTCCAGCAACAATTTCTCAATGGCCAATCAACCTAATTTGCATGTTTTTCGGAGGAAACCAAAGTGCCCAGGGATGACCCACACATTTACAAGAAGAACATGCAAACTCCGGCCAATGTTCCAAGCCTCATCGTTACCCGGGACTTGAACCCCCAACCTTCCAGCCATGAGGCCTCTGTGCTAAGAAATAAAAATGACTGATAAAAAAGAGAAATAAATAATTTTGGATTATAAATGTATTTAACTCCATTTATTTACCGCGGGGGTTGCCGGAGTCTATCCTGGCTGATTTAAGGCAAGAGGCAGGGTACACCCTAAACAAGTTGCCAGTCTATTACGGGGCCACACACACTCATTCCCAGCGGCATTTTCTCAATGACCAATCAACTTAATTTGCATGTTTTTCGGAGGAAACCAAAGTGCCCAGAGATAACCCACAAGGAGAACATGCAAACTCCACACAGAAAAGCCAGTGTTCCAAACCTTGCCCCCACCTGGGATTCGAACCCCCAATCTTCTTCCTGTGAGGCTACTGTGGTAACCACTGCTCGACTGTACAGTTAAATCCATTTCGGAATAAAGAAGCAGAGAGTTTTTTGTGTTCAATAATAGATGCGTACTTGCGTTCGGCCGATTCTGGCGGGATGTTGATGGATTTGGGTTTAAAATGCGAACATTTTAAGCTGACCGTTACGACCACTCGCCTTCTGTTTGATATTCATCAACAGCGTCAAGCAAAAGCTCAGAAAGATGTTTACACTCATTGTATCTGACATCGTAAAGACCCGACACACTGACTAGAGTTAGGGCAGTTTAAACCTTTTAATGTCCCTCACAAGTTTGATGAGATATGGTCGATATTTAAAAGAATAAAAGCTGTAGGGTGTTTAAATAGATCAAGCGGGTTTCAGTGAGAATCTGGATGATTTATTAGATACTAAAAGAGAAATAAAACTGAACTGAAGCCATTTAGATTACTACGTTCACTCTGTTAGAGGAATGCCTGCTCCGGCACACCTCGTGCACTAGTGACGTAGTTTATCTTTCTCTTATTTCCCGCTTAGCTGGAGTAACATGTCAGCCTCATGAATCTTACATGTGAACAGCCTCTTCCAATCAGGATTGTCCTAATCAAGAATTAAAGCGCTTAATAAAAACCTAAGATAGTAAAAAAAAAAAATATTTTGCAACAATTACCACATTTTCCGGATTATAAGTCGCTTCAGAGTATAAGTCGCACCCGGCCAAACTGTAAAAACTGCGACTTATACTCTGAAAAATCACTCTGTTGAGGACTTCTCACTTACGGAAGCGATCAGATTCGTGATAGGATTGTTATGCAACGTAGAGAGATAGCCAAAATGCTCTCGTTCAGGACATAAACACAAGCGGTGAGAAATTTTCACCCCACAAAAAAAAAAAAACTAGAAAGAAAAAAAATATTGGTCACGTGTTTACCTACCGAATATTGAATGCAAGGGTAGAACAGCAAGAAGTTATTATTCAGAAACAATTTGGAGATTTTTCTTTTGGTTTTGGTGAAGATTTTTTGGGGAGGAGGTGGCGTTGAGTAAGGAGGCATTGGCTCAGTGGTAGAATGCGAGCCAGTGGACCGTGAGAAGCCGGTTTGATTCCCACTGGGCCCATGTCTAAGTGTCCTTTGGGAAGACCCCTAACCCCTCTGATCCTCCCACAATTGGCGTCATTGTGACTGCCTGTTGCGGTGCAATGCAGCAAAAGTAATCTCCCTATTTGTTTAAGCTCAATAGACCGCTTTACAATTGACTTTACTACTCCGCACAAGGGCCTCACAACCTGGACGTGTTTGATTAAAAGTCACAAAGCCTAAACTTAGATACTCTGTAAGGCCGGAATTAGTAGGAAATATAAATAATTATTTCAAAGTATGGTTTGAAGTGAAAATGGAGGAAGATTTTTTGCGAGAAGAGCACATAACGGGAGCTTTGCTAGTTGGCGACCGAGTTGACCAATACGAAATTGTAATAAAAACGAAGGTTTACCCAAGGCTAGATGGTGGGAAATGGTTGGAATTGATGTTGTATTGCCGGAACAAAGCCTGTAAACAGTTTTTTTTTTCTCTATTCTAGTAGTCCCAGGGACGTTTTCGGCCCAGTGGAAATCGAACCAGATTTTCCCGGTCGAAATACAGTATCTCTACCACTAGGCCAACGCCCCCTGGGACCGCTTGTACACAATTTGTAACCCCCAATATTTGGTTTTAACTGCTGCTTGTGTTTATTTAGTCTCATTTTTATTGCTATATCCTAAATTACAGGAATTACGATTATGACTTGGTTTTGGTCCAAATCGTTCATCTTAACAGAAAGCGCCACCCAAATAACCAAACCCCCCCGAAAATGTTTGTGTCTCTTTACTTTATGGGTAAATAGGAGATAGACTATGAATGTGAGCCGGTGTCAGGGTTGTGGGGTGCACGTTGGGATGCTTTGATCTTTCTTTAGCTCGCTCGCTTTCAGAGGCCTTCTCAGATCACACGCTTATTCCCGGCTCGGCTCGTGTTTTGCAGTAAGAGCTGCGGAGACGAGTTACTGTTCGATGCAACGAGGACGGAAGTACAGACAGAGTTTTCATCCTGGGACACCTGAAAGCAACAACTAACCTGTGCCAAAATTGCTTTTTGTGTCTGAAATGCACTATAAAGTAATTTATTCTGCAGAACAGAAAAAAAATAGAGTTGAATAATTAATCTTTCTTCTTTCCCACATTTAAAACGCATCATTTCCTGTTCAATGTACTGTTTTTTTATTTGTTTGGGAAAAGCACCTCCAGGCTGGAAGGTTTTTGTGTTGTGTACAGTGTGGAGTTACTAATGTGCATGAGAGGACATTTATCTGGATCAGAAAGTTGCTGGATTATCATATCGGTGCGGAGGAGCACATTGTGGCTGAATAATGCTTTTTAATGTGCAGAATCAGCTTTGTGAACGCTGCAGCTGGAACTCCTGCTCACAGACAATACGTCTGACATCTGCGCTTGTGTTTGTCTTCAAAAATTGTGTGTTTTATGCAAAAGGTGCAACAACGCAACCAATTAATATACATGAACAGATGTATGCTTCGTACCAACCAGATAGGGGTTCGTTTTCATTAGAAATTGTGCTTTTTTTGTCGTGAAACGACGATCTTGGTGTTATTAAAGTGATATTAAAATAGACTGTTAATTCAGAGTTCAACAATGCAACCGTCATCCAGCTTGGCGAGCCGTAAATACGATCTAGTCGGAAGAGGTTGTGAGAGTTGTGCGTGCAACACGGAACAGCTGCTGGTCGCTATGTCCTTTCAACCTGCACACAAATACACAATCACATGCACCCCTAGCGTCCAGTCGAAAGGTCAGATGGCCACCTTTCCAGGCCACGCTTTGGTTACAAAACAAACCCACCCACTGTGACAGACTGACGGGGGTTGGGGTATCATGACTGCCAAAGAAGTTTCCCTCCAAACTCTTACACAAACTGAGATTATGAGATGTGTTTCAGAGTCTGTCACGTCTTTTTTTTTTCTTTCTTCTTGTTTTTTTTTTTTTTGATTGAATAATGAATCCTGACAACCAGAGGGGAAGGTCCTGCTGATGTTTAAAAGTCTGTCTCCTTGCAGTGGAGCATCTCCCAGAGGTGAAGAGACAGATGACGACTATCGCTACAAAAACAACTTCCATATTTAGTCTCGGAGGAAGAGAAGCAGACAGAGAAGATATCCTGCGAGAGGCAGATTAGCAAACGGGGATTGTTGACTGGAAAGTTGTAATAGAGTGACTTAGGGCTGGTTTTCTGTCAGTCCGACAGAAAATCACTGCAAGATGTTGCAGCAATGATCAGAATCAAACTGTAGAGGCTGCAGAAAACTAACGGTGTGCACGTGATGATGTTTAGGGGTCACGTTTAGGGACATTCGGTGTTGGAAGCAAATGGAAAATGGAAAAGTGAGGTTCCACGGAGATGAGATAAAGAAGGTGGAAGGTTTTAAGTATCTAGGATCAACGGTCCAGAGTAATGGAGAGTGTGGAAAAGAGGTGAAGAAGTGTGTGCAGGCAGGTTGGAACGGGTGGAGAAAAGTATCAGGTGTGATGTGTGATAGAAGAGTTTCAGGTAAAATGAAAGGAGAAGTGTACAAAATCGTGGTGAGACCGGCCATGCTGTTTGGTCTAGAAACAGTAGCACTGAAGAAAAGACAGGAAACAGAGATGAAGGTAGCAGAGATGAAGATGCTGAGGATCTCTCTGGGAGTGACCAGGTTGGACAGGATTAGAAATGACTAAATCAGGGGAACAGCACATGTTAGAGGTTTTGGGGATAAAGTCCGAGAGGCCAGACTGAGATGGTTTGGACATGTGCAGAGGAGAGAGAGAGTACATCGGAAGAAGGATGCTGGATTTGGAACCACCAGGAAAGAGGATAGAGGAAGACCAAAGAGGAGGTTCATGGATACAGTGAAGGAAGACATGAAGATAGTTGGCGTGACCGAAGAGGATGCAGGAGATAGGGTTAGATGGAAGAAACTGACTTGCTGTGGCGCCCCCTGTAGGGAAATGACAAAAGGAGACGAAGTACGAGTAAAGTAACCAAAGATGCTTAGAAACTTGTTCCATGTCCATGTGTGGAGTTATAAAATTAGCCCAGCAAACATGGAGGATAAAACCCCCTTAAATCCATGTTTAGTCATCAATCCATTTTCCAAGCTGCTTCTTCAAACCCAAAGTTTCGTGGACAGTGGAGCCCGTTTATGCCTGTATGCGGGCATGAGGCAGGCTACACCCTGCCCAGGTCTCCATTCAATCTGAGGTTCACACAGAAACAGACAGCCTCACTTATCCACCTCTCCGAGCGACCAGTTCAATTAACATGCAGGTATTTAGCCGAAGGCAAGAAGTTAAAGTAACCGTATGCAAAAGTTTTAAAAGTGGAAATGTTTAAAAAGAACTACGTGAGGGGGAAAAAAAAGAGCAGATTTAGTGAGAAAAAATATGTATGCAATTTACTTTAAATGAATAGAAAGGCAGAATGTGTTTGATTTTTAATTAAGATTAATGCACATAGTCAATCACCTCATTGGAAATCATTTTGAAACCATTTTTTGTCGCCCACCACCTTCTACCCCATTTTCACATTTCAAACTTACTTTTTATTCTTAATAATATCAAGCTTGGAACTGCCTCCATTCGCTGGCATGGATTACCGGTGTCTGGCTAATTTTTTTTGTTACTACTTTAATGGTTGGCTTCGCTGCCGAGTGTGAAGCAGCCAGGATGGGAATTAACGCCTCCAAATACGAACCATGGTCCTCGCCCGGAAAAGGGTAGAATACCCATGCGGGACAGGTACAGGGTCATGCCCCAAGTGGAGGAGTTTAAGTATCTCGGGGTCTTGTTCATGAGTGGGGGAAGGATAGAGCGGGAGATCGACAGGCGGATCGGTGCGGCGTCAGCAATAACTACAACGCTGCATCGGTCCGTCGTGGTAAAGAAAGAGCTGAGCCAAAAAGCAAAGCTCTCGATTTACAAGTCGAACTACGTTTCCACCCTCATCTTTGGTCACCAGCTGTGAGTGGTGACTGAAAGAGTGAGATCGCGGATACAAGCGGCCAAAATGAGCTTCCTCCTCAGGGTGGCTGGGCTCTCACTCAGAGATCGGGTGAGGAGCTCGCCAGACCTGTTATCCAGTTTTTGGCTCCAGCTTCTTCATCAGAACCTGCCTAGTTTATATATTTTGTCTTCTTTATTCAGACTTTTGATCAATCTAATAAATCTACTTGTGATTTTTTCATCTGAGCCTGTCTGTTGTGTCAAGGGTAAACCAAAATGAGCTTCCTCCTCAGGGTGGCTGGGCTCTCACTCAGAGATCGGGTGAGGAGCTCGCCACACCTGTTATCCAGTTTTTGGCTCCAGCTT
Source organism: Neostethus bicornis (assembly GCA_902685375.1). NCBI lineage: Eukaryota > Metazoa > Chordata > Actinopteri > Atheriniformes > Phallostethidae > Neostethus > Neostethus bicornis. The sequence continues at coordinate 7,217,130 of CACRXE010000076.1, read as the reverse complement.
CTTCATCAGAACCTGCCTAGTTTATCTGTTATGTCTTCTTTATTTAGACTTTTGATCAATTTAATAAATCTGCTTGTGATTTTTTCATCTGAGCCTGTCTGTTGTGTCAAGGGTAAATTTTTGGCCTCAGCTCCACAGTATGACAAGATTTTTGCAAATCTTTATACAAAGTACTTAGGCTGCTGTTTTGTAGAATGTAGCAGATGGGCCTCATCCAGATGGAACGTCGGCATAGCTATATGAGATAAGTTTTTAAAGGGCAACAAGTGGGAAAAGTTTGACAAACTTTACCAATCAAATAATCATCTTTTTCTAGATTCATTAAGGATTTCTTGCCTCAGAGGCAGCCATTAGTTTCTGTTCAAACCAGAAAAAAGAAAGATAAAGTCGTAGTGACTGGAAAGAAAAATGTAATCCATCTCCAACATGCGCTGTTAGTTCAGGTTATTAATGTGTGGTCACGCAGGCCGAAGCAGCCGTAGAAATTTTGCCCAGGGTTATTGTTGGGAGGTGTTAGAAATAAAAAAAAAAGTTAAGATGAAAAACAAAAAGTAAGAGTGTATGATTTTTATTTGTTTCTTTCACCTGTTTAAACGTCTTTTTTTTTTTTTTTTTTTATTCCTTCTGACTCAGCGTGTTTTCTTTCCAGTCTGTTGGTCTCTTTGCACGAAAAGAAAGTCGTGACTGGATGGATGCAGGAGGGATGGGGAGACGAAGAAGAGGGAGTGGTAGAGAGAGGGAAATGGGTGTGCCGACCGGGATGCTCGATTTCACCTCTCTGCTTTGACTGTCAAAGTGGGATGGCTGGGGGGGGTCGAAGGGGGTCCGGCAAGAGAGCAACCAATCAGTACAAAGACGCTAAAACAAGAAGAATGGAAAGACGAGTTGGAGTATAAATACGTAATGAAGGGATGGAGGGGAAAGGAGTGACAGGGAGGAGTTCAGATGGGAGGAGAAGTTTACAGACGCTCTGAGCGCTGCATGAGAATGAGACGACACACACACACAAACACACACTCTGCTCAGTGCATCTGCTAGATGAGCCATTAGATCAAGTGACGGAGGTCTGGTCCATTACCTTTTACCTGCTTCTCTTCTTCCCTCCTTCTTTCTGTCCTCTAATTTTATCAACCCTTTCTCTCTTCGTTCTTCTTCAGACACAAAACGGCTTCTTCAGTTTTTTTTTCTTTCTTTTTATCCTTCGCTAATGAAACTCGTCTCTGTTCGCTTTAACAGGGCGACACCGAAAAGCAATAAATCAGCCTCTGTGTGTGTGTGTGTGTATGTGGCCATTTAGTTTCATCACTGTGTTCAAAATCTGCCTGGATACAGTACCTGAATCACACACACATACACACACTACTGATTAGGGAGTGTGACATTCAAGGTCAGAAACTGAAGGAGATGCTTTAAGCCCAAACCTGGAGTACCCCCGGACCCCTGCAGCATTGACAGTGTGTGTCTGAGAGGAGGTGTGTATGTGTTACCCAACCTACTGTAACATTAGACACCTGCTTGTGTGTAAAGGATAAGCAGGGCGTGGATAGACTCGCTGTCCCCCTGCAGACTGTGTTTGCATTTGCAGGTTTGATTGTGACGCCTGGGGGAAAAGGAAGTGGTAACCACATGTGTGTGTGTGTATGTGTGTGTGAAACAGCTGCCTGCAGCTTCAGCTATCAATCTCAGTCGCGTTTCTTTCATTCCACCTGTTGAGCTGCAGTAAAAGTCGGATTTCCCAACTAATAAGCTGAAATCGAACCCAGAAGGACTCGTTTTTGTAAAGAAACACTCCAATCCCATTTCTCATCTTCTTTCACCCTCTCTCACACACACACTTACACGTACACACGTTGTCATCACTTCAGCCGTAACGAGAGGAGAGGCCACTTTCTGCAACCCCCTCACTTTGTTTTCAATCAACCTGCTCATCTGTCCCTCCGACCCCTCGGCTCGCATGCCGGCTTGCTTATCTACACATTTCCCAGATATCCCGACCCTGAGAAACCACCAGTGTGTGTGTGTTGTGTAAGAAATAGAGTTGCTGAGCTGTGATAAGCCTTTTTTTTCTGAGTCACCGTTAGCATGTCCACCTGCTACATGGGTGATGCAGGTGATATACTAATCTGTTCCGTTCCGTCGTCTTCCGCTTATCCGGGGTTGGGTTGCAGGGGCAACAGCGTCAGATGGGAAGCCCAGGCTTCTCTCTCCCCGGCTACATCCTCCAGCTCACCCCGAAGGATCCCGAGTCATTCCCCGGCCAGCTGTGAGACATAGTGTCTCGAGTCCCCTCACCAGCGAGACGCTTAGGAGTTACTTTTATTTGGTTATTTATTGCTTGATTTTATTTTTTGATTCCTTATGAAGGGGAATCAGTGAGAAATTCACAATCAATTTTCTTGAGGTCTTCTCACTCTCTCCTCGTCAGGGTTTTAAGGATGTGGAAGGAGGAGGACCCAATTGCAGGACTTCAAACAAGATTTATTGACACAATTCAGGAAAGTTTGTAAAGTCTGTAAAGCAAGAAGCAAAGGGTTAACTCAAGGTTTCAAAAGTCCAAATAATAACAAAGTTCAATCCTGATCAGGCAACCAGGGCGACCTGGCTGGATTTAAAGAGAAATCCGGGTGATTCCCTTTAATTAATGGCAGGGTGCACAGATGTGTCGAATCAGGAATCATCCTCAGGTGATCCTAATCACATTGATTAGGAATATCCAGGGCTTCCTTTGGGCGCAGATGAGGGATCCTGACACTCCTGAACATGTTTTTTTAAAAAATAATTTCTCATATTTTTTTGCATGTATTTTCAAATAAAACATTTTCCAATAAGCTAAAATGAAAACAACTCTGAACTCTGAATTTATTCATACAATGGACTTTTTGGACAATTTGTAGCATGCGTGTGGATGTGTGTAGGACATGTGACACTGAATGGTTCGGTTAACGTGTTGTGTCCCCATTTTATGCATTTTTTACAATAAGAATAGCATGACACTTGTTTTTATCGTCAGAGTTTAGCTTTCTCATTTACCTGCATAGAGAACTAGCTTGAGTTTGTGTATGTGTGTGTGCGCCACCTCGTCAGGAATCATATTTCCACACGTGTCATGAGAGTCAGTTTGCTCGGTCACCAATCTCCTCGATGCAGCATCATCGTAATCACCTGCTGTTTGTTGCAGACTCACAAACAGGGTTGCAGGGGTGTTCGTGGTTCGGTTTGTAAAAACTCCTGTGTTTCACTTCTTTTCAGACAAAAATGCGACACAATCTGATTTTATTTTTTAAAATTATGATTTAAACCCATCAACATGGCTTTTTAAAAATTTTTATGTTATCATACCATATTGGTCCCACGATGGGGAAATTGCATTGCACCTCAGCAGAAAGCCATGACGGCACCAATGGTGGGAGCAACTGGGGGTTAGGTGTCTTCTCTAAGGACATTTAGGCATGAGAGTCAAACCGGCTTCTCCCAGTCCAAGGGAGGCCACGCCTCCCAACGCCTTCCCCTTTTTAGTCATGTACAAAGTAGTCGGCACCTTTTTGAACATTTGATTTTTTATTATGTTTAATCAATAAGTGATGGATTTTTTTGGGATTGCTAAATTACCGGTAGTTTTTCATCTTAACATCCTCCTTTAGGCTCAACGAAACTCAAAATCTAGACTTTTTCATCCAATATGAACCTCCACCTGGTTTTTCACTCTCTGATATTTTAGTCACTAACCAACCTTATCATGCTCACCATCCTATTTTCCCACCTTTTCAAGCATTTCAATCCAGAAAAACAAGCTCCCTATGGGAGAGGGGTTCAATAACATTTGGGGTTGCTTCATCTAATTCAACTCTTGATAATTGATTAAGGCTTGCTACTTCTGGCGACACAGTGCGATCATATTTCAGGACGGTAGGATCATATTTCCCCTCAGCGTCCTTGCTCAGTGCCGGTTTTCCTGCACGTTACGTGACGCCCGATCCGTCCTTCAGCCTGGATAAGCGTACAGCATCTGCAGCATTGTCCTTTTAGGTTGCAGACAGTGATACAGCATCAGCAGACATCATGGCTGCTCCAGAAGATGTATGACGAGAATCTAAAGCAGGATGTCAGAGACAAAGCTGCGTCACTTAAGAAAACTTTGCAATTTAATCTCAGTCCAATCGATGAGTTTAATTACTTCCTATTTAATAAATTAATCAAATTTGTGACGTGGCTTTTGGATTTTCGATCTCTATAGAAGTCCTACGTTGGTACGTAAATGCCAGCGAATCATTTTTGGTTGACTAACAAACCTTTGACCTTACTTAATCTAATGTGGGGTCAACTCTGACTTTATTTAATCCTGTTAAAAGCTTTACTAACCCTTCGTCAAAGAAAAAGTGGAGCAAAAATAGGGAACAAAAAGATGGCGGAATGTATCAATTTGGCGGCACGAGATTGAATATTTCTATAACGATAGACGTGATGAATCTGGGATATTTTCCATTAAAAGTGACTAATCTACAGGTGGTGATGAGTGTCACACCACGGGTGGTGGGTGATGTGAAAAAAGGAATTAAAGAAAACGAAGGATGAATAAAAATCAGTACCAAGACATTTCACAGGGTTTTTCCTCATTGGCTGTTAATGAGTTCCTCAGTGTGAGTGATTGGTGGCTTTGACCTTGATTCTTCTTGGATAGCGACTAGCACGTAAGCTATAAATACAGTATGTGAGACTTGGATGGGTCAGGCAGCAGCGGAAAATGAAACGGGGTCTTTAGCTTAAACCAGATGGAAGGGTTGAAGGAAAAAATAACTAATGGGGCGAAATTGGTTGAAAAAACACGGGAAAGCTCAAGTGAAGGAAGTTTGAAGGCAGACGTGAAGGTACAAGAAGAAATTGAATGAATAGAACATGCGTTAGTGTTGTATGCAAATTTTCAGAACACTGGCGACTTTATTCCGGGGATTAGCCTGAATCAACTTGACCACTAACGACTAACAATTTTACTCAAAATGTCAACAAACACACCAAATGAACCTAGACTGGTGAAGTCCTGGGGCTTCAGGTTTATTAGTCCCTTATTTGATTTGTCGGCAGCGATAAAAGCCGCTAACCTTTCACAACAAGAGAAACTGTGGAGATCAAATCCTGTTGGAGATGAGTTCCAAAAAATTTGCTAGAACCAGATACGTATCGCGGGTCCCGGGTAGGGACGAGGTTTGGAACACTGGCCTTTCTGTATGGAGTTTGCATGTTCTCTTTGTTTTGTCGGAGTTTTAGGAAGTGGAAGGAGGAGTACCCAATTGCAGGACATCAAAATAAGGTTTATTGAACACAATTCAGTAAGTGTTTAAAGCAAAAGGCACAAGATTAACTTGAGTTCAAATAATAACAGAGTTCAAACATGATCAGGCAACCAGAGTGACCTGGCTGAAAAGGATGGTAAAGACCCGGCATGGAAGTCCGGGATGACTGCCCTTAAATAGATGGCAGGGTCCACAGATGTGTGGAATCAGGAATCAATCTCAGGTGAGTCAAATTAGAGTGATGAGGAACATCCAGGGCTTCCTCTGACAGCAGGAGAGGGAATCCTGACACGTGCATGCAAACAAGAACCAAAGTTCTCTGGGCACTTTGGTTTCGTCCCACCCTCCAAAAAACATCCAAATTAAGTTGATTGGCCACTGAGAAACTGCCCCTAGGAAGGAGTGTGTGTGGCCCCGCAACAGACTGGCAACCTGTTCGGGGTTTACCTTGCCTCTTGTCTTAAATCAGCCGGGATAGACTCCGGCAACCCCCGTGACCGCTTTAGGGATGGGCAGTTTAGAAGACGAAACAACCAATTCAATGCATAATGCGACTATTCATTTTCTATTTGCTACCAACTCATTTCTAGGTTGCAACATATGATCAAGTTCTGTTTCTGCTGCATCTCTGCGGCTTTGAGCGGATTAGTCTTTGAGGCCTGTTTAACTCTGGTCTATTTGGGACATGTTTCTGCAACACGGGGCAGAAACAGAATGAAAGGAAACCGACTGTTTCTGTCATCTAAAAAAGTAGACATTATATTGGGGAATAAAAATGTCCTTTTAGAGGACTCAGAGGGGTTGGTAGTGAGAGTACAGGGGTTCTTTTGCAGATCAAGTGGTCTGGAAACAGATACAGGGATGGCTGGACATCTGAGCCTGGTACACTGCAGACACTGAGGGTTAAAGTCTGCTCAGAGGCAATTTAATCAACAGGAAAGTCTCTCAGAGGGAAATTAAAAAGTGGTTAGCAGCGCTTAAGAAGATTGTGAGGTAGGATTGAAATTGTGTATAAATGACTTTTTGAAAGGATCTTTAATTTTACAAGAAAAATAAATAATTGAAGTTAAAGCCCCTCCTACCAAACGACTTCTTATAGTTTAAGACCGTCTTTAACCACTGACTTTTCGATTCACAACCTGATGCACATTTTTTATTGTATTTTTATTTCCAGAGTCTCTGGCCTACAAACACCAAATTGGCAAGTCTCCATTATGACTTAGCTGCCACCAACGCTCTTTATTTTTGAGCTGTGAATTGGCTTTCCCCCTCAGATCCCATTACCGGGCCGGTCCACTACCTGCAGAGTTTAGACAGCAGCTTTGGCTCACTCTTCTGCTTTTCCATCCAACCGTTATCATTTTTCATCAAACTGAGCTCTTCTTTAGTTCACATGATAGTAGAAGATGACAATTTTGATGTGTGTGTCAGAGTTTTTGACTTGTAACAATGACCAGGGTTGCAGTCTCAAGTTTAATGAGAAATAAATTTTGGATTTCATGTCTTGTTCTTGCTTTGGTGGAGTTCAACTTTCAAAAGTCAAAATGCGAGACCGATTGTAGTCTTTTTCTTGTCATTTCGGAGTCAATGCCCAAATAACATATTATTCTCAAAGCATTAGCTTAGTGGGAATCGAACCGGCTTCTCCCAATCCGAAGGCAGACATTTATCGCCTCCCCAATTGGGTTTCCTGGTGTCGGTGTGCATCCTCTTTAATTGTTCCAGATTGGCTAGCGGTTTTATCGTCGGTCAGTGTAACAGTCCACATTGGCCTCAACTGCTAATCTGACTATAATTAACTACGATGCAAATCAAGTAAGGCCTTCACCCTTTCTTCAATCTGGCCCACACCATGTTTAATCCATCACGTATAATTCAGAACCTGCAGAAGCTTAATCGACTTCTTGACGTGACTGAAGGAGGTTGGTCTTAATGTATGTGTGCCTTCTATCATTGACCTTTTACATTAAGTGTCCAGATGATGGTTCACCTGAACTACTGCTTTCAGACTCAGCCTCAATGCCTCTATAAAGGATGGTGAAGGCGGGGGGGACGGAGGGATAGAGCCAGATTAGGTTGCAGAGAGGTAGAGGTTGGCTGGAGGTGAGATCAGTGTAACAGATCTCCCAGCAGGAAGAGAGGGACGGCATACTGAATTCCATGCCGTCAGTAACCCAAAGATAGCCCCAACTAAGAAGCACTCTGTTTTTTTTCTAATACTTTTTTTAAAAAAAACAAGTTGATGTAAAAATGTAATTTGATCAACACATTGGTGGTCGTTAGCCCGCCATTACCTGGTAATACCCAGGACGGATGAGGGTGGTAAAAAGGAAAGAAAAATCCATTTTTCAAGAGTCAGAGAATAAAAAATGTTACTTCTGGCATGTTTTTGATCACTGATAGTGAAAAATACGTTTTACTCAGTATGGCTTGAAAAGTCCAATGTTCTAAAAAGACTGGACGTGACCAGCAAGGGAACTCAGGTAATGTAAGCTTGTCCACTTAAACCCGGTCTACTTAACGGGTTAGTTTACCCCAAAATCGGAGCTTATCAAACCAGAAAAAAATGTAACAAATGATAGATTTCTGATTACCGGCTCAGCAGGTAGAGTGACCGTCTTGTAACCAAAAGGTCGGAGGTTCAATCTCCTGTCTGGAATTCACACTGAGGTGTCCTTGAGCAAGACACCAAACCCCCAATTGCTACTGATGATGGTTTGACCCTCGCGTCATTAAATTTTTTAAATTTTTTTTTAAGTGTTTACTCACTCTATTCAGCCCTCACTGGGGAAATTTTTGTGCTGCACTCCTACACCGCAGCAGGCTGCCAACTAGGCCAATGGTGGGAGCAACAGGGGGTTAGGTGTCTTCTCCAAGGACCCTAGACGTAAACTCCACAGAATGCAAACCCGCGAACTTCCAGTTGACTTCCAGTCCGCGGGCGAACGCTCTGACCACTGAGCCGCCGTCCCCCCCAATGAATGTCTGAATGTGTGCTTTACAGAGAGTAATGTGTGCTTTACAGAGAGTACCCAACTCTGTAAAGCGCTTTGGGAACAAACGCAGGTAGAAAAGTAATATTTAAATGGAATCTATTCAATGATCTTCTTCTGCCTCGTGATTGGTTGATTATCTTTTTGGCATAACATTTACTTCATAAGCGAGAACACTAAATTGAAATGATAAATTTCTTAAAAGTTTGTGCCAAAGAGCATAAAAAAAAGAACTGAAACAGTCATTTGCAAATATGTGATTTTAGGGAACAGGATTTGATGATGACTGATTGTGGTAAAGACAAAAGGAAAACCAGACAGAAGTCTGCTTGGCGAGATTTTTTAGTCAAAACGTGAAAAAAATAGTTGAACACTTCCTTTTTTTTTTTATCTGACCAGCAATTAGCCTCCTCACCCCCAAACTTCTCCTGGCTTTTTTCCAAAATATTTAAGTAACTTCCTGTAATGAGAAGAGAAAATGACTGAAGTTATGGTGCCATTATGACCCGACGCTTCATTAAAAATATTGTAATTGAGATGAAATCATTTCTGAATATAATTTCAGAGCAGTTTTGAGTTCTCTAAAAAGCTTTTGCACAGCACATTAAAAGGTTCCCCAGATTTTTACCTTGAGAGGGATTCCGTGTTCAGACCCAAGAATAAAACAATGATGTCTATAAAATCTATATGTATTTTTAAATGGAAAATGTGAACCAATCAGATCCTTTTCTAATGCAAATTAGCTGCCAGATTGTTTTTCTTCAGGAAAAAAAATTAATTTCGTCATCTGAACCGCTTATCCCCAATCTGGTTGCTGGTGGTGCCGGAGCCTAGCCCAGCTGATTCCAAGCCACACCCATACTCTTCCTAGGGGCAATTTCATAGCAGCCGATCAAGCTAACATGCATGTTTTTGGAGAGTGGAAGGAAACCAGAGTAGTCCGAGAAAAGCCGTCCACACATGGGGAAAACATGCAAACCTCCCACGGAAAGGACAGCATTTCAAGCCTCATCCCACTTAGGGCTCAAACCCTGAACTTCTTGCTGTGAGGCCACTGTGCTAACCACTTCACCATTGTGCTGCCCGGGGATTATTGGGCTGCCACCCTCATAACCATAGTTATAAGTTGCTAAAATGTTTAACCAGAAAGGCTTACTTACCATTTGGGGTCCGAGCCCGTATGGGCAAAAAGTTTTGGCGAAGGCCCCTCATGCTGTTGGGCGTTGCTGATATTGACTTACCGACTTTTCCGCACTATAAGGGGCACCCAAAAACCTTAAATTTACTCTAAAGTCCACAATGCGCCTTTTAACCCGGAGTGCCTTGTATATGGATTAATATTAATATACCCGAAGGGCGTCTCATTTCCATTTGTGTTTGTGTAAAGACCAGGAAATGGCTCCTACCAAGAGACACTGTTACACCGCAGAGTTTAAACTCAAGGCGATCTGTCACGCAGTAGAACACGGGAATAGAGCCGCAGCGAGAGAGTTTAACATCAATGAATCAATGGTGAAGAAGTGGAGGAAGCAAGAGATGAGCTGCGCCAAGTAAGTGAGACTAAACAAAGTTTCCGCGGGAACAAAGCGAGATGGCAACAGTTAGAGGACAAAGTTGAACAACATTTAGCGCCTGTAGCGCCTTATAATGTGGTGCGCCTTATGTATGGAAAAAGTTTTAAAAAATGTCAGTTTTAGCGCCTTATAGTGCGGAAAATACGGTATTCTGTTTTGCTCATCCAGTCATCTTGGGTTGCCATTTAAATTGGGATGTTGTCATTCATTAAAGAACAAAATGATTTTAATTTGCGTTCATATCAGTTTGAAGGACGTCAGGCAAATAATTGGTAAACATGTCAGAGATCATTGGACATAACGAACAAGGAAAGGAAATGATTATCAAATTGAGTAAAAATAAAATCAGTTTTTCTTTGTTTCACGAGGACAGCTTTTAAACGGATCACTCGAGTTTTGGGTTTTTGTTCGAAGGAGATCGCGTGCAAGTAGCGTTAAGCTTAGAAAATCTACCACCTTATGTCGCTAGCTGACATTAGATAAATTACACTGTGATCCGGTGAGGAGGACCTAATGGTTCATTTTGAGGGATTAACCTTTTAATTTACAGTTCACTACTTCCGAAAAGCTTCTTTCTTTGTTCACTGGGTCCTCAGTGATATTCCCGTGGTGTACGAGGTCAGTTTGTCCCATGTAGATACTGTAGACAGAGATATGCACCACTGCATTAGCTCTCTCTTACACACCCCTCGGAGCAGAATGTTCAACATACACTTTCAACTCCATCCCACCTTCACCTCCTCAGATCTCACGCTGACCTCCTGACTCACTGACTGATCGCTAACTTGTAGGTTGTTTGCTAAATGAAAGAAAATTAGCTTATAAAGTCAAAAACTGTCCTTTAGGGATCAGCACATGTACCACAAGCTTTTTCTCTTTCAAACACCGGTTCTCTTGCTGCTGAGGCATGTAATAGGAAACGCTAGCTGCCAATTTAGCGTTTCATCTATTCCTTACAGCTGCATTATGTGCATGTGCAGAAAGAGAGACGTAAAGACAGAGAGGGAGGAGGGGAGGAGGGCGAGCTCTCATTCACGTAAATCACTTTATCTGTCATGTGGTTGCAGCGTTGCAGGAGGTCAAGGCCACGCACACAAAGCTGCATTGCCGGTTGCCACTAGAGCTTGTCCGATTAGGCTTTATTGATTCCACAATAATCCCCATTCACTTGCATCATCAGGCTTTAGGTGTGTGTAACTGGTAGCTGTTCCTTCAGCCAGTGGCAGCGTATGGAAGAACTGGTCATGGGACCAGGATAGCTGCTAAATATAGTGACACACATGGTGATACTTGGCTGTTAACGTGGCGTCTACAACTGAGCTTATCAAAAACAGATTGCTATTCTGGTTTCTGTCTTCATCCTAAAGTTTTCATTCTTTGTTCATTTTTATTCCATCAGACGAAAAGTCTTGTTTGTTTGTTTGTTCAGAACAAATCAGTTTAATTCAAATTGAATTAAGACTTTTTTTTGGTGTTACTTGTTTTTCTTCTTTGTTTTCTCATAGAATCAGAAGACGTCTTCGAAGGAAGATGCAATTAGTATAAATAGAAGTTTTCCAGATCAGAACACGCTGTTATAAAGAAGCAGGGACATTTTTTTTTAGAAGGTCATGCAAATTTAATCATCTGTTTTTGCTCTGTTTGGTTGTTTTTTGTTATATATAGCCCAAATGGATCACTGCATCGACCTTTCTTTGGGTTGCAAAAGCTTATAACTTTAGGTTCCCGTTCACCACCGAAAGCATGCCACATTGGGCCATTTGGTCGGTTTGAATTGGTAGAAAATGTGAGTGTGTGGTTGCTAGTTTGTCTCTTCATGTGGCAAACATACATATGGTGCATGCCTCGTCATAACACTGTGAAATCTTTGAAAAACGCATTTATTTTCTGAGCTGCTTATCCCTGATTGGGTCGGAGTCTATTCAGGCTAATTTTATCCAAGAAGGAGGTTACACCCCGAACAGATCGCCAGTCTGTTGCAGGGGCACACACTCATTCCTAGGGGCAATTTTCATAGTAGCCAATTATCCTAACATGTATTGTTTTGGAGGGCGGGAGGAAACCCACACATACACAGGGAGAACATGCAAACTCCACACAGAAAGGACAGTGTTTCAAAGCCTTGGTCCAACTCCGGGACTCCGGGCGCCATGTTTCAGGTTTTGCGGAAATGACAACAGAGGTGCTCTGATTGGATTGCTCAGAACTTACGTTTACATCAATACTGCCGACTACTGGTCTGGCATGCTCATAACCGCACTCAGAATCGTATTTATACAGCTCGGTGGACACGGATATTTTGAAAACGGTTATGTGTGGACGCGAGCATTTTCCCAAAACAGAGGACAGCAGATATGCGTTTTCAAAAATATCCGGCTACGTGTGAACGGGGCCTTAGTATGCAGATGATAAACATTTTGTAGGAATCATCCATTTATAACGCTGTAAAAACTTTTGAATACCATTTTTTTCTCTACAAAACATCCATCTGTTCCATCTCTTGTGTTTTCAATCTTTCCAGATTTTTACTGTCAATTCTTGTAAAATCAGAGCCCGAAGAAAACATTTCACTGTGCAGTCGAGCTTTTGTGATAAACAAGGACTGAGCAGCGCAAGATAACGATGCCTATTGATCTGACTCCTAATTTAGCTTCATTTCTACCCGTGTGAGTTTTCATTGTCTAGCTTAGTACCTCAAAAATCAAACAGCAAGTAATTGGCTTTTTGTGGCCCTTATTAAACACCGAGGGAGGGGAAGAGCGGTGCTGATGGATGGAAGGGGCATCGTTTTTGTTCACCTTAATTACACATATCCTGTGTTTGCTGGCTGAATAGTGGAAAATTGAGTTTTGAAGACTAAATTGAGAAGCTTTGTCTTCCAGTTACCTGTCGACAAACAATTCAAAGTATTCATTGAGGTATTGTGAGAATCAGAAATGTGACCTTCAGAGTGTTATTTAATAAGGTCATGGCCTGACGTCCATGCTGAAACTTTAAATAGCTTATCAAATAAGTTCCGTCGTCTTCCGCTTATCCAGGGCCGGGCCGTGGGGGCAACAGCCTCAGACGGAAATCGGGAAGGATCCCGAATCATTCCCCGGCCAACTGAGAAACATAGTTTCTCCAGTGGTTGTCGAGTCTGCCTCTTGGTGCCCGAAACACCTCATCAGCAAGGCGCTCTGGAGGCATCCTGACTAGATGTCCGAACCACCCCATCTTGCTTCTCTCAATCTGGAGGAGGAGCAGCTCGACACCAAGCTCCTCCCGAATGGCAGAAATTCTCACCCGATCTCTGAGTGAGAGCTCAACCACCCTGCGGAGGAAGCTCATATCGGTAGCTTGTACCCGTGATCTTGTTCTTTTGATCACCACCCACAGCTGGTGACCACAGGTGTGGGTAGGAACGTAGATCGTTTGTAAATCGAGAGCTTTGCTTTTTGGCTCAGCTCTTTCTTTACCACGACGGATCGATGCAAAAAGCTAGCCTATGCAACTGAGAGTTTGATCGCCAGGGTTCTTGTCGTTGGCTGTCGCCCATCTCTTCCTTCACCTGACCACTATGGCCCCTCCTGCAGGTGGTGAACCCACTGGAAGGGCGGCCTATGTCCCCTCTTGGGACTGAGCCCGGCCAGGCCCCATGAGTAAAAGCCTGGCCACCAGGTACTGGCTTTCATGCCCCACCCTCGGGCTTGGCTGAACGGGGCAGCCCGATGACCCGTTGTTTAAAATAACCAGTTTTTGTTTAAAAATGGTAAATAATAATAATAAATAAATAAACAATTCTTACAAAAACTGGCTTAAAAACTACATTACGGAGGGGAGTTTTATATCCAAACCCTCTCAAGATTGGGTGTGACTTTTCCAGGTGTCATTTCTTCGCCGCTTCTTGCCAAAGTGACCTACAGGAAAGTGTGAGTTTAGAGATGGGCCACTTAGCCGAGCCCCCATCTTGGCTCTCTGCCTTGTATCCATGTCACTTCAATGTGCGAGGCTTGGAGGTGATTACAGCGTTCCATCCTGCTCCTCTCATAACCATTTTTCAGTTAGACGGCCTGCAGTGTCTCACTTAACCTTCACACATTGCCCCGTCTCCCCATTTCCTGAATTACAAGGTTTCTTTAAAACACTGAAGTGGTTGTTTGGGTCACCTGCAAAAGCAAAGCTCAAAGGTTAATTTATAAATCAATCACTTATTAAACACAACCGATTTTATGGGATCTTTTTTGTATTTTATGTTTTTTTTTAATCATTGCTTCATCTTGTTTACAAGATTCTTGTTAAAAGTCAAAGAGATCTGTGATTGATTGTTGTCAGATTATCTCAGGACCAATCAATTAAGCGTTCGATGAATATATCTGAAAACAAACGAGTAAAAAGTCAGCGTGTTGCAAGAAATCATTTGCAAATTGTCGATTTTGACCATTTTTGTCCCAAGAAGGAAGAATTTTTACGTTTTTCTAGAACTAATCTAGAGAAATTTATCCTTCTCTGAATTTATTTGCACCCATTTAAAAAAAAAAACAAAAACAAAGTGTGATCCCAAACAAAATATGAGCCAGTCAAGAAGTACGAATTGTCTCGTTAATCGGAACGTCAACATAACTAAATCGCTGCGAGATTTTGACAACGTAGATCAAAATGAAACCAACATCCAGAAGTTTAAATCCTACAAGTAGCTTGAAGAACTATTTCTGAACACTACTTAAAGGTAAAGAATTACTCGAAAGTTCATCCAAGAGGATTCGCACAATGTTGAGCGTAAAGCTACATTGGCTTTAAAGCTATTTAAAGACAAACTATTTTTACCTCATATTTTCCGACCACATGAATGACTTGTCAAAGAATCCTTAATTTATGCTGGAAAAAGGCCAAAAATATTTTATTTTCTATCAGTTCGGAAAATCTGTACTAATTGTAACTGAGTGTATGATGCAAAATTTTCTAATAAGCCCAAAAAATTCCGGTCCAAACTCGCAGGATCTGTGAGCTAATTCTTCATTTCACACCAGTTACAGGTAATCCACCTGTGAACACATCTCATCTATCTCACAACCTCCCACTGAGTTCTTTTTGTTGCTTTAGTTTTATGACCAGAGTTGAGAGAGCTTGACCTTGTATGGTGCTGTATCTGATGAAGTGTATGTGAGCGCGAAGAGGGAGAACGAATGTGCCTAAAGGGAACTATGGACAGTCCGGAGCACTGATGAGGACTCACTGGCACATGACCAGGCTTGTGACTGACCTTACGTAACATTACAAAATCCCGTTGTCGAGCTGCCAGGAAAGCAGCAGCCAGAGCTTTGATTTCTTTTAGTGGATCAATAATGTGTCACATCATTATCAGAGCTGTGGAACGGTTAGAGATTTTATTTGCACTAGCAGAACGCTTGTATAAATCACAACACCACTACCCTGGATTATGACTAAAAACACAAAACAACCCAGTTTTATTGATATTGTACAAACCTGTCACAGCACTCTTAAATAAAATCAAACTACTGGCTTGTAAATACATTATGTTTGTATTTCATTTTTAAGTTAAGATGCTTTCTTGTGTGTTTAAATATAGGAATGCACTTTAGTATGATGGCATGTTAGCGTCTCGCTCGCTTTTCCGGTTCCACTCGTTCCTTTAGTCCAGATAGCTTTCCCACGTGCAAGCTCGCTATAAATAGTTTGGGTTTAATGCGTGATTGTCCCAACCGGCATTTTACGAGTGAGCAGACCAGTGGGTTTCAGTGTTTTTTTTATCAAGCTGGGCATTAACCACCAGTGGAAGTCAATTGTGTTGGATTTCTTCCCCCGATCCCGAAATTTCAAATTTATTAGAAAATACAGTGAATCAGATACGTTTCACATTGAGATCTTCTATATACATCTTAAAATAAAATAACATTTTTGCTACAATCTTCCATTAAATTTTGTTTCTGTTGCCCAAATAACCCTATAATGGAAAAGAGCAAAAGGTGCATCCCGGTTAAATCCCCAATTGTTACAGTAATTGATCTTGTCAATAGATCCAACCTCATATGTTGCTTTGGGCTTCATTCTATCAATTTTATTTAGTGTTCCGTATTTGTGCAAACACAAAAGTTTTTATTGTTTCCAAAGTTTTCAATTAGATTAATTAGCCAGGGTATTCTCTGGTACTCTCTGCAACCCTATCAGGGATAAGCCGTTCAGAAGACAAAACCAACCAAACAAAATTCATCTCAACATAGAACCTTCTCAAAACCCTTGAGTAGGTAGGGTACACCCTGAACAGGTCGGCATTCTGTTGCATGGCCACACACAAACACAAGCATCTACAAACATGATCATTCCTAGCGGCAATTTGATAGCAGACAACTACCCAAACATGCATGCTTTTGGAGAATGGAAGGAAACCAGAGTACCTGGAGAAAACTCACACATACACGGGGAGAACATGCAGACCCCACACAGAAAAATTAGTAACTCAAGTCTTGCCCCAATCCAGGATTCAAAGCCCGACCTTCTTGCTGTGAGGCCACTGATGCATAAGACTTTAGAAAAGGACATAAAAACAGAAAAAGAGGAAAAAAAGGCAGACTTGCTTCTTTTTTAATCCCTCCATTTTTTCTTTCTGAAACCATTTTGTCACCTTTTTTCCAGCTAGTTTGGGTAGAGAAAGGGTCTGTTTTTTTGGTGGGTTCTTTTTTAATGATTTTATTAAAGAAGCTGGTTATCAATGTGAATCTTCTTTGTATGGAGTTAAATTTGTTTCTGTGTATTTGTTGTGTAAGAGAGGGAATGAGGAGGATCCAAATGCAGGTTTAACAGTTTATTAAGTGTTGAACAAAGGAATCCACAGCAGAGAGATAACGGCTTCAGGCAGTGCTGGATGGCCAAGAGGAAGGGCTGAAGGTTCCTGTGAGGAGAATAAGAAAATTAGTCTGATATCAAAATTTGACTCAGCTTAGAGGTGGTCAGTTTACCACTAGAATTGTTGAAGACCTGACAGAGACTGTGGGTGACACCAGGTCTTTTATAACCACCGGTAAGTCTGTGCAGCTGGGAGCAATCAGCCAATCCTCCCGTTAGAAGCCATCCAGCACCTGTGAGTTTTGGGGAGAAAAAAAAAAAAAACAAACAAGCAGGCCTAAAAGGCCTCACACCACAGTACCCCCCCCCTCTACGGACGCCACCTGGCGGACCACCAGGCCTGTCCGGAAAGCAGCGGTGAAAGTCCCGGACCAAGCCAGGGTCCAGGATCGCTGAACGGGGCACCCAGCACCGTTCCTCCGGGCCATAACCCTCCCAGTCCACGAGGTACTGTAGACCCCGACCTCGGCGACGAACATCCAAAAGACGGTTGACCGTGTACGCATCCGAGCCGTCGACAAGGCGAGGAGGTGGAGGGGGAGCAGAAGGAGGCTGGAGGGGACTGGTAGAAACCGGTTTGATCTGAGAGACGTGGAACACAGGATGTACCTTCATGGAAGAGGGCAGGGCGAGCTTTACCGAGACCGGGTTGACCAGCCGCAGGATCCGGAAAGGGCCAATGAAGCGGGGTGAAAGCTTGCGAGACTCTGCCCTGAGGGGAATGTTCCTGGTAGACAGAAGGACAGACTGACCAACCTGATATGCTGGGGCTGGCTGACGGTGGCGATTAGCTTGGCGCCGAGCCCGGCCGCAGGCCTGTTGGAGGGCCCTCCTAGTTTTCCTCCAGATCCGACGACACCGTCTGATATGGAGCTGCACCGAAGGGACGGCCAGCTCCTGTTCCTGATCCGGGAACAATGGGGGTTGGTAACCCAGAGAAGCCTCGAACGGGGACAATCCTGTGGAGGAACTAACGTGGGAATTATGGGCATACTCAATCCACGGGAGATGAGACGACCACGTGGACTGGGCAGAGGCCAACACGCACCGTAATGTGGATTCCAGGTGTTGGTTAGCCCGCTCCGACTGGCCGTTGGATTGGGGGTGGAAGCCAGATGACAAGCTGACGGAAGCCCCCAGCGCCTTACAGAAGGACTTCCAAACAGCTGATGTGAATTGCGGACCCCGGTCAGAGACTATGTCCAGAGGGATACCATGCAGACGGAACACATGGGTCACCATGAGCTGGGCAGTCTCCAAGGCTGAAGGGAGTTTAGGAAGAGGCACCAGATGTACAGCTTTGGAGAATCGGTCCACAATCGTGACCACAACAGTGTTACCTTCTGAGGGAGGGAGTCCGGTCACAAAGTCCAGTGCGATATGGGACCAGGGACGACTGGGAACCGGTAGGGGATGGAGCAGCCCCGCAGGAGGACAATGAGGGACCTTGCCCCGGGAACAGGCAGAACAGGCAGCGACAAAATTCCTAGTGTCTGCCTCCATCGTTGGCCACCAGAACCGCCGCTGAAGAAGCGCCATTGTACGGCGAATCCCAGGGTGACAGGACCACCGGGATGCATGTGCCCATAGGAGAACCTGGGAGCGGGCAGAGGATGGCACATACGAACGGTTAGCTGGGCCAGTACCTGGGTCCGGATCATGCTGCAGACCATCCCTTATTGCAGTCTCGATCTCCCAAGTGATCGCCCCAATGACGCAGGAGGGGGGTAGAATGGGCTCCGGCTCCGATCTGGACTGATGACCATCATGCAGGCGGGAGAGGGCGTCAGGTTTGGTATTGCGGTTGCCCGGCCTGTAAGTGAGGGTAAAATTAAAGCGTGTAAAGAACAGCTGCCACCGGGCCTGTCGAGAGTTGAGTCTCTTAGCTGCTTGGATGTAAGCGAGGTTTTTGTGGTCTGTCCAGACCACGAATGGGTGTTCTGCGCCCTCGAGCCAGTGCCTCCATTCCTCGAGTGCCAGTTTGACTGCGAGCAGTTCTCTATTCCCCACATCGTAGTTTTGTTCAGCTGCAGAGAGACGCTTAGAGAAAAAGGCACAGGGATGGAGTTTGCCATCCTCCTGATGGTATTGGGACAGCACAGCACCCACCCCTGAATCCGAGGCGTCCACCTCCACAATAAACTGCCTCAAGGGGTCGGGCTGGACCAGAATGGGGGCCGAGGTAAACCTCTTTTTAAGCTCAGTGAATGCACCCTCTGCTTGAGGAGACCAAACGAACGGTCTGGCTGTGGAAGTAAGCTGGGTAAGGGGAAGAGCTACCTGACTGTAATTGCGAATGAAACGCCTGTAAAAATTTGCGAAACCCAGAAATTGTTGTAGTTTGCGACGGGTGTTGGGTCGAGGCCACTCAGCCACCGCGCTAACTTTTTCGGGGTCCGGGCAAACCTGCCCAGCGTGTACAATAAAACCAAGGAAGTTGACGGACTGAGAATGGAACTCGCACTTCTCAGCCTTTACAAACAGACGATTCTCAAGGAGTCGCTGGAGTACCGCACGGACATGGACGATGTGCTCCTCAACAGTGGGCGAAAAAATAAGAATGTCGTCCAGATAAACAAAGACAAAACGATTAAGGAAGTCACGGAGCACATCGTTAATGAATGCCTGGAAGACTGCGGGAGCGTTAGTTAACCCGAAAGGCATGACCAAGTATTCGAATTGGCCCAGGTGGGTGTTGAACGCCGTCTTCCACTCGTCCCCCTCCCGCATTCGGACAAGATGGTAGGCGCAACGCAGATCGAGTTTTGTAAAGACCCGGGCTCCCTGAAGTAGCTCAAACGCCGAATTAATGAGGGGCAACGGGTATTTGTTGCGAACGGTGATGTTATTAAGACCCCGATAATCGACGCACGGACGGAGGGAACCATCCTTCTTACCCACAAAAAAGGACCCCGCTGCTATGGGTGCCGAGGAAGGGCGGATAAGCCCCGACGCCAGGGACTCATTGATGTACTTCTCCATCGCCCCCCTCTCTGGAGCAGACAGATTGTACAGGCGACTGGCGGGTAAGGTTGCCCCAGGGAGGAGGTCGATGGCGCAATCATATGGCCGATGAGGCGGGAGAGATTGTGCCCTCTCCTTACTGAAGACCTCTTTGAGGTCATGATACTCTGCCGGGATAGACGCAACGTCCACCGGGTCGATTGAGCCTACCGTGTCAGAAGAGACGGTTGTCACGGCAGATTGGAGGCAAGTTGCATGGCACTGATTGCTCCACCCGACGATACGCCGGTTTTGCCAGTCGACCTGTGGATTGTGCAACCTAAGCCAGGGGAAACCTAACACAAGGGGTGAGCCGGGTGAAGAAATAACGTTAAACGAAAGGTGCTCACGGTGATTACCCGATACCACCATCTCCAACGGGGAGGACTGGTGGGTCACCCTGGTGATAACGTGTCCATCGATCGCCGTGGCATTAATGGGTTCTCCGAGTGGTTGGGACTGGAATCCACACTGACGGAGAAAATCTGCGTCGATGAAGTTGCCGTCGGCCCCGGAATCCACCAACGCTTCGACCGGAAAGGAAGAGGAACAACCAGAGGTTAGTGTCACAAGAATCATAAGCCTAGGGGTACCATGACATCTAGTTGTGCCCACCCGTAACCCTAGGTCTACCGGTGGACCCCGTCTTTTGGGCGACAAGGGCAAGCTGAGAGTAAGTGACTTCTCGACCCGCAATAGAGACACCTCCCTTCTTTTAGTCTAACCTCTCTTTCCTTTTTGGTTAGATGCATCTGTCCCAACTGCATTGGTTCTGTGGAAGGCTGCTCAGCCTCTTGTGGAACAGATGCAAATGCCCTAGGTGGGGGGCAGACCGAGGAAGGCTGTCGATGGCTGTGAACTGGAGTAGGGTGTAGGGCCCGGGTGGTATTTTCATATCGTTTCTCTCTTTGACGGTTGTCTAACTGTATTGCCAGGGAAATGAGTTCCTCCAATGTGGATGGGGTCCCCCTGCCAGCTAGCTCATCCTTCAGAGGATCATTCAGGGCATTTAGGAACACCCCTCTTAGTGCCTTCTGTCCCCAGCCAGCCTCTACTGCTAGGGTCCGGAATGAGATGGAGAACTCCGCCACAGATAGAGTTCCCTGGGAAAGGTGGAGTAGACGCTGGGAGGCATCTCCAGCCCGGTCCGGCACCTCGAACATGGTTCTGAATAAACTCAGAAAATCAGATGTTGAGCGATCAGCCAGGGGGGCTGCCGCGTCTTCGGCCTCGGCCCACTCCAGTGCCCTGCCCCGAAGAAGACCCACAATGTACAAATTCTTAACTTTGTCTGATTCGAAAGTCCGTGGTCTTAGAGCAAAGACATTTGAACACTGCAAGAGGAACCCACGACATTTCCCCAGGGTTCCATGGAAAGGTTCCGGGTCCGTAATATGGTGGTCCATGAGTGGGCTGGGCATAGCTGAAGGAGGTGCCGAGGCTGTGGACAGAAAAAGAGAACTTAGATTATTTACTTTGTCTGTTAAAGCCTGTAACTGTGTTTTTAATTGAGTATTTTCGTCCATAAGGGCCTTTATGGCCTGTTGTTGTTGTCCCAGGAATATTCCTTGTCGGGTCAGAATCTCTGACACTGAGGGTGATGCAGAACCCGCTGGATCCATTCTGGTCAGGTCTTCTGTTGTGTAAGAGAGAGAATGAGGAGGATCCAAATGCAGGTTTAACAGTTTATTAAGTGTTGAACAAAGGAATCCACAGCAGAGAGATAACGGCTTCAGGCAGTGCTGGATGGCCAAGAGGAAGGGCTGAAGGTTCCTGTGAGGAGAATAAGAAAATTAGTCTGATATCAAAATTTGACTCAGCTTAGAGGTGGTCAGTTTACCACTAGAATTGTTGAAGACCTGACAGAGACTGTGGGTGACACCAGGTCTTTTATAACCACCGGTAAGTCTGTGCAGCTGGGAGCAATCAGCCAATCCTCCCGTTAGAAGCCATCCAGCACCTGTGAGTTTTGGGGAGAAAAAAAAAAAAACAAACAAGCAGGCCTAAAAGGCCTCACACCACAGTATTTGCTTGTTGAGCATTGACAAACTGGCACAGTTAATTTTATCAAGCATTTTACAAACTAAATTACAGGCAAATATCAAATCAATTCAAAACTACTATGAGAAAAGAACATGGTGGGGCTGTAGAGACGTGCTGCATCATGTGGATCTTTTTTTTAAAATGAAAATAAGTAAGATTTGATACTAATTGTCATGTCCGTTATCACCATCCCCAGAAGATCTTTTGATTACATGTACTGAAGACGCAGTGTCACTTTGAAATAGGAACATTTTTTAATCGCAACTGCCAGCGTCGTGTTTCAGTTCATTGGTAAGTTTAACCGGTCAATCTCGTCAGTCCATCCAGTCAAACGAAAGGAGACAAACTGTTTATTGTTGACTCACAAAGCAGATTTCATGACTGATGTCATCCTGCAGCTCATGTGCAGACCTGCAGAAAACAGTTTAGCATTTCAATCTCACTTCACTGGAAACAAACTAGTTTAACTGCTCGTTAGTAAAAGTCTACACCTTTTTTATGCCGTTTCATCCTTTTTTACCCCACAACATTGTAGTTGTTGGTGTTATTCTCAGTCACATTAGCTCTTTTCCTAATGTTTTTTTTTTTACAGAAATGTGGTTATGGTTGTATACCACATCCGTAACTGATTGCATTGTTTAATCAATCGAACTAATTACTTGTCTGCCCACTCAAAAAACTCTCTGCAAATGCAAGTTGACAAACAATAAGAATTGAGTTGAAAAGAAAGCAAGCTTTCGCATGAGTAAAGAAGCACTTTCTATGCAAGGAAACAAAGCAGATAATCATCAGAAGTAATTACCGTACAGTACAGTTGTTTATCGTCCATCTGGAGTTAGGTCACGAGGGAAGCAGCTTAAGCAGGGAAGTCCACACCTTCCTCATCTGGACACTTTCCGCAGCTTATCCAGAGCAAACTAGCATCCTAATCTCTGCGGGCGCTCCTGTAATCTGCCTGTCCATTGCCTACAACATTCTACAAAAAAGGACCCAAGATACTTTAAACTCCTCTATTTAGGGCAAGACCCCATTCTTCAACTATAAATGACACGTTGCCATTTCTGTTTGAAGCACGGTCACGACTTGTGACCGTGTAAGACTTGTTATTATGAAACAGTAACATCACATGTTACTGTTACTGGACCATGATCTCCAGCTCTCACTGGATCGATTTGCTGCCTAGTGTGAAGCGGCCGGGATGGGAATCAGCACCTCCAAATCCGAGATCATGGTCCTCACCTAGAAAAGGGTGGAATGCCCCCTGCGGGTCAAGGAGAGGGTCCTGCCCCAAATGGAGGAGTTTAAGTATCTCGGGGTCTTGTTCATGAGTGGGGGAAGGATGGAGCGGGAGATCGACAGACGGATTAGTGCAGCATCAGCAATAACCAGGACGCTGCATCGGTCCGTTGTGGTAACGAGAGAGCTGAGCCGAAAAGCAAAGCTCTCGATTTACAAGTCGGTCTACATTCCCACCCTCACCTATGGTCACCAGCTGTGGGTGGTGACCGAAAGAATGAGATCGCGATACAAGCGGCCAAAATGAGCTTCCTCCGCAGGGTGGCTGGGCTCTCACTCAGAGATCGGGTGAGGAGCTCTGCCATCCGGGAGGAGCTCAGTATCGAGCCACTCCTCCTCCAGGTCGAGAGGAGACAGATGGGATGGCCCGGGCATCTGGTCAGGATGCTCCCCGAGTGCCTCGCGGGTGAGTTGTTTCGGGCACGTCCCACTGGAAGGAGACAAGGGGCAGAACCCGGACCCTTGGAGAGACTGTGTCTCACAGCTGGCCGGGGAACGACTTGGAATCCTTCCGGGTGAGCTGGAGGATGCAGCCGGGGTGAGAGAAGCCTGGGCTACCTGTTTGAGGCTGTTGCCCCCACGACCTGGCCCCAGGACAAGATGACGGAACGGAACAGAACGAAACATCACATGTAACATCTATATATATATATATATATATATATATATATATTAATGTGTTGTTGAACATGGGATTTCTGGGCAAATAGGAGACAGGCAAGAGGCAGGGTGCATCCTGGACAGGTCACCTGTCTTCTATAGTTGCCCAGCAACAAAGAAAGAAAGAATGATTGATGATGTAAACATTTTTGCAGGTGTGAGCGTGCACGTTAGTGAACAAATGTGTGTATCCAAACAGACTTCAAAGACACACTTAAATAAAATGTGTTTATTTTAAAGGGAAACACTTAAACATTAAAAGTTGAAAAGAATCAGAAGTTTACTTTGTAAATAAAAATCCTTCTTTTCTTTTCAAAAAGTAACAACGTTAAATGGGTGTGTCATACAACACAATGAACGTGGTTACATGTCTGAAACATGTAGAACTGGTTTGGGAGGTTTTTCCGCATTAGCGGTCTTGCTGGGAAACACACACACACACATAAAAACCTACTGGATTCAACCGGGTTGACCACACCTTCTTTAGATGTTTTCAGTGTCTTCACAAGCAGATTCTTTTTCTCATGCGCTGAAATATTTAAAAAATCTCTAGTCTCGTGTACTTAGACCTGATGAAAGGACCGATTTCCTCTCACAGCAGCATGGTATCCATCCATCGCCCTCTTTCTCGTGCTTGTGTGTCGTGTTGTGAAGCTGTCAGTAGCTTCATCGTGACTTGGACTCACACCGTGTTGTAAACATGCAACAGATCCAGCTGCTGGCCACACAGCAGCAACCAGGGTGTTAGCATCCAGATCATGCAGATTGTAGTAAACCCTGTTCTTAGTTGTATTTGTCGTTTCATCGTGCGGGACACCCCGCTGTGCATGCATGCCTGCGTGCAGAAAACAGGACACTTCAGCCTAGTGTCATATAAGGCAGAGAATTCTGCTTTTGGTATGCGTGTGTCATCACACCACAGCCATATGTGTGGCTTTTTCTGGCATGTGTGTAATTCCGTTGTGAGTCCAGCCTCTTGTACTTTTCCTTTTTTTATTCACTCCAACATGTACTCCATGGCTTTATATGTGTTTTAGAATATGCGTGTCGTGCCCAAGGATGTTTTTATTGATTGACTGGTTGTTATGGACGGAATAGCGGAAAGAACGAGGGATGATGGAAGAGAGAGGGACGCTGTGTGGAAACAGAGAAATCAATCAGGCCGCTCTTCTGAGTTTATAAGGAGGGTAGACAGAGATGGAGGTCACGGTAGAGAGATGGATGAATGTTGGAGAGAAAGTTGAAACAGAGGTGGACGTTGATGAGGAAAGCGGAAGAAAAGAAATGAAGGGAAATGCGATAGGAAGGCGAATAAAATGCTGAAGGACAAACGAAGGTGAATGAAGAAAAAGAGAGTGAGGGGATAAATTCTCTGAAAAGACGAACATGCATGGCACGGGTTACATGGAGATGAAATGAGAATTATTACGGTTCTCCAGGGTGCATTAACTAAAGAAGAATAGGACGTAAAGACTAAATGGAAACGAGGGGATGCTCCACGGAGAAAAAGAATTTAACCGTAAGGAGAAGGGGTTCAGAAAGGAGGGTGAAGGAAAGAATAAAAATTATAATGGAATGATGAGTCGAGCGATGAAGAGAGGAGGATGAGTCAGATCCATGTGGAAGCTAAGTGAGCTGCATGCTAACTAACGCACACACACAGCAAGGTGAAAACACACCTACATCAGCATGTAGAGGGGCGGGGGTAGCATTGGGAGGGTCTTATAGAGGGCATCCTCTCATCTTTCGTCTCCCTTTTCCCTCTCTTCCTCAGTCACGACTGCCCTTCCCTCTTTTTTCCCCATCGCTTCTCTTTTCTCCTCTGACCTACATCTTTTCTTTTTTGTCTCTACGTCTCGATTGCGGCATCTTTTTTTTCTCACATTTCGGGTAAATTTGTATTTTTTTGGCTCTTTGGTCACATCCTCTTCCTTCCACTTTATATTTTCTATTCACTTCTGTCAAGGTGAAATAAATGTTATTGGGCGACCAATTATGGTGTTCTGAGACCGATGGTGGTTTAGAGGGTTCGTGAGAGGCCAATTCCCAATGAGTCAGATAAAGTTTAAAACTTATTTAATGTTCACGAATGACAAAAAAAGAAAGAAAAAAAATCATTAATTGTTTGTTGAAGTTTTCTAAATCAATGCTCAAATTACAATCAATATTAAAGTTGGATTTCGTTGCAGTTTTCTTCTTCTTGTTTCGGCATTTCCTATTTGCTGCAGTCAAAATCTCAAAATAAATGACGTCAACTTAGTCACGTCACACGAAATTACAAATTCTCTTTTGTAAGAGGTAAAGTTAAGCAAACGGAATTAACTCAAGTTGAAAATAGTTTATCTTATTTACTTTTTTTCCCCAAAAGGCATGGTGGTCTCACATCAAGAAGGTTGGGGTTTTGAATCCTAGAGAGGGCCAAGGCTTGAAACACTAGCCTTTCTGTGTGGAGTTTGGAAGTTCCTCATATACTGTATGTGTGGGTTTTCTTCAAGTATTCCGGTTTCCTTCCACCCTCCAACAACATACATGGTTGATTGGGTGCTATGAAATTGCCCTTAGGAATGAGTGTGTTTGGGCCCTGGAGCAGATTGGCAACCTGTTCAGGGTGTACCCTGTTTCTCGCCTGAAATCAGTCAGGATAGGCTCTGGCACCCTCATTTGGAATAAACTGGTTAGAAGATGAAACAAAACTTTTTTTCCTCTTTCATTCTCAATTTATTAACTTTGTAATGTACGATCAACCTACGAAAGTAATCAGCGGAAAGGAGAGTATGGCCAAGCATGGCAAAACAACATATATGGCCTGCTGGCACTAGAGGCCGAGCGTGTCGGCCGGAAGACATCTAGAACGCTTCGCATCGAGGCCCTCGGTGAGGTGCTTTGACTCCCCTATCTGGTTTGTACCAAGGGCAACGTGGCTCTGGTCATCGATGTGACTGTCTGCTACAAATATGATGAGAGGTCGTTGGAAGTAGCAGCAGAGGAAAAACTTGCCCACTACGCACCTTTTGCACAGGGAATCGGTGAAATGGTTGGTGTGAGTGATGTGTGGGTCAGAGGTTTCCCGGTTGGAGCAAGGGGAAAATGGCCGGTCTCAAACAATCATAATGGCCGGTCTCAAACAATTATGACTCCTTACATACCGTACATGGTGGAATTCGTAACCTCTTCCTTTAGCCTTCCGTTAGCCTCATAGCTCGCCGTGATATAATAAAATCCATCTGTTACAATCTGCAACATTTTTGCTGATTATTAATGTCTTGTGAGACAAAATTGACGAATTTAATTGGCCAACAATAAATTAGTTGGGCTCTAATAAAGATATACCCATAAAATCCAACATGTGCTTGTACTTGCAGTCCAGCGATGATCCACCCTTGTACTGGAGATATTTCACAAGGAGCTGAATGTTTTTCTTATTAATCAGAACTTACTTTTTTTTTTTATGTAGCTGTTTCTTGTGCATCGACAAAGTGACACGCCCTCAATTTATCAAGCAGTTACCCACAAAACTAAAGACTAATATTACATTGATTTTAAACCTGCTGAGAAAAACAAAGAGGGTTGTGCGACTCGCGTTTGAAGATACAGTAAAAACAGAACTAGATGCAGATGTGTTCAGACTAAGTTAAAACCACGCTGTGAACATTTTATGATGTTTCACTATAATTACGTGTATGCTGTGTCATCATGACATAGGAGAAGTTGCGTAACCGCTGTGAGTTTAAAATGAAAATTTCTGTTTCAGTTTAGCAGGAAGTTGGCAGGTTGATCCTGTTTGTTCGTCTCATCAGAAGAAAAGAGACAAATTTGTTTTATTCACGGAACAGAAATTTGATCTCCATGTATCAAACATGTGGTGTAAGGATTTTAATGTGTCATTATTGAGGAAACAAACCAGTTTTACTCATCCTTGTTCCTAAAAGTTTCCACCTCTTTTGATGCTGCTTCGTCTTTTTTTTTTTTTAACCCCAGGAGACCGCGGTCGGCTTCCTTGTTGTGAGTCACGTACACTCACACTCACTTCCTGCTAGTTTTTTTTTAATGGTTTTCTCACAGTGATGTTCTTTTGTGTTGCTTCCAGACGTCTCGTCTGTAACTTTATAACTGGTTTTGTATTCAGGGTGGATTCAAAAGTTCAGAAATGTGTCATAAATTTTCTAAATGTTTCCATTTGTTTTTGGAAAAAGTTTAAGAAAAGTTAAAATGATCACAAAAGAAATTCCAAAGATTTTTTTTTGCTGTTTCCCATGATTAAATTAAACAAAATAACTTGTTTGAGGTCATTGAAAAAGTCGTCATGGGTCAAGCTCTTGTTTACTTTGCGATGTAGAGATAAAGAGGGCTTTGTAGAAAGCTTTAGGTTTTCTTTTTAATTTAGATGAGCTAGAACCAGCTAGTGCAGCTGAGGGTCTGACCTCTAGGGTCAACATCATCATTGGCTGCTGCCTATCTCCTCCTTCGCCCGACCTCTAGGGCCGTTCCTCCAGGTGACCCGCGTCCGCGCAAGGGAAACTTTGCCACGATTGTTGTCTTCATTCGGCATTTTCTCTTGCTTAGAGATAGAGTTCGAAGCTCTGCCGCCCGGGAGAAGCTCAGAGTAGAGCTGTTGCTCCTCCGAGTCGAGGGAAACCAGATTGGGTTGTTCGGGCATCTGGTCAAGATGCCTCCCGAGCGTCTCGCTAGTGAGGTTTGCCGGGCATGTCCCACTGGGAGGAGATCCAAAGGCAGGCCCCATACCTACTGGTGAGTCCAGCTCTCTCAACTGGACAGGGAACGTCTCGGGATCCTCCCAAGTTAGCTTGAGGATGTAGCCGGGGTGAGGAAGCCTGGATTTCCCGTCTGTGGCTATTGTCCCTGCATTCCGACCCTGGATAAGCGGAAGCAGATGGAATTTTGGAGAAGTTTATGCATTCTAGGATGCTTTCATTCATTCAAAAATGTCTCAATTGGATCTTTGGAGTTCTTGTACGAGGTCGTTTTTGGGTTTTAGGTGTTTTTTTGGGGTAAAAATAATGTGAAGCGGCTGGGATGGGAATTAGCGCCTCCAAATCCGAGACCATGGTCCTCGCCCAGAAAAGGGTGGAATGCCCCCTGCGGGTCAGGGACAGGGTTCTGCCCCAAGTGGAGGAGTTTAAGTATCTCGGGGTCTTGTTCACGAGTGGGGGAAGGATGGAACGGGAGATCGACAGGCGGATCGGTGCGGCATCAGCAATAAATAGGACGCTGCATCGGTCTGTCGTGGTAAAGAGAGAGCTGAGCCGAAAAGCAAAGCTCTCGATTTACAAGTCGAACTATGTTCGAACCCTCACCTATGGTCACCAGCTGTGAGTGGTGACCGAAAGAATGAGATCGCGGGTACAAGCGGACGAAATGAGCTTCCTCCGCAGGGTGACTGGGCTCTCACTCAGAGATCGGGTGAGGAGCTCTGCCATCCAGGAGGAGCTTGGTGTTGAGCCGCTCCTCCTCCAGGTCAAGAGGAGCCAGATGGGGTGGTTCAGGCATCTGGTCAGAATGCCCCACAAGCGCCTCGCGGGTGAGGTGTTTCGGGCACATCCCACCGGGAAAAGACCAAGGGGCAGACCCCGGACCCGCTGTAGAGACTATGTCTCACAGCTGGCCGGGGAAAGACTTGGGATCCTTCTGGGTGAGCTGGAGGATGCAGCCGGGGTGAGAGAAGCCTGGGCTGCCCGTTTGAGGCTGTTCCCCACGCGACCCGATCCCGGAACAAGCGGAAGATGACGGAACGGAACAATAATGTTATGTCTCTGAAACACTTGTTGAAGTCCTTGGATACATTCAAATGGAGACATTTTTATTTTTAGTGTACAAAACATTCCTGAACATATACCACAGTTATGTTTAGGTTCTCAGAGGTGTTTTGAAACCCTTAGAGTTAATTGGATTTACAAATCCATCCTAAGCTGGACTTCTTATCTCATCCAGTTTTGCTTTATTTACATCTCTGTATGGTTTCGTCTTTATTTGAAAGAGAAGATTCTGATCGCCGCAGAATAAAAGTAGTAAACGGTTGAGTTTATTTAGCTGATAAACATCTTAAGCCAACAGAAGAAAACTAATGACCTAAAACCTTTCGGGTCAGTTCGCTTCGAGCAACGGACAGATTTGTTGCATTTATGCATGAAGAATTTCCACACAGATCGTTGGTGTGTGGGACATTTTTTTTTTGGCTGGTTTTAGAATCGGATCTTCTTTAACGTGGATGTTTCATTATCTCTAATGAGTAGCTGCTGAGAGATGAAGAGTTGTTGATGTGAGCGTCTCAGACGGTGTAATAAAATCCAGAATACACCTGGTGATGGAGGCTTTTAGCCAAAGTGCATTACAGACCGGCGCATGCATATTTTACACATGTAAAAAAGAACTAACTAAACTTTTAATTCGAGCAGTAAGTTTGACAAGCAGAACATGCAATTAGTCCAAATCCGACATGAAGAAGGGTTTTCATCTCCATGTTTGGTTATTTACTTCAAAGAGCATTCATTTCAGATTAAAAGTCATTTCCTCAGTCAAAGAGCATGGGGGTTATGAGTCGGTGGGTCATCCATCCTTCATTTGTAGCATAAGCTTGATCCAGCTGCCGTTCCAACCTTTTTTAGTCTCAAAAGAATCAAACATCTGGGAGTTAAATGCTGATGTTTAACTAACGTGAACTTTCCCTCTGATTTTTCCATCTTCAGTATGGGGAGGAGGAGGTGTGTTCGGATCGCTTGGACACTGATTTCCCGGACATCGACCTCTCCCAGCTGGACACCAGTGACTTCGACAGTGTGAACTGCCTCAGCGAGCTGCAGTGGTGCAACGACCAGCCAGCAGATGTATCGCCGGCCTCCATTCACTACAGCACAGCAGATGAGCTCTTCGAGGTGGGATTTCGCAACAGTTGTAAAACAGTGTGTAAACTTTTAATCAAAACAAGTGACCGAAAATGTAAAATGAATACATTTTGAGTTCAAATGAATCAAAATGAGCAAACAGATGATTGCATTAGAACCTAAATGTTATGGTGTGGAGCTAAGGCCAAAAATATACCCATGACACAACAAACAGGCTCAGATGAAGAAATCAAAAGCAGATTTATTAGATTGATAAAAAGTCCAAATAAAGAAGACAAAAACAGATTAATTAGGCAGGTTCTGATGTCGAAGCTGGAGCCAAAAACTGGATAACAGATCAAGTATGGTAAACAAACAATCTGGTGAAGAGTGTGTCAAAATCTGATTCATTTATGCTGCAGCAGACGAGTAGATGAGTTTCAGGTGTGACTTGTTGCAGCTCCCCACTGGGTCCGCCCAACTCCACACACACACACACACACACACACACAAGAGGGAGGGGGGAAACAGGGCACAGAGAGGGAACAGACTACTCTTCTGACACTAAAAGCCTACAACTCAAGTAAAGCTTCATAAACTAGTGTCGCAACATAATGTTAATATATGCTAATATTCAAATGAGCTTTAAAAGAATGTAAAAGCCTGAAGACACCAACATGTCTATTTGACACAATCGTGAAACAAAACGTTCATTCAGATCTCCGGCTCAATTAGCTTAGCATTAGCGACAAACACCCAAGTCTACCACGTGTACAGTTTAAAAAAATGGCGTCCGTAATTCTTCTATTCCATCTTTCAGCTTTTTCAAACTGTCATTTTTACCAAAGTATCAATTCGATTTTATTTGTATACCCCAAAATTATAGAATTTCTGTTTCAATGGACTTCACATTGCAGATTCAGAAAGACAAAAAACAAGAAAAAGAGGAATGTATAAACACAAATACACAGAAAGAAAAATAACTAACAAATGCTAGGTAGACAATATTGGCACATTTCTGCCCTTAGACTCTCCTTCACGGTGAGGAAAAACTCCTAAAAAACCTATCAGTGGGAAAAAAAAAAAAAGAAACTTCATGGGGATCCACACGAAAGAGAGATCCCTCCCCCGAGACGTGTATCCGATGTTTAAATATTAGCTTATTCTACTCTACGGCTAAATATCTAAAGAAGTCAATAGATGTTCTTCATCTTGATGGAAACACGGGGGGCTCCTCAGCCCGGCGATAACCAGGACGGGGATGAGTAGATGGGCTAATCCTGATGAAGCGGGGATGATAGATGAACCGTGGAGGCCTCCTAGGTCAATCAAAGCACTTAATTTAATTACACATGTTACTTGCGTAATTAGGACTTGAACAGTAAGGAAATCTAGGCCTAGCACATGTCTGGGTGTCTTTGGGGAAGACACCTGACCCTTAATTCTCCTACCATTGGCACCGTCCTGGCAGCCTGCTGTGGTGCAATGCAGCACAGAAATTTACCCATTGAGGGATGATTCACGTACTGTATACCATATTCTTTGGCTTTATTAGGGACAAAAAAATTAGCTAAAAAGAGGCTCTCATTTGTTTTTTATTAATCTAAACCCAGATTTATTATGAGTGGAAGTGTACTATGTAAAAATAAAATTTAAAAATGAATACATTTTTAACTTTTTCTCAGTGATGTATTGTTTTACTGGAAAAAAGGAACTTATTACAGTTGCTCATTACATTTGTAACGTGTTCCATCCAGCAAATTGAACCGATTAAATGTCATTTCCTCTTTTATTTTACTTTGTCAAAAAGCATAGAAGTTTCTTAACATCAGCTTGTTGATTTTTTTAAAAAAAAATGATACTATTATCTGTCAAATTTTGAATATTGGTGAAAATATACAAACTGAAAATTATAAACCAATCTGTAACAGGTTATAAAATTAAAAGAAAACTTCTTAATTGATACTTTTGAAAGTTTTTTGCAAGAATACAAAGTTTGTTTCACAAAATTAATTTGTAATGAGAATTTTTTTTTTTACTTTCGTTTTTAAAAACCACATTTCATTAGTCTGGTTTTATTGCGTTTACCCCCCAACAGAAGAACAACCTTTTCGTAGTGTATCCTGCCTCTCGCCTTAAATCAGCCGGGGTTGGCTCCGGCACCCATTGTGGCCCCATTGGGGATAGACGGTTCAAAAAGACAAAAAAAAAAAACTCAATTCAAAAAGTTTAAATTTTTGATGAAAGGAGATCAGATTAGATTAGATTTAAGGGTTAGATTGTGAAACGTTCGTGATGGTACCCTGGAAGAAAAAAAAATCAAAATGTTTGAGATCTCAGATTAATTTTATAAAAGCAACCAGAGGGCGGAATGCCCCCTGCGTGCCAGTGACAGGGTCCTGCCCCAAGTGGAGGAGTTTAAGTATCTCGGGGTCTTGTTCACGAGTGGGGGAAGGATGGAGCAGGAGATTGACAGGCGGATCGGTGCGGCATCAGCAATAACTAGGATGCTGCATCGGTCCGTCGTGGTAAAGAGAGAGCTGAGCCGAAAAGCAAAGCTCTCGATTTACAAGTCGATCTACGTTCTAACCCTCACCTATGGTCACCAGCTGTGGGTGATGACCGAAAGAATGAGATCGCGGGTACAAGTGGCCGAAATGAGATTCCTCCGCAGGGTGGCTGGGCTCTCACTCAGAGATCGGGTGAGGAGCTCTGCCATCCGGGAGGAGCTCGGTGTTGAGCCGCTCCTCCAGGTCGAGAGGAGCCAGATGGGGTGGTTCGGGCATCTGGTCAGGATGCCCCCCGAATGCCTCGCGGGCAAGGTGTTTCGGGCACGTCCCACCGGGAGGAGACCAAGGGGCAGACCCCCCGGATGTCTCACAGCTGGCCGGGGAACGACTTGGGATCCTTCCAGGTGAGCTGGAGGATGCAGCTGGGGAGAGAGAGGCCTGGGCTGCCCGCTTGAGGCTGTTGCCCCCGCGACCCGACCCCGGAACAAGCGTAAGATGACGGAACAACCAGAGTGACTTTAACTTAATTTTTTTCCCCTTCATTATCTTGCACATTCATTTTGAAAAGCTTAATAGTCTTATTGTGTGTGATAGAAATTGTAAAGTTAAGGGATCATCATTTTTTTCTTGTTTTTAGTGACGTCAATAAACGGTGTTGTTTCCGATCAGTCCCTCGATGTAGTAAACTAATTTAGTTTTCTAATGAGTCTTGGCCTCAGAGACACCTTGTGTCTCCCTGCCAGACATGTGCAAGACCTCAAAACTTCACCTGATCCTTGTGGTGAAATTTAGACATGGAGCATGCCTCCTAGGGGACAGCCAAGAAACTAATTCCAAGTTACGATGTGTGTAATGTGATGACGGAGGCGGCCTAGCCTCATGGTTTAAAAGGAACCCATGATGCTCTCATATCAGTTGCTCTTTAACTGTGTATTTAGGGTAAAAAAAAAAAAGAAAAAAACTCCTTTTTTGTAAATCTATTTTTAATAATCAATTGTGTAAAGGTTATAAAGTCTGGTGAAGTCTTTCTGACCTCGTTACAAAATGTTGAATTAAGCCGACAGAGATATAAAGTAGCATTTAGGTGTAGACGATAGGCGACGTAACGCGACGCTGGCGGTAGAAACAGCAACACAGACTATTGTGTAAGAAAGAAAAGCATGATGAGAATGAAGGTGAAGTAAACACTGACTGTCTGTTATCTGTCTCCGAGACGGTTTTATCATTCCTTCATTCCCATTAGCTGACGCCAACACTCTGTTTACATTTGAGCTGCTGACAAGAAAGTAACCGGTTAAACCTTTTAGATGAACTCATGGATCCACATCAGGAGATCCAGATGTTTTTGCCTGAGGAATGATTTTTAGGGCTGCATGGTGGCGCAGTGGTTAGCATGGTGGCCTCACAGCAAGGAGGTCAGGGTCTGAGCCCTGAATGGCATGTGGCTTGGAACGCTATCCTTTCGTTGTGGAGTTTGCATGTTCTCCCTGTATATACGTGAGTTTTCTCTAGGTATTCCGGTTTCCTCGTACCCTCCAAAAACATTTGTTTTTTTTTATTTTTACTCACTCTATTCATCCCTCACCGGAGGAAATTTGTGTGCTGCACCCCTACACCACAGCAGGCTGCCATAACAGCGCCAATGGTAGAAGAAACAGGGAGTTAGGGTCTTCTCTGCAGACCCTAGACGTGCACGCAGTAGGGTGCCTACCCACGAACTTCCGGTTGACTTCTAGTCCACGGGCGAATGTTCTAACCACTGAGCCACCGTCTCCCCTTAAACATGTTAGGTTGATTGGCCGAAATGAAATTGCCCTTAGGAATGAGTGGGTATGTGTGTAGGGCTGTCTATATGAGTGTGTTACCCTGCAACAGACTGGTGACCTGTTCGGGGTGTATCCTGCCTCTGGCCTGAAATCAACCGGGATAGGCTCCGGCACCCCTGCAACCCTGTTACAGAATAAACGGTTCAAAAAATGAAACAAATAATCTTCACAAACTTGTTTAGCTAGTTTGAGTACGCTAGATTTTTTTTTTGTAGCACAAATTTTTGTTTAGTTTGTATTTTTATTTATACACATAAACTTTGACCTCTTTATCGCTAACTTTTGACTTCTAAAGACACATTCTTCCATCCCCACCGTTTCCCATCATTCCTCAGCCATATTATACGTTAACCGATACGGTATTGATCAGGAAATAGCTCCAAAAGTCTCTGATTATAAATGGACGTAATGAACAGACGGATCAGAACACAGTTGAAACATAACACTGGGTCTCAATTTTTCTACTGTCAGTATGACCGTTATTTACAGCAACCCATCAGAAAGTAATCCTACGATGGGAAACATTAATCACCTCAGATTTGACCTCCGAGACTGAGAAATGAGAAAACTATCAAGTCACAATGGGAGCACTAATTAATACCTATGTTGTTACTTTCAATTAGTTACATAAGAATTAAAAAGATTAGCTGTAATTTGGTTATTTTATTACCAATTGAATTTTATTTTCATCTGTGGTGCAGTTTAAATGAACTAATCATATTAAAGTAATGAGAGGGTATCTCATATTGGTTTATTCTCTGACGTATTCGGGCTAATAGCTTGTTGTTTAAATGTGGCATCTTGCACAGAAAGAGTGAAGAGTTTGAGAGAAAATAAAGTTAAATATTAGTTTGGCATCCGGAAAATAGAGATAAATTAAACTTGGCATCCTTCAGGCCAGTCACGCTATCAACCCCCCCGCTCCCCTTCATCGCCCCCACCCCACCAGCTCTCTGCTAGATTTTATCTCCTCAACAGAGCACGACTCCTGTGTGGACAAACTTCCACTCAAAATAAATCTGGGTTTAGACTATTAAAAAACAACAAAACAGAGCCTCTTTTTATTAAAATTTTCTATTTTCTAACAAAGAAGATATACTTTATTCATCCCTCAAAGGGGAAATTTGTGTGCTGCATTACACCGCAGCAGGCTGCCAGGACGGCACTAACGGTGGGAGAAACAGGGGGTTAGGTGTCTTCCCCAAGGACACCTAGACATAAGCTCGGTGGAATTCAAACCGGCAAACTCCCGATCCTAGGGCAAACATTTTTACCACTGAGCTATCGCCTCAAAGGTCATTCTGATGCAATCTGAGCCGATGTAATTAATCAGAAAGGAGAAAAACTTCATTCTGCATATCTTGTCTTTGTGGTGAGAACGGATTTTGTCTAAAGTAGCTGTTCATTTAGGCTCTATTTTTAATTCACGTTTTTTTCCTCATTGGGAAAAAGGCTGTAAAAACTACGATGTCCTTGATAAACTGTAGTTAGTTAAAATATTACCATAATATTCCTAATACATGCGCACGTACCGATGGGTGCGCACCTATAACTAAGCTATTTGCAAAAAAAATCTGCAGGGCAAAAAAGATTGTCTCAGTACGGCACCAGTACAGGCACTAGCTGCACATGTGCAGTAGCGCTATTTAAAGAGGGGGCAATAGCTCAGTGGTAGAGTGTCTGCTCTTAGACCAGAAAGAGGCAGTTCAAATCCCACTGCGCTAATGCCGAGGTGTCCTTGGAAAGACATCTAACCCCCCGTTTCTCCCACAATTGGCACTATTGGGGCTGCCTGCTGTGGTGTAATGCAGCACAGTAATGTCCCTATTGAGGGATGAATACAGTATGTCAAAGCACTATTTACAAGGACGTGTCAGACTTGAGCTAAAGTTGCACATGAAAGACTTTTGTCAGACTTAAGCTCTGCTGTTTTCAAATTTCGGAAAAAACGGGGTGTGCTTGTATTAGAAAGTGTGCTTGTGCTTTTAAATAGCACTAAATAGAGCTTGAAATGGCGCTACTGCACATGTGCAGCTTGTACTACTACCAGTACTGTACTGAGACTACTTTTTTTTGCAAATAGCTTATTTATAGACGTACACCCCATCAGTGCAGCTACGCATGCACAAGTCTTAGGAATAATACGGTAGAGAAGAATAGGTGTTAACTTGGCTAACTTGATGTGCTTTACATTGTTTTTGTGGTCTCAAACAAAATTTACAGTGTCATGCATGTGTCTTGAAGGTGGGGCAATCAGGGAAAGAGACGAAGGGGGAATTTACAAAATCAAAAAGAAAAAAATGTGTTTTTATAAGCTTTTTGTGCAAATATCGCAGTTTTGAGCTTAAACGAAAGTTCGTTGTCAACCACATAAGTTTACATCTAGATTTATGAGTCCGGTATGCTTGGTATGTCCAACCAGATCTATACTGCAAAGCCCGACCCACATAGTGTATCAGCTGACCCACTTATTGACCAGTATTGGGATTCACAGATAAAGTATATCACTGATTAAATGTCAGTACGATAAAAAAAGAAATCTATTGAGTTAGCAGGAGAAAACAGTCTGCACATGTTAGGTAATGAGCAGCAAATATCTCGTCTTCATGTCCTACATGCACAACCAGCTAATCTACTACGCCATGCCCGGCTGCACAGATATACAACTTTCTACATTCCCTAAAGCATGTTTACCGTTTAAATTAAATGTTCCGAAAACAAAACCGATTGAATCTGAGATAAATGCATCATCTGCATACATCTTTATTTTCCTCTCCTGCAGATTGAAGAGGAGAATGCAGCGCTGCTGGCCGCGCTGACGGACAGTTTGGATGGCATGGTGGATGCCGAGGTGGGCGGCCTCTCTGTTTTTCCCACACTCGTAGAGGAACCGAGTCAGGAGCACGAAGATGAGGATAGTCTTCCTCTCAGTGCCGAGGACTTCAGCCAGTCTTTGGGGGCTGAAACAGAGGACCCTTCTCTTGTAAGTCCACCCCTTCATCTCCATTTCTGTCACTTCTGTTTAGTGAAAATATTTGAATCTTTTTTACACTTTGATATTTTCCTTGAATTCCTGTTTCTGTCGATCAAAAGTCCCTCGCAGTTCAGGATGTGACTGGTGTTGAAGTGAACCATTTAATTCCAGCTTCAAACACCACTTTGTGCTGTTCCACCCTTACAACACTGAACCTCTCCTTTCCCGTGATCCTTCTTTCTCCCCCGGCATTTTAATCTGCGTTTGCTAGCCTTCATGTTCCGCGAGTCGGTCGCAAAGTTCAAAGCCTGCTCTAAACTCCAGGAAAACATAGTCGGATTGGGGCGCTACGTAACCTTTTATCAAGCTAACTTCTGCTCTCTGCAAACTCGAGCGTATCTGAAGCCTCGAAGCTCATCTAGATATTCTCAAAACAAGATTTGAAATTTTAAATGATAATAAAACAAGATGAAAGAGTCGGAATAAACATTTACATTACCAGATTGTGTAAACCTTTTTTTTTTACCCTCATTGCAACAGTAATCGCAGTGGGTAGCACAGTGGCCTCACTGCTAGAAGGTCATGGGTTCGAGTCCTGGGTGGGGACGAGGCTTGGAACACTGTCCTTTCTGTGTGGAGTTTGCATGTTCTCCCCGTGTTTGCATGGGTTTCCACCGGGTACTCTGGTTTCCTCCCACCCTCCAAAGACATGCATGCTAGGTTGATTGGCCGGTGCCAAATTGCCCCTAGGCATGAGTGTGTGTGGATGGTTGTATGTGTGTGGCCCCGCGACAGACTGGCGACCTGTTTGGGGTGTACCCTGCCCTTTGCCTTAAATCAGCCGGGATGGGCTCCGGCACCCCCCGTAGTCCAGAAAGGGACAGACGGATAAGAAGATGACTGACTGACTGCAACAGTAATTCCTTCCTAACTCTCTATTGAATGTTGAAGGGGACGTGTCGTCCAAAATAAACGTTTTGAAGGTGTCTACCATATTTGAATGTTATTCCCACATTGAAAACATACCGGAAGTGCAATTCAGATACCATTAACTCTTTAAAGGCCATAGCAGCTAAACGCTAGTTGTTGGGAAAAATGTCCGAAAGCATCCATGGCAACTAATTTTAGAAAACAAGATTTTACAAGCTTATTTGTGAAGAATTCAAAGTTTTTTGTTAGTTTTCCTGTTGCTCCGAAAGCTTGTGACCCGTTCAGAGTGAAAAAAAAAAATGAAAAATGTGTTCCCATTCAAGAGTTAAAACTTCGAACTCCAGGTTGTTCTTGGCCACGGATTTCATTCGCCATCACATCTTAACGTAAGCTGGAAGTGTTTTAGTGCACATGTTCTGCTCATCAAGAATCACAAAAACCTAATTTGTCCCACAATGGGGAAATTCCAGTATGCAACAGCACATGGTTAAAATTGCTCATTGTAGAGTCTCACAACAGAAGGAAGGAAAGACCTCAAGAATCTCTCCTTCACACCGGAAGGGAGGAGGAGCCTGGTTGCTTCGTTCAACAGGCAGGACAGTGTATATTTAAATCTACCAAAATAAGATTATTAATGAATATAAACGAACAATTTGAACTTGACGCACTTTACGCTCTATCTACAGGCTCAAATGGGAATTGCGCTGTTGTGCACATGCCCAGGAGGCGGGAAAATGACATAGTCCAAAACCAAAGTAAAATTGGTTAATGTATTTATAAGGTTTTTTTTTTTGTCTTTGTTACCATTCTATTTCTGTGCAAACGAAAGGCTTCACATTATCTATAAATGCTACGAGATAATAATTATTACCCCACAAAAAGATTGATACCCTCTTTTTAAGAAGTCCTTATAAGTGCAGTATTGCACATGTTTTTTTCTGCACATGAGTGATTCCTTGTCTTGGAGCCCAGTTCTTTTTTTTTCCTGCTTTTCTCACACTGCTGCTGGACGCCTCTCTCTGGGCCCCTCCATCATTCTCTGAGCCAAACTTCTAGGAACTGACCCTGTTTTTCTCTCACCATTCTGCATCCCCCTGTTTTCAGCCCCTGCCTGCACCTGAGCCCCCTCCCTACATGTGCCAGCCTCCATGTCATCACACAGGAACACAAATTATTGTATTCCTTTGCAGAGACTAACGTGCCCTATTTTTTTTTGTCACTGAGAGAAGAATGCAGGGCTGGATTTCTCTCTGCAGCTTAATTGAAGCAGGAAGTCGTTTTGTCGTAATAAAGGACTTATGATGACTACTGTAATGTGCACTTGTCGAGCCAAATGAACCCCACCGCTCACTTTAATTTGAATATGAGAGTTTTAAAAACTCCTTACAGGATTGTCTAACGCAGTGCTCTAATTTAGTTTTGCCCTACAAAGATGCCATTGTTTGCCAGTCACGAGTTACGGCGAGAGGCTGAATACCTACAGCGTAAATATTCACCAAGCTGTTCCACACTCCTAGACACAGTTACACACAAAGCAAAACTATAAAACAGGTTCATCAATGGAATTTGTTAATCTTTGACATGCATTTTCAGTGACTTTTTTTAGGCAAAGTCAGATAGCAACAAGTTGGCCTTTAAAAGGGTCATTTTGAGACCTTTTTTAATGATTTAAAATAAAAAAAACTAATAAAAAAGATAGATTTTTGTGTCTGTGTGACTCTAAAAGTACCAGTTAACGGTTGAGAATGTGTTGAAAATATTTTTAGAGGTCAAAAAGACGAGCTTATCCTCCATCTGTCACAAAATGATTTTAAATAATCTGAGAAGATCAGGGAAGTGATATACGGGCCAAACAACAACATCAGGGCAGAGCTGGTTGTCCGTTAAGACCTTGAGCTGTTTTGTCTCTACATCAGCAGTTCTCAGAGGTCACACCTCTCGATGCCTTTGCCCCACATGACCGACCCCCGCTCTAGTCGTCCATGAAGAACTTCTGGTTACCAGCCAGCCTGGGTCGCCGTGCTGATACTAATGGTTCTAGCTTTACAAAATAAAGAAGCAGAGAGCTTAAATGAGAATTTATAGTTTATTAGGACAGTTCTGCTTTCCTCCGATGACTGTTTTTAGGAACCGGCCATAGCAAGCAGGTATCTGCCTGCATGCCAAATAGGAAGGGACTGCTTTTTCCCGATGTTTTTGCACTTAAATAATTATGTTGAAAAAGTCTGAGACAGTACTCAGTCACTATTATTCTCACAGTTTCAGCTCTGTTAAATTTGTTGTAAAGCATTCTCCATCATTTGGAATTGTCTCTCTTGCCTTTGCCTGCTAACTGGCCGGGAAAGACATCACGGATTAACACAACCCAATAAATGTAGCAGTTAGTAAAATGAAGAAAAAAAGAAATATTTGTTATTTACTTATCAACTTGATAATGATTTTGCGTCAATTTTATGAAGTATAATTCCAAGTAATTTTGTTGCCCTTTTCCGCTGAGCCGTCCTTCCCATCAGCCAATCAGAACCAAGCTACAAACCCTTCCTCTCACATTTATTTTGAAAATAGGGCAAAAAGTCATGGCTTGCCTAGTGCGGCTCTCTGGTTGCCTCACTGGTCATACAGCTGACAAGATAAGCCTCTTTCCAAAATCTTTGACACAAACTGGACGCTCCATCTTTCCGCTAAAAGACCCACCACACGCTCCGATTTCCATCTCTTCTACCTCTGCTCCAATTGGGAAACGTGTCTCCTGTGTGCCGTTTTGCACCAGGTTTGACAGATGTGCAGCATATCACTTACATGACAGATAAGCAGAAAGATTTTCTGCTTGTTTTGAACTCACGGCTGGTTTAGAATACTTATACGTAAACGTTCTATAACTCAATCTCTTTATTAGTTTTTTAAAATTTACCAACGTTTTCAGTCTGACTGCTTGCTAATGCAACTCAACAAAGATGTTCAGCGCTCCCGATGGAAAGCAAAATATTAGAAGGAACTAAATATAAACGATATCGACGTGAATCCTGACTCATTCCTGCAGCGTACACTATCCCTGGCAGAAATAGCAACCTGACATTCACGTCCACTCACACAGAAAAGCTTGATGTAATAACATTATGCTCTTTACTGAAGCTGCCAGATGTGTGTGTGTGTGTGTGTGTGTGTGTGTGTGTTTCCATCAGTAGAGTGGTTCTCAGGCACATGACTGCTGTCACTCATGTGGAAATGATTGAGTGTAATGCTAACCTCTACTGGTGGGGAGTGGTACTACAGATGACCTTACTGCTGGAAGTTTTTCTGCAAAAACATCCTTATTTTTCTTTTTCTTGTTTCTATTGGGAATTTGAAAATTAATTATTGATTTTAATAAATGCATTTGTTTATTTGTTTTGAATTTTAAATATATTTGAGCAGAGATATTAAAAACTTTACCTCCTACTGCTTTAATCATCAAATATTTAACGTGGCCTGCACACAGTTCTGGTTACTTTCTGACTCCATGGCTCTATTTTTTCATGACTTCTTTTCTTTATCGAGGCTGTGTTTCTGGGAATATGGTGGAAAGCATTAAAGAATGAGGCTGATCAATAGAAATAAAAAAGAAATCATAGAAATGAAAGTATACATGAGGAATCCAGCAGCTTTTTCTCCCTGATTGGCTTAATTTGGCTTGATTTTGCTTGCGATATTTAAACTTTTGGACCGCTCTCCCACAAACAGAAATGTATGCTTCCAGCTGCATTAAGTTTATTTCTGTAAATTAAACTATTTATCATCAGAAATGTGAATATTTCATTCGATCACAAGTGGTAACAGTGAAAAAAAGTTGTTAATCCCACTTCCACTCTTGCCTGTTTGTGATTATGTGTGTGTGTTCTGCTAATGAACAAGGCCCCCATTCAGGATGCTAGCAGAGCCCTGGAAAGTTTCCAGAGTAGTGTAGAGTGGAGAAAAAGGAGAAGAGCGGGTTGTTTTTGGGGGCTCTGAAGCGTTCAGAGGGGTTTCCTTGTTTCACACAGACACAAACCTTCAGTCTCCTCTTCACATTCTTCAATGAGACTCTCATAGGAGCATCATCACACACTCGAAGCCAAGCTGGCTCTGTCACAAAGGACCACCGTGGCCCCATTAGCAAGGCGGCTGATCGTCCTGTTAAGTCAATCGACTCAGATCGTGTTTTATTTTAGTATCATGCAGAGCTTCTGGGTGGTGATGCTGTAATTATGATGAAGATGTAAAACTTGGATCACACAATTTTAACTCTAACTACTAATAAAATGTTTACTTAAATACACACACTGTCAGACTGTCTATGCGTCTGGGACAAAAATAGGGAAACAAGGACAAAGTATGGGCCAAATCAGACTAAGTTTATTGTAAAATAAAGACACAATCAACATAAAAAATGAGCCCAGTTGGTTCCACTCAGATGGCCCTCCCCCTGCCTGCAGGAGGCTCCACCCCAGCCGTGACAGCACATGCATTATTAATAGGATATAACGTATTATTCAAAACATTCTTCTGATTTAAAATTTTCCCTATTTTTTTTCCATAAACGTCCCATGCGCCATTTTTCTCTGTCACAGTGACCTTATTATATGATAATATACTAAAATAAAGAACATGGTAAGTCCTAAAATGTCCTGATTTACTGGTTCCAAAACTAATGAGCTGAATTTTACACAGACATGAGAAGTGGTTTTGAACTTTTAGAAGTATTTCGGTGCTGATTTGTTGCATGAAATCCAAATCTTAGTGATTTGAGCAGCACTAGACGGTGTGTATTTAAACCGCAGGTGAATGGCTTTTGAAAAAACTAATGAGAATAAATGAAAGTGAAAATGTGGTGGGCATTTAAAAGATCAGAAGAATGGTGGGAATAAAAAGGCAGCAGGCCTATTAAAGAACAACCAGGATTTTTAAAATGACCAAAAAAATTAGCTCGTAACTCTCTCGATTAAAAGCACAATAATTTAACCCACAAACTGTCTAAAGTTTGTGAGATTCCTGGGTCTTAAATCTGGAACGAAACATCTTACTTATGATTAAATTTAGTGGTTGAAGATCAGGAATTTAAGTGCGTAAAAAAGCAGCTTAATTAAAGAACTTCAACACACACTGGACAGGAATAATAATTACACTGAATTAAACTCATTACATTTTTCTTTGATGAGAAAACGTGATCAGCATCATTTTAATTTTACACATTAAAGTGTAAATGTTTGAAAACTTCTTCTTCATCAGGCAAAATAATGCTTTATGACACATTCAATTGGATTTTTTTTACGTCTCTAATTTTGAAATGCTAATTTAAAATTTGCATTTGCCGATTAACTAACAAGTTCAACTTTGACAACTTCCTTTGGATTGTGTGTTGGCATCCTTCTGTCTCTAGAGCCAATGGGGTCTGCATCTGAATAATTATCTGTTTGTGGAGCGTCGGCTGTGGATGAACAAGGCA
This sequence comes from Neostethus bicornis, assembly GCA_902685375.1. NCBI lineage: Eukaryota > Metazoa > Chordata > Actinopteri > Atheriniformes > Phallostethidae > Neostethus > Neostethus bicornis. Next base: position 7,172,890 of record CACRXE010000076.1, on the reverse strand, counting down.
ATGCAGGAGCTGCAGCTACTACCACACTTATTGCAAATATAATAAGTGGTATGAGTCATGGGGGAGCAGTGGCAGACTGACTGCTTTTGGTGTGACCAGGTCTCACACTGGATCTCTTTGTCCTCCTCAGTCTGCTTGATACTTTCTAAGTATTTGGAATCAAATAATATACAGTTTTTGTCAAAAATTGGGTTTCAGTTTTCGTCCTTTTTTTACAATGGAGTCACTGAATACTTTTGTTGAAAGTTATTTTATTTCACACATTATTTGCGTTAATGAGTCATTTTTGACCATCTTAACTCTCAACTTTGAAGATTATTCTGTATTTATAAGACATCCTATGTGCTAGTTAAACGTGGGGTGTTGTTCTATCTGATACATGGACCTTCTGTCCAAAAGTTTAAGTAATATAATTAAACTTTTTTCCTAGAGACATTAACAATTTTTTCTTGTAACAATCTAATACTATGTCATGACAGAATGTCCTGTAGTGAGTCTGATTGGTTTGTGTTTGAACTGGTTAAGATCAGAAGCAGTGTAAATATTTGTCATTAGTGTTACATCTACATTTCACCAAAATATGTTGGGGGTTTTTTAGTAAGTGACTTTTGACAAACTTTGCCCAATATTAATCCAATTTTGATACCATGGTATTTAAAATCACACCACCGGACTGCCGAACCTTAATCCCGCTGAATCCGGCATAATGGAGGGTGCACCAATCCAACATATGACTATTCTTTCTAGTTTGGATTTTAAATATCAATATTTCTTCTATAGGTGATTTGAGAGCTCCAACCGACTCCTAAAGCGTCCATATTTTTTTGTATACTATATTGAGCCCTCACAGGGAAAATTTTTGCATTGTATCACACCGCCGCCAATGGTGGGTTAGGCGTCTTGTCCAAGGACCCTAGATGTGAACTCAAATCCGCAGACTTCTGATTAACTTCCGATCTGCGGGCAAACGCTCTACCACTGAGCCAACGCCTCCGACGTATCTACTTTAGGCACGGACAAATAAGTGTCTCATTTTTCCCAAATCAAAAAGGTTTTATTGTAACATTAAGCATTTTCAGAAGGTTTGCTCATGTTTCCAAGAGTGTCTGGTCTTTGATATGAACGGTGAGCGTATTAGTCGAGTAAACCCGCCATGCCTCTCTTCATTCTTGTCACATCTGTATGTTCTGCACCATCTTCTGTAGCGAACGCTTCAAAGCTTAAAGAGGGATTTTCTCCTTAAGCTGATTTTATATCAACTGATAACCTCGTCACACGGCTCAGCTCAGGAAAGAATGGATGAATAGACAGATGGAAAAAATAATGAAAGGATAGTAGAGGAATTTGTATCTGTTCTGTTTGTATCGTTTGTGAAAGGTTGAACTCTTCAAAAGATTCCGAGCTTTGCTTTGCATCTCAACAAGGGCTTTACGTCTGAATCAGAGTAAGCGAGAGAAGGAAAGAGGAATTTACAGCAAAGATGTGAAAAGCATAGAACTGGAAGAAAAAAGGATGTTGGACATCAAAACATAGAGAGTGGTTGAACAAGTAAAAGATGACTGACATTTAAGAGTCTGAGGGTAGAAGGTTTGGAGGAGAAAGGGAGGGACGGCAGTCACATCGTGTTACCGTGCAGAGAAAATGGCCGAATCTATCTCTGAAATAGGAAACGTGAATGTGCCATGTAGCTGTCAGCTTTAGTGAAGTGATAAATGTACAGAATGGTGACCTTTCCCACATATTATCCCCTTATGCAAACATCCATCTGCCCGGCTTAACAACTGACAGGATATAGATTAAAACACGGGTGAAAAAGCCCAAAGTTAAACACATACGGATGCTTTTTTTTTCTCCTCTTTTGCCTTTTAGTATTCAGAATAAAAAAATTCTATTTAAAATCTCTTCACGTCTTCTCATTTGATGGTCATGATGTTCAGTGATTTAGTTCCATAATTGGGAGCAAGAATTTGAGGTTTGTGGTCACTTGACTGAAGATCTTTCAAGCTTTTCCCACAAACTTAGTCTGGGTTTAATCTTTTTTAATGTTTTCTTATTTTCCAGCTGAAGAAGTTGCTGCTGACTCCTCCTAATGCTCCCACGGGCGTCGATGTGCAGAAAGATGGCGTCCACAGCCATCGCTATGGCAACCGAAGCTTGCGCTTACGACCCGTCAGACCCACAGCAAAGGTGAACTGCAAATCATTTTCAGGGGGCAACAACTCTGCATGATTCAAAGAATCTTTTCTTCTTTGTCTGTCAGTAAAATTGCAATCTTCTTTGAACTGGAGAGCAAAAATGAAGCAGTCTGTCTTTGGAAAACTGCAGATCTGTGTTTTCTGGCAAATGCCTCACTCCTTCTATACTCTGAAAGCTTGTGAGATAAGAAAATTGGATTTTTCCAATCACTTCCTCTCAGGCTGTGGAGTAAAGAGAGAAGTCATTCAGAGATGTATGTAGGAGCTGCTGAAGGGCGCGGCCCTCAAACAGGTGTCCCTATCAACTTTATCCCAAACACTTCTCAATACACAGAAAATATTTTGATTGGCCGACACATTGGGCCTTTCAAGCAAAGATGTTTGGATGAATTCCAGTAAACATTTAATCCCATTGCAAGTTTGAATTTAGCATCTTCTAACTAAAGTCAATCTCATCGACTGTAGATGGGTAAGACCAAGACCAAGTTAGTGTGACGTCACTAGTAGTGTTGGCTCAATCCAAATGCAGCCAATATGAACAGTGCCAAAGCTGAATTCCTTGGTAGAAAATACGCAGTCATTAGTCCAGTCTGCGTTTACATAAAAACCACCTCCACAACCAGGAGCGAGCTTTTTGAAGGCGCACACACCCTTGCAATGAAGAACAGTAAACTACCAATTTGTCCGACTGAAGGTCTGGCGTCTGGCTTCTTGCCATCATTGTCTATTCAGTCTTTCCTCTCGCAGTAAAGCCAGCTTTTAAAGTCGTTTCTTTATTTGTCACATAATTATGATAAAATGTGTATGCTTTGAAGAGCTTGAAAGGTGGCGTTAAACCTCATTTCAGATGTTTACCCAAAAGTTGGAGTTTGTTTCCCTTTTTACTCCCGAATTTTCTTTGATATTATTAGCGAGCGGTACGGCATCAGCAATAATTAGGACGCTGCATCGGTCTGTCATGGTAAAGAGAGAGCTGAGCCGAAAAGCAAAGCTCTTGATTTACAAGTTGATTGTAAATGCAGTTGTACCTGATAAGTTTATCTCTTTATCTAACATTTATAAATTCCTAGACGAATCTCTTCTAAATTGTATTTGCTAAGGGTATTGCAAGAAACTGGCATTGATTGTGAAGGTGATATTGGAAGAATGACTTCATATTGGATTAATGCATCTACGGGGTATTGATTTTTCTTTACAATTACAAATGCAATTTAATCAAGACACAAATAAAACTCCAAAAAGCATATTGGTCTTCTTGATAGAAACAATCAGGTTTCTGTAGATGTTGCTGGACTGATATCCAGAACATTAACAGTGTTGTTAACGACCCTAACAACAGCAAACAAAGCCATTTTCTAATTAATTCAATCTGCATCTCCGCTGTGTGATTCTACACCTTTCAAAATGCTAGTTTCTATAAAGTCTTTTAGAGTACATGTAGGTCATTCTTATAGATTTTTTATTAACACAACCAAACAGTGCTGAAAGTATTCATTTTTTCAGCTGAAATTGGGGTTTATTCTCCTCCATGTTCTCAGAGTAAACAAACCAGTTTCCCACCGTGTTCCACATACTGGGACATTTACTGACCCAGTTTATTTAGAATAGAACTTAGATTGTCGCTGCATGGAAGCAAAACGGCCACATGGTTTCAATGCTTCATCTGTTCAACATGGAAAAATAATTCTTTTAACTAGTGGAATTGTATTAAATCAAGTTTTAATTGAAATGTATTAAGCTGAAATAAAGTTTAAGATGTCTCTCTTTTTGACATCTGAAACCGAAGTGACGAGCTATTGCCAAGTCTTATAGACTCCACTGTGTTTTCATCGATAGAGAAGAACATCAAAACTATCCCCAGCAGTAGTCCATCTCCCAGAAAGACGGTTTTTATTTTCCAAATGATGGATATTTCATTTTACAGTAAAAACTTTACGCCTTCCAGCTTGTGGAGACCTTCAGCTGCTGGTCATGATGAATGTGATGTTGGGGAAAAGAGGACACTTACATTGGCTGCTGCTGTATGACTTAGCTGTAATTGGATAGCTGCTAACATTTTGCTTCAAGTGGTCATTGATTGCAACACCAGTCATTTATCTTGTACAAGCATAAAGCATGGTAAGCCTTCACACAGTCTTCGGCTCGAGTGGAGGATACAGAAAACTCTGTGGAGGCAGTTGGGGAAAAGCCAAGCATTGTGTCCATCAGACTGTCTCCGAGGCTCACCGTTCCTAGTAGTGTGTGTTTGTGTGTGAGTGGTGTAGTTTAGAGAGGCATGACTCCGCTTTAGCAGAAGTATTGACTGACAGTGCAAGAGGGCAGAAGGGATTCAGAGTTTCTTCTTCTCTGCTTTCTCTCTGAGTTACAGTATATGGATTCAGCCACTTTATTAGAGCTGCACACTGACTCATCGCTGAAAGTCTGAGGGAAAGTTTACAACCATGAACTTCAATAATCCCGTATCCAGGGCAGGAAATAGAATATTTAGTGTTTGAGAGTGTTTTTTTGTTTCTTCTGTGGTTCATTTCTATCCTTTCTTGTTACCAACTAGGGTGAAAGGGAACATGTCGGTCAGAACAAAGGAAAGAATTTGAAACACTGATGGGAATTATGTATCCACCCCTCTATGTTGGAGCCTGCCCATAATCGTTTTTTGATCATGTAGAGCATAGGTGTCAAACTCTGGACTGCGAGCCAAATCTGGCCCACGGTACAATCACATTTGGCCCACAAAGCTGTACTAAAATAATTGTTGTAGATGATCTACAGCAGTTAGACCATACACTAGTGATAATACGACAAATTACAGAATGCTTTCCTGGTGTTCGCGCCTCGGTCGGCATGACACATAACAAATTAATACTTTGTTTTTTTTTAATTGGCCTATTACCAACTCGGTAAAACTATGTGTATTTGGAATTGGATGTGTAAAAGCATATGTGTCAAACCTTGGTTCGAGGGCTAAATCTGGCCTACCATATAGTCGTTTTTGGCCCATAAAGCTATACCCAATGACTTTTGGAGCCAGCCTGCGCTTGTCATAGCTTGCCGCCCATTCTTTCTTACTACTAGGAATTTCAGAATACTCAGCTTGTTTTTTGGCATGTCAATCTACAAAATCGAATATTGAATTTTGACCCTCTAGGTATTTGAGTTTGACATCCCTGATGTAGGCATGGTGCAACACAGCCAAAGGTTAATGACTGATAGAATATCTTATCACTTCACTAAAATACCAGTCATGTTTTTATTTTCTCAACACAAGTGACTGAAGTCCCTTCAAAGGGCAATTACTAAATACCGCCCTATTTGTCTTTTTGTGCTTTTTATTATTATTTTTATTTATTTTATTGTTATTATTTTTATTTTATATGTTTGCACACCAGTACCAGAACAAGTTCCTAGTCTCTGATGTCTTTCACTGACATGGCAATAAAAGCATTCTGATTCTGATTCTGATTTTGATTGCACAAAAAGTTCCAAGAATAAGGGTGACAGAAATTACCTTTGACAGGTAACCAATTAAAGAAGGAATTAAAGCTCCGCTGCAAATGGATTAATTCTTATATACACTTACAACAATGTTTTTTGGACTCTTTTGTTTCTTTATTAGCTGTACTTTTAATTTGCTAAATTGAAATTGAGAATTTATTCGATCTGGTTTGTATCTGATTTTTTTTAGCAAATATGTTTAAAAAGGAAAGATACAATCTTGAAAGTGAAAACTGCCCTTGATTTGTTCGAAAAGCCTCGTTTGTAGTCTTTCACCATTACCCCTTGACTTCACCGTGAAAGAAATTTGCATAATGTCTCCCTCAGGGTTTAGTTTGCAGCACCTCAAGCTCAAAGCTTATCTCATTGGTCAGATTTGAGCTGCCTCATCTCCCTTTGCCTGTCTGCAACCTGAAAAATGATCTTAGCAAAACACTTCGAAGGTCATCTAAACTTGAAAATGGACGAGTTTGGGATTGAACGTAAAGAAAAAAATATGGATGAGCTTCCTGTGTGGAAGTTTGATTTGATAGACCGGTGACCTGCAAGGATGTATCCTGCCTCTCAACTAACTTTTTAGTCAGGATAGGCTCATGTGTCAGACCATTTTGAAATGGAAGTCAACCTTTAAGTAAATGGAAAGATTGATGTGAAAATCTAGCAACTGTGACGTATTATTAAGGAGAGGTGTGGTAGAATCCAAAACACAGGATGAAAAGGTAAACATAAAAATTGATTTTTAATTTGGTAAAAACAAGTTGTTCGAGGCAGGCGGGTTTCTTGAACAAAGGAAACAGAATATAAGACCACTGGCAAGAAAATCGTGAGACAACAATCTACTAAAGGCTTGCTGTGGTTACTGCATGGAAATCAACAATCTGGCACAGGCTGGGGGTGGACGGTGGCTTACGTATCTTGCTGATTGCTGATCATCTGTAAGTAGTGAGCAGGTTGCTACGGAGACAGACACCCTCTTTGAAGCAGGAGTAGGGATCGGAACACGTATGAAACAAACTAACATATCAATCCCATGTTGCAAATTTAGTTAGAATTGTTCTGTTTGAATATTTTTGGTTAAAGAACAACTTGAAACTAAAGATTTCTCAAAAGTTCCATTTTGAGGAAACCCAAATGTACCCAAAGAGTCACAAATAAAGAAACCTTTTTTGCATGAAATGGAACCTCTGATGCAGGAAAAGTCTGAAGTCTTGTCATCATATCTTGTAAGAATGATGACAAGACATCCTTAATGCCCAAACAAAAAACTATCATTAGAACAAGAGTGTTCGGCCTTCGTAGCTTTTGAACATAAAATAAATATAAACTGCATTTGATAGGTTTGGATTTATTTTTTTCTAAAAAGTTCATCTCGAGGACCTTTTGTAATTTTCCATGTCTCTCTACGCAGAGCGACCACCCCCAGGAGCGAAAGCCCCGAGCGGTGCGTCCCATGGGGCGTCTGTGCACAGAACTGCACCGCCACCTGACCACCGCCCATGACGCAGAGGACACCCCTGCTCTGGACACAGAGGGGGATGAGGAAGAAGAAGAGGAGGACAGTGAATCGGAGGAAGAGGAGGAGGAAGAAGAGGAGTCTTCCAGCAGCGAGGTGGAGGGTGTCGCTGCCGTCCCCGCTGAACCCGCTAAGCCTCAGTTCAGCTCAGAGAAAGAACTGCGCTCAGTGGTTGAGCTAATTACTTACATGCACACCTACTGCCTGCCTGTGCGCAAGCAGCAGGGCTGGGAGCGTAAGGACCGTGACCTCCCCAGGCCTCGGGCCAAGCCTGAGGCCTCCCGCCCTGCCTCTACAAACTCTCACAGCAGAGTTGTGTTGGTGACCACTCCTGGGACTGGTGGGAGTTTGGCCGGAAGCAGCGTTTCCAGGAGGGTTCCATTTGGTAGGCGAAGGGAAATAAAAGCCAACTCCCTTCTTCGTGAGCTCCTGCAGCAGAGCAGCTCTTTTGATGTGAGCAAGCCTTATAGACTGCACAGACCACCCTATTCCCACTCACACAGTCCTAACAGGGATGGAACACCCCTGGCTAAATCAACCCTTACCCAGTCCACTTACCCAACCAAACCTAAACCAGAGCTTTGTAAAGACTCTTCCTCACCAGAGAGGGGAAAGACTTCCTCTGAGTCACTGCAGAGCCTGGAGGAACCGGCAGAAACTAGCGGCTCTTTCTCAGTTCGGCGCTCCAGGCGACTTGCCTCCTTTCCTAGCCGCTTTGCAAAGAGGCTGCGGCCTGCACGGGCGAGGGACGAAGAGGAGAAGGACAGGGCGGAGAAAGAGGAAGGACAAGCAGGGGTCAAACTCTTGCCTACCCAAGTAGGAGGGGGAACCACTACGGAGATGCAGCCAGAAAAACTACCGTCTGGTGATGGCAGCGCCACATCTACAGAGCCGACCAAACCCTGCTGCCACGGTGAGGCCGTAATACAAACATCTGGATTTGATCTTTATCATTTCCAACATGTCTTGGATATCCGGCTGAGATACGCAGTTGAAAAAGTAATGTGTTTAATTCTTTTTCTAGAAAAACGATCCTGCCTTTGTCTGCCTCTCAACCCAAAGTCCACGGGGTGAGTGTATAGAGTTTACAATATGTGTTAGAGACGAACGATTTGTGTTTGAAATAAATTCTAACTCTAGTTCCAAACAATTCAGCTGCTTTTAGAAAATTACTAGTATTGGAAAACATGGCTTTAAGGCTGCTTTTGAAACAGAGAGAAAATGTCTTATATGCTCTCTTTGGGGCTCCTTGCTAATCCAAAAGGGAAACTTAAGGGGTTAGAACAGACACAGAAACTAAAGCGAGTATCAGTGTGTGACGGGCTTTAAAATGCTTGTTTTATGGGACTGAATACAAGGAACAAAAAACTTAGTTTTATTTTACTGGTTTGTATTAAATCAAAATGGATTCATTTGCATTTGAAACAATAGTTCAAACAGACTAAAAACCGTTTAGGACTTTGACTGAAATTTCCATTTCGGCACTACTTAAAATGCCTATTTGGCTTTTTTATTATTCTAAATGGTCTGTGCTTGGAAGACAATAATAATCAGGTCAGTTTCTACTTGTTATAATGGTATGAACAGCAGGATGCAGTTATTCATTAGACTTAATTGCTTATTATGTCGAATATGCTCTGTTCCGTTCTTCTCGTTTCATTTTAATACAAACACAATGGTTTAAATTTTTATGCACTTGGTTTTCTTTTGTTGTGTGTGTTATTTTATAAATTTAAAACAGCACTGTGGGAACCACCAAGGAGATCGTTTATGAGCACATAGAAGATTGCCTTTGCTATAACGGAAAGCTTGTTAACATGTAAATTGCAGCATTAATCACCTTTGCTGTTAATCGTCAAAATTGTGACTAAATGACTTGATCCCATTTGTTAAATTAACATAAAATTGTGAGGAATGAGTGCTTAGCTTACCAATGTGTTGAGAGACTAATCCTTTGGGAGTTCGAACCTTTCATCATTTTTCTGAGCGTGTGTGGTTGACGTGCGGTTCAGAAGGCTAATGAAATTGTTGTATTCTAAATTTTACGTTCAAGATGATTCCTTTCCGCTCTAAGACCAATAATGAATGAGTACCAGCAGGCTCAGTCAGATTTTATATGAGTCCGATAAAGCAGCTGCAGAGCTCTTAGTTTTCCAGATTAACCTCCCAAACCTTGGACCCCGTCCAGCTTCATCTAGTCACTGAGCCGCGTGGTCTTACTGTACAAACTCTGGGCGCCTGTCCATCTCCGAATAAGCGCATCAGTCCGCTGAAGCACTCACAAAGTAGAGAAAAAAAAAGTTGTTTATTTTGTCATTACTCGTTTGCGATGGAGGGTAAGTAACACGCTGCCTAGAGCCAATCCACTCGGCACAGCTTCTGCTTTTTATGGCAACTAGAGAAACAGAACAAGTCAGCAACAAATAGCAGAGGAAGAATAAGAAATGAAGACAGCGGAGTACATATGGTTGCTGTGATAAGAAATGAGAAGTGTGGAGAAATGCCAATAGCACTCACAGGGAGACGCGTGATTCTAAATTCAAGAGACATCAGCTGGAAAATAAACAGTTTTTATTTTAAGGGCTGAAAAAGAAAAAGATCCTTTAAGGCTTTTTTGAAACTCACTCTTGACATGACAGTGCAAGATTTAATTCCTTTGCTTTGATCCATTTATTCACCAACAGAGACTCCCAGTTTGGCACCAAGTCCTTTGAGCAGACGCTTACGGTGGATCTGTGTGGAACGGCAGGTAAAAGCGACTTTTATGAAAACAGTCTTTATTTTTACTGTTGTAGATCAACTATTACAAATGGGGAAACTTCCAGGACTTGAGATGCAAACAGAGTCTTTAGAGACGAGTTTAACATTTAGAAAATGGCTTTTGTGCAAGTTGTTCCTGTGACACCTTGGTGATACTCGTTTCTAAGCGTCCTCCTGTCCCACTCAGGTCTCACCCCTCCCACCACCCCACCTCACAAACCCGTGGAGGACGAGCTTTTTAAGCCGGCAGAGGGAGGAAAAGGTGGTGGCAACGGTGGGGATGGTGGAGGCGGCGGTGAGTCAGCCCATCTCACCTCCAACACCGCCGCTGTCACAAAGAGCTCGTCCTGGACGAGCCGAAGCCACCACCAGCGGAAGCTGCCGGAGCAGACTGAGCTGTACGCCCAGTTGCGACGCATGGGCCAGGCGGGGGACACTCAACTCAACTTCGGCGACCACGACTACTGCGTGCTGAGCCTTGGGGAACACCATAAGCGTAGCACTGCTATTCTTGGCGCTGTATTAAAGACACACAGAGAGAACGAAGGAGATGTTGGGCTCCTCCCAAAAGGAAGCGACGATCCCATGTCTGATGAAAACTGCAAGGAGAGCGAGGAGGAAGAAGAGGAAGAAGAAGAGGAGGAAGAGGACGGCTTGGTTATGACAGAAATTGTAGAAGCACAGGAGCAACAAACTACTGTGGTGATGTCGTCGTCACCTCCTTCAGACTGCCAGTCCGCTGCCACGCCACCATCTTCTGAGGAGGAGGCTGAGTGCTCCTCGGCATCCCGCTCGCCCTCACCAATCCTTCATCAGTGCCCTGACTCCCCATCCAGCAAGACAGACTCCAGGTAAGGGAATATGACGAGGGAATAGGAGAGGTTGGGAAATTTGGGTCAAGGAGATTCAAATCTCAACTTCTGCGGTTTCTGATAATCAGGCAGGAGAACGAGTGAGATGAAAAGAAAAATGTTTGCTAGTTTCTCCAGGGACACTTAGGCATGGGGCCAGTGGGAATCAAACCAGCTTTGCCTGGTCCAAGATGGATTTTCTACCACTGAGCGAACACTTCCTACTGCAAACATATGTTCTCTCAAACTAACCAAAACCTAATCGTAATCCTATTCCCAATGTTGCTGTCAGGGTTTTATGGATGGTGGAAGGGAGGAGGACCCAATTGCAGGACTTCAAACAAGGTTTATTAACTCAATTCGGAAAAGTCTGTAAGGCAAGAAGCACAGGGTTAACTCAAGGTTTCAAACGTTCAAATAATAACAAAGTTTAAACATGGTCAGGCAACCAGGCAACCAGCCCTACCTGGCTGGAAGGGATAGTCTGGCTGGAAGTCCAGGGTGATTCCCCTGGCAGGGTGCACAGGTGAGTGGAATCAGGAATCATCCCCAGGTGATCCCAATCGGATCGATTGGGAACATCCAGGGCTCCCTCTGGCGGCAAGTGAGGGATCCTGACAGTTGCTTTATAAGTGACATTGTAGTTCCTCTGTTTTTTGGTTTTTTTTGACAGATGCTAAAGAAATATTTGCTGTTTTTTTTAAACCTTCACAAGATTTCTATGTCATGTAGATTTCAAAGTCGGTGAAATGTTCTCTATCCATAAAAGTGGAACCTGCTGCTACATTGCAACCGTGTTGACACAAAATCACCTTACGTTTGATTTTCATAGGAACCACTTGACATTTGATGTTTTCAAGTCAATCTCTTCTTGCAATTTAGTGCTCTGAACTACAACCCCAGGGTATCCCCAGGGTAGGACTTTAAATGTGTCTTGACGTGTGATCCGCATCCAGCAGATACACATGTAGCATTTTTGATCTAGAAAACTAAAAAAAACTCTCCCATCAACGGAAAACTGTAGTGTCCAAGTTAATAAGGTCAAAACCCAGGTTATTTCCATGATTTAAACGGCTTTCGGTTGAATGTGTAGTTGGAACGTTACGGGCACTCGACCATTACATCTAAGGCGGTACAGCTCGACATGACTTTCTAACATGGAATGAGGTCAGCAGTCATGTTATTTCTGAAAGATGTAGGGCCACAGCAGAGACGAAGAACAAAGAGGTGCTTAATGGCACATCACTTGCTTCCTCACGTCTAATATTTCAGTTTTATCTCCTTTTCAACTCATCTCAGTATCTTCTCTTCTTCTTCATCCACCTTTAGTGAGAACTCGGAGATCTGTCCTGATGACACACAGAGGAACATAGCCAAGTCTGATGAGGTACATCTATGCTCTCCAATAATCTACACACAATACACGATCAACATGTTCAGCTAATCATCATCTTCAATAAGCACAAAATATTTGATCTTTTGTAAACTAAAGATAAAAGGTACTATCTTGCGGTGCTACTGCACCTTCCTGCTTTGTACCGACTTCTATCATTATTCCTTGTTGCCCTCTGTCCTGACTGTTGCCATGGTTTCCTTGTTGCCAGGACAACTGCCAGGTGTTTTACATCCATAACCTGCCAAGCAGCGTGACCCAGAACATGCTGAGGAAGCGTTTCCAGGTTTTCGGTAATGCAGACGACTGCAAAGTCATCATCTGTAATGAGTAAGTTCTTTGGTCAGGGTTTGTTCGTATGGACTGTTTAACATGATGTAACAACAAAATACTCTGATTTAATGGAGCAAAAATTGAACGTCTGCATCAATCTGTTCTTCTCATTAGTTATCAAAGACTTTAAACATTACCAGATTGTCGCAATCTAAAATTAGAATGCTGCACTGTTTTAATTTCATAGTAAGACTTTTTCCTACAAAATAAACCAATCTACTTTACTTAACTCTGCCCTTGTTGCAGTCACTGACCCCAGTCCACCGTTTGTGCCGTAGGCTTTGCCCATTTTTTGCCAACCTCCCCCCGATGACCAGTCAGAATGTTCCCATTTTTCCCCCAAAAGGAGTAATTATACACAAGTTTAATTTGGGTGCCCTCATTTTTAGGAGACCAAACCAAACATCTGGAGTGTGAGAAGAATTTTAATAACAGATTTCTAGCTTGTCCTTTTCTCATTCTTAAGGTCATTCTTCTTGTCCCTCTTCTTCCAGATCTAATTTCGACTGTTGCTTTTTGTGTATTTCTATTGATAGAGAAGCAAACTTTGATTTATTTAATTTCACTACTTAATTTTGGTTCCAGGGAACGTTGTGGGGTCATAAAGATTCGGCAGTCTGGGGGTCAAAGACACTGGAGAGAACGAGACACTGTTTTCCAGAATGGAATTTCGAGCCTACGTAGGATGACGAGGAAGCGCTACATAGACCTTGGTAATTATATACACATACCTTTTAATAATCTACAGACAAAAGAAAATTATTTTTTTTCTATCTGTGACTTATAGATTATGCTAGAAACAAAATAACGACAATCTGATCATTAAGTGTCGAATACTTACATTTAGATTTGAAATTATGAAAGTTTGGAAACGTGAAAATAGAATCGGTGTCATGGTCATCCTCTCGTTCATCTGAAGCATGCCCTCTGCCCTAATTTTGCACACCTGGTCCCAATTGCCTCTCTCTGATGTCTCCAACTGTGTCTTGTCTTCCCTGGATCTTTTAACCCCTGGTGTCCTTCATTTCTGGGTCAGATCTTCTGCAGTGTTGCTTTCTGCGGTGCTGCTGTTGTGCACTCCTACTGCAGCTATGATGGTTTCCCTCCACATTTGGTCCTTCACCCTTCTTCTTGTGCACCATGTCTGGTCCCTTGCCCTGCTCCTGGTGCATCACATCTGGTTGCTAACTCTGCTGACCTACTACCTCTGGTCCTTCATCCTGCTGAGCTCTACATCTGGTCCTTCATCCTGCTGACCTCTACATCTGGTTTTTCATCCTGATGAACTTCTAGCTCTTGTACCTTATCCCACTGAGCTCCTACCTCTAGTCCCTCATCCTGCTGAATTCCTACATCTGGTCCTTCGTTCCTAGCTCTGGTTCCTTATCCTGTTGAGTTCCTAGCTCTGGTTCTTCATCCTGCTAAGTTCCTACATCTGGTCCCTCATCCTGCTGAGCTCTACCTCTGGTCCCTAATTCTGTTAAGCTTCTACTTCTGGTCCCTCACTCTGCTGAACTCCTTGCTCTGATCCCTCATCCTGCTGAGCTCTACCTCTGGTCCCTCATCCTGCTGAAATCTACCTGGTTCTACACTCCTGCTTCCTGCAATAAACTGGCTATGCATCTATGTTGTACTTCTCCTCCGTCATGACAACTGGTTTTCAAAAAGAAAAAAATAATTTCTGAAAAAAATATAGCGTGAAAATCTCAAAAACCTTCGAACACCAACTACCACTTTAAAAGCAAACACATTGATATTTTCTACATCTCTGTCGTCATTGCAATTTTAAACTGACTAAAAAAATTCTATTTAATGCAAGTAGTGATGCCTGGCAATCAGGGAGGCTTGACTAAAAATATTTAAAGTTGGGTATCATCTGCATATTGCATCACCTTTCCAAACAGTGGTAGTTAAAAATATTAAAAATATATTTGAAAAACGTTTTGGGGCGCCATGGCTTATCAAGAAAAAAATCACAAACTTTGGGAATAAAATACAAACATTAATGGTGGAGATGGTGACTTAGTGGTTAGAGCGCTCGCCCGCGAACCGGAAGTCAACCGGAAGTTCACGGGTTCGCATCCCACTGAGTGCACGTTTAGGGTCCTTGGAGAAGACACCTAACCCCTCGTTTCTCCCACCATTGACGCCGTCATAGGTGGCAGCCTACTGCGGTAAAAATGCAGCACAGAAATTTCCCAGTGAGGGATTAATAAAGTATATTTAAAAAAAAAAATTTAAAAATTAATGTTATTGCTGTCATTTGTAAAAATCCTCATATTTAAAGAGTAACCCTGCAAAAGTATTAGAATCCCCTGGAAAGCCAGTTTGTGTACTTACACAACCAAATGACAAGCCATAATTACTGCAAACCAAAACATATTTTCTTTAATAAATCAAAACTCTGCCAAAATGGCATAAACAAATTTTCTGGATCAAACCCCAGAGCATTAAAAATGAATTAGTCTGTGAATGTCGAGGAAATAACTTTCCAAAACATGCATCAATGAAGCCAAACCAAGTCTATTTATTCTCTTTACTCCAAACTAATCTGGAGGGAGAATTTGTAATTTTGCACATCAATGCCCTCTCTGAATCAAAGATTATGTGTTTTTCTGTTCCAGATGAGGCGGGCCCTGGGCCTGTGAAGAGTAAGTACGATGCACTGGACTTTGACACCCTGCTGAAGGAAGCCCAGAAGTCCCTGCACCGTTGACAGGACAACGCTGCTGACTGGCCAGCCTTAGTAACTGCAGCCGCATCCCTCTGAAAACATGGCAGACAGGCCTCTCCGAAGCCTCCGTGCAAGGCGACCTCGCAAAATGTTTACATTTTTACCATTGGAATAACATAACAAGAACCTTGATTTCTTAGTTTCTTTCTCTGAAAGATACTGCTTAAAAAACGAGGAAGCCACTGGGAGCCCAGAGAGGTTTAGAGACAACAGAGGACACATAAAACTATTAAAAGACTTGAATCAGCAATGGTACAACAGCTATAAACAATGATACAGTTCTCCACTGAACAAGCGTAAGAACAAAGCTGCTTCCTGTCTGTACTGGTGACGTCATTGCCCTGCCTTGGAAGAGTGGGCACCAGAGACCTGTAGCAAATCCTTGCTATCCCTGCGTTGCGTTGGTCGTCGTGGTGTGTGTTCCTGCGTGTGCGTGTTCTTCGTTCTGTTTGTTTTGTAGTAAAAAAATAAGAAAAGAAGAGAATCCTCCCTTTTTCTGGTTGTGAGTGGTGAACCTACAGTTTGTTCACTTGACTGGTTGAAAAACCAGGAAAAAAACAGATAAGAAACAAAAAAGGGTTCAAAAAAAGAAAGAAAACCGACACTGCTTTGTTTTAGCAAAAAAATTGTGGATGTTCTAAAAGTTTAAAATCTAACTGTGTGTGTGTCATGGACAAAGAATATAACAAAATAACAGACGTAATCAATGGATGACTGATAAAGTTTACAAATCAGAATTGAATTTAAAAAAAAAAATCATGTCTTTTTTTTTTCTTTTTTGTAATTGTAGTGCTTCCTTGATTTGATCTATGCACTGTAAGGAGGTAAATGTTTCTGCTGTCCTTTACTTTCAACCCTATAACTCTTCTATGTATCTCTGCCATGTTGACTAGTTTGGCCGCTACTGCTGCTGCTGGCTGCTGCAGGTACTGTTTGATAGGACCCTCATACATTAAGATCCAATCACAAACTGGCACAACCATACTAGTATGGCAATTCCAAATAACAACTACAGTAGGTACAAATAACCCTGAAGTAGCTGATCTGTCTTTAAAAAAAAAATTGGGAATCAAAATTTACGTCAAAAGTAATTGTTAAAAACATTCTGATGCAAAACTGTATTTAAAAGAATAAGCGACAATTGGATTTGTTTTTAACAAAAGTTTAAAAACCTGGTCTTAAAATAGTTCAAAATACAGTCAATTTTACCAAAAGCCATTGAAACTGATTTTTTATTGTGCCGTAAAGTAAAAATAGTAACCTTTTAGAAACTATTTTTGTAGTTTAGTTTTTGGTTATCGAGCACTTTCCGATTGATCCAAGTTTTATTAACACGACCAACGATACAAAGTATCAACCTAATGCAACATGTTCTATTTTTCTCAGAAATGGTTAACCCCTCGCCCCTGTTAGCATTTTAATTAACACAGAAAAATCACTTCATTATCTGATAGCAACATCGTCATGGCAACAGTAAGAGCGTTGGTCCAAATGGAATGTATATAAACCACTGAATGTAATCATCCTGTAATCCCACATTTCCGCCTGTCCAAAGATTGTGGAGCGTCTTGGTGCTTTAAAAACTAACACGGTGGATTTCAGAGTGCAATCCAGTTTCCATTCCCGCCGCAGCCAGCAGCAGCACACCTCGGATAGGGGGAGCACCTCCAAAGCCTGCCAATCTGGAGGCACCAAACCGCCACCAACAACACAGCCAGGGAACAAGAAATAGAAAAAATTTAGTGAGCTGAGAATTGGATTTGTGGTCTGAGAGGTACTGTGTATCAGATGAGCATCTACCTCACATGCATTCACCCTCTTTCTTGTCTTTTTTTTTTTTTGGCCATTTTTCTGGATGCTCTCCTTTGCTTTTTCTTTAAAAACCTGCTAATATTCCCTTCTTTTCTGCTGGACTTTTTCTCAAACCGTTGAACAAATTTGGGTCATTAGAAGGTTTGTGTTTGATTTTTTTCACACGATAACTCATTCAGACACTAAAACTCCTCATAAGGAGAAGAGTGTCTTCTCTACTTTGTCTTTCACTCTTCCCATGAAGGTCTGTAGCATGTCAGTTTGTTGGCGTGTCGATCGTGCGTTCTCGTGTAGCTGAATGTTTAGTCTTCGTCTCGTGTTGGACGCTGCTCGTACTTACGGGGCAGTAAAGTAAGGATCGATTGGTAAATGGTTTTGGTGGTTACTTGGTCGTTAAGTACCTTTCCGACCTCCACTACCCTTTCCGATTTTCTCCCTCTTCATGTCCCCACCCATAAAAGACGCATCGTTCTTATTTTTATTGTTCTCCTCAGGCTATTTGGATTTAAGACTTCTAAAAACCAACAGGTCTTTCTTACCACTCTGACAAAGCACCATTTTAAAATACGTTTCCCTCTTGTTTTTCTTTATTCCTTCACATTTTCTTGTCTTTTCTCTATCTAATCAACTCCTCTGTAACACAAAAAAACTGAATGTTTACATCACTTGATTCTCCTTTGACTTTATTAGGATCGCACACGAAGTACAAAGGCGCCTTATTCAGTGCTCAAAACTAGAAAAACAGCAAGCTTGTTAGGATGCACCTCCTCCAGGCTCACTGATGTCTAAAAACTAACAAAAAACACTTTAGTTCTATACATACTGATTGAAAATACGGGGGTCGCTTTTCAAAACGGACAAAAAAAAGAATTGCCAACAACTGAATGAGTATCTGTGCTTAGTATGTATACTACTAAAAAGTGAGAGAATGTGCTGGTTTACATTTAAAAAAAAGAAACTATAATATAAGATGAATATATAATGTATATATAGCACTATGCCTCATTGTAAACAAAATGTAATGTGTGTTTTCTTGTTTTTTTGTCGGCTTCTGTTCCGTTTTTTTTTTTTTTCTAGTTTTTTAAAGGTGGTGGGTCGGATTACCAATCAGACGAAAGTTGTCCGGTTGGTTTTAATTCAGTGTGTTCATTTTGTTCGGTGCAGGGAGTTTATGAAGGGAAAAAAAATGACTCCACACAAAGTCCAACTCTGTAGCAAAGGAGACAAAAAGAACAAATAAC
The DNA here is from genome assembly GCA_902685375.1 of Neostethus bicornis. Lineage (NCBI taxonomy): Eukaryota > Metazoa > Chordata > Actinopteri > Atheriniformes > Phallostethidae > Neostethus > Neostethus bicornis. The sequence goes on along the minus strand of CACRXE010000076.1, from coordinate 7,154,566 downwards.
GGTATCCCTTTAGACCAGGGGTGTCAAACTCCAGTCCAGCAGGGGCAGTGTCCTGAAGGTTTTCCATGTGTTCCTGGTTGATTAGAGCTGATGCACATGAAGTGAAATCAACAGCCAATACAATTTGGCATAATTTTGATTCAATAACCTGGATCAAGTGTGTAGATACAAGACCACATAAAAAACGTTAAGGACACCTGCCCTCAAGGACCGGATCTGGACACCCCTGCTTTAGACTATCATATTAGAAAGTTTTTTCTTTGCCATTTTTTTTCTATTTTCTGTTTTACTTTAAAAGCAATTTCAAATGCAATACATAAATAATATCGAAACAGCCTTTCTAAACTTAAAAAAAAAAACCTGAGTTAATAATGTACAGAGTGTGTTTGGCTGTTGAGCAATTACACGGGCAATCGTTAAGCTGGGATTCAGTATGCTGCTGTACTGTATGTAGACTGCCATTAAACAAAAGAAATAATATATATAAAGATATATATACGTACACAGGAAGAATGTGGTCAGTAAAAACATATACGGAGCAAGATGTACTAATATACTCACTGCACAAATCGTCCCAATTGGTGAAAAATTTTCACTCTATCTTCTTCTCATTGAAAACTGTTGTAACTACGTTATCACCACATTTTGATGGTGCACAGGTTTGGTTTTAATGAGAATTGCTTTCAGCACTTACTTTTCAATGACATCCAATAGCTATACAGGTATGACTCTGGAAAGGGAATCTGTCAGGGAGGAAGAGAAGAAGAAAAACGTAACGAAACGAAAAGAGAGTTGTCGCTGGTTTGACCCCAGTAAATATGTCGGCACTGGAGAAATCCCAGTTTCACTGCTGCAGCTTAGATTATTCAAATAAATATTCTCTTTATAAAGCACTTTTAACGCATCTTTGCAACTAAGTGCTTTGACGAGAGGCATTTGTATCATCGAGACAGTTTAACCCACCTTGATCTTTTTTTTTGCACCAATGACCAAAATAGACATTTCTGTAAGGAAGAAGTCATGTTTTCATGCAACACTTTAAAACGTCGATCTTGACTCTGCAGCGTGTGCTTGGATTTCTGCAGCGACAGCCGCTGTGCCTGTGAGGGTACCTCCACTGTTTTAGAGGGGAATGACATCGAAACTACCCCAAACTTCATCGTGGCAAGCCTTAAAAATCAATCGGGGGTAAAACGAAGCTACCACTAGCTTTTATTATTACTGTTTTAACTCCTTTCCAATCCAGTGTGGTTTATTATTGACTAATTACTGACGTAATTAAAACTTTTTTCAATAGCCATATTATAAAAAGGTATATACATATATATGAATATATATTTGTGTGTTTGTGTAGATATCTAGATGATTATATACTTTCTTATAGAAACTTTGATGTTGATCATTCTCCTCAGTGTTTTGAGAACACGTTGACACATTTCAACATTATTATTGCTGTCTAATTGGTCTAGATCGTAGGTCAATGGGCAACTAATCCAAATATAATAGAAAAAAAAAAGAAAAAAATAACTTCCAAAGGGAACTACCCTCATCAGAATGCAATACTTTTTCTTTCCATCTTTCATTTCAGAAAAATGGAAAATGGCAAGAAAGTCCTCGTGAAAAGGCAACTTGACCAAAAAAAAAAGATGACTTAATAAAAGAAACGTTGATAATAAAGAGCACGGTTAGCCATGTGGTGACCTCTTCGGGTTCGGTTTTCTAGATGTCATTTTTCCAATGTCACGGCCCACTGAAACACTTGTTTTTCTGTCACTCACTGTTTCTCCACCATCTTGTTAACACCGTAAGGACAGGAGTCTTTACAGTAACAGGCCTAGGAGCATTTGGCCGCAGATTCCACATGTGTGTTCGTTTGTGTGCGTGTTTTCAATCTGCAAAATGGCCGACTCACAGTTTGAGATTGGAGACTAAAAGTATTCAGTCAAACTGTGTGACGATGTCAATGCAAGATAGTGGGGACTGTAACCTGTCTGCAAGTCTGCTAATTGTGTATGGCTGTTGTTTTTCTTCTTTTGATTGATATAAAGGGCATACATTGTTTTTTTGATTTTCATTGCAAATGATTTTTTTTTGTCTATTTACATCTAATGACTATCAGCATCACAATTGATTTGTTTTTCTTCTTTTTTTTAAAACTTAGTTTTTGGTAAAAAAAAAATAAAAAAAGACAAAGGTAAATACTGCTAGTGAGATTTTATATTTTTACATATGTTTGTTTCATTTTTGCGTTTTCTTCTTTTTTTTTATTTATATGCCACTTAGTTTGGATGTCTTTTAATTGTGTTTTTTTTTTTTCTTTCTTTTCGTGTGATTTCATATGTCTTGAATGTGGAGACAAAGGCATTTCAGTATTTTTGAATTGTTAAAATCTAGTTTCATAGAAGCTAAAGTATCTGATGTTATAAAATTATATTTTAATTCATGTAAATAGTTTAAAACAGAAGACTATGGCTTCCTTTTAAACTGAATACATTTCTCTTCAGAGATTGTTTACATTATGAAACTGTAGAAATGTGCTCCTCATATACTGTATAAAGTACATATATTCATTGATTTGCTCCAAAAATAAAAACCTAATGAACAACATCCAGTTCGTCTGTTGAGTTTGAATTCAACTCTCAAGATTGCAGTTACGTTTATGTATCACAATGTATATGTACAGTCCATAGAACTCATATCTGTACCCACGTAAATATCGACACATACGTGAATGAATTAATGCATGATAGATATTTGTTCTTTGCAGGTTGGGTGAGCTCGCACCAACAAATATGGTGAGGAGTTCGATATGTCACAATGTGTCAGGGCAATAGAAGATACACTGCCAAGTTCTGTTCTGTTGTCTTCCGCTTATCCAGGGCTAGGTTGTGGGGACAACGGCCTCAGACCGGATACCTAGGCTTCCTTCACCCTGGCTGCATCTTCCGGCTCACTCGGGAGAATCCCGAGGCGTTTCCTGGGCAGCCATAAAACATTGTCTCTCCAGCAAGTCCAGGACTTGCCGTTGGGTCTATCCAAACTAGGACATGCCTGAAACATCTAACTAGCGAGGCACTCGGGAGGCATCCTAACCAGCTCCCTAAAACACCCCATTTGGCTTCTCTTGACCTGGAGGAGCAATGGCTCTACTCCAAGCTCCTCCCAGTAGGCAGAGCTTCTCACTCTGTCTCTGAGTGAGCAGAGGCACCCTGCAGAGGACGCTCATTTCGGCCATTTGTTTCCGTAATCTCGTTATTCTGGTCTCCAGCCACACCTGGTGACCATAGGTGAGGGTAAGAATCATAGATCGACTGGTAAATCAAGAGCTCTGCCAAGTTTAACCAGTTTATTGATGTAAAGAAGGAGATATGCCTAGGCTAGCCTACAGACGTGGACAAAATTGTTGGTAGCCCTCAGTTAAAGAAGTGAAAACCCACAATTCTTACTGAAACTCACAAAAGAAACAAAAAATAAAAATTTATTGAAAAATAAACAATCAAAAGCAGCCATTACTTTTGAATTGTTGATTAACATAATTATTTTAAAAAACAAACTAATGAAATAGGGCTGGACAAAAATTATGGTACCCATAACTCAACATTTTGTTGCACAACCTTTTAAGGCTATCACTTCAATTAAATGATTTCTGTTTTTGTCAATGAGTGTTCTGCAGCTGTCAACAGGTAGTTTGGCCCACTCCTCATGAGCAAACAGCTCCAGTTGTCTCAGGTTTGATGGGTGTCTTCTTCAAATGGCATGTTTCAGCTCGTTCCACATGTGTTCAATGGGATTCAGATCTGGGCTCATGGAAGTCCACTTTAGAATAGTCCAACACTTTTCTCTCAGCCATTCTTGGGTGTTTTTGGCTGTGTGTTTTGGATCGTTGTCCTGTTGGAAGACCCATGACCTGCGATTGAGACCAAGCTTTCTGACACTAGGCAGCACATTTCTCTCCAGAATGCCTTGATAGTCTTCAGATTTCATTTTACCTTGCACACTTTCAAGACACCCTGTGCCAGATGCAGCAAAGCAGCCCCAAAACATTACTGAGCCTCCTCCATGTTTCACCGTAGGGACAGTGTTCTTTTCTTCGTATGCTTGGTTTTTGAGTCTATGAACATAGAAACATGCCATTTGAAGAAGACACCCATCAAACCTGAAACAACTGGAGCTGTTTGCTCATGAGGAGTGGGCCAAAATACCTGCTGACAGCTGCAGAACGCTCATTGACAAATACAGAAATCATTTAATTGCAGTGATTGCCTCAAAACCTTGTGCAACAAAATGTTGAGTTATGGGTACCATCATTTTTGTCCAGCCCTATTTCATTAGTTTTTTTTTTTAAATAATTATGTTAATCAACAATTCAAAATTAATGGCTGATTTTGATTGTTTAATTTTTAATAAATTTTTATTTTTTGTTACATTTGTGAGTTTCAAGTGTTTTAAGTGAGATTTGTCAGTTTTTCGTTATTTAACTGAGGGGTACCAACAATTTTGTCCACGTCTGTATGACCTAACCTGGATAGGGTTGGCAAAACCTGTTGTGTAGGGACCACATCTGGTCAAGTCAACAGATGACTTGATGATGAAGTGAAAGGCATCAGAGTATACACAACAAGGAGGAAAATGAAACATAGGGGCAAGCAAACAGATAGATACAGATACTTTATTCATCCCCTATAGGAAATTTTGTATGTCTGGAAGTGCTCTGGAGTCCAAGAGAGAGCTCCAAAAAATGCTTCAGAACAGCTGCTAAGTGGTGTTGAGTGACTTGGAGCTGGAACACCCACTTGGTAGAACAGCAGCTTGATAGAACAGCAGCTTGGTGGAACAGCCACTTGTTGGAAGGTTGGGAGATTGGAACAAGGTGTGAGAAGTCAGTACTTGGGAAAAAGTTGAAGGAAAGAAAAAGGGCTAGGGTAAAGGCTCAGAGTTTAGGTTTTGCTTTTTTGGGTTGAGCGGAACTACATTGGGGTAGTTTTGGCATCTCTGATTAGATATTGACCTGAGGGATAGATACAAGATATCTTAAGGAATCCTGTCTTACAGTTAGCCCAGGATGCTCCTGGATGAGTGCTGGACTTTCTATCTCAAACTCTTGCTCCTGTATTCCGACAGCAGATATGTGGAAAATAATGCTGCTGCGGTATAAGATCAATTGAACGTGTTTTTATTTTAAAAGTGATATTTTTCCTATATGTTTTTTTATTTTTTGCATATCAGAAAATGGATCGATGTTCCTGAAGCCATACAATCAAGAATTTGAAAATCAAAATATTTGGGACTACATTTCAGATGGCATTAACTTACGGCATGTTGGCTGTATGCTAATTCCTAACCAGCATGTCATCACACTCAGATGAATCTGGAAACGATGACGCCTCATTTCTCTTTGCATACAGGTGGTTGTTAGCATCGTAACAAATGAAGACACATTCATTTTGACTGCAACTTTTCTAAAAGACTGACAACGCTGCACGCTCTGCTGGCTGTCGGGTCATCCACATGCACACACATTAACACACTAATGGCAAGTCCCTTTTTTTAGTCTTTTCTTGGTTAACAGCAGCCTATTAACGGGCCGCTGGCAATTTTCCGCCTGGCTGGCCTGCGATTCACATGTCACTGACTGCACTGATGATGTGTGCTCACAGAACATCATCACACCAGCAGTGGTACACTGATGTTCTTCATTCTCATGTCATCTTCACACCAGCAGGCACGCACCGAAGCATCCATGTTTTGCAAAGGAGCTCGGAAGAAAAGAGAAAATTGCTGATTTTAGCTAAATTCAACTTGAAGGTGAAAAGTAATTGACCTGTGGGAAGATAAAAGGAAGGAATGAATGGAAATGATGATGGAATGAAATTGAACACTTCCAAAACTGAGAAACACATTAACAAAATTGTAATAAGCACCAGAACTTGACCAGTTATGTATAATATTTTTTACCCAATCTGAATCTCCCGTGTGTATAGTATAGATGTGTGAATAAAAAGTCTCTGAACAAAACCACACAGTAGTACTTTGTCATCGTCAGGCCACCATAAAAGTCCTCAGACAATTCAAAACCTAATCAACCCTCATTTATGTGTTTTTTTGTTCTTCTGATTATCTCCACTACGATTAAGAGATATTTACATCTTTTCTAATTTTGAAATATTTAAAAAATTTTTCATTTGGATTGATAAAGTGACTACCTATGCAGCTAAGGATCTGACCGCTCCCCGATGTCGGCTGCCGCTCATTTCTTCCTTCACCCAACTTTAATGGCCCCTCCTTCAGGTGGTGAGTCGACTAAAAGGGCAGCCCGTATCCCTTGTTTGGGCTGAGCCCAGCCGGGCCCTATGGATAAAAGCCCGGCCACCAGAAATTCGCTCTTGTGCCTCACCTTCGGGCCTGGCTGCATAGGGTAGCCCAGGTTATCCACGTCCAGGCAAGAGAAACTTGGCCATGGTTGTTCTCTTCATTAGTTTGTCATGGTGAAGAACAAGCTGAGCCAAAAATCAAAGCTCTCTATTTACCAGTTGATTTGTGTTCCTACCCTCACCTATGATTACCAGATGGAAAGAACGAGATTGTGGATACAATCTATGGCTGAGCTCTCAGTCAGAAATAGTGTGATGATTTCTGTCATCCACGAGGAGCACAGAGTCGAGTCGTTGCTCTTCCGGGTCGAGAGTAGCCAAATGGGGTAGTTTGGGTATCTGGTTAAGATGCCTTCCGTACGCCTCCCTGGTAAGATGTTTTGGGCACGTCCAACCGGGAGGGGACTATGTCTTGCAGCTGGACATGGAAAGCGTCCGGATCCTCCTGGGTGAGTTGGAGTATACAGCCAGGATGACAGAATCCTGGGGTTCCCGTTTCTGTTTCTCCACAAACCTCTCTCCCCTTTTAAACCATATTTTAAGATAGCGAAATTAATAGCAAAGTGTTTCGAATATAGTTTTAAGTTTCCGATAGAGGTTAGAGGTTACGAAATAAAACAAACTAAGATAATAATGAGATCTGGAAGAAAATCTCGATCGGTTATCATAAAACTGTTAAAGGCAAGACAAGTTTACATCTTTGGCTCAGTGCATAAAAGAAGTATTTCAAAGCACTTCATAGAAACTACAAAGTACTGATAAAGAGAAATGAATTATTTATTATTTTTACATACTCTATTGATCCCTCACTGGGGAAAGAAGTGTGCCGCACTACTACACCGTAGCAGGCTGCCTCGTTGACACCAATGATGGGAGAAACGGGGGGGTTAGGCGTCTTCTCCACGGACCTTAGTCGTGAACTCAGTGGGAATTGAACTCACAAACTTGCGGTTAACTTCCAGTCCACGGGGTAACGCTCTGCCACCGAGCCAACTTCGTAAAATCAAACAACGACCAAAAGGCACAAATGAAATGCCTACAATTCCATTTGCACTAATAAAAAGTAGTGGTTTTTACTCTGGACTTGAACTTTTCAGAGGTGTGACTCATACTGTTAGGAAGACCATTCCTACTTTAGCTGTTTCCCCAAATTAAGTCCCCATTTTTTAAGAACCAGCAAAGGCTTCTTTCTGACAATCTCAAAATGTGAAAAGGTTCATATGGGAACTTAATGGAACATGAATTAGTTTTTTTTTAACGTATAAATCAGTTTTTTTTTTTATGTTTCTGGAAGATTTCTACAGAGCTAAGCTAACAGAAGCTAACAACAGAAGTAAGCTAGACGAATGTAGGTCTTGGATGTAGGTTAAAAAAAAGAAGAGATACATTTTATGTAACATCATTCATAATGGTATTGAACTACGCAACAGACAAAATTATAACGTATTTTTCCGTAGAAAACTATTTTTAAGAATCCAAAGCAAGTACAGCTGTCCCTGCCAGGCACTACATTCACAGCTTGATACTTTTTTCCCTGATTCTTCTAGTTGGTATCTAAGAGACCCATTGCATGTTCCACTCCTATCTGTAATATGTTCTACTATATTCTGTCAAAAACCAGCTCCATTCCAGTGCTGAAAGGAAGAAAACTCTCAGTAGGAGAGCTAACATCCCAGAAAAATCTACAGACCTGCTGCAGGAAACAAGAAACCAATAACAAACTAAAAGCTGGAAGAACCAAAAGCTTTTTTGTATCTGACAATTTGATGGATAAAGAACCTGGTGTTTTTTAACAGCTTGATAAAATTAAACCATAGGACTCACCGAAGGAAAGAGCAAATGCATCAAATTGTCAATGTTGAGGATAGTTTTAAGGCTCAACAAGAATTTGGATTCACACATAAACACATTTCAATTCATAAAACAAAACTAGCAGGTATGTTGAGTTTTAGTGTAGGATTAAAAACTATTTGCTGACAAGTGAAGTAACCAGTCACTTTCTTAACTGTCCTTCCCTTTCAGGGTTGCGGGGTGCCAGTGTCCATCCCGGCTGATTCGAGGCAAGGGGCAGTATACACCCCGAACAGGTCACGATCTGTTGCGGGGCCAGACACAGAAAGCCATTCACACACACTCAATTGCATCGTGGGCAATTGCATCTTGGCCAATGAGCCTAGCATGCATGTTTTTGGAGGGTCGGAGGAAACCGTAATACCTGGAGAAAACCTACGCATACACGAGAGAACATGCAAACTCCACTCAGAAAGGCCACTGTTCCAAGCATTGTCCCCACCCGGGACTCAAACCCACAACCTTCTTGCTGTGAGCCCACTGTGCTACCCACCGTGCTACCCGTAAAGTTGCCAGGAGGGAAAAAATTTGAACCTGACAAAGAAGGTGTGTTTAGAAGTATAGGAACTATTAACTTGACATCCAACGGCTGGCAGCTGACTAGTTAACAAAAGCAAGAATTTTTTTTCTAATCTGCACTTCTTCTAAGATCAGTGTTAATGAGCAGAAAAAAAATAGATGTGGGTATAATAATGTATCTCTGGAGAACAATGGAATATAACAAGTGATTAGTGTAATATAAAAAGAAGTGATAACCATAAAGTAGAATCATCTTGCAGTTGGGCAGTCATTTCAAAACATAAAGCACAAGTATATTTATGACGAGAACTGAAAACAACCCTCGGTGCTTAAGCATCCTTAACAATTCACTGGGCCCTCTTCTGGTACCAGGATGATGCCGATGTGAACCATGTGCTCATTAGAACCAACAGATCCTCACCAGCCCCAAAAGACTGGAATGAGGGGGGCAGAGACACACGAAACCTGGGCCCGGCCTGAGCTCATCCAGATCCTGGGACCGCGAGCCCGGGCCAAAGAGCCGCCTCCCCGCTCGGCCATTCACAGCAATCATTTTCAACAAAATCAGTATGAAGGGGATATTGGCTCAGTGGTCAAATGTTCCCACTTGGACCAGGAGAAAACGGTTCCCCACTGCACCCATGCCTAACTGTCCTTGGGGAAGACACCTAACCCCCAGGTACTCCCACAATTGGTGCCATTGTGGCTGCCTGCTGCCGTGCAATGCATTACAGAATTTTTTCCATTTGAGGGATGAATACAGTATGCTAAAAAATAAAATAACAAAATTTAAAAATCTATTTTAATGAACACAACCACAAAGGGCAAAAGACAGAGCAGTTTCCACCCAGAAAGTTGATTCACCATCAAATACAAATATGGAGGATGTTATGGGTTCTATTTAGAAAATCATAACCTAATGTTCAACTTTGTTTTCGCTGATCTGTTTTAGCATAACAACTTCTACTTACATCCATTCATTCATCTTTTGAACCGCTTATCCCTAATGGGTCACCATCGGTGCTGGGCCCTATCCAGGCTGATTTTAAGTGAGAGACAGGGTACACTCCAAACAGGTCACACATTTGTTGTGGGTCCACCCTCCTCATTCCTTGGGGGATTTTCATAGCGGCCAACCAATTTAACATGCATGTTTTTGGTGAATGGAAGGAAACCGAAGAAGACGGAGAAAACCCACACATACATGGGGAGAACATGCAAACTCCATACAGAAAGGCCAGTGATTCAAGACTTGCTTCGACCTTGGGACTCAAGCCATTTACCCTCGTGCTCTGAGGCCACCATGCTAATCACTGTGCCATTTTGCACCCCTTCCAATTACACTTTTTTTTAAGACAAATCTGTGCATACCACTATCAAAAAAAATTGTTTTTAAATTAGACGCATTTAATGAAAGATTGACTCTTTATAAATAAAGCATGATTCATTTATCATGATTCATCTACAACTTCTCTTCCTCCATAATACGTGCTCGACTACCCTCCCTACTGAACACATCTGTCTCTTTTTGGAGCGGAAAGAAGAGGAGAATCAAAGATCAACCAGGAATTGCTGAGCAGCTGAAATCTTATAAGAACAATTCAGAGAATAAAAATAGTCCAAACCACAACAGTCAGAAAGACTGCTTCTCTCTTAACATTCTAAGAATGATTTGCAGGCATGAAACCCTAGATTTAGTTTATTTCTAAATATACTCTGGATGAAAAGATGAAAAATGCATTGGTTTTGCTCGTCTTTGATGCTCACAGTGAATCACCTAACCCAAATCAGGACACACCTACACGTCAAGGAGGTAGAAATGATTGAACATGCCTTCAGAATAAATCTACCATCAAACTGTTTTATTATTTAAAAAAGTCAGAAAAATAATTTTTTATTCATTGTTGACTGCAGTCTCGTTAGAATAGCGATTTGCAGAAATATTAACCTTTGAATCTGGTTATTGTGGAGCCTCACGTCACAGAGGATTAGAAATCGTCATGTCAGCCATTTCCTGTCCTGCTGTCCTCTATTTGGTTGTTTCTGTGGGGCAGTCGTGACTGCAGCAAACAGAGCTGTTCTGCAGTGCAGTGTACTGTTATCACACACGCAGTCATCCCCCAAGAGCATCTTTGTAATGGACAGGAACACCAGCAGGAACACATTACTACCAAATGAAAACACAACTTTATCTGCTATGGTGGTTTTAAAATCTATTAGGGTGCCATAAAAAAACTTCAACATAATAGAGTTTGGGGAACAGAACTGGGGTTCAGTCATTGTGATCCTCAACTTCCATGAGAGTTGATCATCACATTCCCAGATTTATAGATTTAAACATGCTAAAATCAGAAGCGTGAAAACTACACGACTTAGGAAATAGTGAGATATAATACATCATGTGCACAGCTGTCATCAGAAAAGTGCACCGTTCTGTTTTGAGATGGAAAATCCAGGTGCATAAAATCTGCGCTACAGCTCTCCAGAGCAACACGATCCCCCCTTAGAAACAAACCTTTAAATCTGCCACCAGATAATTAATTATCTTCACAACTTAAGGAAATGACCTAATGATGTTAAACATTATATATAGTTCTTATTCTGCTGTTATATGATCTTAAAAATGGTTTAATCGTTCAGAAAATTGAGAGTTTTATAAATGTATTTTCAATGTTCACCAGATTGAATTGAATATACTTTTTTTTTTCATCCCCAAAGGGAAATTTGAGTGCTGCAGTTTTACATTCATACAATCTCATACAACGTTGTGAACGGCAAGCAACTACAGGTTTGAAAGTTAAAGGTTAAATAGTTTGATGGATGATGGTAAGAATGATTTTCAGTACCGTTCCTTTGAGCAGCAGGGTTGCAGGAGTCTGTTACTGAAGCTGCACTTCAGATGGTCCACAGATTCATGGAGAGGGTGGGAGGGATTTAGCATGATTGATGGCAGTTTTGCTTTCATTCTGTCCCTCGCTACCTTCTCCACGCAGGCAAGGGGTGAGCCAATCACATGTCCAGCTTTTTTTATCAGCTTTTCAGTCTGTTGGCATTCTTTGTTTGTATACCAGCTCCCCAGGAGGTCACAGCAAAGAACAGGACACTCTCCATGATGAGAGTAGTCTATTCCCCCTCTGTGTCCTGTTTCCCCCCTCCCTCTCTTCTGTGTGTGTGCACTAGTCACACCTGAAACTCATCTACTCATCTGCCGGAGCATAAATGGATCAGTTTTTGACACACTCTTCGCCAGATTGTTTGTTTTTCATGTTTGACTTGTTATCCAGTTTTTGGTTCCAGCTCCTACATCAGAACCTGCCTAGTTTATCTGTTTTGTCTTCTTTATTTGGACCTTTTATCAATCTAATAAATCTGCTTGTGATTTTTTTCATCTGAGCCTGTCTGCTATTTCAAGGGTATATTTTTGGCCTCAGCTCCAGATTATGACAGCACGGTAGCGCAGTGTTTAGTACAGTGACCTCACTGCAAGAAGGTCAGAGTTTGAGTCCTGGTTGGGACGTGGCTTGCTGTGTGGAGTTTGTATGTTCTCCTCATGTATGTGTGGGCTTTCTCTGGGTACACTGGTTTCCTCCCACTCTCCAAAAACATGCATGTTAGGTTGATTGGCCGCTATGAATTGACAATTGCCCCTTAAGAATGAGAGTCTGCGTGGTCCTGTGACAGCCTGGCAACCTGTACAGGCTGTACCTGCCTCACGCCTTATATCAGCAAGGATGGGCTCCAGCACCCTCGTGACCACGATCGGGATAAGCGGTTCAGAAGACGAACCAAATTTATGTTTGGTCACCGTTAAACACAAAGTGTTTGATTTATTTTTTTTTCTTTTTGCACAATGTTTCTACTGTGGTTTATGAAGTTTTACTGTAAAATCCACAATTTTGCAGTTTCTTACACAGTTACTTACACTAATCATCAATCCTCCACCATATATCATAGTATCATACAGTTGTGTTTATATTATGATCAAAGTGCTTCATTTTGGTTTTTGTAGTTCAAATGAGATCAGGCTCTACCAGTAACATCTGATGGATCTAGTAAATGTGTACTCGAGCTGTTTCATGACAGTTTCCTGAAAACCCTCCATCGGATTTATAAATGTGTTCACACTCTGCCAAATGTTTTCAGCCTTTAATCTTTGATCGTTTAGTGCCAAGCTTAACATAAACGATGTGCTAGCTGGCTCTACTTTCCATTGACAAAACACACAGAAAATGTTTTGAAGAACAGTTAAAAGGTGAAAATGTGAAAAAATATAGATGCTGGCCGTTCAAAGTGGATTTTTTATATTCTAACCATTTATGAACAGGTGCTCTTTGGGTGCTCCCACTACCTCCCACTCTCCAAAAATATATAGTCAGGCTGATTGGTCACAGCAGTTTTGTCCTTGGATTGAGTATTTGTTAGAGTGACTATCTTTGTGAGGAACTGTTACAGACCGGTGACCTTTTCACAGTCGTACCCTTCCTCCCCTCGATTAGTACCTGGATTTGGCTTAGATACACACAATCTAGTGCTAGGTAAGCAATTTAGAGATTGGATTTTTTTGGATATACATGTTAATTTGTTCACTTTCTCAGTAATTTTATCAGTTTGTTCCTGTCAAAGACTACATAATATTTTTTAAAATTTCAACTTATAATTTCACACTAAAAACACTGGAATATTTCCTAAAATCAAAACCCTGCTACAATTTTTTGTTAATTTTTATTACATTGTGATCTGTAGTGAGAGGAGGGAAGAGATGCAGGCAAAGCTGGAGAGGTGGAGGTTTGCACCAAAAAGAAGAGGAATGAAGATTAGTCAGAGTAAAACAGAGTACATGTGTGTGAATGAGAGGGATCCAAATGGAAAAGTTAGGTTACAGGGAGAAGAGATAAAGAAGGTGGAAGATTTTAAGTACTTAGGATCAACAGTCCAGTGCAATGGTGAGTATGGAAAAGAGGTGAAGAAGCGTGTTCAGGCAGGCTGGAACGGGTGAAGAAAAGTATCAGGTGTGATAAAAGAGTTTCAGCTAAAATGAAAGGAAAAGTTTCCAAAACCTTGGTGAGACCAGCCATGCTGTTTGGTCTAGAAACAGTAGCACTGAGAAAAAGACAGGAAACAGAGATGGAGGTGGCAGAGATGAAGATGCTGAGGATCTCTCTGGGAGTGACCAGGATGGACAGGATCAGAGGAACAGCACATGACAGAGGTTTTGGAGATAAAGTCAGAGAGGCCAGACTGAGATGGTTTGGACATGTGCAGAGAAGAGAGACCGAGTACATCGGCAGAAGGACGCTGGCTTTGGAACCACCAGGAAAGAGGACTAGATGAAGTCCAAAGAGAAGGTTCATGAATACTATTAAGGAAGACATGAAGGTAGTTGGCATTATCGAAGAGGATGCAGCAGATAGGGTTCGATGGAAGAAACCGACTTGCTGTGGCGACCCCTAAAGGGAAATGCCTAAAGGAGAAGAAGAAAAAGAAGAATCCCTGCTTCAATTTTATTAGTCGTGCAATTTATTTTTCCCTTCCTGTCATGTCGGCCATTAGAGTACTATAATTTGATTCTGAGAAAAACTGTTGGCAACAATTTCTCATCAGAGACCATTGTTAGTTTTTCTGGCGTAAATGTGTCAGACAAACAAAGAAAATTACAGTTTCTAACAAAATAGCTTTTTTGGGTTTTATTGTCCTCGGAATCAGAGTTTTTCAAACAAACATCCGAAACTGTAAAGCAGCTGCTAATTAAAAACAAAAAGTCTTACATGGATTAAAAATTAGGAAGGGAAAAAGGGTTTTTGTGATTTTTTTTCCCCCAGAAGAATAGCTCTTTATATTGCTGAGTTTTGGGGGTGGACAGGTCATGCCTCAACCTTGTGTTACAGCCACCAGCACAGGACGTGTTTCATTCGGAAAGGAAAGAAAAGTTTCTATTGATGCACTAAAAAGTCTGGAACACAAACTATGAGAAGCTGAAAGGAGGTTAAATCAGGCTTCTCTGATCCTAAGCACACTTCAAACCCCTCTGGTTTCTTCTCTTCAAGTGTTTTACAATTTGTCTTTATTTGCATTGTTGGTGGAATGAATCTTTTTGGGCTGTACACTGAAGAACAAACATCCTCAAGCAAGAACGCAAATTGAAAAGCATTTATTAGACCCACTGCCAAAAGAAATTGTTAAAAAAAAATTTAAAAAATTGCGTTTTTTCGTTCTTTCCCCATTTTTTCTCATAACAAAAAACAAAACTTGCAACCTCAAGGGTTTTATTCAACGTTCTTACTGATTTTTTACCAATCAATCTTGGTTATTGATGTTTCAAATTAGTGTTGGACACTCTCATTATTAGTATTATATTTTCCGCACTATAAGACGCAACTAAAAGCCTTTCACTCTCTCAAAAGCTGACAATGCGCCTTTTAATTTGGTGCGCCTTATATATGGATCAATACTGGTTCGTTGTGGCTTCCGATGTTTTAATTTGAAAATGTAAAAAGTCACCAGATTTTTCTTCATTACATCCGTCGAAGAATTGCTGGTTGCAGCAAAACAAACTCCAAACTCTGATTGATCTAGTCCTACCGTGAGGATTCTAACTGGTATTTTTATTCATTTTGTTTTTGTGATGTCTTTTTATTTTGAGGGTATGTTTACCGTTACCATAGCAACTAGAGCACGTTAGGGCAGAGAGACTGCTTTCATGTTAAAAAGACGCTGCTAGCAAATTTTCAAAGTGGATTTAAGTTTATTATTATTGATTAAAAAAGCAAGTTTTTCAGGCTGGTCTTATTTGGTTTTTCCGCTTCACCTTTAGACAAGTCCGACGCGCAGAAAAGGTTGGGGACCCCTGATCAGGTGGATGAATAACGCAACCCCAGACACCACAGTACGGTAGTTTCTTTTTGTGCGTTTTATAATGCGGTGCACCATATATCTGAAAAACAGTTTTAAAATTGACCATTTATTGAAGGTGCGCCCCATAAAACGGTATTTATACAAATCAAAAGTAAAACCTGAAAAAAAAAACTAATTGGATGAAATGCCTTTGTGTGTTTGTATGAAGTGTGTTCGACTGCCCATAAAATGTCCATACAACAACTCAGGGCATGACTGACTTCATCTTCTTTAGGTATTTCCCTTCAGGGATCGCCACAGCAAGTCAGTTTCTTCCATCTAACCCTATCTGCTGTATCATCTTTGGTCACACCAACTATCTTCATGTCTTCCTTCACCGTATCCATGAACCTCCTCTTTGGTCTTCCACTAGGCCTCTTTCCTGGTGGTTCCAAATCCAGCATCATTCTTCCCATGTGCTCTCTCTCCTCTGCACATGTCCAAACCATCTCAGTCTGGCCTCTCTGACTTTATCTCCAAAACCTCTAACATGTGCTGTTCCCCTGATGTACTCACTTCTAATCCTGTCCATCCTGGTCACTTCCGGAGAGATCCTCAGCATCTTCATCTCTGCTACCTCTATGTATGTTTCCTGTCTTTTCCTCAGTGTCACTGCCTCTAGACCAAACAGCATGGCGGGTCTCACCACGGTTTTGTACTCTTTTCCTTTCATTTTAGCTGAAACTCTTCTATCACACATCACACCTGATACTTTTCTCCACCCGTTCCAGCCTGCCTGCACACGCTTCTTCACCTCTTTTCCACACTCACCAATGCTCTGGACTGTTGATCCAAAGTACTTGAAATCTTCCACCTTGTTTATCTCTTCTCCCTGTAACCTAACTTTTCCATTTATTTCATGCATTTCCAGGGCACTACTAACAGATAGCACGAATGCATGTAATATTTCAGTTTGTGATATGCTTGGTTTCTAAACTCAATATTAATATTAATGTACACTTACAGTATATGACACTTTAACAGTCAGTTAAAGATGCTCACTGCACCAAGTCCCATTGGGCTAAACACCCAAACAATGATCAGGCCTTACTATTCAACAATCAAACAATTATACTGTACATAAAGATTTCTTTGGTTTGTCTTCAAATGTTTGCAATATTTACATTTTGCTCCAAATGCTTTTTTTTTTTTTACTGCCGTGTGACAAACCTTATACTACCCATGACATGCTCAGTGATCCAATGTTAGATTAAGTAGTTCAGAGAATGGACGGACGCCCTCTGGACATTTTGATTTCAAACCTTCATCAAGTATCAGGTTGAACAAGAAAAGGTCTGATCAAGTAGAACGACAAAAGTTGGAAAAACCAGAGTAAGTCAATATCTAGGATTCAAACACCGTAAAACCATTCACCAGTTGATCTACATTCCGACCCTCACCTATGGTCACTTGCTGAGGGTGGTGATCAAAGAGGCAAGATCACAAATAACGACGTGAGCTTCCTCCGCAGGATGGGAGGGCTTTGGGCTCGCAATCACAAATAGGGTGAGGAGAGTAGAGCCACTTTCCCGCAAAGAGAGGTGCCAGATTGGATATTTTGGACATCCGGTGCAAATGCTGTCTAAATGCCTTACAGGTCCGGAACTGCGGGCATGTCGCAGTAAGAGGAGATCCAGGCCCATGATCCCCATGAACAAGCTTGAAGAAGTGGTCGTGTCGAAAGAAGTCTGGGCTTCCCAGTTGAAGCTGCTGCCTCAAGCACAAAAATGATTTCAGAACCACAAAGAACTACACATCATTCAGAGCAGCTGAAATAACCCTCTGGAAAATCACATTAGGTTCAGCAAAAGTTATAAAGGAAAAAGTCAGAGGATTTTTATCTCTTGTGTAAATTATGATTTGTTTTGCTTCGGTGTTCTTCCATCTTTTTTTTGACTCACTGCAGACATTTCTGTCTTTTGAGCTCCATATAAGTAAATTTTCCTCTCTAGTGGAAGATGAATATCTCTACTCCTCAACACTTAAACATTCTGCTCAAAGCAAGTCTGTTATTACTATTTAACTTGTGACATTTAATTTTATTTGGCCATCGTTAATTATATCTTGCAGTTTACATCCTTTCAATTTTTCCACTGTCCATCCTGACCTGACGGTTGGGCTCCAACATCAATGGTTGACCTTTACTTTTAGCTTGAAAATTACATTATAAATTACAGAACTGGACTGATTTGCTGCCGAGTTTGAAGTGGCCAGGATGGGAATCAGCGCCTCCAAATCCGAGACTATGGTCCTTGCCCGGATAAAGGTGAAATGTCCCCTCCAAGTCAAGGATAGAGTGGGAGATCAACAGATGGATTGGTGTGGCGTCCGTAATAATCTGCATTAGTCCGTCATGGTGAAGAAAAAGCTGAGCCGAAAAAAGCAAACCTCTGGATTTACCACTCGATCTATGTTCCTACCCTCACCTACAGTATGCTCGCCAGCTGTGAGTGGTGAATGAAAAACCGAGATCACAGATACAAGTAACCAAAATGAGGTTCCTTTGCAGGGTGGCTGGACTCTTACCAAGAGATCGGGTGAGGAGCTCTGCCATCTGGGAGGAGCGCAGAGTAGAGCCGTTGCTCCTCTGTTTTGAGAGAAGCCAGATGGGGTGGTTCAAGAATCTGATCAAGACTTCTCAAATGCGTTTTGGGCGTGTTCGACCGGGAGAAGACCCGGAGGTGGACTCCAGACTCACTGGAGAGACAATGTCTCAGCTGGCTGGGCAAACCTCAGGATCCTTCCGGTTGAGTTCGAGGATGTAGCCGGGGTGAGAAAAGCCTGGCTTCCCGTTTGAGGCTGTTGCTCCCGCGACCCGTCCCCGGGTGAGCTGAAGACGATAAAACAGAACAGAAATGACAAATATGTAATTTGTTGATAAAAATAAAAAGGGGCGTTATACAAAGTTGGATTTTTTGGAAGCTTCAACCTTCCTTCCTCCATCTTAAAAATATAGCCAAGCTACGTCCATGTCTTTCCAAACCAGACGCTGAGAGGTTGATTCACGCTTTCATCTCCTCCAGGCTGGATTACTGCAATGCCCTCCTTGTAGGGATCCCATGCAGGGGCTTACAAAAGCTCCAGCACATCCAGAACTGCGCTGCCCGGATCCTGATAAGGAGGTGCAAATATGACCATATCACTCCCATCCTCAAATCCCTCCACTGGCTACCCGTTAAATACAGAATTCAGTACAAGGTCTGCCTCCTCACCCATCAGTGCATACACGGCACTGCACCTGTTTATCTCAAAGAACTCCTAACCCTCCACACCACTGTCCAAGGACTCCTAACCCTCCACACCACTGTCCGAGACCTGCGCCTCTCCTCCTCCTCCTACTGCCTGCACCAACCAAGGACCAAACTCTCCACTATGGGGGACAGGGCCTTCCAGACAGCTGCTCCACAGCTCTGGAACGCTCTTCCAGAGAGCTTGAGGGCTCCACAGAGCGTTGAGGCTTTTAAGAAAAGACTAAAGACATTTTTATTTCTAAAGGCTTTTCAGCAAAGTTTTTAGTGTTGTTTTTGTGTTGTGGTTTTATTTAATTTTGCTGTTTGTTGTTCATTTTGGTCATTGTAGCACTTTGAGATCTCCACTGGAGATATAAAGTGCTTTACAAATAAATTTTTTATTATTGGTATTATTAAAAATGGGAATATTTCAGGGTAAAAAATATTAACTTACAAAAGCACAATATCCCCTCTTTAAGGAATTGATACAGAAGCAGGAAAGAAAATTGGATTCTCAGGGGGTTGTTATAATAAGGCACCTCTTCAGTGGACCTGTGGTTTTGTCAAATCACAAGGTGTGACAATGTGAGGACCTCTGGGTTCTTCATCTGAGCATGGGGCACGGTGCACCACATAAAGCACTGCTAGCACACTAGTCAAGTGACTCCCTCTGCTTAGAAACTGCAGGCAACCCATGCATAGTTGTTCTATAAATAGTCCTGCATCGCTTTCTCCGCTGTGGCTCACAGGCTGGCAGCTCTGCAGTCACGACTGCCCCCGAACACAGCCTGAACGAGGCTAAAGCTCCCTTCTTGTAGGCTGACTGGGGGTACTGCATCTGCTGCTCTGCCTCTGCCTCTCTCTCTGCAGTCACGGGATGCTCCTGCGTCAGAGCAGAGCTTTACAAGCTCTACTGAACATCATCACCGTATACGGCAATCCAAAGCTCCCAGCTCGTCTTTACATCACTCGGACTTACATCACAGCCTAGTGACGACATACTACACTTTACGCATGCACATTGTTGTTATAAAACTACAGCGAGAGGATCAGAAGGAGGTGCCAGGGATGAATTTAGCTGGTGAACTGCCCTCCTGTGGAGAATCCAATGACAATCAGTTTTCATTATTCTGCTCCGTGGGATCATGTTGGGTTTTCTAACTGTTATAGATGGCTCTAGGTGAGGGGATTAGGGAAAGTGTGGACACAACATAAATTCACTTCAATTACAGCTGGAAGATATTTATACACATCAGATGCAAAGAAGCTGCACTTTCACGGCTTTTCGCACCATTTCAACAATAAAAATATTCTGTTTTTTCTCTTCATCTTTAACATTTTCCTGGATGTCTTTTTTTTTTTTTTTTTATCCACAGGGTGAGCTGCTGTCAGTAAACATGGAATCATTTCCAGGTCAACTCTTCTGGGTTAAAACAATGTTTCCTGTGGTTTAAAATAACTTGAGTCATGAGGCCTGGCCATGCATGGGCTAAAAAGATTATCATGAATCAACATTCGTTTTTCATTAGTAAATCATTTATAAATAATTTGGCTTTAAAATAAATAGTAAATTGTTTTTAATCAGTTTATTTTTTGTCTTTTGTTGTAAATCAATGTTTGCATCTTTACGTGCCTATAAAACCACTATACAAATAAAATCTATTATTATTTATTATATGACTATTATATAAAAAGATACAATTTATATTATTTATTATATGACTAATGTTGCAAATTATTATTTGCTATTTTTTTCTTCCTTGAAGCCTTTTCATTAATTACGTATGAAGCGGCCAGGATGGGAATTAGTGCCTCCAAATCCGAGATCATGGTCCTCGCCCGGAAAAGGGTGGAATGCCCCCTGCGGGTCAGGGACAGGGTCCTGCCCCAAGTGGAGGAGTTTAAGTATCTCGGGGTCTTGTTCACGAGTGGGGGAAGGATGGAGCGGGAGATCGACAGGCGGATTGGTGCGGCGTCAGTAGTAACTAGGACACTGCATCGGTCCGTCGAGGTAAAGAGAGAGCTGAGCCGAAAAGCAAAGCTCTCGATTTACAAGTCGATCTACGTTCCAACCCTCACCTATGGTCACCAGCTGTGGGTGGTGACCGAAAGAATGAGATTGCGGGTACAAGCGGCCGAAATGAGCTTCCTCTGCAGGGTGGCTGGGCTCTCACTCAGAGATTGGGTGAGGAGCTCTGCCATCCGGGAGGAGCTCGGTGTTGAGCCACTCCTCCTTCAGGTCAAGAGGAGCCAGATGGGGTGGTTCGGGCATCTGGTCAGGTGCCTCGCGGGCGAGGTGTTTTGGGTACGTTTTACCGGGAGGAGACCAAGGGAGGAGACCACGGGGCAGACCCCGGACCCACTGGAGAGACTGTGTCTCTCCAGCGGCTGGGGTACGACCTGGGATCGTCCCAGGTGAGCTGGAGGATGCAGCCGGGGAAAGAGAGGCCTGGGCTACTTGTTTGAGGCTGGTGCCCCGCGACCCGACCCTGGAGCAAACGAAAGATGACCGAACGGGACGAAGCCTTTTCATTAATTATTAACAAAATGATTGGTGTAACGCTGATGTCATTTTGCAACAAAAGGGAAAAAATTTAAAGTGGTTTTCTAAACGACCCCATGAAGAAAGTATGCAGGACATATTTTATCAGCAATATTTGAAATTAAAAGTATTTGTTTAGAGCTGGCATGGGCAAACTACGGCCCGTGGGGACACATGCGGCCCTTTGAATGGTTCAATCCAGTCCACTGAACAAAAAAATGCACATAAATAAACCTTGTTAATGTTTTATTTCTCTTGCAATTCTGATGTTTCCTCACTAGATGGCGCCTTCTGGATATATTGGCTTTGTTGAGAAAACAACAACACTGCTTCCCATAAAATGTGCGTGTCTCTGTGATGCGCATGTGGTCAAAATAAACAGTGTGTACAGATATGGAAAGCCATCGGGCCCAATACACGCACGTAAACAATCGTGTTAGATGTTAAAACAAACAAAATGTTACATCAAGCGCTTAGATTTCAAACCTAGCGCTGCTAAATGCATATTTTTAAGCGCTAGTGCACTAGATTTCAGACTTAGCGCCACTAGATTTGAAATTTTACTCTTGATGTAACATTTAGCGCGCTTGTTTAAAATCTAGCGCGCCATTTTATCGGTCTAATCTAGCGGTTACAAAAGTGTGCCATCCATCTGCTCCGGCCCTTTGTCTGATGTTAGAACTCAATGTGGCCCGCAAACCAAAAAGTTTGCCCACCCCTGGTTTAAAGTGAAAGAGAGTATAACGTACTGTGGAACTGAATTTCACTCAGTGAGGAAAAGGTCTCAAAAACATGTATCCAGTACAGTTGACAGGGGAACAAGCTTGGTAATTGTTTATAAATGCATGCACTGTACTGTAACCTAATTTGTGTGGGCTGTTTTTTTTTAGTTTTATGGACTGTTGGAAAATGTACCAATGTTCATAGCTATGAAAATAGTAACTGAACAACATGGTAATGTGTTATTTTAAACAAGGAAGTCTCATGGTTCCCTCGCCCACCACCAGAGGGAACTCGGGGCCCTCCTCATTTTCCTGATTCTAGACACCTGAAGGACTTTGCCGCTGCCTTTAGATAGGCAGTCTGTCTTCCCCACAGGTTTCGGGCCTTCCCTTCCATTCCAGTCAGGTCCTCCTGGCCGCCTGACCATGAAATACATTTTGAACAATAACTTCATAATATTTTCACTGATCAATGTTTTTTTTTTTTTACAGTAATACTGGACTCCTTTTTCAATAAATTATGTTTCTTGTCTCCAATTGGGTCCTCCTCCTTCCACCTGCATTCTACATTCTGAGATGAGATGTGGGGAGCAGATTGGTCAAGTGTAAGAAAAAAATTAAAAGAAAAGTTGTTCCACCAGGTAGCTGTTCTAGCTCCCTCCAGCCAACTCAATACCACTTAGCAGCTGTTTTGGAGCTCTTTCTTGAACTGCTTGGGCTCAAGATACAAGTATATTGAATCTGAATCTGATAATCCTGGATTTTTTTCCCAAAAACAGCTAAAACTAAGCTGTTACCACAAATCACAAACCAATTTACTTTGTCTGTCAGACACGAGTTTAGCACTGTTTGCCACAAAATTGATACGTCTTCCTCCAGATGAATAAGAGTCTTGAGTGCTTCAAAGATCCCCCTGAGCTCATGAGCTGTATTGATTAGAATGGCTGGATAATTTTTCACGCTGTGTGACCGCAGGAATAATAAATCAGATGTTTCTGTCCATCAGAACGCTGCAAGATCAAGTTTTAAGGGAAGAAAATTCAGAAAATTGTGTTTCTTAAGAACACACAGTTTGGCTAATTAATAACTGTATAAGGCGAGATGGCATAAAGTGTGAGCAAATTTTGTGACCAATCAGAACTCCTTCTCTGATAAAGCTGATTGGTAGCATTTCTTAAAAATGGTGGAAATCTTGTCTTCCTATAATATTCTTTCCATCTTCTATGCTGCTTATTCCCCGACGAGGTCGCGGTGGGTGGCAGAATACACCCCGAACAGTCCGCCAGTCTGCTACGTGGCCGCCATCCCTGCATACAACCATCGCGCACACACTCATTCCAAGGGGCAATTTTATAATGCGTAATTAGCCAAACATGCATGTTTGGGTCATTTTCAAATTTCTTTCCATTTTAGCTAGTGAAAAAATAAAATATAAGTATATCCATAGGTTCCTACTCTCTTTTGTTTTTTATAAAGGATTGATTTAGAGACCCAAATCTGCCGATGGCCCCTTTTTTTTACAGATGTACTTTTAATTACATCTGTATGATGTATTATGTTACCTTTGTTTCAGTAACAGAGTGGACAGTAACAGAGTGGACAGATTTTGTTTCTTCTGTTCACTACAGCTTGGAAAGTTGATGTATTATCACTCACATTACATCATTTAAAACTATTTCACAAATATTATCACCAGTAAATGGCATTTCTCTTATATTCTAGATAATCTATATATTATGCTGGTAACAGAGAAGACATTTCAAAATGAACCTTACCCTTTTTAAGATTTGAAACCTTCATAAACTTTAGCCAAAATACTTTAGCCACATGGCTTCTTCTCCAAAAGTTACTTCCTGTCTGCAGCAGTGAATCCTGGTGGCAGTTGTTGGAACTTGATGAACATTAGGATGTACAATATGGTAACAGAGTAAAAGTAACAGAGTGGACATCATATTGAGGGACAGGTCTTTTTGCGTGTATTATGTCATTTTTTGGTAACATTTTCATGCAAACAGTTAATAGGGTCTATATCCTTAGATGACCTTGTTTATTGAAGGCAAAAAATTACTATTTTTTATTACAGAAAAGATTCTTGATATGCTACTGAAAGATAAGCATTTTATTGAGGGACATTGAAATTTGGCTGGGTAGAGATTTTTGATCATCACAAAGTGAATAAAATATTTATCCTATGACAGTTTTAAATAAATGTGTATGCAACATTATAGTAGCAGACTTAGAATTAACAGTGAAATCAACTTTTCAATCATTTAGATAACTGTAACTTTGCCCTTTCAGGCTAGGACACAAAACGGAAAGAAATTTGAAATTGACCCGTTTTTGCAGGGTGGTAGAATACCAGAGTACCCAAAGGAAACCCATGCATACACGGAAAGAACATGCAAACTCCACAACGAAAGGCTTGTGTTTCAAGCCTTGACCCTCACGTCCCTTTCTCCTCTCCTGTGGGACTTGATCCCCAACCTCCTCGATGTGAGGTTACCATGCTGCCTGGGAAAATAAAGTAAATAAGAGAAACTATTTTCAACTTGAGTTGATTCCGTTTGGTTCCGGACTCAAACTGAAACCTTCTTGCTGTGAGGACACCGTGTTTACCACTGTACCCCCCTGCAGCCTTATTTTTAAAAAACATAGTTAGTAAATTTCTTGTGTTGATTATAAAAAAAATGACAAAACATATAAAAAAACAACAAAAAAACACAATAAGCAAAAATACAAATCTTTCACGTTTTATTTCCAGACTATTTAAGCACATTTTTATACAACAGTCAACTGAATGCAATTCAAAGGGTCCTAAGACATTTCTAATTAAAATTCATTTTTTTAATCCTTAGTTTAAACATGACATCAAAGTTTGAACATAAAACTAAAAATTAAACCGTGTATAAATTGTACAAATCTTCACATGTTTCTTGCAATGTGACCTACAAGCAGTCTCACAATGTCAAGTATATACTTCACTATATATACGATATGTATTTATTTATTTCTAAAATCAATGACAAATGGAAATAAATCAACAGATTAAACTTTGGAGGGATCCGGTTTAGTGACCTCAGGATCGGATCTCTGCTTTTTGCGGATGATGTGGTCCTGTTGGCTTAATCTGACTGGGATTTCCAGCTCTTACTGGATTGATTTAATGTTGAGTGTGAAGTGGCCGGGATGGAAATCAGCGCCTCCAAATCCGAGACCATGGTCCTCGCCCGGAAAAGAGTTGAATGCCCCCTGCGGGTCAGGGACAGGGTCCTGCCCCAAGTGGAGGTGTTTAAGTATCTCGGGGTCTTGTTCACGAGTGGGGGAAGGATGGAGCGGGAGATCGACAGACGGATCGGTGCAGCGTCAGCAATAACCAGGACGCTGCATCGGTCCGTCGAGGTAAAAAAAGAGCTGAGCCGAAAAGCAAAGCTCTCGATTTACAAGTCGATCTACGTTCCTACCCTCACCTATGGTCACCAGCTGTGGGTGGTGACCGAAAGAATGAGATTGTGGATACAAGCGGCCAAAGTGAGCTTTCTCTGGAGGGTGGCTGGGCTCTCACTCAGAGATCGGGTGAGGAGTTCTGCCATCCGCGAGGAGCTCGGTGTCGAGCCGCTCTTCTTCTAGGTCGAGAGGAGCCAGATGGGGTGGTTGTGGCATCTGGTCAGAACGCTTCCCGAGCGCCTTGCTGGTGAGATATTTCGGCCACGTCCCACCAGGAGGAGACCAAGAGTCAGACCCTGGACCCACTGGAGAGCCTGTCTGATAGCTGGCTGGCGAACGACTCAGGATCTTTCCGGGTGAGCTGGAGGATGGAGCCGGGGTGAGAGAAGCCCGGGCTCCCCATCTGAGTCCGTTGCCTCCGACCCGGCCCCGGATAAGCGGAATGGAATACATTTACTCATAAACTTTCTATACATGTGCTTTATTTTCACTTTTCTAGTTTGAAAGGACATGTGCAAATTTGTGTGTATTGACTAAAAAGACTACAATCAATCTAGAATTACATTGGATAGATTTTAATTTAGTGAATGCACTGGGTTTAATCTCAGGTAACAAACACTTGTTTATGGTTTATTTGCTCAATTTTCCGTCGTTTAATCCATTCTTCTCTATTTATATGATAGGATTCTTATTCTGCCCACTACGCACACTACGCAGTTGTGGTTAAGTACACAAACAAGCATGTACGTACAGAAATCTCAATAAGAAGTATGAATGACTGAAAAAAGGTTGTGGATATTTATTTAAAATCATATGCAATAATTTTCTAAGAAGGACTCCTAAAATAACCAATGGTCAAAAACCTTTTAATTTCCGCCGAGTTTCGAAACGTCTCTGTGTTGTAATCACTTCACAATCATATATTCAATTGCCGATCCTAAATAAAATAGCGTCGGATCTATATTTTCTTGCATACTGATGGGATTTTAAAGAATACATTTAGCAAGGTGACTCAAAAATTAGATTTTTGGAGTTTTTTAGCAGCACATAGAAAGAAAAGCAGAGCAGAAAATAAGTCGGTAGATGATGTCTCTGAGTGGAAATGTGACCTCAAAGTGAAGAACATCAGGATAGGAAAAGGTCTATTGGCAGACCAAAACCATGGAGTGAAGGAATTCTAGCTGAGGATGCAGGTCTTTGACTGGGAAGCAGCCGCTGTTGGAGAAAAGAAGGATAAACAGGTCACATCAGAAAAGCACAACAGTTTGCAACCCTTATTCTGCAAACCAGTGGTAGCCAAATTAAGATCTGAGGGCTATGAGGGTCTTTTTACCTAGCCTGCCGAACTTGCATACGTTATCAAAATAACCTTACATATGGAGTTCTATATGTAAGGCCTATGATTATATAGGGTAATAATTCTTATGGCATGTATACATAAATATACAAAATCTTTAAAAAAATTCACCAAGATACGTAGCTAACTCATTTATCTTCTGTTCTGCTCACCCCAGTTAGGGTTGCGGTGTCCTGTTGATCTGAACCACCCATCGAGTTTTACTACCTATGTGTCCGGATCCCCTTACCGGTCGCCAGAGGAAGCCCTGGATGTTCCTCATCATTCTGATTAGGATCAACTGAGATTGATTCCTGATTCCACACATCTGTGGACCCTGCTATCTATTTAAGGGCAATCATCCAGGACTTTCATGTCGGGTCATACCATCCCTTCAAGCCAGGTCATCCTGGTTGCCTGACCAAGAATATATTCTAACAATAACCTCTTGCCATGCCACTGAAACTTTGTTTTTTTTTTTTCCAGAGCAATACTGGACTGCCATACTTCAATAAACCATATTTTCTGTCCTGCAATTGGGTCCTTCTCTTTCCACCTGCACACCGCTTCATGACATCATGTTGGTGTCTATAACAGGTAGCACAACTTGGTATACGGATGAGTCCCGGCATTTTGGTACAGAAAGAGCATCAATTGATAAATTAATTCCCATATTGAGTTGTGCTACTCTTGCTGATATTAAAATAGCAAGTACATACCGGTGTGGTTTATCATTTAAAACAGTGGGGCCATAGCTTCATAAATAAATTGTGGAATGGGTAAAGATCAATATACTATGATGGGGACAGTAAAGTTTTTATTTAAACTATCCCTGAACGGGTTTCTAATCTGTTGCAGAGCTTTAAACGTGTATACATACATTTATTCAGTATAACTTCTGTTTTAGATACTGCGAATTTCCCCCTTCTGTCAGTACCCCCTTAGTTCCACATCTGAAGCATGTGGTTGACACAATGTAAATCTCATTTGAGGCTGCGAATACAGTGTACGTGCATCAAAGTTCCAAAGCTAACAAATGGTATCTAAATACTATACAATAGAGCTCAGAAGTAGAAAACCACTTCAGGTATGTTTTTGATGTTGAAAAAAAATATTTAAACAAGGTGAAAACTGAATCCCACCGAGCCCCCTAGGTGTACCTGTTGAAAGCATTAATCCCATAGTCGGCCCCACCATTGGCGCCGTCATGACCGCCTGTTGCGGTGCAATGCAGCAAAGTAATTTCCTCATTGAGAAATCAATAAAGTACAGTAAAAGTAAAGTAAAAACTGCCAAAATGTTGCATTTGCATTAGAAATTGTACTTTAAATTGCATTTTTTTGGGTGACTCTACTGTTTACATTAGTAGAGTCAGGCGTAGTAATCATTTTTGAATGAAGCACAATTGGAAAAGTTACTTTCAATGGCATTGGATTGTGGTTGCATAAATTTCTCTATTTCTGAACTTTTTTAAAAAATCTAACAGCACATTTTTTTAACCAGCGTTTTTCTCTTGATTCAAAGCAATTCTGTATTTTGGTTTAATACATCAGTTATTGTTTGGGTCCCGCAGTGGGCGCGAGATTTGGATTACGTTTATTTTTAGTTGATTTTGCATGGTAGTACTACGTTTGCTTGGGTTTTCTCGGGGTTCTTCGTTTTCCTCCCAACCTCCAAAAACATGCATGTTAGATTCATTGGTAACTATGAACTTGCCCCTATAGATGAGTGTATGCTTGTGTTGAATGATTGTCTGTGTATGTCGTCCCGCAACGGACTGGCGACCTGTTCGGGGTGTATCCTGCCTCTTGCCTGAAATCACCCAGCATTAGCTCCGGCACTCCCGCAACCTCGTTAGGGACGAGCGGCTCAGAAGATGAAGAAATGAATGAAAATCATTTACTTGTAATGATATATCCCAATGTTACAAAAATATCATCTTTAGCAGCTTCTGTCTTCTCTTATTCTCCAATAAACTGGTTTACCAAAACACGCCATGCTTCTAGTTTGGTCCTAATGAGACTTTTTAGAACCCTATCAAGCCTATAAATGGAACCGTTCGACCACCACTCTTCTAAAACCAATGTTGTTGGGTTTTTTTCCTCAAAAACTTCTTTGAACCCAGAAGTTATTTTCATAGCTTTAAGTTTTTGTGTGAGTTTCTGCAATCACTTCTCACCTTGTTTAGCAGCAGTGGCTTGCTGTGTTGCCTCCTCTTTGGCTTTCTTAGCTTCCTCCAAAGCAGCCATTTTGGCATCGTGCTGCTCCTTCAGGGCATTCCACTCCTTCCTGTTGTTCAACAGGCGGTCCAGCATGGGGGTGATCTCCACATGGAAGCGACTAAATTCCTGGGATTAGTGAGACATTGTTAACATTTAATTATACAACAGATGGTCTGATGATGCAGAAATGTTTCTTAAATGTTGTTTTGAAATATTTAGGCATTGGAATAGTTTGATGTCAAACCTTGTAGACAAAAGCACAGACAAAATCGATGAAACCACACTGAAGCTTTGGTAGCTCGTCTGCTTTGTTTCTGTCCATCATGGGCTGAAGGAGAGAGAAATGAACGCATTAATCTCATTGAAAATGACCTGTTTTTAATCTGCACTGTCGCATCTTCTACCGCAGACATTAATGTACAGTATTTGGCATATGCTTCAATTGCTAGATTCTTGATTTCGTGACGCAAAAATCTAGTTTAGCTTCTTGTTTAATGATATACTGTAACTTATGCCGATAATCTTGATTATTACATACGATTTTGGTGCTAACGCGGTAAGTAATGTGTAGGAACACTTTTGCAATTTGTTTTAATTTAAAAAAGTAATTTAAATGCAATGTGTTTTCTTCTTATTTCAGTAGAAGAATTAGTAGTTTTTACAAAAGCTCAATTTAGCAAAATGATTAAAATCTTTTCCATTTTGTTCCGTCATCTTCCGCTTGTTCCAGGGTGGCGTCGTGGGGGCAACAGCCTCAAACGGGTAGCCCAGGCCTCTCTCACCCCGGCTGCATCCACCAGTTCACCCGGAAGGATCCCAAGTCGTTCCCCGGTCAGCTGTGAAACATAGTCTCTCCAGCGGGTCCGGGGTCTTCCCCTCGGTCTCCTACCGGTAAAAGTGCCCGAAACACCTCGCCCGCGAGGCACTCGGGGGGCATTCTGACCAGATGCCCGAACCACCCCATCTGGCTCCGCTCGACCTGGAGGAGGAGCGGCTCAACACCGAGCTCCTCCCTGATGGCATAGCTCTTCACCCGATCTCTGAGTGAGAGCCCAGCCACCCTGCGGAGGAACCTCATTTCGGCTGCTTGTATCCGCGATCTCATTCTTTCGGTCACCACCCACAGCTGGTGACCATAGATTAAAATCTTGTTTTTTAAAAATGTATAAAAGTTTCTGAAAATATGTGCATTTAATTTTTTCACCTGTTTTTTTATTTTTTTTTTATTTTGTTGAAGCAAATCCATCCACTTGCTCAAAGCAATTTAAAATCATCAAGAGAATAAATACAAGATCGCTGTAACATTTCTTTAGGTTTGAGACAAGTAACCAGTCAGTCAGTCACCTTCTTAACCATCTATCCCTTTCGGGGTGTGCGAGGTCCTGGAGCCTGTCTCGGCTAATTCTTGGTGAGGGGCACACCCGAACAGGTCGCCAGTCTGTCGTAGGACCAAATACTTTGTACATACAACCATACGTACAGACATTCACTCGTAGGGGCAAACATGTAGTGGCCAATTAATCTAGCATGCATGTTTTTGGAGGGTGGGAGGAAACCGGAGGGCTCGGAGAAAACCCACGCAAACACGGGAAAACAAGCAAACTCCAAACAGAAAGACCTCACCCACAAACCCACAACGCTCTTGCTGTGAGGCCACTGTGCTACCCATTGCGCGACCATGCAGTTCGAGATGAGTAATTAAATTAAGTTGAATCAAGTTGAATCAGTTGTAAAAAAATTGTGCGTTCAGAATTCTTTCAGAAATTTGTCTTTGAGATTCTATTTAATTACGCCACCCATATTGCATCTCGTCTCTTTTCTGAGCTCTTAAAAGTCAGTAAAAGTCACTCCATTTTCAATTGCCGATTTTTATCTCGTTCCGCTGCTTTCAACAGCAATAAAATCGTGGTCTTAAGCAATCAACTGAAAAATTTAATCAATGTTTTGACAGACTTAATTCTTTGTTTTTCATTAAATATTCACAAGTTGGAGAGTGTGTTCTATTTCTGATTTAACAGTCAAGCTAGTGACAGTGGTTCTTGACTAAAAAATGTGTCTGCAATGCGTGACAGTTCAACTAACTCTATTTTAGGAATAAAGAAGCATTGAATTTGATCAAAAGAGACTAAAATAAACTGAACGCAATTGAGCGGGATTTTTTTCCATCCATAGCATCAAATTAAAATCAGTCGATTAAATGAAGCCCATTGAATAACCTCACATTTAGCAGCTATTATCAAACTTTTTTCCAAAGATGTGATTTTTTTTTTTTAAAAAGCTCATGTTAGAAATAATTACAGGTAAAACCGCACTCCTACATCTCTTGATGAAACTGTTTGAATCGGCCAGAACAAACTTTTGTTGGACCAGTGTGAGTCATAAACTCTACTGCTGTGAAAATACAAGCTGATCAAAACGAAAAGTTTTTCCTGCTGACAGACGCTATTTGTTCCAGAGAACTGAAAGGTGAAAGAGTGTGGGATGCTGCTTCTCTCATTCAAAGTGTCTGTGGGCCATCGGGGAATGAGACCAAGCGAGGCGAGGAGAGCTGAGGAGGTTCTGGTCTGCTGGGTCAAGGCCACAGTGACCGAGCTTTCTGAATCAGTGCTCCACATAATGGCTTCTACGCTGCTCAACATCACCACTATAGAGAATTAAATCTCTCTTCCCATTTTCCTTTTTTCTCATACTTGTTCTTTCAACTCTACTTCCTCATGCGAAGCAGAGGACAGAACAACCTAACCGTTTCTTCAAGTCTTCGTTTTTTCTCTCGACTCTCGTGGAATTTTCACAAATTTTTTACACATTTTTATTACATAAACTTGATGTGATAGAGACAAAATAACATTTGAAAATAAAACCATTTGTCAATCCATTTTTTATCCCCTGTTAAAGCAGGAAAACCCAAACTTATTCCAGCTTATGTGGGGGATCCCTCGAAGGACCGTTCTCACCGTGAAGATGCAATCTCTCCATAGTGTCCTGGATCTTCCGTAGGACCCAACGTGTGGTATAAAGAAAGCAAATCTTTCATGGGCTATACCTATTAACACTTATAAATATACATTATTTTGGAGACAATCTGACTTTTGGTTACTATTCAGAAAAATGTGCAGAATGAGATAACTAACTTTCCATCCCGTTATGTTCCGTCATCTTCTGCTTGTTCCGGGGTCGGGTCGCGGGAGCAACAGCCTCAAACGGGCAGCCCAGGCCTCTCTCACCCCGGCTGCATCCTCCAGCTCACCCGGAAGGATCCCAAGTCGTTCCTCGGCCAGCTGTGAGACATGGTCTCTCCAGCTGGTCCGGGATCTGCCCCTTGGTCTCCTCCCGATGGGGCGTGCCTGAAACACCTCACCAGCGAGGCACTCGGGGGGCATCCTGACCAGATAACCGGACCACCCAATCTGGCTCCTCTCGACACCGAGCTCCTCCTGGATGGCAGAGCTCCTCACCCAATCTCTGAGTGATAGCCCAGCCACCCTGCGGAGGAAGCTCATTTCGGCCGCTTGTATCCGCAATCTCATTCTTTCGGTCACCACCCACAGCTGATGTCCATAGGTGAGGGTTGGAACGTAGATCGACTTGTAAATCGAGAGCTTTGCTTTCAATTTTGAGAGAGATAATCAACTTGAACTCTTTAAATAAGTAGGACGGGACAAGAATTTAGCTGGAAAATCCTTTTGGAGTTAATTATGTTTTTCATATGGATATCAATTTTGTCAATGGATTTGATTTTGAAATGAAAGTTGAGACAAAACTTTCATATGTTCTAAAACTTCCAACAACAATTCATCACAACACTGCAGAGTCAAATAATAAAGGATCCGATTGCGGAATAAATGGGGACTAATTTTTGTTCATTTGATGCGCCAGACCGCGTTGGTTTTAGTCTTCTGAATTGCTTATCCCTAACGACATCACGGGGGGTGCTGGAGCCGGAGCCTATCCTGGCTGATTTCAGGTGAGAGGCGGAATACACTATGAACAGGTTGCCAGTCTGCTACACGGCCACAAAAACACAACCATCCGCACTCACACTCATTCCTAGGGGCAATTTTCATAGCAGCCAATTAACACAACATGCATGTTTTTGGAGGGTGGGAGCAAACCGGAGTACCTGGAGTATACCCATGCATACACGTGGAGAACATACAAACTCCCCACAAAAATAACAGTGCTTCAAGCCTCATCCAACTCGGGACGCAAACCCCGACCTTCTTGCTGTGAGGCACCTGTACTACTGTGGTGCCTTGTTTAAACGATTTTCATTTTAATTGTTCAAAGAGGCTAGTTTATGTTTTAAGTTGCATTAAATCTCCCAAAGTTCTTTCTGGCTTTAACTGAACTTTTACTTTGATGGAATCACAGTGACTGGATGTTCTCTATTACTTTACAGTTTATATAGATTTATTACACTTTGAAAAAAAAAAAGACATTAGCAGAGGGTGTGGTTTTTGTTCTTAAAAAGGCACTTCAAAGTTTCAAAGTGTGACTGGTCATTTTATATCGTCCTGTATGTGAACTAAAACCATAAAACCTTCAATGGTTAAGGACAAGAGCTTTACACAATGCAAATCTGGTCCTAGTGAACATATTCACATACTTGTGGGATGATTTTCAATGAGCCTCTCCACAATATGTTGATATATGTACAGTATATTGTGAGATTGATATTGTGACCATATCATATCTTAGAATTTTGTATATCATTACGTTCCTCATGGGAAACAAAATTGAAACAATGCACAGATGGAAAAACAGAGAAAGACAAGTAGGACAGTGGAAATTGATGGTGTAAGGAGTAAAATAAACACTGCCTTTGTCAACTATGGTCCATCATTTGAAGAACATGTTAAATTTGTTTGGCTAGCGGACCACCAAAAAAGAAAAAAAAAACATACCGTGAACATGCATGTCTTGAATTTTTATTCACATCACCGCCACTAACTGTTCAGATTTTATTGTAATTTGAAGTGTTACGAACGCTGCCTTGCCTGGCAGGGGTGGAGTCTCCCGCAGGCAGGGGGAGGGGCACCTGGGCTCATTTTGAAGGAGATGCCTGCACTTATTGTTTTCCCTCTCTGTTTTTTCATCTTCAGGTCAGGTATGCTTTTGGTTTTTCACATTCTTCTATGTTGAATTTGTATTTATGATTATTGTGTCTTTGTTTTATAATAAACTTAATTTGATTTGGCCCATACTTTGTCTCTGTAGACCTCATTTTTTCCCAGACCTATAGCCAGTCTGTGACAGAAGGCATCCAAATGGGCTTGTGCCAGGCAGCACACATAGGGTATACAAAATGGAGCAAAAAACGCAAAAGTGAAGTTTAATTTTGTGACTTTCATCACTTTAAATTAAAAACATCTGCCAAATATCGATAATCAGCATCATCGACTTTGTATGTCAGGGCAAAATTAGAAATAGAAACTTTCTTTTAAAAATGATCATATTTTTCCTGCAAACACGTCTAAACATGGTTGAGTCTTTAGCACAGTTTATCTTCAGAAAGCAGAAACTTGTCTTTCATTCCTAAAAACTTATTTTGGTGTAAATTATTTCTATTCTGCAATAATGTGACTTTTCACCAAAGGAAAAGCCCGTTGTTTACAGCTCAGTTCTCTTTAGTGGTGCAGTACACCATGACTGAACCAGCATGCAAAACAGCAGGACATCCAGCAAGTGGAACGCAATAATCATTAATCCACCTGTGTACTTTGGGCTTTCATGTGTGAAAATGTCAAAAAGTGGTGACTAAAAAAATGCAAAGGAAGTGTAGACAGTGCTGCATAAATTCTAGTATTGAGGGTCATTTTTGAACGCGGTCTTATTAACTCAAATAAAATCGTTAATACAACCGTTTTAGGAAGGTAGAACTTCAGAGCATTCCCGAATAATTTTGCAATACAAATCAGTTTTTGCTTTTTCTTTGATTAAGTTAGTTTAATTGGGGCGGCACTGTGGTTAGCATAGTGGTCTCATAGCAGGAAGATCGGGGTTCAAGTCCTGCAATGAAGCATGACTTGAAACAGTGTGAAGTTTGCGTCCCGAGGTTTTCCCTGTCCAGCTGTGAGACATAGTCTCTCCTGGAGTTCTGGGGTCTGCCCCTGGGTGTCCTCCTGGTGGGACGTGCCCGAAACACGTTTAGGAGGCATCCTAACCAGGTTTCTGAACCAACCCCTCTGGCTTCTGTTGACCCAGAGGAGCGACAGCTATACTCCGAGCACCTTCCGGATGGCAGAACTCCTCACCCTATCTCTGTGCACGAATCCAGCCACCCTGAGGAGGAAGCTCATTTCGGTTGCTTGTAGCCTTGTTCTTTCAGTGACCACCCACAGCTGGTGGCCGCAGGTGAGGATAGGACATATGAGGGGAGTGGCCACCTTATAGTAGTGGAGGGGTTTGCGTGCCCCAACAATCCCGGGAACTACGTTGTGGGGGCCTAATGTGTCTGGTAGAGTCACCCAAGGCAAACAAGTCCTAGGTGAGGGGCCAGACAAAGCTAAAAAAAAACCTTATGAAGAATAACACCGTGGTCAAGTTTCCCATGCTTGGATGTAGATCACCGGACCCCGCCCATGGAGCCAGTCCGGAGGGTGGGGCTTGAGAACGAGCCCCTGGTAGTTGGGGTTTTACCTTTGCATAGACTAGTTTTTGAGACAGGATGCAAAGTTTGATTTTACAAGGGGGTAGGGGGTGGGGGGCAGTGAAACTCTACCCTAGGTCACTTTAAATCTCAGAATTCATTGTTTGAGGTTCTGTCTGTGGCATCTTTATGCAATAGGGGTTCTTACGATGGGCTGCTGCTCCAGGACTGTCCTCTCAAGATCTCCTTGCTCCCAGAATTCTGCGGCCACAGACAACGCCACCTTAAGGATAAATGAAAACACAAGATTTTAACAGATCAAACTTTTCTTCATGAGGTGAACAGTGTTTAGCTGTATGACACCATTTACGTTTTTACAAATGGAGGTCCACATTAATTCAATGATATTTGTTCAAGCAAGAAAATAAAATCACCCTATTTATAGTAAAATAACCCAAATAGGTTTCCCTAATGCCCCATAAATGGGAGCAGTATTCCCACATCATGAGGCTTGATGAGATGCAAACATGTTTCTTCTCTCTGACAAATCTTAAAGCAGATCTGATAAATAATATGTAAATTTTGTTTTTAGAATAGAAAGCTCATTTTCTGAAAGCGTTAGTCATCAAGCCGGTTTGCTAGGGAACAATTGCCATGAGGCTGGTGGAGCCTGCGTGGGAAGCAGAATGGGATGGAAAGTAAAAAATATCACCCATCAAAATGGAAGCGGAATATTGTTCTCGGAGCGGAGCAGCTCAGGCTTTTTGTCTTCACACAACATCGGAAATAGAGCTGAAATAAATCTGAGAGAAATTTTATACACAGGTATGCTGAGGTTTAACAGATCGGTTTCGGGTTATTAGTCGGGTTAGACTGAATATTACTCCTCGATTCTTATTTTTTATGGTTAAATTAGAGGTTCGCCTGTAATATATTCAGGGTAGAGTTGACCTTTGAGGGCGAGTTAGTCATCAAACTATTTCAGAGCAGAAGCAGCAGGAGGAGAGGGGTCATCGAATGCATATGCTGACAGTATGTGTGGGATTTTACCGCTGACTCACCAGGTACAGAAATAATCGGAAAAATGAGGGGAAAAGTGTTCTTAATATTGATAAAAAAAAGAACTGAAAAATAAAAAGAAACTTATTTTCTTTTAAAATGAACTTAAATGTGTTCCAAATTATTATGCAAATGGGTTTTAGGCATCATCGTGATCATTGATTTGGTAAATCTGGATTGGTTTGTGTCTCAGGGTTTTGGGATTCCTGAAATCAAATTCTTGATTGAGTCCAATTAAAGAAGAAAAAAAAAAAAAAACTTCTGAAGGTCGTTCCACATTATTAAGTAGATTGATTTTTTTTAAATTTTTTTTTATGTTTTTGTTTAATAATTTAGAACTCCTTGTAGATGCATTTTAAATTGTTCTTCTGCCGTTTCATCCAGTGTGGCGTCCTTGGCGAGGGTCAGAAAGTAGATTGCCTCGTCAATTGTAAGCTTTGAATTGTTGCTCAACGTTCTCTTTTTTTTATATGGACTGATGCAGAATCCTTATTATTTTAAACACCGCACCGATCCCTCAGACAGCATTCTAATAATTGCAAATGCCTCCATGCAGTGAACCAATTGCTGCATCTTAATTATTAAGAACGCTGTACCAAAGCCCACGTCGGTCGTTCCCTCTTTCCCTCACTCATGAACAAGACCTTAAGATACTTAAACTCCCCTATTAGGCATGGAACCCCATCTTCTAACCTGCAGAGAACACTCTCCCTTTATCCAGTTGAGGTTATGTATCATGATCCCTTCACCTGCCACCCGAGGGAGCTCTAGAACTTCCTCCCTCTCATGGATCTCAACCTGATCCCAAACACCTGGCTGATTAGCATGATCTAATCAGCTGTGCATCATTAATCTGGTGACAATTTAAAGGCAGTCTCGCGTGACTTCCACGTTGGGTCATCACCACCCTTCCCAGCCAAGGCTTCCTTCCTTCTTTCTTTCTTTCTTTCCTTCTTTCTTTCCGTTCCGTTCCGTTTCGTTCCTTCCGTTTCGTGCCTTCCGTTTCGTGCCTTCCGTTTCGTTCCTTCTTTCCGTTTCTTTCCGTTCCTTGCGTTCTGTTCCTTCCGTTCCGTTCCTTCGTTCCGTTCCATTCCGTTCCTTTTGTTCCTTCCGTTCTGTTCCTTCCGTTCCTTCCGTTCTGTTCCTTCCGTTCCTTCCGTTCTGTTCCTTCCATTCCATTCCTTCCGTTCTGTTCCTTCCATTCCGTTCCTTCCGTTCTGTTCCTTCCGTTAGGTTCCTTCCGTTTCATTCTTTCCGTTCCTTCCGTTCCTTCTTTCCGTTTCTTTCCGTTCCTTCCGTTCTTTCTTTCTGTTTCTTCTTTCTGTTTCTTTCCGTTCCGTTTCTTCCTTACCTTCCGTTCATTCCTTCCGTTTCGTGCCTTCCGTTCCGTTCCTTCTTTCCGTTTCTTTCCGTTCCGTTCCATTCTGTTCCTTCCGTTCTGTTCCTTCCGTTCCGTTCCGTTCCGTTTCTTCCGTTCTGTTCCTTCCGTTCTTTTCCTTCCGTTCCGTTCCTTCTGTTCCGTTCCTTCCGTTTCGTTCCTTCCGTTCCTTCCGTTCTGTTCCTTCCGTTCCGTTCCTTCAGTTCTGTTCCTTCCGTTTCGTTCCTTCCGTTCTGTTCCTTCCGTTCCGTTCCTTCAGTTCTGTTCCTTCCGTTCCGTTCCTTCCGTTCTGTTCCTTCCGTTCTGTTCCTTCCGTTCTGTTCCTTCCGTTCCGTTCCTTCCGTTCCGTTCCTTCCGTTTCGTTCCTTCCGTTTCGTTCCTTCCGTTTCGTTCCTTCCGTTCCGTTCCTTCCGTTCCGTTCCTTCCGTTCCGTTCCTTCCGTTCTGTTCCTTCCGTTTCGTTCCTTCCGTTTCGTTCCTTCCGTTTCGTTCCTTCCGTTTCGTTCCTTCCGTTCTGTTCCTTCCGTTCTGTTCCTTCCGTTCTGTTCCTTCCGTTTCGTTCCTTCCGTTTCGTTCCTTCCGTTCCTTCCGTTCTGTTCCTTCCGTTCCGTTCCGTTCCTTCCGTTCCGTTCCTTCCGTTTCGTTCCTTCCGTTTCTTTCTGGGTTTTTTCTGTTTCTTCCGTTCCGTTCCGTCCGTTCCTTTTTTCCGTTTCTTTCTGTTCCTTCCGTTCATTCCTTCTTTCTTCCTTTCTTCGTTCATTCCTTCCTTCCTACTTGCCTGCCTTGCCTTTCTGCCTATGAGTTACATCCTTGAACTCTTATATTATTTGAACTTTTGATCCTGTGTTAGTCTTTTTGTCTTACTAGACTTTTGGTTAATAAATTCCGTTTTGTTGTCCGGCATTTGTCCTCCTCTTCCTTCCACATCCCTACATCATAACATTATGAGTCCTATCATCCAAACAGATAAAGTTTACCTTCTATTCCTTTGGGCGACCCTTTTCTCTTACCGTTCTCAATTTATCAGGAGTATTTCCTGTCCGATGAGAAATTCAAATTTAGTAATTGGGATAAAGAAAACGTTATGTAGGTCTTTTTGGTTGGGCAAGCCGGATTGGTAAGTGGTAGGTAGGTGAGAAAGTAAACCAATAAAAGATAAATTGTTTTTTATTAACCAGAAATAATCACAAGTTTCTCTTCTCAGGATGTCATTTGTTTGGATCTATCAGAAAACGCTCATTAATAGAAGAGCAAACGCTGACCATTCTGGTTCTTTTTGTACACTTTGTTAGCAAATCTCACTATTTTTATCTGGACTATTTTGTAAACATCTCACGATATCAGGACGAAATGGAGTAAAATCTCCACAGCAGAGTTATATGTTCAGCTTATTGAGGATGGAGATGTAGTGATGCATCATTAAGGATATTTATGATGGCTAATCTTTGCATCAATATTGGTAACCAGATTCATTGTCTTTCTCAAGTATGTTCATGTGTTTAAAATTAGAAAGCAAATGGACACTGAGTGAATGTGTGAAGACACTGTGCCCTTAGGCAGGGTACAGCTGTGCAAACCGGTCTCATCTATTCTATGCATGTGTCGCAAAGCTTTATTAAAGCTCTGTGGAGAATTTAATACTTTTCAATGGTTTTTTTGCATCTTGTCTAAGCATATTTTATTGAGTTCTGTGTTTTGTTTATTAAAATCTTTCAACGTCACCCTTAAAATTGTACCTAGCACTAAAAAAATCAAAGCTGCTTTGTCAACAGTAGATAACTTTACCAGGACGTTCTCATCATCACAATAATTTTTGGGGATATGTGCATGCATAACTATTTATTAAACGTTTAATCTCATTCAAATTAAATAATTTCTTATTGTATCTGATGCACATAAGCAACCACAATTTGGAAAATTCACTACAAAATGGCCATAAAATCTTACTGCTTTGTGATATTTTATTGGAGAAGTGTAAAAGCCTTACTGTTGCTCATCCCTATGCTCTTCAGAAAAAAGCAAAGGTCTCTCCTCCAAAATTTGGCATGGACCTAAGTGAGCCAACTGTTCCTGATCCAATTTGTGAATGAAGTGAGAAAAGAAGATTGCACATCAAATGCTTCCTGCTATGTAAAAAGTGTCATGGCTGTAGCTAGCTGTGTCATCGCTGTAGGATGCACTCATTACAGATGGGCAGAAATACTTGCCAAAAAATGCTATTTATTTCTAAAAAACCCTTTGGTGACGAATAATTAGCTCACATATGCTTATTTGAAGGTGATACACTCTGAATAATTCATTTTGCATTAGATGGGATTTGAACGCTTCCCGTTTAAACGTTCAATAACAATTTTAAAATTTATAAACAGCAATTTATTTTGGAGGGAGAGACGGTGGCTCTGTGGTTAAAGTGTTCGCCCGCGGAACGGAAGTTCGTGAGTTTGCATATGACTGGGTGCACATCTAGGATCCTTGGAGAAGACACCTAACCCCCATTTCTCCCACCATTGGTGCAATTGTGGGCAGCCTACTGTGGTGTAAGAGTGCAGCACACAAATTTTCCCGGTGAGGGATGAATAGAGTAATTTTTTTTTTTTTTTTAATGACATATTCCGAAAATGTTTAAGAAACAAAATGCAAGTAATTCAAAAACAAATATCAATTTTTTTTTTCAAGAACTTTTTAATTTTTACTAAATTAAATAGATTTTTTTTTTATAAAAGCAACTTAAGTTAACAAAGTGTTAGACTGTCCGTTCTTGGGGAGGGAGAAACCGATTCAATTCCGACTGGGGGGTCGGAAGAAGCCAAAATTTTCTGGGGGGTTGTGGCTCGAGAAGACACCTAACCCCCCTGTTACGCCCACCATTGGCGCCATCATGACTGCCTGCTGCAGTGCAATGCAGCAAAAGTATTTTTTTCATGAGGGATGAATATATTACTGCAAAAATAAATGAGGTCTATAACTGTTTTCTAAATCTAAAAAAAAAAAAAAAAATTGTGAAATTTTCAATTTATCTAATTTAATTGAGTTACTGACTCAATTAATTTTTATTTATATACATTTTTAAAAGTGCCAAGAACATATTTTTTGTTTGATATTTGAGTCAAAAACACACATAAATAATGCAAAATTGGTGCTGACGTGAAAAATCTGTGCACATGTGGATTAAAGCATATGCTCTCGGGAAATTGCAGATAAAGATAAGAAATAATATTTGACGAAGCCGCCAGCCATTCATGTCGATACAGCAATATGTCGGCGCTGGATGATAATGTGTATATCCCACATTTGACTTAAATAAAATGCTGAAGCTGCCAGGTGAGGAGGAGAATGAAAAGCAGCAGGGTGTTTTTGATGTACGAGGCCATCAGGAGCGTCTGCTAGCTGAAAGGATGTCACTCTCTGTCAACTTTATCTCTGCTTCCCTCTCACATAGTTCTCCACAGCTCATGCCTTATTACCGTGAACGGACAGATGCTTCAAAAACTGGAGTGCTCCATTTTTGCACATCTTGGAAGAATAAAACACTTTGTGTGGGAAGAGGTTGAAGGTTACTACCTTACTCTGGATCTCCCAAGGTTTGGCGATGGCGGAAAGATCGCAAGCAGTCATCATCATGGCCCTGCAAATAACACATAATAATAATAAACATTTTATTTGTAAAAAAAACACTAAAAACTTTGTTGAAAAGCCTTTAGAAATAAAAATGTCTTCAGTCTTTTTTTAAAAACCTCAACGCTCTGTGGAGCCCTCAAGCTCTCGGGAAGAGCCTTCCAGAGCCGTGGAGCAGCTGCCTGGAAGGCCCTGTCCCCCATAGTGGAGAGTTTGGTCCTTTGTTGGTGCAGGCAGTAGGAGGAGGAGCACAAGTCTCGGACAGTGGTGTGGAGGGTTAGGAGTTCTTGGAGATAAACAGGTGCAGTGCCGTGTATGCACCGATGGGTGAGGAGGCAGAGCTTGTACTGAATTCTGTATTTAACGGGTAGCCAGTGGAGGGATTTTTTTTTTTTTTGATTATTTTGATTATTTTGAATTACTCTATTCATCCCTCACCGGGAAATTTGTTTGCTGCACTCCTTACACCGCAGCAGGCTGCCCTTCAACGGCGCCAATGGTGGGAGAAGCGGGGGTTAGGTGTCTTCTCCAAGGACCCTAGACGTGCTCTCCGTGGGACGCGAACCCGCGACCTTCCGGTCCGCGGGCGAACGCGCTAACCACGCGGCCACCGTCTCCACCCTTTT
This sequence comes from Neostethus bicornis, assembly GCA_902685375.1. Taxonomy (NCBI): domain Eukaryota; kingdom Metazoa; phylum Chordata; class Actinopteri; order Atheriniformes; family Phallostethidae; genus Neostethus; species Neostethus bicornis. The sequence continues at coordinate 7,112,172 of CACRXE010000076.1, read as the reverse complement.
TTTTATTTTTTTTATTTTTTTTTTTTTTTGATTAATTTGATTGATTTGAGGATGGGAGTGATATGGTCATATTTGCGCCTCTTTATCAGGATCTGGGCAGCGCAGTTCTGGATGTGCTGGAGCTTTTGTAAACCCCTGCATGGGATCCCTTAAAAAAGGAGGGATCCCATGACTTACATCTCCATGGTAAGTCTACAAATGCTGACGGTGTCTTTATGGGATGTTTGCTTACATGACAATCTCTTTGCGAGTGGTCTCCAGCATCATGTATTTGGTCCAATCGTTCCAGTTCTCGTACGTCTTGGACTGGTCCACGATCTTCTGAAACATTGTCCTCTTCCTGTAACATAACAAAAACATGTCATGCTGGTTGAATTACAAGAGTTTTCTAATAATAATAATGCATGAACTTATATGGCACTTTTCTGGACACTCAAAGACATTTCAGATATGCATTATTCACTCATTCCGAAAGAATGAGATCGCGGAAACAAGCGGCCGAAATGAGCTTCCTCCGCAGGGTGGCTGGGCTCTCACTCTCTCAAATTTTGGGTGAGGAGCTCTGCCATCTGGGAGGAGCTTCGTGTCGAGCCGCTCCTCCTCCAGGTCGAGAGAAGCCAGATGGGGTGGTTTGGGCATTTGGTCAGGATGCCCCCCGAGTGCCTCGCTGGTGAGGTGTTTCGGGCACGTCCCACCAGGAGGAGACCTGGAGGCAGACCCCGGACCCACCTGAGAGATTATGTCTCCCAAACTGGCCGGGGAACAACTCGAGATCCTTCCGGGTGAGCTGGAGGATGCAGCCGGGGTGAGAGAAGCCTGGGCTTCCCGTCTGAGGCTGTTGCCCCAACGACCCAGCCCCGGATACGCGGAAGACGACGGAACGAAATGGAATTATTTATTCACTCCATACTAGATACACCCTTTCACACACACATTCGTTTCGGATGATGGGAGCTACCATGCAAGACGAATACCACTACCATCAGAAGCAATTGGCGGTTTGGTGTCTTGCTCAAGGACACCTTGGCATGCACTATGGGCGGGGGATCAAACCAGACCTTACGGTTACAGGACGGTCGCCCTACCCACCGAACCATCCTTCTAAAACCAAAAGGAAAAATATAGCTTTCCTTTCTATTTTTTTGGCTCCATATAAAGTCCATTTTCCAAAGAAAGGACTCAAAGCAGATTCCTGATGCACTCTGAACTCCTCCGTCACACCTACAGCACACTTCACCTTTGTCTTACAGTCCTCACACACAAACTTTCAACTACTACGTGTTGAGCATTGTAATGAATGTTTAGCGTAATACTGTGATGTGATTGGTCTAATTTTAACTTGAACTTCTAATGATTCTTTTTTTTGCAGAACTCAACAGTACGCCATTTTTGCGTTTAAATGGAAACAATTTTGGATTTTGATTGCTTTATGATCATATTCTACAGGTTCAGAAGAATTCATTGCTCATTTACTTTCCCAATTTTTTTGGAATGAATCAGACAAAAGTGGACAGTAATCAAATTTTGTTCAATATTTATAGTTTTTTGCCCTTTCATGTATAATATCGTTCAACTTTAATATGGTTTGTGTTTAGATGACAAAAATAAATGGTAAACTTGTAATCTGATATTAGATTTGTATGCATTTTATATGAAAAGCAAAACAAAAATGAAACATGTTGAATTATTTATCCTTCTGCTTCAAATAAAAAGCCAAAAAAAAAAAAAAAACTTTTGCTGAATGCTTTCTTTTCACTGGAGAGACATTTAATTATTTCAAATATCCCGAAACCAAATATCACGGTTGAAATATAAAGTTGTACTGACTTGAAATAGAGCGCCAGATCAGTGGCAATAATAGCGATGTCCATGAGGTGGATGACGAGGTCGTGCTGGCGGCGGTTCAGATTCTGATAAATGTTTAATGCCTGAAATATAAGAGAAAGTCAAAAATGGAATAAAACTGCATAAATTCAAGCAGCAGAAGTTTCACGTTAAAATATGAAGGTTATAGTGTTTCAAACCTTCCATCTCTCTAATATCAGTATTCGATGAAGTACTCACTTTTTGTACTTAAGTAAAAGTACAGATAATTAGGCAAAAAAATACTTACTTATCAATAAAAAAAATCTACTTAAGTAAAAGTACAAAAGTAATTGGTGTAAATTTTACTTTTTAAATAAAAAGTCAAAGTATTTGATCATAATTCAAATGTTATTTTTTGTGCTGTAGGGTCACAAATAAATACTCTGCAGGGGCGGATCCAAAAAGGGGGGGGGCGTGCCCCCACCTCCTCGCTTCCCACCCCCGTCCCTCCTCTGGTCCACAGGAAAAAAAAAAAGAAGAAGAAAGGAAATGGGGCTAGTCAAGCTATCCCCTGCAGGGCCAGCGAATGGGCCACCAAAATGAAGGAAAAAAACTCTTATTTTTCAACATGTTTTGGGAGGGAGGCCCCCAGTCCTCCTATACTGGCTTTGTCAATGACATCACGCCCCGCCTTGCCCCCTTTAGAAAATCCTTGGAGCCGCCCCTGCTCCTGTAATGATTGCACATTTTTTTATTTCAAAGTAAACACAACGAACAACGATCTTCTGACTCTTTTTCAATTTTTGCTATATTTCATGTTAGTTTTTTGGCGGAAAATGTTTACTCTTGATTCTGATTGGTTCTCGATTCATTACTTCTCCCTCTGGGAAACCGCAGGCGATCAACTGCTTTCTCTACAGGTTGATTTTGGCAATGCGGCTTCGAGTTGTGCTAAAAAAAAAGGTTTATTTTTCAAACTCCTGAACAAAAATGTAACAAAAAATTATAAAGAGACTTTTAAAAAGTAGCGAAGTAAAAGTACAGATATTTGCTCAAAAAATGTAGTGAAATAAAAGTAAAGGTCTAAAATTTTACTTAAGTAAAGTACAGATACACAATTTTTTTACTTAATTACAGTAACGAAGTACATTTACTTCATTACGTTCCATCACTGTCTAATATATTAAAAATAATAGCATCAAAGTCATAAAACGAGATACAAATGACAAAAGTAAAATAGACTAATTTACTAATTCATCCATACATCGAGTTTTTTCTACGATTATAAAACTAATTGCTAACTCTTGTGGGAAACCCAACAGATTGATAGAAATCTAATGAAAGAGTCATTATTTAACTGCTGTGTTGCATTGCTTCACGTTGCCCAGGTGTCCAGGTGTGCCCTGCAGTGTGCACCCAGGGTCAGCATACCTCATCTCTAAGCAAAGTCTTGCCAAAGTCCAGATGGTGTCTCTCCAGGATAGAGGAGCCGTGAAGCTTCGCCAGAGGATTACCAGACCTGGAAACACACACACACACAGCATGATGGGAGGTTATGCTGTGATAAATCATGCATATGGAAGCTCAGGGTGGGTTTGGCTTGGCGTGTCCACACCTAATGGCAGCTTTCATGAGCTCATCCATCAGCAGCTGGAGGTGTTTCTGCTCGATATCATCTACCTGATGTTCGTAATGTCTCACATTACCTCCACCCAAAAAAGCTGATGTTAGATCATTTTTATGGAAGACAGAAAGAGTGATGGTTGTCGCTCTGAATCAAAATTACAGACAATCAGTAAGTTTCTATATTTATAACAAGTAATAAACCAATTTTTCTAATTTGCCTGAAAGAAAGCTAAGGGACTTCTAAATGAAAATTACATTGAGTTCATTGGTAATTTTGTGTCTTTGGGGTCCTGAGATGATTTATTTGAGCTGTCCAGGGTGTGTCATACCTTTCATTTAATGCCAACTGGCAAATACCCAGGGCCCCAAACCAGGACAGAACACTTTAGGAGGCTTGGTGACATTGTTGGCCTGAACAGTTGATGAACTGTTTTATAAATATCTTCTTCTTCTTGGATTCCCATAAGTAATCTTTTATCTTTTTGACTGTACTGCAATGGACTGCTATTATGTCGTGTGTCACGGCCCTTCCCTTGCCTGGCAGAAGTGGAGCCTCCTGCAGGCAGGGGGAGGGCCGTCTGAGTGGAGCCAGCTGGGCTCATTTTGAAGGAGATGCCTGCACTAAGTGTTTTTTCTCTGTTTTTTCATCTGCTGGTCAGATATGCTTTTGGGTTTTCCATTTTCTCGATTTTGAATTTGTATTTATGATGATTGTGTCTTTATTTTTATAATAAACTTAATTTGATTAGGCCCATACTTTGTCTCTGTTTCCCTTATTTTTGTCCTAGAGCCAGTCTGTGACACGTATAAGAAAAAATCTTATTGACTTTCATGTGAGAAAAATGTTATAAAGCCAATTTAGGTGAGTATTGTGGTCTCCCAGACAAATGGAAGAACATTTAGCACCTTGTTACGAGGCAAATGTTTGTACTTTGCATATTTTTTGGTAGAAAAAAAAAGCAAGACATTTAAGATTTAATTGATGCGTTTCACCTTCTCATTCTTAATTACTACCTGATTTCATTTCACGGGGAGGAATAGCTTAGTGGTAGAATGGCCATCTTTGAACCAAAGAGTTGTCGGTTCAATTGCCCATGCATAAGTGTAGCTGAAGAAGACGCCACACTCCCACCATTGGCACCGTCATGGCTGCCTACTTCGGTGCTATGCATCAAAGTCATTTCCCCATGATGTAGCTCATTTGTTACGTCCTTACGATATATACTATAATCTTTTTATCCAGTTAATCTCATTTTTAATGTCTAATTGTATGTACAATCTAGGGAGGATTTCGCTTGGAACTGGGTTTTAAGGAGCTTTTCCTCTCTGAGAAGAAGGGTCTAAGGAAAAATAAGCCCTCGCTCTGTTTTAGTTTAGTCACACTTGTGTTTAATCTGATGCGTTCATGGTTGATTAAGTGTGAGAGAATATCTGAAAATGGTTCTGATGTAAAACTCAGCTATTTAAATAAAACTGAAATAATATTTGAACTATTTTCCAAAATGTTAGTCGGAATCAACACAGAAATCTTGTAGAACTGTTTAATACACATGCAAACGTTCTGTGGTGCTCAGATCAGTTTGCATGGACAGTAATATATTCTTCTAACTTCACACACTCCTACACGTACAGTGCATGCTGTATTTATTGTAAGTGTTGGTTGAAACTGGATCGTCTGGATCTTAGCAGGTTGAACCTGAAGGCATTTCCTTCTGTCATGATCCCCTGTCCTGCCGCCAGAGGGAGCCCTGGGTTTTCCTCATCACTCTGATTAGGGACACCTGAGATTGATTCCTGATGCTACACATCTGTGGACCCTGCCATCTATTTAAGGGCAATCACCCTGGACTTCCCCGTCGGGTCATACCATCCTTTCCAGCCAGGTCATCCTGGCTGCCTGACCAAGAACACTTTCTGACAATAACCTGTTGCCATGCCGCTGAAACTTTGTTTTTCTTTTCACAGTATTAATGGACTGCCAAATTCAAATAAACCATGAATTCTGTCTGCAATTGGGTCCTCCTCTTTGCACCTGCACACCACTTCTTGACAGCTTTCCTTTTTTAATTATTTGGATGAATGTAAAATAAAGTTTGTAAGAGTCCAAATTTATTAAGAATTTTTAACAAATAATTCACCATAAAATCATTTGAATGACCCGTCTCATCTCTCCTTCATTACTGAAGCCCTTACTTCATCTGGTACAGGTTGTTGGTTCCTCTGTGGTCAATGTCGTGACAGAAGCCAGCAGTCACCATGGCCATACACTCCAGATCTGTGTAGTAACGCTTCAGATCTCCTGTCTGAGAACAATCAGGAGAACACAAAGACGAGAGGCCATCAGAGGAGTCGATGTTTACATGGGAAGTCAAGCAGATACAGCAACACATCCATCCACAGACAACACACACATCTGTGAAGGCTGATAGAGCTCTTTGTACACGTTTCTCATTAATAACTCACACTTCATTTACAGACTCAGTCAATTACCTCTTTTTTCTCACTTGTGAACAAAAATAAACACCCCCTGCATGCATGAACACACATACACATAAGAAGGAGGAGCTGGAAGGAAAAGAGAAGGAAAGGAGAAAAAATGGTAGGATGGAAGAGAAGGGATAGCAGTGGTGAGGGAACAAAATAAGAAGTGTTTCTGACCATCAGCAGAGTGAACATGGTCTGTCCAACGTTGAAACCGTGTCTCCAGTTGTGGTAGGTGATTTTCCGGTAGCCTTTACTGACGGAGTACATAAACCTCACCAAGACCTAAAGGAACATATCTCACAATTTAATGATCAGATTCTGCCTCAAAATCAAATATATATGGATGTATCTTGTACAAGTCAAACTATTCACTCTTAATCTCAAATCAGTTAATGTAAACAGATCAAATTGTGTGTAAACAAATAGAGATGAGAATATTGATCTCAAATATCAGTATGAAGATCAGATTAGATTGCCATGGCAACAGTGAGCGTGACATTCCTGCCAAACCACTGGAGTATTTTTTTAATGTTTCAGATGCTAAAAGATTAACGACATGCTTATTAGCCAATTACAGCTGAACTACCGTCACTGGTTTGTATGAGCCCTCATTCATCCAGGAATGATCTATCGTAATACATTGACAAGCAATGTTCCCTCTAAGCTGCACACTTGCGCAATTGCGCACTGCTCGCAGGTTTATTGCGCACAGGACAACCTATGCAGCGCACAAAATAAAAATCCGTTTCAAGTAAGGTTGGTAAAACGAGACAAAACTCCAAAGCACATCTCTTTCTTCTTTCTCTCTGAAACAAATTTCTTCGAATCGAAGCTTCGGAGTTTGGCTCGTCACTTCGGCTGACATCACAAAAGAGGAAAAGTTTTAGCTCCGCCCCCTTCTGCTTAGAGGGGGCGGATTAGAGCAGAAATTAGAGGGAACATTGCTGACAGGTAAACTGTCCAGAAGACAACTTTGAAAATCTTTCTATGATTAATAGGTCTTTAGAAATTATGTACAGTATATGCTTATATCTAAACTATGGGATCTGTGGAAGATTCAAAATCTGAGACAATCATTTTTGTCCGGTGAACTTAAACCAAGGCCTGTCAAATACTCTGAACTCCTCGTTTCACCTACAGGTAGATATTGCTCAGGGGAAAGCTAGAACGAGAGGGGGTCAATAGCAAGCTGACTGCATAGAGTCAAACTCAGTTCCTGGAGGGCCGGTGTCCCTGCAGGTTTCCCAAGTGTTCCTGGTTCAATACAGCTGATGCACATACAGTGAAATCAACAGCCAATCAAATTTGGCACAATGACTCGTTAACCTGGATCAGGTGTGTAGATGCAAGAATACATAGAAAACCTGCAGGGACACCGGTTCTCCAGGAACTGAGTTTGACACCCCTGGCATAGACTGTCCACTACTTGACCAACAAGACAATGGTCTGTGAGGTGCTAAGACTGGGACCAGGTAGTCTGTAGCACGGGCGCTCAATAAGTCACAGTACTCTCTCCTTTTCTCTTTCCTCTCTGTACATCAGGCTTCTGCTAAGACTCAGATATCTGCCGTTTCCAGAAGTTCTCTGATGGTACAGCCATGTTTAGTAGTGTATCTGAAGGAGACAGTCAAGGACTTTTTGGACTGGCATGAACTCAATCACCTTCACTTTAATGTCACCAAGACAAAGGAGATGGGGCTGAGTTCTACAAAAAAGGCCAATCTGACCCCACCAGAACATCAAGGGACTTGACATTGAAAGGCTAGATGTCAGATACCTTTGGTGTACTGTACAAGAAGGGCCAAAGTGGCCTACACTGTTTGTAAGTGGTTTGCGTTGTAATGCCAATGACGAGGCAGAGACAGATCGAGTATGCAACTCAACTGTATTTCGAATGCTACAACCACATGACAAAGGGGTGGCGCTACCCACTCCCTCCCATCTCTGCTTTTCTAGATGAAAACTAAACATTGCTGCAAACTTGCGCAAGTTTTGTTTTTTTTTTAGTATATAGCTGACTGAACTGAGCAAGACTTCGTACCTTCACAGCATATCTTTGATTTACAAATCTAATCTTACATTATCTTATATTCTGGTGAAAAAAACTGCATGGCTTCATTTTTATTTAAAAACGTGCAAATGCAAAATTTTAAAAAGCAATGAGTCTCATGTATTTTGAGCCCGTCCTGTCAGTTCTTTATCCTTAAGACCTTAAAACCCAGTACGGATCCGGATAGTTCTAACAGTTTAAGACATTTAAGCCATTTTCTAACATTTTAAGTTTTGACCGTCAGCCTCTGCTACTAGAAGACCTCATCAAATTTTTTATTCATAGTTTGATACATACAGATTCAGCATTAAAAAACAAGAATACTGTAAGTCAACGCCAAACCGTCAAAACTCCATCTGCTCAATGAATTTGTAACCTCGACTTTTGCGACCATAACCTTTGTTCGTATGACCCTGAAAACTTAATCAGGTCAACCATAGTTTGTAAGGAGTAACTTCTTGGGAATGTTTTATGTATTTATCTATATTTTGATAGTCAAATCCCCTTGTGTGTATTAACTTTGATGTCCTGTAAGCATCTGTATTGGCTCCATATGGAGCCAATATGGCTATGGAGCTAGCCATATTGCTCCATAGCCATATGGAGCAATCTCCAAAGCGTCTCCATGGAGCTATGGAGACGCATTGATACGTCTCCATAGCCAATACAGACGTACCAAATTGGGACAATCAAACTATAAAAACCTCAGTAACCTAGTCATTTGTGTGCAGGAGTGGAATGGTCAACACAGCAAACCGCAATGCATTATGTTCAGTTACTGTGCATGTGCAGAAACCTTGGGTATGGAATGCTGACGGATATGGGAATTGGTTGAACACCAGGGCTTAGGCTCAAGAAATTAGCAATATATCATAACGACTAAAAGTTGCACACTGCAATGTAAAACTATCATAAAAATGCTTAGAAAAGACAGTAAAAAGTTAAAAATAGCATGATTTAACACATTCTCACAGTTGCCAGGCTCTCTGCACTGAAAGATCTTTTGTAGTACCTATAAGTGCCTAATTGAGCACCAACCTCTCTGGGGATGTGAAACTTGTCCACCACTTTCAGTTCATAGTACATCTTGATGCCGCACTTCACCAGATCCAGCTCGCTGTGTTCAAAGTCACAGAAGTGAAACTCGAAAATCTCAGACTTCTTTGAGTTTGGAAGGACCTCAGACTGTGACCAAAAAGTAGAAAAACACAGATTTTTTTTTTCATACTTAATCTTTTTAATACAAAGTATAACTGTAATTCTATTAAAACATACACACTGAGTTTCAAATTAATCTGCAGATGAGATTTTTTTTGGTGAGGTTTCTGCAGAACTGCAAGCGTTTGGAGGGTCTTATACACTTTCTTTTTTCTGCTTTGTAATGTCATTTTAGCAGCTGCATATTTGTCTGTCAGAATCTTTCGTCATTATGCATATATCGGCATGGCAGTATAGGTTCTAGATCTAGAGAATGAAAAGTTCTTGAAATTCTTTCATTTTCGTGAAAAATGGAACGCTTTCATCTATCTATTTCCTGCTTTTCAGAAACAGAGTTTTTGCGAGGTTTTTTTCACCAAAATTGGTGGGAATATTTATCTGCCCAACAATGTTGAACAACATCCTGGATTTTGTTTGTTTCCTTTAACGGGCCTCAACTGACAAACGAATTACTGGGTATAACAAAAATCTGATTTCGGAATCCAAAAATCCAATCCTCAAAAAGAAAAGCAACAATCTAAATGGCCCTTAAATCTTTTTGCATAATAATTCAGAACACAATGTATTTTGAGGTTCATTTAAATTATATATATTGTTTACATTTTAATATATATTGCCAAATATTTAGTTGTTTACCAGAATCTCTTGGAGCTCCTCCTCTTCACACTCGTCCGGTTCTTTCCCCCATCTCTCTCTGGTGTCCTGCAGAAACATACATCAAGCCTCACCTTGGATGAAACGGTCGTCATCAATCAACTCGTTCTTGATTTAAGGTCAAACCAGGTGAATCTCTCAGCTCTTTTTTTTCTTTCTATCCATTGACAGATCACCCCAAAGAAGAGCTGACAGCTTATTTCAGTTTATAGATGATGCTCACATCTGGTTTATAATAAACGCACCATCCAGTTGGTCTCAAATGGTTTAGTTTTGTTCATCACATCAAAATTTTCTGTGTATTCTACTGAGAATAAAACCAAACGTGAAAAAATCTATTTATTCTGTCATTAGATCTACTTTAGATTCACCATGTTTAATTACTAACCAGAACTTTCTGGATTTCATCCTTGCGACACTTCACGTGGTACATAACCATGTCCTGGAAGATGTCCTTCCTGTTCTCGAGCTTGTTCATCCTGTCGTAGGTGTCAGTGTTCAGCACGGACCAGCCCAGGAATTGGGTCAGAGACTGGATACAGATGATAAACAGATTCAAAAAGACGGTGAGTCAAATAGAAACATAGAAAGTTACAGTATCTGTGGTCCATTAAAGTCTTTCTTTCACTCTCCTTTGAATGTAAGTGAATATTAAAATTTGCATCAATTTTGTTGATAAGTATGAATTCTGTAACCCAGGCATGGAAAACTGTTTTATTTCCCCTGCGATTCCGATGTTTCCTCACTGGATGGCACACTCTTGATATAATGGCTTAGTTGAGGAAACAACAACACTGCTCCCATTAAAATGTGTGTGTCTCTGTGATGTGCACGCTGTCAAAATAAACAGTGTGCACAAATATGGAAAGCCATTCAGCCCGATACATTCACGTAAACAAGCATGTTAGACGTCAAAACAAGCAAAATGTTACATCAAGCGCTTAGATTTCAAACATAGCGCCACGAAATACACATTTTTAAGCGCTATCGCACTAGATTTCAGACCTAGCGCGCTAGATTTGAAATTTAACGCTCTTGGTATAACATTTTGCGCACTTGTTTAAAATCCAGAACACCATTCTATCGGTGTAATCTAGCGGTTACCAAAGCATGCCATTCATCTGTTTCTGTTCCGGCCCCCTGGTCAAATGTTCAAATTCACTGTGGCCGGCGAACCAAAAAGTTTGCCCACCCCTGCTGTAACCTGTGCTTTAAAAACTGATAATTGTACATATTTTAAATCAACTTTGTTGATAACTGTTTTGCATTCTCAAGGTTTTTGAAATGCATACATGAGTAACACACTTATAAAACATTCAGTCATGCAAAATAAAATTTTTCATAAAATTTCTAATAAAAATGTAAAACATACATTTAGTATTTTAGGTTTTGGGGGATTCTTGAGCTTGAAGAGTCTTCAGGTCAGTCATACATGCTGCTAATTAATAAAAGACCTGTTTTTATTTCTAATCCAATGATACACAGTTTGTACCTCCATAAGTGTTTCGTCCATTTCATCAAAAGGTTTTCCATCTTTCCTGTTGTAGAATGTGGCCACGCCCACTATTTCTTCTTTTTTATTGACGATGGGCATGGACAAGACATTTTTGATGGTCCAGCCAGACTCATCCAGAGGCTCCGTCTGCACAGAAATAACACAAACATAAAAAAAAACAAAACTCACAAAGTCATAATTTCAAGTTTGACCTTAAAAGTCATTTCTAACATTTGATTTTTTTTCATCAAATCAAACCTCATATTTTCAACACTTGTCTTGCAGAATGCAAAAAAAAATATACACATGCACTTCGTTTTTGTCATTAGGACAGACGCTTTTTTTTTTGTGGTGGAGGTTGTGATCATTAGCTATGTTTATCTTATCGCTAATTGAGACTCATTTGCTACTGTAAACATTTTCTGGTCAGTGAGAGACATTTCTCTAAAATGTAAAATTATTTTTTGGGTGATTTTTTTCCAAGGTATTAGCCTATTTTCCAGCAAATATTGACTGAGGTTTGAAACACTGTGCCTTCTGTGTGGAGTTTGCATGTTCTCCCTGTACATGGCTAGGTTTTCTCCAGTTTCCTCCCACCCTCCAAAAACATGGATGTTAGGTTAATTACCTGCTACAAAATTGGTCCTAACAATGTGTGCGTATGTGTTTGGATGTTTGTCTGTGGAAATCAGGGGCAGATCCAGGATTTCCTGGGGGGCGGAGGGGTGAAGTAATTGAGAAAGTGAGTGTGAGGGCATTCTCCCAAGAACATTTTGAAAAATAAGAGTCATTTTCCTGCAAATTTGGTGGCCCATTTGCTGTCCCTGCAAGGGAATAGCTTGACTAGTCCCATTTCTTTTCTTCTTCTGTTTTTGTTTTTTTTTTTGTGGACCAAAAAGGGGGAGTTTGCATGTTGCATGTTCTCCCCATGTTTGCGTGGGTTTCCTCCGGGTACTCCGGTTTCCTCCAAAGACATGTATGCTAGGTTGATTGGCCGGTGCCAAATTGCCCCTAGGAATGAGTGTGTGTAGATGGTTGTATACTATGTGTGGCCCCGCGTCAGACTGGCGACCTGTTCGGGGTGTACTCTGCCCTTCGCCTTAAATTGGCCGGGATGGGCTCTGGCCCCCGGCCCCCAGCCCCAAAAGGGATAGACGGATAAGAAGATGACTGACTGATTGACAAAAAGGGGGAGGGGCGTGCGTCCCCCAGGCCCTCCCTGGGTCCGCACCTGGGTATGGCCTCGCAACTGACTGGTGACCTGTTCAGGGTGTATCCTGCCTCAAGCCTGAAATTAACCGGGATAAACTCCGACAAACCCTACGACTGTATTAGGGTTATTCAGAAGACGAATGAATGAATTTAAGTTACCTGAAAGTGGAAAAACTCATCTTGAGCTGCATTCATGATGTTGCAAATCTATTGGAAAAATGAGAAGTAGAAGTTTTAAAACAGTGAAAGCTGCAGGGAAAAAAACTGACAGGTTGATTGCAAGAGGGCCATCAGGGTAATGAAAATCCATCAGATTCAAAGGTGCAAAGTTACTTCATAAAAAGAAAAAAAAAGACACGTTTGGTTTGTCACATTACAACAAATTGCCTTCAGCTTTGAGGCTGAAGGTGCGTATTCTCAGGAGGTGACAATGTTCTAATTCTCCACTGTGATTCATGTTCCCCTCGTGTCAATCTGACTTATCGTTTTTGCCTCAATTTATAAAAATGTAGCTCTGTGGGAAAGTGAAATTTTCCCTTTCTACTTGATTTTGAGAAGTGAAATCTGACAAAGGGGAGATGATGTGAAGGTAAAAAATGACAAACAGCAGAGATGATGTGAGAAGGACAGATTTAAGAGAGATGAGTAAGAGGGAAAGATCCATTAGATTAATTGAAACAAATTCAGGGAATGTGGTTCCGTGTAAGTGCAACGCAAGACAGCTGTTTATATTTCCACATCGGCGTTCACACCAGCCTAATTTTGCCGAGCTCACCAGACCACTAACTTGTAGAGAATATGAAAAAAAGTCTGTTCATAAGAAAACCTTTCTTATGTAATTAAAAAAGTTTGCTCAATGTGAAAAATGGGGTATCTTTTGTTCTTCTTCATGAGTGAGGGAAGGATGGAGCGACAGCTTCACAACCAGATTGGTTTAATTGCTCCTCTACATGGAGAACAGCCAGATCGGATAAAATCCATCTACTCATCCCCGTCCAGGGCATCGCCGGGCTGAGGAGTCCCCGTGTTTCCATCAGGATAAAGAACATCTGTTGACTTCTTTAGATATTTAGCTGTAGATTAGAATCAGCTAATATTTAAACAGTAATCTTTGACACATTGGTTACTCGTCCCAGGGAGGGATCTCTCTTTCATGTGGATCCCCACGAGGTTTCTTATTTTTTCCCCATTGATGGGTTTTTTAGGAGTTTTTCCTCACCGAGAAGGAGAGTCTAAGTGCATAAATGTGCTAGTCTTGTTTAGTTAGCATTTGTTAGTTATTTTTCTGGCTGTGCATTTGTGTTAATACATTCCTCTTTTTCTTGTGAAGCCCATTGAGACGGAAATTCTGTGATTTTGGGCTATACAAATAAAATTGAATTGAATCGGATGGTTTGGAAACCTAGTCTGGATGCTCTCCAACACTTTGCTGGTGAGGTCGATCCAGCAGCCTTTTAACCATAATAAGCCGCAATGTTAACCTCAAGCTGGAGGCTAGTTCAGTATGTACGCGGCTTATCAGCTGCGAACTGCTAGCGTTATTGTCGATGCCACATTTTATGTGGTGTTTCTACTTTCATTCGTGGATGGGCTTTACATACCAGTTTGATGCAAATCCCCAACCTCTGTTGACATCTCCTTTTCAGGTGTTTGATTTTCTGATCTCATACAGAAGGTTTTATTACATCATCCGACAGGCTGATATTAACGTGTTCAGGGTAATTATTCCCTCGGTGAACCGGAATGACACAGTTTGTATTCAGCCTGCTTGCATGCCAGATTTTCATTATTCATTCATCAATTCATTCACATTTTGGTCTGTAAGATTGATGAACAGAAAGATCATATGACCTCTAGCGTCTTCCAGAATTACCTGTCATCCATGTGACTTGCCAAACTGTCGGAACTTATTTTAGGTCAAAAATGTAAATGAAAGCAGTGAGATGTCTCTGTTTTTTATCGGCTTATAAATCTTTTCCAGATTTACAACCTTGGAGTTGAGATACGTGACGGAAGCTTTTAAAACACCTCCAACTACAGAGAAAATATTGCATCTGCAAACTGAGAAAAGAAGCAAGGATATTTATGATGGATAATTTTGATTGATTTACCCTGACTCATTTTAATTACGTGCCAAAGAAGCCCTCATCATCCATAGTGGTGTGTACCGGATGAGGTTTCTTTATCTGGCACAAAGAAATTAAGCAGATGTGATGCCTTAAATCACTAAGTCTAAATATTGGACTATATAAAAGAAAGATGGCGGATAGAAGAGCTATGACGGTGTGTGTGAGGAAAAATTAACCCAAAAATAATTAAACTATTTAAGTGAATATTAATATGAGTCAGGTAAGAGATATACGAACCAGTCCTGTTTCTGCCACGTAGGTGGGCAAACCGCTGATCAAGGCCCAGTGATCAGCCGGAGGATTTCTGATGGAAAACAGACAGGAATAAGTCGAGAAAATCCCATAATAATCTGTAACTAAAACCGAATGGTTTGGATTAATATTTACAAACCAGCACCGAAATACCTATGAAAAAAATTCCAAGGTCTCATGAACATAGATCTAAAGATTAAACAATTTTTGTTGCACTGGGACTGGTCAAATGTGTATGGTTTCAATCAGGGCTCTACGGTAGCTGACTGTGGCTCAGTGGTAGAGTGTTCTCCCTAGAATCGGAAGTTAACCGGAAGTTTGTGAGTTCAATTCCCACTGAGTTCACATCTTGCGTCCTTAGAGAAGACACCTAACCCACCATTGGCGCCGCCATGGCAGCCTACTGCGGTTGCAATGCAGCACACAAATTTCCCCGGTGAGGAATCAATAGAGTATGTAAAAAAACTAAGAAAACCTCTGTTTTCTGAACAGTGGATCATAAAATACTTTGATGATGAAGTAACTTCTGGTGAAATATGAATATTTTTTATGATGCCATTTGTTTTTGTTGGTTTTACACATTTTTTTCTTCATTCATTTAGGTATGTTTGATATTTTGGATTCACATTATTGGTGCATTTGATTTCCGAAAGCTTCCAGATGAAATAAAAGTTTGAAGTAAAGTAATACTCACGGTATGACTTTGATGTCCTCTTTTCCATGAAGAATATAGTCAATAATTTTGTAGAAGATAATTTCCTGAAGAGAAAGAACAGAAAAAAAAATTCTTGATTTAGTCTGGGTACAAAGTCCCTGGTATTTATCGATGTACCCAATCAAAATTTAGCGGAATTACACAAAAAAAATCTTAAGATGCATAGGACCCCATCCACAGGAAATTAAGAAAAAAAAAACTGAATGTGCCATATGTAGACTTACTGAAAGCATTAGTAATTGAATGAAGAGCGTTGTCGATAATGGTCGTCAGACTTTTGTCTGATGCTAATTCGATGTTCAGGGGGCTATGCTAAACCAAAACTGTATAATTCGATAACGTGTTCTGGCCAATCAAATAACAGTTGTTACTGCCGGAAGATATAAAAAAAAAAGACATTATCAGAATATGGATTGTTTTATATCACAGTAAAAATATGTCAGAATGTATGTTTTAGTTATTCTCCGAAGAGTTTGACAACAATTTCTCTTCTTCAGCTTTAATTTGAAGCTTGCCACAAATTAGAACTTGAAAAGCACACAGAGTGCAGACCTCTGCCAAGATCT
Source organism: Neostethus bicornis (assembly GCA_902685375.1). Classification (NCBI taxonomy): domain Eukaryota; kingdom Metazoa; phylum Chordata; class Actinopteri; order Atheriniformes; family Phallostethidae; genus Neostethus; species Neostethus bicornis. The sequence continues at coordinate 7,095,965 of CACRXE010000076.1, read as the reverse complement.
GCAGAAAAAGGCCAGCCCATTTTTTTCTGGGTGCATATTAACACCCCAAACAGGTCTCCAGTCTAAGGGTCACATCAACCAGTCACACTCACACTAAGACCAACTTGAGCTAACTAATCACCCCATCGTGGATATTTTCAGAGGTTGGAAAACCCCACATATGCACAAAGAGGAATTAAAATCTTTTATTAATTTTATTATTTTATGTATGCAAATAAGATTGGTAAAAGTTTAAGTTAGTAGAGAAGCTGAAAAGCTGAAGTTGGCCAAAAAGTTAAAAAAAAGAAGCTAAACCTTGCCGTAAAGTTGATAAAGAAAGATTTTTTAAAAAAAATGTCTTAAAAAAAACAAAAAACAAAAATAAAAAAACATAGGCAAAAAGCCAAAAGGCTATAAAAAAAAGCTAAAGTCAGCTAAAAAAAAAAAATAAGTAAGGTTGGCTGAAAAGTTAAAAAGCTAAACTTTGCATAAATACTAAATTAGAGCTTAAAAAAATCAGAAAGCTAGCTAAAAAGCAAGAGTTAGTTGAAAAGGGGAAACGCTCAATTAAAAAAGCTAAGAAGTAAATTAAAATTACTCTTGTACCCAAACGGGGACGTGGATCACCCCTAAAACTTAATCACTTCTTCGCCATACCATTGTGGACATAGCCAGAAACTTTGATGAAATCCCACCCATAACTTTTTGAGTTATCCTGTACCCAATGACTCACACACGGCATCTTAAAACCTCCTCATTTCACGTAGATACATCACAGCGCTAAAAATGTATCATAAACAGCAGCCGAGACAGAAGTACAATATCCTTCACATTTCTTTTCAAAATTAAATAATTGTTTTAGCTGAATTGTCTAAATAAATGTCATAAAAGTATTTATTCTTGGTCTGCTTGTGTAACGTCAACCTGTTCTGGCGTTAGGTCCGGGTAATGCGACCTAAAAATTCCATTTCCGCGGTTTTTAAGCAAAACGAGATTTTCTATTTTTTTCTGCTCTACTAAAAAACAAAGAATAAATAACACACACAAAAAAAGCAGATGACAACGACAGAAAACATTTGAAAATCAATGAACATAAAGCAAAATGGCGTAAAACCGAAAGACTTGCTTTTGGAAAAATATGTCCTTTTTAAAATGTACATACATTTAGAACACAATTCAGTTTAGCTGACTAATTAATGCTATATTTGCTGTAATAAGATCTAGCAGTTAAGAAGTAGTTAGCTTAAAGTAGTTAAGAAGAAAAATAGCAAAAAAAGACACTTTCTATTGTCCATAAAACATGACTCTTCGTATTGGCTAATGATAGCCAACAATCCAAGTAGGGCTGAAACAACTAATCGAATTAATCGATTATAATTGATTATTGAAATAGTTGTCGACTAATTTAGTCATCGATTAATCGTTTAGAAAGTTTTAGCTGTCAACTGCACCTAATATTACACAACTTGATTGTTTTTTGTGTATTTTTTCTCATGTTAACCTAGGCCATTTTTGTTTTGTACTATACCTCTGAACAGGGTTAAATTTGCAAATCTAAAACTGTTAACGATTTCTTGTTTTTAAATGTGATCCTGGATGGTCAACATTTTACATTTTATGTCTTTTTAGCCAGTACTATAAAACACATTTTATGGGTGCTCGTGATTTACCTTTACTGTAAACAGTAAGTAGATTTATTATTTTATATTTGCTGTAGAACTGGTAATATTCTCCCTCTTTATTTCACTGAAAGATTAACATTTTTATTTATTAGAATGAGCTCAATCTGTTGTTTAAGTGGTTATGAGTTGTGTTTCGCAAAACTACATTCAATAAAATGCCAAAAAACTATTATTTATTAAGTTGCCAATTTTACTCGATTAATCGATTAATCGAACCAATAATCGCCAGATTAATCGATCATCGAAATAATCGTTAGTTGCAGCCCTAAATCCAACAATTAGTTTTTGATTTCTTCAATGGAAATGGGACGGGCATTAAAACAAAGAGCATTGAAAACAGAGGACATTGGGAATGAATCCTAGGATAAATAAAGAATAAGTGAAAGGTACACATAAGAAACAGAGGTCTACATTTCCTCACCCTGCCATCTGGAGTTTTGGGTCCATCATAAGGTGGTACTTCTCCCATCAAAATGGGCCACAAGTCAAAGAACTCCTGAAACACAAATAGAGAAAGTCTGAGAAGTAAAAAAAGTGCTGATGTAGCTGCTTCTTTGTCATAACCAGATACATTTACAGGAAGTATGTAGACCCATCCAGAAGAAGCAGTCGGTTTAAAAACGCTAACTCCAGCAGCCTTCTAAGTGTGTGTGATATTGATGTCCTGTCTGCAGAAAATGCAGAGTTCCAAAAATAAAAGCTTGTAGTCAAGCTTCTAGTTTCATTTATTCTTCTTCGTTCACTAAATCCAGCACCCCGCCATCTGTGCTGCCAGACAACACGTGTTTATTTTCAGATAGCAGGTGTCTGAAATCTACTGGCAGATGTTAGTAATTAGATGGCGGTCACAGGCAATAAGTTGTATTCATGATCATGTTTCACTTTACTCTTAAGCATCACACAACGATCGAAGGGTGGAGTTTAGTTCGATATGCTTTTATCAACACACAAAGGGAGAAATCAAGGAGATCAGACAAGGAATGCTGGAGGGACACTTGATGAATATCACCTCGTAGAAGATAAGGAAAAAACCCAGAAATAAACAAAGGACAACGAAGAGATAAAGTATGAAGAAAAAAAAGGCTGTACGCTCAAATAAAATGAAACAAAGAAGGGAAAGGATAACACATTTCATTTTGATTTCTTTTGAACCAGTATTGGTTAATTACTTAGTTTTGAACTTCATTCAACTGATGAATTTGATTGTGTTTTCGGGTCTGATTTGTCACCATCAGTGTCCCTAAGAAGGGCTTCTGGTGATTACTAATCAATTCTAGTTGATCTTCTTGTTCCTCTCTTTGTTTTCCATCTACTCAGCAACCAACCTTGGTCTTGGTCATATCCAGTAGACCCACAGAGTAGCGGTCACAATTTAGAAAAGCCCGGACTGTGTACAAGGCTTTGTGGAACTGCCTCTCGATGTCTGTCAGCTCTTCAAAAACCTTGCTGGCTGACCACAAAAGAACCTGGACAACAAAACACAGTCATTCAACTTTCAATGGTTTTGTAAATGTCTATGGTTACAAATTACAACTATTTCTTACATAATGATTGTTTAATAATCATGTAATAATTATTTCTACACTATTCAAGCTACTAAATGAAGATTTCAAGACTGGATCTTCAGAGCTTTTCAACAATTTCCACAGAAACTCATTTTGTTTAAATTCCACTCAGTAGTTTTCCATTTGTTCCGTTCCGTCATCTTCCGCTTGTTCCGGGGTCGGGTCGCGGGGGCAACAGCCTCAAACGGGTAGCCCAGGCCTCTCTCACCCCGGCTGCATCCTCCAGCTCACCCGGAAGGATCCCAAGTCGTTCCCCGGCCAGCTGTGACCCACTGTCTCTCCAGTGGGTCTGGGGTCTGGCCCTTGGTCTCCTCCCGGTGGGACGTGCCCGGAACATCTCACCCGCGAGGCGCTCAGGGGGCATCTTGACCAGATGCCCGAACCACCCCATCAGGCTTCTCTCAACCTGATTTGTCAGTTTATCTAAATTGTTAAAAAAAAATAGAAGCCTGTGTTTTAAATTGTCGAGCAATTTAAAACACAGGCTTTTATTAACACACGAGCTCCTCGACACCATCGAACTCATCCGGGAGGAGCTCGGTGTCGAGCTCCTCCCGGATGGCAGAGCTCCTCACCCGATCTCTGAGTGAGAGCCCAGCCACCCTGCGGAGGAAGCTCATTTTGGCCGCTTGTACCCGCGATCTCATTCTTTTGGTCACCACCCACAGCTGGTGACCATAGGTGAGGGTTGGAACGTAGATCGACATGTAAATGCAAACTCAGTAGTTTTCTTTTTTTTTAATAGTGTCTTGAAACTCCAATGTGTGATACACAAGAAAAGCTCAACAAACTAAGGTTGTAAAAATCACACTCAGTCAGCAGTGTGAACATTTACAGCTACAACACTGCAGTTCATTAGATCGCACATAATGCACAGTCACTGACGGTTTCATCGGAAATTCAACACAAATCTGAAATATCACCTGGTTTGCAAAATAGACTAAAGCTCCATATGGTGTGAAGAGCAGTGAGGTAATTGGATAACAAGTAGGGTACATGAAGAACTCTCCTACACCTACAAATGAGGCCTTAATTAGACCCTCTCCTTATCAGTCCTAGAAATCTTAAAATGAGATGAAACTCGTGAGTTCAACATGAGTTTTGATTTCATCCTTGTTGTGACTTCTTTCAGTTGATTTGCGTAGCTCTCTTTCTGTATATTTGCATCAATATGAACATCCCTACCTGTCCTCTTCTGGTTTCACAGTTGTGCAGGTAGCTCAGGTGGAACACTCTCAGGATTAGGTTAGCGAAGAAGAGATATTTATTAAAAATCTGGAAAAAGAGACAAAAAGCGTAATTAAGACAGAATTGTGTATTTTAATGTCTTTTGGCATTGTCGGCAGGATATTTTACGAAGTAAAAAATATGTGTCGTTGAGCTTTAATAGAAACATAGTTTATCAGGGCCAGAAAGTATTTTTCTTTAAATACAAACAATGTTTATATATTTTTTACAGAAGTTTTTTATGTCCTCTCACTTTGGTTTGTTGCAACATTTTTGCAGTGTTTGCGTAAATTATTTAAAGGACCTGCTACTGTGTTTGGGTAACATTTTACCATTTTGTTACGCACTGTTGAAGTGCGTAAATTCATGTTTGTGATTGTTTTCAAGACAGCTATGTAACGTTACTTCAAAAAAAGTCACATCTGGAAAAAAAATATATATAATTTTGTTTTTGCCTCTGTCGACCATTTCTTTTGTAACACCAAACCAGTCAAGTTAGATGATTTATTGGTTCTGCAATAAATTTGTTTTTCTCTTAACATGGGTTTTTCATTTATTACTCGTGATGCACATAGTTAAAATAGGGATTGATTAAAAAAATTAATTTTTTTTTTCTTTCTTTTTTTTTTTACAATTTAATGATGTTCTTAGTTGATTTTTCTTTTTCACCACCTTGGACTTAATATTCTATGAATTCAATTAGTGGGGCTCAAATACTGCATTTTACTTGAGCATAATAGAATTGTAATAGCATTTCTGAATTGGTTTGTAACTAGATCGGATACCTACAGATAACTTTATTGCAATATGTGCCCTGAAAATTTGGCCGAGTTAACATGAACTAGTCTAGAAAACCTTATACTGATGGAAAGACTTACAGACAAGCTTACAGACAGACAGACTTAATAGTAGTGAAGGAATTAGCCTGAAGCTCCTTTATGTAGGTCAACAACTTCTGTTTGACAGCACTTGAACAGATGGTCCGTACCATCGTCTTCCGCAGATGGTCCTATCTAGACGTATTCTAAAAAAGAACTGGAGCACTCAAAGAACACTAATTGATTTCTCTTTTTCTAATTTATCTTAAACCTCTCGTTCACACGTTTGACATTGTATGCATTACTTTTTCATAGCGTCACTTTTTAAAGATCTATTGATGTAACTAAAACATTAAAGTGGTGAGGTAAAAGTTAAAACTAAAAAATAGAAAACAGAAATTTTATAATAAAATAAAATAAAACCTCTTTTGACTTTAAAGACATTTCAAGTTCAGAAGTTCTCCTTCTGTCTGCATAATAAATCAGTTATGATTTTAAAAAAAGTAGAGAAACAGGAATAAGTCGACACTAGACATTAAACCCTATACCTCCGCCACGCCTGGTCTCACAAATTTTCAAAAGAATGGTTGAAGTTTATGTGATCTCTCGGTTGAAGCAGTCATATGTGGAAAGTTTTAGACTTTAACTTTTTTCCACACGGCCCTAAACCTAATCAATTTATCTATATTTACAACTGAGTAACAGTAGGTAGTTTAATACTCGTATTTTTTGGAGTATAAGACACAGTTTTTTCATACTTTGAACATGGGTGTGACTTATACTCCGGAGTGACGTATATGTGTTTTTCTTCTTTACTACGCATTTGTGGCAGGTGTGACTTATACTCAGGAGCGACTTATAGTCTGAAAAATAGTCCCTTTGGTAGTTTGGAGATGTGACGTTCACAAAAGTGGTACGGAAGACCGGAGAGACCCAAGAACTCAATGCCTTTGCCACAAAATGTGAGTGGAGGCATAACAATGCAAGCACACACCAATCAGACTAAAGCTAGAACAGCAAATGTTCAATTTTTGATGTAACTTTTTGTTTTCACTGTCCTTACAGTGGTTTAAAAAATTGATAGGGAAAGACAAAAACTGGATTCAACTCCTACCTCTTCATCTTTGGCTGTGAAGCTCGCTCCCTCCAACTTATTGATAGCCATCATGACTGCCACCATGTCTTTACCATTCATGATCGGGATGGCGAGGACACTTTTGGTGGCATACTCAGTCAGCTCATCCACAAAGTTGCTGAAATGAGAGCTCTGGGTGGGGAAAACAAGAGAAAAAAACTTATTAAATTCATTCTATAACTTAATGGTGCAGTGGCTAGCGCAGTGGCTAGTACAATGCCTAGTGCAGTGGCCAGCACAATGCCTAGCGCAGTGGCTAGCGCAGTGGCTAGCGCAGTGGCTAGCGCAGTGGCTAGCACAGTGGCTAGCACAGTTGCTAGAGGTTGTCCCGCCCTCCAAAAACATGCATGTCAGGTTGATTGGCCGCTATGAAATTGCCCCTTGGAATGAGTAGCTCAGAAGACGAAATGAAACTATGTCTTTGTTACTTTAATGAACACTTTGCTACGAATAAAGACTTTGATAATCCATAAACTCAAAGCACTTCATGTTGTGGTTCAACTATTGTTACCCCCGAGCATACAAAGTTATGGCTTGAGTATTGTTCTGGAGTGTAACCTGATAAGCTCTGTGACCGACTGGTGATTGCCCGAGGTGTACCCTGCGAACCAGTGTTGAACAAGTGACTTTTAAAATTAAATAACAACTGCACATGGTCATTAGCTGCCATATAGTGATAAAACTTAAGTCAGAAAATTTTTTAGTCTTTTGTTTCAATTCTTTTTGTGATGCTTAATCAAAGTAGAGGAGTAAAACATGACCAATTATATTTAACTTTTTTCTTAACCAAAAGCCCTAAATTCATTCTGTCTGAAACTAATAAGTATACCGTGTGTCCGACCAGTGACCTGTTTAGCTTGCACATTGACTCCCATCTGGTACAGACTAGTACTGGGCTAGTACAAGCTCTCTCACCCCCACTACTTAACGTTGGACAAACAGTTCTGAAACTTACTAACTGAATGGTTGTTCTTCCTACTAAAGATTTCTGTTAATGAAAAACACGAGTTCTTTTAAACTTTGGACATAAATTATTTTGTCAGATCTTCAAAATAAAAGTCAGATCCTTGCTTGTAAACACCCAGACATGAGGCCCATCATTGTCAGGGTATCATTTATGGTTTGATTGTACTCTAGTCTCTTAACTATTTAAGTCAGGGGTGTCCAAATCCGGTCCTCGAGGGCCGTTGACCTGATAGTTTTCCATATGTTCTTGCATCTACACACCTGATCCAGTTAATCGTGTGAATGTGCCAAATTCTATTGGCTATTGATTTCACTTTTTGTGCATCAGCTGTATTGAACCAGGAACAAATGGAAAACCTTCAGGACAATGGCCCTCAAGGTTCGAATTTGGACACCCCTGATTTAAGTGTAAATATGAGTGGCACTCTGAACAAAAAGTTTTTTTTCAAAAGGGCACTTGGTTGATTCTGACAATTGATGGCCACCTCGTGTCCTTCTTTGGACATCCTTGGTGAAGACAATGTGTAGTCTGTTCTGAGAATGAATTGGCTTGACTTTTTATCGGGTCTTGTACTCTTTCATAGAGAGCATATCTCACCTAAATCGCACTTTAAATCAGATTTTGTCATAGTCTGATATTCTATGTAATTATTAACAGTGGTGGAACGTAACGAAGTAAATGTACTTCGTTACTGTACTTAAGAAAAAAAATTGTGTATCTGTACTTTACTTAAGTAAAATTTAAGACCGGTACGTTTACTTCACTACATTTTTAGAGCAAATATTTTTTAGAGCAAATATCTGTACTTTTACTTCGCTACTTTTTAAAAGTGTGTTTTACATTTTTCATTACGTTTTTGTTCAGGAATTTGAAAAATACACAGGTTTTTTTCAACGCATCTTGAAGCCACATCGCCAAAATCAAAACAAGCAGTTGATCGGGAGAAGAAGTCATGAATCGAGAAACATTTTCCTCATTCATTCAGCGCCAAAAACCTAACATCAAATACAAATTAAAAAGAGTCAGAAGATCGTTGTTCGTTGTGTTTACTTCTAAATAAAAAGTTGAGCCATCATTACACAGAGCAGGGGCGGATCTAGAATTTTCCAAAGGGGGTGGGGCTTTGACAAAGCCAATATAGGGTGACTGGGGGCTTCCTCCCAAAACATTTTAAAAAATAAGTGTCATTTTCTTCAATTTTGGCGGCCCATTTACTGGCCATTCTAAGGGGTTGCTTGACTTGTTCCCTTTCCTTTTATTTTTTTTTTTTTTTTTTTTTTGTGGCCCAAAAGAGGCGGGAGAGGGGGGTCACACCCCTGCAGAGTATCTATCCTGGTTACCATGGTGACACCCTATAGCACAAAATTAACATTTGAATTATAAGCAAATACTTTTACTTTTTACTTAAAAAATACAATTTATACCAACTACTTTTGTACTTTTACTTAAGTAGATTATTTTTATTGGTACTTTTACTTTTGTATTTTTTTGCCTAATTATCTGTACTTTTACTTAAGTACAAAAAGTGAGTACTTCATCCACCACTGATTATTAATATAGTTCAGATATTTCTGCTGAAAAGTGTCTGACTGTACAGATGGAAAATTGAGACATAAATAGAAACAGCAAAGCCCCGGTTTACATATCCCGTCTAATTGAGCTGCACAAGTCGGAAAGCAATGTGACACATTTAGTGAATGTCGAGCCATTTCTGTTGAAAAAGATGAGGAAAGCAAAATAACAAAGTGCAGAATAGATTAAAGGTGTGTTATAGTGCTGAGTTTGTGAAAATGGCTAAGGGCATACGTGACCTCTGGGAGTAATCTGGGATCGCTCTAATTCAGGACAGATTAACAAGCTTCTATGTACAGCCTCTCCACTTTCCTCAGACACTCACTCAGACACTCACACACCCACTAAGAATATCCAAACACAAATGACCAAATTACACTCACTCTGTAAAATGTGTCAGTAATTTAATTCATTTTGGATAGGGAGAGACAAATGAGCAGGGGAAAGCGAGGCCAGCTCTTAGTCACCACATAATCTCCACCCACAACACAGAAATCCTGACAGGTTGGCCACCCTGTGCTAGATTGGATTGGGATGGAAATAGCATGTGGAGAGACAGTGATTTCCAGTCTGTGCATTACTAAAAGGCCATTCTCCATGCATTAGCATCATAAAGCCAGCCAATTATATGGAAACATTAGCTGTCCCTTTTGCTGCTTGTGGGCAAACCGAGGCTTGGAGCTTTTGATCGTTCCAGCCGCCACATTTCCCATCGCGCTTTTATGCGTTTGTCTGTGGCCCGGGCTTGATCGTCGGAGGTTTGAAGCAGCATGATGTTTGTTCTGTCATGGCTCACAGTGAAGGCCCCAACAAGCAGGCCTGGGAGTACAATTGGAAGATAAAAAAAAAAAAGTCCAAATGGGAACAATCAACTTGGGTCTGTTTTGTTTGTGCATCAGCTGCTGAGCTCTCTAATCTCCCTTGAAAGGATGTGATTGAACTGATACCGAGGAGTGCTTGTAATCCATCAGTTATGTGGAGTGGGCTGCTGCTTTATTAAGTGTAAATGTCAAAATAACACTTTGGGCAGGTATGTGCAGGGGAGGAGGCGTAGGTGGACGTGAAGGTAGTGGACCTGCAGCACCATGATTGGTACATGAGAAAAAAGCTTGCCAGCTATTTTCAAATGTCAAAGGTATTGCCTATAATGAGATTGAGCCAGACAGAATTAGATAGGGTGGTACAGCGGTGGTATGTTTCCCCCTTGTGTTCAAAGAGAATAAAACAACGAGAAGCCTGGCATTCTTCGCTTACTAGTAGAAATCACAAGCATATGGAACATTACCCATTTTCATCAACGTTTGAGTAAATTAGTTTAATAAACTTGTCTTTCTTTACAATTAAATGCAAAGAAGGACTTTTTTTAAAGTATTAAAACATGATTTGTCTCTACCATGTGTGTTTACCTGTGACACATCAGGAACGTTGACCATCTTTTTGCTGGTGGCCACATGTCCCACGATGCCCATATCCAATGGGTACACAATTTCACTCTCAGGTGGCACCAGGCAGTCTTCATATATTGAATCTTTATGGACATTGAATAACCTAAAAATGCACAAAAATCAGTTTTAGCCTCTTGTGACACAGCATGGTGAACTCATTTTGGTCTGGAGGGACCAAATTATCATTTTTGAATTTAGGAGAAATTAGCAACAACCCATATGTGTTCAGGACGGCACGATGGTGCAGTGGTTAGCACGGTGGCCTCACAGCAAGAGGGTGAGGGATTGTGTCTGGAAGTCGGGGTGAGGCTTGAAACAATAGTCTTTCTGTGTAGAGTCTGCATGTTCTCCCTGTGTATGTGTGGGTTTTCTCCAGGTGCTCCAGATTCTTCCCACCCTCCAAAAACGTGCATGTTAGGTTAATTGGCTACTACAAACAGCCCCTTTGTATGGGGCAATCCAATATGGATGGATGGCTGTTTGTATGTGTGGCCCTACATGAGACTAGCAACCTGTTCAGGTGTACCCTGCCTGATGCACTGTGACCGAAATAAATAAATAAATAAAAAAAAATAAAAAATCTATATAATCTGATCTATATAATGTAAACAATTATAGTAACAATTGCATTACTTTTGTACTTGTATTACTTTTTCATTTGATGTTCTAATTTTCATTTTATGTATTATGATTGATTTCTGAATATTTACTTATATGTTTTATGATGGATTTCTAAGTATTTACTTATATGTTTTTTTTTTGTTTTTATGATGACTTTAAAAAAAGGGTCGGCGAAATCAGCGTTTGCTTCAGCCGATACCTTTTCGGTCCTTTGCTAAAATATAATTATTTTTCTTTCTTTCATTAATGTGAAATTACACTGTGACCGAAATAAATAAATAAATAATAAATCTCAGCCGGGTTAGGCTCCAGCTCCCTCCGCAACCCCATTAGGGATAAGCGGTTCAGATGACAAGACAAATGTTGAATTTAGTGTTCGGGTCTTAGGAGGAGGTCCGGAGTTACACAATTTGTTGTCTTTATTTTGTTCATGTATTGAATGTCAACCAACGTGTAGCTTTCTGTCTTTAGAAGGCTCTAAAATATACATTCCTGCACAATTTGGCTAACATGGTTAGCATCCAAATGGATTTGAAATATCGAAGGACGTGACTAGAAATGTATTCAATACACAATGAATCATTATTTCATTGGAAGTTTTGAGTCGTTTTTTGTTAGACCAAGTTCAGTGTCAGCCATGTTTGCTATTCGCACATCTTTAAACCCCTCTGACAAACGTTTTGTGCAGGTATGTGTTCTACAACCTGGTGGCCAGCTCTGCCACGCCATTCCTCTGCCGGTACATGAAGAGACTCATACGGTCTGCCCTCATCATGAAACTGAGATGTTTCATGAGTTTGAAGATAGACTTTTCCATTTGTAAGTTGTCTTGGATGTCTCTTATCAGGTCGAACATGATCTCACTCTCATCCACCATGGTCAACTCATGAAACTTGCTGATGTCCACAGCTGTTTTGCGGTTGCTGTCTAGCAGGTCCGAGATGACTTTGGGTCGTAAGTATCGGTCGTAGAACTCTTTTGCAAACTGAGGGTTTGCATCCAGGAACTGCTCTGCTGCTGCGGCGTCCACCATGGCTGCTGCAAATCAGGAACAAGTTTCCATCAGATAGAAACTAGTTTTGGGCTATTAATATTAACACATTTGACAAAACGATTGGATTAAGTTGCCAATAGCTATGAGTCATCACTATTTCACCCTGCAACAAACTGGCGACCTATACAAGCTGGACCATGCCTCGGACTTACTCAGGGATTCATATAGGTTTGAAAAATAAAATAAACTGAACATCATTAAAAAAACGTTTTTTGATTTTTTTTTTTAAATCAAATTTTGAATTTTGAACAAAATTTTATGGCTCCATCAGGATTGATTTTTTTTTTCATTAATGATCCAAACTCATTGTAAAAGTTTGAGAGTAACAGTCATAAATATGCCGGGTAAAAAAAAAAAAAATTCAATCTCTGCTGCCAAAAAAAAAATGGGCGAAATATACCAAAAAAGCTCATAAAATTACAAGCTGATGTTAGTTTTATGGCAAATCAACTCAAATTTGATCATTGAGGAGAGAATAAAAATTATAAGCTGTTTAAATATAAACTTTAACACAATCCGACACAAAATTTCTTTAAAGTTTTTCTGTCATCTTCTCTAAATTCTAAGCTGGTGACAATTTGTTGATTTTAAAACAGCATATTTTTCATATATGAAATAGACAATATGAACAGTAACTTAATTGTTTTACCTGTTCAGGCCTTCTTATTGTGTGTGTAATCCCTCTGTCCTGCTAACCGACCCGACTGCAGGTGTCTGAGAACAGAAAAAGGATTACATGGATGGTTTTAAGTGGTCATGTGTGGACATAAGCCTGCATCCAATTACAATGTCGGGATTATGATCCAGTTCAATGTTTGATGACACCTTCGGGGTTCTTCTCTATGTTCCACAACAAGATGCTGGTAACACCGTTAACTACTGGGATAGGGTTATGTGGGTAAATCCTTGTTGATGTAACTAGTTAAACAGGTTATTTGTTGACAACATTGAATTGCTCATGTGAACATTTATTCTTTATCTGCAGCTCATCTGAGGTCGGCAGCAGCTTTGAGATTCTGTTTAATTGTCAGGACAAAGTGTTTCAAAGCCATTTCCTCATGGATGTTTTTGGGGTCAAAGAAGTATAACATAAGAAATCCCTAGAAAACTTCAAAATGATGCCGAAATCACCTCTCTTGGCCTTCATGGACAGGTTGTTGTGATACCCTCCCCTGCCACCAGAGGGAGCGCAGTACTTTCCTCATCACCCTGATTAAGAACACCTGAGATTGATTTCTGATACCACACACCTGTGGACCCTGCTGACTACTTAGGGGCAATCACGTCCCCAGACTTCCATGTCGGGTTATTGTCATCTTTCCCAGCTAGTGCCTCCTGGTTCTCTGACCATTAGTTATCTTTGAACTCTATTATTTTACCGTAATTTCCGGACTATAAGACACACCGCATTATAAGGCGATACAGTGAAGGCTGGGGTTACGTTATGCATTCACTAAATGGTGCTGCGCTAAAGGAAATGTAAAAAAAAAAAAAAAAACAGTCAGATAAGTCAGTCAAACTTTATTATCAGAACTGCGTCCACCTGTGTCATCTCGAACACACCGAGTGTCTCTTGGTAGGAGCCATTTCCTGGTTTTTACACAAACACACAAATGGAAATGAGCGCCGTTTCATATATCCCAGCATGCACCGCGCACTACTTCTTCTACGGGGGAAATGGAGTCAGTGGCTGTTAACCGCAGTTGCGACACCTGTTGTAGCTCAAAATTGATTCATATATAAGGCGCTCCGGGTTAAAAGGCGCATCGTGGACTTTAGAGAAAATTTAAGGTTTTTAGGTGCGCCTTATAGTGCGGAAAATATGGCATTTAAATGTTTGGATCCAGAGTTAATCCTGTGGCTTTTGCCTTACAGACTTACTTGACTTCTGTTAAGAAATCCTGTTTTGTCCTGGATTTGGGTCATCTTCCTTTTACATCACAACACTGATAATTGATGAACAAAGATTGATAACAAAGACAATCATGTAGGAGAGAGCTGAAAATAAAATAGTTGGTTCAAGAGGTTAAAAGTTGCACTTCAATTTTGTGCCCCTCAATGAAGGCAAAATCGATAATATTTTGATTCCTGTCTCATCTCTGAGTTCCTTCCAGATCATACACATCAGGTGGGCATTAATGTTTTGTTAGATTCTCTAATTTTATTCTAGTTGTCATTTTTTTTAAATTGTAACAATTGATTGATAACATAATTAAAAATAACGTAAAAGTCTAGACTGTTTTCAACTTGATCTTCATACTCAGGGGCGGATCCAGGATTTTCAAAGGGGGGCGGGGAGACGTGAGGTCATTGACAAAGCCAGTCGCTGGGGGCGCTGGAGGCGCTGGGGGCGTTCCCCCCCAGAACATTTAAAAAAATGAGAGTCATTTTTCTGCATTCTTGCGGCCTATTTGCTGGCCCTGCAAGTGGATAGCTTGACTAGTCCCCTTTCCTTTCTTCTTCTTCTTTTTTTGTTTTTGGACCAAAAGGTGACTTTTTTAAAGTAAAAAGTCACAATTTCTAATAAAGTTAAAAATATTTAGACAAAAAATACTCTAGTAAAGTTTTTAATTTGACCAACCAATGAGTATCACAACCCCAAATAGGATAAAGTCTTTAAAAAAAATATATCAAAGACTAAATAAAAGTTGAATACATTTCAAGTTTTGCATTCCAGAAGTCAATGCGTGTGTCTAAAACAGTATTCATAAGTCTAATAATCAGTGAATTCAACGAGGGAAAAAGAAAATTTGGGTGTTCCCACAATAAGAAAAGTGCATTGTGTTCTCTATTTTTTTTCCAACACAACCTTCCTGCTTACTATATTTCTTTGCTAGTTTAAAACGCTGCACTGTAAAGCAAAACACATGCTGTTGGATCACTCCTGGCATGCCCTAGAAAAAATATGCTAAAGCCACTTTCTCTAACCCGAGACATTGCTGGTGTTATGCAAAGTGGAAAAAATAAAATTTATGTGCGGACACAAATGACAGGTGGGTGGACAGATTTATTGATCTAGAAAATGCAGGAACAGAATGAAGATGGTGATGATAAGCAAGCTGGTTGGCATAGGCAAGAATAAGAAATGGATTAACTCATAAACAACTTCTCAAAATGAGACGCTGAGAGACTAAAGATTGTGACAAGACAAACAAAAGTCTGGCTTCCACTAAACTTCTAGCCCTGATGAGGTGCAGATGGGAAACACGACCACGAAGCCACAACATGAAGACAAAAATAAACCCAGAAATGTGCACAATGAATCAGAAGCACATAGCGTTCTATTCCAGAGTAACAGTTTTGCTTTGACTCCCAATTTAAGAACACCTTTAGAAACAAAATACTCATCTTCATAAATGTTATTGACATATGTTTTTAAAATTTGGTTCGTGAAAACGTATCAAACTCATGGGATTTAGCGAACAAAATGAGTCACTTATTATCTTAACAATAACTGTTAGAGTAGTGGGCAACAGCTACGTGGCTAGATGAGATTATTTTATCAGCTTAATGCAGCTGCCTCAAGACCTCGACTTGGTTCAGAAGCAATGAATGGTCTTTGTAAAGAGCACTTTGCTGAAAGTTTACGGGGAAACAGCTCAGTAGATCTAAATTAAGGTTATACATTATTCATAGCTGCAATTATGTTTGATTATCCTTTTCAGTTATTGATTTGTTCATTTTTCTGCAGCTGGAGTCTTCGTTATTTAGCATAAAATCCGTCTTTCTTGTGTCCTTGCCGTCTCTTCATACACTGAAAATTAGGTCAAGGGTATGAGAAAAAAGGAGAAAAAACTGTTCAAGATGGAGCAATGGGTCAGCGACTGGCCCAATGCCTCCAGCTACATGGGAGAAAGTTTAGACTGTCCCCCTAAAAAACTACAAACTACAGTAAATAGAAAAAAATATATAACAAATGGCTGTATTTTTTTCTTTTTTTACACAAAGCATGATAAAAGTTCTGCCCTGACTAAAAATAGATAATATTTCTATTTTAGTTTTGGAGTATACATACATTTATATGTGTATTATTTGGAAGAGAACATACTGTATTACTACTGTGCTAGCGTCTCTGTATTAGCTGCCGATTGAATTTAGAATTATGTTTAAAATCCTTGTACTATCCTACAAGGCCCTAAACGGCATGGCCCTATCTTACATTAGTGACCTTATAGTACCTTATCAACCAAGCAGAACATTTAGCTCACATAAGACAGGGCTGTTAGTGGTTCCTAGGATTTCTAAAAGTGCAGTTGGCGGTAGAACCTTTAGCCACCAAAATCCAGCTTTATGGAATAAGCTCCCAGCTCAAGTGAGAGAAGCATGGCCCTATCTTACATTAGTGACCTAATAGTACCTTATCAACCAAGCAGAACATTTAGCTCACATAATACAGGGCTGTTAGTGGTTCCTAGGATTTCTAAAAGTGCAGTTGGAGGTAGAGCCTTTTAGCCACCAAACTCCAGTTTTATTGAGAAAGCTCCCACCTCAAGTGAGAGAAGCAGACACAGTTCCACGTTTTAGGGTAGGCCTAAAGTGTTCCTCGTTGAACAAGCTTATCACCAGGCCAGCTAGAAACAGATACATTTAGCTGATGTAGTTGCTAGTTGGCTGCTAGATACTAGAAGCTTGGGAAAGAATGGGACATTGGGGTTCTGTCCTCTAATTCTATCTACCATTCTCTGACAGATTGCCTTGGGCGCTTGATGTATTCACTTTGCCCTTGATTGATCCCTGGCTTTCCTATCTTGGAACCCCTTCCCATTTCATTCATAGTTCTCTAATGCATTTCCAAGTATTTTTTTTCACCACTAGTTGGTACAGTAGAAATCCCATGTTGTCCACCTCTCTCTTCCACCTCCTTGGTAGAGTTCTGTTTCAGATTCCTGAAACAAAACACAAGAGAACATTCCAGGATCAACACTAAATTGTAGAGGCTGAACCAAAGAATAATTAATAGATGCTATTTTTTAAAGAGTGATTTTTAAAAATTTACTTTTAAAGGCTTGTAGTGTGTAAAGAAGACAACAAAAATCATAAACTGTTTGGATTGATCTTCCTGAAACTCAGTTTCTTTCGAGATACTATCTTTGATTCTCAGAAGAAGAAATTTGTCTTATACGACTGCATGTTTCCTACTGGTTATTTCCGCCTTGAGGTGAGGAACCACAAGCTTTCGTCAGATCAGATGACAGCAACTCTAAACAAAGATTTGTGGCTAAGGTTTCAGTTTGAAAGACAAAACCAGCTCAGTTGGTTTCAAACTTGTTAAAAATGTAATCATACTTGCTCTTGTAAGAAGTATTTCCGAATATAAAACTATTCTACTTCAGGAAACATATTTGACAATCCTTCTCTCCAATTGCTAACTAATTTTACTATTTCAGCGTCTTTTAGAAAATTTTGGCGTTTAAATTTCTTTTAATAAATGTTTGTGTTTTTTTTTTTCCTCAAATAGTTTGTGAAAGTGAAAGTATTGGCACACGTCATTGCAACAAAATTGTTACATGACTTGTGGTAGAGTGTCGGGTTGCATATTAAAACCATCACATATTCAGATTCAAAGACTGAAAATGTTGAGATGAAACACAACAAAATTAGACATTCATGTTTTCAAAATGATAAATTGTGTGTAAATTCTTGTCTATTTGGCCTATTGATTTTATGGAAGAAACAATGCAAAAGTGATTTTTTTTTTCTTTTGTTAAACATTGATTACTAGGCTGATATTTTGCGGCTCAAAACAAATCAAATTTGTACGATAACAAGGAAAAAAATCTTTAAAAATTTTAAGAACAGTTAGGAAATGCTGTAAATCAGGGGGCAGCTGGAGGTAGAGTCTCGGTGAGGGTAGGCCACATCAGGATTTCCACAAGAAAAGGGCTGATAAAACATTCTGATGTTCTCAAATATTTACACTTTAAACACAAAATAATTATTTAAAGCAATCACTTAGTAAATAAATAAATCGGTCATAAACAAACAAACAAACTAATGATGCGGCACACACATGTGATATCAATATCAATCAAGTCAAGTTATTTGTTTCGCTGTATTTTAATATTTAAAAAATGCAAGCAAGAAAAAAATCAAAGAGTACTTTGTCAATGCATGTTATGCAATTTAAACACCTACAAAATGACTTGATTTCAAGCCAATTATTGTACCTTCCAAGTGCACATTGTTATAAAGCAGTCAGGGTTAGACTAATTATGTTTGGTACCCCTCCAACCCTCGGGATGCCTTTAGAAATAAGTGGTTCAGAAGACAAAACAAAACACTTGTCTTATTTCTTATGTTCTCTGTTTTCCTTGTATTTTTTTTTTTTATTGTTCCATTTTTTATTCTTTATTTACTTGCTATTTCTTTTTTATGATTACAGTGCTGCAGAAAAACCCAAATGTCCTACGTGTGGGATCAATAAAGTGGTTCTGATATCAAGACTGGGCCGCAAATTATTGTCATGGGCGGCCGCAAAATGGCCCACGGGCCGTGAGTTTGATACCCATGTTATAAATAATATTGATTCAATTCTTTTCAAGTATAAGGAAGGAAATATTTAAATAAACTTGATCATTATTATTTGCAAGTGAAGATATATAAATAGTACAAAATAAACCCCACAAAGCAGTAAAAACTCTTTAAGTTTTTTTAAAGGTATAAACAGAACCTGTTGCGCTGCCACTTCCTGGTTTTCAGCCAATAGTCTTGGACGTTTGGTGACGTAGAGCGAAGCAGCCTAGCATAAAATGAATGTAAAGCGGATAAAAAGTCCATCCTGATCAGGAGGAAAACTTCACAAAACATCTCAAATCACGTCTGACTGGACTACAGGTCAGTAAATATCTTTACAGGGAGAAGAAAACTGTAATATTTTGTTTTTTAGTTTACTTTCTGTGGTGTTATTAAAGTTCCACGTTGACAACTTGTTAAACAATGTAGTCCATTCATAGCTTTAAAAACACACACTCTCCCTCTCTGTCTGAAATTATAGAGCTTATTAATAACTTAATTACTTTTTATTTTATTATTACACATTTCTTACATTTAAATCACTATCAAAACAGGTAAACACCTTATTTATAAACTCAAATTATGAAACGCAAGTTGTAATTTTCACTCAAACTACTTAACTTTACTTAAAATGACTTAAATCACATTTTTTAAATTAAACTATATGAGATCAGATTTGTGCAAACAGTTTGATTTGTAGTAACCGTGTAGTTACACATCAATAGTTTTATTAGTGGTACTTTGGTCCTAGTTTGATAAATATCTGTGCTGATCATTAACAGCATGTACTTATTTGAATCATCTGAGGTTCATTTGAACTCATATCTTATCTGATTTCATTAGGTTGGAATTTGGAAAGTGTTATAAATAGAAAGTTATTCACCTATGGTCACCAGCTGTGAGTGGTGAGCAAAAGATTACAAGATCACTGATACAAGCAGCTGAAATGAGCTTCCTCTGCAGGGTGGCTTGGCTCTCACTCAGAGATAGAGTGAGTAAGGGAGTGAGTAAGGGAGACGGTGGATCAGTGCTAGAGTGCTCGCCCGCGGACAGGAAGGTCGCGGGTTCGATTCCCGCTGAGACCACCGTCTAGGGTCCTTGGAGAACACACCTAACCCCCACTTCTCCCACCATTGGCGCCGTCGAAGGGCAGCCTGCTGCGGTGTAAGGAGTGCAGCACACAAATTTCCCCGGTGAGGGATGAATAGAGTAATTCTTTTTTTTTTCTTTTTTTTTAAATATGCCATCCGGAAAAAGCTTGTTGCTCCGTCAGGTCGAGAGAAGCCAGATGGGGTGGTTCAGGCATCTGGTTAGGATGCTTCCCAAGCGCCTCGCTGTTGAGGTGTTTTAGGCCTGTCCCACCGGGAGGAGACCCAGAGGCAGACCTTGGATTAGCTAGAGCAAACATGGGCAAACTGCGGCCCGCAGGCCACATGCGGCCCGCTAAACGTTTCAATCCGGCCCGCCTAACTTGAAAAAAAGTAAATAAATAAACCTTGTTAATGTTTTATTTGCCTGCAATTCTGATGTTTTCTCACTAGATGGCGCCAAAGATATAACAACACTGCTCCCATTAAAATGTGTGTGTCTCCATGATGTGCATGCCATCAAATTAAACAGTGCACAGATATGGAAAGCCATCGGGCCCAATACACGCATGTAAACAAGTGTGTTAGTGGTTAAAACAAGCAAAATGTTACATCAAGCGCTTAGATTTCAAACCTAGCGCCGCTAAATGCACGTTTTTAAGCGCTATCGCACTAGATTTCAGACCCAGCGCTGCTAGGTTTGAAATTTTACCCTCTTGATGTAACATTTAGCGCTTGTTTAAAAACTAGCGTGCCATTCTGTTGGTCTAATCCAGGGGTTACCAGAGGACTGGGGCTGTTGGCCCAGCGACCCAGCCCCGGATAAGCGGAAGACAACAAAATTAAACAGAAATTATTTAAAATCTATTTATGATCAGACAGTACACATGGTCATCCCATTTACATGATTATTTACTTTTCCCTACAGACACTGGATCAGTCATGCATTTTGGGGACGAGTCCGGCCCGGTGGAGGACGATGACACAAAGCCTGACATTCAGCAGCCCCTCATTCTGGAAAGAGTTGAGAAAGAACCTGAAACATGGCGAACCGTCGCGTCTAATCGTCTGAAGAAACATTGCTCTTGTACCACAAAGAAAGTTCAATCCAAAATTTTAGGTTTTGTTCCAATTCTCACATGGCTTCCACGCTACCAACTCAAAGAGTGGATTCTGGGTGATATTATGTCAGGACTCATTGTTGGAATCTTACTGGTTCCTCAATCCATAGCTTACTCTTTACTAGCTGGTCAGGATCCCATTTACGGCCTCTACACTTCTTTTTTTGCTTCCATCATTTATGCTCTCCTTGGGACTTCAAGACATATCTCCGTGGGGATTTTTGGAGTGCTCTGCTTGCTGGTGGGTCAGGTTGTGGACAGGGAGTTGGCTTTGGCAGGATATCTTGCAGAAAGCATCGAGCTTCCTGGTAATGACAGCAATGTCCTGTTGGTGAACGGAACTGATGGTCTGGTTTGTGACAGGAGCTGCTACGCCATCACAGTCGGAGCAACCGTGACCTTTATCGCTGGAGTTTATCAGGTTAGAATAAGAAAGTTTAAGCACTTTGAGGATATTTTTTAGGTACTTCTCATCTCATTCCTGCTCATTCCTCTCTTTTCCGCCCAGGTGCTGATGGGAATTCTGCAGGTTGGTTTTGTCTCGGTCTACCTCTCAGATTCCCTCCTCAGTGGGTTTGCAACCGGAGCTTCCCTGACCATCCTCACCTCTCAGTTAAAATACCTTCTGGGTCTAAAGATCCCGAGACCTCAGGGCTGGTTCACTCTGTTTAAAGTTTGGTACAGCGTGCTCAGCAACGTCAAACACACCAACTTTTGTGACCTGATCACCAGTTTGTTATGTTTGGCTGTTCTACTTCCTTCTAAGGAGCTGAATGACCGCTTCAAATCCAAGCTGAAGGTAAAAAAAAAATATATATTTTTTTTAAGCAATAGACGTTTTGATTCGATTATTCAAAAGCACATATTTCTGAGCATACGTAGCTTTTTGGTGACAAGAAAGATCTTTTTTATAATTTTTTTTTATCATACCATTTGCCCAGAGCCTATCAATCTTTTCCTGATTTGGTGACAACTTAGCATTGTATTTATTTTACTCTAACTCAGAAAAGACCAATGTTGGTCCAAATGCTTGTCCAGTATTTACAATCAGTTTTTTGGTGGAGGTTTGCACTAGAAAGAAGAGGAATGAAGATTAGTCAGAGTAAAACAGAGTACATGTGTGTGATTTAAAAAAAAAAAAGGGTCGGCGAAATAAGCGTTTGCTTCAGCCGATACTTTTCCGGTCCTTTGCTAAAATATAATTATTTTTCTTTCTTTCATTAATGTGAAATTACACTGTGACCGAAATAAATAAATAAATAAATGAGAGGGATCCAAATGGAAAAGTGAGGTTACAGGGAGAAGAGATAAAGAAGGTGGAAGATTTTAAGTACTTAGGATCAACAGTCCAGAGTAGTGGAGAGTGTGGAAAAGAGGTGAAGAAGCATGTGCAGTTAGGCTGGAACAGGTGGAGAAAAGTATCAGGTGTGATGTGTGACAAGAGTTTAAGCCAAAATGAAAGGGAAAGTGTACAAAACCGTGGTGAGACCCGCTATGCTGTTTGGTCTAGAGACAGTGGCACTGAGGAAAAGACAGGAAGCAGAGATGGAGGTAGCAGAGATGAAGATGCTGAGGATCTCTCTGGGAGTGACCAGGTTCTAGTCCCTGGTTGGAAAGAGGTTTGGAACACTGACCTTTCTGTGTGGAGTTTGCATGCTTTCCCCGCATATACGTAGGTTCTCTCTGGGTACTACGTTAGGTTTAATGAACGCTACATGATTGCCCCTAGGAATGAGTGCATGGTTGTATGTGTGTGGCCCCGCAACAGACCAGCGATCTGTTTGGGATGTACCCTGCCGCTCCCTTCAAATCAGCCAGGATGTGATTCGGCACTACCCGCAACCACATAAGGGATAGATGATTAAGAAGGTAACTGACTGACATAATAAACTCATAGTTCCTTTATTTAGTCACTCGCAAAGAATTTTGGTTTATTTTTGTGCTTTGATTAATCTTTAAACGCATACATTTTATTTAATTTGAAGAAAAAAAAAATTAGTTTAGTATGTCTGTTTCCAATATGATTTTAATCAACACATCTGTTTTTCAGGCTCCAATCCCTTTTGAGCTGTTTGTGGTGATAATAGCAACGCTAGCGTCCCATTTTGGAAACTTCAACACAGTTTATGGTTCAAGTGTAGCGGGCGACATTCCCACCGGCTTCCTCCCACCTCAGCTGCCCTCATGGTCGCTCATCCCCAATGTCGCCGTTGACGCTTTCTCCATCGCCATCGTGGGCTTCGCCATCACCGTCTCCTTGTCGGAGATGTTCGCCAAGAAGCACGGCTACACAGTAGATGCTAACCAGGAGATGTACGCCATCGGGTTCTGTAACATTCTGCCATCTTTCTTCCGATGTTTCACCACAAGCGCAGCGCTGCTGAAGACCCTGGTAAAAGAGTCGACAGGGTGCCAGACACAAGTATCGGGACTGGTCAGCGCGCTCGTCCTGCTGCTGGTCCTTCTTGTTATCGCTCCGCTCTTTTACTCACTTCAAAAGTAAGCACTTAATAATAATATGACAACGTCAAACAATTTTTTTTTTATTTACTTTTTATCTGCTGGCAAATAAAATGTGATGATTGTGTTTAACTTTATCAGCTTGAGATGAAAGTACACGTTTTATTTATTGATAAAACTAAGCCCTCCTTTATTTGAACATTTATTAAATGGAGTGATTGTGATTAATAAACTAAGATACACTGGTTACAAACACACACGGACATACGCACACACCTTTACATGCACACTCATGTGTGCATGTACCTCCATATGGGCACACACTGCGTCCGCTAGTACACAAGTACAGAGACACACAAAACTATTACTTAATAAAATATTTATTAAAACTAAGTTACAGCAGCTACCACGCATAAACAAAGCCTTGTTTTTTTTTTTGTTTTTTTTTTTAAAAGATGTGTTTAGTAATAAAGCCACTGTGAGATTGCACAAAGAATTACAATTTTTCGGACTATAAGTCGCACCTGAGTATAAGTCGCACCAGCCAAAAAATGCACAAAAAGAAGGAAACTAAAATGTCAACAGAAAAATTACCCCCCCCTCCCAAAAAAAAAAAAAAAAGTAGGAAAAAGAAAATATTTAAGCTAAACAAAATTAGATTTCTTTGATTTTTTTTTTTCGACATTTTGCAAAATATAGCTTGGAAAACAAAAAAAATTGTAACTAGAAAAACATCGTCCCGCCCCTTTTTTTCTTACAACCAATGGATACAGGTTAATGAACTAACACAACCAATAAGAACTTGACATATTTTACGGTTTCCATACAGACCAGAATTCCTCTTCTACGTCTGGTCTAAAGCGTGACATGTCTTTAGATTTTAAACAGAACCTTTAAAACACTTCTGGATCCTTTTTGGCGACCTGGATAACAAAAACATTGAATCACTTTTTCATCTTCCCATTGAGGATAAACTAAAAATTCTATGAAATCCACCATTGATTTTTTTTTAGTTATTTTATTCACACACACTTTACCAACACATCACATAATTCCGCTAATGGCTCAAATAAGTGGAAGACGACGGAACGAATGGAATGTTTACTTACTTGTCTGCATCAATAAGTCGTCTTCCAATTCTTTTGTATTGGGGCGGCTTTCGCGTTAGCAGAGCGACCCAGATACTCTTGCTCTTGGCAATTTCTCCCCAAGGGTTTCCACAACTATATATGTCGGACCGAGTGCCTTTCCAGTCTTCATCCTCTTCAATGCCCTCCTCACATAATACCTCTTGTGTCTTTGATCTTATCTAGGGTCTAACTATGGTGAGATATGGCCTCAACTCCTCCCCACAATTGAATCCTATCCAAATGCTCAAAAAAAACCATATGGCATCCCCTTCATGCTGAGGAGCTATGACCCCTCCTGTTAGATACAGCTCCTCACTTTTATCTCTGAGGGAGAATCTGTTCACGCTGATGAGGACACTCATTTTAGTCAGATGTGTTTGTGATATTATCTTCTGGTTACCTGGTGACGATCGTGGAATTCCACTAGTGCACGGTTGAATGCCCTCTCTGAGTTCACAAAGTGAACGTAAACTGGTTGGGTAAACATTCAAACTTTCTCTTATGAAAATAATTTAAAAATGTGTTCCACAGTTTTATGACCAGTATGGAAACCACATTCCTGGTTCTCCACTTGAGTTTCACTCATCCAACAAACCCTCCTTTTGAGGAATTTTGAGTCTGAATGGGCTGCATTCAGGAAAAAAAAAAAAACTGGCCCACATTTTACTCAGAAACCTGAGACTTATTCTAAATGGAGAACTTTAAAATGACATTTAGTGTTTAAGAATGATTTTTCCACCACTTTATTATCCTAACACATAAACACTGTAAGATCAGCTTTAAACACACAATCATAAAACCTGAAAATTTATCCAAGAAAATAAAAGAAAACCATATTTGTTCAAAGCAATTGGCAGATTTTCTCTATTGAAGGTAAACCTTTTGTACTTGAACTATTTACCTTTTTCAACAAAGTATCAAAGGTAGAGTTTGTCTTCTGATAACAGTTCAGGGTTAACTTTCTGATGTAGTCCCGTCAAGCAGTGTTCAAACACTAACATACACATACTACGCAGAGTAAACTTTTTTTTTTTTTAAAGTACTTTATCTTTTGTTCCAGATGTGTCTTAGCTGCCATCATTGTTGTGAACCTGCGTGGTGCTCTCCGAAAGTTCATGGACGTCCCCCGGATGTGGCGGGTAAACCGCATCGATGCATTCATCTGGTTGGTAACCATGGCAACATCAGCGCTAGTCAACACCGAGCTTGGCCTCCTGGTCGGGGTTATGGTTTCGGCCCTTTGCGTGCTGGGCCGGACCCAACAGGCCCAGGTTAGAGAGCTTGGTTGCGCCGCGACAAGGGAACATTATGAAGACATGCAGTCATACCGTGGCCTCCACAAGCATCCAGGAGTCACTGTTTTCAGATACGAAGCTCCAATCTACTACGCCAACCAGATCCTGTTTAAGAAATCGCTCTACAAGTGCGCTGGGCTCGACCCGGTGAGGGAAAAAGCACGGCTTATCAAATTCAAAAAGAGCAAACAACAGAAATCTGGAGGAAAATTGAACAAATCTGAAGAATGTAAAGATGATGAAGCTGTCACCACTGTTACTTTGATGCACGGAGATAACACTTGTCAAAACTTGCGTAGCGTGGTAATCGACTGCAGCGCCATCTTGTTCCTGGACACAGCCGGCGTGAACGCTCTGAAAGAAGTTAGAAAAGATTATGGAGAACTCGGAGTTGAAGTTCTTCTAGCCCGGTGTAACACCTCGGTGCTGGACTCCCTGCAAAGAGGGGGCTACTACTGTAAAGAAAAGGTTGGGGAGGTAGGAGAGAACCATCTCATCTTCTTCACCATCGCAGATGCTGTTCATTATGTCCAAAGTCTACCCACCTCTAACGGAGACAATCACAACACATGCTAAGAATGCAAAACAGAAAATGTCTTTCTTTATATAGTCTTTTCAATAAGTCACTAACTATTTTGCAAGTTCCTCCACTTCGAATCGTAAGAGTATGACGTTTTTAGCGTTGGTTCATTTTATCTTTGAGAAACAAAATCAGGAAAACTAGGAAATTTTGACAATTAATTTTTCTACCATTTTAATAGGAGGAATGAGTATTTGAGCTTTTGCGTCAAACAATCTTAATATTTGGTATAGAAACCTTTGTTATTGTTCTTTCAGCAGGTTTGCACACACTGCAGGGGGTTTTTGTTCCACTTGCTCACACAGATCTTGTATAGATCTCTCAGGTCTCTGGGCTTGGGCTTAGAAACAAAAAGTTTGAGTTCCATCCAAAAATTTTCCTTTGGGGTTAGGTCTGTAAACTGGTTAGGCCACCTCTAGATCCTTGTTTCTCACAGAGTCTCCTCTTGGTCTCCTCGTATGTCTTAGATCAATATCATGTTGGAAAAGTTAGACAAGCTCATAATTAATGTTCTAAATCAAGGGTGTCCAAAGTCGGTCCTCGAGGGCCGGTGTCCTGATGGTTTTCCATGTGTTCCTGGTGCAATCCAGCTGATGCACAGAAAGTGAAATCAACAGCGAATAGAATTTGGCACAATGACTCAATTAATTGGATTAGGTGTGTAGATGCAAGAACATATGGAAAACCCTCAGGACATCGGCCCTCGAGGACTGGATTTGGACACCCCTGTTCTAAGTGAATGAAAAGAAGGTTATACTTCCCCCAAATCTCTCTAGTTTGGTCATACTCTCCTTAATACATTGCAATCCTCCCATCCCATGTGCAGATAAACACCCCCAAAAAGCATGATACTACCGCCTCCATGCTACATAGTTATTGGGACGATACATTTTATTCATCTTCCTCCAAAGACAATAAATAACGTTAAGACCATAAAGTTTTATTTTGGTGTTATCTGACCACAATACTTTCTCCCATGACTCCTTATGAATCCCTGGCAAACTTAACACCGGCCCTTTACATGTGCTGGTTTGACCAGAAGAACCGTTTTTGGCATGCATGCTTTGAAACTATGACATTTCAGTGTATTATCAGCAGTAACCTTAGAAACGGGGCTACCGTGCCCTTTTCAGGTCATTAACCGGCTCCTCCTGTATAGCTCTGGACTTCTTCTAACGAGATCAAAGTTGGACTCCTTAAAATCAAAGAAGAAATCAAATACTTATTTGACTTCTACAGGTGCGCGGTACAAGTCCACAGACCCCCCAATCCCCCCAAAAAATATAAAATAAATAACTGTACATTAAGATAGCATAGTTCCAAAAGTAAAAAGAGGAAGAAAATTTAGGAAGAGATAAACTGTTTTTAACTACTTTAAAAAACCAAGAAGAACAATCCATTTTTCCCATATTATTATTTCCATGATGATTAGTTCCCTCTAATAACCTGTTCTGAAAACAATTTACCTAAACACATTACGATGTATGATTAATTATAGGAATTCAGCGAATTCAGCGGCCTAGCTTTGAAGAAAATGAGTCTTATAATGGATTATGATTTAATCCTTTAACGAGCAAACGTTTTTCACCTTCCTTACTCCCCAGCAAACAGAGAACCCCCGGAAAATGTTAGCCTGAAATTCTCTAATGGTTTGTTTTTACCAAACCAAAAACTAACGTTCCCTAAACGTTAGTTGATGGTTGTGTTAGAACCTAACCTTCCCAGAACATTGAGAGAACCAAGTTCCAAAAGTTATGGTTAAAATTAAGGTTAGAGGAACGTTCTGAAAACCAAAAAATAATGTTTAACTACCATCATAAAGCTTTCCATTTGAACCTTTAGAGAACCAAAAATAACGTTTCAGGAACGTTCTGCAAACCTTTGAACAACCTTCCCAGAACATTCTGGGAACATCAGTGTTAGCCGGGTCTGAACGGGCGCCCAACGCTTTCAGACTAACATGAAACCGGTCCCTTCTCGAATTCTTTTGTTTTCTAACTTGAGTGCCCACGGATGATTTCGGACGTTTTACCCGATAACTATTTCATTTAATTATTTATTAGAATCCCCATTAGCTTCCACCCAAGTGGTCGCTACTCTTCCTCGTGCCGTTGATTTCGGACGCTATTTCCAGTAAAGAGTTACGAAAAACTTTTGTTGCAGGGTGTATTTGTAAAGCACGTCTTTGTTTCTTTCCCATTTCACTTCAGCATGTCTGGATTGTTTAATGGGGCAGAGAGGGGAAAAAAGATTCCATCGGTTTGTGTTTACATTTGAAGAACAAATACTTCAAGTCTTGACTTGTAAGTTAATGCATCAGCGTTCAGAAGAGTTTACCGCTTTAAAAAAGTTCAGTTAGTTCTTCCCAGATGCCAAATTCTCAAAGTATGTCCGCCCTTTTTGGTTAATTTTTTTTCATTATAAAAGGGTCAGAATGTAACCAGTAGAATCAAAATGTTTTTTTTCTTTAAAAAAGCCATCAAATCAGGGAATAAATTATAATTTGGTAAATGAATGAAGCTTTAGGAAGTTTGCAAACAGTTTTTGAAATGTGCCTTTAATTCAGCAGCTGTTGTATTCCTGCTAACACTGTGAATGTTTTTGTCTCAGGAACGTGACACATTATTTTTCTGCTTGTTAGACAATCACGTAAAAAAATCTCCAAAAACACGTAATTTATAATCATGTAGCTACTCTGCATGAAGAACGACTCTTTCTTTTGTTTCGTCTTCTGAACTGTTCATCCCAAATAGGGTTGCGGGGCATTTTGGTCCCTATCCTGGCTAATTTCAGGCTGGAGGTTGGGCACACCCCGAATAGGTCGCCAGTTTGTTGCAAGGCCACACTCACAAACAACCATCCACATACACATTCATTCCTACGGGCAATTTCGTAATGGCCAATTAACCTGACATGCATTTTGAAGGGTGGGAGGAAACCCTTTTTTGGAGGGAGTGATAGAACGGTCGCCCATGGAAATTCTCCGAAAGGTCGCAGAATCGAATCCAACTGAGCTCATGTCTAGGTGTCCATGGGTAAGACACCTTATCCCCCATTTCTCCCACCATTGACGCCGTTGTGGCAGCCTACCGTGGTGTCGCGCGGCACACAAATTTTCCCGTTGAGGGATGAATAAATTATATATAAACCGAAATGCTTTGAGGAAACCCACACATGTGGGGAGAACATGCAAATTACACACAGAAAGGCCAGTGTTTCAAGCCTGGCCCTCACGCCAGGATTCAAATCCTGACCTTCTTGCTGTGAGGCCACCGGGCAGCCATGAACACATTTTATTACACATTGCACATATTGTTATATTAAATTAATTGCTTTCGTTTCCCTTCGTTTAATCGAGCTCTGAAAATCATGACCTCACTGACCAGCTCCGCCAACTCATCTGTGACTAGATAAAGAGTCATGAAAGCAGGAGGAAACAAAAACAGCACACCAAATGCCTTGTGAGATTTAGTGCACCTCATTTTATTTTAGATATTTTTCCTAAAATAACTAGCAGTTAATGACTCCAGATTCCTGTAGATCTGCTCAAAACTGACCGTGTGTTTGATTAGAGGACAGGAGGGATTCCTTATTAGGCAAGCGGGGCATACAATTCACTTTTTTTTTTTTCTTTTATTTCAGTCATATTGTACATTCACATTAAATAAATTGACTTTTTTTTTTCTGAACAGGATATTTTCTTACTGGAAACCCGTTCAAAGCTCATAAAGCAGCTTGCCAAAGAGTTTTAGCGTGAAATTACGCTAAATTCAAAATCTTTGTAAATGTTAAATTCTGAAAATTTGGAGACACTTAAACTGTCATTTTAAGCTTTTTTTTAATTAACAAGCTGACATTATTACACATTTATAGTTAATTTAGCACAAATGTAAAAGGTTTATGTGCTTCATGTGTATTTATCTCCATTAACAGGAACAAGATAAGAAAGCTTATAAACTGATAAGCATGTACTCTGATTAGAAATAGATTCTACTCTACGTGTTATCTGTCTGGGATAAATCAGGGGAAAAGGGCAGTCAGGTGAAAAGTTGTCGTTTTGTTCAGTGCCTTATTCATGCACTCTGATTGGTGGAATTTGTTTTTTATGCTTTTTTTTTAAGTAATTGCCTATGCAAATCAGTGTGTTTTGAAGTTGCTGAAATTTTTAATGCTGAAAGCTAAAATAAAACACTATGCAGGTATTGAGTTAAAGCTCAGGTGTATTCACGCCATGCTGTATATTTATTTTTTAATACAAGTTATTTAAATAATCATAATCAGAAATAACTTGATGTCATCTGAACTATATTTAAATGCATATTTATATGATTACAATTTTTTTTACCCTACTTTTCTATATATTTGGTTTTTTTTAGGTTAGCTCACTGTTCCGATCTGGTTCAGTGATTTTTTTTTTTCTTTTTTTTGCACTTCAGAGTTTAAAAACCCTCTCCTTGTCTTTGTAATGTTATTTGATATGAATATTGTAATAATTATTTATCAATTATATCAATTTAGAATTGAAAAGTCAATGTATTTTTGTAGTTTTTTTGATGTTGCTGCATAAAAGCAGAAATATACCAATGAGAATTTATAAATGTGAATAATTAAAGTAACTGATAACTGCAATTTTCGTCTTTTCTTGTGTGTATTGAGTTCAATAAAAAAGTCCAGAGCAATGGAGAGTGTGGAAAAGAGGTGAAGAAGCGTGTTGAAGAAGTGATAGGGTTAGATGGAAGAAACTGACTTGCTGTGGCGACCCCTGAAGGGAAATGCCGAAAGAAGAAGATTGAATTCAATAAAACGACACAAAACAGGTAATTCATTAACTACAAATAATCTATAGAACATTTATAGCACTAGTGTACTATTAGTTTTTTTTTTTCTTAAAATAGAACTTATCTGCTTGCTAATAACGAACAACACAGATAATAAACGGTGAGTCCATTCACGACAGCTTATCTCTGCTCGGAGGGAACAAAATCCTCTGATTACCATCTGAAGACGGAAGAAAAGTTCTATAAATAAAGTTGCATCACTAAGTTTCCAAACGGCCAAATCAGACCTGCCTTTAAAACAAACAGATTTCATTTTTTTGAATAGAGGATGCATGTACTTGAGTGTTAAACGTTAAGCTCCTCTCAAGGTAAAAAAAAGATGTTTCCACTTCATGTGACTAATAACGTCTAACGTAATAAATCGTGTCCTAGATAAATATTTGCTTCTACTCTTGGAAAAGAACAGATACAAAGGTGTAGCAGATTAACGTCTTTCAGATTAGAATACGCAAGAGTTTAGAGGTGAATGAAGAGCCCTTACTGTACAATAACTATGACTAAATACCTCATTAGGATTTTAGAAATACTTTTCCAAGGGAAAAGTTGGGCCTCCTCACCACGAGGCCCAACATATTAATAGTAGTATTGGTGCATTTTTTGTAAAGTGCTTTGCATTGAAAATGGAATCTATTTTCAGGCACAGTTGAATATCATCAACATAGCGATGAAAATATGTTTTCCAAAGAATTTGTCCAAGTGGAAATATTTAGATCATAGGTTCTGGTTACTTCGACAAAGTCAAATCTGATTCAGAAGAGTTTATTTATCTTCAGAATTTAACTTATTTTATTTACAAATGGGCAGGGCTTGTCAGGGTTTTAAGGGGTGTGGAAGGAGGAGGACCCAATTGCAGGACTTCAAACAAGGTTTATTAACACAATTCAGGAAAGTCTGTAAAGCAAAAAGTACAGAGTTAACTTAAGGTTTCAAAAGTACAACTAATAACAACCTTCAAACATGGTCAGGTGACCTGGCTGGAAGAGATGGTAAGACCCAACAGGGAAGTCCAGGGTGATTCCCCTTAAATAGATGGGAGGGTGTAAAGATGTGTGGAATCAGGAATCATCCTCAGGTGACCCTAATCGGGTTGATTAGGAGTATCCAGGGCTCCCTCTGGTGGCAGGTGAGGGATCCCGACAGGGCTGTCCAATGAGAAAGCCCACCCATTAGCTTGTTTACTATATTCATACTGTAACCACATCATGTAAATATTGAAATAAGACACTTTAAAAGGGCTTGATTTTATTTGTGGTTGAGGGGATGCTAATGCCTTTTCAAGCTGGTTCAAGGCAAGAGACCGGGTACTCCTGAGCAGGCTGCCAGTCTGTTGCTGGACACTTGAAATGTTCGGAAACGTTCTTTCACCTTGTCCTTGAAGCTATGTAGTGTGGTGGAGAGTGCTGGAGCCTATCCCGGCTGATTAAAAGTAAGATACAGGGTACACCCCGAACAGGTTGCCAGTTTGTTGCGAGGCCTGTTCTGATACTACTCTAATAAACAAGTTTGTTCTGTTTCAACATCTTCCACTTTTTCTGTGGCCAGGTGGCAGGGGCAACACCCTTAGCTGGGGAGCCAAGGCTTCCCTCACCTTGGCCACATCCACCAATTCACCCGGGAGGATCCAAAGGTGTTCCCTGGTCAATTGTGACACATACTCTCGCCAGCAGGTCTGGGGTATACTTCATGGTCTCCTCTTGGTGAGATTTGCCAGGAACATCTCGCCAGCAGGGTGTCTGGAGGAACGTCCTGTATGACAGGACTTGCTTTCTAAAGCTGTTAAAAAATGAACGGATATGTTGCTTTGTGCATTTACAGTATATCCTGATTGTGAGTCTTCTAGTAATCTGAGCACTCATATTTTTTTACCATTTTTATTTGTTGTGTTCATTTTCCCTTCGCAACACATACCAGAAGTGAATGTTTGCATATTTTGCAGCTTTGTATCTTAATAAAAAAAAATTCTGTTCATCACCTGAAAAGAAAGACAAAAAAATCCTAATTTTTTTTAGCCACAGAGCAAATTCACTTTTGCTAGCATCCTGGTGACAACATCCCTGTTAGATTATTGCCCGTTTAAACTAGGACTACCAGTATTCTAGAACTACTAGAACCCCCATGGCCGTCAATTTGACGATTCACGCTATGGCGATG
The DNA here is from genome assembly GCA_902685375.1 of Neostethus bicornis. NCBI lineage: Eukaryota > Metazoa > Chordata > Actinopteri > Atheriniformes > Phallostethidae > Neostethus > Neostethus bicornis. The sequence continues at coordinate 7,062,724 of CACRXE010000076.1, read as the reverse complement.
ACGTCATACATGGAAGCACTTCAGCGACTGACATACTTCTTCTCAAACCCATTTTTGCTCACTCAAATTTCACCTGAGTGGCGCCACAACGGTTGCTAGGCAACAGTGGAACGCTACGGCCAGGCGCGGGAAAATATTACAATGTATTTAATAGTGGCGTCAAAATGACGGGTGTGTGAGTTAGAGGAAGAATTACTCAGAATTCGGTTTTAGTGTTTTATTTTAAATAAATTACAACATAGGAACAATATTAAATAAAAATAAAAAATAGTCAAAAGCCCAGAAACGTCAAAGATTGACGTAACTACAGTATTTAGACATCAACTTCTGACAACCGTCAAATTGACGGATTTGGTAGTTCTAGTGTTAATGTGAACGGTGAGATTCTAGTATTTTTTATCAGGAACCCAGAAAAACAAACGTACTTGACGGCAAAGTTTCTTTGAATTAAAATGACTTTTAAAAACAAAACAAACAGAACTTAAAACATTTTTTACAGAGAATATGTTGAAGAATTTAGCTTCAGGATTCACGTCAGACTGTGACTGCTCTATATTTACCTTTGAGCCAGAGGTGGTGTTTATTCCCAGCCACACCTTCTTTATCTTGTTCTACCGGATTTGTTCTTTAAATGATCCTGTCTTTTTTTAACTACTTCTTCTTTTTCTGTTTTAGTGGGTACTAGTGACCCACAGCTGGTTACGAAGGAATTTATGTTGTTTTCTGACCTGTTTGAATCACAAACTGATGTTGATCCAAAGAGCTTGTTTATCATTATTTGGCCATTATTGTAAATAAAATGCGTCCAAATGGTAAATTTTTTACAACTTTTCAAAAGCTGTGCAATTTAAAAAAAGTATTTTCACATTGAAGAATTTGACCAATCACACGTCAGCCATCATTTGTTGCCAGGCAGACTAAAATCAATGAGGCTCCCGTTAAATTTATAGGCAATTCTGCTGGCATTTTACATAAAGTGGACGGTGAGGAAACTTTTGCTTCAACTTATTAGACTATAAGCCTCATCAAAGCCTCTGTATGTCCCCGTTTTTAGATGGCCGGCCTCTGTCATCCGAGAGGAGCTCGTATGATAGCTCCTCCTGTTGCTCTTCTAGGTTGAAATAAGCAAGATGGGGTGGTTCAGGCTTCTAGTTAGGATGTCTCTCAGAGACTTTGCTGGTTAGGTGTTCCTGGGACGTCCTGCCGGGAGGAGACCCAGCGGCAGACCTTGGAGAGACTGTCTCACAGTTGGACAGGGAACGCCTCGGAATCCACATTGGTGAGCTGGGGGATGTGCCCAAAGTGAGGGAAGCTTGGGCATCCCAGCTGAGACTGTTGCCTTTGCGACTCGGTCCTGGACAAAGTGGAACACAACAATATGGTATGGTTCGGTCTCATTGTGGTCCATGAGGTAAGGTGGCATTTTTTTTTAACTTGTGTGTGTGTGTGTTTGTGTGTTTGTGTGTCTGAAAAAGCCAAGTTAAAAAATGGTCAGGCAACCAGGGTGACCTGGCTGGAAGGGATAGTAAGACCCAACAGGGAAGTCCAGGGTGACTGCCCTTAAATAAATGGCAGGGTGCACAGATGTGTGTAATCAGGAATCATTCCTAGGTAATCCTAATCAAGTTGAATAGGAATATCCATGGCTCCCTCTGGTGGCAGGTGAGGGATCCTGACAAATTTCACATTGTGAAAATGCAGACCTGCTTGAAGGATAGTAAAGATTTACATTCTTAAAAAATGACTTACAAAAGCTTCTGTATCTGAAAATAATCTGGTTTGTCACGATCCCTAATGAGTGTTTGATAAATGTTTTTTATTGAATGAGTTGAACTTTCTCTCCCTGGTGTTCTTTTCTTCCACCTTTTATCTGATTCTGATTCCACAAACTCCCTCTGGGTGAAAGAGAAAGGTAAATATATCGAATGTTTCAAGGTCAGTCGGGATACCCAGGGTGATTGTTTTGTCACTAATGAGACTGATAGAAGATAAGAGTGTGATGGTCTTCGTTCAAAATCACTTGCTCTTGAGCAACTTTTACATTAGTTTGAACCTTTTAAACTTTAACCAAATTTGGATGTGTGTGTGTATGATGGAACTAGAAATTCCTCATGCTGGAAAGCAGTGGTGGATGAAGTACTCACTTTTTGTACTTAAGTAAAAGTACAGATAATTAGGCAAAAAATTTACTTAAGTAAAAGTAAAAGTACCAATAAAAAAATCTACTTAAGTAAAAGTACAAAAGTAGTTGGTGTAAATTGTACTTTTTAAGTAAAAAGTAAAAGTATTCGATCATAATTCAAATGTTATTTTTTGTGCTATAGGGTGTCACCAAGGTAACCAGGATAAATACTCTGAAGGGGTGTGACCCCCCCCCAGCCCCCCTGCCTGTTTTGGTCCACAAAAAATAAATACATAAATTAAAAAGAAAGGGGACAAGTCAAGCTATCCCCTAGAAGGGCCAGTGAATGGGCCGCCAAAATGCAGGAAAATGACACTTATTTTTTAAAATGTTTTGTGGGGAGGCCCCCACTCACTATATATTGGCTTTGTCAAAGCCCCACCCCCCTTTGGAAAATTCTAGATCCCCTCTGCTCTGTGTGATGAGGGCTCAACTTTTTATTTAGAAGTAAACACAACGAACAACGATCTTCTGACTCTTTTTAATTTGTACTATATTTGATGTTAGGTTTTTGGCGCTGAATGAATGCGGAAAATGTTTCTCGATTCATTACTTCTTCTCCCGATCAACTGCTTCTTTTGGTTTTGGCGATGCGGCTTCAAGATGCGCTAAAAAACCTGTGTATTTTTCAAATTCCTGAACGAAAATGTAACAAAAAATGTAAAACACACTTTTAAAAAGTAGCGAAGTAAAAGTACAGATATTTGCTCTAAAAATGTAGTGAAGTAAAAGTGCCGGTCTCAAATTTTACTTAAGTAAAGTACAGATACACAATTTTTTTAGTTAAGTACAGTAACGAAGTACATTTACTTCGTTACGTTCCACCACTGTTGGAAAGTAACACAAAATACAGGGGTGTAAAAGCTATATAGATTTCAGGCGAGAGGTACGATACTCCCTAAACAGGTTGCCAGTCTGGTATGGGGCCACGCACACACACGGGGCCACATTCCTAAGAGCGATTTCATGGCGGCCAATCAACCTGACATGCATGTTTTTGGAGGATGGGAGGAAACCGGAGTACCCGGAGAAAACCTACACATACACAGGAAGAACATGCAAACTCCACACAGAAAGGACAGTATTTCAAGCACTGCAGATTTGAACCCCTGAATGAAAATACCTCAATAATTAAAATTATATTAGTTTTTTTTTTTAATGAAGGTAATAAAAAATCTCTGAATAACAACCAAACTATTTAAACATATATTTTTAAAAATCTGTCTTGCATATGTGAGGATCTGCTGTAAAAGAATGCATTTAAAGAATGCATCAAAAATTGTTTTAGATAATAGCAAAAGTTTAATCTTAATTTTTTTCCCATGGTGAGCAGTCACTCTATTCTAACAGCAGAGGGCAGTAAAACCCAGGTTATTCAGCACAACAAATTTTAATATTTCATATTTTGAACATTTATGTATCTTAAAAATGACTTGAATTCCATCAAAAAATCATTTTGAATTATTTATTGTTTAAAAGTCATGTTTACTTTTGCATCAGTTTTTTTTTTTATCAGACATTTGCACCTAATTTTTCATGGATTTGTGGTTTTTAAAAAAGAGGAGAAAAAATTCTTTTTTTTCTTCTGAACTTCCCCTTCCTTACAGGGTCGCAGAGTTGCTTGAATGTACTCCGTCTGATTCAAGGTGAGAGGCAAGGTACACCCCAAACAGGTCGCCAGTTTGTCGCAGGGCCACACACACTCATTTCAAAGGACAATTTCATTGTGGCCAATTAACCTAACATGCATGGTTTTGGAGGGTGGGAACAAAACCGGAGTACCGGGAGTAAACCGACACACACAGGGAGAACATGCAAACTCCACACAGAAAGACCAGTATTAAAGCTGACTTGGGACTCAAACTCTGTCCTTCTTGCTGTAAGGCCACTGTGCTAACCACCCTTGAATTCTAAATTAAATTTTAAAAATGACAATTTAATGAGACTAAATGAGGGGTGGGCAAACTTTTTGACTCGCGGGCCACATTGAGTTCTAACATTTGACAAATGGGCCGGACCCAGGGGGGAGGAGGCTGCGCGTGCCCCCCCCCCTCTCTAGGTTGACAAAAAAGGGTTCTTACTATTTTAATTATTGTAAACTTCAGTTAAAATATGCACCAAAATGCAAAAAAAAATACTTATTTTTCAAAAAGGTTCTAGGGGATGCCCCCAGACCCTTTATATTGGCGAGCACCATGAGTGCTGGTTTTGTGCCCACCCCCCTCTCTCCTTAAGAAAATCCTGTATTCGCCCCTGGGAACAGGAGCAGATGGATGGCATGCTTTGGTAACCGCTAGATTAGACCGACAGAATGGCGCTCTAGATTTTAAACAAGCACTAAATGTTACATCAAGAGCGTTAAATTTCAAATCTAGCGGCGCTAGGTTTGAAATCTAAGCACTTGATGTAACATTTTGCTTGTTTTAACACCTAATACGCTTGTTTACGTGCATGTATTGGGTCCAATGGCTTTCCTTATCTGTGCACACTGTTTATTTTGACAGTGCGCACATCACGGAGACACACACATTTTAATGGGAGCAGTGTTGTTGTATTTTTTGGCGCCATCAAGTGACGAAAAAATTAAGAAAAATTAAACTAACATGGTTTATTTTTTTATTTTTTCTAGTTCGGCGGGCCGGATTAAAACGTTTAACGGGCCGCATGTGGTCCGCGGGCCGCAGTTTTCCCATGCCTGCACTAAATGAAAAGTTAAAGCTGAAAAAAGTGATAAAAAGCCAGGTGTTTGTTGAGAAAAGCATTTGCAGGAACGACTGTCGAGCTTTTCTCGGCTCACGAGTTATTTTTAAAGTGCAAAAACTCACGTCTTGATTGGTATATTTTGAAAACTCCCAAATCTAGATGAAGAAAACAAATTTCCTCTGCAGCTCATCTTCATTCCATAGATTTCTTTTCATCACCAAACCTGCTTTCCAAACACTTCAGAAATACAACCTCCTGTCAGCAGCAAGCTGGTGAAAAGATATGGAAGAATTTTATCTTTAAATTATAAAAACTTTTGATAAAAGCTTTAAAGCTTTATCTTACGATACACAAACACTTAGAGGAATCTAAGCCTTAAGTGTGGACAACTTTAGATCAGCAAGAGGAAGAAAAAAAAGCTTTTATTCTTTTTTTTTTTTCTTCTTTCTTCCGTTCCGTTCTGTCATCTTCCGCTTGTTCCGGGGTCGGGTCGAGGGGGCAACAGCCTCAAACGGGCAGCCCAGTTCTCTTTCACCCTGGCTGCATCCTCCAGCTCACCCGGAAGGATCCCAAGTCTTTCCCCGGCCAGCTGTGAGACATAGTGTCTCCAGCGGGTCCGGTGTCTGTCCCTGAGTCTCCTCCCGGTGGGACGTGCCCGAAACAACTCGCCCGCAAGGCGCTCGGAGGGGCATCCTGACCAGATGCCCGAACCACCCCATCTGGCTCCTCTCGACCTGGAGGAGGAGCGGCTCGACACCGAGCTCCTCACCCGATCTCTGGTCTCCTCCCAGTGGGATGTGCCCGAAACACCTCGCCCGCGAGGCGCTCGGGGGGGGGGCATCCTGACCAGATGCCTGAACCACCCCATCTGGCTCCTCTCGACCTGGAGGAGGAGCGGCTCGACACCGAGCTCCTCCCGGATGGCAGAGCTCCTCACCCGATCTCTGAGTGAGAGCCCAGCCATCCTGCAGAGGAAGCTAATTTCGGCCGCTTGTATCTGTGATCTCATTCTTTCGGTCACCACCCACAGCTGGTGACCATAGGTGAGGGTTGGTTCGTAGATCGACTTGTAAATCGAGAGCTTTGCTTTTCGGCTCGGCGCTCTCTTTACCACGACGGATCGATGCAGCGTCCTATTCTTCTATTCGTCCTTTTCTTCTTTCTATCTGAGAAAAAAAAGACACTTTCTTCCATAAACATCCTTATATTGCTTTTATTTTTTGCTTTTCTATTCGAAGATAACGACTCGGTCTTCTAGATAAGCACTTGTCTTCAAATGAAATATTGTTTTAAGCAGTGAAATCTCCAATGGTCTGTGAAGGTACATTTCTCTTTTCCATTGGAGCTCAACTGGAGAGGCAAACAGGCCTTTTACGTCCTCTGTCAGAAACATTTTACTGCCACCCTCTCCCAGGAGCCCCACTTCTTCTTCTCTCTCACATCTTATTTTCCCAGATGCTGCTGACAGATCTGCAAAAGCAAAACTCTTCTTCAGGGACCTAAAAAGAAGAAATTCTAAATACAGGTTAAAGAATTGACTAAAAGGCTTCTGTGCAATTTTTTTATTCATATGCGAAAAAAAAAGGAGGAAAACGATCCGGTGAGAGCGTCTGATGTGTCGGTTTGGTCTCAAACATCAGCACAATCTAAACTGTCAGACACCGTACGGAGAGCTGTCGATCTCACTCCTCACAGAGAAGGATTAAAAATCACTACCTCGGCACACATGTCGGTTAAATATAGTCAAATTCTGCACATTTAAAAAAAAAACCTTTTATCTAGAACTACTTCGTACGTTGCAGCATGAGACAATGTTGCAAAAAACAAAAAAAACAAGCAAAAACTCATCATTTTTTGCATCACATTTTACAAAGCATCTATTTTATTTCCGTTCTGTCATCTTCCGCTCCGCCGGGGTCGGGTCGCAGGGGCAACAGCCTCAAACGGGAAGCCCAGGCCTCTCTCTCCCCGGCTGCATCCTCCGGCTCAACCAGAAGGATCCTGAGTCATTCCCCAGCCAGCTGTGAGATATATATCTCTAGCAGGTTCGGGATCTGCCCGTTGGTCTCCTCCCGGCTCTCCTCCACCGCGAGGCGCTCGGGGGGCATCCTGACCAGATGCCCGAACCACCCCATCTGGCTCCTCTCAACTTAGAGGGGGAGCGGCTCGACACCAAGTTCCTCCCGGATGGCAGAGCGCCTCACCTGATCTCTGAGTGAGAGCCCAGCCACCCTGCGGAGGAAGCTCATTTCGGCCGCTTGTATCCGTGATCTCATTCTTTCGGTCACCACCAAAAGCTAGCTATTTCATTTCTACCATTAAAAATGTTCAATTACTCATCCAAAAGTTCCCAATCAAACGTTTTGTTATACAATATAATGGATCTTTTTATGCAAATGTTTGTAAAAGAAATAAACAGTTGTTGGAGCCTCAGGGGCTCGGTGAATTTAAGAGTGGAACCGCGATCAGTTGTCCCTCCCTTCCTTTTGTATCTCTATCTCTTCTACAAAAGTAGCACCGATGTTGGCTGCATGCCTTAATTCTTGTAATTTCCCCACTGTGGGACTAGTAAAAGTTTTCTTGATACTGCTTGATTTTTCTTTTTACTTCTAAATTAATTACCTTCTTTGCAATGGAGCTAAGATTATAAATGCTCTGCAGGACACTTAGTAAGAGCCCAACACACTGCCGTTAGTGCCAATATTTAAAGCCAGTCCTTCACTACTTAGCCAGACAAATCAAGAAGTGTAGATTCTGTGTATCAGTAATTCTGAGCCATGATCGGAGTCTAAAGTGGCCTACAGGGAGCTGGAAGGAATGCCAAACAGATGGCATGGAGGAGGCAGGGGGTTATTAGCACACACCAACAATCTGACGTTCTCATGTACAAGTATTTGCACACATACAAGCCCTTGTATGTGTGATGATGAACCCTCTCGGCTCTCACCCGCCAAACCAAACTTTTCATTTCATTCACAGACTACAAATTACTATATCAGTGGATCAACCGGGGATTCCAAACACAAATGCTGTTAGTTGACTTCTGGGCATTCAGAGCCTGCCAAATGCAAAAGCTAATGAACTCTGCACATCAGTGTAACCCTCTGGTGATGCCTGTGGGATGTCTTGAAGAGGTGGCATGGACACTCCATATTAGAGATGGTGGAGTTTTAGTTCATCAGATTTTATATTGACCTGTGTTTTCGCTCATTAGCTTTTCAGAAATTTTTCAAGTCCGTTTTGATTTTAGATTTTTAAAAAAAATTACATGGCTCTGTTATTGTGTCAAAAGTTTATTTGGTAAACAGAAATTGCTCTGGTCGCCGTTTCGCGTTAGTGTTGTACTCACTTTAGAAATCTACGAAGTTTCTATGCCAAGTTTCCCGCATTGGGTGGGAGACATCCGCAATTAGGGCCTATCTCACACTCACTTGACAAAGCTAATAAAACTCCCGCATGATGAACACTAGTGCATTCCATGAATATGATTAGGTATAATGAGGCTAAGTACATGGCATCTCCTGCTGATGTGGCTGTGGATCCGAAAGCCGCTAGTAGTGTTCTACATGGTCTATTGCCAGTGTTGTTTTTCGTGAACGTATGGAAGAAGTTGGACATCCGGGAACTTTGGTTATGTGATAGCTTATGTGCGTGAGCCGCAAAACAAAGCGCAAATAAGCAGTTCAGGGGTGTATTCCTGGTGGTATTTCCTCTTCATACTGATACATAACCTAGGTGGCAACACAAGTGAGACGCACAATTTTCCAGCTGCTTTCTCTGGTTTTGAACGGTTTGCTTTACGCCAACTGTCATGGCGGGTTGACCGTTGTTGTCCGTTGGCGGATGTGACGTCATTTCATAGCCCCTCCTCCTTTTGGCCCCGCCTCAAAAGTTCCCTCCTTATGAAGCCAAAATTTTGGCATCTCTCCAAAGTGGAATTTGCTAATGGCAACAATTCAACAACAAGTGAGAAGTGTTACGGTTAGGGAAGGGTTATGTGTGAGGGTTAGGGTTAGCGTATTGCGTAATTTCTAAAATAAGTACAACATTAGCGGCAGTCAAATCTGGATATCACTAGTACATCTATGTATGCTTAACATGGAGAAGATACAGAATGTAAATATAACAGTAAAGTATTCATAGTTTTGTAAAATTGATGAATAGACATTGAACATGTATTTCCAACTGCATGTTGTAGGGTTGTGTGTTAGCGCTAGCGTGCTAATAGTTCGCAACATTTTCCATCCAGTTCAAGTTGGCAATTGACTACTTGTTTTTTAGTTTAGTTTTGTTTCATCTTCTGAACCGCTGATCCCTAATGTGGTCGAGGGAGCGCCGTAGTCTATCCCGGCTAATTTCAGTAGAGAGGCAGGGTACACCCTGAACAGGTCACCAGTTAGTTACGAGGCCACACGAATAGACAACCATCCACACACACTTATTCTTATTCTTGTCCGAGGGTCCCTTGCATTTGGTTTCTTTAACGTTTTTAGTAATGCCTTCAAACTCTTTACAGCTTTTCCATCTTGAATTTGTGGGGACATCAGAGCTTATCCCAGCTGATTACAGGCGAGAGGCGGGGTACACCCTAAACAGGTCGCCAGTCTGTTGCTCAGAGACAGACAACCAGTGAATTGGTGTCAGATCAACATGTCTGGGATTCAGACAAATACTCATTTCAAGGGACAATTCAGAAATGTTTTTAACTTTGTCGTATTTTCAGTTTTCGTCAAAGTTGTCTACATTTAACACGACTCAGAGCAATGCAGGGTAACAGGAAACTTGGGACTGGATCAATTACAAGTTGGCCATTCTTCTCTGGAGTAAAACAGATAAACAACCTCTTAAAATCCATGCCATAAAGACAGTAAATTGACCAGCTGGCTAAACATTTATTGTCCTTTGACTTTTACAGTCAGGATACGCTTCAGCTTGTTTAACGGGAGTGTCCTCGTTTACCTACCAAATGAACAGAATGGCTTCTTACAAAAATAAGACCACTTCCTTAGTGACATACTGTGCATGACATTGTCTTGTAGATCTACCTGAAATAGCAGAATGTCTAAGTTGGCAATACTTTGAAACTGTTTGTGTGTGTGGCCCCACAACAGACTGGTGACCTGTTTTGGGTGCATCCCACTTCTCGACTAAAATCCGCCTGGATAGGCTCAGCACCACTCTTGACCCTATTATGACGTTAGCGGTTCAGAAGACAAAACAAAAACCACTAAAACTGTTGTTTACAATCTGCACTGTCCGATTAATGAAGGGGAGACGGTAGCTCGATGGTAGAGCGTTAGCCCGCAAACTGGAAGTTAGGCGGAAGTTTATGAGTTCGATTCCTACTGAGTTCAGGTCTAAGGTCCTTGGAGAAGACACCGGTACTATCAGGAGAGTAGTCTGTTCCCCCTCTGTGTCCTGTTTCCCCCCCTCCCTCTTGTCTGTGTTGCAACAAGTCACACCTGAAACTCCTTTATTCATCCGCTGGAGCATAAATGGATCAGTTTTTGACACACTCTTCACCAGATCGTTTGTTTACCGTGCTTGACCTGTTATCTAGTTTTTGGCTCCAGCTCCTTCGTCAGAACCTGCCTAATTAATCTGTTTTTGTCTTCTTTATTTGGACTTTTTAATAAATCTACTTGTGATTTTTTCATCTGAGCCTGTCTGTTATGTCAAGGTTATATTTTTGGCCTTAGCTCCACATCATGATATAACCCCCCATTTCTCCCACCAATGGCGCCGTCATGGCAACCTGCTGCGGTGTAGGAGTGCAGCACACAAATTTCCCCCGGTGAGGGATGAATAGAGTACGTAAAAAATAAAAATAAAGGCTAACTAAAGTAGTCTGTGAAGGCAAATCAAGAACAAAACACCTATTAGACAGAACTTTCTATGTCCAGAAACACACAAAGAAATTACTTTGCCACATTGTATTGAATCGACTCTTCAGATCCCTTCATGTCCGACCACGTTGTTCAGTTACAATCATACACATTTCTTAAAAACAAGAGACGTAGAAGTGTCTTTTTTTTCTCTCCGTGAATGACAAGGCAGTTAAATGGTAGGGTAAAAACATTGATAGCTGTTCTCTGCTATTACCTGGAACATCAAGGAGAATGAATTTACCCAGACACCCACTGGCCTGTCCCATTATTTCACTGTCAGAGTAGCTGCTGGAACTCCCCATTTTCTTTTGAGAGTGGAAATCACTCTCACTTAGCTTCAGGGCTGAAGTAGACTGCACACTGAAACTTGAGTGTATTCAGAATGTGATCAGAAACCCACTACTCAGATTCCCAAAGGGTATATTTAATTTTTAAATGAACATATTGAAAAACACAATTTAAGAATTCCATAAGAAAGCAACTGTAATTTTTATGAACTGATTCAGTCAAATAAATAAAAAAAATTCATAAAACTTTTTATTATTAGGGCGGCACAGTGGTGCAGTGGTTAGTACAGTGGTCTCATAGCCAGAAAGCCTGGGTTTGTGTCCCAGGCGGGACGAGACTTGAAACACTGTGCGGAGTTTGCATGTTCTCCCTGTGTTTTTTTTCCAGGTACTCCGGTTTCCCCCCATCCTCCAAAAACATGCATGCTAGGATGATTGGCTACTGTAAAAAATTTCCCCTTGGAATGAGTGTGCATGGTTGTATGAATGGCCCCACGACAGATTGGTGACATGTTTGGGGTGTACACTGTCTCTCGTCTTGAATTATTTATTTTTTTTCCATAGTCTATTGATCCCTCACCAGGGAAATTTGTGTGCTGCACTTCTACAGTGCAGCAGGCTGCCACGATGGCGCTAATGGTGGGAGAAACGGGGAGTTAGGTGTCTTCTCTGAGAACCCTAGACGTGAACTCAGTGGGAATCGAACTTGCAAACTTCTGGTTAACTTCTGGTCCGTGGGCGAACGCTCTACCACTGAGCCACTGTCTCCCCCTATTAGCCAGGACATGCTCCGGCAACCCTATTAAGGACGGATGATTCAGAAGATGAATGAATTTATTGTCAACATTTTGAAGTGTAGTAAGCAAAATTTTTTGAAAATTAAACTTAAAGCTCTCAGATTTTGTTTTTTTCACTCCTTGTTTAGAGCTGGGTACAGTTTCAGAAAAACCAAAGAGCACTGTGTTTCCCCTGCGATATGGATCCAGTTATATACTCAAACAAACATGCATAGTGCTCTACTCCTGTTTTCTGTTTGCTGTCTCACTTTTTTCCCCCCGAAGCATAGTTTTTCTTTAAGAAAATGAGATATCGATTCCTGTAAAGTCTTTCTTGGCTCATGCTCAAATTCTGTGTTCTGCAATAATTGAGATGAGTGTACACAAGCAGGTATCTTACTCAGCATTTAGCACATTTTACTGCTTTCTTTGACATTTGTCCACTGTAAAAATAAAAATAATCCAAAAAAAAAATCTAAAATGAGGATCAGTTGGATATAAATTTCTGATAAAGTGATCAAATCGTAACAGGAGGAATAAAGCTGGAGCGTCAGCTCAGTTCATTCCTCATTAATTTCTAAGTTGTTTCAATAGAAAGACATATTTGCATTTCCAAGTGAAGTGGGGTTGCTTTCTTTTATGGCTATTCCCCAAAAATTTAAATTCAACAGCATGCAGTAGGAACACAGCAAGCAGATGCTCATGTTGCAAGGAGATAATAATTCTCACTTTTTCCTATTTATGTTTCAAATTAACACCGAACATGTTTTCTGTTTATATGAAGCTTGTTTTGTCAAGATGTCTCATAGACATCTCATTTTACGCTATGCTATTCTAGTTTTGTTTTTTTTTCTCCCTACAGGTACAAAGTCTGTTTCTTCACGGTGAAGATACGTTATTAGAGTTTTTAAAAATCTGACATCTGCCAAAAGCTTCCTGATCTGGACAGTTTGGTGCAATTAAAAAAAAAAATTGTGGGTGGTGACCAAAAGAACAAGATCTCAGATACCCACAAGTGGCTGACATTAGCTTCCTCTGCAGAGTGGGGGAACTCTCAGAAATACTGAGGAGCTCTCCCATCTGGGAGGAGCTTGGAGTAGAGCCATTGCACTCCGAGTCGAGAAAAGCCAGATGGTGTGGTTCGGTCATCCGGTTAGGATGTCTACAGAACACCTCGCTGGTGAGGCGTTTTGGTTACGTCTCACCGGGAAGAGACCCAGAGGTAGACCTCAGACCTGGTGGAGAGACTACGTCTCAAAGCTGACTCAGGTCCTCGAACATATGAATTGACTCAATGGCAAACTTAGTTTGTGCATCATACGGATCACGGAAATGTTTTCTTTCTCGCTTGATTCGATATTTCTATATTCCAAATAGAGTGTGCTTATTTAATCTTCTACTAATATCTGCTCTACTCTCCCTAAAAATTCGGGTCCATGACCTGCTACTGTATATGGACGGAATGAGTTCAGAAATAGGCCAAATACAAATAAAGAGAGACTTAGTTAAACTAAAGCTAAACCAACTAAAAACACACACACACACACACACAAAAAATCAATTGAAACAGTGCCCAGATAAAAGCTCACAAGGAACTGAAGAAATAAATAGAGACATCAGAAGACCTAAGAAGAAAGAAACAGAGAGAAGACCACACAAAGCAATCAGAGTTTAACAGGGAAGAAAACCCAGCAGGAAGGAATCATTAACTTAAAAGCCGAATGAAGTCAGAGAAACACAAAAAGATCTGTAAAGGATGAAAATTCTAAAGAAATCTATAGTTTAAAATCAGAGATGCCTCAAACAAACTCAGAAAGTATTTGATTGGTTGTAGTTCAGAGGAAACACAAGCGATGTGTCATTAGATTTCCTTTTGTAGTTGTTCAGTAAAACTAACAGGCAATCAGCCAACTGCATGACTAACACTGTAAAAGATAAAGATGTGTAGATCTGTGTTAAGAAAACTTTATGATGTTCAAACTGTGCTTATGGATGTAGGAGAAAACAAAAAAGATTTAAGTAACTTTTAATGTGGTGCAACTGTTGGTACCAAATAAACACGTGTGAGAAAGAAAATCCACCAGTTATTAACAAGAAAAAGGATTTTTTCGCAAAGCTATGCAACATAAGTAACAACATGGTAAAACAGCAGTGGGCCAAACAAGGTGTCATTGAGTCCAGATTCACTAAACCTGGACGACATGAGACAAAAACACTGTTACTGTTGTGATGTGGAAGGAGGAGGACCCAAATGCAGGACATCAAACAAGATTTATTACACCAAGGATCAGCAAATATGTAAGCAAAGAAAAGGGATCAAAGTGGTTATCAAAAGAGTCAATCTCAGTCACAAAGGATATCCGCTGGGTCGAGAGTCAGCCAGGGCTGGGAGGCATGAAGACCCGACGAGGAATGCTGGTGAGGCTGCCTTTAAATAGGCAGCAGAGAGATTAGGTGCAGGTGGTCCAATCAGGTGCAGGTAGTCCAATCAGGTAGAATTGGGGGAAAGGTGAGATGGTCCTTGGCTCCCTCTGGTGGTGGTTGAGGGAACCACACAGTTACTTAATGTGCTCAAACGGACTGCATAGCCTATTTTAGAACAGCAAAGTCAGATTATCAATATGAAAAACAAAAGGATTTATTCTACGCCAAGTCACCGGTTCAAGCTTGTAGTGAAGTCTTGGAATGAATTTTCTCAGCCTTCTTTGGAATCTTCAAAATTTCTTTTTCAGCAAGAGCTCTCAAAAGAAAAAAAAAAAAAGAATAGGTCAATCTTTTACTATCCAAAATTCTGCAAACCGTAACATAAGTTACAGCAACACATGGACTCACCACACTTATTCCTAGGGAAAATTTTGTAGCAGCCATTCAACGTAACATGCATGTGTTTGAAGGGTAGGTGGAAACTGGAGTACCTGGAGAAAACCCACACATACACGAGAACAAGCAAACTAAAAAAAAAAGGCCAGTGTCCAAGCCTCATCTCACTCTGGACTCAAACCCTAACCTTTTTGCTGTGAGGCCACTGGGCTAATTGTTGTGCTAACTGTGCTAACCACCATACACCATGCAGCGCTGATAATAATTAATGTTCAAAAACATAATAACTAGGCAATGAAGAAGTGTTTCATACCAGCAAAGATTCTACTAATAAGACGAATCTGGTCATACATCATGTACCTGTCAGATCAGCATTCTGATTCCTGTTTAACATGACACTGGTAGTTCATTAAAAAAATATTAACGCATTTCCCGCAATATACGGCATACTCTCAAAACCCGACAGTGCGCCTTATAATTCGGTGTGCCTTTTATATGGATCAATACTGGTTCATTGTAACTACCGATGCTTTATTTTTGAAAAGTTGCCAGATTTTCTTCCTTACATCCGTCAATGACTCACCTTTGAGATGCCTCATCCCATTAAATTTAACCCCCTAAAGTATCAAATTGAGTAAAAAACAAAGATCTATAGGAAGCTTCTTTGCTAAGAGGAGTTACAGAGTTACGGAACAGACTGGACCTTAGGAAACACTCTTCAGGTTTCAGGTCAAGATGGGACTGTCTGGTTGCAGCAAAACAAACTCAGAACTCTGATTGATCTAGTCTAACTGTGAGGAGCCTAACAGGTAATTTTATTCGCTTTGTTTTTGTAACGTCACATATTTTGAGGGTATGATTTACGGTTACCATAGCAACAAGTGCATTAAGGCAGAGAGAATGTTTCAATGCTAAAAAGCCGCTGCTAATAACTTTCTCATGAAGACAAAGTGGATTTAAGTTTATTGTTATTGATTTAAAAAAAACAAATTTTTCAGGATGGTCTTATTTAGTTTTCTGCTACACCTTTAAACAAGTCCGTGAAAATATTGTCGGACACTAAACCGGTCAGTGGCGCAAAAAAGGTTGGCGACCCCTGATCTAGTGAATGCATAACGCAACCCCAGACACCACATTACGGTAGTTTTTTTCTATGCACCTTATGATGCGATGCGTCTTATATAGGAAAACGTTTTAGAATGGGCCATTCATTGAAGGTGCGCATTATGATACGGTGCGCCTTACGGTGCGGAAAATACGGTATATGTTTGCATACATTGGTAGTGCATATTTATATAAAGCAGTTGCATCAGTAATAATTTTTTTTAATGATTTAAAAAAATAATTAAAGTCGATCTGTTATTTCACGGCACATACACAAAAAATACAGTATCAAAACTGGCTCTTAGATCGCTGCATTTTTATTCCTATTGAGGAATACATCACTGTGATTTATTGCACCTGCTGACGCCAGGGTTCAGGTTTGCAGCAGTTTTTTTTTTTTTTTCATCAACTTACTGCTCACATGATTCGCCATACATCCTCGCATGAAAACATTTTCCCTCAATCATTTAGTAGAAGTACTCAACCTAAACCAACACACACTGGAAATAAATCTTGTGCTTAAATCAGCTCTGGGTAAGATTGGAAACTGAGCAGAGTTATGATTACGATGCACACAAACTCCACACATCTGATAAAAAGTCTTCCAGGAATAAAACTACAACAATTCTATTTTAATATTTTACTCTGATTTAGCACAGTTTCTTGCAATCTGCAGATCTGGAAGCATCCTGACTCTCTGAAGCAGCAGACTGAAAATAACAGTTTGTACTTTAATTTTATTTTTTAGCAGGTGTGCAGACCATAAAAGTAAAAAAAACCCAACTCTACCAAATTAGACTTCTGGAGAAACTTGCACATGCGTTTAATAAAAGCATCTTTAAACTTTAAACTTTTGTTCATGCACAAAAACAGATTTGTATTTAAATAACTTCACTGAAAAATCAAACAGTGAAGTTTTTATTATAAAAATATTGATCCGCCTGGTATTTTTTTCTTAATTTTATTGCACATAGTTTTTCTGGTAATTTTGTTCATATGCATTCATATATTTATGTTTCTAATTTTATTTCCAATTTATCCGTTCTTTTTTTCCCTCTTCCTCATTACAAAAATGAGAATTACATTGAATCATCTCGTTCCGTTCCATTGTCTTACACTTATCCAGGGCCAGGTCGTAGGGGCAATGATCTTAGATGGGAAACTTAGACTTCCCTCACCCTGGCTGCATCCTCCAGCTAACCCGGGAGGATCCTGAGGTGGTCTTTCCAGCAGATCTGGGGACTGCCTTTTGGTTTCCTCCTGTGGGACTTGCCCAAAGCAACTCATTAGCTATGCATTCGGGAGGCATCCTAACCAGATACCCGAACACACTCATCTGCCTTCTCTCGACCCGGAGGCCCATCGGCTCTACTCTAAGCTCCTCCTGGATGACAGAGGTCCTCCTTTTATGTATGGCAGAGTGAGAGCCTAGTCAGCCTGTGGAGGAAGGTCATCTCGGCCTCTTGTATTTACGATCTCGTCCTTTTAGTCACCACCCACAGTTGGTGACCATAGGTGAGCGTGGCAACGTAGATTGACTGGTAAATTGATTGGTTTGATTCTTGGCTTGGCTCTTTCTTCACCATGACAGACCGATGCAGCTTCCTGATTATTACAGACGTCGCACCGATCCATCTGTAGATCTCCCGCTCCATCCTTCCCCCACTCGTGAACAAGAGATTCTTGAACTTAAATTTCTCCACTTGGGGCATGATCCTGTCCCTGAATTATCTTGTTTGGATAAAAAGGCATTTATTCTGCAGAATATATGGAGAGCCAAAGGACAAATGACAATAAGTGACTACCCCAGACCAACTCCCTGAAGCAGAAAGAGATCATCTACTAGGTCTTAGTGCCCAGCTCTTCTACTTCATTTGGTCAGCTTCTTCTTCTTTCGGCCTTTCCCTTCAGGGGTCACCACAGCAAGTCAGTTTCTTCCATCTAACCCTATCTGCTGCATCCTCTTCGGTCACGCCAACTATCTTCATGTCTTCCTTCACTGCATCCGTGTACCTCCTCTTTGGTCTTCCTCTAGACCTCTTTCCTGGTGGTTCCAAACCCAGCATCTCTGGTCAACCTATAACATGAGCTGTTGCTCTGATCCTGTCCATCCTGGTCACGCCCAGAAAGATCCTCAGCATCTTCATCTCTGCTTCCTCCATCTCTGTTTCCTGTCTTTTTCTCAGTGCCACTGTCTCTAGACCAAACAGCATGGCCGGTCTCACCACGGTTTTGTACACTTTCCATTTCATTTTAGCTGAAACTCTTCCATCACACATCGCACCTGATACTTTTCTCCACCCGTTCCAGCCTGGCTGCACACGCTTCTTCACCACTTTTCCACACTCTCCATTACTCTGGACTGTTGATCCTAAGTACTTAAAATCTTCCAGCTTCTTTATCTCTTCTTCCTGTAACCTCACTTTTCCATTTGGATCCCTCTCATTCACACATGTACTCTGTCTTACTCTGACTAATCTTCATTCCTCTTCTTACTAGTGCAAACTTGCACCTCTCCAGCTTTTCCTCCACCTCTTCCCTCCTCTCACTACAGATCACAATGTCATTTGCAAAAATCATTCTCCATGGGGATTCCCTTATATAACCTCGTCTGTCTAAAAATGTTGCTTCTTTTAAAAAATGCTTGCAAAATCACAAAATATTGTAAATATGCTGCAATTGCTCAGTTGGATCAAATTGCCTGTATTGGTGTCTTCATTCAAGTAGGTTAAACAATGCTGGTTTGCGACTGAAGTACCTGGAAACCTGCAGTAATTTTGCTGGAGGTGGAAGCACTCGTGTTTTTCACAAAGTGATGCTCATACCTTCAACCGAAAGCTTGAATTGTTGATTCCAGGAGTAAACATGCAAGCAACGAGGCTGTATAGCTGAAATGAATTCCAATGAAATGAGGGGTGTGTTATGGTTCCCTCACCCAACACCAGAGGGAGCCATAGACCATCTCACTTTCCCCAATTCTACCTAATCTGGACCACCTGCGCCTCATTCCTCGGCTGACTATTTAAAGGTAGCCTCAACAGCATTCCCTGTCGGGTCTTCATGCCTTCCTGACTTGGCTGACTCCTGACCCAACGGATATCCTTTTGAAACTGAGATCATCTTCTCGAAAACTTTATTGATCCTTTTTTTACTTCTGTTCCTTTGCTTACAGCCTTGCTGATCCCTGATTAAATATATCTTGTTTGATGTCCTGCATTTGGGTCCTCCTACTCCTTCCATACCACAACAGGGTGAGCAACTACTCCAAACTATTATTCACAACTCAGATTCTAAAACATCTCGGTTTAATATTGAAAGACGTGCAGCATGATTACAGCACATTATTTTTATTTTAATCATAAGCTCTCCCTGTTATTAGAAAAATAAGTTTAAACTGGGAATGTACTGCCTACTGCAAACGAACTGTTCAGGTAATTGCATTTGTC
Organism: Neostethus bicornis; assembly: GCA_902685375.1. NCBI lineage: Eukaryota > Metazoa > Chordata > Actinopteri > Atheriniformes > Phallostethidae > Neostethus > Neostethus bicornis. The sequence continues at coordinate 7,043,518 of CACRXE010000076.1, read as the reverse complement.
TGTCTTTTACTTTAAATAAAACTATAAAAATAATTGTGAGTTTTTTACCCACACTGTCAAACAAGGATAATTCGAGGGAAGATATTTTCAGCCTGCATGCACGATTTGTCAGAAAAGCCGAGCTACATTCGGTCTGTATTGATCCTCTAAGATACTCACATGACAGTGTGATAATTTAGGATTAACTCAGAGTTCCACTTTGTGATTCTATTGATCGCTTGTCCATCCATACTGCAGTTTATAGAAGAAACGAACGTGTATTAAACTGATATCTACTGTTCACATCCAGAAAAGATAAAAACAGAAGAATGTGCACAGTCAGTGTTGGAAAGCTGCCAGAAACATGTGAACAACCATCAGGCTGTGTACATGTATCGAATATGTCAGAGATGTAACTGTAAAAATGTAAAATACTGACTTGACGAACACAAAATCTAAAGTTTATTTTATAATGTGCATACATGAACAACGACTAGATGTTGTCGTGATAAGGTTTTCAAGTCCAGCAGTTTTTTAGCCCATTCTGTACCTCCAGGACATGGTTTATGTATGCATTGTCCTGGTTTCCATCAGTTAGGGTCAGAAGGAGCTTATTATTCTGCTGTTGGCTTGTGAAGGTGCATTCATTGTTTGGGTTTTTCGCTCTGTCTGATCCCGGCTCCTCTGCGATTCGTCATATTCCTCCTCTCCTATTATCTCATCTTGAGAAACTTTCATGGTTTTGTTACTTTTAAGTCTAAGGCACCATAAGCAAATAGTTGTGCCAGATGTTTCTGTGCAATAAACTAAGGCCATTATCTTAGTGTTACAAAAAAAAATATGAATTGGATAGCGTGGGAACCATGAGTATCATCCATATTTGATTCAACTCATCAAAACACGTTTAATCAACAGGCTATGCAAATTTTTTCAGCCTCAGAAAGCAACAAAATTACAGTGTTGGTTCATCCCAAGTCAAAATAATGCCACATAAAAATGAACAGAAAATCACAGAGGTGTGAGACTGAAAATACAAGCCATGTCCACACGTTGCCGGGTATTCTTAAAACGTGTATCCGCTGTCCTCGGTTTTAGAAAAACTCTCGCGTACAAACGTAACTGTTTTCAATATAACCGCATCCACACGAACCGGTATAAATACGCTTTTGAGTGTTGTTGTAAGCATGCCAGACCAGTAGTGGGCAGTATTTATCTAAAGATAAGCTCTGAGCTAGGAAGGCTTATGTCATGGATAATAGTCGACTGCAACACATTTCTCCTCCTTTGCTTCTCGACAAGAAGCAAGAGCCGTTGAGTGGATAGAAAAAGGCAAGAAAAGAGCGTAAGAGAGAAATGTTTTTTTTTTTGTCTGATATTAAAAACAAAGACACACACAAATTAAGTTTATGCATTAATTATCGCAGGTAGTGACGTTTAAAAATGCAAAACGTCTGTTATGCATGTCCACACGCAAACGCAAAACCAAAGTTTTTCAAAATCTTTACTTTAACCGTAGTTTTCAAAAACGATTGTTTTGGGTGAGAAAAACCCACGGGTTCGTGTGGATGACAGGCCAAAATGGATAAAAATATATTCGTTTTACCAGATACCTGGCTAAATGTGGATAGGGCCATAGTCATATGCATCACGTCCTTGTGGAAGGGTACAGAAACAAAGAGGGAAGATTGTTTAAAAAAAAAAAGAAAGTTTTAAGCTTCCAGCTCCAGATAACAAAGCACATAGACAAGAGAAAAAGCCAACATCTAGAATTTACAGTGAATATACAGTATGTCCACGTAATCCCTCATTCATCCAGGAGTGATCCATTGTCCATCGTCAGGAGGCTTCAAAGTTCTCCTCTGGACAGTGTATTCGATGATCGAGATGTTTCAACTTTCATATGGAAATCAAATTCAATCTGATGATTGATGACCCAATTAGGTCTGTGTCATGTAGTGTGTATCAATACGTTGGTCATCTTTAGACGAGCTGGTCATAGCAAACATCAATGATGGAAATCCTTTCTGTCACTATGAAGATTGAAAATTCTAACTGGATGGAAGTCAAAACGTCTCAATCAGCACTTACAGTGTTCAGAAGACAAATTTGAAGCCTTTTATATGAGCATGCAAATACACTACAATTGTAGACAACATACGGAGCGGAGGCTTATGGTCTTTCTTCTTCTTTCGGAATTTCCCTTCTGGAGTCGCCACAGTAAGTCAGTTTCTTCCATCTAACCCTATCTGCTGAATCCTCTTAGGTCACTCCAACTATCTTAATATCTTCCTTCAATGTATTCATGAACCTCCACTTTGGTCTTCCTCTAGGCCTCTTGCCTGGTGGTTCCAAATCCAGCATCCTTCTTTTGATGTACACTATCTCTCTTCTCTGCACATGTCCAAACCATCTCAGTCTGGTCTCTCTGACTTTATCTCCAAAACCTCCAACACGTGCTGTTCCTCTGATCCTGTCCATCCTGGTCACTCCCAGAGAGATCCTCAGCATCTTCATCTCTGCTACCTCCATCTCTGTTTCCTGTCTTTTCTTCAGAGACACTGTCTCTAGACGAAACAGCATGGCCGGTTTTTAGGGTATGAGAAGTTTTACGGGATTATTTTCATTTGAATGGGGCAGTGCATGCTAATGTGCATACATAAATTGCCAGCTCGAAGACAAACACAAATTTTAATTAACTTGTTCCCGCTGCAAAAATGACTGTGAGTCAATTCAAACAGAAGACTAAAACAAAACAAATATAAGTACAAAAGCTTGAGATAATGTACACATTCAGCTCATCCACGTTGTTGTGCAAATTACCAATTCAGTCGGTACGCTTCCATACTCATAGTTCCAATTAGCCCCCCGATAAAATAGTTGCATTACGAGTGCACGCTTGTCCTGAGTAATGGACAAGCATATTGTTTTTTACAGAAAACAAGAATACAATCTTGTTTTCAGTAAGTCTGTAAGACTCGACAAGTCTTTGTTTAAAACTATAAATAAATCACTTTTGATTTTGCTTCCTTGGATATTATTTAAATGCCTCCATTTTTCTTTTGCATCTATCACATCCATCAGTCTTTAAATGCATGACTATTTAAGATCTGATTCTTTTCTTTCATTTGCTCTGCAATAGCCATTGTTAACTTTTCCCAACCTACTCATACCAGAGCAATTACAGTGAAGGCTGTAAAGGACTCTTGTGAGAAAAAAATCCATCTAAAATCTTGGCCCACAATTGAATTGACTTTATATACATGAGAAAATAATGGCCGACTGTCAGCTTGTCAGGCGAATTAGAGGGAAACTCAATGAATATATCAAAATTGCCTGTGCAATTAGTTCATATGTGGTGGCTTTGGGGTTGAAATTAGATTTTGGTTTCTCTTTTTTGGTCTTTTTCTGTGCAACTTAAAAATTGTGAACCCCACTTCAGCCATTTCTTTTGTTCATCAGCTTTTTCTTTCCTTTTTTAAATATTTTGTATCTGCTAATGTAGTATTTAAAGCTCATACAGTAGCTGCTGGTATTGGGATTGCATTTCCTTTTTTGGGTAACTCATGACAAAGGTTTCTAGAAGATGGTCAGGAGAATGTGTGGCTGATCAAACCCTAAATTATGCAAAGCAATGTTACCTGAAGATCCCCTGACTGTTGGTCTCTCAGGCTACCTGCTACAGCCAAGTCTGGCATTGATACAGCCAGAGGAGCATAGGCCAAGACATTGAAACATATTTAGCTTCTGACCCAAAACTCTAAAGATAACATCCCTTCCAACCACAAAAGGCAAATGAGGTTATTTTCTGATAAGGTATTCAACCCAATTGAAAAAGACTCCAAGAAAGCTCAAGACACAACGGAACAACTGCTGTACATTAATATCTTGGCCCAAGAATGTCTTGGGGTGTTCTCGCTACCTAGAAAGTCTGGGGTCTCCCTGCTTGGAGAGAAGTTTTTTTAGAACCTTCACAGATGAGATGGATGACCTACCGTACCTGTTGGGTGCACACTGTCAAAAACTCTTCAAATATCCACTAACCTCACTCACCAAATTTTTGTACATGTACCCCTTTCATTTTTAAATGTGTGACTTTAGAATACTCATAATTTCAGAGCAATGTAAAGATGCTTGCGTCCATATTTGGATGTAAACACTAAAATACATACGCTGGCAGTCTGGCAACGCCTCCATCGCCCTGCAAGCTGACATGCATACAGACATGACTTACAAATTTTGTAGAACCCAAAAAGCCTAAAATAGTACCATACGTGTAAAACATGTAACCCTAATTTTCTTTTTTATTAAAAATTGGTTTAAGATTTTGTTTAAATTTTTCTCGGCTCAAACCAAACATTGTAAGTAAAAAACATTGTTGAACACGTGCGGCGATGATAAAAATAATTTACTGACAACATAAACTATGAACACAGTACTGAAATAAATTTAACACGTCTCATTACACGCCTCACCTCTGCAGTAAGTGTTGTCCATGAGCAATCGAGAACTATTTATTTTACATCGTCGACGCAAGTGATTTGGACACTGTTCCTAGAGACCAAAGGCGTTTTTTGGGCCGAGAGATGTGGTTGCATTCAATGTTTTGCAATTATGGTCAGCGATATCTTCGACTAATGAGTCATTGCGCAAATAATATACTAATATATCGAAGCGTGCCACCCCCAGCCCTCATTTACTGTATAATGTGCACCCAAACTTTGAGTCATTTTTTTGCTAGAAAATTTTGCAGGTTACACTTTAATAAAAACAGTACTGTTGTGATTTGGGGATGTGGAAGGAGGAAGACCCAAATGTTGGACAATATCAGGATTTCTTAACAAAAAGTCTGGTAAGGCAGAAATTCCAGTCAGACAAAAAGCACAGGATTAATCACAAAGAACGTCTCAATCCAAAAATATAACAGAGTTCAAAGATAAATTTGGTCAGGCAGCCAGGAAGACTTGACTGGGAAGGGTGGTGATGACCCAACAAAAAAGACTGGGGTAATTGCCTAGTAGGATCCACAGGTGTGTGGCATCAGGCTAATGAGTGCAGGTGTTTGAGATCTGGGAGAGTGAGGAAGGTCCAGGGCTCCCTCTGGTGGCAGGGGAGGGGATCATGACACGTAGATATATTATTCGATGCGTTTACTCTCTTGTCAAAGTTTCATGATAACATTTCAACAATGGTATTATTGCATTTTAAACCCTGCTAATTTTGTCTTCACAAAACTGAAAAACAAATTATTTGGTTGCACATCTACTGGTTTTGAGTCTTCAACTAAAACATGTTTCTTCTAAGTTTTGTAAAATTCTTTAATTGTTTTATTTCTATCAACTACTTTCATAATAGATTATTATTTAAAAGAAATGTACCATTAATTCAACCCAAAATATACCAAAATAAAACAACATTCAGTGTCGAAAAAAAAACACTTATGAATTGAGTCTGTGCTTGATATCATAGTCAGAAAGAAAACTATGTTGTATGTTCGCACAGAAATCAATTTACACAAATAAATCCAGGTTTTGCTCTGACAGGTATGTCACTCTTTGGCTTGCTAATTATTGCATTTTCTGGTTGACCTTCTTTGCTACGGGCAAAATTACATGACAGCTGGAACGACGAATCAGCCGGAGGCAAATTGGTGCCATTTCACCCCAAACAAGTGGTCAATTAAGAAAATGGGCTCTATTGCCTAAAAAAAAAAAAAAAAAACTAATGCAAGGTCCTGCTGAGCTAATCAAAGAGAGGAAACAAGATGTCCACCTATATCGTACTTGTCCTGTGTGCAACCTGCCCGCAGACATATTTGCCATTTACAACCAAAACTCCGTGTATTATGTAAAACTGTTGGTAATGAACGAGTTATTTACTTGGTTAAAAACGCTACGTGGTGGTGGAAATTCGTTACGATACACACATCCATCGCTTCTTTTTGGAACAGATCTGATGTTTTACTTAGATCTAAGAATCTGAAAGCTGTTCTTTGTTTTTGGTCACACACTTGCTTCAGTTTTACTCCGTGATGATGAGCTCTGCTTGTCGTTAATGACTTTGGACCTGTTTCCGTTTTTTTTTTTTTTTTTTTGGAAGGTGACTCTCAAGGTAATGATATTATCATCCATGAAGGGTAAACAGTAAAGTAATGAATGAGTTTTCATTTAAAAAAAACTCAATTTGATGAAAAGAGTCATTTTGGTCATTTTCTTAATGCTGTCATTGAAAGATTGCACTGGTTTTGAAATAAAGCCCTAAAACGAAGCCAGCAAGCTTCGTTGGTCGAACAACAAACAATAAAGAAAGAGCTTACCCGAAAAGCAAAACTTTCAGTTTACCAGTTTATCTACATTCCCACCCTCATCTATGGTCACCAGCTGTGGGTGGTCACCAAAAGAACAAGAGCACGGACACGAGAAACCAAAATGAGCTTCCGCCACAGGGTGGCGGGGTTCTCACTTAAAGATAGAGTGAACAGTTCTGCCATTCAGTAGTAGCTTGGAGTTGCTCCTCCCGGTTGAGGGAAACCAGATGAGGTGGTTTGGGTATCTGGTTAGGATGCCTTTTGAAGGCGTAGCTGGTGAGGTGTTTCAAGCGGATCGAGAGGAGACTCAAAAGCAGGCCTGGACCCGCTGGAGAGATAATATCTAGGGCAAGCTGGACGATACAGCCAGGGTGAGAGAAGCCTGGGTTTTTCCATCTGAGGAAAAACCCAGGCCAAGATAGTTTACATTATTTTGTGGGAATGCATTGTGAACAGATGGCATACAATGATTCCGTTCTGTCGTCTTGTACTATCTGGGCAGGGTCGCAGGGGCAATAGCCTCAGAAAGGAAGTCCTGGTTTCTCTCACCTCCTGTTGCATCCTCCAGCGTACCAGGAAGGATCTCGAGGCGTACCCTGGCCAGCTGTGAGACATAGTCCCTTCAGTGGGTCTGGAGTCTGCATCTGGGTCTCCTCCCAGTGGAATGTGTCTGAAACACCTCACCAATGTAACGTCCGGGAGGAATCCTAACCACCCAAGCTGAATTCTCTCCACCCCGGAGGAGCAATGGCTCTACTCTGAGCTCCTCCCTGCTGGCAGAGTTCGTCACTCTTTCTCTGATTTAGAGTTCAGCCACCCGGAAGAGGAAACTCATTTCAGTCGCTTGTATCCGCAATCTCGCTTTTTCGGTCACCACCCACAGCTGGTGACCATAGGTGAGGGTAGGAACGTACTTTGTAGATAGCTCAGCTGTTTCTTCATCACGATGAACAATCATGCATCAAACAAACAATCATGCAACCCTCTAAATGCCGATGCAAATTGAGCCAAATTAAACTTTAGTTTAATTTATTTAAAAACAACAGAGATGAAACATCAGGTGCAAAAAAAACCCAACCAAAAGTATGACCACATAGACATTATGCTTTTAGAGATAAAATGTTGCATAATTATGCAGGAAGAAAATCAAAATGGTTTCATTTCATCTTCTGATCCGCTCATCCTTAACAGGGTTGCTGGCGTTGTCGGAACCTATCCCGGCTGATTTCATTTGAGAGGCAGGATACACCCTGAACAAGTCAGCAGTTTGTTGCAGAGACACACATAGACAACAATCCACTCATACTCATTCTTAGGGGCAATTTTGTTCAGGCCAATTAACCAAACAACCATGTTTTCAGAGAGTGGGAGGAAACTGGAGTACCAGAAGAAAACCCATGCATGTAGAGGGTAGAACATGCAAACTCCACACAGAACTGTGTTATTACATGGAGTCAACGAGAATAACAATCTTGTGTTAAATTAATTCAGCTTTTATTCAAGTTGTAGAAACATGTTAAAGATCAAATTAAGTATAAAAATTCTGATTGTGAAAATGTGCATTTCATTTTGGTGTCCCCCAAAAAAAGACTACCATTGATTTTGAGCTCCATCTAGTCTAATCACTATGTTACATTTACACTTTTCTCACATTTACACAGAGAAAACCATTGAATTTATTCATTTTTAAGGGTTTTTATTTTCTGTTCTTTCTTTGTTTTGGGGTCTTTTCTGTGGTCTCAGGGACGGCTTAAGCCTAGCGGGAATCAAACCAGGTTCTCCTGGTCGAAAGACGGTATCTCTACCTCTAGCCAAATGCCTCCTAAATTATTCATTTTTAAAAAGAATTACCGTAATTTCACGACTATAAGGCACATATAAACGTCTTAGATTTTCTTCAAAATGAGCGGTACGCCCTTTCGTGCGGTGCGCCTTGTGTGTGAGAAAAGGCGGACTTAAAAGAAAAAGCGGTGTCCGTGAGGCGAGGCGGACCTGAAAGAAAAGGTATGAGAACGTTAAAGAGTGAAGTGTAGGCGTGGATTGTGTATAAAAAAGGTATTTGCTGTATGCACAACATTGCTGTTTTAACCCTGAAAATGGCAAAGAGACACGCTTATGACGCTCAGTTTAAGCTGAAGGTAATCAGCTACGCAGAGGAACATGGGAATCGAGCCGCCGCGAGAAATTTCAGCAAAAACGAGTCAATGGATTGTAGATGCTTGGACTAACGTGTCTGCTGGTACTGTTATCCGAGTTTTCACAAAAGTTGGTATCCTTTCTGAGGAGCCGCACAGTACAGACAGTGACTTTGACAGCGAGGAGCGAAGTGGACCTGCTCTGTTGGATTTTGCGTAGCTGTTCAATTCTGAAACAGAGGATGAGGACTTTGACGGATTTGAATAAAGACTATTACCAGAAATGTGCTTGTTTAGTATCGTTACTACTTAAATAAAGCACAACCAAACTCAGTTTTGCTCCCGATCTATTTTTTAATACCCACATTTGCATGCTTGCGTGTGTGTTGTTGTAAGGTGGTGTGTGACTGAGACTGCACCTTTTCGTACGCTGCGCCTAATGGTCGTGAAATGTTTTTAATCGTATTGAGAAATGTGAAGCAGAAAAAAGCTAGCATGTGATGCTCTTTGCAGAAAAAAAAGTTTGAGTTGCATCAGAAAGCAATGATGCTTGAAGAAATGTACAAAGTAAATGTCAGTGAACCATCTAAATAAGTTAAAAGCACAAAGTTTTACCACGGTTCAAACACTCTGAAGTTTTGCTTTAATGGATTTTGACAAAGTTCTGTGATGCTTCTTTTAAAATGTCAGGATGGGTAACCTGCCAGGAACGGTTTTAGTCAGTTGTCGTTGATGTTTTGAAACTGAGTGGTTTTACTCATGCTTTCCTTTCATTACTTTTATGTCAGGTTGTTTGGAGGCACTAAATGTTCCTCTTGGTTTCACCAAAGCTGAACATTGGAAACAATAAAAGATTCTTTCAGACGGAGTGAGATCATCTCTTTCATCTTTAATAAATGGATTTATAAAATAACAGGATAAAGTTTTGGGTTTTAGACAGCGTTATAAGATCTACGTACATTTGGGAATACTGTATGCGGTGATCGCCATCTGGCTGGCAAATAATCTAGCAGGGGACTTATTTGACCAAAAATCCACAAAAATCCACTTCCAGCGTGCTTATGTGCCCATCACATAGAAACATTAAGTTCAAAGAATTCCTTCTAATGAACCATTGGCTTTGAAAACCAGCTCTGGATTTCATAAATCGTCTCACAGGTGGATGGATTTTATTTTTCTTTGAAGTATTGACAGCAAAAAAATAACAGACTTTTTCCATTTTTAGTAACACGTCAGCCATCTGTTTTTTTTCTGAAAAGTTAGCTTGACCGCTGGACCAAGTCGAGTGCATGTTTTTTATGACTGTGCGTCTTCGCTATGTGATGACACCTCTACATGTATGTGGTTCATCTCCAAATCCGGTCTTCTTTGCAAAGTTTTGCAGGTAATCTTGTGAAAAAGGTGAGATTGAATTTCTCGTTTTAAACTAATCAGACTTTTAAAAAAAAAAAAAAAAGAGTGTGATTTCAATTTGCATATCGACTACCGTAATTTCCGGACTATAAGGCGCACTGCATTTTAAGGCGCACCTTCAATAAATGACATTTTTTAAAACTTTTTTTTATATATAAGGCGCATCGCATTATAAAGCGCTACAGCAAAGGCTGGGGTTACGTTATGCACCCACTAAATGGTGCTGCGCTAAAGGGAATGTAAAAAACAAAAACAAAAAAAATACAGTCAAATAGGTCAGTCAAACTTTAGTAACAATTACAAAACAGCTTTCTGTTTTTCTCCCAAAATGAATAAACAGCTGTTTTATTATTTTCTCTGAGATAAAGTATTAGTATTTTCGTGACACAGTTTATCTTTCATTGGAGATAAACTCTGTTTAGTCTTACTTACTTGGCGCAGCCCATCCTCTTGCTTCCTCCACTTCCTCACCATTGATTCATTGATGTTAAACTCTCTCGCTGCGGCTCTTTTCCCGTGTTCTACTGCGTGACAGATCGCCTTGAGTTTAAACTTTGTAACAGTGTCTCTTGGTAGGAGCCATTTCCGGGTCTTTACACAAACACACTGAAATAGGTGCGTTCGAGATGACACAGGCGGACGCAGTTCTGATCGGCGCAGATCGGTGCGCAATGCATGCCAGTTAGGTTTCCATTCATTCCGTTTGTTCCATTCCGTCTGCCAGTGTCATCTCGAACGCACCTAGTGTCTCTTGGTAGGAGCCATTTCCTCACAAACACACAAACGGAAATGAGACGCCCTTTCATATATCCCAGCATGCACGATGCACTACTTCTTCTACGGGGGAAATGGAGTCGGCGGCTGCTTACCGCAGTTGCGACACCTGTTGTAGCTCAATATTAATCCATATATAAGGCGCTCCGGGTTAAAAGGCGCATCGTGGACTTTAGAGAAAATTTAAGGTTTTTAGGTGCGCCTTATAGTGCGGAAAATACGGTAATATGGTCAACCCCTAGTGGAGGAGTTAAGTATCTTTGGATTGTTCACGAGTGGGGAAAGAATGGAGCGGGAGATCGACAGATGGATCGGTGCGGCCTTCAAAATAATCAGGACGCTGCATCAGTCCATCGAGGTGACGAAAAGCAAAGCCTTTGATTTACAAGTCGATCTACATTCCTAACCTCACCTATGGTCACCGGGTGTTGGTGGAACCTCCAGCTAACATTATTTGGATGTTTTTTGTGTAACCTTCAAAAAACATTCTAATAACGTTCTGGGAACGTTTTTAGAACGTTTTATTCTGAACTTTCAGGGAACGTCTGGAATTTGGTTCTTTCAACATTCTGGTAAGGCAAGGTTCAAACATGACCACCGATGTTTTTGGTTAGGAAAAAACAAACCTTCAGACAACTTCAGGCTAACGTTCCCTGGATGTTCTTTGTTTGCTGGGCCATGCCTTTTTTAAATTTTACTTTTTGATACAATTTAATCTACAAAGATGTCCAAATCAGAAATTGGATTGCGTAAAAAAAACCCAAAAACTTATTTCTAAGTAAATGTAACAATCAAGCTGTGTTTTTGTGGGGTTTCTTTTCTTACTCATTACTTTTAAAAGAATTTTCTAAACCTCTCCATTAACGTTTTGAACTGCATCACAGACTCTAAAATACTCAAACCCATTCTTATTTCTATATATTATTAATTCTTCAAACCTCTCTGCTGACCTCATGTTACATTTTAAAAGCCTGAATCAAAGTGAAGAATATTCTGCTGCAGACATGAATCATCTGTTTCAGACAGTTTATTTTTAGAGATATTTTATTAGGAGTCTAAAAATGCAATGCCGTCTTGCACAGCAGGGTTAAATCAAAGCGCCTCATCAGACGTAAGTTGTTGGCAATTATTAAGAAATAGAACAAACATGGTACTGTGAGAGGTGCCTCATCTTACAGAATACAGAATTCAGTACAAGCTCTGCCTCCTCACCCATTAGTGTATACACGGCTCTGCACCTGTTTATCTCCAAGAACTCCTAACCCTCCACACCACTGTCCAAGAACTCCTAACCCTCCACACCACTGTCCGAGACCTGCGCTCCTCCTCCTACTCCTACTGCCTGCACCAACCAAGGACCAAACTCTCCACTATGGGGCACAGGGCCTTCCAGGCAGCTGCTCCACGGCTCTGGAATGCTCTTCCCAAGAGCTTGAGGGCTCCACAGAGCGTTGAGGTTTTTAAGAAAAGACTGAAGACATTTTTTGTTCTGAAGGCTTTTCAGCAAAGTTTTTAGTGGTTTTTTTTGTTCCGTTCCGTCATCTTCCGCTTGTTCCGGGGTCGGGTCGCGGGGGCAACAGCCTCAAACGGAGGAGGAACGGCTCGACACTGAGCTCCTCCCGGATGGCAGAGCTCCTCACCCGATCTCTGTGTGAGAGCACAGCCACCCGGCGGAGAAAGCTCATTTCGGCCGCTTGTACCCGCAATCTCATTCTTTCGGTCACCACCCACAGCTGGTGATCATAGGTGAGGGTGGGAACGTAGATCGACTTGTAAATCGAGAGCTTCGCTTTTCGGCTCAGCTCTCTCTTTACCACGACGGATCGATGCAGCGTCCTAGTTATTGCTGATGCCGCACCAATCCGCCTGTCGATCTCCCGCTCCATCCTTCCCCCACTCGTGAACAAGACCATTGTGGGGGTCTTTTTTTTGTGTTGTGGTTTTATTTAATTTTGCTGTTTGTTGTTCCTTTTGGTCATTGTAGCACTTTGAGATCTTCACTGGAGATATAAAGTGTGTTAAAATAAATTTATTATTATTATTATTGTTATCTTATTTCTGAAAATATTCTTTCTCTAAATATAGAACGTTATCTTTAAAAGTGTCGGTAAGAATCAGTGACATTGAATACTCCGTCCTCTCCCTTGAAGCATCTGAACGTTAAAAGGAGAAATGCAGGAAGCATGAAGATGACTTTCACCTTGTGTCGAGGACAAAGTCCACACATGTGCAAAGACATGAAGCAGCATTGATGCCTTCAAGCTAAAATAAAGTTTTTCTCCTTCAGAGTTCACATATTCCTCTTCTAATTGAAGCAATCTGGGATGTACTAAAAAAAAAAAAAAAAAAAAAAAAAAAAAAGCATGCATGGGGTGCAAAAAGTGCTGGAAGAGGTAAAGAAATGATCAACAGGAACACCATTTACATTAAAGAAACACCCATATTTGTGCATGTGTTTATCATCCACCTCCAGCAGGGTGGGTATGTACTGTATGTGGGCAGATCCTACGTGATCAGCTACTGCTTATTCTTTTTGTGTGTCAGTACACTGCTCCATAGGATATCAAGCATAAATTTAATGAGGTAAATATTAAATGGAGGCCATAAAATAGAATATATTAGAAGCTGTAGAAATTATTAAAAGCCAGTGGTGGATGAAGCACTCACTTTTTGTACTTAAGTAAAAGTACAGATAATTAGGCAAAAAAAAAAAAAACTTAAGTAAAAGTAAAAGTACCAATAAAAAAAAATCTACTTAAGTAAAAGTACAAAAGTAATTGGTGTAAATTTTACTTTTTAAGTAAAAAGTAAAAGTATTCAACCATAATTCAAATGTTATTTTTTGTGCTGTACGGTCACAAATAAATACGGGAGAGGGGAGTGACACCTCCCCCCTCTCCCGTCGCTTTTGGTCCGCAAAAAAAAAAAAAGAAAGGAAAGGGGACAAGTCAAGCTATCCCCTTGCAGCGCCAGCAAATGGTCCACCAAAATGCAGGAAAATGACACTTATTTTTTAAAATGTTTTGGGGCGGAGGGGAGGCCCTGAATCACCCTATATTGGCTTTGTCAATGACCTCATGTCCCCGCCCCCCACCCCATCTTCAGAAAATTCTAGAACCGCCCCTGCTCTTGGCGCTGAATGAATGCGGAAAATGTTTACTCTCGACTCTGATTGAGCCTCGATTCATTACTTCTTCTCCTGATCAACTGCTCCTTTTGATTTTGGCGATGCGGCTTCAAGATGCACTAAAAAAATAAACTTTCTATTTTTTAAATTTCTGAACAAAAATGTAACGAAAAATGTTGAACACACTTTTAAAAAGTAGCGGAGTAAATGTACAGATATTTGCTCTAAAATGTAGTGAAGTAAAAGTAAAAGTACCAGTCTCAAATTTTACTTAAGTAAAGTACAGATACACAACTATTTTACTTAAGTACAGTAACAAAGTACGTTTACTTCGTCACGTTCCACCACTGTTAAAAGCATACGCAGATAAAGGCTGAAATAGCATGTCCGGATATGGGTGAAAGAAGCTGTGATGCCTTCGATGCTCATATTGGCATTGAATTTGATTCCATTTGATCTGATTAAAATTCTAATAGACATAAAAATTATTCTTGTTCTTCTTTCAGCATTTCCCTTCAGGGGTCGCCACAGCAAGTCAGTTTCTTCCGTCTAACCCTATCTGCTGCATCCTCTTCAGTCACGCCAACTGTCTTCATGTCTTCCTTCACTGTATCCATGAACCTCCTCTTTGGTCTTCCTCTAGACCTCTTTCCTGCTGGTTCCAAACCCAGCATCTTTCTTCTGATGTACTCTCTCTCTCTCTCTCTTCGGCACATGTTCAAACCATCTCAGACTGGCCTCTCTGACTTTATCTACAAAATGTTTCTGATTTTATAATGACGACATTAATAGACTGTTTTTTCAGTGTGGTCTAGTGACAAAAAAAAGTATACTTAGAAAAACTTGTCATTTTTTGCCAGAAAAAAAAAATCAAATAGTTTTACAAAATCAAATTATACCATCATATCGTAAATAGATCTACTTAAAGAAAAGGCAGGTCATTTTAATTATTTTGGTAAATCAAGATTAAAGAAATTTGGATTCTCACTCCAAAAACCCCAGCTAGTTTTAGGTTGTTTTTTTAGGAATAAAATTAAAAAAAAAAACTTTTCTGTCAGGCTTTGTTCCTTGTATAAAAAGTCCCTCAAAACTGGAAGTAATGGATTAAGAGACAGCTGAATGTTGCTATGACAACCAGTATGTGAAAGTTCAGACTGTCACAGAAGTTTGAACAGGAGTTTAGACTTTTATCCGTTTAAAACCAGTGGTGGAATGTAACGAAGTAAATGTACTTAATTACTGTACTTAAGTAAAAAAAAATATATATAATTGTGTATTTGTACTGTGATTAAGTAAAATTTGAGATCTCTACTTTTTACTTTTACTTCACTACATTTTAGAGCAAATGTCTGTTCTAATATAATAATTGTAATACGCATTTTTCGTTACATTTTTGGTCAGGAATTAAAAAAAATATACAGTATTTTTTTAGTGCATCTTGAAGCCGCATCACCAAAATCAACCTGTAGAGGGAGCAGTTCATCACTTACGGTCTCCAAGAGGAAGAGGAAGTAATGAATCGAGGACCAATCAGAAGTGAGAGTAAACCTTTTTCCGCATTCATTCAGAGCCAAAAAAACAACATCAAATATAGCACAAATTGAAAAAGAGTCAGAAGATCGTTGTTTGTTGTGTTTACTTTTAAATAAAAAGTGGAGCCATCATTACACAGAGTATTTATTTGTGATCCTAAAGCACAAAAAATAACATTTGAATTATGGTCGAATACTTTTACTTTTAAAGTAAAATTTACACCAATCACTTTTGTACTTTTACTTATGTAGATTTTTTTATTGGTACTTTTACTTAAGTATTTTATTTCCCTAATTATCTGTATGTTTACTTTACAGCTCAAAAAATAACATTTGAATTATGGTCAAATACTTTTACTTTATACTTAAAAAGTAAATTTTACACCAATTACTTTTGTACTTTTACTTACGTAGATCTTTTTATTGTTGCTTTTACTTAAGTATTTTTTTCCCTAATTATCTGTACTTTCACTTTACAGCACATAAAATAACATTTGAATTATGGTTGAACATTTACTTTTGACCTTTAAAGTAAAATTTACACCAAATACTGTTGTACTTTTACTTACATAGATTTTTTTACAACATTTACGTCTGTACGTTTACTTGGCAGCACAAAAAATAGCATTTGAATTATGATTGAAAGTTTTACTTTTTACTTAAAAAGTAAAAATTTCACCAATTACTTTTGTGCTTTTACCTATGTAGATTTTTTTTATTGGTACTTTTACTTTTACTTAAGTATTTTATTTCCCTAATTATCTGTCATTTTTACTTAAGTAGATTTTTTTATTGGTATTTTTACTTAAGTATTTTTCCCCCTAATTATCTGCAGGTTTACTTTACAGCACAAAAAATAAACTTTGAATTATGGTTGAATACATTTACTTACGTAGATTTTTCTTACAGGTACGTTTACTTAAGAATTATATTCCCTAATTATCTGTACTTCTACTTGAGTAGATTTTTTTTATTGGTACTTTGTTTTAGCGTATTTTCCCCTAATTGTCTGAACGTTTACAGCACAAAAAATAACATTTGAATTATGGTCAAATACTTCTACTTTTTACTTAAAAAGTAAAATTTACACCAATTACTTTTGTACTTTTACTTATGTAGATTTTTTTATTGGTACTTTTACCTAAGTATTTTATTACCCAATTATCTGAACTTTTACTTGAGTAATTTTTTTTGTTGGTACTTTTACTTAAGTCATTTTTTTCATTGGTACTTTTATTTCAGTATTTTTTTCTCTAGTTATCTGTACTTTTACTTTAGCACAAAAAGTGAGTACTTCATCCACCACCGGTCAAAACCTAATTTAATCAGTCAGTGAAGCTTCCAGATAAAAGACAAACACACATTCTGCTGAGTCAAGGCAAAGACAAGTGAAATTTAATGTGATGTTCGACAATTATAATAACAATAATAATAATAAAAAACTTTTGTTCTACGGGATCCTCTTGTCATGCTTAACACTTGTTTTATGAGCTTGTTCTCTCCGACTCATCGTCACTTTACAAGGAACAACTTATCTAAACTTCTTACTGGAAAACAAGAGGGAGCATCGTTTAATGAGAAGAAACAGGTCCCGTGTATGAAAATCACTTTGGCAATGTTGTTCACCTCCGTTTCCTAGTGCAGTCGGTAATCCCATCTGCTGACGAACCGGTTCTCAAAATGACAAACTGGACGCTGAGTTCATCTGGGCCAGCTCAGTCTCACGAGAACCAAACCGAATCAGTTTTAGAGGAACACGGAGCAGGTTTTATTCCCTCCGATATTCCAGGTCATGTGCTGGCTGAGAATCAGAACCAGTAGTCATGCCCGACTCCACTCATCGTGTCACCATAGTCCCTCCTGTGCTCCGGCTCCTGATAGTCCTGCTCAGGCTGCTGAGGTGGGATTATAAGAGCCAAAGTCATTGGAGTTGTGACTGTGGAGGCGTCGTTGGTCACAAGCAGGACTCGTGGGAGCCTGTGTGTGTGTGCAGAGACGTCTTTTCCTGCTCTTTGTGGTTCCCGTTGTGAAGAACAGAATATCTAGAAAAAAAACAAGAAGAAGGAGAAAAAGAGTGAGCTTGAGATTTTATTTTACAGTCCTTATAATGTGAACATGAACTTCTCGAACCCGTTAACATCTAAGCTGCTGGGATCAAACACCTGAACAGTTTCAAAACCAACTTTGCAGGTCTAAAAAATTTAAATACAAACTGGTGTTTGGTTATTATTATTTATAAAATATTTCAAAATGATTTCTTCATTTCCTTTTATGGATTTTCCAAAAGCTGAGCTGCTACCAAATATGTGTTTTCAAATTTAAAGCATTTGACCAATCCCATTTGAGCCAGAATTTGTTGCCGAGTGAGCTAAAATGATCAGAGTTTCCATGAAGGTTTTCGGAGTTCGTTCGTCTGGTCATTGGATCATTGCTTTCTACAAAAAGTTAAAGAGAATGAAAAGTTTCTTTTAACCAATCCCATATTTAGTTCCACTCCCTAATTTCTTTACGATGGCCCCACTTACGTATGTTAACATTTTCCGACCTGCTGATTGGACAGTCGCAGAGCCAGCAGTTAAATAGGCAAACAACATGTATGATGTGTGATGTGAAAAGAAATAGCATTTCAATGACGTAAAACTGTGTTTACCAGCAAACAAAAACTAAAGTGGTAAAACAGATTTGGGGTCTAGGTCATTTTTACAACAGACGTTCCAAAGGAAGTTGAACAAAGTAAAGAAATCTGAGAAATATGCATTTCAGGGTTAGAACAGGGGTCCACATATGTAAAAAATATGCAGGAATATAACAAGTTTTTGATGAGTAAATTGAAGTTATTGAAGTTTACGGAACCATATGGTTGGATTTGTGTTTCATGGCTGTATGGACATTGAAAAACTTTTTACCACTGAATCGTTTCTTGCGTAAAGGCGTTTATTGTAGAGTTTTTCATCCATGATGGCTGTAATATTTTTTCTTAATATTAATTGTGATTAGTATATAGATTTTAGAGCTTGTTTTTGAGAGGTTGATTGATGCAGATGGAGTGCTACTGAAGGATTGGGTGTGACATTCATAATCTGCTCAAAAACTGAACGTATTTGATTTATAGTCATGGTTTGGTCCAGTGCTTCTCGATTATTTCCTGTTGCGCCCTCCCTAGGAAGAAGAAAATATTTTGCAGGCCCCCACTCTCCGCCACTGCCTATACCTTGCTCTGTGCTGAGTTCGAAAATGTTCGGTGCAAAAAAACTCTACACCATAGAGTTAATACTCCCTGTGCACACTCTGACAATAAGAGTGCCAACTACTGTAGTGGATGTGCAATTACACTTTATTCTACTACGGCAAAAAAACAAAACAAAAAAAACCAAAACATGTTCCACAGGGTCACACGTGCCCCCCCTGGGATCGCCGCGCCCCCCACTGTTTGAGAAGCACTGGTTTAGGCTGAGCTTAAAAGAAAGACAACCGATTGCTGCAGATCGGCATTTTTGCTTAAGAAAGCAAGGATGTGTAAAAGTGTTTATTTCATTAGACAAACAAACTTCGTTATCACATTTAAAGGCTCCAGATTTGACTATAAAAACTCCTCAACACCATCTGCAGTGCGGTTAAAAATCCCTCCTGCTACTCAATTATTTTACAGAGTAACTCATTTGTCCTTTGGGAGGTAAATATACACCAGTCTGGTCAGTTGTAACCCACAGAGTGCTGACTGTGTGTAGTTGTAGAGTTTTTTTTACAGGTTGATCTGGGTAGTGTCTTTAAAAAGGGTTGACTTGCTTCTAAAGGCATGCCAAGTCCCGACTTGACCATCACTTTGAAACATAAAGTAACTTATAGAGGACGTTTTGTTTCGTCTTCTGAACTTGAAGCATATCCTAGCTGATTTCAGCCAAGAGGCAGGGTACACCCCGAAACCCAAGGGCTTTAACAAGATTTATTTAACAGAAGTCAGGCAAAGCTGTAAGGCAAAATCATAAGATCAATTCAAAAGAATGTCTTTAAGTCCAATAATAGACCAGTTCAATGGAAAAACTTAGTCAGGCAGCCATGTAGACCTGGCTTGGAAGAATGGTAATGACCAGAGGTGTCAAGTAGCGAAGTAAGGCTACTTCATTACCTTACTCAAGTAGAAAATCTCGTTATCTTTACTTTAACGAAGTAATTATTTTTTTGTCTACTTTTTACTTTTACTCACTACATTTTTATGCAATTATCTGTACTTTTACTTCGTTAATTTTATAAAAAGTAGTCGCTACTTTCTCCATTTTGTCACCGTTAAAAAGCCTGTTTGTCGGAATTTTATTTTTTTTATGAACCCTGAATGCATCAAACAAAGGAAAAGATGAATGATTGGCTGAAAGATCCAGTCAATCATTACTTTGGGGCGAGTAGCACCGCCCACAAACTTTTAAAGAGCAGCCAGGAACGTTCGCAATATAGAGGGTGCTGGCTACGGCCGAGCAATCTCTCTGGTCGGACTCTAGAGCAATGGTCAATTTTTATTTTTGAAATCACAGGCGATTTCGGTTCCCTGTTAGGCGTAATATACCAACACTGGTATCTCGCGACATTCAATAAAGTAAAGTAAGTAAGTTCGCAATGCTGCCCTCCACAGGTAGACCAATCTACAGTTCTAAAATCTAACTGTAGATTGGTCTACCTGTGGAGGGCAGCATTGCGCACTCGAGCGTATAGCCTGCCGGAAACGATTTGAAGAAGAAGAAGAAGTTAATTTCCGTGTTTGAGAATTGTTGCGGGCTCGGAAATCAAAGTGTTTCTGATGCTGCAACACTGAACTTTGATTGAATTATCAGTTTTTTTTAAAAAAAAAACAACAGCAAAGAAATGTTTTATTATTATTTTCAGTCTGCGGTTATTGTAAACGTCTTTGCTGAAAATGTTGTAGATGGCATTTTTATAAAAATAACTTTGATCTGTGACGCACTATTTTATCTTTAGAAACAAAGCTAATTGAACTGATTAATCCATAAATAGTAGTGGATGAAGTATTTGTGCTTAAAAACATCCAAAATGTTATTGATTAATTTATAAAGACTGACTGAGGAGATTAAAACTACACATCGCTTAGATTTTGTATAATGTAGATGTTTGGGTTAACATTAAAAAAAACCTTATATGTACACATATGTATGTAGATATGTATATATATAAATTTATATTTACCGTCTCCTAAGTCCCGCCCCTACTGGTTTCTTTCTGGGTTTCTTAAAATCTTATTTCCCTGGTTATTTTTTCATTTTTACAGTTCTTAAAATTTTAGAAAAAGAATCCAAGGATTTTGCCTCCTGTGTGTTTCCTTCACTCCCACTGCCTTACGAGTGCATGTAAAGGGTGTTATTTTGTCATTGGGCGTGGTTTTACTGGGTGTACGATATTTTTTGTAAAATACGATAATTTTACGTCATTAGTACGATAATCCAGCACCTCTCACCTGGCAACGCTCGTTCCAGGTGTCACGCAGGCTGTATGTGGCACTCCCAACCTTATCAACTTGATAAAGACTATTCAGTATTGCCTCAAAGAACTTTGAAAACTAGCTGCCTTCAAGGCTTGAAAAAGCCTTTTGGTCATTTATTTATTTTTTTACATTGAGTGTGTTTGTGTCTGCTGAAGTTGGTTAAATTAGGTGATGCAGAGTGAAGCTTGGTAGCTCAAGGGACATTACATAATGCCCTGCTTATGTTAATACATTTGATTGTGTTCATTAATCGATTTCCAATAAAGATTATTAAGAAATAAATGTTTCTGATTCATAAAGTTTCACACCAAAACACTTTCATTTATTATCATATTTTCTGCTCCTTAAAGTATGTGATAATAGTTAAAAAATATGTTCATACGCTTTTGTTAACAATATTCCTTTTTTTCTGAAAATTACTTTTACTTTTTTTACTTGAAGTAGTTTTAAAATAGGTTACATTTTACTTTTACTTAAGTAGAAAACTCGAGTTGATACTTCTACTTTTACTAAAGTAGTTTTTTAACTCGGTATTTATACTTCTACTTGAGTAGAAATTGTTGGTACTTTTGACACCTCTGGTAATGACCCTATGTGGAACTTTACTTTACTTTATTGAACGTTGCGAGTTACCAGTGTTGGTATATTACACCTAACAGGGAACCGAAATCCCCTGTGATTTCAAAAATAAAAATCGACCATTGCTCTGGACATTGACCCAATGTGTAAGTCAGGGGACACTGCCTTTAAGTAGGCACCAGGATCCACAGGTGTGTGTTATCAGACTAATAACCCTCAGGTGTCCCAAATCAGGGTGATGAGGGAAGGTCCAGGGCTCCCTCTGGTGGTAGGTGAGGGGCTCTTGACATGTTTACTGCGTTAAGTTTGATTCTGTTTCTGTATAAAAAAACAGCATTTGACGTACTTAAAGATAAATTTGTTAAGATCTTGTAAAATAGAAGCAAAATTTATTTTTTAAGGCACTACATTCATCCCTCATGAGGAAATTACTTTTGCTGAATTGCACCTCAATAGACAGCTTTTTTTTTTTTATTTTGTTTAAACAAAAAAGAATCTGACTGCCAGGGTCCCCGTCGTTGGCTGCCACCCATCTCCTCCTTCACCCGACCTCTATGGCCCCTCCTGCAGGTGATGAGTTCGCTGGAAGGGTGGCCCATGTCCCCTGTTCGGGCTGAGCCCGGCCGGGCCCCATGGGCAAAAGCCCGGCCACCAGGCACTCGCTCTCGAGCCCCACCCTCGGGCCTGGCTCCAAAGGTGGGCCCAGGTGACCCGCGTCTGGGCAAGGGCAACTTTGCCATGTTTGGTAACTTCATAGGGGTTTTCAAGTCACGTTTTGTGTGGCCCCTCACCTAGGAACTGTTTGCCTTGGGTGACCCTACCAGAGGCATTAAGCCCCGGACAACATAGCTCCTAGGATCATTGGGGCACGCAAACCCCTCCACTGCAATAAGGTGGCGGCTCATGGAGGAGCATCTGGTCAGGATGCCCCCTGAGTGCCTCGTGTTTTGGGCACATCCCACCAGGAGGAGACCAAGGGGCAGACCCCGGACCGGCTGGAGAGACTATGTCTCACAGCTGGCTGGGGAACGACTTGGGATCCTTTCAGGTGAGCTAGAGGATGCAGCCGGGGAGAGAGAGGCCTGGGCTGCCCGCTTGAGGCTGTTGCCTCAACCCGACCCCGGAAGAAGCGGAAGATGACGGAACGGAACGAACAGAACGGAACAAAAAGAGAACAGCCACTAGAAAACTTTGACAAACTGCACGAACTCTACATTTTTAAAAATTTAGGAGAAAAAAAATCCCATTAAATCAAAATTAATTTAGCTGTGTTTTTGAAAGAAACTCAGACCAATAATGACTGATGTTCATGAAGAAAAAATTAAACACCTGTAAGGCTAAACATAGAAAAGCTAATGTTTTGTCAGGGTCACGCTGACATTTTAATTAGAAAAGTAAACAAAGTGTTCATTTAAAACGTAATTAGACATGAGTGAACTCTCTAATTGGGTTCAGGATATGTTAATTTTTTTGTTTATTTTTTTTTTAGCAAAGTGTAAACAGCAACTTCAGAGAGTTGATTTAAGAAAATGAAATAAATAACTCCATTCATCCCTCATCGGGGAAATTTGTGTGCTGCACTCCTTACACCGCAGCAGGCTGCCCTTCGACGGCGCCAATGGTGGGAGAAGTGGGGGTTAGGTGTCTTCTCCAAGGACCCTAGACGGTGGTCTCAGCGGGAATCAAACCCGCGACCTTCCGGTCCGCGGGCGAGCGCTCTAGCGCTGATCCACCATCTCCCCTAAAAAATAACTTAAAGGAGAAAAAAAAATCTTGCCACAAATTTACATCTTGTTTTTTTTTTTTACCGGGTTATTCTTTTGATCAATAACAGATCAAATTTAGGTGATAAGAAAACAGTTTTTGTTTATGGTTTTTAATTAAGTTTTTAAAAATGAGCAGTCAGAAAAAAAAAAAAAAAAAGATGGTTGGTAATAAAAAGTTTTTTTTTTTCTGCACTGATTCCAAAAAAGATCTGAACTAAAAGTTAAAAAAGCAGACGAAAAAAAATCAAAACATCCTCCAAACCACAAACTAGATCCAACATTCATGATTTTTACTCCATGAACCTTTTAAACAAACTTTCATTGAGAAAAATAGAAACTTAATATTGGATAATAGTAATTTATTCTTTTAAAAAGACAGTTACTCCAAAAACAATGAGCCCCAGATGTGCTGGAATGAAAAATAACCCTGCTCACATTCGACGTGCTCAAAAAGAGCACATGTTGTATAATTTTATTAAAAAGAAGAAGAAAGATGAAAAGAATGGACTGAATTTAAGAGGATGATCGATAGGATACAATCTTAAGAAAACACGAGGGATCAAAAAACGATCCGTTTGTATTTTCCATGGTTTTATTAAAAATCATAAGAGCAAAACTTGCTTAAATCATTTCTATTTGTATTTTTAATAAAATGTTAAAACATATAATCCTGACTTTTTTTTTTAACCTTTTGATATTTTGTTCATAAAACTAAATGTCATTTTTTTATTACTGATACAAAACCTTTGGGATTAGGATTGGAAAATTCAGTGGGTTATTTTGACATTTTCAATCTAAATTTTCGTTCGAAAGTTCTGTTCCGTTTCATCATCTTCCTCTTGTTCCGGGGTCGGGTCGCGGGGGCAACAGCCTCAAACGGGCAGCCCAGGCCTCTCTCACCCCGGCTGCATCCTCCAGCTCACCCGGAAGGATCCCAAGTCTTTCCCCAGCCAGCTGTGAGACATAGTCTTTCCAGCGGGTCCGGGGTCTGCCCCTTGGTCTCCTCCCGGTGGGATGTGCCCAAAACACCTCATCCGCGAGGCGCTCGGGGGGCATCCCGACCAAATGCCCGAACCACCTCTCCTCTCGACCTGGAGGAGGAGTGGCTCGACACCGAGCTCCTCCCGGATGGCAGAGCTCCTCACCCGATCTCTGAGTGAGAGCCCAGCCACCCTGCAGAGGAAGCTCATTTCGGCCGCTTGTACCCGCAATCTCATTCTTTGGGTCACCACCCACAGCTGGTGACCATAGGTGAGGGTTGGAACGTAGATCGACTTGTAAATCGAGAGCTTTGCTTTTCGGCTCAGCTCTCTCTTTACCACAATGGACCGATGCAGCGTCCTAGTTATTGCTGATGCCGCACCGATCCGCCTGTCGATCTCCCGCTCCATCCTTCCCCCACTCGTGAAGAAGACCCCGAAATACTTAAACTCCACTTGGGGCAGGACCCCGTCCCTGATCCACAGGGGGCATTCCACCCTTTTCCAGGCGAGAACCATGGTCTCGGATTTAAAGGCGCTAATTCCCATCCTGGCCGCTTCACACTCACCACCAAATCGATCCAGTCAGAGCTGGACATCATGGTCCGATGAAGCCAACAAAACCACATCATCCGCAAAAAGCAAAAAACCCTCAAATATCCAAATAAACTTGCAATAAAAAAAACCCCACTTTTTTTATCCTATAAGCATTACGAGATAAATTAAAGATGGGTTTGACTCAATGTCTTTTCGGATTCCTTATTCTTGGTCTTATTTTGACTTGTATTCACCACTAACAAATGAAAAGAAACAAAATAGAAAAGGAAAGAAAGATGAAACCCAGCAAAAAAAGATTGATTTGCTTGGTCAACATTTTGAGACAGTCCCAGGAAAACATGTCAAGATCAATACACCAACGCATTAGCAGGGAGATGTTTCCTCTTGTACATCACAGATATATTCCTTTGGATTTTAATGTGGAATTTAAAAAAAATAGAAGTTCATTTATACAATTCAAAGAGATTTTCAAAATAATAAAATTTAAAATTTTTATCAAAAGGCAGCATGGTGGCACAATGGGTAGCACAGTGGCCTCACAGCAAGAAGGTCAGGGGTTCAAACCCTGGATAGGGACGAGGCTCGGAGTGCTGTCCTTTCTGTATGGAGGTGACATGTTCTCCCCGTGTCTGTGTGGGTTTCCTCCCATCCACCAAAAATGTGCATGGCAGGTTGATAGGCTGGCCCTAAATTGCCCCTAGGAATGAGTATGTGTGTGTAGGGTTGTATGTGTCTGGCCTCATGACAGAGTGGCGACCTGTTCAGGGTGTACCCTGCCCTTGCCTTAAATTAGCCGGGATGGGCTCCACCACCCCCCGCAGTCCCGTACAGGATAGACTGATAAGAAGGTGACTTATTGACTGAATTTGTTTCAGAAAAGAAATTATTTTGGTTGCTATTTGGAACTAAATTATTCTTTTTTTAAAACTCAAAACCATTTTCTTTTATTTTTGTTGTCTTCTGCTTATCCAGGGCTGGGTAATGGGGGCAACAGCCATGGACAGGAAACCCAGACTTCTCTCACCCTGGCTGCATCCTCCAGCTTACCCGGTGGGATCCTCAGGCGTTCTCCGGCCAGCTGTGAGGCATAGTCTGTCCAGCAGACTATGGTAGGACGTGCCCGAAATACCATGTAAAGGTTTTTGGGAGGCATCCGAACCAGATGCCCAAACCTCCCAATCTGGCTTGTCTCCACTTGGAGGAGCAACCGCTCAACTCCAAGTTCCTCCCGGATCACAGAGCTCCTCACTCTATCTTTCAGTGACCATGTTTCTAAATCACCTTATAAGCCGAGCTTTTATTTTTTTGACATAAAAGCCACGAAAAATTGAGGACACTGTAAAATAAATGTGTCGCATCCCATAAATTCATAATTTAAATATGTTTGAAAATATTTACAAGCATGAATGTCTGATGAATATGTTTTCAAGCCAAAATAAAGATTTTTTTTTTTTTTGCAAACATTGAAACTAAAAACTCTCAAGAGTCTCTTCCTGAATAATCAAGCCTTCAGATTTGTAACAATAAACATAGATTAAATTAGAACATTTTATTTGATAAGTTATGGAATAATTTATGTACCTTTTAGATTGTTTTTCCAAACTTCTGGCTAGAACTGTTAGGATCCCTCACCTGCCACCAGAGGAAGCCCTGGATATTCCTTAATCAACCTGATTAGGGTTACCTGAGGATGATTCCTGATTCCACACATCTGTGCACCCCTTCCATCTATTTAAGGGGAATAACCCCAAACTTCCCTGCCTGGTTTTACTATCCCTTCCAGTCAGGTCACTCTGCTTCCCTGACCATGTTTGAACTTTGTTATTATTTGCACTTTTGAAACTTTGGCATCTGTAAATGCTTCTTGCTTTACAGACTTTCCTGAATTGAGTAAATAAACCTTGTTTGAAGTCGTGCAATTGGGTCCTCCCTCCTTCCACATCCCTAAAACCATGACAGAAAGATCCGACCACAAACGAACCCAGCGAACTAAGTCTGAATCCTGTGTATCCCGAGAAAAAGTTTGAATCCTTTGAAATATGTTCCTGTATCCCGAGCAAGTTTGAATTGCTGCATAGCCTCCTGTCCAGGAGGATTGCTACATATCCCCCCCTGCCCAGGAGGATCTGGACTGAGTTTGTCTCAAGTGAAGTTTGTCTCAAGTGTTCCTGTTGCAAAAGCCCCTACCCAAGAGTCTTGCCAAGCCACAAGATCCTTGATCACCTGGATGTGGTCTTTGAGGGGTGGAGGGTACTGCCATGTACCACTGATTCCACACATCTGTGGATCCTGCCATCTATTTAAGGGGTATAACCCCAGACTTCCCTGCCGGGTCTTACTATCCCTTCCAGCCAGGTCACCCTGGTTGCCTAACCATGTTTGTACTTTGTTATTATTTGGACTTTTGAAACCTTGGCATCTGTAAATGCTTCTTGCTTGACAGGCCTTCCTGAATTGAGTTAATAAACCTTGTTTGAAGTCCTGCAATTGGGTCCTCCTTCCTTCCACATCCCTAAAACGATGACAGAAAGACCCGACCACAAATAAACCCAGCAAACTAAGTTTGAATTATGTGTATACTGAGAAAAAGTCTGAATCCTGTGTATCCTGAGCAAGTTTGAACCGCTGCATAGCTCCCCTGCCCAGGAGGATTGCTGCATAGCTCCCCTGCCCAGGAGGATTGCTGCATAGCTCCCCTACCCAGGAGGATTGCTGCATAGCTCCCTTGCCCAGGAGGACCTGGACTGAGTTTGTCTCAAGTGAAGTTTGTCTCAAGTGTTCCTGCTGCAAAAGCCCCTGCCCAGGAGTCTTGCCACGGAACAAGATCCTTGACCACCAAGAGGTGGTCGTTGAGGAGTGGAGGGTAATGCCAGGATCCCTCACCTGCCACCTGCCACCCTGGATATTCCTAATCAACCTGATTAGGGTCGCCTAGGATGATTCCTGATTCCACACATCTGTGGACCCTGCCATCTATTTAAGGGGGAATCAGCCCAGACTTCCCTGCCGGGTCTTACTATCCCTTCCAGCCAAGTCACCCTGGTTACCTGAACATGTTTGATCTTTGTTATTATTTGGACTCTTGAAACCTTGAGTTAACCCTATGCTTTACAGATTTTTCTGGATTGAGTAAATAAACCTTGTTTGAAGTCGTGCAATTGGGTCCTCTCTCCTTCCACATCCCTAAAACCCTGACAAGAACAACACTTTTCCTGAAGTTACAGTATTGCACAAAACAAAAGAAGCTAATTTCACAGCTGGACCCTTCATTACAAATGAATAAGATAAATAACTTTCTCCAGATAACCACACGTGTGTCTATACTTGATCATATAGAAACTCAAATCTATGTTCAGTCTGTGAACACTGACTCATATGCATGTAGAAAAAGTGTGTGTGTATGTCTACATGTACCGCCGAGGGCTTGCTGCTAGCTAAAACCATTACGAGCTGTTTATACACGCACTTCAATCAAAGGCACTTCCTGATTCCTAACTAGCCGTGAAATACACCTTCCAGACCACTGCAAACATTTAGGGCTTTTCAAAAGGAAACAGGCTGCAAATCTTCAGCGGAGCGGAAAACAAAATTGTTGCCACATTGTGCGACGGATGCCAACTTCTGCCGGCATCGCTATGGAAATATGTCTAGGATTTTTAATGTATAACTAATGCTAATGACGTGTTTCATTATTAAATTAACAGATGTAGCTCTTTATGCAGATGATACAACTTTGTTCTTTGAATTTCGTTTAATACCAGATCTCAGTCAAAAGTTACAAAATCAACTCACAACATTAATTGATTATTTTTCTAAACTGCTATCCCTCATGGGGTTGAAGGGAGTATTGGAGCCTATCCAAGGCGAGAGGCGGATACATCCTAACAAATCACCAGTCTTTCGCACTCAATTTTCTATTGACCAATCAACCTCGCATGCATGTTTTTGGAAGGTGGGAGGAAACCGGAGTATCCGGAGAAAACGCATGCATACACAGGTAGAACATGCAAAGTCCACACAGAAAGGCTAGTGTTCCAAACCTCATCCCAACCCAAGATTTGAACCCCAACCTTCTTGCCGTGAGGCCTTTGTGCTACCCACTGCGCCACCGTGCTGCCAACCAATTCAAAATAATTTATTATAATTGGAGGAAATTTCGGCCGGGTACAAGCGGCTGAAATGAGCTTCCTCCGCAGGGTGGCTGGGCTCTCACTCAGAGATCGAGTGAGGAGCTCTGCCATGCGGGAGGAGCTCGGTGTCGAGCCGCTCCTCCTCCAGGTTGAGAGGAGCCAGATGGGGTGGTTCGGGCATCTGGTCCGGATGGCGAGGTGTTTCGGGCATGTCCCATCGGGAGGAGACCAAGGGGCAGACCCCGGACCCACTGGAGAGACTATGTCTCACAGCTGGCCGGGGAACGACTTGGGATCCTTCCAGGTGAGCTAGAGGATGCAGCCGGGGTGAGAGAAGCCTGAGCTGCCCGTTTGAGGCTGTTGCCCCCGCGATCTGACCCCGGAACAAGCGGAAGATGACGGAACGGATATCATTAGTTTTTAAAACTAACTATCTTTTAACCGCACATCAAAAGATAAGTTTTAATATTGATTTGATTGTAATAGATTTATTGACCAAAACAAAATTATACGGGGTTCTCTTAGATATTGGGGTCTCATTAACGAATAAAATGTCGAGTATGGAAATAAATTTTACAACAAACATTTGTCAACTGAAATTAGCTTGCTCGGAAACGAGCTGAGCTATCACTCTGAGATCGGGTGAGGAGTTCTGGCATCCAAGAGAAGCTTGGAGTAGAGCTACTCCTTCTCCAGGTCGAGAGGAGCCAGATGGGGTGGTTAGGGCATCTGGTCAGGATGCCTCCTGAGCGCCTTGCTGGTGAATTTTTTGAGCATGTCTGACCGGGGGGAGACCAAGCGGCAGACTCCGGTCCCGCTGGAGACACTATGTCTCACAACTGACCACGGAACAACTCGGGATCCTTCCGAATACATCCGGAGTGAGAGACGTCAGGGCTTCTCGTCTGAGGCTGTTGCCCCCATGACCTGGCCCCGGATAAGCGGAAGACGATGGAACGGAACATTTGTCAACAGCTTGATATGTGTGATAATTAAACTAATTTCTTTTTAGAATGTCCTGACAAAAACAAAGACTGATGGTAAAATATGAGATGTAAAAAGAATTCTGTAGAAGTGATATTATGTGTTTTATCATCTTGAACCAAGATGAACCAAAAGTGTTGATCTGAAGTGAGTTTTTTATTTTTGACTTGGATCAAACTAAGATTGGGAGTTTGACATGTGGCTGGATCCATCCTGTGTTTATTTGTGGTTTCATCCAAACGCAGCTGAGCAGACAGGCCAACTGGCAGAGAGCAGGAGGACGGATGGAGATTTGTTTAATGAGGCCAGAGGAGAAGTGGGGAGACAGAAGGCCAGGATTACAAGCAGACTAAATATTTCTACATATTTCAGGCAGCAAACATTCATCGTGATGGTGATCTGAATGTGCTGAGTAGCAGACCGTGACATCTGTCTGGAGAGAAGAGACTTTCATCATGAATGAGTGAGATGTTCGTCTAAATAATAATGAAATAGATTTTTTGTGAGGACCTCTCCGATTGGATCAGATAGATATTGTTTGTCAAATAAATTCAACCTTGTAAAAAGAACAATTTATGGTTTTGTTCAAAATGTCCAAAAGGTGGCAAATAAAAAATGAGACATTATTATAACAGACGGATCGGTGCAGCATCAGCAATAACTAGGACGCTGCATCGGTCCATCGTCATAAAGAAAGAGCTGAGCCGAAAAGTTAAGCTCTTGATTTACAAGTCGATCTACGTTCCAACCCTCACTTATGGTCACCAGCTGTGGGTGGTGACCGAAAGAATGAGATCACGGATACAAGCGGCCGAAATGAGCTTCCTCCGCAAGGTGGCTGAGCTCTCACTCAGAGATCGGGTAGGAGTCCTGCCATCCGGGAGGAGCTCAGTGTCAAGCCGATCCTCCTCCAGGTCGAGAGGAGCCAGATGGGGTGGTTCGGGCATCTGGTCAGGATGCCCCCTGAGCGCCTCGCGGGAGAGGTGTTTCGGGCACGTTTCACTGGGAGGAGACCAAGGGGCAGACCCCGGACCCGCTGGAGAGACTATGTCTCACAGCTGGCTGGGGAACAACTCGGGATCCAGGGCGAGGGAAAACTGGGCTTCCAGCCTGAGGCTGTTACCCCTGTGACCTGGCCCCGGATAAGCAAAAAGACGATGGAACGGACATAGTCTCTCTAGTGGCGTCTGCGGCCTGGTAAGACGTGCCCTATACAACTCATCAGCGAGGCGTATTGGGTGTATAATTAGATGCCTGAAACATCTGGCTTTTCTCGACCCTGAAGAGCAACGGCTCTACTCCGGGCTCCTAACTGATAGCAGAGGAGGGTGCCACCCTGCTGAGAAAGCTAATTTCAGTTGCTTCTATCCGCAATCTCATTTTTTGGTCACCACCCACAGCTGGTGACCATAAGTGAGATAAGGAACGTAGATCGGCAGGTAAATCGAGAGCTTGGCTCAGCTCTTTCTCTATCACAGATCGATGCAGTGTCCTAATTATTGCGGAGGACTCACCGATCCACTATCAAATTAAAATAAGTAAAAATGCTGTCTTGCTCCAAATATTATTCTTTAGGACAAGAAAAAAAAAGATTTTCAAGGGTGCTCTGCAGCTTTTACATTCACCAGCACAGCTCGTTCTCACTCTGTTCATTTGTGTGCAAATTTAAAAGACCAGCCTCCAACCTTAGGTGAAGAAGATCTAATTCAATGTGAAAAAGTCTCAGGTGTTGAACTTTTCGCCCTTTTGTATTTCCATTCTGCCAGAGGTTGAGACTTTTCCATTTTTGGACTTTATTTGCATTCAGCTGCAGGTCCTGCTGCTGTAGAATACCTCGGCCGCTCTACTCTGCACCTCTGCTCATGGTAGTCAGGAGGAGGGATTACCAGGCCGGAGGTCACGGCAGTTCCCAGACAGATCACTGACACATCCACAATGAACATCTGGCCCTCTGGTACTCTAGTTGTTGAACTTTCTTCCAGACCAGAACCCCACTGGGGTTTGATTCCTCCACCTTCTGATTTATAAAGCTTCCCTTTCACTTTTGGTCTGGCTTTGGTTTTTAGCCTCATAACCTCATAAAACAGATTGCTTCCTAATGTGTCTGCAGAGGACAAATAAATCCAACAGGAATTAAAAATATCATGCTGTAGAGCAAGGGTGCCCATTAGGTCAATGGCGATCAACTGGTCAATCGCGATCAACTGGTCGATCGCAAAGACACTATGGGTAGATCGCATGGCATTGAAAAAAAGTAAAAAAAGTAAAAAAAAAAAAAAAAAACTTTAATAAAAAGTGTGAATCTAGCATCTTTTCTGCTGTTACTGGAGTTTTTTGAAGTCTGTGACGTGAAATCACATTATTAAGCCTGTAATCAATAAGCAGCTCACAGTGCTGCTTTGGCCCCTCCCCCTCGCAAAGCGCTGTGAGTTTTTGCGTGTGCGTATGTAACAAATCGTGTTGTAGGGGTAGTTACAGCAGGCAGGAAACGATCTGTGGGGTTTGCAATGGTAACATGGGACTGGTAGATCTCAGGGTGTTTGATATTTGTAAAGTGGGGACAAACTTGGGACAAAAAAGATTGGGCACCCCTGCTGTAGAGCAAGATCCAGTCCTGGAGGGATGGTATCCTGAAAGTGTTCATTGTGTTTCTGGTTCAATACAGCTAATATGCTCATAACGTGAAATCGACAATCAAATTCGGCACATTGGTAGAAGTGGTAGAATACCCGTCCTTGGACAAGGAGAAGCCGGTTAGATTCCCACTTGGGCCATGCCTAGCTAACCCTGGAGCAGACACCTAACCCCCTAGTTTCTCCCACCATTGGCGCAGTTGTGGCTGCCTGTGGTGGTGCAATGCAGCAAAGTAATTTCCACATTGAGAGATCAAGATAGTACGGTAAAACAAAAATAAAGAGGATTTGCTCTTTAGCAGATTTCAAATAAAAAACAGTTGTGAACAACTTAAAACCTTAAAAACAACTTAAACATGTTTCCTTCACTATTGTTTGGACCAGGGGTGTGCAAACTTTTTGGTTTGCGGGCCACATTGAGTTCTAACATTTGACAAAGGGGCCGGAACGGGAGCAGATGGATGGCATACTTTGGTAACCGCTGGATTAGACTGATAGAATAGTGCGCTAGATTTTAAACAATCGGGCTAAATGTTACATCAAGAGTGTTAAATTTCAAATCTAGCGGCGCAAGATTTGAAATCTAGTGCGGTAGCGTTTAAAAACGTACATTTAGCAACGCTAGGTTTGAAATCTAAGCGCTAAATGTAACATTTTGCTTGTTTTAATATCTAACACACTTTACGTGTGCGTATTGGCCCCGATAGCTTACCATATCTGTACACACTGTTTATTTCGACAGTGTACACATCATGGAGAGACACTCCTTTTAATGGGAGCAGTGTTGTTGTTTTATCAACAAAGCAAATACATCTAGAGTGGGCCATCTAGTGACAAAACATCAGAATTGCAGCGAAAATAAAACATTAAAAGGTTTATTTATTTAATTTTTTTCAAGTTTGGTGGGCCAGATTAAAACATTTAACGGGCCGCATGTGGCCCGCGGACCGTAGTTTGCCCATGCTTGGTTTAGACGCACAAAAATAACAAGGTCACAAATCATTTCTCACCGGCTACATTGTCCTCTGACACAGAAAAAGAAAAGATTACTCTGAAAATAATGAGAGATAAAATCATGTCACATTAAAAACAACTGAGTGGGGAGGAGACATGAATATCCAGCTTAAGTTTTCAGTAGCCGTGATATAATTTTGTCTCATGTTCAGCTTTATGCATTCCTCTTCTAAGCTTCAACTACGCTGATTATTCAGTGCTTTACTCAATTGTATTAACCTGAGGATTAACCTCGGGAAGATGATTCAGTGGTGAACCAGTCCTTCTTTTGTGCATTAAAAGATTTTGCCCGAGAGTAAAAAAAGAGTGAGCATTTTCAAAACAGCTTAATAAAGGTTAATGTACAGGTTAATACAAAAGAATGGGAGGAAAAAATAGGGAATAAAGTTGTCATTCTGACCGCAAAAAAAGATGATTTATCTTTAGATACATTCTGGAGAATGCATGTAATATTTTTAGTTCTGTCATTTTAACGCATTAATTCAATTACTTAAATACGTCGTATTTTGATGGGTTAAAAAAAAAGGTAAAAAAAAATTAACGCAATTAATTATAACGTATTAACGGTGGCGAGCCAATGCTTGTGCATTTGAATTTTGGCCCATTGAAAGACCTGTATTCTTCTCGGCCGTGCTATAATGCCTACGCTGGCATATAACAAGACAGCAATGGTCAAACACAACAGACATGGACAAGACTCTGGAGGATGAGACAGTCGGACCACTGAACAGGAAGTTTTTAAACAAAAATATTAGAGACGGGACAATAAATAGAAACGTAGTAATTTGCAGTTTTTTCAAAAGGATTTCTTCTACCACCGGAGCAACTCCAGCCTGACATACCATCTAAACGTAAAACATGGTCAGGCAAGTTCCTCTGTTGTAAATGTGGCTACCGGAAGCTCGCTCCGCCAAACCAAGCTAGCTGAATTTGGCAAGGGAATGAGCAAATCCACAACAGAGTAATTAACAAATACTATCACAAAGTGGGTTGCTGCTGATTGCAGGACCATTTCTATCGTTGACGATAAGAATGAACCCTAACAAACCCTAATCTTTGTTTTACTTTTTTTTAATGATGCACCTGGCCTCATGAGGTACAGTTCACCAATAATAAATTGGATTTAAAATCTTCTCTTCTTACTGTATTCAATTGATTAGTCATACAGTACCATTTTTTAATATCCTAGAATTTAAATTTTTTATCACAAGACCTTTACAAAATATGACATTAAAATGCGGTTAATTTGATTAACTAATCACAAAATCCTGTAATTAATTCAATTAATTTTTTAATTGACTGGCAGCACTAATTATTTTTTCGTTGCAAAAGTCTCAAATATTTCATCTGAAAAACACACCCAAAACATGTAATCCAGGCAAAATATTGCACTCGTTTACAAAACGCACAGAAGTATGCAGGAATAAAGTGAGATAGCCATGATATTTCCAGCCCGAGGTTGGTATCAGGAGGAGGCAGCAGGTTTTAGGGTACAAAGACTTTTTGTGTGTGTGGCTTCATAGAAGAATGTTAGCTTGTCCTGAAAATGGAAAGACTACACAAAAAGACTGCTATCCCAAACCTCATCTCAGCCTGAACTGAAACCGATGACCTTCTAGCTGTGTGACTTCAGTGGCACCCCATATGTTACCATGATTAACCAAATGCATGCCAATGTACAGTCAAAAACAGGGTTGATCAGAGAGGCACCTTCAAAGACTGTCTGAATCTTATCTAAGCTGAGCTAAATGCAGTTTCAATGCACACTGATTAAAACATTTAATAGGCCGCATGTGGCCTGTGGGCCGTAGTTTGCCCATCCTTGGACTAACTCCTAAAAGTTTTATCTTCTGAACCGCTTCTCACAAATGGAGTCATAGGCACGCAGGAGCCTATCCCAGCTGATTTCAGGCAAGAGGCGGGATACACCCCAAATAAGTCGCCAGTCTGTTGCAGGACTACTCACTCACAACTATTCACACTCTCATTCCTCAGGATGATATCATTGTGGCCTATCAACCTAACATGCATGATTTTGGAGGGTGGAAAGAAACTGGAGTACCTGAAGAAAATCCACTTATACACAGCGGGAACGTGCAAACTGCACACAGAAAGGACAGTGTTTCAAGCCTCGCACGCACTCTGGGACTCGAACCCCAACCTTCTTGCTGTGAGGCCACTCTGCTAACACTGCCACCATGCAGCCCTACCTCCTAAAAGTAATTCAGCCTCACATTGGTGGGAAGAAGCCAGTCAATCAGTCACCCCGTTTTTCCCACCATTGGCCTGCTGCAATTCACTGCCACACAAATTTTTCCCTTGAGGCCAAAAATGGTTAATTAATAGGTATCAGAGAGTAAAATAATACCAATAATAGACTATAATAAAGTCCATGATTTCTTTTCCTGTTCTTCCACATCTTTGTGTGCTTTTCCAGAACGTCTCCAAACCCCTCTCCCACCTTCCTGTTTTTCTTCTCCTAGCCTCAGGTTCTTTTCCAGCTTCTGTAATCACATCTGCCTCTTCACTTTACTGTTGGCCTCGTTTCTTCTTTCTCAGGTAAACCAGGCACAAGGAAATGATCCGGATGGCCAAAGCTTTGGATCTCTCTAATGTTGGTGTTGGAGATGCGCAGCAGAAATAACGATGAATATTTATAACTTTATTTGACACCATCATAAATCCACTTACTGAAAGTTCAACACTGAAAAAACTCATTTTAACCAGATTGTTTACCTGAAATTAAAAGTTTGGCGAATGAATCAGTGAGATTTAAATCAAAGTCATCAAATCATTTAATAACCTATGCGGGTCAGCGACAGGGTCCTGCCCCAAGTGGAGGAGTTTAAGTATCTGGGGGTCTTGTTCACGAGGATAGAGCGGGAGATTGACAGGTGGATCGGTGCGGCATCAGCAATAACTAGGACGCTGCATTGGTCCGTCGTGGTAAAGAGAGAGCTGAGCCGAAAAGCAAAGCTCTAGATTTACAAGTCGATCTACGTTCCTACCCTCACCTACGGTCACCAGCTGTGGGTGGTGACAGAAAGAATGAGATCGCAGGTACAAGCGGCTGAAATGAGCTTCCTCCGCAGGTTGGCTAAGGCTCTCACTCAGAGATCAGGCGATGAGCTCTGCCATCTGGGAGGAGCTCGGTGTCGAGCGCTTCTCCTTCAGGTCAAGAGCAGCCTGCTGGAGTGGTTCGGGCATCTGGTCAGGATGCCCCCCGAGTGCCTCGCTGGGGAGGTGTTTTTGGTACGTCCCACCAGGAGGAGACCAAGAGGCAGACCATGTACCCGCTGGAGAGACTATGTCCCACAGCTGGATGGGGAACGACTCGGGATCCTTTCAGGTGAGCTGGAGGATGCGGCTGGGGTGAGAGAACCCTGGGGTTCCCGTCTGAGGCTGTTGCCCCACGACCCGGCCCCGGATAATCGGAAGACGATGGAACAAATTTGGAGACACCAAAAAGTAAACAAGTTCTGATTTAATTTTTTGGCTTTGAAAATGCATCAATGCACAACACAAATATTCTTGTTGCAAATTTGATTAAATTAGTAAATTTGAACCTGAGGCGTTCATTTTCCAGCGTTGAGACATACTGCATCCAGCGGGTTTGGGGTCTGCATTTGGGTCTCCTCTTGGTGGGTCATGCCCAAAACACTTCACTGGCTAGGCGTTCAGGAGTAATCCTAACCAGATACTTAAACTACCACATCTGGCATCTCTCAACATGGAGGGGCAAGCTTTCTCAAGATGGCAGCGAAGAGTGGCTGAGCTCTCCCTCAGAAATAGAGTGAGGAGCTCTGCCATCCGGGAGAAGCAAACACTGATGATGAATTTAATTTTTTTTTATTTAATTCAAATATTTATTTTCTTTTCTTCATTTTAAATGTAGACATTGCCTCTCGAGGCCTTGATTGGATATTTTGGTGGGACGATAATGAGCCCTTACCTTATGTTTGACACCCATGGTCTAGAATAAAAATCCAAATTTTTTCTGAAACAAAACAAATCCAATACTTCCAAACATAAAAATAAATTACACTTTTTTCAAGATGAATGCATTGTTTTATTTTATCATATGTTGTATGAATAACTGGAAAAAACACGTTTAATTATTTTTTGACCAACTAGCTTACTTTTCAGTTTCAATTATTTAGAATCTGTAATCTGTTTTCCATTAGAATCAAACCTTCATTATTTCAGAAGTTGTCTGTTCACCACCAATTAGGAGAGTAAGTCATATTTTTTTAGCAGCAAAACACCATAAATGACAAAATCCCACAGAGAAAATGAGCTTCCCACCATGCTGCTAAGCCGATGTGCAGGAAGGAGGTCTGAATAAGTGGAGGAGAGTAGAGAGGATGGCAATAAATATGAGATGGGAATAAACAAATGGAAGTTTGAACAGAAGAGATTAAACTAAAAGATTTGCATTCAAAAGAAAGTCATTATTCTTCTGAGTTACTTAAAAACATTTAGTCTGGTGTGTTTTTGTTTCAAGCTGGGTTTCTCTGTTGTACTCGTCAAGTTAATGAACAACACTAATTTGGTCACAATCTGGATACATTTATTCAAGATGGATTTGATAGAATAGAATAGAGCGTACGTTATTGATCCCCAAAGGGAAATTTGAGTGCTGCAGTGCAAACACATCGATGCCCCCTGGTCCCTATCCACAGGTGTCCAAGTTCGGTCGCACTGTGTCCTCTGATTCTTTCCGTCCTGGTCACTCCCAGAGAGATCCTCAGCATCTTCATCTCTGCTACCTCCATCTTTGTTTCCTGTCATTTTCTCAGTGCCACTGTCTCTAGACCAATCAGCATGGCGGGTCTCATCACGGTTTTGTACACTTTCCCTTTCATTTTAGCTGAAACTATTCTATCACACATCACTCTTAATACTTTTCTACACCCGTTCCAGCCTGCCTGCACAGACTTCTTCACCTCTTTTCTACACTCTTCATTGCTCTGAACTGTTGATTTTAGATACTTACAGTATGTTCTCATATTCTGCTTGAAAAAAAATATCTTCTTGTTCGAATTGGTAAGCATGTAAAACTGGAACCCAGAACTATCTGTAAAATGATTTAAACTTTATCTCCAAAACTTCTAACATATGCTGTTCCTCTGATCCTGTCCATCCTGGTCACTCCCAGAAATATCCTCAGCATCTTCATCTCTAGTACCTCCATCTCTGTTTCCTGTCTTTTCCTCAATACCACTGTCTCTAGACCAAACAGCATGGCCGGTCTCACTACAGTTCCTTTCATTTTAGGTGAAACTCTTCTATCACACATCACACCTGATATCTTTCTCCACCCTGCACATGCTTCTTCAACTCTTTCCACACTATCCATTGCTCTGGACTGTTGATCCTACAGGTAAGTACTTAAAATCTTCCACCTTCTTTATCTCTTCTCCCTGTAACCTCACTTTTCCATTTGGATCCCTCTCATTCACACACATGTACTCTGTCTTACTCTGACTAATCTTCATTCCTCTTCTTTCTAGTGCAAACCTCCACCTCTCCAGCTTTTCCTCCACCTCTTCCGTCCTCTCACTACAGATCACAATGTCATCTGCTGAGAATTGATAGAAATATATATATATATATATAAAAACAATTTATATTTTGTGTCTAATGCAATGGTGTACTTCAAATCCATATCATGTGTTATTTCAAGATAATAATTTTCTTTTATAGGTAGTCATGTTTTTTTTTTTTTCAATAGAAAATCAAATCACCATTTATTTTGTCTGCTGTGTTCCAGAAGATTTTACGACGACACACTTACACATATTTTTAATCTGACATTTATGTAATAGCATCATATCTCTTTTTCTTTACAGAACTGGATTAAACAAGCCCTCAGTATGTAGGATATACTTCATCTACTTTAAGCACGTCATTTTAGCCAAGAGAAAGTCTGATTTGTTGTGTCAACCTTCAAATTTACCCACGTCCCTTCGATCTTTCTACTATTTGATGAATCCTGTTTTAGGCCCCGTCCACACGTTGCCGGGTATTTTTGAAAACGCGTATATTTTTATCCGTTTTGGCCTGCTGTCCACACGACAGCTGAGGGTTTTTTTACTCAAGACCTGCGCTTTTGACAACTCCGGCCAAAGTGGAGATTTTTGAAAACTCAGTTTTTTGCGTTTGCATGTGGACCTCCAAAAACGGAGATTTGCGTTTTTATGCGTCAGTGCCTGCGACAAGTAATGCACATATGTCATTCATGTGCATCCTTGTTTGGATCTCAAACAAGGTTTGGGAAGCATGGACCCAATCTATATGTTCCTGCGTTTTATTAACTTTATAGTCAATGACGACTTTTAAAAGCAATTCCACCTCCTTGTTGGTCCACGCGTAAGATGCCTGGTGCCATGTTTTAGGTTTTGTGAAAATGCCGATAGAGGTGCTCTGATTGGATAGCTCAGCACTTACGATTACATCGATACTGCCCACTACTGGTCTGGCATGCTCATAATCACACTCAGAAGCGTATTTATACGGCTCCGTGCATATTTATACGGCTCCGTGTGGACGCAGATATTTTGAAAATGGTTTTGTGTGGACGCGAGCGTTTTCCTAAAACAGAGGACCGCAGATATGCGTTGTCGAAACTACCCAGCTACATCTGGACGGGGCCTTAATGTATCACAGAAGGCATTTGGCAAAGGTAAAAAAAAAGATAGGCAAGGACAAAAAAAATCAATACCAAACAGATGTCACCGAACAGATCAGTTTTTCAAACCTGTTTTTTTTTTCCCCTCAAATCCCATTAACAACGCCCTTAAGGAAAAGCTCTCAGAAAAAGTGACTTCAAAGCCTGGCCGCTCCTACATATTCTCTCTTTACATCACCAGTAAAACAGATTTAACTTCAAAAAGTGATTGGAATTTCAAAATCTATCCAAACAGAAAAAAAAGTGAGTGTATCACCGAGAAAAGTTAATATTAAATGGTCTCCAACCATCTTTGCAGAATACCAAGACTTTGATTTCTATATGTTAAATACATCTGAAAGTGACAAGTGAAAAAAATCCAAATATGCAAGAGTGTGACAGCCTTTGAAGCTTTTAAAGCATAGAACTGACATAAGGAAGGATTATGTGGAATAAAACTGTCTTTTTATGTACTTTAGGCTTTGCTGTGCAACTCTGTTAAAAAAGGGCATTGCAAGATTTGGGATGCCATGTTTTGTTAAACTTTTGTAATAATTCAGAACAACTCAGGGGTATGCAACAAAGAGGTCAATCTTCCTGAGCCAAACTATCTACCAACCTACATAAACCGGCACAGTTAAAAACTTCCTTAGCTTCTTCTACTCTGTCCCATTTTTTAGGGTTTTTTCGCTTGAAAATGTCATACAATGTAATACAAGCGGCCGAAATGAGCTTTCTTCACACGGTAACTGGGCTCTCACTCAGAGATCGGGTGAGGAGTTCTGCCATCCAGGAGGAGCTCGGTGTCAAGCCGCTCCTCCTCTAAGTTGAGAGGAGCCAGATGGGTCAGTTCGGGCATCTGGTCAGGATGCCTCCCGAGCGCTGGCTGGGGAACAACTCGGGATCCTTTTGGGTAGGCTGGAGAATGCAGCTGGGGTGAGAGAAGCCTGGGTTTCCTGTCTGAGGCTGCTTCCCCCGCGATCCGGCCCGTAATAAGCGGTATATGATAAAATGGAACGGAATGTCATACTAAAGGGAACAGTCGTGCAATTGGTTCAGATGTGTACTGATAAGTGGCAATATGAAATGTCACAAACTGAGATTAAATTAAGATGAAAAAAATGCTGATTTAATTTTTGCCAGAAATCAAAACATACTTTTTGGATAAATATACCGACCTAGTGATTTTTCTGGGTTTTGTGGGGTTTTTTTGTGTCCCAACCGACAAATTTCACATTGAGTTAGTCACTGTTAAGATTGTAAAAGTTGCTAATCTTTATCTAAAATCTATGTTGACCCAAGAACAAATGCGAGAGCTCTCAGTTTTACTTGTAACAAGGGTAGCATTCTCTCTAGACCAGAATGTTCTATGAAGAAATGCATCCCAAGAGGTGTGTTCTTACAGAGTAGTGGGGGTAAAGAAAGTTCCAGACCACCACTTACAGATAAATAGAAAGGTGG
Source organism: Neostethus bicornis (assembly GCA_902685375.1). Taxonomy (NCBI): domain Eukaryota; kingdom Metazoa; phylum Chordata; class Actinopteri; order Atheriniformes; family Phallostethidae; genus Neostethus; species Neostethus bicornis. The sequence goes on along the minus strand of CACRXE010000076.1, from coordinate 7,001,991 downwards.
GGAATGCTCAGCAAACAGTCTCAACACATCCCTTAGTTAATGTAACATTGTGTCATATAGCTGGCCAGGAACTGCCTGCAGCTGGGGATTACAATATCTAAAGATACTTATGAATTATTAAAATAAAAGAAGTAACAAAAGAAGTAACAAAAGAATGCCCTCTGCGGGTCAGGGACAGGGTCCTGCCCCAAGTGGAGGAGTTTAAGTATCTCGGGGTCTTGTTCACAAGTGGGGGAAGGATGGAGCGGGAGATCAACAGGTGGATCGGTGCAGCATCAGCGATAACTAGGATGCTACATCGGTCCGTCGTGGTAAAGAGAGAGCTGAGCCGAAAAGTAAAGCTCTCGATTTACAAGTCGATCTACGTTCCTACCCTCACCTATGGTCACCAGCTGTGGGTGGTGACTGAAACAACATGATTGTGGATGTAACCTTCCTCCGCAGGATGGTTGGGCTCTTACTCAGAGATCGGGTGAGGAGCTCTGCCATCCGGGAGGAGCTCAGTGTCGAGCCGCTCCTCCTCCAGGTCGAGAGGAGCCACATGGGGTGGTTTGGGCATCTGGTCAGGATGCCCCTCGAGCGCCTCGCCGGCGAGGTGTTTCGGGCATGTCCCACCAGGAGGAGACCAAGAGGCAGACCCCGGATCCACTGGAGAGACTATGTCTCACAGCTGGCCGGGGAATGACTTGGGATCCTTCCGGCGGCGGGGGTGAGAGAAGCCTGGGCTTCCCATTTGAGGCTGTTGTCCCCACGACCCGGTCCCGGAACAAGCGGAAGATGACGGAACGGAACGGAATGACTTCAACATCAGTCAGTCAGTCAGTCACTTTCTTAATCGTCCATCCCTTTCAGGGTTGCAGGGAGTGCCGGAGCCTATCGCGGCTGATTCAAGGCGAGGGGCAGGGTAATCTCCAAACAGATCACCAGTCTGGTGCGGGTGACTTCAACAAGTTTGTTAAGAAACGTAGTCAGTTTTATCATTCGATTTTTAGCTCCGAATTTTGATGTCACCCTTAAATTAGAATAACAAAACATTTTTTATTGGACCAACAGATATTCTAATAAGATAAAATCCTTGGGATGGACTGGTTACTCAACCTCTCGCACGCAAAGTACCTCGAAGAAGTGGAATAGAAAACGATTAGTGGATGATTATTATTCATCATTAAGTGACTGCTTCAGTGTTTTAACAATCTTGAGGGTGTTTTAAGAATAAGAACGTTCACGTTCACATTCTGAACCATTTATTTTCAAAGTTTTTTAACTTAATTTGGGAAAAGATCAACTGTCCCCTCGGCTAAACCACTCTTATCAAATGTTGAGGGCTGCAGCTCCTTGGCAGGTCTATACGATCTATTTTTGGAAAAGAAATGTGCATCTGGGATTCAGAGCGAGCCATTCACAGAGCAGACACCAGCAGATGAAAGCACAGCTTTATGAATTGGAACCCGTCATTACTGCAATGTTGACAAAAGTCCCACGTACACACTCCACTCTAATCACACCATCTTTCACACCAACATATTCTTGTTCCCCCCAGCTGCTTTGCATAATAGACAATGATGATTAAAAAGAAACAAACAGGAAAACAGTGGGTGGGCAGCTTTATTTGCAAGTCCAATTGATGCTTCAATATGAGCATAAATTTTGTCACCTCAAATTACCCCAAAACTTGATGGAATGCTCAATCAGACACCCTCTCCTGAACTCTCCATGTATCTGAACTCTGTGAAAAACAGGTCAAGAATTTAAGGAGTTTGTTCGTTCTTTGTGTTTTGCTTATCTGGGGTTGGGTCATGGGGGTAACAGCTTCAGACGGCAAGCCCAGGCTTCTCTAACCGTGGCTGCATCCGTCAGCTCACTCGGGAGAATCCCGAGGCATTACCCGGTCAGCTTGTAAGACATAGTCTACCAGCAGGTCCAGGGTCTACCTCTGGGTCTTGGGATGTGCCCAAGACTCCTCATGAGCAAGGCGCTTGGGAGGCATCCTAATCAGATTCCCGAACCACACCATCTGCCTTCTCTCGGCCCGAAGAAGCAATGGCTTTACATCAAGCTTCGCCCCAAATGCCCCAAGCTCCGCCTCTATCTCTGAGTGAGGGCCAAGTCATTTTGGCCACTTGCATCTGTCATCATGTTGTTTCAGTCATGGTTCAGCTATGGTCACCCACAGCTGGTGACCATAGGTGAAGGTGGAAACGTAGATCAACTTGTAAATTGAGAGTTTAGCTTTTCGGTTCAGCTCTTTCTTTACCACGATGGACCGATACGGCGCCTTGATTATTGTGGTTGCTGCACTGATCCGTCTGTCGATCTCCAACCCCATAAGATGTACAGTATCTGTTATAAATTTAAGATGGTGTAAGATGTATTCTTACCTGCGGGTGTTTGAAAAGCTAACGTTACTAATTGGTGTCATTTTGTGCTAAAAAAGTTGTCTACTAATTCTAAACGACAGGGGAATGTCGTAGACAACTTGGAAGGAGTTTACATATCACAGTGTCTCACCTGCTGTTTAAACAGACATTATATTTGCTAAAATATCAAACAGAATCTACAGGTACAGCTTTGTGAATTGAAATTGTTTTGTTAGCATGTAAGCTAATTTATCAGTCGCGAAACGAGAAGAAAGAAATTTGGCGGGAAATTTATTGTCAAGGCCATTTTTAGAAAGGCAGTGCATGGTTGGCGGTGACGATTCTCACTGCTTTGATCAGTTGGATGTTTTTTAGCCTAAAGTGACGTAGAACTATTACAAAAACACATCAAGCATTTGTACAAATAAAATGGAGAAGAAGAGTTTTAGCAACAACTAATCCAGTGCGGAAAAGGAGGGAATCGACTAAATTTCAGCTTTAGAGTGAAAAGCACGGCGTGTTTGAAGTGTGTCTGTGAAGAGTGTGGAAAAGAGGTGAAGAAGCGTGTTCAAGCAGGCTGGAACGGCTGGAGAAAAGTATCAGGTGTGATGTGTGACAGAAGAGTTTCAGCTAAAATGAAAGGGAAAGTGTACAACACCATGGTGAGACCCACCATGTTGTTTGGTCTAGAGACAGTAGCACTGAGAAAAAGACAGGAAACAGAGATGGAGGTAGTAGAGATGAAGATGCTGAGGATCTCTCTGGGAGTGACCAGGATGAACAGGATCAGAGGAACAGCACATGTTAGAGGTTTTGGAGATAAAGTCCGAGAGGCCAGACTGAGATGGTATTGACATTAGATTTAGACCGTTAGTTTCGACCATGAGATTACACACACAGAGTACGTGTGTGTGAATGAGAGGGATCCAAATGGAAAAGTGAAGTTACAGGAAGAAGAGACAAAGAAGGTGGAAGACTTTCAGTACTTAGGATCAACAGTACAGAGCAATGGAGAGTGTAGAAAAGAGTTGAAGAAGCGTGTGCAGGCAGGCTGGAACGGGTGGAGAAATGTATCAGGTGTGATGTGTGACAAAAGAGTTTCAGCTAAAATGAAAGGAAAAGTGTGCAACACTGTGGTGAGACCCGCCATGCTGTTTGGTCTAGAGACTAGGTCTAGGCACTGAGGAAAAGACAGGAAACAGAGATGGAGGTAGCAGAGATGAAGATGCTGAGGATCTCTCTGGGAGTGACCAGGATGGACAGGATCAGAAATGAGTACATCAGAGGAACAGCACATGTCAGAGGTTTTGGAGATAAAGTCCGAGAGGCCAGACTGAGATGGTTTGGACATGTACAGAGAAGAGAGACCGAGTACATCGGCAGAAGGATGCTGGGTTTGGAACCACCAGGAAAGAGGACTAGAGGAAGACCAAAGAGGAGGTTCATGTATACAGTGAAGGAAGACATTAAGATAGTTGGCGTGACCGAAGAGGATGCAGCAGATAGGGTTAGATGGAAGAAACTGACTTGCTGTGGCGACCCCTGAAGGGAAATGCCGAAAGGAGAAGAAGGAGGAGTGAAAAACACGGCTCATCCCTTTTGTATACCATCGTTTTGTGTCTCCATGTTTTTTTTCTTCATTTTTTATTCCCATACTTTTTAGTTTTGAGCTTCATTTTAATGTCTCCAGAAACAGTAGTGAGGGCTGACCTGCTGGCTTGAGCTTAGAAGCACTGAAGCTGAAACACCGAAACCTTCTGATCTGTTTGTCTCAGAACATTAAACCAGGCTTTAGTTGGACAAATCCATTGGGGCGTGAGGATGAAGTATGCAAGCTGGCCTGTCGGGAAGTCCCCGCAAACAGACACATGCATACTCGTGTTTGAGTTCATGCATTCATCTCCATCTGGTCACACACACACGCTCATTGTATCACAAGTTCTAGAGGTGAAACATCAAGGTTAAAATGTCATTTTTATAGTGTGTGAGTGTTTTATGGTTGTTTGTAGATCAGAGGTTTGATTATCTTTGCATGACCGACATCTGAAATGTAACAATTCTCGGCTAATTGCTTACATGATGGGAATAAAATGACCTCTGAGAGTGTGTATGTATAAGACAGCCAGAACACATTGTATCACACTAGCATTTAATTGTGTGTATAATTCAATGACCTATATTTATTTGCAAGAAAAAAAAATGACATGAAGTCCAACAGAGTGTAGATAATTTTAGATTTAAATAATCTAGACTAAACTTTTTGGTTCGCGGGCCACATTGAGCTTTAACATTTGACAGAGGGGCCAGAACAGGAGCAGATGGATGGCATGCTTTGGTAACCGCTAGATTAGACTGATTGAATAGCGCGCTAGATTTTAATCAAGCGCTAAATGTTACATCAAGAGCGTTACATTTCAATTCTAGCACGGTATGTCTGAATTCTAGTCCGATAGCGCTTAAAAACGTGCATTTAGTGGTGCTAGGTTTGAAATCTAAGCGTTTGATGTAACATTTTGCTTGTTTTAACATCTAACATGCTTGTTTACGTGCGTGTATTGGGCCCGATGACTTTCCATATCTGTGCACACTGTTTATTTTGACAGTGTGCGCGTTATGGAGACACACACATTTTAATGGGAGCAGTGTTGTTATTTTCTCAACAAAGCCAATCTTTCCAGAGTGCGCCATCTATTGAGTAAACATTAGAATTACAGGGGAAATAAATCATTAACAAGGTTTACTTAATTCATTTTTTCATGTTCAGCGGGCCAGATTAGCCTTGACCTTTTACTACTGACTTAAAAAATGGCTCATAATTATTGAAAATGACCTTCGATGTATTGCAACATGTCTAGGTGTCAAATCTCACAACCCTTACTATAAAAACAGTTGTTGAGAATGGGAAAAATGTTTGGAATAAAAGCAATCTGATGTTGTTTGTGAATCTTAAAAAAGAAGGAATTTATTCTAATTTTGGAGGACATGAATTACTCTGATACAAAGAAGCTACTCAGTCAGCTTTTGTTGAAAAAGTATAGTTTGAATTTGATTGGATACTTCTTCTTCCTTCGGCATTTTCTTTTAGGGGTTGGCACAGCAAGTCAGTTTCTTCCATCTAACCATATCTGCTGCAAATTCTTTGGTCACACCAACTATCTTCATGTCTTACTTCACTGCGTCCATGAACCTCCTCTTTGGTCTTCCTGTACGCCTCTTTTCCTGGTGATTCCAAATCCAGCATCCTTCTTCCCATGTGCTCTCTCTCCTATACACATGTCCAAACCATCTCAGTCTGGCCTCTCTGACTTTATCTACAAAACCTCTAACATGTTCTGTTCCTCTGATCCTGTCCATCCTGGTCACTCCCAGAGAGATCCTCAGCATCTTTATCTCTGCTACCTCCATCTCTGTTTCCTGTCTATTTCTCAGTGCCACTGTCTCCAGACCAAACAGCATGGCCGGTCTCACCACGGTTTTAGACACTTTTCCTTTGATTTTAGATGGAACTCTTCTATCACTCATCACACCTGATACTTTTCTCCACCCGTTCCACCCTGCCTGCACAAGCTTCTTCACCTCTTTTCCACACTCGACATTGCTCTGGACTGTTGATCCTAAGTACTTAAAATCTTCTACCTTCTTTATCTCTTCTCCCTGGAACCTCACTTTTCCATTTGGACCACTCTCATTCACACACTCTGTTTTACTCTGACTAATCTTCATTCCTCTTATTTCTAGTGCCATGACACGAAATATATTTTTCAATCTGGTGCATTATGCATGTGTCTGACATTTTTATTTGACAAGGTTTTGTAAAATCCAAAAAGTCAGTTGGTTTAAATTTGCTTTAAAAAAGCTCTCAAAAGCATTGGCAAAAATACACTTTCGTGCCAAACATTGTGCAGAAATAAAAGCAAAATATAAATGTAATATATATAAATTGGAGAATGCACATTAAATCTTTCTAAAACTTTAGGTCCACACCTCAACAAAATGTCAACATACATTACAGCAGTCAAACTTCAAAGCTCATGAAAATAATTTCCTAAAATGGAAATGCTTCAAGTTAAAATGTATTTTTGGGGGGTTTTCAGATCACTGAATCATTGCTCATTACTTCTTGTTGGCTAACCAGTCATTTTGGTTGTCTGGGTAAATGAGATCCTCTTACACTGACAAAAGAGCTTCTTCTGTCTTTAACTCAATGGAGAGGATTCGTGTTGACATCCAATTAGCTCTGCCGCCCACATCAAGATGAGAAGAGACTGTGAGCATCAGGCTGAGGCATCAGTGGATCTAATAAGAGGCTAAAAGAATCAAGACTCAAGCAGGACATCAGCATCGGGGTCAATGATACAATTTTTTTCTTCCAATGACTATATTTTAAAAGCAATAATTTTTTATTACTTTTATTATTATTATTATTTTTTTTTTTGTCATTTGATGGGATGTTAACTGTGTCCAAATATAAAACTTTTACCACAGAAATGAAGATTTCTTTGTTAAAATTGGAAATAGAAAGTGATAGCTGAGTTGATGGATGGAAATCAGGTTCATTGAATGGATGGATGGACATGCGGACGGACAGATGGATGGATAGATTGACGTACTAAGAAAGACAATATCATAGCAATAACAAACTACAGCACATGTGGATAAGCTCTACTTTGTTCAAACCAGAAAGATGACAACCCAAACCAAATAATCCAGGCATTAAAGGACTATTTCAACTCAATTAATTTTTTTTTGTACAGCCCAACATTACAAATTTTTGTCTCAATGGGCTTCACATTGCAGATTTAAAAAGAACAAAAAAAGAGAGAAAAAAAAGAAGAAGGCATAATAAACACAATACACAACAAAAAGCTAACTAACAAATACTAGCTAGACAATTTTAGTACATTCCTGCCCTTAGACTCTCCTTCACGGTGAAGAATACTTCCTAAAAAACTCATCAGTGGAAAAAAATAAGAAACCTCATGAGGATCCACATGAAAGAGAGATCCCTCCCCCCGGATGAGCATCCAATGTATCTAAGACTTTTGTTTAGTTTAGCTTATTCTACTCTACAGTCGGCTGAAGCAAACCTTTTCGGTCTTTTGGTAAAATATAATATTTCTTTCTTTAATGTGAAATTACACTGTGACCGAAATAAATAAATAAATAAATATCTGAAGAAGTCAACAGATGTTCTTCATCCTAATGGATGAATGGATTGATGAATGGAAATGGGCTTATTTGTGTGTTTAGGGAATGGAAGCTTGTTGTTGTCCAACGTTACTAGATTCTAAAAGCTGGTTACATGCTTTACAGTATTTAAATTTATAATGATTATTATTGTTATTTTGTACTTTTTTTTTTTTAAATCTACAATGCGACCCTTGAGACAATTGTTTTGTGATATTGAGCTATACAAATATAATAAAATTGAATTACAGGGTGAACTTTTGGCATGTTTCTTACAAACTTCACAAACTTTTCAGTCGCACTCTTTGGATCATTATAACAGCTTCCTACGTGTGGGATAACGATCTAACATGTCGGAAACAGAGGAATCAAGATTGTTGAAGGTTGTTTGTATCCTAATGTTACTACAAAATGCACAGGGATCTCATTGACCTCCACCATGGAGTAGTAGTGCATGCTTTATTTTTCCATCCTTTATGTCAAGAGACTGTTGTAAAAAGTTAGTCGTTAATGACAAATTTTATGTTTAAATGATTGAATTTGACTCCGTTTTCTAATTGAATCTTTTCACCTCTGACAATTGAAAGTAATTCCAGCATTTCCAATAATGACGTTGGTAGTCACATAGAGGATATGAAGAGTTTCAAAAACCGCCAAAACATTCTCGAAATCCTTTTGTCACACATCATTTTAAGAATGTAAACATTTAATTTTTCATCAAACTGAACTCTGAGTAGCATTTACTATAGTTTTTCAATCTTGATGGCAATTATGCCCAAATCAGCTCAATATTTCTCAAGAAGAGTTTTATTAATCAGACTTTCCAGATGGCTCGACATGGTAGAAATAAGTAAACAACCATAAGAAATGGGAACAAATTGGGTGTTGCTATAAAAATATACTACGTAGAGGCAAAATAAATCTGATTTAAAAGGGGTCCTTAAGCTGTCTGTTACGTATCGACTCTGAATCATCCTTTCAATTAGAAACCTGAACGAGTTGTTGTTAAGATGGCTTCATTACTTTAAAAGCCTGGAGAAATTTTGCTTGAAACAACAATTAAAGACGAAATGAATGTTTGGCTAAACAAGATAAATAATACAAGATAAATACTAGATTGATATTTAGAGAATTTATGTTGTTAAAAGTAGTAAGAAGTAACAAAATATTCTTCGTGAAAAAATGTGCAAGTATTAAGACCTGGTTTAGGTCTTTCCCATGGTTCTTCCAGGTTTTTATATCTAAACATCTGAATATGCGGTTGCATGAGGAATTGCTTACGTCGAAAGCTTACGTCGATATCTGCTAAGATTGTATTGGATTGATTAGTTGCTACTGTATGTCTGACTTCCGTCAGTAAATTTGATTCTGCGTTTGCAATTACTTGTAGAAGTAGTTCCACAAAAAAAATAACAGAGCTCATTGTCATGCAGACATCAGTAAATGCACGTTACATTTTGTTATCTTCAACTTCATCCACGACCAGGTCGCAGGGGCAACAGCCTCAGCCGGGTAGCGCAGGCTTCTCTCACCCCGGCCAAATTCCCCAGGTCAAATCGAACTGGCTTCGTGCAAGGGTGTACCTTCTACCACTGTGCTAATGCCACAAGTCCTTAACTAGTCTCTTCAGCTGGTCCTTGGTCTGCTATGTTTCCTCCAGATGGGACATGCCCAAAATACCTTGCCAATGAGGCGTCCAAGATGCGTCTCAATCAAAAGCCCGAATCATCCCATCTGGCTTATCTCTACCGGAGGAGCAACAGCTCTACTCTGAGCTCCTCCTCTCTTTTAAAAGTAATGAATAGAAACCAATTCAAAGGACAGCTTTGTCCGACTCTCACCTACACCTTGAGCCAATCTCTGACAGTTATCAAGCAAGTTCCATGGTACAGTCTGCAAAATTTGCTTCCCCATTGCAGGACCAGAAGACATATTCATTCTTACGAGTAAATTATCTGTGACCAATCAGGCTAATGTGCAAGTTAGAGTACTTGAAGAAAACCCACACATACACTAGTGAAAATGCAGACTCCAATCTGAGAGGCCTTGTCCAAGCTAGGGCTTGAACCAAAAACCCTTTTACTGAGAAGATTCCGTGCTCTATTTATGACCAGGCACATATGTAACCAATATTTATCAGTCAAGTGGTTTTTTTACCATTACATTTCAAGAATTGTTTTCATAAACCCTATGTTTGCATTTATTCAACTTTGACCGATTGTCCAATGATTCACCTCCTCAACAAAGTGTACATGGCACAGTGCCATATGACTGGGTCTTCACAAGGCACTGTGAAGACTCAGTGCCATGTCTTCGCAGTGCCATGCAGACATGGCACTGTCTGGCACTGTCTTGATTCTTTGATTCCGATAAAAGAACTTTGATTCTTTTATCGGAATCAAACTTAACGTAAAAACTTTCATAAATTTTATGAATCAAAGTTATTTCGAACTTTGATTCCGATATTGTACAACCCAAGGAGGAATCGACAAGGAGGAATCGACATTCATTACAGTTCGGCCATCTTGTGTATGTGTTGTTTAAAAACTAAAGCTGATAAATTTAGACAATCCGGTTGATACTCAAGCTGACAAACTTTAGCAGTGTGGGAAGATCAGGGTGGAAGAAGGGTGGAGACGGTGGCCGCGTGGTTAGCGCGTTCGCCCGCGGACCGGAAAATCGCGGGTTCGCGTCCCACGGAGAGCACGTCTAGGGTCCTTGGAGAAGACACCTAGCCCCCACTTCTCCCACCATTGGCGCCGTTGAAGGGCAGCCTGCTGCGGTGTCAGGAGTGCAGCAAACAAATTTCCCCGGTGAGGGATGAATAGAGTAATTCAAAAAAAAAAAAAAAAATCATCCTACCTATGCCCACTTGTGAAGATTTGCTCACAAATAGCACTTTAACTTGTAGATTTACATTTATATTAATGGTACCACTAAGGCGATTAGTTTTGGCTCACTGAGCTGTGAATATAATCTAGAAAAAGGCTCACATCACAAGGGGGGAGAAAGTTGGGTCGCACATGAGCGCATTGCCTTTTTAGTAATTCAGTTAAAGATTTCATTGCCGTTTTTTAAATATAGATTAGGAAATCACTGATCTGGCTGATTTGGGTATGCAGACTTCTGAAAACAATCATCTCTGCAAACAGAGAAATAATCCCTGCAATCCGCCGTTTTGTTTCTTAGGCATTTTACTGACTTCACACCCCCGATTTAGATGTCACAAATCAAAGAAAGGAAGGAGAGGGAGGGAAAATTCCAGCTTAGTGGAGCTCTTTAACTGTCAGTGAGGAAATATTACATCTCAGCAGCACAGAGCCTCGTGAGATAAAGAAAAATATCTCCATATTTATATGATGTCCAGACAGACGAAATACACAGTCGGCTATAAACAAACAACAGATGATCATCAATAATACGTCAGATGGCGCAAATACATGTGTTAGTTTATAGTTTATATTGGAAATCTGCACAGGTTTTTGTCCTGGCAAAAAGAAGGAATGCGTCTGTTTGTGTTTCTTTTGAATCTTTTTGGAAAATGAGGACACTTGTAACGCTTCTCACTTTTTGTGGCCTCTAGAAGTTTTCTCAAAATTTTAACGAGATCTGTTCTTCCATTTTGTCTTTTCAGTATGGACATTTTTGGAAAACTAGGACATTTAGCTTATCTTTTGTGTGTTATTTTTGCTGTAATGCCCTCCAGAGGTTGTTTAGAGTTTCTTCGAAATGTCAAACAAGTGCTTAAAGAATAATGCATTTGTGTGTGTCGGTATGTATGTCAGCTTAAAAATGGAAAAAAAAAGGAAAAGAATAACAAATTCTTTCCTTGTGCGGTCGAGTGAGGAAGATTTCTGTGACTATCAAACCATGGTGCCACCCACATCTGCCACGGGTTTATTTTTGGCTACATTCACAAAGACTTCATGAAGCAAAGTTCAAAGACGTTCCAACTTTAAACATGTTGGTTTTTCAAACTTCCTCTAACAGATGCCATTGTTGATGTCTGCAGGTGTTATAATGACACATTCCTTCTCAGTGCATTATCATAGAAATGTCAGACTGAGAATACGAAAGCTAAAGAAGCATTGAGCGGAAAACGATTTGTGATTGAATTAAAAAATTATCAACAAGTTTTGATGTTAGGAAAGAGAAACCAAGAAAAAAAAATAGGGTTCTGAAAATTTGGCTAGACCTAAAATGAAAATTAGATGAAAAGGGGTGCAATACTTTTTGAAAAGTTTGAGATGCAATATTACTCATGCTCTCATTTTCATTCTAGAATATCTAATTAACAAGATGTGTTTACGTCTAAAGATTTTTCAAATAACAAAAACCATGCAAAAGTAGAATTTAGAAACACACAATTACAGATAAAGTGTTTACGTGTTCTGAACTGGTCATCCTTAATGGGTCCCGTGGAGTCCCAGAACCCAACCCAGTTGATTTTATGCAATAGGCAACGTACACCCCGAACAAGTTGCCAGTCTATTGTGGGTCCACACACATTAACATTCCTAGGTGCAATTTTATAGAGGCCAATCAACCTAGGACGGGGGTTTTTGGAGTGTGCGAGGAAACTGATTATCTGGAGAAAACCCACGCATTGTCATGGTTCCCTCGCTCACCACCAGAGGAAACCCGGGGCCTTACCTCATTTGCCTGATTTTACACACCTGAAGATCTTTGTGCAGCTGCCTTTGAATAGGCAGCCTGTATTCTCTTCAGGTGTCAGGTCATGGAATTCCTTCCCAACCAGGCCTTCTTGGCTGCCTGACCATGATTAACATTTAAAACAATAACTCAAAGACATTCCATTGATTCATGTGTTCTTTTTGGTACAGCTTTACTGGACTCATTCTTTAAATAAACCATGTTTCTTGTCCTGTACACAGGTCTTCCTCCTTCCACCTACGTCCACTTCTTGAAAGACATACACTTGGAGAACATGCAAACTCTATACAGAAAGGCCAGTGTTTCAAGACTCTCCCCACTCTGGGACTCGAACCCTCAACCTTCTTGCTATGAGGCCACTATGCTATTCCCTGCACCTCTATGCAGACCTAACAAGATATGTTTCTATTTGACAATGAGACTTATAGCTCTATTAACTGGCTATTTTTACCAGGTTTGTACAGACGTTGCAAGGCAAGTCATATTGGCCAAAAACATGGCAGCAACATAATCTCATTGCTATATGGTGAGACATCTCCCAAAGTTGCAGATTTTTTTTTTTTTATATATATAGACTTACACAACTGACTACAATATAAAAAAATACAAACTAAATTTGATTATTTTTGTAACAATAGTCTTCTTCTTCGTCTTTCGGCATTTCCCTTCAAGGGTCGCCACAGCAAGTCAGTTTCTTCCATCTAACCCTATCAGCTGTACCCTCTTTGGTGACACCAACTATCTTCATGTCTTCCTTCACTGCATCTATGAACCTCCTCCTTGGTCTTCCTCTAGGCCTCTTTCCTGGTGGTTTCAAACCCAGCACCCTTCTTCCTATGTACTCTCTCTCCTCTGTACATGTCCAAACCATCTCAGTCTTGCCTCTCGAACTTTATCCCCAAAACCTCTAACATGTGCTGTTCCCCTAATGTACTCATTTCTGATCCTGTCCATCTTGGTCACTCCCAGAGAGACCCTCAACATCTTCATCTCTGCTACCTCCATCTCTGCTTTCTGTCTTGTCTTCAGTGCTACTGTTTCTAGGCCAAACAGCATGGCCGGTCTCACCACAGTTTTGTGCAATTTCCCTGTCATTCTAGCTGAAACTCTTCTGTCGCACATCACACCTGATACTTTCCTCCACCCGTTCCAGCCTGCCTGCACACGCTTCTTGTTGTTTTATGGGGATTTCTGCCGGGAAGGGCATTCTCTGTTGCTAGGCTGGACATCTTATTTGATTGGTCAGATATATCTTGGTCGGCCAAACAATTTTAATGTGTCCTTGATTGAGCTGCAGAAAATGTACTAAGTGTATCCTTGAGTTTGTTTGTGAACAAGCAGTTGCTAGTCAAGAGACTAGGCCACCTGAGGACACATATTCTTTCTAAGGTAATGGCTCAAAGTGAATATTAATTTGAATTTTTCTACCACACTGGTGAAAAAGCAGAATATAAGGGCCTAAACTGACGGTCTAAATCTTATGTCTAAACCATTTCAGTCTGGCCTGTTTGACTTTATCTCCAAAACCTCTAACATGAGCTATTTTTCAGATCCTGTCCATCCTTGTCACTCCCAGAGAGATCCTCAGCATCTTCATCTCTGCTACTTCCATCTCTGTTTCCTGTCTTTTCCTCAGTGTCACTATCTCTGGACCAAACAGCATGGCCGGTCTCACCACGGTTTTGTATACTTTTTCTTTCATTTTAGCTGAAATTCTTCTGTCACACATCACACCTGATACTTTTGTCCACTCGTTCCAGCCTGCTTGCACATGCTTCTTCACCTCTTTTCCACACTCTCCATTGCTCTGGACTGTTGATCCTAAGTACTTGAAATCTTCAATCTTCTTTATCTCGTCTCCCTGTAACCTCCCTCCTCCCCTTCACACATTCACTTTGTCTTACTCTGACTAATCTTCATACCTCTTCTTTCTACTGCAAACCTCCAGCTATGAATAATGATCATATATATACAGTATATATGGGGTATATTGGGCATAGAGTTACCCCATTGTAGGACAAAAATTATTTTTATTATAACTATATATTTACAAAGCTTAGCCATATAGAGAAAATTATTTTAAGATTTTAGCTGCATTAAACAGCTTTTGTTAATAAATTCTACCTTCTAATTCTAATCTAAATTTCTTGATGAAAGAACACACAGTATTGGTCGTCTGTCTTTACTGCACTAGCACAATTTAAAAAAAATGAAACTGTGTATCTTAACATCGTCACATTTAAAGATTTTGCAACTCATTAGCCTCTATAAATGTGTAGTATATGTGGCATATACGTGGAATTTTATGAACCAAACAAAGGAACAGTAGAACTTAAATAATGAATCCTTATAGCGCTGACCAGCATGTCCATGACATTACATACGTACACTGATTGTGTGCATGTACAACTGAATGTTTGCTGCAGAAATTAACCAAATTCATCTGCATTTTTAAGGTAATTGTTGTCTTTCATCTAGCAGAGCTGTTGGTGCTCTAGAGAAAAAAAAAAAGACAGGAAGTGTGAACAGAAAAGAGAGAGTGTTGAAGACGTGAAGGTCAGTTGGCAGCCCACACAGATTTTAAGTCTGTGTCTTTTCGATAAGAAAGTGAAAACTCTTCTTGGTTTGTGTGATGTGTTCGAGTTCAATCCTCTTTATAATCAGAGGCAATGTCCTATTTGTGATTATAACAGATACAGCTTAATGATTGGGAATTGGGAGTTTTCTTTTGAACGACTGGAAGAAAACCTCAGAAACTCATGGAAAACATACACTACCCCACAGTTATGTAAAACAAAAGCTTTTTTTATAACAAACATTCCAATATTCCATTTTATTCCAACATGTATACTACTGGCAGCTATCATATCATGTCTGTTTCTTTAGCTATAAGTACCTTTTATTGCTGGTAACACAAAAACATATAAAGGCAACACATAAAGTAACACATTAAGGCTGTGTAAAAAAAAAAGAAGGTCTTTTTAATGGAAGGTTTATCTATTACCTAAAGAGGCAAATTTTGTCGGGTTCTTAAAAAAAGCCTGAAGAGGTGTTTAGCTTAAACCTACAAAGACACCTTATGATTCAATTATGTCTTAAAATCATATTTGTTATTTCAGGTTGTGTGTGAATGCCAAATGTGCTGTTGCACTGCAGGAACAGCGGTGTACATAACTGGTGTGAACACGTTGTCAAAATGCTTGCTGAGCTGCATGTCTGCAAATGGATACCAATATGGCAATCCAAAATAGTCAAAACATTAGCTTTCAATGGCAGTATAAAACAAAAATATTAACATGTCTTTTACATCTAAAAAAACCCCCACTTTTATCTAAAAAATTGAGTAAAAAGAGACGTTTGAAGTACACATGTGGGAACCAGTTTCTTGTGACATTTGTATATTTAGAGAACAACATTGTGTTCATTAATAACTGAAATCTTTACATGCGGCCAACGTTGCAGCAAACTAGGAACTTTTGGCTTTTAGAGCCCGGAACTGCATTAACTTTGAGTTTCTTAGTAATTGCATTAAAAAACTGCATTAAATATTTGCTTTAAGTAGTATTTTGATTAAGGGCTATCTATGTGTTTAAATCCAATTTCATTAGAAAATGGACGCTACCAAAAATTATCGTCATTTTTTGGACTGCGATTCTTAAAAACATGGCAAAGTAAGTCTTCAGACATCTACTTCTCACCCAAAATTAAAAAGGAATTTATATAGGTTTATCGGTTTATCCTTTCTGTCTTTTGAATTACTAGTTGCGTATCTAGTAAGCAACTAGGATTTTTGCTCCCCGTCAATTTTACATCGGTTATCTTAACCGACCGAAATTGACCAAAATACACATTACTCCTTTGATCAGAATGTATGCATTGTTGATCGTTGTCCAATGCCTTTACCAGGCCAGTTTTTGTTTAATTTTGATCAAAATTATTGTATCATCCAGCAACGTTGTCTTTAAATTTACAGATAGCCTGTAAAACATGCGTCAATGGCAGAACTGTTCAGTATGCTTCTAGTCTTTGTTCATTCGTTACACAAACTGAACAACTCCGACACCGACTCAATGCCACGTGGCCTTTGATCTCAGGTTATTTTTCTCTATCAAAATAAAATCTAAAAAGTGCAACACAGCTCAAGGTGAGAGCCTTGACATGCTTTTAGAAATAGAAAGTCATGCAGAGCACTTAAACAGCATTTTTAAGAGGTTATAGTGATTTTTTTTTGCCCAAGCTTTGTGCTTGTTTAACCGTCTTTGCGCTCAAATATTTACACATAGCTTTAGATATTTTGTATTATCGAGGCATCTGTGAAATGATCATTTGTAGAAGGTCACTCATATTCTTTAAAATTTGTCCGATAGATCAAATTTGGCTCTTAACTTTGAAGTGCAACAGGATTGTTTAGGTTCATTACTGCTTACAGCGTGTATGGTACCCTTCGGTTTCTCTTTAGGGAAAACCAAAGGAATATTTGAGCTAAAAAATTGACGGAGACCACATTCACGTGAATTAAAATGTCCTCAAACAAAAATGGTAGACCTTGAGAATTAAGATGAACACCTGTATAAAAATATGGTGTTTTTCATTTTGAACAAAACACCCTAAAAAGCTGAACGTCAACTCAGTGTTTTCCAAGCCAACTATGTGTAGCACAGGAGTACCTCAGGGTACAGTAAGTTCCTATTTTGTTTACGTTACACACAAATTGCTGTTTAATCAGCAGCTCATTGGTTAGAGCGTTCGCGCGCGGACCGAAAGTTTGCGGGTTTGCGTCCCACAGAGAGCACATCTAAGGTCCTTGGAGAAGACACTTGACCCTCGCTTCTCCCATCATTGGCGCCAACGAAGGGCAGCCTGCTGTGGTATAAGGAGTGCAGCACACAAATTTCCCCGGTGAGGGATGAATAGAGTAATTTTTTTTTTTTTTTTTAGATAGCGCTTTTCCATCTTTGTTGGCACTTAAAGCGCTTTACAGTGTAGCTCACAATCACCCATTCAGCCATACACATTCATACCTGATGGGGATGTTGCCATGCAAGGTGCAAACCACCATCAGGACCAATTGGGGATTCGGTGTCTTGCTAATGCACACCTCGACATGAACTCCTGGCGGGGGATCAAACCGGTATCCCTTCGGTTACAGGGCGGTTGCCCTACTCACTGAGCTGTACAGTAGCTGTACAATTGGACAAGACCATTTAATGAAATGGCGTGAAGCTCATTGCCTAAAACTTTATGTAAATAATACAAGAGATGTAATAGTTAACCAATGGATACGTGAGAAAAAACATTTGAATGACTAGGAAATTGAAAATAGTTGGGTCGTACAATATTTTGGAGTTGAATAGATGAGCAAATAAGCTGGTACTCTTCAGCAATGAATGAATGATAATAATAATAATGCATTGTATTTATATAGCGATTTTCAGGACTCTCAAAGACGCTTCACATATCCATTATTCATTCACGCCATACCAGTTGATGGTAAAGCTACTGTTGTAGCCACTGCTGCCCTGGGGCAAACTGACAGAAGCGAGGTTGCCAATTTGCGCCATCGGCCCTTCTGACCATCCCCAACCAATCGCACACACACCATTCAGACACAGAATGAATCTATCTTTGCACTTTCTTTGAAGACTGAGACTATTTAGAGTGAGTCAGAATATTATGATGACCTAAAGAGTCAGTATTGATATTCCGTTCCATTGCCTTTCGGTTTATTTCAAGACTTGGTTGCGGGGGCAACAGCCTCAAATGGGACGCTCAGGATTCCCTCGCCTCGGCCATTTGCTCCAACTCACCCGGGAAGATTCCTCTGTATCCCCCAGCCAGCTGTGAAATATAGTCTCTCCAGAGGGTCATAAGTCTGCGCTTGCGTCTCCACCTCGGGGACGTCACTAGAACACCTCACCAGCAAGGTGTTTGGGAAGAATCCTATCCAGATATCCGAACCACTCTGTTTGGCTCGCGGAGGAGCGAAGGCTCTATTCCAAACTCCTCTTGGATGGCAGTGCCTCTCACTCTGTCTCTGAGCGAGAACCCAGTCACCCTGTGGAGGAAGCTCATTTCGGCTGCTTGTATTGAGGATCTTCTTGTTATGGAATTGTCTGTTGGCTTGAAAATCTGACCATGAAATATAAATCCCAGAGCCTTGGATTTGTTAAAATAACCGGTAAAATGACAGGTCTGCTAACAATGATGGCCCCCCCAGGTAATTTTTTAACAGTCTACCGTAAAACAAGCTCTGGAAATTTTTGCAAATTCTTCTAATGTGCTCCACCAACAAAATGAGCTTATGCCGTAAAGAAAAGTAAAGAGTCCCTCTGTGTGAGAGTAACAGATATAAAAACACATTCATAACCCAATCCATCAAACTGATTAATAATGTGAGCTGACTGTGGCTGAATGTGACCGTACATTACAATAGTAAATGTCTAGATGTTTGTGTATGTGCTTGTCCCACTGTTTGACCCTATTAAGTCCTGGATGTTTATTATTTTTGTTACTGACCTCCGTACCCAAATCTTATTGCTCCGCAAGGAGACAGTTAATAAAAAGAACTCCAGACTTATTTTGGCTGAAATTTCCACTATGTAGTAGTGGCACGAGTTTAATATTTTCACAGTTTGAAGTAAAGACAGCGGTAATACTTATTATCTAATAACATACTTGTATAAAAATAAAAATTATACCTTTCGTTAAATCAGAAATGCAAAATTTGCCTAAATTCGCCCTCCTCTCGCTACAAACTTAGCCTTGGTATTTCATTGGTGATTTCATTGGTAATTCATTGGTGCATGCACAACACACCATAACTCTTGATTAAGCCCACAAATACAGATTAAAGCGCATCGAGTTAGCCAAGCTAGGGCATATTCTTTCAAATCCCTACTTATGTGGCCATACCAGCCTGTCAATGCCTGATCCCGTCAGACCTCAGAAGCAGGCTGGGCCTGGGCTGTACTTGGATGGGAGACCGCCGGAACCCCAGGTGCCACGGTGGGACGGCCGTTGAGATTAAATTGCCATTGTGTCCCTGGGCAAGACACTTCACCCACGTCGCCTAGTCTGAATGGTGTGTGTGCGATTGGTTGGTGATGGCGCAAAATGGGCCGATGGCGCAAAATGGCAGCCTTGCTTCCGTCAGTTTGCCCCAGGGCAGCTGTGGCTACAACAGTAGCTTACCATCACCTGGTATGGAGTGAATGAATAATGCATATGTGAAGCGTCTTTGAGAGTCCTGAAAAGTGCGATATAAATACAAACTGGTGTTCGAATAGGTATTGATTACCAAATTGGAAGACCTTGCTAATTGCTCATGTGCATGGATAAAGTAAGATAGCACTTCGAGTATGTTTTGATGAGGGAATAATGTTCAAATATGGCAGACACTTCAAAAAGTTGATTTTGATGATACACAATCTGTTTAAATTCTACCAAAGTTTAAGTACAGACAGACTAAGAGATCCAATATTAGGACGTTTCAAAGTATTGACTTTGCAGTAGCAGACTTAAGTTACCTGACAAATGAAGAGCAATAATTTTGCTATGCAAATTCAATTCTTTCTGAAGTTCTGTAAAACTCATTTCATGGTTCACTATTTCAAGCCAGGCAGCTGACCCCAATGGTTGAAGAGCTAAAATTAAAAGTTTTGTTCTGACAGGTTTTATAACAGAAGAAAGTTTTGTTGACAGCCGAGCTAACCTCCACTAAACACATGTCAGTTCCCTGTTTTCCAGCTGAATAATAAAAGGTGTTGCTATAGAGGTGAAACACTCTCATATACACACAAAGCCCAGAGAGTGAAAACAATCTCCTGACTGGGACACGACCTTTTGTCTGGCTACTTGATGAGACCACGGATCAACCAAAATCACTTCAACACATCTTCAGAAATAAGGCTTTGCTTCTGAAACACGAACTGAGACCTTGGCTTGTTCTTCCGCGGCAACACTACTCGTACTGGTTGTAGATCAGTAACTTTACAGAGATTTCTCCGCTATGGTGACGGTGCTAGGTTCCAGGTAGATGTTTAAGTGAATGCATACCGCAGTACCATTTAAAGAGCTATGACGACTTTTATACTTATAGCTCTGAAAATGGCGCTGCAGTCTACAACAAACTGAGGTTAGGTTCAAAGTACGAGAGATTCATAGATCCCTGAAAGCCAGGTTAAGAGTTACACCCATTTTTTTTAGAAATGGTTGATCTGGTGATTGTGACGCTACCCATAGTGTTCAACTCCATCCAAATGAAACCAATTCAGTCGCCATGTTGAGTTTTTGGAGGCAGAAATATCCAGGCATTGGTCTAGTCTGTGTTTTCGCGTGGCAACTGCATTGCCAAGCGGGAGCAAGTTTTAGAAGTCCTGCCAGAGCAAAGGTTATGGAGCCAAAAAAGTTACCATGAAAACAATAGCGACTAAGTAACAGCTGCTGATTTTTCAATGGAAGCCTATGGTTGCAAAGACGCAGGAGCTACTTCCTATTAGGAAAGCAAGGAAAGCAACTTTGAATGTGCAGTTCTTATTCACAGTATCTCTTCAATTTTTTTTTATTTGTGTCGTAACTTTTTGTTTTGCACTTCAAACATAATCTCTTTCAAGTCTGTCCGAACAGATAGAATTAAAACCCCAAAAAGAGAAAGATAGACAGTTACTCAAATCTGAACTTTCAAGTGCAAACAAAGAAAGTCTCTACTATTGAAATTACCACACTACGGACCCTTTTTCAGATCTACCAGCTCATTTACTAAGACAACAATCTAACTGTCCAAATTACTTTTAATAACTTTAAACATGAAGACATCAAAACTTGTTCATCCAGAAAGCTTAAAAACAAAACAAGCTACAATTAAGTCAGACAATCAGTCACCTTCTTAACCGTCTATCCCTTACACAGTTGCCGGGGATGCCTGCGCATCGCGGCAGATTTAAGGCGGAAGGCAGAAGGCAGCATATACCCCGAACAGGTTGCCAGTCTGTCGTGGGCTACAATAAAATACTAAGCTATCATTTTAATAGGTATCACTATTTAGGACATTTTACATGTATTAAAAATCCCAGCCTATCAAATTCAAAGCTTTACTTTAAGCTTCGTGTGTTTGTTTTGGTGTGTGTGTGTGTTTGTAGATATCTGCGGGGTTTCCAAACCTCTTGTTGTGATTGAGAAAAAAATGTAATTAAAGCTGAAAATCTTGCCAGGAGTGACAAGAGAGCCAAAGAAGAGGAGAAACGCTTGAGCTGACAAAGAGGATTGAATAAGTGATCACTTAGAATTTGAGCCGCTCTAAACTACACATAACAATACACGTTCATTTGACAGCCGTGGCGGCTAGAAACTTTATTTCAGAATATTTATCAACTATGAAAACATAAGTAAAACTTAGATTGAATTTTTAAACTATCAGATTTTGTTTTCAGTGACATGACCAGAACTGGTAAGTGACTACTGTCAACCAGTCTGCATAGATTAAACTGAATAAAAGAGATCACAACAGTACAAAATTCCGCATTTTCTTTTGAACATTACGTACATTTAGGCGCCGGGGGGTACAATAGTGTGACACAAGAAAGAAACAACAAAATTAAATCTGTGGTCTAAAAAAATAGATAATGACTATTAAAAATAACCATTTTTATTGAGAATGACCTGACAAAAGTGTGAAGTGTATAAAGTGTATAAAATTATGTCCATTGGCTGACTTCATTGTTTTTTAGCTGAAATTGATAAAATCCTTCCAAAAATATTTCCATATTTCTACAGTTTTTTTTTTTAAAGACACCAGATAAATTTCAAGTGTTACTCAATCAGGTAATTGAATAATTTATTTGCTCCATTTATTGCCTCAATGTTCTTGCACTTGATTGAGTCAGACGTTAAAAACTTTCAGATGAGAAAAAAAAAGACTAAACGATGCCGCCAAAATCTGCTTGGTTTTGTTTTTAAGAAAAACTTTTCTATGTGTCTTCTTTATCACATCAGACACTTGCATCCCCTGAAACCTAAAATATCCCAAAATACTGTCTTAAAGTAAGAAAGCAAAGCACAAAACAGTGCCGAGCCTCACTGTGTGAGTGCTTTAATGAGATATGCAAACCTTCTAAATCACCGCACCGGAGCCAATGGCAGAGTTGGGGAAAAAAACTGGGGCACCAACTGAAAATACTTTCTACAAAACAGCTGCATGAAAAAGATAATTTTTTACCAACTGCACACGAAAGCAACCTGAGGTCAACCCTACAGAGCTACCTGAATACTTCTATGTGACAATGTGTGAAAAAAAACATGTTAAATTAAATGAGAAAGAAAAAATACACAGTTTAGTAGAAAAAGTTTCAAAAAAGTCTTCTGGACAGTTTAATTCTTGAATGAGACGTTCCGACTTCCATCCGGAAATCATTTTCAATCTGAATGAAATGAACAGAAAACTGGATCTATTTATACTAACCTGAGTAAAAGGTAAAAAAATAGTAAGAAGGGCTCGACCAATGAGCCTGTGTTGCCTATGATGGCCGTGAATGGCTCCTATTGTAGCCACGGACCAGTAAACGACCCTGTTATAAAATGCTAAAAGCCTAGTGAATAGAAACTCCTGCTAACGAGGGGCGTGAATTTTCTATTCACTAGGCTTTTAGCATTTTTATAATAGTGTTCTTTACTGGTTTGTGGCTACAATAGGAGCCATGCACGGCCATCATAGGTAACACAGGCTCATTGTTCGAGCCCTGCCTTACTATTTTTTTACCTTTTACTCAGGTTAGTATAAATTAAATCCAGTTTCCAGTCCATTTCATTCAGATTGAAAATGATTTCCGGATGGAAGTCGAAACGTCTCGTTCAAGAATTAAACTGTTCAGAAGACTTTTTTTAAACTTTTTCTAATATGGATCACTCCTGGATGAATGAGGGACTACACGGACTTAATAAACAATTTACATTGAAAACGTATTTTAAAAAAATGGTATTTTCTTCATGTTAAATTTGCATTTTAACGTGAGGAAAATCTTCAAAATGCTTTTCCACGTCTTTTAATCTGTATCGTTCACTCATATTTCAAGTTTTAATTTGCAGGTACAGTGATGAGAAATTTAAATAGCCTAAAAATAAGTGGTAGGTGATAAAATTAGGAAAAAAAGGACTTGATCTGCATGTTTTAGATCAGCTGTGAGACTCACTGGACAGAACGTCGGGGGAACACAGCAGCTAGACAGGTACTGGTCTGGTGTTGCAGAACCAGAGCAGCAGCTTGGAGGCAGAGGAGCAGCCGCTGGAAAAAGAGGAAGGTAAGGTAGAGGAGGAGAATGAGGGTAAAAGGAATCCAAAAAAAAAAAAGCATGCAAAGTGAAGCCAATTAAAAAAACAAAGGAGATATGTTAAAATGACAAAGATAGAAAAGAAAAAAAGATTAAAATAAATTGTATTTGGTTAAATAGCAAAATAAAAAGAATTAAAATAGACAAATGCAATCGTGTGAAAAAAACCCAACAAATAATTAAAATGCAAAGTGAAAAGCGAGTGAGTCACAACATAAAGATGAAAAAGAAAACCAAAAAGATTAAAGAAAATATGTCGGAGGATTAGAAAGGAATGAACAGGAGTGAGTAAGGGACACAGGGAGGGGAAGAAAAAAGGAAAAACAAGGTTAGTTTCCACTGAGATGACCCATCACACAGCACGACAAAGAGTGTGTGTCCTCGCTCACTTTGCCATTAGAAAAAAAACAAAACATAAATCCATCCCAGTTCATGATCCAGCAAGCTGTCGGGTGTTTACACAGAGAGGAAGTCAGACTATTTTAAAAGTCGCTTTTGATGATGAAAATCCTTGGAAATGTATTTCTAACTTAGTTTATTTACCCCCTGCTGGTTCACAGCTTCGGCCTGTGCGTTCATGGTGTTTAAACAGTTTATTGAATCAATCGAGCAATTAGTGGGAGGAAAACATGCAAAACAGAGAAAACCAACAAAAATACCAACAAAAAAGTTCAATGTAGAATCCTCTTTAAAAACCACTGAAAGTATTATAGTATTGTAATAAATCTGCCTCAGACTGGCTGGTAAGTATGACCGTTAACGGTCATCGTTTGAAGCTCTTTTAGTTTTTCTCAAGTTCAGCAGGGCTATTATTTCCTGGGTTTGTGTTTTTAAAAACAAACTGCAAAAATGTATAAAAAAATATGTAAAAATATGTAATATGTAAATATGTAATACTGACCAAAATGTATAAAAAATATATGTAGAGGTGGGTAGTAACGCGTTACATTTACTTGAGTAACTTTTTGAATAAAATGTACTTTTATGAGTATTTTTAATAATTTGTACTCTCACTTGAGTAGATTTATAAGTAAATAATTCTCCTCTTACTCCGTTACATTGGGCCAACGTTGATACAATACTTTTCTTGCGACTTTTTTCAGTACAATATAAATTATTAATATATTCTGTAAAGAGTTCTTCCTGCTATGATGACTGGAGACAACGTTCCTCCAATCAAATGTAGTAAGCACGGTCACATGATTCCATCTGACCAATCAGACTGTCATGGTGTGGAGCTGAGGCCAAAAATATACAGGCAGACAGGCTCAGATGAAAAAATTACAAGCAGATTTATTAGATTGATTAAAAGTCCAAATAAAGAAGACAAAACAGAGAAACTAGGCAGGTTCTGATGTAAGAGCTTGAGCCAAAAACTGGATAACAAGTCAAGCATGATAAACAACGATCTGGCGAAGAGTACTTTACTTTATTGAATGTCGCGAGATACCAGTATTGGTATATTACGCCTAACAGGGAACCGAAATCCCCTGTGATTTCAAAAAGAAAATCAACCATTGCTCTGGTCATTGCTCTAGAGTAAGATCAGAGAGATTGACCGGCCGTATGTCAAAAACTGTTCCATTTATGCTCCAGCAGATGAGTAGATGGGTTTCAGGTGTGACTTGTTGCACACACACAGACAAGTGGGAGAGGGGAAACAGACTACTCTCCTGACACATACATACTTTTGCGCCTTCTTACAAGAAAACAAAACTTATCACAAAAAAGTTATTTTGGAAAGCAAGTTACTGGTAAAACAGGTAAAAATGTCGTTTTGATCTGATCTGCGTCCGGAGCAGTTGGTCTAAAAACCACAGTAAAACAACGCAAGCATCACGATCTTTTCGCTTTATTTTGAAAATACAAATTTTGCACATTTTTATTGTATTGTTATGTCTACAAATAAATCAGATGTTACTTTTAAAGTTACTCAGTACTTGAGTAGTTTTTTTCAACGCATACTTTTTACTCTTACTTGAGTAAAATTTTTGGCTGCTCGACTCACTATTGCATATATGTCTACCTGTTCATCTTCACAACCTATAATTAATTATAACATAAACACACTTTGGAAGGCACACATGGGTCATATATTAATTTTTTAAATGTAGAACAATTTACAAAAGCAGTAAAGCAACGCTTCAAATTTGAGACAAATAACCCCTGGTTATTGAAGCAAGGACACGGTCTTGCTTCAAGTGGTGTAGTTGAAGTATTTTAATGAGGGAAAGATGTTGCAAAAGATCAACAATCCAAATCAGTGCAGTGTCCACAGTAATTAGGATGCTGAATCAACATATTAGTGATTAGTGATCGCCAGGCTGAGGAGTCCCCGTGTTTCCATCAGGATGAAGAACATCTATTGACTTCTTTAGATATTTAACTGTAGAGTAGAATAAGCTAATATTTAAACAATAATCTTTGACACATTGGTTGCTCGTCCCGGGGGAGGGATCTCTCTTTCATGTGGATCCCCACGAGGTTTCTTATTTTTTCCCCACTGATGGGTTTTTTAGGAGTTTTTCCTCACCGAGAAGGAGAGTCTAAGGGCATAAATGTGCTAGTCTTGTTTAGTTAGCATTTGTTAGTTATTTTTCTTGCTGTGTATTTGTGTTAATACATTCCTCTTTTTCTTGTGAAGCCCATTGAGACAGAAATTCTGTGATTTTGGGCTATACAAATAAAATTGAATTGAATTGAACTGATTAGTGCCGAGTTGAAAACCAAAGCTATTCATTTATCAGTTGATCTATTTCCCGTTTCTCTTCTAAGCTCACCAGCTGTTGTAGAGGACCAAAAAAGAAAAAAAAAACAAGCCTGCAAATGTAATGGTGTGGTCACAATCTGGTATTGTGAATAATTAATAAAAACATTCGGAGTAATGTTTTGCGTGAGTGTAACAGTGTATGTGAGCGGAACATAAGCATCCCTCTGTCATCCTCTGTAAAAAACCTTGGAGTCAAAATGGATTCTAAACTCACCTTTGACTCCCACATTCACCATCTCTGCAAAGTTTCCTTCCTCCATCTTAAAAATATAGCCAAACTACGTCCATGTCTTTCCAAACCGGATGCTGAGAGGTTGATTCACGCTTTCATCTCCTCCAGGCTGGATTACTGCAATGCCCTCCTTGTAGGGATCCCATGCAGGGGATTACAAAAGCTCCAGCACATCTCGAACTGCGCTGCCCGGATCCTGATAAGGAGGCGCAAATATGACCATATCACTCCCATCCTCAAATCCCTCCACTGGCTACACGTTAAATACAGAATTCAGTACAAGGTCTGCCTCCTCACCCATCGGTACATACACGGCACTGCACCTGTTTATCTCCAAGAACTCCTAACCCTCCACACCACTGTCCGAGACCTGCGTTCCTCCGCCTCCTCGTACTGCCTGCACCAACCAAGGACCAAACTCTCCACTATGGGGGACAGGGCCTTCCAGGCAGCTGCTCCACGGCTCTGGAACGATCTTCCCGAGAGCTATTATTATTATTGTAATTTTAGAACTAGCGTAACAGAGATCGGGGGATCTGGAAGTGACTCAGAGTTAAAGAGTTTCTTCTAAGAGTTAGATGGGCTGATTTGGGTATCTGGTCTGGATGCCTCATTGGTAAAGATATAAACATGTCCCACCAGGAGGAGAACCAGACAACTCAGGACCAGATGGAGGACACAGCTCAGCAGAGAAGAACTCAAGATCTTCACGGATGGGTTGGAAGAATCTGTGGCTGAGTTTAAGAAAGAACTGGCTTCCCTGGTGAGGTTGTTGCCCCCACAAACTGACAATGTCCCATCCTGATAGTGAAAAAATATTTAATTCAGAGTATTTAATAAAGAATCTTATTTTCTTTTTTGCCATCTTTTTTTTTTTTAACGCTCACCAGGTTTCATTTATTCAAAATGATTAAAGAATATTCAATGGCGCTTACCATGCAAGAGTTTAGGTTGAAAGAGGTTAAGTCTGAATAGATTAAATTTCTATGTATTCTCTTTTTATCTCCACCACTGTGAGATCCCATTTGCTTTTTTTTTATTTTTAGAAAGCTGGAAACTTGTGGGTGTTTCTTTAAGCATATTCATGAAACAAGTGTGGCCTATCATTTCCCAAACTGTTTCCGTTGCACAAGTTTTCTTATTAAAAGTTTCTTCACCGAAGAGACTGCCGAAGATACCGATGGTCCCAATCGTTCTTGCTCTTTTATTCTATTGTTTGCATTGGGAAGTAAAGTAAAATCAATCCCTACTGTGCATCTCAATGCCAGCGGGGACGAACCTCCGGGCAGAATAAAAGAAAGGGATAAATACTGATGGATGGGGTCTGCGTTTGCAGCACATTTTGCATAAAACTGCTACTCTTTTATTTCAGCTCAATGCATTATGAGCATGTGAATATCAATGGAAGCAATCTGGATTTTTAAAGCGTTCAAATCAAAATATGAATGAAGCAGGAAGTAAAAGCCCTCATTTGTGACACACCATGCATGGCAAATTGTCGGGATCACGTTGGCTCAATTTTTATCAGGTTCAGGTTCTGTTCCGTCATCTTCCGCTTGTTCCGAGGTTGGGTCGCGGGGTCAACAGCCTCGAAC
This sequence comes from Neostethus bicornis, assembly GCA_902685375.1. NCBI lineage: Eukaryota > Metazoa > Chordata > Actinopteri > Atheriniformes > Phallostethidae > Neostethus > Neostethus bicornis. The sequence goes on along the minus strand of CACRXE010000076.1, from coordinate 6,973,855 downwards.
GGTTAGCCCAGGCCTCTCTCTCCCCGGCTGCATCCTCCAGCTCACCCGGAAGGATCCCAAGTCGTTCCCCGGCCAGCTGTAAGACATAGTCTCTCCAGCAGGTCCGGGGTCTGCCCCTTCGTCTCCAACAGGTGGGACGTGCCCGAAACACCTCAACGGCGAGGCGCTCGGGGGGCATTCTGGCCAGATGTCCGAACCACCCCATCTGGCTTCTCTCGACCTGGAGTAGGAGCGGCTCGACACTGAGCTCCTCACAGATGGCAGAGCTCCTCACCCGATCTCTGAGTGAGAGCCCAGACACCCTGCGGAGGAAGCTCATTTCAGCCGTTTGTACCCGCGATCTCACCCACAGCTGGTGACCATAGGTGAGGGTTGGAACGTAGATCGACTTGTAAATTGAGAGCTTTGCTTTTCGGCTCAGCTCTTTCTTTACCACGACGGACCGATGCAGCGTCCTAGTTATTGCTGATGCCGCACCGATCCGCCTGTCGATCTCCCTCTCCATCTGTCCCTCACTCATGAACAAGACCCCGAGATACTTAAACTCCTCCTTTAGCCGCCACCTTATCGCAGTGGTGGGGTTTGTGGGCCCCAATGATCCCAGGAGCTATGTTCACCGGGGCTTAATGCCCCTGGTAGGGTCACCAAAGGCAAACAGGTCCTAGGTGAGGGGCCAGACAAAGCGTGGCTCAAAATACCCCGATGAAGTTATCAAACATGGCCAAGTTGCCATTGCCTGGACGCGGGTCACCGGGGCTCCCCCTTGGAGCCAAGCCCGCTGGTGGGGCACGAGAGCGAGCATCTGGTGGCCAGGCTTTTACCTGGGACAAAGGACATGGGCCGCCCTTCCAGCGGACTCACCACCTGCAGAAGGGCCCTTAGGGGTCGGGTAAAGGAGGAGATGGGTGGCAGCCACTGGCGGGGACCCTGGCGGTCAGATCCTCGGCTGCATAAGCTAGCAGGTTCAGGCTGAAATGAAAAACGTCTATATCATGATCCCCTCACCTGCTGCCTGAGAAAGGCCTGGATGTTTCTCATCAAAATGATCGGGGTTACCTGAGGATGATTACAGATTCCACACATCTGTGCACTCTGCCAGCTATTTAAGGGCAATCACCCCAGACTTCCCTGTCAGGTCATACAATCCCTTCCAACCAGGTCTCCATGGTTGCCTGACCAAATACATGTACGTATTCTTGCAATAGCCTTATACTATACCACGAAAAAATTTTCTTTTCTGTCTGCAATTGGGTCCTTGTTTTTCCACCTGCTTTCCGCATCATGAAAGTCTAGGATTCACATTTAATCTGTTTATGTCTATAAATGTGATAAAAAGTTTGAATGCTTTATCTCTCTCAGAAAAACTGTTCAAAATAAGATTATTTTAAACAAATCCAGCCACATTCATCCAGCAAGTCATTAAAAAGTACAGAAACATCACAAAACCAGCAGAAATAAAGAACAATTTTTAATACATGCTGTGTGCGTTTTTTTGTTTTTGTTTTTTTTTAAACCCATCATCTCTTTCTCTTTCAAATCACACACATACATTCACACACAAATCTCGTCCACATCAAACACTCAGCCGGAGACATGCTGACGATCTTAAAAAAATTCTTCCAGCGAAAGACGTTTAATGAGCTCGACCTAAATTTGTTCAGCGTTGGTAGGAAGCAGGCGTGTGGACACAACGTTCTCAGAAATTCCAGAAAATCTCCATGAAGCACAAACAGGAACCACTGAAAACCCAGCTGGAGGTCACAGAGGTAAAAGGACTTAAAAAAAAAGATAAGGGGAGGAGGTCTAAAAGATTAATGTAGAAACCAGCATGTAAAATTCGGAATATTTATTTCCTTAAGACTCAAAATCCTGCTGGATTTCTTAAATCCGGATCATGAGTATGTGATACTTCGTACTCTCATATTTTCAAGCTCTATAAATTTTTTTTTAGAAAAATCTATTAAAAGAAAAGAAGGTGGCAGACTTTGCTTTTCTTATTTTTTTTAACTTTTTTTTATTGTTTCTAACATTTGAAAATAATCTATAGTCAAATAAAAATGAGAATAAAAATGAAGTAAAAAAAAAGCTGCTTCTTTACAGTAAGTTACAAAAAGTCACATTTTTTAGGATTTTCATTATTTTTTGGCAAAAGAATAAATCATATTTTTGAGTATGGCTTCACAGTGGCCTCACAGCAAGAAGGTCAGGGTTCGAATCCTTGGATGTTTGGAACACTGTCCTTTCTGTGTGGAGTTTGCATGTTCTCCCTGTGTATGTGTACATTTCCTCCACCCTCTAAAAAGTTTCATGTTAGGTTGATTGGCCGCTACTAAATTGCCCCTAGGATTGAGAATGTGTTAAAGGTTGTGTGTGTGTGTGTGTGTGTGTGTGTGTGGCCCAGAGACTAGTGACCTGTTCGGGTGTACCCTGCCTCTAACCTTGAATCAGCCAGAACAACTTATTCCCTGACGGGGTCACAGAGGGTGCAAGAGCCTATGTCTGCAAATTTCAAGCGTTAGGCAGGGTGCACCCCAAATAGGTCGCCAATTTGTTGCGGGACCACGCACAGAGACAACCATCCACACAAACACTCATTCCTAGGGGCAATTTTATAGTGACCAATTGGCCTAACTAGCTTTTTTTTTGGAGGGTGGGAGGAAATCGGAGTTGATGTTTGCAGATGACATTGTGATCTGTAGTGAGAGGAGGGAAGAGGTGGAGGAAAAGCTGGACAGGTGGAGGTTTGCACTAGAAAGAAGAGGATTGAAGATTAGTCAGAGTAAAACAGAGTACGTGTGTGAATGTGAGAGATCCAAATGGAAAAGTGAGATTACAGGGAGAAGAGATAAAGAAATGGAAGATTTTAAGTATCTAGGATCAACAGTCCTGAGCAATGGAGAGTGTGAGAAAGAGGTGAAGAAGCGTGTGCAGGCAGGCTGGAACGGGTGGAGAAAAGTATCAGGTGTGATGCGTGATAGAAGAGTTTCAGCCAAAATGAAACTGTGGTGAGACCGGTCATGCTGTTTGGTCTAGAAACAGTGGCATTGAAGAAAAGACAGGAAACAGAGATGGAGATAGCAGAGATGAAGATGCTGAGGATCTCTCTGGCAGTGACCAGAATGGACAGGATCAGAGGAACAGCACATGTTAGAGGTTTTGGGGATAAAGTTCGAGAGGCAAGACTGAGATGGTTTCGGCATGTACAGAGGAGAGCGAGAGAGTACATCAGAAGAAGGATGCTGGATTTGGAACCACCAGGAAAGAGGACTAGAGGAAGACCAAAGAGGAGGTTCATGGATACAGAGAAGGAAGACATGAAGATAGTTGGTGTGACCAAAGAAGATGCAGAAGATAGGGTTGGATGGAAGAAACTGACTTGCTGTGGCGACCTCTAAAGGGAAAAGTACCCGTAGAAAATCTGCGCATACATGGGGAGAACACCCAAACTCACCCCCACTTTGGGACTCAAACCCCCATCCTTCTACTTGTGAAACAGTGTGTTATTTACTGCATCACCATGCAGCCTCTAGTTCTGAATCCACTGATACATATTCCTATTTTTTGGTTAATTTTTGACAGAGTCAAATTTTTACTAAACAAATTCTGCATAAAATAATCATTTAAAAAAAAATCCTCTCAAATGGACATCTTTGTATTTTCTAATTTATTTATTCAATAAATTTTACCAAAGGGAAGACTGACTGGACTCTGAGATCTGTATCTTGGTGTGAATCCATTTCTCTTCTCTGGTAATTTCTTTTAAATCTTCATAGTTTGGATCAGTAATTGCTGTCTGAGCTTGGTAACAACGGTTGCCCTGGTAACGCTGAACCTAAATAAGGTTACCTTATCGGCTGATTTCCGTCTTTTCTCTGAAAATGTTTACAGTCTAAAAATAAACTAGCGAGGAGCTGCAACTGATTCAAATACTAACGATTGACTTTTCACCACACAAAGCAAGGCTTGGTTCTTAAACGAGATCTTATCTCTTTAGGATCGTTCGGCTCAGATTTAGAGGCTGATGTCAAGTCCTGATGAAATCTCAAAATGTGGATTTTATGAAAACCTACAAATAATTAAAGGCGGTATAGAAGATCTTTATAAAATTCTTTTTGTAATATTTAAATTTGGATTCAAGGTTTGAATTTGTACCTAAAAAATAATGGACTGAAAATGTCAGCCTTTGGAAATTTTCCATATTGTCTTTGAGAAAATCTTAATTACACAAAATAAACTGATTCACCTGATAAGTAAGCTGTTCTCATCACGCCTCAAATATCGGGCAGAATGATCATTTTACGTCATAAACCCGATTTGGTGGCGCCTCGAGAATATTTATTCTATTTCCGTTCCTTTCCGCCGTCTTCCGTTCAAACGGGGCAACAACCTCAGATGGGAAGCCCGGGCTTCTCTCACGCCGGCTGCATCCTCCAGCTCACCCGGAAGAATCCTGAGTCATTCCCCGGCCAGCTGAGAGACATAGCCCTTCCAGCCGGTCCGGGGTCTGCCTCTCGGTCTCCTCCCGCTGGGATGTGCCCGAAACACCTCACCAGCGAGGTGTTCGGGAGGCATCCTGACCAGATGCCCAAACCATCCCATCTGGCTCTTCTCAACCTGGAGGAGGAGCGGCTCGACACATAGTTCCTCCCGGATGGCAGATCTCCTCACCCGATCTCTATGCGAGAGCCCAGCCACCCTGCGGAGGAAGCTCATTCCGGCCGCTTGTATCTGCGATCTTAATCTTTCGGTCACCACCCACAACTGGTGACCATAGGTGAGGGCTGGAACGTAGATCGACTTGTAAATCGAGAGCTTTGCTTTTCGGCTCAGCTCTCTCTTTAACCACGACGTTTTTTTTCTTTTTAAACACTGTTAAAAAGAAGAAGAAGAACAAGTTGTTTGGTTGCGTTGGTTACAGAAAAAGTATGGCTGCTTATGATCTTTCTGGTTGAATAACCCTGTTTGTCTTTTAAAAAATAACCCAATTTTATGCCCAATATGTGCTCAAGCAAACTTTTTTAGTTACCTCTAAACAGTACGAAATTTACCAGAACTCTGTCGTTCCCGATTCACGTAACGAACACCCTCGTTATGAGTAACAAACTAGATTTCTCCGTATTTCTTTCAGTGGGAAATCATTAAAAAGCAGAACATGTCTCCAACTGATTGGGTTAGTCATGTCGCTGTCATCCAAGATGAAGAACTTTACTAACACGTAAGGTTGAAGCTATTTGTTAGAAGCCTGTGACTGAATGCGGCTGATAGCATCGTGACAGAATTTAATCCTGAAGCTTGTAGGAAACAGTTTCTATGGAGGATTATCTGTTTGATTTTGTCTATCATCTCTTACAAAAACTGAATGAAGCACACAGAGACACAATGTGAAAAATATAAATTGAAAAGCGGAAAAACGACACTTTTTATTTCCTTCATGGGAACGAAAAAGACACATTTTTGTGCACAAGACAAATGACTAGTGACTACAAATGGCTCCAAAAATGCAAACACAACGACACTACATAGTCTGTGCATGTTACGTTTTTAAAAAAGGACACAAGAATTGACCGAAAGAATGAGATCGCGGGTACAAGCGGCCGAAATGAGCTTCCTCCTGCAGGGTGGCTGGGCTGTCACTCAGAGATCGGGTGAGGAGCTCTGCCATTTGGGAGGAGCTTGATGTCGAGCCGCTCCTCCTCCAGGTCGAGAGGAGCCAGATGGGGTGGTTCGGGCATCTGGTCAGGATGCCCGAGCGCCTCGCTGTTGAGGTGTTTTGGGCACGTCCTACCGGGAGAAGACCAAGGGGCCAGACCGCGGACCCGCTGGAGAGATTATGTCTCACAGCTGGCCAGGGAGCGACTCGGGATCCTTCCGGGTGAGCTGGAGGATGCAGCCGGGGTGAGAGAAGCCGGGGCTTCCCGTTTAGGGCTGTTGCCCCGGCGAAATAATCTAAAAACAAGTTCAACCGCCATTTTTTTTTTTTTGGTACGTTTTTTGGAAACCACGAGATTAGATGCCAAAATAAATAAAGGTATAAACAAACTTGTGTGAATAATTTACAAAAATGAACACCCAAAAAGAGACTATGTCTCACAGCTGGCCGGGGAACGACTTGAGATCCTTCCGGGTGAGTTGGAGGATGCAGCCGGGGTGAGAGAGGCCTGGGCTACCCGTTTGAGGCTGTTACCTACGCAACTCGATCCTAGAACAAGCGGAAGATGACGGAACGGAACACATGAATAAACAAATCAGGTTAGAAATTATGTTAAAGCGACGGGGCGAAAGTTGCAGGGCAGAAAACAAAAAACGGATGCTGCTTGGAAAAAAAAGAGACACATTAAAGATGTGTCTTAGAGATAAAGAAGGTGAAAGATTTTACGTATCTAGGATCAACAGTCCAGAGCAATGGAGAAAGTGGAAAAGAGGTGAAGAAGCATATTCAAGCAGGCTGGAACGGGTGGAGGAAAGTATCAGGTGTGATGTGTGATAGAAGAGTTTCAGCTAAAATGAAAGAGAAAGTGTACAAAACCGTGGTGAGACCAGCCATGCTGTTTGGTTTAGAAACAGTAGCACTGAAGAAAAGACAGGAAGCAGAGATGGAGGTAGCAGAGATGAAGATGCTGAGGATCTCTCTGGGAGTGACCAGGATGGACAGGATTAGAAATGAGTACATCAGGGGAACAGCACATGTTAGAGGTTTTGGGGATAAAGTTCGAGAGGCAAGACTGAGATGGTTTGGGCAAATGCAGAGGAGAGAGAGAGAGTACATCAGAAGAAGGATGCTGGATTTGGAACCACCAGGAAAGAGGACTAGAGGAAGACCAAAGAGGAGGCTCATGGACGCAGTGAAAGAAGACATGAAGATAGTTGGTGTGACCAAAGAGGGTACAGGAGATAGGGTTAGATGGAAGAAACTGACTTGCTGTGGCGACCCCTAAAGGGAAAAGCCGAAAGAAGAAGAAGATTAAAATAAGGTGAAAAACATGGATCAGAGAGAAAATTCTAAAGCAAAAGTTACACTCTTCTATCATTAAAGGCTTCAGAAAACCAGCTGAGTTCTTTTTTATTCACGATTACAGCTCACCATGGTAAAAAGCTGTTAGCGGAATCTCATGTTGTTTTGTGGCATTTACAGAAAATGCATCCCCGGTTTTGCAAAGAAATGTAACAGTGACTTTTGCTTCCTTTCGGATTTACATACACACATTATTTCAGCGAGCACATGGAGACCCAGCACTTCTCCTTGAATGCTCTCTTTGTAATTTAAAGCACCTCAAGGAGCACAGCGCCATCGCAAATGGGTTTTAAACTACAAAACAAAACTTTCTGTCAAACAAGAATTTTTTTATTACATCACAGAAGCTTTTCTTTATTTTTTATGCTGGTTTATATCTGTTGTAATGCAGTCAGTCATCTTCTTATCCATCTGTCCCTTTCGCGGTTGCGGGGTCGCCGTAGCCCATTCCGGCTGATTTAAGGCGAAGGGCAGGGTACACCCCGAACAGGTCGCCAGTCTGTCGCCGGGCCACACACATACAACCATCCACACACACACTCATTCATTCCTAGGGGCAATTTGGAACCGGCCAATCAATCTAGCATGCATGTCTTTGGAGGGTGGGAGGAAACCGGAGTACACCCACGCAAACACGGGGAGAACATGCAAACTTCACACAGAAAGGACAGTGTTCCAAGGCTTGTCCCCACCAAGGACTCGAACCCACGACCTACTTGCTGTGAGGCCACTGTGCTACCCACTGCGCCACTGCACTGCCCTGTTTTAATGCTTTAAACCAAATTATAGTCTGCAGAGCTGTCAAGCTTTTGACTTTACAAAGCGGGAAGATTGGGGAGGCGGGGCCAAAAGGAGGAGGAGCTGGACGTCCCATCCGCCAATGGACAAAACCCGCCATGACAGTTGGCGTAAAACAAACCATTCAAAACTTAAGAAAGCAGCTGGAAAATTGTGCGTCTCACGTGTGTTACCTCCTAGCTTATGTACCAGTATGAAGAGGAATTACCACCAAGAATTCCTGGCGCGAACAAAGCTGCTTGTTCGCGCTTTGTTTTGCGGCTCATGCACCTAAGCTGTCACATGACCAAAGTTCCCGGATGTCCGACTTCTTCCATTCGTTCACCAAAAACAATACTGGCAATAGACCATGCAAATTGCTACTAACGGCTTTCAGATGGACAGATGCAGCAGCAGGAGATGCCATGTGCTTAGCCTCATTATACCAAATCATGGTCATGAAATGCACTAGAGTGTTCATCATGTGGGAGTTTTATTAGCCTTGGCGGGTGAGCGTGAGATAGGCCCTATTTGCGGTTGTACCCTGCCTCTCGCTTGAAATCAGCCAGGATAGGCTCTGGCAAACCCCATTAGGGCTAAGCGGTTCAGAAAACTAAACAATACATCTTTTGGATTCATTTCACTTTGATGTTTTTTGTCCTTTTGTTGTTGAATTTGACACAAAAGTTCATCCAACTCCAATCAAAAAGTTCATTTATCTTTTTTCTTTGTTAAAAATTTGAAACATCTGACATCTCGATACCACAGCGATGCGAGCGAACCACAACAAAATTAAAGTTAAGCACCAGCAGCGGTGAGGTGGTCTGGAAGGAGACTTAAATCAGTCGTTAAATGTCCTCCTAAACTTTTCCCATTAGCTCTATAAGACAGTAAAACTTTATGATGGAAATAACACAGAACGGACACACAGTTTCTCTCGGCCATAAAGCAACATTACGAATCTGTCATATTGTGTATATGTGTACTTTAATACAGATTTATCTATCTCTGTTTTGGAGTCTGATGCTTTATCACGACTCTCCTCCCGCTTCCTGAACACAAGGTAAACGGAGGGCAGCAGGAGGCTGAGTGGCAGCAGAATATTCTAAGCCAAAGTTAATATTCTCAGCTGGAGACAACTCGGTGAATGATGAAGAGAAGCAGCAGTTTGTCCTGCCAGAGAAAATATAATCTGCTGGCTGTGATAACATTCGCACATCTCTGGGAAACGCCGGACTTACTGATGCTTTCTGCTGTAGGAAAAAAAAGAGAGACGATCAAAAGCGGAACGTCACCATATTTCAAGCTTTTTTTTTCATACGCTGGCAGGCAGCATTTCAGATCAGACCGTTATATCAGCTCTGTTGTCAGGGATTAGAACATTGCAACATGTCGACACAAGTTGCTCAATCGGTACAAACGATTTTGGCTTAGATAAAATTACACGATTGTTTTTATCTAAAGGAGAAATCTGTCGTTTCGTTTTTGTTTTCAGATAAGCTAAACGACTCTGCAATGAAATGAGGCAGCATTGCTGTCTGATCGGATGCAAACTCTCCATTATTTATCTTGATTTTTTTCAGTTTTTCTTCTTTAGTAGACTTTTTTGTCACATTGTTTGGAAACCTGTTAAAAATTAACTATTTTGTTTTTGTGGGGAAGATTTTAAGTATCTAGGATCAACAGTCTAGAGCAATGGAGAGTGTGGAAAAGAGGTGAAGAAGCGTGTGCAGGCAGGCTGGAACAGGTGGAGGAAAGTATCAGGTGTGATGTGTGATAGAAGATTTTCAGCTAGAATGAAAGGGAAAGTGTACAAAACCGTGGTGAGACCGGCCATGCTGATTGGTCTAGAAATAGTAGCACTGAAGAAAAGACAGGAAACAGAGATGGAGGTAGCAGAGATGAAGATGCTGAGGATCTCTCTGGGAGTGACCAGGATGGACAGGATTAGAAATGAGTACATCAGGGGAACAGCACATGTTAGAGGTTTTGGGGATAAAGTCCGAGAAGCCAGACTGAGATGGTTTGGACATGCGTAGAGGAGAGAGAGAGTACATCGGAAGAAGGATGCTGGATATGGAACCACCAGGAAAGAGAACTAGAGGAAGACCAAAGAGGAGGTTCATGGATACAGTGAAGGAAGACATGAAGATAGTTGGTGTGACCAAAGAGGATGCAGGAGATAGGGTTAGATGGAAGACTGGCTTGCTGTGGCGACCCCTGAAGGGAAATGCCGAAAGAAGTGTTTTTGTGGGGAAATAAATTCTGTTTAATAGCACAAGCATTGCATAAATAGTTTTAAATTATTTTTAGGTGCATTTCCATAAAATATAATTGCTAGAGGCTAACGACGTGATGTTGTTACCTGAATAACAAAACAATTTTGGGCTTATTTGTCTCGATAAAAGCAGATGTTATTTTGGAGTAAACGGTTTAATAGCTGCTAATGGTATTTTTTTCTTTAGGCATATCTTTGTTTTTATTTGAGCCTAAGGTCTGCATATTAATAAATCTAAATAAAAAATGCACATTTGCTAAACATAACAAAAAAAAAAAAAAATCTGAACTGGAGTAAAATTTTCTCATTGGAACCGAAAGAAACAAGCCTGCAAAAAAATTGCATTTTAAACTTTTATGCCTGAAAGAATTTTGTTGAAGCAACCATTAGATCGGGCTGCAGAGTTAGTACGGTGGCCTCACAGCTGGATGGGTTGGGGTTCGAGTCCCAGAGTGGATGCAAGACTTGAAATACTGGCCTTTCTGTGTGGAATTTGCATGCTCTACTTGTATATGTGTGGGTTTTTTTCCAGGTACTTCAGTTTCCTCCCATCCTCCAAAAACATGCATGTTAGGTTCATTGGCGGCCAGTGGTGGATAATGTATTCACTTTTTGTACTTAAGTAAAAGTATAGATGATTAGGCAAAAAAAAAGAAAATACTCAAGTAAAAGTAAAAGTACCAAATAAAAAAAATCTACTTAAGTAAAAGTACAAAAGTAATTGGTGTAAATTTTATTTTTTAAGTAAAAAGTAAAAGTATTCGACCGTAATTCAAATGTTATTTTTTGCTGTAGGGTCACAGATCGGCTCAACTTTTTATACAAAAGTAAACACAACGAACAACGATCTTCTGACTTTTTTTCAATTTGTTCTACATTTGATGTTAATTTTTTTGGCGGTGAATGACTGCCGAAAATCTTTATTCTCAATTCTGATTGGTCCTCGATTCATTACTTCTTCTCCCTCTTGGAGACCGCTGCTCCCTCTATGGGTTGATTTTGGCAATGCAGCTTCAAGATGCGCAAAAAAAAATACTGTATATTTTTCAAACTCCTGACCAAAAATGTGACAAAAATACAAAACACACTTTTAAAAAGTAGCGAAGTAAAAGTACAGATATTTGCTCTAAAAATGTAGTGAAGTAAAAGTAAAAAGTACAGGTCTCAAATTTTACTTAAGTAAAGTACAGATACACAATTATTTTACTTAAGTACAGTAACGAAGTACATTTACTTCTTTACGTTCCACCACAGTATACTGGCCGCTGCAAAATTGTCCCTAGGAATGAGTGTGGATGGATGGTTGTGTATGTATGTGGCCTCTCAACAGACTGGCGACCATTTTTGGGTGTATCCCGCCTCTTGCTAGAAATCAGTTAGGATAGGCTCTGGCACCCCTTGAGACCACATTAGGAACAAGCAATTCAGAAGATGAAACAAAATTAATAGATTGATAAGATTTCTTCTTCATTGTGTTAAACCGTCTCCAAAAGTAAATCCGCAAGAAAATGGACAATTCTATTACCATAAAGTTTGGATTTTTTTTTTAGTATCAGCACAAATAAATAATTTAAATCGCTTTCAAGAAAAATATTTTTTAATAGTTTATGAATAAAATTTTGAATACCTTGTTTAGTTCGAAGGAATTCAAATCGAAGATGTACAAAACAGAGGGATCTTTAGATGTTACTTAAAAATAATTGGTTGCTTAATTTTTGTTTAATTGGTATTTACTGAAAAAAAAAGAAAAAAAATCCATGTCTGGTCCTCAAATTCATCTCAAAAGTTAATTTTAATTGGCAAAGAAAAAATTGTAAACATTCCTAAAATCGATAATTTAAACTTTTTTAGCTATAAGAATTGCATGCCTTCAGATTGGTATTTTCACCAACTCAAAAAATGTAATATTTATTCTTAGTCTTAACTTTTTCAACTTCTAGTACCAAAAAAAATATATAATTATAATCACATCTGTGTGTATGATGGACCAAGCGTGTGGCTGTAGCCATCACTGTGTGGAATGATTAGAAATGAATTCACTTTTTGAGTTGTTTCTCATTTTTGTTGAGTGTAAATGGTTCTTTTTATTTTGATTTTTTTCTCCAAGTGCCTGATTTATTGATTTAATCATTTAAACCAAAACACTTAAAAACCACATCAAAAGCCAAGGCCGTGTTAAATGTTCATAGAAAGATTGAAAAAGGCTTTAAAACCTTTCGCAATACGCTTGAATAATATGAGCAAAGTTTTCTTAGATTTTTTTTTCTTCAGTTTTAAAACATTGAAAAGTTAATGTGAAAAAAACAACATCTGAATAGAAAGTTTTTTTCTTCTTTTTAGATAATAAACTAATTAAAGGACAAAAAGCAAGTTAAGTGTTAGATGGAAATAATTATGTTTTTCTTAGATAAAAACGTATAATTTACGTCTTTGAGATTTTAGCTTCTGTGTGAAGCAGATTGAAATAATCTGCTTTTTGTGGCTTTATTTTTTTTTAACTGCATAAATCTATCAGATAAAAAATAAACAAACAAAAAACCTAAATGTGTTATGGGGAGAGTTGATCTGAGATTAGTTTGTTTTAGGGTGACTTTATTCCAATTAAAATTTCAATTAGGTGTTCGGCAAAGTGTGTTTGTGAGAAAAATGTTTGTGATTAATAAAGACTGAGATTTGTTTTGCACCGGGTGGAACCCAAAGAGATTCGGATGGATTTTAAAGAAGGAACAAGAGAGAGAGAAACGGTGTATACATAAAACTTAACAAGAAGAGGAAATTCTTAAATGATTCCCTTCCGTTTCGATGTCTTCCACTTATCCTGAGCCAAGTCGAGGGCGCAACAGCCTCAGACGGGAAACCCAGGCTTCTCTCTCCTGGAATCATCCTCCGGCTCAACAGGGAGGATCCCGAGGCGTTCCACAGCCAGCTGTGAGACCAAAGTCTTTCCAGCAGGTCCAGGGTCTGCCTCTGGGTCTTCTCACCAGCGAGGCATTTGGGAGACATCCTAACCAGATGCCCGAACCACCTCATCTGGCTGCTCTCGAACCCATAGGAGCATTGACCCTACTCCGAGCTCAGACATGGCAGAGCTTCTCATTCTGTCTATGAGTAAGAGCCCAACCACCCTGCGGAAGAAGCTCATTTAAATATGAAAGCAAAATTTGCTGTGAAAAAAAAAATGTCGCTGATATTTTGATTTGTTTCTTTTGCTTTTTGGTGACGGCTGGTTGCAAAAAAAATAGTTAAATATAAAGTATCAAATTAAATTTATGTGTAAAGCACTTTTCCAACCCAAAGTTACACAAAGTGCTGAACAAAAAAAAAAAACTTAAACAACATTAAAAACCAGATCATTGAAAAAAATATATAGTCAAAAACAAGAATACATAAAAAAAAAAAAAAAAGAATCACATACTCATACAAAACACTGACATGGATCGATACCCCCCCCCCACACACACACACACACACAAACACAAACACACCCTTCCCAAATCCCATTTTACCCTAACCGCTTGGTACTGTCTCTTTAACAGAAATAAAAATGAACATCCAGCCCGATGCTGCTGCGAGGAAATAATAACTGGGGATCGATCCACACCAGGAATGCGACATACACACAGACCCCCGCCCCGCACACCCTTCCCCACCCCATTTTACCTGAACCACTAGCTACTGTCTCTTTAACTGAAATAAAAATAAACATCCAACCTGATGCTGCTGCGAGGAAATAATAACTGGGGATCGATCCACACCAGGAGTCGGCCTGCCCATGACTACAGCGACCAGTCATTGGCAGGGGTCCACTCATCTCCAAGGGAGACACGGACAACCACAAGTATAACATTAATTAACTTTTTATCATTTAAAATGTAGATAAACTAAACTCATTTTTTTTTTTTCATCTGGAAATAATCTAGCTTATACAGCCGAAGATTAGGCGAATTGGTGCGGCGTCAGCAATAACTAGGACGCAGCATCGGTCCGTCGTAGTAAAGAGAGAGGTGAGCTGAAAAGCAAAGCTCTCAATTTAAAAGTCGATCTACGTTCCAACCCTCACCTATGGTCACCAGCTGTGTGTGGTGATCGGGAGAATGAGATCGTGGATACAAGCGGCCGAAATGAGCTTCCTCCGCAGGTTGGCTGGGCTCTCACTCAGAGATTGGGTGAGGAGTTCTGCCATCTGTGAGGAGCTCGGTGTCGAGTGGCTCATTCTCCAGGTTGAGAGGAACCAGGTGGGGTGTTTTGGGCATCTGGTCAGGATGGTCCCCGAGCGTGTTCCACCGGGAGAAGACCAAGGGGCAGACCCGGACACGCTGGAGAGACTATGCTGGCACAGCAGGCCGGGGAACGACTTGGGATCCTTCCGGGTGAGATGGAGGATGGCTTCCCGTTTGAGGCCCCGGATGAGCAGAAGACGACGTAACGGAAATAATCTAAAAACAAGTTCAACCAACATTTTTTTTTGCTACTTTTTTTGGAAACAGTTTTAGATTGAAAAAAAAAGTTAAACCAAACCACGAGATTAGATGCAAAAATAAATGAAGGTATAAACAAACTTGTGTGAATCATTTACAAAAATGAACACCGCAAAAGTTTTATTTCATCTGTAAAATAAAAACAGCTTGAAAAGAAAATTTAGAGGTCAAACGTCATCTTTGAATTTAGATTGGTTTGTTTACCCATTTTTAGAACCTTTCTGTGAGACCGTAAAGCAAAAAATAATTGCAACCAAGATGTCAGACGAGATTAACTTTCTTTTTCGTTCTTGCTTTTTTTACGACAAGAACAAAATCAGAAAACAAACAAAAACATCATAAAAAACATATATTTACACCTTTGTTTGTCCTTTGATCCCATATGTTCCCTCCAACCTGCGTAACTAAGGACCTCATCATCCACCACAGAAATGCACGTTTTATCGCTATGGAAACAACTCACTGGTTTGATCCTTCCATTTTTATGTCCAAAAATAAAAAAGTATCACTGCTCTGTTATAATTTATGGAGTTTCAAATGTCTTATACAGACAGTGAGCATAACTCAATCCCGCAGTTCCTATTCAGAGTGTTTTCAAGTTATTCTTGGCTCCCATGAAGGTTCTGCTCTGATGTGTTTAACCACCTCATGTGTTTGAGGAACATCAGCTGCATACCAGCCTGCTGAGTCCACAGTGAAAGGCTTGAGCTCTCTGCAGGTGGCGGCGGCTTCCAAACGCTAACCCGGCATGTCAGAGATGATGGAAACGGCCTATTAAGTCAGGGCTCTGAGGACCGGGACGTAAATGATGTTACCTGTCACGGACGGAGCAGGAGATGGAGACACGGAGTACAAACCAAATATCCCTCCATCTCATTTCCTGTCCTGCTTTTGGGATTAATTGTGTTTTTCTTCTTCATAAAATTTCTGTCGTAAATTTGCAGTGCGTTCTCCTTCTTTTGGCCTCTCGTCTTGTACCTTCTACTTCTTTTCATTATATCTTCTTTCCTCTGGACCAAAACCTCCTGCTTTGCTCTGTTTTTGTCTTCCTTTGTCTTTTTTTGTGTTTTATTTCCTCCTTTATTTGTTCTGGGTCAAAGTTTTCTCAACTTCTTCTCTTTTATGGTCTTTTTTTTTGTACCTTTAGCATCTCGTTGGATCTTCTTGTTGGATCATCTTCCTTTTTTCTCTCGCCTTTTATTTTTGCTCTACTATCTTTGGCTTTTTTTTTTTTTTTACTTTTTTCCTCACCGACTCATCTCGTCCTCTATTTTTTTATCTACTTTTTTCTCTGTTTCTGTTCCGGTCTCTTTTTTCACGCTTTTTCACGTCTTTCCTCCCCCTTCCTCTTTACTTCTGACAGTAAAGAATTGCTTCTGGACATGGTTTGTTCTCTTGGCAACGACAGATTTCACACAAATGACTCAACTGAGACCATAAACACACAACCGGTGTGAGGGGTAGGTGCGTGTGTGTGGTCATATGCTTTAGTGTAAAGGAATTGCATTTTTTTTGTTTCTTTGCACAGCTAATCAAACAAGCCTTGTATTAACCAATTAGCTGCTCTTTCTGTTCGACGAATGACAATTGTGCGCTCTGCGATAAACCCCAGTGGTGAGACATGTAGATGTCGCCTACCAGAGACATGAAAGTATGTTTTGATTAAAAAAAACAAAACACCCAGGCTATTGGTGCATCATCACTCCCCTAACACTTGTGTGCATGTCACCCATACAAGGTATGGAACCAAAGGTCAAGGTGACCAATTTTTGTGAATGCGATAATTTGCGATAATTTCTCAAATTGAAGGGATTGGAAAAAAAAACCCCTCCTACCTCTGGTCCCTCATCCTGCCGAGCTCGTACCTCTAGTCCGTCAGCCGGCCGAGCTCCTACCTCTGGGCCCTCATTCTGCCGAACTCATACCTCTGGTCCCTCATCGTGCTGAGCTTCAACCTCTGGTTTCTCATTCTGCTGAACACTAACTCTGGTCATTCATCCTGCTGAGTACTACCTCTGGTCCCTAATCCTGCCAAGCTCCTACCTCTGGTCCTTCATCCTGCTGAGCTCCAACCTCTGGTCTTTCATCCTGGCGAGCTCCTACCTCTGGTCCCTCATCCTGAAGAGCACCACTTCTGGTCCCTTCTCCTGGCGAGCTCCTACCTCTGGTTCCTCATCCTGCCAAGCTCCGACCTCTGGTCCCGCATCCTGCTGGGTTCCGACCTCTGGTCCCTCATCCTGCCGAGCTCGTACCTCTGGTCCCTCATTCTGCCGAGCTCGTGCCTCTGGTCCCTCATCCTGCTCAGCTTCTTCTTCTGGTCCCTCATCCTGCTCAGCTCCTTCTTCTGGTCCCTCATCCTGCTCAGCTCCTTCCTCCGGACCCTCATCCTGCCAAGCTCCTATCTCTGGTCCTTCATCCTGCTAAGCTCCTACCTCTGGTCCCTCATCCTACCAAGCTCTACCTCTGGTCCCTCATCTTGCCGAGCTCCGACCTCTAGCTCCTCATCCTGCCGAGCTCGTACCTCTGGTCCCTCATCCTGCCGAGCTCCTACTTCACGTCCGTCATCCTGTCAAGTTTTGTCTGGTTCTGCAATAAACTGGTTAAAACTGACTATGGATCTGGGCCCTACTTGCCATCTTCACCACCATTATGACACCAAAAGCATGCAGAGCTAAAAATCGAGATTGTGTCAGAGTCAATCGCCAAGGTTTGTGGTCAATAATGACCTTAGGAGAATTGGAAGACTTTGAACACTTTCTTTTTTTTACACGAGCATTGTTTCAATTTTATAGGAACTAGAGTAGATGGTAAAAAGGTGACCTTCTTTTAAATGCCCACTGGTTCCAGTAAGGCTAATCAGAAAACTATTTCTAAACACACAGCGTCCAACCTTGAAGCAGATGGGATAGAACAGCAGTTAGATCTCACCAGATGTCACTTCTGTGAGATAAGGAGAGAAAACTGAGGCTACAATTCATAGAGGTTCACTAAAGCTGGACACATGAAGATTGGAAACATGTTACCAGGTCTGATGAGTCTCCATTTTGGCTCAGAAAAGTCTGATTAATGGCACGATCCATCCAGGTCTCTGTTCAAGCTGCTACTACTTGCATCAAATGAGTACGGAGGAATTCTCATTATGAATGAGAACAACTTTGTGATGCATGAACAGATTGATGTAGGTCTTGGATTGTTGATACATGAATGTTTAAAACTAGGACCACCGCAGCGGTCAATTTGGCCACACGTCACTTTAATATGCTAATTAGAATAAATAAAACACAACTTAAGAGGCTGACCTTTTATGACTTGTGATATAAACATGCTGTGTGTTTTATTATGTAGTTTTTGTGTTCTAAAAATGAACATTTCAAAATGCAAAAACATTTTATCTCCTCCAATCGGGGCGCAGAGGCTGAGAGGAAGCGCGCATCACCATAGAATCATCTTCTGCAGATACTTGTTGCTATGGCAACAAACACTTTGCTATGGCCACATATTAATGTGTGAATGTCTATATTTATGGAGAGAGACAAGGAGGACTCTGACGCCATCACAGAAATATTTTAGAAACATTTTAGAAAGGTTGAGGGAAATATTATCAAAGAGATACCATGAAGAGAGTAAGAAAATTGTTGTCTGAATAAAGTCTGCCATGTTTTCTAGATAAGTCTTGAAAGTTCAGGTTAACGTATTGGAATATAGCCTACAGCCAATTTATAAAGAGGACATTTTTGAAGCAGCAGCGCAAAATGCGGGAAAAAAGTAGGCTATTGACGAATTAGATCATCTCACTTTGGTGTTTGCTTTTTTATTATACGTTTTAAAAATATCTAAGATTTTATTATTACTTTAAAAATTGAATGGTGTAAAAGTTTGTTTATGCAATATAGCAACGCAAAATATGAATAATTACATGGAGCTTGTAGGTAGATTTAGAACGTGACGGTTCTAGTGTTAAATGGACAATGGTGGCTCGGTGGGTAGGGCAACCATCCTGTCACCGGAAGGTTGCTGGTTTGATCCCCTGCCCAGAGTGCATGCCGAGGTGTCCTTGCACTAGACATCGAACCCCCGATTGCTCCTGATTATAGTGGTATGCGCCTTGCATGGCAGCTCCCATCGTCAGGAATGAATGGGTGTATCTAGTACTGAGTGAGTGAAGAATGCATTAATGCATGTACAATGCATTAATTTTTAAACCTAATATATGCTAAAAAAAATGCTTATTTAACCACAACAGTTACTTTTCAAATGGCGCAATGGAGACGGAATTTAAATTAGGTCTATCCAAATTTTTGGACTCTGTAATCCTTTATTCGTCACTCTCTTATTAACGAACAATGGACATGGTCAGGCTGAACATTTAGTTGCGAATTGCCACTTATGATTATGTTCAGCTTTTTGTTAATAGCTGATTATGTGGAAAACCACTTGAAATTAAAAATATCACAGTTATTTGATATTTAGAACAGGCACTACTCCAGAACTAAGGCTTGTTCTAAAAATAAGGTGCTGAGTCAACTACGACTCCGTGGTTTGGTAATCTGATCTTTCCGCTGGGTTTACTTTAAATTCTATTCAATTTTCTACCAGCTTTTGTACAAAAAGGAATATTGCTAATATTAAAATATAACAGATGTAGGAGCAGCTTTTTAAAGCAGATGTGAAAAAAATTTTAAGACCTGGATTTAAATGTATTAGATTGTTTTCTCATTCATCTTCCTAAACATCCAAGAACGATTAATCTACAATAAATTCAGGTGAGTCACATCCTTCTATCTGAAACGAGTGAAAAAGAAACCAAAGAGGGTCAAACTGGGTGTGAAACGTTAGATAAACTGAGCTCAGGTACCTTCCCTGTGATTGGCTAAAATGTCCATCTAAGTTCAGGATTTGACATGCAGAAGAAGAAGAAGGCTTTTTTATTTTTAGCAGTCACTCCCTCTGAGTAGCAACGGAACACGGTGAGGACATGACTTCGACACACTGTGAGTCACACATGCATTAACGCCACCTCAGATCTCACTCTGGAGAAACCTCAGCGATCTCAGCCGACGTACCTCTGGCTTTCAGTGAGCTCTCGCTCTAACAGACTCGGCCGCCTTGATCTGAAAAACCGGGGTTGGAGGTTTAATGAAAAAGACTCACGCCAATAAAACTCTTCAGTTAAAGCAAGAGGACTGACTGAACACCATTCCGCCTACCTGTAAGACCGGATTTCAAAAAAGATGAAATAGTTTCATCATTTTTTTATTTTATTGTGATTTTATGAATACAATTTTTTTTGCACATTGACGGACTAATAAAGAATTAATAAAAAATCCTAATTTAAATCCAAACTATTTTTTTTTTTTTCACAAATTATGGCCATAAGTCTTGCTAATTTTTCTGGATCAAGTAATTGAAATTTGAAGGCGTACGTATTTGGTGTCTAGGGTTCTCTTACAGACAGGCAGGAAAGTATACATAGGGGTAGACAATGATAGTATTGTCGTCTTTGAACCGAAGAGTTGCTGGTTCGATTCCCAAAGAGCTCATGAGCTCATGCTAAGAATCCCTGGAAAATTTCAAATTTCCCTTTGGGATTTTTTATTTTAACATACTTTATTAATCCCTCACCGGGAAATGTATGTGCTGCATTTCACTGCAGGAGGCTGCCACCTCTGACGGCACCAATGATGCGAGAAACAAGGGGTTAGGTGTCTTCTCCAAGGACACTTAATAAATTGACAAAGTATTAATTAAGTATTAATCAATAATATGAATTAATACTGATTAATCAATTATTTTCAATTCAAAAGATACTAAACACTCAGGTACTCCTACCATTGGTGCCCTCATGACTCTGGGCTCATGCAGCAAAAGTAATTTCCCTATGAGGGATGAATAAAATATTATTGTTATTTTTGCAAGGACATTTATTTAGATAAAGTTATTAAAGTAGCTGTCGAGTGGGGCAGTTTAATTAAAGTTGTCTGTGTCTCTTTTATGTGTGATAAATTTTGTTTTCATTATTTTTTCTTCACTGAAATGCCATAAAGCAACACATTTGTTTAACAGGAATCAGATTCCAGCGACATAGGCAACAAAAAATGCAAACATTTGAAATCCATTGAGATGTTTACTTGAACAGGACTTCTTTTTTTTCTCATTATCATTTATTGTGTTTATCTTTTCTTTGCTTTTTTTCTGATCATCACATGCAGTACTTTACAGATTTACACATACAGTGTTCTACAAAACATAATTTGCATGAAGTAATTGTTTTTCTGTTTGTCTTGTGACATTTTTTTCTTTAAAAATTCTTTAATAAGTACTTTGACATATATGTCTGAACATCAGACAGCAGGAATTAAGCTGCAGATCAAATGATGGCAATTGTCAAGTGAATTACAACATATTTCTTCTTTTTTCCAAAGATCAGAGTTATCCTGATAAAAGACGAGACGTCTTCTAAATACATTAGTGAAAACTGTCAAAACAAATGATTCCATCAAGTGGAATTCTACACACAGGATTTCACCATATGTGGAGAACGTCAGAAAAAAAAAGGTCAAAGTAAAACCCCCGTTGATGCTCAGAGGTAAATACATCATTAAGCCTGCTGGGATTTGCCCTTTAATTTCAACACAAAAAATTCACAGTTTCAAGGTGTTTCAGAGTCTGACATAAATTAACCTCTCTATTTATTTTAATTCAGTTGCTAAAGTTGTCGACTTTTTAAAATAAGACTGTTGGGATAAAAAATTTTGTCTTCTGAACCGCTTATCTATCCCTTACGGGATCGGAAGGGGTGAGTACCCGGAGAAAACCTACACAGACACAGGGAGAACATGCAAACTCCACACAGAAAGGCCAGTGTCTCCTCCCGGTGGAACATGCCCGAAACATCTCACCAGTGAGGCGCTTGGGAGGCATCCTGACCAAATGCCCCAACCACCCCATCTGGCTTATCTCGACTTGGAGGAGGAGTGGCTCGACACCAAGCTCCTTCCAGATGGTGGAACACCCACCCAAATCTTTTAGTGAGAGACCAGCCATCCTGCTGAGGAAGCTCAGTTCGGCTGCTTTTATCCGCAATCTCATTCTTTCAGTCACCACCCACAGCTGGTGACCATAGGTGAGGGTAGGAACGTAGATTGAGTTGTAAATTGAGAGTTTTGCTTTTCGACCTAGCTCTTTCTTTAGCATGACGGACCAATGCAGATGTCCAATAAACATGTCCAATAACCAGGACATTTTAATTAACCAGTTTTTTTTAAAGAATGCCTGAAGTTCTCTGTTCTTACATTGAAAAAAAACATTTTCTGATTGGATCAAGTTAGTTTTCGTTTCTCAAGTACTCAACGAGAAAATGTTTCAATCTTGCAGACTAAATAGAGTTTCTTATTATCTAAGAAAGTCTTGAGAGATGTTTGGCTGTGCTTCTCTAATTAACAGTGAGTCTAAAACGAACTTTAATCACCACTTTCCAGTCGGTGGCTTATCTTTAAACTCACCTGGACTGATGAGAATAAACCACTTCTGTTTCTCTACAAAGTGCTAATGATGACTGAGAACTTCCAATGTACACGTTTGACCTGAAATTTTATGTAATCAAAAAAGTTTGAAGTAATTGTTGTAGAAAAATAATGTGTTTAGAACAAACTACTAAAAAAAAATTCTATTTAAAAAATGCTTTTGTTTTGAAAGGCTGCTGTGGCACGAACGTAAAACTAAACCAAAGTAAACATATAAATCATATGTCGTGTTCAGACAGGCTAATAAATCACTCTTTCTTCCATTTAATGTTCACAAAATTGACTGAGAGACCTTGTGTCCTTGTAGTGACTGATGCGAACACTTTCTGACAACAAGATCCACTTGAGATACTTGATGTGAATATTTCACTTCAAACCTGCTAAATTTACGCAGATTTTATTTTATGTTGAAAGTTGGTTATTAAAGCACACTGACAAGTTTGAAGGAATCAGATTGTCTTATCTTTATCCATTTGCTCTTAACACATAGAAAGATTTGGTCTAGGAATGTTTGGATTAGGGTGGGTGTATTACTTTGAATTTTAAAAAAGTATTAGGATTTGTATCGCTGGACCGATTTGCGGAAGAGTGGATGGAACGGGAATCAACACTTTCAAATCCGAGACAATGGTCCTTGCCTGGAAAAGGGTGGAATATCCCCTACTGGTCAGGAATCGGGTCGTACCCTAAGTGAAGGAATTTAAATATCTCGAGGTCTTGATCATGAGTGAGGGAAATATGGAGCGGGAGATCGGCTGATGGATCGGTGCGGTGTCCGCAATAGCCGAGACTCGCCATTGGTCCATTATGGTAAAGAAAGAGTTGAGCCGAAAAGCAAAGTTCTTGATTTACCAGTCGATCTACATTCTTACACTCACCTATGGTCACCAGCTGTTGGTGATGACCGAAGAATGAGATTGTGGATTCAAGCGGCTGAAATGAGCTTCCTCCACGGGGTGGCTGGGCTTCTCACAAATAGGGGGAGGAGCTATGCAATCCACAAGGAGCTTGGAATAGAGCCGTTGTTCCTCCGGGTCGAAAGAAGCCATATGAGGGGGTTCAGGCATCTGGTTAGGGTGCCTCCTGAGTGCCTTACTGATGAGGCGTTTCGGGCGCGTCCCACCAGGAGGAGAACAAGAGGCAGACCCCGGGCCCGCTAGAGCAGGGGTCACCAACCCAGTGCCCACGGGCATCAGGTCGGCCGCAGTGACCGTATCTGTCACTCGCAGGCCAGTTCTAAAAATAGCACTAATCACGAATTAGCTCTGTCTAAAATTTTATTTAATTATGTTGCTATTCTTTTTTAATTTCATTTACAGTGATGTAAATTTGAAAAAAGGAATACATAAAAACGTAAACATGAGCGCTGCAAAGATGAGGTTACAAAAGCGTTTTCTATCCACAAAAACATGACAGAAAAAAGGAAGAAAACGTATCATTTTCACAGTGAATGGGAGGAAGAGTTCTTTTTTACTAAC
Source organism: Neostethus bicornis (assembly GCA_902685375.1). Classification (NCBI taxonomy): domain Eukaryota; kingdom Metazoa; phylum Chordata; class Actinopteri; order Atheriniformes; family Phallostethidae; genus Neostethus; species Neostethus bicornis. The sequence continues at coordinate 6,950,309 of CACRXE010000076.1, read as the reverse complement.
GTGAAAGAAAACTGTGTGCGTCTCATCTGTGGTGCGACTGTGGCGACGCACAAGTTGCAAAGTCCTTATTTTGAAAGGAGTAGATTTTTATTAAATCTTAAATAATTAATAATTTGTACAAACATGGTTCAGAGTTTATGATTTGATAACTGTTGTAAAAATTGAAAATGATTTTCTGCAAAATGTTGTGGAAGTGATCATTTGAAAATGAAACACTTGGATATTGTATATTGAAATGTATCTGTTTCTTACCTTATTTAATCATACTGAAATAATTATTGTGATGGATCATTAACAATCAGTGTCTTCACATAGAATATTATTAATAATAATAATATCAAATTAAAGGTACACTGTGTAACTTTGTTATTTCAGAAGTGTATCATCAAAGTGGTAGCCCTTTGCATTACTCAGTGCCCTTGAAGCAGCTCTCAGTTTCAAAAAGGTTGGCGACCCCTGCGCTAGAAAGACTATATCTCATAGCAGGCTGGTGAACGCCTCTGGATTCTCCCGGGTGAGCTGGAAGATGCAGCCGGGGTGACAGATGCCTGGGCTATCTGTCTGAAAATGTTACCACCGCATCCCAGCCCCAAATACGCAGAACACAACGGAACGATCGGAACACATGAGAATGTGTGCATTTCACACTGTACAATAATTTGCAGTGACTTTGTCACAAAGAATAATTAATTTGTTAAATCTGTAGATGACCGCTAGAGTTGGCAGTCATTTTAAACTAAAAGATTAATGATGTAAATATTTAAAAAACTTTTTTGATGTTTATATCGTGAGACACACTTGTAAATTTATCACGTTGAAATTTAAATATCACCCACATTGTTAGAAACTTAGAAAAACTTTCTTGCTGTTCTTAAAACTCTCGACCACATCCCGTGTCTATTAGAGTCCATTTACGCTCTCCATTAAATATGAATACGGAGCTTTCTTCCCATTTTCTGTGTTCATCTCATACATATTTCAGCATGCTGTCGGAGCGCTCACAGATGTTTATGCAGAAACAGCAAATGGAGTTAGAAATCTAACTCACATTTGACCAGGAAAATGACAGAGGATGAAGACAACAAGAAAATATAAGAGTTTAGAGAAAAAAAATCACCTCCACCTCGCTTGGAGCACAGTAGCGCCTAGGAATGTTGTCATATCTCCTTCATCATTGTCATACTTATTATTTGAGCTCAAAACAACGAGTTGATGATCTGATTGATCTAATTCCACACATTGAGGTTCTGAAGGAAATTTTGGATTCATGTGAATGAAACAAGTACCTTCAAATCAGTGTTTTTTCGTCAACGATGACGACAACGAAATTATTTTTGTTGACAAAGCTTTTTTTCATGACAATGACGTAATAAAATTGAAATAAATGCGACTTTTTGATGACAAAAATGTGACGAGACGTTTGCAAGTTTCTGTTGATGAGACGAAAATGTAAAGAAATGGGCGTCAGACTTTCGCATTTCTGTCTGTGAAAAGAAAAAGCACAGTGGGTGCATTCTGTCTCTCACGGCAGCAACCCTCCCACCCCCCACAAACACACACACACACAGAATGCTGCGCGTTTACACCGTCTACACAACACACCTGCAGCCGCGAGAAAGTTACTCACCGTGGCAGCAGCAGCAACAAAGGGGCTTGGTGCCCGGAAACTTAAAGTTTTCACATATTTTGAGCAAACAGCATGCCAACTTCAAGCTAATGCTAGCTTGTTGGCACTGCTAACTATCTGGTTAGTTTAGTTGCGCTAAGGACAGCTTTAAATGCATTCCAATGTTTACTTTGTTTTTACAGAGTTATTAAAATAAAATCATTTTTAAGAACGCATAAGTTACAACGTTCCTCACTCACTGAAGAATTTCTATTTATTTTACATTGTTTTACCATGTTTGTTGTTTTGCGCAAGTTAAAGCTCGGCAGAGTTGTCTTTTTTTTTTTTAACAAAAAACCTCCATCATTCTCAGTAATGAAGCCACGATTTTTAATGTAAGAATTTTTTTACACTAAAACTAGACTAAAAATGTTCTAAGTCTCCCTGATGTAAACTAGACAAAAACCCTTTTGGGTTTTCCGTTCCGTCATCTTCCGCTTGTTCCGGGGTCGGGTCACGGGGGTAACAGCCTCAAACGGGCAGCCCAGACCTCTCTCACCGCGGCTGCATCCTCCAGCTCACCCATAAGGATCCCAAGTCTTTCCCGGCCAGCTGTGAGACTTAGTCTCTCTCGGATCCGGGGTCTGCCCCTTGGTCTCCTCCCGGTGGGACGTGCCCAAAACACCTCGCCCGTGAGGCGCTCGGGGAGCATCCTGACCAGATGCCTGAATCACCCCATCTTTTGGGTTTTCGTCGACTAAGATGAAGAACAGTGACTTAAACAATTAAATTAAACAGAGGTGATTTATTGTACAAAAGTCTTTAAAGTGTCTTCTGGACAATGTATTTGATGAAATATTGGAAAACGATCTGGAAAAATATGATTTTCAGGTTTGAAGTCGGAACATCTCGATCAACAAATATACCGTCCAGAAAACACTGAAGGCATTTCTAAGCTGAGAAAAAGTTACATTAAAATTTGAGTTTGACTGGATTGATAACAACACTAAAATTATATCTTTTTTTTTTTTTTTTGGACAAAGAAGTATTTGGTTGATTGAATTTAGAAAAAAAAAGATATCAGTTGACAAAATTAAAAAAAAAAAAAACAGTGTTCCTAAAACTTATTGGCCATTGTATCGTCAAATAATTTGAGTGTTCCAGAAAGAGAATTGTACAGCATGCATGTACTTTCACTCACACTCGCACACTGTATCACACTGTTTACTGTCTGCTATGTTCCTTCCTCCCAACCAATATTATTATAGCTCTAGTAACATGTGTTTTTGTTCTACATCATCCGCTATAGAAGATTTTGTTGTGTGTGTCAGTTTTATCTCTGGTTTGAACTCTTTTTTGCACTTTTTTTTTTCTCCTTAGATAATCCAGCAGGTTGGTTATGATGCTGAATACTGTAAATTCAGATTGTCTTTTCACTTTAGCCCCAGCTCTTCTTCTTCTGTACCCTATTCCTCTTCTTTTTCACCGCGTGGTGACCCTGGTAGAACAGAACTGTCCAGCAATACTTGACATACAGAACTAGGGCTGAAACAGTTAATCAATTTAATCAATTATGATCGATTATCAAAATAGTTGTCAACTAATATGGTCATCGATTAATCGTCGAAAAAGTTTTTACTGTCAACTGCACTTAAATTGGTCTCCAAGTGGGGCAGGTTAAATTTGCGAATCCAGAAGTGTTAAAGGTTTCTTGTTTTCAAATGTGATCCAACAGTTTACATTTGATGTTTTGGTAGCCAGTAATACCAAAGCACATTTTATGCGTGCTTATGATTTACTTTTACTGTATACAGTAAGTAGATTTATTATTTTCTAGAAATGATAATATTCTACCTCTTTATTTGACAGAAAGATTAACATTTGCTCTTACTGTAATAAACCCAACGTGTTGTTTATGCGGTTATGAGTTGTGTTTTACACAATTACATTCTACTTGTATAATATGCCGAAAAAGTAATGTTTATTAAATTGTCGTTTTTATCCGATTAATCGAATAATCAATCAAATAATCGACAGATTAATCGATTAGCAAAACAATCGTTAGTTGTAGCCCTATACAGAACATCATTCTATCATTCTGCTTGTCATGACGCCGGACAGGACAGGTACAAGAAAAAAAAAAAAAAAAGAGAATTTCTTCATAGATGCATTTTAGGTAATCATTTCTTCATTCTGAAAAACATCTCATGCTCTGCAAATGTCGAAAAGGGAAGTGAAAATGTTCCATTGATTGACCACAAAATAGACATTAATGGACAGGAGCTTTTGAGTGTCTGAAACACACACGTTGAATACACACAACAAACTCTGGCTCATCTTGTCACAACATGTCACCACTTAGTCCATCTGTTGATGTGATGGAGCAATAAGAGGCCAACATCAGTCTCCAGAGTTTTCTGAATCTTAGTTTTCAAAAGTTTGAGATTTGTAATGTTCGCTGGCAGGATGAATCAATTCTATTCTGGGGGATTAGAAGCGTTACTGTAGGTTTAGTTTGGTTTAGTTTCCAAAAGTTTCCTTTGGAAACAGAAATATTCACAAAAAAAATGAATGAATTAATTAAAAATAACTAGAAAAACAAAAAATCTGCATCGGTCCGTCGTGGTAAAGAAAGAGCTGAGCCGAAAAGCAAAGCCCTCGATTTACAAGTCGATCTACGTTCCAACCCTCACCTATGGTCACCAGCTGTGAGTGGTGACCGAAAGAATGAGATCGCGGGTACAAGCGGCCGAAATGAGCTTCCTCCGCAGGGTGGCTTGGCTCTCACTCAGAGATCGGGTGAGGAGCTCTACCATCCGGGAGGAGCTCGGTGTCAAGCCGCTCCTCCTCCAGGTCAAGAGGAGCCAGATGGGGTGGTTCGGGCATCTGGTCAGGATGCCCCCCGAGCGCCTCGCGGGCGAGGTGTTTTGGGCACGTCCCACCGGGAGGAGACCAAGGGGCAGACCGCGGACCCACTGTAGAGACTATGTCTCACAGCTGGGCGGGGAACGACTTGGGATCCTTCCAGGTGAGCTAGAGGATGCGGCCAGGGAGAGAGAGGCCTGGGCTGCCCGTTTAAGGCTGTTGCCCTCGCGACCCGACCCCAGAACAAGCGGAAGATGACGGAACGGAACAAAAAAATCTAATTTTAACTGAGTTTGAAGCCTTATGCTTTCCCATAAACCTGGATAAAAATTCTAGATTTGCTTGCTTACTTACTAAAACTTGCCGCTAATTAAAATGACTAGATTAGTCACATCAAATCAATTACATCAGCAGCATTTACCACTTTAAAAACATTGCCAAACCTTAAAATCAGACTTAGAGGTTCTTATCCATGCATTTGTTTCCAGTAGGTTAGATTATTGCAACGGTCTACTCACTGGTCTGAACAAAAAGGCTTTAAAACAGCTGCAGTTTATTCAAAATGCTGCTGCTCGAGTCCTAACAAGAACTAGAAAATATGATCACATTAGTCCTGTGCTCAGGTCTCTGCACTGGCTTCCTGTGGCTCAGAGAATAGACTTTAAAGCTGCTCTGCTTGTGTTTAAGTCTCTCTATGGTCTAGCACCAAAGTACATCTGTGATATGTTAGTACCTTATGAACCATCTAGAACTCTGAGGACCTCCGGGACCGGCCTCCTGGTGGTGTCTAGAGTCAGGACTAAACATGGACCGTCTAGAACTCTGAGGACCTCTGGGGCCGGCCTCCTGGTGGTGTCTAGAGTCAGGACTAAACATGGACCGTCTAGAACTCTGAGGACCTCTGGGACCGGCCTCTTGCTGGTGTTTAGAGTCAGAACTAAACATGAACCATCTAGAACTCTGAGAACCTCTGGGACCGGCCTCTTGCTGGTGCCTAGAGTCAGAACTAAACATGGACCATCTAGACCTCTGAGGACCTCCGGGACCGGCCTCCTGCTTGTGCCTAGAGTCAGGACTAAACATGAACCATCTAGAACTCTGAGGACCTCTGGGGCCGGCCTCCTGGTGGTGTCTAGAGTCAGGACTAAACATGGACCGTCTAGAACTCTGAGGACCTCTGGGGCCGGCCTCCTGGTGGTGTCTAGAGTCAGGACTAAACATGGACCGTCTAGAACTCTGAGGACCTCTGGGACCGGCCTCCTGCTGGTGTTTAGAGTCAGAACTAAACATGAACCATCTAGAACTCTGAGGACCTCTGGGGCCGGCCTCCTGGTGGTGTCTAGAGTCAGGACTAAACATGGACCGTCTAGAACTCTGAGGACCTCTGGGACCGGCTTCCTGCTGGTGCCTAGAGTCAGGACTAAACATGAACCATCTAGAACTCTGAGGACCTCTGGGGCCGGCCTCCTGGTGGTGTCTAGAGTCAGGACTAAACATGGACCGTCTAGAACTCTGAGGACCTCTGGGGCCGGCCTCCTGGTGGTGTCTAGAGTCAGGACTAAACATGGACCGTCTAGAACTCTGAGGACCTCTGGGACCGGCCTCCTGCTGGTGTTTAGAGTCAGAACTAAACATGAACCATCTAGAACTCTGAGGACCTCTGGGGCCGGCCTCCTGGTGGTGTCTAGAGTCAGGACTAAACATGGACCGTCTAGAACTCTGAGGACCTCTGGGACCGGCTTCCTGCTGGTGCCTAGAGTCAGGACTAAACATGAACCATCTAGAACTCTGAGGACCTCTGGGGCCGGCCTCCTGGTGGTGTCTAGAGTCAGGACTAAACATGGACCGTCTAGAACTCTGAGGACCTCTGGGACCGGCCTCCTGCTGGTGTTTAGAGTCAGAACTAAACATGAACCATCTAGAACTCTGAGAACCTCTGGGACCGGCTTCCTGCTGGTGCCTAGAGTCAGGACTAAAACATGGAGAAGCTGCATTTCAATTTTATGCTGCAAAAGTCTGGAACAAACTTCCTGAGGCCGTGAGACAGGCCTCTACTGTGACAATGTTTAAATCTAGGCTGAAAACACTTCTGTTTAACTGTGCTTTTGATTAATTACTGTTTTTATATGTTTTAATTATTATTATTTTTTTTTAACTTTTTGATTCTATATTTTGTGATTTTAATGCATTTTTTTCTTCCTGTGAAGCTCTTTGAATTACATTTCGTATGGATTGTGCTACAAATAAACTTGCCTTACCATTTACGTAAAATGGTAATTTACATCTTTAATCCGCCATATATTAAAGTACTAATTTGTTTCAAATAAAAGCAGACTGTCATATGAAGCTCTTAAACACCAGCCATTATAGAACCGTACCACCAACTCAATGCCCACCTGTTTGATTGAGCACATATGCTGTACTACTTTAGGTACAGAATAATTACATTTCCTTCCCCAGAAAGATTCCATAAGGCTGTAAAATAATATCATAGTGATGGATATAATAATACATGTTAGATAATTGTCTGTCTTCATTCTACAAGAATACAAAAGAAAAAGCTGAGGCTTTGAAAAAAAGGTAATATAAGGAACTTGAAATCTGTATTTGCTGATATTTATAGTTGCAATAAAATGAAAAAAGTGGAGTTTGAGAAGCTTGAAGGATTTAAGTTGAATAGTTTTCTCTTTTTTCTTCTTGGTCGCTTTTCTCTATCACATCTGTTTCTTGAACCTTTTTCTGTCTTTTCTATTTTTTTTTAATTATCACAATTTTTATTTACGTTTTTTTTCTCTCCTGGATTTATTATGAGTCAGAATGAAACCAAGGACCCAATAAAACGATAAAAATAATTCAAATGTTCTTGAGAAAAAAGAAAACAAATACCAGAGCAAAGGCATCAAGTGAGACATGTTTTCTATATTTTACTGTATTTTTCAGCAAACATCTCCAATGTGCTATTTTTGGATGAATTTAGGGGGAGACGGTAGCTCAGTGATTTGAGCTTTCGCCCACGAAACAGAAGTCAACCAGAAGTTTGTGGATTCACATCCCACTGAGTTCACGTCTAGTGTCCTTGGAAAAGACACCTAACCCCCCGTTTCTCCCACCATTGGCGCCATCATAGGTGGCAGCCTGCTGCGGTGTAGTGCAGCACACAAATTTCCTGGTCAAGGATTAATATAGCATATATATATACTGTATATATATATATATATATATATATATATATATATATATATATATGTAAATATAGTATATAACCATGCATTTATTCATTTTAAAACTAAAATTGGCAAAAGTTCAAATAAACATTTGTAAACAATACATTTTTTAACGTACGGGTTTCACAATCAAAGTGTGACACTGAAAGTTGTACAAAAACTAAAACATATAGAATTTTAAAACTTAGTTTTGATCATTTGAAGTTACGTATTTCTGCAGAACAATTGACTAGATATATAAATAAAATAAATAATGAATTACTCTATTCATCCCTCACCGGGGAAATTTGTTTGCTGCACTCCTTACACCGCAGCAGGCTGCCCTTCAACGGCGCCAATGGTGGGAGAAGCGGGGGTTAGGTGTCTTCTCCAAAGGCCCTAGGCATGCTCTCCGTGGGACGCAAACCCGCAACCTTCCGGTCCGCGCGCGAACGTTCTAACCACGCGGCCACCGTCTCCCCGAATACATATCCCATATTCAATATATATCCCATATCCATATATAACCAATATCCCATAATTATTTACCAGCTGGCTGAAATAATTCAGTCATTTTTAAGGCTCATTAAGTAGAACAGAAGAAAATCAGAAAGCATATAATAATTCCAATATCCACTTAAAAGGGGAAGAGTAAAAAATATATTTTAATTTGGAAAACTTACTTGAGTACGTGTGTAGAGCCGTTGATCTGCGTGGCCGCACAAGTGGTACTGGGTGCCAAGATGGAGGGCCGGCGATACCGTTTCCTTCCACAGCACAGAATGATGAGGAAGGCACGACGGAAGGACTTGTTGAGGAAGGCATAGAGGATTGGGTTCAGCATGGAGTTGATGTAACCCAGCCACAGGCAGGCGGTCCACAGCTGGTCCGGCACTGTGTAATCTATAAACGGATCCACTATGTTGGTGACGAAGAACGGGGCCCAACAGAGGCAGAAACAGCCCATAATAATGCACAGGGTCTTTGCTGCCTTCGTTTCCGTTCGCATACGATGGTTGCGTTGATGATCAGCTGAGTCAGCACCTGCGTTGACCCCAGCGCCTGCGCCTGAAGTCCCTGGGATGCTAGCTCCGGCCCCTCCCGCTCGCTGCAGCATGCTTATCTGCAGAGCGTGTGCACGAGCTGTGATGTAGATCCTTTGGTAAGCCAGCACCATGAGGACCAAGGGGATGTAGAAAGCCACCAAAGAACAGGTGAGGGCATATGGCTTGTTGACCATGAAGACACAGGAAGTGGAGTTACTGCCTCCGCTGTGGCGTCTCTGCTCGATCTGGCAAGAAAAAGAAAATTAGTATCTGTCTGGATTAATGTTCGGGAGACTTCTTATATCAAAGTAGTACTACCAGTTAAACAACCCCAACTTTTATACTCTCCACAATAAGTCAGATTTTATGTCTGCAGATAAAGTTTTATAATAAATTTTAAACAAGATGATAAACAAAAAAGCCTGTTTGCAAACTCTAAACAGGCCTCTGGAATTTTTAGTAAAAGAAAAATATTAGACTTTTCATTGCCGATAAACATGGTACCTTTTGTTTGCTCAGAATTTGGATACTTGCCAAAAAAGCTCATTCAGTATCACTTCTGTTTTTGACATTGTGTATTTTTCCTCCTCTCGCTCGATGCCGAGTCCTACCCTCAAGGCACGCGCACGACACGACATAAATTTTTGTGCGAGGTCGCAAATATGGTGCGGACTCCATCAAGTTAGCAAAGCTTACCTTTTCGGTTCTCATCTTGGTTCATTTACATCAAATTTACACTCCCTTTTGAGAGGAAGGACTGAGTATGAACAGAGCAAGAGCATTACAACCATTCATGTTAGAATGTGGGCGTGGCAGAGAACAAAAAGGCGTGGCAAAGAACAGTATTCAAAAACTTGATTGTATAATGGCCCAACAAATTGACCTTGAATTTGTTCTTACAATTTTGTGAGTAACGAAATGCTTTCCTTTCTGTTTAAAGTTTGCATAACACCTAAGCTTTCATGTTATACATTCACAAACATTCACATTCACATTTGCCACGCCCCATATAATGTGGGCGTGGCAAAGAACAATGGGCGTGGCAAGGAACAATATTCAAAAACTGGACTGGGGAGCTTGGAAATAATTCAGTTGTCAAATCTGGACTTACCACTTTGTTTTCATCATAATAACTCAAAACGAGTGATCTGATCAATGTTTAACAAGATTATTTTGAACAGAGGAGGAAAACTGCAGCTAAGGCGGCCATATGCATTTTCTAAAAAAGAAGAAATATGGCTCTTTTTTCACATGATGGTAGCTTTTGTAGCACATGAGTCAACAAGTTTGGTCACCCCTGATTTAGAAGATACAAAAAGTAGATGTTTGCATAAATCAAAACACATTCAAATTTTCAGGGTGTAGAATACGTTCATTTTTTAAAATTGATTCATTCACGGACCTGAATGTATACAGTATGTAACCATTTACCTAGCTTGTAAGCTGCTAAAGAGGAGGGGTTCATAGGACCACTAAAAGACAGATAACAAATCCCACCCACTCAGAAATTTGAGTTACTTAAACCAACCAGTAAGACTAATACGCAAACATTTGGTGCTGGGAGGAATCCAGAGTACCCGAGGACAAAAAATACAAAATAAAACAAAGAACGGGAAAAATACAGAATATAGTTTTTTTTTTTAAAAAGATGACTAATTATTAATCAGAGAAAAAATGCAGAAGCTGTTTCTGTGATTAAAACGTAAAAGTCAAAATGTCATCAGCATAAAAATGTCATTAGCATTTATTTTCATTTTATGTTGCCCTGCAAAATCTGTCCAGGGTAAATGTGTGGGAATTATTTTGTGCTTCAGATAAAAGATTAGAAAGAAGTCAAATAAAATACTTCCCACAGTCATTTTTCAAATGTCCATAATTAAAAAATAACCTTGTGATTATGTTGTGAAAGTGGACAGTTCTGATCTGGAAGAAAAAGAAATGTTTGAACATTTTCAATAATGAAGTAAAAAGATTGTATCTTGTTTTTAAAAATAAAAAAACTGGCATAAAATTCAGGGGGAAAAAAATAGGGCTTTTGGGGTTTAAATTGGATTTGAGTCTATAATGGCCCGACATTGACCGTGAGAATTTGTTCTTACAATTTTGTGAGTAATGAAGAGGCTGGATGGTGGAACAGTTGTTTACCATGTAACATATGGGGTGCAAACCCCTATGTCGTGAGGCTTGAAATCGTGAGAGCTCTTGGTTTTGGTCAGTTGCTGAATTCCCTTTTCAAGCCATCATCTCTCACCTGATTTCTATCTATTTTTGTCAGTTTCAGACGTTAGGTATGTGCCAGACATCATCGGCTTTACAGAATATTAAAAGAGCTGTAATTAGACCCGCAGAGAGGCGCATGGTTGTCCTCAAATCCAAGAGTGCATCTAAAAAAAGAAACTGTGTTGATGTGGGACGAACTTGATGTGGCGAAAACCTCTAATAATGCCAATCTGGACTGAGCAGGTCCCAGTTTGAATGGAAGTTTAACAGATGCATGCAAATGTAAAAGTCGTTAAAAAAAAACCTTTGTTATTTTTTTAAATTGATGCTGTTGTTTATCTTTAAGTTTAACTTGTGGTTTATTGTAATCATACACACGCCTGGAGGAGTTTACATAATGGTTTAAGTATCTCGGGGTCTTGTTCAGGAATGGGGGAACAATGGAGCGGAAAATCGACAGGTGGATCGGTGCGGCATCAGCAATAACTAGGACGCTGCATCAGTCCGTTGTGGTAAAGAAAGAGCTGAGCTGAAAAACAAAGCTCTCGATTTACAAGTCGATCTACGTTCCAACCCTCACCTATGGTCACCAGCTGTGGGTGCTGACCGAAAGAACGAGATTGCGGATACAAGTGGTGGAAATTAGCTTCCTCTGCAGGGTGGCTGGGCTCTCACTCAGAGATCGGGTGAGGAGATCTGCAATCCGGGAGGAACTCGGTGTTGAGCCGCTCCTCATCCAGGTCGAGAGAAGCAAGATGAAGTCGTTCAGGCATCTGGTTAGGATGCCCCCAAGCGTCTCGCTGGTGAGGTGTTTCGCGCACGTCCCACTGGGAAGAGACCAAGACACAGACCCCAATCTTCTGAAATGAGCTTCCTCCGCAGGGTTGTGGACTCTCACTCAGAGATAGAGTGAGGAGCCCAGCCAACCAGGAGGTGCTCGGAGTAGAGCTGTTACTTGTCCCGGTTGAGAAAAGCCAGATGGGGCGGGCCCGCTAGAGAGACTATGTCTCACAACTGGCCGAGGAACGACTCGGGATCCATCCGGGTGAGCTGGAGGATACAGCTGGGGTTAGAGAAGCAGCTGAGCTTCCGTTTGAGGCTGTTGCCCCTGCGACCGAGCCCCGGATAAGCGGTAAACAACATAACGGAAAATGCGATTTTAGCTATTACACTCGAATCGTCCAAACAAAAAATGCTAATAAAATAACGAAACAGAATTATTTTCAACATGCGTCACACATTTAACAGCCTACAAAATTACTTTCTTTCAAGCCGATTGCGGTACATTCCAGGCGGCTTATGTTACAGCACGGTCAGCGCTCGACTCGTTACTTCCTCCTACAATACTCTGGCTCGTCGTACATTGACCGCACATGCGCAATCTTTGTGATTTTCAAAATGGCAGACGAATACGTTTTTTTGAGTTCTCAGTTTGGTGTGAAACCAGAAGGAACGCCTTGACGGGAATAACTGTTGTGTTTTATTTGCTTTTTTTCAGTGTAGAAAACTATCATTCGGATAGATACGTAGGTGACATTTTTAAGTTTTCATAATAGCATTATGTTCTTCCTCCATGTTGGAAAATTTGCCTTTTTATATTTTATTTATATCCTCCTCAAGTAGACCCTAGTGTTTCATCTCCGTGCATCCTCTTTAAACCTTTATTTTCCACTTATACGAGTGTTTTTGTACCACTACATCACAGCTAGGTGAACTGACTCCTGCTGCACTCACCAGTTCGTCTATACCGATGCTGTTCCAACCCTGCATGATGGGCAGGAAAGAGATGAAAGTGGGAATGACCCAGCAGCCACCGATCATTAGAGCCACTCGCATGGGTGTCATTTTGTTCCGGTAGACCAGAGGCTGGCAGCAGATAGCGTAATACCTGCAGAGAGATCATCAAAAGGGTGAAAATGTCATCAGCTGCATTCGGGTAGATCTGTACAAGAAAAGCAGCAAGGACACGCTCTAATTCAAAAGACTTCACAACTTTGAAATTCAAAATCTTTTAACTAAGACCAAACATTTGGACAAAAAGGACACTGATTTAAATAAAACTACCATCTTTGAACAGGGACAGCGATAGAGGGAGAATATTAAGATTAAAAATGAAGGTTGGAAATTTAAGATAAAAAACAAACCTATTGCTGTTTCCCCGGAAATCTCAGTTCCACTAAAGTAGAAAGTACATTTGTTTTGTAAATCCCAGTGGTGGATGAAGTACTCACTTTTTGTACTTAAGTAAAAGTACAGATAATTAGGCAAAAAATTTACTTAAGTAAAAGTAAAAGTACCAGTAAAAAAATCTATTTAAGTAAAAGTACAAAAGTAGTTGGTGTAAATTTTACTTTTTAAATAAAAAGTAAAAGTATTCGATCATAATTCAAATGTTATTTTTTGTGCTATAGGGTGTCACCATGCTAACCAGGATAAATACTCTGCAGGGGTGTGACCCGCCTCTTTTGGTCCACAAAAAAAATAAATAAATAAAAGGCGAGGAAAGGGGACAAGACAAGCTATCCCCTAGAAGGGCCAGTGAATGGGCTGCCAAAATGGAGGAAAATAACAATATATTTTAAAATGTTTTGGGGGAGGGGCCCACAGTCACTATATATTGGCTTTGTCAAAGCCCCGCCCCCTTTGGAAAATTCTAGATCCGCCCCTGCTCTGTGTAATGATGGCTCAACCTATTATTTAGAAGTGAACGAACAACAATCTTCTGACTCTTTTTAATTTGTACTATATTTGATGTTAGGTTTTTGGCGCTGAATGAATGCGGAAAATGTTTCTCGATTCATTACTTCTTCTCCCGATCAACTGCGTCTTTTGATTTTGGGGAAGCGGGTTCAAGATGCGCTAAAAAACCTGTGTATTTTTCAAATTCCTGATCGAAAATGTAACAAAAAATGTAAAACACACTTTTAAAACGTAGCGAAGTAAAAGTACAGATATTTGCTCTAAAAATGTAGTGAAGTAAAAGTAAAAGTACCGGTCTTAAATTTTACTTAAGTAAAGTACAGATACACAATTTTTTGTACTTAAGTAGAGTAACGAAGTACATTTACTTCGTTATGTTCCACCACTGGTAAATCCTAATATGATCCTAGGGAGTCCCGCAGCTTATCTCTATCCTTGTCTGAATTCAGACAAGAGGCAGCGAACGGGTCACTAGTCTGTTGCAGGGCCACACACACACACATTCATTCCTAGGGACAATTTCGTAGCAGCCAGTCAACCTGGCATGCAATGTTTTGAAGGGTGGAAGGAAGCTAGAATATCTGAAGAAAACCCACACATACACAAGGAGAACATGCAAATTCCACACAGATAGGCCAGGGATTCAAGCCTCGCTCCCACTCCAGGACTCAAACTCCAAACCTTCTAGCTGTGAGGGCACTGTGCTACATAAACTTATCTCAGGCAACAGTTTCAGCTTTGCCATCCGAGCAGCAGTCAAACTATTTTTTTTCATCTCAATGTTTGTCTTTTTGTTCTGTCTGGTTTTTATGAGTATGCTACAGGACAAATTGCCTTCCCTTTTGGAGGGACAATAAAGACACTTGACTTAACTAACCAATGTCTAGACAACTGTCTAACCAAGACTAACCAACAAGACTAATCAATTGTCTGGACAATTCTAGACAGTACATGTGACTTAAGTATACCATGTAAAAAGACAGACAACCTAGATTTACCTAAGAAAATAACTTCTGTACTGCCCCACGATTGTCATTCTTTGATTTTGTAGTGTTGACATACTGTAGTTCGTTTCGGTTACGTCACTTCCTGTGTTTAGATAACGACCGACAGACAAAGCGGCGAGGCAGCCACAGAATCTGCAGCTCAATCTATGTATTCATTTTTAGTAAAAATTGAGGAATTAATGTCGTAAGTTGTTCTTGAGCGTTTAATGGATGTTTTACCAATGCTTATTGTTCCAAAGATGCGTTACATCTTTGTCAGATTTAAGGAATATGGCCACATGCTAAAACCACTAATTAGTAAAGCTAACTGGGAAAAGGTTTCAATTGAGAAAAAAAAAAGTTGTTTACCCATAATTACTTACATATACTGTATATTTCTTGACCAAAACAAGTGTTTTGACGGCAAACATATCTATGGCTTTGCTCAGTTTTGTACTACAACTAGATTTTTCCAAGTTGGACATATTCTCTTTATCTGACAGCAATGCAGTTACATTTGATAAGAAGACAATCATAAGAAGGTTTTCTCTTTCTGACAGCTTGGGTTTCCCGCTGAGATAAGTGGTATTACATCTCTTGCCCATGTGAGGAAGTTCTTAACCTGGCATAAAGTGCTGGAGACCCAAATACACTTTACAAAGCTTGGGATCGAAAAGATATTGTCTTTGTTTTAGACAACAGTTACACTTATGAAACTAAGTTTAAGTTCTTAGTTACAGTTAGTTATAGTTATAAAAATGAGTTTTTGTGGTCGTATCGTGTGCCGTTTCTTTTTCGTTTTTAAAGTCAAATCTTGCCGGATGGCAGTAGTTGACCTCCCGCAGTTTCGTACAGTATGCGTCCAATGAACAGCTGCCGGATGGTGATGCATAATTTCTTAGACTGCACATGTAAAAACTGATGCATTGGCTGTTTTGCCACTTGCAGAGTAAACACAACTTTTTGAAAACAACTTAGACATGCTCAAACTGAACAACAGAAATTGAAGGAAATTGATTTTAGTGAATGAATGCAACAACACAAAAAGGTGTTTGATTAGGATCAACTCTAATGAGACAAAATAAAAGAGGGTTTGGTTTTTAAATAGAAAAAACTTTGCCTGGTAACTTAGAAAACCATTTTTATTTCAACTTTTCTTGATGGCAGACAGCCCCAAAGAACTAAAAACTTCATTAGTGCAGCTTAAAAAAATCCCATCTAACTATGCAATTAATCCTGAGAAAGTCTTGCCTGAGAGAAGTCATGTCTAACCATTTTTCCCACCACTAGCTTTGTTAAATTTGATAACCTTTGCTTTTCCTTCGAAGGTTGACTTAACATCTCGCTCTGCTGCAATAGAAATTAAGTTAATCCGGTTTATACCATCGTCAGTCACTGTGGATTTTTCTCTGCCTCCTGTGCTGTGATCCTACCTCATTACCTACTTGCAGTGCGTGGCATTTCACAGCCATCAGTAATTTGGGGAGGGTGTGTGTACTGTGTGTGGTCTCCATGTGCCGTGGCATTATAAAAAGGTCAAGAGGCCCTTTTCTATTTAAATTCCCAAAACGGACGTGTAGAAAGGTTGCAGATTGATTCTTTAAGTGTGAATGAGAAGTACGGACTGATAGCAACCACTTGTCTCCATCACAAGTAAAATTCATCTTGTTGTGACACTATAAATATCCAAACACACACATATGCACATCTAGTCTGCAGCAGGCACAACTGCGAACAGCTACACACATCAGCCTGGCTCAGATTAGAAACAGATTCTGCACAGCTGAGTGGCAACATGTCTTGACCACAAATACTTAAAGTGGCCTTTCTTTTACTTTGATCTACAAAATATAGCTTTTTGTTTATTTCAGATACTATTTATATAAAAGAAGATCTCTGAAAAGCAAAAAGAATTTCGTTGGTTCAGTTGAAGCTGCAGATCAAATAATTTTACAGGTAGTTCAGGGTTCCAGTTTTACATGTTTACAGAATCTAACAAGAATACATTTTTTCAAGTAGATTATGAAAATATACTGTATATACTTAGGATCAACAGTCCAGAGCAATGGAGAGTGTGGAAAAGAGGTGAAGAAGCATGTGCAGGCTGGCTGGAATGGGTGGAGAAAAGTATCAGGTGTGCTGTGTAACAGAAGAGTTTCAGCTAAAATGAAAGCGAACGTGTACAAAACCGTGGTGAGACCGGCCATGCTGTTTGATCTAGAGACTGTAGCACTGAGAAAGACAGAAAACAGAGATGGAGGTAGCAAAGACGAAGATGCTGAGGATCTCTCTGGGAGTGACCAGGATAGACAGGATCAGAGGAACAGCACATGTTAGAGGTTTTGGAGATAAAGTCAGAGAGGCCAGACTGAGATGGTTTGGACATGTGCAGAGGAGAGAGAGAGAGAGTACATTGGAAGAAGGATGCTGGATTTGGAACCACCAGGAAAGCGGACTAGAGGAAGACCAAAGAGGAGGTTCATGGATACAGTGAAGGAAGACATGAAGATAGTTGGTGTGACCGAAGAGGATGCAGCAGATAGGGTTAGATGGAAGAAACTTCTTTCAGAAAATGCCGAAAGAAGAAGAAGCTGATCTACGAAGATTTACTCTCGCAACCAAATTAAGTTTTTTTCGTATTGCCTTCTGAACTGTTTATTCCCTGTCGGGGGGTGCCGGAGCTTATTCAGTCACGGCAACAGGCAGGATACATCCCAAATAGGTTGCCAGTCTGTCGCGGAGCCACACACACAACCATCCACACACACACACTCAATTTTATAGTGACCAATGCATGCATCTGACATGCATGTTTTTGGAGGATTGGGAGGAAATTGGAAAACCCAAAAGGAAACCCAGGCATACACGGGGAGAACATGCAAACTCCACACAGAAAGGCCAGTGTTGCAAGCCTCGTCCCACCCGGGAATTAAACCACAACCTTCTTGTTGTGAGGCCACTTGGCTAATCACTACGCCACCGTGCAGCCCCAAATTAAGATTATTTATTTAAAATTGAGGTCTCAGTGTGTCAGCTGCAACTATGTTTTTAGTCTTGCATTCCTTGACCAAGATGGACTTCTCTTAAAGAAACCATCATTCCAACTGAAAAGCCAAAGAAAGGCTGATTTCAATTTGTTTTACGACCAGTTGTGTTGTTACAGGTCTTTAACTTGATTGATGCTTTCTCTAGAATCAGCTTTTCCCATCTGGACCTTCCACGTTCACTCTCTTCTGGATTTCATTGTTTTTCCAAAATGAATTCTTTTCTTCAGTAAGAATTGCTGGAAGCATAGTTTGTGCCACCAAATTTCAGCCCACACGGAAACAATCTAATCACGGTTACAACCACATCTTTAGTCCCTGTCTACGGAGGTTTAATCTTCTGCCTCTGGCTGCTTGTGTTCCATCTCTCTCTTGGTTTGTAATTTACCTCTGTTTGTTTCTTTTAATAAATGTCAGATTGTTAGAAAGTAAATAATTTCCTCTGGAAAGACAGAAAATATAGACTTAATTATCACTGAATGTATTTGTAGTCTACATTATCCCAAATTTTCAAACAATACTACGTGTATGGGAAGATGGAACTTCCTGTCAAAGCTTTGGCGTTTTACCAAATGAAACTATAGAAATGTCGTATTCTATAGAGTGTTAATGTAAATGAAGTTTTGCTTGTTCATTCATAAATAAACGTGAAGCTGATGACGCTTTCTGAATGAAAAGGAACGATGTAACTGAGCCCACATTCTTTTATGAATTCATGTGGTTTGGCAAATCTCTTCATTTCCAAGTATGTGAGCGTGCTGTTACATTTATCTTTCTTTCTAAAGAATCTTATTCTCCTTCTTTTAGATAGTTTGAATTACTCGATGTAAGTAGCTCAGCGTTAACCTCTTCTCTGAATGCATTTTTGTTGAACTATCATCTTTGTAATTCAGTTATTTTTAGTTCTTATTCATTTCCATTCAGTTGAGAGTGAATGAACATACAGTAAGCTTTATACCACAGCTGCCTATTTCTATGTTCTTTTTTGTTTCTTTATTCTTCAATCCATTTCCCATTCTCCTTTTCAACATCCCTTATCCAATTCTTTCATAAACCGGAACTTGTGTTGTCTCTGAGCCAAGAAAGTTCTTAAAGACAAGATATCTGGCACAGTCGAGAAAAATGCATGCTGAAATGTGGGCGTACGCAAACTTCTATACAAATTGAGCGGGCAATAAAAGGAGGTGGAGTGCTTAAAGTTCAGCATAACTCTAAGTTAGGCAAGTTGCTGCCCCTTTTAGATAGAATCTGAAGCAAATATGGAATAGTGGAAAAAAGGGCGTGGGGCAACAAGAAAAACAATTACAAGCATAAATGGCATTGTTGAGAAAATTTTGCAACAAAGTTTCTGTTTTGTAACTATTGGTACTTCAAAAGTAGAGAGTGTGCCACTCTCAGGGTTGCAGGCCATGATGACCATCCAACATGGCTGTCTTTTGCTTGGGAGATGTTAAAATGGCTGCACAATAGGGAAACTTTGTCATTGTCTTTGTAAAGGAGGTCCCTGGTAATCAATATGCTTTTTGTATGTTTGGGATAATGGTCACATGAAAAAATAGAATGCTTCCCCAAGTTGGGGATGTTGTCTTCCCTGAATTGAGAAGTTGAATTATCTTGGGTCTTATGCACACGAAAAGAGAAGATTCAGGGCAGAAGATAAGCATAGTCGGCTTTCCAAACTCCAGATTGTGTCCACTTGGGTTTGGTAATTGCACTGTGGCTGCTCACCTGTTTCTTCATATTAGGTCACCTCACTCCTCCAGTTGGTGCCAGAATGTCTGATGTGATTTTCTCTCTCGTCCTGTGTCTTATATACCACAGAGAGTATGACCTTGTTTTCCACCTCAGTGTATTCCCATGAATCTGTCTTGAACAGAACTATTTAAAATCTTGTCCTCAAGAGATACCTCCCTGCAGAAACGGGCAGTTTCCTGCTGAAGCAACACCTGACTAAGACTGATCAAGAAGCATGAGAGGAAGTTGCCAACATGCCCCGGGGATCAGAGTTGTCTTTCTTTTTGTGAAACCACCCTGAACACTAAATGTCTTGGACTTCTGCCTCTCCTTTGACACCACTGCTTTGACTTTGCCTCCTTTTCATGCTCATAGGGAGATTTTTGTCAGTCATGATTGTTATTCCAAGACCACAACTGGCACCTAAATGGTTCTTTTGAATTATTATTTAGATTGCATTCTAGATCTCTTTTTAACATATGCTACGATTCCCTTTCCTAAGTCACAATCCCATGACACCTTCATTACAGCCGCTCTGTTTCCCCTGGGCGAATCCGAAAACCCCCCTGACTCCTATGTCCAGTCAACCTCACACCTGCGTTTGACTCATTTTTTTTTCAGGAAAACATTTTATTCAGTACTTTTTCCTTCTTTTCAGCCCTGTAAAAACAACATCCTCCCTTCTTACACGCACAAACACAAAAATGTTGTTAGACTGAAGAAGAGTGCTGGACAAACCTCTTGACCTCTAGGACAAAAAGGGTTGGAAGAGTTGAAACAAGGGTCAGTTCCGGACCAGATAAATGGAAACTTGCTTTACGTTTGAAATACTTTCTAGTACTACAGTTGGAATGGTTTAACAATATCAATGACTGACATGATCCTCCACCCCTCTCGCCTTTTCTTCTTCTGCCGTTAACTCTAAATCTTCCCGCACAAGGTCCAAGCCCGCCCAAGACGGATACCACTCATCCTTTACCCTTCTGCCCTCAACAAACTTGTCAAAACTGGCTGTGCATCTGGATCCTACATCTCCACTGAATAATTGATGAAACCTAGAAATCGACCACAGATTCACCCAGCAAATATATAATCTACAACAATGAAGCTTAGTAGAAAAAGTACATCTGATTTACAAAAGCAACTGATTTGTGGCTTGAACTTGATCAAAACAAAGAAGTATTCGATCATCAAATGAAAAAGAAGACTAAAAGTGAAAATGGACTGTTTAGTTGTGCATGTAGCTGAAATTAAACCAGCTGATAGAAACTCTCAATCCTTCAAAACACACAAAATTCTATTCAATTTTAGTTATGCAGCCCACAATCACAAAATTTTCTCTCTCAACAGGCTTCACATTACAGATTCAAAAAGAACAAAAACAAGAATGTAAAAACACAAATACACAGCTAAAAGCTAACTACCAAATGCTAGCTAAACCATTTAGCACATTGGTTTAGCTTGAATTGAATTGAAAACATGCAAAAGATGCACAGACAAAACACTTGCAGATGGGTAAACAGACGTTCTGTAACGCTGCTGTAAACACAAGCTGTGTGCTTCTCTGCGTATGTGGGTCAGTATACATGTTCTGACAATGTGTTTGCCTTTGCATGAAACACACAATGCCTGCCTTTTGACACGCAGTGCTCTACGTCCAGATTTTCTGTGTTAACTTTTTGGCGTAAGAAACTAATTGAAAGGACGAGTCTCTAAAAGCATTGTATATTTTCTGGCTGCCATGTTGAACCATGCCAGTCACAAAGCAGAGTGGCAAAAGTCAGGAGGCTCAATCTTTGAACCACACCTCTCTCTGCAACCAAGATGTCAGGAGTTGTATTGGAACAATTTATTGCTCAGCCGGGCCCGTAGAGGGCGCTAGCGATCTAATGTTTATTCGTGTTCAGGAAGTAGGAAATAGGAAGTAAGTAGTCAGAGAGAAGGAGATAACGTGTTAAGCTTGCAGTACCAGAGACCATCCTAGTTTGAATCTAATCGTCAACCATCCACACTTTTCGAGCCCTTTGAGCGGCAATATGAGTGAGTAGTTTGTTATGTTCGTGATTTTATGTTTGTAGCATTATTTTCAAATGTGTATGACTAGATGCTCATTTATTTGTTTTCTGTATGTTTACAGTTTCACACTTCTTTCTATTAAATTCTACAGTAAAAAAGCTACAACGGACTGTTCTTTGGAGGAGTTGATGGAAAGGAGAGTTTAGCTGGCTGTGAATCCCAATTAGGACACGGGGTCACATTGGGTGCAACAGTAGAGGAGTCAAACACATGTCTTCAAACTAATCTAATGTATCATTTTTGTTTTGCTTAAGTTCTCACATTTCCCACCTAAAGAAGGATTTTTTTTTGGGTTATGCTACTCATTTTTTTTCTTTTAGAAACTTGGATCTTTCTTTTTTAGCTCAAATATTGAAACTTAAAAGCATACTGCAAGAAGAAAATGTTCTTTATCTTATTGGTGAAGTTGAGGGACAAAATCAAAACAGGTTTATGTAATCCAACAAAGTGGAGGACCAAAAGGGCTTTTTAGAGCACCGTTTTATGTTGGTGCTTCAAAAGAAACCCATTGGCAATTTACAAGAAACAAGACAAACCTTAAATAAGTCAAGAATGATTTCAAGGAATAGACTTTAACATACAAATGTTTTCAAGAATGTTCCTGAAACTGTTTTATTTTTTTTTCAATGATGAAATTCAAAGTGAGCTTGGCCTTTTAGACTAGAAGCCTACACGCATTTACATTGGTTGTTGAGTTCAGGCGGCCACGAAATAACAAAAAGGCCCAAGAAAATTTAATCATGATTCATTTGTGTAGGATCATTTTTTTTTTTTTTTTTTGCTAGTTTAATCTTTTTCCAGGGCGTAGCGGCAGAAAGCGGGCAAACTAGTTATCGGGTAAAACATCCAAATGCGTCCATGGCAACTCATAGTAGAACACCAGATTATTCGAGAAGTAGGAAAATCCACTTTGTGTCCTCCCTCATCTCCTTTCCTCTGTTTAATGTAACAAATTTAATTATCGTAATTTCACGGCTATAAGGCGCATATAAAAGTCTTAGATTTTCTTTTTTTTTTCTTTTCTTTTCTTTTATTTTCTTAGATTTTCTTCAAAATGAGTGGTGCGCCGTTTTGTTCGGTGCGCCTTGTGTGTGAAAAAAGGCGGACCTAAAAGAAAACGCGGTGCTCGAGAGAAAAGGCGGACCTAAAAGAAAACGCAGCGCTCGTGAGAAAAGGCGGACCTAAAAGAAAACGCGCGGCCCGCGAGGCGGACCTGAAAGAAAAGGCATGAGAACGTAAAAGAGTGAAGTGTGAGCGGCGTGGGAGCGATGGATGACCGAAGGAGACCACAGTTTCATGAAGGGTGGAAGGCAGCGCCGGGCGAGTTACGCTACAGTTTGCCAATGGATTGCAGATGCTTGGACTAACGTGTCTGCTAGTACTGTTATCCGAGCTTTTGCAAATGCTGGTATCCTTTCTGAGGAGCCGCACAGTACAGACAGTGACTTTGACAGTGAGGAGCGAAGTGGACCTGCTCTGTTGGATTTCGCGCAGCTGTTCGATTCCAAAACAGAGGATGAGGACTTTGACGGATTTGAATAAAGACTATTACCGGTAATGTGCTTGTTTATACTACTTAATTAAAGTACAACCAAACTCAGTTTTGCTCCCGATCTATTTTTAATACGCACATTTGCATGCTTGCGTGTGTGTTGTTGTAAGGCGGTGTGTGACTGAGACTGCGCCTTTTCGTACGGTGCGCCTAATGGCTCTGTGAAATTACTGTAGTCTTTTCTGGTTTTACTGATGTCAGAAAACCGGAAGTAAACAACTTCCTGGAAGTTGACCACTTCCTGTTTCCTGTTAGGTCGAAAACATGTGAGTGTTCAGAGCAAGAAAGATAAAAAACTGGGTTAGGGATAGCCCATTTCTAGCCCTTTAAAGGGTTAAAAATATGCATACATTTCTTTCTTTCTTAATTATTACATTTGTGTGTACCTAGTTCAATAAAAAATACATTTTTTATGTGATAGTAACATAAATTTGAGCTGAATTTTGGCGAAGATGTCAATTAGATCAATTCATTTGGTTGATTTTTATATAAAAATCTTCTGAGCAAAGAAACAAGAAACCTGAACAAAAAAAATCCATTGCAATTGGAGAATAAATAAAACTACCAATAAGCAACTTTCCCCAACAAATTACTCAACCAAGCATAAAGTTCTTTTAGTTGCCAAATATTTTATTTCAGTCCTCAATCTAGCCTCCTGATTGAGCTCATATCTCTCTGCTTAGTGGGTCGGTAAATCATAAGTAGGGAAATCCACTTTGCATCCCGCCTCCATCTCCTTTCCTCTGTTTAATGATGTTATAAATTTAATTAGTCCTTTCTGTTTTAACTGATGTCTGTTCTCATCCAAGACTCCCTGCTGATATAAAACCCCCCGACACACATATAAAACAGAACCAAACTACCTTATGGGAAAAAATTGGTACCGAGATACCAAATGGCGCTTTGGTAATTGGTTTAGTATCACGTTGGATTTTATTGGATTAAACTGTTTAGGCAGTAATATTAATTAAAACTAGGACCACGGGCAAAATGGTCAAATATCAATTTTGGCCAGAAAGACAACAAAAAAAAAAAAAACAAGGAAAAATGCAACATTCAGCGGTTACAATAAAAAAAGTATGATACAAAATTTTGTTTCGTCTTTTGAATCACTTGTCGCAAATAAAAACTTTCCACTTGTCAAGGTCATTCACAACAAATAATGGGATGTTTCTTTTCATTTTAGAGGTACACCAGGTGTGATCTTTTTAAATCTGGTGCTCAAAACAAGTGTAGCCAGAAAGAACACACCGGCGCATATTTATTTCCATGCTCAGTCACACTTTTATTTTACAAAATCGATGGAAGATGGTTAAGTAGAAAAACAATTGCCAGTCAGAATCTCAAAATGATCATTAGAGGATGAAAAATAAAGCTAAACAACCGTCTTAAAAGTAGGCTTAAAACGGGCAAAGAAATTACCGGTAAGTTCGATAGTAAATTATAATCTCCTCCTTGAGCCGCCACCTTATCGTGGTGGAGGGGTTTGCGTGCCCTAATGATCCTAGGAGCTATATTGTCCGGGGCTTAATGCCCCTGGTAGGGTCACCCAAGGCAAACAGGTCCAAGGTGAGGGGCCAGACAAAGCGTGGCTCGAAAACCCCTATGAAGAAATCAAACATGGCCAAGTTGCCCTTGCCCGGACGCGGGTCCCCGGGCCCCCGGGCCCCCCCTTGGAGCCAGGCCCGAGGGTGGGGCACGAGAGTGAGCGCCTGGTGGCCGGGCTTTTACCCATGGGACCCAGCCGGGCTCAGCCCAAACAGGGGACATGGGCCGCCCTTCCAGCGGACTCACCATCTGCAGGAGGGGCCATAGGGGTCGGGTGAAGGAGGAGATGGGTGGCAGCCAACGGCGGGGACCCTGGCGGTCAGATCCTTGGCTGCACAGCCGGGGAGAGAGAGGCCTGGGCTACCTGTTTGAGGCTGATGCCCCCGCGACCCAGCGAACAAGCGGAAGATGACGGAATGGAACGAACGGAGTAAATTATAATACTGCTGTAGTGCCAGTAATCAGAGCTCATGCAGTTAACTTATTTCAAACTGGATTCTACCAGAATTGCGTAAATTTTCTATATTTTATTTATAAGTAGTTTTAAAAATCATCACCAATTTTTTTTTTTTTTTGCTTATCTGCTAATCAGATACGTTCCATTCCGTCATCTTGTGGCCATACCAGCCTGTCAATGCCTGGTCCCGTCAGACCTCAGAAGCTAAGCAGGCTGGACCTGGGCTGTACATGGATGGGAGACCGCTGGAACCCGAAGTGCCAAGATGGGACGGACGTAGAGATTAAATTGCTGTTGTGTCCCTGGGCAAGACACTTCACCCACATTGCCTAGCCTGAATGGTGTGTGTGCGCGATTGGTTGGTGATGGTCAGAAGGGCCGATGGCGCAAAATGGCAGCCTCGTTCCTGCCAGTTTTCCCCAGGGCAGCTGTGGCTAAAAGAATAGTTTACCATCACCTGGTATGGAGTGAATGAATAATGCATATGTCTGAAGCGTCTTTGAGTGTCCTGAAAAGTACTATATAAATACAATACAAATCTTCCGCTTATCCGGGGATGGGTCGCAGGGGCAACAGCCTCAGATGGGTAGCCCAGGCTTCTCTCACTTTACTAGCACAATCAGACACTATATATGCTCATTTAGAAAAACCTTTTAACGTTTCTATTTATAACAATCCAACAAATTTCAGAGCTGTTTGCTAATTCACTGGATTTCTTTGGGTTAAATTGAGGTTAACCAGATGCCGATTCAATCAAAATCCTTCATAACCGTGTGCTTTTATACAATAAAGAGCCTTTTGAAAATCATCAGCCATTCTTTAAATCTTAGTTCTGATTTTCAAAAGGTTTTTAAATGCATGCTGAATTTTAATTAGTTTTTTTGAGAGGTCATTTCCAAGTGGTGATTAGTCCTTCACTCAGTGTTCAAGCCTGCCTTTGACGGCCAGTTTATAACAAAAAAAAAAGAAATTAGTGGTGTGTTGTTTGTCCATTCTGTCTGAGAAGATCCGCTGTGTGTCATTGTTGTCTGAGCTTGTTATTCATCGATAGCGTGTCAGAGTGATGGTATTTATCTTACCCAGGCAGACGAATCCCTGTACAGTTGAGTCATTTTGCTTCCAAATCAATGTAATTACGATTTTTAATAAATACACAATTCAATCTGACAAAACTGGTTTCATGGCTTTGTTGTGCACAATAAACACTCATGTGAGATTTTTGGGTCCAGCCAAATATATAAATATCCATTAAAATAGAAAATAGTTTTATTAAGTGAGGATTTCATCCATTTCGGTGTCCAAACTATCACTGGAAATGTTTGAGTTACACTATCATTAAGTCCTCATATTGTGCTTGAAAATGATCTTCACTCAGTTCATTCGTCTTCTCCTTTATGCATTTCTCTTCAGGGGAAACAGCAAGTCAGTTTCTTCCATCTAACCCTATCTCCTGCATCCTCTTTGGTCAACTACCTTCATGTCAACTACCTTCAACCAGCTATCTTCACGTCCTCCTTCACCATATCCCTAAACCTTCTCTTTTGTGTCCCTCTTGGCCTCCTTCCTGGCAGTTCCAAACCCATTTCCAAACGTCGATCTTCACTCCACGTGTCAGTCCACGTGTATCATTAATTTCAGACAAAATGCTATTGGGGGAAGGATAGAGCGGGAGATCGACAAGCTAATCGGTGCGGCATCAGCAATAACTAGGACGCTGCATCGGTCCGTCGTG
Organism: Neostethus bicornis; assembly: GCA_902685375.1. Lineage (NCBI taxonomy): Eukaryota > Metazoa > Chordata > Actinopteri > Atheriniformes > Phallostethidae > Neostethus > Neostethus bicornis. The sequence continues at coordinate 6,923,540 of CACRXE010000076.1, read as the reverse complement.
GTAAAGAAAGAAAGAGCTGAGCCGAAAAGCAAAGATCTCGATTTACAAGTCAATCTACGTTCCAACCCTCACCTATGGTCACCAGCTGTGGGTGGTGACCAAAAGAATGAGATCGCGGGTACAAGCGGCCGAAATGAGCTTTCTCCGCAGGGTGGCCGGGTTCTCACTCAGAGATCGGGTGAGGAGCTCTGCCATCCGGGAGGAGCTTGGTGTCGAGCCGCTCCTCCTCCAGGTCGAGAGGAGCCAGATGGGGTGGTTGGGGCATCTCGTTAGGGTGCCCCCCGAGCGCCTGGTGGGCGGGGTGTTTTGGGCACGTCCCACCGGGAGGAGACCAAGAGGCAGACCCCGGACTCGCTGGAGAGACTATGTCTCGCAGCTGGCCGGGGAACGACTTGGGATCCTTCCGGGTGAGCTGGAGGATGCAATCGGGGAGAGAGAGGCCTGGGCTGCCCGTTTGAGGCTGTTGCCCCTATGACCTGACCCTGGAACAAGCGGAAGATGACGGAACGGAAAAAGCTATTGTGGAAGCCTGGAACATTGTGTGAATATGAATTGATGGGATTTGACAGAAAATATATTCAAATTCAAAGTTCTTCTAATTTTAAAACTGGTCCGAAAAATGCTAATCTGACATAAATGTATAAAAAAATTTATATTAGTATAAAAGAAATACAAAATGAAAATGAATACTGAGATTTCTAATCCAACATCAGGTATAATATCTCATTTTCAGATTTCTTTTTGAAGAAAAATATAATACAAATACATCTTCAGTTTGAATAAATGACAAATAGAACCTTCTGTAGATGTGACAGGATGGCTGGGTGGTGAAAGGGAGCTTTGAAAGGTTAAGTGGTGCAGAGGCGGAATAAAGAGGCAGCTGTATGTATGTATGTATGCAAGAATGAAAAAAAAAACTGCTTCAGTTTGATGATTGTCTAAAAGAAATGTCCTCATTTCTGTTGCTTAATAATATTGTATTGCTTTGAATTAATAGAAATCTATTATATTGGTTTGCTTTTTTTTCCATAATAAAATACAGTATTCATATTCTCAATATCTTATTCACTAAATTAAAATGCAAAGTTGCTGTTTATTTATTTTTAACAAATGCCCTGGATTTTTGGGTAAAACTCGGTTGCGAATGGCAAAAAAAAATTAAATAAAAGTCCTCTTTTGAATAATTTGATAACTTCAATATCTACAAAAAAAAAAGTTTGAATTTCACAATAATGTATTGAAGTCATATTTTGCTTAATATTGAAAAAGAATGTTCTTCGTGACTTTTGTTTCAAATTTCTGCGTGCGTTTTTATTCAAAATTAAAAGAATTTTGATTTATAAAAAACAAAGACAAAATAGATTTTTTTATGACAGCTGTTTCTTAAATTTTTGAGAAGTTTTGATGTTTAAGTCTTTATTTTCACCTTTAATGTATACAGTATATATAGAGTTGTTTTTTTGTATTTTAAAAAAGTTCATTAGCTTCATAGTCCGTGTCGTCCCTCATTCATCCAGGAGTGATCCATTGTAGAAAAAAGTTTCAAAAAAGTCTTCTGGAAAGTTAAATTTCTTGATGGAGACGTTTCGACTTCCATTCGGAAATCATTTTCAATCTGATAGAAATGGACTGAAAAAGGATCTATATATACTAACCTAAGTAAAAGGTAAAAAATAGTAAAGAAGGGCTCGACCAATGAGCCTGTGTTACCTATGATGGCCGTGAATGGCTCCTATTGTAACCACAAACCAGTAGACGATCCCTATTGTAATAATGCTAAAAGCCTAGTGAATAGAAATTTCTGCTAACGAGAGGCGTGAATCTGGGTCACGAGGTTTGAATCTGGGTCACGAGGTGTCCTCGTTGGTCCAGGGCTTCAGGGATTTACAGCAGCATTCTGAAGCCCTGGACCAAAGAGGACACCTCGTGACCCAGATTGATGCCTCTCGTTAGCAGGAATGTCTATTCACTAGGCTTTTAGCATTATGTGGTTTATAGCATTTGTGGTTACAATAGGAGCCATTCACGGCCATCATAGGTAACACAGGCTCATTGGTTGAGCCCTTCCTTACTATTTTTTACCTTTTACTTAGGTTAGTATATATATATATATATATATATATATATATATCCTTTTTTCAGTCCATTTCTATCAGATTGAAAATGATTTCCGGATGGAGGTCGACACGTCTCGATCAAGAAATTTAACTGTCCAGAAGACTTTTTTTAAACTTTTTTCTACAACATTAGCTTCATAGTAAAAGTTTTGGTCCAAGTGAATTCTAGAATATTTCCAATTTTCTGTCACTATTAAAAAAGAATTTAATTATCAACATAAAAAATCCATTTCTTATCCATTTCCTGAATGTGTTTCCATTTAGAAATTTTATCAGTTTATTTAAATTGTAAATTCATTTACAATTAATTAATTTACATTTCATTTATTAGTATATTGGAAATTTGCCGGAATTCGCTCAGCTTATGTCTAAGTGTCCTTGGCAAAGTAACCAAACCTATGGTTTCTCCCACCATTGGTACCATCGTGGCAGCCTACTGCAGTGCAATGCAGCACAGAAATTTCCCCGTTGAGGGATGAATAAAGTATAATTCTTTCTTTCTTAAAAAAAAAAAAATCAACTCATAATGTTCTTTATTTCTTCATATAGAGCTTATTTGCTTAAATTAGAAACCTGTGTCGGATAGTGAGTAGCATAGTCTCCTCTTCTTACCTTCACAGTTTAGTCTAAGCTCATCGCTCAGGTCTGAATCATGCTTTAAAAGACCCGTTATCCATCACAGCTGTTCTACAAACACTGGTATTGACCCAACACGGCTTCATCTCACCTTTTCAGCAGTGTTAAATGTTTGTGAGAAGTGGGTTCATCTCCAAGGAGTTGCACCACAATCATTCATTCCAAAAACAGTGCGAATAAGATGCAACATAAATCAATGGCTGTTAGAGAGGCCAGGTGCACCTAGATATGTGTCTTACCTATCCAACGCGATGCAGCACAGGTGCAGTATGGAGGCGGTGGTCAGCAAGACGTCTAGCGATGTCCGAACCAGACAGAACGTCTCGCCGTAGATCCAATGCTGATGAACAAGTTCAATGGCCCCAAACGGCATCACCAGCACTGATACGAGTAGGTCGGCGAACGCCAGGGACACAATGAAGTAGTTGGTTTTAATTTTCCTGGTGGATAAAAAAAAAAGAAGAAATGATCAATCATGTGAAAACATAAATAAGTTTAAATATTGAGTTCATGTTGTGATCTGTCTGGTGTCTGTCTCCGTGGCAACCCGCTCACGACCCGCAGATGATCAGCAATCCGCAAGCTACATTAGCCATTCTCCACCCCAAGCCTGTGTCAGATTGTTAAATTCCAAGCGAAACCCACCTGCCTTGGATAACCTGCCTGCCTTGGATAACCTGCCTGCCTTGGATAACCCGCCTGCCTCAGAAGAACCCGCCTGCTTTGAAGAATCTGTTTTTACCTAATTAGAAATACATTTTTATCTTTTTCCTTTTCATCCCGTGTTCCGCGCTTGGATTCTACCACACCTCACCATAACAGTTCATGACAGTTTATGATTTTTTTCGTATTTTATTGTTTCATTCTGGCAACGACTACGGTGGGGCAATGAATACCTGAAATAACAACTAACACTATCAAAAACCTGGATGAAGATGGAGAAAAACAAGGCAATACTATTTGAAAAAATGTAAAATAAAATTAAATAAAAAATTATAAAATTATTAATATTAATGAAGTAAAAGAAATGAAAACACTTTGGATTTTACTTGTTTAATAAACTGAGTCTGAGTCATTCATCAAATTGGACAACTTATAAATGACAATTAACTAAATTTTCATCATAGCTCACTGGTTATTTTAAATTTGACTAATTGAGTCGTGATCTGGGCAAATAGTAAAAAAAAAAATCTGTTCCAAATTCTCAAATGTTACTGTAAAGAAGGCTTTTCACATCATTCACAAAGCCGGACATCTGGATCTCACAAACTCTCTTTTCAGTCAGTGAGCAATTAGTGCAACACAATGAGGAACAATGGACAATGATTGGATCATGGACAGTGATGTTTGTAGATGACATTGTGATCTGTAGTGAGAGGAGGGAAGAGGTGGAGGAAAAGCTGGAGAGGTGGAGGTTTGCACCAGAAAAAAGAGGAACGAAGATTAGTCAGAGTAAAACAGAGTACATGTGTGTGAATGAGAGGGATCCAAATGGAAAAGTCAGGTTACAGGGAGAAGAGAGAAAGAAGGTGGAAGATTTTAAGTACTTAGGATCAACAGTCCAGAGCAATGGAGAGTGTGGAAAAGAGGTGAAGAAGCGTGTGCAGGCAGGCTGAAACGGGTGGACGAAAGTATCAGATGTGATGTGTGACAGAAGAGTTTCAGCTAGAATGAAAGGGAAAGTGTACCAAACCGTGGTGAGACCAGCCATGCTGTTTGGTCTAGAAAGAGTAGCACTGAGAAAAAGACAGGAAGCAGAGATAGAGGTAGCAGAGATGAAAATGCTGAGGATCTCTCTGGGAGAGACCAGGATGGGCAGGATTAGAAATGAGTACATCAGGGGAACAGCATATGTTAGAGGTTTTGGGGATACAGTTTGAGAGGCGAGACTGAGATGGTTTGGACATGTGCAGAGAAGAGAGAGAGTACATTGGAAAAAGGATACTGGATTTGGAACCACCAGGAAAGAGGACTAGAGGAAGACCAAAGAGGAGGTTCATGGATACAGTGAAGGAAGACATGAAGATAGTTGGTGTGACCAAAGAGGATGCAGCAGATAGGGTTAGATGGAAGAAACTGACTTGCTGTGGCGACCCCTGTAGGGAAATGCCGAAAAAAGAAGAAGACTGAGGGACAATCACAGGGATCTTTCAAACATCCAAACATAAAAATGTTGGTGCAAAAACTATTTATCAAAATTTATAAACCTTTAACATAGAAACTTTTTATGCCAAATTTAATTTTTGTTTGCATGTTTGACTAATTATAACAGGTGTAATTATACAATAATTAAAATCAAATTGTTTTGTAAGTTTGGTAATCTTAAGTCTTTTTCTTGTACTGTATGTTTTTATGTTCTTTGTTCAAAAAGATTTTTTTAGAAAAAATATTCAAGCTTATCTAAAAGTAACCCAAAATTCTAAAAAAAAAAAAAAAAAAAGTTAAATATAGTCTTTCATGTCACCATTCAGATTTAGATTCTACACATTAAACACTATTTTAGAGCAATTGAGCTGCTTTATGACGTAAGAAATTGCATAAATTCCAGTTGGATACCTCCACCTGGAATTGAGACAACTTCACGGTGAACAGAAGCGCAAGAGGAGAAAAGACTGTACTCTAACTCTCTTTACTTCTTCACAGAGTATTCCTCTGCTTTATTTAGAAATGTGCAGATTGCATTTCTGTTGTGAAGCAAATCAATGACAGTCAAGAAACTAAGTTTAGAGATCAAATCAATCAATTGGTGGGAAGGCATGAAAAACATGTAAATAAAACAAAGAAGAAAACCATTGATTTCACAATAAAAAGGAGATTATAGAGCAGTGAGTAGACTAGAGGTAGACTAACATGGACGTTCATGGATACTTTGAAGAAAGACATGAAGATAGTTGGCGTGACTGAAGAGAATGCAGGAGATAGGGTTAGATGGAAGAAACTGACTTGCTGTGGCGACCCCTGAAGAAAAATGCCAAAAGGAGAAGAAGAAGTAGCGGAGAAATTAGACTTCTTCTTCTTTCAGTTTCTTCCATCTAACCCTATCTCCTGCATCCTCTTCAGTCACACCAACTATCTTCATGTCTTTCTTCACTGTATCCATGAACCTCCTCTTTGGTCTTCCTCTAGACCTCTTTCCTGGTGGTTCCAAATCCAGCATCCTTCTGCCAATATACTCTCCCTCTCTCCTCTGCACATGTCCAAACCATCCCAATCTGGCCTCTCTGACTTTATCTCCAAAACCTCTAACATGTGCTATTCCCCTGAGATATTAATTTCTAATCCTGTCCATCCTGGTCACTCCCAGAGAGATCCTCAGCATCTTCATCTCTGCTACCTCCATCTCTGCTTCCTGTCTTTTTTCTCAGTGCAACTGTCTCTAGACCAAACAGCATGGCCGGTCTCACCACGGTTTTGTACACTTTTTCTTTCATTTTAGCAGAAACTCTTCTATCACATATTACACCTGATACTTTTGTCCACTCGTTCCAGCCTGCCTGCACATGCTTCTTCACCTGTTTTCCACACTCTCCATTGCTCTGACTGTTTATAATGCGAAGAATGAATTTGAGAACAATTCGGTGTCTCCATTAAGATTTCAAAACGCTTGTTTGTCCATATTTGAACATCATATATATTTTTTAAAAAACTTTTTTTGTCAACAAACATGGCAAGATTTATCTTAAAAAATGCGAGAGATGTTCACACCATCACCTTCATTCGAGGATTAGATTGAGGATTAAGACGAATAAAAGAGTGAAAGAAAAACAACTCAATAAAGACTAAATCAAAGAAAGAAAAATATTGAGAGACGTGATGTGAAATTATTCTTTAAATAGACAAAACGAGTAGGCGACACTGGCTTCATTGAACTTACAAAAGGTCCAAAAACACCCAAAAATGTCAATGTTATTTTGAAACTCTTCAAAGTAAACCACATCTAATTAACAGCAATTTTCAAACTGTTACCGAATCTTGACCACTTATGCTAAAATTTTACTGTCTTTATTTTCATTCATACGTTCATCTTCTGAACCGTCCATCTCTAACGGGATGGTGGTGGGACAATGGGTTGCTGGAGCCTACCCAAGATGATTTAAGGCGAGAGATAGGGTATACCCCGAACAGGTTGTCAGACTACCAATCCCCACACAGAAAGGCCAGTCATTCAAGCCTCGTCCAACCCGGGTCTCAAACTCCGACCTTCTTGAGGCGCTAACCACTGCGCCAACAATCTTTATTATGCCGTCTGAATTTGCATTAAATTGACCATAAATACAAACAGTGAATACTAATACGTTTTCAATCATATTTCAAAGCTTCTTAGTTTCAGTTTTTATTTATGGGTAGAGCTCACCCTTAGCTATGATTCCACCTCACACACAGACCACACATTATTTACGGTAAACAGAATTAAAAATGAATGTTATACTGCGACAAATTCTTTTTTGAGAAAAGATGAACCTGCAAAATCACAAATTGTAAATCTCTCTTTTTGTCCCTTGAAAACAGATCTGGATTATAAGTCCTAAATTATCTGGCTGTGAAGCCATCAAGACTGGGTGAGTTGTGAGCTGTAGTAGATTATGGATCCCTTTGGGTTTCAGCTGCAGTGACGGAGAGACTTAAAAGTGTCTACTGCATCAGAAAGGTTTTGAAGATATAATATTGTCAAAGATAGTAGAAAAAGTTTCAAAAAAGTCTTCTGGACAGTTCAATTCTTGAACGAGACGTTTCGACTTCTATCCGGAAATCATTTTCAATCTGAATGAAATGGACAGAAAACTGGATCTAATTTATACTAACCTAAGTAAAAGGTAAAAAAATAGTAAGGCAGGGCTCGACCAATGAGCCTGTGTTGCCTATGATGGCCGTGAATGGCTCCTATTGTAGCCACAGACCAGTAAACGACCATATTATAAAAATGCTAAAAGCCTGGTGAATAGAAATTCCTGCTACGAGAGGCGTGAAACTGGGTCATGAGGTGTCATCTTTAGTCCATGGCTTCAAAAGGCTGCTTGAATCCACCAAACACACTTTTGAGGACAGCGAGGTGAAGATTCTAAGTAGAGAGAAAGGATGGTTTGAAAGAGGGGTGAAAGAAGCCATTGTTGTGATGAAAGATAATCCCTCACTGAATCGGAGTGGAGGCTTTAGATACATTCTGCCCGGGATTTACAGCAGCCTTTTGAAGCCATGGACTAAAGATGACACCTCGTGACCCAGTTTCACGCCTCTCGTTAGCAGGAATTTCCCTTCACTAGGCTTTTAGCATTTTTATAATAGGGTCGTTTACTGGTCTGTGGCTACAATAGACGCCATTCACGGCCATCATAGGCAACACAGGCTCATTGGTCAAGAATCAAGAAGTCTCGATCAAGAATTAAACTGTCCAGAAGACTTTTTAAAAACTTTTTCTACTATGGATCACTCCTGGATGAACGAGGGACTACCCGGACTTATTGTCAAAGATGTCAGAGTTTTATGAGGTGGTGTAAAAGTCTACTAAAGTTCATTTTATCTCCTCAGAATGAGCAAGCGTCTCACATATGGGTGGTTTTAAAGCTAGAATGAGTCTTAGTCTCGGTTCTGGGTTGGTGTGAAAGAAGTCACTCAGATTTATAACTAGATTAATTACAGTCCGGGTCCAAATCTGTTTGTAACTAATTTCTTTTCATATGATAAAAAAAAATTCTTTTTTTTTTTTTTTTAATATGTTTGAAAATTTCTTGAATAATTTCAAGAAAAGCAAGAACATTTTACATTTACAAAATAAATAGAAACAACCGATTATTTTTTTTTAATTATGTGTATTAAATAAACTGATAATACACTACAAAATACCATGATGGGTTTATGTTAATTGTATTAGTGAGGATTACATCGGGTCAGAAACAGGGTCCTGCCCCAAGTGAAGGAGTTTAAGTATATCGGGATCTTGTTCACGAGTGGGGGAAGGATGGAGCGGTAGATCGACAGGCTAATCGGTGCGGCATCAGCAGTAACTAGGACGCTGCATCGGTCCGTCGTGGTAAAGAGAGAGCAAAGCCGAAAAGCAAAGCTCTCGATTTACAAGTCAATCTACGTTCCTACCCTCACCTATGGTCACCAGCTGTGGGTGGTGACCGAAAGAATGAGATCGCGGGTACAAGCGGCCAAAATGAGCTTTCTCCGCAGGGTGGCTGGGCTCTCACTCAGACATTGGGTGAGGGGTTCTGCCATCTGGGAGGAGCTTGGTGTCAAGCCGCTCCTCCTCCAGATCAAGAGGAGCCAGAAGGGGCGGTTCGGGCATCTGGCCAGAATGCCCCTGAGCGCCTCCCGGGCAAAGTGTTTTGGGCACGTCCCACCGGGAGAAGACCAAGGGGCAGACCCCGGACCCGCAGGAGAGACTATGTCTCACAGCTGGCCGGGGAACGACTTGGGATCCTTCCAGGTGAGCTGGAGGATGAAGCCAGGGAGAGGGAGGCCTGGGCTGCCCGTTTGTGGCTGTTGACCCCGCGACCCGACCCCGGAACAAGCGGAAGATGACGGAACGGATCCGAAAGGATTACATCAATTGCAATGTCTTCAATGTCAGTGCTTCGTTCCGTTGTCTTCCGCCTATCAAGGGTTAGGTCGGTAAGCCCAGACTTCTCTCACCCCATATGCAACCTCCAGCTCACCCGGGATGATCCTGAAGTGTTTCCCGGCCAGCTGTTAGACATAAACTGGGTATTTGATAAAATGATTATATTTTTATCCATTTTGGCCTGTCATCCACACAAACACTTAGGTTTTTGTCTCTCAAAAAAGTAGTTTTGGAAAAGCCCTACCAAAGTGAAGATCTTAGAAAACTTCGGTTTCGAGTTTCAGTGTGGACATAAATAATATACATTTGCATTTTTAAATGTCATAAACTGCGGCAAATAATGCATGAACATCAATTGTGCGTCCATGTTTTTTAATGTCAGACAGCACTCAGAAGCAGATTTATATAGGTTCATGTAGATGCGGTTATATTGAAAACGGTTACGTGTGTACGTGAGACTTTTTCTAAAACAGAGGAGAGCGGATATACGTTTTTAAAAACACCTGCCTATGTGTGTATATGGCCATAGTCTCTCCACCAAGGCCAGGGTCTTTCTCTGGTTCTCCCTCTCGGTCTTCTTCTGGATCTCCTTCCGGGGGTTTGTGTCCAAAAAACCTCACCAGCCAGGTGTTTGGAATGTGTCCTAACCAGAAGCCTGAACCACCCGATCCATCTTCTCTCGACCCGGAGGTTTGAAAAAAAAAATTCAACCTTGTAATTACTTAATACGCCTCCAAATTCTCTGAGCTGTAGTTTTATTTAAAAAATATATTTCCAAACTTGAGATACCATATTTCACAGAGAAGTGCTAGAGTATTCTGTTGTGTTATCCCAGTTTTATGGAATAAGCTCCCAGCTCAAGTGAGAGAGGCAGACAGTGTTCCTACATTTAAAGGGAGGCTTAAAGCATTCCTGTTTGAACAAGCTTATCAACAGGCCAGATAGAAACAGATTCAATTAGCTGATATAATTATTAGTTGGCTGCTAGATAGTAAAAGCTGGGGAAAGTATGGTACATTGGGGTTCTGTCCTCTAATTCTATCTACTATTCTCTGCCAGACTGCCTTGGCTCTTTCCCCGTACCCCCTACCCTACCCCTCTACCCTAAACCCCTGGCTTTCTATCTCATTCATTGTTCTCAATTGTCTGTTTATTTAGATTTACACTGCTAGTTGGTACAATACAATTCACATGTTGTCCACCTCTCTCCCTCCTCTCTGGGAGAGAGCCCCATCCAGGACTCTGCGTTCCTGTCCTGGGCATGGCCACACCGAGGAGACCTCCGCGCTTCTTCATCCCCGCTCCATCAGGATGAAATCCATCTACTCATCCCCGCCGTGGGCATCGCTGGGCTGAGGAGTCTCCCGTGTCTCCATCAGGATGAAGAACTTCTACTCATCCCCGTTCTGGACATCTCCGGGCTGAGGAGTCTCCCGTGTTTCCATCAGGATGAAGAACATCTATTGACTTCTTTAGATATTTAGCTGTAGATTAGATTAAGCTAATATTTAAACAATAATCTTTGACACATTGTTTGCTCGTCCCAGGGGAGGGATGTCTCTTTCACGTGGATCCCCATGAGGTTTCTTATTTTTTCCCCACTGATGGGTTTTTTAGGAGTTTTTCCTCACCGAGAAGGAGAGTCTAAGTGCATTAATGTGCTAGTCTGTTTAGTTAGCATTTGTTAGTTATTTTTCTTGTTGTGTATTTGTGTTAATACATTCCTCCTTTTCTTGTGAAGCCCATTGAGACGGACATTCTGTGATTTTGGGCTATACAAATAAAATTGAATTGAATTGTGCTATTTTTCTTGTATTAGTTTTAACCTTCAGGTTACGTTCACCTTCCACTGCTTACTTTAGTGTTCGTGGTCACAATTGAACAATTTATTTGAACTGCTCTTTAAACAACATCTCAGCATTTTAAAATTGTACAATCTTTGATTTAGCAAATAAATATAACAGTATGACCATGGTCCTTCCCGGAAAACGGTGGAATGCCCCTTGCGGATAAGGGGCAGGATACTGCCCCAAGTGGAGGAGTTTAAGTATCTCGGGGTCTTGTTCACGAGTGGGGGAAGGATGGAGCGGGAGATCAACAGGCGGATCAGTGCGGCGTCAGCAATAACTAGGACGCTGCATCGGTCCGTCGTGGTAAAGAGAGAGCTTAGCCAAAAAGAAAAGCTCTCGGTTTACAAGTCGATCTACGTTCCTATCCTCACCTATGGTCACCAGCTGTGGATGGTGACCGAAAGAATGAGATCCCGGATTCAAGCAGCCAAAATTAGCTTTCTCCGCAGGGTGAAATGGCTCTCACTCAGAAATCAGGTGAGGAGCTCTGCTATCCGGGCGAAACTCTGTGTCGAACCGCTCCTCCTCCAGCTCGAGAGGAGCCAGATGGGGTGGTTCAGGCATATGATCAGGATGCCCCATGAGCGCCTCGCTGGTGAGGTGTTTCGGGCACATTTCACCGGGAGGAGATTGAGAGGCAAACACTGGGCACGCTGGAGAGACTATGTCTGACAGCTGGCAGGGGAACGACTCAGGATCCTCCAGGGTGAGCTGGAGGATGCAGCTGGGGTGAGAGAAGCCCGGGCTTCCCGTCTGAGGCTGTTGCCCCCGAGACCCAACCCCAGATGAGCAGAAGACGACGGAACAGACAGAACGGAATGGATATAACAGTATATTTGAGTAAAAGAAGCAAACCAACATATTCAAATCAGAGATTATGAATGGTCAAACTGAAGTGACTTTTAGATTCTTGAAAGAGTTCAGAAAAGAGACAGGACACAAAAAATAATACTTTGGGACTATCTGATTATGCCAGTTAGGCATTAAAAGCAGAATGTTTGTTAAAAGCGCACAAAGATAAACTCTGTGTCACGTTCTTGAGCTTAAGAGTTACACAACACACCCACACAAACACTGATGTCTCCTGGGTGGCTTTGTGTTCGACAAAGAACAGAACTGCTGACACAACACTGGCATCGAGAACCATATATCACCATCGGCACAATAAAAAGTTATCCTGGAGAGAACTTGCGGTGGAAAAGTTTTTCAGATGGAAAACATAGCCAGCCAATCGATTTCTCATTGGTTCTTTGGAATTATGTTACAGAAAAAAAAAAAACAGTAAGTAACTAGTAAATCGGTCAAAAAAATTGGTTTTTCATGGTGTTTGCTCTCTAAGCGGTAGTTAGTCTATAAATATCTTTTGGTAAAAGCTGATGCCTGAAAGGCTTTTCCATCTGCTACTCTCTAACCCAAACAGTCTCCTAAAACAGGCAGTCAGCGATGGGACCCACCAGCTGTCTGCTCGCACAGCTCGTGTAAATCCCGCTCAGCACATGTTAAACACATGAGTGCACACAGATGAATGTAATCATAGACAAATGCCACACGCTGGAGATAAATGAGCAAGTATTTACACATAACGTGCACACGCCTCGTAAAGATCTACGCACGCTAAATTGTGTCGGTAGTAATTCAGGAAGGTTTAGAAGTCATTAGTAAAGCCCAGAGAGGGAGGTGTTGTGTTTACTGGAAATGACATAGTGAGTTTCGCCTAAAGTGCAATGAATAAATAAATATATTAGAGGAGACTTGCGGTTGGTGTGAAGTTGGTGTAATTATAGATGCATGGAAGAGTAAAATGCAAAGTAAGAAAATAGATTTAAAAAGCAATTAAATCAAATGAAGCAAAGTTGGATTCACAATGAATCACAATTAAGTGTCGGTTACTTAGATTTTAAAATATATGTATTACATAAACTGATTTAGAATTATTGATTGTGGTTTGAGTCTAATATATGTCTTATCTCAGTTTTGCTGAGTCAGCAAAATTTCGAACGTTACGTGGGCAAAAAGTACTTTCCATCAAGGATGAAAACCAAGCCAAGAATGTGAACTTTTAACGGGTACATGTTTTTCACTTTTTTACTCTCAAGGCCAGATCAGTCGGTCAAAGCCTGATCCGTCAGACCTCAGAAGCTAAGCAGGCTGGGCCTAGGCTGTACTTGGATGGGAGACCAAGGTGTGATCGTTTTTAATCTGGTGGCCGAAAACAAGTGTAGCCAGAAAAAACACACCAGCGCATATTTATTTCCATGCTCAGTCCCACTTTTATTTTACAAAATCGATGGAAGATGGTTAAGTAGAAAAAAATTGCCAGTCAGATTCTCAAAATTATTGTTAGAGGATGAAAAATAAAGCTATGTAACAGGCTTAAAAGTGGGCTTAAAACGGGCAAAGAAATTATGTTTGATAGTAAATTATAATACTGCTGTAGCGCCAGTAATCAGAGCTCAAGCAGTTAACTTATTTCAAACATAATTCTACCAGAATTGCGTAAATCATCTACCGAAATTTCACGTCTATAAGGCGCATATAAAAGTCTTAGATTTTCTTCAAAATGAGCAGTGCGCCTTTTCGTGCGGTGTGCCTTTTGTGTGAGCAAAGGCGGACCTAAAAGAAAACGTGGTGCTCGTGAGAAAAGGCGGACCTAAAAGAAAATGCGGTGCCCGCGAGGCGGACTTGAAAGAAAAGGCATGAGAACATTAACGAGTGAAGTGTGAGCGGCGTGGGAGCAATGGATGACCGAAGGAGACCACAGTTTCACGAAGGGTGGAAGGGAGTGCCGGGCGAGTTACGCTACAGTTTGCTAATGGATTTTAGATGCTTGGACTAACTTGTCTGCTGGTACTGTTATCCGAGCTTTCGCAAAAGCTGGTATCCTTTCTGAGGAGCTGCACAGTACAGACAGTGACTTTGACAGCGAGGAGCGAAGTGGACCTGCTCTGTTGGATTTTGCGCAGCTGTTCGATTCCAAAACAGGGGATGAGGACTTTGACGGATTTGAATAAAGACTATTACCGGTAATGTGCTTGTTTATACTACTTAAATAAAGCACAACCAAACTCAGTTTTGCTCCCGATCTATTTTTTAATACGCACATTTGCTTGCTTGCGTGTGTGTTGTTGTAAGGTGGTGTATGACTGAGACTGCGCCTTTTCGTACGGTGCGCCTTATGTGTGTGTTAAATACAGCAATGGCGCACATAACTGAGACTGCGCCTTTTCGTACGGTGCGCCTAATGGTCGCCTAACGGTGCGCCTTATATTTTATTTATAAGTAGTTTTAAAAAATCATCACCCAATTTTTTTTGCTTATCTGTTAATCAAATACGTTCCATTCCGTCATCTTGTGGCCATACCAGCCCGTCAATGCAAGATTCGTCAGACCTCAGAAGCTAGGCAGGCTTGGACCTGGGCTGTACTTGGATGGGAGACCGCTGGAACCCCAGGTGCCACGATGGAATGGTTGTTGGGATCAAAATTGCCGTTGTGTCCCTGGGCAAGACTTCACCCACGTTGCCTAGTCTGAATGGTGTGTGTGCGATTGGTTGGTGATTGAAGGGCCGATGGCGCAAAATGGCCTGTTTGCCCGAGGGCAACTGTGGCTACAACAGTAGCTTACCATTACCTGGTATGGCGTGAATGAATAGCGCACGTGTAAAGCGTCTTTGAGAGTCCTGAGAAGTGCTATATACATTCCAAGCGTTATTATTATTAAGGGGCACAAACACTTTCGAACTAACAGGAAACCAGGAGTGAGAGTTGCTCCTGTCATGGATTGGACTGAAGACGGTGTTTTCTGACCGCATCTCTCTCCGGATCACCATTTCCTACACCTGTGTCCAATCATCCTGCTGTCCCGAACAAACCCTCAGTTTTCATCCAGCCCCTGTCAGATCGTCAATTGACATGGTGACTCAACCTTGGAATCATTAACGTCTGTCTGCCCGTTATCAACCTGGATTGCCCTGGCTATACCCGATCTCCTGCCCTAGTGAGCTGACGTGCTACCTGTCTTTGACCTTGTCTTTTGGAATTACCCAGTATGTGCCTTCATAACCAGTTCATCCTAAACAATAAACTGAGGTTTTACTCTTTCAAAGTGTCACATTTTGGGCTTTGCTTATCACCACCATTACAGTTCCCTTCTCGAACAATCTCGTATAATCTTGTTTTCTAACGTGAGTTACCATGGACGCTTTCGGCCAATTTTCTCGATAACTAGTGTGGCCGCTTTCGGCCGCTTTAGTCTTAAAAGGGTTCAAATATACCAGTGGTAAAGCTAAAATTTGCTTCAACTTGGAGTTTATTAAATTATGGACTGAAAGTATTTGAATTGTCTTGCAAAAAAAATGATGATAGCGATGTTTAAGGGCTACCAATGAAAATAACTTTATGGTGGTGATGCTGATCATTAAATATTTCTCTAGTTTGGGTCTGTAAATATCGTTCATATTTTTTTTTTTTGTTTTTTGTTAGACTTCTTGTGACTTCTCGTTAAGGTGAGGAGTTTGCTTTATGCATCTTCAGACTGGGCCAGAATCATCGTTGTTCCACCTCATATCAATGAAATAAAGAAAACAACCATATTCCAGGACCGAAAAGGTAACGGCTGAAGCAAACGCTTATTACGCCGACCCTTTTTTTTTTTTTTTTTATGTCATAATAAAAGCAAAAAGACATAAGTAAATACTAAGTCATCATAATTGTTATAACACATAACATAATAATATCATAATACATCATAACATAATCATAACACATATTCGTAACACATAAATGAGGTTGCACTGTGACCGAAATAAATAAATAAATAATAATAAAAAAAAAATAATAATAAACTCTTATAAAAGTTCAGAGAACATTTTTCATAGAAAATGCCCTCCCTTTTTTTCTCGACATCACACAGACAAGGAACTCTAACGTATTCTACACCTGTGTCAGAAATCACAGACTAGGAAGGTGTTAAGGTGCTGAGCTTCTTCTTTCGGCATTTCCCTACAGGGGTCGCCACAGCAAGTCAGTGTCTTCCATCTAAACCCTACCTGCTGCATCTTCTTCGGTCACACCAACTATCTTCATATCTTCCTTGACTGCGTCCATGAACCTCCTCTTTGGTCTTCCTCTAGTCCTCTTTCCTGGTGGTTCCAAATCGAGCATCCTTCTGCCTATGTACTCTCTCTCTCCTCTGCACATGTCCAAACCATCTCAGTCCGGCCTCTCTGACTTTATCTCCAAAACCTCTAACATGTGCTGTTCCTCTGATCCTATCCATTCTGTTTCCTCCCGGAGAGACCCTCAGCATCTTCATCTCTGCTACCTCCATCTCTGTTTCCTGTCTTTTCTTCAGTGCTACTGTCTCTAGACCGAACAGCATGGCCGGTCTCACCACGGTTTTGTACACTTTCCCTTTCATTTTAGCTGAAACTCTTCTATCTCACATCACACCTGATACTCTCCTCCACCCATTCCAGCCTGCCTGCACACGCTTCTTCACCTCTTTTCCACACTCTCCATTGCTCTGGACTGTTGATCCTAAGTACTTAAAATCTTCCACCTTCTTTATCTCTTCTTCCTGTAACCTCACTTTTCCATTTGGATACCTCTCATTCACACACATGTACTCTGTTTTACTCTGACTAATCTTCATTCCTCTTCTTTCTAGTGCAAACCTCCACCTCTCTAGGTTTTCCCCCACCTCTTTCCTCCTCTTACTACAGGTCGCAATACAATGACAAAATTATGAGTCCAAATGCAAAGTGGACTCAGAGTTAATTAAACACTATTTAACACAAAAAAAAGCCTTATATTCAAACTCGTAGTTTGTCTCCTATTTTTCTTTTGTCTTTGATTGCTGTCTGCGCAGATCTGACCTGTCAGGTTAATCACATAATCATATAAATATCAGAGTTCATAGATTATCGAGTTTAATTTGCTTGCATATTGATATTTGCATTGGGGCTGATGAGAGGTGTGTTTCACTTCACCTTATCAAACCGAGGGGGTAAAATCATTATTAAAAGAAGAGCAGCGGTGATCATCATGAGAAAAACAATCTTCTTGACATCACTACAGTGAGAAGACTCCAGAGCTGTTCAGTGTCCGGGATAAACAGTGTGCAGACTGAGTGTCAGCATGGCTCTGTGTGGGTTTCATGACCACACACATAACAAGACCCAAGAAGAAACATGAGGTGGTGTTTGTGTGGTGGTTTAACACCCTCTGAGTCACATTCTGCTCGTATCAACTCCAACAGAAATCTCCATGTGTGTGTGTAAAAGTGTTAAGTAGCTTTTCTCTCCCACAAGCTGGACAGAGAAAACTTTTCGGATTGTCGTCTTCAACATGATCGGCATTAAAGCTCTTCTACATAATGTTTGTACTGTCAGTGAATTTAGCCTGAGTTTGAAAAAATTCAATTTGAATGTGTTTAAATGTAACTTAAACGGAAAGTAGAAAAAAATACATTAAAAAGTTGCTTTTTATGGCTTTTTTTCAGGCTATAGAAATAAAATAATTATGAATTGAATAAAGTGTACTTTTTTTATTGCATTCTTCGAAACTTTTACATTCATATGTAAAAAAAAAAAATTGATTTTGGAATTCCTACTTCTATCACAGTCTATTCTGTTCATGTTTCCATTCTCTTCTGCTTTTCCAGGGTCGGGTTGCCGGGGCAACAGCCTCAGACAGGAAACCCAAGCTTCTCTCAACCCGGCTGAGAGAAGCTTGGCTCTATCAGAGGATCCCGAGGCATTCTCCGCCCACTCTGAGACATAGTCTTCTTGCATGCCCGGGGTCTCCACCTGGTTCTCCTCCCGGTGAAATGTGCCTGGAACTTCTCACCAGCGAGGCGTTCGGAAGGCTAACCTAACCAGATGCCTGAACCACCCCATCTGGCTTCTCTCGACCCGGAGGAGCAATGGCTCTACTCCAAGCTCACCCGGATGGCTGAGCTCCTCACTATTTTAGAGTGAGAGCCCAGCCACCCTTTGGAGGAAGCTAATTTCAGAAGCTTGTATCCATAGGTGAGGGTTGGAACGTACAGTAGATTGACTTGTAAATCAAGAAATATATATGCGTATATACAGTGTATATATATATATATATATATATATATACACTGTATATATACTTTGTATATATATATATATATATGAGGTGGTGTTAACTGGGCTCCAGAGCTTCCACCACTCAGTCTCTGTCCCGATCCCGTTTCCTATCCCTATCATAATCCCGGTCACGTTCCTTTTCCTTCTCTCGATCTCTTTTCCATTCCCGGCTGCCTGAAGGGGTGCGCGATGTCAAAGCTGAGTCACAATCTCGACTGCGATCTCTAGGTTTTTTTTTTCCGCTTGACTCTTTTTTGGCATCCTATACACCTCCTTTAGATCTTTCCAACTTTCCAGAAGCCTGGCAGCCATGATGCTGATGTCCACGGCATTCAGTTGGGGTTCCTGACTCCTCTCGCTTTCCACATCAGTGACATATATACTATTTATACATGTATACAATATATGTATACTATATACTGTATATGTACGTATATATATATATATATACAGTGGTGGTCAAAAGTTTACATACACTTGTAAAGAACATAATGTCATGGTTGTCTTGAGTTTCCAGTTATTTCAACAACTCTGATTTTTCTCTGATATAGTGATTGGAACAGATCCTTCTTTGTCACAAAAAACATTCATGAAGTTTGATTCTTTTATGACTTTATTATGGGTAAACTGAAAATGTGACGAAATCAGCTGGGTCAAAAATATACATACAGCAACATGAATGAGCAATTTTGGAGACTTAGAAAGTTGTGTCAATGACATGAGCTTCATAGCATGACCTCTTAACTTCTTGTGAGTGATTATGAGTGACTACAGGTGGTGACTTCTCTGAGGCCATTTAAAAAGGGCTCATTGGATAAAAACACCCACAAACGCTACAATGGGAAAGTCAAAGGAGCTCAGCACAGATTACAAAAAGAGAATCATTGACTAGAACAAGTCAGGAAAGTCACTTGGAGCCATTTCAAAGCAGCTGCAGGTTCCAAGAGCAACAGTGCAAACAATTGTTTGTAAGTATAAAGTGCATGGCACTGTTTTGTCACTGCCACGATCAGGAAGAAAACGCAAGCTGTCACCTGCTGCTGAGAGAAAACTGGTCAGGAGGGTGAAGAGTCAACCCAGGAGCACCAAAAAGCAGATCTGCCAAGAATTAGAAGCTGCTGGAACACAGGTGTCAGTGTCCACAGTCAAGCGTGTTTTGCATCGCCATGGACTGAGAGGTTGCCGTGCAAGAAGGAAGCCCTTGCTCCAAAAGCGGCACCTTAAGGCTCGACTAAAGTTTGTTGCTGATCACATGGACAAAGTTCTGTGGTCAGATGAAACAAAAATTGAGCTGTTTGGCCACAATGCCCAGCAATATGTTTGGAGGAGAAAAGGTGAGGCCTTTAACCCCAAGAACACCATGCCTACCATCAAGCACTGTGGTGGTAGTATTATGCTGTGGGCCTGTTTTGCTGCCAATGGAACTGGTGCTTTACAGAGAGTCAATGGGACAATGAAGAAGGAGGATTACCTTCAAATTCTTCAAGAAAACCTGAAGTCATCAGCCCAAAGGTTGGGTCTTGGGCGCAGTTGGGTGTTCCAACAGGACAATGACCCCAAACACACATCAAAAGTGGTAATGGAATGGCTAAATCAGGCTAGAATTAAGGTTTTAGAATGGCCTTCCCAAAGTCCTGACTTAAATCCCATTGAGAACATGTGGATAATGCTGAAGAAACAAGTCCATGTCAGAAAGCCAACAAATTTAACTGAACTGCACCAATTCTGTCAAGAGGAGTGGTCAAAGATTCAACCAGAAACTTGCCAGAAGCTTGTGGATGGCTACCAAAAGCGCCTAATTGAAGTAAAAATGGCCAAAGGACATGTAACCAAATATTAGCATTGCTGTATGTATATTTTTGACCCAGCTGATTTTGTCATATTTTCAGTTTACCCATAATAAAGTCATAAAAGAATCAAACTTCATGAATGTTTTTTGTGACAAAGAAGGATCTGTTCCAATCACTATATCAGAGAAAAATCAGAGTTGTTGAAATAACTGGAAACTCAAGACAGCCATGACATTATGTTCTTTACAAGTGTATGTAAACTTTTGACCACCACTGTATATAGTCCTTAATTCCTTGACAAAGTAAATTTTTTTTTTTTTTTAATTTTCATTCCGTTATTTCCATTACGGGTTGCCTTAACAACAGCCTCAGCTGGGAAAACCCAAGCTTCCCTCTTCCGGGCCACTTCCTCCTGATTACCCGGGAGGATCACCAGGCGTTCCCAATCCAGCAACAAGACACCGTCTCTCCAGCGGGTCTGGTTCTGCCTCTACAGTGTTCTCTCGGTGGGATGTGGTTATTTTCATAAAATAATTAATTATATCCACAAACATACTCACATTAAAATGCTTACTACACACACAAAAAGTAAGATATTGTTACTTTCTGACCTGTTCAATGGGGACATACACTCCCGTCTGATGGATAACTCTTCTGTATATGTTTTTGAAGTAAATAATTTCATTGTTATATTTGTATACTTTTAAAAAATGTAAAAAATTTGGAGATGTTTTTGTGTCACTGTCTGTTGCTGGAATTCATTTGTATTCTCAAAACAGATTTGTTTGCTAATGATGCACACTGCTGTCATTTTTGTCACGAACACACCCCCATGAGACACCCGTTCGGATGTGTGTGTTTGTAAAAATGTCCCAGTTTGTGTGTATGTCTATGTGCTTGGTTCCCAGTGGGGATCAGGACAATGAGGCAGATGGAACAAAGACCATGTGTCACTGTTCTCTCCTCGGGGACGTGGGACAACACAGCAGCGCCATTTTTATTTTTAAATACAGGAAAAAAATCTTCATAAACATGTTTGTGTTTCCATTAATGAACATCAGTGTTCATTATTCTTTTTTTACAATAACAAATTTTAATCACAGATAAACGCAATTCCCAACTGCTGACACCGTCCTCTCATGGGTCATCCAGAGGTTATTGGTGTCACACGGTGGAGAGATTAAAAGAGGAAGTGACCATAAGAGTGATCGTATAAGACACGTAAAAGAGACAGACAAGCAAAAAGAAAGACAAGCTAGAGAGGACAAGAGGAAGAAGAGATGGAAAGTCAATGCCAGAGTTGACAGCAACCTCCGTTTAAGCACCCGTCTGCAGGATAGCCTGCCAGCTCCACCTTCTATCAACTCGGGATATTTCTCCTCTGAACACTGCTTTGCACACGGCTTTTAGAAGAGACTCTCAGAGTTCTTAATTTATAGTGAATACCATAATTTCTCGGCTATAAGGCGCATATAAATGTCTTAGATTTTCTTCAAAATGAGCGGTGCGCCCTTTCATGCGGTGCGCCTTGTGTGTGAGAAAAGGCGGACCTAAAAGAAAAAGCGGTGCCCGTGAGGCGAGGCGGACCTTAAAGAAAAAGGCATGAGAACGTTAAAGAGTGAAGTGTGGGTGTGGATTGTGTATAAAAAAGGTATGTGCTGTATGAACAACATTGCTGTTTTAATCCTGAAAATACAAAGAAACACGCTTATGACGCTCAGTTTAAACTGAAGGCAATCAGCTATGCGGAGGAACATGGGAATCGAGCCATGGAAAGGTGGAAGGCAGTGCCGGGCGAGTTATGCTACAGTTTGCCAATGGATTGTAGATGCTTGGACCAACATGTCTGCTGGTACTGTTATCCGAGCTTTCGCAAAAGCTGGTATCCTTTCTGAGGAGCCACACAGTACAGACAGTGACTTTGACAGCGATGAGCGAAGTGGACCTGCTCTGTTGGATTTTGCGCAGCTGTTCGATTCCGAAACAGAGGATGAGGACTTTGATGGATTTGAATAAAGACTATTACCGGTAATGTGTTTGTTTAGTATCGTTACTACTTAAATAAAGTACAACCAACCTCAGTTTTGCTCCCGATCTATTTTTTAATACGCACATTTGCATGCTTGCGTGTGTTGTTGTAAGGCGGTGTGTGACTGAGACTGCGCCTTTTCGTGCAGTCCGCCGAATGGTCGTGAAATTACGGTAATTATTATTCCAAAATTAAGTTAGGGTTCTGTTGTTATTTGGACTGTTTGTGAAGTAACATGTATACAATTCATTTAGATCAGAGGTATCCAAAGTCGGTTCTAGAGGGCCAGTGTCCTGAAGGTTTTCATTGTTTTCCTGGTTCAACACAGCTGATGCAAAGAAAGGGAAATCAACAGCGAATAGAATTTGGCACAATGACTCAATTAACTGGATCAGGTGTGTAGATGCAGGAACATATGGAAAACCTTCAGGACACCGGCCCTTGAGGACCGGATTTGGACACCCCTGATTTGGATATTGGTCATTTTTGTCAATATCTGACTTGTGTACAAGATGACACTTTTTAAGTAGAGGGACTCATTTCACATTAGGGTCCCACCCATGATGCTCCTTCCCCTTATAACCACTCCCCTATGGGCTGGAAAGAGGATGGTCGGTTCATTCAGGACCCATGTCAAACTTCAAAGGTGAAGCATGTTCTTTTCAGGATGGGTAGAAGCGTGAGTAATAGTCAGACTTTCACACTTCCTGGTTAGTCTTCTTCTTCTTCTCCTTTCGGCATTTCCCTTCAGGGGTCGCCACAGCAAGTCAGTTTCTTCCATCTAACCCTATCTGGTGCATCTTCTTTGGTCACGCCAACTATCTTCATGTCTTCCTTCACTGTATCCATGAACCTCCTCTTTGGTCTTCCTCTAGTCCTCTTTCCTGGTGGTTCCAAACCAGCATCCTTCAGTCAATGTACTCCCTCTCTCCTCTGCACATGTCCAAACCATCTCAGTCTGGCCTCTCTGACTTCATCTCCAAAACCTCTAACATGTGCTGTTCCTCTGATATACTCATTTCTAATCCTGTCCATCCTGGTCACTCCCAGAGAGATCCTCAGCATCTTCATCTCTGCTTCTTTCATCTCTGTTTCCTGTCTTTTCCGCAGTACCAATATCTCTAGACCAATCAGCATGGCCGGTCTCATCACAGTTTTGTACACTTTTCCTTTAATTTTAGCTGAAACTCTTCTGTCACACATCACTCCTGATATGTTTCTCCACCCGTTCCAGCCTGCTTGAACACGCTTCTTCACCTCTTTTCCACACTCTTCATTGCTCTGGACTATCCTAAGTACTTAAAATCTTCCACCTTCTTTATCTCTTCTCCCTGTAACTAATTTAACTAACTAATTTGTCCTTGACACCCAAAGAAAACCATGAGAATTATATCAGAATCTGCAATTTACTCATACAATAATCTCTCAATATCACAGCTCTCATTTTACAAAACAAAAAAAAAAAAAAAAAGAAATGAAAACACTGTCTAATCATCTGCCATAGCTTTTTTAAAAGATGGACCAAACGCATTTATGCCAGGCATGATCCCAAATAAGCACACAACATCTGGAGAGTTGTTGCGGGAAAGTATCTACAGTATCAAAGAGTGAACACATTTAAATCTCCTAAGCATATTGGAGAATAAAACATCTGTTACAATAAACCAACATAAATTAGTATATCACACATCTTGATGATCAATTAATGTTGAAATGCTTGAAAAAAAAAAAAAGAAGTAATGACATTTGCATGAGGTAAAAGATAAAGTAAAAAAAAAAACTTGATGTTCAAAGCTAAATTTTCTTTAAACACAATAACGTTTCTGGACATTGACATTCCTCCAAGTTTGGCCTGGAGTTCCTCCATCTCCTTCTTCTTTTGGCATTTCCCTTCAGGGGTCGCAACAGCAAATCAGTTTCTTCCATCTAACCCTATCTGGTGCATCTTCTTTGGTCACACCAACTATCTTGATGTCTTCCTTCACTCTATCCATGAACCTCCTCTTTGGTCTTCCTCCAGGCCTCATGCCTGGTGGTTCTAGAGGTCTGCCTAACCATCACCCCCCAATGCTCAAATGAAGGTATCCGAACAACATTTCACAGAGTGAAAGATTTAGGATGATATATTGAAGTGTCAACAATCTACAGTAAAACTTACCTGAGTTGTCTGTCCTTGCAGACGGCCACCATAACCAGCAGGTTTCCCAGGACGCTCATCAACATGACCAGAGACAGGAAGCAGATCAAAGCCATTCGCTTTGGCAAGCTATCGCTATGGAAACAATGGGAAAATAGAATAAGTATTGTACACACACACACTTTTACACCTTAGTTATATAGATACAACAAATATAACAAAAGTATATGCAGATAAAAGCAGAGGTGTCAAGTAGCGAAGTAGAACTACTTTGTTACTTTACTCAAGTAGAAAATCTCGTTATCTTTACTTTAATGAAGTAATTATTTTTTTGTCTACTTTTTACTTTTACTCACTACTTTTTTATGCAATTATCTGTACTTTTACTTCGTTCATTTTATAAAAAGTAGCCGCTACTTTCGCCATTTTGTCACCGTTAAAAATAAAGAAAAAAGTCATTAAAAACCAATCCGGATCAATTGCGCCATTTGATTTGAATGTGGTTGGATGAGGCGAGCTCATCCAACAGCTTCATCACTTCAACACGTGACACACAGCACGCGCGCATGCACGCCCCCACACCCTCCTGCTGTGTTTCAGGTGTCACGCAGGCTGTATGTACCTTAGCAACTTGTGAAAGACTATTCAGTATTGCCTCAAAAAACTTTGAAAACTACCTGCCTTCAAGGCTTAAAAACGCCTTTTAATTATTTTTTTTTTTAATTTTTTTAACATTGAGTGTGTTTGTGTCTTGAAGTTGGTTAAATTAGGTGATGCAGAGTGAAGCTTGATAGCTGAAGGGACGTTACATAATGTCCTGCTTATGTTATTACATTTGATTGTGTTCATTAATCAATTTCCAATAAAGATTATTAAGAAATAAATGTTTCTGATTCATAAAGTTTCACACCACAACACTTTCATTTATTATCATATTTCCTGCTCCTTGAAGCATGTGCTAATGGTTTAAAATATGTTCATACGCTTTTGTTAATAATATTTCTTTTTTTCTGACAATCACTATTACTTTTCTACTTTATTTGTTTTGAAAATAGGTTACCTTTTACTTTTACTTGAGTAAAAACCTTGAGTTGATACTTCTACTTTTACTAAAGTAGTTTTTTATCTTGGTAGCTATACATCTACTTGAATAGAAAATGTTGGTACTTTTGACACCTCTGGATAAAAGTGAACTCAATAATATGTATGCGTGCGAGTATGGGTCTCTTTCAGCTGTTCAAAAACAAGAAGTTTTTGTACAAGTCTTTTTTTTGTCCGTGAACTTTAACCAATTCTGTTTCTGAAAAACATCCACATCTCATCTGTCACTTGGACAGTCTATTTGTTTAGAGGCAGCTGCAAAGCATGAAACTAACTTTGCTTTATTGAGGTGTGAAAGTGATGGAAGACGAGTGGTACCGATGTGTTACCACATGCTGTGTGAGGAGTGAGTTTAAAGTAGAAAATATTAGTTTTTCAATTTTTACTGAAATCCCAGAGAGTAATCAGTTTCTCATTTGTGGGTTATTGGTAATAAATGTAGAATGAAGCGTGTGTGGTAGTCTGAGCGGCAGAAAGAGCTGCACTGGAAAAGAAATTAGGACCATCTGCAAAAAATGCCAACCAAGAACAGCTTTCTGTCAGGGTTTTAGGGATGTGGAAGGAGGAGGACCCAATTGCAGGACATCAAACAAGGTCCATTAACACAATTCAGGTAAGTCTGTAAAGCAAAGGGAACAGGATTAAGTCAGGATTTCAAAAGTTCAAATAATAACAAGCTCAAACATGGTCAGGCAACTAGGGTGACCTGGCTGGAAGGGATGGTATGACCCGACAGGGAAGTCCGGGGTGCTTGCCCTTAAATAGATGGCAGAGTGCACAGATGTGTGGAATCAGTAATCCTTCTCAGCTGACCCTAATCAGGTTGATCAGGAACACTTTCACCTTAGAAACTTTCAGCCATACTGCGTGGTTCATACGCCATAAATGTACTGTACATTCAATTCAATTTTATTTGTATAGCCCAAAATCACAGAATTTCCGTCTCAATGGGCTTCACAAGAAAAAGAGGAATGTATTAACACAAATAAACAGCAAGAAAAATAACTAACAAATGCACTACTAAACAAGACTAACTCCTAAAAAACCCATCAGTGGGGAAAAAATAAGAAACCTCATGGGGATCCACATGAAAGAGAGATCCCAACCCTGGGACAAGCAACCAATGTGTCAAAGATTATTGTTTAAATATTGGCTTATTCTACTCTACAGTTAAATAGCTTATTCATGGAGAAATTGTTTTTCCTGCATTAATTTAGAACGTCAACATAGTTTTAAAATCTTAAAAAAGTTATTGAAGGGCTGATTGATGCAGATGGAGCAAAACGGTAGGCATAGGTGTGGAATGCACGGTCCACACCACTCAGGTCCAAAAATGTTTGCTCATTGTCAAATTTTAAAGAAAAACAATTGGAGAGGATTTGAGTTTTGTGAATTATGCTTTTGTACGTTGTCATTAGAACGTATGTTTCGTCTAAATAGCTCATATGATGGGCCAGATTTTCTTGAATCACATTCTTCAGATGTTGGCTCAATGGTTGAGTGTTTATCCTTGGACCTGGAGAGGCCAGTTCAATCCCCGCAAAGCCACCTATGTGTCCCCGGAGCAGACACCTAACCCCCAGTTTCTCCCATCATTGGCGCTGTCATGGCTGCCTGCTGTGGTGCAATGCCGCAAAGTACCGTAATTTCACAACCATTAGGCGCACCGTACGAAGAGGCGCAGTCTCAGTCACACACCGCCTTACAACAACACACACGCAAGCATGCAAATGTGCGTATTAAAAAATAGATCGGGAGCAAAACTGAGTTTGGTTGTGCTTTATTTAGGTAGTAACGATACTAAACAAGCCCATTACTGGTAATAGTCTTTATTCAAATCCGTCAAAGTCCTCATCCTCTGTTTTGAAATCGAACAGCTGAAAATCCAACAGAGCAGGTCCACTTCGCTCCTCGCTGTCAAAGTCACGGTCTGTACTGTGCGGCTCCTCAGAAAGGATACCAGCTTTTGCGAAAGCTCGGATAACAGTACCAGCAGACACGTTAGTCCAAGCATTTACAATACATTGGCAAACTGTAGCGTAACTTGCCCGGCGCTGCCTTCCACTTTTCGTGAAACGATGGTCTCCTTCGGTCATCCATCGCTCCCACACCGCTCACACTTCACTCTTTAACGTTCTCATGCCTTTTCTTTCAGGTCCGCCTCGTGGGCACTGCGTTTTCGTTTAGGTCCCCCTTTTCTCACACACAAGGCGCACCGCACGAAAAGGTGCACCGCTCATTTTGAAGAAAATATAAGACTTTTATATGTGCCTTATAGCCGTGAAATTACGGTAATTTCTCCATTGTGCGACTAATACAAGAATTCTTCTTTGTCATCTAAGGTAAATCCAAATTTACTTGCTTCAATACTCCCAGCATCATGTTTCTGACTTTTGATTGGATTGTTTGCTTCTGGGTTTTTTTCTAAAAATAAAATAACTGATACACTTGTTTTTTTCTTAATCAATCAGTAATGTCTTTAATCCAGATTGTTTGCATTTCTGTTTAAACATCAAAGCATTTGGAACTGTCGAGACTCTCTTTTTTGTTTTTCTAATTAGCACAGTAATTAAAAGCCCAGTTGGATATTTGTCAATCATCCACCTGAGAGACCACCGGAAAAAAAATAACTCATCGAGCTTTCTTCTAAGACTTACACCTAATTCCCATTCCAGGTGATTGTGTTTATCATTTATCGAGAGATAATTAGATTTTTTTTATTCTTAAATCAGTCATCATCATCTTCTCATCTGTCTATCCCTTTCGGGGTTACGCGGGGTGCCGGAGCCCATCCCAGCCAATTTAAGGCAAAGGGCAGAGTACACCCTAAACAGGTCGCCAGTCTGTCGCGGGACCACACACATACAACCATCCATACACTCACACACTCATTCCTAGGGGCAATTTGGCACCGGCCAATCAACCTAGCATGCATGTCTTTGGAGGGTGGGAGGAAACCGGAGTCACCGGAGGAAACCCACGCAAACACGGGGAGAACATGCAAACTCCACACAGAAAGAACAGTGTTCTAAGGCTCGTCCCCACCCAGGACTCTAACCCACGACCTTCTTGCCGTGAGGCCTCTGTGCAACCCACTGCGCCACCGTGCTGCCGTATTCTTAAATTAACAAACACATAATGCAAATGTACCGTATTTTCCGTCCGCACTATAAGGCGCACCGCATTATAAGGCGCTACAGTAAAAGGCTGTTCAACTTTGTCCTCTAACTGTGGCCATCTTGATTTTTTTCCGCGAAAACTCTGTTTAGTCTTGTTTACTTGGCGCAGCGCATCCTCTTGCTTCCTCCACTTCCTCACCATTGATTCATTGATGTTAAACTCTCTCGCTGCGGCTCTGTTCCCGTGTTCTCCTGCGTGACCAATCGACTTGAGTTTAAACTCTGTGAAATGAGACGCCCTTTCATATTTTCCAGCATGTACCGCGTACTACTTCTTCTACGGGGGAAATGGAGTCAGCGGCTGCTTACCGCAGTTGCGACACCTGTTGTAGCTCAATATTAATCCATATATAAGACGCTCCGGATTAAAAGGCGCATCGTGGACTTTAGAGAAAATTTAAGGTTTTTAGGTGCGCCTTTTAGCGCAGAAAATACAGTATGTGTTACTTTGACTTTTATGACTCTCAAAGTTCTTGTTACCATCCGGTCGTAGGTTCAGATCCCTCGCATTCAAAACCAAGAGAGCCACATCCTCCTTCATACCCACCTCAATCCGACTGCTGAATGGCTGAGGGGCCTTGTGACGGATGGGCATGTACTGGAAAATGATAAGTAAATGTTCTCATTTATTGATTTTATTGTTTTATTCTGGTTTTACTTATTTATATTTTATTGTTTTATGATGTTTTTAATGAATGTGGTTTTGTATGTGGTTTTTAATGACTGTGTTGTCCTGGCGCTCTGGCTGCAAGTGAAGTTCCTAACGGACAAATAAAGTTATTATTGATTGATTGATTGATTGAAAGATGAATCATTGCGTCATTTTAATGCTGACTCTGCCACAACATCCCATGTTTTTGGCATTCGATTGACTGACTAAGTAAGGATCCTTTCAATGGACTCTTCTTTAAAATATATAGACACCTTGCAGTTAAAAATGATACATTGTCCTGAGTGCTAACATTAAAGAAAACCATATATAAGCTTGCTTATAATCCGCTGAAGGAAATGTGATGTGTTTATGGCGAAAAAACTGCAGGCACTGCATTTTTGTTGTATGAGTTTAACCTTGGCTTTGCTTCAGCATCTTATTATGAGGTAAAGGAGAGTATGGCATAAAGTTTAAAAAGCAAGTTGTGTGGAGTTCTTGTAAAATGCCTTGTTAAACTGTGGACATGTTTGAGATTGGTTGCGTATTAGCGTAATCCATGTGAGGATTGTGGTTTTCTCCTCTGGATTATTTGACGGGCAATGAGAATCTCTTTAGCCCTGAACATAGAATAAAATGTGCCTTTTTTCTTTGCAAATAAATAAAGACATTATACTAAGATGCCAATAAAAAAGATTGTTAGGCTTACGATTCTTGCCGTGTCCCTGTCTTCTGAATTATTTCACTGTAGCATCTCCGCTTCAAAGTCAAACTGATAGTGTCTACATAAAGCTTGCTCTTTGATCAGTGTTTTCAACTCACTAATCAGATCAAATGGGAACACTTTTAGCTTTGAGAAAGAGGTATCATTACCGAAAAAAGAAAAGCGAAGCAAAGCTTGTGCTCTTTGATCTCAAAATTGTTGGCAATGAAGTCTAACCTTAGTATTGTTGTAGCCTCTAGCTTTTAGCGCAGCTGTGGGGATGACAAGCAGGATAAGGTACAAGTGTCTGCTTTTGTTCAAGAGTTACCTGGGTAGGATAATGACTCAATCAGATGCAGAAGCAAAAGAAAGCTCTCTGCAAGCTTTCAAAACACACTGATCATTAGCTTGACTACATTTATAAGCCACTGGCGTATACCTCCTAATTCCTAAGCAAAGATTGATCTCAGCTGCCAAGCGTTATTGACAGCCATTATTATGCTTTTACTCAGCAACACGGTTGTTCTGCAGAAATGAGGTAAGCAGGTATATAGCACGTAGGATTTTCTTTTTGTTTTTCCAACTCCAGTAAATTGAAATATTTTTCATTTTCCTTGGCCTTGTTTTGGCCTTTTATGGTTCCAGCCATGCGTGTTTAATCTTTTAAAAGTTTTTATTTTTTTGTGGTTGCTAACAAATGGTTGTGTGTTTCAATTCTTAAGAGTGACTGGTTGTTTGTGTCATACGTTACCTCTAATTTGTCTGACCCACCTACTGTAATGCTGATTAGCCAATCGATTAGCCGTTTGACTGGTATGGCGATAATTGAAAAACAGCATGACTGGTGATGGAGTTTTTGAGAGGGATCGCCCTTCAGGCAGTGTCTAGGCAGTTTGGTCATCTTTATGGATGGTATGGTTAAGCAGTTGGTAAGTACAGCAGCCTTATTGCAAGAGGCCAGTTACACAGTGGGGCGAGGCTTGAGACATTAGACTTTTTGTATGGACTTTGTTGTCTGGGTTGTCTGGGTTCTCTTCAAGTACTCCAGCTTCCTCAAAAAACATTCATGTTAGGCTAGAGGGCCATCGGAAAGTTGAATGTGGATGGACGTCTCTCTTACAGTAATATTCCTTTATGTGGCCCTGGCACAACCTGATGACCTGTTGGAATACGCTCCAAAACCCCACAATTCCAAGTTGGATAAGCAGTTCAGAAAATGAATGAAAGAAAAGCAAGTTGTGTCGTGGTAAAGAATGAGCCGAGTCAAAAATGGAAGCTCTTGATTTACCAGTTGAAATGTTTGCAGAGGGATTTGGCGGAGGGATTTTATATCAATGGGGCTCTATGTTGGAATGCTGATGCTCTGCATACACAGGAGCCGAATCAGGTGGTTTGGATATCTAATCAGGGAGGTTCTTGTACACCTCGCTGGTGAAGGATGCCACATGCCATCATAAGGAGATCCAGAAGTACAAACATGGTCCATGAGTGAGGGTATGTCTTTATTGCTGGCTCAGGAACACCTTGGGATCCCCTCCAATAACTTAGTTGAGATCATTTTGTTTCTCTTTTCTTAGGTTGCTTTCCTTTGACCCAACTTTGGGGAAGTTATGATAAAAAGCCTTACCATATCATTTCAGATTTCTGCCTAATTAAATATATGCCAAAAACTTGAGATCTGCTTTCTAAAGAGTAGGTGGGTTAATTATGTGTGTTTGGAAAAGTGTTTCTTATGTTTAACAAGGTATGTGTTTACTTTTGTTTGCCTGGGACTCGTTAGGCAGTCATCCCTTGAAAATATGCAATCGGTCATGGGTTATGAATGATTCACTCATAAAAAAGCAGGTAAAGGTCTCATCAAGTGGACTGTGTTTGATGTCGGCTAAGATACTCAAATAGGTCAAGTACATGTTGGCATCAGCTTTTTGCCCAGCAAACGCAGACATAAATTCCCGAACTGAAACTACTTGAAAGTACTACTTGAAAGACTGATAAAGAAGGAACTGAGTGGGTAAGGTCAGTCGGAATGAATGTTCAATTTATTATAAGTTTTTTTTCACATGTAACTGTGATTTGAAATTACAAAGTCTTACAACAGTATGTGTGACTGGAAAAGCATTTGGAGAGCACAGACCTCCCCAAACGTCTGCAGAAAAAGGTTGCATTCATGTTCACGCTCACACCTAGTGTTGTGATGTGGAAGGAGGAGGAGGACCCAAATGCAGGACATCAAACAATATTCATTAAACCAAGGATCAGCAAAGCTGTAAGCAAAGAAAAGGGATCAAAATGGTTATCAAAAGAGTCAATCTTAGTCCCAAAGGATATCCGTTGGGTCGGGAGTCAGCCAGGGTTGGAAGGCATGAAGACCTGACAAGGAATGCTGGTGAGGCTGCCTTTAAATAGGTAGCAGAGAGATTAGGTGCAGTCGGTCCAATCAGGTGCAGGTGGTCCAATCAGGTAGAAATGTCCTGGCTAAAAGTTGAGATGGTCCCTGGCTCCCTCTGGTGGTGGTTGAGGGAACAATAACACCTAGTGTGAGTCACTTTGAACCAACTAATCAGCCCATAGGAACAATGTTGGTGGCGGGAAAACCCACATTTGAAGAAAGAGAAAATTAAAAAATTTGGTTTTTATTTTCTTTTGTCTATATAACATGAAAGTTGAAAAGGCTCAAATTAGCTAAAAATCTGAAAGAGCAGGAAAAGCTAAAGCTAGCTAAAGAAGCTAACGTCAGCGCTAAAATCTTTAAACGCTAAAAGGCTAATGTTAGCAAAAAGCTAAGAAAAAAAGCTAAGATGTTAAAGATGCTAAACTTAACCAAAAAGTGAAAAGATTATGTATTTTTAAAAAAAAAAAGCTAAACAGAACCTTTAAAACACTCCTGAACCCAAAGGATGATTTGGATCGCTCTTAAAATTTAATAACTTATTTATCCTCCCATTGTGAAAATATCAAAACAATTTTTTATAAAAATCCATCCATAATTTTTTTAGTTGTTTTGGTTTTTACAAAGCAAGCGTGCATGCACTTCTAATCACATAACCTTGTCGGGCGTAACAAAAAGACAACCACGTCAATCCGTGCACAAAGTACATCTGGACATGATTGTCAAAGAAATGAAGTGGCATTTTCCATGCATCCATGCACCTTTTCTATGCATCCATCAGCAGACTTTTGCA
The DNA here is from genome assembly GCA_902685375.1 of Neostethus bicornis. Taxonomy (NCBI): domain Eukaryota; kingdom Metazoa; phylum Chordata; class Actinopteri; order Atheriniformes; family Phallostethidae; genus Neostethus; species Neostethus bicornis. Next base: position 6,890,488 of record CACRXE010000076.1, on the reverse strand, counting down.
CAAAACCAGCACAGTCTTTTTTTTTTTTTCAGACCCCAGCTTCCGCTAACACAGCAGTCATAATTATAGAGATGCTGACACCTGCCTATATCCATACTTTCAAGTCAAACTTCCACATTTCTGCAATGGTAATGTCCTCCATGTTGTCTTACATGTAAAAAAAAAAAAGTTAATCATGTGAGAATTTAGTCTGTATCTGGTCATATCGCCCTGAAATCGGAGTACGTCATTATGTCATTGATTGAAATACAACTTTATGCTGAAATGGTTCAAGAGGAGAAACATGTCATGTTGATATTTGGTCGCAGTTTAACTGTTAAAAAGTATACTTTGTTTCATTTTAATGTCCTCTGACGACTCGCTCAATCTCTCTTAATTCCCATTTGCTACATCCCACAAATGCTTGAAATCCCAATACTTACGCAAAAAATGTTATGTCCAAAAAAATTATTCCTTTGGTTCATCTGGAATGTGTTATCTCGCAGGATTTTTATTTCTGAAATATACTTTTTTGAGATAATGTTTGCTAATTGAGGACATTTGAAAAAAAAAAAATACTGAACAGTGTTCCACATTATTATGCATATCCATATTTCCAGCAAACGGGGACTGAAAAATTTGCTTCTGGAAAGTTGAAAACATTCAATATTTAACAAAATTTAAGCCTTTCAAGAAATTTGTGTCTGATTCTGCGACCACATCATGCCGCGCAAAATGGGCAATGATGAGGAAGTTTTTTTGCCAGACAAATATGCCAAATTAAGAAAGCAGCTGCTAAAATGACATTACAAAACAAGCAAATTTAGGCCAAATTGTCATGTTGGTGTACTTACATAAGACGGGGACCAATTGTGAGCCGAGCTCTTACATTAAAACATATCCTGCTTATTTTAGAATGTGAGCGGGACAGAAAACAAAAGCCTTCCCGAAGATGAAGATCAATCTTGGATAATATTATCTGAACGCCTGGTGGGAGATGTTACAAATTGTTCAAGAATGAATGAAATAGAAAACCACTTCAGATTTATTTTTGAAGTGGAACTTGCTTTCAGTTATCCCAGAAAGTTGATTTTGTATAAATAATTCAGAATTTTATCTGAATGAAAAAAAAATATTGCTATTTTTACTCTTTAAAATTCATTTTAATAGTAAAAAGCTGGTTAAATCAAATAAAAAAATATAATGCAAAACCAGAAAGGAAGCGCAGATGACACAGAGTTCCATTTTACTGGAAACAGCTCACTAAGCCGTGCTTTGGTCGTGTACCCCAAACCTGTTAGTGCTACTTGGGTTAAAGTTTAAAACTGCAAATTGAAAGACTACTATTCATTTTTTTTACAAACAAATTCCTACCAGACCTTTCTATAAAAACAGCCATGACATGCATCTCAGCGGAACCCATCTTTTGGAACATCTATCTTTGATGGAATCACAGGTCTTGCACCTCCAAACTAAAAAAAAAAAAAAAAAAAGCATCTCCCTGTGCTTCTACTGACATTTCTGGGTTTTTAGACTCTATCTTAAATTGATAAACACACATCTCCAAGAAAATGCACAACTCAGGGTCAGTGTGGGAAGCATGTCTTGGAGTACAGCAACAATGAATTGGTTCTGGACAAATATGATTGATTTTCTTAACCGCATTATCCGGCAAGAGTAGAAGGACCAAGGTGAAAGGCAGGGTACACCCTTGACAGGTCAACAATCCATCACAGGCTTACGAGATATACTGTACACGACTGTAAAAGACCCACTTATTCTAACCTTTAGTCTTAAACTGTCCTCTTTGTCTTTCTAATTGATTTCCCATACATGTCAAAATACATTCTCCTCCATGGCATCAATGGCTGTTGAGCTCATGATTGAGTTCCATTGAGCCTGTGTGAATGTAAACATGCAGAGCCTGAGTCAAACATAAAGGGTACCATTATACTGACACAATATATACATGAACTTTAACCTGTGGCTGAGTTGGACTGCTGTGTGCAATCAGAAAGTCGCAGACTCTATTACTTCCTCAGACAAGGTGAGGGTGGCAGCTGGAGAAACATTTCTACCCCATAGAAGGTTCGAATTCACAATCTGTCACAGAACAGCTGGTTCCTTTTACTTTTACTCAAGACTAAATGTTTTAAAGCCTAAATTACGTTCGTCCGTGTAGTCCCTCATTCATCCAGGCGTGATCCATTGTAGAAAAAGTTTTAAAAAAGTCTTCTGGACAGTTTAATTCTTGATCGAGACGTTTCGACTTCCATCCGGAAATCATTTTCAATCTGATAGAAATGGACTGAAAACTGGATCTATTTATACTAACCTGAGTAAAAGGTAAAAAAAATAGTAAGGAAGGGCTCGACCAATGAGCCTGTGTTACCTACGATGGCCGTGAATGGCTCCTATTGTAACCACAGACCAGTAGACGATCCCTATTGTAATAATGCTAAAAGACTAGTGAATAGAAATTCCTGCTAACGAGAGGCGTGAATCTGGGTCACGAGGTGTCCTCTTTGGTCCAGGGCTTAAGAATGCTGCTGTAAATCCCGGGCAGAATGTATCTAACGCCTCCACTCCAATTCAGAGAGGGATTTTCTTTCTTAACAAAGATGGCTTCCTTCACCCCTCTTTCAAGCCATTCTTTCTCTCTACTTAGAATCTTCTCCTCGCTGTCCTCAAAAATGTGTTTGGTGGATTTAAGATGCAGATGTACAGCAGACTGTGGACCACTTGAGGCTTCTCTTCTGTGTTGGTAAAGTATTTTGTGGAGTGGTTGCTTCGTTTCCCCAATGTAGTGTTCTTTGCAGCTCCCTTCACTGCACCGGATCGAATAAACTACATTGCTCTGTTTTTCTGTAGGCATCCTCTTTCAAACCGTCCTTTCTGTCTACTTAGAATCTTCACCTCGCTGTCCTCAAAAGTGTGTTTGGTGGATTTAAGATGCAAATGTACAGCAGACTGTGGGCCACTTGAGGCTTCTCTTCTGTGTTGGTAAAGTCTTTTGTGGGGTGGCTGTTTTGTTTCCCCAATGTAGTGTTCTTTGCAGCTACCTTCACTGCACCAGATCGAATAAACTACATTGCTCTGTTTTTCTGTAGGCATCTTGTCTTTAGGATGCACTAGTTTCTGCCGTGATGTGTTGACCGGTTTAAAGAAAACCGGAATGTCATGTTGTCTGAAGATTCTCTGTAACTTCTCCTAAATTACGCTCTAAACTTTAAAGTTCATATGGAGGTAAATCTATTAAGATAATTAAAAGATCAATTTTGTCTCCAAAAAACCAAACAAAAAGAAACCAAAGTAAATCCTAGCTTCTAATCAAAGCCTTGCAAAGCATCTGTGGTGAATAGCTACAGCCTTCTGGGACGGATAATGTATCAGGTGCTATTTCTAAATGAGCTATTTATGTGTCCCTGATTGGCTCTAAAGAGCTGTGTGGATTTCCTCATTGATGACTGACAGCCAGCGGTGTCAGCGGGCCACATTAGTGATCTGGTTAGGCTAAAACTATCTCACACCCACTGCTAGGGAGAACGAGAAATCAGGTCTTACAGAATTATCTGAACAATTTAGCATCAAAAATGGACTCCAAGAAGGTGAGCTGATTGCACAAAAGCAGTTAGAAGTCTGAAAAGCTTTACCTTGAAATTTTCACTTCCAATCAGATGGAGTTTAAAAAAAAAAGTAAAAACTTTTTTTTTTTTTTACAAAGTTCTGATAATCCTTTTTATAAGACGTTTCTTTTCCTCCAAATTTTATCATTTGTGCATCATTATGTCTTGCTTGCTTATGTTTTAGTTTTTTTTAATGCAGTCTGAACGTTCAAACCTTGTAGCTCAGTCTTTATTTTAAATCAGTAACTTGTGCATTTTTGGCACTTTTCTTTCAGGGGTCAACCTGGCAAACAAATTGCCTCTTAAAAAACACTATCCTGTGCATCATCTGTTCCCACAGGTCTGAATAAAAACTGAAAAACAGTACTGCATTTTGTTACGGTTTTGATAGAGGAGTTTAAACTGAAAAAAGAACTGTATTAAGGATCAGGTTGTATGCAGATGACACTGTAATATACATCAAGAGTAGAGAACAGTTGGGGAAAAAAAAAGCTGGAGAGGTGGTTGTTTGCCTTGGAAAAAAGAGGAATGATGAAATGTTGGAATGAGAGGAAATGAAATAAAAAATCAAGATCACAGCTAGAAGAGATAATAGAGGTTGAGGATTGAAAGTATTTAGGCTCAACAGTTTAGGGAAACAGTGAGTGTGAAAAAGAGGAGCGTTGGCATATGCAGAAGGTTGTATATTGTTCACACATTCACTGATTATCGTAATTAAATATGCTGACGTTGGTTTGCCAACATTAGTGTGGAAAACAGTTGAGTGTGGAAAAGAGGTGAAGAAGCGTGTGCAGGCAGGTTGGAACGGGTGGAGAAAAGCATCAGGGGTGATGTGTGACAAAAGAGTTTCAGCTAAAATGAAAGGGAAAGTGTACAAAACCGTGGTGAGACCGGTCATGCTGATTGGTCTAGAAACAGTAGCACTGAGAAAAAGACAGGAAACAGAGATGGAGGTAGCAGAGATGAAGATGCTGAGGATCTGTCTGGGAGTGACCAGGATGGACAGGATTAGAAATGAGTATATCAGGGGTACAGCACATGTTAGAGGTTTTGGGGATAAGGTCCGAGAGGCCAGACTGAGATGGTTTGGACATGTGCAGAGGTGAGAGAGTACATCGGAAGAAGGATGCTGGATTTGGAACCACCAGAAAAGAGGCCTAGAGGAAGACCAAAGAGGAGGTTCATGGACGCAGTGAAGGAAGACATGAAGATAGTTGGTGTGACCGAAGAGGATGCAGCGCAAATGGTTGGATGGAAGAGGCTGACTTGCTGTGGCGACCCCTGAAGGGAAATGCCGAAAGAAGATGAATGTGGGTTTGCATCGTCTGTGCCCTGAATGAACTTCTATCCCTTTTTGAACTCACCACGGCACATTCATACTGTCCTGCTGTTATGCAACAACCTCAAAATCCAAGTTTTAAGCAAGAAATAAATATAAACCGCTGACAAAATTAAAAAAAAAAAAAAAAGCACAATAGTTTTTGAAAAATTATCTTTAAATTTTTCTGTTTTTGTATACTCTTAAAAAAAATCTAAATATATTTTCTGTCCTCTTTTATGTGATTGCAAATTTCTAAAGCTTTTTTTTTTTTTTAATCAATACTTCTTTGGGAATAATTTGTGAATATTTTTGCAGACATTGAGTTCTTTCTTTTTCTCTGTTTAGTCTTTCTATTAAGTTTAATTTACTTTTTGTCCAAACTAATAAACTTATACATCCGTCCTATACGGACAAAACATTTAAAATAAAAAATTAAAATAATGCATTCATTTTTTCTTCATACATTCTTTTTTTTTTCCTGTGCATAACCTTTTGTGACGGACGTCTTCCTATAAATAACCTGCTGAACCCTCCAATGGGATTCTTTCTTTTTTCAAAATGTTTCTGCACTTTGACATTTCCAGTAGATTCCATGTGCCGCTAAAAGCTTGTCAACTGGGGAGGTCCTCCATCTTTCTGTGTTTTTTAATTGAACATATTTTTTTGGACGGTTCAGAAGGCCTCAGCAGGAATCCCTAATTGTAAACATACAGCGGTCTCTCTCAGCAGGCTCATACAAGTGCACTATTATTCTGATGGTCATACGAGGCCACACCAACCATTCAGACTGGTATTAAATACTGTTTATCATCCACAGAAACAGAGACTAAATGTGTCGGAAAAAGCACACCACAGTCCCCTGCTGCCTTGAACCACAATAGGGTAAAATCTGAGGTTGAAAAAAGTAATTATGTCTGAAAGCTGTAAAGAAAACTAAAATATGAAAGTAGGTGGTTCACTCGACTGGAAAAATTCAACAAAGGAAACAAATGGATGCATCAGTATGAAAGGCCTTGATGGGGTTCTTCTTTCACAGTATGGGAATGGGCAGTGAACTTATTCTCACTCCTGATTCTTTAAATACTGACGCCATATTTAGAGCTGTTAACATCCCAGCCTGCCAACAAGATGGCACTAGTGGTCATTAAATATTCATGAGGTATTACAAGATGGATTTTCTAAGGTTTTTCCAAACATGGAACTCTGTTTTAAATGACGTAAAATCCTGGCTATTGTGCAAAATTGCACGGGAATGTGTGTTTTAAGGGCATTTAGGTATTAATAGGACATCTACTGTACTTTAAATACCGTATTTTCACAACCATTCAGATGAACACTACCCTTGCTGTGACTCCGGGAGGTCTGACAAAGAAACTCCAACCGCTGGACATCGGCGTGAGCCGGCCGTTCAAAGTAAGGCTGTGAGCGAAGTGGGAGCGATGAACGACCGAAGGAGACCACAGATTCACGAAGGGAGCAAGGCAGCGTCGGGCAAGTTATGCCACAGTTTGCCAATGGATTGTAGATGCTTGGGCCAATGTGTCTGCTGGCACTGTTGTTCGAGCTTTCGCAAAAGCAGGCATCATTTCCGAGGAGCCGCACGGTACAGAAAGTGAACCGGTACACGGTACAGAAAAAGGAAAGTGAACCTGCTAGGTTGGATTTAGCGCACCTGTTAGATTCTGAAACAGAGGATGAGGACTAGGATGGATTTGATTAATGACTTTATGGCGACTGTAACTAATATTTAAATAAAGCCAACCAAACTTGATTTTGCTCCCGATCTAGTTTTAAATACACACACTTGTCTGCTTGTGTGTGTAGTTGTAAGGCGGACATACATAGTAGAGGATATATACGTATTTAAAACATGCGCCCTATTATCAGGTGAGCCTTGGGTGTGTTAAATACAGAGCACTCAAAACTAGAATTGCGCCTGTTAACACAGTGTGCCATTTGGTCGTGAAAATACGGTACAAAAGAGTTGCGAGGTGGAAAAGAATTGTTGGGGGAAACTTTGTCTATTGAAAAAAAAGAGCTAATTTACTGTAATTTTTATCGGCATCAATAACTAGGGTTTATTGTAAAGCTGAATGGTTTAAAAAAGAAAATATCCACGAAAGTACATCTCTCTGAACACTATTGGTTGATATCAGATTTTAGACTTTAGAAATTGGACCTAGCAGACTCAATGAAGATGAAAGAAATACCAGTATGTTACTAGCTCAAGTTACCACGTTCAAACCACAAAACGTCATGTTCCACAGACTTGCCACCAGAGGGAGCCTTGGACCTTCCCTCATCCCCCTGATTGAGACATCTGAGGGTGATTTTTCTGATGCCACCCACCTGTGGATCCTGGTGGCTATTTAAGGGCAATCGCCCCAGACATTCTCGTCGGGTCATACCATTCCTTCCAGCCAGGTTTCCCTGGTTGTCTGACCAAGAAACACATTCTGAAATACCACTAAAACTTTGTTTTCTTTCCACAGCATTACTGGACTCCCATTCTCATATGAACCATGTTTTCTGTCCTGCATTTGGGTTCTCCTCTTTCCACCTGCACCGCATCATGAGACAAAATATCAAAAAGAATCTCTTAACACAGAAGAAATCCAGCTGTTTTAGAGAAGTTTTGGACCCCTGGAATGATTTCTGCAAGCCAAGAACAATTCACATAGATTTACTAAACTTAGTCAGACAGATGGTTTTCAGAATCTGCGAACAGATGCAAGTGGCTTTCATCCAAAATCAACTTTTTTGAGGCTTCTCAGTTTGTTTGAACATTTTTTCCACAATAAAAACACACCTGAAGTATTTTTTTTTTTTTTTTCCTTTATGCATTTTTTGAGTTATTTGCCAGCAAACTCTCCCGTCCAGTATTCAGACGCTATCCGAGCATTCTCTTCTTCTTGATCACAAATTTTGTGCTATGCCACACCCACAGTCTAATCAAAGCAATCTTACAAGTGGTCTCTCGTTTTAAGAGCAAGTGCCGTTTTTATGTAAATGGGCAGTGCTTTTCCATCTTAAATGGACTTTAAGCTGTGTCGTTCACACACCCACTGAAGGAAGTAGACAGGGAGCTAGAGCTTAGTGATTTGCGCATTTTAAAGCTCGCAAAATGGACAGTGTTTATCTACTGTATACTTGCTATGAAATAACAAGCTTTACTCCATGAAAACACAATGCCATGTCTTCAAACGACCAGTCTATCAAAGCTTTAGTTTGCTATGTTGGTGCATTGCTTCGTCTTTCGGCATTTCCCTTCTTCTTTCCCTTCCCGCTCTGTTTTCAGAGTCCACTTCCTTACAGTCTTGTTTGGACACGGGCTTCCGCAAGGCGATGGGGACATAGCACGGTCTAAGATAGACCTACTAAGGGCTGTTGCTCTGTATGCATTTAGTATGTTTGCATACAGGAGGTCCACAGTTTTATTTTCCCTAGTGGGACAGTCCACGTACTAGGTGAAGTCCACAAGTGATCTGTTCTTGTTCACGTTGATTTGGTTAAAGTCATCAGTTATGATACAGAAAGAGTTAGGCTGCTGTGTCTTCCTCTTCTTCTCCTTTCGGCAGTCCCCTTCAGGGGTCGCCACAGCAAGTCAGTTTCTTCTATCTAACCCTATCTTCTGCATCTTCTTCGGTCACACCAACTATCTTCATGTCTTCCTTCACTGTATCCATGAACCTCCTCTTTGGTCTTCCTCTAGTCCTCTTTCCTGGTGGTTCCAAACCCAGCATCCTGCTTCCGATGTACTTTCTCTCTCTCATCTGCACATTTCCAAACCATCTCAGTCCGGCCCCTCTGATTTCATAACATCTTTATATGTTGGTGCAATGCTGTGTGGAAAATTTGATTGCCACTTTTTAGAACAAATCAAATGCCAACTGGGCATTGTCAATATATGTATAATCTCATTTTTTTTTTCTTCTAATTTGAAATATTTTATTTTTACTCAAACATTCTATAGCAATATGAATTGCAACAAGAGCTTCTTTGTCATGGATCTTCATCCGGTACCAGTTTGGCAACCGTGTGATACCATCATTCCTGTATGAAGTTAAAGTTCTACTTTTGGAAAAAAAAAATGGCATGAACTCTTTAGAAAATAGGCCAATCAATTACACATAGGATTTATTTATAGGAATTATTTTAAACAGCAAACTAGATTAAATGGATATTTCTGTCTTGTTCTCATGGTCTTAGAACATGAGGATAAACTCTTACGTATCGTCATGGCAACTTGATCATCCTAAGTGGTATTTTTATGCAAACCAAAAACACTTTTCCAGTCACCAGAATCCATAAAGCATCATCTATAACCTTTTCGCTTCTAAATGCTGAAACTGATCCATCCCATTTCGGACTGAGTGGAAGGTTCCTTTGGACAGACTCCATAGTGATTCGCTCATGGTGTTAGCCGTGTTTTTCTTCTTCCCTGGGATTATTTTCTTAGCTGTGTCAAGGCCTTTTTAGGTAGGCGCTTACGACGGCAGCTGCAGCTGGAGTTAACGTCAAGAAAACACGTTTCTGTTTCTAATCCTGCAGCTCAGAGCAAGAGTTCACTTCTAATTAAGTTGTGTTATCTTTACCTTGCTTCTGACAAGAGTTTATAACATAAATCTGAACAGCGTGACTCAATCCAAAGGTCGGCTGGTTTAAAAGCTTTACACAGGGAACATTTTAGTTTTTGTAAAAAATCTAAAAAAAAATGCCTTTTTCCTGCAGTGAAGATTTTAAAACGGGCCATCACCAAAACTGAGGAAGTCCAAAAAGGCCAATGAAAAGACGTTTTACTGGATTTTGATTTACTTAAAATGAAAAAAGAAAGAATAACACCAACAACTGGTAGCAGGTGCAATGAAGTCCGCAAATTGCGATGAAGTAAACTTGAATATAGTTCGAGAAAAACACAAGAAGGATGCTGGGTTTTGAACCACCAGGAAAGAGGACTAGAGGAAGACCAAAAAGGAGGTTCATGGACGCAATGAAGGAAGACATGAAGATAGTTGGTGTGACCAAAGAGGATCCAGGAGATAGCGTTAGATGGAAGAGACTGACTTGCTGTGGCGACCCCTGAAGGGAAATGCCGAAAGAACAAGTATGTGATCGGAGCCTCTTGACATTTTAAAAGTTATACACCAACCATGATCTAACTGAAAGACACACCAAGAGAAACAATTACGTTTTAAAGACAACGCCTCCACGCTACTGCCTTCGATTTAGCAACGACCAAAAGATGGAGAGGAACATCTAACACACTTCATAAAACACAGAAAGTTTCTTCTTCTCCTTTCGGCATTTCCCTTCAGGGTCACCACAGCAACTATCTTCATGTCTTCCTTCACTGTATCCATGAACCTCCTCTTTCCTGGTGGTTCCAAACCCAGGATCCTTCTGCCGATGTACTCTCTCTCTCTTCTCTGCACATGTCCAGACCGTCTCAGTCTGGCCTCTCTGGCTTTTTCTCCAAAACCTCTAACATGTGCTGTTCCTCTGATATACTGATTTCTAATCCTGTCCATCCTGGTCACTCCCAGAGAGATCCTCAGCATCTTCATCTCTGCTACCTCCATCTCTGTTTTCTGTCTTTTCTTCAGTGCTACTGTCTAGACCAAACAGCATGGGCAGTCTCACGACGGTTTTGTAGACCTTTCTTTTCATCTTAGCTGAAACTCTTCTATCACATATCACACCTGATCGCCCCCGAATACCCGCCCCCCATTCCAGCCTGTTTGAACACAGGAACATGGGAAAACACAGAAAGCTAAAACTAAATAAATCCAGAAAAAATTAGACTGAGATTAAACTAGTTCAAGATGATCCTATAAAGAGCAGTATTTTTTATTTTTCCAACCACTGCTCATCTCGTTAACGTTCCGTATCCATTGTCTTATTACGTTCACATTAATTAAACCCAAATCTCTCCATAAAGAAACACAAACTTTTGAAACAGAAAGCCAAAAATATAAATTCCGAAAAAGAACGATGTGCTAAAAAATAAAAATAGCTGGTCTCATGTTTTCCAAAATTTCCAAACTGCAGCAGCGAGCACGTCGTGTTTATTAGCATCATTCCACATGACATTTCTGAGTGAAACTCAAATTTTCAATTGACTATCCTTCATGCAAATCTCTGCTGACTCATTTTTTCCTTGTTAGATGTTGACCTTACGAACTCAAACGCTGTCAGAGCTCGTACATCAGAGCTGCATCCCGGCTGATTGGAATGACTTTTAATCAACTGACGGATGGCTGACGAGAGATCTGCGAGCTGAAACATCACGAGGAATGTGACACTTTGGGTTGATTGGCTTCAAAATGTCTGCTAAAAATTACCTGCAATTCATCTGGTTTGCTCACAGGTAAAAATTCAAAGCGGCTGCATATAAAGTAGCTGGTAACCGTGGCAACGGAGATGATGCTCGTGACTGCATACCAACAGTCTGATTGCAGAATTCTTCTTAGGAACACAAATATCTCAACAGCCTAAATTTCTTTGATATAAATTGTATTAAACCATTTCATTTTTCAATGTGTTCTGATTATTTCTTGATTTTTTATAATAAAAGTGTGACGAGATATTTCTTTGATGTGTCGACCATCAAGCTCCTTTGTTATATGAGGGCAGGTGAGCTGTGTAGAATGTGTGCTACGTGCCAGGTGATGAAGTCCAGTACGGTTCCATGTTCCAGATACCAACCCTTGATATGACCAGGAAACCAATTACCTCCAGATATCTCAGTAAAATGAAAACCAAAGAAAGACGTCTCGTTATTTCTACACTTCTGATGCACCAGATTTCTTTAAGTCTTATCAATTAAAACTCTCAAATTTTCAATCATGTCTTAGCCCGCCCACTGGCCTTATGCCTCGTATACGCCAGTTTTCGTATAGACCAATGCATTCAGGATCAAAATGACCCAGCATCCATTTATTATTTTAAATTTTACTTACTCTATGCATACCTCACCAGGGAAATTTGTGTGTTGCACTCCTACACCACAGCAGGCTGTCACGACGGCGCCATTGGTGGGAGAAACTGGGCGTTGGGTGTCTTCTCCAAGGATCCTAGATGTGCATTCAGTGGTATGCGAACCCGCAAACTTCCGGTTGATTATTCGGTCCATGTTCAAACGCTCTAACCACTGATTTGAACTGTTTTATTACCAGCTAACATAAAATTACGTAAAGTGTTTAATTGATTTAAAATAACACTTTTTGATGTGGGTTGCGCGGTAGCATAGTGGTTAGCAAAGTGGGCTCACAGCAAAAAGTAAGGGGTTCAAATCCCGAATGGGACGAGCTTGGGAAGACTTTCTCTGTCGAGTTTGTATGTTCACCTCGGATATGCGTGGGTTTCTTCCGAGTTTCATCCCACTCTCCAAAAACATGCATGTTAGGCTTATTGGCCTCTATGAAACTGTCCTGAAAAATGAGTGTTCGTACCAATAGTTGTGTGTGTAGGGCCCTGCGACAGACTGGTGACTTGTTCAAGGTGTACCCTGCCTCTCGCCTTGAACCAGCCGGGATAGGCTCTGGTGATCTCATCAAGGAATAAGCAGTTCAAAAGATGACAGACTTTTTGGTGCTATTTGGATTATTTGCATTTGTCTGAAACTATTCAAGTCTTACTTATTCTAATTTTCATCAATTTTTTTTTTTATATTCACAAGTGCTCATTGTCTATATTTACCATCTAGATTTGAACAGAAATAGTCTGACCACTACAAAGAAAAAGTCATTTGGGCTCATGAGACAGTTGCCTGAACATAATGTGATGATGCCGTTTCACATAATGGGTCAGTAAATGATGCGTGACCAATAGTGTGGGCAGGAAAGTACAATAAACGACCAAAAACCATGCTGACATTAAACACACACCAGGGACGAATTGAAAATAGAAATGTCCACTGCGTTATGTGTGTGTGGGAGTGTGTTAACCCTACCTAATGATAATCACGATGTCCTTTTCTCTGAAACATGAAGTTAAATCTGATGGTTTTTATGGGGCATTAGGATTCATGTGACTGAGATATGGGAGACATAGATTTTGAAGAAAATGCCAGTGAGACCACGGTACTGGTATCTCTTTGATATTTCTGTTGTATGATCACAAAAAGCGGAAGCCGGATTTGGAGATTAACTTAGCTTAAAATATTCTCCCAGACTCAGTGAAGTTCTTCCGTTCCGTTCCGTCATCTTCCGATTGTTCCGCGGTCGGGTCGCGGGGGCAACAGCCTCAAGCGGGCAGCCCAGACCTCTCTCTCCCCGGCTGCATCCTCGAGCTCACCTGGAAGGATCCCAAATCGTTCCCTGGCCAGCTGTGAGACATAGTCTCTCCAGCGGGTCCGGGGTCTGCCCCTTGGTCTACTCCCGGTGGAATGTGCCCGAAATACCTCGCCCGCGAGGCGCTCGGGGGGCATCCTGACCGGATGCCCGAACCACCCCATCTGGCTCGAGGAGGACAGGCTCGACACCGAGCTCCTCCCGGATGGCAGAGCTCCTCACCCGATCTCTGAGTGAGAACCCAGCCACCCTGCGGAGAAAGCTCATTTCGGCCGCTTGTACCCGTGATCTCATTCTTTCGGTCACCACCCACAGCTGGTGACCATAGGTGAGGGTTGGAACGTAGATCGACTTGTAAATCGAGAGCTTTGCTTTTCGGCTCACCTCTGTCTTTTACCACAACGGACCGATGCAGCGTCCTAGTTATTGCTGATGCCGCACTGATCCGCCTGTCGATCTACCGCTCCATCCTTCCCCCACTCGTAAACAAGACCCCGAGATAGTTAAACTCCACTTGGGGCAGGACCCTGTCCCTGACCCGCAGGGGGCATTCCACCCTTTTCCGGGCGAGGACCATGGTCTCGGATTTGGAGGCACTAATTCCCATCCCGGCCGCTTCACACTCAGCAGCAAATCGATCCAGTGAGAGCTGGAGATCAGTGAAGTTCTCAATTCACAGATTTCAGGACACACTGCAGATCTTGTAAGACTGCTCTTCTTTTTTTCAGCATGAATTGTTTCTTTCTTTTTTTTTTACTCTCTATTCATTCCTCACCAGAGAAATTTGTGTGCTGCACTCCTACACCGCAGCAGGCTGCCACAACGGTGCCAATGGTGGGAGAAGCAGGGGGTTAGGTGTCTTCTACAAGGCCGTAGAAGTGCACTAAAATGCAAACTAAATTTTTTATCAGTGCAAAAACTAATTCAGTGTTTAATATATGCTTGAGATATAATATTGTTTTTAATTAAATAATCAAACAATTTAATTTCAAGCATAATGTCTCCATTTTGAAATGTCACCGATGATGTAAAATGCATTTGGTTTCAACAATATTTTTTCCTACATAGCTTCCATTTTTCTATTGTTTAATTTTCATTTATTAACACATGAAATACTTTTTAACATCTCAACATATTAATTATTCAATATTTTTATTGTTTCATAATTTAGGCCTCCTAAAAAAATTCTACAAAAACCAAACCCTACATTTTTTAAAAAATTTAAAAGCTATTGTTTCCATCAGACGATTACAAAACGCGGACTACATAATTTATGCTATGGTATAAACATGCACATTGTTAGGGTAATTGGCATTCCTAGAATCCCCCTGGGAGAGAATGAAAGCACTATTGGGTGTTTGTCTTTTTGTGTTGGCCTTTGCATGCACTGGTGACCTGACCTGTGTTTAACCTCCCTCTTGCCTAATAGCCACTGTGATATGCTTCGGACCTCAAGTGACCCTGCACAGAAAAAGGACACAGGGGCACAGACAATAGAAGGAGGCATGGATATATTACACTATTATAATAACATTAAAATTTAATCAATTCAATGAGGAAGTGAAACAATGAGGAAGTGAATTAACATTTATATATAATATGTAATATATAAGATATGTAATATGTAATATAATAATGTAATCTATGTAATATATCTGTAACATATACGGATGTAATATCGTAACCATCCATATTACATTCGTATATGGATGGAACATATATTACATCTGTATATGGATGCACTCCTTATATTACATATAAGGAGTGCATATATATATATATTACATATGTCATATAGTACATATATAGTATATTTGTAGTACATACTGTATGTTATATAGTACATATGTTATATAGTGCATATGTTATATATAACAAATGTACTATATATATATATAACATACAGTATGTACTATATAACAAATGTACTATATAACATACAGTATGTAATATGTACTATATAACATACAGTATGTACTATATAACATATGTACTATATAACATATGTACTATATAACATGTGTACTACAAATAAATAACATGTGTACTATATAACATGTGTACTATATAACATGTGTACTATATAACATGTGTACTATATAACATGTGTACTATATAACATGTGTACTATATAACATATGTAATATATAACACATGTACTATATTACATGTACTATATAACATATGCAATATATAACATATGTAATATATAATATGGTACCCATATTTATAACGTTTACTGTAATGTCATGATGCCATGCTGCAAATAGACCTAATCTTTTAATCGATAAAGCTGTGATGAACCAACATGCTCCACTCTGTTCAGGAGCTTTGGTATCGATTTTTGTTCCGATGTCATACCTCCAACACTGTCGCTTAATTAAACTTCAAATCCCTGAAGCAAACATTGAGATTTCCCATTTTTAAAGGGGAAGAAATACAGACGGAAATACAGCTGTGAAGGAAATCAGTGAACGTTTTCACCAGTTACTTCCAAGACTAATTGCATCTCAGTCTGATTTAAATTGAAACTAGAAGCAGAAAGCGGGATGGATCCGACAGCTGGGAGAGTTCATGTGGAATAAAACAGCTCTACATCTAATTTGAGGCAAATTGTCTTCAAAAACAAAACATATGTCTGACAGCTTCTCAAAGTGGTCTACTACTGGTCTAATTCTGATGTCGGCTTAGACACATGATTTACAAACTTTGCGTTTTTACAGAGATCAGTCAAGAATTTTAAGGCCATTCATTTTTTTTCTCAAGCAGACACAAACATCATTTTTGAAACGCTAAATATAAATTAACTATCATTTAAAATAAACTAGCAAAACAAAGAGTTCAAAATCTCTTCTTTCTTTAGCAATTCCGTTCCGTCGTCTTCCGCTTATTCCGGGGCCGGGTTGCGGGGGAAACAGCCTCAGACGGGAAGCCCAGGCTTCTCTCACCCCGCTTGCATCCGCCAGCTCACCCGGAAGGATCCCGAGGTGTTCCCCAACCAGCTGTGAGACATAGTCTCTTCAGCAGATCCGGGGTCTGCCTCTAGGTCTCCTCCTGATGGGACGTGCCCGAAACACCTCACCAGTGAGGCGCTCGGTGGGCATCCTGACCAGATGCCCGAACCACCCCATCTGGCTTCTCTCAACCTGGAGGAGGAGCGGCTTGACACTAAGCTCCTCCCGAATGGCAGAGCTCCTCACCCGATCTCTGAGTGAGAGCCAGTGTTGTTTTCATAAAAGATAATGACAACTAAACTATTTTGTTGACAAAGCTTTTTTTTTAATGACGATGACATAACGATAACAAAATAAATGCGACTTTTTGGTGACAAAATTGTGACGAGACGTTTGCAAGTTTCTGTTGACGAGACAAAAATGTAACGAAATGAGTGTCAGTTTCACATTTCTGTCTGTGAAAAGAAAAAGCACTGCGGCTGCATTCTGTCTCTCACGGCGGCACGCCCCCCACAATGATGCACGTTCACACCGTCTACACAACACACCTGCCGCCACGAGGAAGTCACAAACCATGGTGAAAACAGCAACAAAGAGGCTTGGTGGTCAGAAACTTAAAGTTTTCTACATATTTTGCGCAAACAGCATGCTAACTTCAAGATAATGCTAGCTTGTCGGCGCTGCTAACTTCCTAGTTAGCTTGTTTGTGCTAACGACTGCTTTAAATGCATTCCAATAATTACTTTGTTTACAGGTTTATTAAAAGGTATAATTTTTAAGTATACATAAGTTACAACGTTCCTCACTAAATGAAGAATTTGTATGTATTTTACGTTGTTTTACAATGTTTGCTGTTTTGCGCAAATTAAATCGAGGCAGGGTTGTCTTTTTTTTTTTTTAAACAAAAAACCTGCACCATTTTCAGTAATAAAGCTACAATGGTTAAAGTAAGATATTTTTTTACACTAAAACTAGACTAAAAACGTTCTCTGTCTTCCCTGACGAAAACTCTTTTGGGTTTTTATTGACTAAAACAAAAATATATAGAAATGACAAAAATGTGACTAAAACTTAAGTTAATTTTCGTTCCAAAGACTAAGACTAAACAAAAACTTAGATGGCTGCCAAAAACAACATTGGGTCTGCCTCTTGGTCTCCTCCAGGTGGGACGTGCCCAAAACACCTCACCGGCAGGGTGCTTTGGGGGAATCCTGACCAGATGCCCGAACAACCCCATCTGGGTCCTCTCGACCTGGAGGAAGAGCGGCTCGACACTGAGCTCCAACAGAATGGCAGAGCTCTTCATCTAATCTCTGAGCGAGAGGCCAAAACGTATCTCTACTTTAGCAGTTCAGACTAGTGAAAACAAATGGTCAAATCAAGACACATCGTCTTGATTTGACCAAAAGCAAACTTCGTCTGCGTCAAGAAAGGTTGTATTAGGATAGAATACAGAGTTATTACACTTATCATAGAAAAGATGTATAACTGTGCCACCTTGATTTGTCTTTGAAGAATAAACTTGAAGCATGAGCAGGCAGTCGAAAGAGACACCTAAAATCTCCGACGCAATGTATTCAGAAAATGAGATTTTTTTTTTCTCTCCTGTAGGGATTCTTGAGATGACTCGTATGAGTCATTACACAGCTGTACAATTTTAGACAAAAAAAAAGAACAAAAGTGAAACTCTGCAGAATCTGAAGTGTGATATGTGCTGTGGTACACAGCTGCAACAAAAGGCTGGTAGATTTAGTTTCCATCTCTCTCCCACTAGGTTTGTTTATTTTTGGTGGAGAAAATGGTGCGATTGCTCTGTTGAGATCCACAGTCAGTCTGGGGACAAATGTCTGCATTTCATAAGATTGCGGCTTCTCAGATCTGAGAAAAGTACAATAGTGAGTGCAAATATAGCTGAAGGGATTCCTGTCCCAGACTGACTGAGCTCAGGAAAGAAGGAGAGTTTATGTAAAGGATCCACAAAGCAGATTAATAAAAGAGATATGGAAAGACAGACGGAGGAAAGCGGAGCAGGAAAATAAAAGTGAACATAATGTGCCTGAGGATTAATGAATAGGGATTACATCAAATCTGCAGACTTTCTATGACTGACCCACATTAATCCTACGTTTTGTATTGTTTTTCAGAAATGGACTCTAAGTGAGGTCAAACCTGGACGGTTTCTATTTTGCTCATCGAGGATTTCTTACCAAATTAGTTATTTAATCAGAATCAGAATGCTTTTATTGCCATGTCAATGAAGAATATCAGAGACTAGGAACTTGCTTTGATACAGCTGTGCAATAATATAAAATAAAAAAATAAAATAAATAAAAATAATTTTAACAAAACAGAGTGCTCAGAAAGAAAAAGAAAAGTAGTGCAATGTCATAGAAAATAATAAAAAAATAATAAAGATAGTAAAGTGACAAGAGGGAGGTGACTAAGAGATGTGGGGTTCAGGTTATAAAGTATTAATTAGACTAACGGCAGAAGGGAAGAAGCTGTTTTTGTGGCGGGACGTTCTGGTCCGAATGGACCGGAGCCTCCTGCCCGAGGGGAGTCGCTCAAAAAGTCCATGTCCAGGGTGGGAAGGGTCAGCTGCTATCCGACCTGCACGCCCCCGAGTCCTGGAGACGTACAGGTCTTCGAGAGATGGAAGGCTACAGCCGATCACCTTCTCTGCAGAGCGCACAATGCGCTGCAGTCTATGTTTGTCCCTGGCTGTGGTTCCAGCGTACCACACGGTGATGGAGGAGGTGAGGACAGACTCGATGATGGCTGTGTAAAACTGCACCAACATCTGGGCGGGCAGCTTGGCTTTCTTCAATTGCCGCAGAAAGTACATCCTCTGCTGGGCCTTTTTGATCAGGGAGCTGATGGACGGCTCCCACTTTAGGTCCTGTGTGATGGTAGTGCCGAGGAAGCGGCAAGAGTCTACAGTGGTGATGGGGGAGTCTGTCAGTGCAAGGGGGGTAATGGGTGCTATAGCTTTCCTAAAGTCCACGATCATCTCCACTGTCTTCTGAGCGTTGAGCTCCAGGTTGTTGTTCCTGCACCAGGACACCAGCCGGTCTACCTCCATGCTTTCCCACTTTCACACTTTCAGAGAGACTCACAGTCTGACATTTACTCTTTCTCATTGAATTTTAAAGTCCCTGCAGCACACGAACAACTTGGAACTTCTTTTATAAGCAAAAAAAAAAATCTGGGTGGTAATTATTCCTGTTGTGAGAATTTATTTTACCAACCAAATTAGAACAGAAAAAAAAAGACTGAAAAAAGAATTCCATTGCAACGCAAAAATTAATAAGCACTTAGTTGCATCTTAAATTGAAGACGCGTATTATAAAGTGAGCAGGGGAGCGTTTTTAAAAAAGGAGGAACATTTTTAGCTCAGCAGGTTTTAAAGTCATACTTCAGCACCAAAAATTAGTGTCGTCTGTGTTGCAATTCTTTAGAAAATACTGCAACGTGGACTCAAGTCGTGGTAATAAAGCACGGAAATGAATGGGAAGGTAAATCAGGTGGAGTTTCAGAATAATTTAATTTTTGGAAAATATCTGGGCATGATTGAGATGCTAGCATGTGACGTTGAACTGAAAATGGTTAGTTTTTATTCTAGGTTCTTCTTTATTTTTTTTTTTTTATATACTTTGGAATATGTAGAATGCCCCCTGCGGGTCAGGGACAGGGTCTTGCCCCAAGTGGAGGAGTTTAAGTATCTCGGGGTTTTGTTCACGAGTGGGGGAAGGATGGAGCGGGAGATCGACAGGCGGATCGGTGCGGCATCAGCAATAACTAGGACGCTACATCGGTCCGTCGTGGTAAAGAGAGAGCTGAGCCCAAAAGCAAAGCTCCCGATTTACAAGTCGATCTACGTTCCTACCCTCACAGAATGAGATCGCAGGTACAAGCGGCCGAAATGATCTTCCTCCGCAGGGTGGCTGGGCTCTCAGAGATCGGGTGAGGAGCTCTGCCATCCGGGAGGAGCTCAGTGTCGAGCCGGTCCTCCTCCAGGTCGAGAGGAGCCAGATGGGGTGGTTCGGGCATCAGGTCAGGATGCCCCCCGAGCGCCTCGCAGGCGAGGTGTTTTGGGCACGTCCCACCGGGAGGAGACCAAGGGGCAGACCCCGGACCCGCTGGAGAGACTATGTCTCACAGCTGGCCGGGGAACGACTTGGGATCCTTCTGGGTGAGCTGGAGGATGCAGCCGGGGAGAGAGAGACCTGGGCTGCCCGTTTGAGGCTGCTGCCCCCGCGACCCAACTGCGGAACAAGCGGAAGATGACGGAACGGAACGATACTTTATAATTCCCTGACCGGGAAATTTGTGTGATGCATTACATCACAGTAGGCTGCCACCTATGACGGCGCCAATGGTGGGAGAAATGAGGAGTTAGGTGTCTTCTCCAAGGACCCTAGACTTGAACTCAGTGGTATGCAAAGCCACGAACTTCTGGTTAACTTCCGGCTAACTTCCAGTCCACTGGCGATCGTTTTAATCACTGAACCACCGTCTTTTTTTATCTATTTTAGCTGCAGAAATGAGCCAAGGAAATCGGTTTTGTCACTACTGCACTATAAACGAGTTGTTAACGTAATTGTTCATCCTTCCGATGACCTCAATGTTTCTTTCTGTAAAATATTAACAATATCGAAACAAGACATGAATACAAGACGGCATCCAGGACACAGGCATACAGGACATACACAGAGGGGCACTTATACAGAAAGTCTGCACAGCAACTTACAATATTTTCACGAGTACTTAAAGGTACAGTCTCAGTTATAAGTATGTCGTTACTGTATTTAACACATACATAAGACACACCTGTTCATAAGGTACAGGTTTTATATACTGTATAACCAACGCCCACACTTCTTGCTTTCATGTTCTCATGGTTTCTTTTACTACGTACTATGTCACTACGTATGTTTCTGAAATGAAAGCACCCAGATGAACCTCCTTGAAAATTTTCCATTTTCATTTCTTCTGCTAGCGTTACTGCTTTTAGTTGAATGGTGACATCAAAACGCTTTTCAGGGACGGATCCAGGATTTTCTAAAGTGGGGCCGTGAGGTCACAGACAAAATGAGCATGCCAGTATAGTAGGTTTTTGAGGCATTCCCTCCAGAACATTTTGAAAAATAAGAGCCATGTGCCTGCATTTTTGTGCATATTTTGCCCAAAGTTTATGATAATTAAAGTTGTACGAACACTTTTTTTTTTTCTTGTGGACCAAAAAGGGGACGGGGGAGCAGCACCACCTTGGATTAGCCCCTGTTTTTTATACTTGTTTTTTGCATGATAATCTACTGTTCAAGTCTTTCAACCAACTTGGGCCACCTCGTCCTATGTCCATGGAATCTTAGCTATGTCTTCTTGACCTCCTGGAGCTTGTCTTCCAGCTTCGTCCACTTGCGAACCATCGATTCAGTCATTTTAAAATCTCTCGAAGGCGCTCGATTTCCACGTTCCTGTACATAGCTGATATTTTTTTTTGCCATTTGAAGGGTTGTTAAAACAACGCACATTCTGGTTCGTCACGCCCATGGTTCCCCCTTCAATGTTCTCATGGTGTTCTCTACTATGTCTGCCTTACAATAATACGTAAAAACACACACACAACTTCTGTTGTTTTCTTTCCAAAGTTTGGATTTTTTGGGTTTTTAAAGTTTGTCTAATACCAATCCAGATTTTCTTCATCTCCACTTTCAACCCACAGTTTAGAAGTTTTAGGTTTTTCTGATAACATGATCAAAAGGTACACACATGTCCTCGAGGAATCTTTCCATGTCACATGTTGATATAAAAAACGTGCATAACTACGTATAGTCCCAACAGGAAGACAGAGATTCTTTCGAAAAAATTGCAGGACCATATCATTAATGAAACGCCATTGAGTGTCAATGACTGAATCCGTCTGTTGCCCTGTCTTACGTGTACCCTCCCACTAGCAGGACTCTGGCACTTTGATGGGTCTGTCATGAACCTCGATATGAAGCAGTAGAGTGGAGTTTAGATTTATCAATCAAAATGGAAGCTTTAAAAAAGTCTTATGTCAAAAGAAAGCTATGGAGTCGATTCTGACAGTATTAATACCACCATGCTGTGCTCATGTGACAAGTTTAACACGCCCTACGTGATGGAGAAAGAGGTCTCCTCTGATCGTATGTTGCTCAAAAGACACCACTTTTGAAGTCAATAGATCTGGGGAGAATAAGTGGATTTCAGGGGTCTGAAGACATCAAAGACGTGATACATGTACCCACAGCTTGCAGCAGTTGAGCTTTGTCACAGTAATCAATGAAAGCTGCTACACCACCCACAGAGACCACACATCGCTGCTGCTAAGTCACGCAGGCAAAGTGGGAACTTCTCATGGAAGGGCAACGGGGGGCGGACGCCATGAAAGCCAAAATGTCTACGCATAGCGGAACAAATCAAATGTTTTAGAGGACTGTAATCATCTAACTTTGCATGCAGGGCATTTGACACACATTGTACACTTTTTAGCTTATTTTGTTACTAATATATTTACCAAAGGAGAGCTTTAGGAACTCTTTGAACATTTGCAACAAGTGTAGTCGGAGCTGCAGCTCCCGCATTGGCTTATTTAGGCCCTGTCCACACGTAGCATGGGTATTTTTGAAAACAAATATGTTTTATCTGTTTTGGCCTGTCGTCCACACGCAAACGGAGGTTTTTTTCACTCAAAACCAGAGGTGAGATCGGGCCTAAAAAGTCCAGCCCGACCCGAGCCCAACCAATCAACGTGATTTGCGGCCCCGAGCCCGAAACAAGCCAGAAATGTCATATTTTATTTGTGAGGACTCGGGAGGAGGAGGGTTTTTTATTTTCAACATTTTCAAGAACACGTTTTTTAATGAAAAAAAAAAAAAAAATCACACTATCGGACCCCTAACGCACTTGTCTGTGATGGCGTGCTTAGCGCGAATAGGAGGGACGGTCTGTGAAACAAATGATAAAATAGATATTTGACGATCATCCCTTTTGCCAGTCTAGCTGTTTAAATGCCTGCTCAGCGTTGAGGGGCCAGTCTTTTTGCTCTCATATGAAAGCAAAGCGCCACATTGACTACATCCAGCGAAGCCAACGCAAGTTTCTGTAGGTTTTTGAACCATAAATTTGAAGCTTTTCCACACCTCACTCTTACCGGTGCGTGTTTGTCTTTTCAGTTCTCCTGCCTTTAGTTTATCCTTAACTTCTTACTCCTTCATATCGGGGATACCAGTTCAAAATAAATAACAAAATAAATAAAATAAAGACGTGTGCAGGGAAGGATTACCAAATTAAGAGGCGTTCACGTGCGCAGAGCATGAGCTGGCTCTGCGGATTCTGTTTAGTAGTTAAACATTACTTCTCTGTTTTATACAAATTATTCATTTTATAACATTTCTTAATTTCTTAATTATTTCTTAGTTTAGTACACACACCTCGATTTAGTTTACAATTTATACACACATATTTATTAAAAAAAAAAAAAAAAGTCGGTGAGAGAGAAGCCCGAACCCGACCCGACATAATGATTGATATTCTTAGGCGCGACCCGACCCGAAAGTCGGGTCGGCCTCGGGCGTAAGATCTTACCTTTGCTCAAAACCGGCGTTTTTGAAAACTCCGGCCACAGTGGAGGTTTTTATCAAAACTCTGTTTTTGCGTTTGCGTGTGGACGTGCGAAAACAGACATTTGCTTTTTTATGCGTCACTATCTGCGACAAGTAATGCACATCCGTCATTCCTGTGCGTCTTTGTTTACAAACGCAAAAAGTGGGCAGCATGGATCCACGGAAACAGGCATTACTTTTTACCATGTATTAGACCCTCTTTTCTTGCCTTTTCGTCCACTCTCACCTGCTCTTGCTTCTTGTTGAGGAGCAAAGGAGGAGAAATGCGTTGCAATCAGCGATTATTAATCACACATGCCATGTCTCAGGTTTTGCAGAAATGACGACAGAGGTGCTCTGATTGGATTGCTCAGAACTTTCGTTAACATCAATACTGCCCACTACCTGTCTGGCATGCTCATAACCGCACTCAGAAGCGTATTTATACAGCTCCGTGTGGACGCGGATATTTTGAAAACGATTACGTGTGGACGCGAGTGTTTTCCTAAAACGGAGGACAGCCGACATACGTTTTCAAAAATACTTGGCTACGTGTGGACGGGGTCTTAGTCACAACCGACGCTGCCCGAAAAGATAAGTATCCAGGTGCAGTGAAAGAAGGATGCCAACAAATTTATTAAACTAACAACGATATGAACATTTGTTTATTTAGTTTGATTTTTTTTATTGCAGTTTATCCAAATTCAAAATAAAAAAAAAAAAATAACTGACCGAATTTTTGTGATTGCTCGTTATTCATTTGTAAAAGACTGGTGACCTGTCTAGGGTGCACCCCACCTCTGTTTGATATCTTTTGGGATATGCTTTGGCAAAAAAAAAAAAAAAAGATAGTCATCTTCTTTATAGTCTAGTCCTGACTGAGGTTACGGAGTGCCGGAACCCATCCTGGTTGATTCAAGATGAGGGGCTGGGTACACCCCAACAGGTCGCCAGTGTGTCGGAGGGCTACACACATACAACCAAACACACACACTCATTCCTAGGAGCAATTTGGCAACGGCCAATCAACCTAACATGAGTGGGAGGAAACTCGAGTACCCGAAAGAAAACCCACGCAGACACAGGGAGAACATGCAAACTCCACACAGAAAGGCCACTATTCAAAGCCTCGTCCCTACCCATGGGTCGAACCCATGACCTTCTTGCTGTGAGGCGACTGTGCTACCCATTGCACCACCGTGCCGCATAGATAATTAAATACTAATATTTTTTTCTAATTTTAGGTTGACGTTACAAAAGCTTGTATCTTCATAATAATTTCTTCTGATCGTATTTTGGGTTCCGCCACCTTCCAGCAAATTATGTAAAAGATGTAAAAAAAAGTTTGATCTCGAGAAAATAACCCTTTGATTTTACATCTGCATGACACCAAAGCGTACTCCCCTTCTCCCCATATCTTAAGCAGATTAAAACAAACAGCTTTATGATGTGGGAGTCGGAGCAGTCGTGATAAAAGTGAGAAAAAAAAATCTTACAAGGTTGTGGATTTGAAAACGGAACAGAAACAAAAGAAAGAACCCACTTAATTTGATTTATTTTGAATGAAACACTTTTTTTGGAGTGTACCAAATGAAACCTGAGCAGGTTTAATGCTGACTCCTACTGAAGTTAGAGGTATTGATTTGTCTTTATTTCTGCTTCCAGTTCTTATTAGGGCGCTTGCTTCACAAAAGTAAAACAATTTCTTGCTGTCTGCGTTGCTGATTAAAGGTTAGTGCACTCTTTGTTGCTGGGTTACCGGGATGGAGGGATCTTAAAAGGGCTATGCTGACCAAAAGAACTCAGAGAACAGGTCAGTAAAAAACAAAGCGCGTCCACATTTTGATTTTTAGAAAATGAAATGTATTTGCTGCCGAGTGTGAAGCGGCCGGGATGGGAATTAGCGTCTCCAAATTTGAGACCATGGTCCTCGCCCGAAAAAGGGTGGAATGCCCCCAGCAGGTCAGGGAAAGGGTCCTGCCCCAAGTGGAGGAGTTTAAGTATCTCGGGGTCTTGTTCACGAGTGGGGTAAAAATGGAGCGGGAGATCGTCAGGCGGATCGGTGCGGCGTCAGCAATAACTAGGACGCTGCATCGGTCCGTCGTGGAAAAAGAAATCTGAGCCGAAAAGCAAAGCTCTTGATTTACAAGTTGATCTACGTTCCAACCCTCACCTATGGTCACCAGCTGTGGGTGGTGACCGAAAGAATGAGATCGAGGATACAAGCGGCCAAAATGAGCTTCCTCCGCAGGGTGGCTGGGCTCTCACTCAGAGATCGGGTGAGGAGCTCTGCCACCCGGGAGAAGCTCGGTGTCGAGCTGCTCCACCTCCAGGTTGAGAGGAGCCAGATGGGGTGCCCCCTGAGCGCCTTGCTGGTGAGGTGTTTCGGGCACGTCCCACCGGGAGGACACCAAGAGGCAGACCCCGGACCCGGTGGAGAGACTATGTCTCACAGCTGGCAGGGGAACGACTCTGGATCCTTCCGGGTGAGCTGGAGGATGCAGCCGGGCGAGAGGAGCCTAGGCTTCCCGTCTGAGGTTGTTGCCCCCATTTTCTAACTCAAACTGGACCCATTTATTGCAGCACAGTTTGCTCTAAATGTATTTTTTCTTAACAGAATGATAGACAAACACTATTAAAACTAAATACTACACGCTGTCCTCTTTTGTTTACGTACGGTAATTGTCCCAGACCCCTGCATGCCCTAAAAAAGGGTACCACCTCTGCTTTTTATGTGCATCTCAGATAACACAGGGCTACCATGGCCTTTCACTTGCCCTCCTGATCTGATCTGCAAAGCTCCTCTGTCCTGCATTATTCCCACCGACACCTCCACCTGGAGCTCTACTCCTCCTTATTCTCAGTTCACCTGACAGCGAGTCACGAAAAGACTGTAGATGGAGGCCAGAAAAAAAGATCCCGGAACATGTACAGTATGTGTGATGAAATTACCATTCCGATCACTCGGAGCTTCACATACTGTAACATCACAGCCCACAGGACGTGAACAAGAAGATTTATTCAATTAAAAATGTGTAGGACACTTTATGAGTTTCTAGTGATAATAGGATAATTTATCCATGAAGATCTCATTTAGAAATTTAGAGGTTGCATGGTTTTGTTTAATTTGATCTAATGAATGAGCCTTCAAATTAGTTTTTGTAATTATGTAATTCATGCATGTCCGATAATGAAAGTATCTATGTAAACTATAAAATCCCATTAAAATAAATCGTATGGAATAAAGACAGGGATTTTCAAACCCATACTGTATTCCTAATTTTCTATCATTTTAATACCACTGGATTAATAATCTGAATTAATTTCTTTGATTCAGACATCTAAACACCTGCTGATTATCAGCTGGAATTTTTTTTTTAATTTGTTTTAAAAATAATAAGCTTCTTTTTTCGAGATTTCCCTTCGGTCACCATGGCAAGTCAGTTTCTTCCATCTAACCCTATCTGCTGGATCTTCTTCGGTCACACCAACTATCTTCATGTCTTCCTTCACTGTATCCATGAACCTCCTCTTTGGTCTTCCTCTAGTTCTCTTTCCTGGTGGTTCCAAACCTAGCATTCTTCTGCCGATGTACTCTCTCTCTCTCCTCTGCACATGTCTAAACCATCTCAGTCTAGTCCACTGTCTTTATCTCCAAAACCTCTAACATGTGCTGTTCCTCTGATCCTGTCCATCCTGGTCACTCCCAGAGAGATCCTCAGCATCTTCATCTCTGCTACCTCCATCTCTGCTTCCTGTCTTTTCGTTAGTGTCACTGTCTCTAGATCAAACAGCATGGCCAGTCTCACCACGGTTTTGTACACTTTTCCTTTCATTTTAGCTGAAACTCTTCTGTCACACATCACCCTGATATTTTTCTCCACCCGTTCCAGCCTGCCTGCAATCGCTTCTTCACCTCTTTTCCACACTCTCCATTGCTCTGGACTGTTGATCCTAGATACTTAAAATCTTCCACCTTCTTTATCTCTTCTCCCTGTAACCTCACTTTTCCATTTGGATCCCTCTCATTCATACACATGTACTCTGTTTCAACAATAATTTGTTTAGTAAAATTGTTGATAGGACCATTATTTCTTCATTATTTCTCTACTGTGGTGGTAAAGAAAGAGCTGAGCCGAAAAGCAAAGCTCTCGATTTACAAGACGATCTGCGTTCCCACCCTCACCTATGGTCACCAGCTATGGTGACTATGGTGACCGAAAGAATGAGATTGCATGAGAATGAGATTACATATACAAGTGTCCGAAATGAGCTTCCTCCACAGGGTGGCTGGGCTCTCACTCAGAGATCTGGTGAGGAGCTCTGCCTTCTGGGAGGAGCTCGGTGTCAAACCGCTCCCCCTCCAGGTCGTGAGAAGCCAGATGGATTGGTTTGTACATCTGGTCAGGATGCGCCCCTAGCGCCTGGCTGGTGAGGTGTTTTGGGCATGTCCCTCTGGGAGGAGACCAAGAGGCAGACCCTGGACCACGCTGGTCGGGGAATGACTCGGGATCCTTCCAGGTAAGCTGGAGGATGCAGCTTGGGTGAGAGAAGCCTGAGCTTCAAGTCTGAGGCTATTGCCCCTACGACCGCGCCCTGGATAAGCGGAAAACAACGGAACAAACAAAACGGAACGAATAAGGAACATTATTTCTAAACCCAACAGAGTTAAAAATTCATAGTGTAAGATCATTGAGGCTCATGTTGAAAATTCAATATGGACAACAGACTTCATCTCCAATTTATATCTTTCCTGTGTCCCATCTTTAATCATACCTCATTCAAACAGCATCCAGAAAATAGGAAGATTACTTTCCATCCAGTACAACCTGGTAGCTGTACCTCAGTATCTCAATGCCACTACAATAAGGATGTTCTTTAAAATTAAGAATCATGTCTGTCTTCTATTTCATGGCAGTTGATGTGAGTTAAGGGAACAGGTTGGCTTTTTTTTTTGGGTGAATTGGAAAGTAAAAGGAAGTTCCACTCTAGGTTTTTTTTTTTTGCACAGACTTGTAAACAACATCACAACTAGTGTTTTAGAAAACTACTTCATCAGAGACGAAGCAAAGCTCATTCTCTTTATTCTTCAATTTATTCAGCTACATGTTGCATTTTCCCACAAATTAAAGCTATAAATAATAATAATGTACATATACAATAAATCTAATAAATACTATATCCAGCTGCTGGCAGATTATTCATTTTTTTATTGAGCTAAACTTCAAGAATGTTTCTTTTAAAGTTCTGTTTATGGAAATAAGCTTTTTTCCTCAAAAACTGTTTAATTTTGTATGAGATAAAATTGAAAATAAGAGTAGCTTTTTTAATTCAGAGAGTTTTTTTAGAAGAAGTAAGAAATGCAAAGCAGCGGGAATGTTTCTCTAAAAACAAGATTTTGTTTTGCATGGAGTGCGAAAGTGAATATTTTCTCTAATTAAACTTTTTCTTTAATTCTCTTCATTTAAAAATAATAATATTTTCTAAATTACACACTTATTAATTTTTAATTCATCCCTCACCAGAAAAATTTGTGTGTTGTACTCCTACACCGCAGCAGGCTGCCACGACAGCGCCAATGGTGGGAGAAACAGGGGTCAGGTGTCTTCTCCAAGGACCCTAGATATGCATGCTGTGGGATGCGAACCCACAAACTTTTGGTTGACTTCCAGTCCATGGGTGTACGCTCTAAACACTGAGCCACCGTCTCTCCACAATCCCTGACTGGGAAATTTGTGTGCTGCATTACACCGCAGTAGGCTGCCACCTATGACGGCACCAATGGTGGGAAAAACGGGGGTTTTGTTAAGTTTTACAGTTTTACAGTTTGTTTTAAGTTTTACAGTTTGTCTAAATCAAGGGTGGACAAACTTTTTGGTTCGCGGTCCACATTGGGCTCTAAAATTTTACAAAGGGGCCTGAACAGGAGGAGATGGATGGCATGCTTTGGTAACCGCTAGATTAGAGCGATGGAATGGCGCGCTAGATATTAAATTAGCGCTAAATGTTACAGCAAGAGCGTTAAATTTGAATTAGCGGCGCTAGGTCTGAAATCTAGAGCGATAGCGCTTAAAAACGTGCATTTAGCAGCGCTAGGTTTGAAATCTAAGCGCTTGATGTAACAATTTGCTTGTTTTAACATCCAACACGCTTGTTTACGTGTGTGTATTGGGCCCAATGGCTTTCCATATCTGTGTACACTGTTCATTTGGACCGCGTGCGCATCTCGAAGACACACACATTTTAATAGGAGCAGTGTTGTTTTGTTTTTTCAACAAAGCCAATAAATCTAGAGTGCGCCATCTAGTGAGGAAACATCAGAATCACAAGGGAAATAAAACTAACAAGATTTATTTATTTAAAAATTTTTATGTTCGACGGACCGGATTAAAACGTTGAATGGGCCGCATATGGCCCGCGGGCCGTAGTTTGCCCATAGCTGGTCTAAATCTTTGTTAAGTTTTTGTTTTCTGAACTGCTTATTCCTGTCTGTTGTGAGGCCACACACACATATAACAATCCACACACACACTCATTCCAAGGGTCAATTTCGTATCAGCCAATCAACCCAAAATGCAACTGGAATACAAGAAGAAAACATATCCAGTTACGTGGAGAACATGCAAACTCCACACCGAAAGGGCAGTATTCCAAGCCTTGTCCCCACCTGGGACTCAAACCCCTCTTACTGTGAGGCTACTACATCACCATGCCACCCCTTTTTGTGAAGTTGTTTTAATTTTTAATATTTAGTTTTGCATTACCTGCACACAGCTGTGAATTTCATCTTCCTGCATAACACTTTGCACACAAATGAGCAGATGAACTGATTAACGTTTCTGCACAACCGGTAAACTAGAAAACCAGAATCCTGAATCCTTAAATCCAGCAGCTGTGTTCCCTGGTTCCCTTCTTGCAGTTTACCAAAGTTAAATACAACAGAAGCTAATGCCAGGTGTGTGTGGGCTTAAGGCACTGTAATAGAGAGAGTTTAGACAAGATTTAGTGTCTATTTGATCCTGTGCTGAGGAAAACAAAAACGTAAGCCAAGCAGTGGGAGGTTTTTAAAGCTCGAGAGGGTGGTAATGTTGTGCAAACAATAAGTTAAAAAAGACAAAAGGACAAATTGGACGGATTTTACTGCAGATTTAGAAATTACATTGAATGTTAATAACAGATTTTGGAAGCAAAATAATCTTGAATTGAATGAAGTCTTAATTCAATTTAGTTTCTTCCGTTCCGTCATCTTCCGCTTGTTCCGGGGTTGGGTCGCGGGGGCAACAGCCTCAAGCGGGCAGCCCAGGCTTTTCTCACCCCGACTGCATTCTCCAGCTCACCTGGAAGGATCCCAAGTCGTTCCCCGGCCAGCTGTGAGACATAGTCTCTCCATTGGGTCCGGGGTCTGCCCCTTGGTCTCCTCCCGGTAAAACGTGCCCGAAACACGGCGCTCGGGGGGCATTCTGACCAGATGCCCGAACCACCCCATCTGGCTCCTCTCGACCTGGAGGAGGAGTGGCTCGACACAGAGCTTCTCCCGGATGGCAGAGCTCCTCACCCGATCCTGCGGACCCTGCGGAGGAAGTTCATTTTGGCCGCTTGTACCCGCGATCTCATTCTTTCAGGCCCCCCCTACAGCTGGTGACCATAGGTGAGGGTTGGAACGTAGATCGACTTGTAAATTGAGAGCTTTGCTTTTCGGCTCAGCTCTCTCTTTACCACGACAGACCGATGCAGCGTCCTAGTTATTGCTGACGCCGCTCCAATCCGGCTATCGATCTCCCGCTCCATCCTTCCCCCACTCGTGAACAAGACCCCGAGATACTTAAACTCCTCCACTTGGGGCAAGACCCTGTCCCTGACCCGCAGGGGGCATTCCACCCTTTTCTGGGTGTATGATAGTATGATTTAAATAAAAATAAAACACAATTGAAATTTGGGGGAGACAGTAGCTCGGTAGTTATAGCGTTCGCTCGCGGACCGGAAGTCAACCGGAAGTTTTCGGGTTCGCATCCTACTTAGTGCACGTCTAGAGTCCTTAGAGAAGACACCTAACCCCTTGTTTCTCCCACCATTGGCGGCATCGTGGGCAGCCTACTGCGGTGTAGGAGCACAGCACACAAATTTCCCCGGTGAGGGATGAATAGAGTGATTAAAGAAAAATAAAAATATTAATTAAAAAAAATTGAATTGATTCAGGAAACTTAAAAAAATTTGTTGGCTGAATTCACATCATAGGTCCAGAAGTTTAAAAAGTTATCATAGCTTGGTGCGTAGAATGCCCAAGCTCAACCTAGCCAGCTACATAAAAGGAGGGTGAACTCCATCTTTGAAT
The DNA here is from genome assembly GCA_902685375.1 of Neostethus bicornis. Classification (NCBI taxonomy): domain Eukaryota; kingdom Metazoa; phylum Chordata; class Actinopteri; order Atheriniformes; family Phallostethidae; genus Neostethus; species Neostethus bicornis. Next base: position 6,858,357 of record CACRXE010000076.1, on the reverse strand, counting down.
GCCCCGCTAAGAGTGTTCGAGTGCTTTTACATTTTATTTGACTTACAAACGACCTAATTTGTATGTAAATCCTTTAGTCCTACATCATAAATATGCCGTAAGAGAAATGATTAGATGCAAAGAACTTTTTTCAAAGGATGGTCGTGGTTGTAAAGATGCAACGTTACGGCTCAGCAACTCGACTGAGCTGGTAATCAAAGAAATTTTATGAGGTGCAGCTTCTGTGGCTTGGATTTCAAAGTTTGCTTTTACAACTAGGAACAAATCTCTGAGAAAAAACAAGAGTGCATTAATAATTAAAACTTAATAAACACCACTTCAGGGCATTTATCATTCAAAGTTTTGTCTTTGGTCTACACGTTTCCTCTGGCGACTTTTCCAGTTTCTGCTGAGCCGCTATGATGCATTACACGGTCAGAGCTGCAGGTTTTTTTTCAAAGAAAGAAGACAAAATACAGCAATGATGCAGGAAAAGTCTTTTTGTTGTTAATTCTCTAATGGCTCGATGAGTACTGGAAACCACTTAGTCATTGTTATTGGACAAATAAAGAATCAGTTTTTTTTTTTTTTTTAATCACAAAGCTTTTCTTGTTTCTCTTCGGTTTCAGAAGAAACTTGTTAGAAATAATCTTAATGAGGAACTCCAGATCATCTCATGTCCTCAGGGTGTTATAATCTTATCTCTTATCAGTTTATTAATCTGAAATGATTTGCTCTCTGCATATTTCCAATTAACACAGGTGTGCCTCAGGGTTCGATCACGGGGCTCCTCAAGTTTATTTTCTCAAGCTTTCTGAAGCATCACGTCAAATTTTAATAACAGAAAGGAGCTTTCTCTACTACTTTTCTGAATCTGCGACCAACCTCTCAACTTTTCATGAGCTCCTGGAGTCCACTAAATAAAAAACTGGTCCACTTCTATTTTCTACAGCAAAAAAATAGCAGGAAATTTCTGCATCCATTCAACAATTAATTCTTTAAAGGTTTTCAAAACAAAAGCATGAATTGATTCTTTCTATCTATCATCAAAAACACTGCAGAGGTGGAGGCTTGAACTACGTAGATAGAATAGGAAAGAAGATTAGTCAGAGTAAGAAAGAGTACGTGTGTGAATGAGAGGGATCCAAATGGAAAAGTGAGGTTACAGGGAGAAGAGATAAAGAAGATAGAAGTATCTAGGATCAACAGTCCAGAGCAATGGAGAGTGTGGAAAAGAGGTGAAGAAACGTGTGCAGGAAGACTGGAACGGGTAGAGAAAAGTATCAGGTGTGATGTGTGATAGAAGAGTTTCAGCTAAAATGAAAGGGAAAGTGTAGAAAACTGTGGTGAGACCGGCCATGCTGATTGGTCTAGAGACAGTGGCACTGAGAAAAAGACAGTAAACAGAGATGGAGGTAGCAGAGATGAAGATGCTGAGGATCTCTCTGGGAGTGACCAGGATGGACAGGATTAGAAATGATTATATCAGAGGAACAGCACATGTTAGAGGTTTTGGAGATAAAGTCAGAGAGGCCAGACTGAGATGGTTTGGACATGTGCAGAGGAGAGAGAGAGAGTACATCGGAAGAAGGACGCCAGGTTTGGAACCACCAGGAAAGAGGACTAGAGGAAGACCAAAGAGGAGGTTCATGGATAAAGTGAAGGAAGACATGACGATAGTTGGTGTGACCGAAGAGGATGCATCAGATAGAGTTAGATGGAAGAAAATGACTTGCTGTGGCGATCCCTTAAGGGAAATGCCAAAAGGAGAAGAAGATCAACAACCTAATGTGGATATAAACACCCAGATTTTAACTGTTACCGAAATTGCTAAATCATCACAACTTCCTTCCACAGAATTTCAGGTCCAAAAGTAAAACCATCACATTGTACAGTGGAAAACACAATTTAGTGATAAAAAAAAAATAAGTAGACTGAGTGAACTTTTGAAAGAAAAAAATCAGATCAATCAAAGCAGATTAATGAAACGACACATATACTCCTAAAACTACTCCTCTTTAGAACCCATGAAGATTATGAGCATTTCTGGTAGCAATATTTTTAATATGGATAATTTAGTGGATAATAATTTGGTCGATTTAATCATGATTGGATTGAATCACGGTGGCTCAGTGGTAGAGCATTTGCCCGTAGACCGAAAGCTAGTTGGAAGTTTGATTCCCACTGAGTTCACGTCTAGGGTCCTTCTAGAAGACAGCTAAACCCCCCTTTCTCCCACCACTGACGACGATGTTTTGTTTTTAGAAGGTAGATCATTATATCAGCACTTAATTACACTGTATCTTTCAACAATTACCATGTAATTGATCTAAAAGACATGTTTTTAATGAATGTTCTCTAAAGAAACATCTGTAACGACTGGAATTAATCACTTTGCCAGGTATGAGAAGAATCTTATAAACTGTGTAAAGAAGAAATCATTCGAGGTAAACACACTGCAAATCATTTTCATTTAATGGCTGACATACCCCTTCCATCCTTTCAAATATAATCCCATTTTTTTCCTCTTTTGGCATTTCCCTTCAGGGGGCGCCACAGCAAGTCAGTTTCTTCCATCTAACCCTATCTCCTGCATCCTCTTCGGTCACACCAACTATCTTCATGTCTTCCTTCACTGTATCTATGAACCTCCTCTTTGGTCTTCCTCTAGTCCTCTTTCCTGGTGGTTCCAAATCCAGCATCCTTCTTCTTATGTACTCTCTCTCTTTCCTCTGCACATGTCCAAACCATCTCAGTCTGGCCTCTCGAACTTTATCCCCAAAACCTCTAACATGTGCTGTTCCTCTGATCCTGTCCATCCTGGTCACTCCCAGAGAGATCCTCTTTGAAATTTCTTTGATCCTACTTTTTTCGCTCGATGTGCAAACATTGATTCCCTCAACTGCATAAGTTTGGTTTATATGAATGGAAAATTATTTTTTTATTTGTTGTAGTGAGATTATACAAGCACCTTCTGAATGAATTATTCATTCTCTAGAAAAAAAAATGACGATGCACTTTGTTGCCTGCCAGGACTGCAGAATTTAACACGGCCAGCAAACAGCCGATCTGACAGAAAGCGCCAGTTTCCTCAAACAACGGGGTGAGGAAAACAGACTGAATTACCTCGAACAACTCATACTGGTGAGAGAAGAGCTGTGTAAGAGCTGAAAATCTGGGCTGGAGCTCAGACTGCTGAGGGTGAACGTTTGAAATATGTCAATGCATCTTCAGTCAATCACATTGTGCGTACAGGCTGACTTCGAAACTTTTTAATTGATGCATAAGAGAAGTCTCAGTACAAAGACTACAACCCAATATGGCTTGAGTACAGTAAATTTTCATCTAATAGACCATGTGCTGGATCAAACATTTGGAAATGAGTGGTTTCGTTTGACTGAAAGTGAATAATAGGATTTATAACCTTTTTTGTTTTTTTTTACAAACATTGCAAAATGGAGCAGCACGGTGGAGGAGTGGGTAGCACAGTGGCCTCATAGCAAGAAGGTCGTGGGTTCGAGTCCCAGATGGGGACGAGGCTTGGAACACTGTCCTTTCTGTGTGGAGTTTGCATGTTCTCCCCGTGTTTGCATGGGTTTTCTCCGGGTACTCCGGTTTCCTCCCACCCTCCAAAGACATGCATGCTAGGTTGATTGGCCGGACCCAAATTGCCCCTAGGAATGAGTGTGTGTGTGGATGGCCCCGCGACAGACTGGCGACCTGTTCGGGGTGTACTCTGACCTTCGCCTTAAATTGGCCGGGATGAGCTTCGGCACCACCCGCAACCCCGAGAGGGATAGACGGATAAGAAGATGACTGAGTATTGCAAAATGTACTATTTTCATTTTTATATAATAAGAATTATTACATCATGAAAACAGGTGTTATTTAGGGGGAGGGAGGCGTTGGCTCAGTGGTCAGAATGTCCATCCTTGGACTGGGAGAAGCCAGTAGGATTCCCGCTGGGGCATGCCTTAGTGTCCCTCGATCAGACCCCTTAACTATAGTTTACTCCCACCATTGGCACTGTCATGGCTGTCTGCTGTGGTGCAATGCAGCAAAGCAATTTACCCATTGAGGGATGAATATAGTAAAATAAAAATAAATCAATAATAAAAAAAAAACAACGTCATTTTAAAGGACTTCTTGTGGGGTGACAGGTTTTTCATTTTTGTTTTGTCTTCTGACCCGCCTATCCCATGTCATGAGGAATGCCAGAGCCTGTCCCGGCTGATTTTAAGCGATAGGCAGGGTGCACCGTGGACCAATTGCCAGTCTGTTTGTTTGGCCAAACACACAAACAACTTTCTACACACACACATACTGTCAGGAGAGTAGTCTGTTCCCCCTCTGTGTCCTGTTTCCCTCCTCCCTCTTGTCTGTTTGTGTGCAACAAGTCACGCCTGAAACTCATCTACTCATCTGCTGCAAAGTAAATGGATCAGTTTTTAACACACTCTTTGCCAGATTGATGTTTACCATGCTTGACCTGTTATCCAGTTTTTGGCTCCAGCTCCTACATCAGAACCTGCCTAGTTTATCTGTTTTTGTCTTCTTTATTTGGACTTTTTATCAATCTAATAAATCTACTTGTGATTTTTTCATTTGAGCCTGTCTTTTGTGTCAAGGGTATATTTTTGGCCTCAGCTCCACATCATGACACACACACACACACACATTTCTATGGACATTGTTGGTCTGTTCATTACAGCCTCTGCATCAAACAGAGCTGCCTGCTGTGTCTCATCATCCAGTCCACTGAGTCATGGAGGGTGCAACAACCTATGTCACCTGGTATCAGGTTACACCATGCAGGGTACACCATGGACAGGTCACCAGTTTCTTGAATTTTAACTAAAATGGTTTATTTTTTCTAACTTTTTTTCTCTAAGTCAAGTTTTGATTGTAATGATCGATTAAAACATCATTTATTTTATTCACAAAATTTTGTGTATACATTTTTGAGCCGCTCGTCCTCCAGGTTGAGAGGAGCCAGATGGGGTGGTTTGGGCATCTGGTAATGATGCCCCCCCGAGCTCCTTGCTGGTAAGGTATTTCGAGCTCGTCCCATCGGGAAGCGACCAAGAGGCAGACCCCGGACCCGCTGGAGAGACTATGTTTCACAGCTGGCTGGGGAACGACTCGAGATACTTCCGGGTGAGCTGGAGGATGCAACTGGGGTGAGAGAAGCCTGGGCTTCCCGTCTGAGGCAATTGTCCCCATGACCCGGCCCCGGATAAGCGGAAGACGACGGAACGGAACATTTTTGAGCCCAGGGAAAAAACTGGGAGCTCAAAAAATTTATGATATGCATAGTATCACACCAGTATTACACACTAGATTGTCTTTTCTTGTTCAATTTAAGTTAGCATTGGTCTTCACATACTGTAGATGGCTTCATGAGTTTTAAAAATGTTTTGCCAAATAAAAAAGTATGGTGACGGAAGCATTATTTCAAATTTGCAACGTGTTATGTTAGCCTTCAAAATTGCTGAAAAAAAAAAGAAAAAATAGTCCAATTACTTTCAAAGTTTCTGCACAGAAAAAAATAGCAGTATAAATACACCTCTGAGGTGTTCTCTGGTTTTGATAAATTGCCTGTGTGCGGGAGAATGACGGTGGCTGTGCCTCAGAGTGGATCACAAACACGAGTACGAGGTGAATGAACGGGAGAACAACTGACAAATGTGTCGGGCTGCGATGCCATGCTCCTTCCAGTTGTGTGAGACTAAGTTTCCCCGTTGAAAGCAATCACCCAGAAAACCAGATCTGTCACAAGACACCTGGGGTGTTGCAGCGGAGCAAAGTAAACAGCAAGCTGATTTGTAGAGAGGAAAGAGAAGCTGGCTGCAATCTGATCACTCCGGGTCTGACTGCCTGCATCATATTGACTTTTGGCTTGAACACTGTTGATTGTGCAAGGATGATCTCAATCTGTGGTTGCAGAGGTGTCCAGTGAAGTATTACGTTGCAGGATGCATTTGACATGTGAAATATTAGGTGCTTGTTAAAGATAGATGCACCGTGATGCAACATGGACCGTCTCTTTCACAACTTAAAGAATCTACTGTCTTGACGAGTCGACAAAGCCAACGATAAAGGTCCAGTGGAAAAACCGGAACTTGCTATTTCTCAACTGTGCTTGGCAAAAACTTGTACCGTAATTTCACGACCATTAGGCGCACCGTACGAAAAGACGCAGTCTCAGTCACACACCGCCTTACAACAACACACACGCAAGCATGCAAATGTGCGTATTAAAAAATAGATCGGGAGCAAAACTGAGTTTGGTTGTGCTTTATTTAAGTAGTAACGATACTAAACAAGCACATTACCGGTAATAGTCTTTATTCAAATCCATCAAAGTCCTCATCCTCTGTTTCGGAATCAAACAGCTGCGCAAAATCCAACAGAGCAGGTCCACTTCGCTCCTCGCTGTCAAAGTCACTGTCTGTACTGCACTTACGAACTATTGACTCATTAATGCTAAAATTTCTCGCTGCGGCTCGATTCCCATGTTCCTCCGTGTAGCTGATTGCCTTCCGCTTAAACTGAGCGTCACTAAACGTATCTCGTTGCCATTTTCATGGTTAAAACAGCAATGTTGAGCATACATCACGTACCTTTTTTATACACAATCCACGCCCACACTTCACTCTTTAACGTTCTCATAACTTTTCCTTTAGGTCTGCCTTTTCTCACGAGCACCGCATTTTCTTTTAGGTCCGCCTTTTTTCACACAAAAGGCGCACCGCACGAAAGGGCGCACCGCTCATTTCGAAGAAAATCTAAGATGTTTATATGCGCTTTATAGCCATGAAATTACGGTATTTATGCTACCATCAATTCAATTCAATTTTACTTGTATAGCGGAAAATCACAGAATTTCCGTCTCAATGGGCTTCGCAAGAAAAAGAGGAATGTATAAACACAAATACACGGTAAGAAAAATAACTAACAAATGCTAACTAAACAAGACTAGCACATTTATGCCCTTAGACTCTCCTTCATGGTGAGGAAAAACTCCTAAAAAACCTATCAGTAGGGAAAAAATAAGAAACCTCGTGGGGATTCACATGACGGAGAGATCCCTCCCCCCGGGATGAGCAACTAATGTGTCAAAGATTATTGTTTAAATATTAGCTTATTCTACTCTAAAGCTAAATATTTAAAGAAGTCAATAGATGTTCTTCATCCTGATGGTAACACGGGGGACTCCTCAGCCCAGCAATGCCCAGGACGGGGATGTATAGATGGATTTCATCTTAATGGAGCGGGGATGATGAAGTGCGGAGGTCACGCTACCGCCACTGGATTTATTTCAAAGTTTTTCACCTTCTACAAATGTCAAAGTTGAATCGAAGACGACTAAAATAAAATATGCTATTAGATGACATACCACATAGAACATGAGACCAGATAAGATAAAATTTCCTGTTCTGACGTGTAACAATATCCGTAACATCCTAATCAGAATTACAGAGAACCCGCAATGCTTATGAAATCTCACCATCATGGTAAATAATCCTTGGAAATTTAAGGAGCTAAAAGCTGGAACAGCTGTTTTATCTCATGAAGCAGCAATAACAGGAGCTCATCTCAAGCTGTGATAGGACTTAATCATCCAAATCGAAGTGGATCATCAGTGGATGATGCTTAAAATATGTAAACTTGTTTATATGATTTTATTCAATGAACTTTCGACAAGTTAATACCCCGTGCTGCTTTCTTCTTCTTCTCTCGCATTTCCCTTCAGGGGGCGCCACAGCATGTCAGGTTCTTCCATGTAACCCTATCTGCTGTTATCTCTTCGGTCACACCAACTATCTTCATGTCTTCCTTCACTGTATCCATGAACCTCGTCTTTGGTCTTCCTCTAGGCCTCTTTCCTGGTGGTTCCAAACCCAGCATCCTTCTGCCGATGTACTCTCTCTCCTCTGTACATGTCCAAATCATCTCAGTGTGGCCTCTGACTTTTTCTCCAAAACCTCTCACATGTGTTGTTCCTCTGATCATGTCCATCCGGGTCACTCCCAGAGAGATCCTCAGCTTCTTCATCTCTGCTACCTCCATCTCTGTTTTCCGTCTTTCCTCAGTGCCACTGTCTCATTCGAGGGCTGTGGAGGCCCCATGCAAGTTTAAGAGAAGGTGTCAAAGGATAAGGATCCATCAAGGTTGGAGTTAAACGCTGTTTCACATTGAAACTAGGATCTTGGTCCAGCAAAATTTAGATTCACAAGTAGATGCATACGTGTTTAATGGCACACCTTCATGTTTAAGATCATTAACTATCGTAAGCGTGTTCATTTTGCAAATTTTGTTTACAGTGGAGCACGCTCGTTCGTGCTTTGTCATGTAAATTTATTTAAATGTGTTTACAATAATTCAATAAAAGAGGAATGAAGATCAGTCAGAGTAAAACAGAGTACATGTGTGTGAATGAGAGGGATCCAAATGGAAAAAAGAGGTTACAGGGAGAAGAGATAAAGAAGGTGGAAGATTTTAAGTACTTGGGATCAAAAGTCCAGAGCAATGGAGAGTGTGGAAAAGAGGTGAAGAAGCGTGTGCAGGCAAGCAGGAAAGGGTTAGTCAGTTTCTTCCATCTAACCCTATCTGCTGAATCCTCTTTGGTCACACCAACTATCTTCATGTCTTCCTTCATTTTATCCATGAACCTCCTCTTTGGTCTTCCTCTAGTCCTCTTTCCTGGTGGTTCCAAATACAGCATCCTTCTGTTGATGTACTCTCTCTCCTCTGCACATGTCCAAACCATCTCTGTCTGGTCTCTCTGACTTTACCTCCAAAACCTCTAACATGTGCCGTTCCTCTAATCCTGTCGATCCTGGTCACTCCCAGAGAGATCCTCAGCATCTTCATCTCTGCTACCTCCATCTCTGTTTCCTGTCTTTTCCTCAGTGCCACTGTCTCTGGACCAAACAGCATGGCCGGGCTCACCACGGTTTTGTACACATTTTCTTTCATTTTAGCTGAAACTCTTCTATCACACATCACACCTGATACTTTTCTCCACCGAAGGTAAATTTGATGCTGCGGTGCTAACACCTCAATGCCTTCCCAGTCCGCTTACACGGTGTAAAAGCTGGCGACTGAACGGTTAAAAAACAGTCTGTAAGGAGTCCACGAAGTCAGGCTTCAAGGAAGCACACCAAAGTGGCCCCTCCACATTCCTGCTGGGTCAGAACGAGCATCCTCAGTTCCTCCATCTTGCCTACAAGCGACTGGATGTTACCTATAACAACCGCAGGGACACTGAGCTCAAAGCGCCTCCTTTCTGACCGTCTCCTTCTCAGTTCTGTCGGGACTGCATTGACTCCCCCAGCCACGGTGGATCTTGTTCCAAGAGCTAGCTGTTGGTTGAGTCCACGCTAACAAAGCGAAACGACTCCATGACCAGCAAAACGAAGACCTAGCCGTTGAAACCAAAAAAACGGCTAGCCTAAAAACAGTCATCTGAAGCAAAGCAGTGCAGTACAAAACGACATCCAAAGAGCGCACAGTCTCAAGAATAGGACCAAACACAGGCAAAAGACAAACAGAAACCGAGTAGAAAAAATGCAAATATAGACAACCAGACGCCAGAAAAAAAAAAAACAGGAGACACCACACCGGGCAGCGCCTTTTAAGGTTATGTGTGAAGTGTCTTTAAGAGTCCAGAAAAGCGCTATATAAATACAATTCATTATTATTATTATATAATCTCATCCTCAGTCTTAGTAAGGATGGAGAGAGGCTGATGAAGCCGCTTCTCCCGGATGTTCTTTGAGGCTTCACCAACTGTCTGTGCCCACAGCCTGCTGTAAAATACATGACAGCATAGCAGATCAGGCTCTCTGTGGGTCAGAGGAAAAGTAAATGTTAATGTTAGTCTCTCCAAAGGTTACAGCAGGACAACTCAGAGTTCCGCGGTTCGCTTCCTACTGCTTTATATTACCACCAAAGATTTCAAGTGACAGTTACCCAGATGTTTGAACATGTTCAGCATCTGCTGCAGAGGAGAATCACAGTGAGGCGGGTTCACCTCTGCTCTCGGTGACATTTAGGACTGTTGCTGACCAGAACATGGAAATACAGTTCCATGTAGTTCAGCTTGTTTTTTGTCATTGGACTTTAAATCCTTTGAAACAAAGGTGGTCCTGTATTTCTTCGGTAATATTACCGAAGCTACGTATTAGAAACGTCCTTCAGATGGACTTAAACTGTGTGTAATCACAGAGAAATATCATGACTAAATTAGTTTGAGTCAACAAATGTATTATGTCTATTTAAAGTAAACTTAAAAGTATCAAAAATTGGGATCAAAAGAGAAATCATCTGTCTTATTACTGACCATCTGTACATATCCACGCAAGAAATCGTACATTGGAAAAATGCGTGACACGAATGTGTTTTCCCACCACTTTTACAAAGGGAAGAGATGTTGGTTCAGTGGCAGAATGTCCATCCTTTGACCAGGAGATGCTGGTTCAATTCCCACTGGCTCATTGCCTAAGTGTCCCTGAAGAAGACACCGAACCCTCTAGTTCAGGGGAGTCAATTGCCAGTCCTCGAGCGCCGGTGTCTTGAAGGTTTTCCATGTATTCCTGGTTCAATACAGTTGATGAGCATAAAGCGAAATCAACAGCCAACAAAATTTGCCAAAATTACTTGTTAACCGGGATCAAGTGTGTAGGTGCAAAAACACATGGAAAACCTTCAGAACCCCAGCCCTCGAGGACCGGACTTTGACACTCGTGCTCTAGTTGCTCCCACCATTGGTGCCGCCGTGGCTGCGGTGTGGATCTTCTTCTTCTTTCGGCATTTACCTTCAGGGGTCACCAAAGCAAGTCAGTTTCTTCCATCTAACCCTATCTGCTGCATCTTCTTCGGTCACACCAACTATCTTCATGTCTTCCTTCACTGTATCCATGAACCTTCTCTTTGGGCTTCCTCTAGGCCTCTTTCCTGGTGGTTCCAAACCCAGCATCCTTCTGCCGATGTACTCTCTCTCCTCTGCTGTACAAACCATCTCAGTCTGGCATCTCTGGCTTTATCTCCAAAACTTCTAACATGTGCTGTTCCTCTGACATACTCATTTCTGATCCTGTCCATCTTGGTCACTCCCAGAGAGATCCTCAGCATCTTCATCTCTCCCTTCTCCATCTCTGTTTCCTGTCTTTTCCTCAGTGCCTCTGTCTCTAGACCAGGGCTCACCAACCCGGTACCCGCGGGCACCAGGTTGCCCGTCGCGACCGCATCAGTACCCCGCAGGCCAGTTCTAAAAATAGCACTAATCGCAAATTAGCTGTTTAAAATTTTATTTAATTGTGTTGCTATTCTTTTTGAATTTCATTTACAGTGATGTAAATATAAAAACGAATACCTAAAAACGTAAAAAAAAAAAAAAGTATGTCACAAAAAAAGTTTGATATGCGAACTCCGACGTAGTATGGGGTCGGAGGTCAGTCTAGTACGCATGACAAACCAGCTTTGCTTAGATGAGCTCATGAGGTTACGGACGTTTTCTACCCACAAAAACATGGCAGAAAAAAGAAAGAAAACTTATCATTTTCACAGTGAATGGGAGGAAGAGTTCTTTTTTACTAACGCGAAAGAAAACTGTGTGCGTCTCATTTGCGGTGTGACTGTGGCGACGCACAGTCGCACCGTCCTTTATTTTGAAAGGAGTAGATTTTTGTTAAATCTTACATAATGGATCATTTGTACAAACATGGTTCAGAGTTTATGATTTGATAACTGTTGTAAAAATTGAAAAAGATTTCCTGCAAAATGTTGTGGAAGTGATCATTTGAAAATGAAACACTTGGATATTGAATATTGAAATGTATCTGTTTCCTACCTTGTTTAATCATACTGAAATAATTATTGTGATGGATCATTAACAATCAGTGTCTTCACATAGAATATCATCAATAATAATATCAAATTAAAGGTACACTGTGTAACTTTGTTATTTCAGAAGTGTATTATCAAAGTGGTAGCCCCTTGCATTACTCAGTGCCCTTGAAGTAGCTCTCAGTTTCAAAAAGGTTGGTGACCCCTGCTCTGGACCAAACAGCATGGCCGGTCTCACCACGGTTTTGTACACTTTTCCTTTCATCAACCAGTTAACTTGTGAAATAAAATACATTCCGTTCCGTCATCTTCCGCTTGTTCCAGGGTCGGATCGCGGGGGCAACAGCCTTAAGCGGGTAACCCAGGCCTCTCTCTCCCCGGCTGCATCCTCTAGCTCACCTGGAAGGATCCCAAGTCGTTTCCCGGCCAGCCGTGAGACATAGTCTCTCCAGCGGGTCCGGGGTCTGCCCCTTCATCTCCTTCCGGTGGGACGTGCCCAAAACACCTCGCCCGCGAGGCGCTCGAGGAGCATCCTGACCAGATGCACGAACCACCCCATCTGGCTCCTCTCGACTTGGAGGAGGAGTGGCTCGACACCGAGCTCCTCCCGGATGGCAGAGCTCCTCACCCGATCTCTGAGTGAGAGCCCAGCCACCCTGTGGAGGAAGCTCATTTCGGCCGCTTGTACCCGCAATCTCATTCTTTCGGTCACCACCCACAGCTGGTGACCATAGGTGAGGGTTGGAACGTAGATCAACTTGTAAATCGAGAGCTTTGCTTTTCGGCTCAGCTCTCTCTTTACCACGACGGACCGATGCAGCGTCCTCGTTATTGCTGATGCCGCACCGATCCGCCTGTCGATCTCCCGCTCCATCCTTCCCCCACTCGTGAACAAGATCCCAAGATACTTAAACTCCTCCACTTGGGGCAGGACCCTGTCGCTGACCCGCAGGGGGCATTCCACCCTTTTCCGGGCGACATGGGCCACCCTTCCAGCGGACTCACCACCTGCAGGAGGGGCCACAAGGGTCGGGTGAAGGAGGAGATGGGTGGCAGCCAACGGCGGGGACCCTGGCGGTCAGATCCTCGGCTGCATAGGCTAGCTCTAGGGACGTGGAATGTCAAAATAAAATACATTTGTTTTAAAAAATCAAAATCTTTCATTTAACTACTGGTACTTTTCTTTATCTTTAAAAAACAAGAAGTATTACATCGTTTAAATGTGAATGTACAGTAAGAGAAAACTCTTTATGTCGACTTAACTCAGCTCTTCGGGGTACGGGAGGGTAAGTGGAGTGAAAAGAGTCTCTTTTCCAATTTAAAGTGTCGCTATGGACCCACCAAGACTTTCAGCAAGATCGGTGTTTTAATCAAACCACCGAGCCTGAAGCTAAGATGAGTTCAGAGACGCAGTGGTGCTGCAGAAATCCCAGAATCCCATTGTTTCCTCGGCTGAGTCGAATGATGTGTGTGAAAATGAGAAAGGCCCTGAAGCAGGAAACAAAGCTGCCATTTCAGCTTGATCTGCAGACTTTTGATGCACCCTCCAGTGGAAGTGTGTGCACTTATACAAGACTTAGACACCACGGGAAAGCAGTATGTGGTAGGGCATTCTTTACAAAAAAGAAGTTCAAAGAACTCACATTGAAAACATCGGGGGAGGGTAACTAATTTGTTGTTTGATACAATCAGTTTTAGTCGAAGTGGGGTTTGTTTTTTGTATCAATAGAAGAAAAAAATGGGAAAATGAATAGAATAACTTGTAAATTTTGCACATAGTAAACTGATGATGACATCACTTCCTGTTATGGTACACACGTCCTTTTACACGACACATTTACCTTCTTAATTTCCAAAAATGAAATAATGGCTGGAAACGTGCATAATTTGTTTAGTTTCATCTTCTGAACCGCTTATCCCTAATTGGGTTGCGAGCGTGCCGGAGCCAATTGCGAACGATTTGGGGCAAGAGGCAGGATACACACCGAACAGGTCACCAGTCTGTTACATGGCCACAGACTCAGACAACCGTCCATACATACTCATTCCTAGGGGCAACTTCGTAGCAGACAATCAACCTAACTTTTTGGAGGATGGGAAGAAACCAGAGAACCCAGAGAAAACCCACACATACACAGGGAGAACATGCAAACTCCACACAGAAAGCCCAGTGTTTCAAGCCTCGCTTCCCCGCCTTCTGGAACTCGAAACCCAGACATCCTTGCTATGAGGCCACCGTCAGTCAGTTGGTCACCTTCTTAACCATCTATCCTTTACAGAGTTGCGAGAGGTGCCGGAGCCTATCATGGCTGATTCAAGTCGAGGGACAGGGTAAACCCTGAGCAGGTTGCCAGTCTGTCGCCGGGTCACACACATACAACCATACACACCCATTCCTAGGGCCAAATTTGGCACTGGGTAATCAACCTAACATACGTACATGTTTTTGGAGGGTGAGAGGAAACCGTAGTAACCAGAGAAAACTCACGCAGACATGGGGAGAAGATACAAACTCCACACAGAAAGGGCACTGATCCAAGCCTTGCCCTCATTCGGGACTCAAACCCACGACCTTCTTGCTGTGAGGCCACTGTGCTACCCACTGTGCCACCGTACAACATATCGGTCTTCCAAAGATACATGCTGTGGTGATTCAATTCTATTTCAATTCAATTTTATTTGTATAGCCCAAAATCACAGAATTTGTCTCAAATGGCTTCACATGTAAGACTCAGGAGAAAAAAAAAAAAAAAAAAAACAAGAAAAAGAAGAACGTATTAACACAAATACACAGCAAGAAAAATAACTAACAAATGCTAACTAAACAAGACTAGCACACTTATGCCCTTAGACTCTCCTTCTCGGTGAGGAAAAACTCCTAAAAACCCATCAGTGGGGAAGAAATAAGAAACCTCGTGGGGATCCTCAAGCAAGCGAGATCCCTCCCCCGGGATGTGATGGGTTGACCTCATCTTCACTTTCGTTTCACCCACTCAAATCCTAAAACCAATACCTTTGGAGTAGAAAGGCTCAAAGAATTGTTTTGTTTTTGTTATTAAATTTGCCAACCAAAAATTAGCCGAAAAAAAACTTGAACATATACTGTATATTTTACTGTATGTGTAAACAAATAGTTATTTTGAGATATATATTTATTAGTTCTGGTTTGTTCCTGTGAATATGTGCCTGTGAAGAAGTTACCATGCTAATTTTTATTGTTAAAATAATTACAAATAAATAAATTTTTCTGTAATCAGCGAGATATTTGTCCACTTGCTCTCCTCCCTGAGAGAGCTCGATCCATCAGTCATGCAGGACTAACGGAGTGGATGTGACTTCACATGAAACTGAAGAATTATGATGAAACTTTTCAGGGAGGATTTTATTCTGTGACATTGCTTAAGATTACACAAGACCTGAAATAAAAAATGTATTTGTCATAATGCGGCATGAATGACTGGTATCGCAGGTAAAAAGGGGCGCAAGAATACTTTCTGGCAACTTTTTTTTTGGATTAAATAAGACACTTTTGGAGAGGGACGGCACAGTGGTGCAGTGGTTAGCATCGTGGTCTCACAACAAGAATGTCGCTGTTCAAATCTTGAGTGGGATGAGGCTTGGAAAATAGTTCCTTCTGTGTGGAGTTTGCATGTTCTGCACATGTGTATGTGTGGGTTTACTCTGGGAATTCCGTTTACCTTCCAAAGATATGCATATTACAAATTTTCCAAGTGTGGGATCAATAAAGTAAATCTATTCTGATCTAATTAGATTGATTGGCCGCCATGAAAATTGCCTGTGGATGGATGTATGTGTGCGGCCCTTACACCTGACTGGTGATCTCCTCAGGGTTGACCCGGCCTTTTGCCATAAATAAGCCAAAATAGGTTCTGGCATTCAACACGACCCAGTTAGGGATACGCGGTTCAGAAAACGAAATAAAACTTTTGGAGAAAAAGACTTTCTCATCTTGTCATTGAACCTTTTATGCATTTTTATTGCACCATTTTTAGTAAGTTTGTTTGTTTGTTTTTATCCACTTTTATTCTGACCTTTGGCTATGAGTGAAGGCATCTGTAATTATTGCCTGTGGTCCTCATCTAGGAAGCTGCTTCCCTTCATTCCCTGCCAGATCATCCGTAATACACACAATGTAAGCCTTTTGACCTGTTTAATTGTATTCCTTCGTGTTTTTTTGGAATAATCTACTGAGTTTTGTGACTTTTATGTAGTACATTAAGCGTTTCATATTTTGGTCTGTAAATATCTGATTATAAGAAATAAATGAAAAACGGGAAATCAGTGACATGTCTTTTTTGGAGGAAAATCACAAATAGTGGTTTATCTTTCAGAAATTACAGTAAAATAGATTCATTTTGGTTGGAAAAATTTAGAACAGGCTCATTTCCAATTCCAGCCAACTATTTTTTACCTCTCTTGAACAAGAATTGTCTTAGTCATAAAAATAGCTTTGCCACCAGATTAAACCATGCAGTCGACAATACAATATAACATCGAATTCACAATAAAATTATCTGATAAGTCACTCAATACGTAATCTAAACCCGTTCTGTCGTCTTCCGCTCATCCGGAGCCAAGTTTCGGGGGCAACAGCCTCAAACGGGAAGCCCAGGATTCTCTCACCCCAGCTATATCTCCAGCTCACCAGGAAGAATCCCAAGTCATTTTCCGGCCAGCTGAGAGACAGTCTCTCCAGCGAGACAGTCTCGGCCTCCTCCCAGTAGGATGTGCCCGAAATACCTCACCAGCGAGGCGCACAGGTGGCATCCTGACCAGATGCCCGAACCACCCTATCTGGCTCCCGGATGGCAGAGTTCTTCACCTGATCTCTGAGTGAGAGCCCAGCCACCCTGCGGAGGAAGCTCATTTCGTCTGCTTGTATCCGCGATGTCATTCTTTTTGTCACCACCCACTGCTGGTGACCACAGGTGAGGGTGGGAACATGGATGTGGGGAGACGGTGGCCGCATGGTTAGAGCGTTCGCGCGCGGACCGGAAGGTCGCGGGTTCGCGTCCCACGGAGAGCACGTCTAGGGTCCTTGGAGAAGACGCCTAACCCCCGCTTCTCCCACCATTGGCGCCGTTGAAGGGCAGCCTGCTGCGGTGTAAGGAGTGCAGCAAACAAATTTCCCCGGTGAGGGATGAATACAGTAATTCATTTATTTATTTAGATTGACTTGTAAATCGCGAGCTTTGCTTTTTGTCTCAGCTCTTTCTTTACAACGACGGGCCGATGCAGCGTCCTAATTATTGCTGAAGCCGCACCGATCCGCCTCTCGATATCCCACTCCATGCTTCCCCCACTTGTGAACAAGACCCCGAGACACCTAAACTCCCCCACTTGGGGCAGGACCCTGTCCCTGACTCGCAGGCGGCATTCCACCCTGTCCGGGCGAGTCGCTCCTCCTCCAGGTTGAGAGGAGCCAGATGGGGTGGTTTGAGCATCTGGTCAGAATGCCCCCCCGAGCACATCCCACTGGGAGGAGACCAAGAGGCAGACTCGGACCCACTATTTCTCACATCTGGCTGGGAAACGACTCGGGATCCTTCTTGGTGAGCTGGAGGATGCGACAGGGGTGAGAGAAGCCTGGGCTTCCCATCTGAGGCTGTTGCCCCCACAACCCACCCCCAGATGAGCAGAAGATGATGGACGAACTAGTTTTGCTAGGCTGGCTGTCAGTAGGGGGCCATAACCCTATCTAGGTGTGCCTGTGTAATTATTTCTCCTCTTGGGTAAAATCAGTGTGAAACTAAAAATAAAAAATCTCAAATATTGCTTTTTTCTATGAAAACCCTTTGACAAAAATATAGACCCGTTTCTAACTTATTTTGAAAGTTAATCCCAGAAAACTAAACTCTGAAAACTTCTGAAAGAGAGTGTGTGTACTTGCATGAAGAATTTAATGAATGCAGACCAAACGGGTCACTGAGTGGTCAGATCAGGATGACAATGATGGGAATTTTGTCCAGTGAAGAAATGTAGCCGCATAGATCTCCCAAAAAACATGAAAAAACATCTTCAATAAGGAACTTTCTGTCTTCCTGTTGCACAACACAAATCCCAACAAGCCAGGACAAAGTTTATAAAAATGCAACAAGCCTTCAGAGAAGCTAATGATTTATTCTAGATAATTCATCAGTCATCAACATTCACACATTAATCAAGAAGACCTTGAAAAAGGCCACAAGAGCCTTCCAGAAATACCCCTCAGCATCTGTGCAAATTCAGGTCACTGAGCTGATCTTTTGGTAAACATAGAAGACGTAGAGCACTAGCTTCAAACATGCAGAGATGGAAACAGTTTAATGTAATCCTCTGCAAAATGATCTAAAAAGTCATTTTCACTTGTGAAAACAAGAGTGATAGCATAAAAAGGAAGTTAATTATTCTCACCTCTCATTGATAAGCTCCTCCATCACCGGCATCGGGCCTGCAGTGCTGACGTTCATGTAACCATAAATGCACAGAGGCCCTGCAGACAACATGACAGGAAGCAAATTAGCATAATCATATTTTTTATTAAAAGTGTTGAAATGTATGTTAATGAGGAGGTGTTGTGCTTTTGGGGCATAAAAATTCTCATTTCATGGAAAATGGCACAATTTCCTAGCAAAGACATCCAACTTTAGCCAAAAAAAAAGCCTATTCATTTTCACTTCCGTTTTTAATACTTGGTAATATCCCCCTCCTCTCACTCCTAGCTTAGTCCCAACCTCTAGGTGCACACACGGCATAGTGTAAATTGTGTTTGAGATTGTAAACACAAAGTAAAGGGCATCAAGTTAAGGGTAGCTTTGAGGGCCCTGGGCCCTTTCCTGCTGCTGTCTCTGTCTCTGTCTTGTGTGCAGGAGATGGTGGCTCTGTTGCCACAAAGTTCCTGGGAGACTTTGTGGCCTCAAAGTGGATTGATTGAGAGCAGCCGGGTCTCTCTTCCTGCTGGCTGCTGCCTGGGACAGACATGCTCCAAGCTCTGCTCCTTTAAACGATTATTGTTAATAAAAGGCGTTAAACCGTCCGCCTGCCTTCCTCGTCTTCTGTTTTGTCAGGGTCTTGAGCCAAAGCCCTGACAGTAGCGCATATTCTTTTATACTCTTATTTTGTCGATCTTTGTTGAGAAAAGGGCAAAACACAGTAAACAAATTTTATGGCCAATAACAATCGGCAGCTTGAATAGTATGTTAATACTGGAGGCGGAGGTTGGGAATTGCTTAAAGATCCATGAAATGGGAAACAAATTCAGGTATGTTCGTGATTTAGGGATGGCGTTCAAACACGGTACAAACCTCCAAAAAGTTGCTTTAACTTGAAAGTCACCCTTTAAAATATTCAACACCAGGACCGCCGCGTTTTAAGTTTACCTGCAAACGCCATGACTGTCAATGTGACGCTTATGTAATTATTCATGTTTTGCGCTGCTTTATTGGATTAAAAAAAACTTTTACACCAATCAATTTTTAAAGTAATTATAATGATAAAATGTTAAATATTTTGAAAACCTGGAATAAAAAAGCAAAAACCAAAGTAAAATGAACTAATTCTTCAATAGCCTACTTTTTTCCCCACATTTTGCGCTGCTGCGTCAAAAATGTCCTAGTTAAAAATTGGCTATAAGCTATATTCCAATATGTTAACCTGAACTTTCAAGACTTATCTAGAAAACATGGCAGACTTTATTCAGACAACAATTTTCTTACTCTCTTCATCGTATCTCACTTAACCTTTCTAAAATGTTTCTGTAATGCGTCAGAGTCCTCCTTGTCTCTCTCCATAAATATAAACTGGATAGCATTTATATTTGTGGCCTAATACAACTTATAATACAAATTATGTGTGTATTAAAAATCATAAAAGGTTATTCTCTAGGATGTGTTTTATTTATTCTAATTAGTATAACAAAGTGACGTGCAGTCAAATTAACGACTGTGGCGGTCCTAGTGTAAAATAGTTCAGAGTTTGAATTGGTTACATTATAACTGCATAAAACATTAAAAACACTGTGCGAAAACATCTTTTTCTCGGATGTTTAAAGCCCACATTCACCTTCCCGATATTCTGATTGTTATAATTTTGTCCTCAGAAAGTATCTGAATGTTCTGAGTTTCCAAAAATTTCAAAATTTATGAGAATATTTTTAACTTCTTTAACTTTAAAAATACCCCCAAAAACATAAATAAAAAAATCCCAGAATGTCAATGAAAAACCATAAAATAAAGATAAACAAAGTTATGTTGCTTTCTGAATGTAAAATCTGTCCCAATGTGCGAATGAAAAGAGAGAAGGTCAGCCTGACAGAGAGGTCAGGGATACTGCGGAGAAACGTGACCTTCTTTCTACCCTGAATAATACAACTCATTATGCTCCAACCAGATGGGTAGCTGTCACAACTGGTTCATCAGCTGGACACCTAGAGCTGACAGCAGAACAGGCAAATGCCTCATAATTTCTACATTATAAATCATATTAAAATGCACACGGACAAGCTCCTTCAGGCAGGAAAGGGAACGTTTTATGTTTCATAAAATGTAACAAAGAGGAGAAGGTAGTAACAACAAGAAGTCTCAGAGAAAATATGAAAGGTGTGAATGTGGATGTCTAGATTTATTACCCAGACATAAATATTACAGAAAAGAAAACTAGGAGAATGTCGGAACATCTACAGGGAGCCAAAAAAATGTCAGCATCTACAACACAGCAGGCGAAATTGAAATGTGTTTTGTAAAATGATAAAACTCAAAGTTGTTCAATTCTGAATGGACAGAGTTCCTTACAGCAGTTTGTCCTGCCGACAACGCCAGTTTGTTACCGATGGCCGAGTGGTAACAAACTACAAAACTACTAACAGTTAGCAACGGCTAGTTTTTGTTGCTCTTCAAAATAAACAACAACCGCTGTCAACTGTCAACATCCATAACACAACAATCGTTGCTGTCATGGTAACAGATCTGTTAGTAAACAAATGCATAATGTAAAACTAAACAAAAAGAGAAGCAGAGAAAGTTTTTTTTTTATTGTTTGAGCCTTTTCAATATGTATCTTTTCAGGCTTTTATGCGATCGGTTGTTTATATCCAATCAAATGAATTCAAAATGTACGTATTTTACATTTCCAGCTTCTTATTTCAACAAAACGTTTTCTTCCGTAAGAGTTTTTTTTATGATATGAAAGTCCTATTGACTTGATTAAAAAATTATTCAAGTATTGAACAAAGATCAAGATTTGCGGTTTCATTAATCTGTGAGAAAGTCCATACAGTCCATCCCAAATAGGGTTGCGGGAGGAGGCACGGATGGGGTGGTATTCCAGCTGATTTTTAAGGTCAGAGTTAGGGTACACCAGTGTTGGATGAAGTACTCACTTTTTGTATTTAAGTAAAAGTACAGATAATTAAGAAAAAAAAATACTTGAGTAAAAGTACCAATAAAAAAAAATCTACTCAAGTAAAAGTACAAAAGTAATTGGTGTAAATTTTACTTTTAAAGTAAAAGTATTCAACCATAATTCAAATGTTATTTTTTGTGCTGTAGGGTCACAAATAAATACTCTGCAAGGGTGTTACCGCTCCTCCCCCCTCTTTTGGTCCACAAAAAAAAAAAAAAAAAAAAAAAAAAAAAAAAGAAGACAGGAAAGGGGACTAGTCAAGCTATCCTCTAGCAGGGCCAGCAAATGGGCCAACAAAATGCAGGGAAATGACACTTGTTTTTAAAATGTTCTCGGGATGGGGGGACACCCACAGTCATCCTATATTGGCTTTGTCAATTACCTCACGGCCCCCCCGTTTAGAAAATTCTAGATCCGCCCCTGCTCTGTGTAACGATGGCTCAACTTTTTATTTAGAAGTAAACACAACAAACAACAATCTTCTGACTCTTTTTAATTTGTACCATATTTGATGTTAATTTTTTGGCGCTGAATGAATGCGGAAAATGTTTACTCTCGATTTTGATTGGTCCTCGATTCATTACTTCTTCTCCCGATCAACTGTTCCTTTTCATTTTGGTGATGCGGCTTCAAGATGCGTTAAAAAAAAAAAAAAAAACTGTGTACTTTTCAAATTCCTGACCCAAAATGTAACCAAAAATGTAAAACACACTTTTAAAAAGTAGTGAAGTAAAAGTACAGATATTTGCTCAAAAAATGTAGTGAAGTAAAAGTAAAAAGTACAGGTCTCAAATTTTACTTAAGTAAAGTAAAACTACACAATTTTTTTTAGTTAAGTACAGTAACAAAGTATATTTACTTTGTTAAGTTCCACCACTGAGCTACACCCCGAACAGGTTCCCAATCTGTCGTGGGGCTTAACAATGATGACTGATTGGCTGAGGGTGTAGTCACTATGTCTCTCTGGAATTGCCTGCAAACTGTTTGAGTGTCTGAACTGACCTCTGCATAGGCTTCTATGTGTCTCTCGTAAAATATTTGTGGGATAGATTTGTATTTTTGTCTGACCTCTAATTGGAAAGTACTCCTGTGGAATTTTTTTCTTTTAAAATAAGTTTTTTTTTTTTTTTTTTTTAACAGCTGCTGTGTTATCTTGCTTGCACCACAGACGGTAACTGTAATGCAACACACTCCTGAATCTGGGATAAAGAGCTGATTAAGGCACTTTCTCTGCATAACGATGCTGCTGGGAAGCAAACGCTTTGACATGCAGACAGGAGTTGTCACATCACCATCAAACACATCCAGAAGGAGGAGTGTGTCAGTCAGAAATTTGAAGAGTGCAATAAAAAAAAAAAGACTTTTTTTTTTTTCCATAACTGATGAAAATTCAGCTCCATATTATGTCAATATGAGTCATTCTAGTGCAAAAAAAAGTTTTTTCTATTTTATTGATGTATTTTTTGAGCAATTTGCGAACTCTTCCATCTAGTTTCTGAATATCATTGAAATATTATTGTTCTTAGCCATGGATTTTGTTCTCTGTCCTCTGCCCCGCCCACATTCTAACACAGAAAATTTTGTTGCGTCAACAGCAGTGCACGTTCTTTGTGTCAGATGATGGATTTTATCTGCACGGTAAAACACGGAGTGCCATTTTGACTTAAAAACAACACAATTACAATACAATAGACTAAAGAGTCTAAACAGACTGAGCAATTAAGAGTGTGGAAAAGAGGTGAAGAATCATGTGCAAGCAGGCTGGAACGGGTGGAGAAAAGTATCAGGTGTGATAGAGGAGTTTCAGCTGAAATGAAAGGGAAAGTTTACAAAACCATGGTGAGACCGGCCATGCTGTTTGGTCTAGAAACAGTGGCACTGAAGAAAAGACAGGAAACAGAGATGGAGGTAACAGAGATGAAGATGCTGAGGATCTCTCTGGGAGTGACCAGGATGGACAGGATCAGGGGAACAGCACACGTTAGAGGTTTTGGAAATAAGTCAGCAAGGCCAGACTGATATGGTTTGGACATGTGCAGAGGAGAGAGAGTACATCAGCAGAAGGATGCTGGGTTTAGAACCACCAGGAAAGAGGCCGAGAGGAAGACCAAAGAGGAGGTTTATGGATACAGTGAAAGAAGACATGTAGTTGGCGTGACCGAAGAGGATACAGCAGATAGGGTTAGATGGAAGAAACTGACTTGCTGTGGCGACCCCTGAAGGGAAATGCTGAAAGAAGAAGAAGACTAAACAGGGATTGAGAGAGGTGGGGGTTTATGTGGTGTCAAAAACAAAATTGAAATTGACTAAAAGTATTTACTGAATTTTTTTTCACCTAATATTCCTGAGCAAACAAAAGGTACCATGATTTTATTGCTTTGAAACAACGATTATAAGAATTATTACCACGCTCCCTTTTTAAACTAAACACCATTTGTTGTAAAACAAAAGCATTCATGGACTGGTGAGCTGTTTAGGATGCACCCTGCTTCTGCATCAATACATGCATAAACAGACATTACTAACATAAATTTTCATTTTTTTCTAAATATGTTGTCTCTGAGTGAGAGCCCAACCACCCTGCAGTGGAAGCTCATTTCGGCCGCTTGTATCCGTGATCTCATTCTTTTGGTCACTATCGGGTGAGGAGCTCTGCCATCCAGGAGGAGCTCAGTGTCGAGACGCTCCTCCTGGATGAGAGAAGCAAGATTGAGAGAAGCAAGATTGGGTAGTTTGGGCATCTGATCAGGATGCCCCACCGAGCACCTTGCTTGTGAAGGGTTTCAGGCATGTCCCACCGGGAGGAGACCAAGAGGCAGACCCCAAGACCACTGTAGATACTATGTCTCACAGCTGGCTGGAGAACGACTCGGGATTCTTCTTGGTAAACTGGAGGATACAGCTGGGTGAGAGAAGCCTGGGCTTCCCGTCTGAGGCTGTTACCCCCGCGACTCGGCCCCAGATAAGTGGAAGACAATAGAACAGAATGTTACATTTTTTTGTGCTCACGTGGGTTTAGAGATAAGTACACCAGTCCTACGAGAACACCAAATCCAGCTTTCTATGGATCATCTAATATGAAAAGATAGCAATCAGAGGCTGGGTGAGATGAGATGTGAGAGGTCAGCTGGACAGATTACCGAAGTAGAGTGATCTTCATGTTAAAGAATTTTCCAAAAATGATTTCACCTCACTCTCTAATAAACGAGATAAACTCATAAAAAAGTGCACAGATCAAAAATCCTTCACCCTTTAGTCACACAAGATGTAAACCCAACAAATGAACCTTATCAAACTAATAAAAAGCTGCTTCACTAACTCAGAATTACTGGGTACAGTTCTGGGTCTAAAGAGAACATTTTCCATCACATGTGAAGGAAAATGATTAAGCCTTTAGGCTTGCTTTGACTGGACGACGTTAAGCTCTGGTATCCAGATGAAACGGGTCCTGGCTTAAACACAGAATATCAGCCAGGTATTTTAAGTCCACGGCCTTATAGCTTAAATCTTTCTTGAGTCTGAGAAAATGAAATTCCTGTGTTTAATACCTGAGAATGAGAGATAGCATCGTATACAACATGGGATTTATGGACGGAGAATAATGTACTCAGTATCAGGAACTTTTCATAAGCTTTTCAAGCTGCTTAGGGAAATGTTTTTAAAAGAACGTGGAGATTAAACCGTGAAAAAACAGCTGATGTATAGTGTTTTTAAACATGGCATGTACAGGAGGATGGTACGTGTAAAGGTTCTGTTCTGTTGTCTTCTGCTTATCCGGGGCCGGGTCGCGGGGGCAACAGCCTCAGACGGGAAGACCAAGCTTCAGCTCCTGCTCACCCGGAAGAATCCCGAGTAGTTCCCCAGCCAACTGTGAGACATAGTCTCTCCAGCGGGTCTTGTGTCTGCCTCTTGGTCTCCTCCCGGTGGGACGTTCTCGAAACACCTCACCAGCGAGGCACTTTCAGGGAATCCAGACCAGATGCCTGAACCGCCCCATCTGGCTCCTCTTGACCTGGAGGAGGAGCGGCTCGACACCGAGCTCCTCCCGGAATGGCAGAGCTCCTCACCCGATCTCTGAGTGAAAGCCCAGCCACCCTGTGGAGGAAGCTCATTTTGTGTAAAAATAAATGAATTACTCTATTCATCCCTCACCGGGGAAATTTGTTTGCTGCACTCCTTACACCGCAGCAGGCTGCCCTTCAACGGCGCCAATGGTGGGAGAAGCGGGGGTTAGGTGTCTTCTCCAAGGACCCTAGACGTGCTCTCCGTGGGACTCAAACCCGCGACCTTCCGGTCCGCGGGCGAACGCTCTAACCACGCGGCCACCGTCTCCCCAAGAGAGGTTTCAAATGGAGAGTAGTAGAGAGGTTTCAAATGGAAATCAAATCACTTCTCTTTCCAGTGAGAATAAAATTCGTTCCGTTCTGTCGTTTTCCGATCATCCGGAGCCGGGTCGCGGGGGCAACAGCCTCAGATAGGAAGCCCAGGTTTCTCTCACCCCAGCTGCATCCTCCAGCTCACCCGGAAGGATCCCAAGTCATTCCCCAGCCAGCTGTGAAACATAGTCTCTCCAGCGGGTCTGGGGTCTGCCTCTTGGTCTCTTCCCGGTGGGACGTGCCCGAAACACCTCACCAGCGATGCGCTAGAGAATAAAATCTTTTTTTTTTTTTAAATAAATGCACCACTGCATCAATAAATGTATATTTGTAGAGCTTGCTTTTGTATGTGTGCGATTCCAAGAATGACAATGATTGTGAATATAAAAGAAGATTTGAATAGAACTACAAATGGTCGCTTGTAATTTAACATCTAAAAATGTGGTGCAAAATCAACATCATTGTATTTTTTTTTCTAAAACTCCAAATGCAGGACGAAAAGAAATAAATTGAAAGTGATCTCTAAGAAACTCAAGACCATAAAAAAAAAAAAAAAAACAGCGACAATTTACTCAGCCATTGTTATCAAAGTAAAGAAAATGTGTCTGAAAGAAGTTTCACTCTTAACTTTAGCAAGTTTTCCAAGTGGAATCAAAAATAAATATCATCAATGCTCTACAACAAAACCAAAAATGATTATATTAAAAAAAAAACTCAAACAATGATAAAAAAAACCAAAAAAAAAAAAAAAACCCAAGATTTTCACAAGAACAGCATTCACTTATAATCTCACATTTTTAATCCTGAACATCATAAAGAACCTACCAATGGGCACTAAAATAACAGAAATAACAATTTGCTTTGTCTTGTGCTCATTTTAAACAAAAAAAATGCAGATCCTGCGATTTACCCGATCTGACTCGACATGACCCAAATCTGACCAGATCTGTCCAGATTTGAGAAAATCTGACCTGAATCTGATCAAATCTGACCATATTTATAGCAATCTGACCAGATCTGGCCATATTTGAGCAAATCTGACCCAAATCTGACCAGACTGGATCTGACTATTACGTTCTGTTTATGGCATATAAATGAAGTTGGTAGACCCAACAAGACCCTTATTCCACCATTGCATGGTAAAAAGGTCAGACTCGCTCAGATCTAGCCAGATTCGGGTAAGATCCGGTCAGATCCAGTAAATTGTAAGACGCCCCAAAACATTTTCGAAACTTTTCAGAACAAATGTTTTTGCGCTGACTTTATTATAATTTCTTGTGCATGTTTGTCTTTCATTGTCCTGATATTTTAAATATATCTGTCCTGTAACCGGAAGATTGCCGGTTTGATCCTCCACCAAGAGTTAATGCCAAGGTTTCCTTGAGCAAGACACCGAACCCCCTATTGCTCCTGATGATAGTGGTACCAACACAGGTACATAAAAGGGCTACAAAGGTAGAGTATTATGTTTTTCATTTTGTGTTTAATGCAGATAATAACATGCCCAAATTCCTCTAAAAAAATTCTGTGCAGCGTCAGCAATAACTAGGACGCTGCATCAGTCCGTCGTGGTAAAGAGAGAGCTGAGCCCAAAAGCAAAGCTCTCGATTTACAAGTCGATCTACGTTCCAACCCTCACCTATGGTCACCAGCTGTGGGTGGTGACCGAAAGAATGAGATCGCAGATACAAGCGACCGAAATGAGCTTCCCCTGCAGGGTGACTGGGCTCTCACTCAGAGATCGGGTGAAGAACTCTGCCATCCGAGCGGAGCTCGGTGATGAGCCGCTCCTCCTCCAAGTTGAGAGAAGCCAGATGGGGTGGTTTGGGCATCTGGTCAGGATACCCCCCGTTCGCCTCTGTCACTTTCCACGCACAACCCTCTGGAGAGACTGTCTCACAGCCAGGATGAGAGAAGCTTGGGCTTCCTGTCTGAGGCTGTTGCCCCCGCGACCCAGCCCCAGATGAGCGGAAGACGACGGAACGGAAATTTCTGACATGATCATTTTCAATACAGGGACATGTATTGCACACAGTGTTCTGTTCCATTCCGTCATCTTCCGCTTGTTCCGGGGTCGGGTCGCGGGGGCAACAGCCTCAAACGTGCAGCCCAGGCCTCTCTCTCCCTGGCTGCATCCTCTAGCTCACCTGGAAGGATCCCAGCTGTGACACATAGTCTCTCTCCAGCGGGTCCGGGGTCTGCCCCTTGGATTCCTCCCGGCGGGATGTGCCCGAAATACCCTGCCCGCAAGGAACTCGGGGGGCATCCTGACCAGATGCCCGAACCACCTCATCTGGCTCCTCTCGACCTGGAGGAGGAGCAGCTCGAAACCGAGCTCCTCCCTGATGGCAGAGCTCCTCACCCCATCTCTGAGTGAGAGTCCAGCCACCCTGCGAAGGAAGCTCAATTCGGCCGCTTGTACCCGCGATCTCATTCTTTCGGTCACCACCCACAGCTGGTGACCATAGGTGAGGGTTGGAACGTAGATCGACTTGTAAATCGAGAGCTTTGCCTTTCAGCTGAGCTCTCTCTTTACCTCGACGGATGCAGCGTCCTAGTTATTGCTGATGCCGTACTGATCCGCCTGTCGATCTCCCGCTCCATCCTTCCCCCACTCGTGTTGATCTTTACATCATTTTAAATACAACTGTATTTCTGCCCTATTTTTTTTCCCGCACCCAATTTGAAATATCATAAACCCTAACTTCTTAAAATTCACAGTTTATTACAGAAAACTACTTTTAAACCTCCATACTTTTTTTTTTTTTGACCTGCTTCTACTTTAGCATAAGGTATGGAAAATATCACATTGATTGTTTTAAGTGTCAGGAGACCCTTTTATCTAGGTCAATGGTCCAAAAATAGGTTTGAATAGTCTCATTAGAGGGTTATGGAGGCCCCATGCAAGTTTAAGAGAAGGTGTCAAAGGATAAGGATCCATCAAGGTTGGAGTTAAACGCTGTTTCACATTGAAACTAGGATCTTGGTCCAGCAAAATTTAGATTCACAAGTAGATGCATACGTGTTTAATGGCACACCTTCATGTTTAAGATCATTAACTATCGTAAGCGTGTTCATTTTGCAAATTTTGTTTACAGTAGAGCACGCTCATTTGTGCTTTGTCATGTAAATTTATTTAAATGTGTTTACAATAGTTCAATAGAAGAGGAATGAAGATCAGTCAGAGTAAAACAGAGTACATGTGTGTGAATGAGAGGGATCCAAATGGAAAAGTGAGGTTACAGGGAGAAGAGATAAAGAAGGTGGAAGATTTGAAGTACTTAGGATCAACAGTCCAGAGCAATGGAGAGTGTGGAAAAGAGGTGAAGAAGCGTGTTCAGGCAGGCTGGAACGGTGAACGGTCTTTTCAGCCACGGAGATTTCAGCCACGGACATTTGAGCCAAAAAACGGCAACCTAGGCTATTTGAGCCACGGTGACTCGGCTATTTGAGCCATGGGATAAAAATGTTTATTTACGATAACATTTTTACATAAAGTATCAGAATTTTTTTAAAATATCAAATTTTATCAAATTTTTAAAAAAATATCAGAATTTTATCAGATTTTTTTAAAAATATCAGAATTTTTTATTTGTAACATATCAGATTTTTTAAAAAATATCAGAATTTTTTATTTGTAAAATATCAGTTTTTAAAAAATATCAGAATTTTTTATTTGAGCGATGGGATAAAAATGACTAAAAGCAATTATTTTCTGTAGTGCAACTGTTTATTTACGATGAAATTTTTACATAAAATATCAGAATTTTTTTAAAAATATCAGAATTTCTTCATGCCCTTTTGTGTTAGGTGTGAATACCACATATTGAGATACACTCAGAATATATCTACTTCACACGTAACACAAAGGGTTTTATAACTGTCCTACTGGGTGAACGGTCATGTCAGCCACAGACATTTGGGCCAAGAAACTGCAACCTAGGCTATTTACAAAATATCACAATGTTTTACATAAAATATCACAATGTTTTACATAAAATATCACAATTTTCTAGATAAAATAGGTTTTTGGCCCAAATGTCCGTGGCTGAAATGTCCTAAATTCGTGGCGCACATGGCTCAAATATCCTAGGTTGCAGTTTTTTGGCCCTAATGTCCGTGGCTGAAATCTACGAGGCTGACATGTCCTAGAACCGGCTGGAACGGGTGGAGGAAAGTATCAGGTGTGATGTGTGACAGAAGAGTTTCAGCTAGAATGAAAGGGAAAGTGTACAAAACCGTGGTGAGATCGGCAATGATGTTTGGCCTAGAAACAGTAGCACTGAGGAAAAGACAGGAAGCAGAGATGGAGGTAGCAGAGATGAAGATGCTGAGGATCTCTTTGGGAGTGACCAGGATGGACAGGATTAGAAATGAGTACATCAGGGGAACAGCACATTAGAGGTTTTGGGGATAAAGTTCGAGAGGCAAAACTGAGATGGTTTGGACACGTACAGAGGAGAGAGAGAGAGTACATAGATTTTAAGTATCTGGGATCAACAGTCCAGCGCAATGGGGAGTGTGGAAAAGAGGTGAAGAAGCATGTGCAGGCAGGCTGGAATGGGTGGAGAATAGTATCAGGTGTGATGAGTGATAGAAGATTATCAGCTAAAATGAAAGGGAGAGTGTACAAAACCGTGGTGAGAGCGGCCATGCTGATTGGTCTAGAAACAGTAGCACTGAAGAAAAGACAGGAAGCAGAGATGGAGGTAGCAGAGATGAAGATGCTGAGGATCTCTCTGAGAGTGACCAGGATGGAAAGGATTAGAAATGAGTACATCAGGGGAACAGCACATTAGAGGTTTTGGGAATAAAGTTCAAGAGGCAAGACTGAGATGGTTTGGGCACGTACAGAAGAGAGAGAGAGTTCGTAGGAAGAAGGATGCTGGATTTGGAACCACCAGGAAAGAGGCCTAGAGGAAGACCAAAGAGGAGGTTCATGGATACAGTGAAGGAAAACATGAAGATAGTTGGTGTGACCAAAGAGGATGCAGGAGATAGGGTTAGATGGAAGAAACTGACTTGCTGTGGCGCCCCCTAAAGGGAAAAGCCGAAAGAAGAAGAAGAAGACAATAGTTCATGTTTTGCTGCTTTTTAATTTAAGCAAGAGCGTACCTTATCTGACATGGTGGGAAATATGAAATTCCCAGACACTGCCAGTACACTTCTGGTCATTTTTACTGAGCGATAATTAACCGAGAGCAAAATATTATCTCAGCGTCATCAGACTTTTATTTCCTCCATCGGTCTGAACTCTCCTTGGCACTGTTTTTAGGTCACACCAGGCGTGTTTGTCCCTGTTTCTACAAAAGACGCAGTGGGGGAGGTGAGGCGAGGTGAACGCCTGACAGAGCTAATGGGCAAGGCCTCTGCGAGGGTTTACTGAAGTCTGTCATCTCTTATCCAATCACACGTGAAGGAACAGAAAGATGAATTCAAGGAAAATGACAAAGCAAGAAAAGATAATGTTGGAAGAAGAAAATGAGGACTGATCAAGATGAAAGAAAATCCAGGAAAATAACGGATGAAACATTCGGCTGATTTTTTCTACGGCGACCATGTCTCAAAATGAAAGAAATTAAGCACTCTTATTCTGACAGACTGATGAGAGTCCTAATTATTCAGAATGGAACATGCTAAATAAAAAAATAAAAATAAGTATGTGAATATTAGAATTAGCGCCTCCAAATCCAGGACTATGGTCCTCGCCCGGAAAAGGGTGGAATGCCCCCTGCGGGTCAGGGACAGGGTCCTGCCCCAAGTGAAGGAGTTTAAGTATCTCAGGGTCTTGTTCACGAGTGGGGGAAAGATGGAGCGGGAGATCGACAGGCAGATCGGTGCGGCATCAGCAATAACTAGGACGCTGCATCGGTCCGTTGTGGTAAAGAGAGAGCTGAGCCGAAAAACAAAGCTCTCGATTTACAAGTCGATCTACGTTCCTACCCTCACCTATGGTCACCAGCTGTGGGTGGTGACCGAAAGAATGAGATCCCGGATACAAGCGGCCGAAATGAGCTTCCTCCGCAGGGTGGCTGGGCTCTCACTCAGAGATCGGGTGAGGAGCTCTGCCATCCAGGAGGAGCTCAGTGTCGAGCCGCTCCTCCTCCAGGTCGAGAGGAGCCAGATGGGGTGGTTCGGGCATCTGGTCAAAATGCCCCCCCGAGCGCCTCGCGGGCGGGGTGTTTTGGGCACGTCCCACCGGGAGGAGACCAAGGGGCAGACCCTGGACCCGCTGGAGAGACTATGTCTCACAGCTGGCCGGGGAACGACTTGGGATCCTTCCAGGTGAGCTGGAGAATGCAGCCGGGGTATTTCATTTGGGGGGAGGCGATAGCTCAGTGGTAGAATGTTCGCCCTTGGACCAGAAGTTCACGTGATCGAATCAGTAGATTCTCAATATTAGGACCCCTCCTCAGTCTGCCAGAATAAGACAGGGCTTAATTTCTTACATTTCAGGGTCGCTGTAGAAAAAAATTAGCCAAATGTTTCATCCGTTATTTTCCTGGGATTTTCTTTCTTCTTCATCACTCCTAATTTTCTTCTTCTAACATAATCCTTAGGGCGATTCAACATTATCAATATTTCGGTAGGGCGGTAGAATGTTCGCCCTTAGACCCAAACTACTCCGGATGTTCGCGGGATCGACTCCCACCGAGCTCATGTCTAGGTGTCCTTGGGTAAGACATCTAAACCCCATTTTTCCAACCAATGGTGCCGTCCTGGCAGCCTGCTGTGGCATGATGGTGCACCCAAATTTTCCTGTTGAGGGATGAATAAAGTATATATATATGTTTTTTTATTTTAGGTTACAATTTGACCGGAAAAAGTTGTTTGAGTTTTTTGAGTTATTACTAGTTGATTAAAACTAACTACTAACTCAGTAGTTATTTGGAAAAAGTAAAAGAAAAAAATCCTTCAATGCTTTCAGGATCGTCTCTCCTGCCGCCAGAGGGAGCCCTAGATGTTCCTCATCACCCTGATTAGGGACACCTGAGATTGATTCCTGATGCCACACATCTGTGGACCCTGTCATCTATTTAAGGGCAATCACCCCAGATTTCCTTGTCAGGCCATACCATCCATTCCAGCCAGGTCTCCCAGGTTGCCTGACCAAGAACACATTCTGACAATAATCTTTTGCCATGCCACGGAAACTTTGTTTTTCTTTTCACTATATTCCGCCTCTGGAAAGCGTCCGCCTCTTTCCACCTGTACACCGCTTCATGACAAATGCGGTCTAATATAGCGTTTACCAAGCATGCCATCCATCTGCTCCTAGTCCAGCCCCCTAAACAAATGTTAGAACTCAATGTTGCCCGCGAATCAAAAAGCTTGCCCACCCCTGGACTAAACTGTATATCTCCAAAGATCGGAACGCTTGTTCCACCAGCACATGAAATATCAGAAGATCAGAAAGTCATTCTCCACCTTCTAAGAGTTAAAAAAAAAAAACTTAATTAATGGAGGAGCATAATGTCAATTGTATGTTAATCAACTCTTTTTTTTTTCTTATCTAATTATCAATTAATGACTTTCTGCCAGGGATGAATATAAATGAGATCCACTTTGTTAATTCAGCAATTAAAAAAAAAACTTACATGGTTCAAAGTTATTGACAATTTTTCTAACAACACTCCTCTAACGGATGGAGAAAAAGCTTCTAGAAGCAGTTTGGAAGATTAAAAAAAAATCCTCTCATGTCACTGGGAATAAAAGAAATTTAAAATGTTCCGTTCCGTCATCTTCCACTTATTCCAGGGTCGGGTCGCGGGGGCAACAGCCTCAAACGGGCACCCCAGGCCTCTCCCAAGTCATTCCCCAGCCAGCTGTGAGACATAGTCTCTCCAGCGGGTCCGGGGTCTGCCCCTCGGTCTCCTCCCGGTGGAACATGCCCAAAACACCCCGCACGCGAGGCGCTCGGGGGGCATTTTGAACAGATGCCCGAACCACCCCATCTAGCTCCTCTCATCATGGAGGAGGAGCGGCTCGACACCGAGCTCCTCCCGGATGGCGGAGCTCCTCACCCAATCTCTGAGTGAGAGCCCAGCCACCCTGCGGAGGAAGCTCATTTCGGCCGCTCGTACCCGCAATCTCATTCTTTCGGTCCCCACCCACAGCTGGTGACCATGGTGAGGGTAGGAACGTAGATCGACTTGTAAATCGAGAGCTATGCTTTTCGGCTCAGCTCTCTCTTTACCACGATGGACCGATGCAGCGTCCTAGTTATTGCTGATGCCGCACCGATCCGCCTGTCGATCTCCCGCTCCATCCTTCCCCCACTCGTGAACAAGACCCCGAAATACTTAAACTCCTTCACTTGGGGCAGGACCCTGTCCCTGACCCGCAGGGGGCATTCCACCCTTTTCCGGGCGAGGACCATAGTCCTGGATTTGGAGGCGCTAATTCCCATCCCGGCCGCTTCACACTCGGCAGCATATCGATCCAGCGAGAGCTGTAGATCACGGTCCGATGAAGCCAACAGGACCACATCATCCGCAAAAAGCAGAGATCCGATCCTGAGGTCATCAAACTGGATCTCTCCAACGCCTCGACCGCACCTAGATATTCTGTTCATAAAGGTGATGAACAGAATCGGTGACAAAGGGCAGCCTCGGCGGAGTCCAAATCTCACTGGAAATGGAATCGACATACTGCCGGCTATACGGACCAAGCTCTGGCTCCGGTCGTACAAAGAAAAATGTAACTTTTTTCAATCTCAAAATTCTTAATACCAAAGAATTCATTTCAGGGTCAACAGTCCCATTTAGCAAACAGAGGAATTGTCTCAATTGATTCTGCGTCCCACCGCACAGAGAAATCCATCTCAATGTGGATCAAAATTTACACATTGTTTTTTTTTTCCTGGTAATGAACCAGACTGTTCTTCTTCAATCTTTAAAAATAATTCTTTTGACAGTCAGAACAACAGCGGATAATGTGTGAAAAACAACACTGCAGTCAAATTATGGGAAACCATCGCTATTTGTGAAAATACAAGGAAATTTAATTAGCTTAACCACCAAAATGGTACAAGCGCTGATATCATTAGGATGGAAATCTAAATTAGACCTGCTGAGAAAATAAGACTGTTTCAAAGAAAGTGAAGCACATGGATAAAAAAAAAAAAAAAAGTGTATTCATCGTCACACACACCTTTTTTTTTCCTTTATTGTCTATTAAAAAAATGTTTTGACGTCACCTTGTGAGCTGGAGTTGGACAAGCATGTTATAAAAAATTAAAATGAATGGATGATGTTACTATCATAACATTATAATATGGGGGAGGCAGTGGCTCAGTGGTAGAGCGTTCACATTTGGACCGGAAGTTCGCATTCCACTGGGTTCACATCTAGGGTCCTTGGTCTCCCACCATTGGTGCCGTGATGCAGCACACAAATTTTCCCTGGTGAGGGATCAATAAAGTAATCAATAATTAATTTATTATGTGTTTTTTTTTTTTTTTGGTCTGTATTTCTTTTAAAACACTGGAATTACTAGATTGTTTTTTTTTTGGAGAAATTTTGGCCTTAAACATTCATTCCAATTGGCAACTGTTCCATCCGTTCCGTCATCTTCAGCTTGTTCCTGGGTCGGGTCGCGGGGGCAACAGGCCTCTCTCTCCCCGGCCGCATCCTCTAGCTCACCTGGAAGGATCCCAAGTCGTTCCCCGGCCAGCTGTGAGACATAGTCTCTCCAGCGGGTCCGGGGTCTGCCCCTTGGTCTCTTCCCGGTGGGACGTGCCCGAAACACCTCGCCTGCGAGGCGCTCGGGGGGCATCCTGACCAGATGCCCGAACCACCCCATCTGGCTCCTCTCGACCTGGAGGAGGAGCGGCTCGACACCGAGCTCCCCCCGGATGGCAGAGCTCCTCACCCGATCTCTGAGTGAGAGCCCAGCCACCCTGCGGAGGAAGCTCATTTCGGCCGCTTGTACCCGTGATCTCATTCTTTTGGTCACCACCCACAGCTGGTGACCATAGGTGAGGGTTGGAACGTAGATCGGGGGGATCCAATTGGCAACTGTATTATTTAGAAATTGTCGTTGGTCTTCTGTTTATTTTTGTAACGTTCACACTGTCACAGGAAGTTTTGATTACATCACTTCCTGTTTTGTTAATAGCTGAGTAACAAGGAAGCCAAAGGATTTGCAGCTGGACAATCTGTTCATCTCTACTGTTTAGAATCGATGAATCAATGTCTTTTCACGATAGTGTTCTCGTGAAGGTGTAATGATTGTTGACTAAACACCACGCTAAACTCCATGTCAGTATGAAAAAAAATCGTCAGTAAATGAACAAAATATCACACAATTCGTCTCTTTGATTTTGAATGGAGTTTAGTCAACGGTCGTTACACCTTGACGAGGACACGATAGCAACCACGTCATCACTTAAATCAACAAATTTATTTTGTCTTCTGAATTTCTTATTCATAATGTGGTTGCAGAGAATGAAGAAGCCTATCCCAGCAGATTTTAAGTGAGAGGCAGGGTCCACCCAAATCAGGTCGTCAGTCGGTTTCAGGGCCACACACACATTCGTTCCTAGAGCCAATTTAATAGTGGCCAATCAACCTAATATATGTTTTTGGAGGGTGGGTGGAAACTGATGTACCAGGAAGAAACCCAGGTATACACAGAAAACATACAAACTCCATACAAAGAGGACAGCGTTCCGAGCCTCATCACACACAGGATTCGAACCACAACCTTTTTGCTTTGAGGCGACTGTGCTAACCAATGTGCCACCGTGCCCGCGCTTTAATTAAGGGATTTTCAAAATCTCAAATCAACAACGTCTGTAATTTACAGCTCATCAGTCAGTCAGTCACCTTCTTAACCATCTATCCGTTGTGGGGGTGCCGGAGCCCATCCCGGCTGATTTAAGGCGAGGGGCAGGGTACACCCCGAACAGGGTCGCCAGTCTGTCGCAGGGCCACACACATACAACCATCCACACACACACTCATTTGTAGGGGCAATTTGGCACCGGCCAATCAACCTAGCATACATGTCTTTGGAGGGTGGGAGGAAACCCACGCAGACACGGGGAGAACATGCAAACTCCACACAGAAAGGACAGTGTTCCAAGCCTCGTTCCCATCCGGAACTTGAAACCCACAACCTTCTTGCTGCAAGGCCACTGTTGTACCCACTGCGCCACCATGCCGCCCTTTACAGCTCTTATTTTTTATAATTAATTCAGAAAAATGTGTTCCTATTTATTTCTTCCATTCCGTTCGTTCCATTATCTTCCGCTTGTTCCAGGGTCGGGTCGCGGGGGCAACAGCCTCAAGCGGGCAGCCCAGGCCTCTCTCCCCAGCTGCATCCTCTAGCTCACCTGGAAGGATCCCAAGTCGTTCCCTGATCAGCTGTGAGACATAGTCTCTCCAGCGGGTCCGGAGTCTGCCCGTTGGTCTCCTCCCGGTGGGATGTGCCTGAAACACTTCGCCCACGAGGCGCTCGGGGGGCATCCTGACCAGATGCCCGAACCACTCCATCTGGCTCCTCTCGACCTGGAGGAGGAGCGGCTCGACACAGAGCTCCTCCCGGATGGCAGAGCTCCTCACCCGATCTCTGAGTGAGAGCCCAGCCACCCTGCGGAGGAAGCTCATTTCGGCCGCTTGTATCCGGGATCTCATTCTTTCGGTCACCACCCACAGCTGGTGATCATAGGTGAGGGTTGGAACGTAGATCGACTTGTAAATCAAGAGCTTTGCTTTTCGGCTCAGTTCTCTCTTTACCACGACGGACCGATGCAGCGTCCGGTCCGGTCCGGTCTTTCTTCCTAATATATTCAATAAGTTTCCATTTTTTCTCAAAATGTTAAGACAATATAAAAAGAAAACCCTTAATTTATCTGATTTTTTTTTTTTTTAAATCCTTCACACAAAAATCTATGAACATTTTACCAACTTAATCTTTAAATGATTAATAGAACAATACAAGATCCGCTAAGAGCATGCTAGTGTTGTGGTTTTAGAACTTACCATGTAAAATTGGGGAGGCAGAAGAGCTTTTATGAAACTTTTATGTTCAACAAACTCATCTAATTAGTCCAAAAACTGCTGGTGAGTTCAGCTGCCAGCTGTTTGGATGTCAACCCTTGGTAATGCTTCACAGTGACATGCTAACATATCTACCTTCTACATACTTTCTGGCAGAAGAACCGGGTTCATCCTTCTCACATCATCACAGTCTGCACACTTCTGCTCCTCTTGATGAATTTACCAACTTAATTTAAATGCTAATTTGAATTTGATGGCAGTCTTGGGGCTTCTCTCTTTGAATAAATAGATGGATGCTTTTCCAGTGCATGTTTTTATTTAGCCCGAGTGTGCTTTCAGTCATTCTCATGACTAGCCTAGCTTCTGTGCAAAGAGGCTTCAGAAGTCAGAGTGTTATGCCCAATTTGCTAAAAGGATCGTTAGGAGCATCCTGTGGTCTCTAGGTACACATGCTAGATGTCTGTGCTGTGAAGATAGTCTATTTGCTCTTTCGGGTTTTTTAAGATGTTTCCATCTGCTTTACACTCGTTAAGGTATCTATCAAGGTGGAATGACCTTTTTTTTATCATTTATGTGTCTCACGCTGCCAAGAAGACAAATATGAGATGGTGTTGCAGGGGTGGGCAATTAATTTTTATCAGGGGCCGCATGAGAAGCCTGAATTGTGTCAGAAGGCCACCAACTTTCTTTGATTGTAAAATACTTCAATATTTTGAATAGCTGGTACTGATAATCAGAAGAATAAAGCACTCTGTAAATATGTATATTAGGTTATGTGAAACTGGTTAAATAAGAAAAACAATTATTCAACCAGTGCAATTTATTTTTTAACTTGTTAATCTCCACAAACAATAACTTGTAATGCTTTCC
This sequence comes from Neostethus bicornis, assembly GCA_902685375.1. Taxonomy (NCBI): domain Eukaryota; kingdom Metazoa; phylum Chordata; class Actinopteri; order Atheriniformes; family Phallostethidae; genus Neostethus; species Neostethus bicornis. Next base: position 6,819,875 of record CACRXE010000076.1, on the reverse strand, counting down.
ACCTCATTTTACCTGGTGCTAATGTGAGTGCTGGTGCTACGTGGTGCTACGTCTTTGACGTGCATACATAGCGACGTAACGCTTTTCAAAATAAAATTTCAAAATAAAAGTAAAAAAAAAAAAAAGTTTAATTTATGGTGTTTATGATTGGCCTCACGCGGGCCGGACAGGGACGTACAAAGGGCCGGATGTGGCCCGCGGCCCGCAATTTGCCCAGGTCTGTGTTAGAGGAACAGAAAATGTGGAAATTCCAGTGAAATGTATGAATGAGAAACAAGATTTAAACAGTGCTGCATGGTGGAACAGTAGTTAGCATGGTGGCCTCACAGCAAGAAGATTGGTGGTTCAAGTCCCAGAGTGTGGTGAGGCTTGAAAAACTGTCCTTTCTATGCAGAGTTTGCACGTCCTATACCATGTTCCCTCTAAGCTGCGCGCCTGCGCAATTGCGCACTGCTCGCAGGTTAATAGCGCACAGGAAAACAAAAACAAAAATCCATTTCAATTAAAGATGGTAAAATGAGAAAAAACTCCGAAGCATATCTTATTCTTCTTTCTTTCTGAAACAAATTGCTTCAAAGCGCTGCTTCGGAGTTTTGCTCGTCACTTCTGCTGACGTCGCAAAAGAGGAAAAAAATTAGCTCCGCCCCCTTCTGCTCAGGAAGCTTGTGTTTGCTCAGACACGTAAAAAATTAGAGGGAACATTGGTCCTGTATGTGTGTGTTTTCATTGGGTAATCCAGTTTCCTCCCACTCTCCAAAAATATGCATGTTAGGTTTATTGGCTAGTATGAAATATGTGGCTCCGCACCAGACTGGAACCCTGTTTGGGGTGTATCCAGTCTCTCACCTGAAAAGAAAGGCAATGTCACCCCCTCCGACCGTCCCAGCTAACAATTTAACGTTCCCAAAATATTCTGGGAAGATTTTTTAAAGGTTAGCGGAACATTCCCTAAAAGTTATTTTTGGTTCTCAAAAGGTTCAAATAGAAAGTTTTATGACGGTTGTGAATTGTTATTTTTTTGGTTTTCAGAACGTTCCTCTAATCTTAATTTTAACCATAGCGTTTGGAATTTGGTTCCCTCAACGTCATGGGAAGGTTCCTACATAACCCCAACTAACGTTTAGGGAATGTTAGTTTTTGGTTTGGTCAAAACAAACCTTTAGAGAACCTCAGGCTAACCTCAGTTCAGAAGACAAAGTTTTTTTGAATTTCCAAATCCGTAACCATGGTCCTTGACAGCGTAAAACTAGAGTGCCCCCTTTAAGTCAGCGATAGGTTCCTCCCCCAAGTGAAGGGTTAAAGTATTTCAGTGTCCTTTTCAGGAGTGAGTGATGTGCAGTTTGGGAGATAGGGAAGTAAATTAGGGCAGTATCCACAACAATTAGGACGTGCCATGTGTCCATTTTGTTCATTGTGAAGAAGCTAAAATTCTCAATTTTACCACTCAATCTAATCCCTACCTTCACCACAAGTCAACAGTGGAAATTTTTTTTCGCATCAGAAACATTTTCTATGGTTAGAATTTATTATTGTACAAAAATGGGTGTATGTACTCCAATGATTTTTTTAAGAGTATGAGACGCTCGCATGCCAACATTTTTTTAATATTTACCACAATGGTGGAGCACGTGGAGCATGCAACAAGTAGCTTATTCTAAAATAAGCTAATCACTAAACTTAATTGAATTGATTTGAATTGACAATACTTTATTTATCCCCAAAGGGAAATTTGAGTGCTGCAGTGCTGCAACCATACAATGTCATACAACATAATTTAATTTTTTTTTTACTTTTTAGGTGTTGTGAGTGAAAGTTTAAAGGTTTGAAAGTGAAAGGTTAAATATTTTGATGGAGGACGGCAGAAATGGTTTTCTGTACCGTTCCTTTGAGCAGCGGGGTTGCAGGAGTCTGTTGAATGCTGTTGAGTCAGTTTAAGCGCTTCGCCAGGCGGGGTGAAAGATCCAGATAGCGTTTTATATGCTTATACATGAAGATGGAGAAGGTTGTTTTGATGGAAAAGCACATATCGGAAGCTTTGCTAGTTTGCGACCCGGATTGTTATCACTTGTCGGAAATCTGACTCAGGCCTGTTATTTGACGTTACAATTTATTTCTTAAAACTGGTGATATCTGAGTTATTTTTTTGCCACCACAGCTATTATCCATCATCTCAGCCCAGATGAAGCAGAAGAAGACAGCATATTTGAATTAGTAAAAAAGACAAAGGCAAAATGACAGTCTGACAGTAAGAAGTTTCTAGGACCTTGCCAGAAGGTCCTCAAGTCTGTGTCTCTTCATCTTATTGATTTCTAATTTCAGCTGACAGTAGTTGGCATTTTGTGTATTCGGTTCAGTGTCAGAAAAGTCTCAGTTTGCAAAACGTAAAATAAATGAGCATTTTTTTCAGTTGAAAAATGACAAGGCAAATTTTTCTCATGTATTGATTATTATTGAGACACTTTGATCAAATACAAGAGTCAAACAAAGACAAGCGGCTGTACGTTGCTGCAGTGGTGAGGATAGTGACCTCACATCAAGAAAGTCAGGGGTTTGAGTCCCAGAATGGGGTTAAATTACGGTAAACGAAAAACAAGCTATAGCATTTGTTACTTTGCGAAATGTTAAAAACCATTCCGAATAAATGTGTTGCGAGCCTAAATTTTATTGAACAGCATTTCCTTTTTCCTACTTCTCTCTAGGATAGCGAGGGCTGATCCTGATGTTCCTGGTGGATGTTCCACTGATGTCTGGACCTTCTCTGATTCCATCTGTGCTCTTGCACTGACCTGTGGGTATCGTTTTATCCTCATCTCACCCTCACCTCACTTACATCGGACTAAAGTCCCTCTACCACAAGGGTGCCCATTAGGTCGATCACGATCGACTGGTCGATCGCCAAGGCACTATGGAGATTGAAAAAAAGTAAAAAAAAAAAAAAAAAACTTTCAAAAAAGTGTCAATCTAGCAGCTTTTCTGCTGTTAGAGGAGATTTTTGGAGTCTGTGATGTGAAATCACGTTGTTAAGCCTGTAATCAATAAGCAGCCCACAGTGCTGCTGTGGCCCGTCCCCCTCGAAAAGCGCTGTGACTGTGTGCGTGTGTAACAAATCGTGTTGTAGGGGTAGTTACAGCAGGCTGGAAACGATCTGTGGGGTTTGCAATGATAACATGGGACTATTTGTAAAGTAGGTCTTGGGACAAAAAAGTTTGGGCACCCCTGAGCTAGCGTCCTTCTTGTTTTGTAGAGCGCATTAACCCTATGTGACTAGAACCCAGAAGTCGGGCAGGATCAAGATGAAGCTATCAAAGCAATATTTTTTGTTGACTGGTGGAGAAGATCCTTATACATTTCCGTTCCGTCATCTTCCGCTTGTTACGGGGTCGCGGGGGCAACAGCCTCAATCGGGTAGCCCAGGCCTCTCTCCTCTAGTTTGCTAGTAGAAAAGTAGATCTTGGGACAAAAAAGGTTGGGCACCCCTGCTCCACCACATCCTACACATATAAACCATCTTATCATACATTTATATTAGCTAATCTGATAATTAGCTAATTAATAAAGTCCAAGTTGTCCAACATGCTGATAGACGTTTTCCTCTCCAACTGGATTCCAATGAGGTTTCTTTTTTTTTTTTTTCTCCAGAAACAGAACTTTTAGGAGTTTTTCTTCCCTGAGAATGAGTCTGCAAGGTCAGCGATGCCCTGTCTCATTTCAGCTTTAAAGCTGCCTGTGTTAAAATTGTTCAACCTCACTGTGCGTTTTCGCCCTTTCAGAACTCTGTTTGTTGAAATGGAATGGAAAAGTGAGGTTACAGGGAGAAGAGATAAAGAAGGTGGAAGATTTTAAGTACTTAGGATCAACAGTCCAGAACAATGGAGAGTGTGGAAAAGAGGTGAAGAAGCGTGTTCAAGCAGGCTGGAATGGGTGGAGAAAAGTATCAGGTGTGATGTGTGATAGAAGAGTTTCAGCTAAAATGAAAGGAAAAGTGTACAAAACCGTGGTGAGAGCGGCCATGCTGTTTGGTCTAGAGACAGTGGCACTGAGGAAAAGACAGGAAACAGAGATGGAGGTAGCAGAGATGAAGAGGCTGAGGATCTCTCTGGGAGTGACCAGGATGGACAAGATTAGAAATGAGTACAAAGTATATCAGAGGAACAGCACATGTTAGAGGTTTTGGAGGTGAAGTCCAAGAGGCCAGACTGAGATGGTTTGGACATGTGCAGAGAAGAGAGACCGAGTACATTGGCAGAAGGATGCTAGGTTTGGAACCACCAGGAAAGAGGGCTAGAGGAAGACCAAAGAGGAGGTTCATGGATACAGTGAAGGAAGACATGAAGATAGTTGGCGTGACCGAAGAGGATTCAGCAGATAGGGTTAGATGGAAGAAGCTGACTTGCTGTGGCGACCCCTGAAGGGAAATGCCAAAAGAAGAAGAAGAAGAAGAACTTTGTTTGTTGGAAAGGCCAGTGTCTGGAATCCCTTGTGGGGCAAGATTCGAACCAGCAACCTTATAGCTGTGAGGCTTCACTGCTAATCACCAGATCACCGCACAGCTCCAGAAATAAACATAAGCTGGTATTTACTGTGATATTGGCTTTCACTGAATGTCAGAACACTACATAACAAATATCATTAAATCTTGTTCCTGAACTCTGTGTAGTCATCAAAAACTGACCTTTCGTACAGACTGACTGGCTTCCAGTCTCACTCTCTGTCTACTGGTATTGACTGTACGTCCACAGGACCTTTCTGGGAATTACTCCGCAGAGTGAGTAAGTAGAGACTTTAGACGTCAAAGTTGTAAAAATTTACTTCCACAGTGTTCAAAGTGCACAGACGGGTAGAGTGACTCACTCACTGAGGAAACACACACTGACTGTTTATGAGATGTTCTTAGAACATAAATTAAACACACAAAAACACTCAACCTTTTACAAAAAATAGAAATTAAAATGCCGAAAAAAGCCAAAATCAGTTTGAAAGCAAAATTTGTACCAATTGTAATGGATATCTTAGACAAAAAGATAAAAGTTTATGAAAAAAAAAAGTAAAAGAACAATACAATTGATAATAAAAAAAAACTCTACGGTAAAATTTCAAAAGAAAACCTATCATCTTAATTTGGTCCAGAATCAAATTTAATCTGTAATTACTTCCTAAAGTCTAACGTCAGTTCATTTGTGAATCTAATCAGTCTCTTAATTTAATGAGAGGACAAAGTAATGATTCATATGTGACGCACTCTTCTTCTTCTTTCGACATTTCCCTCCAGGGGTCGCCACAGTAAGTCAGTTTCTACCATCTAACCCAGGCATGCGCAAACCACGGCCCACGGGCCACATGCGGCCGTTAAATGTTTTAATCTGGCCCATTGAACTTGAAAAAATCAAATGAATAAACTTTGTTACTTGTTTAATTTCCCCTGCAATTCTGATGTTTCCTCACTAGATGGAGCACTCTATTATATGGAAAGCCATCGGGCCCAATACATGCACGTAAATAAGCGTGGTAGATGTTAAAATAAGCAAAATATTACATCAAGCGCTTAGAATTCAGACCTAGTGCAGCTAGATTTGAAATTTAATGCTACTGATGTAACATTTAACGTGTTTGTTTAAAATCTAGCGTCATTCTATCGGTCTAATCTAGCGGTTACCAAAGCATGGCATTCCTCTGCTCCTGTTCTGGCACCCTTGTCAAATGTTAGACTCATTGTTACAAGTTTGTTACAAGTTTGCCCACCGCTGATCTAACCCTATCTCCTGCATCCTCTTTGGTCCCACCAACTATCTTCATATCTTCCTTCACTCCATCCATGCACTTCCACTTTGGTCTTCCTCTAGGCCCCTTGGCTGGTGGTTCCAAACCCAGCATCCATCTTCCGATGTACTCTCTCTCTCCTCTGCACATGTCCAAACCATCTCAGTCTGGTCTCTCTGACTTTATCTCCAAAACCTCTAACATGTGCTGTTCCTCTGATCCTTTCCATCCTGGTCACTCCCAGAGAGATCCTCAGCATCTTCATCTCTGCAACCTCCATCTCTGTTTCCTGTCTTTTCCTCAGCGCCACTGTCTCTAGACCAAACAGCATGGCCGGTCTCGCCATATGGAACTCACGGAAATTTCGAAATTTTGACTGCTGGCCAGTTTTTCTTCTCTGGATGAGTTGTTTATTCTCAGCATAAAAATATATTTTCGTGACTCATTTAAAACCAAACTCAAGGCACAATGTTTCATTCTTTGATTACTATTTTAGTCTCCTAACAGGTATTACGTTTATTTTCATTATTTATTCATTCCAGTCCGTGTAGCGACTCCCTGATGCCACATGCCAACCGAAAGCTTGATTGATCACCGGTCTTTCACAAGGTCGTTTCAAGAACAAACATGCACGATCACTAATAGGTGATGTTTTTGGACATTTGGCTATAAAAATCAATCAATAAAACTCTTGCAAATAGAAAAAAGAACAGTGGCAGTAAACTTTTAATAAGCATTGGTTTCAACTTAATCACATTGACTCATCGTTTTAGTTATTTTAAGAATGAAGTCCGATAAAAAGAAGAACCGTGTTCTACAATCTATATATCAATGGTAAACTTGTGATTTTGTAATAATGCATTAATAATTGTAATAATTTATTCATAACACTTGTGTTCAAAAACTGAGCAGAAGTGGGTTTTGAATTACCCCAGTGGTATTTAAACTACCTAGAATGTACCACTACGAGCCCTCAGTCTGATAACTTTTCTGTCCCACTCTAAACAATGCAGCTTTGTGCTTTTATGGCTCGTACGGCATTTTAACACGACACTATCAAGCCTGTTTCCTCCCGCCAGTACATCCAGTACAAAGTTCAAGGCCACATCCACTTTGCCAACCTGTTCCCTGTTTTATATAAACTCTCATTATCTCAGATTAAACCCTGTACAAATAAATCACCGATTGGCTTTTTTTGTTACTTTGCATGTTTTATCGTCAGTTATTTTCAGCTAAATTAATCTTTAATACTGAGAAACTTTCATTTGCCATATTGTTGTCATAATCCCCTTACCCGCCGCCAGTCGGAGCCCTGGACCTTCTTTCATCACCCTGATTGAGACATCTGAGGGTGATTATTCTAATGCCACACACCTGTGGACCCAGCTGCCTATTTAACGGCAATCACCCTCGACCTCCACGTCTGGTCATACCATCCCTTCCAGCCAGGTCTTCCTGGTTGCCTGGCCAAGAACACATTCTGAACAATAACCTCTTGCCATGCCACTAAAACTTTGTTTTTCTTGCACGGTTTACTGGACTAAAATCTAGAATCTAATCTAGAATCTAAAATTTCTCGAATAAACCATGTTTTCTGTCTTGTAATTGGGGCCCTCCTTCTTCCGCCTCCACACTGCTTCATGACAATTGTGAGTACTTTGTATCAAATGATGTACAGTACATATTTGCATTGTTGTGTGAGAGCACTGTGCAAAAAAAAAAAAAAAGTAAGTACCCAAAGCTTGGTCTAAAAACGATATCTTCAATTTACATGCGTTTAATGGGAAACTTTTAGGTTTATCTGATTTTTCTGTCTCGATTTTTTTTTTCTTGGACAGGGTAGCATGTTTTTAAATTAATATAAACATTCTTCTGTACAGCAATTCAAATGGAGAAAAAAATAAGGTATAAGAAGTGCACAAATCCATCCACTTCGAGCTCCTTATTGACTGTACTGATAAGTTCATTGTAATTATGACTGCTACAGAATATATTTGTATCATCTGCAAACAATATGAGTTTTAGCGACTGTGATACCTTAAGAATATCGTTTATGTAAATATTAAAAAGTTTTGGTCCCAAGACGGAGCCTTGGGGAACACCACAAGAAATATTAAGAGTCTCAGATGAAGTAGACCCTATTTGTACATATTGCGTTCTTTCAGTTAAATAGCTTTGTGTCCATTCCCCAGCAATTCCCCTTATCCCATGTTCTTGTAATTTTTGAAGTAATATTGCATGATCGATTCATCTGTCCAACACACTATACTGTATTGTTTAAAACCACCTCTACATTTTCTTTTGTCTGCCTGCTTTAGCTTATTATACTTCTGGTGTGATGATTATTAGTGTAACCATGGGCTATTAAACTTCAGCTTCTGGTTTTACAGAACTTTCCTACCTCACATTTGTGGAAGTCAACAACATCGGCAATGCAATTTGTCCATGTCCAACACATCACAAAGATGCACGTTACACTGACTGGATGTTGCGATGAAAGTGTAAAGAAGTTGTGGTGGAATTTTCAAAATACCAAACTCTGTAGTGAGAGGCTTTTATAGTTTTATTCATTGCAAAGAGAGGTGAACCAAACGGTGAACGGACATTTCAGCCACGGACATTTGAAGAACTGCAACCTGGGCGCAACAGTTTATTTACGATAAAAAAATTTTTAATGACTAAAAGCACGATAAAAATTTTTGTATTTACGATAAAAAAATTTTAAATGACTAAAGGCACGATAAAAATTTTTGCACGATAAAAATTTTTAAGACTAAAAGCAATTTTTCTGTAGTGCAACTGTTTATTTACGATAAAAATTTTACATAAAATATCAGAATTTTTACATAAAATATCAAAATTTTTTAAAAATATCAGAATTTTTTATTTGAGCCATGGGATAAAAATGACTAAAACCAATTATTATTAATTGGTTTTACATAAAATATCACAATTTTCTACATAAAACAGGTTTTTGGCCCGAATGTCCGAGGCTGAAATGTCCTAAATTCGGGGGCGCACATGGCTCAAATATCCTAGGTTGCAGTTTTTTGGCTCAAATGTCCGTGGCTAAAATATCCGTGGCCGAAATGTCCTAGAACCGAACCAAACACACCGTCATGGTACACATCTGATTTACAGAAACACAACTTGGGTTTTTATATCCCCCCTGGCTAAAACTTTTAAAACACTTTTTCTCCGACCTAACCATATTTAAAACTAAAGGATGACCCACTCTTGCTAATACACAGAAACATGACCCAATCTAGATGACACATAGAGGGTAAAATCTGGCCCAGACTGGTTGAAACAAAGACGCCGTCCTTCAAAGTATAAAAGATAAAGAACCTTGAGCGAAGTACCCTCTACCTCCCAGACATGGAGAATGGCCCAATCCTAGCTGAGACAAAGAACCTGGAGCCACTCAGTGTGAGACAAAGAAACCTGATTAATTGTCCTAGGTGTTTTAATTACTCTCTGCTGATACAGCTTTACCTAGCTGTATAGACGAGTTTTGGAGTCCCTCAGTCTGGAAACAATGTTTCTCTCCCATATTAGAAAAAAAAACCATCACCTTCAAATGAGGCTGGACGAAGACGCGATGGTTAGCACAGTGGCCTCACAGCAAGAATGTTGGGGTTCGAGTCCTAAGTTGGGAAGAGGCTTGAAACACTGGCCATGGAGTTTTGCTTGTTTTGTTCGGGTTCTCTAGTTTCCTCCCACCCTCCAAAAACATGGAGGTTGGGTTAATTGGCCGCTACAAAATTGCCAGTAGGAATGAGTGCGTGGATGGTTGTGTGTGGACCCGCAGTGGACTGGCGACCTGTTCTGGGTATACCCTGCCTGTCGCCTGAAATCAGCCAAGATAGGCCCCCGCGACCCTGTTAGGAATAAGCAGTTCCCTTTCTATTCCGTTGTCTTCCGCTAATCTGGGGCCAGGTCTCGAAGGGAACAGCCTCCAACGGAAAGCTCAGGCTTCTCTCACCCCAGCTGCAGCCTACAGCTCACTCAGAAGGATCCCAAGTCATTTTCCGGCCAGCTGTGAGACATACCGTATTTTCTGCACTATAAGGCGCACTGCATTATAAGGCGCAGCATCAATAAATGACATTTTTAAAACTTCTTCCATATATATGGTGCACTGCATTATAAGGCGCTACAGTAAAGACTGTGCAACTTTGTCCTCTAACTGTGGCCATCTCGCTTTGTTCCCGCGGAAACTCTGTTTAGTCTTGTTTACTTGGCACAGCACATCCTCTTGCTTCCTCCACTTCCTCACCATTGATTCATTAATGTTAAACTCTCTCGCTGCGGCTCTATTCCCGTGTTCTACTACGTGACCGATCGCCTTGAGTTTAAACTCTGCGGTGTAACAGTGTCTCTTGGTAGGAGCCATTTCTGGGTCTTTACACAAACACACAAATGGAAATGAGACGCCCTTTCATAAATCCCAGCATGCACCGCGCACTACTTCTTCTATGGGGGAAATGGAGTTGGCGGCTGCTTACCGCAGTTGCGACACCTGTTGAAGCTCAATATTAATCCATTTATAAGGCGCTCCGGGTTAAAAAGCGCATCGTGGACTTTAGAGAAAATTTAAGGTTTTTAGGTGCGCCTTATAGTGCGGAAAATACGGTAGTTTCTACAGTGAGTTCGGGGTCTGCCTCTTGGTCTCCTCCCGCTGGGATATGCCCGAAACACCTCACCACCGAGGCGCTCGAGGTGCCGAACTCTGCTTCCATGGAAGCAATGACACCTAGAATGTGTGTTATAATCCGTAAACCAAATAAATACTTCAAGAGATGGGCCCATTAGACGAGACGTTAGGTTCTGTAAATACAAAAGCGGACATGTGGACAGGGCAACAGCAGCCACGACTCCGACTTCTATTCACAGCACCATTAACCTTAGTGGTCGGTCAAATTGACCATCAGTGGAAGCTACAAGCATGTAGGTCACCACATGGACACAGCTCATTACTGACAACTGGATATCACGGCTAGAGAAAAGAAACAGCAAAAAAAGACGAGAGAAAAACCAGCTGTGTCTTGGTTTTTTTCAGCAAAACCACATAACGTCTCCAAATCTCAACAGCCATTTGCCACTGATTGACTGTCAGAGTGTATTTTAATTGCCCATTAAAGCTCTAAACAAAAAGCATTTTCATATTCATTTCCGTGACAGAAAAACAAGGGAAGGATGTATTATGGATTCACCGATTGCTTTGTTTGTCACCACAGCTAGGCTAGGCGACAATTCGAGTAGCCATTTTTTCCCCCATTAAGTGACTGTAAAATTAATTATATATAATTAAATAAAAGTAAATTGAAACTGAAGTGAGGTGATTTGTCTGTTATCGATGATACCATAGTACAAGCATGAAAGGAGGTGTTTAACCCACATTAGTTTCTGCTGTATTCTATAAAAAGCATCTGTAATCTATGCGGGTGCTTAAATTGGACTGATTTATGAGATTTATGATGACAACCTAGTTTAACGATCATGATTTATTCTTTGTAATCTGTACCATATAGTAGAAACACTTCAATAGATAGTTTTATCTTCACATCGATAGAAAATGTGTCATTTTTTTTTTGTTTAACGATGACCGAATGTCTGCGAAAAATCGAAAGACGACCGGAAATGATTAACATTATAGTTGTAATTCAAAAATTTTGTAATTAAGATGAAACTCAGTTAAACAAATGAAGTAAATTAGTTTGGGATTGTCCCAAAAAAAAAAAATCTCATTCAAATTTTGAAGTATTTAACCCCGAAAGTCAATGCCTCGCAAAGCATGATGTTTTAATTTTCTGAAACATTCGCGAAAAAAGTTTTAGAATTTCAGTACTTAGCAGGTTGTTTTGTTATTCTTTAGTTTTATTTCCTGTTTTATTTTGTAATCCTGAATAAGTAAGACATTCAAGGTGTATCCACTTCCCCTCCTAGTTGCGTTCGCTCTTTTTCCTGGTGATTGCCGTCTTCCTTCGTAATGTGTCCCACATGTCTTATTATTTCTCCTGTTTGTATATAATGTGTGTCTCATCTTTATTTCTTTGCCAGGTTGTCTTAGGCCTTCTTTAGACTTGAGGTGCCTTTGTTGTTTATTCTCGAGATTTGAGTTATTCCTAGAAATAAATCTTTTTTTTTTTTTCGGTTAAAACTGCATACTGCCCGCAACCTCACACTCAAACTGACAAAAAGTATGGTTACCCATTAATGATTTGTCTACACTGAGACAGACCGAGATCAGCGACTGGCTGCTTTAATTCATAAAGCCTGTGATGGACCAGATGTGAACATCTGTTGTTACAAGGAGACGTGGCCTCTTAGCGGCACTTAAGAACGAGGAAGGGGCCTTTTAGGAGCACCCGCTGCTGAAAGTAAACACTACATTCTTACATGTCTGTCTCAAAAGGTCTCTGGAAAGGTCTGAAAATGTGCTAAATATAGCATCAAAGTGGTTAAGGTGGAGGTCTGATGTGTGATTCAGTGATATTTGGACCAGGATTATGAGCGCTGACAAAAGTCCTTGTCTTTTATTAAAAATGGGAAATTATTTATGTGTAAATAATTTTTATCACTGCATTTAAAGATAAACATGGTGCTTTTCATTTGTTATAAATGTGATATTCACCAGGAAAAAGCTCATAAATACTTTCTGTCAGTTTAACTTCTATTTCTAAAGACTTGAATTCCCCCCTCCTCTCGTTCCGCACTTAGTTCCTCTTCTAAGGTTAACGTGAACAGAACAAATGCACTCCATTTGCAAAATCAATTGTGCTTACATTAGAATGTGACGGTGCTAGCGGAGAAAATCTGTGGCCAAGATCAATCTCGTATTTGAATAGTATTCAACGACTGAACAGGATGTGGTCCTGTTGGCTTCATCGGGTCGATTTGCTGCCGAGTGTGAAGCGGCCGGGATGGGAATTAGTGCCTCAAAATCCGAACCATGGTCCTCGCCCGGAAAAGAGTGGAATGCCCCCTGCGGGTCAGGGACAGGGTCTTGCCCCAAGTGGAGGAGTTTAAGTATCTCGGGGTCTTGTTGACGAGTGGGGGAAAGATGGAGCGGGAGATCGACAGGCAGATCGGTGCGGCGTCAGCAATAATTAGGATGCTGCATCGGTCCGTCGTGGTAAAGAGAGAGCTGAGCCGAAAAGCAAAGCTCTCGATTTACAAGTTGATCTACGTTCCAACCCTCACCTATGGTCACCAGCTGTGGGTGGTGACCGAAAGAATGAGATCGCGGGTACAACTGGCCGAAATGAGCTTTCTCTGTAGGGTGGCTGGACTCTCACTCAGAGATTGGGTGAGGTGCTCTGCCATCCGGGAGGAGCTCGGTGTCGAGCCGCTCCTCCTCCAGTTGAAGAGGAGCCAGATGGGGTGGTTCGGGGACCTGGTCAAGATGCCCCCCCGAGCGCCTCGCGGGCGAGGCGTTTCGGGCACGTCCCACTGGGAGGAGACCAAGGGGGAAACCCCGGTGAGATACCCGTGGAACGACTTGGGATCCTTCCGGCTGAGCTGCAGGATGCGGCCGGGGAGAAAGAGGCCTGGGCTGCCCGTTTGAGGCCGACCCAGAACAAGCGGATGATGACGGAACGGACGGAACGAACTGAACAGGAGAGCTTGCAAATGTTTTGAACATGCATGTACGAAAAAGAAAACCTCTTCAGATATTTTTTTTTGTGGGAACAACATTCAAACACGATATGAACCTCTAAAAAGACAAGCCACATTTTTTAATCCAAAACCATCTAAAATCCAACGGGAAAAATAAGTATTTCAGAAAGCTTGTGTGTTCTCAGGACTCCTGCGACCTTAATAATTGGAAAATTAATTGGAGGGAGTTTGAAACCATCAAAAATTTGTTTTACAAATATATCTTTAGAGAGTTTGATGGAAAATATTTCAAAGTTTCATAAAAAAACGTCTTTCTGTAGTCCCAGCCAAATTCCATTTCTCCTTTTTACTCCCATTTCACATGGTGGTTTAATCTTGTTGGTGGGTGAGGGATGGGTTGGAACCAGGCAACTTGCCAGTCTACCTCTGGTTTAGCAGAAAGAGGCAGACATCCATGGCCAATCAAAATCTTACAGCCAATTAACCTTGTATGAATACGTTATGGACCGCACAAATAAAGGCCGACCGGAAACATCTAGACTCAATACAGAAACACACCCACCAATAAACTCACTGTTATTGAGCCTATTCTTTTATAAAACTGGTAAGTATTTGCAAAATGTGACCAAAAATATCCAATGGGGTGTATTTGTTTGAGTTTCTTCTTTTTTGTCGTTTTTTTTTTTTTTGTTGTTGTTGTTCTTCTTTTTTAACTTTCAGCAATTTTCAATAAAAAATTATGAAGTTAAAATCACTGTTATACAGACCATACCGCTCCAGAAAAACAAGTTTTAAATTTCAGCCATCCAGGATGAGCTCGTAGAGCCGTTGCTCCTCCAAGTCGAGAGAACCCAGATGGGGTAGTTCAGGCATCTGGTTAGGATGCCTAGGGAGTTGTTTTGAGTACATTCCAGCAAGAGGAGACCCAGAGGCAGACCTGTTGGAGAGACTATGTCTCCCAGCTGGACAGGGAACACCTCGGGATCCTTCCGGGTGAGCTGTAGGATTCAGCCGGGGTGAGAGAAGCCTGGGTTTCCCGTCTGAGGCTATTGACCTGTGACGCGGCCTCGGATAAGCGGAAGACAACGGAATGGAATGGAATTATTTTTTTTCTAGAAAAAAACTTTCCAGGTTTATATTAGTTTAAGAAATTCAAATTTGCAAATCACAGCATATTAAATTGCAATTTTTATAAAACAATTTATCTGTTTTTTAACATGGTGGCAGCTTCATCATCATGTGTGTGTAGTTTATGAACACAAACAAGGTGTGTACAAACATTTTTTTTTTTAGAAAGAAATGGGCCTACTGTTGAAGTGATATGTGACCACTTTAAAAAATATATTCACAATTTCATGTATGAAAAAAAAGCAACAGTGAATGTTTAAAAGATCAATTAATAACTGCTTAAATTTGATTTAAACATTACTATTTAGAATTTTTAAAAAAGTCTGAACTTCCACAAAAATATGCGTTTCATATTCTTAAAAAAAATAATTATAGAACTTTTTCTAGTTCATTTAAAAGTTCTTTTCAAAGGTAATGACTTGTGTGTTAACTGTGATTTGGAAAATTGCATAATTTTGTTAAAGCTGGAGTCAAGATAACATATTATTAGTAATGAATAAATTATAGTTCACAGCGGTGTGTTTGTGTTTCTGTGGAGAAACACTTCATTCTGAAATTCAAAGTAACACTTTGTAATTTTTTGACTCTGAAATGTTTCCAACATTTTGTAGATACAGGGCCGTTAAATACCAGCATGGAAGTAAAGAATCAACATTTCACGGCATTGCTTTTTATAGATTACAGCAGCTTAAACCCTGAATCTTCTTATTCTTCTTCTTTCGGCATTTCCCTTTAGGGGTCGCCACAGCAAGTCAGTTTCTTCCATCTAACCCTATCTGCTGCATCCTCTTCGGTCACTCCAACTATCTTCATGTCTTCCTTCACTGTATCCATGAACCTCCTCTTTGGTCTTCCTCTAGTGCTCTTTCCTGGTGGTTCCAAATCCAGCGTCCTTCTTCCTATGTACTCTCTCTCCTCTGCACATGTCCAAACCATCTCAGTCTGACCTCTCTGACTTTATCTCCAAAACCTCTAACATGTGCTGTTCCTCTGATCCTGTCCATCCTGGTCACTCCCAGAGAGATCCTCAGCATCTTCATCTCTGCTACCTCCATCTCTGTTTCCTGTCTTTTCCTCAGTGCCACTGTCTTTAGAACAATCAGCAAGGCACGGTTTTGTACACTTTTCCTTTCATTTTAGCTGAAACGTTTCTATCACACATTACACCTGATACTGTTTTCCACTCATTCCAGCCTGCCTGCATATGCTTCTTCACCTCTTTTCCACACTCTTCATTACTCTGCACTGTTGATCTTAAGTACTTAAAATCTTCCACCTTCTTTATTTCTCCCCCCTGTAACCTCACTTTTCCATTTGAAAAGTGAGCTTGAACCCTGAGTAAAGCTTTATCTTCAGGTCTTTAGGTTCAAGCTTTCTTATTTTCTTGATGACTTATGTAATTGCAGCTGCTCTTTTCTTTTGATAAATTGTTCAACTCAGGCTGAAAATGGGAGTTAAAAGTTCAGCTATGACAGGTTAAATTAGGACATCAAACCACAAACCTGACAGATGGCCAGTACAGAGTACTGTACTGTACACACAGTATGTCCACATTTCTCCTCATTGCTGGGCTTGTTTGCATATTTATAATTTTACAGATGAGTGTACATATGTATGCGACTTTCCTCATATCTTTATAGCCCTGAAGTAATCTTTGTAATCTTTAGTAGTTCCTGGCATATCAGATCACAGACGATCACCTTCTCACAGTCAAGACTCTCCAACATGAGGTAAAATGTTATGACACAGAGCTTTTGTTAAGTATTTACCATCAAAGCGGTAACTTTCTATCAGCTAGATTAGATCTTCCTTTCACTAAGAGCGAGGGACTTTGAACAATGAAATAAAGCGTCTTTCTTTACTGGAGCCAGAAAAACTCTCTCTTTAAGAAGACACTAATCATTGATAGTTTGTTTCGTCTTCTGAACTGCTTATCCCTAACAGGGTCACGGGTAATGCCGGAGCCTTTCCCAGCTGATTTAAGGCGAGAGGTTGAGTACACCCCCGAATAGGTCACCAGTTAGTTGTGTGGCCTTTGCAGCCAATCAACCTAACATTGAATTGAATGTACTTTATTTATCCCCGAAGGGAAATTTGAGTGCTGCAGTGTTACATTCATACAATCTCATAGAACGTTGTGAATGGCAAGTAATTACAGGTTTGAAAGTGAAAAGTTAAATAGTTTGATGGAAGATGGTAAGAATGATTTTCTGTAACGTTCCTCTGAGCAGTGGGGTTGCAGGAGTCTATTGCTGAAGCTGCTCTTCAGATGGTCCACAGATTCATGAAGAGGTTGGGAGGGATTTAGCATGATCGATGACAGTTTTGCTTTCTGAGGATCTCTCTGGGAGAGACCAGGATGGACATAATTAGAAATGAGTACATCAGGGGAACAGCACATGTTAGAGATTTTGGAGATAAAGTCCCAGAGGCAAGACTGAGATGGTTTGGACATGTACAGAGGAGAGAGAGAGTACATCTGAAGAAGGATGCTTGATTTGGAACCACCAGGAAAGAGGCCAAGAGGAAGACCAAAGAGGAGGTTCATAGATACAGTGAAGGAAGACATGAAGATAGTTGGTGTGACCGAAGAGGATACAGCAGATAGGGTTAGATGGATGAAACTGACTTGCTGTGGCGACCCATTAAGGGAAATGCCGAAACAAGAAGAAGAAGAAGATGATAGTTTTGCTTTCACTCTTTCCCTTGCCAGAAACATGCATGTTTTTGGAGGGCAGTAGGAAACCGGAGTCTCAAAAGAAAACCTACAGAAAGGACAGTGTTTCAAGCCTCGTCCGCACTCGGGACTTGAACCCCAAGCTTGTTGCTGTGAGACCACTGTGCTAACCACTGTGCTACCTTGAATGTCTTAGAAACAAAAGAATAAGGAAAAGGTCCAGACATGAACCAAAGACGACTATCAAAAATGAATAATGTGAATATATTTGCGACACCAAACCATATAAATGTCCCCATTGTGGGACTAATAAAGTTTATTTTCTAGTGCTATTGCTTGGTACTCAGTAGTGATTCAACACAAAAAACAGACTTATTCACCACCAAATATAGATTGCTAAACTCTCCAGCAGACAAGCTAATAAAATATGTAGTTCTAGTCGACATATTAGTGAGATAATCCTTTAACAAATCTTAGTCTTGCAAGCTATTCCACTACCAAATCAACAGATGCTTATTTGGCAAGAGGCATTAAAATGCATGAGTTAGTATCCACATCGAAGAAGCTAACACCCTCTTATTTACACTTGGTGACCATTTCTATTTGCCAGCGCTGATTAGTTTTGAATTAAATCAGGGAATTGGTTTCCCACAACAGAAACGTAGCTTATCTTCCAAACTAAATGGTCTTATTGTTGGTGGTCTCAAGGTTAACTAAAATATAATTTACATGTTGTGTACATATCTATGGCTGCATATTGGAGTGGTTGTTATTGTTGCGGTCTCAAACTGAAAAAGTAATTGGTTTTAGTCATGTGTGTGCCATATTTCCACGTGTGTGGAATTGGTGTGTTCTGTCTGTGTATAAATCAGTTTCCTCTTGGTTCTCAAGTTTCCCACAACCGGACAAAAACATGTGTGGTAGGCTGACTGGTCATTGCGAAACAACCCAGGAAGTGAGTATGTTTGTGCACGAACCACAGTGTATCTTGCCTTTAATAAAAAGAATATTAAATACTCTACATTACCGTCCATAAAAACAAAAATTCAATTTCCAAGTATGTTGAATGACCCTAAGGTACAAATAGGCATTTTATCATTTAATTTTCCATCATAAGTACAACATGTAGTCTTTATGTGTTCTTCAAGGGTAGGATGAAAAATGGCTCATACTCAAAATGAGTATGAGAGCGGGCTCATATTCACTATTGAATACATATGCCGTGTCTGAAGAGATTTTATCAGCCAGTCTGAGAGTTTGTTTCTTGGATAGCTCTTTGAACGTATAGATGACAAAATGGCCGACTATTTTGGAGCAGATGTTAAAGAGCCTCTGTTTCCTGTTCTTCACCAGAACTAAGAGACTGAAGAACAAGAAGAACAGATTGAACTTTTGTAGAGCAGCACAGTTTGAACTGCTTGGATAAAAATGGTTTAGAATGGTTCTACTCGCTCCAAATTATCTAAAGCTAGCTGGAACTGGTTCCAGTGCTTCCTGCAACTCAAATTTAGATTTGTGGTTGTCTTTGGTAAGTATTTGCTCATGTCATCAATCATAGAAAAGGCTTCAAAGTTATCTTCTGAACAGTTTATTTTCTGATCAGATGTTTCAACTTCCATCGGAAATCATTTCCAATCTGATAAATAGACTGAGAACTGGTTCCGTGTAGACTAACCTGAGTTTGCCCACCCAACAAACAGTGAAACCTCCAGAGAATGTTCACTTAAAGCAGACATGTCCTAAGTCCGGCCCGGGGACCAAATCCGGCCCGTTGTCAATTTTCATCCGGCCCGCAGCCTACGTCATAAAATCAATAGCGGCTGGCCTGCGTGTAGAATTACGTAATACATTGGGCAGCAGCGCTGTTGCCTGCGTGTTCTAAATGCTGCCATCCAGATGCTAAAATAGGAACGGCAATTTGTATGTGAGCCCCCCAATTTTCTAAAATGGTGGTAATTAATAAAAGAAGGAAAAAGAGAATCTAGCACTCCATTTAACCAGTCTAAACTAGTGGTTACCAAAGCATGCCATCCATCTGATCCTGTTCTGAGGGGCGACTCCGGGATTTTCTAAAGGGCTTTTTGTCTATGACCTCACGCGCCCGCCCCGCCCCCCCTCGGATCCGGCCCGCCTGTCAAACGTTAGAACTCAATGTGGCCCACGAGTGAAAAAGTTTGGACACCCCTGGCTTAAAGTTCTCTAAAGCAGTGGTCCCCAACAACTTGGCCGCGTACTGGTACCGGGCCACACAGAACTGGTATTTTTATTCACTTTGTTTTTGTGATGTCTTTTATTTTGAAGGTACATGTTTACCGTTACCATGGCAACAAGAGTGCGTTCGAGCAGAGAGAGTGATTCCACGTTATAAAGACGCTTCTAATAAATTTTCTCGTGAAGAAAAAATGGATTTAAGTTTATTATTACTTATTTTAAAAAGCCAAATATTGTCAGACATTAAACCGGTCCGTGGCGCAGAACAAATCTGCTCTGAAGATTTGTTTTTGTCTAACCAAAAACTAACGTTCCCTAAACGTTAATTGGTGGTTGTGTTAGAACCTAACCTTCCTAGAACGTTTAGAGAACCAAATTCCAAATGTTATGGTCAAAATTAGGGCTAGAGGAACGTTCTGAAAACCAAAAGAATAACGTTTCATTACCGTCATAAAACTTTCCATTCGAACCTTTAGAAAACCAAAAACGACCTTTAAAGAATGTTCTGCTAACCTTTAAAAAAAACCTTCCCAGAACGTTTTGGGAACGTTAAATTGTTAGCTGGGCAAACTCCTAAGGCAACAAACTTATAACCAGCTGTGGGTTTTGATAGGCCATGTAACGTGTTTACGATAGTAGGGGGTGGGTCTAAGCTCAGCTATGGGCTTTAGGGGTGGGACTCAGCTAAACTATAGAATAGAATGTCTAGAATACAACATTGGAGCCTTTCTCGACGATGAAACAACTGGATGAAAGCGGGATTACACAGATTAATTTCATCAACTTTTTATCTCGTAAAATTTTGTGTTAAAAAATATTTTTGTCTATTTTATTCCTTTGTACAAAATGCAATAATTTTATTTACATGCAGATAGGGGTGACAACACTCATGTCATCTTGTTTCACTGCAATCAAAGCAACCAAACAGCATAACCTTTTATTTTCTTCACCTCAACTTATCTGATGTGTATGTATGCTCTATCCCACCCTGCTCCCTGACCAAGTCCTAAAAACAAATATATGTCTTTAAGTTTCTATCTACTATTCTCTGCCAGACTGCCTTGGCCCTTTCCCCTTTGCCCCTACTCTAACCAGGGTCTGTACCCCCTCCCCCTACCCTAACCTCTGGCTTTCTATCTTATTTATTGTTCTCTGTTGTCTGTTTATTTAGAATTACACTGCTAGTTGGTACAATACAATTCACATGTTGTCCACTTTTCTCCCTCCTCTCTGGGAGAGAGCCCCTTTCAGGACTCTGCGTTCCTGTCCTGGGCATGGCCACACCGAGGACACCTCCGCGCTTCATCATCCCCGCTTCATCAGGATGAAATCCATCTACTCATTCCCGTCCAGGGCATCACTGGGCTGAGGAGTCCCCCGTGTTTCCATCAAGATGAAGAACATCTATTGACTTCTTCAGATATTTAGCTGTAGAGTAGAATAAGCTAATATTTAAACACTAATCCTTGACACGTTGGTTGCTCGTCCCGGGGGAGGGATCGCTCTTTCATGTGGATCCCCACGAGGTTTCTTATTTTTTCCCCACTGATGGGATTTTCAGGAGTTTTTCCTCACCGAGAAGGAGAGTCTAAGTGCATAAATGTGCTAGTCTTGTTTAGTTAGCATTTGTTAGTTATTTTTATTGCTGTGTATTTGTGTTTATACATTCCTCTTTTTCTTGTGAAGCCCATTGAGTCGGAAATTCTGTGATCTTGGGCTATACAAATAAAATTGAATTGAAAAAAATTGAATTGTATTGAATTGAAAATACTTTTATTAATCCCCGAAGGGAAATTTGATGCTGCGGTGCTAATACCTCGATGCCTTCCCGGTCCGCTTACATGGTGCAAAAGCTCTAGCGTCTGAACTGTTAATTCAAATTCAAGCACAATATGGCACAACTGAAATACTTTTGGTGACATAAATTCCATTTGGCACCTACAATTATATATGTAAACGTATAATCTTTTGTTTTGGCAAAACTTTTTGCCCTAATTGTATTAGTGTCTTGCTACCTGAAAAAGTATGAGGACTGTTGATTTAAGACAATCTACCCATGAAAGTTATAAAACAGTAGTTTGCATTTATGATTTATGATCTCAGTTCTCTTTATTTCCACTTGACCCATTACGCAGAAACATGAACGTTTTGCAACATGAATTGTAGGAAAGACCAAACTTCAATAAGTCAGGCCCTTTGACAGAGTGAGGTACAAACTAAAGATAGCAGACATTACTTCAACCCAACAGAAGTACACCGGCTGAGGTGTCAGGCTGATTCATTCTCCGGGTCAGTAATGAGATACCGCTACCAAGGCTTCATTTCAAACACACAAGCCGTAAAAACCAAACTGTAAAGCTGGCTACTTCATTCACAGCCAAAGAATCTAATGAAAAACCTAAAAATAAACTCCGCTCGACCCAAGAGTTTTCACACTTCTAGACCAGGGCTTAGTTTACAGAACTTAAACTCCTGCTCCAGAAAAGTAAACATCACCCTGAAGTACTTTCACCCTGATGTCTTCAAACTAATCTTGTTCTCTATGAAGAAATGTTGCCAACCCTCTGATTTCAAACTGACTTCATTTAACGAGTTTAAACTCACTTTAGCAATAAGGAAAAAAAACCTAGACAAGTTCAACCACAGTGTGAATTTTCTCTCTTTGATTGTACAAGGTGTGAAGCTCAAGTACAATATCGATCAGTGAGAGATAGTGCAAAAATCAAACATAGAAAAAACAGGAGAGTCTATATGATCAATGAACAAGTAGAGCTAAGACGTCTAGTTACAGAAGAACTGGGTTTAAAGTCAATGGGAAAAAGTTTTGTAGAGACTACTCCTCTCAACAATCCTGATCACAACATTAATAAATCATAGGATAGTATGTTCGGTGAATATAGTAAAAAACTCAATTCCGATGAGGACATATTAAAAGAAACCACACATAAATGGTACAATGTTCTAATAATCTATACTACCCTAATACTTCAAGCTTTTTTTTTTCCCCACCGCACAAACTGTCATGATGTGGAGCTGAGGCCAAAAATATACCCTTGACACTACAGACAGGCTCAGATGAAGAAATCAAAAGCAGATTTATTAGATTGATGAAAGGTTCAGATGAAGAAGACATAAACTGATTAATTAGGCTGGTTCTGGAGTAGGAGCTGAAGCACGGTCAAGCATGGTAAAACAAACAAGCTGGCGAAGAGCATGTGAAAAACTGATCCATTTATGCTGTATCAGATGAGTAGATGAGTTTCAGGTGTGACTTGTTGCAGCTCCCGGCTGAGTTCGCCCAATTCCACACACACACAGACAGGCAAACAGGGACAAGAGGAAAACAGGACACAGAAGGAAGAGACTACTCTCCTGACACAAACACTGTCAAATGAATGAGTTCATATGCAGACCAAGATGAGCTGAAAGGTTCATTAGGCGTTAATCAACACCATGGCGTAACAATTGGAATTGTCGCGATCTGTGTCAAAAAGTCTAGTTTTCTTAAGCTAATGTTTGAAATTTACACAAATTTCTATCCGTAAATGTGATTTGTAAATAAAAAAACAACAAACCATGAACCTTAAATGAAACCAATAAAATCAGTGTTTGGTTTGTATTTGAAGAACTCTACAGTCTAAACTGTTTCCTATAAAAAAAAGTAATCATTCTTAAGTCGAAGTCCCTCCAAATACACTCCGGCAGCACACTAATAAATCTAAACAAGCTCATGTTCCCTCTTGTTTTTCTAACTTCCCCCAAAGGTCAAGCACAGGCATGTTGGGTAAATTGGTTTCTCGAAATTCTCCTGGGATTAAGTGTGAAGGGTTGTTTGTCCCTCAGTTGGACCAATGATGAACTGGCAAACTGTCCAGGAAACACTTCCTTGTTGTCCGCAAAATTGCTGAATTGGGATCCAGTTTATTTCAAAACCATGAACTACTTGAAAACTGGCATAGTGGACTAATTATAAATCGATTTTTCACTTAAACCTGCCTTCATCGGTTGGAGTTTTGCTTACTGAAACTTCGACTCTGAAGGACATTGAAAACTTCAGCCACACATTTTTTGCACTGAGAACTAAATCTATACCCCAATCGCCGGTCAACACTCGGACTCGCTGTATTGGCGACAAACACTTTTTTTTGTTGGTTCAAGACAGAAACAAACAAGAAATGGTGGCTCATTGGTAGAGCGTTCGCCCGCGGACCAGAAGTTAACCAGAAGTTTGCGGGTTCGGTTTCCACTGAGTTCATTTTTCTCCTACCATTGGCGCCGTCCTGGCAGCCTGCTGCGGTATAGGAGTGCAGCACACAAATTTCCACGATAAGGGATGAATAAAATATGTAAAAGAAAAAAAAAAAAGTATTGCTCACAAGTGGTTATGAGAAAAGGGTTGTAAAGGACCAAGGTGTGGTAACCATGTCTGCAGCTTAGAGGCGTTTGACATATACCTGCCAGCACATCAATTTTAAAGCTAAACTTCGGAGCTCAAATGAGATGTACAGATGTTGGGGTCGTAAAACGGGCCTTATTGGTATAGGTACAGTAAGGGGGGAGGGACCTATGTGGCCCCTCCCCCTTCCACATGAAAGGGGGAGGGATCTCTCTTTCATGTGGATCCCCACGAGGTTTCTTATTTTTTCCCCACTGATGGGTTTTTTAGGAGTTTTTCCTCACCGTGAAGGAGAGTCTAAGTGCATAAATGTGCTAGTATTGTTTAGTTAGCATTTGTTAGTTATTTTTCTTGCTGTGTATTTGTGTTAATACATTCCTCTTTTTCTTGTGAAGCCCATTGAGAAGGAAATTCTGTGATTTTGGGCTAAACAAATAAAATTGAATTGTAACTGGACAGTAGACTTAGACAGTCTAACAATGCCGTAAGACAACATAAAGGGTGTGGGAAAGTGAAGAGGATTTATGCACAGAGTGCACGTGGAGTGCAGTGTATTGCACAATAAGCGGCCAGTGAAAGCTTGTCGGTAAGCGTTCACAGACATGATTTACAGACACCATGATTTGCTTATCTGTAAATCATGCAGGAAATATATGTCATCAAACAATACTAAAAGAAGTAAAAGTATCCCTCCAATGTTTTGGAACATCAGTAATAGGCATGTAATAGCTGGTCTGAAGTTTCTAACTGTGTAAAAAGTAAAAGCATAATGAGTCCAAAGGTTGTTTTTAGGTCAATTTCTGGTACTTTATAAAATAGAGTCATAATTTTTTCACATACATATATACAAGCAATTACTAGGATGCTGCATCGGTCCGTCCTGGTGAAGAGAGAGCTGAGCCAAAAAGCAAAGCTCTCGATTTACAAGTCGATCTACGTTCCTACCCTCACCTATGGTCACCAGCTGTGGGTGGTGACCGAAAGAATGAGATCGCGGGTACAAGCGGCCGAAATGAGCTTCCTCCGCAGGGTGACTGGGCTCTCACTCAGAGATCGGGTGAGGAGCTCTGCCATCCGGGAGGAGCTCGGTGTCGAGCCACTCCTCCTCCAGGTCAAGAGGAGCCAGATGGGGTGGTTCGGGCATCTAGTCAGGATGCCCGCCGAGCGCCTCGCGGGCGAGGTGTTTCGGACACGTCCCACCAGGAGGAGACCGAGGGGCAGACCCCGAACCCGCTGGAGAGACTATGTCTCACAGCTGGCCGGGGAACGACTTGGGATCCTTTCAGGTGAGCTGGAGGATGCAGCCGGGGAGAGAGAGGCCTGGGCTGCCCGCTTGAGGCTGTTGCCCCCGCGACCTGATCCCGGAACAAGCGGAAGATGACGGAACGTAGTATATACAAATATATAATTTAGTCAAAATTCAACCAAACAATGTTTCTCAAAATGCTACAGATATTTTCAGGGTTTTTAAAATGCTAACGTAAATTCTCAGAATTGATAACTAAGCAAAGAACAAAAAATAAAATAAAAAAAATTTAAAACCTCAAGTCCAGTTTGTGTCGGGAACTACTCCCTTCCATCCCGTCTATCTCATTTCTCTGCAGTTATTTCACATTTTCCCGTCAAGAAATTTAAGCACACATGGAAGCAGCTCAAGTATGCAGTGAACTAAGTACTTTTTTAAACTGGGATCCACTATATTTTCTTAAGTGAAACGTAATCTTAATTTGCTTGTAATGTCTCTGGAAAGTATGCGTCACAAGCTTTGCTTTTTGGGTGCCGTGGGTATAGAGCGTAGCACATTTGACGGAGAGGCAAAGGTGAAGAGTGTAAAGTGTTGTGCTGTTTGGTTGCAAAAATGTCAGAATAAGCTAAAGCACATAGCGGAAGCTGACGAAATGGAACGGAACAAGACATCCCTGCTTGTCTGTAAGTGAAAAATTAATGCTGGGAATAAATAAATGAGATAGAGGGGTTAAATTAGGGGGTGAGGTTAAATAAGTTTTCTTCCCCCCACTCCTTTTTGGACATTAGGAAATTTGATTTTGTGCACTTGTTATACCTTGTTAGTATTCCAATTTGGAGAATTGCCGTACAGAAAAATGCTTATATTAATTTAAAAACATGCTACCCTGTCCAAGATAAATAATAATACAAAAATAAAAAAATGAAAAAAAAAAAAAAAAAGAGTAGTTTTTTTTTTTCTTAACACCAATGAGATTGGTCAAAACTCTCGCAGCTACCAGAGTCTATCGATGTAGTGTGTACCCCATCCAACAGTATCCAGTCAGTTAAATATGCTTTTGAAAAATAGAGTTGCAGCTCAAGCGCCAAACCAAAGATCAGCAACCAGGTTTTGTGTTATTCTTTAAGAAATCCGAACAAAAATCCACCGTGGCTGGAGGAGTCAGTGTAGTCCTGACAGAACTGAGAACAAGACAATCTGAAAGGAAGGGCTTTGAGCCCAGTGTCCCTGCAGTTGTCGTGGGTAACATCCGTTCGCTTGTTGGCAAGATAGATGAACTGTGGACGCTTATTCTAACCCAGTGGAAATGTGGAGGTGCCACATTGGTGTGCTCATTGAATCCCAACTCCGTGGACTCATCATGACTGGTTTTTCAACTTTTCAGACGCCAGCTTTTACACCGTGTTAGCAGACCAGGAAGGCATCGAGGTGTTTGCAATGTGGCATCAAATTTCTCTTTGGGATTAATAAAGTCTTTACAATTCAAAGATACATGTGCAGATCAACTACACACATTTGAGAAAAGTGCCATGAAATGAAAAAACAGAAATATAGTTTATTTATTGAGATAAAGAAAACTTCTCTTCATGTGTTACTACTAGGACAAAAAAAATTATAAAGAAAGTTTAATTAAACTTCAGGAGAGAAGTCTGTTCCCCCTCTGTGTCCTGTTTCCTCCCTCCCTCTTGTCTGTGTGTGCAACAAGTCACACCTGAAACTCATCTACTCATCTGCTGCAGCATAAATGGATCAGTTTTGCACACACTCTTCGCCACATCATTTGTTTACCATGCTTGACCTGTTATCCAGTTTTTGGCTCAGGCTTCAACGTCAGAACCTGCCTAATTAATCTGTTGTTGTCTTCTTTATTTGGACTTTTTTTTATCAATCTAATAAATTTGCTTGTGATTTCTTCATCTGAGCCTGTCTGTTGTGTCAAGGGTATATTTTTGGCCTTAGCTCCAGTGCGTTAGATTGTGACATTCACATAAAACTATTCATTCTAAAGCAGAAACATCTGTGTTCTTTTTTTCGTCCTAAAGCTCGTCTTGTAAAACAAAAATAAATCAAACACTAAATGCTACTCAAAGCCGTTTAAACAAAAAGCAAAGAGATCAAAGTTCACCAGAAGACTAAGTGAGGGCGAGTTGTGACAAATCAAAGAAACAGCTTCATAATGGAAACTTTTCTCTTTTTCCTTTTTTTTCAGAGCCTATTTTTAGACCGACGTTCCATCAGTGAGTTGACTTTAATGTGCTTGAGATGAGCAGAGTGATGGCTGGCAGATGTTGTTAGTGTCACTCACATCGAGAGCACTGAGTAAGCAGGAGATGGCATCTGTCTGTAGCATGCTCGTCTCCTCTGAAGGAAAATATCATGAAAGACATCCTCGGATGGGTTTAGAGGAAAAGAGATCCATGTCCTACACTGGCTTGTCCAACACATTTCCAAGAGAAGTGACGGACTTGTCGGTGAGCGCAACCGACTGGAAAACTCCCGTTCATTTTTAATCCCACTTTACTGTGGCAGCTGTTAGATAACAGGCAGGTTCTACCCTGGACAAGTCACTAGTCTACCACACAGGCTTACGGTCAAATAGTGCTTTGTCTTTCAATGGGTTCAATTTGGTCACAGAAACTAGTTCATATCTAAATTAAAAAATAGGTGAAATTAAACTCTTAAACATGTAAGTTGTGTCTGAAAAATACACTTTATTTTGAGAGAATAGAACACATTCTAGAATAGATCGCATCGAGAGGCAGATCGGTGCGGCATCAACAATAACTAGGACGCTGCATTGGTCCGTCGTGGTAAAGAGAGAGCTAAGCAGAAAAGCAAAGCTCTCAATTTACAAGTTGACCTACGTTCCACCCCTCACCAATGGTCACCAGCTGTGGGTGGTGATCCGATCCTTTCTCCAGCTCACCCGGAAAGGATCCCAAGTCGTTCCCTGACCAGCATTGAGACATAGTCCCTCCAGCGGGTCTGGGATCTGCCTCTCGGTCTGATCCTGATGGGACGTACCCGAAACACCTCACCAGCAAGGCGCTTGGGAGGCATCCTGACGAGATGCCTGAACCACCCCATCTGGCTCTTCTCGACCTGGAGGAGGAGCGGCTCGACAACCAACCTCCTCCCGCATGGCAGAGCTCCTCACCCGATCTCTGAGTGAGAGCCCGGCCACCCTGTGGAGGAAGCTCATTTTGGCCGCTTGTATCTACGATCTCATTCACCCACAGCTGGCGACCCTAGGTGAGGGTGGGAACGTAGATCAACTTGTAAATCGAGAGCTTTGCTTTTTGTCTCAGCTCTTTCTTTACCATGACAGACCGATGCAGCATCCTAGTTATTGCTGATGCAGCACCGATCCGCCTGTCGATCTCCCGCTCCATCCTTCCCCCACTCGTCAACAAGACCCATGCCCCACTTGGGGCAGGACCCTGTCCCTGACCCACGGGGGGAATTCCACCCTTTCCCGGGCGAGAATCACGGTCTCGGGTTTGGAGGCGCTAATTCCCATCGAGGCCACTTCACACTCGGCAGCAAATCGATCCAGTGAGAGCTGGAGATCATGGTCCAATGAAGCCAACAGGGTCACATCATCCGCAAAACATAGAGATCCGATCCTGAGGTCACCAAAATGGATCCCTCCAACTCCTCGGCTGTGCCTAGATATCCTTTCCATAAAGATAGTTTTGTCATTTGAACCCTCCATCCCTAACAGGGTTGCAGGCAGTGCCAGAGCCTATGCTGACTGATCCAAGGATAGAGGCAGGGTACATCCCGAACAGGTTGCCAGTCTGTCGCGTGGCCACACACAATCGTTCGCACACATACAGTACTTGTTCCTTGGGGCAAATTTGTAGTGGCCAAACATGGATGTTTTTAGAGGGTGGGAGGAAACTGGAGGGCCTAGAGAAAACTTACGCTATGAAGGCTCACTCAAATATATAAATATCTATTAAAATTGGTGAATTTATTAATTTATGGTCATAAGCACCGATAAATAAGTCGATAAGCGCAAAGGATGTGTCAAAGTTAATTAATAAGCCAATCAATACAAAATGTGTTTAATAAATTTTATAAAGTGGTACATTGTGTTTTATTTTCTTGACAGAACAAAAGGTCCCTTGTGAACACATAAATAAACTCTTGCACATTAATACACTTCGTCTTTGAGGGGCCCCCCGCTGAGGGAATATTAAACTCTAATTTTAGAAGGGAAGTAACTTTGGTGGTATATAGCGGCTTTCCTCCACTCAAAATAGACTGGTCATGATGACCAATTATTTTGTGTCCCAGTGCACATTTCAATGAAGAATATCTGATATGTTGGAAGTTTTCTCTCTTGGGGAACAGTCTGCGATGGGAAAGGTCGTCACATAAATCAGCTCATGTTAGAACTTCTCTTGCAAAGTGCCCTCATGCAAAACCACGGGTCAAGTTCACGCCCACAGGAATGGTGTTTGAATCCCAAAGCGTTCCCACATGATTCCCATATGTCAAGCAACATAGGAGCGTCGGATATGTTTCATTTGTGGAAAATGAGTTGTAGTTTTTTTTTATTTGCAAGACTCTAATATGTATGCATCGGCAGAAGGACGCTAGGTTTGGAACCACCAGGCAAGAGACCTAGAGGAAGACCAAAGAGGAGGTTCATAGATACAGTGAAGGAAGACATGAAGGTAGTTGGCTTGACCAAAGAAGATGCAGCAGATAGGGTTAGATGGAAGAAACTGATTTGCTGTGGCGCCCCCTGAAGGGAAATATCAAAAAAAGAAGATATTATGTACGTTTTGTTGTTGGTAATATCTTCTGTTACCAAATAATGTCCGTCTTTGGTCTTGACTCTGAGATTTTAAGAATGGCCACACAGCAAGAAGGACAGGGTTTGACTCCGAGAGTGGGGGGCAAGGATTGACACTGGCCTTTTCGGTGTGGAGTTTGCATGTTCTCCCCGTGTATGCATGGGTTTTCTCCAGGTAACCTGGTTGCCAGGTTTCCTACTACCCTCCCAAAAGTGTCCAGGGGGTATAGCCTGCCTCTCGCCTGAAATTAGCCAAGATAGGCTCCGCCCCCCCCCGCGAAGCCCCTCCCCCAGCCCATAACTAAGAATAAGAGGTTCAGAAGACGAAACAATATAAAAAGTTTGAATCAACATTTACTTTATTTAACAAGTTTTTGTTGCTAATTGAGGGAGAAAAAATGTTGCGAAATCTACGGTGTCGGTCCTTTTTGGCTGGGAAGTGTTACTTTTAGATACTTCGGGGTGCTCAGCGAGCTAAGACCCTTATGATGTTTAAACTCAACACAGAGAAAAAAAAAAAAAAGAAAATTTTTGTTGACTCTTCAAGTTTCAGCTCCCAAAGCCGACATGCAGAAACTCACAGAAATACAAATGAAACGTGTATGAGACATAAATATACATTAAATGGCTGCTGACCTACACATTACGATGTGTAAGCAGACAATCAGGGTTTTTTTATTATCGCATTTTCTCTGTTTCCTCTTCAGTGCGGAGCTGGAGGCAAGCCTCCAGCAAAATGTTCACTGCCGCCATACTGACATGCCGCTCGGAGGGCAGGTTCTGCTGTTTCTAATGAGTTTCCATGTTTCTTCATCGCTAATCCCTAGTTGTTCTCACTCAGAGTTGGAGTTTAGATAAAAACTGACAACAACTTTTTTTTGTGTTTTTAACAGAAAGAATCTGACAGTTTTGTTGTTTCTTCAGTTTGTTTTACCGTCTATATAAGAACAGTATTAGTGAGGATTTTTTAAAATTTTGACAAACAGAAAAAAATGGAAAACACAATCGAAGAGGGTTTTTGTTGTTCCGTTTTTTGGGATTTACAGGCTTGGAATACAAATTTTCGTCTGGTTGGGTTTTCTCATGTCGATCTCACGACTTTCTGGAGCTTTGATCACCTTGGGTGGAGACGGTGGCCGCGTGGTTTGAGCGTTCGCCCGCGGACCGGAAGGTCGTGGGTTCACGTCCCACGAAGAGCACGTCTAGGGTCCTTGGAGAAGACACATAACCCCCGCTTCTCCCACCATTGGCGCCGTTGAAGGGCAGCCTGCTGCGGTGTAAGAAGTGCAGCAAACAAATTTCCCCGATGAGGGATGAATAGAGTAATTAATTTTAATTTAAAAATACAAATTTAATTTAGTGCTTGGGATTCAATTCATCAAGAAATTTGTGGGCAATTGTTAAAAACTAAATTCTCTGATGTTTTTGAGATTTTTTGTCATGCAGCTACAAATAGTCCCATTTTTTACATGTATAATAAACCTCATTTTATTTAGATATTATTTGCCTTTCATCCATTCATCTTGTGAACCACTTATCCAGTAAGGGGTCACAGGGAATGCCAGAGCCTGTCCCTGCTGATTTCAGGCATGTGGCAGGGTACACCCCGAACAAGTCTAAAGTCTGTTGTGGGGCCACACATGCACACAGACACACACTTATTCCTCGGGACAATTTCATAGCAGCCGATTAACCTAACATGCATGTTTTTGGAGAGTGGGAGAAAACCAGATACCAGGATAAAACCCGGGGAGAACATGCAAACTCCACAAAGAAAAGTCTGTTTCAAGCCTCACCCTCACCTCAGGAACCCCTGAACTTCTTGCTGTGAGACAACTGCACTAACCACTCCTTCGTTTGTCGTATAAAATCAATCTTTATTTTTAAATTTTAAGTGTGATTTAGGCCAACTCAATTTTTTTTTTCAATAAATGCTAAAATTCAATTTAACAACAAAATTTTAAACTTTTTGCCAAAATGTAAACACTTTTTATCTTATAAACCAATCACAGCATCGTTCAACATCAGCACATGTTAACTTGACCCGAACACAACGAGTGTACATTTCTATTATTATCAGAATCAACAGCTTTAATAATAAAATAAATAAATAAATTACTCTATTCATCCCTCACCGGGGAAATTTGTTTGCTGCACTCCTTACACCGCAGCAGGCTGCCCTTCAACGGCGCCAATGGTGGGAGAAGCGGGGGTTAGGTGTCTTCTCCAAGGACCCTAGACGTGCTCTCCGTGGGACGCAAACCCGCGACCATCCGGTCCGCGCGCGAACGCTCTAACCACGCGGCCACCGTCTCCCAGTAAACAACAGTAAAATTAATAACAGTAAAAAGAGCAGATTCTTAAAATATGGACGCAATATTATGGTCATATCTAAAATCCTCAGAACATTAATTCAATTTAATTTATAGTGATTTATTTATTTTTATTAAAACTGTTTTGTTTTCATAAATCACTTTCAGGTTTTTCTGGTATTTTTTTATGATTTCTGGGGTTTATGATTATTTTGT
Source organism: Neostethus bicornis (assembly GCA_902685375.1). Taxonomy (NCBI): domain Eukaryota; kingdom Metazoa; phylum Chordata; class Actinopteri; order Atheriniformes; family Phallostethidae; genus Neostethus; species Neostethus bicornis. The sequence goes on along the minus strand of CACRXE010000076.1, from coordinate 6,787,502 downwards.
TGTTGTTGTTGTTTTTTTTTTCAGGGTCTCACTTTGTCCTTTTTGGTAATTCCTTCATCTGTCATTTTCCATTCATCACCCTCACTGCCTGAGGTGTAAATAAATTTCCAGTTGAGATAAGAAAAGAGCCATAAAAGAGGGAGGTCATCGTGATAAAATGCTTCAGGTAACATGACTGAGCAAACATAAACCGGGCTGGTTGTTGATGAGATCAGCAGAAAAAAAAAAAAAAAAAAAAAAACCTCAGTTGCTTTCAGCTTGTGTTTGCTGTTAATCTGACAAATCCCGACGGGTCACAAAAAGGTCACCTGTTCCGGTTTAGAAATTGTTTCAATTCCATTTACATTTGTAGTGTCATGACAGGGTAAAATACTGAAACACGCATTTATGCTCTTTTAACAAAAACAGAGACGCTTTCACCGGCTATATGATATCAATATATGTCCGTCCACGATGCTCAAGAACTATAATTGTCACAAAACCGCACAGTCTCACTCAGAATGACATGCAAAGGGGATTAAATTAACGCAACCCCCCCAAAAAAGAGGTTTAATGATAGTCTCATAATTAATTATGTAATTACTAGTGTGTAAATTAGTAATTTAATTGTCTCTGGATTAAACTTTTGGACCTTTTCAATTTAATATCCAACTAAATAATAGGTTTTTAAGCCATTGTTGAGTTCCAAAATAACCGTTAAGGATAAAAATTTCATGGTAATTAGTGACGGACTGATGGCAATTAGGCTTGTAAGCTACTAAAGACGCTCATAGACTCTTGACATTTGTAAAATTACAAAGTAAAACTCTTTTTGTTACCACTCGGCCACCGGTGACAAACTGGCGTTGTCGGCAGGACAACGCCATGTTTTTTCAACATACAAGAAGACTGCTTTGCACCTTTCTTAAATTTTATGGACAGAAAGTAAGATTTAAAAAGCATTAAAAGCAGCACAATCAAAAAGCAAAGGAAACAGCTTGTATCACATCACCGTTGGAAAATACAACTTCCTCTTCAGCTGCTCGGCTTAAAACCGAGTGTCCAATTTCTCCTCTTTTATCCTGCCTCATGCCGCATTTTCACACCGACATATAAAAGCAAACACTCTAGAAGGGTTATGGCTCAGCAGAGACAGGACAAATGAAGGAGGTCTGAAGACAAAGAGCTGTAAGCCAGGTGGCTCAATAGGACACAGTTCCCAGCAGCCTGTCCACAAGTGTACCGCCGCCAAATTAGTTTTATGTGTACAGCTTAGGAAAATGTCGAAGGCACAGAGGTGACATGTCAGAAAGAGTTTATATCTGTGGCTGGACGAGGCTGGAATTCTTCAGTTTATTTTAAACAGGAGGTATCGTGGTTTTGTGTGGTAATAATTTTATCTCAGACAGATAAACATGGTACCTGAAAATGAAGAACTTGATACCAATTATAAACTACTACTAACTATCAACTATGAATTATTTTGTTCTGTTGTCTTCTGCTTAAAATGTATAACTTCAAATTGTACGGTATAAAACTTTGTTCAACTTTGGTCTGATCCATATTACCTTTTGTTAAACGCCACTATTCACGATGGGTACCAAAGTCGTTTGCCAAGTCGTTTCGTCGTAGAGGGTACTAGAGCCTATTCTGACTAGTCTAAAGCTAGAGGCAGAATACACTCCGAACAGGTTGCCAGTCTGTTGCGGAGCCACTATCATGATGCGGAGTGCAGGTGGAAAAAGGAGGACCCAATTGTAGACAGAAAACATGGTTTATTTGAAATTGGCCGTCCATTAATACTGTGAAAAGAAAAATAAAGTTTCAGTGGCATGGTAAAAGGTTATTGCAAGAAAGTCTATTTGGTCAGGCAGCCAGGGTGACCTGGCTGGAAGGGATTGTATGACCCGACAGGGAAGTCCGGGGTGATTGCCCTCAAATAGCTGGTAGGGTGCCCAGAGGTGTGAAATCTGTAATCATCCTCAGGTGACCCTGATCAGGTCGATGAAAAACATCCAGGGCTCCCTTTGGCGGCGGGAGAGGGGATCTTGCAGCCACACACACACATTCATTCTCAGGGACAATTTCACAGCGGCCAATTGACCTGACATGCATATCTTGGGACGTAGTCAGAGGACATACAGGAGGACATGCAAACTCCACACAGAAAGGCCGGGGTTCCAAGTCTCGTCCCATTTTGGTACTCAAAACTCAACCTTGAAGCCCCTTGTGCTAACCAATGCGCCACCATGCCGCCAGCACCAAAGTCATGTTGTCTAATTGAAAAACTCTGAGAACTTTGAAAAACTTGAGAGTTACGATTGTTCTGCCTTCTCTACATGTAAAGGATGAAGTTATGCAGAAGGATAAACTCATCAACATTGTGCCAGATGTATGTCTTTATTAACGTTATCTCCCACAATGATGATTAGAGTGAAAACTACAACACAACAAAAATACAATATAATAAAACAAAACTCTTCCAGTAACAACCCAAAACGTAAATGCAAAATAAAGTTATACATGACTCAAAACAATGAATACTCATCTATACTCACAAGGAATGCTCTTTGTAGCCTGACAAGCTTGGATGAAATAGGGATGAAAAAGGATTTGTATTTACACTTCTGCTTGTTTCTGATAATTCAACATGCAGCCTAATTCTTCTTCTGCGTCACATAAGAAGACAAAACTAATTGGGAAACAGCGCCACGCCTGTCTGGAAATATAATTGCCGGTACAACGACACTGAATCAGTCAGTCATCTTCTTATCTGTCTATCCCTTACGGAGTTGCAGGAGCCTATCCCAGCTGATTCAAGGCGAGTGGCAGGGTACACCCCGAACAGGTCGCCATGCCAGTCTGTCGCGAGCCACACACATACAACCGTCCGCGCACACATTCATTCCTAGGGGCAATTTGGCACCGGCCAGTAAACCAAGCATGCATGTCTTTGGAGGGTGGGAGGAAATTGGAGTACCCGGAGAAAACACACACAAACACGGGGAGAACATGCAAACTTCACACTTAAAGGACAGCGTTTCAAGCCTCGTCCACACCCAGGACTCGAACCCGTGACCTTCTTGCTGTGAGGTCACTGTGCTACCCACTGTGCCACCGTGCGCCCCGACACTGAATCAAAATGATTAAAAGATTTCCGAATTAGAAATATTACCATAAGCAATTTTACGGTAAATCTTCAACATTTTTTTTACAAACAGTAGATGTTTGGCTTGAGCCAAGTTGAAATAAGACTACACTGATAATTATCATGAATTACCAAATTAATTTGGTCAAAATATTCTTGTGCCAATAGTTAGGTTTTTTTTCCATTTTAAAAAATCAACAGTATGTGAATCTACTTCATTAAATGGTTCGACGAAACACCATTTTCTCTTGAAAAATTGGTTATTGTATTCTTCTTCGCACCTAAAACTAAACTATTCAGTGAAGCAAAGGACGAGTGTTCTTCTTTCTGTATATTTTGTTCTTCCATATTTTTTTGCTGTAGTAAGTTGTTTTTTGTTTTTGTTCTCATTGAAGTTGCATTAAATTTTAAAGCTTTTTCACTCGGACTACAAAGCAGAGACACAGTGCCAACACTCACACATTTTATGAAGGTGGTGTTGTTGCCATGCAAACTCTTAACCCGTCTCTAAGGAGAAGATCTGAGTTTCAAAGTGAGTGTGCTAATGGAACGAAAAAGGGCTGCAATTACTCTGAGCTTTTCTTCTTTTCTTTTACTGCCTCTCCATTTCTCCCTGAACTGTAAAAGAAAACCAATCTAAGAACCCGCAGCAACAAATAGACAATATATTTGTTTCACTATGTAAAAAAGAAGACCTCATCATCCCTGAGAAGAAGCAGAGCTTCAGAATCTAAAATCTATTCCTCGATAATAGACACCTGTTGGTTAATGGTAACATAAAGGTGATTTTCCTCTGATAAGAACAAGGAATCCCTCATTTTCTTCACGGATTATGACCCAAGTGGATGAGTTTAAGTATCTCAGTGTCTTTTTCATAAGTGGGGGAAGGATGGACCGGAATATCAACCCGTGCGGCGTCTACAATAAACAGGACTCTGCATCAATTCGTCGTTGTGAAGAAAGAGCTGAGCCAAAAAGCAAACCTCCTGATTTAACAGTCAATCTACATCGCTATACTCACTTATTGTGAGGGTGGTGACCAAAACAACAAGATAACAGATACAAGCGGCCGAAATGAGCTTCCTCCGCAGGGTGGCTGGGCTCTGATTCGGGAGGAGCTCGGAGTAGAGCTATTACTCCTTGGGGTCGAGAAGAAGATGGGGTTGTTTGAGCATTTGGTTAAGATGCCTCCCGAACACTTCGCTAGTGAGGTGTTTCAGGGATGTCCCACCAGAAGAAAATCCAGGGGCAGACCATGGACCAGCAAGAGAGACCATGTCTCACAACTGGACAGTAAACACCCCAATTCATTTTTTTATTTTTTTAGCTGTTTTGAGTGAAAGTGAAAAGGTTTGAAAGTTAAAGGTTGAATAGTTTGGTTTTCTGTACCGTTCCTTTGAGCAGCGGGGTTGCAGGAGTCTGTTGCTGAAGCTGCTCTTCAGATGGTCCACAGATTCATGGAGAGGGCGGGAGGGATTTAGCATGATTGATGACATTTTTCGCAATCATTGTGTCCCTCGCAACCTCCTCCACGCAGGCGAGGGGTGAGCCAACCACACGTCCAGCTTTTTTTTTATCAGTTTGAGAGAGACACTACAGCAGGCCGCCGCCTAAGACAGCGCCATTTTGAATAGAATCCTATCAGGTAAGCAGAAGGATGCTGCTAGGGTGAGAAAATCCCGGACTTCCCATCTGTGGCTGTTACCCCTGCAACCCAGCCTCGGATGGCAGAAGACGACAAAATTATGGCACAATATATGTAGTACATACATACACACACATATGACAGACAAATTTAGATGCTGTTCATCTAGACGGGCTTTAAAAAGTGGGATCCAACAGCAAATAAGAACAATTCATAAACCAAAGGCGGCAAACTCAAAAACCATCTTATCACGGTGATCATGCAAAATGTGTTCAGTCAGAGTCTTCATCTCAAAGTAGACCAGCTATTCTTTCAGAGGTCCCAGACATATTGACGTGCTTGTCTCGCTATGAATAAATATGACGCACATTTAACTTCGTGTAAACATGTCTGCATGTTTTATGATCTGTGGCTTCCTGTCCCTTGGAAGTAAACCCATAAATTTTCTGAGATGATAAAAAACACCTCCCACACCATTAGTTTACTTTTTACAAATCTTTCAACACATTCTCTGTTCCTTCATCTTACACACAGCAGTAAAATTCAACATCTAGACCAGTGGTTCTTAACCTGGGTTCGATCGAAACCCAGGGGTTCAGTGAGTCGGTCTTAGGGGTTCGGTGGAGCCTCCGCCGCAGAGGTCCACCCCTAAGTCTAGTCTGCTGTTAGTGGGCACAGTCATTGAAAGTTTCCTGCTCTGGGATTTCCTACCGGTCCACTTTGAGAGCGCTAGATAAGCAGCAGAGTGAGACCTCCCTATCAGACCACTTAGAGAAGGGTGTATAAGCAGCAGAGTGAGACCTCCCTATCAGACCACTTAGAGAAGGGTGTATAAGCAGCAGAGTGAGACCTCCCTATCAGACCACTTAGAGAAGGGTGTACTGTATAAGCAGCAGAGTGAGACCTCCCTACCGGTCCGCTTTGAGAGTGCTGGATAAGCAGCAGAGTGAGACCTCCTTCTCAGTCGGGTTTAACAATACCTTCTTTAATAACCCTGCGTCTGACCAGCAGTGTGCGTCAGTGACGTTGGGTTAGCGTTAGTGACACCGACCCTACGTCCACCTCCAGCCGACACGTTGGAGGTGGACGTGTCGTGTGTGACTGTCGGTGGGTCGTGTGATTTCTTACGGAATATTTTAATCCATGCCAACTATGTCAGGCAAAAAAAGAAAGTGGTCGGACAAATATTTAAAACATGGATTTACATGTATCACCGAACGTGACGGGAGTCAGCGTCCCATCTGCATGATTTGCAATGCCAAGTTGAGCAACTCTAGTCTAGCACCTGCAGAACTGAAGGAACACTTCTAGAAGCTGTGTAGAGATCGGGAATACAAGAACACAACGCTTGTTGAATTCAAGGTGAAGAGAGCCAGATTCGACGAAAAGGCCACTTTGCCCGCTCTTGGATTAGTACCCATCAACAAACCGATCCTCCCAGCATTATACGAAGTTGCTTATCTGATCGCAAAGCAGGGCAAACCGCACACCGTTGGCGAAACACTCGTAAAACAAGCTACGTTAAAGATGGTGAATCTGATACTCGGAACAGTGGCGGAAAGTAAATTATCCCAAATTCCTCTTTCAAATGACACCGTCAGTGACCATCATTTTGTGCACCAGTAAAAATAAAATCACATTTTATTTTTTACTAAAGAAGGGTTCGGTGTGTTTCGGGCACGTCCCACCAGGAGGAGACCAAGAGGCAGACCCCGGACCTGCTGGAGAGACTATGTCTCACAGCTGACCGGGGAACAACTCGGGATCCATCTGGGTGAGCTGGAGGATGCAGCCGGGGTGAGAGAGGCCTGGGCTACCCGTTTGAGGCTGTTGCCCCCGTGACCCGACCCCGGAACAAGCGGAAGATGACGGAACGGGTTCGGTGAATGAGCATATGGAAATGGTGGGTTTCGGTGCCTACGATCTACGTTACCACCCTCACCTATGGTCACCAGCTGTGGGTGGTGACCGAAAGAATGAGATCGCTGTCGAGCCGCTCCTCCTCCAGGTCGAGAGGAGCCAGATGGGGTGGTTCGGGCATCTGGCCAGGATGCCCGCCGAGCGCCTCGCGGGCGAGTTGTTTCGGGCACACCCCACCGGGAGGAGACCAAGGCGCAGACCCCGGACCCGCTGGAGAGACTATGTCTCACAGCTGGCAGGGGAAAGACTTGGGATCCTTCCGGGTGAGCTGGAGGATGCAGCCGGGGCGAGAGAGGCCTGGGCTGCCCGTTTGAGGCTGTTGCCCCTGCGACCCGACCCCGGAACAAGCGGAAGATGACGGAACGGAACGAAACGGGTTTCGGAGCCTCCAACAAGGTTAAGAACCACTGATCTAGACCCAAAATCTGTGTAAAAATGTCAGTAAAATGACGTAAAGTTATGTTTCCACCTGTGCAGCCGGGTTTCTATCCTTGAAACCCACACACACAGACACACACACACAATCTTTTTTTCAATGCTTGTGATGTGATAATGCAGCTCTGAGCCACATCTTATTCCTTTTCTTAGTTTCCTAGAAATTACCATGTTTTTACCCTTAGGACTGACCAGTTGCTCCTTCTCCATTCCACTTGAAAGCTTCGTTTAATTAATTCCATTCATATAAATTAACAATGAGTACTGTCAACAGTGAAGAACTGAACCAAGTTGTTTTCCGCATGGACTATGACAAGAATGAACATGTGCATGAAAATAGAAAATCTTAGCTTTTGAAGATTTTTTGTTTCATCTTTGCCACATAATTCGAAGAGACGTATGTTATATTCATGCTAATGGTGACCGCTTGCAAACGGGTAAGTCATAAAAAATGAAAGGCTGCGTGTTTGTGTTGAAATGGAGCAGTGTCAGATCAGAAAATTGCGCATGACAATTCGACAATCTGTAGGAGTCTTTGTTTCATCTTCTAAACTGCTTATTCTGTCGGGGTCACGGGTGGTGCAAAAGCCTATCCTGGTTGATTTTTAAAGCAAAAGGCAGGGTAGGCCCTAAACAGGTCGCTAGTCTGTAACAGCGCCACACACACACAACCAACCACAGACATCATGAAATATAAACTCCTTTCTCAGTAAACAAACATGCCAAAGTTTTAAATTAGGTTGATGTCAGTAGTTCTGTTCCGTCGTCTACTGCTTATCCGTGACCGGGTTGCGGGGGTAACAGCCTCAGACGGGAAGCCCAGGCTTCTCTCACACTCCATCCTCCAGCTCACCCGGATGGATCCCGAGTCATTCCCCGGCCAACTGTGAGACATAGTCTCTCCAGCGGGTCCGGGGACTGCCTCTTGGTCTCCTCCCGGTGGGACATGCCCGAAACACCTCCCCAGCGAGGCGATCGGGGGGCATTCTGACCAGATGCCCAAACCACCCAATCTGGCTTCTCTCGACCTGGGGGAGGAGCGGCTCGACACTGAGCTTCTCCCAGATGGCAGAGCTCCTCACCTGATCTCTGAGTGAGAGCCCAGCCACCCTGCAGAGGAAGCTCATTTTGGCCGCTTGTATCCGCGGTCTCGTTCTTTCAGTCACCACCCACAGCTGGTGACCGTAGGTGAGGGTTGGGAACGTAGATCGACTAGTAAATTGAGAGCTTTGCTTTTCGGCTCAGCTCTCTCTTTACCACGACGGACCGATTCAACATCCTAGTTATTACTGATGCTGCACCGATCCGCCTGTCGATCTCTCGCTCCATCCTTCCCCCACTCGTGAACAAGATCCCGAGATACTTAAAATCTTCCACTTGGGGCAGAACCCTGTCCCTGACCCACAGGGGGCATTCCATGTCATTAATGTCTGTTCTATTCATCCAACAAACTGCCCAGATTGTGACCCCACTACAAAAATTCAGGTTTTTATATTTGAGTTTAAAAGACTAAAACATGTAAAAATAACTTTGCAAGATGAATAAAATGGCATGTCAGAAAATTCCAGAAGACAGAAAGTTGCTTTCAGATCACTAAACCCAAAAAACTAAAAGCACCCAGTGTATTTTTAGCCCACCGTGAGTGGTTTCATCTCTTGCTTTCACAGTCCACGTTCCCCTGGTGTAATGGAGAAAATCACAAATGGACCCATCTTATCACAGTGTGTGCACCCTAAAGAAACAAGTTTATTTTCTTTGCTGAAGGATTCATTTGAACCATCCTTCAAGCCCAGAACAAATTAGAATAAAGTGTGTGCAAATCTGTATGTTCTGTGAGAGCTGTTTTGGAGGGTAGGATGATGGCTTTAATGCAGGGTATCCTGAATAACCCCCGTCACCCTCTACATAATGTTCTCTCGACCCAGAAGACGACCAGAAGTAGCAGGTTCCTCTCACTGCCCTGCGGGACTGAGTGCTTTAGGAGGTTGTTCATCCCTTCAGCCCTCAGGTAATTTAATCGATCAGATGGATCTGGAAGGAACTGAATCCTATTTTATCACGTATGTATCTTCTTCTTCTCCTTTCGGCATTACCCTTCAGGGGTCGCCACAGCAAGTTAGTTTCTTCCATCTAACCCTATCTGCTGCATCCTCTTCGGTCACACCAACTATCTTCATGTCTTCCTTCACTGTATCTATGAACCTCCTCTTTGGCCTTCCTCTAGGCCTCTTTCCTGGTGGTTCCAAACTCAGCATCCTTCTTCCGATGTACTCTCTCTCTCTCCTCTGTACATGTCCAAACCATCTCAGTCTGGCCTCTCTGACTTTATCCCCAAAATCTCTAACATGTGCTGTTCCCCTGATGTACTCCTTTCTAATCCTGTCCATCCTGGTCACTCCCAGAGAGATCCTCAGCATCTTCATCTCTGCTACCTCCATCTCTGTTTCCTGTCTTTTCTTCAGTGCTACTGTTTCTAGACCAAACAGCATGGTCGGTCTCACCATGGTTTTGTACACGTATGTACATATGTTGTTTTTATTTATGTAATATGTACTTAATTTCTGTTGCTGCTGGACCCCAGGATTCATTAGAGATTAATACAGTTTTTATCTATCTATCAGCTGGAAACCAGTTTCAGAACTAGCAGGAAAACCACATTTATACATACATGAAAATATATTTACTAGATCATCAATATAGACATTACATCCAGTAAACAGGCAAGAACTGTCACGAAACAAATGCACAAGCTCTCACTTGTCTCTTGGAAATCTCTTTCTTGAGAACCTTTCTGGTTAATTTATTCTCCTCGGCTCTTGGTCCCAGGTTCTTTTGTTCAGTCTGTCATTAGAGAAAAGCAGCATCTTCCCCGTGTCATTTTAGAAAACGACGTCATTTATCAAAGCTTTTACAGAATAAAAGACCAATCACAGGCCTCACACTGGTCACAGCTTTTTCATCCTGATCAAATTTGATGTAGAAAATATTTTTATATGCATGTGTGTGGGTTCAATATCACTCACAGAATGGCCTCATCAGGACGAGAAAATAAAATATTTCAGAGCAGTATTTGCTAATATTATGTACTATTATGTACCTCGAAGATATTTTTCTCAAATTTGAAGCTTTAAATAACTTATTTTTGGTACTTATTCCTGGACGTACCAACATATAAACTGAGATACTTACGTAAATCGACTCTACTTATACAGCACTTTTCTACCTGTGTTGGTACTCCAAGAACTTTAAATTGTAGCTCATATTAAAAATATGTAATATAAAAATATTTATATGAAAAAAATACTAAAAAAAAAAAAAAGGGTGGAGGGTGGGAGACAGTGGATCAGTGGCAGAGCGTTAGCCCGCGGACCGTAAGTTAACCAGAAGTTTGTAGGTTTGATTCCCACTGAGTTTACATCTACACTGAGATTTTAGTGTAGAGGTATTTTAGGAAGATTAACAATTTCGTCCAATCTTTTTTTCTGTTTTTTGTTTTTTTTTTCTTTGTTGTAAGCACATAAGAGAACAGGTAATAAACTCTGCTGCTTGCATAATCCCAAAACTTTATTAAACAATGCTTAGGACCCCTAACCCGCCCATTTCTCCCACCATTGGCGCCGTTGTGGCAGCCTACTGCGGTATATCCACGGTGAGGGATCAATAAAGTATTTCCGTTCCGTCATCTTCCGCTTGTTCCGGGGTCGGATCGCGGGGGCAACAGCCTCAAATGGGCAGCCCAGGCCTCTCTCACCTGGGCTGCATCCTCCAGCTCACCTGGAAGGATCCCAAGTCTTTCCCCGGCCAGCTGTGAGGCATAGTCTGTCCAGCGGGTCCGGGGTCTGCCTCTTGGTCTCCTCCCGGTGGGATGTGCCCAAAACACCTTGCCCACGAGGCGCTCTGGGGGCATCCTGACCAGATCCCCAAACCCCCCCATCTGGCTCCTCTCGACCTGGAGGAGGAGTGGATCGACACCGAGCTCCTCCCGGATGGCAGAGCTCCTCACCCGCTCTCTGAGTGAGAGCCCAGCCACCCTGCGGAGGAAGTTCATTTTGGTCGCTTGTATCCGCGATCTCATTCTTTCGGTCACCACCCACAGCTGGTGACCATAGATGAGGGTAGGAACGTAGATCAAAAAATTATGTAAAAATAAAATGAAACATAACGAAATATTCACCCATTCATGGATCCCTGATGGTGGAAGCAGTCGTGCAAGGTCCAAACCACCATCAGGAGAAATTGGGGGTTCGGTGTCTTGCTCAGATACACCTACTGAGCAAGACACCGAAACAGCGACCATCTGACTACAGATCCATCACCTTACCCACTGAGCCATCCTTCCTCCTTTTTTCATTAGGTTTATCTTTAAAATTTAAAAGTCTTTTTACCATTTTTTCCCCAAAAAAATTAATTCCTACTAAGTCTAAAATTTAAACCCGATCTGGTTTTGTTCGTAACTATCTGCTAATAAACTACATCTTGACACAAAAACATCAAGGTTCAACTGAGCCCCCACGGAGCAGCAACTGAAGCAGAAAAATTGACAAGATGATGTTGAAAAAATAAAAAATCCACATGATCATGTTCATGTCTTTCTTTCTGAGATCCAAAGCAAACTCCCACATGTACTTTTCAGTATTGATGCACGGTTGGAACTTGTATATATGTGTGTAGGGTCTCTGTAGGTGGACACTGTCCAGAATAATGTTCACCCAGTCCTCATATGATAGACTTTGGTTTATTGTTAAAAAAAAATGGAATTTATTACAGCTCTACCTCCTGTGTTCTAAAAAAAATTGTGCTCTTGACCAATGTTCCCTCTAATTTTTTATGTGTTTGAGCAAAAACACAAGCTTCCTGAGCAGAAGGGGGCGTTTCCTGAGCAGAAGGGGGCGGAGCAAAAACTTTTACTCTTTTGTGACGTCACCAGCATTGACGCGCCAAATTCCGAAGCAGTAGTTTGAAGCAATTTGTTTCAGAAAGAAAGAAGAAAGAGGTCTGTTTCGAAGCTCTGTCTTGTTTTACCATCTTTAGTTTAAACTGAGTTTTTTTTTGTGCTGCATAGGTCTTCTTGTGCGCTATTGATCTGCAAGCAGTGCGCAATTGCGCAGGCGCGCAGCTTAGAGGGAACACTGCTCTTGACTTTTATTTATATAAATACATTTACATGATAAATTGATTTTTTCGGAGTTGTTTTTTTTTTTTTAACTAATTAAAAATAGTTTTCTTGAAACACATCTAGCATGGTTGAAATGTATCATATTTACACCCCCTTTTTTGTGGAAATGTGTCTTTTCAGCCTTCAAATTTTCATTCTGCTCTGTTTGCTTTAATGTTAGATGTGTATTTAAGTCTGAGTGAACGTGGACTGTTGCTCCCCAGGGTGAACATCTCTTTAGAAATGGAGTGGGGATCATGGATCATTGCTCAGCTCACATCACCGTGTAACATTTGCAATGTGACTAAAGCAAACTACTCTCAAAACGAACTTTATGAGCCATGTCAGACTCGGAGGTCTTCAACCAACTTGGTTTACAACACAAAAGGTAAACCTCTGACATTTTACAAAAAGGTCACAGTGTTCTTTGTGACTATGTTTGCCAGGAAGTTCAAGCCATTGTAGGAAGTTTTTGTGAAGAAGGTATCTAAATATAAACCCTTCAGGGTATCACCTAAATGGGTCAAATGTTAATGAGATGGCGCATACTGAGATGGAGGAGAATGCATTTACATGTTTTTGGTAAAATGAGAAGTAGAATTTTAAATAATGAATGAAATTAGTAGTTTCATCAACAAAAAGTTTGCGATTCCTCCGAAACTTGGCTGCTGCTAAATTGATGAAGAAAAGAAGAAGTAGACACAAGATAACTCACCAGCAAGGCACTTGGGAGGCATCCTACCCAGATGCCTGAAACACCCCGTTATCTTAACCCGGAGGAACAATGGCTCTACTTCGAGGTACTCCCAGATGGCAGAGCTCTTCACTCTGAGTGAGAGCCCAGCCACCCTGAGGGGGAAGCTAGTTTCAGCAGCTTATGTCGACGATCTCGTTCTTTAGTCACCAACCACAGCTGGTGACCATAAGTGAGGATAGGAATGTAGATCAACTGGTAAACTGAGTCCTTTCCTTTTCAACTTAGTCTTTTTTGACCACAATGGACCAATCCAGCGTCCTGACCTTTGCGGACACGGCATCAATCTGTCTGCCGATTTCCCGCTCCGTCCTTCCCCCCATTCGTGAAAAAGACCCTGAGATTCTTAAACTTCTCCACTTGGGGTAAGACACTGTCCCTGACCTGCAGTAAAGATTCCACCCTTTTCTGAGCGATGACCATGCTCTCGGATTTGAAAGTGCTGATTTCCATCCCGCCCGCCTCACACTCAGCACACTTTACCAGCAGCAATTTGGTCCAGCAAGAGTTGAAAATCCCGACCTGACTAAGCCAATGGGACCACACCATCGGCAAGAAGCAAAGATCTAATCCCAAGGTCACTGAACTGGATGCCTCTAATGCCTTGGCTGCACCTACAAATTCTGTACGTAAGGGTACTGAAAAGAATTGGTGACAAAGGGCAGTCTTCGCAGAGCCCAACTCGCACTTGAAATAGAATTTGAACCATAAAAAAAAAAAAATAACATACTGTTTTAATATATATTTATTATAGTATATCTCAATACCTATTCATGTGATGTTGTGTTTTTAATTGTGATCTCATCCTAACGTTAACATTTAAGGACACTATTGTTTGCCTCTCAGTCTGAAAAGAAAGATGGATGTTTCCCATTAATGGTACTAAAAGTAGTGCTTGGAAAGAATTGTTTGAGCTGGTACTTGACGAGAACTAAATTTAGAACCACTGGCTGAGCTACAAATAGCATCTGTTTGCCTAATTCATAATATAAGCCAAAACATAGCTAGCATAGATGCTAGTGGCGAGTTCTATGTGCGGCCCGACAGGAATGAAGACTTTATTTTTGCTGTCCAATGCCAACAGATTTATTTGACTACATTACTTAAACTGTTGCATAAAAGTGTTAGCATAAAGATATTTGCCACTCAAACTGTTACATCTTCCTTAGCTGCAAGCAGTAGCGACTGAGAACAAAGAGCAGTGACTTTTCTCATCACAAAGAGGAGACTCAGACCACATCGGCTCAGAACCTCCAGGCCATAAAGCATTCAGAAGATAAAAATACTCCCACTACATCAACATCCTTTTTTTTTTTTGTGTTTTCACAATGTGGATCTTCCTTCAGCCTTTTCACAACTACTGCACTAAAATAACAACTTTTTCCTGGACGTACTAACAGATAAATGAGAAAACTAGTACAATTTTTGCAGGTAAAATGCAGCTTTTTGTCAATGAATGAAAGACGAAACTACAAAGCTCTATCTCAACAGTCCAGACAAAAGCATGGGTAGCTCAGGCATGTCTGAGTACCATTCCATGGGAAAAGGTATCTTAACCTGTGGCCAAACAAACAACAAACGGACCCTGAACATGGAGATTAACTAAAAAGGGTTCCAGCATAAAGGAAATATTTGGTGAGAACAAAACAGAAGAACAATGTTCTGTGAGCTTCAAGAAGGTGTCTGAGTCTTATCAGAGGTGAAGGTAGACTCCAGCAGCCTGCATGCATAAATAACAAGCCACTATATTTGCTTTTCACAGTTTGGGAACCCGGTTGCTGCAGTTATCTGAAGTGACTTTCAAAAAGGGTGAGAACACGAAGTTTGAGATGTCACTGAGTAAAAGTTAACCAAAAATAAAAAGAAAACATGAGGCTCAAACAACTTTCAATGCAATGAACTTGGCATAGCACCATCCCAACAAATCTGTTTGGCTTTAGATCAATGTCTCATGCTACAGCAATGAATGGATGGATGGATATATGCATGAATGGAAAAAAAAAAGAATGAATGAACATATAAATGGATGCATGGATGAAGGGTTATTTGAATGAATGGTCCGTCAGGTAAACTGAGGCCCTGTCCACACGTAGCTTCACTCTGACAGTGTCCCGCCCCGAGTGAAGAAGTTTAAAGTGGAGATTTTGGAAAACTCCATTTTTGCGTTTGCGTGTGGATGTGCGAAAACGGAGATTTGCGTTTTTATGCGTCACTACCTTCGACAAGTAATGCACATACGTCATTCGTGTGCGTCCTTGACAGTGGGCAGCATGGATCCACGGAAACAGGCATTACTTTTTATCCTGTTTCAGACCCTCTTTTCTTGCCTTTTTGTCCACTCTCAACTGCTCTTGCTTCTTGTTGAGGAGCAAAGGAGGAGAAATATGTTGCAAACGGCGATTATTCATCCCATAAGGCTCCCTCCTCCTCCACTCAATACTGCCGACTACTGGTCTGGCATGCTTATAACCGCACTCAGAAGCGTATTTTTACGTCACCGTGTGGACACGGATATTTTGAAAACGATTACGTGTGGACGCGAGCATTTTCCTAAAATGGAGGACAGCAAATATTTGTTTTCAAAAATACCCGGCTACGTGTGGACAGGACCTGATAGAGCAGGTTCAGCGACTGTTGAGCAGTGAAGTGAGAAGTGTTCATCAACTTTCCTTCTGGATAGTGTGTGTGAATGGTTGGTGATGGTCAGAGGGGCCGATGGCGTGAAGTTGGCAACCTCACTTCAGTCAGTCTGCCTAAGGGTAGCTGTGGCTATAACAGTAGCTTATCAACACCTCGTATAGAGTGAATGAATAATGCATATGTGAAGCGTCTTTGAGCATTCTGGAAAAGAGCCATATAAGTACAATGTACTATCATTTCCTAGAGTTAATTCCTATAGACGTTCAAACTTCTTTTGACCTTCACATTAGTTCAAGAAACGCGGAAAGCTCCTTGCATTGGGTTTTCATAGCGATAACGACATCCAATGCGAAATGTTCGGTATGGTGGTCTAAAGCATACTGGCACGAAATAGAGAGTATTGGACATGCCTACCCTGAGGAGAAAACTAAAAACTTTTCCGAATTTGTCTATTCCTAATTTGGTAATTCCCAAGACAAAGATGACTGCTTTGCGTCAAGTGTGATGTCTGGTCAATGGAGATTCATGGCGCTTAGTGGGTAGGCTTGCTTCCTCAGTTCCAGTGGAGGAACTTTGAATAATTCTACATACTTCAACATTTTGGAAAATTCTAGCTCTCAACTTTGTGAAACTAGTAAATATACTTACAAACAAGCACAAAGTAAAGTCCATCAAGACAGAGAGGAGTCCCTACCTAAACCTGATAGAAACACGTTTAGGCTAAAACTAGAGTAAAAGAGGATAGCCAGACCTTTTCATCCAACATTTATGTGACCTTAGAGATCTGCTTCTTGAAGAATGGTAAAAATAAATCCCATAAACACACTTCAAAACCCAGTGCACAGCCTTGTCGGGAAAATTGAAGTTGTTGAGCAAATGTTAGACCAACATATTGAACTTCGTAGATTAAAAATGGAATGTCAGTTGAACTCATTTAAGTGTCAAAATGTACTAGTGAGTACTTGGTGATATAGTACGCAGAACAGGGAGAGGTGTGGGGTTTTTTTTATTGACGATTACTTTCCAGGAGGTGAACAAATGGTGCAATGGGAAATATTTGATTCTCACTATGTCATAAGCTCAAATTCGGCATCTGGAAAAGGAGGATGTCCCCCAGAGCAGGCGAGAAGAGACTAATATTTCCCTCTGCAGTCTTTAACACCCTCCGGATGGCTGCTCTGTCAGACTCAGGCCAGTTCCCATACCATGTTGTTAGACAGTATGTTCATACATCTCCCACCAAGGACGACTCAAAGTACCCCAGGAATCTTTTACATTCATCTGCTTTAGTTTGAGGTGTAATGTATCATATTGTGTTCTCTTGCTCACATGTTCTCAACAGTGTTTATGCTCATTGAAATTGAACGTTGAACCCTACCATAGTTGCTTTAAGATTAACCAATTACAATTTATCGATCAATGTCTTCGTCTTCTTTCGGTATTCCCCTTCAGGGGTCACCACAGCAAGTTATTTTCTTCCATCTAACCCTATCTGCTGAACCCTCTTCAGTCACACCAACTACCTTCATGTCTTCCTTCACTGTATTCCACCAGTAGTCCAATTTCCACCAACACCCTGTTGGTCAACAGCATCAATGGCGGTCGTTGTCAATGTATGCATTAAAAATAAAGAATATGCACAATAGAAGAGTTTTTCTGGCTGCCCGGTTTATGTTTGGATGCTGTAATAAATCTAGGTGCCTGACTCTGTAAAAAGTCATTCAGTAACATTTCGTGGGACGACCTTTAGCTTTAATTATAGCACATTTTTTCACCAAGGGTTGCATTAATTTTTCATGAGGATGCATTAATAATAGCAGAGCTGTACTGTGGAATAAAGCCTTTCCAGGGCATCCTGGGTTTTGCACATGTGTAAATAAAAAGTACATTTCCTACTGTCGTTCTGTCCCAATAGATCTTGTGTTTGGTGAATGTGGGGAAATGC
This sequence comes from Neostethus bicornis, assembly GCA_902685375.1. Taxonomy (NCBI): domain Eukaryota; kingdom Metazoa; phylum Chordata; class Actinopteri; order Atheriniformes; family Phallostethidae; genus Neostethus; species Neostethus bicornis. The sequence continues at coordinate 6,769,881 of CACRXE010000076.1, read as the reverse complement.
TTTTAGAACAAAAATCAAACATAAATCATCAAAATGTTTAAGGATCTGGCTGTCACATATTAATATTCAACAATACAAACTGGTTTAAACATTGTGAATGCATTCAGCATTTACATTTAATCAGATATGTAAGCAAATTTGAATGAAATTTGATGATAAGAATGAAGATTAGTCAGAGTAAGGCGGAGTACATGTGTGTGAATGAGAGGGATCCAAATGGAAAAGTGAGGTTACATGGAGAAGAGATAAAGAAGGTGGAAGATTTTAAGTACTTAGGATCAACAGTACAGAGCAATGAAGAGTGTGGAAAAGAGGTGAAGAAGCGTGTGCAGACAGGCTGGAACGGGTGGAGAAAAGTATCAATTGTGATGTGTGATAGAAGAGTTTCAGCTAAAATGAAAGGGAAAGTGTACAAAACCGTGGTGAGACCGGCCATGCTGTTTGGTCTAGAGACAGTGGCACTGAAGAAAATACAGGAAACAGAGATGGAGGTAGCAGAGATGAAGATGCTGAGGATCTCTCCGAGAGTGACCAGGATGGACAGGATAAGAAACAGTGAGTACATCAGGGGAACAGCACGTGTTAGAGGTTTTGGAGATAAAGTCAGAGAGGCCAGACTGAGATGGTTTGGACATGTGCAGAGGAGAGAGAGAGAGAGAGAGAGAAAGAGAGAGAGTACATCGGAAGAAGGATGCTGGGTTTGGAACCACAAGGAAAGAGGCCTAGAGGAAGACCAATAGAGGAGGTTCATGGATACAGTGAAGGAAGACATGAAGATAGTTGGCATAACCAAAGAGGATGCAGCAGATAGGGTTAGATGGAAGAAACTTACTTGCTGTGGCGACCCTTGAAGGGAAATGCCGAAAGAAGAAGAAGAAGTATTTTATAAAGAGAACATTATAGACTCTACTCTGTAGTTATGACTTAAACACTCATCACAGCCGTATGGTCTCCACTTTATGTCCCAGACGATCCTTTAGTGCCCGTACTCAAGCCATAAACCAAAATTTCATCTCAAACCTAAAATTAGACAGAAAATTACATTGTCGTTTGATTCATTTTTAGGAAAGTGGGGTGTGGATGTCCAATAAAAAGTATCATATCCTCTAGCTGGAACAGGTCACTGTCTACTTGGCAGAGCTTAGTGATTACAGTGCAAAAAAAGTAGGGGATTTAACGGATTTAATAAACTCTCTCTAAATATGTGGAGAGGAGAAAGATGTGGTGGAGTATTAGTAAATGAATAAATAAAAGTTTAAAAATGAGACACACTGTAAGTCAGTTCTGAACCATTCATCTCTAATAGGGTAACAGAGATGGCGGAGCCTATAACGTTTGATTTAAGGCAAGTGGCAGGGTACACCCCAAACAGGTCGCCAGTCTGTCACAGGGCCACAGAAACAATTTTTTTTTCTTACATATTCTATTGATCCCTCACCGGGAAAATTTATGTGCTGCATTTCAATTCAATTCAATTTTATTTGTTTCGCCCAAAATCACAGAATTTCCGTCTCAGTGGGCTTCACAAGAAAAAGTGGAATGTACTAACACAAATACACAGCAAGAAAAATAACTAACAAATGCTAACTAAACAAGACTAGTACATTTATACCTTTAGACTCTCCTTCACGGTGAGAAAAAACTCCTAAAAAAAACATCAATGGGGAAAAAATAAGAAACCTAATGGGGATCCACATGAAAGAGAGATCCCTCCCCCGGGACGAGCAACCAATGTGTCAAAGATTATTGTTTAAATATTAGCTTAATCTAATCTACAGCTAAATATCTAAAGAAGTCAATAGATGTTCTTCATCCTGATGGAAACACGGGAATCCTCAGCCGGGAGATGTCCAGTACGGGGATGAGTAGAAGTTCTTCATCCTGATGGTTACACGGGGGGGACTCCTCAGCCCAGGTATGCCCTGGATGGGGATGAGTAGATGGATTTCATCCTGATGGAGCGGGGATGATGAAGCGTGGAGGTCTCTTCGGTGTGGCCATGCCCAGGACAGGAATGCAGAGCAGTTCTTGTCCTGGGCACCACAGCAGTCTGCCACGACAGCACCAATGGTGAGAGAAACAGGGGGTTAGGTGTCTTCTCCAAGAACCCCAGACATAAACTCAGTGGGAATTGAACCTGCGAACTTCTGGTTAACTTTTGGTCCAATGGTGAACACTCTACCACTGGGCCATTGTATCCCCTCTCAGGGGGGGAGATACGGTGGCTCTGTGTTTCATTCCGAGGACCAATTTCAAAGAGGCCAATCAACCTAATATGCATAAATTTGGGGAGTGAGAGGAAAGAGTACCCGGAGAAAACCCACACATACTTGGGGAGAACATGCAAACCCCTCACAGAAAGACCAGTGCTGCAAGCCTCGTCCCACCCGGGTATCAAATCCCTGACCTTTTTGCTGTGATGCCACTGGGCCAGCGTGCCACCTCAGATAAACTGATCAACACACAATGCCGTTTTGTACTTTTAACATTGGTTTGGACATGGTTCGGTCATTTTGTTTATTAGCTCCAGGTTCAAAGGTTCATTTAACTAATAAACAATATTCAACATCAAATGCAAAATTATGCACGTTTTAATTATTTATTTTTAGAGTGACACATTCCTAATGAGTGAAACATTTAGTTCCACACAACATTATGTTTCCGCAGACTGTAACTCTATCAAAATTAAAATAAATTACCCTAAATGTCATTTCTCCATGAGCCCAAGGTTGTTTCTCCTCCCAAAGAATGTAGAGTCTAACCGTCCTAATTTAGAAATTAACTCACAAAAGGTGCTGTGGGATTAGCCCCTAAAGCAAGACTTTGGCCTGAGAAGAAATGGAAAGAAAAATGGGCCAAAAATATGACTCAAAATCATTTTATAAAGGTCTGACTTTGTGTCTGAAAGGTATTTCTCAATCATCAGACCAGAATTTGAAGTTCCCTCTGACCTGACAGATTGGGAAGATTTCTCCATCACAGAGTGACCACACTTCCAAAATCACTTTCATACTGAGATTGAAGGAGTGGTTTTAAGCTTCCTATTGTTTCTCACATGATGGAGGAGACTATGACAGCTGCCAGAAAGCTTCTGCCCCGCAGCAGGAGTCCAGCTAAACCTGAGAATTCTGCTGAGTTCCTGCCTGCCCACTGAAAGCATAGAGGTGAGGTGTCAAACTCGGCCTGGTTTGAAGAAATATAGGAATAAAACATGCCTTTGAATAGATTCATATGACCAATGTGACTCAGCAAATAAAATAGAAAGTGGTTATATTAAAATAGTCCTCCACTGGGCAGATGAACATTTGGCAGAGGATTCCAGAAGCTCAGCTGGAACCCTTCTCAGACAAGCTTTAAGAGAATGTTTGGATTAACTCTTCGGGTGTCTTGTAATTCTTCTCAGAGCTTTTCTCTATCCAGACGATTCTCACAGATTGAAGTCTTGGCTTTAGAACGAATGTGTTTCTCCATCAGACATCAGTAAACTATTTTCAGTGTAATTCTTATCTTGAGTCATTTGGTATTTTGTTTTTCCTGTTTTCCCATCTTTAGCAATGACTTCTAGATAGCTATTCTTCCAGGAAAACCATCTCAGATTAAATTTAAGCCAACAGTAAATTGATTAATTACACATTCAAATCTTCATTTACTAGGGGTTGCACAATTTTTTTGGCTGAGCAAGCATTTCTTTTTTTTTTTTCTCAGCACTACACCCTTACTAATGCAACATAAACTTGGAACTCATCGAAACCACCGTAATAGTCAGTGGGCAACTTGGGATTCATAAATATGCAAACATGAAATCCATCTTGCCCCAACCACACCTCTAGAGCTCCAAATATAGATCATGCAAATGTTGTAGCACAGATGCAATGGTCCTTATTTGAGGACTAAATGAGCTGGACACATCTGTAATATCAAGCATCTCCTGCCCACCAAGAGCCTGTCTCAACTCCTTTATAAAATTCGAGCAGCACCCTTCCTTTTTCAGCTTCCACCATTTAGTCTTCTGCTCTCCCTTCAACTTCTTAAACTTCCTCACTACCAGGGTCATCTTACACACCACCATCCTGTGCTGTTTGGCTACACTGTCTCTTGCTACAACTTTGCAGTCATTAATCTCCTTCAAGTTACACCACCTACACAAAATGTAATCTACCTGTGTACTCCTTCCTCCACTCTTGTAAGTCACCCTGTGTTCCAGCCTTTTCTTGAAGAAAGTAATACTTTATAATACTATACTTTATTAATCCGGTCAGGGATTAAAAAAGTATATTTAAAAAAAAAAAAAAAACACATCTCAGGATTTGATCATCTTTAATATCTTATTTTAAGCTGTTCCAAACATTTACTCCAGCAACGGAAATACACTGCTTTTTTTGTTGTTGTTGTTCAAACTTTTGATTATTTAAGCAGATATTATCCTCTAAGACTGGAAGTATTGGCACAGAACTGATACATTATTTCTGTATATTTTCTGACATCAATCTAACTACCTACATCTGGGAATAGTTTTCTAGCTTTATTTGTGACTGTATCTCACAGTTGATGCGACAGGTTGCCTCTTACCTGCTCAATGGCGATAACAAATTTCACCGCCACCAGGCCTTCAACCCCTTACACGACGTAGTCTTGGATAAAGTAGATTAAATAAGAAACTGATGGATGTCTGTCTGAAAACTTAGCACTTACCTTAAGGATATACAGTAGTTAAAACCTACAGGATTTCACTCTATGCTGATGATACAATCTTATATTTAGAAGGTGTAAAATTTATTTTTTTCCAAATTTGCTTAATCAGCCTTGGCCGAATTTGGAGCAAACAACAGCATTCAATTGTATGATTCTAGTTTCTTTTTGTAACACCTCAATAAGCTTTAGACAAATTAACAAATTTTAAATGTCACCTAAACACCTCTTTTAGTCTTTTCCTGCAGGCTGTGTGGGAAGAAAATCACACAAAATATGAATCTGGATGCTCAGAAAATTGATTTGACTCAAAATTGAATCCAGTTTTTCAAAAACACAGCAGGACATTTGAAAGTTGTTCAGAAAAAGAAGAAGAAAAAAAAAAATACTTCCTACTGATTATTTATTTTTTTAAAAGCCTCAGACTATTCTTACTTTTGATAACTGACTGTGTGATTCTTCTTTTAAGGCAATTGAAAACATGTTCAGATGGTCAGACTTCAAGTGGGAACATAGCAATCAAAATTTTTAACAAGCATCATAAATCAAAACTTTCTTCTATACTTAATAAATTAGTCCTATCATGATCCTCCTCCCTTCCAGAACATTTCCACCATCCTAATCCTGCCCTGTCCCTGAATTCAGCCCACCTGGTTCCTATTGCCTCTCCCTAATGTCTCCACCAGTGTCTCGTCCTCCCACTGGTTATTTAACCCCTTGTGTTCATCACTCAAGTGTCAGATCATCTGTTGTTCTGCTCTCCTGCTGCAGTCATGATGGTGTCCCTCTACGTTTTATTCTTTAGCCTCCCTCATGCTTCCCTTCCAATGGCTCCTCTGTCTGGTCCTACTTGGATACACAATCCTGACCAAGTTGGTTTCCATGGTGCACATGCCTACCCCTTTGCAATAGACTGGTTAAAACTAGCTTTGCATCTGGGTCCTACATCTCCACCTTTGCCACTGCCTAACAAAATCCCATTCATTGACGATATTCATAAATGCATTGCTTCCTATATCGTTATTCAAGATGAACTTATTCGAACATAATGGCTCTCATGACTCAGTCAAAGGACTCAGTTAAGTTTCCATTCAGGCGAAGTAGCAGATATTTCCCATCTTTATCGGTTTGCATATGTGCATTATACAGATTCCAGAAGATTTTTTTTTACATTTCCCATGCAGAGCTATTATGTAGATGACTGTAAGCGTTTCTGTATAGTTTATAACTGTGCATGAATGCTTCCTGTGTGAATGTGGGTGAACCGTGGACCCCGCTGTGCATCAAATAGTCGACTAAGATGTTCTATCCCGAACTTATTCATTCCACGAAACCATTTTCTTTCCGTGAATTTACTTTTATTTCCTATGCAGCACATCTCTGGATGAGCTCTGATGGTGATATGAAACAGTGAATGCCAGTGGATGTCGATGCATTCACAAAGCAGATGACTGCCGAAAAAAATGGAGCTAATTACTTCTATTCAAAAGCTTGGTTAAAGGAAATCTGAATGAGAGAGGAAACAAAACGCATTCAAATTCTTTTTATTACGAAGAGATGTCGTTTCTTTTTCTCTAAAACTGTGTGCACATTTCATTCAGCCAATGCTCATAATATCATTTAAAAAATGTTTTAAATACAAAGTGATTAGAGTGAAAATCTCGTTTTGTAAAAACAAGTTTACCATGATGAATGAAAAGAAAGAATGGTAGAAATTCAAGGCAGCTGAATAAAAAAATCTACAAGAGCCATAAAAACCTTCGGACTTTACAAGCAATTTTCAATGACTAAACATGAGAAAATTTCAAACAATTCTAACCACTTTTTACTCTCAGAACTTGTTTTTGTTACCTTTAGTTTGTCAATTTAGAGGCTTTAAGAATAACAATGTTTTTTTTTTTTTTGTCTTTTTATAGAAAATGCTTCCTTTCGGAAATATATTTTAATCTGATAAAATGGCCTGAAAACTGATTTAATATGATCTAACTTCGTTTTTTTTTTTTCTTTCTCAAAATTGAAAAGTTTTTTTTTTTCTTTTTTATCTGGGTCCGGGTCGCGGGGGCAACAGCCTCAGACGGGAAGCCCAGGCTTCCTCCAGCTCACCAAAAAAAAAACACCCTGAGCTTCCTCCGCAGGGTGGCTGGGCTCTCACTTCGAGATCAGGTGAAGGGTTCTGCCATCCAGGAGGAGCTCAGTGTCGAGCCACTTCTCCTCCAGGTCGAGAGAAGCCAGATGGGGGGGTTCGGGCACCTTGTCAGTATCCCCCTGAGCACCTTGCTAGTGAGGTGTTTTGGGCACGTCCCACCGGGAGGAGACCAAGAAGCAGTCCCCGGACCCGCTGGAGAGACTATGTCTCACAGCTGGCCGGGGAACAACTCGGAATTCTCCCAGGTGAGCTGGAGGATGCAGCCGGGTGAGAGAAGACGTTGTTGTTGTCATGGTCACACAGACGGCTTCCCGTCTGAGGCTATTGCTCCTGTGACCAAGCCCTGGATAAGCAAAAGACAACGGAACAGAATGGAAGGTTTCTTTAAAAAAAAAAACCCACATCACTCAAGGCTGAACACTAAAGTAAATAATCTACGTATAGAAAAAAAAGGAAAAAAAAGTAATCTGTTTGCAAAGGGATCCTTTTTAACAAATCAAATACAAAATATTTTAAAATTTGTTTTATCCACATTAATCATCGTTATTATTCATCATTATTTACGTTATTTTCTGAACTGCTTCATCCATCACCTCTTGATAGGAGGGCTATTACTACATAAAGAATTCAAGTTGAACTAATTAAAATCAATTCCAGGACAGTTTGTTTTTAAAAAGAATACACTGCTCACATGAAGGTATTATTGTCACATGGAGTAATTTAATGAGGATTTTATGCTAAATCAACTTTTTGGTGGTTTCACATCAAAAACATACCTAAAGTGATTTTATATTTCATTCATGTATGTTTGAGGAATTTGTGAGCTCTCTCATCCAGTTTTGGCGATCAGAAACACGAGGTTGTTCTTTGCCATGGATTTTGTTCTCCACAACGCTCACAATCTAACATGAGGTGGAAGTGTTTTTGCGGGGGCAGTGCACGTGGTGCACTTGTGTGAATGAGAGGGATTCAAATGGAAAAGTGAGGTTACAGGGAGAAGAGATAAAGAAGGTGGAAGATTTTAAGTACTTAGGATCAACAGTTCAGAGCAACGGAGAGTCTGGAAAAGAGGTGAAGAAGTGTGTTCAAGCAGGCTGGAACGAGTGGAGAAAAGTATCGGGTGTGATGTGTGATAGAAGAGTTTCAGCTAAAATGAAAGGGAAAGTGTACAAAATTGTGGCGAGACCCAACGGTCTGGTCTAGAGACGGTGGCACTGAGGAAAAGACAGGAAACAGAGATGGAGGTAGCGGAGATGAAGATGCTGAGGATCTCTCTGGGAGTGACCAGGATGGACAGGATCAGAGGAACAGCACATGTTAGAGGTTTTGGGTACAAAGTCCGAGAGGCCAGACTGAGATGTTTCGGACATGTGCAGAGGAGAGAGAGAGAGTACAAAGGAAGAAGGATGTTGGGTTTGGAACCACCAGGAGGAAGACCAAAGAGGAGGTTCATGGATACAGTGAAGGAAGACATGAAGATAGTTGGTGTGACCAAAGAAGAAGCAGCAGATAGGGTTAGATGGAAGGAACTGACTTGCCGAAAGAAGAAGATCACATTTCTGACCTTTAAAATGATCCTATTGCTTTACAGGCTCAGAGTAGCGCCATTGCTCCGTCAGTTTGAGAGGAGCCAGATGGGGCGGTTTGGGCATCTGGTTAGAACAGGGCTGCAAGAACAATGTCTTCTCTATGATGAAAAAAGAAAACCTTATTGCAGGTCAAAAATAAAAAAAAATAAAAAACTTCTTTTTTTTTTTTTTTTTTTTTACATATTTCCAAAAATGAATTGCTCACTTTTTTTTTTCAAACAGACGACAGTTTACAGAAAGTAGTGGTTAAAAAAAAAAAAAAAAAAGTCTGCACATCAACATGTAAAAAGGTAAGGAAGATGGAAAAAACGCCTGAAGGCATGCTTGTCCACAGAAAGAAGCACATTAGCTCTGATGGTCGAGTCGCTTCAGTCGGTCGGAGCTTCAGATTCATCTCCCCCTCCTCTTCTCTCTATCCCACAGTCCCTACTCTCCTCCTGACAGATTCTCCCCCATAAATGGGGAGCATTACTTTACCCTCCCTCCTCTTACACACACACACTCACACAAACACAAGGTTGGGTGTATTATTGTTCTGCCATCCACCTTTCAACGGCATCCCGGCCACTGCTGGAGGAAATAGCATTCCTCCTGAGGATGGGAGCGATAATAACAGGAGCTCAGATAAAAGGCAGAGACAGCCTCTTTCCTTTTGAATGTCGAACCGGCCTAAAGTGCCCGTGTTATTATTTGACACGAGGAAGATCGAACAAAAAAAATTAATGAGTAAAATGTCTCTTTTCAAAGTTTTTGACATGTAATTTTTACAATTTATGTACTCATCAATAGAAGTCGCAATTTGATTTGTTTGCGTTCGTTGCAGCGGGTTGTATCTGGTAAAGCTCTCATTGAGACACTTGTTTACAAAAATAGGAGAAAAACAAATTACTCATTTGGATATTTGCAAAGCAAAGCTCTCGATTTACAAGTCGATCTACGTTCCAACCCTCACCTATGGTCACCAGCTGTGGGTGGTGACCGAAAGAATGAGATTGTGGGTACAAGCGGCCGAAATGAGCTTCCTCCTCACCCGATCTCTCATCTCTCACTCAGAGATCGAGTGAGGAGCTCTGCCATACGGGAGGAGCTCGGTGTCGAGCTGCTCCTCCTTCAGGTCGAGAGGAGCCAGATGGGGTGGTTCGGGCATCTGGTCAGGATGCCACCCCGAGCGCCTCGCGGGCGAGGTGTTTCGGGCACGTTTCACCGGGAGGAGACCAAGGGGCAGACCCCGGACCCGCTGGAGAGACTATGTCTCACAGCTGGCCGGGGAACGACTTGGGATCCTTCCAGGGAGAGAGAGGCCTGGGCTGCCCGTCTGAGGCTGTTGCCCCCGCGACCCGACCCTGGAACAAGCGGAAGATGACGGAACGGATATTTAGATGAAAATAACAGTAGCTTCTGGTGGGTCTCATCGTCATCAATATCCTGTCCTCAAATTTAAAAAAACTTGACATAAAATCCTTGTTTAAAGTTTCCTTCATTCGTCTTCTGAACCACTTATCCCTAACAAGGTTGCATGGGGTGCAGGAGCCTATCCCAGCTGATTCAAGGTAAGAATCAGTGTACACTTCAAACAAGTCACCAGTCTTCCACGAGACCACACACACACTGTCAGGATCCCTCACCTGCCGCCAAAGGGAGCCTGGGATATACCTAATCAATTAGGATCACCTGAGGATGATTTCTGATTCCACACATCTATGCACCCTGCCATCTATTTAAGGGGAATCACCCCGGACTTTCCTGTCGGGTCATATATCCCTTCCAGTCAGGTCACCCTTGTTGCGTGACCATGTTTGAACTTTGTTATTATTTGGACTTTTGAACCCTTGAGTTAACCCTGTGCGTTTTGCTTTACAGACTTGTTTTAAAGTCCTGCAATTGGGTCGTCTTCCCTTCCACATCCCCTAACACAACCATTCACACACACAAACTCATTCCTATGGCCAATTTTGTAGCAGCCAATCAACCTAAAATGCATGTTTTTTTGGCTGAAAGAAACGGCATTATCTGGAGAAGACCACCACATACACTGAGAGAACATATAGTTATTTAAAAATATCCTTTAAATTAGAAGATGTCAACTTTTTTTTTTTTTGCTTTTCTGAGTTTTTCTTCCCGAAAAGGTAGGTCTAAAGACATGACTGTGGTGGGTCTGTTTAGGGAGGCTTTGGCTCAGTGGTAGAATGTTCGTCCTTGGACAGGGAGAAGCTGGTTGAAACCCCACTGAGCAGCCTTAGTGTCCCTGAACAGACACCTGAGCCCTTAGATGCTCCCACTGTTGGTGCCGTCATGGCTGCCTGCTGTGGTGCAATGCAGCACAGTAATTACCCCATTGTGGTACTAATAAAGGTATTTTTCTTCTTAGTTAAGAACTTTGATTGTTTTAAATCTGATTGTGTGTTTTTGTGTGGACCCTGTTTACACTGATGTGGTCGTTAAAAACTAATTGGATTAATCAAATATTTTGCCAGTGTTTAAGGATATAATGTAAAAAGTTGGATCGTAAATGAGCGCCCTCCATGGTCGTTTTCTTTCATGCTTACCCCACATAAATTCACAGATATAGAAGTGTACTTCTAAAGTGCCAACGTTGCAGTTCATTGCAATTTTAATACAATTAATCATGCAATCGGGCCCCGAAACACGTCGCTGACAACCTGCCGCAGGCAATTCGACGGTGGGTGTTAATAAAAGAGACATGCTGGCAGAGACGACGACTGTGTAAGAGAACGAGATGGAAGTTGCTATTGATCCACCATGAGTGTTTTTTTTTGTGTGTAGTGTTTGAATGTGTGAGTGTTTGTCAAATTGTCATGTCGGGCTGTAGGTGTGAAAGTGTGTTCGTAAGCAAATGAGAAGATTCAGCAATTAACTGCATGGTCAGACTCTTACATAAGCTCATTTTGATCATTTTACACTCCCTGCAGAAATAGTCTGTATCAATGCACGAGAGGGGGGAGAAAAACACAGAGACAGAGAGAGTAAGTGAAACATTAAGTATCATTTTTTTGTATTAACACTTAGAGTAGGGTATAGATTTCTTCAAATGAATCTGCTGGAGGGTCTGATTCGACTACCAGGTGAAGCTTTTGACTCCACCCCTTTTGTGAGGGGTTTGCATGGCCTCGTGGGTTCCTGTCTGGATGTTAATCTGATTGTCCCTGGGTTGGATGTATGCATGAGACTAGGGCTGAAACAGTTAATCGATTTAATCGATTATAATCGATTATCAAAATAGACTTATTTGGTCATCAATTAATCGTCTAAAAGGTTTTTGCTGTCAACTGCACTTAAATTGGTCTCCAAGTGGGGCAGTAGAGAGCAAATTGACAATGCGAGCTACCAAAATAGGAGGAGAAGATAGTAGCCAATCATTGGCCTTCATTTCACCCCGCCTCAGGTGATCAGGCAGATTCAACAAGATGGCGGAAAGAAAAACACGTGCAAAATCATCCAAAGTTTGGATCATTTTCCGGATAAACAACACCCAACGTGTTGTTTATGTGGTTATGAGTTGTGTTTTACACAATTACATTCTATAATATACCAAAAAAGTAATATTTATTAAATGGCCATTTTATCCGATTAATCGAATAATCGATCCAATAATCGCCAGATTAATCGATTACCAAAATAATCGTTAGTTGCAGCCCTACATGAGACTTTGTTTCTTTCAGTCTACTCTTGCAACAGGTTGATAACCTGTTTAGGTTGTACCCTGCCACATGCCTGCTTGCTTGCGAGGCTCTAGCCTCCTCAGCTAAACAAACTGTGACGCCATGCCATCAACCCTAAGCAAACATAGTAGGGCGTTGTCCAAGCAACTTGTGTCCAAGTGTGTGAAAGTTTTTATTTTCTGTTTGTGCCATTTTTCGCTGTCTAACCCTAGAAATAAAACATTTTGTGTCATGTTTGATTCCTTTATGTGATGACAGACTTTTTTTTTTTGTGGCATTCTAGGCAACTCTTCCGTTTTGACAACAGGTCACCAACTGGGAAAGCTCTTGGTACATCTTCTATCAAAACAACCTCCTTCATTTCTAGTTATAAGCCGGAATATTAACTTTTCGACTTCTGAGCACCTTTCCCCTAACAGGGCCGCAAAAGGTGCCGGAGCCTATCCCTGCTGATTTCAGGCAAGAGGCAGGATACACCCTAACAGGTCGCCAGTCTGCCACAGTGCCACACACACCACCATCCACACACACACTCATTCCTCGAGACAATTTTATAGCGGACAATTAACCTAACATGTATGATTTTAAGGAATGGGAGGATAGTGGAGTACTCGGAGAAAATCCACGCATACAAGGGTAGAACATGCAAACTCTACACAGAAAGGCTAGTATTTCAAGCCTTGCCCCCACCCGGGATTCCAACCTCAATTTTCTTGTTTTGAGGCCACTGTTCTAACCACTGCATTACCCTTTTGTAATGACAGATTTTTTTTCTTTGTGAGATTCTAGGCGACTCTTCCGTTTTGACAAGTGATAATCAGGTAGGTCAGCAAATATCTCTGCATGTCTTCTTCCATCAAAACAATGTCTTTGAGCTCTAAATCTGAATATTACCTTATTCCAAAAACTTTGTAGCCTGAAATAGGATTTAGTTGTAGAGAAGAACCAGAGAAGCGGTTCTCGGTACCGCTTCTCTGGTTCTTTTTTTTACTTTTACTGCCAAGGTTATGTCGTGTTCCGCGAGTGCTGGACTGTGTGTTACACTCTAAAATGTCTCAATAACAGAGAGTTTAATTGTTTTTATCATGGGACAATACTTAACGTGAATTTAATTTAACGTGAGAACGTCTTGTTCACGAGTGGGGGAAGGATGGAGCGAGAGATCGACAGACAAATCGGTGCGGCGTCAGCAATAACTAGGACACTGCATCGGTCCGTCGTGATAAAGAAAGAGCTGAGCCAAAAAGCAAAGCTCTCGATTTACAAGTCAATCTACGTTCCAACCTTCACCTATGGTCACCAGCTGTGGGTGGTGACCAAAAGAATGAGATCGCGGATACAAGCGGCCGAAATGAGCTTCCTCCGCAGAATGGCTAGGCTCTCACTCAGAGATCGGGTGAGGAGCTCTGTGTTGAGCCGTTCCTCCTCCAGGTCAAGAGAAGCCAGATGGGGTGGGCATCTAGTCAGGATGCCACCCGAGCAACTCGTTAGTGAGGTGTTTCGGACACGTCCCACCGGGAGGAGACTAAGAGGCAGACCCCAGACCTGCTGGAGAGACTTTTTCTCACAGCTGGCCGGATAACGACTCGGGATACTTCCGGGTGAGCTGGAGGATGCAGCTGGGGTGAGAGAAGCCTAGGCTCCCCATCTGAGGCTGTTGCCACCGCGACTCAGCCCCAGGTAAGCAAAAGATTACTGAATGGAACATAACGTAAATAACAGTAAATCACCATTTTCTAAGATTCACAATCTAGAAAATCACTTCAGATATTCTACGTTGTTGAATTTATGCACGGTATAGCAATAGATTTTTGGGGTACAACAAGCTAGGTATCAGCCTCCCTGCACGCCAGCAATAAGCTTACACTTAAAATGACAAATTTAAACTGAAACACAAAGTTTTGATGTTTAAAAGTTCTCGTAAGATCACGTAAAGATTTTAATCTTACAGACCTAACCAAGCAGCAAACCAGCCACAGGTTTCCATGTCTCTCCTACCTCATACTGTACAGCCTTTCCTGCTCTCCTCTATGCTCCCCCATGTTGTTCTATACATTTAGAAACAGCATGACTAATCCATGTAGTCTCAGTCAATGTACATAATGAGAAAGTACTGAGTGTCAGCACATTGAGTGACTTCGTGTCCTACACCCAGTCTCACGTTGTTCTGTACAATTTGTTCCAGATTGAATGTTACTGTACCACTCGATATCAGAAGTCCTGACTTAGCCTCCTGTATTGAATGCTACACAACACTTAGACTGTAATTCTTTCGTTTACATTAACAATATAGACTGATTGCAAGAAGGCGGTGAAGGAAAAACGTGTTCCGACGAGCAAGAAAGATGTCTACGACGACAACTTAGTATTTCAGTTGGTCAACATGATCTAAAAATTGAAGTTCAGCACATTTTTTTTCTCATGATCAGCATCAAGTATGGTAGTGGTGAAACGTAACGAAGTAAATGTACTTTGTTACTGTACTTAAGTAAAAAAAATTGTGTATCTGTACTTTACTAAGTAAAATTTAAGACCGGTACTTTTACTTTACTACATTTTTAGAGCAAATATCTGTACTTTTACTTCACTACTTTTTAAAAGTGTATTTTACATTTTTCGTTGCATTTTCGTTCAGGAATTTGAAAAATTCACAGGTTTTGTAGCGCATCTTGAAGCTGCATCGCCAAAATCAAAAGAAGCAGTTGATCGGGAGAAGAAGTAATGAATCGAGAAACATTTTCCACATTCATTCAGCGCCAAAAACCTAACATCAAATATAGTTCAAATTAAAAAGAGTCAGAAGATCGTTGTTCGTTGTGTTTACTTCTAAATAAAAAGTTGAGCCATCATTACACAGAGCAGGGGCGGATCTAGAATTTTCCAAAGGGGGTGGGGCTTTGACAAAGCCAATATATAGTGACTGGGGGCCTCCCCCCCAAAACATTTTAAAAAATAAGTGTCATTTTCCTCCATTTTGGCGGCCCATTCACTGGCCCTTCTAGGGCATAGCTTGACTTGTCCCATTTCCTTTTATTTTTTATTTTTTTTGTGGACCAAAAGAGGCGGGAGAGGGGGGGTCACACCCCTGCAGAGTATTTATCCTAGTTACCATGGTGACATCCTATAGCACAAAAAATAACATTTGAATTATGATCGAATACTTTTACTTTTTATTTAAAAAGCACAATTTACACCAACTAATTTTGTACTTTTACTTAAGTAGATTTTTTTTATTGGTACTTTTACTTTTGTAAATTTTTTGCCTAATTATCTGTACTTTTTCTTAAGTACAAAAAGTGAGTACTTCATCCACCACCGAGTATGGTACACACACATCTTCAGATGAAAAAAGAGCAAATAAAACCTCAAATAAATGCAAGTCTCACTTTTTTAGAATCCACATTAAAAAAGAAGTTCATCAGGGTTTAAAATCCTGAACTCTACCCTCTAGTGGAGGGGAATAGTAACAACTTGAACACTTTTCAATCTCCTGAAACAGACAGTTCTTGTTCAGATGAATTATTTAGTCATCAAAAGTGTTGTAAATTTATCAAACAGTTTTATCATCCTCCATCTGAAGAGAAAAACCCCAAACCGAAGCTAAAAAAAAAAAAAAAAAAAAAAAAAAAAAAACTCATCTCCAAGCAAAAATATTCTCATTTGCTTTTTTCCTTCTTAATAGACAGCAGTATATCACAAAAAAAAAAAAAAATCCAGACAGCAGCAGTTTGTCAAAGTCCTGTTTATCACTGACTATTGCTCTTTTTACGAGTCATCCTCAGGCACTTTAAATACATACCCTTCTTTTGCTCAATAACACCCCTTAAAATGTCAAAACTAAATTTAAACGTTAACAAAAAATTTCAAAGAAAGCCATTTTCCAAACTGTCTGCCAATAAGAAGCATCATATAAATCACAGAAAAGGGATAGGAACATCGCCTAATGGCCAATTTTTTTGTCCAAAAAGAGTAAATAGAGGCATTTTTCTTCCTAGTTTCAATCTTTTAGACTAAAGTCAGATTTGGAGAGATGTAAACAAACGGGTGCACCCCACTTTAGAAGAATGGGATTTCAGGCTGTTGTAACAAAGCTTAAAATAAACCCACAAATCCACAGGACGGATTAAGATTTGCAGTAAAACAAAGACAGAAAAGTTCAGAGAAACAAACATTTTGGGAACAATTTTCTCGACATTGAGTTGAAAAGCTGTGAAATGATCCAGAATCAAGTGTCTGCTAAAAAGTTGGACACATTCAGCACAATAAATTCTTTTTAATGAACTACTACGCTTCTTGGGTCACAGATTGAGCAAAACTTTAGGCAGAATATGTGCGTCTAAAACAGAAAAGATTGATTAAAAAGGGAAAGATGTCAACCTGGAAAGCTCTAGCTGCTCTCCAGCTCTTCTTAAACACTTTTAGTTGGTGAGCTGTAAATCATAAAGTTGCGATCCACCAATCAGCATTCAGACTGACACCATCTCACATTGTACAGAAACCTTTGAGCAATGACTGAGTGATTCACAGCCTGAGGGAATCATAAATATTACATAACGAGAGCGTTTTAGTCAAAGAAGAATTAAAAAACGAAGAAGAAGAGGTGGAACTTTTCATTTAAGAGGACTAGTGTGTGTGAGTAAATAAAATGGGAAAGCCAAACAACTTTTTACATGGTAGGCAGATGTGTGTATCTATTTGCACAAAGTATAACAAATATTTTAAAGTGAAAAGTACGTGCAAAGTTTTTCAAGATAAAAAGCACAATAATTCAGATTTGCCTCACATTTCATTCAAAATCACAAATACCTAAGTGGATATAAATTTAAAGCATATCTAAAAATCATCAATTCAATCAGCTATTGTAAGAAATATTAGAAACAAATGCTAGAATTAAAAAAATCTAAATAAATTTTGATTTTGAAATCATCTGTTTGACTTACAGGATCCAGCTGCTGTCCACAGCTTCAGTCCATGTGTCCATGTGACAACTGGAAATCAGCTCTTTGCATCTATAAGCCTTCCTTCCTTATCAATAGTTCACCAATCGACAGAAAAGGGTGCAGCCCAGTCAGACCGACTAGGATTCAATGTATGGAAAAGTTCTGCAAACCAAATCAGGATGGTTTTGTCCATTTCAAATCCAAGTGACAAATGTAAATGGGAATGATGCACCATAGAAAAATTACAAATAGGATTTTTTTTCCCACCAAATACATAAGATCTGTAAAATCTGTGATGAAATTATGATGGAAATTTATTTTTATTTATTAGAAAAGCTCCAAACTCCAGTGGATTCCAACATGAGCGGGTTCTACTCACCATTTCTGTGTGGAGATCCCGGGTCCTGGGAGCATGTCACGGCACTAAATCCCCATGAAAGTAAAAAAAAAAATGAGTAGAAATTGACAGTCCGGACTTGAAGCGGAACTAGTGAGTGTGAACGCACAGCGCGGCGCAACGGCAAGTGCGCTACTTTGGAGAAAACGATCGCGCGTAAAAAAGAGCGCGGTGAAGAAATGATATTCAGAGAGGTTAGAGAGGAATCCACGTGGAGGTTTGTGAGTCCGGAGGTGGAGATGTTCCTTCTGTCATTAACCCACTGCGTTCTGATCCCTCCTATCCTCTTCCTCTCCTCGTCCTCCACTCACACACACTCACACATACACACACTCCGTCACCAGACCACTTTAAACCAACGCGATTCTTCTGACTTTCTCTGGAAAAGTCAAAATTTACATTTGAACCCATGTCATCTAGATTTAAACCCACTACTTTTTTTCCAATAACTTTTTTTTTTTTATGTTCCTTAGATAAAAAAATGGACTCTAACCATTTACACCCTCCTTTTAAAACTGGTTAGAGATGTTTATTTAAATCTCATTTGATAATGACCCTACTTTCAGCTAATTAAACACATTCATTCTCCAAAATGCGTGCCAGGTTTTTTTCAGCTGACTGGCCAAGAAGCCAATTAGAAACTCCATGTGCACGTTAAGAAGAGGGTCAATCAGAAGCTGGAAAAAAAAAAAAAAAACAGGTGAAAATATTCAAGAGGAATTTCAAATCAACAATCATTTTTCAATCTGAAATCAATTAAGAAAGAATGTCATGGATGATTGATCATTGACTGCAGGTGCTCTCTCAAAATTTGATGGAGGGAGGAGCTCTGCCATCAGGGAGGAGCTCAGACTTTAGCCGTTGCGCCCTCGGGTCGAGAGAAGCCAGACAGGGTGGTTCGGTCATCTGGTTAGATCTGGTTAGTCTCCCGAATGGCTCACTGGTGAGGTGTTTTGGGCAAATAAAGACGTGAAAATATTCAAGAGGAATTTCAAATCAACAACCACTTTTCAATCTGAAATCAATTAAGAAAGAATGTCAAGGATGATTGATCATTAAGTGCAGGTGTTCTCTCAGAATTTGTTGGTAACCGGTAACAGGTGACCGGAAGAACGAGATTGTAGATACAAGCGGCTGAAATGAGCTTCCTCCTGAGTGTGGCTGAGCTCTCACTTTGAGATGGAGGGAGGAGCACAGAGTAGAGCCATTGCTCCGCCAGTTCAAGAGGAGCCGGATGGGGCGGCTCGGGCATCTGGCTAGAACAGGGAAGGGCAAACTTTTTGATTCACGGGGCACATTTAGTTCTTACATTTGACAAAGAGGCCGGAACCAGGGGCGGAACCTGGGGTTGGGGGCTTTATTTTGAAGGCGCCCGCATCACAAAGATACAAACGTTTTAATGGGAGCAGTGTTGTTGTTTCTTTGGCACCATCTAGTGGCAAAAAATCTGAATTACAGGAAAAAAATTAACAAGGTTTATTTATTTTATTTTTTGTAGTTCGGCGGGCTGGATTAAAATGTTTAACGGGCTGCATGTGGCCCGCAGGCCATAGTTTGCCCATGCCTGGGTTAGAGCATCTCCTTAATGGCCTGCTGGTGTGGTGTTTTGGGCACATCCCAATGAGAGGAGACCCACTGGTCTGAATTTCAAATCCCATTGGCGAGACTTTGTGTCACACAGCTGGCCGGGGTACACCTGGGGATCCTTCCGGGTGAGCTGGAGAATGCAGCCGGGGTGAGACATGACGGGGTTTCCCATCTGAGACGGTTGCCCCCGACGACAAAACGAAATAGGTTCATTCAAATATGCTGAAGGCTTTGTTTGGTTTTGGTCTCTAAAGTGAAAAAAAGGTGCACATTATATCCAGATTAAAAACTTACCTGTAGTGGTATTTCATTTTATTCATGCTTGTGTGTGTGTGTGTGTGTGCCCATCTGGCACTGAATCCTGTTTGAATGCCAGGTTGTTCCTGATGATGGATTTTGTTCTCTGCCATATCCACATTTTTACGTAAGCAGGAAGTGTTTCAAGTGCACACTTTGCTCTGCTCACACTCAGTCGCTCCCTCAACAGGTTGTTGACATCCTTCTGTCTCTAGAGACCACGAAGCCTGCACCTGGATACTTATTTGTTTGGGCGGCGTTGGCTATGGCTGAATAAGCCGATGCGGGAGCTGCAGCTCCTACCACACTTGCTGCAAATGTGATAGGTGGTATGAGTCATGGCAGGAGCAGTTCAGGCTGACTTTTTTGTTGTTTCCGGGTCCCTGTGGCCTCAGCCTGCTCCTCTCCTCGGCCTGCTTAATACTGATTTTGACAGTTGCATGCCACCTATAGTTATCAGAGGTCAATGACTTGAGATCTGCTGTGTTGATGTAGCACAACTTCAAATCCCACTTGCAAGAATCTTTGTACCAGAGGCTAGGTAACCCATTTGGCCATGTTCCTGTGGCCAGCTCCCCATACAGGATGTCAATACCTCAACAACCAGTGCTATTTTATTTGTTTCTTTGTTTGTTTGTTTGTTTGTTTTGCAGAAGCACCACAATCAAGATATAACAGAATATGCACAAATTTTGCTAACTTTATGCACTTTGCACTGTATTTTCCAGCCTCAGACCAGATTTACACTGTGTTGTGCATACATTCAGAGGGTGGGATTGAGCGGGGATCAAGACATTGGGGGAATCCACAGCATCAAAAACCAAAGTGATACTGAATAGTTGTCTTTGTAGGTTATTTTAGGCAAATATCACATTTCGGTTTGACTAAATGTATCATGTTTATCTACATATGATGATAATGAGATAAAAATGATCATCCCACAAATTACAACCTCTTTAAGATTTAAATGACTCGTTGCAACCAAGAAAA
Source organism: Neostethus bicornis (assembly GCA_902685375.1). Taxonomy (NCBI): domain Eukaryota; kingdom Metazoa; phylum Chordata; class Actinopteri; order Atheriniformes; family Phallostethidae; genus Neostethus; species Neostethus bicornis. Next base: position 6,749,566 of record CACRXE010000076.1, on the reverse strand, counting down.
ATTAAGTCAGAAATAATTAATATGAAAATTCAAACCAACTCAAGCAAATCTTGAGAGTTTCTGGTTTGAGACTGAGCCAAGGTCTGAAACTCTGGTCTTTCTGTGTGGAGTTTGCATGCTCTACTCTTGTACTCTCCTTCCTCCTATTCTACAAAAACACAGCTTCATCGGTCAGTGGGAAATTGGCTCTCGGATTGTGTGTGTCTGTGTGGATGTGTGTGTTTTTCCAAGTGCCCCGTGACAGACTAGTGATCTTTCCAGGATGCACCCCGCCTTCCACCGGATACTAACTTGGACAAGGCGCTGGCACCCTGTGTGGGATTAAGCTGTTTTGAAAAATGAATGAATGGATGGAAAATGGACAGATGGAGAAAACAAGCTAAGCTCCGTTAATGTTCCAGAAGAGAACGTTCCAAATAATTCCAGATGCATTGTGGTTATTTTAGATGCAGTTTATTGTCTGATAGAATGTAATGTTTGATTATTTTGATTTTATCTGTAACCTATAAAAATGAAGGCATTGTGCTTTTTCTTTTGTGGTGTGACTAACTTTACTTAAAAAGAATTTGTCATGATGTGGAGCTAAGGCCAAAAATATACCCTTGACACAACAGGCAGGCTCAGATGAAGAAATCACAAGCAGATTTATTAGATTGATAATAAAAAAAAAAAAAAACAGAAGTCCAAATAAAGAAGACAAAAACAGATTAATTTGGGAGGTTCTGATGTAGAAGCTGGAGCCAAAAACTGGATAACAGGTCAAAGATGATAAACGATGTGGCGAAGAGTGTGTCAAAAACTGATCCATTTATGCTCCAGCAGATGAGTAGATGAGTTTCAGGTGTGACTTGTTGCACACACACATACAAGAGGGAGAGGGGAAACAGGACACAGAGGGGGAACAGACAACTCTCGTGACAAAATTTTCCATCGTTCATATCTTCGTCCCCACAAGATGTCAGCTTTTAATTAAACTAAGGTCAGATTTACTGTTTTTCATTCCCACAAAATTATTGTCATTGGAAAATAGCTGTATTTTTCTTTTGTTTAAAATCAGAAAGACTTTTATTTTGATGGTCAGTGAACAAGATTCAAAGACTAGGAACTTGCTGAGGTATTAATGTGTAAATAATAAACACATTAAAATGTCTTCTTGTTGGGTTTTAACACTCCAAAAGACACATTTTGATTAAAAAAAAAAACTGTTATTCAACTACATAAGTGAGATTTTCAGTGGATTTTTTTTTACCATCCAAAAAATTGTTTTTAGCATTTAATTCAATTCAATTTTATTTGTATAGCCCAAAATCACAGAATTTCCATCTCAATGGGCTTCACAAGAAAAACAGGAATGTATTAACATAAATAAACTGCAAGAAAACTAACTAACAAATCCCAGCTAGACAATGTTAGCATATTCCTGCCCTTAGACTCTCCTTCACGACGAGAAAAAACTCCTAAAAAAACCTGTCAGTGGGGAAAATATAAGAAACCTCGTGGGGATCCACATGAAAGTGAGATCCCTCCCTCGGGACGAGCATCCAATGTGTCTAAGACTATTGTTTAAATGTTAGCTTATTCTACTCTACAGCTAGATATCTAAAGAAGTCGGTGAGACTTCTTTAGTTGGGGAGACGTTGACGGTGGCTCAGTCGTTAGAGCGTTCACTCATAGACCGGAAATCAACCGAAAGTTCGAGGGTTCGCATCCCACTGGGTTCATGTCTAGGGTCCTTGGAGAAGATACCTAACCCCCCGTTTCTCCCACCATTGCCGTCATCGTGGCAGCTTGCTGCGGTGTAGGAGTGCAGCACACAAATTTTGCCGGTGAGGGATGAATAGAGTGAGTAAAAATTAAAAAAGAAAGTCAATAGATGTTCTTCATCCTGATGGTTACACGGGGGACTCCTCAGCCTGGCGATGCCCAGGACGGGGATGAGTAGATGGATTTCATCCTGATGGAACGGGGATGACAGATGAAGCGTGGAGGCCTGCTCAGTCTGGCCATGCCTAGCACAGGAACGGAGAGGATCCATCAGGAATCTGAAACAGAGCTCTTTCCCAAAGAGGAGGAAGAGAGAGGTGGACATCATGTGAATTGCATTGTACCGTTTAAATACATTGATTTGAGTGTTAGATCATAAAAATTTGAAAAGCCCTGATGGAACCTGTAGAAACTTCTTCCTTCAGCATCAGATCAGTCTTATATCTGAACAAGCTTTCTGGGTCCAGAAATACAGCGCTTGTTATTAATACAAGCCTCGTTTGAGACGTTTTTCTTTCAGCAGCCGGCTCTTCTGAACGATCCTTATTGTAACTGAATTCATCTCATGTCCTCCTAAGGGATCTGACCGTTCTCGCCTACAAATTACCTGAACAAGATGGAGTTCAGCTTTTCACTTCTGAAGTTCTTAAAAAGGAATTTGAGAGAATGTTGTATTTTCCTGTCTGTGCTCTCCTGGTGGAGATAAAGGCATTTTTACTTTTGGGTGAGGAGAGGGTTTCATCATTAGAAAGCTGCTGTTGTATTTTAACTCGTCTCTCACTCATTAGCCCAGTTGTTTCTCTGCATTTCTTCATGTGTCCGACCTTCACATCATTTCATCATTGTGATTGATTTGATCTTTTTTAGTCTCATCGCGTTCAGCCTGATTTTTTTTTTTCATCACACTTTCCCTGTTGGGTTCTTTAATAATTTCTCTTTTTGATAAATAATGACCACATGGTACTATGTGTGTAGCCGTGCTTCAACCATTCAGGGCTTGTTTCATTATTGGCTGTAGTATGAATGCTTTCTTTTCATTAGTATGTGTTTTAAATACTTTCGATGTCGAAGTGTGACTGGAAAAAAAAAATCTAATTTCCTCTCAGTTGTGTGAGAAAATAACTGGAATGGCCAAAAGAAGAAAGATTACAAAGACTCCTAAATTCTTTTGCTACAACAAGGTGGACTCAGCGTGAACATTTTGTCCCTAAACATGCAAAGAAATTAAAGAAAAATGTCCTGGACCGTTGAAGAAAACGTGTTGTTTTATTACTAACGGGATCTGAAAGAAAGCACCTGAAAGCACCTGAAAGAATACTGAGTCATTCCCTAGCCAGATGTGAGACATTGTCTCTCCAGCGGGTCCCGGGTTTGCTTCTTGGTCTCCTCCTGGTGCGACGTGCCCGAAACACATCAACCGCGAGGCGCTCCGGGGGCATCCTAGCCAGATGCCTGAACCATCCCATTAGGCTCCTCTTGACCTGGAGGAGGAGCGGCTCAACCCCGTGCTCCTCCTGGATGGCAGAGATCCTCACCCGATCTCTGAGTGAGAGGCCAGCTACCCTACGGAGGAAGCTCATTTCGACCGCTTGTATCCGCGATCTCATTCTTTCGGTCACCACCCACAGCTGGTGACCATAGGTGAGGGTTGGAACGTAGATCGACTTGTAAATTGAGAGCTTTGCCTTTTGGCTCAGCTCTTTCTTTACCACAACAGACCACTAGAAAAAAAATTCTGGGTACTACACTTTCCTCCTAAGCCCATGAGCATGCACTTTTGGCTGATAGGTCAGTTTAAAATTCCCTCATGCAAGAAAAAAATATGCAATTGTTTGTCTGTGTCTGTGACAAAGTTGTGACCTGTACCGGATGTACCTTGTCTCTTGCCTCCAGAATTTTTTGCAAACAAGCATGAGATGGTATGGGAAATAATCTAGGTCTTCTCTTTCTTTCAGCATTTCCTTTCAGGGGTCGGCACAGCAAGTCAGTTTCTTCCATCTAACCCTATCTGCTGCATCCTCTTTGGTCACGCCAACTATCTTCATGTCTTCTTCACTGTATCCATGAACCTCCTCTTTGGTCTTCCTCTAAGCCTTTTTCCTGGTGGTTCCAAATCCAGCATCCTTCTTCCGATGTACTCTCTCTCTCTCCTCTGCAAATGTCCAAACCATCTCAGTCTGCCCGTTCGGACTTTATCCCCAAAACCTCTAACATATGCTGTTCCTCTTATCCTGACCATCCTGGTCACTCCCAGAGAGATCCTCAGCATCTTCATCTCTGCTACCTCCATCTCTGTTTCCTGTCTTTTCCTCAGTGCCACTGTCTCTAGACCAAACGGCATGGCCGGTCTCACCACAATTTTGGACACTTTTCCTTTTCATTTTAACTGAAACTCTTCTATCACACATCACACCTGATACTTTCCTCCGCCCGTTCTAGCCTGCCTGCACACGCCTCTTCACCTCTTTTCCACACTCTCCATTGCTCTGGACTGTTGATCCTAAGTACTTAAAATCTTCCACCTTCTTTATCTCTTCTCCCTGTAACCTCACTTTTCCATTTGGATCCCTCTCATTCACACACATGTACTCTGTTTTACTCTGACTAATCTTCATTCCTCTTCTTTCTGGTGCAACCCTCCACCTCTCCATCTTTTTCTCCACCTTTTTCTTCTCCTCATAACAGATCACAATGTCAATAATGTCAATAATCTAGTTTTTTATTATTATTAATCACAAAGAAAAGCCAGTCAATGCTCAAAGAAGAGCTTCGGGAAGTCTAGAAACGAATTGGTCCAAACTGTAACGGTCCAGAGTCATCGTTAACTAAGGAAACATCATTCTCCATTGTTAAGTTAAACTGTCAGATGGTTTTTGTGATTTCCTCCCTGAGGCCAAACTATAAACTTTAGAGTGATAGTATAGCGTTATAATAAATAGTACTCCCGTGTGCGTGGTGAAGACTCATTCGGTGGAATTCGGAGCAGATGGACTCATGGCCTGAAGCCAGTTGATTGTTTTACCCACAATTTATTCATTGGAGACAGCAACCATTGACCAGAAGTTGCAGACAGCAGTGGAGAAGCTTAAGTTTTCTCTCCCTCTGAGTCACAGTGTGACATAACAACCAGATAGGTCCAAAAATAAAGACAGAATGAGGCTCTCACTGTCGGTAGGGAAGATGGAAATGAGTAAAAAAACTACTTTAAAAGATATTTCTCCATTTCTGAGGCAGCGTTAGATGATAGAAAACAGACAGATGTCTCTAAGGGACAGATGGAGTCATTCCTTTCAGTTTTATTTACGTAGCCTGGTATCACAGTAAAATTGTCTTAACAAGCTTTGCGCGGTTAATCAAACTAGAACACACAACACGGTTAATGACCAAATCAAACGGAGATACATCTCTGTCGTTAGAGGCTTCTACTCGGGGAGGGAAAAACACCTAAAAAAACAGTTAATTAAAGAAAAATTAAGAGAAACAGATCTATTTGAAGGAGAGGTCCTCTTGGGTAGACCGGTACCCTCTCCCAGGTCCTAGGGGCGTTGGCCTAGTGGTAGAGATACCGTCTTTAAACCGGGAGAACCTGGTTCGGTTCCTGCTTGGCCAATGCCATCTCTAGGATCACAGAATAGACACGAAAACAAAAAAAGTAAAAGGACACGTCAAAGAGGACCAAATGATGCCGACCACCAAATGGTGTGTTTCTTTCAGCGTTATGAAGAATTGGCGGTAACATTAGGTAGTGATCAGAAAATATGCGGCATTTCTAAAAACCAGTGGTGCACTATGCATTTCCCACCTGGGCCTTTCTTAGTGATCCATCCACATCAGTGAGCCAATTATTAACTATTTGTCTTCAGAATGATCTTTTTTCACATCTTCGTGTCCTTCATAACATCCGTAGATGTTCTCTTCTGCCTTTCTTTGGACCGCTTGTCTGGCAGTTCCAAACTCTGCGTCCTTCTGCTTATATCTTCCCTTTTGTCCTCTGGACACGTTTGACCATCTCAGTCTGGCCTCTCTTACTTCCAACATGTGCTTTTCGTCTGATGTCCTCATTCCCGAGGCTGTCCATTCCGGTCACTTCCAAAGAGAACCTCAGCATCTTTTTCTCAACTTATATTTCGCTATGAATACAAGAAGACGGTGGCTCAGTGGACCGGAAGTCAACTGGAAGTTCGCAAGTTCGCATCTCACTGAGTGCACATCTAGCGTCCTCGGAGAAGACACCTAACCCCCCGTTTCTCCCACCATTGGCGCCGTCGTGGCAGCCTACTGCAGTGTAGGAGTGCAGTACACAAATTTCCCCGGTGAGGGATGAGTAGCGTGAGTAAAAAAAAAAAATTGTACCCATGAACTTATGTAAAAATGGTTTATTTTTATGGAGTGTTGGTGTCATATCAGAAAGGCCTAAAAATATCCACCAAAAAACCCTTAATTTGCTTAATGTCGATTCCAATAAAGTATAATATTTTGTCCCGATGTTCTTTGAGTCCCTGTCCTCATCTCATTTTTTAGGTCAGACACTTGTTGTCTCATTATAATCATCCTAATTCACATTAACAAGCTCTTCACAAAGCATATAACAATATGCAACTCTGTCTGAGTGAGTTAATTTGGTAATTCAATCAAGTGGAGGCTTCATGAAGCAGAATGACGCCCACTCCAATGAAGTTGAACCTCAGCAAGAATCACTTCTGCAAAAACAAAAATTGCTTTCCTAATAATTCCTGCAGTTTGCATAAAAATTTTCTTTGTAAAAAGATTTTCTCGAAAATGAAAAGAGGAGGATCAAATGAAAAGACATTCAAATGATGTTTAAAAAATGTCCAGAGCAAAAAAGGATCATTTGTGCAAAAAAAAAAGGTTAAACTTGAGAAAATTGGGGTAGAAAAAAAGAGTACACGCATATACAGTACTTACCCAATGGAAAAATCTAAGAATCTGGTCATCAAGTATCATAAAACCCATCATCAGACTTATCTGCACCCTTTCTTTATATGTCGATTTTCTGGTTTTCATTAAAAACTATTCATTTTCTCAATATTTTCACACCAATGTGCTGCACGAAGCTTCAGGCAACCTGTCCCAGCTGTCCAGTCAGGCAGGAAGCAGGTTTCATCCGGCCAGTCAGTCAGATGGCTGGCAAACAAAGAAGTAATCACTGATCAGATTTACTCGTTCATTCATTACAGGGAGAAGAAATAAAGAAGGTGGGAGATTTTAAGTATTTAGGATCAACTCATAGCAATGGAGAGTGTGGAAAAGAGGTGAAGAAGCGTGTTCAAGCAGGCTGGAACGGGTGGAGAAAAGTATCAGGTGTGATGTGTGATAGAAGAGTTTCAGCTAAAATGACAGGGAAAGTGTACAAAACTGTTGTGAGACGGGCCATGCTGGGCCATGCTGTTTGGTCTAGATCATCTTCTTGGAGGCACCGAACCGCACCAGTTTCATATGCTCATTCACCGAACCCTTCTTTAGTAGCGTCACTAACGCTAACCCAACGTCACTGACGCACACTGCTGGTCAGACGGAGGGTTGTTAAAGAAGGTATTGTTAAACCCGACTAAGAAGGAGGTCTCACTCTGCTGCTTATGCAGTGCTCTCAAAGCGGACCGGTAGAGAGTCTCACTCAGACACATATACAGCCCTCTGTAAGTGGTCTGATAGGGAGGTCTCACTCTACTGCTTATCCAGCACTCTCAAAGCGGACCGGTAGGGAGTCTCCCTTAGACACATACTGTATATAGCCCTCTCTATGGGGTCTGATAGGGAGGTCTCACTCTGCTGCTTAAACCAGCGACCTCAAAGTGGACCGGTGGGAAATGCCAGAGCAGGAAGCTTTCAATGACGGTGCCCACTGACTGCAGACTGACTGCCCATGGCCACTCGACATGTTCTCACTCCTAGTTTTCAGCACACACAAGTTCTCTGAAATATGTCTGTTACCCATTGAGAAAATAGTGAGTTCCTGGCGAAATAAGAACATTTGGATGAGTCAGGAGATTCATCCCCCATTCATCCATCCAACCTATTCACCCAAATAGTCATCCTTCTCATACCCATTTATTCATTCTTGCACCTATCCAATAACATACCTGATAATTCAGTAACCTATGTAGACGAGTCAAAATCCATTGGAAGTCATGCATCCATGTATTTCCCTATGCATCACACCTCCATGAAGCTGGCCCTATCTTAAAAAAATATGAACAAAAATGAACCAAAAAAAAATATCAACAGTTTGTGCTGTTTTGTGCTGTAAAAATTTTCATTTGTGCTATTTTAGTTTTTGTTTATTTTAAGAAATACGATTTGGACGATGACGTCATCCAGCCTTTTGTTTATTTCCGAGCGTCTACATCTTTGATGACGTCATCGTCCAAATCATATTTTTATAAATAAATAAAAAGTAAAACAGCACAAACAGAAATTTTTACAGCACAAACATAGCACAAACGATTGACACCAGTTTTAGGAGTTTTCTTGCATTTTTAAGCAAAGTGAGGGGCTGGACGACTCCAGATTGATCTAGAAAAGAATCATGAATATTTATATAAAACTAAAATAGCACAAAAAACTTTTACAGCACAAAACAGCACAAACGCTGCTGAAACAATTGACATATTTGTTCATATTTTTTTTTTTTTAAAAAAAGGGGGCAGCTTCACGGAGGTCCTATTTCTTTGTATAGGTCATACCCACTCATCTGATTATTTATCTAATCATCTCTTTGTTTCTTAATTTCTCTTTACATTCATCCATTTATTCATACGAAATATAAAGATCAAAATGTATAGGACTTTACCTGTGGCTGATGTACAGACTGCTGACCTTTCCAAAGTGTACCCTGCCCTTCACCTCCTTATCATTATGTTGCCGCCTCTCCGGCCACTCTCCATTGGAAGAAGTGGTTTAGAAAATGGATAAAAAATAGATGAAAAATGAATGAGCACTGATTTGCAATACATTCCATTAAATGATTTTTAAAAATCAGCAGAGTAGCCTCACAGCAAGAAGGTCGGGTTCAAATAACAAGTGGGGACGAGGCTTGGATCACTGTGTGGGGTTTGCATGTTCTACCTCTGTTTGTGTAAGTTTTCTCTGAGTACTCCGGTTTCCTCCCATCCTCCAAAAACATCCATGTTAGGTTAATTGGCCGCTACAAAATCGCCTCTAGGAATGAGTGTGTCTGTATGGTTGTGTGTATGTTGGCCCAGCTACAGACTAGTGATCTGATCGGGGTGTGCTGCCTCTCGTCTGAGATCAGCCGGGATGAGCTCCAGCACCTCCTGTGACCCTTTTAGGTAAAAAGCGGTTCTAAAGTTGAGAGTTTTAAACATCTTTCTTTGAGCACTTGAATTCTGTGTCTTTTGGTGAATTTCAATACGTAAACCACGACATATTTAATCTGTTGAAAATCATTCAAAATACAGACCGCATGGGGGGAAAAAGGGTCTTTAGATGTTGTAGTGAAATAAATAAAATAAATAATGCTGTAACCCGTGAAGATGAGATGCACCAAGTGTAAAACCGATGTGATCGTCGCACTAAGCACACTTATTTACTTTTAATCCTTATTCCTGCAAAAGCCGTGCTGTGTGAATTCTGACACGAAAAAGAACAAGATAACAATGGTAACAAGATTAAATACATAAAACATGAGTTTTATCTGGAAGGCTGCCAGCGAACATGAAATATTATCTCACAAGCAGAGAAAAATATTCATATCTTTTTTTTAAGTTTAAAACTTGAGATTTGGATTTTATGCAATAAACATTCATCCATTCAAGTTCTGAACTGCTTATCGCTGACGGAGTCGCGGAGAAACCGGTGGTTATTTTGGCTGATTCAAGGCGAGAGGCTGGGTGCACCCTAAACAGGTCGCCAGTCTGACGGAAAACTGCAATAGACACAATAAAAAATAAACAAAGTTGATTTCTTTTTTTTTTTTTACTTACTCTATTCATCCCTCACCGGGCATTTTTTTGTGTGCTGCACTCCTATACCGCGGCAGGCTGCCAAAACAGTGCCAATGGTGGGAGAAATGGGAGGTTAAGTGTTTTCTCCAAGGACTGTAGAGGTGCACTCAGCGAATTGTGAATCCGCGAACTTTCGGTTGACTTCCGGTCCGTGGGCAAATGCTCTAACCACTGAGCCACCGTCTCCTCCTTTTTCTTTTGCTACTTCTTTCATTTTTATTATTCAAAAGTGTCTTTAGAAAACGTGATGGTCCAGCTGCAGGCGGTTCCTGACCAGCTATACGACACAGTGGTTAACTGAAGAATGTCTTGATACTGTTTTCTGAGCATCGCCCACCTTTCAACTTATCTGTAAATGGGGATCTCGAACATTTTTTACCCCACTACTTTTCCCCACTACTGGCAAGCTGCCCACGGGGCTAATGTTGGAAGAAATGGGCGGTTAGGCGTCTTCTCCAAGGACCGTAGACATGCAAATCCGAGAAATTCCGGTTGACTTTCGAATTGCGGGCGAACGTTCTAACCACTGAGCCACCGTCTCCCTCTAATTTAAAATGATTTGTCTTGTGAACGCATTTCGATATGTGCAAAAAAACAAACAACCATAAAAAACAGCTGTTTTTTCTGTTTACTGTTCAAACAAATCTCACAAAGTCGGTGAGATTTTTCCAAAATAATGTTGGTTAATTTGTGTAAAAACGTCTTCTTTAACTACAATCTTCTGCTTCAGTAGTGGAATGTGTTTTGCAGTCAGCATCCTCTGTGACGACTGGTGGGTGTTTTTAACTTACTGTTGCCGTGGAAATGCATGGCTGGTTGTTTTTATCCTTTAAAACTGCTGCTCACTAGATGTTTGCTCCATTTTGATCATTCACTCTAAACGATGTGCGTGTGAAGTCCCACTAAGCCAGTCGCTTCTGAGACATTCACACCAACTCGTCTGCTTTTTCTCACGTCATTGTTGCTATGACTACTTGTTCATCGCTTTGTATAGCTCTCACCTGATTGGCAGGTGAGTTATTTCTGCACTCGCCAAGTTAATCAACAATTATGAAATTTAAATCAACAGACACTAATTATGTGAAAAAAAATCAGTGGCGATAATGTTTTTTAGCGTATGTTTTGAAGAATTAATTACTTTGAATAATTTACTGCTGCTCAGGTCTTTTCTTCATTTTCTTTTTTTGGCATGCATAACAGTCTAAAGAAATGTTTTGGAACATTTTTCTTAGTTAAATCAATCCAAGGCTGCACGGTGGTCTCAGCACAAGATGGTCAGGGTTCAAGTTCCGGTAGTTCAGAAGGCAAAATGAAACAAAATTAATGTGGCTCTGTAATGCACTACATACAGTATATCAATAGCGTAATTTCACAACCATTAGGCGCACCGTACGAAAAGGCGCAGTCACACACCGCCTTACAACAACACACACACAAGCATGCAAATGTGCGTATTAAAAACTAGATTGGGAGCAAAACTGAGTTTGGTTGTGCTTTATTTAAGTAGTATAAACGAGCACATTACCGGTAATAGTCTTTATTCAAATCCGTCAAAGTCCTCATCCTCTGTTTCGGAATCGAACAGCTGCGCAAAATCCAACAGAGCAGGTCCACTTCGCTCCTCGCTGTCAAAGTCACTGTCTGTACCGTGCGGCTCCTCAGAAAGGATACCAGCTTTTGCGAAAGCTCGGATAACAGTACCAGCAGACACGTTAGTCCAAGCATCTACAATCCATTGGCAAACTGTAGCGTAACTCGCCCGGCGCTGCCTTCCACCCTTCGTGAAACTGTGGTCTCCTTCGGTCATCCATCGCTCCCACGCCGCTCACACATCACTCTTTAATGTTCTCATGCCTTTTTTTCAGGTCCACCTCGCGGGCACCGCGTTTTCTTTTATGTCTACCTTTTCTCACACACAAGGCGCACCGCACGAAAAGGCGCACCGCTCATTTTGAAGAAAATCTAAGACGTTTATATGATGCCATTACAGAAATATTTTCGAAAGGTTGAGTGAGATAATATTGAAGAGATACCATGAAGAGAGAAAAAAAATTGTTGTCTGAATAAAGTCTGCCATGTTTTCTAGACAAGTCTTGAAAGTTCAGGTTAACATATTGGAATATAACCTAAAGCCAATATTAACGAGGACATTTTTAAAGCGCAAAATGTGGAAAAAAAGTAGGCTATTGACGAATTAGATCATTTTACTTTGATGTTTGCTTTTTTTATTCTAGGTTTTAAAAATATTTAACATTTTATCATTATTATTACTTTAGAAATTGAGTGGTGTAAAAGTTTATTTACGCAATATACCGGTAGCAGCGCAAAACATAAATAGTATATGAGCATCACGTTGACGGTCATGGCGCTTGCAGGTAGATTTGGAACGCGGCGGTCCTAGGGTTAGCAAGTTCTAAGTAAGAGGATTCTTTAATGGAATCCCATTTTTAATAAACTACTGTTCTGTGGCTCATCAAATTTAAATATAAAGCGTCTATGTGCAGAAAATATTATTTAGGGACAAGTTTACAACAAAAAATAATAGTCATTTAAATTTCTACAATTATCTGGATTCCTTTAAAAGCAACAGACATTCACATCAAAATACACAGAAAAAAAATTTGCAAATGCTGACAAATTTACAGTTAATTTGTAGTTTCCATTTCACAGTTCAAGATTAGGTCAAGTTGAGATAAGACAAGACAAGAGATGAATAGAAAGTAACTGATGCAAAAATGGTGTCAAAAAAGGTCTAAGTTGCAACTTAAATACTAAAAATATACAAAAGTTTCCACTCATCTCCGTTCCGTCATCTTCCGCTTGTTTCGGGGTCGGGTCGCGGGGGCAACAGCCTTAAGCGGGCAGCCCAGGCCTCTCTCTCCCCGGCTGCATCCTCTAGCTCACCTGGAAGGATCCCGAGTCGATCCCCCGCCAGCTGTGAGACATAGTCTCTCCAGCGGGTCCGGGGTCTGCCCCTTGGTCTCCTCCCGGTGGGACGTGCCCGAAACACCTCGCACGCGAGGCGCTCGGGAGGCATCCTGACTAGATGCCCGAACCACCCCATCAGGCTCCTCTCGACCTGGAGGAGGAGCGGCTCGACACCGAGCTCCTCCCGGATGGCAGAGTTCGTCTTCCGATCTCTGAGTGAGAGCCCAGCCACCCTGCGGAGGAAGCTCATTTCGGCCGCTTGTACCTGCGATCTCATTCTTTTGGTCACCACCCACAGCTGGTGACCATAGGTGAGGGTGGGAACATAGATCGACTTGTAAATTGAGAGCTTTGTTTTTCAGCTCAGCTCTCTCTTTACCACGACGGACCGATGCAGCGTCCTAGTTATTGCTGATGCCGCACCAATCCGCCTGTCGATCTCCCGCTCTATCCTTCCCCCACTCGTGAACAAGACCCCGAGATACTTAGACTCCTCCACTTGTGGCAGGACCCTGTCCCTGACCCGCAGGGGGCATTCCTCCCTTTTCCGGCCGAGGACCATGGTCTCGGATTTGGTTTCCACTCATCTCGTAATTTTATTTATTTTGAAAGGATTTGCACAATTAAACCAAATGTTCCCCTACTATCCACTCATCTCGTTTGGCCCCTAACTTCCACGAATGAACATTTAGCTCGCAGAAAAATAACTTCAAGGTTCAACACTTGCTAACTGGGTCACATTAAAATCTTGTCAGTCTAAATCTGTTGTACAATACATCACAACAGTTTAGATTTTTTTTAAAGCTTGTGTGTTCAAAAATAAGGCACGTGTTAATGACACCTCAGAGTTCTGAATGATAATGATTTAATGAGACATCAGAGACCCGATGGAAACATCCATCACATGAGCTGTCCAACATCTAGCCCAGTGGTCCCGTTAGCTCATCGCTCCGAGCAGGTTACTAAAATCAGCCAGAGAACCCGCTCAAAGTAACAGTCATGTTATTTTTAACATCTGAATATTAACATAAGCTGAGAGAAAATATTTGCTTAATCAGAATAAGAATGCTTTTATTGCCATGTCAATGAGAATATCAGAGACTAGGAACTTGCTTTGATACAGGTGTGCAATATTATAAGATAAAAATAATAAAAAATAAAATAAATAAAAATAATTTTAACAAAACAGAGTGCTCAGAAAGAAAAAGAAAAGTAGTGCAATGTCATAGAAAATAATAAAAAATAATAAAGATAGTAAAGTGACAAGAGGGAGGTGACTAAGAGATGTGGGGATCCAGGTTATAAAGTATTAATTAGACTAACGGCAGAAGGGAAGAAGCTGTTTTTGTGGCGGGACGTTCTGGTCCGAATGGACCGGAGCCTCCTGCCCGAGGGGAGTCGCTCAAAAAGTCCATGTCCAGGGTGGGAAGGGTCAGCTGCTATCCGACCTGCACGCCCCCGAGTCCTGGAGACGTACAGGTCTTCGAGAGATGGAAGGCTACAGCCGATCACCTTCTCTGCAGAGCGCACAATGCGCTGTAGTCTGTGTTTGTCCCTGGCTGTGGTTCCAGCGTACCACACGGTGATGGAGGAGGTGAGGACAGACTCGATGATGGCTCTGTAAAACTGCACCAACATCTGGGCGGGCAGCTTGGCTTTCTTCAGCTGCCGCAGAAAGTACATCCTCTGCTGGGCCTTTTTGATCAGGGAGCTGATGGATGGCTCCCACTTTAGGTCCTGTGTGATGGTAGTGCCGAGGAAGCGGAAAGAGTCTACAGTGGTGATGGGGGAGTCTGTCAGTGCAAAGGGGGTAATGGGTGCTATAGCTTTCCTAAAGTCCACGATCATCTCCACTGTCTTCTGAGCGTTGAGCTCCAGGTTGTTGTTGCTGCACCAGGACACCAGCCGGTCTACCTCCATCCTCGAGGATGGAGGTAGTTATACAGTAATGTAAAGGTAGATATAGTACAGTAAAGGTATAATATAGTACAGTAAAGGTAATTATACAGTAATGGAAAAGAAGAGGTGTATTCTAACAGAGTAGTGGGGAAAGTAGTGGGGAAAATAACATTCAAGATCCCCGTTTCCAGATAAGTGGAAAGGTGGGGGATGCTCAGCAAACAGTATTGATATATTCCTCAGTTAACATAACACTGTGCCATACTGCTGGTCAGGAACTGGCCCCTATCTGGCACCTAGCTGGGGCATCACGTTTTCTAAAGACACTGTCGAATGATAAAAATAAAAGAAGTAGCAAAAGAAAAAGGGGGAAACATTGGTTCAGTGGTTAGAGCGTTCGCTCGCAGACCGGAAGTCAACCGGAAGTATGCGGATTCGCATCCCACTGAGTGCATGTGTAGGGTCCTTGGAGAAGACACCTAAACCCCCGTTTCTCCCACCATAAGCGCCTTCGTGGCAGCCTACTGCGGTGTAGGTATGCAGCACACAAATTTCCCCGGTGAAGGATGAATAGAGTGAGTAAAAAAAAAAAATGTATTTCAATTTTTACCTAACAGTTGATACTTTTTGCCACTTTATTGACATTAACAAACGAGAACTTAAGATATAAAAGTAGATTATTTCAATTTCACCTGAATAAAAGTCTTTAAAAATGTGACTTTGTCTCACATTCAAAACAGGAAAAAAAAAAAAAAAAAAACAGACTGATGCTAATAAACACCCCACCAAAAAAAAAATTTAAAAAAAATCTGGACACCCTCTTAGAATGTGGTTATATGTCTCCATGAAAACATACTAATTTTTAGCATGTCTTATTATAAGAAGCTCAAATAAAATGTATAACCAAATAAATGATGATTTTTTCATGTGCTTCTTTCAGATTAACTGTGCGTAAAGTCCTTTGAAATGCATTAGAATTTATTTGAATACGTATTTTATAAAATTGTTGAAGTGATTGTTAAAGTTTCACATTTCAAGCTAAAATGATAAGTGCAGTAAAACTGCACTTATTTATTTTTAAGATGCTTTCTCCTTTAAGTTTGTAACCATTGGTTTTCAAAGTACAGTATATATTTACAAAAAGGTTGGAATTAAACTCTATGAAATAAGGTCTTCAGTTGAGGCCAAATTCTTTCATTTTTGGTCTCTTGTTGTGAAACTACAGATTTCACAAATGGCGCCAAAGTTGACCAGACAGTAACAGAACAGACGTGACCAGAGAAGAGAGAAGTACTAAAAGATGGTGAGCTTGAAGTAGCCAGGCAGGAGACTTCGTGAAGGTATTTAATGTGAAGGAGGAGGATGCAGAAGACAGGGCCAAGTGACGGAAACTAGCGTTTTGTGGCGCCCCATAAGCAGAAAAAGTAAATGAAAAAGTTTGAACCTCATCTTATTTCCAGACTCGATGTCAGCTTGGCCTAAAAAAATCTGATTTACTTTTTCTCTAGCTTGCACTTTGCAGTCTCCGTGTGGGCAGCCATTAACTCAAAGCATCCCATCATGTGTTTGCCTTCTGGTCGTTCAGCCCATTAATCTGCAATCATCAATACTAATTTGCAGAGGAGGACCCTGAATGCTTTCAAAGCCTTCTCCGTTGGTCAAAACGGTATCTGGAACATAAACTAGTGTAAATTATATTTTGGCCACTAGAAATAATAAATTTGTCTTCATTGATGACTTTCCTGATGCCTTCGTTGCTTTTAAATGTGTGTGTTTTGCATTAATGAATTTGGCCAATCACATTCCACCCAGCATTTGTTGCTAGGTGACCGAAATCAAGTTTCATCAAAACGCTTTAGAATTTGTTCTGGTCATCCTGCAGACATTGTTATTGGAAATGAAACCTTTATAAATTTAATATTGAGCTGTTCTTCGAGGACCTTCCACAGGGCTGACCTAAGTCATCATTTTCAGGTCTGCTGATTGGCTGGCCAGACAGCATTCTGGTTAATCTACCACACTGTGAACGGTAGACTTGAAACCATTTGTAAGTTTTTTTATTAGCTAACAATAACTGAGGGAGGGCAACAAACAGATTTGGTGGCTGATTTGCATTCAAGAGAGAAGATGGTGGCTCAGTGGTTAGAGCGGTCGCCCATTAACCGGAAGTTCGCGGGTTTGCATCCCACTGAGTGTACGTCCTTGGGTCCTTGGAGAAGATACCTAACCCCCTGTTTCTCCCACCATTGGTGCCGTCATAGGTGGCAGCCTGCTGCGGTGAAATGCTGCACATAAATTTCCCTGTGAGGGATTCATAAAGTATATTAAAAAAAAGAAGAGAAAAGAAGTGCCCGAACTTTCTGTATTAGTGAAGAGAGAGAATGACGGATTTTATCTACAAATAATTTAAGTTTTCGATGAATAAACTATTGTTATATTCTAACATATTCTTGAGGTTACACGGTCATTATGGATGGTTTTGTGGGAAGCAATTGTAGCATGAAAGCAGATTCTTTCATCAATGGATTGTTCCGTTCCGTTCCGTCATCTTCCGCTTGTTCCAGGGTCGGGTCGCGGGGGCAACAGCCTCAAGCGGGCAGCCCAGGCCTTTCTCTCCCCGGCTGCATCCTCTAGCTCACCTGAGAGGATCCCAAGTCGTTCCCCGGCCAGCTGTGAGACATAGTCTCTCCAGCGAGCCAGGGGTCTGCCCCTTGGTCTCCTCCCGGTGGGACGTGCCCAAAACACCTCACCCGCGAGGCGCTTCGGGGGGCATCCTGACCAGATGCCCGAACCACCCCATCTGGCTCCTCTCGACCTGGAGGGGGAATGGCTCGACACCAAGCTCCTCCCGGATGGCAGAGCTCCTCACCTGATCTCTGAGTGAGAGCCCAGACACCCTGCGGAGGAAGCTCATTTCGGCCGCTTGTACCCGCGATCTCATTCTTTTGGTCACCACCCACAGCTGGTGACCATAAGTGAGGGTTGGAACGTAGATCGACTTCTAAATTAAAAGCTTTGCTTTTGGAGGAGTGGAGGAGTTTAAGTATCTCGGGGTCTTGTTTACGAGTGGGGGAAGGATGGAGCGGGAGATCGACAGGCGGATTGGTGCGGCATCAGCAATAACTAGGACGCTGCATCGGTCCGTCGTGGTAAAGAAAGAGCTGAGCCGAAAAGCAAAGCTCTCACTGGATTGTTTACTGTAGAAAGACATTTAATGTGGATATTTTCGTCAGTGATCCTGAGCTTCTTTTTTCTGGTTTAAGCTAGTTTTATAATCATAACTTAGTTATTGAGAGGCTGATTGCTGTAAATAGAGAACTTTCGAAAGCCCAGGTATGAAATACACAATCCGTCACTCCTAATTTGTAATTTTAATCCAGACTTCACTGTGATTCAAATTTAGTACCCACCAAACTATGCCCACCAAAACAAACAGCAGTAAATTTGAATATTTAACTCAATCAAAACACAACTTACTATTACATGTGTCCTGGCCTCTGAATGAGGCCAGCAGATGTTTTATGGGGTGGGGTAGAGGGTTGGGGTTTGGTAGGGATTAGAACTCAGGATATATTGATTGTCATTACAGCATTTTAAATCACTCTGTACGGGTTTACACTAAGCCTTTTTTCTCCGTGTTCTGTATGTATTTTTCTGTCCTCGCTTGTTCGTCGGTATCTAAACAGAATCCTTATAAATCTCATTGTGCTTTTCCTGTGATGTCACTCTGAAATCACTGTATGAAGATAGTTTTTTTTTTTTTTTTTTTACCAAAAGACAAACACAGCATGTGCTGGGTTTTTAAGCCAAAGAAACATAAATGCACAATTGGATTAACTAGTTATTCTCTATTCAGATACATCAATGGATTACTAATATTGCATCATCCTAAACTCTTACATTTTTACCAACCACTGTGGAACAGGAAAAAAAGGAAAAGGGGAAATCAATTTGGATATGTAAGCCCTGTGTTGAGCTGTAAAGAGTTAAATCCTATATTTATGGAGAAAAAAATGAAGAAATTAAAAATCAAAATCATATAAACGATATACATCAAGTTTGCCGTTTCAATGAGCAGAACATTTTATCTTTACGTTAAAATATTATCAAGCCTCACAGCAAGAAAGTCGGAGTCCGAGTCCCAGGTAGGAAGAGGTTTGAAACACTGGCCTATCTGTGTGGCGTTTTCATGTTCTCCCCGTATAAACTTGGGTTTTCTCCGAGTACTGAGGTCTCCTCCTACTCTGTAAAAACATGCTTGTTAGGTTAATTGGCCACTATGAGATTACCCATAGGCATGAGTGTGTGTGGATGGTTATGTGTGTGAGAGTGTGGCCCCGCAACAGATTGGCGATCTGCTTGGGGTATATCCTGCCTGTTGCCTTAAATCAGTCAGGATAGGCTCCGGCACCTTCTGTGACCACGTAACATCTGTGGACTGCCGCGTCAAGTCATACCATCCCTTCCAGCCAGATCACCCTGGTTGCCTGACCACGTTTGAACTCTGTTATTATTTGAAATTTTGAAATTCTGAGTTAATCCTGTGCGCTTTGCTTTACAGATTTACCCGAATTGTGTTAACAAACCTCGCTTTGATGCCCTGCAATTTGATCCTTCTCCTTCGACGTCCTTCCTCATCACGATACTTTGACTGGTTATAGAAGGTTGAACTTGCTGTATCTCAGTTTCAACTATAGATTAGAGTTCCCATGTCATGCGAAATATTTCTTCAAGCTTTTTACCGTTTGGTTATCTGTGATTGGTCACTAAATTTCTATTCTATTTTTGATACTTTATTGACCACTCAGTTGTGACTTCGCAGTAGTTCTAGAATCCCTAAAAGTAAATAAAATGAATATGAAATGTGAAAAAAAAACACAATGTTCTGCCAACTTTATTGGTAAAGTAATGGTAAAGTAATTCTTTACTATCATAAAAAATACTTTATCTGAAAATAATTTAAACCTCATTAGAATTAGAACAAAGTAAAGCAAGCAGCAAATATGGCAACTGCAAACATTTCATGTAATCAATCTCAGGTGTCCCTAATGTGGGTGATGAGGAACATCCAGGGCTCCCTCTGGCAGCAGGCATGGGGATCCTGACAGTAAGGATATAACACACAGAAACGTGTCATTCTGTGCATGTGCAAATCAAATCATACTTTATTTATAAAGCGCTTTTCATACATGAAAATGCAACGCAAAGCACTTTACAAGTTTAAAACCCCAGAACACAAAAGCAAAATAAGTCCCCCCACAAATACCCTCCCCACACACACACACACACACATCCATACTTGAAAAAATACAAATAGAGCACACACCCTCATATATGTACACATACACACTCACTTAAAAATGCTATAGGCTGGATGCAGATGGAACACCTGAGAAAACGGTATCTGAGGAGCCACCGCAGCAGGAGCCAAGGCGCACCTGCGATCACCGGCCATGATCCAAGGCCCCGAATAGGAGATGAGGGTGGAGCCAGATCCCCACCAGGGCCCAGGAGCCAATGACCAGCAGCCACCGATGACCACAGGCTCCCACTGCAGAGGCCCCCCAGAGGAAACACTGCAGATGATAAAAGATTAAATGACATAAAAGTAACTAAAGCTAATAAATAATATGAAATGTTCAGGTAAAAACATCAATTAAGATCAACTAAAACTACAAATAAAACTAAGAATAAAACTACAAATAAAACTAAGAATAAAACTACATATGAGAAACTTAATTAAAAGCAAGACTAAAAAGTGGGGGTGCATGTTGTTGATGTGTACCAAGACAGTCAGACAAGCAGCCAAAAAGACAAACAGACAGATAAATCCATCAAATGAACAAACTCTGGCTTTGCACATGATGCTGGTATGTTTGCTGGTATGTCGCTTCTTTCTCACAGACTCTCTGGAGATGATTATTTGGCTGTTTTTTTATTCTCGTTTGTGATTCAAACATTGAATAAGAAATGACAAACCATTTTTGACAAATGGTGTTTTTTCCCATTTCTGCAGCAATGTTCATGAAATGGGTTCAGCAGGGAGTCACGAGGATGCTGCTAATGATGGCCGCTGGTCTAACTGTTGCATGGTCAGATCTCAGTGGAGATCCAGCTTCACTGCAAATGACTTCAGTCCTGTAACATTCCAACATCTCTAGGCGCTCAGATTTAAAGTTGGTGAGTTTTTCTCAATAATGATGAATAAAAAGCATTAGCACAGAAGAAAATAAACCTAAATTAATTTCAAAATGAGGATATTTAATGTGTTGTAGACCATTGTGCAAGTCTACTCCGAAGACAAAGAATAGAACAGAAAAAAAAAAATACAAGTAGTTGGTCGGCTCAAATTCTCATTGCCTTTGACTTCCTTTCAGCATGTTTTCGGACATCAAAAGAAACTAAAGTAACATCGCTTCAGAGGAGCTTTACAAAAGAAAGCAATAATTGAATAAAAAGTCTTAATAACAAAGCAGTTTTTTTCAGAAAAACAACTTTGATGTTACTGTGTGCGTCCGCCAAACGTTCATATGAATGCTTTGGTTTTAAAGTGGTAAATTTATTTCAAAGTGTGTTGAAAAATATTCAAGCAATTCAACAAAATGCATTCATTGATCTTCAGAACTGCTTATCCTTGATGTGATCACGGGAGCCTATCCCCGCTGATTCAACGTGAGAAGCTGGGTACATGATTTCACAGGAGAACAGGTCGCCAATCTGTCGCAAGGCCACACAGATCGCAGATGACCATACATATAATTTTCAATTTCAATTTTATTTGTATAGCCCAAAATCACAGAATTTCCGTCTCAATGGGCTTCACAAAAAAAAAGAGGAATGTATCAACACAAATACACAACAAGAAAAATAACTAACAAATGCTAACTAAACAAGACTAGCACATTTATGCACTTAGACTCTCCTTCTCGGTGAGGAAATACTCCTAAAAAACCCATCAGTGGGGAAAAAATAAGAAACCTCATGGGGATCCACATGAAAGAGAGATTCCTCCCCTGGGACGACCAAACAATGTGTCAAAGATTATTGTTTAAATATTAGCTTATTGTACTCTAACAGCTAAATATCTAAAGAAATTGCCTCACAGTGTTGTTTTCAGTGTTGTTTTTGTCAATGATGACAAAAACTAAATGATTTGGTTGACGAGGCATTTTTTCATGACAATGACGTAACGACAACGAAATAAATGCGACATTTTGGTGACAAAAATGTGATGAGACGTTGGCAAGTTTCTATTGATGAAAATGTAACAAAATAGGCGTCCGACTTTGACAATTCCGTCTGAAAAGAAAAATCACAGCGGCTGCATTCTGTCTCTCACGGCGGCATGCCCCCCACAATGCTGCACGTTCACACCGTCTACACAACACACCTGCAGCCACGAGGAAGTCACAAACCCTGGTGAAAACAGCAGCAAAGGAGCTTGGTGGTCAGAAACTTAAACTTTTCCACATATTTTGCGCAAACAGCATGCTAACTTCAAGCTAATGCTAGCTTGTCGGCGCTGCTAACTTCTTTAGTTAGCTTGGTTGCGCTAACCACTGATGCGCTAACCTAGCATGCATGTTTTTGGAGAGTGAGAGGAAACCGGGGTACACTGAGAAAACCCACACATATAAGGGGAGAACATACCAACTCTACACAGGAAGGACAGTGTTTAAGGCCTCGTCCCTGGGATTTGAACCCCAACCTTCTTGCTGTGAGGCCACTGTGCTAACCAATTCACTACTGTGCAGCCTCAACTAAATTTGATATTTAAGTTTGAGAAAGGCATGGTGGCGCAGTGAGTAGCACAGTGGCCTCACAGCAAGAAGGCAGTGGGTTCGAGTCCCGGGTGGGGACGAGGCTTGGAACACTGTCCTTTCTGTGTTGAGTTTGCATGTTCTCCATGTGTCTGCGTGGTTTTCCTCCGGGTACTTTGTTTTCCTCCCACCCTCCAAAGACATGCATGTTAGGTTGACTGGCCGGTGCAAAACTGCCCCTAGGAATGAGTGTGTGTGTGTGGATGGTTGTATGTGTGTGGCCCCGTGACAAACTGGCAACCTGTTCGGGGTGTACCCTGCCCCTCGCCTTAAATCAGCCGGGATGGGCCCAGATAAGGAGGTGACTGAAATTTGAGAAAAAAAATCACAATTTTTTTAAATAAATTTGAAAAACCAAAGTCAAACAGTTACATCTGAATCGTGACATGATTTTTTTTCTATTGTCACATAAAAATATAATCTCCGACTTGTGCACATCACACCACCTTCCACCATCTATCCACTCACCCGCTACCGCTCCGCCCTCCAGGACCAGTCTGCTTTCTGACATTTCACACCAACATGGCTGCTAGCTTTTTCTAGCTGCAGGTTAACCCGCTCGGTAATGAACAGATTAAACCTGAGAGGTCATGAGTCATATAAAAAGTGTTCTTTTTCAGCTTTGCAAAGATGTTTTGCAGAAAATGAGCCGTGATTCATTATGTCTGGGGATTTCAAACACAGGGGCAAACTAGCTTGTCATTTTAAATGCCGTTAACCATCCAAAAACTAAACACATTTTCATTCAATTGTCAAAAACTATTTAGAGATAAAATAATCAAACCTGTGTTGAAGAGTAATTTAGCAGTGAGCTCAGACATTTCTGTTTGTTATTCTACACGGTTCGTGACCTGATATTCAGTGTTTAAAACATATGTTTAACCACATTTGGCTCTCGCCGGTCTGTCCTCCAGGAGGGTACTATGAACTCTTTCTAACCTCCCAGTTTTGTGTTGTAAATAATTAATCGTCCACCTTTTGATTGCATGAATCAGGTTAATGTAATATGCATGACAGAAAAACACCCAACTCCCACTGTGGAGATCCCAATGTAAACCTGGATAGGGAATCTTTTTCACCCGGATTCAAAAGTCATTAAATAATGAATGGAGAGAAAATAAACGGTATGTGTAAATCTACATGAAAGCATACTTTATTACGCTGTTAAACCTACACATTCAGTGACAAGAGTTTTTAAATTAAGTGAATTAACTGGAAATTAGTACTAAAATAGGACAAATTAGCCTAAATTTAAAGGTTCATCAACTATTTTTTTTTTGGCAAAAAAAAAAAAAAACTGGGTGGTACAGTGGTGCAGTGGTTAGCACAATGGCTTCACAGCAAGGAAGGTCGTGGGTTCGAGTCCCGGGTGGGGACGAGGCTTGGAACACTGTCCTTTCTGTGTGGAGTTTGCATGTTCTCTCCGTGTTTGTGTGGGTTTCCTCCGGGTCCTCCGGTTTCCTCCCACCCTCCAAAAACATTCAAGCTAGGTTGATTGGCCGGTGCCAAATTGCCCTTAGGAATGAGTGTGTGTAACTGGTTGTATGTGTGTGGCCCTTCGACAGACTGGCGACCTGTCTGGGGTGTATCCTGCCTCTCGCCTTAAATCAGCCGGGATGGGCTCTGGCACCCCCCGCAACCCCGGAAGGGACAGATGGATAAGAAGATGACTGACTGACAAAATAAACTGGGCGGCACAGTGGCGCAGTGGTTAGCACGATGGCTTCACAGCAAGGAAGAGGGACAAGGCTTGAAACACTGGCCTTTCTGTGTGAAGTTTGCATGTTCTCCCGAGTACACGTGGATTTTCTCCGGGTATTCCGGTTTCCTCCCACTCTCCAAAAACGTGTGTGTCAGGTTATTTGGCCACTATAAAATTTCCCCTAGGGATGAGTGTTTGTGAGAGTGTGGCCCTGCAACAGACTTGCGACCTGTTTGGGGTGCACCCTGCCTCTCCCCTGAAATCAACTGGGATAGGCTCCCATGGTACCCCTTACGAATCCCTTAAGGAATAAGCAGTTCAGAAGACTAAAAAAAAGCCTTAATACATTTTATTTCTTTCTCAAACTAAGACAATAATCTTTTAACGGGGTAAATAAATGAGAAATAACGTAACAACAACATGGGTGGTTCCGATGGTGCAGATTGTCCAGCTAGCAGATGGTTGAAAGTGCATTACACTTCATCCTGGTTTGATCTTTGGTAAACACACTTCATTTCTTCTCTAATTCACGAGTCTTCACTGAGGTCGTTGGCAGGGGTTTTGAGCCCGGCAGATTCCTCTTTGGTAGAAAAGAGTTTGAAGTGAGGCTTTTAGAAAGTCTTGCAGAAACTACTCTCAAACTTAAAGGAATTTTCAATGGAAAAATACTTTGAAAAGGACCCTAAATTAATTTTTGCAAAGTTTGTTAAACTTTTTCTCATTAAATTACAAACCGTAATTTCCGGACTATAAGCCACAACTTTTGTGACATGCTTTCAACCCTGCAGCTTATGCAACGATGCGGCTAATTTATTCATTTTATTTTTTTTCTATGCATTTTCAAATGGCCTCCAGGGGTGCTCGAGTAGAAAAGGAAAGAGTGAGACGGGTAGAATATATGTGTCGAGGAAGATGCAAGTTTAATTTAACTTCGCGCTTTGTCCATGAATAAAATGAGCATGAACAGACCCTCATCGTGGAAAATGCAAGAAGAAATGCATATGACGCAGCTTTCAAGTTAAAAGCAATCGTGCCAGCTGATAAAGAAGAAAACCGAGCTGACTTCCATGGTTTCAGTGCACAGGAGAAAGATGAAGCTGGCTCTCAGTGACTTTTACCGGTATGTTTTTTAACCAGCCCTGTTAGAGCTGTGCTACCATGTTGCTGCTGTGTTACTGCCGCGTCTCAGTGACTTTTACTGGTGTTTTTTAACCAGCCCTGTTAGTGCTGTGCTACCGTATTTCTGCTGTGTTACTGCTGCGTTTCACTGACTTTTACCGGTATGTTTATTTTTTTAGCCAGCCCTGTTAGTGCTGTGCTACCATGTTGTTGCTGTGTTACTGCCGCGTCTCAGTGACTTTTACCAGTGTTTTTTAACCAGCCGTTAGCACTGTGCTACCATATTCCTGCTGTGTTACTGCCGCATCACAGGCACTGTTCGGAACGAAAAGCTAAGGTACATTATTAAAACTTTGAAAACTCTTTCTGTGTACCGTCTTTCTTTGTAAATATCTCATGTTTCAATGTGGGCCCATGCGGCTTATAGACAGGTGTAGCTTATGTATGTACGAAATGTTTTTTTCTTAAAAATGTACTGGGTGAGGCTTACAATCAGGTACGCTTCATAGTCTGGAAATTATGGTGGATGCTTTTTTGCAACTGCATCAACAGTGAAGCAAATTTAGAATTGAAGCAAAATTAGAGGAAAAAAAGTATTTATCTTTAAAGACACCGTCCGTTGTTAATGTTTTGATAGTTTTGAATAAAAATCTATTGTTCGTATGTGGGAATCCTGGCTTAGTTATTGGTGCATCTGTGTGTGATTACTAATTGTGGTTCTGTAGGTGTGTGTATAATTGTATCTGCTGTGTGTATTGCATGACTGGACTGTAGCTCACAAACATAATTAGCTTTTTAATCTGAGTCTGTGAGCAGAAACAGAGGGGATTTGAAATGGCTTGGTGGTTTCCCGCTGTTGCCTGTTGCTGGGAGAAACCTGCCTCATGTTTCCAATTAGTCAATTCACAAGCTATTGGACATTTAGATGTTGTGAATATTCCAAATCGAGGCAACATATTCGACAGCTGAGTAATGATTAGAAAAAAAAAAAAAAAGCTTTAGCACCAAGTTATTTAAAAAAATGATCTGAGCTTACAGACAGTCACAGAATTGAAATGTCAAAATTGTCTTTAAACAGCAAACAACCTGCTAATTATAGAAATGGCAATCAAGGGAAACAGAAAACAAACTATTTAATTTTTCTGAGCAATGCTTGAATTCAATAAATTCCAGTAAAATGATTACAACTCACAGTTTACAATAATTTTTGTAACTACTTCATTCATTCATTCATTTCCTGAGACGCCTATCCTTCTCCATTCCGGGGGTGCCGGAACCTATCCCGGCTGATTGAAGGCGAGAGGCGGGGTAAATCCCCAGCAGGTCGCCAGACAGACAACCATTCCTAGGGGCAATTTGATTGCGGCCAATTAACCTGACATCCATGTTTTTGGAGAGTGGAAGGAAACTGGAGTACCCAGGGCAAAACTCAGTCTCACACAAGGAGAACATGCAAACTCTACACAGAAAGACTAGTGTTCCAAGCCTCATCCCTACGCAGGACTCAAACCCCGACCATCTTGCTGTGAGGCCACTGTGCTTACCGCTGCCATGCTGCCTTTTCGTAATTACTTTTTTTTTTTCCTTTTCAAAAAAATTGATAAACAAGCAGAATATTAATATTTTATTCAGAAAAATGTTGTGTTCAGTTTTCAAGAAGACTTTCTACAACCGGATTCCAAAAAAGTTGGGACACTTTAGAAATTGTGAATAAAAACTGAATGCAATGATGTGGAGGTGCCAACTTCTAATATTTTATTCAGAATACAACATAAATCACAGGTCAATAGTTTAAACTGAGAAATTGTATGATATTAAGGAAAAATATGCTCATTCAAAATTTTATGGTGTCAACAAATCCCAAAAAAGTTGGGACAAGAACCTATTAGAGGCTGGAAAAAGTCATTTGAGCATACAACAAACACCTGGAAGACCAATCAGCACTAATCAGGTCAATTGGCAATATGATGGGTATAAAAAGTGCTTCTCAGATTGGCAGTGTCTCTCAGAAGCCAAGATGGGTAGAGGATCACCAACTCCCACAATGTTGCGTAAAAAGATAGTGGAACAGTATCAGAGAGGTGTTACCCAGCGAAAAATTGCAAAGAGTTTGCAGTTGTCATCATCAACTGTGAATAATATCATCAGAAGATTCAGAGAATCTGGAAAAATCTCTGTGCGTAAAGGTCAAGGCCGGAGAACCATACTGAATGCCCGTGATCTCCGGGCCCTTAAACGACACTGCATCAAAAACAGGAGTGCTACTGTGAAGGAAATCACAGCATGGGCTCAGGAGTACTTCCAGAAACCATTGTCAGTGAACACAATCCACCGTGCCATCCGCCGTTGCCAGCTGAAACTCTATTCTGCAAAGAAGAAGCCATTTCTAACAAAGATCCACAAGCGAAGACGTTTTCACTGGGCCAGGAGTCATTTAAAATGGAGTGTGGCAAAATGGAAGACTGTTCTGTGGTCAGACGAATCACGTTTTGAGGTTCTTTTTGGAAATCTGGGGCGCCATGTCATCAGGACCAAAGAGGACAGTGACAACCCAAGTTGCTATCAACGCTCTGTTCAGAAGCCTGCATCTCTGATGGTATGGGGTTGCATGAATGCGTGTGGCATGGGCAGCTTGCACATCTGGAAAGGCACCATCAATGCAGAAAAATATATTCAGGTTCTAGAGCAACATATGCTCCCATCCAAACGTCGTCTCTTTCATGGAAGACCCTGCATTTTTCAACAAGATAATGCCAGACCACATTCTGCATCAATCACAACATCATGGCTGCGTGGGAGAAGGATTCGGGTACTGACCTGGCCAGCCAACAGTCCAGATCTTTCACCTATAGAAAACATTTGGCGCATCATTAAGAGGAAGGTCAGACAAAGAAGACCCAAGACGATTGAACACTTAGAGGCCTGTATTAGACAAGAATGGGAGAACATTCCTATGTCTACACTTGAGAAGCTGGTCTCCTCAATGCCCAGACATCTGTTGAGTGTTCTAAGAAGAAGGGGGGGTGTCACACAGTGGTGAAAATGGCCTTGTCCCAACTTTTTTGGGATTTGTTGACACCATGAAATTTTGAATGAGTATATTTTTCCTTAATATCATACAATTTCTCAGTTTAAACTATTGACCTGTGATTTATGTTGTATTCTGAATAAAATATTAGAAGTTGGCACCTCCACATCATTGCATTCAGTTTTTATTCACAATTTCTAAAGTGTCCCAACTTTTTCGGAATCCGGTTTGTATGTTTTTAAATAAAAAACACTTAAGTTGTACTTTTTCTGTAAACTTTTATTAACGATTATATTTTTTTCTTTCTTTTCTCTCTACAATCTACTAAATAATTGCATTTTTAAAAACCTCATCTAGTAATGCCAAATTATTTTTGCAGATCCTTTTTCTTATTAATAGTGACTTGTAGGCCTTGTAATTTTCACCGAAGTGGTTTTCAAATCAATGAGTGCTTTTTACAAAGATTGTAACAGTAGTCCACCCACCATGACAGTGAAAAGTAGTCGCTACATTAATGACATGCAAGCTACATCGATGATGCTCTCCACAAAGCAGGAAGACTTTCTAACTCGCTCTCATCTGATGCTCCTCCTGTTCTAACCCCTCACCCTCCACTCTTCTGTTAATTAGGCAGAAAATGAGTGAATCACTCATATTTCAGAGTAAACTTGTGTTTTCCCAGGAGGGGCGTGGAATGAACTTTTCACACCTTCTTGTTTGTGATAGAGCTTTATAAATTAGTCAGATTTCAAAGCAGTGTGGGATAAATGTTTCAAAACCCAAACTGTGGTTGTTTATGCACATGAGATTCAATGAGAAAAAGTTACATTCCATACAATGGGACTTTTAAACAGTATGTCATCAGCAAAGAGAGAAACTTTTTTAAGAGTTTTATCTTCAGTCTATTTGCAGGTTACGTTAGAATGGTGCGCTAAATTTTAAACAAGCGCGCTAAATATTACATCAAGAGCGTTTAATTTCAAATGTAGCGACACTAGGTCTGAAATCTAGTGTGAACACATTTAAAAACGGGCAGTTTGTAACGCTAGGTTTGAAATATAAGCACTTGATGGAATATTTTGCTTGTTTTAACATCTAACACGCTTGTTTACGTTAATGAATTGGGCCCGATGGCTTTCCATCTCTGTGGACACTGTTTATTTTGACAGCGAGCCTATCATGGAGACACACACATTTTAATGGGAGCAGTGTTGTTATTTTCTCAACATAGCCAATATATCTAGACTGTGCCATCTAGTGAGGAAACACCAGAATCGCAGAGAAAATAAAACTAACAAGGTTTATTTATTTTTATTTTTTCAAGTTTGGCGGGCCGGATTAAAAACATGTGGCCCGCGGGCCAGATGTGGGTCGTAGTTTGCCCATGCCTGGTCTAGAAACATGTGTGGTAGTTATTAGTCACTGTTCACTGATGTAGTGGATGGTTGTTCATCTGTTTTCCAGTCCTGTGAGGCGTTGGTAACCTGTGCACTCCACGTTCAGCACTCCACACTCCTAGTTGGTATACAGTCACATTCACATATCATGCCTCTCTCTCACTATTCTTCGGGGGAGTGAGGTTTGCTATGGATTACTGAGTGATCTTTTATTCCTGTCCTGGGCGCTGCCAGATTGAGGCGTATTGATGCTTGATATATCCACATCGCCTTTGGCAGATTCCTGGTTTTCCTGTCTTGTGGACCTCATCTCAGTTATAGTTTGTCTCACTTGCGTCGGCATCTATTCCCATCAGGATAAAACACATCTGCTGATTTTTTTTAAAACATATACAGTAGTTGTAGAGCTAGAAGTGGCTCATATTTGTTTTCATACAAATCTGATTTGTGTGAAACGAAAATGTGCCAAGATAAAAATTTATTCCCTTTGCTGTAAACAAAAGATGATACTGTATTTTGTGGTTAAATAAAGTTTTTTATTTTTTAGTCATAAGTACTTTGGATACGTGCTGGGAGAGGACCCCTCCTTGACATGGATCTCACTGAGGTTTCTTCTTTTTTTCCACTGCCAGGTTTTTGTAGGTTTTTTTTCTATTGAAAATGCGGTTCTATGGGGTTGGAATGTTCAGAGTTAGTTTAGTTAGTTAAATAATTAGATTCAACATTACATTTTGATTGTCCTCGTCTTGTAAGGTTTGTTGTTTTTCTGGCTAAACATGCAATTTTGCAAAGTATGTGGCATACCACAAAAATTTGGTTGAATCTTTGATGCTTTGCAGATGTTGTCCTTTGTTTCGGTCAAAGAAGGAACTCGAAAGACTGAGAATATAAGAGGCCTAGCTGTATTTGTTAGTCTAACCAGAACCTTAAGATCTAGATTGGTGGCCAAGCACAGGGAAGTTCTTTTATTTCTTAGAGTATGTTCTTTTGAGATTGATAAACTCCAGGTTCGTCTCAATTTCAGCACAACCTTCTCATTTTTTGGCTTGGTTGTCTTGAGTTTGTGCTGATCATTAAAAAGTAAATTGGTTTCATTTGGTTTCATGAATTAGGATCATTACATTACACAACTGGCTGGCGTAATTGCTGCATTATTTGAAGTTCCATTGTTTAGTCAGTCTGGCCCTGATCCTGTTTAACCAGAGCAGAAGAAAAGCAGCTTCCAGAAGACTCAATGCTGTGGTTTCTACGGGAAGTTTTGTGTGAGTGCAATAATCCCAAAATTAAGCTTGTAATCACTCCACCAACTACATTCTGGTACAAACTTCGAGTTGTTATAGAAACAGCATGTCCCTCAATAAAACTTTGCTGAAAAGTTCTGAAAAGAAAAATTCTCATTATCAGTTACAGACATTTTATGCACAGTTTCAAATATGAATAAAGTATTACAGAGAACACTATTCCTCGAAGGATTTGCACACAGATGGGAACAGAGTTTTTGTTTTTTTTTATCCATGGATATAATTCATTGTAGTCTGAAGATTTGGGTTTCCAGGAATGGTGGCCACCAATTTTTAATGCAAACCAGTCAAATGTTTAAAGACTGCTTAGGATTTAAAATATATACACAATTTATATATGTTTTCATAAGGTCCACTCAACCCAAATGATAAAAAAAAAATCAAGGAGAGGAATTTTGTAGATATACAATCATTGTGCAAGTATTCATATTTTACTGAACCCAAGAGATTAAAACTGCCTCGGCCTTGACGTACTTCATTATCTATTTCTAACTTATTGTATGCTCCAAATATGTGAAAAATGGCTGTATGAAAACATCTCTTGTTCAACACTAGATATAAACCTGTATTATAAATCCCATGACTCTCTCATGGATGCTGATTCCACTATGTGCACATTGTTACTTTTGAGCAATGGAGAGTGTGGAAAAGAGGTGAAGAAGCGTGTTCACGCAGGCTGGAACTGGTGGAGGAAAGTATCAGATGTGATGTGCGACAGAAGAGTTTGAGCTAGAATGAAAGGAAAAGTGTACAAAACCGTGGTGAGACCGGCCATGCTGATTGGTCTAGAGACAGTAGCACTGAAGAAAAGACAGGAACCAGGGATGGAGGTGGCAGAGATGAAGATGCTGAGGATCTCTCTGGGATTGACCAGGATGGACAGGATTAGAAATGAGTATATCAGGGGAACAGCACATGTTAGAGGTTTTGGGGATAAAGTTCGAGAGGCAAGACTAAGATGGTTTGGACATGTGCAGAGGAGAGAGAGAGAGTACATAGGAAGAAGGGTGCTGGATTTGGAACCACCAGGAAAGAGGACTAGAGGAAGACCAAAGAGGAGTTTCATGGACGCAGTGAAGGAAGATACGAAGATAGTTGGTGTGGCCGAAGAAGATGCAGCAGATAGGGTTAGATGGAAGAAACTGACTTGCTGTGGCGACCCCTGAAGGGAAATGCCGAAAGGAGAAGAAGAAGTTACTTTTTTATTAACCACACATAGGATTGATTGAATACATCTTTCTCTCTAATATAATTTGAGTTTGGCAGTGTCAACATTTTAACCCTTCCAACATATACATCCATTACCTCCATTATATAAAGCAGTTGTAAACTCAGTCTTTCAAATAATAGCGGGTACAATATTTTGCCGCTTTTGATCATTGCAATGAATGTCTCTTTAGGTCCAAAGTATAGATCGGAAAGTCTATGTTTACTCACTTTGTTTGCATTAGTTTATTTAACTTTTTAAGAAGACAAATGGAGGTACATCATTGGACATGTAAAATATTGTTTCACAATTCAGGAAGATTCATTGTTATTGCGATAGCTCCGTGATAGAAAGTTCGCCCTTGGAGCAGAAGTTCTCCGGAAGTTTGCGGGATCGAATCCCACTGGGCTCATGTCTAAGTGTTCTTGGGGAAGACACCTGACCCAACGTTTCTTCCACCATTGGTGCCATCGTGGCAGCCTGCTGCGGTGTAATACAGCACACAAATTTTCCCGTTGAGGGATGAATAAAGTGTACTTATTTTTTTCAAACAAAATTTTATCACGTGACTTCTCAATCAGCTATCGATTGGTTATTATTAGCGGTTGTGTTGTTATTGGTGACATTTGTGCGTGTATGGTTATGTGGTGTGTATTGGACTGTTGTTCTGAGTTGTGTTCACAGCCAAGGTTAGAAGAAGCTGTTCTTCAT
This sequence comes from Neostethus bicornis, assembly GCA_902685375.1. Lineage (NCBI taxonomy): Eukaryota > Metazoa > Chordata > Actinopteri > Atheriniformes > Phallostethidae > Neostethus > Neostethus bicornis. The sequence continues at coordinate 6,716,705 of CACRXE010000076.1, read as the reverse complement.
CTGATTGATCCAGGCTCTGAGAACTTTCAGTATACCAGCTCGAGAGAGAATAAAATAGGGAGTGTTGTGGGTGGGCATGTACGTCACAGATCTTTTTGGTTTTCCATAATACATTTGGGTCAAATCTTCACCAGATGTGGTAGCTGGGAGCCAATGATCCACTGAGCTGTAAGCTGGTGTGATGACAGTGGAAGATGGTCCAAGTGTCCAGGGCGAGGAAAATTACGTGCTCCACAGGCACAAGGTTGTGCAGAACGTGATCCAAAATTCCACCCTTCCTAGTTTTAATTCCCACATTCTTATAAAACTCGGGGAGCACTGTCTTTAAGTTTGCATTGTTGCACTACAAGCTGAGAGTGAAATAAGGTTCTAGAAAAATACAAAGACCAATAAAGTCTTTGTAGCAATGTTCTTTTGTAATGTAGTGATAATGCACAATAATGTATAAAGCAATTATATGGGTGTGTCACAGAAGTCTAGAATTTCGCTCATGGGAGGGAGCGTCAGAGACTATCAACTTGAGTTTTGTTTAAACGCCATGTACTGAACAATTTGAAACGTTACAAACATAAACATACAAAGTGCATTACAACAACCCGGAGTGAACGACTGTTCAAAAATAGACATACTTTTTATATTTTATACTGTAAACACTTATTTTAAGATTCATTAAAATACAAAACCATTGTCTAGATTTACAAGTCGATCTACGTTCCTACCCTCACCTATGGTCACCAGCTGTGGGTGGTCACCGAAAGAATGAGATCGCGGGTACAAGCGGCCGAAATGAGCTTCCTCCGCAGGGTGGCTGGGCTCTCACTCAGAGATCGGGTGAGGAGCTCTGCCATCTGGGAGGAGCTCGGTTTCGAGCCGCTCCTCCTCCAGGTCGAGAGGAGCCAGATGGGGTGGTTCGGGCATCTGGTCAGGATGCCCCCCGAGCGCCTCGCGGGCGGGGTGTTTTGGGCACGTCCCACCGGGAGGAGACCAAGGGGCAGACCCCGGACCTGCTGGAGAGACTATGTCTCACGGCTGGCCGGGGAACGACTTGGGATCCTTCCGGGTGAGCTGGAGGATGCAGCCAGGGAGAGAGAGGCCTGGGCTACCCGTTTGAAGCTGTTGCCCCCCGCGACCCGACCCCAGAACAAGCGGAAGATGACGAAACAAAACAAAACCGTTGTTGACAGTTCAATTGATCCCCATCCATAGTTAAAGTGATGACCCATGTCTGTGTCTAAAAGGCTAATTTAGGTACCTATTGCTAGTTCGGCAGAGAGGTATTGGCTCCGGTTGTGGTCCAATACACTTTTTCGACTCTCTGCTTTCTAGCTCACCATCAATTTTCAGGGAAACCAGGAAACCTGGCCAATTCCGCGGTTTACGCCGTCTGTAAATGCCTATGCTGCTAAAAATTAAATATAATAAATTAGGTGTCTGTTGTTAAATGAATGATAGTAACTAAATATTTTTCTTCTCCATTTATGATGTAAATTATGTGATGACACAAACAACCGGCTGTCGTAATCAAATGAAAAAACGAATTAATCCACCATCATTTAGCTTGAGATTATTTTTCTGCTTCTTTTGACTTAGTTTGCTGGTCTTTCTTTCTTCCTTTTTCTTGTTTGTTCGTTCTTTCTTTTTCTTTCTTTCTTTCTTTTTTAAAACAATCTACTTATCAGCTGCTAAATGCATATTAGATCCGCCGAAATGTAAACAAATTTGAAAGTGTCTGTTAATACAGAATTAAAATATTGTATAAATGTACAGCACGAGTCTGAACAAATAGTGTGTGAACACAACAGAAACCTGAACATGAACCCATTTCATTCGCTCTCATCAACTCCAGCCTCTAATTTGTTTTAATCAATAAAACGATCCCAACTGTACCCGGAGCTATTAACCCATCAGCTTAATTTCCCCTCTTTACAATTTTACTTCTACTATCAAATATCTCTTTTCCTTCACAATAAAGCTGATTTTTTTTAAGATTTACTGAGAAGGAAAGTAAAATGTGTATATTTTGGAAATTTTTGCACGTAATTCTGCGATTAGAGTTGAGTGTTTTTAGCAATTGCTAGGATTGTGTTTTCTCATGAAGTGGAGTGGTGATGAGGTTGTAAGCAGGTCAGTTAGAGGATGCAAGATGTCACTGTGGAAACTAATCGGTGAGCTAGTGCATCTAAAATAAGCACACTGTAGTAGAAAAAAAAAAAAACTGCCAGTGATCCATTCAATTTTATTTACTGTCTAGCAGTAAATGAAACTAAATTAAGCAACAAATCATCACGAAGGGTTTCACATTAAGCTAATCAAACAGAACCATGAAGTCAGACCCAGTACCACTCGCTCCACCCCCAAAAAAGACTATCAACCCAGGACGTAGGAAACGTGATGTAGTATTGTTTCAACTTTTAAATTAAAAACTCATTAAGACCTGTTCTGCCCCAAGATCCGTTATGTGATTCTTTAATTTTGTAGTGTTTACTTAGTTGGTTTTGGTTACGTCACTTCCTGTATTTTGTTAACGGCCGACAGATGGAGCAACAAGGCAGCCACAGAATCAGCAGCCACAAAACCTGCAGCTTAATCTACTAATTTTTAGTTAAAATGGACGAATCAATGTTGTCAGTTGTTTTTGAGTGTTTAATGGAGGTTTTACCGATGTTTATTGTTCGAAAGGTGTGTTATATCTTTCTTAGATTAGAGAAATTTGGCTGCATGCTAAAACGGCTCAGCTAAAGCAACCTGCTAATGTGGCTAAGCTAAAATAAACGGCACAGGGTCTTTTTTCTTGTGTTGATATAGCACCCATTTATTCCTGTATATTGAAGCTGTATTTGTTTTGTATTTTTCTTACAGTTTTTATTCCTGTTCTTAATAAGAGAATCTTTATTAAACGGAAATATTACAACACGATTTGTCAGTTTGTTTTGAAAGGAGTTTAGCGTGGTGTTTAGTCAACGATCTTGCACCTTCATGACAGTACTATAAGATCCATTGATTTTTTTGTATCTTTCCTTTTCTTTCAAGTTCAAGTGTTATGGGACTGATCAATTTTTTTTGTTTTCTGAACGGAAAATTCACCCGAGTGACCATCTATAAAGAGTTAATAACTTAGTCTCTGACTGTCCAACTCATGAACGCACCTTGACAATAGTCAGTTCTCTTGCAGAATGCCAAGTAGTACTAAAGACTAAAATAGTGGAGAAAAAAATATATAATATAGGTTTACTAACATGATTTGATTCAGTTTTACTTGGTCAAAATAAAACTTTTAATGGGTCCCATGTGATTATTGAGTCTCAGCATGAAAACTTTCACTGTGGACACTTTTTGTCATTGAGGAACAACCCCAGTTGGGTAACAGATCATCTTCCAGAATGCACTGGCAGAATATGCGTTCTTTTGTCATTGGAAAAAGAAATACAGTAAAATGCTTGGTTGTGGCTTTTTTTTTTTTATCATTTCATCCAAAAATCCCATTTATTTAGTTTTAACATTAGTTTATTTGTAAATGACATCAAAATTGTGAGCTCTCTAGTTTAAGAAAAGATAATAAGAGGAATGCTGTATGTTTTAAATTTATTTGGTTCCTCATTTGTAAAACAGAAGAGGAAGATAAGATAGAAGAACGGTGGATGAGCATGAAAATAGCAAGTGGGAAAGGGTGGACTGACTGACAAGGGAGGTGGAATAAAGACAGATTATTGGATAAAAGATGAATAACAGAATAGATGAGCGAGGGAATGATGTGTGATGAAATAAGAGAATAAGAGATAGATGGATGAAATGACGGATAGAGAGGACGTGATCATAAATTAACAAAGGAGGCAGGGTAAAAATGAATGATTGGATAATGGTGGGATGAAAAGAGCTGGATAAGAGTTGGATGAGTACACAGAGGGGCGCTGAAGATGAACGAAAAGAATGAATGTGAAAGAGATTAATGTATGAATATAGCTAAGGGAATAAAAGTTGGACATGGGATGGAAGAGGATAGGATGATTAGAGATTACAGAGCTCGGAAAGTAAAAGTTGAATAAATGGTTCTGATTATGGAAAGATTATAGAAAAAAGTCAGATTATAATAAAAACGACAAGTTAACAATGGATAAAGTGAAGGATTGAATGGGAACAAGAAAGTAAGGTGGAGAAGTGGGATCAAATTGTTCAGAGTGAAGCTGGTAAATTTGCTAGCATAGCGTGTTCAGAATTGACCAAAGTCAGAAGGTCTTCATCTTTACCAAAAGCTGTGAACTGTCAGTCAGCCACCTTCTCATCTGTCTATCCCTTGCAGGGTTGCTGGACCCCATCATGGCTGATTCAAGGCAAGGTACACCCCAAACAGATTGCCAGTCTGTCACAGGGCCACACACACTCATTCATTCCTAGGGGCAATTTGGCACCAGCCAGTCAACCTAGCATGCATGTCTGTAGAGGATGAGAAGAAATCGGAGTACCTGGAGAAAACCCACACAGACACGGGGAGAACATGCAAACTCCACACAGAAAGGACAGTGTTCCAAGCCTCGTCCCCACCCGGGACTCGAACCCATGACCTTCTTGCTATGAGGCCAATGTGGTAACCACTGCGCCACCATGCCGCACAGTCAATTAGAATTTTTTAAAAAGACAACAATGTACGAGTCTTACAGTAAGTGTTCCCAAAACCTGTTGCTAAAGGTTTTTAAGCGGCGGAAAAATTGAAAAACAAAAGTTTACCATTGAAGCTAATCAAAGTTTCAGGGAGCGGTCTTCTGAACAGCTTATCCCAGCACAGCGGTGCAGTGCTTACCACAGTGGCCTCATAGCAAGAAGATTGTGGGTTGAATCACAGGTGGGGACGAGATTTGAGACACTGACATTTCTATGTGGAGTTTGCATGCTCTCTCTGTATATGTGTGGGTTTCCTCCGGGTACTCCGATTTCCTCCCACTTTCCAAAATAAAAAAAAAAACATCCATGTTAGGTTGAGGACCCCATCAAAAAAGAGTTGTCTCATCTCAAGGGGCTTATCATCTATATAAATAAATAAATAATCTTGAGTGGAGTCATGCGGGGTGCTGGAGCCTATCCTGAACAGGTCAAGAATCGTTTGAAAACTTATTCATTCATAGGGGTAACTTCATAGTGGCCAATAAACCTAACATGCATGTTTTTGGAGAGTTTTGGGGAGAACATGCAAACTCCACACAAAGAGGCCATTGTTTCAAGCTCTGCATCCAATCCAGGACTAAAAACCCTGACCTCATTGCTGTGAGGCCACTGTGCTAACCACTGTGTCAAGGTACAGCTATATGTAAAAGAATTCCACTTCTTGATTTGCGTTTTTTTTTCAACTTTTCTCTTTCTTTTTCTCAGTAATTTTCTTCCTTCATCCATAACCACCTTCTGAAAATATCTCCTGTTTCAACCATTCTGCTCTCACCATTTCATCCACCTCAGTTTTCTCAGTTACACAAATATTTTCACTTTCTGGAGCGATCATTTTCACTAAAGCGAGAGCATCAGAGTTTGACGAAAACCAGAGTTTTATATATGATGGAGTGTCTGTAAGAGGAGACTTCCACTCTGAGACCTTTCTCGTCTCCAGCTGAACTCAGTTTGACTTTTTCCAAAACTTCTGAAGACTTTCACAGAGTCTGAAAAAGCTATTTTTTTCTGTCTGAATGTGATCACAAACACCATCTGGGCCATGTAGGTGGTAAAAGACAGGAAACTAAATTATTGCATTTCTAATTTTTCCTATTTCTTCTGTGCCGGCAGACAATGATTGGAACGTCTGATGACTCAGATTTACATGCTGTTGCTGCAAAGCTCAGTGTGATGCCTGCATCTGACTCTTTTCCACACAGTCTGATTCTTACTGTTCTGCATTTCAATGCATTCCCCATTTTTCTGACAGTCTTTAATCATCTAATTAATCAGAAAAAGTACTGAAAAGACATAGAACATAAATCTCAGTGTTAGGCTTAATAACAAAGGTAGTATTGTTTGACAGAACGAAATTACTTCCCTGCCTAATGAGACATCTTTGTCGGTTTGACAGAAGAAAGTTGTTTTAAGTGAAATGGTTCGAGGAAGATGAAGATGGCAGAGGAAAGAACTGGGAAATGTGGGAAAATCTACTCCAAAGGTTCTTTCTGCAGAATAAAGTGTGAGTCTTTTTTAGATCTGCATGGTATGGTTGTACAGCTGTGTAGATGAACATAATAACACACCCTCCTCAGACACAAATTCTGTCTTAACAATGTTCAATTGATTTCCTTAAGACACTTAAAGGTATGTGGAGGATTTTTGTAAATAACATTTTTGCAATATTACATAAACTGCCTTCACTGGTTCTACAAACAAACAACCAGTCGTGTCCTTACTTTTATTATTATAGTCATATGACAAAAGTCAAAAGCACAGCTCGAATCTGCCTCACTAAAGGTTTCTGACCTGGATTTGATTCGGAAAAAAAAATCGGCTATTTTTACTCAATAAAATGGCAGAAATATGTAGCCATACTCCAAATGTTTTTTTAACACATAACAGTGGAAAATATTAAACTTTCATTTTTTCTTTTTGTTATGATGCCTTCTCTTACCGCACATCACTGTTCATACATAAGTATGAACTTTTTACTACATTGGTGTAGTAAAAAAAATAAATAAATAAATAAATCTATATTTTCTGGACTCTGTAATTTTAAAAGTAGGGTTTCATGCAAAATGAACTTTATTGAGGTTTCAAAAATGTTTAAATACTATCCCTATAAAACATACATGAAGAGATTTTCTATTTCATTCATGCATTTCTGAGTTATTCCCAAGCTTCCATGTCCAGTGATTGAATTATACTCAAATGCTATGTTCTTTTCGATCATACTTTTTGTTCTCCTTAATGCCTGCATTTTGTGAACAGGAAGTGGTTTTGGAGCATGTACTGTATGAGCTCTACTGCTCAGTGCTTTCTCTCAGGTACTGCTCTCTGGAGATACAAACTTGGGAAAAGCTGGCAGTGACCAAGGTGGGTCTAGCACAGGCATGAGCAAACCACGGCCTGCGGGCCACATGTGGTCTACTAAAAGTTTTAAATCGGCCCGAAAAAAATTAAATAAATAAACCATGTTAATGTTTTAGTTCCCCTGCAATTCTGATGTTTCATCACTACATGGCATACTGTGGTTACATTGGCTTTGATGCCAAAACAACACTGCTCCCAATAAAATTTGTGTGTTTCTGTGATGCACACATTGTCAAAATATATTTTCATGAGATCTCAAACCTACATTTTAAATCTAGCACACTAGATGCACATTTTTTTTAAGCGCCAGTGCACTTGATTATAGTGTTAGCACGCTGGATTACGTGCGGTAGTGGCCCCAATGGGCCAATGGCTTTTCATATCTAGCACGCTTGTTTACGAAAGTATGCCATCCCTCTGCTCCTTTTCCGGCCCGTCGGTCAAATGTCAGATCCAATTGTGGCCTGTGAGCCAAAAAGTTTGCCCACCCATGGTCTAGCACAAAAAAAACCCCACTGAATTGGAATCACTGTGCTTTCAGAAATACTGTATATTTATCCGGACTTGAAACGTGAATCACTGTATTAAGAACGGGTCACTTTCAAACATATGTTTTTCCCTTGTAGAAGTCAATGTGTAAACTTGCAAAGTCCAGCATACATGAAAATCACGCCCCGCTCTTCATCACAAACAAACAATGGTCTGTCATGATGTTGAGGGATGGAGGAAAGAGGAGGATCCAAGTGCAGGACTTCAAACATGGTTTATTAACTTATTGCAGGAAAGTCTGTAAAGTAAGAAAACATGATTAACTTAAGGTTTCAAAAGTCCAACTTAAATCCAAAAAACCAAACATGGTCAGGCAACCAGGGTGACCTGGCTGGGAAAGGTAGCAGTAAGACCTGACAGGGAAGTCAGGGATGGTTCCCCTTAAATACAGGGTGCACAGGTGAGAGAAATTAGGATTCACCCCAGGTGATCCTAATCAGATCGTTGATTCATGGCTCCCTCTTGGCTGCAGAAGAGGGGGATCATGACATGGTCACATGGGTCACCCAAAGGACTTCTAATATATTGTGCATTTGTTCTTTTCATTTCTCGTTTCTCTCTCCTAGGTTTTTTGACCGCCACACATTTCACATATTTTTCCTCTGAGTATCTCTTATAATTTACAGACAATGGGGTCACAAGTCAGCTCTCAACCTCTCATACCCTCATCGAAGACAAGTAGAGTGAAGAATAGTGGCAAAAAAAAAGAACACGGTGATTAGTACGGTGGCCTCACAGCGAGAAGGTCGAAGTTCGAGTACTAAAGTGGGGGCGAGGCTAGAAACACTTGCATTTCTCTATGTGGAGTTTGCATGTTCTACCCGTATATGTGTGGGTTTCCTCTGGGTATTTTGGTTTTCGCTCACCCTCCAAAGCATGCGTATTAGGTTAATTGACCATTACAAAATTTACCCAAGGCATTCATAGGGGCAATTTGTGTGTGTGGATGATTGTGCGTGTAGCCCCGCTACACACTGGTGACCAGTGTGCCTCTCGCCTGAAATAAGTCGGGATAGGCACTGGCACCCCTCGCTACTCCAATTAGGGATAAGCAGTTCTAATGACAAAACAAACTGTTTGTTTTTGAAATGTGTGAGTCAAAAATACAATGAGAGAACACACGAGCAGGTAAAAGATGCAAACTTTATACAGAAAGACATCCTACAGGAGTTCGGCTGGAGCTCTCTTGCTGTGAGTCGACAGAGCTCACCATGCCGCCATGCATCATCATGAAGCAGCATGTCAACACGCTGACATCTATTATTTAGATTTCAACTTTGGTAATATTGTTGTACTGTGGAGATGAACAGGTGGGATATTTGAAATCAATAAAAACTTTTAAATGAATTAGATTTAATACGAAACAAGATGACTAGGTATTTAATTTAGTCAGTCAACTTTGATTCATAGGTAACTTTATTGGAGTCACCTCTCTTGGTAAAGATTTGAACCCTTTTACCCATGAGAGCAAGTTTCAACTTTCTTCTTTTTCTTTGGGCATTTCCCTTAAGGGGTCGCCACAGCAAGTCAGTTTCTTCCATCTAACCCTATCTGCTGTATCCTCTTTGGTCACACCAACTATCTTCATGTCTTCCTTCACTGCGTCCATGAAGCTCATCTTTGGTCTTCCCCTAGTCCTCTTTCCTGATGGTTCCAAATCTAGCATCCTTGACCGATGTACTCTCTCTCTATCCTCTGCACATGTCCAAACCATCTCAGTCTAGCCGCTCTGACTTTATCCCCAAAACCTCTAACATGTGCTGTTCCCCTGATATACTCATTTCTAATCCTGTCCATCCTGGTCACTCCCAGAGAGATCCTCAGCATCTTCATCTCTGCTACGTCCATCTCTGTTTCCTGTCTTTTTCTCAGTGCTACTGTCTCTAGACCAAAAAGCATGGTGGGTCTCACCATGGTTTTGTACACTTTTCCTTTCATTTTAGCTGAAACTCTTCTGTCACACATCACACCTGATACTTTTCTTCACCTGTTTTAGCCTGCTTAAACACCTGCACGTGCTTCTTCACCTCTTTTCCACACTCTCCACTGCTCTGGACTGTTCTAGACTGTTCTCGACTTCCAACTACAGTATATATGCTCAAAATAAAAAATCCCCCATGTAAATGACATTATTTTCTATTAGGATTATATGTAATATTATAGTTTAACAGGAGAAAATTTTAAAAAGCAAAGGCAGTTCAGAAAAATGTCTTCCCAAAAAAACTAAATTCACAGATCTCAAACTCACAGAAGGTATCAAGAGAAAATTTGAATAATTATTTGAAATGTCATGTTGTTTTTTAAGTATGTGTGGGAATCCTGCTGAGGGACTTTGGGGGTAAATTTCTCTGATAAAGTTTCTGTGCTTGACTATGCAAAGCTCTGAATGTTAAAAGAAAACTATTGAAATACTCAGATGGGGATCTATTACATTAAATAAGGGAAAACTTTGAAGATTCATTTTGAGCCTGGGAGGAGAGCTCTGCATGAGTTAAAGACATTCAAGTGAAGTTTTCTGTTTTTCACTGAGAAAATCAGTGAGTTAGCCAGAGCTTCTAAAGACAGTGAGTCACCCAGAAATTGCAAATGAAGGATTCTGTATGAGTTCACTGAGATTTTCTATTATCTCAGATAAAGAGCCATCATGGGCACAGACGTGGCCTTAACGCTCTAAAAATTTCTGTAACAGTCTCCAGATTTGCATTCCAGTCGTCTTCTGATTTTTCAGAAGAATACAACACTCATAAACCAAGCCCTGAAATATTTAAGCTCTTCCACTCTCAGACTTGTAGAGGCCATTCCTTGATTTTCCAGATTCTTGTTACATGGAAAGGTAATGTAGAGCTAAACCACTAAAGAAGTTTCCAACAGCTTGATGAATTCATGACATGCAGAATTTAGGTCGTAAAATTAAATCTGACCAGTTTGGTCAAAGCGGTATTGGCAAAGTAATTGATTTGTTAGTTGTGTGTCAAGCCAGGCATGCCAGGATTGCAAGGAAAATATTCTATTGCTATTCTTGGATTTTTCCTGATAAGGGTTAAAAAAACTGGTATAGAACCATCTTGAAAGAGAAATTGACATATTCAAGCTTTCTTGTGCTGAATGTAAAAAAGTGGGTGACGCTTCAGTTTTTTTTTTAACTCAACTGCATTCCCCTGAATTTGGCTTGGTCTGAAAAAGACTTCGTACTTATTTCGTCAAGTACCAATTATTTGGATTGCTTGTCTTTTGGTTTGTACTTAATATTTTGTTGGGATCACCAGTGGAGTCAGCCACACCCATCATATGGGTGTGGCTGGGGTTAGGGTCAGCCACACTCATCATATCTGAAGCTGATTGGGCTAGATGTCGACATCTAGCCCAAAGATAGTAAAGTGACAAGAGGGAGGTGACTAAGAGATGTGGGGTTCAGGTTATAAAGTATTCATTAGACTAACGGCAGAAGGGAAGAAGCTGTTTTTGTGGCGGGACGTTCTGGTCCGAATGGACCGGAGCCTCCTGCCCGAGGGGAGTCGCTCAAAAAGTCCATGTCCAGGGTGGGAAGGGTCAGCTGCTATCCGACCTGCACGCCCCCGAGTCCTGGAGACGTACAGGTCTTCGAGAGATGGAAGGCTACAGCCGATCACCTTCTCTGCAGAGCGCACAATGCGCTGCAGTCTGTGTTTGTCCCTGGCTGTGGCTCCAGCGTACCACACGGTGATGGAGGAGGTGAGGATGGACTCGATGATGGCTCTGTAAAACTGCACCAACATCTGGGCGGGCAGCTTGGCTTTCTTCAACTGCCGCAGAAAGTACATCCTCTGCTGGGCCTTTTTGATCAGGGAGCTGATGGACGGCTCCCACTTTAGGTCCTGTGTGATGGTAGTGCCGAGGAAGCGGAAAGAGTCTACAGTGGTGATGGGGGAGTCTGCCAGTGCAAGGGGGGTAATGGGTGCTATAGCTTTCCTAAAGTCCGCGATCATCTCCACTGTCTTCTGAGCGTTGAGCTCCAGGTTGTTGTTGCTGCACCAGGACACCAGCCGGTCTACCTACATTCTGTAGGCCAACTGAACATTATACACTAAAGTGTATAATGTTTGAAACACAAATTCCTTCATCATTCTTTTTACAGCTCAATACAGCTTAAAATGATTGCTAAACTCATTCAATTCTTTTAGTTTGTTGAAAGCTATTTTTTCAGGGTGATGACAAGGGCATGCATATTGTATGTTAATCATGCAAACCGGCAAATAAAAAAAATATGATTTCCTCAGGGTTTAATTTAAGAATAGCAAAACACTGGGTCACAAGTTACATTTACGTCCTGGAGCACCAGCTGATTCATTGGTACAGTGTGTTACAAATACTGAAGTGACATATAGAGAGACACATACATGCTGTGCCGTGATAACATTCATCAAAGATTCATGTCCTCTGGGTCCTCCAGGCAGTAGCCATTCAGAGTGATGTCTGTCAAATGTCTATCAAATGTCACCAGATCAGAACTGCAGCCATCACTAAGGTTTGGATGAAGTGTTAAGTAATCGGTCTGGAAGTTAAGCAGATTCTACCAAACGAGTGGCTCTCTGCTAGCACATCTCTCTATGATTGACTGTGTAGTTCACCTCCAGCCGATGCATGGCAGAAGCAGTGAAGACATTGTACAAAAAAACCTATGATAGATGATTTTCCATACTTAGCCTTCCTGGTGATGGCTTTTTATAACTGTACATTACCACACCTGTCTTTTTTTCCGTTGTCTTCTGAATTTCCGTGGGCATTGTCATGGGGGCAACAGGCTCAGACAAGAAACCCTGGCCTCTCTCACTCAGGCTGCATCCTCCACTCACGTGGGAGGATCCTGAGGCAATCCTTGGCTAGCTTTGAGACAGAGTTTCTCCAGTGGGTCCTGGGTACGCCTTTGGGTCTACTCCCGGTGGGACATACCCAAAACATTTAACCAGTGAGGCATCCTAACCAGATACCAGATTCACCACATCTGGCTTCTCTCAACCTGTAGGAGCAACGGCTCTACTTCAAGCTGAACCCAATGGCAAAGCTCCTCACTCTATCGTTGAGTGAGAGCTCAGTGTCCCCATGGAGGAAGCTCATTTCGGCCACTTGGATCCGCAATCTCATTTTTTCAATCATTTCTTTCGATATTTTGAAAAGCGTACGTTGTATTAGATTATGCCATGCTGTACTACTGTATTGCTCTGTTACTACAGAGGGACTATTTCTATAGCGTGTTTGAGTTCAAAGGGAAAAGAGTATGAAATGGAATCATACACTGTGCTATAATTTGGAAAGTTAGACCATTTTAAATATTGAGCTTTGGGATTTTGCTTATATATATATGATGAGCTGAAGAGGGTACAACTATTTTGTTCCGTTATCACTCTCCACTGTGTTTAACAAATAAAGTTTAAAGAGCTGAATTTACCCACGAAACAGCTCAAATACAATGGATTCCTTCAGAGGGGAAAACATGAATGAAACTTTTCAGAGACCCTCTGAAATATGAGGCTACAGTAAATTTATGTCTATAATAAAAATATGTGTAGAGACAACTTTTACCTGAAATGGGGTCGTTTATCATCACCATGGCCGTGACTGACACAACTTAATATATTTATCTCACACAAACTGTACAGTAAAGGTCACCCCCAATGTTAGAGTAAAGCAGATGTCAGAAGAAATCTGACATGAAACCAATCTTCACGCTGGCCTTAAACATGTGTTCAGCATTTTCTAACAAATACACTGCTTCTTAATAGTACAGTTTGTTTTTAAACATCAGGTGCACATTTGATGTCTTTTAAAGGATGTAAAAATTGGTCTATTTGTGCAAACATTTGCAGACAAGTATTTTCTCGGTACAAATTTCCAGCAGTCGAGTTTGAAATTTTAAGAAGTTTTATCAACGAAGGATTTCCATATGATGTTATTCAAGATGATCGTAACTGATAACCATTGGATCAAGGGTAAGTGGAGGCCACTCAGCAGCTTTAAGGACTAAGTAAGGGGAATTTCCCCTGTTTTTAGAGGGCAGACTCTTGCGGATTAGCTCCCGAAAGGCCCTTTGAAAATGAATCAAACCAAAAACAAAAATAAACAGCAGCAGACTTGAAAACAACACAAGTGTAATTCCTTTTAAACTGTCATTCAGATGTGTATCTCATTTGATACTTTGGATGCTCCGTTCCGTTCCGTCATCTTCCGCTTGTTCCGGGGTCGGGTCGCGGGGGCAACAGCCTCAAACGGGCAGCCCAGGCCTCTCTCACCCCGGCTGCATCCTCCAGCTCACCTGGAAGGATCCCGAGTCGTTCCCCTGCCAGCTGTGAGACATAGTCTCTCCAGCGGGTCCGGGGTCTGCCCCTTGGTCTACTCCCGGTGGGACGTGCCCGAAACAGGCGCTCGGGGGGCATCCTGACCAGATGTCCGAACCACCCCATCTGGCTCCTCTCGACCTGGAGGAGGAGCGGCTCGACACCGAGCTCCTCTCAGATGGCAGAGCTCCTCACCCGATCTCTGAGTGAGCGCCCAGCCACCCTGCGGAGAAAGCCCATTTTGGCCGCTTGTACCCACGATCTCATTCTTTCGGTCACCACCCACAGCTGGTGACCATAGGTGAGGGTTGGAACGTAGATCGACTTGTAAATCGAGAGCTTTGCTTTTCGGCTCAGCTCTCTCTTTACCACGACGGACCAATGCAGCGTCAACTTTGGATGCTGACGAACTATAAAGCATTGTGTCCCCTAATGATGTATATACAATGAAAACGGACTTTATTGGCCTATTTTATTGATTATATTATCTGCTGTGATAGTTTGGATCTTAAAGAGATGGTTTTCTCAATAGAGGTAAAATCTTCATCATCACTGCACTCTGGCGATATCGCTCTTTTGATAGAGAGTAGCCTCCACGCCTCTTTTGTCCTATCTTGGATAACATCATATGTTATCATACACCTCGGGATCCTCCCGGGTGAGCTGGAGGATGCGGCTGGGGTGGGAGAAGCCTGGGCTTTCCGTCTGAGGCTGTTGCCTACGTGACCCGGCCTTGGTTAAGCAGAAGACAACGAAACAGAAGATCACCTGTAAATCCTTTGTTAATTACTGCTTTATAATTGCCTCATAATTTCAATATTTTTTCCATTTTCTTTCAGTTGAACTTTGTGTTCTTATTTAAATTCTTTGCAATATTGTGACCACACATCTAGTGCACAATGAAAAGCAGGCAATAAAGTTTACATTGACTTTCCAACCAATCAGAAAGAACATTTCTGTTTGCTTGCGTGTTATGAAATGTAGTAGGATGTTTTCTCTCTTGATTTTTTTTTTTTTACCCCTGTGGGCCACCATAAAAAAAAAAATTACTAACTGAACCAAAAAAATCAGAAGGACTAATTTTTCTAAACAAATCTTCCCTTACTTCCATCATGAGAAGAACAGGGCTTCTCAAAACCGGTCATGGGATCCAAACTCCTTCCTGATCATTACACAGCCGACTGACTTTTATTAGAGTTTGTTTTAGAGACTGGAAGACTCCCAAATTTAAAGCTACAATAGCGAGGATGTGACATTGTCCCACCCCTGAAACATACAGCTCCCATGGCACTCTTAACAGTAAACAATCTCCTTACTGTCTACCCACCATCAACTGGTACAATGGACAGCACATCCTGTTCTTTATGACTCTTTGCAGGCTTAGAGTTGAACGTTGTAAGGTTTTTACTAAAATATGCTCATTATGAGCAGCAGAAGTATCCAGGATAATAGGCAACAACACATCTTGCATCACTTCCTTCCTGTGGGTCCTTCGGAGTCTGTTTGTTTCCAACCAAAACTAACATATGCATGGAAGAAGTTGCATGTGTTTTGCTGGAAGTGGACCAAAACAGACAGTGTAAATGTGTGCTGGTGTAGGATAAGAAAGTAATTAAAAAAAATTGTTGGTAAACTCTATAACGCGAGCGGTTCGGATTAAACAGATGGTTGTTTCTAAACTCGAAGTCAACGGCTTAATATGAAGGAAGTCAAGCGGCCTACGGTACTCCGCTGCTCAGCCAGCTGTCATGTCTCTTCACATCGGTGCTGAGCTGGGATGAAATGAACAGAGTGTTTAATATGATGTGCTAATACCGCTAAATGTCAGGGCTGAATATGTGTTCTCCTGGCATCCCAGTGGAACAGGATTTATTGGCTTCTCCTCAAAGTGAAGCTGACTTCTCATAACTCCAAAGTCTGGGTAAATGGCAATGTAAGCTTTGTCTCTCCGTTCCCGTTTGACCTGCAGTTCTCACGCATTGTTTGATTTCTTTGTTTTAATGATTTTCTGTAACCAATTAAAGTTTGCAGGGATCTTCACGAGGAATTATTGCTGCAGTCTTACAACTTCGAATGAGTTCAGAACTTTTTTTTCCCACATAATTTTGACTTTTTCACCCGTTAGGATTTGTCCAAGTAATAAAGTTAGATTAAAATACAATAAAAAATATACTGTCCAATTTTTTATACTCTGCAGATCACGTTTTTATTGTCTTGTTGCTTGTATACTTGCCTTGAAAAGGCAGCAAGTGTAGTTTCCCTTCTTTCTCTAATTTAGCCCCTTTATTTACACTTCAGATGTCCCTAGGATTGACTATTTAAGTGATTTTGGTCTCAAAAGGACTTTTTGGGAGTGGCACCCATCTATGACATTTTTTTTAATGTTTGTTTAGTTTTTGTAACATTTCAATTTTAGTGTGTTTGTTTTTCCCCATAGACTTGGAGTTTGGAAATTTTTGCCTCAAAATTTTATGCCCTTCAAAACTCAAAAATCTGGTTCTACAGCCACAAGTTTGGTCTCTAAAAATCAATTAAAACTAGATTTTTTATTTAAGCTGTTGTTTTCCTGCCATTGCCTCAGGTTACAGAGAGAAGAGATAAAGAAGGTGCAAGATTTTATGTATCTGGAATCAACAGTGCAGAACAATGGAAAGTGTGGAAAAGAGGTGAAGAAGCATGTTCAAGCAAGCTGGAACGGGTGGAGAAAAGTGTCAGGTGTGATGTGTGATAGAAGAGTTTCAGCTAAACTGAAAGGAAAAGTGTACAAAACCGTGGTGAGACCCACCATGCTGTTTGGTCTACAGACAGTGGCACTGAAGAAAAGACAGGAAGCAGAGATGGAGGTAGCAGAGATGAAGATGCTGAGGATCTCTCTGGGAGTGAACCAGGATGGACAGGATCAGAAATGAGTACATCAGAAAAACAGCACATGTTAGAGGTTTTGGAGAGAAAGTTCGAGAGGCCTCTCAGTCTGGGCATCTTAGAGAGGCCAGACTGAGATGATTTGGACATGTGCAGAGAAGAGAGACCGAGTACATCGACAGAAGGATGCTGGGTTTGGATCCATGAGGAAAGAGGCCTAGAGGAAGACCAAAGAGGAGGTTCATGGATACAGTGAAGGAAGACATAAAGGTAGTTGGTACGACCAAAGAGGATGCAGCAGTTAGGGTTAGATGGAAGAACGCCAAAAGGATAATGTAGTATATATTATATTTTTAAAGAATAAAGACTTAAAAGAATTTCACAAACTGATGCAAAAACCACACATAAAACTATAACTTGTCATTAAAATAGAAGGAGAGATGTGTAGACAAATTGTTTCTAGTCTTCCGATGAGCTGGAAAGGATGTCAGAATTGAGTGTGAAACGCTTGTGAAAGTTTTTATCTTTCTAGTTAAAGGATCCTTTGCGTCTTTACAACAGCAACAGAGTGGATGTTTTTAAAAGAATAAAAGGAAGACTGGGGAGGGGAGGGGGGGTATAACTACCAAGAAGAACCCATCGTGAACGATTGACATTTGAGCTCTTGGCCAGCCTTGCAGAAGATACTGACTCAACATTATGAGTAATAAAGCAACCTCAGCCCGGGTGGACCTTCTAACTGTTTTGTGAACATGTAAAAGTCTTCATTAGGTGTAGAAAATAATCAAATAAAAACATATCTCTATATATACTGTATATCTCGATATATTTTTTTTATCGAATACACTTTTTTTAAATGGTATTGGCATTTTATTATTCAGGTTTTAGGGTTGAAAAACAAATGAACCAATTAGGAATGGACAGGATGGTCACTTTTCGGCATCACTTTTGACATCAGGTTTACGGACAAACTGAAAGACGACTTGCACAACAGGACACAACTAAAGTCAATGTGTAATTAAGTCACTTTTTGTTGACAATAGTTTTCTGCTGAATCAGAATTACTTGATTGATCACACACGTGTTCAAAAGGAGAAGATGGAGATCCTCGTATCAACAAGTGGTCACCAGAAAGAGAAGCACAATAGAAGTTCGATAGAGACGGATTCTTATGAACCGCTCATTGTTGTGACATTTAATCGTTGTGACACACGGTGAAATCAGTTTCAGCCAAACACAATCCCCAACAGGACTTCATTTCAGAGGACACCAAGAGTTGGAGGGTCGGAAATGTCTTCCAGGAAGAGGCAATTTCTGGGTTAGACGTCAATCACTGCTGTTATTTATCCAGTCTGTCTGATTCCTGTCCTCTAAATGAAAGTGACTTTATAACCTTCTCAGACAGAATCTCACACCCAATAAACAAAGTACATAAACACTGTGGATGTGTGGGAAGTTTGAGTTAGAAATGTCAACCTTTTCAATACAAAACAAACCAGACTAACGGAGATCCTTTACTATACTAGTACAATTTCGTTTTTGAAGACTAAAATACTGAATGGATAAAGACAGAGCCAGAATTAGAAAAAAAAATCACAATTTATGCAACTTAATAAAAAATCTTCAAAAATTGGCATAATTTTGAATTAAAAAAAAAAGGATATACTTTATTCATCCCTCACCGGGAAATTATGTGCTGCATTTCACCGCAGCAGGCTGCCACCTATGATGGCGCCAATGGTGGGAGAAACGAGGGGTGAGGTGTCTTCTCCAAGGACCGTAGATGGACACTCAGTGGGATGCGAACACACAAACTTCCGGTTGACTTCCGGTTCGAGGGCGAATGCGAATACATTGACTAAACAGCTGTGTATCAACATGCCTTTTTTCCACCCCAAGATTTTATGTTGCGGCTCTTGAGAATGTGGTTTATTACCAGCTGAACTGCCCTTGACTATAACTCCCATATTATTACAATGCATCACATAGTCACTTTAAAATTATTTTGTCCTGCCGTATCGAACACAATTACTTTTTACAGTAAAAATGTGGTTAAAAAGGCTTTTTCCTTTTGAAAAACAAAACGATAAATTGCTATAACTGAGAAAAAAACTTCTATTTGAACATCCCCGCAGTGGGCATCGCTGGGCTGAGGAGTCTCCCGTGTCTCCATCAGGATGAAGAACATCTGCTCATCCCCGTACTTGACATCTCCAGGCTGAGGAGTCCCCCGTGTTTCCATCAGGATGAAGAACATTTATTGACTTCTTTAGATATTTAGCTGTAGATTAGAATAAGCTAATATTTAAACAATAATCTGTGACACATTGTTTGCTCGTCCCGGGGGAGGGATCTCTCTTTCACGTGGATCCCCATGAGGTTTCTTATTTTTTCCCCACTGATGGGTTTTTTAGGAGTTTTTCCTCACCGAGAAGGAGAGTCTAAGTGCATTAATGTGCTAGTCTTGTTTAGTTAGCATTTGTTAGTTATTTTTCTTGTTGTGTATTTGTGTTAATACATTCCTCTTTTTCTTGTGAAGCCCATTGAGACGGACATTCTGTGATTTTGGGCTATACAAATAAAATTGAATTGAATTGAATTGAATTGAATCCACAAATGCCTCGTAACTTTTGCACTTAAATAAAGAAAACTAAGATTCATGATTGGCTGGCACCCTTGAAATTTGAATTATAGATATACAAGTTTTTTCCGCTATATGTGGAAGAAACGACTGATGAAAAACTTCAATTTTGCTAGTTTTTTAAACTCTCCTTTTAGCTGTTTTTAGGACTTAGTGTGACTGGACCAGGGATGTTGCCCATTGATGTCATCATGATTATTTTTTTAACTTATTAATTAGAGACACTTCATTTATTGTGGAAATAGAAATGGGGCAGGGAATTCAAAAAAAATTGCCCTTTGAAGTTTAACTGGGGCTTGAGACTCGGTTGGTCACGGGCCATTAAAAATATCAGATTTAATTTGGACTCAGTGCATTCGCCTTGACAACTAATCGGCTGCCTCTTTTTATTTAGAATATGTAATTGTTTAGTTAACATTTTGCAAGTAATTATTGTTTATGCTTACTGTGATTTTCTTTGTCTATTAGTTTGAGTCTTCCCTTCCCTCGTGTGTCAATGATTTTATCAACCAGTATAAGGTTTTCCTTTTGTGTCTGTGTTGAGTGATTGGTTACCTGTTTTTTGGGCCCGAATTGTTCTTAAAACTGTGTTTTTGGTAAAATAAATCTAAACATTGGTACAGAACACCGTGTTCCCCTCTCATTCTTGGCTCGGTCACATCACCTGTGGAAAATACGCAGTGCAATTCCGGATTATTTAAAGGGAGCAGCTGGAGGCGTAGAACACAGAGGGCAATGTCATTAGTAGAGGCTACGAACAGGTTAAATTCACATTCTATTTATAAAACTTTTTTATGGACAGAAAGAGTTAGGGGTGCATTACCTCCCTGCATGAGCTGAAGTTTTGGTAAGGGAATCAGTTGCTCTGCGGGTGGCTTACTGACAGCTTGTATAGCAATGACCGGACTGGTGTGCCTACAGTCAGCCAATTGGTTGAGGCTCATAAATGAAGACAGGGGGTAGTGCAGCAGTTAGGGTGGCAATGGGGGTGAATATAGTGGGGGAAATGGGTTGTGGTTCGTAACAGGATCGTTTCTGGCAACTTCAGCCAAGTTGCGACTTCTCTTACCCAGCTTACTTCCGTGTCGCAACCCTTTGACTGGTCATCCGAGGCTGAACAGGCATTCAGTGAGCTCAGGGAACGTGTCATCTGTGCGTTAATTGTCACCCAACCTGATCTGGCGTTGCTGTTTGGGGTAAAGGTCGACGCTTCAGACTCTGTGGTCAGTGGCGTCATGTCTCAACACTTTTCTGCAGATGGCAAATCCCACGGAAGTGCCTTCTTCTCCTGTCGTCTCTTCAAAGCAGAGCGTAATGGCAATCAAATCCACTCTGTAGAAATGGAGGCACTGGATATAGAGGACGGATCTGCTATTCCTTGTTTGGACTGACGATAAGAACTTCTACATTCAGTCAGCCAAGAGGCTGAATGCCCGTTCAGCCAGCTGGCAGTTGCTCTTTGCCAGATTCAATTTCATCCTCAACTACAGACCTGGTTCTCAAAACAAGAAACCTGATGCCCTTTCTCACCTGCACGGTCCAGACTCCACACTTGAACCTAAGGAAATCAACCCTTCTTCCTGGGTGGTCGGAGTGGTCACTTGGGAGATTGAGAAGATTGTCAAAACAGCTATCCAGCCCTTCTCAGGACCAGGTAATGGTCTATTTAACCATCTCTTTGGACCTGCAGAAAGGGTTTAGCTTCGGTTTCTCTGAGCAAGGATGCAATCCTCGTTAGAAACCAAAGAAGAAGAGAACAAGGACAGCACAGTGGACCAGGAGTATGGAGTCAGCATGGTGGTGTGCCAACCTGTGCACTGGTGTAACAGCAGAGCTTGTTGTGCAGAAGTAGACTCTGTTCCATTGAAATGGTGCCATGGTGCAGTGGTGACAAAGCCCGTAGGCGGTGGACTGGGAGGCGCAAGCCCGCAGGCGGTAAACCGGGCTTAGAATGCCCCCAGCTACTGAACAGCACCTGCAGTGCCCTTGGTGAAAAAAGACTGATTTTGTGAACTATTTTTTTAATATAATTTCTATTTAATAAAATTATATTTGAAACGTTTTCTGGTCTGTGTCGCTTCTTTCCAATTGATGCTTAACCGTGGGGAGGTTGCACTCATTTACACTGTGGCGCTACTGGGCAATAGTATAGAAAAATAATTGGACAAAATCAGCAGCTCATGGTAATCTCCTTTTATAAGGCCTGGATGCTCATTTGTCTTGGGTTCTCCACAGATTACCTTTCTTACTTTCACTTCAAAGTCTAGTGTTTTTCTAGAATCTTTGCCGAATCTTACATGGACAATTTCGAATAAGAAAAACATATTTTTCGAAGGAAAAAAATGTCCCATCTTGGATGACTAGTGACCTGAGAGATGGGAGAGGTCAATTTGAAACTAATGTGACAGCAAACATATGTTGCAGTCTTGGAGCAAATCTCAATTCCTGCCAGGTCCAAAAAAAAAATCTCCTCAGGGTGCAACATTTTTGCCTGAAAGAAAGTGTAATAAAAGGTCACGCTCTTCAAGGTGAAGCAACCTTTTTCTCAAAGCCATGGTCTGTTCATACATATACATCAAACTGCAGCGGAAGCAGTGCTGGGTCAGACCTACAAGTACAACTCATTACATCATTTGTTGTTAATGATCTGAGTCCGGCGAAGTTCATGAACATGACAGGTCACATTAGGTTGCGTCATCATGTTCCAGTCAATGTTAGAACTCCGTGCAATAAACCATCACATTTCAAACCTTGTTTCTTTTGAAGGACGTCAGAGGTTGTGGATGTGTTTCGAGGCAGAAGATGTGTTAAAAGTTTCCCTTTAAATGTTTATTTTGTGTTTTTTTCTTTACGTCACAACTCTAGGCATAAGAGAACGGTCGTTTAAAATTCCCCTGGCAGCAACGTATTGATGATAGAGTTTGGAGTTTAAGACTCTTTAACCTCCTGAATCACAAATTATTTGTTGTGTTTGTCCAAACGCACAATTTGACTTGAGCAGATTACGGGAACTACCTTTCTTCACAGCGTTGTGTTTCTTTCAACTTTGACTGGAATGTCATACCCGGTACAGTCTGTCCTTTCTTACTTCCCTGCCTGCTCTCCTTCTCACACTCAGGTTAGCAAGTCTGTACAATATGTATGTATAGTGTGTACATTTGTGTAGGGCCTAGTTATATTTCAGTTCTTGAGAATTCCATAACCTCAGTGCCAGACATGGTTTTCATTATTTTCATGTCATTGGCAGTATATATGCATGAGAATGAGAAATATGTGAAGAACCAACATGTTGCTTTTCCAAATCGACGCAAAAGCAACATGCATTTGACACATGGAAAATTGTCCAAAAGAAAGAAACGAAATTCTCAGTTACTGTTTAAGCGCCTCCAATTTTAACACCTAACATTTGAAAACACCAACACTGAAGACATTAAGAAGTAGCAACCGTGAGGTAAGGATGTATGTCATTTGTCGTTTAACAACTGTTAGAGCATAAAACGAATAAGTACACTTTTTTGAAGAAAAACATTTTTCTGCTAAAACAGAACATTAAAGGAAAAGTGCACTTGCAAGTTTCCTTTTTCATTTTTTTTTTTATTATTTCATTCATAAAAACTTCTTTGGTGATAATGTTTGGGGAAAAAACAACTCTCGCCACTTTTTCCGAACATTCAAAGAAATCATCCTTTTGGAGGTTTCCGCCATGTTTGAACCGCATTACCACATTGAAAACGTTCCTGTAGTTTGTTTTTATTTTTTAAAAAATTCAGACAGAAAAATAACACTAGACAAGTACATAACAATTTTTAGGATTTTGGCACCGCTATTTTTCTTTATTCCCTTTAAAAAAACCTATGCACCAAAAATCTAGTTTTGTTAGAGCTAATGTTGAACAATGTGGCATTACTTTCCATTCAAAAGTAGATGAAGTGCAATAAATTTTAATAATCTTAAAACATCTGAGAAACAAATGTAAAATGCTATCACCTGGACAGGCTGCAGATTGGAGGGTTGCCCAACACCTGAGCCAAACTGTTTTGCTACAAAGCAAACTGATGATTTTCTTTTTTTCCAAAGCAGGTGGAGATAAACAATTTTAATTTCAACTGTCACTTTTAATTCTGGGGTCTGAGGATAACACTGGCACTATTAGTTCAGAATCAAAAGAGAGAAAAATAACTAGTAATTCAGTGAACGTTTCACATTTTCGTTTTTATTTCAGCATCACCATGCAATCAATCAACATGGCATGCATGTAGGAAGCACAAAAACCGATTGGACTACTCAACTGAAAATTACATTTTCAAAACATTCAAATTAAAAAGAAAAATCAAAATGATTGACTAACATTATTTTGTATTAATATCTCATGAGGAAATTCCTGTGCTCTTTTGGTCCAAAAATGGCAGTTTTACCACTGAGCTATGCCTCTCCCGGATCGGTAAAAAAATAACGTGAAAGCCATGAATCAAAATGCTGTTGCACTCGTCTACGAATTTAAAATTGTTCTCAGTGGTAACGACTATTTCAATAGAAAAATTATCTCTTGCATGTATTTTGAATGACTTATTTATGCATAAATTTATTAAATCCAAAATAAATATTTAGTGTGTGTGTGGATAGTTTGAGTGTGTGGCCCAACAACAGACTGGCGACCCGTTCATGATGATTCTTGCCTCTCACCTGAAATCAGCCGGGATAGGTTCTGGCACCCCCTCGTTACACCATCAGGGATAAGTGTTTCAGAAGGCAAAACTCCCTTAACAGGTCAATATAATGTTATTTGTTAGATTTGTGCCTTAACAATTGGTTAATCATATTTTTATTCATGTTCTTTGCTGAATAAAGCAAAGAACTTTATTCAGCAAAGTATAAGTTTTGCTGAACTCTATACTTCAGCAAACTTTATACTTTTGTCCGTCCTAACAACCGATAAAAACTAGTGTTTTTACTCATTCTGTCCTTTTTATTATGTGTGAGAAATTATTCCGTCCACTTTTGACTTAAACTAAACCAACTTAAGAATAATTAAGCTAACAATCATTGTGCGCCAGAAATGCAATTTGAAAGTCTCTGAAAAAGCAACACAATTAATAATTCCAGAAAATGAAAAACGAATCTAGACTTGACTGACTCTGTAATAATACGTCAACAATTAAAAAAAAAAAATAAAACACACGTGAAGTTTTTGGCAGAAGAATCAAAATGAAAAAGTGTTAGTTTTTACGCCTAAAGTTAGCAGACTTTAAGACTTAAAATTGCATTTAAATCTGGTGGCTTAAAATTATTTGAATCTTGAATTCTGTGATCACTACAACGTCCTTGTCTTTCATGGCTCTTCCCTGCCTTGTTCACTGTCCTCAGTTTCCTGTTCACAAGTTTGAAACTACATTACCCAGATTCCCTCTGAAATCATCTCATCGTGTGTGTAACCAGTTACCTCACCATTACCCTCAGGTGTTACACCTGAAGGTCCCCTATTTATACCTTGGTTTCTCTCCTTTGTGGCTCTAAATACTTTTTGTTTAACGCTAGCATTTTTTTGTTTCACCTTAATCTAAGGCTTCCTGACAGTTTTATAATGGATAGTTAAATGAGGAGGATAGGAATCGGGGTGACTCTGCATAAGATGTAAAGCTTTGAAAAGGCAGGTACTGTATCTGCAAGAAGAGCCGAATCAGCTTGAAGCTGAAGCATTTGGATGTGTGAAGGCGTGCAGAAAAAGAATGATCTGATTCCTGATGGTTTAACCATCTCAGCATGATTAGAGGTGTGTCACTGGCAGAGTCCTACTGTCTGGACTACCTCATTCTCTCTGCTTCATTAAACATATGCATTTATGCAGAGAATATAAATTCTTCAACTTCAATGCCTCGCATTAGCCTGATTCCAGACCTCTGAATAATTGCTCACGTCTTCAGCTCGTTTTTACATCCTTCACTGGTTTGGGTGACTCAAATATCTGACCTTATGAAAATAAACAAAGTATGTTTGGCTAGAAAACAAAAAGGAAAGGAATAGGATTACATTTCTTGTTGAACAAACTAGACACACTTTTGTTCTGGACGTACGTAGTGTAACTGAGCTACAATGACAAAGACAACAAAAATGGAAATCTCCATCTTTTCCTGAATGGCTACATAGTTAAGCAATGATTTGGACTAATTAAATTCATAATTAAAATAAACATTGTAATAAAAAACAAATTCAGTTTTACTGTATTTGTATTGCCCAAAATCCCAGAATTTCTGTCTCAATCACAAGAAAAAGAAGAACGTATAAACACAAACACACAGCAAGAAAAATAACTAAATGCTAACTAAACAAGACTAGCACATTTATGTCCTTAGACTCTCCTTCACAGTGAGGAAAAACTCCCAAAAAACCCATCAGTGGGGAAAAAATAAGAAACCTCGTGGGGATCCACATGAAAGAGGGATCCCTCCCCCAGAATGTGCAACCAATGAGTCAAAGATTATCAGAATCAGAATCAGAATCAGAATATACTTTATTGATCCCACACAGGGGAAATTTGTGTGTCACAGCAACAACTTCCTATCTGCTAAGTGAGTCGTTGTAGAGCCCGATCACGTACGGAAAGAAAGACCTCCGGTAACGAGATGTTCTCGAGCGGAGCTGTCTGAGCCTCTTGGAGAAGGAGCTCCGTTGTTCGTCCAGGAGTGGGTAGAGAGGATGGTCATGGTTTTCCATGATGGACAAAAGTTTGTTCAGTGACCTCCTCTCTACCACTGCCTCAAGTGAGTCCTGTTTGCTGCCAATGACAGAGCCAGCCAGTCTGATTAGTTTATTCAGTCTGTTGGTGTCACTGGCTGCGATGCTGCTCCCCCAGCAGATGACAGAGAAGAACAAGGTGCTGGCCACCACAGACTGGTAGAAGGTCTCCAGGATCTTGCCGCACACATTGAAGGACCTCAGCTTCCTTAGAAAGTAAAGTCGGCTGCAAGTCTTCTTGTACACAGCAGTACTGTTGCTCCTCCAGCTCAGTCTACTGTCGATGGTCACTCCAAGGTATTTGTACTCCTCAACCACCTCCACATCTCTACCCAGAATGCAGAGCGGCTGCAAAGCAGTCCTCCTCCTCTTCCGGAAGTCAATCACCATCTCCCTGGTCTTGTCCACATTGAGGAGCAGGTGATTCTCTCCCGCCCAATTATTGTTTAAATATGATCTTATTCTACAGCTAAATATCTAAATAAGTCAATAGATGTTCTTCATCCTGATGGAAACACGGGGGACTCCTCAGCCCGCAGATGTCCAGGAAAAGGATGAGTAGATGTATTACACTAATTGTGTTAAAGAGATTTAAAGTTTCTTTACATGTGCATTGAAGTTGTATGGTTATTTCAGAACGTTTGGAAGCCTGATTATTCCTCTTCCCTATCTGTCCTCAGAAAGCCCACGGATCACATTTTAAATTTGCCACCACTCCTGATCGAACTGCCCGTTTTCTGCTCTCCGCATAAAAGAGGGTAAGAGATCAATGTCATATTTATCTGAGAAAATTTTGTTTTTTTCCGAGACAGGAAGTTGGAAGCTGTGATCTTATTAGGTCAATAAAATCATAGAAGTTTAATTTTGTCTTCTGAACAGTTTATTCCTAATGACAAGGGTCTCAAACTCCAGTCCTGAATGGACAGTGTCCCGAAGGTTTTCTACCTCTTCTTCTTCTTCTTTCGGCATTTCCCTTCAGGGGGCGCCACAGCAAGTCAGTTTCTTCCATCTAACCCTATCTTCTGCATCCTCTTTGGTCACACTAACTATCTTCATGTCTTCCATCACTGTATCAATGAACCTCCTCTTTGGTCTTCCTCTAGTCCTCTTTCCTGGTGGTTCCAAATCCAGCATCCTTCTACCGATGTACTCTCTCTCTCCTCTGCACATGTCCAAACCATCTCAGTCTTGCCTCTCAAACTTTATCCCCAAAACTTCTAACATGTGCTGTTCCCCTGATGTACTCATTTCTAATCCTGTCCATCCTGGTTCACTCCCAGAGAGATCCTCAGCATCTTCATCTCTGCTACCTCCATCTCTGTTTCCTGTCTTTTCTTCAGTGCTACTGTTTCTAGACCAAACAGCATGGCCGGTCTCACCACGGTTTTGTACACTTTTCCTTTCATTGTAGCTGAAACTCTTCTGTCGCACATCACACCTGATACTTTCCTCCACCCATTCCAGCCTGCTTGAACACGCTTCTTCACCTCTTTTCCACACTCTCCATTGCTCTGGACTGTTGATCCTAGATACTTAAAATCTTCTACCTTCTTTATCTCTTCTCTCTGTAACCTCACAGATCAGGTAGAAAACCTTCTACCTTTGAGGTTATTGAGTTATTGAGTCAACGAGCCAAATTTTATTGGCTGTTGATTTCACTTTATGTGGGGACACCAGGAACCCATGGAAAACCTTCAGGATACTGGCCTCAGAGGACTGGAGTCTGACACTCCTGCGTAATAGGTTTTTGGGGAGTGCCTAATATGCATGTTTTTGGAATGTGGGAGGAAACTCGAGTACCTGGAGAAAACTCATGTATAAAGGGCGTAGAAAACGGTATACCTGTAAATCACAGGAGAAAAAAAACAGAAAGTATTTTTTAAATTTCTCTGTGAAATGAGTGTTATTTTCATTTTTTTTAAAAAAATAGATTTATTTTTTTTAAAAAAATTGATTTATTTTTTTTAAAAAATAGATTTATTTTTTTTTAAAAATAGATTTATTTTTTTTTAAAAATAGATTTATTTTTTTTTAAAAATAGATTTATTTTTTTTGCGTTAAAAAAGGCCATAAACTAGTTACAGCAGCCTCAATGGGATTTAGATTATTTTAAAAGGGGTTATTTTATAAATTAATGTTACTTGGATGGACTAGGAAAGTGGTTTGGAGAAACTCCTACAAAACTATTTGAGTCTTTGTTATTATTAATACGACAAATTGCAGGTAGAATTACAAGTTAATGTTGAATGAGAACTCAGCCACCCACGACTCTGTTAGCTAAGAAACTAAACAAGACGACAGGATTAATTGTGATTCAGATGTTATCGTGTTCCTCCTAATCACCTAATTCAGCTAAATTAACAGAAAGCTCGTTCCCATGCCAAACCAGAAACGAGAAGTCTCTGTGTAAATGAACGCGCCTTGTCATGACTTTTTCACATGTTCCTGGAAGTCTAACCAAAATAAAATGAAAGAAGAAAAAAATCTTTTTACTGATTTGAGCTGTTTTTAGTTTCATTGTCTACGGAAAGAATAAATCATTTTAATCCTTTATTTATTACTTATTTATTCACATTGAATTCTTTACTATCTTTATTGAAAAAGAAAATGGGAAATGAAGATGTTTGTTTTCAAGCAATTTTCTTTATTGCAGCAGGCAGAATATGGAGATGATAAAAAAAAAAAAATAGAAGGCCACATGGATTTAGAGGGGCATGAAAGTACACTGTCACACTCTATCAAGTAAAGGATGTGGCTCCAGATTATTTTAAAGGTTTATCCAAGTTGCATGAAATTGGAAAAACAAGCTCATCCTTTTAAGCTTAGAAGCATTTGATTTGTTTCTTTGATCAGAAATAAGAATCAAAACTTCACTTTCCATACGTTGGTTTTGGAAGCAAAAGCAAAGAAAGATTTATCTGAAGTGCGCCACTGAAAGGTCAATTAAATCTCTTATTTAAATGAGAAATCGATAATTCGGAAGTCGGAATATTTCATGTGAAGTGGCACAGTCGAGTGTGCCTATTGAGTAGTTTAGCAAAGCTAGCAACCGTGCAACAAATATGACAGTTATAGGTTATCTTGCAACTCAAAGAATGTGATAATTTAATATCCTATAAAAGACAGCTTGATCCTGGCCAGATGGGAACGAGGTAATATATTATCATTGAGGGTTCTGAGTTTGGAACTGACAGGTAGGGTTAGGGCTAGGGTTAGGTTAGGCTAGGGTTAGGCTCACCTTTTCAAACCCTAGTTAAAAGAACACCTATAATGGCGTTCCTCGTCTTTAATTTTCTAGTTTAAAAAGATATTTTAAACTAGAAAATTTATTTTTGCTGCATCGGATGTTTTGATCTAAATACCAAGAAAAAAAATGAATGAATGAGGACTTTAGGGTAAGGGTTTGAAAAGGCTCACCTTTTCAAACCCTAACCCTAACCCAAGTCCAGAAATCAATCAATTTTGCTGACATATGTTTCTAACAGTGCGGTGAGAGTTTGGGGACCTATTTAGTGTGTAGACTACCCTACAACCCAGACTGTGTCCCTGCACTTTACCCTGAAAGATGTGGACGGTGGTTCTGAAAGTGGGAAAAAATATGGAGTTACTTCTTATTCTTCTTTTGGCTTTTCCATTCAGGGTTCGCCACAGCAAGTCAGTTTAATATGGAGCTAATAATAGCTATTTGTCTGGGTATCGACAATAAAGTTTGACATAAAAAATGTATTGAACTGGAGGATGCGGCTGGGGTGAGAGAGGCCCGGGCTACCCGTTTGAGGTTGTTGCCCCCGCGACCTAATCCCGGAACAACCGGAAGATGACGGAACGAAAAACACGAGCAAAGTATGAGGGGTGTTGTAAAAAGGAGATAAAAGGACATAGAAGAAAACAACACAGTGGGAATCCTGCAGAATAAACAAATCTTTCAAGTACTTTCAAGCGTGCAATTCTAACCTTTCATTTCTCGTTTTCTAATTAGTTTCTCAAACAAACTCACACTCATCATCTGCACTCATAACCACTTGAGACACAAAAACAAACTCCTTTTATTTATCAGCCCCAACTTTTAAAGATCATATGGACCTTGCCCTTTGCAAACCACAAGCTGGCACCTAAATAGCAACAAATTGGCAATTTTGAATGCATGCTGTCACAACCTATCTTAAAGCCAAGACAAAAACAGCCATTAAGTAGAGTCTTATCCGAAAAGAAAATAATTTATAAGCAAAAAGAAAAGGTCTCCACAAAACATAAAGGTATGTATCATGGAAGGTAGTACTATCAGAATTACAAAAGGAGTAAAGTTTTCAATCAAGCCCTGATCTTAGTTATGGATAAAACTCAAACTAGCATAGTCTGTGGCTAATTACACACTACGCAACACTGACAGCCAATTGCAGGAGGAAAGGAAGGAAACCGACCTCTTTAGGATGGTATTAAACCTCTATTCAACTCCTCCTCAGTCCAACGTCTGACCAATCCCAGTAAGTGGGTGGCAGCGTACACCCTAGAAAGGTCGCCAGTCTGTCAAGTTACACAAAGAGAGATTAAACACACTCACTCTCAGGGGTAATTTCAAAGAGACAAATGAGCCATATATAATTTTTTGGGGAGGAGGGATGGGAAACCATACCCAGGAGAACTAACAAACTCAAGTGGATTGGGTGTGTCACATATCATGACTGTGAATGTGTTTGAACCAGCAACGTTGATGTGAAAGAGAATCAAATCAGAAGTCAAGATGGGTATCTACATCAGGCGTGTTGAACTCTAGGCCTTCAGGAACCCTTAGGAGTGCTCACTGAAGAGACTTACTGGCGGTACTGAAGCTTCAGAAAGACAGAATGAAACAGGAACACATTGAATTGGTTTTTACTGTATGTTAGAGACATCGAAGGGTGAAAAATTTCCCCATAGTTTAACGGTGTCAATAAGGCTCCGTTCACATGTAGTCAGATATTTTTGAAAACGCAAATCTGCTATCCTCGGTTTTAGGAAAACACTCGCGTCCACATGTAACTGTTTTCAAAATATCCACGTCCACACGGAGCCATATAACTATGCTTCTGAGTGTGATTATGAGCATGCCAGACCAGTAGTCGGCAGTATTGATGTGAACGTAAGTTCTGAGCTATCCAATCAGAACACCTCTGTTGCCATTTCAGCAAAACCTGAAAGATGGCGCCAGGCATCTCGTTTGTGTGAACGGACAAGGATGTGGATTTGCTGTCAAAAATTATCATTGACTATAACGTTAATTAAACACAGAAAAATATAGATTGGGTCCATGCTGCCCAAACATTGTTTGCGATCCAAACAAGGATGCACATGAATGATGCATGTGCATTACTTGTCGCAGGTAGTGATGCATAAAATCGCAAATCTCCGTTTTCACACGTCCCCACGCAACGCAAAAACTGAGTTTTCTAAAATCTCCACTTTGGCCAAAGTTTTCAAAAACACCTGTCTTGAGTAAAAAAACCTCAGTTTTCGTGTGGACGGCACGCCAAAACGGATAAAAATATATGCGTTTTCAAAATACCCAGCTACTAGTGGGCGGGGCCTAAAACTTAGATGGTTTGTCAGAAAATTGCTTGTAAACAGTTCGGTCCATGCCTTCTATATCAACCTGTTTGACATCAATTAAATGAATCAACTCACTTCTGGCTTAATTAAAAAAAAAAAACATATCACCACTTTATGTTATTTATTACACTGAAACAAGTTGAGTTTGGCTTGTTTTTAAAATGTACAGTGGAACATGCAAATTTCTCATTTTTCTTCAAAATAGCAGCAACAATTTAGTTTCTATGTAAATCTTTCTTGCTTGTTTGATTTTTTTAAATTGACGTTAGGCTCCGAGTCACAATCAGATAGAGGACAAGTGGCGTTCTATTATGTTCTCCAAACATTTACTTCAGCTTGGTAATTACAGGGTGTTAAACTGCGACAACTATAACAGATGTGTGCCGTCTTCTGCTATAGAAAGCTCATCATTCTTTTTTTCTTGGACTCATTTTGCCAATAAAACTTCAGCAAATCTTCTAATTGTTCCAAAATTTTCCTCCACTTAGTGCAAAATCCATCCCAATCCATTCCCAGAATGACCTTTTGAATTGGCATTGTTTTGTAATTAGAAGTGGTTTTAAATACGGGAAAGCTTTCTTCATCCGGCCACATCGATTTATTCAACTGTTCATCTTGTCTGTTATTTTACAGAAAATTTCTTATGTACACATGTACCTCTGCCAAAAACAAGAGGCAGAGAGAGAGAGAGAGACTAAAGATGGATTCATTTTCAGAGCAGATCAGTTTCCACCTGCACAGAAAGGTTAAGGTCCAGACAGCTTGTGAGGTGCTACGGTTTGGCATGGACGTGCTTATTTCTGCAGAACAAATAAGGTTTGTGGGTGAGCTCATGCTTAGCGCTGCCATGAGAGACAAAGCAGACATTTTATGGTGGAAACCCGGAAAAATGTGTTGGTCAATACATATTAGTCCAGGGGTCACCAACCTTTGTGAAACTGAGAGCTACTTCAAGGTCTTATTATCAATGATTAATTATTATCAATGATTTTCTATGTGAAGACACTGATTGGTAATGATTCATCACGATAATTATTTCAGTATGATTAAACAAGGTAGGAAACAGATACATTTCAATATGCAATATCCAAGTGTTTCATTTTCAAATGATCACTTCCACAACAATTTGCAGGAAATCTTTTTCAATTTTTACAACAGTTATCGAATCATAAACTCTGAACCATGTTTGTACAAATGATCAATTAAGTAAGATTTAACAAAAATCTACTCCTTTCAAAATAAGGACGGTGCGACTGTGGCGACGCCCAGATGAGACGCACACAGTTTTCTTTCACGCTAGTAAAAAAGAACTCTTCCTCCCATTCACTGTGAAAATGATAAGTTTTCTTCCTTTTTTCTGCCATGTTTTTGTGGGTAGAAATCTCGTTCGTAACCTCATATTTGCAGCGCTCCCGTTTACGTTTTTATGTATTCGTTTTTAAATTTACATCACTGTTAGTATAAATAGATCCAGGTTTCAGTCCATTTCATTCAGATTGAAAATGATTTCCGGATGGAAGTCGAAACGTCTCGTTGAAGAATTAAACTGTCCAGAAGACGTTTTTGAAACTTTTTCTACTATGGATCACTCCTGGATGAATGAGGGACTACACGGATCACTGTAAATGCAATTTAAAAAGAATAGCAACATAATTAAATAAAATTTTAGACAAAGCTAATGTTTTATTAGTGCTATTTTTAGAACTGGCCTGCGGGCGACTGATGCGGTCGCTGCGGGCGACCTGGTGCCTGCGGGCGACCTGGTGCCTGTGGCACCAGGTCGCCCGCAGGCACCAGTGTTAGTCATTGTGATAGATGCATCTCTGCGTTAGTGTGTGTAACTTATGAGGAACAGAATAGTCCTCCAATCACAATTAGTCATTTATTATTTCTGCCTCTCATGGAATAGTCCTCATTACTGTCAGAACGTTCGTTCTAAGACATGTTAACGCACTGCTATTGGTTCACAAGCTAATTTGCTTTTGGTAAAACACTGATGTCGTAGACCACCAACGTGCCCAAATTTTGTCATCGCAACTTCACCAGATGAGGGCCATTGTCTGGAGTAGTACGTCACATATTTAAAAGCTGTCAGGAATTCCCGGATTACATGAGCAAAGGACAACTGCTGAGTAAATAGTTCCCCATAGCTCTAGCAGACAGTTTAAACTCTGCTTTCTTCATGGGTCATCTGCAATGGTGCAACCAGGTGTGTTTTTTTTATTTTTTTGTCTGCAGCAAGAAACGTGGTTTAATCAGAAGTTAATTATGCAAGGCGGGTGTTTACTACACAGATCCATGAGGATCAAGCATCCAGAAAGGTGAGTGGAAACAGATGTGAACTAGTCACAGTCAATTTCCAAAGACTAATTGGCAATCCCACTAAAATGTAAGACTGTTGAGGAAGAACGTTTAGGAGACCACCAGAAACCCTACCAGGAACTGCTCAGCAAAATCTGCTCTCTGTTGGCTTGCAGGATACTGAAAGAGGTTTTTTTTTTTACTGTACTGAATCCAGCTCAGATTTTGTTTTCACCGATTCTGGATTTGGAAAGAATGGATTGGTTCAAAGACCAAAATCTAGTATGAAGTTGCTGTAAATCCGGTTTTATTACAGTCACAGGGGTCGACAGGAACCAATTAAATGATGCTGCTTGCGCTAAGACGTCCACCTAGATTGCATCTGAGATAAAGTCTACAAAGACCCTAAACTTAATGGAAGTCTCACTTTGACTCAAACAAAGCGTACCAATAAAAATTGAAAGGGGGCAACATGTTTAGTTCGTTCCGTTCGGTCGTTTTCCACTTGTTCCAGGGCCGGGTCGCGGGGGCAACAGCCTCAAACGGAAAGCCTTGGCTTCTCGTACCCCAGCTGCATCCTCCAGCTCACCCGAAAGGATCCCAAGTCTTTCCCCGGCCAGCAGTGAGACAGTCTCTCCAGCGGGTCTGAGGTCTGCCCCTTGGTCTTCTCGGCTCGACACCGAGCTCCTCCCGGATGGCAGAGCTCCTCACCCGATCTCTGAGTGAGAGCCAAGCCACCCTGCGGAGGAAGCTCATTTCGGCCGCTTGTATCCATGATGTATTCAACATGTTTAATATTAAAAATAATTGGTGAGTTTTATTGACTTAATAGCAACAAATTGCTAAAAAAAATATTGCTTAATTGCTTAAAGATTTCAAAGCGTAATATATATTTGGCTTCAATTGTAACTCCTCTCGTAGGTCACTAAGACCTTTTTTTTTGTCGATCTGGTGCTTTGACTCTAAAGTCATTATTTGTTTTTGTGGGTACTTATTACACATTTATCTTCACCACGTCCAAATTTGCAGTTTGAGTGTTTCACACATCTGTACATGTATTTATTTCAATGAACAGTAAAATGATTTTTTTTTTCTGCAGATACTTAGAAAGGCTTTGTCTGCCAGAAAAAAAAACCCTGACCAGGCGAACTCAGGTCAAAGTTAATTCCAAATTAATCTTATGAGGCAGAGCGTCGCACAAAGGGAATGCATGCTAAATTTTGGATTGATTGCTTGAAATTTTCCCACATGTTGTTTTAAAAAAAAAATGGAACAAATTGTATGCATGGCTGCTGGATTGAGGATGTTTTTCTTTTTTTTTTAATCATTTCTGTTAAACAAATGGCAAGATATTATCAGAAAATTAGCAATGACATAACAAAGATTAAAAAGAAACAAAGAACAAGAGGAAAAGTAATCGTTATTGATTTTCTTTAACAAATTAAAATTTGGATCATTGTGAAGCGGCCGGGATGGGAATTAGCGCCTCCAAATCCAAGACCATGGTCCTCTCCCGGAAAAGGGTGGAATGCCCCCTGCGGGTCAGAGACAGGGTCCTGCCCCAAGAGGAGGAGTTTAAGTATCTCGGGGTCTTGTTCACGAGTGGGGGAAGGATGGAGCGGGAGATCGACAGGCGGATCGGTGCGGCATCAGCAATAACTAGGACGCTGGATCGGTCCGTTGTGGTAAAGAGAGAGCTGAGCCGAAAAGCAAAGCTCTCGATTTACAAGACGATCTACGTTCCAACCCTCACCTATGGTCACCAGCTGTGGGTTGGACCGAAAGAATGAGATCGCGGGTACAAGCGGCCAAAATGAGCTTCCTCCGCAGGGTGGCTGGGCTCTCACTCCGAGATCGGGTGAGGAGCTCTGCCATCCAGGAGGAGCTCGGTGTCAAGCAGCTCCTCCTCCAGGTCGAGAAGAGCAAGATGGGGTGGTTCGGGCATCTGGTCAGGATGCCCCCCGAGCGCGTCGCGGTGGTGTTTTGTGCACATCCTACCGGGAGGAGACCAAGGGTCAGACCCCGGACCCGCTGGAGAGACTATGTCTCACAGCTGGCTGGGGAAAGGCTTGGGATCTTTCCGGGTGAGCTGGAGGATGCAGCCGGGGTGAAAGAGGCCTGCG
Source organism: Neostethus bicornis (assembly GCA_902685375.1). Taxonomy (NCBI): domain Eukaryota; kingdom Metazoa; phylum Chordata; class Actinopteri; order Atheriniformes; family Phallostethidae; genus Neostethus; species Neostethus bicornis. Next base: position 6,680,589 of record CACRXE010000076.1, on the reverse strand, counting down.
CTGCCCGTTTGAGGCTGTTGACCCGGTGACCCGACCCCGGAACAAGCGGAAGATGACGGAATGAACGGAAATTAAAATGCAGAGCGATCCCCAACCTGCAGGGGCAGTTTTGCCAAATTTATGTCAAAATTTCGCACATCCACCCATTCAATTTCACTTCATTACTATAGAGTCCATTTCCACCATTATTTCAATGCACTTTACAGATAATTAATTGGACCAATTTTTAAAAGTAAAGGAATAGATTCCATCAAGCCCCCACCTCTTTTCTCAGAATGACCGACCATAACAAAAATAAAAAACCTCCGGCAGAACTTGACTCAGAGAAGTTGGTCAAATGCCTCACACAGGCAGGTAGTGGAGTAGTGGAAAGAGAAACCAGCCGACGCTGCGGAAGACACTTATTTCCACTTAATGTGGGCTCCTCGGGGGCAGGGACAGACTGTCGTTCCAGTCATAAATCTCTGTCAAGAGATGGAGAGCAGTTTTACATTATCTCTTCTATTGCTCTTTCTTTTCCTCATCACTTGTGATCACTGCCAAGTTCACAACTTTACGCTTGGTACAAAATGTGGATTTTTTTTTTTAAACAACCTTTATTTGATACAAAAAATTTCAAAAGTCTACGGCTCTTAAAGAGGTCAAGAGGATGGATATTGTGTTATTTTAAGGGCAGCTTAACTGCGATCTAAACAGAAAAAAAAGGCAATAAAAAATATGGATTTCAATGCTTACTCTAGTCCTCTTTCCTGGTGGTTCCAAATCTAGCATCCTTCTTCCGATGCACTCTCTCTCTCCTCTGCACATGTCCAAACTATCTCAGTCTGGCCTCTCTGACTTTATCCCCAAAACTTCTAACGTGCTGTTCCCCTGATATACGCGTTTCTAATCCTGTCCATCCTGGTCGCTCCCAGAGAGATCCTCAGCATCTTCATCTCTGTTCCTGTCTTTTCTTCAGTGTTACTGTTTCTAGACCAAACAACATGGCAGGTCTCACCACGGTTTTGTACACTTTCCCTTTCATTTTAGCTGAAACTCTTCTGTCGCACATCACACCCGATACTTTCCTCCACCCGTTTCAGCCTGCCTGAACACGCTTCTTCGCCTCTTTGCCACACTCTCCATTGTTCTGGACTGTTGATCCTAAGTACTTAAAATCTTCCACCTTAAGAAGAACTGAGTGAACAACCCGCCCAAAAAATGACCAGTGAACCAGTTGTTATTATCACAACTCACAAAGTCTAAATTCGTTTCAGTTCGTGTTCTAAACCGCTTTTCCCTGACGAGATCATGAGGAGTGCCTAAGCCTATTCTGGCTGATTTCAGACGAGAGTCAGGGTACACACCAAACAGGTCGCCAGTTAACCACAACCATTCACACCACACACTGATTCCTAGGGGCAATTTCATAGTGGCCAATCAACCTAACATGCATGTTTCCAAAGGAAACCGAAGCACCCGGGGAAAACCACACATACACAGGTAGAACATGCAAACTCCACACAGAAAGGCCATTGCTTCATGCCTTGTCCCCACCCAGGAATCCAACCCTGACCATCTTGCTGTGATGCCACTGTGACAACCACTGTAGTTCAGGCTTATTTACTTTTAGTTTTTAATTAGATATTTTTCTTTTACTTTATTTTTTTACTCTTACTAAACTTAAATGTTTGGTCGTAGGACTTCAATCATATTTTTTAAAAGCTTCTATTTGCTATTTGTTTGGGGTGATGATAAAAACAGATCGATACAAAGCTTGTAAAAGCAGGTGGTAGACATCCCAGACTTATTAACTGTGTGGACCACGGCTTCTCGTACTTGTTGTCCGTGACATTCTCCAATGTTTTGACAGCTTGGAGTTGCTAACTGTGGTTAATATGAGTGTTCCTGCTGTTACTGTGGGAACCAGGCTGAAGTTAGATGTTTAATCGTTATGTTGTCGGATCTCCTCAATAATGGGCCGATCGTTATTCACACCGGATATTTTTAGATTTAAATGCTAATTGTTTATTTGAAAAGCTTAATTTATATTTGCATTTCTTTACAACCTTCTATTGTCAAGACATTTGAATTGTGTCCTCACGGTTTGTTCACAGTGTGTTCCTGGTTCAATACAGCTGATGCCCATAAAATGAAATCAATAGTTAATAAAAATTTGGTACATTAATGTAATAAGCTGGATCAGATCATAGAAAACTTTCAGGACACTGGCCCCCCAAGGACCAGAGTTTGGCAACTCTGGTGTACAGATTCTGTGAAAGTGCAAATTTGTCTTTTAAAGAATGAGTTCATTTTAATGTGTCTCATTTTTGTCAGGGTTTGGGGATGTGGAAGGAGGGGACCAAATTGCAGGATATCAAAACAAGGTTTATTAAAAGCAATTCTCCCTTTGCAAAACAAAGGGAACAGGATTAACTCAGCATTCAAAAGTTCAAATAATAACAACGTTCACTCTTGGTCAGGCAACCAGGGAGACCTGGCTGGAAGGGATGGTAAGACCCAACGAGAAAGTCTGGGGTGATTGCCCTTAAGTAGGCAGCAGACTGATGATCCACAGCTGATTGTAATCAGGCTAATCACCCAGATGTTCAGGATTAGGTTGGAATCCAGGTGAGGGAGGAAGGTCCAGGGCTTCTTCTGGTAGCAGGCGAGGGGATCCTGACAATTTTAGGTTTATTGATTTTATGTTTTAATATTTTTCCAAGTACAGACATTGAAAGAACTTTTTCTTTCAAGCATTTCCCTTCAGGGGTCTCCACAACAAGTCAGTTTCTTCCATCTAACCCTATCTGCTGTATCCTCTTTGGTCACACCAACTATCTACATGTCTTCCTTGACTGCGTCCATGAACCTCCTCTTTGGTCTTCCTCTAGGCCTCTTTCCTGGTGGTTCCAAATCCAGCATCCTTCTCTCTCTCCTCTGCACATGTCCAAACCATCTCAGTCTGCTCAGTCTCAGTCGGACTTTATCTCCAAAACCTCCAACATATGCTGTTCCCCTGATATATACATCTTGTCCATCCTGGTCACTCCCAGAGAGATCCTCAGCATCTTCATCTCTGCTATCTCCATCTCTGTTTCCTGTCTTTTCCTCAGTGCCACTGTTTCTAGACCAAACAACATGGCCGGTCTCACCACGGTTTTGTACACTTTCCCTTTCATTTTATCTGAAACTCTTCTGTCACACATCAACCTGATACTTTTCTCCACCCGTTCCAGCCTGCCTGCACAAGCTTCTTCACCTCTTGTCCACACTCTCCATTGCTCTGGACTGTTGATCCTAAGTACTTAAAATCTTCCACCTTCTTTATCTCTTCTTCCTGTAACCTCACTTTTCCATTTGGATCCCTCTCATTCACACACATGTACTGTCTTACTCTGACTAATCTTCATTCCTCTTCTTTCTAGTGCAAACCTCCACCTCTCCAGCTTTTCCTCCACCTCTTCCCTCCTCTCACTACAGATCACAATGTCATCTGCAAACATCATTGTCCATGGAGACAATGATGGAGACAGACATTGACAGAACAACCTCAGAAATGATGTAACTATTTTGGGAGAACATTTGCACTTTAGGTACCCTACATGGTATCATGTTGGCAGCTGATAAACCATTATGTGGTTTCAAAACATTAGTATTAACATATGATCAAGATGTAATCAGGTTGTATGAACTCAAACTAAAAAGAAGATCTTACACCTGCTAAATTATAGAAAATTGCAGAAGCATTTCCCAAAAGTACTTGATTTTACTGGGAAGACAGTCATGTGCATCTCATCAAATAAATTAAAAGAGCATTTACGTTAAAATTAGCTCTTCAAAGGGCATAGAAGACAGAAAATGTCACAATGGTATAATTTATTTCACTTTCACACTTTACTCAAGCCAGATTAACTAAACTCACAAGATCATTCTGACACAAAAGCTTTTCATTGAGGGCGTCACAATAACATGAGTATTGAATATAAAAAAGGAGGCATATAAACCAAGCTAAATGCCAAGTTAGGGTTAGAAACAGAAACGTTCTTCATTCAAATTGTTCATTCTGTGGAAACTTTGAAGCAACACCCAAGTTTTACGGTCTTTAGACTGCCTGCTGGCCCGGGGGAGCTGTTGAGAAGGAGTCGATCTGGAGGAGGTGCGGAGAAGGAGATGGTCTAGAGGAGGTGCTTCAGGTTCAGTGTTTTTGTGGTTTCCATGGAAACGTCCAGTTGCTCACTAGTGGAGCTGGAGGCGCACACTCAGACCCAGTGAAATACAGAGAGGCCAGTTTGGTGTTCTTCACTCTGGCCTGGCCTTGTGACCCATTTCGGACTCCAGCGTTTGGGTTGCCAGGTTGGACACAGTGTGGACAGACTGGGACGCTGGTGGATGGGGTGGGGCTTGGGTTGGTATCAAGGTGTTAAACACCTGGTGTTTGCACTGCAGCACTCAAATTTCCTTTTGGGGATTAATAAAGTATATTTAATTCATTTCTACTTTACACTATTGATCAAATTTGATCCAGTTCTAAGTCCAAGCAGTAGGTGAATAACTGTGATCTTCTGCCCGTAACAAATGCAGTTCTTTTTATCCACCAGCTGGACTTGGTTAAAGTGGACGGTATTATAATCTAAGAAAAAAACATCGCCTTCTATAAGTTGTAAAATGGTTATTGGGTCATTTACAAACTCTTACATCATTCTACAGTGAGATAGATGAACCAAGACACCTGCTCATTTTATTAGAAGAAGCTGTTTCAGCAAATTCCTCTCATTATACGACTTTGCAACTCAGCTGAATGTCAAACCATTGAAGACCCTGCATCAAAGTTTAGACAGTATTACAGATCTTAGCTTCTCATAAAAGGATTGAATTTGGCACTTGTTTAATTTTTTGTCACATTTCCAGGTTCAGTCCCTCCAAAGTCGTTTTTATGTTGACCTATCTTTTACTATTTCTCATGTATTTTGGAGGAGAATGTTTTGTCAGGATGAACAGAAAGAAATTAAATTAAAGAATTACTCTATTGATCCCTCGGCGGGGAAATTTGTGTGCTGCACTTCTTACACCGCAACAGGCTGCCCTTTGACGGCGCCAATGGTGGGAGAAGTGAGGGTTAAGTGTCTTCTCCAAGGACCCTAGACGTGCTCTCTGTGGGACGCAAACCCGCGAACTTCCGGTCCGCGTGCGAACGCTCTAACCACTGAGCTGCCGTGCCCCCCATGTCCAGGTACAAATGTCCAGGGCATACCATGCCCGGGTACATCTGGACATCTGGTATGTCCACAGGGTTAGGGTTAGGGCTCCCCATACATCTGGTATGGTACATCTGGTACCTGGTACCAGGTACATGTCCAGGTACAGATGGACCATGTACCTGATGTACCTGGACATGCTCAAAACAAAGTAGATGGTGGTGGTCTTCAGCAGGAGAGGTGTCCCAACCGTCCCCTGTCAATATCAGTTATACCCTTCCCAGCTCCTCTATGAATCTGTGGACCATCTGAAGAGCAGCCTCAATAACAGACTCCTGCAACCCCGCTGCTCAAAATAACGATACACAAAATCATTTCTGCCATCCTCCATCGAACTCTTCAACCTTTCATTTTCTGATCTGTAACTATTTGGAGGTAGTTACCGGTTCTCCTTGGTTTTTCTGTTTGCACAGCAGCACTCAAATTTCCCTTCAGGGATCAATAAATTATTTTTCAATTTCAATTTAAATCGGAATTTAACACCTCACAGCAAGGAGGTTAGAGGTTTGAGTACCGGGTGGGGACGAGGCTTGGAACACCGGCCTTCCATAGTAGAGTATGCATGTTCTCCCTGTCTATGCGTGAGTTTTCTCCGGATACTCCGGTTTCTTCCCACTTTCCAAAAAACATGTGTTAGATTGATTGACCATAATGAGTATGTGGATGATTGTCTGTTTGTGTTTGGCACCGCAACAACCTGGCGACCTGTTTGGTGCGTAACCTGCCTCTCGCCTTGAATCAGCCGAGATAGGCCACGGCATCGTCCGCGACCCTGTTAAGGATGGACGGCTCAAAAGATGAAAGAATAAATGAATGAATAGTTAATATTTGATTTTATTTAAAGATGACACTGCTTCAGACGGACTGGCGACAGCACAAAATAAGAGTCACCTCCAGGAGTTTGGTATCATTCTTACTTTCTTTATTTTTGCTTCCACATTATAAAAAATGTAATGAAGAGTTTGATGTTTCATGCTGATTTCTTGTTTTTTTAAAATGAACTGTGTTACATCTCATTAGCTCTTCTCTTTCCTGCTGAGGTTTGACCCACTCAGGAGCAGAGGAGTGGAGCAAATTTAAATCTGTGATAGACTCCTGACTGGAATCATGTCTACTTGACAAAAATAGCATCCAGGGAAAATGTTTGACAAATGACAGTTATTATCTAAGAGGAAGAACATTGGAACAAATTTAAAGTAGTTTTATAGCTTTTTGATTGGCTACTTTATTGCTTATTCAGACCTCTTCGCACCCAAGACAGTGATCCAGTGATACTGTCCTGGGTGAAGATGTAAGTAGAAAGACCCGGGTCACTACAAAGTCATCAGAGTACACACGGTTACTCACACAGGAACCCACAAAAGACTTTCTGGTCGCTTTCTTTAGGAGGAAAAAGGAAGAAACCTCATGAAGACCCGGTTGAGAGAGAGATCCTTTCCAATATGAACAGGTACAGTAGATGTATCCAGGATTTGGATTATAACTTAGATTGTCTATTATGTTTGTGGGGTGTAGCTCATGATCTTCAGGACTGGAGCGTTTTCAGCTAAAATGTAGATGTTAGTGGGATCCATCATTAAACAGGCATTTTAACACTAGGACAGCCACAGCCGTCATTTTGACTGCACGTCACTTTAATATGCTGATTAGAATTAATAAACACAGCCTAGGAGGCTGACCTTTTATTACTTTTAATATGAGCATGGTTTGTATTTTATCATGTATTTTTGTGTTCAAAATGAACATTTCAAAATTTATAAGCATTTTATCTCTTCTAACCTGCTGCTCCCCACAGCAGCTGGGAGGAGGCGTGCATTGCCACAGCAACAACTTCTGCGGGAAGTTGTTGCAATGTTGCTATGACAACAAATATATTGCTATGGCCACACATAAGTGTGTGTCTATATTTATATTTGTGGAGGGAGATAAGGAAGTCTCTGACGCTATTACAGAAACATTTTAGAAAGGTTGAGTGAAATAATATTCAAGAGACACACATAAAGAGAGTACGAAAATTGTTGTCTGAATAAAGTACGCCATGTTTTGTAGTTAAGTCGTGAAAGTTCAGGTTAAGATATCGGAATATAGGCTTTAGCCATTTATCAAATAAATAAATAAAATAAATTACTCTATTCATCCCTCACCGGGAAAATTTGTGTGCTGCACTCCTTACACCGCAGCAGGCTGCCCTTCGACGGCGCCAATGGTGGGAGAAGCGGGGGTAAGGTGTCTTCTTCAAGGACCCTAGACGTGCTCTCTGTGGGACACAAACCCGCGACCTTCCTGTCCGCGCGCGAACGCGCTAACCACTGTGCTGCGGTCTCCCCCGAGGATATTTTTGAAGCAGCAGCGCAAAAAGTGGGGGAAAAAAGTAGGCTATTGACAAATTAGATTAGTGCTTGGTTTTTAATTCTAGGCTTTAAAAATAGTTAACATTTAGTCAGTAATATTACTTTAAAAATTGAGTGGTGTAAAAGTTTATTTATGCAATATAGCAGCGCAAAACATGAATAATTACATAAGCATCACATTGATGGTCAGGTCGCTTACAGGTAGATTTAGAACGCGATGGTCCTAGTGCTAAAAAGACAGATCCATGTCAAACTAAACATTAACGTTCTCAAATGAAATGACAACGTTTGGAGTGAAACTAATAGTTTGGTATTTAGAGATACTGAGAAGAAAGATTTTATGTGGGTACAGTTTCTGCACAAATCAACATTACTGGACTTCAGTCTCTATATGTCATATGTCCAATTTTAATCAACAATTAAATATTTTAATTTGAAACCTGAAGAATGGTCCAATGACGAGTTCCCTTGTTATTGGGCATTTGAGATTGTTGTTGTACCGCGTCTGTTCTCTCCACAGGTGTAATTATAGGTAATTATGACACCCGTGTGGTTGGGCGTGGCCAGACCTCTAAAAGCCTGTGGGAACAGATGGCTCTCACCACCCCCTTAGGCGGCCATCTTTCACCTCATCAGCTGTTTTCCCCAGATAAAGCCTTTTAGGAAGAATTGTTTTTGATGCTTGGACTGATTCATTTTTTCCTATTTGAACCAAAAACTCTACCTTTTTTCACTCACGATGAGGCTCAGTTACGACCATCTCCATTTCAGACACACTTAATTCAGCAAACTCAATGACTAAATGATTTGTAATTCATTTTTTGAAACCAAAAAATGCGCCAATGGGCAAAAAATGCCCAACAGGGTTTCATAATAACCCTGTTGGGATATTATGAAATATAAATGCAACCATCATGAGACTTATTATAAAGCTTGGGTTTTAGCTGCTATTTTTGTCATGCCCTTTCCCACGAAATGTTGGCGTTGCCTTGAGCTCCTCGGCTGTCTGTGCATCCTTGATCCGTTTATGAATGTGATTGCTCCCAAACCACTGAAGGTGTCTTAATTAAACTTCCCACATTTACTCAATACCAGGTATTGGGGAACTGATTATGTTTACAGGGTTATGAGACCAAAGAAGGTGAAGATCACTAAGGCCTAATTTAAATAGCAGGCAGAGGCATTTATCGTTTTTGGTTCATTCTCTGATCGAACAACATGGGGTGGCTCTAAACCAGGCACGGGCAAATTACGGTTGCGGGGCTCACTCGGCCCGTTAAACATTTTATTCCGGCCTACCGGCCATGCTGTTTGGTCTAGAAACAGTGGCACTAAAGAAAAGACAGGAAACAGAGGTGGAGGTAGCAGAGATGAAGATGCTGAGGATCTCTCTGGGAGTGACCAGGATGGACAGGATCAGAGGAAAAGCACATATTAGAGGTTTTGGGGATAAAGTTCGAGAGGCAAGACTGAGATGGTTTGGACATGTGCAGAGGAGAGAGAGAGTACATAGGAAGAAGGATGCTGGGTTTGAAACCACCAGGAAAGAGGCCTAGAGGAAGACCAAAGAGGAGGTTCATGGATACAGTGAAGGAAGACATGAAGATAGTTGGTGTGACCAAAGAAGATGCAGCAGATAGGGTTAGATGGAAGAAACAGACTTGCTGTGGCGACCCCTGAAGGGAAATGCCGAAAGATGAAGAACAAGTCAATGTTTTATTTCCCCTGCAATTCTGATGTTTCTTCACTAGATGGCGCACTCTAGATATATTGGCTTTGTTGAGAAAACAACACTGCTCCCATTAAAATGTGTGTGTCGGTGATGCGCACACTCTCAAAATAAACAGTGTGTACAGATATGAAAAGCCATCGAGCCCAATACACGCACGTAAACAAGTGTGTTAGATGTTAAAACAAGCAAAATGTTACATCAAGCGCTTAGATTTTAAACCTAGCGCCGCTAAATGCACATTTTTAAGCGCTATCGCTCTAGATTTCTGAGTGCGTTTCAAAATCCAGTGCGCCATTCCATCGGCCTAATCTAGCAGTTACCATGCCATCCATCTTTTTCTGTTCCGGCCCCTTTGACAAATGTTAGAGCTCAATGTGGCCCGTGATTCAAAAAATTGGCCTGGCCCTGCACTGAACTTACACATTAAACAACATAGTTGAAGGACATTTTTATATTTTTACTAAAACTTGCAAATACGGGGTGGCACGGTGGCGCAGTGGTCAGCACCATGGCCTCACAGCTGGAAAGTCAGGGGTTCTGGACCCAGGTGGAACGACGCTTGAAACACTGGTCTTTCTGTGTGGAGTATGCATGTTCTCCCCGTGTATGTGTGGGTTTTCTCCGGGTACTAAAGTTTCCTCCCACCCTCAAAAAACATGCATGTTTGGTTGATTAGCCACCATGAAATTGTCCCTAGGATTGGGTGTGCGTGTGGATGGTTGTGTGTGCATGTGGCTTCAAGACAGACTGAACAACATATTTGGGGTGTACCCTGCCTCTCATCTGAAATCAACCAGAATGGGCTCTGGAATCCTCCGAAACCCCGATAGGGATAAGTACTTCAGAAGACAAAACAAATCTTTAAAATACTTCCACATCTTCTTCTCCTTTCAGCATTTCCCTTCAGGGGGCGCCACAGCAAGTCAGTTTCTTCCATCTAACCCTATTTCCTGCATCCATGAACCTCCTCTTTGGTCTTCCTCTAGTCCTCTTTCCTGGTGGTTCTAAATTCAGCATCCTTCTAGCAATGTACCGTCTCTCCTCTTCTCATCGGGGTACTAGGGGGTGCCGGAGCCCATCTTGGCCAATTTAAGGCGAAGGGCAGAGTACACCCCGAACAGGTTGCCAGTCTGTCGCGGGGCCACACACATACAACCATCCACACACACATTCATTCCTGGGGCAATTTGGCACCGGCCAATCAACCTAGCATGCATGTCTTTGGAGGGTGGGAGGAAACCCACGCAAACACAGGGAGAACATGCAAACTCCACACAGAAAGGACAGTGTTCCAAGCCTCGTCCCCACCCGAGACTCGAACCCACGACCTTCTTTCTGTGAGGCCACTATGCTACCCACTGTGCCACCGTGCTGCCTACTGTGTTACAGTTTACCCAAATTCTTAAAATTGACCGTTTGTGACAAAAAACAATACATTAAATACTTTTTCCATTTTTTTTTAACCAGTGTTCTTATTGGTTTCAAACTACTACACAAGCCATCCCATCCCGACCAGTCCTCTGGAGAGTAAATTTATAGGTATTAATCATGTCTTGGGGAAAAACCCGGTAATCACCTGAAACCAGAGTGCAATCCATCACCTTGAAACCCAGCTCTGTCCACTATATCGTTTTACTTTTTTTTTCTTTTTTATCTCCTCTTTTTCTTTGCTGTGAAAGTTAATGACACTCCCCAAAAGGGTGACGGCTATTATCTAGAGAGGGGAGGGGAGTAAAGCTTACAACTCTTCACCCTGAAGGCGTGATCGCTCTCATTTTAATTAATTTGCTTGCCAGAGGTTTAAATAAGATGTCGGTGTCACAGCTGATCAGGTGTTCGGTTTAAATGGACACGGTCACGTCGGAAAAAAGACACTACGTTTTACCAGACCAACAAAAGTAAGGTGTTGTTGTTTATGTGTGCAAAAAAAAAAAATGTCTGACTTTGTTTGATTTGTCATGTCCATAAATTTCTCATAGATATGATTGAACTTTTAATATTACAAAAATGTACACAGATAAACCTACAGATATTGTTTTGGTTAATACTTGCTACCATACACTCAAGTTTTTACTTTTTGTACAGATGTGTAGTAACCAGTGGTGGAACGTAACGAAGTAAATGTACTTCGTTACTGTATTTAAGTAAAAAAATTGTGCATCTGTACTTTACTTAAGTGAAATTTAAGACCTGTACATTTACTTTTACTTCACTACATTTTTAAAGCAAATATCTGTACTTTTACTTCGCTATTTTTTAAAAGTGTGTTTTACATTTTTCGTTAAATTTTTGTTCAGGAATTTGAAAAATATACAGTTTTTTTTTTTTTTTAGCGCAACTTGAAGCCGCATTGCCAAAATCAAAAGGAGCAGTTGATCGGGAGAAGAAGTAATGAATCGAGGACCAATCAGAATCGAAAGTAAACATTTTCCGCATTCATTCAGCGCCAAAAACCTAACATCAAATATAGTACAAATTAAAAAGAGTCAGAAGATCGTTGTTCGTTGTATTTACTTCTAAATAAAAAGTTGAGCCGTCATTATAAAGAGCAGGGGCAGTTCTAGGATTTTCAAAAAATGGGGGGAGGGGGTCATTGACAAAGCCAATATAGGGTGACTGGGGGCCTCCCCCCAGAACATTTTTTAAAAAAAGAGTCATTTTCTTGCATTGTGGTGCCCATTTGCTGGCCCTGCTAGGGGATAGCTTGACTTGTCCCCTTTCCTTTCTTCTTTTTTTTTTGTGGACTGAAAGAGGCGGGGGAGGCGGGGGGTCATGCCCCTGCAAAGTGTTTATTTGTGACCCTACAGCAAAGAAAAATAACATTGGAATTACGGTTGAATACTTTTACTTTTTACTTAAAAAGTAAAGTTTACACGAACTACTTTTGTACTTTTACTTAAGTAGATTTTTTTTATTGGTGCTTTTATTTTTACTTAAGTGTTTTTTTCCCTAATTATCTGTACTTTTACTTAAGTAGATTTTTTTATTTGTACTTTTACTTAAGTAATTTTTTTGCCTAATTATCTGTACTTTTACTTAAGTACAAAAAGTGAGTACTTCATCCATCACTGGTAGTAACCCAGAAACTTCTTGAGAAAAATCAGATAGAGACAAATATTTGATGAAAACGTATCAAAACAAGGTAGGAGGTTAGAGAGGTGATTGCTTTCACAGCTCTGGTGAAAAAACCTGCTCTGCTCTGAGATGTGAAGTGGTTGTTTTTATGGTCGTGTACCGTTTCCCTAATGGAACGGGTACAAACAGTCCATACCCTGGGTGGGTGGTTCCATTGCTATCTGTCTTGCCTTCTGCTGAACTCGGGAGCTGTAGACCGAATCCAGATCTGGCAACCGGCACCCTACGGTCTCCTGTGCAGTCTTCACCACCCGAGCTAAGTCCTTTTTATCCTGTGTGGTGCAGCTGCCATACCACACAGTCATATTGAGAGACAGAATGCTCTCTATCGTGGCTCTGTAGAAGTTTGTCAGTAGTTGAGAGGAGAGTCCAGAAGTCCAGAGTCTTCAGCTTCCTAAGAAAGGTGATTTTTTTTTTTTTTTTTGGGTCTTCTTCACCAGGTGTAGTGTGTTGGTAGTCCATGAGAGGTCTGCGGACATGTGGAGGCCCAGGGATTTCACGCTGTCAACACATTCCACTGCTTTCCCTTGTATGTACTGTAAAGGGGAGTGTGTTCAGTCCTTCTTGTGAATTAAATAATAGACAAATAATTATAAAATGGACTAACAAAATGGTTTAAAACATAAATTTAGGTTTATGTAATCTTTTTAAACCCCCTCTGTAATTTGTGCTTTGAAAATGACCTTTTTGGAACAATTGTGTTTCGTTCACATATGTTACCTAACTTTCTATAACAATACCCAAAATACACCAACAGGACATCCTATGACGAAGAACAATAAGGCTTATGCAAGTTTGAGGGCTTTTTTTTTTTTTTTTTTTTTAGCAAAAAACTGTTTTAAAAGGTCCACTTCAGAGCAGGTTGTTTTCTGTGGGGGAACATTTCATTTGTTGGTCTGATTGGTTGTGTCCACACTTCACAGAGAAGTCTAGCAGATAGACATCTGTAATTTACCCACTCTGTCTGTTGGACACAGAAAATATCTAGAGATCACAAACAAGCTTCCAAGAACCTCCACGTCCTCTGGGGTGCTGGTTTGAACTAAGTTTCAAATAAACATAATAAAACACAAGTGCAGCTTTATTCAAAGTTTTTTTTTTTACATCAATCTCATAAATTATTTTTAGTATGAATTTTAAAGAAAAACTTTCATAATTCCTACGATTTTTTTTTACAATAAATGTGATCCATTAAATATAGAAATGAGCCCAATTTGTCCCAAAAAAAAAATCTAGAATAAATCTCATTTGCATGACGACAAGTGGAAAAATTCCAATTGTCCGAGAAGCAATGGCATAAATTAATATTAAAAATTAACAGTAAATCTTGCCAAATTTGTTCAGAACAGTGTCATTTAATAAAGTATTCACCCATAAAATCTTAATAACGCAGTCGAGAAACGACAAGAATTTGTCATAAAAGAGTCATTTCATCAAAATAAATGTTGAATAATTGATGCATTCATGGCAGGATTTCTAAAAACAGCAAGAAAAAATGTTTTTGTGGGTTGTTGAAGCCTAGCAAAATGTTATAAGTGCAGGAAGAATCTAAAAATCTGTTCAAATGTTGCACAACAACAAAACTAAAATAAAATCCGACTCGCTCCGTGTGTGCGTCTGAAACTGTTACTATGGCTACACAGGCTGAACTTTACGTTGAATCAGCATGGGGCTTTAAATTGCATTAATCTTAGTCAAGCCAGGAGAAGAAAAGAGTATGAAAGATCACAGGGTTTATCGTGTCTTCACGGAGACCTAATGAGTCATTTCTTGGCAGCAAACAAAGGCTGCAGGTTAATAAACAGGAGGTAGATTTCACTGGGAGAACATGATGAGTGTTTTACTTATAAACCACTGGCCAATTAGTCAAGTACTTCATGTGTGTGAAAAGAAAACGGATTGAAGTTGGTTTAATCAGGACATTTAGGTCGAATGTACCAAAATTAAACCATACTTTGAAGTTGTAGAATCTCTCAGAGAGATAAAAATCAAGCAACTAAACCAACAATATCGTTTATTGATTTATATTCTTAGGCCCCACCCACACGTAGCTAGGTATTTTTGAAAACGCATATCTGCTGTCCTCCGTTTTCAAAAAACACTCGCGTCCACACGTAACCGTTTTCAAAATATCCTCGTCCACACGGAGCCTAGTCGGCAGTATTGATGTAAAGGTACGTTCTGAGCTATCCAATCAGAGCACCTCTGTCGTCATTTCCGCAAAACGTCAAACATGGCGCCAGGCATCTTATTTGTGTGGACCGACAAGGAGGTGGAATTGCTTTTAAAAGTCGTCATCGACTATAAAGTTAATAAAATACAGGAAAATATAGATTGGGTTCATGCTGCCCAAACCTTGTTTGCGATCCAAACAAGGAAGCACACGAATGACGTATGTGCATTAAGCCGTTGAGATTGAATTGCCGCTGTGTCCCTGGGCAAGACACTTCACCCACGTTGCCCAGTCTGAATGGTGTGTGTGCGATTGGTTGGTGATGGTCAGAAGGGCCAATGGTGCAAAATGGCAGCTTCGCTTCTGTCAGTTTGCCCCAGGGCAGGGGATGGCAACAGTAGCTTGCCATCACCTGGTATGGAGTGAACAAATAATGCATATGTGAAGCGTCTTTAAGAGTCCTGAAAAGTGCTATATAAATATAATGCATTATTATTAATATTATTATTATTACTTGTCGCAGATAGTGACGCATAAAAACGCAAATCTCCGTTTTCGCACGTCCACGCCCAAATGCAAAAATGGGGTATTACAAAATCTCCACTTTGGCCGGAGTTTTCAAAACGCCGGTCTTCAGTGAAAAAAATTCTTTTTTGTGTGTACGACAGGCCAAAACGGACAAAAATATTTGAGTTTTAAAAATACCCGGCTCCATGTGCCCGTCCTTAGCATTGTTTTCTTCACTTTCCTTGGAGGCCATGATGAAAGAATGAACAGTTGGACGAACACTTTCCCCCCTATTTGAGTGGCCACTCTGTCACAGATAAAAATCAGTAGCTAAACCGTCCAGGAGGTGATCAAAGTGGCATCCGGAGAACCCAGATGAGGTGGGTTGAGCATCTGTTTAGTATGCCTTTCTGAACACGTCCCATTGGAGGGAATCCTCAGAGAAAACCTGGATTACATAGTAGGTAACATGTCTCAGCTGACCCGCAAACACCTTATAATTCTTTGGGGAGAGTAAAAATAGTAGCTAGGGGTTGAAAAATCTGGGCATCTCTGCATAGACTGTTGCCTTCATGCTCATGAGTAATCAGTGGAAAATAGATGGATGAATCACATAGAAACAGTTCCCAAAAATATCTCTTGGCCTTCACGTTATGTAATATTTATGCTAATCTACAACTATTTTTCAATCAGAAGTAACACAATCTTTCTTCAGAAAGTGGTGAGTGAGACAGCTCGCACTTTTTAATTTTCACATTGGTGATATGGCCGATCAACGAGGAAGAGATCAACCTTTTTAAAAAATTAAAAACTGCCAACTTGCAGGTATGGCTTTGACTATTTTCCAATTCCCATTTTGCAAGACAATTTAATGTGAAATTAAATATGTGCAGACATTAAACTGAACTAAAAAAAAGGATTAGGTTTGATTTCAGCAGAAATATCTTTAAAGAAATAGAATCACTTGAAATGCAAGTACTGCTAGCATGTAGCATCGTATTTAAACAAGACGCATTACCAAGAGGCAGACCTCAGACCCACCGAAGAGACTATGTCTCACAGCTGCCCAGGGAACAACTCGGGATCCTTCCGTGTGAGCTACAGGATGCAGCTGGGGTGAGAGAAGCCTGGGCTTCCCGTCTGAGGCTGCTGCCCCGCCACCGGCCATGGACAAGTGGAAGACGACGGAACAGAATGTATTACTCAAACGGGATGGGCAAATGATCACGCCAAATCAAGAACAAAGACTTGCGATCATAACTTTTTATACGTACAAGTATGTTCTGGTATTTTATAATAGATGTCCCTTTATAATCACACCAACTCTTTCCAAGAGTCAGAAGATCAGAATTATTGAGTTGTTTTTACAACACAGAGCACTTGCAAAAATTTTCACAATTGGAAAATGCTTCCTTTGTTATTCCAACAACATTTGAACATGTTTTGTTTTGTCTTCTTCTAATTCCCGATGGGGTCGCCGGTGGTGTGGAAGCCTATCCTGGCTAATTTCAGGCAAAAGGCACCTTTCAACTGTCACAGACTGGCTCTGGGACAAAAACGAGGGAAACAGAGACAAAGTATGGGCCAAATCAAATTAAGTTTATAATGAAATAAAGACACAATCAACATAAATACAAACTCAACATTGAAGGAACTGAAAAAACATAAGCATATCTGACCAACAGATGAAAAAACAGAGAGAGAAAACAATTAGTGCAGGCATCTCCTTCAAAATGAACCCAGGTGGCTCTACTTAGATGGCCCTCCCCCTGCCTGCAGGAGGCTCCCCTCATGCCAGGCAAGGTAGGGGCTGTGACACAACCTAAACAGGTCACCAATCGTTTTCCGGGGCCACACATAACCATCAACACGCATTCCCGGAGACAATTTTGTAGCGGCCAATTAACCTAACATGCATGGTTTTGGAGAGTGGGAAGAAACCGAAATATCTGGAGAAAATACACACATTCACACATTTTGAATGAAGGCAAGTGAACAATAAGTATATCATATTAATTACATAAAATATTTCCTACATAGTCATTCTTATCGCTTGTAAGTTGGTTTGAACAAATTTGATCAAACCATTTATTTGCTTTTTGTCTGGTACTGTGGTCACATTTTAAAACCTTCCTGGAGTGTCAAAAACTTTGGCCACCCTCGTAAAAAACACAATGAGCTGAACAACAATAGCCTTCATCTTTTTCATACTCAAGAGCAGTTGTATTAGCACAACACACGGAACTACATTATTCGGCTCTTCATTGACACTTAGCTTTTAAAACCGTTCTTTGTTTCTGCACTTGGCATTTAACCGCTTGTTCTTTCATGTCCCAATTACACATACGCTCCCGGTTTCGTGTGGATTATCTCGCACTAGCAGAGACTTGGCATCTCAGGACAAGGCTGGCTGTGGGTTCACAGTATGTTTGTGTCCCCAGAGGTCACAGGGTTTGTATCAGTCCAAGAAACAATCATTATCAAAGCACCACAGAACAAAACACAACAAAACTGAACAAAGGAAGAAAAAAGGACGCATGGCATGAATAGAACAAGAGAATAAAAAAATCAAAAACAGCTTTTGTTGTTTTCCAAAAGCATCATTTCTATTCTCACAATTAAATGTCCCTCACATCCCTACTTCCTGATTTATAAGTAATCAATCATTTGGTTGGTAGGTGACTGGTCCATATGTACATTTTCCAGACACATCAATCCAAGTGTTGTACCTTTAATTAAATCTGACTTTAATATCTTTGCTTAGCTCAGATTTTGATGGCTGAACATCCCCAGAGGACGTACCCTGGGCGAATTCAGACCATCCGACTAATTTACCAGCCATCACTTTCATCATGATGAGAAATTCATCCAGCAATCAGGGCATGCGACAGGCTTTTCCAACTCTACTTTTCACAATCTATGATTTATTTATTTGTTTTAAAACTGGGTGAATGGATGTGGTGTGAAAATGATCCGACTTTGTACATATTTATGATGTTTATCACTCGAAGGTTCATCAAACTTCCATTCCGTCACATTTATAAAGCCAAGTAGCACAACATATACGTCTCTGTTGTGATGTGGAAGGAGGAGGACCCAAATGCAGGACTTAAAACAAGGTTTATTAAACCAGGAATCAGCAAAGCTGTAATCAAAGAAGAAGGATCAAAAAGGTTATCAAAAGAGTCAATCTCAGTTTCAAAGGGAGTCTGCTGGGTCGGGAGTCAGCCAGGGCTGGAAGGCATGAAGACCCGAGGAGGAATGCTGGTGAGGCTGCCTTTAAATAGGCAGCCGGGCGATTAGGTGCAGGTGATCCAATCAGGTGCAGGGGGTCCAATTAGCCAGAATTGGGGTAAAGGTGAGATGGTCCCTGGCTCCCTCTGGAGGTGGTTGAGTGAACCACAACAGTCTCAAAGGGGTTTACAAAGTCAACCTGGTGGAAACACATCATAAATCGATTTTGACATAGCAAGGCAATATGCACCATCTACCGTATATATTTTTTTTCAATATCACTTAAGTTACCTTTCACTCAAATATTATAAATAGGTGTTCTGAAAATAAAGACATGACACATTAATAAACTGCAGACCATATGGGACATTGAAAACTTCAATAACTTTTGTAGATTGAACATAAGCCATTGTGCAGTGTGCCAATCACTCCAACAAAAAAGTACCGTATTTTCCGCACTATAAGGCGTACCTAAAAACCTTAAAATTTCTCTAAAGTCCACGATGCACCTTTTAATCCGGAGCGCCTTACATATGGATTAATATTGAGCTACATCAGGTGTCGCAACTGCGGTAAGCAGCCTCCAACTCCATTTACCCCCTAGAAGAAGTAGTGCGCGGTGCATGCTGGGATATATGAAAGGGCGTCTCCTTTCTATTTGTGTGTTTGTGTAAAGACCCAGAAATGGCTCCTACCAAGAGACACTGTTACACCGCAGAGTTTAAACTCAAGGCGATCGGTCACGCAGTAGAACACAGGAATAGAGCCGCAGCGAGAGAGTTTAACATCAATGAATCAATGGTGAGGAAGAGGAGGAAGCAAGAGGATGCGCTGGGCCAAGTAAACAAGACTAAACAGAGTTTCCGCGGGAACAAAGCGAGATGGCCACAGTTAGAGGACAAAGTTGAACAGCCTTTTACTGTAGCGCCTTATAATGCGGTGTGCCTTATATATGGAAAAAGTTTTAAAAAATGTAATTTATTGAAGGTGCGCCTTATAGTGCGGAAAATACGGTACATCTATTAGTTGGTATCATGGAATGGAATGCAGGTGGAAGGATGAGAACCCAATTGCAGACAATAAACACAATTTATAAAAAAAAGGAGTCCAGTTTTGCTGTAAAGAAATGGATCAGTGGAAATGTCATGAAGTTATTGTTTAAAATGTATTTCATGGTCAGGCAGCCAGGAAGACCTGGCTGGGATGGAAGGTATGACCCGACACCTGAAGGGAAGACAGCCTGCCTAGTTAAAGGTAGCTGGACAAAGTCCTTCAGGTGTCTAAAATCAGGCAAATGAGGGAAGGCCCCGGGTTCCCTCTGGTGGTGGGTGAGGGAGCCTTGACAGTTGGAGATACAAACTCAAAAGGAGACAGAAATAAGCAAAGTGGGTCTTAACACATGCCCAGTGTTCAAAAGAGTTACTCTTTCATACAGCTTTTAATAAAATGAGAAATGCTCCTAATTTCATTCATGTATGATTAAGTGAGTTCTCCTATCAAGTATTCAGATTCAATTTGAATGCCTTGTTCTTTTATTATTATTTGAATTTTTATGATGGTGGCAGCGTTTTCCCAGTGGAAACTGGATTACAGCCCCCTAATGCCCAACCAATAAAATATTCCGCAACCACATCTCCCCTTCCCAACACCCCTCAACACGCAACAGTTTAAAATCACCCATCAAGAGGTTTCCTAGGAGCCAAATTGTGTTGTTTAACCATGTGTGTCCAGTCTTTACCCTACTCAATACCACTTGACCCCTCCACTCCAACGGAATGCCTGGTTGTTCTTCGCCAAGCCGTTTGTTCCCCCACCACACCCACATTCCAATGAGAGCAGCTCAAGTTTTGGCTCCTCCCCACAGAAACTTCTCTCCGCCTCTCTTATGCCAAAGGGGAAGGACTAAGCCCATAAAACTAGGGGAATACGAAGTGACAAAAACTAAACTAAAACAGAACAAATGGATTTCTAAGCTTTTTTTTTGAGGGTTTAATCCCAGTTTCGAGCTAACAAAATGTTCCATGTTTACCTATTTATACTATGACACAAGAATTCTTGCCCCGCAAAACCCCCTATTTAAGGAGCAGCAGATGAAATGAGAGTACAGACGCCCCTCTCCTAAATTCGAGTTTTTTTTAGCCTTCCAGCACCTATTAGGGTAAAGTCTTTTTCTGCTTACTCCTTATCTTGTTACTCCAATAACAGGTTGTTTTCATCAGGGTTGTTTTCTACTCCAAAGACTTCAAAGTAAGGAAGTACTTTGAGGGGAAAACACTGTCAGTCCACCTTTGATCCAAACCAAAAAAAAAAATGTGTCCAAAATAAAAGTTAGTTTAGAATCCGTGAGATAGAATTTGTAAATGGTCTACACTGCGTTATTATACATGGCAGTCAGTGGTAACTACATCAAAGTTGTACACCCACACCTGGTATAGTGTTATAATTTATTTATAAGTTACTACCTATAATGGAGAATTAAACTGCCATCAATCTGAGAGAAAGCTGGGAAATTATGATGTTCACGCTAAGTGCTCTTCATCAGGATAATGATTGCTTGATCTCTTCATTTTGCTCCGGAAGATATGGGAGAGAGTGATGAAATGATTGAGATGCAAAAACTGACACATTACACAACCTGTGGTTTCTTTAGGTGACTTGTACACATGCACACAACGGCTTCAAACACACACTTTCAACGGATGGGGCGTGAATACGCCAGATTATTTGATTACTTCAGGTGAACATTTTCCTACCAACCCAATATTTAAGTGCAAAACAGCAAGATTTAAAATCTTGATGAATCATGAGCTGAGAAGTGTCTGTTAAATTTGCGTTGCAGTAAAGGCGAGATCGCTTGGTGTGAAGAAATAATTTAGGAAAAAATTTACTCCACTTAAGGCACTCAGGTTAGTTACTTCAATAGCAGGACATGTTTTTTTAAAGTTTATTTTTAGAAAGAGAACCAACCAAACTCTTTGCAAGCTGCCTAGGAGAGAAGCAGGTAGACCAGGGGTGATGCTTTGATCACACACTATATGGGTACCTGGCACCTGCATCGACAAAAAATAGGGTAAGACCCACATCCAGAAGTGCAAAGACAAACAAAACACAGCAAAAAAGGAATTCATACACTACCTGTGCCGAGCCACCAACACTTCAGTCCTCTGGGACATTGAAAAAGAAAACAGGACTCAATCAATTTCCCTCCCAAACTATCAAAGTGGCTCTTGTCCAGTTGGATGGTGATATGCTGAAGTTTAAAACCAAAACAAAATAGCAGCAGAGTTCATTTGGGATCGTACACTACTCTGAGTTACCAGCTTAGACCACACCAATGTCTAACTAAAGAGTTGATAAAACTATGTTGAGAGAGCTACGGCAAATAACGACAGCACTGAACCAAGCATGGAACCAAGTCATGCCAGTAACAATCAAAACTGGCAACCAGGAAATGGGTGAAGAATAATCACCCATTCGAACTGGGGTTGCAACAATGCTACAATCAATGCATCAAAATCACAGCAAAGTCTAAGAAGATGTAGGAACTAGCAAATGAAAAGGGTTTGGGAAAGATCTTTCCAAAATATACATTGCCAACAGATCTTGTGGAGAAAATAACCACGCAGAGAAAAAAAAAAAAGACTCCTGAGGGTAATCGATTCAACAGCTATGTAGCTACAAGAAAAACAATAATCAGTGGGGATCACCAGATATGTATGCCTCAGTAAGCTTAAAGACGAGACTGTGGAACAATGAAAAAAGGTCATAGGGTTAGAATGAGTCCAGATGTGCTCTGCTCCTAGAGAACGAGGGCATACCGAGTGGGAAAACCTACTTTTTAAGGTTTCTGTAGTCATCAGGTTAAAGTTTATCTCAAAGTTAAGCAACATTATAAAGTCTGCTTAGTAAATATGGCTGAAAAAGTATGTTGTTCTATCAACCGATCATTTTATCTTGTTGTTCCAGCTGCATTCCAAGAAACCAAGATTCACTAAGTGCAAGTTGTGAAAAAATGATTTAGGAAGCAAGATGTCGTACAAAAATTGGTTCCTACAAAGTCCCAACTCAAATCTCTCTGTTGTGGTGTTGTAACTATCGAAATAGATCAGATGATGTTTTACCACAAGATCAAGGAAAAGAAAAGTCAGCTTACTCAATTCTATCCTAACATTATTCAGACAACTCTCGGAGAGAAGAAAGACCTAGTGTCCTATTTCATCAACATGCAGGGCTCTCTCTGCTGTGGTTATTCTCTGTCCTGATATTTTACTACTTCCATTGTTCTTGTGTCCTCTCTTGAAACTTTCGGACAGGGTGAATTACTGCAAGCACATGTAGGTCCAGAGCCTGTGGGTAGAACTATGTTTCATTGCTGGCCTGTACACAACTGATCCTCCCAGATGAGTAGGGAATTGTGGCCAGGGTGAGAGAAGTTTAAGTTTTTCTGTTAAGGTTGCTTTACCTGTTGACATACATGACAAATTTGTACCTTCAATTTTTATAGAAAAAAGTTACACAGAGTCCAAATGAGTGCCTTATATTTGTGGTGTGAGGTCTTTCAAGGCCCGCTTGTCTTTCTCTTTTGTCCCTCCCCAATATTCCCAGGTGTTGGATGCTACTTGGCTCTATAAATGTGACGCATCTGCGCATATTTGACGTTGGCTATAAAAGACCTAGTCTCACCCACAGTCTTCGTCAGTTCTTCAACTATTCTTGTGGTACACTGACCACCTCTAATTTGTGTTTATTTGACATCTGAGACTTATTACTTCATTCTCCCCACAGGAACCTTCAGCCCTTCCTTCTAGGGATGGTAAATCCGAAGCTCCATGAACCATCGAGTAATTTCAAACCAATTTCCTCAAATAGGCCCAAAGATTTGAATCTTTCAAGACCGCAAAGAGCTTAAAGAGAACTAATGGGTCTTAACTTGCCTCAAAGAAGTGGTCCCAAACCCCTGGGCTGTGGACCGGTACCGTGCTGTGGGCCATGTGGTACCGGGCCGCATCGAATAAAGAAATAACTTGCATTATTCATAATGGATTCCATAAACTCGCGAGACTTGTTTTTTCATTCTGCTCGACACTACTCGAGTAGGGCCGCTCGAGCTGGCCATCCCTACTTCCTTTTCGGCCATCCAGCACCGCCTGAAGCCATCACCACTTCCCTGTGGACACTGTGTATACCTGCATTTGGATCCTACTCTCTTCATCTGACATAACAGTATTTTTCATTAACTGGGTTAAAATGATGTACCATTAATACATCGAAGTGACAACACTGTGTATATTCATTTTTACATCAAGGTTTCACGTCTCCTGGTGTTACATGTCTTCCAGATGAAAAGCAAATGAATGTGTTAGCGGAGAGAGATCTGCATCAATCCTCTTAAATGTTGACCTTCTGTGGTGCTGTCTTATTCAAATGTTTCATGTTTCAGCCCACTCACACTTTGACAGCCGAGTTTGTAGTTCTTTCACTTTTAGAGCAGCAACAGAATATCTGATCACACGTTCAGGTGTAGTTAAAGGTCATTCGTAACGTTTTGATTTAATAAAAGTTCGGAATGCGATTATGCTTACTTTGACAACAAAATGCAGGTGGATGAATAACATATCGGTGATAGACACATGTTTAGACCATTAGAAGGGGAAAGGGCAAAAATAAAACTCAGCTGTAAAACCTGCAGTGAATCCAACGTTTTATGTGTATTTCATTGAAAACATAAAATCTAATTTTTGCTTTTAACACAGAAAAGCTTGACGACCTGGCAAGCTTGCTTTTATCAGTTGAATCCCACAAAAATATCACAGTTTTAGCGACATTCTCCCTTGTTGATGTGGAAATGAATTATGACCTTCAATTGCTATTGCTGTAATTTCACGACTATAAGGCGCATTTAAACGTCTTAGATTTTCTTCAAAATGAGCAGTGCACCCTTTCGTGCGGTGCGCCTTGTGTGTGAGAAAAGGCGGACCTAAAAGAAAAAGTGGTGCCCGTGAGGCGAGGCGGACCTGAAAGAAAAGGCATGAGAACGTTAAAGAGTGAAGTGTGGGCGTGGATTGTGTATAAAAAAGGTATGTGCTGTATGCACAACATTGCTGTTTTAACCCTGAAAATGGCAAAGAGACACGCTTATGACGCTCAGTTTAAGCTAAAGGCAACCAGCTACGTGGAGGAACATGGGAATCAAGCCGCCGCGAGAAATGTCAGCATTAACGAGTCGATGGTTCATACTAAGTGCAGTACAGACAGTAACTTTGACAGCGAGGAGCGAAGTGGACCTGCTCCGTTGGATTTTGCGCAGCTGTTCGATTCCGAAACAGAGGATGAGGACTTTGACGGATTTGAATAAAGACTATTACCGGTAATGTGCTTGTTTAGTATCGTTATTACTTAAATAAAGTACAACCAAACTCAGTTTTGCTCCCGATCTGTTTTTTAATACGCACATTTTCAAGCTTGCGTGTGTGTTGTTGTAAGGCGGTGTGTGACTGAGACTGCGCCTTTTCGTACGGTCCGCCTAATTTGTCGTGAAATTACTGTACTTTTTTTTTTTTTTTTTTTAAACATATTCCTTTTTAACACTGCATGTTTCGACAAATTGTAGCAATGTATATGCTGTGGTGAGTTACACAAATATGTAATCAAAATCCAGTAGAATTAATAATTGTTAATCTCCACTTGTACAAGATTATATTCCCACCACAGTGAAGATGAACATCCTCAGAAACATTTGAGTTTTTGTAGAGTTTAGGTAAAGACTCTCTAAGTGCACCTGCTGTCCTGCTGATTTTGTGTTCAAAACCAGGTGGACTGCTGAAGGAGAGAAAAAATGATAGCACCAAGGGTTTAGACTTTAATAGCTAGGATGCGTCAGGGCCAGGTGCTCTGGCAAAAAGAAACCGCCCACTTGGCGCTATAGCCTGTGACCACAAAACAAATTAGTCCTCCCACATCACAGCACATGTTGGACCACATCATGAACACGGGGTAACAAGAGTCTGCTCTGACTGGAATGAGTCGATGTTCTTCATCACATAATTAAATCAGCAGGGAAAAATAGATATAGTCTTTTCCACAGATACAATCAAACACCCTGAAGCTGTGGCTGCCGTGATCTGAAGCCCAATCACTTCAACTGTTGGATGATCCATATGAGGGAGAGAATAGTGTCACTCAGACTCAGCAAGAGATGATCAAAATGTCCCATTTACAGTCAGTAAACATGTCTAATTAATTAGCTTATACCAGATTAGTGATGTTATTTGGTCATTTTCGTTGCTACAGAAGCTAATTTTCTAAATTGTGACCAAATGCATTCTTTAAAATGTCTGGATTATTGTTGGTTCTTAGTGTGCAGACAGGCTGCAAAGAAAAAAGAAAGTAAATTTTATTCATAAAGCTTCATAAAGTCCCTCGCCTTGACACAAAAATTACATAGTTAAAAACACAGCAAGAAATCGAAATGGTGCAGATAGTTATCATTTAGTCCTCATAAAAGACCTACACTAACAAAAGACCTACAAAACATAACATTGACTAAAAAGGCTAAATGAAATTTAAAACACATTCAAAACTCAATGCATGATGTGCACAAAGTAAAATTTATACTCATTTAAAATATAAAAAAAATAAACCACTGTATCACCATGTGTTATGATCCCTGCTTAAAAGAGGGTGTCTGTCTCCGTCACAACCTGCTCACCAACTGCAGCTGATCAGCATCAGCAAGCTACATAAACCACCCTTCATCCCCAGCCTGTGCCAGATTGTTGGTTTCAACGTGGTAACAACGTCTAAGCCTTTTGTAGATTTTTTTTGTCTGTTGTTTTTCCCGCAGAGTACTTATACTTTGTTTCATTTATTAGAGGAACCTATCTGTTTCAGATAACCCACCTGCCTCAGACAACCCGCAAGCCTCGGACAACCCGCCTACTTACGTTCTAAAAACAATGGTTACACTACAGTACTGGGGTGTCGGGGCCATCAGAAATGCTGCAAAATGCTTTAATGAGGAGCGAATATATACCTACTTACATATGTCTAAATATACGGATAACCGTCTTTAAAATATACTGATAACAGATTGCTTAAATTGGCCCGGTTATATGTTTATCCAGATATTCGACATTCATATACGTCAACCCTGATACAGCTGTGAAGTAGAATAAGGTAACATTTAAATAACAGTCTTTGACACATTGGCTGCACGTCCCAGAGAAACCGCCCACTTGGTGCATTGGTATTCCACATGAAGAAATCCCTACTTCATGTGGATCCTCATGTGGTTTCTTTTTTTTTTTTTTTTTTCCCCATGGCTGGGTTTTTGGATTTTTCCTCACTGTGAATGAGTATTTAAGGGCAGGAACGTGTCAAAATTGTTTAGCTGGTTTTTGTTAGTTAGATTTTAGCTGTATGTGTGAATCTACTTTTTTTTCATTTTTGGTCTTTGTTTTTGTGTTTTTTTTTCAATCTGCAATGTGAAGCCAATTGAGACATTTTTGTGTGTGTGATTTTGAGCCGTACAATTGTAAGTGGTATCACTGAGCAACCAACTCAGAGGCTTCAGAAGTGTTTAGTTAACATTGTACTAGAGTAATGATGCAACTGTCGTCCATATTTAACAGCTGTACAGCACTCGCAGGGGGTTGCAATTAAAGTTTTAATTAGATTCAAATATGCTGCAATCAAGCACAAAGAATTCTTCTCTAAAGAAAAAAAAAACATGCCGAGTCTGGCAAAGAAAGAGGTCAGTCGCTGTTCACAAATGACTGACGGCCTCAAAATTGAGCTCAAATCTCGAGCTAAAAATAGAAACCGCATTACCGTGGGTCGCGTTTACATTCAGCTGAGGTCAATTTGCCATTTATTTGTTATTGTTAAAGTAGTTTTGTGTACTTGTTTATCTGTTTATTGAATGAATTTTATAATGTCCGGATTTAGATTAACTGGAAACAATACATGACTGTCCGCTCCATTGATCGATGGATTGAAGCATCAGCATGCAGATTAAAAATCCCGCCCGCAGTCCCATGTATTTCAGTAAGTTTCCTAATCCTTTGGGACATGGTCAATAATTAACCCAGTAGGTCAGAGAGTCAATATTGCCTGGAGAGACTTTCCATAGCTGTGTGAAGACCTTCAGGGCAGAGAGATGATGGCATTGATCTATTCACTTACATAGGTTGCATGTTGGAATGAATGGTACATTGGGATGGACAAAGAAAGCAGTCAAAGCGGAAATTGGCAATTCTACTTGTTCTTTATTTTCCTTTTCTTATAGAAGTCACAGTTTTGCACCCAAATGAAGCCACTTTTAGAAAAATTGGGTTTTTAAACTTTTTGATGTGTTAACTTTTCTCATATCACGGTCAGGGACAGGCTCCTGCCCCAAGTGGAGTAGTTTAAGTATCTTGGGGTCTTGTTCCCGAATGGGGGAAGGATGGAGCGGGAGATCGACAGGTGGATCGGTGCGGCGTCAGCAATAACTACTTTGTAGGACGCTGCAGCGGTTCGTTGTGGTAAAGAGAGAGCTGAGCCGAAAAGCAAAGTTCTCGTTTTACAAGTCGATCTACATTCCAATCCTCACCTATGGTCACCAGCTGTGGGTGGTGACCGAAAGAATGAGATTGCGGATACAAGCGGCCGAAATGAGCTTTCTGCGCAGGGTGACTGGGCTCTCACTCAGAGATCGGGTGAGGAGCTCTGCCATCCGT
Organism: Neostethus bicornis; assembly: GCA_902685375.1. NCBI lineage: Eukaryota > Metazoa > Chordata > Actinopteri > Atheriniformes > Phallostethidae > Neostethus > Neostethus bicornis. Next base: position 6,652,501 of record CACRXE010000076.1, on the reverse strand, counting down.
GAGGAGCTCGGTGTCGAGCCGCTCCTCCACCAGGTCGAGAGGAGCCAGATGGGGTGGTTCGGTCATCTGGTCAAAATGCCCCCCCCCGAGCGCCTCGCGGGTGAGGTGTTTTGAGCACGTCCCACCGGGAGGAGACCAAGAGGCAGACCCTGGACCCGCTGGAGAGACTATGTCTTACAGTTGGCCGGGGAACGACTTCGGATCCCTCCGGGTGAGCTGGAGGATCCAGCCGGGGTGAGAGAGGCCTGGGCTTCCCGTTGGAGGCTGTTGCCCCTGCGACCCGACCCCAGAACAAGCGGAAGATGACGGAACGGGACGGTTTGAAGGCAACTTGAAATAAATCTATAATTTTTAAACCTTATTAGACTATCTTGCATTGTTTTAGTTTTAACTTCTAATTTGTGAAAAATGGATGATTTTTTTCCACATTTTTCTAGTCGACAGTACATTCATTCCAAATCCTGCCTGGAGTGATCGACAGGGTTTTTAGACAGGCATGAATGACCAATGCCACTTTACCACGTGAAGTAAATTGATAAAAGTTCCCCGATCAGTCATCCTTTAAGCTGGTCGGGTGAACACTTCAAAAAGAGATTTTATCCCTCGGAGAGTTTTGGCTTAAGCTCTATTCGCAGAGGATCAACATTACCTCTAGACCTCTGTAAATCAGGGAATCTTTCCCAATGTGGCTCATGCAGAAAAGGCAAATGAATTAAACAATTTCCACAATTTACTCCTTGTATTCTTGATTTGTCACTACAGCAATGTGACGTCTGGTTTCAGGGAAAATTAAAAACCTCCCCAGGCGCTAAAATACAACCACAAAAAGTGTCAGAACAAATATGTCAAAGTGGCAAGAGAAATGTTTTTTAACATGTCTAACGAGTGTCTTCTTCTTCTTCTTTTAGCATTTCCCTTCAGGGGTCGTCAGTTTCTTCCATCTAATCCTATCTTCTGTATCCTCTTTGGTCACACCAACTATCTTCATGTCTTCCTTCACTGTATCCATGAACCTCCTCTTTGGTCTTCCTCTAGTCCTCTTTCCTGGTGGTTCCAAATCCGGCATCCTTCTTCCTATGTACTCTCTCTCTCCTCTACACATGTCCAAACCATCTCAGTCTTGCCTCTCGAACTTTATCTCCGAAACTTCTAACATGTGCTGTTCTTCTAATCCTGTCCATCCTGGTCACTCCCAGAGAGATCCTCAGCATCTTCATCTCTGCTACCTTCATCTCTGCTTCCTGTCTTTTCTTCAGTGCTACTGTTTCTAGACCAATCAGCATGGCCGTTCTCACCACAGTTTTGTACACTTTCCTTTTCATTGTAGCTGAAACTCTTCTATTACACCTGATACTTTTCTCCACCCGTTCCAGCCTGCTTGAACACGCTTCTTCACCTCTTTTCCACACTCTCCATTGCTCTGGACTGTTGATCCTAGATACTTAAAATCTTCCACCTTCTTTATCTCTTCTCCCTGTAACCTCACTTTTCCATTTGGATCCCTCTCATTCACACACATGTACTCTGTTTTACACTGACTAATCTTCATTCCTCTTCTTTCTAGTGCAAACCTCCACCTCTCCACCTTTTCCTCCACCTCTTCCCTCCTCTCACTACAGATCACAATGTCATCTGCACAATGTCTAACGAGTGTCTAACACTGTAATTTGCATAAAAAGAGCAGCACACCATGATGACGGTAATTTAAAGAGAAATTCTAAAATGTTCATGATGATGATTGAACTAGTAGAAATTACGAAGTTGAAAAAACAAACAAACAAAGCAGACAAAATTCCAGCCTTTGGGGACCGTGATGGATTCGAGTCTACTCACTCTAGGTAGTTTGAACCGTTTCCAAGTGCATTTGATCACCAAAGAGCAGTTTGTTTGACTTGTGAGCGCTCCAAATTGTGCCTGGGTGCAGTTTATTCAGCTGTCCCTGGGCCGCTTGAAAGAGGTGTACCCGAATATGATTTGGCCTTAGTCACATGTAGTGTGAATGTGATCCAAAACTATTTTTCTTCCTTCAAAACAAAGAATTGTACTTTATTCATCCCTCAATTGGGAAATTTGTGTGCTGCATTACACCATAGCAGGCTGTCACAATGGCATCAATGATGGGAGAAATGGGGGGTTAGCTGTCTTTCCCAAGGACACCTAGACATAAGCTCAGGTGGATTTGATCCCACGAACTTCCGGTCCAAGGGCGAACATTCTACCACAAAGCTACTGCTGAAGAGCTGGGGCCCATCAGCAGGTGAGGTGTTTTGGGCACTCCCTCTGGGAGGAGACCCCAATGCAAACCCTGGACCCGATGGAGAGACTATGTTTCACAGCTGGCCGGGGAACACCTCAGGAGCTTCCCGGGTGAAGCCTGGGTTTCCCGCCTGTTGCGCTCGTTAACTGGCTCTGGAAAAGTGGAAGAGGACAGAACTGAATGGAAAAAAAAACAGATTAGATACAAAGTATATACAGAAAAGAGACCACAAAATAAATTTAAGCTCAAATTTAAGACCAAATATATTCACTCATGAGCATATACAACCTCTCTCACACGTTCAAACATCTACAATTTACACCAATTCTTAAGAAGTGCAGGTTCCGTTCCGTCATCTTCCGCTTGTTCTGGGGTCGGGTCGCGGGGGCAACAGCCTCAAACGGGCAGCCCAGGCCTCTCTCTCTGTGGCTGCATCCTCCAGCTCACCCAGAAGGATCCCAAGTCATTCCCCAGCCAGCTGTGAGACATAGTCTCTCCAGCGACCGGGGTCTGCCCCTTGGTCTCTACCCGATAGGACGTGCCCAAAACACCTCGCCCGCGAGGCGCTCGGGAGGCATTTTGACCAGGTGCCCGAACCACTCCTTCTGACTCCTCTCGACCTGGAGCAGGAGCGGCTCCACACCGAGCTCCTCCCGAATGGCAGAGCTCCTCACCCGATCTTTGAGTGAGAGCCCAGCCACCCTGCGGAGGAAGCTCATTTCGGCCGCTTGTACTCGCGATCTCATTCTTTCGGAATGAGAAGTGCAGGTTTGTTTTGTATTCAAGCCCTTCGCTGTTAGGTCTGCAAATGTTCAAAAAAGGCATAAATGTAGAAAGGAACAGGGTTTTAAAATAAGTGGTAACTAGACCAAGGGTGGGCAAACTTTTTTGATTCGCGGGCCACATTGGGTTCTAACATTTGACCAAGGGGCCAGTACAGGAGCAGAAGGTGGCATCCTTTGGTAAACAAGCATGCTAGATATGGAAAGCCATTGGGGTAGCTACACGGAACTAGTCTAGTGCACTAATGTTAAAACCAAGCACTCTAGCTTAAAAAAAACAAGCTTAAAAAAAACGTACAGCCAACGCGCTAGGTTTAAAATTTGGGTTTGAAATCTCCTGACCATCTGTTTTGACAGCGTGCGGATCACACAAACACACATTAAATGGGAGCAGTGTTGTTGTTTTTGCAACAAAGCCAATATACATCTAGAGTCTGCCATCTAGTGAGGAAACATAAGAATTGCAGGGGAAATAAAACATTAACATGTTTTTGTTTTTTTTTTCTTCAGGCCAGATTAAAACATTTAACGGGCCATATGTCGCCCGCAGGCCGTAGTTTGCCCATGCTTGAACTAGACATTGTGAGAACCTTAGGGATTGGCATTTCGGACGAAGTGAGAACAGTAAGCGTTACAAGGACTGAACTGAAAGAAAAATAAATTAACTGGGGAGGTGGAAAATACTGACACATTGTTGGTTACTCTACTTTATCTACCAGTTTGACAGTTAATGTACAAGTTTTAATGGTCAATGCACAAAAAACACATCTTTAAATGTCAACATACTTCCCATAAGTAAATTTGCTTTGGATCAATGACCGACCTTTTCCCTGCTGTCTATATGAGGCTGAGTATACATACAAAGGCACATTGTATTTTTACACATACTGAGCCATCAAACCACCCAGCATGAAGCAAATCAGATGCACAAACAAAATAACATGACAAGGTCATTGAAACGAGAGTTGTGGTAATCTCAGAACTCCATATGCTTGCTTTTGTAACTGCAAGGTTAAGATTAGATCCTCAGGGAAAAAAATAGTAAGTTTGGAGCGTAAAAAATGAAGGAGAGGAGAAATGAGTTGATGTATGGTAGATCTTTTTTTTCATATCAGAGGCCATGTTACAAAAAGTCTGCTTTCAGACAGGACTCCCACCCAGACCCATTATGTAATGAAGTCATAAGGACGTAAAAAATTACACATGCAGATCAGGAGGTTACAAGAGAGTTTAAAAGCAAGTCTGATTTATTTGTTTCAATAATTACAAAGAAAAAAATGAGGAGTTTTGAAGGGGGAGTATGATCAACAAAAAATTTTCTGTGTGCCACCGATACCGTCTGTTAAGTATTTTGAATGAATAATGATAGGTTTTTTTTTTTAACTTTTAAAAATAGGTTCTTCATTTCATCTTCTGAACCACTCAATCCCTAATGGGGTCACATGGCTAACATAAGGCGAGAGGTAGGGTACCAGGGGCGGATCCAGGATTTTCCAAAGGTGTTGGGGCGTGAGGTCATTGACAAAGCCAGTATGGAGGAGGGGAGGGGGGGCATTATTCCCCTGCCTTCTGGCTCCCCCAGAACATTTTGAAGAAGAAGAGCCATTTTCCTGCATTTTGGTGGCCCATTTTCTGGCCCTGAAAGGGGACACCTTGACTAGTCCCCTTTCCTTTCTTCTTCTTTTTTTTTTTTTTGTGGACCAAAAGGGCAGGAGGGGGCACACGCCCCCCCTGGATCCGCCCCTGGGTACACCCTAAACAGGTCGCCAGCCAGTCATTGGGCCACACACAAGAATACCTGGAGGAAACCCACGCATACATGGGGAGAATATGCAAACTCTACACAGAAAGGCCAGTGTTCAATGCCTAGTCCCACCTGGGACTCAAACCCATGACGTTTTTGCTATGAGGCCACTTCGCTGACCACTGCGCCACCGTGCTGCCTAAAATAGAATCTTAAAGGGTAGAAACATGATTAATGATATCATTTGTCTTTCTATCTTTGGCTGGTTCTTTATTTTACTTTCTCATTTCCACCAAAAATGTTTGCCAACAAACTTTTAATCAAGCCCAGAATATTTGAATATCTCGATGTGGTCATTTTCTGACCAATGATTTAGTAGTAATAAACTCATTCAATAATTTTCTATATTGTACATCGATGTGGTTGAACTTGTAACAAATATAATGTAAAACACTTTTAACTGTTTTTCTTTTCTCTTTTTTCAATCAGTACCCCTCACGGAAACCAAATGGAAAAGTGAGGCTACAGGGAGAAGAGATAAAGAAGGTGGAAGATTTTAAGTATCTAGTATCAACAGTCCAGAGCAATGGAGAGTGTAGAAAAGAGGTGAAGAAACGTGTGCAAACAGGCTGCAACGGGTGGAGAAAAGTATCAGGTTTGATGTGCGACAGAAGAGTTTCAGCTAAAATGAAAGAAAAAGTGTACAAAACCGTGGTGAGACTGGCCATTCTGTTTGGTCCCTGGGAGGGAAATGCCGAAAGAAGAAGACCCCTCCCAATTAAACTTACTGCAACTAAGTTTTACTTATGTATGTTTTGTTTTTTTCTGCACAGTTGTTACATAATTTAAGGTGATGAGAAAGAACTAAAAACATATGTGAGGGTGTTTTAATAGAAAATAGAATCACTCGGGTGATAAAATGTTTAAATGTGACGGCTTAACTGAGACTTTGTAAAACTAGCCAATTAACTCGCGGTGGGATTATCAAAGACATCCGGTCAGTCAGAGCAGATGAATCAGTCACTTTAGGGTCAACAAATCTAGATTTGATTTTTTTAAAAAACATAAATACCCTCATACTTTATTGGCCTCAGTTAGATTAATTACAAACCGTGATGTTTGTGTGTTATGTTGATGATGTCCGATGGTAACACCTCTGCAGGAGATACAGATGTTACAGATGTAGCTGTATTTTATTTGCCACTGCTCTTTCCTATTTTACCACTTAGAAGCAGGTGTCACTTTTTTTCTACAAAATACTGAATTATTTGTCCTCAGATTGCACGCTCACCATCTGTCTTTCTGTGATGAACTTGACGACTCAGAGGCGTTTCAAATGTGGCCTCGTTTGTGTTTATATCGCTGTCAAATTTCCGTTTCAAAAAAATCCTTCGAACATATTACACAAATCATAATAAGATGTTTCATAAAGGAGTTCCACAAAAAAACTAAAACCATCTTACAAGATTATTGACTCATCTCTTTGAAAATGTATTTTTTCTTGATCTTTTTATATGTTTGATTTTTGTATTAACCGAACATACGTACATGTTTTTTCTAGCAATCTTTTCAGACAATTTGTAGCACAAGTGTCAGGTTGTGTGTGAGGTTGCGGACGCAATTGCAGGACGGTTGCAGTTTTAACAGGAAACAAATGTATTACTCGAAATATGTCCAAAACAACCCAAGGTACTAAATTCGGTCACAAAACATCTCTTATCCATATCCTGAGGGCAACCTGTAAGCTTTAGGAAGACAAACACGGACAACCAGGCAAAAAAACTAAGACAAGACACATCTCATATGTAGTGAGGATGGGGAGGCAATGAGACACACGTAAGACACATTAGGAAGGGAGCTGGCAATCACCAGAACGAAGAGAGACATGAGGTGGGGAACTCAAGACATCTGAAACAAGAGAGAAGTAAGTATTACAAAATAAATCAGGAAATAAACCTATACCATGACAAAACCACCGGCGAAGACCTGAAATTCTGACAAGTGTGAAAAAAGACAATGCCCGCCTCTTTCCAAAAGGGGTATGGGTTCTTTTATTGCGAATCTGTTGTGATGTGGAAGGAGGAGGACCCAAATGCAGGACTTTAAACAAGGTTTATTAAACCAAGGATCAGCAAAGCTGTAATCAAAGAAGAAGGATCAAAATGGTTATCAAAGAGTCAATCTCGGTTTCAAAGGAAGTCTGCTGGGTCGGGAGTCAGCCAGGGCTGGAAGGCATGAAGACCCGACGAGGAATGCTGGTGAGGCTGCCTTCAAAGAAGCAGCCGGGAGATTAGGTGCAAGTGATCCAATCAGGTGCAGGTGGTCCAATCAGCCAGAATTGGGGTAAAGGTGAGATGGTACCTGGCTCCCTCTGGTGGTGGTTGAGGGAACCACAACAGAAACTTTCAAAATGGCATTTGCATGTTATGTTACTTTTTAATTTAAAATCTGGGTTGTGTCTGGATTACTCACTGTTCATTGCTTTCAAGTTTGGCTTTTAAAAAATCCTTGCCTGTTTGAATGAGCTTTTTTTTGTTTTTTTGTTTGGCAACTTGAAAACAGACGGCCATTTTGGCTAGCTCGTCTAAACTGTATATAGTTGAACTTTACAGAGATTGTTCACATATTTTACCGGAATTTGTTGTAGCTTAAGAGTTACAACAGTAGCAAAATAAAAGCGTTAGTATACTAATCTATGACTTTAAAACTAAACCAAACTTGTGGTTGTACCAACTCAATCCATATGAATCTGTACTAAACAGATCCATAACGATATCCAAACGATATTTGTATTTGGACAAATATTGCCCAAATACTGTACATTCCCACTCCTCTTCACTTTCCATTCTTTTATTCCTCTAACTTTTCTCTTTCCTCTTCATATAATTAATCCATCCTTTCTTCCCTCACAGGTAACAGCTTTAAGTCGAAGGTTTGAAAAATATCTCAAAATAGTCCATTCTGAACTTTGTCATCCTCTCAGCTTGAAGTAAAGACTCCGCGTCATAAACGATTCCTTCAGAAAACCATCTGAACTCCACCTGCTTGTCTAAAACGTTCCTATTATGCAGTAACCTGTCATCGTTGAGGTTGTGATTCTGGTTGTTGAAGCACATTTTACTGCTTATTTTTGTGCTCCGTCTTCTCAGCACTTGCTGGAAAGTGTTGAAATAAATGACAGAATTCTATTTCAGTGACTGTGAGGTCAGACTGAGGCGTGAAGAAGTTTATATCATGATGTCTAAAGTAGATGAATGTTGCCGTTCGTGTTGTATCAAGAATGGGTGGGGTAGTTTGACAAATAAATCCAGTTTCCATTTTGCTAGGACTGATCTGATGCAATGGAAACATCCTGATCAAGTAATGGGATTACTTATTTAGACAACTGCATCATCAAATTGTGATTTTATAATTCTAAAAGAAAAATCTTAATTTTTGTATCTTTATCCATGTACTGATCTCTGTCCTGAGCATGACCAGCCTGAGGAGGCCTCTGTGCGTGATCTACTGTCCCGTTTTTCATCAGGATGAAACCCATTCACTGATTTTTTTTTTTCAGTTATAAAACTGTAGAGCAGAATAAGCAAATGTTTAATAAACAGTGTGCTCGCCCCGGAAGGGATCCCTCTTACATGTGGATCCCCATGAGGTTTCTTTAAAAAAAAAAAAAATTTCCCCCACTACTAGGTTTTTGGATTTTTTTTTGTTACCGTGAAGGAGGGTCCAAGGGTAGGATTGTACTGAAATTGTTTTGCTAGCTTTTGTTGTTTAGCCTTTAGCTGTGTTTGTGTATCTCCTTTTTTTTCCTGCTCCATGTTTTTGTACTTTTTTTTCAATCGGCAATGTAAAGCCCATTGAGACCGTTGTTCTGTAATATTGGGCTATACAAATAAAATTGAATTAATTGATTACTTTAACAAATTATTAATAGAAGATGAGAAGATTCGACATCCGCCAAGTTACCATGGTATCCGTTGCTATGTCTCACCTACCATAATTAGAATTAACAACTTGAATCTCAAACTTTAAAACCAAAGCTAAGTCAAACAAACTTGGAAAGAAAATGAGGCATAGATGTTGGTTTTATTCAATGCTTCAATAACATTCAAAGGTTAGAAACCTGTCAGGAGAGTAGTCTGTTCCCCCTCTGTGTCCTGTTTCCCCCCTCCCTCTTGTCTGTGTGTGTGTGCAACAAGTCACACCTGAAACCATCTATTCATCTGCTGGAGCATAAATGGATCAGTTTTTGACACACTCTTTGGTTGCTGGCTATGGCCGGTCAATCTCTCTGATCAAACTCTCGAGCAATGACCAGAGCAATGGTCGCTTTTTATTTTCGAAAGCGCAGGGAATTTCGGTTCACTGGTAGGCGTAATTTACCAACACTGGTATTTCGCGACATTCAATGAACTGAACTGAACTGAACACTCTACGCCAGATCGTTTGCTTACCATGCTTGACCTGTTACCAGTTTTTGGCTCCAGTTCCTACTTCAGAACCTGCCAAATTATTCTGTTTTGGTCTTCTTTATTTGGACTTTTTAAACAATCTAATAAATCTGCTTGTGATTTTTTTCATCTGAGCCTGTCTGTTGTGTCAAATGTATATTTTGGCCTTAACTCCATTTCATGACAAAAAAACCCAAATTGAAAAAGCAAAAGTCTTTCAAAAAGACCTAGTTTTCCAAAAATCTAATCAGCATTGAAGCATATGAATGTATTTAAGCATAGATCGTAATTTTTAGTTAAAAATTGTGAAGATGTATTAATTAAAAAACTCACCACAGTTCTTCAAAATATAAAGAATAGTAACGGAGGCCACCTTGACGCATCAAAGGACACTTGTGTTATCAGGTTATTCACTAAAGTGATGGTTTATAATCTGAGTGTTTAATCTAAAACATGTATTTCAAACTATAAAACCGGAGAGCCAGAGTTATTTCCTTACCGTTTTTACTATCTTCATCTAACATCTTGTGAGTGGATTGTTCAACCCCTGCAGAGGACAAATTGGAGTTTATGGAGCTTGTATTCAAGACTGAACATTTAAATGAATACTGTCTGAAGTCCTTGTACCATGTCAGCTTTCCAAAGTGTTTGGTCCCAATAAATCAGCAAACTGTGCTGTTTGGTGCTTTTTTTTTCCCCTCCTGCAGACCGGTGAGTCACACTGCCGGCAGTGGAACAGAATGACATTCATGTTTTGGAAAAAGGAAGGGACGTACAGAGAAGTCTAAAGTCACTTATCCGCCAATGTTCATGATATAAGATTAAATTTACTGGTCCTATTTTTAGCACGTCTGCGTGCCCACACGTTCTAAAATTTATCATTTTTGGTTTTACGTCGAGGAGCCGCCATGTGTCTGTTTATGAGCATCACTGCCATTTTGTTGGCTTTTAAAGACATGTCATTCGAGTTTGGTGATTTCAGATGCGCTTGACATGTGTGCTCATATTTCTAAAGAAAAATGTCAGTCAGAGGCTGTCAGCCATGACAGGAGGAAGACGGAGACCCATGTTGTCAGAGCAACGGAGACAACTGATTTGTTGGTTTCTATGGCTGGTTTCTGAAAAGGGATGTCACAGATATGTGAAATATAAAAGTGCTTTGGTTTTATCTTTGCGCCAGACGTTTCCATCATTGTCAACTTCATTCACCTTGCATACACAGACTCTGATTTATGTTTCAATAATCTTTATGCTGAAACTATTAAGAAGCAAGACAATTGAGATAAAAACACTTGATCTTATTTGTAGTTAAAGAGATTTTTTAGTAGTAAAAATATGGAAATACGCAACTTATCCGAATAATAAGATTATAGAACTCTGAATGTCAAATTTCATAATGAGAGGGATCCAAATGGAAAAGTGAGGCTACAGGGTGAAGAGATAAAGAAGGTGGAAGATTTTAAGTACTTAGGATCAACAGTCCAGAGCAATGGAGAGTGTGGAAAAAAGGTGAAGAAGCGTTTGCAGGCAGGCTGGAACGGGTGATAGAAGAGTTTCAGCTAAAATGAAAGTGAAAGTGTACAAAACCGTGGTGAGACCGGCGATGCTGTTTGGTCTAGAGACAGTGGCACTAAGGAAAAGACAGGAAGCAGAGATGGAAGTAGCAGAATTGAAGATGCTGAGGATCTCTCTGGGAGTGACCAGGATGGACAGGATCAGGGGAACAGCACATGTTAGAGGTTTTGGAGATAAAGTCAGAGAAGCCAGGCTGAGATGGTTTGAACATGTGCAGAAGCGAGGTTAGGTTACAAGTTCCTATGTACTTCTTCCGAGTACGTCGGAAGAAGGATGCTGGGTTTGGAACCACCAGGAAAGAGGCCTACAGTAAGACCAAAGAGGAGGTTCATGGATACTGTGAAGGAAGACATGAAGATAGTTGGCGTGACCGAAGAAGATTCAGCAGATAGGGTTAGATGGAAGTAACTGGCTTGCTATGGCGACCCCTGAAGGGAGATGCTGAAAGGAGAAGAAGAACTCTGAATGTCGGGGGTTCGAGTCCCGAGTGGGATGACACTTGGAATGCTGGCCTTTCTGTGTGGAGTTTGCATGTTCCCCTGTGCGTGGGGGGTTTTCTGCAGGTACTCCAATTTTCTCCCAATCTCCAAAAACATGCGTGTTAGGTTAATTCGTTGGTACCAAATTGAGTCATGAGTCTGTGTGTAGATGATTGTGTAGGGATGGCCTCGTGACAGACTGGTGGCCTGTTCATGGTGTATGTACCGCTTGCTTTAAATCAGCACCCCCTGGGACACTGTTAGATAATAAGCAATTCAGAAGATGAACAAACTCTGAGTTAAACATCAAGAAGCATAAATGTGTCTTGTGCAAACTCGATAAAATGCTGATTTCTTCTTTTTTTTTTAGGTCATGGTGAAAGATAATAAACAAATTCTTCCAGTGAGAATAGTATTTCCATGAGGTTTATATGGAATCATGAGTCTGGGATGAAGCATTTCGTGTGAGATTAGCGCTCAACAAATCCCACGTTCGTATTGCAAATCCAAAATATTCTCAATTGGACAGATATCTGGAGGATTTGTTGGTTTAATCAGGACCGGGAATCAGCATAGCCATCTTTTTAACCATAATTGCTATGTGCCAGAGAGTGAAGCCAGTGGTTTATCAGCCGGCCCCAGATAAACTGAAGGAGACGGTATGGTGTAGACTAGTGTCATCCTCATATGACCTCTTCTATGCAGAAAAAAAATATCAATGCGTTAACATCAAGCAGGTAAGACTCTTCATCTTCTTCTTTCAGCATTTCTTTTCATGGGTCAGATCAGTTTTTTTCCATCTAACCCTATCTCCTGAATCCTCTTTGGTAACGCCAACTATCTTCATGTCTTCATTCACTGTATCCATGAACCTCCTCTTTGGTCTTCCTCTAGGCCCCTATCCTGGTGATTCCAAATCCGGCATCCTTCTTCCGATGTACTCTCTCTCTTTCCCCTGTGCATGTCCAAACCATCCCGGTCTAGCCTCTCGGACTTTTTCTTGAGCACATTTTACTTACATTATTTGAGTCATTAAGGGTGTGACATTGGGCTTTCAACATTAATTACACATGCTAAAATGATAAATTGCACATTTGTAACTCTTTTCTAACCTTTCTCTTTTCGAACCTCTTTCAACTAGCCTCCAAGATGCCTACCAAGAAATCTAAGACCAGGAAGCTCCGAGGCTCCGAGGACATGTGAGCCATGGACATGGTTGTGTTAGGAAACACAGGAAGCATCCTGGAGGTCATAGAAATGCTGGTGGTCTGCATCACCACAGAATCAACTTTGATAAATACCGTCCAGGCTGCTTCAGTAAGGTGAGCATGAGACATTACCACCTGAAAAAGAACACAACCTACTGCCCTACCATCAACCTGGACAAACTGTGGACTCTGGTGAGGGAACAGACCAGGATGAACTACGACAAGAAGCCTCATGGACCTGCTCCTGTAGGCCTAATTTTTAGCCCACTCTAAAATTATGAAATAAAATAAAACAGGTTTCAACTGCAACACTTTTTTTAATGAGCCCATTATAGAGTGGCGGCCATATTTCAAAGATGGAGCCACTATGAGGCCTCAGATCCCAAGAACGATGAGGAACTGAGTGAAATGGTTGGGGTTTTTGTGTGTGTGTGTGTGTTTGTGTGAAACAGAAAGAAATACAACCTCTCAGTCGTCTTGGCAAAAGTGGAGCCTTCCAGAATGTTCAACACACACAATGTCAGACCTCACTTGAAGGACTCAATGTATCTTAATGATTTGTTGAGAGGGTCTGACAAGCTCAAATTGATTTAAAATGACTGCTTTTATGTCTGACATAAAGTAAAAATATGTTGTCCTGAAAGTTTATTTTTGTGCCAGGTGAAAAAAATCACTTAAAAAACATCATTTGAACTTTCAACTAAACACACTTTGGCTCAAATAACAAATAAACTACATTAGTTTTACTTGAAACGGCCAGCTGAACAAACAGTAACAGGTGAGGGTGGCCCAAAAAAATTCACCTAAAACATCCAAAATAGGGTGGTTGGTCAATTCAAATCGCCCATACAGACCAGGGGCGGATCCAGGATTTTCTAAATGGGGGAGGAGCAAAACGAGCACCTGTGGTGCATTATCCAGCAATTTGATGCATAATTTGCCCAAAGTTTATAATAATTAAAGTAGTAAGAACACTTTTTTTTTAACCAAAAGGGGGTTGGGCGGTGTCCACCTTCCACGCCCCTCCCTGGATCCGCCCCGGCAGACAAATGAGCATGGGTTTGGTTGCCTGTATAATTGTGTTCCTGTGACAGATTGGTGACTTGTACAGGATCTTCCCTGCTTCATAGCTTCAAAGTAGCCAAAACCAGCTATGACAGTCCCCGCAATCCAGTTGTAGTTTAAAAATTTTAAATTAAACATGTTATTTTGCAGTTTATCTTCCACAAGTAGCAGTCATAACTCAGTGGTAGAGTGGCTATCTTTGGCCCAAAGACTTGCAACTTTGATTCCAAGCTCATGCTGAAGTATTCCTGCAGAGGTCACCTAACCCCCAGTTTGTCCAACCACTAGTGCTGTCATATCTGCCAACTGACATAAAAAAATAAAAAAAATCAAGGTCATTTAGTGCAAAGGCAGACATGCAGAAAACATCACATTAACTGTTATTTGGACAACTTTATGAATTATGTACAAAAACACCTCTTCGTCATCTCGGCCCTGAATCGTCTCTAAAAAGGCAGATGGTGGGTGTGCTTTTCTACTTTTTGAGGTAGAAATGAAAACGAGCATCCCAGCTGTTTTCAAAGACAGCTGTGAAAAGCAGCATCTGCGACAGCGTTGAAGGCATGAAGGACATCATACGTGTGAAGGTAAGAAAGACAAAGATGAATGATGGAATTTTAGAAAGACATTTGGGAACATCGAGGTGACACATTCACCCAGGTAATCAATCATTATTTCAGCAGGATAATATTTGAACTTACTTCATAGGACTTCTACTAACATTTGAAAAATGTCTCATTTACTTTTCAAAGACTACATTGAGAACTCTGTGAAACCAAAATGAGACAGCAGTCCATATGTCATTTGTCTAATGTGGGTCCTATCAGCGTGCATATCCAGCAAATCTCAATTTAATCCTGACAAGATTTCACATGAAGTTCCAGATCTGTGTGTCTCTTTGTGATCACTAACCGAGAAATTCTCCAAAGGAACTCAATGTATTCTGAACCTGACTTAAGTTAAGAAACTTCTTCAAAACAATTCAGACAGAGAAATTGAAGAAGCTTGGTAAATCCTTAGAATTGTTTGGAAAAGTCATACGGACTTCATTAAATTTAATTTTTCCGTTCCGTCATCTTCCGCTCATCTGGGGCCAGGTTGCGGGGGCAACAGCTTCAGACAGGAAGCCCAGGCTTCTCTGACCCCGGCTGCATCCTCCAGCTCACCCAGAAGGATCCCGAGTCATTCTCTGGCCAGCTGTGAGACATAGTCTCTCCAGCGGGTCCGGGGTCTGCCTCTCGGTCTCCTCCCAGTGGCACGTGCCCGAAACACCTCCCCAACGAGGTGCTCGAGGGGCATCCCGACCAAATGGCCAAACCACCCCATTTGGCTCCTCTCGACCTGGAGGAGAGGAGCTCGACACTGAGCTCCTCTTGGATGGCAGAGTTCCTCACCCGATCTCTGAGTGAGAGCCCAGCCACCCTGCGGAGGAACCTCATTTTGGCCGCTTGTACCCGCGATCTCATTCTTTCTGTCACCACCCACAGCTGGTAACCATAGGTGAGGGTTGGAACGTAGATCGACTTGTAAATCGAGAGCTTTGCTTTTCGGTTCAGCTCTCTCTTTACTACGACGGACCGATGCAGCATCCTAGTTATTGCTGGCGCTGCACCGATCCGCCTGTCGATCTCCCACTCTATCCTTACCCCACTCGTGAACAAGACCCCGAAATACTTAAACTCCTCCACTTGAGGCAGGACCCTGTCCCTGACCTGAAGGGGGCATTCCACCCTTTTCCGGGCGATGGTCTGTTCAATACCCACTGCTTTTGTTTTTGTAATGGTGTGGTTATTAAGGGGCTGCACAATGATGCAGTGGTTAGCACAGTGGCCTCACAGCAAGACGGTTGTGGGTTTGGGTGTCAGCGTCGAGTCTGAGGCTTAGAACAGTGGTCTTTCTGTGTGGAGTTTGGCTGTTCTCCCATGTAAACATGGGTTTTTTCCGGTTTCCTCCAACTGTGAAATTGGCCCTAGCAATAGGAGTGTGACTGTATATGGCCTTCTATGGGTGGGGTCCACAACTGACTGGCGACCTGTTCAAGGTGTACTTTGCCTCTTGCTTGAAATCAGCCAGGATAGGCTCCAGCACCCCCTGTGGCACCTTTAGAGATGAGTGGTCCAGATGGTTAACACATTTGAGGCGGTGGCTCAGTGGTAGATCGTTCACCCTCGGACCGAAAATTAACTGGAAGTTTGCGTGTTCGATTCCCACTGAGTTCACGTCTAGGGTTCTTGGAGAAGACACCTAACCCCTGTTTCTCCCACTATTGGTGCCGTCATAAGTGGCAGCCTGCTGCGGTGTAATGCAGCACACAAATTTCCTGGTGAGGGGTAAAGAAAGTATATATTTCTTTTTTTTTTCCATATCATATCAGTGTCGCAATGGACTGTATATGATCTATTTGAAATCTGAGCCACTTTCATTAAAATATTTTGTATGTCTTTTTCAAAAAAGTATTTTACCAAACACACAAATCCCAAAGTAGCGGACGAATGTTCAAAGTTTTGACACAGCAATCTGAAATTCTTTTACTGAACAAATCAAAAGAAGAAGAACATGCTGCGGATTGCCTTTCGCACATCTCTGCAAGAAAATATGTGATTGAAAAAAATATAAAATTTGAATTGGGACTTTGACCTTGACTAAGAACCAATTCTGAAAAATGCAAGCCTGCAAAAACTTGTCTTTTGTGTTCTGGTGAATGGTTTGTCAGCTACAGGACTGAACCATCTGCAGGCTATTGTAACATTAATTTACAGCAAAGTGGGCGAGTGGAAGTAAAAGCATAGAAGGTCAGTTTCATTTTCAGTAAAATGACATCTGGCCTTCTCTTGTCCATATTTCTGAGATTGAAAATTAGAGAAAAGGAAATTATAAACATACCTGTTCAGACCAAAGCTTTGGCTTTAATATCACAGAATGACGTCTTCTTTTATCCATATTAAACTCCAGTCTATGTCTTTCTTTGTTGATCAACACACACAACCTTTTTATATGTTGCTTTGTGGTCTGGATTTTGTAAGGTGATCTAACACCTTCCTGTACGAAGCAGCATAAACTCCATATCAGCATTTGTAATTACCACAGCTCTTATGTTAGATCATCTCTATGCGGACCACCGTCATCAGTGAGTCTTGACTTCCCATGACCCTGTCACTGGTTCACGGGTTCTTCAGCATGAAACTATTTATAGCTGATCTTGACAACTGGACAGTGAAAGTATGCCCACAAGAGCTACAGTTGTGGAGATTCTTCCACCCAATTGGGTAGCCATTTTAACTCTCAAATATGCGGAGAAGTGGAGTTATATGTGGAGTAGGGCTGAAACAACTAATCGAATTAATCGATTGTAATCGATTATTGAAATAGTTGTCGACTAATTTAGTCATCAATTAATCGTTTAGAACGTTTTTGCTGTCAACTGCACTTAATATTACACAACTTGATTGTTTTTTATGTATTTTTACTCATGTTAACCTAGGCCATTTTTGTTTGGTACTGTACCTCTGAACAAGGTTAAATTTGCAAATCTAAAACTGTTAACGATTTCTTGTTTTTAAATGTGATCCTGAATGGTCAACAGTTTACATTTTATGTTTTTTTAGCCAGTCCTATAAAATACATTTTATGGTTGCTCGTGATTTACCTTTACTGTATACAGTAAGTAGATTTATTATTTTATATTTGCTGTAGAACTGGTAATATACTCCATTATATACATACATATATACTATATTTCACAGAAAGATTAACGTTTATACTTATTAGAATGAGCCCAACGTGTTGTTTAAGTGGTTATGAGTTGTGTTTTGCATAACTACATTCAATAAAATGCCAAAAAAACTATTATTTATTAAGTTGCCAATTTTACCCGATTAATCGATTAATCGAGCTAATAATCGCCAGATTAATCGTTCATCAAAATACTTGTTAGTTGCAGCCCTAATGTGGAGTTATAAGATCACACGAAAAGACAGACAACTAATCAATTTAAAATTAGCTTGAGTCTTTCGTTAACAGCTCCGAATTCTCACAACCTTGATCTCAGCAACCTGTTCGCAAAGTTCTCACCGACAACAAATCCTGTTTTTGTTGCTGGTTACAAAACGAAATGAGGTCACACACACAGCTTTAAGCTTCCGAAATGCTTGACTTTATCTACGGAAACTGCAACACATTTAGCAATGATCAGAGCATCTACAAATTACGTGGATCACAGAAAACTTGTTTTTCTCCGAGTCCACAGAGCAAGCTCAACACAAAGAGTAGACAGCTTGTATTTGATCTGTTAGATCAGTTCCTTTAGTTTCGTAGGAGCCACAAAGATAAGACGTTTTACAAAAGACCAGAAAAGGGATGGAAAAATTGGTAGATCTTGCTAGAAAACAAATTACTCATCTACATATTTTACCTTTTAAGCACATAAAAGTAGAGCAAAATGATCAGGAATTAATATGTGTGAAATGGGAAATCTTTAATCATCGTCATCGTTATGTCCTGTTACAACTGTGTTGATGGTTAAATGAAACATTTTCTAGGTTTCATTGATTCACAGCCACTGTGTGAATCAATAAAAAACATTTTTAACTTAGTCTGTTTTGATATATTTGACTAAAAATGAGAACTACGTAATATTGCGATGGCTGCAGCAAATTTTCTTATTTCTTACATTTAAAATAATAATAAAAAAAAAAACCTTGTTTCATATTTTCGCATACATGACTTATTATTTTGTTAGAAATGGTTTCGAAACTATTTTGTGATTAATTTTTTAGATGCATTTGCTGTCTCAACATGATTTTGTTTCTGCATGCATTTTAATTTCCATCCATTTTATTCTAATAAAATCCTATAAAATCAAAAACCAAAAGACTCAAGAAACTGGTAAAAAAGCTGGATCTGTCGTTGGCTACACGCTCACCTGCGTGGAGGAGATAGCGAGGGACAAAATGATGACAAAGCTGTTGTAATCATGATGATCCCTTCCCACATCCTCCATACATCTGTGGACCACCTGAAGAGCAGCTTCGGTATCTACTTCTGCAACCCTCCTGCTCAAAGGAACGGTACAGAAAATAATTTTTACCAAAGGGTCGGCGTAATAAGCGTTTGCTTCAGCCGATACCTTTTCGGTCCTTTGCTGGAATATGGTTGTCTTCTTTATTTCATTGATATGAGGTTGCACTGTGACCGAAATAAATAAATAAATAAATAAATTTCCCTTCGGGATCAATACACCAGGGATTAATTCAACAGTCTTTGACACATTTGCTGCTTGTCCTGGGGAGGGAATCTCTCTTTCATGTTGATCCCCGGGAGGTTTCTTCTTTTGTTACCCCCACTTCTGAGTTTTTTAGAGTTTTTTTCACACCGTGAAGGAGAATTGTGCTGAAATTGTTTAGGTAACTTGTTTAGTTAGCTTTTAGGTATGTATTTTAGGTATGTATTGCATAGGTATGTAGGTATGTATGTAAAATTGCACGTAAATTATACAAAAAATAAACTGTCTAAAGTAATAGCAATCATTTATAGATTCAGATTTGTCCTAACTAAAAACAGTTTGTTTATATTAAATAATACATTAGTACTTCCATATATAACTTATTGTATCAAGATTTGGGGAAATACGTACAAAACTAACACAAAAAAAAAATTATATTTTACAAAAAAAAAGCAATACGAGCAATAACATTTTCATCTTATAATCAACCAACCAATAATCTATTTATAAATTTAAAAACATTAAAGTTCTATGATTTAGTGGAATTACACACTTTAAAATTTATGTTTAAGATAAAAAAATGTGATGTCAAACTCTCTACAAAATATGTTTAATATTAGGAAAAGTCCATACGAACTAAGAGGAAATGTTATGTTCATTAAAAATAAATTTAGAACAAATTTTAAAAAAATCTGTATTTCCATTAAAGGTGTGGATCTTTGGAATAATTGTGATGATGAACTTAAATTATGTTTAAATCTTTTCTGTTTAAAAAAGAAATTTAAGTTATTATTACTTAAAAAATATGCAAGTCTTGATGGTTAAATTCAAGCTTATGTATAATGTAAACAATTATAGTAACAATTGTATTACTTTTTATACTTGTATTACTTTTTCATTTGATGTTCTAATTTTCATTTTATGTATTATGATTGATTTATGTTTTATGATGGATTTCTAAGTATTTACTTATAAGTTTTTTGCTTTTATGATGATTTAAAAAAAGGGTAGACGAAATAAGCTGTTTGCTTCAGCCGATACCTTTTCGGTCCTTTGGTAAAATATAATTATTTTTTTTTCTTTCTTTCTTTAATGTGAAATTACACTGTGACCGAAATAAATAAAACTTGAACTTGAATTTCTATGTCTAATTTTTTTTCTTTTTTGTTCCATGTTTTTTAGGATTTTTTCTACCTGCAATTTGAAGACCATTGAAACCATTGTGACATTGGGCTATACAAATAGAATTAAATTAATATAGTATTTTCAGTTCCCAGGTGTTTTGGGCATGTTCCACCAGGAAGAGACCAAGAGGCAGACCATGGACCCACTGGAGGGACTATGTCTCATAGCTGGCTGGGGAATGACTCGAGATCCTTCTGGGTGAGCTGGAGGATGCAGCTGGGGTGAGAGAAGCCTGGGCTTCCCGTCTGAGGCTGTTGCCCCTGTGACCTGGCCCCGAATAGGTGGTAGACGTCAGAACGGAAATTTTCAATTTAATTCCATGCATTTTGTCCTCCAAGTCACTCGATCTGCCATTAGGTTTTGTGAGCCATTCCTGAGTTGTATTCAGGCAAGAGGCAAGGTGCACCCGGTACAGTTTGTCGCAGGTCCACACAGACAAACAACCAGTATGCCGACTCTCGTGGGCAATTTAAAACGAGCCCATTAGTCGCCCGAGTAAAGCAAGAACTTACAACTATATGAACAACAGTACCACAATGAACAGGAAATGTTATCGGTTGTGGTCATCCCTCGTATTGGAGACATGATTGCAGGGGTGAGGCACATGAGAACACTTGACAAACTGCTTTCCATTGTGGACAGTCCTCTCCACCTTCTCTATCAAACAATAGAGCCAGAACTGTTCATTCTATACCAGTTCTCCAATGGCTCCCACACAAAATACCACTGGACGCCATTCATTCTCTACAATAACTCACCTTTCACTAACAGTAAAAACCCACATGCTGATTCTGAAGCAGTCTATTTTAAGCCAATCTCACAGCTCTCTTGTAAATAATTGATTCTGTTCCGTTCCGTTATCTTCCGCTTGTTTCGGGGTCGGGTCGCGGGGGCAACAGCCTCAAACGGGTAGCCCAGCCTTCTCTCTCCCCGGCTGCATCCTCCAGCTCACCCGGAAGGATCCCAAGTCGTTCCCCGGCCAGCTGTGAGACATAGTCTCTCCAGCGGGTCCGGGGTCTGCCCCTTGGTCTCCTCCCGGTGGGACGTGCCGGAAACACCTCGCGCTCGGGGGGCATCCTGACCAGATGGCCGAACCACCCCATCTGGCTCCTCTCGACCTGGAGGAGGAGCGGCTCGACACCGAGCTCCTCCCGGATGGCAGAGCTCCTCACCTGATCTCTGAGTGAGAGCCCAGCCACCCTGCGGAGGGAGCTCATTTCGGCCGCTTGTACCTGCGATCTCATTCTTTCGGTCACCACCCACGGCTGGTGACCATAGGTGAGGGTTGGAACGTTCGATCATGATTTTGTGATATGATATTTGTTAAATGTGTTAAAAAAAAAACTTAAGCTATTAAAATATATATAGATATAGAATTTATGTTTGATTAAACTTCCCTGAAACAACATTATTCCAATTTTCTGGTTCATAAAGCGATACATTTTAAGTGATTTCTTTTTTTTTTTGGAAAAATAATTTAACACATTTTTTTTATTTTTAGCATTTTGCTTCCATCTAGTGGGAAAAATCACAACCAATAAGCTCTTCTCTGATTGGTTTAATTGGTGATGTGCTTTTTTCTGATTGGCCTGGATAACTTATACAGGCTTTTAAAAAATAACCACACGGAAACAAATAAATATGAATTTCTTAGCATCATAAAAACAAAAACCCTTGATCATAATTTTAAAATAATTTAAGAATGTTTAAATCAGTCACAAAAAATTATTTGTTGAGGTAGTCGGGCTTTTATAAACACTGACAGCTCTTGTTTCCTTCCGGAAGACTAAAGCGGACGGGACGCTTCCTCTCGTTTTGTTATGAGAGTTTAATTCCAATATTTTCTAGTAAAATGAGCGGATTAACTTGTTTATTGTGCATGCTATGGCTCTTCACTGCATCGGATTTTGCTCTGGTTGGAGGTGATATCACAGATGGAAACACGGAGCATCTAAAGAGAGAACATTCTCTGATGAAACCATATCAAGGTAGCACAGCTGTTAGCATGATGGCTAACATGCTTTTTAATTTTGCACAAACAATCTAATTTATTCAGTCTTAAATCAGTCAAAAGGTTAAAAAAATAGATAATATGGATACACATGCTTATAATTGGTTTTAATCTGTGTCTAAAGTTAATTTAGTTAAATTACTGATAAAGACAAATAAAGTACACTGCTAATAGCCTCCATCAAAACTTTATTTAAATCTGTAAATCAGACAATTTACACAGTAATTTAACAAGTAATTTCATATGGTTTAATATTATTTTCCTGATAAAATTAGTATCCAAAATTACAAAGAAGAATCACAAGATCAGAGAACTCTTATTTCATTGATTTCTGAAATATATGCATGTGTTCAGAATTTGCTTCTTAAATGAAGATGTTAGGTTGAAAATGTAAATACGTCTTTTGTTACTTCTTCTGTTTTAATCATTCAAAGTATCTTTTGTTACTGTGATCTCCAGCAGCAGGCAGTTCCTGGTCAGATTTGTGACAAAAGTCATGTCAACATGTTAAGATTGTTTCCTGAGCATCCCCCACCTTTCCACTTAAGCAGGGTCTGGAACTTTCTTTTCCTGACTACTCTGTTAGAACACACCTCTTGTTTCCCATTACATAGAGGGACACATTTCTTTGTAGGCTATTCTAGTCTGGTGAGAATGCTACCCTTGTGACAAGTAAAATAAAGAAATATCTCCTTTGTTCTCTTGTCAGCACAGATCTAGGGTAAAGATTAATAACTTTCCCCCCTACCAAGAGATTACAAGTAAAATAATGCACATCTCTTTTTTTCCCCCAATAAGGTAAACTAAGAAATAGTGGATATACAGTATGATGATGTAAATAAGAGATTTGGAATTAAATAAGATTATCCATGAAGTTCCTTCTTAAAATTTTTGAGATCATAAAACCAACTTGAAACAATCTCTTGCCCACAGGTCTCTCAAACTGTTACATTTATCTACGACAAAGTCTTTTAAACTCGTTTGTGTCAAAATGACACTTTGTTGCCTTTAAGATGAGTCCAAATTGTTTGTCTAACCTGTTTATGGTATTTTTTTCCAGAAAAAAGACAATCTAAACTATTTAAGTTTTGCAACAAAAGGTTTTTAAATTTCTGATGAGTAACTGAACATAAGCAGACACTCCCGGACCCGCTAAGTGGTTTTTCAGGAATTTAAGTCAACAATGATGCAACACTTATGGAGATAATTGTTTGCTGGAAATGTGCTTGAAATGAGAATATTGATTTCATTCTTATAAGAATTGTGTGTTATAGAACTATAAGATGACTAGGTAGTCTCTGGTTGTTTTTCCTGACTAAAATAAATTAAAAAGTGTTTCAAAGTTGTCATCTGCACAGTGTATTTGATGATCGAGACGTTCCGGATATCAAATACACCGCTCATTAGAAAAAATTTTCTACAATGGATCATTCAAGACGAATGAAAAATTACAAAATGAAATATGAAAACAAGCCTCGTAATTTTAGTTCAAATGTTGTTGCTTATGTCTTTCTTTCGCAGAGATCCCAAGTTTTTGGCTTCACAAAGCGAGAGATTTTGGGGTAAGGGTGGCGTCGTGACATCATGAAGTCACATCCGCCAATAGACAACACCCGTCATGACAGTTGGCGTAAAACAAACCGTTCAAAACATTAGAAAGCAGCTGAAAAACTGTGCTTGTTCGCACTTTGTTTTGCAGTTCATTTGCAGTACACAAGCTGTCACATGACCAAAGTTTCCGGATGTTTGACTTTTTCCATACGTTCACAAAAAATAATACTGGCAATAGACAATGCAGATGGCTACTAGCAGCGTTCACATGCACTGCAGCAGGCGATGCCATGTGCTTAGCCCAATTATACCTATTGATATTCATGGAATGCACTAGAGTGTTCATCATGTGGGAGTTTTATTAGCTTTGGCGAGTGAGCGTGACATACAGTAGGTCTTAATTGCGGGTGTTTCCCGCCCGCCCAAGTCTGCGGGAGACTTGGCATGTCTGCTATCAATTTTTTTGGACTGCTTGTCCAACACAAGTTGCCTATTCCAGAGCCTATCCAAGGCTAACTTATTCTAACCCTCTACACACAATTGACCATATCTGTATGCTTTCAATTAAAGAGAGATATACTAAACAAACTCTCTTTCAATTTTAAAAAAGTGTGTGTATTTGTTCACAAAAAAATGTTCAAATGTAACAACCTACGTACGTCAGTTATAAACATCTGTTCCAAAAGGAAAGAATGATCAAGTGGTGCCCTCTGCACTGAGTCAGATGGAGAGGGATGTTTGATCGGATGGGGGTCTGGGCCTGTCCGGTGTTATGTGTGGATGAGAGTGAAAGGATTGTTTGTCTTTGTAATGTTACTTTATTCTAATGCATCTAATGGTTCTAATGTGTGGTGATGATTGGGTCGGACGGGGGTGTGGAATCAGTAAAAGTGTTCATCGATCCCCTTTTTAAACCACGCATCGACTTTGAATTAATGATCTAAATCTGGGAAGAATCTTTGAAACTGTTAATATTTCCAAAAGAGAACAAAAGCTAAAAACAATTGATTTCTTACTGGTTTTCATGTTGCAGGTGTCGGCAGCGGCCTGTCTACTCAGTGGGACTTCTGGGGAAGCACATTAGTGACGAGCTCATACGTCCGACTCACTCCAGATGAGAGGAGCAAACAGGGTTCCATCTGGAACACCATGGTGAGGGGAGACCCTAAAACATCTCAGATCTCTGTGATCATTCTGTGACGTCAGCATTAGTAACGTCTTCTGTAAACTATTGCTGCATCCCACAGCCGTGTTACTTGAAGGACTGGGAGATGCACGTGCATTTTAAGATTCATGGATCTGGAAAGAAAAATCTCCATGGGGACGGGATTGCCATCTGGTACACAAAGGACAGACTGCATCCTGGTAAGTTGGATTACTTCAGCTTATGCAGGAAGAAGATTCAGACCGTCTTGTTCTTAGAGCCTCCTTCTCATGGAGGGAAAAAATAAGACGTATCAGTGACGCCCTGTGGTGGATGAAGTACTCACTTTTTGTACTTAAGTAAAAGTAAAGATAATTAGGCAAAAAAAATTACTTAAGTAAAAGTATCAATAAAAAAAATCTACTTAAGTAAAGGTACAAAAGTAATTGGTGTAAATTTTACTTTTTAAATAAAAAGTAAAAGTATTCGATCATAATTCAAATGTTATTTTTTGTGCTGTAGGGTCACAAATAAATACTTTGCAGGGGCGGATCCAAGTAGAGGGGGGTGCCCCAACCCCGTACCCTCCCACTCGACCAGAAGAATCCAATTGCTAGTCAAGCTAGTCACCAAAATGCAGGAAAAAAACTCTTATTTTTCAAAATGTTCTGGGAGGGAGGCCCCCAGTCCTCCTGTACATCACGCCCCGCCTCGCCCCCTTCAGAAAATCCTTGGAGCCGCCCCTGCTCCATTTAATGATTGCTCAACCTTTTACTTCAAAGTAAACACAACAAACAACAATCTTCTGACTCTTTTTCAATTTTTGCTACATTTGTTGTTAGTTTTTTGGCGCTGAATGAATGCGGAAAATGTTTACTCTTCATTCTGATTGGTCCTCGATTCATTACTTCTTCTCCTTCTTGGAGACCGCAGGCAATCAACTGCTTTCCGTACAGGTTGATTTTGGCAATTGTAAAAATGGTCAATTTGATTTTGAAAATGTAACGAAAAATTATAAACAGATTTTTAAAAAGTAGCGAAGTAAAAGTAAATGTAAAAGAAGTAAATGTAGTGAAGTAAATGTAAAAGAAGTAAATGTAGTGAAGTAAATGTAAAAGAAGTAAATGTAGTGAAGTAAATGTAAAAGAAGTAAATGTAGTGAAGTAAATGTAAAAGAAGTAAATGTAGTGAAGTAATTGTAAAAGAAGTAAATGTAGTGAAGTAAATGTAAAAGAAGTAAATGTAGTGAAGTAAATGTAAAAGAAGTAAATGTAGTGAAGTAAAAGTAAATGTAAAAGAAGTAAATGTAGTGAAGTAAAAGTAAATGTAAAAGAAGTAAATGTAGTGAAGTAAAAGTAAATGCAGTGAAGTAAAAGTAAATGTAAAAGAAATAAATGTAGTGAAGTAAAAGCAAATGTAAAAGAAGTAAATGTAGTGAAGTAAAAGTAAATGTAGTGAAGTAAAAGTAAATGTAGTGAAGTAAAAGTAAATGTAGTAAAGTAAAAGTAAATGTAGTGAAGTAAAAGCAAATGTAAAGGAAGTAAATGTAGTGAAGTAAAAGTAAATGTAAAAGAATTAAATGTAGTGAAGTAAAAGTAAATGTAAAAGAAGTAAATGTAGTGAAGTAAAAGTAAATGTAAAAGAAGTAAATGTAGTGAAGTAAAAGTAAATGTAAAAGAAGTAAATGTAGTGAAGTAAAAGTAAATGTAAAAGAAGTAAATGTAGTGAAGTAAATGTAAAAGAAGTAAATGTAGTGAAGTAAAAGTAAATGTAAAAGAAGTAAATGTAGTGAAGTAAAAGTAAATGTAAAAGAAGTAAATGTAGTGAAGTAAATGTAAAATAAGTAAATGTAGTGAAGTAAATGTAAAAGAAGTAAATGTATTGAAGTAAAAGTAAATGTAAAAGAAGTAAATGTAGTGAAGTAAATGTAAAAGAAGTAAATGTAGTGAAGTAAAAGTAAATGTAAAAGAAGTAAATGTAGTGAAGTAAATGTAAAAGAAGTAAATGTAGTGAAGTAAATGTAAAAGAAGTAAATGTAGTGAAGTAAAAGTAAATGTAAAAGAAGTAAATGTAGTGAAGTAAAAGTAAATGTAAAAGAAATAAATGTAGTGAAGTAAAAGCAAATGTCTAAATTTTACTTAAGTAAAGTACAGATACACAATTTTTTTACTTAAGTACAGTAACGAAGTACATTTACTTCGTTACGTTGGAAGCCTATTCCGTAAAACAGGGACCGACTGGCTGCTCTCGTTAGTAAACACGATTAGTACACATCAGTCCTTCATTATTGATCCATCCCATTCTTCCTTTCATTCCTGTGGATTTCACAACGTGTCCCTTCTCATGTGTCTCTTCATCTCTGCCTCCATCCCAGGCCCCGTTTTTGGAAACCAAGATCAGTTTGTTGGCCTGGCTATTTTTTTGGATACCTTCCGCAATGACCTCCACGGAATGGATGTAAGTGTTGATCGTGTTTCTCGACGGCATTGACGAGCTTGTTTCTTTACAGGACCCGTCTTTTCCAACAATGCCCTCTTCCACGGCCTGGCCGTTTTTATAGATACTTACTCTAACGATGAGACGACAGATGTGAGTGGTCGCTCAGGGTTTTTCTTGTCAGCATGCTGCCGGGCGTCAAAGTTCATCATCACAACAAGCATGTTCTCCCATTTTACAGCATGTTGATGTTTAAGGCCAGAAAAAAAATGTAATTTCAGATTCCTAAATTTATACATGTATTTTATCTTAAAACCAGGGAAATTGGCAATTTGAGTCATTTCCAACAACTTTTGTTGATTTAAAGACAAAAATGTTCTTTTCCCATTTTCTGTTTCCATGTGTCTCTCATCTTCATCTCGGATGATGTTTGCCGTTTTTCTGTCCGCTTAGTTTCTGATTACCTCTCATCTGTCCCCAGCGTTCCTTCCCGTTCATCTCAGCCATGGTCAACAACGGATCGGTGAGTTATGACCACGGCAAAGACGGACGATCTTCCGAGCTGGGAGGCTGCTCTGCCGAGATCAGAAACAGAGATCACGACACGTACCTCGCCATCCGCTACTCTAGAGGAAGGTTGACCGTAAGAAGCACAGACTATTCTTTTTGGATGTGGATCTACATGTATAGAAATTAAAATGCATCTGCATGCATGAGAGGATTTTAAATATATCTAGATGGGTCAATTTCAAATTTCTTTCCGTTTTGTGTCCTAGCCTGAAAGGGCAAAGTTTCAGTTATCTAAATGATTGAAAAGTTGATTTCACTGTTAATTCTAAGTCTGCTACTATAATGTTGCATACACATTTATTTAAAACTGTCATAGGATAAATATTTTATTCACTTTGTGATGATCAAAAATCTCTACCCAGCCAAATTTCAATGCTCTCAATAAAATGCTTATCTTTCAGTAGCATATCAAGAATCTTTTCTGTAATAAAAAATATTAATTTTTTGCCTTAAATAAACAAGGTCATCTAAGGTTATAGACCCTATTAAATGTTTGCATGAAAATGTTACCAAAAAATGACATAATACACGCAAAAAGACCTGTCCCTCAATATGATGTCCACTCTGTTACTTTTACTCTGTTACCATATTGTACATCATAATGTTCATCAAGTTCCAACAACTTGGAGAAGAAGCCATGTGGCTAAAGCATTTTGGCTAAAGTTTATGAAAGTTTCAAATCTTAAAAAGGGTAAGGTTCATTTTGAAATGTCTTCTCTGTTACCAGCATAATATATAGATTATCTAGAATATAAGAGAAATGTCATTTACTGGTGATAATATTTGTGAAATAGTTTTAAATGATGTAATGTGAGTGATAATACATCAACTTTCCAAGCTGTAGTGAACAGAAGAAACAAAATTTGTCCACTCTGTTACTGTCCACTCTGTTACTGAAACAGTTATTATACTGTTATTGTAAATGACTCCAATCAGGTATGTAAATTTAATTGTAATTAAAAGTACATCTGTAAAAAAAGGGGCCATCGGCAGATTTGGGTCTCTAAATCAATCCTTTATCAAAAACAAAAGAGAGTAGGAACCTATGGATATACTTATATTTTATTTTTTCACTAGCTAAAATGGAAAGAAATTTGAAAATGACCCAGATATCTTATTTTTGGATTTATTACCAGTGGTTTTTATTGACTGAAAGACATTAAAGTTCATTTTTGTGGTAAACTAGTGGTGCTTCGGGCTAAAAAAATGCTCTTTTTTTCAATATTAATCCATGAATTTAGATGTTTTTGTAGTTTAATGTATTGTATTTCTTCGGACTATAAGTCTCACATGAGTATAAGTCGCACCAATCAGAAAATGCACAAAAGAAGAAAAACCGGTATACAAGTCGTATTGGAGTATAAGTCGCATAATTGGGAAATTTATTCGATAAAGTTCAACACCAACTAGCCAATGACTTCCAGGAAAGTTGCACGGCGCATTCTCCCGATTACCGTGAAACTGCGCTCTCCATCCTTCATCCACTGCTCTCACAGCTTACGCTAGACTGCCTTAAAGATCGTATTCACGGAAATATCAAGTGGCTGGAGTGTCTTGGTAAAGCCTCCAGAAATGATGGCAGGTATGGAGTTGAAAACTTTTAATTTAGTATCGAACTGGCATGAGGTGCACTATGTGCGCATGCTAGCCAAGCAGAGAATTCCATACTCTAAAGAAAGCCATCTTGGCGCTTAGCAATTGTAAGCCATAAGTTCAGCATTTCTTGATCCGTCCACAGCTACTCTCCCTCCAGCACGTTGTTCAAGCACCCATGTATGAACTTGTTCCTCTAACTGTAGCCACTTAGCTTTTACCCCGCAATTAGCTTTTATTTGTTTTCTTCATTCCAGTTACTTCCGCTTTTTTCCACTCCCTTACAAGTTTCTCAAAACTTACTAAAAACTTTCTTTCTGCTGCTCGATAACCGTTTTCAGCTGCATATCAAACTATTTTCAGCTCGTAAGCTGCAGAAAAAAAAAATCTTTTCAGTCCCATTTTTGTTCTTCCTCTTCAGTTGTTTTTATGTTACTGTCAAAGTTGGAACTAGAGCGCCCTCCTGTGGTTAAGTGTGAAAATGACATGGGGTGTATTGTGAAAATTATGTGAAATGATGATAAAAATGTGTTAATTTCTCATAATAATTGCTTCGAATTATAAGTCGCACCCCCTGACTAAACTAAAAAAAAAAACTTGCAACTTATAGTCTGAAAAATACGGTAGTTTATTGTTCTGACCCTTAAAAAAGGACCCAATCCCCTTTAGAAAGCGTCATACAATGGCTATTAAGCATAAAATATTAAACACTTATGCACATTATTACAAGGTATGCATTTTTGGATGTTAAAAAAAAAATAACCTTTTTTTTTTCCTTTTTGATTGAGCTACTCATTTACTTTTATCTCCTGATTTTTAAATCAGATTAATTTTGTGCATGGAATCAAGTGTTTAATTGAAAATAGTTTAATTGATTAAATTTTCTTTTTTAGCTTCCTGTGAAACTCACTTTTGGTCAAGTTACTGGTTTATTAAAAAAAAAAAGAGACATACAACCAGTTTCTGTCCTACAGGTGATGGTCGATGTGGAGGACAAGAACGAGTGGAAGGAATGCATCGACATCGGAGGAGTTCGTCTTCCCACTGGATATTTTTTCGGTGCTTCTGCAGCCACAGGAGATCTATCAGGTTGCTTAAATAAGACGTCGATTAGTTCACTTTAAATTTGTTTGTCATATTTTCAGACTTTGATTGTAAGATGTTGTGTTTTTGTTTATTTTTCTTAGATAATCACGACGTCATCTCCATGAAGCTGTACCAGCTGATGGTGGAACACACTGCAGAGGAGGAGAACTTAGACTGGACTAAGATCGAACCCAGTGTTAGTCTTCTTAAATCCCCAAAAGGTAGATTAGATTGGATACTTTTATTTCTCAATCATCATTTTTAACTTTTTGTGACCTGATCACAAGAAATTTTCTACTTTTTTTTGGGTTCAGACACTTTGTTTGTTCCATAAACGTGACCATTTCTCACAGGAATAATTTTTGTTTTTGCCGTATAAACCAATCAGGAATGATAAAATATCAAGTTGTATTGATGCAGAAATCAGTGAAAACAAATGTAAATTTGAATCTTTGGGCAGCTCGTCCAAATTCCTCGATGACCCTCAATGAGCCACTCTTTCAAATGAAGAACTCCACTAATTCCAGCCTCTCATAATAAGACCAAGTTAATTAATTTATTAGTTATTTAAATAAATATTTAAAGAGAAATAGAAGAGGACGAGATGGGAATCAGCGCCTCCAAATCTGAGACCAGGGTCCTCGCCTGGAAAAGGCTGGAATGCCCCCTGTGGGTCAGGGACAGGGTTCTGCCCCAAGTGGAGGAGTTTAAGTATCTCGGGGTCTTGTTCACGAGTGGAGGAAGGATGGAGCGGGAGATCGATAGGCGGATCGGTGCGGCATCAGCAATAACTAGGACGCAGCATCTGTCCGTCGTGGTAAATAAAGAGCTGAGCTGAAAAGCAAAGCTCTCGATTTACAAGTTGATCTACGTTCCTACCCTCACCTATGGTCACCAGCTGTGGGTGGTGACCGAAAGAATGAGATCGCGGGTACAAGCGGCCGAAATGAGCTTCCTCCGCAGGGTGGCTGGGCTCTCACTCAGAGATAGAGTGAAGAGCTCTGCAATCTGGGAGGAGCTCAGAGTAGAGCCATTGCTCCACCGGGTCGAGAGGAGCCAGATGAGGTGGTTCGGGCATCTGGTTAGAATGCCCCCCGAGTGCCTTGCTGGTGAGGTGTTTCGGGCACGTGTCTCCAGAAGGAGACCAATAGGGAGACCCCGCACCTGCTGGAGAGACTATGTCTCACAGCTGGCTGGGGAACAACTTGGGATCCTTCCGGGTGAGCTGGAGGATGCAACTCGGGTGAGAGAAACCTGGGTTTTCCGTCTGAGGCTGTTGCCCCCGAGACCCCAGATAAGCGGAAGACGACTGAACGGAGAAGCAGAACCTACTAAATTTGTCAGTAAATGTCCAAATCATTAAAACTTAGAAAACTAGAGACAAGCTGTTGTATTAAAGGATGAAATGTGGTTAAAAAAAAAAAAATCCTGAAAAATTTTGATTTGCGGCAACTTCTACGCTTGGGGAGATAAAATAAAATTAAACTTTCTATTCTTAAATAGTCCACCTGGACTTCGGAGTAGTCTCTCTTATCAGTGTTTTGAAGGGTACATAGTTTTTTAGTCTCTTTTCTTTCACTTTTTAAATTTTACTGAGTTCTATTTTATTTCACCAAGCATAGAAAATAACAGCCAATCAAAATCTTGATTGAATCTGACCACATTTCTTCCCTGAATTTAATGGTCTCTTCTCTATTTTTCCAGTTTGAATGATTTGAACATTTATTGGCCCAAATTTAGGAGGTTCTGCTTCTCCTTACAGATTCAATTAAATGACGACCGTGCATTCAATAGAAAATGTGTATGTTATTATTGAGTCATATCCAGGTGGTAACTTTCACTTGGTCGAGTTGTTCCGTCATCTTCCGCTTGTTCCGGGGTCGGGTCGCGGGGGCAACAGCCTCAAACGAGAAACCCAGGCCTCTCTCACCTCGGCTGCATCCTCCAGCTCAACTGGAAGGATCCCAAGTTGTTCCCCAGCCAGCTGTGAGACATAGCCTCTCCAGCGGGTCCGAGGTCTGCCTCTTGGTCTCCTCCCGGTGGAACGAGCCCAAAACACCTTGCCCGCGAGGCGCTCGGGGGGGATGCCCGAACCACCCCGTCTGGCTCCTCTCGACCTAGAGGAGGAGCGGCTCGACACCGAGCTCCTCCCGGATGGCAAAGCTCCTCACCCGATCTCTGAGTGAGAGCCCAGCCACCCTGCGGAGGAAGCTCATTTCGGCAGCTTGTATCCGTGATCTCATTCTTTAGGTCAACACCCACAGCTGGTGACCATAGAGGGTGGGAAGAAGATCGACTTGTAAATCGAGAGCTTTACTTTTCGGCTCAGCTCTTTTTTTTTACCAAGTAGAATCGATGCAGAGTCTTGATTATTGCTGACGCTGCACCGATCCGCCTGTGGATCTCCCGCTTCATCCATCCCCCACTCGTGAACAAAACCCCGAGTTATAATACCTGAAATGATTAATGTTTGACATCACTGTAACGTCCCCACGGGGACAGACAAAGCATCCAATTTATAAATAATTCTTCTCATCATTAGAACTCTTTGTCTTTCTCTTACAGACAACATCGACGATCCGACGGGAAACTTCCGCGGCACGCCCCTCACCGGCTGGAAGGTCTTCCTCCTCTTACTGTGCGCACTCCTCGGAATCGTCGTGTGCGCGGTGGTGGGAGCCGTCGTTTTCCAGAAGAGACAAGAGCGGAACAAGAGGTTTTACTGAAACCTCCGCGGGCTCTTTTTACATGAACTGATACGAGGTGACAAAATCGGCACATTTAATGTGAATTTTTTTTTTTTATTATTAATGCGGAAGATTGTACTGATGTCGATGAGTTCAAATCCGACCTGGAGTACGATAGATGGATACAAAAAAGATCCAGAATGAGCGGAGAGCCTCAATGCAGTTTCAAATTAATATCATGTGTTAATTTTTGCAGTATAATCAGAGATTTATCAAATTAACATCAAGTCCTAAAGTTCTTATTTCAACTGTTTAGAGGCTTTTTTTCAGCTTTTTGAGAATTTTTCTGCTGGCGATGTGAAAATGAATCAAATAGGCATCAAATTAATATTTTTATTTGGTCTTCCAGCCTGAAAAATCACACAGAGGACTGTTTGTTCGTCTGGTGCTGCTGCTTTAATAGAATGCAAAATACCGTCCGTTCCGATAATTTTCATCTTCCAGATGAGTTTATGAACACTTTTCACTTCTAAAAGGTCGAAGTTGGTTTTCAACCACTTTTGTACTGAAATGAAACAGATCCTTAGTTTCTTTTTAAAATGCTTGATGGTTCATGTGACTGTGTGTGAGCTTTTGTTTGGGGAAAAAAATTCTAATTGATTGTCTGCAGGAATGAATTTGAATATTAATTTTTTCCCGAGTACTTTGATAAAAATGTGGGGAGTTTTTTTTTTTTTTGTTCTTGATACTATTTCTTACATTGTTTAGCTTGTTTTGCTTTAAATGCACAAATTATATTTGTTACTAATTAATAAATTAGTTTATTTGATCTTTAAAAGTAAAAAATCCCCATGACTTTAATAAAAATAAGATGAATCGAAGGTTAAGTTTTGTTACGTTTCGGCAATAATTTGTTTTGTGAAAAAAATTTTATGTGATTACCAGCTTATTGATTGATTTTTTTTTTTTTAATTATTATTTACTAATCAACATCTCCGTTCATTAAAATCCTCACTTAACAATTTAAGAGATACGCTGCCATTTTTTGGAAAAATATGCCACATCTCCATAAATGTCTGATATTTAGAATTTTTTTTTACTTTAAATCTGGATCCCCCAAAGTTTTTGTCACATCGCTTTCTAAAAACATCTAGAAATTGTTTCCATTTTTATGGAACTAGAGGGATGATGTGGTCTGTTTAAATTTAAAGCTAAGCCATATTCCTGCACAGTGTTTGCTTTATTAGCGTTGCCTAAAAGAAGCAAAATGGGCATTTTTCAAACAATGGGCTGAAAATCACAGACGTTATAGGCCTAAATAAAAGCAAATTTGTCATTCTGACCTCCTGCTCAGTAAGTTTGGGGCCTGTTGCTCCTCGCCCGTCTTCCTGTCCAAAAAAAACCCTTCCTGTTTCTTGTATTTCCTGTTTGCTGGAATGAATTTGTTTTGGTTTTTTTGTTGTCACACTGAACAATTTTTAATAAAATGTGAGAAAAAAATGAGAAAACGGCATCTTACTTATCACTAGCCTGTTGATTTAATGAGTTTTTTTAATAGTTTGCTTGGGTTCAGTTTTTTTTGCCTGAAATAATGGGAAAACATTTAAAATGCTTAATAATGACATATTTTTAAGCAGCATATTGACATATTTCTTATTTTTAGGACATCTACCTATAGATTAAATTGGATTTTTTTTCCCATTTTTACCACCAGATGGTGATGTTTGAATTGAATTTGCAAAATTGAAGTACAAGTTCGACTGGAAAAAGTTGCATTTTTTTTGTTCATTTCAGTCCAAATTAAGCCGTTTGTGTTTGTAACATTTATTTTCCCGATTCCCTGTAAAATCATTTAATCTTTTTTATGGTCAAAGAGACACACACCATTTAGGTTGACAGCTAGGACTGACCATCCAATTTATTGGATGGTATATACAAATGATCATTTATTACAATGAGTCTATATCCCATCTTTTTTACATTGTTTAAAAACCTGGCTGATCATTTTAATTCAAAACTTTTACCATTTTAGTGTGAGTATAATACTCAAAATTGTAATTTTCTCCTGTGCTTGATCCAACGTACTGTTCCGTTCCATTGTCTTCCGTTTATCCGGGGCCGGGGTGTGTGGGCAACAACCTCAGACGGGAAACCCAGGCTTCTCTCACCCTGGCTGCATACTCCAGCTCACCCGGGAGGGTCCTGAGGTGTTCCCTGTCCAGCTGTGAGACATAGTCTCTCCAGCGGGCCCGGGGTCTGCCGCTGGATCTCATCCCTGTGGGACGTGCCCGGAATCCCTCATCATTTTGACAAGGTGGCATCCTAACCAGATGCCCGGACAACCTCATCTGGCTTCTCTCAACCTGCAATGGCTCTACTCTTGAGTTCCTTCCAGATTGCAGAGCTCCTCTCTCTATTTCTGAGTGAGAGCCCAGCCACCCTGCAGAGGAAGCTCATTTTGGCCGCTTGTATCCGTGATCTCATTTTTTTTTTGTCTGATTTTTTTCCAATATACTATTATTATTATTATTATTTTTATTGCAATGAAGAAACAAATAACAAATAAGAAACATCTCATCTTAATGTACGATGTAAAATTACGTCATCGCAATTTGAACAATGCCAATAATTGATTAATTTCCCTCATAAAACAAAGTATAAAACCAGTATACTCAATTTCGCTTTCATGGATCCTACAGAGTGTATCCCAAACAAATTCTCTGCCCCATCACTTCATTACTTACTGAAGAACTCTAAAGGAACAAACTGTTTTTTTATAAACCAGATCAGCAGCAGAGTGGTGATCCATATCTCTGTCTCCTTCTGACTAATAATCCATTTTCTGATTCCTCCACTGAATGGGTTTAGTATGTGTGTGGGAGGATGGAAGCAGGAGTTTGGATGGCTCAGTGTTTTTTTTTTTTTCCTCCTCACCTGGAAGCCTGACTGACACTGAGCTGCAGCCTCTGGGCTGATGGCTTAAATCTCCCTGCCGGGCCTGGATGGCATTTCTGTCACAGCAGAGGCGACTTATGGTGACTCACACTCTTGTTTATTCATCACATGTGAATCTTTCGTATTTATGTGAGTTGTGATCATTTTAACTCAGCCTTTTTTGTGGAAACCCACGAAACCTGAAAAAGATTGAGGAAAAATCAATAAATGAATATGTGTATATTTGAATTAGGCTATTCTGGTCTTTATGGAAGTCTTAGGGTGTGTCAAGTTCCTATTTAAACTACACAAAAAGGCTGATTGAAAGGGTTAATTGTTCCGTTTCGTCACCTTCCGCTTGTTCCGAGGTCAGGTTGCGGGGGCAACAGCCTCAAACGGGCAGCCCAGGCCTCTCTCTCCCCGGCTGCATCCTCTAGCTCACCTGGAAGGATCCCAAGTCGTTCCCCGGCCAGCTGTGAGACATAGTCTCTCCAGCGGGACCAGGGTCTGCCCTTTGGTCTCCTCCCGGTGGGACGTGCCCGAAAAACTTCACCCGCGAGGCGCTCGGGGGGCATCCTGACCAGATGCCTCAACCACCCCATCTGGCTCCTCTCGACCTGCAGGGGGAGCGGCTCGACACCGAGCTCCTCCCGGATGGCAGAGCTACTCACCCGATCTCTGAGTGAGAGCCCAGCCACCCTGCGGAGGAAGCTCATTTCGGCCGGTTGTACCCGCGATCTCATTCTTTCGGTCACCACCTACAGCTGGTGTCCATAGGTGAGGGTTGGAACGTAGATCGACTTGTAAATTGAGAGCGTTGCTTTTCGGCTCAGCTCTCTCTTTACCACGACGGACCGATGCAGCGTCCTAGTTATTGCTGATGTTGCACCGATCCGCCTGTCGATCTCCCGCTCCATCCTTCCCCCACTCGTGAACAAGACCCCGAGATACTTAAACTCCTCCAATTGGGGCAGGACCCTGTCCCTGACCCGCAGGGGGCATTCTACCCTTTTCCGGGCGAGGACCATGGTCTTGGATTAGGAGGCGCTAATTCCCATTTACTCCTCCTTGAGCCGCCACCTTAAAGTGGTGGAGGGGTTTGCGTGCCCCAATGATCCTAGGTGCTATGTTGTCCGGGGCTTAATGCCCCTGGTAGGGTCACCCAAGGCAAACAGGTTCTAGGTGAGGTGCCAGACAAAGCGTGGCTCAAAAATACCCCTATGAAGAAATCAAACATGGCCAAGTTGCCCTTGCCCGGACGCGAGTCACCGGGGCCCCCCTTTGGAGCCAGGCCCAAGGGTGGGGCACGCGTGCGAGCGCCTGGTGGCCGGGCTTTAACCCATGGGGCCCGGCCGGGCTCAGCCCGAACAGGGGACATGGGCCACCCTTCCAGCGGACTCACCACCTGCAGGAGGGGCATTAGGGGTCGGGTAAAGAAGGAGATTTGTGGCAGCCAATGGCGGGGAACTTTAGCTCTTTAGCTAAAATTAGTTTTTGTTAGTGCAAAAGTTAGTTTTTGGCAAAAGCTAACTTTTGTTGAAAAAAGTTAGCTAAAAAAAGCTAAAAAAAAAAAGCTAAAAAGTTAGCTTTTCTTAAGAGCTAACTTAGTTGCTCAACCCTTTTAACTAGCTACACGGATTGGCTAGTTGAAAGGGTTCATTGTTTTTAGCTAAAAATATACATTTATATAGGGGGTGAACGGACATTTCAGCCACGGATATTTGAGCCAAAAATCTGCAACCTAGGATATTTGAGCCACGGTGACTCGGACATTTCAGCCACGGACATTTAAAGAACTGCAACTTGGGCGCAACTGTTTATTTACGATAAAAAATTTGGACATTTGAAGAACTGCAACCTGGGCGCAACTTTGCTGGGCGCAACTTTGCTGGGCGCAACTGTTTATTTACGATAAAAAAAATTTTAAATGACTAAAAGCACGATAAAAATTTTTAAGACTAAAAGCAATTTTTCTGTAGTGCAACTGTTTATTTACGATAAAATTTTTACATAAAATATCAGAATTTTTACATGAAATATCAAAATTTTTTAAAAATATCAGAATTTTTTATTTGAGCCATGGGATAAAAATGACTAAAACCAATTATTTTCTGTAGTGCAACTGTTTATTTACGATAAAATTTTTACATAAAATATCAGAATATCACAATTTTCTACATAAAATAGGTTTTTGGCCCAAATGTCCGTGGCTGAAATGTCCTAAATTCGGGGGCGCACATGGCTCAAATATCCTAGGTTGCAGTTTTTTGGCTCAAATGTCCGTGGCTGAAAAGACCTAGAACCAAAAAAAATAGACATAGGTTGACTAGCTTTTCAGTCAATTTGACTTTTTAAAGTTTTTTTTCACCTTTTAAGCAAACTTTAGCTCTTTAACCAGCTTTTATTAATAAAAAAAAAAAGTTAGCTAAAAATAAATTAAAAAAGCTAAAAAGTTAGCTTTTTTCAAAGTGCTAACGTTCAATACTTTTACTTCAAAACTTTTGAGCTAACTTTAGCTTTTTCAGCTTTGAAGCTATTTTAAGCTTTTGTTTAACTTTAAAGTTAACTATTTTTTCCACCAACTTTAGATTTTATTTATATTTTTGTCATAAAAACTGAACTGAATTACAGACGTCTCAAATATCTTAATTTAAACTTCTTAAACTTGTATGTCAGGAACTTGCTGACATGTTTATGAAGATTCACCTCCTGGTGGTTGTCAGTTTCTCATAAATTCAAAAATATTAACTTTATAAATAAAAATGACACTGACACGTCGTTATAATTAGAAAATGAGATATTAACTTCACTCAGAGTTTTTATTTCAACTGCAGAAATGACCTGAAGGCTTACTTGTTGAAGCACTTGTCTGACTTAACACTACATCAAGTGGAAATGTTTGTATATAAGGTGGACATGTCCCCAACAGGCAGATTGGGTAACTATAGGGGATGTATGGACCTCCGAAGTCCTGAGGAAAACAGTCTTCTTTAAATCAGGTTCATGACAGAGACAAGACTCGTCCTGTGAGTAGCCGAGAAATATGTTTATCTAATATTTCCAGAAACTGTCAAGGACTGTCCCTGAAGCGTTAACAAAATGAATGCCTGAAGTTATGCAAGTGGGCTTTCTTGTCAAAAAAAGAAAATGATTTTTTTTTTTGTTAAATAAAAAATTATTTAATTATTTTTAAAGAACATATCTTCTTCTTTCGGCATTTCCCTTCAGGGGTCGCCACAGCAAGTCAGTTTCTTCCATCTAACCCTATCTGCTGAAACCTCTTTGGTCACACCAACTATCTTCATGTCTTCCTTCACTGCGTCCATGAACCTCCTCTTTGGCCTTCCGCCATTCCTCTTTCCTGTTGGTTCCAAATCCGGCAGCCTTCTTCCGATGTACTCTCTCTCTCTCCTCTGCACATGTCCAAACCATCTCAGTCTTGCCTCTCGAACTTTAGCCCCAAAACCTCTAACATGTGCTGCAGTAGCGGCTGGTGGTAAAAAAAACTGGGGGGGCGCACATTTTTCAAACACACACAAAATTTTTTTTTTAGATATATTATATAAAAGTATATATAAATATACTGTATATATATATAAAATAAATATAAAATTATTCGTGACAATATGTGTCTGTTTTTGATGACTTCTTCATTATGTTTCCTTATGCCAGTTCGGTAGCCTTCATTTAATTGTGCCAGGATGTTACTACTGCCAAAAACACCTAGCTTATAGCTACTATCAAGATGGGTGCGGCAAGTTTCATGACGTTTGCACTTTTCAGACAAATGCTTCAAGTCACTCACCCCTGTTGATATCCACACCTTTTCAGTTGCTGCCGAACTAAACAATAAGCAGGGGAAACAAAAAAAGTGTTTCTCATGTTGCATCCAGTTAGCCACCGCCACTTTTCATAGACAGCAGGAAAAAATCCTCTCACATGAAAAACGGCCGCGATCTCCACTGTTTTGTTGCACAGTCCAATCTGGGGTGTCCGGTCCAAGCTCCTTCATTCTCCTTTTTTCTTCTTTAGAACGCTTAGAAAACGGATTCTGTAGAAGGGACGACACTGAATTCTCTTTAAAAAAAGCCACTAGCGTTGTTAGCAACTGAACTAGCTTCCGACGCCATGATGAAGACTCCCAGAATTCCGCAGTGAAAAGAAAGGGCGTGGGTGGGATTTATAGGTCAGCTTATAGCTAATTGATTGGTTCATGTAACAGACTGACAGAGAGGAAAACCTATCACACACCCGATGGGCGGAAAATATCTGCGCCCTGCGGGCGTAGTTGTGGTTTGCAATACACATGAATGGAAAAAAATTTAGAGCTGACGTCACGTTTTTTCCATAAAAATCGGAAGCCACATACACACTAATACGTTTTCCTGGTAGGGCGTAAGTACCCTGCGCCCTCGTTCCGGTTTGCACAGGAAGTAAAAAAATAAAATAAAACCGTGTAAAACATTAAAATGCATGTAATCTTCACACTCGACAGTTTTGCATATTTATAAACACATACATGTTTGTATATATATATATATATATATATATATATATATATATATATATACAGTGGTGGTCAAAAGTTTACATACACTTGTAAAGAACATAATGTCATGGCTGTCTTGAATTTCCAGTTATTTCAACAACTCTGATTTTTCTCTGATATAGTGATTGGAACAGATCCTTCTTTGTCACAAAAAACATTCATGAAGTTTGATTCTTTTATGACTTTATTATGGGTAAACTGAAAATGTGACAAAATCAGCTGGGTCAAAAATATACATACAGCAATGCTAATATTTGGTTACATGTCCTTTGGCCATTTTTACTTCAATTAGGCGCTTTTGGTAGCCATCCACAAGCTTCTGGCAAGTTTCTGGTTGAATCTTTGACCACTCCTCTTGACAGAATTGGTGCAGTTCAGTTAAATTTGTTGGCTTTCTGACATGGACTTGTTTCTTCAGCATTATCCACATGTTCTCAATGGGATTTAAGTCAGGACTTTGGGAAGGCCATTCTAAAACCTTAATTCTAGCCTAATTTAGCCATTCCATTACCACTTTTGATGTGTGTTTGGGGTCATTGTCCTGTTGGAACACCCAAATGCGCCCAAGACCCAACCTTCGGGCTGATGACTTCAGGTTTTCTTGAAGAATTCATTGTCCCATTGACTCTCTGTAAAGCACCAGTTCCATTGGCAGCAAAACAGGCCCACAGCATAATACTACCACCACCGTGCTTGATGGTAGGCATGGTGTTCTTGGGGTTAAAGGCCTCACCTTTTCTCCTCCAAACATATTGCTGGGCATTGTGGCCAAACAGCTCAATTTTTGTTTCATCTGACCACAGAACTTTCCTCCAGAAGGTCTTATCTTTGTCCATGTGATCAGCAGCAAACTTTAGTCGAGCCTTAAGGTGCCGCTTTTGGAGCAAGGGCTTCCTTCTTGCACGGCAACCTCTCAGTCCATGGCGATGCAAAACACGCTTGACTGTGGACACTGACACCTGTGTTCCAGCAGCTTCTAATTCTTGGCAGATCTGCTTTTTGGTGCTCCTGGGTTGACTCTTCACCCTCCTGACCAGTTTTCTCTCAGCAGCAGGTGACAGCTTGCATTTTCTTCCTGATCGTGGCAGTGACAAAACAGTGCCATGCACTTTATACTTACAAACAATTGTTTGCACTGTTGCTCTTGGAACCTGCAGCTGCTTTGAAATGGCTCCAGGTGACTTTCCTGACTTGTTCAAGTCAATGATTCTCTTTTTCAAATCTGTGCTGAGCTCCTTTGACTTTCCCATTGTAGCGTTTGTGGGTGTTTTTATCCAATGAGCCCTTTTTAAATGGCCTCAGAGAAGTCACCAGCTGTAGTCACTCATAATCACTCACAAGAAGTTAAGAGGTCATGCTATGAAGCTCATGTCATTGAAACAACTTTCTAAGTCTCCAAAATTGCTCATTCATGTTGCTGTATGTATATTTTTGACCCAGCTGATTTTGTCACATTTTCAGTTTACCCATAATAAAGTCATAAAAGAATCAAACTTCATGAATGTTTTTTGTGACAAAGAAGGATCTGTTCCAATCACTATATCAGAGAAAAATCAGAGTTGTTGAAATAACTGGAAACACAAGACAGCCATGACATCATGTTCTTTACAAGTGTATGTAAACTTTTGACCACCACTGTATAAACATATATTTTTTGGTGATCAGGTCGGGGGGGCGGCGCCAGTCACCAGCCGCCACTGATGTGCTGTTTCCCTGATGTTTTCATTTCTAATCCTGTCCATCCTGGTCACTCCCAGAGAGA
Organism: Neostethus bicornis; assembly: GCA_902685375.1. Taxonomy (NCBI): domain Eukaryota; kingdom Metazoa; phylum Chordata; class Actinopteri; order Atheriniformes; family Phallostethidae; genus Neostethus; species Neostethus bicornis. The sequence goes on along the minus strand of CACRXE010000076.1, from coordinate 6,610,214 downwards.
TCCTCAGCATCTTCATCTCTGCTACCTTCATGTCTGCTTCCTGTCTTTTCTTCAGTGCTACTGTTTCTAAACCAAACAGCATGGCCGGTCTCACCACGGTTTTGTACACTTTCATTCTAGCTGAAACTCTTCTGTTGCACATCACACCTGATACTTTCCTCCACCCGTTCCAGCCTGCCTGAACACGCTTCTTCACCTCTTTTCCACACTCTTCATTGCTCTGGACTGTTGATCCTAGATACTCAAAATCTTCCACCTTCTTTATCTCTTCTCCCTGTAACCTCACTTTTCCATTTAGATCCCTCTCATTCACACACATGTATTCTGTTTTACTCTGACTAATCCTCATTTTAAAGAACATATAACTCTATCGATGTCTAGTAAGGTTAAAAGCATCTGATAGTTATTCATTTCACTTCATTTTCTATTTTACATGGTTGTTTGAATAAACCAGCTTAATTAATCTCAGCAGTCATCATTTTTTATGGGTGCATTTTTTTTTTTTATCAGTATTTCACTTAAAATCTTATGCCTTTGGTCATGACCCCCTGTCCTGTACATTTGCCACGTTTCTCTGCTCCAACATGTCTAATTGCAAATTAAATAGATCCAGCAACCAATTAAAAATGTAAACAATGGCACCATTAAGGCCAGCTGGTTGTCCTTAAAGTTTTCACAGGTAATCTTGATTTTCGAATCCTCTCACTCTGACTCAAACGACTCTGCCAGTTTGTAGAAAGGATCTCTTCTGTGGGCACTGGTAAGCTGTAGCTGGATTTCCCATCTCAGTTCATGTAGTGTAGGCGTACAGCTTATCTGTATCCTGGAACCTGGATCATCAGCTCAGGAAGTCAGCTTCCCTTTGTTGTTTGATGATTAGCACTAGACAGCAGGCGGCGCTAAACCCGGACAAGCCCCTAAATTGTAGTGCCTCAGCACAGCGGTGCCGAGGGCATGTGCCTCGGGAGGTAAGCCTGTTTTTGAAAGAAACAGCAAATGCAAGTATTGAGCTGGTTTTACTTCCCCAGAATTGATTCTTCCTTCTACAAATTGTTACATTGAATTTACACATAATTTAATCATGACATTCACCAGAATCCAAAACTACACCTTTTACATAATCATAACTGAATTATAGTTTTATGTATTTCTAAAATTTAGAGGTGTCAAAAGTACCAACATTTTCTACTCAAGTAGAAGTATAGATACCGAGTTAAAAATCTACTTTAGTAAAAGTAGAAGTATCAACTGAAGATTTTACTCAAGTAAAAGTAAAAAGTAACCTATTGTCAAAACTACTTAAAGTAGAAAAGTAATTGTAATTTTCAGAAAAAAATAAATATTATTAACAAAAGCCTATGAACATATTTTTAACAATTATCACATGCTTTAAGGAGCAGAAAATATAACTACAAAGTAAATAAAAGTGTTGTGGTGTGAAACCTTATGAATCAGAAACATTTATTTCTTAATAATCTTTATTGGAAATCGATTAATGAACACACTCAAATGTATTATCATAAGCAGGGCATTATGTAACGTTCCTTCATTTACCAAGCTTCACTCTGCATCACCTAATTTAACCAACTTCAGCAGACACAAACACACTCAATGTATAAAACAAATAAATAAATAAATAAATAAATAAAAAAAACCAATAGGCATTTTTAAGCCTTGAAGGAAGATAGTTTTCAAAGTTCTTTGTGGCTATACTGAATAGTCTTTCGCAAGTTGCTAAGGTTGGGAGTGCCACATACAGCCTGTGTGACACCTACGCAGCAGGGGAGGTGTGGGGGGGCTATGCATGCATCCATGCACGCGTGCTGTGTGTCACGTGTTGAAGTGATGAAGCAAGAGGAAGTCGTTTTGAGATTGCGTTACTTTGTTCCGCGATTGATCCGGATTGGTTTTAGTGACTTTTTTCTTTATTTTTAACGGTGACAAAATGGCGAAAGAAGGGACTACTTTTTATGAAAATAACGAAGTAAAAGTACAGATAATTGCATAAAAAAGTAGTGAGTAAAAGTAAAAAGTAGACAAAAAAATAATTACTTCGTTAAAGTAAAGATAACAAGATTTTCTACTTGAGTAAAGTAATGAAGTAGTTCTACTTCGCTACTTGACACCTCTGGTCTAAATATACCTAATTCTAACTGTAGCAACAAGTCGAACTGAGTAGGCCAGAACTAATGGTTAAATGACTATTATTTCCATGCCTTATCATCAACCAATGCAAGAGCTCCTTATTCTTTGGGCTGTAGCTGGACATACCTGGCCCCTGAGAAGTGGAAGACGACAGAACAGAAAGTTTTAAGACATTCTCTGCAGGTCTAAAATCCAACTGTTCACCATTTTATGGGAAAAGTTGATTTTCCATTCATATTAAAACTGTAACTTCATTGAAAATGTCCGGAAATACCTGCCAACTGGGAAATGTTCTTTGTAATGCTTAAAGTTCTGAAATAGACTAAGAAAAATGGAGTGTGTGCAAGAGAGCACTGTCACGGACCTACATCCAGCCAGTAAGCAGCTTAGAAAAGTTAGAATGAGTCTGTGGTGTGCTGTTCACTGAAACAACTAAATTATGTTGCAGCCAAAAAAAAATTTAACTGAACCACAGGCAGAATGATATTCGTCATTAACACTGTCCTATTTTCAGACGTTTGGTGCTCTATGAGAATATTTAAATCAGCATTCAGTTGTCATCCTGGTGCCTACTCTAATGCCGGTAAGTATTTCTTTATTTAACAGGACTTTTTGCCATCAATCTCATATCATTTAGGTTCTTAGAATTTCCGATTAAAAAAATTATGACTGTTGGACAATTATGCCTCTAGAGCACTGTTGTGGTGTGGAAGGACAAGGACCCAAATGCAGGACATCAAACAGGATTTATTTAACCAAGGATCAGCAAGGCTGTAAGCAAAGAAAAAGAAGTCAAAAGGGATCAAAATGGTTTTCAAAGAGTTAATCTCAGTTAATCTCAGGTCGGGTCTTCAAGGCATGAAGACCCGACGAGGAATGCTGGTGAGGCTGCCTTTAAATAGTCAGCAGAGAGATTAGGAGCAGGTGGTCCAAATCAGGTAGAATTGGGGGAAAGGTGAAATGGTCCCTGGCTTCCTCTGGTGGTGGTTGAGGGAACCACAACAAGCACATTCTTCACCAAACATACCAGCATGCTTACCTTATCAAAGTCAAGCTGCTCTTTTAAAAACCTGTTATCTTTTTCACACCATCCACCACCGGTATTTCATCAACTCATCAGTGGGCACTTTCCTCTGTGTCGTCCCTCTCTTCACCCTATATGGTGGGCTGTGACTTGCTCTTGGCAACCTTCTCTTTACCACTTTCCACTTTCATATGCTCTGCTTCATTTTCACTGTCCAGTTCGACATTAATTAGCCCACTTTTATGTCCCGGGTTAATTTCCTGTTTGTCCCAGAAATTGACAAACAGACCCTTCAGCAGGATTTCCATGAGGTTTCTTCTAAATTTTTCCCCCATCAGGCTTTTTTTTTTTAGGAGTTTTTCACACTGAGAAGGAGGTCTACAGATTGATGTCCCAGGGCTGGTTAGTCTAGGTTTGACTTTGTGGTAGCAACCTTTTGCTCTTTGCATATTGGAACCCCTCTGTTCTCCCGTTACATCTGTTAGCATAGTGTCTATAGGCTTTATTTTCCCTTGCCACCAACGCCAGATTAGACCTAGGAGATAACCTAATTTATCGGGTACTCTACCGAAGCACATCCCTCCGATACAGATATCCCACTAGGCTCTACCAAGCCAAAGTTTCTATATATTCTGTACTCAATGCTTCGGTTCACCCATTCTATAGTGTTTCTTTTTAGTGAAATATAAAAATAGGAGGTACAAAGACATTTTATTGTTATTTATTTTAAACCCAAAGGGCACAAAAAAGCGACTTCACTTCTTACAATGAAAAGATACTTTTTGAATACGAATGAGGTGACTCACAGTTTTGCTTTCTGTATGTGAACTTGTTCTTTGTTGATACTACCATTAGCCAGTGGTGGAATGTACTTCGTTACTGTACTTAAGTAGAAATATTGTGTATCTGTACTTTACTTGAGTAAAATTTTAGACCTGTACTTTTACTTTCACTTCACTACATTTTTAGAGCAAATATCTGTACTTTTACTTCGCTACTTTTTAAAAGTGTGTTTTACAGTTTTTGTTACATTTTCGTTCAGGAATTTGAAAAATACACAGGTTTTTTAGCGCATCTTGAAGCTGCGTCGCCAAAATCAAAAGAAGCAGTTGATCGGGAGAAGAAGTAATGAATCCAGAAACATTTTCCGCATTCATTCAGCGCCAAAAACCTAACAACAGATCTAGTACAAATTAAAAAGAGTCAGAAGATCGTTGTTCATTGTGTTTACTTCTAAATAAAAAGTTGAGCCATCATTACACAGAGCAGGGGCGGATCTAGAATTTTCCAAACGGGAGTGGGGCTTTCACAAAGCCAGTATATAGTGACTGGGGGCGTCCCCTCCAAAACATTTTAAAAAATAAGTGTCATTTTCCTCCATTTTGGTGCCCATTCCCTGGCCCTTTTAGGGGGTAGCTTGACTTTTCCCCTTTCCTTTTAATTTAAGTATTTATTTTTTTTGTGGACCAAAAGAGGCGGGAGAGTGGGGTCACACCCCTGCAGAGTATTTATCCTGGTTACCATGGTGACATCCTAAAGCACAACAAATAACATTTGAATTATGGTCAAATACTTTTACCTTAACTTAAAAAGTACAATTTACACCAACTACTTTTGTACTTTTACTTAAGTAGATTTTTTTATTGGTACTTTTACTTTTGTAATTTTTTTGCCTAATTATCTGTACTTTTACTTAAGTACAAAAAGTGAGTACTTCATCCACCACTGCCATTAGCAGACCGAGGTTTGTCTGTTTAAAAGGGTTGATATACAAAGAATGAGGATCTTAAAAGGTGTGTCCAAATCAACATCAGATTTGGTAATGGCTTACCATTAAAGGCAAATTTGCTTACACATGGGGTACAGTAGTAGATCGAGGTTTAATTTTGTGAAAACTTTGTTTCTTTTTCAAACTTTGAGTTTGAAATGAACTTTGCAGTGGCCATAAAAAAGAGGCAGCTGAATGAACTGATGTGCGACTCCATCAGGGGGTTCACACCAGCATTCTGGACAACACAAGGGGAACAGAGAGAATTTATTTTTGCACCAAAGTTTAGGTCTTACTTTGGTCAGTAGGATTTACTATTTTATCCTCGAGCAGTGGAGCAGGATCAATACAAAGACACACCTAATTGCTCATCTGATATTTTATCAAACTTTCCCAGAGCCAACTGGGATTAATGGAAATGTCAATACACTGCTGGAAGCTTTGATCCCACTTGCTCCAATCTCCTATATTCTCAAAAAGTAAAAGAAATTGTATCATTTAGCAGTATTGCTACTTTAAACCCCCACTCAGAGGCATCCAAAACATTAATATTTTATTTTATATAGGCACTTTTATATTCCATATTTAGTTTGTTGTGTTCTGAACACCGTCCTGTTTGCCCGTTGGAGAGTTGGTTCAGTAAATTTTTAGTGTCTCCAAACAGAAAACTTCATTCACTTTCCGGTGACCTTTAGATACTGTCCTAATTACTCAATGTTTGAATCATTTATGTTGGGCTGTTTAGTCAGGCAGCCCAATTACTTGAATTTCAATCGAGTTTAATCTGGAAGTTCTGGCTTTCAACAATTAAACAGGTCCAGTCGTTGAATAATGAAAAGACGATCTGCTAATGAAACGTAAGCCAAAGATAATGTTCCTGCATGAGGTAATCACAGCTGGTTTCTGCTTTCCGGGTCCAAAATTTGAACAGGATATGCACGTTGGCATTTCCAATAGAAAATTTACATTTAATCAGCTTGTTACACTGCCCAAAAATAAATGAATTACTCTATTAATCCTTGGTCTCCTCCCAATAGGACGTGCACAAAACACCTTGCCCGCGAGGGGCTCGGAGGGCATCCTGACCAGATGCCCGAACCACCCCATCTGGCTCCTCTCGACCTGGAGGAGGAGCGGCTCGACACCGAGCTCCGGGGCAGACCCCGGACCTGCTGGAGAGACTATGTCTCACAGCTGGCTGGGGATCGACTTGGGATCCTTCCAAGTGAGCTAGAGGATGCAGCCAGGGAGAGAGAGGCCTGGGCTGGCCGTTTGAGGCTGTTGCCCCCGCGACCCGACCCCGGAACAAGCGGAAGATGACGGAACGGAACTCTATTAATCCCTCACCGGGAAAATTTGTTAGCTACACCCCTTACACTGCAGCAGGCTGCCCTTCGACAGCACCAATGGTGGGAGAAGCGGGGGTTAGGTGTCTTCTCCAACGACCCTAGACGTGCTCTCTGTGGGACGCGAACCCATGAACTTCCGGTCCGTGCGCGAACGCTCTAACCACTGAGCTGCCGTCTCCCCAACTTCTCCTTCTCACAGAGATGTGTTACATTTATATTGTTTGACCTTGATGATCAAATAAAATAATTTTATTATTCAAAATTCTGAAACAACGTTCTAATGATTTTGGTTTATTTTTAATTTCAGACATCCTGAAAAAAAGACAGTTTTTCTAAGAAAAATAGATAAAATGTGGCAGCGTGAGACCTTGACTTTCACATGCTGTCTTTTCAGAGATAACAGCGTAAAAACAATCTAGTAGCGGAGATACAAGCAGAATGGAGGTGCTGTTGATGACCAATGAACAGAAAGGATGTTGAAGCAAGCAAGGTCAGTTTTTGATAAGATATGAGCCTGACCATTTTTTTCTACATCCCCCAGGTTTATCCTGGAGGCAGTTGGAAGAGACACCGGAACTTCCTGGCCAAGGTTACTGATGCACTGTATTAAATATATTTCAGAGTGCAATTATTAACATTTTCTTTTCCCCTATTCAACAGCAAAATAGTTTTTAATCAGTCTTAGATAACGAGGGAAACACTCATTCTGAAAAAAAAAATAACTCCATTATAAAAGTCTTTACTGAACACACAGATGTGAACAGCTGTACCACCCCAATCATAAATAGTACTGTGTTAAACTTTTCTTGATAAATTTTTCATAAAATGCCTTTAGATTTGACACCAGATCTATTTATTCTCTTTAATCTATGTGTGCTATGAAAAATTATGACTCATAGGAACAAAACACCACATTTTGGACTATAAGTCGCACCTGAGTATAAGTCGCACCCGCCCAAAAATGCACGAAAGGAAGGGAAAAACAATAAGTCGCATTTTTAGGGATATTTATTTGATAAAATTCAACACCAAAAATTGACATGTTTCTTTGGAAGGCTTTTTCTAAAGTAATTAAAATGGAGAACAACAGACAATAAATACGGTATACCCCGCTACATGACGCATAAACTGAGAACGTGCATTTGTCGATTCAGCCAATGACTTCCAGCAAAGTTGGACGGCGCATTCTCCCGATTACCGTGAAACTGCGCTCTCTATCCTTCATGTACTGTTCTCACAGATTATGCTATACTGCCTTGAAGCTCGTATTCACGGAAATATCAAGTGACTGGAGTATTTTGGTAAAGCCTCCAGGAATGATGGTGGGTATGACGTTGAAGACTTTTAATATCGTTTTGAACAGTGGTGTGACGTGCACTCTATGCGCATGCTAGCCATCACAAGCAGAGCATTGCGTGCTCTAAAGAAGCCATTCTGACGCTTCACGTAGCACTGTTGTAAGCCATAAGTTCAGCATTTCTTGACCCGTCCACAACTACTCTCCCTGCAGCACGTTGTTCAAACACCCGTGTAAGAACTCGTTCCTCTAACTGTAGCCACTTAGCTTTTAGCCCGTGATTAGCTTTTTGTTTTCTTCATTCCAGTTAGAGAAACCTTCGCTTTTCACCAGTCCCTTACAAGTTTCTCGCTAACTAAAAACTTTCTTTCTGCTGTTCCAGTACCATTTTCAGCTGCGTATTATACTATTTTCAGCTTGTAATCTGCAGAAAAGGACACTCTTTTTGGCGCCATTTTCTGTTCATTCCTCTCACTTGTTTTTATGTTACAGACAAAGTTTAAACTAGAGCGCCCTCCTGCGGTAAAGTGTGAAAATGACGTGAAATAATGGTAAAAATGTGTTAATAATTCCTCATATAAGTCGGTGCGGATTATAAGTCGTACTCCCGACCAAACTATGAAAAAACTGTGATTTACAGTCTGAAAAATACTATAATAATTTCTATCTGTAGTTTTCTGCAAATTTGCTAATTTTCTTTCTAACGATTTCTAACAGGTCGAAATACACCCATGTGGTCAAGAATGACAAAGGCCTCTGACATTCCTGCACAAAATGTGACTGGTTGAAGCAAAAGTTTAATCCACACTGATTTTATGCAAATGGATCTAAAAAACAAATTGTGAGAGATGTTCAAGCAAACTAGTTTGCCTTTGACCGACAAATGGTCCGCGATTTCTTATTGGTTGTAATTTTGACGTGTATGTAGGTATTTGGAAAACTAATGAAGGAGGACAGACCAAATGAAATTATTTAACAAGTATTCACTAAAAAAAAAACAAAAAAAAAAACAATTGACATCAGCCCAAGATTCTGATTAGATTTGATCCCATTAGAAAAGGCCTTGAATGCCTTTAGAATATGTGGGTAAAAAAAAAAAGTATCCCATGTAAATTGAGAGTCTCACCTTTGTGGTTCAGTTCTTTCTTCACTACGGTAGACTGATGAGATGTCCATCTGCCGTGCATCTTTTGTACTCCGGTCAATTGAATGGATGGCAGTTCACTTCAAGTCTGGAAGTCCTGATGTGACCCCTCCCAAAGACCGCCTCTTATCTCCCAAGGTTGGATGGATTTGCTAAACCATGCGTAGAAGTTTGCTCAGGCGAGAAAAGCAAAACCACCACCTTACTGGCAGCCTTCCATGACATTCCGTGATGACATTTTTTTAGGGAAGAAGCTGTACCATGAGTGGTTTCACAAATGCTCACCGAGTGGGAAAATATGGCTGGAATAATGTTGACCGCAGTGGTGGAACGTAACGAAGTAAATGTACTTCGTTACTGTACTTAAGTAGAAAAATTGTGTATCTGTACTTTACTTGAGTAAAATTTAAGACCGGTACTTTTACTTTTACTTCACTACATTTTTAGAGCAAATATCTGTACTTTTACTTCGCTATTTTTTAAAAGTGTGTTTTACATTTTTTGTTACATTTTCGTTCAGGAATTTGAAAAATGCACAAGTTTTTTAGCGCAACTTGAAGCTGCATCGCCAAAATCAAAAGAAGCAGTTGATCGGGAGAAGAAGTAATGAATCGAGAAACATTTTCCGCATTCATTCAGCGCCGGTGGGACGTGTCCAAAACACCTCGCCTGCAAGGCGCTCGGGGGGCATCCTGACCAGATGCCCGAACCACCCCATCTGGCTTCTCTCGACCTGGAGGAGGAGCGGCTCAACACCGAGCTCCTCCCGGATGGCAGAGCTCCTCACCCGATCTCTGAGTGAGAGCCCAGCCACCCTGCGGAGGAAGCTCATTTCGGCCGCTTGTACCCGCAATCTCATTCATTCGGTGACCACCCACAGCTGGTGACCATAGGTGAGGGTTGGAACGTAGATCGACTTGTACATCGAGAGCTTTGCTTTTCGGCTCAGCTCTCTCTTTACCACGACGGACCGATGCAGTGTCCTAGTTATTGCTGATGCTGCACCGATCCGCCTGTCGATCTCCCGCTCCATCCTTCCCCCACTCGTGAACAAGACCCCGAGATACTTAAACTCCTCCACTTGGGGCAGGACCCTGTCCCTGACCCGCAGGGGGCATTCCACCCTTATCCGGGCGAGGACCATGGTCTCGGATTTGGAGGCACTAATTCCCATCCCGGCCGCTCCACACTCGGCAGCAAATCGGATCACGGTCCGATGAAGCCAACAGGACCACAGAATCTTGTATAACTTGATTCTGAATTTGTAACTTTTTCAAAACTTTAGATTATTCCAAGCAAAGTTTTTATGTTCTAGGTCTTTTGGTTTTTGAGTAGTAAAAAAAAAACTGTATGTTAGTTTTGTACAAAAGGTAAAGACGCAGAGATGATTTCATTCCGACACAAGGCCACTTTATTCACGTCTCTATTGTCCTTTTCATTTTGTTTGGTTTGTTAAACCTTGACTGAATGAGAAAACTTTCTGAGGAATGAAGCAAAAAACTTGACGTTTTTTTCTCCAAACTCCATCATAGCATTACAATACCAATTTTCACATTCAGAAGATCATCTTATTGTTAAAAATAGGACGTTCTTGACGTGTCAAAGCAACACCTTGAGTTCCTGGAACATACTATATAATATCTCGTTGTTTTTTTGTTATCGTGGGCAGTTTGCTGGATTTTCAAATTGTAAATGCTGTGCTTTGCTTTTGTGTGAACAGCACACAAAAGACATGCTTGGTAAATGTTGAAGAACGTTGAATCAGAAGTGTGATAGATAACCTTGAAATCTATTCAGTTTAAAATATGAGACAGTTTTGCAGAAGTTTCTTTTCGTTTCCTTGTACACACACCACTCTAGAGACAATGAATGTCTTAAAAATTGAATTATCGTAATTTCATGGCTATAAGGCGCAAATAAAAGTCTTAGATTTTCTTCAAAATGAGCGGTGCGCCTTTTTGTGCGGTGCGCCTTGTGTGTGAGAAAAGGCGGACCTAAAAGAAAACGCGGTGCTCATGAGAAAAGGCGGACCTAAAAGAAAACGCGGTGCTCATGAGAAAAGGCGGACCTAAAGGAAAACGCGGTGCCTGCGAGGCGGACCTGAAAGAAAAGACATGAGAACGTTAAAGAGTGAAGTTTGGGCGTGGATTGTGTATAAAAAAGGTATGTGCTGGATGCACAACATTGCTGTTTTAACCCTGAAAAAAACGGCCGTGAACCGGCCGTTCAAATTAAGGATGAGAGCGGCGTGGGATGACCGAAGGAGACCACAGTTTCACGAAGGGTGGAAGGCAGCACCAGGCGAGTTACGCTACAGTTTGCCAATGGATTGTAGATGCTTGGACTAACATGTCTGCTGGTACTGTTATCTGAGCTTTCGCAAAAGCTGGTATCCTTTCTGAGGAGCCGCACAGTACAGACAGTGACTTTGACAGCGAGGAGCGAAGTGGACCTCCTCTGTTGGATTTTGCGCAGCTGTTCGATTCCAAAACAGAGGATGAGGACTTTGACGGATTTGAAAAAAGACTATTACCGGTAATGTGCTTGTTTATACTACTTAAATAAAGCACAACCAAACTCAGTTTTGCTCCCGATCTATTTTTTTAATACGCACATTTGCATGCTTGCGTGTGTGTTGTTGTAAGGCAGTGTGTGACTGAGACTGCGCCTTTTCGTACGGTGCGCCTTATGTGTGTGTTAAATACAGCAATGGCGCACATAACTGAGGCTGCGGCTTTTCGTACGGTGCGCCTAATGGTCGTGAAATTACGGTAAGAATTGAATTCAGTACAAGGTCTGCCTCCTCACCCATCAGTGCATACACGGCACTGCACCTGTTTATCTCCAAGAACTCCTAACCCTCCACACCACTGTCCGAGACCTGCACTCCTCCTGCTCCTCCTCCTTCTTACTGCCTGCACCAACCAAGGACCAAACTCTCCACTATGGGGGACAGGGCCTTCCAGGCAGCTGCTCCACAGCTCTGGAACGCTCTTCCCGAGAGCTTGAGGGCTCCACAGAGCGTTGAGGTTTTTAAGAAAATAAAACATCATTTTTATTTAAGAAATAAAAATGAAGACATTTTTATTTCTAAAGGCTTTTCAACAAAGCTTTTAGTGTTGTTTTTTTTTTGTGTTGTGGTTTTATTTAATTTTGCTGTTTGTTGTTCCTTTTGGTCATTGTAGCACTTTGAGATCTCCACTGTGTAATGTCTTGTGTTTTGCTCTTCCTGTTTTATTTTGAAAACGAACTTTCCTCTTGTTTCATGTTTGTTACTTCCTGCCTAGTGTGTTTCCCACAGCTGTGTATGTCTAATTGTCCCTCATTGTTTCCACCTGAGATCCCCTTCCTTCTGTGTTAAATAGTCCTTGTCTCCCCTTGTCCTGTGTCAGAGTGTTTTGGATTATGTTCATGATCGGCCTGTTGGATTAAACCTTTGTAAAGATCTCTGCATCTGAGTCCTACTTATTGTTGGTTCCTGACATTACACTCTGACCACCATGGACTCAGCAGAGAACAAGCAACTGGCTGCTGTGCTTCAAAACCTGGAAGCCCGCCTTGCGCAGCAGGAGGATTACCAGAAGAACCTGGCATCCCATATGGTCCAGATTTCCTCTCACGTCCAGAATCTTCCTTCAGGTCAGCTATGGAATCCCATTCCACCGGGTCTCTCCTCAGCAGCACCAGCTCATCCTCTCACCATGTCTACCAGGAATGTTGAGGATAAGATCGCTCCTCCTGTGAGCTACTCTGGAGAGCCGGGATCTTGCCAAGAGTTCTTAACAGCTTGTTCAATACATTTTGAACACTCTCCTCACGGCCTGGGATCTGACAGAGCCAAGATTGCCTTCATGATCTCCTACCTATCAGGAAGAGCTCGTTCTTGGGCCATGACGGAGTGGGCTCACGATTCTCCACTCTGCTCATCACTTGCTGCTTTCAAAACCGCCCTGCAGAACACCTTTGATCCGGTGTCCACCAGCCGGGAGAAGGGCCGAGAAATCACCGGAATAAGACAAGGCAAGGAAACTGTTTGTGATTACGCCATTCGTTTCCGCACGTTGGCGGCGGAGAGCGGGTGGGGTCCCACTGCCTTGTATGATACCTTCCTGAAGGGACTGGCTCGGCACATTCAGGAGCTGTTGGTGCCGCTGGATCTACCACCGGACCTGGATTCTCTCATCACACTCGCGATACGTACAGATAACCGGGGACGCCAGCTGTCTCGCCAACAGCATTATAGATCTACTGGAGTGGGGTTGTCTCACACCTCAGCTGAACAAGGAGTCCACCATTCTCAATTCAACCCACATCGCCGTTCACCCAGGGAGGGTGAAACTGAACCCATGCAGGTGGGTCGGGCGCGACTGTCCACTGAGGAACGGCGATTGCGCCGGCGGGAAGGTCGGTGTTACTACTGTGGGGAGCGGAATCACCTTGTTTCCTCCTGTCCGATGAAGAAATCTACAACGGTGAGTCAGTTCTCCACTACTGCTCATTCCACACGGGACTTCACGTCCGTAGAGATAACTCACCACAACAACACCATAGAACTACCAGCACTCATAGATTCTGGCGCTGATGAGAGTTTGATGTCTTGGGAGTTAGCTAACAGTTTGGGACTGTGTACTAAACTGCTAAGAAAACCCATCCAGGCCAGAGCTCTCGATGGGAAAGGACTGTTTAACATAACTCACGTCTCTGAACCTCTTCTGGTTTCCATTGAGAAACACAAAGAATTGACGAACTTTTACTTGTTCAGATGTCCGTCTAAGACGCTGATTCTGGGATACCCGTGGTTGTGCAAGCATAATCCCCAGATAGACTGGAATACAGGAATGGTTTTGAGATGGGGGCCAGATTGTGAGAAACAGCATAATTGCCTCACTAACCTGAAACAATGCATTACTGTTAGTAACCCAGTCTCTGCTCATCCCACTTCAGGTCAAAGAACCGCAGACCTGAGTACGGTGCCAGTCTGCTACCACCATCTGGGAGAAGTTTTTAGTAAGTCTAAAGCTCTAAGTCTTCCACCTCATCGCCCATATGACTGTTCTATAGATCTGGTTCCAGGTTCCACCATTCCAAAGGGGTGTCTTTTCTCAATCTCCGCTCCTGAACGAGACGCACTGAACGAGTACATCGACAGATCTCTCGCAGCGGGTCTTATACGTCCGTCCTCCTCTGCAGCAGGAGCGGGATTTTTCTTCGTGGGGAAAAAGGATGGATCTCTCAGACCCTGCGTTGATTACAGTGCTCTCAATAAAATTACAATAAAGAATCGATATCCCCTTCCTCTCATGTCATCTGTCTTTGACCAGCTCCAGCAGGCCAAGGTGTTTACCAAGCTTGACCTACGCAATGCATACCACCTGGTCAGGATTAGGGAAGGGGATGAGTGGAAAACCGGATTTAATACCCCTAGGGGTCACTATGAATATCTGGTCATGCCTTTTGGCCTCACAAACGCTCCTGCAGGGTTTCAAGCGATGATCAACGATGTCCTAAGAGACTTCTTGGATCACTTTGTTTATGTTTACCTGGATGACATTCTCATTTATTCCCCTGACTTGGAGTCTCACAAAATCCATGTCACTAAGGTCCTTCAGCGTCTCTTGGAAAACAACCTCTACGTCAAGGCTGAGAAAAGCGAGTTTCATGCCACGACAATCTCCTTCCTCGGCTTTATAGTGTCAGCCGGTAAGGTAGAGATGGATCCTGCCAAAGTGAGTGCTGTGATGGATTGGCCAACGCCTGTGAGCCGCAAGAAACTACAACAGTTTTTAGGCTTTGCTAACTTCTACAGACGGTTTATCAAAGGTTTCAGCACCGTGGCCGCTCCGCTCCATGCTCTAACGTCTCGTCAAGCGTTGTTCAGATGGACACCTGATGCTGAGACAGCGTTTCAGACTCTTAAGCAACGCTTCTCTTCGGCTCCAGTGCTCACACTTCCAGATCCTCGCCGCCAATTTGTGGTTGAAGTGGATGCCTCTAACAAGGGGATTGGTGCGATCCTTTCCCAGTGTTCAGAAATCGACAGCAAAATCCACCCCTGTGCTTTCCTGTCTCGGCGACTGTCTAAGGCTGAACGTAACTATGATGTTGGCAACCGGGAGTTGCTGGCAGTTAAGGTGGCTCTGGAGGAGTGGCGGCATTGGCTCGAGGGAGCGGTTCATCCCTTCATTGTCTGGACGGACCATAAGAACCTTGAGTATATCCGCAATGCAAAGAGACTTAATTCTCGCCAGGCCAGGTGGATGTTATTTTTTTAACCGCTTTTCTTTCTCTTTATCTTACAGGCCGGGGTCCAAGAACATCAAGCCTGATGCCCTGTCTCGTCTATACGACCCCGAGCCTGTTGCCAAGGAACCAGAGCCTATCCTTCCACGAACCTGTGTGGTTGGAGCGGTGACTTGGCAGATAGAGAATGAGGTCAAGCAGGCCAACAGTGGGACGCCTTTGCCAAGTGGATGTCCGGACAATCGTCTATTTGTCCCTCCGGCGTTACGCTCAAGGGTGATTCATTGGGCCCACGCCTCACTACTTTCTTGTCATCCAGGCGTCCGGCGGACTATGTACAGCATCTCGAGGAGATTCTGGTGGCCGTGCATGGAGAAGGAGGTCCGGGAGTACGTGGCAGCATGTTCAGTCTGTGCCAGAAACAAAACCTCATCCAGGGCCCGCATGGGACTGCTTCAACCACTTCCCATTCCCTCTCGCCCATGGGCTGAGATATCCATGGACTTTGTCACAGGGCTTCCGGTTTCACAAGGTAACAACACTGTACTAACTGTGGTTGACAGGTTTTCAAAGATGGTCAGGTTTATTCCCCTGTCCAGACTGCCTTCGGCCAAAAAGACGGCTGAGATAATGATGAACCACGTCTTCCGATATCATGGTTTCCCTAAGGACATTGTTTCTGACCGGGGGCCTCAGTTTGTGTCCCGGTTCTGGAGGGAGTTTTGCCGACTCATCGACGCCAGGGTCAGCTTGACCTCTGGTTATCATCCGGAATCCAACGGCCAGACTGAACGCCTCAACCTACAGCTGGAAACTGGTCTCCGATGTTTGGTCTCCCAGAACCCCTCAACATGGAGCAAGAACCTGGTCTGGGTGGAGTATGCCCACAATTCCTTGATTACCACAGCCACGGGTATGTCTCCATTCAAGTGTGTTTTTGGTTATGACCCTCCCCTTTTTGCAGACCTGGAGCCGGAGGTCTCTGTTCCATCGGCCCACGCCCTAGTTCGGCGCTGTCGCAGCATTTGGGCTGCCGCCCGCCAAGTTCTGCTCCGCCAACGAGATCGTGTTAAGAAGGCTGCCGATCGTAGGCGTTGTCCTGCCCCAATCTATCGACCCGGACAGCGGGTGTGGCTCTCGACCAAGGATCTCAACCTACAAGTGCCCTGTAGAAAGCTGGCTCCACGGTTTGTGGGTCCATTTCCCATTACCAAGGTTGTTGGTCCGGCCGCTGTTCGCCTTCGTCTGCCTCGGTCCCTTCGTGTTCATCCTACCTTCCCGTTAGCAAGGTGAAGCCCGTAGTGAATAGTCCACTTGTCCCTCCAACTGTGCCCCCACCGCCGCCCAGAATGATCGGGGGTGGCCCAGTGTACACTGTGCGGGAGATTCTGGATGTCCGTCGCAGGGGTCGGGGGCGTCAGTTTCTGGTGGACTGGGAGGGGTATGGTCCTGAGGAGCGGGAGTGGATTCCAGAGCGGTTCATCTTGGACAAAACTCTCCTAAAGGACTTCTACAAGTCTCGTGGTCCTGGACCGTCCAGTGCCGGTCTTTGGGGGGGGGGGGGGTACTGTAATGTCTTGTGTTTTGCACTTCCTGTTTTATTTTGAAAACGAACTTTCCTCTTGTTTCATGTTTGTTACTTCCTGCCCTAGTGTTTTTCCCACAGCTGTGTATGTCTAATTGTCCCTCATTGTTTCCACCTGAGATCCCCTTCCTTCTGTGTTAAATAGTCCTTGTCTCCCCTTGTCCTGTGTCAGAGTGTTTTGGATTATGTTCATGATCGGCCTGTTGGATTAAACCTTTGTAAAGATCTCTGCATCTGAGTCCTACTTATTGTTGGTTCCTGACACACTGGAGATTTAAAGTGCGTTACCAATAAAATTTTTATTATTAATATTATTATAAAAAATAGTTACGTACAAACTAATCTCTTTATTGATAAACCTATAAAACAAATACTGTCTTAGTAAAGTTAAAAAAAAAAAAAAAAAAAAAGATGAGGACTATAATGAGTAACATATCCTGATAATCACAGATGACACATTTATTATTTTGGATTTATGTCAATTGAACTGCTGTGACAAATTAATTTCCCTTTGGGGGTAAATAAACTCACTATCATCTCTCTGATGACTGACTTCAACGCTGGCTCCTCTCGACCTGGAGGAGGAGCGGCTCGACACCGAGCTCCTCCCGGATGGCAGAGCTCCTCACCCGATATCTGAGTGAGAGGCCAGCCACCCTGCGGAGGAAGCCCATTTTGGCCGCTTGTATCCACGATCTCGTTCTTTCGGTCACTACCCACAGCTGGTTTACCATAGTGAGGGTGGGAACGTAGATCTACTTGTAAACCTAAAGCTTTGCTTTTCGGCTCAGCTCTTTCTTTACCACGACGGACCGATGCAGCGTCCTAGTTATTGCTGACGCCGCATTGATCCATCTGTTGATCTCCCGCTCCATCCTTCCCCATTTGTCAACAAAACCCCAAGATACTTAAACTCCTCCACTTGGGGCAGGACCCTGACCCTGACCTGCAGGGGGCATTCCACCCTTTTCCGGGCGAGGACTATCGTCTTGGATTTACAGGCGCTGATTCCCATCCTGGCCGCTTCACACTCGGCACCAAATCGGTACCATGAGAGCTGGAGATCATGGTCTGATGAAGCCAAATAAATACATAGAATCCAACATTGGCTCTAAATCAGCCACAAACCTCTTAACAAAAGAAAGATCATCCTTGCCTTTTTCTGAAAGATCAAAAGTTTTAGCGATTAGTCCAGTGCATTTAATTGTGACTGTCATGATTCCCTCTCCTGCCGCCAGAGGGAGCCCTGGATGTTTCTCATCAACATGATCAGGGTCACCTGAGGATGATTACAGATTCCACACAGTTGTGCACCCAGCCAGCTATTTAAGGGCAATCACCCCAGACTTCCCTGTTGGGTCATACCATCCCCTCCAGTCACTCTGGTTGCTTGACCATGTGTGAACTTTGTTTCTTGCTTTGCAGACTTACCTGAATAGAGTTGATAAATCTTGTTTGATGTCCTGCATTTGGGACCTCCTCCTTCAACATCACAACACTGTCATGTTTTTCATCATCAGAGAAATCGCCCCCCAAATTGCAAAGAAAACCGGTTAAATAAGGTGAGATGCACTTCAATAGTTCCTTTTTTAATCAGAATCACAATGCAAAGTAGTATATACAAGAAATCTATATATTCAAGAATCTGTATTTTTTTTTGAAGGTTAGATTGGTCACTTTCTTCCTCGTCTTTGCCGGTTAACCAAGTGCTGCTCCATGTTTTATCTTGGTTCCTTGGGACGTCCTCATGGGGATTCCTCAAATCTGTCACTAAGGGATTTTCTTCAGGCAAACTTCAGAGAGCTAGATTGGGCTACATAGCATCCTGTCAGAGATGGGATTTCAGAGCTGAAAATTATCCTTAAGATGAGGATTTGTTTTGGTTACAACATACTTTTAGTCTCTAAGGAAATACTGTGTTATTTCTGCACAGCTTGTTATTTCTTCTACTTTTGCAAAGCTAAAAAAAATAAATATGATGAGAAGGTATTTATACTTTAATACTATAACTACATCACACTTACTCGTGTGGATTAGAAAGCAAGACTGAGGTATTTGCGGCTCGTTCCAGGTTTTGCTCACTTTATTAATTCACACTATTGAATGCAGACGTGTTGTTTGCAGTGGTGGAATGTAACGAAGTAAATGTACTTCGTTACTGTACTTAAGTAAAAAAAATTGTGTATCTGTACCTTACTTAAGTAAAATGTCAGACCTGTACTTTAGCTTCATTACATTTTTAGAGCAAATATCTGTACTTTTACTCCGCTACTTTTTAAAAGTGTGTTTTACATTTTTGTTACATTTTCGTTCAGGAATTTGAAAAATATAAACTTTTTTAGTGCATCTTGCAGCCGCATCACCAAAATCAAAAGAAGCAGTTGATCGGGAGAAGATGTTATGAATCGAGGCTCAATCAGAGCCAAACATTTTCCGCATTCATTCAGCGCCAAGAGCAGGGGCGGTTCTAGGATTTTCTGGGGGTGGCGGTGGGGACGTGAGGTCATTGATAAAGCCAATATAGGGTGAATGGGGACCTCCTCTCCTCCCCAGATTATTTTAAAAAATAAGTGTCATTTTCCTGCATTTTGGTGCCCATTTGCTGGCCCTGCTAGGCGATGGCTTGACTTGTCCTCTTTCCTTTCTTCTTTTTTTTTTTTTTTTTTGCGGACCAAAAGAGGCGGGGGGTGGGGACACGCCCCTGCAGAGTATTTATTTGTGACCCTACAGCACAAAAAATAACATTTGAATTATGGTCGAATACTTTTACTTTTTACTTAAAAAGTAAAATTTATACCAATTACTTTTGTACTTTTACTTAATTAGATTTTTTTATTGGTACTTTTACTTAAGTATTTTTTCGCCTAATATATCTGTACTTTTACTTAAGTACAAAAAGTGTGTACTTCATCCATCACTGGTTGTTTGAAACCGTGAGTTTGGACTTCTTTATTTTTGTCGTAATTTGACATCAATGCCAAAACAAAAATGTCTTCCTTTAACAAATAAATCCTCACTAATTTTGTGTTAAGAGTACAATGAAAACAATTTAGAAGACATAAAGGGGGGCAGGGGACGGTGGCTCAGTGGTTAGAGCGTTTGCCTGTGGACTGGAAGTCGATTGGAAGTTTGCTGGTTCGCATCCGACCGAGTGCACGTCTAGGGTCCTTGGAGAAGACACTTAACCCCCCGTTTCTCCCACCATTGGCGCCTTTGTGGCAGCCTGCTGTGGTGAGGAGTGCAGCACACAAATTTCCCCGGTGAGGGTTGAATAGAATGAGTGGAATTAAACAATTACTCTTCTATTACTTTGTAATATTCTGATATGTTTTTAAAATTAAAGAGTTTTTCACCATCATATAAATCTCTAATAGGGAAGGTAGAGTCACTATATATTTTAAACTGGTGGCACAGACGTCACTCAGAGATCAACTCAACACATTAAATAAATAAATAAATGAATTACTCTATTTATCCCTCACCGGGGAAATTTGTTTGCTGTACTCCTTACACCGCAGCAGGCTGCCCCTCAACGGCGCCAATGGTGGGAGAAGCGGGGGTTAGGTGTCTTCTCCAAGGACCCTAGACGTGCTCTCCGTGGGACGCAAACCCGCGACCTTCCGGTCCGCGCGCGAACGCTCTAACCACGCGGCCACCGTCTCCCCAAATAGATAGCTAACATAACTTTTATCGTAACATAAAGTATATTTTCAGACTTCAATCAGAGTGGTGAATGAACTTTTTTTGTTTGACATAATGTTCTAACTGTCTGTCCTGAAAGCATCACTTCTCTGGACTGACTTGTTCAGACAGGCTGCGTTCACTTCTCTGCCTTTGTTAGGTAAAAAAAAAAAATCTACTTTTGTGCCACTGGATGATCAGATTTGACAATACCTTGGCTTAGTCAGCTTCTTGTAAAAATACAAAGAACATGCCAGTAACGCGTCCACATGCGTGAGAGTGAAGCAGGTTTAATTCTCAGGTTTATAAAGAAGCTACAATGAAATGGATACTTAATTTATAGTTTTATTAAATTCCAAGGTGGCAGTATGAATGGATTCTGAGTTTCTTAGGCTACATTTCAGATATAGATTTAGTCTGGTTTTCAAAGTAATGACTTATACAGAAAGAAGAATTCAATTGAAAGGGCAAAATCACACCCAAAAAATAAGATTAAAAATACATTTTCAAAAAACTTAAATAGACAAAAGGAGAAGGAAACTGTTGAAACCGATGTTCCAACAAACGAATGGACAGCAAATGGTAAGGTGTCTTCATAGTGTATTTTATTGTGAAAAACCAGGATTTATATCTACACGACACTGGCAGTATATGTATATACAGTATATATTGTATATTTTTGTATGCTACAATTTCATTTAGTTTTAACAGCCCCAAATAGATCATGCTCTGTCGTTTACCCATCCCTGTTCTAAACAATTGTTAGACCCGTCCCTTTGATGCCTGCTGACGAGGGAGGAGACGGCAGCTCAGTGGTTAGAGGGTTCGCGTGCGGACCGGAAAGTTGCATGTTCGCATCCCACAAAGAGCACAATTAGGGTCCTTGGAGAAGACACCTAACCCCTCCTTCTCCCACCATTGGCGCCGTCAAAGGGCCGCCTGCTGCGGTGTAAGGAGTGCTGCACACAAATTTCCCCTGTGAGGGATGAATAGAGTAATTCTTTTTTTTTTTTTTTTTCTTTCTTTGGGTCGGCAATACAATGCGACTCGGGGCTCACTGCCCCTGGCTGGGCTGGCGGGTTTCATATAATCCTTGGGATACCACCATGGTCAGAACCCCGGTGTCAACCTGGTGCCCGACTTGGTGCCTGACTTGCGGCAGTGGGAACTATGATGTGTTCCTGGCCTGGGAGGGTGTGCACAACAAGTTCACTGCCACCTAGGGTTTCAGGTCTTGCATAGACAGGCCATGTCAAGAGGTTCAGGAAGGGTGACCGCCCTCGGATCGCCATCTTCCACCCTACTTTTGCTGGAGCCTAATTATACACAAACAAGCAGTTATATGTACTGTATATGCACATTACACATTACTGTAAGATCATTAGGACATACAAAGTTATCTTTTCTGAGTTATGAACACATGTGAGACATAATTGTGTATTAAAAATGTAGCACTGTTGCATTGAAGTTGTGCTTTAATGATTTATGAATCTTGTTGCTTGAGTTGTTTCAGACTTCTTGCTGGTTCAAGCTTTTATTTTTCTTCAAGGTATCAATGTATTTTCAGTAGAGTAAAAATGAAAGGATAGCTTCTTTTTTTTCAGTTAATCTATTTCCGAACTGTTTCTTCCATTGCTGTATTGCAAGAAATGCGAGAATGTATTCTTCAATACGGGTCGAGTATTTTAATGCATAATTTTAATGAATTTTGCTTTGCATTGTTTCTAAGTGTTTGTGTTTTTAACATGTTTTCATCTGTTAATTGGTCATTTTTTTGGTCCACCAGTGGCAGAGACATGGATACAGAACACGGAAATAGACAGGACTGGACACTGACACAGGGACAGTCACCTAGGGTATCACATGCTGGTGCCACCCAGCACACTACCATGCAATGGTGGACAAAGTCTGTGCATAGCTGCCTGGGTAAAATATGCCTGCTGGCAGACCAGCCTAAGTGTACCCACAGGCGGACGAAGCTTGAACCCACGGCTCTGGACCCACGGCTTGGACAGGAAAGTCTGAACTTGTTGACTGTTGTTTTATTTGAATTTCATCTAAATATTTCAAACATTTTTTTGTGGTCTATGTCTCTCACTTCATGGTACTCCCCACTGCTCAATGCTGACCCGGAGGTGGTTGCATCGGTTTTTATATGTTCCATGTATAAGGCGAGTACACTCAGGAAGAATTGCTATTGGCATTTTTTTGTAGCTAATGGGTATCCTTAATATTTAAATAAACAAACTCACCCTGTATGGGTTATATTTCTGTCTCAAAGCCTTTGATTTCAGAAATGTTTCATTTCGGCAGATAGTCTCTGCAACAGGGTTTAACGTGACTATTGAACACTGTGGAACACAACGAGCATTTTGTGTGATCTCCGCTCTCCTCACCGGTGCACTTCTTTTATTCCCTCTCCAAGTGTAGACAATTTACAATTAGTCAGCTCACATGATCTTTCTCCACAGGTGTAGAAAATAAAATGAGAGCAAATCTCAACAGTTGAAAAAAAAAAGAAAGGAAAATATCTCCACGGTAGTGGATGAATGTGTCTTTCTTCTGAATCACCACAGCTCAATAAACCAAGAACATGGACTCCAATTACCTTCAAGAGGTGTGTCTATCATGTTAATCACACGCCTAATCATAGATTAAAGTCTTTTATTCTTCTTTCTTCCATCTGAAGGGAAGTTGATGGTTTCTGAACAGAAATCTTTGGGAGTCAGCCCCTGAAGGTCACGTCACATGCTACAGATGTTCCCAAAAAGGTAAGTTGAATTCTTCCTTAAATTGCAGCTTCAAAGTTTCAACCTCACTGCAAACAATAGTTAAGGCACTTCTGGATAAGCCTTGAAAAGGTTCCGTGAGAGGAAGATCGACGTATGGGGATGTTTGCCTTGAAGCGTAAACATTGCTACTTATTAGTCTGATTAAAGCTTGGTCCGCCAAAGTCTGAAACAGGAGTAGAAATGGGATCTAACGAGAGGACTTTGTTGAGAATTTGTTGCATTGAAAAACCATGAGCACTAAACAGTCCAAGTAAAAAAGTAGTTTTAGGTCTGACAGCATGTTGGCTTAAGAAAAAAATGTCTGGATGCATCTTCTGAAACAATCTGTCGGTGCTAACATGGTAACATTTGAAACACAAATACAAAGTAAGTAACTACCAAGGTGCCAGGCAATATGTCTCCACCTACCGCACATCAGATATTAGAGACAGACATAAGAGCCAATGGCTAGGGTATTTAGTCACATATGTAAGAGTTAAATTACAAGGGAAAAGCATAGCTCAGTGGTGGAATGGCCATCTTTGGACCAAAGAATTGCCGATTCGATTACCGTCATGAGCTCATAACTACGTGTCCCTGGAGAAGACACCTAACCCACAGTTACTTCCACCATTGGCACCGTCATGGTACCAAAGTACAATTATTATTGGTTTTTTTTTTTTGCTAAAATCAAAACTTATGTAGTCACATTATATTTATTTCTATAAACATTTCAATAGAGTTTTTAGTTTGTAGATCACTTGCTAAAAGTGTTAACTTGGAGGTGATCCCCTATACTCATGTATAGTTGGTACTAAATACGTTCCGTTTCGTCATCTTCCGCTTGTTCCGGGGTAGGGTCGCGGGGGCAACAGCCTCAGACGGGTAGCCCAGGCCTCTCTCACCTCTGCTGCATCCTCCAGCCACCCAGAAGGATCCTGAGTCGTTCCCCAGCCAGCTGTGTGACATAGTCTCTCCAGCGGGTCCGGGGTCTGCCCCTTGGTCTCCTCCCGGTGGGACGTGCCCAAAACACCTCGCCCGCGATGCGCTCGGGGGGCATCCTGACCAGGTGCCCGAACCACCCCATCTGGCTCCTCTCGACACCGAGCTCCTCCCGGATGGCAGAGCTCCTCACTTGATCTCTGAGCGAGAGCCCAGCCACCCTGCGGAAGAAGCTCATTTCGGCCGCTTGTACGCCGCGATACTAACTACGGTGTTTCATTAAAATCCCTTCTCTGGCCTTGATCTGTGGTTGCATGGGCTATTATTGGTACTAAATTAATGTGGATAATTCCATTAAAATCCCTTCAGTAGTTTGAGATGTATTACATTCACAAGTGTTCCGAAAGCGTGAACGCAAAGAATACCCAAGTGCTTAATACCGTCTCCGAATTCCGCGGGTGGAGCCTTAATAATTAGTCTAAATAATAAGACATTCTGTTGGGTTTATCTTCTGTCCTTGAGAGCCACAACTCTGCCGGTTGTTAATATTCCCTTTACTCAACGTTGCCTATAAGGTAGAAAAACATTGTGTATTTCAGAGAGGAACTCAGGGCAGCAACACGGGCAGCAGCAATCCAGCTTCATCTATATACTGTATAAGAACAGAGCATTATGAATATCTCAGAGAAATGTATTTGATGTGAAAATAAAGTCATTTTTTATGATTAGGTGGTACTTATTTGTACCTGTTTTATGGTCCCATTTAAGCGTAAGTACTTGTAGCTTCTGTCACTGAAAGAAAATTGTCTCAACATCAATAACTCAGCCGCTGATTTTCTGTGCCTGTTCAAACAAGGTAATTACCTTTTATTGACAAAACTCCAGTAAGGATCCTATCTCAATCAGCAATTAAACTCCTTTTGGTGAGCTGCCATACACTTCTTGAAGACATTGATGTTTGCATCTCGCAAAGCGTAATTATTGAGATTTAAAAATAAAACTGTATTTCTTGAGAAACCAATCTTCAGAAAGACGGTATCTGGGAGTCTGCAAAGAAGCAGAAAGGACAAGATGTTTTTGTTGGTCTTTTCACATTTCTTCTAGATGTTTGAAGAGTTTTTTTTTTTTTATGAAGTAAAAGAGCAATGTAGACGGCTTGGTTGTTTAAGTTTGCGGTCAACCTTTTTGGGGATTTATTGTGGATTATTCGGGTATCTAGGATCAACAGTATCTAGGATCTAGGATCAACAGTCCAGAGCAATGGAGAGTGTGGAAAAGAGGTGAAGAAGCGTGTGCAGGCAGGCTGGAACGGGTGGAGGAAAGTATCAGGTGTGATGTGTGACAAAAGAGTTTCAGCTAGAATGAAAGGGAAAGTGTACAAAACTGTGGTGAGACCGGCCATGCTGTTTGGTCTAGAGACAGTGGCACTGAGGAAAAGACAGGAACCAGAGATGGAGGTAGCAGAGATGAAGATGCTGAGGATCTCTCTGGGAGGGACCAGGATGGACAGGATTAGAAATGAGTAAATCAGGGGAACAGCACATGTTAAAGCTTTTGGAGATAAAGTCAGAGAGGCCAGACTGAGATGGTTTGGACATGTGCAGAGGAGAGAGAGAGAGTACATAGGAAGAAGGATGCTGGATTTGGAACCACCAGGAAAGAGGACTAGAGGAAGACCAAAGAGGAGGTTCATGGACGCAGTGAAGGAAGACATGAAGATAGTTGGCGTGACCGAAGAGGATGCAGGAGATAGGGTTAGATGGAAGAAACTGACTTGTTGTGGCGACCCCTGAAGGGAGGTGCCGAAAGACGAAGAAGAAGATGATTGTGGATTATTTGGGTCATTTTTGTCACTGTGTAAAGGTGCACTTCAATCGATTTTGTGTATCAATCACAGACATAACTGATTCAAAATGAACTCTGAACAGTTTAAGGTAGAGAAAGAGATAGTTTTAATAGTTGTAAAAATGTTTACAAAATGTTTTTGTTTGTTCCGAACAGCATCTTTGCAAGTTGATTGGGGTAGCATCCATAATGTGTCATGAATCGGTGTGCAAGTGGAAGGAGGACCTAATTACAGGACAGTAAACATTGTTTATTTGAGAATAGCATCCCAGTAATGCTGCGGAAGGAAATCATAAAGTTTTAGTGGCATGGCAAGAGGTTATTGTTCAGATTGTGTTTCTTGGTCAGACAAACAGGGTAATCTGGCTGGAAGAGATGGTATGACCCGACCAGACTGTTTGGGTTGATTGCCCTTAAATAGGCAGCAGGGTCCACAAGTGGGTGGCATCAGAATAATCACCCTCAGATGTCTCAATCAGGGTGATGAGAGAAAGTCCAGGACTTTTTAAGTAAAAAGTAAAAGTATTTGACCATAATTCAAATGTTATTTTTTGTGCTGTAGGGTCACAAATAAATACTCTGCAGGGGCGAATCCAAGAAGAGGGGGAGCGTGCCTCCCACCCTCCCCCCTCTTACCCCTGACGCTCCTCTGGTCCACAGGAAAAAAAAAAAAAAAAAAAGAAAGGAAAGGGGGCTGGTCAAGGTATCCCCTGCAGGGCCAGTGAATGGGCACCAAAATGCAGGAAAAAAACTCTTATTTTTCAAAATGTTCGGGGAGGGAGGCCCCCAGTCCTCCTATACTGTCTTTGTCAATGACATCACGCCCCGCCTCGCCCCCTTTAGAAAATCCTTGGAGCCGCCCCTACTCCGTGTAATGATTGCTCAACTTTTTATTTAAAAGTAAAGGTTCGTGACAGTCAGTAGGTGGCGGTAATGCACCCAGGTTGGTGCTTCATGCCGCAAACTAAAGAAGAAGAAGAAGAAGAACGAACAACGATCTTCCGACTCTTTTTAATTTGTGCTATATTTGATGTTAGGTTTTTGGCGCTGAATGAATGCGGAAAATGTTTACTCTCGATTCTGATTGGTCCTCGATTCATTACTTCTTCCTCTTGGAGACCGCAGGCGATCAACTGCTCCCTTTACAGGTTGATCTTGGTGATGCGGCTTAAAGATGCGCTAAAAAAAACCTGAATATTTTTCAAATTCCTGACCGAAAATGTAACAAAAAAATTATAAACAGACTTTTAAAAAGTAGCGAAGTAAAAGTACAGATATTTGCTCAAAAAATGTAGTGAAGTAAAAGTAAGGGTCTAAAATTTTACTTAAGTAAAGTACAGATACACATTTTTTTTTTTTTTTTACTTAAGTACGTTCCACCACTGGGTCTCTAAAAGATCTCTCCTTCAAATGGGAGACCTCGCGAAGACCAAATGACATTCTGGAGGAACTACAACTCCACACCTGAGTTAGAACGGTAGGTAAATCAATGGGTGGTTCAAAGACAAATAGTCTGAAGGTCAAAAGCTTTTCAGTCATCATACAGATTGTTTTCTCTTGAGGGACAAAATGTGGGAGGCATGACATTTTACAAATGAAACTCTCCTAATGAGAAATGTCTGCAAAATTGAAAGTGAGGTGAAAAACCATCTGTCTCTGGTCTGAGCCGTCACTGTGAGATGGTCTGTCAAATATTCAGAAAAATAATGTCATTCCCGAGTGAAAGATCTCCTTAATTTTCCCTTCAGTTTAGGTTTCTGACTTGAACTTTGGCTCTAGTTAAGCTAGTGCTTTGACAGAGTCGCCATCATTGGTAACAGGTCTTACAGAAAGTGCCCTCTGGCAACAAAGAAAGTGTCATAATTACTTGACTCATCTGCTCAAAACAAGTTCAAGAAAAGGCCTCTTATTTTTTGGTCTTCCAAAAGATGACCTTAGACTTTCTTTTCCTCTTGAATGTACCGGAAACATGCATCGGCTATTTTATTGTTAAAAAAAAAGGACTCAATTTAATTTTGAGAGACTGCAGTTATTTGGCCGGTTTAATTTTGGTATGTTGAAAATACTACAAAGTAGTGTGAATCTCCCAAGTTAGTATCTTCAGTGTTTGTTGCGATCCCTGCTACTGCTTCAAAGAGGGTGTCTGTCTCCGTAGCAACCTGTTCACCACCTTGCAGATGATCAGCAATCAGCAAGCTACATAAGCTACCCTGTACCCGCAGCCTATGCCAGATTGTTGATTTCCATGCGGTAAGAATACAAGCCTTTAGAAGATCTTTGTCAGCCAATTTTGTTGCCTTTGGACTTAAATTCTGTTTCCTTTGTTCAAGAAACCCGTCTGTCTCGGACAACTCGCCTGCCTCGAATGACCTGTTTTTACCTAATTAGAAAAAAAAAAATATGTTTACCTTTTCATCCCGTGTTTCGCACTTGGATTCTACCACACCTCTCCCCAACAGTGAAATTTAAAAAGAATCTCACCAGAATTTTGTTGATGCACAAAAAACATATACTCCCCAAACTTACTTCTTCAGATGGAAAAGTATTAAACACCTCCTTGCGGGAGTTTGTTCATTTCTAACCATGTTGTAATTTAAATGTTTCGGCCAAAACGGAAAGTCACAGTGATTCAAATATTAGGTAATGGTTTGAATAGTTCTTTATTGTTTTATACAATGTATTAGTGTTGTTTGATAAGCATAATAGGTACAAAAAGTATAAATAATTTTATTTCGTCATCTTCCACTTATCTCAGGCCAGTTTGCGAGGGGAACAGCTTCAGACAGCAAGCCCAGGCTTCTCTCACCCCCGGCTGCATCCTCCAGCTCACCCGAGAGGATGCCGAGGCGTTCCTCAGCCAGCTGCGAGACAGTCTTTCTAGTGCATGGGTAGGCAAACTAGTATTCGACGAGGGGGCCGGAACAGGAGCAAATGGATGTCATTCTTTGGTAACTGCTAGATTACACCGATAGAATGACGCGCTAGATTTTAAACAAGTGCTAAATGTTACATCAAGGGTGTTATTTTTCAAATCTAGTGGCGCTAGGTCTAAAATCTAGTGCGATAGCGCTTAAAAACGCGCATTTAGCGGCGCAAGGTTTAAAAGCTATGCCTTTGATGTAACACTTTGCTTGTTTTAACGTCTATGAAGCTTCTTTACGTGCATGTATTTATTGGGCCCGATGGCTTTCCATATTTGTGCACACTGTTTATTTTGACAGCGTGCGCATTACGGAGACACACACTTTAATTGGAGCAGTGTTGTTGTATTCTCAATAACGCCAATATGTCCAAGGTGCGTCATCTAGTGAGGAAACATCAGAATTGCAGGAGAAATATAACATTAACAAGATTTAGTTATTTAATTTTTTCAAGTTTGGCGTGCCTAATCAGTTTAACGGGGTGCATGTGGCCCGCGGGACGTAGTTTGCCCATGCCTGCTCTAGTGGGTCCAACATCTGACCTGGGTCTCCTAATCACCCAAAGCTGGTGACCATAATTGAGGGTGGGAACATATGAATAATGTTTTTTATTTTATTCATTTTTAGTGCAGGATTTCCGGAGTCCATGTTGACTTGTACTAAGTATGAGGCAGGATATTCGCTCGGGGTGTGTTTCGATTTTTGTTTGTAAAACCATTGTTTTGACCCTCTCAAGTACCTCCTAAAATCAAATAAAATTTTGGGTAGTGAACAAAAAGGTATAATAGTCACATCTTTTTGGGTTTGTGTGTGTGTTTCGATACATTTTATTGAGTGAAAGTTGATTTATTTCGCAATGAGCAGAGATTCAATCCAGAGATTACAAAACCACACTAAATATCCTCTGCACCTCACACAAGTCTAATCATACAAGAACCACACAGCTGGTAAACAAATTTAGTTCTTCTTTCTGAATAATTCTCCAGAAGACTCGTTTGCATTAAGTGTGCTGGATGAACCCCAAGATCCCAACTGCTGATCCAAGAACTGCTACTTTTTTATGACCGGGAATGAAACCATATTGCTGTATTTGAGCTATCACCAACAAACCCCATTCCTCCTTTTTTCAGGACTGCTACGTGAACAATACCATGAAAGTTTTCTATTGAGCTTTTTAATATTGTTTCATCAATCAGACCTCACAACACGAGTTTTCAGTGACTGAAAGTCATATTTTCATTGTTGGCACGAAGACAAACAATGAAGCAGCAGATTGTAAAGTTCATCATTCAGAACCATTTTGGGATGGCAGCCAAGAAAACGTTGATTGTGTGCTCTCCCTCGAAGACAGGAAAAATGGGCCTAGAAAAGCCTGAGAATGCAGAAGGAGGGAAGTTGAATGGGATGTGAGCGATATTTTTTCTTTAGTCATGTCAAACAGACTTTCTATAACTTTACAAGTTTGAACAAAGCTGTCATGCCTGAGAAAACCGTGTTGCCAAAACACTTACAGTAGGCATTGTCTCTTGGTCTGGAGATCAGAAGTAACATGTCAACATCTAAGCTCATCTTTTGGAGAGTACCAACAAACATTGAGGTAGTTTTTGCTGAAAAAGCTCATTATTCCCGTAAAAAAAAAAGAAGGCTGTAATTAGGGATTGGTTCTTTAGAAAAACCCTGGTGGTTAGTGGGTACTCTTTTAATATGAAAAATCACCCTGAAGGGAAATAGTTAAATCACACTGACAAGCTACTGTGGCAAAGTTAAAAGTGTTATCCTGAAAGTCGAGGTTTTGAAAACAACCACAATACATTAATGGAGCCACTAATTTCTTTCTGCTCTGATTCAAAAATTAAGATTCTAATAATCAAATTGGAAAAGGGCCAGCATGGTAGCGCAGGGGTTAGCATGGAGGGCTCACAGCCAGTGTTGTTTTCGTCAACGATGACGACAACGAATGATTTTGTTGACGAAGCATTTTTTCATGACGATAACAAAACAATAACAAAATGAATGCGACAATTTGGTGACAAAAATGTGACGAGACGTTTGCAAGTTTCTGTTGACGAGACGAAAATGTAACGAAATAGGCGTCAGATTTCTGTCTGAGAAAAGAAAAAGAAGAGCGGCTGTATTCTTTCTCTCATGGCAGCACGCCCCCCACAATGCTGCACGTTCACACCGTCTACACAACACACCTGCAGCCACGAGCAAGTCACAAACCATGGTGGCAACAGCAACAAAGAGTCTCGGTGGTCGGAAACTTAAAGTTTTCCACATATTTTGCGCAAACAGCATGCTAACTTCAAGCTAATGCTAGCTTGTCGGCGCTGCTAACTTCCTAGTTAGCTTGGTTGCGCTTAAGACTGCTTTAAAGACACAATGCAATGTTTACTTTGTTTACAGGGTTATTAAGAGGTATCATTTTTAAGTATACATAATTTACAACGTTCCTCACTCACTGAAGAATTTGTATTTATTTTACGTTGTTTTACAATGTTTGCTGTTTTGCGCAAGTTAAAGCTCGGCGTTTTTTTTTCTTTTTAACAAAAAACTTGCATCATTCTCAGTAATAAAACCACGATTGTTAAAGTAAGTTTTTTTGGTTTCACACTAAAACTAGACTAAAAACGTTGTAACTCTTCCCTGACGAAAACTAGACGAAAACTCTTTTGGGTTTTTGTTGACTAAAACAAAAATATAAAGAGATGACAAAAACGTGACTTAAACTTAAATTAATTTTTATTCCAAAGATGAAGACTAAAACAAAAACTTAGATGGATACCAAAAACAACAATGCTCACAGCAAGAAAGTTGGGGTTGGGGTCCTGGGTGGGACGAGGCTTGGAATGTGGGCCTTTAAGTGTGGAATTTGCATGTTCTCCTTGTATATGTGTGGGTTTTCTCCGCATTTTCTGGTTTCCACCCACCCTCCAAAAACATGTATGATAGGTTGATTGGGCACAATAAAAAACAAAAACAAGTGTGTGTGTGTGTGTGTGTGTGTGTGTGTGTGTGTGTGTGTGTGTGTGTGTGTGTGTGTGTGTGTGTGTGTGTGTGTGTGTGTGTGTGTGTGTGTGTGTGTGTGTGTGTGTGTATATTGTTTGTGAGTGTGGCCCTGTGACAAACTGGTGACTTGCTCTGGGTGTACCCCATTAGCCGGGATAGACTCCGGTTAGGCAACTCTGTTGAAATTGCACCTAAGAATGAGTTTGTTTGGATGGTGGTCTGTATGAGTGACCCTTGACAGACTGGTGACTTGTTCAGGGTGTACCTCGCCTCTTGCCTGAAAGCAGCCAGGATAGGCTACGGCACTCCTTTAATCCCTTTCGGAAAGAAACAGCCAAAGAATACCAAATAAAAAATTGGAACAATTCATATTATTTGCACAAACTTAAAATTTATTGTGTCCCATTTTGGATTTATTTGCCCAAACCTTCATAATTCCATGATGTTACTTGTAAAGTAAACTCTTTAACAATGTTCCCTCTAATTTTTTTATGTGTCTGAGCAAACACACAAGCTTCCTGAGCAGAAGAGGGCGGAGCAAAAACATTTACTCTTTTGTGACGTCAGCGGCAGTGACGCGCCAAAATGCGAAGCAGCGCATTGAAGCAATTTGTTTCAGAAAGAAAGAAAAAAGAGATGTAGCTCGGAGTTCTGTCTCATTTTTTCATCTTTAGTTTAAATTGTTTTTTGGTTTTTTTTGTGCGCTGCGTAGGCTTTGTTGTGCGCTATTAATCTGCTAGCAGTGCGCAATTGCGCAGGCGCGCAGCTTAGAGGGAACGTTGCTCTTAAAGCTTTCATTATGCATTTGTTTCTCTCTATAATCATATGTATGACTCAAAGTCTTTAACCAGAGAAGATTTCAAGCCGTTGCAGGCAGGTGGAGACATGTATGTCGTTGCACATGAAGTGTAACTATCGTGACTATTTCCCTGATTAAGTTACACTAGCCACCAACCATTATGCGTACAACGTGGACCGAATCAGCAGAGCTCCCCCTCTCGGTATCTAATGTGTACATGTTTGGTTTTAATGCTTATACACACTTGACTAAAACCAAGGAGTGATTTTTTTTATTTATTTATTTAATTTATTGGCTTTTGGATCAACCAAATATTAGTCAGATCAAAGCCGGGAAAAATAAAACCTTCCAAGTCGGCATCTCTTGCAGATAAAATGCGTCGCTTCAATTTAATGTCAAACTATCTTAATCAATGCTAACGCACATTACCAAATGAGTTCAAACAACGTTATATTTGGACATCGATGTTTGTAGTTTAACTGTGAAGGATTTCAGGCCTCATTTGTAGCCATGGTAGAAAAATGAGTCATTTCTAGGAAAAAAAGCAGCCTCAAGCTCAATGTGGCTGATTTTGGTGTCATAATTAAATCCTTTCAACGCTCAGTCTTGTATTTGTTGAAAAGAAGGAGTGTAGCTTTTTCTTTTTTTTTTATTTTTTAGACATAAAAGTTGAGATGCCTCTGTTACGAGTATGATTGTGTGAGCTGTAAAAGGTGATTAATATGTAAACCGGTCACCACAGAACCAGTGCTGACAGAACTCTCTAAAGAAGCAGCACCCTATGATTAATGTGTCCATGTACTCTTGGAAAGTACAGACAAAAAGCTCTACACGGGAAAAAAGCTGGAAGTTATGGTCTTTGTTTGGAAAAAAAACGACACATTTTGGCTTAATCTTGATCTGAGTTTTCAACAGTTGAGACTCAGTGGCTCATGATGTGCCGCTTGTATGTGAGTAATAAAATTTAGAGCTTAATCAACCCTGCTCTAACAATCTTTGGGTATTTTATGAGCTTTTCCATTTTTTGTGAGGTCTGCAAATCAAATCAGACTCTGAAATAGCATTTACCACCAAAAATCTCTAAATGATTCAATTTTTTTAATACTATCAAATAGTTCAAGAAAGTTGGACTCCGCCAAGGCTGCCCTTTGTCACCGATTCTGTTCATCACCTTTATGGACAGAATATCTAGGCGCAGCCGAGGCATTGGAGGGATCCGGTTTGGTGACCTCAGGATCGGATCTCTGCTTTTTGCGGATGATGTGGTCCTGTTGGCTTCATCGGACCGTGATCTCCAGCTCTCACTGGAAAGGGTGGAATGCCCCCTGCGGGTCAGGGAGAGGGTCCTGCCCCAAGTGGAGGAGTTTAAGTATCTCGGGGTCTTGTTCACGAGTGGGGGAAGGATGGAGCGGGAGATCGACAGGCGGATCGGTGCGGCGTCAGCAACAACTAGGACGCTGCATCGGTTCGTCGTGGTAAAGAGAGAGCTGAGCCGAAAAGGAAAGCTCTTGATTTACAAGTCGATCTATGTTCCCACCCTCACCTATGATCACTAGCTGTGGGTGGTGACCGAAAGAACGAGATCGCAGATACAAGCGGCCGAAATGAGCTTCCTCTGCCGGGTGGCTGGGCTCTCACTTAGAGATCGGGTGAGGAGCTCTGCCATTTGGGAGTAGCTCGGTGTCGAGCCGCTCCTCCTCCAGGTCGAGAGGAGCCAGATGGGGTGGCTCTGGTCAGGATGCCCCCCCGTGAGCGAGGTGTTTCGGGCATGCCCCCCGGGAGGAGACCAACAGGTAGACCCTGGACCCGCTGGAGAGACTATGTCTCACAGCTGGCCGGGGAACGACTTGGGATCCTTCCGGGTGAGCTGGAGGATGCGGCTGGGGTGAGAGAGGCCTGGGCTTTCCGATTGAGGCTGTTGCCCCCGCGACCTGACCCCGGAACAAGCGGAAGATGACGGAACGGAATGGGATTCAAATAAAATAATAGCATAGCTAACATCTTCAATAGTGCTCTTTCTGCATCAATCGTTCCTTCAAGAACTATTTTATATTAATTTTCCGGCGGGTGGGGGGGGGGTCTATGTCAACTACATTTACTTAACCTGTCACTAACGCTGTTTTCGCCAGCTTAGATGCTTTGCTTTTGACTATCCAATCAGCCGGTCTAAAAACGATGATGTAACCTGTACCATGATCTTCCTGGTTCTCGAAGACATGCTTAAAATCTGACTGGTTGAAGCAAGTTTTATCGCATTCACTTTGTGTAGAGAGAACTAGCAAAATGAACTTTGACAGGATTTATGGAAGCTCAAGTGGTTTTAGTCTCCCTGGCAACAAATCCTGTCTGAAACGTGATTGGTCAAATGCTATATCACAGAGACACACGTTTGAAAGCAGTGCAGTCATCAGAAAATCTATCAAAGAAAAAAGACAGACTATTTGGAAATGTTTTATAAATATTAATGGGTAAAATCCAATTAACAGCAGTTTGTGATTCAAATATTCTTTTGGCCAGCAGAGTAGGCTTTGAAGGCATTCACGGCTCATCACTAGTGTCAAATACAATATCTAAAATGGGAAGGAGACTTGTAAAAGCAAAACCGGGACAATCAGCAGAAAAAATTATTGTCTCCATTCAGTATCTAAAAGTGAAGAGATCGATGAGAATCAAAAAACTAAATATTCCTAACGAGGTTGCACATTGGCAGAGGGGTCAGCATGGTGGCTTCACAGCGCGAAGGTCGACGGTTTGAGTCTTGGGTGGGGGAGAGGCTTGAAACACTGATGGAGTTTCCCTATGAATGTGTGGGTTTTCTCCAGGTACTCTGGTTTCCCCCCACTCTCCAAAAACATGCATGTTAGGTAAATTGGTTGCAACAAAATTTCCCCTAGGAATCAATTTGTGTATGAATGGTTGTCTGTGTGTGTGGCTCTGCAACAGACCGGTGACTGATTTAGGGTGTATCCTGCCTCTTGTCTGAAATCAGCTAGGATAGGCTCCAGCACGCCCTGTGACTCCATTAGGTATGAGCGGTTGGGAAGAAAAAATCAATTAGTTTTTTAATGGTAAATGTTGGTAATTGTTGAGACTCATAAGAAAAATGATGTTGTTTATGTTAAATAAGTCTACGCACTGGAATCTATTAGAAATGGAATATTAGCAGATATGGAGATCTTTGTATATTATCTGCAGCAGAGAGGGTACACCCTACACAGGTTGCTAGTTTGTTGAAGTTTTACTTAGAGACAGAAAACAAACCATGCTTATTGTTTGGGGCACTTTTCACCTCGACCAATAAACTTAATTTCCATGTTTTTGGAGGGTGAAATGAAGCTGGAATACTCAGAGAAAACCCATATATACACAGGAAAACATGCAAACTGCACATGGAAAGGCAAAGGCAATCCCAGACTTTCATGGATCTTAAACCAGCAGCCTTTTAGATGTGCACCCCAAAGTGGAGGTATCGGTACATTTAAACCACCATTCCCCGAATCAGTCAAACATTTAACTAGGATCAGACTTTATTTACTTCTCGTACACAGATCGGGTGTTGATTTCAGAGCATCTACGAATGGATTACTAAGAAAATTACTCTCAGCCTGGCCGTCCATCTAGGGATTGTCTTACAAAGACGGCAGGTTGTTTGTTTGTTTTATTTGAGTGAGCTTCCTGCATTCAGATGGATTTTTAAACCTCAAAAATAGAGTGAAACCCTCAATAGGCAGTTTAATTTCTTTAAAATACATGTACGGTATTTAATACATAAACAGTGTGTATGTCTAAACATTTCTATCACAGTTAGCCTAAAGGCTATTTTTCATCTAACGATATTGGAAAGATGCTAAATGAATTCTAAAAGAGTAGAAATACAATTGCATATTGGCATAAAGACATCATACAATGCTTTTGGAAAGTAACATTTAGGTTGATAACATTTGGGTGAAATGGGACATTTAGGCTAAAACTATCTGTTCTAAAACCATCTAAATGAAAAAGTGAGGTTACAGGGAGAAGAAATAAAGAAGGTGGAAGATTTTAAGTATCTAGGTTCAACAGTCCAGAGCAATGGAGAGTGTGGAAAAGAGGTGAAGAAGCGTGTTCAGGCAGGCTGGAACAGGTGTAGAAGAGTATCAGGTGTGATGTGTGACAGAAGAGTTTCAGCTAAAAGGAAATGGAAAGTTTACAAAACCGTGGTGAGACCGGCCATGCTGTTTGGTCTAGAAACAGTAGCACTGAAGAAAAGACAGGAAGCAGAGATGGAGGTAGCAGAGATGAAGATGCTGAGGATCTCTCTGGGAGTGACCAGGATGGACAGGATCAGATATGAATATATCAGAGGAACAGCACATGTTAGAGGTTTTGGGGATAAAGTCCGAGAGGCAAGACTGAGATGGTTTGGACATGTACAGAGAAGAGAGACCGTGTACATCGGAAGAAGGATATTGGATTTGGAACCACCAGGAAAGAGGACTAGAGGAAGACCAAAGAGGAGGTTCATGGATACAGTGAAGGAAGACATGAAGATAGTTGGTGTGACCGAAGAGGATGCAGCAGATAGGGTTAGATGGAAGAAACTGACTTGCTGTGGCGACCCCTGAAGGGAAATGCCGAAAGGAGAAGAAGAAGAAGAAGAAGGCTAAAACCATCTGTGGTTTTCTCCAGATACTCCGGTTTGCGTCCACCCTCCAAAAACATGTATAGGCCACTACAAACAATGTCGTTTTTGGCAGCCGTCTGAGTTTTTGTTTTAGTCTTAGTCCTTGGAACAAAAATCAATTTAAGTTTTAGTCATATTTTAGTCATTTCTGTATATTTTAGTTTTAGTCAAGTTTTAGTCGACGAAAAATCAAGAGTTTTAGTCTAGGTTTAGTGTAAAAACAAACAAACATACAGCAATAAATATTCTTATTTATCTCCAAAACCTCTAACGTGTTGTTCCTCTGATATGCTCATTTCTAATCCTGTCCATCCTGGTTTTTCCTAGAGAGATCCTCAGCATCTTCATCTCTGCTACCTCCATCTCTGCTTCCTGTCTTTTCCTCAGTGCCACTGTCTCTAGACCAAACAGCATGGTGGGTCTGTTCAACTTAAATTGCTTCGAGTTGAACTATTGGATTTATTTTCAAACCTAAATCCTCGAGGGGTAAAATTTGAACCCAGTCATTCTGCTTGGGGGGTTTCATGACAGAAAAAACTGGACAGAAGTTATCTGTCTTGTTTGTAGCTTCATGTCAAATTTAAACTCAGGAAAATATACTTTGGGAGACATGCATACTGGCCAGAAAAGATGCAATTTAAAAAATGTCTGTGGTATTACAACTTATCTGACTCAGAGCAATGATTTTAAAAAAAGAAAGTGAGTCGGAGGGATTTAGAGAAGAATGTAATATCCACAGTAAAACACAACGCACATATCCCCTGTACGAATGATTTTTCTTGACATGCATAGAGACTTTTACATTTATACGTCTCTTGTGTAATTACTGAGGAGAAAACAAATTCCAACACAGGGTTGACATTTTGTACAACGTGTAGAGTTTACTGTCATTTCTCTATGACTTTCTCTCTTTGTTTGGCTTTCATAAACCATTCCTCTTCATTTTTTTATCCATTTCATGCACACAATCACACTGAAAGTACTGAAGCTGTTATTGAACATCCTTTGTCGTGGAGCACTTCCATTATCCGGGAGCTGTGTTTCTCTGTTTGTATGATCAAGAACGCTCTTTTAGAAAGAGGGCAAATAAACAAAAGGGAAAGGGGGGTCGGGGGGGAAACTGCTCTAAGCCCAAAGCATTTCACGGTTTTGCATTAATGAGGAAAAAATGTGGGTAATTCCAGTCAGCTGCAGTGTAGCAAGAAAAGCCTGGTTCTTAAAGACTGATTTACATGGAGGAATCAAGTTACTGACATTAATGGCTGATATTTGATGCAACAGGGAGTTAAAATATGAACCATTATTCTCAATGAAAAGATAAAGCTCCCAATAAAAGTGTCAAATTGTGTTTATGTGCCTTTATAGCCGTGTAGCTGGCAGTGTTTTGTGTGAGTGTGTATTTGTACCTTCTGAAAATATGGTCCGGCGGCGCGTTCACGCTTCACTGATATTACATCATTGCTGAATCCCTTGGTCATTCTCCAACCAGTTGCTCAGTGAAATCTGTGTATGTGTCTGTGTGTGTGTTGGTTCACATGGTTTACAAAACCAGTATTTTGAGGCCATTTTGAAACCAATAAGAATATTATTTAGCTCAACATTTTCAGATGCGTCCTGCAGAACAGCTAGATATAGCTATGCTCCAAATTTGTTTAGAAAAAATTCAAATCTAAATAAAAATCTGTTGAAAAATCTAAAGAAAATGTTATCTACAAAAATTGCTCAATGACAAGAACAGGGAGAGAAATCCTCTTCCAGAATGTACCCCGGAATCAAAATGATGGGTTATTTTATTAAAAATAACACATTTCACGATTGAAGTTTATCAGGGGTCACCAAACTTTTTGAAACTGAGAGCTACTTTAAGGGCACTGAGTAATGTTAAGGGCTACCACTTTGATAATACACTTCTGAAATAACAAAGTTACACAGTGTACCTTTAATTTGATATTATTATTATTAATAAATTTCTATGTGAAGAAACTGATTGTTAATGATCCATCACAATAATTATTTCAATATGATTAAACAAGGTAGGAAACAGATACATTTCAATATGCAATATTTAAGTGTTTCATTTTCAAATAATCACTTCCACAACATTTTGCAGGAAATCTTTTTCAATTTTTACTAGCCACCAACACTTATCAAATCATAAACTCTGAACCATGTTTGTACAAATGATCAATTATGTAAGATTTAACAAAAATCTACTCCTTTCAAAATTAGGACAGTGCGACTGTGCGTCACCACAGTCGCACCACAGATGAGACACACACAGTTTTCTTTCACGTTAGTAAAAAAGAACTCTTCCTTCTTTTTTCTTCTTTCTGCCGTGTTTTTGTGGATAGAAAACACGTTCGTAACCCCATCTTTGCAGCGCTCACGTTTACATTGTTATGTATTCATTTTTAAATTTACATCACTGTAAATGAAATAAAAAAAATAGCAACATAATTAAATAAAATTTTAGACAGAGCTAATTTGTGATTAGTGCTATTTTTAGAACTGGCCTGCGGGCGACTGATGCGGTCGCTGCGGGCGGTGACCCGTGGTCAAGTCCTAAATGGTTTTTGACTATTAAGTCGTCTTTGGTTTCGACTGTCAAGTTTCTTCCACGTGAAGGCTGGTTCGACTTGAAAAACCCGGAGAAAAGACAGTCACAGGTTTCAACTCAGCTTTTTTTTCTTATTTCTTTTCAACTGTGTTTCTTTCAGCAGCCGTTAGCAGTTAGCCGTTAGCAGTTAGCCGTTAGCAGTTAGCCGTTACCAGCAGGGTTAGGGTTAGGTTCTCCCTTTACATTCGCTGTCTATGTCTCCACCCCTGCCTGAACTATAGAGCCCATTTAAAGTGGCACACACTACAGACTAACCTGACCTGGCTCTATCTGCTGGATTTGGGATAGATACAGAATGAGAGAGAGATTTACAGGATAGATTGGAAAAAAATAAGTGGTTTGACAGATTTTGGGATTTGGCAATACACTCACCTAGACAAGCGTTAGCGTGAAAGAGAGGGATGGTGTGGTGGATGTACAAAGAGCTACAGTATATTGAAATTCAAAAGGTTGGAGGCTGAAAGAGGAGAGTCAGGTAAAACCAGAGACCCAGTTCACAATTCTTATCCCAGCTTCTGGCCTCTCATACTATCAACCGTTAAGCTAACTCTGTCTCTAGCTGGTTTGGCAGTTAGCTTTTATAAAAAGAAACATTACAATATAAAGAAAGAGACAATGGCTAGAAACTTCTCCATAACTTTGACTCGACTACGTCTGACCTTTTCCACATTTCCATACCCCATGATTCACTCCGCTCCTCCTCTCTTCAGTTCTCTAGGCCAGCTACCCATCTCGCCACCATGAGGCGCAGTGCCGTGAGCCATTCTGCCCCCCACCTCTGGATCTCCCTCCCACAAGATATACACAGAAACATTGACTATGTTCCACTTTTCAAATCCACCAGTAAATACAACTCTTTGCTCAGAATGACAGCTCTATCTTCCAGTTTTATACAGTACAAATTGTACTTTTTTTTCCTGTTCCGTCATCTTCCGCTTATTCGGGGCCAGGGCGCGGGGGCAACAGCGTCAAACGGGAAGCCCAGGCTTCACTGGCTTTTGTTAACTTTGCTCCTGTTGTTTTTCACAGGCAGGTTTATGCTTTCAAATTCAAATAGGAAAATATTTTCCACCCCATGCTCGAACGACCCCACCTGGCTTCTCTCGACCTGTAGGAGGAGCGGCTAAACACCGAGCTCCTCCCAGACGGCCTAACTCCTCACCCGATCTCTGAGTGGGAGCATAGTCACCCTGCGGAGGAAGCTCATTTCGGTCGCTTGTATGCACAATCTCATTCTTTCGGTCACCACCCACATGAAAAAAAAATATTTTGTTACGTTTTCTTTTCTTATTTTGTGTATCTTACAAGTTCGTAGTGCTTGAACCTTTCGCTGGTATTTTTTTTTTTTTAATTCAGAGCGGAAAACGTTATTTGTTTGTACATCCGATAGTTTGAACTTATAGTATCTACCGGATAACTCCGTTTTTTGCTTACAAGACCCTTCTTCACTATCTACGCTGCTCGAGGGTGCCACCATGCTAGCTGAGTTGTCAAGGAGGAGGGGCGAGGAGAGAAAGTAGAGAGGCGAATGCAAGTTGTATAGAGCTGGTGCAAGGCGGTTTGAGAGACGGAGAAGCAAACTGGGAATGCCAATACACAATGTTATTGTTATATACACTACATGATAAATTAATTTGCGTTTTAAAATATATCGATATATCATAAATATCGATCTATCACCTATCCCTATTAACTTTTTTTCTGTTCTTATTTTACATCTTTTCATTTGATGTTTTTAACACTATTTGCACTTGTTAGAGGTCATGCATTCAGTAAACAAGTATCAGATGGCCTGGCTGTTAGTAGAACAGTTGCACAGCAAGAAGGCTGCTGGTTCAAGTCCCCAAACAGAGAAAGAGTTGAAACATTGGCCTTTGCTGTTTCCATGTTCTCCCTGACCATCTGTGGGTTTTCTTGTGGTACTCCTGCGCCTTCCGACTAGTAGAAAAAAATTTAGAAAACTGGTCACTCTAAAATCTCTTTAGCGACAGAATCGAGACACACACTCACATGCTCATAGAGTGGCTGTGTGTCTTTCTATTGGTGACCTTGTGATAGATTGGTGACCCGTCAAGGCTGTATCTGCCTCTGAGCCGGTATAGGCTGAGTCTGCTCTGCG
The DNA here is from genome assembly GCA_902685375.1 of Neostethus bicornis. Classification (NCBI taxonomy): domain Eukaryota; kingdom Metazoa; phylum Chordata; class Actinopteri; order Atheriniformes; family Phallostethidae; genus Neostethus; species Neostethus bicornis. The sequence goes on along the minus strand of CACRXE010000076.1, from coordinate 6,568,295 downwards.
ACCCTGAATTGGAAGAAGTAGTTTGGAAAAGGATTGAATGAGCAGAAATATAAAAGCCAATCATTTAGTGGCAACTCAATACATTTATTCATGTAGACATGGTCAAGGTGACTCACTGATGCTCAAAATGGACATCTGTATGAGACTAAAATCAAATGGAAGTGAATTTGAACGTAGCATGCTTGTTGATCCTTGACAAACAGGTCAGGAAAAACACCACACACAACCATCTGTAAAAAACAGCAAATCAAAAAAGCATCAAAAGTCATTTCTGAACACAACACGTCCAAGGTTTGAAGTAGATAAATGGCAACAGCATAAGACCACCCAGAAAAGAAGAGTCTATGTGACAAAGATTAACTAAAACTAACAACGGAAGACTCAATTTAATATCTATAATTTTAATGGTTCAAACAGATCTGTCCTGCTTGGTCATTATAGACTACGCTGGTGGTTTCCGTGACGATGCAAACCTAAATGTTTTATCTCGTCTTGTGTTGACAGAGAAAATTAACTTCATCACCATACATTACTACTGTTACAAACTTGGGGGACAGTTAATCAGATTTTGGACAGCTCGGTGACGTTCTTCTCAGAAGCAGCTGTGAAATTATGGTCATTACAGACGTTATCGACACCAGCTCCATTCATTTAAAATGATGTACATTCACACTTGTCTAAAACTAGTTTGTAGCTGGGGACAGTGCCTTTTTGCACTTCTTTACAAGTGGAAGGTGTGGTACAATCTGGCCAAGGACGCCATAGAAAGATAAAATTGTATATTAGTTATTGTAAAGTGACCAATCATCCAAACATGCGTGGTAATTGGGCGAAGGAAAGGTTGGAAAGAAGCTATGGATTAGGGCTGAAACAGTTAATCAATTTAATAGATTAAAATCGATTATTGAAATAGTTGTCAACTAATTTGGTCATCGATTAATCACCTAATTTTTTTTTTACTGCCAACTGCACTTAAATTGGTCTCCGAGTGGGGCAGTAGAGAGCAAATTGACGATGTGAGCTACCAAAATAGGAGGTAAAGTACAAAGCAATCAATCATTGGCCTTCATTTCTACCCACCCAATGTGATCAGGCAGATTCAACAAGATGGCGGAAAGAAAAACACAGACAGAATCATCCAAAGTTTGGGATAATTTTCCGCTAAATGTGAAAAAGACTTGCGTCAAATTGCATAGTTTGCAAAACGGACACGTTTTGGCACTGAAGCATAACGTTGCTGCACGAACATCTAGAAAAAAAAATGTCGGACTTTAAGCGAGGGACGGCAAACCGGAGCGATACACAACGTTATTTCTAATAAAAACAATTTCACTGGTCGCTAAATACACTTTTTATTTACTGGAATAAGCCTAAAGTCTTCTTTAGGTAGTTATGAGTTGTGTTTTGCATAATTACATTCAATTAAATGCCGAAAAACTGATATTTATCAAGTTGTCATTTTATCCGATTAATCGATTAATCGATCCAATGATCGGTAGATTAATCGATTATCAAAATAATCGTTAGTTGCAGCCCTACTATGGATACACGGAGAGAACATGCAAACGCAACATGTGATGTCTTGAGCAGGCAATATTTGTAAACTTAATGTTTGCAACACTTTTCAATGCCAAGTATAAAAAAGAAAAAGAGAAAAGTATTACTTTGTCTCAAAAATAGTCCAAAAGACACAAAGCATTTGTATCAGATCATATCAATCAAACTACTCATAATCTGGCACACCGTAAGTTTGAGAACCCCTATAATCACAAAGAGCACGCTTGTACAAAAAGTACATTTTTAAATTTTAATTACTGTCAGATACCCCGTCAACCTGGCCTTCTCTGGTAGACTGTTTTAGAGAATCGGGGCTCATTTAGAAAAGGTACTGTATCCTTCAATCTTCAACCTGGACAGTGAGATTTTTAGATAACCTTTTTCTGAAGACGTGAGATTACGAGTAGGTACATACGGTACAAGGTGAGTATATCTATACTCTGTGGCCTGTTCACAGAGTTCTTCAACAACAATTGTTAATATCTTAAAATCTATTCTAAAACTAACTGGGAGCCCTTGCAGAGAAGCGTAAACCAACGGGGCCATTTTGAACGAACTTGAGCGGCAGGGTGGCGCAGTGGTTAGCACAGTGGCCTCACAGCAAGAAGGTCGTGGGTTCGAGTCCCAGGTGGGGACAAGGCTTGGAACACTGTCCTTTCTGTGTGGAGTTTGCATGTTCTCCCTGTGTTTGCGTCGGTTTCCTCCAGGTACTCCTCCCATCCTCCAAAGACATGCATGCTAGGTTGATTGGCCGGTGCCAAATTGCCCTAGGAATGAGTGTGTGTGGATGGTTGTATGTTAGTGGCCCCGCGGCGAACTGGTGACCTGTTTGGGATGTATCCTGCCCCTCGCCTTGAATCAGCTTGGATGGGCTCGGCAGCCCCGCAAACCCATAAGGGTTAGATGGATAAGAAGATGATATTTGGAGTATTTGACCGGAGAAACAAGATTTGACCACCGATTTGTTACACGCCTTAAAATTCAATTGAGTAACAAAGATAAGTTTGAAGTTCCTGCATCTTGAGAACACATCCTCTGACAGGGTCTCTCCACCACCCGAGCCACACCAGTTTGCGCCTCAACTGTTCAAAAAATAATTACAGCAGTTTTGTCGATGTTCAATTGCAGAAATTCGGAGTCATCCAGGATACAATTTCAAGAATGCCACCATTAGAGGGAGGCAGAGGCAGAGTGGTCGTCCTCAAACCGAAATTTCACAGGTTCGATTCCCACTGAGTTCACGTCTACGGTCCTTGGAGAAGCCACCTAACCCCTTGTTTGTCCCACCACTGTTGCTGTTGTGGCAGCCTGCTGCGGTGTAATGTAGCACACAAATTTCCCAAGTGAGGAACTGATAAAGTATATATTAGGGGTGGGCGGATCGATCCTAATATCGCTAATATCGATACCAACGCTAGTATTGATATTGATCGATACTCCAACTACAATATCGATACTTTGGTTGAAGTTTTAACCCCTGCACTTTGCTTCCGTTTTTTTTTTCCAAAAGGCAACCTAACTTATCTGTCTGCAAAATATTCGTAAATGCTGTGTGTCGCGCCTGTATGCTAAATTGTATCGATATCAGTATCGGCGATATTGGTCTAGTGTTTACTTGGTATCGGATCGATACCAAAAGTTGCGGTATTGCACACCCCTAGTATATATCATTATTTGACTAGGAAAAGCAGGTTTAAAAGCTGCTGTTCAAGAAATGCAAACTAAAGTTAAGTTTTCTAATCCGTTGGAGAGTAATAGAGCAATTGCACTTACTCTGAGTGAGAAATCAGCAGTGGTGGAACGTAACGAAGTAAATGTACTTTGTTACTGTACTTAAGTAAAAAAATTGTGTATCTGTACTTTACTTAAGTAAAATTTAAGACCGGTACTTTTACTTTTACTTCACTACATTTTTAGAGCAAATATCTGTACTTTTACTTCGTTAGCGCATCTTGAAGCCGCATTGCCAAAATCAAAAGAAGCAGTTGATCGGAGAAGAAGTAATGAATCGAGAAACATTTTCCGCATTCATTCAGCGCCAAAAACCAAACATCAACTAAAATTGAAAAGAGTCAGAAGATCGTTGTTCATTGTGTTTACTTCTAAATAAAAAGCTGAGCCATCATTACACAGAGCAGGGGCGGATCTAGAACTTTCCAAAAGGGGGGTGGGGCTTTGACAAAGCCAATATATAGTGACCGGGGGCCTCCCCCCCAAAACATTTTAAAAAATAAGTGTCATTTTCCTCCATTTTGGCGGCCCATTCACTGGCCCTTCTAGGGGATAGCTTGACTTTTCCCCTTTCCTTTTATTTTATTTATTATTTTTTTTTGTGGACCAAAAGAGGCGGGAGAGGGGGGTCACACCCCTGCAGAGTATTTATCCTGGTTACCATGGTAACACCCTATAGCACAAAAAATAACATTTGAATTATGATCGAATACTTTTACTTTTCACTTAAAAAGTACAATTTACACCAACTACTTTCATACTTTTACTTAAGTTGATTTTTTTATTGGTACTTTTACTTTTGTAATTTTTTGCCTAATTATCTGTACTTTTACTTAAGTACAAAAAGTGAGTACTTCATCCACCACTGGAAATCAGATTGGCTCTTTTTGATCAACTTCAAACCCCTCACTCGCTGCTGGAACAAAAAGCTTTAAAGCAGTAAAACTATAAAACTTCCTGTTCGAGCTGGATTATATATTATTTTTCTCACTAATCAAAGAGAAAAAAAGTTTGATGTTTTGTTCACACTTTATTACACAGGAGAAAAGAAAGAAGTAAAATTTGATTAGTTTGAAAGCTTTCATTAATCAACATCAAGGAACGTCCTGAGATTTACCTGTGAATCGTTGTCTTTATTAAAGAAAACCGGGTTCCTCTGAATAGATGAGGCTCTCATCTACAAAGTAACAATAGCCAGAAAAGTTCCCCTTCAGATATCCACCATGAAATAGATGTTGTTTAATGGATAAAAGATCCCCATCATCAAGAGAGGTATTAGGAAACTTCTAAGCATTTCATGGTTCCGCAGACACATTCATGCTGATCACTAAGCTGTGCACAATCACGTCACAGGAGATGCACTGATTCTCTTCTGCTGTTGTCTCTTGAATACAAACCACAAAGCTGAGGGTTTAAAGACGACATTTAAACCAAAGAGCATTAAAGAGAAATGGAAACTTGACATTTCAGAATGACGGGAAAGGCGTTACGGCACAACAATGAGGGGAAGGAAAAACAAAAACGCCATCAATACTGACAAAGTATGTGCAAAACACTGAGAATTTATATCAGAAAACTTTCATCTGACAGAATGACCAATAAATCTCATGAAAGACAAATTATGGATTTGGAGAAATAGAGGATGTTTTTATTTTGTGTTCACAAAAACACATATTTTGATTTTGTAAACGCCGAGCTACCGTTTTTACGTGCACATCGACGTAAAAACTCAGGTTTGAGTTGTCGGACCTCTTATTTACAACGACGGTTTTTACGTGGGAACAAAGTGGCCGTTAAAGCAAAATGGAAAGGTAATTATCTCGAATTTCTTTGAGTGAGTCTATTCATCGTCAAATTTACAGGAAGTCTATAGTAATGAGATCACCAGTCGATGCTGTCGTTTAAATTGCTGCCAAAGTAATCTTCAGCAGGCGTGGTGCCTGTGATCTTCAGGTTCTAAAGAATCCTTTCTTTCAACGGGGCCGAGAAATCATCTCAAGCACCCAGGAAAGCTCTCAGAAACCCTTTTAAGTGCCATCTTTTTGATGCCGTCAAATGTGTAGTCATTCAGAGGCAGCCATATTGGAACTTGATCCAGAAAAGGCATCATCTTCTCTGGCCAAAGCTCATCTGAGAGGCAAAATTAGAGACTGTCCGGTGGTGCACTGGATTGAAAAATGAAATTATATGAGGCAAAAAGGACCACATGCATGTAAAAAGAAAGGTTTCTTCCCTGTTTTGCGGTCGTATTTTTTTTTGAAAATATTGAACATAAATTCCTCTGTCCAGTCCGGCCTTCTAGTTCAGATAATAATAATAATAAAAATTTTATTTGTAAAGCACTTTATATCTCCAATGGAGATCTCAAAGTGCTACAATCACCAAAAGGAACAACAAACAGCAAAATTAAATAAAACCACAACACAAAAAAAAAACAACACTAAAAACTTTAGTGTAGGAGGAGGAGGAGGAGCGCAGGTCTCGGACAGTGGTGTGGAGGGTTAGGAGTTCTTGGACAGTGGTGTGGAGGGTTAGGAGTTCTTGGACAGTGGTGTGGAGGGTTAGGAGTTCTTGGACAGTGGTGTGGAGGGTTAGGAGTTCTTGGAGATAAACAGGTGCAGTGCCGTGTATGCACTGATAGGTGAGGAGGCGGAGCTTGTACTGAATTCTGTATTTAACGGGTAGCCAGTGGAGGGATTTGAGTGATATGGTCATATTTGCGCCTCCATATCAGGATCCGGAGATTGGATATCCTCTTCTTCTTCTTCTTCTTGAGTTTTAACGGCAGAAGCACCCTTCAGGGACGTTACCGCCTCCTATTGACACTACAAATCTTTACACCCTATCCATCAAGCCTGTTCTTCTCAAGAAACACAGCAACGCTTTTCGATCCCGTTCATGACCATCCAATCCAAACACACTCCCCAGATTCACCACTCTTAACCCAGAATCCCTCAATATTCCCAGTGGTGGATGAAGTACTCACTTTTTGTACTTAAGTAAAAGTACAGATAATTAGGCAAAAAATTTACTTAAGTAAAAGTACCAATAAAAAAATCTACCTAAGTAAAAGTACAAAAGTAGTTGGTGTAAATTGTTCTTTTTAAGTAAAAAGTAAAAGTATTCGATCATAATTCAAATGTTATTTTTGTGCTATAGGGTGTCACCATGGTAACCAGGATAAATACTCTGCAGGGGTGTGACCCCTTCTCCCGCCTCTTTTGGTCCACAAAATAAATAAGTAAATAAAAATATGGGACAAGTCAAGCTATCCCCTAGAAGGGCCAGTGCATGGGCCGCCAAAATGGAGGAAAATGACACTTATTTTTTAAAATGTTTTGGGGGGGGAGGCCCTCAGTCACTATATATTGGCTTTGTCAAAGCCCCAACCCCCTTTAGAAAATTCTAGATCTGCCCCTGCTCTGTGTAATGATGGATCAACTTTTTACTTTCATACACAATATTTTTACTTAAGTACAGTAACAAAGTACATTTACTTCGTTACGTTCCACCACTGAATATTCCTCAATATCAATATTGGAAATCCTCACGAGTAGGCGGTGCTGTTGAAGGAGTGACATTAGGAGGGCAGAAAATACAAATTTTGCCGTTACATCGTTCATTTGTGAATTTTTGATCTCTTTTTTAATTATAGTAGAAAAAGTTTCAAAAAAGTCTTCTGGACAGTTTAATTCTTGAACGAGACGTTTCGACTTCCATCCGGAAATCATTTTCAATCTGAATGAAATGGACTGAAACCTGGATCCATTTATACTTACCTGAGTAACAGGTAAAAAAATAGTAAGAAGGGCTCGACCAATGAGACTGTGTTCCTTAAGATGGCCGTGAATGGCTCCTATTGTAACCACAGACCAGTAAACAAACCTATTATAAAAATGCTAAAAGCCTAGTGAATAGAGAAACCTGCTAACGAGAGGCGTGAAACTGAGTCACGAGGTGTCATCTTTAGTCCATGGCTTCAAAAGGCTGCTATAGATACCGGGCAAAACGTATCTAACGCCTCCACTCCGATTCAATGAGGGATTCTCTTTCATCACAAAGATGGCTTCTTTCACCCCTCTTTCAAACCAACCTTTCTCTCTACTTAGAATCTTCACCTCGCTGTCCTCAAAAGTGTGTTTGGTGGATTTAAGATGCAGATGTACAGCAGACTGTGGACCACTTGAAGCTTCTCTTCTGTGTTGGTAAAGTCTTTTGTGGAGTGGCTGCTTCGTTTCACCAATGTAGTGTTCTTTGCAGCTCCCTTCACTGCACCGGATCGAATAAACTACATTGCTCTGTTTTTCTGTAGGCATCTTGTCTTTAGGATGTACTAGTTTCTGCCGTAATGTGTTGACCGGTTTAAAGAAAACCGGGATGTCATGTTGTCTGAAGATTCTCTGTAACTTCTCACAGTCTCATTGGTCGAGCCCTTCTTACTTTTTTTACCTGTTACTCAGGTTAGTATAAATGGATCCAGGTTTCAGTCCATTTCATTCAGATTGAAAATGATTTCCGGTTGGAAGTCGAAACGTCTCGTTCAAGAATTAAACTGTCCAGAAGACTTTTTTGAAACTTTTTCTACTATGGATCACTCCTGGATGAATGAGGGACTACAGGGATTTCTCTTTTTTAATTGTTAATTTGTGGTCTGTTTTGTCTCCTCTTCGGAAACTAAGGTTATTTTCTTTCTCTGGTTGTGAAAGTGAAGTAAAACTGGTCCTAAAGTAATCAAATTTTTTTTTTTTTTTTTTTTGTATTTTGAATTACTCTATTCATCCCTCACCGGGGAAATTTGTTTGCTGCACTCCTTACACCGCAGCAGGCTGCCCTTCAACGGCGCCAATGGTGGGAGAAGTGGGGGCTAGGTGTCTTCTTCAAGGACCCTAGACGTGCTCTCCGTGGGACGCGAACCCGCGACCTTCCGGTCCGCGGGCGAACGCGCTAACCATGCGGCCACCGTCTCTCCAAATCTAAAGAAAAAAAAAACACGTTCTCACAAAAAGTTTGCACTTCAGAAACACCAGGATGAATATCTGAGTCTACAACTACTGCAACAGATTCCACTACTTTTTGTGTTTTTTATTTCACTTTTCTTTTTATGCTTCAGAGCCAAATTTGGTCTCAAACAGTTTTGCTCAATTTGCCTCCAAATAAATTCATATTTCTGGATTTACAGTACGTACCTCATAACTTCCTTTGCCTCATTTAAATTTAATTCATTTTGTTTCTTCTTCTGACTCGCTTATTCCTACTTTTACAATTATTAAAATTAGTCAGGGACAGGGTCCTGCCCCAAGTGGAGGAGTTTAAGTATCTCGGGGTCTTGTTCATGAGAGGGGGAAGGATGGAGCGGGAGATCGACAGGCGGATCGGTGCGGCATCAGCAATAACTAGGACGCTGCATCGGTCCGTCGTGGTAAAGACAGAACTGAGCCAAAAAGCAAAGCTCTCAATTTACAAGTCGATCTACGTTCAAACCCTCACCTATAGTCACCAGCTGTGGGTGGTGACCGAAAGAATGAGATCGCGGGTACAAGCGGCCGAAATGAGCTTCCTCCGCAAGGTGGCTGGGCTCTCACTTAGAGATCGGGTGAGGAGCTCTGCCATCCAGGAGGAGCTCGGTGTCAAGCCGCTCCTCCTCCAGGTCGAGAGGAGCCAGATGGGGTGGTTCGGGCATCTGGTCACGCTGCCCTCCGAGCGCCTCGCGGGCAAGTTGTTTCGGCACATCCTACCGGGAGGACACCAAAGGGCAGACCCCGGACCCGCTGGAGAGACTGTGTCTCACAGCTGGCCGGGGAACGACTTGGGATCCTTTCGTATGAGCTGGAGGATGCAGCTGGGGAGAGAGAGGCGTGGGCTACCCGTTAGAGGCTGTTGCCCCCGCGACCCAACCCCAGAACAAGCGGAAGATGATGGAACAGAACGAAAAATTAGTCTTGTGCAGAAATTGAAATGCTCATCTTCATATATTTTTATTCATAGAATATTACGGTTTGATCAATGTTCATTCAGAAAAGAAAAATAATTGTGTACTAGATCTTTAAATTACTTACATGGGTCCCAGCAGGGGCTCTATGTTGATCCGACTTACACGTCTTTTCTTTAATGTTTCAGTGCAAAACAAACACGCAACTCTACTTTGTGTTGCTGCTTACGTAGAAGATCATCTCATCTCTCGTTGATGAAGGGCACAACATGAGTTGCTGTAGATATGAAAGGTTTGATCAAAGAATATCTTAACCAGTGTAATGATGAGAGGGAGTCAGAACCCCTTTTGAACATTGCCAACTCTTTTGACCTTAGGTTTAAAACCTGCTTTGGTTTGCTCGAGGAAAATGTCAAACAAAATCTTGTGGACCATGCTGGGGAGCCTGCTGTTGCCGCTGATAATGGGAGAGAAGCCCACGTGCCAGCAGAGACACCAGGCCAAGTCAGGCCATTAAAATTAGAAATGGCTCATGTGGCTGAGAGAAGGCACGAGTCCTTCCAAATGATTAAAAGGAGTAAGTTTGAACCGCCAGCTGAACAAAACACGTTGGTAAAAAGGTAGATTGATCCATCGATAGATGGAAAGATATCTAACGAGATAAAGATAGATCCATAAATGTGCAGGCGTAAATTAGAACAATCTCATAAAAAAAAGAAAACTATCAATATAAGACAAAAACAGTTCTACCGTAATTTCACAACCGTACGAAAAGGCGCAGTCTCAGTCACACACCGCCTTGCAACAACACACACGCAAGCATCCAAATGTGCGTATTAAAAAATAGATCGGGAGCAAAACTAAGTTTGGTTGTGCTTTATTTAAGTAGTAACGATACTAAACAAGCACATTACCGGTAATAGTCTTTATTCAAATCCGTCAAAGTCCTCATCCTCTGTTTAAGAAGCGAACAGCTGCGCAAAATCCAACAGAGCAGGTCCACTTCGCTCCTCGTGAAGTCACTGTCTGTACTGTGCGGCTCCTCAGAAAGGATACCAGCTTTTGCGAAAGCTCGGATAACAGTACCAGCAGACACGTTATTTTTATTTTATTTTTTTTTATTTTGAATTACTCTATTCATCCCTCACCGGGGAAATTTGTTTGCTGCACTCCTTACACCGCAGCAGGCTGCCCTTCAATGGCGCCAATGGTGGGAGAAGTGGGGGTTAGGTGTCTTCTCCAAGGACCCTAGACGTGCTCTCCGTGGGACGCAAACCCGCGACCTTCCGGTCCGCGGGCGAACGCGCTAACCACGCGGCCACCGTCTCCACCAATCAAGTTAGTCCAAGCATCTTTAATCTATTGACTCGTTAATGCTGAAATTTCTCGCGACGGCTCGATTCCCATGTTCCTCCGCGTGGCTGATTGCCTTGAGCTTAAACTGAGCGTCATAAGCGTGTCTCTTTGCCATTTTCAGGGTAAAAACAGCAATGTTTTAACGCCCACACTTCACTTTTTAACGTTCTCATGCCTTTTCTTTCAGGTCCGCCTCGCCTCATGGGCACCGCTTTTTCTTTTAAGTCCCGCCTTTTCTCACACACAAGGCGCACCGCACGAAAGGGCGCACCGCTCATTTTGAAGAAAATCTAAGACGTTTATATGCGCCTTATAGCCGTGAAATTACGATAATTATCCATAAATTTTAATATGTTTGGAATTTATCCAGCATTTTCAGAAAAGTTTGAGCCCATTTTTTAATGATTTTTTTTTCCCCAGTCATTTTAGACTTTTGAAATTTCTTCAATGGAACTACGGCCAACTACGGTGTTCTATCGAAGACAATTTCACACTTTATGAAGGATTCATCACTCCATCAGACCTGTTACAAAAATTTTCTGTTCAGGTTACACGTCTTTTGTCATTTCTGAAAACGGAAAGACGATTTCTTATGGAGCTCAAGAAATTGGCAAATGGATTGACTGAAGGTCCAGATGGATCATCCAACTTCTACATTTTATCTTCATTCTTTAACTTAACACTTTAGACCTTGTTCATTTCCCGGCTTAAATCTTTTTCTTTTCTTCTCCACTTTTTCTGGTTTTGTGCATGAAGTGGCTCCATTTTTAAGCTGGAAATCCATCGGAGGTTGGAAAAAAAAATGGTTAAATTATGTTTAATTTAGTATCTTTAACCATAAAAGGGTATAAATTATGTTTTTGTGATGGAAAGATGCTCTAAAGATCAGAGTCAAAGCTGGTTCTCTACCAAGTCAACTTACACATCAATCCATCAGATTACCAACCATAAACCATAATAATTTAGTCATTTAACTTTTTATAGGGCGTAGAGGACAAAAGCGGCCACACTAGCTATTGGTCAAAACTGCCAAAAGCGTCCGTGGCAACTAACGTTTACAAAACCAAAACATAGAAAACAAGATTATTTGACCGCCCTGACCGCCAGGGTCCCCGTCGTTGGCTACCACCCATCTCCTCCTTCACCCGACCCGTAGGGCCCCTTCTGCAGATGGTGAGTCCACTGTAAGATTAGAGATCGGGTGAGGAGCTTTGCCATCAGGAGGAAATCGGTGTTCAGGCCGCTCCTCCTCTAGGTCGAGAGGAGCCAGATGGGTTGGTTCGGGCATCTGGTCAGGATGCCGCCCAAAACAACTCACTCGCTGGTGAGCGAGTGAGTTGGGCACATCCCACCGGAAGGGTATCAAGAGGCAGACCCCAGACCCGCTGGAGAGACTATGTCTCACAGCTGGCCGGGGAACAATTCGGGATCCTTCCGGGTGAGCTCGAGGATGCAGCCGCGGTGAGAGAAGCCTGGGCTTCCCGTCTGAGGCTGTTGCCCCAGCGACCCAGCCCCAGATTGTTGGGTCCAAAATTGGTAATGTCAATTTTGGTACCTTTAAGATCATCATCAACCAATAAGGATCACTCAGAGACAAAGGATAAGTTCAAACACATTGCAATGAGGAGAGGGAGAAAGAGAGCAGTGTTGACCACACGATCTCCAACGCAACTCTGAACTCCTCTACCCTGGTACTTCCTTTATTAAAGCAGCAAAAGTCATACGTAGATGAGGATACAGAATGTTCTGGTTTCAAAACAAGTTGCTCAAAAAGCAGAAGTGTGTCAAAAAACAGAATTCAAAAAGCAGAAGTGTCTCAGTGTCAGACAAGTGTCAGACAAGTTGCAGATGTCAAAAGTGGTCATGCGTTTGGTGTGAAAAGTTGCTTATGCAGGCAAAAGTTTTAAAATGGTTGACATATACAGACATGTAGAAAATGGTGGTTATGTGGGGATGTGAAAAACACACACAATTACATTAAGCTTAAATTTATGCAATGGTATATAGAAAGATGAGTAACTGTGAACACATGAGTATCTGAGTAAATAAGAATAAATTTGAGCTTATCTTACATTTCCCCCCTGTTGTGAGTTTTGAACATCAGATGTATCACCACTATATTAGCTTTAAAATACATCACCATAGAAAACATAAAACAACAGTGTGATGTTTAAGGATTGGGCGAAAAACCCGCAAAAGGCGCGGGAAAATTCCCAATCCGCCCTCCGCATTGGAGCGACGTCCTCATGGCCAAAAACATCAGGGATAAGTGGTGGAGAGATAATAGAATGCAAGAATGAATTGATTAAATGATAATACAAGCAACAGTGATGAGTAAGAACCTAGCTGTGGGCGCCACAACAGGTACAATCCTGCGGGTGCTTGATGGTGGGGTTACCACGGAGCAGGGCCTCAGTCAGGGGGCTGAGCGCCCTGAGAATGCACCTATTGTGAAAACAGTCCGAACAGGGGACAGAGGAGCAGAGGTTACCAGCACTTGCTCCTTGAGGGACTGGGGCCTTAGTCCCTAGGGGTGGCGAGAAAGTCCTGTAGAGAGATGTCGTGAGTGGGGAGTAGGTTGTACTGGTAGATTTGGGCAACAAAGAGTCTTGCAACAGCTTTTTTCGTCATAGGGACAATGCAACAGGTACAACAGAGGCAAAGAAGAACGAACATGATGATGACGGCGACAAAGGGGAGGATGGCCTTGAGAAGGACTTGAGAATTAATTAATCAGTCAACCAATTAATTAATTAATTTGGTCGCCCGGTTTCAGGACTCCCAAAATTTCTGTGGGTTGTGAGAGAACCTGGAGACACAGAGCAACCAGGAAATGTCTCTGGCAAAAGACCAGATTAAGCCATCTATAAATAGGGTGCAGTTCAGCTGATTTCTTCACCGCTTTGAGACGCTGGCCCCTAGTGGTTACCAACCCCTTTGAACACGGACTTCCACTGCTACCCCCGTCGGTCGTCGTGGCTCAAGCAAGAGTCGAACTTTGCAGGAGGGTCTCTCAGCAATTTTTACAGCAGCGGGTGTGGTGATCTGGACACGGTATGGGCCTTCCCAGCATGGGCAGGTCCAGAACTTCCTTTCGATCACCTTCAGCAAGATCAGGTCTCCAGGTTTCGGCAGTTCCTGTGCGGGCGACAGAGAAGGGGGCAGATTATTTGTTCTCCGGACATCTTTCTCTCTAAATAATCTGGTGAGCCAGTTAGTCGTAGGGTCTAACTGGCCTTCTTTCTCCTGATAGGTCTGCCATAACCGGCCTCAAATGGTGTCACCCCTGTATAGGATGGGGTGATTTCTTCGAGGAAATTGCCTCTCTTGGTCCTAAATGACCTTGACTGTTATATTTATAGCAGTTCATTGACAATTTTTTTTTTTTTTTTTTTTTTTTTCCATAACAAAATACTCTAATGAAATATACTCTAATTAAATATCCCCCCTGTTGAGACATGGGAACCCCCATGGCTCACTATAGTTACAGTTTGAAATCACACTTGGCCTAACTGTAGGTGTGGTGATCTCATGTCCCATAAACATTCCCAAACTCCCAATACTGCATGAGGTTCTGCAAATTGTGCTAAACAGTTTTAAATTCAATTATTTCTGTTTCTGTCGTCATAGCACATCCAAATTTATGCCCTCCAATTATCTTTTGTAGCTGATTTAATAACACAAAGGCCTGGTCTGCCTGTGGATCCAACGTTATCCCATCTCTAAACCTTAAGTCCCCACCAAATATTACTTCTTGAAGTGGCTACCGTCCCTACACACACATTCGTTCTGTGACCTTGAGACTTCCTGAATTGCAATCTTCCTTTTCTACACTGGATATTTGCCTTTCCTTAATATGTGGCCTGCCTCGCCACACCTTCACTCATGTATTATTTAGCCCGTCAAAACTTCCTTCTCTGCCTGTCTGATGAGTGAAGATCACAAAAGTTAATTATTATTATTTCTATTTAATTCATGTCTCTTTTAGGATTAAAACATCTGTTTAACATCAGTTTGCTAGTCTACAGGGGGCAGGGCTTTGATTCCAAACATCTTCTATCTGAGCACCTCCTTGCACATTATTTATTTATTTTTTTTTTTAGAAATCAAGTAACAATAAACACTTATCTGCAGATCTTAAACTTACTTTATTAATCATTACTGCTATTAATTAAATTATTTATTTATTTGTCAACTGCACAAAGTCCAGTACAAAACAAAATATGTTATTAACAAAAATCATTATTCATCCTGTACAATTCTCACATTTTACCATGTCTAAATGACTGTGCTGAAATATGGGGTGTCAGCTACAAAAAAAATCAACTATGAAAATTATTTGATTAGAGAAAAACATAATTGCTGCTAAGGCTGAAGTTTTGGATCAAACTAATGCTCTGATCTTAAAAGATAGAATTTAAAATTGTTCAAATTATGTTTCGAGTTCATTGAAAAGCATCCGTCTCAGTATCTAAAAACATTTATCTACCACCACAGTGATCTTAGAGACAGCAATACTAACTTCCCTTTACCAGGTTTCAGGACATAGATAATTTTTTTTCCGTATTTCTAAATCCTAACAAAATGCTCCAGCCTGATGACGTTCAAAAAGAAATATAAAGAAATGATCTTCACTAAATATAAAAACAATTAATGTTAATCTGTTTCTCTCATTTACATTTTCCTATATTTTTTTTTCCTATTTCAAGACAAACAAACAAACTATATATCCAACTGTTAAGAACAATCATATGTAACCAGTCCTACAAAATCACACACACAACCAAACAATGTTTAGACACACAAGCTTGACAAAGAAGTCAAGTCACACACTAGTCACGCTCTCTACAAAATATATTTATCATTAGGGAAAGTCCATACGAACTTAGAGGAAGTGATGTGTTCATTAAAAATAAACTAAGAAAAAATGTTAAAAAATTCTGTGTTTCTATCAAAGGTGTGGATCATTAGAATAATTGTGATGATGAACTGAAATTATGTTCTGAACTTTTCTGTTTAAAGAAGAAATTTAAGTTATTATTTCTTTAAAAATATGCAAGTCTTGATGTTTAATTTCAAGCTTATATGTGTAAAGAATTTAAAATAGTAATTTTAACACTCTTCATTTGACGTACTATCTTTTTTTTTTCCTTTTCATTTTATGTATCATAATGAATTTCTGTTTATATATTTATATCATTATGTTCTCATGATGATCTGAAAAAAGGGTCGGCGTAACAATCATGTGCTACAGCCGATACCTTTTCAGTCCCTTTGTTATATATAAGTTCAGAAAAAAATGTAAATTTATTTATTGTGAATGTACAATATGACCGAAATAAAAAGATAAAAGAAAGAAACACAGACCTTCCACGATCAAGCACAGGCTTACACACACAGGCTTACACACACTAATTTACACACACATGCTTACACGCACACTCAGATTTACACCTGCACTCAACTGTAGCAGGACAGAGACACACACAAACATCCATCGTTTTCACAATTACAAACTTTAGTGAAATACTAGCATTTTTTTTTTTTTTTTTTTTTTTTTTTGTCATTTCAGAATGAATTTGTAACAGAACAGTTTAACCAAATCTAATCCTTCCTTTACTTCAAACTTTTACAGTTTATACATTCATTTACTACTGTTTTGTCATTTTCACTAATTTGATTTTGATGAGCTAATGATTTTATAAACTTGTTTTGATCTCAAAACTGGCACCATAAACCGGCTTTCTGATACCCAAAAATTAACCTGGCCAGGGTCAATTTTATAAACACTGTGGACAGTCATTCAGCAAGATATCGTGCCAATTTCTACAGATCTGCGCGCGTCTTTTTGTTATTTTATTATTATTACTGGCGCCGTACTGGCAGCCTGCTGCATGTGATGCAGCACACAAAATTTCCCAACTAATTATTTTGTCTCTTTATTCAATTCTAAGATCTCTAACCCTACTTTTCTCTTTTGTCTTTAACCTGTTAAAATCTCTTTTTACTCTGGTCTGCCCAATCTTTAAGGCCTAGAAGCACATTGTTGATTCCAGTGGTATTTTTGCATCTTGTCCTCTCTCCTTTTGAAAAGGGTTTTCATCATGGTGGTTTGAATTTGTATTTAGTAACCCACTTCTCCAAATAGTCACAACTACCAGGACATGTTTTAAACATAAATTTAACATCTGGATGGTTTTGGATTTCTTTAGCTAATTTCTGACCCATTTTGATGTTCCTTTTAACAGGATCAACAGATTTTGATGATTAGATATGTATATCTCTTTTCAACTCTGAGTCCCTTCACCACACACACACACCCACACGCCCACACACACACTGCGCAGTCAGACACGCCCCACGATACTCTGAAATAGAAAAACTCTGTCAGTCTACAGTTGCAACGCTGCGGGTAACTTCCTCTTTCTCTCTTTTTTCCTCCGTCCACGCTCAGTGCTCAGCGCACCAACTTTATCAAAACCACTTACTTTGTCCCTTCTATCTCAACAATCTTCCTTATTCTGCCATGGTAACTCACAATGCATGAAGAAAATAAACAGTACAACCAGAACACAGAAAACCACAAAAACTAGAACCTTTTTCCAGTCTGGATCATCCAACCAGAACATTTTCATCTCTCAGATTTAAACAACACAACAAACAACAAACAACAAACAGAGAAATCCTTTCTCCGGTGAATGAATAGGCTGGCTGATGTAGAAATTACCCTAGAAAACAACCTTTTTGGTGAACCTGCTCAGTTATCTTTACTGATAACGAGCCTTGTGCTCAAACCATAAAACAACGAGGGTGAACCTGCTCAGTTATCTTTACTGATAACGAGCCTTGTGCTCGAACCCTAAAACAACGAGGGTGAACCTGCTCAGCTATCCTTTGATAACGAGCCTTGTGCTCGAACCCTAAAACAACGAGGGTGAACCTGCTCAGCTATCCTTTGATAACGAGCCTTGTGCTCGAACCCTAAAACAACGAGGGTGAACCTGCTCAGCTATCCTTTGATAACGAGCCTTGTGCTCGAACCCTAAAACTACGTGGGTGAACCTGCTCAGCTATCCTTTGATAACGAGCCTTGTGCTCGAACCCTAAAACAACGAGGGTGAACCTGCTCAGCTATCCTTTGATAACGAGCCTTGTGCTCGAACCCTAAAACAACGAGGGTGAACCTGCTCAGCTATCCTTTGATAACGAGCCTTGTGCTCGAACCCTAAAACTACGAGGGTGAACCTGCTCAGCTATCCTTTGATAACGAGCCTTGTGCTCGAACCCTAAAACTACGAACAACAACAAAAAAAATTATCAACCCAGCCAGCCTACCTTACGTTGTGATGATCTTTTTCCAAAAATGGACCCGTCACTGGAACCACGGCCCGGCGCAGGCGCAGGGACTTGGCCCGTCCCTTCAATGGAGGACGCTGTCGACAGATTCTTGGCCTCGCTGCTCCCGCGTCGGATCGGAGTCCAGGTCTTGGGTCCCGGGTTTCGGCACCAAGAATGTTGGGTCCAAAATTGGTAATGTCAATTTTGGTACCTTTAAGATCATCATCAACCAATAAGGATCACTCAGAGACAAAGGATAAGTTCAAACACATTGCAATGAGGAGAGGGAGAAAGAGAGCAGTGTTGACCACACGATCTCCAACGCAACTCTGAACTCCTCTACCCTGGTACTTCCTTTATTAAAGCAGCAAAAGTCATACGTAGATGAGGATACAGAATGTTCTGGTTTCAAAACAAGTTGCTCAAAAAGCAGAAGTGTGTCAAAAAACAGAATTCAAAAAGCAGAAGTGTCTCAGTGTCAGACAAGTGTCAGACAAGTTGCAGATGTCAAAAGTGGTCATGCGTTTGGTGTGAAAAGTTGCTTATGCAGGCAAAAGTTTTAAAATGGTTGACATATACAGACATGTAGAAAATGGTGGTTATGTGGGGATGTGAAAAACACACACAATTACATTAAGCTTAAATTTATGCAATGGTATATAGAAAGATGAGTAACTGTGAACACATGAGTATCTGAGTAAATAAGAATAAATTTGAGCTTATCTTACAAGATGAGCGGAATATGACGGAACAGAACAACTTCTGATTTCCTGTTATTTTCAAAGCGTGTCTGCCTGTTCAGAGTAAGAAAGGTGAACAACTTTTGCCCATTAAAGGGTTAAAGTAGAGAAATATATTGATTTTCAAAAAATACATAGAAATTTCTGGCAACAGACTAGTGACTTGTGAAGGGTGTACCCTCCGTCTTGATTTATACTAGTTAGGATAGGCTGTAGCACACTCGCTACTTAATGTTGGACAAGGGATTTGGAAAATGGATAGATGGATATTGAAAGGACATCAAAAAGATGGAAAAATATAAATAATTTAATCAAAATTAAAAGTCTCTACAATACATAAAGGAGGCAGTTCAAAAATAAATTCATACAAGAGTATGTTGATTGGTGTTTGATGAGGACATACAGAAGAAGTACAGAAGCCTGTGTGACTTACAAGGCGTTGGTATGCTCATAGATCAAGCAGCCAGATGGTGAATAAGCAGGAGGTGGAGGACCGCCCAGAACTTCTGGATCTGTGCGTGTGTTTCTCTGCACACATTTTGTTTAGAGTGTGCATGGACACAGCAGGTTTCAGGAAACAAGGAGCAAATTCCCAGCAGATCTGCCTGTTCAGACACAGTCATGCTCTATGAACAAATAACACACTCCATCCACGGGTCCATCTGTCTCTTTTTCACTCGCTATTGTAAATTTTTTAAATGTAAAGGATTAGTGGAAAGCCTTTGTCGGTGAGATGGATGAGCAGAATTGTAGACGAACAGATACATAGGTCCAGTTTTAATTGGAAAAATAGAAAGTAAGCTACTGTGTGTACCTCCCTAGACAAACAGATAGATTCCTTTTAGGGTAAAGCTCTACATCATCTGTTTAGAGGAGGCAACTAATTAGGTCTGGGTGAAGATGAGTTTAAACGTGTTTAAATAAACCCATGTTATGCTATGGTCGGATTGGGTAAGGATGCTCTAGTCGAGATCAATAAAGTATCCATGGAATCTTGTTATTTTTAAAGTCAAATGACCTCACAGTACTGTGTAGCACTTTTCTTGAACCAATTGGCTTAGACTTATATTTACACTACTATAGGTAGTTCACTTCGACAGAACACCTGTCTGGTGTGGTCCAAGTGAGTCAAGTGATTGCTTTTGAAAATTTTGAACTTAATCCTATTGATTCGATCTGTAAAAATATAACAAGATCCTAAACATTATTTAATATTTTCTAAATGTAGCATGAAACGTTTCCTCGGCTAGATGTTGGTTGGCCATGATCCCCTCTCATTTGGAAGACATCTTCTTTCCTATCCTGCCCTTTGCCCTGATTTTGTTCACCTGGTGCCAATCCCTGGTGTGTCTTTTTACCCCGGGGTTATTTAAGCCTTGGTGTCCCTCACTTCCTGGCTGAATCATTCTATGAAGGTGGTACAGTAAGTAGGACCCATATGCAAAGCCAGTTTTAACCAGTTTATTGCAGTACCGCAGAACCAGACGTAGAGCTCGGCTGAATGAGGGACCGGAAGGTTTGAGTTCGGCTGGACTAGCGACCAGAAAGTTGGAACTCGGCTAAATGAGGGACCAGAAGGTTTGGACCTCGGCGGGATGAGGGACCAGAAGGTTGGAGCTCGGCTGGATGAAGGACCAGAAGGTTGGAGCTCAGCTGAATGAGAGACCAGAAGATTGGGGATTGGCTGGATGGGGGACCAGAAGGTTGGAGCTCACTTGGATGGGGGACCAGAAGGTTGTACCTCGGCTGGATGATGGACCAGAAGGTTGGAGCTCGGCTGGATGAGGGACCAGAAGATTGTACCTTGGCTGGATGAGGGACCAGAAGGTTTGTAGCTTGGCTGGATGAGGGACCAGAAGGTTTGTAGCTCGGCTGTATGGGGGACCAGAACGTTGGAGCTCACTTGGATGGGGGACCAGAAGGTTGTACCTCGGCTGGATGATGGACCAGAAGGTTGGAGCTCGGCTGGATGATGGACCAGAAGGTTGGAGCTCAGCTGAATGAGGGACCAGAAGGTTGGAGCTCGGTTGGATGAGGGACCAGACGGTTGGAGCTCAGCTAGATGAGGGACCATAAGGTTTGGAGCTCAGCTACATGGGGGACCAGATTGTTAGACCAGAAAGTTGGAGCAACCCTCTGGTCCTTCTTTCTACCGAGCTCTACCTCTGGTCCCTTCTCCTGCCAAACTTTACCGCTGGTCACCCATCTTGCTGAGCTCCACCTCTCGTTCTGCATTTCTGCAGTAAACTGGTTAAAACTGGCTTTGCATCTGAGTCCTACTTACCACCGGATGCACCAGAAAAGTGAAGCTGTTGGCAAAACCTCAGCATGTGAGATCCTTTTTTTTTCTTTTAAAAAGCTGAATAATAGATTTTTAAAAAATCCACTGGCCACAGTTATTTTTATTCACCATTACTTAATCATTTTTGTGAAAACAATTTAGGCTCTGGTATAATTTGTTTTATTGCATGAGACAGTGCAAAGGCTAAAAAGCGTAAATGACAAAAACCAATTCATAAATAAACAGCTTTTTACAATTTTTATTGAACAATCCATTATCGTAACAGTCATAGTTTTGTTTTAAAATTCCAGACAGTCTTTCATCCTCACTTTTCACCTGAGAAAACTAAAATGAACCGAATCATGTAGATGCAGAACGCTGCGACTAAAGACCTCATTGACGAGATGGTGACTATCGCTGGTTGTCTCGATTAATCAGCTAAGGGAATTCAGGCCGATACAGAACTTCAGCAGAAACCTCCGTTTGGTAAATGATGGAGACTTGCACGATTAGCTTGAGTTGGCCTCGAGGGTGGACTTTTGCAGCCTCATTGAGTTTACAACAAAAGGTTCACGCGGTTCAGATGACCTTGTACAGATTCAGGCCTTTTACAATCAAGTTGTGCAGCACTAAGTCAGAAGTTTGGTGGTAATCTGTCTAATTAGTGGAGATGTTCATTCATCTGGCATACAGACCTGTCGCAGTTCTGTCAACCAGCAGCTGGTATTTAGCCTCGGCGGCATTCTAAGTGAAATTAATCTACACTAAATACTTTAGTCACAGCAAAAAAAAAAAAAAGTATTTTTCCTTACTAAAAAGTTTCTTGGTTTTGTTTAAGTCGAACACAATTAAACTTTTACTCCAATGAAGAAACTTTTTAATGAACAAATTTTGAATTCAAAAGAGTACAAATATGGCCGCCTTTGTGGCTAAACAGTTTGTGTGATCCTGAGGATTGCAGAGCTTCCTGCTTCCTCAACATTAAGCTTTCTATATATACGTTTTATAGTTTTTTGGTCCCATGCCAGTCGAACAATTGAACATCATTAAACACTTTTTGTACCACAACTATTTATTATATGCACATCAAATAGGATGTTATTGTGACTGACTCTTGTTTTTATGTGAATATGGCTGCAAATCTAATTTCCCTCTGGTGGGATATTAAACATACTTTATCTTTGGCTATTTCAAACATTATTGATCATGATTGTAAACATCCTGTATAATAATAACCTCATTCCAGATGTTTTACTCCCTCGATTAAACTGAGTTGTAAGCACTTTTTCATATTGAACCGAATCTATTACCCACACAAAAGCAACAATAACTATCTGTTATTTTTGTCTTCTTCTTCTTTCGGAATTTCCCTTCAGAGGTCACCACAGTAAGTCGGTTTCGTCCATCTAACCCTATCTTCTGTATCCTCTTCGGTCACACCAACTATCCTCATGTTTTCCTTCACTGTGTCCATGAACCTCCTCTTTGGTCTTCCTCTAGGCCTCTTTCTTGGTGGTTCCAAATCCAGCATCCTTCTTCCTATGTACTCTCTCTCTCTTCTCTGTACATGTCCAAACCATCTCAGTCTAGCTTCTCGGACTTTATACCCAAAATCTCTAACATGTCCTGTTCCTCTGATATGCTCATTTCTAATCCTGTCCATCCTGGTCACTCCCATAGAGATCCTCAGCATCTTCATCTCTGCTACCTCCATCTCTGCTTCCTGTCTTTTCCTCAGTGCCACTGTCTCTAGACCAAACAGCATGGCCGGTCTCACTATGGTTTTGTACACTTTCCCTTTCATTCTAGCTGAAACTCTTTTGTCACACATCCCATCTGATACTTTTCTCCACCCGTTCCAGCCTGCTTGCACATGCTTTTTCAGCTGTTTTCCACACTCTCCATTGCTCTGGACTGTTGATCCCAGGTACTTAGATACAATACAATACAGAACTGGGATCTGTATTGTCTTGCTTAAAACAAAACACTGTTAGATCTTTTTTCAAACAATTCCCTCATAATCAAAAGAAAGCTGGAAAACAGGCGAGGTGCATGGTACACCCTGGATATGTCAACAGTTTGTGGACAGGCCACATTAACACAAAAAAACACAACCCTAACCCTAAACCCTACCCACAATGGATGTTTTACCAATGTTTATTGATTGAAAAGTGTGTCGCATCTCTGTTAGACTGAAGGAATATGGCCGCATGCTAAAACGGCTCAGCTAAAGTAAACGGCTAACGTGGGCTTTTGTTTTCTTGTGTTGATGTGGCACCTGTTTTTTCTCGTATATTGAAGCTGTATTTGTTTTTCTGTATTTTCTTACAGTTTTTATTCCTGTTCTCACTGAAAGAATTGTCATTATACGGCACAAGTTACAACACAATTCATCAGTTTGCTTTGAAAGGAGTTTAGCGTGGTGTCTCGTCAACGGACCTTGCACCTTGATGAGAGCACTATAGGCCACATTAACACAGAAAATCACAAGGGTAATTTACAATGAGCAATCAACCTGGACAATTTGTTTTTGTTGCATGGAAGAAAAATGGAGTGAAATATCCATACATTATATCGTTTTCCAAGCCTCATCCAAACCAGGGCTCGAATCTGCATGATTTACCCCAAGAATCTGTTATACTGACCCCAACAACGCCATGTATTCTAAAACCACACATCCATTTAGCCATTCATTTTCTTAACCACCATGGCAATGAGTGGAGTACCGACGCAAGGTACACCCAAACGGGTCACTGGTATATTGCATCCAATTGAAAGTGAGTCATCTAAACTGCAATTACGGAAAACTTCGAAGTATTTGCAGAGTGAGAAACAATCAATTGTAGTTTCAAAACTAGAAAAAATTACATTGAATAAAGAGTGTAAGTGTTTTTCGACTATGAGCACTTGTTTTGTAATGACTCACATAGTTTGGTCATAAAGTTTGACTGCTCAACTTCATAAGTCTGTTTTATGGTGCATAATCTGAGCTGTGCAGGCGACAGGAATAAAAATGCACACTGCCGCCCTGACGGGACCACATTTAGTTTTATGATTGTTTATAGAGTAAGTCAAGTGGATTAACACTCTCTGTTCTCTTTATTTTTTATTTTGAACATAAGAAGCAAAGTTACCTAATCCAATAAGTTAACAAAGACGTCAAGTTTTCAAAAAAAATGACAAAAAAATTTAAACAGATAACAAAAAAAGTAAAGAACCAAAAAATATTTAAATTGGTGCCATCATTTCTTTGCATAGTTCAGATTACAATTTGTAGTTATGATAAAAGATTGTGCATCTTGGCCCCGCAACAGACTGGCGACCTGTTCAGGTTGTTCCCTGTCATGATCCCCTCTCCTGCCGCCAGAGGAAGCCCTGGATGTTCCTCATCACCCTGATTATGGTCACCTGAGATTGATTCCTGATTCCACACATCTGTGGACCGTGCCATCTACTTAAGGGCAATCATCCCGGACTTCACGGTCAGGTCATATCTTCCAGCCAGGTCTCCCTGGTTGCCTGACCATGAAACGTGCTGAACAATAACCTTTTGTCATGCCACTGAAACTTTTTTTTTTCCCCACAGTAATAATGGACTGCCAAATTCAAATAAACCATGTTTTCTGCCCTCCTCTTTCCACCTGCACACCACCTCATGACATGCTCTGCCTCTCACTTTAAATGAGCTGGGATAAGTTCCGGCACCCCCGCCACCCTGCAAGAGAAAAGCAGTTCAGAAGACGAAACAAATTAGCATCTTAGATGAAACTAGTTTACTGCTATGTTGACACTATCAGTGCAAAAACTTTAAACAATGAGCTTTAGTTTTGAACAGAAAAAAAGAGGATTTGGATATTTTCAAGGCCACAGTGTGAATGAAAAGTAAAAGTCCAGGTGGCTGATTTGCAGACAGAAAAACCCGAGCAGTACTGTTGGATAGTTCAAGGCCATGGCGAGGACTTGATAACACGTGAAAGAGTCTCTTTGTCTGATTTAGCCAGGGAGGAAAAGACACATTTTCTCTGGATAATGAAACAAATTGAATATGTTCATTTGTAACAAATTTTGCTTTGGCAATTGTCACGTAATTTCTACAATCAACCATCAGATTTAAAAATACTGTTTATGTGTCATGATGTGGAGCTAAGGCCAAAAATATACCCTTGACACAACAGACAGGCTCAGACGAAGAAATCAAAAGCAGATTTATTAGATTGATAAAAAGTCCAAATAAAGAAGACAAAATCAGATTACCGTATTTTCCGCACTATGGGGGCACCTAAAAAACGTAAATTTTCTCTAAAGTTCATGATGCGCTTTTTAACCCGGAGCGCCTTATATATGGATTCATATTGAGCTACAACAGGTGTTGCAACTGCGGTAAGCAGCCGCCGACCCCATTTTCCCCCATAGAAGAAGTAGTGCGCGGTGCATGCTGGGATATGAAAGGGCGTCTCATTTCCATTTGTGTGTTTGTGTAAAGACCCGGAAATGGCTCCTACCAAGAGACACTGTTACCCCGCAGAGTTTAAACTCAAGACGATCGGTCACGCAGTAGAACACGGGAATAGAGCCACAGCGAGAGAGGTTAAAATTAACGAATCAATGGTGAGGAAGTGGAGGAAGCAAGAGGATGCGCTGTGGCACGTAAACAAGACTAAACAGAGTTTCCGCGGGAACAAAGCGAAATGGCCACAGTTAGAGGACAAAGTTGAACAGTGGGTTGTTGAACAGAGAGCAGCAAGTAGAAGTGTCAGTACAATCACTATTTTTAGTGGATGCAACCCAGCCTTTACAGTAGCGCCTTATAATGCGATACGCCGTATATAAGGAAAAAGTTTAAAAAATGTCTTTTATTGAAGGTGCGCCTTATAATGCAGTGTGCCTTATAAACCAGAAAATACGGTAATTAGGCAGGTTCTGATGTAGGACCTGGAGCCAAAAACTGGATAACAGGTCAAGCATAGAAACTAAATGATCTGGCGAAGAGTGTGTCGAAAACTGATCCATTTATGCTCCAGCAGATGAGTAGATGAGTTTCAGGTGTTACTTGTTGCACACACGGACAAGAAGAAGGGGGAAAACAGGACACAGAGGGGGAACAGACTGCTCTCCTGACATTATGTTATTACACTTTGTCATTTTTTGCTCTTTTGTACTGAAACGACGATGTCTGTATTTCTGAATTATCACGATTGTCGGCATGCATTTATATGGTTCGCAAACCTATTCAGGTATCGCGTTAGAATTTAAAACGTCCGCCTGGGCTTTCATTTTTCACACTTTTCATTTTCTCATATTTTTTTCTGTTGCTACATGTCTTTGGGTGCATGCAGTTGGAAGATTAGCATCTATCTGGCAGCTCGTATGAATGTTATGTACACATTGTGATCAGGTTATTTCTAGTAAATATCCATGTCATATTTCCCAACACGTGCTCTTGCAAACATAAATCCAAGAGGTGAAGTTCAGCTTTTATGTTAGTATTTGTGGTTTTGGTTAACGTTGTTATTCTAGAAAAACACCTTCCAGGCTGTACTGACATGCCTAATAACCTTTGAGGCATTGAATATCATCTCCCCACATAATTAAAATAATAAAATATAAACACACTAGAAACCATACCATTGTTGGATAAAAATACCCCCTAAAATTAAATCTGTGCATCTTAAAATGATTACCTAATCAAGGATTTTGAGGGAACTAAGTTTAGAGTAATTTAGATGTTTGTGGATGTACTTCAAACATTCAAATTCATTTTCAGTTTTCATGAAACTCTTTGACTCTTTGTTTACAGTTTCACTTTTTCCTCGAAATAATAGAGAAAATAATGGCAGAGATCTTAGTCGCTATCACCTTGGGGGGGTAAGAATGTTTTCTTCGCAACTCAAACCCAAACAAGTTTGTACAAGAGCCAATTATCTTTGATATGACATGTTTTCTCTGCATTAAAAAAATCTATTTGATTTAAATAGATTTATAGATTTAAATATATACTGTATATATTATATATATAATATATATCGTATTTTCACGACCAAAAGGCGCACCGTATTAAAAGGCGCAGTCCCAGTTTTGCGTGCTCTGTATTTAACACACACATAAAGTGCATCTTATCATAGGGTGTAGGTTTTACACCGTCCGCCTTACAACAACACACACAAGCAGACAAGTGTGTGCATTTCAAAATAGATCAGGAGCAAAACTGAGTTTGGTTGGCTTTATTTAAATATTAGTTACAGTTGTCATAAAGTCATTTATAAAATCCATCAAAGTCCTCATCCTCTGTTTCCGAATCTAACAGGTGTGCTAAATCCAACATAGCATGTTCACTTTCCTCGCTGTCAGAGTCACTTTCTGTACCGTGCAGCTCCACGGAAATGATTTTGCGAAAACTTGGACAACAGTGCCAGCAGACACGTTAGTCTAAGCATCTACAATCCATTGGCAAACTGTGGCGTGACTCGCCCTGCGCTGCCTTCCACCCTTCGTGAAGCTATGGTCTCCTTCGGTCATCCATCGCTCCCACGCCGCTCGCAGCTTTACTTCGAACGGCTGGTTCACGCCGATGTCCAGCGGTTGGAGTTCCTTTGTCTGATCTCCCGGAATCACAGCAAGCGTAGTGTTCATCTGCTTCACTTGTTTTTTCACGGCGGCGGTGAGATGAGCATGTATAGAGTCATTAATCAGAAGCGATGGTGATGCGTAGAAAAAAACATCTGGTCTTCTCATTACACAATACACATAGAGCGCACTGCATGATGGGGCGCGCCGCTCATTTTGAAGAAAATCCAAGACTTTTATATGCGCCTTATGGTCATGAAAATACGGTATATATATCCCACACAAACCCAAAGTTCTCTGCTCGGCCTTTGGCTTCCAGAATCTGAATCGCGTATTACATGTGCCTCTGCCTCCCCCGTTCCAGTCTTTTGGGATTGGTGAGGATCTGTTAGCCCTCATAAGCAGATGGTTCACATCGGCAGCATGCATGTACTTTAACTCTCACTTGCACATTGTACCACGCTGTTTACTGTCCGCTATGTTCCTTGCTTCCAACCATTATTATTGTAGCATTAGTAATGTGTGTTTGTGTTGTACATCATTTTTCATAGAAGGTTTTGTTGCGTTTGTCACCTTCATGCCTGGTTTGAACTCATGTTTGTGCTTTCTTTTTTTTGTTGTTGCCTTAGGCCAGCGGGTTGGTTGTGATGCCAAATAATGTAACCACTGATTATCTTTAACTTTCTCCTTCTCCTTGTCTTTTATTCATCTGTACCCTATTTCTCTTTCTTTTTACTTCTTTCCCCATCCCTCGCACCTCAGTATTCCCTGCCAGGTTGTAAAGCATTTAAAATAAACAAATAGAACTTGCCAAAGTCAGCACATTGTGCTGACCCTGGCAGAGCAAACCTGTCCAGCAATACTTGACATACAGATCATCATTCTGCTTGTCACAATACCAGACACGACAGGGTAAAAAAAGAAATATTTTGTCGGTTACACTTTCATTTTTCCCTCATCTCAGTCCCTTCTCAGTCCCACTAAGTGTGTGCATGACACAGTGTAAATCCCATTTCAGGCTGCAAGCAGTGCAAAGCTCATCAAGTTTGCAAAGTTAAGTTATTATTTCAAATTCTTACTTTCCTTTCCGTCAACTTCCGCTTGTTCCGGGGTCAGGTTGCGGGGGCAACAGCCTCAAACAGGCAGCCCAGGCCTCTCTCACCCCGGCTGCATCCTCCAACTCGCCCGGAAGGATTCCAAGTCATTCCCCGTCCAGCTGTGAGACATAGTCTCTCCAGCGGGTCTGCGGTCTGCCCTTTGGTCTTCTCCCGGTGAAACATGCCCAAAACACCTTGCCCGCGAGGCACTCGGGGCCATCCTAACCAGATGCCCGAACCACCCCATCTGGCTCTTCTCGACCTGGAAGCGGAGCGGCTTAACACCAAGCTCCTCCTGGATGGCAGAGCTCCGACTCGATCTCTGAGTGAGAGCTCAGCCACCCTGCGGAGGAAGCTCATTTTGGCCGCTTGTACCCACAATCTCATTCTTTCGGTCACCACCCACAGCTGGTGACCATAGGTGAGGGTTGGAACGTTGATCGACTTGTAAATCAAGAGCTTTGCTTTTCGGCTCAGCTCTCTCTTTACCACGACGGACCGATGCAGTGTCCAAGTTGTTGCTGATGCCGCACCGATCCGCCTGTCGATCTCCCGGTTTGGTGACCTCAGGATCGGATCTCTGCTTTTTGCGGATGATGTGGTTCTGTTGGCTTCATTGGACCGTGATCTCCAGCTCTCACTGGATCGATTTGCTGCCGAGTGTGAAGCGGTCGGGATGGGAATTAGCGCCTCCAAATCTGAGACCATGGTCCTCCCACGGAAAAGGGTGGAATGCCCTCTGCGAGTCAAGGACAGGGTCTTGCCCCAAGCAGAGGACTTAAAGTATCTCGGGGTCTTGTTTACAAGTGGAAGAAGGATGGATCGGGAGATCGACAGACGGATCGGTGCAACGTCAGCAATAACTAAGACGCTGCATCGATCCATCGTGGTAAAGAGAGAGCTGAGCCGAAAAGCAAAGCTCTCGATTTACAAGTCGATCTACGTTCCAACCCTCATCATGGTCACCAGCTGTGGGTGGGGACCGAAAGAATTAGATCGTGTATACAAGCGACCCAAATGAGCTTCCTCCGCAGGGTGGCTTGGCTCTCACTCAGAGATCGGGTGAGGGGCTCTGCCATACGGGAGGAGCTCGGTGTCGAGCCGCTCCTCCTCCAGGTAAAGAGGAGCCCGATGGGGTAGTTCGGGCATCTGGTCAGGATGCCCCCCGAGTGGCTCACTGGTGAGGTGTTTCGGGCACATCCCACCGGGAGGAAAGCAAGAGGTAGATGTCTCACAGCTGGCTGGGGAACGACTCAGGATCCTTCTGGGTGAGCTGGAGTGAGAGAAGCCTGGGCTTCCCGTCTGAGGCTGTTGCCTCCGCGACCCGGCCCCGGATTAGCTGAACAAATGGAACTTCATGTAAAACACTGACGTGGGAATAACGTTCAGTCATTATAGAAATCTCCAAAAAGTTTATTTTGCACCCTCTTCTCATTGATTAATTAATTTATTTCTGAATAATCAGGGATCAAAGACTGCTAAAATGTGGTCATTAAAGAGAAAAACTGAAGAAAATGTTGAGATTTTGTGACTTCTTATTGAGTTTAATGAAGTTCAAATAAATCCAAAAGGTAAAACGAGGCTACGCTAGGTTCACATGAGGAAAATACATTTTTATTCACAAAGTTAAACAGACTTTCCACTAAAATATGTAGACGAACACTGTATCCAAAAAAAGAAAAAAGAAAACCGGTGAAATCCTGCAGAACCACGCGTGTCAAAACAGCTTGTGCAATAATCTCCCGCTAGCAAGTATTGGCAAATAAGCCCTGCCATGTTGTAGAACATAAAGCAAGCTTGCCAGGGGCGGTTTGAGCTGTGAAGGAGCAGTTTTCATTATTCAGTTTTGTTTGTTTGTGGGCTTGAATCAATGTTGGAAATGAGACTACCTCGTGTAAACCTAGACACAGGTTTACACGAGTGGATGGTGGAGTTCTCTGAAAGATTCTTCTTCATCCTGTGTTATAGGAACGTTTTGTTCTGCTGCTGCCTGCATGATCCTTATCTGGTAGCTCATGCTGGCCGTTGGCGAGCAAGAATAGCAAATCAAAGTAACACTGCTGGTGTTGCTTAAATCACAACCTTCAGGATTTGGGGGAGGTTACAAAATCCTGAGAAATAAATTTTACCCTGTCAAAAGCACCGGTGGGTGGAACGTAATGAAGTAAATGTACTTTGTTACTGTACTTAAGTAAAAAATATTGTGTATCTGTACTTTACTTAAGTAAAATTTTAGACCGGTACTTTTACTTTTACTTCACTACATTTTTAGAGCAAATATCTGTACTTTTACTTCGTTACTTTTGAAAAGCGTGTTTACATTTTTTGTCACATTTTCGTTCAGGAATTTGAAAAATACAGGTTTTTTTGTAGCGCATCTGGAAGCCGCATCGCCAAAATCAAAAGGAGCAGTTGATCGGGAGAAGAAGTAATGAATCGAGGACCAATCTGAATCGAGAGTAAACATTTTCCGCATTCATTCCGCGCCAAAAAACTAACATCAAATATAGAACAAATTAAGAAGAGTCAGAGGATCGTTGTGTTTACTTCTAAATAAAAAGTTGAGCCATCATTACACAGAGCAGGGGCGGATCTAGAATCTTCTAAAGGAGGGGTGCCGGGGAGGTGTGAGGTCATTGACAAAGCCAATATAGGGTGACAGGGGGCCTTCCCCCCAAAACATTTTAAAAATTAAATGTCATTTTCCTGTATTTTGGTGCCCATTTGCTGGCCCTGCTAGGGGATAACTTGACTAGTCCCCTTTCCTTTCTTCTTTTTTTTTTTTTTTTTTTGTGGACCAAAAGAGGCAGGAGTGGGGGTCACGCCTTTGCAGAGCATTTATTTGTGATCCTACAGCACAAAAAATAACATTTGAATTATGATCGAATACTTTTACTTTTTGCTTAAAAAGTCAAATTTACACCAATTACTTTTGTACTTTTACTTAAGTACATTTTTTATTGGCACTTTTATTTTTGTATTTTTTTTTTTTTTGCCTAATTATCTGTACTTTTAATTAAGAACAAAAAGTGAGTACTTCATCCACCACTGAAAAGCACACATTTAAAATCCTCCTTTTTGCTATAAGAAGTATGGTCACATTAAAATAAATTAAAAATATATATAAATAATATTAATATTAATTAATATCAAAACAAAAAAAGTAAATAATTTTATTGTTACCTAATAATCTTTTCTGTTGTTTACACAGGATTAAAAATAGACCTAATTTTACGCTGAAGTTTTAATCTGTCTCAGGGGAATATTTTAGGGGCCACTGCTGGTTTAAGTTACAGCTGTGTTGAAGCCTGAGGGACCAGGTTCATATGTAGAGTTAGCATGTTCTTTCCATGTAGTTGTTCATGCTCTCCTTGTACTCCAAGCTCAGTCCCATCCACCAAAACCAGACCTACTAGGTCAGTGTAAATTGTTCCCAGGATGTGTGTGTTTGGAGGTTCATCTGTTTTTGTGGTCTTGCAACAGACTAGTGACATGTCCAGGGCGTACCCTGCCTCTGCTACTCTAACCTCAAACTTGAATGCTTTAATAATAGCAGATCAGAAAACATCATAAATATATCTTGTTTGGTTTTCTGAACGCTTATTCCTAACAGGGTCACGGGGTATGCCGGAGCCTATCCCGGCTGATTGCAGGTAAGAGGCAGGGTTTACCCCTAACAGGTTACCAGTCTGTTGCGGGGCCACACACGCACTCATTCCTAGGGGCAACTTAATAGTGGCCATTCAACCTAACATGCATGTTTTTGGTGGGTGGGAGGAAACCATAGTATCCAGAAAAAAACCCACATGTACACAAGGAGAACATGCAAACTCCACACAGAAAGGCCAGTGATTCAAGCTTTGTCTCACCTGGGACTCGAACCCTGACCTTCTTGCTGTGAAGCCACTGCTCTATCTACAGTGCCATCGTGTAGCCCTACAAATATAGTTTTGAGACAAAAAGTTTGTATAAATATGCTTTTGACAAAGAAAAACCTAATTTATGGCTGTCAGTCTTTGGCTTTTTATCCTCAGTCCTTAGTCCATTCGAGTCCCTTCGAGTCCCTTCGAGTTAAAAAAATTGTTAAAAAAAAAATAGAAGCCTGTGTTTTAAATTGTCGAGTCCCTTCGAGTCCAAGTATAATTAGCATAAGGTCATCTATTTGGTATTCAAGTCTTTTGCGGGTACATAAAAGTAGCCTATCCCAGAAACAACAACTCAGTCTTGATTAAATATTAAAAATGATCTAAAAAAAACAAAAATTAACATTCAAATTGGTCCTAAAAAACTTTATACATAGACGAAAATTAGATAATAAGCTACACAGTTTGGACACTTTGCTTTTCATGTGAATGAAACCATTCCACATTGACAGATGTTTTGATAAGTAAAGAACATTGCCCAGACATGATTTGAAGCAGCTTCAGTTCTCATTATTTATTCAAAAGAAACCTTTGAAAAAACGGATTGGTTCACATCTCACAATGTTCAGAAATATGTCATGAACCCACTTGCCTACAACCAGAAGACGCCCCGGACAATCCTCATTACCCTGAATTAGGGACACCTGAGATTGATTTCCGATGCCACACAGCTGTGGATCCTGCTGGCTATTTAGGGGAATCATCCTTAAATAGTCATACCGTCCCTTCCAGCAATGGTGGTGGAAATTTGGTGACGAAAACGTGACGAGACGTTTGCAAGTTTCTGCTGACGAGACGAAAACGTAGCGAAATAGGCGTCAGACTTTCATATTTCTGTCTGTCTGAAAGTAAAAAAACACAACGGCTGCATCTATCTCTCATGGCGGCACGCCCCCCACAATTCTGCACGTTCACACCGTCTACACAACACACCTGCAGCCACGAGGAAGTCACAAACCATGGTGAAAACAGTAACAAAGAAGCTTGGTGGTCGGAAACTTGAAGTTTTCCACATATTTTGCGCAAACAGCATGCTAACTTCAAGCTAATGCTAGCTTGTCGGCGCTGCTAACTTCCTAGTTAGCTTGGTTGTGCTAACAACTGCTTTAAATGCATTCCAATGTTTACTTTGTTTACAGGGTGTTTAAGAGGTGTCATTTTTAAGTATTCATAAGTTACAACGTTCCTCACTCACTGAAAAAAGTTATATTAATTTACGATGTTTTACAATGTTCGCTGTTTTGCGCAAGTTAAAGCTCGGCAGAGTTTTTTTTAAAACATACAACCTGCATTATTCTCGGTAATAAAGACACGATTGTTAAAGTTTTTTTTTTACACTAAAACTAGACTAAAAACGTTCTAAGTCTCCCCTGATGAAAACTAGACGAAAACTCTTTAAATTAAAATTCGTCCAAAGACGAAGACTAAATCGAAAACTTAGATGGCTGCCAAAAACAACAATGTGTTCAATAAACCGTGTTTTGTCATGCATTTGGGTCCTCCTCCTTCCACAGCACAACTACTGGTTAAGAAAAACAGACTTTTTTTAATTGTAACTGAAGGGTATCCCGGGAATTTCCCCCTGAATTGTTACGCTGGTGAAATATTACATGTTGAAAACTGTGCATCACTTAATCTTTTAACATTACCCAAAACTCAAAAGCAGTGGTGGAACGTAACGAAGTAAATGTACTTCGTTACTGTACTTAAGTAAAAAAATTGTGTATCTGTACTTTACTTAAGTAAAATTTAAGACCTGTACTTTTACTTTTACTTCACTACATTTTTAGAGCAAATATCTGTACTTTTACTTCGCTACTTTTTAAAAGTGTGTTTCACATTTTTCGTTACATTTTCGTTCAGGAATTTGAAAAATACACAGTTTTTTTTTTAGCGCATCTTGAAGCCGCATCGCCAAAATCAAAAGAAGCAGTTGATCGGGAGAAGAAGTCATGAATCGAGAAACATTTTAGTACAAATTAAAAAGAGTCAGAAGATCGTTGTTCGTTGTGTTTAATTCTAAATAAAAAGTTGAGCCATCATTACACAGAGCAGGGGCCGATCTAGAATTTTCCAAAGGGGGCTGGGGCTTTGTATATTTGACAAAGCAAATATATAGTGCCTCCCCCCCAAAACATTTAAAAAAACAAGTGTCATTTTCCTCCATTTTGGCGGCCCATTCACTGGCCCTTCTAGGGGATAGCTTGACTTGTTCCCTTTCCTTTTATTTTATTTATTTATTTTGTGGACCAAAAGAGGCGGGAGAGGGGGGGGTCACACCCCTGCAGAGTATTTATCCTGGTTACCATGGTGACGCCCTTTGGCACAAAAAATAACATTTAAATTATTGTCGAATACTTTTACTTTTTACTTAAAAAAGTAAAATTTACACCAATTACTTTTGTACTTTTACTTAAGTAGATTTTTTTATTGGTACTTTTACTTTTACTTAAGTATTTTTCTTGCCTAATTATCTGTACTTTTACTTAAGTACAAAAAGTGAGTACTTCATCCAACACTGCTCAAAAGTAAAAAAAGACAGAAACCCCTTTGAGCCACTCTGACGGGGCTTAATTAATCTACCTTAAAAAAAAGATGGAGTACAAATGTCATATGAGACTAATTTTTTTGAGCAGCCTTTGTTTATTTTCTCCAACTAATAGGCAAACATTAAAACTGAATCCTTCAACCTCGTTCAAACAACGTAGCTAAAAAAACACGACTCTTAACTTCAGCTTAGATGGATAACTCCTTACCCCCTGGCCTCTATCCTTCTCCCGACCCTAAATTCCTTGTCGCCTGAGTCAGGAGAGAAAGCCAAGAGGTGAGCCCGCTGACAGACATCCTGACACGATTTTAAAAAGGTCAGAAGAAGACTATTCAAAGCCGCGCAGCCTCGGTCCATTACTACACCTGCAGACTGACTCGGTGGACATGTGGCGACAGTCTTCCTTTCACTATCCATCGATCAGGAGGTGATGGGGTGGAACGTGAGCAGGACGTAGTTGGAATGGCTGCAGCTGAGAGGTGAGAACAGCTCGGTTGATGAGTTGCTTCACTCTGCAGCTCACGGTGCTTAAATCAGGGGGGTTCTTTAAGTGGTGTCGTAATAGATGCTCTAAAGCTGTCTTGTTACTCTGAGGCTGTCTGTTGTAGTGTTACAATAGAAAACATCGATTACATTTAGAAAAGACGGTGGGCGTGACGGAGGCAGAGGTGTTTGTTTGTTTATTTATTGACTAAAAAACACTAAAACCTTTTAATTAACTTCAACTTGTTAGATTCAACCCCGTCAAAAATTTTAAGAGGATTAAGTGATCCCCTAAATATTTATGTTCAGTTTATTCCTCCTGTGCTTTTGTCCTGAATTGTGACCCCTTGGCACACGCATGGGCAAACTACGGCCCGTGGTTCACATGCAGCCCGTTAAACATTTATTTTCAACCCGCCGAACTTTCCCTTCCGTACCGTCATCTTCCGCTTGTTCCAGGGTCAGGTCACGGGGGCAACAGCCTCAAACGGGTAGCCCAGGCTTTTCTCACCCACGGCTGCATCCTCCAGCTCACCCGGAAGGAACCCAAATCGTTTCCCGGCCAGGAGTGAGACATAGTCTCTCCAGCTGGTCCGGGGTCTGCCCGTTGGTCTCCTCCCAGTGGGATGTGCCCTAGACACCCCACCCGCAAGGCGCTCGGACACATCCTGACCAGATGCCAGAACCACCCCATCTGGCTCCTCTCGACCTGGAGGAGGAGCGGCTTGACACCGAGCTCCTCCCGTTTGGCAGAGCTCTTCACCCGATCTCTGAGTGAGAGCCCAGCCACCCTGCGGAGGAAGCTCATTTCGGCCGCTTGTACCTGCAATCTCATTCTTTCGGTCACCACCCACAGCTGGTGACCATAGGTGAGGGTTGGAACGTAGATCGACTTGTAAATCGAGAACTTTGCTTTTCGGCTCAGCTCTCTCTTTACCACGACGGATTGATGCAGCGTCCGAGTTATTGCTGATGCCGCACCGATCCGCCTGTCGATCTCACGCTCCATCCTTCCCCCACTCATGAACAAGACCCCAAGATACTTAAACTCCTCCACTTGGGACAAGACCCTGTCGCTGACCCGCTGAACTTGAAAATTTAAATTGATAAACCTTGTTAGTGTTTTATTTCCCCTGCAATTCTGATGTTTCCTCACTAGATGGCGCACTATATGATATTAAAAGCCATCGGGGGACAAACTTCTCAAGCAAAAGCCCATCTGCTACATCCCATAAACAAGAAGACTGTTTTTTTTTTTTTTTTTTTTAGATTATTCTCTAATTCCCTGTTTGAGGCACATTCTACCAATAGGAGAGGAACATTCCGAAGGATGATCCCAACCGGGTCTCCATGAGGTTTCTTTTTTTCTCCAAATTGGGTTTTAGTGAGTTTTTCGGCCCAAAAAGAAGAGTTTAAAGACAAGAATGTCCTGACTTCATTTATTTTAGTTATTATTTCTATTAATTGTATCTGAATGTGTTTATTGCCCGCGTAAGAAGCCCATTGGAGGCAGTTTTGTTGTGATGCCAAGATATTTAAAAATTCCCCAATTCATTTTGCCCACATTGTTCGTCCATTGCTCAAGTTCAAAAAATATAAACGTGTCCATCTTTTGTTCAAGCTCCACCAATGAACTTTGGTAGGTTTTTTTTCTTTTTTTGCGCTTTAACATGCCTAAAGCGGCTCAATTCATCATCTAAACTAACGGCAGTCTGAAAGATCGAAAGTGCTGATAGTTCAGCTACTCTTTGTGAATACCAGGAAACCATGACGATCCGTCTTGCTCTGTTCTGACTTCCTCTGGATTTGGGACTAGAACCAGTATAAACACCTACTTTTCTCCAAAACAACATTTGGAGGGATTGGCAGAATGTGGGCCAATGCTTTTTGTTTCTTTTATAAAAATACTAAGGTGAGGTTTTCAGTTTCAGTGCCTCCAAATCCGAGGCCATGGTCCTACCCCGGAATGCTCCCTGCAGGTCAGGGACAGGGTCCTGCCCCAAGTGGAGGAGTTTAAGTATCTCGGGGTCTTGTTCACGATTGGGGGAAGGACGGAGCGGGAGATCGACAGGCGGATCGGTGCGGCGTCAGCAATATCCAGGACGCTGCATCGGTCCATCGTGGTAAAGAGAGAGCTGAAATGAAAAACAAAGCTCTCGATTTACAAGTCGATCTACGTTCCTACCCTCACCTATGGTCACCAGCTGTGGGTGGTGACCGAAAGAATGAGATCACGGATACAAGTGGTCGAAACGAGCTTCCTCCGCAGGGTGGCTGGGCTCTCACTCAGAGATTGGGTGAGGAGCTCTGCCATCCAGAGGAGCTCGGTGTCGAGCCGCTCCTCCCCCAGTTCGAGAGGAGCCACATGGGGTGGTTCGGGCATCTGGTCAGAATGCCTCTCGACTCATTCCTAGGGACAATTTTCATAGCGACCAATCAACCTGACATGCATGTTTTTGGAGGGTGGGATAAAACTGGGGGTCCTGGAGTCAATATCCGCTTTATTGTTTGAGAAGCTGAACCCTAAAGAAAAATTTTTAGTCATCTCCTGGGGCACGAAAAAAAACTTTTGAAGTGTCATTTATGAGTGAAACCCATAAAAGCAAAGATTGACTGTGTTCATGGTCCCCAAAATTAGTCCGACATATTTTCAGGACAGAAAGTGTTACATTTTTTATTTAAAAAAAGGCTTCATAAAAAAATGGATGAATATATTTCAAGACAGTCAGCCATTTTTTTATCCGTCTATTCCTTTCGGGATTGTGGGGGTGCCGGAGCCCATCCCGGCTGATTCAAGGCGAGGGGCAAAGTACACCCCGAACAGGTCGCCAGTCCGTTGTGGGGTCTTTCAAGTCATCCTTTTATTTTTTATTCAAACTAGTTCCAGCATGGGCAGGACGGTGGCGCAGTGGCCTTACAGCAAGAAGGTCGTGGGTTCAAGTCCCGGGTGGAGAACGAGGCTTGGAACATAGGCCTTTCTGTGTGGAGTTTGCATGTTCTCCCCATGACTGCGTGGGTTTCCTCCAAAAACATACCTGTTAGGTTGATTGGCCCTAGGAATGAGTGTGTGTATGGTTGTATGTGTGTGGCCCCGCGACAGACTGGCGACCTGTTGGGGGATGTACCCTGCCCCTTGCCTTAAATCAGCTGGGATGGGCTCCAGCACCCTTTTGCAACCCTGAAAGGAACAGACGGTTAAGAAGTTGACTGACTGACTAGTTCCAGCATGTAATGAAACGTACCCTCTGAAAGAACCTTCAGTTTATTAACTTTTCCGGCGAAGCCTCATTAAAAATGGCCTCCGTAGCAGATGGCTGCCAGACAGCCATTTTTTTAAAGAGGAAAAATGAGGATAAAAGGTTGAGTTATGCGACATGGCATATGAACTGAGCTGGAAATCAGTTGGACTGTTCTGATGAAGCAACGGATCCTCCCCACAGTCTGGAACCTCAAGGGAGTAGGATCGGATCAGCTTGGAGAAAAAAGGCAACAAACGTTCAAAAAGAAGCCTTGGTTTCTTCTTGAGCCTAGAATTTTATTGCAAAAAATGATGTAAATAAATGACAAAAAACCTATGAAGAGGGTTTCTGACTGTGAGGAAAAAAGAACTGTGAAAATAAACGCTTGTCTTTCTTTTTTCTTTTGTTTTCGGTCTAATTTTTATTGATATTGTAGACGTTTTAATCATAAATCACTGCTTTTGTTTTCGTTCGGCCTTGCGATTCGCTTTCCT
This sequence comes from Neostethus bicornis, assembly GCA_902685375.1. Taxonomy (NCBI): domain Eukaryota; kingdom Metazoa; phylum Chordata; class Actinopteri; order Atheriniformes; family Phallostethidae; genus Neostethus; species Neostethus bicornis. The sequence goes on along the minus strand of CACRXE010000076.1, from coordinate 6,529,015 downwards.
CGAGTCTTAAAGACAAAAGTTGTTTAAAGAAAAGAAGCGTGATGCTTTTATCACCTGACAGTAAGCCTCATGGAAACATGATCTGACAGAAGAAAATGAGGATGAGCTGCCGGCGGAAACGTGAAACTTCCCCTTCCTGAGGGGAGGGTTAACTTTCTGACAGATTTGAGCTAAATCCGTCTCTTAAATTTAATTCTGGGTTTAGTTCAAAACTTAAAACTCAGTGTCAACATTAACATATTTTGGGGATTTTCACATAAAGTTGAACTGAAAATGCCTTTTTTGTTGACCGGACACAGCGATAACTGCTTTCACTAGGAAATGTGTCATTTGGCAGCCGCACGCTCACCAGTTTTATCAGTCTTGCTGTTATCTGGAGCCTCAAAGAGACAAAAACTAGTTTTTCTCTTTGACATTTTCTCTATTTACTTGTACGACACATTACAAGCTCTGGTTCCAACATGTGTATAATTTTTTAATCTAACCATTCCTTCACACACAGCTTGTCACACATAAGTCGCACAGCTGGTGACCGAAAGAATGAGATCACGGATACAAGCGGCCGAAATGAGCTTCCGCAAGGTGGCTGAGCGTGTGACCCTATGGAACATGTTTTCTTTTATTTCCCCCATATTAGAATAAAGTGTAATTGCACATCCACTACAGTAGTTGGCACTCTCATTGTCAGAGTGTGCGCAGGGAGTATTGCAGAGGTGTACTTATAACAATTTGATAGACAAATGATACTAATTATTGTCACGTTGGAGGATGGGGAGGGGGGCGCGAAATTTTTTCTTCTTCCTAAGCGGGGCGCAACAGGAAATAATTGAGAAGCACTGCGTTAGAGGGACTATGTCTCATGACAGCTCCGTAAAGTTGGCCCCTCTTAAAAAAAAAAAAAAAATATGAACAAAAATTAACAAAAAATATGTCAATCGTTTGTGCTGTTTTGTGCTGTAAAAATGTTCGTTTGTGCTGTTATATTTTTGTAGACATTTACGATTCTTTTTTGGGTCAATCTGCAGTCATCCAGCCCCTCAGTTTGCTTAAAAATGCGAGAAAACTCTTTAAAAAGGTGTCAATCGTTTGTGCTATTTTGTGCTGTAAAATTTTTTGTTTGTGCTGTTTTACTTTTCTTTAATTTAAAGAAATAAGATTTGGACGATGACGTCATCCAGCCCCCCTCCCCCTTCCGCCTAAAAATGCGAGAAAAAATTATAAAAATGGTGGGAATCATTTGTGCTATGTTTGTGCTGTTATGTGCTGTAAAAATTTTTATTTGTGCCATTTTCGTTTATTTAAATTTTAGGAAAATGATTTGGACGATGACGTAATCAAAGGTGGCGACGTCCGGAAATAAATAAAGGTCTAAATGACGTCACAGTCCAAATCGTTTTTATTAAAATTTAAATAAACTAAAATGGCACAAACGAAAATTTTTACAGCACATAACAGCACAAACATAGCACAAATGATTTCCATCATTTTTATGAGTTTTCGCGCATTTTTAGGCGGAAGGGGGGCTGGATGACGTCATCGTCCAAATCTTATTTCTTTAAATTAAAGAAAAGTAAAACAGCACAAACGAAAATTTTTACAGCACAAAACAGCACAAACAAAGCACAAACAATTGACATATTTTTTGTAATTTTTGTTAATATTTTTTTTAAGAGGGGCCAACTTCACGGAGCTTCTCATGACTGGTCTAAAGTTCCGTTCCGTCATCTTCCGCTTGTTCCGGGGTCGGGTCGCGGGGGCAACAGCCTCAAACGGGTAGCCCAGGCCTCTCTCTCCCTGGCTGCATCCTCCAGCTCACCTGGAAGGATCCCAAGTCGTTCCCCGGCCAGCCGTGAGACATAGTCTCTCCAGCAGGTCCGGGGTCTGCCCCTTGGTCTCCTCCCGGTGGGACGTGCCCGAAACACCTCACCAGCGAGGCAATCGGGGGACATTCTGACCAGATGCCCGAACCACCCCTTCTGACTCCTCTCGACCTGAAGGAGGAGCGGCTCGACACCAAGCTCCTCCCGGATGGCAGAGCTCCTCACCCGATCTCTGAGTGAGAGCCCAGCCACCCTGCGGAGGAAGCTCATTTCGGCCGCTTGTATCCGCAATCTCATTTTTTCGGTCTAAAGTTGAAGCATAAATACGATGTTTGAAGTTACATGCGATCCTTCTGGAAGTCAGTGAGGACGAAAGTATTGGCCCACTGACCCCCAGCGTAAATGCAAATGTTGAGCAGAATGGACAGAGCAGCAGGGGACGTCAGCAGCGGGTTACATAAGGTGGATTTTAGCTTTCATTTCCTCCAGGCTCAGGTTCACCTGCTGCTGGTGGCTTCATGCCCACCTTCTGTTGGTGTTTATTTCTAGATCAGACCTACTCCCTTGCTCATTCCCTCCCCTCATTCTTCTACCTCCCACTTTTTGCTTCTCCTTTATCACCTCAGACCTCACTGTCCGCCTCTTTGCATCCCACATTTTCAATCTTTGTCACAGCATCGCCCGGACCTTCCATCCCTCCTCTCATCACTTCTCACCTCCTTCTGTTTTCCATCACTTTTCCGACGTTTCCTGCTATTAACCATTCCTCATCTGCATTAGTTTCACGTCTTGTTTACCTTCCGTCTCCTCCTCTTGTGTTTTATTGTTCTCTGGCCTTTCCTGCTTTTTTAATTACTGATTTTAAATCTTGTCTCTGTCTCCATATTTAAACTGTCACTTTTTCAATTCTCTTTTTTTCTCACTTTATTCTCCAAAAGTGTTTTTTTTTTCTCTCTTTTCTCTCGTATTTTACACTTTTCTTTACTTCCTCGACCTGGAAATGAAACCTTAGGGAAGAATCTTTCCACTTTCTGGTTCCCCTTTAAAATAGGACATTCTTTTCATTTCAACCATCAAGGACTTACATTTATATATAAAAGCATATTATTGATGAAAAATTGTCCTCAAACCTCAGACCGGGGTGATGGTCCCTCTTTACAAGAAGGGGGATCGGAGGGTGTGCTCCAACTACAAAGGGATCACACTCCTCAGCCTTTCTGGGAAGGTCTTTTCGGGGGTACTGAAGAGAAAGGTCCGTCAGATTGTCGAGTCTCGGATTGAAGAGGAGCAGTGTGGTTTCCGTCCCGGACGTGGAACTACGGATTAGCTCTAGGATCCAGTTTGGTGACCTCAGGATCGGATCTCTGCTTTTTGCAGATGATGTGGTTCTGTTGGCTTCATTGGACCGTGATCTCCAGCTCTCACTGGATCGATTTGCTGCTGAGTGTGAAGCGAACGGGATGGGAATTAGCGCCTCCAAATCCAAGACCATGGTCCTCGCCCGGAAAAGGGTGGAATGCCCTGAGGGTCGGGGACAGGGTCCTGCCCCAAGTGGAGGAGTTTAAGTATCTCAGGGTCTTGTTAACGAGTGGGGGTAAGATGAAGCGGGAGGCCGACAGGCGGATCGGTGTGGCGTCAGCAATAACTAGGACGCTGCATCGGTCCGTCGTGGTAAAGAGAGAGCAGAGCCGAAAAGCAATTCGATTTACAACGAGATTGCAGATACAAGCGGTCGAAATGAAATTCCCCCGCAAGGTGGCTGGGCTCTCACTCAGAGATCGGGTGAGGAGCTCTGCCATCCGGGAGGAGCACGGTGTCGAGCCGCTCCTCCTCCAGGTCGAGAGGAGCCAGATGGGGTGGTTGGGGTATCTGGTCAGGATGCCCCCCAAGCGCCTCACTGGTGAGGTGTTTCGGGCCCGTCTCACCGGGAGGAGACCAAGAGGCAGACCCCGGACCCACTTGAGAGACTATGTTTCACAGCTGGCCAGGGAACGACTTGGGATCCTTTCGGGTAAGCCGGAGGATGCAGCCGGGGTGAGAGAAGCCTGGGTTTTCCGTTTGAGGCTGTTGCCTCGACCCGGCCCTGGATGAGCGGAAAATGATGGAACGGAAAAATTATCCTCTATTTTGTCACTATTTGGTCTTGAATCGTGTTTGAATCCAGTCTTAAAGATTTAATTCCTTTTTATCCTTGAAACTCCTGCTTGTCTTCAGCACTACCTTCTAAGTTTCCAACCATTTAAAGTGTGAAGGACTTTCTGATCAATCTTGCAACATTTGGCTGAATCTGAGCCGACAGTTAATCTTTGAACACTTAGGAATTTGTCTCACTCTTTCTGTCACATCATCAATAAGCAGAGAAGATCCCCGCGCTCCAGAAGCCATGCATGTCCACGTTGTTGCACCACCTCGTGCTCCCTACTGACTGCGATCTGTTCCAAACTACCCTCATACTTTTTCCTGACATTCTTCTGAAGGTTTTATTTTTACACTTTTACGAGGTAGTAAATAATCATCCCGTTTTAATTAGGAAGGGCATAAATAAGTCCCCGCTAAATTAGGTCACCCATATGTGCAAATTTATTTCACAGATGAGGGGATTTTAAGTTTTTTTCTCCATTTTTTTCAACAAACTTCACAAAGTCAGTTTTTCCTTGACGTACATTTTGCTAGAAATCAATGTAACTGTTTATGTTTTATTATGTTTGAAGGTTTGCAAGAAAATTTGTCAAACTTGAACTAAAATGAAGAAAATAAAGCTGCTCTTTACGTTCATCGAAATTTTTGAACTGGTTTGAAGTCAACATGGTTACTTCAAAATTGCAGTAAAATGAAAAAAAAATGGTACGTCTGCTTTCTGACAAATATTTCAACATATTTCCATACATTGCATCTCATTTTTTTAATTTCACTCAGAGATGAACTATGGTATTGTATGAGGAAGTCCGGTGTGACAGAGAAGTATGTTAGAGCGGTTTCAGGACATGTATGAGGGCTGTAAGACAGTGGTGAGATGTGCTGTAGGTGTGATAGAGGAGTTCAGTGTGGGGGTGGGACTGCACCAGGGATCTGCTCTGAATCTTTTGCTGTATGCTATGGTGAAGGACAGGCTGACAGACGAGGTTAGACAAGAATCTCCATGGACAATGATGATTGCAGATGACATTGTGATCTGTAGTGAGAGGAGGGAAGAGGTGGAGGAAAAGCTGGAGAGGTGGAGGTTTGCACTAGAAAGAAGAGGAATGAAGATTAGTCAGAGTAAGACAGAGAACATGTGTGTGAATGAGAGGGATCCAAATGGAAAAGTGAGGTTACAGGGAGAAGAGATAAAGAAGGTGGAAGATTTTAAGTACTTGTGATCAATAGTTCAGAGCAATGGAGAGTGTGGAAAAAGAGGTGAAGAAGTGTGTGCAGGCAGGCTAGAACTGGTGGAGAAAAGTGTCAGGTGTGATGTGCGACAGAAGAGTTTCAGCTAAAATGAAAGAAAAAGTGTCCAAAACCGTGGTGAGACCGGCCATGTTGTTTAGTCTAGAAACAGTAGCACTGAAGAAAAGACAGGAGGCAGAGATGAAGATCAATGCAACTGTTGGACAGGACAGGATTAGAAATGAAAATATCAGAGGAACAGCACATGTTAGAGGTTTTGAAGATAAAGTCCGAGAGGCCAAACTGAGATGGTTTGGACATGTGCAGAGGAGAGAGAGAGTACATCGGCAGAAGGATGCTGGGTTTGGAACCACCAGGAAAGAGGACTAGAGGAAGACCAAAGAGGAGGTTCATGGATACAGTGAAGGAAGACATGAAGATAGTTGGTGTGACCAAAGAGGATGCAGCAGATAGGGTTGGATGGAAGAAACTTACTTGCTTTTGCCCCCCCTAGAGGGACATGCGATAAGGAGAAGAAGAAGACTAAAAAATAATACACTTAAAATGCAAACAAATAAATCTAGCATTTTTTCAAAAAACTAAAAAACTATATTTACCTTAAAACTTTTTAGACTGGCTTATAAACTAATTCCAAAACCACTTTTTATTTTACTTTACACATTATTTTATTTATTAAAATAAAGTTTTTTTTTCTGTATTTGAATATAGAAATCACATTTCCCACAGAAATGGCAAACTTTAGGAGGCAAATACAAAACTGAAATGAAACTATTTGGTGCAGAAATGCAACTGCAACTTTTTTTTTAAACTGATAAGGAAAAGGATACAATAGAACTCTTGTCTGAAATTGTCCCCTTACTCTAAACCACTTGACTTCTCGATGCTTCATCTTTTTGAGAAGGATTTTATGTGCTTGTGGATCTGATTTTCTAAAAAGAAGTTTATCACAATAGTTCAATAAGAATTCTGAAGTCTTATAAAATTCACAAATCATGATGATTAGTGTTTATGGTGGTTCTGTAATAGACAACCAATCACATGTGCATACGTATCTAATTCGATTTTCAATTCAATTTTATTTTATTTGTATCGCTCAAAATCACAAAATTTTGTCTCAAAGGGCTTCACATTGCAGATTTAAAAAAAAAAAAAGAAGAGGTATGCATAATAAACACAATACACAGCAAAAAGCTAACAAATATTAGCTAGACAATTCTAAATTTACAAAATAGCACATTCCTGCCCTTAGACTCTGCTACACGGTGAGGAAAAACTCCTAAAAAACCCATCAGTGAGGAAAAAATAAGAAACTTCATGAGGAGCCACATGAAAGAGAGATCCCTCCCCCGGAATGAACATCCAATGTGTTTAAGACTATTGTTTAAATATCAACTTATTGTACTCTACAGTTTGCTATCTGAAGAAGACAGTAGATGTTCTTCATCGCGATGGAAACGGGATGGTTAAGCAAGCATGGGGTCTCCTCAGCCTTGTGACACTCAGGACAGGAATGCAGAGGATCTAGCAGGAATCTGAAACAGAGCTCTCTCCCAAAGAGGAGGAAAAGAGAGGTAGACAGCATGTGAATTGTACTGTACCAGTGAGTGGTGTAAAAAGTCATTGAAAAGATATTAGAAAACAATAAATGAGATAAAAAGCCAGGGATTTGCACAGGTTTTTCAGAAATTCAAGGGATCCACTGGCGCGTTCGCTCTAATTTCAGTGCTGTCAACATTTAGCTGGAGAAAGTCGTTTGTCGTTGTCAGATTGAACTGCGGCATGCAATGAAAGAATGAATTCACATGTGCATATTAACCCGCTGTGGATTAGTTGAGCGAAATGATATTTTAACATTGCATTGGCAAAAACAACTTTTTTTTTTCTACAAGTTAAAGCACAACACTAGATCTTTTTGGTCAGAATTTCTTCCGTTTCCAAAGGCAAGAAAACAAAAACATGTGAAAATTGTCGGGAAGTTGTCCAGAGACAAAAAAAAAAAGTCCTTTTTGATGGAAAAACAACACACACAAAAAAGCACAATTTCCACCCTAGTTGTAATTTAAAAATGAAAACAAAAAAGGTTTCATGGATTATAACTGACTAAATAAATAAAAATAAAGGATTGCTCTATTCGTCCCTCACTGGGGAAATTTGTGTGCTGCACTCCTTTCACCGCTGCAGGCTGCCCTTCGACGGCACCAATGGTGGGAGAAAGGTAGGTTAGGTGTCTTCTCCAAGGACCCTAGACGTGCTCCTTGTGGGATGCAAACCCGCAAACTTCCGGTCCGCGCGCGAACACTCTAACCACTGAGCTGCCGTCTCCCCATGTATATGCCCGACTAGCAGTAGAGCTGTATTTTGTTTGGGGGGGTTCCAGAGCCTATCCCTGAGCATTACAGGCAAAAGGAAGGATACACCCCAAGCAGGTCACCAGTCTTTTGTGAGGCCACACACGCACATGGACAAATTCCTAACGGCAATTTCATAATAGCCAAGAAACCTAATGTCCATGTTTTTGGAGACTTGCAAAATTATAATAGTACAACATTTACATTGATAATTTTAACAAACCCCACTTTGCTAGCCTGTTTTCAAACTTCAAACAAAATGGAGCCCATTTTGATCTGTTGTCCTTTCAGCCATAACTTGTCTTCTTTAACCTCCAAAAGAGGCTGTTGATAATCCGTGATCAAGCAGTATTTTGAGTCTTTACAGGACCAAAAGTATATAATGTGTCATAATTCAGTCCTGTTTGATTGAACTGTTCCATTCTCTCCTCCCCTAGCATTCATGGCCTAAGGCTAAGAGTTAGAGAACCGTACATCCTCAGCTTGTTTGTAGTGTTTACACAACAGCTACACAAAGCCTGTTGAGACTCAGTTGTAGCCGCAGAGTTAATTACCTCCCTGCATTCGACCGAGATGGATTTAACTATCAGACCTCGCTGAGCTGCGTGGCTACACCCACATTTGTCACTGCAACAAAAACAAATTTCCACTCAGGTTCCCACGTGTATGGTAAAACCACAACATCTTGGTCATTGTCCACATTATTATTTGTTATCACCTATGCAGGCAATAGATGTCCACCTATGACGGAACTGAAAATGCTACGATGTATCGTGCTCTAATTAACAATTTGATTAGCCTTTACTTTGCCAAAACACCATTCAGTTTAAAAAAAAATCATGAGCGTCATTGTGCACTATTTAAAAATATATTAAACCAGAGCGTTGCAGTAGGTAAGGTCTGAGGTGTTCCGTAGGTGTAACAGAGGAATTTGGCATGAATGTGGGACTACATCAGGATCTGCTTCCAGACCAGGCATGAGAAAACTACCGCCCGCGAGCCCCATGCGACCCGTTGAACGGTTTATTTCGGTCCGCCGAACTTAAAAAAATGAAATGAATAAACCTTTTACAAGCTTTATTTCCCCTGCAATTCTGATGTTTCCTCACTAGATGGTGCACTCCATGATATGGAAAGCCCTCCGAGCCACTACGCGCACGTAAACAAGCATGTTAGATGTTAAAAACAGGCAAAATGTTACATCAAGCGTTTAGATTTCAAACCTAGGGCCGTTAAATGCACGTTTTTAAGCGCTATCGCACAAGGTTTCCGATCTAGTGCTGCAGATTTGAAATTTAACACTCTTGCTGTAATATTTAGCGCGTTTGTTTAAAATCTAGCGCTCCATTCTATCAGTCTAATCTAGCGATTACCAAAGCATGCTATCCATCTGATCCTGTTCCGGCCCCCTAGTCAAATCTTAGAACTCAATGTTGCCCGCGAACCAAAAAAGTTTGCCCACCCCTGCTCCAGCCCCTTTTTGTTTTTAAAGTGATGGATGGGCTGCCAGGTGCATTTAGAGGAGAATTTTGCTGAACGTTGATGTTCACAGATAACATTGTGATGTGTACTCAGAGTAATACATGAGTGAAAGAAAAGCAGGACAGCTGGGGCTCTGCCTTGTAAAAGAGACGAATAAAGGTTAGCCGCAGTGAGACAGTGCATGTGTGTGAATAAGATGGACACAAGTGGAAGACAGGACCAAGAAATAAAGAAGATGAAGGGTTTTATGTACTTGTGGTCAAGTGTGATGAGCAGTAAAAGATTTTCAGCAAAATAGAAAGGAGAGGTTTACCAAACTGTGGTGAGAACGGCCATGTTATTTTGTCTGGTGGCAGTTCCAGTGTGGAAAAGACAGGAAGTAGAGACAAAGGTAGCAGAGATGAAGATACTGAGGTTCTCTCTACGAGTGACAAGGATTCGGAATAGTTCCTCCCTCCTATCCCGCCCTCTCTCCTAATTTTGCACATCTGATCCCAAACACCAGGTGTGTCTCGTTTCCTTCCAAATTGATTGAGCCCTGGTGTCCCTCATGTCCTTGTCGGATCAATCCCCTACTGAACTCCCTGTTGCACTGTAGAGCTGGACCCTGCTCCACTGGTCTGCAGTACAGCTGTCCTTGGGCCATGATGATCTCCCACTATGTCTGGTCCCTCACCCTCCTCCTGGTGCACCTTGCCATCCTGCTGAGGTTTTCCTCTGGTCACTCAACCCTGCCAGCCTTTTGTGCTCATACCTCTGGTCTCTTGTCATCCTGTAGAGCTCATACCTCTGGTTCTTTGTCATCCTGCAGGGCTATTACCTCTGGTCCCTTGTCATCCTGCTGAGCTCATACCTCTGGTCCCTTGTCATCCTGCTGAGCTCATACCTCTGGATCCTTGTCAACCTACTGAGCTCATACCTCTGGATCCTTGTCAACCTACTGAGCTCATACCTCTGGATCCTTGTCAACCTACTGAGCTCATACCTCTGGATCCTTGTCAACCTACTGAGCTCATACCTCTGGATCTTTGTCAACCTACTGAGCTCATACCTCTGGATCCTTGTCAACCTGCTGAGCTCATACCTCTGGATCCTTGTCAACTTACTGAGCTCATACCTCTGGATCCTTGTCAACCTGCTGAGCTCATAAGTCTGGTTCCTTTGTCATCCTGCTGAGCTCATACCTTCTGGTACCTCATCATCCAGCTGAGCCTCTACATCTGGTCAGTCAACCTACTGAACTCTCCGCCAGGTCAGTGATCTTGCTAAGCTCCTATGTCTGATCCCTTATCATCCTGCTGAGGTATACCTCTGGTAGATTCACAGAAATGTTTCACCATTAAGCACAGCATGCTCATGGTTCGAGGTTAACATTGAACTAGTCCACATCAGTTTCACGTTACGTCATGTTGCATTTAATTTTTGTTTACTAGGAAGATGGTTCATGGATACAGTGAAGGAAGACCTGAAGATGGTTGGTGTGACCGAAGAGGATGCAGCAGATAGGGTTAGATGGAGGAAACTAATTTGCTGTGGCTACCCTTGAATGGAATTGCCAAAAGAAGAAGAAAGAAGATGCGGTAGGTCCAAACAAGTTTTCTTCTTCTCACTCCTTTTTTGAGTTTTGTATTTTGGACTAATAATGTGGAAATGCTTGTTGTGTATCTACTCAAAATAATCTTTCAAATTCTCAATATTAAGGCATTCTTAGGGGGAGACGATGGCTCTGTGTTTAAAGCGTTCGGCCAAGGACTGGAAGCCAACCGGAAGTTCATGGGTTTGCATCCCACTGAGTGCATGTCTGTGGTCCTTGGAGAAGACACCTAACCCCCCATTTCTCCCACCATTGGCGCCATCGTGGGCAGCCTACTGTGGTGCAGGAGGGCAGCACACAAATTTCCCCAGTGAGGGATGAATAGAGTGAGTAAAAATTTAAAAAAAAATAATCCCATCACTTTGAAATTTTCTGATGTTCAGTTGATTTCGAGATTCTAGGTTTCTAATTTCAAAAGATTTCAGTAAGCTGGTTTTGAGTTTAATTTAAAGATCTTTCTGTTTTGCTACTCATGCAAAAGTCGGTCACTTCTAAAGGTAACTGGTGAGACCATTGGCGTTTTAAGGTCCAGAGAGATGGAGAAACTGCTTCCTATACAACTCTTGTCTAGATGTAAAACCACGCCAACCAAAAAAACCACAAATTTAAACATACATTTAGAATTTAGTCACAAGACCAATTTATAATTGGTCAATGCAGTGGGTAGCACAGTGGCCTCACAGCAAGAAGGTCGTGGGTTCAAATCCCGGGTGGGAACGAGTCTTTAAAGTCTGGCCTTTCTGTGTGGAGTTTGCATGTTCTCCTCATGTATGTGTGGATTTACTCTGGTTTCCTCCCACCCTCCAAAAACATGCATTAGGTTGATTTTCTGGTGGCAAATTGCTCCTAGGAATGTGTGTGTATGGTCGTATTTGTGTGGCCCTGCGTCAGACAGGCGACCTGTTTGGGCAATGAATAAAGTATTTATTAGTCAAACAAAAATCTTGATCTTTCTATCAGCTAATTTTAAGTGATGTTATTATAATAAACGTCCATTTGGACCCATGCACATGGATATGCTGAGTCGCTGTTGGTCAGGTTTTTAATCTTACAGAAGCTTTTATTAAACATCGGTTTAAAAAAATCTAAAATAAAAAGAACAAATTGATTACAAAGATGCAGAGCAGGAAAAAAGCATGACACACTCACATATGTACACACCCCAGAAGACTTTCTGGCTGAGCCCCAAAGGCCTCAGCCTAACGGCAAGAACGGGGGAGGGAACAGCCCGCAATCTGGGCACATAGAAGGTGTGTGAGTGTGTGTGTGTGTTTTACACAAAAAGAGGAGGGACAGTGTAAGAAGTGGGTGGAGATGAGAGTTCTGAGTGTGTGTTGAGGTGTTCAGCAGCATTTTGGAGTTGTACCGTTCAGGTCACTGAAGTTTTGTTTGAGGCAGCTGAGGTCCAGTTCTATCATTGTGTGTATATGTGTGTCTTTTGGTGGATTTTTTTTTTTTTTTCCCCTCCAGGGCTTCATAGCAAACCACAATGGTGCAAGTGCATTTAATAACACAATGCCATCAAAGGAGTTTTTAAAATTTTGAGGTGTGAGTGGGGAGACAACATTCGTGGAAGAGTCACCTAACAGGACCTCAGGTGAGTTTTCCGTTTTACTCCAATTCACACCAACACACACCACTATTTAGCAGGACGGTAACACTAAACACACCAGGAGGAGACCTAAACACAACTGAATAGACCATTTTTATCTTGTAACACAGGAGTGTCATTGCTTTACAATCATCCCAAAACCCTGCATTGAAACATCTAGAAACCCTTTGAGGACAACCTGATAGGGTCAGTGTATTCATTCGGTAGCCTGCTCAAGAGAAAACTAAAGATTACTTACTCAATACATGCGTGGGAAGTAGGCAAAAGAAGACGTAAACGCACATGTCATTGCACGTACGTGTGCTACAGCCGCTGGGATGTTTCCTCTGTTCCTTTCTTGAGTCTTTCTTCAGCTCAAATTTACAAAAAAAACTTTGCTAAAAATGTAAGATGTGTGAAAATGGCCAGAAAATTTGAATGGAAAAGAGTTTTTAATGTAAAAAGAGAATTTTTTTTTCCTCTGGCTGAAAGTCAAAAGATTTTGGCAAAGTTGGTTTTCCAACTTTCTATTGCATATTTTTGGGTATTCATTTTATTGCTAATGTTTAAACTTACAGACATCCTTTAAAAAGTAATCTGTTAGCAAAAAAATGACCAAAAACGTTTTTCTTGAGTAAAATAGTGTTTTTTTTTGTCTAAGGCCCCGTCCAACGTAGTCGGGTTCCTTTGGAAAATGCATATCTGCTGTCCTACGTTTTAGGAAAACGTTCGCGTCCACATGTAACCATTTTCAAAATATCTGCGTCCAAAAATACGCTTCTGAGTGCTGTTATGAGCATGCCAGACCAGTAGGCGGCAGTATTGATGTAAACCCAAGTTCTTAGCTATCCAATCAGAGCACCTCTGTCGTCATTTCCGCAAAACCTGAAACATGTCGCCAGGCATCTCGTTTGTGTGGACCGATAAGCAGGTGGAATTGCATTTAAAAGTTGTCATCGACAATTAAAGTTAATAAAACACAGGAAAGTATAGATTGGGTCCATTCGACCCAAACAAGGACGCACACGAATGACATATGTGCATTACTTGTCGCAGGTAATGACGCATAAAAACACAAATCTCCGTTTTCGCACGCCCACTCGCTAACGCAAAAACGAAGTTTTCCAAAATTTCCACTTTGGCCAGAGTTTTCCAAAAGACCGGTCTTGAGTGAGAAAAACCTCCGTTAACGTGTGGACGGCGGGCCAAAATGGATAAAAATATATGCGTTTTCAAAAATACCCATCTACGTGCAGACAAGGCCTTATTTGGGAGGAGACGGCAGCACAGTGGTTAGCATGCTTGCGCGCGGACCGGAAGGTCACGGGTTTGCGTCCCTCAAAGAGCATGTCTAGGGTCCTTGGAGAAGACACCTAACCCCCGCTTCTCCCACCATTGGCGCCGTCGAAGGGCAGCCTGCTGCGGTGTAAGGAGTGCAGCAAACAAATTTCCCCGGTGAGGGATGAATAGAGTAATTTATTCATTCATTTGTTGAAAATAACTAATATCTAACAACTTTTTCTTGTCCCTTCGCGGAAGCAATTTCATTCCTTTAAAATGTATTTTTCTTGACTGAACGATTTTAAATGACCTGTCCCGATCTTACGTGCACTTAACCTCTCTAATGACAGATAACACGGTTATTATACGTTGTTAAGATAAAGTCCAGATTTGGCTGAAAGTAGAGATGGAGTAGTCTGTTCAGTCATTAGACTTGACCACTGGCCTGTTGAACCTCACTTTCCCTGTCCGTCTGAATGTCTCCCTCACTGTCTGAGTTTGAGAAAATTGGCCCAAAGTAACAAGAAATTCTTCAAAATAGCTGCAGTTGAAAGCTGAATGAATTCCGTCAATATAGAGTGATTCAGATCTTTCTCGACTATTCTTTTGTTCCAGTTTGGGCCAAAAGAATTTTCTAAACGAGTGATGGGCTGCCTCTAAGGAGCCCCACGGAGACCTCCTCAAACCTCCCTGTAATTATGCTATTTGCTGTCCTATTGTGGGTGTGGATGCAAATATGTGTGGAAGGTCCATTTAGGATAACTAGATGCCCTCAACCTTTACGCTCAACCTTTCACCCTCCACTTAACAGGACCCAACTAGTCCACATCAGTTTCATGTTACGTCATGTTAAATGCTTAAAGAATCTTTTTATTAGGCAGACTTGACGCAGCAATGTCCGCTATATGAGTCATAGTGCAAAGTCGTTGGTTTCTGGCTTGGTGTGACACATCATTTTGTACTTTCAGTCTTATGGGTTCAACTTTTGATCAGTGGTTTCGAAATTTACTTTCAATCAGTTGCTTGGTATGGGCTAGTTTGTTTTTTTTTATGTATTGGGAAATGTTAGAAGGAATCTCCATGGACAATGATGTTTGCAGATGACATTGTGATCTGTAGTGAGAGAAGGGAAGAGGTGGAGGAAAAGCTGGAGAGGTGGAGGTTTGCACTAGAAAGAAGAGGAATGAAGATTAGTCAGAGTAAAACAGAGTACATGTGTGTGAATGAGAGGGATCCAAATGGAAAAGTGAGGTTACAGGAAGAAGAGATAAACAAGGTGGAAGATTTTAAGTATCTAGGATCAACAGTCCAGAGCAATGGAGAGTGTGGAAAAGAGGTGAAGAAGCGTGTGCAGGCAGGCTGGAACGGTTGGAGGAAAGTATCAGGTGTAATGTGCGACAGAAGAGTTTCAGCTAGAATGAAAGGGAAAGTGCACAAAACCGTGGTGAGACCAGCCATGCTGTTTGGTCTAGAGACAGTAGCACTGAAGAAAAGACAGGAAACAGAGATGGAGGTAGCAGAGATGAAGATGCTGAGGATCTCTCTGGGAGTGACCAGGATGGACGGGATTAGAAATGAGTACATCATGGGAACAGCACATGTTAGAGGTTTTGGGGATAAAGTTAGAGAGGGAAGACTGAGATGGTTTGGGCATGTACAGTGGAGAGAGAGTACATCGGAAGAAGGATGCTGGATTTGGAACCACCAGGAAAGAGGACTAGAGGAAGATCAAAGAGGAGGTTCATGAACTGAACCTCCTCTTTGGAGGTTACAGTGAAGGAAGACATGAAGATAGTTGGTGTGACCAAAGAGGATACAGCAGACAGGATTAGATGGAAGAAACTGACTTGCTGTGGCGACCGCTAAAGGGAAAAGCCGAAAGAAGAAGAAGAAGATTGGGAAATGTTAGAAGGCTATGACCAAAATTCTTATGTATGTAACAAGTTCAGCAATGAGCCACACATTTTACATCTGTTTTTTTATAAATAATTTTTATTGTAAGAAAAGGGGTAAAGAAATGGTAGATTAGGCCCTAACACGTGGCATTGAATGACAAAAAGTGAGAATGGATCTGATTCCGCTTGGGTTTTCCTAGGCAGTATTACTGCAGTATCGGAGACACTGAGAAGCCAAAAGGTACTAGGCTGGTGACCAGCATGAGCTAAAGGAACCAGGTCAGCCATGTTTCAACTGATCCCATTGGTTTTGAAAGGCTTTACTTTGATCATTTATTTACTCAACGAGGACATGGTACCATAAAGAAAACAATAAATTAGACCCACATTTCTGCCATCAAATGGGTTTAGTTGAGCAATCTCAACAATTATCCCTGCACCGTGAAAGTCTTGAGAATCCCAGTTGTCCACTTCTTTCATTGAAAGGTCATGATGAGAGAGTTGTGGGCTCTAGAAGGGTTCCCACAGTCAAACCATTGTATTCGACCCCACTGTCCGCACACTCTCACCAGAAAACCTGCTCCAAAGGCTCAACAAACTTGTCAGATGTGTAGAGACCAGGTGTGAGGTCTTCTTCCTGTTGGCCCACCCCCCTGAAAGTGTTGCAGGATACCGGTTGAGAAATGGCACAGCTCAGGATCTCGATCTTTTTTTTTTTTTTTTGTTCAGAAAAAATACAAACTCTGGAGGGGTTTTCTGTCACAAGAAAATTAATTGAAGTACAGTAGGTGAGAAAAAACTTTACGATCGGGATCATTTGAGGAATTTAAAAAAAAGCTGACTCAGTAAAAATAGTTTTGTCGTTGATACTTCTCCCGTTGTTTATCGCAGGGATTTATCTAACGGATTTTAAAACTGGTAGAGCTGCTGGTTTGACTAATCTAGAACAGTACAAAGAAAACTTGGCAGAGTGAATTAAAATCAGTCAATTTTTTTCATTTTTATTTTTGACTCAATTAAAAGATTCAGGGGACTTTCAAGTCTATTTGAATTGACACCTATCTGGCAGAAGAACAATCACCAAGGGTTTTTTAAAAAAAAAGGTTTGAAGTTGAACCTCAGAACTGTGACTAATGCTAACGTCGGCCCCTGGAACAAGCCTGTCGGTAAGGGTTACCTTGACTACTGACACTTGATGGGTGCTTGAGGGAAAATAGAAAGTGCTCTTGGCTTATTTCTGCCTACCAGATTATCCATTTCTGTCAAGGGTTATTGTCACTCAATATTTCATTCATGTATTACAGAAACATGTTAGGACACATCGGATGTACCCAATGAGATAAGGCGGTTACTCCTTCTGAGGGGTCTGAATGACCGACTTTTCTTGGACAGACTTTTACAAGGTTCAAAGCATCAACAAATGTTTCATTCTTTATCTTCATCTTCATCCATATTTAAGGTGGATTCATCTATATAAATAAAAGGAATACTAGTCTAAGATGCGTTCTGCTTGTACATTCTGGAGAGGACCTTTTCTTTATCTGCATTTTGTCCTTGAGCTTTTTTTTTAGGCTTATTTCCCACTGCCCCAACAAAGTATACTAAAAGGCAGTGGCGGGTGGTCAGAGCCAGCAAGGCCTTCTCTGCTTGCCTAACTTAACCAGACATCATTATCATAATTATAATAAAAGTCAATTTCATTTTAAACATATTTTTCCTAAATAAATATATAATAATTCTCCACATTCTGTTTTCTTCCATTTGGTTATACAGCTTTCAGTGTTGTAACATTAGGTTAAAGTTTTTATCCAATCAAAATTCAGCTCGCTAGTGTCGCTAGGCTGTATGAAATCTGCCTCAAGGCCTTCAGATCCAGCAGTGCGGGCATTGCGCACTGCATAGTAAACGGGCACCTGTAGTTTCTGGCAGCCAATCAGATCATGAGTTGTTGACGTTTATGTCTTTGCAAAGGCGCTGAACGTGACATGTACGCGTGACATGTACGCATCTTGTGATTAGATACGCACTTTACGTAAGCGGTAGCGGAAAAGACATCACTTTGTTTTTGTGATGTCTTTTATTTTGAAGGTACATGTTTACCGTTACCATGGCAACAACAGTGCGTTCAAGGGGAGAATGTTTCCACGTTATAAAGACGCTACTAATAAATTTTCTCGTGAAGACAAAGTGCATTTAAGTTTATTATTATTGATTTTAAAAAGACATTTTTTCAGGCTGGTCTCATCACCTTAAGACCAGTCCATGACAATATATCAGACACTAAACCGGTCCGTGGTGCAGAAATGGTTGAGGACCCCTGTTGTACACAATTAAGGTGATGCAACGCCCAGTAAGCGGAAGGTAACCGGAAGTTCGCGGGTTCGATTCCCACTGAGTTCACGTCAAGGGTCCTTGGCGAAGACACCAAACCGCTGCCCCCATTTCTTCCACCATTGATGCCGTCGTAACAGTTTAATGCAGCACCCAAATTCCCCCGGTGAGGTATCAACATAGTATATATTATTATTATTAATTGTATTTGGTTGTGTGTAGGCTTGAAAAACAGTGTGTGAAGCCAAATTGATTGAATTGAATTAATGTTCTCTATTTTAATGCAAAAATACACCCGTACTGCCTTGAATATGTTGAGCCAACAGTTCTACTTCCCTGCTGAGTGGGTTGTACCTCAGAGACGACTTCATGCGAAACAGAAAGTTAAAATCATTTAAGCCTGATAGACGTTCATTGGTTCTTACAAGGCCTGTGGTTATTGGTGCAAAACCTAAAAAAAAAAAAGAGTTCAAGCGAGTCCTGTAGATGCTCAAATGTTATTTTATAGTTTATGGCTCCTTTGTAATTGCATTCATTTTGGACAGGCTCCTGCCGTCTGTGCCCTGGGGGTTTCATCCCAGTCCTCTGTTCTGGCAGGGTTAAGCACCTCCAGGCTGAAGCAAAACAGGGATCATCCGATGATAAGCTCAGCGCTGCAGTTAAAAGTCTGCACACTGTGGGTGTGAGAAAGGTTAGGTTGAAGGCTACGCCTTGCCCAAACTCAGACGCAGCTTTGCATCGTAACCTCACCCTCACATAATCCAAGAGGCCCGATCTGAAATTGTTGTACGGCAAATGCTTCAACCCATAAATCTCAAAAGTATCTTTTTGAGTTCGACATCCAAAAAAAAAAAAAAAAAAGAAAAGAACTTTTACTTAATGTTAAAGTTGTAAAAAACACTCCCACTGGATTGTTTGGCTGAAGCAGTAGCCTTATGTTAAAACAATTGGAAAACATATTGTGACAGCTTAGCTAGATCAAAAATCTCTGGTTGCTCATGTGCATTCTCTTATATGTCAAAGGTTAGAGTTGTTGACCACCAGTAACAATCAGGCAGTAAAGAAGTAATAAAATGAGACCTGGGAGGTAGTTTCCATGCTTGACAATTAATAGACTTGGCCAGGTTCATTCAAATTGGCTGTAAGCCCAAATTTCCCCAAAGCTGAGTTTTAATTGCTGTTAGAAACCAGGAGGAAGTTCAACTTATGTAAAGACCAGGCTTTTTTTGCTGTCAGCTGTCATTAGCAAGTACAGTGGTATGCAAAAGTTTGGGCACCCCTGTAAATTTTCATGATTTTCCTTGATAAATCATCGGTTGTCTGGATAAGAAATTTCAATTAAATATATTATTTAGGAGACAAACACAGTGATATTTGAGAAAGTGTACAAGAATTATTTAAACTTTTCCTTTTTTTTTTTTTTTTTTGCAATCATCATTATGATATTGTGAATTTTCAGTCATGTTTTGGAGACCAGAGAAAGACACTCTGTAGTGACATAGAAGTATGTTAGATTGGTGAAGGACATGTATGAAGACTGTAAGACAGTGGTGAGGTGTGCTGTAGGTGTGACAGAAGAGTTCAGTGTGGGGGTGGGACTGCATCAGGGATCTGCTTTGAGTCCTTTGCTGTTTGGTATGGTGATGGACAGGCTAACAGACAAGGTTAGACAGGAATCTCCATGGACAATGATGTTTGCAGATGACATTGTGATCTGTAGTGAGAGGAGGGAAGAGGTGGAGGAAAAGCAGGAGAGGTGGAGGTTTGCACTAGAAAGAAGAGGAATGAAGATTAGTCAGAGTAAAACAGAGTACGTGTGTGAATGAGAGGGATTCAAATGGAAAAGTGAGGTTACAGGGAGAAGAGATAAAGAAGGTGGAAGATTTTAAGTACTTGGGATCAACAGTCCGGAGCAATGGAGAGTGTGGAAAAGAGGTGAAGAAGAGTGTGTAGGCAGGCTGGAACGGATGGAGGAAAGTATCAGGTGTGATGTGTACAAAACCGTTGTGAGACCAGCCATGCTGTTTGGTCTAGAAACAGTAGCGTTGAGGAAAAGACAGGAAACAGATATGGAGGTCGCAGAGATGAAGAGGCTGAGGATCTCTCTGGGACTGACCAGGATGAACAGAATCAGAAATGAGTATAATAGGGGAACAGCACATGTTAGAGGTTTTAGTTATCAAGTCCAAGAGGCCAGACTGAGATGGTTTGGACATGTGCAGAGGAGAGAGAGAGAGTACATCGGCAGAAGGATGCTGGGTTTGTAACCACCAGGAAAGAGGCCTAGAGGAAGACCAAAGAGGAGGTTCATGGACGCAGTGAAGGAAGACATGAAGATGGTTGGCGTGACTTAACAGAATTCAGCAGATAGGCTTAGACGGTAGAAACTGACTTGCTGCGGCGACCACTGAAGGGAGATGCTGAAAGGAGAAGAAGAAAAACACTGATATTCCCAAAGTTATCTTTTTGGTTTTAAAACAGTCTCAATTTTAGCTGTGAGGGCTAAACCCAGCCATGAGCGAAAAAAATCAATACATTATACAAGAACAGTGAATTCAACCAGAAATAAAAACTAAAAGTGCCAAAGTATTTAAATCAAACAATCACAGCGAGAAGAAGAGTTGGCAGAATTGTTTTCTGGCTCGACCACGGCAACATTTAAAGCGATAAAGCAACTCTACATCCCACTTTTACAACACCCCGCTGTCTCTGGTGTGTGAACAGTGCCAGCAGCGAGAGAAAAATGAAAATGCGGCCTGAATAAATACTTTTCTGTATCAGTATAAAATCAGAGGTTACAATAGGATGGTATATTCAACGGTGCACAGTGTGATCATTGGTCACTAAAAAGCATTGGTCACTTTAATGTGGGGGCGAATGGCTCACGGGGAAGCACAAGCGTATGAATGTAAATTGAATGTGTGTGAATGTGAGCTACAGGGTAAAGCGCTTTGAATGCTGACGCAGGAGGGATAGTCTTTCAGAAGTAGAGTTCATTTACTGAAGGATGTCTTTATGAATTCATTTCTACAGTTTGAATCAATGTCAGAGATTGCACCTACAGTAATTAAAGTCCAACTAACGATCCGGAAAACTTTTCAACCCACCGGGAAAACAAAAATTTTAGACAGTAAGACATTCTTTTTGAATGCTGATTTAGTTTTAGTAGAGAATGAGACACAAAAAAAAAACCAAAAAAGTTTTGCAACTCAAAAAAGTATCAGAAGTCAGTCACTTTCTAACCGTCTATCCATGTTGGGGTTGCGGAGGGTGCCAGAGCCCATTCCGCCCGATTTGAGGCGAAGGACACATTACGCGGAATTGCAGAAGTAGTCTTGAAAACTGTTAGTTTGATGGAAAATTTTAAGGAGTTTAAAACAGCTGGAAAAGTTTAATATTGCCCATGAACTCAAATTGTTGCATTCTTTGATCGAACCTATGAATGAGAATAAATAAGTTAAATGAGACTTTAAAGATGAAAAACACGTTTTTTTTTTTGGTTAAACTTCAGTTCAACTTGTCCAAATCAGGACGTTCACAAAGAAAGAACACATACACATTTTGATAGATATCAATAGATATTGTCAGCCGGAATATTCTGTACAGTGCTACCACAGGTCGAAAAGTTAGACAAATGTAAGGAGTTGATGAGAAGGAAAAATTCATTTCTGTTCTGCTTCGGTAATGAAGGGAAGTGGTGCAGACAATTTTAGGTGCAAACACTCCACTATACATTCTGGCCAAACCACAACAAAAAGCAAATGTTGGAGGTGAAGTGGGCATTTTCGTAGACCTCCAGGCTTCACAGCGAGGTGAAGATTCTAAGTAGAGAGAAGGGATGGTTTGAAAGAGGTGTGAAGGAAGCCATCTTTGAGAAGAAAGAAAATCCCTCACTGAATCGGAGTGGAGGCGTTAGATATATTCTGCCCGGGATTTACAGCAGCATTCTGAAGCCATGGAACAAAGAGGACACCTCGTGACCCAGATTCACGCCTCTCGTTAGCAGGAATTTCTATTCACTAGGCTTTTAGCATTATTATAATAGGGTTTGTTTATGTTCTGTGGCTACAATAGGAGCCATTCACGGCCATCGTAGGTAACACAGGCTCATTGGTCGAGCCCTTCCTTACTATTTTTTACCTTTTACTCAGGTTAGTATAAATAGATCCAGGTTTCAGTCCATTTCTATCAGATTGAAAATGATTTCCGGATGGAAGTTGAAACGTCTCGATCAAGAATTGAACTGCCCAGAAGTCTTTTCTGAAACTTTTTCTACTATCGACCTCCAGGCTACTTTTCTTCAAGTTTTACTGTAGATGATGACTTACTGCAGTGAATGCAGGATAAATTATCATTGGATCATTTAGAGGGTTTGCACGATGAAAAAGATTTGTGACTTAATGTAAACTTGCAAAAAGTACGGCAAAAAAGAATGATTTCTCTTTCAACCCTCACTCATTGGATTTTTTCCTTTTTAAATCAAGGTTTTCTTCTTCTTTTTTTTTTTCCTAGTATGCCTCGGGGTCCTGATAAATTGTCACTAATGACTTTGGAAATCACGTTGCAGTTAGCGGAACGTCTCAGCAAGGCTGAAATGCTAAAGACGTGTCGCAGAGTTCTTTATTACAACCTTTTGTCTGAATGGGACCAGCTGCTGGAAGGCCTCGTTGTGGCTCTTTATTGTCAAATGTGACATTTTGGGGTTACTTCTCTCAGTGAATCTTAAAAGAGGAGTGAAAAATCACTTGTTCTTTGTAGTCAACAGATTTGTGCCGCTTTTTTCCCCTTCCTGCTAATACAAAAGTGAGCACTTAATAGACCGACACCGGGTGAAGGCTTACCATCTATCATGGCCTTCTACTCTGGCACACACTCATTACCGTCGTAGATTGTAACAGTGTAAAACCAATAGCTGTTGTTTTTTTAATGGATAGGGAGGAAATTGAAGTCGGCAATTATGCAAATGAGTCTGAAAGTAAGTGAAGTTTCTCATGGAAGAAAATGGGCTCCCATCTTGTCGAGTGACCTGAAGGTATTAAAGAGGAAGACTTTAACATAAATGTAATTTTACAAGCAGAATAACATCTAATATTTGGTTTAGAGCACAATAAAAGCACATACTTTTAATTAATGCATTCTGGATACCTGGTGCTCAAACGAAGGTCAGAAAAATGGTGTACAAAAGTGTGTTCGTTGTTGCTGAAAGAATAGGTCTTTATTCGTTTTTTTGTCATGTTCCCAGAGAAAAGGCTGGGACATATACAGTGGTGGTCAAAAGTTTACATACACTTGTAAAGAACATAATGTCATGGCTGTCTTGAGTTTCCAGTTATTTCAACAACTCTGATTTTTCTCTGATATAGTGATTGGAACAGATCCTTCTTTGTCACAAAAAACATTCATGAAGTTTGATTCTTTTATGACTTTATTATGGGTAAACTGAAAATGTGACGAAATCAGCTGGGTCAAAAATATACATACAGCAATGCTAATATTTGGTTACATGTCCTTTGGCCATTTTTACTTCAATTAGGCGCTTTTGGTAGCCATCCACAAGCTTCTGGCAAGTTTCTGGTTGAATCTTTGACCACTCCTCTTGACAGAATTGGTGCAGTTCAGTTAAATTTGTTGGCTTTCTGACATGGACTTGTTTCTTCAGCATTATCCACATGTTCTCAATGGGATTTAAGTCAGGACTTTGGGAAGGCCATTCTAAAACCTTAATTCTAGCCTGATTTAGCCATTCCATTACCACTTTTGATGTGTGTTTGGGGTCATTGTCCTGTTGGAACACCCAACTGCGCCCAAGACCCAACCTTCGGGCTGATGACTTCAGGTTTTCTTGAAGAATTTGAAGGTAATCCTCCTTCTTCATTGTCCCATTGACTCTCTGTAAAGCACCAGTTCCATTGGCAGCAAAACAGGCCCACAGCATAATACTACCACCACAGTGCTTGATGGTAGGCATGGTGTTCTTGGGGTTAAAGGCCTCACCTTTTCTCCTCCAAACATATTGCTGGGCATTGTGGCCAAATAGCTCAATTTTTGTTTCATCTGACCACAGAACTTTGTCCATGTGATCAGCAGCAAACTTTAGTTGAGCCTTAAGGTGCCGCTTTTGGAGCAAGGGCTTCCTTCTTGCACGGCAACCTCTCAGTCCATGGCGATGCAAAACACGCTTGACTGTGGACACTGACACCTGTGTTCTAGCAGCTTCTAATTCTTGGCAGATCTGCTTTTTGGTGCTCCTGGGTTGACTCTTCACCCTCCTGACCAGTTTTCTCTCAGCAGCAGGTGACAGCTTGCGTTTTCTTCCTGATCGTGGCAGTGACAAAACAGTGCCATGCACTTTATACTTACAAACAATTGTTTGCACTGTTGCTCTTGGAACCTGCAGCTGCTTTGAAATGGCTCCAAGTGACTTTCCTGACTTGTTCAAGTCAATGATTCTCTTTTTCAAATCTGTGCTGAGCTCCTTTGACTTTCCCATTGTAGCGTTTGTGGGTGTTTTTATCCAATGAGCCCTTTTTAAATGGCCTCAGAGAAGTCACCAGCTGTAGTCACTCATAATCACTCACAAGAAGTTAAGAGGTCATGCTATGAAGCTCATGTCATTGACACAACTTTCTAAGTCTCCAAAATTGCTCATTCATGTTGCTGTATGTATATTTTTGACCCAGCTGATTTCGTCACATTTTCAGTTTACCCATAATAAAGTCATAAAAGAATCAAACTTCATGAATGTTTTTTGTGACAAAGAAGGATCTGTTCCAATCACTATATCAGAGAAAAATCAGAGTTGTTGAAATAACTGGAAACTCAAGACAGCCATGACATTATGTTCTTTACAAGTATATGTAAACTTTTGACCACCACTGTAATTACCCAGAAATATAATTACTGAAAGGTTATCAAAGTTCTAATTTACCAACCGGCTGGTAAATGTAAAAACACATTGCTAAATTTGATAAGAATACGATGGTTCCTCATTACCAAATTTTGGCCACTTCTGGTTCTTCAATGTGGAGGTCCATTGTCTTCCGCTTATCCGGAGCAAGGTTTGAGGGGCAACAACCTTAGACGGGAAACCCAGGCTTCTTTCACCCCAGGTCCATCCTCGAGCTCACCTGGGACAATCCTAAGGTGTTCCCCGGCCAATGGCAAGACATGTTCTTTCAGGGCCTACCTCTGGGGCTCTTCACTATAGGACGTGCCCGAAACACCCCACCAGCGAGGCATTTGGAAGGCATCCTAACCAGATGCCGGAATGTGCTCCTACCCACTAAAACAGCAATGTTTAGTTGATTGGTTAGTTTAAATCAAACGATTCGAAAAATAAGTATTTTTTAAAACGTGACTGCAACATACTGGTGACATATTCAGGGTATGCCCTCCATCTGCCCGGAAAACTTTCTGGAATAGTCTCTGGCACTTACAAGAAAACCCCTGGAAAAAAACAGGTTGAAACTAGATGGTCTTTGGTTTCATTTATTTTCCAGAGTTTAAGTTAAACTCTTAAACTTTAGAGTTTGAGAGCAATGTTCCCTCTAATTTTTTATGGGTCTGAGCAAACACTCAAGCTTCCTGAGCAGAAGGGGGCGGGGCAAATACTTTCACTCTTTTGTGACGTCACCAGTAGCGACGCGCCAAACTTCGAAGCGGTGGTTTGAAGCAATTTGTTTCAGAAAGATTGTAGAAACAAAAATGCCTCGGAGCTCTGTCTCATTCTCCCATTTTTAGTTTAAATTGAGTTTAGTTTGTGCGCTGCATACGTTTTCTTGTACGCTATTAATCTGCGAGCAGTGCACAATTGCGCAGGCTTAGAGGGAACATTGTTTGAGAGTCACCAACTAGCATACCAGCTAGCATACCAACCAAATGCTAGCTGGTTGCATTTGTGGATGAAGTACTTACTTTTTGTACTTAAGTAAAAGTACAGATAATTAGGTAAAAAAATTACTTAAGTAAAAGTAAAAGTACCAATAAAAAAATCTACTTAAGTAAAAGTACAAAAGTAGTTGGTGTAAATTGTACTTTTTAAGCAAAAAGTAAACATTTTCGACCATAATTCAAATGTTATTTGTTGTGCTATAGGGTGTCACCATGGTAACCAGGATAAATACTCTGCAGGGGTGTGACCCCCCTCTCCCGCCTCTTTTGGTCCACAAAAAAAAAAAAAAAACTTAAATTAAAAGGAAAGGGGACAAGTCAAGCTATCCCCTAGAAGGGCCAGTGAATGGGCTCCAAAATGGAGGAAAATGACACTTATTTTTTAAAATGTTTTGGGGGAGAGGCCCCCAGTCACTATATATTGGCTTTGTCAAGGCCCCACCTCTTTGGAAAATTCCAGATCCGCCCCTGCTCTGTGTAATGATGGATCAACTTTTTATTTAGAAGTAAACACAACGAACAACAATCTTCTGACTCTTTTTAATTTGTGCTATATTTGATGTTAGTTTTTTGGCGCTGAATGAATGTGGAAAATGTTTCTCGATTCATTACTTCTTCTCCCGATCAACTGCTTCTTTTGATTTTGGCGATGCGGCTTCAAGATGCGCTAAAAAAAAAAAACCTGTATTTTTCAAATTCCTGAACGAAAATGTAACAAAAAATGTAAAACAAACTTTTAAAAAGTAGCGAAGTAAAAGTACAGATATTTGCTCTAAAAATGTAGGGAAATAAAAGTAAAAGTACCGGTCTTTTTACTTAAGTAAAGTACGGATACACATTTTTTTTACGTACGTAAGTACAGTAACAAAGTACATTTACTTCGTTATGTTCCACCACTGGCTGGTTGGTATGTTCTACCTGAAACATTTCTATTTTATACTTTGGGACAGTGGATATTTTAAATGTGAACAATGAAAGCTATCAAAATTTCCAAAGCATCCACTCACCACATGCAAAAGGTAGTCACAAAAGTGACTACTTCTAAACAAACTAAAATATTGTCTACAAATGTGATATTTAATTGTTTCCCAAATTGTCTAATTTTACAGTCTGTGCAGCAAAATTTTAATTAACAAAATAGCATTTAAATTTATCTGTGTTTTTCTTAAACATTTACCTGAAAGGTACTTGAAAGCTCTTGCAGAGATATTACATTACAACGCTACTATTCTCTCTTTTCTTTTGAGCGGATGGGGTATAATTACATTACAAAAACCAGGAACCAGCGTGATGGGAAGAATACGATCAGAGGGAGCAGTAACAAATATAATGGTGTGTAGTTTTTGGTGTCTAATGAAAAAGCATGACATCCTCTCAGCCACTTATCAAACCACTTAGTAGTATACAGAGAATTCTTTGTGAGTTTTTGTAAACATGTGGAGACAATACCCCCAATTATAAAAATGCTCCTGGGTTCTCAAAGGCAGACTGGCAGCTGTACACATCCATGATTCAACATGTCCAAGCAGCTTTAGTCATTGCACAGGAAGCGGATGACTACGTGGGAGCTAAATAAAAGGAAA
This sequence comes from Neostethus bicornis, assembly GCA_902685375.1. Classification (NCBI taxonomy): domain Eukaryota; kingdom Metazoa; phylum Chordata; class Actinopteri; order Atheriniformes; family Phallostethidae; genus Neostethus; species Neostethus bicornis. The sequence continues at coordinate 6,501,813 of CACRXE010000076.1, read as the reverse complement.
CACATCCTCTCACAATTCCCAAGTTTTGAATGGAGTGTTTTGTAAAAAAAAAAAAAAAAGGGACACTATCTTCCTAAATGAAACCTCTTCTTCTTCTTTCGGCATTTCCCTTCAGGGGTTGCCACAGCAAGTCAGTTTCTTCCATCTAACCCTATCTGCTGAATCTTCTTCGGTCACGCCAACTATCTTCATGTCTTTTTTCACTGTATCCATGAACCTCCTCTTTGGTCTTCCTCTAGGTCTCTTTCCTGGTGGTTCCAAATCCAGCATCCTTCTGCTGATGTACTCGGTCTCTCTTCTCTGTACATGTCCAAACCAACTCAGCCTGGCCTCTCGAACCTTATCTCCAAAACCTCTAACATCAATTCAATTCAATTTAATTCATTCAGACATAAAACAACAAGAAAATTAACTAACAGTACAAATAAACTAGGGGAACATGTGCTGTTCCCCTGGTGTACTCATTTCTTATCCTGCCCATCCTGGTCACTCCCAGAGAGATCCTCAGCATCTTCATCTCTGCTACCTCCATCTCTGCTTCCTGTCTTTTCCTCAGTGGCACTGTCTCTAGACCAATCAGCATCGCCGGTCTCACCCCAATTTCGTACACTTTCCTTTTCATTCTAGCTGAAACTCTTCCATCACACATCACACCTGATACTTTCCTCCACCCATTCCAGCCTGCTTGAACACGCTTCTTCACCTCTTTTCCACACTCTCCATTGCTCTGGACTGTTGATCTTAAATACTCAAAATCTTCCACCTTCTTTATCTCTTCTCCCTGTAACCTCACATTTCCATTTGGATCCCTCTCATTCACACACATGTACTCTGTTTTACTCTGACTAATCTTCATTCCTCTTCTTTCTAATGCAAACCTCCACCTCTCCATCTGTTCCTCCACCTCTTACCTCCTCTCACTACAGATCACAATGTCATCTGCAAACATCTTTCTAAATGAAACCTATTTCTGCAAAACAGTCCATCTTATCACACCGCGATGTTATTTAAGTACATAAAAAAGCTTGCTTCACTGAGAGGCTTGCTAAACATGCGTTGCTATAGTTTGGGTTTGTTTTTTTCCTTGATGTAACTCAAGGAAACGATTATGTAAGATAGACATTACCGAGAACTTTCCCCACTAGCTCAGGGTACGACTGATCGCTGTGGAAATGTTACACAGATAAGGGTTATTGTTTTAAATCAGTTTGGGCAGGATTTAGATCTCATGGTGGAGATGGATGCAACAATTGGGATTTTTTTTTCAACAACTTGGATTTTGTTGTCAACCCATCTGGGTCCTGTACTAGAAAATTAAGCCAATTATCACCCCTCGTCCGTGTTCTACAGGTACCACTGAATCGTGCTGGTATGCTGTGTTTCAATTTTCCTAAATCTTCCAGTCTGCATTATTTTTGGCGCACATTTCCGTTTCGTTCTGTCCAAAAAACATAATTACACAAATGCTGTGTGCCAATGACGTTAAGAGAAGGAAATTAAAAGATGAGAAGCAGGATATCCTGCTTTTTTCCTTAACGGCCAGCCTGGTTTGTTTTGCACCGAGTGTACAAAACATTACCGTGCAATAATCCCTGCCAAGTTGGAAGGCGTGTGCATGCATACGCTCTTATTTTTGCCAACAAATAATTCATGCATAAGTTAAAAAACTATAGTTAAGTTGGAGGAACCTGTAACTAAAAAGTTTTTTCAGACTTTTCAGAAGTGTAATAAAACGCATGTTTGATGGCCATGTGTGACTGATAGAGGGAGGTGAAGGGTTAAAAACTGCATAAACTGTTCATTGTCTGTACTGGGAGTAATGGGGGTGGTGTTGAAATGCTATCCTGCAAGTGGGAACAGAACGTGTGGCTGCAGGCCGCTCTCTTAAGCACACACGGCAGGAGGGAGGTGTTGGAGTGTGGGAGAACTGACCTCAGCCACACTAGTAATGTCCCGATGTTTCTGGCCTCGAGCACAGGATGTTTAGATAAAAACATTTTCTTTCAGTTGCAGGTTCAGATGAGTTTACCCGCCTTTAAAACACGTTGATATATTCCTGATTATAACAGAAACGCACAAAAAAGAACATCAAAAATGAAGTTTTTCACTCCAGTAAAGAAAATCAATAGAGTTTTTTTTGTATTAGCTTTGATATTAGTTACCGTAATTTTCGTACTATAAGGCGCACCGCATTATAAGACGCTAAAGGGAATGTAAAAAAAAAACAAAACAGTCAGATAGGGCAGTCAATCTTTATTAACAATTACAAAACAGCTTTCTGTTTTTATTCCCAAAATGAATAAACAGCTGTTTTATTATTTTCTCTGAGATAAAGTATTAGTATTTTCGTGACACAGTTTATCTTTCATTGGAGATAAAGTCTGTTAAGTCTTACTTACTTGGCGCAGCGCATCCTCTTGCTTCCTCCACTTCCTCACCATTGATTCATTGATGTTAAACTCTCTCGCTGGGGCTCTATTCCCGTGTTCTACTGCGTGATCGATCGCCTTGAGTTTAAACTCTGCGGTGTAACAGTGTCTCTTGGTAGGAGCCATTTCCGGGTCTTTACACAAACACACAAATGGAAATATGTGCATTCGAGATGACACAGGCACACACAGTTCTGATCGGCGCAGATCGGTGCGCAATGCATGCCAATCAGAACCGCGTCTGTCTGTGTCATCTCGAACACACCTAATGAGACGCCCTTTCATATATCCCAGCATGCACCGCGCACTACTTCTTCTACGGGGGAAATGGAGTCGGCGGCTGCTTACCGCAGTTGCGACACCTGTTGTAGCTCAATATATATAAGGCGCTCCGGGTTAAAAGGCGCACTGTGGACTTTAGAGAAAATTTAATATTTTTAGGTGTGCCTTATAGTGCGGAAAATACGGTAAATTTCTGAACTTCAAAAATGAAGTGAAGCCCAAACACAAAGCTATGTGTTATTTAAAAAATAACTGCAAAAAACACTTTTATCAAAGGATTATCCCCCTTTTAGTTTAAGAAAAAAAATCCAAACTGTGAACCACAGGTGTATGGTGTTTTGTGTGTGAAAAGATTGGATTTTTACGATGCTTGACAAAGCAAACACTGCTGATTTGTGGGATTCATTACATATCTGGTACAGAGTTCATTAGATTGAAATGGAATTTATTATATTTTGCTGTTTCCATCCCGAGATAAATCCATTCTCATCTCGCCCTTGCACCAGCCTCCTCTGCCTGATCATTAAGGGATTTACGTTGATTTTCGCATCAGATGAGCAAACATTAGTTCTTCACCAAAGACATATGGTGTTGCCCCAGAGATTCCAAAAGCTTTTGCTCATTTGTCATTCTTTTTTAAATAAGCCTCTTATTTATACTGAATTATTTTAGATCATTTTGGTTTCTAATTTGGAGTCGGCTAATGCATGTTAAGTATGCCGAGAATTCACACGTCTCATTTGCCGTGGACGCTAAGACAAAAATCCCTCTTCAACCTGTAATTAGTGCACCAAGGATTTCTTCATACATCATCATGACAATCCTGTAGATCCATATCTGCAGGACAGAGATTAATATGATATTTGATATATAAGCATATCTTGTGGATTAAGAGCCTGATAAATATCGTTGGTACCAGTAATTTGGCTAAAGAGTACATGATGTTATGAAGCTGAATTCCCAACCAGCGCCTCATGCGGGATGATCGTACCCTGACGTTATCACAACATCGCTTAAATCCACTTTGATACCAAAATAGAACCAGCACTTTCAGAATCTGATCACTCGTCACCATGTGAACGAAGATAAAATCTGAAATACCTGTCATCCACCAGTGAAACCCCCAGCGCCAGTCTACCGGGAGACGCGGCCTTCATCACATCCTATCGCAAAACACTGTTTTTGAAAACCCATATAAACTAAGATCTTATTTAACTCTGGTATTCATAAACATCTTTTGTTGAACAGATCTTATTATTTATCACTATTTCTGGTTGGTGTCGATCAGATGGTGAAGATTCTTTTTTAACCTATTTTTAATATCAAAATGGCCGACTGCAGCTTTTTGAGGGCATGAGCTTATTGAGAGCCAAATTCGACTTCAAACTTCCATTCACGGGTCGCCACAGCAAGTCAGTTTCTTCCATATAACCCTATCTGCTGCATCCTCTCAGGTCACACCAACTATCTTCATGTCTTCCTTCATTGTATCCATGAACCTCCTCTTTGGTCTTCCTGTAGGCCTCTTTCCTGGTGGTTACAAATCCGGCATCCTTCTTCCGATGTACTCTCTCTCTCCTCTGCACGTGTCCAAACCATCTCAATCTGGCCTCTCAGACTTTATCACCAAAACCTCTGACATGTGCTGTTCCTCTGATGTACTCATTTCTAATCCTGTCCATCCTGGTCACGCCCAGAGAGATCCTCAGCATCTCTGCTACCTCCATCTCTGTTTTTTTCTTCAGAGCTACTGTCTCTAGACCAAACAGCATAGCCGCTCTCACCCCAATTTCGTACACTTTTCCTTTCATTTAAGCTGAAACTCTGCTATCACACATCACATCTGATACTTTCCTCCACCCATCCAGCCTGCCTGCACACTCTTCTTCACCTCTTTTCCACACTCTCCATTGCTCTGGATTGTTGATCCTAAGTACTTAAAATCTTCCACCTTCTTTATCTCTTCTCCCTGTAACCTCACTTTTCCATTTGAATCCCTCTCATTCACACACACGTACTCTGTTTTACTCTGACTAATCTTCATTCCTCTTCTTTCTAGTGTAAACCTCCACCTCTCCAGCTTTTATTTAAATTCTACTTTAAACAAGATACTTTTTAGCTGAATGAGCTGCCACAGGGTTCATAGGGTAAGTGCTCTGGCCTGCGGTCCTTTTTGCTGTCAGTTTTGATACATTAAAGCCAGACCAGTGTGGTTGTGCTTTAGGCCGGGCTTATATATAAATCAATTGTTAACGTATGTCCACAGTGCTTTGGGGCCTGTTGAATTCTGATAATGAGCTCCTCCGGTGAAAATAAAATCTATCTTTATTTTTATCTATTCACTTACTTTTTGCTCGACGAACAGAGGTTCACATAACTGCTGAGCATGTGCACAAGTGAACTGCAATCAAGATGGTTATGTGCTCCAGCTGTGTTTTGATCATGACCATAAAAACACTGGCATGATGTCGAACTCACCGTGGCCAAAGTTCAGTAAAGTAGTTTTAAAATGTTGTGATTTTAAGAAAAAATTGTGAATTCAAATTTAATGCATCAAATGTTACTGAAAAAAATGTTGATAAAATTTACTATACGAATAGGGTCTTTGAGGGGAGTCGCAACTTGAGGGCTCTCCTCCCTGACTGCTGAACTTAAAAAACCTATGTGCACCCCTGTTTATGGATGAGTTAAACAGTTAACATTACCATCCAAATGTTAAAGTGAAACAAAATTATAAAACTAGTTCCAGTGTATTTGATGGAACACATTGTGTAATCGGCCTTGAAATGAACTGGCAAACTTTTGAGGGTGTACCCTTATGTACCCAAATCAAGAATAGCGGTTCAGATGACGACATATGAATGTATGAAATCCTTCAACTTAAAAATTAAGATTTCAACTAAGACATAGATTCAATTTTAAAATAGTGTGGGAATTTTGCAAACGTCATCTTGTCACATAGTATACAAAAAAAAAGCAATATTGAAAGGACATGATTGCATTGAAATTTAAAATAAATAGCTGCTCCTTTCAGCATTTCCCTTCAAGGGTTGATACAGCAATTCTGTTTTTCCATCTAACCCTATCTCCTGAATCCTGGGTGACCGACAATCACAACCTCCTCTCATAGTACATTGATCTATGAGAGGAGGTTCATAGATCAATGTACTGTATCTATGAACCTCCTCTCTTATCTTCCTCTTATCTTCCTCTAGGCTTCCAGCCTGCCAGTTCCAAATCTATGTTCTGTCTTTTCTTCTTTGCCACTCTCTCTAGACCAAACAGCATGGCCAGTCTCACCACGGTTTTGTACACTTTCCCTTTCATTTTAGCTGAAACTCTTCTATCACTCATCAAACCTGATACTTTTCTACCCCCTTTCCAGGCTGCCAGCACACGCTTCTTCACCTCTTTTCCACACTCTCCGTTGCTCTGGACTGTTGATCCTAAGTACTTGAAATCTTCTACCTATCTCTTCTCTCTATAATCTCCCTTCTCCATTTGGGTCTCTCTCATTCACACACATACTCTTCCTTACTGGGGCTAATCTTTATTGTTTTCGTGTCTTTAATTAATTAAAATAAAACAGTTTAAGTTCCCCATGCTTTTATTCTAAAACAGCAATTGAAGACTTTACTCCAGAATAATTCACCTTGGTGGGTCTTCAAGCCCCAATGACCACCTTTATAGACACAACACTCCACAGTCCCCATGTAATCATATCCAATTTTTTATATATATTTTCTCTACACAATCTTAATTGCATTGTAATTTTTTAAAATAAACTTATAGTTGCTTTAAACTTTTAATTACTTTTTTAAAATGCATTTGCAAAGCTTAAAAGCCAGCCAAGATCTTCACTAATGAGTTATGTTTATGCACAAGCATGAGAGGAATAAGAATTTAAATCACTATGTTGTGCATTTTCTCCTGGTGGGATTTGGGATGGTGCAAACAAAGGGAGAAAAAAGTATTTTCCAACGTTGATCGAGCTCACGACCAACATCATTTCAGTGAATTTTGAGAAGACTAGTTTAGTTTAAGCAGTTAACAGCAGAACAGACTTGGAAGGGATTTAGTTTGTAGTAATGGTCTCTCCAGCGAGTCCGGGGTCTACCCCTTGGTCTCCTCCCAGTGAAACGTGCCAAAAACACCTCGCCCGCGAGGCACTTGGGGGGCATCCTGACCAGATGCCCGAACCACCCCATCTGGCTCCTCTCGACTTGGAGGAGGAGCGGCTTCACACCGAGCTCATCTCGGATGGCAGAGCTCCTCACCCGATCTCTGAGTGAGAGCCCAGTCATCCTGCGAAGGAAGCTCATTTTGGCCGCTTGTACCCGCGATCTCATTCTTTCGGTCACCACCCACAGCTGGTGATCATAGATGAGGGTTGGAACATAGATTGACTTGTAAATCAAGAGCTTTGCTTTTTGGCTCAGCTCTCTCTTTACCACGACGGACCGATGCAGCGTCCTAGTTATTGCTGATGCCGCACCGATCCGCCTGTCGATCTCCCGCTCCATTCTTTTCCCACTCGTGAACAAGACCCCGAGATACTTAAACTATTCCACTTGGGGCAGGACCCTTTCAAAATTATCATAGAAAATTTGGATTGAAATAGAAGTTTCTCGTCTTGTTTCACACGACATAAAAAACATTCTTTCTCACTTGGAAAGATTTATTAACTTTCATATCATTCCATGAGTTTTTTTTTTTCATTGAATAATAAATTTCAGAATAAAAGCATCTACTTTTCTTCCATCTGGTTCTTTACTGCTCTGGATAATGCTACGTAGACTTTGTAAAAACGCAAGCAGTCATGTGTACTGATTATTTTGAGCCTTACCGGTCTGTGCACGTCTCACTTTTGTCCTCTTGTACTATTAAAGTTTTACTCAGCCGCAAGAATTTTTACAATAAAGTGAGTGTAGCATTTTTTGTGACTCATACCAGTAATTTCTAGGTCCTGTCCTTAACAGCCTGATTTGCTCGCCCCACTACAAATTCAACCTCAAAGCTCTAAAACAGTAAAGCTAATGATGGTTTGTTAGTTGCATTCATCCGGAAAGCTTCTTTAGTTAGTGTCCTTGTTCCGAAACAATATTATTTGTTGTTTCTGTAAGCCTTCCAACTTCATTTACAAGTTGATACAAGTCGTTTACTTCATCACACGCCTCATTTCTGTTGTGGGATTCTTCTTCTTTCGGCATTTCCCTTCAGGGGTCGCCACAGCAAGTCGGTTTCTTCCATCTAACCCTATCTCCTGCGTCCTCTTTGGTCACACCAACTATCTTCATGTCTTCCTTCACTGTATACATGAACCTCCTCTTTGGTCTTCCTCTAGGCCTCTTTCCTGGTGGTTCCAAATCCAGCATCCTTCTTCCGATGTACTCTCTCTCTCCTCTGCACATGTCCAAACCATCTCAGTCTTGCCTCTCGAACTTTATCCCCAAAACCTCTAACATGTGCTGTTCCTCTGATCCTGTCCATCCTTGTCACTCCCGGAGAGATCCTCAGCATCTTCATCTCTGCTACCTCCATCTCTGTTTCCTGTCTTTTCTTCAGTGCTACTGTTTCTAGACCAAACAGCATGGCCGGTCTCACCATGGTTTTGTACACTTTTCATTTCATTCTAGCTGAAACTCTTCTGTCACACATCACACCTGATACTTTCCTCCACCCGTTCCAGCCTGCCTGCACACGCTTCTTCACCTCTTTTCCACACTCTCCATTGCTCTGGACTGTTGATCCTAGATACTTAAAATCTTCCACGTTCTTTATCTCTTCTCCCTGTAACCTCACTTTTCCATTTGGACTGGAAAAGTCCATTTCCATTATGTACTGTATAAAAATCACAATGTGGCACAAAAGTAGTGCGTACAGACGCATTTTGTGTTTAGTCCAGATGAACAAGTTGATACAGATTAAAATGAAAGACGCCATTGTTTAAAAAAAAAAATCTGCCATTGTTTCCAATTTTAAGCATGTTATCTTCATCTGACTTCTCTTATTTTCACAGGTCCAAGGACAACCATGGAGGCTTTAAAGCTGGTGACTTCAAGATCAAAATGGTCTTTTCTCATCATCATCCTTTTTCTAATTGCGCATTCTAATGGAGCAAATGAAAAAGGAAAAAACAGTTCTCCTCTTAGATTTACGCACCATCTGTATAATGCCACTATCAAGGAGAACTCTGCACCACGGATATATGTTGAGACGTCTGAGAAAATGGGCATTCACCTAACAGATATCCTTTGGGACATTAAATTCAACATCGTTGCAGGAGACGATGACAGCTTTTTCCAAGCGGAGTCTTTAGCAGTTGGAGATTTTTGCTTTTTAAGAATAAAAACCCGCAGCAGCAACTCGGCTCTTCTAAACAGAGAGGTCAGAGATACTTACACCCTCACTGTGGTGGCGACTGAAAGCGCTTTCGATTACCAGGCGAAGACAAAAGTGATCATTCACGTTCTAGACACCAATGATTTGAAGCCTCTGTTTTATCCCGCTTCGTACAACGTGGTTATCAAAGAAGACACTCCGATAAAATCCAGCGTGGTGACGGTCAGCGCTACAGATGCAGATCTTGGGAGCAACGCGGAATTTTATTACTCCTTCACCAGCAGAGCCCACCCTTTTGCCGTTGACCCTTTCACAGGTGTGGTCAGCCTTGTTAAGAAGCTCAATCACACACGGACACAAAGATACGACCTGACAATTTTAGCAGAAGACAGAATAAAAAAGATTTCCGGCGTTCAAAAGTTTGGGAATGTTGCCAGGGTCACCATCAGCGTAGAGAAGATGTCTAGTGAGTCCCCTGTTATCACGTCTCCACTTAAGCCTGTGGTGTCTGGAGATGGAAAAGTAGATATTACTGCCCATGTGAAAGCAGGAGTTAAACCTGTGAAATCCCTTAATATTGTTGCAGGGGATCCCCAGAAGTTGTTTGAGATAATCCCCTCAGGTGCGCACAACACTGACTTCCAAGTGATCTCGACAAAGAGGATTATGTGGTCTGAAACTCCTTTCGGGCTGAATCTGTCCCTTCAAGCTAAAGATAGGAGCTTCCCAAGTTTGCTGTCCCCCATTACTCACATCCACATTCCAGCCAATCATTACAGCCCTTTGGCATTTTTGGAGGACACCTACATAGTGACCCTGAGTGAGTTTTCACCCCCTAAAACTCATGTGGTGAAAGTTTCTGTCACTCCAGTTCCATATAATGTCACCTTTAGCATAAAAAATAATCCAGACAGTTCAGGTTTTAAGATTAATCCAAAAACAGGTATTTTAATAACTTTGGAGAAATTTGATTATGAGACAAAAAATCGGTTTGAATTTGATGTTTTAGCTAATCAGGGTGAAGCTGAGACACATATTGTTGTTGAGATTACAGATGAAAATGACAATAGTCCACAGTTCTCTCAGACATCGTACCAGGCTGCGCTGGATGAAAACACTCCTGTTGGAAGCAGTATTTTAAAAGTTGTTGCTTCAGATAAAGACAAAGGCAAAAATGGATTTGTGACCTATTCCATTGCAAATTCAGGTCCCCTGCCATTCACAATAGATCCGTTCTCAGGTGTCATCTCTACTTCAGAGCATTTGGATTATGAGCTGATGAAACGGCGCTACAACCTCAGAATTTGGGCCTCAGACAGTGGTACCCCATACAGTCAGGTCAGCGAGTGCCCTGTTACAATAACCCTAAATAATCTCAATGATAATGTCCCTTTGTTTGAGAGACTGGACTGCAACATCACCGTACCACCAGATTTACCAGTGGGGCACACAATCGTTGAACTATCGGCCATTGATTTAGATGAGCTTCAGCAGCTTCAGTACGTTATCGAGTCTGGAAATGAGCTTCAAGTCTTTGGCATTGAGTCCACTTCTGGAACCATCACCCTCAAACAAACCATCCCCCCACAAGAGGGTTCGTTTACTTTGCGGGTTGTGTCTTTAGATGGTAAACATCGTTCCGAGCACTGCATTGTTCGGGTGACTGTTACTAACAAGGGTGATGATGCAACTCTCCGCTGTTTTGAAACGGGGATTTTCAAACAGCTGACTGACAAACTAATTGAATCAATCAAACCCGTCTTAATTAATCAAGAGGAAGACTCCTTTTCCGACTTTTACATCACCAATCGTCATTCGCCCAAGTTTGTCACAGGCATCCCCAGTTCAATTGATGTTTTTGAGAACCATCCTTTGAATACCACCATCATGCAGTTCAGTGCAAAGGACAGTGACTCTGGATTTAATGGAAAGCTGGTTTACGCCATTTCTAGTGGGAATGAAGATGGCTGTTTTTCCATTGACACGTTCAATGGGGATCTTCAATTAGTTTGCCCTCTGGATGCAGAAAGTAAAGGATTCTACATTCTAAACGTCACTGCTTATGATTTGGGGTCACCACAGACATCGGCATGGAAATTTATGGCTGTCAACATTCTCAACGTGAATGATAACCCACCATATTTTGATCAGGACAGAAGTGTTGTTCATGTGCCTGAAAGTATTGAGGTGGATTCCGTTATTTATACAGCTCAGGCTTTAGACATGGACACAGATAGCAGCAGTAAAGTCCGGTACTTCCTACTGAAGTCCTCTGACTTCTTCCGAGTTGATGAACTGACGGGTAATGTGATTGTTTCGAGTTCCCTGGATCGGGAGACTTTGTCCAAACATGACTTGTGGATCCAAGCAAGAGACCAGGGCACTCAGGGCCCTCAGTTATTCTCCACTCTAAACTTGGTAGTAGTTCTCCAGGATGTAAATGATAACCCGCCTAAGTTTGTACCAACAGTATACCACATTAAAGTAGCAGAAGATGTTCCTGTTGGTATTCTGCTCACTTGGATTGAGAGCGTAGATTTAGACCTGGGCAGTGGAGGACTTGTCACATACAACCTCAAGAACACAGAGGGTGGTATCTTTCATTTGGACTCAACAACAGGGGCTTTGACTCTAGAAAGAGAGCTAGACTTTGAAAGGCGACCGTCTTACAACCTCACTGTCCGAGCTGTGGATCATGGCCATCCACGCTCCCTCTCATCCTCCTGCTTTGTGGAGATTGAAGTTCTGGATGTCAACGAGAATCTCCACAGGCCGGTATTCTCTGAGTTTGTGTATAAAGCAGAAGTGATGGAAGATGCGGCTGTGGCCACATCTGTGGTCACACTTACAGCTTCAGACAAGGACGTGGGCAGAGATGGAGTAGTCAGGTATCACATCCGTGATGGCTCCGGTCTTGGGGTGTTCTCCATCGATGAGGAAACAGGTAACTAAAACTCTTTGTTTTATTGGAATAGGAATTTAATGAGATGAGATTGAACAGATCGACTTGTAAATCCAGAGCTTTGCTTTTCGGCTCAGCTCTCTCTTTACCACGTTCCTACCCTCACCTATGGTCACCAGCTGTGGGCGGTGACCGAAAGAATGAGATCGTGGAAACAAGCGGCCGAAATGAGCTACCTCAGCAGGGTGGCTGGGCCCTCACTCAGAGATTGGGTGAGGAGCTCTGCCATCCGGGAGGAGCTCGGTGTCGAGCCGCTCCTCCTCCAGATCGAGAGGAGCCAGATGGGGTGGTTCGGGTATCTGGTCAGGATACCCCCCGAGCGCCTCGCGGGCGGGGTGTTTTGGGCACGTCCCACCCGGAGGAGACCAAGGGGCAGATCCCGGACGCGCTGCAGAGACTATGTCTCACAGCTGGCCGGGGAACGACTTGGGATCTTACCGGGTGAGCTGGAGAATGCAGCCGGGGTGAGAGAGGCCTGGGCATCCCGTTTGAGGCTGTTGCCCCCGTGACCCAAACCCGGAACAAGCGGAAGATGACGGAACGGAACGGACATTAAACAGAGGACTCACTAAAATTTGAGTTACAATTTGAATAAATATGTGCAATTATGACAAATTTGTCACATGTTGTGACCGTATAATGTAAATGATCAGTCTATATAGTTTGGTTTTTTTCTCGATAAAATTACGAAGACATTGCCATTGCTTTTGACCTGCTGCGTTGCTCGTTACTTTTACTCCTGCCAACAAATTCATTGCCTTTTTCTAACCATTCACTAAAGAAACATTACAAAACTAGTATTTCCAGACATGTTGGTGAAGCATATTCCCATTATTCCCACTAAGTCATGATCACTGGTTCAAGCTATTCTAAAATGACCTGCTAGGCATTGCACGTTCCCCATGACAATGAAGAAAAACCAGTCAAACTCATTCTCTGTTTTCCTCTTGACCATCCAAAATAATTATCCCCCTTCAACTTTGTATTTACTTCAGAAAACTTTCGCCATCATTTCGGAATGCAAAAGTACTCCTGGCTTGCCTCATACATTCTATAGCTAGAAAGTTTGAAATCATTATTAATGTGTCAGACATGTTAATGATGAGTTAAATTAGCTAATTGTAAATGCAAATAACTTGTTTTATTGAAATGAATAATAACAACAAAGCTCGTTGTAAAAACGACTTTCTATGGCAGGAGTTTAAATGCGTAATAATGGACTCAATCATTCCACTGAGGTCAAACATCAGAAGCACACAAAAATGGCTCTGGCCGTCAGTAGTACTCTCTCTGAATTCACAGACCCCTCAAATAATAATTTATTAAATAAGAAATGTAATAAAGAAGAAGAATTCCCGCCCTTGGACCTGGCTTTGTATTCCCACTGGGCCCATGTGCCTAAGTGTCCTTGGGGAAGACATCCAACCCCCACATATTTCCCACCATTGGCATCGTTGTGGCTGCCCCCTGCGGTGCAATACAGCACAGAAATGTTCCCGTTGATGGATGAATAGAGTACTTTTAAAAAAACAAACAAACAATAAAAGTGAAAGCACCACTGCGACAGACTGGCGACCTGTTCGGGGCGAACCCTTCCCCTTGCCTTGATTCAGCCGGGATGGGCTCCGGCAACCCTGCAACCCCATAAGGAATGGGCGGTTAAAAAGGTGACCGACTTCTTCACCATGTCAACTTTTTTTGCGAATGGTCCATCTGAAAATTTGGCTTGATTTGGTCGATTAAGTCTTCGACCAAATCAAGTTTTTCTCATTTTTAGTCATTTTTGGATTGCAAAATACCTTCTGCACCATCAAAAGTAAATTTGTATTCATGTAACTCACTAAAGACACTATTTGCTAGCTCTATGCTACCGGTCTGATTGTCCAATCGGCAGGTCCGAATCAGAGGACGACATACGACTACTTTAAGGCACAGAGAATTCTGTTCAAAATCCAAGTAAATGATGCAGAAGTTTATACCTTTCTCTGGTAGAGAGGACTTCTAAAACAGAATTTGAAGGGCACTAGCCAGATTTGAATCACTTTGACTTTACCTATGAATAAATAATGGCTGAAATGTAATTGATTGAAGGTTTTGACCATTTTGAAATTTGGGACTGAGCCAAAATAATAAAAAAAAAGACTATTTGAATTTTTGTTTAGTTCAATATTCTGACCTGCTTATTCCTATTAGGATTGTGGGAAGCCAGAGCCTGTTCCGGCTGGTTTCAGGCCAGAGGCAGGATACACCCCGAACAGGTCACCGATCAGTTGCGGGGCCACACACAAACAACCACCCACGCACACTCGTTCGTACGGGCAATTTCGTAGTGGCCAATCAACCTAACACGCATGTTTTTGGAGAGTGACAGGTAACTGGAGTACATGCTAACGCCTCACAAAATACCAGTCTTCAAAGCCTCAGCCCCACTCCGGGACTTGAACCCTGACGTAAAATCACTATCCTAACCACTGCACCACTGTTCCACCCCTGTTTGAAATGACATGGCAAATTTTCATGAACAAAAGTGGCTGTAATTCGGAATTTTTCTGGACCAGTCGAAAAGGCTTTGAAGGCCCTGACAGACTGCCACTGTTGAAACGAGCATTACTCCAAAAACTACAATCTCATTCATACAGCATTGTGAAATATACACATCTTCTGAAGCTTTGACAGGCGTAGAACTCATCAGCACTATAACCTCTGCACCAGAGTATCTCCTCATGTTGTCTGGATGAACTTACGATGAGATGGGACATGTTTGAATTGTACAACACGGCCTTTCTTCTGATGTGGGAAGGGTAGTTTTCCATCAGCTAATCCCTTGTGGGGGATATCCTGCAACCTAGCAGCACATCGCTGTGCATTCCATTAGCCTGCTGCTGCACTTCACACACAGATAAAATCAGGACAAATGGAGTTTTCTGACATGAGGAAACTCTAGTGAAATACTACCCCTTCTATGGGTTGATGTCTTCTGAGTACTCACTCAAGAAGAACTTTCATTAACACTTCTGAGAAAGGGCGGCTATGCTTATTCACACTCTGCTTTAACCTGAGGAGGTTTTGCAACACAAATTTCACTGTTGCTTTAAAGTCAGAAGTTCTTGTATTTTTATGTGAATTGAAACCCATTTTCTTTTAATTGTCTTAAACATTATGTAAATAATTTGAAATGTATAAAAGCATATAAAGATATAATTAAAATCAAGCGAGCAATTGATCCGTTCCGTTCGTTCCGTTCCGTCATCTTCCGCTCGTGCCGGGGTCGGGTCGTGGGGCCAACAGCCTCAAACGGGCAGCCCAGGCCTCTCTCACCCCGGCTGCATCCTCCAGCTCACCCGGAAGGATCCCTAGTCGTTCGCCGGCCAGCTGTGAGACACAGTCTCTCCAGTGGGTCCAGGGTCTGCCCCTGGGTCTCCTCCCGGCGTGACGTGCCCAAAACACCTCGCCCTTGAGGCGCTCGGGGGGGCATCCTGACCAGATGCTCAGACCACCCCATCTGGCTCCTCTCGACCTGAAGGAGGAGCGGCTCGACACCGAGCTCCTCCTGGATGGCAGAGCTCCTCACCCGATCTCTGAGTGAGAGCCCAGCCACCCTGCGGAAGAAGTTCATTTTGGCCACTTGTACCCGCGATCTCATTCTGTCGGCCCGCGAGGCGCTCAGGGGCATCCTGACCAGATGCCCGAACCATCCCATCTGGCTCCCCTCGACCTGGAGCAGGAGCGGCTCGACACCGAGCTCCTCCCGGGTGGCAGAGCTCCTCACCTGATCTCTGAGTGAGAGCCCAGCCACCCTGCGGAGGAAGCTCATTTTGGCCGCTTGTACCCGCGATCTCATTCTTTCGGTCACCATCCACAGCTGGCGACCATAGGTGAGGGTTGGAACGCAGATCGACTTTTAAATCGAGAGCTTAGCTTTTCGGCTCAGCTCTCTCTTTACCACAACTTACAGCAATTGATTAAAAATTTAATGAAGTGTCACTTGTTTCAGGTGTGATACGTACAGCCGAAAATCTGGATCGTGAATCGGCTCCTCACTACTGGCTCTCCGTCTACGTCACCGATCTAGGGACTGAACCACTGATCTCCTGGACTCATGTGTTTCTGGAGGTTCTGGATGTCAATGATAATGCTCCAGAACTTTCCCAGCCGATGTATTTTGCATCCGTTCCTGAGAACGTGGAGAAAATAAACTCTGTCATCCAAGTGTCTGCGACAGATGTAGACGTGTCCTCGGAGGGGAAGCTGTCTTTCCAGATGATGGAATCGCAAAGAACTTTCTTCGATGTGGATCCCAAGACAGGTAAAGTGACGTTTTGTTAAAGCTTATTTTTTATCAATGAAAAGGACCTCGGTGGGCAGACGTTATATGACCAGACTATGATGTATTTTGTTGCTATAGGAATTTTTTAGGAAACTGTCCAGATGTCAGTTGTCTCCGTTTACAGTTTAGACCTCAGATAATGAACAATATGTCTGTCCTATAAACTGGCCACTTACTGGCACCCTAACCTCGACAAGACTCGAGGGGCTTGGAAAAATTTACACGAAGAGTCATAAAAAAATTCTATTATGTGAACTTGCACAGGGATGTGCAAGTCATTAACTCTTTGAACCCTGCCCCTATTTTTTACTAATCTGGTTTAAAATAGCATGCCTATATATTTTTCTTCACAGACTATATTTAATATTATTAAGACGCGATCACGCTGAGATGAGACTCATTTTTACTCAGAAGGAATTTTGCCATTTTTTTTCTCAGATTTCACACTAAACTTTACTCAAGCAGACTAATGCGCCTGGAAGTTACAGCCCCTCATAGTGGTGATATTTGCACGCATCAGGAAGAAAATCAATTGATTAAATGTAATGCCAGGAGATTTTTATGGTTGGATTTTATGCAGTTTGAAACATCGGCAGAAGAAACATCTTGACTCCTGATGAATCTCCTTTTTGGTTTTAATGGAAAGCATGTTCATTTTCACTTTTCATGTGAAACGCGTCCAGGTTCGCTCGTAGTATTTTTTAAGCAGATTAAAATTCTTTCCTCTGGTTTGGGAAAGTGTGTGTGTGTGTTCTCGCTGTTTCAAATGAACCATAGCATTGTTACAAGGTTCAATGACAGCTCAAGTAAAGACGGTAGTTGAAAAACTTGTGAGATTAGTTAAGTCCACGTGTCTCTGGTAGTGTCATGGTGGTGGTGGTAAGTAGGACCCAGATGCAAACCAGAGCTCGGCAGGCTGAGAGACAAGACGCAGAGCTCGGCAGGATGAATGACCAAAGGTAGGAGCTCGGCAGATAGTTGATCAAAGGGTTGGATGAGGGACTAGAAGGTTGGAGCTCAGCAGTATGAGTAGGAACCGGAGGTATGAGCTCAACAGGATGATAAGGGCCAGAGGTATGAGCTCAGTAGGATAATTGGGGACCGGAGGTATGAGCTCAACGGGATGATAAGGGCCAGAGGTATGAGCTCAGCAGGATGGCAAGCCGCGCCAGGAGCAGGGCACAGGACCAGGACAGCGGGGTGCACCATAATGGCTGCATAACAGCTGCACTAAAGGCCAGTGGAGCATGGCGCAGCAAGAGAATGACCCAGCACCGGAGTGAGGGACACTCCAGGGCTTAAATAATCCAGCAGGAAGTAAGACACGCCTGGCGATTGGGACTAGGTGTGCAAAATTAGGGGAAAGAGCTGGATAAGAGGGAGGAAGCGTTCCAAAATCTGGTGGACCATGATAGATAGAGAATAAATAAAGATAGAACATTGACTGTGAAGGCTTCCTGAGAAAATAAGTTAGCATGGAGCGTTTTAAGGACATAGTCACACTCTTAACGTATTTTTACATGGTACAAACCAAAGAGAGTTTCTTGCAATAAACAACATGCTAACTAAAATTCAATGGTTGTGTGAGAATCTGGGAACTCCTGTTAAACCTGGGGATTCAAGAGAATCCATTTCAAATGCAATTTAACCAGTTTTTTTATATCAAACTAAATAATTTTTTTGGAACTGTGTTTCAACTAGCTCATCTTTAATTTTCAAATTAAAAATGAAAGGCTTGGATTTCTTGCACACAGGGGATTAAAGTTTTACCCCATTTCATTTTAATTTGAAAATAAGAATAAACTGGCTGAAAAACAGTTCCAAAGCCATTAATAAGAGTCGCATGTTAACTAATTAAATTTGGATCCAAAATGAATTCCTTTAATTCCTGTTCACCGAGGCTTGACAGAAGTTCCCGTATATCCGTACATTCACATGTTTTGGTGACCATTTAATTATAATTAGCTTTTTTTTGTCATTAGAAGACAACGGCCTCCCTCATGGAATTGAAACATGTAAAAATTCACTTTAAAGAGGGGTATTGTGCTTTTGTAGAGAGATAATTAATAGGAAATAGGAACTATTGACATACATGGACCTTTTGCTTGCTTAGAAATGCAAAATTTGCCAAAAAAGGACGATAAACACATTTATTCAAGTTTCTCTTTCGTTTTTTACATTGTGAGTTCACCCCTCCTCTCACACCCAATTTAGTCCTGCCTTGTGTGTGAGTGCCACATCAGTAATTTATCTTATCTGTAAATACAGTTTCATCTGCAAACACAAATAAAGAAGGTGGAGGATTTTAAGTACTTAGGATCAACAGTCCAGAACAATGCAGAGTGTGGAAAAGAGGTGAAGAAGTGTGTTCAGGCAGGCTCGAACGGGTGGAGGAAAGTATCAGGTGTGATGTGTGATAGAAGAGTTTCAGCTAAAATGAAAGGAAAAGTGTACAAAACCGGGGTGAGACCGGCCATGCTGTTTGGTCTAAAGACAGGGGCACTGAGGAAAAGACGGGAAGCAGAGATGGAGGTAGCAGAGATGAAGATGCTGAGGATCTCTTTGGGAGTGACCAGGATGGAATCAGAGGAACAGCACGTTAGAGGTTTTGGAGATAAAATCTGAGAGGCTAGACTGAGATGGTTTGGACATGTACAGAGGAGAGAGAGAGAGTACGTCGGCAGAAGGATGCTGAGTTTGGAACCACCAGGAAAGAGTCCTAGAGGAAGAACAAAGAGGAGGTTCATGGACACAGTGAAGGACGACATGAAGATAGTTGTAGTTGGCGTGACCGAAGAGGATACAGCAGATAGGGTTATATGGAAGAAACTGACTTGCTGTGGCGACCCTTGAAGGGAATTGCCGGAAGAAGACAGTCCAAAGCACAGATTCTTTTAAATTCTAATTTAAGTGGATTTACATAAAAATAGACACTGCTTGTTGTGACTTAGAATGAGAAGAGTTCAAACTCTTCTGCAGCAAAAATATTTTCTGCTTATGTTATAATGTGGGCGTGGTGGAGAACAAAACACATGGCCAAAAACACTCTGGTGACCGGGAGGGCTTGAAAATTACCCAAACTTGCTTGAATTGAACAGAAAACCACTCAATGAGTGTAGCTTCCCAAAAAATTCGATTTTGCACAAAACCCTACTTTAAAAATGCACTGTCTACACTGTCGCTTCTCATTTCACACACATTTTAAGCAAAAAATATGGGCTACATGCTTCTTTTAGATTGATTCATACTTTTACTTGTACTCCCTTTGTGCATATAAAACATCTGGAAGGACCTTTTTTTACTCTTTTGCACTTTCTTTCAACATACCTCTACTCAATGCTTCGTCTCAGTGTTTGATTTTATATATTAATTCAGGGGTATCTGCAGCAAAAAGACCCAATAGAGGGTTATTTTAGCTAAAAAAAAAAGGGTCCTCTCCCAGTACAAGTATCAGCAGGTTAGATGATCCAGAACTTGGGCGTGTTAAAGAAAAAACAGAACTGGAAATATAAAAAGCTTTTTTTCTTTAAAAAAAAGAATCTCTTAAAGTTAACTTACAGGCTCATTCAGGCATGGTTTGACAAAAAAGTGAAAAAAAAACCTCATCATGACAGAAGAAAAGAAAGTGCTTGTCCCCCTCAGAAATTTTTGTGTTCCTTTTGACAGTTGCAACCGAGTCACCTGTTGGAGACTTTGATGTTCAAGCAACATTAGCTCCATCAGCACAAGTCCGGACTTGTGCTGTGGTGTTTGTCCACACCCTGGGGCTAGTATACCCAGTTTACTGAGAGATTTAAGAGGGAGAAGGCCGGTTCTGTTGACTAAAATATCATACAAAGACAGGTCGGGCGAGAAGTGATGAAACAGTACAGTTTCATATTAAAACAAGCTTTTTGTGTGTGCATGCAGGTGTATTTGATATTCACTTACTCATGAATACCGTACAGGATGCAGCGTGTCTTCATGAAGGTATTCATTGTGATTGTATGTACTTTAGTGTTTAAAGGATTTCCTGAAGTCAAAGCAGTGGCCAGAGAAATTTCGGGCAGACAATAATGTCTTGTGGATTATCGTCATTTTATTTTGCAGCGTTAAGTTTCATTTTAGATAAAACTACAGCAAAATAAACAAGAAGTGCAAGAAAATGGTCCAAATTTTTTTGCAATGAAGTATTTTATCCCGCTTATGTTTGCAAAGCAAGACTCTGAATTTTAAAGCTGCTTTAACGCGAGTTCAATTATTTCAGGTTTGTTGGTTGCTGGTTGAGCACAAAAGCAAAATTTAAGATTTGCAAAATTTGATTTTGTGTTGCGGAAACTCTGTCATTAGTATGAACCAGTGGTGGAACGTAATGAAGTAAATGTACTTCGTTACTGTATTTAAGTAAAAAAATTGTGTATCTGTACTTTACTTAAGTAAAATTTAAGACCGGTACTTTTAGTTTTACTTCACTACATTTTTAGAGCAAATATCTGTACTTTTACTTTGCTACTTTTTAAAGTTTGTTTTACATTTTTTTTTGTTACATTTTCGTTCAGGAATTTGAAAAATACACAGGTTTTTTTAGCGCATCTTGTAGCCGCACCGCCCAAAAAAAAAAGAGCAGTTGATCGGGAGAAGAAGTCATGAATCGAGAAACATTTTCCGCATTAACTCAGCGCCAAAAAAACTAACATCAAATATAATCCAAATTAAAAAGAGTCAGATGATCGTTGTTCGTTGTGTTTACTTCTAAATAAACAGTTGAGCCATCGTTACACAGAGCAGGGGCGGATCCAGGATTTTTTAAAGAGGGAGGGGGCAACGTCATTGACAAAGCCAATATAGGGTGACCGGGGCCTCCCCCCCAAAACATTTAAAAAATAAGTGTCATTTTCCTGCATTTTGGTGCCCATTTGTTGGCCCTTCTAGGGGATAGCTTGACTTGCCCCCTTTCCTTACCTTTCCTTTCCTTTCTTTTTTTTTTTTTTTTTTGTGGACCAAAACAGGCGGGAGACGGGTGGGTCACACCCCTGCAGAGTATTTATCCTGGTTACCATGGTGACACCCTACAGCACAAAAAATAACATTTGAATTATGATCGAATACTTTTACTTAAAAAGTCAAATTTACATTGACTACTTTTGTACTTTTACTTAAGTATTTTCTTGGCCTAATTATCTGTACTTTTAATTAAGTACAAAAAGTGAGTACTTCATCCACCAGTGGTTTAAACATGTACCAAAACCATAGAGTGAGTAGCTCACAAAAAAGGAGCCTCAAACAGAGCTCTTGTTTGAGGCCATTGCCCTCGCAACCCGGCCCTGGGAAAGCAGAAGACAACGGAACAAAAAAAAGCAATTGGAAAATTAAATAATTACTTTTTAAATCCAAATAAAAACAGTTAAATGGTGAGAAGAATTTAAGAACAAATATAAAAACCCACAAAAAGAAAAAAAAATAGCAAAAACTGCTTGAAGCCTTTGCTGGTGTTTTCATTTTCTCTATTTAATACGACTTTTATAACATAATTATTAAATAGCTGTTACTTTTGTTTGATGTGAATTATGTGTATCGAAGCAGAAACATGTTATACACTACTAGGAACCCCAACGGCGCGTCTCAACGCTAATTTATAAAATTAGTCTTATTACTGAACTGATGGCTTAGTTTCTTAATCCACAAATGATTTCCTGGGTGATGAGAAAAACAAACGTCTCCCAGTTTAAAAGCTTCTGCTTAAGTCTTTCCTCCGAGCCAAACTGTGCCCACAGCGACTGTGTCATGTTTGGCTTAAACGCTAAATCCAGCATTTCAAGGCCAATTGACTTGTGGAAATGGAGTCCAACAAAAGTAACAGAAAAGGTCAAATTGTTTCAACCCTTATTTCCTTTTTCAAGGTTCTACCGGGGACTACTGAATAGTTGTTTTATTCCCACAAGAAGGATGTTGGAAAACTTGGAGCTCTGTTATTAGAACCGAGAATCTTCTTTTTTTTCACACTTCACAAAAAAGATTGCAATCAAACGTTGATCGGTCAAATACCTACTGTCAATTAGAGTTTTTGCATCTGCATATAAAGATTTTATTATGAACTTATCACAAAATGAAGCCATTCAGTGGCGTTAATGATTGTTGGCTTGACTCCATAAGGGCGAAGCCAAAAACTCTAGTTCTTTGGTGTTTGGTAAAAAAAAAAGTTTCACGGTTGCAGTAAAATTGCAAACTATTTTACTACAACCAAACAGCCCAGCTCTGCTAGCTCAGTGGTAGAATGTTTGCCCTTGGACTGGAAGTTCGCCGAGTCGAATCCCACCGAGCTTATGCCTAAGAGTCCTTGGGGAAGACACTGAACTCTCCATTTCTCCCACCGTTAGCATCGTCCTGGCAGCGGGCTGCGATGTAATGAGGCACAGAAATTTCACTGTTGAGGAATGGGTTAAGTATGTAAAAAAAAAAATTGACTTTGGTTTTAGATCGTCATCTGTTTTTCACAGCCCCTTAAAAGGTGTTGCTTCGGGCGGCTGCCTCCTGCAATGTCTCCTGTTTTTTTGGCGTCTGGTCGTCTCTTTTTGCATTTTTCCACTCGGTTTCTGTTTGTCTTTTGCCTGTGTTTGGTCCCATTCTTGAGATGTGACTTTGTGCCTCTTTGGACGTCGTTTTGGACTGCACTGTTTTGCTTCAGACGGCTTTTTAAAAAGACTAGCCTTTATTTTTTGCATGCATCAAAAAAGGCTAGCCTAAGAACTTGTGGGATTCTTAGGGTCTCACAAGTGCCTAAGTTGTGAGAGCATAAGAGCCTAAGTTCTTAGGCTCATGAGAGTTATGAGAGCTCTTAGGCTCTCAGCCTAAGAGCTAGCAAAATGGAGCTAGCTTTTAGCTCTATTTTGCTAGCTCTCCATTTTGGAGCTACCATTTTGGAGAGCTAGCTACCATTTTGGAGAGCTAGCTCCATTTTGCTAGCTCTCCAAAATGGAGCTAACTCTCCATTTTGCTGGCCATGGAGTCGTTTCGCTTTGTTAGCATGGACTCAACCAGCAGCTAGCTCTCGGAACAAGATCCACCGTGGCTAGAGGAGTCTATGCAGTCCCGACAGAACTGAAAAGGAGACAATCAGAAAGGAGGCGCTTTGAGCCCAGTGTCCCTGCGGTTGTCATGGGTAACATCTGGACGCTCGCTGGCAAGATGGAGGAACTGGGGACGCTCGTTCTGACCAAGCAAGAATGGGAAGGGGCCACTTGGCGAGCTTCATTGAAGCCTGACTTCGTGGACTCATTATGGACTGTTTTTTAACCATTCAGTCGCCAGCTTTTACACCATGTAAGCGGACCGGGAAGGCATCGAGGTGTTAGCACCGCAGCATCAAATTTCCCTTCGGGGATTAATAAGGTATCTTCAATTCAAATTTTATTTGATTTTGCAGAGACACTGGTTGTTTCAACTCTTTCACAAAATCGTCTTGTTTTGGTCATAGTTTTACTTTACCACCAACTTCCTCTTTATTTTGCCGAACTTAAGAATTTTTATTGAATCTCACAAGTAAATATGTTGCGTTTTGATTGCGACATATAAACATCAAAATTGCATTGCCTACGAAGGGTAGGCAACACTTTTTTTGAATCGAGCCAATAAAAAGACTTGGAACATCCATAATTACACGTCTTTCGAGAAAACATCTCAGCCTCGCTGGCGATTGCGAAATACCTTTTTTATTGCTTTTTTTCCAGCTACGCCATTTTGTACAGTAGTAGAAAAGACTGTCTACGAGAGATATTGCTATGTTTATAAATCTTGACCACAAATAGCCGTCTCCCACTCGGGCGGTCACTAATGTAGCTAAATGAGAGTGAGTACTGTAACTTATCATAAAAATTTCTCCAGTAGTCCAGTTATTACAGGTCTTCAAATGACATTTTTTGCAATTTTATTGAGCAATGCAAACCGTCTCCTTGCTTCAGGCCGGGCGGCTTCAATCAAAGGTGATTTTCACCTGATTAAAGCATCTAAACATGGATATTATATAGAAAACGAGAACATGGTAAATGTCACAAGGAGTGCTTTGATCCTAGTAATCCATGTAAAAGGAGGGAGGGTTGTCACTCCGCAGAACTTTCAAACATGACCCACCTTGTCTGATCCTGCACAAATGAACCACCCACTGTACCACTAATGTTCATGTGTAAAAACCTGTCATGTCCTCACAGGATGGAACTGACTTACAGCTGTGGGCTTCTATGCGCCGTGGTGCTTTTTTTTTTCCAATCAACCTTGAAACTGTCAGGCTTTTATGCTTAGAAAAGCTGGAATTCTATTTCCACCTTCTCTGATATGTTTTATCCAGAATACTTTGCCAGGAGTCACCTTTCCGAACCAGCATGTTGCAATGACAAAGTTTAACCGTGGATACCAGTTTTTCTATTTAGAAAAGTTTCAAGTTGACAAGGCTGGACAAGTCAGGAATGTGCCCATTTCTTATGGGCTGTCATTTTGATAGCGCTTAATACTTTTAAACTAGTAATTTCTGACAGATTTATTGAATTCAGCTTCATGAGTCATAACATGATTTTCTTTTGTTTGTTAATTCAATAAATATGTTTAAACTCTTAATAGAGATCAGTTTTTTTAGCTTTAAGTGACATATTTCCCACAAACTGCCAATTCTAAAATGAGAAATGGGGTTCATCATCAGCATCACCAGGGCTCCAGTGAAAGGTGGGTGGGCCCGGTTCTCATGCGTTGAGCCTACCAGATGAACCAAGATTTTTCTAATTGCTGGCAATCTTGGGCCAGCTGTTCTGCTTTCTGAATAGTGACTCCTTAACTTACAAATTCATAAAGAAAGTCTTTTTGTTGACTTGGCCATTCATTGAAAAACAAGTTCTTGCTATGTTTCTCGTAAATGACACCTTCACAAAATCTTCTTCTTCTTCTTCTTTCGTCATTTCCCTTCTGGGGTCACCACAGCAAGTCAGTTTCTTCCATCTAACCCTATCTGCTGTATCCTCTTCAGTAACACCAACTATCTTCATGTCTTCCTTCACTGTATCCATGAACCTCCTCTTTGGTCTACCTCTAGGCCTCTTGCCTGGTGGTTCCAAACCCAGCATCCTTCTGCCGATGTACTCTCTCTCCTCTGCACATGTCCAAACCATCTCAGTCTGGCCTCTTTGACTTTATCCCTGAACCCTCTAACAAGTGCTGTTCCTCTGATATACTAATTTCTAATCCTGTCCATCCTGGTCACTCCCAGAGAGATCCTCAGCATCTTCATCTCTGCTACCTCCATCTCTGTTTCCTGTCTTTTACACAGTGCTACTGTTTCTAGACCAATCAGCATGGCCTGTCTCACCACGGTTTTGTAAACTTTCCCTTTCATTTTAGCTGAAACTCTTTCATCACACATGAAACCTGATACTTTCTCCACCCATTCCAGCCTACTTGCACATGCTTCGTCACCTCTTTTCCACACTCTCCATTGCTCTTGCCATATATCTTTGGCTTTTTGGCTCCAAAAAGTTGCTAAAAATATGGCTAATTGGAAGCTCAAACTAAAAAAAAGATGTTCAAATATATAGATGCTATTTGAATTAGCTGATTCATTTTAAATAAGCATTGTGAAGTAAATGAAGATTGTCCTAAGCAAGGTTGCATACCAACGATTACTTCATGCTGGCTTGTGATGGTGGTGCTGGGTAAAGACCAAATGTGACATTTTGGAACATTTAAAACTTAGCATATTATTTATGGTGAATGGGTTTGTAGGTTGGCTGAAAAGTACATTGACTGTTGTGATCCAAATGGTGGTCCAAGAGAGGGATGAGTCACCTGGTGATGGGTCGGTGGCATGTGGATCACAGAAAGGTAAATTTTGTCAGAGGCTGGTCTTTATGCATCGAACCTGAAACACAAACTGGGTAATTCCAAGAGACAGGGTCAGGCAGCAGGTGAGGTTAGCAGGACATGAGATCAGGGAAAGCCAGGATGGTCCAGGTGAGTAACGGGCAGACAGGAGTTCAGGGTCCCAGAGCTGACTCACCATGTCACAAATGACAACCAGACAGGTGAATTCCAAGTGTGGCAGACAATGAGCAGGAGAGAGAGGTGTGATGGAAAATACCAGCTTGAGTCCAATCCATGACAGGATAAGATAGGCTAGGGTGGATTTTTTGGGATGAATGACTGGCTGAAAACCAAATTCGGCTTTCTACAAGAATTGTGGTCAAAGTCGTGTGTATAAAAAAACAATCTTTTACTTGACAGTTTTTATGTTTGTAGTTGTACCCAGAAGTAAGGTCTTAAGCCCGAGCCCGAACCCGACCCAACCAAATCGGGTCGGGTCGGGCCTAACTTATCAATCATTACTTCTGGTTGGGTAGGGCTCGGGCTTCTCTCTCGCTGACTTTTTTTTTTCCCCAAATAAAGATATGTTTATAAAATGTAAACTAAAACGAGGTGTGGGTACTAAACTAAGGAATACTTGTTATAAAATTAATAATTTGGAAAAAACAGAGAAGTAATGTTTAACTACTAAACAGGATCCGCAGAGCCAGAACATGCTCTGCGCATGTGAACGCCCCCTCTTAATTTGATAATCTTCCCCTGCGCACGTCTGTATTTATTTTGAACTGGTATCCCTGATATGAAGGAGTAAGAAGTTAAGGATAAACTAAAGGCAGGAGAACTGAAAAGACAAACACGCACCAGTAAGAGTGAGGTGTGGAAAAGCTTCAAATTGATTGTTCAAAATGCTACAGAAACTTGCGTTGGCTTCGCTGGATGTAGTCAATGTGGCGCTTTGCTTTCATATGAGAGCAAAAAAGACTGGCACCTCGACGCTGAGCAGGCATTTTAACAGCTGGACTGGCAAAAGTGATGATCGTCAAAGATCTATCTTATCATTTGTTTCAAAGACATCCCTCCTCTTCGCACTAAGCAAGACAAGCGTGTTAGGGGTCCGATAGTGTGACTTTTTTTTTTATTAAAACAGCGTGTTCCTGAAAATGTTCCTATTCATAAAAAACCCTCCCGCTCGCGAGTCCTTACAAATAAAATATGACATTTCGGGCTTGTTTCGGGCTCGGACCCGCCAATAAAGTTAATTGGTCAGGCTCGGGCCGGGTCGGGTTTTAATACCCGTGGGTCGGGTCGGGCTGGACTTTTTTAGGCCCGATCTCACCTCTGGTTGCCCCCTATGCCGAAGCAAGTTCCTAGTCTGTAATTTTCATGGCAATGGCAATAAACAGTTCTTGATTCCTTGATGGCAATCTAATGTTTTGAATAGAATGACACGGCAAAACCCTTACCAAAGTTAGAAACAATGAATACAATAAATGGTCCACTTTGTTTTACAGAAAGTGTTAAAATTTAGTTCTTGTTCTCCAAACTAGTTACCAACTAATTCTTTTGAGTGTCATCAAAGCCAAAAACTTAAATTACTATGACATTGTCAGTTGATGATCGGGTCATTTAACAAGATACAATCTAATGAATTGTGTTTTACACGGTATTGCAAACTGCTTCTGGTTTTTATATGGAAATGTTGGTTTCATAGCGGGGAAGGATTGCTCAGTGTGAAGGGCAACCGCCCTTTAACTGGAAGGTTGCCGGTTTGATCCACCACCCAAAGTTCATGCCGAGGTGAGCTTGAGCACTGAACACTGAACCCCAACTGCTCCTGATGGTGGTGTTCTGTCGAGATCTGCAATCTCGTCGAGATCTCAAACCGGTCACAGTTGTCGATAGATCGGTGTTCAGAAAAGTGAGGTTTTGTTTGAATCTGCGACCCATCGCAAGATGGGAGAGATGTGCGAATTTACTCTTAACAGTAAAGCAATGATTTATAAAGAACGGAAACAACTTTGTTTAAACTTTATTCCACTTAAAAAATGACTAGATTACATTTAATAAGTTATATGAAAACTTTATTGGGAGGGGGTGAGGTAGTGTCAGGGTCATGGGCTGCGTCATGCGGGTGGTGTTTGGTTGCATTATGCTGGTCGCTGCCCTTGACGTTTAGATGTTCTGGAAATGAAGGGAGGTGGATCACCCGTTCTGGCCATGTGCAGAGGCGCAGAGTTGCAACTCTCGCTGGTCGCAGATCGCGATGGAACAGTGGTTTGCACCTTGCTTGGCAGCTTCCACCTTCAGGTATGAATGTGTGCGTAAATGGGGGAATGTGAGCACAATGTAAAGTAGTTTTAGTACCAACACAGGTAGAAAAGCGCTGTATAAGTAGAGTACATGTATCATTTTACCATATTTATGTAATTCAATGTTCATATAATTTTCTTATCAATAAAATTTATCGTCCAGAAAACCCCTTTCTTCCTCTTCTGTTTTACCTCGTCCAATATACCAGAATAACAACTCTTGGACGAACAGCGGAGCTTCTTCTCCAAGAGGCTCAGACAGCTCCGCTCGAGAATATCTCGTTACCGGAGGTCTTTCTTTCCGTACGTGATCGGGCTCTACCACGACTCACTTGGCAGATAGGAAGTTGTTGCTGTGACAAACAAATTTCCCATGTGGGATCAATAAAGTATATTCTGATTCTGATATTTACCCCCGTGATTCATCATGTCTGATATACTGTATTGTCTTTTTAAAAAAGCTGTTATAGCAAATCCATGTCCCTCTTTTTGTCTGAAAAGCTGTTCTCATTGATTCAGTGACATTTCAGACAAATAAGAGTCAAATCCACATCATTGTTTTCATGACTTTGCATTTTTTACTTTTACATTAAACAGAAGCAAACAAACCACATAAATCCCATCCTAAATCTCAAATAGAAGGGCTTTTCAGTAAATCAAACAAGCAGGGGTGAAGATTTTCTGCATGAATCTGATCACATTTCAGTCAGACTGTAAATAGCTTTTAAAGCCGTGATGACGGGAGCTGAGCTGGAGTACTTATGGATTGTTTCCTCCAGCACTAACTATTGAATCGACTTATTTGCATCTATTTTAAATAACTCGTTTACCCCATGACTAGATTTGTATAAATTCTCTTTTTCAAATATTCAAAAAAGATATTTAACCCTATTTCACCTATTCAAATCAATTTCGACACATTTTTCAATTTTAACATATTTCAGTTCACGAATATTTTTCCTCTTTTATGAATCGACATTTTCTAAAGATGACTTAAAAGTAGGGCTGAAACAGTTAATCGATTTAATCGATTATCAAAACAGTTGTTAACTGATTTGGTCATCGATTAATCGTCTAAAAAGTTTTTACCGTCAACTGCACTTAAATTGGTCTCCAAGTGGGGCAGTAGAGAGCAAATTGACGATGCGAGCTACCAAAATAGGACGAGAAGAAGATAGCAGCCAATCATTGGCCTTCATTTCACCCCGCCTCACGTGATCAGGTAGATTCAACAAGATGGCAGAAAGAAAAACTCAAACAAAATCATCCAAAGTTTGGATCATTTTCCGCTAAATTTGAAAAAGACTCGCGTCAATATGCAAAGTTTGCAAAACGGACACGTTTTGGCACGGAAGCATAACGACGCTGCACGAACATCTAAAAAAAAACAATGTCGGACTCGAAGCAGGAGACGGCGAACCGGAGCGATACACGATGTTATTTCTAATAAAAACAATTTTACAGGTCGCTAAATACACTTTTTATTGTCTGCAAAAAAACAAAAACAACCGAACATGAACTATTTTCTGTGGAAAACGATTGCACTCCCCAGCAGAGCGCTTCTCTCAAGGGCTCTTATTTTGGGAATGATCGTGTCCGATATGAGTCCGCTGTCAGTAGGAAGACGAAGGGTTTAAAAAAAAAAGATCGCTAAATTCACCCCAGGATACAAGACCCCCTCCTCTACACTGCAATGCACATCTTTTTACCACAAAAAAAATGAGTGCTGTTATGGTTGGGCACCCCTTTACCGATTAGTAGATCTGTGTTTGTAATATTATAAGTGGTAAAGATGGTAATTTTATTTATTAAAGTAACTATTTTTACAGTAGAGATGGTGGTTTTTTGTTGATTTTTTTTGCACTAATACTTCACAACTTGAATATTTTTGTATATTTTTTACTCATGTTAATCTGGGGCCATTTTTTTGTACGATACTTCTGAACAAGGTTAAATTTGCGAATCCAGAAGTGTTAAAGGTTTGTTTTCAAATGTGATCCAACAGTTTACATTTGATCTTTTATTATCCAGTACTATTAAAGCACATTTTATGGGTGCTTATGATTTACTTTTACTGTTTACAGTAAGTAGATTTATTATTTTCTAGAAATGATAATATTCTACCTCTTTATTTGATAAAAAATTAACATTTGCTCTTACTGGAATAAACCCAACATGTTTTTATGTGGTTATAAGTTGTGTTTTACACAATTACATCCTATAATATGCCGAAAAAGTAATATGTATTAAATAGCCATTTTATCCGATTAATCAAATAATCGATCCAATAATCGACAGATTAATCGATTACCAAAATAATCGTTAGTTGCAGCCCTACTTAAAAGTTTAAATATCTCCTCCAAAAGAGATTTTGACTCAGCTTTTTGAATAAAATAAAGACATCAGGGAAGATAAATGGTGAGAAACAGCCTTGGAGTTGCAGACAAGCAGTAAACCCGGGGTGAAATAAGACAAGGAAACAAACAAACGGAGCCCTGACATGTCAGACAATGTTGTTCATCTTCATGTGACTCTGACAACCAGTCAGCATGGCTGAGAGAAAACAGTCGACGTGGGAGAGACCAGCTTTCCCCTCTGTTCCCATACTCGTGGTAATGACAGAAACACACTTTCTCATATGTCCCACCTGTCCCGATGAAGGCCTCTCAGCAGGGTTTGTTTGCACTCTTGTAAAAAGAGTGAAAGACCCTCAGCAGTGTTTCACTGCTCCTACAACCCCCATCAGGATTTGCACCTCATTTGGCCACGTCTGAACAAAAACTACCATGAGTTCTAATGAATGTTGGTTTTGGCCGCCATCTGAGTTTTTGTTTTAGCCTTTATCTTTGGACCAAAAATTAATTTAAGTTTTAGTCACATTTTTGTCATCTCATTATATTTTAGTTTTAGTCACGTTTTAGTTGTCCACGAAAAGTTGTCCACAAAAACTCAAAAGAGTTTTCGTCTAGTTTTTTGTCAAGGAGACTAAGAACGTTTTTAGTCTAGTTTTAGTGTAAAAAAAAAAAAAAAAAAATTCTTACTCTAACAATCGTGTCTTTATTACTGAGAATGATGCAGGTTATTTGTTTAAAAAAAAAAGACAACCCTGCCGAGCTTTAACTTGCGCAAAACAGCAAACATTGTAAAACAACGTAAAATAAATAGAAATTCATCAGTGAGTGAGGAGCGTTGTAACTAATGTATACTTAAAAATGACACCTCTTAAACACCCTGTAAACAAAGTAAACATTGGAATGCATTCAAAATAGTCGTTAGCGCAAACAAGCTAACTAAGGAAGTTAGCAGCGCCAGCAAGCTAGCATTAGCTTGAAGTTAGCATGCTGTTTGCGCAAAATATGTGGAAAACTTTGAGTTTCTGACCACCAAGCTCCTTTGTTGCTGTTGCCACCATGGTGTGTGATTTCCTCGTAGCTGCAGGTATGTTGTGTAGACGGTGTGAACGTGCATCATTGTGGGGGGCGTGCCGCCGAGAGAGACAGAATGCAGCCGCTTTGCTTTTTTTTTTCTCAGACAGAAATGTGAAAGTCTGACGCCTATTTCGTTACATTTTCGTTTCGTCAACAGAAACCTGCAAACGTCTCGTCAGATTTTTGTCACCAAAAAGTCGCATTTATTTCGTTATCGTTATGTCCTCGTCATAAAAAAAAAGCGTTGACGAAAACAACACTGATTCTAATGTGAACTGATCAAATCCTGTTTTAATTTAAATTAATGTCACATTTCTTTCTAAACCATCTCAATAAATTTTTATTGTCAACATCATTTCTGATGTAGAAAGCAAATACTTTTTTTAAGTTTGTGTTTCTTTTATCTCCACTTAAAATTTTAACAATCAAACAAAGATTCATAATCGTTTTGTGGCAGTGCAAGCAAACAAACAAATTAGTAAAAAATGATTGAAAACCAGCTACTTAGCGAATACTTAACCAGCGTGCGTCTCAAATCCTAAAGTGCTAAACCTTTTGTTTTCATTCGTTACGGATGACTAAAAAAGATTTTATATTCACTCAAAATAAATTATCTGATAAGTGTTTTCAAAATGATTGTATAATTGTAGAGTTTTCCTTTTGTATTTTGTAAAATGAACAAACATCAATTACTTATTGTCCAAAGTTTGGAAAAGAAAACAATTTTCATGCTCGAGAGAATTTGTCTTATTTTTGGACAAAAGGACAGTTTTAGATTTCTGAAACAATACTCAATAGTATTTGTGGGTCTTTTTTAAACTGTGCATTCAAGAAATCATAATTTGACGTAGTTATTGTAGCCAATTTTTTGGGTGTCCAGGGATTATGCAACGTCATAAAACTTTTCACAAAGACCAACGTAATTGTACCTATCGTGATTTAGAAAATCTCGGCTCCATCTTTCCAGATCTTAGTTTGGTACAATGGCCTGAACCAAACGCATATTGCAAGAGGATAAAAATCTGTCCTTTTTAAATCAGTATTTCTTTTTTGGGTTTAACAGCAGCAGCATTCATGCTGCATATCATGAGGTGATGAAGGTGGAGATGTAGGACCCAGTTTTAAACAGTTTAATACAGACAATCAGGGTTAGGGAAGAGCGATAGGCATGTGCAGCCTTTAAGGCAACGTGAATGGGAACTTTTTTGTGGCTGTAGCAGGAGTGCAGAAAAGCAACTGTCCTGATTTGGACCATATATGGAGTGGAGGGAGGAGATTCATGACACTATCACAGGTTTTAAACACTATTGACAAAGTGAGGTGAAGAGAGGAGAAGAGATAAAGAAGGTGGAAGATTTTAGGTTCTTAGGATCAACAGTCCAGAGCAATGGAGAGTGTGGAAAAGAGGTGAAGAAGCGTGTGCAGGCAGACTGGATTGGGTGGAGGAAAGTATCAGGTGTGATGTGCGACAGAAGAGTTTCAGCTAAAATGAAAGAGAAAGTGTACAAAACCGTGGTGAGACCGGCCATGTTTGGAGACAGTGGCACAGAAGAAAAGACAGAAAACAGAGATGGAGGTAGCAGAGATGAAGATGCTGAGGATCTCTCTGGGAGTGACCAGGATGGACAGGATCAGAGGAACAGCACATGTTAGAGGTTTTGGGGATAAAGTTCGAGAGGCCAGACTGAGATGGTTTGGACATGTACAGAGGAGAGCGAGAGAGTACATCGGAAGAAGAATGCTGGATTTGGAACCACCAGGAAAGAGGACTAGAGGAAGACCAAAGAGGAGGTTCATGGATACAGTGAAGGAAGACATGAAGATAGTTGGCGTGACCGAAGAGGATGCAGCAGATAGGGTTAGATGGAAGAAACTGACTTGCTGTGGTATAGCCGACATTTGTGTGTTGCCCCAAAACAAAACTAGAAACAGGTGAGAAAAAAAACATGAAAATAAAGATTGAGGCTACCATAAAAAGAGGGATAAAAAGAATAGCCCACAAAAGGAGAACTAATCGATTGATAAAATATGTGAGCAGCTGGTCGTAACGAACATCTGACCCAGGCGTATTGTTAACATACACTCATATCAGCACCAGTTTATGCTTCATTAAGGTACATCTGAGCTTAATTACTAGAATCCCATTAACACCAGTAATTAACTATTTAATCCAGGCACTTTGGTCAAATACAATTTTGACTTTATGTTGATTAAGTTCTTCTATTATGATTAACCATGACACATTTAGAACCAGCTAATTACAAATCCAATTATAAATTTAGAATTGAAATGGGAATGTTAAATAATTTTCTCCACTTTTAGTAGAAAATTAAAAATGAGAATATTTAGGCATGGAAGCTTTAAGGAAATATTTTAGAACAAGCCTGCCCAACCTCTAAAAGTAGATCAGAAGCAGGATGTTTAACCGTTAACTTTTATTTATTTCTTTTTTGATATACTTTATTGATCCCTCACCAGGAAATTTATGTGCTGCATTTCACCGCAGCAGGCTGCCACCTACTGTATGACGGCGCCAATGGTGGGAGAAACGAGGGGTTAGGTGTCTACTCTAAGGATCATTGACGTGCACTCAGTGGAATGCGAACCCGCAAACTTTGGCCTCCGGTCCACTTCCGGTTGACTTCCGGTCTACTTCCGGTTAGCGGGCGAACGCTCTAACCACTTAGCCACCATCTCCCTTCTAAAGATGGTGTCAATTTGATTCTCATTGTGAATCAATTTCATTTCTCAATGAGATTTTGGTTCCACTTAAAAACATCAGATTGTGCAAAAATTTAATGTACCGTAAATTCACGGCCATTAGGCGCACCGTACGAAAAGGCGCAGTCTCAGTCACACACCGCCTTACAACAACACACACGCAAGCATGCAAATGTGGGTATTAAAAAATAGTTTGGGAGCAAAACTGAGTTTGGTTGTGCTTTATTTAAGTAGTATAAACAAGCACATCACCGGTAATAGTCTTTATTCAAATCCGTCAAAGTCCTCATCCTCTGTTTCGGAATCGAACAGCTGCGCAAAATCCAACAGAGCAGGTCCACTTCGCTCCTCGCTGTCAAAGTCACTGTCTGTACTGTGCGGCTCCTCAGAAAGGATACCAGCTTTTGGGAAAGCTCGGATAACAGTACCAGCAGACATGTTAGTCCAAGCATCTACAATCCATTGGCAAACTGTAGCGTAACTCACCCGGCGCTACCTTCTACCCTTCGTGAAACTGTGGTCTCCTTCGGTCATCCATCGCTCCCACGCCGCTCACACTTCACTCTTTAATGTTCACATGTGTTTTCTTTCAGGTCCGCCTCACGAGCACGGCGTTTTCTTTTAGGTCCGCTTTTTCTCACACACAAGGTGCACCGCACAAAAAGGCGCTCCGCTCATTTTGAAGAAAATTTGAGACTTTTAGGTGCGCCTTTTGGCCGTGAAATTACGGTAATTTTTATCCGATCACAAATAGAAAACTCTACAGTTAACGTTTCCATTCAAAAAACAATGCCACAAAAAATTTCTTTGTATTGCAACTACATCTATGGCACAAAAAAAACTTGTTTCACTCATAAAATGGTGAAATATTTTGTGCATCATATGGGTGTCTGGGTGAATGTGTGAGTCATATAAAAGCCCTCCCTTTTTTTGAGGATTCGATTAATAATTTTTCAAACTATTTGATCCCTCAAGCTCTTTGACTAACCGATAAACAGGTTTGAATTGTGGACGAGATTGTGCAGGCCTCCAGGCAGATTCTATGACCTAGCTGTAATGTGCTTAATTGATTTCTATATCGTGAAAATATATCTATTTTCAATGCATCATTAGAAAAAAGCCAGCATAGTAGCACAGTGTTTAGCACAGTGGCCTCAAAGCAAGAAGGTCAGGGATCGAGATATTGGTGGGATGAGTCTTGAACCATTGGTCTTTCTGTGTGAAGTTCGAATGTTCTCCATGTGTATGCGTGGGTTTTCTCCAGGTATCCCGAGTTTCCTCCCATTCTCCAACAACGTGTGCTAAATTAACTGGCTGTTATGAAACTGCCCCTAGGAATGAGTGTTTGTGTGGATGGTTGTGTGTGTGTTGCCCCACAAAAAACTAGCAACATGTTCGAAGTGAACCCTGCTTCTATCCTGAAAGCAGCTGGGATAGATTCCGGTGTTCTAGGGGCCGCAGATCTCAATAGATCTGCAGAACGTGTGTAAATTCACATTAAACGAATAAAAAACACTTGCTTGTATGTTTTAAAATTGTAGATTTTTTTGTCGAAAAATGCAGAGAAGTTGCGAAAAAACGCTAAATCCAATAGAAGTTAGCGTCATGCAGGTCGCAGATCTTGATGGTTAGATCATCTGGAAGGTAAGGGTGGGTGGCAAACGTGTTGTGGCCATGCACAGAGGCGCAAAGTCGCAGATGTTGATGGTCGCAAAACTTGATAGAACATCGGTTGATCACATCTGGTTGTTTAGATGGGGCCGCAGATCTCGATAGAACACTGGCCTCCCCCCGACCTCATTAGAAAAAAGCGCAATATTAGCAGTGGTGGATGAAGTACTCACTTTTTGTACTTAAGTAAAAGTACAGATAATTAGGCAAAAAAATTACTTAAGTAAAAGTAAAAGTACCAATAAAAAAAATCTACTTAAGTAAAAGTACAAAAGTAGTTGGTGTAAATTGTACTTTTTAAGTAAAAAGTAAATGTATTCAACCATAATTCAAATGTTATTTGTTGTGCTATAGGGTGTCACCATGGTAACCAGGATAAATACTCTGCAGGGGTGTGACCCTTCCTCCCGCCTCTTTTGGTCCACAAAAAAAAATAAATAAATAAATAAAATAAAAGGAAAGCGGACAAGCCAAGCTATCCCCTAGAAGGGCCAGTAAATGGGCCGCCAAAATGGAGGAAAATGACACTTATTTTTTAAAATGTTTTGGGGGGGAGGCCCCCAGTCACTATATATTGGCTTTGACAAAGCCCCACCCCCCTTTGGAAAATTCTAGATCCGCCCCTCTGCTCTGTGTAATGATGGCTCAACTTTTTATTTAGAAGTAAACACAACGAACAACGATCTTCTGACTCTTTTTAATTTGTACTATATTTGATGTTAGGTTTTTGGGGCTGAATGAATGTGGAAAATGTTTCTCGATTCATTACTTCTTCTCCCGATCAACTGCTTCTTTTGATTTTGGCGATGCGGCTTCCAGATGCGCTAAAAAAAACTGTTGTATTTTTCAAATTCCTGAACGAAAATGTAACGAAAAATGTAAAACACACTTTTAAAAAGTAGCGAAGTAAAAGTACAGATATTTGCTCTAAAAATGTAGTGAAGTAAAAGTAAAAGTACCGGTCTTAAATTTTACTTAAGTAAAGTACAGATACACAATTTTTTTACTTAAGTACAGTAACGAAGTACATTTACTTCGTTACGTTCCACCACTGAATATTAGAAAAATTATTTTTAAAAACAGTGGAGAGATATTTTGAAACTATTGATTAAGTTATTCTTGACTGGATATCGCTAACATTTGTTATTTTGATATTAAATGGCTGGCCATTCAAACCTCGAAGGCCTTGAAGGGGTTCTATCACTCACTTACTTTCGTTTTGAGTGAGCTGATATTTTTCTGAAAAATAATAAAAACAAAACTTTAATTTTAATTCTATGTTTGATTTCTCACAAAATAATGAGTTTTCTTCTTCGGCGGCTAGACATGACTAATCCTTATCAAAACAAGAGGTTGGTTTCTTTCCACTTCCATGGAAATCCGATATCTGATCGACAACCAGTTCAGCAACTTTTTTAAAAAAATTGTTGTGTGTCAGTTTAATCGTTTTTTTAAACCAGTACCCTAATTACAACGTTTCAAACCACCAAACCAATAATTAAAGTTAATTCAGAATTTAAAAACTATTTTAAAGTAATTTTAGAACGGACAGTAAAGCAACTCAAAGCCAACTGTAAATAACTTGTTTTTATGGTTGGGTTTCGAATGTGCCACACACACACACACACATTCCACTACTCCTATACGTCACACCTTTCCGTTTTGTTCCGTCGTCTTCCGCTTATCCGGGGCCGGGTCGCGGGGGCAACGGCCTCAGAAGGGAAGCCTAGGCCTCTCTCTCCCCAGCTGCATCCTCCAACTCACCCGGAACTCTCCCGAGTCGTTCCCCGGCCAGCTGTGAGACATAGTCTCTCCATAGTCTCACCACCTGCAGGAGTGGCCATGGGGGTCGGGTGAAGGAGGAGATGGGTGGCAACCAACGATGGGGACCCTAGAGGTCAGATCCTCGGCTGCATAGGCTAGCTTTATGTCACATTTCATCCTCTTTATTCTAGCAGCAGTTTTAATAATTCACCTCCTGCTGATCGTGGACGTGAAAAACACATGTCGGTAAAATTTTATTTTAATAGAAGAACACACTACTTGAAAACAAAGAGAAATAATCGGGTGAACAAAGAGAAAGAAAAATGGAATTAATTTCTAAAAGCTTGATTAGAATGGATTTGAATTTGTTTTTCAAAAAAAAAATGTTCATTCCAATGTCTGTATTGTAAGCACTTATAAAGACTCAGACAAAAAAAGCAATTATTCCTAATTTTTTAGAAAGTATCAGTTTGAGACACATTTTGTTTTTTGTTTTGTTTTTTTAAAAAGCAAAAAGTGACAATTTAATATGAAAAAAAGCAACAATTATTTGTGCGTACAGAAAAGAGCTTCCTCCGAGGAGGGCTGTGTGCTCTCTCAGAGATTGAGTGAGGAGCTCTGATATCTTGGCAGAGCTACGAGTAGAGCTGTTGCTCCTCTGAGTCGAGAGCTGTCAGATGGGGTGGTTCGGGCATCTGGTCAGGATGCCTCCCAAATGCCTTGCTGAGAGGGGTTTCGGGACCTCCCACCAGGAAAAGACCCAAAGGCAGGCATTGTACCTGCTTGAGAGACTATGTCTCACAGCTGGCTGGGGAATGCCTCGGGATCCTTCCGGGTGAGCTGGAAGAGGCACCCGGGGTGAGAGAAGCCTGGGCTTCCGGTCTGGGGCTGTTGCCCCCACGACTTGGCACACGAACATGACGGAATGGGATGGATTAGACTGTATCTCATATCATCTCATCTAAATCTATGATGAAATAGTTCAGTTTAAACAATACTGCAGATAGGCTTCATCCTGATAACAAAGTGTTTTCAGTAAGTCCATAAATTGTCTTGCAGATTACATTTAAATACATGTTTGTTCGTTTTGTTCCGTTGTCTTCCGCTTATCTGGGGCCGGGTTGTGGGGGCAACAGCCTCAAATGGGAAACTCAGGCTTCTCTAATCCCGGCTGCATCCTCCTGCTCATCCGGAAGGATCTCGAGTCATTCCCAGCCAGCTGTGAGACATAGTCCCTCCAGCGGGTCCGGGGTCTGCCTCTTGGTCTCTTCCCGGTGGGACGTGCCCGAAACACCTCACCAATGAGGCGCTCGGGGAACTACCCCATCTGGCTTCTCTCGACTTAAAAGAGGAACGGCTCAACACCAAGCTCCTCCCAGATGGCAGAGCTCCTCACCCGATCTCTGAATGAGAGCCCAGCCACCCTGCAGAGGAAGCTCATTTTGGCCACTTGTATCTGCGATCTCATTCTTTCGGTCTCCACCCACAGCTGGGGACCATAAGTGAGGGTTTGTTTGTTGTTTTGTTAAAATATAACTCCATACCACCCCTTTTTTTTTAATAGTCCGCACCCCCTGTTTTTACTTGTTCCAACACTCTTTGCCTCAGGAGACGTTCGATTGTGTCAAACCGTACAACAAGAATTAACTTGCATGAAAGCAGAAATTTGTCTCTTATTTTTTTTCTTAGGTCGGAGACTAAAAGTCTGAGATTGCATCGAACCGAATCTGAACACCCTGTCGGGAGGCTTTATCAGCAGAAAGCACGTTGTTACTTATACGGACGTCGGCTATGCCTCACCAGACAATCAGTCAGCAGTCTGTTTTATTCTGATAACGATGGTCAGAAGAGGCGTCTGGTCCGTCTACTGATGGACGGTCATAAAAACTGCTCTCTGATTGGCCGATTGGCTTAAAGGAGATTTAATGCATTGAAAAGTACAACTTCGTTCTTATCAGATGACTTCTTTTATTTCACAGGTCATAAGCGAAGGGTCAAAATAAGAAGAAAAATTCAGTGATTTGCTCCTATATGTGTTTCTCTAATTTTTTATTTTTTTTTTCCCTCTAGGTTTTGTTTTTGTAGTGAAGGTCTTTATTTAATGAGACTGAAAATCTGCTTCCACGAGCTGCTTTTCCCACTAAACAGTGACATTTATGCAGTGTATTCTGGCAACAAAAAGCAGCTGAAAGAGCCATAAAATAAAATGTGTTTACTCAGGTGTAATTGGCTGTGGAGCTGCATGGAGTGAACATAACCATCAGCAGCAGCAGCACTAACACTTGTCTCTGCTTTTGTTTGTTTAGCTGTAATTAGCACTCTCACTTGTCGGGGCTGACACGCTAACAGAGCCGATTCTTTGTGTTTACAGGTGTTATCAGCACTCACTCAGCTCTGGATCGCGAGGAGAAACCCGAGCACAGCATTGAGGTTAGTCCCTCATAAACATTTCTTCTTTCTGAAGCAGAGAAAAAACAAATCTCACGGCTGTGTGATGCATCGATTTTCTCAGGGTATCAATAAATCCATACCGGCACGGCCTAATCAGTCAGCCGTGTGTGACTGCTCACATGGTGGAAGCATTGCATCCTTTTAAGAGGAAAAAAAAATACGTCTAGGATCACATTTTTACATTAGAGGAGGTTGATTTTTACTCCGAAAAAGACGGCCATAGAGAATTTAATTTTTTACTCACTCTACTCATCCCTCACCGGGGAAATTTGTCAGAATCAGAACACATCGGTCCGTCGTGGTACAGAGAGAGCTGAGCCGAAAAGCAAAGCTCTCAATTTACAAGTTGATCTACGTTCCTACCCTCACCTATGGTCACCTGTGGGTGGTGACCGAAAGAATGAGATCGTGGGTACAAGCGGCCGAAATGAGCTTCCTCCGCAGGGTGGCTGGGCTCTCACTCAGAGATCGGGTGAGGAGCTCTGCCATCCGGGAGGAGCTCGGTGTGGAGCCGCTCCTCCTCCAGGTCGAGAGGAGCCAGATGGGATGGTTCGGGCATCCTGAGTGCCTCGCGGGCGAGGTGTTTCGGGCACGTCCCACCGGGAGGAGACCAAGGGGCAGACCCCGGAGCCGCTGGAGAGACTATGTCTCACAGCTGGCCGGGGAACGACTTCGGATCCTTCCGGGTGAGCTGGAGGATCCAGCTGGGGAAAGAGAGACCTAGGCTACCCGTTTGAGGCTGTTCCCCCCGCGACCCGACCCTGGAACAAGCGGAAGATGACGGAACAGAACGGAAAGAACGGAATTCTTTTATTGCCATGTCAATGAAGAATATCAGAGACTAGGAACTTGCTATGGTACAGGTGTGCAAAAAAAATGGACCTCCTGCCCGAGGGGAGTCGCTCAAAAAGTCCATGCCCAGGATGGGAAGGGTCAGCTGCTATCCGACCTGCACGCCCCCGAGAACTGGAGATGTACAGGTCTTCGAGAGATGGAAGGCTGAAGCCGATCACCTTCTCTGCAGAGCGCACAATGCGCTGCAGTCTGTGTTTGTTCCTGGCTGTGGCTCCAGCGTACCACACGGTGATGGAGGAGGTGAGGATGGACTCGATGATGGCTCTGTAAAACTGCACCAACATCTGGGCAGGCAGCTTGGCTTTCTTCAACTGCAACAGAAAGTACTTTTTGATCAGGGAGCTGATGGACGACTCCCACTTTAGGTTCTGTGTGATGGTAGTGCCGAGGAAGCGGAAAAAGTCTACAGTGGTGATGGGGGAGTCTGTCAATGCAAGGGGGGATGCTACCCACGATGGCTTCAATTGTGGGAGGAATGGGGGGTTAGGGTTAGGTTTCCTCTCCAAGGACCCTAGATGTGCACTCAGTGGGATGCGAACCGTCTAGGGTCCTTGGAGAAGACACCTAACCCCCCCATTTCTCCCACCATTGACCCTGTTGGATAGAGAAAACCGAAAAGAATAACTGAAAGGTACAAAATATCGAATGCATTTATAAAAAAGGCTATGGATTATATTTTTATTGATTTAATTGGGATCATAATGTTTCATTTAAAATGATATCACATCCTCTTCTAGGTGGTCGTGTCTGATAACGGATCTCCATCTTTACAATCCACCGCCACTGTGGTGATCCGTATCGAGGACAGCAATGACAATTCGCCCAAGTTTACCGACAAACTCTTCCACGTCAAGCTGCTGGAGCAGCGTCAGCGTGTGGGGAAGCAGGAAGTCTGCAGAATGGTCGCTCGTGATGACGATGAAGGTCCGAATTCGATCGTGAACTACGAGCTGCAGGATAACAGCGATGAGAGGTTCCAGATTGATGCAACGACCGGTGTGGTGACATCGCATGGTGTCTTCTGGCCCGGCAACTACACCATACTGACGGTAAGAAGAAAATTTTGTAGCACAACAAGTTTCAAGGAGGTTTAAAGCGTTCGAGGGTCTGAGACAGTGGCGGCTGGTGGTAAAAAAAACTGGGGGGGCGCACATTTTTCAAACAAACACAAAAATTTTTCTTTGAATTCTCTTTGAAAAAGCCAGTAGCATTGTTAGCAACTAAACTAGCTTCCGACGCCATGATGGAGACTCCCAGAATTCCGCGGTGAAAAGAAAGGGCGTGGCGTGGGTGGGATTTATAGGTCAGCTTATAGCTAATTGATTGGTTCATGTAACAGACTGACAGAGAGGATAACCTATCACACACCAGATGGGCGGAAAATCTCTGCGCCCCGCGGGCGTGATTATGGTTTGCAATACACATGAATGGGAAAAAATTTAGAGCTGACGTCACGTTTTTTCCATAAAAACCGGAAGCCACATACACACTCATACGTTTTCTTGGGAGGGCGTGCGTACTCTACGCCCTCGTTCCGGTTTGCACAGGAAGTAAGAAAATAAAATAAAATAAAACGGTGTAAAACATTATTAAAATGCATGTAATCTTCACACTCGACAGTTTTGCATACTTATAAACAAATACATGTTTATATATGTATATATAGCTATATATGCATATATATTTTTTGGTGATCAGGTCGGGGGGCCGGCGCCCCTGCGCCACACGTCACCAGCCGCCACTGGTCTGAGATGATGATCTACGTCTCTTTTCAAAAGAGGAAACCCCAAGGATAATTTTATTTGATGAAAATATCTCAGA
The DNA here is from genome assembly GCA_902685375.1 of Neostethus bicornis. Lineage (NCBI taxonomy): Eukaryota > Metazoa > Chordata > Actinopteri > Atheriniformes > Phallostethidae > Neostethus > Neostethus bicornis. The sequence goes on along the minus strand of CACRXE010000076.1, from coordinate 6,458,632 downwards.
AAACTTTTTAACCTTGAGTTTTTAAATGTAAAAAAAAACTCATTAAAACTTTACTTTTAATGAGAAACAAATTCCTTTTGCTTTCAGAGACGGATTAGGGACTGTTTATTAGCAGTTCATGTTTGTCCACCTTTTGATCATTTTCAGCTCTCAATATGGAAAAAAAAAACTCAGATCATTAGGAAAAGATAAGATGAATCATAACTTTTAGAGTTGTAATAATTTATGTTTGTCTTCGGTACGCAACCAAACTCATTTACCAATACTTGCTTTAATGAGTCGAGCAGATGTTTTTTTTTTTTTGGAGAGAAGTAGACATCCCAACAGCTGCAGGGACGGATCCGACATGAAACAGTCAGAAAGTTAGAGATGTGCTGATGTCTTCAACCATCACAGCGTCTATCAGACTTTATTTTAGCAGCTGCCGGCTGAAACAACCTCTCACCTTCACTCGCAGATGACTCAACCATTTGTTGGAACAACTGGAACAAACAGGTCGAAGCACAGAATCAATGGTTTATTGTGTAATTTATCTTATCATTACTTACAACCAGTGGTGGAATGTAATGAAGTAAATGTACTTCGTTACTGTACTTAAGTAAAATAATTGTGTATCTGTACTTTACTTAAGTAAAATTTGAGACCTGTACTTTTACTTTTTACTTCACTACATTTTTAGAGCAAATATCTGTACTTTTACTTCGCTACTTTTTAAAAGTGTGTTTTACATTTTTCGTTACATTTTCGTTCAGGAATTTGAAAAATACACAGTTTTTTCTTGAAGCCGCATCGCCAAAATCAAAAGAAGCAGTTGATCGGGAGAAGAAGTAATGAATCGAGGACCAATTAGAATCAAGAGTAAACATTTTCTGCATTCATTCAGCGCCAAAAAACTAACATCAAATATTGTACAAATTAAAAAGAGTCAGAAGATCGTTGTTCGTTGTGTTTACTTCTAAATAAAAAGTTGAGCCATCATTACACAGAGCAGGGGCGGATCTAAAATTTTCTAAAGGGGGGGGGGGGGGCGTGAGGTAATTGACAAAGCCAATATAGGGTGACTGGGGGCCTCCCCCCGGAAACGTTTTAAAAAATTAGTGTCATTTTTCTCCATTTTGGCGGCCCATTCACTGGCCCATCTAGGGGATAGCTTGACTTGTCCCCTTTCCTTTTTTTTTTTTTTTTTTGTGGACTAAAAAAGGCGGGAGAGGGGGAGTCACACCCCTGCGGAGTATTTATCCTGGTTACCATGGTGACACCCTATAGCACAAAAAATAAGATTTGAATTATGATCGAATACTTTTACTTTTTACTTAAAAAGTACCAACTACTTTTGTACTTTACTTAAGTAGATTTCTTTTATTGGTACTTTTACTTTTACTTAAGTATTTTTTTTTGCCTAATTATCTGTACTTTTACTTACGTAAATAGATTTTTTTATTGGTACTTTTACTTAAGTAAATTTTTTGCCTAATTATCTGTACTTTTACTTAAGTACAAAAAGTGAGTACTTCATCCACCACTGCTTACAACTTACAAACTTACTCAAATTCAGAGCTCGGGGATTACACAACTAAAACCAATTCAACTGGTTTCCAAAAGGACTCGTCTATTTAGCTGGAATTTTACTTTGAAATTTGACCTTCAATGCCATGAACTGGGGTATAGATCCCTTTGGGTCTTCATGTTGGCATTCTCACTAATTAACTACTGAAAATATTTAATTGGTACATGAATCTACACTGTGGCACAGTGGATAGCACAGTGGCCTCACAGCAAGAAGGTCGTGGTTTCATGTCCCGATGGGGACCAGGCTTGGAAGACTGTCCTTTCTGTGTGGAGTTTGCATGTTCTCCCCGTGTTTGCGTGGGTTTCCTCCGGGTCCTCCGGTTTCCTCCCACCCTCCAAAGACATGCATGCTAGGTTGATTGGCCGGTGCCAAAATTGCCCCTAGGAATGAATGTGTGTGTGGATGGTTGTATGTGTGTGGCCCCACGATAGACTGGCGACCTGTTCGGGGTGTACCCTGCCCTTTGCCTTAAATTGGCCGGGATGGGCTCCGGCACCCCCCGCAATCCCGATAGACTCATAAGAAGATGACTGACTGACTTTGGGTTCAGACAAGGCTTGAAACGCTGGCCTTTCTGTGTGGAGTTTGCATGTTCTCCATGTGTATGCATGAGTTTCTCCAGGTACTCCGGTTTCTTCCCATTATCCAAAAACAAGCATGTTAGGTTGATTGGCTGCTCTCCATTATGACATTGCCCCTAAAAATGAGTGTGTGTTTGTTTGTCTGTATGTGTGGCCCCGCAGAAGACTGAATGAAGATTTGAATTTTGAATTTAAATCTGGATCTGAAATCAGGTAGTCGTGGTTCAAAATACAAAACAAAACTTTTGGTTCAACTAGACAAAACCCAAGGCTAGTTGACTTGTACAGTACACACTATGTGTTTGGGCCTTGTGTAAATTTAAAAAAAATGTCAGTGGTTAAACGACCGCATTTTGACCGGAAGTTCTCTGGCTTGAATCCCACAAAGCCCATGTCTAGGTGTCCTTGGGGAAGACACCTAACCCCTCCCACTCCCACCATGGAGTCATTGTGGCAGCCCGCTGCTGTTGTGATCCCCTTTTCTGCCGCCAGAGGGAGCCCTGGATGTTCCTAATCAGCAAGATTAGGGTCACCTGAGGATGATTCCTGATTCCACACATCTGTGCACCCCTGCCATCTTTTTAAGGGCAATCACCCCGGACTACCCTGTCGGATCATACCATCCCTTCCAGCCAGGTCACCCTGGTTGCCTGACCATGTTTGAACTTTTTATTATTATTTGAACTTTTGAAATCCTGAGTTAATCCTGCGACCTTTGCTTTACAGACTTTCCTGAATTATGCAACAGACTTACCTGAAGGACTAGAAGGGACCCAATCCTTCAATTGGGTCCCTTCCACATCCTAAACCCTGACAGCTAGTTTGTGTAATGCCGCAAACAAGTTTCCCCTTTGAGGGATGAATGAAGTGTATTCTTTTTTTTTTCTTAAAATTCTGATAAAACCCACATTAAGAGAAAATAAAGTTAAAAGAAGCAATTTTGATAAGAAAAAATAATTGAAAGCCGGGTAAAATGTGAAAATTTTAAACAATTCACTCTAAACCAGTCTGCTTTAAATTATGTTCTCAATATCTAGAGATCATAAATTACAAAAGAATGTTATTGTAGAAAACTAAAAAACCCAGAGGAAAGAGAGCAAGAAGAATTTTAAATTGTTCAGTGGATGTAAAAAAGAGGAATTGCGATCCAGCTCTCGTAATTGGAACTAGTAGTGGATTTAATTTTTTCTTTCATGTTACTTATTTATATTGAAGCTTCTATTAAATCTGTAATATTTTCTGTATCTTCCAGATCATTGCCACAGACCAAGGAAGTCCGTCACAGTCCTCCACAGCCCGGCTCCACATTGAGTGGGTCCGTCAACCCTCGCCTTCATCTGAACCTATCACGTTTGAGGAACCTCATTTCACCTTTGCTGTCATGGAAACGGAGCCTGTCACTCACATGGTGGGCATCATCATGACGGAGACCCTTGGGCCACTGCTATGGTTCAACATCATTGGTGAGTGAACTTAGACACGAGGATAGTGTCTTCTGACTGTGGTGGACCATGTGTTTCACACCTCAATGTTCAATAGTACTCTATCTGAACCAATTCATTCCACGTTCAATGCAATCTCCTTCAACTGCAGTTATGGCCACCACACATTTAAAACATGTTTGGTTTCGCAAAACAGAATTATCATGAGGCGGTGACCACCCAATTGCAGACAGAAAACGTGGTTTACTTGAATTTGGCAGTTCATTAATACCGCAAAAAGAAAACAAAGTTTCAGTGGCATAGTAAAAGGTTATTGTAAGAATGTGTTCTTGGTCAGGCAACCAGGGAGACCTGCCTGGAAGGGATAGTATGACCCGACGGGGAAATTTGGGGTGATTGCCCTTAAAAAGATGGCAGGGTCCACAGATGTGTAGCATCAGGAATCAATCGCAGGTGTCCCTAATCAGGTTGATCAGGAACATCCAGGGCTCTTTCTGGTGGCAGGAGAGGGGATCATGACAAGAATCAATGGTCACACTAATATACATAATGAAATATTCAGATGTAAACAGTTGTACCACCCCAATTAGGTTTCTTTTGAATATGACCAAAAAGTAAATCACGCACTTTACGCCTGCCTCGTGGTTCTCTAATACGTCTACCGAACAACACAAATAGGGCCGACTGCGCAATAGGGCGCGCTGCTCATTTTGAAGAAAATCTAAGACTTTTATATGCGTCTTATGGTCATAAAAATATGGTATTTAAGAAATGTTCAGAGTAAAATACAATTCAAATCTATCTGTTATACAACTAGATATACTGTAGATATTGGGTATCCGCAAAGACCTTGCACGGTGGTATCTCAAAGCGGTTTGCAACATTTACATGAAATATTGTGGAAAAAACACTTCTGTAGAAAAAAAACTGGATAAATGATGGATAAAAATTTCATTTTTTTCATTTCTACTGTGTCTTTGAGATGAGATGGGATGACAGAAACCGCAGCAGAAAATGAAAAGACCTGCTTACTGAATAATGGCTCCTCATAGATCACGTTTCTGTGTGACTCTAAGCTTTTGCCACAGGAAAAATGATATTTGACATTGACCATATTGCCACTTACACCAAAGTGCTGACTTGTGGAGCTGCGACTCGTTCGGGAGAAAACAAACAGGTTGCAATCATCATCCATCCTTATGAGCATCCATAAAAACAGTAAAGGAGTTATTTTCAAAGGTCAGCAAAGTGCTGCGATTCTGAAGAATAGTAGAGCTCGGCAAATCATATGAGCATGCATTAAAAAGAGGACATATACGAGAACCGAGAGCGTGTTCCTAATTTGTTCAGCAAACTGATTGGAAATGAAAATGACTTTTCTTTTTATTATCACCTTCAAACGAGGAGGATATGGCTTTCTATAAATCTAATTTCATCAAACAATCAAACCTGAACAGCAACACTTTTCCCTCGTGCATTAATCCTTGAAAACGTCCTCTTTTATTTCTCTTATAAACTCAAATTTGAACATTATTTTTTTTGGCATCATTTCTCAGAATTGCAAGCCGCACACATCTGGTGCGCATCTTCTTCTCCTTCTGGCATTCCCCTTCAGGGGGCGCCACAGCAAGCCAGTTTCTTCCATCTAACCCTATCTGCTGAATCCTCTTCAGTCACGCCAGCTATCTTCGCATCTTCCAAATCTGGGACCATTGTCCTTGCCCAAAAAAAGGGTGGAATGCTCCCTGCAGGTCAGGGACAGGGTCCTGCCCCAAGTGGAGGAGTTTAAATATCTCAGGGTCTTGTTCACGAGTGGGGGAAGGATTGAGCCGGAGATCGACAGGCGGATCGGTGAGGCGCCAGCAATAACTAGGACGCTGAATCGGTCCGTTGTGGTAAAAAAAAGAGCAGAGCCGAAAAGCAAAGATCTCGATTTACAAGGCGATCTACGTTCCCACCCTCATGTATGGTCACCAGCTGTGGGTGGTGACCAAAAGAATGAGATCACAGATACAAGCGGCCGAAATGGGCTTCATCTGCAGGGTGGCTGGGCTCTCACTCACAGGTCGGGTGAGGAGCTCGGTGTTGAGCCGCTTTTGCTCCAAGTCGAGAGAAACCAGATGGGGTGGTTCGGGCATCTGGTCAGGATGCCCCCCGAGCGCCTCGCTGGTGAGGTTTTTCGGGTACGTCCCACCGGGAGGAGACCAAGAGGCAGACCCTGGACCCATTGGAGAGACTATGTCTCACAGCTGGCCGGGGAACAACTCGGGATCCTTCCAGGTGAGCTGGAGGATGCAGCCGGGGTGAGAGAAGCCTGGGCTTCCCGTCTGAGGCTGTTGACCCGTCTGATATACGTACGTGTACTTCTTCATCAAATACTTCCATCCTTTTCTCTGCTTTACCCAAACCAAGTCCTGCATTTGATCCTCATATTCCCGTTTTCCTTCTTTTTGTAGTACTTTTTTGTGCTTACTCAATGTTCTCGAACCTAAAAAATATCATCAGAATTTTTTATTTTTACACTTTTTTTTCCCTCCAACTGCTTACAACCCCACAAAGTTTGAGCTGTTTCATAAGTAAGAAAAAGAAAACGATAGATTGTTCTGAACAGTTTTCATCCATCATTTCCAACTCATCGCAACACATTTTCCGTGGCCTTGTAGAACAATAAAGGCAGTGATGACTAGACATCGAGAAAAAGTTTTAGATAAAAAAGAAGATGATTTTGATGAGGTAAAAAAGTGGAGGTTGGTGGTGTACCTTTCTGACTCTAACAGACTCATCTAATCCTATTTATGCTCATTTTTATGTGATGTTACAGAGTACGTATGTGAATGAGAGGAATCTAAATGAAAAAATGAGGTTACAGGGAAGAGAGATAAAGAAGAGAGATAAAGAAGAGTTTAAGTATCTAGGATCAACAGTCCAGAGCGATGGAGAGTGTGGAAAAGAGGTGAAGAAGCGTGTGCAGGCAGGCTGGAACGGGTGGAGAAAAGTATCAGGTGTGAAGTGTGACAGAAGAGTTTTAGCTAGAATGAAAGGGAAAGTTTACAAAACCGTGGTGAGACCGGCCATGTTGTTTGGTCTAGAAACAGTAGCACTGAAGAAAAGACAGGAAGCAGAGATGGAGGTAGCAGAGATGAAGATGCTGAGGATCTCTCTGGGAGTGACCAGGATGGACTGGATTAGAAATGAGTACATCAGGGAAAGGCAGCACGGTGGTGCAGTGGGTAGAACAATGGCCTCACAACAAGAAGGTCATAGGTTCGAGTCCCAGGTGGGGATGAGGCTTGGAACACTGTCCTTTCCGTGTGGAGTATGCATGTTCTCCCCGTGTTTGCGTGGGTTTCCTCTGGGTACTCCGGTTTCCTCCCACCCTCCAAAGACATGCATGCTAGGTTGATTGGCCGGTGCCAAATTGCTCCTAGGAATGAGTGTGTGTGTGGATGGTTGTATGTGTGTGGCCCCGCGACAGACTGGCAACCTGTTCGGGGTGTACTCTGCCATTTGCCTTAAAATTGGCCGGGATGGGCTCCGGCACCAGGAACCAGCAGGAAAGAGGACTAGAGGAAGACCAAAGAGGAGGTTCATGGATACAGTGAAGGAAGACATGAAGATAGCTGGTGTGACCAAAGAGGATGCAGGAGATAGGGTTAAATGGAAGAAACCGACTTGCTGTTGCAACCCCTGAAGGGAAATGCCGAAAGAAGAAGAAGAAGTCACGTCCCTGTTATGCTTGCTAACGAATTCACAACCTCGCTGATTTCCATCAGCCTAAATCTCAGTGAAAGCTGACAGTTTTAATAGCGTTCATATTTCATGTAGATTTCCAAGTGATGGATAAATACAGAGAAAAAAGGGTGGAGGAGAAAGGAATAAAAGGTCTCGGTGTCAGCGGTATCAGCAGGGTGGTTTTCTCTAGGAGGATAAATCAGCAGTGTTTCTCCTCTCATCAACTGCCAGATCACCACAGGAGGAAGGACTGGCCATGCTTCCTCTTCTTCCTCTCCACTCATCCGGCTGGAATGTCTATGAGGAGGAGTACTGTCACAGAGGAGTTTAAATGCTGTGAAAACATTTCTGGTTGAAGTGGAAATCAGCCCTCTGACTCCCCGGCAGTATGTGTGTATGTGTATCAGTGGCGGCTGGTGACGTGTGGCGCAGGGGCGCCGCCCCCCCGACCTGATCACCAAAAAATATATATGCATATATCTATATATACATATATAAACATGTATGTGTTTATAAGTATGCAAAACTGTCGAGTGTGAAGATTACATGCATTTTAATAATGTTTTACACCGTTTTATTTTATTTTATTTTCTTACTTCCTGTGCAAACCGGAACGAGGGCGCAGGGTACCTACGCCCAACCAGGAAAACGTATTAGTGTGTATGTGGCTTCCGGTTTTTATGGAAAAAACGTGACGTCAGCTCTAAATTTTTTCCCATTCATGTGTATTGCTAACCATAACCACGCCGGTGGGGCGCAGAGATTTTCCGCCCATCTGGTGTGTGATAGGTTTTCCTCTCTGTCAGTCTGTTACATGAACCAATCAATTAGCTATAAGCTGACCTATAAATCCCACCCACGCCACGCCCTTTCTTTTCACTGTGGAATTCTGGGAGTCTCCATCATGGCGTCGGAAGCTAGTTTAGTTGCTAACAATGCTACTGGCTTTTTCAAAGAGAATTCAGTGTCCTCCCTTCTACAGAATCCGTTTTCTAAGCGTTCTAAAGAAGAAAAAAGAAGAGTGAAGGAGCTTGGACCAGACACCCCAGAGTTGATTGTGGAACAAAACAGTGGAGATCCCGGCCACTTTTATGTGAGAGGATTTTCGCCTGCTGTCTATCAAAAGTGGCTAACTGGATGCAACATGAGAAACACTTTTTTTGTTTCCCCTGCTTATTATTTAGTTCAGCAGCAACTGAAAAGGTGTGGATATCAACAGGGGTGAGTGACTTGAAGCATTTGTCTGAAAAGTGCAAACGTCATGAAACTTGCCGCACCCATCTTGATAGTAGCTATAAGCTAGGTGTTTTTGGCAGTAGTAACATCCTGGCACAATTAAATGAAGGCTACCGAACTGGCATAAGGAAACATAATGAAGAAGTCACCAAAAACAGACACATATTGTCACAAATAATTTTATATTTATTTTATATATATATATGTTTATATATACTTTTATATAACATATCTAAAAAAAAAATTTTGTGTGTGTTTGAAAAATGTGCGCCCCCCAGTTTTTTTTACCACCAGCCGCCACTGATGTGTATGTGTCGTTTCTTTTTAAGTCGGTAAATGTGTTCGGGTTTGCCAAAAAGAGGAGTTGGAAAGTTCCTCTCGTTGGATTTGCTGTGCCAGAATCTGTGAGTGATCCCACAAGGGGATACTCAGCTGTCTCAGAGCCGCTGACACAACACGTTTGTGTGCTGACATTTCTGGATGTTGTGTCACAGTCGGTCCTAACAAGCCCGAGTGGCACAGTGACACACCATCTACAAGCTTGCCACGGCAAAGGTCACACACTGTTTTCCCACCTTTTAGATGTGATTACAACTCTTTTCAAGATTTTTTTTTTCTTGCTGATATTTTTGTGTTTTTCTTTTACTAAGAATAAAACAATATTACAAATTAGTGACTTATACAGGATGTACCCTGCTTTTTATTTCGGTTCCGTTGTCTTCCGCTTATCTGGGGCAGAGTCATGGGGGCAACAGCCTCAAACGGGAAGCCCAGGGTTCTCTCACCCCGGCTGCATCCTCCAGCTCACCTGGTAGGATCCCGAGTCATTCCCCATCAAGCTGTAAAACGAAGTCTCTGCAGCGGGTCTGGGGTCTGCCTCTTGGTCTCCTTCCGGTGGGACGTGCCCGAAACACCTCACCAGCGAGGCGCTCGAGGGGGCATCCTGACCAGATGCCAGAACCACCCTATCTGGCTTCTCTTGACCTGGAGGAAAAGCGGCTCGACACCGAGCTTCTCCCGGATGGCAGATCTCCTTACCCGATCTCTGAGTGAGAGCCCAGCCATCCTGCGAAGGAAGCTCATTTTGGCTGCTTGTATCCGCAATCTCATTCTTTCGGTCACCACCCACAGCTGGTGACCATAGGTGAGGATGGGGACGTAGATCGACTTGTAAATCGAGAGCTTTGCTTTTCGGCTCAGCTCTTTCTTTACCACAACGGAACAATGCAGCGTCCTAGTTATTGCTGATGCTGCACCGATCCACCTGACGATCTCCCCCATGGTCAGGAGAGTAGTCTGTTCCCCCTCTGTGTTCTGTTACCACCCTCCCTCTTGTCTGTGTATGTGCAACAAGTCACACCTGAAACACATCTACTCATCTGCTGCAGCATAAATGGATCAGTTATTCACACACTCTTCGCCAGATTGTTTGTTTACCATGCTTGACCTGTTTTCCAGTTTTTGGCTCCAGCTCCTACATCAGAACCTGCCTAATTAATCTGTTTTTGTCTTCTTTATTTGGACTTTTTATCAAGCTAATAAATCTGCTTGTGATTTTTTCATCTGAGCCTGTCTGTTGTGTCATGGGTATATTTTTGGCCTTAGCTCCACACCATGACACCCACTCATGAATAAGACCCCAAGATACTTAAACTCCTCCACCTGGGGCGAGGAACCTGTACCTGACCTGCAGGGGGCACTCCACCCATTTACTTGTACTGGCTCTTTTTTTTCCCTTTGTAACTCAATGTTGAACATGTGACTCAGAAAATGCACGTATAGATTTTAAAATTGGGCCTCAAAAAATTAACATGTTAATGCAGTGGATTTTACTCATTTAACTGCATCAATCCTGCCCCAAGTGGAGGAGTTTAAGTATCTCGGGGTCTTGTTCACGAGTGGGGGAAAGATGGAGCGGGAGATCGACAGGCGGATCGGTGCGGCATCAGCAATAACTAGGACGCTGCATCGGTCCGTCGTGGTAAAGAAAGAGCTGAACCAAAAAGCAAAGCTCTCGATTTACAAGTCAATCTATGTTCCAATCCTCACCTATGGTCACCAGCTGTGGGTGGTGACCGAAAGAATGAGATTGCGGGCACAAGCGGCCGAAATGAGCTTCCTCCGCAGGGTGGCTGGGCTCTCACTCAGAGATCGGGTGAGTAGCTCTGCCATCCGGGAGGAGCTCGGTGTCGAGCCGCTCCTCCTCCAGGTCGAGAGGAGCCAGATGGGGTGGTTTGGGCATCTGGTCAGGATGCCCCCCCTCCCCCCGAGTGCCTCGCAGGCGAGGTGTTTCGGGCATGTCCCACCGGGAGGAGACCAAGGGGCAGACCCCGGACCCGCTGGAGAGACTATGTCTCACGGCTGGCCGGGGAACGACTTGGGATCCTTCCGGGTGAGCTGGAGGATGCAGCCGGGGAGAGAGAGGCTGTTGCCCCCGCGACCCGACCCCGGAACGAGCGGAAGATGACGGAACGGAACGGAACTGCATCAAACTGACCACAAAAAAAAAAAAAAAAAATCCCCGACAAAGGCAGCAAGTCGTGTTACCACCCAGCGAGCACAAGCGCACTGCAAGAGCGTAGAAGACTCGTTTCTTGTGGGTACGATGGAACAACTGAGCGAGCTAGCGCAAAGTTTGGTAACCCGCAGCCAAGGAAAAAACAAGGCAACAAACCCTCATTTAAGCAATATTTTAATACAGATGTACATATTTTTTCTTCCTTTTATGTCCCTCGTAGTGTCACACAGCTTCCCTTCCCAGTTTGTTTATGCCATGTTGTTTTTGTGGAGGCAGCAGAGCATCAAATTGTCATCTGTGGGGCATTTTTTATTGGTTTCTATAAATTTTGCCTGGAAGAGGTCAGTCCCACATGCTGCAGAAGAAAGCTAGCACGCTTTATGTTATGCTGGTGGTCCGTCAACCATCAAACCAACCAATCCGCTCATTTCCTCTGTGATTTACATTTCCTCACCATCTCGGCATGTACACGATAGGCTGTCATGTTTCTGTTTTATTTCTAATCCCTCTAAAGTCATTTATCAGTGCCCCTAATCTTGGCCCCAGCACATAGGGGCTGTTGTGTCATAAGATTTCTCTCCCAGCGAGATATGATCAGGTATTTATTGCCATGCTTTGCCTCTCTTTGCTCTAGCAGCAGAACCCAGATGCCTATCAGCATTCACTGGCAAAGCGATAACTCACAGAGACAGATTAGGTCTCCCTTCTCTGTCAGAATAACTCACACCTCATACAAATCCACCCAAAAAACAACATGCTGCATGAAGAGGAAAGGTGGGAATAAAATCAAACACTCCAGACAAAGTGAAGATGAGGACGGTTGTTTGTCGATGGACTTGCATGCTCCTCTCGGTTCACTAGGGTGTGATGCATGTGTGTGCGCTGCAGTGGGTCTCAGCTGGGTGGGAACGGTTTTGTTTGAGGGTCAGGACTTGCAGGTTTAAAGTCATGGCTTTAACACTAGAAGCTCCGAGATTTTCTCAACCTCCTGTCTACCCCAGAAAGGGTCATCTGCCACCTCTTTCTGACCTGCACAATGAGGAGCAGAGTCGTTTTTGTGATTCAATTAGAGTCTCCTAGTCCTAGTCTCCGAGTGTTAAGCACCTTCCAAAAGACTCTTAAGTGTCTTGTTTTAATAACTCAAGCAGAAGGCCTGGTGTCTCAAGACACCTCCACGGGCTTTCAGGTTGTGGTGGTCAATTGACCCCTTTGTGAGGGTTCTAGTGTCACGCACAAAAAGTCGTGCATCACCCTACTCGCCTGATAGGACAACTTTGGCTTACATTATAAGTGTACAAACTGATTATTTATTCCCACAATCTATGATCCACTGCATAGATGATCGTGGACTTTAGGAAAGTCACAGCCCCCATAACCCCCCTTGCACTGACAGACTCCCCCATCACCTCTGTAGACTCTTTCCGCTTCCTCGGCACTACCATCACACAGGACCTAAAGTGGGAGCCGTCCATCAGCTCCCTGATCAAAAAGGCCCAGCAGAGGATGTACTTTCTGCGGCAGTTGAAGAAAGCCAAGCTGCCCGCCCAGATGTTGGTGCAGTTTTACACAGCCGTCATCGAGTCCATCCTCACCTCCTCCATCACCGTGTGGTACGCTGGAGCCACAGCCAGGGACAAACATAGACTGCAGCGCAATGTGCGCTCCGCAGAGAAGGTGATCGGCTGTAGCCTTCCATCTCTCGAAGACCTGTACGTCTCCAGAACTCGGGGGCGTGCAGGTTGGATAGCAGCTGACCCTTCCCATCCTGGACATGGACTTTTTGAGCGACTCCCCTCGGGCAGGAGGGTCCGGTCCATTCGGACCAGAACGTCCCGCCACAAAAACAGCTTCTTCCCTTCTGCCATTGGACTAATGAATACTTTATAACCTGGATCCCCACATCTCTTAGTCACTTCCCTCTTGTCACTTTACTATCTTTATTATTTTCTATGACATTGCACTACACTTCTTTTTCTTTCTGAGCACTCTTAGTTTTGTTAAAATTACTTTTATTTATTTTATTTTTATTTTATATTTTTGCACACCTGTATCAAAACAAGTTCCTAGTCTCTGATGTTCTTCATTAACATGGCAATAAAAGCATTCTGATTCTGATTAGATCTTAGTTTTGCACTTAAACGGAGGGAATGCCCAAATTTGACAGTGCTTTCGATTGCTTCTCGGCAACACAGAGCCCCATCTTTAAAGGTCCCCTATTATGCTTTTTTTCCCTTATTTTATCCTGTGCTATGTATCTGATATGCATATTTTTACATTCCGCCACAATCTCAACACAATAGTTTTTAAATACTACCCTGTTTAGGAGCGCAGTTTCAGACCCGGAAGTCAAAACAGCTTGTTTCAGTCTTTTTTTATTTTTTTTTTCCCGGGACCCGCCCCGTTGGTTGCGATTGGTTGTCATTCATTGTGATTTCCCCACCCACCCAGCACAGCGTGGAGCGGGAGGGGCGAGGTGTGCTTCACAGTAGAGTGAAGCACGGAAATGGGTGGAGAGCAGGGTGGAGAGCAGGTAGAAGTGGGGGAGGGTGTTTGAGCTGCAGGGGGCTGAACAAAAAACAGATGTACGTCACTATGTTCCACCAGTCGTTAGAGGTTTGGAGAACACGCCCCTTACTTTGACTTTAAATATCTCAAAATAGCATGAATCACAATAAAACACACTTTGGGGGATTGTTTGGGGTAGTACTAAGTAAAATAAAAGGTTAAAACCTCATAAAAGTCAGTTTTGCATAATAGGGGACCTTTAACTCGTGCATTTGTTTTATTATTGTAACCTGGTTAGAATTGGGTTTGGATTAGTTTTTGATCTGCAAATAATTTAAAGGGCGATGAAAACATGAATGGATCGTTGCTTCCTGATGAGAGTTTCAATTTTCTGGAAGACGTCGTCACATGTAGGCTGATAGTTAAAAAAAAAAAAAAATTGATCGATCTTCATTTATGGCCTTCACCTGCACCCTGAACCCTGTTACAGGTGATCCGATCAGAGAAAATGATGTTTTCCCAGCGGGAAAGCTGATCTGATTGGGTTCGTGTTGGCTGAGGAGAGGCCAGGGATCTTCCTCCACCCCACGTTGGTAGGTCAGCTAACCTGGAGCAAAACCAACTCTCCGGCAAACAAATCAGAGGAAGATCTAATAGAAAGTTTGACTGTTTTTCGTGATTAAACCGAAAAAAAAAAACAGTTTCAGATTGATCATGAAACCGCTAACTCCGCTGTTGGAGAACAAATGAAGAGAACAAATGACGCTAACAACTGAACGAGCTAGCGCAACTTAACAATGATACTCCACTGTTTTATTAAAGCGTTTTGATCCTTTATGGCTCGAGGATTGTCGAACAGAGTGGGATCTTGTTAGGGTTTCATCACAGTCACCTTGGATATTGATCCACTATGCTAAAACAGACACTTCAAATAATTAATACTCGTCATACTTCAGTGGTTTTAACAGACAATCGCGTCATACAGCCTGTTAAAAAGCAATAAAGTTCCTTTCAAAGCTTGAAGGCATTGCTGTGTTTGAAAATGCTGGGATTAACGTGTACCAAGCTATAAAATATTTACATCTCCTTGTTAGATACAGACTACGACATCATGTTGGAGTTTGTTGTGACAGCTGACTACCATCATCACAATTCAAGATGGAAATTTACAAGATTCTAAGGCCCCGCCCACACGTAGCCGGGTATTTCTGAAAACACAAAAACTGAGTTTTTTTTACTCAAGACCGGCGTTTTTGAAAACTTCGGCCAAAGTGGAGATTTTGGAAAACTCAGTTTTTGCGTTTGCGTATGAACGTACGAAAACAGAGATTCACGTTTTTATGCGTCACTACCTGCGACAAGTAATCCACATACGTCATTCGGGTGCATCCTTCTTTGGATCGCTAACAAGGTTTGGGCAGCATGGACCCAATCTATATTTTCCTTTGTTTTAACTTTGGAAGGAGACGGCAGCTCAGTGGTTAGAGCGTTTGCACGCGGACCAGAAAGTTGCGTGTTCGCGTCCCACAGAGAGCACGTCTAGGGTCCTTGGAGAAGACACCTAACCCCCACTTCTCCCACCATTGGCGCCGTCGAAGGGCAGCCTGCTGCGGTGTAAGGAGTGCAGCACACAAATTTCCCCGGTGAGGGATGAATAGAGTAATTCATTTTTTATTTATTTATTTTTTTATAGTCGATGACGACTTTTAAAAACAATTCCACCTTCTTGTCGGTCCACACAAATGAGATGCCTGGCGCCATGTTTCAGGTTTTGCGGAAATGACGACAGAAGTGCTCTGATTGGATAGCTCAGAACTTAGGTTTACATCAATACTGCCGACTACTGGTCTGGCATGCTCATAATCGCACTAAGAAGCGTATTTGTACGGCTCCATGTGGATGCGAGCAATTTCCTAAAACGGAGGACAGCAGATATGTGTTTTCAAAAATACCTGGCTACATGTGGACCGTGCCTAAAACTCTCTTTACAAGAGTAAATAGTAGTATTTCTAAAATTGGTTATTTTTCTTTGGAGTGTGACATCCTTTGTGTTTTGAGATTCTATCTTTGTTCATCAATCACCAGCACTTGTGTGGGACAGGAAACATTCACTGACACACATTCTATTATCTGAATGATCTAAAATCACGGGCATGGGTCTGAGAACACCTGAGCTTTAATCTTGATCAACAATGATCTCCGAGATGAGTGATGGACCAATTGGCCTGCCCCCGTGCCACCCAAGTCCTGACCCAGATAAACATTTAGAGGATGGATTGCTGGATAAAAATGTAAGCCTCTGTTATTTGAGGAACGTTTCACCTCCTGCTGACTTACATAAGTAAAAGATTTGTTCTGCACGGCTGGTAGCAGAAGGAAAGAATCCTGGAACCGTAGTGAGATCTCACATTTTCACTGGAGATGATCAGCAAAGTGAAAAATTGCCTTCTGAGAAAATCATCCTGCCTGTGTGCTGGCAGTATATAAAGCTAAGCTGATTCTCCTGAAAACTTCCCGAGTACTGACGTGTGTCTTATAAGAAGTCAATCCAGGGATTAGAAATGTAAATCTCTGCCCTGAACGTGTGTGGGGTTAATCTCTAGTATTTCAGTTTGATCATTTACAGGAGGCTTACACAAACCCATGGTGGTTACTCAGAGGTCAAACAGGAAGAACAAGATTTGTGTTTGATGAAGAAAAATGTCCGCACAGCATTTTATTCCACGCAGAAATAAAGAATCAGTTAGATAAAAGTGATGTTAAACACCATCTGGCTGAGCAGGCAGGTTTACCTTTCTCCCATTTGGACATACAACCTCCTGAGATAGAAAGAAGTGAAGCGAGACAAACCAAAAGGGTGCAGAGTAAAAAGCCAGGAGAGGAAATAGTGAAGGATGGCGCCAAAGGACGGAGATATGAGCAGATGGTCAAAGTGAGTCACAGGGAATGGAGATTAAAAGTGCTGTTTGTTGTATAATTAGGTGATTTGCAGGGTTGGAAGGAACAAGTGTTCCGTTTATTACGTTCCGTCGTCTTCCGCTTCTCTGGGGCCGGGTCGCGGGGGCGACAGCCTCAGACGGGAAGCCAGGGTTCTCTCACCCCGGCTGCATCCTCCAGCTCACCCAAAAAATCCCGAGTTGTTCTCTAGCCAGCTGTGAGACATAGTCCCTCCCTCTTGGGGTCTGCCTCTTGGTCTCGACCCTCTTGGTCTTGGTCTCGACCCAGTGGCATGTGCCCAAAACACCTCACCAGCGAGGCGCTCGGATGGCATCCTGACCAGATGTCCGAAACATCGCATCTGGATTCCCTCAACCTGGAGGAGGAGCGGATCGACAATGAACTCCTCCCGGATGGCAGAGCTCCTCACCCGATCTCTGAGTGAGAGCCCCGTGGAGGACTACCGAAGCTCATTTCGGTCGCTTGTATCCGCGAACTCATTCTTTCGGTTACCACCCACAGCTGGTGACCATAAGTAAAAGTGGGAAAGTAGATCAACTTGTAAATCGAGAGCTTTGCTTTTCGGCTCAGCTCTTTCTTTACTACGACGGATCAATGCAGCATATATGGAACAAGTAATGCATCATCATTTAATGTGTTATCAAGAAAAAAGCTGGCGATATATTACTGGTTGCAAACGAAGTCCATCCAAATGCTGAAAAGAAGCATTATGGCGATGACTCTTCCTGTTGAGCGACATGGCGGACTAGAGGTTCAAGGCATCTGGTCAGGATGCCCCCCGAGCGCCTCGCCAGCAAGGTGTTGTGGGCACGTCCCACCGGGAGGAGACCAAGGGGCCGACCCCAGACCCGCTGGAGAGACTATGTCTCACAGCTGGCCGGGGAACGACTCGGGATCATTCCGGGTGAGCTGGAGGATGCAGCCGGGTTGAGAGAAGCCTGAGCTTCCCTTTTGAGGCTGTTGCCCCGCAATCCAACCCCGGAACAAGCGGAAGATGACGGAACAGAACGGAGTTGATGATATATTACTGGTTGCAAACGAAGTCCATCCAAATGCAAGACGCATTATGGTGATGACTCTTCCTGTTGAGCGACATGGCGGACTAGCGGTCTGAATGGACTGCAAGTTTTGTTGTTGTATACATTAACTTTGGTATTATCAATCCTTTTAATTCAATCATTTAAATTTTAGCACAGATTATACATGACATTTGCTTGTGAGACGTTATTGTATTAGTGGCCTTTCAGACTAATGCAATCATTTGTTTAGTCATTTCTATTCATTAAAATGAAAATGCAAATAATTTACATATCTAGTTAATTAGACTGAAAGTTTTATGTCGTCAGATTTATTTTGGTTTAAACAACTTGCAACTATTCATCATTCATTCATCTACAGGGGTGTCCAAATCCGGTCTTCAGGAGCCGGTGTCCTGAAGGTTTTCCATATGTTCTTGCATCTGCACACCCAATCCAGTTAATTGAGTCATAGTGCCAGATTCCATTGGCTGTTGATTTCACTTTCTGTGCATCAGCTGTCTTGAGCCAGGAACGTGTGGAAAACCATTAGGACACCGGCCCTCGAGGACCAGCTTTGGACACCCCTGATCTAAGTCTACCTCGACTTCTTCAAGTCGAGAGTCAGAGTACATCCTGGACAGGTCGCCAGTGTGTTGCGAAGTCCCACGCACTTATTCCTAAATTTTCACAGTGGCCACCATCAAACCTCACATTTGTGGAGAGTGGAAGGAAACCAGAGTACCAAGAGAAAACCCATGAATGCAAACTCCACACAGAAAGACCAGTGTTCCAAGCCTCGTCCCACTTGAATCCCAATCTTCTTGCTGAAACCACTGCGTCTAGTGCTATTCAAAGACTTGTAAAATATTATAAAAAAAAGGTTGAGTTTTGTGGTTTCAAATGTGCATAAATCAATCTAAAATCAAGTACTTGATTGGTGTTGTCATATATTTTAAAAGACCACGTTTATTTAGGCAGTGGGTGGCATAGGGGCCTCCCAGCAAGAAGGGCGGGATATAAGTCCCAGGTGGGGATGAGGCTTGGAATGTATGTGTTAGTTTTCTCCAGGTACTCCGGTTTCTTCCCACCCTCCGAAAACATACATGTCAGGTTTATTAGCTGCTATGAAATTGGACATCGGAATGAGTGTTGGTGCGGATGGTTGTGTGTAGGGCTGAAACAACTAATCAAATTAATCGATTATAATCGATTATTGAAATAGTTGTCGACTAATTTAGTCATCGATTAATCGTTTAGAAAGTTTTTTTGTGTATTTTTACTCATGTTAACCTAGGCCATTTTTGTTTGGTACTGTACCTCTGAACAAGGTTAAATTTTCAAATCTAAAACTGTTAACGATTTCTTGTTTTTAAATGTGATCCTGGATGGTCAACATTTTACATTTTATGTTTTTTTAGCCAGTACTATAAAATACATTTTATGGGTGCTCGTGATTTACCTTTACTGTACACAGTAAGTAGATTTATTATTTTATATTTGCTGTAGAAATGGTAATATTCTCCCTCTTTATTTCACAGAAAGATTAACATTTTTACTTATTAGAATGAGCCCAACGTGTTGTTTAAGTGGTTATGAGTTGTGTTTTGCATAACTACATTCAATAAAATGCCAAAAAACTATTATTTATTAAGTTGTCAATTTTACCCGATTAATCGATTAATCGAGCCAATAATCGCCAGAATAATCGATCATCAAAATAATCGTTAGTTGCAGCCCTAGTTGTGTGTGTGTTGCCCCGCGACAGACTGGCGACCTGTTTGGAGTGTACCGTGCCCATCGGCTTTAATCAGCAGGGATAGGCTCTAGCACCCACCGTAACCTCATCAGGAATAAGTGGTTCAAACGAAGAATGAATGAGTTTCGCAATAACTTTGATGATTTATGACTAATGTTAGAAACAAAAAGTAGATGATCGAAGAAAAAGAGAAAAAAGACTTATTTCTTGTTTAATTTGATCGAATGACATTGAGTTAAATATCAAGTTTTATCTCATAAATTTTGACCTTCTACATCCACCCCTCCAGTAGTTTTTATTTCAACTCGATTGAAGCTTTTTTTATTATTCTGTTGTTTTCTAGAAAGATTTTCTTTCAGATGTGTTTGCTTTGAAATTTCAAGGTTGTGCTGCGGAAGGAAATAAAAGCAGAAGAATGAACTCTCAGTGACGACGTCTGTGGTTCATAAAATATTATCGTTTTATAAGATTTTATGGATTGTAATGTGTATTTAGTGAAATATCTTGTGTGGAATGATTCATAGCAGAAGATCAAATCAATCTTGATGTTAATGTTATTTTCTCTACTTTGTTGGGAAAATTACAGAAAGTTTATCTCTTTGGTCTTCCTCTAGTCCTCTTCCCTGGTGGTTCCAAACCCAGCATCCTTCTGCCGATGTACTCTCTCTCTCCTCTGCACATGTCCAAAACCATCTCAGTCTGGCCCTTTCTGTCTTTATCTCCAAACCTCTGACATGTGCTGTTCCTCTGATATACTCGTTTCTAATCCTGTCCATCCTGGTCACTCCCAGAGAGATCCTCAGCATCTTCATCTCTGCTACTTCCATCTCTGTTTCCTGTCTTGTTCTCAGTGCTACTGTTTCTAGACCAGTGCTTCTCAATTATTTCCTGTTTTATAAAGACGCAGCTAATAAATTTTCTCGTGAGGACAAAAAGGATTTAAGTTTATTATTTATTTTAAAAAAAGATTTTTTTTCAGGCTGGTCTTATTTTGTTTTTCTGCCACATCTTTAGACCGGTCAGACACTAAACTGGTCCGTAGCTTAGGAAAGGTTGGGGACCTCTGCTGTAATGGATGTGCAATTACACTTTATTCTAGTACAGCAAAAAAAAAAAACATGTTCCACAGGGTCACACGCGCCCTCCCTGGCATGCATCCCATTATTTGAGAAGCACTGTTCTAGACCAATCAGTATGGCCGGTCTCACCACGGTTTTGTGCACTATCCCTTTTATTTTGCTGAAACTCTTCTATCACATGTCACACTTTTCTCCATGAGATACTTTTCTCCACTCGTTCTAGCCTGCCCGCACATGCTTCCTCACCTCTTTTCCACACTCTCCATTGCTCTGGACTGTTGATCTTAAGTACTTCAAATCTTCCACCTTCTTTATCTCTTTTCCCTGTAACCTCACTTTTCCATTTGGGTCTTACTCTGACTAATCTTCATTCCTCTTCTTATATTGTATAAGAAGATTATATTTATATTTTATTATATTTTACAATGATATTTTAACCCACAGTGACATCCGATTATCTCCAATTTGTTGCTAAGCTGGAGACTTTTGGGCAAAAAGCTTGAAGGTGCAGCTTCATACACACATAGAACACCTGGCTGCATCCTCCAGCTCACCTGGAAGGATCCCAAGTTGTTCCTCGGCCAGCTATGAGACATAATCTCTCCAGCGGGTCCGGGGTCGGCCCCTTGGTCTCGTCCAGGTGTGACGTGCCCGAAACACCTTGCCCACGAGGCGCTCTGGAGGCATCCTGACCAGATGCCCGGACCTCTAGTCCGCCATACTAAGTAACTATTATCATCCCAAATTCCCACCTTCTACAGACTCGTATCAGCATGTCCTGGTATCATGGATGGTTGATGGAGGAATTCATCTGAGGCAGATCCAGCGGTTTTTCCGACTTGTCTTTTTTTTGGTGGCGTTCCAACTGAACGTTTGAGAAAATAAATTATTCAGCATCGTGTCTGAATGTTTCTGCTCACTCGAGTTGAGGTGGGAGTTTTATTATTTCAGAATTAGGGATCAAATGAAAGAAAAAAACTCAAATATCATCAGATGTCCTAGGGGGTCACTGGAGATGCACTCTGGGAAGGTCGCAACTCAAACACACGCATACACACTCTTAGTGGCAATTTGATAAGGATCAATCAGTCAAGTGTACCTGTTTTATGTGAATGGGCGGAAGTCAGAGAACAAATGAAAAACTCATGTTTACATGGAAAGATCATGCCCATTCCACACAGAAAGGCCAGTGTTCAAAGCCAGGACTTGAACCAGCAACCTTCCTGCTGTGCGACAGCAGTGCTATCCAAAAAGCCTCCATGCTGCTTAATCTAAAACTTGCTTATCTGTCATATTTCAGCTGGTGACGAAGAAAAAGACTTTGACATCCAAAAGAACTCAGGAACGATCTCGATCGCCCGACGTCTGGATGCTGCACAACGCTCCAACTACAACCTGACGGTGCAAGTGACCGACGGCCACCACACCGCCACCACACAGGTTAGAAAACCGAAAAGAAACTAAACCAAAGTTTAAATTACTTTCCGACAAACAAAAGAAAAATTGCTAATGAGAGATTTAAAAAAATCCTGCTTTTATAAAATTACTACAACTGTTTTTTGAACAAATGAGAAAAACAGTGGATGAGTTTAAGTATCTCGGGGTCTTGTTCACGAGTGGGGGAAAGATGGAGCGGGAGATCGACAGGTGGATCGGTGCGGCATCAGCAATAACTAGGACGCTGCATCGGTTCGTCGTGGTAAAGACAGAGCTGAGCCGAAAAGCAGAGCTCTCGATTTACATGTCGATCTACGTTCCAACCCTCACCTATGGTCGCCAGCTGTGGGTGGTGACCGAAAAAATGAGATCGCGGGCACAAGCGGCCAAAATGAGCTTCCTCCGCAGGGTGGCTGGGCTCTTACTCAGAGATCGTGTGAGGAGCTCTGCCATCCGGGAGGAGCTCGGTGTCGAGCCGCTCCTCCTCCAGGTTGAGAGAAGCCAGATGGGGTGGTTTGGGCATCTGGTCAGGATGCCCCCCGAGCGCCTCGCGGGCGAGGTGTTTTGGCACGTCCGGGAGGAAGGAAGGAAACCAAGGGGCAGACCCCGGACCCGCTGGAGAGACTATGTCTCACAGCTGGCCGGGGAATGACATGGGATCCTTCCGGGTGAGCTGGAGGATGCAGCCGGGGAGAGAGAGGGCTGGGCTGCCCGTTTGAGGCTGTTGTCCCCGCGACAAGCGGAAGATGACGGAACGGAGAAAAAAATATTTTTTTGGAACATTTGATCCAAACACCTAAGTTTTTTTTTTTCTCCAAAGGGTGGTTTGTAGTTGTTCAATTTCACAGTAAAACCGTAGTATTTTTACCCCCTCCGTGTGATCAAAGTGATAAAAAAGTGCACATGATGACAAATTAGAGTCACGGATCTAAGCAGCACCGCTCAGATCCACCAACAGCTACAAGCAACTACCTTCCACTTTTTTAAATCCATATCTTGCTTTTATTTTGGAAACATTTTCGCAGAAGTAACTACTTTGAGTCCCTGCTGGCAGTCCAGTTTGAGTGCTGTTTTGGGAATAACTTTGAATCCCTAACTTCCACGTTTCTGTTGTTCATACTGAGTTTCCATTTTCTCCGACCTGCAGGCCTACATCCGCGTGCTGGACATGAACGAGCATCGGCCTTTCTTCTTAAAGCAGCTTTACGAGGTGAGCAGAGTTCTTAGAAATGCAAAGTAAAGAAGAGAGAGGTAGCAATAATACACAGAAAGGAGATATTTTGGTTGTAATTAGGGGGTTATCAGGATGCAACCAGATGTGGAAAGCACCGACAGAACATCAACACAACATAAAACATGTCATTAAGAATGTTTCAAGAAGCAAAACTTTCTGCTCTGTATTTTTCAAAACAAGTCTGTAATAATGAGTTTAATGGGAAAAGATTCTTGTTTGTGACGAACTAATAGATGCATAGATGGATTTCTGTGAGCTTGCTGGTCCCATCAGACATTTGATGTTTCTTGTTATTGTCAGGGTGTGGAATGCAGGTGGAAAAAGGAGGACCCAATTTCAGACAAGAAACAAGATTTATTGAATAAAAGAGTTTGTTACTGTACTTAAGTAGAAAAAATGTGTATCTGTGCTTTACTTAAGTAAAATTTGAGACCTGTACTTTTACTTCGCTACTTTTTAAAAGTGTGTTTTACATTTTTTGTTACATTTTCGGTCAGGAATTTGAAAAATACACAGTTTTTTAGCGCAGCTTGAAGACGCATTGCCAAAATCAAAAGGAGCAGTTGATCAGGAGAAGAAGTAATGAATCGAGGACCAATCAGAATCTAGAGTAAACAATTTTCACATTCATTCAGCACCAAAAAACTAACATCAAATATAGCACAAATTAAAAAGAGTCAGAAGATCGTTGTTCGTTGTGTTTACTTCTAAATAAACCTTTGAGCCGTCATTACACAGAGCAGGGGCGGATCCAGGATTTTCTAAAGGAGGAGTGTTGGGGGGCAAAGGGGGGAGGCGGTCATTGACAAAACCAATACAGGGTGACTGGGGGCCTCTCCCCCAAAACATTTTAAAAAATAAGTGTAATTTTTCTGCATTTTGTTGGCCCATTCGCTGGCCCTGATAGGGGATAGCTTGACTAGTCCCCTTTCCTTTCTTCTTTTTTTGTTAACCAAAAAAGGGGGGGGGTGCGCGTAATGCCCCAGCAGAGTATTTATCTGTGACCCTACAGCACAAAAAATAACATTTGAATTATGGTTGAATACTTTTACTTTTCACTTAAAAAGTAAAATTTACACCAATTACTTTTGTACTTTTACTTAAGTAGATTTTTTTTATTGGTACTTTTACGTTTACTTAAGTATTTTTTGCCTAATTTTCTGTACTTTTACTTAAGTACAAAAAGTGAGTACTTCATCCACCACTGATCCGACACCTTCAGGGAAGACAGGCTGCCTATTTAAGGGCAGCTGCACAAAGTCCTTCAGGTGTCTAAAATCAGGCGAATGAGAGAAGGCCCGGATTCCCTCTGATGGTGTGGGAGGGAACATGACATAAACTCCTCCTCAATAGCCACCTCCAGGTGGTCGGGGATCTAGTGACATAGCTTGACATGGCATGGCGTGGCTTGACTCGGCGCGCATCTTGACGTGGCTTGACTCGGTGTGCGGCTTGACTTGGCGCGCAACCTGAAAGGGGCTTTTGCAGTGATCCTGGGCAGGGACATTTGGCAGTGATCATGGGCAGGGGTCTTTTTGCAGCGATCCTAGGCAGGGTTTTTTGCAGCAATCCTGGGCAGGGGCTTCTACAGTGATTCTGGGCAGGGGCTTTTGCAGCAATCCTGGGCAGGTCTAAGACCTCTGTCAGCTGGGTCCGTTCATGGTCGGGTGAACGGATCCATTTTTCTATCTAAGTTTTATTAGAATAATAATCTCCATCAGGAAAACAAAGCAGCTTTTTTTCTGCCTTAGATTAAAAAAAAAAAAAAAGATGATTTAGTAAGTTTCTCTCCTCTGTTTATGAGACACAAATATTGACGAAAAGTAATGAAAGGAAATATTTTTAGATTAAAAAAAGGAAGGTTCAGAAAAGTTTGCTGGATGCAACTTAAAACTGTTTAATGACACTTTTCTTATGAACACAGCGGGTACAAAGTGTTCAAATTTTGAGGAACAAACATAAAAAGGATTAAACTCTCGGCACTTTGGAGGAAGTTTATTTTTAATCATTTTTTTTATTTTTGCAAACAGATCTTTAAAAAAAAAAAAAACTTTCTGAAATTAGTTTTTAGACATTTCTGTCTGCATGTGGACTTAGTGAAGGCTCGAATGACTGCGATGACTTTTGTTTTGTGTTTTGGACTGTGTATCCTTAATGGGTCGCTGGGGGTGCCGAAAACTATCCCGACTGATTTTAGGCGAGAGGCAGGGTACACCCCAAACAGGTCACCAGTCTGTTGTGGGGCCACACACACACAACCATCCACAGATGCACTTATTCCTCGGGGCAATTGTACAGAGGCTAATCAACCTAACATGTATGCTTTTTGAGGGTGGGAGGAAATCGGAGTATCCGGGGAAACCCACACATACACAGGGTAAACATGCAAACTCCACACAGACAAGCCAGTGTTTCAAGCCTTGTCTCATCCGGGACCCAAAGCCCACCTTGCTGGCCAATATGCAAACCATTGCCCTACCTCATAGTCCATGATCTGACTGTCAGACCCTGAATTGATATTCTCCGAGATCACTCAAATTCCATTTGAGCTTTCTAAAATAAAAAGTCAGAGTTTAATTTCTGAGAGGATTCATATCTAGATTAAAAGGTCATTAATTAACCCTCTGTGTTCTGTGGATGTCTTGTTTTATTTCTTATACGAACTAAAACATTTCTGGTCTTGTTTTTCTGATCTTGCTTAAAAGGTCAGAGTTCCTGAGGACACCTCACTGTGGAAAGACATCCTGCAGATCAGTGCTCAAGACATCGACTCCAACAGCAAGCTGATCTTCTCCATTCACAGCAGCCTTCATCCAGATAGCAGCAAGTTCTTCCATCTGGACCCAAAGAGTGGAGTACTGGTTCTAACAGAGGAGCTGGACTATGAGAAGATCTCTGTTCATACGCTTATAATCATGGTAAAGACAAAGTAATTAAAACAGAATAGAAGAATGTGAACCAGAAACAAGACAGGCCGTGGATTATTCTCATTTATCAACCATATTATATCGTGGATATTCAAAATATGTTGGTTGGACCTTGTAAGAGAGCATCTCACAGAGAAAAATACAAGCGGGAAAGCTTGGGTTGGCAGAGTTAAAGATGAGGACAGGATGCCCCAATTGGCCCTTTTTTGCCCTAAAA
Organism: Neostethus bicornis; assembly: GCA_902685375.1. Lineage (NCBI taxonomy): Eukaryota > Metazoa > Chordata > Actinopteri > Atheriniformes > Phallostethidae > Neostethus > Neostethus bicornis. Next base: position 6,432,421 of record CACRXE010000076.1, on the reverse strand, counting down.
ATACAGTAATATTTTTTCAACATAAGGCCTGATTCTTGTTCTTGTGGCGCTTTTTTGACTGTCTAAGATAATTAGTCTGCTCAGACAAAGTAATAAAATCAATGCAAATCAACATAACTGTGAGGGCCCTGTGCCCTTTCCTGCTGCTGCTGCTGCTCTCTCTCTCTCTCTCTCTTTCTCTCTCTCTCTCTCTCTCTCTCCTCTTTCTCTATCTCTCTCTCTCTCTCTCTCTCCTGTGTGCAGGAGACTGTCCGCTGCCACAAAGTGAATTGATTGAGAGCAGCTGCATCTCTATTCCTGCTGGCTGCCGCCTGACACATACATGTTCCAAGCTCTGCTCCTTTTTTATTGTTGGTTATATGAAGATTATTGTTAATAAAAGGCGTTAAAAGGTCCGCCTGCCTTCCTCGTCTTCTGTTTTGTCGGACCCCGACAAAACAGAAGACGAGGAAGACAGTCTCCTGCACACAGGAGAGAGAGAGAGAGAGAGAGAGAGACAGCAGCAGCAGTAAAAGGGCACATGACCCTCACAATAACCATTCTTACTAAAAAAAAAAATAAAAAATCATTAGCATTATTAGCTTATTGAGTGTCTTTTGATCTATTACTAATTGGATCTGCTTCCTCAGGTGCGTGACCAGGAGATCCCGGTAAAAAAGAACTTTGCAAAGGTGGTGATCTACGTAGAAGACTGTAACGACCACTCACCGGCTTTCTTCAGGCCTCGCTACGAGGCTAGCATATCTAACCTAGCCCCCACAGGCTCCGAGGTCATCCGCGTGAAGGCCCTGGACAAGGACACAGGCAGTAATGCAGACATCAGCTACTCGCTGCACTCCGGTGAGCACCAAAGCCTATTTTTATAGTTTCCTATGCTTCCTGCTTTTCACCTCAATTCTGTTTCACATTCATTTACTTTTACACATTCACACCTGGGAGCTGCCACCATTTTCTAATTTTAACCACCGGGGCCTGCCCCCTCTTCTAACTTAGCCTTCAGAAGTCACACACTAGGCTTCACAAAAGGAAGAGAAAAAAGAACAAAAAGAGTTCAAGGACACAAAGATTTTATCAGGAAGATTCTCAATTATCTTCTCAGACACAATTTTTGTTTGGGGTTTTAATTCTAACGCTGATTTTGCTTGTGTTCGCTCTTTCACTTCAAACCCTCCACGGAAAAATTCAAATCCTCTAGAAACAGCAAAGTTACTCAATCCCGTGTCAGAGTAGGATTTAATTCAGCGGATGTTGCTGATGATGTGCGATCAAAGAGCCTGAGAGAAAGCGTGACAGACCTGACCCCAAATGCAGCTTAGGAGTATTTTTTGCACACTCTGGCTTTTTCATAGAGCAAGAAACATCCATCTTTACTCCTGATTTGTCTCAGACTGAGCTTCAAATCTAGATTTTGTCTACTGAGAAAAAAGAAAGATCAGAGAGGTGAGATGAACATCATTGTTCACCTCAGAGTTCAATTTCTTTGAAATAAAGGAGAAACTAAGTGGATCGTGCTTTGTTCATAAGAGATTTGAACAATACCGGGGTAAGAGGCAGCTGGCGATCAAAATGTTAGTAGGGGTTCGGACGATGGAAAATGGTAGAAATACATGTTTTTTGTTGTTCTGTTCTTACCGATTTATGTTTTGCGTAACATGTTTTTTTCCTGTCCTTACAGGTAACATCGACAACGTGTTTTTCATCGATCCCGAACTTGGCTCCATCGTTGTTTCCAAACCTTTGGACCTTCAGCCTCAGGATAGATTCCACCTGACAGTGAAGGCGACGGACCAAGGCTTCCCTCAACGGTCTGACCTCAGCGCCGTACATGTCCACATCCATATCTCTGATCAAACCCCGCCGACTTTCCCCTCAGATGAATATTTAACAGAGATCAGCGAGTTAAGCGCTCCTGGAACACCAGTGCTTACAGTATCAGCAACCAGCCCAGCTGCAGTACATTATGGGATAGAAAGCGGAAACCCAAATGGGACGTTTTACATAAACACCTTTACCGGATTGATTTCCACCCAAATGCCACTGGATTTTGAAAAGTACGAGTCTTACAAGCTTGAAGTTTCAGCCACCACTACAGCTGGAGCCACCTCCAAGATATTTGCTCACATTTATGTGGTTGATGAGAATGATAATCCTCCAATTTTTCAGCGGAGGGTGTATCTGGGACAAATCAGCGAGTCAGCTCCTGTTAACAGCATGGTGATGGGGGAGAGAAACACCCCTCTGGTAATTCAGGCCTCTGATACAGACAGGGGGTCAAACTCTCTGCTGGTATATCACATTCAAGAACCAGAAGTTCTAAAAGTCTTTAAAATAGACCCCAACACAGGTACCATCTCTCTGATAGCACCTGTTGACTTTGAGGCCAAAGCTGAGTATCACCTTACGGTGCAGGTGAAGGACTCCGGGGAGCCATCACTGTATGCAGCCGAGCCAACCAAGGTCACCATACGCATCCTGGACCTGAATGACTGCGCGCCACAATTTGCCACGCCGCTGTATGAGACATCCATCATCTTCCCTGCTGTCAGAGACACGGAGGTTATCGGTGTCACAGCTCATGATGCCGATTCGGCAGTCTCGTACAGCATCGCTGAGGGAAACATTCACAATGCCTTTTCAATTCACCCGGACTCTGGAGTCATCACCATCAAAAATGTTTCTGACTTTAGATCTTTCTACGAGCTGGGCGTCAGAGCCTCGGATGGTCTTTTTAAAGACTCGGCCACTGTAAAGATAAATATAACAAACATAACCGAGAGCGATCTCAGGTTTGATCAGGCAGTCTACTCTGCTAATGTGGCAGAAAACTTGAAGATTGTTAAAACTTTGGCAGTGCTCAAAGTCTCAGGGTGCTTTTTAAATGAGCCTCTTATGTTTTCCATTGTGAATCCAATGGGGAGGTTCAGCATTTCTGAGACGTCGGGTGTTCTTCAAACCACCGGCATCTCATTCGACCGGGAAGAGCAAGATGTTTATGATTTAGTAGTGAAAGTACAAGACACGAGATCACCTCCCAGAATAGCCGTCACCCAGGTGAAGATTTTTATAGATGATGCCAATGACAACGCTCCCCAGTTTCTAAACCTCCCTTTTTCAATGATGATTTCTGAAGAGTCAGAGCCGGGGGATGTTTTGTATCAAGCAACAGCCATAGACAGAGACCTGGGAGAAAATGGTTCAATCATGTATTCTTTGGAAGAGGACTTTGACCTCTTTAGAATAGACCCTGATGTAGGTGATGTATCCCTTCAAAGACCTCTTGATTTTGAGGCTCTCAGCAAGTATGTACTCACAGTCTTGGCTATAGATGAAGGGGAGCCCAGTCACAGCACCTCGGCTCAGCTTAGTATCCAAGTAAGAAACCGAACTAATCCAGTTTTTCAGACCCTTCTTTATCCCCTGAAAGTTCCTGAAAATGTTCCCCAATTCACAACAATCCTTCACGTGCAGGCCAGGAACCCAGAGGGCTACCGGCTTATTTACAACTTGGAAGAGGAAAATGCCTCCAAACATTTTCACATTGACTTTAAGACAGGCGTGTTAACGGTCACCAACCCGCTGGATTACGAAAGCCAAACTATGCACACACTAACGGTCCGAGCCACTGACTCAGTTACCGGAGCTTATTCAGAGGCTTCCATTGAAATTGAAGTTGAGGATGTTAATGATAATGCACCAGTTTTTGACCAAGAAGCGTACAGTTTAAACATTTCTGAAGGGCTCCCGATCAACACCTCAGTGGTGCAACTCACGGCCACCGACTTAGATTCAGGTAGAAACAAGGATTTGACTTTTTATATTGTCAAAACAAAAGAAAATGAAGCCGGTTTCTTTGAGATTATCCCCAAAACCGGCATGATTGTCACTAAACAAGTGCTTGATCATGAGGAGAGAACACACTTTAATCTAAAAGTTCAAGCCATTGACAACGGAAATCCTCCTCTCACAAGCGAGGTGCTTGTATTTGTGAATGTTACAGATGTGAATGATAATCCACCAGCATTTGTCAGCTCTCAATATGAAGCCACTCTAGATGAGATGGCAAAATGTGGTCACATTGTGATTAAAATCCAAGCCTCAGACCCAGATTCTGATGACTTGGATCACCTCAAGTACAAAATCATCTCCGGCAACGATGATAGATATTTCAACATCAACGAATCATCGGGAATAATTTCATTTTCTAACGTGTGTAAAAAGAATCTGGATCCCTATTATAACCTCACCGTTGCAGTATCGGATGGGGTGTTCCAGAAAACAGCACCAGTCAACATTGACATGATAAACAGCAACAGGCACAGCCCGTTCTTCAAGCAGAATCTCTATGAAGCTGAGCTGGCTGAAAACGCGGAGGCAGGAACTCGTGTGATAAGACTAGCTGCCATTGACCCCGATGATGGGCCATATGGGAGTGTGGACTACACCATCATCAACACCTTTGCAGATGAAAAATTCGCCATACACAAAGATGGACAAATCGTCACCACTCAGCCTCTGGACAGAGAAAATCCTACACAGAGGGTCATCACTATTAAAGTGATGGCTAAAGATGGTGGAGGGAAAGTTGCCTTTTGCACAGTAAAAATTATCTTGACGGACGAGAATGATAACGTTCCTCAGTTTAAAGCTTCTGAGTACCATGTTTCAATTCAGTCCACCGTGAATAAGGGTTCTCCAGTAATCCAGATTATGGCTTCCGATGCAGATGATGGTAAAAATGCAGATGTTACCTACACTGTTGATGAAGCAGAGGAGGTCACTGAAGATGTGATAGAAATCAACCCCTTCACTGGAGTTGTCAGTGTCAAAGAGAGCCTGGTTGGCATGGAGAACCGCATATTCAATTTCAAAGTAAAAGCCCGCGATGGAACCTTTCCTTTTTATAACTCCACAGTTCCTGTTCAGGTTAAAGTTGTTCCTCCTGAAGTTCCTCTTCCAAAGTTCTCAGAACCCCTCTACTCCTTTTCAGCTGCAGAAGACTTCCCCATTGGGACAGAGATTGGATCTGTAAGAGCAGACTCAGACATGCCGCTCATATACAGCCTAGTCAATGGGAATACAGTGGAAAGCAACAAAGAAAACGTGTTCGGCTTGGACAAAGAGAGCGGGACTTTAGTGTTGCAGAAGACAATGGACCATGAAAAAACAAAGTGGTACCAGATAGATGTGGTAGCTCAGGGGAACCATAATGGGACAGATGTGGCATCGCTGGTCTCTGTCAGCATCCAGGTCCAAGATGTGAACGATAACCAACCAGTTTTTGATGCAAGTCCATACAGAGCTTTTCTGGCTGAGAACATGCCTGCTGGAACCACAGTCATCCAGGTAAAATGAAGAATGCCATTTTGCATAGATTTATAATACTAAAATAGTTTGTGGTTTAGGGCTTAAGGCGTAGATTAAATTATGTGGGGGAAATATTATTCTGTAGACATAATGAGGTTTTGGTAAGGATTACGATATCTCAGGATGGTTGACTAGTTTAGTACTACTATTAGAAGTGAAGACACAAAACTTTACTTTGTAGGATTCAAGATGACTACAGTGCCGTATTTTCCGCACTATAAGGCGCACCGCATTATAAGGCGCTACAGTAAAGGCTGGGGTTACGTTATGCATTCACTAAATGGTGCTGCGCTAAAGGGAATGTAAAAAAAAAACCAGTCAGATAGGTCAGTCAAACTTTATTAACAATTACAAAACAGCTTTCTGTTTTTACTCCCAAAATGAATAAACAGCTGTTTTATTATTTTCTCTGAGATAAAGTTTTAGTATTTTCGTGACACATTTTAACTTCCATTGGAGATAAACTCTGTTAATCTTACTTACTTGGCGCAGCGCATCCTCTTGCTTCCTCGCCATTGATTCGTTAATGTTAAACTCTCTCGCTGCGGCTCTATTCCCGTGTTCTACTGAGTGACCGATCGCCTTGAGATTAAACTCTGTAACAGTGTCTCTTGATAGGAGCCATTTCCGGGTCTTTACACAAACACACAAATGGAAATAGGTGCGTTCGAGATGACACAGGCGGACGCAGTTCTGATCGGCACAGATCGACCCGCAATGCATGCCGGTTAGGTTTTGTGACGCCCTTTCATATATCCCAGCATGCACCGCGCACTACTTCTTCTACGGGGGAAATGGAGTCGGCGGCTGCTTACCAAAGTTGCGACACCTGTTGTAGCTCAATAATAATCCATATATAAGGCGCTCCGGGTTAAAAGGCACATCGTGAACTTTAGAGAAAATTTAAGGTTTTTAGGCACGCCTTATAGTGTGGAAAATACGGTACTCATTAATGTGAGAGTTCATTTGCTTGACGTTCATGGCTGTTCATAATTTAAATCGATTAAATTATTACAACTTGACCAAACTTTGACAGCTTACAAAATTACCTAGATATTGCTGTTTCGTTCTGCTCAGCCTGAACACCTTCCTAGTCTTATATTATGAACATCGAGACTCACTTCATGGCATTTTCTCTCAAAGGTGACGGCCAACGACCCAGACACGGACACCAATGGTCAAGTGACCTACGTTTTGGAGTCTGTGATTCATGATCATCAGTCAGATATCAACGAGGTTTTCGCAATTAATGGAGAGAGTGGCTGGATTACCACACTGCAGGAGATGGACTGTGAGATCACCAGACTCTACAGGTTCAACGTAATTGCCACTGACCATGGCGGCGATGTCAAACTGTCCTCCACTGTCCTCGTGGAGGTGATGGTGACCGACGAAAACGACAACGCACCAAAGTTTACCCAAACCACATATGATGGCTCTGTAGAAGAGAACACCACACCTTTTCAACCTATTGTTTCCATGACAACCTCTGATGCTGATGTGTCTCTTGAGAACCGTCTGGTAACCTGCTACATCACAGGTCTGTGTAATCGTTTCTTTTTTTCTTTTATTTGTGTGTGTTGTATTGTTTCAGGATGTTCAACAAATAGCTGAACAAGTTTTAATGATTTATTTAGTTTTTCTGTTCGTCCACCATTTTCATTCATCAGTGATACTACTCCACTTTTGAAAATTTGATGCACTTTTGGATTTATCAAGACATGACGAGGTGTAATGGAATCCCTGTTAATCGCCCTGAACTGACTCATCATATTATTCAGAGGAGTGCACAAGATTAGAATATCAACTAAATGCCCTGCAGCTAATGAGACAAACAAAGCCTCGAATTAATGCAAATCCCTGACAGTTAAACTGCTCCAAAGGAGCTCGCTGTCACAACACCGGTTTTTACAAGAGGGGAGTGTTTACTTGTGATGGCGGGTTCGGCTCAGAGAAGCAGTTAAGCTGCCCACCGCTGAGCCAACACAACCCCGTTTCTTAATTTCTGCAAATAATGTGTATCATTTTTCTTAAACACCAACTAATCCACCGAAAATGTTTGTTTTCGTACTTATTTTACGGCATTGTTAGAGATGATTTATTCTATTTAAACGTTGATTCAGACAAGACCATACTTGGTGGAATTGGTGTTGCTGTGACTCTTCTCATATCGTCCATTCATCCACTTCTTCTTCTTTCGGCATTTCCCTTCAGGGGTCGCCACAGCAAGTCAGTTTTTTCCATCTAACCCTATCTTCTGTATCCTCTTTGGTCACACCAACTATCTTCATGTCTTCCTTCACTGCGTTCATGAACTTCCTCTTAGGCCTTCCTCTAGTCCTCTTTCCTGGTGGTTCCAAACCCAGCATCCTTCTTCCGATGTACTCTCTCTCTCTCCTCTTCACATATCCAAACCATCTCAGTCTGGGCTCTCTAACTTTATCCCCTAAACCTCTAACATGTGCTGTTCCCTTGATATACTCATTTCTAATCCTATCCATCCTGGTCACTCCCAGAGAGAGCCTCAGCATCTTCATCTCTGCTACCCCCATCTCGGCTTCCTGTCTTTTATTCAGTGCTACTGTTTCTAGACCAATCAGCGTGGCGAGTCTCACCACGGTTTTGTAAACTTTCCCTTTCATTCTAGCTGAAACTCTTCTCTCGCACTTCACACCTGATACTTTCCTCCACCCCTTCCAGCCTGCCTGAACACGCTTCTTCACCTCTTTTCCACACTCTCCATTGCTCTGGACTGTTGATCCTTGATACTTAAAATCTTCCTCCTTCTTTATCTCTTCTCTCTGTAACCTCACTTTTCCATTTGGATCCCTCTCATTCACACACATGTACTCTGTCTTACTCTGACTAATCTTCATTCCTCTTCTTTCTAGTGCAAACCTCCACCTCTCCAGCTTTTCCTCCACCTCTTCCCTCCTCTCATCACAGATCACAATGTCATCTGCAAACATCATTGTCCATGGAGATTCCTGTCTAACCTCGTCTGTCAGCCTGTCCTTCACCATAGCATACAGCAAAGGGCTCAGAGCAGATCCCTGGTGCAGTCCCACCCCCACACTGAACTCCTCTGTCACACCTACAGCACACCTCACCACTGTCTCACAGCCCTCATACATGTCCTGAACCACTCTAACTTTATTTGGGAGTACTTAGCGTTCAAAATTCACAGATTTACAGAATCATTTTTTCTGATTTTACTAAAGAAATCAACACATCATCTTTGCCCTCTTATTTTCTTTGTGATGTTCTCCGTTCAATTCCCACTTCGCCTTAACAATGAAACAAACTGAACTTGTTGCATCAAAATGTGGAAACAGTTTTCCTGATATTTTGTGTCAGATTTTCAAACTAAAAGAGATATTTGGTGGGTTTACTATGGTTTTTGGGTCATTGAATAATTGGGTCTCTTTGGAGGTTTTATCAAACGTGTCAGAATAAACATCAGTCGAATGAGGTAACCCCCAGTAAGTTATTAAGAGTTTTCATAAAGAAGCTGCTGTTTTTTTTATTTTTTACAATACTGCTGACTGTCTGTGTACTACAGTGCATTGTTAGTATTTCATTCTCACTCTGTCCGACTTCAAACACAATACCTGAACAACAGCTTATTTTAAAACCGAATCTTTTGTTCAATGATCAGACTCGTGAGACAGTTTCATCTGCACACCTCACCTGTCAGACGAGGTGTGACAGTGATGCAATCTGCCGTAACACATGGACCAGAGGCCATGATAAGCAGTCAGCTGTGCAGTCTGAGTAACACAACCATCACATTTTATGCAGCTGCTGTGTAAGAATCAAAGATCCCGAGAGAGTCGAAGTGCTGACAAAAACCCCTCCTCAATGTAAAATAGAGAAGACAGGGAAGAGGGGGGACTGAATAATTCATCAGATAATGTCGTCACTCTTTGGAGAAATAAAGAAGCTGCAGTAGTAATGTGGAACTGGGGACTTCAAGTCTTATTGCTTAACATGAGTAAAAAACAACACTGAAGGACACAAAAAAGTGAATATTGTTTCTGCAGGAACAAGAATAAACATTTAAAAACTGTAAACGCATTTCTTGTAAATGCATAATTTTGAATTTTGATGCTTCTACAATTGTCTGATATTTCTTTTTAAATGTTACAATTAGAGGTAGAGTCATTTGAGTTCTCATATTTTGCCTTTAGATGAGTTTTTACTCTCACTGGCTGAGAATTCTCTAACTCTAACACCAACGCTAGGTCAGGCATGGGCAAACTACGGCCCGCGGGCCACATGGGGCCCGTTAAATGTTTAAATCCGGCCCGCCGAACTTGAAAAATTACATAAATAAACTTTGTTAATGTTTTATTTCTCCTGCAATTCTGATGTTTCCAAAACTAGATGGCGTACTCTGGATATATTGGCTTTGTTGAGAATACAACAACACTGCTCCTGTTAAAATGTGTGCGCCTCCGTGATGTGCACACTGTCAAAATAAACAGTGTCCACAGATATGGAAAGCAATCGGGCTCAATACACGCACGTAAACAAGCGTGTTAGATGTTAAAACAAGCAAAATGTTACATCAAGCGCTTCGATTTCAAACCTAGCGCCACTAAATGCCCATTTTAAGCGCTATCGGGCTAGATTTCAGACCTAGCACGCTAGATTTGAAACTCAACGTAAAATTTACTGCGCTTGTTTAAACTCTAGTGCGCCATTCTATTGGTCTAGTCTAGTTGTTACCAAAGCATGCCATCTGTCTGCTCATGATGTGGCCCGTGAGCCAAAAAGTTTGCCCATCCCTGGTCTAGGTGATTATGTCCCAATAATAATCCAGCTTTGAAATAATTTTTTGCATGCTTTGAAATAACTCATTGTCCCCTGTAGTTGTGACAAAACACCCCAGATATTTTGATATGATCAAAATACTGAACTTCTTTATGGAGATACAGACTCAATTAAGATGGAGATTGTATGTTGGAAAAAAAATACATATTCAATAAGCAAATAAATCTGCATAGCAAAGATAGAGGCCAAAACTCGGCAGCAAACTAAATTGAAAAATATATCATAAGGGAACATGCAAATTGCTTAAATTAGAGAAAAATTGAAACTTTAATTAAAAAAATGCAAAACATATTAGAATGAGCACTTAACAAAGCAATGCAACTACCTTTTGTCTCATTTGTCAAAAACAATGTTAATGAATAAAATTTTATTAGTATGTTTGGGCCCATAACATTTTTCTCTTTGTGGTTAATGTTGCCCCTACAGATGGAGACCCACTGGGCCAGTTTGCCATAATCCAGGAGGACGAGGGTCAGTGGGGTTTGATAGTGAAAGAAAGTCTGGACAGAGAGACCAGAGACAGGTACCTCCTGAAAGTGACCGCCACCGATGGAAAGTTTGAGGATCGGATTACAATCGACATCCACGTGTTGGACACTAATGACAACAGTCCAATGTGTGAGCAGGTATGTGTTGGCTTCAGACTTTTATCTTTATGGAAAGCCAAATCTTATTTTGTTGTGCTTAATGTGTAGTCCAAATTTAAAGCAGTTTAATTTTTATGGTTTTACCTTTTGCAATAGTGCTTATTTACTTTTATTTATTTATTTATGTATTTCGGTGACATTGTAATTTCACATTAAAGAAAGAGGGACCTTAAAAGAGTATAGGCTGAAGCAAACGCTTATTACGCCGACCCCTTTTTCAAATCACCATGAAAGCAAAAAAAAAAAAGTAAATATTCAGAAATCCATTATAAATGAAAATTAGAACATCAAATGAAAAAGTAATACAATTGTTACTTTAAATTCATTATATATAAGCTTGAATTAAACCATCAAAACTTGCATATTTTTTAAGCAATAATAACTTAACTTTCTTCTTTAAACAGAAAAGATTGGAACATAATTTAAGTTCATCATCATAATTATTCCAATTTTGAATAGTTGTACTAAAAATTTTAGTCGTGAGGTCTCTGAAGGACATTAAAAAACCTCAACTGCATATGTTAGAGCAAAAACCTATGGTACGGCATCATTCCAGCATTATTGTGCCAGCCTGTGGAACAGCCTGCCAGAGGACCTCAGTGCCAAGTCTGGTTTTTGTTTTTAAGCAGAGATGGAAAACCCACGCTTTTTAACTTTTCTTTTTGTTTAATTTTTTTTTGCGTTTTTTTTTTTTTTATGATTTTATGATTTGATAAATCTTGTCTTCATTAAATAAAATGTTAAAAAAAAAATGAAGCAACCCGCTTATAATTTAGAAGCATTTCTACCGTTACACCATCTTCTTGTTTTCTAGCTGGGATACAGAGAAGTAATGTTGGAGAACTCTCCTGCTGGGACTTTTGTGCTGAAGGTTGTAGCTTCAGATCCCGATGCTGGATCAAACGGGTTGATCTTGTACACCCTGCATGGTCAACATGCCAACAAGTTTCACCTGGAGCCCAGGACAGGTAAGACGGTTGTGTTTGTCAGAACTGGTAATTAGCACCCAAAACAAAAAATTTTCCCCTTTTTATCTTTTTTTCTATTCCTCACTGGCATTCATCACTCTCTCTTTTTGTTATTCTATATCTTATGTGATCTGAGAAGGTAACAGAATAGTTTAATCGAAAGAGAAGAAACTATACCTTTACGGATCGCAAATTTTTTTCAGGGACTTTTCAGTCCGTCTAAAAACAAAAGCGCCATTCATTGGAAAGAGACGTTGTTAAATGAAGTGTAATTCAAGACCATGTCCCGGTATTTTAACCCACCAAACAGCCACCTGGATCTGTCTGAATGTGTTACAACACATCGAGAAAATTGGTTTTGAAACCACAAGTTTTATATTTCAAATTTTATTCAGAGGATAAATTTATAGTCTGGAAAGTTTGTAGGTCAGAGTGGAAACCAAAGTTTTCTGGCGGTAAAGCTACGTGCATGACATAGATCTACTTGGCATGTTGTTATGACCCAATCATAGAGCCTGGACTTTGGGACAGGTACTATAGGACACCCAAACAAAACCCTGTGTTTTTACTGAAGATTTTATTTTTAAAAATTCAAATAAAGTACAGTAAAAAAAAAAAAAAAAAAAAAAAAAATCTGGTCCACTGAAGTCATTAAAAAAAAAAAAAAAAAGAATTACTCTATTCATCCCTCACCAGGGAAATTTGTTTGCTGCACTCCTTACACCGCAGCAGGCTGCCCTTCAACGGCGCCAACGGTGGGAGAAGCGGGGGTTAGGTGTCTTCTCCAAGGACCCTAGATGTGCTCTCTGTGGGACGCAAACCCGCGACCTTCCGGTCCGCGTGCGAATGCTCTAACCACTAAGCTGTCGTCTCCTTTTATTATAATTTGCCTAGCTTCCGAGATCAGACGAGATCGGGCGTGTTCAGGGTGGTATGGCGGTAAGCGTTACCTACTCATCTATAAATTTTAGTACTCAGCTAATTGATCAATGTCCTCTCTCCCCAGGTCAACTGTTCACTGTGGCCCAGCTGGACCGTGAGAAGAACATGGAGTTCATCCTGGTAGCCAAAGCCACGGACGGTGGGGGTCGATCCTGCCAGGCCGACATCCTGTTGATGATTCAGGACGTGAACGACAACCCACCCCAATTTTCCTCCAGTCTCTACGAAGTCACTGTGTTTGACAACACAACTGTCCGCACGCCAATCGCCGTCATCTACGCCAAAGATCCAGACACAGGTGTGCCACCCTGTTTTGCCTTTTTCAAGTTACAACTTGCCATAAGAAAAACTTTTTGTTTCACGAATCCCGTTCAGACCGTTGAGTCAAGACTTGTCATTTTGTGTGTGCAGTTGAATATGAATGTGTTTCTGTTGATCCTTTAAATAATGAAGGACTAATCCCTCGTTATAGAGCTGTGCCTTCTGAAACACGCCACTGATACCTTTTCCACTGTGTAATTCCAGCTGTGTTGGTAATAATTTGCTGCCCTGGCAGCTTTAATGGCTCTTTTTATTTCTGCGCTCTTTGTCATTTTTTATGCTAAACTTCTGTTAGGATTTTTCGTAACCCACCAAAAAATTTTTCTTTGACATTACTGTGAACATTATTATTTTTTTTTGTTTTGTTTTTAATTTTGACATACTCTATTCGTCCCTAGGCAGCACGGTGGCACAGTGGGTAGCACAGTGGCCTCACAGCAAGAAGGTTGTGGGTTCGAGTCCTGGGTGGGGACGAGGCTTGGATCACTGTCCTTTCTGTGTGGAGTTTGCATGTTCTCCCCGTGTTTGCGTGGGTTTCCTCCGGGTACTCCGGTCTCCTCCCACCCTTTAAACACATGCATGCTAGGTTGATTGGCCGGTGCCAAATTGCCCCTAGGAATGGGTGTATGTGTGGATGGTTGTATGTGCGTGGCCCCGCGACTGACTGGCGACCTGTTCAGGGTGTACTCTACCCTTCGCCTTAAATTGGCCGGGATGTGCTCCGGCACCTCCCGCAACCCCGAAAGGGAAAGACGGATAAGAAGATGACTGACTATTCATCCCTCACTGGGAAAATTTGTGTGCTGCACTCATAAACCCCAGCAGGCTGCCCACGACAGCGCCAATGGTGGGGGAAACAGGGGCGTAGGTGTCTTCTCCAAGGACCCTAGACGTTCATTCAGTGGGTTGCGAATTCACGAACTTCCGGTCCGCGGGCGAACGCTCTAACCACTGAGCTGCCGTATCCCCCAAGTGGGCGGAGCTAAATAAAAGCACAACATCTATTCACCGGATTACATATAAATATTACTAATTCATCGCTTCATTTTTTTTTATGGTCATCTCTGACCAGCATGTTTGGCTGGAATAGCGTATCGTTATTACACGGACGAGAATTAAAACACAAAATACTCAGTTCACACAAGTTGGCATGAAACAATCAATGCCAAAGAGACATGTTTGAAGAGTGAACAAATCTGAGGAAACGCTCAAAGACAACACACATCCCCTCCATTTTACTGCAAATCAGATGAGATGTAACGAGTTGGTCACGTTCAGTCCTGCTGTTTTTCATTCGTCTGTTGTCCAGCTGGACCATCAGAAACCATCTGGAAGTTTCAAACCAGCACAACAAGTATGTCAGCCTTTCTATCTAGTAGTGCAATTGCAGCATGGTGCAAAGTGGTTAGCACTATATTTTCACGACTACATGAATAATGACAGGCGGCACCTGCTCATTTGAAGACCAATGCAAATATATTATTTCAGTTAGACCGAAAGAATGAGATCGCGGGTACAAGCGGCCGAAATGAGCTTCCTCCGCAGGGTGGCTGGGCTCTCACTCAGAGATCGGGTGAGGAGCTCTGCCATCCGGGAGGAGCTCGGTGTCGAGCCGCTCCTCCTCCAGGTCGAGAGGAGCCAAATGGGGTGGTTCAGGCATCTGGTCAGAATGCCCCCCGAGCGCCTCGCGGGCGAGGTGTTTCGGGCACATCCCACCGAGAGGAGACCAAGGGGAAGACCCCGGACCCGCTGGAGAGACTATGTCTCACAGCTGGCCGGGGAAAGACTTGGGATCCTTCCGGGTGAGCTGGAGGATGCAGCCGGGGTGAGAGAAGCCTGGGCTGCCCGTTTGAGGCTGTTGCCCCCGCGACCCGACCCCGGAACAAGCGGAAGATGACGGAACGAAACGGAACAGTTAGATGATCCATTTAAAGAGTTGTACATGTATGATTGGGACGGGATGAAGATCAAGTTACCTTACATGTGAGATTTATTGTGGGTGTGATCTATAAAGATTATAGAGTTACAGATGTTTTTATAAATCCTGAGTTTGCGTGGCATAAGCAAGTTGCATAAGACGAGCGAAAATGCTTGCTTAGGTTAAGATCTCCGCCGGTCTTTACTGAATGAGCCCCGAGGGTTGAAATTGCGTGTCTCTGTCAGTATCCACATAGAGAACTCGAGCTTCAAGCAGTCTCAATTTTGGATCCGCTTTGCTTTTTACAGACAGAGAGCACCAACAAGCTACGTCATCTTTCAATGCCTCTTTTAAAACATTTAATCCACCTCCTAAATATGTCTTTTTATAAAACCCTTCTCTCATTTTTTTTTTTTTTTTACAAATTACCATCTTAAAATCACCAGTTTGGTATTGGATAAGTTTGTGTGTTAACAGTCTTTGGCAAGCTGATGAATGAACCTTGATTCATTCCCGAGCAGGATCTACGAATTCCAGCTGTGTCAATTTAAAACATCCAAATAAACATGGGTGCAAACAGTGTTTCACAGTTCAGCTGCAAGCTGGGGTTGTGAATGCAGCTTTATAAACCACACAGCTCTACCCATGCTGGAGTTTTGCCATTGCGTTTGCATGAAAAGTTTGATATCTCTATAAAAAATATACTAAAAGTTAATATCATCTGGTTAGTGTGTATTAGTCCAATTATGTACTGTTATGGCGAGGCGTATTCAAATCCAATCGTGGAACACAGTATGAAAAGGTAAACACAAAAATTGATTTCTAATTAGGTAAAAACGGGGTGTTCGAGGCAGGCGAGTTGTCCGAGGCAGGCGAGTTGTCCGAGGCAGGCGAGTTGTCCGAGGCAGGCAAGTTGTCCGAGGTAGGCAAGCTGTTCGAGGCAGGCGAGTTGTTTGAGGCAGCAAGTTGTCCGAAGCAGGCGAGTTGTCCGAGGCAGGCAAGTTGTCTGAAGTAGTTCGAGGCAGGCAAGCTGTTCGAGGCAGGCGAGTTGTCTGAAGCAGGCGAGTTGTCCGAGGCAGGAAGCTGTTCGAGGCGGGCGAGTTGTCCAAGGCAGGCGAGTTATCCGAGGCAGGCAAGTTGTCCGAGGCAGGCGGATTTCTTGAACAAAGGAAACAGGATATAAGACCACAGGCAAGAAAATCGGCAAACAACAATCTGCCAAAGGCTTGTTGTTGTTACCGCATGGAAATCACCAATCTGGCATAGGTTGGGGGTGGAGGGTGGCTTATGTTGCTTGCTGATTGCTGATCATCTGCAGGTGGTACACAGGTTGCCACGGAGACAGAGACCCTTTGAATCAGGAGCAGGGATCACAGCATGTACAACCTGTTACATTATCAGTTTGTATCTTTAATTCTTCGGCAGGATTTGTTATTTTAGTGGAAATAAAAATACATATAAGAAACTTTTCTGGCACAGTGACCATACCAGAAACAATTCTTAAAGCTGGCATTAACGTTCATGGTTGGATTGAATGATTAATGAAAATTTTCATGAAGACTTTCAGTCGTTTGTCTTGTGACTCATCACCACGATGTGCCAAGAAATGATCCGAACTCTCACTGCAAACAGTCCCCTCCCTGTTGGACAGTTTTATAACTAATTAGTAACAAAGGAGGTAAATGTTTGTGTTTTTCTGTGGTTAAACTCTTCTCATCTATAAGCAGCTCCAGAGTAAAGATGTGTGTGTACTGTTTGGGCTGAGGTGTGTGCATGTGTCTGTACGTGTACTGTACATGTGCCAAAAGAGTTTAAATAGTGAAATCAAATAAATACACCCACACAAAACCCACACATCATTTTTTACCAAAAGAACACACTCAGACAGGACGGTGCGTCCTGTCTTACAGGCTTCTGAGTTTGTCAAAGTGTGGGGACTGTTCCTTCATGCATGCAACAATCGACACAAAACATAATCATAAGGTAACCGTTTTGAAACGCAGAGAGGGCGTGAGGTCATAGACAAAAAGCCCTTTAGAAAATCCTGGAGTCGCCCCTGAGAACAGGATGAGATGGATGGCATGCTTTGGTAACCACTAGTTTGGACTGGTTAAATGGCGTACTAGATTCTTTTTTTCCTCCTTTTATTAATTGGCGCCATTTTAGAAAATTGAGGGGCTAACATACTAATTTGCTGTTCCTATTTCAGCCTCTAGATGGCAACATTTAGAACACGCAGGTAACAGCGCTGCTGCCCAATGTATTACGTAATTCTACACGCGGGCCAGGCGCTATTGGTTTTATGACGGAGGCTGCGGGCCGGATGAAAATTGACAATGGGCCGCATTTGGCCCCCGGGTCGGACTTTGGACGAGTCTGCTTTAACACATTATCATCCCTGAGTTTAACTGAAAAGGAAAAGAAACACATCACTTAACAATCAAATTTACGTAAGAATTTGGAACATGGTAAACAACGTATTTCCTTGTGATGCGTCATAATTCTGTGCCAAGTTTCATGGTACCAGGCAGATGATGATGATGTAATGGTGAGACACTGGTCCAGATGTATTAAAATGACCTAATCCCAGAGTTTAGCTTTTTAGGAAGCTTTTGCAGCATCCAGAAAATGGAGCAAAGACGACAGCAGGGGGGCTTAAAGCTGTCTAGACTTGGCTTTTAGCTCTGCAGGGCAGCGGGCCCTGAAGGACTCCTGCTTGTTTTTAACTAATCAGCTTCATTTGGTGGGAATTAAAAACTTTCTCTGAGCTCTGAAGTTGAAATGATGCTCATTGCATGAGAGGACAGCTTTAATGTGAACTTTTTTTTTTTTTTATCAAGATCAAAATTCTCTGTGAATAGGATTATAAACTAAAGACTTCTCTGTCTATGTTTCTTCTCTGCAGGGATAAACTCAGAGGTGAAATACTCCATCTTGGCTGGTGATGATGGTTACTTCTCCCTGGATGAGTTTTCAGGGGTTCTACGTCTTGAACGGCCACTGACCTCTGATACCCCGCCCACCTTTGAGATAAAGGTGAAAGCCACTGACCGCGGCCTGCCACACCAGCTCTACTCTGTCGCCACTGTGACTGTAGACGTGGTTTCGCTTGAAGACTACCAGCCCGTTTTTCTGAACTTGGAGTACACCGCTCAGCTCCCAGAATCCTTAGAGGTGGGGTCAGAGGTGCTGAGTGTTTCTGCACTCACAAGAGACGGCAGTGGCCCGGATCCTATCAAGTACCGCATCATCTCAGGGAACAAGGACAGACGTTTCCTGCTGGACTCAGAAACAGGTCGGGCTTCTTTCTCTCTCTCTGCACTAGCTGCCAAAATGGCATAGCCGGGATTTCACACACAAGGACAGACTTTAAGAAAAAGTTGTCCTTTTTATTCTGTAAAAGCAGTTTGGAGCTGACTCTCTGTGAGAGGCTGCTTTCACACAGTGCACAGGTAAAGATGAAACACACCGTAAAAAGTCCTTAACATAGCGTTCATTTGGAGATTAAAAGTAAAATAATGGGCTGCATGGTGGCACAGTGGCCACACAGTGGCTAGCACAGTGGCCAGCACAGTGGCTAGCACAGTGGCTAGCACAGTGGCCAGCACAGTGGCCAGCACAGTGGCCAGCACAGTGGCCAGCACAGTGGCTAGCTCAGTGGCTAGCTCAGTGGCTAGCACAGTGGCTAGAGCACAGTGGCTAGAGCACAGTGGCTAGCACAGTGGCTAGCACAGTGGCTAGAGCACAGTGACTAGCTCAGTGGCTAGCACAGTGGCCAGCACAGTGGCCAGAACAGTGGCCGGCACAGTGGCCAGCACAGTGGCCAGCACAGTGGCTAGAACAGTGGCTAGAACAGTGGCCAGCACAGTGGCTAGCACAATGGCTAGCACAGTGGCCAGCACAGTGGCTAGCACAGTGGCTAGCACAGTGGCTAGCACAGTGGCCTCAGAGCAAGAAGGTTGGTTTTCGAGTTCCGGGTTGGGGGAAGGCTTGGAACACTGGTCTTATTGTGTAGAGTTTGCATGTTCTCCTGTGTCCCAACAAACAGAGAGCCTCCAGGAAACTTTAACCTGAAGTTCTCTAAAGGTTTGCTTTTACCTAACCAAAAACTGACGTTCCCAAAACGTTAGTCAGTGGTAATGTTAGGACCTAACCTTCCCAGAACGTTGGGAGAACCAAATTCCGAACATTATGGTTAAAATTAAGGCTAGAGGATCGTTCTGAAAACCAAAAGATAATGTTTTGCAATCGTCATAAAACTTTCTATTTGAACCGTTAGAGAACCAAAAATAACCTGTAAAGAACATTCTGCTAACCTTTGAAAAACCTTCCCAGAACGTTCTGGAAACGTTAAATTGTTAGCTGGGGTATATGTGGTTATTGTATGGGTACTCCAGTTTCTTCCCACCCTCCAAAAAAATGCATCTTAGGTTGATTGGCTGCTATGAAATTCCCCCTAGGAATGACTGTTTGTGGTCCTGCAACAGACCAGTGACTTGTTTGGGTTGCACCCTACCGCTCACCTGAAATCAGCTGGGGTAGGCTCTAGCACCCCCAGGACAAAGTAATTCATATTGCATTTTCCTATTATATGATTAACAGGCACAAGATAAGATTGAATTTATCAATCCCCGGAGAGAAATTAATTTCTCGCAGTAGTTTAATTAGACAATCCAAAACTTTTTCTTTTTTTAAACAATCAAACTAAAACAAAACCTCCCTTCTGACGGTACAAAAGACTGCCCGTAGCGCTCCTGTTCACGTGGTGGGTGCAGCAGTCTCTGGTTGAACGAGCTGTCTCATATCGAGACTGGGAGGGGTTTTTACGGATCTTGTGAAGCGTGTATTTCTGCATCTGAGCGTTCCGTTCTTTAATTTATTTGTTAAATAGTCTAATTAGACCATTTTTTTACACTTGTTTGGTTTGTTACATAAAAAAAGCAAACTTGGAAATTCAATTTCATTTTGCTAATTAATATTTATTAACCAAAACAAATTAATACAACTTTTTAATTGGTTTTTAAGGAGCTGATCAAGAAGCAAACATTAACATCGACAGTTCACACCGAGAAATAAGCTCAAGCAAAGTTATTTTCTCACATATTTGGGACGAAAAAAAGACTACCGTACTTCTCCAACTTTAAGTCGCAGCTTTTTCATAGTTGGTCGGGGTGCGACTTATACTCCGGATCGAATTATATGGGGGTTTTTTGTTTGTTTGTTTTTTCATTTTATGCATTTTCGGCTGGTGCAACGTATGCTCAGGTGCGACTTATAGTCTGAAAAATACAGGTTATTGATTGTGGCTTAAAAATTTCCACTGGCATATAATGGCGACTTATCCAGGGTGTACGCTACATCCTCCATGATAATCAAGGTAGCCTCAGCGTCTTGCGACGTTATATGGGATAAAATGGCTTTGAAAATGAATGAAAACACTCAAAGGCACAAAATACATAACCTTCCATATCAGTGTATGTATATTTGTATACAGTATGTTTGGTTTGAACGATATCGCTAACCGTTAGTGAAATAGTCTTTGCTTTATTTTCTCCATCTTTTTGGCTGCTTTTGTTGGTGTTATTTCAGAGCTGTTTGTTTTTTTTTTTTCGAAAAAAATTTACATCCAGATAGTCCTAATCTCTCTCTAAATTGGCAAAACACAGAAAATCCCAAAAATTTAAATCAGAAAGTGCTTCGGGATGTGATCTGAGCTTAGAGAAGAATAAAGACAAATAAACATCCATCTCTGTTTGCTGAGCTGATGCTGAGCACTGCTGCACAAAACAGAAAAAGCACACAGAAAACCGTCTGTTGTGGGTTGTAATGAGATTACCCCGCAGTGTGCGGGAGGCTATGGCTTCATTTTAAAGGATAATCTGTGTAATTGAATAATAAATCATTTCCTGTTATTAAAATTCATAAACATCTGATTTGATCACAATAGTTTGAAGTAACGGACGAGAAGGTATCAAGCTGAACGTTGAATGATGAGTCAAGTTGCTTTCTGTTTTTTTTTTTGTTTTTGGTTTTTTTGGTCTGAGGATTTATGCATTTAGTTTTCTTCAAAAATGAACAAATGGATGAAAGTTTCTGGAGAAACTGTGGAAAAAAAGTTTGTTTGGAATAAACATTGGCAGTCTCCAGGTTTAGAAAAAGGATTTGTGAAGCTTAGTTTGAAAACTCGAGCATTTAGAGTAAAGCTTGAAGTATTATCGTCACTGTACAGAACAAAGTAAGACATGTAATAAATTATACTCGTCGAACTTCAGGCTTCTCGAGGTTTCAACTCTCTCTGAAAATTTGAGTTACTGTATATATCGTTTTTCCTTTAATTTGACTCGAGGCAGAATGATTTTGACCCAAAAGTAAATTCTTTTTTTCCATTTAAATAAATGTGTAAGACTGATTTAGATCTGAGCTGTGAAAAAAACATGTACTGAATAAAGAACGAGTGGAGAAGGGGCTGAAACCAGAGAACAGAGTCCGGTGCACTATACGCCTTCCCACTTCTGGCTCCTCACTAGACCACTAGCAGCTGCTAAGCTGAATTTTTTTCAAGTCACTTTGGTTATACGCTTTTTCAATGAGAAATGTTTCGTTTCGTCTTATGAACGGCATGTCCCTAATCGGGTCGTGGGGGTTCCAGAGCCGAACCTAGCTGATTTCAGACGAGAGGCAGTATACACCCCATACAGGTCATCAGTCTGTTGCATGGCCACACACACTCTCATTCCTAGATAAATAAAAGATAAAGACAAAGAAAACCTTTGTTTGTCCCACAATGGAGAAATTGCAGTATGCAACAGTATAGGCACAGGAAGAAAAAAAAGGGGTCACGACAAGTATGCACAAACAAAACAAAAACAAAACGGCAAAATAGACTAAGGACAAAAACAGGCATTCAAAGTGAGTGAGCTACCGCACATTTCTGGTGAGAAAGAGCAAAAAGATCACATGGTTAAAATTGCTCATTGTGGAGTCTCACACCAGAAGGAAGGAAAGACCTCCTGTATCTCTCCTTCACACAGGGAGGGTGGACCAGCCTGCCACTGAAGCTGCTTTTTAGTGTAGACAGAGTGTCCTGCAGGGGGTGGGACTTGTTATCCAGCATGGATGTCTGTTTCGGCAGACCACACCGTACAGGATGACTGATACCACCACAGAGTCGTCGAAGGTCTTCAGGAGTGCCCCATTCACTCCAAAGGACCACAGTCTCCTGAGGAGGTAGAACCTGCTCTGACCCTTCCTGTACAGTGCGTTGGTGTTATGAGTCCAGACCAGTTTGTTGTTGAGGTGAACACCCAGGTATTTGTAAGAGTCCACCTGCTCAATGTTCATTCCCTGGATGTTTAATGGTGAGGGAGTGGTAGAGTGATACCTGTGGAAGGCCACCACCATCTCTTTGGTTTTCCCTGCGGCCATGTGCTTGGGAGAGATGTGACTGCGTCGAACCCGTTGAAATGTAGACTCAGGTCGTTCACCTAGGTGTACTCCACCATCGTGCCGCTCAAAGAAAAATGTACCAATCTCAATATTTGATGACGAAACTGAGCCCCGTGCTCATGTGAGAAAGTCAGACAATGTGTTCCTCGCTGACTCCTTAGCACCTTTTTAGTCTCTTAGTCATAAAAGCTTTATTTTAAGAGACTAAGTTAGTGTGTCACACTCCATAATTTATTCACCACATCATTCATTTAGTTTTAAATGTCCTCAGATTGACTTTGAATTCAAATAAATGATTAATTTTCTGCATTATAAACAAATATTTATAAGGCTGGTGATAAGGACGTAGCTTTACAGAGTGAATCAGTTCAGGGTCAGGAGGGTTTTATCATCCTGACAGAGCAGTTTGTCATACCTTTCCTGAGGAAGCAGATGGAGGGTGCTTTACAATCACAGCACCGTGGCATGTCAGTGATTTACAGCAAAACGTTCAGTGATGCACAAATCTCTGTTTGACTGAGTAAACTGAGAGGACAGATGAGAATGATGTAATCACAGAGAGATCTTAGTTCCATTTTGACCAAGGCCCCGTCCACACGTAGCCGGGTATTTTTGAAAACGCATATTTGTTGTTCTCCGTTTTAGGAAAACGCTTGCGTCCACACGTAACCGTTTCCAAAATTTCCACGTCAACACGGGGCCATATAAAAACGCTTCTGAGTGCGATTATGAGCATGCCAGACCAGTAGTGGGCAGTATTAATGTAATTATAACTTCTGAACTATCCAATCAGAGCACCTCTGTCGTCATTTCCACTTGTGGTGATCGTCAAATTTGAAAGAGGTGGAATTGCTTTTAAAAGTCGTCATCGACTATAAAGTTAATAAAACACAGGAAAATATAGATTTGGTCCATGCTTCCTAAACCTTGTTTGCGATCCAAACAAGGATGCACACGAATGATGTATGTGCATTACTTGTCGCAGGTAGTGACGCATAAAAACGCAAATCTCCGTTTTCGCAAGTCAACACGCAGATGCTAACACAGAGTTTTCCAAAATCTCCGCTTTGGCCGGAGTTTTCAAAAGTGCCGCTCTTGAGTGAAAAAAATCTCAGTTGTCATGTGGACGGCAGGCCAAAACGGATAAAATTATATGCGTTTTTAAAAATACCCGGCTACGTGTGGACGGGGCCTAAAATTGAGAAATTTACCATTAAATGATTTATTCACAAATAACCCAGTCACTTGCTCTTCATCTCTGCTACCTCCATCTCTGTTTTCTGTCTTTTTCTCAGTACTACTATCTCTAGACCAAACAGCATGGTCGGTCTCACCACGGTTTTGTACACTTTTCCTTTCATTTTAGCTGAAACTCTTCTATCACACATCACTTCTGATATTTTTCTCCACCCGTTCCAGCCTGCCTGCACACGCTTCTTCACCTCTTGTCCACACTCTCCATTGCTCTGGACTGTTGATCCTATGTACTTAAAATATAGACAATATAGTCAATTGAACTTGGTTAATATTAAGATTTCTTCGAGTTTAAAACTTATCTATACCCTCCATTTCTTTTACTTACTGTGTAATCTTTAAATAAACCATTTTATTGAGGATAAATATACCATTAGGGAGGCAAACCAATTGTATTCATTCTCTTTGATTTGGTCCCATTTATAGCACTTACAGAAAACAAAATACTAGAACAAGAAGTGATAGAAAACCTGGCTTTTCTGTGTG
Organism: Neostethus bicornis; assembly: GCA_902685375.1. Lineage (NCBI taxonomy): Eukaryota > Metazoa > Chordata > Actinopteri > Atheriniformes > Phallostethidae > Neostethus > Neostethus bicornis. The sequence continues at coordinate 6,408,239 of CACRXE010000076.1, read as the reverse complement.
GAGTTTGCATCTTCTTCCCTTGTGTGGGTTTTCTCCAGGTACTCCGGTTTCCTCCCACCCTCCAAAAACATGCATGTTAGGTTGATTAGCTGCTAAAAAATTGCCCCTAGAAATGTGTGTGGATGGTTCTCTGTGTGTGTAGTCCCACGACAGACTGGTGGCCTGTTAGGGGTGTGTCTTGCTTCTCAGCTGCCGGGATAGGCTCCGGCATACCCTGCAACCTAATTAGGAATAAACAAGCAGAGAACCTCCTGGGAACGTTAACCTGAAGTTTTCTGAAGGGTTGTTTTTATCAAACCAAAAATTAATGTTCCCTAAACGTTAGTTGGTGGCAATGTTAGAACCAAACCTATTTTAGAACAATGGGAGAACCAAATTCAAAACATTATGGTTAAAATTAAGGTTAGAGGAACGTTCTGAAAACCAAAAAAATAATGTTTCGTAACTGTCCTAAAACTTTCCAAATCAACAATTAGAGAACCAAAAATAACCTTTGATGAACATTCTGCTAACCTTTGGAAAAACTTTCTCAGAATGTCCTGGGAATGTTAAATTGTTCAGAAGATGAAAAAAAAAAATTAAAAAAATTATATATAAATATGAATGCCACTTGTTGTAATTTGTTTGTGAAAACATCTTTGAAATTTAGAAGAAAAAAATGATGACATCTGCTTCTCAAATGTTTCCTGTTACGCCCCCCCCCTAGGAAGAAGAAAGTATTTTGCATCCGCCCACTCTCCGCCGTGACTATAATTAGTATCATTTATCTATGAAATTGTTCTAAGTACACCTCTGCATGACATTGTTTCCTCATTAATATTAAAGAAAACAAAAAAAAAAGAACCGCTTTATTAACATTGTTTTTTAATCTGTAACAGAAAATATTTAAAGTGCATCAATTGACTAAAAATAAAAAAATAAATAAATTCCTATTTAAACTATAAACTACAACTACTGTAGTTGATTTGCAATTACACTTTATTCTAGTACGAAAAAAAAAAAAAACATGTTCCACAGGGTCCCCTTTCGCCCACCCTGGCATCGCCACCCCAAGGGGGCGCCCCACTATTTGAGAAGCACTGATACAGAGGGATTCAGACAAAAACACTCTAACAGACTAAAAAGAAAACCTGTTTAACTACATCTAGTTCCAGAAAATCCCTATCCTTAAAGAAATACAAACATAGGCTGGAGTCCAAAAAGTTTGATTTAGACAGATTTGGAAGAACTCAATTTTTTTCAGTGACAACTGCTGAGAACAAATTTATGAAAGCTTCTTCTTCTTGGTGACCCCGTCAGGGAGTGTATTAATCCATTGGATGGTAAAAGTGGTATTTGGGTTCTGTTTTGATGGTGTCCCCCAAAATTTCCTAAATTTTTCTCCACATGCAAATGTGCAACAGATTTTCTAACTCTTTTGAAATTCAGTCTTCCCTTACTTCTGTTCACCGTAGCAGTTGAGTTAGTTTAGAATTGCAAATGCTTGTTTTGTCTTTTAGTGGTCGTAGCGTTAGAAAATAAACCCAACCACCCATCGGTGATGTCTTCCTTTTAGCAAAATCAAACGAAATCTTTTGTAGCATAAAGATCATTTCAGAAGCTTTTTGAAAGCATGTTCTTGACTTTGTGTTTGTGTTCACAATAACACAAGTGGGAAACAGAGACCCTCAAGCTGACAGTGACAAACAACCCTCACCCAGTTCCTCCTCCGTGGGAAGCAGCTCCACGCTGTGCTGAATGAGCTCAGACTGCTCAGAGCAAAACACTAAACCTCGAAAAAAAAAAACCTCGATGAAGGAAAGCTGGCAGCAGGGAGCACCAGCAGCTGGATGTTCATATCAGACTCACTGTGCAGGATTTAAGCCGTCACCGCCACAATGAAAGGCACACATTAGCATAATTACTGTACCTGCACAAACAGCTGCAGAACAGAGGAGGTCATATGAAAGCATCAGAGACGCTGGCAACGCTAACTCGAGCTGCCAGATGCAAAATGCTCCAGGATTCTTACATCCAGAATTTGAAGTGTTTCTAATTTTTGTGACAGATTTATTATTGAAATGAAAACATTTGCTTCTCACACGTAATACTTCATACAGCTTAACCTATGAATAATCTGCATGGAGGATTGTTGCTCACAAAGATTTGATGGAATAAATTCAAGTCAGCACAACTGCACGTGCCCATTGGCTAACATTTCAGATATTCAAATTTTGATTGATAAGAGATGTTTATGAACATTTTGATGAGGTTTAAGTGATGAGTTCTCCTTCTTCATCTTCTCCTTTGGGCATTTCCCTTCAGGGGTCGCCACAGCAAGCCAGTTTCTTCCATCTAACCCTGTCTGCTGCATCCTCTTCGGTCACGCCAACTATCTTCATGTCTTCCTTCACTGTATCCATGAACCTCCTCTTTGGTCTTCCTCTAGGCCTCTTTCCTGGTAGTTCCAAATCCAGCATCCTTCTTTCGATGTACTCTCTCTCTCTCCTCTGCACATGTCCAAACCATACTTTTCTCCACCCGTTCCAGCCTGCTTGCACACGCTTCTTCACCTCTTTTCCACACTCTCCATTGCTCTGGACTGTTGATCCTAGCTACTTAAAATCTTCCATCTTCTTTATCTCTTCTCCCTGTAACCTCACTTTTCCATTTGGATCCCTCTCATTCACACACATGTACTCTGTTTTACTCTGACTAATCTTCATTCCTCTTCTTTCTAGTGCAAACCTCCACCTCTCCAGCTTTTCCTCCACCTCTTCCCTCCTCTCACTACAAATCACAATGTCATCTGCAAACATCATTGTCCATGGAGATTCCTGTCTAACCTCGCCTGTTAGCCTGTTCATCACCATAGCAAACAGCAAAGGGTTCAGAGCAGATCCTTGGTGCAGTCCCACCCCCACACTGAACTCCTCTGTCTCACCTACAGCACACCTCACCACTGTCTTACAGCCCTCATACATGTCCTGAACCACTCTAACATACTTCTCTGTCACACCAGACTTCCTCATACAATACCATAGTTCTTCTCTAGGTACCTTGTCATGCGCTATCTCTAGGTCTACAAAGACACAGTGCAGCTCCCTCTGACCTTCCCTGTACTTCTCTATCAGCATCCTCAAGGCAAATACTGCATCTGTAGTGCTCTTTTTAGGCATAAAACCATACTGCTGCTCACAAATTCGAACTTCAGACCTCAGCCTAGCTTCAACAACTTTTTCCCATAACTTCAACTTTATGGGAAAAAGTTTAACCTTAAGCCTCATCACTTAAGTTTAAGTGATGAGTTACAGTTAATAAAAGCACAGTCTAAACCTCACATGGGCAAACCACGGTCCATGGGCCACATGCGGCTCGTTAAACGTTTTAATCTGGCCGGAAAAAATAAAAAAAATAAACCATGTTAATGTTCGATTTCCCGTGCCATTTTGATGTTTCTTCACTAGATGGCACCTTCTAGATGTATTGGCTTTGTTGCAAAGACAACAACACTACTCACATTAAAATTTGTGTGTTCCTGTGATGCCCACATTGTCAAAATAGATAGATTGTCAGAAGATTCCAAAGCAACATTTTAAACCTAGTGCACTAGATGCACGTTTTTAAGCGCTAGGGCGCTTGTTTTTAACGCTAGCGCGCTAGATTACGTGCATGTAGCGGCTTCAATGGCTTCCCATATCTAGTATGTTTGTTTACCAAAGCTTGCCATGCCTCTGCTCCTGTTCCGGCCCCTTGGTCAAATGTTGGAACCCAATGTGGTCCGCGAATCAAAGTTTGCCCACACCTGGTCTAAAGCCTGGGTGATGCCCATAATTTTCTTTTTGTTTTGGGTTTCTCCTTATTCACCATCAAACCTTGTCTTCTGCATCCTCTTCTCTCACTCAAACTATTTTTGTTTCCTTCTCAACACTGCAGGTCTCCCTCTAGGCCTCCTGCCAAGCAGTTCCAAAATCAGTATTTTTCCGCCAAAATATGTTCTCCTTTTTGGTTGTTGTCACTGCCAAACAACATGACTGTTAAAAAAACCTGTGCAATACGAAAGTCTTGGAGAGTTACGTAAATACCACCTAGAAATACTGAGATTTTTTTTTAACATTAATTTTGTGATGATATTAAACTTAATTAACTTTATATCTTTCCACTTTCTCAAACTAAAAAAAAAAATTCAAACAAACAAACTAGGTTGTTAAAACCTCTGAATGATTAGCTAGCATCAGTAAGACTCGACTGGAAATCTCACCAATCTAAAATAATCAATAACGTTAAACCAATGTTGTGTACATAAAATTTACTTTGTGAAATCTAGAGATGTTGTGTTGTATGGGATAGACGATGCTCTGTTTGTTTGTTTGTTTCTTATCATAATGAATGAAATATGGTTCGGCAGTATGGCAGCCTGAGGAAACATCTCCACACACAGCTGGGCCGATAGCGCAGGTTTACCCAGAGATATTTTGTCTCTTCAGACCTGCTCGGTACAGCAAGCCAAAAAAAGAAACAATTACAGGAGGCACCGCATCTCCAAACAATGAGCTCTGCACCGGTGAGATTATTAAAACTCCACTAGCTTAGTTTGTTTGTTGACATCTGTGGTTTAGTTCTGGTTTCCACTGAGAGCGACAACTTCCTTGCTCCGCTACGATAAGGTGTTTTGTTTTTTTTTAATAGTTCTGGTCTTGCTTAGATTTCATTCGTTAAAGATTGACAGTCTTGATGATCCCCCTCCATGTACTGTACAACGCTGGAGTGTATGTGTAATATTTCTTGCTGATTTTTCTCGTTTTTCTTTGGGGGAAAAGAGCTAATTGTGTATTGTTCATTGTGTGTTTATTGTCTAAGGCGACTGGTAAAGCACAGCAAAAACCAACAATGGTTGTTTCAGCAGTAGATGAAAGTTGATTATCAGAGGTAGAGCTCGGAAGGATGACGGACCAGAGAGAATTCAGCAGGATGATGGACCAAACGTGAAGAGGCACCATGATTGAGATTATTATCATTAGGAGGTAGAGCTCACCACGATGGGGGACAGGAGATAGAACTCAGTAGAATGAAGACAAGAGGTAGAGCTCAGCAGAATGAGGGACCAAACATTGGGGAAACACCATCATTGAGAGGTAGAGCTCACCAGAATGAGAACCAAACTTGAAGGGGCACCATCATTGAGATTATTATCATTGAGAGGTAGAGCTCACCAGGATGGGGCACCAGAGGTAGACCTCAGAAGAAGGAGCAATCAGGGTAGAGCTGAGACGGATGAGGGACCAGAGGTAATGCTCAGATGAATGAGGGACCAGAGGTTGATCTCGGAAGGATGACGGACCACAGATAGAGCTCAGCAGGATGAGGGACCAAACATGAAGAGGCACCATCATTGAGAGGTAGAACTGAGCAGGATGAGGGACCAAATGTGAAGGGGCATCATCATTGAGAGGTAGAGCTCACCAGAATGAGGGACTAAACGTGAAGAGGCACCATCATTGAGATTATTATCATTGAGAGGTAGAGCTCACCAGGATGGGGTATCAGAGGTAGAGCTTAGAAGAATGAGGAACCAGAGGTAGAGCTCAGTAGGATGAGGGACCAAACTTGAAGAGGCATCATCATTGAGAGGTAGAGGTGACCAGGATGAGGGACCAAACGTGAAGAGGCACCATCATTGGGAGGTAGAGCTCATCAGGATGGGGTACCAGAGGTAGACCTCAGAAGAATGAGGAACCAGAGGTAGAGCTCAGCAGGATGAGGGACCAAACTTGAAGAGGCATTATCATTGAGAGGTAGAGGTCACCAGGATGAAGGACCAAATGTGAAGAGGCACCATCATTGCGATTATTATTTTTTAAAGATAGAGCTCACCAGAATGAGGGACCAGAGGTAGTACTCAGAAGAATGAGGAACCAGAGGTAGAGCTCAGCTGGATGAGGGACCAAACATGAAGAGGTACCATCATTGAGAGGTAGAGGTCACCAGGATGAGGGACCAAATGTGAAGGGGCACCATCATTGAGATTATTATCATTGAGAGGCAGAGCTCACCAGGATGGGGCACCAGAGGTAGACCTCAGAAGAAGGAGCAACCAGGGTAGAGCTGATACGGATGAGGGACCAGAGGTAGAGCCTAGACGGGCTCTACCTCACTAGACGGGTCAGGTAGATCTCGGAAGGATGACGGACCACAGGTAGAGCTCAACAGGATGAGAGACCAAACATGAACAGGCACCATCATTGAGAGGTAGAGTTCAGCAGGATGAGGGACCAAATATGCAGAGGCACCATCTTTGAGAGGTAGACATCAGCAGGATGAGGGACCAAACATGAAGAGGTACCATCATTGAGAGGTAGAGCGCACCAGGATGAGGGTCCAAACGTGATGGGCACTGTCATGGCTCAACCAGGAGTGCATGACAGCAACACTGCAGAAGGAAGCACTGTACTGTAGATGATCTGACCCAGAAGTGAAGGACACCAGAGCTTAAATAATTCTGGCAGAAGACAAGACACAGCCGAAGACATCAGGGAGATACAATTGGGACCAGGTGGGCAGAATTAGGGCAGAGGGCAGGATTAGGAGGGAGGGAATGTTCCAGATGAGGGGAGGACCATGACACAGGGTTTAATATCAGTGGACTTCTTTTTCAGCTTTTTCTCTCACTTATTTGTCTTACTTGGTCTGTTAAATAAATCAAAGGAAACACAACAAAGTTGGTACGTGGTCCTGACTTGGTGCCATGGCGTTGTATTCGGGAGCTGTTGGTTTACCTGCCACACATTCCTGGTTTTTGAAAAAAGGAACAGTTCATTAGTTTGATAGTGTTGGTTAAGTGAATTGGAGCGATATCTTCACTCTTCACTATGTTGGCAATTAAAAATAAGTATCTAGAATCAACAGTCCAGAGCAATGGAGAGTGTGGAAAAGAGGTGAAGAAGCGTGTTCAAGCAGGCTGGAACGGCTGGAGAAATGTATCAGGTGTGATGTGCAACAGAAGAGTTTCAGCTAAAATGAAAGGGAAAGTGTACAAAACTGTGGTGAGACTGGCCATGCTGTTTGGTCTAGAAACAGTAGCACTGAGGAAAAGACAGGAAACAGAGATGGAGGTGGCAGAGATGAAGATGCTGAGGATCTCTTTGGGAGTGTCCAGGATGGACAGGATTAGAAATGAGTACATCAGGGGAACAGCACATGTTTTGGGGATAAAGTTCGAGAGGCAAGACTGAGATGGTTTGGGCACGTACAGAGGAGAGTAGGTGCCCAAAACCAATCCAGCAGGATTTGGAACCTGCTGGATCTGCTGGATTTAGTGGTTCCAAATCCAGCAGAAGGATGCTGGATTTGGAACCACCAGGAAAGAGGACTAGAGGAAGGCCAAAGAGGAGGTTAATGGATGCAGTGAAGAAGACATGAAAATAGTTGGTGTGACCAAAGAGGATACAGCAGATAGGGTTAGATGGAAGAAACTGACTTGCTGTGGCGACCCCTAAAGGGACATGCCGAAATAAGAAATTGGCAATAAAAAAATGATTAAAAATAATTAACATTAAAAATCCTAGAATCATACAAGGTAGCTTAGTTAATAACTTGCTTTGGTTTTTACTTTTTCGCCATCTTTAGAACTCTAAGCAAAAAGAAAATGTACTTTTTCAGCTAACGTGGAGATGTCATCGCTAGGGGAAAAAGCAGAGTCTGTAAAGCTTCACTGGAGACAGGAACAGAGAAGCAGAGAGCGAGAGGTGAAAAGGTCTGTCTGGTAAAAGCTCCTCGGGTTTATGGGAGGTCAGATAAATAAAAAATCCTAACCACCGAGCTGAAGGGAAGGATTCCGAAAAAAAAAAAAAGTTGACATCAACTCCTCTTTTACTGTCGCCATAAATTGAACAGAGACATCACGCGCGGTTGGCTGCTAACACACCAGGACAGCAGCCAGATGTGGAGAGATTTATGGCTCCTGAAAGGTTAAACTCACTGCTTCACGGAGATGACTTAAGTAAGAGTTCAGCAGATGTGTCGTAATATCCCACACACGATGGATTTGCCATGGGAATTTTTGTATCCAACGTTCACCTCACGCACCCCAGGAGCATTTATTTAACCATGTCTGTCACTCTACATCAGTGCTACTCAATTATTTTCTCTTGCGCCCCCCCTAGGAAGAAGAAAATATTTTGCGCCCCCCCCCCCCCCCGTCGTGATTATAATTAGTATCATTTGTCTATGAAATTGTTCTAAGTACGCCTCTGCATAACATTGTATCCTCGTTAACATTAGAGAAAACAAAAAGAAAAAAAGAAAGAAAAAGCAAAGAACAGCTTTATTAACATTGATTTTTTTTAGTCTATAACAAAAAATATTTAAAGTGCATCAATTAACTTGAAATTTAAAAAGCGCCAACTACTGTAGTGCAGTGGTCCCCAACCACCGGGCCGCGGACCGGTATCAGGCCGTGGGTCATGTAGTACCGGGCCGCATAGAATGAAAAATAACTTCCATTAATTTCATTTGGGTTTATCATTTGAGCCTTTACTTTAAAGGTTTCCTTGATGGCGATGTTTTAGTTTCAATTCAATCAATTCAATTATAACTTTATTTGTCCGTTAGGAACTTCACTTGCAGCCAGAGCGCCGGGACAACACAGTCATTAAAAACTACATACAAAACCACATTCATTAAAAACATCATAAAACAATAAAATATAAATAAGTAAAACCAGAATAAAACAATAAAATCAATAAATGAGAACAAATGAGAATGAGTTTGAAAAGTAACCGGATACAGAGTTATGAAGCAGACTGAACTTTAGAAACACTCTTCAGGTTTCTGGTCAAAATGGAACTGTCTGGTTCCAGCAAAACAAACTAAGAACTCCGATTGATCTAGTCTTACTCTGAGGAGACTAACTGGTACTTTTATTCACGTTGTTTTTGTGATGTCCTTTATTTTGAAGATATGTTTACGGTTACCAAGGCAACCAGATTACGTTCGAGCAGAGAGAATGTTTCTGTGTTATAAAGACGCAGCTAATAAGTTTCTCGTGAAGACAAAAAGGATTTAAGTTTATTATTCGTTTTAAAAAAGAAAAAAAAATGTTTTTTTTCCAGGCTTTTTTAGTTTTTCTGCTACACCTTTTGACCGATCCGTGAAAATATTATCAGACACTAAACCAGTACGTAGCGCAGGCAAGGTTGGGGACCTCTGCTGTAGTGAATGTGCAATTACAATTTATTCTAGTAGGGCAAAAAAAAAAAATGTTCCACAGGGTCACACGCGCCGGGGGCGCACCTTACTATTTGAGAAGCACTGCTCTACATGATGTTGACTTTGCTTCTAAGCAGTAGTTTACTTCAGAGGGGCGAAACATTCCGATGTGAATGTGTGACCTAGAAAAGAATGAGGTGTGAATGAAAATCTGTGTCACTGAGATCTTTAAAAATATGGTAACCACGATCCTTTACATCTGGACTTTAACCGGGCTATCAACATACATAGGTCAGTAAGTGGTGATGAAAACTTTTAAAAGAAATGATCTGAAATGATTTATAAAAGGGAATTACTGTTTATTTTGTTGGAAAATGCTGTCTTCATTTATTATTCATCTGATGAGATATCTCCCACATGGTTCCTATCTGCCTCATCTGAAGTCTTTAAAACCCCTGTTTAGTCTTTCATTATTATCAGTGCATCATGGCAACTCCCTTCGCTGCTAAAGCTTTACGATGAAGCCAGATGTTGTTAATGAAGATATTTCTAGACCGTTACTGTTTGACTCCTTGGATGTGTAAGCTTTTAACTTTGATATGTAGAAGCTCAGGATCGGATCTCTGCTTTTTGCGGATAATGTGGTCCTGTTGGTTTCATCGGACCATGATCTCCAGCTCTCACTGGATCGATTTGCTGCCGAGTGTGAAGCGACCAGGATGGTAATTAGCGCCTCCAAATTCGAGACCATGGTCCTCGCCCGGAAAAGGGTGGAATTCCCCCTGCGGGTCAGGGACAGGATACTGCCCCAAGTGGAGGAGTTTAAGTATCTCGGGGTCTTGTTCACGAGTGGGGGAAGGATGGAGCGTGAGATCGAGAGGCGGATCGGTGCAGCGTCAGCAACAACTAGGACGCTGCATCGGTCCGTCGTGGTGAAGAGAGAGCTAAGCCGAAAAGAAAAGCTCTCGATGTACAAGTCGATCTACGTTCCTACCCGTGACCGAAGAATGCGATCGCGGGTACAAGCGGCCAAATTTGAGCTTCCTCCGCAGGGTGGCTGAGCTCTCACTCAGAGATCGGGTGAGGAGCTCTGGGAGGAGCTCGGTGTCGAGCCACTCCTCCTCCAGGTCGAGAGGAGCCAGATGGGCGGTGCGGGCATGTGGTCAAGATGCCCCCGAGCGCCTCGCGGGCGGGTGTTTTGGGCACATCCCACCGGGAGGAGACCAAGGGGCAGACCCCGGACCCGCTGGAGAGACTATGTCTCACAGCTGGCCGGGGAACAACTTGGAATCCTTCCTGGTGAGCTGTGTGAGAAACATGTAAATTGAGACAGATGAGTGAAAATTAAAAAAAAAAACGTTGCTTTTTGCAATTGGCTCTTAAGGTGTTAATATCGCAAAATCGTTTCGGTATTGATATCACCATCATCCCCTTTATCATCTTAACTTGGTGAGACCACCAAAGTTTTTCCTTGACGACCCACTTTCCATCTTGTTCTCTTCTAGGCCTTCTGACCCTCATGGCTCCGCTGGATTTTGAAATATCTCGGGAGTACTACCTCTCTGTGGAGGGAAGCCGAGGCAAGTCATCAGACACTGACATCACTACGGTGATTATCAACGTGACGGATGTGAACGACAACCCGCCAGTGTTCGGACGAGGCGACTACAGCGCTGACATATCTGAAGATCTGACTCCTGGGAGCCTGGTGATGAAGGTAGGCGAAACTGAGAGGAGCTTTCCACAAATGCCGAAAATATTTCATATTAAGAGAATAATTACTTATTCAGGTAAACTGCGACCATGATGACGTGTTGAACACTGATGTCTGATTCGGTTCGGATTTATTTTTTGCTCCTAATGTTAAAAATCAATTGTTATTGTTTTTTACACACACTGGTAATCCATTGGCTCATTCTGAAAAGTGAACCAAACTCATCAAATAACCCACAGACGCCAAATCTTATTTTGGTTCTGGAAAAAAACAAAAAAATATCAAAAATATAAAAATTGCTGTATTAGTCAACATTTTTATTCACTGTCTTTTAAAATTTTGGTATAAAATTTTCAAGTAATAAAAAAGAAATGTTTTATTTCAATAACTTGAAAAAAATTGTTCAGTCCTTTAATTTAATCACTTTTTATTTATTGTAACCATATATTACTTTAATCACTTATCCACATTTGAGTTATGTGAGAAGAGGGGTACACTCTGCAAAAGGGACCAGTCTGACACAGAACTAGTTATATATTTTTGTTACATCTCTATTGCATTTTCTATTTTCTTATATCTTCTAATCAGAATCAATTTTGTGTTCATTTTAGCCCTGGAGTAAGATGTTTGACATCCATAATTTTTATGAACGTATTAAAATATAATTTAAGACAGGGGTGGGTAAACTTTTTGGTTCTTGGGCCGTATTGAGTTCTAACATTTGACCAAGGAGCCGGAACAGGAGGAGATGAATGCCATGCTTTGGTAACCGCTAGATTAGACAGAGAGAATGACGCGCTAGATTTTAAACAAGCGTGCTAAATGTTACATCAAGATCGTCACATTTCAAATCCAGCGCGAAATCAAATCTGAAATCTAGTGCGATAGCGCTTAAAAATGTGCAGTTAGCGGCGCTAGGTTTGAAATCTAAGCGCTTCATGTAACATTTTACTTGTTTAAACATCTAACACGCTTGTTTACATGCGTGTATTGGGCCCGATGGCTTTCCATATCTGTGCACACTGTTTTTTTTACAACATGCGCATCACGGAGACACACACATTTTAATAGGTGCAGTGTTGTTGTATTCTCAACAAAGCCAATATGGCCAGAGTGCGCCATCAAGTGAGGAAACATCAGAATTGCACTGGAAATTATTCAATTTTTTTTGTCCCGACGGGCCGGATTAAAATGTCTAATGGGCCGCATGTGGCCTGCAGGCCAGAGTTTTGCCCATGCCTGATTTAAGGCACCTCTATTCCTTCCCAGTAACACAATCAAGAGAGAAAAACACACTCAAAAGGGAGCACTGAGATCCATCAGCATCTTTTCTTAGGCATTCAGGAGGACGTTGGTGATCCTCTAAAGGTCTGAATCCTGACTTTAGAGGAGCTAAAAGTTTCAAATGTAGATTTTCTGCTTTTGAGCATCCACACACTTGTTCACACATTAATAACTTTCACCAGCTCACATATCAAAGGTGTGACCTACTGATGTTTCATTTCTATGCAGGAACATGCTTTCAGATTGTTATTTAGCACACCCATCATTCAGCAAATCCACCCAGAACGCAAACACACACACACACACACACACACACATTCCCACAGCAGTGTCACACCTGTACTACAAAACGATGGTTACATAGAAAGAGTCAAACTCATGAAGGTGGATTGATACCATCACACGTGTAGTAACAGGATGACATGATCCTGTTTTAAAATCAGATTAAATACATACAAACACACACACAGGCATTTATTTGTCATGTCAGTTGTGTTGTCAGGCCGGCAGATAATCCGGCAATGACACAGCTCAGTACCTCTGCTGATGGTCACACCACAGCGAGCTGATGGGTTGGAAATCACAAAGTGACATTTTTCTCCCCGCCACGGGGTTCAATCCTAGATTTTTTCAACCTACTCTAACGGAACACATTACAGACTCTACTTTTCATGTTCAGAAAGGGAAAAAAGTGGATTTTATTGTTGTTCAGTCAATGCAAATGGGAGGAAAAGAGGATGTGGATTATGTTAGATTGGATTTTACGTACCATTTGGAATCTCTTATGTGCAAATGGAATAACTGTCTGCAAGAAGATTGTAGACAGATCGTTCCTACCCTCACCTATGGTCACCAGCTGTGGGTGGTGACTGAAAGAATGAGATCGCAGGTACAAGCGGCCGAAATGAGCTTCCTCCGCAGGGTGGCTGGGCTCTCACTCAGAGACCGGGTGAGGAGCTCTGCCGTCCGGGAGGAGCTCGGTGTCGAGCCGCTCCTCCTCCAGGTCGAGAGGAGCCAGATGGGGTGTTTCGGGCATCTGGTCAGGATGCCGCCCGGGCGCCTCGCGGGCGAGGTGTTTTGGGCACATCCCACCGGGAGGAGGCCAAGGGGCAGACCCCGGACCCGCTAGAGAGACTATGTCTCACAGCTGGCCGGGGAACAACTCGGGATCCTTCCGGGTGAGCTGGAGGATGCAGCTGGGGGAGAGAGGCCTGGGCTGCCCGTTTGAGGCTGTTGTCCCCGCGACCCGACCCCGGAACAAGCGGAAGATGACGGAACAGAACGGAAGATGATTGCTTTGGTTTATCTGGACTTTAGTATCATGAGATTGTTGGATTGATAAAAAAAGATTTTTGTGTTAATCAGTTTGTCAGTTGAGCGCACTAGATTTCAGACCTCGTGCCGCTTGATTTGAAATTTAACACTCTTGATGTAACATTTAGCGCACTTGTTTAAAATCTAGCGTGCCATTCTATTGGTCTAATCTAGCGGTTACCAAACCATGCCATCCATCTGCTTCTGTTCCGACCCACTTGTCAAATGTTTGAACTCAATGTGGCCCGCGAACTAAAAAGTTTGCCCACCCCGGGTTTAAAGGATCTGTTCAAGTAAAGGGCCAATCCAAAACTGCAAGGTTAAGCAATAAAAATCCACCTTTTTGTTCCGTTCCGTCATCTTCCGCTTATTCCGAGTCGGGTCACGGGGGCAACAGCCTCAAACGGGCAGCCCAGGCCTCTCTCTCCCCAGCTGGATCCTCCAGCTCACCTGGAAGCATCCCAAGTCTTTCCCCGGCCAGCTGTGAGACATAGTCTCTCCAGCGGGTCCGGGGTCTGCCCCTTGGTCTCCTCCCGGTGGGACCTGCCCAAAACACCTCGCCCGCGAGGCACTCGGGGAGCATCTTTACCAGATGCCCGAGCCACCCTATCTGGCTCTTCTCAACCTGGAAGAAGAGCGGCTCGACACTGAGCTCTTCCCGTATGGCAGAGCTCCTCACCCGATCTCTGAGTGAGAGCCCAGCCACCCTGTGGAGAAAGCTCATTTTGGCCGCTTGTACCCGCGATCTCATTCTTTCGGTCACCACCCACAGCTGGTGACCATAGGTGAGGGTAGGAACGTAGATCGACTCGTAAATCGAGAGCTTTGCTTTTCGGCTCAGCTCTCTCTTTACCACGACGGACTGATGCAGCATCCTAGTTATTGCTGACGCCGCACCGATCCGCCTGTCGACATACCTCTCCATCCTTCCCTCACTCGTGAACAAGACCCCGAGATACTTAAACTCCTCCACTTGGGGCAGGAGCCTGTCCCTGACCTGCACGGGCATTCAACCCCTTTCCGGGCAAGGATCATAGTCTCGGATTTGGAGGCGCTAATTCCCATCCCGGCCGCACCTATGATTTAAAAATAAAAGCTGAACGTGTTCTCAATGTGTCGGATGACCTTTATTTTCTACACTGAGTCTAAAAGTAAACAATGAATTATGTTTAATGTGATGATTTTATTTAAGTTTCATTATATTTGTATAAATCGTTTAATCAGCTAAAAGTTTAATCCTCACTGAATTTCTTGCCGTCCATTTCTCATGACCTTTTTCTCCTTTATTTGAAGGTAACAGCCACCGATCAGGACGGTCCGATCAATAACCTGCTGCGTTACTCCATAGTGAGCGGGGATCTGCAGCAGCAGTTCTCCATTCATCCCCGCAGCGGGGAAATTACTGTCCGCACAGCGCTTGATAGGGAGGAGGTCAGTGTCAAATAAAGACGATGGCACACCATTTTTAAAAAAATAGAATTATCTAAAATCTCTTTATTTTTTATATCTGCAGATTCCTCATTACTCCCTGACAGTGCAGGCGGCCGATGAAGGCAGCCCTCCCCTATCATCAGCTGTCCTCATCACCATCACTGTAACCGATGTGAACGACAACTCACCCGTCTTCTCACAGGTCAACCACCGGCTGCTAGTGCAGGTACATCCCACTGAAAGCCGTCGCTTTCATACCTGCAGGCAGAAAATTTCTGCTCAGCAATTATATATGACACATAAAATCTGGGGGTGTTATTATGTTAAGTCCACCCTCTGACAAACTCAGGAATTTATTCAGTGGACAATCTTACAACGGACTCAGCAAAATGACAAAATTCCGTTCTGTTCCGTCATCTTCCGCTTGTTCCGGGGTCGGGTCGCGGGGGCAACAGCCTCAAACGGGTAGCCCAGGTCTCTCTCTTCCCGGCTGCATCCTCCAGCTCACCTGAAAGGATCCCAAGTCGTTCCCCTGCCAGCTCTGAGACATAGTCTCTCCAGCGGGTCCGGGGTCTGCCCTTTGGTCTCCTCCCATTGGGACGTGCCCGAAACATCTCGCCTGCGAGGCGCTCGGGGAGCATCCTGACCATATGGCCGAACCACCCCATCTGGTTCCTCTCGACCTGGAGGAGGAGTGGCTCGACACCGAGCTCCTCCCGGACGGCAGAGCTCCTCACCCGATCTCTGAGTGAGAGCCCAGCCACCCTGCGGAGGAAGCTCATTTCCGCCACTTGTACCCGTGATCTCATTCTTTCGGTCACCACCCACAGCTGGTGACCATAGGTGAGGTTAGGAACGTAGATCCGGTCCGGGGTCTGCCTCTTGGTCTCCTCCCGGTTGGACGTGCCCGAAACACCTCGGGGGGCAGCCTGACCAGATGCCCGAACCACCCCATCTGGCTCCTCTCGATCTGGAGGAGGAGCGGCTCGACAACAAGCTCCTCACGGATGGCAGAGCTCCTCACCCGATCTCTGAGTGAGAGCCCAGCCACCTTGCGGAGGAAGCTCATTTCGGCCGGTTGTACCCACGATCTCATTCTTTCGGTCACCACCCACAGCTGGTGACCATAGGTGAGGGTTGGAACGTAGATCGACTTGTAAATCAAGAGCTTTGCTTTTCGGCTCAGCTCTCTCTTTACCATGACGGACCGATGCAGCGTCCTAGTTATTGCTGATGCCGCACCGTTCCGCTTGTCGATCTCCTGCTCCATCCTTCCCCCACTCGTGAACAAGACCCCGAAATACTTTAACTCCTCCAGTTGGGGCAGGACCCTGTCCCTGACCTACAAGGGGCATTCCACCATTTTCCGGGCGATGACCATGGTCTCGGATTTGGAGGCGCTAATTCCCATCCTGGCCGCTTCACACTCGGCAGCAAATCGACAAAATTCCATAACACAAATTTTTAGGGACATTTTTCTCAATCTCTTTTTGGTTTTTGTTGAACACCTAAACAGCCTGATATAATTTTTCTGCTTTAGCTGTTCAATAGATTGAGTTTCGGTTCAATGCCCAAATACAGACACACCTCATTGGTTGAGCAGCCTCCTCCTGAATCTGTTGGCCACCTGCGCAATCAAAGACTTTTTTTTCCCCAGAATAATGAAGATATGTAATGAAGCTGGCTTTTATGCAGTACCGTCCAGATTGTCTTTTTAGACCCTATTTATCTCAGACCTTGGTCCTCTATTCAAACTTTATCCTAATACAGTTTTATATTTAAGTGTTTTTAAAGTTTTTCATGTTGGATCTTCCCATTTAGTAAAGAATAATCTAGTTTATCTGCATGGGTGTAAATAATCATCAGATTATGAAGAAATGATTGCGTTATTACCGTCATATTAACAGTTTCGATCTCTATAAGGGGGTTACTGAGTTGCTACATGTTGCTACAAACGTCTTATATCGTGGATTTCATTTGGAAAAGCAAAAACTTTTTTAAAAAGATTTTTTTTCTGCTATACTGTATGTCTAACGGGACTGCAGAGAAAGAGTATACGCCAATGTTTTACCATAAATCTGTTCCAAAGGTCTCAGAAAAGGTATTGTTTGGAGGATTTGGACCTCCAAAAAATACCTTTGGAGGTCCAAACCCTCCAAAGGTATTGCTCTTAGCTCTTAGGGCTACTTTTTGTAAGTAGCCCTAAGAGCTACTTTTCAAGTGGTAATACTTGTGAGATCACACATACATAAATTACTCTCTCAAACACACATACACACAGACAAATTCCTCTCTCAAATACACACAGACAAATTCCGCTCTCTCTCAAACACACAAAGACAAATTCCTCTCTCATCCTAAACCACACACATACAACACAAATAAAATTTATTTAGTCTCTCTTGCACACATTCTTTCTCTCAAACACACAGAGATATTTTCTGCATGTACACAGTGCATTGGGACGGGGTGGGCCACAGCAGTAGCAGCACCAGGTGCCGATCATTGAGAACAGGCTTAACAACGTTCTTTCACATTGAAAACGCCAAAAATTTCCTGTAATGTCCTCTTGAAAATGCTACTAGATTGTTGCTTTTTTTTTTTTTTTTTTTTTTTTTTTAAGAAAAAAAAGTCGCTCAAGGCACTGAATAATTGCTAAAAATACTGTCAAACTCGCTGAGTTGGCAACACTGACTTCCTGTCATTTCAATCTTGTTAGTCCTACGAACCTGGTGGTCAACTTGGGATCGACTGGTTGGGCATCCCTGTTTAGAGAATACGATTATAGAATATATTTTTTGTAAAGTGATGCGGACTTTATATGTTGAAAAATTTGACTCGCAAAAGTCTCCAACTTTTATCTTTGCAGTTTTGTTTATGTAAACCATTCATGTGACAAAGAAAAGTTTCCAGACATGTGAATATTGTTGTACGTACGTCCGCTTTACTCGTGTCCACATAGCAGCACATCAAGGGAATTTCTCACTTATCCTCCTCCTGCCAGCCCATTTTTTTTTTTTTTTTTTTTTTTTTACTGTGTTTGGACCAGTTTCTGTAAACCTGGTGGAAACGCTTCGATCAGTCATAAAATTGTGGCATCCTGAAGGAATTCAGCTCCCAAATTTGGTTTATTTTGTTTTATGTGTTGGCTCTCTGGATTGGCACCAGTTTTCTGCCTGAATAATAAATCCTTTGGGCTGCGGACATAAATGGACACATGTAGCCAGAGGAAAACTCACATGCACACATACCAAGGGAGCAGAGAAAAAACATACAAATAGAAAATACAATAACAGTTTCAATGAAAAAAAAATTAAATTTTACATACAAATCACAACAATCATGCTGCAGCTCTTTGGGATCAGAGATGGTTTAAAAAAGAAAAACAAGAAAAAAATCAGTATAATTGGCATTCATTTTCTCTTATACTTTTAAAAGAATAAGAAACTTGAGTTCATCTTAATGTCTTCTTTACCAGCGACATTTGATAAACAGTGATGATCACCAAATGATATTTGATTTTCATCTTATCAAAATTTGTACACTCTGTAAAAATTTCAAGAAAATTTTCTGTGTCAATTCAGCCATCACCAGGGTCCAGCATTCATATCCTGTGAGTCCGCTTGTCTGTAACATCCGACTCGTAGCCTTAAACATTACAGGCCTTTTACAATGGTCAATTTTTGCTTTGTTCAAATCTGAATTCTATGGTGTTCAACTTTCGCCAATGGGCCCATGTGTCCTAAATAGGATTTCACCAGCTTGCCCATGGAGAGATACCGCATGTAAAAATATCTCATCACGTCTCCCAATAACATTCTGCTGGTTTTTCTTTTTACCTTCTAACCCAAAAAGGTTATTGGAGCAGGAAATAATCTTATGTAGCATTCAACGTCAGCAAGGCTGTAAACAGCGACCTGATCTGAATAACAGAGTGACAACAGGGTGATAACAGAGACAGATTAAGTGAAACTAGACATGGTTTTAGAGAAATGACCACAGATCATTTTGCCATCAACTCTCTCTTCCCTTTCCTCTCAACATGGGGGAAGATGGTAGTGTGGTATATTGTTTAGTGTGGCTAAGAAAGCCACAAAGGGGGGAATGTGGTATATTGCTTCCATATCAGGGGGTCAGCCTGACCCAGAGTCAGGGGGAAAACAACAGGTGACTATGTACTGTGTGTCAGTGAAATGTCTTCATGGAAAGTCCCTGGCTAAGATTAGCAGACTAAGAGCCACTGATATTAAGAAAGCAATGTTAATGAATCTATATTTAGGATGGCTGAGAGATGAGAAGGGCATCAACAGGTTTAGCAGGGAGATATAAGGAGGGTGCTCACGGATAGCGGGGCTCTCCTGTCTGCCTGTGCCCCAGCGTGAGTGTGTGTACAGACTTCTAACAATAAAAGCCTGCTCTGGAAAACCAGTCCCTGTCCTGGTTATTTGCCGTATCCACGACTTCTTCGAGGATCGGACGGATGGCCGAGGACACAAGTCAGATACAACAGTAGCTCAGTGGTTAGAGCGATCGCCCGCGGACCGGAAGTTAACAAAAAGTTAACCGGAAGTTTAATAAACTACCGTAATTTCACGACTATAAGGCGCATATAAACGTCTTAGATTTTTTTTCAAAATGAGCGGTGCACTCTTTCGTGCGGTGCGCCTTGTGTGTGAGAAAAGGCGGACCTAAAAGAAAAAGCGGTGCCCTTGAGGCGAGGTGAACGTGAAAGAAAATGCATGAGAATGTTAAAGAGTGAAGTGTGGGCGTGGATTGTGTATAAAAAGGTATGTGCTGTATGCACAATATTGCTGTTTTAACCCTGAAAACGTCAAAGAGACACGCTTATGACGCTCAGTTTAAGCTGAAGCCAATCAGCTACGCGGAGGAACATGGGAATCGAGCCGCCGCGAGAAATTTCAGCATTAACGAGTCAAGGGATTGTAGATGCTTGGACTAACGTGTCTGCTGGTACTGTTATCCGAGCTTTCGCAAAAGCTGGTATCCTTTCTGAGGAGCTGCACGGTACAGACAGTGACTTTGACAGCGAGGAGCGAAGTGGACCTGCTCTGTTGGATTTTGCGCAGCTGTTTCGATTCCGAAACAGAGGATGAGGACTTTGACGGATTTGAATAAAGACTATTACCGGTAATGTGCTTGTTTAGTGTCGTTACTACTTAAATAAAGCACAACCAAACTCAGTTTTGCTCCCGATCTATTTTTTAATATGCACATTTGCATGCTTGCGTGTGTGTTGTTGTGAGGCGGTGTGTGACTGAGACTGCGCCTTTTCGTACGGTGCGCCTAATGGTCGTGAAATTACGGTATATTAAAAAAAAAAAAAAAAACACCTGAAGATATGCTGCGCTGGAGAAGCTGCTCCATCATGGCTGGATAACCCATAGCTCATTAAAACGTTTATACTACGAGCCCTGGTAGGGAAACCAGTGCCTGGTCCTCCACTTTGTGAGGATCAAAGCAGCATGACGATCAGCTGTCGTGGGGTGTTGCTCACAGGGCATCGTGCAAACTTCAACCTGAAACCTTTGGACTTCTCCATCTTGCCTGCTGGCGCAAAGAAACTTTTTAATGGGCACTGTGCTGTCTGAGCTAGCTCTGCTGAATTCTTTTGGATGCAGTTTGCCTGTGTTTGTGCCACCACAGCGGTGTTATGACAATGTTTAGTCCACACCACCTGTCGCTCACCGCTGACTCAGATCCTCCCATCCAGTCACACAAGACCCTGCTCAGAAGAAAACTGGCAATGATTTTAAACTCTGAAATGATCCCATCTGCCAAAGTCTCCGCAGCCAGCTCCGGCTGATGGAGGCGGAGTTTTGGTGCTGAAGCAGCTCACAGGGAAAAGCCAATTTTTTTCCGACAGGTGTTGGAAATCGGCGGGAGCTTTCATTCTTTGTCCTGCAGCCATTTCAGGACTCGGTGGCTATTTGTCTCCATCAGACGGTGGCTTTACGAGTAGCACATCTGTCGTGGCCCCACATCAGGCTGCTGCTGCATTCCAAGCTTTCACTCACAGCAACAGATGGAGGAGTTATTCATTATGTTTGCATTGCTCGGCCATAAATCAGCAGGCAACTGTGATGAAGAGCAGCTTATTCTGGAGCTTCTCCACTTTACTAGCCTCTGCTCTGAAACATGGAGAGTCCTTATGAGGGAATTTCATCCCTCCAATTAAAAATGATTGGCTTCTCCCGAGGTAATTTTTTTTCCTGCATCTACAGAGCCTGCTGCATGAAGAGAAATGAAAAGAAACAGAGCTAATTCACCTCAAATATATTATGAAATTAAAATGTATACTTTTCATTTGCTTTTTAAATGGTTTTAAATCCATATAACAGGCTAAATTCACAGTTTTTATACCCATAGAGAATATTTTAGAATTAATTTTACTTAGACGTATGGAGCATGGTATAGATCATAATTTCATTAGAGAAAATGTGTTGAAATATTCTGAATGTTAATCATCTTTATTTTCACTGGTCTGAACCAGTAAAATTGCTGTGATTTAACTGGAACTTCAAGTCATCCATAGCTCAAAATGAGAAGATGGATGAAATGATTGGATGAATTGTTGGATGGATGGATGGATGGATAGAAAGTTACATGGGATGATTGGTTGGTTGAATAAATTCACTGACCAATCCCCCACATTTTGGGAGAAGAAATGTGAACTCTTTGGGGAGCTGTTTTGGAGGGGAGAATGAGGGTGAGGGCTCTAATGCAGGGTATCCTGTAAAATCCCCGTCACCCTCTATATGATGTTATCACAGCCCAGAAGTAACAGGTTCCTCTAAGTGTGCTGCAGGACTGAACGCTTTAAGAGGTCGTTCATACCTTCAACCGTCGGGCAATTTAATCAATCAGATGTTTCTGGAAGGAACTGAGTCCTATTTTATTTTGTATGTTGTTTTTATTTATTTTGTATGTACAGCTTGTGTGATATCTGTTGCTGCTGGACACCAGAATTTATCATGCGGGA
Source organism: Neostethus bicornis (assembly GCA_902685375.1). Lineage (NCBI taxonomy): Eukaryota > Metazoa > Chordata > Actinopteri > Atheriniformes > Phallostethidae > Neostethus > Neostethus bicornis. Next base: position 6,386,310 of record CACRXE010000076.1, on the reverse strand, counting down.
GATTAATAAAATTTTTATCTATTTAATTTGACCAATGGAAAGAAATTGTTCCGTTTTTTTCAACATGTCTACTTTTAAAGCAGAATTGTAGATTGTATTTTGTCTAGATGAAGGTGTGTGACTCTATCCTTATTGCAGGAATTTACATCCAACAAAGATATGCACGTTTGGTTTATCAGTCTCTCTAAATTCTCTTTTAATGTGAGTTGTCTCTGTCTCTCCGTCGGGCTCAGTGGTGCAGAACCGACTGACTATCTACGTGTTCTTCCTGCTCTAATGAAACTTTGACAAACCTCACCGTCTCCTCACATGGGCTGTAATTGAAATTTCCAAAGCTTCCCACGAGGTGTTTTTTGTTTTGTCCCATTAACTCCAGACTATGTAGACGTTGTAGACCTGCCACCCATGTCCCAAAGCGGGCTCAGTTTTAAGATTGATGGCCCATTATGTAAAGGACCAATGGTTCCTGTTAATATCAGTCCATAATGAAAAGCGGCTAAAAGCTTCTCTTACATGACTGAGGTGATTCATCACAAGTTTTTTAAAATTTTTTGTGAATTAGATGTGTGGGAGGGGAGTCTAAGTTTGTAAAGAGATGCAAAAGAGCTTGGTTTTGCACAATTTTCAAAGAAAAGGTTTTATGCAAAATCAAAATTTCAGAGGTTTAATTCATGTTTGAACATTATTCCAGCAGAGTACATGTGTGTAAATGAGAGGGATCCAAATGGAAAAGTGAGGTTGCAGGGAGAAGAGATAAAGAAGGTGGAAGATTTTAAGTACTTAGGATCAACAGTTCAGAGCAATGGAGAGTGTGGAAAAGAGGCGAAGAAGCATGTGCAGGCAGGCTGGAACGGGTGGAGAAAAGTATCAGTTGTGATGTGGGACAGAAGAGTTTCAGCTAAAATGAAAGGGAAAGTGTACAAAATCGTGGTGAGACCGACCATGCTGCTTGGTCTAGAGACAGTGGCACTGAAGAAAAGACAGGAAACAGAGATGGAGGTAGCAGAGAAGAAGATGCTGAGGATGTCTCTGGGAGTGACCAGGATGGACAGGATCATAGGAACAGCACATGTTAGAGGTTTTGGAGATAAAGTCCGAGATGCCAGACTGAGAAGGTTTGGATGGGTGCAGAGGAGAGAGAGTACATTGGCATAAGGATGCTGGGTTTGGAACCACCAGGAAAGAGGACCAGAGTAAGACCAAAGAGGAGTTTCATGGATACAGTGAAGGAAGACATGAAGATAGTTGGCGTGACCAAGGAGGATGCAGCAGATAGGGTTAGATGGAAGAAACTGACTTGCTGTGGCGATTCTGAAGGGAAATGCCGAAAGAAGAAGAACATTATTCCAGCATTAAATATGTACCTGAAGTGGATTTTGATTTCATTCACACTTGTTATAGCAATTTGTGAGCGGTCCCATATTATTTGAATGCCAAGTTAGTTTGGTTAGTTGGACAGCCACTCCGCAGGGTGGCTGGGCTCTCACTCAGAGATCGGGTGAGGAGCTCTGCCATCCGGGAGGAGCTCGGTGTCGAGCCGCTCCTCCTCCAGGTCTAGAGGAGCCAGATGGGGTGGTTCGGGCACCTGGTCAGGATGCCCCCCGAGCGCCTCGCGGGTGAGTTGTTTCGGGCACGTCCCACCGGGAGGAGACTAAGGGACAGACCCCGGACCCGCTGGAGAGACTATGTCTCACAGCTGGCCGGGGAACGACTTGGGATCCTTCTGGGTGAGCTAGAGGATGCAGCCGGGGAGAGAGAGGTCTGGGCTGCCCGTTTGAGGCTGTTGCCCCCGCGACCCGACCCCGGATCAAGCGTAAGATGACGGAACGGAACGGACGGCCTATGTTATATTCTGATTTGATTAAGGGGCATGGAAAATACGACCTGGTGTTTATCAAGCTCTTTTTCACTTATGTTTGAATTATTTATATACTTATATATTTCTTTATGTTTTGACTTGTGTTAATTGTTGTGACTTTGTAAAACTACGATAGATAGAAATAAATAAATAAAATTAAATGTCCTTGACCATGAAATTGGACCTCCATGTCCCACATTCTAACTTGAGAAAAAAATATTTTTGCAGCAGTGCATGTTCTCTGCTAAATTGATACGATTTAACATGCTTTTGTGGCCTTAAATGAAATTTACACTGTGTTGTGCACACACTCAAGGGGCGGGGCTAAGCAGGGAACTTGTGGACCAGGAAATTAACAGTCTCAAAAATAAAAGTAAAATAGATTCAAACGCTTTTTTAAATTATTGGGTTTCTGAGTTATCAAAAAATACCATGTGTTTTTTTTTAAACAAGCACTATTAACCTCTGAAATCACAATACCATTTAAAAAAAATAGTTGCAAAGCTGCTGACTGAAAATGAATAACTTTTTCTCCTTCAGGAGGGCGAGTCAGTTGGCAGCGGCATCCTCCAGCTGGTGGTCTCCGACAGAGACACACCAAAGAATGGTCCGCCTTTCTCGTTCCACATCGTCAGTGGCAACGAGGACCGCCGTTTCCACGTCGACCAAGGCGGTCTGCTGTCACTTTCTTCTCCTCTCAAGAAGAAGACAAAACCTCACCATCAGCTGAAAATACAGGTAGGATTTTTTTTTTCTGCGTCGTGTTTCGACCTTCCTCTCATGTCTGTCACTTTCCTCCCGCGCTGCTCTCACCTGATAGGGTAAAATAGAAAACACTGTCATTCCCGTCAAATCTCACACCGCGAGATTCAGAGCTTCATCCCATTCCGGATTGTCTGACAAAAAACAAAAACTTTTAAGTTGTCACAGCATGAGAGGAATAAAGAAAACGAGAGGCCTACACCCTGACAGAGCTGTCAGCACAGCTGTCAGAACAGAGGGAGTCAGCATGACTGCGTTCCGTAGATCAGCAGCCAAGCCCAACCAAAAACCAAAACATCTGACTTCAAGAAGCGGATTGTTTGTTTATGTGAGCAGAGTTTAGTGTCCTTCCTTCTTTTACACATTCACACATCAAACATCCAGTTGAAGATTATCATGTCAGACACATAAATGAAAAGATCCCTCAAAGTTACTTCTTTTCCAACTTTTACACTACACGCTTAAAATTGAAGTTTTACAGTTGCATCTTAAAACTTAAACGGCTACAAGCGGCTGAAATGAGCTTCCTCTGCAGGGTGGCTGGGCTTTAACTCAGAGATCGGGTGAGGAGCTCTGCCATCCGTGAGGAGCTCGGTGTCGAGCCGCTCCTCCTCCAGGTCGAGAGAAGCTAGATGGGGTGGTTCGGGCATCTGGTCAGGATGCCCCCCGAGCGCCTCGCGGGCGAGGTGTTTTGGGCACGTCCTACCAGGAGGAGACCAACGGGCAGACACCGGACCTGCTGGAGAGACAATGTCTCACAGCTGGCCGGGGAACGACTTGGGATCTATCCGGGTGAGCTGGAGGAGAGAGAGGCCTGCGCTACCCGTTTGAGGCTGTTGCCCCCGCGACCCAACCCCGGAACAAGCGGAAGATGACGGAACGAAATGGAAGATTTCTAACAAATCTTACAGCAGAAAAGAAAAAGAAATAAAATTAAAGGAAATCTTGCTTATCTGGGGTTTGGTTCTAGGGATATTTGTCCAATAGAAAAAACTCCAGATTTCCCCCAGAAAGATTATGGGTTCCCAGGCCAGAGAGATTGTCTACATCTACCTCTAACTCTCTTCTTGGTGGGTAGTGCCTAGAGCACTTCATAAGTGAAACATCTGTAAGGCAACTTAACCAGATGCCAGGACATCGTGATCTGACTCTTCTCGACATAAAGGAGCAACGACTTTGTTCTGAGCTCCACCGAGATAGTAGAGCTCTTCACCCAAACTCTGACTGGCCTGGCCGCCTTGTGCAAAAAATCATTTTGGCTGCTTGTGTTCATGGTCTTGTTCTTTTGCTCCCAACACAAATTGTTTATACCCTTACAATAAGGAACAGACGAGCCCGCCCTCAGTGAGCTAAGGAGTTCTACAACTCTACTCTTTGGCTCACTACTTCTTCTTCATCAGCTTGTCTGATTGCGTTGAGCAATTTTTGTCTGAGATATACTGTAATCTTTTTTGGAATACAGTATATTCCCAAATGTAATATACTGTACAGTTGGCTTGACTGTACAGCCAACAGAACAGTAGGCTGTTGCCAACTGGCAGTCAAGCCAAGTCAATGGCTTGACTGTACAGTCAAGCCAACTGGTGGCCTCGTTGGCTATCTCGGTTGGGCTACCTCGGTTGGGCTACCTCGGTTGGGCTACCTCGGTTGGGCTACCTCGTTGACTGGTGGCCCAACGAGGATGTACCTTGCCGTTTACCTGATTCTAGCTAGGATAGACTCCAGCACTCCGTGTAGGAGTAATCTACTTGGAAACAGATGGATGAAGGTGTATCTTGTTTTCTAGGTGACAGATAGTGGCACTGATAGTGGCACTGATAGGTGACAGATTGGCCACTGTCCTCCATCTGGCCACCAATCAACGAGGTTGGGCTACCTCGTTGATTGGTGGCCCAAAGAGGATGTACCTTGCCTTTTACCTGATTCTAGCTAGGATAGACTCCAGCTCTCTGTGTAGGAGTAATCTACTTGGAAACAGATGGATGAAGGTGTATCTTGTTTTTTAGGTGACAGATAGTGGCTACCCCCCACTGTCCTCCATCTGTGTGGTCATCATCAACGTCACTGAGCAGAGCAAATATCCTCCCACCGCTGTGCCCCTAGAGGTGTTTATAACAACCAGTGGTGGCCTGTTTGCCAATCGGGTCATTGGCAAGCTCCACGCATCAGACCAGGACCTCCAGGACGTCCTGTCCTACAAGCTGGTGTCAGAAAACCCGGAGAGGGAGAGGTTTTCCATCGACAAGGCGGATGGAAAAATCTGGGCCGATGAAAACCTGGAAGAAGGCTCATACGCTCTGAACGTTAGTGTGAGCGATGGAAAGTTCAGCATCTGGACCGGAGTAAAGGTTCATGTATGGGCAGCCAATCAGAAGGCACTAGACTCCGGCCTGACTCTTCGGGTGGTCGGGATGTCTCCAGAGGAGTTCCTGGGCGATCACTGGAGAGGGCTTCAGCGCAACCTGGGACAAGCCCTGGATTTGCCCAAACAAGAGCTCCACTTAGCCAGCCTGCAGCAGAAACCTGACTCCTCGGTTCTGGAGGCCCTGCTCATTCGGCGGACTGAGGACGGACTCATCCGTACTCTATCAGCCAGTAAACTTGCAGGTGAGTAACGAGTCAAATTTTGCATTTGGTGAATCAGTAATGTGGCACTCTGTGACCTTTAACCATCTGATTTAGGGATTATATCAGACATCGAGGACACCCTTGGACTCAACGTTCTCAATATGACCCACAGCGGCTGTTTGGGTCCCAGCTGTCCATCACGTCGCTGCAGGAACACCGTACGGCTATCAGGAGAGAGACTCAACCATTTCACTACCGCGAGAGCTGGTTATATCACCCCACAGCACACCTGGGAGAGAGTGTGCTCTTGCAACCGTACGTACTGTCTATGTTTGTGGTTGAGCATGAATTGTGCCAATTTGGAAATGTATTGAGTTAAGCTAAATGACTACAGCCAAGTCTCCTAAACAGACTTGCCGTCCTTGGTTGACTCCATCCAACTGGGGGTGAACTGCTAAAAAAAATTATTAGACTCCCAAGACCAATTTATTTGTAGTGCACATTTCATACACGAGGCAATCCCATACTAAAGTTGGTGAATATGAACGAGTAGAGATTGAAAAAGAGCAGATAACCCTTTAAAGATGCATCAGAAGCAAGTCTAAGGGAGTACCAAACATTTGTCAGGAGAGTAGCAGTATGATGGGTAATAAAATCATAACACAACATCAGTTATGGCTCAATGTCCTGTACGACAAAATAACAGCAACTCATCAAGTGAATGATACTTTAAATTTTATTTTTGTTAAATATTTTTCTCTTGGTTTCAAGAGAATCTTGTCCAGTTAGCAGGCAAAGACCCAGTAAACATTTTGGTCTTTCCTTGTGCTACACTGTCGGCAATGTTCCCTCTAATTTTTTATGTGTCTGAGCAAACACACAAGCTTCCTGAGCAGAAGGGGGCGGAGCTAAAACGTTTCCTCTTTTGTGACGTCAGCAGAAGTGACTAGCCAAACTCCGAAGCTTCAATTCGAAGCAATTTGTTTCAGAAAGATTTTTATTTTGTGCGCTGCATAGGTTTTCCTGTGCACAATTAACCTGCGACCAGTGCGCAATTGCGCAGGTTAGAGGGAACATTGACTGTCGATACAGTAAAGCTCAGATGCACACCTTTATACTTCCTCGTCTTTGCACAAGGAGTGTTTCATTTGTCTTGTTTGTTCCATCGTCTTCTGTCCTTGTCAAATATTTGGGTTTATTTACTGCTCGTTCTTTCTCCCATTCTGCGCTCTGCTTTGGTACGGTAACTCAACTTTCTGTTGCAAACAAGAAACGTGTCATGACCCACTATTTGGAAATGACTTTTCTGGACTCAAGTTCACATACAATGAAGCATTCTCTGTCAAGTTTTGGGGCCCCAAGAGAGCAAGAAGCATTGCACGGTCGAAAGAGGTCGAAGAAGGTTAAGTTCCTTAAAAGAAAATGAAGTTAAAATAAAAAAAGCAACGTAAATGTCAGCATTTACGTTTACTATGCTTGGTTTCATCAGTTTGCTTTGGGGGCGGTTTACAGTTTAGGTGCAGTTTGAATGAGATTATCTTCAAGTGGTTTTGTAGCCGTCATTCTTTCGACTTGTTTCCTGTAGTATCAGTCCTTCATGACCTTTAAATATGTATCTCAAAAACTCCAGCCTTCCCTTGGTGAGAACTTGTACAGAGGTTTATGTTTCAGTCAGCTCAGAGAACTGAAGCTTCTACAGAAAAGGTTTCTCTTTCTTCTTACTGCTTCTGGTACGCAAAGCAAAGTAACAATGAACCCCCCGCATCCGAGATGAATCGCTGCCAATTCTTTTAGACGTGAATACACCCTGAGTTTAAAAATTGATCACAGCCAGCAGACATCTCACACACTGAAGAGCGACGCCACCATGTTGAATCATCTTCAGTCGTTGATGCTGTAATTCCTGAGGGGATTATTACTTTTCCCCAAAAAATAAACTTATTAAAAGGCTCAGTTGGATTGATTATTACACTCTTATATGGATGACTTTTTTCATAAAAAATTTACTGTTTGGTATCAGCTTGATACCTGATTGACTGATTACATTCCTCTGTTGCTTGTGTCTGGGGTTATCAGGTACTACTGGGCTCCTGTCTTGGGTTGTCGATAGGAACACAGCAATCTAAAAGTTAAAGACAAGTGGCAAAAGAAAATAATAAAATTAGTGTGTTTTTATAAGTTGATCACATAACCGCTCATGTGCAAGCCCAAACTGGTCCAAGTAAAAATGTCAGAAATTGAACCCAACCCATCAGATGGGTACCCGACAGTTGGATCGGACTTAGGCAAAGAATTACAGCTCTACTCCCTAACCTCCGAGATGCAATGAAATCAGCCTGTTGATTCTTTAATAACTCAATAAGATGTAGAAAGTGTCTGAATTAGTCTTGTTTTAATATTTACTTTCCAAAAGTCCAGCATGACTAATGTGGTATTTTTATTGAAACAGTCAATTTGGAAAAAATCGGCAAATTGATCTCTCATCAAGCGTCGTTGCCCTTAAGTTTTGATATTTTGCGACAGATCTTATTATTATTGCCCTGACTTGAAATTTTCGACCATCCCAAGGATTTTCTAAATCTACTCCGAGTCGGGAAGGTTGCACGGTTGTTGACTCATTACTTACAGATAAGCACTGAACAAACAATCGACCATCAGTCGAGTTAGGAGTGTTGTTTAGTGAACAAAAGTTGTGCAATAATCTGTAGATGTTTAGCAGAGAAAGAGCGTTAATCAACCGATTTTGAATGATCACAGACACGTCATCATCTAGTCGGCGACGTGTCTCAGATCAATTGGCAATAAATTGCAGATGAGTACAATAGTCACATGATTGTCTCCCGACAAGCCCGTGAGGCAAAAGAGTAGGATAAATCACAAAAGATCTTAAAGTTAAAAAATATAATAGAGCTCAAATAATAAACTTGGTCAGGCAGCCAGGACAACCTGGCTGGAAGGTATGATGATGACCCAACCAAGAAGTCTGGGGTGATTGCCTTTAAATAGGCAGCAGGATCCACAGGTGTGTGGCATCAGGATAATGCTCGCAGGTGTTTGAGATCTGGGAGGGAGAAGAAGGTCCAGGGCTCCCTCTGGTGGCAGGTGAGGGGATCAAGTCTGCAAGTGCCTTTCAATGAGCACTTTACGGTCGATTGTCACCATACAGGCAAGTCAGCATCGTATGATGTTCTCCTGATATGCGGTTGATTTAGATTCCCAATTCAAACGCAGATATGACATCAACAAGTCGCATTAATACGAGCAACACCTATCGCTGCCCTTTAATCTCACGTGATTTCTACACACAGAAAAATCTCTGATGCATCTCATTTTATGTGAGCAAAGCTTAACAGACATGAAAAGAAAAAAGAAAAGACATAGAAAGAATTATGTTTATTATATACAGGTATTTATAAGTTCTTACATTTCAACCAAATCTGTCTTCATTATTTTATGTATTCATTTTTTCTATTTCTATGAAGGTTTCATTTTCGTACAGAGAGCTGTGTAGCCGGTAGGATAAGCCACCTGGCTTAAAGAGCTTTAGGCAAAGTTGTTTATCCAGCAAATTCGGAAAAATGCTGTTAAGTTTTATTTAACCTTTAAGTTTTTGTTTCTACACTAATTCACTTTTTACTTCAAAATTTGGACATGATGTGTTGATCTAAAAAAAATCTTTGAACCCAAACAGTCTTCACTTAACTCACTGTTGATGCTTTCCTGATGACTCCGATCTTTTTTATTTGCCTCAGGCTATTTTTTTTTCTTTCTTACTTCTTCTGGTTTTGGAAAGTTTTCATTAGCAAGATCAAGGCAAGTTGATCAAGGAAAATATGTTTAGTCATCTGTTTTTTTATTTACACTCCTCGCAAACATTTCTGTCAGATACAAAATCAAATATTAAGTTTTCACCTCGTTTCAACCACAGATTAAAAACCCTGTAGGCGAGGGGCCTTGCGGAAAACTTTAAAAGGTGGAGATTCCTTTATGGAATACAAGTTGAAGATAATTATAGAGATCCGTCAACAAGATCCAATATCAGCTGTATCGACAGAGGGTGACAGAAAATAACCACTTTTTTCTATGACAAAATTATTTTTGTATTTTCACTGAAATTTGGACTTAAAACCAAATCTGAGTTGTTACCCACTCTTAAAGTGCCTGTAAGTTTTTTTTTGTTAGCACAGTGGCCTCACATGAAGAAGATTGGGTTCCAGTCCCGAATGGGGATGGGGCTTGGAACACTGGTCTTTCTGTGTGCGGGTTGCATGTTCTCCCTGTGTATGCATGGGTTTTCTCTGGGTATTCCAGTTTTCTTCCACTCTCTAAAAACATGTGTGTTAGGTTGATTGGCCACTGGGAAATTGCTCCCAGGATTGAGTTTGCTTGTGTGGGTGGTTGTATGTGTGACCCCGCAACAGACTGGAGCCCTAAATCCTCCAGAATAGACTCTGTCCGCCACTATAATTCGGGTAGGAATTTCACAAACACAAGTGTTTAGAACCACAAAGCATAAAAAGATAAAAAAAAAAAACAACAACTATGAAATAAACCCAAAGCAGATAAAAGTACAAAGAATACAAGAAAATTTTATGTAGAAAATTTTCGTACAATACGGAAAAATGTAACTGTTAAATTCCAGAGAATATAAGCTTGTTTTAAGACAGGCGAAGCTGCTGATGTGAAGAGGAAGAGTGTTCTAGGCAGAGGTGTCAAAAGTACCAACATTTTCTACTCAAGTAGAATTATAGATACCGAGTGAAAAAACTACTTTAATAAAAGTAGAAGTATCAACTCAAGTTTTTACTCAAGTAAAAGTAAAAAGTAACCTATTTTCAAAACTACTTAAAGTAGAAAAGTAAAAGTAATTTTCAGAAAAAAAGGAATATTATTAACAAAAGCGTATGAACATATTTTTTTTAACTATTATCACATGCTTTAAGGAGCAGAAAATATAACTAAATGAAAGTGTTGTGGTGTGAAATTTTATGAATCAGAAACATTTATTTCCTAAGAACCTTTATTGGAAATTGATTAATGAACACAATCAAATGTATTAACATAAGCAGGGCATTATGTAACGTCCTTTCAGCTACCAAGCTTCACTCTGCATCACCTAATTTAACCAACTTCAGCAGACACAAACACACTCAATGTAAAAAAAAAAAACAAAAAACAAAAGGCTTTTTTAAGCCTTGAAGGCAGGTAGTTTTCAAAGTTCTTTGAGGCAATACTGAATAGTCTTTCACAAGTTTCTAAGGTTGGGAGTGCCACATACAGCCTGCGTGACACCTGGAACACATCAGAAGAAGGGGGGGGGGTGTGTGCATGCATGCGCGCGTGCTGTGTGTCACGTGTTGAAGTGATGAAGCAAGAGGAAGTCAATTCAAATCAAATGGCGCGATTGAAACTGCAGCAGGACAACATGAGGGAGGTGTGGTCCGGAATGAAAAAGATCACTGGATATGGGGGAAGAAGCAGACCCACTAGTGGTGGCAAAGATAGAGCTAATGACTTTAATACCTTCTTCAACAGGTTTAGCTCTACAAATGCCACCACCACTACCTCTTCTTCCCTACCTCCACCACACCTGCTACCAGCGTCTGCTCCTTCTCAGCGATTCAATGGACTAGTGCCTGAACCCCCCCCACCCAACCGTTTGACTGTGACCACCTTTCAGGTGAAGAAACAGCTGGAGAAGCTAAACCAGCACAAAGCAGCCGGCCCAGATGGCATCAACCCCCATACCCTGAGGACCTGTGCGCTCCAGCTGTGTGGGGTTCTCCAGCACCTCTTCAACCTGAGCCTCAGGCTGGAGAGGGTTCCGCTTCTCTGGAAGACATCGTGCCTGGTCCCTGTACTCAAGGATTTCCGTCCAGTTGCCCTCACATCTCATGTGATGAAAGTGCTGGAGAGGCTGGTGTTAGCTCACATGAGACCGCTGGTGAATTCCTCTCTGGACCCCCTGCAGTTTGCCTACCAGCCACGCCTGGGTGTTGACGACGCTGTCATCCATCTGCTGCAGCGAGCTCATTCACATCTGGATGGCGGTGGAGGCATGGTGAGAATCACCTTCTTTGATTTCTCTAGTGCCTTTAACACCATCCAGCCCTCATTACTGGGTGATAAGCTGCGGCTGATGGGTGCCGGTGCGTCCGCTGTCTCCTGGATCACTGATTACCTGACGGACAGGCCACAGTTCGTCCGGCTGGGGAAAGTCCGGTCTGATGTGGTTTTAAGTGGTGTGGGAGCCCCACAGGGCACGGTGCTCTCTCCATTCCTCTTCACATTGTACACTTCAGACTTCCAGCACAACTCCGATTCATGCCACCTACAGAAATTCTCTGATGACTCTGCAGTTGTAGGGTGTATAAGTGGTGGGCAGGAGGAGGCGTACAGGAGGGTGGTGGATGGATTTGTGGTGTGGGCGGGAGAGAATCACCTGCTCCTCAATGTGGACAAGACCAGGGAGATGGTGATTGACTTCCGGAAGAGGAGGAGGACTGCTTTGCAGCCGCTCTGCATTCTGGGTAGAGATGTGGAGGTGGTTGAGGAGTACAAGTACCTTGGAGTGACCATCGACAGTAGACTGAGCTGGAGGAACAACAGTACTGCTGTGTACAAGAAGACTTGCAGCCGACTTTACTTTCTAAGGAAGCTGAGGTCCTTCAATGTGTGCGGCAAGATCCTGGAGACCTTCTACCAGTCTGTGGTGGCCAGCACCTTGTTCTTCTCTGTCATCTGCTGGGGGAGCAGCATCGCAGCCAGTGACACCAACAGACTGAATAAACTAATCAGACTGGCTGTCTCTGTCATTGGCAGCAAACAGGACTCACTTGAGGCAGTGGTAGAGAGGAGGTCACTGAACAAACTTTTGTCCATCATGGAAAACCATGACCATCCTCTCTACCCACTCCTGGACGAACAACGGAGCTCCTTCTCCAAGAGGCTCAGACAGCTCCGCTCGAGAACATCTCGTTACCGGAGGTCTTTCTTTCCGTACGTGATCGGGCTCTACAACGACTCACTTAGCAGATAGGAAGTTGTTGCTGTGACACACAAATTTCCCCTGTGTGGGATCAATAAAGTATATTCTGATTCTGATTCTGATTCTGATTCTGATCCGGTGTGGTTTTTAATGACTTTTCTTTATTTTTAACGGCGACAAAATGGCGAAAGTAGCAACTACTTTTTTTTATAAAAGTAACTAAGTAAAAGTACAGATAATTGCATAAAAATGTAGTGAGTAAAAGTAAAAAGTAGACAAAAAATAATTACTTCGTTAAAGTAAAGATAACGAGATTTTCTACTTGAGTAAGGTAACGAAGTAGTTCTACTTCGCTACTTGACACCTCTGGTTCTAGGTCATCAGGGAAATTTTAGAAAACCCTCCGTGCCCCCAGGTTTTAAGTAACTGTTAGACAGAACCGACTCTTGAACCTCAGTGTGTCGAGTTTTGACCAAGCAGTGTACTCCTGCACCTTCTGGTCACTAGTTTGTAGCAGAATCAATGAGAAGGACAGAATCACACATGTATTCTATCACTCACAGGAGCAATTTCCCAATAAAATTTTCCAACTTGTATTTCATTGGTGCACAAACGCCTCACAGACAGGCCATTTTTCTGAGACTAAGCTGGGCTTTAACCAGCAACCTTCAACTTTGTCACTAATCACCAATTAAATGTTAATTTTCTGGATAAAATGTACAAATAATTAAGTTACCCTCAGTCCTAAACATAGTTCACTCCAAATTTAACCATAATCAGGATAAGTAAAAGCCTTTCAGCTTGAAACATGCAGATGTTTTAATAATTTAATGTTTTTGTTTCTTTTTTTAGAGTCTGCCTTGAGGTTTGACTCTGAGTCGTATCTGAAATACCTTCATGGATTGGACGAGGATCATCAGAATTTCAGACTTTCTCTGCGATTCAAGACTTTCCAGGATCAAGGCCTCATCATGAGCACTGGTCGTGCTGGCCACTGGGGGATTTTACAGGTATTCTTTTATCTGTCGATTTAAGGCAACTGAAAAAAGTTTCGTTCATGAAACTTTTCTCTAAAAAACCTTGTTTCTATTTAACATTTGCATTCTGTTCATTCCCGACATTTAGCTTGTTACTCACATTAACTTAGAAAAAAACAGACCTGCTGCATAAATAAATTAAATTTTCAAGCATTGAATAGCAAAAACATAATCATGTAACTTTCTTACATTTTTAATACATTTTATTCCGCACTCTCTTGTACATGTAAAACATGTCCAAGGCCAAACAGGAGAGAAGAACCATCAGAGTTTATTGTGCTCGGCACGCATTCGCGCCTCATTGTCACACAGGAGAATAAAACAGCAAACAAACAGCAAGTTCATTACAATTAAGTAACCAGACAATTATTTCTTTTTGTCTGCAGGAAGTGTTTGTTTTTATGACGCAGACATCTGTTAGTGTTTCAAATTTCTCTTCATGACAAATTTTATTTCACTTTGTCATGAAGAGATTGAATTTTCAGAGAGAGGCGGCAGGAGTCCAGAATTGCTGTAAAAAAAACTCCTGGATCAATGGAAATGTCATGAAGTTTTCGTTCAAAATGTATTTCATGCCTATTTAAAGGCAGCTGCACAAAGACCTTCAGGTGTCTAAAATCAGGCAATTGAGAGCAGGCCCCGGACACCCTCTGGTGGTGGGCTGGGGAACCATCATAGTACCCCCCCTCAATGAAGAATCTTGTGGCGTGGCTTGACGTGGCATGGCATAGTGTGACGTGACTTGACTTGGTGCGCGGCTTGACGTGGCGCATGACTGAGCAAGCCGAGTCAAAGCATGGGCTTTTGTAGCGATCCTTGGCAGGGGCTTTGGCAGCGATCCTACGCAAGGGCTTTTGCAGCAATCCTGGGCATGCCTAAGACCTCTGTCCACTGGGTCAGTTCGTGGTCAGGTCATTCCGTTATAAAGTTTTTGTTCAAAATGTGTTTCATGGTCAGGCAGCCAGGAACACCCGGCTGGGATGGAAGGTATGACTTGACACCTGAAGGGAAGACAGGCTGCCTATTTAAAGGCAGCTGCACAAAGTCCTTCAGGTGTCTAAAATCAAGCAAATGAGGTTAGGCCTCTGGCTTCCTCTGGTGGTGGGCGAGGGAACCATGACAGTACCTCCTCCTGGTTAGGTGCAACCAGGTCTAAGATGGTGTTGAACTTTTTGAGTCTTTGTTTACTGTGTTCATAGTGTTTTTGGACAAAGATTAATTTGTCCGGAAAGCTCGCATAGGTTTTACGAGCTTTACAACGCCCTTTCTTACCCTGAACCAAGACCTGGCTGGTTAGCCATCTGCTCCAAAGACAGCTCGGTGGCTCAGCGGGATTTGAACCAGCTTCTCCCGATACAAGAACAAATACTCTACCACTGAGCCAATGCATCCCTCGAGAGAGATCAAATGTGTTTGATTCTCAGAATTAGGGTCAAATGGTGTTGTTGTATGACTCTAATTTTCACCAGAATAGATCAATTTATTCATCTTATTTAAAGGTAATCCTCATTAAAAGGACGGGAACAAATTTTTTAATCTAAATCAAACGAGTCATGGGAGTAAACTTCACAGTAGCATTGATATTTCTATTTTATGTGGGGTCCACTTGGTATCAAAATTTAGCTTCAAATCTGTTTGTCCTTTTCTGTGAGTTTTGTATAAAACCATAACTTGGTCTGCGGTGTGTTTGGGTCGGGTGTGTCGACATCTCACAGGATTTGACAAAAAAAATCAACTTGATTTCATTTTTTCTTTTGTTCCAACACTGACATTTTGAACAAGACTCACTGTGAAATGCTGTCCGGAGATTTCCCACGTTCCCTTCACTGAGCACAAACATGGGCTCGCCTGCCTGGGCTGTTTAGGACCATCATCCTGACATTTTGATAAAATAAGGTCATGTCGGGTTGCAGCAGTGAGTTTTTTTTTCATCCGGCCGCTCACATCTCATTGTGTGACTCAAACAAAGGAAAAAAAAACAATTTTTTTAAAAAACCCAAAGAAGTCTTCATGAAGACATAAAAACTAACGATAACTGAAAGCAAAGATTTTTAATTCTTTGCGAATCCCAATGTTAGTCAAAAATCCAACAAAAAAAGTATAATTCAGTCATCACTAAGGTCATTTGCTAATTCTGTCCCTGTTATTTTTTTTTACTGATCTCATTAACTTGTTATAGTTAACAGTTTGCATATTAGCCGGTCCGCGTATTTACTATCCTATTAACCACGATAGGCGTTTTAACATCATTTCACATGTGACATTTGTCAAAACCTGGGGTCGGATGAAGAACCTAGATGTACGACTTGGGCGGGCTATGGATAACCAGTTTAGGAAGGACCAGACAAGGGTAAGACAATACACAAAATGACAAAGAAATGAAGGTAAATAGGACTTACATAGCAATGTGAAAACAGTTTACTGGTGCAAACACAAGGGAGACTTAATGTGAAGAATCAGGGCAAAGGATAGAATATGATGAAGGAGGAATACAACATAAGAGAGGATAACTATGGGGTTATTAATGCAAAATTTGCCACCATTTATATAGATGTAGTTTTCATTTCCAAGTAAAGCTAATAATAAAACAAACTCAAAAAGCAAAACTCCATTCGTTGTTATAAAATGCTACAGTAATAATATCTATGGTGACACTTTCAGAAAAAAATGACGAAAAAAAAGTCTTACAGTAATTGGTAGTAACTTCAGAAAGTTGTACGTACATTGTTATTAAAAGAACAAAATAAGCTTGGATTTTCTTTGCATTCTGAGAAACCTGAGACCACTGATGTAGCTCAAATGACTTATTGCACAAATCTGCCCATTGAACTTGATGTGGAAGGCGGAGGAGGACCCAAATGCAGGACAACAAAACAGGATTTACTAACCAAAATTCCGGAAGGCACAAAGTCCAGTATGGCTGTAAGGCGCAAACACAAGGGAGCTGCCTGTGAGGCACAAAGGGCACAGGATTAAGACAGGAATAAAAATTCAAATAATATAACTGAGTTCAAGAATGTTACTCATGGTCAGGTAGCCATGAAGACCTGGCTGGAAGGGATGGTTTTGACCTGACGTTGAAGTCAGGAGAGACTGCCTTTAAATAGGTACCAGGGTGATAATGCTCCAAAGAAACCTTCAAAGACGCCAGGTGTTTGGGATCAGGTTGAGATCCAGGAGAGATCTCAACCTGATCCCAACCATGACAGAACTTTAAAAACTGAGTTGCTCAGACATGTTTTTTTTATTATTTATTTAATTGTTTTTATTTTTACAAACTTAATTCAACCCTCAATGGGAAAATTTCTGTGCTGCATTACACCGCAACAAATTGCTAGGACGGCGTTAATGGTGAGAAAAAAGAGGGTTAGGTGTCTTCCGCAAGGACACCTAGACATGAGCTCAGTGGGAATCGACCCGGCAAACTTCCAGTTCCAGGACAAATATTCTTCCAAGTCAATAACATTCTTTCATGTTTTGGCATGTGTGTAGTCATATCTTGAAAGAAGTGTTGGTAATGGTTAGAAGCAACACACACCACAAGTTTCATTTGTTGCCAGACATATTTTTCGGTTCACCGGTCGGAACAGCTCCGCCTCACACTGTGAACGATGTCATCAAAGTCACACGTTTCAGAGGAGAATAACACAATTTTACAGAAAGCCTCAAACTATTGATTCTGTTGAGTTTTATGATTGATTTTTGTCAAATTGTGCTGGGATTATTAGATTGTGTTGTTGCTTCAGGACAAGGTGTACTCTAAGTGAGAAAAAGGGAATAATTGATCATGTTTTTCTTGGGAACCGTGAATTATTCTCTTAACAGATTGTTTAAACAAAAGGAAAAAAAGAGGCTTAATATTAATTTAATATGCCGTGAGAAGCCTTTCCAAACACGTGCTTTTTCATTTGTGAGTCATCCAACTCATCTGCAGTTGGTTGTTCAATTATTCTGATTCTTGAAATCTTCAGAAGCAGTCTCTAGGTTCTGGATCACTTCTCGTATTCGTCAATGCGTCCTGATTCCCTGTGAGCACAAATAACTTCAAAATGAATTTCTAGATGTGTGACTTGCTTCGTCCTGGGGGTTTGTAATGAAAATACACTCATTAGAGCACCAGCCCGCTTGGGGATGATCAACAATCACTAAAGTCTCAACAAGATGTGCCAAATTATTGGGACGGTCATTTTTCATTGGTTGCTTGTTTAGCAAGTTCATGTGTCGTCATTAAAGTTTGTGATCTTCAAGATGGAGATCGAAGGGGCATGGACCAGAAGTTGCATGTTTGGTTGTGGAGAGTAATTAAAGGTGACCTACTGGGGATGACCCGCCAGTGAGCTGTAGGCACATTCTGGTTTGGAACCGCTGGACAAGCACACGGCCCTCACACCTCATGAAGTAACACAAACTGACTGATGTCGGTTCAGACTTTTATTCCACCGTCTCAGCAGGAGGAAACTCTTATTCAAGAAATTGTGACAATTCACTCTACAGTAAAGCAGGACTTCTTAAAGCAGGAATGTTTCTCAGGGTGTATGGAAACCAAGCGATTTGAACTGCCGGCAAGTGCTTCAACCATCAAAGGACAATTTTTTTGACTACTATGGGTGAACTGAACCATGCACAGGAGATGTATCTCAGAGCAAGGTTTGCATATAGCCTGACCTCTAACCAGGCTAGAACATGGAACAGGGTGCATGACATAATGATTTTGAGGTGCTTCAAATCTATTTTTCTTGTCTGAGGGTGGTTGGCTTTGGGTTTCCCGGTGACCAAGAAAGAAGATGGAACCAATACTTCTTGAGAATTTAGAGTTGACTCATTTAGTTGACTCTAAGTAAGTATTTCACTTCCTTAGAGTTGATAACTCTAAATTGTCAACCTGGAGTTGTATAAAAAGATATTTATAACAGAAAAATAATTTCAGCAAATTTGGTGAGCTCTTACCAAATTTTTGGAGTATCAGGTCACAGGCAATTCCCAAGAGAGTCCCAACCAAAAGTGTGTGACAATGATTTTTAAAATGTTTGGCTAAGAAGTCCATCCCGTACAAGATTATTGATAAACTACTGGATTTGCGTACATCTTACTATTAGATTGTGATAGAAAAAGAAAATTCGTTAGGTAGCATTTGGTGTGGTGACCAAGCTTGTCCAAGGTGATGCGATGTTCATGATGAATTGACATACAACGAGATCGATGAATGACGAGATGAAGACTGTTCATCAGTCGCAGAGTTTGGTATCTTTAATTGTGATCTGTAGTGAGAGGAGGGAAGAGGTGGAGTAAAAGCTGGAGAGGTAGAGGTTGCACTAGAAAGAAGAGGAATGAAGATTAGTCAGAGTAAAACAGAGTACATGTGTGTGAATGAGAGGGATCCAAATGGAAAAGTGAGGTTACAGGGAGAAGAGATAAAGAAGGTGGAAAATTTTAAGTATCTAGGATCAACAGTCCAGCCAATTGAGAGTGTGGAAAAGAGGTGAAGAAGCGTGCTCAAGCAGGCTGGAACAGATGGAGAAAAGTATCAGGTGTGATGTGTGATAGAAGAGTTTCAGCTAAAATGAAAGGAAAGTGTACAAAACCGTGGTGAGAGCGGCCATGCTGATTGGTCTAGAGCAGGGGTGTCAAACTCAGTTCCTGGAGGGCCGGTGTCCCTGCAGGTTTTCCATGTGTTCCTGGTTCAATGCAGCTGATGCACAAACAGTAAAATCAACAGCCAATCAAATTTGGCACAATGACTCGTTAACCAGAATCAGGTGTGTAGATGCAAGAACACATGGAAAACCTGCAGGGACACCGGCCCTCCAGGAACTGAGTTTGACATCCCTGGTCTAGAGACAGTGGTACTGAGGAAAAGACAGGAAGCAGAGATGGAGGTAGCAGAGATGAAGATGCTGAGGATGTCTCTGCGAGTGACCAGGATGGAGAGGATCAGAGGAACAGTACATGTTAGAGGTTTTGTAGATAGAGTCAGAGAGGCCAGACTGAGATGGTTTGGACATGTACAGAGAAGAGAGACCGAACACATCGGCAAAAGGGTGCTGGGTTTGGAACCACCAGGAAAGAGGGCTAGAGGAAGACCATAGCGGAGGTTCATGGATACAGTGAAGGAAGACTTGAAGATAGTTGGCATGACTGAAGAGGATGCAGCAGATAGGGTTAGATGGAAGAAACTGACTTGCTGTGGCGACCCCTGTAGGGAAATGCCGAAAGGAGAAGAAGAAGTCTGGTGTCTTAAATGTCTCGTGGTGAAGAGATCTCATGGTTGAAAAGAACCCCAAAGGAATATTTATTTCAACATATTTCCAAATGTTTTATCTAAATGCTACTAGACTTGTTACAAAAGCAATAAACCTTTTTTGGCCACAAGTATTGTTGGACCAGCATAGACCAAACAACTTGAAATTAATACCTAAAAAATATCTAGGGCGATGGACTCCATTGCCTTCACCGAAAGTGATGCTTTTCCTGTTTATCCTGAAACCATTGCATAAATCAGACGTGAACTGCAGGAATGTATTTCATCTTACTTATAATCTGGCTTCCTGCGGTCATTGGCAAAGTAAAATCGGTCAACCAAACCTGTTAAACGTCAGCCGTCACTTAATTGGTACATCTGATGGGCCAGTTAATTTGGGGCATGAGTTTGTACCTGACCTGTACGGGGTACTCCACCCTTGTCTGGTTGAGGACCATGCTCTTGAAATTAATTATGCTAATTCCCACGTTGAATATGTTCTCTATCAAAGTTAAGGACATTTTAATTGAATATTAGTGCGTGGATCAGGACCTGTCTGCTTCTCTCTGATTCCAACCTCCCATACTCCATGATCGTTCTGAAGAGGGGGAATTTTGTTAAGTGCCCTTCTTTCGTTTAAAAGAAAGCCCTCCAGTTCAAAAAGCTTGATCTATGGCATCTCTGCATCATCGTTCAAGCACTCGTGTTTTTATTCCCAAAGATGAAAAAAAAATCCAGCTTTCAATCATCTTCTTTCTTCTGGGCTTTGAGGCGAATGCACCTCTGCATTTTTACCAGCAAGTACAAATATGGGGTACACGCTCACATACCATGTTTATTACTGAGGAAACTAGTACTTAGGAGTGCAGGGATGGGGACCTGAATGAATTCAGAATGTGCCCTGCCACTTGCAGGATACCGCCCAAGAAGTGTTTCCCGTTCCTGAAACCTAATGTCAGATGTTCCGTTCCGTCATCTTCCGCTTGTTCCGGGGTCGGGTCGCAGGGGCAACAGCCTCAAACGGGTAGACCAGGCCTCTCTCATCCCGGCTACATCCTCTAGCTCAACCGGTAGGATCCCAAGTCGCTCCCCGGCCAGCTGTGAGACATAGTCTCTCCGGCGGGTCCGGGATCTGCCCCTTGGTCTCCTCCCGGTGAAATGTGCCCGAAACACCTCGCCCGCGAGGCGCTCGGGGGGCATCCTTACCAGATGCCCGAACCACCCCATCTGGCTCCTTTCGACCTGGAGGAGTAGCTGCTCGACACCGAGCTCCTCCCGGATGGCAGAGCTCCTCACCCGATCTCTGAGTGAGAGCCCAGCCACCCTGCGGAGGAAGCTCATTTCGGCCGCTTGTATCAGCGATCTCATTCTTTCGGTCACCACCCACAGCTGGTGACCATAGGTGAGGGTGGGAACGTAGATCGACTTGTAAATCGAGAGCTTTGCTTTTCGGCTCAGCTCTCTCTTTACCACGACGGACCGATGCAGCGTCCTAGTTATTGCTGATGCCGCACCGATTTGCCTGTCTATCTCCTGCTCCATCTTACCCCCACTCGTGAACAAGACCCCGAGGTACTTAAACTCCTCCACTTGGGGCAGATGTAGTCGTTACAAAAAAGAAATGGGTGTCTTTTAAGTTAGGAAGTCTACTCAAAATAATATTCTAACAACTTTAATATGTCTTAAACACAAAAGTTAATTGTTTTTAATCTTAATTTTTATTCCTCACAGAAAATTTTTTGTTAAATGTATCAATCAATTCTCTTCCATTTTGATTGCCGAAAATATAAAACAAATTCCCTCTAATCATTGGGATTCAATTAAAAAATCCACAGGAAGTCTTTTTGGTAAAGAAACTAATTTCATTAACTCTAAAGTGTTAGATTTAATTTTTTCAATTCTAGATAAAGAGCTTATTATTTGCACCACTGGTTGGTGAAGTTTCCATCCATCCCTAACCCTATCCCTTGATGGATTTTTTTGGTTTAGTTTGATTTAATTAGTATGCACACATTTACTTTAAGACAAACCTAGAAGGCGTGATAGTTGCAGCTTTGATCCCCGCGGGGTGCAGGTCTGCATAACATGTTAACTGCAAACAGGAGATTGGCTGCCGTGGCTGCACGCTGAACTCTGCCCAACACCATCAAAGCTTTCTACTGGAGACAACGGTGAGGAGAAGAGTCATAAAGCGGTGATGCCGAAGCGCTCGCATCCCAAGGGGGATGTGTAGATGGGCTTGACACAGCGCCTGTGCTACATCAACTGTGCTGATACTGTAAAATCTTCAGTGCATCAAACTGTAGCATCTCCCTTCAAACATCCACCATAAATCACACGAGAGGTTACGCCGAGTCATGTAAAACAGATTAAAGGGAAAATCGTTCCCAGCCTCAGAAAATCAAATGGAAACCTCAGGCAGAGCAAAGAGAAAAGTACATTTCCACAATGAGACATGGAGAGAAAAAAAAAAGCAACACGTCTCTGTAATAAGAGGGTAGAACCAGGAATGAAGCACACCGGATCAATAATGCATCACAGCCTTCAGCGAGTGACGAGCGGATGCTTAGTGCTTTGCAAAAATAAATAATTGTGAGTATTTACGTATGTGAGAAATTGCGAAGGAGTTTTCTGTGAAAACAAAATGGGATGGAGAGTTACTTTTGTACTTTTTGTTACTTGTTGTGAGCTTTGAGTATGAAGAAAGAGAGAAACCTACAACTGGTTTGTGTTTAAACATAAAGAATACCCGCTGCAAATCTAAGACCTTGCTAAAGCCAAAAGGTATTGATAATAATAGTAGAAAAAGTTTCAAAAAAGTCTTCTGGACAGTTTAATTCTTGATTGAGACATTTCGACTTCCATCCGGAAATCATTTTCAATCTGATAGAAATGGATTGAAAACTGGATCTATATATACTAACCTGAGTAATAGGTAAAAAATAGTAAGGAAGGGCTCGACCAATGAGCCTGTGTTACCTATGATGGCCGTGAATGGCTCCTATTGTAACCACAGACAAGTAGACGATAGCTTCCTTTACACCTCTTTCAAAGGAAGCCATCTTTGTGAAGAAAGAAAATCCCTCACTGAATCGGAGTGGAGGCGTTAAATACATTCTGCCCGGGATTTACAGCAACATTCTGAACCCCTGGACCAAAGATGACACCTCATGACCCAGATTCACTTCTCTCATTAGCAGGAATTTCTATTCACTAGGCTTTTAGCATTATTACAATAGTGATCGTCTACTGGTCTGTGGTTACAATAGGAGCCATTCACGGCCATCATAGGTAACACAGGCTCATTGGTCGAGCCCCTCCTTACTATTTTTTACCTGTTACTCAGGTTAGTATAAATAGATCCAGTTTTCAGTCCATTTCAATCAGATTGAAAATGATTTCCGGATGGAAGTCGAAACGTCTCAATCAAGAATTAAACTGCCCAGAAGACTTTTTAAAAACTTTTTCTACAATGGATCACGCCTGGATGAATGAGGGACTACACGGACTTATTGATAATAATAATAAAAAGTTTATTTGTAACGCACTCTATATCTCCAGTGGAGATCTCAAAGTGCTACAATGACCAAAAGGAACAACAAACAGCAAAATTAAATAAAACCACAACACAAAAAAAAAAACTGGAAACTTTTTTGAAAAGCCTTTAGAAATAAAAATGTCTTCAGTCTTTTCTTAAAAACCTCAACGCTCTGTGGAGCTCTCAAGCTCTCGGGAAGAGCGTTCTAGAGCTGTGGAGCATCTGCCTGGAAGGCCCTGTCCCCCAAAGTGGAGAGTTTGGTCCTTGGCTGGTGCAGGCATTAGGAGGAGGAGGAGCGCAGGTCTCGGACAGTTGTGTGGAGGGTTAGGAGTTCTTGGACAGTGGTGTGGAGGGTTAGGAGTTCTTGGAGATAAACAGGTGCAGTGCCGTGTATGCACTGATGGGTGAGGGGGCAGAGCTTGTACTGAATTCTGTATTTAACGGGTAGGCAGTGGAGGGATTTGAGGATGAGAGTGATACGGTCATATTTGCGCCTCCTTATCAGGATCCGGGTAGCGCAGTTCTGGATGTGCTGGAGCTTTTGTAAGCCCCTGCATGGGATCCCTACAAGGAGGGCATTGCAGTAATCCAGCCTGGAGGAGATGAAGGCGTGTATCAACCTCTCAGCGTCCGGTTTGGAAAGACATGGACATAGCCTGGCTATATTTTTAAGATGGAGGATGGAAACCTTGCAGAGATGGTGAATGTGGGAGTCAAAGGTGAGGTTAGAATCCATTTTGAGGACTGTCTCTGTTAATTAGCAGGTCAAACGCAAGGTTCACCCTGTTTAGGCCACCATGTTGTTGCAGTATAAAATATCAATAGTGCGTCATAATCGATGACGCACTGTAAATGAACCAATTGACTTATAAAATATAGACAGTAAATTTACAACAACATAGCTTTTAATTGCAATTAACAACTAAATATATTCTTAAATTAATTTAAGACAATAGCCCCACAGTACTTCCTGCAGAGTAATTACTGGTATTACTGTTCAAAAGAAAGATGATTTTCTACGAAGGAATGAAGATTACTCAGAGAAAGACAGAGTACATGTGTGTGAATGAGAGAGATCCAAATGGAAAAGTGAGGTTACAGGGAGAAGAGATAAAGAAGGTGGAAGATTTTAAGTATCTAGGATCAACAGTCCAGAGCAATGGAGAGTGTGGAAAAGAGGTGAAGAAGCGTGTGCAGTCAGGCTGGAATGGGTGGAGAAAAGTATCAGGTGTGATGTGTGACAGAAGAATTTCAGCTAAAGATGAAAGGGAAAGTGTACAAAACCGTGGTGAGACCTGCCATGCTGATTGGTCTAGAAACAGTGAGTCTCTATACCAGTGGTCTAGAGAGGTCTAGAGTGGCACTGAGGAAAAGACGTGAAACAGAGATGGAGGTAGCAGAGATGAAGATGCTGAAGATCTCTCTGGGAGTGACCAGGATGGACAGGCTCAGAAATGAGTACATCAGGGGAACAGCACATGTTAGAGGTTTTGGATAAAGATAAAGTCAGAGAGGTCAGACTGAGATGGTTTGGACATGTACAGGGAAGAGAGAGAGAGTACATTGGCAGAAGAATCCTGGGTTTGGAACCAACAGGCAAGAGGCCTAGAGGAAGACCAAAGAGGAGGTTCATGGATACAGTGAAGGAAGACATGAAGATAGTTGGTGTGACTGAAGAGGATTCAGCAGATAGGGTTAGATGGAAGAAACTGACTTGCTGTGGCGACCACTGAAGGGAAATGCCGAAAGAAGTAGAAGAAAGAGGATTTTCTAGAATACCTTTGGAGGCTTTGTTTCAGATGATACATGGTGGAATTAAATAAATTTAATTTCTTTTCACCTGC
The DNA here is from genome assembly GCA_902685375.1 of Neostethus bicornis. Lineage (NCBI taxonomy): Eukaryota > Metazoa > Chordata > Actinopteri > Atheriniformes > Phallostethidae > Neostethus > Neostethus bicornis. The sequence continues at coordinate 6,361,477 of CACRXE010000076.1, read as the reverse complement.
TTTCACAATTGTGGTTCAAATTTACCAATTCCACTTTTGAAACATCTAACGTTTCAATTTAATCACCTGTTGACCTCTACTATTTCTCCCCAGGTGACCAACGGAGAGCTGCAGTTCACATACAGATGTGGAAATGTCCCCCCGGGCACCCTAATGGTTCGGTCTGGTCCGCTATCTGATGGTCAATGGCACAGCGTGTTGCTGGAGGTGATCTCCTCGTCCATCAGACTGACCCTGGACCAGCTGCATCCAGTATCCATAGGTCTGGTTGAACCCTGTCGGCTGATGCATTCCCATGGTGCTTTATTGTTTGCTTCCCGAGAAAGAGACCCCACTCAGGAATTCAGTCAGCACCCACAAAACTTCATCGGATGCTTGGAAGACTTGAAGCTTAACGAAGAGTCGATTGTTGCTGGACACTCAGTGGAGTGGACGGGTGGAGGGCACAGGAGGGTATTCGGGGTCTTTCAGTGCTGCAGCCATGTCGGAGGTTGTGATAACAATCCTTGCCAGAATGATGGGGTCTGCACAGAAGACGCAGCCGGAGGTAAGTTATGAGAACAGATTTTTTTTTTTACAATAACTCTTTTTTTGTTTCTGATTCTGTGGTATTAATAGACATATATTTATTGATTTATTTTTTCTCAGTGGATATAAGTGAGTTAGGCGCAGGTTTCGGACCATCCTCATGTACACATGGTTCCTCTTTGGGTTTTCTAGCCTCTTAATAAACGGGTGTTATGCAGACTAGATGTGGTCGCTAGTGCAACAAGGAACAAGTATTTGTGAGAGGTCCTGCGACTGTATGGTCCCGTGAAAGACGTGACGACCTGTTCAAGGTGTACCCTACCTTCCAAAAAGACCCAAGGTGGAAGAGTCAGATCAGATTAGAAGGAGTAGAGACTAAGAAAGTGGAAGATTTTAGCGTTAGCGTCAGCAGTCAAAAGCAATTGAGTGTGGAAAAGAGGTGAAGAAGCATGTTGAAATTAAAGGCTGGAATGAATGGAGAACATGTCAACGTGTGATGTGTAGTAGGCAGAGGTAAGATCTTAAGCCCGAACCCGACCCAAAAGTCGGGTCGGGTCGAGCCTAAAAATATCAATCATTACTTCGGGTCGGGTTCGGGCTTCTCTCTCGCTGACTTTTTTTTTTTTTTTTTTAAATAAATATATGTTTATAAAATGTTAACTAAAACAATGTGTGGGTACTAAACTAAGGAATACTTGTTATAAAATGAATAATTTGGATAAAACAGAGAAGTAATGTTTAACTACTAAACAGTATCCGCAGAGCCAGCTCGTCCTGGGCGCACGTGAACGCCTCCTCTTAATTTGGTAATCCTCCCCTACGCACGTCTTTATTTTATTTATTTTGAGCTGGTATCCCCGATGTGAAGGAGTAAGAAGTTAAAGATAAACTAAAGGCAGGAGAACTGAAAAGACAAACACGCACCGGTAAGAGTGAGGTGTGGAAAAGCTTCAAATTTATTGTTCAAAATGCTACAGAAACTTGAGTTGGCTTCGCTGGATGTAGTCAATGTTGTGCTTTGCTTTCATACGACCCCAAAAAGACTGATAGTAGGAGCTTTTCGGATTCAATAAAATGAAATATAAAAAAATGATGATGAGAACAGTGATTTACATATAAGATGTGTCATTTAACGGAAAAATTTCTATTAAAAAATAGATTTACTTTCCAAATTTTGTACCACAAACACGCTTTAACGAGCTCACATCTATTTGGTGAATATATTGATTTTGTTCTACTAATTTAGAGCTGTAAATAAAAAAAAATACATTTTTATAAGGATGACTTTCTTAAACCCTTTTTTCCATTTCAATCACGCCTTTGAACTTTAAAAACTCCAAAAACAGATTTAAATCCAATACATTTTCCATCGCCAGTTTAGTTTCCAGGCATCATCATACAGCCCATGTGCCAGAGAGGGATGTTGGAGAGAATAATCCGTCTTCATTACCGCAAACGTTTACCCGTGCTTCACCGTCTCACTGATTTAAGCTCTTAGAGCTTCACATGTTTCATATATGTCACTTAAACCACTAAGAGAAGCTAAAACCGTTAAAAAACATGTCCTTTCTAATCTCAGTTCTTTTTTTATAGTGGAAACCAACTCTAAAATTGGCTTGAAAGTCACCCAAGGACAAAAGCTTTTCTCATTTTGTTAATCTTTAAACAGAATTATGTCTAAGCTACAAACTTAGCCAGTCGTGTCTGGTTCTCGCATCCATTTTTCAAACACTTTGATAACAACAGCACAGTCATGAAGCAGATGAAGAACAGCTAAAGTAAATTAGAAAAAGAAGTGAAAAAGCATCTGGCATGTCGATTGTCTAGCTCGTCTTTGGAAGTCGCCATAGTGAATCCGGCAAAACGAGAATTCTATCCCAATACCACACAGGTATACACAACCAGTGTGGTGTGTTAAAAGAATCAAATATTAAGAGTTTTGCATTTTATATCGACTCAAGTTACATATCATAACTACATACAGCAAAGGAATTAGGGAGAAAGACCCAAAAACGAAGTTATTTTAAAGTTATGTTTTCTGCTTACATTGGGTAGCCATTTTTATTTCATTGCATAAATAAATATAAAATAAATAAATAAATGAATTACTCTATTCATCCCTCACTGGGGAAATTTGTGTGCTGCACTCCTTATACCGCAGCAGGCTGCCCTTCAACGACGCCAATGGTGGGAGAAGCGGCGGTTAAGTGTCTTCTCCAAGGATCCTAGACGTGCTCTCTGTGGGACGCAAACCCGCGAACTTCCGGTCTGGACGCGAACGCTCTAACCACTGAGCTGCCGTCTCCTCCCATGATATTATCCCAAATTTGGGATATTATCCCAAACATATCCCAAATATGATGTTCTTATTGCGACTACTGGTACTAATTTACCCAAACTCTACAAAATCTTACCAATCAGCAACTTTTTCCAAACACATGAGCTGTTAAATTCATTTAAACTCATCAAGCTCAAGTAATTGTTTTTCCCTAACCTCTAATGGTGGGTTGCACGGTGGCTCAGTGGTTGGCACAGAGGCCTCACAGCAAGAAAGGTTGAGGTTCTTGCCCTGGGGGAACGAGGTTTAAAACGCTGGCCTTTCTCTGTGGAGTTTGCATGTTCGCCCAATGCATGCATGGGTTTTTTCCGGTTTCCTTCCACTCTCCAAAAACATGCATGTTCGTTGATTGGCCGCTTTGAAATTGCCCTTAGAAATGAGTGTTTGACTGATTGTGTGTGTGGCCCCACGACAGACTGATGACCTGCTTGGGGTGTATCCTGCCTTTTGCCTTTAATTCGCCAGGATCGGCTCCCGCGACCCAACAGAGTTGCGGGTATTACCGAAACCTCCAACGACTGTGCAGAACCTCCTCTGCATTGGTAGTGTGCTTTTGGTTTAACAATCTTCGTTTCCTGTTGCTCACGATGGTGGAGCAACATGGGGAGATGGTGGCTCAGTGGTTAGCCCGCGAACTGGAAGTCAACCAGACGTTCGCGGGTTCGCATCCCACTGAGTGCACGTCAAGGGTCTTTGGAGAAGACACCTAATCCCTCGTTTCTCCCACCATTGGCGCCGTCATGGCAGCCTGCTGCGGTGAAATTTTACAGTGAGGGATTAATAAAGTATATTGAAAAAAAAATATGTAAACATTTTATTTTGTGTACTCTGGTGAGTTAATTTGTGTGGGGTAGGGTAGACCCTTGATAATTCAACAGTCTTTCACTCAAAAAAAGACGACAAAGACACTATTGTAACCTTTACCAATTTTTCTAATGTGCCTGTTTTGGGTGGTGGGTTGTACACTGGGAAGGTTCACCCTTCACAGAATCTGAAGCAGACTCAAATCAACAATTTTCCAACAGCAATGCCAACAAATAATTCACATCAATACCTGAATCATTTGATATGAAATGCAACCAATTTGTTTAAATCAAAGTCGTCTCTAAATAAATATTTAACACAATAGGCTCCGGCACCCCCGTGACTCTATTCGGGATTAGTGATTTAAAAAACGAAACAATAGTTCCTTTTTAGAGCGTTTGCCCATGGACCGGAAGTAAACCAGAAGTTTATGGGTTCATATCCCACTGAGTACAGGTCTACGGTCCTTGGAGAAGACACCTAACCCCCCGTTTCTCCTACCATTGGCGCCGTCGTGGCAGCCTGCTGCGGTGTAGGAGTGCAGCACACAAAAATAGTGAGTTAAAAAAAAAATTGATTGATTAAAATATATATTTTTTATTATTCTGCTTCTTCTTAAAAGTTTGCTTCTTTGAATCATTTAATTATCAATAATTTCAGGATTAAAAAGTTACATGTTTTAATGCAACTTTTAGGATAATTACTCACAAAATTCAATCATTTTGTACTCAACTCACAAAAAAACGCCAGTGAAATCCTGAATAGATTAACAACCTACCTCTTACATTAAATAAATAAGTTCATGATATTCATTACTTAGAAAGCATTTGAGATGCATAGAACCCGACCACATTAAAAGTCAAGCTTTAACAAATGAGTGCTGATGAATTCATGTAAATGATGAAGCCACCAGCTCCTCTCTCATTAAAATTCCACTCATGTACTATGCATGTGGAGTTGTGATATTCCGCTGAGTGGGAGCGAGTGGATGTTCCACATTCACTTAAAAAACAAAACTTTTTGAATTCAAAATCCATTACATTTGGCAATGAGGGCATTGTGTTTGTGGTACCAATTAGACATTTACTACATAAAAATATATATTTTTAAAAAATTATATTTGTTCTTATTTTGAAATGGCACATGGAACTCTAAAGATGTTGAACTGTAGCACTCCGTCCTCCGCCTATTTTTTTTTTTTTTTTTTTCCACATACGGTAAAACCTAACTGTAAAACTGTAAAACCTAACCCTAAAATGAAAGGGAAAGTGTACAAAACCGTTATGAGACTGACCATGATGTTTGGTCTAGAGACAGACAGTGGCACTGAGAAAAAGACAGGAAGCAGAGATGGAGGTAGCAGAGATGAAGATGCTGAGGATCTCTCTGGGAGTGACCAGGATGGACAGGATCAGGGGAACAGCACATGTTAGAGGTTTTGTAGATAAAGTCCGAGAGGTTAGACCGAGATGGTTTGGACATGTGCAGAGGAGAGAGAGTACATCGGAAGAGGGATGCTGGATTTGGAACCACCAGGAAAGAGGACTAGAGGAAGACCAAAGAGGAGGTTCATAGATACAGTGAAGGAAGACATGAAGATCGGTGGTGTGACCGAAGAGGATGCAGGAGATAGGGTTAGATGAAAGAAACTGACTTGCTGTGGCGACACCTGAAGGGAAATGCTGAAAGAAGAATACTGTATTCATCCCTCAAATGGTGAAGTTTTTGTGTTGCATTGCACTGCAGCAGGCAGCCACGACTGCACCAATAGTGATAGAAACGGGAGCTTACGAGTCTTCCCCAAGGACACCTAGGCAAGCGCCCAACGGGAATCGAAATGGCTTCTCCTAAAGGTAGACACTCTACCACTGAGCCAACACCTCCTCCCTGCTTAGTGATCCTCCACAAGAAAAAAAAAAAAAAAACAACTTGATTTGTTCTTTTAGATTTGTTCTTCTTTGATCTACAAATACTTTAATTTTCTTTCTATTGTGAGTTTTTTAATCGGTCATTTATTGGTCAAACTTATTACAACGTAGTTTTTGGAGGGTCTTTGTAGGTGTTTATTGGGGAGGGGGGGGGGTTTCCAATGAAAGTGTATCCAGAAAAATATAAAAGTTTTAAAGTGCTCATTTGCTTAATTCAGCAACAAATTAACCAAAAAAATAGATCAGAATAAAATGCAAGATAATTTCCTTCAACGAGTCTTTACGACATTACCATGTTTATCCCTCTCTAATGGACCCTATGTCCAAGGTTATGTATAAGTCTTATACTTTTAGGATTTGATTTATCATCATGTCTCAGCTACTCCGCAAGTGCTTTGGTTTAAATAAATACAATTTCTTTCCTTCCATGTAAAGGGCAATGCAATCAGACAGGTGCTAAAAACAAAGTAGGCTGTCAAGCTTTGCTTTTTTTATGAGAGAATTCTCATCCTGAGAGATTTAAAAGGAAATAACAAATAGAAAAGTCACATTTGGAGAAAGTGGTTGGCGTAGGCCATTTCCAAGGCTAAAGGAATTGTATTGAACTGACATTTCTTTACTTTAACTTTTAGTTCAAAATGATTAAACTTTAATGGTATTCACATCGAGGAGGTGGAACAAATCGTATCCTGTGCAGAGGAAACGTTCTGTCATTACGTTCCGACTTATTTATTGCCCTTTTCACTGTGGAAATTTCTCTTTTTTCTTTTGGTTTGTATTAAATTGCACATCGTAGTAAAAGCACTTCCATTTATTTCTTTTAAATTGACTGTGATTTGTTTCCTTTAATAATGAAAATTTTGTTTTTCTCAATCTGCACGGTCTTGACCTTTGCTGAAGTGAAAACTCACGGTTGTCTTTGTCTCAACTATTTGGGTGTTTCTTTTTACTTTGCAGATGTGCACTGCAGATGTAAAGGACTTTTCCATGGAACCCAGTGCGAGTTTGCCAACAATCCCTGCATCTCTCAGCCGTGCCCCAATGACAGGGTGTGCATACCTAAGGCTCAAGGATACATGTGCAACTGCTCAATGGATGACCCCAAAGCAAGGTAAATACAATTCAATCATATTTGATGCCGAAAATTATAAAAAAAAAAAAAAAAATGGTCTCAACGGGCATTGCAGTGCAGATTGAAAAAAAGGACAAAAACATGGAACAAAAAAATGTACACAAATGCAAAGCTAAAAGCTAACTATCAAAAGCTAGCTAAATAATTGTAGCACATTCCTACCCTTAGACCCTACGCCACGGTGTGGAAAAACTCCAAAAAAAAAACCAACAGTGGGGAAAAAAGAAGAAACCTCATGGGGATCCACATAAAGGAGCGATCCTAGCTTGGATATATGAATACATGGATAGATTTGCAGCTGAACAATTTTAGCACATTCCTTCTCTTAAACCCTCTTTTGTGGTGAGAAAAAACTCCACAAAACCCAGCAGTGGGGAAAAAAAAGAAGAAACCTCATGGGGATCCACATAAAGGAGCGATCCTAGCCTGGATATATGAATACATGGATAGATTTGCAGCAAAACAATTTTAGCACATTCCTGCCCTTAAACCCTCCTTTATGATGAGAAATACTCCAAAAAAAACACAGCAGTGGGGAAAAAATGTAGAAACCTCATGGGTATCCATATAACAGAGCGATCCTACCCTGGATATGTGAATACATGGATAGATTTGCAGCTAAACAATTATAGCACATGCCTGCCCTGAAACCCTCCTTTGTGGTGAGAAAAAACTCCAAAAAACACAGCAGTAGGGAAAAAAGAAGAAACCTCATGGGGATCCACATAAAAGAGCGATCCCTACCCTGGATATGTGAACATATGGATAGATTTGTAACTAAACAATTTTAGCACATTTCTGCCCTTAAACCCTCCTTTGTGGTGAGAAAAAACTCCATAAAAACCCAGCAGTGGGAAAAAAAGAAGAAACCTCATGGGGATCCACATAAAGGAGTGATCCTAGACTGGATATATGTATACATGGATAGATTTGCAGCAAAACAATTTTAGCACATTTCTGCCCCTTAAACTCTCCATTGTGGTGAGAAAAAACTCCAAAAAACACAGCAGTGGGGAAAATAAGTAGAAACCTCATGGGGATCCACATAAAAGAGCGATCCTACCCTGGATATGCGAACATATGGATAGATTTGCAGCTAAACAATTTTAGCACATTCCTTCTCTTAAGCCCTCCTTTGTGGTGAGAAAAAACTCCAAAAAAAACACAGCAGTGGGGAAAGAAAGTAGAAACCTCATGGGGATCCACATAAAAGAGCGATCCGTACCCTGGATTTGTGAACACATGGATAGAGTTGCAGTTGTTCTTTTCATTTACATTTGTCCTTTCAGCAATTTCAAAACTGTTGCATTCAAATTCTGGGTTATGGGGTTGCTCAAACCTACCTTTGCAAAAATCAAGCAAAAAGCAGGGCACACTCATATCAAGTCACCAATCTGTCACAGTAACATATTTTCTTTTCAATTCAAAAATATGGTATTGCAACAGGCAGAGTAAACCTTAAGCATTGCAAACACTCATTCCATAGTCTGTGAAAGTGGGGAAAAAAAGAAGAAACCTCATGGGGATCCACATAAAAGAGCGATCCTACCCCGTATATGTGAACATATGGATAGATTTGCAGCTAAACAATTTTAGCACATTCCTGCCCTTAAACCCTCCTTTGTGGTGAGAAAAAAACTCCAAAAAACAAAGCAGTGGGGAAACAAAGTAGAAACCTCATGGGGATCCACATAAAAGAGCGATCCTACCCTGGATATGTGAACATATGGATAGATTTGCAGCTAAAGAATTTTAGCACATTTCTGCCCTTAAACCCTCCTTTGTGGTGAGAAAAAAACTCCAAAAAAACACAGCAGTGGGAAAAAAAAAGTAGAAACCTCATGGGGATCCACATAAAAGAGCGATGCCTACCCAGGATATGTGAACACATGGATAGATTTGCAGTTGTTCTTTTCATTTGCATTTGTCCTTTCAGCAATTTCTAAATTGTTGCATTCAAATTCTGGGTTATGAGGTTGCAAACCTTCCTTTGCAAAAATCAAGCAAAAAGCAGGGCACACCCATATCAAGTCACCAATCTGTCACAGTAACATATTTTCTTTTCAATTCAAATATATGATATTGCAAAAGGCAGAGTAAACCTTAAACATTGCAAACACTCATTCCACAGTCTGTGAACATCTGCAAACAAAATGTTCAAAATGTTCACCGTCTCCAATTTGCATGTGTTTAGACTCTCACATAATACACAAACACATATTTACTCATCACCCTTAAAACGGCTGGTTTTATTCCACTCACAGCAACAGCCGTCTAACCAAACAGGTGCATCTGCATATTTTACCTCCCATTTAATCCGTCTGCTGGATTGCATTAGCCCCTTCTAGCCCCTGACAGCCTCCCATGTTCTGGGTGGAGCTTTGATTGACTGCGTGAAGGGAAAAATGACAGGTTGTGGATGATAAATATTGGGCATGTGAGATTTATGTTTGACTTATAAAACATATTTTATCGTGTCGGTATGTGTCCTAGTCAAGCATTGAAGTGGAAAGAAGCCCACACCATGACACTGAGTGGAAATGTGTTGGACTTGCCGACCTCATGGGTCCTACATTTTTTTAAGGAAATGATGATATCTTTCATTCCTTTAAACGTAGAAGGAACGGAATTTCGTAAATGGGAAAAAATATATATTTATAGGCTTAACCTGTATGAAATTTGATTATTCAACTATAAATTCTGGAAAGGCAGAAAGTGAGAGAGTAAGTGAGACCAAGTGAGAGCAAGACAGAGTACGTGTGTGTGAATGAGAGGGATCCAAATGGAAAAGTGAGGTTAGAGATAAAGAAGGTGGAAGATTTTAAGTACTTAGGATCAACAGTCCATAGCAATGGAGAGTGTGGAAAAGAGGTGAAGAAGTGTGTTCAAGCAGGCTGTAACGGGTGTAGAAAAGTATCAGGTGTGATGTGTAATAGAAGAGTTTCAGCTAAAATGAAAGAGAAAGTGTAGAAAACCGTGGTGAGACCAGCCATGTTGTTTGGTCTAGAAACAGTAGCACTGAGAAAAAGACAGGAAACAGAGATGGAGGTAGCAGAGATGAAGATGCTGAGAATGTCTCTGGAAGTGACCAGGATGGACAGGATTAGAAATGAGTACATCAGGGGAACAGCACATGTTAGAGGTTTTGGAGATAAAGTCAGAGAAGCCAGACGGAGATGGTTTGGACATGTACAGAGAAGAGAGCGAGTACATCGGAAGAAGGATCCTGGGTTTGTAACCACCAGGAAAGCGGCCTAGAGGACGACCAAAGAGGAGGTTCATGGATACAGTGACGGAAGACATGAAATAGTTGGTGTGACTAAAGAGGACGCAGCAGATAGGGTTAGATGGAAGACACTGACTTGCTGTGGCGACCCCTGAAGGAAAATGCCGAAAGTAGAAGAACATCTTCCGAACCGTCCATCGCTAACAAGGTTGCGAGGGGTACTGGATCCTATCCTGGCTGATTTAAGGCAACAGACAGGGTACATCCTCAACAGGTCGCCAGTCTGTCGCAGATCTGAAAGTGGAACAACTGAATGAAACAATTTAACGATTATTCATAGATAAAACTCATTTCATATCAGCATGGGAGTCAGATCATTTTTTTCAGGGCAGGATAAAAGACCTTGAACGCCTTCACAGCCCACCACTGACAATACATATATATAAATAAAATAGGATGATGTATCTTCGTCAGTGTAGCAGCACTAGCTCTTGGCAATCAGAGCTGCCAGTCCTTGGGGTGCTGGTTTGTGTCTGGGTGGAGAAGATGAGAGGTTCCACTGAAGCTTTGGGTATTATCTGCTAAATGAAACCTTTACCTCTGGGCTAAGGTTGCAGACTTTGTGCCTCTCATTGTCGTTCATGCTCTGTGTCCACCGACGCTCTGTCCCACAGCACTTTGTTAGATGAAGTCATTCAAATATTTAAAGACTGAATTTGATATTTGCCTGACTTTTAACAAATTGCGTGAATAGAAAACCCAAGCGGGAACACAAAAGACTTTTGCTACTCTAGTGGGAATCTTTTGTCATTTTTAATTTCATTTTAACTGTCAATAAACAATAACCTCATTTCAAGTAGATAAAGCAATGGCAGCCCCCAGGTTGTTATGTGTTAAACCAGCCGACAAAGCAGTGTTTACTTGTGTTCTACTCGTCTTTTCAAGAAATGTTTAAGCTATTCCGTTTCAACAGTTTAAAGAAAAAACCTAATTATTGCCTTTCATGGTCGTTTCATCAAAGCGTACATTAAAATGTTCTTATTTCTGTTTTAGTTGCCATAATGTGGTGGACTGTGAACCTAATTCTTGTCCTGGAGGATTCGACTGCATGGTCACAAATGGTTATATTCACTGCGATCCGCTGCCTCTCGTAAGTCACTGACACAAAAAATCATTCCGATAGGGAACACATTTGTGTGAGATATTAAAATGACTTAAAATCTTTTTTAGGTATCGCCATCAATTGGATATATAGAAATCATGGGGATCTGCGCGAGCGTGCTTGGATTGGTCTTTCTAGTCGGCTTTTTTGTTTGCGTCAGGAAGCGATACGTTCATCAGAAGAAGAAAAGACACGCCTGCGTTCAGGACTCCAATGGGTAGGCTGAATTCATACTATGTGTGTTTGATTTTAGATGTTCTCAAACTAGACAACAAGTAAATACTGGATCAGATGCAACGCTTGTTTTTTTTTAATGTGTACGCAAGATGTTTTAATGATTTCCTCATATTTCAAAACTTCTCAAAAATTTTCCTCATCTTTTTGAAAGAACGGACATCATTGGTAACCCGTTGGACTTGTAGACATGAAAACAGACTTATATTCATGCTAATGTGCTAGCGACTGGCAAAAAAATGAAGAAAATGTGAAAAACATGAAGGAACGTTTGAATTAGCCATTAGATGCTTAGAGGTGATGAAACAAACTCTTTAAAGAAGGAGTTGCAAAAATAAACTGATGTAGTTCTGCTCATCAAACATAACTAACTGCCGGTTCGCAGTCTTCTCACTCGTTATCGTCAAAAAATTTCCTTGACTCTAAAAAGTGATGAAACAAACCAAAGGATGAAGAATACCTATGATTTTCTGTAAAACCTTTGTCTTTAACAAATAATCACCAAATCAAAAATACCTTTCAGAAGCTCTAAACCAGGGGTCACCAACCCGTTGCCTGCGGGCACCAGGTCGCCCGCAGTGACCACATCAGTCGCCTGCGGCCAGCTCTAAAAATAGCACTAATCTCGCTCTGTCTAAAATTTTATTTAATTGTGTTGCTATTCTTTTTGATTTTCATTTACAGTGATGTAAATTTAACAACAAATACGTACATAAAAACGTAAAAAAAAAAAATGTTTATCACAAAAAAAAGTTTAATATACAAACTCTGACGTAGTATGGGTCAGAGGTCAGTGTAGTGCGCATGACGAACCAGCTTTTCTGAGATGAGCTCGTAAGCGCTGCAAAGATGAGGTGGCAACGACAAGGAGATGGCAGAAAAATGGAAGAAAACTTATCATTTTCACAGTGAATGGGAGGAAGAGTTCTTTTTTACTAACGTGAAAGAAAACTGTGTGCGTCTCATCTGCAGTGCGACTGTGGCGACGCACAGTTGCACCTTCCTTATTGTGAAAGGAGTAGATTTTTTATAAATCTTACATAATTGATCATTTGTACAAACATAGTTCAGAGTTTATGATTTGATAACTGTTGATGGCTAGTAAAAATTGAAAAATATTTCCTGCAAAATGTTGTGGAAGTGATCATTTGAAAATGAAACACTTGGATATTTCATATTGAAATGTATCTGTTTCTGTTTAATCATACTGAAATAATTATTGTGATGGATCATTAACAATCAGTGTCTTCACATTGAATATCATTAATAATAATATCAAATTAAAGGTACACTGTGTAACTTTGTTATTTCAGAAGTGTATTATCAAAGTTGAAGCCCTTTGCATTACTCAGTGCCCTTGAAGTAGCTCTCAGTTTCAAAAAGGTTGGTGACCCCTGCTCTAAACTGATTTGTTTTTTCCGACAGCTATTTCCACCCCAGTTTGACCAAGACACTCAAGGATGATCCTAAAGTTAACCCCATTGAAATGACCTCACTAATGAGCCCCTCTAATAACCTGGACCACATACCATTCCGGTCTCCAAGATCAAACAGCCAAATCAGTTCGCTTGGAGGTAGATCTTCGAGGACGCAGGGACCGGTGGTTTGCAGTGTGGCACCAAATCTCCCCACCAGACCACCATCAAGCTCCGATAACGACTCAATCAGGAAAAGTCGATGGGACATGGACTATGAAGGTGTGTTTTATCGCTTTGTTTAAATTCTTTTCACTTAGGCCCCGTCCACACGTAGCCGGGTATTTTTGAAAACGCATATCTGCTGTCCTCTGTTTTAGGAAAACGCTCGTGTCCACACGTATAAATACGCTTCTGAGTGTGATTATGAGCATGCCAGACCAGTAGTGGGCAGTATTGATGTGAATGCAAGTTCTGAACTATCCAATCAGAGCACTTCTGTCGTCATTTCCGCGAAACCTGAAACATGGCGCCAGGCATCTCGTTTGTGTGGACCAACAAGGAGGTGTAATTGCTTTTAAAAGTCGTCATCGACTATAAAGTTAGTAAAACACAGGAAAATATAGATTTTTGGGTCCATGCTGCCCAAACCTTGTTTGCGATGCAAACATGGACGCACACAAAAGACGTATGTGTATTACTTGTCGCAGGTAGTGACGCATAAACACGCAAATCTCCGTTTTCGCACGTCCACACGCAAACGCAAAAACGGAGTTTTCCAAAATCTCAACTTTGGCCGAAGTTTTCAAAAACAACGGTGAAGAAAAACTCCAGTTTTGTGCGGACGGCAGGCCAAGAGGGATAAAAATATGTGCGTTTTCAAAAATACCCGGCTACGTGTGGACGGGGCCTTAATTTTCTAAACCACTTTATTTATCTATGCATCGCAGGGTGCAGCAGTTCATCCTGACCGCACCCTGTACAGGTCACCAGTCTGTCACAGTGCTTGGATCAAACAGTGTAGAAAACGAATGAATATTTAATTACAAGTCAAAAACAAAAGTAAACTTCAAATTATGACTGACTTTTTATTCTAACAGAGGAATCCTTAAACCCACGTTTTTTAATAGGTTGACTGCAAGGTCGACAAAACATTGTGTATTTGGAAAGAAAAAGTTCAAACCGAATGAATAATTCAGTCGTTTGGGGGTAAACAAGCATTTAATTGTGATGCGGGGTGAAGCATTATTTGAAACATCGTCCACAAAAAAACTCTGATTAAACTCACAAAGATGAAATATTTATGAAGGAGGTCGACAGTCTGCGATTACATGACAAATAAAATTTCCCATTGCATGTTTTTAGTTTTATTTTTTTCTTTTGTCCTCCTCCATGGAATTTTACACATGTCTCCCGTAAAAACAAAAAAACCTATTCAACCATTTTTTTTGTATGTTCTGGAGGTCATTTCTTTGTATGTCGTTTAGTGTTCTGTCCTCGTTTCCATTTTTCTCTTATCCTCATCAACTATTTAAATAACTTTGTTGATTAAAAATTTTGGTTACGTGATCAGCAAAGTCTATGTTTTACTTTTAAAAATGAGAAGAATTTGTGGTTGTAGGAAAAAAAAATGGAAGGCAGAGCTGCAGATGGTAAAGATATTAATGAGCAATATCTTATAGAAACGTTGGGTCTAAATCGGGGGTGTCAAACTCCGGTTCTGGAGGGCTGGTGCCGTGAAGGTTTTCATTGTATTCCTGCTTCAACACAGCTGATGCACATAAAGTGAAATCCACAACCAATCAAATTTGGTACAATGACTCACTAACCTTGATCAGGTGTGTAAATGCAAGAATACACGGAAAACCTTCGGGACATCAGTCCTTGAGAACCGGACTTTGACACCTGGGGTCTAGATGAAGGGAAAAAATTAAACTTTTATTTACTTTTATTTTTACTTCATCATTGTGCTGGAGTTAAAATGTTTAGTTAACAAATATTAAAAAGTTCTTTTTTAAGTGGCTAGCACAGACCTGGGCAAATTAAGGCCTGCGGGCCACATCCGGCCCTTTGTACCAACCTGTCCGGCACGCGTGAGGCCAATCATAAACACCATAAATTAAACTTTTTTTTTAAACTTTTATTTTGAAATTTTATTTTTATTTTGAAAGCGTTACGTCGCTACGTATGCATGTCGTAGACTTTTACTCCGCCCTCAAAGAGGAGAACTTTCCACACCTGAGGAGGCATGCTCAGAGGATCTTAGTCCTCTTTGGATCTACCTATCAATGTGAACAGACATTCTCAGTTATGAAGTTCAACAAATCCAAGCACAGATCCTCTATGACTGATGACCACCTCTCAGCTGTCCTTCACATAGCCACTTCAGACATTCCACCAGATTTCAATGTTCAAGCCCAGAACAGACTGGATTATTCTCACTGAAGAGGTAACATGAGGTGGAAAGCATTACAAGTTATTGTTTGTGGAGATTAACAAGTTAAAAAATAAATTGCACTGGTTCAATAATTGTTTTTTTTTATTTAACCAATAGAACACAGTTTCACATAACCTAATATACATATTTACAGAGTGCTTTCTTCTTCTGATTATCAGTACCAGCTATTCAAAATATTTAAGTATTTTACAATGAAAGAAAGTTGGTGGCCCTCTGACACAATTCAGGCTTCTCATGCGGCGCCTGATAAAAATTAATTGCCCACCCCTGGGCTAGCATAATGTTTTAAAGTTGATACCGAACATTCGTAATTTTCGGGTTTCTTTGGTTAAGCACCCCAAAATAAAAAAGTGATGGGGCGGCAATGCATCAATTTGGGGAAAATCGGCAAATTCAAGCGCAGCTCAGGTATTTATTGCACTCATCGAGCGTCAGCCGCCTTCATTTTCTGGCATTTTGCAACAGATCGTGTCACTTTCACTCTGATTTAAAATTTTGCAACCGTCACCGGGATTTTCTGAAATCTACTCCGAGTCGGAAAGGTCGTGCGATTGAACACTGATTACCTACAGATAAGCACTAGACAAATGATCGACTATTGGTCAATTTAAAAACGGGTAAGTGGTGCCATTTATCAGACGGACATTGTGCAATAATCTGTAGACGTTCGGTAGAAAATGTGTTGTTAATCGATCCAATTTTGAGTGATCGTAGACACGTCATCTTCAAGTTGGCGACGTGTCTCTGATCCCCTGGCAATAACTTGTAGATGAGTATCATAGTCGCACGATTATTTTCCGACAATCGACGTCTTTTCAAGTGGCTAAAAAAAGTAAATGCATGCATGAAAAGTCCAAATGCTCTTGTGTGTAGATCTACCGTACGGTGCTGTGAGTGTGCTGATGAACCATATTGGGCTGGCAGTATGTCGTCAATATGTCGGCATTATGTTGCGATGAATCGCCTACCAGTCTGCAAGATTCTTTCATCAAGATCTCTACGATCGATTTTCACCATATAGGCAAGACAGCATCGTCTGATGTTCTCCCAACATGTGGTCGATTTAGATCACTTCACCTACCAATTCAAACTCAGACATGACGTCAACGACTCGCTTTAATGTTAGCAACACCTATCGCAACCCTTTCATCTCACACGATTTACGCACACAGAAAAATCCCCACGATTTTCCTAGACAACGATGCATCTCATTTTATGTGAGCAAGGCTTTGGTGTTCACATTCTAGAAGCCTCTTTAAATTTTTCTGCTCTTTTGAGTTATCCATTACCGTCTTTTGTCAGGCAGTGTTGCTTCTTCTGAAAGTATTTTTTTATCTAAACACGGTTTGCTGATGACCCACAAAAGTCCCACGTTGGTTTTCTCAGAATATCCTCACATTCATCCAACTCAGATTCACCACAATGTTCTCCGATCCGGACAGATAAAGAGCAGATCAGACGTCCGTCATGCTAAAACTCCCCAGGCTACAGAGGAATGGCAGGTCATTTATCTGCTTGACCTTATCAGAGAGAATAAAGGACACATCCTACTCTACTTTACTTGCTATCTGGCTCATTGTTAAAAAGGACGGACCACTAATCTCTAACGTTTAGCTTCTGGTTTCCTACTAAGTCCTCTTTATTATCAATCACATCTCACTGGTCTTACTGGGAGATTGAAGGAACCCACTGTCTAAGAAGCCAATAACTGGATCCATAAAAAATCTGGATTAAACATCCATATATCAGTACTGCGTGAATATTTCCAGGATGGATAGGCAGGTTTAATGGGCCATTGTCCTCCCGTCACCATCATTTTTTAATTGGTGAAATCATGTCATTACAAGACACTGGTAAGCTATAATTTGGATTTAAGTGTTTTATGCTCACTGAAACTGTGAAGTTAAAAGATTTGATGGAAATAAAGTCATTAAGGAATGAAAACTTCCAACAAGAAGATTTAACCCAATCAAAATGGTTATTTTGATGAAATTAGTTCATTTAAACCAGTGCTTCTCAATTATTTTCTGTTGCGCGCCCCCTAGGAAGTAGAAAATATTCCACGCTCACCCCACCCCCCACTCTCCGACGTGACTATAATTAGTATCATTTGTCTATGAAATTGTTATAAGCAGTGGTCCCCAACCACCAGGCCGCAGACCGGTACCGGTCTGTGTGTCATGTGGCACCGGGCCGCACAGAAAGAAGAAATAACTTCCATTATTTCCATTTGGTTTATTATTCAAGTCATAATGCTGTTTTAGTTTGAAAAGTCACCGGGTTTTCTTCCTTAAATCCATCAATGACTCACCAATGACGCATCATCCCATTAAATTTAAATCCCTAAACAAGCAAAATGAGTAAAAAACAAAGAACTACAGGAAGCTTCTTTGCTAAGGGGAGTTACAGAGTCACGAAGCAGACTGGACCTTAGAAACACTCTTCAGGTTTCAGGTCAAGATGGGACTGTCTGGTTCCAGCAAAACAAACTCACAACGCTGATTGATCGGGTCTTACTATGGAGCCTGACAAGTATTTTTATTAACTTTGTTTTTGAGATGTCTTTTATTTTGAAGGTATGTTTACCGTTACCATTGCAACCAGAGTGTGTTACCACAGCTGTTATAAAGACGCTGCTAAAAAATTTCTCATGAAGACAAAGTGGATTTACGTTTATTATTATTGATTAAAAAAGCCATTTTTTTCCGGCTGGTCTTATCACCTTTAGACCGGTCCGTGAAAATATTATCAGACACAAAACCTCTCTCTGCGCAGAAAAGGTTGGGGACCCCTGGTTATAAGTGCACCTCTGCGTAACATTGTATCCTCATTAACATTAACAAAAAAAGAAAAAGCAATGTACAACAAAGAACAGCTTTATTGACATTGTCTTTTAGTCTGTAATATTCATTAGAAATCAGACTTTTATTCACCTGAAAGGACTGTATTAGATTAGTGGCCAGTTAATCCAACATGGATGTTTTTGGAGGGTGGGAGGAAACCGGAAGACCCCAAAGTTGGACAAGTTTAGAAATTTAGAAACACGTAATAGACAGCAACTCACTAGTCATTGAGAAACAAACTAATCTTCATCCTGTTGAATGAGACGTAGACGTGCGGTCATGTTTCCTCTGAAACATCTTTCATACATTTAATTTCCATCATTCACTTTGTATGCTTCTCTTTCTCATTTTTCTTTGTCCCTCGTCATCCATCTTTCACATGTGTTATCTTTCTCCTTCACCCGTTCATTTATCTTCCCATCATGTTCTTCTTCTGTGTTTTTTTTTTTATTACCATCTGTCCCTCCCCTCCTCATTTTCTTTCCCTTCTTCTGATTTGCTGCACTCAGTTTTCTTTCTGTCTGCTTTGTAATTGCCGTCCGCTCCATCTCGTATTTAATCTCCATCAGTCAGTGGGAGCAGATGGATGTGTGCCGGGGCCGTCCTTTGGTGAAGTGATAACAGGAGCTGTTAGTGTAGCCATGTTTGAACATAATCAGATTTAAAGAGTTAAAGACAAAATATGGAAAATCAAAGTGTTGATACACAAGGATTTTCATTTGCTTTGTAGCTAGGACACAGATGATCTTATTAACGGAAGTATTATTGTTTGGTTGGGCGGAGATGCTGGATTACAGACATGTGGTCTCATACTGCCATGGTCACTTTGCACAGACCTGATTGCAAACATTTACCCAAAATAAAACCATCTCTGTTACCACGAGTTTCCACTAGAGAGAGCAATAGAGATCTCGAACTTTCTCATTTTAAAATTAGGGGACGTTTGTTGATCATTGACAAGGGCATTTAAACTTGTAAATGTGAGAATCTGAACCAGAAAAAAATGGGTTTCATTTTCTTTTAAATAACGTAAAAACTCAATTTTTAATTGGTATTGACAAAAGTTTTGGAGACAAGTAGCTGTACTGGAAGTTCTTTTGTCTGTCCATCCCCAACATTCCTATGTTGGGCATAGGACAATTTTGCCGTCCTATGCCCAACATTCCGATGTTGGGGATGGACAGACCCAGATTGAACATGGTCAATCCTTCTACAAACAGAAAGTATCCTTTTGGATTTATTTTTAGGAATATTGTCCATCCCCAACATAGGACTGTGTTGGAGATGTTGTCCTATGTTGGGGATGGACAATATTCCTAAAAAAAAAAAAAACTCCAAAAGGACACTTTCTGTTTGTAGAAGGAGGAAGAATTGACCATGGTCAATCTGGGTCTGTCCATCCCCAACATTGTCCTATGTTGGGCATAGGACAATGTTGCCGTCCTATGCCCAATATTCCCATGTTGGGGATGGACAGACCCAGATTGAACATGGTGAATTCTTCCTCCTTCTACAAACAGAAACTATCCTTTTGGATTTTTTTTTAAGGAATATTGTCGATTCCCAACATAGGAATGTGTTGGAGATGTTGTCCTATGCTGTCCATTCCCAACATACGAATGTTGGGAATGTTCTCGATCTGCAACATTCCCAATCTTCCAATGTTGGGGATGGACAATCCCCAACTACAATCCCCATGTTGGGGGTCTATAGATTTATAGATATGGTCACCACCGCCTAATGCTGATTTTAGACATGAACCAAACCTCTTCCGAAGTGGAGATCATATCTTCATGTGTTGTTCAGCTGCCAAAAAACAACCCAAATCCCCCTCGACCTTAAAAAACTTCTAAGTTTTTTTGTTTTGAAAAAGGGACCAAATGAACCAAAAGACTAAGTACTGTTCTGATTATTTACTTAATATGTCACCGGTATTCTACATCCATTGAACCATAAATGGAATACCTTCTATCTTTTGGTCATATTAAGACATTAAGTTTTTTTTTTTTCTAAGCCCTTAAAAACTCATTTGTTTTTCTGGGAATGTGCTCAAACAACTTTTATTTCTTTCTGATTCTCAGTCTACCCAGCTGACCCAGACTACTACGGCCGCCCAACCGTCCAGGAGTTTCCGCAGTTTGACATTGTGGAGGACACCTACTCCACCTCCACCATCGATTCCCGGAGGAACTCTCGGTTTGGAGGTTTCCCATTTCCGTTGGACCGTTGCGATCGACGGGCACCCCTCCCACCATGCTACAGCAACCAGAACCTGGATGACTTTCTGGGTCCAGATGGTCTTCCTCTCCCCACCCCCCAGTGTCCTAACGAATACACGGCCATCAGCTACTACCCTACGCAGCACACTCGTAGCCTTGACAACGTGTCAGCAGGCTATAAAAGACTCAGCATGCGTCTGAGCGTGGCAATGCCGTCCTATGCCGAGCAGGTGAGCCCGGCTCCCACCCCGAAACCCGCTCAGCCTCAAACCCGACCTGCAGGACAGAACCCACGCCACTTTGACGGTTCCAGCATGGTTGAGAGTGACTACGGAAGCTGTGAAGAGGTCATGTTTTAGGATAAAATCCAGCATGACCCGAGGCAGCTTTGTGTCCAAGAACACTTCTAAAGCTGAGCATCTGCTGAGGAGCCTTCTGCTGTGAGATCTAATCAGTTCCTTTCCTCTTCGTGCCAAACAACACTTTTTATGTCTCTGATTTGGTTTGACTTTTCAAAGTGATGTTGTTTTACTACGCCAGAGTAGACGGGGTAATCCAGGAACGCTGAGGTACTCCTGCAGAAGTTCAACAGAAGTTCATGTGTTTGTACGAGGAACGCTGCTGAAAGCATTCGCTTACCTTCCGTGAAATGTTGAACAGTGTTACATGTGTGACTTTCCTTCACTTCAAAATCTATAAGAGACTTTAAAAAAGCGTAGAATTGAAGAATTTACCTCTCAGAGGGGGACAAAAAAGGTTAGAACGTTCTTTATAGCATTTTACAACATTTCTGATGGAACAGCTTTGTATGTGTGGTCCGTTTATTTTCACAGAATTGGTGACAAAAAAGGAATGAAAAACAGTTCAATTCCGATTGATTGGATGTTAATCAGACCGAAACACAATATCAGATCTTAATAATTAAAAATCCTAAAGGCACAATTAGTGGGGGAAAGAAGGAAATCTCATGTAAACCCAGTTGAAGCAGAGATTTTATTTCCCAAACTAGACAAAAAGAATGTACTCAGGACTGGAAATCACGGAATAATCTGACGATTAAACTTTGGACAACGTAGATGATGGTCTTCATCAAGGCACAGATTTTTTTTTTTTTCAGAGTAACAATAAAGGCATTTCATCCAGATGAACATTTCAGCTCTCGTAACTGTTACTAATGTATGTATCCCTGTTGCTATGACGAGGGCTGGTTCCTCTTTTTTTAAGCTCAGGTGATGTTTTCTGTGAAGTTTATGTATTTTTACTATTTCCTGTTTGACAACGCAGCAAATTTTAGCCGATAAAGTTTTAATGAGTGCGGAATAATTTTCAGATTTCTGCATCCTTTGAGGTTTAAAGAAACTAGCCGTTGCCGAAGCAGTAAATAGTCTATGTAGCCATTTTAAATGTAAATATCTCAACTTCGCATTGAAGAAATGCTCATTTTGGTCAAGGATTCTGCTGCGTGCAGCAG
Organism: Neostethus bicornis; assembly: GCA_902685375.1. NCBI lineage: Eukaryota > Metazoa > Chordata > Actinopteri > Atheriniformes > Phallostethidae > Neostethus > Neostethus bicornis. Next base: position 6,339,719 of record CACRXE010000076.1, on the reverse strand, counting down.
ATCAGAGAGTCAGTGTTCAGCTTAGCTGTCTTCGTGATTGAAACAAAATTGTTAAATCTCTTCTGAATTTTTTTCAAGCTTGTTTTTAAATACGTGTAAAAAAGTGTCCTCCTGAAAGATTTCAAACGGTGTTAACCAAATTCTAATCCCTTTAAACAAATCTGATACCGTGTAAAAATGTAAATGGTAAATAAATCAAATAAGTGAATAATATGTATTGTTCACTTTATTTAAATATCAGTGGGTGATCCGTAGGCGGAGGCTTTGGCTCATTGGTAGAATATCCATCTTTGGACTGGGAGAAGATGGTTCAATCCGATGCCTAAGTGTCTCTGGGGAAGAGACTTGACCCCAATTCCTCCCACCATTGGTGCCGTCATGGCTGCCAATATTGAGTGATAAAACACCTAAATAATAAAAATACTTGCTTTTATGTTACATTTTTTTAACCAGAAAAAAGTTACTGCAGTCAGAATGAACTATTTTCTGGAAGTAAAAAGCCTTCTTTGCCCGGGTTGTCCATGCACCCCATCGAACACTCCATGCATTTGGCCAATAAAACCTTCCCAGTATTTTCTTTTTCCGTTCCGTTCCGTCATCTTCCGCTCATCCAGGGCCGGGTCGCGGGGGCAACAGCCTCAGACGGGAAGCCCAGGCTTCTCTCACCCCAGCTGCATCCTCCAGCTCACCTGAAGGGATCCCAAGTCGTTCCCTTCGCCAGCTATGAGACATAGTCTCTCCAGCAGGTCTGAGGTCTGCCCGAAACACCTCACCAGCGAGGCGCTTCGGGACCACCCCATCTGGCTCCTCTGAACCTGGAGAAGGAGCGGCTTGACAGCGAGCTCCTCCCGGATGGTAGAGCTCCTCACCCGATCTCTGAGTGAGAGCCCAGCCACCCTGCAGAGGAAGCTCATTTCGGCTATTTTCTTCTTCCTTGACACAAAATAGTATCAAATTAAATGTAATAAGTATAAATGTAGGTGAAGCATCGCCCCCTTTGCCAACAAACCTTTGAACGACATCTGCTCTTTTCGAGACATGCAAGAAAATACTCATTTTTTCTCGTTTTTTTAGTTTTCCTCAACTAGAAAGAGACTGTTGCGTAGGTTATCCCCGAAGTACAAGCTATCCTTATCAGAGCAACGGTTAATCACCTCATTGGGCTTACTATTAGGATGTAGAGGTTCTCCAGACAGGGAGCAATGGAGTGTAAGAGCGTATCTGTTACTGCTGTTTTACTTTTTAAGCCTCTTGTACAAAGTGAATATTCTGATCTACAAGTGTTTTAAGTGTTGTAAAAGCGTGTTGTTGTGCAGAATGTGCAGAATCCAATATGAATGTGTTTTTGTATTTTTTTTGTTCCATTTATAAAGTTTATTTTTGTATTAATGTGAAACTTACATCCTGCCACCATGTTTTCTCTGTGAGAGATTTTGTCTGTATCATTTTGTGTTTTTGTGTATCGTAAAGAAAAGATTAATAAAAGAGTTTCTTCTAAAAAGACGTGTTATTTGTTCTTTACCTTTGTTTTCTAGGATTATGCTTTTATGGATTATTATTGTGAGAAATCTCATGCCTGTGTTTGACTTGATATTTTTCCAAGAGCATCATCTGGGAGTCCATACCATTGGAGGGAACCAATGCCTCACATTGGCTTCTGGTTTGACAAAAAGGTTGAACAAAAAGACCAAAATAGTCATGAAGCGGTGTGCAAGTGGAAAGAGGAGGACCCAATTGCAGGTCAGAAAACATAGTTTATTTGAGAATGACAGTCCAGTGATACCATGAAAGAAAAACAAAGTTTTTGTGGCATGGCAAGTGTCATGACCCCCTCTTCAACAGCCAAGAGGGAGCCATGTTTCTGAACAATCTGATTAGGATCACCTGCGGTGATTCTTCATTTCACTCACCTGTGCACCAGACTATTTAAGGGGAACCATCCCTATCTTCCTTGTCAGGTCTTACTTTCACCTCCAGCCAGGTCACCCTGGTTGCCTGACCACCATGTTTTGCATTTTGGATTTTAGTTGGACTTTTGAAACCTTAAGTTAATCATGTTCTTCTTGTTTTACAGACTTTCCTGAATTATGTTAATAAACTATGTTTGAAGTCCTGCATTTGGGTCCTCCTATTTCCACTATCCCACAAAACCCTGACAGAAAGACCTGACCACAACTGGACCCAGCGGACTTAAAGTCTGAAACCAGTGCACAGTCGGAAAAGTCCGGCTCCTGCGAATCCCGAGGGGCAAAGTACGGCTCCAAGTCAAGCCACGCCAGGTCCGGCTCCAAGTCAAGCCACGCCAAGCGATCTTTGACCACCCGGAGGTGGTCATTGAGGAGGGGGTACTGTCATGACCCCCTCTTCAACAGCCAAGAGGGAGCCATGTTTCTGAACGATCTGATTAGGATCACCTGGGGTGATTCTTCATTTCACTCACCTGTGCACCAGACTATTTAAGGGGAACCATCCCTATCTTCCTTGTCAGGTCTTACTTTCACCTCCAGCCAGGTCACCCTGGTTGCCTGACCACCATGTTTTGCATTTCGGATTTTAGTTGGAATTTTGAAACCTTAAGTTAATCATGTTCTTCTTGTTTTACAGACTTTCCTGAATTATGTTAATAAACTATGTTTGAAGTCCTGCATTTGGGTTCTCCTATTTCCACCATCCCTCACCATCTTGACAGCAAGAGGTTAATGTTCAAAATGTGTTCTTGGTCAGGCAACCAGGGAGGCCTGGCTGGAAGGGTTGGTATTACCTGACATGGAGGTCTAGGGTGATTGCCTTTGAATAGACACCAGGGTCCACAGATGTGTGGCATCAGAATAATCACCCTCAGGTGTCTCAATCAGGGTGATGAGGGAAGGTCCAGGGCTCCCTCTGGTGGCAGTTGAGGGGATCATGACAAAAAACATCAAATCTCTGGGTTCAAGAAGATTCATACTTTCAAAGACAGTTGAAAGAAACTTTGTCCATTTTGAACACATCGTAGTCCAATACTGGATTTTGAGTGTTATCGGAACTTCTTCCAGCAGACATGGTGCACCCTGGACAGGTCAGGAGTCTGTAGCAGGACCAAACAGAGATTGAGAGTCAGAATAAACAGGTAAACTGTAGCTAAAACTGATCATTTCAGATTAGCTCACTTAAATACAGTGTAGTGTGTAGTAGATGGGCTTGATTCAGAAGAAGAAATTGGAATGTGGGCAGGTTTTGGGAAATCTACAAGAGGTGAGGACAACCTGATCTATATTTTTTAATTTAATTCCTTTCCTAACAGGACGAACATTTACTTCAATCAGAATTAACTCATTGCTTGAAATTAGAAGCTTCTTCACTTTAAGTGTTTTATTTCTCTATTAGTTTCTTTATTTTATTGATAAAGTTATCTGGACAGGTCACCAGACTGTGGAATTGAAAGAGGTGGATCACCACACTACTTTTATTTATTTTATCCCTAAGCTCATTTTATCCAGTTTTTTTTCTCTGTTTAAAAAAACCCCACACATCTTAGTCACAGATCTTTTAAACTGTTTTGTGACATAATCGATTCACACGTTCCGTTCCGTCATCTTCTGCTGCTTGTTTCGGGACCGGGTCGTGGGGACAACACCCTCAAACGGGAAGCCCAGGCTTCTCTCACCCCAGCTGCATCCTCCAGCTCACCCGGAAGGATCCCAAGTCGTTCCCCGGCCAGCTGTGAGACCCCTTGGTCTCCTCCCGGTGGGACATGTCCGAAACACCTCACCCGCAAGGCACTCGGGGGGGCATCCTGACAAGATGCCTGAACCACCCCATCTGGCTCCTCTCAACCTGGAGAAGGAGCGGCTCGACACCGAGCTCCTCCCGGATGGAAGAGCTCCTCACCCGATCTCTGAGTGAGAGCCCAGCCACCCTGCGAAGGAAGCTCATTTCGGCCGCTTGTACCCGTGATCTCATTCTTTTGGTCACCACCCACAGCTGGTGACCATAGGTGAGCGTGGGAACGTAGATTCACACGTTCACAAGTGTAAACGTTAAACGACGGAGCCTCTCAGAGTTCCAACGTGCTGATGTAGATGATCAATTAAGCATCAACACGTTTGATACGCTCATCTCGTTTCCTCATTTAACTTCTGCAAACAGAGATTACCGGGATGTGAAACTGAGGAAAAGATGAAAGTGAGCCGAAGCTGCGACGGTAATGGACTTCCTGGAAAACGGACTATTAGAAATGATAAGAAAAGCTCAGGTCAGAGGAGGTCAGACCTGCAGTAAAGAAAAAATAAGATAAAGGAGAAGCGACAACGCCAAACATCTGCTCAGCTGAGATGCTGTGGATGTTGCTGTGCGACAGGAATGTGTGTGTGTGTGTGTGTGTGTGTGTGTGTGTGTGTGTGTGTGTGTGTGTGTGTGTGTGTGTGTGTGTGTGTGTGTGTGTGTGTGTGTGTTAGGAGACAAACTTCTCCCATTTGACCCAGTAAGCAGCTTTCTGCTGGAGCGGGACTTCAAAAGTGTGTGTATATGTGTGTTCAAAAGTAGCTGTAAGTAAATCGCTGCATATGAAAGAATAAGTGCACACCTTCCACTGCTCTAATTTCTTCTCACTGCAAATGTAAAATATATTTTTGGAGATGTTTTTACACATCTGAGCTCCAGGAAATGTTGCTACTGGTACATTTTTTTTCTCTCTGTACGCCCAACACCCCTCCTCTCCATTTTTCCTTCCATGCTACTCTTCATCCTGCCCCAAGTGGGGGAGTTTAAGTATCTCGGGGTCTTGTTCAAGAGTGGGGGAAGAATGGAGCGGGAGATCGACAGGCGGATCGGTGCAGCATCAGCAATAACTAGGACGCTGCATCGGTCCGTCGTGGTAAAGAGAGAGCTGAGCCGAAAAGCAAAGCTCTCGATTTACAGGTCGATCTATGTTCCCACCCTCACCTATGGTCGCCAGCTGTGGGTGGTGACCGAAAGAATGAGATCGCGGGTACAAGCGGCCGGAATGAGCTTCCTCCGCAGTGTGGCTGGGCTCTCACTCAGAGATCGGGTGAGGAGCTCTTCCATCCGGGAGGAGCTCAATGTCGAGCCACTCCTCCTCCAAGTCGAGAGGAGCCGGATGGGGTGGTTCGGGCATCTGGTCAAAATGCCCCCCAAGCGCCTCGCAGGCGAGGTGTTTTGGGCACCTTCCACTGGGAGGAGACCGAGGGGCAGACCCTGGACACGCTGGAGAGACTATGTCTCACAGCTGGCCGGGGAACGACTTGGGATCCTTCCGGGTGAGATGGAGGATGCAGCCGGGGAGAGAGAGGCCTGGGCTACCCGTTTGAGGCTGTTGCTCCCGCGACCCAACCCCGGAACAAGCGGAAGATGACGGAACGGAACTCTTCATCCTGCTTTTCTTACGGAAGAATCACTGATATTACTGCTTTGGTTTTAATTAAAACGACTGATTGTTCGGTGTTCTCGTTTAAAAATCTCAAAATATTAGTATGATACCACAAAAACGGGTTGCACGAGGATGAGAAAATTTGTATCTTTCATGGCATGTTTGCTCCATTTCAGATTGGTTTTGGCTCTGAATAGGTTTACTTCCTGTTTTATTTTGTAATACTGACTTCCCTCTTTTTCTTAGTGTCTCGACATCCCTTCCTTGTGTTTCACTTTTTTCTGGTGATTGCCAGCTCCCTTCCTAATGTGTCTCACATGTGTCCTATTGGTTTTCCCTCCTGTTTTTATATAATGTGTCTCGTCTTTGTTTCATCGTCAGGTTGTCTGATGTTTTCTTTAGACTAGGTTGTCTTCGTTGTTTGGTTACTGATCTAAGTATATTCATTTTTGGAGATTTTTTGAGTACCGTATTTTTCGCACTATAAGGCGCACCTTCAATAAATTACATATTAAAAATGTTTTCCATATATAAGACGCACCGCATCATAAGGCGCTACAGTAAAGGCTGTTCAACTTTGTCCTCTAACTGTAGCCATCTCGCTTTGTTCCACGGAAACTCTGTTTAGTCTTGTTTACTTGGCGCAGCGCATCCTCTTGCTTCCTCACCATTGATTTGTTGATGTTAAACTCTCTTGCTGCGGCTCTATTTCCATGTTCTACTGCGTGACCGATCGCCTTGAGTTTAAACTCTGCGGTGTAACAGTGTCTCTTGGTAGGAGCCATTTCTGGGTCTTTACACAAACACACAAATGGAAATGAGACGCCCTTAGATATATCCCAGCATGCACCGAGCACTACTTCTTCTACAGGGGAAAATGGAGTCGGCGGCTGCTTACCGCACTTGCGACACCTGTTGTAGCTCAATATTAATCCATATATAAGGCGCTCTGGGTTAAAAGGCGCATTGTGGACTTTAGAGAAAATTTAAGGTTTTTAGGTGCGCCTTATAGTGCAGAAAACACGGTAGTTTTTAGAAATAAATCTGTTTCTGTTGAAATTACATGCTGTCCTGCACTTATGTCCGAAAGCTCACGCTCAACCTGACACTGTAGCCTCTCCGAACAAAGGAGACCAATAGACGGATCAATTGGTGACGTTCTCTTGTCGCCAGCTTGCTAAGCAGAGAGGTTAGTGTTACAAGTCTAACCTGCGCATGGAATGAAACCAACAACCTTCCATTTATTGGTTATGTACTTTGACCAGTAAACCAAAATCCTGAGTTTCAAAAATCCAAACAACAGTTGGTTGCTCTTGTGATGTGGAAGGAGGAGGAGCCAAATGCAGGACAAAACAGGATCTAATAACAGAAGTTCAGGTAAGTCTGTAAGGCAAAGCGTACAGGATTAACTTGAGATCCAAAAGTGCAAATGATACAACAGCGATCAAACTTAAGGTGAGGCGGGAAGGATGACGATGACCCGACGTGGAAATCTTGAGTATGGGCAGCAGGATCCACCGGTGTGTGGCATCAGAAATAAATTTCAGGTGTCCCTAATCAGGGTGATGAGGAAGGTACAGTGCTCCTTTTGGCGGCAGGCGAGGGGATCACGACATTTGCTCTCATGCTGAGAACATATGAAGCAAACTTATGGTGAGGAACGAACTTTGAGTAAAATCAGAACGTCTTCAGTCTAGGTTAAAAATATTTTTTAAACATACTCCGCATTTAAATTTCCAGCTATAGGCATTATGATTGATGTACCACTTTGAATCCCTTTTTAAAAGAAGCTGGTGGTTGGTATAAATCCGTTTCAATTATCTTTAACATCTTCTTCTTCTTCTCCTTTCGGCATTTCCCTTCAGGGGTCGCCACAGCAAGTCAGTTTCTTCCATCTAACCCTATCTGCTGCATCCTCTTCGGTCACGCCAACTATCTTCATGTCTTCTTTCACTGTATCCATGAACCTCCTCTTTGGTCTTCCTCTAGCCCTCTTTCCTGGTGGTTCCAAATCCAGCATCCTTCTGCCGATGTACTCGGTCTCTCTCCTCTGTACATGTCCAAACCATCTCAGTCTGACCTCTCTGACTTTATCTCCAAAACCTCTAACATGTGCTGTTCCTCTGATATACTCATTTCTGATCCTGTCCATCCTGGTCACTCCCAGAGAGATCCTCAGCATCTTCATCTCTGCTACCTCCATCTCTGCTTCCTGTCTTTTCCTCAGTGGCACTGTCTCTAGACCAAACAGCATGGCGGGTCTCACCACGGTTTTGTACACTTTTCCTTTCATTTTAGCTGAAACTCTTCTGTCACACATCACACCTGATACTTTTCTCCACCCGTTCCAGCCTGCTTGAACACGCTTCTTCACCTCTTTTCCACACTCTCCGTTGCTCTGGACTGTTGATCCCAAGTACTTAAAATCTTCCACCTTGTTTATCTCTTCTCCCTGTAACCTCACTTTTCCATTTGGATCTCTCTCATTCACACACATGTACTCTGTCTTACTCTGACTAATCTTCATTCCTCTTCTTTCTAGTGCAAACCTCCACCTCTCCTGCTTTTCCTCCACCTCTTCCCTCCTCTCACTACAGATCACAATGTCATCTGCAAACATCATTGTCCATGGAGATTCCTGTCTGACCTCGTCTGTCAGCCTATCCATCACCACAGCAAACAGCAAAGGGCTCAGAGCAGATCCTTGGTGCAGTCCCACCCCCACACTAAACTCCTCTGTCTCACCTACAGCACACCTCACCACTGTCTTACAGCCCTCATACATGTCCTGAACCGCTCTAACATACTTCTCTGTCACACCAGACTTCCTCATACAATACCATAGTTCTTCTCTAGGTACCCTGTCATACGCTTTCTCAAGATCTACAAAGACACAGTGCAGCTCCCTCTGACCTTCCCTGTACTTCTCTATCAGCATCCTCAAGGCAAATACTGCATCTGTAGTGCTCTTTTTAGGCATAAAACCATACTGCTGCTCACAAATTCTTACTTCAGACCTTAGCCTAGCTTCGACAACTTTTTCCCATAACTTCATCGTATGACTGATCAGTTTAATTCCTCTGTAGTTACCACAACTCTGTACATCTCCCTTGTTCTTAAAAACAGGAACTAGCACACTTCTTCTCCATTCATCAGACATCTTCTCACTTTCTAATATTTCTAATATTTCTAATTATCTTTAACATCTAACATGTTTAAAACTAAAACTCGAAGCTTTGATCAGGTCAAGTTTATCTCGACTTGGCTTTTTTCTTGTGTGAGTTTTACACAAAGAAGTTACCAACATCAACCCTTTTGCTAGAACTACCAACTTTTCTTTCATGTTCATTTTAAATCCAATGTTTTTATTGAAAACTTTTTCTCAGTGAGATTTGTGCTTTTCAATGGAAACGAACCTTTATCGTAGATCTCATCCGACCACGTGCGGTTTCTTCTTGTTCTCTTGTTTCACGCTGTTCTCCTGATCAGAACAGGGCGAAACGGTAAAACAGCAGGAAACTGCTATCATTGAACACATTTACATTTTGTTCAACCATCTGGTAAAACTGCACCTTTGGCCAGTTTGTTTTTATGGAAGTAACACACAGAAACCCATCTTCACATGACAGATGGTGCAATTAGCCCGCTCATGATGAGACAAATATCACAGCACCCACAGTTTTCTTTTTCTATATTGATGTTTTAAAACCCAAACAGCTTTTCTAAAATACCATTCATCACACTGTGGTTATCAGTGGCGGCTGGTGACGTGTGGCGCAGGGGCGCCGCCCCCCCGATCTGATCACCAAAAAATATATAAGTATATATGTATATATATATATATATATACATATATACATATATACAAACATGTATGTGTTTATAAGTATGCAAAACTGTCGAGTGTGAAGATTACATGCATTTTAATAATGTTTTACACCGTTTTATTTTATTTTCTTACTTCCTGTGCAAACCGAAACGAGGGCACAGGGTACTTACGCCCTACCAGGAAAATGTATTAGTGTGTATGTGGCTTCCGGTTTTTATGGAAAAAACGTGACGTCAGCTCTAAATCTTTTTCCCATTCATGTGTATTGCAAACCATAACCACGGCCGCGGGGCGCAGATATTTCCGCTCATCGGATGTGTAATAGGTTATCCTCTCTGTCAGTCTGTTACATGAACCAATCAATTAGCTATAAGCTGACCTATAAATCCCACCCACGCCACGCCCTTTCTTTTCACTGCGGAATTCTGGGAGTCTTCATGATGGCGTTGGAAGCTCGTTCAGTTGCTAACAACGCTAGTGGCTTTTTAAATAGAATTCAGTGTCCTCCCTTCTACAGAATCTGTTTTCTAAGCGTTCTAAAGAAGAAAAAAGAAGAGTGAAGGAGCTTGGACCGGACACCCCAGATTTGACTGTGCAACAAAACAGTGGAGATCGCGGCCGTTTTTATGTGAGAGGATTTTCGCCTGCTGTCTATGAAAACTGGCGGTGGCTAACTGGATGCAACATGAGAAACACTTTTGTTTTGTTTCCCCTGCTTATTGTTTAGTTCAGCAGCAACTGAAAAGGTGTGTATATCAACCTGTGGTGAGTGACTTGAAGCATTTGTCTGAAAAGTGCAAACATCATGAAACTTGCCGCACCCATCTTTATAGTAGCTATGAGCTAGGTGTTTTTGGCAGTAGTAACATCCTGGCACAATTAAATGAAGGCTACCGAACTGGCATAAGGCAACATAATGAAGAAGTCACCAAAAACAGACACATATTGTCACGAATAATTTTATATTTATTTTATATGTATATATATATTTATATGTACTTTTACATAATATATCTAAAAAAAAAATTTGTGTGGGTTTGAAAAATGTGCACCCCCCAGTTTTTTTTTTACCACCAGCCGCCACTGGTGGTTATATTTAAAGTCATCCGTTTGCTTTTCAGGCCATCAGATACTTCCTTGTCTTTAGACCCCAGCTGTGGGGCCAACCGTACTCTCCTACTACCTGTCAAATCTTCTATTCTTTCCGTGTCCAAACACAGGAAACAACATAAAATCAGTGGTGTGAGACGACACGCTTGGTGTGTCCACAGAGAACAGAAAGAGAAGTAAAAATACCTACCTCTGAAATCTGTCCGATGACGTGTGAAACTTTTTAATCCGACAACCACGGTATCAGCACGTAACAAAACATTTTTTTTCTTGAAGATAAAAAGGTGGCAACCTAATTTTTTGTCTGTAAAACTGACCTTATCGTGGCGTATTTATAATCCAAACAGAACATTTTCATTCACTGATTTTATTATTTCATATCTCAAATTAGTACAGCACTGTTCACAAATGGGGTTACACGAGGGTGCTGTGGTTAGCAACAGTGGCCTCACATCAAAAAGGTTTAGGTGGTACGAGGCTTGAAACACTGTCCTATCTGTGTGGAGTTTGCATGTTCTTTCCGTGTATGCGTTGGGTTCCTTCTGGTATGATGGCGCTCTCCCACTCTTCACCCTATGTACGAATGAGGTCAGTATACTGCATAATTCCAACATAATCCTGGATGTTCCTCATCATCAATTAGTGACATCTGAGATTGATCCCTGATGCCACACATCTGTGGACCCTGCCATCTATTTAAGGGCAATCACCCCAAGATTTCCATGTCGGGTCATACCATTCCTTCCAGCCAGGTCTCTGACCAAGAACATATTCTGACAATAAATTCTGGATGTTGGATGAAGTACTCACTTTTTGTACTTAAGTAAAAGTACAGATAATTAGGCAAAAAAAGAAAAAAAATACTTAAGTAAAAGTATCAATAAAACAATCTACTTAAGTAAAAGTACAAAAATAATTGGTGTAAATTGTACTTTTTAAGTAAAAAGTAAAAGTATTCGATGATAATTCAAATGTTATTTTTTGTGCTGTCGGGTGTCACCATGGTAACCAGGATAAATACTCTGCAGGGGCGCGACCCCCCTCTCCCGCCTCTTTTGGTCCACAAAAAAAAAAGAAAGGGGACAAGTCAAGGTGTTCACTAGCAGGGCCAGCAAATGGGCCACCTAAATGCAGGAAAATGACATTTCTTTTTTAAAATGTTTTGGGGGGGAGGCCCCTAGTCACCCTATATTGGCTTTGTCAATGACCTCAATCCCCCTTTAGAAAATCATGGATCCGCCCCTGCTGCTTTTGATTTTGGCAATGCGGCTTCAAGATGCGCTAAAAAAAACTGTGTATTTTTCAAATTCCTGAACGAAAATGTAACGAAAAATATAAAACACACTTTTAAAAAGTAGTGGAGTAAAAGTACAGATATTTACTCTAAAAATGTAGTGAAGTAAAAGTAAAAGTACTGGTCTCAAATTTTACTTAAGTAAAGTACAGATACACAATTTTTTTACTTAAGTACAGTAACGAAGTACATTTACTTCGTTACGTTCCACCACTGGCAGCAATGAAATTGCCCCTGGGATTGAGTGTGTGTGGCACCGCAGCAGAATAGGGACTTGTTGGGGCGTCATCTGCCTCTTGCCTGCAATCCGACAGGACAGGCTCCAGCACCCTGCGCAACCCTGTCAAGGATAAGCAGTTCGGACGACGATACGAAAGAAAACTGTTCACAAATCCTCATAGCTGCTACCCCACTCTTCACCTTATGTACGAATGAGGTGACTGCATAATTCTAACATAACCCTGGATGTTCCTCATCACCCTGATTAGGGACACCTGAGATTCATTCCTGATGCCACACGTCTGTGGACCCTGCCATCTATATAGGGGCAATCACCCCAAGATTTCCATGTCTTGCCATGTCACTGAAACTTTGTTTTTCTTATCACAGCAATACTAGACTACCGTACTTAAAAAAACCATGTTTTCCGTCTGCAATTGGGTCCTCCTCCTTCCACCTTCACACTCCTTCATGACAGTATTCATGTTTCTTTTTTTTACCTATAATTGCGTTCTTATTAATTTTTTTCTCCACAAAAGAGGGTCTCAGAACAAGAACTTTGGTGCTCTTTTTAGAATGGTTGCTATTTTTTTACGATTGTTTTTCCATCTGATAAACTGTAAAGGCCTTTGAGAGAGTATCACTGTAATACGAAAGTCGCTCAAGGCTTGTTCTCTGAAACCGTAAAGGTTGGAAAAAGTTGCCTCACATTTGGATTACCAGACACGCTTACATATCGAAGATGTTGCAGGGAGTTCACTTCATTAAGTTTGGGTTTAAAATCTTTGCACATTTTCTTTAAACCGACTTGAGAGTATCCGATGAGACTTCCCAACCAAACAAGTCATCAGATCTATTCACATCCATCTTAGTTGACTGGCTTTTTCACCAACAGGTCTTTACAAGTGAGAATGAAAGCTGTTTTATTAGATCTTCTTTTATCTTCTCCTTAAGGATGTGCCCTTTCGTAGCTTCAATTTGTCTTTTGTACTGGTGATTGTTGAAGCCATTACAGGACCAGACAGATCATTAATGATGCAGAAGATTCAGTGACTCTATCGCTTTCTAACGAAGACTACTCTGATCTTGGTTTGGTTGGAGATGACCTTGTTATTTCGCTCCGGAAGGTCTTTCGTAGACAAACACATTAACAACAAAAGTTTGACCTTTTCCTTTCAAACAAATATGGAGGTATTGTGAGGGATTGGAACATTTATTTTCAATTTAGTTTCGTTTTCTGAACCAGTTATCCCTAATAGAGTTTGCCGGAGCCTATCCCGGCTGGTTTCAGTTCCGAGGCATGGTACACCCCAAAATGGTCGCTAGTCTCTTGCGGACCACAAACACAACTGTACAAACTACACTCATTCCCAGGGGCAATTACATAGTGGCATATCAACCTAGCATGTATGTGTTTTGGGGCTTGGGAGAAAACCAGAGTACCGTATTTTCCGTACTATAAGGCGCACCGCATTATAAGGCACTACAGTAAAGACAGTAAAGGTTACGTTATGCATTCACTAAATGGTGCTGCGCTAAAGGGAATGTCAAAAAAAAAAACAGTCAGATATAGGTCAGTCAAACTTTATTAAAAATGACAAAACAGCTTTCTGTTTTTATTATTTTCTCCAAGATAAAGTATTAGTATTTTCGTGACACAGTTTATCTTCCATTGGAGATAAACTCTGTTTAGTCTTACTTACTTGGCACAGCACATCCTCTTGCTTCCTCCACTTCCTCACCATTGATTCATTAATTTTAAACTCTCTCACTGCGGCTCTATTCCTGTGTTCCACTGCGTGACCGATCGTCTTGACTTTAAACTCTGTGGTGTAACAGTGTCTCTTGGTAGGAGCCATTTCCACAAACATACAAATGGAAATAGGTGCGGCAATGCATGCCGGTTAGGTTTTGAATGCAAAACCTGACCGGCATGCATTGCGCACGATCTGCGCCAATCAGAACTGCGTCCGCCTGTGTCATCTCAAACACACCTAATTAGACGCCCTTTCATATATCCCAACATGCATCGCGCACTACTTCTTCTACGGGGGAATTGGAGTCGGCAGCTGCTTACCGCAGTTGCGACACCTGTTGTAGCTCAATATTAATCCATATACAGTATAAGGGCCTCCGGGTTAAAAGGTGCATCGTGGACTTTAGAGAAAATTTAAGTTTTTTAGGTGCGCCCTATAGTCCGGAAAATACGGTACCTGAAGAAAACCCATGCATTCGTAGGGAAGGCATGCAAACTCCACACAGAAAGGCTAGTAAACCAAGCCTCACCTCAAACCCCTGACCTTCTTGCTGTGAGGCCACTGTGCTAACCAATGCACGACCGGATTGCCTCCAGTAGAATCCTTCAAAGATGTTTAACCCGACGTCAAGAATTTTACCGTGGATGGCTCTTTTTATTAACTCTCCATTTAATTAGTTTCAAACATGTTTTTATCTGTAGATTGAATCCGTTACCCTTAAGAAGAAAAGTTTGTGAATAGATAGAAGATAACTGACAAAGTTTTGCAAACTGGGTCTTTTCCGAAACTTGGGCACAACTCTGAACAACTCTGATTTTAACATGCAGAATTAGTTTGACCGGTTTATAAATGTGTAACCATTTTTTTACTTATTATTTTATGAGCTGTCACACAAGTCACTATTATCATTCTATAAAATATTTAAATTGGTCTGAGAAATGCTGCCAGCAAACATAAAAATAAGAACAAATCCGATTTATTTAGGCTCATATATGGTCTTTTTTTTCTTCTGCAAACACACAAACAGCACTCCTGTCGAGCTGGATCACATCTCAGGTTATTGCGTGTCCCTGAGAAGCTCCCGGGATGAGCCGTATTAGGGATAGTTTATGTGTTTGAACTGTCACTGCATCCCAACTGATGCGTGCGTTTAGTGTTCATTATAATTAAAAAGAAAGGTTAACGTCTGTGTGTGTATGCGAGTGTGTGCGTTTCAGACTTGTGTGCATGTGCATGAATGATATCTGACGAGACATCAAACAGTTTCAATTATTTCAGCACCTCAGGTGCTGTTCTCATTATCCACTTACAAGCACTTTGTGGGTGTATGTGTGTGTATAAAAGTGTGTGAGATGAGTTAACAATGGTGCGTTAGTTTAAATATAAAAGCCCAGCCGAAGAGGCCAAAAATGAGCAAATGAGGCTCAAGTGTGAGAGTTTTTTTAAAGAGAAGATTTATCGCTTAAATTTAAGTCAACATCAGGGAAAAAGACGTTGGCGCGTGAAGGAGTCCCGTATTTATGCAGTGGTTTGGTTTTTTTTCGAAGAGAAGAAGATGGAAAATAACTGGTGCTTGTGAGAGAGTTTTCAGATGTGCTGGAGGTGAATGAAATGCTCTGCATTCTGATGAAGGTGAGAATTACCTACAGAATGAGAAATATCTATGATTTCTGATTCTAAAGGGTTAAACCTCTGTAAGATCCCAGAGGAAAAGCTTGGAATGGGGCGGCAGATGAGAGAGAAATCCCACCACTCTAACAGATTGTTCACAGCCAGAGTTCTCCAACCATGCCAAGCTCATGACTCTAGGTCTGATCGGGATGAGGCCACTAAATATTTACCACTGATTATATTATAATCATG
Organism: Neostethus bicornis; assembly: GCA_902685375.1. Taxonomy (NCBI): domain Eukaryota; kingdom Metazoa; phylum Chordata; class Actinopteri; order Atheriniformes; family Phallostethidae; genus Neostethus; species Neostethus bicornis. Next base: position 6,324,279 of record CACRXE010000076.1, on the reverse strand, counting down.
ATCACGGAGGGCTCACCAAATACAGATACACGCTGTTACTTGTTGTCAATCCAATTTAATCCTATAGACCACAGGTGCCCAACCTTTCATAGGTTGGGCACCTACAAGTATAATAATAATAATACAAATTTTATTTGTAATGTACTTTATTCTCCAGTGGAGATCTCAAAGTGCTACAATGACCAAAAGCAACAACAAACAGCAAAATTAAATAAAACCACAACACAAAAAAAACCCACTAAAAATTTTGTTGAAAAGCCTTTAGAAATAAAAATGTCTTAAGTCTTTTCTTAAAAATCTCAACGCTCTGTGGAGCCCTCAAGCTCTCTGGAAGACAGTTCCAGAGCTGTGGAGCAGCTGCCTGGAAGGCCCTGTCCCCCAAAGTGGAGAGTTTGGTCCTTGGTTGATGCAGGCAGTAGGAGGACGAGGAGGAGCGCAAGTTTCGGACAGTGGTGTGGAGGGTTAGGAGTTCTCGGACAGTGGTGTGGAGGATTAGGAGTTCTTGGACAGTGGTGTGGAGGGTTAGGAGTTCTTGGAGATAAACAGGTGCAGTGCCGTGTATGCACTGATGGGTGAGGAGGCAGAGCTTGTACTGAATTCTGTATTTAACGGGTAGCCAGTGGAGGGATTTGAGGATGAGAGTGATACGGTCATATTTGTGCCTCCTTATCAGGATCCAGGCAGCGCAGTTCTGGATGTGCTGGAGCTTTTGTAATCCCCTCACATGGGATCCCTACAAGGAGGGCATTGCAGTAATCCAGCCTGGAGGAGATGAAAGCGTGAATCAACCTCTCAGCGTCCAGTTTGTAAAGACAAGGACGTGGCCTGGCTATAGTTTTAAGATGGAGGAAGGAAACCTTGCAGAGATGGTGAATGTGGGAGTCAAAAATCCATTTTGACTCCAAGGTTTTTTACAGAGGATGACAGAGGGATGCTGTGTCCAAAAAAGGGTATACTACCGAGGGAAAGTGACTGAATTTGGTGTGGCGTGCCGATGAGAATGGCTTCTGTTTTGCTGCTAGTGAGTTAGAGAAAGTTTTCAGACATCCATGTCTTGATCTCCTCCAGGCAGACCGAAAGCACAGACGGCAGAGCTGAAGGTAGTGCAGTGTTCATTTTCATATACAGTTGTGTGTCATCTGCATAAGAATGGAATGAAAGATTATGTTTATGATTAATTTGACGAAGTAGTGCCAAGATCTACTTTTCAACAAGCAAACCTCTTGAGATCTACCAGTCCCGCAACGTCATGTGAAAATGTATGACTTTTTCACATTACTCTCGATTCTGATTGGTTCACTCCTTTATTAGCCTTCAGATCTGCAGCTGAATAGAAATTCGGGGTGAATTCCAGTCATCAAATCGGGATTGTTTGAAATTAAATTATTTAGAATTGTATTAGGATCTTCTCCACCAATCAACATAAAATATTGCTGATAGTTTCATCCTGATCCTGCCCGACTTCCGGGTTTTAGTCACGTGGGTTAATGCGCTCTATATCACAAGAAAGACGCTAGATTGTCTCTAGTTGCTTTTTGAGCGCCTGAATGGTCGCTAAATTTAGTGTCAAAGTCGCTAAATTGGCAACACTAATTTTCTGTCATCAAAAAAAAAAAGTCATAGAATTTTTTTTTTTCTTAATTTTTTATCCAACGCGTCTCGCGGTCGACTCGGAACCAGTCCGCAATCTACCGGTAGATCGCGATCGACCGGTTGGGCACCCCCGCTATAGGCTATCTGCTGTATGGAAACATAGGTGAATAAAAAAGAGCCGAGGCAAAACTGTAGGGATAAAGGATGACAGAAATGGCAAAAGGAGTGTCTATAATAAACTTGTGCCTAAAAAGACCAGAAACAGGATAAATCACTGTACCACGCTGTTTACTGTCCGCTATGTTCCTGGCTCCCAACCAATATTAATATAGTTTTAACATGGGTTTTTGTTCTACATCATTTGTTATAGAAGGTTTTGTTGTTTGTGTCAGCTTTATTGCTGGTTTAAACTGTTGTTTGCATTTTTTTTCCTAAGATAATCCGCCAGGTTGGTTGTGATGCTAAATATTGTAACTACAGATTATCTCTTCACTTTGCCCTCTTCCCTTCTTCTTCTGTACCCTATTTCTTTTCGTTCTCACTTCTATCCCTTGCTCCCTTCTTTTTCTCCATCTTCTTTCGGTATTTGCCTTCGGGGGTCGCCACAGCAAGTCAGTTTCTTCCATCTAACCCTATCTGCTGCATCCTCTTTGGTCACTCCAACTATCTTCATGTCTTCCTTCACTGCATCCATTACCTTGTCTTTGTCTTCCTCTAGGCCTCCTGCCTGGTGGTTCCAAACCTAGCATCCTTCTTCTGATGTACTTTCTCTCTCCTCTGCACATGTCCAAACCATCTCAATCTGGCCTCTCTGACTTCATCTCCAAAACCTCTAACATGTGCTGTACCTCTGATCCTGTCCCTCCTGGTCACTCCCAGAGAGATCCTCAGCATCTTCATCTCTGCTACCTCCATCTCTGTTTCCTGTCTTTTCCTCAGTCCCACTGTCTCTAGACCTAACAGCATGGCTGATCTCACCACAGTTTTGTACACTTTTCCTTTCATTTAAGGTGAAACTCTTCTGTCACACATCACACCTGAAACTTTTCTCCACCCATTCCAGCCTGCCTGCACACGCTTCTTCACCTCTTTTTCACACTTGTGCAGGTCCAGCAGAAAGAAACACAAAATGCACGGACATTTAGGATGTAAAGCATCTCAAATAAACAAATTAAATAGGGCTTGCCGGGGTTGGCACAAATCTCCTCTATAATATCATCAATTTAGATGTTTCCGATGCCAATTATGAGCTTTAAAATCGCTCCCCCTAGGCAGATGAAATGCAAATCTGTGTTTGTGTGTTTGTAGCAGAAGTCCTCTCTGTGTGTGTCTAACACTGTTTTTGTAAAACATGTAGAACATGGCTGTGAATTTAAGCTGTCATGACGCTTGAAGAAAGAAGTAAAGGTCAAAGATAAAACCTAGTTTCAGGTCAACAAAGCAGTGGGATTTCTGGGTTGTATAGTCTAAAGATGCAATGCATTGTTCTGCTCTTCTCGATTGAAGACAATAGAAGCAACAAGCGGTCTCACTGCAGCAAAACTGTCCTGATTTACAAAAAATACATGGGATCAATAAATCTTTGGAACAATTCACCTGGAAATAACATCTTATCTTTGCTAGCAGCTTTCTGTTCCAGGACTTCCTTTGGACATAGCCAGAACATTTAACCAGCCAAGTACCCAAGAGGTGAAATAACCAGATGCCCAAACCATTCCATATGGCTCCACTCAACACGGAAGAACTCTGCAACTCGTGAGCCAACCCAACGTCGGGGTGAAAGTCAAGCCTACCTGCAGGAATTCATTTCAGACATTTGTATTTGGGATCTCGTTCTTTCGGTTACAAATCAGACATAGAAGAAATCCGAGTGACTAACATGAGCTTTACCTCTGATCCTGTCCATTCTGGTCACTCCGAGAGAGATTCTCAGCATCTTCATCTCTGCTACCTCCATTTCTGTTTCCTGTCTTTTCCTCAGTCCCACTGTCTCTAGACCAATCAGCATGGCCGGTCTCACCACGGTTTTGTACACTTTTCCTTTCATTTTAGCTGAAACTCTTCTGTCGCACATCACTCCTGATACTTTTCTCCACCCATTCCAGCCTGCCTCCACAATCTTCTTCTCCTCTTTTTCACACTAATCCAGGTCCAGCAGAAAGAAACACAGAATGCACGGACATTTAGGATGTAAAGCATCTAAAATAAACAAATTAAAAAGGGCTTGCTGTTTGTGTGTTTTGGTATCCCCAAAACCTCTAACAAGTGATGTTCCCCTGATGTACTCATTTCTAATCCCGTCCATCCTGGTCACCCCCAGAGAGATAAAAAATCTGCACAACTGGAAAGAGAAGACTAACTTCTCAGACAGAAGCATTCACAAATATCATTACAAAAGAAGAAAATAAGCCCTGGAAAAAAAAAAAAGGTGGCTTATGCTACGGTATTACTTTTCCAAGTATTTTGGTATCTAAACGAAAGCAAAGGGACAGTTTTTTTTAACAACAGAATCATCTCCCCTTATCGACTTCACCACTACACAAGTGATGAAATACTTTGGATAAAATCAGAAAGAAGTAAAAAATCCCCAAAGAAAAAGAAATCTACCCTATTTTCACATAAAAGGGATTTTTAGCCACATCCTGCTGTTCTTTCTGTTCTTTTCACACCCACCTGATGGCCATCACATCCGAATCTTCTCTCCAGGTGAGCCTCCATGCTGCTTTTCGCCTCCACTCAGTAAACGCCTCAAGGTTTTAATAAACTATTCAGCACATGCTGAATGAGAACGTGTGCAGAAATTAGTGTGGGTTTTATTTATGCAAGACGCATAAAGAGATGCAGTATGTAAATAAAGAGCAACCCGTCCCAGACCGGGTTCTTTGTTTTCATCTTTGCTGACATGCCAGGCTTCCTTCTCCACACACATTACTCTCTGATCAACAAGCCAATCATCCTAGAAAAATCCTGCTCTGTTCTCCCGTGTTCGGGCTAATGTGTGTGTGCGTACGTGTGTGCTGATGCTTAAACACTTCACACCTTATTATTCACTGCAGAGATTTGATTGTTTTAGTTGAAACAAAGTGCATGTCAGATGAGTGAAACTTGAGTGTTTCCCTGCTGGATGAAAATCTAAAGAGTTTCTGATGTGTTTTATGTGAAATGAATGATTCAAATTTTCAGCTTTCTTCATCCTTCCTTTGTCTTCCTCTTTTATTTTAAACCAGGACCACCATTCCCAATCTATCTCATTAAATTTTTAAATGCAATGCTAATATTTAAATATCTTTTTACTCATCTTTTGTTTCATTTGTGGTTTACTTTTGGGTAGAAGTCTATTTTCACTTTATTCCAGTTGTAGTCCTTCTGGTCGTAGCAGGCCATTAATAACTAATAAGCTTTTAAGTCAGTGTGACAACAAATAGCATTTTGTATTTCAACTACTTGTAAAAGAAGTTGAAGAATTTCTTGGATATAAAAGTATGTATTATAATTCTTGTAAAATATAAAACATCATCATTGCAGATTTCCCCCACCCCCAAATTTCTCAGAGACCAATTAGTCCAGCATGGTTATAATTGCAGCATAGGATTCTTCTTTCGGCATTTCCCCACAGCAAGTCGGTTTCTTCCATCTAACCCCATCTGCTGCATCTTCTTTGGTCACGCCAACTATCTTCATGTCTTCCTTCACTGTATCCATCAACTCCCGCTTTGGCCTTCCTCCAGTCCTTTTTCCTGGTGGTTCCAAAACCAGCATCTTTCTGCCGATGCACTCTCTCTTCTCTGTACATGTCCAAACCATCTCAGTCTGGCCTCTCTGACTTTATCTCCAAAACCTCTAACATGTTCTGTTCCCCTGATATATTCATTTCTAATCCTATCCATCCTGGTCACTCCCAGAGAGATCCTCAGCATCTTCATCTCTGCTACCTCCATCCGGGTTTCCTGTCTTTTCTTCAGTGCTACAGTTTCTAGACCAAACAGCATGGCGGGTCTCACCATGGTTTTGTACATTTTCCCTTTCATTTTAGCTGAAACTCTTTTATCACACATCACACCTGATACTTTCTCCACCTGTTCCAGCCTGTCTGCACACGCTTCTTCACCTCTTTTCCACACTCTCCATTGCTCTGGACTGTTGATCCTAGATACTTAAAATCTTCCACCTTCCTTATCTCTTCTCCCTGTAACATCACTTTTCCATTTGGATCCCTCTCATTCACACACATGTACTCTGTTTTACTCTGACTAATCTAATCTTCATCCTCTAATTTCTACTGCAAACCTCCAACTCTCCAGCTTTTGATGATTTAGTATTTTTTTTCTCCTTGAAGAATGAGGCTCTAAGGACAGAGATTTTCATGTGTTGAACATTTGTATTTGATTAACTGCATACATATGTATGCAAAAAACACTCTAATTTTTGTTGTAAAAGTAAGAACCTCACGCTTATATCGTTCTTTTTGGCTAAAATTACAGTTGGAAACAATATGCACATGCTTTATGACTTTTTTCCGAGTGTCGAACAAGTATGATGTTTTACAATTGTTATCTAATGTCTTCTGAACTATTCTCCAGGTTGAGAGAAACTAGATGGGGTGGTTCGGGCATTTGGTCAGGATGCATCTAGGGGTAGACCCCATACCCGCTGGAGAGACTGTCTCACAGCTGGCCAGGGAACATTTTGGGATCCTCTTGTGGGCTGGAGGATGCAGCCGGGATGAGAGAAGACTGGGTTTCCCGTCTGAGGCTGTTGCCCCCGCGGCCCGGCCATGGATAAGCGGAAGACATCAGAATGAAATCTAATGTCTTCATTAGGAAGTGGACTGTTGTTTTTTTTTTTTTTAAAACTTCATTCAACATGAACTCCATCCAACTTTAATAAAAAGGTATTTTCTTATCATTTCTTCCTTTGAAATGTTAGCAACGGAGAAAAATGGCTGATGAAGGTCCCATCAGACAAGGACACAACTTAATCTTATACATGGAAAAATACATATGTATACGTGTAGGCATGTAAATGCTTACATTGTGCATGTAAATATGATCACATATTCATGTTTTATTCATTATTTTATGAAGGAAACAGGAGGTCACTGATATGAAACAAGCGTAGTAATACATGTGATGTGCTGACACAAATTTGGTTTTAAAAGTTCCCCTAAAAGTTTAGTCTAAGCTGAGACAAAATTTAGTTTTATTGTCAATCCTATGGTAATAAGAATTCGGTATTCGGTCTTAGGCCAGGTAAACTCTTGTATTGGAACAATTTATTGTTCCGCCAGGCCGGTAGAGGGCGCTGGCGATCTAATGTTTGCTCGCGTTGAAGTAGGAAGTGGGAAGTAAGTAGTTAGTTAAGTCAGTTAAGAAGAAGTTGAAAGTTAAGCTTTCAACCATGGAAACCATCCACACTTTCTAGTTTGAATCTAATCAACCATCCACACTTTCTAGTTTGGATCTAGTCAGCCATCCACACTTTTCGAGCCCTTTGAGTGGGAATATGAGTGAGTAGTTTTGTTATGTTCATGATAGTGTGTTTGTTTGAAGCATTATTTTCAGATGTGTATGACTGGATGCTCATTTATTTGTCTTCTGTATGTTTACAGTTTCACACTTCTTTCCATTAAAATTCTAAAAAAGCTACAACGGACTGTTCTTTGGAGGAATTGATGGGAAGGAGAGTTTAGCTGGCTGCGAATCCCAATTAGGACACGGGGTCACGTTGGGTGCAACAGTACACCTCTCATTTCTGAAAATCAAGATGTGACAATAAAATGTGGCGAGCTGGCTGTTCAGAATGGGCTAACCACAATGTGTCATTTTCTCAGATGTTTGAGAAATCCAGACATAGATGCATGTGCTTTAATTAAAACACAAAAGGTGCCAAGTTTGGGTTGAAAAAACTTTTTTGTTTTAAACTCTTTACTCAAAAATTGCAGTGTTCATATGGTGGGTCGTCTGTGGTCGTCTCTACCTAGCTTCAAAAAACACTGTGCTTGGTTACTGAGATTTAAAAAGCAAAATAGCCAAACAAAAAACCGAGAGCTTATTCTTAACCCTTTACACAAAGTGCCGTATTTTCACGACCATAGGGCGCACCGTATTAAAAGGCGCAGTCCAAATTTTGCATGCTCTATACGTATTTAACACACACATAAGGCGCACCTGATGATAGGGTGCGGGTTTTAAATGCATATCCTCTACTACGTAAGTCCGACTTACAACAACACACACACATACACATAGAAGCACGCGCGCATACGCACACACACGTGCGTATTTAAAAATAGATCGGGAGTAAAACTGAGTTTGGCTGTCTTTATTTAAATATTAGTTACAGTAGTCATAAATTCATTTATCAAATCCATCAAAGTCCTCATCCTCTGTTTCAGAATCTAACAGCTGCGCTAAATCCAACATAGTAGGTTCACTTTCCACGCTGTCAGAGTCACTTTCTGAACCGTGCAGTTCCCCGGAAATGATGCCTGCTTTTGGGAAAGCTCGGACAACAGTGCCAGCAGACACGTTAGCCCAAGCATCTACAATCCACTGGCAAACTGTGGCGTAACTCGCCCGACGCAGCTGATTGCCATCAGTTTAAACTGAGCTTCATAAGCATGTCTCTTTTCCATTTACAGCGATGTTCTGCGTAAAGCGCACACCTGTTCTTTTATACATAATCCACGCCCACACTTCACCCTTTAACATTCTCATGTTCTCAAATGCGTCCGCCTGATGGTTCTCTGATACGTCCGCAAATCACAAATCAGATAGGGCGCACTGCATGATAGGGCGCACCGCTCATTTTGAAGAAAATTTGAGACTTTTAGGTGCGCCTTATGGCCGTGCAATTACGGTAGTAGCCGAAAGTAGTTATCAGACAAAACGACTGAAAGAGTCCGCATTAACTCGTGTTAGAAACCATTAGAAAATGAGAAGATTCGGGACCCGGAATTTGTTCACTTCCGTTTTCTTGTTTGTTCGAAAGCGTGTGTGCTCGTTCAGAGAAAGAAAATTGAAAACCTGTTGCCCATTAGAGGGTTACATTGATTTTAAAATTTGATAATTAAATCCAAAAAGTTGTGTTGTTCTTGAAAGAAGTTTATTTCTTGCCAGTTTTATTATTTTAAGAGAATATTTAATGGAGAATTTGCATCTGAAGTTATTATTTTCTTTGTCTAGTTAGTTTATCTTTTAAAAAAGTTCACAATTTTAAGTATTTTTTTTTTCTTTTCCAAAAAGTTACATAGTGTTAAAAAAAATAACATTTAGTGATGCAACAGTGCTGAGAGTATTTATACTATTGAGTTCTTAAAACACTAACCTTAAGGTCTTAGATGTCTACCTGCTTCAATAAATCTGTTGGATTGTGGCCCAGGAGGACGAGCGCTGGGAACCCTGCTCTAAGCAGACCACACAAAATCCGTCTCAGGGTAATAAAACTCATTACAACTTTACTTCAGACATCTGAACATCTCCGCTGGATAGTTTTATAGATCCAACTCAGTCAATAACATGAGTAGCTGCACTGTAGTGTTTCCTCACCCTGAAAGCTTGAGAATATTTGTCTATGGATTCTTTTTTAATACTTATTCCAAAACTCCTGTGGATCGTAACTTAAAATGAAATATGCCCGTAATCTTTTGATGTGAGAATGATGATGATGTTAGAATTTTTTAAAGGATTTATCTGCAGGTTGGCTCAAATCTAACACCCTAATGGTCAGCGATCCTCACAATAACCTGCAGCTTTGTGTGCTGAAGACTTACTTTGGTGATGAATCATCAAGACTATCCCATTTTTTTTTTTTTTTACCTTTTCCAAATAAAAAAAAGAGAAAAAGGGGGAGGCGATGGATCAGTGGTAGAATGTTCGCCCTTGGACTAGATGTTCGCCCGGTCAAATCCCAATGAGTTCATGTCTAGGTGTCCTTGGGGAAGACACCTAACCCCTCGTTTATCCCACCATTGACGCCTCCTGGCAGCCTACTGCGGTGTAATGCAGAACAGAAATTTTCCCGTTCAGGGATGAATTAAGTATGGAAAAAAAAATATTTTAAAACCAACTCAAGATTCAGCCCAATTTTTTTTGCTGTTTTGAGTCAACTTTGTCGTTTGACTCAACCACAAAATTTAAATTAATTTAATTGAATTTTTAGATGTTTTTCAACATTTGACTGATGTCAAAACTGTTCTCTATGGAACAGGTTTTTCTTCTCCAGTTCTATCCCAGTCCATTCTTCTATACTTCTAGTTCTGCTTTTAAGCCTTCCAATGCCTCAATTTCCCCTTGGGTTTCATGTATGAGATTCATTAGTTTCTGTCTCTTTCTCTACTTAGTGTGTGACCAATTCTTCTCCACTTTTTCCTCATTAGCTGGATCTTCTCTGCTTCTTTTGTTAAGTCTGTTCCTACAGGGTCTTCTTCTTCTTTCGGCATTTCTCTTCAGGGGTCGCCACAGCAAGTCAGTTTCTTCCATCTAACCCTATCTGCTGTATCTTCTTCGGTCACGCCAACTATCTTCATGTCTTCCTTCACTGTATCCATGAACCTCCTCTTTGGTCTTCCTCTAGTCCTCTTTCCTGGTGGTTCCAAACCCAAATCCTTCTGCCGAAGTCTGTTCCTACAGGGTACCGTTGTAAAAAGGTGAAAACTATTGGTAGACCACCACACTCATAAAATTTCATAATTCCAACCTGTTTAAAACTTAATTTGTCATGTGTGATACAAGTCTGTGTAACTCCTCGTTCATCCAGAATTGATACATTGTAGAAAAGGCTTCAAAGCTGTATTCCAGACTGTATTTGATGATCGAGACATTTTCGAATAGAAGTCAAAAGGTCTTTTCTACCATGTGTGATACATACAGTTATATCTGAATTTTTTTGCATTACCTTGAAGTAAAATGTGTCTGAAATAGTCAGTCATCTTCTTATCCTTCTATCCCTTTTGGGAATGCGGGGGGTGCTGGAGCCCATCCCGGCCAATTTAAGGCAAAGGGCAGGGTAGACCCCAAACAGATCGCCAGTCTGTCACGGGGCCACACACATACAACCATCCACACACACACTCATTCCTAGCGGCAATTTGGCACTGGTCAATCAACTTAGCATGCATGTCTTTAGAGGATGGGAGGAAACCGGAGTACCCGGAGGAAACCCATGCAAACACGGGGAGAACATGCAAACTCCACACAGAAAGGACAGTGTCCCAAGCCTCGTCCCTACCCAGAACTCGAACACACAACTTTCTTGCTGTGAGGCCACTGTGCTACCCACTGCGCCACCGTGCTGCCTTGTCTGAAATTGTGTTCTCTATAATCTGACTAACGTAGCATCAGATTGACAAACAACCATATATGTTCAATTAGGAGTAATCACATACAGTAACGAAATAAACAGGAACCATACATTTGGGTTAGTAATAGAACTAGATGAAGCCTGTTTTTATGAAAAAGGGATTTAACTAATCTTTCTTTTCCGTAATTTGCCATTTAAAGGGATAAAATGGGAGAGATTTTTCTAATTTTACTTAAAGTTATAGTTTGTTTTTCTTGTTTTTTGTATCTCTGTCCCTAATGAGTTTGATGGCTTCTCATTTAAAAAAAAATATTGGAAATTACCTTGGTGCAAAATACATATAAATTCTAAGTTAATGCTATTTTCTGTATCTTTTCTGGTAATCTGGTTGTTATTAGCATATTCATCAAAGAACATATGAAGAAAATGTAACAGAAAGAAACATGTCTAACAATGTAAATTACCCCAACCCGACGCAACGGCCCATTGCACGAACGTATGTTTCTGACCAAGAGTCACAGTTAAAACAAAATTATGGGCCACAAGCGGAACCCCTCCGAGGACCAAAAGATGAATAATTTATGTTGTGTGTGAGCAAGATAATTATATGAGGGAATAAGTTCCAATCTTGTGCATAAGGATGTAAAAATGTAATCTTTTGGGATTTCTAAGACTAGATATCAAATACAACAACAATGAATCTTCTTCAAAATCAGGAGGAGGGGGACGAAAGCATAACATTTCATCTACCATTCACAAGCTTCTTTAATCCACTGCAATTTGCTCATAGGACTCCGAAACAACACAAATCATAAACTCCACTCTTAGAAATAAATCTGATAAGTGGAACCACTGGTAAAAATTCATATTTATAAACACACATGTACTTTCTGGTCTTTAGAAAATTCACTGTCGGGCCAAAAAATGAAGTTGCTTCAGAAAACAAAAAGTCACACACTCAAATATTTTGTTGGGCTGCTTTTAGTTTTGAATATGGCCAATGTGGTGTTTCATATTTTATTTCCATCCAGTGTTTCATTGATTGTTTTCATTTCAATTAAAATTCTTGTTGTCACCTGACTTCTGACCTTCAAGAGCGTGCACTTATTAAAACTTGATCTGACAAACTGCATTGATCCCAGACCATAATTCTCCCCCCACCATGCTTGTAAAGTCTGCTCTTGGCCAGATCAATGCATCAGGTCACCTGCTTCTTTTCCTGCCCAAGTGCTGCTGTCATTTAGGAACAGCTTGGATCTGGAGTTATTGGACAACATATTCTTCAACCAATGCTGCAGAGGCTGATCTTTATTTCCCCCAGCTCATTGAAACCTTTTCTCCCAGTTGGCCTCACTTATGAGTGGTTTCCTTATAACTCCACAGCTTCAGTTCTGATCCACTGAGTTTTATTCACAATGTGTGTAAGTGTCCTCACTATCACTACTAAGCATAGTGTTTCTTTTACAAACGATTTGTTTTCACTATTTGTGTTCCAAATGTTTGTGATTTCTGGTCTATGCCATTCTATCATCTGTGGAACAAAGACAGCTCTTGATGCGTCACTGTGTAAGAAATCACAGATGTGAACCATTTACTTCTTTATTTGTTCTCCCATCAAAATTCATAGATAACTAAAAAAAAAAACCTTCATTGTAATTAATCTTTTAGCGTATTTTTTTATATTAAGATGCAGAATTGTTCTGAATCGCAGATAATTATCAGGCATGATATTACTTGTTCTGCCATCACGGTACAAAAGGAGCTTCTACCCGATATATATGAATAAATTAGCAACAGCTCAAGTAGCAGACATGCTTGGACATAATGAGGTTTAGTTGTGGCACTTAGAGCTCAGTAAGAAGAGTTGCAGAAAGCCAGATGTGTCCGGAGTGTCATATGTTGGCTTGGACTTGAATGGATGAGCGAGTCACAAGCTTTGTCGGATAAGAAGTGTGGAGCAAATGTGAGCCAAACAAAACACGACTGTGGAGGGAATGTAGGCTAAAGTGTATTTTATTTTTTCCAAAAACAAAAAGGTTCTTGTGAGTGCGTCGCCCACAACAGATTGGCAACCTGTTCAGGGTGTACTCTGCCTCTCGTCTTAAATCGGCAAGGGTAGGCTCCGGCAACGCCTGCACCCCTGTAAGGGATGAACAGTTCAGAACCCAAAATGAAAAAGGTACTTCAGAAAAAAAGAAGTTCTCTTAATAATTTTCTGATGCATATAGAAAGTGTGTGACATTAAGAACCCTTACTTTGTTCCCTGGAGGCCCCGTCCTCCTCCCCAAGAAATTTGATTTGTTTTAACTTTGGCCTGCTTCCTTGAACCAATTCAATTTGTTTGATAAAAACTTGTAAAAGAGAGACACAGTATGCACGAAGCGCTGAAATTGCGATACCAGCATGGAACATTTTGTGACTCCAAATAATGTTAAAAAGCAGCCAGACATGTACACATAATTAGGACTTGGTCACGTTTCCATCTCTCCTTCATGGCAGGAAGCCAGAAAATAAATCCACAGCTTTCCCAACAGTGTGTTCCTTTCATTACACAATATAAAGTAAAGCCTTCTCCACATCCTGCTGCAGCTACTTAGTTATCCAGCAAAGGTCCATTCAAGGACGCATTTCTGAGTTTGGTCATGCTAACCAACATGCTTTTTAATATTATCAGTGATCATTTAACATAAATTAATTTTCATTGTTCTTTTAGCATTTCCCGCTGGAGCCTCTGAAACTTAAACAAATTTGTCAGGTTGGTGAATCCAATATGAAACTAAGACTTTGAAAGTTTGTCAGACAAGCTAATCCAAGGTCAACACGGTTAGTACAAAAAAGTTCTCATAACTTCCCATAATTGTGGAATTACGCTCCTCTCCTGCTGTTCTTCCACCCCGTGACTGCGTTGATGCTCCAACTCTGCCTGAGAAGCTGACTGATGTCTCGCAGCTCCTGGAGTCTCAGAGATAAGCACAAAGTGTCTTTTAGCATTGATGATGAGACACGCCAGTCACGGCGATGCTACACACCAACAACAACGGCTCAAAGCAGCCTATTAGATTGTTTATGAGCCAGCAGCAAGGTCCTTTCAAAGCCTCTGAAGAAGAAAACAAAGGAAGTCACAGGACTGATAATGTCTCTACTCAGTCTTCAGCTCACCTTTGAAATAATCTTGAGAAGTTCCAGAGATTATTTTCAGAGACGTTTTCCTCATTGATGGCTATTTCAGGAATCATTTTGCATCCAACTTGTAGTCTGTGCTCTCTCTGGACAGAAACGATGATCATGACTTAACTTTTGCCTTCATCTGTTGCTCTTCATATACTACTGTATTGTCATAGTACGTAAAAGCAACACCATGTTTAACTGGGTTGTGTGTTTTTTGAGTGTGAAAAAAAGCATTTGTAAATTAAAACCATAGAAGCGTGACTCAAGCCTTAGAAACTAAAGATTTTTATTTATTTTTTCATTTCCGGGGTGCTGCTGAGTTGTCTTTGCTACCAAAAATGAAAAGAATGAATTATGATGGGGTTTGAAATAACAAAATGTAGCAAAACATGAAGACGGTACCACTCAAGTTTTACAAGTGCCATTTAACAAACACAGTCATAAAAGAATAACTACTTTTAAATTTCTTGTTAAAATGAACTATTGATTAACTCCATCTCGGGATTTTCTGCAGTTTTTGGTAAACGTTACTGTCAAATTTCTGGGATAATTATTTTTCATGCAAATTAGCCTAGAAATTTAGTTTAGAAATCAAAAAGTATTTACTTAAATTAGTACTTCTGCTAAGGCTTTTTTATGTTGACAAAATTAAGCATTTGTTTTAACAACTGAAAATATTGTAATTTTAAAGCCAAACCAATTACATTGGGAGTGCCTCATGGATATGTGTCAGGGTCCCATCTTTTCCCCATTTACAAAAGTCTTTACACATTGTCAGGGGTTTGGCTCAAAACCCCGACAAAACAGAAGACGAGGAAGGCAGGCGGACGGTTTCACACTTTTTATTAACCATAATCTTCATATAATCAACAATAAAAAAGAAGCAGAGCTTGGAGCATGTCTGTCCCAGGCAACAGGAAGCAGGAAGAGAGACGCAGCTGGTCTCAATCAATCCACTTTGTGGCAATGGACTCTCCCAGGAATTTTGTGGCAACGGACAGTCTCCTGCACACAGGAGAGAGAGAGAGAGAGAGACAGCAGCAGCAGAAAAGGGCCGAGGGTCCCCACAACATGTTCAACTGATGTTGACACAGCACTATGTTCTTCAAATGTTTAAACACAAAACTAAAATTACCATCAAATTAACAAATCCAGTGAAGTTTGTGCTCTAATGGGTGCCAATCCTCACCACATGTTTTATGTCACATATGACTGAGGCATAACTGCATTAAAATGATACAAATTAATTTTATATTTTGTGCTGACTGGCCGATAGCTTACTTGTTTTGAATTTGCTTCTAACATACAACACACTTGCCAAATATTTACAACATCAAATGAACAAAAATTCGGAAAGTTAATGGTAAAAACGTCAAACTTACAACTGAAGCATCTTAAAATATGACATGCTGTTGAGCTTTGTAAATATCAACAAATATTGCAACATTCGTCTTGTTTGTAGAGTCTGTCATACTTGTACTTCCTATTAAAACAAAAATGTCATTCTTACATCAGAAAATACTTTCAGGATGATGTGGTTGATGCAAGAGAAGAATGTCTTTCTCTGATATGTAAAAGCTAATTTGGTTCATTTGCTTTCTGTTGTAAAAACTCTGAGTCTGCGAAAACTTTTCAAACCGAAATAATTACACAAACAAACTTAAAGGGGTCTCATAGTCTGCAAACACGGGGCTTTCTTTAAATAAACTGAGACATACTCATGAGTTGTTTCAAATTAATGACTGTATGGGTGTCAACATGACATGAAATGGTTTAATGTCAACATGTTCTTTCTACAAATGGCCTTTATTTCCCAGATCTTGCACAGGACATCAATCATTCCCTTGCATTGTCTTCTGGGACATCCTCCCTACCTTCATCCAGGTGTGACTGGTTTGTTCAGTGTCAAACTTCAGCACCCTGCTTCACATAGTCTTCCTCCCTATGTTTCTCCTCTCATGGGAATTCGTGATCAAGGCCTGATGGGTTATGTTTTTTTTCCCCCAGGATCCATCCACATCTTAAAATGATGTATTTTCTTACTGGTGCCTGCTTTACTTTTTGCGCTTGTGAACTTTTTCTTTTAATCCATGGAAATATTGTCATAAAACTAAAAGGCAGCTTTTTTGCACAACTTTGGTGGACACCAACTTGAAAAATTTGGGCTATTGGGTCAATCAAAAGTCTGTAGTTTTCTTACAAAGAGACTGTCTCTCTGTAAGAAGTGACAAGATTTTGATTCAAATCATTTAAAATGTAGAAAATTACATAAAGTAACACCAAAAAATGACCATGGCTTGGTAAAAGTCTTCTGTTCCAAAATGCTTTTAAGTTTTGTAGTGCCAAAGTTGACCCAAAATGAACAATGCCTTTGGATAGAAATATAAAATTTAAATGTGTTTGTGGAAGAAATCTTAAATTAAAGTATGCATTACTAAACACCAATCTTTGCTCTATAAATCTACCTGGAGTAAACATAAAAGAGACCAGGCATCAAAGAAGTGTGAAATTGTTTAACATGTAAATGTGTCTCTACGTCTTCCACACTTTCTCCAGAGACTGATGTGTTTAGTTATGCAACATGAGAAAGCTACACAATAAAGCTTTAAAATTATACTGTAATGCTAAAAAGAAAAACAAGATAAAGGCAGAAGAAAAAAAAAAGTCTCAGAAGAAAATGTTCTTGTGAACTTCTATTTGAATATCCATCAGACTTAAACAGGAGCTTTGGAGAGAAGCTCATTTTTAAGATCACTCATGTATGAACATGTTGTCATGAAACAACACTGAACTCCACGTTCCTGTTTTAGCTCGAGGCGAAGATTAAACATGCACTAAAAAGAGGAGTGAGTCAATATTTCTTTAAGTCTTAACCAGTAATGGCATAACATTTCAGTCAAAATAAGACCATAAAACAGACTAAATAGATCAGACTGCTTTTCCTCCATGACGCCAAATGACAGAGTACTTCTTCTACTATTCCTCTTTTATTAACCTTGATTCCTTCTAATTGTTTTATTGGAAGAACAAAAAGCTTCTCTATGGTAAACTATTCAGTAGGTAATTTTGCAGAAAGTTACAGTGGATTTTGTGGTCTAAATCTGCCTTACACTGTTAGTCACCTTTGTGGCCTGTCATGATCCCCTCACCGGCCACCAGAGAGAGCCCTGGATCTTCCCTCATCACCCTGATTAGGGACACCTGAGAGGGATTAGTCGGATGACACTCATCTGTGGATCATTCTACCTGCTGCCTATTTGAAGGCAATCACCCCAGACTTCCATGTCGGGTCATCACCATCCTTCCCAGCCAGGTCTTCCGGGCTGCCTGATCAAGTTTTTCATTTGTGAGGGCCCTGGGCCCTTTCCTGCTGCTGTTTGTCTCTTTCTCTCTCTCTTGTGTGCAGGAAACTGTGGCTCCATTGCCACATAGTTCCTGGGAGAGTCCGTGGCCACATAGTGGATTGATTGAGAGCAGCTGGGTCTCTCTTCCTGCTGGCTGCCGCCTGAGACAGACATGCTCCAAGCTCTGCTCCTTTTTATTGTTGTTTTATCCTAGTATTATTGTTAATTAAAGGCGTTAAACCATCCGCCTGCCTTCCTCATCTTCTGTTTTGTCGGAGTCTTAAGCCAAACCCCTGACACATTGAACTTTTTTAACTTAAAGAGATTCCTTTGGATTAATCCTATGCTTACAGCCTTACAGCCTTCCCTGACTTCTGTTAAATAAATCCTGTTTATGTCCTGCATTTGGGTCCTCTTTCCCCATCTCCACATCACAACATGGCCATTGACCAAAAGACATTAACATCACCTGGACGGTAATTGTGATAAAGCAAATGACCCTATGTCAAACAAGCAGTTTGAATCTTATTCCCTAGTTAAATCTGCTATTGGTTGCTTAAAGATGCATTACCTTCTTTAACATCAGAGTCAAATTCAGTGTTGCATGGATGTGTGTTGTGTGGTTGTTGGCTGCCATGTTCCCATCAGTCTCCCACAGTGCAACGTGGTTTGAATAATTAATGGATTTACCACTAAACACTCTGAGTAAAGTCAGCAGAAAAGCCTGATACAAAACCCATTCATTGTCGTAAGAATTGTTTAGGATGAAAGCTATTCATAGTTCGAGTTGTAAAACAACAAAACGCCCAGAAGGTTTTTCTCCTTGATGAATGAGTCTCCAACTCTTTCAAAGAAGCAGGAGAACTCATTAAAACTGCAACTAAGCGAGCGGGTGTGGAATGAGCATGTTTATGTAAAATGAACACAACCTTCTTCCACTGCCAGGAATAAAGATTCTGGTTCTCTGTGATGCTGACGCAGACACATGAGGTGGAGTTGCACGCTTGGTTAATAGTAATTTTCCATTTGTTACTGCCTAAATGTCTCTGGAAAGCATTGGATCTGGTCATTTCAAACAAACGTACATTCAGAACACAAATAAACAAAGAAAAAAAGTAGGACACCTTTGAAGCTAAATACATCGGGGAGAAGCTGTGGTGCCAGGAGTTTTGTGAATCCAGATATTAATGTATTCACTTTCATGTAAGCTTTGAGTGCAAACCTCTAAAGGTTGCAAAAGAAAAAAATCTACGATGCCATCTTGTTTTCTGTGTGTGGAATAGGACATAAAGATGGAAACCAAGACCAGGGACCTAGTAAGTTTCTGTCTGCAATTTGAGGTTGTCATTGTAAAGAAACCAGGAAGTCGTCTACAATCTTCTAAATCTTGTCTGCATCTAAAAGCACTTATCTCAATGTTGGGTATTAATGAGTCATCATATCAAGAAGATTGCTAGCTCTAGCACTTTGCCAGTCTGTCACCGGCTTGTCTCTTCTTGTATATCTATACAAATGACCAATCCCTAGTCTAAAAAGTTCCGTGTATCCAACTTAAAATCTGCTGAAAAACTAAACTTCTCTTGTAGTTCTTGTAGATTAAACAATTGGAGCAGTCAGCCATCGCTATCACGTGTACACCTACTCCATTTTAATATTTCTTGTACATTTTTGTTCATTTTGCTTTAATTTGAATGTATTACTCTAATTTTCCTACTACTCGGAACTTGTGCTGTAGCAAAGGAATTTCTCCCTAGGGGATCAAATGGTAAATGGACTCTACGTGTATCGCACTTTTCCACCTGTGTCGGCACTCGAAGAGATTTACAGTGTAGCTCATATTCACCTGTTCACATTTATACCTGACGGGGATGCTGCCATGGACGGTGCAAACTACCATCAGGAGCCATTGAGGGTTTGGTGTCTTGCTCAAGGACACCTCGGCATCAACTCCTGGCAGGGATCAAACCAGCAACCCTTCGGTTACAGTGCGGTCACCCTACACACTGAGCGATCCTTCCCCCCTAATTAATGAAGTATTCTAAATCATGGCCCAAGATTTGATTAGACTTAATAAATTCATTCTTGATATACATGTAAAGATAAGATAGTCAAGTCACCTTTTGGTCATGGTGCTAAAGGTAAGACTGTTTGGGTACACCCTATGATGCACTGCACAATGCCTACTCTTTTCATCTTGATGTTTTTTATTTGACACATTTAACTTAAAACAGTGCTGCCGTCATTAACTCATCTTTGTTCTTTCTCAGCACAAATTGGTAGATGAAAGGCTAATGGATGACGTCATTAGTGAATCCATCTTTAGGATGTGTGCTTCATCAGACGTAGTATCACAGAGTGTTGGTAAGGCATATCGAAACTGATTTTTAATTACAATGGGGATCCACATTAGAACAGAATAGAAGCAGAAATCTTGGATCTACACACTGCGGTCAGTGCTTCCTTTCTCCGAATGTGCCATCCACTAGACCGTTCCAGGTTTCCCCAGCTTCTGTTGCTGTAGGTTACTTGGCTCCAATTTTTTAATTATGTTTGAAATGAAGCAGGGCCGCTACTAGCGTCCACCGTTATGGTTGCTAATCTTGCAGGAGTCCAGGTTGAATTATGTGATCATTTAAATACAAAATAGATCATAACACGATACGATTACAGTTGATTCAGCAAACATAGAAAGCAACAAAAACAGTCCCACTGCCAAACTGTTTTATGATAAAAAATACTTAGCATTTCCAGTCAAAAACAAAGACTGAGATAAGTTCTCAGTTTAAACTTGGTGGATCCTTTAACTTTTTAGGTACGTTTTTTTTTTTTTCCAAATTTGAAATGATGTAAAATAGACAAACTTTTGCAGAAAATGTAAAAAATGAGAACTCCTCAATAAAAAGTTATATTAACATTAAAAAATGCTCACTTTATCATTTTATCAAAATTTAATCAATCATTTTTTTAAAGAGGACTTCCAATCAGCTGGTGATACCAGTGAAACCGTCACAACTAACACTGTTTAAACTGTCCAAATAGCGGACAAAATTACTCACGACCGTAGGGATTTCCAAATGTTTTACAATCATTTGAATGTTTTCAACTGAAATCAGAGTTAAAAATGAGTGCAAAACTATAGGCTTCTGCAAAAGCTTGTCTCGTATGGATCATTGGTGTCAGGATCCCTCACCTGCTGCCAGAGGGAGTCCTGGATATTCCTAATCAACATGATTAGGATCACCTAGGGATGATTCTTGATTCCACACATCTGTGCACCCTGCCATCTATTTAAGGGAAATCACCCAAGACTTCCCTGTCGGGGTTTACCATCCCTTCCAGTCAGCTCACCCTGGTTGCTTGACCATGTTTGAACTTTGTAATTATTTGGACTTTTGAAACCTTGAGTTAAACCTGTACATCTTGATTTACACACTTTCCTGAATTGTGTTAATAAACCTTGTTTGAAGTCCTGCAATTGAGTCCTCCTTCTTCCACATCCCTCAAAACCCTGATCGTTGGTGTCTTTTCAAGACAATAAGTATAATAACAAGTACCAGAAGTGCCATGTGTTGAAAAAAATGAATGCGGTGGCAAATCATGCCATCATAATTTTTTTTTTTATACAAAGAGCTTCTCAACAGGACATGTTATCTATCTTAATGACATCATTATCATTACTATAAGTAAGACTTCTTATTATTCTAAAGAAGCTTAAATAACATCTCATTCAATTCAGAACCAATACAAGGTCATGACTGAATCAGCTCTCCTCCATAACCATGAGTTTGTACAGTTTTTATTCGAAATGTTTTTCATTGGAGTTCAAAAAGGCAGAATTACCTCGACTACGTGAAAAAAATCACCAGGCTTGAATTATTTCATGTCTGCTATTTAAACTTTGATAAATAGCTTTATATCCTTTGACAAGGATATAAAGCACGAACTTTCTGTGATACCATCCGCAGGTATAGAAAAAGTCATTTAAAGTCTTTGACGTTTTTATTGGTCGTATTTAGAAAAGAGACAACATTTGAACATACATCTATAGAAGCCCAGAAGATACAACAACATAATTGAAAGTATGGATTTAAGCATTTCTCATAAATCTTAAATTAAATATTTATTGTTTTAAAAACATCTAAAGACGTCATTTTCTTCAAAATGCAGACATTCTTTTGGTGATACCCCAGCACCAGATTCTTTTAATTACCGTAATTTCACGACCATTAGGCGCAGTGTACGAAAAGGCGCAGTCTCAGTTATGTGTGCCATTGCTGTATTTAACACACAAATAAGGCGCACCGTACGAAAAGGCGCAGTCTCAGTCACACACCGCCTTACAACAACACACCGTAAGCATGCAAATGTGCGTATTAAAAAATAGATCGGGAGCAAAATTGAGTTTGGTTGTGCATTATTTAAGTAGTAACGATACTAAACAAGCACATTACCGGTAATAGTCTTTATTCAAATCCGTCAAAGTCCTCATCCTCTGTTTCCGAATCGAACAGCTGCGCAAAATCCAACAGAGCAGGTCCACTTCGCTCCTCGCTGTCAAAGTCACTGTCTGTACTGTGCGGCTCCTCAGAAAGAATACCAGCTTTTGCGAAAGCTCGGATAACAGTACCAGCAGACACGTTAGTCCAAGTATCTACAATCCATTGACTTGTTAATGCTGAAATTTCTCGTGGCGGCTCGATTCCCATGTTCCTCCACGTAGCTGACTGCCTTCAGCTTAAACTGAGAGTCAATTTTTAGGGTTAAAACAGCAATGTTGTGCATACAGCACATACCTTTTTTATACACAATCCACGCCCACACTTCACTCTTTAACGTTCTCATGCCTTTTCTTTCAGGTCCGCCTCGACTCACGGGCACCGCTTTTTTTTAAGGTCCGCCTTTTCTCACACACAAGGCGCACCACACGAAAGGGCGCACCGCTCATTTTGAAGAAAATCTAAGACGTTTATATGCGCCTTATAGCCGTGAAATTACGGTATATTACTTAGATCAATAAATCTAAGTCTGCAATAATAAGGACGCTGCATTGGCCCATGGTATTGAAGAATGACAAAGCTATTGATTCACCAGTCGATGACCCTCACCTATGGTCATTAGCTGTGGGTGGTGACTCAAAGAACAAGATCACAGATGCAAACGGCCGAAATGAGCTTCCTTCGCGAGGTGGCTGGACTCTCACTCAGAGATAGAGTGAGGACCTCTGCCATCTGGGAGGAGCTCAGAGTAGAGCCATTGCTTCTCCTAGTCATGAAAAGGTAAATGGGTAGTGATTCGGGCATCTGTATAAGATACCTCGCCGGTTGTTCCAGACATGTCCCACCTGTAGAAGACCCAGAGGCAGGCATCAGAACCTGCTGGAGAGACTATGTCCCACAGCTGGCTGAGGAATACCTGGGGATTCTCCCGGGTGAGCTGGGAATGCAGCCAGGGTTAGGGAAGTCTGAGTTTTCTGCGAGAGGCTGTTGCCCCTGCGACCTACATAGCTGTGGATTCACCGAAGACGGTGGAATGGAACAGATTCATAAATCTTTACATTTTCTGTATAGAAATTATATTGTGTAATTTAGTCAAATCTAATCCTGAGAAAAAACCCTCTTGTGTGGTCCACAGTGCCGTTATTTGCCCCCCTACATTCTGCCTCTCTCTCTTGCTGGAACATTTTCATTCTTTTTTTTTTTTTTCTCTTTTTTTTTTTTTTTGTTGGTGAGCCTCTTTACTTTATCTCTATAAACATTCTTCACCTTCATTTTCTTCACTTCACTGGAATACACCAACTTTTCCTCTCGGTGGGGTTATGTCCTGATGGCGTACTCTAAGAGATTGATGCATGACCATACAGTAGATGAGTCTTTTTTTTTTTTTTTTTATCGAACAAAACTTTTTATTTACTTTGCAAGTATTCTATCTTCGGCACAGCACAGTGGCCAAAATAATTCACAAATGTAATCATTTTTGCATGAGAAAATGAAGTCTTTATCCCAAACTTTTACACTTTCTCTGTTTTTTTATACAAACTTCAGCAACCTGTAGCTAAAACCAACCTGCTCCTATGAGAAAAAAATCAAAATCACAACGCTGAATGGATTTTTTTTGCAAAAAAAAAAGGAAAGAACAATAATACATCCATATTAGAAAATTACAGTGTAGAAATGTATATTTTTAAAATAGTTAAAATGAGAAAAGGCACATCTCTGATCGGTGGGATGAATAACTGGAGCTCAGTCATCAGCAGCTGGAGAGAGAGAGAACCAGGAGGAGGAAAGAGAGAGCAAGAAGAGAGAGATGGAGAAGGAAAAGGGTGGAGGGAGGGGGGTCTCTGCTGGATGTTTTAAGGCGCGTAATCGCCCTCTACTCTGCCTCAGACGCTCTGAGCTTCACACACGCAGTGGCAGCTGGAAGGATCCGCTGTCATGACTAACGGACTGAAATTTGTGTGGAAACATCCTCCAGGTGAACAAAACCTTCCCCGTATGAAGACGATGCCAACTCTTTATTTTTCTTGTTTGGATGGGAAACACCTCCCGGATTGAGATCACTGCTCAGCAAACACAAGTTAAACTCCATCCAACATCATGTCCTGCTGCGCAGCTTGCACACACTGAAAGGTCACATCCGCGCGGCTGTGCGCACAGCTCTGAGGGCGCACTGCTCTGACCTCAACGCGGCATGCTGAATGGACCCACCTTCCACGATCCGATGCGACTGGTTGACCCGAGGCATCTCCCGCAACTAATGTCCCTGGAGGACCATGAGCCCACTCTGGTGGAAGGAACCCTGGAGCCCCGCAACTCCACGCCTGCAGGAGAAGAAGGGGCTCCGGGTCAGCAACATCACTCCTTCCCCTGGGTGCTGACCCTGCTGGCCGGCGTCCTGATCACAACCATCGTGGTGGATGTAATCGGGAACCTGCTGGTCATCGTGTCTGTGTTCAGGAACAAGAAACTCAGGAAAGCAGGTACACGTGGTTTTAAAAAAAGTGATAAAAAAAAGAATAAATGTGTAACAAAAGATGTTTTTGATTTTCCTTCAACACACAAAATATTCAGTTTAAATTTTGTAGTTAAAATTCACTTTTTCTTGTATAAGTGATGCAATTTTTTTTTTATTTCTGGAATGAGATCAAATCAAATTTCATTAGGATATAATCAGCATTAAAGATAAATTAATATAAAAAAAACAGAGAGCAAGAAAAATTCTCACTGTTAAAAACTGATTGGAAAAACTCTTGTTCGGCACTTTGGATATAGGATGCTGTCCTGCTGGGATACCTGAACAGGTGTCGGAACTTTCACACACACATTCTGACAAACTGTCGGCTGCTCAACAAGCTCACATTTCTGTTTGACACATTAAAACAGAAAATATGCCACTATCGATGTCTGGTATCAAAGTTACAACTCCGACTCCAGCAGCGCAGACCTGGTGTTAAACTTTATTTTTCTGAAATTCTAGTCGCTGGAAGTCACCGAAACTGAAGGAAATTATGAAATATAACTGTAGTGATACAGGATGTAATTCAGAAGCAGTCAAAGTAAATCGAACATGACTTGGAGCATGTTTCTACCCGTGTTTTAATATTAAAAATATTGCAAAAGTGGCTTTTAATGAGGATGTGTTCAGAATTTTTCACAAAGAAAAACATCAGAGTGAGAAATGTATCCATTTTGTTACACATTCCCCATGAAACCGGTCATGCTCAACCTCTTGGGGATCGTCAATGATGGTGGTCCAGGCGGGAAATCATTTAGTCACAATGGGAAAGAAGAAATCCAAAAGGTTAAAAGAGCGTGTTTGAGAAAGGTCACAAAGTTGCCGAAACCAGCTGAATTGTAGAGATGAATGGCTGCATCGCCCCTTTGAAGGCTTAAATGAAGTGCCACTTAGAAGCACTTATCCCAATCACAGCTAATGGGGATCAACAGGAGGTTGCTGCCGTGCTGAGGGCTGCACGCCGTGACTTCTTTTCAAAAACACATCTACACCTCTGCCCAAGATTAGATTTGGTCTTAAAGTCTGTGTAATCTCTTTACACAACCTGAAAAATCATTTATTGATTAAAGTCATCTGCAAAACAAGTTGTTTTTTGTTCTTAAAGCCCTTTTTAGAGCCTTTACTACGTTTTATTACTACGTTTTGGAGATAAAACCGCCCGGATTCCTTCCATAATAGTAATATAAAGCGGGTGAATCGGAAATAATCGCCTCATCACAGTTTCCTTTTATATTTCACATAATGTGTTTTTTTTTTTTCGATCTTTTGTTTTCTTTCTCTGGTAGCCCCAGGGACAGCTTGGGCCCGGTGAGAATCGAAAAAGGTTCCCCCGGTCAGAAGAGTGAAATTCTACCACTAGAGCCCCACCTCCTCGGACCATATTTCACTTAATATTAGGGCTGCAACTAACGATTATTTTGATGATCGATTAATCTGGCGATTATTGGCTCGATTAATCGATTAATCGGGTAGAATTGCCAACTTAATAAATAATAGTTTTTTGGCATTTTATTGAATGTAGTTATGCAAAACACGACTCATAACCACTTAAACAACACGTTGGGTCATTCTAATAAGTAAAAATGTTAATCTTTCTGTGAAATGTAGTATATATGTATGTATATAATGGAGTATATTACCAGTTCTACAGCAAATATAAAATAATAAATCTAATTACTGTATAGAGTAAAGGCAAATCACGAGCACCCATAAAATGTGTTTTATAGGACTGGCTAAAAAAACATAAAATGTAAACTGTTGACCATCCAGGATCTCATTTAAAAACAAGAAATCATTAACAGTTTTAGATTTGCAAATTTAACCTTGTTCAGAGGTACAGTACCAAACAAAAATAGCCTAGGTTAACATGAGTAATACACAAAAAAACAATCAAGTTGTGTAATATTAGGTGCAGTTGACAGAAAACTTTCTAAACGATTAATCGATGACTAAATTAGTCAACAACTATTTCAATAATCGATTATAATCGATTAATCGATTATTTGTTTCAGCCCTACTTAATATTTTATGAATAAGGAACATCTAAAACTCTATAAAAAAAGATGGAAACAACAGCTCCATGTTTTTTTTCTGTAGAACTACTATCGAACTGTTATAAAAAGAAAGCGATGGGACCCATTGGATCCGGATCACAACCATTGTGGTGGATGTTATCGGGAACCTGGGGGTAAAAGACTTAAAGTCAGATATTTTTCCTGAATATGGAAGGTGATGTGAAAATTCAAGCAGTAGCAACAGGTGACCGTATAAGATTTTTTCAATTTTGCCTTGTTTTACATGTTTTTATTTGATCTAAATGTCTGTTTCCTTTTGTAACCTTTTTTTGGTTCAACGTCTCATTTTTTTTTTCTTCTGAAACCTGAATTTATTTGATGGATAAAAAAGAAAAAGTTAAGCTGAAGCTACTTTTAAATTTGTATCCTGTTTAGACGGGTTTTGATTTGGATCGTTTCAGTTAAAATGACTCTGACCATGTTTGCCTTTATCACTACGTTGGCTTTGCCGTAACTCATCCATCTTGATCAACACGTATTCCTAGAATCCCTGAACTGGAACTCAACATCTGGAACTGAAAAAAAAAAAATCTAATGAATTGTTCTCCTCCCTCTCAGGGCTTTCTCATATACCTATTCTTCTTTCCTGTCTGATCTTTTGTTCCCTCCTCTTTCCTCTTTTTCTTCAGATACTCTATCACCTCTACTCTCCTTTCAATTCATCTTCTGCCTCTCCAATTCTTCTCCCCTATCCTCTGCTGCCTTTCTTGTCCTTTCCATTTGATTCATCCTCTCAAGACTCCACCTCTCACTGTTCCTCTGCTCCCTTTGGTGTCCTATTTTTCCTCCGTTTCAATAGCTCCCTCCAGCCCCCTCAGTCCTCTCATCTCTCTGATCCGACTCCAAACTGGTGAATTATTCTCCTCTTTTCACTGTTTACATCCATCCTTCTTGTCTGTCAAGACACATTATCAGACCATCCATAAAACCTTCGAAAAGTACATGTAATGTCACCAGATTGTCACTAAACTGAGTGAGCATCTTTAGCTCTTCTGGCAGAAGAAGCGGAGCTGTAATTGTTTAGCATCTGAACAGGCAAACATGTCAGCGCTGAGTTTGAGTGCTCCGCTCAGCTCTGCGTGAAATCAGAAATGGGAAGGAGGAAGGCGTTCTGTTTAGCATCGCTGGCACAATGCCCGAACTTTGCAAATTAAACTCGTTTGCCGTCCCTGAAACTACGAGCCGTGTCCAGCTAGAAATCAATTTGAATCATGCTGAGTGTTTCCTTTGATCTGGAAGCCAGAAGCTCGGTGGTGCTCAACCTTTTCAGAGGTGGAGGACAGTCCCACCTGGATGGAATAATCCATAGAAGACAGAGTTGCTTATGAACTCAAAATGTCACTCCGATCTATTCACGGAAATGCGTTTGTACACTAATACTGCTTCTCCGTGAATAAAAATCACTAAATTCCTTTTCAAAGTGCTTCATCCCTGCTCCATCAGGATGAAATCCATCTACTCATCCCCGCCCTGGACATCTCCGGGCTGAGGAGTCTCCCGTGTTTCCATCAGGATGAAGAACATCTATTGACTTCTTTAGATATTTAGCTGTAGAGTAGAATAAGCTAATATTTAAACAATAATCTGTGACACATTGTTTGCTTGTCCCGGGGGAGGGATCTCTCTTTCACATGGATCCCCATGAGGTTTCTTATTTTTTCCCCACTGATGGGTTTTTAGGAGTTTTTCCTCATTGTGGAGGAGAGTCTAAGGGCATAAATGTGCTAGTCTTGTTTAGTTAGCATTTGATATATATTTTTCTTGCTGTGTATCTGTGTTAATACATTCCTCTTTTTCTTGTGAAGCCCATTGAGACGAACATTCTGTGATTTTGGGCTATACAAATAAAATTGAATTGAATTAAACCTGCAGATAAAATTCTTTAAGAAAAAGATGTGTCCACTTTCAGCTGTCTCAGTGGCTTACTATTTTCAAATAGTTTGCAACTTGAAGGCTGTGGAAACTTTTGTTTTGCTATTTTTTTGGTCTTTTCGTTGGTTTTGGGTTTGGTTTCTGTGGTCCCAGGCGGATTTAGCTGCGATTAGGATTCGAACCCGTACCAATCGGTCGAAAGGCAATTTCTCAACCATTGGGCTATACCGCCTGAGATCAAGGCTGTGGAAAATTTAAGTAACTGCTCAACGACGAACAAATGAAATTAAACGGCAAAAAAACAAAGACAAGCTTTGAAAATCAGACATTTTTATTTTATTGTGAATTGAAGCTTGAAAGCAATTATGCACTTTTTATTTATGCATGTTTTTTTTGTTTTTGTTTAAACAGATTTCAGAGTTTACTTTTCGTCCTAAAAACTCTTTAAATGACAAGGTCGAGCTCAAAGAAAATTCACATTGTGTAGGATTTTTCTTTTTTATTATTCGTGCCAAATAAACACTTGCTTATCTCAGCTTTAACGCTTCCTGCTGGGTTTACTCATAAATAAAGTAAGACATCTTTACATTCTGTAATGCAGAGGAAATGTAGATGCAAATGTTCTGGTATGGATTTTTAAAAAAAAAATATGTTGTAATTTGGGAAAGTGGCAACTTTCTTCATCTGGTTGAAAGAAGTTTTTCAGCAGTGGTTAGAGTGTTCGCCCGCAGACCGGAATTTAACCGGAAGTTTGCGGGTTTGCATCCCACTGAGTGCTTTTCTAGGGTCCTTACCCCCCATTGCTCCCACCATTGGCGCTGTCGTGGCAGCCTGCTGCGGTGTAGGAGGGCAGCACACAGATTTCCCCGGTGAAGGATGAAAAAAAAAAAAGAGAAGGTTGTAGTCCACTGTTGGCATCCCGGATTAAATATTCTGATCTGAAATGTCAGGGCTTTGTAAAAAGTTAATTTATTTTTTAATTAATTGCATCAATTGTGAATAAACATTTTCATTTATTTTTTTTTTATCTTCTGGACCACTTATAACTGATGGGGATGGGGGCAGGGAGCTATCCTGGCTGATTTCAGGCGAGAGGAAGCGTACACCCCAAACAGGTCGCCAGGCCACATGCACACTCATTCCGAGGGACAATTCATAAGCAGCCAACCTACCTAGTATGCATATTTTTAGAGAGTGGGAAGAAACCGGACTACCTGGAGAAAACCCGCGCAAACTCCACACAAAAATGCCAACCTTCGGCCCACAAGGATTGGAACCTCGACCTCCTTGCTGGGAGGCCACTGTGCTAACCACATCACCACCACGCATTTTATATCAGGCTCCAAATAATGAGACTGTACCTTTATTGCATTTTTACCCGAACGCCACTAGCACACTTTTTATGAGGAAGAAATTGATGTTAAGAGAGCACAGATTTTTCTGACCCCGTTTTAATTTATGTTGAAACAAACTAGCTTGTTTTAGTAAAAAAGTGTTTAATGAAGTAAAGACCTTATATTATGTGCTCTAATTAAATCACACCAAAAAAGTTTTAATTTGTGTCAGCAATAGGTTCTAAATTAAGATAAAATTTTATCAAGAGCACACGCAAAATAGAGGCAAAAAAAAGAGCTCTTTGGTTGATGTGGGTAAAGTATAAAACAAGTCAACGGATAATTTTATACTGAAGTCTCTTCTGTTGAACAATAAATATCATAAGATCTAACAAAACTAAGGCGAACGTTCAAAGTAGTATGACCAACTGATCTCAGTGTACGATAACCAGTGGTGGAACGGCACAAAGTTAATGTAAAAAAAATAGTATGTTCATACTTAAGTAAAATTTAAGACCTGTACTTGGAACTTTTCCTTCACTACATTTTAAAACAAGTATTTTTACTTTTACTCCGCTACTTTTTAAAAGTGTGTTTTGCATTTTTCGTTGTTCGGAATTTGAAAACTATTCAGGTTTTTTTAGCGCATCTTGAAGCCGCATCGCTAAAATCAACCTGTAGAGGGTGCAGTTGATTGTCCGCGGTCTCCAAGAGGAAGAAGAAGTAATGAATCGAGGACCAATCAGAATTGATAGTAAACATTTTCCGCAGTCATTCACTGCCAAAAAAACAACATCAAATATAGCAAAAATTTAAAAAGAGTCAGAAGACTGTTGTTCGTTGTGTTTACTTTTAAATAAAAAGTTGAGCCATCATTACACGTAGTATTTATCTGTGACCCTACAGCAAAAAAAAAAACAAAATTTGAATTATGGTCAAATGCTTTTACTTTTTACTTAAAATGTCAAATTTACACCAATTGTGTAAATTACTTTATTTCCCAAGTGTGAGATCAATAAAGTAGATCTAATCTAATCTACTTTTGTACTTTTACTTAAGTAGATTTTTTATTGGTACTTTCCGGCACCCCCCGCCACCGTGAAAGGAATAGACAGTTAAGAAGACAGACTTTTACTTAAGTATATTTTTCAGCCCAATTATCTGTACTTTTACTTACAGTAAGGACAAAGAGTGCGTACTTTATTCACCACTGACGATAACATAGGTTATTTTTAAAGAATTTATCAAATGAGCTTCAACCAGACTCAAAACTTTTGATTATTAAAGTTTCCATATTTTGGATTTGATTCTTTTCCATCCAAACAGATGGCTAAATCTGCTTCCAGACACCAGGACTACATTTTATCTTTATGTCTGCGATGTGGGTGGTTGCATACAGATGGTATTCCGTCCATTTTAAGGCGCGACAGTGGTTGTGAAGTTCAGCTGAGCAGATGGTACTTTTCTTAGTTGTTGCGATGAATCTCGCAGCTGGTAGCCAGCAGGTATGAAGCTAGCTGTTGAAATACCATCAATTGGAAGGATTTGCTTGTAAGATAAGCTCTGGGTTTGTCTTTGACCTTTTTATCTTCACATCTGATATGAGTTTACTCTGATCATCTCAGCAAGCCCAGATGCATGCAATCAATAAAAGGTATTATGTAAATCAGCTTGTGGTCGGTTTGGAGGGATCTGAGAAAACCAGATTTAAACGTACACGTGAAACCATACCGACAGAAGCTGAGATTATCTACAGTTTGATAGCAGAGTCCATCTTCCACCTATCACATTCAACATCTTTTTTTTAATTTCAAAGGCCGTGATAAGCTTTAAGTCCGGAAACAAGAATTTAACCAGACAGTTTATGCTTGAAAAAAGTTCAGCTTTCACTTCATTGCTTGTGAGTATTTTATCAAGTAAAAACATTTTAGCTTTGTCACTGATTTCAGAACATGCGACAATACGGACCCCTGAAGAGAAAGTCATTAACTACTTGGCAGAAATAAGAATGACTCATTTATTGGATTTGCTTAAATGCGCCTGTGATTATTATTTGGTAAAATCACAGCCATTTGGAACATGGACAACTAGCCTAACCCAGATTTTTGGTCATTTAATCTAATTTTTATTAGTTCTGTTTGTATTTGACTGGATTTGATGGAATTTCTCAAACTTTATACGGTGTGTTTGTTTGATTGCTTATTTGCCCTCAAAGCTCTTCTAAACGTGACATGAAAACCACCGGGGGCACCACGCCTACTAAACAAGGTCGCAGGTGGCCAGCAGGGAAAAGAAATATTTATGGAACCCCCCCTCTGGGCTTTTAGATCAAATACTACTTCACAAAAATAGATTCTCACAAAGGTGTCAACAGCTGTTGAACTAGAGGTGAACGTTTGGTTGCTTTCACACGTTAGCTATGCAATTTTTTCTCGATTGCTTGAACATAAAAAGTTTAAATTCTGGATTTTATTATTTATTTATTTATTTATTTATTTATTTCGGTCACAGTGTAATTTCACATTAATGAAAGAAAGAAAAATAATTGTATTTTAGCAAAAAAACGAAAAGGTATCGGCTGAAGCAGACGCTTATTTCGCCGACCCCTTTTTTTTAAGTCATCATAAAAGCAAAAAAACATATAAGTAAATACTTAGAAATCCATCATAAAACATATAAGTAAATATTCAGAAATCAATCATAATACATAAAATGAAAATTAGAACATCAAATGAAAAAGTAATACAAGTACAAAAGTAATACAATTGTTACTATAATTGTTTACATTATATATAAGCTTGAATTTAACCATCAAGACTTGCATATTTTTTAAGTAATAATAACTTAAATTTCTTTTTTAAACAGAAAAGATTTAAACATAATTCAAGTTCATAATCACAATTAATCCAAAGATCCACACCTTTAATGGAAATACAGAATTTTTTAACATTTGTTCTAAATTTATTTTTAATGAACACAACATTTCCTCTGAGTTCGTTTAGTTGATTTAGTTGTTATCATTTTGCCATGATTGTATTACATTTGTTGAGCAGCTGGTACAGTTGTCCACTTTGCAGATTAACCATTTATTAAATTTGCTGGTGGGAATGTGATCTCATATAACTTTTCTGTCTCATTCAGCACATCGCAGGCCTTTATTAGGAGGTAGTTAAAATGAAAAACAGTCTTAGCTTTGGAACTGGATGATTTATACAGCACTTTTCAGGATGTGGCAATTAAAACTGAAATAATTACAAATATGCATTATGAATAAGAGTAAGACAGAGTTTTCTCGCTCTGGTTTTCCAACGGTCCAAAATGTGCATGTTAGTAGAGGCACAGGGATTTTTACCCCGTCCTGTCCTGCATTGTGGCCAGCAGAATGGTGATCAGTATGTCAAGTGTTGCAGGACAGATTTGCTCTCCCAGAGTCAGTATTTTTTATTTTTGATTGTTTCTGTTACGTTCTAAAGAGTCCGTGCATTCCGTGGCTTTTTTGCTGCACCGTACTCGGAATACTGAGGGAGAGAGAGAGATGGAAGAAAGAGGGGCAGAAGTGAGGAGATAATTTATAGTCACAGTAATAGGTATCACAATCAACTGGTTGGATTATCTGGGAAAATGATGGAGATGTTACCAAATCCACAGTATTGATTGGGATATAGGTATCTATTTCCACTCTCAGTTGCATTTAGGTTTCGTTCAAATTTTTTTGAGCCAAAGTTACGTTTCTTCTGCCTAAAATATTTTTCTTAGCTTAAGACCACACTGCGAGGGGTAGTTTTTGAAACTTAATTCCGGTACTGGAGCTTGTTCCTTCGACTTAACAAGCAGTCGCCATCCAACTGCATTCAGCCTTCCGTGTGAGTGGTAAAATTTAGTCAAGAAATAACTCAAATAGTATTGTCTGCTGTTAGCTTAAATGTTTTGTGCCAGCACTCATTTAACCAGCAGGACTCAATCCCGGAGTTGGCCTATTTTGTCTGGAATTAACAGTAGTAGAAGTTGAATTTGGTCAGTTGTTTTCTTTTTTTTTTCGTATACTATATTGATCCCTCACCGGGGAAATTTTTGCGCTGCATCACACCGCAGCAGGCTGCTCACGATGGCACCAATGGTGGGAAAACGGGAGGGTTAGGTGTCTTCTCCAAGGACTCTAGACATGAACTCAGTGGGGATCGAACTTGCAAACTTTCGGTTAAATCCAATCCGCGGGCGAATGCTCTACCACTGAGCCACCGGCTCCCAAGTAAACAGACAAGCTGAAAAGTTTGTAGATGAAGTTTGTTCTCTGAAAAAATTAAACATATTGTGTGATGTTTTCAACAGAAGCTGTGAAATTACATTCTTTAAAGTTTTTCAGTCGGTCACCTTCTTATCCGTTTATTCCTTATGAGGTTGCGGGGGGTGCCGGAGCCCATCCTGGCTGATTTAAGGCGATGGGCAGGGTACACCCCAAACAGGTCGCCAGTCTGTTGTGGGGCCACACAGATACAACCACCCACACACTCATTACTAAGGGGCGATTTTGGCACTGGCCAATCAACCTAGCATGCATGTCTTTGAAGGGTGGGAGGAAACCGGAGTACCCGGAGGAAACCCATGCGAACACAGGGTGAACATGCAAACTCCACACAGAAAGAACAGTGTTCCAAGCCTCGTACCCATCCGAGACTCGAACCCACGACCTACTTGCTTTGAGGCCACTGTGCTACCCTAAATTTTTTTCTAGAACAAAAAACTTCACAAATCTTTTAATACACATCAATGATCAGGCCAAAAAAGTTTGCCTCTGAGTTTTTAGGAAGCTGTAAGAAACCAAAAGCTAGAAGTGGCGTGTGCGAGGGTTCTCCCCTCTGGTTTTATCTGCTGCTTTTTTTTATTATTATTATAAATGTCTTGCATTTTTTTAATCAAATATATAGCAATAGCTGCAGGATGGCTGGGCTCTCACTCAGAGATCGGGTGAGGTGCTCTGCCATCCGAGAGGAGCTTGGTGTCGAGCCACTCCTCCTCCAGGTCGAGAGGAGCCAGATGGGGTGGTTCGGGCATCTGATCAGGATGCCCCCCGAGCGCCTCGCGGGCGAGGTGTTTTGGGCACGTCCCACCGGGAGGAGACCAAGGGGCTGACCCCGGACCCGCTGGAGAGACTACGTCTCACGGCTGGCCGGGGAACGACTTGGGATCCTTCCGGGTGAGCTATAGGATGCAGCCGGGGTGAGAGAAGCCTGGGCTGCCCGTTTGAGGCTGTTGCCTCCGCGACCCGACCCCGGAACAAGTGGAAGATGACGGAACGGAGCAATAATTTATTCAACATAACACCATTTGTGCACTTTTTTTGTTCTCATTTTCCTATGAGTGAGCAAGAACTATTCCAAAATGCTTCCTGTTGTATGCCCACTGATGTCTGGACCTTTGTTGATGCCATCTGCGCTTCATTCCTGATCTTTAAACCTCATCTCAAACCAAACATACAGTTATATAAAGCGAGTGGGTGTGATAGGCCTTATGTTTATGTCTAACGTGTAGGAAACCAATTGAAGGACTTCACCTCCATTAAAGACGTAAGAAACGACACATTATTAGCATTAATTTATCCAACTTAAATCTAAGTGGAAAGAAATTGAAAGTGGAATAAAAAGTCATCTTTTTTCTCATTTATTATAACATAATTAATCCCTGGTGTTTTTTTTTACACTGATTTATAACGAGAATATTTCATCAGAGGCATTGAGTGCTGATCTTTGATGTGATAATTTCCTCTATGCGTCAATGACTCAGCGTTTTAGCTGTAACCTTGTTTATGTACACGCAGTCACTTCCGTTATGATCTAACCCCAAAATGACTAATTAAATGGTTGGGAAAAAAAATTTGCATTTGTGCATTCAGCAAAAAAATGGAGAAACCACACACTCCATGCGCTCGTTATAGATGAATGGTTCGCGTTCTAATTAGAGGGTTTGAACTGGGTTGAAGCCCCGATTGTTATCTGTAGTTAGCTCAAAGTACTGACGCAGAAAAGAAACACTCTGTGATCCCCAGAGAGCAGAGAATAGATGTAATGCTGACAATAACAACAGCTGGCAGGAAGCTTAACAATCCAGCAGGTGATCTTTGGTGTGAAAACATGTTTTGTGCTGCAGAGTATAACACGAAGCCATGGCCTCTCTTTTCTCCCTGACATCATGTCTAATGAGGCTGACCTGATCTTAGACCTCATCCTGCTGCTCTGGCTCACCTGCCTGCGGCCGTAGATGCTGCCACGGCACTCTGATTTATTTAGTCTAATTTCCTATAGATGCTTTATCATTTGCTGTAATTGTGTCTCTTCCTGCTCCCGACGTCGGCGAGGAAAGGAAGCAACATGCTGGAGGTTAGAAATACAAAGACGCTGCTCATCCTTTATGCTGCGAGTGCTCTGAGATCCCGACGCTGGAAAACAAATGAGACACTTTCTTCCCCTTGCAGTATATCCAAAGTGTTTGTTTCTGTCACTGGGGTAAAATTTAGAGACTCGACTTGTGTTGTTCAGCCTAAATTTGTCTTAAGATATCAAACTTTTGTCTACATGCAGCATGAATTGTGGGACAACTTGAAAGAAGCATAAAATCAGAGTTCAGCAGTTCGAAGTTGTGTTTGTGAGAGATGATTATTAGAACTGAGACCCTGACTCTCTGTGGATATCAATGTGATCGCTTAAGGAAAATAACATACATTTTAAACCATAAAAGAAAACATAAGTATATTCTAGCTGTTAATTTCATATACAACACATT
Source organism: Neostethus bicornis (assembly GCA_902685375.1). Classification (NCBI taxonomy): domain Eukaryota; kingdom Metazoa; phylum Chordata; class Actinopteri; order Atheriniformes; family Phallostethidae; genus Neostethus; species Neostethus bicornis. The sequence continues at coordinate 6,287,805 of CACRXE010000076.1, read as the reverse complement.
GCTGTATTTCTTCCTGTGGCTGTTTGACATACAGCACGGAATAAACCTAGAATTTAAGTGCTTTTTAAAAGAAGTTTGGAAGATCTTTAAAACAATCTTGTTCTTTCCTAAATTTGTTATAATCAATTTATCTCTGAGGATAAATAAAGTCAATCTTATCTCATTTTGTTTTACGTAAAGTTCTCTTCACTGGTTGGGCTCTTCCACGTAGGGGGAAGAGTCATCTCCACATAGGAGGGAGATGGTAGCTCAGTGAGGGAATTCAATTCAATTTTATTTGTATAGCCCAAAATCACAGAATTTCCATCTCAATGGGCTTCACAAGAAAAAGAGGAATGTATTAACACAAATACACAACAAGAAAAATAACTAACAAATGCTAACTAAACAAGACTAGCACATTAATGCACTCAAACTCTTCTTTTCGGTGAGGAAAAACTCCTAAAAAACCCATCAGTGGGGAAAAAATAAGAAACCTTGTGGGGATCCACATGAAAGAGAGATCCCTCCCCCAGGACGAGCAACCAATGTGTCAAATATTATTGTTTAAATATTAGCTTATTCTATTCTACAGCTAAATATCTAAAGAAGATAATAGATGTTCTTTATCCTGATGGAAACACGGGGGCTCCTCAGCCCAGCGATGCCCTGGACGGGGATGAGTAGATGGATTTCATCCTGATGGAGCGGGGATGATGAAGTGTGGATGTCTCCTCGGTGTGGCCATGCCCAGGAAAGGAACGCAGAGTCCTGAATGGGGCTCTCTCCCAGAGAGGCGGGAGAGAGGTGGACAACATGTGAATTGTATTGTACCAATCACATGGAAGATGGTGGCTCAGTGGTTAGAGCGTTTACCCACAAATCGGAAGTCAACCGTAAATTTGCGGGTTTTCATCCCACTGAGTGCACGTCTAGGGTCCTTGGAGAAGACACCTAACCCCTCGTTTCTCCACCATTGATGTCGTCACAGGTGGCAGCCTGCTGCGGTGAAATGAGGCACATAAATTTCCCGGTGAGGGATTAATAAAGTATATCAGAAAAAAAAAAGATGGATGGTGTGTGTGATTGGTTGGTGATGGTCAGAGGGGTCGATGGCACAAAAATGCCAGGCTCGCTTCTGTCAGTCTTCCCCGGGGCAGCTGTGGCTAAAACAGTAGCTTACCATCACTGGTATGGAGTGATTGAATAATGCATATATGTGAAGAGTCTTTGAGCGTCCTAGAAAAGCGCTATAAAAACGCAATGCATTATTATTATTATTAGATGTACCAAAAAAAAGAATTCATTAAAATGATTAGTCTATCACTTTTTTAAATGGTCAGCAGTAACCAATTACCCACAGCCTATTGATAACTTCAACTGCGTGGTTTTGGTGATGCATCATGATTTTTTAAAAATCCGTACATTTAGTACCTGTGCATTCAAAAAATTTAATTAATTATTTGACTAGCCACTTTTTATTTGGCACAGTTGTCTCACAGCAAGAAGGTCAGAGGTTCGATTTCTGGGTGGGACGAGGCTTGGAAATCTGTTCTTTCTGTGTGGAGTTTGCATGTTCTTTCTGTGTATGTGTGGGTTTCCTTATAGGTACTCTTGTTTCCTCCCACTCTCCAAAAACATGCGTGTTAGGTTGATTGGCCACTATAAAATTGCCCCTAGGAATCAGTGCATGTGTGGATGGTTGGGTGTGTAACCCCGCAACAGACTTGCGACCTGTCCAGGGTTTACCCTGCCTCTCGCCTTCAATTAGCCGGGACAGGCTCTGGAACCTCCTGCGGCCCAGAAGACGAGACTTTTCATTTTAAAATTCCTATTTGTTTTAAATGCAGGTTAGTAATTACAGATAGGGGAGCTCAACGTATTAAGTTATGAGTCAAGTAGGTCTGAGCTGCGATGGTGCCAATTATAGCTCATGTAGCAGCACAAGTGCTCAGGTGTTTGAAGACACAAACCCAAAAGAAGTAAAAAAAAAGCCAGAGGCTGATGTAAACCACCCATATCACGCACTAACATTCTCAGGGCTCTTAGCACTAGAAGATCTTTCACACTGCCTTTAAATATTTTAACATACCCGGACCAAGCTTCAAACACAAAGAAAACTGGTTATTTGTTTCTCCCATTTGCTGATATCCCTAACTGTAAAAACTATCAAGAAAAACGATTTAACTGAGTATTCAAACCAATTAAATTCCATCCAAACTGATACCACAGCGTGTTAGAACAAAGAATGTTTACAAAATATTTCAATAATTGAACACAACTACAATTGTACGGCATTAGCAAGTAAATATCAGGCGTCAATGGTCCTTTAAGCTATTTGGTTTTAGTTGAACGATTGGCTTTGTGTGTTTTTTCCTAATTGGTTTGTTGAAGCTTTTAAAGACAATTCTAAGACATAATTGAAGCTTTCAAAATAGTTGGCGCAGCAGGAAGCCATAAAAGGATATTTTATCACAAGAAAACATTTGCGTCGATTGTGATCCATGAATAATGTGTTCACACCATTGTTTTGGTGGCATCTTTAAAGCTATGATGGGATGATTATGAGTGCATCATAAAAAAAATTAGCATATTAAGATGGAACATTCTTTCTCTAAATAGTTAAGAAGAATATAAAAAGCATACAATATGACTTAAAATGTTCATACATATTATTGAATCTAAAAATTCTTTGACATTTTATTGTTTTGTCCAATATAAATGAAGACCAGAATGTGAATTTGCTCATAAATGCTCTTTTTTAATCTAAATTGTGAAAAAAAAAAAAAAAAAAAAAAAAACTGTTTCAGATGTTTCATTATTTTGAATTCCTGCAGTCATTTGATCTGTCTTTCATTTTGAAAAACAATTTTTGTTTCCAGCACAAAAATAAACCAGCCACGCACATAATGGATCATCCAATTCTCCCATTCAGTGACAATCAGCAAACATCTGTAAGATTTGACTTATTGTCATAAAGTTACAAAAGGTTCTGTTGTGATCTGGATGGAGGAGGACCAAAATGCAAATCACATCAAACTAGATTTATTAACTTATTTTAGGAAAGTCTGTAAATCAAGAAGCAGAGGATTAACTCAACAGTTCAAAAGTCCAAATAATAAAGTTCAAAACATGGTCAGGGTGACCTGACTGGAAGAGATGGTAAGACCCAACAAGGAGGTCTAGGGTGATTCCCCTTAAATAGATGTCAGGGAGCACAGGTGTGGGGAATCAGGAATTATCCACAGGTGTCCCCCAATCAGGGTGATTAGGACCATCCAGGGCCATCCATCCAGGGATCACAACAGGTTCGCTTAAAAGTGAGTGTGTAGTTGTGTGTTTCTGAACAGCCCCGTCACAGACTGTTTGCCTGTCCATAGTGTACCCCACAGCTCATCAGAATCAGAATGCTTTTATTGCCATGTCAATGAAGAATATCAGAGACTAGGAAATTGCTTTGATACAGGTGTGCAAAAGTATAAAATAAAAAATAATAAAATAAATAAAAATAATTTAAACAAAACTAAGAGTGCTCAGAAAGAAAAAGAAAAGTAGTATTATGTCATAGAAAATAATAAAGATAGTAAAGTGACAAGAGGGAAGTGACTAAGAGATGTGGGGATCCAGGTCATAAAGACTTCATAAGTCCAACGGCAGAAGGGAAGAAGCTGTTTTTGTGGCGGGACATTCTGGGCCGCCACAAAAACGGCACAGAACTGCCCGAGGGGAGTTGCTCAAAAAGTCCATGTCCAGGGTGGGAAGGGTCAGCTGCTATCCGACCTGCACGCCCCCGAGTCCTGGAGACGTACAGGTCTTCGAGAAATGGAAGGCTGCAGCCGATCACCTTCTCTGCAGAGCGCACAATGCGCTGCAGTCTGTGTTTGTCCCTGGCTGTGGCTCCAGCGTACAACACGGTGATGGAGGAGGTGAGGACGGACTCGATGATGGCTGTGTAAAACTGCACCAACATCTGGGCGGGCAGCTTGGCTTTCTTCAACTGCCACAGAAAGTACATCCTCTGCTGGGCCTTTTTGTTCAGGGACCTGATGGACGGCTCTCACTTTAGGTCCTGTGTGATGGTAGTGCCGAGGAAGCGGAAAGAGTCTACAGTGGTGATGGGGAGTCTGCTTATTGCCAAGATAGCCTCTGGTACTTGAGTCCGTTTCTTGATGGAAGCAGTTTAGAAAGATGAGATCAAACTTCTCATGAGTAAAGCTGTTTACACGTTTTTAATTTATCGTTTATTTTCTTAACTTGAGAAAATGTTACATTCAGTTCCTTTTTTGAAGAAATTCAAACATTTTTTAGCGGACAAAAGAGGTGAAGCTAACCGTGGTCAAGTAGATGCAAGCAGAAAAAATGTCTTGACATGATGGTATTTAACTCTTGGTTATTAATTTAGATTTTTTTTAAATTTATTGTGGTTCATGTTGCAATTACTCAAGAGTTGAAAACATTAGCAGATATTTCCCTTTTTTTGTGCCCAAAATCCAAGATAAAAACGGAAAAACATTTTAACGAAGCTGAACAAAATTTCTCATTTGTGCATGAAATGGTTAAATCATTTTAAACAAAACTGATAGGATAACAACGACAAAAAGCTAATGAAGTTTAGGAGGGTGATAAAATAAATTTGACCATTTTTGCTGAATTGCCCTTTTTTTTTTTTTTTTTTACCCCTGTGACCGCTCAACAGTTTCCATCTCTAACACTTTGTCATGTCATACTGTGTTTGGCGTTATCGAAAACCCAAATAAAAATTGTGTGATGTGTTTTTTTTGACAGAGCAGAACAAAAAAAGAAATATTTTTTGTGTTTATACAAGAAGCAAGAAAAAAAATGTAAGTTGGCAAAATCATTGCGATTAGCTAGAATAAACACACATATTCATTTTTATTATTCAAATTCCCCCAAGATAGTATTTTCCTAATTATCATAGCCAATAATTGATCAAAGGTTATAAAGCTTTGGTGGCTAACATATGGCAGCAGTACAGCTGATGTAACAGGCTCCGATGGTTAGCATCAGTTCCTATGATCTGAAGTCCCGTTGTGACACGCTCCAATATAAATTCAAAGTAAGTATCAAAATATCTCTCACGTTCAAGCGAGTTAAAAGCAAATGTGCAATGAATATTTTGTATTAACTTAAATGGAAGAAACGTCTAGTTTTCATTTGAGTCCTTCATTTTAAGATGCTTGGGATTTTAATGTACTGAAAAAGGCAAAAGGGGTATTTTAAAAAGCTTACATTTTTATCTAATCTAGTCAAATTTCACAAGCAATTTCAACTGATGAAGTCAATTGCATCTAGATAATAAAGCAATGCAGGATGTGGCAATAGGTTCCTTGTTGATTACATCATTTGCCAAGTACTGTTAAATTGAACGCCATTTATGTAAATTTGTCTTGACAGATGTGTGTAGCGCTTGTGGGGTTCGACCAAAGCATATTCTTGTTTTAAAGCAGTAATGTGAATATTTTACATGATACGTTTTGCTAAAGGCCTTCAGTAAGGTGTCGACAATTGCACAGACATCTGGCTTCCAAAACTAAAATTTCTGATTGATTTTGGATTGAGCGATATTTGCCATATTCTCATGGGATCCGTTTTACTCGGGTCTTTGTGGACTTTGAGCATTTAGTCAGATGTTCAGTGACTTTGAATTAACAACGAAGTGTCAACATATTGTCTGGTGACACTATATTTCAAGAACCTAGATTTCTTGAAAGACGAAGTTCTTGAAATCTAGGTTTCAAGAACCTAGATTCCTGAAAGATTTGGGGGTTTTTGGGATCATGTTGGATCAATAAGATCATGTTACAGGGAAAGCAGAGAACTTTGAAATTTTCTCAAGGACTAGAACGGTGTGAAATAGTGATTTAGTAACCAGAATAAAGTTTAAAAATCACTAATGTTTATTTGCCTGTGTGAAAGAGCTGAAAGAACTTTTAAGATCTTTCGCAACACTGATCCTGTGTGAATGGAGCTTCAATATGAAAAAAATATTAAAGCACTGTGCCATCTTTTGCCACTTCATACAGGTCGGGTCATGGAGGTGGCGGGATTAGCAGGACAGCCCTGTTGTCTCTAACCCCAGCCTAGTCTTCACTTCATCTGGGAGGATTCTGAGCCATTCCCCAGAATCAGACCCAGAATACACTAACCCTCCAGTATGTATCGGGTGCACTTCCAGCACTCTTCCCAATGGAACGCCTCACCAGCGAGGCATCTTCGAAGCATCCTAACCAGATGCCCAGACCACTCTAGCAAAGGTTTTACTCTGAACCCTTCTTGGGTTGAATCAGAGCAAAATCCAGGCCACCTGATTGAGACTTGCACACACAACTGTGTTCTTTTGGTGACCACCCACAGCTGGTGGCCATGGATAAATCAAAAGGTTCCCTTTAAAAAATGGACAAGTTTAAGTTGAAACAACATCTACAGTATGTGGAACTAAAATATCTCTTCCTATCTTGCCATCTTTCCAACTTGAGTTTTATGACCTCCAGCTTCTCATGTCACGGCTGTTTTACACATCTAAAAATGCCAGCTTGTAGAAAACGGATGCTATTTTTTACCATCAAGGACTAGAACAGTATTTATCCAAAGGAGTTGTGTTTACTGCTGAACTTCTACCAAGTAGCATGGGCAACTGACATACTGTAGATTCTGACAGCATCAGACACAGAAAAAGAGCCACTTTATTGCCATAGGTCCAAGTTAGGTTTTCTAAGCAAACACAACTACCGGGTGCTCCCTCATGCTTGCCATGGGGCAGAAATGTGGCCACATACAGGGACCCCAAAGAATGAAAAAATTCCCATTGCTTCAAGTCTTCGCAAAGGAGATGATCTGATTAGATTTTGGCACCAGTTGGTGAATAATTTTGCATTTAAATGAGAGAAGAAACCAATAACTTTGAAAGTGCTGTAAGTTCTCAGTGCCTTTTAGAGGGGAAGATCACATTGCACTGATAGAGATCTTTCCCAATAAAATCATCATTTGTCTTAATGATCGGAATTAGTGAAGCAGGCTGCGTTTCGTTAATCATTAGGACGCTCGCTGGTAAACAAAGAGAAGTACAAACCTGACAGAGAGTCTGTGTCTTACTGAAAGGTCAAACAAAAAAGAGAAAAAAACAAACACTACATGTATGATGTATAATTTTAATCAAATGATATATGGGTTTTTTTCTATTGCCTTTTAACTAGACGACATTTGTGTCCACCAGATAGATTGTTGTTTTATTTTTTTTCAAATTGCAATTCTTATGTAAATTAATTGAATTTTAAAAGTCATCGTTTCATTTTATGTCATTTTTCTACCCACTTATAAATGATTGGATTGTGGGATTGGTCTGATTTTTTTGTTTTTAAAATCTTTCCATAAAGTCCATTTCCTTTGAGAAATTTGAGAATCCAGTAGCATTTTAAGCGGTCCAATAGGGCACTCCAAACAACTTCTGAACAGCTGCTGGATGGTGCCAAATTGGGTGGGGTGGAACTGGACAGCCACTTGGTGGAACAGAGCTGGAACAGTCGCTTGATGTACCTGCAACATATTTGACGCTCATAGAGAAACAAATTACAATTTAAAATATCTTTTTTTTAACGTACCGAATTCACCACTCAATGGAGAAATTTATGTGCTGCATTGCGCCACAGCAGGCCGCCATGGCCGCGCTAATGGTGGGAAAGTTTACAAGGACCAAGGATGGAAGCGTGAATAAGTGTAGAGGGTGTAGATGCTACAGAAACTAGAAAAGTAGAGCAGAAGAGATGTCTAAACTGTAAGAAATAGATGGGATTTGAAATACAGGTCTCTTTGTTCTTTTGGTCACCAACCACAGCTGGTGATCACAGATGGGGATAGGGACATACGTTCCTAAGACGGGTGATAGATCTACTTGTTGATCTCCTGCTTGATCCTTCTCTCACTTGTGAATAGAAGCCTCAAATCCCAGAACATGTTTATTGGATGACCACTAAAGAGTCACTGACCTGCTCAGGGAACCAAAACGTAACCGCTGCTCAATTTTTCTTTTTGCTTCAATAACGTACAGCTTGGGTAACATCAGAGCAGGGTTCTTGCTATCAAGGACAAATGCAGTAATAAAGACAGAAGCCCAAACTAATCTGTACTGACTGCTGGCTCACATGTCCCACCGACTGTAAGCAGCTCTCCCCCAAAACTTCTGATGTGCGCCAGACAAATAGTGTCACTCAGATTATTAACAACGAACCCTCCTTATAATGAAGATGAAGTCATGGGGCGATAAATCCTGGATGCAGGTTTAAAAAGGTGCTATTGATGCTGCCAAGGTTAATGACTACACTCCCTTTGTTTGCACTCCGATAACGAGACAAAAAAGCAGCTACAAAAAAGAGAGACACGCCTCTGAGGCAAGGAGGGATTCAACCCAGCGGCAGCTTACTTTGACATTTCGCTCTGCACAATTAGTCCGGATCTGAGCTCTGTTTATGGTGAAATTTTCATGGGAGCAGATGATCGTTGGAGTAAAGGTCAAGTGCTGTGACATCCACTGAGGTGGATTCTATTTACCACCACCACCTGCTCACAGGCCTGCAGCAGATAACAAAACTCTGTTCAAAATAAAAAACAGAAAAATGCCAAGTATGCTTGGCAAACAACCTGCTGTTACAGATGGATGTCAAATTATTTTACATAAACAGTCAAGTAAATAGGGTTTATTTCATTGTTGCAAACCAAAATTACTTAATGTTGTGGCCAAAACGTAGGGATACTTTTTTTTTTTTATAAAACACTAGCAATTTAGATGGTGAATGGCAATAATTCACCATCTTTAGCTGTACAAATTGTACTCTGCATGCCACATGCACATCCTTCATCAGTGAACTGCAAATCCCTTGAGGATTCTACATTTTGATGTTGGTAGTGCTACCTATTTGTTGCTTTGTAATGTCATTTTAGCAGCTGCTCTCTTAATCTGGCATATTTGTCAGGCAGAATCTTTCCTGGCTTAACTGACAAACCGATTATCCCAGGATTCTGATTTCTGTTCCGTCTCCTCTGCTCACCCGGGCCGGGTCGCGGGGACAACAGCCTCAGACGGGAAGCCTTGGCTCCTCTCTCCTCCAGCTCACACGGAAGGATTACCCCCCAGACCCGAGGGTGGGGCACAAGAGCGAGCGCCTGGTGGCCAGGCTTTTTACCCACGGGGCAGGGGACATAGGCCGCCCTTCCAGTGGACTCACCACCTGCAGGAGTGGCCATATTGGTTGGGTGAAGGAGATGGGTGGCAGCCAACGACGGAGACTCTGGCGGTCAGATGCACGTCTGCATAAGCTAGCTCTAGGGATTCTGCTTTTAGGGATCCAAAAACCCTGAGCTACAATACAATCTAGATAGACCAAAGGAATAGTCTTGAGCTCTCTTACTGAAAACAATACACTGCATTAGAGTTTCTTCTTTGTGGATGACTGGTAAACTGCTAACTCTAATAACATTAGCGGAGTGTTCGTACAACACGTACGTTTAAACATAGGTTTAAACATGTATAACACAAAATGCTCCCTGGAAAAAAAAAAAACCTAACAGATTAGCAAGGTTTTGAGGAGTCTAGTTGATTTTGCGTTGAACGTTAAGATGGCTACATTATATAAGATTAAACCTGGACACAAATTATACTTACATCTCTTTCATTTTCAAATACCAGGAAATACATATCTTGAGGTCCAAAAGTCTAATCGAAATGTTCTTAAAACTGCAGTGCAAATTTTAAATGAGAAAAACCCTGTTTCAATTTCCACATAATTAGTGGTTCAATAAGAGGAGATGTGAAAATAATTACAAAGTTGTACAGTTTGTATTAACACTTGCTTAATGAAAAGCAGTTTTAATCACTTGTACATTGCCGACAGACTCTATGGTTCCCACTGTATTTGCAGAGAAACACCGTCCAACAGGAGTCGAGCACCGCCTGTGTTACTAAGCTCAAGAAAGTTTTATGAAGGGTAACAAAAGACAATTGAAATGCAACAGGGTTCACTTGAGGGCATCAGGTAAATGTTAAGCTCTTAAATCAGGTCTTAAAACATAATTACTCAAGTAGCAAATAGACTTTTCTGCCACGTAGGCAAAGAGAGAGCTTTTGTATTGTCAAATGTGGTATTTGCCCGAACAAAGAGTTGAAAAATTGGACTACATTTAAATCCACCTGCAACTGTGACGGAAAACATTAAGATCTCCCAGAGGAGTAAAAACAATCTTTCTAAGTTTCTGAGATGTGGATTTAAGCTTTCTGATTGGTTATAGTGCAGCATAATGTCATACAAAACAAATGCTGGAGATTTTTTTTTTTTGTTTGACAATTTTATTCATCATCTTGTGTAATTATAATAGATTTAAAGCAACACTGACGAGCTTAATGATCCAGATGTTACAATTGCCATCAAACTTTAGCCTAAGGTTTTTAGTTTTTTGTCTATTTATAAAAAAATGTCCTTCCTTTTCAGTAATAACGTAGGTCATTGTGGTAGTTTTTTTTTGTATGTACTATTAGATCCAATTTATAACTATCCATAAATGCACAGCAAATATGACCATTTTTATTAAAAAGTGGAAATAATCTGATCCTATATTCTGTTGTCTAGTAGAAAACAGATAAAGGCTTCATTGTTGGGTTGGAGAAAAAATGCTTCAATTTTCTAAAAAGAACTTTTCAAAACCGTAAATAATTCTGCCTTTTGGTTTGTTCTCAGTCCAACTTTCATATCAACACTACAGTAATTTTGAAGTAATGTGACTTGATCAGACCCACCCCTCCATCAAAGACCGTTTTTGTGTCATTTTCTCCCCAGAAAACATCCAGTCTCTAGCCACTGGTTCATCTCTGACGAGGCATCATAGAACAAAAGACGGACAAATTTGAGGTCCAAATTGAACTATCAACATCTATGACATCTTTCCCTGTTTTTTTAAAAGCTGACATATAAATATTGTAAAAGTTTCACCTTTTCTATGTCGCGTGATGCCGGGTACCATGGAAACAGTTTTTCTCACAGTTGTGGGTGGATTGTTCCAAATATTGATAATATTGATGTTAGGCGTGTATCACTATTAGCATGATACGGGCCTGGTGACTGATTTTTCAATTTGTTGTCTCTTGTTTGCAATCATACTTTTTGACTAAAGAAAAAAAAATACTGTTGTCGGGATGTGAAGATGTATAAGGAGGAGGACCCAATTGCAGGACAACAAAACAGAAATTACTAACCAAAAAGTCCAGTCAGGCAAAAAGTCCAGTAAAGCTGAAATGCAAAGGGCACAGGACTAATTCCGAATCAAAAAGTTCAAATGACATAACAGAGTTCAAAGATGGTCAGTCAGCCAGGAACACCTGGCTGGGAAGGATGACGATGACCCAACAAATAATTCTCGGGAGGAATTGTCTTTAAATAGGCAGCAGGATCCACAGGTGTGTGTTATCAGACCAATCATCCTCTGGTGTTCTTATTCAGAATGAGGAGGGAAGGTTCAGGGTTCCCTGTAGTGGCAGGGAAGGGGATCATGACAACTGTTGTGCTACCAACATAGCAGCTCTCACTACTATTTGTACAACTTCCTATTCATTTAGCTCAGTGCTTCTCAGATAGTGGGGCGCGCTGTTGGGGGGTGCGTGTGACCCTGTGGAACATGTTTTTTTTTCTGTACTAGAATAAAGTGTACTTTATTCTAAACTTTCTTTTTTTGTTTTCTTTAATGTCAATGAGGATATAATGCTATGCAGAGGTGTACTTATAAGAATTTCATAGACACATGATACTAATTATAGTCACGGCGGAGAGTGAGCAAAATATTTTCTTCTTCCTAGCAGGGGCGCAACAGGACATAATTGAGAAGCACTGACTTAGCTGCAATGTTTTCATCACACATTACACCTATCACTTTTCTCCACTCATTCAAGCCTCCCTACAAAAGTTCCTGTACCTTTTTCCTCACTCTCCTTTGCTCGGAGCTGTTCATCTTTTCCCCTTCTCACTGTAACCTCTCATTCTCTCTCGTTCCCACACGTACTCTGCCTTACTGTGGCTATTCTTCATTCCTCTTCTTTCTAGGACAAACAGCTGTCTCTCCAGATTTTCCCACCTGTTTCCTGCTCTCACTACACATCACAATATCATCTGTGAAAATTATATTCCATGACGATTCCTGCCCAACCTCGACTTTCCATCACTTTAGCAAAGAAGAGGACTCGGAGTAGTACCACCAACACCCTGAATTCCTCTGTTACACCTACTGCACACCTCATTAGTGTCTCATAGCTCTCAAATATCTTGTGCGTTTGAGAGCAGAAGATGTTTGAGAGCTTCTGCGTTCAAGAAGCAGGTAGCTCTCAGACCTGCTCAGAGCTGTACAGGCCTCTACAGCTCTACAGACCTGTAGAGGCCTGTAGAACAGACCTATGGAGGTCTGTTCTACCCGTAGAGGTCTGACCTCAGACCTGTAGAGGTCTGACCTCAGACCTGTAGAGGTCTGTTCTACCTCTACAGACGTCCTAAAAATTTTTCGCAAAACCTTGAATTTCTCACAATTTTTTTTCTGTATTTGCAGGTAATGCCTTTGTGGTGAGTCTGGCATTTGCTGACCTGGTGGTTGCTCTTTACCCATACCCCCTTGCCCTGACTGCGATCTTCAATGATGGTTGGATTGCGGGGTACATTCACTGCCAAATCAGTGGATTCCTCATGGGCCTCAGCGTTATCGGCTCCATCTTCAACATCACTGGTATCGCCATCAATCGCTACTGCTACATCTGCCACAACCTCAAATATGACAAACTCTTCTCCAACAGTAACACCATGTGCTACGTTGTGCTTGTCTGGACATTAACCATCCTCGCCATTGTGCCCAACTGGTTTGTGGAGTCCTTGCAGTACGACCCTCGGGTTTACTCCTGTACCTTTGCACAGTCGGTCAGTTCGCTGTACACCATCACCGTAGTGGTGGTCCACTTCATCTTGCCAATTGGCATCGTCACCTACTGCTACCTGCGCATCTGGATCCTGGTGATCCAGGTGAGACGGAGGGTAAAGCCAGACTCGCGGCCTAAAATCAAGCCGCATGACCTCCGCAACTTCCTCACCATGTTTGTAGTGTTTGTCCTCTTTGCCGTCTGTTGGGCGCCGCTAAACCTAATAGGCCTGGCGGTGGCACTGGACTCCAGACTGAGCCGAGCCATACCGGAGTGGTTGTTCACAGCCAGCTATTTCATGGCCTACTTCAACAGCTGTCTCAATGCTGTCGTATACGGTGTGCTGAACCACAATTTCAGGAAAGAGTACAAGAGGATTGTCCTGATTATCTTCAAGTTTCATTGTTGAGATAAAACTGAGAACAGAGACAATAAACAAGGGTTATTTTTAACTTTAATGACAAGAAAACACCATTAAAAAGCCATGAGCAAAAGTATAGCTTGACAAAGAAGATGAAGCTGACAGGACTAATGAAGGTGGGAACAAGTAAAGGCACTGTGACATGAAGAAGCACAAAAGGGGGGAAAAAAAGTTTTAGAACTTTAATAGCTGGAGGAAAGTTTAGATTAGGCTCAATACATTATGCCACAAAATGCTGTCAGTGATGCTTTCAGGGAAACTGAGAGACTTTAAAATGGAGAAAAGAAGATGGAGATTATGGTTTGGGAATAATTTCTGACTTAGTAATACATTTCTACATTACTGTTCTTGGTAAAAAAAATCATGAAATCACTGTTGAAACAAGTTCTCTCCATTTATTTTTACAGATTTACTTTTCATTTTGATGTCAAGATATGAAGTGATCATCTTCTCCATCTTTTTCATTTTGATGCAGAACTTATCAAATAATGTGATTTACTTTCCTGAATGTTCACAGAGCACAAAATGAAAAAGATGATAAAAATAAAAAAGATGCTTCTGGGAGGATTAAGGGTTCACAACCAAGTAAAGATGCTACGTGCACATTTTCAAACATCAAGATTGAACTCTGACAGCCTCTAGCCATGGCCCATGTTTATTCAAGAGCATTACTTATTTAGATTTATCTAATATTCTTCCTCAGGTATAAGACATTTCGGCAAATAGGGCACCATAAAAGGAAATGCTAATTGACACCCTCGACAGAAATTAAAATAGTCATAGACCTTTGATCACAGCTATGTCTTTTCCTTACACTGGGTTGAGTAAACTTTCTTACACAACATGTTCAGCATTTGAAAAGAAAACATCAAATAAATACAAGAAAGAGATGGCAAAATAAATTACTACTCACTCACTGTATGATTGGTGAGTTTAATGTCGAGGCTTGAATATTCTCTATATGATTAATTGTGGATGGACAGGCAGAAGAATGTACTTAGGACTGGTAAATGCAGATTAGCTCATCCCAACCTATAGTAACATAGTTCAGGGTTACAGCAGGTGAGTTTCATTCAGACAAGGTGGTAGGGAGGACATACGCGTTCAAAAAGTTCATTGGAGATGGGATTTGGAGTCTACAGGGTATGTCTTCTTTATGTAACCTGGATATCCTGGTACGTAGTAAAGCTGTTCCTAAATAGGAACTACTACGGTGCAAGTCAATGCATAGGTGCTACAAACAGCAGCCTCAAAAGCCCAGTTTACTTCTGACACACTTGCAAAAAGGTAACCTTTTTTTGTTCCTTTAAACAAACACAAGTGGATAACCCTTAAACACATCGATACTACCATTGCTGTTAAATCTAGAGTCCGCATTACGCAAGTAAAAGGTGGTATTTTTATGAAGTAATTGTGAAAGCCAAGTTCAAACTAAACAATTTTCAATAGTTTTTACTTTTTTTAAGCTGCTAAAATGGTTACTAATAGTCTTGTATGCAGGGCAGCAAGGTGTCGTCACAGCAAGAAAGTTAAGGATTTGAGTCCTGGGTGGGACTGAGGCTTGGAACACTGGTCTTTCGGTATGGAGTTTGTATGTTCTCACCATGTATGCGTGAGTAAAATGTCCGGTTGATTGGCCGTTTCCAAATTGCCCCAAGGAATGAGTTTGTGTGGATGGTTGTGTGGCCCCGCGACAGACTGTCGACCTGATCGGGGAGTACACTGCCTCTTGCCTTGAATCGCCGGGATGCCTCGTAGCCACTTTAGGATAGATGACTCAGAAGATGAATGAGTCAGACTGATTTGAATAGCCAGTGGAATTAGATAAACGGCTTCTTATAAAAAGCCACCAGAAGAAAGAGTCAAGCATGAATAACTTTCCCTCCAACTAGGAAACTACTACTTACATCAAACATCGGACAGATTTTGCTGATGGTAATCCGACTCTGACTGCAAATCTGAAATTATCAAAAGAGATCAAAAAGAGTTCTTCAGTTCTTCCTAAAAGCGTTCTTACCAAGATGTTATCCACAATGCTTACAGACCCATACAGACTTTTTTTAGGTGAGAAATATTCACCACGGTCGTGCAGTGGTTAGCACGGTAGCCTCACAGCGAGAAGGCTGGGGGATAGAGTCCTGGAGTTGGGGCCTGGTCTTTCTGTGTGGAGTTTTTATGTTCCCCGGTTTTTCAATGGGTATTTCAGTTTCTGCCCACCCTCCAAAAACATGTGTCGTAGATTAAATGGCGACTACGAAATTGCCCTTAGAAATGATTTTGTGTGTGTGTGGCCCCACAAGAGACTGGTGACCTGTTCAGGATGTGTCCTGCCTCTCAGCTTAAATGAGCCAGATAGGATCCGGGACACCCCACAACTCCATTTGGGATAAGCTGTTCAACAGCTAAATGTTCGCTATGGTAAAATGTGGCTAGGACCAACCCATGGGAAAATTCTATGGTAACTTTTAGATGTGAACAAACATTGGAACAGTTTAGTCTCATTTAATTGACATAATAAGAATTAATTGTTTATGTATTACATAAAATAGCATCATCCAAAGACTTAGAGTAAAACTAGCTTAGGTCCAACCAAAAATGAAACAATTGTTGGTATTTGTTTAGAAAATTTTCCAATGCAGACACTTTGTTTCGAACAGGGTTTGGGGCTTTTTTAGAATATACTTTTCTTCTTTAGTTGAAGCAGAACTTTATTAAAACACACCGTTGTTGGTTTTAAATAAATAATGGTGCAAATAGGTTCAGTTGAAACAATTAGTTGGCAGAAAAATAGTGATTCAAACAACATTTAAAGTTCTATACGAGAACCCCTGTGGCGGTTAAATTTTAGTGGAATATAAAAATATACTCACTTCAAGAGAAATTTTTATGGGTATTTTTTCAGCCGTCGTGGATCAGTACCGGCTTAAAAGAGTAGAAAACCACAGTGTGTATTAAACACTACCAAGAATAATTGATTAAGATTCATTGTGTTAAAGTAAGACTTGGTTGAAGAATGAACTTCTATTACATGATGGAGTGGATTGTTGTCGTTAGAGACCAATCCAGAGTCCTGTCCTTTACTTTTATCTATAGTGATTATTCTAATCAAATTTATTCAACATTTTAATTATTAGACATAAAATTATGAAATTGTTATTTAAAAACCCATATAAATGCCAAATCAAAAGATTTCTATTTAGGTAGTTTAACAAGTGCCTTAGTCATGTACGCCTAACAAATGAACAAATATAAGAAAATGTAACTGTTTCTGTATTTTTAAAACAGACAAATCTTCTATTTTTTGTCACAAAAATGACAAAAGGGGTTGCACAACAAAATGCAAGCGCATGAGACCGAAACATTCAATGCAAAGAAAAGTAGCAGAGAGCTCAAGAAAGAGATTAGAGTCAGCTCTGATGCAGAAAATTCAGAAAACAGCTTGAATAAATCAAGGCACAGTTTAGAGTGTCACACATTCCTTGCAAAAACACAACTTTGCATAATTTTGTTTGCTTCTCAATTGTGTTTAAATAAAAATGAACTATTAAAAACCGATAACATGAGCTGCGGTAAAGCGTAACAATATTTTGTAATGTATAAGTTAGGCTGCACGGTGGCGCGGTTGTTAGCACAGAGGCCTCTCGTCAAAGAAAGGTCGGGGTTTGAATCCCATTTGGGGTGAGGCTTGGAACACTAGCCATTTTGTGTGGAGTATGTATGCTCTCCCTGTGTACGGGTGGGTTTTCTCCAGGTGTTCCAGTTTCCTCCCGCCTCCACTAGAGTTTGGGCGCTGTCCACATGTAGCCAGGTATTTTTGAAAACACATATCTGCTGTCCTCCTTTTTTTGGAAAACGCTGGCGTCCACACGTAACTGTTTTCAAAATATCCGAGTCTACACGGAGCCATATAAATACGGTTCTGAGTGCGATTATGAGCATGCCAGACCAGTAGTCGGCAGTATTGAGTGGAGGAGGGAGGCTTATGTGATCAATAATCGCCGCAATCAACGCATTTCTCCTTCTTTGCTCCTCAACAATCTTCGTTTTCGCACGTCCACACGCAAACGCAAAAACAGAGTTTTCCAAAATCTTCACTTTGGCCGGAGTTTTCAAAACGCCGCTTTTGAGTGACAAAAACCTCCGTTTTCGTGTTGACGGCAAAACGGATGAAAATATACGCGTTTTCAAAAATACCCGGCTACATGTGGACAGGGCCTAAGTGGTTCAGAATGAATGAATAAGTTAGTATAAAACACTTCATGGTTGTTTAGTCTGAACTTGGCGAAAGTTGGATAATTTGTTAATGATGTCATATCCCCTAAAATTCCACCTTTGAGGCTCACCAAAAGAATATTTGGTCAAAAAAAAGTTAGCTAATTCCATTGCACCACATGTAGTGAGGGAAGAGATAGCAACCACAATAGAGCAAACTTGGATTCGTTTTAAAAGCAGCTAGTTATCTGGACTCAAACATGTCGGCCATGTTTGAGTGGCCACGATACAGTATGTATCGTATGTAGTGATTTCAAATAGACCTTTTTGGAAAACAAATATCGCTCAGGTGCAAAAAAAAGAGCGTTTTGTTTTTCAGACCATTTCTTGTATCAAAGTACACGTCATAGTTTTAAAAAAGGGTTACATGCACAATGGTTTGACGTTAAAGCGGAGGATAATTTCATCTATCTGATGTCAACTTTTCAAAACTGTTTTTATGCAGACGATTGATGCAAACACACAATAATCATATTTTTTGTGTGATCAAGGCCATTAAATTCCAGGTTTAAGCAATACTGCTACATTTCAGCTGTTTTTTTTTTACAGAATAAAAACTGACTTTTGGTTTGACATGAATATGCAAAACACACATCAGTGCTCATCCTCTGTTCTCAGTTTCCAATCAAACCTCCCAGTAGCACAGACTTCTCCTTTACACTTCAAATCTGAATATTAATTAAAAAGAAAAAAAAATATGGAAAATGAATACTTAAAACTACATTTTGTTCTCTACAGTATTCTGACCACATCACTGTGTTTCACTCCTGGAAAGAGGAAGATGAATGTTGCATATGTATGAATAAGAGTAGTGTTGCTGCGGTGATAATCTGCCCACTTCGGTACAGTTTTAATGAGCTCACTGTGCATATGTGTGTAATATGTGTGTGTGGATTAATTCTTCCTCAACTCAAAGGTCCTGTAAGGACACTTAAATCAGCAAGAAGGGTTGCAGCTGGAGGGAAAAAGTGTTTTATTTGTGCCAAAATGTTGCAGCCCCGTCGTCATTGAGTATTTTGAATAATTTTAAAGCAGCAGCTCTGAGGCTGTAATTTACGGTTTAAAATTGCATCTGGATAAGCAAACAAAATTTAAGAAATGCAGAGAATAAATGAAACATCTACGGAAGTGATTGTTGATGGAGTTTGTTCATATTGAAAGTAGAATTGACTTGTTTTATGGTCATTGGTCTGAGTCGTTAAACTGTTTGCTGCAAACAAGCTTAAAATTTGTTCATTTATCTTAGTAAAAACAAACAAGTTGGCCTTTTAAATAGTGCTTAAACTTACATATAAATCCCACCACATGGATGAGTTTACTATTTACCGGTATTTTACTTGTAAAATCAATTTGGCATCTTCAGGTATGATTGTATTCGCTTTTATTGTAAAAATATTAAGATTGGGGATGAAGTGATCAGTTTGAATCAACAGAAAAAATAAAAGTTTGATAACGTTTTTTGGCTCTTTGCAAATATCGTACAGGAATACGTTTGTTTTTTTGCACAAATAAGGGGTGCGATCGGCTCCGGCATCGACTGCGAACCCGTTAGGGATGGACGGTTCAGAAGACTAAACAAAACTATTTTTTCTTTTGGTGACACAAGTGAACTACCGTGAACGGACATTTCGGTCACGGACATTTGGGCCAAGAAACTGCGACCTAGGATTTTTGGGCCACAGTGACTAGGGTATTTGGGCCATGGGATAAAGCGGACTTAAAGCAATTATTTTGCGTACTTTGAGTAAAACCGGACTATTTTTAAGTCTAAAAATGCTACATCGGTTATTTTATACCTAAATATTGGCTTTTTAAATTAGAGTTTTACTATCAATTTAAAAAGGCTATTCTTTTGCGCTAGAGCCCTCGCCCGCGGACCGGAAGGTCGCGGGTTTGATTCCCACTGAGACCACTGTCTAGGGTCCTTGGAGAAGACACCTAACCCCCGCTTCTCCCACCATTGGCGCCGTCGAAGGGCAGCCTGCTGCGGTGTAAGGAGTGCAGCCCACAAATTTTCCCGGTGAGGGATGAATAGAATCATTCATTTCATTCATTTAAATTCTAAATGTACTCATTTACATTTTAAGAGGTAAACCTCACAACACACTCAAAAGAAAGCTGGTGACTTGTGAAAATCCAACAAGCACGTCAAGCTTTCGTGCTTTGTTGTGAACAAAGATACAAGAGACAACAAAGATTTTCTGTTTCTTCTTTTCTCTGTCTTTTGTCCGCTCAGCATTCAGTCCTGCACACTGAGCTTGTTTAGTCCACTCAGCTTCCAAGAGTTGAGTTTAAAGCACAAGTTCTTACAATTAATTTTCCTTTGTGGGCAAAACAAAGGACAAAATGCTGAGATGCACATTGTGTTAGAGTGTCAGTATGTGGGTCAGCAGTGAGGAAGCTCCTGCGGGCTGAGTTAAGCTTCGCAGCACCAACCAACACCTCACATCAACACCAATTAGATTTCAAAAACTAAAGCTGCTGGATGGTAGATAAGTAAACATGGCCGTCTTTCTGTCATTATTAAAACCTGTAGGTCTGATTAAATTAGTCGAGCGGCGCTCCACTTCTTAATAAAGCAAAATGGGAATATTTCCATCGCTTCCTTGAAAACTATAAAATAAACCAACTTCTGGGGATTAACCGTCGGGATATTTAAAGGTAATATTTACTTGACTTTATATTCAAAGAGCACAAGAAACTGCAAAATGATGTTTATTTTCAATCATAAAATCCTCTGAGTCACTCTAGACACCAGTTATTGATGCAACTCATGACTTTTGAAAGTTTGTTACCCTAGAATCTAATTACAAATACCCAAATGTCTATTCAAATATATAAAGCATAAGAAAAGCTAAATTAAAGAACATAATTGGTTCACTGGCTTTGTGGAACCATTACGGACTCCAGCTTTTGGGTTTGCTAGGTTGGACATAGTGCGACCGGATTGGGACGCCAGTGGATTAGGGCAAGGGGCCATTGAGGTGTTTGCTCTGCAGCACTCACAGTAATCTTCGGGGATGAATAAAGTATTTTCAACTCAATAAAGTGGTAAAATCAGCCATTTTTTTTCTTTTCCAGCATAGAACCAATTTAAGAAAACCTTGAGTTGTCTTCATGAGAAGGAAGGCATAGCTCAGCAGTAAAATTATTTTTAGACCGAAGAGTTGCCATTTCGAATCCTGCTGAGCTCATGTGTAGGAACCCTTGGAGAAGACAACTAACCAGTTATTTCCACCATTGGCACGGTCATTGGCTGCCTGCTGCGGTGCAATGCAGCCAGGAATTTCCTATTTAGCGATTAACACGGTACGATCAAATTAATTTCTGTTCAATCTCTATTTGCTCCAGCCTTGGACGGTATTTAAAGATACAAGTACGCACTAGAAAACTTTACGAGATGTCACAACTTTAAACAAATTGTTTGAAATCTTGGGAATAAGATTAAATTTGATGCACAACTAACAGCAAAAATAAAAAAAAATATATACATATAAATTAGTGTGGTTGGCGTCGCCCAGCTAAAAGCAACATACTTCAGTTCATTTAAACCTTTTGCTTTAAAATCTCATCATTCGTGTCGTTTGATTCTTCAAGCTGCTGAATTTTGAAGTTCATTTGTTAAACCGACTACTGAAGCCTCCACTGAGGATTTAAAAAAATAATACAGAAACAGCCTTTTTGGTGTTGTTATGTACATCAAAGGTCTATTCATTCAGTTTACTTTTGAAAATCAATGCAATGATTTCAGGTTGTCAGTTGTGTCTTTGAAGCAGGTGAAAAAAGAGAAAACGTTTGTCCAGTGTGTGTTTGAAAGCCAGCCATCTGCAAATGACGCTAACATAAAGAATGAGGGTGTACCTATTTTTTTTTTTTTTGTCATATGCTGTTTTTGCACATCGCCGTGGAGAATGTTTCTCTGAATGTCTGTAACGTGTGAGACAAAAGAAATCCACTGAGCCCTGAGCAACATGTCTTAATAAACAAACATTCACTGTGAAATGTTCTTTGTTGTTTTGTTTTTGCCGTGATGGCGACTCTTTAGGTTGGAATGCTTTTAGCATGTCCCCGGGTTTGATCATTTTGCAAAGATATAAAGTTTTTCTAGTATAAATGAACATATGTATTCTCAGTAACGTTTCTTCTTTTCACACAACTCTGAAAGAGTACATCCAAACAATAGGGTGACCTATAGTCAGTTGCGGGACTGACAGATTCTAATCGGACCCTCTGGGATTTCACAATGTAGTGATTACAACATAAATGAAACAACAAAAAAAAAAAATCCAAACATGGAAAAATTGCATCAATATGCAACTTTGTATGAACACTGAATTTCTGCTGTCGGGAAGAAGGGAAATCACCAAAATGTCAAAGGGTCACAAAAACAGAGAAAGATAGCTCACTGAGTCCACACTCCGCCCGACCAATTGAAATTATTGTATTTTCATGATCATAAGGCGCATATAAAAGTCTTAGATTTTCTTCAAAATGAGCGGCGCGCCCTATCGGGCAATGCGCCCAATGTGTGTTGAGGAGAGCGGATGTTTTTTTTCCACATATCATCATCATCGCTTCTGATTTATGACTCTATACGTCCTCATCTCAGTGACGACGTGAAAAGACAAGTGAATTGCTGTGATTCTAGGAGGTCTGATAGAGGAACTCCAACCGCTGGACATCGGCGTGAACCGGCCGTTTAAAGTAAAGCTGCGAGCGGCATGGGAGCGATGGATGACCGAAGAAGACCACAGCTTCACGAAGGGTGGAAGGCAGCGCCGGGCGAGTTACGCCACAGCTTGCGAGTGGATTGTAGATACTTGGGCTAACGTGTCTGCTGGCACTGTTGTCTGTGCTTTCGCATAAGCAGGCATCATTTCCGAGGAGCTGCACGGTACAGAAAGTGACTCTGACAGCGAGGAAAGTGAACCTGCTATGTTGGATTTAGCGCAGCTGTTAGATTCCGAAACAGAGGATGAGGACTTGTATGAATTTGATAAATGACTTTATGACGACTGCAACTTATATTTAAGTAATAATTTTAAAAAACTTGGATTTGCTCCCGATCTGTATTTAAATACGCACTCTTGTCTGCTTGTGTGTGTGTTGTTGTAATGCGGATGTACGTAATAGAGGATATATATATAAAACCCGCGCCCTATAATCAGGTGCGCCTTATGTGTGTGTTAAATACAGAGCACACGAAACTGGGACTGCGCCTTTTAATATGATGCGCCTTTTGGTCGTGAAAATACGGTAAGTGTATGTTTTTGAAGAGAAAGTGTAATCTAGGCTGCATGATGGCGCCGTTGGCCTCACAGCAAGAAGGCCCCGTGGGTTTGAATCCCGGGTAGGGGACAACATTTGAAATGTTCTCCCCATATATGTGTGGGTTACTTCTGGGTTTCCTCCCAACCTCCAAAGGTTAGGCTAATTGGCTACTATAAAATTGCCCGTAGGAATGAGTGTCTGTGTGGCTGACAAAAAAACGGCGACCTGATCGGGGTATATGTACCCTGCCCCTTACCCGAAATCAGCTCGGGCAGGCTCCAGCATCCCCTGCAAACCCTTTAGGGATGTGCGGGATAGAAGACAAAATGAAGTCTTTGCAAAATGATATCACAAGGAGGTCAATTTGTTTCGTAAAAATTCACAAAAAAGTCTGCAAAATTTTGGAGAGACTGTTAATAACTGAGACAGATACAATTATGACTAATAGAAATCACTACGCTAGTTGTGATTCCAGCAACTAAAACATGACATATGTCAATTTTCTCCTCTGTTAAACACTTGTACCTACATAACATTAAACCCTGCACCATACCCCTGCAGCCTAAAGGTGGTTCCCATGGTGAAAGGTAGATCTGACAGGAAGCTGTCGCCGGGGGCAACACCTCCAGTCACGCACAGCGACTTTACCAGCAGCAAAAGAGGAGAGAAAGGAATTGAAATGAAGAGCAGAGAGAAGTAGTGATAGCGGAGGGAGACAGATAGCAAATGGATAAGAAATCAGAGGATGTGGCAGGAGATAATGGCTTCCCCATGAACGTGTCTCATGGGAATCTTCTCTCATCAATACTTTCATGGAGTCGGGAAGGTAATTAGAAGACGATCCACAGAGACAGTAGTAGTTATATCGTAGGTTATATTCATCTCACAGTCTGCTAATCATCTAGCAAATAAAACAGTGTTTGCCTCCAAAATAAATGCAACTGATTTAAAGGCGGTATCTTGATTAATTCATTTTTGTGTTATTACTTAAATCTGTATTCACAGGATAAACTCATGCTTACAAATACAGGTAAACATTTTTCTATCTGTAACTCTGTTCAGGTGGTGATCATAGGTAAAAAAAAATAAATAATATCATGCACTGGTGGATGAAGGACTCACTTTTTGTACTTATGTAAAAGTACAGATAATTAGGCAAAAAGATTACTTAAGTAAAAGTACCAATAAAAAAATCTACTTAAGTAAAAGTACAAAAGTAGTTGGTGTAAATTGTGCTTTTTAAGTAAAAAGTAAAAGTATTCGATCATAATTCAAACGTTACTTTTTTGTGCTGTACGATGTCACCATGGTAACCAGGATAAATACTCTGCAGGGGTGTGACCCCCCCTCCCGCCTCTTTTGGTCCACAAAAAAAAATAAATAAATAAAAGGAAAGGGAACAAGTCAAGCTATCCCCTAGAAGGGCCAGTGAATGGGCACCAAAATGGAGGAAAATGACACTTATTTTTTAAAATGTTTTGGGGAGGAGGCCCCCAGTCACTATATATTGGCTTTGTCAAAGCCCCACCCCCCTTTGGAAAATTCTAGATCCGCCCCTGCTCTGTGAAATGATGGCTCAACTTTTTATTCAAAAGTAAACACAACGAACAATGATCTTCTGACTCTTTTTAATTTGTACTATATTTGATGTTAGGTTTTTTGGCGCTGAATGAATGTGAAAATGTTTCTCGATTCATTACTTCTTCTCCCGATCAACTGCTTCTTTTGATTTTGGTGATGCGGCTTCAAGATGCGCTAAAAAAAAACCTGTGTATTTTTTAATTTCCTGAACGAAAATGTAACAAAAAATGTAAAACACACTTTTAAAAAGTAGCGAAGTAAAAGTACAGATATTTGCTCTAAAAATGTAGTGAAGTAAAAGTACCGGTCTTAAATTTTACTTAAGTAAAGATACACAATTTTTTACTTAAGTACAGTAACGAAGTACATTTACTTTGTTACGTTCCACCACTGAGATGTAGTTAGGAGCCAGAGATCAGCTCTAGCTGGATCGATTTGCTAGGGAATGTAATGTAGCCAGGATGGGAATCAGCACCTGTTGTGGTGTGGAAGGAGGAGGACCCAAATGGAGGACATTAAACAAGATTTATTTAACCAAGGATCAGCAAGGCTGTAAGCAAAGAAACAGAAGTCAAAAGGGATCAAAATGATATTCAAAGAGTTAAACTCAGTTCCAAAGGATATCCGTTGGGTTGGGAGTCAGCCAGGGCTGGAAGGCATGAAGACCCGACGAGGAATGCTGGTGAAGCTGTCTTTAAATAGTCTGCAGAGAGAATTAGGCGCAGGTGGTCCAAATCAGGTAGAATTGGGGGAAAAGTGATATGGTCCCTGGCTCCCTCTGGTGGTGGTTGAGAGAACCACAACAGCTCCTCTAAATCCGAGACCATGGTCCTTGTCCAAAAAAGGGTGGAAAGCCCAGGGTCCTGCCTAAGTGGATGAGTTTTAAGTATCAGGATCTTGTTCACAAGTGGCGGAGGGATGGAGCGGGAGATCAACAGATGGATCGGTGCGGCATCCACAATGATCAGGATGCTTACAAGTCGATCTACGTTCCCACCGTCACCTATGGTCACCAGCTGGAGGTGGTGATCGAAAGATCAAGATCGTGGCTACAAGTGGCTGAAATGAGCTTTCTCTGCAGGGTGGCTCTCACTCAGAAATTGGGTGAGAAGCTCTGCCATCCGGGAGGAGCTCGGATCAGAGCCATTGCTCCTCTGGGTCGAGGTAAGCCAGATGGGCTGGTTTGGGCATGTGGTTAGGATTCCTCCCAAAGCTTCCCTGGTGAGGTGTTTAGGGCATGTCGCACCGGGAGGAGAACCAAAGGCAGACCGCTGACTCGCTGGAAAGACTGTCTCACAGCTGGCCGAGGAAAGCCTCGGGAACCTCCGGGTGAGCTGGCGGAAGCAGCCGGGATGTGAGAAGCCTGGGCTTCTTGTCTGATGCTGTTGCCTCCAGCCCGTGATAAGCGGTAGGAACGGATAAGCGGAACGGAATGAAGCCGTAAACTGAAGTTTTGAAGTAATAAGAAAACATTATTTAGCATTATTTTAAGTATTTAATAGCTAAACACGATCGTCTGAGCTTAATGTAAAAAAAAAAATAAGAAGAAGAAGTAGGTACCAACACATATTCTATTCCCAAAGAAATACTGGTTAAACATTTAAATAATTCATTGGTTATGTTTTACCTTTGTTGTAAGAAATGCAATAAAAAAAAAAACAATGCTAAACATTTTAATTTATGAAATAGAAAGACATTGACAACATCTCATATAAAACTAAGAATAAAGTAGGACCTCTAAATGTACCAGCTAAAGAATTTCTTTTCATCTAACAGTTATTTCCCTGCATCCTGAAGTCATTGCCCCAAGGTGTCCCGAGGCTAAGATTCTCCACTTCACTATTTTGTATTCTTGCCTGGAGCATCTCGTCAAATCTGCATGTTGTTTATTCGAAGCAGGGTCATTTGCCACTGGGTGGACATCAACACACCAGATCTCCTAGATGTGAATGTAGGAAGGGTGGACGTAATGTCATTTATAGCGTCCAGCTCTATCAAAATGAGGAAAATTCAGCCGCCATATTATGCCTTATAGTCACCTGCAGGTCAGGGACAGGGTCCTGCCCCAAGTGGAGGAGTTTAAGTATCTCGGGGTTTTGTTCACGAGTGGGGGAAGGATGGAGCGGGAGATCGACAGGCGGATCGGTGCGGCATCAGCAATAACTAGGACGCTGCATTGGTCCGTCGTGGTAAAGAGAGACCTGAGCTGAAAAGCAAAGCTCTCGATTTACAAGTCGATCTACGTTCCAACCCTCACCTATGGTCACCAGCTGTGGGTGGTGACCGAAAGAATGATCGCGGGTACAAGCGGCCGAAATGAGCTTCCTCCGCAGGGTGGCTGGGCTCTCACTCAGAGATCGGGTGAGGAGCTCTGCCATCCGGGAGGAGCTCGGTGTCGAGCCGCTTCTTCCTCCAGGTCAAAAAGAGCCAAATGGGGTGGTTCGGGCATCTGGTCAGGATGCCCCCCCGAGCGCCTCGCGGGCAAGGTGTTTTGGGCATGCTCTACCGGGAGGAGACCAAAGGGCAGACCCCGGACCCGCTGGAGAGACTATGTCTCACAGCTGGCCGGGGAACGATTTGGGATCCTTCCGGATGAGCTGGAGGATGCAGCCGGGGAGAGAGAAGCCTGGGCTGCCCATTTGAAGTCTGTTGCCCCCGCAACCCGACCCCGGAACAGGCGGAAGATGACGGAACGGAAAGGAGTTTGTTCATTTTAAAATATAATTCTGATTTTGAAAATGATGGTAAACTTGCAACATTAAAATTCAACGTTTGTATTATTTTTACCGCTCAAAATATGCGTCACATCCACCGATGTATAACATTCAAATTCCTGGCGTCCCTCACGCATGGCAGCCGGCGTTTTTCCAGCACACTACTAGCGTGATTTTTTTGACCCCTGCCTGGAAGGTAAATGATGGATAAATCCAAGAAAATGAACATTTCTGAAGATAACGAAACGTTTAATGCTATGTGGGCAGATTCTTTTGCTTCCACTGCTGATGAAACTGGTTTACCAGTCTGCTTCATATGTGGTGAAAAATTGGCAAACAACAATTGTCTGCCTCGAAATGTCTGGAGACATCGGTGCGGCTTCCACAATGATCAGGACTCTTACAAGTTGATCTATGTTCCCACCCTCACCAGCTGGGGATGGTGATCGAAAAAACGAGACTGTGCATATAAGCAGCTAAAATGAGTCTTCTCTGCTGGGTGGCTCTCACTCAGAGGTAGGGTGAGGAGCTCTGCCATCCAGGAGGAGCTCGTAGTAGTGCCGTTGCTCCTCTGGGTCGAGGGAAGCCAGATGGGCTGGTTCGGGCATCTGGTTGGGATGCCTCCCAAAGCTCCGGGTACTTTCTTTTCATTAGGGGGTTAGGGTTACCCTAACCCAACCTTTGGTCTATCTGTGGACGGCAGCATTGC
Organism: Neostethus bicornis; assembly: GCA_902685375.1. Classification (NCBI taxonomy): domain Eukaryota; kingdom Metazoa; phylum Chordata; class Actinopteri; order Atheriniformes; family Phallostethidae; genus Neostethus; species Neostethus bicornis. The sequence goes on along the minus strand of CACRXE010000076.1, from coordinate 6,259,900 downwards.
GCACTCGAGCGTATAGCCTGCCGGAAATCATTAGAAGAAGACCCCTGCCATAAATGGAGAACAATTCGAGCAATGTGTCATTGCGGCCGCTCTTTCGAAAGTCTACAACCATCTACAGTCCATTCCAAAATGAAGCATGCAGATGGTGTCATTTCTACATCGGATATTCCACTTCTCTGTTATCCGAGTCTTTGCCGACAGTGACGTCCTACTACTCCCAAGCCATCTACGAAGTGCGCTGATAACAACTGGGCTTTTTCATTGAGCAGTCATACCCCAACATAGTGAACAGAAGGGGGCTGAAAACACAAATGTGGGGTATGCTGAGGCTTAGGATGATGGAGGAAGAGATGAAGTCCATCAGATACTTCAGAACACAGTTTAGGAATCGGACTCACAAATAAACTAGCAAGATATGGATGGCAGTCTAAGATGGTGGTGGGAAGATCTTTGTATGCACCACTGACTTCGGTGTACAGGCTCTAGAATGGGGATATTTACATGCTGTTAGAAGCTGGGCAAAATGCTTGCAGCCTAGTAAAATTCCTCTGGGTGCTTATTCTGCGTTGAGCAGATTAAGTAATGCTTGTAATGCTTTCTCAGCGTTTCCTTCTGGCAGAATGGAAACAAAGGTGACAAACACCAACGGAATCTCCAGCCATTTATAGAACAGGTGGCATTTCACAGTCATGTTCATATAGACATAGATTTGTGGAGTGGGCTATAAGACCCGCTGGAGAGACTATGTCTCACAGCTGGCCGGGAAACGACTTGGGATCCTTTCGGATGAACTGGAGGATGCAGCCGGGTAGAGAAGCCTGGGCTCCCCGTCAGAGGCTGTTGCCCCCGCGACCCGGATCAGCGAAGACAACGGAACGGGCTAAAGGATACTGAAAGTTGACTAAATCAGAGTTTATTATGAACTTAGAAAAAAAGAGGACAGTTTCGCAACCCATTTGCATTCTGGGTAAAGTTGTGGAAGTAATTTGGAGCAAGTGCCTAGAAATGACAATTGACAACATACAACATTGGAGGATGAACGTGCTGTCTACTTACAGAAAGTCCCACAGTAGGGTTTATATTTTGTGTTGATGAAAAGTTATTTTAATGCTTGAACTACCAACGCCTTCAATTTGACGGTTCTCAGAAGTTGACGTGTAATTACTGTAGTTACGTTGATCTTTGACGTTCTTGGGCTTTTGACTTTTTCTAAACTTGTTTTATATTGTTCATGTCGTAATTAAACTGAAATAAAACACTAAAAATGAGTTCTGAGTAATTCTACCTCTAACTCCCACACCCGTCATTTTGACACCTCTGTTTTTAAATACATTGTAACTTTTTTTTAGTTTTCCAAGCAAAGCCACAGCCTGTGCTTTATTATAAGTGCACAAAGGTTGGAGTGAATGTGCTGGATCAAATGCTAAAAACGTATTCAGTGAAAGCAGCAACCCGGATGTGGTCAGTCGCTGTATTTGATAACGTCGATGACAGCGGTCGATATCCGGATTTTCTACAGGAACTGTCTCGGCGCAAAAATATCCAGACGCAACTTATTATCTAGATTTTGAGTTTATTTGTCTGATATTTTAACTGCTAATCGTCAAATCGACGGCCATGGTAGTCCTGCTACGCTGATTTTTTCCAAAATGAACACGTTTCTTTCAATGCTGGACATCTTGTGCACGAAGGGTTCAACTTAGTGGAAAAAGGTCAGAATTGAATTAATATCACTGATGAAACATTAATTTTCGTGCATCATTTGGTTTTGGCACATTCTTGATCATTATGGAACATACTTAAAAAAGTAATTCAAAGTTGTTTCATTAGTGCACAACAAATGGGGAGTACAAGCATTATCAGATGGAAAAAGGACTTGCTTTGGATATTTGTAGTAGAGGCTATCATTTGAACAGAAACATAAAAACCAAAGCCCTGGAATTCATTCTAAACATGAGATAAGGGTGATCGATTCATTTTAACTTTGGATAAGCTCGAAGTAATTTCTTATTATATGCCTTGAAATTGGTGGTCTTTGCCTTTTGTCTCCAATGTTAAGACTCAGCTACTATTGGCCAAATTTTATCAGCCCTTTGAAGTTTACACGTAACATTTTATGGGAAGGTTATAAATAATCTGCATGTGTAATTTGCAGACTACCCTGAAATAATTATGGTTTTTACGAGTATTACTTTTCAGATAAACATCCGAACATCTATGTGTTCATCTGATAAATGTCACCACTCGATCTGGTGTTAAATCGACGATGGTCAATCGTTTGTCGATTAGTTTTTCAGTCTACAATCGCACGCCTTTTTCCGACTCTGAAGTAGAATTCAGAAAATCTTTCGACAGTCACAAGTATAATTTCTGAATATGTTCATTCTCAAGAGTTAACGTTGCGATAACGATGCAAACTTTCACACATGACCAAAAATGAGGTGAACAACATTCGATGATTTAGATGGAGCTCGGGCTTTGCTCGAAATTTGCCAATTTTCTGGAAATAGACGCATCACCGACCCAATCACTTTTTTTATCTGACGAGGGCTTAGCACGCAACTCCAAAAGTAACTGAATAGTGCTTGCACAGACCATTTCAAATACTGAAGACATTTCAAACCTCATCATAAGTGTATGCATTATTACTCCTACCGTAATTTCGACATTTTTATTCAAACACTAGTAGGTGTGTTAGAATGTCTGGAAATCAAACAAGCTGCTTTGGCATAAATTAGTCAACCTGATCAAAAATTATGCATCGATAATGAACAACCCTGATTTGTCACGTAAATTGCTATTCTCTTTTCTTAAAGGGAACAGATCAAAAGATTAATTGGGTTCCTAATCCATCAAAACATTTCAAAGAATTTCATTATGTGCAAATCAGGTAAAATATGTGGAAACATAGACTTCGACAAACACCGCGGCTACTTATTTCGCCATAAAAATCTGCATAACACCGAGCACGTTTTTTAAACATTTTTCATTTAGCGGTGAAAGAAATGTAAAGACCAAATTTATCTTCATTAATATCAAATAAGATATTAAAAGATAACCATATGCACAATTTTAATGTTAAAAATCCAAAAGATGAAAAACTAGATTTTCTGACCTTAGCTTGGGTTTTATCAATTTATGGTTTCACAATTTGACTTTGAACTTTCATAAACACAAGTGAAACGTAATTAAAAGGTTAATGCATGTCTATCGTCTGCTTTATTGTTATTGTTTACACCAGCTCAGGCCATTTGGAATAAATTTGTCCGGTTCAAGCTTGTGGACAACAGAATTATGTGACCAGTGTAATGAGAAGTCTCATCCTATTACCTTGATAAATGCCGTTTCAGTCTTACTCAGTGAAATTTATTGAATAATTAAAAGGACATGTCTATTCAGTAGCAGAGAAGCAATTTGAAAGTATTTTTAACTCAAAGATTTTAAGAGCTAAATAAAAAAACAATGCATCATTTTATTTTTAGAAGACGCGAGAGTAACGTCGAGATATCCTGACAAACAGACAGACAAAAACTTTATTTAATCTCCCGCAGGAGAAATTCTGATGTCCAGCAGCAACAGAAATCACAATCTGTACGAAAAAAATAAAAGTATAACATCTGATCTATTAAATTGCCCAAAGGCTGAAAGACCTCCCAAAGTGCTCTGTCCTGCAGCGCAGTGAGAGGAACCTGTTACTTCGGGGTCGTGATAACATCATGTAGCGGTTGACGGGGGTTATTCAGGATACCCTGCATTAAAGCCCTCATCCTCCGCTCCAAAACATATAATGAATCTTAATGTTTTGACACCAATGCATTTCATCGACATTTTCTCATCAAATGATAGAAAATACTTTATTAATAACTGCTGCAGGAATATTTTTTGTGCAACAGTGTCATTGACAAAAACAAAGGACCAATTGAAGGATCAGAGAACAAGAAAACATGGCGATTGTGAATTAGGAACACGAACACAGGTTTAAATAGATTTAAATAATAGTACATAGAAGATATTCTCAAATTTAGCTAGTGTCGATCCTACATACAGCATTCACAATTCTGGGTGAATGATGAGCGACAAAGTCTGATAAAGAAAAGCAGAAATGACTGCCTGGATGGTTCTTTTGAGCAGTGAATCCGGATTGTAGGACTCTACTGATAAAACTGCTTGTTAGTTGGTGTACAGATTCAAGAGTGGGGAGCGTGGGTCGTCCATAACTAACAGCAATTTCCCCATCATTCTGTCCCGTACCTTCACCTGCAAGAGCAAAGCCTATTACAAATCTTCTTTTCATTGCACATGGTACAACAGACAGAGAACGTGACGTTTCAAAGGTAGTGGAGTCTACCTTAAAACACTCTCCATGTTAACCACTCGTCATGTTTTCTGAACTAGTCTCTCTGCGTCACTTGACTGCTGGAAAACTGGTGCCAGATTTGACTATGCCTTTTTTGCTGGTACTTATTAATGGATTGAAATTTCATTGCGCAACTTTGTTCAGACAACGAAAAGAAGCCACTTAAGAGGAAGTAGAGGACAATTACGGGTGTTGAGCATTTTTCTCTGCAGTCTTAATTAGTCGAGAATGACTAAAACCTGCAGCTTGAAGAAAAACAATTAGGAGCCAAACCAACGAAATACCGGTTGACTTCTGGTCCGAAAGTGAACGCTCCACCATTGAGCGACACCTTCCCATATCTATAGTTAAATTCAGCAAAATTAGATGAGCATGGAAGCGTCACTGTAATCCTTTATACATATTACATACACAACACACCAGATTTTAACTCGAATCGAACTACATATTGTATTTTCTCCAAACTGAAGCGAAACGTGAGCGTGCAATCTTCATTGAAAACATCAGTCAAAATTAGAAAATCCCCAACTCCCATTTGGGTTAATTAAGTTCCATTTCTGACTGACCATAAGTCCAACATGGAGACTTCTACATGAAAATGAATCCCAACAGACCGCTCCGTAAACTTCAATTTATATGGCTATCCTCTCATTTGTATCTATTAAACAGCGAGAATTACTGGGGTTGTTTGCATGAAAAATGACGAGAACTGTGATTTCTCCAGAGAAACTCAGCAAAAGGAATATGGAAAATTCAGCACCAAGGTCACTAATTTGGTTTAAATTTATATTCTTAAGAGTGCTTACGTAGACGTCCACACTAGAGTCCTGATTTTATTTTAACTACAGAACTTTGACAAGGAAAAAAAGGCATTCAGTGCCACTGGGTGTAAGCAAGGCGAGTGTATGGATAGACAAACTTATATTTATTCACTTTGTTTAGCAACTTGAATGTACAAGAACACTCCTAGTGATGTGACAGAGCTCTTCAAATTGCTCCAAACAGCTGCTTTTGAGTTTGGCTTGCTGCGGCCACACAATGGGTCTAAGGTTTCAAAGTTTCAGTTTCGCCCCTATTGATTTGCTCTACGGCAATGGCTTCAGTGTATCAACGCTTTCTGTTACAGTGAAGCTGTAGTGAAACTTGCTCAAAGAGTTCGATATTGGCTGAATGTTAGGCAGGGTGAGTTGTCATTTGAACTATTGTCAAACAGAAAAGATTTCAAATGACAGTTGATGACTGTTAATAAGAGTTTGCCAACGGTTGGTTAAATTGTCGTGGTCAATAAAGAAAGGTTGGTGACACTTTTATTGTCACAGCAACAGTTTTGCTTTTACATAGGCTCAAATTGCTTCAGATTGTTCAGCTCCTTTTCTTGTTTTAACAAGCGCGTAATTGTTAAAAGAAGAGGCTTAAAGTATAGGAGATGCACCCAAACATGTGGACATTTGTTAAATTTTACAACCATAATCATTTAACAAGCGTAAAATAGATTAATTTGTCTTTTGGTCTTAACACCCTTAAACCGCTCAACTTTTTAAGTGCCAAATCTAGTCCGCAAAACAACCATTTTATTTGGCTAGTGGGGCTATGCCAACGAACTTTCGGAGCTGGCCCAGCCTTTGCTACACTACAATTCTGTGTCACTTGGAAATCTGAGTTTGCAAAATATTCATTTTGAATTGAGTGCCAATGTTTCACAAGGTTACTCATCAACAGATCAAACGTTGAAGAAAAGGTTCACAATCACATAAATTAATGGGATATGAATGAAATGTTCACAACTAGTGATGCGCTCAACAACACAAACAAACCAGTTGTCTCTTCAACATGTAAATTACTGATAGTTTTGTTCAAGTTAAAAGAACTTGTTATATGGAAATATTCACATATTGAAAATAAAATATCAACAATCTTCTGTTCTTGTTACATGCCAAGTCTAGGAGGCTTTGCAGGCACGCACACTGATGGTATTAACCAGCGGAAGCAGCGAAAATAAAGGAATACAACTTCGTAACGGGTTGAAAAAACATGGTCTACCAAAGAACCATACAAATAAGAAAAATCCAACATTTACTCAGGATTTTAGTCAAATTGTCATACAAAGAAAACATTTGTTTGAATAAAAAATTTCCACACAAAAGTACTGAAAAACCAGATGATGTATCATTTATCATTCTTCACTTTATCCTCAACTTGGACAAAATACATAAAATATACAGTTTCCCCTTAGTTTATGAAAATTTGTCAGACAAACACATGTCTGTATCACAAATTCACTGACTTTTCATCAAATGGTGTAGAATATCAGATTTCAAAACTTGGATACACAAAATAAACACACAAAATAGATTTTGTGTTTGTTATTCATGTTTTATGACTTATATTTTTTCAATGTGCTGATGACATTTCAAATCCATGCATGCCCCTCTGTAGTGAGTTTGAAATGAATGCCTGTTGTCTGTTTCCACAAAGCTAAGCCCTGCCCTCTTTGGGGGGCGGGGTTATGTGGGCAGGGCCATGCAAAAGGAGGGACAAGAGCTACAACAGCCTCTCTTCACTTCATTCTTGTTTGTTCATCAAAGATGTGGATCATTTTGTGTGTTCTGAGTATTATCTGCACCAATTGAAGCCTAATCGTTTAGATGAGCAGGTCAGCATTGGAACCTGTTGATCTTTGGCTCATCTTGTGGCTTTTCTGCTAGGGGAATCTGGCATTTGACTCCCTGGTTTGTATTATCTGCATCAATTGAAGCCTTATGATTTAGATGATCAGGACAACATTGGAACTTGTTGATCTTTGGTTCATCTTGTGGCTTTTCTTCTAGGGCAATCTGGCATTTGACTCCCTGGTTTGAAATGATGAATAAAGACCTTGTGCTATATGGTCAGACTGTCAGTGACCATAGAATGCCCTGTTGCTCCTGAATTGTTGTTAGATCTGTCAATGATGCTCTTTGGGAAGTTGAAAAATTGGGTTTAATAGTACAAATACATAAAAGTTGCTGCCTCAAGAGAGACAGTGAATAGTCTTAAAGGGGAGATGCTTGCTGCTACACAATCATTTTTAAGTTTGGGTTCAAGATGGGATGAGTTAATGTTCCATATGTCAGGTGGGAGTAAATTCCAAAAAAAGGTGCAGAGAAACAAATTATTTCAAATCCACTTGTATGTGGGTGCACCTTTGTAAAATTTATCCTGATCATTTGGTTGGCTATTGGATTCTGATGGGTTTACGATTAGGGTGAAAGTTCGTGAAATCATTGTTTAACGTCACAATGTTATTTAAATCTCTTGAAACTTGTGATCTTTTTGACTCAAATAAGTAATGCTTGTTTCTACTAATCGGTGTTTCGAGCTGAGAATTTGCACCACCAGATGAATACACGGATACATATCTGTGAAAAATTGACATAAGAGATTCTATGTCTCACTTTTAAACACCTTAGAAATGTTCTGAAAGAAATTGATGGTAGTTTAGCAGACATGTTCTCGAATGCTGTAGTTTATTTGTTTAATATCTGTAACTTAGGCTCTATCACAAGTCTGACTGATCTGTTACTCTTAACTTATTTTGTGTACTTGGGACACTCTTAAACTTTCTTTAGGGTTGTAGTCACTCCTGACTTGACTCTATATAGTAAAATGCTTTTTGATCCGCTCCCCGTAATTGAACTAATTATTTCAAATCTAAATATATATGGGTGCAATATTAAAAATGAACCTTTGTAAACCTTTGTAAAATTTTCCCAATCATCTGGTTGGCTATTGATTTTGAATCGTATCAATGGTCAATGATTTGGGCGAAAGTTCGTGGAAAGTTCTGGATGTACCGCTAGACCAGCTTGTTTCACAAATTTGTCCTTAATAAATATTTTTTAATTGTCATAAATCCAATTAACATGAAGTCAAATTGCAAGTCTTCACGAGATGTAAAAAGTTGACAAAACCTATGATTATGAATGTTTTGACTCAATAAGTGATACTCTGTTTTTTGCTAATCGTTGTTTGACGCTGAGAATTATATCTTGAGAGATATTTTAATGTTGCGTTACAGAGGTTGATAGTAGAGCTTCTCAGGTACTTGTACCTATGATTTTCTTCTTTGATAATGTTGCTATTCGTTACATGAGAAATCTGACTTTGGGGCTGAAATCTGGACAGCCCTAAACTTTCTTTTGGGATGTAGAAAGAGCTTTAAAATAAGAAAAAGTCTCCTTTTGACTTGACTATAGTAAAATGTTTTTTGATGAGGATCGTTTGTCAAATATCAGAATAATACAGGAAAAAAAATCCGAAAAAGAAAGCTTAACCTTTATTTTGATTTTTGAAGCTTAACCCTCTTTGTTAAGTTGAAAAAACTTTCATTTACCACTTGTTGAGCTTTTTTGCTGAGACGCTACTCATTGGTTCTTAATTTGATATGGATATTATGTGAAGATACCATGATCATTATGTATGGTTTGCAAAGGTAGTTGCTTTATACAATGAAGTAATGTGGGATTTGCATTTTGGGGTTTTTTCAATATGAATTATCAGGCTTAAAAACCAAGTTAAAGAACCTTTTGGATGTGAATAAAATAGTGCTGTAAAAGTCGTTCTTTCGCAGAAAACTTCCAAACTCTAAGCTTGGTAGCCATGTCATCATATCCAGCCCTTTACCAGCCCCCATTTCAACTAGATCTGGTTTGGCCAGATTCTTGAATGGCACAAAGATGTTGCTACTGAGAGGGTTCGATAATTCATTTGACTTGTGAAATCGGAACACTTTGGAATTTGAGACAATATTAGAATAAAGACTATGCAAATATTTGTCGGTACTTCGTTTGCATCTTAATTATATTTTTTTATTCCTAAAACAATAGAAATAATTCAAAGCACTTTTTTGAGTTAAAGAGGGTTTCTGCTGAGACACAGATCATTGGTGCTCTCTATCAATTCTAGTTGGAACCCTCTTGGTTTTTTGACCGATGCATTAAATACAACATTATTGTAATCTGGCAATGGTCTGGTGATGATAATGATAAACTGAAAATGACCAGAAATGAAACTTGTGTCATCACCAACACTACTGTGCTACCTTCTGGATCTCTTGTGTGATTAACAGCGTATATTCCCTCCTGGTTTTACCACTATGCAAGATGACGCCATATGTAGTGCAGTATGTAGAATGTTCTCTTAGGGCTGAAATCTAGAGAAACCTCTAGTTTTCAGATGAGGTATTTCTGATTGTGGATAAACCAATTGTCTTTTTGTTGAAACTTTTTCACGACAGAAGAGAAACGAGACTTTGCTTTTTATGTGCAGTTTAAACTTCCTGGTTGATGTTGTTTGAAACTTTTCAGCTTGAAAGAAAGACCATTTATTCCTGGTCTGAGATAAGGCCTCGCTTTCTTTCTCACAGTGAGACATCTTTGTTTGGGAGGGTTTGAAGAAATTCTCTAAAGTAAAGTAGACTTTGACTTTAAGAGTCCAAATGTAAACTTTTTGTATTTTTGGGTTTCCCTGATAGAGTTCGTTTTTCATTTCCATCTAAGTAGCAAAAGGTTCAACAAATGAAATAACAGTGTGATTTACAAAAAAGGTCTTTGACCATATTGATGTTTAATTAAGTCCACATGAGGACTTCACAAAAATCGTGTTTGTAAAGCTGGTCGACCAGGAAGAAGTCTTGTAGCAAATTGTCAAACTCAAAGCTTGGTATTTACATCTGGATATCTTTTTTCTTTTTACGAGCATCTCAATGTCGTTAATCTATCATTTGTTGGCCAGCAATGGAGTACTGGTTATCTGTCCAGGAAGCCCCGCATGGGTTTTTAGTTCTGATAAATGTTCATATCCCTTAAGAGTTAAAAGGTCATTTCGTTTATTGGACTTTGTTGAGGATTTTGGTGGTATAGCATATATGGAAATATGTATGATGCTTATCTCAAACTGTTATTGAGGTAGTTTGATGACGAGAACTGTATATATCTCTATATAATAAATTACCTCAGAATTTTTTAATACATTGTTTTTAAATGTTTGCTAAATGTCAGAATTACTGCAATACTTTCATCATGACTGGATTTCATTAAATAAAGGGCCTCATTATGCAAGACGCTCAGATTGAAAATGACTTAAAATTAAGCATGTGAAATGAAATCCGAATTCAACGGAAGTGAACTTGAATGAAGATTTTAAAAAACGTGGTTGGATTTAAGCTGGGATAAGTTAATGTTCCATATGTCAAGTGGGAGTGAAATACAAATAAAGGGTTTGAATGAATCTGCTTCCCGTAATTGAACTAATTATTTCAAATCTAAATATATGTGGGTACAATATTAAAGATGAACTTTGCACCTTTGTAAAATTTTCCCAATCATCTGGTAGGCTATTGATTTAGAATTGTGTTCATTGCCAATGATTTGGGCGAAAGTTCGTGAAATAATTGTTCAAAACCACAGTGTTATTAAATTTTCTTTAAGCACGTGTTCGTGTCACCATAAATCCTCTGGAAAGTTCTGGATGTAGCGTTAGACCAGCTTGTTTCCAGGATTTGTCTTTAAGAATTCATTAACTTTCAAATCCATTTCACTTGAAGTCAAATTGCGAGTCTTCACGAGATGACATGAGAAGTAAAAAGTGACAAAACCTATGGTTATGAATGTTTTGACTAAAATAAGTGATACTCTGTTTTTTTTGCTAATCGGTTTTTAACGCTGAGAAGTTGCACCACCTGATGAAAAGTCGTGAATACATATTTGTGTGAAAATTTGATATAAAATCAAAGACACAGAATGCCTAACCTTTAAACAGCGGGAGATGTTGCCACTGTCAGGGATTTCTTCATAGATTTTTTCATATAAAAAAACAAAAAGGCAATTTTTCTGAACTTTTTATTCCATTCGTCCATCATGATCGAGTCAAGATTTTTTAAATTCAACTTCGAAAGTTGATAGAAATTCTATGTCTCACTTCTAAACACCGTAGAAATGTTCTGAAACAAATTGACTACGTAAATTGGCTGATTTTGGAATGCTGTAGTTCATTTTTTTAATACCTGTAACTAAGGCTCCATCCGTTACTCTCAACTTCGTTTGTGTATTTTTACATTGATGGTAAATTTTAGGATGAACGTTTTTGTTTATTGGATGACCAGACAAGTCTTGACCCTCATAGACCACCAGAGAATAATCTGGTCAGACCACGAATGGTCTTCATGTATGAGAGGAGCAGTTCTCAGTTGCTGCTTATTAAAACATAACATTTAAAAATACACTTTTAATTGTGATCAAAAATCGTGAGAGATATTTTAATGTGGCGTTATTTGGGTTGGCAGTAGAGTTTCTCAAGTACTTGTACCTATGATTTTCTTCTTTGATAGTGTTGCTATTTGTTGCATGAGAAATCTGACTTTGGGGCTGAAATCTGGACAGCCCTAAAGTTTCTTTAGAGAAACCGAAAGAGCTTTAAAATCAGTAAAACCTTCTGCTGAGGCGACTATAGTAAAATGCTTTTTGATGAGGATCTTTTGTCAAATGTCAGAATAATATGAAAAAAATTTTGAAAAAGAAAGCCTAACTTTAATTTTGATGTTCTCTGTTAAGTTGAAAAAAAATATGTATCACTTGTTGAGCTTTTCTGCTGAGACCCTAAATATGATATGGATATTATGTGAAGATACCATGTTATTATGTATGGTTTGCAAAGGTAGTTGCTTTATAGGGTTTAGTAAAGAGGGTTTTGCATTTCGGGATTTTCTCAATATGAATTATCAGGCATAAAAAAAAGTGAAAGAACCTTTTGGATGTGAATAAAATAGTGTTATAAAAGTCGTTCTTTTGCAGAAAACTTCCAAACTCTAAGCTTGATAGCCATGTCTTCTCCCATTTTAACTAGATCTGGTTTGGTCAGATGCTTTAATGGCTCAAAGATGCAAGACTTGTGATTTTGTGATAAGTTTAGTCTTTACAGATTTTTTTATTCGAGATCAATACATCTTTTGTCCTAATTTAGCAAATAAATGAGGAACTTTGTCAGTGTTACTTCATGCTCACCTAGTAAAAGCTCCAAAAGTTATGATTATCATTGTTTTACAAGATAAATATAGTAAAACCAGCCGGTTTATTATTATTATTATTATTATGGGATTTGTTTCCTGTTCGAAGTTGCCTCTGAGACAGTTCTATAATTCATATGACTCTAGAGGTTGAGACAAAATTATCACGAAAATTGTAGAAATATTTTTATGATATTTCTTTTGCATCTTAAATGTCGAGTCTTTTATTCTAAAAGCAATAGAAATAAATCAAAGCTCGTTTTGGGGTTCAATGTCGGTTTCTGCTGAGACACAGTGCTTCATTAATTCCAAGTGGAACCGCTTTGTATTTTGAACGTTCCAAATGTCAGGTCAAGTGGGAGTGAATTCCGAAGAAAGGGTGCAGAGAAACTGAATTCCCTGTCCCTGATTGAACTAATTATTTCAAATCCAAATATAATGTAGGTGCAATATTATAGATGAACTAGACACCATTGCAAAGTTTATCCTGATAATGTGTTTGGTTGTTGAATCCTGATGGATTTGCGATTAGGACGAAAGTTCGTGAAATAATTATTCAAAAGCACACGTTGTTTAAATCTCTTTCTTTGTGTCGCCATACATTCTCTGGAAAGTTCTGTACCAGCACCTCTATGTCGCCAATCGATAATTTGTTTTGAATAAGACATCGCTGCCACAGAGGGCCAGCAATCGACTCCAGGTTATCCAGTCAACAAAGTATTTGGAAACCCCACATGGGTTTTTAGGGTCAGCAGCCATTGGCACTTATTGGCTTTTGTTGCTAGATTTTTGGTAAAGCTTATATGGATCATATAACTATTGCAACATTTAAAATGTACCCTAAGCGTTCCCTTAGTTCATTCATCTCTCTCTGCAGACAACATAATGCGGCGAGTCTCACACAAAATCCGAAACTATCACATTTTTTGTCGATTCCGACATGTTTATTCAGAGATAATAATAAAGAGCTGAAAGAAAAGTGTCTTTGTTGTAGTTTCGCTAACAAAAAGAACGTCCCAGTGGATTAAATCTGTGAGGTTATAATTGCCTTTTTTATTACAATCATTTCTAGTTTTCAGTTTGATTAATAATAATAAAAAAAATCTCTATAAAATATCTGTTGCACAACAAAGCAAAAGAAAAGTCTTTGGAAGTTAGACATTGTGAATGTTTATCTCAGAGAAGCACAAATTGATTCATGAAGAATGGGTTTTTTTGTCGATGTGCAATCATTTACATGTATGTATAAATACACACGAACAAAAGTAAACTTCAAATGCTTTACAGATAAGGCAAGAAAATTTACATTTAATGTAAAAACTCTGCTACGCTCACATTAACAGCACATAAACCTGCTGGGATTATTCTACATCTATGTTACATTATTTTACACATTGAGCCACTCTTATTCTGACATGGTGTTTGTAGCGGGGCTTTAAAAGCCCGTCCGGTTTGAATCTGTTTTAATCGGTTTACAGTAACCAAGTAAAATGAAGCAAAAGCAATAAAACATACATAAAAAGAAAACATTTTAAAAATAAAACTGTTAAAGACAAAAAAGTGTTTTTACAAAGTAGCGTTGAGATTTATAAAAAGTTTAAAGCCTAATTCAGATTTTTATAAAATTACAAGCTCTGGTTTCTAAAGCTGACAAATTGGGTGATTACTTTTTAGGCTTATGTTTTTTGTCTGGATCCTTTTACACACAACTCGGTCTCTGTGTGATGGATAAACTGGTTTTACAGTCCGGGAATTCCGACTGTACTAGCTTCTAATAAGGCCTGCTTAAGTGCGAACAATCTGCCGAGTATGTAATTTTTTAAACATTACAGATCAGTTCGATCATGGTGAGCCATTTTTTTTTACATTTCAACACTTTCTGAATGAAATGATTCTTTTTTTTTTTTTTTTACTTGGCATTTTTTGATCTGTGATGTTGAATTTTGTTGATGTTGACAATTTGAATTTTCACGCATGAATAGATTTTTTGCAAAATAATAGAACAGATTGATATCCGATGTCAATCCTGACAAAGAGAATAAAACATTTTGGAGCCAATTGTGTTCAGTAGTGAGGGGCGAGACTTGGGGCTTCTGTCTTTTTTCAATCAAAGTATGAATCTTTTTTCATTCATTCATTAAAAAGCCTCTTTAGTCTTATAACAGTTTTGTTTAAAAAGGCAGTGATTAAAGTGCAATCTTGTAATTTTTCCACAGCAGATCAAGCCTAGGTAATTCGTCCAGTTGTAAAGCCCATGTTGGGTGGGTGGGTCGACGTATGATGCTAATCTCAAACGGTTATTGAGGTAGTTTGATGCTATCTCTATATACATTAAATTACCTCAGAAATATTTTAATCTATTATTCCTAATTGTCTGCTAAACGTCAGAAATACTGCAATATTATAATCATGACTGGATTTTGCTAAATAAAGGGCCTCATTATACAAGACGGTCAGACAGAAAGTGACTTTAAAACAAGCAAGTTAAATAAAATCCGTATTCAACCATAGTGAATTTGAATTAAAAATAAAAACGTGGTCTAAAACAACCCAAGCTGACAAAGTCTCTTGCATCATTGCACCATGAAGCTGGAGAGCACCTCTTCGTGTTTGAGTCCATTTCGTGTGATTATTTGCTCAATGGCGATGTAGGTACCCGTCAGAAAGCCGATTAGGCCCACCACACTGATGATTATGTTCTTGATGGTCACCAGAGACGACAGGCCCTCCGTGTGGAAGGCTATGAGCTCCAGGATGGGAGGGAAGATAAGGGCCAGGAAACTGCTACTGACCGAGCCAACCAAAGAGATGACGAGATCCAGCTCCGGTATGAGGACGGCCAGGGCACCTGGACAAAGACAAAGAGGGTTCTTGAAGCAAAAATTTAGGTTTTACAGCACAAGTTTGCAATTGAGATGTTGGCTCCAATCTTTTTTAACGTTTTAATCCATGCATTATGAATATTATTTGCTGCTTTTCATACATTTATCAGTGAGTCGCGACTCTTCTTATCACAAGAACATGACATTCTTGACCAGGTTTTAAACTTGTATCTAGTCTGCATATAAACAGAAAGAAGTCCATGATTAAATAAACAATTGGATTTGATTTGGAAATCAGCCGTCCTCGTTTTAAAACTGCTTAAAGAATTATAAATTGATTCCTCTATGATCATGAGTATTATCTTTCAAACACAAAAATCTCTAAGTATAACCAAACTAAAAAGGATCTGAAATAGTTTCACAATAATCCTTAATTGTTCACTCTTTGCAAAACGATAACATGAGATGTTTCAACTGCAGAAAAGAGATGTGCTGTTTGGGAGCGTCTTCAACAAAATTTAAAATGTCTTTTTTTTAACACAAGTTGTTCTAAGTTTAACAAAGATCGGTCTAAATTAAAGTACCTCCTTTTTACTGAGGGCAGGTGGTTTGATGACTTCATTACACGAGTTCACTTGATTTACAAAAGGTTGAGATATTGGGCAGCAGCTACCACATTCATTTTGTTCCTCCGTGTCTCGTTAGATTATTAGTAATGCATCAAACTGCAAACTTTTTCAAATATTCTTCATATTAATGCTGATTTTTTTATCCGTCAGTGCGAATAATCAGATCCAATTTAACATCACGCAGCTTTAGAAAATTATCACATCAAAAGATGGCGTCTCATAAAGTGGTGAATTTGTCCAACTTTCCAAAGCAATTCTGATGCTATGCTTCAGCAAATAAGCAACAGCAGGAAGCTGTGATCAAGTTTTATTAAAGAAGATGATCATTTGGGCACTGGGCTGGAAATGTGAATGTTATTAAAGAAAGCATCAGTTAGCATGGTAAATGCTGAAGTTCCTCACTTGTTTGGTTAAGTTGCGTAAAGAGTGGGGTGAAGGCTCATGGGCCTCATACTTCACTTCAATCTTATGTAACATCTGTAATGTAAACTTTTATAGTTCAAAGGGTATTTTGTTTCACCCTCATTTATCCAGACGACCTTGTTTATGGTGGATATAAATATTTTTTATACCCCAAGTCTTTGATCCCTCTGTTTTTCATCTATCCATAAGAAGTTTTCATCTGGCTCTCTGACATCCAGATCTGTTTTTTTTTGTAAAGAACATTCAATTAAAAAAAGATCACGACAGCTAGAAAACTTGGCCTTAAAAAGCTATTTTTGTATAAATATGATCTAAAATGTGAAGCACTGTGGTGGGAGTATAATGGTTTGTACACACGACAACAAAGCGGACAATAAAATACTTCCAACAGCTTCTTTATCACGTAAACACGCTGCCTCTCAAGATAAAGCTTTTTAATTGGTGCAAATTTAAGCTATATCAGTTCTCAATATTGATCACAAAATGGCACCTCATTCCTTCCAAAGCTCCAAATTGCTGAGAACAGGAAGCAGGTATGTGAGGAGATCGTAGAACATAGTCATGCTTCCTCAGATACATACACCCAATTTTTCTGTCCAACAATGTCTCATATTTCATTTAAATTGACACAAGAGGCAGCAGGGAGCAAAAAGGTTGGGAAGACACGAGAAGAAGCTTGCTCTTGAGTGAAGGTTGGACGAATGGGGTCAGAACAGAAGACAAGAAAGAAGAAAATTAAGGAGAAGAAAGGAACTCCCACTGGTTTGCGACAAAACTCCAGCTGACAGGATTGTTTTTCACATGCACGTCCGAGCGGAGATCACGCTGATAAAATCACGGGGGGACTAGAGTGATGTCACCTTGGCTAGTTGCTGTGGAAACCAGCACAAACAGCAGTGTAAGAAATTTGAACAAAACTAAAACCCCGGTATCTGTTCTGATGTTCAGCTTCAATGTGTCGATACTTAAGGGTGTATCTGCATCGGCAAAACACACACATAAAACAATGCAGATACACAACAACAAAAGCATAGGCACTCACATGCACTCTACTGTAAGTGCCTTTGAGCAGGGAGGGCAAGTCAGGTGTTCTTGTTCTCCGTGTTTGTTGGTCACACATCACCATCCGCCAATAAAAGACTCTGAACCAAAATCAATGGGGTCGCCACCGCGTGTTGAACGCTGTCACATTAACCTACAGAACAGTGGCAAGGTCGAGCTTTCACGCCCGGAGCACCACGTGCTTCCAGTGAGAACCCGCCACATTCCTACAAGTGAACTGCTCAAGCTTTTCAAACCACATCAGAAGCCATCAAACAGACAGAACGAGGGAGGAAAGGGGAGCTGAGGGAGGAGGCCAACTTGAAGAATATGCTGAGGCTTCATAGGAAAAAAAGCACAAGGCTGCAGCTAAAAGGCTCGCTGGCATCCCTAGAGAGGGAGGCAGAAACGGGATCATCAACCAGCTTCAAAGGGCCAGTGCTGGGATGGTAGCAGCACGTTAATTCCACCACACAAGCTCCTATTTTACAGAAACAAAGCAAAAATACGCAATTTTCTTTTCGCTCTTTTGAGCTTTGGGGTGCCGGAGAGAATTCTGGATAATGTGAATGAAAAAAAAAAAAAACATGCAGCCGAGAAAGAATAGTGGGGAAGATAGAAGGCTGTGTCTTAGAAAGGGCGGGGAATTGTGAGGAGAGGAATCGGTAAAGGTCAGATTTAGATGGGAGATTAAAAAAAAAGTAGAATCATACAGAAAATAAAAGACACAGAAAGCATGTATAAAAGAATGCACAACTTAAAGTCTGAGAATTCGCTCCATTTTCCACTAATATAAATATCTACAGCTTCATCCTGTTGAGTTTTGTTTCATCTTCATATTTTCTTTTCATTTTAGTCGCCACATATTGTAAAAGATTTCTAGTCCTCGCTGCAGTTTATAAACATGTTTTAAATCCAGTGTCACAATCAAGTTTGGGGTTCCCGTTAAAGAGTTGCAGCGCAATCTTATATCTAGTCCTTGAATTTTTAATGTTGTGAACTAAAAAAGCTCATTAAAAGTTTTAAGATTGAAACATCTAAAAAAAAAAAAAAAATCTGAAACAAGATTTATCGAACAGAGTATTAAAATTTTTCCAGGTTTAAAAAAAACAAAACGTTTTTTAGCCTTAACTTGTTTCGTCTTCTAAACAGCTTATCCTGCCTGATTTCAGGCGATAGATAGGATACACCTCAAACAGGTTGCAAGTCTGTTGCAGGGCCACACACACAACCATCCACATAACACACATTTATTGATAGTTCTAATTTCATAGTAGCCAGTCAAGCTAACATGCATGTTTTTGAAGAATGGGAAGAAACCCACGGTGGCATTAATGTCCTCCACGTCTTTAAAATTTGTGTCTCTGAGGAGGAGTTACTTCTTATGTTTTGTTTTTAAGACCAATGAACAGCTTATACAGAGGATTTTCCAAAACTTGAAAAAATAGAATCCCTTACTTGTATTAAATAAATAAATGACAAACTTAGAAAAAGATCTGATCTAAAATTTAAACCTAAAACAAGCCAATCTTCTGGATTCAAAACAAATGAGTTTTTTAGACAAAGGCTATATATTTAGTCCATGGGCTCGATAGTCTCCCGATTCCCTCCGTCATACTAAAGGAAATGGGAAAAAAAAAAAACATATTTTCAGTCATATTTGCCTCTGTTAAGAAGATGTAACAGGTGAAATAGTCAATTTTAAACCTTCCCAACAATCATTCCAAAAATAGTTAAACATCAAAACGGGCACCATTTGTTGAATAGGAAACAACTTCAGAAAAAATGAATCAACTTTCTCTAAAAAAAAAAGGTGTTGAGATAATGACCAGATTTTCTTTTACCAATCGTCTAATTA
Source organism: Neostethus bicornis (assembly GCA_902685375.1). Taxonomy (NCBI): domain Eukaryota; kingdom Metazoa; phylum Chordata; class Actinopteri; order Atheriniformes; family Phallostethidae; genus Neostethus; species Neostethus bicornis. The sequence goes on along the minus strand of CACRXE010000076.1, from coordinate 6,240,729 downwards.
CGAACCCACTCAAGACAAATTTGATGTTCAGAAATTAATTTACTTCATAAAATTTCACGTACAAGTACTCAGTTTTCATTATTGTCACTCCCCGAAAGCACATCCGGATCAGAATCAATGTCACCGTCATCTGATGACACCTCATCGTCACTAGGTTGGTTATTGTCTTTCTCATCAATACCAGCAGAAACCAAAGGCCCTTTAAACCAGAGAGGGTGCAGCTTCTCATCCAACTGTAAACTACCCGTTCCCATCAGTTGGCCTGGTTACCTTGGGCAGGTCGACAGACTTCCATCTGTTGACCTGCAGAAAACTTGATTAAAACGAGGGAAGTTTACATCCTGATTTCACAACAAGGTATACGGACACTTTTGCACATGCTCCCATTGGCCGCTATTTTCGTCAGCAAAATACGGCAACCCCACTTGAACAACGTATCTGCTTTGCATAGGCGATTGAGAGATAAAAAGATAGACACATTTCCCACTTAAATGACCACAAACACTTTGCAGTCGCCGATTCATGCACGGACAAACAATTTATCTGCAGATGTCAAAAGTGACACATCTGGCTCCCGAGCCCTGTTCTAGAAGAGAGAATACTGTACATTGATTGTTTGAATATATTGGACAATTACAACTGAATGGCTACTTAAACAAAAAATTTAATTGTCACATTTAGGATGGTGATAAACCAAAAAAATGGGGGTGTTTTTTGCCCAAGAGAGATTTGGACAAGTTTGAAACAAGACGGCTGTGAGAAGAAAATAAATGAGAGAAACTCATGGAGCTAGTAGATATAAACCATCAGGAGACATTTTCTCAACCAATCCCTTCGCTTTTTAAATCCACTGAGTGAAACGGCTCTTTATCCAATTTCATCCATTTTCTTATGAGCTGGCCAGTAGTTGGGAAGCTCTGGGGCTGAATTAAGCATTAACAGAGACTGTGAGGTTTCTTTTCTCCCCAGTACACCAGAATTTCTTCACCTTGCCACCAGCCAACACCACCCAGTAAGGATCTACAGGACATGGCTGCCTGAAGCTCAGGCAGGCCAGAGAAGACTTTTATCAGGCCCTCCTGGAGTTGGATGATCTTCTGCTCGGTGGACTGTAGCTCATTAAAGACGGAGTTGAGCTCAGATAGCCCAGCAGGCTCACAGGTTGTTTAATCTACGCTGTTGGGATCTACTTAAGCTCAGAAATAAATTATCTCAGGAGGTGTCAATCCAGCATAGGACCAGCAGCCGTGTATAAAACTTCACAAAAAGATCATGGTAAACATAGAGAGAAGACAACAAATAGTATTTCAATAAGCTCAAGAAGTTCACATTCTGAAACGTCCCTGGACTTCTGCTGTGCTAGGAAATGTGCTGACCTTTTACAAATGCCTACACTTCATGCTGCAACTTCAAAGTTCCCACAGCAACCACCTCTGATGCAGCTGCAGTGCTATATTTGTTCTTTAAAACCAACTTTGTCACATATTGTGCCATCTGGCAACATCAAGAAAAGCAGCAGGTCTCTGGGGACATCAGGAAGAGCTTGAGCACAGGGCGGAGGGTTGTGCAGAAGGTCAGTGGTTTGATTGTTGGCTTCAATGAATGACATTGAGAATAAGCGAGAAACTCAAGAACACTTGCGGTGCATTTAATGGATGCAATGCACAAAATAAAGCTGACTGGGATGTGTTGTAGACCAGTGGTCCCAACCTTTTATGCGCCACGAACCAGTTTAGTGTCTGACAATATTTCCACGAACCGATCTAAAGGTGTAGCAGAAAACTAAACAAGACCAGCCTGAAAAACTGGCTTTTTTAATCAATAATAACAAACTTAAAACCACTTTGTCTGAACGAGAAAATTTATTAGCAGCGTCTTTAAAACGTGGAAATGTTCTCTCTGCTCGAACACATACTGGTTGCTATGGTAACTGTAAATGTACCTTCAAAATAAAAGACATGACAAAAACAAAGTGAATAAAAATACTAGTTAGATTCTTTACAGCAAGACTAGATCAATCAGAGTTCTGAGTTTGTTTTGCTGGAACCAGATAGTCTCATATTGACCTGAAACAGTCTGCTTCGTAACTCTGTAATTCCCCTTAGCAAAGAAGCTTCCTGTAGATCGTTGTTTTTTTTTTTTCCTTTTTTTACTAGTTTAGGGGTTTAAATGTAATGAAATGACGCGTCACTGGTGAGTCATTGACGTATGTAAGAAAGAAATTCCGGGGACTTTTCAAATTAAAACATCAGTATGGCTCGAATAATAAACCAAATGGATATAATAAAAGTTATTTCTTTTTTCTGTGCAGCCCAGTACCACATGACCCACAGACCGATCCGCGGCCCGGTGGTTGGGGACCACTGTTGTAGACAGATTCAATCATTATTCAATAAAATGGTGGAGTGTTCTCTTCAGGTTGGGTCCTGCTTAAAGTTGATAACTTCATTTCAGGATTGATCAGGAAACCTCCTGATCAATCCTGATCACAAGTGGATTTGGTATGGTGTCTACAGAGATTTAGGCTGCTGCATTGGTCCGTCTGCTGGAGGCTTCTTTCTTGAGGCGTTCTAGGCACATCCCAACAGGAGATAGATAGATAAAAACTTTATTAATCTCCTGCAGGAGGAATTCTGGTGTCCAGCAGCAACAGAAATTACACAGGCTGTACATACAAAATAAATAAAAAAACAAAATACATACAATAAAAAAATAGGACTCAGTTCCTTCCAGAAACATCTGATCTATTAAATTACCCGAAGGCTAAAGGGACGAACGACATCTTAAAGTACTTAGTCCTGTGAGAGGAACCTGTTACTTCGGGTACTCTTCTGGATTGTGATCACTTCATGTAGAGAGTGAAGGGGGTTATTGAGGATACCCTGCATTAGAGCCCTAATCCCCCTCTCCAAAACAGCTCCCACAGAGTCTACATTTCTCCCCACCACAGATGCACTCTTCCTTATCAGTCTGTCCAGCCTATTGCTGTCCCTTGCCGTCAAGCTGCCTCCCCAGCAGACGACTGCAAAATTTGTTTTTCTTCAATTTTTTTTTTTTTTTTTTCACAGTTGGATAAAAGTTGTAAGAATGTTAATTATTTATTCATCTTGAAGAGGTTTTTGTTTCTAAAAAAACACCCAAGAAGTAGATATTTATATAAATAAAAGTTGCTGAGTTCCTGGATCCTTAGAGATCGGTAATTGGACTTTCACATTATCTTTTGTTCAAAGTTTTTGCTTCTATTTGCCCTTCCTTCTAGCAAAAAGATTATGGTGATTAGGATTACCAAGTCTTTATGCCCATCATGCCTCTGTTTCTTTGCCCACATGGCGCTCTGGGTGCACTTGTCATTGTCAAAAACTTCAATCAATTAAGTCCAATATCTAAAAATTCAGGATCAAACCTCTCCTAGCTGCCCACTGCTGATTTGATGTTGCATCCTCCGCATACAGAAGACTTCTCTGCTCCATTTTTTCCCCCAAAAGAGTGGAACTTAACGTGATTCATTCCACCTCATAATGGCAAGCAGAGGTTCCTGCCTTTGGCAACTATGATACTCTATGTCTTTATAATGAATAATCATTACTTTGTGAACGGTCTTCTTTATAGCAGACATTTGACAGTGTACCAATCATAGGGCAGCAGATGGATATCTACATTCCTTAAACATGTTCATCGATCCTCTGTGACGACCCCAGGAGTCATAAAGGCAAGCTCATGATGTGAATGAGCAATCTATAAACCATGAAGAAGTATAAAAAAGTAACACTGACAAGCCTTAAAAATGCTGATAAGCATTTCCTCTTTAGTCATGCCATCATTTGTAGAGTCCCATCACTTGACTACACAGCGATCTCTTATGATCATTACCTTGACACTAAAATCACCTCTTCTGCACCTTCTTTGGAATAATTCTCTCCTATTGCTACCCCCGCTTTTCCTGTATTATTATACAAACATAACCTCTGGTTCACCTCCCTGTCCTTCCTGCATTGACTGCAATTAAAGTTTTTTTTTTTCATCTGATCATTAAAAACTCTTTCACAAACCATGAGGGATAAATAATGTTGCAATGACGCAGATGTATCAAAATGAGGTAGACAAAAGTGTGAAAGTTCACTTCTTAAGAACCAATAACAACTTTAGAAATGAATGTAATAAAGTTGCAGTGACGCTTTACAGAAAAAAAAAAACTAGACTCTTAGTTTTCTTTTACAGAGTGAAGTTATAAGTTATAGAGTAAGTTCTAAATTCACCATCAGTGGTTCATATCCGTCTTCATCCAAAGCAAGTCATCACTACTTCTGCACAAAATGAAAAGAAATTTAATTTGAGGGAGTAAAAAAATTACACATCAACACGATGAGTCACAACTTCCCATCCCCTACAGACAGTCCAAACATTTCCAAGCAATGTAATTACAAACATTTGTTGAAGGACGTGGTTGTGTCCAAACTAAACCTCTCCTTCTGGATATTAGAAAATTATTTGTATTTCAGGGGGAAATAAAATGAAACATTTCAGCCCGTTGGACATATTGTGAAAGCAATCAAAACCACTAACCCGGCACACAGGATAAACGGTCCCTGTCATCAAGTCAAAGCTACCCATTCAATTTATCGTGGCTCATGGTTGCTTAAAATGAGAAAAATACAACAGTAGCTATGATTGCTACTGTTTGGGGATTCATTTCAAACAGTCTGCTTGAAGAGCCACTGTTCATTTTGGCTGCTATGGCAACTACTTCTACTCTTATTTAAACTTTAACTAGTAAAGTCTAAAAAGACGTGCATTCCAAGGACAACTATTTACTGACAGAAAACAGATGTATGAAACAAGCCAAGAGATTTGGAGGATTACACTCTGATGCCCTCTTTGCATGGGGTACGCACCAAACCTGGACCTCTGCTGCTCTTGGGCGTCACAAGGTTAAAACATGGTTATGAACTGTCTGAAAATTTAAATATTAATAGATTATTTTAATGTGTAGTCATCAGGTTAGAGACTTGTTGCTCTGCGGCGAATACCAGCCTGCTCTGTGGTCAATGATTGTTTCTGAGACGTGGCTTGTGAAACTCGTAATTATGATACAACCTCTCATCTGTCCTTCAGTTAGATATTCCGAAGGAGTCGTGGTGGAAGAGTCAATAAGTCAATCCGAGAGTAACGAAGGGCTTCAGAACATATAAACCCAGTAATAACATGACTGAAACTTAACTTTGCTTCGTTTTCTCTATCTGTGCCGTTGTTCAGGGTCACATCAAATTATACAGGAAGAAGTCGCTAACTCTTCAGAACAATACAAAAAGGGGTGCACATTTGTTTTTTGGAAGCTTGGACACTGTTTACCTACTAAGAGCGAAGACTGAGCACCATCCACCTGCGCAACCTTAGAAGTCTAATTAGCATCACCTAGGATTGAGTATCCAACATGGACGTCTAGTATGTTCGCCGTCCTGTCAAAGAGGCACCTGCACTGGCTAGGCCATGTATGCAGGATGAACAATGGCCTGATTCCAAAAGACATCCTCTATGGGAAGCAAGCCACAGGAACATGGGCAACTGGACGACCTGCCCTGCCGTACAAAGATGCCTGCAAGAGGGATCTGAAGTCGTGCACCTGCACTGGCTAGGCCATGTATGCAGGATGGACAATGGCCACATTCCAAAAGACACCCTCTATGGGAAGCAAGCCACAGGAACGTGGGCAACTGTACGACCTTGCCTGCCGTATAAAGATGCCTGCAAGAGGGATCTGAAGTCGTGCACCTGTACTGGCTAGGCCATATATACAGGATGGACAATGGCCACATTCCAAAACACATCCTCTACGGGAAGCAAGCCACAGGAACGTGGGCAGCTGAACGATCCGCCCTGTGGTACGAAGATGTCTACAAGAGGGATCTGAAGTTGTGCACCTGTACTGGCTAGGCCATATATACAGGATGGACAACGGCCACATTCCAAAACACATCCTCTACGGGAAGCAAGCCACAGGAACGTGGGCAGCTGAACGATCCGCCCTGTGGTACGAAGATGTCTACAAGAGGGATCTGAAGTTGTGCACCTGTACTGGCTAGGCCATATATACAGGATGGACAACGGCCACATTCCAAAAGACGTCCTCTATGGGAAGCAAGACACAGGACCGTGGGCAACTGGATGACCTGCCCTGTGGTACAAAGATGTCTGCAAGAGGGATCTGAAGTCGTGCAACATCAACGCAGCAGATCTCGAGTCAGTGAGTCAGTCCTAGGCGCAATTTCATAGAGCCGATCAAACTATCATATTTTGGAGAGTGGGAGGAAACCGTGGAACCTGTATAAAACCCACATTTATATGGGGAGAACATGCAAACTCAACATAAAAAAGGCTAGTGTTTCAAGCCTCGTCCCAGTTCGGAACTCGAATCTGACCTTCTTGCTGTGAGGCCACCGTGGAGCCCCTTTATTAGTCATGTACTTAGGTCAAACAAAGACCAGAAAAAAAAATATTAAACTAAAAACACGCATTTCAAATCCAACATTTTGAAGAGGAGAAGAAATTTTACTCTGCCATCTGGTGTTTTATATTTGGATTTTTACCTATGCGCTCAATTCGACAGAAAACAAATGTAAAAGAAAATAATTCCTCTCTTTCCAAAAAACCCCCCAAACAATTTACTTCCGGGCAGTGTAGTGAGGACTAACAAGGTGAAATCTGCTTGTTGGCATGCCATTATAGGAACAAAAAAAAGGGAGGTGTTCAAACAAAAGCACAGTGGATGTTTACCTTCTGAAACAAAGGTGGCAATTTCAGAACAAGATTGCACTAAATTGTAAAGCTCTGTAAAACCATATGGATGCCTGCTGTTTGTCCAGAGGTTGGTTTCATGAATAAAAACATATTAGTCTGTTTAGAAGTGACTAACGTGAATCTTGAGCTAAATAAAAAAGGGGGTTGTGCTGCAAAAAAAACAAACAAAAAAAAAAAAAACAACAACAACCCATTTATAGAGGAAAGTGAAAAAGGTCTGAAAAGATTTGTTCCGTTCCGTCATCTTCCGCTTGTTCCGGGGTCGGGTCGCAGTGCAACAGCCTCAAGCGGGCAGCCCAGGTCTCTCTCACCCCGACTGCATTCTCCAGCTCACCCGGAAGGATCCCAAGTCGTTCCCCGGCCAGCTGTGAGACATAGTCTCTCCAGCGGGTCAGGGGTCTTCCCCCTGGGTCTCCTCCCGGTGTGACGTGCCTGAAACACCTCGCCTGCGAGGCGCTCGGGGGGCATCCCGACCAGATGCCCGAACCACCCCATCTGGCTCCTCTCGACCTGGAGGAGGAGCGGCTTGACACCGAGCTCCTCCCGGATGGCAGAGCTCCTCAACCGATCTCTGAGTGAGAGCCCAGCCACCCTGCGGAGGAAGCTCATTTCGGCTGCTTGTACCCGCGATCTCATTCTTTCGGTCACTACCACAGCTGGCGACCATAGGTGAGGGTAGGAACGTAGATCGACTTGTAAATCGAGAGCTTTGCTTTTCGGCTCAGCTCTCTCTTTACCACGACGGACCGATGCAGCGTCCTAGTTTTTGCTGATGCTACACCGATCCACCTGTCGATCTCCCGCTCCATCCTTCCCCCACTCGTGAACAAGACCCCAGGGACAGGACCCTGACCCGCAGGGGGCATTCCACCCTTTTCCGGGCGAGGACCATGGTCTGGGATTTGGAGGCACTAATTCCCATCCCAGCCGCTTCACACTCGGCAGCAAATCGATCCAGTGAGAGCTGGAGATCACTGTGGAGATTTGTAGGTGACATAAAGTGATGAAGCGGTGAGAGTTAACGAATCTGCTTAAGAAACGATAAGTATCTCATTTCGTCCCATTTATCTGGTAGAGTGGGCTAATTTCAAATATGGATATGAGGAACAATGCTAACATATAGACGGAACTTATACAGCCCCAAATTATGATCATAAAAGTAAACTTGAATAAAAAATATTAAAACTTAATTGCTGATACAAGAGGTTGGTCCTGTTTGCATTATTTCTTTTACGGTGTTTTTCATTGATGTTTTTCATCTGGCATTGCATTGTGCGATGTGAAAATGTCAGCGACAGACCTTTCTAGCCTGCCATGTCGTCGTCGGCTGGGAACAGAGACTCTCATTGTACAATAACTGAAAGATGCCAAAAAATTAAACAAACACTGGGTAGATGAGCTGGAGTCTGTCAAATACCAGTTACAACACTGGTTCACATGAGTTCACAGGTGTCACTTGAAATGTGACACGTGGACTAAGGCCTGATGCTTCCACGTAGCAAACAAATATATTTGTGAGGAATGTTTATACAGTCACACACATTACGATGACAATCAAACAGATCAGTTTGGACGAAGTGTGTATGATCGATTGTCTGCCTCTGTGCCACCTTGGTAAGGACCATTGTCCTGTTCATGGTGACAAGGTTGAAAATTCTACCCTGGTGTGGTAAAAAAAAAAAATATCCGACTTTAAACATCTACCTGTCCCAAAAATAGGACCAGTATTGAGACCGGCCATGCTGTTTGGTCTAGAGACAGTAGCACTGAGAAAAAGACAGGAAGGAAACAGAGATGGAGGTAGCAGAGATGGAGATGCTGAGGATCTCTCTGGGAGTGACCAGTATGGATAGGATTAGAAATGGGGATCAGCACATGTATGAGATTTTGGAGATAAAATCAGAGAGACCAGACTGAGATGGTTTGGACATGTACAGAGGACAGAGAGAGAGTACATCGGAAGAAGGATGCTAGATTTGGAACCACCAGGAAAGAGGCCTAGAGGAAGACCAAAGAGGAGGTTCATGGATACAGTGAAGGAAGACATGAAGATAGTTGGCGTGACCGAAGAAGATGCAGCAGATAGGGTTAGATGGAAGAAACTGACTTGCTGTGGCGAACCCCTGAAGGGAAATGCCGAAAGGAGAAGAAGATTTTTTAAAAAGGGAATAAAAAACTTTCGTAATTACGGTGCTAAAACTTGAGTGTGAGAGAGACCAAGTTAATTACCTTTGAATTCTGTTCAACTTTTTGAATCATTGGAGTCTTTTTAAGTTGTAAAAGTTCAAAAGCAATCACAACTTTGTTCCATGTTTGCAGTAGCAGCTATCTTCTTTAGTCACATCTGAAAACTAAGACACTTTCTTTCTTCTTTGAGTTGATGGCATAGCCTCGAACAGTTTTAATTTAAATTTGTATCAAAAAAGTTTACCTTCTGAACCGAGTTTAGGCATTTGTGCCGATGGTGTTATCAGATTTAAAAAAAAAAATGTGCAAACAAGATGGAGGTCTTTCTGGTTTGCACAAAGACATATGAAAATCTAAACTACTTTTTCTTTGAACAACAAACCTATTAAACTGTAAGCACCTAGAAGAAAACTACAAAGACCGTAGAGACAAAAAAGGAGCTGAGCACTGCAGGCAAACATTTCCCAGAGGACGCTCAATTTTATCTTTCAACCAAACAAGGCTGGGAATAAATTAGTAGAAGGATCAAAGACTGTTATCATTCCTTTGACCTGTCTGTGTTTAGTTCTTTTGGTACCACTTTGTTTTGAAGGCTGTATGAAAGTTAGACAGGCTCTTACAATTTTTAAAACTGTGCCAGAATCGGGATTTTTTTTTTTGCAACACTTTTGGTCGGTGGCATTAATCTCAATTTAGTTCACATAGTCCGCTGGACTGGTAAATAGAGTATTTCAATACTACGATCCAAAAATAAGAAAAACACCAATTTTCAAAGGAAGTTTGTTTTTAGAAAACATTTTGTTTGAAAGGCGGATCGGTGCGGCGTCAGCAATAACTAGGACGCTGCATCGGTCCGTCGTGGTAAAGAGGGAGCTGAGCCGAAAAGCAAAGCTCTCAAGATTTACAAGTTGATCTACGTTCCAACCCTCACCTATGATCACCAGCTGTGGGTGGTGACCGAAAGAATGAGATCGCGGGTACAAGCGGCTGAAATAAGCTTTCTCCGCAGGGTGGCTGGGCTCTCACTCAGAGATTGGGTGAGGAGCTCTGCCATCTGGGAGGAACTCGGTGTCGAGCCGCTCCTCCTCCAGGTCGAGAGGAGCCAGATGGGGTGGTTCGGGCATCTGGTCAAAATGCCCCCCAAGCGCCTCGCGGGCGCGGTGTTTTGGGCACGTCCCACCGGGAGGAGACCAAGGGGCAGACCCCTGACCTGCTGGAGAGACTATGTCTCACAGCTGGCCGGAGAACGACTTGGGATCCTTCCAGGTGAGCTGGAGGATGCAGCCGGGGAGAGAGAGGCCTGGGCGGTTTGAGGCTGTTGCTCCCGCGACCCGACCCCGGAACAAGCGGAAGCTGATGGACCGGAACAGAATAAATTATTTTGCTTCCCCGGTCTTCTGTCTTATACCATTGCTTTCAGAGGCTATGAACAGGATGTATCAAGGTTCCCTCAAGGTCAAATATAGTTCCTGTTAAGCAGACCTCTCCACCAGCAGATTCTCCTCACCAGCCGATGGTTTTATTCTTCAGCAACAGAGGTTGTCATTCTTGGTAAAAAAAAATTAGACGCATTGGCGTGTTGATGGTTTTTCAGATTTGACCTTTACGGCTGATCAGGGAAGATATCTTACAAAAGCTGCTGTCAAAACAACGACAACAATGAGACGTTATTTACAGCATGACTGTTCTGAGTGACACGGTAGGAAAGAGACATTAAAATCTGAAGAGACAGTACCTGAAAACAAACCAGAACGGAAATTTTGTGACTTAAAGGGCCCATCTCATGCAAAATTGACTTTCCAGAGTTTTCTACCTTGTAAGAGTGATGTCCGGGTCTTGTATATGTCACCAAAAGGGTTTCTAGATTGATTTAGCCCGTTTTTCACAAATTGCTGTGGATTTCTGGTACGCTCAGACAAATCAACGAATGAGCAGATGTCTAAAGTATGACGCATTTGACGTAGCCAGGACGGACTTCGCACACGCCCCCCTCCGCAGCAAACCCTCCCTCTTCACCGCCCACCCTCCTCACCCGCCTCCACTCTGGCCTTACGCCCTCACAAACTCGCTTTCAACGTCCGATATACAGGCTGGTTCGCTGCTCTGCCTCTTTTTTATTTTCTTGCTTGAATCGCGTTTTTATGATGAATCGACATGATAAAATCTAATTTCAGACGCTACCAAACCGCTACGCACAGGTTTACGCCTGCCTTCCCCCTGCCTTCCCCCTCCCACTCAGAGATGGGCGGAGGAATAGCGTCTCAGTGAGAGCAAAGGGCGGAGCTTGTACTTTCTCAGGACGGGCGGGGGGATGAGCAGACCCGGCCTTTCTTAGTTCTGGGTCTGTGACTGCGCTCCACCAAATCAATATATTTTCATAACTATTGTGTAATGCATGTTGTAAACCCCACATTTTGCGTGTGTCAGTGCATAGGATACAATGTGAAAAGAGTTATTTTGCATGAGATGGGCCCTTTAAAGTTTTTATGACTTATTGGGGTGGGGCAGCATGGTGGCGTAGTGGTTAGCACAGTGGCCTCACAGCAAGAAGGTTGTGGATTCAAATCCCGGGTGAGGGACGAAGTTTGAAACACTGGCCTTTCTGGGTGGAGATCGCATGTTCTCCCCATGTATGCGTTGGTTTCCTCTGGTTACTCCAGTTTCCTCCCACTCTCCAAAAACATATGTGTTAGGTTGAGGATCCGCTCGAAAAGGAGATGTTGCATCTTGCATCCTAATAAAAGTAACTGAGCCATACATTTAATGCATAAAATGTTTGATGTTTTGCGCCAATTCAGAATCTAAAACCTGAAATTGTGATTCTTAACCAGGAAAGCGAAGACCATGTCCTCCATTTTGGAAATGGTATCTTGTCTCAAATTTAAGAATTGTAGGCTTCTTGTTCACAGGTGAAGAAAGAAGGAAGCAGGAGATAAACAAGCAGATTAATGCAGCGTCCACAGTAATTAAGACGCTACATCAATCTGTCTGAGGCTCACCTAAAGTCAACCATTGTACGTACGCACTGAAAACACAAGATCACAAATAGAAGTGGTCCAAACGAGTTTCTTATGCAGGCTGGTTGGCTCCACTATGGAGATTGGAAGTGGAATCCTGAACTTTGCTCTCAGAATACAAAGAATGAACAACAATTTAGAATCTTCAAAAAGTAAAATGACCATTGCACATATTTTAAACCCATTGGTGCACCACAACGTCAATTTTCTAACCACCAAAATCCACTTAGATTGTCTTCCGATCTAACATAGAAACTAAATTCGGCTCAAACCAGAACTTACAAATGAGCATGTCTTTTTTTTTTTTTTTTTTTTTTAGTTATTCTTTGTAAGTTTCATTCCAATAGTCCCAGGGAAGTTTTGCACCCAGTGGGAATCGAACCCGGTTCACCCGGTCAAAACATGGTATATCTACCACTGGGCCTTATTTTTTTTATTTATTTATTTATTTATTTCGGTCACAGTGCAACCTCATATCAATGAAATAAAGAAAATAACCATATTCCAGCAAAGGACCGAAAAGGTAACGGCTGAAGCAAACGCTTATTACGCCGACCCTTTTTTTTTTTTTTATGTCATAATAAAAGCAAAAAGACATAAGTAAATACTAAGTCATCATAATTGTTATAACACATAACATAATAATATCATAATACATCATAACATAATCATAACACATCATAACATATAACATAATCATAATACATATTCGTAACACATAACATAATCATAACATATCATAATTGTTTACTTTTTATAGAAGCTTGAATTTAACCATCAAGACTTGCATATTTTTTAAGTATTAATAACTTAAATTTCTTTTTTAAACACAAAAGATTTAAACACAATTTAAGTTCATCATTACAATTATTCCAAAGATCCACACCTTTAATAGAAATACAGAATTTTTTAACATTTGTTCTAAATTTATTTTTAATGAACACATCATTTCCTCTTAGTTCGTATGGACTTTTCCTAATAATAAACATATTTTGTAGAGAGTTTGACATCATGTTTTTTTTTATCTTAAACATAAATTTTAAAGTGTGTAATTCCACTAAATCATAGAACTTTAATGTTTTTAAATTTATAAATAGATTATTGGTTGGTTGATTATAAGATGAGAATGTTATTGCTCGTATTGCTTTTTTTTGTAAAATATAAATTGGTTTTGTGTTAGTTTTGTACGTATTTCCCCAAATCTCGATACAATAAGTTATATATGGAAGTACTAATGTATTATATAACATAAACAAACTTTTTTTATTTAGGACAAATCTGAATTTATAAATGATTGCTATTACTTTAGACAGTTTATTTTTTGTATAATTTATGTGTGATTTCCAGCTTAATTTGTGATCTATAATCATTTCAAGGAACTTACTGTCGTAAGCTCGTTCCAATGGGGTGTTATTAAGCATAATTTGAATTTGTTTAGGTACTTTTAATTTTGTAAATACTATAAATTTCGTTTTTTCAATATTTAATGATAATTTATTTATGTCAAACCATATTTTTATTTTACTCAATTCTCTTTCAACTGATTGTATCATTTGGTTCAGGTCTTTTCCTGAAAAGTAAAGAGTAATAAGTCTTCTTTTAATAAGTCTTCTTCGTACCTGGGATGTACCTAGGCTACTTAGACATAGAAGAGTATTTTCAGTGACTACTTTAAATAGATATTGCTGTTTAGGTACACGCCCACAAGAGGGTTTGTGCAGCGTTTAGGGCTCCCTGGTGACGTTGGAGGTTATGACAACGTGCAGTGCATAAGAGAGAGTCTGCGCCAATAAATATGTTTAGTTTGCATCAATTTAGTCATATGAAAATGCTATGCAATACAAGCCAAATTTTATTGAACTGTTATATGCAGCTTACCAAGCCTGTGCTGATTATCCTGCATATTACTTTTATATACTGTAATTTTATTTATTATTTTCTTATTGTTATTTTCACCAAAAAAAAAATTCAGATTTTCTATAGGTTTGATAAGTCAACTTTCATCAGAGCTCTTAAAATCAAAATATCCAGACAGGAACATAAAGAAAAGGCCAAATGGAGGATGTGTAGCTGCTCTAAAGAAGACGTGTGTATACCAAACACATCTTTTTAAAAGGGTAAGAAAAAAAAAAAAAAGAAAACCTATGACAGCTGTGCAACCCAACAGCATGTTCCATACATTCCTGATGGGACCTCATCTTTCTGCCACAATGCATAAGAGTGGAAAGATAAATGGTGAGTAGAGAGAGGACGCTCATGCTAAACCCTTGTGTCCTTTCTTGTTTTTATCAAGAGTTAAACAACACACGCAAGCTGCCGCGATTGTGCCTGTGGCAAAGTGACTTAAATACAGGAGGCATTTCAAAGGTAAAAATTAAATGACCGGAACAAGAAGTAAAAACGCTGTTGTTTATTGTCAAAAAAAAGATTAAGACAACTCAAGAGAAGAAGCTGAATTTGAAATGATAGTTCTTATAAATCACCACAGGAATAAAACATGGCAAGTATGAGTGGATCTATTGAATTGAAAATACTTTATTGATCCCCAAAGGAAAATTTCAGTGCTGCAGTGCAAATATAAAGACAGGATGACGAGAGGATGTAAGGTTTTTTAAAGAGTCTGATGAAGGACCGCAGAAATGATTCCCTGCCCCGCTCCTCCGAGCAGTGGGGTTGCAGGAGTCTGTCAACGAAGCTACTCCCAAGATGGTCCACAAATTCACAGAGGGTTTGGGAGAGGTTCAAAATGTTTGACGATTCAACCACGTATCCAGTCCTCCCGGTTAGCTAGTTTAGTTTGCTGATGTCCTTTGGTCTCCACACCAGCTCCCCAACAGATCAAGGAGAACAGGACATGGACACCCTCTTCATGATAGAACCCCAGAATACGGGGATCATTGTGCTGCAGGTGTTGAAGGACCTGAGCTTTCCCAGGTGGTAAAGTCAACCCAGGTCTCTCCTATAGGTGACGTCTGTGCTGATGGACCAGCAAGTTTACCGCTCTTGAGAACGCCAGAAATCTGTACAATGAGACGATCTCCTCATATGATCGATCGCTAGAGATTGGGGGCGGTTAGAAACCCCTTCCAACATAAGTCCACCACTATCCCTTTGTGTGGTCACATTTAAGTGTAGATGGTTCTCCCAATAAAACCTGACAAAGCTCTCCACCAGGCCTATGTCCTAATCCTCCACTCCGTTCCCCACACACAGAGAACCCCTTGTGGTAAAGAAACTAAAACCAAAACAACTCAGAGCACTTTTAAATATTTATTATAAATGGAAATTGGCTTTGATCACTGGCTTTGATCAAAATGAAAACAAAATTAAACATATCTTATTTCACAGTGTGGTGATACTGATGGTAGTAGTGATCGGTAGTACTGGTAGTACTACCAACCTGTAAATTTTGCTGCTATACATAAAAAAAAAAGCACATAAAGGAACCCCTATGAAGTGGTGTGAATTAGAACCAGGGGAGACTGATTGAGAGTGAACGGAGCATCGGGAAACTGTGATTGAGGCCTGGTTATTCATCTAAGCAGTACATAAACAGCAGATACACTGTGATTTTCCACACACAATTTCTTTTACAGGGGGGTAGAGTCTGAAGGAAAGAAAATACCCAGTGAGCAGCTTTTGTCTTAATGTTGAAGTCAGAGGCCAGTGAAGAAAGGGCAGACTAGTTGGAGATGATAGAAAGAATAAAAGGTCAAATGCGTATCGGTTTAACCAAGGTCTTCAGAAAAAAAATCTCTGAACACACAAAATGTCTAACCAAGAAGATGCTCTGCAGCAGATGACCACAACGGGTTGTTCCTCCTGGTAGCTAAACAAAAAAATAAGGCTTTACCTCAAAATTGCTCACCAAAACCGGACGGTAAAAGATGAAAGTCACCAAATTTCAAGTCCCAATTTTAATTCCACGTGCAGATAAGCACTAAATAAGCTTCACCTTTTTCAATTTATTCCTTTGTAATCAATACTGTTTATATTATAACGAATGTACACAAAAAAATACATAAAAAATGATTGAGAAACAGAACTAGTTTTATTCACATTGATCATACCAAACATCAAATATATTTTACTAACGCTAAGACAAAGCCAACCATCTCTTTGTGCCTTCTTCCAACAGGATAATACACCACCACTCAAAGCTCGGATCCTCTCCGGTGGCTTTCTTTGGCATGACAATGAGTTTGCTGCACTTCATTTGCTTCTACAGTCTCCAAATCTCAGTCCAATGAAGCAGCTTTGGGATATGGAGGCGATTTTCATCGTGCATGTGCAGCCAACCGGGTAGCTGCAGTGGTGTTGATTTCTAGCAAAGCCTTTGAGAATCCCAACACCTTGTTTAATCTGTGACACCAGAACGGAATGAGGCGATCCAACATACATCTAATTGGATAGCAGATATATGTATGGAGATTAAGCCGATTTTTTAAAACCTTTTCCAACCGGATTTAGATTACCGTAATTTCACGACCATTAGGCGCACCGTACGAAAAGGCGCAGCATAGGATATGTGCGCCATTGCTGTATTTAACACACACATAAGGCGCACCGTACGAAAAGGCGCAGTCTCAGTCACACACCGCCTTACAACAACACACACGCAAGCATGCAAATGTGCGTATTAAAAAAATTGATCGGGAGCAAAACTGAGTTTGGTTGTACTTTATTTAAGTAGTATAAACAAGCACATTACCGGTAATAGTCTTTATTCAAATCCGTCCTCCTCTGTTTTGGAATCGAACAGCTGTGCAAAATCCAACAGAGCAGGTCAACTTCGCTCCTCGCTGTCAAAGTCACTGTCCGTACTATGCGGCTCCTCAGAAAGGATACCAGCTTTTGCGAAAGCTCGGATAACAGTACCAGTAGACACGTTATTCCAAGCATCTACAATCCATTGGCAAACTGTAGCGTAACTTGCCCGGCGCTGCCTTCCACCCTTCGTGAAACTGTGGTCTCCTTCGGTCATCCATCGCTCCCACGCCGCTCACACTTCACTCGTTAATGTTCTCATGCCTTTTCTTTCAGGTCTGCCTCGCGGGCACCGCGTTTTCTTTTAGGTCAGCCTTTTCTCACACACAAGGTGCACCGCACGAAAAGGCGCACCGCTCATTTTGAAGAAAATCTAAGACTTTTATATGCGTCTTATAGCCGTGAAATTACGGTACATTAAAAAGTAGACGCACTTTCTCTGTCCCAACTTAAACAGCCTGAGACAGCTGTGTTCTTGTGTGGCTGTTTCACAAACCTGTTACCTGTCCGTACAGCTGAGTAATAACCTCACACAACTTTGTGTGGATCCTGAAAGACAACTGAAGACCTTTGGGCATTTTTTTTGTCAAGCCCTGTAACGTAACAGAACCGTGGCAGAGCAGTACAGCAATCCCCCGGCTGCCACTCAGGCTCTCTGATTCAAAACGGCATCAACATCCACAGAAAGCTCCTCGCCCCTCAGCCTATCTCTGTTAAATTAGAATAGAGCGCTCACTTCACAAGGAATCTCAGAACATTGAAAGGAACTGACCTTTTGAGTGGGAGTACAAGTCAAAGTAGAGCGCAGTGGAGAAAGGAAGCGTTTGCTTAGGGCACTCCACTCCACCACTTCTTATCTAACTGTGGAGGAAAAGCCTTTGTTGTTGTGGCAACTTCTAAACATCAAGGTTTGTTTTACTGCTTTGTCCATTAAAAGACAAAAAAGAAGCATTTTAGATCTCGGAGAGGAGAATAAATTGTCATTGCTCCACAATTTGTGACATTTTCCATTTTCTGAAAAGTGTTTTTGCATCTTAAACAGCCTTCCTGAATCATTTCAGGCAGATTAAATTAAATAAGATAATAAATCTGTGTTATTTGTGAGACAAATCCATACTGCAATTTCAGATTGAAATATCTCAATAAGTTATGTACTTTCTTACAAATCAATTTGGTAATGGGTTTGGTAACTTGTAAATGTGGTAAACTGGAAAATGGTGTCCTCTTTGGGTCAGGAACAGGGTTCTGCTCCAGGAGGGGGCATTAAAATAATTCAACCTCTTCTCCATGAGACAAGAAAAGATGTATCAGGTGAACCCGCAGTTATTAGACTGATGTTTTTATCTGTTGTAAGCAATACTCTTAATTACCAAATATACTTATGATGGAATGCTTATTTAAGGCTACCTAATATGGGATGTAACCGAAAGAATGAGATTGTGAAACTTTGTGGTCTAGATGAGTCTCGATTAGGTGTCTGGCTTTACGTCATGAAATAGGGCGAGAAACTTTACCATCTAGAATGGGCTCAGAGTGGAGCTACTGTGTTAGGTAGAAAATGGCAATTTCTGGATACTTCTTTTGTTACTGCATCTTTTATTACTTTTTTTATTTTTATCATTCAAAAGTGTTCCGGTCCGTTCCATCATCTTCTGCTTGTTCCGGGGTCGGGTCGCGGGGGCAACAGCCTCAAACGGGCAGCCCAGACCTCTCTCTCCCCGGCTGCCTCCTCTAGCTCACCTGGAAGGATCCCAAGTCGTTCCCCGGCCAGCTGTGAGACATAGTCTCTCCAGCGGGTCCGGGGTCTGCCCCTTGGTCTCCTCCCGGTGGGACATGCCCAAAACACCCCGCCCGCGAGGCGCTCGGGGGGCATCCTGACTAGATGCCCGAACCACCCCATCTGGCTCCTCTCAACCTGGAGGAGGAGCGGCTCGAGCTCCTCCCGGATGGCAGAGCTCCTCACCCGATCTCTGAGGGAGAGCCCAGCCACCCTGCGGAGGAAACTCATTTCGGCCGCTTGTACCCGCGATCTCATTCTTTCGGTCACCACCCACAGCTGGTGACCATAGGTGAGGGTTGGAACGTAGTGTCTTTTAAGTTAATGTGTGGCTGTAGTTTGCAACTCGTAGCTGCATCATAGAGAGTATTTGTTCCACACTACTATGTAAGATATATAGCAGTATAACCTTTGTCTCCGTTATTATGTAAAAACACACCTTTTTGTTTTACCCTTCTTTACCCCACTACTCTGTAAGAACACTTCTCTTGTTTCCACAGCTGTATAAATAAAGCAGACAGGATGCATATTCCCTTGTAGACACTGGTTAAGTCTGCTAGAGTGTGCTATCTTTGTTAACAAGTAAAACAAGAGTCTCTCGTTTTCTTCTCCGGTCAGCACAGCTCAGGGATAAAAATGAATAACTTTTCCATCTAACACAAAGCTCCTGTCGCTTTGATAGAAGCTAAATGGGGGTTCTAGAAAGACTGGGTCCACCAGTTGGCCTGAGAGTTACTCAAGACCCGTCTATTCGAGCTGAGAAAAAAAATCCTGGGGAGCTACCGAATGAACTGTGTTTGGGCAGGCCGGAACGAATGGGGAAAAGTGTTGGGTTTATAGAAGAGTAGAACGAAAAAGAAGAAAAAAATAAAAACAAATTTGAGTTCAAAAAGTTATTTTGTCTTCTTTATTTCTTCCTCCATCTTGAGCAAAACAAACAAAACTCATTATAGCAAAGAAGTTAAAATGCATATTGAGCACACCTCTCCCACCTCAAGGCTTTCTACCCGGAGGGAAACATGCCTATTGTCGAGTTACTGAGATTTTCATGCATGCAGCAGCCATGTAATTCCTCCAACACCTCCTCTGCCCTCCCTCTCTTCATTCCCATTCCCTCTATCATTCAAGCGTACATCCCTGGCGTCCCAGTGGAGGAGTCTTCCTTTCCTCTTGTACCACATGCACCGTTTCCATCTAAAGAAAGCCCTGCGCGCACATGTGTACCCCATCTCCTGTTATTAGCTCATCAACATGAGTGTGCAGACACCTCTACAGCACGACAAATGCCATTTTCATACTTCTCCATAGGTCCAAACTGCAGCGCTTACATGAAATGAAGTTGAGTGCCATGCAGTGAGAAATGAGCGGAGATGACCTGAGAGGGGAAACATTTTTACATCTATCTTCAGAGTTGACGTCTCTCGATTGCTACACTGTGTGATAAAATGTACGCGAAATAAACACCAAGAATTGACATATCAATAATGTCCTTACTATAATTTCTGTATTGATCTGCAGCTTTGGAAACAGTTTGAATTTTCTTGAAAAATAGGATCATTTGGTTGAAGTTGTTAACTTTTAAAACTGCTGTGAAAGTTGGCTGTAAATCCTTTAATTTCTCCAGATTTGAGCAGGACGATCAATCCTACAGATATAAAGACCTGCACTATTTCTACATTTCAAGCAATTGATGATGCAGCTTTAAAGCGCCAAGACATTACATCTGGATGTAGTAAATCTGTGAACAAATTAGGATATGTGCAAAGGCCTATTAATTTGTGAGATTACTTACAAATTACCCTCATTTGTTCAAGTATTAAAATACTATTCAAAAGCAGAAAAAAGTCTTAAGGATTGTGCTCAAATTTCAAACTCAAATATTAAATCTTAAATCCCATTTGCAGGGGATAAAAAGTATCCCTGAACTTCAAGAAATTATAAATTTACAGAAGCAAATATACTTGAGTAATTTTCTGAATTTTAAAACTGTGCCAATATTGCAGTTGCACATCCTCTGTCAGGGTTTGTGGATGTGGAAGGAGGGGGACCCAATTACAGGACATCAAAACAAGGTTTATTAAACACAATTCAGGTAAGCCTATAAAGCAAAGGGCACAGGATTAACTCAGGATTCAAAAGTTCAAATAATAACAGAGTTCAACCTTGGTCAGGCAACCAGGAAGACCTGGCTGGAAGGGAAGGTAATGACCCAACAAGAGAGTAGGGGTGGGCGGATCGATCCTAATATCGATAATATCGATACCTACGCTAGTATTGATATTGATCGATACTCCAACGACAATATCGATACTTTGGTTGAAGTTTTACCCCTCGCACTTTGCTTCCGTTTTTTTTTTTTTTTTTTTTGTAAAAAGGCAACCTAACTTATCTGTCAGCAAAATATGCTTAAATGCTGTCTGTCGCACCTGTATGCTGAAGCGAGGCGGCCCCGCCCCCTCCCTCCTTTCTTTCGCTTTGACTTGTCATAGGACTCAGCGACTCGGGGCAAGGAGACAAACAAAAAAAAAAAAAAAAAAACGCAAGTCGGTAAAAGTGGAGAGAGATGGAAGGAAAAAAAAGAAGTAGCGTGTTGCTGTACTTTGAGGCTGCACCTCAATGGTGCGGCTTTGAGCTGCACCATTTGCAGAACGGCTGTTAAATATAATGGTAACACTACAAGTTAAAGAATCACCCCAAAGAAAATGAGCAACGGGCACGCAACTGGGTACTTCTATCGATCTATCTACCAATCTGTGTATATACATACGTATACTTGGTCATACTATTTATATGACCCTAACCCTTCATTCAAAAATAGTCATTTAAAAAATTTAAATATCGGTATCGATATTGGTATGGGCGATATTGGTCTGGTGTTTACTCGGTATCGGATCGATACCAAAACTTGCGGTATCGCACACCCCTATCCAACAAGAGAGTCTGGGGTGATTGCCCTTAAATAGGCAGCAGGCTGACGATGCACAGCTGATTAGTACCAGGCTAATCACCCAGGTGTTCAGGATAAGGTTGGAATCCAGGTGAGGGAGGAAGGTCCAGCGCTCCCTCTGGTGGCAGGCGAGGGGATCCCGACATCTTCCCAGTTAAAACGAAATTGCAAAAAGATGTACTATGAAGACTATGCAACACTCTTGCCAAAAGACTACCACAGAATTTTATACACGTGCTAACAAATTCCACGTTGATGTTTTTATCTTTAAAAAAAACAAGAGTTCATGTTTGAGTTAAAGTTGTCCTTTTAGAGTAACGTATTTTCACGACAATAGGGCCAATAAAATGTTTCTCAAAATGTACAGCCTTATGTGTTGTTGTGGGACATCGGAAAAGCGCTGATATAGGTGAGGACAACAGGAAAACGATAAAGAAAGAATTTACGGACGTGAAAGAAGATGGCGAACACACTTACTAAGACTGGGAGGCTGCGCCGGGTGAGTTACGATACAACTTGTTTGTAGTTGCTTGAGCTAACATCTTGGCTTGCATTGTTCTCTAAGCTTTCACAAAAAAGGCATCACTAATGAAGCCATACGGCAACGAAACAGACTGGCAATGACGGAAGGGAATCTTTTTTTATAGAAATCTTTTTTTGAAGAAATCAAACATGGCCAAGTTGCCCTTGCCCGGACGCGGGTCACCGGGCCCCCCCCTTGGAGCCAGGCCCGAGGGTGGGGCACGCGTACGAGCGCCTGGTGGCCGGGCTCAGCCCGAACAGGGGACATGGGCCGCCCTTCCAGCGGACTCACCACCTGCAAGAGGGGCCATAGGGGTCCGGCGAAGGAGGAGATGGGTGGCAGCCAACGGCAGGGACCCTGGCGGGCAGATCCTCGGCTGCATAGGCTAGCTCTAGGGACGTGGAATGTCACTTCTCTGGTGGGGAAGGAGCCCGTGCTAGTGCGCGAGGTTGAGCGGTTCCGGCTAGATATAGTTGGACTCTCCTCGACGCACAGCTTGGGCTCTGGAACCAGGCCTCTTGACAGGGGCTGGACCCTGTACTATTCTGGAGTTGCCCTTAGTGAAAGGCGCCGGGCTGGAGTGGGCATACTTGTTGCCCCCCAGCTCGGCTCCCGTTTTATAGAAATTGATGAGAACTTTAATAGATTCTTGGATGCTGATTGATCGAATATTGAAAAAAAAAAAAAAATCACAACCAAACTCAGTTTTGCTCACGCTGCTTTTTTTTTGTTTGGAAAAAAAAACAAAAACAAACTAGCATGCATGTTTTCCTAGTGAGCTGGTTTGCTAATGTGCCCAAAATCTGGTGCGCCATATGGTCGTGAAAATGCTGTACTTTTTTTATGTTCTATTGGAAACAAAAAATATAATGGTACACTGTTGCCATTTTAAAAAAAATAAAATTAGCTATTGGCAAACAGAAAAAAACAAAATAAGAAATCCAAAGATGGGATTTCCTGCAATCTTAGATTTATCAAAGAACCTTAGTTTTGCCAAACTTCGACAGGCTATTCTCATGGTAATCTTATTGACATTACAAATTCACAAAGTAATATATCCCAGACAACTTTGAACATGTATTCATTTGAGATCACTATTATTTTAGAATAAAGACCGGAGAAAAAATATAAAAGGTGTGTTTCATTTACGAGGCCAAAATGTTGTTTTTTGATGCAACCTCAGAAAAACAAAATTATTACCAATAAAAAAAAACACCAGGAACACAATTTTGTTAAAAAACATAGTCATAGATTTAAGGAGCAGGGGGCATGTTTTCCCTTTGCTGTATATTAATTTAGAACCAATGAAACAAGGTTCTCAGCTTGCATCCTCTCATTAACAAAAGATTGGTCATCGATTGTGCAGGCCTGACTGCAAACTCCATTACCTGTCTTGTTTTCTGGCAGAGTAAGCTGTTTTGAGAACCTCAGTTGCCCTTTTTCCATCTTAAAACAGTCCTAAAAACAGCAGTATAGCATCTTTGACATTTAAACTTGGCTCCATTAGATACACCAGTTTATCACTGACAGTCTTCCTGGGAAAGATTTTTTTTTAAATTGGGTCTTTCTAAACATAATGGGATAAAACTTAAGTTTGAAATATTAGTACCTGATTGTTTGCTTTCCAATAAGCTTCTGACCATTTTATCAAGATTTAAGCCTTTAATTTCTCTATTTTGTTGCAGGTGTTTAGATCAGTTAAGTTAAAACTTAAAAATAAACTTTAGTCATTACTTGTAAAAAGTTGACTTTGCAAGCAACTATATTTTGAGAAAATCGAAGGCAAGAGATAAAGGGGGAAAAAATATCGAAGCAACGGCTCAAACAGCAAAAATGATTTGGTAGGAAGCAAAATTACATTTTCAAGTTCACACAGAGAAATAAATTTAATGAGACATAAATAAGCACATAAATACAATTTATTGATCTGCAGAGAGAAAAAGTAGCAAAACAACTTTAACTCTGGACGCAAGTCTTGAGAGACATTATCAAGATGTTTTTTATATATATATATTTTACTGGAATCGATATGGATTTAAAACAAAAATTAAACTAATTAAGCTGAGCTCATTTTAGTTACAAAAATTGAACAAAGTTTGTTTGAGGACTATCAGATTTTTGTTCTGATTGTTTATTCATTCATTCATTCATCTTCTGAACTGCTTATCCCTGATGGGGTCACGAGCTTGTCAGAGCCTTTCCCGGCTGATTTAAGGCGAGAGGCAGGGTACACCACAAACAGGTCACCAGTGTGTTGCAGGGCCACACACTCACAATCATCCAGTCACACATTTATTCCTCTGGGCAATTTCATAGCAGGCAATTAACCTAACATGCATGTTTTTTGGAGGGTGGGAGGAAGCCACCTACCCTCACCCATGGTCACCAGCTGTGGGTGGTGACCAAAAGAATGAGATCGCGGGTACAAGCGGCCGAAATGAGCTTCCTCCACAGGGTGGCTGGGCTCTCACTCAGAGATCGGGTTAGGAGCTCTGCCATCCGGGAGGAGCTCGGTGTCGAGCCGCTCCTCCTCCAGGTCGAGAGGAGCCAGATGGGGTGTTTCGGGCATCTGGTCAGGATGCCCCCGGAGCGCCTCGCGGGCGAGGTGTTTCGAGCACGTCCCACCGGGAGGAGACCAACGGGCAGACCCCGGACCTGCTGGAGAGACTATGCCTCACAGCTGGCCGGGGAAAGACTTGGGATTCTTCCGGGTGAGCTGGAGGATGCAGCCGGGGTGAGAGAGTCATGGGCTGCCCGTTTGAGACTGTTGCCCCCGCGACCCGATCCCGGAATAAGCGGAAGATGACGGAACGAGAGGAAACCAGAGAAAAGCCAGACATACACGGGGAGAGCATGAAAACTCCATACAGAAAAGCCAGTGTTCCAAATCTCATCCCCACCTGGGATTTGAACCCTGACCTTCTTGCTGTGAGACCACTGTGCTAACCACTGTGCCACCTCGTTCTGATTGTTCTCAAAAAGTCGCCCAAAATATTTTAAAAAAGAAAAGACATTTCTAGGGTGGAAGAAGAAAAGCTAACGTATATTACACCATGTACAGCTGTGTCTAGTGCATCTAAACAAATGTGCAAACATTATTTAATATTTCTTATGAGTATCTCTCTTTTTTTTCTAATTCAAAGCCTTTTTTTATTTTATTAACAATTATATTTATGTGTAAGTTTATTTTAAAACATATGATTGAGGCTAATTTATCTAAATTCATCAATTAATTACTGCTGCTTTTAATTGACCAGAAAATTAAAATAAAAATGTAAAAGATCTAATCATGTTTATATTATGAGAATATGACTGAAGAAGACTCAATTTTTCTGCCTTTTTGTGACTGTAGATTGAGAATAAAGAGAAGGCAGGAAAAAAATGAAAATATCTAGTCAGTTTAACATAAGCATGCCCTCTACTGCCTGCAGACTGCCTCCACATCCTCACAATAACTGGCTGGAAATCAAGCTTCGGAAGCACAAAACAACAACAGGGTTCAGGAATCAGCAGTCCTGACGAGATGGGAATCAATAGCAATTGGAGGTTTATTGCTGCTATTACAGAACCATTACAGGGAACTCTGTGCTCATGCCTGGAAGTGGGTCAGGGATGAGAGCAGATAGGAAGAAACATGTCTGAGAGTCTGTTAGAAACATGTGGCTGCTAGGATACCCGGGTTAATCTCCATCAAGTCGCCAGCAAGCCCATCGAAGAAATGCCTCCAAGTACACATTTCACACAGAAGCACATTTAAGGTGGACAGAAGTGATTTAAGAAACACCCACCGGCACCTAGAAGTGCACAAGCAATCAATTGTAGCAGCGCTAACAGACACACTACGGATGGAAAGACACACTCACGCATCAAGCTGCAAATACCTCACTTACATGAAAATATAGAAGAAATTTTAATATCGTTGTGTAAACATTTAAACATAAAACATAATCTGCCCCATTTCAAACTTTCATTTTTCCGTTCCGTCATCTTCCGCTTGTTCCGGGGTCGGGTCGCGGGGGCAACAGCCTCAAACGGGCAGCCCAGGCCTCTCTCACCCCGGCTGCATCCTCTAGCTCACCTGGAAGGATCCCAAGTCGTTCCCCGGCCAGCTGTGGGACATAGTCTCTCCAGCGAGTCCGGGGTCTGGCCCTTGGTCTCCTCCCGGTGGGACGTGCCCGAAACGCCTCGCCTGCGAGGCGCTAGGGGGGCATCCTGACCAGATGCCCGAACCACCCCATCTGGCTCCTCTCGACCTGGAGGAGAGGAGCTCGACACTGAGCTCCTCCTGGATGGCAGAGCTCCTCACCCGATCTCTGAGTGAGAGCCCGGCCACCCTGCGGGAGAAGCTCATTTCGGCCGCTTGTACCCGCGATCTCATTTTTTCGGTCACCACCCACAGCTGGTGACCATAGGTGAGGGTAGGAACGTAGAACGACTTGTAAATCGAGAGCTTTGCTTTTCGGCTCAGCTCTCTCTTTACCACGACGGACTGATGCAGCATCCCAGTTATTGCTGATGCCGCACCGATCCGCCTGTCGATCTCCCGCTCCATCCTTCCCCCACTCGTGAACAAGACCCCGAGATACTTAAACTCCTCCACTTGGGGCAGGACCCTGTCCCTGATCCGCAGGGGGCATTCCACCCTTTTCCGGGCGAGGACCATCGTCTCGGATTTGGAGGCGCTTATTCCCATCCCGGCCGCATCACACTCGGCAGCAAATCGATCCAGCGAGAGCTGGAGATCACGATCCGGTGAAGCCAACAGGACCACATCATCTGCAAAAAGCAGAGATCCGATCCTGAGGTCACCAAACTGGATCCCTCCAACGCCTCGGCTGCGCCTAGAAAACTTTCATTTTCTTCAATTTAATTTCTAAAGCTATGAGGACAGAAGACCAAAAAAGCCGAATCAACATCTGATCTCACACTTGGTGTGACCATAATATTGGCGCCACGAAGGGCAGCCTGCTGCGGTGTAAGGAGTGGGGAGGAGACGGCAGCTCAGTGGTTAAGCGTTCGTGCGCCGACCGGAAGTTCGCGGGTTTGCGTCCCACAGAGATCACGTCTAGGGTCCTTGGAGAAGACACCTAACCCCCGCTTCTCCCACCATTGGCGCCGTCGAAAGGCAGGTGTAAGGAGTGCAGCACACAAATTTCCCCGGTGAGGGATGAATAGAGTAATTCATTTCATTTCATATTTGCCTATTGAGGCCAGTGGAACAACTACGGTTGCAGTAACTTTGAAAGTGCAGCAAAAAGCTGATGAAAAAAGTAAGGAGACTTTGGGGATGAGTTTGTTGGGGTGGGCAGGAGTCTGAGTAAGAGTTAGGACACTTTGTAGGAACACTACTGAGTTTAATCGCCTCTGACTTGCAACCTTTCCCGTCAATGAGGAGCCACCTTTGTGTGTTTGTGTGTTCCCTCTACTGTCACTGAAACAATCTGTACATGGAATCCTTTTAGATAAAAAGAAATGTTTAGGATTGTTTCAGAAGATATTGTTATTTTATTAATAGTAAAAGTAAAGCAAATAAAATGAATAGAATTGTGATATTTTTTATCGCAAGAGGCCGAAATGAGCTTCCTCATCTTCCTCAGCCACACGGTGGCTGAGCTCTCAATTAGATGGAGTAAGAGCTCTGCCGTCTGAGAGGAGCTAGAAGTAGAGCCGTTGCTGCCCGGGTCAACAGAAGCCAGATCGGGTGGTTTGGGCATCTGGTTAGGATGTCTCCCGAACGCCTCGATGGTGAGGTGTTTTGGGCACGTCCCACGAGGAGGAGACCCAAAGGCAGTGCCCGGATCTGCTGGAAAGACTATGGCTCACAGCTGGATAGGGAACACTCCAGGATCCTCACGGGTGAGCTGGAAAATGCAGCCAGGGTGAGAGAAGCCTGGGCTTTTCATTTAAGGCTGTGGCCCCAGATAAGCAAAAGGGAACAGAACAGTATCACTTTGGGCTGCCCTAAATTACTTTGGACCACTTTCCATCTTTAAAATTGTATGACTTTTACTCCTTTGTCTGCACACCAACAATCCTAAAGTTTAGCTACCATGACAGCACAACATTTCCCAGATTTTTTTTTTCTCAGCAATGCACAACTATTTTATTTGATCCTTTTATTTGCTCGTAACTACTAAAACATTCTAAAAAACTTATCCTGTTCAGCACAGTAGCTGGTTAAACAGTTTCTTGTAAGTTGTTAAAATAATAAGGTTATTTTTTTAAAAAAGGAAACAGTTATTGGATAAAATCTCCTAAATGCAACTGAACTTATTCAATGAAGATTTTCCTCTTGTTCTGTTTTACCAGTTTTTTCTGATCTTAATGAGATTCCTCCTAATGACAGTTTGTTCAGTCTACATCTTACATCTTGTTCCTCTCAGAACGTCCCTCGTGCTCTCTTTGTCCTCGCTCCCTCTGGTGAAGTCCTTTAGGGTTTCTTTGTAGAATCAGCCATTGTACCGTTACCAGGCTGAATGTCTAGCTCACTGTATTGTAAAGGAGAATGTTGCTTAAAGCCACTGGTTAAAAAAGAAAAAAAAGGTTTTCAGCCACTGATGTATGAAATTTTATTTTATTTTCATCTTTTTCATATAGAATACAACGCAGCCAGTTGGTTTCCTCTATCTAACCTAGAGGTGAGATCGGGCCTAAAAAATCCAGCCCGACCCGGCCCGAGCGCGACCAATTAACTTGATTTGCGGGCCCGAGTTCGAAACAAGCCTGAAATGTCTTATTTTATCCGGGAAGGAGGATTATTTATAAGTAGGAACCTTTTCATGAACACACTTTTTTTATTAAAAAAAATTTTTTAAAAATCACACTACAGGACCCCTAACACACTTGTCTGTGATGGCCTGCTTAGCGCGAAGAGGAGGGACGGTCTTTGAAACAAATGATAAACTAGATCTTTAACGATCATCACGTTTGCCAGTCCAGCTGTTTAAATGCCTGCTCAGCGTCGAGGTGCCAGTCTTTTTGGTGTCGTATGAAATCAAAGCGCCACACTGACGACACTCAGCGAAGCCAACGCAAGTTTCTGTAGCGTTTTGAACAATAAATTTGAATCTTTTCCACACCTCACTCTTACCGGTGCGTGTTTGTCTTTTCAGTTCTCCTGCCTTTAGTTTATCCTTAACTTCTTGCTCCTTCATATTGGGGATACCAGTTCAAAATAGATACAGACGTGCGCAGGGGAAGACAATCAAACTAAGAGGGGCCGTTCGCATGTGCAGAGCATGCTCTGGCTTTGCGGATCCTGTTTAGTAGTTAAACATTACTTCTCTGTTTTATCCAAATTATTAATTTTATGACAAGTATTTCTTAGTTTAGTACCCACATATCGTTTTAGTTTACATTTTAAAAACATATATTTGAAAAAAAAAGTCAGCGAGAGAGAAGCCTGACCCGACCCGAGGTAATGATCGGCATTTTAGGCCCGACCAGTCGGGCCATTGAGAAGACACTTTTTCAGCTTCTTCTCAATGCACATTTTGTCAAAATAAGTTCTCTGGTTTGTTGTCATATATGGTGGTATCATCGGTCTCTGAATGAGAATTTACCTCATAAGCAACATCTAACCTTAACCTGACACAGTAAGCTATGACTTTAGGATTCGGTTAAAATCTGAGTGAATTTGGGGTTTAACATGATCCTTTATTTTTGTTGAACATGGGATTGAAAAAAGAAGTCATCTGTACATACTATAGGATCCTAATCCAAGCTCTATACATGTGGTTTGGACACAGACATGCTAGTTACCTGAGCCGTGTGCAATAGGGTAACCTCACAGACTCACAAAAGGGGAAATTTGAGCTTAGAAAAGAATGAATGCTCAATCCACTTTAGCTGGTGGGAAGCAGTGTCTGTGGATTCAGAAATCAATTTAAATTCTAACCAGAGGACAGTTTTTCACTTCACTTTCAGTCCATCATAAATGAGCTGAAAGCAGAGCGGAGGTGTCCGAGTTCCCCCCTCTCTAACCTGATGTCTGCATTCCTTAAATTCAGAGACATCTTTTAATCATTTATAGTAAAAGGCAATAAGAAGACCTCGTTCATTAAAGGTTATTACCAATCAAACACTAAATACTAGGGCTGCAACTAACGATTATTTTGATGATGGATTAATCTAACGATTATTGACTCGATTAATCGATTAATCGGGTAAAGTTGGCAACTTAACAAATAATAGTTTTTTGGCATTTTATTGAATGTAGTTATGCAAAACACAACTCATAACCACTTAAACAACACGTTGGGCCATTCTAATAAGTAAAAATGTTAATCTTTCTGTGAAATGTAGTATATATGTATGTATATAATGGAGAATATTACCATTTCTACAGCAAATATAAAATAATAAATCTAATTACTGTATACAGTAAAGGTAAATCACGAGCACCCATAAAATGTGTTTTATAGTACTGGCTAAAAAAAACATAAAATGTAAACTGTTGACCATCCAGGATCACGTTTAAAAACAAGAAATCGTTAACAGTTTTAGATTTGCAAATTTAACCTTGTTCAGAGGTATAGGACCAAACAAAAATGGCCTAGGTTAACATGAGTAAAAATACACAAAAAACAATCAAGTTGTGTAATATTAAGTGCAGTTGACAGCAAAAACTTTCTAAACGATTAATCGATGACTAAATTAGTCGACAACTATTTCAATAATCGATTATAATCGATTAATTCGATTAGTTGTTTCAGCCCTACTAAATACATGCTTGTTTTTTTTTTTCAAACGAGCAAAAATGGAGGTATAAATGTGCACGACAAGTTATAATGGATAAAAAATATGGCGTCTTTAGTAGAAATGTGTTTGTTAGTGTTTTTAAAGCCATTCTGGCTGATGCCTGCAGCTGAGCTGGCAACTCGACTGGGAATGTTCTAAGTAGTCTGGACCTCAGGGAGGTCCTGGAGCTAATTAGCAGCAGAGGGCTTGCTGAAGTTGCTCCGCTGCTCCAAGGGGAACGCCCTGTTTCTTGCTCACTTAGCTGATCCAGATAATCAGCTCAGAAATAGTTTACTGGAGGATGAGAAGCATCTTTCATTTAAACACTCTGGCTGAACTTCACAGCAAAATTCAGCCTTTGCAACAAGATGTCCGCTGACTGTTTTCTGATAAATCAGACTTCCTGTGAGCGTCTCAGGTGAAACAAAAAAAGCCAGGTGGATCTTAAAACGTTGTATATTTGTACAGTTTGAGCTTCGCAAAGCTTTTATCTGCTGCTGCTTTAAAGTGCGAGCTGGCTTGCTCCCTGTCTGTTCTTTTTTCGGTTCAAACAAACCCAATGAAAAATACAATAAAAAGGAACAAGAAACAAAAGTGGCTTCAAAGCATCAAAGTCGGAAGGAAGGAAGTGTGAAGCAGCTCTGGTTGTGTGGTTCTGTACTGAAAACTGGTCGTTTCACACGAGGCTGCACCAGAGAGCTGAGATCAGGAAGACCTGCACAGCTAATCCGGCAGAGTGATGACAATCTGGATAACCTTCACTCCCCCTCTCTGTTAGGTCAAATAGATTCTGTTCTTACATGTAAAGATGACGAGGACTGTGCGGAGCGCGAGGTCGACGGCCTTCTCCCACCGCTCAGACACATGGGCCAAGACCCATGGGATTAGGATTTCTGCTGGGACGTAGAACTGCAGAGCGAAGGTGATGAAAATACCGAAACAGTACAGCAGCTTCACGGCCTGGTACGTCCTGTTAGAAAAGAGAAAAATTTAGAGATAAGTGAGAGATAAAGATTGGCTTATTTGATTTTTTTTTTTTACCCAAAAAGTTAATAATTTGATTTCCGTTCGTCCGTTCCGTCATCTTCCGCTTGTTCCAGGGTCGGGTCGCGGGGGCAACAGCCTCAAACGGGCAGCCCAGGCCTCTCTCTCCCTGGTTGCATCCTCTAGCTCACCTGGAAGGATCCCAAGTCGTTCCCCGGCCAGCTGTGAGACATAGTCTCTCCAGCGGGTCCGGGGTCTGCCCCTTGGTCTCCTCCCGGTGGGACGTGCCCAAAACACCTCGCCCGCGATGCGCTCGGGGGCATTTTGACCAGATGCCCGAACCACCCCATCTGGCTCCTCTCGACCTTGAGGAGGAGCGCCTCGACACCGAGCTCCTCCCGGATGGCAGAGCTCCTCACCCGATCTCTGAGTGAGAGCCCAGCCACCCTGCGGAGGAAAGCTCATTTCGGCCGGTTGTACCCGCGATCTCATTCTTTCGGTCACCACCCACAGCTGGTGACCATAGGTGAGGGTTGGAACGTAGATCGACTTGTAAATCGAGAGCTTTGCTTTTCGGCTCAGCTCAATTTGATTTTTAGTCTGACAAAAAAAAGGGAAAAGCCTCGCGGCTTTCTGTTATACGTTTTAATCAGAAATCCTGCTAATTGCGACGTTTTGAGTTTTCAACCTCAGTGCATGGCCAATCTGTGCCACTAATTAGTGCCATTAGTCCACACACAGCAGGGACACGAATGGACGCGTCGCTCCTGCAGCTGTGATGATAGTAGCGACACGCAATGAACAAACAAATCCAATCTGAGGATTTGGCTCGGGTAAGTTTCTGAGGGAAATATCTGTATGTGCAGACAGTTGGCTCTGTGAAGTGGAGATTATCGCACTAACTTTATAATTACTGCAGATGTCTCAGCTCTGGGGAGGATGGGAATGTTTGAACTCAACATCTACTGTATGATAACGCAACACAAATTTTTGAATCATCAAAAAAAATGTCAGAGAATCAGATTTCTAAAATAACAGTGAATGAAAGCCACGATGATGAAAGCTGCAAACATTCAAACATCAGTAAAATTTTGTGTTAAGAAATACACCAGACGGAATGTAAGAAACAGTTTGCATGTAGTGAGATTTTTTAACAACTGGATGGATAAAAAAACAGGTGGAGATTGTAAATGGACAGATGGAGGAGAAGATTAAACAGTGGATCGGTGTGGCATCCACAAAAATGACGATGCTATATCATACGGAAGAAAGAGCTGAGAGGTGGAACTCTAGATTTACTAGTATCATTTTTATCTTTATTTTTCAGACTTAGGGTCCATTTCATACACAGACAGACAAATAAAAGAAAATACAAGCTAGTTACTGTTACTATAAAATACAAGCTAGTTACTGACTATTACACAAGCGAACAATTTAAAGAGAACGTTAAACTGGAGAGAAACTTTTCAGTGCTACATATTAACATTAGGAGTCTCTGGAAGAACATCTCAAAAATCAAAGACCTACTGCATATGTACGGTAAATTTAATGTTATAGCTGTATCTGAAACGTGGCTGGACGAGCTAAAGCACCCTCTAACACTAGTAAAGATAGAGTGATACGAACTATTTACAGTCACTAGAAACAACAAAAAAGGAGGTGGAGTTGCCCTCTATGTGGACTCAAACTTTAACTGTAAAATCATTGAAGATAAATCAGTATCTGTTCACAATATAATGGAATTAATCATTTTGATGCATTCAAATATGTTACTACCAATTATTGATAAACCCAGCAGGATAACGATTGATTCCTCCACTCTAATAGATAATATTTTTATAAACAATATTGAAGCTAAAATTGTTGGTGGCCTTCTTGTCAGTGATATAAGTGACCACCTACCAGTTTTTGCTATATTTCAAAATAAAATTATAACTGATGACAAAGAAAACTCTGAAACATTCAGATATATTAGGCGAGTGACAGACCAAACTCTAAATAAACTCAAAGAAGACTTATTAAAACAGAAATGGGATGAGGTCTACAACCAAACTGACCCAAGTGAAGCGTATGAAATTTTTATATCCAGGTTTTTAGAAATCTACGATAAAAACTGCCCATTAAAAAAGGTAAGACTTAAAGAAAATTCTAAAATAAAGCCATGGATAACAAGTGGATTACAAAATGCATGTAAGAAGAAAAATATGTTATATAAAAAGTTTATTCAACACAAAACCAAGGAATCTGAAATAAAATATAAAAATTATAAAAACAAATTGACTAGTATTTTGCGGAAAACCAAAAAAGAATACTTTCATAAATTATTTGAAGAACAAAAAGAAAATATTAAGGGAACATGGAATGTCATTAATAAAATAATTAAAATAAAAGATAAAAAATATAAAATACCAAAACAATTCATGAACAAAAGCTCAAAGCTGGAAAATATAAAAGAAATTATAGAAGGATTTAATCATTATTTTGTTAATGTAGGAAATACCTTGGCTGAAAGTATTGAGAAGCATAACATAAGTCCAAGTGATGCTGTAAACAGAAATCCTTTTACATTTTATTTAAACCCAACAAATGAAAATGAAATAATTAAAATAGTAAAGCAATTTAAATCAAAAACATCTAAAGATACACTTGACATTGATATGAATTTAATAAAGAATACAATAGAACATATTGCACAGCCTCTAACATATATTTGCAATAAGTCTTTTCAAATCGGTAAATTTCCTGAAAAAATGAAAATAACTAGAGTTATTCCAGTCTATAAAAATGGCAATAAACACTTATTTTCAAATTATCGGCCTATATCCATACGTCCACAGTTTTCAAAAATAATAGAAAAAGTATTTGTAATAAGATTAGATAAATTTATAGAGAAACACCAGCTCCTTAGTGACAAACAATATGGGTTTAGACAAAACCGATCCACTAATATGGCTGTTACAGAACTAATAGAAAATATTACTACATCAATAGACTCAAATAATTATGGCATCGGTATTTTCATAGACCTTAAGAAAGCTTTCGACACCATAGATCATAATATATTACTGAGCAAACTAGACAGATTTGGTTTTCGAGGAGCTGCACATACATGGCTTCAGAGCTACTTAGAAAATAGATATCAGTATGTACAAATACAAGGAAAAATCTGATTTATTAAAAGTCATATGTGGAATTCCACAAGGCTCAACGCTGGGACCTAAACTCTTTATCCTGTACATCAATGATTTGTGTTACACATCCAAACTAATAAATTATGTACTGTTTGCAGACGACACTACTCTTTACTTTTCAGGAAAAGACCTGAACCAAATGATACAATCAGTTGAAAGAGAATTGAGTAAAATAAAAATATGGTTTGACATAAATAAATTATCATTAAATATTGAAAAAACGAAATTTATAGTATTTACAAAATTAAAAGTACCTAAACAAATTCAAATTATGCTTAATAACACCCCATTGGAACGAGCTTACGACAGTAAGTTCCTTGGAATGATTATAGATCACAAATTAAGCTGGAAATCACACATAAATTATACAAAAAATAAACTGTCTAAAGTAATAGCAATCATTTATAAATTCAGATTTGTCCTAAATAAAAAAGTTTGTTTATGTTATATAATACATTAGTACTTCCATATATAACTTATTGTATCGAGATTTGGGGAAATACGTACAAAACTAACACAAAACCAATTTATATTTTACAAAAAAAAGCAATACGAGCAATAACATTCTCATCTTATAATCAACCAACCAATAATCTATTTATAAATTTAAAAACATTAAAGTTTTGTAATCTAGTGGAATTACACACTTTAAAATTTATGTTTAAGATAAAAAAAAAACATGATGTCAAACTCTCTACAAAATATGTTTATTATTTGGAAAAGTCCATACGAACTAAGAGGAAATGATGTGTTCATTAAAAATAAATTTAGAACAAATGTTAAAAAATTCTGTATTTCTATTAAAGGTGTGGATCTTTGGAATAATTGTAATGATGAACTTAAATTGTGTTTAAATCTTTTATGTTTGAAAAAGAAATTTAAGTTATTAATACTTAAAAAATATGCAAGTCTTGATGGTTAAATTCAAGCTTATATAAAAAGTAAACAATTATGATGTGTGATGATTATGTTATGTGTTACGATTATATGTTATGATTATGTTATATGTTATGATGTGTTATGATTATGTTATGATGTATTATGATATTATTATGTTATGTGTCATAACAATTATGATGACTTAGTATTTACTTATGTCTTTTTGCTTTTATTATGACATAAAAAAAAAGAATAAAAAAAAGGGTCGGCGTAATAAGCGTTTGCTTCAGCCGTTACCTTTTCGGTCCTTTGCTGGAATATGGTTGTTTTCTTTATTTCATTGATATGAGGTTGCACTGTGACCGAAATAAATAAATAAATTAAAAAAAAAAAAAAAAATACTGTAAACAGCTGTACCAATGTTTCCATAGAGAGGACTGATACCTGATTGCACAGACGCTCTGATTCACTAAGACTCTTACTGCTACGTTTACAGAATCATTTGTCCGACATGTGAAGTTGTGCATTAGACTTCTCATAAGAGCCTAAAAACTGCTGACTCCAGGCTGGCAGAACAGGAGACTCACACTGCTAAACATGGGCTTTTTTAACAGCATTCTGAATGCATCATTATAGATTTTTTACTTCCATATGATCATCCAAAATACTTTTTAAAGTAGCATAAAATATCAATTAAATAGCTGCAGAAATGTTGGTTTGAATAGTTTGACTGATTCTGCAGATATATCTTGTCAAATATACAGGAGAGAAGTGGTGGAGGAAAAGATGGAGAGGTGGAGGTTTGCACTAGAAAGAAGAGGAATGAAGATTAGTCAGAGTAAAACAGAGTACATGTGTGTGAATGAGAGGGATCCAAATGAAAAAGTGAGGTTACAGGGAGAAGAGATAAAAAAGGTGGAAGATTTTAAGTACCTAGGATCAACAGTCCAGAGCAATGGAGAGTGTGGAAAAGAGGTGAAGAAGCATGTGCAGGCAGGCTGGAATGGGTGGAGGAAAGTATCAGGTGTGATGTGCGACAGAAGAGTTTCAGTTAAAACGAAAGGGAAAGTGTACAAAACTGTGGTGAGAGCGGCCATGCTTTTTGGTCTAGAAACAGTAGCACTGAAGAAAAGACAGGAAACAGAGATGGAGATAGCAGAGATGAAGATACTGAGGATCTCTCTGGGAATGACCAGGATGGACAGGATTAGAAATGAGTACATCAGGGGAACGGCACATGTTAGAGGTTTTGGGGATAAAGTTCAAGAGTCAAGGCTGAGATGGTTTGGACATGTACAGAGAAGAGAGAGAGAGTACATCGGAAGAAGGATGCTGGATTTTGAACCACCAGGAAAAAGGCCTAGAGGAAGACCAAAGAGGAGGTTCGTGGATACAGTGAAGGAAGACATGAAGATAGTTGGTGTGACCAAAGAGGATGCAGGAGATAGGGTTAGATGGAAGAGTCTGACTTGCTGTGGCGACCCCTGAAGGGAAATGCCGAAAGAAGAACAAGAATGCTTCTACATCAGAAAATGTCTAAGATCTTAATTTTAGTTTGTTTTGTCTTGCAGAACGAATGAGAGGATCCAGTCAGGCCAGCACTAGCAAAGTTAGAAAACAAAAACACAACAGCCAAATGTTTGCTGTAATTTTACCGAAAGCAGATCAGCAAATATTTTTAAGACGTTAAGTCCGGGGCGAGCAAATGTTTTGAGTCACGGGCCACATTGTGTTCAAACATTTGATAAGGAAGAGCAGATCAGTGGGCCGGATTAAAACGTTTAACGGCCTGTTTTAGATCGACTGTAACCTGGGAAACTGATTTCAGTGTGAGCATGCTGACGTCGATATATGTTCCCACCCTCACCTATGGTCACCAGCTGTGGGTGGTGACCGAAAGAATGAGATCGCGGGTACAAGCGTCCGAAATGAGCTTCCTCCGCAGGGTGGCTGGGCTCTCACTCAGAGATCGGGTGAGGAGCTCTGCCATCCGGGAGGAGCTCGGTGTCGAGCTGCTCCTCCTCCAGGTCGAGAAGAGCCAGATGGGGTGGTTCGGGCATCTGGTCAGGATGCCCCCCGAGCGCCTCGCAGGCGAGGTGTTTCGGGCACGTCCCACCGGAAGGAGACCAAGGGGCAGACCCCGGACCCTCTGGAGAGACTATGTCTCACGGCTGGCCGGGGAACGACTTGGGATCCTTCCGGGTGAGCTGGGGGATGCAGCCAGGGAGAGAGAGGCCTGGGCTGCCCGTTTGAGGCTGTTGCCCCCGCGACCTGACCCCGGAACAAGCGGAAGATGACGGAACGGAACATGCTGACGTTTAACAAAGTAGGCAGATTTCTTATCTTTAATTTCTTTATTGAGTCAGACGTTCCACCCGTTATAGATTACATCATCTCATCACTGTCTCATTCTGTATTAATATCACATTTAAAAGGAAATTAAGGCTGAATCGTAAAAACAAAAGAAAAGTAGGATTTACAGTGAATTTGGTCTAAGAAAGTTTTTTTTATTACTATTAAACTTTTCAGCTGCACTGTGTTCTGGTTTCAGAGGAAACTAAATTTGACATTTACACAAACATCAAAGCCAAAGTGCTAAAAAGAAGGATGAAGGAGTAACTCTGGGCAATAAAAATCTCTCCAACAACAAGAACTTCTATTTCCTGCATCTGTGGCCGAAGCAAACTGTGTGATGTTAACTCCACATTAGTTAAGGTATTAGTCATCCTCCTTTAGGTGGTTTCTTACTATGTTTACTGGGTGGGCTGGAGATTAAACAGCTGCTAATATACAAACGTACGGAGTGGAAGTTTGAAACTTCTCTGTACTAGGACTAAACTGAGTTTGAAGTACAGTAGACCCTTGTTTTTCGAGGGGTTTACGTTCCAAAGAGAACCTGTGATAGGCAAAATCCGTGTAGTAGAATCCTTTTTTTTTTTTTTTTACAATTATTATTGTAAAAATAAATCCAAGACCATCCAAATCCGAGACCATGGTCCTCGCCCGGAAAAGGGTGGGATTCCCCTTCTGGGTCAGGGCCAGGGTCCTGCCCCAAGTGGAAGAGTTTAAGTATCTCGGGGTCTTGTTCACGAGTGGGGAAGGACGGAGCAGGAGATCGACAGGCGGATTGGTGCAGCGTCAGCAATAACTAGGACGCTGCATCGGTCCGTCGTGGTAAAGAGAGACTGAGCCGAAAAGCAAAGCTCTCGATTTACCAGTCTATCTACGTTCCTACCCTCACCTATGGGCACCAGCTTTGGGTGGTGACCGAAAGAATGAGATCGTGGAAACAAGCGGTTGAAATGAGCGCCCCACAGGGTGGCTGGGCTCTCACTCTTCCGGGAGGAGCTCGGTGTCGAGCCGCTCCTCCTCCAGGTCGAGAGGAGCCAGATGGGGTGGTTCGAGCATCTGGTCAGGATGGCCCCCGAGCGCCTTGCTGGTGAGGTGTTTTGGGCATGTCCCACGGGCAGGAGACCAATGGGCAGAGCCCAGACCCGCTGGAGAGATTATATTTCACAGCTGGCCGGGAAACGACTAGGGATCCTTCCGGGTGAGCTGGAGGATGAAGCTGGGGTGACAGAAGCCTGGGCTACCCATTTGAGGCTGTTGCCCCCGCGACCCGACCCCGGACCAAGCGGAAGATGACAGAACGGAACGGACGGAACGTACTGAAATGTAAAAAATAATGTTTAATCATCAATGTGAACAGAAAGCTTCAAATTGCAGAGATTAGCACTGCCCATCGTGACCTGAGTAATTGGATTAAATGGGAGAAAATTAAAATTGATTATGAAAAAAATTGAAAGTAGAGTCGGACAAATAGTGACTCAGGTGTATTTCACTGCTCTTCAGACTGAGCCGCTGCATCTTGACTTCACTCTGTAGAGTTTTCTTGTTTTGAAGCCTGCGGTGAACGTGCAAAATTTGCATGTACGTAATGTAAATTTGGCAAGCTGTTTTACGCACGTGTACATATTAAACTGCAACAATATTGATGCACGGGTAGAGAAGAAGCACAGTGACTTTCTAGCCAATCAGAATGCAGAACGCAATGCATGATACAAATCCGTGAAGTAGCAGAACCGTGAAAAGTAAACCACGTTATAGCGAGGGATCACTGTATATTAGTAATTAAAAAATAAGGTAAGATTTGTGTGATTACTGATCATTTTCCGGAAGTGATAAAAGTATAAGTATTAATCCTTTTTTACTTTCTTTTTTGAGGATTTATTCAAATTCATTGATCTCTTTTAATTCTTTTACAGTTTTCCCCAAAGAAATACTAGACCTCAGATGTTAGCTACTCACTCTGAAAATAAACTTAGAATCTTGTGATTTTTAAGTTTTGATGCGTTATCTTACCAGCAGTTTGGCAAGTTGAGAGTGATGCTTCCACCTATGTGCTCTCCAAAGCACAGGTACCCGATGGTGCCGAGGCTGATGTACAGGAAGGTGACGATGCCCATCCCCAAATAAAGAACCTGTGTGAATTTCTGTGGCCTTTGCATTTTATTTTCTAAGGGAAGAACCTGAAAACATAAAAAGACAAAAAAAAAGAATGTGAGATTGTTCATCATTTAAGAACAGGATATCCAGAATGTTTTGTAATTGTGAATCTGAGAGAAATAAAGTGTTTCACTGAAAACAAAATGGAGACATTAAAAAAATAACCAGGGTTTGTTTTCCCTCTGAATACAAACATAAAATCTAAAACAAAATAGATGAACATGATTGAATTAAATCAAAACAAAGTAAACATATAAAACCAGTTTGAATAAACTACAGAAACTCAAAATCAGATGAGACCAGGGATAAAGGGAAGAATGAGATTGCGGATACAAGCGGCCAAAATGAGCTTCCTCCGCAGAGTGACTGGGCTCTCACTCTGAGATCGGGTGAGGAGCTCTGCCATCTGTGAGGAGCTCGGTTTCGAGTCGCTCCTTCTCCAGGTCGAGAGGAGCCAGATGGGGTGGTTTGGGCATCTGGTCAGGATGCCCCCCGAGCGCCTCACTGGTGAGGTGTTTCGGGCACGTCCCACCGGGAGGAGACCAAGAGGCAGACCCCGGACATGCTGGAGAGACTATGTCTCACAGCTGGCCGGGGAACGACTTGGGATCCTTCCGGGTGAGCTGGAGGATGCAGATGGGGTAAGAGAAGCCTGGGCTTCCCATATGAAGCTGTTGCCCACGCGACCCGGCCCCGGATAAGCAGAAGACAACGGGACGGGACGGGACGGGACGGAACGAACGCTGAATCAAGCAGTATAAATATTGTACAAAACAACAATTTGTGAAATTTATATTCAAAAGCTCGGGATTGGTTTCACATCCGGTTCTTGGATGTCTTAAACTCTCCTGAACTTTTTTCACGCAGCATCAAAAAGAGAGATCTTCCAGACTGTGTTACAATGTTCAATCAACCATCTTCTCTGCTGATTTTTCTTTATAATTATCAGAACTATTTTGTTGCTGACATTGTGGTTTTTGTTCCATCCAGAGACAGCGGGGGAGCTCAAATTATTATCGCTGCACCACTGAGCTTCACAGTTTGTATTCTTGCATTATTGCTTTGATTAGGTTTAAAGGCCTTTAGATTTTATTTTTACTAAATGTCAAATAAGTTACAGGGCTGATCGTTTTCTGTCCGGCTCCAGGAGGCAAACCTGAAAGTCCACATTAGCATATTTTAAAGGTCCCATCTCAAGCAAAATAGGTCTCCTTCGTTCTACAGTATCATGTGCACATAAACAACCATGATTTGGGGTTTGGAACATCCATTAAACAATGGTTAGAAAATTTTACCAATTTGTAGGGTTTTATCATAGGACACAGAGTGTGAAAGCATGACTATTGCTCATCCCTCCCGTCTAACCTCAGAACATAAAGACTCCACCTCTGAAATTTGAGACTGATGTAGCTAGTCACGTCATCGCTATGGCAAGCACTAGTTGTCACGTCAGAGGAGAACAGAAATACTATTACATTCATCTTTTTTTTTTTTTTTCAAAAACAGCAGAACTATTCTAAAAAGCAAGGCCCATACTTCACGACTAGGAGGTAGAAAAAAGGTGTTTTTACATGAGATGGGACATTTACCGGAAGGCTGGAGAGTCATACTGTAATTCTGATCTTAAGGTGACCTTGCCAATACGGTCACCAGGCTAAAGATTGGCAACTAAAAATAAAAAGATCAGCAACTCTACTGAATCTATCCCACAAATGAACAATCTATTCGATGAGTCTGTGTAGTCCCTCATTCATCCAGGAGTGATCCATTGTAGAAAAAGTTTAAAAAAACTCTTCTGGACAGTTTAATTCTTGATCGAGGCGTTTCGACTTCCATCCG
This sequence comes from Neostethus bicornis, assembly GCA_902685375.1. Taxonomy (NCBI): domain Eukaryota; kingdom Metazoa; phylum Chordata; class Actinopteri; order Atheriniformes; family Phallostethidae; genus Neostethus; species Neostethus bicornis. Next base: position 6,198,578 of record CACRXE010000076.1, on the reverse strand, counting down.
GAAATCATTTTCAATCTGAATGAAATGGACTGAAAACTGGATCCATTTATACTAACCTGAGTAACAGGTAAAAAAAATAGTAAGGATGGGCTCGACCAATGAGCCTGTGTTACCTACGATGGCCGTGAATGGCTCCTATTGTAACCACAGACCAGTAGACGATCCCTATTGTAATAATGCTAGAAGCCTAGTGAATAGAAATTCCTGCTTACGAGAGGCGTGAATCTGGGTCACGAGGTGTCCTCTTTGGTCCAGGGCTTCAGAATGCTGCTGTAAATCCCGGGCAGAATGTATCTAACGCCTCCACTCTGATTCAGTGAGGGATTTTCTTTCTTCACAAAGATGGCTTCCTTCACACCTCTTTCAAACCATCCTTTCTCTCTACTTAGAATCTTCACCTCGCTGTCCTCAAAAGTGTGTTTGGTGGATTTAAGATGCAGATGTACAGCAGACTGTGGACCACTAGAGGCTTCTCTTCTGTGTTGGTAAAGTCTTTTGTGGAGTGGCTGCTTTGTTTCCCCAATGTAGTGTTCTTTGCAGCTCCCTTCACTGCACCGGATCGAATAAACTACATTGCTCTGTTTTTCTGTAGGCATCTTGTCTTTAGGATGCACTAGTTTCTGCCGTAATGTGTTGACCGGTTTAAAGAAAACCGGGATGTCATGTTGTCTGAAGACAACATTCTACAATCTATTCGATGGGTAAATGATAAACTTGGCTCCGACACACAAATGTGTATCAAAGCAATAAAAAGTAGGCCCTGCTTAAGGCTCATAAATTAATTTCCCCCAGCTTTAAGCTGGAAAATACATACATCTTGAACTAAAATCTAGCTCTAGTTTTTTATATGATTTATTACATCAGTCTGAGGCAGTAGGGACAAAAATGGACATTTGGCATTTTCTTCCAAACAGGCTGTCAAAATGAGAAATCCTCCGGTCAGTCTGTGTGTCTCATCCTGTTCAACTGTGATGTCTTGATTTTGGTTTCTGGACATGGAAACATAAATCTGCACTGACATTTCAGTGAAAGACCTCACGGCTCTGTTGCCGTGCACTCAACTTATTGAGAAGTGTTACGTTCACTCCACTACACCAGGTAGTGTCAAATGAATACCAATGAACACTTTGTTTCTGCAGAGCTGTGGGATCATTTTGCCAGATTTACAACCTCTATAACAAGATCCATATGCAGAGAGGACACTGTAGGTAATGTGGTGTTGTCTTTGACCCGGCTTACAGAGCATTAAAACAAACTCATGTGACACTGTAAAAAACCTTGGAGTCAAAATGGATTGTAACCTAACCTTTGACTCCCACATTCACCATCTCTGCAACATTTCCTTCCTCCATCTTAAAAATATAGCCAGGCTACATCCATGTCTTTCCAAACCGGACGTTGAGAGGTTGATTCACGCCTTCATCTCCTCCAGGCTGGATTACTGCAATGCCCTCCTTGTAGGGATCCCATGCATGGGGCTTACAAAAGCTCCAGCACATCCAGAACTGCGCTGCCCGGATCCTGATAAGGAGGCGCAAATATGACCATATCACTCCCATCCTCAAATCCCTCCACTGGCTACCCGTTAAATACAGAATTCAGTACAACGTCTACCTCCTCACCCATCAGTGCATACACGGCACTGCACCTGTTTATCTCCAAGAACTCCTAACCCTCCACACCACTGTCCGAGAACTCCTAACCCTCCACACCACTGTCCGAGAACCAAGGACCAAACTCTCCACTATGGGGGACAGGTACCTTCCAGGCAGCTGCTCCACAGCTCTGGAACGATCTTCCCGAGAGCTTGAGGGCTCCACAAAGTGTTGAAATTTAAAAAAAAAAAGACTGAAGACATTTTTATTCCTAAAGGCTTTTCAACAAAGTTTTTAGTGTTTTTTTCCGTTCAGTTCCGTCATCTTCCGCTTGTTCCGGGGTCAGGTCGCGGGGGCAACAGCCTCAAGCGGGCAGCCCAGGCCTCTCTCTCCAGGCCTCTCTGTGGTTTCCGTCCCAGACGTGGAACTACGGACCAGCTCTATACCCTGTTCAGGATCCTGGAGGGGTCATGGGAGTTTGCCCAACCAGTCTACATGTGTTTTGTGGATCTGGGGAAGGCATTCGATCGTGTCCCTAGGGGACTCCTGTGGGGGGTGCTCCGGGAGTACGGAGTCTCGGAGCCCTTGGTACGGGCTGTACGATCTTTGTACGACCGGAGCCAGAGCTTGGTCCGTATAGCTGGCAGTATGTCGATTCCATTTCCAGTGAGAGTGTTTTTTTTGTGTTATGGTTTTATGTAATTTTGCTGTTTGTTGTTTCTTTTGATCATTGTAGCACTTTGAGATCTCCACTGGAGGTATAAAGTGCATTACAAATAAAATTTTTATTATTACTGTGTTACGGGAAAGTTTAACTCCCATGAACACCTGAGCTCAGACGTAAAAGCATAAATGTGCTTATACGATCTTCTCCTTAGATTTATAAAGTGGTCTTAACACACTTCTATTAATGAATCTTAATCACTGACACATTATTTCCCTGGCTTGACCTTCCCTTTGCTTTTTAGCTATAAATTAATGTGGTCATTCCACTTAATTACTCATTTGCATAAACACAGTTTGCTCCATAAACAACCACAAGCAAAAAGAGGAGCAGAGAGAAAGACAATTTATGAAGCTTGGCATTGCAATCAGTGAAAAGAAAAGACTTTTTTTTTTGTTTAGAGGTCCTGGTTATGCACAAATCACACACAGAGAAATTAATAACAAAGAGTGTTACTATGCATTAGCACATTTTCAACCTCATCACCACCCAACTATGACTGAAGCTCTTTTGCACATATTCAGTTTTACTCTTTGACTTCAGGTGATTTGTAACAATCACAAATATAAGCTCGGATTTTTTTTCCCGTGTGAATTCACACCTACAAAAAATTCTGGAACAATTCCCTTGAAAATTGCAAGTCATAATTTAGCCGACACTAAGCCTGCAGGAGTCACAGCATTTTCTTTGCAGAACTTCCATCTTTAGACAGCTAACTATTAAAATACATGTTCTGGTTCAATAGATTGTGGTAAATCTATAATATAGAATGACAAAGACTGTCATTAAGTATCTAGGATCAACAGTCCAGAGCAATGGAGAGTGTGGAAAAGAGGTGAAGAAGCGTGTTCAGGCAGGCTGGAACAGGTGAAGAAAAGTATCAGATGTGATGTGTGACAGAAGAGTTTCAGCTAGAATGAAAGGAAAAGTGTACAAAACCGTGGTGAGACCGGCCACGCTGTTTGGTCTAGAGACAGTAGCACTGAAGAAAAGACAGGAAGCAGAGATGGAGGTAGCAGAGATGAAGATGCTGAGGATCTCTCTGGGAGTGACCAGGATGGATAGGATTAGAAATGAGTATATTAGGGGAACGGCACATGTTAGAGGTTTTGAGGATAAGGTTCGAGAGGCAAGACTGAGATGGTTTGGACATGTACAGAGAAGAGAGAGAGTACATCGGAAGAAGGATGCTGGATTTGGAACCACCAGGAAAGAGGAATAGAGGAAGGCCAAAGAGGGGGTTCATGGATGCAGTGAAGGAAGACATGAAGATAGTTGGTGTGACCGGAGAGGATACAGAAGATAGGATTAGATGGAAGAAACTGACTTGCTGTGGCGACCCCTAAAGGGAAATGCCGAAAGAAGAAGAAGAATGACAAAGACTGTCCATTTTATGGTTTGCATTTTTAATCATTATTCCACTGCTCATTTGATTTTGGTTTATATTTACACAACCTCTCGATCCTCGAGCCATAATGATTTGTGCACATCGTACGATCACATCATTTTGATCAATCTGGACAAGTGTATCATCTTAGCTGTACACCCAAATTTTGGCATACACAAATTTGATAAATGAGGACCATTGTCACTATCTGCTCAGTGGTTAAAGCGTTCGCCCGCGGACCGGAAGTCAACCAGACGTTCGCGGGTTCGCATCCCACTGTGTGCACATCTAGGGTCCTTGGAGAAGACACCCACCATTGGCGCTGTCATAGGTGGCAGCCTGCTGCGGTGGAATGCAGCATATAAATTTCCCGGTGAGGGATTAATAAAGTCTATTAAAAAAAAAGAATGATCAAATGATTGTAAAACAAGTAGATGTGTTACTTGTTGACAAGTGTGACTTCGTAAGTTGATTGTAGGAGTTTGATAATCTAACAAAAACACACCACCTGTTTGTTTAGCTAATACCAGCTAAATAAAACCACAAATCTCTGATTTATAATAAATGTAAATCAATCCCATCCTCATCGGTCAACCGTAAAATTAAATTCAGCAAATTTAACGACGACCTTCATTTTTTTCTCAGTCATCTAAAATATCCCAAAAAAAAATGTGTATTTGATATGTGCTTAATTTGCACATTTAATCTAATGATGTAGATAATGAGAGCTAATTTTACCAGCAGTGGGTGTATCACCTCACCTGATTAGATTAATCCACAGAGGAACAGAAGACATACATGTCATGCTAGCATGCTAATAATACAAACAGTTTAGATGGTATGTTAGAGATCAACATGTTTATCTGTGACCTACCACTCCAATTCCTTCAAAGGCAAAGATGGCCGTCCCGAAAAAGAGAGGGTAGTCTTTTGCTCTGCCCACTTTCGGCAGGTTGATGGATGTTGTGATGTGCTGTGAGGACACAAAGAGAAACAGACCATCTTAGATACATTTATATCACAACACGGGTTCTCCAGAAGGCCCATCCCTGAGCAGCATCCTCTAAATGCCAGACAACTGTTTTATATTTGCCCAAATCAAATTTGCAGTCAAGAGGTCATCTCCATGGATAATTGGTAATCCCATTAAATAAGACCTTGTGCAAAAAGGACACCCTACCTCGGGCCTGCTGAACTCATTTACTGGCCGAAGCTTGCAAATTACCTTAGCTTGTAGCAATTATTTAATATAATCATGGCGCTCTGTGAGTAGCTGTGAAATAATCAGGATAATATATGAAGAACTGTCATTACTTGCAGAATAAACCCAACTGAGAGGATTAAAGATAATGTGGGTCATTAAATCTGAACCAGTGAAGGACAATCCCACGTTAAAAAACAATGACCCCATTGTTACAAAACAATGACTTTTAATATCTACCCTAATTTCACGGCTATAAGGCGCATATGAACGTCTTAGATTTTCTTCAAAATGAGCGGTGCGCCCTTTCGTGCGGTGCGCCTTTTGTGTAAGAAAAGGCGGACCTAAAAGAAAACGCGTTGCTCGTGAGAAAAGGCGCACCTAAAAGAAAAAGCGATGCCCGTGAGGCGAGGTGGACCTGAAAGAAAAGGCATGACAACGTTAAAAAGTGAAGTGTGAACGCTTATGAAGCTCGGTTTAAGCTGAAGGCAATCAGCTACGCGGAGGAACATGGGAATCGAGCCGCCGCGAGAAATTTCAGCATTAATGAGTCAATGGATGGTAGATGCTTGGACTAACGTGTCTGCTGGTACTGTTATCCGAGCTTTCGTAAAAGCTGGTATCCTTTCTGAGGAGCCGCACAGTTCAGACAGTGACTTTGACAGCGAGGAGCGAAGTGGACCTGCTCTATTGGATTTTGCGCAGCTGTTCGATTCCGAAACAGAGGATGAGGACTTTGACGGATTTGAAAAAAGACTTCTTCTTCTCCTTTCGGCATTTCCCTTCAGGGGTCGCCACAGCAAGTCAGTTTCTTCCATCTAACCCTATCTGCTGCATCCTCTTCAGTCACGCCAACTATCTTCATGTCTTCCTTCACTGTATCCATGGACCTCCTATTTGGTCTTCCTCTAGCCCTCTTTCCTGGTGGTTCCAAATCCAGCATCCTTCTGCCGATGTACTCGGTCTCTCTCCTCTGTACATGTCCAAACCATCTCAGTCTGGCCTCCCGGACTTTATCTCCAAAACATCTAACATGTGCTGTTCCTCTGATATACTCATTTCTGATCCTGTCCATCCTGGTCACTCCCAGAGAGATCCTCAGCATCTTCATCTCTGCTACCTCAATCTCTGCTTCCTGTCTTTTCCTCAGTGGCACTGTCTCTAGACCAAACAGCATGGCGGGTCTCACCACGGTTTTGTACACTTTTAACTGAAACTCTTCTGTCACACATCACACCTGATACTTTTCTCCACCCGTTTCAGTCTGCTTGAACACGCTTCTTCACCTCTTTTCCACACTCTCCATTGCTCTGGACTGTTGATCCCAAGTACTTAAAATTTTCCACCTTGTTTATCTCTTCTCCCTGTAACCTCACTTTTCCATTTGGATCTCTCTCATTCACACACATGTACTCTGTCTTACTCTGACTAATCTTCATTCCTCTTCTTTCTAGTGCAAACCTCCACTTCTCCAGCTTTTCCTCCACCTCTTCCCTCCTCTCACTGCAGATCACAATGTCATCTGCAAACATCATTGTCCATGGAGATTCCTGTCTGACCTCGTCTGTCAGCCTGTCCATCACCATAGCAAACAGCAAAGGACTCAGAGCAGATCCTTGGTGCAGTCCCACCCCCACACTGAACTCCTCTGTCTCACCTACAGCACACCTCACCACTGTCTTACAGCCCTCATACATGTCCTGCACCGTTCTAACATACTTCTCCGTCACACCAGACTTCCTCATACAATACCATAGTTCTTCTCTAGGTACCCTGTCATACGCTTTCTCAAGATCTACAAAGACACAGTGCAGCTCCCTCTGACCTTCCCTGTACTTCTCTATCAGCATCCTCAAGGCAAATACTGCATCTGTAGTGCTCTTTTTAGGCATAAAACCATACTGCTGCTCACAAATTCTTACTTCAGACCTTAGCCTAGCTTCGGCAACTTTTTCCCATAACTTCATCGTATGACTGATCAGTTTAATTCCTCTGTAGTTACCACAACTCTGCACATCTCCCTTGTTGTTAAAAACAGGAACTAGCACACTTCTTCTCCATTCATCAGGCATCTTCTCACTTTCTAATATCCTGTTAAACAGCCCAGTCAGAAACTCTACTGCCACCTCACCTAAACACTTCCATACTTCTATAGGGATTCCGTCAGGGCCGAGAGCCTTTCCACTCTTCATCCTCTTCAGTGCCCTCTTTATTTCTACCTTACTGATCCTAGCCACTTTCCGGTCCACTTTGGTAACGTCTTCTACTCTTTGTTCTCTTTCATTTTCTTCATTCATCAACTCTTCAAAGTACTCTTTCCATCTTCCCATCACATTACTGGCATCTGTCAAGAGACACCCACTCCGGTCTTTAATCACCCTAACTTGCTGCACATCCTTCCCATCTTTGTCTCTCTGTCTTGCCAACCTGTATAGGTCCATCTCTCCCTCCTTGCTGTTCAGCTTAGTATACAAGTCGTCGAAGGCTGCTTGTTTTGCCTTTGCCACCTCTACTTTAACCTTATGCTGTATCTCCCTGTATTCTTGCCTATTCTCCTCAGTCCTCTCAGTGTCCCACTTCTTCTTAGCCAGCCTCTTTCTTTTGATACAATCCTGCACCTCCTCATTCCACCATCAAGTTTCTTTATTTATCTTCCTTCCAGATGACACACCAAGTACTCTCTTGCCTGTCTCCCTGATCACATTAGCTGTAGTTGTCCAGTCATCTGGAAGCTTCTCCTGCCCACCAAGAGCCTGTCTCAACTCCTTTATAAAGTTCAAGCAGCACTCTTCCTTTTTCAGTTTCCACCATTTAGTCTTCTGCACTCCCTTCATCTTCTTAGACTTCCTCACTGGTATGGTCATCTTACACACGGATTTGAAAAAAGACTATTACCGGTAATGTGCTTGTTTAGTATCGTTCCGTTCCGTCATCTTCCGCTTGTTCCAGGGTCGGGTCGCGGGGGCAGCCTCAAACGGGTAGCCCAGGCCTCTCTCTCCCCGGCTGCATCCTCCAGCTCACCGGGAAGGATCCCAAGTCGTTCCCCGGCCAGCCGTGAGACATAGTCTCTCCAGCGGGTCCGGGGTCTGCCCCCTGGTCTCCTCCCGGTGGGACGTGCCCGAAACACCTCGCCTGCGAGGCGCTCGGAGGGCATCCTGACCAGATGCCCGAACCACCCCACCTGGCTCCTCTCGACCTGGAGGAGGAGCGGCTCGACACCGAGCTCCTCCCGGATGGCAGAGCTCCTCACCCGATCTCTGAGTGAGAGCCCAGCCACCCTGCGGAGGAAGCTCATTTCGTCCGCTTGTACCCGCAATCTCATTCTTTCGGTCACCACCCACAGCTGGTGACCATAGGTGAGGGTTGGAACGTAGATCGGCTTGTAAATCGAGAGCTTTGATTTTCGGCTCAGCTCTCTCTTTACCACGACGGACCGATGCAGCGTCCTAGTTATTGCTGATGCCGCACCGATCCGCCTGTGGATCTCCCGCCCCATCTTTCCCCCACCCGTGAACAAGACCCCAAGATACTTAAACTCCTCCACTTGGGGCAGGAGCCTGTCCTTGACCCGCAGGGGGCATTCCCCCCTTTCCCGGGCGAGGACCATGGTCTCGGATTTGGAGGCGCTAATTCCCATCCCATTCGGGATGTATGTATCGTTACTACTTAAATAAAGCACAACCAAACTCAGTTTCGCTCCTGATATTTTTTAATACGCACATTTGCATGCTTGCGTGTGTGTTGTTGTAAGGCGGTGTGTGACTGAGACTGCGCCTTTTCGTACGGTGCGCCTAATGGTCGTGAAATTACGGTATTTTACACAAAGTAAAAAGGAACATTTGTAAATGATTCCCTGGGAAAAAAAGAGATTTTATCTGTTTGGAATGAAGCACGATCGACTGAGACAAATCCTTAAAATCATCATCAAGTAGAAAACTTCAGTCTCACATTAACCTAAAATGAGGAAAGTACCAAGTGGAGCTCAGACAGCCCCGCTCCTCCACATGCTCTAGTTCTTCCAAAACGGAGGTTGTTCATCAGCCACAAACACCTTCCAGGCCACATGTCTTTGTATGAAATCTTCGTAAGGGTCCTGATGCAAGAAATTGCTTCTATTCAAGGTGAGGCCATTACTCAACAAACAGGCCTGCAATATATCTGTAAAATGCAGAAGCTGGATGATGAAACGCTACGCTGAGGGAAACCAGGTAATCTGGAGACTGTCTCTACAAGTTGTCCTGTTATCCATAACCGCAGAGTCTAATCAGCTTGGCGACACGTGGAGATGATGAGTTAGAGTTCAAGGTGGCTGAATGATAATTATTAGAACAAAGTGAATAAAACATTACTTTTTTCATTTGATAACAATAACTTTAAAAAAAAGCCAGAAAAGTCGTAAAAAAACTTTCTCAGTGGAGTAAAGGAGATCAGGAACTTCTGACCAATCCAAAGACAAAATGAGTTTCCTGAATTACGGGACGAATTTCTTTTTTCAAAATCAGTAAAGTTTAAAAGAATTACTACCATATTTTCCGGACGATATGTCGTAGTTTTTTTAATAGTTTGGTCCGGGTTTCGACTTATACACCAGATCAATTTATGTATGTTTCCCCCTCCTTTTTATGCATTTTTGTATGGTGCGACTTATACTCAGGTGCGACTTATAGTCCAAATATGGTATTATTCCTCTCAAGCATTCTGTTCCGTCGTCTTCCGCTTGCTCCGGGGTCGGGTCGCGGGGAAAACAGCCTCAAACGGGCAGCCCCGGCCTCTCTCTCCCCGGCTGCATCCTCCAACTCACCCGGAAGGATCCCAATTCGTTCCCCGGCCAGCCGTGAGACATAGTCTCTCCAGCGGGTCCGGGGTCTGCCCCTTGGTCTCCTCCCGGTGAGGCGTGCTCAAAACACCCCGCCCGCGAGGCGCTCGGGGGGCATCCTGACCAGATGCTTGAACCACCCCATCTGGCTCCTCTTGACCTGGAGGAGGAGCGGCTCGACACAGAGCTCCTCCCAAATGGCAGAGCTCCTCACCCAATCTCTGAGTGAGAGCCCAGCCACCCTGCGGAGAATGCTCATTTCGGCCGCTTGTACCCGTGATCTCATTCTTTCGGTCACCACCCACAGCTGGTGACCATAGGTGAGGGTGGGAACGTAGATCGACTTGTAAATTGAGAGCTTTGCTTTTCGGCTCAGCTCTCTCTTTACCACGACGGACCAATGCAACGTCCTAGTTATTGTTGATGCTACACCGATCCCCCTGTCGATCTCCCGCTCCATCGTTCCCCCACTTGAGAACAAGACCCCGAGATACTTAAACTCCTCCACTTGGGGCAGGACCCTGTCCCTGACCCGCAGGGGGCATTCCACCCTTTTCCGGGCGAGGACCATGGTCTCGGATTTGGAGGCGCTAATTCCCATCTCGGCCGCTTCACACTCGGCAGCAAATCGATCCAGCGAGAGCTGGAGATCACGGTCCAATGAAGCCAACAAGACCACATCATCTGCAAAATGATGTGGTTTCTCAAACATTGAATGATTAATTTTCACGTTGTGATGTTATTTTAACTAATGAATTCACTCAAATTGTAAAGAATTGTAGATAAAAGTCAATAAAAGACCCCTTAATATGAAAATAAATACTACATGTAAAGGCGCTCCTTGTCATTATCTGCTAACTTAAAGAAGTTGAAAGAATACTTTTTCATGTTTTTATCTAAATTTCTAACTTTTCTTTTGCTCCTCACAGCTTGAACAAATCTTTCCTTTTTAAGTATTGTCCAAATGTAACACAAAATGAGAAATAAAGACCTACAGAGAAATAAAGTGAGTAGAATATTAACAAAACTAAACAAATTCAAAACTTTATCATGTTTTGTGTGAAGAGAAAATAATGGATTGAACTCTGTAGAACTACAAATTAAATTAGTCTGAGATGAAAGGTTTGAGCGTCATGGAAACCAGGGCAGAAGACACTGGTCTTTTTTGTGTGGAATTTGCAAGTTCTCAGAATTTTTGTGTAGTTCTTCAGCTTCTTCACACCCTTCAAAAACATGCATGTAATACTGATGGATCACCGGAAAATCCCCACTTGAAGGGATGATGAGTGGTTGTGTTTCTTAATGTGGCCCTGCAACATGCTGGTGACCTATCCAGGGTGCACCCTGCCCCTTGCCTGATACCACCTAAGATAAACTCATATTCCTCTTCGTCCCGAAGTCGGACAACTTGAGAAAATAGAAGAATAGATAGTTTTATCTCAGTGAATCAGATCTTTTTATGTCACATTTCAGCCCCAAAGTGTTGCCAAGTTCTGAAAAGCCTAAAGTCCTGACAGCCTGAACTTTGCATGAAAAACAGTCACCATGGTGATCCAGAAGGCACAGCAATGATTGGCCTTTATTTATGAAAGTTGGTGTAAACTCTAGGCGTACATGTAAAATATGCCAGAACGCAGAGGTGTCAAGTAGCGAAATAGAACTACTTTGTTACTTTACTCAAATAGAAAATCTCGTTATCTTTACTTTAACGAAGTAATTATTTTTTTGTCTACTTTTTACTTTTACTCACTACTTTTTTATGCAATTATCTGTACTTTTACTTCGTTAATTTTATAAAAAGTAGTCGCTACTTTCGCCATTTTGTCACCGTTAAAAATAAAGAAAAAAGTCATTAAAAACCAATCCAGATCAATTGCGCCATTTGATTTGAATGTGGTTGGATGAGAAGGGGGGGGGGCACCTATGTGGCATTCCCAACCTTAGAAACTTGTGAAAGACTATTCATTATTGCCTCAAAGAACTTTGAAACCAACCTGCCTTCAAGGCTTAAAAATGCCTATTGGTTTTTTTTTTTTTAATTTATTTATTTATTTTATACATTGAGTGTGTTTGTGTCTGCTGAAGTTGGTTAAATTTGGTGACGCAGAGTGAAGCTTGGTAGCCGAAGGGACGTTACATAATGCCCTGCTTACGTTAATACATTTGATTGTGTTCATTAATCGATTTCCAATAAAGGTTATTAAGAAATAAATGTTTCTGATTCATAAAGTTTCACAACACTTTCATTTATTATCATATTTTCTGTTCCTTAAAGCATGTGATAATAGTTAAAAAAATATGTTCATATGCTTTTGTTAATAATATTTCTTTTTTTCTGAAAATTACTTTTACTTTTCTATTTTAAGTAGTTTTGACAACAGGTTACTTTTTACTTTTACTTGAGTAAAAAACTTGAGTTGATACTTCTACTTTTACTAAACTAGTTTTTTAACTCGGTATCTATACTTCTATTTGAGTAGAAAATGTTGGTACTTTTGACACCTCTGCCAGAACGTCCCTCTTAAATGTATACAAGAAGTGACCTTGACAAATTCAGTAGCTTAAATTAATCGTAATTATAAGGCACACATCAGCATATATTCAGACCCAAGCTCAGTCACACCCTTGTTTTACAACATTAAAGGACAGCACACAGCAAATAAATAGAATTTGACTGAAAAGTTTCATGCATTTAGAGGTTGATTGCATTTCAGAAGCAACGTGTTCATTTTGTTTTGATACATCTGAATGAGCACATCGTTTTTATTGTACACAATTTTAAAGTACACAAATTTGATAAATGAGGATCATTAGAGGAATGTATAAGAAGAAAAGCGTTGCTTACTGTGAGTGAGAAGTAGTAGATGAGAACCAAACTAACGGTCATGACCAAGTTTGCTATCAGAGAGAAGGGGGCCAGGTACTTGAGGTTGGGGGTGAACACCAGCAAGATGATAAAAGGCAGGAAGCAAAGCATGTAGAGACGGGAATCGAAGCTCGGAACCAGGACCTGGGTTTGGTTGGTGAAGTTCATCTCGCAATTGAAGGTGGTGGCGTTGGCTGCTTCGACCACCTGACACAAGCAGATAAGGAAGAGATTTGAGAGGAATTAGGCATGAAAAAAAAAACTGCAGTTACAATTTATATATACATCTTCTTCTTTCGGCATTTCCCTTCAGGGGTCGCCACAGCAAGTCAGTTTCTTCCATCTAACCCTATCTGCTGCATCCTCTTTGGTCACGCCAACTATCTTCATGTCTTCCTTCACTGTATCCATGAACCTCCTCTTTGGTCTTCCTCTAGCCCTCTTTCCTGGTGGCAGTGGTGGAACGTAACAAAGTAAATGTACTTCGTTACTGTACTTAAGTAAAAAAATTGTGTATCTGTACTTTACTTAAGTAAAATTTAAGACCGGTACTTTTACTTCACTACATTTTTAGAGCAAATATCTGTACTTTTACTTCGCTACTTTTTAAAAGTGTGTTTTACATTTTTTGTTACATTTTAAAAAATAGAAAGTTTTTTTTTTTAGCGCATCTTGAAGCCACATCGCCAAAATCAAAAGGAGCAGTTGATCGGGAGAAGAAGTTATGAATCGAGGACCAATCAGAATCGAGAGTAAACATTTTCCACGTTCATTCAGCGCCGGGGCGGTTCCACCACTAGTCTTTACACTTCTTTTTTTTTTTTAAAAAGTAATCACAGTGAGTGTCCATTGTGCAGTGTGGACCAGGTGAAGATGAAGATGAACGAAGAGATGAAAAAAATGATACTTTGGTTTATGTGCGTTAGTTTAAGACCAGAAATGTGGAAAAGTGAGGTTACAGGGAGAAGAGATAAAGAAGGATCAACAGTCCAGAGCAATGGAGAGTGTGGAAAAGAGGTGAAGAAGCGTGTTCAAGCAGGCTGGAACGGGTGGAGAAAAGTATCAGGTGTGATGTGTGACAGAAGAGTTTCAGCTAGAATGAAAGAGAAAGTGTACAAAACCGTGGTGAGACCGGTCATGCTGTTTGGTCTAGAGACAGTGCCACTGAGGAAAAGACAGGAAGCAGAGATGGAGGTAGCAGAGATGAAGATGCTGAGGATCTCTCTGGGAGTGACCAGGATGGACGGGATCAGAAATGAGTATATCAGAGGAACAGCACATGTTAGAGGTTTTGGAGATAAAGTCCGAGAGGCCAGACTGAGATGGTTTGGACACGTACAGAAGAGAGAGAGGGAGTACATCGGGAGAAGGATGCTGGATTTGGAACCACCAGGAAAGAGGGCTAGAGGAAGACCAAAGAGGAGGTTCATGGATACAGTGAAGGAAGACATGAAGTTAGTTGGCGTGACCGAAGAGGATACAGCAGATAGGGTTAGATGGAAGAAACTGACTTGCTGTGGCGACCCCTGAAGGGAAATGCCGAAAGGAGAAGAAGAAGAAGTTTAAGACCAGAAATGGTTCCCAAAAAATTAAAGTTTCTTCAATAGAACCTCAATAAGGACTTTTTTTTCCAGCTCTTCTATCTTCACACATTTCCAGGCTCTTTATAGAAATTTTCTTCTGCCATGCTTCAGTGCATGAAAATGAGCTTTGAAATACAACCAGTGCACAGACTCCTTTAGGGGATGTTCCTAACTAAAAATCTGAACATTCAAAGTAGCTTATGTGAAAATATTTATGCTTTTTTTTAATCATGACTCCCTGAAAGTGACTCTCACATGAACTCACAGAATAGTCGACACTCCATCTGAGACACCTGGAGACCGACTGGCCTCTGGGTAGTCTTAGTCCGGCCATGAACCACTTTCATAACATCGCTGGTTCAGTTAAAAAAAAAAAAAAAAAAAAGAAGTGACCTCCTGTTGATCAGTAGCGCTCGCACCAAGGCCGAGAAGCGTGCAAACACGATCATCTTCAACCCAGCCCACCCTTTGAACTACTCCCCTCAGGCAGAAAACTCGAATTCAGTTAAAAAGAAAAAAAAAAGCGAGAAAAAAAAGTCTTCACAAGGAAACACAGGACCGTGTTCTTTCTGTATTAAAAGACTCAAATTTGCTCATCTTTGTATTGTTTGTTCACTGATATCACATCCTTTATTTAATCCTTCCACATGCACGGATTTCAGGAAGTCATTTAAAATACAGCTCATACAAGTTTCCTAATATTTGCTTTTCATACATATCTGCATGCAAAAGTGAGAGAAGCCTCACCGATATCCGTCTTCTAATATATTCCTCTTTCCACCTATAGATTTACATTGTCAAAACCACATTTTGACAGAAATCTGAACAAATATAACTGAGACCAGAAGGTTTAATTACTTAGCGGACTCTACCTGAGGTGGTTAAAGAGCAAACAGACAGGGGATGCCATCTAGTGGGAGGATGTTACTCTACAGACAAAAATGAAGCCAAAAAAATACAATAAATCATATTCTAAGATAGTGTTGTGAACAAATACATTAACAAATTAGCTGTAGCAATTTAAAAATCTATTTTAGGAACAACAACAAAAATAAATAATTAGAAGGAATAGTAGAAAAAGTTTAAAAGAGTCTTCTGGACGGTTTAATTGTTGATCGAGACGTTTCGACTTCCATCCGGAAATCATTTTCAGTCTGATAGAAATGAACTGAAAACTGGATCTACATATACTAGCCTAAGGAAAAGGTAAAAAATAGTAATGAAGGGCTCGACCAATGAGCCTGTGTTACCTATGATGGCCGTGAATCAGAGGTGAGATCGGGCCTAAAAAATTCAGCCCGACCCGACCCGAGCCTGTGTATATAAAACCCAACGTGATTTGCGGGCCCAACACCGAAAAAAGCCCGAAATGTCATATTTTATTTGTGAGGACTCGGAAGGAGGAGGGTTATTTATAAATGGGAAAATTTTCAAGAACACGTTTTTTAATGAAAAGAAAAAAAAAAAAAAATCACACTATCGCCCCCTAACGCACTTCTTTGTGATGGCCTGCTTAGCGCAAAGAGGAGGGACGGTCTTTGAAACAAATGATAAAACAGATCTTTAACAATTATCACTTTTACCAGTCCAGCTGTTTAAATGCCCGCTCAGCGTCGAGGTGCCAGTCTTTTTGGTGTCGTATGAAAGCAAAGCGCCACATTGACTACATCCAGCGAAGCCAACGCAAGTTTCTGTAGCATTTTGAACAATAAATTTGAAGCTTTTCCACACCTCACTCTTACCGGTGCGTGTTTATCTTTTCAGTTCTCCTGCTTTTAGTTTATCCTTAACTTCTTACTCCTTCATATCGGGGATACTAGTTCAAAATAAATAAAATAAAGACGTACGCAGGGGAGGATTAGTAAATTAAGAGGAGGCGTTCACGTCGCAGAGCATGTGCTGGCTCTGCGGATCCTGTTTAGTAGTTAAACATTACTTCTCTGTTTTAATTTTATAACAAGTATTCCTTAGTTTAGTACACACACCTCGTTTTAGTTTACATTTTAAAAACATATTTCTATTTAAAAAAAAAAAAAAGTCAGCGAGAGAGAAGACCGAACCCGACCCGACCCGACGTAAAAATTATTTTTTTTAGGACCGACCCGGGTCGGTTCGGTTCGGGCTAAAGATCTTACCTCTGCCGTGAATGGCTCCTATTGTAGCCACAGACCAGTAAACGAACCCTATTATAATAATGCTAAAAGCCTAGTCAATAGAAATTCCTGCTAAAGAGAGGCGTGAATATGGGTCACGAGGTGTCATCTTTAGTCCATGGCTTCAGAATGCTGCTGTAAATCCCGGGCAGAATGTATCTAACGCCTCCACTCCGATTCAGTGAGGGATTCTCTTTCTTCACAAAGATGGCTTCCTTCACACCTCTTTCATTCACTATCAGATTGAAAATGATTTCCGGATGGAAGTCGAAACATCTCGATCAAGAATTAACTGTCCAGAAGACTTTTTTGAAACTTTTTCTACAAGTACTATTCCTTCTAATTATTATTTTTTTACTTATATTATGAATATTAAATATAAATAATAAATGAATAATAAATAATATTTAAACAATCATAATAATAATAATAATAATGAATAATAATAATAATAATAATAATAATATTAATATTAATAATAAATAAATAACAATAATAATAATAATAATAATAAATAAATATTATTTATTTACTTTTTCTACTATGGATCACTCCTGGATGAATGAGGGACTACACGGACTAATTAGAAGGAATGTAAAAATTTGGGATCAACGGTCAAAGGCCATGTGTTTACGTGAGAAAAAGATCAAACGTAGTAGTGAAATGACTTTATCAAATTCAGGTGGCTGAAAATTCTGATCAAAAATAGCTTTATGAGCCCAATAAAAATGAGCTGCAGCTGCCTGTGAGCACATCACATGCTGATAAATAGAGACACGTAGAAAAAATTTGAGCAAAAAATACAAAATAGAATCCTCGCATTGACACGAAAGCTTATGCTTGTGAATCCTGCGAAAACGAGGTTCTCTGGGGTCAAAAACACTCCTACAGGTATTGACCTCTCTTTTCTTATCAGAAGGTATTTGGAATCCTTTACATGAACGCTGCCTTCACGCAATCAGTGGAGAACAGAACGAACTATCCTCCTCATGCTCCTATTTGTCATTTATTGATCTATTTACCAAACCATCTACAGAGAGACTGACTTTCAGTGAGGGAAGGGGAAAAGTTCAGAGGTCCTGTGCAGGTGAGTGTCACGCTGACAGAGCAAACAGATCCTGCACCACGGTCACCAGAAAAAGACAGATAAACACAAATAAAAACTGATGGAGATGTTTATTACCTGCTTTACGTTGTCGCTGAGGAAGACGAAGTAGACGCAGCAAAAGCCCAACTGGGTGATGATCAGAAACAAGTTCACTATCCGTCTGGAGCAACCGTGAGAGAGAAAGACAGAATAGAGAATAGAAGAAAGAGATGATGAAGAGTTCATTGTAAACTATACTAACCCATCACATATCCTGCTGCACAGATAAGAGCAACAGGTTGTCGGAGAACATTTAGAGGCTATGCTTGGAACATGTCTGGTGACTGGTGGAGCTTTATCTACCAAAAGCTGCTTTCTGATGAAGAAGTTTTTCGTTTCCAACAACTTTAACGCAGAAAAGAAGAGAAGTTTCTTTTTTAAAAATGTTTGTTCTTCGATTGTAGGTTTCTGATAACCTGGAGATAACCTGCTGCTAAGAAAAGAAAACTTTCTGATGTGGGAGCACCGGTCGATCAGTCCAATCTGACCACAGATTCAGCTGAGATTTCACTTTCCTGTTCACAGGTCTGTTCTTTCTTTCAGATATCGAACTATTTACATAAAGTGTTCGAAAGTTATCCATCTGAACAATTCACCTAATCATTTATCACGCTAGGAATAAAACTTTTTTTTTTAAATCATACTGTGTATGTATGATTTACAAATCCGAGACCATGGTCCTCGCCCGGAAAAGGGTGGAATGCCCCTTGCGGGTCAGGGACAGGGTCCTGCCCCAAGTGGAGGAGTTTTAGTATCTCGAGTCTTGTTCACGAGTGGGGTAAAGATGGAGCGGGAGATCGACAGGCGGATCGGTGCGGCGTCAGCAATAACTAGGACGCTGCATCGGTCTGTCGTGGTAAAGAAAGAGCTGAGCCGAAAAGCAAAGCTCTCGATTTACAAGTCGATCTACGTTCCAACCCTCACCATGGTAACCAGCTGTGGGTGGTGACCGAAAGAATGAGATCGCGGGTACAAGCGGCCGAAATGAGCTTCCTCCGCAGGGTGGCTGGGCTCTCACTCAGAGATCGGGTGAGGAGCTCTGCCATCCGGGAGGAGCTCGGTGTCGAGCCGCTCGTCCTCCAGGTCGAGAAGAGCCAGATGGGGTGGTTCGGGCATCTGGTCATGATGCCCCCCGAGCGCCTCGCAGGCGAGGTGTTTTGGGCACGTCCCACCGGGAGGAGACCAAGGGGCAGACTCCGGACCTGCTGGAGAGACTATGTCTCACAGCTGGCCAGGGAACGACTTGGGATCCTTCTAGGTGAGCTGGAGGATGCAGCCGGGGAGAGAGAGGCCTGGGCTACCGCTGTTGGGCAACCCTACCCCGGAACAAGCGGAAGATGACGGAACGGAACTGTGAATGTATTAAAGGTTTTTGTGTTAACAAATAAAAAAAATATTTGCACGGCACATTATACGGAATGCTGAACATGCTCACCTTCCCCAATGCGAGTGTCTTCTGAGCCACGACACATTTTCCATCCCGTACTGCATCACTTCACCATACGTCATAGATGGTCTGTTCATCCTGAGACAAAAAAAAACAAATATGAAACCTCACAAAAAACATTTCCGCAGGAATCTAAATATGGAGATATAGTGCATTTTATTAAAGAGCGCAAAAAACTTTCAGTGCAGTCACTTTTAGAATATAGAAGTTCATTAAAGAGTTTCATTTAGGAAGTAAAAAAAAATAGTAACAGCTAGCAGCAGAAATGTTCTAAATAAAAAACTAGGAAACTACAAAATATTTTTCTCAACAGTTAGTTAACAGCAGCGTGCAAAACGGAACAAGTTACCAGACAACATGTGTTTCTTTATACGCAAAGAAACACATCTCAGCCACAGCAAGTTCTGCTTGTTAGTTAGTCACCTTCTTAACAATTGTGGTGGAAACTAGATTTTGGTGGAAGAAAAAGTCAACTGCTTTCTTTACAAGTTTATGGTATAGATCACATATGCATAGGTGAAGAGCTGGACGGATCTCCCCCTAAGTTTCTGATTCTACAACCTTTAACGCATTGCTGTACTGAAGGTTTAACCTCCCCCTAGAAAGTTCAACTGAAGTTCAGAGTCATCTCAGTCTTGGAGTCAGATCAGAAACACAGTATGAGGACAGTGCTAGTCTGTTTCTTCACACTCCCTAAGACCACTGGCATTATGAGAAACTAAATTGTCCAGATTTTAACGATCAACGCATGATGTTTGCTAAATTCTACTGTTCCGTTCCGTCATCTTCCGCTTGTTCCGGGGGTAGGGTCGCGGGGGCAACAGCCTCAAACGGGCAGCCCAGGCCTCTCTCTCCCCGGCTGCATCATCTAGCTCACCTGGAAGGATCCCAAGTCTTTCCCCGGACAGCTGTGAGACATAGTCTCTCCAGCGGGTCCGGAGTCTGCCCCTTGGTCTCCTCCCGGTGGGACGTGCCCAAAACACCTCGCCCGCGAGGCGCTCGGGGGGCATCCTGACCAGATGCCCGAACAACCCCATCTGGCTCCTCTCGACCTGGAGGAGGAGCGGCTCGACACCGAGCTCCTCCCGGATGGCAGAGCTCCTCACCCGATCTCTGAGTGAGAGCCCAGCCACCCTACGGAGGAAGCTCATTTCGGCTGCTTTTACCTGCGATCTCATTCTTTCGGTCACCATCCACAGCTGGTGACCATAGGTGAGGGTAGGAACGTAGATCGACTTGTAAATCGAGAGCTTTGCTTTTCGGCTTGGCTCTCTCTACTGTTTAATATAAAATTTACAATACATCGTCTATCCCTTATGAGGTTGCAGGGGGTGCCGGAGCCCATCCCAGCTGATTCAAGGCGAGGGGCCTTGCATTGAAAGCGACTGAACAGGTCGCCAGTCTGTCGCGGACATCGTACATCCCGCGACAAGTTCTACTTGTTTATAACCAAAACCGTATTGACCCCTGGATGGTTGGCTTGGTTTCACAATCTCAATAAACAGAGCTGAATTTTCACTCAAAAGTAAAAAAAAATACCCTAAAATTTACTTTACTAATTTACTTGGTCGTCGCCCAGAAAAGGGTGGAATGCCCTCTGCGGGTCAGGGACAGGGTCCTGCCCCAAGTGGAGGAGTTTAGGTATCTCGGGGTCTTGTTCACGAGTGGGGGAAGGATCGAGCGGGAGATCGACAGGCGGATCGGTGCGGCATCAGCAATAACTAGGACGCTGCGTCGGTCCGTCGCGGTAAAGAGAGAGCTGAGCCGAAAAGTAAAGCTCTTGATTTACATGTCGATCTACGTTCCAACCCTCACCTATGGTCACCAGCTGTGGGTGGTGACCAAAAGAATGAGGCCGAAATGAGCTTCCTCCGCAGGGTGGCTGGGCTCTCACTCAGAGATCGGGTGAGGAGCTCTGCCATCCGGGAGGAGCTTCGTGTCGAGCCGCTCCTCCTCCAGATCGAGAGGAGCCAGATGGGGTGCTTCGGGCATCTGGTCAGGATGCCCCCCGAGCGCCTCACTGGTGAGGTGTTTCGGGCACGTCTCACCGGGAGGAGACCAAGGGGCAGACCCCGGACCCGCTGGAGAGACTATGTCTCACAGCTGGCCGGGGAACGACTTGGGATCCTTCCAGGTGAGCTAGAGGATGCAGCCGGGGTGAGAGAGGCCTGGGCTGCCCGCTTGTGGCTGTTGCCCCCGCGACCCGAACTCGGAACAAGCGGAGGATGACGGAATGGAACGGAAAATTTACTTTATGTATAAAAGGACTTCAAATAAACTTTCGATCATAAAATACAGGACAACGTTAGTTGTTTAGAACCAAACTGTACAGCATCTGGCTAACATAAAGAATAAGCACACCTACTTTCAGCATTCTTAAACTATTTCTTTTGGTTTGTTTGTGTTTGGTCACACATAAAATGTTCATTTCTCGTTATTCACCAAATGTTTTCATATCTATGAGGAAGTGATAACTGATTCTGCAAAACCTCATAATAAGGAAGCTCTGCTACTTTTCTCACGCCTGTTTCATACACAAGCTTTGCAGGAGGACGGCTTCATTCACTCTTCTGCCCAACTTAATCCTCTTTAACAGGGCGGTAATGTGCGATGTCTTGGTGAACCGGGCAAAGGGCAGGTGTTACCGTGGGTTGACGGGTGCAGCATAGTCTAATTACCACATGTCCTGAGCTGTTAAACAGCTGTAAAACAGAGTAATCTAACATTGAGCATGTGAGCAACGGTTGCATAAGCAGACGGATCTACAGCCGAACCATACCGGCTCTGATCAGTGGACGTGATTGTAGGCCATGTTTACACTATGAACGAAGCCTCAGTGGGTGCACTCCAAGCTGCCAATATGCGTCTGATTACAGAGCAGAAAATAGAGACCTAATGGGGTGTAATCCATCAGTAGGCGAGAACACACACAGTGGCTGGCACAGCGCACAACACAGCAAACACAGCAAAAGCTGCGTTTACAAGTGTTTGTTTAGAAGAAAGCCAAAGCCATCTTTGGCAAACAGACTACTGACATAAATAAAGCTAAGCCAGGATAAAACGCAGGACATACAAGAATTAAACTCTAGATAATACTCATGTCGGGCTGAAAGCTTTCCTTTAAACACAACAACATTATTTTAATTAATTTGATGAGCAAATCTAAACTTTAATAACTTTTTTTTTTTTCACAAATAGGATAAAGGGGTTCCGTTCCGTCATCTTCCGCTTGTTCCGGGGTTGGGTCGTGGGGGCAACAGCCTCAAACGGGTAGCCCAGGCCTCTCTCTCCCCGGTCGCATCTTCTAGCTCACCTGGAAGGATCCCAAGTCGTTCCCCGACCAGCTGTGAGACATAGTCTCTCCAGCGGGTCCGGGGTCTGCCCCTTGGTCTCCTCCCGATGGGACGTGCCCAAAACACCTCGCCGGCGAGGCACTCGGGGGGGCATCCTGACTAGATGCCCGAACCACCCCATCTGGCTCCTCTCAACCTGGAGGAGGAGCGGCTCGACACCGAGCTCCTCCCGGATGGCAGAGCTCCTCACCCGATCTCTGAGTGAGAGAACCCTCACCTATGGTCACCAGCTGTGGGTGGTGACCGAAAGAATGAGATAGCGGGTACAAGCGGCCGAAATGAGCTTCCTCCGCAGGGTGGCTGGTTAAAGGGGTGTCAAACTTATTTAAAGTTCAACTTAATGATCCAAAAAATTGAAACAAAATATGCAAATTCATTTATTTTTTCAAAGTTTATCAAATGTTTTTAAAATTATCAAACGATTTTCTGAATAATTGTCATGGGATCTACAAGTTAATACGGCAGCTTCAATTTAAATTTAAATTATTCTTATTAATGAAAATAATGTTTATTAATGAATAATTGTTAGGAGCTCCGAGCTACTGGGAGTTCATAAAAAAAAAAAAAAAAAAAATTAAATTAGGTGTTATAAAAGAAAATGAGAAGATTTTCTGAGACAAGTTGCACTATTGGATACAAGCAGCCGATATGAGCTTCCTCCGCAGGGTGGCTGGGCTCTCACTCAGAGATAGAGCGAGGAGCTGCCATCCAGGAGGAGCTCGGAGCAGAGCCTTGTTTCTCCAGGTCAAGAAAAACCAGATGGGGTGGTTTGGGGGTCTAGTCAGGATGCCTCTTGAGCACCTCGCTGGTGAGGTATTTCGGTCACATTCCACCGGATGGAGGCCAAGATGCAGACCCCAGTTAGTGGCGAGACTATATCTCGGGATCCTTCCAGGTGAGCTGGAGGATGCAGCCAGGGTGAGAGAAGCCTAGGCTTTCCATCTGAGGCTGTTGCCCCCGCTACCCAGTCCCGGATAAGTAGAAGACAAGATAACGGAACTAGAAAACGTTGCACTAACATGCTGAGTTGTTCTGCTTTGGTTTGTTCGGGGTTTTCTTCTCAATTTAACTAAAAACAAATGCTTAATAATTTATTCCGTTCCGTCATCTTCCGCTTATTCCGGGGTCGGGTCGCAGGGGCAACAGCCTCAAACGGGCAGCCCAGGCCTCTCTCTCCCCGGCTGCATCCTCCAGCTCACCTGGAAGGATCCCAAGTCGTTCCCCGGCCAGCTGTAAGACATAGTCTCTCCAGCGGGCCCGGGGTCTGCCCCTTGGTCTCCTCCCGGTGGGACGTGCCCGAAACACCTCGCCCGCGAGGCGCCCGGGGGGCATCCTGACCAGATGCCTGAACCACCCCATCTGGCTCCTCTCGACCAGATGGTTTTATCAGAATAAAAAAATATATAAAAAGAATTGGTTTTATGATTGATGAACGCAAATATTCGCCTCGCCTTACGAAGCAAAAAAAAATGCATAGAAAATTTTAAATCTGTAGATTAGTAACTAATAATTGCAGCCTAATTTCTTAAAAGTTTGAGGATCTTTAAAACACAACTAAACCTTGCCTGATGTGGAATAAAATGGAATCAAATAATTACACAGATACACACATTCAGGTTTATCACCGTCACACCAAGAACACTGTCCTTAAATCCTCCATCGAGGGGAAAAAGATTTCTAGAATGATTTAGTTGTCCATAATATAAAAACAAACAGCCTCTCATAACAGTGCTCGATAAAAACATTTTTTTTTCATGATAGTTTGCAAATGGTGCGTTTATTGATTCCCAGTTTAAACTCAAACCAAAACTCCTTTCCTTACTTGGCACTGAGGTGATGGGAACATGACACGAGCAGTTTCATGCAGTGGACGGCGATGACGCCCATTACCAGGAGACTGACCGGTCCAAGCTAAAAAAAAAAACAGACAGAAGGTGGGGAGGTCAGTCAGATGATTTTTTCCATTTATTTTCTTCACATTCTCATCTGAGCCGAAAAGCAAAGCTCTCGATTTACAAGTCAATTTACGTTCCAACCCTCACCTATGGTCACCAGCTGTGGGTGGTGACCGAAAGAATGCGATCGCGGATACAAGCGGCCGAAATGAGCTTCCTCCACAGGGTGGCTGGGCTCTCACTCAGTGATCGGGTGAGGAGCTCTGCCATCCGGGAGGAGCTCGGTGTCAAGCCGCTCCTCCTCCAGGTCGAGAGGAGCCAGATGGGGTGATTCGGGCATCTAGTCAGGATGCCCCCCAAGCGCCTCGCGGGCGAGGTGTTTTGGGCACGTCCCACCGGGAGGAGACCAAGGGGCAGACCCCGGACCTGCTGGAGAGACTATGTCTCATAGCTAGACAGGGAACGACTTGGGATCCTTCAAGGTGAGCTAGAAGATGCAGCCGGGGAGAGGTGTCGAGCCGCTCCTCCTCCAGGTCGAGAGGAGCCAGATGGGGTGGTTCGGGCATCTGCGCAGGATGCCCCCCCCCCCGAGCACCTCGCGGGCGAGGTGTTTTGCGCACGTCCCACCGGGAGGAGACCAAGGGGTAGACCCCGGACCCGCTGGAGAGACTATGTCTCACAGCTGGCCGGGGAACGACTTGGGATCCTTCCAGGTGAGCTGGAGGATGCAGCCGGGGAGAGAGAGGCCTGGGCTGCCCGTTTGAGGCTGTTGCCCCCGCGACCCGACCCCGGAACAAGTGGAAGATGACGGAACGGAACATTCTCATTATTTTACACACACATATGTATCTGTTTGATAGCGGTCATGTCTCTTACACATCAACGTGCATATCTGCTATGATTTAAAGAGCTCTTTGGTTGAAAAGTTATTCTTATCTCTAATTTTAATAAATGATAAAAAAAAATTCAGAAAACAGAAGGAAGTTGTTTGGTCTTCAAGCTTAGATATTTAGATGCAGGTGTAATTAACCGATAAGTACATGACTTGCGTTCCAGTAATGATGAGAGAAGATATAAATGGAGAAAGAATGACTTTGCTGGTTAATCGTAACACCACAGTGACGAAGCAATTCAAACTGGATCCTCGACATATTTGTGTGTGTGTCTGCTGGGCATGTGTTAGGTTTGATTCCGCTAAATTAAAAAGTGTAGAATCTTCTCCTTTCAGCATTTCCCTTCAGGGGTCGCCACAGCAAGTCAGTTTCTTCCATCTAACCCTATCTGCTGCATCCTCTTCGGTCACACCAACTATCTTCATGTCTTCCTTCACTGTGTCTATGAACCTCCTCTTTGGTCTTCCTCTAGGCCTCTTTCCTGGTGGTTCCAAATCCAGCATCCTTCTTCCTATGTACTCTCTCTCTCTCCTCCGAGATGGTACATGTTCGAACCATCTCAATCTTGCCTCTCAAACTTTATCCCCAAAACCTCTAACATGTGCTGTTCCTCTGATCCTGTCCATCCTGGTCACTCCCAGAGAGACCCTCAGCATCTTCATCTCTGCTACCTCCATCTCTGTTTCCTGTCTTTTCTTCAGTGCTACTGTTTCTAGACCAAACAGCATGGCCGGTCTCACCACGGTTTTGTACACTCTCCCTTTCATTCTAGCTGAAACTCTTCCATCACACATCACACCTGATACTTTCCTCCACCCGTTCCAGCCTGCCTGCACACGCTTCTTCACTTCTTTTCCACACTCTCTTGAGACTCCATACACACCGAGGACAAAACAGGAAGCACAGATCAAGGCAGCAGAGATGAAGATGCTGAGGATCTCTTTGGGAGTGACCAGGATGGACAGGATTGGAGGAACAGTACATGTTAGAGGTTTTGGAGGTATAGTCAGAGAGACCAGACTGAGATGGTTTGGACATGTACCGAGGGTAATATATCGGCAGAAAGATGCCGAGTTCGGATCTTCCAACCAGATGTAAAGAAAAACCATTGAGTTTTAAGAATGTAGTGAAGGAGGACATGAAGCAAAAAGGATGTAGGAGACAGAATTACCGTAGATGCAGGAAACTGACTCGATTAGACGTGCCCTTCAGCAAAAAAGCTTAGAGGAAAAAATCATCCTGTGTGTGTCTATGTGTGTGTGAGTAAATAAATAAATCAATATGTTTGCAGATAAATTCAACAAACAGCAAGAAGCTTAATGTTATTTTTTTCTGCATTAGATTAGATATTCTTTTTTTTTTTTTTCCCCCACAACATCCCAATGAACACCATGATCCAGTTCCATTTTAGAAGACACTGTAAACAACTTTCCTGTTGTTGTTATTGCACAATCAGCACGTCTCATTAGCTTGACCACAATCCATCATGTTAATGTGCTATGTAAACATTTTCTGAACCAGATGTGGGGTGTCACAGGGTGCTTTAATGTCCATCCTTGCTCACAGATACACACTCCCCTCATCATCTGCTTGGTGATAAATATCTAACGGGGGCCGGGAGCCAGATTTAATTTTCCCCTTGCAGACCTGACATGTGACTGGGAGAACAGGAAGATAAACTGCCCAGATACCTACCACCAGTCCTGCGTTCTTCACAGCTAGCGGCAGTCCCAGCAGACCTGTACCGATGTTCCCTTTCAACAGGTGGATCAGGGTCTGGCAAAACCTGCATAAGAGAAAGAAAAGAGAACGAAAGAAGATTTATAAACCCTTTTTATTTGAAAGCTAACACTTTGGTAAATGATATTTATTGGATTTTAAGACTCACGAGGTTCCTGTCCTTCCTCCGATCCTCTCGTAGTTTCGTTGGGGTCGGGCTGGTCCAGGAGGGGAAGGACACAAAGCGTCCATTTCTGATGGATTTTGATCTGAGAATAATGAACCTAAAAGGAGGAGAAAGAAATTGAGGGGGTAAAAAAAACATTTATGCATTAAAAAAAAGATATATGGTGACCGAAAGAATGAGATCGCGGATACAAGCGGCCAAAATGAGCTTCCTCCGCAGGGTGGCTAGTCCAGGTCGAGAGGAGCCAGATGGGGTGGTTCGGGCATCTGGTCAGGATGTCCCCCCACCCCTGAGCGCCTCGCGGGTGAGTTATTCCGGGCACGTCCCACCAGGAGGAGACCAAGAGGCAGACCCCAGACCCGCTGGAGAGACTATGTCTCACAGCTGGTCGGGGAACGACTTGGGACCCTTCCGGGTGAGCTGGAGGATGCAGCCGGGGTGAGAGAAGCCCGGGCTTCCCGTCTGAGGCTGTTGCCCCTGCGACCCGGCCCCAGATCGAGTAGAAGATGACGGAACGGAAAAGATACATTTCACACACAAAAAAAAAACAAACACAAGCAGGTCTGAGAGGGTCCACAAACTTTGAGCATGTGCATGAAAAAGTATCTGAAACCTTAAGAATTTTCACATTTCTGAATAAAATCAAGAAACAAATGTGTTCTAATTTTTTTGTCAAAATCACACAAATTAAAGAAATATGTCTGCTTTACCAAAAATTTCCCAAATGCTTATGGATTTTTGTAATTTTACAAGGACAGCATGTGCCGTTTGTCTTCTTCTCATCTGGGACCGGAAACACGTGGATAAAAAATTTACTAAATGTAAATATAACCATAACTAAACTTTCTTTTATTTCAGCTTTCAATGTAATCTAAAATTCTTTAAAAGTTTTTAGTGTCATAAACATTCCCAGATATGGATGCTGGTCAAACAAAATTAAGATTTCAGGGATAGTTTGTTTCATATTTTTTTTTCTGCACTTGGTCATAAAAACAAAAAAATATCTCATGACTTTTGAAGTCACCGGAGTTCAATTTAGAGATTCCGTATTCCTGTAAATCATATGAAAGCAATAAATCATTCAATGAAACTGTTTGCTTTCACTTTTCATTAATGCTGACTACAGTTTCTTCATGGAGAGACGAGACGCCCTCATGCTAACATGTCTCAACATCTCAGTTGAGACTTCCAACTAGCATGACCCGGATATGGAGGTTTAAACATAATTACCGTATTTTCCGGACTAGAAGGCGCACCGCAATATAAGGCGCTACAGTAAAGGCTGGGGTTACGTTATGCATTCACTAAATGGTGCTGCGCTAAAGGGAATGTAAAAAAAAAAAAAACAGTCAGATAGGTCAGTCAAACTTTATTAACAATTACAAAACAGCTTTCTGTTTTTACTCCCAAAATGAGTAAACAGCTGTTTTATTATTTTCTCTGAGATAAAGTATTAGTATTTTCGTGACGCAGTTTATCTTCCATTGGAGATAAACTCTGTTTAGTCTTACTTACTTGGCGCAGCGCATCCTCTTGCTCCCT
Organism: Neostethus bicornis; assembly: GCA_902685375.1. Lineage (NCBI taxonomy): Eukaryota > Metazoa > Chordata > Actinopteri > Atheriniformes > Phallostethidae > Neostethus > Neostethus bicornis. The sequence continues at coordinate 6,170,070 of CACRXE010000076.1, read as the reverse complement.
CCACTTCCTCACCATTGATTCGTTAATGTTAAACTCTCTCGCTGCGGCTCTATTCCCGTGTTCTACTGCGTGACCGATCGCCTTGAGTTTAAACTCTGCGGTGTAACAGTGTCTCTTGGTAGGAGCCATCTTGAACGCACCTAATGTCTCTTGGTAGGAGCCATCTCGAACGCACCTAATGTCTCTTGGTAGGAGCCATCTCGAACACACCTAATGTCTCTTGGTAGGAGCCATTTCGAGGTCTTTACACAAACACACAGATGGAAATGAGACGTTCTTTCATATATCCCAGCATGCACCGCGCACTACTTCTTCTATGGGGGAAATGGAGTCGGCGGCTGCTTACCGCAGTTGCGACACCTGTTGTAGCTCAATATTAATCCATACATAAGGCGCTTCGGGTTAAAAGGCACATCATGGACTTTAGAGAAAATTTAAGGTTTTTAGGTGCACCTTATAGTGCGGAAAATACGGTAGTGTGGTTATTTTTTTAATAAAACATGACTTTAATTCTCATTTCATCTGACAGAATAAAATTGCTTTTCTTGTTGAAACAGGAACCAAAACACTGTCATGCTTTTAAATGTCAGAAAATAGGTCAACTATCTTCTGTTCTCAAGGTAATTATTTCATTTGTTGTCGTGACCTCCTGCTCGTACAGAGAGACGCCACGGCATCAAAATGAAAGCTGCTTTGATGATTCAGTGTCTACCTGCCAAGCGGGATTATTGCATGTATAATCCTCCAGGTCAATGCATCTTGGTCATTTTGACCTGTGTTTACACCTCCATACACACAAAGTGAGAGCTAAATTCTGTTCTTCATACCATCTGCTCTGACGTCCACATCGCTGGATGTCATCATGGTGGGTCGGGTGGTTTCAGTGGGCGGGTGGGAGTCGTCTCTCCCAGCCTTACAGACACTGATGCAGAGGAGTCAGCAAGTCCAGCATTGACAGTTTCCAACTGGGGAAAAAAAATTTGAGATGTGGCTTTATGTAACGAGCAAGATCATGAACTTGTCCTCTTTGGATAAACTTTTTACCACTTTATGTAGAAACATTGTTTGCTTAATAGTTGCTAGTCGACTCAGAGGACCCAGATACTGGGGTAAGCATGGTGTACTGGACCCCTGTTCTCTGATGTTACCCATTGCAACTATTACTGTCTAAAAATCTCTTATTTGTTTAGCAATTTATTTCACCCCTCTAATTTTTACAGCACTATTACCTAGTTACCCCATTCTCTTATTTAACTGTGGACCCCTAATCGCATGTGGACCCCTTAGCTCAAGTCCAGCTGCTGCATCCTACAAACACGAACTGTGTTAATGTAGATTTAGTTAGAAAAAATCTTCGATTCTCATTTTTGAGTACCGGTACATTCTGTCTGTTCATCCGGGGGACGGGATCTCACCTTCAACTGGTTCTCCATTAGGCTTTTTTTTTCGTCCGACTGGGTTTTTACAATTGCTTCGGTTCATTGTGGTAAAGAAAGAGCTGAGCCGAAAAGCAAAGCTCTCGATTTACAAGTCGATCTACGTTCTCACCCTCACCTATGGTCACCAGCAGTGGGGGGTGACTGAAAGAATACCCGGCCCCGGATAAGCGGAAGACGACGGAATGGATTTATACAAGTTTTTCTTCCCCAACACGGAGGCTCTTTGGACAGAGATCCTTCGGTTTTGTAGAGTTTAGTTATTACTAAAGTGAATTATGATCAACCTGAATCTGTTAGGGTGCTCGATATGTTTACTGGACTTACACCGTCAACATCATGTGCTTCGATCTCCACTTTTCAAACTATGTTTCACAACTCTGTGCCAATGACGTCCAGAACAATCTCAAACCGTTCACATCTCAATGCCACCACCCTCCGCCCTCTTGTTACAGATTTAGTAATGAAATGGTCATGAGTTCAAATGTTGTATAAAAACTTTTTAAATCAATTACATGGACCCACGTTCATTTTCATCTCTAATAAATCCAATCATGGGATGTGAGCGGCCAAATAACATCAAATGTTATTTAAAAAGCACCTCTTTATCCATGATGTAACAGTGTGATTTCGTAAGATACATAAAAACTTATTTTTAAAAGCGAAAACAACTTTTTTGCACACTCACTCACGTGAAAACAAATTTAAAATGTACGCAATCAGACATGACTTTAACAAACAAAAAACTCAACTCATGCGATGTGTTTTAGAACCTGTCAATTTTCAAGGAGGAAACGAAAACTTAGCGACCGATAAATGCAACCCTAAAAGTAAACATAAAGCTTGGTAAAGAAGAGTAGGTCTTCCGTTCTGTTTCGTCACCTTCCTCTTATCTGGGGCTGGGTGGCAGGGGCACTAGCCTCAGACGGGAAACCCAGGCTTCTCTCACGTCAGCTGCATCCTCCAGCTCACCCGGCAAGATCCCGAGTCGTTCCCCAGCCAGCTCTGAGACATAATCTCTCCAGCAAGTCCGGTGACTGCCTCTTCGTCTCCTCCCGGTAGGACGTGCCCGAAACACTGCACCACCGAGGCGCTTGGAGGGCATCCTGACCAGATGGCCGAACCACCCCATCTGGCTTCTCTCGATCTGGAGGAGGAGTGGCTCGACATCGAGCTCCCCCCGGATGGCAGAGCTCCTCACCCGATCTCTGAGTAAGAGCCCAGCTTCCCTGCAGAGGAAGCTCGTTTTGGCCACTTGTATCCGCGATCTCATTTTTTCGGTCACCCCCCACAACTGGTGACCATAGGTGAGGGTGGGAACGTAGATTATCTTGTAAATTGAGAGTATTCAGGAGGCATCCTAACCTCGAACTACTCCATCTGGCTTTTCTCAACCCGGAGGCACAACGGCTGTATTCTGAATTCCTCCCAGATGCCGGACTTCCTCACTTTATTGCCGAGTAGGACCCCAGAAATAAAGTTTTTATTCATTTTACAAGAATAAAAGCTAAAAATCTTGCACATTTAAGCCAGTAATTACATTTTAATTTGATTGAATAAATAACAAAGTGAGAGCTTTACAGAAATTAAAAAAAAAAAAATTACAAAGACTTCTAAACAATAACATGTGTGTGAAATTTAACATCTTCATCCAAATTAGCAATCATTTAAATCCTAAATTCTTTGATTTATAACATCCGTGTTCTTTCTGATTGTAAAGCAAATGATAAGAAACCAGGCCTTCAGGAAGGCGTCCAATCCGCAAAGCCACTGAGTTACATAACAGCAGCCTAATGCCTGGAAGTTCAAACAGAACATCTTTATAATCTTCTAGCTTCTCACACGAGGATTTGGTTCTTCTACTTGAATATTTGCTATGAAGAGAATGTGGGACTAAAATATTTACACACTCCAGTAAAACTGTCCACATGAATCATTTGGAGTCAAACCTTCTGTAAACATGCACAATTTGTACAGGATTTTGCCCTATTTTTTTCCTCTTATTTTTTTAATTTGGAGGGAATCTAAAATTAATCTGGACAGCTTTTCTGCAGGTTGAAACGCATCATAGTGAAACTTTTACAACCACAAAACTGTGTGTGAGTCAAAGTGTTATGATTATGAGACACTCAGCTATTTTCTGGACATGTCACAACTTCACCAAGACACGCTGTCCAACGTCAGCACTTTAGATCTCATGCTCAGCATCTTTTTTTTTTATAACGACAGACATGCTCAGTACGTAGTTATGTTTAAATGCCAAACAGTAAAAAAAAAATTTACAAATCCACATTCTGTTCCGTTCCGTCATCTTCCGCTAATCCGGGGTCTGGTCTCGGGGGCAACAGCCTCAAACGGCCAGCCCAGGCCTCTCTCACCCCAGCTGCATCCTCCAGCTCACCCGGAAGGTTCTCGAGTCGTTCCCCGGCCAGCTGTGAGACATAGTCTGTCCAGCGGGTCCGGGATCTGCCCATTGGTCTCCAGAAAGACCTCACCCGCGAGGCGCTGGGGGGGAATCCTGACCAGATGCCTGAACCCCCCCCATCTGGCATAGAGTAGGTCTTCCGTTCTGTTCCGTCGTCTTCCACTTGTCCGGGGCCGGGTCGTGGGGCAAACAGCCTCAGACAGGAAGCCCAGGCTTCTCTCTCCCTGGCTGCATCCTCCAGCTCACCCGGAAGGATCCCAAGTCGTTCCCCGGCCAGCTGTGAGACATAGTCTGTCCAGCGGGTCTGGGATCTGCCCCTTGGTCCTCCGAAAGTGCCCGAAATACCTCACCAGCGAGGCGCTCGGGGGGCATCACGACCAGATACCTGAACCACCCCATCTTGCTCCTATCGACCTGAAGGAGAATCGGCTCAAAACCGAGCTCCTCCCGGATGGCAGAGCTCCTCACCCAATCTCTGAGTGAGAGCCCAGCCACCCTGCAGAGGAAGCTTGTTTCAGCCTCTTGTATCCGTGATCTCATTATATCTAATCTACTTTTTTTTTTAATCACATGGATAAAAATATAACAATTGTGACATTTCAGAAATTAAAAACAGCCTCAAAAGTAAATGAAACAGTTTCAGTTTCTTTTCTTTAGATTGTTTGCTTCTGAAGAGAAAAACTAACATGATAATGTCTACTTTGTGTTGCCTTCTGATTGACCAGAGGGGGTTTCACTTCGATTACACTAAAATAGTTCACTTGAGTGATCGAAACAGTCACTCCACCAGACAGCAAATAGGGGGTGAAATAAGAACCAGAGCTATGTAGAAAATAGTTCTTTATCGGGCATGTTGGGCAGGGTGGCTACACATTGGAATAAGTTACTATCTCATGTTGAAATTACCAACATTAGATGTTTTTAGAAGTGATTTCAAGAGTAAAAATGTGTCTCTAGGATCATTTATTGTCCTAATTGTCTTTTTTATGCAACTGTATCACCTGCCTTGTGATACAAAGATGCCTCCAAGAAGGATCTGAAGTCGTGCAACTATCCAGAAACACCCAGAAACAGCAAGAGTCAGTCCACCACTGCTCCCCCCATGACTCATACCGCTTATCACATTTTGTCTTATTCAGCCACAGCCTTTGCCGCACAAACAGATACGTATCCAGATGTAGACTCCAAATGGACCTCAGGAAGCCTATCGGTGTCGAGCCGCTCCTCCTCCAGGTCGAGGGCAGCCAGATGGGGTGGTTCGGGCATCTTGTCAGGATGCCCCCCCGAGCGCCTCGTGGGCGAGGTGTTTCGGGCACATCCCACCGGGAGGAGACCAAAGGGCAAACCCCGGACCCGCTGGAGAGACTATGTCTCACAGCTGGCCGGAGAACGACTTGGGATCCTTCCGGGTGAGCTGGCCTGGGCTGCCCGTTTGAGGCTATTGCCCCCGTGACCCGACCCTGGAACAAGTGGAAGATGACTGAACGGAAGCCTATTGGTTATCATGGTAACTAGTAATGGAGATCAATTTGAACAATTAAACAAAATAAGTGATCACAGGCAAACAGATATAGTCAATAGTGAAACAGATTCGGTATGAGCTGCAGCTCCCGCATCGTCTTTATTCAACCACAACCGACCCTGGACAAATAGACAAGTATCCAGGTGCAGGGTCCATTGTCTTTAGAGACAGAAGGATACCAACAAGTGTAAGATCAATGTGTAAATTTAAGAATAACTATAATCTGCTTTTAATATGAGTTTAAATGGAGGTGATGTCCTAACGATAGCATCACACAGATCAACGCTTAATCTCATTAATTATCTTTAACCAGCAGACGCGTAGTGTCTGGGTTGTCTCAAATGACATGAAACTTAATTATTAATAAAAATTAAACCTTATCTTTGTGTTACAGAAAGAAAACAGAAAGAAAACAGAAAGAAAACAGAGGTTTAGTGGTGTTAAAGCGGGCTAGCTAATGTTAGCAGCGGCTTCTGATGCCATCTTTGTGATGGTCTGTTCATCTCAAAAGGAAACAGAGGAGAAGTAACTTACCTCCAAAAACAGCTCAAGAACTCTGCTGTTCTGTCCTCTTCTCAGAACAAGCTGGAGACTTGTTATTTTCCTGTGGGTGTCATGTCGACATGGAAGAGACACAGACAGAGAGAGAGATAGAGAGAGAGAGAACAGCTCCACACAGCCAGAGGTGCGGTCATATGACACCACCACTGACGTCATCACGCAAGCCAACGTCATGTTGTCATGGAGACAAAAATGCTAACCTGTGTAAGTGTTTTTCAACTTTTTTCATGCCAAAGTATGCTTTTCCAATAAAAAAAAAAAAAAATCACAATTTTTTTTTTTTAAATAAATAAAATTAGCCGCTCCTCCTCTAGGTCTCTAGGTCCTTGGTCTCCCGAGTGTGCCAGATGGGGTGGTTCGGGCATTTGGTCTGCACCTCGCATGCAAGGTGTTTCGGGCACGTCCCACCGGAAGGAGACCAAGCGGTAGACCCCGGACCCGCTGGAGAGACTATGTCACACAGCTGGTGACTTGAGATCCTTCTGGGTGAGCTGGAGGATGCGGCTGTTGCCCCCGCGACCCGACCCCGAAACAAGCGGAAGATGACGGAACGGAAAAATATCATCGCCCGGAAAAGGGTGGAATGCTCCCTACGGGTCAGGGACAGGGTCCTGCCTCAAGTGGGGTAGTTTAGATATCTCGGGGTCTTGTTCACGAGTGGGGGAAATCAACAGGTGGATCGGTGCGGCATCAGCAATAACTAGGACGCTGCATCGGTCAGTAGTGGTAAATGAGAGCTGAGCCGAAAAGCAAAGCTCTCGATTTACAAGTCGATCTACGTTCCAACCCTCACCTATGGTCACCAGCTGTGGGTGGTGACCGAAAGAATGAGATCGCGGGTACAAGCGGCCGAAATGAGCTTCCTCCGTAGGGTGGCTGGACTCTCACTCAGAGATCGGGTGAGGAGCTCTGCCATCCGGGAGGAGCTCGGTGTAGAGCCGCTCCTCCTCCAGGTCGAGAGGAGCCAGATGGGGTGGTTCAGGCATCTGGTCAGGATGGCCCACGAGGTGTTTCGAGCACATCCCACCGGGAGGAGACATGCAACTGACCAGATGCCCGAACCACCCGATCTGGCTGCCCTCGACCTGGAGGAGGAGCGGCTCGACACCGAGCTCCCCTGGATGGACAGTAACAACAAAAAGTAAAGAAGAGAAGGTTTATAGTTAAACTATCGAAGGACAGTTTTGCCTGTCTCTAAATAAAATGACAAGATTTTATCATGATAAAAAATCATTGGGAGTTACCGGTCAATACTGATCACCATATGACGTGAACTGGAACACCGGACGATCTCTCACGGTACTCAAGTGGACCGCGGAACACCGGTTGAAAAACTTTGACCACATTTTAAGATATATATATATATATATATATATATTTTTATTTTTTTTTTAAATTTAAACTATTTACACCATGTGCCTGCTGGAATTCTCTCCCAAAAAAATGTATGTCAATCTTTTTTTTCTTTTTTAAATCACAGTGTAAAATTATTCATTTTGAATTTATGATGTGAAGTTTTGTTTGTTTTTTTTTTTTTTTGTTTTTGTGAGTGAAAATTCTTGTTGTTTTTTTTTTTTTTTTTCAGAAAAAATAGAGAAAAAATTATACAGTTAGAAATTTTTATGCACTTTTTTTTTTTTTTTTTCATTTACGTATTTAGTTTTCTAAAATTATCTTTATTTTGACTTTTTAAAGTAATTTAAGGACCGCATGGAACTTGATTAAAGGCAGAAATTAAATAAGAAATTGTCTAGTTCCATTTGATAAAATATTTTTGTTTATATGTTACTTTATATGTTACTAATAATTTGATTATTAAAAATAAAAGAAAAATAAAAAAAAAATTTTTTTTTTAAATTTAAAAAATAAATTAAAAAAAAATAATTTAAAAAAACACTTCCGGTTTTAAATCTTTTTTTTTTGTCAAGCTAGCCATATTATACTATCCTTCCAAAGCGGAAGTAAAATTTAACCATAATCATTTATTTTATATTTTGTTTTATTTTTAATAATTTACCTTAAATATTTAATTAAATAAACTTTAATATGAAAATTCATGTCATTACAGAAAAACTAAACAGGGTTTTGTTACCGTTTATGCTGTTATATTGAAAAGCGGAAGTAATAGTTTGAAAGCCTACTCATGGCTAACCGGAAGTAAAGAAATCTTTTAAACTTTGCTATTAGTGTTCAAGTAATCAGACTGTGTCACGACTCTAAAATCATGACCGTGAGTTTTAAAAACAAATCTTCTATCTTTAAGAATATAATTTAGTTCATAATAAATGACAAAGCATTGATTTTCATTTTAGCTTACAGCTAGCTTTTTAATTCATGGATTGTTTTCTTTTTCAAAATGAGTTAATTACACAAATTTTATGGAACAGAAGTGAAACTTAATCATTTTATATTTTAGAGTAATTGGTGTAAATCTATCAGTTTCAGAGGTAATGACTTGTTCAAATAAATCTTATCTGTTTTCCACAGAAACACGAGTTTGAAGTTGCCATGACGTGTGAAGGATGTTCAGGAGCTGTTACCAGGATCCTCAACAAGCTGGGAGGTCAGAAAAATCTCCAGAAGTGTGTTTTCTGATAGTAGTTAAAGGTTTTAGTCAGGAAGTTTGTTGCATGTTTAGTCCTGACTCTAGACCAGGCATGGGCAAACTACGGCCCGTGGACCACATGCGGCCCGTTAAAGGGCCCATCTCATCCAAAATAACTCTTTTCACATTGTATCCTATGCACATACACACGCAAAATGTGGGGTTTGCAACATGCATTACACGATAGTTATGAAAATAACGTAATTTCACGACCATTAGGCGCACCGTACGAAAAGGCGCAGTCTCAGTCACACACCGCCTTACAACAACACACACGCAAGCATGCAAATGTGGGTATTAAAAAATAGTTCGGGAGCAAAACTGAGTTTGGTTGTGCTTTATTTAAGTAGTAACGATACTAAACAAGCATATTACCGGTAATACGTTGTCCTTATTCAAATCCGTCAAAGTCCTCATCCTCTGTTTCGGAATCGAACAGCTGCGCAAAATCCAACAGAGCAGGTCCACTTCGCTCCTCGCTGTCAAAGTCACTGTCTGTACTGTGCGGCTCCTCAGAAAGGATACCAGCTTTTGCGAAAGCTCGGATAACAGTACCAGCAGACACGTTAGTCCAAGCATCTACAATCCATTGGCAAACTGTAGCGTAACTCGCCCGGCGCTGCCTTCCACCCTTCGTGAAACTGTGGTCTCCTTCGGTCATCCATCGCTCCCACGCCGCTCATACTTCACTCTTTAACGTTCTCATGTGTTTTCTTTCAGGTCCGCCTCGCGGGCACGGCGTTTTCTTTTAGGTTTGCTTTTTCTCACACACAAAGACACCGCACAAAAAGGCGCACCGCTCATTTTGAAGAAAATTTGAGACTTTTAGGTGCGCCTTATGGCCGTGAAATTACGGTCAATTGATTTGGTGGAGCGCAGTCACAGACCCAGAACTAAGAAAGGACTGGTATCGCTCATCCCTCCGCCTGTCCTGAGAAAGTACAAGCTCCGCCCTCTGCTCTCACTGAGCCGCTTTTCCTCCGCCCATCTCTGAGCAGGAGGGGGAAGGCGGGCGTAAACCCGCGTGTAATGGTTTGGTAGCGTCTGAAATAAGATTTTATCATGTCGATTCATCAAAAAAGCGTGTTTCAAGCAAGAAAATAAAAAAGACGCAGAGCAGCGAACCAGCCTGTATATCGGACGTTGAAAGCGAGTTTGTGAGGGCGTAAGGCCGGAGTGGAGGCGGGTGAGGAGGGCGGGCGGGTGGTGAGGAGGGAGGGTTTGCCGCGGAGGGGGGCGTGTGCGAAGTCCGTCCTGGCTACGTCAAATGCGTCATACTTTAGACATCTGCTCATTGGTTGTTTTGTCTGAGTGTACCAGAAATCCACAGCAATTTGTGAAAAACGGGCTAAATCAATCTAGAAACCCCTTTGGTGACATATACAAGACCCGGACATCACTCTTACAAGGTAGAAAACTCTGGAAAGTCGATTTTGCATGCGATGGGCCCTTTGAGCGGTTTAATCTGTCCCACCGAATTTGAAAAAATTGCAAAGTAAACCTCGTTAATGTTTTATTTTACCTGCGATTCTGATGTTTTCTCACTAGATGGCGCACTCTAGATTTCAGAATCAGTATCAGAATATAATAATAATTTAATAATACATTTTTTATTTGTAACGCACTTTATATCTCCAGTGGAGATCTCAAAGTGCTACTTTAATGATCCCACACATGGGAAATTTGTGTGTCACAGCAACAACTTTCTATCTGCTAAGTGAGTCGTTGTAGAGCTCGATCACGTACGGAAAGAAAGACCTCCAGTAACGAGATGTTCTCGAGCGGAGCTGTCTGAGCCTCTTGGAGAAGGAGCTCCGTTGTTCGTCCAGGAGTGGGTAGAGAGGATGGTCATGATTGTCCATGATGAACAAAAGTTTGTTCAGTGACCTCCTCTCTACCACTGCCTCAAGTGAGTCTTGTTTGCTGCCAATGACAGAGCCAGCCAGTCTGATTAGTTTATTCAGTCTGTTGGTGTCACTGGCTGCAATGCTGCTCCCCCAGCAGATGACAGAGAAGAACAAGGAGCTAGCCACCACCTGATTCATTGGCTTTGTTGAGAAAACAACAACACTGCTCCTATTAAAATGTGTGTGTCCGTGATGAGCACGCTGCCAAAATAAACAATGTGCACAGATATGGAAAGCCATTGGGGCCCAATAATGAACGTAAACAAGCGTGTTAGATGTTAAAACAAGCAAAATGTTACATCACACGCTTAGATTTCAAACGTAGCGCCGCTAAATGCACGTTTTGAGCGCTATCACACTAGATTTCAGACCTAGCGCCGCCAGATTTGAAATTTAACGCTCTTGATGTAACATTTATGTGTGATTTTTAATATTGTTATTATTATTTAAATTTTTTTTAGTTTGTCCTTCCAGTTTTCACCCCGGCAACCCCAGGGAAAGCTTTGGCCCAGTGAGTTTCGAACCCGGTTCTCCCGGTCGAAAGACAATAACTCTACCACTAGGCCAACGCCCCTGGGACCGAGGGAGGTGCATCTTGATTCAAAGTTTACATTAGTTGTAAAAGCATCAGGAACACTTGGTTAACATACTTTTTTTGTAATTGTAACCATATTTGTTCCAATTTGAGCGCAAACAAAAGCACAATAGTGCATTATTTGATTTCAGTAAACACGATGTGAGCCGCTTATCTCGTTCACGAGACGAAACATTTCAACCTATCAGATTGGAAATAATTTCCGGATGGAAGTCAAAACATCTCGATCCTCAAATACACAGTCAAAAAGACAACTTTGAAGCCTTTTCTACAGTGGATTCCTCCCTTCTGAATGAGGGATTCCACAGATTTGATAGTAAACATACTTTATTTTATTCTATATTATATTTTCCTACACCGCCCGTAGCCTAAAATAAACCGGGTTGAGCTCCGGCATGCTAACCCCGCAAGGCATAGGTTAAGAAGGTGACTGACTGATATTTTCTTACAGAGGGTATCGTTTTTAGCACTGCCCGGATCCTGATAAGGAGGCGCAAATATGACCATATCACTCCCATCCTCAAATCCCTCCACTGGCTACCCATTAAATACAGAATTCAGTACAAGCTCTGCCTCCTCACCCATCAGTGCATACACGGCACTGCACCTGTTTATCTCCAAGAACTCCTAACCCTCCTCACCACTGTCCAAGAACTCCTAACCCTCCACACCACTGTCCAAGAACTCCTAACCCTCCACACCACTGTCCAAGAACTCCTAACCCTCCACACCACTGTCCAAGAACTCCTAACCCTCCACACCACTGTCCAAGAACTCCTAACCCTCCACACCACTATCCAAGAACTCCTAACCCTCCACACCACTGTCCGAGAACTCCTAACCCCCCACACCACTGTCCGAGACCTACGCTCCTCCTCCTACTGTCTGCACCAACCAAGGACCAAACTCTCCACTATGGGGGACAGGGCCTTCCAGGCAGATGCTCCACGGCTCTGGAACGATCTTCCCGAGAGCTTGAGGGCTCCACAGAGCGTTGAGGTTTTTAAGAAAAGACTGAAGACATTTTTATTTCTAAAGGCTTTTCAACAAAGTTTTTAGGGGTTTTTTGTGTTGTGGTTTTATTTAATTTTGCTGTTTGTTGTTCCTTTTGGTCATTGTAGCACTTTGAGATCTCCACTGGAGATATAAAGTGCGTTACAAATAAAATTATTATTATTATTTTTGTTAACATGGTACTCGTGGTGTTACAAAATTAGTTTTTCCCCTATTGTGGGAGAAAAAAGTCTTTTTCAACCTCTCTTTTTCTGTGTAAAAATCTCAGATTAATGCTGTGAGTTTAAAAAAGTATGGTTTCAAATGAATTCAAAGCAGTTTGTTTCACAGCAAACTTGTGACTTGTTGGCTCGGAGTGTGAGCTCTGTCCACAGATCACATGACACTTTAAGCTTCTTGTCCTTGACTTTTAATTTGATTTTCTCGTCAGAATGTGAAATAGACCAGTTTGTTGTCGGTTTCTTTTTTGTCTCATTCCAGTTAAATTGCTTCAAATGCAATTATAAGCTATTTTTAGAGAATAAAGAAAGCCTTAAAAACTTCTGAACAGTTGGATACGGTTCCGAAAAAGTGAAGCATTTATTTAGTAAATAAAACAAAGACTTGATTCTATTAAAAACTTTCTGTAGATGATCCACCGATGCAACTACTGTAATTTCCGGACTATAGAGCGCACCTGATTATGAGCCTCACCCAGTACATTTTTTAAAGAAAAAAAACATTTTGTACATAAATAAGTCGCACCTGTCTACAAGCCGCATGTGCCCACATTGAAACATGAAATATTTAAGAGGAAAGACGGTACACAGAGAGAGTTTTTAAAGTTTTAATAATATACCATAGCTTTTCTTTCCAAACAGTGCCTGTGACGCAGCAGTAACACAGCAGGAACACGGTAGTACAGCAATAACAGGGCTAGCTAAAAAAACACCGGTAAAAGTCACTGAGATGCAGCAGTAACACAGCAGGAATGCGGTAGCACAGCACTAACAGGGCTGGTTTAAAAAAAACATACCGGTAAAAGTCACTGAGACGCGGCAGTAACACAGCAGCAACACAATAGTACAGCACTAACAGTATTGGTTAAAAAAACATACCAGTAAAAGTCACTGAGATGCAGCAGTAACACATCAGGAATACGGTAGCACAGCAATAACAGGGCTAGCTAAAAAAACACCGGTAAAAGTCACTGAGATGCAGCAGTAACACAGCAGGAATGCGGTAGCACAGCACTAACAGGGCTGGTTAAAAAAAACATACCGGTAAAAGTCACTGAGACGCGGCAGTAACACAGCAGCAACACAATAGTACAGCACTAACAGTATTGGTTAAAAAAACATACCAGTAAAAGTCATTGAGATGCAGCAGTAACACATCAGGAATACGGTAGCACATCAATAACTGGGCTAGCTAAAAAAACACCGGTAAAAGTCACTGAGATGCAGCAGTAACACAGCAGGAATGCGGTAGCACAGCACTAACAGGGCTGGTTAAAAAAAACATACCGGTGAAAGTCACTAAGATGCGGCAATAACACAACAGCAACGCAGTAGTACAGCACTAACAGTATTGGTTAAAAAAACATACCGGAAAAAGTCACTGAGATGCAGCAGTAACACAGCAGGAATACGGTAGCACAGCACTAACATGGCTGGTTAAAAAACATACCGGTAAAAGTCACTGAGATGCAGCAGTAACACAGCAGGAATACGGTAGCACAGCACTAACATGGCTGGTTAAAAAAAACATACCGGTAAAAGTCACTGAGATGCAGCAATAACACAGCAGCAACACGGTAGCACAGCACTAACAGGGCTGGCTAAAAAAACATACTAGTAAAAGTCAATGAGATGCAGCAATAACACAGCAGGAATATGGTAGCACAGCAATAACAGGGCTAGCTAAAAAAACACCGGTAAAAGTCACTGAGATGCAGCAGTAACACAGCAGGAATGCGGTAGCACAGCACTAACAGGGCTGATTAAAAAAAAACATACCGGTAAAAGTCACTGAGACGCGGCAGTAACACAGCAGCAACACAATAGTACAGCACTAACAGTATTGGTTAAAAAAACATACCAGTAAAAGTCACTGAGATGCAGCAGTAACACATCAGGAATACGGTAGCACATCAATAACAGGGCTAGCTAAAAAAACACCGGTAAAAGTCACTGAGATGCAGCAGTAACACAGCAGGAATGCGGTAGCACAGCACTAACAGGGCTGGTTAAAAAAAACATACCGGTGAAAGTCACTAAGATGCGGCAATAACACAACAGCAACGCAGTAGTACAGCACTAACAGTATTGGTTAAAAAAACATACCGGAAATAGTCACTGAGATGCAGCAGTAACACAGCAGGAATACGGTAGCACAGCACGAACATGGCTGGTTAAAAAAAACATACCGGTAAAAGTCAATGAGATGCGGCAGTAACACAGCAGCAACATGGTAGCACAGCACTAACAGGGCTGGTTAAAAAAACATACCGGTAAAAGTCACTGAGATGCAGCAGTAACACAGCAGGAATACGGTAGCACAGCACTAACATGGCTGGTTAAAAAAAACATACCGGTAAAAGTCACTGAGATGCAGCAATAACACAGCAGCAACACGGTAGCACAGCACTAACAGGGCTGGCTAAAAAAACATACTAGTAAAAGTCAATGAGATGCAGCAATAACACAGCAGGAATATGGTAGCACAGGACTAACAAAGCTGGCGGCCGTTAGAAAAAATGCATAAATTAGCCGCATCATTGCATAAATCGCAGTGTTGAAAGCGTGTGACAATAGTTGCGGCTTATAGTCCAGAAATTACGCTAACTGCTTTTTTTTTTTTTTCCTCTGTCCAATTTTAGATGTAAAGTTTGAGATTGATCTACCAAAAAAACTGGTTTGGATCGAGTCTGACAGAGACGTGGATGACCTCCTGGAGACACTAAAAAAGTGTGGGAAGGAGGTGAAATACAACGGTGCAAAATGAATGAACCCTGCCGCTCACGCTACAGGTGATTTATTTCAGTTATGACTCGGAAAATTATTTTATTTTAATTTTTGGTTGAAATAAAAAACTGCCCTCTTAAATTTATTGAAATTATTACTTTATTTACTTTAAATTTGAAAGAATTTCAGAGATTAAAGCAATCAAAATGAGCTCAAAATTAGGATATTTTTTTATATTAAAATCAGTCAAAAACTATGTGTATAGTTATTTTATTAATAGGCATCCAATTAGTAATAAAAACAATATTATTACATATTAAAAATATTAATTACAAACCAGGCTAATAAATGAGCTTCCTCCACAGGGTGGCTGGGCTCTCACTCAGAGATCGGGTGAGGAGTTCTGCCGTCTAGGTGTAGCTCAGTATCGAGCCGCTCCTCCTCCAGATCGAAAGAAGCCAGATGGGGTGGTTCAGGCATCTGGTCAGGATGCCTCCCGAATGCCTCGCTGGTGAGGTGTTTTGGGCACGTCCCACCGGGTGGAGTCCAAGAGGCAGACCCCGAACCTGCTGGAGAGACTATGTCTCACAGCTGGCTGGGGAATGACTCGGGGTCCTTCCGAGTGAGCTGGAGGATGAAGGCTATTGCCCCTGCGAATCGGCCCTGATATGCGGAAGACGGCGGAATGGAAAAAGCTAATAAATAATGTTCTATATTTTTTTATAATTTTTTGTCTCATTGTGCTTTGTTTTAGAAAATTCAAGTTGCTGATCAGAAAAATGAAGAATTCTACCTGAACTCCTGGTACACGACCCGAAACACCACGATCCTGCTGTCTACTCTGTTACTCTGCTCTACTCTGAAATGATTCATTTCTATTTACCATAAAAAGGCAATTGGATTTTATTCTGATTTTTCTGAGAAACACCAGTAAAAATTGAGAGAAGAATAATTTTAGTGCTAAAAAAAAAACTGTTAAATTTCTTTTTGTTCATTTTTAAAAACACATTCCTCAAATTCTTCTCATATATAAAAATCTATAGGATGTGTTTTCCTGTGGATCCGCTTCACCTGGTTTGTCATCGTTCACACTACAAAGCGCCCATGCTGATCTTTAGAAATACGAAGAATCATGTTTTATTGTTGCTTTACATTTTTTTAATTACTTTAAGGTAAAAAAAAAAAATCATAATTTTCCTTTGCATGTCAGATTAATTACGTTTACTAATACGTTGCTCATGTTCTGAGGAAAAAATAAAAAATTTTGATTCATACTTAACGTTTTGTTTTCTTTGTTTGTCTCTATTAGTACACCTTAGTACTTTAAGCATTTTATAAATGCAACGTTCCGTTTCATGTCTTCCTTCCTGGACCAGGTCGCAGGGGTACCAGCCTCAGACGGGAAGCTCGGGCTTCTCCCACCCCGGCTGCATCCTCCAGCTCACCTGGAAGGATCCCGAGTCGTACCCCGGCCAGCAACATGTTAATACAAATGTGTTAAATGCAATGTGTTCTTTTATAATTACAAATACTAAATTTATAAATTAAAGAATCTTATATTTTCCCCCTGTGTGATTTAATTAGATTTGGATTATGTTGTACTTTTATGTCAAAGTAGGACGACAAACGTAAAAAATTATCTCTTTCCTTCATAAAAACTTTTTTTTTTTCTTGTTTTTCTCATCTAATTGAAATGAAAACCAAAGAATTTCTTGTAAACTTCCATTCACTAGTGTAATGGATGTTTGAACCACCAGGTGGTGCTACTAGCTGAAGATTTTTTTTCTTAAAGTGAAAAAGACTATTTTTTTTTTTCCGCCAAAACAAGTTACGAGAGAAAAATCCCAGAATCTCACTTTGATTCCGTAAGAAAGCTTAGATTTGTGCCTCATACACAGAGAAATTATTATTGCTGTGAAATTAAACAAATACTATTTTGATACAATTTTTCTCATCGATATCAAAAACTATTTTCTATTGATTAAATATAATTTCATAAAAGATAATCTGATGTTGGGCCTGATGTTTTCTTAGTAAAAATCTAGGGGTTCATCCATGATCTGGAACTGCTTGTTATTAATAGTTGCTGAACAGCAAGTTTCAGATTCTCTACACTAGCCATGAGGAGGTGGAGATGTACGACCAAGACGCATAGTCAGTTTTAACCAGTTTATTGCTGGTTATGTGGGAACAGCACATGTTAGAGGTTTGGGGTATAAAGTCCGAGAGGCCAGACTGAGATGGTTTGGACCATGCAGAGGAGAGAGAGAGAAACATCGGCAGAAGGATGCTGGATTTGAAACCACCAGGAAAGACGCCTAGAGGAAGACCAAAGAGGAGGTTCATAGATACAGTGAAGGAAGACATGAAGATAGATGGTGTGACCGAAGAGGATACAGCAGATAGGGTTACAGTAGATGGAAGAAACTGACTTGCTGTGGTGACCCCTGAAGGGAAATGCCGGAAGAAGATCGCAAATAAGCTAGGTTAGCGAAGAGGGGTGAACGTTCGGCCTGGAAGACGACATGAAGAGGACCAGACATGGAGGTGACACCATCATGGTTGCAGCACAGCAGACGATCTGGTCATGAATTGAAAGACACCAGGGCTAAAACGATCAGGGGAAGACGAGACACAGGTGGAGACATCAGAGAGAGGCTATTGTGACCAGATGTGTGAAGTTAGGGCAGAGGGACAGATTTGGAGTGAGGAAATGTTTCAGATGAGAAGAAGGTCATAAAAACACCAGCTTAAGCTTTGTCTAACTAAGCTCCAAAATACAAAATTACTTTCACGTCTAAAAAAATTAGCCATTTTCTTACTCTTGTTCTTCTCGAAGTTCCCAATAATTTCTTGGTTTTTTAGAGTTCCTTATGAGAGGATTTTTATCTCCTCTTAAAGTGTTTTTTGTCCATCTCTGACCACCCAAACTCCTGAGTGATCAAAGTATTTATGAGGTTCACATAATTTAAGAGTTATTCTAGAATACAGGGTGTCATATGTGAAAAGTAAAGGCATTAGTACAGATCCCTGGGGTGCTCCATGGGTTGGACATCTAAAACTAACAATATTTGATCAGTAAAAGGAAAACAGGGAATAATTTATCGCACGACAAAGTAGTACATAGTCAACAAACCACTTATTTGGAAAGTGAATGCAGATAAAACTCTAGTTTAAAAAAAGTGAAGGAAGGTTTGTAAATAACCGAAATGGTAGAATTAATCGTATATACTGTAACCTTTTTAGTGTTTACTCAGGTCTTCTTCTTTCGGTATTTTCCTTCTTCGGTCACGCCAATCGAAGAAGATGTCTTCCTTCACTGTATCCATGAACCTCCTTTTTGGTTTTCCTCAAGGCCTCTTTCCTGGTGGTTCTGTCAGGAGAGTAGTCTGTCCCCCCTCTGTGTCCTGTTTCCCTTCCCTGCTCCCTTTTGTCTGTGTGTGCAACTAGTCACACCTGAAACTAATCTACTCATCTGCTGGGGCATAAATGGATCAGTTTTTGACACACTCTTCGCCAGATCGTTGTTTATCATGCTGGACCTGTTATCCAGTTTTTGGCTCCAGCTCCTACATTAGAACCTGCCTAGTTTATCTGTTTTTGTCTTCTTTATTTGGACTTTTTATCAATCTAATAAATCTGCTTGTGATTTTTCATCTGAACCTGTCTGTTGTGTAAAGGGTATATTTTTGGCCTCAGCTCCACACCACGACAGGTTCCAAACCCAGCATCCTTCCTCCGATGTACTCTCTCTCTTCTCTGCACATGTCCAAACCATCTCAGTCTGGCCTCTCTGACTTTATCTCCAAAATCTCTAACATGTGCTCTTCCTCTGATCCTGTCAATCCTGGTCACTCCCAGAGAGATCCTCAGCATCTTCATCTCTGCTACCTCCATCTCTGTTTCCTGTCTTTTCCTCGGTGCCACTGTCTCTAGACCAAAACAGCATGGCGGGTCTCACCACGATTTTGTACACTTTCCCTTTCATTCTAGCTGACACCTGATACTTTCCTCCACCTGTTCCAGCCTCCCTGCACACGCTTCTTCACCTCTTTTCCACACTCTCCATTGCTCTGGACTGTTGATACTAAGTACTTAAAATCTTCCACCTTCTTTATTTCTTCTCCCTGTAACCTCACTTTTCCATTCGGATCCCTCTCATTCAAACACATGCACCATACTCTGTTTTACTCTGACTAATCTTCATTCCTCTTCCTTCTCGTGCAAACCTCCACCTCTCCAGCTTTTCCTCCACCTCTTTTGTTTTCGACAATTGTATAATAAAGGAGACAGGATGCGTATTCCTTGTAGACACTCTAAAAAGTCTGCTGGAGTGTTCTATCCTTGTCCGAAAAGTAAATTTGACCAGAGAAAAGCTATTAAGAGATGTGTATATTTTTCATCTCATGAGTTGGGGGAGGGTGGGATTCATTGCTGTCAAATCCTGTCCAACTGGCCAAAACAAACATACCCATCATCAGGAGGTAAAATACGTACAGGCGAATGTGTAGTTTGACTGACGAGAGCAAACATTCAGATGACCCTGCGGCTTCACGTCCGCCTGAGAGTTTTTTGCTGTCTATTTCTTTATGGTTTGGTGGAAGTTTAACTTCCTGCTCTTGAAGAGAAATATGTATATGGATCTTTACTCAGAATTTATTGCAGGAAATGTAAGACAAATATAACCACCGCAGATAAAACAACTTGGTTTCGCTCATGGAGCTCTTAAAAAGTTTTCTCGGGCCTACATTTGCTTGGTCGTCTACAAGGTATGAAAATTTTATGATAGGGCAATAACAAGGAATAGAACTACGAAGGTCATTGAAATGATTATATTATTGCTGAAAAAGATTTCGTTCAAAGCAGATCAAAGCCTTGCCTTATAACGTAACCCAATCTTAACATTGTAGCAAAGTATTCCAGTGCAAACAAACAACATAGCATGTCCTGGCCTAGCTAACATAGCAACACATAGCATAACACAACATGGCCCAGGCTAGCATGGCATAACATGGAATCACATACAGTAACCAGACATGCACCTGCAATTGGGACACATCTCATGCTCATCCGCCAAGGCTAAAAAAAACTCCTGCATGATGAACACTCTTATGCATTCCATGACCACGATTAGGTATAATGAGGCTAAGCACATTGTATCTCCTGTGCATCTGAAAGCCGCTATTAGCGATCTGCACTGTCTTATTGCCAGGAATGTTTTTGGTGAACGTATGGATGAAGTCGGACATCCGAGAACTTTGGTAATGTGACAGCTTATGTGCGTGAGCCGCAAAACAAAGCGCGAACAAGCGGTACAGCGGTGTATTCCTGGTGTTAATTCCTCTTCGTACTAATACGTAACGCTAGGTGTTAACACACGTAAGACGCACAATTTTCCTGCTGCTTTCTCATATTTTGAGCGATTAGTTTTACGCCAACTGTCATGACGGGTGTTGTCCATTGGCGGATGTGACGCCATGTCGTAGCCCCTCCTCCTTTTGGCCCCGCCTCAAAATCTCTTTGAAGCCAATAACTTGGCATCTCTGACGTAACATACCATCAAACTAAGGGTTTTCCCCCCATTTTGTTTTGTTTTTTACGATCGTTTCACAAATGCAGCAATGAAGAACTACAGGATACGAAAATAAAGATTACTAGGAGGTGTAATTACAAAATCCTGCATCCTGCATTTATTTTAAAAAATACTTCTTTAAGCTTTTTGAAAATCACATTTTTTTGTTTGCTGTCAGATTCCATTTTTTTCTACAATTTAAACAGAAAAAAAGTAGTTAAAATAAAATAATTTGTGACTTGTGATTAAATTCTGTGAAACAAAAGCAATTGGAACAAAGAGCATGAGTGAGACACTTTAAACTGCAGGTTCACACAGCCGCGACAAAACAAATATGCCAAAATGATACTAGAGTGCTGATTATAGGGTGGTGGAAAGACTCTAACCTGCTGCTTCTCCCGACCGAGGAGGGCCAAAGCTTCAAAACACCCATTTTCAG
This sequence comes from Neostethus bicornis, assembly GCA_902685375.1. NCBI lineage: Eukaryota > Metazoa > Chordata > Actinopteri > Atheriniformes > Phallostethidae > Neostethus > Neostethus bicornis. The sequence continues at coordinate 6,149,049 of CACRXE010000076.1, read as the reverse complement.
TCTTCTCTTATCTCCTTAACATCTCTTGTTTGTTTGTTCCATTTGTTCTGTCTTCTTCTGCTCATCCGGGGTCGGGTCGCGGGGGCAACAGCCTCATACGGGAAGCCCAGATTTTTCTATCCCCGGCTGAATCCTCCAGCTCACCCGGAGGGATCTCGAGTCGTTCCCCAGCCAGATGTGAGACAATCTCTCCAGCGGGTTCGGGGTCTGCTTCTTGGTCTCCTCCATCTCTGAGTGAGAGCCCAGCCGCCCAGCGGAGGAAGCTCGTTTCGGCCTTGTTTGTTTGTGCACCATAAAAAGATGAACATACGTTTACTTTTAATCTTTAATCTAAGGATAATAGTTTGCTCAGGCTTTTTTATCTAATAGTATGCACCTTGTTAGACAGGAATCTCCATGGACAATGATGTTTGCAGATGACATTGTGATCTGTAGTGAGAGGAGGGAAGAGGTGGAGGAAAAACTGGAGAGGTGGAGGTTTGCTCTAGAAAGAAGAGGAATGAAGATTAGTCAGAGTAAGACAGAGTACATGTGTGTGAATGAGAGGGATCCAAATGGAAAAGTGAGGTTACAGGGAGAAGAGATAAAGAAGGTGGAAGATTTTAAGTATCTAGGATCAACAGTCCAGAGCAATGGAGAGTGTGGAAAAGAGGTGAAGAAGCGTGTTCAGGCAGACTGGAACGGGTGGAGAAAAGTATCAGGTGTGATGTGTGATAGAAGAGTTTCAGTTAAAATGAAAGGAAAAGTGTACAAAACCGTGGTGAGACCGGCCATGCTGTTTGGCCTAGAAACAGTAGCACTGAAGAAAAGACAGGAAGCAGAGATGGAGGTAACAGAGATGAAGATGCTGAGGATCTCTCTGGGCGTGACCAGGATGGACAGGATCAGAAATGAGTATATCAGGGAACAGCACATGTTAAAGGTTTTGGGGATAAAGTTCGAGAGGCAAGACTGAGATGGTTTGGACATGTGCAGAGGAGAGAAAGAGTACATCGGAAGAAAGATGCTAGATTTGGAACCACCAGAAAAGCGGACTGGAGGAAGGCCAAAGAGGAGGTTCATGGACGCAGTGAAGGAAGACATGAAGATAGTTGGTTTGACCGAAGAAGATGCAGCAGATAGGGTTAGATGGAAGAAACTGACTTGCTGTGGCGACCCTTGAAGGGAAATGCCGGAAGAAGAAGTATGCACCTTGCAACGTAACCCACGAAGGACAGAAACAAAGATCAGAAGGAGTTTTGCTTTTCATCGTGAGCTTACCTCTGATTTTCATCAAAAAGATGCATGCTACATACATGCAAACAGGTTATGTTCTAAAAGAGGGAAATAGTCTTTAGAATGTTTATGCACTTGCAATAATTTAAATATAACCACTTACAATAACATGTCAGAGAGTGTTGTGGTCATTAGACCATTAAAGTCATTTGGTGATGCTTGATTACACAAATAACTCTTCTGAGGAGACAATAATGTCACGTTTTGCTATGTCAGTTTTTCCTCCACCTCTCTTCCACGTCTTCCTCCCTCCTCTCTCTACAGATCACAATGTCATCTCCAAACATCATTGTCCATGGGGATTCCTGTCTGACCTTGTCTGTCAGAGGTACTGAGCGTACTGAATTAATGAATTAATCCCTGTATTTGAGGGGAGGCAGTGGCTCAGTGTAGAGCGTTCTCCATCGGACCGGAAGTTTGCATGTTCGAATCCCACCGAGTTCACGTCTAAGGTCCTTGGAGAAGACACCTAACCTCCCATTTTCTCCCACCATTTGCACCGTCGTTGAAGCCGGCTACGGTGTATTGCAGCACACAGATTTTCCCGGGGAAGACACCGATCCTCCAATTGCCCCTGATAATAGTGGTATGCACCTTGCATGGCAGCTCCCATCATCAGTAATGGATAATTGTGAGCTACAATGTAAAATGCTTTGGGTACCAACGGAGGTAAATTAAAATGTTATAAGTAGAGTCCATTTACCATTTTTGCTGAGCTACTTTTCTCAAAAATAATTTTACCAAATTATTGTCTAACGCGTTAAATATTACAAAAAAAAGATAAACCTGTGTTTACTTTTGAAATATGTTTGGCTATCACTCGGCTACCGGCACCCCCCGCAACCCAGTAGGGGATAAGAAGGTGACTGTCAGGAGAGTAGTCTGTTCCTCTTTGTCCTGTTTCCCCCCTTCCTCTGGTCTGTGTGTGTGCAACTAGCCACACCTGAAACTAATCTACTCATCTGCTGGAGCATAAATGGATCAGTTTATGACACACTCTTCGCCAGATCGTTGTTTATCATGCTTGACCTGTTATCCAGTTTTTGGCTCCAGCTCCTACATTAGAACCTGCCTAGTTTCTGTTTTGTCTTCTTTATTTGGACTTTTTATCAATCTAATAAATCTGCTTGTGATTTCTTCATCTGAGCCTGTCTGTTGTGTCAGGGATATATTTTTGGCCTCAGCTCCACATCATGACAGTGATTAACTGACTGGTCATCACTCTAGCAAAGCTTTCTTTGCTTTATGATCTCTAGGTATGTTTTTGTCCTCAGGGCCAAATTTCGGATGGAATCTGTGGTCAGTGTTATGTCCGTTACAAATCCTTACAAACCTGAAGTACAGAGTGAGGGATGAGCTCATCTACTGCTGTGCACTGTAAAGGTGTAATTACAGCCTGGAACCCTCCATCAGGTTTCTTTGTGTCTGTAAAACAGCTTTACCAGACTGTTTTGGGGAAAGACCAAATGACAGACCTTCAATGTACAGCTTCCATGTAGAATTTATCCAGGAGGAGAATAAACAAGCAACTTTATATATATTTATATATATGTATATATATATATACTGTAAATATATATATACACTATATTCCAGTGGCGGTCGGTCAGAGCCAGCAGAGCCTTCTCTGCTGGCCTAACTTAACCAGACATCATTATCATAATTATAATAAAAGTCAATTTCATTTTAAATGTATTTTTCCTAAATAAATATATAATTATTCTCCATATTCTGTTTTCTTCCATTTGGTTATACAGCTTTCAGTGTTGTAACGTTAGGTCAAAGTTTTTATCCAATCAGAATTTAGCTCGCTGGTGTCGCTAGGCTGTATGAAATCTGCCTCCAGGCCTTCAGATCGAGCAGTGCGGGCCCTGTAAACGGGCACTTGTAGTTTCTGACAGCCAATCAGATCATGAGTTGTTGACGTTTAAGCCTTCACGAAGGTCCTGAACGTGACATGTACGCGTGACATGTACGCGTCTTGTGATAGGATACTCACTTGACATAAGCAGAAGCAACCCTTCGCATGTCAACAAACCTTTCACTAGAGCCATAGCCAGAACCTTTAACAGAAAAATCTGAAATATCTACTCGTTTTTTTTCACCAACAATGGCAGAAGGATTTCAGAATGGCAGAATCGATTTCAAGACCACAAAAAATGACTGTTTTTCTACCTTCTCGACCCTCAGCACTTTTAGACATACCGGAGAAAATTTTCACAAACAGCCTTTTCCATTGGCCTTCAGGATGTCGATAGAAAAGGATTTATTGTTCGAACTGAAACGCACAGACAAACTGTAAAACCGAATCATTCACGTCTTCTTGAGGAAAGAAAGGAGAATGGATTTTGTGTTGAAATAAGTGTTTTGGGCGACAGCTATTTTGGCGAGTATATGTTTTATACGCGGGTTTATTGATGTTTAAATGCTCTTGAAAATTGCCTGTATTGTACACCAGTGGTCCCCGCCTACTAGACCGCGGACTGGTACAGGGCCGCGGGTCATGTGGTACCGGGCCGCACAGAACTGTTATTTTTATTCACTTTGTTTTAGTGATGTCTTTTATTTTGAAGGCACACGTTTACCGTTACCATGGCAACAAGAGTGCGTTAGAGCAGAGAGAATGTTTCTACGTTATAAAGACGCTGCTACTAAATTTTCTCATGAAGACAAAGTGCATTTAAGTTTATTATTATTGATTTTAAGAGCCATTTTTTTCAGGCTGGTCTCATCATCTTAAGACCAGTCCGTGAAAATATTGTCAGACACTAAACCGGTCCGTGGCACAGAAATGGTTGGGGACCCCTGTTGTACACAGTTAAGGTGATGCAATGCCCAGTAGTGCCTACGTCTGCTTCTGTATATGATTTCTCCAGCCGTGGTGTCATTAATGATGGTATTTGAGGGGTATTTATTCATGTCGGACAAAGTAGCACATCATCGAGGGCCTAGGTGTGAAATGCACGGACCGCTACTGCTATATTCCCTTTTCACCCTTCCATTGATGGTCTTCCACACTCTCCAAGCTCTGGTCCTCTGGTCCCAGGGGGCTTGAGGTTTCTTGAGAGGCCTTGCTGTTCCTAAAACTGCACTCTTCCAGTCTGAGATATCTTATGTCTCTCCAGGAATCTGTTGGATATATACAGTATACGCATACCTACACACGTGTGTGTTTATTTCATTTTCAAGATTCTTAAACAATTTTTGGAGTTGATTTCTTCCTCTTTTTTTTTTTACTGGTAGAAGACGGTCTTTAAAAGTGAAAATGCTTTACATTGTTTTTCCCTTGCCGTGAAGTTTTAAATTCTTATGCTATTTTGATTTTTTATTTGGAGCAATGCACCATTCAGAGAACGTGTTATTTTCACTTGGAAATATGTCTCTGTGAGTATAAAATAGTCCTATAAGAAGGACCTATAATTTAATGTGGGTGTGTTTTCTGCAACGAGGGTAAGAAAAGGACTAGAAAAGGAGGCAGAGCCTGACCAAAAGGGAAAACATCTATTACAATGAAAAAGGTCTTTTCAGAATCATTTCAGAAGCAAGTTTGACTTTATAAAAGAAAAAACAGTGGTTAAAAAGCAGCTATAAAGCTCATTGTTACTTGATTTGTATGTCTTTGTTAAATTTGGAAATCTCATCAAAGATTTTTTTCATGTAAACATCTTACGTAAAACCACAAAAACAAGCAAATGGCTTTGCTAAGGTTTAGTCGTCTGTTCTGGTTGGGAGTGGACAATCCATAAACTAAAGATCATGTTCACTGATTTTATATTGTTTTTTAGCCACTGCCTTTGTGCGTAGGTAAATAAATGGTCACCTCTACAGCCCTTTTTACAAATTAATATAAAACACACACAAAGTGTTTTAAAGGTGTGATCTGGAAACATAAAGTGACAAGACACCATTGTGAGAACAAAAGAGATCCGACAAAGGAGTGAGGAAACACCAGGATTTAAATAATAACGGGGATGATGAGACACAGGTGCAAACATTAGGGGAAAGGTAGTTGGGACAATATGTGAGGAATTAGGAATCAGGACAAAGAGTATGAGAAACGTGCCAGAAGGAGGAACGATAAAAAAAAAAAAAAAAATCAAACTTCCCACAAATCAAATCCCCAAAATTATTTAATCTTTTCAAAGAAATTTACCCGCAGTGGTTAATCGAGGATAACTTGGGATGTATCAGAGCCAATCAGAGATAAATACCAAAACTACATTTGCAACTGCATACAAGTACAAGACAATTCAAAGGTGCCATAATAAGCAATGGCACCTTGATTATTATTTTTAATCATTGTCTTAAATGATTAATTAAATTTGCAATGGACCTAATCGTGAGGAAAAAAGTTCTTTTTTTTTTTCAGCAAAACCAATGTGTAAATGATATGATATAATAACGATAAATTAAATTCATGCTGCACTCCATTCAAAATATTTTTTCTGTGTTTACCTGCATTTGAGAATTTTAGCAACTATTTGCCGCCAGAGAGAACCCTGGACGTTCTTCATCACCCTGAGTAGGGTCACCTGAGGATGATTCTACTCATCTGTGGACGTTGCTATCTATGTAAGGGCAATAATCCCGGACTTCCCAGTTGGGTCACACCATCCTTTCCAGCCAGGTTTCCCTGGTTGCCTGACCAAATACACATTCTGACAATAACCTTTTGCCATGCCCCTGAAAGTTTGTTTTTTTCTTTCTACAGATCAATTGACTGCCCAATTCAAATAAACCATGTTTTCTGTCTGCAATTGGGTCCTCCTTTTTACACCTGCACACCGCTTCATGACACTATTAAGGACGTGTGAAGAGCAGCCAGTCCTTTTAAAAACCTTTCCAACGATCAAGCTGAAAATTCATGCAACGGTCGTGTTAATCATTGAGGCCAGATGTGTGTCCAGTGATGGGTAACTGGAGATGACCACCAACCTTTGAATTGAACGATGACCTACTTTACTCCTTGAATGTTTAACATACAGTAGTTCACTGATGATTCAGACGTGTTTTTTTTGTTTTTTTTGTGGTGATAACTCAATGTTTTATTTATTAAGCATTACGTTCATATTCTGTATTCCTTCTCTAAGCACTGATCTTTTCACCTGTTGGGATGTCCATGTTCACATAATGATTCCTCATGTGCTCACTTAGTACTCAACAAATTTCATAGAAAGACATTACAAATCTTTAAAGCTTTATTCCTTTTGACAAATATCTATATATCTTTCATCAGTATCTTCTCAGAACCAATGTTTCTTTTGCATATCTAACTCCGCTCTATATCAGGGGCGGATCCAGGAGTTGGCATGGGGGGTTAGAGCCCCCTTTTGGTCCAAAAAAAAAAAAAAAAGAAAAAAAGGAAAGGGGGCTAGTTAAGTTATACCCTTGATGGGCCGGCGAATGGGTCACCAAAAGGCAGGAAAGTTGCTCTTATTTTTAAAAAATGTTCTGGGGAAATGCCTCCAGCCTCTCCTATACTGACTTTGTCAATGACCTAACGCCTCCCCTTCAGAAAATCCTGGATCCGCCCCTGTATATGATTTAACAAGGGTGGATTTGGAGGATTCTTTGTTATGTTTTTTTAATCAAAGATAGGGGTTTTTGTTTCCCCAAAAAAGTGGTCAGGGACTAGATGCCTATCTACCAGTCCACCGTAAAATAGCAAGTCACACGTGAGCATTTTCAACCCCAGGGACATTATTTTCTAAAAAGTTAACTTATGCTTATTTTTCGCTCCTTTTGGATGAAGCCAGTGTTTCTGGAAAGAATTCAAACCCCCATTTAGGAAGGCCCGTGTTTAAATCAAACCAGCGACCTCTTCTCAGGTGGTCTTTGTTGAATTTCTGCGAATACAGCATTGTGTTATTTGCAGCTTAAAACTTAAACAATGTTAATCTAGCAGCCATTTTTTTGGGAAAGTGAGCATATGTTGCACAGGATGTTTCAATTAAATTAATAATGTGCTGAGAAGTCATCAAACCAATAAATTAAGACTTTTCGCTTTCAAACCCATATCAAGCAGCCACATTGCTTTTGTGGTTTAAAAAAAACCCCGGTTACTCTAAATTATTAGCAGCTGTATTCTTATACAGAACAAAGCTTCATCTGGTTTCTCTTTTCCACAGATTTTTTTTTTCCTTCCAGATCTCCGTGACGTGGCAAAGAAGTGTGTCATGATGCTTAATAATGTTTCCTTAAATTACAGTCTTTCATTTTTGAACAAGTTTAAACCTGCTTGCGTGCGGATGGAAATTTCAACAACTAAAGAAAAAAGGGATAATTGCAGCTTTTTGCAGAATGTGAAGTCAAACAGAGAGAGCTGCCACGTTTACAGAGAGGCAGGGTGTGAGAGGAGAGAGGGAATAGAAAGGAATGAGTAGAGACTGTAATATAAATGATTTGGGAAGGAGGGATTCTTGTTATAACAACACCTCCCTCCCTTTTTTTTCTCCTCCTTTTCTCCTCGTCATCAGCTGCAGGATGGAAAACGCCACGTTGCATTGCAAGCCTCTCTCCCCCTCCCTTCCAGCTGTTCTTCACATCAGGACTGTGAGAACAGACACAAACAGACTGAAAAAAAGTGAGTAAAACAAATAAAACCGAAGGTTGAGTGAGGGTCGTGAGGAATGCTCCTGGATCTGGACGGCCTCTGTCTAGCAGCAGGTGTTTGAACACTGATTCATAAGTTTGTGGTGAACGAAATGTTCCACTGGCCTTAAAGTTTGCTGTGAAATCCCACAGGACTAAATGTCCTCTGAGGTTTTCGAGTTCCTGTAAAGTTGTGTACACTAAAAAACTCAAGACTGAAGCTTTGAAGGACACAACTACACAGTGATGTTCACTAGAGAGAAAACAGAAAATAGGACAAACGACTTATCTGAACACACTACAACTTTCAAGGTTCACTGTCTTCCACTTTTCCATGTCCGGGTCGTGAGGCAACAGCCTCAGATGGGGAGCCCAGGCTTCTTTCAGGCTTCTGAAAGATGGGCTTCTGAAAGAAGCCTGAAAGATAGGCTTCTGAAAGAAGCCTGAAAGATGGGCTTCTGAAAGAAGCCTGCGGATGATTCCACACATCTGTGGACTTTGCCATGTAACTGAATAATTTAAAACTTAAATTATTTAGTTTTACATATCTGAATAAAGTTGTGACAGATTAGATCTGTCGTAATATTCCTCATTATATGGCCAATTCCCCTCTTGCACTGACAGACTCCCCCATCACCACTGTAGACTCTTTCCGCTTTCTCGGCACTACCATCACACAGGTCCCAAAGTGGAAGCCGTCCATCAGCTCCCTCATCAAAAAAGCCCAGCAGAGGATGTACTTTCTGCGGCAGCTGAAGAAAGCCAAGCTGCCCGCCCAGATGTTGGTGCAGTTTTACACAGCCATCAACAAGTCCATCCTAACCTCCTCCATCACCGTGTGGTACGCTGGAGCCACAGCCAGGGACAAAAGTAGACTGCAGCGCATTGTGCGCTCCACGGAGAAGGTGATTGGCTGCAGCCTTCCATCTTTTCATGACCTCTACGTTTCCAGGACTCAGTGGCGTGCAGGTCAGATAGCAGATGACACTTCCCATCCTGGGCATGGACTTTTTGAGCGACTCCCCTCGGGCAGGAGGCTCCGGTCCATTCGGACCAAAAACAGCTTCTTCTCTTCTGCTTTACAACCTGGATCCCCACATCTCTTAGTCACTTCCCTCTTGTCACTTTACTTCCTTTATTATTTTCTATCATTTTCTATGACATTGCACTACTTTTCTTTTTCTTTCTGAGCACTCTTAGTTTTTTTTTTTTTTTCCCACCTGTACTATAGCAAGTTCCTAGTCTCTGATATTCTTCATTGACCATGGCAATAAAAGCATTTCTGATTCTGATATAGTTTATGCTCATGGGAGGAAGCAGATAGGCTTCACCAAGATGGAAACAGACATTTTAGAATTTAAAAGATTAGACAGGGACGTCCAAAGGTCAAAACAGCAGCAAAAATGGAATCAGCTAGGAGTTGATGTCTTCACATCAGACAACACGGAAAAGTTCACCAGGAGCCAGACATCGTGAAACAGCCCTCGGAGGCCCCGAACAGAATGGAAGAGTTCTAGAGACTGGGATAATTTGGAATATCGTTGTACTTATTAAAATGATCCAAAATAACTATAAATAAATGTGCAGCATACTCCCTCCACCTTCTGGTTCCTAGTAGCCTACTAGTAAAGATTTTCCAGAGTCGATTGCTTCAAGCCTAACCTTGAACGTAGAAACTTTGACGAATTCCGCTGTCTTCCTTTTCCTCCCAAAATATAGGCCAACAGTTTAAGTTGTGTGTCCTTTGCAAGGAAGAAAGACCTTCCTTTCAGCAAAATTTTTTGAGAGGAAGTAAACCATCAGAGCCAGAAGCATTTATAATCTTGAGACAAAACCTGTTTGCTCCTAAAATAAAGGGCAAACACTTGCCTGGACATACAAGCTCCTCGTAAATAGAGATGCAGCGTGGTGGCACCTGGGGGCAGGACGTGATGCAAAAAGTACCAAAAAAAGTGGATGGAACTCTCTGAACATCAATCATGATGACTAGTTATGTCCGAGAAACACCTTCAAGTAATGGATTGAACTGGGAGCAAATTTTCTCTCCCTTTTTGTTTGGGCTTATCTCGTAAATTTGAAAAAATATTAGAAGTTTTCAAACACTTTTCTAGTTGGCGTAGTGACATGTTTGTTTTGTCTTCTGAATGGGGTTTTGCCTCTCCCCCACTCTGGGGTTCGAACCTCGACCATCTCACTGTTAGCTACTGTGCTAGCCACCGTGCCGCCATATTGCCCAGTTTCAGATAGTGGCTGAAAATGTGGCTGATGAGGCCATTAGAGACGTTGAAAATTGTTTCAGCTTTGTGACATAATCTATAATCCCACTGAAATTACATCAAAAGATGGTCCATCATGACCAAGACCAGCAACAGGACCTCACTGGACTTGGGTAAACCGTGCCAGATTAGCATTGATGGCCAAATTGGGGCAAAGTAGATATTTTATAAATACCTTTTGCAGATGTTGTGATCATGTTGGCTTTGTTGGGCCATGACCTCCCATGCTCACCAGACCGATTTGCTGCCGAAAGCAAAGCGGCTGGGAATCCGCGCCTCGAAAACTAGGACAATGGTCCTTGCCCGGAAAAGGGTGGAGTGCCCTTTGCAGTTCAGGGGCAGCGTCCTGCCCCAAGTGGATATGTTTAGTAGGTCTAGGTCTTTTTTACGAGTTGGGGAAGAATGAAGCGGGACATGGACAGGCGGATTGGTGCGACATCTGCAATAAGTCCATTGTGGTGAAGAAAGAGCTGAGCCGAAACGTAAAGCTCTTGATTTATCAGTCGATCTATGTCCCTACCCTCACCTATGGTCACCAGCAGTGGGTGGTAAAAGGAAGAACAAGATCCTGGATACAAGCAGTCGAAATGAGCTTCCTTCGCAGTGTGGCTGGGCCTTCATTCAGAGATAGAATTAGAAGCTCTGCCATCCGGGGGAGCTCGGACTAGAGCCATTGCTCCTCTAGGTCAAGAAAAGCCAGATGGCATCATTCGGGCATCTGGTTAGGATGCCTCCCAAATGCTTCGCCGGTGAGTTGTGTCAGGCATGTCCCACTGGGCGGAAACCAAGAGCTATACCCTGGACCGACTCGAGAGACCATGTCTCCCAGCTGGCTAGGGAATCCCTCGGGATGCTACCAGGTGAGCAGGAGGATGCAGTCGGGGAGTGAGAGATGCCTGGGTTTCCCGTCTGAGGCTGTTGGCTCCACCACCTGGCCCCAGATAAGCGGAAGTTGACTTTCACAAACAGCTGGGTGGAATCATGATCACAACTTAGGGTTAGGGTTTCTGAACTTTTAAATCTTTGTCTCCATAGTTTCGAATTTGTTGGCAAAAATATTTATCCACTTTTAATGTCGCAAAGCACTCCAAGGTGAACAGCCTCTGGCGTGTTGGATCAAGGGAGGTAAGGGAAGTCGGCAAATCAGATCCGTAACTTTGGGACAAGGATTGGCGCCAAATCCTTGTCCCGAAGTTACGGAACAAGGATTTGGTCTCGTAACTTTGGGACCAAATCACTGATACTGAATCTATACCACCGATTCAGTATCAGTGGTATAGATTCAAATAAATTGATTGTATGCTACTGTTCCTTAAGAAGACCATTGACCACTTTGTGGATGCTAAAGGGAATCGATTTAAAAAAAATCAAGTTTTCTTCTCTTTGACCAGAAACATGGGATGAATGAATCAGAGACTGAGCTCAGATCTCACATGGAAACACTCTTACAGGAAAGTGTCTGGCTGTATGGCCTCTGACTCCTAACCCCTTTGAGACAGTCACCCCCTATATGGAGTAAAAATACAGACATGTAGCGGGCTGTGAGTCAGCGTAATGACTTTACCTTAAATCAAACCCACAGAATGCAGACTTCGATGATTTCATACCGTTCATTTACATTTAAAAGTCGACAGATTCAAGATGTTTCTGTTAATTTCAGATTAAAACTTATTTATTTGATCTACATTATTTTTGCTCTCAAACACTGCACACTCATTGTGTCTTCATCTCCCTCATCAAAATCTGTTCCACAGATTCTCCTTCTGATGGGTGTTAGTAGAGAGTTAACATCATGTCCCACCCACCAGGAGGAGAGTTGGAGGGTGGGATGGGGGTATTGTGTCCAAACTGGGACGTCCCACTGGAAATGTCTTCTGTGTGAACCGGTGAGCTGGTTAGATCGTCCTGGGCTCGGCAGACAGCTGACTTCTCTCCTGGTTTCCCTGCTCTGCAAAGCTAAAGGTAGGAGGTCTCATTCTGTATGAGTCTCAGACAATCAGAAAAATTTACTGGACTGAAAAATCTCACCTATCAAGAGTTTACATGTGCTTTTTTTTTTTTTTTGCAAACATGCTTTAAGCAAATTTGCAGAAGAAATAAAATACAAATGATATTTATGAGTTTTTCAACTTTTTTAGCTCTGCTTTCAGCGTCAACTATTTTTTCCATAATTATTAATTAGGATAACTGATGATTGTGGATGTATTGTGTGCCACATCAACAACCAGAGGGTAGGACTGGGCCACTGAGAGATCAGAGGAGGGTCTGCAGGGATGCAAAACAACTTTTGTGAACTGTTTAAGTGTCTTGTGTTTCTTAGTTTTGTCATGTTGTCCACTTTGAAAAGCTTGTCGTCTAATATGCATTCAGACTCAGCAGGACCCTCTTCAACTCAGTAAACAGACCTTTACTCCTGTTTGTGCAGAAGGAAGCGAGCAAAGAAAGGCGAAGAAAGGAAAGGGAGGAGGAGAAATGGAGGATGAAATTCTAACAAAGACCGATAGAGTAAAGGGTGCATTTTTCCACAAGTAACCCAGTCAGGCCTGTCTCCCTCCCTCCCACCATCGTCTCCCTGATTACTCCAATGTAGAGGAATGTAGGTTGCCATGGTCACCAGCTGTTTCTGTGAGTTAGTGCAGATCTCCTAAAGTTCAACACATTATCTCCGTCTTTCGACTGTGAGACTGCAGAGGAACGGATTTTTAGATTCTCTGTTAAATGAAAAAAAATTGTCAGATACGACTGTAAAAAGACAAAAAAATTCACTTTTTGGAAGTTAACGTGCATGTCCAGAAATTCCTGCTGCGTTAAGACAGAAAGAAATATAAGACACTCAAACTATTTTAATTTCTCATGAGTTGTAGTAAAATCTTGGTTCGGTTTGTTGAAGCATATTGTCAACTGGAAGTTTCAGTTGTTGCCAACTTCTGAATCCTCAAAAAATGACCCTAAGTTATGATTATGTTTTATTTTTTTCATCTGATTTACTCACCTTAGGACAGTTTTCCCATTACATTAAAAAAAAAATGTTCCTGTTTATCCCACCCAACCCACTTCTCAAAGCCTTCTTTGGAAAAACTGAAGCATTATGTGTTGGCGTCGATGTCGATGAGGTGAACACGGAGCATCTGAGGTTTCTAATTGTTGAGGTGGCAGGTCTGATCCAGACTGGAGGAAAAGGAAGAGGAGGTGGTTTGGAAGCAGAAGATGCCATGACTCACTAGGCCAGCTTGGCAATCACTAGAAGAGTCTTAATCCCCGCCGGATGGAAGCGGCGATTGTGCTGCTGTCTGGTTGACGTGGAGCAAGAAGATTTAGGGACAAATGCGGAACAAAGATGACTAAACTCAACAAGCATACAAAAAGTAACAAAAAAGAGATTAAGAAACTTTAATGGATGTTTTTTTTAAGATAAATACCAAATTTAAACATGTTATCTGATGAGTTTCAGCTGAAAATGAACCAGCAAGTATCTATTTTGCAAAAAAAAAAGCTACATTTACTTTTAAAAATAGTTGTTTTTAAGTTTCTAAAATAGCTAAATAAAAAAAAAACGGATACAAACATAGGATAAAGTATAAAAATGATAGTAAACAGTCATAAATGCGCAAAGTAATAACAAAAAATGATTTTAGAAATCAAATTGAAAGTGATAACAAGATATTAAAAAAACAAAAGTGTTGTTCATGGTAAAGAAAAATGTCTGGTTAGCCGAAATCTGATCCGATTAAGGAAGGGATGTAAAGGAAAATCTGGGTCAAAGAGAGCATGTGACGAAGAATTTGGTGCACAAAGATCTCTATTTTCTTCTGCAGGTTCTCCATTCAACCATTCTTGTTTGTGCTCTTTGTGCCCGGTGGCACAGGTGACTGCTTCTATAAGAACGACTCTTTGTGAAGTCACTTAAAGGGAGCTCCACCTTTCAGTGGAAAAGAAGAAAAAAACTTTGTCAGGTATTAGGTTACCATGGGGCTCCGACATTGAGCTTTTAACTTCTCTATTATGAATAGATCAGATATGGATTTTCTTTTTTTAATTTGCAATCGAGAAGTTTTTTTAGATATCGTTAAATTCTGCAGACCATGCAAAAATAGAAAAATAATCTTTAAAATCAGAGAGGCCAGATTGAGATGGTTTGGACATGTGCAGAGGGGAGACAGAGAGAGAGTACATTGGCAGAAGGATGCTGGGTTTGGAACCATCAGGCAAGAGGCCTGGAGGAAGACCAAAGAGGAGGTTCATGAATATAGTGAAGGAATCCATGAACTGCCATGGAGGTTCATGTCACGCCATCTTCGGTCATGCCAAGATAGTTGGCGTGACCAAAGAGGATGCAGCAGATAGGGTTAGATGGAAGAAACTGACTTGCTGTGGCGACCCCTGAAGGGAAATGCCGAAAGAAGAAGAATGCAAAAAATGCATCACCTAACCCGAACAACATTCAAAAGTCAATTTAACCCACACATAAAATGCAGAAATTTCAAGTCAATTTTGGTTTTTGAGAAGAATTTGCTTTTATTCCAATGGAAACGCTTGACTTTTAGATGCCAGCGGTTTCAATGATTGGGCCAAAGGTTCCTCAATATACTCCATAGATGCAGCAAAGCTAAAATAAACCAAATATTTCTATTTATATTTACTCAAAAAACTTCTGAGCACAGTTTTGATGCGAGTTTTGTGGACCATCAATGAGCTGCTTATTCTAGGCCATCCAATTTTTTTATCTTTATTCCAACCGTATGTCATGGTGTCATGGTGGATGACATAAGGTGACAAAACTTATTCCAGATTAGAAAGGCATAGTACACCCTGGTTAGGTTGTCATTCGGACATGGCCTTCTGTTTACACCTTGGTCTGTAATTCTTTGAAAGAAAATTGTACAAAGTCATTTCTTATCGCTGTTTTGCAGAACGTGAACGTCTCCTAAAAAGTATAGGGATAGAGTCTAAGTTCATGTATGCTCACAGTTTGTGCCAATCGATAAAATTCTTGGGCTTCAACATTTTCAAATGGTTTGCATGGCAACTTAGATGTCGAGTCAAATTAAAATGATCGATTTTGGTCCGGAGTGTCCAAAGTCGGTCCTCAAGGGCCAGTGTCCTGAAGGTTTTTATTGAGTTCCTGGTTCAATCCAGCTGATGCACAAAAAGTAAAATCAACAGCCAATGGAATTTGGCACAATGACTCAATTAACTGGATCAGGTGTGTAGATGAAAGAACGTATGGAAAACCTTCAGGACACCGGCTCTCGAGGACCGGATTTGGACACCCCTGGTTTAGATGATGAAACCTAATTTAATTCTTGAGTGCAGAATCTTTAACCTTCCAAATCTGAAAGAAATGAGCTTGTTCTAATTTATGGTCCCTAAACCTTGCGTTTTAGTTCTTTCTGAGAAAACAATGAGCATTTTGCTCTAAAATGTAAGGATACTGATTCTTCAGAAATCCACTTTAACAAGACACAACATCTGTTTCTGCGAACATCTGTCTGATATGGCCACATCATGCATTAGAAAACCTCACATGGGATTTTTTTAAAAACTCTTTTTTTCCATAAACACCAAAGACTTGAGCTCACTATATTCTTAGACGTCGCAGACTGTTCACCACCTGTTGGACCTCCTTGACACCCAACCAAAAAAGATCAAAGCAGATGGTGAAAGAAAAAAGAAACCTCATGGAGGCAGACAGGTGTAGAAGCACCCACAGAGTTCTATCTTTATAATACTCTACTCACATAAGATCTCCGATTTTTTTTCTCTTGGTTTGCGTGTTTGGTCTGTAATCAAACTGCAAAAACAGTTATTTATACCCACCTGTTACATAACAGAAAAGATGGAGACAGAATCTCTCTATTTTCGTTTTTTGCCTTCAAAGTCTTGATGGAAAACGCGACCGAGGTGGAGACAAAGACAGCAAAGGAAAAATCTGAATTAGCATCAGTTCCAGCACAGGTTGTTTTCCTCCCAGGCAAGTTTACATTAGCTTACCTAACTAACCCAAATTAAATACCTTTAGAGGGAAAAAAGACATCTTTATGAGCCTGAAGTTTCCTTTTTAGCCTCTGCCCTGTTTGATTATGAGAACAGCTTTCCAAATAAAATAATTTGTTTTGCTGTTACGTCAGTGCGTCGAGCCTCCCGCCTTCCTGCAGAGCTCAGCCCAATGACTCTTTCACCAAATACGAATATGTGCATATGATGGGAACATCTTGTCTGTCCAAATCAAATATTGACCCCATGCTTTTTGAGGATTAAAACCAGTTATTTTTTCCTGCCTTTGCTGTTACATTCAGCTCTATATTTACTCCTGTTTACATGCGACCTCTCTAGATGTACAATATCCTTCTGCAAAATGTCCCATCAACAGAACAGCTTTTTTGTTGAGGGGAGATGTTTTGTGCAGAGGATTTTTTTTTCTTCTTTTTGATGCATCACTGTCTGGGCTTCTGGCAGTTTTTATTATTTCCACATTTTAGTCTGGCTTTTTTATGCTTTCAAAAGCAGTAAAAGGTACTGTAAAGACTTGGAGTTATAGTTTTGAGACTGGTATGTTTTTTTGCAATCCTGCCAACCAAAAATTTTCCTTCATTTAAATATATATGTAAATATATTTGTTGTTTTCATTCTTCATTGAGCTCTTTAGCAGAGGACCAGAAGGTTCAGATGTTGCATTCATTGAGTAACAACTGAAAGAATTTTGTAGTTTAGATGCACATCTACATGTCGATTGGTGTATATGTATTTGTATGTTTGCATGTTTAATCTTTTCCTGAACTTCGATATATGTTGACATGTATGTATACCTCTATGCATACAACATATATGTATGTCCATACAAATATATGAGGAATAAGCAGATATACGCATATGTACCTGCAGATGTATACATGATGTATACGAATACAGTGCAATACCACTCCACTACATTAAGGGGCAGTGGCGCTCTCATTTGCAGAGTGTGCAGGGAACATTTGATCGGTGTTACAGTTAATAAAGCTATTCTTCGTTGAAAATTGATCCATATTACTTTTCTTTTTTCATTCTCTAACACGTAAATAAGGATACAGTGTTAGGCGGAGGTGTACTTGCAAACATTTTATAGACAAATTAAACTATTTCTAGCCGTGCGGGGGACAGAGGTTGTTTTCTTCTTCCGAGGGGAGTTGTGGCAGAAAATAATTGAGAAGCACTGGTTTACATGAACATGGTCATCTTTATCATTGCCCAGCCAAGGCATGGAACACCCCATCTATGTGTGCCCACAAGTTTTGGCTCATGTTCGCCTATCTTATTGGGTAGCTTTGAAAATAATGTTCATGTGCGTGTTTGAACCATTCAGACTATAGGAGGTGTTTGCAAAACATCATTCCAAACCACTCATATAAGTCTTCAGGGTTAAGAAAGAAGTGGTGAAAACGCATAGCGTAAATGAAACTAGGCCTCATTTACGCTATAAGCCTGAGCATGTCTGCTATTTCAGACCTTTTATAGTAGGAATGTTTTTCACCTGCAAGCTGAGGCATTCCCCTCCCAGCATCAAATGCCAGCCCTCCATATTTGCCTTGTTTATTGGAAAGGAATATGACTTTGGTAAATCTTCTACAGAAAAGTGGATTATGTTTCATTCAAACATTATTGGTTTAAACCTGCTGTGAGGTTGCAGGAATGCAGACTGTGTAGAGTTGTGTTCCTAAATCTTAATATCCCGTTGGCAGCGTTTTGCATTTTTACAAGCAGTCTCAACCGTTTTATTTTTATTCCCCTGGGAGAAT
Organism: Neostethus bicornis; assembly: GCA_902685375.1. Lineage (NCBI taxonomy): Eukaryota > Metazoa > Chordata > Actinopteri > Atheriniformes > Phallostethidae > Neostethus > Neostethus bicornis. The sequence goes on along the minus strand of CACRXE010000076.1, from coordinate 6,131,132 downwards.
TTTTTTACAACACAGACAAAACAAGCCCAGATAGGAAACTTTGATGTGAGAACATGTCTTGTACAGACAACATATCTCCTTATAGTTTGATCTTTATAAGGCACCCATACACACATACAGCCATGCATTCACCCGTTATGTGCAAAAAAACAACTGATTTCATAGAGATTAAGACATGGCAAAGAAAGATAGGAAGACCAGCAATGTAATGCACAATGACCACACAAAGCAAGCCCTGTTTGGTTTGAGAGATTAGAGAAAAAAGAATTTGGGTCAGGTTGATTTCATATTGAGTTTCAAACAATGGATGCTCAGACCAAGCAGAGGAAGACAGATCCATAGACAGAGGACGTCATTTGGGAGGCATTCTCACCAGATGCCACAGGAAGCATGCACCTTCCTATCAGGAAAAGTATTTGTTTCATAGCTTATTCTGTTTATAGAGTTCTAAAATTCACAAAAAACTTGCAATCTAACATGAGCTAGAAAATAGAGTTCGGATCATATACTTAACCTAGTTGATTTAAACATGTTTTACTTCATTTATTGCAGTATTTTTCAACCACTAGTACACTAGTGTACCGTGAGAGACCGTAAGATGTGCTGTAGAAAATAATCTTATTTCACCTAATACGTCGATTGCGATCTACCGGTAGCTCCAACCGATCTCCTCTTTTTATTTACAGACAGGCAAAGGTTTGTTTGTAACCATAGCAACAAACTCCACCATATTTGCTGGTAGTGTGCCTCCAGATTGTTTTAGATTTAAAAAATGTGCCTTGGCTTGAAAAGGGTTGAAAAATGCTGCTTTTTTTGTGCTTTACTCTGTGTTTAGACTCTTAGTACAATAATCTAAAAGCCTAAGATGAAGTTCCGGACCTCAAAGATTGTGATGATTAAACCAAACCAGCACACACTTCACAATCCGCAGCTAGCTGTGCTATCAAGTTGCGTCTAATCTGATCCAAAGAGAGAAAAAAATGCACAACTTGTGAGTTGAAAAGAATGTACTCCACAGTATAGCACAACCCTGTCGTTCTGCTTGACGTGAAAAGTGGAAAAACAGACATTTTAGAGGTATCTCGTGGTATCTCTCGTATCACTGTGAAAAGGTCTCATAAAATCCACCACAACTATTATCAGAATTTCTTTTTGGTTGTAAAGAGTAGAATTTTGTTCACAAAAGGTGTGCGCCAAGAGTTTTTAAGACCAGAGTTCAGGTGGACAAATTTTTCATTCATTTTCTTAACTACCTATCCCTGATCAGGGTACCGGAGCCTATTCCGGCTATTCAAAGGCAAGAGACAAGGTCGCCAGTCTGTTACGTGGCCATACACTCATTAATAGGGGCAATTTTAATAGCCAATCAAACTAATATGCATAGTTTTGGAGGGTGGGAGGAAACCAGAGAACCCCCACATGGGGAGATAATCCAAACTCCACACAGAAAGACCAGTGTTTCAAGCCTCGTCCCCACCCGAGATTGGAACCCCTGACCATCTTACTTTGAGGCTATCCACTGCGCCACCGTGCTGCGTGGAAAAATTCAAGATTGAAAAGTTGTTGCCTCGGGTTGTGGAAAATGATGAACAAGCTCTTAAAGTGGGGAGTTGTTTGTGCTCTTGTTAACACACAGACAGCAGAAGTGTATGCTTGTTAAAAATGGGGGAGGGGTGGATATTTGTTTTTTCTGTTTTAAGCCTCTGTGTTTTCATTAATCATTTTACCCATGAAAGAATGTTTATTTGAACAAAACCTCAACAGCAGATGAAAGGGACCTAGCTCAAAGCTGGTATAGGAACGTTTGAGAAACATCATCAGTCATTATGAGTTTTAAAGTGACACATGTTGTGGGCAGATGTTTCACATGTGTTGGTTGGAGGTGGTTAGCCTTCACACTCTGCTTCGACATCCCTAAATTTCAACCCAGATTTATAGCCTCTTGTGTTTGTCTTTTAGAGAAGTTGGATGAACTAATTACAGTGATGTAGATGTCTGTAAACTATGAAGAAGACAAGTACGTGGAATCCCTCATTTGACCGGTACCGATCCGTCGTGGAATGGGTTTCAAAGTTGTCTTCTGGGCAAAGTATTTGATGCAAATTGAAAAATTATTTCTAGATGGAAGACGAACTGTCTCGATCATCAGATACAGTCCAGAACACAACTTTGAAACCCTTTCTCGTAGGAATAAGATGAAGACCATATGGTCATCATCAATAGTTTCAGTATGCAGAGATAAAATACTCTTCATTTAATTGCTACAGTACTTGAGCAACACGGTGGAGCAGTGGTTAGCACAGTAGCCTCATGGCAAGAAGGTTGGGGGTTTGCGTCTCGGGTGGAGATGAGGCTTGAAACACTGATTTTTTCAGTGTATAGTTTACATGTCAGCGAAAAGTGGTTTAGAAGATGAATGGATGAACGAATAATTGCCACTTGTTCAAGTTCGTATTGTCCCATTTTCTAGAGTTTATTCCATTTATAGAGTAAACAAGCAAATGATAGAATGTGCCAAAAGTAAACTTTCTAGTTTGCCCTTCTTCTTCTTTTTTCGCATTTTTCTTCAGGGGACACCACAGCTAGCCAGTTTTTTCCATCTAACCCTATCTGCAACATCTTCTTTGGTCACGCCAGCTATCTTCATGTCTTCCTTCACTGTATCCATGAACCTCCTCTTTGGTTTTCCTCAAGGCCTCTTTCCTGGTGGTTCCAAACCCAGCATCCTTCTGCCAGTGTACTCTGTCTCCTGTGCACATGTCCAAACCATCTCAGTCTTGCCTCTCGGACTTTATCTCCAAAACCTCTAACCTGAGTTGTTCCCCTGACATACTCATTTCTGATTCTGTCCATCCTGGTCACTCCCAGAGAGATCCTCGGCATCTTCATCTCTGCTGTTTCCATCTCTGTTTCCTATCTTTTTCTCAGTGCCACTGTGTCTAGACCAAACAGCATGGCGGGTCTCACCACGGTTTTTTATACTTTCCCTTTCATTTTAGCTGAAACTCTTCTATCACACTTCACACCTGATACTTTTCTCCATCCATTCCAGCACACGCTTCTTCACCTCTTTTCCACACTCTCCATTGCTCAGGACTGTTGATCCTAAGTACTCAAAATCTTCCACCTTCTTTATCTCTTCTCCCTGTAACCTCACTTTTCCATTTGGATCCCTCTCATTCACACACATGTATTCTGTTTTACTCTGACTAATCTTCATTCTTCTTCTTTCTAGAGCAAACTTCCAACCCCCCGCCTTTTCCTCCAGCACTTCCCTCCTGTGTATTTGACAAAATATATCTGCAGAATCAGTCAAAATACTCAAACCAATGTTTCTGCATCTAAACTTCTTTAAAAAGTACTTTGGATGATCGTATTGGAGTAAAACAATAAGTATTGTCTTTGTTTTCCCAGACTTTGAAGATGAGGGTGTGGATCGTTTTCCTTCTGTGCCTGGCTGGCCATGCCTTGGCTGCTCCTGTAAGTCAGTGGGAATGTTTGTGTGTTTCCAATTTTTGCACATGTGCTGTGATATCATCCACATGGACATCCTAAGTAATCCTTCTTGTGGGTGTCTGGAGCCAAACACTAAGTTGATTTGGAAAAAGTGTTTGTTTTTCTGGAACTAATGACTCCCCAGTCTGTTAAGTTTAAAAAATTCATAATCTGTGGAAAATCAATCTTTTTTTCTTTGTGTACTGTTGTGTAAGTGAGATCATTACTTTCAACTACCATCAATTGGATTTGAGGAAATGTTCATGTTTTGCAGACTGAAGAGGAGCCCATTGTAGACGAAGTGGTGGAAGAGGATCTCGTCGTTGAGGAGCCAGTTGTTGAGGTCAGTCCAAGTGTCCATCTTGTTAACAGTGGTCACTTATGGTCTTCTTACGTACCTATTTTACGCTAGTTCTGTTCCATTGTTTTCCGCTTATCCAAGGCTGGGTCGCGGGGGCAACAGTCTTGGGTTTGGAAACCCAGGATTCGGGAGAATTTCGAAGGTGTTCCATGTCTAGCTGTGAGACATTGTCTCTCTCGTGGACTCACACTCTGCTTCTGAGCGTCCTCCTTTTGGGATGTTTCTAAAACACATCACCACCGAAGCATTTGGAAGGCATTCTCACCAGATGCCCGAACTACCCTATCTGGCTTCTCACGATTCAGAAGAGCAACAATTCTATTTCGAGCTCCTCCAGGATGGCAGAAGGAGTTGGTATTGAGAGATTACTTTCTTAGACGAACCACACTTAGATCAGCAGCTACTATCAAAGCTTCAGCTCGTTTTGGACAAAAAAAGCCATGGTGTGTCTGGTCTCCTGTGAGTTATTTCAGAGGTTTCCACCTTCTTTTTTGTGGCCTGTGGGTTCTTAAATTAGATTGTTCCTAAAACATCTAAAGTACGTTTTATCACTGCAACCCTAACTTTATCTTCAGGGATTGAAGCTTTGGAAAGATTTAAAAATGAAAAAAAACCATTACATTGAAGTTTCACTTTACATTTTTTTTATATTTTTTTGGGGGTGTTTCTGCGAAGAAACTTAAAAGGACCAAGTGTCAGTTTAATCTTTTACATCCGAGTTGTTTTTCTAATCTCATTAGTTCAACCGTCGTTCAAAAAATCTCTTTCATCTGAGGCGTTTCAAACAGAAACGCTTCATCTTCTTCATTTACCGTCTAAATGACCTTTTTAGGAAATGCTCACTGTCGCCCGTAATCAATTCTGAAAAATGCTTCAGTTTATCCAAATCCGTGCAAACAAATCCCATGTTTTCATGTGAATGTCTCATGGTTTCCTGATTCAGAGGTCCAGCGGGACCAGAGATCCCACAGCTGGTAATTTTAACTCCAGCTGGTCAGGAAGCCATCAAACTTTTTTTTTTTTAAAGGCTGCAGCTCATAAGGACCCAGCTGCTTGTTATTGTTGGTCTTTTAAGCTGTGTTTGGCCTTTTGGGTGGATTTTTTTTTTTTTTGTGGTAACGTTTCTTGGTTTGGTTTTGAAGATTACCACGGGTTGTTTGGTGGTTTGGTTTAAGTGGACGCTGAACAGAAATAAACTGATGATTGATACAGTTTAGATCAGGCATGGGCAAACTATGGCCCGTGGGCCACATGCAGCTCATTAAACGTTTTAATCCGGCCCACAGAACTAGAAAAAATTCTGATGTTTGTCACTAGATGCCGCCAAAAAATACAACAACACTGCTTCCATTAAAATGTGTATGTCTCCACGATGCGCCTGTTGTCAAAATAAACAGTATGCACAGGTATGGAAAACCATCGGGCCCAATACACGGACGTAAACAAGCGTGTAAAATGTTAAAACAAGCAAAATGTTGCATTAAGCGCTTAGATTTCAAACCTGGCACCGCTAAAAATGCACGTTTTTAAGCGCTATCACCCTAGATTTCAGACCTAGCGCGGCCAGATTTGAAATTTAATCCTCTTGATGTAACATTTAACGTGCTTGTTTAAAATCTAGCGCACCATCGATTAGTCTAATCTAGCGGTTGCCAAAGCATGCCATCCAACTGTTCCTGTTCCCAGGGGCGAATCCAGGATTTTCTAAAGGGGGCGGGGGACACAAAACAAGCACCTGTGGTGTTCGCCAATATAGAAGGGTCTGATGGCATCCAGACCCCTTATTTCACTTATTTTGAAAAATAAGTAATTTTTCTGCATTTTGGTGCATATTTTAACCAAAGTTTATAATAGTTAAAGTAGTAAGAACACTTTTTTTGTGGACCGGGGGGAGTACATGGGGGTGCACGACCCTTCTTCTCTCGGCCCGCTTCTCAAATATTAGAACTCGATGTGGCCCGCGAGTCAAAAAGTTTGCCCACCCCTGGTTTAGATCATTGGATGTTTCAGATCTTATCAGATGATGGTTTGACCTCTCATTCCTCAGGAGACAGAAGTGGGCGCTAACCCAGTGCAGGTGGAGGTCGGAGAGTTTGATGAGGCCATCGACATCACTGAAGAAGCTGTTGATGACAGTGAGTAGACACATGTCCACTTGTTTATGTCATCCAGAAAGATGAAGCATTTGCTTGAAATTTTATCCGAATCTTCTCCGAAAACCAACGTCCCTACTCCATCCTCCTGCTTCACAACTTTGTGGCTTCATAAGAACCTCAGGCTGGCAGGTCTACCAGACGTAATGACAGAGTGTGTTCAGACTGCTGTGATTACACACTCCACCCAACTTTAAGAGGCAGCTCTGCCAAGACGGAGAGCAGAAAACAGTCCAAAATATGGACTAAAAAACTTGAATGAAAAGTTATAATAATTAATTATTAAAACTAAGCCATATTTTTTGCAGAAATAAACATTTTAGACTTATCTGCAGCTAAAAGAACTTGAATCAAATCACTATTCCTGCAATTTGTTCATCCTCGTTATATGGTCTTAGTCAGTGGTAGAATGTTTGTCTGTGTTCGGCTTCCCCTGTTGGACTGGAAGAAGCCGGTTCGGTTGACAGAATCACACAATTTCCAGGTTCACAAAATCATCCCAACTTGTGTCATGTAAGATCGAGATACACTCGAGATCGAGTATAACATAGTTTTGTGGAAGGATAATGACAAGGTTTGGGGCTTATTACTTATTCTGATTTTTTATATCCTTTTCTGTGCAGATGTTTGCTTAAACCATTACTGTAAGAAGGGCAAAGTATGTGAGGTCGATGATACCAACACCCCCATCTGTGTGTGCCAAAATCCCTCTTCTTGCCCCGCTGTTGACGCAGAGTTCGAACGTGTGAGTTGATATTAGCCCCTTTTTAAAAAATCACTTCCGGTAAAGTAACTTCCACACAGTTTGATAACAAATACACAATTTAGTTTCAATTTATTAGACTGTGGGTACAAATACATAAAAAAAAATTGCTTTCAAAAGACTGAAAAAAATGTTTTTTTTTCTGATTTCAGATCTGTGGCACTGACAACAAGACATACGAATCCTCTTGCCACTTCTTTGCCACCAAATGCGCTCTGGAGGGAACCAAGAAAGGCCACAAGCTGCACCTGGACTACATTGGGCCTTGCAAATGTAAGCAGAACCATAATAGACACCATAAGGCAGTGCTTCTTGATTATTTCCTGTTGCGCCCCCCCTAGGAAGAAGAAAATATTTCGCGCGCCCCATTCTCCGCCGTGACTATAATTAGTATCATTTGTCTCTGAAATTGTTCTAAGTACACCTCTGCATAACATTGTATTCTCATTAATTTTAAAGAAAACAAAAAAGAAAAAGTAAGGTACAACAAAAGAACAACTTTATTAACATTGTTTTTTAGTCTGTAACAGAAAAAATGTAAAGTGCATCAATTAACTTGAAATTCAAAAAAATTTGTAACAGCCTTGGGGCTGTTTCTGTATACCAAAATAACAGTTGAGCAAGAGTCACAATCAAGCACAGATCCATCAAAACACTAGATAGTTCCAAAAACAAAGGAATGCCATCTGTTTGGTGCCCTACAAACTCAGAATTATCAAGGATACGATGGCTCAAAGTTAGAGCAATCGCCCTCGGACCGGAAGATCACCGGAAGTTCGTGGGTTTGAATCTCACTGAGTTCACGTCAGTGTCATTGGAGAAGACACCTAACCCCCGTTTGTCCCACCATTGGCGCCGTCGTGGCAGCCTGCTGCGGTGTAGTAGCACAGCGCACAAATTTCGAAAAAAAAAAAAAAGAAACATACAGAAAAAGGGATTGATGAGTGAAATTAAACATTTCTGTTCAGCTCCATTGATGACGTTAAGCAGCACAGGGTCGTAAAAAACGTGCCATTTGGTAAAAGCTAGCACAAAAGCAGAGCAAAGGAAGAAACAAAGAGTCCAAAGATAGCATGTAGGGAGGTTGTTGGCCCCTACACGCCCCATTGGAAAATACAATGGAGCAGAGGAAACGAAAAGTGCCTAACATTTTAGAAAAGTAAAAATTTAGAAGGAAATTCAGCTTCCCAAAAGGAAACCTACAATAAACCATGCGGCTCATTAAACGTTTTAATCCGGCCGGCCAAACTTGAAAAAAGATTAAATAAATTAACATTGTTAGTTTTATTTACCCTGTAATTCTGATGTTTCGTCGCTAGATGGCGAACTGTGTGATATAGAAAGCCATCGAGCCTAATACACGCACGTAAACAAGCATGTTTGATGTTAAATCAAGCAAAATGTTACATCAAGCGCTTAGATTTGAAACCTAGTGTTGCTAAATGTACGTTTTTAAGCGCTATCGCACTAGATTTCAGACCTAGCGCCGCTAGATTTGAAAATTAATGCTCTTGATGTAACATTTAGCGCGCTTGTTTAAAATCTAGCGCACCATTCTATCTGTCTAATCTAGCGGTTACCAAAGCATGCCATCCATCTGCTCCTGTTCCGGCCCTTTTGTCAAATGTTAGAACTCGATGTGGCCTGCGAATCAAAAAGTTTGCCCATCCCTGGGTTAGAGGTAGATAGTGTCCTGACTTCTAATTTACTTAGGTTAGAAACAAGCCTCAGAAAAACATGTTTCGCTTCACCTCAGGGCTATTTGAGTAATTGTATGTTATGAACGTGGTGGTTGGGCACCATAATTTACAAGCTTTACCACGCTATCAAGGTTGCATGGCATTGATGTTAACTGGCCACACCTACCTCAAAGGGATTAGATGATGATATATCATGAAGGTTTGATGGGTTTCTAGTTATACTAAAACCCATCTGAATGGAACAAATAAAGAAATCCAATTTATAATTTATGGATTACCAGCTGGCTGCACGGTGCTCAGTGGTAAGCACAATGGTCTCACAGCAAGAAGGTCAGGGTTCAAATCCCAGGTTGTGACGAGGTTTGGAACACTGCCCTTTTTCTGTGGCATTTACATGTTCTCCTCATGTACAGTGGTGGAACGTAACGAAGTAAATGTACTTCGTTACTGTACTTAAATAAAAAAATCTTGTATCTGTACTTTACTTAAGTAAAATTTAAGACCGGTACTTTTACTTTTACTTCACTACATTTTTAGAGCAAATATCTGTACTTTTACTTCGCTACTTTTTAAAAGTGTGTTTTACATTTTTTGTTACATTTTCGTTCAGGAATTTGAAAAATACACCGTTTTTTCTTGAAGCCGCATCGCCAAAATCAAAAGGAGCAGTTGATCGGGAGAAGAAGTAATGAATCGAGGACCAATCAGAATCGAGAGTAAACATTTTCCGCACTCATTCAGCGCCAAAAAACGTACATCAAATGTAGCACAAAATAAAAAGAGTCAGAAGATCCTTGTTCGTTGTGTTTACTTCTAAATAAAAAGTTGAGCCATCATTACACAAAGCAGGGGCGGATCTAGAATTTTCCAAAGGGGGTGGGGCTTTGACAACGCCAATATATAATGACTTGGGGCCTCCCCCCCAAAACATTTTAAAAAATAAGAGTCATTTTCCTCCATTTTGGCGGCCCATTCACTGGCCCTTCTAGGGGATAGCTTGGCTTGTCCCCTTTCCTCTTTTTTTTTTTGTGGACCAAAAGAGGCGGGAGAGGGCATCACGCCCCTGGAGAGTATTTATCCTGGTTACCATGGCGACACCATACAGCACAAAAAATAACATTTGAATTATGATCAAATATTTTTACTTTTTACTTAAAAAGTACAATTTACACCAATTACTTTTGTACTTTTACTCAAGCAGATTTTTTTGTTGGTACTTTTACTTGAGTATTTTTTTTTTTTGCCTAATTATCTGTACTTTTACTTAAGTACAAAAAGTGAGTACTTCATCCACCACTGCTCGTGTATCTGTGGGTACTCCAGTTTCCTCCCACCCTCCAAAAACATGCAAGTTTGGCTGATTGGCTGCTACAAAATTTCCCCTAGGAATGAACATGTGAGTGTGTGCCCCCGCAGCAGATAGGCGACCTGTTCGAGGTGTACACTGCCTCTTGCCTTAAATCAGCTGGGATAGGCTCCAGTACCCTGTGTTACCCCTTCAGGAATAAGCTGATTAGACAATGAATGGATAAATGGATAAACAGCCGTAGAGAAAAAATAGTTTTGATTAAAAACCTCTCCAAAAAATCTTGAAATGCATGAAACTCATTAAGAGAAACTAAAGCAAAAACTTGGTAAATTCATCAATCAAAATACAAAAAAAAGTTATTGAGAGCTAATGTACCGTAATTTCACGACCATTAGGCGCACCGTACGAAAAGGCGCAGTCTCAGTCACACACTGCCTTCCAACAACACACACGCAAGCATGCAAATGTGCGTATTAAAAAATAGATCGGGAGCAAAACTGAGTTTGGTTGTGCTTTATTTAAGTAGTAACGATACTAAACAAGCACATTACCGGTAATAGTCTTTTTTCAAATCCGTCAAAGTCCTCATCCTCTGTTTCTGAATCAAACAGCTGCGCAAAATCCAACAGAGCATGTCCACTTTGCTCCTCGCTGTCAAAATCACTGTCTGTACTGCACTTACAAACCATCGACTCGTTAATGCTGAAATTTCTCGTGGCAGCTCGATTCCCATGTTCCCAAAGTTCCTTTACCGGTTCGTTGTTGGGTTGTTTTTTTTTTTTTTACAATAAAATTAAGAAAAATACAAGCAAACGTAAAACTTTCTCTAGCTGGAACTTAATCTACCATCAAATTCCTAAATCTTTCTTTGAGACGTCTCATATTTTTGTGTTTTTCTTTCCATTTATTTGCTCTCATGTAGCAGATGACTGATAAGTTTCTTCTCAGTCGGTTTCTTCTCCTGTGTGTGTGAGGTTGATCTCAGATCTGTCGATGTGCTCTGTTTGCTTTGAGAGCTGGCTCCTCTGTGAGTGATGAGTGTGTTGGACGGTCTTGTCAGACCCTGCAGCTCAGCAGCAGAAGGATCCGTTCTGACATGCAAACTGCATTTCTTCCACTTGTTCAAACCAAACATGACACATTCAGGATGAGGAGATAATCCGGGGCTGACAGGCTCAGATGGAGATCAGGGTACAGTGTTCAGTCTAAAAAATAGACAAGACTCAACAAGTCCATTTTTTGTACTGAACAAGCAAATGGTTGAACACTTGATTGTAAATATTAACTTTTTTTAAGTGTGTTAGGAATCTGATTGAGTGAAGTTGGCTTTGACGTGCTGGAGTTTAATAAATTATTAATTTCATCCCGTCTGCAGACATCGAGCCCTGCTTGAACAACGAGCTGAGCGAGTTCCCCCTGCGTATGAGGGACTGGCTGAAGAACGTTCTGGTGACTCTGTACGAGCGTGATGAGGACAACAACCTGCTGACTGAGAAGCAGAAGCTCAGGGTGAGATCATTTTTTTTCTTGTACTAAGACGGTCCAAATTTTTAGCCTCGTCCGAATCCTTTCCAGCTCATACTAAATCTCAGCTGAGAATAATTAATCTCGTATGTTTGGACTGCCTACTCTACTCCTTCATACATCACTTATTAAGTATCTGAGCTTGTTTTTTTTTCTTCTAGTGTTTGCAATGTTTAACTTTTTTTTGTTCCGTTCCGTCATCTTCCGCTTGTTCCGAGGTCGGGTCGCAGGGGCAACAGCCTCAAACGGGCAGCCCAGGCCTCTCTCTCCCCGGCTGCATCCTCCAGCTCACCCGGAAGGATCCCAAGTCGTTGCCCGGCCAGCTGTGAGACATAGTCTCTCCAGCAGGTCGGGGTCTGCCTCTTGGTCTCCTCCCGGTGAAACGTGCCCGAAACACCTCGTCCGCGAGGCGCTCGGGGGGCAACCTGACCAGATGCCCGAACCACCCCGTCTGGCTCCTCTCGACCTGGAGGAGGAGCGGCTCGACACCGAGCTCCTCCCGGATGGCAGAGCTCCTCACCCGATCTCTGAGTGAGAGCCCAGCCACCCTGCGGAGGAAGCTCATTTCGGTCGCTTGTACCCGCAATCTCGTTCTTTCGGTCACCACCCACAGCTGGTGACCATAGGTGAGGGTGCGAACGGAGATCGACTTGTAAATTGAGAGCTTTACTTTTCGGCTCAGCTCTCTCTTTACCTCGACAGACCGATGCAGCGTCCTAGTTATTGCTGACGCCGCACCGATCCGCCTGTCGATCTCCCGCTCCATCCTTCACCCACTCGTGAACAAGACCCCGAGATACTTAAACTCCTCCACTTGGGGCAGGACCATGTCCCTGACCCGCAGGGGGCATTCCACCCTTTTCCGGGCAAGGACCATGGTCTCGGATTTGGAGGCGCTAATTCCCATCCCGGCCGCTTCACACTCGGCAGCAAATCGATCCACCGAGAGCTGGAGATCATGGTCCGATGAAGCCAACAAGGACCACATCATCTGCAAAAAGCAGAGATCCGATCCTGAGGTCACCAAACGGGATCCCTCCAACGCCTCGGCTGCGCCTAGATATTCTGTCCATAAAGGTGATGAACAGAATCGGTGACAAAGGGCAGCCTTGGCGGAGTCCAACTCTCACTGGAAATGAAATCGACTTATCAACATCCCTTTAATAACACAATACTGAAAAGTTTCCAGGACAATCTAATACTTTAGAGGCAGAGCAAACAATATAGACGTTACCCTGAATGCCATGAACTATTATTTAGGTTTTAATCCATCTTTCAGGTGAAGAAGATCTACGAGAACGATAAGAGGCTGCAAGCTGGTGACCATTCTCTTGACCTGCTGGCTCATGACTTTGAAAAGAACTACAACATGTACATCTTCCCCGTCCACTGGCAGTTCGGCCAGCTGGACCAGCACCCCGTTGACGGGTATGATTTATTTACTATTTGGCAAGCTGAAATGCGGATGATTCTGCAAAAAATCTGAATCGTTATCATCCTGGTCCTGTTTGTGCGGTCGCTGACAAAATTATCGACCATATTGTCTTTGACTGTCCATCACCAGATACCTGACCCACTCTGAGCTCGCCCCGCTGCGTGCTCCACTTATTCCCATGGAGCATTGCACCACCCTCTTCTTTGAGCAGTGTGATGCCGACAGCGATAAATACATCGCTCTGGAGGAGTGGGCCGCCTGCTTTGGACTGAGGGAGCGTAAGTGTTCATCGGCAGGCTTTTCAACTGTTTACACAGCTTAACACAATCTGGAGCTTTAAACAATTTAAAGCAGTCAAGAGCTTTTTCTAACACCTCATACTTTTGTGAAACTCTACTGCTTAGTATTCTATTCAGAAAATGAACCAAAGTGGGATTTTGGTTGACTTAACATGGTCAAAAAAGGTCCTTTTAAGAATGACAAAAATAATAGGTATTTACAACTCGTTTTTTGTTCAGAAGTGGGTATTGTTTTATGATCTTGTTTTAGATTTAATGTAATAAAGATTGTCATATGTGTATCTGGGTTCGGGTGGTAGTGTAGAAAACTAAAAAGGAAAATCGAGTCTCTCTTCTTCCTGCTCAAATTTTTCCAACTCATCAAGGCAAATCAAACGCATGAAACACAGTCCCTCGAATATGCGTTGGCTCTCCCCTCGTGGGGGGCTTAGTCAGTTGGTATGAGGGAAGTCATCCAAAATACATGCTTGAAGCAGTTTATTTTGCACCTCTAAATTTTAGGGAGCAGCGGCTTTGCAATGATCCCTCATGAAAGGTTGAGCTCCTCATTCTTTCTCTGAGGAAGAGCTTGGGCACCATTTCAGTCCCCCTCACAGCTGGTAAACATGGGTGGGAGTAGTAATCTAGATTGAATGATGGATCGACATCCTCTTCTTTTGGCTCAGCTCTCTCTTCACCCTAACTGTCAAATGAAGCATTTGAAATTTTGTGGGCGATATATTGACCCGCTTGTTCATCTCCCTCTCCATCCTTCAGAAGAACCTAAGATACTTGAACTTGTCCACTCTCGGTGGTATTCCAGCCTCCACGAGGTCACCCTTTTCCCGTTGAGAGCAATGGTCTTTGATTTGGAGGCACTGATTCTCATCCTGGCTGCTTCAGACTCACTGTGAATCTGGCCAGCAAGAGTTTGAGTTCACAGCCAATTGAAAGAAAAAGCGGCACATCATCTGCAAAAAGCATAAACCCAATCTTGAGGTCACCAAACCTGAACCCCTAGCATGTCTACTGTACCACAAACAGCATATGTATCTGTAGAGAAACATAATGTACAGTGGAATTGAAATACAATACTTTTCATTGCAACACAAATTCATCGAACGCCACATCGGTGGTTCTTTTATTCTGAGAAAAATTGAACAACTTTAAAATAGGATTTTCTAAGTTAATTAGTTTCAAATGAATCTGCCATATTTTGTTACTTTATTGGTCATCAACATTTAATAACGACTAATTTTGTTATTTTCATTTGCAGAGGACGTGGACAAAGACCTTGTCATCTAAGTTCCAACGAGCAGCAGCAGTGGGACGCAAATGTAGTTGCTACTAACCAGACAAGGTGCTGATCCACAAGTTTAATAAAAAGTTAAAAAAAAAAAACAGTTAAGGTGCTAATGGCAAATTTCTATTTGTTTTTTATTGTTAAAATAATGATCATTCCTATACCACTAAAAAAAGAAGAAGATTGGAGAAGAGAACGTGCACAGTTTGTACTAACCGAGGTGTCTTCAGAAACATCGGAAATCTCTTGTTCGTTTGCCGAAAAAACACCCTTTAAGAAAAACTAAAAAACCTCTGATGTAAATTTACGTGGTTGACAATATTTTATGCTGTTTTTGCTATGATGTGTTTTTAATTGGAGATCAGTTTGACACATTATCTCAAGGAGACGAAACTGTAAAGTAAAAAATAAAGTTTCTAAATAAATGTTACCTTTGCTTGCTTTCTGTGGACCCTATGTTCCTTTACTTTACACTGTCGGTGGTGGGACATCATTTTCCTTTTCGGCTTCTTAGTTCATACCTATGACACTTTTAGTCTACTACTAGAATCATTTTGCTTTTATTACACATTGTGTCCCTCCACATGAGGGGTTTTCTTATACCAAAAGCAGGTTATAATAATGTTTGAAAGAGAGATAATCTCGCAGGCTGAGAGTTGTTCTCAAACATTCCTGTTTCTACCAAGACTGAAAGCAAAAAAAATCTCTTCACTTTAATAAAATTCTATAAAAAAAAACAGAAGATCTCTGCATGCCTTTATATCTACATATCTCAAACCACAAAGAAAGTTTGATTTAGATAATCTGACATGGTGCCCGGAGCTCTACTTGACTGTCTTTTATTATCTTTTTGTTTTGTCTAACAAAATCTTTTCACGAGAAACTCATAAAAACTTAGACATACAATTGAAGAAGAAACCGCATAAGATTTTCTGGCAAAATGTATCTAGAACTTGTTCATGTTCGTAGGACGTAGCAGATGTTGTCTGAAAGGCCTGATAGAAGATTGAAGTAATAATAATAATAATAAAAATTTTATTTGTAACGCACTTCATGTCTCCAGTGGAGATCTCAAAGTGCTACAATGACCAAAAAGAACAACAAACAGCAAAATTAAAGCCCTCAAGCTCTCGGGAAGAGCGTTCCAGAGCTGTGGAGCAGCTGCCTGGAAGGCCCTGTCCCCCATAGCGGAGAGTTTGGTCCTTGGTTGGTGCAGGCAGTAAGAGGAGGAGGAGGAGTGCAGGTCTCGGACAGTGGTGTGGAGGGTTAGGAGTTCTTGGAGATAAACAGGTGCAGTGCCATGTATACACTGATGGGTGAGGAGGCCGACCTTGTACTGAATTCTGTATTTAACGGGTAGCCAGTGGAGGGAGGTGAGTAGTAAGTAGAGGTGAGTTAGGACAAGCTGAGTTGTCCGAATGTCAAAATTGCACTGGCTAAGATTGGGATGAATTGAGAGCCGTTTCAAGGGAATTTTGAGCAATGACCAGAGCAATGGTCAATTTTTATTTTTGAAATCACAGGGGATTTCGGTCCCTATTAGGCGTAATATACCAACACTGGTATCTTGCGACATTCAATAAAGTAAAGTAAGAAAGTTTGACAGTCATTTTCTCTGTTTCGTTGTCTTCTGCTTATCTGGGGCCGGGTCGCGGAAGCCTCAGACGGGAAACCCAGGCTTCTCTCCCTCTAGCTACATCCTCCAGCTCTCCTGGGAGGGTCTTGAGGCGCTCTCTGGCCAGTTGTGAGACAAAGTATCTCCAGCGGGTTTGGAGATACTTTGACCCGCTGGAGAACGATAAAAGGCTGCAGTTGAGGCTGCAGCCGAGAATGGCCCGAGACATCCCACTCTCGGGCAGTTTGTGCCCAAAACTGCTCGAGAGTGAGGCATTCGGGAGGTTCCCTAACCAAATGCCGGAACCAGTCCGCGACCCAGTGGTTGGGGACTACTGATGTACAACACAGGCTATTTTCAAGAGCATCTAAACATCAATAAACCCGCGCATAAAACATATACAAATAAATAAAATGTTTGCACTCACCAAAACACTTATTTCAACACAAAATCCATTCTCCTTTCTTTCCTCAAGAAGACGTGAATAACTCGGTTGTACAGCTTGTCTGTGCGTTCCAGTTTGAACAATAAATCGTTTTCTATCGACATAGAGGCCAATGGAAAAGACTGTTTGCGGAAATTTTCTCTGGTATGTCTAAAAGTGCTGAGAGTCGAGAAGAGAGAGAAACAGTCATTTTTCGTGGTCTTGAAATCGATTCTGCCATTCTGAAATCCTTCTGCCATTGTGGGATTAAAAAAAACGAGTGGATATTTCAGATTTTTCTGTTAAACGTCCTGGGTCCTGCTTCCGCTTACGCTAAGTGAGTATCCAATCACAAGACGTGTACATGTCACGTTCAGCATGGGCCTTCGCGTAGGCGTAAACGTCACCAAGTCATGATCTGATTGGCTGTCAGAAACTACACATGTCCGTTCACTAGCAGTACGCAGCGTCGCACATCTGAATCTGAAGGCCTGGGCAGATTTCATACAACCTTGCGACACCAGCTAGCTGAATTCTGATTGGATAAAAACTTTAACCTAACATTACAACACTGGAAGCTGTATAACCAAATGGATATAATATGAAGAAAACAGGATATGGAGAATAATTATATATATATTTAGGAAAAAATACCTTTAAAATGAAATGTACTTTTATTATAACTATGATAATGATGTCTGATTAAGTTAGGCCAGCAGAGAAGGCCTTGCTGGCTCTGACCGCCCGCCACTGATATTAGAACACCATGTTTTATCAGGATGTTGTCTTTTTTTTTTTTAAAGAGATGTGTTTAAAAACAAACTTTAAAATGGATTTGCTTGACATATCAGTTTTAAATCCATTTCACACTGTACACACTAAACAATACATATCTATGTTAAAGTGTATTGTTTTTTTTTTTTTTTAATATTTCATTCGTTCATGTTTGAGCAGTTTTTGAGCCTTCTGGGATTGTGTGAATCATTATGAAGTCCTTAGTGTGTTCTCTGCTGGCTGTGTATAAAGCTGGTTGATGGTCCCTTGGGAGACAGTGAAGGGAGAAACAGAGTGCCTTGTTACCATCCATACCTGCTCATCCTGATTCTAGTGGTAAGAATGTGAAACAGCAGCTCAGTCTTTCTCTTGGACTCACATGCAATGTGCTGTTTGGATCTGTAACAAGGTAAACTGTGACTTATAATGAACTTTAATTAATCTTTTGTAGTTTTTTATCTTTAAAGACAAGATTTTCCTCAAAAAAAAAAAAAAAAACTCAAGTAAAATATTATAAAGATATTTTTATACTTTTAACCTCCTAAAAATATTTTTGTCTGTCTAAATATCTGAATAAGTAAAAAATTATATCATTTGTTTTTCTTGTTTTGATGTTTTTTAAAATAATTCTAAAATAAAATTATAAAATAATTTTATACAACTTTTTCCATATATTTGTCTCCCTCTAGTGGAAATGACCCTGCAATACACATCAACAAAATCCCATTTTCAACTCTCGCGATAATTCTGATGGCACTCAATATAAACTACAAATGGGCGGTGTCATGTATTCCTATTGGCTGTATTTAAGGACCGTTAACAACCGTCACCCTTCCTATTAGTCAATGAGGAGTGAAGCTCGGCTGTGATTGGCTGAAAGCTGTAGATCAGGTGTAAAGCTGCTCAGGTTAGGTTGCAGAGGAGAAGCGGGCAGTTTTAGCAGCACGTTTTCAGAGCATAGAAAGAAGAGATCAGTCGCTTACAAATCAACGCCTTTTGTTCAAATTAACTCACTCATCGGTAAGTTTTTGGTTATAAAATAAAGATATTTATTTTTTTTGTGTAAATTCATAGTTTTAGTTCCGTTTACATCCTGGTTAGTAAGAAAAAAATGGTGATCGCTAGTTTTCAATGACTTTGATGCTCATTTTTCACGCGATTTATTCAACTTTTCGGGTGTTTTTTTGAATGTGTTTTTGTATAAAATTATTCAGATTGTTAGTGTGTGTATTTTTATCATCATCAACGGTTGTTTAGTTTAATTTTTTTCTCGATAAGCTACATGTGTTTGTAGCTTATTTACAGCTTCATGGATTCTCATTGGTCAGTTTTTAAAAATATTTTTAAATCTTATTTTGGGTTGATTTTTCTATTTGGAATGTGGGGCGTTTGGGTGGAAACCACGTGCTAGCAGATCTGATCCCCTTCTATGTGTGTGTGTGTGTGTGTGTGTGTGTCTGGTCTGAGGCCTGTGGGCTCCCCCCAGCTGTCCCTGTTTCCACTTCTTACTGGGCCACATGGGATCAGGTTAAATCTGGAAACCAGCCTGTGAGCTGAGTTTAAAATCCTACTCTGCCATGTTGGGCCTCCATCACAGGCCATGTTCACCATCACCTCTAGCATGGCCTTGCCTTTTGTCCATGTGTGTGTGTCTTACACACATTGATACACACTATTCTGATGGAAAATGAGAGGTTAAAACTACACCCTGTTAAATTTGGTTGGTTATTATAGGGGAGTTTTCTATTTCAGAGTACATGTGTGTGAATGAGAGGGATCCAAATGGAAAAGTGAGGTTACAGGAGAAGAGATAAAGAAGGTGGAAGATTTTATCTATCTAGGATCAACAGTCCAGAGCAACGTAGAGTGTGGAAAAGAGGTGAAGAAGCATGTGCAGGCAGGCTGGAACGGGTGGAGAAAAGTATCAGGTGTGATGTGTGACAGAAGAGTTTCAGATAGAATGAAAGGGAAAGTGTACAAAACCGTGTTGAGACCGGCCATGCTGTTTGGTCTAGAAACGGTAGCACTGAATAAAAGACAGGAAGCAGAGATGAAGATGCTGAGGATCTCTCTGGGAGTGACCAGGATGGATAGGATCAGAAATGAGTACATCAGGGGAACAGCACATGTTAGAGGTTTTGGGGATAAAGTTCGAGAGGCAAAAGACTGAGATGGTTTGGCCACGTGCAGAGGAGAGAGAGAGAGTACATCGGAAGAAGGATGCTGGTTTTGGAACCACCAGGAAAGAGGACTAGAGGAAGACCAAAGAGGAGGTTCATGGATACAGTGAAGGAAGACATGAAGATAGTTGGTGTGACCAAAGAGGATGCAGCAGATAGGGTTAGATGGGGACCCCTGAAGGGAAAAGCCGAAAGAAGAAGAAGATTTTAGGGGGGTTGCTCAGATCATCAGATGCTCATCCTTCTAAAAGACCATGTGGGACCAATAGAGCATGAAAAAGGAACTGTCTGATTACTGCATGACCAATCAGTGCATCAAATTAACTATGTTTAATACATAATACCACTGAAACGCAAAAAAAAGAGGTTCTATTTGAGGAAAATTCAGCGTAACCCCTCATTCGTTCGGCAGTGGTCCATAATAGAGACGCTTCTGGACAGTGTATTTGATGATCGAGACGTTTCGAATATCAAACACACCGTCCAGAAAACCCTTTGAAGCGGTCTCCATAAGTCCATTTGAAACATTTATTAAAGATTTGTGATCAGATTCAGTTAAAACTTGCCCAAATTTACCCCAAAACTACTTTTCTCAAGCATTTCGGACACAGTCTGGAAATGCTAGCGTCCCCAATGGGGTTGCCGGAGCCTATCCCGACTGGTTACAGACGAGAGCTAGTGTACATTCAGCCTGGGCTACACACCAGCGATACGTTATCGGACAAATAACGTAAAATTATTGTATTTTACAAAAAAATGGTCGTACAGCCATTAAAACCACGCCCATTGACAAGGTTTAGCGTCTCTTTCGTTAAATAATACCCTTCACATCGCAAGGCAGTGGAAGGGAAACAAGAGTTTAAGAAACCCAGGAAGAAATCGGTAGGGGCGGGATTAGGAGACAGTATATTTCGTTCTGTTTGTCTGTTACGTCATCTTCCGCTTGTTCAGGGGTCGGGTCGCGGGGGTAACAGCCTCAAACGGGTAGCCCAGGTCTCTCTCACCCCGGCTGCATCCTCCAGCTCACCTGGAAGGATCCCAAGTCATTCCCCGGCCAGCTGTGAGACATAGTCTCTCAAACGACTACGGGGTCACCCCCTTGGTCTCCTCCCGGTGGGACTTGCCCAAAACACCTCGCCCGCGAGGCTCTCGGGGGGCAGCCTGTCCAGATGCCCGAACTACCCCATCTGGCTCCTCTCGACCTGAAGGAGGAGCGGCTCAACACCGAGCTCCCCCCGGATGGCAGAGCTCCTCACCCGATCTGAGTGAGAGCCCAGCCACCCTGCGGAGGAAGCGCATTTCGGCCGCTTGTATCCGCGATCTCATTCTTTCGGTCACCACCCACAGCTGGTGACCATAGGTGGTGAGGGTTGGAACGTAGATCGACTTGTAAATTGAGAGCTTTGCTTTTCGGCTCAGCTCTCTCTTTACCACGACGGACCGATGCAGCGTCCTAGTTACCCACACATACACAGGTAGAACATGCAAACTCCACACAGAGAGAACAGTACCCCTATTCCACTGCGTCCAAATGCTTCCCATAAAATAATTTAATTTGAAAAATCTTTTTCTTCTTCGGTAGATTGCCAGTTTTAACTGTCTTATTTATTTTTAATAATTCAAAATTAAACTAATTACTTTTATATGGCTTTTTTCTCATTTCTTAATTAATGAGAGATTTCTAAGAAAAGTCACAGTTTGCATGTTTTAATTTATTCAAGTGAAAAAGTTTTTAAGAAGGGACTCGTTACCAATGATGCAGGTCTGATTTTTATCTTGTTTCTTCTCGTCACGTCGGTTCATCCTGATGTTGTAAATAGACTTTCATCAGTCGGGCTGTTTTTGTAGATCAAACACTGAAAAACCGCCGGAATCAAAAGTAAATAAAAACCAAGCTGTGAGTCAGATCCATGGTGTTGTGAAATCAGATGTTTGCTCAACCTGGATCACACTTCAGATCGTACATAGAATAAGACATACACGTCCTCCAGCTGGATGAGTCACTGCATCAGTTTTTCTTACGTTTTGTTTTGCAGTTAAACCAATGAGACGCCCTGATTATTAAAAATGCGATGATCAGAAGTTCTCACGACCGCACTTTTCTTTCACTTTAGGGTTTTAACGTCCAGCCTAAAACGCATTAATTTGGTCCAAATAATTACATTTTGAAAGTACTTGTTTTTTGCGTCTCATGTCTGTAAAATACTGCCAGCCATTCTGTTGGCTTCATCGGACCGTGATCTCCAGCTCTAACTGGATCGATTTGCTGAAGTGTGAAGCGGCCGGGATGGGAATTAGCGCCTCCAAATCCGAGACCATGGTCCCCGCCTGGAAAAGGGTGGAATGCCCCCTGCGGATCAGGGACAGGGTCCTGCCCCAAGTGGAGGAGTTTAAGTATCTCGGGGTCTTGTTCACGAGTGGGTGAAGGATGGAGCGGGAGATCGATAGGCGGATCGGTGCGGCATCGGCAATAATTAGGACGCTGCATCGGTCCATCGTGGTAAAGAGAGAGCTGAGTCGAAAAGCAAAGCTCTCGATTTACAAGTCGATCTACGTTCTTACCCTCACCTATGGTCACCAGCTGTGGGTGGTGACCGAAAGAATGAGATCGCGGGTACAAGCGGCCGAAATGAGCTTCCTCCGCAGGGTGGCAGGGCTCTCACTCAGAGATCGGCTGAGGAGCTCTGCCATCCAGGAGGAGCTCGGTGTAGAGCCGCTCCTCCTCCAGGTCGAGAGGAGCCAGATGGGGTGGTTCGAGCATCTGGTCAGGATGCCCCCCCCCGAGCGCCTCGCGGGCGAGGTGTTTCGGGCACGTCCTACCGTGAGGAGACCAAGGGGCAGACCCCAGACCCGCTGGAGAGACTATGTCTCACAGCTGGCCGGGGAACGACTTGCGATCCTTCCAGGTGAGCTCGAGGATGCAGCCGGGGTGACAGAGGCCTGGGCTGCCCGCTTGTGGCTGTTGCCCCTGCGACCCGGCCCCGGAACAAGCGGAAGATGACGGAACGGAATATCTATAAAATACATTTTAAAAAGTAAAATTTTTTTATTTCTTCTTGCAGAGAATTTACGTTGACCAAAGAAATGGTGATGGAGAAGCCAAGTGCCCAGCTGGTCGGGCGTGAGTTTGTCCGACAGTACTACACACTCCTGAACCAGGCACCCGACTACCTGCACAGGTAAGAAGACACGCCTGGATCGGGACTAGCTGAATAACTATTAAACACTCAGATTACAGATCAGGGAATAAAACTCTGTTACTGATCTTGTTCCAGGTTTTATGGAAAGAACTCCTCCTACGTGCACGGCGGTCTGGACAGCAACGGCAAACCGGTCGAGGCTGTTTACGGACAGTCTGTAAGTGAGCTTCATTTGGTATATTAGAGCTTTTTAAGCGGGCATATTGAATACCGCCGACCTCTCAGATTTTGGGAAGTGGGATTAAATTAGATTTTGTTTCCAAATTCAATTTTTTGGGGGGTTTTAGATGTTCTCAGTGCTTTTCTGTCCTTATTGTTGGCAAATTTTATTTTTACTTCTGAATGACACAATTTGAGAATTAACTCCTGAGTTGGAAACGAATCTGCGATTTTTGTAATTTTACTAATATTTATACATAAAATATTTATACCTATGAATCATCAGACTGAAAGAACAAGATCATAAAAGCTCTGTGAAGCTGGCCCCTCTTAAAAAAATATATAAATAAACAAAAAATGTGTGATAATCGTTTGTGGTGTAAAAATTTTTTGTTTGTGCTATTTTAGTTTTTTGTTTTTAAAAGATATTTTCAATTCTTTTGTAGGTCAATCTGCAGTCATCTAGCACCTCATTTTGCTTTTAAATGCGAGAAAACTCCTAAAAAATATGTCAATCGTTTGTCCGACGTTTGTGCTTTTATGGGCTGTAAAAAGTTTTGTTTGTGCTGTTTTAGTTTTTTTTTTTAAATAAAATAAATACGGTTTGGCCGATGACGTCGGCAAAGATGGTGACGCCCGAAAATAAATGAAGGACTGAATGACGCCATTGTCCAAATCGTATTTCTTTAAAAAAAACAAAAAAAAAACCAAAACTAAAACAGCACAAACAAAGTTTTACAGCACAAACGTAGAACAAACGGTTGACACCTTTTTAGGAGTTTTGTCGCATTTTTAAGCAAAATGAGGGGCTGGATGACTGCAAATTGACTCATAAAAGAATCGTAAAAATCTTCTTTAAAAAAAAAAACTAAAATAGCACAAACAATTTTTTTTACAGCACAAACAATTGACATATTTTTTGTTGATTTTTGTTTATATTTTTTTTAAGCGGGGCCAGCTTCATGAAGGTGATCATGAATACATATGGCTGAAATGAGCTTCCTCTGTAGGGTTACAGGGCTCTCACTCAGAGAGAGTGAGGAGCCCGGAGTAGAGCAGTTTCTCCTCTGGGTTGAGAAAAGCCAGATGGGGTAGTTCGGGCATTTACTTAGGATGATTCCAGAACGCCTCGCTGTTGAGGTTTTTCCGGCACGTCCCACTGGGAGGAGACCAAGAGTCTGTTAGTCGTCTGGAATCCTTCACATCTGGGATGTGCTCTTAATGAGTCTCGTTACTTTTCTACCAAAACATTTTGAATTTGTCTTTATCTTTTAATTTGAAATAAAGAATTAGACAAGATGCTTGGTTAGTTTGACTTTAATTATCTTAATTAACTTTTGAGTTGTTTTTTTTTTTTTTTAGATTTATAGCCCCGATCCGTCGCTTCTGACTCTTGAATCCTACGACTCAATAAAATTTCTGAAACTTATCAAGTAAAGATTGAATATTTCGGTGCTCCGTATCTAAATTGTTACCGTTTCTTTTTCCAGGAGATCCATAAGCGGGTCATGGCTCTGAGTTTCCGCGACTGCCACACTAAGATCAGACACGTAGACGCTCACGCCACGCTCAACGAGGGCGTAGTGGTGCAGGTGATGGGTGAGCTGTCCAACAACATGCAGCCCATGAGGAAGTTCATGCAGACGTTTGTTCTGGCACCTGAGGTGAGTGCTCGGAGACCCCCCCCCCCAGGAGGTTTTACCTTCAGGTGAAACATTTTTAGAGACATCTTTTCCTCTGGTTTTTAGGGGACGGTTGCCAACAAGTTCTACGTCCACAACGACGTGTTTCGTTACCAAGATGAAGTGTTTGGGGACTCCGACTCTGAACCCCCAGAAGGTACGTTTTACTCATCTCTCCAGCGGGTCCGGGGTCTGCCTCTTGGTCTCCTTCTGGTGGACGTACCCCAAAACACCTCACCAGCCAGGTGCTTGGGGGGCATCCTGATCAAATACCTGAACCACCCCATCTGGCTCCTCTCAACTTGGAGGAGGACCGGCTCAACACAGAGCTTCTCACCTGATCTCTGAGTGAGAGCCCAGCCACCTCTCATTTCGGCCACTTGTACCCGCGATCTCATTCTTTCGGTCACCACCCACAGCTGGTGATCATAGGTGAGGGTTGGAACGTAGATCGACTTGTAAATCGAGAGCTTTGCTTTTCGTCTCAGCTCTCTCTTTACCACGACGGACCGATGCAGCGTCCTAGTTATTGCTGATGCCGCACCGATCCGCCTGCCGATCTCCCGCTCCATACTTCCCGCACTCGTGAACAAGACCCGAGAAATTTAAAATCCTCCATCTATGAAAAAAAAAAAAAAACTATGAAGAGATCAAGCATGGCCAAGTTGCCCTTGCCCTGACGTGGGGGCCTTGGAGCCAGGCCCAAATGTGGGCCTCGAGCGAGCGCCTGGTGGCCAAGCTTTTACCCATGGGACCCGGCCGGGCTCAGTCTGAACAGGAACATGTGCCGCCTTTCCAGTGGACTCACCACCTGCAGAAGGGGCCATACGGGTCGGGTGAAGGAGGAGATGGGTGGCAGCGAACGGCGGGGACCCTGGCGGTCAGATCCTCAGCGGCATGAACTAGCTTACATCAGTGCTTCTCAAAAAGTAGGGGTGCAATGCAAGATGGGGTGACCCAGTGGAACATGTTTTTTTTTTGCCGGTCTAGAATAAAGTGTAATTGCACTTCCACTACAGTAGTTGGCAGTAGCGCTCTGATTGTCTGAGTGTGCACAGAGAGTATTAACTCCGTCCCGATCCGTACCCGGAACACAATTGATAACCCGAGTCGGCCCATGTCCCCTGTTTGGGCTAAAGCTATTTATTTTCCTATAAAAACAAAAACAATTCCAATTTGGGGAGACAGTGGCTCAGTGGTTTGAGCATTTGCCCGCAGACCGGAAGTTCGCGGGTTGACATCCCACTGAGTGCACGTCTAGGGTTCTTGGAGAAGACACCTAACCCCCTGTTTCTCCCACCAATGGTGCCAATGTGGCAGCCTGCTGCGGTGTAGGAGTGCAACACACAAATTGAGGGGTGAATATAGTGAGTAAACAAAACAAAAAAAAAAGTCTATCAGCACAATTATTCACATTTTCATCCACATTTTTTTCTTCTCAATATTAATGTACTGGTGACCTGTTTAGGGTGTACCCTGCCTCTTGCAGAATCACCCTAAATCAAGCTTGATTTGATTAAAAAAAAACAAACTAGTTGTTTGTTAACGTGAACAAGCATGTGTATTTGTTGAAATGCATCCTGGGAAACATTTCTTGTTTTTTTTAAAGAGTCTGAAGATGAGGTTGAGGATCTGGAGAGGGTTCAATCACCAGACGTCGCTCCCGAGGAATCCAGCACCTTTTACGAGCCGACGACTTGGTATGACTTAAATATTTAACCCATCTGATAAGATGTTATTAATAAATTGGCATCATAATTGATTACATAATCAATAATCTTTAATCTTGTAGTTCGGAGCCCGTTGCTCCCGGCGACCAGGACGAGCTGGATGCAGGAAGTCCAGAACCGGAGCAAGAGTCGGAGAAAGAGGTGGAGGTGAACGTAGAGGTGGAGAAACAAACAGAAACACACACAGACGAGCAGAGAGAGAAAAGCCGGGCTACGCCCACTCCTCCATCTACAGAACCTGCAGCTTCTGAACCCTGCCTGGCAGCTCCAGAAGGGAACAGGGTGGGTCCCAGTGATGGAGGACCGATCTGGGAAGAATTTAGGTCTCAAAGTAACATTTTTATTTTCTATCTTCCAGCCATTTTCTTGGGCTTTGGTCACCAGTAAAAATCTCCCTCCTTGCGGGGCGGTCCCAGTCTCAGGAGTCCCTCCACATGTCGTCAAAGTCACGTCCACACCACCGGTAAGTCATCACCAGATCGTTAATACACAGAAAAAAAAATGTTCTCATTGAACGTTCTCTCTCGTAGCCCAGAACAGAAGTAAAGTTAGAGTCTCAGATAACAACACAAAGACCACAGAGAGACCAGAGACCGAGGGAACAGAGGCCTGGAGGACCCCCACCGACACATAGAGGACCCAGACCAGGTACAAGTTCACACTCATCTGTATGGTCGTAAAAACCACGACTGAACCAGCAGGCACGGTCTTATAGATTCTTTACCAGGGGTGGGCAAAGTTTTTGGTTCAGCGACCGGAACAGGATCAGATGGGTGCCATGCTTTGGTACCCGCTAGATTAGACCGATAGAATGGCGCTAGGTTTGAAATCTAAGCGGTCGATGTAATATATTGCTTGTTTTAACATCTAACACACTTGTTTACGTGCGTGTATTAGACCCGATGGCTTTCTATATCTGTGCACATTTTATTTTGAAAGTGTGCCCATCACGGAGACACACACATTTTAATGGGAGCAGTGTTGTATTTTTGGCGCCATCTAGTGACGAATATAAGAAAAATCAAACTAACATGTTTTTGGGTTTTTTTTGCTGTTTTTTTTTTTTTCCTAGTTCGGCGGGCCGGATTAAACCGTTTAACGTGTGGCCCGCAGGCCGTAGTTTACCCATAACTCTGAGAATTTTGAGCTTTCAAATTATTGTGAGCGGTGAACGCGCGGCCTATTTTTCGCTATGGGCAAAGTTCACCCTCGCTCCACGAACGTCCAGTTAAAATTTTTGGTCCGCCAGGGTGCAAAAATCTTGAACGCTCGATCAACGCTGTACTGGTAGCGACTAAATGTTGCGCAAACTTCGGTAGAGCAGTTGTAAGTGTTTTACGAGCCGACACGGTGTTGCTCAAACGGTGTTAGGCCTTGAAGTAGAGCGATTCATGGCGCTGATGAAATTTGGTTTGGCGCTGCTATCGAGGTGTCTGAGCGGGACGAGCTAAGCAAACCGCTTGCTATCGCTAAAACAACGGCGGGTTCAGCGGAGCACTGCAATGCCTACGGCCATGTTTTCAGTTTTCTTTCCCATTTTGTGTGCGGTGACCGTTTGTTAAAATTTGGCGCCCTCTGCTGTCCAATGAACGCTCCTAAAACCGGGCCTTAATATTTTTTATCAGCCCCTGTAGTTGAAGTAGGTTTTTTTTATTTTAAATTTAATTAAATCAGATGTAATAAATAGAAATATTGATTATAATTAGATGCAGTCTGATAAATAAAATCTCAGCCATTATCGTTGATTAAAATATCATTCTTGTTCCTCTTTGTTTTTCCAGTTCGTGAAGGTGAGCAGGGTGAGGGTGAAGGTCGCAGAATGATCCGCTACCCAGACGCCCAGCAGCTCTTCGTCGGCAACGTTCCTCACGATGTGGACAAAAACGAACTGAAGGAGTTTTTTGAACGTGAGTTTGATTTTTTTAAAAGCTGCAAAGAAAAAAATTGTCCTGATAATTTCTGTTTTTTAGTACAATGGCTATTAAGACCAGGAGCGGATCTAGGATTTTCTAAAGGGGGGGACGTGAGGTCATTGACAAAGCCAGTATAATTTTTAATTATTTTTTTTTTCACTCTATTCATCCCTCACCGGGAAAATTTGTGTGCTGCACTCCTACACCGCAGCAGGCTGCCACGATGGCCCCAATGGTGTGAGAAACAGGGGATTAGGTGTCTTCTCCAAGGACCCTAGAAATCCGAAAACTTCCAGTTAACTTCCAGTCCATGGGCGAACACTCTAACCACTGAGCTACCGTCTCCCCCATTAGGGGAGGCTGGAGATAGTCCCCCAGAACATTTTGAAAAACAAGAGTCATCTTCCTCCATTTTGCAGGTTCATTCGCTGGCCCTGCTATGAGGGGTGACCGGAAGACCGAGATTGCGGATAAAAGTGGTCGAAATGAGCTTCCTGCGTAGGGTGTCTGTGCTCATGCTCAAACATAGTAAGGAACTCTGCCATCCGGGAGGAGCTTGGAGTAGAGCCATTGCTCCTCCAGGTCGAGAGAAGCCAGATGAGGTGGTTTGGGCATCTGGTTAAGATGCTTCGCATACACCTTGATGGTGAGGTGTTTTAGGCACGTCCAATCCGGGAGGTGATCCACAGGCATGCCTCGCTGGAGAGACTATGACTCACAGCTGGGCAGGGTACACCTCGGGATCCTCCCGGGTTAGAGTAACCTGGTTTCCCGTCTGAGGCTGTTGCCCCGACCCGGCTCCAGATAAGCGGAAGACGACAGAACGGAACTGCTTTCGCCAGCTTGTATAAACAATGCTACTGAGTGCTTTTTACAAAGAAATTAAATTAAATTTTATGGATTAAACTTGGATTCAGTCTTTTGGTCCTCCACAGTTTTTTTTTAATTTAATTTTTTTATTTTGATAAACTTTATTCATCCCTCACCGGGAAATTTGCGTGCCGCCATTACACACGCCGCAGCAGGCTGCCACCTATGATGGCGCTAATGGTGGGAGAAATGAGAGTTTAGGTGTCTTCTGCAAGGACCCTAGACGTAAAATCAGTGGGATACTAACCTGCGAACTTCGGTTAACTTCTGGCCCGCGGGCGAACGTTCTAACCACTGAGCCACTGTCTCCCCAATCTGCTTATGTAACCAACTGGTGGAGACGGTGGCCGCGTGGTTAGCGCGTTCGCCCGCGGACCGGAAGGTCGCGGGTTTGCGTCCCACGGAGAGCACGTCTAGGGTCCTTGGAGAAGACACCTAGCCCCCACTTCTCCCACCATTGGCGCCGTTGAAGGGCAGCCTGCTGCGGTGTAAGGAGTGCAGCAAACAAATTTCCCCGGTGAGGGATGAATAGAGTAATTCAAAAAAAAAAAAAAAAAAAAAAAAAACCTCTGGGGAAAAAAAAGTCCTTTTTTTTTTTTTTTTTTTTTTACTTTAAATCCATCATTAGCACAAAAAAAAATCACCAGATAACAAAACTTGAGAATAAGGTTTTCATTGCACGGCGTTCCTGCCCTGCTGGATACCGTGGTCCATATTGAATAGGTGTAGGACTCAGAGTCTCCGATTTTTTTTTTTAATTGTTTTTGCTGTCCTTTTTTTGTTTTTTCATTGGCTGAATATTCTAATTCCTGGAAATGTTTTTTATAATATATCTTGACCAAAGATTTCTCTCTCATCTCTCCTGCAGAGTACGGCACCGTACTTGAACTCCGCATCAACAGTGGAGGAAAACTTCCAAACTTCGGTTTCGTGGTGTTTGATGATTCAGAACCTGTTCAGAAGATCCTCAGCAACCGGGTGAGAAACTCAACGACTCTACAAGCCACACCCATCTGCATATTTTATCTACTCACTCAGGATTTATGAGCTTTTTTGATAAAACTTTTTTTCCTTGTTTTCCAGCCCATAAAGTTTAGAGGTGATATCCGTCTGAACGTCGAGGAGAAGAAGACCCGGTCAGCTAGAGAGGGCGACAGGCGGGACATACGACCCCGTGGTCCAGGAGGCCCTAGAGACCGAATAGGAGGCGGTGGAGGACCTAGGGGCGGTCCAGCTCGCGGGGGAATGACACAGAAACCCAGCTTTGGATCCGGACGGGGCGCGGGTCCCAACGAGGGTCGCTACTTGGCTCCTCGTCAGTAAAGCATCACCCCTCCAAACCTGAGTTGGATTACTGTGGATTAAGTTTACATAAATTCTAATCCATGTTTCTGATTGGTCAAAAAAGCTCGATTTGGGAAGAAAAGCTTTTTATTTTCCATTCAGGAGAGAGAAAAAGTGTTTTGTAAAAATTTGGATCTCAGTTACTGTTGATTCTCTTTCTGTCTCCTGGATCCACACGGAGCTTCTCTCTCAGTAATCCTATCAGGTTTGGAGTCTCCACTGACCTCATCATCAGGAGCACCATCTGACACTCCTCTGCTCCCCCCTCTCTGTAAGACTCGTCTTATCTGACTCCACCCCAGAGACGCAGTCCGATCATCCACATTTTTAACTTTTTTTTTTTCTCTTGTTTTATCCAAACTTGAGTCAGTATTTCTATTTTTTTTTTTTTATGCTGAACATGAGGATATAATTTCAAAAACACAGACAAAAAAGGGTTCAAACATACTTGAATTGCGGGATTAAAAACCCTGAGTTTAGTTTTTGTGTTAATTTTTCGCGTTCTCTCCCTGTTTCTTAAAGGAACGTGTACTATACTGCTTGGGCAATCCTGTGTATTGCTGCCACCGTTTTATCTAGCGACGGATCTGTCTTATCTTTTTATTCTTATCAGGTCAAGCGCTGAATTGTAGTAGTTTTTATTTTTGAGTAATGTTACCTTGTGATGTGTGGATTATCCAGACGCGTCTGAATGGAGCATGTATCAAACATTTGTAGGCTTCGGTTATCGATGCACTTCATTTGTCATCTTGTTGAGAAATAGCTCACATGCCGTTGAGAGAACTAAATTAAATCTGATTTACTATTTTAAACAGTGTTTTTTTTCTTCACTCAGAACTGTTGTTAATTTTGATCTTCATGTGTAACAAAATTTTTAGCTGAACTTGATTTTTTTTTCTGTGTGGAGTTTGCATGTTCTCCCCATGTATGTGTGGGTTTTCCAGGTGCTCCAGGCTCCGCCCACCCTCCAAAACTATTCATGTTAGGTTGATTGGCCACTATAAAATTGCTCTTATGAATGAGTGTGTGAATGGTTTTGTGTGTGGCCCAGTGACAGACTGGCGACCTGTTCAGGGTGTACCCTGCCTCTCGTCTGAAATCAGCTGGGATAGGATCTAACATAACCCACGACACGGTTACTTACAAGTGTTTCAGAAGACAAAAAATGAAATTTTAATCCGCAACCAGGAATTTTTTTACTATCGAATCAAATAAACACAAATTTCGTTTCAGCGACTGTTTTCTAAGAGACTTAGAATTTTTAAAGTTAAAGCCCATCTAGATTTGGGACAGATAGTGGCTCAGTAGTAGAGCGTTTGCCCGCGGACCAAAAGTTCGCGAGTTTGCATCCTACTTCGCATCCTAGGGTCCTCAGAAAAGACACCTAAACCCCTGTTTCTCCCACCAATGATGCCGTCGTGGCAGCCTGCTGCGGTGTAGGAGTACAGCACACAAATTTCCCCATTGAGGGATCAATAGAGTAACAATTAAAAAAAAAAACATTCCTGGTTTGGTTTTAGAGAAACCTAATCATGGATCTTTAAAAACATTTTTAAGAATTTTTAAAGCACTGTAAAAATTTTATCTACTGGATTTGAGACCTAACTTTTACTACTTCATTTGAATTGTGGGGCAGCAGCCTCAGCA
This sequence comes from Neostethus bicornis, assembly GCA_902685375.1. Taxonomy (NCBI): domain Eukaryota; kingdom Metazoa; phylum Chordata; class Actinopteri; order Atheriniformes; family Phallostethidae; genus Neostethus; species Neostethus bicornis. The sequence goes on along the minus strand of CACRXE010000076.1, from coordinate 6,099,273 downwards.
GGGTAGACCAGACTTTCCAGCAGGAACTCTGACTACATCTGTCCACACTTCCTTCACCAGCCAGACTTCCTGATCAGATGCCCAAACCACCAATTTAAAGATGGGTTTTTACTCCATAGCTACTTCATTGCGTTTGATTTTCAGCGCAGCAAGCATTTCAACCGCGCATGCGTACTTGAGCACCAGTTATGCGCATCTCTAATGAAGTGTTGAATGAAAGCAGAGACTGCTGAAGATCAATCTCATCAATGTGGTTCCAGGAGTGGCGTTCGGTAAGGCACGTCAGATTTACAATTGTAAGAACTGAAAAATGCATCTTATGAGGGGAGGCAGTGGCTCAATGGAGTGTTCGCGCGCGGACCAGAAGGTAACCAACAACATCCAACTACAGCTTCATACGCCATCAACATACAAGTACACACACTACACGGGAACAGATTTGTCCAACAAAGATTTTTTTTTTTACTATAGGTAGCGTCCCCACCTTGTGTTTTAAGAAATTCACAATAAAGAACAAACAAATTTAATTTGACCAACAGTAAAAATTTCAGCCACTTTTCAAACTTTAAATTCTGGTGCTTTACTTATTTTAGGCCAGCGGAGAGGAGAGACTATGTCTCACAGCTGGCCGGGGAACGACTTGGGATCCTTCCAGGTGAGCTAGAGGATGCAGCCGGGGAGAGAGAGGCCTGGGCTGCCCGTTTGAGGCTGTTGCCCCCGCGACCCAACCCCGGAACAAGCGGAAGATGACGGAACGGAGCTATGGTGTGACCTACAGGTGGAAATTGCAAACTGTGTATGTTTATAATGCACTTTGTCACACTTCTAATGCTAGTTTGAAAAAAATACAATATTTTTCACTGGTTAGTTTATAAATTGAAATAATAATAATAAAAAATCCTCTGAAAGTGTCTGCAGGTGCTGCAAAGAGAGAATCATTCCCTTTGAGCTGAGTAATTTGATTTGACTCTCATTGTTAGATTTATGGAAAACCTGATTTTTCTGACCTTCCTTAATTGCTGTCTTCTTCCTGGGATTTCTGCTTATCAAATTATTGTGGCAGCTGATGCATAGCCAATCAACCGGCCTTTTATTGGTACTATGAATAACAAGAGGATAACTAAGAGTCCCATTTAGTAGCCAAATGCATGCGGGGGTTTCATGAGAGTCTGCAGATGTATGAATAGTGCCTCCATCTGTATGATTAGCATCGATTTTTCTGCAAGAAACCAACAAGCCTGAAGCTTCATGCTGGGTGAGCTCAGCCATCCATTCTAGTGATTATGGTTTCTGACAGAGGTTCTGGTCCCTGGTCAGCTGATTTAATGTATTTTTAAATCGGAATCAATTTGAATTAAAGTAATAAAAAAAAAAGTATGGAGGGTTTTTTTCTCCATTTGTTTTTTTTTCTTCCAAATAGTTAGGTTTGTTTATATAGGATCATAAGAAATAAATCAAATTCAAAACCAGTTGGGTACATTGAGATATTTAGATTCCTCTTTAGAAATGAGTTTTGGAAATGTTACTCAAAATGTGACCATAGTGTGCAAAATTCCGTTCCGTCATCTTCCGCTTGTTCCGGGGTCGGGTCGCGGGGGCAACAGCCTCAAACGGGCAGCCCAGGCCTCTCTCTCCCCGGCTGCATCCTCTAGCTCACCTGGAAAGATCCCAAGTCGTTCCCCAGCCAGCTGTGAGACATAGTCTCTCCAGCGGGTCCGGGGTCTGCCCCTTGATCTCCTCCCGGTGGGACGTGCCCAAAATACCTCGCCTACGAGGCGCTCAGGGGCATCCTGACCATATGCCCGAACCACCCCATCTGGCTCCTCTCGACCTTGAGGAGGAGCAGCTCGACACCCAGCTCCTCCCGGATGGCAGAGCTCCTCACCCAATCTCTGAGTGAGAGCCCAGCCACCCTGCGGAGGAAGCTCAGTTCGGCCGCTTGTACCTGCGATCTCATTCTTTCGGTCACCACCCACAGCTGGTGACCAAAGGTGAGGGTGGGAACATAGATCCTGGTTACCATTGTGAGGGTCGGAACGTAGATCGACTTGTAAATCGAGAGCTTTGCTTTTCTGCTCAGCTCTTTCTTTACCACAACGGACCAATGCAGCGTCCTAGTTATTGCTGATGCCGCACCGATCCGCCTGTCGATCTCCCGCTCCATCCTTCCCCCACTCGTGAACAAGACCCCGAGTGTGCAAAATAAAATATTTTATTGTTTTATTAAAAGACAAAAACCCTTTGTTCCTGACTTCTGTAGATAATAAGAAGTTGTGCCCTGCTGGTCGATTAACAAATACTGAAAAGAATGCTCAAATTTCCCATCAGTTTGTGGCGTGAGGGGCAAAAAATATATTTTTTTTAAAAAAGACCTCAATCACCCTTAATTTTATAAAATGTTGAGACTTTCTATCTAATTTGACATTTAAATATAAAGTTTGGTTTAAGAACAACATGATTTGCTTGTTTAAGCCTTAAAATGTATGGCGAGTATGGAGCGCTCGCATGTGACGTCACCAGCCGATAGTCATCCATTTTGGGGGCATCAGTCAGCCACAAATTAGGAAGGAAGTATAAACAACGCAGTATTTTTTTTTCTTCTTTTTTTCATCTTTTGGTTTGATTAAGTGGTGCGATTAACTTTGCACTTCTTTCGCGGAAAAAATGGCTAGTCTCGGAATGAAAGAAAAGAGAATATATCTAGAAAAATTACAGTATATTGGTGGAAAAAATCCTTATGCTATTTCAAATAATTTATTTTCCAAAAATTCCAAATTGATACGGGCAATTACCTATCCAGACATTGTAAATGACCATATTTTCATTGATGTATCCAAAATGGCCGACTTCCTGGGTTTTGTCACGTGGGTGCAAGCACTCTATTGTGTTTAGTCCAGATGCAATGAATGTTTTCTTGACTGAGTTGTCACTTGGAACGAATGAAAAAGAATGTGAGCGTAAAGTGGACCTCATGTCCATGAACCTTCTTATTTATATTATAAAAGTTATATATATTTTTTTTCTTTTAATCAAATATGAGGCACTGGGAGTGATGTGTCTTGAAGGCTGACATAGCAACCTCCGCTGGCCTAAACTATCTGAATTTCAAACTGGTGTTAGTTATATTTTGTCTAATAAAATTTAATGGCCGACCACACCCCTGCAGGTTATGGACTTGGGTATTGTTCACAAGTGGGGAAAGAACGAAGTGGGAGATAGACAGACCAATTGGTGCGGTGTCAGCAGTTTTTAGGATGTCGCATCAGATTCCATTGTGGTGAAGAAAGAGCTGAGCCGAGCTGAGCTGAGCCGAAAAGCAAAGCTCTCAATTTATCAGTTGATCTTCTTTCCTACTCTCATCTATGGTCACCAGCTCTGGATGGTGACTGAAAGAACAAGATCCTGGATAAAAATAAACTGCCAAAATGGAGAACGCCATCTCACACGAACCTAAAAAGAAAGGTATTAGAGAAAAGAAGGGGCCAATGGCCTCGCTTAGAGCTGGGGTGAGTAGCTCTGCCATACGGATGGACCACGGAGTAGACCGTTGCAACTCTAGGTCGAAAGATGCTAGATGGGGAGTTTTGGGCATCTGGTCAGGATGCCACCTGGCGACGTGTTCCAGTCACTTCCATTGGGAGCAGACCCAGAGGGAGTCAAACCTTCTTACCGTTTAGAGATGCAGCTAAAATATGGGGACATCTTGAGTTTTATGGATGAGTTTCTATAAATTACAATACAGATAAAAAATAACGCTATTTGGAGTAGATTTTTTGCCAATTTTCTGCGATGGAAACCCACCACCGGGTCATTCTTGGAATTAGTCGATTTTCCAGTCTTCAGTTCATGTAAGGTTAAAGTTAAAATATCTCAAGTACAAGGCTTGACAGAAAATAAGTTCTATAATTCAAAAATGTCCCAGAAAGTTCAAGAACTACGGATCCAGTTCACATTGAGACGCTACAGGTGGTCGCAGGTCGTACGGAAGTGCATAAATTTACTCAACATGTTAAGAATAAGAACAAGCTCATACAGAAATTTATTTTCAATTTTTAATACTTTTTCTTTAATGATTACACAGATCCTTGAGTCGAGTAACAGAAAGCAGAAGATCCAACTCCAACAATCTTGACAATGTTCAAAAACAGATAGAGATTTTTGATCAGAAAACCTTTAATCGTTAATAGAATTAGTAGTATGACATATTTCAATAAATATTTAGATATATACAGATACAGCAGATACGGTACATTCTTTTTTTTCTCTTCAAATTGCTTCACGTTTTTTTTGTACAAGCCAAAATATCTGCCATTTTATTTATATTCATGCAAAATATCATTTCTCAGATTAATGAAAATAAAACAAATTTGCTTTTTTTTTTTTTCATCCTGCTCTGATGTGCACTTTCAGATTATAAGCATCGTAATGAGCATTTTAAATTTTGCAAATCAAACAGGTGCACTTTGTGCCAATACACAATAGAAGCAAGTAAAGCAAAATTAAGGCCATTCCAACTTGTGCAAAGAAAAAACATAAATTAATTTCAATATTTCCTTTAGTTTTCCGCAGTTCAAGGGTCACTGTATTTTTCCTTCTCCCTCAGAGTGTCAGATTGTACAATACATACAATAAAATACAAGTGAATCAAACAACTCCCCTCCCCCCAAAAAACAACATAGAATTATTAATAATCAACAAATCAAACCATGCGTCTTTAAAATCCAGTTCAGAACCTAGGGATATAGAAACGTTCAGAAACTCATCCTTCTTGTTCACTCTTTAGTCCGTCTCAATCACACTGCACCATAATATACGATAAACTCAGCATCTAATTCGTATTATGAAGCCCCCTCCTAGCCCGAACTCACACTGAATGATCCATGTTTGATACAGTGTTATGAGGTATAATGAGAACTTTAAAATGACTTTGGAACACATAAGACCCACACAGAGAGAAGGGGTCGTGAAGCTTGTAAATAAATGGTGGTTGAATGAATGCATGATATGCTTGTCGTTTTTTTTTTTTTTTTTTTTTTCCATTAGTCTAGTTGCATATTCAACCCCATATGGCACAAGAAGATGTGTATTTAAAGGTCCCCTATTATGCAAAACTGACTTTTATGAGGTTTTAACCTTTTATTTTACTTAGTACTACCCCAAACAATCCCCCAAAGTGTGTTTTATTGTGATTCATGCTATTTTGAGATATTTAAATTCAAAGTAAGGGGCGTGTTCTCCAAACCTCTAACGACTGGTGGAACATAGTGACGTACATCTTTTTTTTGTTCAGCCCCCTGCAGCTCAAACACCCTCGCCCACTTATTCCTTCCTCCGAACCGCTTTGTTTACTCAATACGTCTCACACCTCGCCCCTCCCGCTCCACGCTGTGCTGGGTGGGTGGGGAAATCACAATGAATGACAACCAATCGCAACCAACGGGGCGGGTCCCGGAAAAAAAAAAAGAAAAAAAGACTGAAACAAGCTGTTTTGAGTTCCGGGTATGAAACTGCGCTCCCAAACAGGGTAGTATTTATAAACTTTTGTGTTGAGATTGTGGCGGAATGTAAAATTATGCATATCAGATACATAGCACAGGATAAAATAAGGGAAAAAAGGCATAATAGGGGACCTTTAAACAACTGCTGTTTGTTAGCTTCTGGAGAGATCTTCCTCAAGTTTTGGCGTTTATGGCACACAGGATCAAGTTGTGAAAAGGTAGGTAGACAGTGAGAGGTTCTGAAATAGAACAAACGTGTAGTCGTAAAAGGTGGTCATTTATCTCATGTCAAATTATTTAGACCGTAGATGCCATCTTTAAATCTTTGGGTCAGCATACCTTTCAGATGTTAGATTAAGAAATACATTTAAATATCTAATAAGTATTGGCACATTTATCAGATTACTTTTGGAGCAACAGAAACAAATCCCGCCTACATACGTAAAAAAACCCAAAACAATTTGAAACAGCCTACCTGAGAATCAACAGGATGTAATATTTCCATTTTTTTCCCGTTTCCCTCGTATTTAGCTACTGGGCTGCTACATATGTTGGCTGAATTACCAGCATCAATATGGAACTTGATCCACAGATTGTTTTAAGAGCTGATTCATGAAAGAGTTTGGCACCTGCAAGCAGCGTAATATCGCTACCAAGAAAGCTTATAGAATCTTTGCTATTTTTCCCGACGAGCTTACTACACCTTTTTTCTGCCATTTTTTTCCTTTATTTCAGCACAATGTTACTTAAAAAGGTGTTCTGTTAAACTCTGAAATCTGCAGCCTAAGAATATTCGTGTTGCTTCGTCTTCTGAACCGCTTATCCAGAAAAAATATATTTGTTCGTAAATTGAATCAACTCAAGCTTTGGGATAAAAACTTGGATTGCAGGGTGAAACTTTAGAAGGACATAACCATCTTCTTGGATACATTTGAGGAATTCCTGCGCGTATCATTACAATTCCCAAAACTTTGAACGGGCGCACACGCTTTCGTGCTAACCGGAAGCTGTTCGCTACCAGAAGTAGTTCACTTCCGGTTGCATTTTTTGACTAATTTCATTTTCTAACGTGAGTTTTGCACAATAGGGATTTTGCGCACTGATTGTATTCAGAGTTTTAGTCAGTGGTGGAACGTAACGAAATAAATGTACTTTGTTACTGTACTTAAGTAAAAAAATTGTGTATCTGTACTTTACTTAAGTAAAATTTAAGACCGGTACTTTTACTTTTACTTCACTACATTTTTAGAGCAAATATCTGTACTTTTACTTCGCTACTTTTTAAAAGTGTGTTTTACATTTTTCGTAACATTTTCGTTCAGGAATTTGAAAAATACACAGGTTTTTTAGCGCATCTTGAAGCCGCATCGCTAAAATCAAAAGAAGCAGTTGATCGGGAGAAGAAGTAATGAATCGAGAAACATTTTAGTACAAATTAAAAAGAGTCAGAAGATCGTTGTTCGTTGTGTTTACTTCTAAATAAAAAGTTGAGCCATCATTACACAGAGCAGGGGCGGATCTAGAATTTTCCAAAGGGGGGTGGGGCTTTGACAAAGCCAATATATAGTGACTGGGGGCCTCCCCCCAAAACATTTTAAAAAATAAGTGTCATTTTCCTCCATTTTGGCGGCCCATTCACTGGCCCTTCTGGGGATAGCTTGACTTGTCCCCTTTCCTTTCCTTTTATTTATTTATTTATTTTGTGGACCAAAGGAGGCGGGAGAGGGGGGTCACACCCCTGCAGAGTATTTATCCTGGTTTCGATGGTGACGCCCTTTGGCACAAAAAATAACATTTGAATTATGATAGAATACTTTTACTTTTTACTTAAAAAGTACAATTTACACCAACTACTTTTGTACTTTTACTTAAGTAGATTTTTTTATTGATACTTTTACTTAAGTAATTTTTTTGCCTAATTATCTGTACTTTTACTTAAGTACAAAAAGTGAGTACTTCATCCACCACTGGTTTTAGTTGTTTTACCATTGGATATTTTCACCGTAGTGTGCAACTGATGGTCAAACTGTTGGTTTTCTTTATTAGCCTGGCAACTCATTAACAACCACATTGTTTCAACAACAATAGACTTTTTTCTTCAGATTGTGAAGATTGAGTTCATTGCACATCATTTGTTTGATCGCAAAGTGCCCTTTGCCATTTTATAACCATACGTATCCATTTATTCTGGATAATTACTCAAAGTTAACCATATAATAAATGTTATCTAGTTGTGGAACATCTGGAACACGAACAGAAAATTATGTAGCATAGCCCTTCAAATCAATTTAAATACTCCTACTTGGAGAAAACAGCAGATGATACGGACCTTGTGATGAGCGAGTAAGAAGGACAAAATGTACCAACTCGTGTCAAACTTATACTATGAATTATGTCAAATTAAATATAAAGGGCTCATGCTGCCATCCTTGGGTAAAGATGGCACATGTTAGAAGTATCAGAAAGAATTGCACGTTCCCAGGACCTATTTAATTAAAAGATCCTTAAGATCAAATTTATAAAAATAGACAATTTGGACATTAATATCTAATTAGCATTTAAATCATTCTTGATTGTGACCCTCACATGTCTGCTTCGCAAACAAGGGAATTTACCTATTATTTTGTAAATAGTTGGCAAACAATTTGAATTTGATTGATTTTTTTAGTGGATATTTCAAATGCAAGTTTAACAACTTGCAAATATTTGCTTTAAAAAGTGCTAAATGGGAAAAAAAAAAAGTATGGAGGGTTTTTTTCTCCATTTTTTTTTTTTTGTTAATCATGAATGCATGATTAACAACTGTTTTTACAAATATTACACAATGTTCTTGCTTCGTAACGTCAGCTATCGTGGTCATTTGGCATTAAAAGACACTGTAAATCACAGGAGCTCCCTTTTTTTGGATGAAAAAGCCATAAATTCCTAAGTAAAAATACAATAAATCTGTATAATAAATTATCTTAGCTTTGCTACCTTCACATTATAACATCTGTCATTTTCTGCAGTAAAGAAGCACTTTGGGAAATCCTCAGCAGATTACGAAGATGACTGTGAAATAAACCACACAAAGTGACATTTATGCATTCAACATAAACCCAAGATATATTTTATAAACTTTCTTTTAAAGTTCTGATTGGCTCAGTTAATCTGCTTCAGGCTGCTTTCTTGAAAATTTCCAAAAGTAAGCTACAGGGATTGGGAACAGGAAGGTTTGGAAAGGTTACCACCTTCTTTCAGACAATCTTGAAAATAATAACGACTTATTGAGCAGTTAGACGTGCAAAATATGAACGAGATATCTCTGAATGTGCAAAAAACAAGTTTGGGAAATGGAGAAATTATAATTGCATATACAGAACGTTGCATAGAGAAGCTTGGTGCAAAGCGAAATTATCAATTAAATCAATCTGCCAAATTAAAATAATCCCATCCCAACTCATGTTGCCCTCATGAAGCTCACTGCTACTAAGTTAGCACATGTGAATGAGATGGAAGTACAATTAATTAAGATTTAACAGGTCCTATAATCTGTATAATTTACGTCACATAATCCTTTCCGCTCGGGGGTGGAAGGGTGGGGTCGTAGGTGTCTCATTAAGGCGGGGTCAAAGCATGGAAGCACTACTGGAATGTAAACTTGATGATCTGGAACAACAGAATAAAACTGTGTTTTTATGAAGGAGCTGGTTTCTATCTCCTGGTGATGGAAACTAAAGTCCCAGCGATATAAGATCCCAAAAAAAATTACGTCTGAAGACTCGAGCTGCTCATATGGAACCACTCCATTTTGAAAAGATCGGTGCTGAAGCGCTTTGCACAGCCACACGTGACATGTTTAGTTGGCACATGAAAGAATTAAAATATATATATAAAAAAACAACAAATGGATGATGAAATAAATTACAGACAGACAAGAGGAACACATTTATCACAGATATTCTTCAGCACTGCTTGTTCAGTGTTCTTGTTTCTTTTATTTTTTGTTGTTTCTCCATTTTTGAGTCCAGTCGTGTGATTTGCAGCAGCATCAAACCTCCAAAGTTTGCAGTTTTTTGTGGCGTAGGCAGCGGGAGGGAGGGAAAGCTTGACAAGTGCTCGCAATACATGTTGAAAGCAAATCTAGATATATAGAATGCTGGATCTTTCCATCGCTCTGTTTAATGGAAGCACTCATCCACTTTTCTTTCTTTTTTTCCATTTTCTGGGTCAATTATCCTTTAACCCAGATGGTCACCTTTGGAGACAAAGTTCATATATTTTTCCCAAATATATTAGATATAAGAATATATTACAGTACCGTGTACTTCTTTCACAACCCGGCCCCACATTATGGTTTCATATATTCAATATTTTCATATATTTCCGTCCTCACACAAAAAACTAAAATCAAATATAAGATTATTTTTTGTCTCCTTTTCATTCCAGTTTGCTCACTTCTCAAAAGTTTCTTTGAAAATGATTCTTTGCTTTTTCTTCTTTTCTTTTATATATTGCCACATTCATGTATCATGCATTTTACTGCATTGCTATTGCACTGGTCCAGATTAATCAGGAGCTGGAAAGAGACTTGGATAGGGATCGAGGAAGAAGGACGGTAATGAAAGGAAAACAAGGCAATAAGTGCTTTAAAAGATCAAGTCAGGTGACGTTTGGGAAGGGAAACTGCCACAAAAAGCATCTCATCCTCGACAGAAAGAGGAAGAGGCGATGAGAAGACGTTGAGGACAAGAGGCTTGGTTGGAAAAAGGGGTGCCTGCATCTCCTTGAAGTCTTCTCCCTCTTTTCTGTTTATTCTGTATCACCGCCTTCTCCCTCATCCTCTTTCTCTTGAACTACTGCTTGTGGATGTCCTCGCTGCGGATGATCTTGTAAATGATCCAGTAGAAAATATTAAAAATGAGGAAGACGAGTGGGAAGGCCACGCGGGACACCGTGTCAATACGCTTGGCCCGACTGATAAAGAGCTTCTTCATCTCTTCGATGCTTTTTTCAGGCGGGGCCGAGGTCGGGGCATTGTTGTTGTTGCCCTTGATGGCTATGCCGTCTTTGGCCTGCAGGCAGGTGGGGCCCATGCCGTACCCGGGGAAACCGAAGCGCCCCTCACCCGTCTCATCCTCCTGCAACACAGGCCAAGACTCAGGCTGTTAGGAATCAGAGAAAAACATTACTGTTGGAGATCTGTGTTTGTGCATGCAGGTGAATTTTGTGTGTTTATGAGCATGCACGAATGAATAGATTCAGAATTAAAGGCAGTATGGAAGAGTAGTGCTAACTATAGTGTAGGGCTGCAACTAACGATTATTTTGGTAATCGATTAGTCTGTCGATTATTAGATCGATTATTCGATTAATCGGATAAAATGTTCCAGATGTTCGTGCAGCGTCGTTATGCTTCCGTGCCAAAACGTGTCAGTTTCGCAAACTTTGCATATTAACGCAAGTCTTTTTCAAATTTAGCGGAAAATGATCCAAACTTTGGATGATTTTGTTTGTGTTTTTCTTTCCGCCATCTTGTTGAATCTGCTTGATCACGTCAGGCAGGGTGAAATGAAGGCCAATGATTGGCTGTTGTCTTCTTCTCCTCCTATTTTGGTAGCTGGCATCGTCAATTTGCTCCCTACTGCCCCACTTGGAGACCAATTTAAGTGCAGCTGATAGCAAAAACTTTTTAGACGATTAATCGATGACCAAATTAGTTGACAACTATTTCAATAATCGATTATAATCGATTAAATCGATTAACTGTTTCAGCCCTACTATAGTGCTAAGTATAGTAACAGTGCTAACAGCACAGCAACTCTTTGTGAATTCTGAGCAAGCGTTAGACGCTTCCTTAGAGTTGCCTGGCTTCTTCGGAGTTTGCGGAGTTTGGCCAATGTTTTTTGTTCACCAAACAAAAAGCATTGGAAGAGTCCATGCAGGGAAGGGTAGATTGAAGTAATATGACAAAAAAAAAACCCAGAAAAAACCCTCCTTCATTTCTTCAGTGGTGGATGAAATACTCACTTTTTGTACTTAAGTAAAAGTACAGATAATTAGGCAAAAAATTTTCTTGGAAAGTAAAAGTACCAATAAAAAAAAATCTACTTTAGTAAAAGTACAAAAATAATCGGTGTAAATTGTACTTTTTGAGTAAAAAGTAAAAGTATTCTATCATAATTCAAATGTTATTTGTTGTGCTATAGGGTGTCACCATGGTAACCAGGATAAATACTCTGTAGGGGTGTGACCCCCCCTCTTCCGCCACTTTTAAATAAATAAATAATAATTTAAATAATAATAAAAAAATAAATAAATAAAATAAAAGGAAAGGGGACAAGCCAAGCTATCCCCTAGAAGGGCCAGTGAATGGGCCGCCAAAATGGAAGAAAATGACACTTATTTTTCAAAATGTTTTGGGGGAGAGGCCCCCAGTCACTATATATTGGCTTTGTCAAAGCCCCACCCCCCTTTGGAAAATTCTAGATCCGCCCCTGCTCTGTGTAATGATGGCTCAACTTTTTATTTAGAAGTAAACACAACGAACAACGATCTTCTGACTCTTTTTAATTTGTACAATATTTGATGTTAGGTTTTTGGCGCTGAATGAATGCGGAAAATGTTTCTCGATTCATTACTTCTTCTCCCGATCAACTGCTTCGTTTGATTTTGGCGATGAGGCTTCAAAATGCGCTAAAAAACTTGTGTATTTTTCAAATTCCTGAACAAAAATATAACGAAAAATGTAAAACACACTTTTAAAAAGTAGCGAAGTAAAAGTACAGATATTTGCTCTAAAAATGTAATGAAGTAAAAGTAAAAGTACAGGTCTCAAATTTTACTCAAGTACAGATACACAATTTTTTTACTTAAGTACAGTAACGGAGTACATTTACTTCGTTACGTTCCACCACTGCATTTCTTGTATAATTTCGTTTTCTAACGTGCGTTTTCACGGACACTTTTGGCTGTTTTCCCAATTACTAGTGCGACCACCACACCTTGTAAAGGGTTGAACTAAAACGTTCTGAAGTAAAAATACTCATTTGGGGCTGTTTCAACGCTGTTTGTTACAGTTGTTTTGAAATACAAATTATCCCATTTGAAGAGCAGCACTTTGAATTTTAATAAATTCAAAAGCTACCTTTAAGGTGAAAATGTCCACAATGACTATAGATTTGTTTCACGATGACGTCAAGCTTTGCTAAGAGTTTGCATCACTGCTGTGTCACCCAGTGTTCATCTACGTACAACGTTTGTAATGATTTCTCTACAAGCAGACTTGATGCCTTCAGGCTCCAGTCATGCATGAGACAAGATAATTACCTGTATCACATCAGATGCTCACATGTTTTCCATCATGGGAAAATTTCTGACTCTGTGTCAGACAACAATCTGACTGAATCCAATAAATTCGATATGTTAGCAAACTGTCTGTCTTCTTTGAATTTTTTAAAATAATTAATTCGACCGTTAAAATTGCTGTGTTATCATAGCAACATGTGTTAAAATGGAAAGAATTATTGACAGAAAATATTCTACCTCGATTACCCCAATTGTGTGGTTAAAGCCTTAGCTAGAAGTTCTTAATGAGATTTTAAGGTTGTATCTGGGACTGAGCGACAATCAGGTCATAATAAGAAGACCTGGCTTTCAGGAAACTGACCGCTCACCAGTCAGTAAAAGTCTTTCTGAAGAACTAATTTATCCTATTTCTTACTAACCCTCATTTTCTCTTTCTTTTCAACCTTATTCAATTTTTAAAATCTTAGGAAGATTTATCAGCTATAGATGGATACCAGTAAATCCAGTCTCCTGGCAGAAAAGACTGAGATTTTGTTTGCCAGCCTTGGAATGATGGTGTACAAAAACCAATATGTGGATACAAGTTCTGGCTGTTGGTTAGGGGTACAGTGGTGAGGTGTTGTTAGCACGTCTCACCAAGAAGAGGACCTGGAATAGGCCTTATATTGGCCTGCGAACACTGAAAGTATAATCTGTGAGGAAAAAGTTTGGACTTCCCTGTGGCGGCTACCTCACACCATACACAAGGTACTACCCAAGAGTACATTACAGTCGAAGCGTGCATTATTACTTCTTCTTTCGGCATCTCCCTTCAGGGGTTGCTACAGCAAGTCAGTTTCTTCCATCTAACCCTATCTGCTGTATCCTCTTCGGTCACACCAACTATCTTCATGTCTTCCTTCACTGTATCCATGAACCTCCTCTTTGGCCTTCCTCTAGTCCTCTTTCCTGGTGGTTCCAAACCCAGCATCCTTCTGCCGATGTACTCTCTCTCTCTCTCCTCTACACATGTCCAAACTATCTCAGTCTGGCCTCTCGGACTTTATCTCCAAAGCCTCTAACATGTGCTGTTTCTCTGATATACTCATTTCTGATCCTACCTATTCTGGTCACTCCCTGAGAGATCCTCAGCATCTTCATCTCTGCTACCTCCATCTCTTGCTTGCCTTATTACTATAAAATATATTTAAACAAATGTTTTCGAAAGTCAGACAAAGCTACTTCGACACAAAACCTCACCAGCTACTTACAAGATTAAACACTCTGGTGAAATTTTACAAAATTTGCTGGTGCTCGACAAAAAGTGTGAAGATCTCATCAGTTGAGCAGAGAATTGATTTGAGGGGAGGTTGGATAAATTGACGGTATGTGCTGCTTTCCATCCTACGACCATCATTACCACAACTTATCACGCTTGTTTATTTCAGGAGACATAGGGACTTTTGTATTTGCTTTTGAAGCGCCGGCATGAATGTTATAAATTATGAATAGGCAAATATCCTTTTAAAGCAGCTACCATGAAATTAAATATCAAATAAAAAGACCTCAGATGACTTTGTCGTGTTCGTTTGGTTTGAGAAAAGATGGAAATGAAAGCAGCTTGTTTTCCCTCACAGTCCCTGCGGGAGGCCATTTGCAGCAGCCTGTTAACAGGAAATCTTTTCTAAATGTTCTGGTTTGAATAAAACAACGTTTTGCAATGTGAAAATAAGCTGGAACACAGCAGAAATGAGGAGGAACTGTTGGCAGGGAGAGAATTGAGGTGACGCAAAACCACTGCAGTAACAACAAATCAACCTGGCACTAAAATCCGACAGCCGAGCCTCCGTGAGACCAACCTCCGACTTTTTGCAGCCAAGGAGACGGGAAATAGAAAGTCAATGGGTTAAAATTGATCATTATCCAGGAAAATGTCTCAGAAATGAGCAATAGCTACCGAAAATAAGCTAAATCACTCACAGATGATTATTTCTTTACCGGCTCGAGGTGGCATGTGTCATGTTGGCGAGCATGTATGTCAGTAGCTACGTGCGTGCTCATGCATGTGTGTTAAACTCCAAGGTGGTGATCCATTTTTAGCTCCACATGTCCCTGTTCTGTCCTTGCATCTCCAGCAAGTCATCTATTACTGTTAATACGCAGAAACGTGCATGCACATGCACACACCGTAGCTCTGGTGTCCACGCATTAGCCGCAATGCCAGCTGACCTCCGCGTGTCCTTCAGCGACACTGCTAAACTATTACAGATGCTCTGCTTTATTCTGCCTGCCATGTGATTAATGTGGAGGGCGGAGGGACGTGAGGCGGAAGCACAATGAGAAGAATGGCCGCGGGAGGAGGAAGAAAAGAAGAAAAGAAGGAAGGCAGAACCTTTATTAATCCAGCAAGGACCAGGCTAACACACTTCTAGATGGACGGAGGGATTTCAAATCAGATTATCTTTCTGCCTTTTTTCATTCAACTTTGGAGTGAAATGACAACAAAGAAATGAAGGATCATCCAGTCATGGTCATGATCACAGCCATCGACCATCTGCTATGATAGCAGGAAGTTGTATCACATCCACTTTGACAGTGTGGATGTGTTTCTGACCCACCCAACAAACACAGACTGCCTGAGGCAGAAAAAGCTACAGCGAAAATCTCCTGAGGCCGGAACAAAGCAGCAGAGGTTGGATCTCAGTTCACTAGAGAAGCTAATCTGAAGTGATGTTTAACAAAGCCACAAAAAAGAAATGGTAATAACATTTTGTCAACTGTTAAAGCCTCTTTACATCTGTCAGATATGGCCTTTCAGATCTATCAACGCTTTCAGCAAATAAAGTGATACCTAAGAAAAAAAGATGAACGAGGTGAAGAAGAACGATGAGAATGATCTGGTTAAGATGCCTCCAGGATGATTTGCAGGCGAGGGGTTTTGTATAATTCTCAGTGGACACTCAAGAGACTACTGTATTATCTCAGTTGGCCTGCAAAATCCTTGGAATTTCCATTGAGAAATTGAACAAATTGGCTGGAGAGATGGACGTTTGTGTTTTCTTGCTGTGGGCCAACCTGTTCATATCCAGTAATTTGTAACTGGTTTATTAAAGCTCTAAAATTTTACTAAAGTTAATTGACCATTTTAGTTAGGTTGGTTGCAAGACCAATGCGTAACCTTTAGATTTATTATTAACAGAGTATTCAAGTTGTAAACGCTGCTCTTCTTTCTATTCCTACTCTTTTGATGGTCAGTAAAGTTGATCAAACGTGTGAGAAAAAACATAGTTTTAATCAGGTGGTAAAAGAAAGCAGTGGAAACCCTTTTCCATGCATTCATGATGCTTTCATTCTGTGATTAATGCGTTTATATCTCCACAGATGTGACTAATGGAGCCGATAAGAAGCAGTGGCGGCTGGGGACCTATGGGGGCTCTACCCGGAAGCGCCCCGCAAGGAAAACACGTGTGTCTAAGTGGTTTCCGGTATTTCTGAGAAAAACGTGACGTCAGCTTTTAATTTTATTCCATTCATTTGTATTGCAAACCATAATCACACCTGTGGGGCACGGGTCAGAGTGCCCTTAAACACAGTGATAGGTTGTTCTCTCTGTCAGTCTGTTACGTGAACCAATCAACTA
This sequence comes from Neostethus bicornis, assembly GCA_902685375.1. Classification (NCBI taxonomy): domain Eukaryota; kingdom Metazoa; phylum Chordata; class Actinopteri; order Atheriniformes; family Phallostethidae; genus Neostethus; species Neostethus bicornis. The sequence goes on along the minus strand of CACRXE010000076.1, from coordinate 6,082,870 downwards.
GCTATGAGCTGACCAGTGACGCGGGGTCAGAGGAGGAAGGGGAAATAGTGCCTGCCCTATCATCATGACAAAAAAGAAAAAGAAAGTATAATATTTTCTACTGTTATGTGTTAAAAAGGCATTTGGAGTGTGGCTACACATTTCTGCCATTTTATTAGGTAAAAATAGCCGATTTTTTTTTTCCAATCCTGAAGAGTGTGTCTTCTGTTGAAAAAAACTTCATTGAGACAAAGAAAGAAAGAAGGGCCAAATTTCTGTTCAAGTGGAGTGCATCATATATGTACATGTGAAAATAAAACTTTTAAATATTCATGTACTGACATGTGATATTTTTTTATATACATATTTTTGTGTGTGTGTGTATTTGAAAAATGTGTGCACCCCCCCCCAGTTTTTTTTACTACCAGCCACCACTGATAAGAAGTGAGCAGAAAGCAGACCGCTCGGATCTGTTATCCCATTTTGTCTCTGAAGCAAGTATCCCCTCCTTCGTGCTTGTTTTAAGCACCTACATTTGCACAAAACTAGATTCAATGAGTGGTGGCAAGTCCAGCTAACATTAGCATCAGTCCTTCCTGAAGAGAAGAGATTTCTCTCCTTGTGTTCTGCTTCGTGATTTCCTCTTGGAGGCAATTCCAGCAGAGCGACAGAGAGGGAAATTTAATGGTAAAATGTTCCTTTACTGATCCATTTTCTGCTGATTTCATCTCAACTTCATCTCAACTTGTCCTCTCTGACCGATTTGGACCATTTTAGGTTCTCTAATATGGCATAAATTGTAATTCGCTCACAGGAAGTAGAGAACATAAAGGAATGTTTTAGTAAGAAAATGCTTCTGTAATTTAGTTTGAATGGATTGTATCATTTCATTATACCATCTATGGTCGTTGCTTTTATTTTTAGAGGAGCAACAATGAACAAAACTACCCACTAGAGAATGTCTTCAATTCCTTTGTTTTTGGATTCTGCATCTCGGTTTAAATTGGGTTTAATCAGTGAAGCAGCCGTGACTCCTGCTGTAGAAGGAAACATATTTGTCATCCTGAGAGGGCAACAGGAGATGTTTGGCCACTTCATTTTGTCCACAGCCTTTCAGACTCTATGTGGGCTGTTTGGATTTCATGCTGTCTGCAGGAATAAGTGGCTTTCCATCTAGTTACATCACCCACATTATGTGTTTTGTTGCTCTTATAAGGGTGCAATGATAGAAAACAGCCAGAATAACCTCACGGTCTAATTGGATCCCTGCTGTGGTTGTTCTTGCTTGTGATAATTCAGGAAATTTGTAATGTTGACAGGTTTTAAAAAAGCCAAATAATTGCAGTTTATGAGCACAGGCTGCTAACGTTAACATCCAGCCTTGATTTTAGAGGTAGCTGTTCTCTTTCACATGAGACTTTAAAATCAAAGTTCTTGTAAATGTTCCTCTTTTTAGTTTTTGCAAATCATTGATAAAAAAGGCAAGTTTTTTATTTTACCAGCAGCTATTATTTGATAGCACAAACTTGGCCCTAAGTTAGTTGTATTTTATCGTACTGTCTTCATCCCATTAATGGGAAAATTACTTTTGCTGCATTACAGCCAAGACGGCACCAATGGTGGGAGTAACTGTGGGTTATGCGTCTTCTCCAAGGAAACTTAGGCATTTACCCAGTAGGAACTGAACCATCTTTACCAAGTCCAAGAACAGACATTCTACCACTGAGCTAACGCCTCCTCCATATCTAATTGAAATATGTTGAGCCTTCAAGCAATACATTTGCAGATTACAAGTTATAAAATACTTCTTCTTTCGGCATTTCCCTTCAAAGGTTGCCAAAGCAAGTCAGTTTCTTCCATCGAACCCTATCTGCTGCATCTTCTTCGGTCACACCAACTATCTTCATGTCTTCATTCACTGTATCCATGAACCTCCTCTTTGGTCTTCCTCTAGTCCTCTTTCCTGGTGGTTCCAAACCTAGTATCCTTCTGCCAATGTTCTCTCTCTCCTCTGCACATGTCCAAACCATCTCAGTCTGGACTCTCTGACTTTATCTCCAAAACCTCTAACATGTGCTGTTCCTCTGATCCTGTTCATCCTGGTCACTCCCAGAGAGATCCTCAGCATCTTCATCTCTGCTACCTCCATCTCTGTTTCCTGTCTTTTCTTCAGTGCCACTGTCTCTAGATCAAACAGCATGTCCGGTCTCACCACGGTTTTGTACACTTTCTTTTTTCATTTTAGCTGAGACTCTTCTGTCACACATCACACCTGATACTTTTCTCCACTATTTCCAGCCTGCCTGCACACGCTTCTACACCTCTTTTCCACACACTCCATTGCTCTGGACTGTTGATCCTAAGGACTTAAAATCTTTCACTTTTTTGTCTCTTCTCCTTGTAACCTCACTTTTCCATTTGGATCCCTCTCATTCACACACATGCACTTTTACTTATTCGACAATATTTAATCATGCATCAGTTGGTTTAAAAGTTGGTTTAAAATGTAAAGTGTGGTGCCTCGGTCAAACCTGCCTAGTTTTGATGCAAAAAGCATAGATTTGATTGAGAAAAACAATTCAAATGAATATCTACAGAATTGTGATGAATACTAATAAAACAAGAGGAAATGGTGATGGTAGCCTTTCTGTATTTCCTATTCTTTTATAATCAAGATGCTCAAAAGGGAAGGTTTTTAAAAAAAGACAAGATCAAGAATTTAGGGTTCTTTTGGTTTCTGGTGAGTTACTGTAACCTAGATGCCCGATGATTTGGGTTATTGAGATAGTAAAAAAAACAAAAAAACATATTTGACTTTGAATGCAATTTCAACAATAGAGCAGTATGTTTGGGGGGAGACGGTGGCTCAGTGGTTAGAGCGTTCACCCACGAACCGGAAGTTAACTGAAAGTTAACCCGAAGTTAACCGGAACTTCACAGGTTTGCATCCCACTAAGTTCCCGTCTAGGGTCCCCAGAGAAGACACCTAACTCCCTGTTTCTCCCACCTTTGGTGGCAGCCAGCTGGGGTGTAATGTAGCGCACAAATTTTCCCAGTCAGGGACTAATAAAGTATATTAAAATTAAACATATTTTTTTCTATTACAAGATGATCTCAAATAGAAAAAAAGGTGAAATAAGAGACATTTTCTGAATCTAATAGCTGAATTTAATAATCTCCTTAAAACCTTAAAAACATCCAGATTGTTTTCCTCTGCAGTGAAAAGCTGGAAAAGCAGATTTTATAATGTGAAACAGCCTGAAGCATGCAGAGCCATGTCATCCGTTCATGTTGTGCAGCATGGCTGTTCTCAGCAAGGTGGAGGTCTGCTGGACCACTGACTTTCTGCTTCAGAGCGTAGATGAAAACCTTTAAAATGCAGCTGGAAAAACCTACATTTTACTGTAAAACTGCCTCAAACTGAGGCCATACAGCTTGTATGATTCAAGATCTTCATCCTATCAGCATTAGTTACAAAGCAAAGAGCTCAGGGCTCCTTTAAGAGTTTATATAATAATATTTTACTCTAAAACGGGGGAGAAACTTATACCTCACAGCCACGCGCCATTGGCTTGTAATGAAAACAGCGTTGGGCTCATTTTGCATCCTCGCTCGAGTATGTTTCTAAAAAACTCAGATTTTTTTTCCCCCTCATCCATCCATCCTTGCTTTTCTAGCTCTCCTCCCTTTGTTTCCCCGCTTGCTTTAAAGCGGGCTGTGTTAATGTCTCTTCCTCATCAAACCGCTGACCTGGAATGATTATCTACATGATCTGCTGCTCTCTTCTCTCTCTCTCCTCTTTTTTTTCCTAGTTCTTCCAATGGATCTGAGTAACAAAGGATCCCTTTAGCTTCACGCATTAAATCTGACGTTTAGATTTGAATGTCAGCTTAGGTTCACTGCAGCTTAATGTAGGGGAAAATTTTTGCCTTTAACGGCATGAAAATGTGGACTCTTACTTTTTTGATTCAACGGAAACAAGCTGATAAATAAAACTTTGTGAAAATCACATTACAACAATTTTTTTTTCAGTATTCAACTTTGCTTTTTAAAAAACTTGGCCAACTGTAGGAGAAGGCATGGTAACACTGAGTGAGATGTTCTGGACAGGTGTGTGATACGTAAAAATTAACTCAGGTAAATCCATTTAAAAATAATCACTTACTTTTAGGTAGATTTCTTTTTTCACTCAATTTTTTTGTGCGGACCACATGTGAACCTCTGACGGGCCGGTTTTGGCCCATGAGCCACATGTTTGACACTCCTACTCTAAGATCACTATTTTCTTACACATAGTCCACATAGCTGCATGGGGGAAAAATCAAAGTACAAAGTACAGATAATGTATCTGACTGAAATGTAATTAGTTACGTTATAATCAATTAATTAATTATAATTAACAAAAAGTGAACCTAATTAGGGGATCCACGGTAGCACAGTGGTTAGTATGGTGGCAGAAGATTGTTGGTTCAGGTCTCCCGTGGAAACACTGAACACTTGAAACACTGGCCTTTCTGTGTGAAATTTGCATGTTCTCTCTATATACGTGTGGCTTTTCTTCAGGTACTCCTTTTTCCTCACACCCTCCAAAAACATGCATGTTAAGTTGATTGGCCGCTACGAATTTGTGCTTAGGAATGAGTGTGGCTGTGGATGGTTGTGTTTGTGTGGCCCAGCGACAAACTTGTGACCTGTTTGGGGTGTACCCGGCCTCTCGCCTTAAATCAGTGGTTCGGTGAGTTGGTCTCAGGGGTACGGTGGAGCCTCCACTGCAGGGGTACACCCCTTAGTCTAGTCTGCAGTTAGTGGGCACAGTCATTGAAAGCTTCCTGCTCTGGGATTTCCTACCGGTCCGCTTTGAGGTCGCTGGTTTATGCAGCAGGGTGAGACCTCCCTATCAGACCGCTCAGAGAGGGCTGGATAAGCAGCAGAGTGAGACCTCCCTATCAGGCCCCTTAGAGAGGGCTGTATATGTGTCTGAGTGAGACTCCCTACCGGTCCGCTTTGAGAGCTCTGAATAAGCAGCAGGGTGAGACCTCCCTATCAGACCACTTTGAGAGCTCTGGATAAGCAGCAGAGTGAGACCTCCCTATCAGACCGCATAGAGAAGGTTGTATATGTATCTGAGTGAGACTCCCTACCGGTCCACTTTGAGAGCTCTGGATAAGCAGCAGAGTGAGACCTCCCTAACAGGCCGCTTAGAGAGGGCTGTATATGTGTCTGAGTGAGACTCCCTACCGGTCCGCTTTGAGAGCACTGCATAAGCAGCAGGGTGAGACCTCCCTATCAGACCGCTTAGAGAGGGCCGTATATGTGTCTGAGTGAGACTCCCTACCGGTCCGCTTTGAGAGCACTGGATAAACAGCAGAGTGAGACCTCCTTCTCAGTCAGGTTTAACAACACCTTCTGTAATAACCCTTCGTCTGACCAGCGGAGTGCGTCAGTGACGTTGGGTTAGCGTTAGTGACGCCGACCACAACGTGGGACTGTCGGTGTGTTGTGTGATTTCTCACGGAATATTTTAAACAATGCTAACTATGTCGGGCAAAAAAAGAAAGTGGTCGGACGAATATGTAAAACATGGATTTTATCATGGAACGTGACGGGAGTCAGCGTCCCATCTGCATGATTTACAATACCAAGTTAAACAACTCTAGTCTCCTATCTGCAAATCTGAAGGAACACTTCTAGAAGCTGTGTGGAGATGGGGAATACAAGAACACAACGCTTGCTGAATTCAAGGTGAAGAGAGCCAGATTTGACCAAAAGGCCACTCTGCCCCCTCTTGGATTTGTACCCATCAACAAACCGATATTTTATTTTTTACTAAAGAAGGGTTCGGTGAATGAGCATATGAAATAGTGGTTAAATGGATGAAATCCATCTACTCATCCCCGTCCAGGGCATTGCTGGGCTGAGGAATCCCCCATGTAACCATTAGGATGAAGAACATCTACTCATCTTCGTACTGGACATCTCCGGGCTGAGGAGTCCCCCGTGTTTCCATCAGGATGAAGAACATCTATTGACTTCTTTAGATATTTAACTGTAGAGTAGAATAAGCTAATATTTAAACAATAATCTTTGACACATTGGTTGCTCGTCCCGGGGGAGGGATTTCTCCTTCATGTGGATCCCCACAAGGTTTCTAATTTTTTCCCCACTGATGGGTTTTTTAGGAGTTTTTCCTCACCATGAAGGAGAGTCTAAGGGTATAAATGTGCTAGTCTTGTTTAGTTAGCATTTGTTAGTTATTTTTCTTGTTGTGTATCTGTGTTAATACATTCCTCTTTTTCTTGTGAAGTCCATTGAGACGGAAATTCTGTGATTTTGGGCGATACAAATAAAATTGAATTGGTTCTTAACCTTGTGCCTCCAACAAGGTTAAGAACCACTGTTCTAAGGACAGATATGTCCTAACTCTGGTTAGTTTTTTTACTTGTGTTGATTGTGTTTGAAGTCTTGTGAGATGACAGGTAGCGTACAACTCTCAGAAACAATTTGAGGGGGTTAAACACATCTTCGTCTAATCCACACAAAGTGAAAGTGTCGTGCAGCACTTGACTACCGACCTGTCAATGTGGAGGTTGATTTCTGCCTGAGGAAATCACTGATCACTACAGGCTTTCTAATCCCTCCTCTTCTTATCTGCCTTTGTTCTTCAAGCTGCTCAACAGTATGGGAGATCAAGGCTTTTAGAGTGAAACAGCGTGTAGAGCTTCTCCTTCATCAAAAAGAGGGGGAAAAAAACACCTTCTCATGGCTAACAAGCTAATTATAGACAATCAATCAAGAAGTCTGGATTCCTAACGTGATGCTGGCGTTGTCAAAAAAAAAACAAAAAACAGAGGTTGTCTGTGGTCGCTGTGGAGAGAAAGAGGGGGAAAAAAAGATCACCTCCTGCTGACTGTTTCTCCTAATGTGCTGCTTTATCCCAGACAGCTAACTGAGCCAGAAACAAAGTCAGCTGCAGGGCAGGAAGCAACTCAAGGTTGCTCCTGCTTTTCTTTTTGAATCCTCACATAACTCAGATAGAGATGGAACTCATCAGGCTTTAGGAAGTTTTTACCTCCAGGCTAAACAAAGCTTTTATGTACTTTGATTTTCCCCCACGCAGTTATGTGGACTATGTGTAAGAAAATAGTGATCTTAGAGTAGGAGTGTCAAACATATGGCTCATAGGCCAAAAACGGTCCGTCAGAGGTACACATGTGGTCCGCACAAAAAAGTGATTGAAAAAAAAATCTACACAAAATCAATTGATTATTTTTAAATGTATTTACCTGAGTTAGTTTTTATGATTTAATATCATTTAAAAAACTCAACTTTTTCCAAGATATAAGTTTAAAAAGACAGTCAGTCATCTTCCGAACCATCTATCCCTTATGGGGTAGCCGAAGCCCATCCCGGTTGATTTAAAGCAAAGGGCAGGGTACACCCCGAACAGGTTGCCAGTCTGTCGTGGGGCCACACATGTACAACCATCCACACACTCATTCCTAGGTGCAATTTCGGCACCGGCCAATCAACCTAGCATGCATGTCTTTGGAGGGTGGGAGGAAACCGGAGTACCTGGAGGAAATCCACGCAGACACAGGCGAACATGCAAACTCCACACAGAAAGGACAGTGTTCCAAGCCTCGTCCCCACCCAGGACATGAACCCATGACCTTCTTGCTGTGCTACCCACTGCGCCACCGTGCCGCCCAGTTTTAAAAGTATTTAGTTTTAATACTTCATAGTTTATTATGAAAATGGCTCAATGGTAGAGCGTTGGCCCTCGGACCGGAAATTTACCGGAAGTTCACGGGGGTATTTATTGAGATTTGTCCTGCTGTGGGAATAGATTAATTTAAATAGAAGCTCATCTTGATCTGAACATTATGATGTGTTGAACTTGAAATGGAAGCGAGAAGCTGTGATCATTCACTTTCTTCTGATTTCTATGTTTGAGTCTGTCCGACTCGTCTCGGCTGATCTCGGTGCAGTTGGTCTGCTCCTACAGCAGAGAGCGATGTTTCTCTGCCTCCTCTCACACATGCTCTGCCTCTGCTCTCTCAGGGCTGCAGTATCTGTCCATTTGATGCCCTCACCCTCTGTCTTTCTAATTAGAAAGCCTCCTGTAGCAGGTAGCTTTGGCACAATTGCTGCTTCTGCTCTTTCTCTTTCTCCCTCTGTCTTGTTCTCTCTGGATTATCAGTGTCACTAACAAATCAATAAGGTATCTGGGTGGAAAGCACAGAAATCAGCACAATGGGGACTGCTCCACATGCTGCTGCAGGTACCTGCATTGCTACGGCAGGTTCACGTTCAGCCTGAAATACGAGCTGAAGTGCGCCATCGGATTTGTGTCCAGCCGGAGATGTTCTGAGCTGCAGGGTGAATTTTAAATAACACATAAATCTGCTTTGGTATTAGACTAATCAGACACATTGACAGTCTTCTGAATTATCCAATAAGAAGTCAAAGAGCAGTGTAGTCAGCGTGGTTACCAGGCAGTCTGTGTGCATCCCAACAGAAACAGATTCACTCAGATCATAGAGACCTCCAACTGTACTCAGCTGCACCTTGGAGCTATTTATCACTGTTGTTGCCATAATGGGAGTAAACAAATTCCCCCTGGGAAATGCGGCTCCGATCCAATACATCATACCACCTCGAAGCAATTACCATGCAAAGCTGTTGACGTGTGCTAACCGGGATGGTAATTCCCATAAAATACACCAAGGTGTGAAAATACACCATGCTGGCTGGTAGATTAGGTCCAAACAGACACGGTAAGCACCATCACATCCTCACTGGACTGTAAATCATTAGCTTAATGTCAAAGCACTGGACAAAACAAAACCATTCTGAAGAAAGTTATTTTTTTTCTATCAGAAAATAAGTGCTTATTTTTGCTAATGACTAAGTAAAGTAACGTGGTTGGTTTGAAGATGGAAATGCAATCAATTTTTACTTGTAAGGGTGAAGAGAAATGTTGTCCATCTGGTCAATTTCAAACCCATAATGTGGAGAGTTTATTGTTATTCTAATCAAAAATGATCGGCCACTGACCAATCAGGTGGTGGCACTTCACCCAAAAGTTAAAAACATCCCTAAATTGTCATTTTAAAATTACTTTTATAATGAAGACACTTTAAAAAGAAAACAAATTCTCCACAAAAATCATGTTTGAATTTGACGGTATGCTGTAACCACTCATCGCCTGTTCGACTGACTCACAAGTATCTCCACTTGCATTAGAATTAATCTAGGCAGGGGCGGATCCAGGATTTTCTAAATGGGGGGGGCGTTAGGTCATTGACAAAGCCAGTATAGGTGAGCCTGGGGGCATTCCCCCTCAGAACATTTTGAAAAATAAAAGTCATTTTCCTGCATTTTGGTGGCCCATTCGCTGGCCCTGCAAGGATATACTGTAGCTTGACTAGTCCCATTTCCTTTCTTCCTCTTTTTTTTGTGGTCCAAAAAGGAGGTGAATGGCGGGAGGAGGAGGGGCTGGGTCTGCCCTGGATCCTCCCTGGTATGGACCAAATAAATTAAATGTACAACCTTATTAGTAAACTAGATTTTATTAGACCGACTTGTCATAAATAAGGATTTTATTGGAAAATCTAAAAAAAAAAAAAAAAAAAAAAAAAGACTACAAAGGATTTCTGGCTTTTTCTGCAGGGTTTGACTTTGTAACTTTGAGTGCTATTTTAAAAACAAAATAATTTTCCTGATACAAAATTCCATTGAATAGCCAATAAAACTAAAGTTTTATTGAAAAAAAAAAAAAAAGGTTTAAAGGGTTCGCGGGGGCGACAGCCTTCGATGGGAAACCCGGGCTTCTCTCATCCCGGCTGCATCCTCCAGCTCACCATGGAAGATCCCGAGGTGCTCCCTGTCCAGCTGTGAGACCTAGTCTCTTCAACAAGTCTGGGGTCTGCCTATGAGATTCTTATCACTGGGACGTGCCCAAAACATTTCACCAGCGAGGCATTCGGGAAGCATCCTTACCAGATGCCCAAACCACCCCATCTGGCTTTCCTCGACTTGGAGGAGTAACAGCTCTACTCCAAGCAACTCGTGGATCTCCTTCTTCTTTTGGCATTTCCCTTCAGGGGTCACCACAGCACAGCAACTGAATTTCTTCCATATTCTAATTTAATGTTGACGTTTTCTTTGTCATATAATTTTAAGTACCGTAATTATAACGTTTGTGAAAATTAGGTGTCGTAACAATTTAAATTACAAGCGTCCACAAAAAGCTTCCACTTCTTTGCTATCGATCGAGTTACCATGATGACAAATTCACCAAAACATTCTTTTCTATTCTTCAAACGAAACAAATCAATTTAAAGGTGAAGTGTTTTAATTTCTTCATTAAACTGCTTAAAAAGCCTTGCATAAAATCTCTTTTCAAGCAGTATTTAATTTTTTAAACGCCGCTCCGGTGCAAACGTACTGTTTTGTGTCACACAAGATCAACATGATGTCGATAAACATAATTACTTGAAAATATTTAATTAAGCTTCACTGTGTGACACATAAAAATGAAACGAATCAAACCGTTTGTAAAATATTTTTAAAGAAAAATATTAAATATGAAACGCACTCCTCTGCAGGGTGGCTGGGCTCTCACTCAGAAATAGAATGAAGAGCTCTGCCGTCCGGGAGGAGCTTGTAGTAGAGTCGTTGCTCCTCTGAGTCGAGATAAGCCAGATGGGGTGGTTTGGGCATTCCATTAAGATGCCTCCCGAGTGCTTCGCTGGTGAAGTGTTTCATGCACATTCTGCTAGGAGGAGACCCAGAGGTAGACCCTGGACTTGCTGGATAGACTATGTCTCGCAGCTGGCTGGGGAACGCGTTGGGATCCTCCTCATGTGGGAGGAGGCAGTTGGGGTGAGAGAAGCCTGGGTTTCCTGTCTGAGGTTGATACCCGCTCGACCCAGTCCTAGATAAGCGGAAGACAACGGAACACATCGGGTAGGGAACATTTGTTAAGAAATGTTCATGAATTTAACTCACGCTGAGTCAAGAATTTGAAACAGGTAGAATTTATGACGGATGGGCGAACGTTTTGGTTCGTTTTGGAACGTTTTGGTGGGCCACATTGAGTTCTAACATTTGACAAAGGAGCCGGAACAGGAGCAGATGGATGGCATGGTTTAGTAACCGCTAGATTAGACCGCTAGAATGGCGTGCTAGATTTTAAACAAGTGCTAAAGTTAACATCAACAGCGTTACATTTCAAATCTAGCGGCGCTAGGTCTGAAATCTAGTGCGATAGCGCTTAAAAACGTGCATGTAGTGGTGCTAGGTTTGAAATCCAAGCACTTGATGTAACATTTTGCTTGTTTAAACATCTAACATGCTTGTTTACGTACGTGTTTTGACCCCAATTACTTTCCATATCTGTGCACACTGTTTATTTTGACAGCATGCACATCACAGAGACACACACATTTTAATGGGAGCAGTGTTGTTGTATCTTTGGCGCCATCTAGTGAGGAAACATCAGAATTACACGGAAAATAAAACATTAACATTAGTTTTATTTATTTAATTTTTTTCAAGTCTGGCGGGCCGGATTAAAATGTTTTACGGGCCACATGTGGCCCGCGGGCCGTAGTTTGCCCATGCCTGATTTATAACCACCTGTGAATTGTCGTGAAAATCGATTGACTGAAACTCTAGCTTTAGCCTCCCTTTAGATAACTTTAATTTTAAGCAATTAAATAGATTAAGTAGTTCTAAAAAATTACAAATTGGGAACAAAATGAAACTTTTAGTTCATGATGAAAAAACAAAGAACACATTAGTCTGAGAATATTAGTTTTTATGTCTCAATAAAAGACTCCTCCTGCACGATGTTTGGCTTTGCTTTCACAAAACATCTAGGGCTGAAACAACTAATCGAATTAATCGATTATTGAAATAGTTGTCGACTAATTTAGTCATCGATTAATCGTTTAGGAAGTTTTTACTGTCAACTCCACTTAATATTACACAACTTGATTGTTTTTTGTGTATTTTTACTCATGTTAACCTAGGCCATTTTTGTTTGGTACTATACCTCTGAACAAGGTTAAATTTGCAAATCTAAAACTGTTAACGATTTCTTGTTTTTAAACGTGATCCTGGATGGTCAACAGTTTACAATTTATGTTTTTTTTAGCCAGTACTATAAAACACATTTTATGGGTGCTCGTGATTTACCTTTACTGTATACAGTAAGTAGATTTATTATTTTATATTTGCTGTAGAAATGGTAATATTCTCCCTCTTTAATTAACAAAAAGATTAACATTTTTACTTATTAGAATGACCCAACGTGTTGTTTAAGTGGTTATGAGTTGTGTTTTGCATAACTACATTCAATAAAATGCCAAAAAACTATTTATTAAGCCGCCAATTTTACCCGATTAATCGAGTAATCGAGCCAATAATCGCCAGATTAATCGATCACCAAAATAATCGTTAGTTGCAGCCCTAGAAACATCAGAGAGAGCTGGTTTCTTTTCTCATCCTCCCTGTGTTAGTTTATACATGCCGGAGGTCTGCAGTGACAGTTTCCTCTGCAAAGAGCCCAACCCTGACTGATAGTCCTCCCAGAGCTACATATAATAGAGGACTGTGGATCACATTAGACTCACATTAGGAAGACCGGCCAGAGAGGTTAATTAAGAACGTGAGATGCCCGAGAATTGCCCGTCTCCTCCTCCTAGCGTGTCCGCGGGGTTTTACCATTTGATTTACTTCACAGCACAACAGTCTGGATTAATGGTGAAGATCTGATTGAGGTTCGTCATATTTCAGCTCTTTTTAATGTTCTTTTTCTCGACGCTGAAAATAGACAGACCAGACATGTTGAATATTAAAGAGCTGAATTATTCCTACAGTTTTGACTAATTTCTCAATAAAATCCTGCTTCTGATGCAAATCCTTCACTTTGCTCTGCTTTTTCTCATAGTGCAGGTATGGGAAAACCATGGCCCGCGGTCCACATGTGGGCCGTTAAATGTTTTAATCCGGCCCGCAAAAAAAAATTAAATAAATAAACCTTGTTAATGTTTTATTTCCCCTGCAATTCTGATGTTTCCTCAACAGATGGCACACTCTAGATATATTGGCTTTGTTGAGAAAACAACACTGCTCCCATTAAAATGTGTGTGTCTCCGTGATGCACAAGTTGTCAAAACAGTGTGCACATTATGGAAAGCCATAGGGCCCAATACACACGTGTAAACAAGCGTGTTAAATGTTAAAACAAGCAAAATGTCCATCAAGTGCTTATATTTCAAACCTAGCGCTGCTAATTGCACGTTTTTAAGCGCTATTGCACTAGATTTCAGACCTAGCGCCACTAGATTTGCACTTTTGGCTACCACATCCTTATTTCCATCTTTGGATGAAGCCTATTTATTATCAAAGTGATTTATCGTAAATGTAAAACTTAGTTCAATGGATTTGCGGGTAAATGTGAAAGTGTTCAAGTTATGTTAGAAAAATAAATTCTCTTTTTTCTTTTTTTTCAAGGTGACTGCTGTAGAAAAATTGCTTTCAGATATCCACATGCACGCCCTTAGTTTTAGTTAAAAAAACAACTAAAATGATGTTAAAAAGAAGTCGATGTGTCTACGGCGCGTCCTCTGTAATTGCAGAAAAATTTAGCATAAGACGTCTTAGGCCCCGTCCACACGTAGCCGGGTATTTTTGTAAACGCATATATTTTTATCTGTTTTGGCCTGCCGTCCACACAAAAACTGAGTTGTTTTTTTCACTCAAGATCGGCGTTTTGGAAAACTCCGGCCAAAGTAGAGATTTTGAAAAACTCCCTTTTTGCGTTTGCGTGTGGACGTGCGAAAATGGAGATTTGCGTTTTTATGCGTCACTACCTGCGACAAGTAATGCACATACGTCATTTGTGTGTGCCCTTGTTTGGATTGTAAACAAGGTTTGGGCAGCATGGACCCAATCTATATTTTCCTGTGTTTTATTAACTTGTGTGGACGTAAGATACCTGGCGCCATGTTTCAGGTTTGGACGACAGAGGTGCTCTGATTGGATAGCTCAGAACTTACACTTACATCAATACTGCTCAGTACTGGTCTGGCATGTTCATAATCACACTCAGAAGCGTATTCATACGGTTCCGTGTGGACGAGGATAGTTTGAAAACGGTTACGTGTGGATTTGAGCGTTTTCCTAAAATGAAGGACAGCAGATATTACATTTTCAAAAATACCTGGCTACGTGTGGACGGGGCCTTTATTTAAATCAAACATTTAGGCTGGATGGGTCTGATAGTCCTCCTTTTCTGCAACAAAAAAGTTCTAGAAATGCATTTTGAGGGAACCCCGCCCCTAAAAACTAAAGAACCTCAAGAGGAGACAGTAAGAGAAAAATTCTCTATCAGTATGAAAAGGCAAGATTTACGAGCTTCCACCGCAGGGTGGCTGGGCTTCCACTCAGAGATAGAGTGAGGAGCTCTGCCATCTGGGAGGAGCTGTTTCTCCTCTGGGTCGAGAGAAGCCAGATGGGGTGGTTTGGGATGACTCCCAAGCACCTCGCTGGTGACGTGGGAGGAGACCCTGAGGCAGGCTTTGAATCCACTGGAGAGACTATGTCTGACAGCTGGCCGGGAACCCCTCGGAATTCTCTTGGGTGAGCTGGACGAAACAGCCGGGATGAGAGAAACCGGGTTTTTCCTATCCCGCGACCCAGCCAGGGTAAGCGGAAGATATCCAAAACAAAATGATAGACTAGACTATAATAATCTAGGATAGTATGATTAAAGGTTGTAATATGTAGCAGATGGGCTTCATTCAGACTGATAAGCAAATAAAATGTGGTCATTTTATTTTTGGATAAAGAAAAAAAAATCACATATAGATTTTCAGTTTTTTTTTTTGTGCTTCGTGCAAGTTGATCTAATAAATATTAAACCAATCTTTCCTTATTGTATTGCTTTCTACGGGACAGATTTATGCATCCTGCGGGTAGTTTATAATCTTCACACACACAGAAAATTGGATTGAGTCTGGAAATATTCAGAGCGGTGGGAGGGAGTTTGGGGGGGGGTTTATGTGTCAATTTATGATAGTAGAGAGAGATCACCACACTGGAGCTCATAAAAATGTGCAAAACAACATCTGTGCTGCAAAATGTTTCCACCAACCAAACCCACTGCAATACTCATCCTTATCTGGACTCTATTCTCTTTTTTTTTTTTTTTTTTTCGACATTATTTTCTGCCGCTCGTAACGTTAGAAGAGCTTTAATGATTGTTATATGAGATGATTAAAAATGGTGGATAAAAGGCCAGGAAAAAAATGAAGTGTAACAAGATTTCTGCAGACTAATTTTGTTTTCTCGTATTTCTTGAAGGTTTAAGTCGCTGCTTAACGTCCAAATGAAACTCCTTTATAGCATAATCTAATTTCCAGATTTTATACATCTGTGATTCAGCTTTCTGACTCTTCTCTCCACGTCTGAGTCACTCGCAAAAAAAAAAAAAAGCAGCACAAATTTAAAGGCAAAGCACGAGATAAAATTTCTGCACGTGGATGACGTCTGTTATATAATTAGAGAATTCAACAATGAACATTAATTTATTATTTATTCATTTTAAGTTGAAACCATTTGAATAAAGATTCCACCTCATGTCAGTTAGATTATGCTATTTGTTTCATTTTCTAAACCGTCCACAGTTGCGTGGGGTTTCTGGAGCCTATCCCGGCTG
Source organism: Neostethus bicornis (assembly GCA_902685375.1). NCBI lineage: Eukaryota > Metazoa > Chordata > Actinopteri > Atheriniformes > Phallostethidae > Neostethus > Neostethus bicornis. The sequence continues at coordinate 6,067,161 of CACRXE010000076.1, read as the reverse complement.
ATTTAAGGCGAGAGAGGTAGGACACACCCCCAAACCGATCGTCAGTCAGTGACGGGGCCACACGACCATAACCCTCCACACTCAAGTCTAGTGGCAATTTGAAAGCGGCCAAGAAACCTAACATGCATGTTTTTGGAGGGTGAGAAAACCCACACATACATGGGGAGAACATGTAAACTCTACACGGAAAGGCCAGTGTTCAAGCCTCGTCCCGCTCGGGCAAAAGTAAGGATAAAAAGTTTTAGCCACGGAAAAATTATCTTTATAGTTTTATGAAAATAAATTTTAAAATAGTTATTGTGGTCTGTTACGGTCTGCTCCAATTGGACTTGACACAGCTTTTAAACTTAGATGAGCTTTAACCGTCTGGTTTGAGTGGTTGTGTTTCTTTGTTCACACCTGTAACAGACTGGTGACCTTTGCAGGGTGCACCCTGCCTTTGTCAAGATTAGGTTCATGCAACAAAATTTTGAATGAAAGAAAATGGACGGATGCTAGAAGTGTGATCAATGATCTTCTTCTTTTTTGGCTATTCCCTTCCCTTTCCCTCTGCCACAACAGTTGCAGTCAGTTTCTTCCATCTAACCCTATTTCCTGAATCCTCTTCGGTCACATCAACTATCTTCATGTCTTCCTTCACTTTATTCATGAACCTCCTCTTTGGTCTTCCTCTAGGCCTCTTTCCTGGTGGTTCCAAATCCAGCATCCTTCTTCCTATGCACTTTCTCTCTCTCCTCTGCACATGTCCAAACCATTTCAGTCTGGCCTCTCGGACTTTATCTCCTGTTCCCCTGATGTACTCATTTCTGATCCCATCCAACCTGGCCAATCCCAGAGAGATCCTCAGCATCTTCATCTCTGCTACCTCCATCTCTGCTTCCTGTCTTTTCTTCAGTGCTACTGTCTCTAGACCAATCAGCATGGCCGGTCTCACCACGGTTTTGTATACTTAGCTGAAACTCTTCTATCACACATCACACCTGATACTTTTCTCCACCCGTTCCAGCCTGCCTGCACACTCTTCTTCACCTCTTTTCCACACTCTCCATTGCTCTGGACTGTTGATCCTAAGTACTTAAAATCTTCCTCCTTCTTTATCTCTTCTCCCTGTAACCTCACTTTTCCATTTGGATCCCTCTCATTCACACACATGTACTCTGTTTTACTCTGACTAATCTTCATTCCTCTTCTTTCTATTGCAAACCTCCACCTCTCCTGCTTTTCCTCCACCTCTTCCCTCCTCTCACTACAGAAGTGTGATCAATAATAATATAAATATTAACATATCTTTTTGGGGTTTTTTAAATATTTTTTTATTAACGTTCTTGAAATATTATAATAATATAAATATAATTTTAAAATATAATAAATCATATTCTATATATTATTTATAAATTTATTTATAATTATTTTATTATTTATAATTATTATTATTATTATATAATTTTTTATAAATTCATTATATATATAAAATAAGGTATTATATTACAATAAATAAATAATATAACAAATATAATTATATATATATAAATATAAATATTATTATAAAATAATATCGTCCCTTGAAATATTTTTTATCTAATACTTGGATCACATTCAAGACCAAATAAAAATAAACTGAGTAATATTTCGTATTGTAAAAAAAATCACCCAAACCGGACGTGTTAATGTAGTTGACGTCACCTGATTGGTCTATTTTAAAATTTTTAGCAGCCTTTTTGTCTTAATTGTACAGTGATATGTTTTTTAACTATACGATTCCACATGTTCCAGTACGTTTTCGTTCTTTCACAATTTTTTATGCCATACTTTTACTCAGTTTTATGTTCCTGTATTCCCACCTGAACCTTCTCACTCCCAACATGCAGCTTAATCGTGAATTTTTAATCTTATAAAATGTGCCCTTTCCTCTCCATTGAACATCCGTCACATCACATGATGCTTTCATGAAAACTGACAAATAGAAACCTAAATTCACCTCAACTTATGTCACGTTACGTAAAAACCTCCAACCCCAATCCACCTATTTTGTAATGGAAATAAATATTAAAGAATCCCTTAATAATAAAAATGCAGCCAGCTGGGGAGTCGGTGAGTATTTGACCTGAGCTGAACAGACCTCCGTTATTATGTAACAGAACCACGGTCTGAATTCCTCCATCCTTTTTTCTCCTTCCTGCTTCCATCATATGAGCAGAAATAAAGTGTGTACGAGGATAAAAACGTGCAAAAGGTTTGACTGGCCAGATGTGGGTCATCCCTGAGCCTGCGGTCTTCTTTAACACTCTCTCTCCTGCTCTCAGGGAGAGTGACACAGGGAGAAATGGAAATAGGGAGGGAGGTGGTGGATGTTGGTTGGGGGTTTGAGTCTTCTGAAGGTGTGTTTGGATCACTAATCCATTTTTCACCTTCAATCAGGGGTCAGCGGATTAGGGAAACCTATCAATTGGATTAAAAAATATTACAATTGTCATTATCTTTGTTCATTATGTCCCGTTTTCCCACATTTTCTAAGTTTATGTCGTATTTGAGGTAGTTAAAGTGGTAAATTTACATAAATTGGAACGTCTGCTGTCATTAAAATACAAAAATTTAATAATTTTCAGCACAAACAGATTACCTTTTAATCCCCAAGTAGAAAAAGTTTCAAAAAAGTCTTCTGGACAATTCAATTCTTGATCGAGACGTTTCGACTTCCATCCGGAAATCATTTTCAATCTGAATGAAATGGACTGAAAACTGGATCTATTTATACTAACCTGAGTAAAAAGGCAGAAAAATAGTAAGAAGGGCTCGACCAAAGAGCCTGTGTTACCTATGATGGCCGTGAATGGCTCCTATTGTAGCCACAGACCAGTAAACGACCCTATTATAAAAATGCTAAAAGCCTAGTGAATAGAAATTCTTGCTAACGAGAGCCGTGAAACTGGGTCACGAGGTGTCATCTCTAGTCCATGGCTTCAAAAGGCTGCTGTAAATCCCGGGCCAAATGTATCTAACGCCTCCACTCCGATTCAGTGGGGGATTTTCTGTCATCACAAAGATGGCTCCTGGATGAATGAGGGACTACACGGACTTTAATCCCCAAGGTAATTTTTTTTCTTCCCAAAAATTTAAAACGCTGATTGTAAGTTCAAATATTAAATGTTGAGTCATTTTTCTTTACTGACGTTGGCTATTATTTTCTGAAAAAAAATTCTTGTGTTAAAATTACAAAACGAAAAAAATGAAAAAAGTTTTAAGTCTGGGATTTTTGTGGTTAGCGGTGTTGGAGAACACTGTCCGGCGTTCAATGACCCTGTTCTTTACAGACCGGACATATCATCATGCCGAATAAAAGCTAAATTTAAACAAACATAAATTATCTTGACCTCACAGCCCCAAATCTACAATTTTCCCATCGTGGGACAATTAAAGGTTTTCTTTATCTTTTAAAAAGTTTTTTTCTTGTTTGCCACAGTGCATACCTTAAAGCTGGTAAAATCCCCCAAATAACGCTCTCCCCATCAGTTTCATACCATCCTTAATTGAATTGAATATACTTTGTTCATTCCCGAAATGAATTTTGAGTGCTACAGTGCAAACACCTCGATGCCTCCTTGCCCCTATCCGTGGTCGCACTTGTCCAACTTGGCAACCCCAAAGCTGGAGTCCGGGGTGGGTCACAAAGCCAGGCCACAATGAAGAACACCAAACTGGCCTCTCTGTATATCACTGGGTCTGATTGTGCACCTCCAGTTCCTCAAGCGAGCAACTAGACATTTCCGTGGAAACTGCAAAAAACACAGGGCCCAGAACACCTCCTCTAGACTGTCTCCTTCTCTGCACCTCCTCCAGATCGTCTTCTTCTCCTCCGCTAGCCCGGTACCATACCAACTTCTCCAGCTGCGAGGGATGTGGCTCCAAGTGCCAGCAGCTGGTCGCAAGTCACGCATATCAACCAGCATGTCAACAGCATGAACTGTTGAACGTATCAACAGCAGAACGACTCATAACCAGCTAGCCGTTGGGAGCTAGCCAGAGGATTTCTATAAAAACAGCCGTCCGACACAAAAAATACAAAGTCCAAAATGATGCTCAAAAGTGTGCTCAAAATAAAATCTTCAGAATGAGACTAAACATGGCCAAAAGAAGGAAGAGAAACTCAGCGAAAGTTGTCGATTAAACGCAAAAGTACCGTAATTTCACGGCTATAAGGCGCATATAAACGTCTTAGATTTTCTTCAAAATGAGTGGTGCGCCCTTTCGTGCAGTGCGCCTTGTGTTTGAGAAAAGGCGGACCTAAAAGAAAAAGTGGTGACCGTGAGGCGGACCTGAAAGAAAAGGCATGAGAACGTTAAAGAGTGAGTGTGGGCGTGGATTGTGTATAAAAAAGGTATGTGCTGTATGCACAACATTGCTGTTTTTACCCTGAAAATGGCAAAGAGACGCGCTTATGATGCTCAGTTTAAGCTGAAGGCAATCAGCCACGCGGAGGAACATGGGAATCGAGCTGCCGCGAGAAATTTCAGCATTAACGAGTCAATGGATTGTAGATGCTTGGACTAACGTGTCTGCTGGTACTGTTATCCGAGCTTTCGTAAAAGCTGGTATCCTTTCTGAGGAGCCGCACAGTACAGACAGTGACTTTGACAGCGAGGAGCGAAGTGGACCTGCTCTGTTGGATTTTGCGCAGTTGTTTGATTCCGAAACAGAGGATGAGGACTTTGACGAATTTGAATAAAGACTATTACCGGTAATGTGCTTGTTTAGTATCGTTACTACTTAGTAAATAAAGCACAACCTAACTCAGTTTTGCTCCCGATCTATTTTTTAATACGCACATTTGCATGCTTGCGTGTGTGTTGTTGTAAGGCAGTGTGTGACTGAGACTGCGTCTTTTCGTACGGTGCGCCTCATGTGTGTGTTAAAAACAGCAGTGGCGCACATAACTGAGACTGCGCCTTTTCGTACGGTGCGCCCAATGGTCGTGAAATTACAGTAACAGGGAGCACTACAGCAGGCACCCGCCCTTGGCAGCGCCTTTAAACTGTTAACAAACATTGGAAAAAAAACCTGTTGAGACTTTGCTTTAAATTGTGAGGTAATCTGGAATATTTAATGATGTTAAGCCACACTGTTGAGTGATGTGGGTTTTAATTGGGCATAAATTACTTTAATATTTATTCTTGTGACAATGTTCAATACAGGAGTGCAAACTGTCATGATCCCTTCACCTGCCACCAGAGGGAGCCCTGGAATTTACCTCATCACACTGATTGAGACACCTGAGGATGATTATTCTGATGCCACACATCTGTGGACCCTGCTACCTATTTAAGGGCAATCACCATAGACCTCCACGTGGGGGCATTGCCATCCCTTCTAGCCAGGTCTTCCTGGTTGCCCGACCAAGAAACATATTCTGAACATTAACCACTTGCCATGCCACTAAAACTTTGTTTTTCTCAAATAAATCATGTTTTCTGTCCTACAACTGGGTCCTTCTTCCACCTGCACACCGCTTCGACACAAACTAAGCAGCTAGATGGTGTAAATGGAAATAAAATGATTAAATCAACTCTGCATCAATTTAGAGGAAATGATTGCATTTGAATAATCCAAACTGAAAAAACAGCTTTCAGAAAATATTTTTTAAAAAAATGCTATAATTTCCCTTTTTTTTGTTTTACAGGGTAAAAAATATTTTCACATTCTGCAAGTTAAAATTCCTCAAAATGTTCACGGTCCGGCATCCTGAGAGAGATTTATTCTAGAAAACAAGAAACAAAGTACTTCCTAAAATAACAATGTGCCCGCTTGAGCTCTTGTACACTGTGAAATAAATTTTTAAATAATTTAAAAGAAGAGATGTGCTCTTTGACTGTGTTTCAACATCAACCAGGGGGTTCAACTGTTGAGTATCCAGACACTACTATCCTTACTAGTACTAAAATCACAGAAGTAAATCCTGCGTGGTACATACTGTAAATACACAAGGGCTTCAACATAAATTTGATAAGTATTACAACAGGATACTTATCAAATTTATGTTTAAATGTGTGTTTTTAAAGCTGTTGCATTAAAAACTTACTTACATGGCTTAAAGAGAGCCTAAATTAACCAATCGCATGGTCCAATCTGACTCACAGATGGGAATCTGACTATTCCACATTCATTTTTCCTTTTTTAATTTGTACATTGTTTTAATTTAAAAATGTACAATTGCTTTCAGAAATAAAGTTAATCCATTGTTATATAAATTTATACGCTTACAAGAGTGTGCATAAAAATTAAAAAAATGATCATATCAAATAAATCCGAAAAATGTATGTTATTGTGAGCTTTGAGATCGTTTTAGAAAGATTTTGTGTTTTAAATTACGATTTATTTTGATAAAATTTTCTAGCTACAACTTCAAGTTTCTGGATCGATTTGCTGCCGAGTGTGAAGCGGCCGGGATGGGAATTAGCGCCTCCAAATCAGAGACCATGGTCCTCGCCCGGAAAAGGGTGGAATGCCCCCTGCGGGTCAGGGACAGGGTCCTGCCCCAAGTGGAGGAGTTTAAGTATCTCAGGGTCTTGTTCACGAGTGGGGGAAGGATGGAGCGGGAGATCGACAGGCGGATCGGTGCGGCATCAGCAATAACTAGGACGCTGCATCGGTCCGTTGTGGTAAAGAGAGAACTGAGTCGAAAAGCAAAGCTCTCGATTTACAAGTCGATCTACGTTCCAACCCTCACCTATGGTCACCAGCTGTGGGTGGTGACCGAAAGAATGAGATCGCGGGTACAAGCGGCCGAAATGAGCTTCCTCCACAGGGTGGCTGGGCTCTCACTCAGAGATTGGGTGAGGAGCTCTGCCATTCGGGAGGAGCTCGGTGTCGAGCCGATCCTCCTCCAGGTCGAGAGGAGTCAGATGGGGTGGTTCGGGCATCTGGTAAGGATGCCCCCCGAGCGCCTCCCAAGCGGGGTGTTTTGGGCACGTCCCACCGGGAGGAGATCAAGTGGCAGACCCCGGAACCACTGGAGAGACTATGTCTCACAGCTGGCCGGGGAACGACTTAGGATCCTTCCGGGTGAACTGGAGGATGCGGCCGGGGTGAGAGAGGCCTGGGCTACCCGTTTGAGGCTGTTGCCCCCGCGACCCGACCCCAGAACAAGCGGAAGATGACGGAACGGAACTTCATGTTTCCTCATTAAACAAATTGCTATAAAACCCATGGCAAAGACAATTTGATAAACCAAAACTAAAACCAGAATTTATCTTTGTAGTAGAAAATTTAAGATGAAGTAAGATTAATATTCACTTTGAAAACATCTAAGTGACAATGGGTGTGTTTAAAAAAAAAAGACATTTTACAAACTCAACCCTAACAATACAGCCTCTGTCCAGCAAGTTGCAGGTGCGAGATATCAACATACTAAGTTTGTTCAGCCCATTGATAAAATTAGCCTATCATACATAATGTTCAGCCCAACCAAATTTGCATAGCCTATCAGAATGAGCTATCCAGCCTAGCAACAGAGACGCCCACCCTAACAACAGAGGTCCTCAAAACATGTGTTTGGTCAAATCGTTGAACTTCTGCCGATCAAACTTTGGTTTGCATGAACTTCGAATGCTGCGGCATTTAATTTTTTGTTCCGTTCCGTCATCTTCCGCTTGTTCCGGGGTCGGGTCGCGGGGGCAACAGCCTCAAGCAGGCAGCCCAGGCCTCTCTCACCCCGGCTGCATCCTCCAGCTCACCCGGAAGGATCCCAAGTCGTTCCCCGGTCAGCCGTGAGACATAGTCTTTCCGAGCGAGGCGCTCGGGGGGGCATCCTGACCAGATGCCCGAACCACCCCATCTGGCTCCTCTCGACCTGGAGGAGGAGCGGCTCGATACCGAGCTCCTCCTGGATGGCAGAGCTCCTCACCCGATCTCTGAGTGAGAGCCCAGCCACCCAGCGGAGGAAGCTCATTTCGGCCGCTGGTACCCGCGATCTCCTTCTTTCGGTCACCACCCACAGCTGGTGACCATAGGTGAGGGTGGGAACGTAGATCAACTTGTAAATCGAGAGCTTTGCTTTTTGGCTTTAATTTTTTGTACTTCAATTAATAATATTTTTTATTTCTCATTTGTGTGACAACTTATTAAGCAAATTCCACATCTTTCACAGATTGATTTTTACCCCAATCTTCCAAACTTGCGTGTATACAGTAAACCAGAAATTTCTGCTGATAGGAACAACTAGGCGTGTCAATAAACAGAAAACCCATTTGTCCTCGAATGTGCTGAACTGAGCATAAATTTTTCAATAAATCAGGGTAAATAATTTAACAGAAATCAACTATAAGCATTGGAAAATTGATCAAACAAATAATCAACAATAACTACTTAGGTTTTTGTGTTCAAATTGACTGAATTTTTGCTTCAAAATATGTAAAAGTAAAAGCCCGTGTAGTCCCTCATTCATCCAGGAGTGATCCATAGTAGAAAAAGTTTCAAAAAAGTCTTCTGGACAGTTTAATTCTTGATCGAGACGTTTCGACTTCCATCCGGAAATCATTTTCAATCTGAATGAAATGGACAGAAAACTGGATCTATTTATACTAACCTGAGTAAAAAGGTAAAAAATAGTAAGGCAGGGCTCGACCAATGAGCCTGTGTTACCTATGATGGCCGTGAAAGTTTCCTATTGTAGCCACAGACCAGTAAACGACCCTATTATAAAAATGCTAAAAGCCTAGTGAATGGAAATTCCTGCTAACGAGAGGCGTGAAACTGGGTCACAAGGTGTCATCTCTAGTCCATGGCTTCAAAAGGCTGCCGTAAATACCAGGCAGAATGTATCTAATGCCTCACTCCGATTCAGAGAGGGACTCTCTTTCATCACAAAGATGGCTTTCTTCACACCTCTTTCAAACCAACCTTTCTCTCTACTTAGAATCTTCACCTCACTGTCCTCAAAAGTGTGTTTGGTGGATTTAAGATGCAGATGTACAGCAGACTGTGGACCACTTGAGGCTTCTCTTCTGTGTTGGTAAAGTCTTTTGTGGAGTGCCTGCTTCGTTTCACCAATGTAGTGTTCTTTGCAGCTCCCTTCACTGCACCGGATCGAATAAACTACATTGCTCTGTTTTTCTGTACGCATCTTGTCATTGGGATGTACTAGTTTCTGCCGTAATGTGTTGACCGGTTAAAAGAAAATAAGTAAAAGTAAATGCCGTCTGACTTTAAGTTGAATGTGTGTAAATATAACTTACACACAAAGTGATTTTTTTGGTTCATTTAAACTAAAAATGCCAAATTAGGGTTTGATAAAAAATTCCTCTTTATCTTTGTGTAGATCTAAGGTTTTTACAAAATCCTGGACACGTGATGATTCTCACGCACATTGTAACATGTCAGATTTAATCATGCCTGCTGAGTCACAAACACATGCCCTTCTACACCGTAACACAACTATGTGTGACGCACTCGTGCAAGTTCAGCGACTGCAGAGAGACTCCCTCGTTTTCCTCGCTCACACTAATACACACACTCATGCACACACACCCATCCACAGATGTATAGATTTCTTTCTTGTACTGCAGGCTTGTTCTTGCATTTCTTGTGGGCGTTTGCGTTTTTGCCCCGCACCCACACAAGCCACCAGCTACACAATCAGCAGCGCTTCGATATTCCCTGCAGGCCTGACAGCTTCACTTCTTATTCAATACAGAGACCTGGTGCGGATAAATCTGAGCAGACAAACAGAATTGATTGAATAAATGCAAGAAAGACAAAAAAAAAAAAAAAAAAAAAAAAAACAGAACAGAACCAAAGAAATATTTGAAGAAGAAAAGTCGTGACTCATTTTAGCCGATCCCCAGAGAAAAATTAACAATTCAAAGTCCTTTTCAGACTAAATTTATCCATTTCAGTTTTAAAAATGGTAATAAAAATCTTTTTTGAAATAAAGTCTCTACTTTGGGTTCATTTAACCTGCACTAATCTGTTCTGGCAGTTGGACAGCTGACTATAAAATGAAGGTGCATTTTAAAAACGCGGTTGTCAAAAAGATAAAAGACTGTGCACACACGAGCTAACCAGACAACAACTGTCAGCAAACTTATTATATTTAATACAAAGCTTAAATATTTATTCTAGAAGCAGAACTAATGACTAGATTTGGTGCTGCAGTTCCAATTTGGTCAAAAAAAAAAAGAACAAATGAGGGAAACTTTTTGAGGCTTTTTTTTTTGCATACTTTTTTAATTTATCCCTCGACAAAAACTTTTGTGCTGCATTACACCTAGACATGAGCTCAGTGGGATTCAATTCTGCGAACTTCCAGGGAACTTTCGGGCAAGGGCGAACATTCTACACTGAGCTACCACCTTCCCCCGATAACATGTCTGTTTTCGGGGTTTTAAAGACGCTGTAGAAAAATACAAACCATAAACGCAAATGCTACTTTTTCAAGTTCTATCTGGGAATCAAACCAACAACGTTGTTCCAGACAGTGTTGTTTTCGTCAACGATGACGAAAACGAAATGATTTCATTGACGAAGCATTTTTTTATGACGATGACGTAACGATAACAAAATAAATGCGAAATTTTGGTGACGAAAACGTGACGAGACGTTTGCAAGTTTCTGCTGACGAGACAAAAACGTAACAAAATAGGCGTCAGAATTTCACATTTCTGTCTGTGAAAAGAAAAAAAACACAGCGGCTGCATCTGTCTCTCACGGCGGCACGCCCCCCACAATGCTGCACGTTCACACCGTCTACACAACACACCTGCAGCCACGAGCAAGTCACACACCATGGTGAAAACAGGAGCAAAGGAGCTTGGTGGTCAGAAACTTAAAGTTTTCCACATATTTTGCGCAAACAGCATGCTAACTTCAAGCTAATGCTAGCTTGTCGGCGCTGCTAACTTCCTAGTTAGCTTGGTTGCGCTAACCACTGCTTTAAATGCATTCCAATGTTTACTTTGTTTACAGGGTTATTAAGAGGTGTCATTTTTTAAGTATGAATAAATTACAACGTTCCTCACTCACTGAAAAAATTCTATTTATTAACGTTATTTAACAATGTTCGCTGTTTTGCGCAAGTTAAAGCTCGGCAGAGTTTTTTTTTTTTAAACAAACAACCTGCATCATTCTCAATAATAAAGACACGATTGTTAAAGTTTTTTTTTTTTTTTTTACACTAAACGTTCTAAGTCTTCCCTGACGAAAATTAGACGAAACTCTTTTGAGTTTTCGTGACTAAAACGAAACTATAAAAAGATGACAAAAACGTGACTAAAACTTAAATTAAAATTCGTCCAAAGATGAAGACTAAAACGAAAACTTAGATGGCTGCCAAAAACAACAATGGTTCCAGAGGCCTATGTGCAGTTCCAGTTACAACAGAACCTGTTACCATGACAGCAACAACTGTTGGGTTATGGAGTTTGACAGTTGAAAGCTAACCGTTACTAACTGACTGTCAGTATTCAAAACTGTCAGTTGGTGTTGCACATGAAAGGAGTGTGGTTGAATATTGTGAAGAGCTGTCTTGGAATTAAATTAATGTTTTCAACTATACCCTGAGTGTGGTCTCCCTGCGAAACAGAACCTGTAAAGAAATCTATTTGTTACCACTCGGCCACCGGTAACAAATTGGCGTTGTCGGCAGGATCCGGTAACAGAACCATTGAAAATAATTTATCAAAAATAGAACATTGTCCTTTTATCATTTAAGTTCACGAATGCTTGGCTCTCTCAAACTAACAGGAAAATTTCCACTTTGGTCTGTTTGCGTGTGTGTATCCGTCTCATCTGCATTATGTCTCTGCTGCCAGCCTGGTCTGTTTGTTCTGCAGCTCTGTCTATCAGCGCTCTGTGAAACATCGACACCTCTAGTTTCTGCACGGCAACAACGAGCACCGAGACATGATAACATCAAACTGAATATTTCAGAAGGGGTGACGGTGTAAGAAAGAAGATTTTATAGAGTCTAGACGCCTTCTAACAAAGCTAAGTCTAACAAAACCATAGATTGATACTTGGACGTGCTTATTGTTTTAGTCCTTTACATAATTTTACGTAAAGTAGTTTCAATCAAACTTCCTTTTGCCAATCAGATCTAATCTGCTGTTTAAATCTCTCACACGTTCAGCTGTTCATGGAGAAGGAAATAAAGAACATGCTTAGAAAAATCTGAGAGTAAAATGATGTGAATGTAGATGTTGGATGACGGCACAGATTCTTGTTCACCTTCATGTGTCGTCGCCTTCTTCTGAAGCGCAGCAGCTCTTTGTGTTGGCGGGCGATAAAGTTGACAGCGGCGTACTCCAGCAAAGCTGAGAACACAAACAGAAGGCAGACGGCCATCCAGATGTCGATGGCTTTTACGTAGGACACCTGCAGGGTGTTTAGAGGAAGAGACAAAGAATTAGGTACAGTTTTTGGAAAATTTGCTGTGTCCTTTTACTCAAAAAGTCTTGTTTTTCCTTCGTCTCCATTTATTCCACCATCAAGAAGATATTTTTATGGAACCATCCCACATTCAAAGTCTTTCTAAAACTCCCTTTTGTCTCATTTTGAAGCTAAATTTAATCTCGACCAGTCTGGATCGATTGAACGGGATGATGAAACAAATGAAAATGTATATCTGAAAGCAGTCGCAAATAAAACCGAAACGTTGCACATTACTTATAAAATGGGTCAAACAGCACAATTTGCTCTTTCAGCATTTGAACAATTTTCTAAAACAAGATCAGGTTTCTTTTTCACCCCTTCTACAGGCACATTTTATTTCCCAATACTTGTCCATGCGTAGCTGCACTGATGGGGTGTGCGTCTACATATAAGCTATTTGCAAAAAATCTGCAACGCAAATTTTTTTTGGCTCAATACGGTACTGATACCAGCACAAGTCGCACATGCGCAGTAGCACAATTTAAAAGGACAAGAACATTTAAGACTTGAGCTAAAGTTACATGTGAAAGACTTATTTTTGTCGGACGTACAGTAAGCTTTGCTGTACTCAAGTTTCAGAAAAACAAAAAACATGGGGTGTGCTTCTATTAGAAAGAGTGCTTCTATTGGAAAAAATCTGGTATCCCATCAAGGTTAATTTAACGCACAAAGTTTATAAAAACGAATTTAAGAAACTTCGCGAGCAGGAATACATAAAACTAAAGACACGGAGGTCTCTGAACAGCTAAAACTGGAATTTGTACCTAAACATTATCCGATTTCATAAAACCATCACAGACAAAGTGCGGTACTAGATAATAAGAGCTAAATTTAGGTCTCGTTGGTTCATTGCCTGATTGCTATCAGACCTCCAAGTACCGTTATTAAAGTGCATTCACCCTGACATACCACTCTCAATCGCCACTCGAATTACAAAGAAGGAGATTCCCCTTCTGTCACACACTGAGAAAACCTATCATCAGCCACTCAAAACCCAATTAAACTGTGACTTCACATCTCTTACACAAACAGAGAGTGCTTGAAATCAACTCGGCTATGAAAACATTTACCTTTTACGTGACCCCCACCTTCTCCAGAGATGGTGAGCAGGAAAAGGAATGATGCATTGCATTGAACTTATAGTATGGCGCTTTTTTGGACACTCAAAGACGCTTCACATATGCATTATTCATTCACTCCAAGTACACTTGGGTGTACCAAGTATGGAGTACTTGGTACACCCATTCATTCTTGATGATGGGAGTTGCCATGCAAGGCACATACCACTATCATCAGAAGTAATTGGGGGTTCGGTGTCTTGCTCAAGAAAACCTTGGCAAGCGCTCAGGGCGGGGGATTGAACCAGCAATGTTCAGGTAATAGGACAGTCGCCCTACCCACCGAGCCATCCAGTGGCTCAGCGGGCCAAGCCACTGGAGCCACTGAATGGGCACTGAATGGCTATCCAACCAGTGGCCGGATGGCCATCCAGCCCACTGGATGGCTCGGTGGGTAGGGTGGAAGTTGAGTTGATTGTTGTAGAGATTTCTGTGCAATTCTTCGGCCTACCTTTTGAATCTTAAGTGCGCTAAACAAACTTTTCATAAGCATTCTTATTCTTTCGGCATTTCCCTTCAGGGGTCGCCACAGCAAGTCAGTTTCTTCCATCTAACCCTATCTGCTGTATCTTCTTCGGTCATGCTAACTATCTTCAAGTCTTCCTTCACTGTGTCTATGAACCTTTTCTTTGGTCTTCCTCTAGGCCTCTTTTCCATTGCTAAAATTTGAAAAAGCGCAGCCCAAGAAAAGTTAAAGTAGATATTATGACTGTGTTTAAACTGATGGATAACCTGTGAAATGTGTAGAAGTAGAAATACTAATTTACTAAAATCTTTAAACAGTCTGATAACCAGCTGTGCTGTACTGTGGTGGAACTTTTACATAGTTCCGGAGAGTAAGAAGCTTTTTTTTTTAACGTTTTCACTGGTACTCAGGGGAAATCTTAGAGGTTTCAGGACTTTAGAACCCTCAGGCAGACAGAAAAGTCTTCCCTATCTGGTGCTGTTTCATTTTGTTGGGACGTTCTTCTGTTGGACACTCAGAACATTACGGTCTGAAGATGATGTCCTGATGGGAGATTGCTCGGCATGTCTGAGTCTGACCTTCTCCGACATTCTCCGTTGCAGTGCAAAAGATAAACTTATTTGTACTACTTTTGAGTTAATCTGGGCTTTTTTAACTGGTTTTAAAAAGTTATTAACATTGACTTTAATGTCTGAAGAGCCCACCTGGGTACATATTGACCAGTGGGAGAAACAGAAACAGACATTTGGGCTGAATTAGACAATGTATTTATACTACCAGACCACATTGTGTGTTTTATTTTGGTAGTCAACCATATGTTCTCTGAATATCAGAAACTATGTAAGCGAAGATCTAAACCAAGTGCCACGTCTAGTTATCTCATCTTTACCATGATATTTTCTCCTTGGATGTGATGCTGCCTGAGTAAAGAATCGTAAGTGGAGGTGTGTGTCTGCTATCAATCACACACACACACATACGCAGGGAAATGTATGTAAGTGTGTGTTAGAGTGAGCAAAACGCCCACCTAAGCTCAGCTGTGCTGTGTGATCATTATTATGACAGCTGAGCAGCAGAGGAACCACGGTTCACTTGCTCAATTTTTAGAGCGCACGAAGCACCTAATGTCAACAGTATGCGTGTGTGTGTGTGAGAGGATGATAACTTTCCTTGCATATTACACAATCACGCAAACCCTGACTGTTTATATTTCTGTCAAGTTAAGCTGCAAATCCCCAACAGAAAGAGATAAATCAGTTTTTAAAAAAGTCTCCTTTTTTTTTTTCACGTTTGCTTTATTTAACTCACCTTTTCCGTGTTTTCCGTGTTTATCCCTCTATCTATCCCAGTGGTGTCAAACTCATTTTGGCCTGTAGGCCAGATACTGCTAAGTCTGACAAGTGGGCCGGGCTAGTAAAATTACATAGAACAAAGAATACGCCCACTTTTTTTCTTTGTATCGTCACTAAAACTATTAATTAAAGAATACATCAATTATAAAATTGTTATAAAATAAATGTTCCTTTTGCACATTATGAACCTGACTCCAGGTGGGTGGTGACCGAAAGAATGAGACCGCGGGTACAAACGGCCGAAATGAGCTTCCTCCGCAGGGTGGCTGGGCTCTCACGCAGAGATCGGGTGAGGAGCTCTGCCATCTGGGAGGAGCTCGGTGTCGAGCCACTTGGGCACGTCCCACCGGGAGGAGACCAAGGGGCAGACCCGGGACCTGCTGGAGAGACTATGTCCCACAACTGGCCGGGGAACGACTTGGGATCCTTCCGGGTGAGCTGGAGAATGCAGCCGGGAGACAGAGGCCTGGGCTAACCGTTTGAGGCTGTTGTCACAACAGCCTCAAACGTGTTCCCAACCCCGGAACAAGCGGAAGATGACGGAACGGAACATTATGAATCTAAGAACTTAAAATAGTTGTGCATTTTGAGCAACACTTTTACTCATTTAACATTTGTTTAATTATGTTATGCATAAATGATCGAGATTGTTACAAATTTGCTAAACATTTAACTCTGTCTGGAGAGTAGTCTGTTCCCCCTCTGCGTCCTGTTTTCCCCCTCCCTCTTGTCTGTGTGTGTGCACAAGTCCCACCTGAAACTCATCTACTCATCTGCTGGAGCATAAATTGCCTAGTTTATCTGTTTTTGTCTTCTTTATTTGGACGTTTTATCAATCTAATAAATCTGCTTGTGATTTTTTCATCTGAACCTGTCTGTTGTGTCAAGGATATATTTTTGGCCTCTGCTCCACATCATGACAAAGTCACAACTTTATGGAACTTGAAAACACTATTTTTCAACATCTGGTCAGCAATTTGAACAAATGAATGACTTCTTTGGTAAATTCTCCCTTGTTTAATATTTGCGGAAGTAGGAGGTTTTGCACATGTGCAGAACCGATCAGGTTATGTAGATACCGATCGGGTAAAGACAAGGCTGAAGAAAAAATGAATAATGCAAAAGCCGCTGACAGACGGTGAACAGACTTAAATATTACCACCTCCTGGTGTTAGTTCTACCACAGTATTGCTTTTATGTTGTGTGATACTAAAACACTGCAACCTCAGTGGACAATTTTAAAACAAAGCATTTTTTAAAAAAATGATTCATGTTTATCCTACTGCCAATGCCAAACCCTCACACCTGGACAATTTTGTACCATTGTCCAGGATTCCTCTAGGCTAGCTGCTTTGCACATGTGTCGGTACCTTTGGCAGGGAGGCTCTGGAACCAGAGCTCTGCGTGGTCATGGTCAGCACCGTGGTGATGCCCAGGCCTACTCGTGCAGGAGCGGCGTCCATGTTGATCCAGAATGATACCCAGGACAAGATGACAATGAGCAGAGAGGGGATGTACATCTGGATCAGGTAGTAACCCATCTGTCGCTCCAGGTGAAAACGAGCCTCAATACAAGTGAATTTTCCTGAAATCAGAATTTCATTCGGTCATTCGATTATCTTCATCATCAGCAAAAATACATTTGTTGTATATTTATTATTATTTTTTTTATCATACAGAATGGTATTTTCCCTCATGGGAAAATTTTTGTGCTGCATTGCACGACAGTAGGCAGTCAAAGACCGCGCCAATGGTGGGAGAAACTGGGGGCCAGGTGTCTTCCTGAGGACACCGAGGTATGAGCGTAGCAGGATTTGAAACGGCAACTCTTCGGTCCAAAGATCGCAATTTTACCACTGAGCTGCACTTCCTTTGTGTTCATTAATAGAGGACAAACTAAGCACGTAGCATGATGACCATGTAACCGAGAAAACATGCATTGTTTATCATTTATCTTGAAAAACATTTTTTTTGTAAAAGTAAATGTGTATCCATTCTCCCAAAGTCACTTCTTGTGAAGTCACGTTGGATGATAATGACCTTCTTACTGGCTAAAACCAAATACGTCCCGCCCTCTTGAGATGCCACCTCAAATTCACATTAGCTTTATAGCCTTTTTGCACCTGAAACTCACGAGACGCGGTCTTTTAGCAAGCTAAGCTAGCGGATCCTTTCGTGTATGCTGAGTGTGAACCGGAGCGATGGCTACAATTTTCTTTTACTCAGCTTGACATTGTTTTGGCTAGGTTTTTTTTTTCTTGTGGTAATCGACAAACCATTAGATCTTGGATTCCTATGCTCAGAACTGTGAACTGAGAACAACTTGTCCCGTCCTCTTGACAAATCTCCATTGTGGTAACAACACAAACTCCCACAATAACAACAAACAATTCCACAAACTGACTGAAAAGAACATTGACTCTGACTTAACAACTAAAATGGGAGCCGCAGGCCCAGAGCCATTGTGGCAAAGTTTGTGCTCCATAAGAAAAAAAAAAGAAGTGGGGGACCGACTTCAGAATAGATGACCAGTTCCTCTAAGAAATCCGGGAGCGCCGAAAGATCTTATTCAGAAATGATCTTATTCAGAAGAAAGTTTCTGACTGAAGGGGCCTGTACTGTCATCTCTATGGACAAGCTATTTGTGAACGGACAACTTCACCGTGACCAAAACACCACTCCCTGGTTTCACAAGAAGCAGATACTGTATGTATCTGCACCTTTCAAACACTCTGCATTGGTGAAACTTTATGTTTTGTAATGTGTGATTCTTCTGCATCAGCACTTGCCCCTGGCTCTTAACTGTCTCTTCTTGGGGGAAAGTAAAATGGGCGGTCTGAATTTTTGAGTCTCTTGGGGGTCGTAGTCTCCGTTGCTGAGACTCTTTAACCTGCTTTACTTAATATACGTATTTATCTCTTTGGTCAATTTCTTTTGGAATTCAAATTTCCATAGCCTTTCACATTGCTGAATCCAGGATATTCTTCTCTGCAACACATTCAACCACCTTTGTGAGGTGGTTGAAGTGGTTTTCTTGTGGGCAAGAAAAGACGTGATAGAGCCATAGTTATCCTGATTGCCAAACCAGAAAATTCAGAGATATGAGTCCTAGTCCCTGTGCTTGGCTTGTTGTAATTTGATTCAACAACCTGAGCTCATTAAAAATGTCTTTGATTGAGCTCAGTTTGTTTTAGTCTTTGATAGAAATCCCGAGATATTTTTAAACACACGGTAAGTGACCTTTTTCTTTACTACCTTCCATCTATCCATCCAGAAGATCTGCTGCCTCTTGCTCCAAGCGCCACACACCAAACAATCATTCACAGTTATCATCAATGGCTCTCTCTTTGGTTTTTATAGAGTAATGTCATGGCTACACTGCTTAACTGGGGTTCTGCTGAATGCCTTTCTGATGTTTTCGACAGTTGCTTCACTGTTTGTGTACTTTTTATACTTAAGATTCAATCGTCTTGATTTGAAGTTGCTTGTTTTCAAGATGGATTTGCCTGCCATTGAACATTCACCCTTTTTTTTTTAACCTGTTTTATTCCATATTGGTCATTGGACCGTTGCAACCCGATCTGGTCGGTGAACAGCCATGACGAAGGGTACTCCTTGAATTCTTGCAATTTTTCTTCAACTACTTCTTTTTATTATTATATTTATTTTGCTCGCGTTCTTATTGGTTTACTTGGTGATGATTCTTAATGACTTGAGTTAAATTGACAAGCTTTTTATTGGCCCAGGTTGGATTTGGCCAAATTGGATTGGCCAAATCCAACCTTGGCCCAATAAAGGCACAATCCAACCCGGGCCTTTATTGGCCTCAAACATTCTGGGACAAAATGTTATGGACTGATGAGACAAAGATTAACTTTTACCAAAGTGATGGAAAGGCTAAGGTTTGGAGAAAGAAAGGATCTGCCCAAAATTCCAAACACACAAGCTCAACTGTCAAACATGGTGGAGGCAATGTCATGGCTTGGGCTTGCATGGCTTCTTCTGGGATGGGCTCAATAATCTTCATTGATGAGGTAACACCTGATGGCCTTTATTGGCCCGGGTTGGATTGGGCCAACCTTGGCCAATCCAGGTGCTGATACTCTGGGCCAATCCAGATACTGTTTTTTGGTGCCATACGAATAAAGTAAAATAGCATATTTCTAAAAGCCCGACATGTGCCAGATTTAATCTATTTAATGAAACTAATTTTCTTGCAAACAAGGTGGAGGACATAAATAATTAACCTCAAACAGCCACTTTTTATTTGGTAAGTAAAACAAACTTTGGTCATTGGGTGGAAAAAAAACCCCATCATGGACAACGTTGTCGGCTTTTAGGTGGGATCCAACATTCACTTTCAAAGACCAAAAGATGTTTAGAATCACTAACAAGGTTATTATTTTCTAATAATTTAGTCTGTGAGATTTTTATATTCAAAGACATTCCCAGCTCAGTTTTATATTCATGGAGACAATCAGTGAAGTGATTGAATTTGCTGAATATCGAGCCCGATAGCAGAAAATAAGAAATCCCAGATGTAACACCAATTTCATTAGCAGCCAAAGAGATTCACAATCACATGTTATCTTCATCTGAGACACATTATCAATAAATTGATACAGAAATGTCCCCCAAATTGAAAATAAGGTGGAAAAATTAAATCAGAAAGAAACAGTGGCAGTGGGAATGAGGGCAAGCCTAGAAGGAGAAAAACTGCCGGGATAGAGAAAGTCAGAGACAGCTTTGGGACAAAATGTCATCTTTCGGCAAATCTTATGGAGCAAAAAAATTCCCAAAACAGAACACTTTAAAAGAAGAAAATCAGATACACACTCAGAGTTGTTGAATGTCAAAATATGCTAAACATGTTGCTAATTCCAAAAAAGAATCTCAAATCTGAACCATCACTTCTAACCTTTTTTTCCTGCCAGATTTGACTAAAAAAATAATTCCACTTTTAGTTGTAGGGTGAATTTTCTTGCGAGACCTACCCACAGAAGATGAATATAAGTCTGCATGATCAGACAAACAGTAATCAATAATAATAATTGTACTTTATAATCTCTCGTGGGAGAATTTCCCAGATGCATTGCACTGCAGCAGGCAACCATGATTGCGCCAATGGTGGGAGTAACTAGGGGTTAGGTGTCTTCTCCAGGCACACGTAGGCATGAATTCAATGGGAATCAAATGAGCAACTCTTTGGCCCAACGACCGTTCCAGAGACTAGACTGTAAAATATTCCAATACACAGCCAGCCTGGTCAATGTGTTTCTACAAGATCTTAAATGGTCCCATTTTTGTAGATATGTATGAATTTTAGTCTTCCTGTTGTTAGCTGACATGAATTAGATAGATAAAATCTTTATTAATCCCCCGCAGGAGAAATTCTGGTGTCCAGCAGCAACAAAAATCATGTACATACAAAATAAATAAAAACAACATACATACAATAATAAAATAGGACTCAGTTCCTTCCAGAAACATCTGATCGATTAAATTGCCTGAGGGCTGGAGGGATGGGAGACCTCCTAAAGCGTTTAGTCCTGCAGCGCAGTGAGAGGAACCTGTTACTTTGGGTCGTCTTCTGGGTCGAGATAACACTGTGTTGAGGGTGACGAGGGTTATTCAGGATACCCTGCATTAAAGCCCTCATCCTTCCTCCAAAACAGCTCCCACAGAGTCTACATTTCTCCCCACCACAGATGCACATTTTCTTATCAGTCTGTCCAACCTATTGCTGTCCCTGGCGGTCAAGCTGCCTCCCCAGCAGACGACTGAAAAGAAAACTGCAGTTGCCACAACAGACTAGATGTTCAACATGTGACCACACACGAAAAGTTTTAAGCGTTCTTAAGAAAAACAACCTGCTCTGTCCTTTCTTATGCAGGGCCCGAGCCTGCTTTGACCAGTCCAGTTTGCAAACCAGGGTATTTATAGGTTTAAACAACCTTGATGTGATTTTATTCTGCCAAAGCCCATCATGCTCCCAGTTGTTGTTCTCCATACAACGTGTATGGATTCTGTACTTGTTTGATTTCTTGTCATTTAGTTCCAACAAATAAACTCCTTCAACGTGCTTGGTGGAAAATTTCACTTCTACATAAAATTCACTAGACACCTTGGCGATATATGGCTCTGCTTGAAAATCACAACAGACCAGGAGTCTCTGAAATACAAATAAAAAAAACGTAAAAAAAAACATGCTGTCGATCTTCAAACCACCTTTACTTTTTATCTTTATTTTGATGCTCAATTTAAACATTTTGCAAGTTGTGTTGATAATTTCTACATGACTAAAAAGTGTAAATTGTTCATCGTCTAACTAGAATTTATTGCTCAAACTTAAATAAACAAGAGGTGATTTTTTTTTGTATAAATAGAGTTATCTGATGCGTTTAGACAGGTAGTAAAATTCTGAGCAAAACAACTAGATTTTTGCTACAAACAGGGTTCTGTTTTGTTTGCTTATTAGCTGTAGCTGTCGGATTGGACACCATAGAAAAATGATGCCTTTTCCAGCTGTCGGAGTTTTTGATGTAACAGCAGCATGAATAAGCAGATAAAATTGAGAAAATATAACAATCTCTTCAAATGAAAGAAATCTCAGTCTTTTTTGCTGTCAAAAAAATAAGGATGACAAAACAATAGAAAAGCTTTGAAGAGCGCAGACCTTCACCAGGTTTTGCAGGAAAAGGGTGCTCCTTTTTTCTTCTAGCCGACAGGTACAGGTTGACAGCCTGTACAGGTCTACAGTCTACGTAAGGACCATGCGGCGGTATCTACAACCAGTACGCCATTACACTTACACTTATTGCCAATGTGAACTAACTAACCAACACATTTGAGAATATGATCAGTGGTGGAAAAATCCATGTATGCATAATGAGAAAATAAAATTCT
The DNA here is from genome assembly GCA_902685375.1 of Neostethus bicornis. NCBI lineage: Eukaryota > Metazoa > Chordata > Actinopteri > Atheriniformes > Phallostethidae > Neostethus > Neostethus bicornis. The sequence goes on along the minus strand of CACRXE010000076.1, from coordinate 6,044,899 downwards.
TAATTTTTATTGTCTTGTTTTTTGTGCAACATTAAAAGCAGAAAAAGCTAAAGTTAGCCAAAAAGATAAAGTTAGCTAAAAAGCTAAAAATGGCTTTTCTAGATAACACCTTCCATCATTTAATCGTTTGCATTTGAATATCCACCCACACACAGTCACACACACACACACATAGACAGAAATAAAAGTCAATCTCAGGCCATGTCCACACGTAGACGTATTTTTTTAAACGCATATCTGCTGTCCTTCGTTTTAGGAAAACGCTCCCGTCCACACGTAACCATTTTCAAAATATCCGCGTCCACACGGAGCCGTATAAATACGCTTCTGAGTGTGATTATGAGCATGCCAGACCAGTAGTGGGCAGTATTGATGTAAATGTAAGTTCTGAGCTATCCAATCAGAACACCTCTCTCGTCATTTCAGCAGCATGTTTCCATGCTGCCCACCGTCTGCTTTTGTAAACAAGGACGCACACGAAAACGTACGTGCATTACTAGTCGCTGGTAGTGACGCATAAAAACGCAAATCTCCGTTTTTGCACGTCCACACGCAAACGCAAAAACAGAGTCTCCCAAAATCTCCACTTTGGCCAGAGATGTCAAAAACGCCGGTTTTGAGTGAAAAAAACCTCAATTTTTTGTATATCTTTATCCATAAACGGATAAAAATATGTATTTTCAAAAATACCTGGCTACGTGTGGACGGGGTCTCAGTTCCAGCTGGAAAGACATTAATGGCCTGTTCAAGAAACCCACTTCTTAAAGTGCCAGCCAAAACTTTTTACTTTAAAAAGAGCCCTTAAAACAGTCCTAGACCCATATGGTGACCCGCATCACCTCCAAAATTTTAATCACTTCTTCACCTTCTCACTGTGAATATATCCTTAAACCTTTGTAAAATTCCACCCATCTGTAAAAGTACAGATAATTAGGCAAAAAAAAAAATACTTAAGTAAAAGTAAAAGTACCAATAAAAAAAAATCTACTTAAGTAAAAGTACAAAAGTAATTGGTGTAAATTTTACTTTTTAAGTAAAAAGGAAAAGTATTCGAACGTAATTCAAATGTTATTTTTTGTGCTGTAGGGTCACAAATAAATACTCTGCAGGGGCATGACCCCCCTTCCCCGCCTCTTTTGGTCTACAAAAAAAAAAGAAGAAAGGACAGGGGACTAGTCAAGCTATCCCCTAGCAGGGCCAGCAAATGGTCCACCAAAATGCAGGAAAATGACACTTGTTTTTTTAAAATGTTCTGGAGGGGAGGCTCCCCATAATCCTATATTGGCTTTGTTAATTACCTCACGCCCCCCCCCCCCTTCTTTCCTTTAGAAAATTCTAGATCCGCCCCTGCCCTGTGTAACGATGGCTCAACTTTTTATTTAAAAGTAAACACAACCAACAACGATCTTCTGACGCTTTTTAATTTGTGCTATATTTGATGTTGGCTTTTTGGCGCTGAATGAATGCGGAAAATGTTTACTTTCGATTCTAATCAACTGCTTCTTTTGATTTTGGCGATGCGGCTTCAAGATGCGCTAAAAAAAAAAAAAAAAAAACGTGTATTTTTCAAATTCCTGAACGAAAATGTAACGAAAAATGTAAAACACACTTCTAAAAAGTAGCGAAGTAAAAGTACAGATATTTGCTCTAAAAATGTAGTGAAGTAAAAGTAAAAGTACCGGTCTTAAATTTTACTTAAGTAAAGTACAGATACACATTTTTTTTTTTTACCTAAGTACAGTAACGAAGTACATTTACTTCGTTACGTTCCACCACTGGTCTGTTTTGCTTATCAATTATCTTTTTTGTTTTTTGTGCACAGTGTGCTGTTTGTCCTCCAGACACGATGCCGGAGGCGCTGTTGATGGCAGGCATCGCTTGATGTTCTTCTTGTCAGAGTTGAAGAAGTACCCAGTCAGAAATATCACCTGCTTCTCCAGATTTGATCTCTCTGTTCCCCTAAGATGCCTCTGACCTTACACACCCACTGAGAGTCAAAAATTACATTCAGTTACAGAGAAGATGAAGGAGCCTTTCAACTGAGAGCCTACAGAGTATCGTGGAGTCGGTGAGCGATAACATGAAGAGAATGAAATACAGAAGAAACCTGTTCGCTAAGCGGTCTGGGTAGCAGTTAAAAAGAGACTTAAATGTATCCCCTTTTGTCTTTTCTTGTACAAAGTTTATATCGAACCCTTCTTGATTCTAGTCATCAAAAACTCAATGACTTCGAAGCTTAACGATCAGCTTAGGCTTTCAGAAAAGAGACATTTATCATCACCACTTACCGTATTTTCCGCTCTATAAGGCGCACCTAAAAACCTTAAATTTTCTTCAAAGTCCACGATGCGCTTCTTAACCCGGAGCGCCTTACATATGGATTAATATTAAGCTACAACACGTGTCGCAACTGCGGTAAGCAGCCGCCGACTCCATTTCCCCCGTAGAAGAAGTAGTGCGCGGTGCATGCTGGGATAAATGAAAGGGCGTCTCATTTCCATTTGTGTGTTTGTGTAAAGACCCGGAAATGGCTCCTACCAAGAGACACTGTTACACCGCAGAGTTTAAACTCAAGGCGATCGGTCCAGCAGTAGAACACGGGAATAAAGCCGCAGCGAGAAGCACAGCACCGTTTAGTGAATGCATAACGTAACCCCAGCCTTTACAGTAGCGCCTTATAATGCGGTGCCTTATAGTGCGGAAAATACGGTACTTCTCTGGGTAACTTTTCAGTTGTTACCTATTTGGTTTGACTAAAACAAAACTTATCCAGTGATACAGCATCGGTGATCAAAGCGAGGCATACTGCAGTGGACCTATTTACATTGCAGTACTTTAGCAACAGTAACAAATGCCCCTCCATCTCCTTCTGTAATGTAATGAGCACACTGGGTCTCATAATAAACTGCAAGATAGCCACAGAGCAAGATGGCCGACGATCCATTTAATCAAAGACGATCAATGGAGGGCAGCACCATCAGTTAGAGTTAACCCTGAAAGGCTGGGGGAAGAGAGGAAAGCAGGAGGGGCCGGGAAATAGCAGGATTGAGCCAAAAAGAAAGATATGGAAGACAGGAGGAAAGAAGGATGGAGAAAATGACAGCAGCAGGAGAAGGAGGGGTCGGAGGAGAGTCGATGAGGTTGGACTTGATTTATAGCAGTGATACACTTCAGAGCTTTTAAGTGCTGTCCATATTTTCCATCTGATAAGAAGATTGAAATTATTCAGCCGAGCCCATATCTCACTATGGAAGCTGTGTGTGTGTGCGTGCCTTACTTAATGCTCAGCTCACTTTTGGAAGCCCTGCAAACATCTGAGTTTTGCTTAAACTTTTCTTCTCATTTCTCTTGTAAATAATAGATTCATGAATTTATGAAGGTTTCTCAGCTCTCCATGTCGGAAAATTAATTTATTAAATTCCTGTTTTTGTGACACATACACAGAGTGATCCGGCCATATTGTCTTTTTAGTACAAAACTCAAAGACGGTAAAGAGATAAATTGCACAACTCCCCGAAAAGTCCATTAATCTGTCGCTGGACCACACACACAACCATCAACACAAACGCTCATTCCTGGGGGCAATTTTGTTTCAAGCCTCGTCCCCACCCAGGATTCAAATCCTAATCGTCTTGCTGTGAGGCTACAGTGGCCACTGCACCACCGTGCAGACTTTTAATTTCTTTTTAAAACTTAAACTATTAATGCTTTGCCACATGGAAAATTTGCTCAAGAATTTGGATAAGAATAGATTTAGATCCAAAGATAGTGAGGCGACCTCTCAAAGGGATATCCTTCCTCTGTGCGGCTCATTCTGTGGCATGAGCCCCAGCATTACTGAATATGGCCAAATTCTTCCCCAGCATGGGATGATGTTTAGTATATTCTAAAATATTGGCAGTTAAAGCTTTTCCATAAAAATAAATCATAAAGACGTGTTGCTTAAAAGTAGACAATCTTCACGCCTTTTACGATATCCTCGGAATTCTATTGGAACAACTGAAACTACTCTTCACCATGGATACAAACAGCCTGCTACTAAATTTAGAAAGAATAAATATTAAACAGAAATAATAAAAAAAAACTTAGGCAAAGTATTTCAGGGTCCGCCTCTTAGGCAGGGTTTTGGGGAGGCATCCTAACCAGATGCCTGAGCCACCCCATCTGGCTTCTTTCGACCCAGAGGAGTGCCGGCTCTACTCCAAACTCCTCCTGGATGGCAGAGCTTCTCACTCTATCTATGAGTGAGAGCCAAGCCACCCCGCGGAGGAAGCAAATTTCGGCTGTTTGTATCCGTGATCTCGTTCTTTCGATTCTAACATAAATTTGTTTATTCTTTTATGTTTTTGTAAGTACTCGTATTCACTGTTCAGAATCACGCTACAATGCTTTTAATATGTTTTATGCAAAACACTTTAAATGTCTTGTACATAAAATGCGTAACACAAATTAATTTCATTTCTTCAAACAAATCGAAAGGAAGTGGACTGTGTCTGTAAATGGGCTTTATGACGACTTTGTATTAAGTTTGTGTTGTATAAATATAAATATTTAGACGAGGATTTAAACTTCCGAAGCATTGGACAACTATCATAAGTAAACTTTTAATCAAACAGATCAATGGAGCGTGATCAACAGGTCGTTAAATAACCAATAATAAGCATAAATTGGTACCGTTTGCAGCTTATGATTCCTACTCTTCTTCTTTAATAATGTTCTTCTATGTGATGTTTCAGGTAATAACATCTATTTTTTTAAATATATTTGCATGAAATCATGCTTGATCTGCTAGGAATCTTAAATTTGGCATCTAAAAATTCTATAAAATCGTATGTCTGTAGAAATTTTCTGTTTGATTTCCCACAAAATATTTACAAGATTCATCCTCAGTGACTCAGAACAGAGAAGAGATTGCATAAAGAATTTTTTCTGAGGCGTACTTTGCTGCACGGTGCACTTATCCCAAAATTATTTGGGATTACTGAAGCTCACCATACAGCACTTGTTTCAGATTTCACCCGTTTTCTGAACTGTTCAGTCCTGCACAATTTTGCAGGAAATACAAGAGCCTGTCAGGGCAAGTAAAGAGATGAGAGGTAGGGTACATCCTCAACAGGTGACCACTCTGTTGCTATGACAATTTAACAAAGTAAAATTAGTCCAACCTGCATATTTTTTTGGTATGTGCATCAGAGGTAAGATCGGGCCTAAAAAATTCAGCCCGACCCGACCCGAGCCCGCGATATTAAAACCCGACCCGGCCCGAGCCCGACCAATCAACGTGATTTGCGGGCCCGAGCCCGAAACAAGCCCGACATGTCATATTTTATTTGTGAGGACTCGGGAGGGTTATTTATAAATAGGAACATTTTCAAGAACACGTTTTTTAATGAAAAAAAAAATCGCACTATCGGACCCTTAACGCGCTTGTCTGTGATGGCCTGCTTAGCACGAACAGGAAGGGCAGCCTCTGAAACAAATGATAAAATAGATCTTTGACGATCATCACTTTTGCCAGTCCAGCTGTTTAAATGCCTACTCAGCATCGAGGTGCCAGTCTTTTTGCTCTTATATGAAAGCAAAACGCCACATTGACTACATCCAGCATAGCCAACGCAAGTTTCTGTAGCATTTTGAACAATAAATTTGAAGCTTTTCCACACCTCACTCTTACCGGTGTGTGTTTGTCTTTTCAGTTCTCTGGCTTTTAGTTTATCCTTAACTTCTTACTCCTTCATATTGGGGATACCAGTTCAAAATAAATAAAATAAAGACGTGCGCAGGGGAGGATTACCAACTTAAGAGGAGGCGTTCACGTGCGCAGAGCATGCGCTGGCTTTGCGGATCCTGTTTAGTAGTGAAACATTACTTCTCTGTTTTAATTTTATAACAAGTATTTATTAGTTTAGTACACACACCTCGTTTTAGTTTAAATTTTATAAACATGTATGTATTAAAAAAAAAAAAAAAGTGCGCAAGGAGAGCATGTAACTCCTCAGTTTTTCCGGACATGATCCTTTCAAAGTTCGTATTTCCCAAATAACGTTATCTTACATGGAGGTGACTCCAGAAGGTTTTTTGTTGACTTTTATATCTAAGAACTGCAGTCTTTGGACCATTGGGGAGATGGTGGCTCAGTGGTTTGAGCATTTGCCCGTGGACTGGAAGTTAACCAGAAGTTCGCAGGTTTGCATCCCTCTGAGTTCATGTCCAGGGTCCTTGGAGAAGACACCTAAACCCCCGGTTTCTCCCACAATTGGCGCTGTCATAGGTGGCAGCCTGCTGCGGTGGAATGCAGCACACAAATTTCCCAGTTAGGGATTGATTAAATTAAATGAATTACTCTATTCATCCCTCACCGGGGAAATTTGTTTGCTGCACTCCTTACACCGCAGCAGGCTGCCCTTCGACAACGCCAATGGTGGGAGAAGCGGGGTTTAGGTGTCTTCTCCAAGGATCCTAGACATGCTCTCTGTGGGACGCGAGACTATTATTAAAGTATATTAAAAAAAAAAAAAAAGGGTGTAATTTGCTTTTCGTATGATATCGTTTCTTGCAATAATTTTTTATGTAATCCTTGGTGAAGCTTTTTTTTCCCACCAAACAATTTTTTTGTTTTAAACATTAACCACCGGAAAAGGGTGAAATGCCCCCTGCGGGTCAGGGACAGGGTCCTGCCCCAAGTGGAGGAGTTTAAGTATCTCGGGGTCTTGTTCATGAGTGTGGGAAGGATGGAGAAGGAGATCGACAGGCGGATCGGTGCGGCGTCAGCAATAACTAGGACGCTGTATTGGTCTGTCGTGGTTAAGAGAGAGCTGAGCTGAAAAGCAAAGCTCTAGATTTACAAGTCGATCTACGTTCCTACCCTCACTTATGGTCACCAGCTGTGGGTGGTGACCGAAAGAATGAGATCGCGGGTACAAGCGGCCGAAATGAGCTTCCTCCGCAGGGTGGCTGGGCTCTCACTCAGAGATCGGGTGAGGAGCTCTGCCATCCGGGAGGAGCTCGGTGTCGAACCGCTCCTCCTCCAGGTTGAGAGGAGCTAGATGGAGTGGTTCGAGCATCTGGTCAGGATGCCCCCCGAGCAACTCACGGGCGAGGTGTTTTGGGCACGTTCCACCAGGAGGAGATCAAGAGGCAGACCCTGGACCCGCTGGAGAGACTATGTCTCACAACTGGCCGGGGAACGACTTGGGATCCTTCCGGGTGAGCTGGAGAATGCAGCCGGGGTGAGAGAGGCCTGGGCTACCCGTTTGAGGCTGTTGCCCCCGCGACCTGACCCCGGAACAAGCGGAAGATGACGGAACGGAACATTAACCTTTTTTATTGAGAATGAACTTTAATATTTTTCAATTAAACCCTGGCGGGAAACGTCTCATCTCTTCATTAGAAACATTAAATTTCACTTACATAATGATAGGTGTTGAAATAATTAAGCACTGCTCTTAATTAAGTTGATCATCTCGGAGGCTAAAAGATTCAAGGACAAGCGGACGTGCTGCCTTTTGTTTGGGTGAAGAAATCTTTCACCCAAACATGCTTAAACACATTATCTGCCAGAGAACAAAAGCCCCCTGCAATGCAGCAGAAAGCGTAATTAGTATTTCAAACAGGCCTTTTTCAGCGAGCGTACGTGTTTGTCCGTGGATGGAGGCATGGAAAGAAATAAAATGAAAACAGTCTTTAGAGGACTGAAAGCGAGAGAGGGATACTGGGAAATGCCCCCGCTTTTCTTCGAGTCACAACAGACTACGGATAATAAATCTGAGGAAAGCGACACCTTAATTCCCTCTTAATGCTTGATTGGGAGGCAGTGAGCTGCCACACACGCGTGCACGGTCGCAAAGGAGCATTGCTGGAGAGGAACAGTCTGCAGATGAGATGAGAAAATGCCAGGAAAAGAAAAGGATGGAGGCGAGAGAAGTGGTGTTGGAGGTTAATTGTCCTTGAAGAATTTATGTCGGCCTCACCGAGGGATTGAAAGGGACAATAGAAGTTTGGGTCGTTCAGATGTGACACAGATTCACAGCATTTTCAGACTCACTGCTCCGATTAAACAAGTACCTTAACATGCTGTTTGCCCGCGTTCCACGTTGATTGTGATTAAAAACTATCATAATTGGTCTTAAACTGTTGGGTTCCGTTCCGTCATCTTCCGCTTGTTCCGGGGTCGGGTCGCAGGGGCAACAGCCTCAAACGGGCAGCCCAGGCCTCTCTCACCCCTCTAGCTCACCTGGAAGGATCCCAAGTCGTTCCCCAGCCAGCTGTGAGACATTGTCTCTCCAGCGGGTCTGGGGTCTGCCCCTTGGTCTCCTCCCGGTGGGACGTGCCCAAAACACCTCGCCTGCGAGGCGCTCGGGGGGCATCCTGACCAGATGCCCGAACCACCCCATCTGGCTCCTCTCGACCTGGAGGAGGAGCGGCTCGACACCGAGCTCCTCCCGGATGGCAGAGCTCTTCACCCGATCTCTGAGTGAGAGCCCAGCCACCCTGCGGAGGAAGCTCATTTCGGCCGCTTGTAACCGCGATCTCATTCTTAACTGTTGGGTTTTCCTGTGAATCCAAGTTCTCCATCTAACCCTGTCTTCTGCATCATCTTCTTTCACACCAACTACCTTCCTGTCGTTAATGTCGTTTAATATCCACAGCATTAAAAAATAATCAGCATAATTTTAAACTAACACAGTGGCACAAGGCTTGAAACACTGGACTTTCCGTGTGGATTTTGCATGTTCTCCCTGTGTATGCGTATGTTTCCTCTGGGTGCTCCCGTTTCCTCCCACTCTCAAAAAGCCATATGTGTTAGGTTGATTGGCCACTACGAAATTCCTTCTAGGAATAAGTATGTCTGTGGATGGTTGTGTATGTGTGGCCCCGCGATGAACTGGCGACTTGTTCGGGGTGTATCCTGCCTCTCGCCATGAATCAGCCTGTAAAGGCTCCGGCACTTCCTGCAACCCTCCAAGGGATGGACTGCTCAAATGATGAATGAATGAATGAATGAATTTTAAACTATGTAAAGGCATGCCGTGGTAAAAATGTTCTCCAGTAGGGTAATTCAGCCAATTATTGGCCCAATTCTTCTTCTGTTTTTAGCAATTCCCTTCAGCAAGTCAGTTTCTTCCATCTAACCCTATCTGCTGTATCCTCTTTGGTCACACCAACTATCTTCATGTCTTCCTTCACTGTATCCATGAACCTCCTCTTTGGTCTTCCTCTAGGCCTCTTTCCTGGTGGTTCCAAACTCAGCATCCTTCTGCCGATGTACTCTCTCTCCTCTGTACATGTCCAAACCATCTCAGTCTGGCCTCTCTGACTTTATCTCCAAAACCTCTAACATGTGCTGTTCCTCTGATCCTGTCCATCTTGGTCACTCCCAGAGAGATCCTCAGCATCTTCATCTGTGCTACCTCCATCTCTGCTTCCTGTCTTTTTCCCAGTGCTACTGTCTCTAGACCAAACAACATGGTGGGTCTCACCACGATTTTGTACACTTTCTCTTTCATTTTAGCTGAAACTCTTTTGTCACACATCCTGCCTGATACTTTTCTCCACCCGTTCCAGACTGCTTGCACACACTTCTTCACCTCTTTTCCACACTCTCCATTGCTCTGGACTGTTGATCCTAGGTACTTAAAATCTTCCACCTTCTTCATCTCTTCTTCCTGTAACCTCACTTTTCCATTTGGATCCCTCTCATTCACACACATATCATTATTCAAAGGAATAAAGAAATCTGTTGGAGGAAGATTGACCAAAACTGATACTATTATAAAATTAAATTTATTATAAAATTAAATGTCATGTAAATCTTTTAAGTTTATCCAATAAGATTAACTTTGGAGTGAAAAAAAAAAAAGTTCATCCAAATTCATCACGTCTCCATTCCATAATTTAGCAATTTTTCTAAGATACTGAGAATGCCAACGCTTCTACTAGGGAGTCAGCAAGCAAGAAGCAGGGTACACCACAGCTCACCAGGTTTAAGACAGCTCACCGGTCTTAAACCGTAGAAAAATGGCTCATTTTTACATCCCAACGAAGTCAGCGAACAATTACGAAGAACTGTTCTGAAACTTTCCAAGAAGCTCCAAGCAAAAGTTAAAAAGAATGAGGTGTAAAAGTTGATTAAAATGAGGTTAAAATTGGCTTTTTTGTTTATTCAAGGAAAATCCGCACAAACTAATTAAAAACAGGGAATCAGTGAAGTTGTGAGTCGTTGGATTAGAATTAAATGGACATGGTGACTTTGGTCCACTGCACTTTATGGAACTAAAGGTGTATCCACTTCTTGCTATCGTACTTGCCTGGACAAATTTTGGTGACCGTCTGGTAGTCTGAATGATTTAGACAAATCAGACGTCTCAACTGAAACGATCTTTGGCTTGGACTCATCAAAGATATCCAAAGTGATTATAAAGTGTGTGTCTGAGCATTATGTTGCTGTGTGTGTGTGTGTGTGAGTGCATTAAAATTATTTATGAGTGTGTTTCTGAGTAGTGTCAAGGCTTTTCGTCTGAAGGTGGATCATTCATTTTCTCTGTGGCGACAGCAGACGTCAACCTCGTCCAGAGTAACGACTTTGAACATAAACAAGATTTTCAAGATACATTTACATTTGTTAAAACTAGTTTTAATCAGAACAATGATGAAAGGATAACATTTATATGCATTTTGGGACTTTTAGAAGAATAAATAAATGAAAAATGTTTTTGCTTCTTTGTAGAACTTCTTTTTTTTTTTTTGACTATCCGGCCATTTTTCTGTTTCCTTCATACGACATGTAAACGTATAGGTGGTGTTTCAACATCGTAAAGATGGTGGAATGGCTTGGTGGACTGGACAGATGGTTTTCAGCCACACCTGAAGGAGGAATAAACAGAGCGTGGCAGCGGCCCCCATCTAGTCGTCCCACTCCTTGCTCATCCTCCCCTCCATTTTCACACACAATCCTTTTTTTAAAATTTTTTTTTTACATACTTAGGTTAGGTGTCTTCCCCAAAGACATCTAGACATGAGCTCAGTTGGATTCGATCCTGCGAACTTCCGGAGAACTTCTACCGCAAGGGAGACCATTCTACCCAATGAGATAACGCCTCCCCCCCTCACACTCAATCTGGCTTTTCTCGACCTGGAGGAGCTATGGCTTTACTCTGAGCTCCTTCCGGATGACAGAGCTCCTTACTCTATTTCTGAGTGAGAGCCCAACCACTCTGCAGAGGAAACTCATTTCGGTTTCTTGTATCTGCGATCTCGTTGTTTCAGTCACCACTGACAGCTGACCATAAGGAAGGAAAGGAATATACTGCAGATCAACTGGTAAATCGAAAGCTGTACTTTTCAGCTCAGCTCTTTCTTCATCACGACGGACCGATGCAGCGTTCTGATTATTATGGACGCCGCACCAATCCGTCTATTGATCAACCGCTCCATCCTTCCCCCACGCTTGAACAAGACAGAAGCAAGGCTGCTATTTTATGCCATCAGTCCCTCTGACCATCACCAACCAATCACTCGTACACATCATTCAGACTGGGCAACATGGGTGAAGTGTCGTGCCCAGGAACACATTGACAATTTAATCTCAATAGTCGTCCCACTGTGGCACCTGGGGTTCCAGTGGTCACCCATCCAAGTACTGCCCAGGCCCAGCATGCTTAGCTTCTGAGGTCTGACGGGACGGGATAGGCTGGAATGGCCCCATACCAGAAACCACATGCCACTAACACAAGAGCATATTTTTTTCCCCAAAGAACAAGATAAGCATAAATTGTCTTAGTGCAAGCAATTCACGTTTGGTCCTTTCATCCCACAGGGAGAAACATTTTTTATGTAAATCCCATAAAACATGAATATAAACATGTCTGTGCTAACTTTGCTAACATGATGCACAGCCACAAATGAGATTCACTTTGTGTTGCGTACCGCGCAGGATGAGGGACTAAGTAGGGAGTCAAGTTAGGGGGAATTTAGGGTGAGGCGTTAGCTCTGTGGTAGCATGTCTGTCCTTGGACTGGGAGAAGCCTGTTCAATTCCCACTGAGCCTATGTCTAAGTGTCCCTGGAGAAGACCACCTAACCACTTGGTTACTCCCAGCATTGGCACAGTCATGGTTGCCTGCTGCAGTGCAGGGCAGCAAAAGTAATTTCCTCATGAGGGATAAATATAAGACGACAAAAACTAAAAAAAAACAGCGTCAAAACGGAAGTGAAACTAAATAAATGTACAGGTTTTTTCAGTGAATTTTGCATTTTCGAGAAAACAAAGGGTACAAGGTTTATCTGTATGTGCTCTGAGGCAAGGTTAACCCTAAAGATGAACCCAAATCCAAGGCTTAGGATTAACCCTACCCCTAAGGATTAACCCTAACCCAAGGCTTGGGGTTAATCCCAACCCAAGCCTTAGGGTTAACCCTAACCCTAAGAATTAACTCTAACCCAAGGTTTAGGGTTAACCCTAACCCAAGGCTTAGGGTTAACTCTAACCCAAGCCTTAGGGTTAGCCCTAACCCTAAGAATTAACTCTAACCCAAGGTTTAGGGTTAACCCTAACCCAAGGCTTAGGGTTAGGGTTAACAGGGTTAGGGTTAACAGGGTTAGGGTTAGGGTTAACCCTAACCCAAGGCTTAGGGTTAGAATAACCTTTTTTCAAGGAACTTCGTTCAATCAGTGTAAATGTAATAAAAAAAAAATCTGTACATAATTAATGCTAATAGCTCTTTTAGGCCCACCTTTCTCTGAGCAAATACTTTGAAAGAAGCGCCAACTTGAATTGTTAGGACAGAGAACTTAAAACCAGCTCTGGTAATTGTAGATACCTGTGTTGTAGTGCTTGGTGCAGTAGCGAAGGTCCTTCTCCTCCTTGAGTATAAACTGAGGTAGCGTCAAACCATCGGCTACCTGCACAGCTCCTTTCTCATCCCACTCAAATATGAGGTCGTTCATTGTGTAGCCAACTGTAGGGGGAGAGCAGGGATCAGCAGGTTAGTGTTCACATCGCACCGCGGCTCATTTGAAGATGATCTTTGTGTTTCAGCAGGAGGTTGACCTCCCTCAGTGTTGAACAGTTTAATAGGTCAGATCAATGCAAAAAACAAAATCCTGTTAACGGCTGAGCGCAGTGTTGACACATAACACTCTACTGCTACCTGACAGGGAGGGAGTAATGTCCCCGAGAGATTCAGCAAGGAAATATACAATCATATTCTCAGAATGAGTGCAAACTGTAACTAATACTAACTGAAAAAAAACGACATTCTGAGAAATGGAGAAGCATCAATGGAAAATATTACCTGGAATATTTTCTTTACCTTTGAGATGGAGTAAATAAAACAACATAACAAGTGAAAATTGTCAAAATTCCAAAGAGAGGGGAAAAAAATGCACTAAAATAAACCATCTATAATGTAAAGTTTTACATCAAACTTTGATTTATTCTAAACTTTTGGTCCTACTTCATTTTAATATAACTTAAAACCAAAATAGAAGGGATGACCGATGGGAGGTAAACCAACGTGTTGTTCAATCATGCAAACTATATAAACCCTTCAAACACAGAACCAGGATTTTAGATGCTATTGGAGGCGAGATAAGCTAGGTCGATTTTTGTGGGTGTTTTTAGACATTTTAGAGCAGGGGTGGGCAAACTTTTTTGTTCGCGGTTCATATTGACTTCCAACATTTGACAAAAGGGCCGGAACAGGAGCAGAAGTATGGCTTGCTTTGGTAACCGCTAGATTAGACCGATAGAATGGCGTGCTAGATTTTAAATGAGTGCACTAGCTGTTACATCAAGAGCGTTGAATTTTAAAACTAGCATGCTAGGTCTGAAATCTAGTGCGATAGCGCTTAAAAACGTACATTAAGCGGTGCTAGGTTTAAAATCTAAGTGCTTGATGTTTGTAACATTTTGCTTGTTTTAACATCTAACATGCTTGTTTATGTGCATGTATTGGCGCTGATGGCTTTCCATATCTGTGCACACTGTTTATTTTGACAGTGTGCACATCACGGAGACACATTTTAATGGAAGCAGTGTTGTTGTTTTCTCAACAAAGTCAATATATCTAGAGTCTGCCATCCAGTGAGGAAACATCAGCATTGCAGGGGAACAAAAACGTTAACATGGTTTATTTATCTAATGTTTTCAAGTTCGGCGGGCCAGATTACAACGTTTAACGGGCCGTATGTGACCCGCGGGCCGTACTTTGCCCATGCTTGTTTTAGAGGCATGGTACATTGACACCAAACAAAAAATACTTCAACGCATGTTACAAATGTTCAGAGGTCCGTTGGTAAAACTAGTCATATCTGAATAGTGTTTTAGAAAAGTAGGACTATTTGCAGTTGTCCACATACTAACCTTTGATAACTGAGTCATTTTTGACCATCAAAGACTGGCTGTAGCAAATGGGTAATCCTAATTGTGTACAGTGAACTATGTTTGAATCAGTGGTTTGACGTGTATGTGTGTGTGTAAACACTCACAACTTTCCAGCTGCATGATGCAGGTCTGCACATCCATTGGGAAGTTCTTTAGATCCATTGGGCAGGCCAAGACCAGTGTGATTCTGCAAACATAACACAGAACAATTCAGCCTGTTATTTTTCCCCTCAAAAAAAAAAGTGTCGACGGACAAAAATGACTACTTCTAATCAAAGATTTCGGATCCTCTATTCAAGCTTTAGGGATCCGTGTTAGTCCCAAGAAGATATGAAGCACCCTAAATAAAATGAAAATATTCAAGTAAAGGATGAATGAAGCATTCAAATTTGAAAATAAAAAATTAATTAAAAAGCTGAAAAAAATAAAACCCTTTTTTAAAAAACTCAGAGCTTCTTGTAATTTAACAATAAAAAGCAATCAGATAAACAAGCTGTTCTGAAAATGAAGAAATGAAAAAAAAAACCCAAAGAACTGATTGAAGGAGCTGCCGAATTTAGGAGAAAAAGCAACGAACCAAACAACCTTAAATCGGAGTTTAGTCATCCAACCTAATTTGCCAACTTTCACTTGCTCTATAATTTCACAATAATTCTAAAGTAAATATGAGTCTCATCTCTCTGATCAATTGTCAAAGAAAACATATATATCGTATCGTGTTTAACACAGTCCCTGTCTCCAAATGAACCATCTGTTAAAGAAGAGGAATGAAGATTAGTCAGAGAAAGACAAAGTACATGTGTGTGAATGAGAGGGATCCAAATGGAAAAGTGAGGTTACAGCGAGAAGAGATAAAGAAGGTGGAAGATTTTAAGTACTTAGGATCAACAGTCCAGAGCAATGGGGAGTGTGGACAAGAGGTGAAGAAGTGTGTTCAGGCAGGCTGGAACGGGTGGAGAAAAGTATCAGGTGTGATGTGTGATAGAAGAGTTTCAGCTAAAATGAAAGGAAAAGTGTACAAAAGCGTGGTGAGACCGGCCATGCTGTTTGGTCTAGAGACAGTGGCACTGAAGAAAAGACAGGAAGCAGAGATGGAGGTAGCAGAGATGAAGATGCTGAGGATCTATCTGGGAGTGACCAGGATGGACAGGATTAGAAATGAGTGTATCAGAGGAACAGCACATGTTAGAGGGTTTGGAGATAAAGTCAGAGAGGACAGACTGAGATGGTTTGGCATGTGCAGAGGAGAGAGACCGAGTACATCGGAAGAAGGATGCTGGATTTGGAATCACCATGAAAGAGGCCTAGAGGAATGCCAAGGAGGAGGTTCATGGATACAACTTTTCAGATGACCTCTTCTTCTTCTTCTTTCTGCATTTCCCTGCAGGAGTCGCCACAGCAAGTCAGTTTCTTCCATCTAACCCTATCTCCTGTATCTTCTTCAGTCACACCAACTATCTTCATATCTTCCTTCACTGTATCCATGAACCTCCTCTTTGGTCTTACTCTAGTCCTCTTTCCTGGTCTCAAGACACCAATATAAACAGGAGAAAAAAGATCTTGTGTACTGTCGCAGAAATTTTTGTGCGACATTTAAAAATAATGCAGCAACAATGTTTTCGTGGTCTGTAATTATTCTATTATTTTCAATTTCCATCATCGACTTTTTGTGGCACTGCAGCAGACAGACTGTTCATGATATACCTGTAACTACCTAGAAAGGCATGTAATCCCGAGTGGAGAAGTGGAAAAAGATAGATGGATGATCCAGTTTCTGTTTCAATTTTATACATATTCAAACACATGTAGATGTCTGATTTTGGAGGCTCAGGTAGAGATTTTATTTTTTTCATGTGCACTAGTTGGCATGCTGTGTTTCGTCTTTTTGATCCCGACTTGGACGCTCTGCATCTTTCTGAAAACCTACACTCGTTCTCCAGTGTACACTACTCATGTATATTATGCACTCGTGAAATAATTTTACTGAAAAAAATAGTTTTTGCATAAAAAACGCCTGTTTTCTTGCCAGTTTTTTTTTTTTTTTTTGCCTGTGGAACGTTGGCTGTCAGCGAGATGTCATGATGAGCAGGAGCTGATCTGACTCCAAGCGCTTAGTCCTTCTGTTTTGTTTTACCGGGACACCCGCTGTGACGGCACATGTGTCTGCTTCAGCCTGATGTTCCAGAAAAACTCTGCTGCGTTGGCTTTTCACTACAAATCCTTGACAGGATGCTGATTGTGTTTTACTCACATGACGCGGCCAGCACAGATGTCCCACTTTGTCAGGGAAGAGTTGGTTTTACATCTACTGCTTCGTGACACCTCAACAGTGAATGCTGACCAAGTAAAAGCAACTTCATTACCTCCCACAGCCTGACCGGGACCTGGACCTTCAAACATACCACTCCACATGTTTTTTTTTTTTTGCCTATGCTTCATGAGTTTGTGACTAGTGAGAATGTGTCTTTGGACATTCAATGTAAGACCAGTGGTGGAACGTAACGAAGTAAATGTACTTCGTTACTGTACTTAAGTAAAAAAATTGTGTATCTGTACTTTACTTAAGTAAAATTTAAGACCAGTACTTTTACTTTTACTTCACTACATTTTTAGAGCAAATATCTGTACATTTACTTCGCTATTTTTTAAAAGTGTGTTTTACATTTTTTGTTACATTTTCGTTCAGGAATTTGAAAAATACACAGGTTTTTTTAGCACATCTTGAAGCCGCATCGCCAAAATCAAAAGAAGCAGTTGATCGGGAGAAGAAGTAATGAATCGAGAAACATTTTCCACATTCTTTCAGCGCCAAAAACCTAACATCAAATATAGTACAAATTAAAAAGAGTCAGGAGATCGTTGTTCGTTGTGTTTACTTCTAAATAAAAAGTTGAGCCATCATTACACAGAGCAGGGGCGGATCTAGAATTTTCCAAAGGGCGGTGGGGCTTTGACAAAGCCCATATAGAGTGACTAGGGGCCACCCCCCAAAAACATTTTAAAAAATAAGTGTCATTTTCCTCCGTTTTGGCGGCCCATTCACTGGCCCTTCAAGGGGATAGCTTGACTTGTCCCTTTTACTTTTATTTATTTATTTTTTTGTGGACCAAAAGAGGTGGGAGAGGGGGGTCACACCCCTGCAGAGTATTTGTCCTGGTTACCATGGTGACACTCTATAGCACAAAAAATAACATTAGAATTATGATCGAATACTTTTACTTTTTACTTAAAAAGTAGAATTTACACCAACTACTTTTGTACTTTGACTTAAGTAAATTTTTTGCCTAATTATCTGTACTTTTATTTAAGTACAAAAAGTGAGTACTTCATCCACCACTGTGTGAGACTATTGTTAAACAAAAGGCACATTTTAATAATTATGAATTACTCTATTCATCCCTCTCCGGGAAAATTTGTGTGCTGCACTCTTTACGCCGCAGCAGGCTGCCCTTCCACGGCGCCAATGGTGGGAGAAGCGGGGGTTAGGTGTCTTCTCCAAGGACCCTAGACGTGTTCTCTGTGGGACGCAAACCCGCGGACTTCCAGTTCGCGTGCGAACTGAGCTTCCATTTTCATGATGGAGATTTATACCATTTTATATATTAGTTCGTCACTTGTCTTTGGTTTTCTTGTTTCTTTGAGCGGAAGACAACGGAACGGAACTCTTACTTGAATATACAAAACTATACATACAAATAACTTGTGTTGTAATCTTCTTATTTCGGCATTTTCCATCAGGGGTCGCCAAAGCAAGCCAGTTTCTTCCATCTAACCCTATCTCCTGCATCTTCTTTAGTCACGCCAAATATCTTCATGTCTTCCTTCACTGTATCCATGAACCTCCTCTTTGGTCTTCCTCTAGGCCTCTTTCCTGGTGGTTCCAAATCCAGCATCCTTCTTCCGATGCACTCCCTCTCCTTTGCAAATGTCCGAACCATCTCAGTCTAGCCTCTCTGACTTTATCTCCAAAACCTCTAACATGTTCTGTTCCTCTGATCCTGTCCATCCTGGTCACTCCTAGAGAGATCCTCAGCATCTTCATCTCTGCTACCTCCATCTCTGTTTCCTTTTTATTTCTCAGTTCCACTGTCTCTAGACCAAACAGCATGGCCGGTCTCACCACGAGTTGTTTTTTCTTTTTCTTTTCTCCATGCTTGAAGGGGGACCACATTTCCTTGTTCTACTTGGAGGAGTTAGAAGTTGGGGTTCGTTCCTCATTGAATTCAACTAAAAGGGAACTCGAGATGCTGGGTGAATAAATAATTTGAGCTGCAGCAGCATTCGTTTTTACATGTAAAAAACCCCACAACTGGTTTTAGGGAAAACTCTGATTTTGGTCATGTGAAATAATTTTCCCTGACTCATGCACAGACAGATCCAGAATTTGTTCATCCTAGTGGAAGATGTGAACACCACATTCTGACTTCTAAAAATAACATTAACTTAGTTCCAGGGTTTCTAGCAGCAGACCATCTTATAAGATCAACTAACACAGATGTCTTCCAGGAAAGAAAAAGCTAAATGACTGAAGAAAAGCGTCTGGGGTGATTTTGAATGTTCCTCCCGTCAGTCATGCGGATAGTGAAGCTGAGCTGAAAAGATTGTAAAATAAGAGCAGAATCAGCTGAAATGAGGTTCTTCTGAGGGTCAATGGAACGGAGTCTGAAGCTTAGTTATTCAGGGGATAACAGTAAAGGTCCTGCTCCTTATTAGTAGACCGGATGGTCAAAGACAGACCTGGAACTGTTTGAACTATTTGGATTAGCTAGCTTTGGAAAGATATCTATGTCCTCAGGGAAAGCTGAAGGAAGCACTTTGGAGGTCTGAGGCTCTCTGCGCAGATTATTACCCTTACAACTGGGTAGATGATGAGCAAATGGATTATACAACGTATGTTTCAGCAAGAGCTCTTTGGGAAATTGGAGCAATTAGTTAAAAAAGTTGCCGTGTTGTGCTCTATATTACCAAAGGAATTAAGTGGTCTGGAAGCAATGTAATGTTTTCAAAGGAAAGTAGGAGGTAAATATCATAAATCTGACCTAGAAAATACACAACTCTGTAGATGATTGGGAGCACAGCCTCCTAAACCGACCACTTATGGCTTATTCTTTCTCGGAGAAGATTGGTATGAAGTCACCAGGTGAAGAAGTGAGGCGTGTAATAGAGGAGAAGAATAAGCTAGCTCTCGAGGTAAAAAAATGATCCCTGCTTTCTGGAGCGGTGCCGATAAATTGGCATGAAAAAAAAAATGATCCAATGCTGGAGACAAAAAGGAGATAGACCAGATCAGGTATACGTCATTCTCATTTTGTAAATTTGAGACTGATCTTTTTGTCACATGAAAAGGTTTGGCTGAAATAAATTGATGTAACCCAACTAGGACGCTGCATCGGCTCAAAGACGGCCGTCTTTGAGCAGTCCGTCGTGGTAAAGAGAGAGCTGAGCCGAAAAGCAAAGCTCTCGATTTACAAGTCGATCTACGTCCCCACCCTCACCTATGGTCACCAGCTGTGGGTGGTGACTGAAAGAATGAGATAACGGGTACAAGCGGCCGAAATGAGCTTCCACCCTGCGGAGGAAGCCCAGCCACTCTGCGGAGGAAGCCTAGCTTCCTGCGGAGGAAGCCTAGCGCACTCAGAGATCGGGTGAGGAGCTCTGCCATACAGGAGGAGCTCGGTGTCGAGCCGCTCCTCCTCCAGGTCGAGAGGAGCCAGATGGGGTGGTCCGGGCATCTGGTCAGGATGCCCCCTGAACGCCTCGCGGGCGAGGCTTTTCTGGCACGTCCCACCGGGAGGAGACCAAGGGGCAGACCCCGGACCCACTGGAGAGACTACGTCCCACAGCTGGCCGGGGAATGACTTGGGATTCTTCCGGGTGAGCTGGAGAATGCACCCGGGGTGAGATAGGCCTGGGCTGCCCGTTTGAGGCTGTTGCCCCCGCAACCCGACCCCGGAACAAGCGGAAGATGACAGAATGGAACCCAAGAAGGTCTAACAGAGAAGTCTCAGGTTTCATTTTGGATTGGACATTTAAATTGAAGCAACATTTACAAGATAAAAGTCTGTATGTTATACAGAGCCACTTTAGAAGGGGATCTTTATCAGATGGAGGGAACACTGTAGTGTCTGAAGAGCAGCAGGAGATTGCTCGAAATGTGAGTCTAGTCATTTACTCTAAAAAAATTTCCCTTGGATTCCAAAGCAAAAGACACAATCCGTCACAGTGTCTCACGCAGTCCCACTGTTAAGCGATAAACATAAAAAACAGAGTAAACAACATTTTACAACCCCACTTTCTCTCTTCTCAAAGATTGGTTTCATATCCTGAGCCGGCTCGTTGCCTCCGAGATCAAACTGATCAACAGAAGTTTCATTCTGATGTTGTCAAGTTAAAAAAATGAAAGAAGCAGAAGAGGAATGAAAGAGCCCGAGCTCTGACGTTATTTATAAAAAGCCAATCTCACTCCTCCTCTGGCCGGACAGCAAGGTAAAACTAAACTTGATAATGGATCAGATGTGAGCACCACGTACCAACGGGCTGAGCAGCTTACCTCAGTGACTTTGGGTGCTCCTGTGCTTTTTTTATTTGCCCCTGAGCAGATGCAATAAAAGCATGAAGGAGGAAGTACTGGTGGGCTAAAAGGCTGAAGGAGACCATAACTCCTGAGAGCCTTGAATGGGAGTAATGAAAGGAGGAGAGAAAGAACACAGGGATATAAACTCTACTTTGATGCAATAAGGTAACTAAAATAGGGAATGGAAGTCCCTGGAACACAATAAACAGAAAGTCTGTCGTGGCTGGATAACCAGCTTTCATTGCTCGGCTCCTCACATCTAACTTCATTTCGAGTCAATTTTCTCTAAACGATTACAGTCCATGGTTGCTCCATTATTTTAGGATTGATGTAATTCCAAGCAAAATGTTGGCAGTTTTCTGTGAATTTTCATCTTGTATGACAGGAAAAAATTATTTTGATACCATTAAAGGAGGCTTAATTTTAACATACTCTAATTTCTGAAAATTTTGGTAAAAATATTTTATGAAATGTTTTTCAGAAGACACGCACGATGGTTTGTAATATTAAAAAAAGTCAAACAAATTTGACTTTTAGAACTACTAAAAACATGGTTTATACATACAATACACAGATACATGGAATACAAATGTGGACCATCTGAAAAGTACCTTCAGCAACAGACTCCTGCAACCCAGCTGCTCAAAGGAACGGTACAGAAAAATAATTTCTGCCGTCTTCTATCAGACTATTCAACCATTCACTTTCAAACCTTTTCACTTTCACTGAAAATAATAATGAGGGGTCTCCCGTGTTTCCATTAGGATGAAGAACATCTATTGACTTCTTTAGATATTTAGCTGTAGACTTGAATAAGCTAATATTTAAACAATAATCTTTGACACATTGGTTGCTCGTCCCGGGGGAGGGATCTCTCTTTCATGTGGATCCCCACGAGGTCTCTTATTTTTTCCCCACTGATGGGTTTTTTAGGAGTTTTTCCTCACCGTGAAGGAGAGTCTAAGGTCATAAATGTGTTAGTCTTGTTTAGTTAGCATTTGTTAGTTATGTTTCTTGCTGTATATTTGTGTTAATATATTCCTCTTTTTCTTGTGAAGCCCATTGAGACGGAAATTCAGTGATATTGGGCTAGAAAACAGAAGAGAATGAAAGAAAAAAAATCATGTTGTTGTACGACAGTGGATTGTAGCACTGCAACACTCAAATATCCATTTGGGGATAAATAAAGTATTTTCAATTCAATTCCATATTATATTAGTTCTAAGTTTGTGGCAGTGATTTGTAGAAATACCTGCTATACATTCACCCAGAATATTCCAGGGTTTTTCCTGGTTTTTACGTCCATCTGTTGGAAGTCGAACTTCGACAAGGAAAATATGCAAATACAATTCTGCAAATGTTGTGCTCGCTAGATTATGCATTAGATGGTTTTACAGGGAAGATATGACTTATAGCTATGAAGAAAAGAGTGGCAAAAAGTGTTTTTTTTTTTTCTCCTAATGATTTAGAATGATGTTTTCAGAAGGTTCGCGTCCCACAGAGAGCACGTCTAGGGTCCTTGGAGAAGACACCTGACCCCCATTTCTCCCACCATTGGCGCTGTCAAAGGGCAGCGCACAAATTTCCCCAGTGAGGGATGATTATTTTATATTACTTTATCTTTATAACAGTTTGATTTAAAAGATTGGCTGAAAGTAAGGCTTTTAAACTTACAGTTAAACTGATATATTCAACTGTTAGCGAGACCCAATGATGGTCTGGAGAGCACTGTAAAGGACTCACCATCTCATTCGGCAGCGGGGATGAGCCACTAGGTGATAATAAATGCTGCTTTATTATCATGTTTGGAACGCAGAACAAAAACTTAAAGATAAATGGGTTGTGAATTCTGATTGGTCCAAAACAAATTGCAAAAGAGTTTGGAAACTGAGTGTTTGGTAATTCCCACGATGCCTTTTTAATAACGCATTAAACATCCCCCTTTTGTTTGAGAATCAAAAGGCTGACACTTAAGTTAATTTCCATTGGGTTTTGATCATGGAAGAGATACTTCTTCTTTCGGCATTTCCCTTTAGGGGTCGCCACACCAAGTCAGTTTCTTCCATCTAACCCTTTCTGCTGTATCCTCTTTGGTCACACCAACTATCTTTATGTCTTCCTTCACTGTGTCCATGAACCTCCTTTTTGGCCTTTCCTCTAGTCCTCTTTCCTGGTGGTTCCAAATCCAGCATCCTTCTTCCGATATAATCTCCTCTGCACATGCCCAAACCATCTCAGTCTTGCCTCTCGAACTTTATCCCCAAAACCTCTAACATGTGCTGTTCCCCTGATGTACTCATTTCTAATCCTGTCCATCCTGGTCACTCCCAGAGAGATCCTCAGCATCTTCATTTCTGCTACCTCCATCTCTGCTTCCTGTCTTTTCTTCAGTGCTACTGTTTCTAGACCAAACAGCATGGCCGGTCTCACCACGGTTTTGTACACTTTTCCTTTCATTCTAGCTGAAACTCTTCTGTCGCACATCACACCTGATACTTTCCTCCACCCGTTCCAGCCTGCCTGAACACGCTTCTTCACCACTTTTCCACACTCTCCATTGCTCTGGACTGTTGATCCTAGATACTTAAAATCATGGAAGACATTAATATTCAAATATCCCAGTCACTGTCACTTTGCTGATGCTAAAACTTTACTCACAGTACGCTATGGTTTCTTTTATCATGGTCAAATGATAAGCCAAATGAATTCTCTCTAACAAAATACTTGGTCTCTTGTACATTGTGAGAACAGGTCTTTTCAATGGTGTACAGAGGTTAATGAAAGCTGATGGAAGTCTGAAATTTCCTGCTTTGGTTGATGCCCCCTCGACCCAATCATAAATTAGGTTACTGAATTTTTTTTTACTCACCGTATGCTGTAGAGCACGTTTCCGTTTTTAGAGATACGAAGCAGCTTGTTGTCAGTGGTGACCTCATGAAAGTTGGCTCCCTTCTCATTGGCGAAGAACAAGTCAGGTTTCCAGATGGAGTCCAACATGGATGGATCGAGGTCCAACGAGTCATCAGGATACTCACTGTAAGCCAACCGGGGGTCGTTCCACTGCTGCCTCAGGAAGATGTTCACTCTGTAGTCCTGTAAGCAAAAACAAGAACAAAATCATTCCCAACTGTTACAAGAAGGAAATAAGGTAAAAATATGATTTAAAAAAAAAATTGTGAAATCACAGATTTGGAATACAAATTTAATTATCTTAAGTCTTTCGTCTTGTATAGGCTTTTATAAGTTTGGCCTAAATATGAGGAATCAATGAACAACACACTGTTAAACATCACTAAGAAAAACTAATAAAAATAATCAGGTTAGGTCAAGGAGGAGGAGACTCAGTAAAACAACTACGGGTACTTAAGTTTCCCAGAACTCAGTGTTGATTGTTGTAGCATTTGCAATTTCGTCTTGGTTCTTTAGCCTGACTTTACGTAAATGAAAATCTTAGAGATAATCTGTGCATTCAGCAATCCTGAATAATCACTTCAATGACAGAACAACTTCAACAAGTTTGAGGAAAGATGAGATTGTCTCTTGGTTCAATTCCTAGATTCAAAGATACGTACTTCAAGAAGATCAGTAAAAGCTTGGTGTTCATACACTTGAATATAATGGAACTCGTAAAAAAAATCCATTCAGACAGAGTTGACTATTTATGATTGACGTAAAATTCGCGAGTTTTTTTCACCTCTAAAGTTAGGCCAAAGTTGAAGCTAAATTTTTTTTTTTTTAACTCGTCATCTGCAAGATTTGTACTTGTGGAACTGTTTTGCATTGACAAAATTATGAACATCGTTTTCCATTTTTACAATGTCTCATTTGTGAGGCAAAGCTCAATGGTGGGATGGCCGTCTTTTACCCGAAGAGATGTCCCACTGATTCCCACTGAGCTCATGCCTCAGTGTCTGTGGCGAAGACACCCAACCCTCAGTTACTTTCACAATTGGCCATGTCATAGCTGTCTGCTGCGGTGCAATGTAGCAAAGTAATTTCTCCATGAGAGATTAATATATGATGATTATTATTATTTTTATCCTATAAGTTAGCAGCAAAATTTCGTTTTAAGTGTTAAAATATTAAAATTCTGTGCAGTATCAACTTGGAAGACTATTCCAACCAAATTGCCCAAGATTTTTTATGTTTAAGACTGAAAACATTCCAAAACAGGCTGATAACATATCCAGGGTGCACCCACTCTACGGTTATTTTTTTTGGGGGGTAGGTGTGGGGGCGGGGGGAATTGTGTTCTGACATACCTTTGGTACAGTATTATATAAATTAGTTTTGAAAAGTGATAAATTAATAAAAGAGAAGAGTACTTGATTAGTATAATTCCATGATGACCATTTTAAAGCAGCCATAATCAAACCAAATTAAAAACCTTCTCTTTCTCCAAGAAGAGTTAGCTAATTACAGACCAGAAGAAAATTTCTAAAATGCTTGATTTCTTTTAACATAATGTGCCCGTTTGAACATAAATCTATTTTAATCTTTTTAAAGAGCTTCTGTGGGGAATGCCACACAGATTATGCTTATTAGTACAGTTATCCATGAAGCCTCCTGGAACCAGCCAGTTGGATAAATCACGGATAAAGTCCTAAAGCACAAAAGCCTGAACAAGTTTGGATATTCTCTCCCTGGACCAAGCCAAGACTGAGGGTGTTCAATCATTAAGACCACTTTTGTGGGATGTTTGTGTCTAAGTGATCTCGACAATTTCTTAGGTCATGCTACTTTAGACAAATTAGGCTGCAAGAAGAAACCCCACTTATGATGTACCCAGTGGTGGAACGTAACAAAGTAAATGTACTTCGTTACTGTACTTAAGTAAAAAAAATGTGTATCTGTACTTTACTTAAGTAAAATTTAAGACCGGTACTTTTACTTTTACTTCACTACATTTTAAGAGCAAATATTTGTACTTTTACTTCGCTACTTTTTAAAAGTGTGTTTTACATTTTTCGTTACATTTTCGTTCAAGAATTTGAAAAATAAACAGGTTTTTTAGGATCTTGAATTTTCCAAATTGGGGTGGGGCTTTGACAAAGGCCATATATAGTGACAGGGGGCCTCCCCCCAAAAACATTTTAAAAAATAAGTGTCATTTTCCTCCATTTTGGCGGCCCATTCACTGGCCCTTCCAGGGGATAGCTTGACTTGTCCCCTCTCCTTTTATTTTATTTATTTTTTTTTGTGGACCAAAAGAGGCAGGAGAGGGGGGTCACACCCCTGCAGAGTATTTATCCTGGTTACCATGGTGACACCCGACAGCACAAAAAATAACATTTGAATTATGATCGAATACTTTTACTTTTTACTTAAAAAGTACAATTTACACCAACTACTTTTGTACTTTTACTTAAGTAGAATTTTTTTATTGGTACTTTTACTTTTGTAAATTTTTTGCCTAAGTATCTGTACTTTTACTTAAGTACAAAAAGTGAGTACTTCATCCACCACTGGATGTACTACCAGACTCTTGCCCCTGCAAACGGTATCTCTATTAGGTCAATATGTATGACAAATGACTTAGTTGTCTTTAATTTTTTTTTTTTCATCAGACATTCCAAGATTAGAGTAATGGTGCTTGTTCACTCATGTTCTTGTTGGTATCTATCTTTGGTTCTTGTTCTACTTTGAAGATTTTCCTTATGTTTGGTTTTGGATTTCCTAGGCATGCCCTACCTCAGGGGTGTCCAAATCCGGACACCTCGAGGGCCGGTGTCCTGAAGGTTTTTGCATCTACACACCTGATCCAGTTAATTGAGTCATTAAGCCAAATTCTATTGGCTGTTGATTTCACTTTACGTGCATCAACTGTCTAGAACCAGGAACACAATGAAAACCTTCGGCGAACACCGGCCCTTGAGGACTGACTTTGGACACCCAAAAAACTCTTCTGTCTGATGTCTGTTTTCTTTTTACTTATAGTTTGATATAGTTTGATATGTATACATATATAAATTATAACAGTTTTTCAGGAATTGAACAGTTGTGAATAATTATAAAGACTCACTTGAGTTGAACTGCAACAAGAGTTCTTTGATTGTTCAACAGCACACGGTGATAAAAGTTTGTCTAATTTTGTGTGGCATGCTTCTCTAAGTTTTCTTTCCTATTCGGGCAAACGAACGAATGGGTTTTGGTATAAAAACAAATAACGTCTGTGAGCCTTGAACAAATTGAATTGCTTCATTAAAATACCATTTGTCAACAGCTGTCACGAAGTTTTTAAAAAGGGAAAAAAGTATCTGTGAATTAGGAAGACAAAAAGTAATGAAGACGACATTCGGAAAGTCCATAACAACTTTCCTCAGAGGTACAAAGAGAATTGCTTTATTTGAGAAAAGAAATAAAATTACGGAAAAGAAGAATGTAAAATGCATTCGAACTATAATTTCTGCCTCTTTCTTTGTCAGAATTATATCGGAAAGAGAAGTGGAGAAAGGATTGTCATGGGTTACTGCTCTGCTGACTCAACCTACTGTAATTCTTCACAGAAAACCAGATCGACAGAAACTCGCCGATGTAGCGATGAGGTGATGGACAGGATTTCATGGCTGGATGAACAGGTAAAGGACTTCATCCAAATGTCATTTTGTTCCTTATGAAGGCAATGAGATGATTTTTTTTTTCTAGTTATAAAAGTTTCAGTTTCAGGCTGCATTTGGGTTTCTATCATTTTTAGAAATATTTTCTGGCTTTTAAGCAGTGTTCTGTTAAAAACCTATCCAGTTTCTAATTACCGTAATTTCACGGCCATTAGGCGCACCGTACGAAAAGGCGCAGCCTCAGTTTTGTGCGCCGTTGCTGTATTTAACACACACATAAGGCGCACCGTACGAAAAGGCGCAGTCTCAGTCACACACCGCCTTACAGCAACACACGCAAGCATGCAAATGTGCGTATTAAAAAATAGTCCAGTACTTCTCCAATAGTGGGGGCGTGTGATCCTGTGGAACACGTTTTTCTTTTTTGCCGTACTAGAATAAAGTGTAATTGTACATCCACTACAGTAGTTGTAGTTTATAGTTTAAATAAAAATTATTTTAATTAAAATTCAAGTTAATTGATGCACTTTAAATATTTTCTGTTACACACTAAAAAACAATAAAGCTGTTCTTTTTTTTTTCTTTAATGTTAATGAGGATACAATGTTATGCAGAAGTGTACTTAGAACCAGGGGTCCCCAACCTTTTCTTTGCCACGGACCGGTTTAGTGTCTGATAATATTTTCACGGACCGGTTTACAGGTGATAAGACCAGCCGGAAAAACTGGCTTTTTTAATCAATAATAATACATTTAAATCCACGTTGTCTTCACGAGAAAATTTATTAGCAGCGTCTTTATAACGTGGAAAAATTCTCTCTGCTCGAACGCACTCTGGTTGCCATGGTAACGGTAAACATACCTTCAAAATACAAGACATCACAAAAACAAAGTGAATAAAAATACTAGTTAGGCCCCTCACACCAGGGGTGGTCCACCTGGTGGTTGGGGACCACTGCTTAGAACAATTTCACAGACAAATGATACTAATTATGGTCATGGCGGAGAGTGGGGGAGCGGGGGGCGAAATATTTTCTTCTTTCTAGGGGGGGCGCAACAGGATATAATAGAGAAGCACTGCGTTAGTCCAAGCATCTACAATCCATTGACTGGTTTATGCTGAAATTTCTCGCGGCAGCTCGATTCCCATGTTCCTCCGCGTAGCTGATTGCCTTCAGCTTAAACTGAGCGTCATAAGCGTGTCTCTTTGCCATTTTCAGGGTTAAAACAGCAATGTTTTGCATACAGCACATACCTTTTTTATACACAATCCACGCCCACACTTCACTCTTTAACGTTCTCGTGCCTTTTCTTTAAGGTCCGCCTCGCCTCACGGGCACCGCTTTTAGGTCACACACAAGGTGCACCGCACGAAAGGGCGCACCGCTCATTTTGAAGAAAATTTTAGACTTTTAGGTGCGCCTTATGGCCGTGAAATTACGGTAGCTTAGTTCGACCAATGATAACCTCTAACCAATGTTAGAGCTTTTGGGGATAAAGTTCGAGAGGCAAGACTGAGATGGTTTGGACATGTGCAGAGGAGAGAGAGTACATAGGAATAAGGATGCTGAATTTGGAACCACCAGGAAAGAGGCCTAGAGGAAGACCAAAGAGGAGGTTCATGGATACAGTGAAGGAAGACATGAAGATAGTTGGTGTGACCAAAGAGGATACAGCAGATAGGGTTAGATGGAAGAGGCTGACTTGCTGTGGCGACCACTGAAGGGAAATGCCGAAAGAAGAAGAAGACCAATGATAACAGGGAGTTATACCGTACAACATCCGCTAATCAGCAGACAGTAGTAGATACAATAGTAGACTGGTGAGTGTAACGTGAAACTGTTTCCTGATTCTATTTTGTGTTAATTCTAAGTGATTGTTGAAGTGGTGCTTTAATATGACTAATGAGATCTCGTTTTAAATAGGTCTGATCCGATTTTACTGAGTTTTCTGGTTTTGGTTTTGTTGGATTAGTTGTTGTTTTATTTGTGTGCTTGATGTTGCTTTGCCAAAGGAGGAGTATTGTGTTTTTGTGAGGTATTAATTGTTCCATTTTTGACATTATGATTTCTCCTTCCTCTTGCAACCCGCTTCGTCCCGCCCCCTGAGCGAATGCACAACACAGCATAAATCTAATTTGAGGCTTCAAATACAGTGTAAAGTGCATTAAGCTAGCAAAATTAGCCCAGATTCTTTTCTGTTCTTGTTTTAGTAACCCTTGCTTCTTATGTTAGAATTATGGCGGAAGTGGAGAAAAAAAAGGCGTGGCGAAGATCAACCTGGCATTTGTTTAGTGTTAGGAGAACAGAAACAGAAACTGAACAAGATATGAAACCAATCCAGGAAGGTTTTTGAAGTGGGAATCTCATTCAGACATGAACACACCTCCAAAAAAGAATTTTGCATGATACGCCAATGAGACCAAGAGGCAGACCCTGGACCCGCTGGAGAGACTATGTCTCACAGCTGGCTGGGGAACGACTTGGGATCCTTCCGGGTGAGCTGAAGAATGCAGCTGGGGTGAGAGAAGCCTGGGCTTCCCATCTGAGGCTGTTCCCCCTGCAACTCGGCCCCTGACAAGCGGAAGACGATGGAACGGAACGACTGCTTCAACTTATACGTTTAAGGCATTAGATTTTTTTGTAAAAGTCCTTATAAATTAGTTTTATTTGTAGGGCATGACATAATTTGGTCATGTCTTCAGAGAAAGATCTAATCCAATTGTTTTCAGTGAAACAGAAAGGCTTCCTCAATTTATTACATATCCATTTAAAGGTGGGACTATATTCTTCTTTATTTTTGACCTCTGTAATAAAATGCCTACCTCAACAATTTTACTTACAGGCATGTGAGAAAATTAGGACACCCCATTAAATAATCAGCTGTTTATTTAGAAATGGTTCACATACCAATATCCAGTCATGTTTATATGTATTTTTCAAAAAGAAAGTGATTTGATTGCAATTTAACAACAAAAATGAACATTGTTTGACAAATCCAAAACAAGAAAAAAAATAAAGTATGTATTTTAAATGGAGGAAAAAGTTAGGACACCCTACTCCCTAATAGCTCGTGTTGCCCCTTTTGGCTGAAATAACTTCAACGAGACGCTTTTTGTAGCCTTTTACCAGGCTCTGACATCGATCAGGAGAAAGTTTGGCCCACTCATCAATGCAGAATTCTTTTAGCTGTGAGATGTTTGAGGGGTGTCTTGCATGTACGGCCCGTTTCAAGTCACCCCACAGCATTTTGATGGGATTAATATCAGGGCTTTGACTTGGTCATTTCAGGACTCTCCACTTCTTTTTTAGCCAGTCCTTGGTGGATTTGCTGGTATGCTTTGGGTCATTGTCTTGTTGCAGTATCCAGTTACGCTTCAGCTTTAATTTTTTGACAGATGGTTTCACATTTTCTTCAAGCACCCTCTGATACACAGTAGAATTCATGGTAGATTCTATGATGGTGAGCTGGTCAGGTTCTGCTGCAGCAAAGCAACCCCAAACCATGACACTGCCCCCTCCATGCTTTACATTTTGTATGAGGTTCTTTTCTTGGAAGGCTGTATTTGGTTTACGCCAAACATGTCTTCTGTTCTGGTGTCCAAATAATTCAATTTTAGACTCATCTGTCCAAAGAACCTTATTCCAGAAGTCGTGGTCTTTGTCTATGTTCTCTCTGGCAAACTTCAGTCTGGCCTTGATGTTTTTTTAGAGAGCAAAGGTTTCTTCCTTGCACACCTCCCATGCAAGTCACACTTGTGCAGTCTCTTTCTGATCGTAGAGTCATGCACTTTCACATCGACAGTTGCCAGAGCCTGCTGTGATTCCCTTGATGACACTTTAGGATTTTTCAGGACCTCTTTGAGCATCTTGCGATCTGCTCTGGAGGTAAACTTGCCGGGACGGCCAGATCTTGGCATGGTGGCAGTTGTTTTAAATGTCCTCCACTTGTAAATAATTTTGCGAATGGTGGTATGACTGATGTTAAATTCTTTTGAAATCTTTTTAAATCCTTTACCAGACTCGTAAGCGGCCACAATCTTCTTTCTGAGGGCATCAGGAAGCTCTGTAGACCTCACCATGGCGCTCACCTCAACATCTCAACTGTCAGGGCCACACCAAACTAAATCTGAGGTATAAATAGGGCAAGGCTCCATTCAAATGCTGGGTAACGATGTACTAATCATGTGCACCTGACATGATGCACCTGTTTGGGATTTTCAACATTTTAAGAGGGATAGTATAGGGGGTGTCCTAATTTATTCCTCACCAGAAATTGCATTATTTTTTAATTAAATTTTCCAGAAAGTTTTAAAAAGGCTTTTCTTATTTTTTTATTGTTTAGTTATATTACTTAGATTCCTGAGTTTAATTAAAATTAACATTAACTACCCATATGTCCAAATATATTTTAAAATACACAGGAGTTCATAAGATGTCCTAACTTTTTCACATGCCTGTAAACTGTTTTCAATGTTTCACTAAAGCATTAAACCACAGATTTAGCCTCCTTTTAGTTTAATTTATTTATATTCATCCCTGTTTTTACAGGTCGACTGATGCAGCTGCTCTTCCTCTATTTTTGTTGTATAGCCCTCCTCCATATGTTCCTAAGTCCCTCGCCTCACAATCAGACACAGAGACTCTCCGATGTGGAGCTGGCATTTAGCTGGCCCCTCCATCTCCCTAATTGTCAATTATTCTTAGAACATGGAGCTTGGTCGGTTCGGTCGGGTTGGAGCCATCATTAAGCAATGTGGTGTAGCAGAAAAGCATTTCAGGGACGTGATGCAGCCATGCCAGCAGCACAGGCAGGTGGCATTTAGAGCAGCAATCAGGCTGCTTGCATGTATATGAGAAACTCAGTCACATGGCAATAACCTCAGCGAGACCCTCGCTCTGTTTATCACTGTTTATTACAGTAAATATCTCACATGAAACAAATGAGCTTGGCCTTTCCTGAATGAGCCGCCTTTTCTTCTGCTTGAGAATATGATGAATAACCTGAAACACTGCAGAGATGAAGAGTGTGTGCTGATGCAGAGAAGAAATGAGGAGGGCTACCAGCCTGTGCCAGCATCATCGGTCACCACCGTGCCTGCAGTTTTATATTAGCTGGGAACGGGAGAAAGCTGGCCACAAATGGCCTGTATGCAGTTGCCAGAACAAAGATGATTACATTTTAGGCAACTGTGCACAATCTTTACTGCTTCTAAAACAGGAATAAATCACACCTTCATTTATGTACCGCTTCCTGAACAACTGGCCACATATTACAACCACTTTGCGAGGAAAATATTGCGAACACATTACATTTAAGAAGGTTTTAGATCTACTTTTTTGACAAATAAGATTTTGGTGGGTTGTTTTGTGCTTGAAAAAAATGTGTTATTATTGACGTGTGTACTGGATTAACTTAGAAAAAATGTTAACTCACATCTCATGATTTTCTTCTCTGAGAGCTGTGCAGTCAGTAAAAGTCACTCTAGTAGCAACTCTTGTTTAATCAGTCTCTAATTTTTCTTTTGTTTTCTTTGTCGCCTTCTTCTACTGCTTGTTTTAGTCAGTCAGTCAGTCACCTACTTATCCGTCTATCCCTTTTGAGGTTGCGGGGGGTGCCGGAGCCCATCCCAGCCAATTTAAAGGGAAAGGCAGAGTACACCCCAAACAGGTCGCCAGTCTGTCACAGGGCCACACACATACAACTAGTTACACACACACTCATTCCTAGGGGCAATATGGCACCGGCCAATCAACCTAACATACATGTCTTTGGAGGGTGGGAGGAAACCGGAGTACCCGGAGGAAACCCACGCAAACATGGGGAGAACATACAAACTCCACACAGAAAGGACAGTAGTCCAAGCCTCGTCCCCATCCGGGACTCGAACCCACGACTTTCTTGCTGTGAGGCCACTGTGTTACCCACTGCGCCACCGTGCTGCCCTGCTTGTTTTAGTAATGTGAAAAAAAGCCAAAAAAAGTATGTACGATTCTAGTTACACTAGCAAATTTTTAGATAACAACCCAACACGTTATTTCGAAAGAGTGAAGTACAAATGTGATCATATGACGAAGGTTAAAGCAGCCAAATAATAATTTAAAAAACAAAACAATCCCAAAATCTCATCCAGGCTTGGATCAACCTTTTTTCTTTAAAATCCTTGAAAATAACAAATGTTGTGGCATTTTATTTTATGAAAGTACAAAATTTGACTGAGTCAGCAGAAAACACAAAACTAAAACTTAAGCATCTGCAAATTAGATGTGGAAAACTTAGGAACATTTCGTTTTGTATTCTGAACCACTTATCCTTAATGGAATCGTGGGGTGCTGGAGTCTATCCCAGCTGATTTCAGGTGTAAGGCAAGGTACATCCCGAATAGGTCGGCAGTCTTTTGAGGGGCCACACATAAGCACACAACCATTCATCCACACACTCACTCATTCCTACAGGCAACTTGTTTTGTAGCCAATTGATCTAACCTGCATGTTTTTTGGAGGGTAAGAGCAAACTGGAGTACTTGGCGAAAACCCACGTGTACACGGGCGGACACGGAAAGTCCACACAGACTGGACAGTGTTTTAAGCTCAGCCCCCACTATGGAACTCGAACTCCAATCTTCAAGATATTTTCAATTATTTTTCCGTAATAGCGTTAGTACGATGTTTTTTTTTTCTTAATGTTCATTTAATGTATATAAAACTACGAGTCCAAAAACTCAACACCAGGTGATGGAGGACCAACAGCTATTTGGGCCACAAAACAGGAAATACAGTAAGCACCAGGCCAACCTAGGAATTTAAATGAGGGGAAAAGTCATTTGGAATTTAAAATGAGCAAAAATACATTTTGAATGCAGAGATAAATAATTCCCCTCAACGGCTTGGTGTAATCTAAACCAGATGATTAATTTGAGTAATGGGTTTATTAAATATGGTGTTGACACTGAGGCTGCTCTGTTTTAAACACGTTAATGTGAGGATACGACATGAGACCGTTGGACTGGTAAATGCTGAAATGATTCCGCACCATGCTGCTGTGGAACTGCTGCTCTTATACATAACCTGACTCATTTCAGTTGGCATTAAACTACCGTGGTAAACCACACATGAGTGGCTGTTTTTCTCGTCTTACACAGACAGAACACAAAGTACAGAAAAAGATGATTATTCCCTCCAAATAAGCAGGCATATTTTTCTTAGACACAAATTCTTAGTCAACAAAAAATGAAGAAGAGGAAATCAGAAATTGGAGACTCAAGCAATGTTCCCTCTAATTTTTTATGTGTCTGAGCAAACACACAAGCTTCCTGAGCAGAAGGGGGCAGAGCAAAGACTTTTACTCTTTTGTGACGTCACCAGTAGTGACGCGCCAAATTCCGAAGCGGTAATTTGAAGCAATTTGTTTCAGAAAGAAAGAAGAAAGAGGTATGTTCCGAAGCTCTGTCTTGTTTTACCATCTTTAGTTTAAACTGAGTTTCTTTTTTGTGCGCTGCATAGGTCTTCTTGTGCGCTATTGATCTACAAGCAGTGCGCAATTGCGCAGGCGTACAGCTTTGATGGAACACTGGACTCAAGTCATATTCAACATAGTTTTACTGATTTTATGTTGTTGTTGTTTTTCCACCATAATTTTTAAATTTGAAAAGATTTTTATATTTTAAAAGTAAAAAAGCTTAGAAAAGTTTTTCTATGTAAGTGAATTAATCTCCAAGTAAAATGTTGTTTACGGATTTCTTTTTTCTGGTATCTTCAGCTGTTCAGCAGTTCTAATAATAATAATAATAATGATAATTTAATAATTATTTTTGTGTTTCCACCCCCCCCC
This sequence comes from Neostethus bicornis, assembly GCA_902685375.1. Lineage (NCBI taxonomy): Eukaryota > Metazoa > Chordata > Actinopteri > Atheriniformes > Phallostethidae > Neostethus > Neostethus bicornis. The sequence goes on along the minus strand of CACRXE010000076.1, from coordinate 6,009,557 downwards.
CAAAAAAAAAAAAAAATTCTGCACCTGAAAAGTTGTTCATCAAGCTTTAGAATTTGATTTTGATAAAATAAATTCCATTCCGTCATCTTCCGTTCATCTGGCACTGGGCCGTGAGGGCAAAAGCCCCGGACGACCAGCCCGGGCCACTCTCACCCCGGCCGCATCCAGGGATCTCGAGGTGTCCCTGTCCACCTCTGATACATAGTCACTCCAGAGGGTCCGGTGTCTGCCTCTGGGTCTCCTACCGATGGAACGTGCCCAAAACACCTCACTAGTGAGGCGCTCGAGAAGCATCCTAACCAGATGCCCGAACCACCCCATCTGGCTTCTATCGAACAGAGAGAATTCTCTAATTAATTTTCAATAAGAAAAATGAATGGGTCTCATTCCCAATGGTAGATGAATATCAAAACTACTCAATACACAAGTCATCACTTTCTCATGCCATCCTGGCACCAGAGAAATTCATTAATACATCTACAATCTCATGATCTGTACTTTTTAAGAGTCAACTTTGCACCAAAAAGTAAAAAATGTCTCCATGACAACAAACAGAGTCAAACTCAAGTTTATTTTAGTGTATTACTTCTGATAGCTTTGATTGGAAAAAAAAACCCTGATAATGTAATCCTACTAGAGATGTAAACTTCCTGCAGACATTGCAAATTCCCAAATAATTAAAATGACAAAACCCATCTGTAATTAGAGCAGATTACCAGAATTAAAACTAATCCAATGCTAGATTAAGCCATGTATTTTATGGTAAATAAATTAGGAAATAGCTCCCTCGTTAATGTATTTAAACAAAGTAATTATCATAAATCTTGCTACTTTTCAAAGGGGTCTTAGGGATTTGTTCTCAACTCCACGCAGGCTTCTGAAGTTGAAAAAACATACCCCAGTTGGATTTAGTCGTTTTTTTGCAACTTCAATACATTTTTTAATGAAGATTAAATGAACATTTTTAAGAAGATCCAAATGGAAAAGTGAGGTTACAGGGAGAAGAGATAAAGAAGGTGGAAGATTTTAAGTATCTAGGATCAACAGTCCAGAGCAATGGAGACTGTGGAAAAGAGGTGAAGAAGCGTGTTCAGGCAGGTTGGAACGGGTGGAGGAAAGTACCAGGCATATGTGATGGAAGAGTTTCAGTTAAGATGAAAGATACCGATGCATTCCCCGACCAGCTGTCTCAAGCGGGACCCTGATCTCCTGCCAGTGGGAGATTCCCCGAACACTTCACCAGCGATTTGTTCGGGAAGCATCCTAACCAGATTCCCGAACCACTCCATCTGGCTTCTCTCGACCCGGAAGAGAAACGGCTCTACTCTGAGCTCCTTTCGAATGGCAGAGCTCCTTACTTTTAATGAGTTTGTTTAAGAATATTTCAGAAATACATTGCACTGACTAGAAATGACGGTCATAGCTGCAAGAAATGAAAAGAAATAAATGAAGCACATTCGCTGTGTAATAAGTCCATATGTAATTAATGCATCATTGCCGTTCTGAAGTTCTCCACGATACAGTTTCATATTTGCAGTTAATGAGCCGCGCGCCATTTTCCAAGCAAATGGGCAACAATGACTTTTATCATCTGCTCTCAGACTTTTATTTATTAACTCACATTTGTATTTTATGGATCTGTGAATTTGTTTGAAATCTCATCATTTTTGCAACAGAGATGCGACTTAAACATAACGGCTTTGATTATTACTAAAGTGTTACAGGGATTTTATGAGAAAACCACCAAATAAACAGAAAGTAGGAATTTAAAATGAAGCAATTGTAATTTAAAAACTTTTGTGTTTATTAGTCGTACATGTATAAGCTCTATCTCTCACAAACACAGACACAATTGTTTAGCATGGTGGTCTCTTTTTGAGCCTTGTTGCTCTGTGAGGGCTGATGGTTCCGTTGTCTTAGCGCTAATGGCTTTTCTGTGTAATGAATGAGTGTAAATTTCCCCTCCATTGCCCACAAACAGGCACGCAGACGTTCCCGCCACCTCCTTCTAACCCAAATGGTGGCGGCAGCGATGCTGTTTTCAGATGAAGTGTTGGAAATGGAGACCGGCCCAATGAGGTGGAGAACATTTCAAAACAGCAAGAGGTCAGGCAGCTTTATTTACATATTTATTTATTTTCTAAGATGAAATTAAATAAAATTTTGCATGAATTCATTAACCACGAGTTAGTAGGAAGAAATCACCAAAATTTGACTGTGTGCGAAATCTACTTCGTTCAACTTCTCCTCTTTTGTTCCACTATTTTCCAATGTCTTTTTATCCACTATTCCAAAATGCTAGTCGGTTTGGGGTAGTTCTACCCCAGATTTGGGATGGTTCATTGTGTTCCTGTCCTTGGCGTCGCTAGATTAAAAATAATAATCTTACTTTATTAATTGCTGATGGGGAAATTACTTTTGCTGCATCGCACGGCAGCAAGCAGTCGTGACGGTACCACTGGTTGGAGTAACTGGGGGTTAGGTTTCTTCTCTAGGGACTCTCACGAATGGGGTCATTGGGAATCGAACCGGCAACTCTTCAGTCTAAGGTTTCTACCTCGGAGCTACGGTTCCCCTCTTTGCGTAAGCCTCGGACCACCGAATCTGATCTGATTGGATCTTTGCGACCCTTATCTTATCTCTGGTTTTCCTCATCTGTGGATCCAGCTACTGCCCACTTCCATCTGGATGAAGCCCACTTCCATCTGGATGAAGCCCACTTCCATTTGGATGAAGCCCACTTCCATCCGGATGAAGCCCTTCTGCTGATTTCTTCAACTTTATAGTTGTAAAGTTAGATAAGCTTATCTTTGATTAAGTCTTTGGTACGGTGCCTGTCTGTCCTTTCATTCATAAGGTTTTCTTTTTTTCCCACCGCTGAAGACTTATTTTGGAGGACAAGGAGGGTCTAAGACAGGGGTGGGCAGATTAGATAAATATACCGATAGAATGGCGCTAGATTTTAAGCGCTAAATGTTACATCAAGAGCGTTAAATTTCAAACCTAGCGGCGCTACGTCTGAAATCTAGTGCGATAGTGCTGAAAAACATACATTTAGCGGCGCTAGGTTCAAAATCTAAGCGCTTGATGTAACATTTTGCTTATTTTAACATCTAACACGCTAGTTTATGTGTGTGTATTGGGCCCGATTGCTTTCCATATCTGTGCACACTGTTTATTTTGACAGTGTGCGCATCACGGAGACGCACACATTTTAATAAGAGCAGTGTTGTTATATTCTCAACAATGCCAATATACCCATATTGTGCCATCTGGTGAGGAAACATCAGAATTGCAGGGGAAATAAAACTAACAAGGTTTATTTGTTTGATTTTTTTCAGTTCGGCAGGCTGGACTAAAACATTTAACGGGCCACATGTGGCCCACGAGCTGTAGTTTGCCCATGCCTGGTCTAAGAGCACAAATGTCTTGTGCTGCGTTCTGTTTGTGCCATCATCTTCCGCTTGTTCCGAGGTCAGGTCGCGGGGGCAACAGCCTCAAATGGGTAGCCCAGGCCTCTCTCACCCCGGCTGCATCCTCCAACTCACCCAGAAGGGTCCCGAGTCGTTCCCCGGCCAGCTGTGAGACATAGTCTCTCCAGCGGGTCCGGGTCTGCCCCTTGGTCTCCTCCCGGTGGGACGTGCCCGAAACACCTGGCCCGTGAGGTGCTCGGGGGGCATCCTGACCAGATGCCCGAACCACCCCATCTGGCTCCTCTCGACCTGGAGGAGGAGCGGCTTGACACCGAGCTCCTCCCGGATGGCAGAGCTCCTCACCCGATCTCTGAGTGAGAGCCCAGCCACCCTGTGGAGGAAGCTCATTTCGGCCGCTTGTACCCGCGATTTCATTCTTTCGGTCACCACCCACAGCTGGTGACCATAGGTGAGGGTTGGAACGTAGATCGACTTGTAAATCGAGAGCATTGCTTTTCGGTTCAGCTCTCTCTTTACCACGGTGGACCGATGCAGCGTCCTAGTTATTGCTGATGCCGCATCGATCCGCCTATTGATCTCCGGGCGAGGAAAAATGGTGGAATTGTCTTGTGTTTGTTTAGTTATTTTAATGACTTGCTGTTCTTAGGTATTTTTCTTTGTATGTGTTTTTGAAGTGACAATTTTACACAAGTGATTAAACCGTCTAAACCAGGACAATAATTAAAGATGTGAAAAATATAACATTTTTTTTAGTCAAGCAGGTTTTCAAACAAAAAATAGATTGAACCGTTGAACTCACCATTGTTGTTTCAGCAATGGACCCAAAACTGTTGATAAAAATGTTGCAGGTTACATTTACTGGCGGGCCTGCAGACATAATAGAAATGAAAGAGAGAGAGAGAAAAAAAACAAGAGTTAGAGGTAAGATACAGGAACTCAAAACCAGAACAGTAAAAAAGGAAAAATTAATTTTAATTTTGGTGAGACTTCAAAACGAGTTTTTTAGGCTGAGTTTCAGACAATAGATGCAAAAAAAAAAAAAAAAACCTCTATGCAAATACAGGAAACAGGAAAAGTGTCTTGAGCAAGTCTTACATTCAAACTAAAAAATCCCAACCTTGTTCATGGTTCAACCATGGACGAAACAAAAATGTTGCGAATACGCTACTCATTGACGTGACAGCATGTGGCGGCTGGGATTTGATTTTGACAACTTGATCCACATTTTTTCTTCTTTCTCCTTTTCCGTAAGCAGACCAAAGCAAATAATTCCCTCCTGAGCTGGAGATTTACAGTCTTCTTCTTAGCTTGTTGTACATAATTGGAGGTCTTTGTGTCTAGCTATGAAGAAGCTCGGCAGGATGCCTCATTTGTTTTGTGAAAATGGTTGTATCTACATGTTACAGTCTGCTGGGATCAGTGTGTGTGGCTCATTTGGCCCAAATGAGATTTATGTTTTTGGCAGATCCGTCTGGTTCGCTTTCTTCAAAGTTAAAATGGCCATTCGCATCTAGCTGAAGACACTGAACCCTCTGTGAAAACCAAACAAGATGGGATTCTTGAACATTTTTTTTTTAAATTCATCCCAATAGGATTAGAAAGAATACAGCAGCAACTTTCTTAAAAAAAAAGAACTTCAAAGTAATTCACAACTAAAAAATTTCAGGGAGAAAATTATTTTTTGTGGAAAAATCAGCAATACACACAAACAACACGATTGAGGGAAATCTCATTTGTAGCGTTCCATATTTGGGGGCGGGGAGTAATTTTCTTTGAAAACACACAAAATAGAAAATAAGAAAATAAAATTGGACCGTGTTTAATTTTTTTTTCTCATCTGAATGTTTAAAATTTCAGCTCCTATTTTGGTTTTTGGGTTTTTGAGAGATTTTAAGAATGAGTTTGTTAACAAAGTCTGATCATCAGAGCATCGGAGATTAAAACTCATGTCCAAGTTAAGCGAGTCACCACTAACTATGAATGAGGCCGGCAGGTTGTACTAGAATTTTAATGGATTTAATGGTTAATTCATCAGCTTTAAATTGTCACTCTTAAGCTACTCCTTCCTTTTTGAGTAAAAAAAAAACGGTTCTGGAAAAAAGAAAATCCAACAGTTTCTTGTATATGTTATATAGTAGTAATTACATTAAAAGGTGTAACATTCAAAATGGACTTGAGTTGTGTTTCAGAAAGGAAATACTTTCCACTGCCAGTACGACAAGTCTTTTCCAGCTTCTTACCAACTATTCTCCTCGCTTTGAAATCATATTACAGTAGTGTGATTTTCTAGTTTCAACCACTACGTAAGTGCAGAAAACACATTTTCAATTCAATACCTTTAGAAAAAGACTTTCTGTTTTCATTTCTCTCTGCAGACAAAATACAGATTCAAAAGTGATGCTAACTCTCAAGCTTTATGAAAATCCATACGATTCTATAGCAAGCCAGCTCAAACAACACTTCTATGGAAAATCAAAATTTATTTTACAAGGAAAAGTAAAAAAAAAAGGCAAATGGTCGTATTATCTACTGTGTTTAAAAGACTGTATTTTCACGACTATAATTCGGACGTAAAAGTCTTAGATTTTCTTCAAAATGTGCATTGCACCCCATAACACAGTGCGCCCTGTGTTGTGTTGTTGTTGTGAGGCGGATATAGTAGAGAACACCATGAGAGCACTAAAGGGGGAAGTGTGGGCGTGGACTGTATATAAAACTCGCACCCGATAATCAGGTTTATCTTATGTATGTGTTACATATACATAACTGATACTGCGCCTTTTAGTATGGTGCGCCTTATGGTTGTGAAAATATGGCAGCTTGAGAACACATGAATTTATCATAAGCACAGCTCTTTCCACACTTTGGGCCAGTTTCAGTTTGCAACCATTACTGTGGAAGCTAACACCTGTTTTCCACAATTTTTCAAAAGCTCACGTAGTTTAAAAACAGATCGTTCACTCTCATAAGGCATTCTTTTTTTTTTTTTTTTATTCAAAACACTCTCTGAAAGTGGATATTTACCCTCCAAAAAACTGGGGACGTGAACATCTGGCAATTGCGCTTTACTGTATAAATGTCCTGTTCTGTTGTGTAACGAATGGTAGATGCTGGATGTGATGAATTACTTTCTAAGTTGATTTAAAAAATTGGAAATTTTGTTAGAAAATCTCAAACAAAATATATATGTGTTATCAAGAATCAGAAACTCCAGCAAATATGTTGTCATGCAACAATTCAGAGGTTCATAAATGATAAATAATACACACTTGCAATCCTGTAATATGAAAAAAAAAAAATCTTTTCAATGTCCATATAAAAAAAGGATTAAAATCTGTTAAGTTGTTATGCTTTAAATTAACTGGGCATTTTCGCAATTTGCATACAAATATTGTATTAAATAGATTTCTTATTCTTGCTTCGAAAATGGGGCTTTTCCTCTGGTGCGGAATGACAAAAGGTAATTTCTAATGAGTCAACAGGCTGTATCAGAGTCATAGTCTGCTTTATGTTATGTAAGTTAAGGTCAAGCTATGTTTCGTGCAGACCTACACGCAAACGAACACTCCCGCATCATCGGCGTATAAATGCATTTAAAATCTCCGTCCAAACTTGATGTCTAATTTCACTGGCCAGCGGCTAGCATGGAATGAAGGAAGGGGTCTGGATCATTTTGATGGCCAATTACTTTTCCCGTCACAGTTTGAGCACCCGAGGCCACTGGGGAGGAATATCATGTGAGAGTCATTCACGGACTTATACCACACAACTGTGGTCAAAGCATACAGTATGACTTGGATGTAAGGTTAGAAAAGGAAGAAATAATTAAAGTCAGCTGGAGGCAATAAGCCTTCATGTGAGTTATACATACAATATCTAATTAGAAAAGAAATGAATTATTTACAGAACAATAAAAAGGAAGGAAACTTGAATTAAAGATGAAAAGTTTAGCTTTGTTTCCAACACTAAAAAAAAGATGCAACGCTAAAAAAAAAACTTATGGCAGAGATGATCACAAAATGTAGCAGACCAATGGTGCATTCACCCCAAAGTGCAATTCTGAGTAGTTGGCTACATCATTCAACCGATAAAATAATTGTCAGTAACCAAATGGACAGAGAAGCCAATTACAATCCAGCAACTCGATAACTTTAGATCGTTTTGCGCCACTTTGAACAACTTCTTGAACAATCCACAATCATTGATGGCCCTACAAGTTCAGAGAAGTGGTATATACCAAAAAAGTTAACTCTACCAGAAACCTGGGATATTAGACGGCCTTGTTGGTGAACATTGGTATTGATCACCAACATCGTGAAAGCGAATGAACTGGAGGACGACCCAACGAAGAATTGTGTCATTGACTTTGTATATGTCTTTCCGCTGTTCATCTTTTGGTTCCCCTCAAATACAAAAAAGAAACTTGGTGTATTTCCATTTTTCTTTGGGGTCAATGACATTGCGTAAGGAGATGAATCCCTGCTTTTGGACAAAGAGGGGTTTTTTTCTCGGTTAGAGGACCATCAAGCCTATGTAGCAGTACTGTGCATTTTAAGTCCTTTATATTGTTCAGTTCACTTAAGTTTAAACCCAACCAAACCAAAGTGAAATGCCACAGTTATGAGCTAAATAACCAAATTCCCTACTGTGCTTGTGTGTGGTATTCCAAGTTATCCATTTTCTAAACCGCTTCACCCGAGGATGGAACATGGGGCGGTGTAGCCTTTCTAGGCTAGTAACAGAAAAAAGGTAAGGTACACCCAAGGCAGATGAGAGTTTTAGAGGAAAGCGGGGAAGCCCGGATGTCTAGATAAAATTTATGAAAAAATATCGGAGGAAAATACAAACTACATACAGAAAGGCCAAAGTTACAAGCAGCAAACGAAGCTTGAATCAATAATTAAAATCATTGGTCCAAAAAGAATCAATCACTACAAGTTCCAAATTTTGGTGAGAAGAAAGTATTTAAAATGGTTAGAGACGCAAATCCAGAAGAAGCCAGATAAGAACAAGGCAGGTCTTGATGTTAACCATGTATTCACAAAGAGTCGTTGTGCTATTAGGGCTGAAAGATCTTCCATACCGTCTTTAAACTGAGAGTCCAGAAAATCGGATGAATTTACAAGCCTTTGTACCCTGCATAATTCTTACTGAGAATTCTTCATAAAGCCATCTCTAGAGTTTATTCATTCATCTTCTGAACTGCTTATGCTTTGCATTGGATGCCGGAGCCTATACCGGCTGATTTCAGGCGAGGGGCAGGATCCATCCCAAACAAGTCGCCAATCTATTCTCGGGCCATAACATTCATTCCTAATTGCAGTTTTATGGGGGCTAATCAACCTAATATGCATTTGTTTTTAGGAGAACATGTGGAGGAAATTGGAGTCCCCGGAGTAAACCCAAGCGTCTGTGCGGAGAACGTGCAAACTCCCCACAGAAAGGCGAGTGTTTTCAAGCCTTGCGCCACGTACGAGTACCGGAGTACTCCGGTACTCGCATTTTGTTGCTCTGAGGCCACTGTGACAAGTAAACTCCGTGTCAGACAAATGGACTCTTGGTAGATAATAACTCCATCCAGACCACCTAACCACATCTCTGTGATGAATAAGTGCTTGAGAAACTCAGTGGGTACATCTTTGATATGCCTGAGTACATCAAGGGGTTTATCCATAAACCTGCTGGTATTACATTATCAGTGTGTTTTCTCTCAGAATGGCTTCTCAGGCCTAACTCAAGTCCTCTGACACATTTCTTCTGCATCCCAGCTTTGTTCAAAATCCCCCTTCAAAGTCCTCTCCCTACATGGTAAGCAGGAGGAGGCGGGTGATGGGATGTCACAATTTGTCTTTTTTGACAATCCGTGGAGCTTGTGATGTTATAAAAAGAAGAAAAACTAGAAAATGGAAAAGGGGAGATACTGATACTTACAAAATACCCTCCTTCCCCGTTTTTTTTTTACTTCTCTCCCTCTTTTCCACCACATAGCAGACCATTTAATATCCATTCAGTGAAGACAGAGGGAGAGGATTTTAGTTTTCTTTATGGCTTTCCAATAAAGCCCAGACTGAGGACACAGCAGAAGAAAGAAAGAGGCAACGGTCCATTAACTGTCATGGAGGACGTCTGGCAGGGAGACACAGGCTACTGAAGCTACACACTGCTCGAGTGTGTGTGAGCTGTGTGATACGCACACACTTACACACATGTCTATACTTCTAAAATCCTTGATTACACAGCACACTTCTTGGCAGCCTGAATGAAATAAATAATTCTCAATCAAACACTCAGTGCCTTCAGACCGTCTGCACTTAAGTTATGGAATAAGTGGGCGATTGGTCCGTTTTTAAAACATTTTGTCCTTGTTTCCAGATGCTGAGTCAGTGATGCTGAAAAGGAAAAAGTTTAACCTTCTGAAACTATGAACATAGTGTATTTTATCAAGTGTGGCAAATATGAGCATTAACGTTACACGTTGGCTGGGAATCCTTCGTCTCATGTCACGTTTTTTAATATAATGTTTAATCCATCTTCTCCGGCTTTGAAGAGACAAGCTTGGCGCGCACCAGTTTTACATTTGATGGAATTTAAAGCTTGACAGAACTACCATGTTAATTTAAGGTTACTAAGCTCTAATTGGGCACTCGAGGGAGTCCATGAAGGAGGGTTTGAATTGCAAGTAGGCCATAAAACTTTTACCTGATTTGACTATTACCGTAATTTCACGACCATTAGGCGCACCGTACGAAAAGGCGCAACCTCAGTTTTGTGCGCCATTGCTGTATTTAACACACACGTAAGGCGCACCGTACGAAAAGGCACAGTCTCAGTCACACACCACCTTACAACAACACACACGCAAGCATGCAAATGTGCGTATTAAAAAATAGATCGGGAGCAAAACTGAGTTTGGTTGTACTTTATTTAAGTAATAACGATACTAAACAAGCACATTACCGGTAATAGTCTTTATTCAAATCCGTCAAAGTCCTCATCCTCTGTTTCGGAATCAAAACAGAGGATGTTTATCCATTACTGTTTATCAACAGTAATGGATAAACAGTTCAGAAAATGAATGAATGCTGGTTTTGTCAGGACCCCCTTACCTGCCGCCAGAGGGAGCCCTTGATATTCCTAATCATCCTGATTAGGGTCACCTGAGGATGATTCCTGATTCCACTCATGTGTGCACCCTGCTATCTATTTAAGGGGAATCACTCCGGACTTCCTTGTTGTGTTTTACCATCCCCTCCAGCCAGGTCATCCGGGTTGCCTGGCCATGTTTGAACTTTGTTATTATACGACATTTTGAAACCTTGAGTTAACCCTGTTCCTCTTGCTTTACAGACTTTCCTGAATTGTGTTAATAAACCTCGTTTGAAGTCCTCCTTCCACAAGCCCTAAAACCCTGACAGTTTTTTAACCAGCGATTAACTCCTCGGAAATGATCTAGATTCTTCAAAACTCATCTATAAATTTTTGCACAATATTGAAAATATGCAAGTCTTTAAACCAGAATGTATAAAACAAAAGCATAAAAAAGCTCCGTTCAAAGACATTTATTTCTTGTCCTACATGACTGAGTTGGGGTGGGTGTCGTAGCCTATCCTGGCTGCTTCAAAGCAAAAGGCTGATGTGTTAGCTAAATTTGTCCTGAAACAACTCCGTGAAAAAAACAGAAATACTCGAAGTTAGGCACAAATACTTAGATGGACTTACGCACACACAGATGGACAATGCATGGAAAGATGTGTATTAACATGTAATCTGTGCAGTTACACATAAAGTGGCACTGATGTATTTATGGAATACACCACACCTTTGAACTGACGGTTTTGCATGAATTCCTGTCATTTTTTTGCATCATTGCTTTTCCACTTTATGCAGCTGATAAAATCCATTATCCTACACACAAGTACACATTCACACAAAACTTTCTGCTTGGAAACACTCATCAACAAAGAAATTCACATGTTTAATTCAACTCTTTAGCAAACCTTCATTGTTTACAATATTCTGTCTTTTATTTCAATAGTCAAAGAAAAGCATTGGTCAACACACTCAGATGTACCCGGACTGAGGAAGCCAATAACAGCTTGCTACCGTGCTCGTCCTGCAGAGGTGTGTCAGTATAAATAAATCTCCCCATCTCTTCAGCTTAACTCCACTTTCATTAAAAACAAGTGACAACGGCCATAAAGCAGGAGGAAACAAACAGCCCGGCTCTGCTCGGCTTCTCAACACAGCTGCAATCTATAGCAACCTCAGCCTTATGATTGTAAAGAAACTTTTCAGAACAGCTCTGCTTGCAAGCTACGTTTCTATCTATTTTATGAAAAAGAAATCTGTGCATTTTCTTTGAAACAAGTAGGAGGTATGGAATCATATAGGTCTGATGCGTCACCTGGCACGTTTTTTTTTTTCAGTTTGCCTCCTTCCCCCCCCCCGTCATCATGCTTAATGTAGCACAGTTCAATAACTGATATTGAAACTGTTTTGACCTTGTTTAGAAGGAGGTAATAGAAGCTATAATAAAGAAAAAAATATTTAGTTTACGGTTTGTAATGTCCAAAGGAATGTGCATTAAATTATTTGCTCATTAGGAAATTGCCCCTATGAATGTGTGTGTTTGTGTTTTTGCCTGTCTCTGTATGTAGTCCTGCAACAGACTGGTTACCTGTTTGGGGTGTATCCCACCTCTTGTCTAAAAACCAACAGGAATAAACTCTGGCACTGCTGCGACTCTGAGTGACTAAATAGCATAACTGATGGATAGATGTTTGTAGATGTGCCAGAAGACAACGCCAGCAAATTTATTTAAACCTAACTTTAGTTTCCAAGACTCTGAAATAGCTGCTGAACAGACTGATGTTCACAAAGTTATTTTGCATTGTCCCGCAACAGGCAGCCATGACAGTGCCAATAGTGGGGGCAACTAGAGCAGGCATGGGCAAACTACGGCCCACGGGCCACATGCGGCCCGTTAATCGTTTCGATCTGGCCTGCCGAACCTAAAAAAATTAAATAACTAAACCGTGACTATGTTTTATTTTCCATGTAATTCTGATGTTTCCTCACTAGATGGTGCCAAAGATACAACTACACTGCTCCCATTAAAATGTGTGTGTCTCTGTGATGCCACATTGTCAAAATAAACACTGAGCCCAGAAATGGAAAGCCATCAGGCCCAATACACGCACGTAAACAAGCATGTCCGATGTTAAAACAAACAAAATGTTACATCAAGCGCTTAGATTTCAAACCTAGCGCCGCTAAATGCGCGTTTTTAAGCGCTATCGGATCTAGCGTGCGAACTGGCTTCTGCCGGTCCAAATATGGACATTCTACAGACATTCTCAGTTCAATGAGTTAAATTGATGTAAACTATCTGGGGTTTAAGCTGTGTTTGATCTGATAATAATCTGGAAAGAATCTCCTCTCAGGATCCAATAAAGCATGAAGCTGTTCAGAAAATGAATGGATGGGTTCTTTTAATAAGTTCTTATAATCCAAAATCTAAGGAAGCATTTTAGGTAACGAAAGGTTCTCCAGGTGCATGCAATTCAGTTGCATGAGAGTTTACAGATGCACGCTACTGTCCTGATGGCACACACCAAACGACAACAGACAGGATGGAACACAATACCTGCTTCCTCTAATATTCCAGCTTCCTCTTTCAGATTGAGGAAGCTTTAACTTCCTGGATGGAAGTTAAAGCTTCCTCAAACTTTAACTTCCCGGATGGAAGTTAAAGCATTTCAATCATCAAATACACTGTCCAGAAGACAGCTTCAAAGCCGTTTCTACAATTTATTTATTTTATTATATTTAACCTTAATTTAACCAGGTAGGCCGACTGAGAACAATTTCTCGTTTACAACGACGACCTGAGTGGACCTGGGTGAAACGATGAATCACTCCTGCACAAATGAAGATTACACAGACTCAGAGAGTGTTGAAAAAGTGTCGAAGATTTTCTTTTTTTCCAGCTAATGTAGTTTGTTCCGGTCACGATCATCTAACTGTCCTAATCATAAAGCCAAACTGATAAGACAAGGAAAAGAAATTGGTGGTTGTCCAGGATGTAAATGGCTCTAAATGGAGATGGTGTAAAGACGACAACCTGATAAACCTGCAAAGTAAGTGGCTGTGATTGAGTTTTAATAATTTATGGCTCAGTCTGTTTTCACTATCAGGATACTTTCCTCTTTTCACTTTTAATATTTAATCTTCAGTCATTACCAAGCGTAGACTTTTTGGCTCCTCTCATCTCTGGATCGACATGGTTTTGTATCAGTTTTACACAAAATCCCTCACAGTTTTCTATTCCTTTTGAAACCTTGTTTAAATGTTGATAAAATAAACCAGAAATTGGAAGTTTGTCCTGGATCAAATCTTCTTCTGAGCAGCAGGCTAGGTCATTTCCACCCAACACCATATGCTAAGATGACATGCCAGGTGGGAAAAATCTGCAGGGAACATTTTTTACAAATAAATTGGTGTTTCCTCAGGAAGACCTTTATGCTATCTGAAACTGCAGATAAAACTAGGTTGTGAGAAATTCAGAATAAACAAAAACACAACAAGTGAAATTTGGATGCAAAAAACTAATCCGAGAAAACTAATCCAAGAAGCTTCGTTTGAATTTTGTATGTAGTGGCTCACTGCTCTGTGCTGTAGGTACAATACTTACGTAAAGAGGTTTTTGTATTGCTTAAAGAAATTTGATGAGGTAACCATTTTCATCTTCAATGAAACTTTCAGCAACCAGTCTGATCAAAACTTGGGAGCGGATGTGCAACTTAAATCTATTGTTTGTTTCTGTTAAGAAACATTGATCTTAAGATATGGCTTTTTTTTTTTTTTTTTTTACAATTAAAATTTAAGGTGTTTCCCCTCTGCTTCCATTGGCTTTGTTTAGCCGCACATCATTTGTTGGCGGGAATAAATTCAGTTGAGTAAATTCAACCTGTCTCTGGTTACCATGTAGCACGTTAGCATTTTTGAGACCAGGTTGGGGATAATCCGAGATTACTGTGTACGATACGGTATTATGTTATACTAGGACATTATAGTTACTCTGTGTTGTTACTCAAATCTGGTTGGTTTTTGAAACCCTCAGCCAGCAAGTTTTGCTTAGTGAGCAAAAAACATCAAATACAGAGCCTGTCATTCACTTCCACTAAGTACAAACAAGGAAGAATCGTGAAAAGACTGAGGTGGGTCTGAAACCAGCCTGCCAATGTCTGATCCCATCAGACCTCAGAAGTTAAGGAGGCTGAGCCTGGGCAGCACATGGATGGGAGACCGCCGGAATCCCAGGTGCTTCAGTAGGACGGCACTTGAGACCAAACGTCGCTGTGTGTCTGGGCAAGACAGTTCACCCAAGTTGCCTAGTCTGGATGGTGTGTGTGATTGGTTGGTGATGATCAGAGGTGTCGATGGCGCAAAAATGGCAGCCTCGCTTCTGTCACTCTGCCTCAGGGCAGCTGTGGCTACAACAGTAGCTTACCAATAACTGGTATGGCGTGAATGAATAATGCATATGTGTGAAGCATCTTTGAGTATTCTGGAAAAGCGCTATTTAAATGTAATGCATTATTATCAACATTTTCCTGGTATCCACAAAGACTTGCTGATCTGTCAGTGCTGGACTATTTTCTGTTTCAGTTTCAAGCTAGAAAAAACTTTCCCACAAGCTTCCATTCTTTTTCTCTTTTACAACACACAAAACATTTTCTGTTCCTTCTCCCTTTGCAGTGCTCTTTGGACAACCCCAAACCGGGATGTATTTATTGTTTCCAAAAGGCCGGTCCTTGGTGACTCATCCAAGCAACCTCCTCCTATACGCTGTCCTGAAGCTTCATGTTACAGGGACCAATTACCTGGTCAACATATCAGCTTTTTTAGCTGACATCTTCATTTTTTTTGTTGTTCACCTATGCAGCATAGCAGGACCACCAAGTGGAACTAATGAAGCAATGAAAATCAACCTTACCTTGTGCCTACATAAGAATAAAGGTGGTGCAGCAGGGTATAGTCCATTATCAGACCCTAAGAGGGTTGTAAAACTTTGGTATCTAGAGGATTTAATGCTTTCTTAGACTCTCTACTCTCCTGATGCCTAATTTACAATCCTCTTAGTGACACCTTGGACCCAACGAGGGGGAAACTGAATTTATTCCCGCCAGCAAATGATATTCGGCTAAACAAAGCCAATGGAAGCAGAGGAGAAACACGTCAAAGCAACAAATTAGATGAATAATAGTCGGAATTACGCAGGATCTCCTCCTTTGAAATTGAGCTGCCTTCAGCAAAAAAAAAATTCACAATGGCTGTGAGACATTGAATATTTATAAGGACTTGTCTGTGGGCTATACAGTCTATGGAAAGCAGTTTTACTTTTTATTGAACTAATATATATTCCCTGCACATACTCTCGGAAGAACCTGGCTCATTTTACAAGCAGGACCCAGGGAGAGCGAGTTTGAACACATACAAGGGAAGAGAGCGATGTGGGGGTTATTTTTCTTTTCCTATTGCAGTTTTCCCTCCATTATGTCCAGACATGACAGCTGAGGGGTGATCATTTTGTTCTCAGCCACTGTGCATAAACATTAAATCTGAAACAGTGAGAAGAAAAAAAAAAAGAAAGTTTTTGTGGGATTTTTTAGAGCATCATAAATCCCCCGACTCAATGGTAAAAGAGTAAAATAATGAACATTTCATCAAACCCAAACTGCTTTGGGC
Organism: Neostethus bicornis; assembly: GCA_902685375.1. Taxonomy (NCBI): domain Eukaryota; kingdom Metazoa; phylum Chordata; class Actinopteri; order Atheriniformes; family Phallostethidae; genus Neostethus; species Neostethus bicornis. The sequence continues at coordinate 5,993,373 of CACRXE010000076.1, read as the reverse complement.
TTATTTTCTCTATGCAACTCCCAAAAATTACTCAGCCTAACTTTTCAAAGTTATCAAACTAACTTTGAACTTTACAAAATTAAAGCATGGAGATCAAGTGATTAGAAAAGTCATACTTTGACAACTTCATAAAAACAACAAAATAATTACATTTTTTATAACTATGTATACAATATTTTTCTGAACCATAAATACTGTTGAAACATATTGATTCTTATTTCTGTTTTCATTGGAGCAACTGCTTAGCTAACAGTATGACGTTCTGGGAAGGTTTTTCAAAAGTTAGGAGAACGTTCCTTAAAGGTTATTTTGGTTCTCTAACGGTTATAATGGAAAGTTTAATGACGGTGGCAAAAAATGATTTTTTTTTTTTGGTTTTAGATTGTTCCTCTAACCTTCATTTTAACCATGATATTTGGAATTTGGTTATCTCAATGTTCTGGGAAGGTTAGGTTCTAACATAATCACCAACTAACGTTTAGGGAACGTCAGTTTTTGGTTAGGTAAACACAAACTTTTAGAGAACTTCAGGCCAACGTTCTGGGTGTTCTCTGTTTGCCGGGTGTTGCGTATTTTTGGATTAATTTTGAGTACCTTTCAAAAGTAGCAGTGTGGTCAGAGAAGGAAGCTTTTTCATATCATAATCATGGAAAATTTCCACCAATTGTTAGCTCCACCCATACTAATAAACCAATTAAGGAGGCATAATCTATTTCATTCTTCAGCTGATAGATAACTGATAAAGGAAAACGACGCATATCATTATACTATTTTTCCATTTTTTCAAACTTTCATTTTTGACAACGGAATTTTATCTCTCTTATTCCTCAATATTAATAACCAGTCACTAGATTTGACTGATTCACCTATGTACAACAAAAAATTAAATTAAGTGTCACAGTCAGGTGTATGTAAAATATATTTAATGCGCAGGATGCTTTAATATTTATTTGCAAAATATTTAGTTGCTCTCAGGAACTCAATGATTTTCAGGGTTGAATTATTGTAGGATATCTGTGCATAAATTCCAGTTGCGCTAAATATTTCATTGTCGGCTGTATAATGATAATGTGGAAGTGTTTGGGAATGAAAGCAACAACACCACCAAGGAGTCAGCCACCTAAGTCGATGGGTCAACAGATTTTGTGGAGGAAAGTGAGAAAAGATTGCCATGGGCCTCCTGACTCCAAGTGGTCCTCAGATTAAATTCTCAAGAACAATGGGCGAATGGTGTATTGGTTTCCATCATGACGAGCCACACCCAATGCAAAGTGTCCAATAGAGGGGTGTAAAGGACCCTGCTGCAGTACTTTAGAAAGAGGTGCTTTTCAGATAGATAAATTCTGCTTCTTTGGTAATCTGATCGACAGCTCTGGGACAAAGATACTTGACTGATCGCACTGTGCCAAGTGTAAAGTTTGGTGGAGGGAGGATTACAGTTTGGAAATGCTTGTAAGAAACAGAGTTTGGCCTGTTAATGAGTGAAAGGAATACCAAATTATTACAACTGTCTTTGAATTCTGAAGAAGTCATTGTTCCCAGTGTTGTGGAGCCAGTTTGAAACTGGCCCGTTCATCTTCCAACAGTGCATTAAACAAGGTCCAAAAAGACCTGGAGGACAGAGTCTGTTGGGAAAGGACTGGCTTGCACAGAGTCCAGACATCAACACAATAGAACACCTTTAGAATAAATTAGAGGAGACAGAGAACCAGACCTTCTCATCCAATCACAATGTCATCCATCAATATGACCTCACCAGTATGCTTCTGGAGGAATAGAAAAACAAATAGGCATCATACTCTTAAACTTGTGGGCAGTCCTCCCAAAGAATTGAAGCCATGATAGGACATAATTTACAGTTTTGTGGATCAGAAATTGGATGTTACTTGTACTTCACATGTGAGCCAAGGCAAGTGAGTTAATACAATGAAGAGCACGAGGTGTGCAAATGAGTAAATCTTGCAACTTTTGCTTGCTCACGAGCATGAATCAATTTGAATGATGCTTGTAGGGATTGTCCAAATTAAAAAGGTTCAAGAAACATATATCACGCTAATAACTATTTCTTCTTCTTCTTCATTCAGCATTTCCCTTCAGGGGTCGCCACAGCACGTCAGTTTCTTCCATCTAACCCTATATGCTGCATTTCCTTCGGTCACGCCAACTATCTTCATGTCTTCCTTCACTGTATCCATGAACCTCTTCTTTGGTCTTCCTCTAGGCCTCTTTCCTGGTGGTTCCAAACCCAGCATCCTTCTGCCGATGTCTCCTCTTTCCTCTACATATGTCCAAATCATCTCAGTCTGCCCTCTTTGACTTTATCTCCAAAATCTCTAACATGTGCTGTTCCTCTGATATACTCATTCTTAATCCTATCCATCCTGGTCACTCCCAAAGTTATCCTCAGCATCTTCATCTCTGCTACCTCCATCTCTGTTTCCTGTCTTTTCTTCAGTGCTACTGTTTCTAGACCAAACAACATGGCCGCTCTCACTACAGTTTTGCACAGTTTCCCTTTTGTTTTAGGTGAAACTCTTTTATCACACCTGATACTTTTCTCCACCCATTCTGTCCTGCCTCCACATGCTTCTTCACCTCTTTTCCACACTGTCCATTGCTCTGGACTGTTGACCCTAAGTACTTAAAATCTTCATATACAGTAGTATTTTAAGTTAATCTCATAAAAAAAATTCTACCATCTAACTAGTCATTTCTGCTGTTTTCTGCAGAAATTTTGATCTTTAAAACATCTTTACTCTCTTGCAAATGTCTGCAAGAAAACAGAAGTTCATCAAAAAAAAAAAAAAAAAAAAGCCTAAAGGTCAAACAAAGAAAATACTTTTATAGCAAAAACAAACTATTTTATCTCTCAATTAATTGGAAAGCTAATGTTTGCACATCTTTTCCAGCTCCATCTGAGCATCTGCTGTGTAAATTTGTCTGACCTTTAACAGCGTGCCTTTGAAACACACTAGTGGACTTTTTTTTCCCCTGGGAATCACTTCAGTCCACATGAACGGGACACAGGTCTCAGCAGAGTTCCTATCATACAACCTGGCGGTAAACGCTAAATAAATAGTAAAGGAATATTAAACTTTGGTAGTGCAGCATAAATTATTGAACAGCTCGAGGTGTGCTGATATAGTAATAACAGGTATCAAAAAAACCATGTCCATGGCAACAACATCATTATTAATAATACACACTTTAGTATCTTAAATAACTGTTCACCGTTTGAATAAGTAGAAAGTTCGTGATACTGCTTTGGCCAAATCTGAAAACTGCGACAAAAAAACAATCAAGCAGGGGAACATTTTTTTCCTCTTTTTTTTTTTAGGTTGTTCTTTACAGATTCTTTTCTTCATTCCATCCAGAAGGGAAACAGAAAAACATCCAGCCCAAAAGCCACTCAATGTAAAACTGTGATGTTCGGAGAAAAAACAAGTGAAGTTCATCTCTTGGTTTAACAATAAAACACAATTTAAACAGAATTTGTTTTGTTCTTTTTTTTCATTTCTTCGTCTTGTCTGCCTCTAAAGTAAAATCCACCATTTGCATCTTTTATTTTTATTTCCTTTCTTCTCATGCAGATGCTCTTGCTTCTCTTACGTGCTGCATCTCTTTATTTCTAGATCTTGTTACTCGCACACATCCAAAAGTACACAAACGTAACGTCTCGCTGGAAACTAAAAGTCATTTTCAGTTTAAGCTGGCGAATAAACAGCGTGGTTGATCAGCGGTGGAGGAAAAGCACTTGGTGTCAGATTTTAATTGGAGTGGTGGGATGAGAAATGGTAGTTTCTCCCTCTGTCATATCCAAGCCATCCATCATCGCCTCTTCCAGGACGTGAACTTTAGGAAAAACTTAATTTTCCTCGCAAGCAACGGAGGAGAAATGCCATTCCGGCATTTTTTTTTCTTTTTCACCTGTTATCCATTTTTTAATCCATTTTTTTCTTATGACCTGTCGCTCTGTCTCTTGTTTCCTTCAGATTCTCACTTTCAGCCACATCGTCTTTGGGTTTCATTGTGGAATGAAATGTGTTTAAAATCGAGATAGACAGAGAGGAGAGGATTGAGGAGAGATGGACAGATGCATGGCAGCTCGGTCAGAAAACACCTGAGGCTCTCTGTGTGTGTGTGTGTGTGTGTGTGTGTGTGTGTTTGTTGATGCATTTTTACTTAAAATTGGCATCCATGCCTGCCAGCAGTTCCAGTTACTCTGCGACTGTGTGCATTCTGTTTGTACAGACTATATTTGTGTGTAGTGCTGGCCAGGACGATGTGCTTATGCATGTGTGTGTGTGCGCATGTCTTCCTATCTACACACTTTATTTATTCTTCGTATTCACAACCACAGTCCCACAAAAAACTATAATCTTCGAAAAATGTATGGTCTTCTAAAATCTCTGGTGTCGATTTAATTTAGACTTCCAACAACTTTGACTTTGAAATGAGGTTATTAGATTTTTGACCAAATTTACTTTAAGCAGGCAAATTGTAGCAGTTATTATTTTCTTGGTAAACGTAAATACTTGATCGTCCGCTGCCACCGCCCCACCCCACCCCACCCAAAAAAAAAAAGTCTAAAGTTTAAATTTAAAAAGATTTATGATTGTGAATTTGTCAGGAGAGTAGTCTGTTGCCACTCTGTGTCCTATTTCCCCCCTCCCTCTTGTCTGTGTGTGTGTGCAACTAGTCACACCTGAAACTAATCTACTCATCTGCTGCAGCATAAATGGAACAGTTTTTGACACACTCTTTGTCAGATCGTTGTTTTATCATGCTTGATCTGTAATCCAGTTTTTGGCTCCAGTTCCTACATCAGAACCTTCCTAGTTTATCTGTTGTTGTCTGCTTTATTTGGACTTTTTATCAATCTAATAAATCTGCTTGTGATTTCTTCATCTGAGCCTGTCTGTTGTGTCATGGGTATATTTTGGGCTCAGCTCCACATCATGACAGAATTACTGGTTTGTCTATCTACATAATTATTAGAAATAAGTAAATTAATCTTTTAGAAGAACTTTAAAGAGAAAAAAATAATTATACACACTTTTGAAGCATTTGAGGTTTTCAAATTAGAAAATAAATAGGAAAAAACTGCAAAAACTTAATTTTTTATGCAACAATAAATATTTTTATTTGGCGTTGGCTGAATAAATGTGAGTTGATTAAAATCAACATGTTTTTTAAACACTAACGTTAGCTCAGTTGAGTTATGGAGTTCGTTAAGCTCGATCCGGAGTTGGAACACAATATGGTAAATTAATTCTTGTTACACAGCCTTTTTCTGACTGCGTTGGCACTGAAAGCACTTTACATTGTCGCTCACACTCACACACACGTTCCACCTGATGGTGGAAGCTGCCATGCAAGGTGCAAACCACCATCAGTAGACATTGGGAGTTCGGCGTCTCACTCAGGGACGCCTCGGCATGAACTGGCGACCCTCTGGTTAAGGACGGTCACCCTACCCACTGGACCATCATACCATCTGCTTGGTCATGACAAAAATGAAAATCGACTCAATCGTCCAATTGTTTTTTGGAGAGTGTGGTCTTTTACTAGTTGATCTTTGCAATAATGTAAAATGTTTGGCTGAGTACGGCCATTGTGCTTATTGTTTCATAATATGTGGCCATTTTTAAAATACTTAAAAAAAACGTGTGAACACACTGCTAAATTATAATTACTACCTTCTGTGATGCAATAATTTTACTGGTTTATAAATAGTCATCTTCATGCACCAACTTTTTTAGATTTTTATCAATTAATTGTGTAAACTCGATGAACCAACTTAGGCGTTATTTTGAGTGAATAGTAATTTTGATTAAAAATGAAAATAGTTTCCTTATAAGTTAGTCTGGACGTAATACATCCTTTTTCACATTTTTGCATGTATATTCAGATCCTTTGTTGTGTTTTTGTTGAGTTTAATTCAGTTTAGGAGTGAATTTACAGCAAAATACAAAAGTATTAAAGAGTGAGAATAGTTTTTTTTTCTTATTTTCCTAAACTGAACTTTTACCACATTCTTTTATGAGTTCGATATTATTGCAGGTGTGGGCAAACGTTTTGGTTTGTGGGACACATAGAGTTCCAACAGTTGACAAAGGGGCCTGAACAGGAGCAGATGGATGGCGTGCTTTGGTAACCGCTAAATTAGAGCAATAGAATGGCGCGCTAGATTTTAAACAAGCATGCTAAATGTTACATCCAGAACGGTAAATTTCAAATCTAGCGACGGTAGGTCAGAAATCTAGTGCCGTGCATTTAGCGGCAGTAGGTTTGAAATCTAAGCTCTTGACTTAACACTTCGCTTGTTTTAACATCTAACACGCTTGGTTACGTGCTTGTATTGGCCCCGATGGCTTTCCATATCATACAGTGTGCCATCTGGTGAGGAAACATCAGTATTGCAAGGGAAATAAAAAACCAACAAGGTTTATCTTTTTTTTTTTTTTTCAACTCTCGGCGGGCCGGATTAAAACATCTAACGGGCCACATGTGGCCCACAGGCCGTAGTTTGCCCATGCCTGTACCATGGCAACTGTTTTTGGAAAGTTATCTTAGAGGATTTGAAACTTAAGCCCTGTCTGTGTTTTATGTTGAAAATTTATTAAAATAGTTCTCCTCTGATCACAGCCTGATCCAGAATAAAGTCTGCAGTAAATTAATAAGCCGCCTGTTGGAGGTCAGGCTTCTGAATGATGGCTGGACATGACAGTCTGGCAGCAGCGAGACAGAAATCAATAACAGGTCTGTGGCGGCAACACGGTGACGGACACGAGGTGACTGGAGCTTTACATCAGTGGATTACTGAGAAGCAGTGATGCACAAAGTTAGAAAAAAAAAGTGTGTGAAAGAGATTAAAACGATTTGTGTGTTTATTTTCTGAGCGTATGGATCTGAAGATGACCGTTCATTATACGTGCGTAGGAGATGATCGTCATCCGTTCAATAAATTCGTGACACATTCAGCTCTGAGAGGGATTTGCTGCTGTTTTTTATATTTAATAATCTTGAGATTCAGAAATATGATAGAGACACAAACGTACGCATATCCAGTGATAAAAAAAAAAGACGTTTTTGTTATTATCTGATTAGATTCTCTAGCTAATGCAGCCGAGGATCTGACCACCAGGGTCCCCGTCGTCCGCCGCCGCCTATGTCCTCTTTCACCCGACCCCTATGGCCCCTCCTGTAGGTGGTGAGTCCACTTAAAAGGCGGCCCATGTCCCCTGTTCGGGCTTGGCCCGGCCGGGCCCCATGGATAAAAGCCCGGCCACCAGGCGCTCGCTCTCGTGCCCCATCCTCGGACCTGGCTCCAATGGGGGGCCCCGGTGACCCGCGTCCGGCCAAGGGCAACTTGGCCATGTTTGGTAACTTCATGGGGGGTTTTCGAGCCACACTTTGTCTGGCCCCTCACCTGACCCCTCACCTGACCTGTTTGTCTTGGTGGACCCTACCAGGGGTATTAAGCCCCTGACAACATAGCTCCTAGGATCATTGGGGCACACAAACCCCTCCACCGCAATAAGGTGGCGGCTCAAGGAGGAGGAGGGCATCTGGTCGGGATTCCCCCCAAGCGCCTCGCAGGCGAGGTGTTTTGGGCATATCCCACCGGGAGGAGACCAAGGGGCAGACCCCGGACCCGCTGGAGAGACCATGTCTCACAGCTGGCCGGGGAACGACTTGGGATCCTTCCGGGTGAGTTGGAGGATGCAGCCGGGGTGAGAGAGGCCTGGGCTGCCCATTTGAGGCTGTTGCCCCCGCGACCCGACCCCGGAACAAGCGGAAGATGACGGAACGGGATTAGATTCTCGTTATTTTATTTTATAAAGATACTACAATTTCAAATTTCCTTTTGTTCTCGGTTATTTTGTAAAGTCAACTTTAAAAATTGAAGACATAATTTAATTGAAAACATTCCTTCTCTGATAATCGAGAAAAAAGAACAAATAATTAATCTCAGAGATTGATTGTGACGTTAAAAAATATCCCCTGAGTATTCACATTAAATTACAGCTAGCAAATTAAATTCTCTTTCTATTTATTACAACATAAAGCCATTAATTTTCACATTAGTTTCTTCTCTTCTCAGAAAGTTATGAAATCAATGAACCTCTCATTTTATATCTTTATTTAATACTTAGAAAATGCATTATTGAGTCATATCTTACGCGGCTGCATGCGTCTTTAATGAAATATAAAAACTCCCACACGATGAGTGCAGAGTAGCGAATGTATGAAAGAAAGATTATTTTATTCGCTTCGCTTAAGTCTTTAAATAAAAAATGATTCTGCTGTAATAAATCTAAATATTCACAGCCTAATTCCCACAAAGGCAGCTGTGTGTTTTATCAGTTTTTATTGAGAAACTTTGCAAGCCTTGTGGTGACGTCTGAAACTTTTCTTTAAAGCCAATCTTATTTCACAGTGAACGTGAAACTATCCAAAAGGAAGATCTACTGATTTTTATACGTGGGGATGTTATCTTGATATGTATTATTCAAAACAAATAAAGAAGCAGCGCTGCCATAGCTTTTTGAAGAAGGACAAACTAAAACTTGAAATTTGAGTTTATTCTTCTCATTTGTAATTAGTCGTTTAAAATAGTCGATTTCTGATGTAATTAGCCGGGGTTGTGCGTCTACATAAGACAATCTTCGTGTCTGTCCACAACTTTTTTGACAGTTTTCCAAATATTTTTGAATAATTCTTCTTCTCCTTTCGGCATTTCCCTTCAAAGGGAGCCACAGCAAGTCAGTTTCATCCATCTAACCCTATCTGCTGAATCCTCTTCGGTCACGCCAACTATCTTCCTTCACTGTATCCATGAACCCCCTCATTGGTCTTCCTCTAGGCCTCTTTCCTGGTGGTTCCAAACCTAGCATCCTTCTTCCGATGTACTCTCTCTCCTCTGCACATGTCCAAACCATCTCAGTCTGGCCTCTCTGATTTTGTCTCCAAAACCTCTAACATGTGCTGTTCCTCTGATCCTGTCCATCCTAGTTACTCCTAGAGAGACCCTCAGCATCTTCATCTCTGCTTCCTGTCTTTTCCTCAGTGCCACTGTCTCTAGACCAATCAGCATGGCCGCTCTCATCTCGTTTATGTACACTTTTCCTTTCATTTAAGCCGAAACTCTTCACATATCACATATCACACCTGATACTTTTCTCCACCTGTTCCAGCCTGCCTTCACATGCTTCTTCACCTCTTTTCCACACTCTCCATTACTTTGGACTGTTAATCCTAAGTACTTAAAATCTTCCACCTTCTTTATCTCTTCTCCCTGTAACCTCACTTTTCCATTTGGATCCCTCTCATTCACACACATGTACTTTGTTTTACTCTGACTAATCTTCATTCCTCTTCTTTCCGGTGCAAACCTCCACCTCTCCAGCTTTTCCTACTGTTTTTGAATAATCGTTCTACTTTACTCTACATTTTCTGGTATTTTCTTTGTTTGAATGTAAACAGATTTATTCATTGTTTTCTGTTGAAAAATGTGTTCATTTTTGTTCTGTTTTTTTTTTTTTTAATTTTTTGATTATTAACCCTATAAGTGTCAACACAATTTGGTAAACTAAAAATAACATTTTCAATGCTTAACAGACCTAATCTGAATTCCTAAAGAACTTAAATTGGGTTTAAATGGATAATTTTAAAAACTGGTGATTACAAAGTTGGCAAAAAAAATCAAAAACTTTTTTTCCATTAAATCCACGCTTCAAGCTGTTTGGACACATTATTTTTTTGCTATGTGAGCTTGTTTAGGTTGTGATGGTCTTCATTTCTTCACACAGATGAAAAAAAAATCAAAGAATACTTGAATGTGGATATGGCACGGTGGCTCAGTGGTTTGCACAGTGGCCTCACAGCAAGAAGGTTGGGGTTTGAGCCCCAGATTGGGACGAGGCTTGAAACACTAGCCTTTATGGGGAACGATGACACAGTGAGTAAGGCGATCGCACTATAACCAGATGGTTGCCAGTTTGGTTTCCTGCCCAGGAGTTCATGCCAAGGTGTCCTTGAGCAAGGCGCTGAACCCCAAATTGCTCCGATAGTGGTTTGCACATTGTATGGCAGCTTCCACTATCAGGTATGAATGGGTGAACGTGCGCTACACTCTAAAGCGCTTTGAGTGCCAACGCAGGTGGAAAAGCGACCCACCCACAAAAACAAGCATGTCCAGTTAATTGGCTGCAAGGAATTTGCCCCTAGGAATGAGTGTGGATGGTCGCCTGTAAGTGTGACACCACTATAGGCTAAAATCCTGTTTGTGGTGTACCTTGCCTCTCGCGTGAAATCAGCCGAGATAGGCTCCGGCATCCCTCTGACTCTGTTAGGAACAGTCAGTTCAGAAGACAAAGACTTGAATGTGGAAGAAATCTGAACCTATTATTCGTTTCATCTTGAGACTTGTTAAAAGTGATTATTAGAAAAAATACTGAACTGATATTGGTAAGAAAAATTGTTCAGTTATTTTTCAATATTCAGGAATATGCATTGTCTTTATTTTTCACTCTAAAGCTTGATTCTACTCTTCAATAATGGTGTAAATCTGTATGTGGGATGTTTGGCTTTACATTCACCGGAATGACATCGTGTGCTGCAGCCCCCAGAAACCGTTCTGCAGTGCTAGCTTTCTGCAGCACTGAGCAATCACATTATAAAGGTGTTCTCCATGAGACAGGCCACTTGGATAAGCATAAATCTCACAACAGCACTTTTTTTTGTCCTCAATAAAAAAAAAAGTAAAATAACAGCAATATGCTCCTGTGGTTGCAACATTAAAGTGTCACCTCAACGAAGCTCTGTGCAATTATATTACAAGACGGAGCTCTTGAGCATAAATCTGCAGAGACAAACCAGATCTGCAGTCTCTAGCGGCGTGAGTCCAGAGTTTGTTGAAGGATTAATACATATTTGCCCAACATTGGTGCGTTAAAAGCATGGATGTGTTAAACTTTTGGACAACAGAAAGAGCAGGACAGATCTTATAATCTGAAGAAATGGACCATCGTGCCGATGCTTTCAGGTCCTGACCTGCTGGCTGGATTCTGCTGAACATGCTGGGAGAGAAATCTCTTCTCTCTCTTATCCTCCATCACTACCCTCCCCTTCACAGTGTGGGGTAATCTCATCTCCTCCTCAGTGATCGCTGAGTGTGTGCTCAGCTTTGGCTTTGTAGCATTGACATGCGGTCTTTCTGCTCCTTTCAATCCAATTGATTTGTTTTGCTGCTCTGATTCTCATTTTTCACTCTTGTACTTACTGTTCTTACTCTTTTTTTGTACATTTTATTCTTTGAAGTCTTTTCATTGACTTTATAAAAGTCTTACCACGCTGCCCTTACATTTATTCTTGTGGCGTTCTTCTTATGTATCTCTGTTACTTGTCTTTACATTTTTGTTATATATTTAAATACATACTGTATAAATGTACATATTTACACATATGTGATAAAAATCTGTATTTTTAAGCATCTAATTATGTGTTGATGTCTAAATGCAAAAAGAGCTCTTCACATTGAATTTAAATATTTATTTGTTCCATTAAAATTATAATTATTGCGCATGTTATTTGAAAAATAATCATATTTCTTCAAAGTTTCATACTTTTACTTTTGTCATTCCTTTTAAATTTTACATCTAAACAAAATCGTAAATTAAATTTTTAACCTGTTCATAGCTCAATTTTTCTTCATTGTTATTTCAAAATTAGTTCTTTTACTTTTTAAAAATTTAGAATAGTACAAAAATACATAAACTGATCAAAATGACCTCATTTTTTCATCAATATGAATACACTTTACAGTCCTGGTAATATTAAACTTTTATTTTTCATATTATCACATAGAAACGATCATTATATTTTTATAATTATTGTACAATTAACTAAGCTTTTATGCGTCAATTATTGTCCTTAATCCTTCTCTCGTCTCATTATTAAATGAATGCTTTTTTCTTTCTATTTAACATAAAATGTCTTTTTTGTCCTAATTTTGTATCAATTTCTTTTCAGGGAAGCATTGGATAAGTTATGCATGGCAGCAGCCCGCAGGCAGACAGACTGCTAATATAAAACGGTGTCTCCTGTGAAGCCGACAGCAGTGGCCGACAGAATAAACTCAGAAGGTAATTGGGGTCTTTAGTCTGGAAACCAGGAGTATCTCAATAACATTATTCACTCCAGGCAATCAGGCACAGAAGGGTCATATCTGCAATAAACGCTGCTAAAATTAAAATTTGATGTATATGATGACAACGCCAAGTTTTTTTTTTTTTCTCTCCCCAAGCAATCATACTTTGAATATCTACAGGAAATTTTCTAATGACAAATGTTATTCCAATAGATTAGCCAGGGCATCATCTCTGTTACCTACATTACATATCTGTCTAAAAAATAAAATGCATTAATTTTAGTGTGTTTTCTTCATAATTGGGTGATGTTTGCTTTTGTAGCTCAGTCTGTGAATGCACATATGAGTAACATAGAACTTTTTTGGAATTTATAATGAGATTTTGTAATTTTAGGCTTAGCTGAGATAAAATAAAGATTATTTCATACCAAACTGATCCAATTTGTAATCCAATCTATTTGATCACAATTAAAGCCAAGGTTTTCACTAACAGACAGGAGACATTTTGTCTGATTACCGTGGCAGATATTCTCAGAGTTTCCAAATGGCTGTTTTAATTTTAATTTGTTACTATTTGATTGTGCCTTCAAAAACAACAACAAAAAAGACCAATTGAAATTTTAGCTTAGCACCTTATTAGTTATTGTACCTTATTACTATTGATAGTAACTTTTCTTAATGTACTGTTGTTTAAATTGTTTGTGACTTGTTGCTGGACATCAGAGTTTCTCCTATCGAAGATTAATAAAGTTTTATCTATCTAAATAGGACTGGGTTGGGTTGGCCAGTTAAGAACATAAATTTTACCTTGTTGTTCGTGTTTCAGAATAATTAAACTTACAGTTCTATTCTATTGTGCCTTTAAAATCCAATAGCAATTTATTATAAAAATTTGATTAAATATAATAAAGTATTAAATGCTTTGCATTAAGACACAAGTTTTTCTATAACTTGAATTTGTTGTCAAATGATCAGAAATAAGTTTTGTAACTTTAATATCAACCGTGATTCATTTCAAGAACTTAGTTTAACATGATTAATAATTATTACAATCTATTTTGAGTGTTTTTAGAGACTCGCTTTATGATATACGTATTAATCAGCACATGTTTGTGCAGAGTTGATATTCTTAAATTACAAGTTATTTCGAGGAACTTTAGGTTTATCTCGCTTCCTATAAACTTCCTGAGTACTTGATGAAGCTCTGGATGAAGCTCACTCACTGCATCTTACAAACCTGAACAATTCTACGTTGTCATATGATTGAGTGAGCTAGTATTTGAATAACCCTTTACAAGGCATAGCGGGTCAGGCAAAATGGCCGAAAGCGTCCATGGCAACTCACGTTAGAAAGCGTCTGGGTTATACTTTTACTTCATCAATAATTGTGTGTTTCTAAATTTTGCATTTGTATTTTTTTTTATTTGAAAAACCTTTAAATAAATCATACTTAAAGAAAAAGGGGTTTTTCGAGAAGTAAACAACTTCCGAAAGTTCGTCACTTCCTGCTTCCTGTTAGTTCTAATTAGCGTGTGCGCCCGTTCAGAGTAAGAAAGGTGATTTTATTTTTGCTTTAAAGTGTTAACACAACATTAATACATTAATAAACAATCTTCTGAAGCTCCTTGAGATTTTTTTTTTAATTGCTTCTTATTTAATTGGCTATGACTGTTATTTTGAAAGTTTTTCCTCTTCCTAAAAGAGGCATTAAGGTTTCGAAAAACAGTTTTGGCTTTGGTCTAATTAAGTTATTAGTTGTGTTAATTGTGCTAAATGTAATTATGTGTTCATTTTTGATTAACTAAGTGGAGTCCCGTGTGACAACTTTGTAATGTTAATTGGATACATGTTGATGTTGAGGTGCAATGATAACCTGAAAGATGACTCCACAAAACTAGAGGAATAGACTCCCAAAATAGTTCAAACTGAGCCATTTAACATTTGAATAATGATCACAAATTCTTGTATGTAGCTTGTTGGAGAAAACATTTTGCCATAGTTTTCATTATGAAAGTTTATCTAGTTGTTATTTATTTTTAGCATCTGAAGCTCTTCCTCAGCCGAAAACTGACTTGATTTATGATGCCCAAAAGAGCCAAACGCTTAAGTAAGAAACCATTCTATACACAGTTAATATATAGTAATATAGTCAATGGTCAAAATCAGACTCCATACGTTAAACTTATAAATATTCTTTCATTTTACACAGGGTTAGAAATAAAGAAATAAAACCCAAGAAGTGCTGACAAGAGAAAAAAAACCAAAAAACTGTAAAATCTCAGACCTTGGTCTCATTCAATAGAAACAACTGATTCCAGATTAATTACTTCTGGCATTTAGGGAGAAGTATGTCTGTGTCAGCACAGTGCATTTTGTAGATGAAAGCATTTTCCTTGATTGCTACCGTAACAGTAATTTCCAGACATTAATTCATACAACCTGCAGCAACACATCTCTTAGATTTCCCACAAAAAAAACAAAGGCATTTTCCAATGTTCTTCTTTCAGCAACATCTGGAAACTGCCTCATCATTGCACGAGTGACTTCCAAACACATAAAAAAAATGGCCGCGGAAGAAAAGAAGAAGAGAAAAAAGAAACAAAAACCAAAAGAAAAAGGAAAGTACCTTTCTTGTGAGTAGCTTCATTTTTGGAGCCTTTGGGGTCTAATAAAAAAAAGATCAGAATTAAACACAGCATGTACTAACAACACGTTACCAACTTTACGTTGTTTGTCCTCATTAAGGAAAACAACCGCTTACGTCTATCAAGGAGTGAACAAGACAGCAAGGCTCGATTATCTAAGGTGTCGCTCTGCTGCCAACACTCAGCGAGGGTGAGTGTGTGGCAGAGGGGGAGACTCAGGAGGGGCAGGGAGGAGGGGGCAACATACTGAGAAGGCAATAGCAGGAAGGAAGGATGCACGAGTCTGTAGAGAAACAATCTACTGCCATACTGCAGCGGGCAGGAGAGGAAAGGCGATGCACTGAGATGGAGAGGAGAGGGGTAGCAATGCAGTTCTGTCAACAGGAGCTTAAATACTGCTAGCAAAATGCACTACAGGAGATGCAAGAGGCCAAAGAGAGAAAGAGGCGGACGAGGAAGAGGGCAGGGAAGGTGCAAAGACTACATGTCAAACTGGCTTCATTTAAGTTTTGCTTATTTGATTTCTAAGTGAAATCCCACTTTTTGTTCTTGAATTGCTCTTTTTTCTCAAACAAGTTGGTGAAATGAAATGAACAATAGTCAAAATGGATTCTTTGTCTTTTTCAATACTTTCACTCCAGTAGTAACCTCAAAAGGAATGAATAAATGATACTACTTGTTCTCTTTGAATGGGTATTATTAATCTGAAGTCATTTGGCTGAGATGGAGCCCATCAGCATGGACCCCGGAACGTAAATCTCCAACCTCTCACAGACAGGCCACATCGTTTCAGTCACAGCACACAGAGAGAAAGAACTTTTAGTCTGCGGAGAGGCTGATTTATAATGGACAAATGCCAACCTGCTAATGTCAAGGAAGAGGAAGTTAAGGCCGAACGATTCATTGTCTGACAGTGACAAGGCTTTTTTCTTCCTGCTCACTCCAGGAAAGTTGGAGCTCACCAACACATTGAACCTGGTGTGTCACACAAGATTAGTGGGTTATTGGATTTCTCTCGAAAAGTTCAAGAAGGAGAGATAAAAGTTTCATCAGCAGATTTTTAAACAAAAAAAAAAAAACAACCCTCCTTACATTCTGCTATTTCTGAAAATAGCTCTTTATTACGTAACGCAAAGATAGAACCCTTAGAAACTTAATTTGAAAGTTTCTCCTGTTTTGCTGAAGTTTTTCTGGCTTAAAATATTCACTACATTGGCTTATATTTCCATTGAAAAAAATGAAAAAAATAACACCTGAAGTATTTATAGTTTTTATTCTTCTCCGCATTAAAGTTAATTTTTCAGTCAGCCATGAAAAGCAGACTGAGGTTATATTACTGTATGTCATAAATGCATGACTCATCTACAATTTGATACATCTGTATGAATGGAATAATGAAAGTCAAATTATTCCAAATGTTCTGGCATCAGAACATTTTACAACTTATGCATATTTACAAATAAAAAATAAGAAATGGTGAAACTCTTTGTTTACTACACCACTGCTCAAAATCACCAAATGGACACAAAACGACTGACTTTTAGTAATACTAAATCATCAATTTGAACAAAATTGATGAGAAACTACTTGAAAGTTTTTTTTACCAAATTGTTGTGTCGATTTTCCTATCGCTCACTCTGAACTTCCAACCAATCTTGTGGGAAGTTCAATTATAATTTAGAAAAAAAATCCAGATCTTTGACTTTAAACTTTGATCAGGTATTCAATTTTGTCTTATCAATACACATGCAGGAGTTTGTTTTCCTGTCCTTAGATTGGTTGATTAATCCCCTTCTTTTTCATCAACTCGTACTGTACCACTGACTTATAGTACTTGACACATGCCATGGTGAAGGATAGCAGCCACGCTGAGTAGAAGTCTGGCTGTGATATTGTAATATGTCACTGTCAACCTCTAAAGGAGGAAGCGGAAATGGCTTCTAAGATAGATAGAAAATATTTGTTGTGACCATGAACTGTTGTAGACAGGTGACTTAAACTCTATAATCTGCCTGAATCCATGAATGGCACTTTTTCCCTTCCTCTTGTGTGCACGACAATCTCTCAGTGTCGGCGTTAAGCTCAGGCTTAACCTGGTGCCCCAACAGACTGTGGAACGTCTGAGCACCTGATCGTGCTGCTTCTCAAGATTCCCATAACACAAGCTAATTACCGGTTCACCACACAACTGAGTCTCCTGGCTTTGCAAAGTGGTGTAAGAGGAAAGAAAAGAAAGAAAACAACAACAATCCACTTTTTCTTTTGTGTTTCGAAACAAAGGTATTCATTGTTAAATTACGTGTCTTTTCTGTATTTCTGGGTAGCTTCCATTGGCCAGTGATTTGGCTACTCATACCACATAAAGCAAAGAAACAGCTCTCCCACTGCTTTGTTCTTGCGCTATTTTCAACTCATTTGCAAGGCCTTTAAGACTGATCAACCTTTCGCCCTCCCTCACACAGCTAATTAAAGGTGTGATGGGATTCACAGGAGAACTGAATAGCCTTTTATGAAACAGGATTCGCTCCTTTAAAACTTATTAGACATGGAACAGTAACTGCAGTGGAAGCAAAACACTGTAATGTAGCTGGCACATCTTTTACATTTCAGATCAACTTTGCAGCCTTCAGCTGCAGCTTTAATGGATCTATTATCATTATCGAGAGAAGAAACAATATTGACAACCATGGATGCTGACCAAAGAACAAGACTGCGAATATACCCCTGCCGAAAAAAGGTTTCTTGTAAAGGGTATCCAAGCTCTTCTCAGGCTGAGGGGCTGTAATGTCCAGGAGGGACTCAGAGACTCAGAGAGTAGAGTGGGCCATAGATAGGGATCAAAACTGGGAAAAAAAAAAACATTTGTATGGTAAAATGCTTGCAGCTGATGTTGTCAAAAAGCCACAGGAACCAAAAAACTAGTAACAAAAATGGAGGATTTTGGTGTCACATTTAAATTGGCATTTTGTTTCTCACAATAGGAAGTTAGCTTTAGTTGATACAAAGCTCATTTCAGCCACTTGTATCCGCAATCTCTTTGGTGATCATAAACGAGGCTAAGAGGGTTGATCGACTGGTGGATCAGGAGCTTTGCTTTTCGGCTCAGCTCTTTCTTCACCACAATAGTCCTGAGCATCCTGATTATTTTGGACACCGCATCAATCCGTCTGTTGAGCTCCTCACTCCATCCTTCTCCCACCCGCAAACAAGACCACAAGATACGTAATATCCTCCCCCACCACCTCGCTGGCGAGTGATTTCGGGCACATCCCATCGGGAGGAGACCCAGAGGCAGACACAGGACCTGCTGGAGAGACTATGTCTCACAGCTGGCCGAGGAACGCCTTGGGATCCTCCTGGGTGAGCCGTAGGATGCAGCCCGGGTGAGAGAAGCCTGGGCTTCCTGACTGAGGCTGATGCCCCCGCAACCTGCCCCTGGATAAGTGAAAGGCAACCGAATGGAACGGAATAAAATGAAGCAAGATGAGATGATATGAAAAAAAATTCTCAAGGACATTTATATTATTATGCTGGCAGTGAGAATTGAACCTGGCTTTCCCCTTTCACAGGTCTTCACAGTTTCCAATCAAGTTTTTGAGTCTTATATACATACTGTGTTCTGTAAATCCAGCTTTAAATATTACAAGTAAAAATTAAATTTTTTGACAGAATCTTTTACCCTAACCCCCCAACCCTAATTCTGAACCTTAGCTGCCAAATTCAACTGTAAAAGCATTTTTGATTTACTGTGCATTGTATAAGTCACAGAAAATTTCTGTCAAAAAAGCTGCAAAACATACCCTAACAAGAAAATATGCATAAATTATATTTCTATCAAATAAATGAGCTTAAGGTTGTGGCCTGGGTGAATGAAGTCTGATGTTTACTGCAAAGCCTAGCACCCAATCTCAGATAAAAAGCAGATGATATGGTAGTCATAGTTAACTCTTGTACGCAGGCTGTTTTCCAAAAGATGCCCATGGTGGACTTGCTCAGGGGAAGATTTTACAAGTTCTTTGGATGTTAAATTTGAGCATCCTTCTCTTCTTTTTGTCCTTCTCCTTCTGTTCCCTCAGTATCTCTTTCATTCCTCATCCATTTGGCTGCTTTTTGCAATCACCCTCTTCAAAATTCCTCTCTCCGTTGCCCTTGCCCGTCTGCCTCCTCTCAGACGCTGAAGCGTGATCAATATTTCTGTCATAACTCAGGGGAGTGTCACCTTTCCGACAGCATTAAAATTCACCGCTCAGTGCATTACAGTCCCTCTACAAATTTCCTGGCTCAGAGTTTATTGGGAATACTAAAGAGAGCCAGAGACTTTTCTCTGGGGATGAGATGTCCACTCACTTCAGCAAGGTTTTTGGATTTTTTTTTGGAGAATCACATTGTCAGAGGAAGAGTGTGTACACAATCCTGTTTGGATTTCAGAGTCACAGCTGCTTGTGGAGTTTGTAACAGAGCAACCCCGAATTCTACTGGGATCTGTGTTAGCATCAAAATTTCTGTGAAGCAAGGAAGCATATTCTTTTTCTTCTTTTTTGCAGAGGTGAAGTCCTGAACTGCACCTTTACCATCTGTCTTTCCCTCTGTTTTCCTGCCGCAAGCAGATTCCTCCAAGTCTGCTTGCCATATCCAGTGCTGCATTTGCTTTCTGTCTTTCTTCTTTTTTTTCGTCCTGTGCTCCCTGACTTTACCATTCCTCCAGCCCACACTCATTACCTTATGCCCATTAATCCCATTAAGTAGCCATTAAACAAGTGCTGATAACACCAAATGAACGTCAAGCTCTGACAGCAAATAACTACTCCCCCCTTCTAACCGCCTGACACATCAACCTAGGCATGGAGAGAAAGACACGTAGGGAAAACAAAAGAGGGATTTATACAATGAAGGTATAGCTTTTGGCAACAACAAGTTATCCAGCTGTGAAGAAAGAAGAAACTGAGGATTAAGAGGAGGCACTATGAAGACTTGCTACATATTTATTTGAATCCACTTGTACAGAGGAGCTATATTCTTTTGATTTGCTGTGAGTTCTATTCTTACTTTTCAGACTGATCATAACTGAGCAGGCAGCGCGTAAGCTCTGGGAAATATGAAATAAAAAGAAAAACTCTTAGACTAAGGTAACTGTGGGAGAGTGATGCTACAAATACTGAAATAGTAAGAACCACATTGACCTTAAGGATTGCAATGCATCTTGGGTGTTTTCTGGCACTCATTCCTGCCTTGCAGACAGAGGAGAAGGATGGTGGTGTGAGAGGGAGGAAGGTGGGGCTACACAGTGGCGCTATTTCTGGTCAAGCTTAGGAGCCCTGGCTTGGTCTTGGACATTGTCCTCGCTACTGCTGCGCTGAGCTTGAATGATGAGGAAGGACAAGGTTATGGCAGAGAGGGAGAGGGGAGTCGCAGCTGTAGTGCGCCCCATTCATCAACTGTGTGCACACATGAAAGTGATTGCACGTACACAGACACCAACAAACACACCTTTCTCTCCCCTCCTATCTCTCACTCTCATGCACACTCATTTATCTGTGCTGCACCATGTGGCCATTCATTACACGGAGGAGCAGATCAGAAAGGCCTGGAGATGCCTTTCGAGAGCCTAAACAACATCTTCCTGCTCTGTGAGCTCAAATGCTGCCAGCTCACCCGGTCAGCCAGGTCAGAGGGGTTCAATTTGTATCAGGAATGAGTGACATGGGTAAGCAGTGGTTGATGGGATGGAGTGAGCAATGAGGGGGATAGAGGAGAGTAGAGGAGAAACAATGATTGGGAAGAACTCTGTATCAGTGACCTTGTCTGTGAAGAGAAAATGAAAAGAAAATGAAATTTCAGGATGTGGTTGGACACGTCCGAGATAAAGACAATCAAAAAGACAAAGGTAAATGTAAAGAGAACCCAATGACAGAAAGAACAGATTAGAGTTAATAAATTAAATTATAAAACCAATGAGAAATGCAAGAGCAGGACATGAATAAAGAAGAAAGAGTACCGGAGCCATTAGGCCTGGATAAAAGAAGAAAAAGGATAGGTGGCAAAGAATCCAAAACATGAATGAGTCAGTAAATGAAGGATGGTGGGTAAAAAGGGGAGGGCAAATACTATTATAAGAATGAGAGAGCATGAGAAGACAAGGAAAGAAAAGATGAGCTCATGGATTATAAATGGCTTGTCCTGAATGTGTCAGGAGTGTTTCCTCTCTTTTCTCCAATGGAGGAACCTGCTAAATCAATCGGAAGCTTTTTGCTCACACAGAGGACCTCCGAGTCATGATCACTGTAATTTCCTCTCATGCCGTTTATTCGTAGCTTCGGGCAAATCTCATCTCTTTCCTCTCACGTTCGCTTCCTTTCCGCAGTACTACTGTTGCTGCACGACAAAATTAGCCAGACTGGTTCTAATCAGAAGGGTGTAAACTGTGTTGGTAGAGAAGTTGGGCATCATCTTCAATTTTAGAAAATAAAGGCTGGTAATGGAGTTTAATATTGCAGTTTAAAAACATTTTGTAATCAAAATCTTCCCTTCAAACTCTATTCTAAATGTAGTCATTTACAAGAATCATGGGCTCATGGAAGGATTTCTTCCAACTCAAAGATTTCACATGAAAACAGGTGTGATCTTTCTAAAGTTACAATGAGAGTTTGGTTCATATTGAACACGGGATCTGGTAAAACTGACAATCAACCTAGTCCAACAAAAGTAGTTTCAGAACTGAAAAATCACCCTCCACTTCACCATGGTTTCTGGATTCTTTCACTGCGCTGTTGAGTGAGGTTTTTCTTTCTTTATTAGTTTTATTATTATTAGTATCATTACGTAATCTATCATCCTTATCCGGGAAAATTTGAACCCGCAAACTTCCGGTTAACTTCCGGTTCATTTCCGGGTAACTTCCGGGTAACTTCCGGGTAACTTCACTGACCTACCGTCTCCCCCCAATAATTGTTGTTCGTTTCCACAAACATTTCTTCAAACAAACAATGTTTGTTTCCTCAAACATCCTTCTAAAAAACTTAGCCTCGGGAAGTGATTTTTGTCCGAATTCATCTGACATAAATATTTTGAAAGAGCTAAACAAAGTCTTACCCCTAATCTTTTGCCAGGTTAACACCAACCCTCACAATAACTGCATTCCAAAACATTGAGACTCAAAAGTATATGTTGTTGCTGTTTACTGGCTGTTGCTTGAGTTCACATAGCTGAAAAAAAAAACTCACTGGGGTCAAAATGTGGTATTGTTGCGACCTTATCGGGAAATAGTACATCTCCTCTTTTTTTAAAATGTTAAAATAAAACCTGGTAGTTACAATAAAAAAATATCATTTAAAATTTTTTAAGTCTTTGGTTTAGGTTTCACTTCTTACAACAAGAAGCCTCTTTTAGTTTTTTTTAAAATTATTGTTAATTTTTTCTGCCCCTCAACTCTCTGCTCTCCAAATTTCTCATACAAAAATGGAAAATAGTTGGAACACTATGTACACACACAAAAAAAATGTGATAACACCTGGGAATATACTGCCAGACAAGATCACTGTGTGAAAGACAGTGAGATCCATTCCAAGAAAGAAGAAGGTATAAAAGGTCAATACATAACTCGTTGACTGGAGGAGGGATGGATTTAGTCAGTGTGACATAATCTAAAGCGTCCAGCTTCATCAAAGTGAAGCCAATTCAGTCACCATTTTCTGCCAAAACACGGTGTGAAATTTGAAGCCTTAAATAAGCTCTCATTGATCCAGTCTGTGTTCACATGGTAACCACCTCGCCAACTTGGGAGTGAGTTTTTTCAACATATACGGCCCGTGTACCCACCATTTGCAAAGACCAATTGGATAGTTTTCATTGAATGATTAAAAACATAACTCCAGACGAATAATGATTCTTAAAATATAATCCAAAACAGGTACAATAAAAAGAACCTGTAAGATTGTAGGTTGTTCTCTTTGAAAATTTCAGATTTTTAATCACAAGAAAACTGATGGAACTTCATTCAAATTGAGCCAAAAGATGATTCGCGTCTAAAAGAAGTAATGATAAACTTTGTAATTCTATTACTACTTATGAAGATTCCTTTTTCTAAATTAATCAATTTAGAAAAAGCCGCATCGGTCTGTCGTGGTGAAGAAAGACCTGAGCTGTAAAGCAAAGTTATCCATTTACCTGTTGATCTACATTCCTGCCCTCATCTATGGTCACAAGCTGTGGGTAGTGACCAAAAGAACAAGATCATGGATATAAGTGGCTTCCTCCACAGGGTGGCTGGGCTCCCACTCAGAAATAGAGTGAGGAGCTCTGCCATCCGGAAGGAGCTCGGAGTAGAGCCATTGCTCCTCCAGGTTGAGAGAAGCCAGATTGGCTCCCGAACGCATTGCTGGTGAGGTGTCGTGAGGTGCCTCCCAGTGGGAGGGGACCCAGACCCTGGAACTGTTGGAGAGACTATCCAAAGCTGGACAGGGAATGCCTCGGGATCTGCGCTGGATGATGCAGCCAGCATGAGAGAAGCCTGGGTTTCTCGTCTGAGGCTTTTGGCCCTGTGACCCGGCCCCAGATAAGCGGAAGACAATGGAAAGAGAATTTTTTCAAAGTTGTCCAATTGGTCGTATCCTCTTTTTCCCAACTCCTCTTTTAAAGTTATCAAATCCAATTTGTTTATACATGCCAATGTTTACATTTAGAGTCAGTGTCATGACTCCCTTGCCTGGTAGGGGCGGAGCTTCTGCAGGCAGGGTAAGGGCCGTCAGCCTTTGAGATGAAGTTAGTACCCTTGTTTTAAGGGGAGGGGTTCTTCTTCTTCTTCTTCAAATCAGTTCCGGCAGGCTATACACTCGAGTGCGCAATGCTGCCCTCCTCAGGTAGACAAAAGGTTTACATTAGATCCTTGAAAAAAGGCCAGTGCGGCGTAGATAAAAAAGTACGGCGTCTTCAACTTGCTTTCCTGACCCTTTCCTTATCTGGCAGGGGTGGAGCCTCCTGCAGGCAGGGAAGGCCCATCTGATTGGAGCCAACTGGGCTCATTTTGAAGAAGATGCCAGCACTAATTGTTTTCTCTCTGTTTTGCGTTTTGCAGTTCAGGTATGATTTTGGGTTTTCAGTTTCTTCAATGATGATCATGTCTTTATTTTAAAACCAACTTGCTTTGATTTGGCCCATACTTTGTCTCTGTTTCCCTAATTTTTGTTTCAGACCCAGAGCCAGTCTGTGACATCTGAGATGCTGTAGAAAAGGCAATAGGTCTAAACTGCCATTCTCCCAGGAAAATGTATGGAGGCATAATTCTTGCGGAACCTTTTAGCACAATTCTTCTGTAATTCAAGCAGATTACACTGTGTGAATGAAAGAAAAATGACTGGAACTGGAGATCAAGACATTTGTATGCACAACACTGAGTTGAGTCTTTAGTAAATTTTTCTTATGATGAAAGTGACCTGCGCTCAGTACACTTCACTCCCCACTTCACTCCCGTCTCATTTTGTTGTAAAATCAGACGAACTTTTTATCCTTTCATGGGCACTCCTTGAAATGATTTTCAGTTGAACCAAGCGAGGTATGGCGATGCCGAAGGAAGTGAGAAATTCTTAAAACATGACTAAAGACAAACCCAACAATCGGGGACGACTTGGAGGAACTCAAAGATGCTTCATGACTTGTTCTGGTACCATGAAGAGAAAAAAATTGCTGCTCTTGGATGTGATTAGAAATACTCACTATACTTTTACAGGATGTACATTTCTTTACTGATATTTTGAAGCATAGGAACACGGAATGAGATGACTTCTTTTTAGAAACCCTGTGACATTTTTACAAACCCAAAAATGTCACTGATCTGAAATGCATTTTTATTCCAACATCATTTTCGGTTTGCTAAGACACCGTGAGAACTGTTGCTGTTTCATGAATCTTTGTGCCTCCCGAGTGAATGCCGTGCTGCAACATCTTTGTGCCTTTTCCTCAGGAGTTTATCAAGCAGCAGAGCTGTCAAGCTGTTTATTTCATGAGTGTGATTAATGCAGTGGTGTAGTTAGCTGGTAGGGGACAGGAACGCAGGCAGAGAGAAAAGCTGCATGAATGAACAGAGTCACAGAACTCAAGCTTCTCCTGCTCTGTCGACCCGACAGCCGCGACAGAATCTGAAAATTCAGATCAAGCTTTGTCTGCTAACAATATCGCTCAATGCAATTACTCAAACAGATTAAAGTCAGGCTCATCCTACAAAACATGCACCTTCAGTCGCCCTTTCTATATAAAGGAAATAAAACATAAAAAAAGTTAGTGGTATGTTTGTCCACCTATTGTTTCATGGGACAAAAATTCCACAGGTTTAAATAATTTTAAAAATCTATTTAAATCTCAATCTGTAAAGGTCACTGCAGCACTAGCTGGGCTGTCGCTATCTAGCGCTACAGATAAATCACATTTCAAAAATAGAAATGTTGCTAAACCTGACTCCTGGCAAACACCTGGGCAAAAAAAAAAAAATCTCTCCACGTCAAGAGGGACAAGTGGTTTCAGCTATTCTGCAGTCACAGCAGGTTTATTAATACCCACTTAGTTACAGTGAAATTCCTCGACTCTGCCCCATTCTGTTCTGATTTAGCTGAGAAATCCCACCTATAGGGATCACCCTTTAATGCAATATACCGTTACAGGCTCAGCAGAAGGAGCAATCCTCCAGACCATACATATGTTCGTGGTACTGAATGTTTTAATTTAACCACTTCCGTTTTATAAATTCTATACATTTGTCTGCAGGCAGCAACAGGATATTGATTTTTTTTTTTTTGCTATACCTGATAATCTTATCTAAAATTTAAGCTGCTTTGCAGTGAAATGCTATACTTTTTTCATTCAGGTGCTGCATTAAAGGACATTTTGGGTGGGTAAAATGTCTTTTGACCTGAATTCCAAATTTATCACAAAATAGAGGATTGAAAATACAGTATAATATTTAAGAAATCCATTCTATCAAAATTCAAATGGTATTAATGACACAACTTTTTGAAAGGGTGGAATTTTTTTCAATTTTACATGTTTTGTCCAATAATTTGCTGATAGAAACAAAACAAGAAAAAAAATCCACCTTTGTTTTGTTTAAATTTGACTTTTAAAAAAACCCTGTTATTACGTGATTTCACGTTTGAAAAGCACAATGTGAAACCATTTCCACTTTTGTTCTTTCGACTGTAAAGTTTGGCTTTTTTCCAGTTTCAGATCCTCAAAAAGTTTAACCATCCTTGTGTAAACATCGAGGATTAGGAGACGCGTTCCGTCTTCATCGTGTAAGAGATAAAAACAGAAACGTCTGACATGTGTCTTTATAGGGGCTAACATTCAGGGAGAGCTCACTGGTTCTTATATTCATAAACATTGTTAGACATCATATTTGGCAGCACGCTGGCAGGAGGGAGGCACATTACCTTGACCACCAAAACAAGCACTCAGGATATTGTGTGGATACCAAGGAATGTAGCCAACTAGCATCATGGTAACTCCAGGCACTCTGATATGTTAATGGGAATATTTTGCCTTTTTTTTATTTATAGAGCTAAAGGTGCAGGCATGGGAACGTCTAAGACCTAAAATAAATTAATTCTGACTTCAATAAGTTGAGCAATAGTGAATTACCTTTGTTGTACACTGCAAAGGGCAAGTGAAAGAGATCAAGAGATTGAAAACAACCAAAAACAAAGATATGGTTAAACAGAGAGCACACAATTTGAGCAACACTAATTTAGTTCACATCTTTTCTGTCTCTTGTTAGTAAAAGCAAAAAATACAAACCTTTTTATCTTTGCTAGACGGGTATTTAAATAAATTAGTAAAATGCAAAAAACAGGTTTTCAGGGTGGTGTTTGGCTACATTCCTGCCTTATCCGACTGAGTCTTGGTGGTAAATCCTACCTTTAAAATTCGGCCGGATTCTGGCGTCGTAACCCGAAACTTTACCCATTAGTTTATCTAGAAACTCAGATGGTGGCATCGGGGAGGCAGCTTTCCTCGCCGCAGCTTCTTTCGATGCTGCCAAGCTGGAAGACATAAAGAGAAAATAACATTAGACAAAATGCATCAAATACTTTCTTTTTCTATTTTCTCAAATACAGAAAAAAGCTTGCCAGTTTATTCTAAAAATGTCGGGAAGTCTCCACTCTGAAGCCACTATCCTGCAAGTTTTAGAGGGTTTCCCACCGAAGCACAGTACAAGTAAACAAATAGACCATTTGTAGATTTCTGTAAAACTAGCCAGAGGAGTTGTCGATCAGTTGTGCTGAAGCAGAAAAATATCAGAAACATATTATATAGAAACAAATAGAAGGTTTTCCACGTTTTCCTGGCTCAAAACACCTGATGCAAATTAGGTAAAATCAACAGCCAAAAAAATTCGGGACATTGACTCAATAAGCTAGATCAGGTGTGTAGATGCAAGAACACAGAAAAGCTTCTGGACACCAGCCTCCCAGGACCAAAGTTTGACACCCTTGGTCTAAGACAGGCATTGGCAAACTACAACCCGTGGGCTACATGTGGCCGGTTGAACGGTTTAATCCAGCCCGCCAAGCTTCAAAAAATTTAAATATACAAACTTGTTAATGTTTTATTTTCCTGTAATTCTGATGTTTTGTCACTAGATGGTGCCAAAGAAACAACAACACTGCTCCCATTCAAACATAAGCAGTGCACGCTGTCAAAATAAACAGTGTGCACAAATATGGAAAGCCATCCGGCCAGATACACACACGTAAAGAAGCGTGTTAGAAGTTAAAACAAGCAAAATGTTACATCATGTGCTTAGATTAGTCAGCGCTTAGGAAGTCAAACCGGAAGTTCGCAGGTTCGCATCTCACTGAGTGCACGTCTAGGGTCTTTGGAGAAGACTGCTCGCCCCCCGTCGTGGGGGCAGCCTTCTGCGGGCAGCCTGCTGCGGTGTAAGGAGTGCAGCACACAAAAATTTCCCCGGTGAGGGATTAATAGAGTGACAAAAAAAAAAAAACAGATAATAAGTAACATCTTGAAATACCTTCAATTTAAACTTATATTAGTAAACCGCATTTTTTAACAAGATGATTATCAAGTTTTACTTTAATTACACACGAAAAGCAAACGATGATCATCTATCTGAGACTTTAAGACATTTGCATGACACTCTTTCATTTTTTGATGTCGTTATTCAAACTAATTCTTTAATTCATTTAACCAGCTCTGTGTCCTGCTGAGTCCCACACGGATTTTTACAATAAGGTCATGGTATTTGCACAGTTGAGCTCCTTAATTTATTAAGTCCATCATGCTCATTAGATGCTTTCTGCATACTGGGAAATCCATGACAAAGCCTTGAGCCAATAGACAAACGGCAGCTAAAAATCCAGCTCTTTTAGAAAGAAATACACATCTCAGGTAAGACCATTTGTTAGAGGAGCTAAACCAATATTTGTTTAATTCGATGAGAAAGTTTGCAGCCCTTTAGAGTCAATTTAGACCAATCCAAAAAACTGCTGCTGATATGAAACGTGTTTTTCAAAGAAAGACCAAAGTTTTTGAGAGACAAATCACCAGATTCGGAAATTAAATCCAAACAAAAGTCTAAAGTACACAAAAAACCAAGACAAACACTATTAGGAAATAATTGAGAGGTTGTTCTTAACTTGTTAACATGATGCTACCACATCATCCAAGGCTGGGTCGATGGGGCAACAGCCTCAGATGGGATGCCCAAGCTTCCATCACTCTGGCTAGATCCTCCAGCTCACGTGGAAGGATCCAGAGGCGGTCCCCCGCCAGTTGTCAGACCTAGTCTCTCCAGCGGATCTGGGGCTTACCCTGGGTCTCCTCCTGTTGGGACTTGCCCAAAACACCTCACTGGCGAGGCGCCGGGAGGCATTCTAACTAGACGCCAAAACCACCCCATCTGGCTTTTTTCGACCTGAATCAATGGCTTTTTCGAATCAACGGCTTTATTCCGACCTTATGGCAGACCCGGATGGCAGAGCTCCTCATTCTATCTCTGAGTAAGAGCCCAGCCACCCTTCGGAGGAAGTTCATTTGAGCCGCTTGCATCCGCGATCTCATTCTTTTGGTCATCACCCTCAGCTGGTGACCAAAGATGAAAGTAGGAACGTAGATCAACTGGTGAAACAATAGCTTTGCTTTTTGGCTCAGCTCTTTTTCACCACAACGGAACAATGCAGTACCCGTTTGTCGATCTAATGTTTCATCCTACTCGTGAATAAGATTCCGAGATACTTAAACTCCTCCGATTGGGGCAGGACCTCGTCCCTAACCTACAGGGTGCATTCCACCCTTTTCTGTGCTAGGACAACCGTGTATTCCACAAAATTCACATTATGCATACCTGTGTGTAGGGATTATATATTGAATTTTGTAGTTACAAATTACAAAAAAATTTGACAACAAATGGCAATGCGATAAAATGACTTAATGTTCAAGCAAAAAAGAAATTCTGATTCTCTGGTATGTTTAGTATTTTCATGATATTTCGTTAAACCAGATGATATTTTTTTATTGTTATTATTATTATGAATTTTCCAAAGCCTGATTATGCTCATGTTACCATGTATTGCCCACTTAAAGAAATTTGAGTGTCCTTTTATCTTTCGACCAACTAAATATGTTGACGTTCCTTTAAGCCTGTATAATACAGACCTGTGAACTTAGAGAGGAAGGGCATCAGCAGCAAGTAGTAGTGCAGTTAGCATTTCATTATTTTATTGCATCACTTCTTCCTTCGCCTGGAGAAAGAACATGCAGCATTAGGATCTGCACTATAAATAACTATCTGTAGTGACCCATTTCATCTGACTACAGTGTAGAGATGCGCTTTGTTAGCAAAGGTGACTCAGGAAGAACTAGAAAAACATGGTTTTGTTTCGCTGCGAACCGACAACAAAATCAGGGAACAGGAAGTTGCCCAATTTTGTTTGTACAACTATAATTCCAAAAGCTTTAATAACTGAGCTGAAAATGATCTTAAACAAATGCTGTCGTTAAATGAACAGTGTGATGTTTCAAATTCTCATTTTTTTGGTGATTTAATTTAATCGTTCATATATCAAATTGTTTTGATCACAAAAACAGTGAATCTGATTAATTTGTTTGCTGTTCCCGATGAATGTCCGGCAAAATATTGTTAGCGATTGCTAAATTCCCATGATAACGCATTTTGTCCCAATTTGGTAGATGATGGTTTTTAACAATTATTTATTTTAGTGGTACATCTTATCCCGGTTGGTGTTGTGCATTTTTTTTTTTAATTAGACCCTTTAAATCAATTAGTTGTCTTGCAAACACAACATTACCGTAATTTCACGACCATAAGGTGCACATAAAAGTCTTCGATTTTCTTCAAAATGAGCAGCGCGGCCTATCGTGCAGTGCGTCCGTTGCGTGTTGTTTGTTGAGGAGACCGGATGGCTTTTTTTCCACGCATCACCATCGATTTTGATTTTTGACTCTATGCGTGCTTATCTGACCGCCGACGTGAAAAGACACGTGAAGCAGATGAACACTACGCTTGCTGTGATTCCGGGAGGTCTGACAAAGAAATTCTGACAAAGAAAATCTGCGTGAACCGGCTGTTCAAAGAAGGCTGCGAGCGGCGTCGGAGCGATGTATGACCGAAGGAAACCACAGCTTCACGAAGGATGGAAGGCAGCGCCGGGCGAAATACGCAACAGTTTGCCAGTGGATTGTAGATGCTTATGCTAACGTGTCTGCTGGCACCGTTGTCTGAGCTTTCACAAAATCAGGCATCATTTCCAAGAAGCCGCACGGTACAGAAAGTGACTCTGACAGTGAGGAAAGTGAACCTGCGAGGTTTGATTTAGTCCACCTGTTAAATTCCGAAACAAAGGACGTGGACTTGTATGGATTTGATTAATGACTTTATGACTGTAACTAATATTTAAGTAATAATTTTAAAAAACTTGGATTTGCTCCCGATCTATATTTAAATACGCACACTTGTCTGCTTGTGTGTGTGTTGTTGTACTGCGGATGTACGTAGTAGAGGATATGTATAAAAAAACATGCGCCCTATCATCAGGGGCGCCTTATGTGTGTGTTAAATACAGAGCACACAAACCTGAGACTGCGCCTTTTAATACGGTGCGCCTTTTGGTCGTGAAAACACGGTATACTTGCAAAAGACAATGACAAGGCCATCTATTCCGATTCCGGTGAAATAGCTTTCATGTCTTAAATTACAGTATCTGTACTCTTGGGAAGCTAAATTGCAAGATTAGAGCAAAAACTTCAGTATAAATTGAGCTGTCTACTTCTGTCTAATCTGGCTCCTCCTGGATGTTGTTTAATATGTTAACAGACCAGAATGTTGTTTGATGTAAGTTGTATAACCTGTCATTGTAAAAAAAGACATCAAAGAACATCTCAGAGATGCCACGGCTTTTGACAGCTCATTTTTTTATGATAACGAGGGGAGTTCAGACGGGTTAATTTACCCTTTCCACCCATGTGAATGTGTGAAAAGACAGTTGCGGGAAGAACACTTGATTTATTCACTTCTTCCAAAGTGTAGGGTGTGTAAATACATAAAATTTAGATATGACAGGACGTCATTGCAGTGTCTGGTTTATTAAAATATATTTGCACAGAAATCTTTGGTGCTCACTTCACTGATCAGAAACGTGGAACGCGAGCTGAAACATGAGTCCTAAAAATACATAAAACAAGATTTATAGCCTCATAAAAAAATTTCTTACATGCATGTCTATCTTGTCAAAACTTTACAGAGAGGTTTGTGGAGTGTTTTTTTTTTTAAAAAGAAATTATTTATTTTGAAGCTGGAACATTTTCACTTTGTAGCACTCAGACGGCAAACGAGACAGCAGCTAGTCTCAGACATTAGGGTGCCATCTCTGTAAGGTATCAATGATTGAAAACACTCCCAACTATTTTCCCGAGAAGGTTCAAGTCAGGTTGGAAAGTGGTAAGAAATATGAGTTGCTTCTAACTTTTTTATTCAGAGCACTTTAAAATATGACGAACTGAATGTGACCATCCATCAATCTTTGGAAGCACTTGCCCAACTCTGCATTGCTATGGTCTAAGCTGCTTAGTAACAGGAAAGCTAGCCACATAGACACTCATGCATACCATTGGTTGGCAAATCAACATTGTAGATATGTTTCTACAATTTGACCAATCATGACTAAGGATTAACAGTTCACAAGTTTAAGTTTAATCAAAGTTTAATCAGCTCATCATAAAAATGGTTGTAATTAGCTACTTTGTAAATGCGTTGCATGCGTTTGGATATTTAATTTTAAAAAGCATGGACATCAAATAAGTGGGTTTTGTGTAAAGCAAATATTATCACCAGAGGCTTAGAAGGCTCAGTGGGTTGGGGTGGGCGTCCTAAGACCAGAAGGTTGAAGGTTCAATGCCCCGCTATTCTACCTGTGTTGGTACTCAAAGCGCTTTACGTTATAGCTCACATTCACCTCTTCACACACATATTCCGAGTTCATACCGAGGTGTCTTTCAGAAAGACACCAAGCCCCTGATTGGTCCTGATTTGGGTTTGCTCCTTACATGGCCTTTCACCATCAGGTATGAATATGTGTGTGAAGAGGTGAATGTGAGCTATAACGTAAAGCGCTTTGAGTACCAACGCAGGTAGAATAGCGCTAAATGAGTAGAGTCCATTTACCATTACCATGTAGATGCTGGACCAACATTTACTTTCCATATGAAATCAACACAATCCTGACCCTCGCATTCTTCTTCTTTCGGCATTTCCCTTCAGGGGTCGCCAAAGCAAGTCAGTTTCTTCCATCTAACCCTATCTGGTGTATCCTTTTCGGTCACACTAACTACCTTCATGTCTTCCTTCACTGCGTCCATGAACCTCCTCTTTGGCCTTCCTCTAGGCCTCTTTCCTGGTGGTTCCAAATCTAGCATCCTTCTTCTGATGTACTCTCTCTCTCCTCAGCACATGTCCAAACCATCTCAATCTGGCCTCTCGGACTTTATCCCCAAAACCTCTAACATGTGCTGTTTCCCTGATTTACTCATTTCTTTTCCTGTCCATCCTGGTCACTACCAGAGATAATCCTGACCCTGGCATTGTTCAACTGAAAGACCAACTCAATGAGCCTGATACATTCATAGAGGTTTGATACATACAGTAAACAGATGCCCACAAAAGTTTATCAGTACCCTTCCTCTATCATTTATGAAGAAATAAGTGGCTGTTGGCTATGTGCCTGAGCAAAATGTAAATCGTGCAGGGAAATGTGTAGCGTCATACTAACATGTTAAGAATATCTAGTTTTGTACTTTCAAGAAATGTTCATCTTTAAAGGGAAATTTTCTTCAAATTCAAATGAGTGCAAATTGTTGATCAATTTTTACCTCTGCAAACAATTCTGAAGTAAAATTCTGTACCTTATAAGAAAAGTTTCATCCATAAAAACTGAAAATGATTTGAAGTCAAATTAAAGATGGAGCCGATTGCCAAACCCAACATTAGAAAATCTATTTTAGCATAGCAATAAATATGAAACGTAATGAGAGAAAAGTTGAACTGTGACGGTGTCAGTCTCCTGTAACTGATGTTATTCTAATTCAGTCTTAAGCGAACGATGACTCACGGTGCATCCACTGTTGAAGGATGAGGCTGCGTTCTCGTTGCTTGTCTCTGCTGTTAAATGATGACAGTGATTCTGATGATGTTGTCACGATCATAAATCACAACACAGATAATTATGTTAGACGCATCATGACTGATGATGTTGACAATTGGACTGAAAAGTTTAAGTGAACATCGCATTACAAATGCTTTGTCTTCTTTTGATGAATGCTGCAGTTGGTGGTTGTATCTTTTTTTTGTTTTAGCTACCTAGCATGCTAAACTTTTTTTTTGGGGAATGGATAAAGTCTGGAACAAGAGTTTAATGTTCAAGAGTGAAAGGCTTAAAAAATGTCTTGTTTGACTTAGAAAAGAAAAGTTACCGGTATTCGGTTTATTTAAAACTGCAAGCGTTTTCCTTCTCATTGCGCGAATGTGTACTATTCTATATTCTATGAATAACAGAACTCTTCCAAAACTGAGATAAATTTGTGTTCACAGAATTGTTACATTCTACAGTAGAGAGTACACATTTGACTTCTTTCTGCTTTTACCACAGAGACTAAATAAAAAAGATAGTTTTTCCCACCAGGTCCCTTACTGCCCCTTGACCAACAAAAAATTATTCCGACCCTCTTCATTTTGGGAAAATTCTTAATCTTTAAATTTGACATTTATACTTAGTATATTGTCTAATTTTTTAATGAATTCAACTTGTTTATTCACACATTTTGGGAACCGATTCCGAGTTAAAAATTTAGTTCGTAGAAACTACACATATTTACTGACGTATATTGATGCATTCCTTTAGTATGTGTGCCCTTGAAAATTGCAACTTTTTTTAGAGGTTGTTTCTTCCGGTTTATTTAGACTAGATTAGATTAGACTTTAAACTTTTTATAAACGTCCAACATCTTATTTGAACATAAAAAAATGGAACTTTTGGCATGTGATTTAAATTATGATTTATTATTTTCTTTTAAACATTGTTGAAAGGGTTTCAAAAACGTCTTCTAGACAGTGTAGTAGTTGATTATCGAGAGGTTTAGACTTCCATCCAGAAATCATTTTCAATCTGATAGATGGGACCCGAGCACTGTATATATATATATATATATATATATATATATATATACAGTATATATATATATACATATATTTTCCTCACTCTAGTCATCCCTCACCGGGGAAGTTTGTGTGCTGCACTCCAACACTGCAGCAGGCTACCACAACGACGCCAATGGTGGGAGAAACGGTGGGTTAGGTGTCTTCTCCAAGCACCCTAGACATGCACTCGGTGGGATGCGAACCCGCAAACTTCTGGTTGACTTCCAGTCCACGGGCGAAAGTTCTAACCACTGAGCCACTGAGTTAGTCCAGCCCCTAGGGAGGAGCTAGCTTCAGACGATCAACTATACCGTCCAAAAGACAAATTTGAAACCCTTTATATGATGGATCAGGGATTACACGGACTCTTTTTTGCATTGGAATGTAAAAATTGTCATAATCTACTTAGTTTTTTCTGATTGGGAAAAAATGTGAAAATCTGTGCCAAAAATGTTTAGAAAAACACTGCTAAATTTTTAAAAAAAAGTAGAACTGAACTCTTCCTGCTTTGGTAATACAACTTTCAGGAGAAGAAAATCCCCACTTAAACGAATACTTTGTGTTCTTTGTTTCAGTCGTGACTGACTCTGCTTTGACACAAACACATTTTTAAATTTGGAGCAAATGTTGATGGAGGCATGCTTAAGGCCACTCAGCAACACGATACATCAAGACTCGCAACCATTTGTGGCCTTTACAAATCTGAAAATTTGACCTTTACTTGCAGACCTCCCATTTGATAATCCAGCAGTTTTAAATGTCAATGCACAATGCCAGCATGTGTCACACCTTGGGTTTTATTAAAGGCGAACCAGGGATGTCTGAGGTGTAAAATTTAGGAACACATAACAGCCCCCAGGTGCAAATGGGGCAAAACTCAAAACAGAAATGAATTAAAATCTGTGATGCATGAGAAAACGATTAAATAGTTCTTTGTCTGAAACACTTCACCCGAGATGCTACAACAATCATGTCACACTTGTGTTTAGAACAGGAAATTAAAGTCGAGCAGCGGGATGACTGTGTTTCTGCTTAGATGACAAGCGGAACTGCTGAACAGCAAAACAATGGAAATCACTGCTTTTTAATCATGACATGCATGTCCTTTAATTTAATTTAGTTTTATTTGATTCATCAAGTTACTAATGTGATGCCAAATAAGTACTGACAGTAAATGAATGTAATTCAGTTAAAAGAATTATAATAATTTATTTGAACAAAAATGTAAATGACATGAGAAAAGAAATAATTCAGCATGTCCTTTTTAAAGCTTAACTATATTTTTTAAGTCCGGTGTGTCATCTGCAGTCTTTCCCGTGGCTGCCCTTGTTGTCTTAACAGAAGGTCATGTGTCCTCAAACGAGCACTACACACCACATTATGTAAACACTCTTCTAAAGTAGACATTATTGATTTCTTTGTTCAGAATCTCTCATTTCTTCTTGGTTTAAAAAAAAAAAAACCCAAAAAAAAAACAGTCCAGCATTTTTTAATAAAAAACACATTTTTTACCGCAGAAAGATGCTCAACTTTTATTAGCAAGTGAACGACTCATTGGTATCAAGATCTCTTTCACAAAAGCAAACTAGAGAGCAGTTAGGGGTCCAGTGTCTGACTCAAAAATACTTGAGCATGAACTTGCTCTTGACGGGGAATCAAGACGGCAAATGTTTGTTTATGGGACAACTCTACCCACTAAGCTATAACCACCTCAGCAGGTCCAAAAGTCTCTCAGTCAGTTTCTAACATCTAAAAAAATTGACATAAGTGGTGTCACTACAGTTACCGGTTAGGAAGAACAGTGCACACTTGTTACTATTGTTCCAACTGTATCAAGTTGACCTAGTAACTGAAAAAAATCTCACAAGAAAGAAAGAAGAAATATACTGTACTTTATTTATCCCTCAACTGGAAAATTTGTGTGGTGCATTACACAGCAACAGGCTGCCACAACGGGGTCAATGGTGGAAGAAACAGGGTGTTTCTAAAGTGTCATAAAGTTTCATAATATTCCCATTAAGGAACATCTTCATCATATGGTAGACTAGTGACCCGTGCTGGGTGCACCCTGTCTCTGACCTCATAAAAATGGTTTAGATAGATTAGGGGTGCCCAACCAGTCGATCGCGGTCTACTGATAGCCCACGGACTGATCCCAAGTCGACCGCCAAGGGTGTTAAAATAAATATATATAATGAGTATGAAGTCAGTGGTGCTAACTCAGCAACTTCAATGCTCTTTTCGGCAAGTATTCAGACCTTCTGGAGCAGGGGTGTCAAACTCAGGTCCTAAAGGGCTGATGACCTGTGTTCTTGCATCTATACACCTGTTCCAGCTTATAGAGTCAAATTTTATTGGCTGTTGATTTCAATTATGTGCATCAGCTGTATTAAACCAACATGGAAAACCTTCAGGACACCTGCCCTCTACAACACGTTTGACAATCCTTGCTCTAGGCTCCAGAGTCTAGAGACTCTTTTTTTTGTCAATAAAGCAAAAACCCAGCATCTTTTTCTAGTTTTATTGGAGATTTTCAGAGCCTGTGGCGTGAAGTCACGTTATTAAACCTGTTGTCAATGAACAGCTGCTCCCAAAGCACTGTGAGCATGTAGAATTTGTCTTTCTATGTGTGTGAGTTTGTTTTAGAGTGTGTGTGCATGTGAGAGAGAAAGAAAGAAATTTGTCTGTGTGTGTTTGAGAGAGAGGAATTTGCCTGTGTGTGTTTGAGAGAGAGGAATTTGTCTGTGTGTGATTGAGAGAGAGGAATTTGTCTGTGTGTGTTTGAGTGAGGGGAATTTGTCTGTGTATGTGTTTGTGATTTGAAGTTTAATGTTTGTATAACAACAACAAAACGTGTTGTGAGGGTAGTTAGTTAGGCTTGAAACCATCTGTGTGTTTGTGATGTTGACACTGGACTAGTAGAGCTCAGGAGGTTTGATACTTGAAAAGTAGCTCTTGTGCCAAAAAGTTTGGGCACCCTCGGATAGATGCATGAAAAGATTATCTGTTCTGAAGTACAAACCAAATCCATGCAGAAATGCCCCCATTCCTCCGCCATGAGGCGCTAGACCGACTTCCTGCACTGTGTAGCTTTGAAATGTTCACTAAAATTAATGTTACCAACGATATCCGTCTACCTAGGAGCTACACAGCAAACACTAGTAAGTGTGAGAAACCAGACAGAAAGCACTGGTGCTTACATTGGGATTATCTTCTCTGATTAAAATGACAGCAAAACCTTGGCAGCGACCGCCGGAGGTCCTCAGACGTATCCGACATCAGACACTGCTTCAGGGCTTAGCTAGATGACTCACACTGGCCCTTCTTAAACACTTATCCATCCAAGTTTGTTTGTTTCAGCTCTTCATGTATAAACCATTTAGAATTCACAATTTAATTAGCTTGAAGTTTTAATGCTCCCTGTTTTTTAATGAATAATTATTGCGTCACATCCAAAAAAAAGCTTAGCATCCCAGAACATTTCTGTTTAAACCCATCAATCTCTTTGATTTAAGAAACACTTTGAGAGGCTTAAGGCTTCACAAAGTGCTTTTATTAAATGTGAAGCATTATACACACAACCAAACAATTAGCTGGTATTATGGCGACTGCTGAGATTAAATCAAGGATTTTTATCTGAGTGATAATCTTGTTGTGGTAATTGCTCATTTTAAAAGAAAACTGGCTAGACACTTCTTTCTTGTCCAAATCTTCTTCTTTCAGCATTTCCCTTCAGGGGTCGCCACAGCAAGTCAGTTTCTTTCATCTAACCCTATCTGCTGTATCCTCTTTGGTCACACCAACTATCTTCATGTCTTCCTTCACTACGTCCATGAACCTCCTCTTTGGCCTTCCTCTAGTCCTCTTTCCTGGTGGTTCCAAACCTAGCATCCTTCTTCCTATGTACTCGGTCTCTCTTCTCTGCACATGTCCAAACCATCTCAGTCTTGCCTCTCGAACTTTATCCCCAAAACCTCTAACACATGCTGTTCCCCTGATGTACTCATTTCTAATCCTGTCCATCCTGGTCATTCCCAGAGAGATCCTTGATCTCCGAAATCTTTGAACAAGATTTCTTGTTCAAATCTCCTGGGTGGAAAATAATGGTTAATAAGAATTATCACACACCGATAGGAAGAATTGAAACTGTTATTATTAAATAGTCCATGTAACACCAGTGAACAATAACTCGACGAAGAGATAGTGTTTGGAGCTTTATTGACGGTAAAAAAATC
Organism: Neostethus bicornis; assembly: GCA_902685375.1. NCBI lineage: Eukaryota > Metazoa > Chordata > Actinopteri > Atheriniformes > Phallostethidae > Neostethus > Neostethus bicornis. The sequence goes on along the minus strand of CACRXE010000076.1, from coordinate 5,954,628 downwards.
TCCAAAGTTGATGGCCATTGGTTACATCAGAATTTAAAAGCCCGTGACACATTCAATTCTTCTCTGTACAACAAAAATAAGGCTTATCAGAAATGATCTGCAAGCCAGTAATTTCTGCCACATCGTGACAAATCCAAACTTAATCCTCTTTATAGCGATGACAAGTATGATAGGATCAAGCTCCAACAAACAAAAACACCTCATTTTGTTGTTCGGCACAGTGTTTGCAACAGAAACAATGCAACGAATGGAAAGCCATGTGTGAAATGTTTCTCAAATTAGCATTGAACAAACACACAACTGGGGCAATGGCAGCACAAAGTGATTAGTCACAGATTGGGATTACGGCTGCTGTCCTCGACACGATGATAATGTCTCCCGGACATGAGGCGAGAGGCACCACTTCAGGCTGAATTACACTGACACCAGTGATTGGGAAGGGAGGGGAGTTCAACCCTTTATTTACAGCCGTTTAACACAGTGTGACTTGATTCAAGTTAATTTTGTTGTTTGGAAGAAACAATTCCTGTTTTAGGGTTTCTTTACTTGCGACGATATCCAATATTTAAGCATTTATATTTGAAGGTCGCCACTTGCTGTAGTGACCCCTGAAGGGAAATGCCGAGAGAAGATATTATGTGAAGGTGTGAAACGACCACACATAGCCAAAATAACCCTTACCCCTGCTGTAGCAGAGTCTGTACGGACTCTAGCCAAGACGAGGTCCAAAGGTGTTCGCTATCTAGGCCAGATACATTTAGAGAACTTGCACGGGCCTCAAGAGATCTGCGGTTGAAGTCCAACCTCAGCAGGATTGATTTATCTGTGTTTGCATTACGCTGCTCTTTTTGGTTGAAGTCAACAAATTGTATTTCTTTTTTCTATTTCTATGACCTCTGGGTTTAAAGTTGGGATTTTTCTAAACAATGTAAAGACAAAGCTTTACTTGAGGTGGAAATAAAGCTTTATACAGACATTTAAATTTATATTTGTTTGTATAAGAAACAGTATATAGCAAGACAAGCTAAGAGGGCATAGACTTGGGATTGTACCCGGAACAATACAAATCTAATACCTCATGTTCTAATAAAAGTGCCGGACTGGGTTCTCAGTGCTATTTGAAAATCTTTTGAATCAAATCTATTTAAGTTCCACCACGTCCAAATCAGACTTCACTGCAGAGCCAAACATCTGCCAGGTGTCTCCATTTGCCTAAATGCTTGGTTAAATAGATTCGACTGGTTCCTTAAAGCCCACCTGCTTCACCCTGATTGTAAACACTTCACTCTGCAAATGCCATTTTCTGTGTTCATGAATTAATCAGTTTCCTCTCCGACCCATTCTGCCGTTACAGGAGAAGAAAGGAAGTGAAAGATAACTGTGGAGGTTTAACTCACACCAGGTGCAGAAAGCTGCAGGATAGTATGAGGCATAGATAACACGGGGATTTCTGCTCTGGCTCATTGAAATGTTTTGTTGCTTTGATTTGTCACCTGAGCAGGCAATCTCCCCAGCTGTGGCTCGTCATGAAAGCCTTTTCCTCTAATATGATCTTCATGCTGCTAATTCTCTGGCTTTTAAAAAAAAAAAACACACGACAGTTACGACGATACACCACAGGAATAGAGGCAAAGGTGGGCTAAAAAATACTAAAGCCACAATAAATTTCAAGCCTAAAGGAATAGACATAGATAAATGTGTTCCGTTTTGGGGGATATTCAAACACTACTATGTTGTAAAACGTTTTTCAGGCTATACATATTACAGATAATAGTCATTGCCTACCCTCAACTATGATTACGAGCTGTGGGTGGTGACCGAGGAACGAGATCGCTGATACAAGCGACTGAAATGAATATTCTCCGCAGGGTGGCTGGGATCCCGTTTAGATAGGGTGAGGAGCTCTGCCATCTGGGAGGAGCTCAGAGTAGAGCAGTTGCTCCTCTGGGTCGAGAGAAGCCAGACGGTATGGTTCGGGTATCTGGTTAGAATGCCTCCTGAACGCCTTGATGGTGAGGGGTTTCGGTCATGTCTCACTGGGAAGTGACCAAGAGGCAGACCCCGGACATGCTGGAGAGACTATCTTACACAACTGGCCGGGGAACGCTTCTGGATCCTCCCAAGTGAGCTAGAGGATGAAGCCTGGGCTAGAGATGCCTGAGTTTGCCGATGAGGCTGTGGCCTAAACGACGCAACCCCAAATTATTGGAAGTCATCAGAACAGAACAATTGTGAAATGGTTAGGCTAAACATTTGAAAATAAGTACATAACATGTACTCTTGTAGCAAAGCTCCACAAACAGTTTTTAACTTGCATTTTTATCAATATAATCATCATCATCTCTTCTACTCCTACGCCTTCCCATTTCCCTTTTGTTAATAATCTTTCCCCTCAGCATTCTATTTTATAGGTCTCCATGATCAAAGTTTAGATTTGCTTTAATTATATTAGATCAATGCTGGCTGTGGTTACAGTGGAGACCCGTGGTCAGTGCTGAGGCAGCACAAGAGAAGAAAAAAACAGCTGAGTCATCTTTTGCCAGTGTCTCACATGCCCACATCAGAGAGAGAGAGAGCAAGAGAGTTGGAGAGGCGTGGGCAAATGCAAGGCTCCAATCATTAGCCCTAAGTGTTCCTCATTATGTTGCTGAAGCCTCTGAAGACCCCAAATCCCTAATTGATCTCATCCTGGCATTTAGTAACACTCAAGGAAGCAAAAGGGTGCTTGTTTTTCTGGCATAAACAGAAAGGCTGCCTCTCTCGCTCAGAAAAAAAAGAGGCTCATCATGACAAATGAAGTCCTGATACTTGGTTGGCTGAACGGCGTCACACACTCCACTGCTTCGATTACACCAGACCAAAGCAATAGCAAACTCTCTCTCGTAGTGAGAAGGTAAAAAGTCAAAGGGCTTCAGCTTTATTTTTATTTTCAAAGATTTCAACCACAATTCAAATAATGAGTTTGGCCATAGTTTCTGTTAGCGTGAGTGATTCATGCGGCTCATATATTTCCTGCTGCTGCTTCCCGTGTTGAGTCAACAACTCCAACATCCTGCAGAGCATGTTTTTTTCTTCTTTAAAATTTGATTTCTGTCAGATTTATGCAGAAACCCATTTGAGTCACACATCATGTGGATCTGTAAAACTAGAGTAGTAAACACATTACTTTATGCAAAATTACATCATTTCTCGACATTACTGAAAAGGGAAACTCTTGATCTACCTGTTTCCTCTGAATTCTACATTCAGTTTTCTGCCATAACTGACTTACCATTTTGGTAGAACCATTTAAGATTTGTCTTTTGCCATTACCCTGGCATGGAAATGATTTTTTTTTTGTCACATCTCAGTGGAATCACTAGAATCCTTGTTTCAATCACAAACCGAACTTGCAAAGTTTTTTTTTTTTTTTTTAATACACTCAACAAAATGAGATGTGAATCGATGGTTAGAGCTTTCGCCCGCAGACCAGAAGTAAACCGGAAGTTCGCTTGTTCGCATTTCACTGAGTGCACGTCTAGAGTCTTCGGAGAACCGCTCGTTTCTCCCACCATTGGGGCCGTCGTGGCAGCCTGCTGCGGTGTCAAGGTCTTGTTCACGAGTGAGGGAAGGATGGAGCGGGAGATCGACACACTAGCTGTGCGATCGTGGGTACAACCGACCGAAATGAGCTTCTTCCGCAGGGTGGCTAGGCTCTCACTCAGGGATCGGGTGAGGACCTCTTCCATCAGGGAGGAGCTCGGTGTTGAGACGCTCTTCCTCCAGGTCGAGAGAAGCCAGATAGAATGATTCAGGCATCTAGTCAGGACGCCTCTCGAGTGCCTCGCTGTTTTGGGCACGTCCCATCGGGAGGAGACCAAGAGCCAGACCCCGGATCCGCTTGAGAGACTATGTCACACATCCGGCTGGGGAACAACTCAGGATCCTGCCGGGTGAGCTGGAGGATGCAAATGGGGTGAGAGAAGCATCTCTGGGCATCTCGTCTGAGGTTGTTGACCCTGCGACCCGGCCCCGGATAAGCGGAAGACGACGTAACGGAACAATTTTCTCCTTCCCATTTCAAATCTACAGTCTCCATTCAAAACCTTTAAAAAGAGCTTCTATTCAACTCTTGCATGTCCCACGATGACTTCCTCAAACTCTTTCAGTCTGGTTTCCAAGCAGATAAGAGTATAAACTCGCCTTTTGAAAATCACCATGGACCTTTCACTTGCTGCTGATCCCGGTTTACTTCATTCTCAACAGTATCCCAATAAGGTGATAACCTTATTTAAAAAACAAAGCAACGCAAAACAATTTTAAAACAGGGTTTCCCTCATGTCGTACCTATTTTATTGATAGTTATATTTTAGAAAATTGTCCATTCCAATGTTGTAATAGATTCTTTATAAAATGTATTTTTTCTTGTTTTTACATCAGTTTGTATTTTCTGACCAGTTGGATTTAACTCCCAAGAGGCCACCTCTCGTTCTATTGTTTTGGAGCATATTCAATCACACATATTGAGACCTACTTGTCCAAAATTCAACAAGATGCTTTTCTGATCCCAAAACAAATGTGTCAAGTTGGTCAGTGACAGACATCTGTCCACCCACTTATTGTTTCTATGGAGAGTATGTCATAACTTGTATGAGAATAGACTTTTTGTGGCCATACCAGGCTGTCAATGCCAGGTCCCGTCAGACCTCAAAATCTAAGCAGGCTGAGCTTGGGCAGTACTTGGATGGGAGACCACTGGAGCCCAAGGTGCCACAGTGGGATGGATATTGAGATTAAATTGTCACTGTGTCCCTGGGTTAGACACTTCACCCACATTGCCTAGTCTGAATGGTGTGTGAGTGATTGGTTGGTGATGGTCAGAGGGGACGATGACACAATATGGCAGCTTCGCTTCTGTCAGTTTGCCCCAGGGCAGCTGGGGCTACAACTGTAGCTTACCATTACCTGGTATGGAGTGAATGCTTAATGTAGATGCGAAGCGCCTGTGAGTGTCCCGAAAAGCACTAAGTACTGTAAGTACGATGCTTCCATTCCGTTCCGTCGGATGCGGGGGCAACAGCCTAGGACAGGAAGCCGAGGCTTCTCTCACCCCAGCTGCATCCTCCAGCTCACCCAGAAGGATCCCGAGTCATTCCCCAGCCAGCTGTGAGACATAGCCTTTCCGGCAGTTCCGGGGTCTGGCTCTATGTCTCCTCCCGGTGGGACATGCCCGAAGCACCTCACCAGCAAGGCACTCGGGAGGCATCCTGACCAGATGCCAGTACCACCCCATTTGGCCTCTCTTGACCTGGAGGAGGAACGGCTCGACTCCGAGCTCCTCCGGGATGGCAACGCTTCTCACCCGATTTCTGAATGAGAGCCCAGCCACCCTGCGGAGGAAGCTCATTTTGGTCGCTTGTATCTGCGATCTCATTTTTTCTGTCACCACCGAATAGAATGGTGACCGAATGGTGCTTGTGACCATACTGTATGTGAGGATTGGAACGTAGATCGACTTATATTTCGAGAGCTTTGCTTTTCGGCTCAGCTCTTTCTTTACCACAACGGACTGATGCATTATCATTGTTAATATTTTACAATTGTTGTTCCAGATATGAACGTTTCAAACATTCTAATCCTAAAATAGTTGATGTATTCCTGTGAAGGACTGAACTACGGTACGTCAAGCAAAGAGTGGCAAATATAGTAAATCCCTGTTAGTATATTTGTTCTCTTAAGCAGACTATTTTTCAAAGTGTCATATCTGTAAAGTAGTGGAGATCAAACAGCCAATGTGATTCCCCCAAAGTGCAAACAAAGTTTAGGCGAAGCCAGACAGAACTAAGAGCATCCTAGTGCTACTACAAATACAGAAAAAGACTTTAGGCACAATGAATAAAAAACAAAACAAAGACTGGATGTCTTCATCTGCAAAACCAGAAAGTACCACGATTGAACACCCCTGATTTCTCTTGTTATTATCAGCCTCATGCTGCACAAACAAAATCTGGCTGCAGATATTGTGTTTGACGCTACAGGAGGCACATTTAGCAGCTTCACAATGAAGCTTTCTGCACAGTCACAATATCTAAAGGAGGACTCTTAAAAAATAGAGAGGTTGCTCTATTAAATTGAAGTTCTCCAACAATTTAGCAGAATCTGGACAGAAGTTTATTTATCGCATTTGACTCTGATTTTAGCCACTTTTGTTGACGAGATGTTCTACTTGAACCTCAGTTGTTGCATTTGATTTACAATTTAAGCAGAAACTTTTGATCTGCCGCAGAAGGACAAAGTCACATTTTCATTCTTGCCTTCTCGAACCTGAACATCAGGGTTCACAGTTTACAGATCAGGGTCGGACACGGAACAAAACCTACACTGACAGTCTGGATTTATTGTCCTGCTCAAGGACACTATGGAAAAGCCGCAGCCTGCATACACACACGGTCAGCGAGAAATCTCCCTGTGTCAGTAAACATACCCCGTCCGTTCAGTCAAATTAAGGCTCTCGTATTATTTACTAACCTGCTGTCACGGACTGTTTCATTTGTTCTGCAGGTGCAGAACCAAATATCCTCCACTCATATCCCCCGTCATAACAAATCAGAACATATCCTATGTATGTATAGCTCCTAGAATCAATTTCTGAGTCATAAAATAAAAAACAATCGACTTCTCTGGTGAAGTTCACCACAGCCTCAATAATAATTACCTTCTGGGCAGGTTCATTTCCAAAACCTGATATATGATAATGCATTATTGATTAGCAGACAGTGACAGATATGCTCCATGAATAACAGATTGTAATATCAATGATTTCTCAAAGCTGTAACAATAAAAAAAATAATAATTTATTTAAAATCTAATGTTAAGAGTGATAAATTTCACATATCAAACAATACCAGAGGTTTCCTGTCTGATGGAATGTTCTTTAGAAGTGGTTTATTTCTTTTTCTGCTTCTCCTTTCGGCATTTCCCTTCGGGGGTCGCCACAGCAAGTCAATTTTTTCTATCTAACCCTATCTCCTGCATCCTCTTCGGTCACGCCAATTATCTTCATGTCTTCCTTCATTGTATCCATGAACCTTCTCTTTGGTCTTCCTCTAAGCCTCTTTCCTGGGGGTACCAAACCCAGCATCCTTCTGCCGATCTACTCGGTCTCTCTTCTCTGTACATGTCCAAACTATCTCAGTCTGGCCTCTCTGAATTTATCTCCAAAACTTCTAACATGTGCTGTTCCTCTGATATACTCATTTCTGATCCTGTCCATCCTGGTCACTCCCAGAGAGATCCTCAGCATCTTCATCTCTGCTACCTCCATCTCTGCTTCTTGTCTTTTCCTACCACTATCTCTAGACCAATCAGCATGGCCGGTCTCTCCACGGTTTTGTACACGTTACCTTTCATTTTAGCTGAAACTCTTCCATTACACATCACATCTGATACTTTTCTCCACCCATTCCAGCCTGCTTAAACACGCTTCTTCACCTCTTTTCCACACTCTCCATTGCCCTGGAGAGAGCGCTTATTCAGAAAGTGGAACCAAACTGCTGAATCGGAATGAATTAATTTTATTTGAAATGCAAAATGTATGTAATTCATAAATTAAAAAGAGGCATTAATACACAACATATTAAATAATAAACTTACAAAAAAATACAAGAAACAGAAAAGATTTTCTTGCAAATTATACATTATTGATATTAAATCTTTTAACTTATTTAAATTATGCATCAGATCCATGCTGGCTGTAGCCCTCAGGGAGCAAGCTGCAGACTCGTATTTGTTTTTTTTTTCCCATTTAATTTAATATCCAACATGACCTCAAGCTTTTATCATTTCAAAGCCGTAATATCCCAGAAGTGATCGGAGTCGTTGGAAGTATTATAAAATAACTTTCACCATTTTAAGAGTTCAGGTCTGGGAATAAATCAGAACCTGAACTTGAACAAACTTCTTTTTTTTTATCAGCTCATCGGACAGACTTGTTCGGCTTATCTTCGACACACCAGATGTATGAAGACAGTGACAAAATCTGACCATCGTCAAAGACTTCTTTGGTGGCCTGAAAAATATTGGAATCACAAACTGCTATTAATTATACTATTTCTTCCTTCAATTATAAAATAATTTCAAATAATCCGTCCCTTTTCTTTTATGTTTTTTTTTTATTGCTGTACTGCTTCAAAATGTGTTTTTGCGTTTAAGTATTTCATCCAGTAGTTGCCACCAGAATGGTTAAAATCATCAGATTTTCTAAAAGGTATTCAGAATCCGTTCTGCTAGCTCTACGCAAAATGATCGGTAATGAAACTTTTGCTTTAACAAATCAGTTTTTGAGATGACTTACCAAGGCCTTCCTGCAGGCGTTTATAACCATAAAATATTTACTGAGTCTCTGATTAATGCACCACTGAAAGTCTAGGTGTGAAATAAAACAGTTTGCACCTTCATTGAAGTAACAATCAAAAGTAAGCTTACCACTCTGAAGATGTGTGAGCAAACTTTTTAAGGGGTAATTTTATGCAGAGACAAATGGTGCTATTAGCAAAAACTCTATCAAAAATTCTTGTCTACGCCTCATTTAACTGTCTCGTCTGTCCTCGTATGACCTTTGCTGTTCACCAATTTTTTTTATCTCCTTATCCTAAATGAGAACATCTCCTTCCCCAACAAGCGCCACTCTACTGGCTCGGTTAGCTAAACATGGTTAAGCAGTACTTTTAAATACCCGTTATCTTCTCTCGAGCTGTCTCCAGAAGTGCAATGGAAGCACCCCTCCATCCTATCCACCTCTAGTATTTCCTCAAATCATCTCCCAGCATTTTGGGGTTTGTTGTATCTCTCCCTCTACCAGTAGAAATCTGTCTCTTCTCGACAGCCTTTTCTTTACCGCTTTCCACTTTCAGCCATTCTGCTTCATTTTTACAATCCAGTCCAACATTAGGTATCTAACTTTCTAGTCCCTGGTTCATTGCCTGTCTGTCCCAGGAGAGGTTCCCTCTTTCATTTGGATCTCCATGAGGTTTCTTTTAAAATTTTTCCATCCAACCAGGCTTTTGTTTTAAGGAGGTTCCACGGATAATGTTCCGGGACTGATTAGTTTAGGTTTGGCTTTGCAGCCTTTCACTCTTGCGTGTGGGAACTCCTCTCCAGGACCAACCCACATCGATTGGTATAGTTTCTATAGGCCTTCTTTTCCCTTGCAACCATCGATAGTTCCCTTCCGGGGTAATCATATAACTCATCAGCTCCTCTTCTTTAACAATACCTTTCTATACGGATATCACACCAGGGTCCATTTCGTCAAAGCCTCGTTATTTTCGTCTCCATAAAAGCTTCAGTTACCTCGGTCTTTTGAGTCTCTGCTGAAATACCTTAACTGGACCCCTGTTTCGATAGTCCAAAAGACTAATGCAAAAGACTTCAGGAAGCAATCTTTACCAACCCAATGAATTATGGAAATCATAAATCTAAAATGCATTTTAAGCATGTATTGTTTTGTTCAATATTATGAAGCTGTTCAAGAAAAACTTTACATTTAATTTGTGGTCATTTTTAAACAAATAAACAGATGCACTACTCCAGAAAAATAGCAACTTAATGGGGCTTGTAATTCCGAGAGGACCTAGGCGAGATTGTCCATTGGTGCTGCATGGAGAATTGCAATGTCACATCAACTTCTAATTTATCAAAAAATAATAACAACAAATAAAAAAATAGGCATAGTGTTTAGAAGGCAAGCAAGTGCATACTACTGCTCCTTTACCAACACAACACACACTTTGTGTTTCTGTGCACAAGTTAGTGACGTGCCGAGTTACTCATGAGTGTTCCACATTTCTGCTCTCAACAAATAGTCATTGCACAATCGCTAATGCAATTGGAAAAATGCTTATTTTAGACTAAATAGTTTGCATAAAATTCAGTTTGTTCTCCTCTTTTAAAAATTAAGTGGCACATGTTTTCTTAAAAAAAAAAAAAAAAAACTCTCAAAATATTAAAAAAAAATATGTTTTACCACTGTACTGTATATTTTTCTGATGGGTACAAATATAATAATAAAAAATGCATTGATCTGTGTGTTGAATATTAAACTCTCACCAGCATCTCTTTTAATCCAATCCCACTTTATTATGTAACAGGATACACAACACAGGATCCTTTGGGGCGAGTTTGTGTGTAATCATCATTTTAAGTCCTTTATGGGCAAATTTCAAACCTCCCTCAGTTTTTGAAAATTTTACCGATGACAAAGAAAGACCCTCATCTAAAAAGGCTCAACTTTGTAGAAGCAATCTTTTTGCTGTCATCTTTTTTCAAAATAGTGTTCACGCATATGGCAAGAATCACAACACAACAAAAATGTTGAGTTTGAGTTGTCCGTTTTGTTATTTTTGATATCTCTACAGTGCAGCTTTGGTCTTCACTGCGGCTTCAAAAAATGAAAGAAAAAAAAGGCACAAGCTGAGTTTTTCTTTGAGATGATAACAATAAAAACCTTCTTTTACCCTTTTAGGCAGGTTTATCCTTCCACGTCACAAACACAACACAGGCTGGGGCTCTTTTTTTCTTCTGTATGTTGTGGCAAGAAAACAAAGGCAATCCTTCAACGTGACTGTGAACCCTGATGACAGCTAACACTGACTCACAACACTAACACCACTAATGAATGCCACAACTTCAATGTCACACTCCAGCCAAATATCACTCCAGATAACCAGTAAGCTACTTTCAATTTGTTGGGTTTTTTTTTAGTCCAACATCTCATTTATAAGCCAATCACCAGTGATGAAATGCTGTCCTGAATTCTCATCACGTCATCTCAAGATTAGAATCTTTGTCAGGTTGAATGTGAGGTTGCGGATAAAACCGCAGGACAGTTGGAGTTCTAACGGGAAACAGATTTATTTCTGGAAACAACTAAAATCTCGAGAATAAACAATGAAGTCAACCTGAAGTCTAAAAAAGACATAAGACAAGCTGGACAAGAAACAAGGAAGGAAGAAACAATAAGACACTCGTGAGACACATTAGGAAGGAAGCTGGCAATCACCAGAACGAAGGAACACCCTGGAACGAGTGGGAGGTCAGAATTTCAAAATAAATCAGGAAGTAAACCTCAAAAATAACAAAACCACCGGAATCCATGACAATCTTAATCTCATCTTCAGACTCAACAGCATTTAACAGTCTTGGTTTCTTTGGTTTCTTCAGCTGAAATCATTTTCAAACGTCAACAAACAATTTTCTCAAAATTTCACCAATTTACTCAGTGAATTGGTAAAATCTATTTTCATTTGCATAGTGATGTAATAGAGGTCCATGAAGAGGAGATCCCCTTATACAGCAGCTGCTTCGAGGCCAGATGAAGGTTACCGCTGTAGACAGGTTAACGGCAGGAGGTATGAATAAATATCCAGCCTGCTAACATTAACTATTTACCCCAAAGAGAGGACAAATATATCCCACTTTCACAATCACTGGGTTTCTTCTACATAAACCAGTTTTTGCATGTGGTGGATCATCTAGATCCCATGCTTATGTAAATTGATTCTTCTCTGTTTCTACTTGAGAGAGTAAAAGGGTTTTATTGAGTATAGAAATCCATAGAGGAAAAGGTCACTCTGTGCGGATTTTGTTTGGAGTGAAGATGAATAGTTTGCATACTGAGAACTGTTGACTGCTTGAGCGTATAGTAACGATCTGTGCAATCACCCGGAAACAAGAGAGGCGATCAATCTGCGTTATCACAGGGAGGAGGGCGATAAATGAGCAAAGCACCTGATCAAAAGGGGAAAGGAACTTTCTTTTTTTCACAGAAAGGAGCTGACTTTTTGAAGACTAACACTGTTTTGCAGATTTGCCGTAATAACTGAAGCCATAAAACAAGGACTTTTGAGAAAAAAAAAAATCAATCTGTGAATGCAAATAACTACACAGGCCTCTGTTTCCAGGGTTCACTTCTTCTTCTTTCGGCATTTCCCTTTAGGGATCGCCACAGCATGTCAGTTTCTTCCATCTAACCCTATCTGCTGTATCCTCTTTGGTCACACCAACTATCTTCATGTCTTCCTTCACTGCATCCATGAACCTCCTCTTTGGCCTTCCTCTAGTCCTCTTTCCTGGTGGTTCCAAATCCAGCATCCTTCTTCCTATATACTCTCTCTCTCCTCTGTACATGTCCAAACCATCTCAGTCTTGCCTCTCGAACTTTATCCCCAAAACCTCTAACATGTGCTGTTCCCCTGATGTACTCATTTCTAATCCTGTCAATCCTGGTCACTCCCAGAGAGAGCCTCAGCATCTTCATCTCTGCTACCTCCATCTCTGCTTCCTGTCTTTTCTTCAGTGCTACTGTTTCTAGACCAAACAGCATGGCCGGTCTCACCACGGTTTTGTAAACTTTCCCTTTCATTCTAGCTAAAACTCTTCTGTTGCACATCACACCTAATACTTTCCTTCACCCGTTCCAGCCTGCCTGAACATGCTTCTTCACCTCTTTTCCACACTCTCCATTGCTCTGAACTGTTGACCCTAGATACTTAAAATCTTCCACCTTTTTTTATCTCTTTTCCCTGTAACCTAACTTTTCCATTTGGATCCCTCTCATTCACACACATGTACTCTGTTTTACTCTGACTAATCTTAATTCCTCCTCTTTCTAGTGCAAACCTCCATCTTGTTTTTAAAATACAATACACAACAGAAGCACCAAAAACACCCCTTATGTTATGAAGAAATTAACTGATGCATTAGGTTTAGAAACAGAAAAAAATACGAATGTGTCAAAACAATAAGACCAGGTTTTTAAAATTTTGAAATACCTGTAATGTTTAATTACTATATCTAACATTTAGATTTAATTCCGTAAGCTTTATTAAGGACCAATGTTTGATATATTGTATCTGATTGGAAATGTGAATGAAACCCAACCTATTCACTTAAGCTAGCTTAGCCTCATTAGCTTCACTAAAAAACATTTTGCTGTTTCAACACCAACAGTCTCGACGCAGCAGAGATGCCACCAGGCGTTCAAAAGCCTGACAATCATCCTGACTGACTGATCGGTCGTCCCTAGAGGTCGCGGTTTGCGCCTTGGCATTCTCTAAATGCAACATTGACCCGTATGATTCATCATTCCTCACTGAGCGGTCAATAGAAGCAGACGGTGTGCTTCAGCCCGAAGGAGAGTGTCACATTCACTTTTCACCGTTTGACTCTCTTCTTGGAACTGATATCTGCTGCAGAATATTGTGGTTCATGTGCAACATGACCAAAGTTAAATGTTAATGAAGTTATGAACTCTTCAGGAGCAACAGAAGCAGATTGTGTCATCACTTTGATGTTTTACCAAAGGCTAGCAACATAGCATGTAGACCTATCAGGTGGGGAGACGGGAGTAGGTTCCTGCAAAATCACGTATTTGGAGATGTGATTAATTTTTTTTTCCACTCCAAATATACCTGGAGTGGTTTCCTATGTCCTCCATGTATGTTTGAGTAATTTGCAAGCTCTTGTTACATCCTTCAGCATTCAAATCTATTTGTTCATCAGGTAATTTTTTGCCACATGTTTCGGTCCCCATCGCACTGACACTAATGGTCTAGCACCAAAGTACATCTGCGATATGTTAGTACCTTGTGAACCATCTAGAACTTTGAGGATCTCTGGTACCGGCCTCCTGCTGGTGCCTAAAGTCAGTACTAAACATGTACAAGCTGCATTTCAAAAATATGCTGCAAAAGTCTGGAACAAACTTCCTGAGGCCGTGAGACAGGCCTCTACTGTGATGATGTTTAAATCTAGGCTGAAAACAGTTCTGTTTAATTGTGCATTTGATTAATTACTCTTTTTATATGTTTAATTATTTAATTTTTTTTAAACCGTTTGATTCTATGTTTTGTACTTTTAATCCATTTTTTCTATCTTGTGAAGCACTTTGAATTATGTTGTATATGAATTGTTCTATACAAATAAACTTGCCTAACCGTAACCCTAACCCTGCAGGGAGTGCTTTTGTGCATGTACTCCTCATGGACTGATTGAGATTTGTTGTCTCAGTTGCATAAAAAAGAGTTGTACTGTTATATTTCAAACATTATCAAACACTGTTTCCCATTGTATTCTCTGTAGAGTTTTTCTTTTTTTATTCTTGGATTGTTCTGTTGTCACTTCAGTGGCCATATACCGTATTTTCATCAAACCCAAAATTTTGACTGAAATAAACTAGACTCCATAACTTTGACCAAATATTTTATTATTTAGCTGATTGTTCTGATTGTATTCCAATGACCTGTTGGTTTTAATCTTGGTTTTATATTCAACTGTCTTTTTAAAGCAAATGCTACTTTTAATGTGTTCAAGTAAAATCTCAATCCAAAACAACAACTTTGTCGCCAAATCAAAGCTCAAAGACAAAAAAAAAGATGTAACATCATAGATCCATTTTTCACACTTATAGAAAAAATTTTTACTTGTTAATTGATGATATTCTTTGTGTAGTTTTCTCACGACAAAATAAGAGACAACTACAGATTTATAATGAGTGGAATAAATAAGAAATAGAGTATGTGACCCAGTTGAATTCTCATAAATAGAAAGATTCATCTCGTAACGGACGGGTTAATCTTCTTCATTATATGTACTTTATGTCTCCCAATTTCTTAAATGAGAAGTTCAGTGGTTTACAAGCTGAGGTTCACTGATTCTATCTGCAGAACAGCAGAGTTAAAGGGGAAGTTAATAAATTTTCTTCATGAGTAGTTTGAAATATTCCTCTGTCCTTCCATGTCGCAAACACAAGCATCTACATTTACACTGTAATGTGATCCAATTTACTTCAGTGAACAAAATTAAGTCGATGATACAAAACACAACAAAACAAAGACTCAAAGCACTAGTAAATATATTCATATCAATTACAAAATTAAATTGATTAAAATACTTTGTACATTAACTAATACCGGTAATCCCAAACAGAATTTACATACAACTATATAACTGTAAATTTAAATAAGTAAATAAGTTTATGTTAAAAATAGTATTCCAAACATTAACGCTACGTTAAACCTAATGCCATGAGGCACTGGCAGTGGCTCTGTGGTAGACCATTCACCCTTGGACTGGAAGTTAACCGGAAGTTAACCGGAAGTTTGCTGGTTCGCATCCCACTGACTTCATGTCTACGGTCCTTGGAGAAGACACTTACGCCCCTGTCCCTCCCTCCATTGGTGCTGTTGTTGCAGCCTGCTGCAGTGTATTGCATCCCACAAATTTCTCTGGTGAGGGATCAATAAATCATACATTATTATTAAACAGAGAGGGGAGGAGGGTATATAGGGTATTTGGCATTTTAGGTTATTTTAGATTTTAGCCATTTCCTTAAGGGGTGAAGCTAATGGGTGTGGCCAGTGGTTATATATTGTATAAACTTGGGGCATTGAAAAGAAAAAAATAACAAAATGTGTTTTAAATATTAGAGGTCCTTTGATGGGACATCAAGACATCAAGATGGGAACAGTTTACCGTTCCCATCTTTGGTGCTACAAAACAGCTACTGTTGCCATCTTGTCTTCTGCAAGGTGTTGTTCACCAAAGCAATGCATATACGTTTGTACGAACGTATACATAGTATATGTGATCCACTCTATCCACTTTTTCTGCATTTCAGATAATCATTTTGACACCACAGATAATAGTTCGGATTAGAATTATTCTTTGATCATTCTTTGATCAAAATCTATTTCTTCGGTCTCTTCCTTTGCAAGTTTAAAGAACAATTTGAGCAGTGGCCAAAGAAAGTGAGACATGCAGGCACGTTATGTGTATTCATCAGGTCTTCCTCAGCCATTGACAGACTAATCGATGTTCAGTAATAAGGCTGAATTTGAAATTAGGAGAAAGGGGTCTGGGTCACAATGGAGGGGAAAGAAATATCAATTAAGCAGGGAACTGCAGAGTCCAGGCCCAGAAGCTGAGGCAGCATATCCAAACCTTTGCTTCATTAACTAAACACCGCATGGTGAATGCAAAAGCTCCTGCAGCCAAAACCTCCAAAAATCACCACCTTTTCCAGCTGTAAACATCTGCCTTATTTAACAAAATTGAGGGAGTCTGCAGCAGGTGGAAAAATGCTTCTCATTCTTCCCATTATGAAATGCCTCTGAGGCTGTGCAGGGAAATAACAACACGTGATGTAATAAAATGAAATGTGCAGAGTACCTGCAGGCTGAAAATACAAAGCAAATCATAAACACATTAACAAATTATACCGTGGTTTATTTGCATACAAAATATGTTCAGAGTAGCGTGTTCAAAGGGAAATGCTCATTTTTATATTTTCACTTTTTTTTTTTCTACAAGCTGTACTGAGGTAGAGGTAAACATGGGCTTTCAGACACTAATTTTGTAAAATGTGGGGAAATATTGTGTTTAGTGAAACAGGATAGTGAAGTTTTCTGATAGCTGGGATTTGTTTGAGTATGTGCGGCCAAAAAAATTGAAGAAAATGCAATTAACTAAAATTTTATAAAATATATGATGACAAACAATTAGAAAATTTGACAAAATTAATATATTTTGTCAAATTTTTGTCATCTGAACTGTTTATCCCGAATGGAGACATGGGGGAAGCCACTGAGCCTATCCTGGCTGATTGCAGGCAAGAGGCAGGGTATACCCCGAACAAGTCACCAGTCTGTTGCGGGGCTCTCTCACACACACACACACACACACACACACACACACACACACACACACACACACACACACACACACTTATTTCTAAGAAAAATTTCATCGCAGCTAATCAACTTAATATGCATGTTGTCGGAGGGTGGGAGGAGATCGGAGCACCCGAAGAAAACCCATGCATACACAGGGAGAACATGCAAACTCCACGCAGAAAGACAAGTATGTCAAGTGTCATCCTGCCTGGGACCTGAACTCCCAACCTCCTTGCTGAGGAAAACTATGATCTTATGATTTATGTTATAAATGTACTATAACACTGACGTTGTCACTCATGACTAGGAACTAAATTATGACTGTGAGCTCACAGCAGCAAACTTTTCTTGAGTCTAACATTAGTTGTTAACCGGCGTAGTTTGTGTTCAGTCCATTTTAAATAATAAAAACAAAAAAAAATATTGTTTGTGTGAGATGTTTAGAAACGGAATCGTGAAGATGACGATGTGACTATGTAAGATGACTCCACGTCCTAGAGTCAGAACACACAAGTTTTAATTTTCCATCAAACAATAGAGGGAATAGAAACTGGGTTCTTAAGTCATGTACAGGGAAACATCTAAGAATGTAAGAACATTTAAGAACCTAAGCCTGCAGATCTCGTTCTTTTCCATTGGGAGCCATATGACTGAAATCATCAACCACTCTTACACAAAGTCTGTGCAGTGTCTTTACAGCAGGAATGGGCAATGGGACTGAAAAAAAATTCTAATGATTTCTGGTATACAAAATGAATGACAAATGAATGCCAATATCACTTTCCTCAGTTTAAAAAAAAGACTAACATTGTGCAGCAAAGATTTGTGGGTTCAAAGAGCACGCAGGCATCGTCATGACAATCAGTCTGTCCCTTTCATTTTCAGTTTAAACCCTTTTACACCATCTACTCTGGGTATAGCTTTGTTTTCATTGCAATACATGCACAAACGTTTTGTACCCCATCACATTATGACATATTTTTACTTAATGGCACGGTAGGCATCTCTTTAGTTCTGACAAGTAATGATTTGTTGAGTTTCTAACTAGTAAAGTTCTTATTATGTGCTTTTCTGTAAAAACAACCTCCTCTAATTTCCATTCTAACTATACATAAAAGTAACTAATTATTTCATGGTAACTCAGAATCAGAATATGAGGGGGAATTCTGCCCTGGCAGAGTGTTTAGGTTCCAGTTTGTGTGCATTTTGCGACCAGCGTCACTTGCCTACAAGTCTAGTTACATTACTAGCAAAGCAGGCTATTGAGCCGGAACTTTTTGACAATAAATCACAAATAAATGACCAAAAACGAAAAAAAAGACAAAACCTCAAGACAAAGCAGACCTCAAGAAAGCAGCAGTCCTTTTAAAGAAAAAAAAAAACCTCCATGCTGCATGACAGCCATTGTTGTTAATATTCCACAGCTTTTAACAATAATTGTATTTATATAGCGCTTTTCAGGACTCTCAAAGACGCCTCACATACGCATTATTCATTCACTCCATACCAGATAATGGTAAGCTACTGTTGTAGCCACAGCTGCCCTGAGGCAAACTGACAGAAGCGAGGCTGCCATTTTGTGCCATCGGCCCTTCTGACCATCACCAACCAACTGTACACACACCATTCAGACTAGGCAACGTGGGGGAAATGTCTTTCCCAGGGACACAATGGCAGTTTTAATCTCAACGGCAGTCCCAGCCTGGCACCTGAATTTCCGGCAGTCTCCCATCCAAGTACAGCCCGGGCCCAGCCTGGTTAGCTTCTGAGGTCTGACGGGATCAGGCATTGATGGGCTGGTATGGTTGGTATGCATTTTGGGATGCACAAGTGTTGCGTTCTTACATACTGCATATCATCAATATTATTTTTATTATTTTTACATATGGGATGAAACATTCTTTTTGTGGGAAATATTTTAATAATATACCATGATTAATTACATATCATAATGGATTTAATGACATTTACAGAACTGTTGTGATAGTTACAAATAATAGCAGGAGAAAATTAATAGACATTTTTCTAACTGGTAAATTTGAATTAGTTGTGATGGTCGCCATGGTAATGTAATCACTTTAATTTTTTCGTCCAAATTGGAATGTTTTTTTTTTTTTTTAAATCCTTTTACTTATGAAATCCATAAAAGTATGATTTCCATCACTGAGCTTTTGTTGAAGTGAGCATGTCAGGGCAGCTAGCATTTTGAAGTTGATGAAGTGCATGTTAAAGAGTTAAAACATTCATTTTAGGTCAACGCTTAGAAAATTGTTTGTTTGTGCGTAAAAACACTGACATAAATGTTCAGCCAAATATGGGAGTTTTCACTGAAAAACTAACATTTGTTTGGCATTTGAAGAATAATTACACAATAATCTCTACACTAGGTTTTGGAGGGCTGGTGTTTTCCAAATGTTCCAAGGTATTGAGTCTTTGTGCCAAATTTGATCGACTTGTTAATACTTTATGCACGTCGGCTGTATTGAACCATGAACACAATGAAAACCATGAGTACACCGGCCCTCTGGGATCCAAGCTAACAAATTATTGTTCCCAGAACGTTCTGGGAAGGTTTTTCAAAGGTTAGCAGAATGTTCCTTGAAGGTTATTTTTGGGTCTCTAAAAGTTCAAATGGAAAGTTTTATGATGGTTGCAAAACGTTATTTTTTGGTTTTTAGAACGTTCCTCTCACCTTAATTTTAACCATACAGTTTGGGATTTGGTTCTCTCAACATTCAGGGAAGGTTAGGTTCTAACATAACCACCAACTAACGTTTAAGAAATGTCAGTCTTTGGTTAGTTAAAAAAAAACCTTTAG
The DNA here is from genome assembly GCA_902685375.1 of Neostethus bicornis. NCBI lineage: Eukaryota > Metazoa > Chordata > Actinopteri > Atheriniformes > Phallostethidae > Neostethus > Neostethus bicornis. The sequence goes on along the minus strand of CACRXE010000076.1, from coordinate 5,935,101 downwards.
AGAACCTCAGGCTAACGTTCCTTGGAGGTTCTCTGTTTGCTGGGATACCCCTCATTTGCACAATTAGTAGTAGTGGTAGTTGGCGATTTCGAAAAGATTGAAACACACCCCAAATGTGCCACATACTTTGAAAGAAAAACAAAAACCATTTTGCTGAAGAGGTCTTTCACTTTCAAGTGAAGGCGTAAAGGTATCGATTGATTGGTTGTGATTGTTTATTTCCAGATTCTCTGATGTATTCTTCTAAATTTAAGTCGTGCATCACTCTATTTTTCCAATTGGCCATCCAATGGTGGTCTGTAGCGACACATTTCTTGACAACAAGACCATCAGATGTTAAATCCCGACACAAGCATAAAGAGGTAAACGTATTTAGCACAACTGTAATCATCTAGATTTTGTTCAAACAATGTTTATCATTTAGAACTATATTGACGAACTCCCAAATCAAATGAATCAAGATGACTTGGTTTACGTGCACATGAAAACCCTGGTCATAAATAGACATCTATTCCACAAAAACCAAGAGACAAACCATGAGACATTCATCCTAACGAGGTGTTTCATTGGTACAATTCCATTTTTTCCATTTCTATCCTCCTTTGCCATCAACAATCTGAAGTTGCGTGTTTATTATCAGGGCACTCCAACCTGCAGTGGCATAGAAGCTCTGCCGTGAAATTTTACCTTTTTTTTTAATGCAGATTTATGGGGAAACTGAGGATGTGTAAAAAATAAGGAGTGTAAACTTCCAGAAAAACTTGTTTTAGGTAGTTCAAAAGCACACAAATTTGGGGTTTACATGTAAAAAATGCACAAAAGACATTCAAGCAGGTCGTAATTGTGAAAAAAATAGTCGCATTGTAATTTTTTTGTTATATTTAGTTGAAGACTTCAAACTCAAAATTAAAATATTACTTGCACGTGTAGCCAAAATCACAACCCTAGCCCTTGTAATGTTTGGTTAATTGATCAGAAAATCTAGAATGTCAGCAGTTAGAAGGAAAAAAAATAGTCCTATGACAAATATGTATAATAAAAGGTCGATATGCAAAAAAACTAAATCATGACGAGACCAAAGCAAGTCAAAGGTGCTTCTCCCCTCTCTGTATGCCTGTTGACATCTCAAAGACAAGAAACCCACTAGTGGTCGCACTTGTTTTCCTTTCACACGAGCCTGTCTGGAGTCTGTACGACTTCATCCCGCTCAGGCGCACACATGCACACTCCTGTCCAATAACTCATGAGCCAAAGGCAAGTCTGACAAGTTTTCTCCTGAATCTCCTTCAGAAGCCACCTCTCGTTTTCATCCGTTCCCCCCACCCAAACATGGCAAAAGTAATAAAAATGCAAATGCAGACTTTATTAGCACCCCCACTCCTCCCGTTTTGTTATTTTTCACCCTTGAAGACCATTTCATGCTTTTGCTTACCTGAAAAATAAAACTGTTTCCCACAAATAGATCCCCAGCGCGTTCACTCGGTACATTTTTGCCAGTCTCATTTTGTTTGAAGGGGTGTGGGCGGAGGGGCTCCTGACTGGGTGGGAAAAGACTGGCTTGGGGGGGTCACACTTTGTGAAACAAGAACTCCCCCTTTAAAAATAAACAGAAAGAAAACCTCTTGAGGAAGAGGATGAGAGGGAAGAAAGAGGAACGGTAAGGTTTATGACCTCCAAGGTGAGCTGAAAATGTCCCCCCCTTCTCTTTTTTTTTTTTTTTTGTGAGTGTTTGATTTAGGTTTTGTGTTTTCTCATGATTTCACAGTGTGTGAAACCATTATTGTGTCCCACCTCCACCCACACAAAGCAAAATCCACTCAAATCCACGAGGGGGGAAAATATTTTAAAAAATGGATTCAGGACCACGGAGAGCGACAACAAGGGATCTGGTGGGTCACCAGGAAAAAAAAAGAATAGGCAGAAAGAATGGGAGGGGAAAATGGGTCTGGGGTCTCAGAGAAGAACAAGCACAAAATTCCACCCGATCACTCTGAAGTCCAGTCCTCTACAGCAGGTGAACTGGGACATATTCCTCCAGTGGTGGATCCCATTAGAAAAAAAGAAAACAATAATAATTTTAAAAATTCACAGATTTTTTTTTTTCTTGTTAGAAACTTGCGTCCTGATGTCTCCAGATGACTGAAACTGAACACGTGTGTTTATAATCCTTTTAATTCAGTCCCACTCTCTCTGAGATCTGCAGGTTTGCTCTCACGTTGCTCCCAGGAGTGTGGCTCTGGATGTTTTTGGGGGTCCTGGCAATACTGCTGATCAGAGAGGGAGGTCTGCAGGTAGAACAAGTCTGTCTCCTCTTGTTCCTCTCCCTCTCCTTCTTCACCTCCTCCTCTTCCCGATGCTTCTCCTTCTTTTTCTTGCACTTGTCTCCCAGGGGTGAGTAGTTGTAGTAGTAGTGGTAGTTGGCGCTGCAGCAGCACGGCTCAGCTAGTCCCATTGTCTGGTGGTGGTCAAGTTGGAGACGCACCGGCGGTCGCAGCTGCGCTCTCCATCCGCTCCCGTTAAACACACACTAATTAACAGAGCCTCTTCTTTTAGAGAGAAGAAAGCGTTATACGGTGCAGATCTGATGAAGACCCTCTTCCATGGTGAGAGACACAGAGAAGGCGCGCACTCAGACGCAGAAACGGAGGTTTAAGCAGCAGAGCGCTGCGTTCCGACACTGTTTCCCTGCTGCAGTCATTTACCAAACTCCAAAATACGCACCTCACTGCGTCCAGAAACACCCACAAGATGCTGCCATTGGTCTGCACAGTCCTGAAACTCTCTGCTGATTGGGCAGTAGACTTGCCACTGACGCAGTTAAACACGAGATTTGCTTCATCCAGAGATCCCCAAAGGAAAAAAAAAATCACTGAACTTACAGTTGAGTTAAGACTGACCTTCCAGCCTCATGGTGTTCTTAAAGAGACACACAGGAATCAGTGGTGAGTTTAGTGGGATTTATGGAAGAAAACAGTTTCATCCATGTGAGTGTGTGTTTCATTTGTCACACTGGAGGGCATTCAGAGCATCCTGCACATGCTGAGAGAAAGACACTAATAACAAGAGAGCAATGCAAGAATATTAATTATGACAGAGAAACAAAAATGATTTTCTTATTTTTTCTTATTTTTTAAATGAAGGTATCTGGATCTGAGACATTTTACTGAAAAAAGACAGCTTAATTATTTTGTGTTTTGTTTTTTGTACAATCCTATAACTGTTACACATGTTTGGTTCTGGATAGCCAATGGATGTCTGGACAGTCTGGATTGTAGCTGAACATTTGTGCTCCCGTTCTGACCTTTGAAACCCTCATCTACCATGGACTTTCTGAATTTCTACCTCACACTTGAATTTCCCATCTGAATGAAGCCTATCTGCCACATAAACTACAAAGTATGTTATAGTTGATTCTGGTGACTTAAGCTGTAATCCCATTCCTATGTCATGTCCTATGTTATGGCCGGACAGTGGCTAAGAGGTTAGAGTGTTCGCCCACTGACTGGAAGTTCACGGGTTCACAATCCACCGAATTCACGTCTAAGGTCCTTGGAGAAGACACTTAGCCCCCCGTTTCTCCCACCATTGGCATTTTTCATAGGTGGCAGCCTGCTGAGGTGTAATGCATCACACAAATTTCCTGGTGAGGGATGAATTGAGTATATTAAATAAAATTTCCCCTGTCCATCCTAGAATCCAACCTCCCAATGGGTCTTATTGAAGTTTCTTCTTTTTCTCACTGAGAAGGGGGATCTAAGGACAGGGATCTTTTACCTCCGGTTGGTTTAGCTCAGTCCAATTATAAGTTTATGGTGATCAGTTTTGTTAAAATGAGCTGTTTTCCTAAAATTGAATTCACCACACTGGTTGTGTTTCATTTAAAGTAGAAGAAAAGTGTAAAATTGGACTATTTTTCACCCTGGTTAAAACAATGTTCAAGCTTAGTGAACATCTGGTGCCACCAAATTGGAAATTAATACAACTGAGCCACAGTCTGTTGATGAAGCAACACGATCCTTGTGTTATTTTTTTCTGAATCACGAAGTACACTCCCCGGAGGTTTCAAATGGACACTCAATGTAAAGAGGTGGTTATTTGACCAAGCAACGTTCATTTAAAGTGTTTAAAAATGGCAAATACACAATAAAAATAATGGGAAGAGAAGCAGGTGATAGATTATCATCCCTGATGTGAACAGATGCTAAAATGTTTAACCACGGGTATTTTGATGTGGAGAAGTCAGTTGTTTTTCTTCACTACGATAATCTGGGGTTTGATTTGCTTCCTTGGAAAGCTTACTTTGTCCGTAATGTGAATGTAAATCATGGTTAGATTCAAATTCAAGAATCTCAGAATTAACATTTAAAGAGGGATTAAAGGTTTAAGAAAAGTCAATATGAGTCTTCAGCTGTGTTTGGGATCTGTACATACTACATACATGTTTCTAATTGGATGATGGATCTTCTTCAAAGGCATCCTTCAGACATGGTTTAAGCCATAAGTGGACCCCTGGGAAGTTTCATGTCTCATGGTGATGGATGGAATGAGCCATGATGGCCCAAAGGAGTGTTGAGGCAGACAAGTCAGTTTTAATGCCTTCTATCGTGCATTTCAGCCACATGAGGTTGAGCATTGGAAAAGGTTAGGCCCCACGGTGACAGCTCATGGTCCAACCTTCAGGTATCTGATGGTTGGGGTTAACCAGGTACCAGGTACCTGATGGGGCTGGAATACTTCTGGTCGGTGATTTTGGAAAGTCATTTTAGGATGAGTCCTATGTTATGCTGGATGGCACAAGGCAGCAAGACATCCCTTTGCAAATTCAAACTGCAGTACATCGGTGCTACGTCCATGTCTTTCCAAACCTGACGCTGAGAGGTTGATTCACGCTTTCATCTCCTCCAGGCTGCATTACTGTAATGTCCTCCTTGTAGGGACCCCATGCAGGGGCTTACAAAAGCTCCACCACATCCAGAACTGCGCCTTAGAGTAGCACAAACGAGAGGAGCTTCTTCTTCTTTCGGCATTTCCCTTCAGGGGTTGCCACAGGAAGTCAGTTTCTTCCATCTAACCCTATCTTCTGCATCCTCTTCGGTCACACCAACTATCTCCATGTCTTTCTTCACTGTATTCATGAGCCTACTCTTTGGTCTTCCTCTTGTCCGCATTCCTGGTGGTTCCAAATCCAGCATCCTTCTTCCTATGTACTCTCTCTCTTTCCTCTGCACATGTCCAAACCATCTCAGTCTTGCCTCTCGAACTTTATCCCCAAAACCTCTAACATGTGCTGTTCCCCTGATGTACTCATTTCTAATCCTGTCCATCCTGGTCACTCCCAGAGAGATCCTCAACATCTTCATCTCTGCTACATCCGCCTCTGCTTCTTGTCTTTTCTTAAGGTTTTACAATCAGTGACACTTTCCATGAACCAAAAATAAACTAAATAGATTATATACAGTATATATTATGTTGACCAATGATCTGTCTTTATTTTCTTTAACATGCAACACTTCGACTTGCTTTATTCGTTTGAGGTGCTATATAAATAAAGTTTAATGGAGTCTGATAGATGGCCAATGCATTTAGATTCCAAAGTGTATACTGGATCTGCTGATTGAGTTAAAGAACTGCAAAATTACTCTGCATTCTAGATTCCAAAGCCGTTTCTTCCCAACTAAGTGAAACATCACTTTCCAATCCGAGGTGCGATATAATTAACCTGTTCAGTACAGGGATATCTGTCAAACTTTCAAGAGTGTAAGAACAAACACTTTATCGAGAGATTTCTGATAAACATTTTACACATCTCTGTGTCTTGTTCAAAGATATTTCAACACAAAAGGAGGCTCTGATCATTTCTATTTGAAATTTCATGATCCCCTGGTCTTCCTCTACCTGCTCATCCAAAAATTTGTTGCAAAACCCTGATCACAGCCAACGTTGTCTAAAAACTTTTCATTTTACGACTCTTATCTGTATGTGGAGTTGAACCATTAATTACGCATGGCCGGCATTAAACATTCACAAGGCATAAAAACAGGTTCCAGGATGTTGCACCATAGTACGGAAGAAAGTTTGTACACTACATATCACATTGAATAATACAGTTACACAAATTAGTCCAGCTTAACTATGTGTCAGGATTTTTTACTAGAGATATGTTTATTTTTTAATAAAAATTGTAATACGGTAATTTCTTTTTGGTTTTGCCAATTATTTAGAGCTGCGTGTTCAGCATTGATCATACAACAACAGATTTTGTTAACTTTGTCTGAATTTTTTAACTAATTTAATTCATTACTTATTCCTACGTTCATGTGGACACGTACAGAAACACAGCTGCCCCATTTGAGTGAGGTGATTATTTGTGGTTACATCACCTCAAATAGATCATTTTTCACTCAAGAAATGTAAATTACATGAGCTATGCTTAAAGGATAAAAAGAAATCATTAACTTTATTAATCCTCTGAGGGATTTTGATTTGTTAAAATGGTTCTAAAAGAAAATCTGAAAGATTAAAAAGAATGAATAAAAGTACCAATACTTTAACAATTAAAATATTGTAAGACTCTCCTTTTTTAGATATATATACAACCAAATCAAATGGTCTGACTACTAACGGAACAAAAGACCAACTGTAGTGCTTTATTTTACACGGCGGGTGCATCCGTGTCAGGCTTGCAGCCAGAACAAGGGTTCATAATTAACTTTTTTTTTTTTAATCTTTGGATTAACGATAAGGAACTTGATCTAGCTATCTCTTTCCTTTCGTTGGAAAATGGATGAAAAATTTGGGATGTTTGAAAAGAATGTTTTTTTCTATCTTAGTACCTACGTATATTTGCAACTAAAATTACACGTTCATAAAAGAAAATTTTTCCTTAAAAAGATGCTCAATTCTATGCAATATAATATTTTTCATTAAAAAAATCAAATAAAATGAGTTAAACGACGAGTCAAAGTTGGCAACAAGACAATTACAGAAACACGCAAAAATGACCCATTGGTTTGTTTTTTGTTGGTTTCCCCAAGTCGGCCATATTTACTCATTTTATCTAATTTAGTAATTAGTTAAAGGTGCTGCAACTTGTGTCAAAGACAATATTTTATATTATTTTTTCTTTGTGATACAAATATAACACATAAACAAATTTTAAACACAATCACACATGTCGACACAAAGAAGAAAAAAGCCGGAAAATTCTGAAGCTCTCATTGGCTTTTGTTGTCTTCCATCTTTGACAGGAAACAGCTGCTGAGTCACATCGGCGTCTAAGCCAAGATCATGATTCTAGCAGGATTAGTTTGTCTGTTTGTTAACTGCAGAACTAAAAAGTTCAGGATTTAAATAACATTTGTGGCTAATATCAGAAATGGATTAGAAACAAGCGGAAGTTTGGAAGTGATCCCACTGTCTGGATTAAACTTGTTTTGGCAGACTTTGACGTACTCTGAGTGCTTCTAGTTTTAATCTTTATTGAGACCGTTTGGAAAGCTTGGTTCAAGAGGAGTTGCTATTCTTCCATTCCCAAAATTATATTTTGAAAAATAAGCATTAGTTTTTCTAGACGAGTTTTGGCAAAGCTTTTTTGCCAATTTAAACTACTGTAATTGTTTTCATATGACAAACACATATTAAATGAACTTTTTTAATTAGTTAATAAAAAAAATACTTTCCCATGATTGTTACATTTTTTTAACACTAGAAGACCCACAAGGGAGTCAAATGTCACCACTACCTGAAAGCTCAATGGAGGTGTCTCGAGACCCCAGACCTTCTGATGGAGTTAAAACAAGATACTTAAGAGTCGAACCGAAAGAATAAGCTCGCGGGTACAAGCGGCCAAAATGAGCTTCCTCCGCAGGATGGCTGCCATCCGGGAGGAGCTCGGTGTCGAGCCGCTCCTCCTCCAGGTTGAGAGGAGCCAGATGGGGTGGTTCGGGCATCTGGTCAGGATGCCCCCAGAGCGCCTCGCGGGCGGGGTGTTTCGGGTACGTCCCACCAGGAGGAGACCAAGAGGCAGACCCCGGACCCGCTGGAGAGACTATTTCTCACACCTGGCTAGGGAGCGACTTGGGATCCTTCCGGGTGAGCTGGAGGATGCAGCCGGGGTGAGTGAGGCCTGGGCTTCCCATTTGAGGCTGTTGCCCCCGTGACCCGACCCCAGAACAAGCGGAAGATGACAGAACGGAACGGACTTAAGAGTCGTTTGGAAGGCGCTTAACACTCGGAGACTAGGACTAGGTGTGCAGGTCAGGTAGAGGTGTCAGATGACTCTTTCTGGAGTACACAGGAGGTTGAGAAAATCATGGAGCTTCTAGTGTTAAAGATGGTTTACTTATTAAAAGTTAACCTTTTTTGTTGATTTGGTTAAACTCAACCACTGCACCAGGCTGGTCACTTCTTCATGGTGTACTCAGCTTTTTATGTTATGGCAGATTTTTGGACCTTTTGCAGCTCAGTTTTGGACAGAGAGCTCCTAAAAATTGTTGGGTGGACTTTGTAGAATAATCCATTTTAATTTGAGGTTGTAAAAGTATTTCATATCCTGCCGCCACTCTTTTCTATAATCCACTCAGAACTATGCACTCTTCTTTTCTTCTCCTCAGGACCGTTTTGTCCGAAGTGTCCGCTGGAACGTGACTCTGATTCTGATGCCTGCAGGCACTAAAGGAATCTCAAGGCTGAGTGATACTGGCACTGAAGCACAAGCAGGCACGCAGACTCACACACGCACGCACACACGGGCAGACAGAGACACACACACTCTAAAAGAGAGTGGAAGAGCTGCTGAATATAGATATGATGTCTTCATTAGTGTAAAGGCAAAGCTGCTGCTCCTACCTCAGACCCAGCCCTCAGAGTAAATAATGAAAATGTAAAGACTTTGTGTCAGAGCAGATTTATCATCACAGGAATGTAAAAATCTGCAATTCCATGTGATTTTATTACAATAATATTACAACATTTTACATGTCTTCCTGAGAACATTTTATGCATCGTGGATATTTTGCAATTTATTAAATACTTTGAGTGGAAGATAGATTGCAGGAAGTAGCTAAAAAAAATCAAGACTGATTGTGTTTAAATGTTTTTCTAATTGATTTTTAACATCTATTCATGTGTGGTGATAAAAAATATTTAGATATCTCCTAAAAGTAAAATATGAACTAATATTTAATTGCTTTATTCTAATCAAAATCTGCATCTCGTCTGTTTAAAAACAAAAAACAAAAAAAAATTACTGTTCCGTTCCGTCATCTTCCGCTTGTTCCGGGGTCGGGTCGCGGGGGCAACAGCCTCAAACGGGCAGCACAGGCCTCTCTCTCTCCGGCTGCATCCTCTAGCTCACCTGGAAGGATCCCAAGTCGTTCCCCGGCCAGCTGTGAGACACAGTCTCTCCAGCGGGTCCGGGGTCTGCCCCTTGGTCTCCTCCCGGTGGGACGTGCCCGAAACACGTGGAAGCCGGGCAGCCCAGGCCTCTCTCTCCCCGGCTGCAACCTCTAGCTCACCTGGAAGGATCCCAAGTCGTTCCCCGGCCAGCTGTGAGACACAGTCTCTCCAGCGAGTCCAGGGTCTGCCCCTTGGTCTCCTCCCGGTGTCGAGCCGCTCCTCCTCCAGGTCGAGAGGAGCCAGATGGGGTGGTTCGGGCACGGGCGGAATGTTTCGGGTACGTTTCACCGGGAGGAACTTCACTGTTACAAATTGTTAAATTATTAAAGCAAAAAAAAAAAAAAAAACTTTCATTTCTGTTCAAATTTGCACTGTCTATTATAATGCGAAACGCAGTGTAGGTCCAAAAACATGTTTCCATTCTATCTCCAATCAACACTAAAATAAGAAAAATATTTGTTTTGAGTACTTGAGATAAAAAGTAAAACTCACAACCCTTCTTCTTTCAGCATTTCCCTTCAGGGGTCGCCACAGCAAGTCAGTTTCTTCCATCTAACCCTATCTGTCAGGATAGGGTGCAGGTGGAAGGAGGAAGACCAAATTGCAGGACCTGAATCATGTTTTATTTAAAGAACAAGTTCAATAAAGCTGTAACAAAAAGAACACATGAATCAGTGGAATGTCGTTGAGTTATTGTTCTAAATGTTAATCTTGGTCAGGCAGCCAGGAAGAACTCTTCAGGTGAAGCCAGGCTTCATCTGAAGAGCAGACAGGCTGCCTATTTAAAGGCAGCTGCATGAAGATCTTCAGGTGTGTGAAATCAGGCAAACGAGGGAAGGCCCCGGGATCCCTCTGGTGGTGGGCAAGGGAACCATGACACTATCTGCTGCATCCTCTTTGTTCATGCCAACTATCTTCATGTCTTCCTTCACTGTATCCATGAACCTCCTCTTTGGTCTTCCTCTAGTCCTCTTTCCTGGTGGTTCCAAACCCAGCATCCTTCTGCTGATGTACTCTTTCTCCCCCTTGCCTCTGCACATTTCCAAACATCTCTAACATGTGCTGTTCCTCTGATATACTCATTTCTAATCCTGTCCATCCTGGTCACTCCCAGAGAGATCCTCAGCATCTTCATCTCTGCTACCTCCATCTCTGTTTCCTGCCTTTTTCTCAGTGCCACTGTTTCTAGACCAAACAGCATGGCCGGTCTCACCACGGTTTTGTACACTTTCCCCTTCGTTCTAGCTGAAACTCTTCTGTCGCACATTACACCTGATACTTTCCTCCACCCGTTCCAGCCTGCCTGAACACGCTTCTTCACCTGTTTTCCACACTCTTCATTGTTCTGGACTGTTGATCCTAGATACTTAAAATCTTCCACCTTCTTTATCTGTAACCTCACTTTTCCATTTGGATCCCTCTCATTCACACACATGTACTCTGTTTTACTCTGACTAATCTTCATACCTCTTCTTTCTAGAGCAAACCTCCACCTCTCCAGCTTTTCCGCCACCTCTTCCCTCCTCTCACTACAGATCACTTTACCTGACTACAAGTCACACCCTGAACGGTCTAAACCCTGTTAATTACCTGAGCTTGCTCACGTTTCCTACTTTTCTAACAATAAACAGACATTAAAATAACACCACTCTTCTTCTATTAAAAAATAAATAAATAAAGGGGCGGAATGCAAATGAAGTTTGATGAATATTTAAATTGCAACACAGACATTACTACTCTTTATGTAAATGTAGACCAAAGTGCCGAGGTGGTTATTTATCTTCACAGCAGGATGTAAATGACTCCAGACGTTGTTTGACATGACTCGCCCTTTTTGACCCTCGCAGCTAAAGATAGAGCACGAGAAGGATCCGGAGATATAGCCCAGACCGCGAGGGGCTTTAGGGACACAAGTTTAAATCCTCCAAATGCATAAATGTAACACAGGTTTTTCACCCACTCCATGAGTGCTGGCCAAAGGCCTGAAGATTTATTTTCAGGCTGTTGTCTTTTAATTTTGCAGAAAAATGCAATGATACAACCTCTTGACTGTTCCATTCTGTTTCATCATCTTCTGCCCATCAGGGGCTGGGTCGTCGGGACAACGGCCTCAGAAAGGATGACCAGGCTTCGCTCACCCTGGCTGCATCCTCCAGCTCGCCCGGAAGGATGCTGATACGTTCCCCGGCCAGCTGTGAGCCATAGTCTCTCCAGCAGGTTCGGGGTCAACCTCTGAATACCGCCCCCGATGGGACGTGCCTAAAACATGTTATAGAGACCTAGGCGGAGGCCTAAGCGGAATGGTGATTAAGTTCGCTAACGCCCGAGATTTGTCGGAGCTTAAGTTGCATGATGGGATGTTGTACGACAGAGGACGGATAAACTCCTTTCAGACACAAAAAAAGGCCGGAGAGAATTGATATGAAATGAATTCACTTTCCAAACCGGTAGCAGCAAAATTTTTCAGGAACTGGAGTGGAGGCAGAGCGAGACTGGAGCCAAAAACAGAAAACAAGACTGAAGGGGAGCCAAAAAAACATGGCAATCCGAGCAGGTAAGTAAGAGTAAAAAAAATATTTAGAAGCCACGCAGTAAACCACAAGAGAGAAAGGGATGATCTGGCAATGAGTGGAGGAAAACTGGACCTACTGCAGCAGGAGAAGTGATGACCTGATGAGTTGCAGGCTTCAGGCAGCACCGCCTAGCACCAAACACCTAGACAGATATACAAGAACATGAGGAAGGAGAAAACAGGGCATAGGAGTGAAACACTACACCCCTGATAAGGAAGTGAAAGAGGGTTCTTTAAACTTTAAATTTGTTTTGTGTAAGTAAGGTGCATAAGCTGAGAAAAAACAAGGCACATATCTCCATAAATGAGGCCATTGATTAATGTGTACCATATTATCCGCACTATAAGGCGCACCGCATCATAAGGCACAACAATAAAGGCTGTTCAACTTTGTCCTCTAACTGTGGCCATCTCACTTTGTTCCCGCGGAAACTCTGTTTAGACTTGTTTACTTGGCGCAGCGCATCCTCTTGCTTCCTCCACTTCCTCACCATTGATTCATTAATGTTAAACTCTCTCGCTGCGGCTCTATTCCCGTGTTCTACTGCGTGACCGATCGCCTTGAGTTTAAACTCTGCGGTGTAACAGTGTCTCTTGGTAGGAGCCATTTCCGGGTCTTTACACAAACACACAAATGGAAATGAGCGCCATTTCATATATCCCAGCATCCACCGTGCACTACTTCTTCTACGGTGGAAATGGAGTCGGCGGCTGCTTACCGCAGTTGCGACACCTGTTGTAGCTCAATATTAATTCATATATAAGGCGCTCCGGGTTAAAAGGCGCATCGTGGACTTTAGAGAAAATTTAAGGTTTTTAGGTGCGCCTTATAGTACGGAAAATACGGTAATATTTCTTTTTAAATTCTGATTTCATGTTCTTAAAGTCTAACTCACTGTCTATGATTTTGCTACTTGTATGCACAGTCATGGTGATGTAAAGATTCAGCTGACCTTGTCAGCTGGCAAGAATAGAAATTTTAATCAAATATACTCATAATGTCTGTGCATAAACTTCTGAACCTGGCAGAGCTTAAGGAACTCTGCAACAATCAATTACACCTCCAGACACTGTAAAATAAACTTTTTGATCAGAAAAAATATCTTCAGCTGTTTTTATAGACAAGAAGGATTAACATAATAAGGACGTCTTAAGCTAGGCATACACTGTGATATTCTGCCAGAATTCAACCGGATTTCATGTAGTATAACAATTTAAAGATTGGGCCTAATTTCAGCTTAATCAAACATTTTGGTTCCTTTGTGTAAACAGGGCGACAAAGAGCAATTTGTCGCACCAGTAATCGGATTGTTGAATGAGTCTCCGGCATATTCGAAATTTTGTCAGAGGTCGTGGAAACACTGTTGAGCCAGCACAATTGGGCGATTCTCTTGATCGGTTGGTTCTGACGTCATTGCGCTCCATGTAAACCTAAAAATATGACTGCAACTATGGCGGCAAGCACATGGACAGAGAGTATTGCGGCAACCCTTGTAGAACGGGCTACCGTTAATTTTGCTCAACGGAGTGAGTGGTTCACTTGTAGCAGACTATCGACCTTAGGCTTGATATACACTTTTTTAGGCCGAGTGTAAATTTGGCTGTATATACAGTGTGTGATTTCAGAACATTTCAAATCGAACCCCAATTCCAACTGTTCAACTTCTTCTTCTTCTTCTTCCGGCATTTCCCTTCAGGGGTCGCCACAGCAAGTCAGTTTCTTCCATCTAACCCTATCTGCTGTATCCTCTTTGGTCACACCAACTATCTTCATGTCTTCATTCACTGCGTCTATGAACCTCCTCTTTGGCCTTCCTCTAGTCCTCTTTCCTGGTGGTTCCAAACCCAGCATCCTTCTTCCTATGTACTCTCTCTCTCTCCTCTGCACATGTCCAAACCATCTCAGTCTTGCCTCTCGAACTTTATCCCCAAAACCTTTAACATGTGCTGTTCCCCTGATGTACTCATTTCTAATCCCGTCCATCCTGGTCACTCCCAGAGAGATCCTCAGCATCTTCATCTCCGCCAATTCCAACTGTTCAACTAAGTTGCTTAAATTGCAAAATGGATTTAGCCCATTCTCATGATTTTAATGTGCACTCAGTCATTTGGGTGTTTCAAGCATTTGGTCAAGTTGCCTCCTGGACACCACGATACCGAGGTGTTCTGGGAATGTCCCACTGGGGGCAGTGTCAGAGTAAAACCCAGCACCCTCTGCAGACACTATGTCTCGTAGTCAGTCAGTCAGTCACCTTCTTAACCGTCTATCCCTTACGGGATTCCGAGGAGTGTATACCAGGAAATACTCTGGCTAGGGAACACTGCAGCTGAGACTCGGCTTCCCGGCAAAGGCTATTGCCCTTGCAACCGAGTACGGGATGCAATTATATTTTTTTGTTTATGTAAATATTGCACATGCTGAGTTCAAATCAAGACCTCAGGTGATATTTAGGAATAAATTTTCTTTGTAAAAGAAGTCAATATAATAAATGAAACAAATAAAAAGTTGTTTTTTTTTCTGAAAGGTGAATTTTTCTCTGACTTTGGTTTACTCTTGATGATGTCCGGGCAGTAATACATTGTGATTGTCCTCATATAAACCCCCTCCCTCAGCTCTCTTTACCCTTATATACACACACAAACACTTTTATACGATCCAATCCCAACCTTGAGTTACGGCATAGCCACTGGCAATCACACTAAAAGCCACGCTGCTTAACATCCACACCAGAGACCAATTTTAGCGTATTTCTGAGTTTAGAGAAACTACGACATTGTTTTGGGCTTCCACTGCCTTGCTCTGTTTATCCAGCACTCTTAACATTTGGTGCTTTTATTCTTCATGTGCTTTGACCCGGGCATCTTTTGTTAGTCCGGCTGTTATGAAGACGTCAGTGAGAGGAAATTATGTCATCAGTTGGCATAGCAGCAGTTTCCCAAGGTGGTAAAGAGCAGGAAATATGAGGTGAACAGATAGGCAGCTTGATAAATTGGCGACTTTGTAATACATTTTGTATAAAATTGTGTTATACATGAATTTTAATTTGACAGCTTTTAATGATTGTTTCCTGTTGAAATTACTTCTTAAAGTACTAGAGGTCTGTGTCAGGAGAGTAGTCTGTTCCCCCTCTGTGTCCTGTTTCCACTCTCTCTCTTGTCTGTGTGTGTGCAACTAGTCACACCTGAAATTCATCTACTCATCTGCTGCAGCATAAATGAAACAGTTTTTGACACACTCTTCGCCAGATCGTTATTTATCATGCTTGACCTGTTATTCAGTTTTTGGCTCCAGCTCTTACATCAGAACCTTCCTAGTTTATCTGTTGTTGTCTGCTTTATTTGGACTTTTTATCAATCAAAAAAATCTGCCTTGTGATTTTTCATCTGAGCCTGTCAAGGGCTCAGATGAGCATCTGTTGTGTCAAGGGTATATTTTGGCCTCAGTCTGACAGTCTATTTAAGAAGCTTCGTGAACAATATTTGTACATCATGCAAAAAAAGCCATTTCAAGCAACACACAAAACAAAATGTTGATGCTTTGTGCAACAGAAAAAGGAATAAGAATTTAAGTTGCACAGGATCCACTTATGGTGTTACGGCAACAAAAAAAAAACACTAGAAAATGAGTAAAAATACCTATCACCAGGTTTTGTACATCGTACTCTCCAACAATGACAATAATAAAAATGGGGTTAATTCACTATGAGATGGATATTTATACAAAAAAAACAGAGAATTTCATCTGTAATGTTGTTACTTGTTTGCACTCCAATGTATTAGAGCTTAATACAGCATGACTAAACATGTTGCAGAATCATGTTGAGAAGCCAGATGCTAATACCGAAAACAAAAACCAGATGTTTTCTTTCTTTTTCTTTTTTTTAATGAATCATTCCAACTCATTCCAACAAAATACATTATTAACTCCTGTGGTGATAATTTGGAGAAACCATAAAACCACAAAACAACAGTTTGTCTCAAGTTAACAGGCATAAATAGAATTTGTTTATTTTATTCAATTTGTTTTTTGCATTTCCATTATATCTTTTTTTGTCAACATTCAAAATTCAACATTTAAAAATATTTCTTTGTAATCTATTTTCTGAAATTCTAATTCTTTGAAAATACTTTTTTGTAGCTATGGCAACTAAATGCTGTTGCCTCACTTTAAAGATAAACGAATGTCTTTTTTTTGTAACGTTTGATTTATTTTAGTTTCCTGAACTGCTTATCCCTAATTGGATTGTGGGGTGTGCTAAAGCCTATCCAAGCTGACTAAAGTCAATAGGCAGGGTACACCTCAAACAGATCGCCAGTGTGTTACAGGGCCAAACACAGAGACAGCCATCCACACACGCATTCATTCTTAGGGGCAATTTTATAGTAGCCAATTAATCTAACATTCAAGCTAACATTTAGCATGGTGGGAGGGGAGAAGATGCATACTCCGCACGGAAAGGCCAGTGTTTCGAGCCAGACCTCCACCCCATGACTCGAACCCCAACCTCGTTGTGAGGCCACTGTGCTAACCACTGACCCACCATGCAGCCCCTTGATTTTCTTTGTACTCGTAAACCCAAAACCCAAGAATACTTTTAGATAAAACAACTTCATATCCGTTCCGTTCCGTCATCTTCCGCTTGTTCCGGGTTCGCGTCGCGGGGGCAACAGCCTCAAACGGGTAGCCCAGGCCTCTCTTACCCCTGCTGCATCCACCAGCTCACCCGGAAGGATCCCAAGTCGTTCCCCAGCCAGCTGTGAGACACAGTCTCTCCAGTGGGTCCGGGGTCTGCCCCTTGGTCTCCTCCCGGTGAGACGTGCCCAAAACACCTCGCCCGCGAGGCACTCGGGGGGCATTTTGACCAGATGCCCGAACCACCCCATCTGGCTCCTCTCAACCTGGAGGAGGAGCGGCTCGACACTGAGCTCCTCCCGGATGGCAGAGCTTCTCACCCGATCTCTGAGTGAGAGCCCAGCCACCCTGCGGAGGAAGCTCATTTCGGCCACTTGTATCCGCAATCTCATTCTTTCTCATTTTTTCGGTCACCACCCCTGGTGACCATAGGTGAGGTCTTTATATGATATTAAACAAAAGTAAACATCACTAGAGGAGGTTGTGAGGTTATATACGTATATGTAAAAGGCTTGTGTTGAGTTTATAAGAATTTATAAGAATCCGGAAGAGAGACTTTCGGACTTCCCCATTTTTCTTAGTTAAACATGTGAAATAAGCTTCATTCCTTAAAGAGAATTCTTTGCAACCACAATGTTTTTCTAGTTTTCTAGTTTACCTTTTAGGCATTAGAATGAAACTGGACCCCCCACTGAGTGCTAACATTACAGTGCACCTGTTCACATGATCTCTTTTGATCCTTTTTTCTGACTTTATGTCAGAGAAAACCAAGGGTCTGTGAAGCCTACCAGGCTCAGAGGGAAGCCATGCTTTCATTGCATCAGTCAAAATCCCCATTGAGATTAATAGTAACAGGTCGCGCCACTTTATTCCTGCAGAGAAAAATGCAGTTGTCAGTCGACCTAATTGCACTCTCATGGTGCATGAGGGCCCGCTGAGTTATTGAGAGCTCTACCAGGAAAATCATGATCGACGAGCAGCAGGAGGGCCTGACATCGCACTTCACACACTGGCTGCTCTACCGGGGCAGAGGAAAAGGATGACGTCAGAAAAAAGACATAAGAAGAGTGCAACATTAAAGAAATGGAATCCATAAATGAAAATGAGAGGAAACAAGTTTGTTGGTACATAGTAGAAAAAGTTTCAAAAAAGTCTTCTGGACAGTTCAATTCTTGATCGAGACGTTTCGACTTCCATCCGGAAATCATTTTCAATCTGAATGAAATGGACTGGAAACTGGATCTATTTATACTAACCTAAGTAAAAGGTAAAAAAAAAATAGTAAGGCAGGGCTCGACCAATGAGGCTGTGTTACCTATGATGGCCGTGAATGGCTCCTATTGTAGCCACAGACCAGTAAACGACCCTATTATAAAAATGCTAAAAGCCTAGTGAATAGAAATTCCTGCTAACGAGAGGCGTGAAACTGGGTCACAAGATGTCATCTTTAGTCCATGGCTTCAAAAGGCTGCTGTAAATCACGGGCAAAATGTATCTAACGCCTCCACTCCGATTCAGTGAGGGATTTTCTATCATCACAAAGATGGCTTCCTTCAAACCTCTTTCAAACCATCCTTTCTCTCTACTTAGAATCTTGTGGACTAAAGATGACACCTTGTGACCCAGTTTCACGCCTCTCGTTAGGAGGAATTTCTATTCACTAGGCTTTTAGCATTTTTATAATAGGGTTCGTTTACTGGTCTGTGGCTACAATAGGAGCCATTCACGGCCATCATAGGTAACACAGGCTCATTGGTCGAGCCCTGCCTTACTATTTTTTTTATCTTTTACTCAGGTTAGTATAAATAGATCCAGTTTTCAGTTCATTTCATTCAGATTGAAAATTATTTCCGGATGGAAGTCGAAACGTCTCGATCAAGAATTAAACTGTCCAGAAGACTTTTTTGAAACTTTTTTCTACTATGGATCACTCCTGGATGAATGAGGGACTACACGGATTTGTTGGTACGTATATTTTTGCTTTGCAAAGTCCATCTGAAAGTTTTTATCTTTTGGTAACCGTAACATTTTACGTTGGATTAAAAATTATGTTACTTATTAGTCGTGATCCAACAAGTTTTAGAATTTTTTTAACGGGGTACTAGCTCTCATAGGTCTCAGTTAGAATTCCTGCTCTATAACCTATTTCTGCTGCTCAAGTTTAAGAGCCCAGTTTGAACCCCCTTAATAATTTATCTGAGAAGGAGTCAAATCCGAGACTCCACAAGAAGAAGTGTTGTTCTGCTGGTTGAGCTGAATGAGGAGACCAGCTGCCGAATGGATGAACAAGCTTTTTCTCCACAGGCAGCTTTACTACTTCTTTCAAAAGAGCAAAATTGAGATTCATGTGTGAGTGAATTTGCGTTGAAAGCAACCACGCATTCGTGTGAAAGGAGAAGAGTTTTTTCATGTACAGACTAAATATATCAGACAGACGTTTATGGATGAATGGATGTGAAGGACAATGCTTCTTGAAATAGAAAGTAGAGCAGACAGCATTTCTGGTGTGCCTCTGCTTCTAAATCCTCCGCATGTTAACTCTTAGGATGGTCACCAGTCTGTGCTGTAATGTCACATTCACCATGGTCAAGGTCCCAGTTTGAGACGTGAGTGATGACAAGCTATATTTTGCTGTGTGGGTGAAAACTGGAATGTCCAATTTGATTGCTTGACCCTACAATTCTATATTTTGTGCAAGATCACTGGAGATATAAAGTGCATTATAAATAAAATTATTATTATAAGATTTTGTGTTCATATTAAAGTACTTTTCGTCTCCATCTCAGTATAAATATATTTAGATTGAAATTGACCCGTAATATCGTAGACATGACTATAGTTAAGAACATAAAAATGTAAAAAAAAAAGCAAACCAAATTTATTTTAGCATGTATCTATTCAGATTAGATTAGAATTACTGTATTGATCCCACACTTGGGAAATTTGTGTGTTACAGAAGCAAACAAGAAAGAAATAGACAGTTCATATACAAGAAGGAAAATAAAAAAAATATTAAAATAATAAAATAGAAGGAATAATGTGACAAAACATTGAGGTCAATACGGACTGAATGTGCATAAGGAGGTAAAAAAAAATGACATAAGATGCATAAAGTGACAGTGGTGGAACGTAACGAAGTAAATGTACTTCGTTACTGTACTTAAGAAAAAATATTGTGTATCTATACTTTACTTAAGTAAAATATAAGACCGGTACTTTTACTTCCCTACATTTTTAGAGCAAATATCTGTACTTTTACTTCTACTTTTTAAAAGTGTGTTTTACATTTTTCGTTACATTTTCGTTCAGGAATTTGAAAAATACAGTTTTTTGAGCGCATCTTGAAGCCGCATCGCAAAAATCAAAAGAGGCAGTTGATCGGGAGAAGAAGTAATGAATCGAGAAACATTTCCGCATTCATTCAGCGCCAAAAACCTAACATCAAATATAGTACAAATTAAAAAGAGTCAAAAGATTGTTGTTCGTTGTGTTTACTTCTAAATAAAAAGTTGAGCCATCATTACACAGAGCAGGGGCGGATCTAGAATTTTCTAAAAGGGGGTGGGGCTTTTTACAAAGCCCATATATAGTGAGTGGGGGCCTCCCCCCCAAAACATGTTAAAAAATAAGTGTCATTTTCCTCCATTTTGGCGGCCCATTCACTGGCCCTTCTAGGGGATAGCTTGACTTGTCCCCTTTCCTTTTATTTATTTATTTTTTTGTGGACCAAAAGAGGCGGGAGAGGGGGTCACACCCCTGCAGAGTATTTATCCTGGTTACCATGGTGACACCCTATAGCACAACAAATAACATTTGAATTATGATAGAATACTTTTACTTTTTACTTTAAAAGTACAATTTACACCAACTACTTTTGTACTTTTACTTAAGTAGATTTTTTTCAATGGCCACGTTGGTGCAGGAAACAGAGATGATGAGGAGGTGATGGGCAGGTTTGGTATCCAGAACAGGAATGCAGAAGGTCAGATGGTGATCGACTTTGCGAAAAGAATGGAATTGGCTGTAGTGAATACTTATTTCAAGAAAAGGCTGGAACACAGGGTGACTTACAAGAGTGGAGGAAGGAGTACACAGGTAGATTACATGTTGTGTAGGCGGTGTAATCTGAAAGAGATCAGTGACTGCAAAGTTGTAGCAGGAGACAGTGTAGCCAAACAGCACAGGATGGTCGTGTGTAAGATGACCATAGCAGTGAGGAAGTCTAAGAAGATGAAGGGAGTGCAGAAGACTAAATGGTGGAAACTGAAAAAGGAAGAGTGCTGCTTGAACTTTATAACGGAGTTGAGACAGGCTCTTGGTGGGCAGGAGAAGCTTCCAGATGACTGGACAACTACAGCTAATGTGATCAGGGAGACAGGCAAGAGAGTACTTGGTGTGTCATCTGGAAGGAAGATAGATAAAGAGACTTGGTGGTGGAATGAGGAGGTGCAGGATTGTGTCAAAAGAAAGAGGCTGGCTAAGAAGAAGTGGGACACTGAGAGGACTGAGGAGAGTAGGCAAGGGTACAGGGAGATACAGCATAAGGTTAAAGTAGAGGTGGCAAAGGCAAAACAAGCAGCCTTCGACGACTTGTATGCTAAGCTGAACAGCAAGGAGGGAGAGATGGACCTATACAGGTTGGCAAGACAGAGAGACAAAGATGGGAAGGATGTGCAGCAAGTTAGGGTGATTAAAGACAGGAATGGATGTCTCTTGACAGATGCCAGTAATGTGATGGGAAGATGGAAAGAGTACTTTGAAGAGTTGATGAATGAAGAGAATGAAAGAGAACAAAGAGTAGAAAACGTTACCAAAGTGGACCGGAAAGTGGCTAGGATCAGTAAGGTAGAAATAAAGAGGGCACTGAAGAGGATGAAGAGTGGAAAGGCTCTCGGCCCTGACGGAATCCCTATAGAAGTATGGAAGTGTTTAGGTGAGGTGGCAGTAGAGTTTCTGACTGGGCTGTTTAACAGAATATTAGAAAGTGAGAAGATGCCTGATGAATGGAGAAGAAGTGTGCTAGTTCCTGTTTTTAAGAACAAGGGAGATGTACAGAGTTGTGGTAACTACAGAGGAATTAAACTGATCAGCCATACGATGAAGTTATGGGAAAAAGTTGTCGAAGCTAGGCTAAGGTCTGAAGTAAGAATTTGTGAGCAGCAGTATGGTTTTATGCCTAAAAAGAGCACTACAGATGCAGTATTTGCCTTGAGGATGCTGATAGAGAAGTACAGGGAAGGTCAGAGGGAGCTGCACTGTGTCTTTGTAGATCTTGAGAAAGCGTATGACAGGGTACCTAGAGAAGAACTATGGTATTGTATGAGGAAGTCTGGTGTGACAGAGAAGTATGTTAGAGCGGTTCAGGACATGTATGAGGGCTGTAAGACAGTGGTGAGGTGTGCTGTAGGTGAGACAGAGGAGTTCAGTGTGGGGGTGGGACTGCACCAAGGATCTGCTCTGAGTCCTTTGCTGTTTGCTATGGTGATGGATAGGCTGACAGACGAGGTCAGACAGGAATCTCCATGGACAATGATGTTTGCAGATGACATTGTGATCTGTAGTGAGAGGAGGGAAGAGGTGGAGGAAAAGCTGGAGAGGTGGAGGTTTGCACTAGAAAGAAGAGGAATGAAGATTAGTCAGAGTAAGACAGAGTATATGTGTGTGAATGAGAGGGATCCAAATGGAAAAGTGAGGTTACAGGGAGAAGAGATAAACAAGGTGGAAGATTTTAAGTACTTGGGATCAACAGTCCAGAGCAACGGAGAGTGTGGAAAAGAGGTGAAGAAGCGTGTTCAAGCAGGCTGGAACGGGTGGAGAAAAGTATCAGGTGTGATGTGTGACAGAAGAGTTTCAGCTAAAATGAAAGGAAAAGTGTACAAAACCGTGGTGAGACCCGCCATGCTGTTTGGTCTAGAGACAGTGCCACTGAGGAAAAAACAGGAAGCAGAGATGGAGGTAGCAGAGATGAAGATGCTGAGGATCTCTCTGGGAGTGACCAGGATGGACAGGATCAGAAATGAGTATATCAGAGGAACAGCACATGTTAGAGGTTTTGGAGATAAAGTCCGGGAGGCCAGACTGAGATGGTTTGGACATGTACAGAGGAGAGAGACCGAGTACATCGGCAGAAGGATGCTGGATTTGGAACCACCAGGAAAGAGGGCTAGAGGAAGACCAAAGAGGAGGTTCATGGATACAGTGAAGGAAGACATGAAGATAGTAGGCGTGACCGAAGAGGATGCAGCAGATAGGGTTAGATGGAAGAAACTGACTTGCTGTGGCGACCCCTGAAGGGAAATGCCGAAAGGAGAAGAAGAAGACTTAAGTAGATTTTTTTATTGATACTTTTACTTTTACTTTACTATTCCCAACACAATAACACTTTATAATAACTCACAAAATAGCAAATAACTGGTTCATGCTCATGTAATTCATCACTGTTCAGTGGTGGATGAAGTACTCACTTTTTGTACTTAAGTAAAAGTACAGATAATTAGGCAAAAAAATTACTTAAGTAAAAGTAGAAGTACCAATAAAAAAAAATCTACTTAAAGTAAAAGTACAAAACTAGTTGGTGTAAATTTTACTTTTTAAGTAAAAAGTAAAAGTATTCGATCATAATTCAAATGTTATTTTTTGTGCTATAGGGTGTCACCATGGCAACCAGGATAAATACTCTGCAGGGGTGTGACCCCCCTCTACCGCCTCTTTTGGTCCACAAAAAAAATAAAATAAAAGGAAACTGGACAAGTCAAGCTATCCCCTAGAAGGGCCAGTGAATGGGCCGCCAAAATGGAGGAAAATGACTCTTATTTTTTAAAATGTTTTGGGGGGGAGGCCCCAGTCACTACATGATGGCTTTGTCAAAGCCCCACCCCCCTTTGGAAAATTCTAGATCCGCCCCTGCTCTGTGTAATGATGGCTCAACTTTTTATTTAGAAGTAAACACAACAAACAACGATCTTCTGACTCTTTTTAATTTGTACTATATTTGAAGTTAGGTTTTTGGCGCTGAATGAATGCGGAAAATGTTTCTCGATTCATTACTTCTTCTCCCGATCTTCTTTTGATTTTGGCGATGCGGCTTCAAGATGCGCTAAAAAAAAAAAAAAAAACGTGTATTTTTCAAATACCTGAACGAAAATGTAATAAAAAATGTAAAACACACTTTTTAAAAGTAGCGAAGTAAAAGTACAGATATTTGCTGTAAAAATGTAGTGAAGTAAAAGTACCGGTCTTAAATTTTACTTAAGTAAAGTACAGATACACAATTTTTTTACTTAAGTACAGTAACGAAGTACTTTTACTTCGTTACGTTCCACCACTGCTATTCAAATGTCACATTTGGACTGACCAGACGGTGCACATTAACAAAACAGTGACCAGGCACCCTGACATGATGCTCTAACAGGAGTCAGATCATGGTACCATATGCTTTCAGGTAAAAATCTCATGAAACTTTAATGCAGCAAGCCCTGAATTGAGCTGTAATCTCACAGGGAAGATAAACAACACACACTTCTCCAAACACACACATCTGTGCATATGAGAAAACACAGTGAAGAACACAGATCCAATGACATTCATTTTAGATAATATATGCAAATACATTTGTGTGTTGTAATCACACACATACACAATGATACCCATTGTTTTAACACATGCTTGCATCTTTTGCAGCAAGTTATTCCCACAGTGTCTAGGGTTATAATGGCGGATGACCTCTAACGCCAAACACTATGTTAGTTTGCATGAATAATGTATAAAAGCAGTCAGCTTGCATTATTGCCAAGAAAAAAAAGAAGAAATTAAATTTTTCTCAGGTACACAAGTGTGGCTTAAAGGGTACAATGGAACACAGTGGTGGATGAAGTACTCACTTTTTGTACTTAAGTAAAAGTACAGATAATTAGGCAAAAAATTTACTTAAGTAAAAGTACAAAAGTAGTTGGTGTAAATTGTACTTTTTTAGTAAAAAGTAAAAGTATTCGACCATAATTCAAATGTTATTTTTTGTGCTATAGGGTGTCACTATGGTAACCAGGATAAATACTCTGCAGGGGTGTGACCCCCCTCTCCCGCCTATTTTGGTCCACAAAAAAAAAAAAAAAAAAAAAATGTAAGGAAAGGGGACAAGTCAAGCTATCCCCTACAGGGGCCAGTGAATGGGCCACCAGAATGGAGGAAAAGGACACTTATTTTTAAAATGTTTTTTGGGGGGGAGGCCCCCCAGTCACTATATATTGGCTTTGTCAAAGCCCCACCCCCCTTTGGAAAATTCTAGATCCGCCCCTGCTCTGTGTAATGATGGCTCAACTTTTTATTTAGAAGTAAACACAACGAACAACAATCTTCTGACTCTGTTTAATTTGTACTATATTTGATGTTAGGTTTTTTGGCGCCTAATGAATACGGAAAATGTTTCTCGATTCATTACTTCTTCTCCCGATCAACTGCTTCTTTTGATTTTGGCGATGCGGCTTCAAGATGCGCAAAAAAACCTGTGTAATTTCTGAACGAAAATGTAACGTAAAATCTAAAACACGCTTTTACAAAGTAGCGAAGTAAAAGTACAGATATTTGCTCTAAAAATGTAGTGAAGTAAAAGTACCGGTCTTAAATTTTCTCAAGTAAAGTACAGATACACAATTTTTTTTACTTAAGTACAGTAACGAAGCACATTTACTTCGTTACGTTCCACCACTGATGGAACAAAACCAGTAGTTCATTTTTTTTACTAAAAGTTTGTTGACTTTCTGGGTAATTGATACGATCATTAAAAGTTATTTTATGGCTGTTTACCAAGCTGTGCTTAACTAAAACTGCAAATGAAATAGGCCTCATGAGTTAACTTCATAGCGTTAGTTTATTGCTTCGCTTCTTTTTGTTAAAAAACATCGCATATTTCTGCAGATTTCGACAGGTTGATATCGTGATTAGATTTTCATTCCACCGCTCTGCAAATGGGCTGAATTGTATCCAATAGTGGTTCCTGCGGAGGACCGTTGAGTTGAACTAATTCATTGTTTTATGACCTTGCTGAATGTAAATGGCTCATGACAAAAGAACAGATCTTTTTATTTTCTATTTAAATTTTCCTCTTTGGCAGAAAACTAGCAAGATGCTAATATGACGTGACAAAAGAGCTGTACAAACTATGTTTATAATCTCACAGTAATGAGTTGAGTTAATGTGAGTTGAAGCTGCAAAGTATCGTATTTTCCACACTATAAGACGCACCTAAAAACCTTAAATTTTCTCTAAAGTCCACGATGCGCCTTTTAACCCGGAGCGCCTTACATATGGATTAATATTGAGCTACAAAAGGTGTTGCAACTGTAGTAAGCAGCCGCCGACTCTATTTCCCGTAGAAGAAGTAGTGCGTCTCATTTCCATTTGTGTGTTTGTGTAAAGACCTGGAAATGGCTCCTACCAAGAGACACTGTTACACCACAGAGTTTAAACTCAAGGCGATCGGTCACGCAGTAGAACACGGAATAGAGCCGCAGCGAAAGAGTTTGACATTAACGAATCAATGGTGAGGAAGTGGAGGAAGCAAGAGGATGCGCTGCGCCAAGTAAACAAGATTAAACAGAGTTTATCTCCAATGGAAGATAAACTGTCTCACGAAAACACTAATACTTTATCTCGGAGAAAATAATAAAACAGCTGTTTATTCATTTTGGGAGTAAAAACAGAAAGCTGTTTTGTGATTGTTATTAAAGTTTGACTGACCTATCTGACTGTTTTTTTTTTTTTACATTCCCTTTAGTGCAGCATCATTTAGTGAATGCATAACGTAACCCCAGCCTTTACTGTAGCGCCTTATAAGGCGGTGCGCCTTATAGTGCAGAAAATACGGTATATCGAAAAAGAACTACAATCTAGGAGACGATAAAATCGGTGAGTAATTGTTCATAATTATGTTTCATATCTCAACATGTTGAACATCTTTCTATTTTATAATCTATAGTTATAAAATGTGCCTGAGTCTGAACAACCTGTTCTCCGTAACCATAGAAAAGAAAATCTAAGAGGTAATTTGTCTTCTAGAGGGAACTGGAACAATATTTACTCCAAATTCAGGTTGCATCATTGTTTGTGCTGTTAAATTTTACAGTAGTTTCTTAACGGGTAAAATCTTATCTTTTTATCTTTATAAATGAAGAATTTCTGATCCAATAACTCACAATTTTAATTGTAATTTATTATTGATAGATTATTTACATCTGATATTTTTCCATCATCTATGTATTACCAGACATGTTCTTTTTTTAGTCATAATTATACAGGACACGATTTCACAGTTGTCAGCAAAAACCTTGTTATTGACCTTTCCGTTCCGTTCCGTTATCTTCCGCTTGTTCCGGGGTCGGGTTGCGGGGGCAACAGCCTTAAGCGGGCAGCCCAGCCCCCTCTCTCCCCGGCTGCATCCTCTAGCTCACCTGGAAGGATCTCAAGTCGTTCCCTGGCCAGCTGTGAGACATAGTCTCTCCAGCAGGTCCGGGGTCTGCCCCTTGGTCTCCTTCCGGTGGGACGTGCCCGAAACACCCCGCCCACGAGGCACTCGGGGGGCATCCTGACCAGATGCCCGAACCACCCCATCTGGCTCCTCTCGACCTGGAGGAGGAGCGGCTCGACACCGAGCTCCTCCCGGATGGCAGAGCTCCTCACCCGATCTCTGAGTGAGAGCCCAGCCACCCTGCGGAGGAAGCTCATTTTGGCCGCTTGTACCCGCGATCTCATTCTTTCGGTCACCATCCACAGCTGGTGACCATAGGTGAGGGTTGGAACGTAGATCGACTTGTAAATCGAGAGCTTTGCTTTTTGGCTCAGCTCTCTCTTTACCACGACGGACCGATGCAGCGTCCTAGTTATTGCTGATGCCGCACCGATCCGCCTGTCGATCTCCCGCTCCATCCTTCCCCCACTCGTGAACAAGACCCCGAGATACTCAAACTCCTCCACTTGGGGCAGGACCCTGTCCCTGACCCGCAGGGGGCATTCCATCCTTTTCCGGGTGAGGACCATAGTCTCAGATTTGGAGGCGCTAATTCCCATCCCGGCCGCTTCACACTCGGCAGAAAATAGTCAAAACTTAGTCAAAATTATACACAATTATACACAACACACAATTTCTTAGGTGTCAGCAAAAACCGTGTTATTAACCTTAATTGCTACATGCTACATGGCACTTTGGGGTGCCGGAGCCTATCGCGGCTGATTGCAGGTGAGAGTCAGGGTACACCCCAAAAAGGTCGCCAGTCTGTCACGGGGGCACACACACACAATCATCAACAAACAAACACATTCCTAGCAGCAATTTTATTGCGACCAATAAACCTAACATGCATGTTTTTGGAAGGTGGATGAAATCTTGGGTACCAGGAGAAATCATTTATCATTGTTGACAAAGATGTTTCTGTGATTCAATGAGATTAACTTTTACATTCTCTGTGAATGTCACAATCTGGGTGTGGACGAAGGACCCAAGTGGAGGACGACAAACATTATTTATTTAGTAAAGTAGTCTAGTAAAGCTGTAAAGAAAACACATGGATCAGACTGCCTTTAAATTTGTAGCTGATCAATCACCATCAGGTGTCCCGAATCAGGGAGACTAGGGGAGGTCCTGAGCTCCTTCGGATGGCAGGTGAGGAAACCATGACAGCCTAACTTCTGTTTTTTCTTTTTCTTTTTTGGTCCATGTCTGGTTTTATCTAAAAAACAATGAGGACCTGGTTTACTTAGACAAACAACTGCATCATGAATCCGTCACATACTGTATTTCACTCTTGTTTTAAATTAGATGTATGACTTCTCAGACTGCAGACAGCATGTGTAGCTTATGAAAGCAGAAATTATTCCTGTTTTCTTTTCTTCTTCCTCATCTCTTCATCTTCCTGCTGTCTCAGGCTCACTCTATCCCTCTCTTTGTAATGTCCTATGAATGCTAAAGCCCAGCTGTAGTCCCGAGGGGCACAGCTAACAGATGTATCTGGCGTGGAGGAACAGTCTGAGATACACCCGTGAGAAGGGCTGCTTTCTGTAAATTTGACTTTCAAATTGTATAAAACAAAGAATAAAAAAACTTAAATAACAATACAGAAAGAAAATAAAAGCAAATGCTAGGCTAAGCATGCTGAGCATTAGTCATGGAGACTGTTGCACTTCTCTTCTTCTCTTGCTTCTTTGGAAGTTAAGTTCACATGTTGATACAATTTCCCCTGAAGAAATAGATTATATTCACTCACTGTTTTAACAGTCACTGTTTTTCTTAGCCTGATGAACAGCAAATTTAATTTGGCCACACGCAGAACTCAATTGTAGCAGTCTTTCTTAGTAAGTCAAAAAACGTTAGCCTAATACTACTACCCTGCAGACATAATGAACACACCATTTAAAAGAGTATTTTAACTGATTCATGTAGAGTAATTAAAACCGTACACAAAGTATTCATGATGTAAATTCTGTGAAACCAGATATTTCATGAGAAAATTTAAAGATGTGATTTGTGAGTTTTATCAACTCTTGGTCTAGAGCAATGGAGAGTTTGGAAAAGAGGTGAAGAAGCGTGCTCAGGCAGGCTGGAATGGGTGGAGGAAAGTATCAGGTGTGATGTGCGACAGAAAAGTTTCAGCTGGAATGAAAGGGAAAGTTTACAAAACCGTGGTGAGACCGGTCATGCTGTTTGGCCTAGAAACAGTAGCACTGAAGAAAAGACAGGAAACAGAGATGGAGGTAGCAGAGATGAAGATGCTGAGGATCTCTCTGGGAGTGACCAGGATGGACAGGATTGGAAATGAGTACATCAGGGGAATAGCACATGTTAGAGGTTTTGGGGATA
Organism: Neostethus bicornis; assembly: GCA_902685375.1. Lineage (NCBI taxonomy): Eukaryota > Metazoa > Chordata > Actinopteri > Atheriniformes > Phallostethidae > Neostethus > Neostethus bicornis. The sequence goes on along the minus strand of CACRXE010000076.1, from coordinate 5,905,653 downwards.
AAGTCAGACAGGCCAGATTGAGATGGTTTGGATATGTGCAGAGGAGAGAGAGTACATCGGAAGAATGATGCTGGATTTGGAACCACCAGGAAAGAGGTCTAGAGGAAGACCAAAGAGGAGGTTCATGGATACAGTGAAGGAAGACATGAAGATAGTTGGTGTAACCGAAGAGGATACAGCAGATAGGATTAGATGGAAGAAACTGACTTGCTGTGGCGACCCCTAAAGGGAAAAGCCGGAAGAAGAAGAATCAACTGTAGGAAATATTAACTCCATAGTCTGTTGTAGAGATTCTAGAGTTAATATTTGGACATGTAATGAAAGACTGGACAATTTTTTAATTTTTCAACAATTCTGTGAAGGTTTCAGGTCTTTGCCGGTGCTTTAGTTGTTATTTTGATTTGCTTCCAATTTTATTTTGAAATACTGACCTACCTCTCAATACAGGTGTCTTGACTTCCCCTCCACATGTTCTCCCTTCGTTCTGGTGATTAGCTGATCCTTCCTAATGTGTCTCACATTCTGTAGATCTCATGGTCTCTCCCTCCTGTCTGTATTTAATGTGTGTCTTGTCTTTCACTCGTTGCCAGGTTGTCTTGTGTAAATCCCCTACCTACAAGGCTTCCTCAGTTAGAGTATTTGAAATGTTTTGCGACCTGCTAAGATCTGCCTTGTTTGTGGATGTTTTTGAGTTGAATTTCAAGAATATATCTGTTTCTTGACCGAAACAATGAGATTGCAGGTACAAGCGGCTGAAATGAGCATCCTCCGCAGGGTGGCTGGGCTCTCACTCAGAGATCGGGTAAGGAGCTCTGCCATCCGGGAGGGGCTTGGTGTCGAGCCGCTCCTCCTCCAGGTCAAGAGGAGCCAGACGGGGTGGTTCGGGCATCTAGTCAGGATGCCCCCCGAGCGCCTCGCCGGCGAGGTGTTTCGGGCACATCCCACCGGGAGGAGACCAAGGGGCAGACCCCGGCCCCGCTGGAGAGACTATGTCTCACAGCTGGCCAGGGAGCGACTTGGGATCCTTCCGGGTGAACTGGAGGATGCAGCCGGGGTGAGAGAGGCCTGGGCTACCCGTTTGAGGCTGTTGCCCCCACAACCCAACCCCAGAACAAGCGGAAGATGACGGAACGGATCTTTTCTTGTCAAATATCGCAAACTGTCCTGCTCGTGTGACGCAAACTCACACAACCTGATAAATACAGTATGACAGTATGATATACAGTATCTCAGATGCCACGTTAAATGGCAACAAATATTTACATGTAATAATAATTAAATCTTTTCTGATATGTGGGAAATATTTTGTGTCACATTCATAACACGTTGAATTTGCAGGGCTTGTTTTGTGTGATATACTGTAGCAGTTTTAGGAAACAGAAATCTCTACCTTTTTTGTCATCCTGCTCTCTCTTCAGCATTTTGCTACCACAGTGACAGTTAACACTCGTAAATCATCCCCATCCAATGTTTCATTCATCAGCTTGGATTTCACTCATACATGCTCAGTATTCAGTGACCAAAGTGAAATTACTGCTGTGTCGACACAATCCGGACACAAGCATGTCGAAGTAACTTTGGGGGCAGTCATGGGATTATTTCAGTTAAAAACAAAAAAAAAAAAACCTTCTTTGATTCAATCTGAGATGAATGTATCACATCTGTGAATGATATTATTATGTGCACATGTTTGTGACTGTGTTTGCATGCATGTGTGCAAATTTTGTGTGTGCATTTGTGTCTGTCTAATTATAGTGAGTGCTTTTGTGGTACGTCTCAGTGTGATTGGTCCTCACTGAGTCTGACAGTCACATCAATAGAAGACTGATGATGATGGATTTTCCTCCACTGCAAGGCCAAAACACACATAAACACACTTGTAGAAATGCATTCTGCACCTTTCCATTCACTGTTCCTAATTTTGCATCAAGATTGCAAAAACCAAACATTTTGCGACTTTTGTATTTTGAATTTAAAAAAGAAAGAAAAAAAACTGCATGATTTTATGAGATATCTTTATAAACACAGTAATGGGTTTAATCTCGATTAAGATTCTTTGCTTTTATTGCTAACCAAAATCTGGAAAAAGTTGGATTTATTTATGTTTTTAGTTTACTGTCTTTACAGACATTTACCGGTGTGTGTTACGCTTTACTGTAAAATCTATTGTCATTTCGAACAATGCACCCACACATTTATGCAGACCATGTTTACAGTACCAATTGCAAACAGTGTCGTAAGCTTCTCATGCCCTAAAGATAGCTTTGCTGAATTGCCTCTTTGTGTTGGGTGGATTTAATTTCAATGTGTTTGAGTCAGTTGGTCTTTGAGCAGTTTATCATCCCTACGCATTTCCACTGTTATTTTTTTTCTATCTTTTAAAACTATTTATTTAAAAAAGAACATTCAAATTATTTATTTTTTCTTCCTTTAAATGATTTGACTTAGTTTTCCACTTGCATTCGTCAGTGATTTAAACTGAGGTTGTAAAATTGACCCTTTGGGACAAGCTGCACAATCCAACCCAAAAAGCATTGACTGAAAAGCAGCAAACAGTTGCAATAAAAATCTGTCAGAGTCAAGAAGCATCTCCCCAAAACTCTGCTCCGTTTTGTTTATGCAGAACCAATTGACATCAGAAACTTGTCTGTAGGCTTTTCAACAAAAAGCAAACTGACAAAACGAGACTCAAAAATCTGCCCCAAGTGATTTGAACTGAAAGAGCAGTGATAAAAAAGAGGGAGTCAAACAATAACACTGACAATGGTCATGGTGCCGTGATGCAAATGCTTGAAGAAAGAAAAAGTGACACATGGAAAATAGGGTCTGGATAAATCACATTTCTGTCAACTTGAGTTCAAGCATCAGTTAAAGTTCAAGTGAGAATGTCTCTGAAAAAAAATACAGTATTTGATTATTTCAATAGATGTTTGAAGCTTTATTTAAATCAAGTGACTAAATGTAAGAGAAACCATCTGATCAAGCGTTATATGCCATTTTTTATGGCAACTGAACAACTTTGTTCATTTGACATAAGGATTTTTGAAGTTCTATTTACCTGTCTTTCTCAACTAGTCTTTTGAAGATTTGCCATAAAAAACCCATTGATCAATACACAAAAATATAGCATATTATGAAGGAAACATGCATAAGAAATTGAACGTCTCCACATAAATAGTCCAGTGGTAGGGTAGTCGTGCAATGAGAGGAACCTGTTATTTCTGGGTTGTGACCACATCATGAAGAGGGTGACGGGGATTTTTCAGGATGCCGTGCATAAGAACCCTCACCCTCTCTAAAACAGCTCTTATGTTCCTCCCCATCTTACTGGCACATTGCTCTATCAGTTTGTCTTGCTGATTGTTGTCCCTTGCGGTCAGGCTGCCTCCTAAACAGAAACACGTACAATTCAATTAAATTCATTTTTTTTGTATAGCCCAAAATCGCAAAATTTCTGTCTCAATGGGCTTCACATGTAAGATTCAGGAGGAAAAAAAAAACAAGAAAAAGAGGAATGTATTAACACAAATAAATACACAGCAAGAAAAATAACTAACAAATGCTAACTAAACAAGACTAGCACATTTATGCCCTTAGACTCTCCTTCACGGTGAGGAAAAACTCCTAAAAAACCCATCAGTGGGGTAAAAATAAGAAACCTCGAGGGGATCCACAAGAAAGAGAGATCCCTCCCCCCGGCACATACAGAATGTTACTATATACATAAAAAACCTCGGCCTTCTCAGGATGCACATCCAGATATTTATACTGTAGGTATTGACTCAGCTGTGATATATATCACCGAGTGGAGGAGTTTAAGTATCTCGGGGTCTTGTTCACGAGTGGGGGAAGAATGGAGCGGGAGATCGACAGGCGGATCGGTGCGGCATCAGCAATAACTAGGACGCTGCATCGGTCCGTCGTGGTAAAGAGAGAACTGAGCCGAAAAGCAAAGCTCTCGATTTACAAGTCGATCTACGTTCCAACCCTCACCTATGGTCACCAGCTGTGGGGGGTGACTGAAAGAATGAGATCGCGGGTACAAGCAGCCTAAATGAGCTTCCTCCGCAGGGTGGCTGGGCTCTCACTCAGAGATCGGGTGAGGAGCTCTGCCATCCGGGAGGAGCTCGGTGTCGAGCCGCTCCTCCTCCAGGTCGAGAGGAGCCAGATGGGGTGGTTCGGGTATCTGGTCAGGATGCCCCCCGAGCGCCTCACGGGCAAGGTGTTTTGGGCACATCCCACCGGGAGGAGACCAAGGGGCAGACCCCGGACTCGCTGGAGAGACTATGTCTCACAGCTGGCCGGGGAATGACTTTGGATTCTTCCAGGTGAGCTGGAGGATGCAGCCGGGTTTGAGGCTGTTGCCCCCGCGACCCGACCCCGGAACAAGCAGAAGATGACGGAACGGAACAGTAATTTTTTTTTCAGTGCTTTTGTATTTTATTTTTTACACAGAATCCAGCATTTTCCTGTAATAGCTATCATTTTCTTTTTACTGTGTACATGTGAAAATTAGCCGAAAGTATTTTTAAGTGCAGACCTTCAAGTTTGGGCAAAGCCCATGCAACTTTCCACTAGCTTCCTTCATCTCCAAAAATGTTAATCAGAGGTGCGGTTAAGTGTTGCTCAAATTCAAATCCATTTTTCAAATGTACAGTCTACCAAATAAAATACAGTAACAAACGACGTTGCACATTCCTACAAAAGGTTGGTTTCCGTGGTGAGTTCCTGAACAGACATGATGAAAACCATCTGGATTTTTACTTATTGTATCTCTGTTTTTAGCTCCCTTATGAACTCGTTTTCTTTTGGTTTTTTTTGTACAACTAAAATCAGAAGAAATGATTTTGTTTACTGGTGTTGACGTGGGAACCTGCTTCTGGGTTTTTACTCATCCAGCATTTTGTTTGTTACATGTGAAAACCAACATGTGATGAGTGAATAATTTAAATCCCTCATTGTCTTTTCCTCAGAATAAAACACCTGAAAGCTTGTTTTTTCTCCATCACTACGGAATGCCATCAACCTTGATTTTACATTTGCAACTAAACTTAGAATTCATTACCAAGCATGAAATTTTCACTGAATCTTCAACCTTAATACAAATCAATATATCCTACGTTAGGTAAAATGATTTTTTATTTTGACGCACAAAATCTTTCTTTAACATAAAACATATGTAGTTGGATACGAGCTTGCATAATGTTTAGATTTAGTTAATTACCGTCACGACTCTATGTGTGACACAAACAAAAAAAAAATCCCTTTCATATAAATTTTTTACATACATTTTTTACATATCATTGTAAGTGGTTGAAAAACATGTGGCAAAAGCTGCCGCCCCCTCTAGGGTGTACCCTGCTTTCGCCTGATAACAACTTGGACATGTTCCAGTCCCAATGGTAAACACTTTGTTTGATTAAGTTTGCATAGAAAAAAAAGTGAACCCGCAGCCACATGTTTTTACCAACGAATTGAGGTTATCGTAGCCAACGAGGAATTACTCGCAAAGAAAATCAAATCAAAAAACTTGCGAGTAAACGACAGAATAAACCATAGTGTATCAGAAATTTTTCAGCTTTGGCTGCATGACAACTTTGAAAGTGATAAGAAAGTGACAATTAAACAAACAAACAAATGTATTTGTGTATACACGTATATGTTGTTTTAGTGTGTCAAAGACTTTGCATTGCACATCAATGTGAATGGCAAGGATTCAGCTGGCAACCACAAAACCCATTTTGAAAAATTTTGCACACCTCTTAATTGTCAGGATTCCCTCACCTGCTGTCAGAGCGAGCCCTGGATGTTCCTAATCAACCTTATTGGGTCACCTGAGGATGATTCCTGATTCCACACATCTGTGAACCCTGCCATCTATTTAAGGGCAATCACCGGACTTCCCTGTCGGGTCATACCATCCCTTCCAGCCAGTTCACCCTCGTTGCCTGACTATGTTTGAACTTTGTTATTATTTGGATTTTTGAAACCTTGAGTTAATCCTGTGCTTCTTGCTTTACGAACTTACCTGAATTGTGTGGTTGTCTGAAACATTTTTATGCTTTTATCACACAGCGGAATATTTAGAAAAGAAGAAAGTTCACAATGAAATGTGTTACACAGCTTGTATCCTATCGATATCAGTTTCACAAAGGAATTTACGGAGATCCTGAAAGCAAACCCTTGTTTACAGAAATGCACATAATTTCCTTAACACACAGTCAAGCAGTGATTAGCACATTGGCTTCACAGCAAGAAGGTCAGTGGTTCGAATCTTGGAGTGGGGCAAGCCTTGAAACACTGGCCTTTCTGGGTGGCATTTGCATTTTTCCCGTGTATGCATGGGTACCCCCACCCTCCAAAAACATGCATGTTAGGCTAATTGACCATTATAAAATTGCCCGTAGGAGTGAGTGTGTGTGCGTATGGTTGTGTATGTGGTCCTGCAACAGACTATCGACCTGTTTGGAGTGTAACCCGCCTCTCGCCTGAAATTAGCAGGAAAAAGTTCCGGCAATTGTAATTACCCTATTAGGGATAAGTGATTTAGAAAAAAAAAAAAACTTGACATATTAACAGTATATGTTCAATGTTTTTTTTAAGTCAAACCTTGACCAGTTCTTTACGATACTGTTAACGACAAAGACACTAGGGCTGAAACAGTTAATCGATTTAATAGATTATAATCGATTATTGAAATAGTTGTCAACCAATTTGGTCATCGATTAATCGTCTAAAAAGTTTTTGCTATCAGCTGCACTTAAATTGGTCTTCAAGTGGGGCAGTAGGGAGCAAATTGACGATGCCAGCTACCGAAATAGGAGGAGAAGAAGACAACAGCCAATCATTGGCCTTCATTTCACCCCACCTGACGTGATCAAGCAGATTCAACAAGATGGCGGAAAGAAAAACACAAACAAAATCATCCAAAGTTCGGATCATTTTCCGCTAAAATTGAAAAAGACTTGCGTTAATATGCAAAGTTTGCGAAACGGACACGTTTTGGCACGGTAGCATAACGACGCTGCACGAACATCTGGAACATTTTATCCGATTAATCGAATAATCGATCTAATAATCGACAGATTAATCGATTACCAAAATTATTGTTAGTTGCAGCCCTAAAAGACACGTAACGTTTGTATGTTACTTTTTTCTCAGCTTGTAAGAAGGAAAAGCTGTGGCAGCCTATCACAACTCTGGATTTCGTTCAACAAAATGGTCAAAAGTGTCTCGGCCTTTTGATAAAAATGAAACAAAACTCAGAGAGAGCGTGAGTAAACCTGTTATGTAATTTCTGCTGTCTATTTAGCTTCAGCAGGGGAACGGTCCTGACTAGTAGCCATATGTTGCTCAAAGACGAAGCTTGTTTACAGAGAAATGCACTCAGTTTTATCACACAGAGGAAAAAAAAAGATTTTTTTTTATTCATAAACACTAACAATTCTATGTACAAATTATTTGTTTCAAAACAAACACACATTAGATGCGTGCAATCCAAAGAAGAGCCGTACACATGACAATAATGGCAAACGACAGATGAGGCATACCCATAAAATGTTGCTACTCAGGTACCCTTGAGCAATGTGTTCATCCCCGTGGCTCTCATAAAAATGCACTGGATGACATTTTATCGTTTTATTTCTGTTTTATGACAGCATTTTATCCTTTTCATGCAAACAGCCGCAGCATCAAGTTTAATTATCTGTTTATGAGAAATCTGGATCAAGGCAGAAACAGTTCCTCTAATATTGATACTGATTATTGATACTAAATATTGAATGATGCATGGACTACGAAGCGAGTACAAGATGAGATCTTCTATTTATTGATCTTGAAGGATTAATGAATTGATTTTTTTTAAATCTCTGAGCAACATAATGCCTTACTTTTTTACTTTTGGGATAAAACATGTTGTGAGCTTGGATTTTGAAATTGAAGACCTCAAGCTATCTCACTTTCGACTTTTAGAGAAGTATTTTTTTCTCTCACATTATGGTTAGTGTCCTTATCAGTAGAATGTCCACTCATACAAATAAAACATATGAAGGTTAAGTATTAAAAAGAAGGAATCATACCATATTCCCGCGGGAGGGATCTCTCTTTCATGTGGATCCCCACGAGGTTTCTTATTTTTTTCCCCATTGATGGGTTTTTTAGGAATTTTTCCTCACCGTGAAGGAGAGTCTAAGTGCATAAATGTGCTAGTCTTGTTTAGTTAGCATTTGTTAGTTTTTTTTCTTGCTGTGTATTTGTGTTAATACATTCCTCTTTTTCTTGTGAAGCCCATTGAGACAGACATTCTGTGATTTTGGGCTTTACAAATAAAATTGAATTGAATATTCATCCCTCAACGTGGAAATTTGTGTGCTACCTTACACACAACAGCACCAATGGTGGGAGAAATGGGGGGTTAGGTGTCTTCCCCAAGGACACTTAAACATGAGCTCAGTGGGATTCAACCCGTGAACTTCCCGTCCGAGGGCGAACGTTCTACCACTGCGCTATCGCCAGTAAAGCATGCCACGATCCACATTCTTCTTTTCCCACAGCTCACCGTTCTGATCTGTGAATCATTTTCAAAAATGTGGTTACTTTCCTAAATATCATTACACAAAATATAAAAATGGATACCAATTTTTTTAAAAGTATGGTACTTGTCCTTTTTTGTCCCAGACTTCTTCTTCTTTCAGCATTCCCCTTCAGGGCTCGCGACGGGCAAGTCGGTCTCTTCCATCTAACCCTATCTGCTGCATCCTCTTCGGTCACACCAACTATCTTCATGTCTTCCTTCACTGTATCCATGAACCTCCTCTTTGGCCTTCCTCTAGTCCTCTTTCTTGGTGGTTCCAAATCCAGCATCCTTCTTCCTATGTACTCTCTCTCTTCTCTGCACATGTCCAAACCATCTCAGTCTGGCCTCTCTGACTTTAAAAATACAGTATATACATATACCTATATACCGTATATATATTTTAATAATCCGTGATCAGGAAATTTGTGTGCGTCACTACACTGCAGCGGGCGGCCACCTATGACAGCACCAATGGTAGGAGTAACGGGGGGTTAGGTGTCTTCTCCAAGGACCCTAGACATGGGTCCTTGGAGTTGGCGGGTGATGTGAACCCGCCAACTTCTGGTTAACTTTCGGTCCGCGGGCGAATGGTCTAACCACTGAGCCACTGTCTCCCATAAATATTTGCCAGGGGCAGGATCTCCAAACCCTCTAACATATGGGGTTCCTCTGATCTACTCATTTGTAATCCTTTGTTTTCCCTTTTTTTTTCTGGTAACCTACTGGACGTCACTCTGTATCTCTGGAGACAAGCTTCCCTTTGCTTAAAAAAAAAGAGGCGATGTTCTCTAGAAGGTTTCTGAGAAGTGAGCAAAAATCTTCTTTTTTTGGCATTTCCCTTCAGGGGTCGCCACAGCAAGTCAGTTTCTTCCATCTAACCCTATCTCCTGCATCCTCTTCAGTCACATCAACTATCTTCATGTCTTCCTTCACTGCGTCCATGGTCTTCCTCTAGTCCTCTTTCCTGGTGGTTCTAATTTCAGCATTGAGAAGTTAGCAAAAACAATTCCTGAATTTGAATATGTTGTTGATCATTTTGATATTTGGTTTGATTGACTTCTTTTGTTCACTGTAAGATTTTGACTTCGAAGGTCACATGTGGTGACACACACAAACAGGAAGAGTTACACACACACAGTCGGTGGAAACTTTCAAAACAATATCAAAAACGAAAATTTAATTTCACAGCCGATAAAACACCGCAATGTGTCTGTCTACACCCGTTTACTCCTCATATGAATGGCCTTCAGGAGGAAATAAGGTTTCATTAAACCACTACTGACATACTTATCATATGAATCCCGAGTGTTTGAAGTTCAAATGTTGTGCCTTGAGGACGTGAAATATTTTAGGCATGGTGAGCTCATTCACTTTCACCCTTATTCATTTTCAACACGATTACACATCAAACTAAAACGCCCCATTTTTTTTTTAAAAGGTTCCCATGCTTGTACACACCACACAGCCACACATGCAGTTTCATGTTTCATAATCAGCCATAATCAGCCAAAAAAAGAAAAGAAAAGAAAAAAAGCATTGAGTAAAAAGTTGACTTATCGTCTTGGTTTAAGTTAGTTCCATTATTTTTTGTCCAGTGAAGAAAGTTGATAATTTACTCTTTATGTTTTTTTACTTTTTAAGAAGATTAACATTTCACTTTTTATCCATTAAAGATATGTTTTATTTTGCTAAGGCTGTGCTTGGATAATAAATGCTTGCAGAATGTGACAAAATTCTATAAGGTTGTATGAGTGTAAATTGTTAAGGCCATTGTGGAGTGTAGGATTTATTCTTTTTTACTTTTCTAGTCCTACACAGCGTATTCATATATCGAGAGATGACCAGGATTCAATAGGGTACCATTAAAACTATTTTATTAAAGTATACAGACGTCCGGGCCTTATCAACCTCTTTAGGGTGCACGTGATGTGTGCCTTCTCCCGTCTGAGCTGAAGAGGCATCGAGGCTCGGTAACACAGGGTTTTTATTCTGTTATCAGTTTGTCATCAGAATGCCCCCCGCCCCACAGTCCAACTGCTGCAGTCCTTCATGGAGTTTCTCTTCTCTAGATGTCTCTTCCAGGCAGGGGTAACAGTTGATTGATGTGACAGCATTCATGAGCAGGAGGGTGTGATTGCTGTGTTCATCGGCCATTCACATGAGCAGGGTACACCTGGACACAGAAAAAGTATATCTTGCCCACACAGGCGTTAGCTCAGCTACAGCGTCTTAAGAGCGCTGTCAGAAAATGTTACACACAGTTTCAATGTAATACTGTAAATATAAGTTGTGGTGGAACAAAGCCAGTTTACCAGTTTATTGCCCCTAAACAGTTCAACTAAAGTTCAGAGGAATCTCAACCTCGGAATCTGATAAAACGTGGAGGATGGGGAGATTGGTGGTCTGTCTCTTCACACTCCCTAAACCATCTGGCATTCCAGACAACAAAGAAACATAGCAAGACACAGGATGATTGTTACACCATCATGAGAAACTAAAATATCCAGATTTTAATACTTAACTAATAATCTTTGCTAAATTCTACTGGTTAATAGAAAACTTCCATTACAACGTAAAGAACTCATTTCCCTCTGTCCTTTAAGAGCAAACCACGTGAAGCCACTTGAAGTCAATTTAAACCAGCGTGCATCGTGGTCAGGAGGTTGCTTTGTCTGCAGATAAGAACAAAACCTGTCTTCTGCAAGAACAGAAAATGGGAGAAGGGCAACGAATGACCAAGTGGGAGAAAGAGAAGGCGCCTTAATTAATGAATATTTGTCATGAATTGTATGTCCGGTATAAATCTGGCAACATCAGTAGGGTGTTGTCTCTCTTGTAACTTCACAGAAACACACAGGTGTGATCTGTCAGAGAACTGAGACCCAGATGCATCTGTTTAGATTTTAATGTTGAGGAATAAATATTGGAAATTGAGAAAATGATTGCATCCTGGTAGTATTTCAAATGCTTGGTATGCTTAATATTTAGTAGTTTTGATCACCAGCCTTCTCTCTTCAGTCTGCACATTCAAGAAATACCGGGTTGTGAGATTAATTAAATGAACTATAGTTGAAGCAAAATATTGGATTTAACCAAATCTGAGAAGAAGTACACCCCCACATTCTTTCACCAGTAATAACAATAATAATTAAAAAAAAGCCAAACAATGGAGTTCATTTTATGAGAAAAATATTTAAACTACTTTTTATATACTGTATATTGTCAAGGTTTTGTGGATGGTGGAAAGGAGGAGGACCCAATTGCAGGACTTCAAATAAGGTTTGTTAACTCAATTCAGGAAAGTCTATTACGCAAGAAGCACAGTGTTAACTAAAGGTTTCAAAAGTCCAAATAATAACAACGTTCAAAAATTGGTCAGGCAACCAGGGTGACCTGGCTGGAAGGGATGGTAAGACCCGACAGGGAAGTCTAGGGTGATTCCCCTTAAATAGATGGCAGGGTGCACAGATGTTGGGAATCAGTAATCATCACAGGTGTCACCCAATCAGGGTGATCAGGACCTTTCAAGGCTCCCTCTGGCAGCAGGTGAGGAATCCTGACATACAAAGGATCGACTTTAAAATAAATCTTTTGCAATTAAACCCGCGCCTCAATTTTTTTGACTTCCGCGTGCTCTACAGAGCTAGCCTCTCTCCCAGTATTCTCACTCACTAGAAAATTTTAAATTGCACAAGCAGCTACCTGCATACACACACCCTGATATAACCTCAGATTTCACATGCCCAAGAGAGATGTCAGGAAGACTGCCCTTGGTTCTGCCTCACGTATCTCAAAAAAGTCAAGGGAAATTTTTTTGAAAACAGAAAGAGACTTCACAATCAAATTCTATTTTTTTTTTTCAATATTTCAAAACCATCCACGTGAAATACTTGAATAAGAATACCGAATATCACAGTTATACAGGATGAAATCGGAGTTGCAATGATTTCTACCAACCCACAGGCTTTACTGTGGCACTTGGTTACAAATTCTGGACATGCAACTCTACTGCCTTTGCAAGCTCAGTGAGATGTTCAGGTTGAAGGAAAAGTCAAAGCTCAGACAAGAAACAGCAAACCACACTAGACCATCCTGTTCACAGATGAAAGACACACTGAGCTCCTGTATAAACAAATGAACCTGATCTGAATTTGATCTGACAGATATGACATTGAATGTCAAGATTTTTTAAAGGTCTATTAACAAAATTTGATGTTGCATCTGTTTTGTTGTGCAACAGACTGTCAGAGTTATCTTATCTGTTGTCTGCTTATTTGCAGGGACGTGCTCCTGTAAACCTGAAGCCGTGTTTTGGACCGAGGAGTTTTGAAAATGAATGGACAGATGCTCTTACTGTAAAGGACTGAAACTTTGTGCATATTCTTAAAATTTTACATCTGATAACAGTTAATAACAAGTGGACTTTTATGAACTTTTTTTGTTGACTATTCCTAAAAATAACAACAGATGTGTCACAAAAAAATATTAGATTCTTCTCATTCTTTTTTTCAACCAGTTTTTTAGGGGCCTGACTCCTGAGCAAACACACAAGCTTCCTGAGCAGAAGGGGGCGGAGCAAAAACTTTTCCTCTTTTGTGACGTCAGCAGAAGTGACGAGCCAAACTCCAAAGCTTCGGTTCGAAGCAATTTGTTTCAGAAAAAAGAAGAAAGAGATGTGCTTCGGAGTTTTGTCTCATTTTACCATCTTTCATTGAAATGGATGTTTATTTTGTGCGCTGCATAGGTTTTCCTGTGCGCTATTAACTTGCGAGCAGTGCGCAATTGCGCAGGCGCGCAGCTTAGAGGGAACATTGGTCTCATACCTTGGGAGCAGATGGAAATCCCTTTGAGTGACTACTGCGGCTCAATTAGGATGAAGGCTCTTGACATTTAGCACGCCTTCTTATAGCCTCCGATTTTTTTTTTTTAAACGAAAGCATTCCTGCAAATTGATTGTCTTTAAGGTCCAAATACACATCCGAACCTCGTACTTCCTGGGATAGCTTCTCTAGCTTCTACACCTTCTAGTTTTGCTTTTACAAAACTTATTTTAAATTATTTATGAGTTATTCACTTAATTATTTATGATTTTTTTTATATGCAACAACACTGCATTCTTAAATTGAATGTAAGATTATTGGTGTTTCAAACAACTACGTGTTCACATAAGTGATTCACCGCTATGATGATGATGAAGGGTAAGCTACTCTTCTTGGTGGTAGTAGCTTGGGATTTGATTGACCATTACAAACAAATCCAAAGGGATCTGTCAAAGCAAAATGTATCTAAATAGATCTCCAGACTGAGAGTTAATGACCTGTATGTGAAAAAAATAAACACTAACAATTTGAAGAGAAGTTTTTAATTTGATTGAGAACTTTCGGAAGGTGCTTTTGCACAATATACTATGGATTTGATCCCAGGCCTCCATTAATTGCAGAAAACTGGATGAATTTAAAAAAACACATTTAGGAATCAAAGAGCATTGTCTGAAACAAATCACATGGATGGAAACAATGACCAATGGGGCATTGATTCAGACCATATCAGGCAATGACCAAGAACAACCATTTCTCTGGTTTTAATGATAAGATGTTGTGTGTCTTCAGGGCACTAACACATTTTGGAAACTGTATTGATGCAGAAACTGTCAGGGTTTTAGGATGTTGAAGGATGAGGACCTGAATGCAGGACATCAAACAAGGTTTTATAACACAATCCAACTAAGTCTGTAAAGCAAACGGCACAGGGTTAATTTAGGATTTCAAAGGTTCAAATAATTACAAAGTTCAAACATGGTCAGGCAACCAGGGTGACCTGGCTGGAAGGGATGGTATGACCCAGCAGGGAATCCGGGGTGATTGCCTGTAAATAGATGGCAGGGTGCACAGATGTGTGGAATCAGGACTCATCCTCAGGTGACCCTTATCAGATTGATTAGGACCATCCAGGGCTCCCTCTGGTGGCAGATGGGGATCCTGACAGAAACTCTTATCAGGATGGTAAATCCCATCGTCCTTGGATGTCATAAAATAAGGCTGATGACCAGCAACGCTTAGAACAGAAACAACTTAGAACAGATGCAACTAATCTCTAACTGCTTTCTTTACTGCCTCACTTGAGTGTTTGATTTGATTAAAATTCAGTTTTAAAATGATAAATCATCACTAACCTAAGAACTATTGAAATTTGACAGCACCCTCAACCAAAATGGTGCCTGTTGATTAAGACGATGGCAAATATTGGGCAAGTCTTCAATACTTTTGACCATTTAGGCAAAAAATCAATCAATATTGAATTGATGCTAATTCCACTGCAAGAGACACACCAAAAAAAAATCTGTTGAAGCTATTTTTATCAGACCATCTTCTTTTGCTTCTTTTGGTGTCTGGAGGAAGTAACCATGGTATCAAAACCCAGTCTTCCCTACAGGGTATCCTCACCAAGGCCACGCTTTCGAGCTCATCTGGGAGGTTTTTGGGATAGCTGTGAAACTTAAACCCTTCATCATCCTGGTCTGCCACTTTACACCCACCTTTAAATCGATCTAATGAGAGCTGTAAGTCTTTTTTCTTCCATTTAAAATGAGTGACGATGCAAATCAAATTTAAAAAGCAATAAAAACAACAGTCCCCTAATTGCAAGTTTCTACAGGTATTTTTGCTTTTGTTCATCAGCGAGAATCTTACAAATACAATCATCACATTTTCAAGTATTGGATGTGTAAAAAAAAAATGTGTCTGCTCATTTGTTTCCTGGACGGAGCGACAGCCAGAACAGCACTGCAGAGTTTCTGTGCCGAGAGCTGCCAAATCAGGAAGCATCCCAGAAACACTGTGACATCTGCTGCGTTGTAAAATGTTGTTATGGCTTCCTTTTTATGGCGCTGGATTTGCTTTCTGGAGGACATAAACCGAACAGAAGACAACATCAACAAAAAAAGTTCGGAGGCAGGGACAGAGAACTGCATATGGCAATAATAATAAAATTGCTGAGTATTACACAGCACAACACTTTAAAAAGCATTTGGCTTCATTTTTGCTAAGGAGGTCTGACCCATTCATCAAGATGAAACATCTACAGGAGTTGGTATCTTTTGAATGTCTAGATCAATACCACAAATAAGATTTAAGTCGACTTGGATATGAGCTGGGTTT
This sequence comes from Neostethus bicornis, assembly GCA_902685375.1. NCBI lineage: Eukaryota > Metazoa > Chordata > Actinopteri > Atheriniformes > Phallostethidae > Neostethus > Neostethus bicornis. Next base: position 5,889,921 of record CACRXE010000076.1, on the reverse strand, counting down.
CTTTTTTCAACTACTCGAATATATTTAAAAGGAGGAGAAAAAACTATTTAAATGTTACACAGCTAAATTAAGCATGAGAAAACTAATTTTCTGGCTCCAACGACTGCAGCAGTTGGAGGCTCAAATCGCCAAAAACATTTTTGTTTTCATATTTTACCACCATCTGCTGAATTAAAAGAACAAATCTATTTCTGAAACTAAATAGCCGAGCGATGTTATTGTTTCTGTATTCCACATGGATACAAGTTTCAAAAAAAGAATAGAAACCAGAAAGTTTCTCATCCTGAGGAGTTATTGATAACAAACAAAAACGAACCCCAAAAGACGACGGTGTGAGTTATTGGATCATCAGTCAACACAAAGCAAAGATAGATGGGCTAATATGCTACCTGAGGGGGGTTTTCTTTCTCCCTCTTTGAGAAAAGGCTAAGGAAATAGATAATAACAGAACTTGTAGAAAATTTATGTGAAAATCTAAGTTAGGGTGTAGCATTATGCATAGAAATGATCTACTGAAAAATGTGATGGACGACAACTATTTGTCACGTATTTTAGCCTCGGGAAGATCTTAATGTTACGGATTCATCTTTGTGCTGCTTGTACAAACTGGTTTGCAATTTATTTTAAAACTTCTTGACATTTTTAAATTAGTATAGAAAAAAACAAGTTGGAAAAACTTGGTGTAAAGTAGTAAATGAATGGTAGTTCGATTTTTCTGTTTTTCTTTTCAACTTTTTAGTCGCAAGATTTTTGGCACTAACATTCCAGTCTCTGTGGCTTTCAAATTTTGTTGAAGCAGATAACAAAAGAGATGATTTTTTTTGCGTTACCACAAAATCAGAAAAAGGATTGTATTGTGCTGATAGCAAGGTCAGTTTTAGAAGCCCAAAAATGTACAATGTTCATTGAATAATGTATTTTTTTATGAATAAGAAAGACAGTACTTAACAAAGAACGCAAGCAAATCTAAGAAATGCCATATTTGGAGATTGTATTCACCGACCTGTTCTGATTTTATCGTCAACCTGCAGTCACTGCAGCAATAATTTTGTGATGTACAAACTGAAGTTTAGAATAAAAATGGAAAACTGCTGGGTTTTTCCTAACAAAAAAGTCTTAAGATTTACAGAAAATAGTCTTTCAAAAAAAAAATTCTCTGATGAGCAGCTGCAGTCCGAACCATTATGTCTAGAGAATGAATCGATTGGTTGTAGATAAAAGAAAGGAAATAAGACTGAAAACATTTTGCCTTTTTCGGCAGTCCCGTTTGCTAGTAATCAAACAATATGATGGATTTTTTTTTAGACTACGTGCAGTCCCATCTGGGTATTGTCGCTGACCACAGTTTGTCAATCTTTTGATGGAAACTCTTAAGGGGTGTCATGATGTGGAGCTGAGGCTAAAAATATACCCTTGACACAACAGACAGGTTCAGATGGAAAATCACAAGCAGATTTATTAGATTGATAAAAAGTCCAAATAAAGAAGACAAAACAGATTAATTAGGCAGGTTCTGATGTAGGAGCTGGAGCCAAAAACCGGATAACAGGTCAAGCATGATAAACAACGAACTGGCGAAGAGTGTTCTTCTTCTTCTTCAAGTCGTTTCCGGCAGGCTATACGCTCGAGTGCGCAATGCTGCCCTCCACCGGTAGACCAATCCACACCCAGCCTCCAGAAAATCCACAGTTAGATTTTCAAGAATCCAACTGTGTTAGATTCTTGAAAAAAGGCCAGATAAAAAAGCACGGCTTCTCCAACTTGCCCTTCCAACGAAAACAACATCGACCTAAGCGAAAAAACGGCTAACCCTGTGTCTGCCAATTGAACAAAAAGATGTCTTCTTTCGCGACTGTATTTGCTGCATGTCAACATCACATGAGCAACCGATTCAACCCTGTGTCTGCCAATTGAACAAAAAGATGTCTTCTTTCGCGACTGTATTTGCTGCATGTCAACATCACATGAGCAACCGATTCAGCGTTTCCACACTCACAAACTGTTCCATTTATGCTGCAGCAGATGAGTAGATGAGTTTCAGGTGTGACTAGTTGCACACACACAAACAAGAGGGAAGGGGGAAACAGAACACAGAGGGGGAACAGACTACTCTCCTGAAAAGGGGGTAATATTTTTTTATATATATACAGTATATATCATGTGATCTTGTCAACTATACAAATGATAGTAATTACTAAACCACATGCACACACAAATGTGATTTCTTGTCATATTTGGATATATTAATTTATTCATTTTTCCATCTCGTTAATCCAGGATGTTTCTTTAGATGTGTAACTGTTTAGCTTAAGAGTTTTTTCCATGTTTTTATTGGTGGATGTATAGGCGACGTTCCAACTGAAGCCAGTCAGTTGGACGTATATACGTACGCACTTTCACCATGTTCGTTTTTTTGGAAGGAAACCTTGTTTCCACAGCTTATTTAGCTCTGAAAAAAAAAGCCCAAATGGCAGAGATTGATCTTCCACTGCAATTACACGCAACGCTTTTCATCCCAGACAGATTGTTCTATTCAAGCAGGTTTGTGATTGTCATCAAAGTAACAAACAATTACTTTGACAATAAACTAATCACAAAGATTGTGATTGTTAATAGACTAATTGAATGTGTGGCATATGTATAGTAATTATCATTACAGCAGCATGTTGCTGCTTTCATATAACTATGGCTCCGAGCCATGTTTTTCATTGTTTTGCCGTCTAAAAATAAAGACAGCCAAGACAATAACTCATCCATCATTTATCAGTAAACATTTGAACTAAAATAAACTTCAGAATCATGTTCTTTTCTGAACAAATCCCCTGTCAAATAGCTGCCGAGAATCCAACTCGAAAGTCATTAAATGTGCATGGTAGGTGGGACTTGTAACGTTGAGAACGATTTTAGACTTGGGAATTAAAAATCTGTTTTCCTTACGTAACATTTTGAAAGTGGAAGATAAAAATAGAAATCAAATACAGCAGGTTTATTTCCTTGAACCTGTTCCATTTGTACATACACATGCCTATAAAAGTAAACAGATGTATGTATATGTACCTATAAAAACAAACAAAACACATAAAAAATGGCATCATATTAGATGTCCTGAGATTAAAACCTTGAAAGATGATCTATAAAACCATTGAACATGAATCTAAAATCAATCATGTTTCTTTCTGATACATGAATGCTACTGTTTGTATAATGTAATCATCTGTATGAGTGGAGCCTTTTTTACTCTGAGGACAGACCTTGAGCAAATCTCACTGGTAAAAAGTATTCACACTCAGTCTTTCACATTAAATTCTGCATTCATCTTGCAGTTTCCTTTCTATTTTGTTCATGCAAAAATATTCCCATTTGACTTTAAATTTAATCACAAACTCAAATCGTGACTGGGTTTTGTGTTTGTATTTGCAGGGCGTTATCTATGCAAGAAATATTGGTATCACACTGTTTTTTATTCATTTTGTGACGAGTAAATTTTTATAAAATAAATTACAAACAGCTTTAGAGCCCACTCTTCTGACATATAGATGTCACTTTAACCCAGTGCTTCTCAAATAGTGTGGCGCGCCCCCCTGGGGGAACGCGGCGCGATGCCAGGACGGGGGGCGGGCAGCAGAGGGCGGAGCGTGTTTTTTTTTTTTTTTTTGCCGTACTTGAATAAAATGTAATTGCACATCCACTACAATAGTTGGCGCTCTCATTGTCAGAGTGTGCGCAAAGAGTATTAACTCTATGGTGTCGAGGTTTTTTGCACCGAACATTCTCGAACACAGCACAGAGCAAGCAAGGTATAGGCAGTGGAGTAAACACAAACCCTCAACAGACACCAGCGCGAAATATTTTCTTTTTTCTGGGCGCGGGGCGCGCAACAGGAAAGAATTGAGAAGCACTACTTTAACCCTTTAACGCACAAAAGGTTTTCATCTTTCTTACTCGGAATGGGTGCCCACGCTTTCGAACGTACAGGAAACTGGAAGTGAACATCTGCCTGGAATTGCAATTCTGGTTTCCTGTTTAAATAAACAATTTTTTAATGTGAGTTGCCACGAACACGTTCGAACGTTTGCCCGATTGCTAGTTCACTACGCCCGGTAAGGGATTGCGGAAAATAAAAAGTCAAATTCAATTTTCACAAAATTGTTATTTGCTGTAATTGCGTTTTGTGTTTAAGCTTTTAGCAAATCAGGTGTTGGTAAGATTTTGGGAAATAACTACTGTATGTGAGTTCTGTTATTCACTGATATGTTATCTACATATTTTCTCTATTCTTGGTCTAGGTTGAGAAACATCTACTTTTGTCTTATTTTATTGAGCTATATGTTTGATGGCAATAGCTGAAATAGGAACTTTAGGTGATGTAAAGAAAGCATTGTATTAATTACAGGAACGTCTTTGTAATCCTTCATTCCTCAGATCGAAAATGATTTCCTGATGAAAATCGAAATGTCTCGATCATTAATTACACTGTCCGGAAGACAACTTTGAAAACATTTCTATGAAACACCACGGAAATGTTTTTGCAATGACAAATTTGAAAAAAAAAGGATGGAAGAGTTGTCAGCACCCATAAATCACAAGATAGTTTGAAGACATCTTCAGACTGAAAGTAATTTACTTGACAGAAACAAATAATTAATTCTTTATTTTATTTAAAGTTTTATATCCATCCCTCAATGGGAAAATTTCTGTGCTTCATTTCACCGCAGCAGGCAGCCACGATGGCACCGATAGTGGGAGAAACGAGAGTTAGGTGTCTTCCCCAAGGACACCTAGACATGAGCTCAATGGGTTTTAAACAGGTTTTTCCTGGTCCAAGGGCGAACACTCTTACACTGAGCCTCCCCAAAATAAGAATATAAGACAACATTTAGAAAAGAAATAGAGAATTGTGTGAATGATTCTGCAGCAGGTTTTCATCTATAAAGGAACCATTGAGTTTCTGAACCAGAAATTAAAACCCTCCGAGAAAAGTTACAGTGCATTAGGTTTGAGTTTGAAGTGCTGATGAAAAATGGGGTCAAAACCAATTGATGGACCTTGAATATAATAGTAGATTTTTTATGAGCCAGAAGAAAATCCCAAGCCCGGAGATGCACATGCATTCAGGCATATTGCATGGAGATGTAACCATATGTGAATTTGTTGCCACGCATCCACATGTTTGCATTGGCTGGCAGCTCAGCCTGGTGGAGGTAAGGAAATGAATTACAGTGGCAGCTTTTTCTTACACCTGCCATCCTACATGTGGTAAAAATAGCTTAAACTCGCCATGGTTCAGGAACTTGTCACATCCCAAAAAATACTGCAAAGAAAGAGATTCGTGAGAAAAATAATTAATCTGTGAAAGTCCCATGGACCTAATTTAGAAAGATTAAAAATGTCTTCTATCACATTTATTCTTATAATTAGCATTTGCCTTTGTAGAGGTCCAGGGGTTGTAAAGAATTCCGCAGTGGTCTGAAATATCTAGAAGCACATTTGTGTCAACGTTTCAACAAATTATTGAACCTTAATAAGCCAGTACCTTTGCTGACATCTACTGTCATTGAATTTATTGCTTCTTAACATTTCAGTAGCTTTGTGTAACACTATCGGACAAGCGAGTATGTGGTTTATCAGAAAAAATCTCAAGGCTTTACATTTTGCTTCAATTCTAGTCTTTTTTTTCTCTATTTTATCTATGGGGTTTTGTTGTGTAGTTCTACCAAAAAATTGGATGAGAAAAAATAGTTTTGTCTACTTTATGTGTGCTTCAATGTGAGCTTCAAGGCTACCGAGTCTCGAGTTCACATAAGCTGGACGAGCATTACCTAAAACAGGGGTGTCCAAATCCGGTCCTCGAGGGCTGGTGTCCTGAAGGTTTTCCATATGTTCTTGCATCTACACACCTGATCCAGTTCATTGAGTCATTGTTCCAAATTCTATTGGCTGTTAATTTCACTTTCTGTGCATCAGCTGTATTGAACTAGGAACACAATGAAAACCTTCAAGACACTGGCCCTCGAGGACCGACTTTGGACACCCCTGACCTAAATGCATCATCTTACAAAAGAAATTCGTCTCTTCACTGAAGTTAAGATTAGATTTCTAAACCCTGTCTCAAACATATAAAAGTTCAGTTGATTTTTTTTGACAGTAAAACTTTATTTCACCTTCATCTACAAGTAACTAGGAGATTGTAAATGTCTTTTTCAAGAGTGCCCCAAAACAAGAATGTTCCAATAGGGACCCAACACACATATTTTTTGGAGTATGTGAGGAAGCCTCCTACTCCATTGGGAGATTAGTCCATTGGGAAGGACTCTATTGGGAAGTCACCAGCTGCCTCAACCCGGGCAGCCCCAGGGCAAAAAGGTACTACCACAACTAGCTTGCTTCACTGGGTGCATGGAGCGTAGACAAAATCAACGGGCTAGTTTTAAAACTGAGCACCTCGTGGAGACTCTATTGTCTTTAGAGACAGAATGATACCAGCAGGGAGGAAACTGGAGTACCCAGAGAAAACCACACATAGATAGATAGATAGATAGATAGATAGATAGATAGATAGATACTTTATTGATCCCGAGGGAAATTTGTCACGGCATCTGTTGCTCCCATTCTCACATCAGGACACACAATTTACAGCAGTTCAAAATAAAAAATGAAACAGATAAGAAAGATTAAAACAAGTCAAAAGGCTAAAAATGATAAAGTGCTTCTATGTAAAAGTCAATCAGTAAAACAGTAGGATTCAGTAAAATCACTGCAGCTCTCTACTGCTCCTGCCCGACGTGGCTGCATTAAAAAGTCTGATTGCATAAGGCACAAAAGAATTTGTCAGTCTGTTCGTGGAGCATCTCAGTGAGCGCAGTCTGGTACTCACAGAGCTCCTCTGTTTGGAAAAGACTGTGTATAGTAGGTGACTCTGGTTGAACAGGACAGATCTTAACTTGGCCAATGTCCTTTGCTCCACCACCTTCACCACGCATTCCAGACCAAGTCCAACCACAAAGCCAGCCCTTCGAACGATACGGTCCAGCTTCTGAGTGTCCTTTTTCCTCACACTGCCCCCCCAACACACAACTGCATCAAATAAAACACTGGACACAATTGCCTGATAAAACATGTTCAGCAGTGTGGGACAGACCTTGAAGGAGGCCAGCCTCCTTAAAAAGTACATTCTGCAACTGGCCTTTCTTGTACACAGACTCCATGTTTTTAGACCAGTTCAGTTTGTTGTCCAGCTGAAGACCGAGATACTTATATGAGCTCACCACCTCCACCTCCGCATCCTTGATGGCAATAGGGCGTACGGTGGAGGGGGCTTGTTGAAAGTCCAGCGCCATCTCCTTGGTTTTGGAGATGTTCAGCTGGAGCTTATTCAGTTCACACCAGCTCTCGAATCTCTCAACTAGGTTTCTGTACTCTCCTTCTTCCCCTTTCCTTACATATGCTACAATTACAGTGTCGTCTGAAAATTTCTGCATGTGGCATGTGTCTGAGTTGTACTGGAAATCGGTGGTATAGAGTGTGAAGAGAAGGGGGGATAAAACAGTGCTCTGAGGTGCTCCAACACTACAGATTAGTGTGGGGGAGGTCTGATCCCCCATCCGGACGAACTGTGGCCTGTTCTTGAGATAGTCCGTTATCCAGTCTACCAGGTGGGTCTCCACACACATGAAGTTCAGTTTATCCTGAAGGAGACTGGGCTGGATGGTCTTAAAGGCACTAGAAAAGTCAAAGAAAAGCATCCTCACAATACCACACCCACAGTCGAACTCCTGACCTTCTTGCTGTGTTTATGCTAAGCTGAATCGCAATGTTAGTTTCCGACTTCGATTACGACTAATCAGACTCAAACAGCCACATCTTAATAAAAATGACTGAATGTTTTTTTTAAAACTATCAAAGTTTACCAACTTTATTTGAGTAGTAGCTTTAATTATTTTACTTTGAAACAAACGTAATTTCTTGTGCCATTCCAAAATTAGTTACTGATTTTGAAGCATGATTTATAACCTAAGCTAGTAATTTTTGCAGATTGGTTTATTAGTAACGCTTACCAAATATGAACAGCAACAACATATTTTATTTGTGTCATAATTATATTAATTTACTAGAGAATTTATGCATGTACAAAGTATATAAGATTGATTCTTTGAGCCATAGGGCTATGCCTCAAACCAACATGGCCACCTTCAAGTTCTCCTTCCTCACCTTTTAATTATTACACATTTTATGATAGGAATTAATTAAGAGTAGTGGCTCATAACTACATCATCTTCATTACTGTTCCTAATGAACTCAGTGTCCTAAGTAATTTCTGTGTCTTTATATCACTTAAGGGATTTTTTTTCCCCTAGTCTTTTTTTGTTTTAATCCTTTGAGATTTATTTAAAAGAAAATCAATAAAAATGTTTTAGTTTTAATTCGAATGTAGCTCACCAGCAGGATCTATAGCTTCTACACATATAGATATGTACGTAAAAAATGCTGTGTAAAGTTTGACCCAACGTCATTGTCATGAGCTTATATCTTTGCCCTCAGGGAGTGGAAAGTCCTGAATGTGATTGGACGCCTTGGAGTGTTAATGTAACCTTGTACCGGGTGATAGTTGTCTGATGATTTGGCTCGTGTAGAAGGAAAGGCAATGCAGACGTCTCTCTGCTTTCGTCCTGCTCGGGATGAGCAAGAGGTATATATTAAGATGGTACTTTTGGCTGCTGACCAGTTTCCCTCTACACACACACATACACGAACATCACAAAGCACTATAGGTGGCTGTTAATCATATTATCCTTGTGAATGAGGTAAGCAGCGTGGTGTCTTAAGTACATTTCTGTGAGGTGTGCTGTCATTATACACACAGCATGTTGGACCATGTACACAACACACACACACACATACACACACACACACACACACACACTATTAAGCAGGGGTAAATTGCAAGAGGTTTAATTCATTATACTGCACACTGGTACTTGTCTGTTTGTAGCAACCTTGAGCTGGATATTTAAATGTATTTTTTATTTATTTATTTTCTACGACTCCCCAACATTATCACCTCAATAGATTACTTTTATTTCTCGTGAATTTCCACAGCCATTTAACATGTATCATCAGCATACGTTGGTCGTGAAGGGTTAGGAACAGAATATGGGCTATAGGCTATATTTCAACATACTAACCTGAACTTTCAAGACTTAAATCTCTTCAATGTTATCACACTCAATCTTTCTAAAATGTTTATGTAGTGGCATCAGAGGCCTCCTTGTCTTGCTCCACAAATATAAACACACAAACTTTCTATATGAGTCTTGAAACTCCAGGTTGACATGTTGGAATACAGCCTATAGACTGTTGAAAAATTAGATTATATTACTATGGTGTTTGCTTTTTTGTTATAGATTTAAAAAATATTTAACATTTTATTGTTATTATTACTTTAAAAATTGAGTGGTGTAAAAGTTCACAACAAAATATAGCAGCACAAAACATGAATAAGTACATACGTAGGTGGTCACATTGACAGTCATGGCGCCTGCAGGTTGATTTAGAACGCGGCAGTCCTAGTGTTGACTCCAAACACTATGAGATTGACCAAATTTTTACATTGGAGCCATTGGTCGGTTTAATGAGCTCTCCAAATTTAACCAATGAACAGTTGCGTGATTTCAAATTTCTTGTTGATAACAAAAGAAAAGAATAGACAGGGTTAACATTTTAAGGTGGCAACTGGAAGTTAGATAGCTTCCAGAAACCACAACAAAGTGCACAAAATTTTATCATTTTCCAAATGGCATAAAGAAATTATGCATGGTGTCTTTTTGGATGATTTGGATATCACTCTTTTCCTGATGTCCAAACAGTAATTGCATAAAGAATAATCACACGAAGAATAGCTTATTTGTAATTCTTATTTGAATATCAGGTGTATTTGCTTAGAATCAACAGTCCAGAGTCCAGAGAGTGTGGAAAAGAGGTGAAGAAGCCTGTGCAGGCAGGCTGGAATGGGTGGAGAAAAGTATCAGGTGTGATGTGTGATTGAAGAGTTTCAGCTAAAATGAAAGAAAAAGTGTACAAAACCGTGATGAGACCGGCCATGTTGTTTGGTCTAGAGACAGTGGCACTGAGGAAAAGAGATGGAGGTAGCAGAGATGAAGATGCTGAGGATCTCTCTGGGAGTGACCAGGATGGACAGGATTGGAAATGAGTACATCAGGGGAACAGCACATGTTAGAGGTTTTGGAGATAAAGTCGAGAGACCAGATTGAGATGGTTTGGACATGTGCAGAGGAGCGAGAGAGAGTACATCGGCCGGAGGATGCTGGATTTGGAACCACCAGGAAAGAGGCCTAGAGGAAGACCAAAGAGGAGGTTCATGGATACAGTGAAGGAAGACATGAAGATATTTGGCGTGATGGAAGAAACTGACTTGCTGTGGCGACCCCTGAAGGAAAATGCCGAAAGAAGAAGAAGACATCGGGTGTATTTCTATTTTATTTTAAAGCAATTAGCAGATTTTTAATAACAACAGAATACAAAGTTTGTTTCTCTACGACAAGAAAATGAACATGACTCAGTGATGGTTTACCGGAATTGTCTTTTTTAATCTACGAATGTAATATACTTTCCATTTAAAAAAAACCCAACAAATTGTATGTTCTACTATTTTTAATCTAGTTGGTTTAACAAGAATGTTTGACTTCCAAACAGCAAGTGATTATTCAAAGTCAGACTGTTTCTCCAGACTAATACACACACTGCGCGTGAGTTAAACCCGGTGCAGTACATCCTAAAAGTTGCCAAGTGAAGGTTTCCCTGGATGGAGCAGATATTTGATCATTGCTGTACAGAGAAAACTCAATAGTCAGTTCACGGCTCAATCTATTCCCTGGTCCACCCATCGACACTGTGAAATCAATATGTAATTTATCTGTGATAAAGCCGGATCTGCCTTGGGATGGTTAGTACTTGTTGGTACTTTCAGTGTTTAACTCTGTGTTTGTGTCATGAGAGTACACGGAAGCTTAGCACAACTGGTTAAAAGGTGACGTCTTGCATAGAGGAGCGCTGCAAGCGTTCAACACTGATGAGTTCAAAGAAAAATAAATGATTGCTTCGATGAGAACCGTGTTGTTAATGATGTGTGAGTATTTGTGCCCAGGATGCAGCCTGGCAGACTTATGACTTTCTTCTTCTTCTCCTTTCAGAATTCCCCTTTCAAGAGTCGCCACAGCAAGTCGGCATCTTCCAACTAATCCTATCTTCTGCATCCTCTTGGGTCACGCCAACTAACATTATATTTCAACTCTGGGGAGCCCAACAACTCTTACTGAATACTTCTAAATGGCTAGTGCAGGCATGGGTAAACTATGGCCCATGGGTCACATGCGGTCCGTTAAACGTTTTGATGTGGCCTGCCGAACTTGGAAAAAAAAAAAAAAAAACCTTTTCAATGTTTTATTTCTCCTGCAATTCTGATGTTTCCTCACTAGATGGCACACTCTAGATTTATTAAGTTTGTTGAGAAAACAACAACTCTGCTTCCATTAAAACAAGTGTGTCTCCATAATGTGCACGCTGTCAAAATAAACAGTATGCACAGATATGAAAAGCCGTTGGGCCTAATACACGCATGTAATCATGCATTTTAAATGTTAAAACAAGTAAAATGTTACATCAAGCGTTTAGATTTCAAACCTTGCGCCACTAAATGCACGTTTTTAAGCACCATCACACTAGATTTCACACCTAGTGCCGCTAAATTTGAAATATAATGATCTTGATGTAACATTGTGTAATGTAATGCTCACACTCTAGAATGTGCGGGAATAATTACAAATTGCTAAAATCAAGAAATCAAAGTGATTCACCAGCTGTGGCCCATTACTCATCATCCCAAAATTTTTTTCTTATCCCTCTATTCCACAATTTATTAGTATCTAAATATTTTCAGAGCACATACTGGACCCCCAACGAATGAAGGCTGTTTCAAGTGATATTAGGAAAGTGAATTATTAAAATCTTTTACAACACAATTAAAATGCAGGAATGAGATGTAGACTCTTCAGCAAGTGGCATCATATCTTTTTATCTACTCACAAGTATTAGCCTCAATTTAATTTTTCATAGAGCTACCTTGACTTCGTACTTTACTGCTGAACTTTTAATTTTCATTACTTTTCAAGAGATATTTTAAATATGTTTTTATTTTATGTTTTCTGTACCCATTTAATTGAATTATTGGGAATTACTTGAGGCTTGTACATGAACATACTGTACATTACATCCTGTGTCCTAAATCTTATTTTTTTCCTAATTATGTTCCCGGTAACAATATAACAGTGTTTATGGAATGTTTAACATCAGCACTGCCCAAACCAGAAAGCTGTCACCCATCATATTACAAACTAAAAGACCAGCTCTACTCCGAGCTCCTCCTTGATGGCAGAATTCTTCACCCGATCTGAAAGTCAAAAGCCTAGCCAACATGTGTTGGAAGCTTATTTCGATCGCTTGTATCTGCACTCTCGTACTTTCGGCCATCACCCACAGCTGCGGACCATAGGTGAGAGTGGGAATGTAGATTGACTTGTAAATCGAGAGACTTGGATGTTGCATGTCTTAAATTATGTACTACATGAACTTTAAAAAAGATTTAAGCTTTGCTTGTGAAAAACTAAACAATTTTATTTGCACTCTACTCATTTAAGGGGCGGGAAGGAGAAGCTGACGGAGAAGTTCAGAGTTCACGTTGGGTGGGACTTGACTTGAAACACTGGCCTTTGTGTGTGGGGTTTGGATGTTCTCCCGGGTATGCGTGGGTTTTCCTCAGGTACTCCGGTTTCCTCCCACCCTCCTAAGACATGCCTGTTAGGTTAATTAGCCACTACAAAATTGCCCCTTGGACCGAGTGCGTGTGGATGGTTGTGAGTGTGTGGTCCCACAACAGACTAGCGACCTGTTCGGGGTCTACCCTCCTCTCGCCTAAAATCCTCCGGGATTTGACCATCAACCCGTTAGTGATAAGTAGTTCTGAAGACAAAACAAAACTACTCTCAGTTTAAACCTCAACTAATGATTGCTTTTTTAATCCTCATTTTTATTCCTCTGCCTACAAATGCATGTTTTATTGTAGCTAAACCGACATCTTGCCTTCACCTCTTTGCAGCTTTTGCTGAAAGGAAAACGTCTTTCCTTTTTTGTACAACTTTCCACCTTCTCCTGCCAGGCATCCAGACTCTATCAAGCTGTTTGTTGTGACTGTATTATTGGAGGAAGCCATCCTGTCTCAGCTTTGGTTTTGGGATGTGTGCTACGTGCCACAGTGACCTGCAGGGCGTTGTGTGATTGATCGCACCATTGCGAGAGAGATTACTATGCTATGATGCAGAGGCAAATTAATCATTCTGACACTGTGGCTGACATGTAATTTCTTCACTGCACGTAAGCAGGGAACCTCCAGCAGGAGGAGAGCTCGAATATGAACAATGTTTATGTTGAAGAAGTGGAGTTATTTTCCATTTTTACAGGTAAATTAACCATTATGAAGGAGTGTTGGACATTGTCAAGGGCCATGTGTCAAATGTGCTCAAAGCCAGGAGCAAATTGAATCTTATATTAGAATTTTAAATAAAAACTTTTGTCATTAATATATAACTACCAACCTGGGCAGAGATGTATTTTGGCTTTTGATAAAACATACAAATGTAACAACCATTTTTTCTTCTTTCGCCATTTCGCCATTCACAGGTCGCCACAGCAAGTCAGTTTCTTCCATCTAACGTATCTTCTGCATCTTCTTCGGTCACGCCATCTATCTTCATGTCTTCCTTCACTGTATCCATGAACATCCTCCTTGGTCTTCCTCTAGGCCTCTTTCCTGGTGGTTCCAAATCCAGCATCCTTCTTCCTATATACTCTCTCTCTCTGTTTTCTGAACATGTCCAAACCATCTCAGTCTGGTTTCTCGAACTTTATCCCCGAAACCTCTAACATGAGCTGTCTTCATTTGTAAACCTGTCCATCCTGGTCACTCCCAGAGAGATCCTTAGCATCTTCATCTCTGCTACCTCCATCTCTGCTTCCTGTCTTTTCTTCAGTGCTACTGTTTCTAGACCAAACAGCATGGCCGGTCTCACCACGGTTTTGTAAACTTTTCCTTTCATTCTAGCTAAAATTCTTCTATCACACATCACACCTGATACTTTCCTTCACCCGTTCCCGCCTGCCTGAACACGCTTCTTCACCTCTTTTCCACACTCTCCATTGCTCTGGACTGTTGATCCTAAGTACTTAAAATCTTCCACCTTCTTTATCTCTTCTCCATGTAACCTCACTTTTCCATTTGGATCGCTCTCATTCACACACATGTACTCTGTTTTACTCTGACTAATCTTCATTCCTCTTCTTTCTAGTGCAAACCTCCACCTCTCCAGCTTTTCCTCCACCTCTTCCCTCCTCTCACTACAGATCACAATGTCATCTGCAAACATCATTGTCCATGGGACATAGACCATTTAATGATTTTTTAAATTTAATTTTGCAAAAGAACACAAATTCAAAAAATAGCAAAAACACAAACTAACAAAACAACAAGACAAAAATATGAAGAATGTTTTTAAGTTTGAGATTTATTCAAGAAATTCAGGACTGAAATAAGTTGGAAAATAAAAAAAGAAACTTGGCAAACAGCAAAGACAAACTATTAAGGTGTTGGAGGAGAAAACAGGATTTTATGTGAACACAAGAGATCAAAAAACTTGCAAAACTAATTTCCATATAAAATACTGGAGAATTTTTCAAACAACAAAACAGAGTTCAATGTTTAAACTTCACACTTTCAATATCAACACACTTTGAAATTTGCTTTTGAAAGTATACATATTCACAAAATAGCCAAAATTAGAGGAACGCATCACAGTTTTTATGTTTCAATATGTTATTCCCTCAATTTAGACAAGTTGATACACTCCTCTGTAGAATCTGTATGTATCCTATCTTGCTCTAAAAATGTGCCTGTTTCTCTGTACTGCTGTAGAAAAATAGTAGCCAGGCCAACCCACCTAGTGCCCCCATTCCATTCCGTCATCTTCCACTTATCCGGGGCCAGATTGCGACGGGAAGCCCAGGCTTCTCTCACCCCAGCTGCATCCTCCAGCTCACAAGTCGTCCCCCAGTCAGCTGTTAGACATGCAGTAGTCTCTCCAGTGGGTCCGGGGTCTGCCTCTCCTCCTTGAGCCGCCACCTTATTGTGGTGGAGGGTTTTTGCGCCCCAATGATCCAAGGAGCTGTGTTGTCTGGGGCTTAATGCCCCTCTAGGGTCACCCAAGGCAAACAGATCATAGGCGAGGGGCCAGATAAGGCACGGCTCAAACATCCCTTGAGCATGGCCAAGTTGCCCTTGCCCGGACGTGGGTCACTGGGCTCCCCTGCCCCTTTGGAGCCAGGCACAAGAGTGGGGCACGAGAGCGAGCGCCTGGTGGCCGGGCTTTTACCCATTGGGGTCCGGCCGGACTCAGCCCAAACAGGGGACATAAGCCGGCTTTAAAGTGGACTCACCGCCTGCAGGAGGGGCCATAGAGGTCGGGTAAAGGAGGAAATGGGTGGCAGCCTAGCACCTCCACTCAGTTTAATTTCACTCCAGTTACTAGATCAAGGGATCAGATATTAGATATTAAAGATCCCTGAAGAAGAATAACCATCCACTCATTGAGTAGCGATGACATGGTCGCATCAAACACAAGAGTCCATCCAGGTTTGTTCGTAGTTCTATAGCTGATCATGAAGGTTGATCAAACTATACGTTATGTATTAGTCACGATTCCCAAAACTGAGAATTTAGGGCCAGAAAAAAGAATGTTTCTGGCTTTCTGTTTCTGATCAAAAGTAGAGTAAAAAATTGGTGGTCATCGGTGGATGAAGCAGTCTTCATGGGATAAACTTCCCTTAAGGAGACCTCATTCAGAACTGTAACTCGAGGCTTTTGTGACCTTATAACCCTGCTGCGAGAGCAGTTTCTTGGACTAGACGTTTCATTTCTTACTCATCCACTGGTGCAGGGTTACGCAGAGTTCATTGAGGTTCCACATGAGGTTCCACTGATATTTGCTTGCACAATAATTTTAATTATTGCTATTCATGAACAGTTTTTGGGGTGAATTGAAGGGTAAAAAAAGTCAGTGATCCAAAAAAAAATTCAAAGTTTGATTAATAAGTAGATCAGTAGCAATCGTTCAAAAGTGATAAATTTACATTCATACCAAAACGATCATCTACTTTGCAATCTCTTAAAAATAAGAAATCCAAAAGGTTGTATTGGTCCGTCTGGAGAGAGATGGAGCAAATGGTTTAAATATATTTTTGTGGTTTTTAAATTCTGCATATGTGTGTTTGAAGACAGTTTTGACTTATAATTCTCTAATTAACATAAAAATGAAGCTTTTTCAGAGTGTCCTTGGCCTTGGTCACTACAGCACATAACAAAATTTCCACTGCTTCCAGCGACCCGTCACAGGGTTTCTGACACAGACTAACAAGACCAAAGGCCACATTTGGACAAATCAGAATCAATTTTGCTTTCTGTCTCCAAGATGGGAGATGGCTTGTGCTGACTTGGTGCTGTGCCTTTTTCTGGCTGGTCTGTTTTTTTAAGTTAAAAAATGTGAATTTTCTGGGAGATTTGTTGCCTGAAGCATTCAGCAGCACATGTAGTTTTTTTTTTTTTTTGGGTAGGGGTTAGGGTAATCAAGTCAGAAGGGAGATGGTTGATCTTTTTTGACAGTGGCAGACAAAAATAAAGAACAAGAAAAAAAATGGTCAAGGCTCTGCATGTTGGCCTGATGATAGAAATATTTATTTGTTTCATGTCTACAAGTAGTGCGCCATGCGGTCAGCTTTTTTCACCTAGTACAGCAGGCTGGCCTTGGTGCATCTGGAATATAAAAGATGTAGCCCAAAGAAGTTTCTGTACTTCTTGTCCTGCATGCAGATGGATATTTCAACCACATCCAGAATAAATTAATGATTCAGTTTTGTTAATACCTTCTTAAAAAGCTTACCACAAACCTTATTATTCTCTTCTGTCGTGGCATTTTTTTGTAATTTTTAATATTTTATGTTTGGAAGAAACTGGTATGAGACATTTTTATAGAAGTTACTCCGTTATAGTTTCTAGGAGAGTCAAGTTGAACCTGTGAATTTTTCAGCTTGAAACCACAAATGGGATGAGGGCTTGTCAAGAAACATTAGATTCTTCTGAAATTCTCTGGAGCAAAGTTTTTCAATCAGTATTCCACGGCACACTCGTATTCTGTGAGAGATTGTTAGGTCTGCCGTGGGAAACGATCCTATTTCATCTTGATCGTGATCTGGCGGTAGCGCCAGAAGATTGTTTTTGTTGATCTTATGGTGTTTGTGCAAAACAAAAAAATGGAATTAAGCATATTACTTTGTTTATCGGTATGAAATTTTGTCATTTTATTTAGAAAGGCAGGGCTGTCCTGCGATAGGTTGTTTACTGTAACCATAGCGACCCACTCTGCTCTGCTTCTTCTCTGCTTTTTTGTTGCATGCTGCTATCCAGCCCTCCTAAACACAGGCAGCTATAGTGAATCGTTTTTAACATTTTTGGTTGGTGGTGTGCCTCAAGATTTTTTTCAACGGAAAAACGTACCTTGGCATAAAAAGGTTGAAAAACACTGTACTAGATGGTTGGAGAATGCCTAAATATGGACAAAGTGAAGCATTTTAGTTTTTCAGCTTTAATGTATCATCCTTGATTCTGTTGCAGTTTTTAAATGTTGTTTTTAGCCACATCCATTACATTTTTTTAAAGGTTAAAGGTTCTTCTTGTTGTGTTTGACTTTGGTTAGTTGAGCCTCATATTTGATCCCACCAAAGATTTTGTCAGTTAGAAAAACTACTTTTTAATGCTTTATTTATTTTGAGAACTTCTTCTTCTTCGGCATTTCCCTTAAGGGTCGCCACAGCAAGTCAGTTTCTTCCATCTAACCCTATCTGCTGCATCCTCTTCGGTCATACCAACTATCTTCATGTCTTCCTTCACTGTATCCACGAACGTCCTCTTTGGCCTTCCTCCAGTCATCTTAAAATTCTGGACACTAGCTCAATTTTGACCCTCTCTTTGTCAAAAAATTATTACACACAAAAATCATTAAAATAATCTAGAGTTTTTAATACACCAATGGTCTACATTTAGTAGTCATGATTAAATTTGAATACTTTTTTAAATGTTAATTTCTTTATGTTAGACAGTAATTACATAGATGTATATTTTTTCAATAGAGCCAATTCTATACTAGACTAAAAGAAAATAAAAAGAAAGACCAGTATTTACCAGTACAAAGACAATTAGTCATCACAAAACCATTTTAAATGAATCGATGAGAGAATATGATAGGCAACAGTAAGACTGAAATCTGTGAAGTAGATTGCCTGAAAAACAGGTAAGTAAGAAACTTTTTTCTGGAAACAGTAAGGATTTTCTCCAAGCTGTCAACTTGGAGAATTTTGAATAACTTTTCCACCTTTTAGAGACAAACAGAAAAACCCTGCTAGTGAAATTGTTTTTGTTGTTGTTGTTTTGCTGTTTGCATTGGTGGAAAACTTTTTGGCATGCCACGGAAACTTAAAAAAAAGAAAAGAAAATTGTGATTTTACATTTTTATAGGCACAAATTAGCATGAATGGGAATAGTTTCAACAACCAATACAGATGCTCTTTTTGGAAATCCAACTAAATCTGAATCTGGTTGATCAACTATTTTTTTATTTAGCTAAGGACTTAAAGAACTAATGTGTACGATTTCTATCTCAAGAAATGCTATACCGTTATCCCCAAGAGGGAGTTCTTTCTGCTTATGCCGAATGAACATTTTTACTCTTCTTCTTCTTCTTTCGGCATTTCCCCTCAGGGGTCGCCACAGCAAGTCAGTTTCTTTCATCTAACCCTATCTGCTGTATCCTCTTTGGTCACACCAACTATCTTCATGTCTTCCTTCACTGTATCCATGAACCTCCTCTTTGGCCTGCCTGAACACGCTTCTTCACCTCTTTTCCACACTCTCCATTGCTCTGGACATGACAAATGAACATTTTTACCAATATAGCTTATTTTGCATACATGATGTACCCCATTTTATCTTATTCATTGAGCACAAAAACACATATTTAGCACAGAAACCAAGTAGAATTTAAAAAACAAACAAAAATTTGTTTACTTGGTAAGATTTATTATTATGTAATAATACACAACTCCATTCCGCAAAGCAGCCTCACTATGGTGTGCGTATGTAACAAAACGCTGCCTCTGCAAATGGTTACATATTCATGTACCTGTATCTTAATTTTCCATACCGTCTTCTTCCGCACTTACTTTTCACCAGATACATTTGTTTTTCAGGTGTTTAGACGTAATAGATCAAACATAAAAAGCAGAATATCAATAAGCTGCAGGACGACATGTTAACCTGTGCTGTAGCAGAAGTGATCGATGCATTGATTCCTCCTCTTGTGATGGTGTATCGGGACGTGGAGGTTAGTGCAATGAAGTCGCTTGACCAGTTATTGTTGTTGGGTCATAAGTAAAGCTCGGTTTTAATTGCGCACACAAACATATTGATCATCCCTGAAAAGAAACATCTGTGTACCTTTTGACCTCAGTCTGCTGGTGTAAGGAGCAACACTTTCTGGTGGGAGGACATCAGAATCCATCAATGTGGTTGCTGGATGGTTGGCCCAATCAGCTGAACTGCCGGTTGTATTTTCTCCTAATTTCAACCATTTTTTTTGTGAGCAAGAATGTCTCGATTTAAAGCAATAAAGACAATATGAAAATCAAATGGTCAGATATTGAATGCATATGATGGTCCTGAACCTGTTGGCTTTGTTGGGCCATGTTCTTCAACTCTTGCTGGACTGATTTGCCGCCGAGTGTGAAGCCACCAGGATCAGCGGCTCCAAATCCGAGATGATGATCCTCACCCGGAAAAGTGTGTACTGCCCCCTGCGGGACAGAAATAGGGTCCTGCCCCAAGTAGAGGAGTTTACATATCTCAGGGTCTTGTTCACAAGTGGGAGGAGGATGGAGCAGGAGATCAACAGACAGATCAATAAGGCGTTCACAATAATTAGGGCGCTGCATTGGTCCATGGTGGTAAAAAAAGTACTGAGCAAGAAGCAAAACTTTTGATTTACAAGTCGATCTACGTTCATACCCTCACCTATGGTCTGACCTAGCTATGAGTGGTGACTGAAAGAAAGAGATTGTGGATACAAGCGACCGAAATGAGCTTCCTCCGTAGGGTGGATGGGCTCTCACTCAGAGATAGAGTGAGGAACTCTGCCATCTGGGGGAGCCCGGATAAAGCTGTTGCTCCTCCAGATCGAGAAAAACCAAATGGGGTGGTTCTGGGATCTGGCTAAGATGCCTCCTGAATACCTCGCTGCTGAGTTGTTTCAGACACGTTTCACTGGGAGGAGACCCATAGGCAGACATAGACAATCATTTTTATAGAATTGAGATCCATTAACAGGCTTCATGATGGTCCAGTGGATGGCACAGTGCACTCACAGCAAAACGGTCGTGGTTCAAATTCTGAGTGGGGACGAGGCTTAGAATACTGGTCTTTCTGTGTAGACTTTGCTTGTAATTCCTGAGTATGCATGGATTTTCTCTGGGTACTCCTGTTTCCTCCTGCACTCCAAAGACATGCATGTTGACCGCTATAAAATTGCCTCTTAGAATACGTAAGTGTGTGTGGATGGTTGTCTGTGTGTTGCCCTGTGACAGACTGTTCAGGGTGTAGCCTGCCTTTCGCCTTGAATCAGCCAGGATGGACTCCGGCACCCACCGCGACCCTGTCAGGGATAAGCTGTTTGGAGAATGAATGAATAAGATCCATTAACAAAAGAGCTGTATGCTTTAGGCTTGTGGTGAAGTTTCCCAGTCAGCCACCTGCTAATCTGCAGGTGAGCTAAAAGCTCATTGTCATTGTGAGCTGAGCAAACTGAACTGAATGTGACCCGAAGCGCCTGTGTAAAACAGAAGAGCTGCTAATGATGAAGGGCAGAACGAAGGAGATAACCACACGTCTAATTAAGGACAATGGGCCTCAGGAGATGGGCACTGATATCTCACACTGTACATTGTACTGAAGCATGTTCTGAATCGGGGATTGAAATTAACATTTACTCTGAGCAAAAACGTCTCCTTGGAAGTTGAAAAGATGTGTTGAAAATTTAAATGATGAAAGACAATGCACTTCACTGCTATTTATAGAAGATACCTTTGCTAGAAAGCCTCGTGCTACAATTTAGCAACGAACAAAATATTGTATAGAGATAAAGTTTCTGACAAAAGTCTTGTCGTCGATTACATTCATAGAAACAAAAGCTTATGACTTTCATGACCTTAAAAGCTCATGTGGCCATTCCAGCCTGTCAATGCCTGATCCCGTCAGACCTCAGAGGCTAAGCATACCGGGCCTGGGCAGTACTTGGATGGGACATCACCAGAGCCCTGGTGCCACAATGGGACGGGATCACCGAGAATGATTGATAATTGTTTAATGAACACAGAAAGGTCAAATTTTGTCAAAACATCGTGAAAAACACACAAAGAAAATTTACACGATGCAGCTGTTGCATCATATACAAAGATTTTCAATAGCAAACTCTTTCATTTTGCCCACAATAGCCTGTGTTAATATGTTTTTGGCAAAGGTTTTATGTCCAAAGCAATGGAGTAATTAACACATACACAGTGAGAAAAACAATCCTCCATCATGGGGTATCACTTCAGAGTTGACATAAAATTTGCATATCGTTGGGTTCAGGATTGGAATGCTACTTGAGATAAAAAGAAAAAGGTTGTTTTGACGTCGGAATTTGCGCTAAAATTGATCACATAAAAATAAACAGCTAATAACACACCATACAGAATTATTGCATCGGTCCGTCGTGGTAAAGAGAGAGCTGAGCCGAAAAGCAAAGCTCTCGATTTACAAGTTGATCTACGTTCCAACCCTCACCTATGGTCACCAGCTGTGGGTGGTGACCGAAAGAATGAGATTGTGGGTACAAGCAGTCGAAATGAGCTTCCTCCGCAGGGTGGCTGGGCTCACACTCAGAGATCGGGTGAGGAGCTCTGCCATCCGGGAGGAGCTCGGTGTCGAGCCGCTCCTCCTCCAGGGGAGGAGCCAGATGGGGTGTTTCGGGCATCTGGTCAGGATGCCCCCCGAGCGCCTCGCAGGCGAGGTGTTTTGGGCACCGGGAGTAGACCAAGGGGCGGACCCCGGACCCGCTGGAGAGACTATGTCTCACAGCTGGCCGGGGAACGACTTGGGATCCTTCCAGGTGAGCTAGAGGATGCAGCCGGGGAGAGAGGGGGCTGGGCTGCCCGCTTGAGGCTGTTGCCCCCGCGACCCGACCCCAGAACAAGTGGAAGATGACGGAACGGAATGGAACAGAATTAGTTTTAATTTTCTCAAAGTTTAAGATATTTTTCAAGTCTTTAACGAGTTTCTTCATCAGAACTCGTTTCAAGATTTGTACAATGCAATATGATAAAAGGCTTAATTTGAGAGTTTGGCCACATTTGCTCATATAATCCGCCAAAAGTACTTTGTCCGCCGTTTCTGCATTTTTTGTTCACTGCGTGAGTCCTGTTGAAGAAAAATTTCTGCATCGTTGTGCCAAACAAAGTTTTCTTTTCTATTCTATTCTTCGAAGATCCACTTCTAGTGATCACCACGTCGCTAATGACAGGAGCAACACTGTATTACCTTTTATTTGCTCACCTGGTTTGCCTCAGTTTCAGTGGCATGGCAAAAGATTATTGTCAGAATGTTTTCTTGGTCAGGCAACCGTAGAGACATGGCTGGAAGGGGCGGTATGACCTGACATGGAAGTTTGGGATGATTGCCCTTAAATTATTGGCAGGGTCCACAGATGTGTGGCATCAGGACTCAATCTCAGGTTACCCGAATCAGGGTGATGAGGAACATCCAGGGCTTCCTCTGGTGGCAGGCGAGGGGATCACGATTTTTATCAGGTTGTTCCTTTTCATCGTAACTAATCAGAACAACTATTTTAAAACAAATATGTTAAGTTGAATGGACGTGAATCCATTTACTTCTACGCAAAAACACGAAATACTTGGTATGAAATTTAACGAGAATTGTGAATTATCATCTGTTTAAAGAACATATTGGTACATTTCTAACTTAGGTTAACATCTTCTTCTTCTTCCGGCATTTCCCTTCAGGGGTCGCCACAGCAAGTCAGTTTCTTCCATCTAACCCTATCTGCTGTATCCTCTTTGGTCACACCAACTATCTTCATGTCTTCCTTCACTGCGTCCATGAACCTCCTCTTTGGTCTTCCTCTAGTCCTCTTTCCTGATGGTTCCAAACCCAGCATCCTTCTTCCATTGTACTCTCTCTCTCCTCTGTACATGCCCAAACCATCTCAGTCTTGCCTCTCGAACTTTATCCCCAAAACCTCTAACATGTGCTGTTCCCCTGATGTACTCATTTCTAATCCTGTCCATTCTGGTCACTCCCAGAGAGATCCTCAGCATCTTCATCTCTGCTACCTCCATCTCTGTTTCCTGTCTTTTCTTCAGTGCCACTGTTTCTAGACCAAACAGCATGGCCGGTCTCACCACGGTTTTGTACACTTTTCCTTTCATTCTAGCTGAAACTCTTCTGTCACACATCACACCTGATACTTTCCTCCACCCATTCCAGCCTGCCTGAACACGCTTCTTCACCTCTTTTCCACACTCTCCTTTGCTATGGACTGTTAACATCTTGTTTGATAAGTTGCTTGGTAAGATCCCTGTCCTAAAAAAACATCCACACCTACTTTTACTCCCTCAGTCAAACCTTTGCTTTCAGTTTTAAACTTCCAATCCTCAGTGCGGTTGAATAGTGGTACTTACCATGAGTAGAGGTGATAAATCACCCTCTATAATCTTTTTGTGTTTATATTTCTTGTTGCCCTGCTCCTTTGTGATGAATTGCTTTCCTTCAAAAAAAGTCTGAAATAAAAACAAGAAAGTGATAAATAAGTCATGAGAAGTAAACAAAAGAAGCCATGAAAGAGTAAGTTGGGAAAAAATGCATAGAAATATGACAGAAATGTGTCTGTACTTTCTGAAAGTTTATGACTTGTGAAGAATATCATCAATCAAGTTCATAAGAAACTGTAAAATATCCGTTGGTTGTTTTGCTTGTTCCATCTATATGCACACTAACCATCTACTTGAATCATGTTTATGTATCTTTTCGGGTTGCCATTAAAACACACGCCCCATCATCCAAACGTCTTAAAAGGTTGACATGAAATGACACAGAAAATCGGACCGAAATTTGAGAAGAAAAATTGTTTTCGTGCATATACCGTAATTTCACGGCTATAAGGTGCATATAAACGTCTTAGATTTTCTTCAAAATGAGTGGTGCGCCCTTGCGTGTGAGAAAAGGCGGACCTAAAAGAAAAAGCGGTGCTTGTGAGAAAAGGTGGACCTAAAAGAAAAAGCGGTGCCCGTGAGGCGAGGCGGACCTGAAAGAAAAGGCATGAGAACGTTAAAGAGTGAAGCGTGGGCGTGGATTGTGTATAAAAAAGGTATGTGCTGTATGCACAACATTGCTGTTTTAACCCTGAAAATGGCAAAGAGACACACTTATTGTGGTGTGAGGCCTTTTAGGTGGTAAACTGACCACCTCTAAGCTGAGTCAAATTTTGATATCAGACTAATTTTCTTATTCTCCTCACAGGAACCTTCAGCCCTTCCTCTTGGCCATCCAGCACTGCCTGAAGCCGTTATCTCTCTGCTGTGGATTCCTTTGTTCAACACTTAATAAACTGTTAAACCTGCATTTGGATCCTCCTCATTCCCTCTCCTACACAACAGAAGACCTGACCAGAATGGATCCAGCGGGTTCTGCATCACCCTCAGTGTCAGAGATTCTGACCCGACAAGGAATATTCCTGGGACAACAACAACAGGCCATAAAGGCCCTTATGGATGAAAATACTCAATTAAAAACACAGTTACAGGCTTTAACAGACAAAGTAAATAATCTAAGTTCTCTTTTTCTGTCCACAGCCTCGGCACCTCCTTCAGCTATGCCCAGCCCACTCATGGACCACCATATTACGGACCCAGAACCTTTCCATGGAACCCTGGGGAAATGTCGTGGGTTCCTCTTGCAGTGTTCAAATGTCTTTGCTCTAAGACCGCGGACCTTCGAATCAGACAAAGTTAAGAATTTGTACATTGTGGGTCTTCTTCGGGGCAGGGCACTGGAGTGGGCCGAGGCCGAAGACGCGGCAGCCCCCCTGGCTGATCGCTCAACATCTGATTTTCTGAGTTTATTCAGAACCATGTTCGAGGTGCCGGACCGGGCTGGAGATGCCTCCCAGCGTCTACTCCACCTTTCCCAGGGAACTCTATCTGTGGCGGAGTTCTCCATCTCATTCCGGACCCTAGCAGTAGAGGCTGGCTGGGGACAGAAGGCATTAAGAGTGGTGTTCCTAAATGCCCTGAATGATCCTCTGAAGGATGAGCTAGCTGGCAGGGGGACCCCATCCACATTGGAGGAACTCATTTCGCTGGCAATACAGTTAGACAATCGTCAAAGAGAGAAACGATATGAAAATACCACCCGGGCCCTACACCCTACTCCAGTTCACAGCCATCGACAGCCTTCCTCGGTCTGCCCCCCACCTAGGGCATTTCCATCTGTTCCACAAGAGGCTGAGCAGCCTTCCACAGAACCAATGCAGTTGGGACAGATGCATCTAACCAAAAAGGAAAGAAAGGTTAGACTAAAAGAAGGGAGGTGTCTCTATTGCGGGTTGAGAAGTCACTTACTCTCAGCTTGCCCTTGTCGCCCAAAAGACGGGGCCCACCGGTAGACCTAGGGTTACGGGTGGGCACAACTAGATGTCATGGTACCCCTAGGCTTATGATTCTTGTGACACTAACCTCTGGTTGTTCCTCTTCTTTTCCGGTCGAAGCGTTGGTAGATTCCGGGGCCGACGGCAACTTCATCGACGCAGATTTTCTCCGTCAGTGTGGATTCCGGTCCCAACCACTCGGAGAACCCATTCATGCCACGGCGATCGATGGACACGTTATCACCAGGGTGACCCACCAGTCCTCCCCGTTGGAGATGGTGGTATCGGGTAATCACCGTGAGCACCTTTCGTTTAACGTTATTTCTTCACCCGGCTCACCCCTTGTGTTAGGTTTCCCCTGGCTTAGGTTGCACAATCCACAGGTCGACTGGCAAAACCGGCGTATCGTCGGGTGGAGCAATCAGTGCCATGCAACTTGCCTCCAATCTGCCGTGACAACCGTCTCTTCTGACACGGTAGGCTCAATCGACCCGGTGGACGTTGCGTCTATCCCGGCAGAGTATCATGACCTCAAAGAGGTCTTCAGTAAGGAGAGGGCACAATCTCTCCCGCCTCATCGGCCATATGATTGCGCCATCGACCTCCTCCCTGGGGCAACCTTACCCGCCAGTCGCCTGTACAATCTGTCTGCTCCAGAGAGGGGGGCGATGGAGAAGTACATCAATGAGTCCCTGGCATCGGGGCTTATCCGCCCTTCCTCGGCACCCATAGCAGCGGGGTCCTTTTTTGTGGGTAAGAAGGATGGTTCCCTCCGTCCGTGCGTCGATTATCGGGGTCTTAATAACATCACCGTTCGCAACAAATACCCGTTGCCCCTCATTAATTCGGCGTTTGAGCTACTTCAGGGAGCCCGGGTCTTTACAAAACTCGATCTGCGTTGCGCCAACCATCTCGTCCGAATGCGGGAGGGGGACGAGTGGAAGACGGCGTTCAACACCCACCTGGGCCAATTCGAATACTTGGTCATGCCTTTCGGGTTAACTAACGCTCCCGCAGTCTTCCAGGCATTCATTAACGATGTGCTCCGTGACTTCCTTAATCGTTTTGTCTTTGTTTATCTGGACGACATTCTTATTTTTTCGCCCACTGTTGAGGAGCACATCGTCCATGTCCGTGCGGTACTCCAGCGACTCCTTGAGAATCGTCTGTTTGTAAAGGCTGAGAAGTGCGAGTTCCATTCTCAGTCCGTCAACTTCCTTGGTTATATTGTACACGCTGGGCAGGTTTGCCCGGACCCCGAAAAAGTTAGCGCGGTGGCTGAGTGGCCTCGACCCAACACCCGTCGCAAACTACAACAATTTCTGGGTTTCGCAAATTTTTACAGGCGTTTCATTCGCAATTACAGTCAGGTAGCTCTTCCCCTTACCCAGCTTACTTCCACAGCTAGACCGTTCGTTTGGTCTCCCCAAGCAGAGGGTGCATTCACTGAGCTTAAAAAGAGGTTTACCTCGGCCCCCGTTCTGGTCCAGCCCGACCCCTTGAGGCAGTTTATTTTGGAGGTGGACGCCTCGGATTCAGGGGTGGGTGCTGTGCTGTCCCAATACCATCAGGAGGATGGCAAACTCCATCCCTGTGCCTTTTTCTCTAAGCGTCTCTCTGCAGCTGAACAAAACTACGATGTGGGGAATAGAGAACTGCTCGCAGTCAAACTGGCACTCAAGGAATGGAGGCACTGGCTCGAGGGCGCAGAACACCCATTCGTGGTCTGGACAGACCACAAAAACCTCGCTTACATCCAAGCAGCTAAGAGACTCAACTCTCGACAGGCCCGGTGGCAGCTGTTCTTTACACGCTTTAATTTTACCCTCACTTACAGGCCGGGCAACCGCAATACCAAACCTGACGCCCTCTCCCGCCTGCATGATGGTCATCAGTCCAGATCGGAGCCGGAGCCCATTCTACCCCCCTCCTGCGTCATTGGGGCAATCACTTGGGAGATCGAGACTGCAATAAGGGATGGTCTGCAGCATGATCCGGACCCAGGTACTGGCCCAGCTAACCGTTCGTATGTGCCATCCTCTGCCCGCTCCCAGGTTCTCCTATGGGCACATGCATCCCGGTGGTCCTGTCACCCTGGGATTCGCCGTACAATGGCGCTTCTTCAGCGGCGGTTCTGGTGGCCAACGATGGAGGCGGACACTAGGAATTTTGTCGCTGCCTGTTCTGCCTGTTCCCGGGGCAAGGTCCCTCATCGTCCTCCTGCGGGGCTGCTCCATCCCCTACCGGTTCCCAGTCGTCCCTGGTCCCATATCGCACTGGACTTTGTGACCGGACTCCCTCCCTCAGAAGGTAACACTGTTGTGGTCACGATTGTGGACCGATTCTCCAAAGCTGTACATCTGGTGCCTCTTCCTAAACTCCCTTCAGCCTTGGAGACTGCCCAGCTCATGGTGACCCATGTGTTCCGTCTGCATGGTATCCCTCTGGACATAGTCTCTGACCGGGGTCCGCAATTCACATCAGCTGTTTGGAAGTCCTTCTGTAAGGCGCTGGGGGCTTCCGTCAGCTTGTCATCTGGCTTCCACCCCCAATCCAACGGCCAGTCGGAGCGGGCTAACCAACACCTGGAATCCACATTACGGTGCGTGTTGGCCTCTGCCCAGTCCACGTGGTCGTCTCATCTCCCGTGGATTGAGTATGCCCATAATTCCCAAGTTAGTTCCTCCACAGGATTGTCCCCGTTCGAGGCTTCTCTGGGTTACCAACCCCCATTGTTCCCGGATCAGGAACAGGAGCTGGCCGTCCCTTCGGTGCAGCTCCATATCAGACGGTGTCGTCGGATCCGGAGGAAAACTAGGAGGGCCCTCCAACAGGCCTGCGGCCGGGCTCGGCGCCAAGCTAATCGCCACCGTCAGCCAGCCCCAGCATTTCAGGTTGGTCAGTCTGTCCTTCTGTCTACCAGGAACATTCCCCTCAGGGCAGAGTCTCGCAAGCTTTCACCCCGCTTCATTGGCCCTTTCCGGATCCTGCGGCTGGTCAACCCGGTCTCGGTAAAGCTCGCCCTGCCCTCTTCCATGAAGGTACATCCTGTGTTCCACGTCTCTCAGATCAAACCGGTTTCTACCAGTCCCCTCCAGCCTCCTTCTGCTCCCCCTCCACCTCCTCGCCTTGACGACGGCTCGGATGCGTACACGGTCAACCGTCTTTTGGATGTTCGTCGCCGAGGTCGGGGTCTACAGTACCTCGTGGACTGGGAGGGTTATGGCCCGGAGGAACGGTGCTGGGTGCCCCGTTCAGCGATCCTGGACCCTGGCTTGGTCCGGGACTTTCACCGCCGCTTTCCGGACAGGCCTGGTGGTCCGCCAGGTGGCGTCCGTAGAGGGGGGGGTACTGTGGTGTGAGGCCTTTTAGGCCTGCTTGTTTGTTTTTTTTTCTCCCCCAAAACTCACAGGTGCTGGATGGCTTCTAACGGGAGGATTGGCTGATTGCTCCCAGCTGCACAGACTTACCGGTGGCTATAAAAGACCTGGTGTCACCCACAGTCTCTGTCAGGTCTTCAACGATTCTAGTGGTAAACTGACCACCTCTAAGCTGAGTCAAATTTTGATATCAGACTAATTTTCTTATTCTCCTCACAGGAACCTTCAGCCCTTCCTCTTGGCCATCCAGCACTGCCTGAAGCCGTTATCTCTCTGCTGTGGATTCCTTTGTTCAACACTTAATAAACTGTTAAACCTGCATTTGGATCCTCCTCATTCCCTCTCCTACACAACACTTATGACGCTCAATTTAAGCTGAAGGCAATCAGCTACGCGGAGGAACATGGGAATCGAGCCGTCGCGAGAAATTTCAGCATTAACGAGTCTATGGATTGTTGATGCCTGGACTAACGTGTCTGCTGGTACTGTTGTCCGAGCTTTTGCAAAAGCTGGTATCCTTTCTGAGGAGCCGCACACTTTGACAGAAAGGAGCGAAGTGGACCTGCTCTGTTGGATTTTGCGCAGCTGTTCGATTCCGAAACAGAGGATGAGGACTTTGACGGATTTGAATAAAGACGATTACCGGTAATGTGCTTGTTTAGTATCGTTACTACTTACATAAAGCATAACCAAACTCAGTTTTGTTCCCGATCTATTTTTTAAGACACACATTTGCATGCTTGCGTGTGTGACTGAGACTGCGCCTTTTCGTACAGTGCGCCTTATGTGTGTGTGTGTTAAATACAGCAATGGCGCACATAACTGAGGCTGGGCCTTTTTGTACGGTGCGCCTAATAGTCGTGAAATTACGGTAATTCTCTAGAAATTGGTCTTACATTTTGGTACTTTTTTGTTAATGAGAAAACATTTCCACATGAAACCTTTTGCTGCCTTGATGATTTAAATTTTAATCTCTGTCTTCTTCAACACATCAACATTTTTAAACATGGATCACAAACGAGTTACCAAAGTGCTTTAATAACACTTTTCCTAATGAATTATTAGCCTCATCAGAAGTGTCAAGATATTAAAAGAAATCTCTACTCACCACTAAACTTAATTTAGGAGTTCTAATCTTTCTGAGGTTTGTTAATGGTGAACCTTATCAAACCAAACTGATCAAAACAAATTTGCAGATGATGGAGTTATATTCATTTTCAAATTCATCAAAGTTTTTTGGATTTCTTATTTGTAATTACTGTTGCATCATTTATACTTACTTTAAAGACACGTGGATTAAAACCAAATTCATGACCAAGAACAATCTGGTATTCAAATAGCAGCTGAAAACTGGAAGGCTTGTAAATGTCTCAAACATGTACCAAATAAAAAGAAAACTTCAAATATGGTTTTAATGTTGGAACAGTCAAATGTGGTAGAAACTTCCAAAGTTCAGTTTGAATTAAATCATTCTTTTACAATAAATATTCCTTGATAGATAAAACAAATTTAATTGCCACTGAGAAAATAATAGACTTACCACTGGGTTTCCTTGAAAAGATGATGGTGTGCAGTGTGATGGATTCACACTGCATGAACAGAACACGGTGAGATATGAAAAGACAGTCACGTCAAATATCACAACTAAAGAAAGCAGATGAAACAAAGGATCAATGTCATGTTAACTGGGAATCAGTGGAATTGTCTTACCTTCATCACAGCTTGAGATTCAGTTCAGCGGAAGTTCACCGCTTAAATCCAATCATGAAGAGAAAAATTTGAACCCTTGAGGCTTTTGAGGTGATGAGAGCACATTTCAGGCTGTGGATTTAAATAATGAGCAGAATATGATTTTCACATAAAAAAAAAAGCAACTTTCCTCGATGACGTTAAACTGATGAAAAGCCGGCATCAATTACAGAGCATTTAAAAGGCAAAATGCTAAATATTTAAAAGTAAAAGTACATTCAGATGCATAAAACACTGAAAACTTGGGTTTTTATCTAAATTTTCAGAAAATGTCCTCAATGGAAAGAGAAAGAAGATATTCAATTTTGGGGGTTATATAACTCACCGTCTGGGTTAGAGTTAGTGTATGTTTTGTTCTTTTGGTTCTTTTTTTTTTTAATCGTTTTGGCTAATTTTTGCTTTTTAACCAACTAACTTTTTTTTAAAAGCTTTTTAACTAATTTTAGCGTTTCCCACCTTCATGCTGCACAAATAAAAGAAACTAAAAGTACTTTTTTCCCCCTCTTTTCATGCATATGTGGGGTTTTCTACCTTTGAAAATATTCACAATAGGCTGAGTAGTTGGTATGAAATGACAATAATGTAGGTGTGACTGAAAACGTAACTGGTTGTCGATCTCTTAGTGTTGCACTGACTGGTGACCAGTTCAGGTTGGTAATCTACACCCGTCGGCTGGCAGGAAAGACCAAGGCACTCCCTGAGTGTTTTTCTGGTTTAAATATGTTTCTGCTTTTTTTCCTGCTTGTTCTGTAATTACTGGGGTTGTAGTAATACACACAAATCCTAGTGTTTATGTGTCTCAGTTTTGAGAACACGGTTCTGTTCTTTTTTGGTATAATATTTGAACAAATTGCAAAACCAGCAATGGTTAATTTGTGTTTCTTATTCCATCAACCTTTTAGAGTTGGGAAAATAAAATAAATGCAATGTGGAGCTTGGTAATACGCTGGATAAAATGTTCTCAGATAAATAACAGTCATATAAAATATAGTTATATATTTATTTTAACAGTAAACAAAACTAACAGGTTTACATGACTATAGTCTCAGATCCTATCAAAATAACCTGATTAATCAGACTATTTCTTTTACTCCATTAAAACAGTCAGACCACGCAACACTGGGGTTAATCAGCCTGCAGTGGGCGGGAACTATTTTAATCAACCAATCATTCCTTTATAGTGGGGGCCAGACATGACAAATATAACACGCCAGAACAGTCAGAGTAACCTGGAAAGCAAAGTAAGAAAGCAGACATGTTTCCATCAACAGTAGGGTAACCAACTCTTTTCCTTGAATTAACTTCCTGAACACTGTGTCTAAATTCTCATTTTCAGGAATCAATGCAAAATACAGACTGCATAGATTTTTTTTTTTTTTTTTTTCTAGCTACTGAACAAACAAACGTGGTCCAGGTGGAAGCTTGTGGTCATGTGACATCTTCTCTATTTGCTGATTGGCCAGACAACTAATGAGTGCTCCAGTTATACCAGAAAAAATGTGTTGCATAAATTCAAATTGAGCGGAGGCACTATGTCAGGCCACTCTCGCTAATGCTATAAACCAGGGATGTCAAATTTAAATAGTCAAATGACCTTAAAGTCAATATTAGGACAAAGTTGTTGGCCAACATTTTATTTGTGTATAACAATCTTCTTCTTCTTTCGGCATTTCACTTCAGTAGTCGCCACAGCAAGTCAGCCTCTTTCATCTAATCCTATCTTCTGTATCTTCTTTTGTCACACCAACTATCTTCATGTCTTCCTTCACTGCGTCCATGAACCTCCTCTTTGGCCTTCCTCTAGTCCTCTTTCTTGGTGGTTCCAAATCCAGCATCCTTCTTCCGATGTACTCTCTCTCTCCTCTGTACATGTCCAAACCATCTCAGTCTTGCCTCTCGAACTTTATCCCCAAAACCTCTAACATGTGCTGTTCCCCTGATGTACTCATTTCTAATCCTGTCCATCCTGGTCACACCCAGAGAGATCCTCAGCATCTTCATCTCTGCAACCTCCATCTTTGTTTTTTGTCAGTGCTACTGTTTCTAGACCAAACGGCATGGCCGGTCTCACCACGGTTTTGTACACTTTCACTTTCATTCTAGCTGAAACTCTTCTGTCGCACATCACACCTGATACTTTCCTCCACCCGTTCCAGCCTGCCTGAACATGCTTCTTCACCTCTTTTCCACACTCTCCATTGCTCTGGACTGTTGATCATAGATACTTAAAATGTTATACTTAGATTGATATTCGTGTATAACAAACTGTTTAACATGAACCTCAACAAGATAACCTTAAAAATTATGTGTACAAACTGCACTAAACTACATTGCAAACACACAAAATTGCATGTAACTACTCTTAGAATGCTGTAACCGCTGTCAACAAAGTGCCAAAACACCAAGAGCATTCCAGAATTTATACCACTGGTGTTACATGCACTGCAGGCTATAATGTCAGTGGACTAGCTTCACTTGTCATATGCTAAAGGTTTGCGGGCCAAATATAATTAGAATGCTGGCCAAATTAAGCCTGCGGGCCAGAGTTTGACACCTGTGCTACCACATCTCATTGATGCCAAAAGTGTCACACACACACACCTGCATGCCAAAAAAGCAGAATACAGTGCATGTGCATACGTGCAGTCATCACACGCCTCTGACAACCTGGTTTATGCAAGAAAACTACTCTTTGTGTGCATAAAATAGCGTGCTTCCATGTGGACTCATTCCACACCTGTGATAGCTGTGCACATGCAGTGCCCGGTTGTAATTATTTGTGTATAGCCTTGTACCAATCTGAATGTCCTCTATAGTACAGTTTGGTATGAATGGATATATTTTTACAGTCCAGGAAAGTACCAACCAGATTTTAAGTATCTAGGATCAACAGTCCAGAGCAATGGAGAGTGTGGAAAAGAGGTGAAGAAGCATGTTCAGCAGGCTGGAACGGGTGGAGGAAAGTATCAGGTGTGATATGCGACAGAAGAGTTTAAGCAAGAATGAAAGGGAAAGTGTAGAAAACCGTGGTGAGACCGGCCATGCTAGTTTGGTCTAGAAACAGTAGCACTGAAGAAAAGACAGGAAACAGAGATAGAGGTAGCAGAGATGAAGATGCTGAGGATCTCTCTGGGAGTGACCAGGATGGACAGGATTAGAAATGAGTACATCAGGGGAACAGCACATGTTAGAGGTTTTGGGGATAAAGTTTGAGAGGCAAGACTGAGATGGTTTGGGCACGTACAGAGGAGACAAAGAGAGTATATCGAAAGAAGGATGCTGGATTTGGAACCACCAGGAAAGAGGCCTAGAGGAAGGCCAAAGAGGAGGTTCATGGATGCAGTGAAGGAAGACATGAAGATTGTTGGTGTGACCAAAGAGGATGCATCAGATAGGGTTAGATTGAAGAAACTGACTCGCTGTGGCGACCCCTGAAGGGAAAAGTCGAAAGAAGAAGAAGGTAAGTACCAACCTATTTACAATTATAAAATCAAATTTCGCTGTGCATTGTTCCATTTATAACTGCAGACCAATAAAAACATATCCATCAGAAACAATAAAATAGATGCTTTTTTTTTTTGTTTTATCAGTTATAGCGCAGTAACATAACGACTTTATGAGGGCTAATAAAAAGCTGATTCTTTCTTTTACCAAAACAGAGTGAAATTTTATTATTTTTCCAGACATATTGTTTATTATAGTAGATTCTAATAATTAGAAAAGAAGGCAAACAAACAAAAAAAAAAGCAGCATACTGTGGAAATGAATTTTCAACAGGTGATTAAATGAGAAGATTGTGAAAGTGTTACTCTTACTTCGCCTCCAGTGCGAGTGGGGGTGGAGAATAGCTGAAACCAGTAGGTTTAGTCACCTCAAGGGAAATAACACCTGTCTAACTCATGGCAGAGAGGAGATCTCTGGGAGAGGCAGGAGGTAAATGATAAAGCGCAGGATGCAGAAAAGAAGGGCTGAGTGGAAAAGACTGGAAGGACGAAGGAGGAATAAATATGAGTGGGAGGAAATTGAAACATGAAAGCTGAGTCAAACAAGGAAACACATAAAAGAATAAATCAGACTGATAAAAAAATAAATAAACAAGAGTAGAGAAATTAAAGCAGAAAGAGGAATATGGAAGATAGACAACTCA
The DNA here is from genome assembly GCA_902685375.1 of Neostethus bicornis. Classification (NCBI taxonomy): domain Eukaryota; kingdom Metazoa; phylum Chordata; class Actinopteri; order Atheriniformes; family Phallostethidae; genus Neostethus; species Neostethus bicornis. The sequence continues at coordinate 5,854,720 of CACRXE010000076.1, read as the reverse complement.
GAGATCAACGTTGTCAGGGTTTTGAGGGATGGTGGAAAGAGGAGGACATCAAACAACGTTTATTAACACAATTCAGGAAAATCTGTAAACCAAGAAGCACAGTGTTAACTCAAGGTTTCAAAAGTCCAACTAATAACAAAGTTCAAGCATGGTCAGGCAACCAGGACGACCTGGTTGGAAGGGATGGTATGACCCAACAAGGAAGTCTAAGGTGATTCCCTTTAAATAGATGGCAGGGTGCACAGATTTTGGGAATTGGTAATCACCACAGGTGTCACCCAATCAGGGTTATTAGAACCTTTCAGGTTCTAGTATGCCAGGGCTCCCTCTGGCATCAGGTGAGGAATCCTGACAAACGTCATCAGAATCGAAAAAGAACAAGTCTTCTCTGAACATTTGCTGTCAAATTTTATAAAAGTGTTTTTTTTTTCTTTTTTTGGTTGTTCAATTCAATTTCAATTCAATTTTATTTGTATAGTCCAAACTCACAGAATTCCCATCTCAATGAGCTTCACAAGAAAAAGAGGAATGTATTAACACAAATACACAGCAAGAAAAATAACTAACAAATACTAACTAAACAAGGCTAGCACATTTATGCACTTAGACTCTCCTTCTCAGTGAGGAAAAACTCCTAAAAAAACCCATCAGTGGGGAAAAAATAAGAAACCTCGTGGGGATCCACATGAAAGAGAGATCCCTCCCATCGGGACGAGCAAAGATTATTGTTTAAATATTAGCCTTTTTTTACTCTACAATTAAATATCTAAAGAAGTCAATAGATGTTCCTCATCCTGATGGTAACACGGAAGACTCCTCAGTCCAGCGATGCTCTGGATGGGGATGAGTAGATGGGTTTCATCCTGATGGAGCGGGTATGATGAAGCGCGGACGTCTCCTCGGTGTGGCCATCCCGAGGACAGGAACGCAGAGTACATCAGGAATCTGAAATGGGGCTCTCTCCCAGAGAGGAGGGAGTGGACAACATGTGAATTGTACTGTACCAACTAGGAGTGTAAATCTAAATAAATAGACAATAGTTGTTTGACGTGACTATCCACTGACAAAATAATGTGAATTATTGCATTAGTCCTATTTTTCTTTTTCCTTTAATGAGGGATTTATAACGGATTCTCAATACAATAAGTAGTTATCAGTCCAGAAGGAAAAAAATCATGGGAAAACCAGTGTGATTAACTAACTCCAAAATTTGGACTAACTCCAAAATTTTTAAAACCCTCTCAAAATCTGAATTCATTTTTTTTTTTGATCAAACAATTTTTTTTACTTAGAAAAGACACAGGCTTATTCTAAATTATGAGAAAACAATGTTAAATATATATTGTCGTGGAAAACTTGTTTTCAATTTATTGACAGTACGTTGTGACAAAAAGCTAAAAAAAAATGTTGTTCATTCGAGTCGAAAGAAGCCAGATGGGGTGGTTCGGGCATCTGGGGAGGATGACTCCCGAACACCTTGCTTGTGAGGTGTTTCGGGCACGTCCCACCGGGACGAGACCCAGAGGTAAACCCCGGGCCTGCTGGAGAGACTATGTCTCATAGCTGGACAGGAAACACCTCAGGATCCTCCCGGGTGAGCTGGAGGACATAGTCCGGGTGGGAGAAGCCTGAGCTTTCGGTCTGAGGCTGGTGCCCCGCAACCCGGCTTTGGGATATCGGAAGACAACACATTTAAAGTTACTCCTATCCCTCTAGCTTATTTAAATAAAACACCCTTAATGTCTTCTCCAAGACATTAAGGGTCTATCTAGGGACATCTACGGTCCTTGGAGAAGACACCTAACCCCTCATTTCTCCCACCATTGGCGCCGTCATAGGTGGCAGCCTGCTGCGGTGAAATGCAGCACCTAAATTTCCCGGTGAGGGATTAATAAAGTATATTAAAAAATAAATAAATAAATACAAATAACAAGCTCTTGGGAGAAAAGAACATATTAATGTGGTTTTCTCTTTCTATGTTGTTCCTGTAACACACTTCAACAGACTAACTCAAAATTTTCATCTAAAACTGCAATCACGTCTCCTACCCACACTCAATGGTTATCCACACATTTCCATATGACCCATGTCATGTTGTGACTGTCCATCTTTAAGACTTTTGTCTGTTTAATCCAAACAGTCTGGAAACATTTTCTGCATGACTCATTGGCTTTTGTTTGGATTTCATGTGTTTTTCTTGTTTTTTTTTTTGCATAGCCTCTGGTCATTAGTATACTTTTTTTATTGTGAGATCTGGAGAAATGTGAAGCGGCAGAAGCTAGAGGTTTAATGCACTGAGCGGCTGCATGGGATGGAGCCAAGAGCCATGCACTCAGTGTGGTCAGAGGGACACACGTGAATCAAACATGTGTGTGCTTTTCATGCCATATATAACAAAAAATAGCCCTTTGTATTACTTTTGTTAGTAAGTGAGTTCATAGTTCAGTCAGACATTGCCTAAATCAAGCAAACTAATTTAATTTTATCTGAGACAGATACAGTTTTGATTGCATGAGTCAACTGAGATGGGACAATAGGATGACACATAATCTAAAGCCATTGTTCTGTTCAAATGAAGATTATTAATTTGTTAATTTTCTCATTTTCTCACAACAAAATTTTATGTTTATTTCTCCAGACTCAGTCAATTAAAATTAATAAAATAATGTTATTTTTATTTATACACAAAAGCATGTTTTATCTACAAGAAAATGTCTATATTTATTCATAAGCATAGATGCAGATGAAAATTTGTACATTAATATATCTGGATTTAAATGTGTATGTATACACAAATAAGTATTCTGTCATGAAGGGGTGTGCAGGTGGAAAGAGGAGGGCCCAATTGCAGACAGAAAACATGGTTTATTTGAATTTGGCAGTCCAATATTAATATGGAAAGAAAAACAAAGTTTCAGTGGCATGGCAAAAGTTATTGTCTGAAATGTGTTCATGTTCAGGCAACCAGGGAGACCTGGCTGGAAGGGACTGACCCGACAGGGAAGTCCGGGGTGATTGCCCTTAAATATATGGCAGGGTGTACAGATGTGTGGAATCAGAAATCATCCTCAGGTGACCCTAATCAGATTGATTAGGAACATCCATGGCTCATGCTGGTGGCAGGTGCGGAATCCTGCCAGTTATGTATCCCCAGTCCTCTCCCTGTGTCCTCTCCCTGTGCGTTGAGCCGACCAGATGAACCAAGTTTTTCCAGTGCTGGTGAGCTACGGCCAGTTCTGCTTCTTCGACGGTGACTCAGAGTTGTTGGCGGTCGCCTGTAATCAGTGGTGGATGAAGTACTGACTTTTTGTACTTAAGTAAAATTACAGATAATTAGGCAAAAAAATTACTTACTGTAAGTAAAAGTAAAAGTACCAATAAAAAAATCTACTTAAGTAAAAGTACAAAAGTAGTTGGTGTAAATTGTACTTTTTAAGTAAAAAGTAAAAGTATTCGACCATAATTCAAATGTTATTTTTTGTGCTATAGGGTGTCGCCATGGTAACCAGGATAAATACTCTGCAGGGGTGTGACCCCCATCTCCCGCCTCTTTTGGTCCACAAAAAAAGTAAATAAATAAAAGGAAAGGGGACAAGTCAAGCTATCCCTTTGAAGGGCCAGCAAATGGGCACCAAAATGGAGGAAAATGACACTTATTTTTTAAAATGTTTTGGGGGGGAGGCCCCCAGGCACTATGTATTGGCTTTGTCTAAGCCCCACCTCCCTTTGGAAAATTCTAGATCCGCCCCTGCTCCGTGTAATGATGGCTCAACTTTTTATTTAAAAGTAAACACAACGAACAACGATCTTCGGACTTTTTTTAATTTGTACTATATTTGATGTTAGGTTTTTGGTGCTGAATGAATGCGGAAAATGTTCCTCGATTCATTACTTCTTCTCCCGATCAACTGCTTCTTTTGATTTTGGCGGTGCGGCTTCAAGATGCGCTAAAAAAAATTGTGTATTTTTCAAATTTCTGAATGAAAACGTAACAAAAAATGTAAAACACACTTTTAAAAAGTAGCGAAGTAAAAGTACAGATATTTGCTCTAAAATTGTAGTGAAGTAAAAGTAAAAGTGCCAGTCTTAAATTTCACTTACGTAAGTAAAGTACAGATACACATTTTTTCTACTTAAGTACAGTAACAAAGTACATTTACTTCGTTACGTTCCACCACTGCCTGTAATTATGCTGAGCCATCGGGTATGGGGCGTGTCTCCTGGTCTTTTCCACTCTTTTTCTTGCCTCTTCATGCCGTACCGCTCATCTCTGTTGTTTGCCTGCTGATATAGAAGACCTATGAATTCCACAAAAACCGACGGCTGTACTTTGAGTTCAGAGACATCAAGGCAGCTTTCGAAACCGTCTGGCCTGCCTTACTGTGGCGTATCCTACAGATTCTTGGAGCACCACCTGTCATGATTCCCTCTCCCTTCACTAGTGGGAGCCTGAGACCTTCCTTCATCTCCCTGATTCGGGACACCTGTTGGTGATTGACCAGCTGCCTATTTAAAGGCAGTCAGCCTTTGATGTTGGGTCATCGTCCATTTACTGGACTTTTTGTACTAAAAAAACAATGTTTGTCGTCCTGCAGTTGGGACCTCCTCTTTCTTCTGCACCCGCAACCGTGACACCACCCAAAATTGTGACCTAGAGATAATAGCATTGTATTTTTTTCTTAGTTTATACAGTATATATTCAAACAACATAATCCCTTGCTGTGCTGTCCTGGTTTCTTGAAAGTACCGATTCGTATGCCAGCTATCACGGAATAAATAAAAGTTAATCTAAACTACTGCTGCAGTAAAAAGAAAAGAGGGTCAATAATTTATGAAGTGAAGAGTGCGTCCTCTCTCAGCTAGCATGAAACCATGGTAGGATTTAAAGCCCCAGCCGTGACCTTTGTGATGATCGCTGTGAACTCTCTTTAGGCTGAAATTGAAGAAGTTTATTCAAGAAGATGTTTTTGCTGTGTGAATGCTGCACATTGCCTGCCCTTTTGTGCATGTTCTACACAAAGGTCAAGTGTGTATTGTTGACAGTCTGAGAAGTGTTTCCTCAGAGTGGTATGGGTGAGGGAAAAATGTGGAGGAAAGGGGATTGAAAGCATGTAAACATGAAAAATGAGCAGCTGGTGTCTTAGAGGAGTAGAATACCAAAACAAGGTTGGGTCGAATTACGACTTTTCTTGGAAAAATAAGTCTAGGGAGAAGTGGATTTTATATTAAAACGACCAGCCTTATCTGCAAATATTCAGTGTTGCCCAAAAAATCTCAGTTGGAACTTTTAATAATAATGCATTGTATTTATACAGCGCTTTTCAGGACTCTCAAAGACGCTTCACATATGCATTATTCATTCACTCCATACCAGGTGATGGTAAGCTACTGTTGTAGCCACAGCTGCCCTGAGGCAAACTGACAGAAGCAAGGCTGCCATTTTGCGCCATCGGCCCTCAGACCATCACCAACCAATCGCACACACACCATTCAGACTAGGCAACGTGGGTGAAGTGTATTGCCCAGGGACACAACGGCAATTTAATTAACTCAATGGCCGTCCCACCGTGGCACCTGGGGTTCCGGCGGTCTCCCATCCAAGTACAGTCCAGGGCCAGCCTGCTTAGCTTCTGAGGTCTGACAGGATCATGCATTGGCAGACTGGTATGGCCACTTTTGTGGGATGATAAAACATATTTTTGTATAATAAACTGTTTGGTGGGGTTGCACATTGGTGCAGTAGCTAGCAGAGTGGCCTCACAGTAGAAAGGTCGGGGTCCGATTCCTGGGTGGAATGAGGCTCGACACACTGGCCTTTCTGTGTGGAGTTTGCATGTTCTCCCTGTGCAGGCATGGGCTTTCTCTGGGTACTCCGGTTTGCTCCCACTCTCCAAAAATATGGATCTTAGCTTGATTGGCCGCTATTAAAATTGCACCTGGTAATGAGTGTGTGGATGATTGTCTGTGTGTGGGCTCCACAGCAGACTGGCAACTTGTTCCGGGTGTACCTTGCTTCTCACCTAAATTGGTTGGGATAGGCTCTGGCATTCTGTGCGACACCATTCATTTCATATTTTTTTTTCCTACACATCTGGTGGTCAACTTGGATCAGTCTACGGGCTGCCATTAGACCGCAACCGACTGGTTGGGCAACCTCGACCTACATAGTCACTTCCAAACTTTTATCAACTTTTTATTTAGTAGAAAAAACTATTTGCTCGTGATATATAACATTTTTAAACAATCCTTTCAGCTTGTCTGCTTCTTTCTTGGCACAAAAACAACAGAAACCACGGTTAAAATGTCATCTGCGGTCGCAAAACCGCATGAATAAAAACTGCAAAGAAATTTAAAGAGCGTCATCGAGTTTAAGCATAGTTGTCTTATGAGTTATAGAAGACATTAAATTTAGTTATAGTTCATTAGGAAAAAGATCAATTCAAGTAGAGGTTTTACGGTTAAAGGGACTCTACAGCAGTATACAACTATAAATCAGCAGTTTATGAGCAACAATGACTATCGGTGAGTCTGCCTAAACATGTAGTTTAGTGTAATTCATTCCAGTAAAACACACCTTCAATAATAAGTTACACAACATTTTAATTGGTTAGATCTACAAGATTGTAATTTACGACCTGGATGGATGACATTCCGGTGCTTACGATGCAGGAATCAGAGTTTACGATTCTTCTAGTGAGCTGATAATGTGAACCACCTCTTTGCTGCAACACAATGTTAAAGCAAATTTAAACTTTTTAAAACTTTTTCATGCCTTAAAAAGTAAATTAGTTTAAATTGTATTTAAGAAATAAATTGCTTGAAGGACAAATAGTTACTTTGCATGCCTTTTTTTTCCCTGTCTGTGGTTCTGCTGTAAAATTCAACCGTGATGGCTTCATTAGTCAGAGCGACCTGTGTGACTCGACACGAATAAGCTTTATGCAGATTCTTCACAGGTCAAGTTTTCTGCAGCAGCTGCAAAACGGACAGTATCAATCTCCATAAAGGAGACAAACCGGTCAGATCCCACCCAATCGACATCTGCTGGTATAATTCAATACTAAACTGCAACCAGCTGTCCACAGGTTTTCAAACCCATCTGCTGCCATGTTTGCCAACAGTGAGATGCATGGTATTAGTGTTAAACATTACTTAGATAAAACATACATGCATCGTAGTTTACACATCTGTTCCTGTTGGTATTGTATTATAGCTGCTGTGAAATGGAAAGTAATATAAAAATGACATGTACGGTACATGGACTCAAAAAGTCCATGTCCAGGGTGGGAAGGGTCAGCTGCTATCCGACCTGCACGCCCCCGAGTCCTGGAGATGTACAGGTCTTCGAGAGATGGAAGGCTGCAGCCGATCACCTTCACTGCAGAGCGCACAATGCGCTGCAGTCTATGTTTGTCCCTGGCTGTGGCTCCAGCGTACCACAAGGTGATGGAGGAGGTGAGGATGGACTCGATGATGGCTGTGTAAAAGTGCACCAACATCTGGGCAGGCAACTTGGTTTTTTTCAACTGCCGCAGAAAGTACATCCTCTGCTGGGCCTTTTTGATCAGGGAGCTGATGGATGGCTCCCACTTTAGGTTCTGTGTGATGGTAGTGACGAGGAAGTGGAAAGAGTCTATAGTGGTGATGGGGGAGTCTGTTAGTGCAAGGGGGGTAATGGGGGCTGTGACTTTCCTAAAGTCCATGGTCATCTCTACTGTCTTCTGAGCGTTGAGCTCCAGGTTGTTGGTACCGTGTTTATTCAAGTATAACGCGCGCCACTAATTTTTGATTAAAGATCGATGTAAAATGTCGACCAAGCATTTTAAGTAATAAACGTTTTTGAACACGTATGTCCATGATAAAAACTGCGAATTATCGGCTAGATGCTTGACTAGCGTAAAATTCAGCATGATGTAGTTGCATTCAATGTTTTGCGATTGTGGTCAGCAATATTTTCGACTAAACAGTCATTGCGCAAACATTATACTAATACATATAAGCGTGCCACCCTTGCCCTCGCATATAACCCACACCTGAACTTTGAGTTCTTTTTTAGGTAGTTATACACAAATAAATGAGATAGTTATTTGAGGGCTAATTGGTGTAGATGGAGCAGATCTGAAAGTCCAGATGTGAAGAGCACTGTTCACTACAGGTGTGTTTATCTTTTATTTATCCATTCATTCATCTAATATTAGGTTATGGAAAGTGAAAGAGTCAATCCCGACTATTATCAGGAAAGACAAAAAGTAATAAGGACAGACAACACGACATTGTAATGACTAATTTACCATTCCCATACAATTTTTTGGAGGACAGGGTGAAGTCGGGGTACTTGAAGAAAATCCATAAAAAAAAGTGGTAAGATCTGTTTCACCATGAATAAGGATGTATTTTAATATGCAAGTGGAGAAACAGTGCAGATAAACATGAGGACCCTGCGTTTTAAAGTCAATTGTTACTTTGACCTTTTACAATATTAAAGTTGTATATACTACCATATATTAGTAACATATTAATCATTTTATATATTAGTGCTATACTATATTTTTAATTTCAATTACCAGTAATCTAGGCTGCATCGGTCTGTCATGGTAAAGAGAGAGCTGAGCCGAAAAGCAAATCTCTTGATTTACAAGTCGATCTACGTGTCAGGAACCAACAATAAGTAGGACTCAGATGCAGAGATCTTTACAAAGGTTTAATCCAACAGGAAGATCATGAACATAATCCAAAACACTCTGACACAGGACAAGGGGAGACAAGGACTATTTAACACAGAAGGAAGGGGATCTCAGGTGGAAACAATGAGGGACAATTAGACATACACAGCTGTGGGAAACACACTAGGGCAGGAAGTAACAAACATGAAACAAGAGGAAAGTTCGATTTCAAAATAAAACAGAAAGTGCAAAACACAAGACATTACAGTACCCCCCCTCAAAGACCGGCACTGGACGGTCCAGGACCACGAGACTTGTAGAAGTCCTTTATGAGAGATTTGTCCAAAATGTACCGCTCTGGAATCCACTCCCGCTCCTCAGGACCATACCCCTCCCAGTCCACCAGAAACTGACGCCCCCGACCCCTGCGATGGACATCCAGAATCTCCCGCACAGTGTACACTGGGCCACCCCCGATCATTCTGGGCGGCGGTGGGGGCACAGTTGGAGGGACAAGTGGACTATCCACCACTGGCTTCACCTTGCTAACGTGGAAGGTAGGATGAACACGAAGGGACCGAGGCAGACGAAGGCGAACAGCGGCCGGACCAACAACCTTGGTAACGGGAAATGGACCCACAAACCGTGGAGCCAGCTTTCTACGGGGCACTTGTAGGTTGAGATCCTTGGTGGAGAGCCACACCCGCTGTCCGGGTCGATAGATTGGGGCAGGACAACGCCTACGATCGGCAGCCTTCTTAACACGATCTCGTTGGCGAAGCAGAACTTGGCCAGCATTTGGGCTGGCGGGCGGCAGCCCAAATGCTGCGACAGCGCCGAACTAGGGCATGGGCCGATGGAACAGAGACCTCCGGCTCCAGGTCTGCAAAAAGGGGAGGGTCATAACCAAAAACACACTTGAATGGAGACATACCCGTGGCTGTGGTAATCAAGGAATTGTGGGCATACTCCACCCAGACCAGGTTCTTGCTCCATGTTGAGGGGTTCTGGGAGACCAAACATCGGAGACCAGTTTCCAGCTGTTGGTTGAGGCGTTCAGTCTGGCCGTTGGATTCCAGATGATAACCAGCGTCGATGAGTCGGCAAAACTCTCTCCAGAACCGGGACACAAACTGAGGCCCCCGGTCAGAAACAATGTCCTTAGGGAAACCATGATATCGGAAGACGTGGTTCATCATTATCTCAGCCGTCTTTTTGGCCGAAGGCAGTCTGGACAGGGGAATAAACCTGACCATCTTTGAAAACCTGTCAACAACAGTTAGTACAGTGTTGTTACCTTGAGAAACCGGAAGCCCTGTGACAAAGTCCATGGATATCTCAGCCCATGGGCGAGAGGGAATGGGAAGTGGTTGAAGCAGTCCCATGCGGGCCCTGGATGAGGTTTTGTTTCTGGCACGGACTGAACATGCTGCCACGTACTCCCGGACCTCCTTCTCCATGCACGGCCACCAGAATCTCCTCGAGATGCTGTACATAGTCCGCCGGACGCCTGGATGACAAGAAAGTAGTGAGGCGTGGGCCCAATGAATCACCCTTGAGCGTAACGCCGGTGGAACAAATAGACGATTGTCCGGACATCCAGTAGGCAAAGGCGTCCCACTGTTGGCCTGCTTGACCTCATTCTCTATCTGCCAAGTCACCGCTCCAACCACACAGGTTCGTGGAAGGATAGGCTCTGGTTCCTTGGCAACAGGCTCGGGGTCGTATAGACGAGACAGGGCATCAGGCTTGATGTTCTTGGACCCCGGCCTGTAAGATAAAGAGAAAGAAAAGCGGTTAAAAAATAACATCCACCTGGCCTGGCGAGAATTAAGTCTCTTTGCATTGCGGATATACTCAAGGTTCTTATGGTCCGTCCAGACAATGAAGGGATGGGCCGCTCCCTCCAGCCAATGCCGCCACTCCTCCAGAGCCACCTTAACTGCCAGCAACTCCCGGTTGCCAACGTCATAGTTACGTTCAGCCTTAGACAGTCGCCGAGACAGGAAAGCACAGGGGTGGATTTTGCTGTCGATTTCTGAACGCTGGGAAAGGATCGCACCAATCCCCTCATTAGAGGCATCCACTTCAACCACGAATTGGCGGCGAGGATCTGGAAGTGTGAGCACTGGAGCCGAAGAGAAGCGTTGCTTAAGAGTCTGAAATGCTGTCTCAGCATCAGGTGTCCATCTGAACAACGCTTGACGAGACGTGAGAGCATGGAGCGGAGCGGCCACAGTGCTGAAACCTCTGATAAACCATCTGTAGAAGTTAGCAAAGCCTAAAAACTGTTGTAGTTTCTTGCGGCTCACAGGCGTTGGCCAATCCATCACAGCACTCACTTTGGCAGGATCCATCTCTACCTTACCGGCTGACACTATAAAGCCGAGGAAGGAGATTGTCGTGGCATGAAACTCGCTTTTCTCAGCCTTGACGTAGAGGTCATTTTCCAAGAGACGCTGAAGGACCTTAGTGACATGGATTTTGTGAGACTCCAAGTCAGGGGAATAAATGAGAATGTCATCCAGGTAAACATAAACAAAGTGATCCAAGAAGTCTCTTAGGAAATCGTTGATCATCGCTTGAAAAACTGCAGGAGCGTTTGTGAGGCCAAAAGGCATGACCAGATATTCATAGTGACCCCTAGGGGTATTAAATCCGGTTTTCCACTCATCCCCTTCCCTAATCCTGACCAGGTGGTATGCATTGCGTAGGTCAAGCTTGGTAAACACCTTGGCCTGCTGGAGCTGGTCAAAGACAGATGACATGAGAGGAAGGGGATATCGATTCTTTATATGTCAGGAACCAACAATAAGTAGGACTCAGATGCAGAGATCTTTACAAAGGTTTAATCCAACAGGAAGATCATGAACATAATCCAAAACACTCTGACACAGGACAAGGGGAGACAAGGACTATTTAACACAGAAGGAAGGGGATCTCAGGTGGAAACAATGAGGGACAATTAGACATACACAGCTGTGGGAAAAACACTAGGGCAGGAAGTAACAAACATGAAACAAGAGGAAAGTTCGATTTCAAAATAAAACAGGAAGTGCAAAACACAAGACATTACACTACGTTCCAACCCTCACCTATGGTCATCAGCTGTGGGTGGTGACCGAAAGAATGAGATCGCGTGTACAAGCAGCCGAAATGAGCTTCCTCCGCAGGGTGTCTGGGCTCTCACTCAGAGATTGGGTGAGGAGCTTTGCCAGCTGGGAGGAGCTCGGTGTCGAGCCGCTCCTCTTCCAGATTGAGAGGAGCCAGATGGGGTGGTTCGGGCATCTGGTCAGGATGCCCCCAAGCGTCTCGCGGGTAAAGTTTTAGGCACGTCCCACCGGGAGGAGACCAGGGGGCAGACCCCGGACCCGCTTGAGAGACTATGTCTCACAGCTGGCCAGGGAACGACTTGGGATCCTTCCGGGTGAGCTGGAGGATGCAGCCGGTGTGAGAGGGGGCTGGGCTACCCGTTTGAGGCTGTTGTCCCCGCGACCTGACCCCGGAACAAGCGGAAGATAATGGAACGGAATGGAAGTAATCTAGGCAATTCTAAAGAAAGATTTCAGTTAGAATTGAGGAATTTTTTTTCTGTTTGTGGGTTTACAACTCATTTTCTTACCGCCGTTCATTGTGAATGTGTTCATTATTTTTGTAGGTCTGTACACTTACGAGAATTTTTCTGATGTTTGAAAAGTTAAGATACCTTAGTACAGATTACAATGTGAATGTTTTTAGGATTGGATAAAAATTTCGTCACAAGAATGAAATGGAGCATTTTACGAGTCCCACTATCACAACATCGTGTCAAACCTCTACATATACCTTTGGCCATATCAGTCTGACAATGCCTGATCCCATCGGACCTTAGAAGCTAAGACGGCAAGGTCTAGGCAGTACTTGGATGGAAGACTGCTGGAACCTCTGGTCGCTGGGTCCGTAGGCAAGACACTACACCCACATTGCCTAGTCCGGATGGTGTGTGTAATTGGTTGGTGATGGTCAGAGGGGCTGATGCCGCAAAAATGGCAGCCTCAGTTTTGTCAGTTTGTCCCAGGGCAGCTGTGGCTACAACTGTAGCTCTCCCATATCTGGTACGGAGTGAATGAATCATGCATATGTGTGAAGCATCCTGGAAAAGCGCTGTATATGTACAATGTATTATTATTATTATTAAATAAAAAATTTGAGGGATCACTTAGATGCTATTTACAAATTTGTAACAGGTTGACTCGTTAATAGTTTCATCATTATTATTTCAAATATTTCCTTTTTATGTGTTGATAAGAACAAATTACTAAAAAAAGCACTTGGGCTAAAAAAATCCAGAATGGATTTTTGTAATTAATAACGCTGCATTAATAAACCATTTCTTATCCATTTTACAAAAGTTAATATCCTATTTGTTTTGTCCCTGAAAGCTCATTTGCGAGGCTCATTTTTAAACCCTCTTGAGCACAAAGAGCGCAGAGCATCAGGAACTTGTCAGCAGCACGTTGATCAGACGTTCTTTGTCTTATTGACTGCACTCCCTTCAAATACTTAATTATATCCTAAGAGGCAAGTTTGTGTGTGCATATTAGTGTGTATCCTTGTTTGTTTTGTGCTTGTTTACAGTCGGAAGGTTATGAAAGAGGGAAAAGAAACTCAGAGCCAAATGGGAGCGTCCTTTGTGCCCGGAGGTAACTGTTGACTGTGGTGGAAAATATTGGATCCTCAGAAATAGCTGACGTTTCAGTGTGTTCCAGCAAACACACGAGCACACACACACAGCACACAGACTCTACTAACTCACTCTTTCTGCTTGTGTGCTTCTGGGCCAATGAGGATGGCTTTTTAAAAACACTAAAATCTCTTTTTTCTAAATAACATCATCTTAGATTTTGATTTTATTAAATTTTCTCTCTGACGTTTTGATATCTTGAGCAAAATAATCCTCCATGTAGAGAAAAAAAAGGGGAATAAAACGGGAAAGTATTTTGCATACAAGTAACAATGCACACATGGTCATGACTTGAGATTAAAATGATAACAAAACACCTCACCTATGGTCACCAGCTGTGGGTGGTGACCGAAAGCGGCCGAAATCAGCTTCCTCCGCAGGGTGGCTGAGCTCTCACTCAGAGATCGGGTGAGGAGCTCTTCCACGCGGGAGGAGCTCGGTGTCAGGCCCCTCCTCCTCCAAGTCGAGAGGAGCCAGATGGGGTGGTTCGGGCATCTGGTCCGGACGCCCCCCCCGAGCGCCTCGCGAGCGGGGTGATTCGGGCACGTCCCACCGGGAGGAGACCAAGGGGCAGACCCCGGACCCGCTGGAGAGACTATGTTTCACAGCTGGCCGGGGAATGACTTGGGATCCTTCCGGGTGAGCTGGAGGATGCAGGCGAGGTGAGAGAGGCCTGAGCTACCCATTTGAGGCTGTTGCCCCCGCGATCCGACCCCGGAACAAGCGGAAGATGATGGAACGGAACGAAACAAAACATCTCGTGTTCTATCAAGATTTTTTTTTATCTATTTGCTGGTGCTTGGAGGCTTTTCCGGCTGATTTTAGGTGAGAGGCAGGGTACACTCTGAACAGGCCGCCATTCTGCTGCAAGGCAACACACACAACCATCGCTACACAAACTCATTCCTATGGGAAACTTTATAGTGGCTAATTAACCTGACTTGGATGTTTTAAGAGGTTGGGAGGAAACTGGAGTACCTGGAGAGGGAGAACATGCAAACTCCACACAGAAATGTACAAATTACACATAGCTTTGTGGACCTCAAACAGTTGGTTTCTTCACAGGGGACTTTAACAACTTGATACTTTACATTTAGTTGTTGTAATGATCATTTAATGCATCTAGTGAGACAATAATTAGTCACACATCTGCAGAGAAATGGAATCATCGCACCAGCTCTTCAGATTGTTTTTTCTACAGATAGAGTAACTTTAATTTGACCAATTTGCTTTAAGGAGAACAGGAAAGGAACACACTAAAATGAAGACATTTATGTTCTTGTTTCTGAGTTACTTTCAGAAAAAGGATATTTTAACTACTGTCACAGTTCCCTCGCCCACCACCAGAGGGAAGCTGGGGCCTACCCTCATTTGCCTGATATTACACACCTGAAGATCTTTGTGCAGCTTCCTTTAAATAGGCAGCTTGTCTTACCTTCAAGTGTTTGGTCATACCATCCCTTCCAGCTAGATCTACCTGGTTGTCTGACGATAAAACACATTCTGAACAATAACCGCTTGCCATACCACTAAAACCTTGTTTTTCTTTCACAGCATTATTAGACTGCCTTACTTAAATAAACCATGTTTTTTTGTCCTGCGATAAGGTCCTCCTCCTTCCATCTGCACACCGCTTCATGACAGCTACAAGCATTAAGTAAAAACAAATAGCTGTCTAAAAATGAGTCATGTCGTCCTATATAACAATTTCGCTAAGTTGTCTTTTTTATGCACGGAATCACAAATTTCCTGTCATAGATCATCAAAACCCAGATGTTCTGATAAAAATGAAAAAAAAAAAAATGGACACAAACTATTTTGGGCAGCACGCAATAGTTAGCCTAGTGTCCTCAAAGCAAGAAGGCTGAGGTTTCAAGTCATGGAGTGGAAGCGAGGCTTGAAACGCTAGTCGCCCATCAGTGCATACACGGCATTGCACCTGTTTATCTCCGAAAACTCCTAACCCTCCACACCACTGTCCGAGACCTGCGCTCCTCCTCCTCCTACTTACTACCTGCACCAACAAAGGACCAAACTCTCCACTATGGGGGACAGGGCCTTCCAGGCAGCTGCTCCACGGCTCTGGAACGCTCTTCCCGAGAGCTTGAGGGCTCCACAGAGCGTTGAGGTTTTTAAAAAAAGACAACAGGCATGTTAGGTTGATTGGCTGCTAAAAAAATTGCATTGTGTACTTCTTTCATGTTTCATTTCCTTCATGTGTTGTCTGATGGTTTAATAAAATCATGCTGCGCACACGCCAATTACCAATCACATTATCATTTAAAAGCAAATAATTAAATATTAACACAACCCACCACTCAAAGAGGCAATTTAGAAAATTGATGAAACCTCAATTATGTTTTGACAGCCTTCATTATAAAACATGTTTAATTATGTTGAACGTATTAGGATGGAGGACTCAATTTTAACATGAACAACCCGTTTTGGGCGTAATTTACAAATAAAATAATGGAGATGAAAAGAAAAAAAATTACACCTGGACGCTCCATTTTTAAAAAGTGTCCTTTTACAAATACTGATAGCATTCTTCAAAAACATCTGTATTTAGTTGTAAGGATATTTTTTCCATTACGTAAATTTGGTTAAGCCTTTGTGCCCATTCAGTCAAAGAAGGTGAAGTTACATTTTTCCATTTCACAGTTGGGAGTTTTCCAGCAACCGACAGCGAAATATGCAAGATATATCTTTGATCAGCATCAAAATGTCCAGGTATGAGTCCAAGTACCGTAATTTCACAACTATAAGGCGCATACAAACGTATTTTGAAGACTTTCTTCAAAATGAGCGGTGCGCCCTTTCATGCGGTGCGCTTTGTGCGTGAGAAAAGTCGAACCTAAAAGAAAAAGCGATGCTCGTGAGAAAAGGTGGACCTAAAAGAAAAAGCGGTGCTTGTGAGAAAAGGCGGACCTAAAAGAAAGAGCGGTGCCCGCGAGGCGTACCTGAAAGAAAAGGCATGAGAACGTTAAAGAGTGAAGTGTGAGCGGCGTGGGAGCCATGGATGACTGAAGGAGACCACAGTTTCACGAAGGGTGGAAGGCAGCGCCGGGCGAGTTACGCTCCAGTTTGCCAATGGATTGTAGATGCTTGGACTAACGTGTCTGCTGGTACTGTTATCCGAGCTTTCCCAAAAGTTGGTATCCTTTCTGAGGAGCCGCACAGTACAGACAGTGACTTTGACAGCGAGAAGTGGACCTGCTCTGTTGGATTTTGCGCAGCTGTTCGATTCCGAAACAGAGAATGAGGACTTTGACGGATTTGAATAAAGACTATTACCGGTAATGTGCTTGTTTAGTATCGTTACTACTTAAATAAAGTACAACCAAACTCAGTTTTGCTCCCGATCTATTTTTTAATACGCACATTTGCATGCTTGCGTGTGTGTTGTTGTAAGGCGGTGTGTAACTGAGACTGCGCCTTTTCATATGGTGCGCCTAATGGTCATGAAATTACGATAAATAGAACAGAGCATTTGAGGGAATCTCTCATTTTAGAAAAGTTTCAATCTCACTTTTAATATTTTTCCAATAGTCACATAGTACAGGACAGTCAAAAAATATGTGTATGATCTCCTTTTTTTTATGTTTGTGATTTATTATGATAAAAAGTGAAAAACAATTTTGTGATAGAAAAAGACTAATTAATTGCATAATGAACAAACGTTGTGTCTCGTTTAAGATTTTATTTACAGATTAAGACATAAAAACAGCAGATGGGTGCCACACAGCAGGAGCTTCATTCACAAAGAAGTAATTATCAAAATAAGTTTTTAATTAGATTTTTCATAAATCTAGTCCATCCTGTTGAATAAAAAAAAAAAGTTTCAGACATGTTCTTTCCAAAAACTAACTCATGAAAATAATTCTAAACTAAAATTAATATACAAAGTATTATGTGTGAATTTTTTACTTTAAATGGATAAAATACTTCATTGTAATTCCATCAACTGAAGTTGACGAAAACTTCCAATTACCATAAAGTCAAATAAGGATGGACACTTCTTTGATTGAGAAAACATCTCGGTCGCATAAGCAAAAGAAAAAAGACAGGAGTAAAATGAAGAAGAATGGTGATTAATTCACCGTGCTCACAAACCCGCCGGGCTTTATTTTCAGGAACAGAGAACTGCCAGTAACGCAAAAAAAGAAGCAGAAAATTTAACTCAAAGGAAGCTTCTACACCAGTCTCTACATGCAACCTTATTAATTAACCAAGACAGCTGGGAAAAGAGTGTAATCGGCAGCGAATTACCTTTGGAGAGGTCACACTGTGACAGACAATAAAGATCTTATTGGTGCTGTGTCAGGTGAACTGGCAGGTGGAAGAATGCAAATGAGGGAGCATGTTAACAGGCTGATCCAAGGTGAACATTTACATATTTTTAATGGCCTCATCTGTCTCTGGTGTTTAACTCATACTGCGAATCACCACAACTGCAACAGTGAAACACGGTGAACTTTCTGGGTGAGCAACACTGCAATCTGCAAGGTGTGCTGAGGTCAGAAGGTGGAGGTGTTTGGAGTAAACACTGTTGATTAGGGCCGGTTTGCACCAGACATGCATATTCATCTGAAGTTATTCATGAACAAATAAATTATGTCCGACTTGGGTCAATGTCTGACTTGGGTGAAGTCACATGTAAAACCTTTAAAGAGGGAGCATTGTGTATTCGTGGGGTAATAATCATCACCTCGTAGCATTTACAAATAAACTGTGTTTGCTAAAAAATGGAATTTCCACAGAAAAGACAAGATTCAACAGATTGGGTGAGATATTGAATTGGGTGAGGTAATGCAAGAAAATTTGGCATAGTTCACCCCCATGTGAAATCCATATGGGAACGATGTGCACTGGAAGAGGAACCAAGTAATTAGGTGATTCCATGGGTTTTACCTGGTGGTGGCAGCACACGAAAAAAAGCCCCACAAACCCATGCCAACAGAAGTGAGAGGAGTGTATAGAGGGGTTCTCATAGCTGAAACTACAAAGCTGAAACCTGAACAAATCATTAGACTTTTCTTCTCAGTGACAAAAGAAAAATCCTAAAAACAAAGCCCGGTAGTGGGAAAAAAAAAAGTAGAAGAAACCTCATGGAGATCCGGTTGAAGGAGGGATCCCCCCTGAGAAGGCCAGTCAATGCACTAGGGACTGGAGAGTGAGCTACCTACTGTAATGCAAAACTGGAGAGTTAAAATGAAGCAGATATGATATAATATTTAATAGCATCTCAGAAAGGGAGAGGAAGAAGCTGGACAGAATCATCAAGAAGTCCAGCTCTATCCTGGGCTGCTCCCTGGACTCAGTGCGGGAGGTGGGTGACAGAAGGGTCCTGAAGAGACTGACATCCATGCTGGAAAACAAGTCCCTCCCCCTGAAGGACACTGTCTGCACTAAAAACCAGCTTCAGTGGCAGGCTGCTCCACCCTCGCTGTGTGAAGGTGAGATACAGGAGGTCTTTCCTTCCTTCTGTTGTGAGACTCCACAATGAGCAATTTTAACCATGTGATCTTTTTGTTTTTTCTCACCAGAACTGTGCGGTAGCTCACTCACTTTGAATGCATGTTTTTGTCCTTAGTCTATTTTGCCTTTTTTGTTATTGTTTTGTTTGTGCATACTTGTCGTGACCTTTTTTTCTTCCTGTGTCTATTCTGTTGCATACTGCAATTTCCCCATTGTGGGACAAATAAAGGTATTTTTACTTACTTACTTATATTTTGTCGTAAATGTCTGTGTTTTCTGTGGTTTTTTGCCAAGATCAGTGGAATATTTCTTCTTAGTCTCCGTCCTCGACCACTCCCTATCCATAGTCCATTTGTAAATGTTTAAACATTTTTTAAACTGCCTCAATTTAGAAAATTAAGCTAATAACAAAAGAAATCGGAATGATGTTGATCTCCCACGCGGTCCTGTGATGAGATGGAGAGCACTTACCGAGAGCAGATAATATTAAAGATTTCTATCACACAGTGAGATCCAAAGACTGGAGTGCAGATGAGTTGGACGTTATGCAAAACAGATGCTATAGAAGCTTCAGTTGGAAATAGCTGCTGTCTTAATAGCATCTGATTATATCCAGTTTAAAGCCAGCTACTGATCAGATTAATGATTAGTTTATTGATTTTATTCTTACTCAAGAATATGCACATATGCCTACTTTTACATGCACACTGAACCTGATGGAATCCTCATTTAAAAGATGCATACCTGCTATCTTGTTCTTCTTTCGGCATTTCCCTTTAGGGGTCGCAACAGCAAGTCAGTTTCTTCCATCTAACCCTATCTGCTGTATCCTCTTTGGTCACACCAACTGTCTTCATGTCTTCCTTCACTGTATCCATGAACCTCCTCTTTGGTCTTCCTCTAGGCCTCTTTCCTGGTGGTTCCAAATCCAGCATCCTTCTTCCTATGTACTCTCTCTCTCCTCTGTACGTGCCCAAACCATCTCAGTCTTGCCTCTCTCGAACTTTTTCCCCAAAACCTCTAACATCTGCTGTTCCCCTGATGTACTCAATTCTAATCCTGTCTATCCTGGTCACTCCCAGAAAGATCCTCAGCATCTTCATCTCTGCTACCTCCATCTCTGCTTCCTGTCTTTTCTTCAGTGCTACTGTTTCTAGACCAAACAGCATCGCCGATCTCACCACGGTTTTGTGGTGAAACTCTTCTGTCGCACATCACACAATGATACTTTCCTCCATCCGTTCCAGCCTGCCTTCACCTCTTTTCCACACTCTCCATTGCTCTGGACTGTTGATCGTAGATACTTAAAATGCATACCTGCTATACAAAGTTTTTTTTTCAATAGTAATGAATAAAATAAAATAAATCAACGTTATGTATTATTTGATTAATTGAATGAAGTATAAAACTCTTCTAGATGTTAATTAATAGTTATAAATAACATTTTAGTTTCTTTTGGATTTTGTTTTCTGTTCTTGCTTTCTTTCCCTCTCAGTGGGTGTTTTTCGAAACCAACTTTGTCGAGAATGTACCTGTCCATGGTGCTGGTATAAACTTGTCAAAAGTTGAGACTTCCAAGAACTAAAAGATGCAGGTTCTCTCATTGTGCATCCAGAGCAGAATCTGGGAGAGAAAGAGAGAGATGAAGAGGTGAGCCAGCATACAGAGGAGTTAAGTAATTTAACTTGACACTCAGAATTTAAAGTGAAGCTTGGAAAGTTTTAGTTGAACCTTTTCATTTAAAAGCCGGAACTCAATCTTCACCCAAAGAGAGAATTCCACCTTTTTCAGAGGATAACTGTCATCTTTAGAAGATGCAGATTTGTTTCCTGTTCATTCTGCTTTACTATGAATCATTCGACCAGAGGCCATTCGTATACTCCATCCTGGTCACGAGCCGTGTGACTGATAAAAACAAGATTGCATATTCTGGATTTTCCTCTGAGACACGAGTAGGAGTATGTTCATCTGTGAGAGGTTGAGAAGGGAGCTGGAAGAAGAGTCAGAAAAAATGGCTTAAAATTATTGGTCCATACATTGGATGGTACATTTTGCAATTTCCCCATTGTGGGACTAAAAAACGTTTTCTTGGAATTATTAGATGCTTGGACCCGAGAAGAACCAAGACTAATAAAAAAAAAAAAAAAATGTCTTCTTACTGGCCTAAGATTGCTTCAGAATTATTCTGGATAGTGTTAAAGAAACAGTCAGAAGACAGAGTGTTTGTGTTTGACCGCATCACAATATTTTTCATATTTCAATATGTAATTGCCTCAATTTAGACGAGCTGACACACACCGCTTCTGTCTCAGTACATTCCCTCCATTACTATAGCAAACCATGCAAGCATAAAGATGCCAATGGTTACATAAGGCTAAGCTAAATGAGATCAGAAAATGGGATATTTTTGTTTTATCATGTCTAACTGAAGAAATAACATATTGGAAGATGAAAAATAGGGGTGTTCCTTTAAGGCACACGGGCCACAGAAAAGTAGAGAAGAACAAATTCATGTTTTCTTGTTTTTTTTTAAATTATTATTATTATTAATAATAATAAATTATTTATTATAGTTTATTATAATAAATAATAAAAAATATTATTTATATATTTTTTTAATTTATTTATAAAAAATAAAAAAAAACCTTCTTGTATATATACTGTCTATTTCTTTCTTGTTGCTGCTGTAACGCACAAATTTCCCAAGTGTGGGATCAATAAAGTAATTTATTTATTTTTTATTTATATTATAAGATAGTTTACAAATATGTATGATTTAATTTTCAATAAAAAAAAATCCAGTTAGGAATGAATATGTATTAGGATTATATGCATTTGGCCACACAACAAACTGGTGACCTGTTCAGGGTGTACCCTGCTTCTCCCCTGTAATTGGCCAGGATGCGCACCGGCACCCCACGGAATACTGAAGACGGTTCAGAAGGCAAAAAGAAAAAAAAAGGTAAATTGATTAGTTAACATGATGATTTACTTTTCGTTCCGTCATCTTCCGTTTGTTCTGGGGTCGGGTCGCGCGGGCAACAGCCTAAAGCGGGCAGCCCAGGCCTATCTCTCCCCGGCTGCATCCTCCAGCTCACCCGGAAGGATCCCAAGTTGTTCCCCGGCCAGCTGTGAGACATAGTCTCTCCAGCAGGTCCGGGGTCTGCCCCTTCGTCTCCTCCCAGTGGGACGTGCCCGAAACACGCTGATTTACTATAACTTCTAAAATAAGATAAAAGTTTTTTAAGCTTTTCTTTAATCAAATAATTGATGTGATGTTGAAGGTTTACATACTTCAGTGATGCTACGGAAGACTGTTGTACAAAATGTAATCATCAGATAATTGTCAGTCCACACGTACAAAGCCTAGGCTTTTCTCGTGTCTCCATGACAGCCATACTGAAAATCTGCCACGTCTTGACACATGCACACACACCTTCAAAGTTAAAGTTGGTGACAGATTGCTGTGTTCTTTCTTTTAAAAAGCACACAACAGTATAAAAAAAATGCTTCATGTCTGGTAGATTGAATTTTGATATCAGCTGGCGTATGGAGAATAAATTTAAACGCCTGTCACACAGCAAATAAAACGCATACAACGTTTTGGAATTTAGGTTTTATAAATGCAAAACCAGTTGGGTTTTTTTGTTCTATTCAATGATTTGCACATCAAAACTGCTCACATATTCATAGATCAAAAAATGTTTATTCAGTACATGAGGCAGTCAGAAGGAATCAGCTTCACAATCTGAAGATTTCTGACAGACGTCTTTGCAGTGAAAACTCATGCTTAAGCCTTATCTTTTTTATTCCTTCAACTTCTATTAGTGATAGAGCTCTACCAACCAAAGAGAACCATGTTCTTATAAAATGTAGCACTATCTGGGGTTCCTTGTATCTTTAAAAATTGAAGGTAGTGCCACTAGCCTCCAAGCTCCTGTTTTAAAAAACAAGTTCCGGCTCATGTGCGAGAAGATAAAAATTTTTAAATTCTGGGTTAGGCCAGTTCAAAGCAGAGTTAACTTGGTTCTGGCTAGTTGGTCCTAAGGTATCATCAATGGCGAATGCTGAACGCCTTTCAGAGCTTTCTATCCAAGCATAAAAATAATCATACTTTGGCCATTGATATTTACTAAATATTTCAAAATATTGGGTCCATCTTTTTGCATAGCTTTCCTGAAAGCTGCACTGCTTTCAAATATTTTTTTGTGTTCAATTATTTGACCAATCACATTTCAGCCAGCATTTGTTGCCAGGTAGGTTAAAAACAGGAGATTCCATTATCGCCTTTAAAGTCCATTCTGCTGGTAAGTGGAACTTTTGGTTCAACCACCAATCAAATTTTGAACTGATTTCCATAAATCTTCTTGAAGGTTCAAAGTATGTTATTGTTTTTAGACTTACTGATTGGACTGTAATGGGCAAAACCGTTAAGCTAGCAGTAACTGACCGGCTACGTTAGTAAAAATATTGCTTCAAATGTAATTTTCTATGGTCGAAGGAGAGGAATTCCACTAACCTTATGAAAATACCGGATCCCCTGTGAAAAGGTCTATATCACAAAGCTGTCAAATATGGGAGCTATTGAGTCCAAATTGAATGTTTTTCTGTATTGTTTTGTTCTTTTTGAAGTAACAACATTTCGCCAGATGTGAGAAAACTTGAAAATACTGGGAATCACATAAAATGCAAAATGCTAATCTGTAGTTCAGAAATGTCTTTGTGTACTGACATCTTCTGCTTCATATTTGATTTTTTTTTTTTTTTTGATTATTTTGAATTACTCTATTCATCCCTCACCGGGGAAATTTGTTTGCTGCACTCCTTACACCGCAGCAGGCTGCCCTTCAACGGCGCCAATGGTGGGAGAAGCGGGGGCTAGGTGTCTTCTCCAAGGACCCTAGACGTGCTCTGCGTGGGACGCGAACCCGCGACCTTCCTAAACTGGTGAATTAGTGAGCCATCGAAGAAATACGCTAAATTATTTACCTGTTAAAAAATGCCACAAATGTGATAGGTACATTTTTTGTGTTTATTTTTCAAATGTTTAACGTAAAATACATTTTATTTTTGATTTCAATCAAACAAAAAGTACAGTTTTGGGTTTCCATATTGTAAGTTGTGTGGTGTTTAGCAACAACTCTTTTTGTCCACTAGAGGTCAGTATATTTGTGAGACCTCAAACACTTCGAACCATTTGAGACAATTTTGCATCTGAGGTATCGATACTTTACAAGCTCCATTTTTCCATCTCTAATCATTTGGATTAATTTAAGATATTTCTAATTAGTACAGCGCTTTTACGCTTTTCACAAATCGTCTCCCGAGTTCTAATTTCTCAATATATATATATGTATGTTAATGGTCTAATATAGTCAAAAAATTTTGCTGCTGAAAAATAAGTATGCCCTGAATAGAGCCTTGGGGAAATCTTCAAGTTGGCGGCGACTGACATTTTTTCACGTTCATACACAGTATAATTTAAATTAATCTTGACATTTTGAATACTAATAAGGGGAAAATCAAACACAAATTCAAGCCATTAATTTCAGTGATCCAACCTATTTAAACCCTCTTAGAGAAACCAGATGCTAAAAAAATGACCTTTCTAAACCTAGAAAACAGCAACAAAATTATACAACCCTTTCATTAACTTGTGCTTTTTTTTACTCCTGAAGGAGACGGAAAAGGGCTAATTTTTTTTTCCCTCTCTCTTGCAGAAAAAATAGGACCAAAAAAGATAGCTGACAAAACAAGACGTTCGACTGCAAGCAATTTAGATTCTCTATAACCCCAGCCTAGATTTAACATCAACAATACATATGGTTGAGATGGAAAGGTAAAAAAAAAACAAAAAACATTTGGTTAAACCCATTTTGTAAAATAAAACCATATTGGTCTGTTTATGTTTCAACACACACAGAAAGAGCAGAATGGAAATATTCTATCTGTAAATGTACGAATGGCCTTTTCTTCCACATTCAGTGTAGATGCTGCTGCAGTTGGATGCTGATGGCTCTAAGATTTAAGACTCGCTGCTGCACTCAGCTGCCTGCACAAGATTTTCTAATTAGAGTTGGCGACTTGGCTTCAGCTTTGCCTCGCAATAAATCACAGAGCCTCTCAGGTGCATTCCCTGCAGCCCCGCTCAGTGGCATTTCACTATCAGCACTCTGATTGAGTCCCCCTGATATTTTCATCCAGGCGAAAGACAAAGAAAATAGAAGCACATAGAAACACCGTTTGTCGCTGCTTTGATGAACATCTTCTAATGACTGGAAATATTAGGGGTGCAAAAATAAAATGTAAGCATATAAAATTCTAAATGAAGTCAAAAGTCTTGCTCGTCTAAATGGGAAGATGAATTCCATGAAATTCAGTCGCTGTTTGTAGAATGGCAGCAGAGGCATTTTCGGACTCATGCATGTACTGTAGTGTAATTGCTAGAGAATTATACAACCATTAGAGACTCTGTGTCTGATTATGTTAAAAAAAAAAAAAAAAATTGTTGAGGAAATGTTGTCTACAGAATCCGAGGTAGAGTAAGACTCCTGCACAAAAACCCATTGTGCTGAACAGGTAACCTCCAGAGCATCCAGATGAAAATAATTTAATGTTATCTCACTTCCAGTGAATTATAATTACTTGCTTGGCCTGGACACACCTCAGAAACAGAGGAGAACTCTACTGCAGAAAAAAGACGAACTCCGGACTGACTATAGAGCTCCTACTGCTGCAAAATATGGGCTTCGTTGAAAAATGACTGCTTTCAGAAGTCATTTACTCGGTCTCATGGTGACATGATTTCTCTGCACTTACAATGTCTCTCTGAAGATAAGTAAAGTGTGGCGACCTAATGGTTTCACACACTTACACACTGCAGTCCGCTCCTTTTATAAGTAAAAACCATTCAGCAACTACGTGGGAGTGGAATAGATGTGGAAAACTGGACGTCACCTCTTGGGTATGGCCTTTATCATTCCAGTCTGTTCATTTTTACATTCAGTACTCACTGATGGTGTTTAAAACATTGGGACCAGGATTTTATCATCTGTAATAAACCAGTGGTGGAACGTAACGAAGTAAATGTACTTCGTTACTGTACTTAAGTAAAAAAAAATGTGTATCTGTACTTTACTTAAGTAAAATTTGAGACTGGTACTTTTACTTCACTACATTTTTAGAGCAAATATCTGTACTTTTACTTTTACTTCACTACATTTTTAGAGCAAATATCTGTACTTTTACTTCACTACTTTTTAAAAGTGTGTTTTACATTTTTCGTTACATTTTCGTTCAGGAATTTGAAAAATACACAGGTTTTTAACGCATCTTAAAGCCGCATCGCCAAAATCAAAAGAAGCAGTTGATTGGGAGAAGAAGTAATGAATCGAGAAACATTTCCGCATTCATTCAGCACCAAAAACCTAACATCAAATCTAGTACAAATTAAAAAGAGTCAGACCATCGTTGTTCGTTGTGTTTACTTCTAAATAAAAAGTTGAGCCATCATAACACAGAGCAGGGGTGGATCTAGAATTTTCCAAAGGGTGTTGGGGCTTTGACAAAGCCAATATATAGTGACTGGGGGCCTCCCCCCCAAAATATTTTAAAAAATAAGTGTCATTGTCCTCCATTTTGGCGGCCCATTTACTGGCCCTTCTAGGATATAGCTTGACTTGTCCCCTTTCCTTTTATTTTATTTATTTTTTTTTTGTGGACCAAAAGAGGCGAGAGAGGGGGGTCACACCCCTGCAGAGTATTTATCCTGGTTACCATGGTGACACCCTATAGCACAAAAAATAACATTTGAATTACGGTCGAATACTTTGACTTTTTACTTAAAAAGTACAATTTACACCAATTACTTTTGTACTTTTACCTAAGTAGATTTTTTTTATTGATACTTTTACTTTTACTTAAGTAAATTTTTTGCCTAATTATCTGTACTTTTACTTAAGTACAAAAAGTGAGTACTTCATCCACCACTGTAATAAACTGATTAAACTTCAAGAACAAAGCCCTTCATTCATTAATCAGCCTTACTTATCTCTCCATCCATTAATCCACGCATCCATCTGTCCATTCATGTGCCTACACGCCCATGTAAAGACGTCCGAGCACCAATTCTTTCACACATTTGGCTTTTCCACAGTTGTCTTTTTATCTTCAAAAACCAAACCAACACCTTCTCTGTGCCAGGCTCAAAGGTCTTGTACAGTCCTTCTTCGCCTTCACACCTGACTTGGATACACAAGAATGAGAATATTATAATGTTTTACTTATCTCGATGTGTGTTTTTTGTTGATAGGAGCTTCCTTGAAGGAGGACTCATCACAGAAGAACAAACAAAACATTCCCTCGAAAAAGCTCCAGTGTCACCAACCTATTAAACTCATGAAGCTAAAGATTCATTATAGATCTTGTTTATAAAATGCTTCAAAGCCTTTACACAAACCCCATAAAATTAGAAAAACAGATTGCCCATTTTGTTAATATACTTTATTCATCCCTGACCAGAAAAAATTGTGTGCTGCACTACACCGCAGCAGGCTGCCACCTATGACGGCACCAATGGTGGGAGAAACGGGAGTTAGGTGTCTTATCCAAAGACCCTAGATGTAAACTCAGTGGGATGTGAACCCCCGAACTTCTAGTCTATGGGCAAACGCTCTAACCACTGAACCACCAGAGTAGTGGTTTTTGAATAATTCTATGTAATAAACATAAGTTTTGATATACTTAAGAGTAGTTTTAAACTTGAACTGTCGTTTGTGGGTGTTGGTTGTGTTTTCCTTCTTTACTTTTGAATACAAGTTCAAGGTTATGTGGTGATGATTCCCTCGCCGATCACCAGAGGGAGCCCGCGAGCTTCCTCCCTCTCCCTGATTCAGGACACCTGTGGATCAGTGACATGCCGCCTATTTAAATGCAGTCTGGCCTGACTTCTTGGTCAGGTCATCACCCCTTCAATACAGATCTTCTTGGCTGCCCGACCAAGTGATGCTTTTGAGCATTTACCACGAGACATTCTTTTTTGAACCAGACATTTTTCCCATGGCGTTGCTGGTCTTACTAAGTTAATAAATATTGTTTGTCGTCCTTCAAATGAGTCCCCCTCCTCATTTTGCACCCACAACTTGACATGTGTCATGCTTCAAGTCATGTCTTTGAATGCTTGATGGATTGATATTGTCACATCACACAACAACATCTGTTTAATTAAGCTTTTGATGTAGTTTCGTAATTAATCTCATACTACAAAAATTTATCAGAACAAGAAGTAAAATCTTGTGGAATTTTTTTTTTCTTGTGACTTGCAAACCACACACAGGTTTATGTTTTACTTTGAACTAGTCAAGCATTTTGACACAACATGGACCTGATTTAGCGTACCCTACCTCTTGGCTGATGCTAGGATAGGTCAGACACCCTTCTGACCCTGAGTTAGCCAAAAGTTTTGGGTAAATGATGGAAAGATGGCTGTCTAAGAACCCAGACATAATAAATGTCAGCGAATCAGTTTTTTTTTTTTTTTTTTCATATTTGAAAGATTAAAGATTATGTTGTGAATTTTTATTTCACAAAAATCTGACTGAATCATGAAAAATTCAACCTGCTTATTGATAAAAATGCAATCTTATTTTGTCCAAAAGTTTGTCCAAAAGTATTTGAACAAAAAGACTACTTAAATCTGCAAATATTTCTTAGGTTTTGTTTCTGTAATTTTGGATTTTTGTGTAACCAAAAAAAGTTTAACTTCATCTATTTGAAGTTTAACATTTCAAAGCCTTTTGCAGAATTTTGCCTTTAAAAATTCTTTATGCCAAATTCATTTTAAAATGAATACAGCAGTCAAAGCAATAGGACATTGTGTGGGATTTCCTTAGTTTGGGCCCGGAACCACAGAGGAGATGAGGCCTGATCGAGCTCATCAGTTGATCATTGAGTCAGCACTTCTGAACATGAAGGACACTGACTTAAAAGCTTTGACACCCGGTTAATTGTATGGATTTGTCCGATCAATCTGCTGTATTACTGAAACAGGAGAGGGAGAGCATTGAGGTGAAGGGACGTCCCACAGGAGAGGGGTAAACATATGAGGATGAGAAAAGAAAATGAAAACTATTTGTGTCCAGAAGAAGCTGCTGCTGAATGGATGTAGCAGAAAGTTACAGCTTGTTGATTTAAAAATAAATACGTTTCTTACTGATTAGAGATTCTGCTTCACACATTTCTTTCATCAAATGAAACGGATGAGTTTTGCTTGCGGGACATTCAAAATTGTACCTCCTCATCCAAAATGTATGCAATCAGGGTTTCTATTTTTATCAAATCTTCATCCTACTCGTCTGCTGACCCCTGACCCTCAAACTGTTGAAGAAGTGGCAGGGATTCATACATTTTCCAGTCAGAAGGCGTTGTGCTACTATCATTGTGTCAGGAGAGTAGTCTGTTCCCCTCTGTGTCCTGTTTCCCCCCGCCCTATTGTCTGTGTGTGTGCAACTAGTCACACCTGAAAATAATCTTCTCATCTACTGGAGCATAAATGGAACAGTTTTTGACACACTCTTCGCCAGATCGTTGTTTATCATGCTTGACCAGCTCCTTCATTAGAACTTTCCTAGTTTATCTGTTTTTGTCTTCTTTATTTGGACTTTTTATCAATCTAATAAATCTGCTTGTGATTTTTCATCTGAGCCTTTCTGTTGTGTCAAGGGTATATTTTTGGCCTCAGCTTCACATCATGACACATTGACAACTGTTATTATTTTCACACTTTCAAAAGTAAAAATCCATGGCATTTTTTTTTTTAAATTGGACTCAAACCATTCTTGGTTAAACTTTTATACAAACTCAATTAACCTTTTTAACCTCATACCTCCGGCTGTTAATCGATCATAGTCAGATTAATGCCTTTAATATACTTGGGATGGTACCATTACGCAATAAATGAGTCATCAAACAGAAGCATTCAACTGTGAAGAAATTAAAAATTAATTCTGAATCATGAAGTCATACATTGATTTTGTCAATATCGTGATGATGTTGCTTTGTTGATTTGATTACTGTACATAATTTGCTCGACAAGAAGTTTCTCTCCAAAAAAACAATTATGGTGAGATCAAGGTGACAGAAACTTATTATTTTAAGTTTCTGTAATCAGAAATACTGTAGCTGTAAAGAAATAACGGCTAATTTATTGCAAAATACCTCATTCATTCATCTTTTTAACTGTCCATTCCTAACGAGGATGCGAGGGTGCCGGAGCCTGTCTCGGCTAAGTCGAGGCGAGAGAGGCAAGATACACCCCGAACAGGTTGCCAGTCTATCAGAGGGCCACACACACAGACAACACATACTCATTCCCAGGGGCAATTTCAAAGCACAGAACACACATGCTTTTGGAGGGTGGAAGGAAACCAGAATACACAGAGAAAACCCATACATACACGGAGAGAACATGCGAACTCTGCACAGAAAGGCCAGTGTTCCAAGCCTTGTGCCTTCCTGGGACTCGAATCCCCAACCTTCTTGTTCTGAGGCCACCTGTGAGGTCTTCACTTTTATCTAATAATTTTCATGTCTCCACACATTTTTTCTGCCATTGGGAAGCATCATGAAACATCACAGATTAAAACATATTTTCTCTCTTTTGTATTTTCTCTTATTCTCTTTTTCTTTCAGCAAGCGATGAAACGTTTCTTCGAGCCGCATCTCAGTCACGTTGTAGGAACATTAGATGACAAGCTTTGCAGGAGGTCAAACCTATTGTGAAGAATTTGTTTTGACTTGTGCCTCTCTGGGTTGTCAAAGCACTGCTGCTTTGTTGGTCCTGGTGCCTACGGGGCGGTCGGGGTGAGGTTTTCTTGCCTGCAGGCCTCTTTCCAGGAGCTTTGTGCTTTTGCAATGATCTCGTCAGCTTACATACAGATTTCATAAGACACCAAAGCTGTTCTGTAAGCAAGTATCTGCTCTGTTCCTATCTGTACATTTAAGATTCAAGTTTAATATAAACCGAAAGACATAACTGGTAACTTTCTAAACAGAGGTTTGTAATATAACAGTATGTACAGACATGAACACAACCACGACCCAAAGGTCGGAGGCTGGCAAAGACCACGAGGTAAGCCCTGCACCCGATGGCTCGACATAATTGCAGGTGACCTCCAACAACATGAAGTCACTGTCGAGGAAGCAGAACAGCTTTATCGACAACACTGGAAAAACTTGGTTCATCTGATCGGCTCAACGCAAGGGGAAGGACCCACCCCACTTCGCTGGAGGCTTTGATTGGTTGTAGTTCAGACAGGAATGTAAATCCTATTCCTAATTGTTTTTAAAAGAAACTCTCAAAAAAATCATAACTACAACGGACACTCCAGGAACAGGCAGCGAAAGAGCTTCGCTAACAGTTCTTGGTTCCTCCATGTTGGTGCTAGGCTGGCTCGACACTGTCAAAGTCTGATGGAATGTAGCGAAGAACACGCCTTGGTTGAGCTTTTTTTTGCGTAGTGGACTTTCCCATTTGCTCCATGAGGGACAGAGTAGGAAGGAAACAGTTCAGAGTGAAACGTTGCCCACATACGGACGAGAGGTTACATAGTGGGCTTCCGGTGAGGCTTGGTACATGTGATCTGCCTTGCCCACTCTTTCCTCAGCTTTACATGGTTTTTGAACAGAAATACCGAATTATCTCCTGCTGGCACATTGGGACAGTCTGTCGCCACACATCGGCAAGGCATTTTGGCAAAAATTACACTCAAATTTAATATTACTTGGCAATAAAATGGCTATCTTGGTGGCAAAAATATATGGTTCCACCAGACTTGTTTAGCTTTATACACTCACCCATATGACGACTCGTGGATAAGTCCGATGAGTCAACTTTTGTGGCGGGAATTATAAACGTTCCTGACAGTGGTGGGAAAGTATTTCCTTGCTAAAGGATACATAATGTTCGTGCATATATTGGCATTATTAAATATCAAATATTTTCATCTGTTTTGCATGTATATAACACACTCTTTAACATACACTCTAAATTCTTTCCAATCTAAGCCAACTATGCTTGAAAAACAAAAATTATTTCAATACGAATTGAAATGGGGCAGAAAATGTCGGCTTGTCTCAACCTCTCTTTCCGTTCCATTCCGTCGTCTTCCACTTATCCAGGGCTGGATCGCTGGGGCAACAGCCTCAGCCGGGAAGCCCTGGCTTCTCTTACTCCAGCTCAATCTTGCAGCTCACCTAAAAGGATACAGTAAACCTCTCATTCAAAAGTGTGAAAATATTCTCCTCTTCTCGTAGGTAAATCATTTTAATATATACAGTATATACAGTATATGTAAATATATTATATGGTACCAAATAAATAAATAAATAAATAAATAAATAAATAAATAAATGAATTACTCTATTCATCCCTCACCGGGGAAATTTGTTGGCTGCATTTGTAACCAAACATTACAGAACAAAAAATGACCAAGTTCTTACATAGAACATTTGCTTGCAATAAAAATACTATTAAAAAAAAAAAAAAAAAGCAAACAATAATTTAAATTCAACCACGTTACTGTCAAAATACATTGATATTTAATGTGCTTGTCCATAAGTGATTTTTCTTTTCTTTTTTTTTTTATCGTTGGTTGAACCGTGACTTGGTCAACGTGTAAGGGTCTCTCTGGCTGAAAAAGTATGGGCATCCCTCACATGTTGATTGGCTGCTATTTTCAATGTAACATTTGTCAGGATGAATCAAATGAGACTGTTTTACATATTGCAAAATCTAACTTTTATCAGCTCTTATTTCTTTCTGTAATCTCCCTCCATCTGCCTCGAGGGCAACAAGCTTATTGTATCATGGTTGGTTTATTGAGTTGTTTCTTCATTGTTTTCCTAATACAGTTTTCACATTTGCAAAAAGTCACGCTTGTGTATCTTTTGTTTGTCTAAAGACATTAATCTTGTGTTTATGGATTTTCAAGTTAGTTTAAACAATGAATAATAATTATACACTCCCCTCCAAAAGTGTTTTAGCAGCAAGTACCGTTCCCTTGTTTTTGTTGTTCACCGAAGACATTTGGGTTTAGGATAAAAAAATGATTATGAGACAAAAGTTCGGAAATGTCAGCTTTCAGTTCCACGTGTTTACATCTACATGTGTTCTTTACAAATAAAAAAATATATGCTTGTCTATTGGACACTAGTATGCTTTGTTATTTCTTCTTCTTTCGACATTTCCCTTCAGTGGTCACCAAAGGTAGTCAGATTTTTTTACCATCTAACGCTATCTTCTGCATCTTCTTCGGTCACACCAACAATCTTTATCTCTTCCTTCACTGTATCCATGAACCTCCTCTTTGGTCTTCCTCTAGGCCTCGTTCCTGGTAGTTCCAAATCCAGCATCCTGCTTCTGATGTACTCTCTCTCTCTCTCCTCTGCACATGTCCAAACCATCTCAGTCTGACCTCTCTGACTTTATCTCCAGAACCTCTAACATGTGCTGTTCCTCTGAGTCCATCCTGGTCACTCCCAGAGAGATCCTCAGCATCTTCATCTCTGCTACCTCCATCTCTGTTCCCTGTCTTTTTCTCAGTACTGCTGTGTCTAGACTAAACAGCATGGCTGGTCTCACCACGGTTCCTTTCATTTCAGCTGAAACTCTTCTATCACTCATCACACCTGATACTTTTCTCCACCCATTCCAGCCTACCTGTACATGCTTCTTCACCTCTTTTCCACAGTCTTCATTGCTCGGGACAGTTGATCCTAAATACTTAAAATCTTCCACCTTCTTCATCTCATCTCCTTGTAACATCAATTGTATTCTCCCTTATTTACATGCTGTAAATCATTAATCAAAAACTATGACATAAATCTGCATCTGAAATTATGTCTGATTTGAATTTGTGCTTCACATAAACATTGAAACGTGAAGAGGCAATGTGCTGTGGGATGTAGAGTTGGTATGCAGTTTTTTGTGGTTTTGTGACACTTCAGTGCACTTTGGCTGAAAATGCAAAGCAGGGCCATGAGGCCATGAAAAGAAAAAATCTTCTTTTTGTGTCTGTTATCTTTTAGTGCATCACAGAGCTGCTTCTCTTCCAGTGAAACACAACTCACACAGGGTCATGCATCTGGCTCC
This sequence comes from Neostethus bicornis, assembly GCA_902685375.1. Lineage (NCBI taxonomy): Eukaryota > Metazoa > Chordata > Actinopteri > Atheriniformes > Phallostethidae > Neostethus > Neostethus bicornis. Next base: position 5,820,708 of record CACRXE010000076.1, on the reverse strand, counting down.
TGGTGAAACGTCTGTCATTGTCTGACATTGTGTCAAATTGTTATTCAGCTCCATGTTCCTCTCACATGATATTCTAGCTCCGATGAAACAGCGTCGTATCCACTGCAGCTCAATTTACGATCATCTGCAAGCACAGTCGGGAGGCTGGACTGCAGTAGAGCCATCTGTTTTTATGGCGACAAGCTTGGGGAGCAGAGCGAGGTCTCAGGGAGTGGAGAAAACTGAAATGGCACCATATGCATGTAAAAACTCCAATATGCCTGCATGAGCAGGAAGAGGAGCCTAATAGTAGGTTTAGGAAAATAAGACTGGAACAGATGTCAACAGCATGAAATGAGTGCGGGAAATTATACTGATTCTAGAGCAGATGCACATCAAAACTGTTTTTGCTAAAAAGCCTGATGGTAATTTATGTACATGGAGGAGACGTCCCCGACCTAAGGTGCAAGAGTAGTCCTGAAAACCCACATATGCCCAGAATAAACTCTAGAAAAGATTTTTTTATCATAAAAACCTGCAAACATAACTTAATTGTTTGTATATTATGATTTTTGACATTTTAGTTTCCCATTTTCTCAAGCAATTAGTCAGAGTAAGACAGAGTACATGTGTGTGAATGCGAGGGATCCAAATGGAAAGTGAGGTTACAGGGAGAAGAGATAAAGAAGGTGGAAGATTTTAAGTACATAGGATCAACAGTCCAGAGCAATGGAGAGTGTGGAAAAGAGGTGAAGAAACGTGTTCAAGCAGGCTGGAACGGGTGGAGGAAAGTATCAGGTGTGATGTGTGACAGAACAGTTTCAGCTAAAATGAAAGGAAAAGTATACAAAACCGTGGTGAGACCGGCCATACTGTTTGGTATCGAGACAGTGGCACTGAGGAAAAGACAGGAAACAGAGATGGAGGTAGCAGAGATGAAGATGCTGAGGATCTCTCTGGGAGTGACCAGGATGGACAGGATCAGAAATGAGTACATCAGAGGAACAGCACATGTTCGAGGTTTTGCAGATAAAGTCCGAGAGGCCAGACTGAGATGGTTTGGACATGTACAGAGAAGAGAGACCGAGTACATCGGCAGAAGGATGCTGGGTTTGGAACCACCAGGAAAGCGGACTAGAGGAAGGCCAAAGAGGAAGTTCAAGCATACAGTGAAGGAAGACATGAAGATAGTTGGCTCGACCGAAGAGGATGCACCAGATAGGGTTAGATGGAAGAAACGGACTTGCTGTGGCGACCCCTGAAGGGAAATGCCGGAAAGAGAAGAAGATTCTCTCGTGCAATCCTTTCAAAATCCACTTTTGCAAGGACATATTACACTGTTGTTTTATTTTGAAATTTTGCTGCTTTTTCAGTCTAATTTCGGTATTTCTTCTTATTAACCTACACAAATTATTTTATAGCATTTGGAAAATATGTAGACAGATTACTGGAGACTATGGAAAACCAGACTAATGTTATGTGTAATCGCTCCCATGTAGACATGGTTATTGATACCATCTTATCGATACTAGCACCATTATCGATAATGCTTATTTATTGGTTTGTTATCGATACTCTTACTGATATTTTTTATCATAAAAACAAGTAGAAGAAAATAAACAAACTATGTGTACATATCCAAACCTTTTATTTTGGAAAAAATATTATTATTATTTTTAATTTTTACTCACTCTATTCACTCCTGATTGGGAAAATTTGTGTGCTGCACTCCTACACCGCAGCAGGCTGCCCCATCGGCGCCGATTGTGGGAGAAACGGGCCATTAGGTGTTTTTTCCAAAGAACCCTAGACGTGCACTCAGTGGGATGCGAGTCTGCGGACTTCCAGTTGACTTCCGATACAGGGGCAAATGCTCTAACCAGTGAGCCACCGTGTCAGTTTTCATATTTATAGCAAAATATTAACTTAACCACCTTTACATTATTAATTCAAATTTGTTTTACATTGTTTAGTTGGATCCTCATAGTCTGTTTGTCTTCCTGTAATTGTTTTTACACTAAAAAAGTATTGATAACTGGCTGGATCGATAAGCGATATCGATAAGAGTGCTAGTATGGTGGAGACGGTGGCCGCGTGGTTAGCGCGTTCGCCCGCGGACCGAAAGGTCGCGGGTTCGCGTCCCACGGAGAGCATGTCTAGGGTCCTTGGAGAAGACACCTAACCCCCGCTTCTCCCACCATTGGCGCCGTTGAAGGGCAGCCTGCTGCAGTGTAAGGAGTGCAGCAAACAAATTTCCCCGGTGTGGGATGAATAGAGTAATTCAAAATAAACAAAAATAAATAAGTATTGATAAGATGGCATCAATAAACATCCCTACTCATATGTCACAAAGAAAAAAAATCTCTGCAGCTTAAAATAATGTCAACTCTGCACCATTTTTTTATTTTTTCTACTTAAAGTTGTGGAAATTTCATTTTCTTTTATTCATACATATTTTAAAATCAATATAAAATTTTGCTGCCAAGCTGGATAATCACAGTAGTTACGTTTTTAAACCCGTTTTATTTGAACAATCATCACTAGAAAGCAGAGGTGTCAAAAATACCAACATTTTCTACTCAAGTAGAAGTATAGAGACCGAGTTAAAAAACTACTTTAGTAAAAGTAGAAGTATCAACTGAAGTTTTTACTCAAGTAAAAGTAAAAAGTTACCTATTGTCAAAACTACTTAAAGTAGAAAAGTAAAAGTAATTTTTAGAAAAAAAGAAATATTATCAAGAAAAGCCTATGAACATATTTTTAACCATTATCACATGCTTTAAGGAGCAGAAAATATGATAATAAATGAAAGTGTTTTGGTGTGAAACTTTATGAACCAGAAACATTATTTCTTAATAATCCGTATTGGAAATCGATTAATGAACACACTCAAATGTATTAACATAAGCAGGACATTATGTAACGTCCCTTCAGCTACCAAGCTTCACTCTGCATCACCTAATTTAACCAACTTCAGCAGACACAAACACACTCAATGTAAAAAAAAAAATTACCAAAAGGCTTTTTCAAGCCTTGAAGGCAGGTAGTTTTCAAAGTTCTTTGAGGCAATACTGAATAGTCTTTCACAAGTTGCTAAGGTTGGGAGTGCCACATACAGCCTGCGTGACACCTGAAACACAGCAGGGGGGTGTGGGGGAGGGGGGTGCATGCATGCGCGCGTGCTGTGTGTCACGTGTTGAAGTGATGAAGCAAGAGGAATTCGTATTGAGATTGCGTTAGCTCGCCTCATCCAACCACATTCAAATCAAATGGCGCAATTGATCCGGATTGGTTTTTATTGACTGTTTTCTTTATTTTTAAAGGTGACAAAATGGCGAAAGAAGCGACTACTTTTTATAAAAATAACGAAGTAAAAGTATGGATAATTGCATAAAAAAGTAGTGAGTAAAAGTAAAAAGTAGACAAAAAATAATTACTTCGTCAAAGTAAAGATAATGAGATTTTCTACTTGAGTAAGGTAATGAAGTAGTTCTACTTCGCTACTTGACACCTCTGCTAGAAAGGCTGTTTGAGCTGCCACCATGTTACATGTGGGCTACAACTTGAACAAGTAGGCTGTCTATCACTGAGCCAGAAAAGGGCCAAAGGTCTGGCTTTTTCAGTTTAGTGTAACATTTGGCACATAATTTTGTTGCTTGTAAGAAGTGGTATTACTATTGAAAATCTTGGGGATGAAAAAAATAACAGTAAAACATGTAAGTCCTTAAGAAGTCACAAGCAAGTTGGAAGAAATTAAAAATAACAGTTTGTTGCTTTTTAGCTTACATCAGTAGAGTGAGTCCTAAGGGAAGCCTCATTTAGCACCACAGCTTATTAAAGCCCGTTCAGCAATGTTCAGACACCAGCAAACAAATTACAAGCTTATCCTTAAATGAATCTCTTGCATCTCTTACAAAATCTCCTAATTATTTTTAATATACATTGATTTATTCAAACTTCAAAGAATTTGATGTTTTAAAAAAAACAGTCAAAATGAAGCCAACAATGCTGAAAATCCTACAAATTGATTTTGATTTTAGAAGGTAAAATGATCTAAAATTTCACATTAACATCCAACTGAGATAGAATTTGCAGCTGGAAATTGGTTCTTTTTTTTAGGTTAGTTTTTTTTAACAGAGTTTCCAAAGATTGCATTTTTTTAGTATACATTCCACACACAAAAAAATATTGGAATAAATAAAATAAATTTAATCCAACATAGTTTTTACCAATCATATCTGTGTGTATGCAAATATAACCAAATGAGGTAGAAAAGGAATTATCCGAAATTTAAGTATGCTGATGGCGACCGTTGCTAAGATACGTATCTGCGGATGCTGCTTGGAGCTGTTTGGGAGAAAATAAGATCAACTTCTTTCTGGCTGAGAAGGATGAATGAAAAGTTGTCTGTTGGATTGAGATAAAGAACAATTTGTTGATCAATCTTTTAAAAAAATTTGAGAATTCACTAGTGCAAGTGTTTGAAACCGTTGCTAATATTTCTCAATGGCAAAGAATGCCTTTTTTTTTTTTGATATTCATTTTATCAACATTACCTTTAAGTCCGTGTAGTCCCTCATTCATCCAGGAGTGATTCATAGTAGAAAAAGTTTCACAAAAGTCTTCTGGACAATTTAATTCTTGATCGAGACGTTTCGACTTCCATCCGGAAATCATTTTCAATCTGATAGAAATGAACTGAAAACTGGATCTACGTATATATACTAACCTAAGTAAAAGGTAAAAAAATAGTAAGGAAGGGCTCGACCAATGAGCCTGTGTTACCTATGATGGCCGTGAATGGCTCCTATTGTAGCCACAGACCAGTAAACGATCCCTATTATGATAATGCTAAATGCCTAGTGAATAGAAATTCCTGCTAACGAGTGAATCTGAGTCACGAGGTGTCCTCTTTGGACCATGGCTTCAGAATGCTGCTGTAAATCCCGGGCAGAATTTATCTAACGCCTCCACTCCGATTCAGTGAGGGATTCTCTTTCTTCACAAAGATGGCTTTCTTCACACCTCTTTCAAACCATCCTTTCTCTCTACTTAGAATCTTCACCTCGCTGTCCTCAAAAGTGTGTTTGGTGAATTTAAGATGCAAATGTACAGCAGACTGTGGACCACTTGAGGCTTCTCTTCTGTGTTGGTAAAGTCTTTTGTGGAGTGGCTGTTTTGTTTCCCCAATGTAGTGTTCTTTGCAGCTCCCTTCACTGCACCGGATCGAATCTATCAGATTGAAAATGATTTCCGGATGGAAGTTGAAACGTCTCGATCAAGAATTAAATTGTCCAGAAGACATTTTTTAAACTTTTTCTACTAAACACTACCTTTAAGCAAAGAATGCTTTACATTTACAGTGTGTGGCTATTGTAATTAAATTAGACTGTTGCTTCTTAATTGCTACTTCTGTAATGCATCGTTTTGCAACCTTTTTGTGCCAAGGTACATTTTTCCATTGAAAAAAATCTAGAGGCACCACCAACCAAAAATGTTAAAAACAATTCTCTACAGCTGCAGATATTAACAATATGTAGAGACTAGGGCTGCAACTAACGATTATTTTGATGATCGATTAATCTGGCGATTATTTGCTCGATTAATCGATTAATCGGGTAGAATTGGCAACTTCATAAATAATAGATTTTTGGCATTTTATTGAATGTAGTTATGCAAAACACAACTCATAACCACTTAAACAACACGTTGAGCTCATTCTAATAAATAAAAGTGTTAATCTTTCTGTGAAATAAAGTGGGAGAATATTACCGTTTCTACAGCAAATATAAAATAATAAATCTACTTACTGTATACAGTAAAGGTAAATCACGAGCACCCATAAAATGTGTTTTATAGTACTGGCTAAAAAAACATAAAATGTAAACTGTTGACCATCCAGGATCACATTTAAAAACAAGAAATCGTTAACAGTTTTAGATTTGAAAATTTAACCTTGTTCAGAGGTACAGTACCAAACAAAAATGGCCTAGTTTAACATGAGTAAAAATACACAAAAAACAATCAAGTTGTGTAATATTAGGTGATGTTGACAGCAAAAACTTTCTAAACGATTAATTGATGACTCAATTAGTCGACAACTATTTCAATAATCGATTACAATCGATTAATTCGATTAGTTGTTTCAGCCCTAGTAGAGACCAAGTCAACACATTACAACCTATTTGTCATCTTTTATAATTCTTTTGGGGTAAGTGGGATAGTTTTTGAGAGGGATGGATAACAACATAGAACAAAAAAGCAGAGAAAAGTGGGTTGCTATGGTTACAGTAAACTTATTTCAGGATAGCCCTGACTGTCTCCTAACGAAATTACACAATTTCATACTGATAAACATATGTAAACGTCTAAATAAATATGCTTTAATTCTTATTTTCAAACAACCTTTGGGAGCTTCCAGCAGATCACGATCACTGTATGACCATCCGACGCTCTCTCAGGGTACTATATAGTGCTGCCGAACATTGGTTGAAAAAATGTTGCTCAAATATACAAGTACTATAAATATAACATAGATTGAGCCATGATTGATTTTTTTATTTAAGTCTTTGCTCTTCTTCATTTTGGATTTTTTTTCCTTAAATTGATGTTTATTCTCCACTTACATATTATTAGGTTTATTCGGGGACATGGCAGATTAAGTAAGAGGAGTTGTGTTTGTAAAAAGGTCTTGCTGTAAAACAAACGCTTGCATGAATAAGTTTAGTCTGGATGGATAATGGTTGCAAAAAAAACCAAAACAAATCTTCCTTTTATGGATATTTAGTGTTAAAATGGAGCCAAAAATTCTGTCACTGAGGTTAGAAATATGATTTATGTTCCATACCGGTGTGTGTTACTGAAATGTTTTGCATTTGTGGCACCATTAGATTTTCCTGTTGAGTTCCGACAACTTTGTCAGGGAAGATTTCCCATCCCAAAATATTTAATCTCTGTCTGGCATGATCCTCTGTGTGTGCGCTCTTCCCTAGTCACATTCCCCAACATGTGCACAATCCCCTCAGTAACACATTCATGTATGACTGCCATCATGAGAAAATACTGAAAATCTGTTACTGCTCTTGCAAACTCATTCCGCCCCCTCAAGTCATTTCCTCTGCATTGTGATGCATGTCTGTGGATCTGCATAATCCGTCTCCTGGATCCGACTACATGAAGCAAGTTCTTAAACACACTGAGGATTCAGTGCTGTCACTCAGCACAGTGGAGGAACTGGCTGGCTCAGACTTCAGGTTTCTTAATCAACTCTTTCACTTAGTGTCGCTTTTATGGAAAAAACAAGCTGTTGTATATAAAATTATTAACAATGAATATGTTAAAAAAGAAGCACCATTTTTATTCTAAAACCTGGGATTTTTTGCCATTAGAATGGCAACAAGAATTAGTCAACTCCAAGGTGTCAAAACATATTACACCACCCGCCCTATGCCACCAGCTTTATTAATCATGGATGGTTTGTAACCTCAGCCTTCGTTTCCTTGACCTGTGATCTCAAGACCCTGAAAACCTTATCTCGAAAAAAGAAAAACCACTAGTTTGGGAGACATCACATTCACGATGAAGATGAAGATATGGACAGCCTGTAAGCTTAATGTTTCCTCTACAATCTGTAGGTGAAAGAAAATTAACCATTTACAGTATACGACAAACTGAACATAAACCATTAGACGTAGAAAGGAATTGCAAGTACAAAACTGGTCTGTGTTTTGTTTGAGAGTTGCAGATTGGTTTTACTTCGGTTACTTTTGGTCACAGTTACTTTCTGTTGTTACTTTCTGTTGTTCCCATGTCCTCTTGTTTCATGTGGTTTGACCTTTATGGTGTACTCTTCCCCTCATCCTGATCACCTGTACTCGCTGATGTATGCCCCTAGGCGCAATTGTCTCACCCTCCCTGGTGTTTATAGTCTACTGTATGTCTAAAATGTATCCTGTATGTGTTGCCAGATCATCTTGTGTCTTTTCTAAGGTTAAGAGCTATTCAGATTTCTATCGAATTGTGTTTATTAAAAGAGAAATTTTTAAGCAACTGCTCTGTGAAGTGTTCCTTTATGTCCACACCAGGTCCTGACAAAACTTGTGTAACCCGGTAGCTGGATCACACATCCTTTTCTTTGGTGGGTAATCTCTCACTCTCTTTTTCTCTGACTCCTACATTTAGTTCAGGAAATTACACTTTGGGTGATTTAGTTTTTAGCTTTTTATTTCTTTTTAACTAGCTTTTTTTTTGTGACTTCCTTCAACCTGTTCAGATGTGTAGAAAGCAGAACTTTCAGGCTTTGCCTCAGAGGAGACTTTCCTGCAACACAAGGCTCAGCAGTATAAAGTCTGGTTTGGTCTGCTGCACAGTTCTGTCACAAAGCCTGAAAATAAAGGAAAGCAGACCATATCTATTATATCTTAAGGGGGGAGATGGTGACTCAGTGGTTAGAGCATTCACCCATGGACCGGAAGTAAACCAGAAGTTCACAAGTTTGCATCCGACCGAGTGCACGTCTAGGGTCCTTGGAGAAAACACCTAACCCCCTGTTTCTCCCACCATTTGTACCATCGTGGCAGCCTGTGGCGGTGTATGAGTCCAGCGCACAAATTTCCCCAATGAGGGATGAATAGAGTGAGTAAAAATTAAATAATAATTAAAAAAAAATATCTAGTGGCCGGTCTCCTGGTCTACAGGGCATGGCACATTGTTCATCCCGTTTTTAATCAATGTTCTACTAGTTTTTATTTGGAATAAACTTCCTAACTGTTCTCTGACCCCATATATTTTGTCCACTGAACTACGCGTTTGTCGGATCAAAAAAAAATGTTCATTACACCTCTGTACAAAAACAAACAAAAACAAGCTGTAAAAGTGTTATGTTTGTGTGTCGTCAGCATAATACGACATTCAACAGTTATCTACGAGATGCCGACGAGTTGTTGTGAAAAGTAGAATGTTAAAGGATGAAGGAATTCAGTAAAATATTATTTACCAAGAGACTTTATCACTGTTAAGCACTTTGAAGAACTTTAAGTATAAATTGTGCTCTGCCAAAAAAAAAACTTGGAATGCCCATTGTTCCTAATTCTTAAGGTGGAAAATAGGAACATGTGCTGCAATATTGTATTTGAAGAACTTTGAAATACCAGGCAAACACAGCAAAGCTATTATTCTGCTAATATATTTCAATAAATTTATTCAACAATCCAATAGTAGCTCATTTGCTTAAGTATTCCTGACTCAGTCAGACTCCAACAACCTGTCAAATCACAATGAATTTCTCTCTAAACAATTCCTTCCCAGAGCAGTGAGGGCCCGGTTCAGTTGACTTGTGGTTATGGATATTTATTGTCCAGAGTGTTTTGTTCTATAAACTAATTAAGCTTCCCTGCAAGTGCACTGATTTTATTTTTACAATCTACTAATCAACTTATGCACAGTGAAATAATCCATTCATCTACGGTAGTCAGTTTGTTATGAATCTTTTGAAAGTTGGTCAAAAGTTTGATTCCTCGTGTAATTTCTGTGGAAATTAAATGTGCATCACATTATAGCTTCAAGTAGTCTGTCTGAAATAGTTTCGAAGTGTTATTCGTAAGACGTGAAGTAGCATTTTGGGACCATTGTGTACCATTGTGGGTACCATTGAGTGCCATTGTGGGACAAATAAAGGTTTTCTTGCTTTGAATTATGGAAGTTTATTAGGTCAATCAGGGCTCAAGTGAAGAGGAGAGGGTCTTGTCCCCATCCGTTGAGCCAGATAAATCAAGTTTTTGAGTGCTGGCAATCTTGGGTCAGCTATTCTCCTTTCTCAATGGTGACTAAGTCAGTGGAGGTTGCCTACAATTACATTGGGCGAATGGGTATGGGGTTTACCTTGTGGTCTTTTCCAGCCTGCGATCTATGGATTAAACTGAAGAATTGCTCTCGTAGGAATATTAGGAAGCAGGTGGACAACATAGCCGAACAAGTGAAAAGTGGCATTGCTCAGCCAGGCAAGATGCCTTCTGCTGGCAGGTAAGTGTCCTGACTGCCTGGTTAGAGACTTGCTGGGGCCACCTGATGTTTTTGATGGTTTGGAGACCCCTCTGTCGAAGCCATTCATTCTGGCCACCAGACTCTTGTTCAGAGGCAACGCCTCCGAGCCATAAGGCAGGACAGAGAGTGCGGCGGAATTATAGACCCAGAGCTTCATCTTGTGGGAGACAGATGAGTACCGCCAAAGTGGTATCAAGAGGGAATGAAGGGCCGAGGCTGCCAATGCTCTTCTTTGGTTGATATCTGGATTCATGTCTTTGTTGTCGGTCACTACGGTCCGTAGTTACCCAAAACCTTTGAAAGGCTCTACAATGTCATCAACAAGCTAGGTGGCGGGAAGGATCTGGTCCATCTCCGACAGACATGAGCTAAGATTTGTCCGACTCACTTGGAATCCGAGCTTTGTTTCCTTCTTTACTGTAAGTTATCAAAGCGTAGTGTAGCCTTAGCTGGCTTTTGGATGCACAAAGCAGAATAGTGTCATCAGTCAACTACACTCAAACGGTTCCCCTTTACACACTAAGAATTCTCTTCTTAAATCTGATCAGAAAAATCAAAGTATTATTTCTTAAAGTTTTTTTTTGTATGGTGGATATTGTTGCCCTTAAGGTTTAACAGCAGAAAGATTTATTCTTTTACCATGCAGTTCAAACCTTTTCGTCTGACATCTTGATTGCATTTTCTTTGCTCTGAAGTTCTTCGTATTGAGCTTTATGTAATAACAAAGTCATTTCATTTTTCTGTCTTCAACTGAGTGGTGAAATAAGGTACTGGATGGGTATATCTTTCAAAGAGTACATTGTTTCTTACTCTGCAATGCACCAAGATAATCTTTCTTTGCTTGAAAATATGACATAAAAATGGGTCTTATCAAACTGTAACAGAAACACCATTATGATAAGCAGGAAATGGGATTGTTTTAGGTTCTACCAGTCAGAAGAATTCTCACCCTGGTAACTCTGAGCCAAATAATTGTGATGTATACAATGATACACCTGATTTAATTCTATAGTGTGACTTTCAGCTCAGGACTCTGTCGGGCTGCTAAGTAAAAGCAAACCAGTGCTGCTGTTTGCTGCTGTTGTGCCTTAGAGCAGCTTTGTCCGAGTGTGTCACAGCAAGCGCATGACATTGAGGATGAGCATTTTGGCTTTGAGTCACAGGGGGAATCCTCATCTTTCAAACCAACACAGTTGGCAAGGGGTAGTCTGCCACCCAGTTCCCATTGACAGCACCAGAGGCTCTGCTATCCTATTTATAGGTCCATCCCATCCACGGACACTGCCACGGCTAATCTGTGTGACTATGGCCTGAGAGCTGCAGATTTAGAAATGTTGTCCTGATGGAATTAGCAGTGACATCACATTTAGAAAGCCATGGAGGAAACCAGAAAAAGGGTCTTTTTCTTCTTACCCTAATTCTCCCTTGCACATAGAGCGTAGATATTCACCACGTAAAATCGAGATCTGTTGAGAGTTCGCCATCTGCTCCCCACACACTCATAGAACAATTCCCATTAATAATGAGCTAACTGCCGCTACATGAAGCATGACAACAGATGACGACACGGCTCATATGACTGGCAGAGTTCTCTGTTGTATTTTGACACGCTTTCAGTCTTCCCGTCAGTTTTGTTTTTCTTCCCTGAGGTGCTTTGTGTTCATTTCAAAGTCACTTATCTGGTGTTTGATCATTTCAGCGGTGGTGACTAAACTAGACAAACATAAATGTTGAAAAGCTAATTCTCAGTTTATTAATTTGTGTCATAGTTTGTTGTGGTGTTTTTGTGTAACCTATTCACCCCAATAACTGTAGGAGCGATGGCATCTCCAGGGACGAAACTGTCATGGTAAAATTTTGTTCATTAACTCTGCATTTATGCATCTGAATTTAATAACTGGCTTTTCAAAATCACGACAGAAAGGAGTCCGTCTTTTAGTCGAGCTGTTACACTTCCTCACTAAACACAAACCCAAACTGACGGATAAATCAGCTCCAATTGTGCTCTCTCAGTGGTCCAACACCACAATTGCATCATCATTTCACAAGTGATATTTCCTTTATGTTGCTGTAAAAGTATGTCATATCTGTGTCAGTAAAACATGGTAACAATGTTTTTCTTCTTCTGGGGTTTAAAAAAAAACAATCAGATGTTCAACAGCTTCTTTCGAGCTTTTGAGAGAGTCATTTGATGACAAAAGCAGTTTGGCAAGTTTAGGACACTTTAAAACTCAGCATAGTTTGGGTCTTAGATGAATATTTTACGTTCGGTTTATTTTGCTTGGAATACAATACGTTCCCACCCTCACCTATGGTCACCAGCTGTGGGTGGTGACCGAAAGAATGAGATTGCGGGTACAAGCGGCCGAAATGAGCTTCGTCCGCAGGGTGGCTGGGCTCTCACTCAGAAATCAGGTGAAGAGCTCTGCCATCAGGAAGGAGCTCGGTGTCGAGCCGCTCCTCCTCCAGGTCAAGAGGAGCCAGATGGGGTGATTCGGGCATCTAGTCAGGATGCCCCCCCGAGCGCCTCGCGGGCGAGGTGTTTTGGGCACGTCCCAACGGGAGGAGACCAAGGGGCAGACCCCGGACCCGCTGGAGAGACTATGTCTCACAGCTGGCCGGGGAATGACTTGGGATCTTTCCGGGTGAGCTGGAGGATGCAGTCGAGGTGAGAGAGGCCTGGGCTACCCGTTTGAGGATGTTGCCCCTGCGACCCGACCCCGGAACAAGCGGAAGATGACGGAACGGACCTTGTTTTAATAACATATTTTGACAACGTTGTTCTTACAGTTTTTCCAGCTCAAACTAAAGGAGCAAACAGACAGCCATATTTGTCCAAAGTTATGTCAATTTAATAAATTTAACACAACACGAATATTTTCCATCTAATGATAAGGACGTGCAAATCTGATTGAATGTGTAAATATATCTGCTTATGTATGTTTTATTCATACGCTGGTATGAATAATACAAAAAGCAAGATAAGATGTACAGTATCTGCTTCTCGATTAAAGGTGAAAGACAATCGTGATATGAAAGTATAAAAAACTCGGTTTTGCATCTGAAAATATTGCTATCGGTCACTGGTGTCACATTTTCCATCATCCCGACTACTTTCCTCAACGTCCGGTTTTGTTGCATGGCAACATCAACTTATTGAGCAGACTGTGGTGAACCAGTGAGATGGATTAGTTCTTCGCTGAATTCCCCGATATAACTCTAGTAGATGGATGACTCTGCCCTGACCATGCCTAAGAGCAGAACAACCTGGCTCTATCGAAAGGTGGTGGGGAAACGGGGGGTTGCAGATGGCAACTTTGTTGTGATTTAGTGTGTAGACGTACGTCTCAGGCTCCACACTGGCATAGATCTTTTTTTTTTCTACCTTCACTAAGCTTAATTTGCATTTTAATGGTGGATGTCTGAGCTGCCGTTATGCCCTCCAGCCATTCCTTCACTGTTAAAAACCCTTCAATTAATTATGCAAAATGTTATGCACCACATAATGTAGGAGGGGTATCAACCCTGAAATTAGCAGCCAAACGGATCAGGTCCCACCTCATTAGGAGAGCAGATTGACATCAATGGGAAGTATCCTTTTGTTCTGTTAAAAAAAAAAAAACAAAGCACTATGAATATTAGGTGTTTTATGTATAGTTAAAGATTAGGGTTTTCATGGGTGACGTGAGATAGTTTTTTAATTAATCAAGTTTATTATCGGGCCAGATTGTTGTTTTACTGATAACACAACTCCTTTGCAATTAAGCTGACAGCGAGTCTTGATCTTCATCAGCGATTAGGATTCGGAAAGAGGCCAGTTCATGAATGAATGAGCTGCTAATCCAGTAAGCTCTTGGAATCATACTGATATTTACCCAGTCAACACCCAGCAAATGACAGAAAATTCTGCTGACTGGTTAAAATACAGCAGCCATGATGAAACATTTGAGATTAAAATTCTAATGAATAAACATGTTCTTTGTCAAAGAAATTTGTTTTCAAATCCCTGAAGCCCATAACACAATTAGTAAACTATATGAAGTTTTTTTTAAAAAAGAAACCGTTCCGTCATCTTCCGCTTGTTCCGGGGTCGGGTCGCGGGGGCAACAGCCTCAAACGGGTAGCCCTGGCCTCTCTCTCTCCCCGGCTGCATCTACCAGCTCACCCGGAAGGATCCCAAGTCGTTCCCTGGCCAGCCGTGAGACATAGTTTCTCCAGCGGGTCCGGGGTCTGCCTCTGGGTCTCCTCCCGGTGGGACGTGCCCGGAACACCTCGCCTGCGAGGCGCTCGGGGGGCATCCTGACCAGATGCCCGAACCACCCCATCTGGCTCCTCTCGACCTGGAGGAGGAGCGGCTTGACACCGAGCTCCTCCCGGATGGCAGAGCTCCTCACCCGATCTCTGAGTGAGAGCCCAGCCACCCTGCGGAGGAAGCTCATTTCGGCCGCTTGTACCCGCGATCTCATTCTTTCGGTCACCACCCACAGCTGGTGACCATAGGTGAGGGTTGGAACGTAGATCGACTTGTAAATCGAGAGTTTTGCTTTTCGGCTCAGCTCTCTCTTTACCACGATGGATCGATGCACCGTCCTAGTTATTGCTGATGCCGCACCGATCCGCCTGTCGATCTCCCGCTCCATCTTTCTCCCACTTGTGAACAAGACCCCGAGATACTTAAACTCCTCCACTTGGGGCAGGACCCTGTCCCTGACCCGCAGGGGGAATTTCACCCTTTTTAGGGCGAGGACCATGGTCTCGGATTTGGAGGCGCTAATTCCCATCCCGGCCGCTTCACACGCAGCAGCAAATCGATCCAGCGAGAGCTGGAGATCACGGTCCGATGAAGCCAACAGAACCACATCATTCGCAAAAAGCAGAGATCCGATCCTGAGTATCTCTGCTGAAAAAAGAAACCCATTAAATTAAAACACGTTTGGAAAATACATTTTATCAAGTTAAGCTTTAATAAAAATGTAAGCTTTTTCAGAAAAATTTATGAACGATGTTTGATTCTTTAACATTGTAAAAACAGAAATTGCATTCTCACACTTTACTTTTAC
Organism: Neostethus bicornis; assembly: GCA_902685375.1. Lineage (NCBI taxonomy): Eukaryota > Metazoa > Chordata > Actinopteri > Atheriniformes > Phallostethidae > Neostethus > Neostethus bicornis. The sequence goes on along the minus strand of CACRXE010000076.1, from coordinate 5,805,628 downwards.
AAATAGACCACAGGAGGTGGCGATAGTGTGGAAAAGATGGTTGGTAACAGTTGTGAGCACCAAAAGGCGCACCGCTGTGGTTCGACGAGATTCACCATTCGGTATACCCAGCTGTACATATGTACGGTGATGCTTCCTCACAGAACTCTCAATAACAAATAAAAATTACAAGAGAAGTCAAGTGGAAAGAAACCCAATTCCGTGTTGCTGAAACAAGGCATTTGACGACATTGAAAATACAATTGAACACAAGCCACCCGAGGTCACAAAAAAGTGCCAAATTTGGCAAAGAAAAAAAAAAAAGGAACAGCCTTCTTCTTCTTTCAGCATTTCCCTTCAGGGGTCACCACAGCAAAGAAAAGCTCTCGATTTACAAGTCGATCTACGTTCCAACCCTCACCTATGGTCACGAGCTGTGGGTGGTGACCGAAAGAATGAGATCGCGGGTACAAGCGGCCGAAATGAGCTTCCTCCGCAGGGTGGCTGGGCTCTCACTCAGAGATCGGGTGAGGAGCTCTGCCATCCGGGAGGAGCTCGGTGTTGAGCCGCTCCTCCTCCAGGTCGAGAGGAGCCAGATGGGGTGGTTCGGGCACCTGGTCAGGATGCCCCCCAATCGCCTCGCAGGCGAGGTGTTCCGGGCACGTCCCACCGGGAGGAGACCAAGCGGCAGACCCATGACCCGCTGGAGAGACTATGTCTCACAACTGGCCGGGGAACGACTTGGGATCCTTCCGTGTGAGCTAGAGAATGCAGCCGGGGAGAGAGAGGCCTGGGCTGCCCGCTTGAGGCTGTTGCCCCCGCGACCCGACCCCGGAACAAGCGGAAGATGATGGAACGGATCGCCACTGCCTAAAGAAGCTTTATTGTGATTGTTACTTGTACTTTAAGAAAACCTTAGAAGATGTTTGTGTTTATTTAAAGCCCAGATGTAGCATCATTTCTGACTGCTCGAATATTTTGTGTTCGTTCGCTAAATGGGCAGGATTACAAAGTACAAACAATATTTTTTAAACATTTTTAGTATTTGATTTATTTTAATCTACTAAAATGTAAAAATTTGGGCAAAAGTGGTTGATAAATACCACAGTAAAAGGAAAATTTATGTGGTGATTTATGCATTTTAAGTATGAACTTTGGGAGTTTCATTCAGCTAAGGGATACGTGAATTGGAAAAACTAGTGTTGAACGAGGGCTGCACGGTGGCACAGGCCTTTGCACAATGACCTCACAGCAGAAAGGTCAAGGGTTTGAGTCCTGGAGTGGCAGAGAGGCTTCAAACACTGGCCTTTCGGTGTGTAGTTTGCATATGCTCCCCAATGTACACGTGGGTTTTCTCCAGGCACTGTAGTTTCCCCCAAAACTCCAAAACCATGCGTGTTAGGGTGATTAGATGCTACAAAGTTACCCTTAGGAATATTGTGTGTGTGTAGATGGTTGTTTGTGTTCTGCCCCGCAACAGACTGATGAACTCTTTGGGTGTACTCTGTCGAGATAGGCTCCAGTTACCCCGTTAGCGGTAATGGGTTCAGAAGATACCGAAAGTTAAGCAAGCACTTTTTTAAGTGAAAAGTTTTATTTATGTTGATGATAAATGATTATTGGTCAGTTTTGTGAAACTTTACGGTTTAAAACAAAATAACTATTTTCTTATTTGTTAAAAATCAAACTTCATCACTTTAAAGTTTATTTTTCAGCTAATTTTTCCCGATTTGTCTCTTCTTTATTTTTTATTCAGTGTAATCGGTCACTTTGCTGTTATTACAAAACTCAATAAAGACCTCTTGACTAAATAATTAAGCAGCTTTGGTAAATTTGGGCACACAGCAGCTGTTGTTGTAGATTTTGTTGATTATTCAGTAACACAGAAACTGTTTGGCGGCTTCTTTTTCTGTCCAATCAAGAAATAAAGATTAATCTATTTACTTAAATCGGTTTGAGCTCAAGAGTTGCACGTATTTGATTAAAACAACTAGGGAATAGGATGAAGTATTGAGAGCATTCATTGAGATTAATTGTATTGCCAGATTTTGCTTAGAAAGAAACACATTTTTAGACGTTTGTTTTCAGATAGAATTCTTCATTTTTTTTTTAAATAAAACCTTGAACAAGATTTTTTTGCGCCCTGCAACCTTCAAATTATTTTACGTAAGCAAAATCACAGAGAAAACAATGAATGTGAGGGAAAATAACACCTCAATAATTAAAGATACATATTTTGGATACTTCACCCACCTTTCCATCCGGATATACAGTACACGGTTAATCAACAGTTAAAAATATACTTTTACCATTCTGGAAAATGAGTAACGTCATGTTTTCTGAGTTTTTTTTGGATGCAGGCGTAACTCTCAAAGTCCCCTTATAAAAGCAAGACAAGAACATGCACAGTGATGCAATATGCCAACAAAAAGACACGATAATAAAATATATATTTTATGAGGGGAAAGCAGACTGAATGAGTGTGTTGGAGGAAATTACTTGAAGGGTTTTTGCAATGTTTTCATACACATTTCTCTCCCGCATTTCTGCAAAACAAACCTGGCCTATGGAAGAAAGATGAGTCTGAGAAAAGGAAAGACACATTTTGGTTTGTGTAGGATAGACCTGGCTGGAAGGGATGGTATGACCCGGCAGGGAAGTCCGGGGGGATTGCCCTTAGATAGATGGCAGGGTCCACAGATGTGTGGCATCAGGAATCAATCTCAGGTGTCCCTAATCAGGGTGATAAATAACATCAAGGGCTTCCTCTGGCGGCAGGTGAGGGGATCCTGACAGTGACACCTTATGCAAATCAGCATTGGACTAAGCTAGGGGTTAGAAACTACGCCCTAACAGCCAAATATGGCTGTCAAGCCTCTTAAATAATTAATTTAAACCATTGCAAAGTTGTTTTTCAACAGGAAATTTTGTTTTATCCAAATAGATGGTGTTCTGAAAACACATCGACTGTTGTTGAGGTGTGGTGCAGTCAGGTTGTGTCAGAAGGTTGCGCTTTTTTAGGTAGAAAATATAAATACTTCTTTTGTTACTACTTCTTTCTTAACTTCGTTAATTTTTATGATTCAAAAGTATCTTTAGATAATGTGATCCGCGAGCTGTAGGTAGTTCGTGACCAGCTGTATGACATAGTGTTATGCTAAGGAATGAGTTGATACTGTTTGCTGAGTATCCCCTACTTTCCACTTATCTGTAAGTGGGGTCTGGATCTTTCTTTTCCCCACTACTCTGTGAGAACACACTTATTGTTTTTCATTACTGTATTAATAAAGCAGTCAGGGAAGCAGTTTTTGGTGGACAATTTTGGTCAGGAGAGAATCCTATCCTGCCCCTTGGTCTCCTCCAAGTGAGACGTGCCCGAAACACCTCGCCCGCGAGGCGCTCGGGGGGCATCCTGACCAGATGCCCGAACCACCCCATCTGGCTCCTCTCGACCTGGAGGAGGAGCGGCTCAACACCGAGACCCAGACCCGGACGACTTGGAATCCTTCCAGGTGAGCTGGAGGATGCGGCCGGGGAGAGAGAGGCCTGGGCTGCCCGCATGAGGCTGTTGCCCCCGCGACCCGACCCCGGAACAAGCGGAAGCTAACGGAACGGAACAGAATCCTATCCTTCTTTACAAGCAAAATAGAGAGTACTCTCGTTTGTTCTCTGGTCGACACAGCCTTGTTATAAGATTAATAACTTTTTCATCTAACAGTGCTTAATGAGATTTTTTTTTTTTTTTTTTTTACCAACATACCGCGGCGTGTATGCAAATATTATTTGGTCCAGCGGTAGCTCGCTATAAAGCGCTTCGTTTTTACGCAATTTTTTTTCTTTATCTCACAAGATTGAAACCCAACAGTGAAGTGAAAACCAAAGACAACTCACGCAACTTACACTTGGAGAGTCATATTGTCAGGAGAGTAGTCTGTTCCCCCTCTGTGTCCTGTTTCCCCCCTTCCTCTTGTCGGTGTGTGTGCAACAAGTCACACCTGAAACTCACTACTCATCTGCTGGAGCATAAATGGATCAGTTTTTGACACACTCTTCGCCAGATCGTTGTTTATCATCTTTGACCGGCTATCCAGTTCCGGTCAAAGACAAAACCAAAGCCCAATAGTCTTTGGTTTTGTCTTTGAGTTGTCAAAACCAAAGACAACTCAAACAACTCTCACTTTTAGAGTCATATTGTCAGGAGAGTAGTCTGTTCCCCCTCTATGTCCTGTTTCCCCCCTCCCTCTTGTCGGTGTGTGTGCAACAAGTCACACCTGAAACTCATCTACTCATCTGCTGGATCATAAATGAAACAGTTTTTGACACACTCTTCACCAGATGGTTGTTTATCATCCTTGACCTGTGATCCAGTTTTTGGCTCCAGCTCCCACATTAGATCCTTCCAAGTTTATCTGTTTTGTCATCTTTATTTGGACTTTTTACCTATCTAATAAATCTGCTTGTGATTTTTTTCATCTGAGCATGTCGTTTGTGTCAAGGGTATATTTTTGACCTCAGCTCCACCCCATGACACATATAGTACAAAGTCGCAAGAATGAGCTGATTGCTAAACAAAGCACAACTCGGTAGAACCACCAGACGTAAAAAACAATCTCTATTTCAGATTTTCAGTCCAATGAAATGGTCAGAATTTAGTGGGAATTTTAACATCTGGACTTTTTCTGCTCTGGGTTAGGTTTTCAATTCAATGAGTGGACTGAATTTCTTTGGCACACCTTGACCCTTTATCTGGCCTGTGCACCATATCACATTGCTTAAATCCTCTTCAACTTGTTAGATGAACAGAACAATGTGCTCAGTGTGCTTCGGTGGCTTTTTAAGTCATCTGATGTCAATCCAATTGAGCACCTTTTGGTCTGGTGGAATGGGAGAATTTTATTTTGTTATAGCTTAGCTACGGTAACTGTGTGATGCTCAATATGGAGTGTGTGAAAGCAGGAAATGAAGCATTCACAGACTCCGGCTGTGTATGACAAAGCTTTTAGTTCAATGATGGTGTTTCGAACTGATTGTGGAACCTGGAAATTCCCAAGTGAGGGTGTGTGATGCATGTCAAAGAATGTTATTGAAATTTAAGGTATCATTTCAGTGCAAATTCAACCTTTTGGAATGTTCGACCTTCTAATAGTGGGGATTGGGCCTTTTATTTGTCACCAATGTGGTGATCAGTTTTTGAAAAAATGTCACTCCCCTTTTCTATGTGACAATGCATGAGTGCCTCGTACCTCAATGATGCAATGAGTTCCATTGATGACTATTTTTTTATCGAAGGAAGATTTTACTCTCACTCCTTTCACCTCATGTTCGCTCTTTTCACAACTAGCACGTAATGGATCTTCCAAATCTTAAATTGGGGTTGTTATGGGTCCTTTACACTTCTTCTTCTTCTTCTTTCGGCATTTCCCTTTAGGGGTCGCCACAGCAAGTCAGTTTCTTCCATCTAACCCTATCTGCTGTATCCTCTTTGGTCACACCAACTATCTTCATGTCTTCCTTCACTGCGTCCATGAACCTCCTCTTTGGCCTTCCTCTAGTCCTCTGTCCTAGGGCTTCCAAATCCAGCATTCTTCTGCCGATGTACTCGGTCTCTCCTCTGTACATGTCCAAACCATCTCAGTCTGATCTCTCCGACTTTGTCTTCAAAACCTCTAACATGTGCTGTTGTTCTAATCCTGTCCATCCTGGTCACTCCCAGAGATGAAACTGCTCTCAGCATCTTCATCTCTGCTACCTCCATCTCCGTTTCCTGTCTTTCCCTCAGTGCCACTATCTCTAGACCAAACAGCATGGCCGGTCTCATGACGGTTTTGTACACTTTCCTTTTCATTTTAGCTGAAACTCCTCTGTCACATATCACACCTGATACTTTTCTCCACCTGTTCCAGCCTGCTTGAACTTTGCTTCTTCACCTCTTTTTCACACTCTCCATTGGTCTGGACTGTTGATCGTAAGTACTTAAAATCTTCCACACTCTTCTCCATGTAACCTCACTTTTCCATTTGGATCCAATGTACTCGGTCTCTCCTCTGCACATGTCCAAACCATCTCAGTCTGGTCTCTCCGACTTTGTCTTCAAAACCTCTAACATGTGGTGTTCCTCTGATCCTGCCCATCCTGGTCACTCCTAGAGAGATCCTCAGCATCTTCATCTCTGCTACCTCCATCTCTGTTTCCTGTCTTTTCCTCAGTGACACCGTCTCTAGACCAATCAGCATGGCTGGTCTCAAATCGATTTTGTAAACTTTCCTTTCATTTTAGCTGAAACTCACACATCACACCTGATACTTTTCTACACCTGTTCCAGCCTGCCTGCACACGCTCCTTCACCTCTTTTCCACACTCTCCATTGTCGCTGTTGATCGACAATGGAGAGACTGTTGGACTGTCTCTCCATTGACAATGGAGAGACAGAGCGACTGTTGATCAACAGTCGCTCTGGACTGTTGATCCTACATACTTAAAATCTTCCACCTTCTTTATTTCTTCTCCCTGTTACCTCATTTTTCCATTTAGATCCCTCTCATTCACACACATGTACTCTGTGTTACTCTGACTAATCTTCATTTCTTTTCTTTCTAGTACAAACCTCCACCTCTCCAGCTTTTCCTCCACCTCTTCCCTCCTCTCACTACAGATCACAATGTCATCTGCAACCATGTAGTGGGTCCTTTACACTGATCAGTGTTATAATTTTCACCAAGGTTTGTATCAGATTCATTCTATTGTTTGTATCAGATCCACTTGTCTGTGTTTAAGCTGTTTTTCTGCCTCTGTGTCTCCTCCGATCCTCAGGCTGGATCTGCCCTCAGGCTCTGCAGTGGGCACGCTCAGTATTCAGCTCAGAGTCTACAGTGCACGGCTGGAGAAAGATATATGACTCTACTGTCACACTTGGCTGATGTCCCTGTGCTCCTCTACTCTGTCCCTCATTTCTTCCCCTCCCATCTCCCTCCTTCAGCTCCATATCTACACTAACTCATGTCTTTTACGAACGGGCCGGTGGGGAGGGTTTTGTCTATGTGACGTGCCAACGAGAAGGCGTTCATTTTGTGTATGCGGCAGGAGGCATGAGGGAGGAGTATAAGAGGAGAATAATTCAAGGCTGGGAGGAAACAAAGATGAATGTATGGTAAGGAAAGCAAAAAGAGAGAAACAGAGAGAAATTACACTCTGCCCTCCACCAGAATAAACCCTGTTTTCTTCTAAACTGCTGTTTCCCTCAGCCCTGCCTAAACAACCAACATCCATTTCCTGAGGAAGGTAAAGCAGGAAATGAAGCTTTCACACACTTCAGCTGTGTACGACAAACCTCTTAGTCCAATAATATGTCACTAAATCACCTGTGACATCCTAAAATTAGTATCTCCACCAGCTGCACGCTTCTAAAACTAGTTCATACATAAATGCATGTTGCACGGCAAATTCAATTTAATCCATTGTGGAGAAACACTTATCTCCCTCACAGACTCACAACCTTTAATTCATTTTTCCATAACCCTTAATGCCTTTTTTTTACTCTTTGCTTCCTGCCAACCCGCGCCATTCTTCACTTTAATAAAGACTTAAATTCAGTCTGTGGGATCAACAAAGTCCTGCTTATTTCTGGTTGATGCTACGGCTTTACGAGCAGGCTGACTTTTCACACTTATTTTGCTCCGATTTTCTACCTGATTTAACATGTTGAATTAGATGTACCTCATAACAAATTCAACAGTCATCAAACTATATTTTAATTGCCTAATTCAATCCAATGCTGTGTGGTAAGTCTCATAAAGGCTCAGGCAGAAGGCAGGGTACACCGTGTACTGGTAACCAATTCGTCACAGAGCACACTGAAACTGCTCTATTTTTGCACGATTTAAATGATTTAAATGCTTTATTTTGCTTTAGTAATGCTTTCATTTGGATGATTTAAAAGCAAATCTCGGGTTTTAGTCAACTGGGAATTTTTAAACATTTAATCAAATGAATGACTTTAGAAGAAATTAATTTTAGTCATACCCAAATATCAAAATAAGCATATGGTTTATATGGAATTTAACTTGAATTTTCCTCAGCAAAACTTTAATTGAAACAAAACTTTATACCATTGACCAAATTGCATTTTTGTTTGTTTCAAAGTTTGTTTCTGTACATAAGATAATAGAGTGTATGCAAGATTCGGTTTTGCAAAATCATTTCATAAGCAACAATTCTAATTGGGCAGTGGTATCTTTGAACCGGATGAATAAAAAACGGATCAAAATTCTGACAATGGTTTACTTGTCTTATGAAACACAATCCAGTCCCGTTGCATCATTTTTAATATCAGATTAGAAATGTTGCATCATGTTATTGTTATTTTCAAACAGGTAAAAATAATTTTTGAGATAGGCTACAGTAAATGTCTACTCATCGTCCAAACATCAATATCAAATACGAATGGCGAGTTTATTTACGTTATAATAATTATGTAGTGATTTTTATAATCACTTTTAATTACAAAAAAAAGTCACTAAATGTTATCATACGATGAGGATAAGACATAATTTATTTCAGTGAAAATTTCAAGACAATCTTGGAATTCAAAACATTATCAGCTTTGAATCAAATCAAAGTCTAAAGATTTAAGAAATCTGTGTTATTCATTTCTAGATCAAACTAATTTTCTTTTTTAGTTTACAACAGTTTTTATAAAGGCTTACAAGCTTAAGGATTATTCATGGACAGCAGTAAGTAAGAGTGTGTGAAGAAGTCTTTGTTGAACACCTCCTCGAAGTCACTTTTTCAACACTGCCCCCTACTGTTGAGGATGAAGATTGCATGCCAACACAGCTAAAACAAACACTTAAATGTAATTTTGACATCTAAGTTCACTCTTATTGTGATCAATGCTAAAAGTTTAAAACAGATTTATGTTTCATAGTTTTTTCTTATAAAATTTAAAAAACAAGATATGTTATAATTAATGTTTTCCCTTTGAATAAATTTTCAACCAATAGCACAAACTCTGCAAAAAAGTCTGTAAAGATGAGGAAAGGTTTATGTTCATTATATTTTAAGAATTCAAATGTAAGTAGCAGGCTGAATAAAACTGATGTGTTCTTATAAAAAAATTAAAATTGTGTTCTCCACAAAATGCACAATCAGTATATTTTTTTTTTTTATGTTTGTCTCATTTGTTTAAAACACTTCGCAACATTTGAAAAAGATCTTTTATCATCAACCATGATGTTGTCTGCTGTTTCTCTGAGGCACACTTTAAACCGATGTCCTCATTATTATTCAGTTATTTTGAAGACATTAGCTCTGACATTAACTTTAATATTCTCACATTTTGCCAGGGGAGAATATTTCCATTTTAAAAATAAAAACATGCAATGACAATATTCAAATGTATGAGAGTCATGTTGCAAACATTATTAAGCTAATGAGATTAAAGAATACTTTAAGCTAGAGAAAGATTTTAAGGTACCTTTACCTGGTAAATTGATTCCTGTATCTGTTAATATTGATCAAACGTTCTTTATTTCCGAGCAGCTGTAATACATGCAAATTCTGGTGGGGGGTTAAAAAAAATGTTTTACCTGTTTGTGAGGAATGGTGGGGTGTTGATGCGCTACTTGTGATTCCAATCTGTGCCTGTGAGGTGCTTTGATTTACCACCAGAGAAGAGACAAAGAGGATGTGGCTTCTTGCTACTTTTCCTCTTTTTCTCCAGCTAATATCTCTTCTAGTTTCAATCTGTAACTTTATCAGAGATGAGCAGAAAGCCAAAACCTCCCAGGAAGTCTTTATTGTGGCTACAAACGTTTAAATCTGCCCTCACATTTGTTATATTTCCTCACTGCAGCAGATTGAAGCCAGAGCCTAGGCAACAAACAAGGGCTTTCTGCCCATTTCCTAGCCCCAATCCCCCCCAAACCCTCCCGCTTTCTGCTCCCTGTCTGACTCTCATGGGCCAGTGATAGATTGCTCTCTCTCGCTGCCTTTGTGCTGGGAAATTGCTTTGTTTTGTTAACAGTCTGCCTCTGTTCCAACACCGACAGCAGAGATAGCGAGCTTCCTTTCTTCGCTTATCAGCACGATATATTTGAGATGGTCTTGAAATGAATTCCAATTGAATGTGTAGAGGTGGATACCTCAAAAAAATGTTTAAAGCAAAGAGATGGAGAATAAAGCAGGTCTGCATGAGGCAAGAAAAAAATCTGTCCTCACAAAATTTTAGATTTATTTAAAGATATAAAAAACAGAAAAGCAATATAGAACAAATAAACCCTTTAGAAAAGACAAATCTGAAACCTGTGGGATGGAGCATTGAGTGTTTGAACCCACACACTTCAGTCCCGTACTCTGATTGCTCCGAAAAAAACCCTGAGATGCTAGTTTATAATGCCTGCAGTATAATCCTGGGTCATATCCTGATGCTGGATCTGAATTTTCAGTATCTTTACAATCTCATAACAAAAGAAATAGATTGAGGAGCCCTGGTAAATTAAAAGTACTTTTTTTCTTTTAAAAAAACACAAACAGACGGGAGGCCCAGGCTTCTCCGACCCCAGCTGCATCCTCCAGCTCACCCGGAAGGATCCCGAGTCATTCCTCAGCCAGCTGAGGAACATAGTCTCTCCAGCAGGTCTGGGGTCTGGCTCTTGGTCTCCTCCCGGTGGGACATGCCCAAAACACCTCATCAGCGAAGCGCCTGGGGGCATTCTGACCAGATGCCTGAACCACCCCATCTGGCTCCTCTCGACCTGGAGGAGGAGCGGCTCGACACCAAGTTACAAATATAAATTAAAAAAGATTCTTATTTAGTCTGTGACTTAACTCAGATGTTAGAATTATTTAAAAAATAAGTCTGAATGTTTTCAAGATAGTCGAATGCTGTTTTCAACATGAATTTTAATTATCCTCACATTTTCAAGTTTCTTTGATCGGATGTACAAAGTATTTAGTGCAGATGAATATTTTAAATTCATTCCTTTTAATGTTTCTCTTGGATCTAAGGGAATCTGGACCACTTGTAAGCAAATGTGAAGGCACACCTTTTCAGCTCCAAGGACAGCACTCACTTTGAGGGATGAATCAGTAATATAACATTGTTAAATAAATAAATAAATAAAAAAAAAACAGTATATTTATTTATTTTCGTATATTCTTCTTTCTGCATTTCCCTTTAGGGGTCGCAATGGCAAGTCAGTTTCTTCCATCTAACCATATCTGCTGTATCCTTTTTAGTCACACAAACTATCTTCATGTCTTCCTTCACTGTATCCATGAACCTCCTCTTTGGTCTTCCTTTAGATCTCTTTCTCTTTCTGACTTGCATATTTGTAAGTGGGATAGTTTTACGTCGGATGCCCTTCCTGACACAAGATTTTAAAGTATCTAGAAGATTTTAAGTATCTAGGATCAACAGTCCAGAGCAATGGAGAGTGTGGAAAAGAGGTGAAGAAGCGTGTTCAGGCAGGCTGGAACGTACAATGAAATCGAAACGGTAAATGGACTCTACTTATAAAGCGCCTTTCTACCTGGTAGGCTCTCAAAGCGTTCTACAGTGAAGCTCACATTCACCCATTCACACACACATTCATACCTGATGGTGATTTATTTTAGTATATTCATTTTTATGTATTCATTTTACGGTTTTGCAGGTTTTTCAAAAAGATTTAGGCTAATTGGAAGCAATTATTGTTATAAATCAAATTGAAACATAGTTGTATAGTCCCGTTTTGGAAGATGGCGATTCAACAAACGTCCAAAAACTTGAGGTTGCACTTCGAAGGCCTTTTGAAGACAAGAAACTTGTAGACTAATGCAATAGTGAGGTGGTCATCTCTACAGTGTCACAGCAACATGAATGCTGGGTCATCAAGAAGCAAGTAAACCTTTATTAGTTCCACAATGGGGAAATCATTTCCAGGCTTGAGTGAGGCTTTAGACTGGGAATTTCTTACTATGCAGTTTGCGACTTCTACTTTTCTATGTGTGGTTTCTTGATAGGTTCCTTGGGTACCCCCACTGGTATAAACATGCAGATTTGGCTGACCTGGCGGTACACATTAATTTTAGGAATGAGTGCAGGTTTTTGTGATTGTAAGTCTGTGTGACCGCCACAACAGTGGCAACCTCACCAACAGCACAACCTGACTTTTGTCTGCTTTGATTTGCTTGGGTACACCACATTGCCCTACATTAAAGACAACAACGTAAACAACTGTAATGTCAGCAGGAAGGTTGTTGGTTTTACAGTGGAGAATCTAACCATTTTATCTGCCTGTCTGGCTAAGAAATCCAAGATGGTAAGCCAATTCACTACCCCTGCATGATCCCCAAATTTCCCGCCCTTAAAAGCTAACTCCACAGAATGCACGACCCTTATTGACTCGGGATCATATTGAAGTTTAATGGACTGGAACCTGTCAACAAAGTTAGGGTTAAAAATTGTGCAGTTTTGCTCAAAACAGTAGGGAACTATTTAACATTATTCACTTCACTGAGCCATTTCAGTTGTCCAAAAAACGTACTCTGAGTTTATTCATTTTTATTTGTTCAGGTCACCATCACAGTGGTGGTCACAGTGATCCTGTGGCACCCATGGCTATGCAGCCATAACCCCAGATGGACTGAAGAAGAGGCGAGATTGAATGGGCTTGTGCAGATTACCACTATGGCATTCCAAATGAAAGCCAAGACACTTTGGTATTTCAGCATATATGTGTTCCTCCTGGTCCCGAGACGTCTGGCTGATAGTCTTTTGGTCCACGGTTGGGTTTGTCTCATCAGGCTATGCCGCCCTCTCTGCCTGAGGTCTAGGTCTATTCATTCAGCTAAGGCAGCTTCGTCCAGTTGAAAGCATTTTAGAGATTTAAAGAGAGCTGTGGGTTTCCCTATCTCTTGCCCCTCTTCGATGCGGTTCTAGGTTGGTCCTAGATTCAGTCCATGTCTGCCAATTGTGTTGTCTCGTGTTGTACTTTCTGTTTCATTTGAAGCACTAATTCTCCTCCAGTTTCAAGATCCTTTCCTTCCTATTTGTGTTACGCACAAGTGGGATTGTCTACTCCTCCCTGATTGTTTCCAACCCCTCCCTTTTGTGTTAAATAGTCTGCGTCCTTCCTTGCCTTGTGCCGATGTGTTTTGGTTTCATGTGAGTTTTATTTTCAACATACTGTATTAAACACATGCACACACATACTGTATTAAACACATGCATACACAAAAAGTGTATGCATAGGAAGAAAAAAAAACTAAAATTCAGGTCAAATAGAGTGTTATACCCAATTTCAAAACAATTCCAAGACTTGGTATGATCAAAATCCCAGTGCCATTCCAGGGCCGACCAGGATTAGTTTAAGACTGTGTGTGTTTAGTAGCGTGTCCGGCTGAGTTTCACCTATTCCACAAACGGGCAGAGCAAAAAAGAAAATAAATTACAAGTAAACCCTTCGGCGCACTATAAATTAGCTGAGGTATTAAAAACATTACTACATCTATTATGAAGACTAACGTATACTTTATGTTTTACATAACAATGCTAATTAATTACATAGGGGTGCTGGACATCTAAAATGCTGACCAAGAAGTTTTATTGTACTTTCAACTCAAAACTTAAAGTAGGAAAATAATGTCAGTACCAGAGGTCAAGTGTTTAAGTTTTAGTGCTGACATGTTTATGAAAATACTTTTTTCACCACAGCTGAAGCTCAAAAACCTGCAACCTCAACCCGACCACATCACTGTGTTTCGCCTGTTATATACTTTTACTTTGTACGGGTATGTGGACCTGTGTGTAATAATTTACACACAGTGTCTTATATTAAAAAAAAAAAGTGTCTTAGATCAGTCAAAGTAAAACAGAGTATGTGTGTGAATGAGAGGGATCAAAATGGAAAAGTGAGGCTACAGGGAGAAGAGATAAAGAAGGTGGAAGATTTTAAGTATCTAGGATCAGCAATGGAGAGTGTGGAAAAGAGGTGAAGAAGCAAAGTTCAAGCAGGCTGGAACAGGTGGAGAAAAGTATCAGGTGAGATATGTGACAGAATAGTTTCAGCTAAAATGAAAGGAAAAGTGTACAAAACCGTGGTGAGACCGGCCATGCTGTTTGGTCCAGAGGCAGTGGCACTGAAGAAAAGACAGGAAGCAGAGATGGAAGTAGCAGAGATGATTCTCTCTAATTTTATCTTTATTAAATGTATGTTGTTTAAAGAATCAGATATTATATTGAGTGAAAAATGTTTGTGCATACATGAATTATCAATAAATGTTGTTTTAGATTATTTTCTTACAAAGAGTCGACTTTAGTTGTGTTTTTTTTTTTTTTTACAAAAAGAAGCTACATTAATTTTTCTAAAGTATTAATTCTTGCATTAAAAAAAAAGATGAAATATAAAATTCCGACTCAAGTCTAGTGAGAAAATATTGAGGCACAAAAATATTCTAAGTAACTGGCAAACTTCCTCGAGACCAAAGAAAGCATGTTTACCATTAACTGCAGGAGGAGTTGTAAATGACCAACACACCCATACAACACAGAAAATTCAGCCTTTTATGACCATACAGCTCAAATATAAAAACAACAACCTACATACATGTTATTCTTTGATTAACCTTCAATTATCAGAATGAATAAAAGTTTTTCAGGCAATTTCTACTTTTATTTGAACTGAAAAGACTTTAGCTTGGAATAAGGCATGACCCAAATGCAGAAAGTAACTTAATAACTTTTATTCTCTTTCACATGATTATAGACACATAGCCAAAACAATATGGCACAAGACAAGGGAAGACGCAGACTTTTATAACATAAGGAAGGGGAAAACACAGGAGGAAACAATCAGGGAGGATTAGACGATCACACCTGAGGGAAACACACCAGGACAGGAAGTAACATGGCCTGAAACGAGAGGAGAGTTACTGTATCGAAATAAAACAGGAAGTGACACAAGACAACAAAAGCAAGACATGGACCAAGTGCAAAAAAGAGAGGATTAACGAGACATGACACTTTATTGATCTCCAAAAGGAAATTTGAGGGCTGCAGTGCAACTAGAAAGACAAGATGACGAGAGGATGAAAGACCTTTCATCAAGTCTGATGGAGGACGGCAGAAATGATTCTTTGCACTGTTCCTCCGAGCAGTGGGGTTGCAGGAGTCTGTCAACCGAGCTACTCCAAGATGGGAGTAGTTTTTTTTTTTCAATTTAAGTGAGAACAACTGGTTTGCTATTTTTAATTATTTTCTGTTTTGTTGCCCGCAACAGACTGGCGACCTGTTCGGGGTTTACCCTGCACCTTTCCTCGAATCAGCCAGGATGGGCAACGGCACCCCCAGCAACCTCGAAACGGATAGATGGGTAAGAAGGGTAAGAAAACCTCGCCTATGGTCACCAGCTGTGGGTGGTGACCAAAAGAATGAGAATGCGGGTACAAGCGGCCGAAATGAGCTTCCTTTGCAGGGTGGCTGGGCTCTCACTCAGAGACCAAGAGCTCTGCCATCCAGGAGGAGCTCAGTGTTGAGCTGCTCCTCCTCCAGGTTGAGAGGAGCCAGATGGGGTGGGTCGGGCATCTGGTCAAAATGCCCCCGAGCGCCTCGTAGGCGAGGTGTTTCGGGCACGTCCCACCGGGAGGAGACCAAGGGGCAGACCCCGGACTCGCTGGAGAGACTATGTCTCACAGCTGACCGGGGAACGACTTGGGATCCTTCCGGGTGAGCTGGAGGATGCGGTCAGGGTTGAGAGAGGCCTGGGCTGCCCTTTTGAGGCTGTTGCCCCCGCGACCCGACCCAACAAGTGGAAAATGACGGAACAGGTAAGAAAATGACTGACTGTTTTGTTGCAATTAAAATATTGAAACATAAGGGTTTTTTTTTCTTTTATGAAAAAAAACAACTATAATTCATTTCTGTTTGTGTTGGTTTTGTCATGTAAAATCTGGATATGTGAAGGTCCAGAAACCAGAAACATCAGTGTAATTTTAATATGAAGCAAACTGAGAAAGATGTTGCTTGCAAAAAAAAAAAAAAAAAGAAAAAAATCCCGAATATTCACTCTTTATTTTCATCTGCAGGTGGTTTTCTTTTCTTTGGTAATGTTTAAACTGAACTGTTATGAAAAAGTATATACATCTAGGGATACAGTTTATTGCTTTGGCCTTCAGTTTGGCCTTCAATGTTTCCCTCTTACATTTGGATTTCTTTTTTCCAGCTTTACATTGTGCTTTTATTCTGTTAAAATTTTTATAAACATCCCTTGTTGTAAAGCATGAAGGTCATTGCCGAAAGCAGCAATGTGAAATGGTTTAGTTGGATGATGAGCTTCTACGTCTAAAAGTGAACACGTTTGTTAAACAGTAACACAACCCATAAACCCGTCAGATTGAGAGACATAAAGAAAGATGATGAACTGTGTCTGTGAGAGAATAAGGTGGAGCTTTCAGAGAGACAATAGTATTTGACAGTTTAGCGCTGCCGTTTTTAAACATGATAGCCTCTTTGGGATTGGCCACGAGCTCCGTATCTCATTTCTTTCTTTCATCCATACCAATGGGCGGCCATTTTTATTCATAGCCTGTACCAGATTCAAGGGCAAACATGCCTATGCAAAGGAGAAAAAATAATTAACTACAAAAAAAATGCAGAAACTCTGGACACAGCTGAGTGCATTTAATGAGTATTTATACCATCTAACAGCATGTAGAGTGTGAAATGAATGCAGGTAGATTTTTCGGAAACCTGCTTGTTCATTGGGTGTAAATTCAGAGCAGAGCTCGCTGTGACACACAGGGTGGCTCTCACATCAGTGATGGACTGAAAGGTTTTTAGCACATTTCATATCAGAGACACCGTGAAAGTGAAATGGGAAACACTTTCTATTTCAAAGGTTCTGATTTCTAATTGGCAAGAAAGAGATGATATAATGAGGATCACCTGAATCAAATATGAAAAGAGGCCACAGGAAGGTTATTCTTCACACTAATTATTGCTCATTTCTTCTTGTTTGGAGGTTCATTAGCGCTTTCTCTTTCACTTCTTCAGCTCCAGCTTGATGCCAGGCCATGACTCTGGTAAAGCACTTCAAAATGTCCCATTTAAAATCTTATTTCTGTTAAATCATAAACGCAACTCAAAGTCTGCTCAACAGCACGGTGGGTTTCCTAGTGGAGGCAAGTTTATTTGCATATTTTCTTTCATTAGAACCATAGTTCAAATATATACTGTAATTTTATTCTATTTTTGCATTTATCCACTCGGTTTTTGTTCGTCTTTTGCCTGTGTTTGGTCCCATTCTGGATATGTGACTTTGTGCGCTCTTTGGACGTCGTTTTGGACTGGACTGTTTTGCTTCAGACGGCTGTTTTTAGGCTAGCCGGTTTTTAGTTTTCCAAGGGCTAGCTCATCGTTTTGTCTGTCAATGAGTCGTTTCGCTTTGTTAGCATAGACCAGCAGCTAGCTCTCGGAACAAGATCCACTGTGGCTGGAGGAGTCTATGCAGTCCCGACAGAACTGAGAAAAAGCCGTTCAGAAAGGAGGCGCTTTGAGCCCAGTGTCCCTGCAGTTGTCATGGGCAACATCCGGACAGTCGCTGGTAAGTTTGAGGAACTGGGGACGCTCGTTCTGATCCAGCGGAATGTGGAGGGGCCACTTTGGTGTGCTTCATTGAAGCCCGATTCGCCAGCTAGTACACCGTGTAAGTGGACCGGGAAGGCATCGAGGTGTTAGCACCGCCACATCAAATTTAATTAAAGTATTTTCAATTCAACTGTCAGCATTACAAATATGCACAGGAAGAAAGATTTTTCATCATTTCTAGACCTGTATTGGAACAATTTATTGTTCCACCGGGCCGAAAGAGGGCGCTAGCAATCTAATGTTTATTCGTGTTCAGGAAGTAGGAAATAGGAAGTAAGAAGTTAAGAGTTAAGCTAGCAGTGCCAGAGACCATCCTAGTTTGAATCTAATCATCAACCATCCACACTTTTCGAGCCCTTTGAGCGGCAATATGAGTGAGTAGTTTGTTATGTTCATGATTGTATGTTTGTTTGTAGCATTATTTTCAAATGTGTATGACTAGATGCTCATTTATTTGTTTTCTGTATGTTTACAGTTTCACACTTCTTTCCATTAAATTCTAAAAAAGCTACTACGGACTGTTTATTGGAGGAGTTTATGGGAAGGAGAGTTTAGCTGGCTGCGAATCCCAATTAGGACACTGGGTCACATTGGGTGCAACAGTACAAGACCATACAGCACACCTTATCAAAGGTGAGGAAAAGACAGAAAACAGAAATGGGGGTAGCAGAGATGAAGATGCTGAGTATCTCTCTGGGAGTGACCAGGATGGACAGAGTCAGGGGAACAGCACATGTTAGAGGTTTTGGAGATAAAGTCAGAGAGTCCAGACTCAGATAGTTTGGACATCTGCAGAGGAGAGAGAATACATCGGAAGAAGGACGCTGGGTTTGGAACCACCAAGCAAGATGCCTAGAGGAAGACCAAAGAGGAGGCTCATGGATACAATGAAGGAAGACATGAAGATGATGTGACCGAAGAAGATGCAGCAGAAATGGTTAGATGGAAGAAACTGACTTGTTGTGGAGACTTTATTCAGCAAAATTAATTTCCCCACAAGGATGAACAAAGTACGATTATTAATAAACAGCTTTTTGCAAACCTTCAAAATTTAGATTTAAAGCTTTAAAACAGAAAATCTATGAGACTCCACAGCCTCAAAATTTTGTTCTTCGGTGAGGTTAATCTAATTTGAAACACATTACTCAGCCTGACACATCAATTTGATAAGGTTTAATTAAAATCCTTCTTAATTTCATTAGATTTCATCATAAAATTTGGAACAAATCAGGGTCATTAAGATAACAAATTTAAACTGATTGCTGACATAATTGTATTCTAATAAATATTCACTCAAAAGTTGGAAAATAGGAAAATAAAACCCGCAACAACAATGTAATTAAAAGTTTTGTTGAAATGTTTCAAGAGTCTCGTTAAAATTCCTACTTGTTGATCCTATCAATTTTTTGGAAAAAAAATATGGTCTCTTAAGAGATTTATTTTAATAATGAATAATTATTAGTTTCAAAGTCTGACAGCTTGTAAGACATAAAAACAAAATAAATTTAATGGTCTGTAGAAACGTTTAATTGTGAACAAGTTAATTAAAATAATATTCAATAAAACAACTAAACCGCTTCCTATTCTTTCAACCTTGACGTTACCATAAGTTGTAAATAGTTGTAAAGTTTCTCATTTCAACTTTCAGAATTTTTTTTGGTACTTTATCCCAAGTAAAACTCCACTTACAGTTTAATGAAGATGTATTATTTTCAGACTCTAAATCACCTTCATTTTCTAAACTGTCAGAAAAGCTGTATGTCCCTGAGGTAATGATCATTCATCATGAGCATCTTATCCCAACAAAGAAAGAACCGTAACATGAAACATCTGGAAAAGCAAATCACTAACTGCTGCTTTGACATTAAATGAGGTAGCAGTGCATAGAGAGAACAAGCCATTCAGCCTCTCTGAACACTATCTCCTGCTCTCATTGGCTGTTTTGCCAGTTAAACAACATTTATAGTCTATGCAGTGTATTACGGTGAAGCAGACACTCTGCTGCCTGAAAACAGATATATGCAACTTGTTTAATGGAACACAGCAGCTGGGATGCAGGTTTATGAATGTTAACTTTGAATCCAAACACAACACTATTAGTTCTTTTTCTTTCGGCATTTCCCTTCAGGGGTCGCCAAAGCAAGTCAGTTTCTTCCACCTAACCCTATCTGCTGTATCCTTTTTGGTCACACCAATTATCTTCATGTCTTCCTTTACTGCGTCCATGAACCTCCTCTTTGGCCTTCCTCTAGTCCTCTTTCCTGGTGGTTCCAAATCCAACATCCTTCTTCCTATGTACTCTCTCTCTCGCCTCTGCACATGTCTGGCTGAGGAGTCTCCCGTGTTTCCATCAGGATGAAGAACATCTATTGACTTCTTTAGATATTTAGCTGTAGAGTAGAATAAGCTAATATTTAAACAATAATTTTTGACATATTGGTTGCTCGTCCCGCTTTCATGTGGATCCCCACACGGTTTCTTATTTTTTCCCCACTGATGGGTTTTTTTTAGGAGTTTTTCCTCACCGTGAAGGAGAGTCTAAGTGCATAAATGTGTTAGTCTTGTTTAGTTAGCATTTGTTAGTTATTTTTCTTGCTGCGTATTTGAGTTAATACATTCCTCTTTTTCTTGTGAAGCCCATTGAGACGGAAATTCTGTGATTTTGGGCTATACAAATAAAATTTAATTTATAATTAAAATATAATTTGAATTGAATGTCCAAACAATCTAAATCTTGCCTCTCGAACTTTATCCCCAAAACCTCTTACATGTGCTGTTCCCCTGATGTACTCATTTCTAATCCTGTTCATCCTGGTCTCTTCCAGAGAGATCCTCAGCATCTTCATCTCTGCTACCTCTATCTCTGATTCCTGTCTTTTCTTCAGTGCTACTGTTTCTAGACCAAACAGCATGGCCAGTCTCACCACAGTTTTGTACCTTTTCCCTTTCAAGCTGAAAGCTGAAAGGGAAGCTGAAACTCTTCTGTCGCACATCACACCTGATACTTTCCTCCACTTGTTCCAGCCTGCCTGAACACACTTCTTCACCTCCTTTCCACACTCTCCATTGCTCTGGACTGTTGATCCTAGATATTTTAGAAACACAACAGCATTTGAGTTCTCCAATTTATCTCCAGAAAGTAGTACATAAAAAAACAAGTGAACACATAAAACAGAGGAACTCTTTTTGTAAATCAGCAGCAGCTAAACATCCTATGATCTACAAAAAAAGTATTAAGATTTGCAAGAAAAATGCAAAAAAAAAAAAAAAAAATTAGGCTTCACTAGTTTTTTTTTTTTTTTGCTCAAACAAATACCAATAAATATCGGATTTAAAAGCAGAATCAATTCAAAAAGTAGTATTGATAAAATCTTGATATTCAGTCCTCCTGAAAACTTTTTCCAATACTTGGTTTTATTGGCATTTGGAGGAAAAACTAAAAATATCTCTGAAATATTGTTCTTTTTTTATTATTTACCAATATAACCTTTCAAATCACTACTAATGTATTATTACACATGTTTACTTTGTCATTACATTATATATGAATCAACACAACGCATTTCCCATATCATGCATATGTGTTTCCCATTTTCCTGTACACCGCGTACCCTTATTCTCAACAGTCTAGCTTTAGTTTCTCTGTGGTTACTGTACAGATGCAACCACGAGCTGTCGATCATAACCAGAATCGAGTGGACATGATCGCTCATCGTCTCGCTGACACTGAGTCGGGGACACATGAGCCCAAAGGAAAAACAAACAAAAGATAAATGAGCTTGACTTGACTGGTTTTGTTTTCTTTTTTTATATATATTTATGAGTCCATCATACAATATATAGATTTTATGCCTCGTCACAGAGAAAAGTAAAGAATAGAAAAAAATGGAATTGGCTATTTTTTGCTTTTTTACCTAGTAAAACAACATTAATGCTGTTCTTTGTATAACTTTTTTCCTTCATATAAAAATCCAGTGTGGATCCACTTGTTTTCCAGCTTCGCCTATGCATAGAAAAAAATGACATATTTCTGAAGAATAAATGTATAGAGTTTTCAGCAACTTTTCTTAGACTCCCACCAGTTTTCACAATAAATGTGCATCTCATCAATTTAGTAAAAAGCCTGAGGGAAAACAAATGCGGCTGCATTGTTTGCCTACCTGCCTGAAACTCAGCAGAGCAGCGAAAAAAGAAAACAATGTGCATTCCCACCAACAGCTGTCTAAATTCAGTAACCCTAATAACCATGCCAGAATATGAGATGCCAGTCAAATATCAATAAAAACAGAATAAACTTGAAACTTCATTAATCATTTTTACGTGCAGGTGATTGTCAACTTTTTTTCACATCTGCTGTTTTTAATTAAGTTACCAGCTTCAACTTTAATGCATTTTCTGATGTTTTCTGATAAAATAGATATAGAAACTAAAAGTGAGTCAGTTTTGTGTTTGCTAACTCAAACACAAAAACTGGTGGGAGTCTAGGAAAAGTTGCTGATAACTCCTCGCCAGGTCTCCCGCCCCATAAGGACGAATTCCAACTACTCATCCCCGTCCTGGGCATCGCCGGGCTGAGGAGTCCCCTGGGTTTCCATCAGGATGAAGAACATCTATTGACTTCTTTAGATATTTACCTGTAGAGTAGAATAAGATATTATTTAAATAATAGTCTTAGACACATTGGATGCTCATCCCGGGGGTGGGATCTCTCTTTCATGTGGATCCCCACGAGGTTTCTCATTTTTTTCCCACTGACTGGTTTTAGGGGATTTTCCTCACTGAGAAGTAGTGTCTGAAGAGCAGGGATGTGCTAACATTATCTAGACAGCATTTGTTAGTTTATACATTCCTCTTTTTTCGTCTTTCTGAATTTGCAATGTGAAGCCCATTGAGACAGAAATTCTGCAAATAATATTGAATTGAATTTGCATTCTTTCCTATGTTCAATTTTATAAAATTGTGCTGTAATGTCCTAACAGTATGACCGTTTAGAATTACCATATTTAGTTACAAGCCTCATAGTCTTTTGTTGTATCTCCATGATTCTCCTGCATTGTTGAACACAACATACAACCAGTTTTATACAGTTTCGTTCCAGGTCCGTTCATGCTGACTCCACATTGTTGCATTTCCGCTGCCAGCAGCAAAGATGTAGCTCATCATTAGACACCATTTAGAGTTGTTCCTCTCAACAATGATGGAGCCACAATTGTTCGGACATGACAGCAAAGAACCATGCTAAGCTTCTTGTATTTAGTGATGGAAACTATGTAGCATTCAAAAACTCGATAAACCCAGGATGTGCAAAGAACACATCAACATAGATGTGACAGGTCATGCGCACAACTGTTTGCCAATATGATGTAAAAAATATCAATGCTTCTGTTGTGATGTGGAAGGAGGAGGAGGACTCAAATGGAGGACATCAAACAATATGTATTAAACCAAGGATTAGCAAAGCTGTAATCAAAGAAAAGAGATCAAAATGGTTATCAAAAGAGTCAATCTTAGACCCAAAGGATATCTGCTGGGTCGGGAGTCAGCCAGGGCTGGAAGGCATGAAGACCCGACGAGGAATGCTGGTGAGGCTGCCTTTGAATAGGCAGCCAAGAGATTAAGTGCCGGTGGTCCAATCAGGTGCAGGTGGTCCAATCAGGTAGAAGTGGGGGAAAGGTGAGATGGTCCCTGGCTCCCTTTGGTGGTGGTTGAGGGAACCACAACAGCTACCTTCTACATGGATGCAGACTCAAGCATTAATATACCTTATACTTTATTAATCCCTCAGCGGGAAATGTATGTGCTGCATTTCACCTCAGCAGGCTGCCACCTATGATGGCGCCAATGGGGAGAGAAACAAGGGGCTAGGTGTCTTCTCCAAAGACCCTAGACGTGCACTTAATGGGGTGGAAACCCACAAACTTCCGGTTGACTTCCGGTTCGCGGGCGAACGCTCTAACCACTGAGCCACCATCATCCAGACTTGCTTGATGAGCTGACTTCTGAGTTGTTTTTTTTGTTGTTGTTGTTTTCTGTATCTTAAACATTTCAACAGCATCTCTGCAAGGTAGTTTCCATTCCGTTGGTCATTTCAGTCAAGCCCATAAACCAGTCATATCTCCTATGAAATATAGCCTTCGCAAGTAATCAAACTATCGAGGTAGAGGCACTTGAACTGCATCGCAAATCTTCAAACAACCAACAGATGGAGGCATTATGGGAATCTGGAGCATTTTAACAGCATAGCAGATAAATCTGAAAAGACATTAACACAAAACTGCATGGATGAAATTGCTAAAAAGGAAAAAGAAATGAAGGGAATGAGAAAGACAGATTTCCACAATTTGAAACTGAAAAGTCATTCTGTAGAACATATTGAGTAAACTGTGTATTGTATTCATACTGTCCCACAAATATGCTGTTCCTAAAAGTTTTAGATGTCGATGCTCTCAGGGGTCTTCTTTTTTGATCCCTTCAGTAGTTGTACTGCACATCCGCTTTACTGCAAAAAACTCCTTTCTCATGGTGTTCACTACTGTGTTATATCCTAGGAAAACGAAATGGCAAGGTAGTGACTCAGAAGACAAATAGAGGTCTCCATCACTTTGAGTGTTTATCATAAAGGGAAAAAAAAGGCTGTAAGGTTTCAATACTTGTGTAGTGAATAACTGTGGTCACAATATTCAACTACCGCTATCAATTTTCACATTTGAAACAAAACTGAGAGAGCTCAAAAGAAAAAAAAAAAAGTAGAGCAATGTAAAAGAAAATAATAGAATATAATAAAGATAGTAAAGAGACAAGAGGCGAGTGACTAAGAGATGTGGGGATCCAGGTTATAAAGTGTTCATAAGTCCAACGGCAGAAGGGAATAAGCTGTTTTTTTTGGCGGGACGTTCTGGTCCGAATGGACCGGAGCCTCCTGCCCGAGGGGAGTCGCTCAAAAAGTCCATGTCCAGGGTGGGAAGGGTCAGCTGCTATCCGACCTGCACGCCCCGAGTCCTGGAGACGTACAGGTCTTCGAGAGATGGAAGGCTGCAGCCGATCACCTTCTCTGCAGAGCGCACAATGCGCTGCAGTCTAGGAGGTGAGGATGGACTCGATGATGGCTGTGTAAAACTGCACCAACATGTAGGCGGGCAGCTTGGCTTTCTTCAACTGCCGCAGAAAGTATATCCTCTGCTGGGTCTTTGCCCATCATATCCACCTTTAAACGCATTCCTTCCGTTTTACCACCAACATATCAAGTGTTTCATAGGTTCTTCCAAATATATGTACATTCCTAAAAGTGTGCACAAAAGCTCACAAAAAGCAGTTCCAAAAACCTACCTCTAGTTTCATCCCATTACAATTCTCAGATGCATCCGTTTCCCACTCTGCTTGTAAAGCACATAGTTTCTTTCTTGGAGTAAACATCACCAAATCTGCTTTTAAGACCGTTTTTATTCCCTTAGGAAGAAAGAAGCCCTTGACAGCAATTCAGAATACACAATGCGTGTAACCGTGTGTGTGTCTGTTTTGCATGAGAGAGAGGGGTAAAGAGAGGTAGAAACATTATGTCAGAGGTCATGGAGGTGACTGTATTGTCGACTTCAATCAGTGTATGCAGCCAAGCTCTTAGCTGGACTCATATGCTGCACTGACTAAACCATTACTACCACCATTAATCACAGCCTCACGTCCACTTACATCACTGGGCAGAGCTGGACAGCTGCAGAGGGGCACAAAGACTTTTGAAATAAGATTCAGTCTTTGGCTTCCATGGAGGGGAAATTCATTGAGCGAAATATTTATCTAGACATCTAAAGCATGTATTAATATTAAGTAAATTGAACTGCTCTGGTAAAGGCAAAAAGATGTTTTAGTTGCAAATTGTTCAGCAAGTTACATGGTTAAATTGGTTACGACAGACTGGTGACCTGTCCGGTTTAACCCTGCCTGTTACCAGATTGTAACCAAGATAGGCTGTCTCCTACATGAACCGAAATTGGACCAATTGTTCAGAAGAAGAACGATGGATGTGAGATGTTAAAAATAATGTTCCAACATAAATAAAAGTATTTTAAAGTAAATAGAAGTCAAGATTAAACTATTTTTTTTATTATTTGTTGAGTGAGTGACTGTTCTGGTTTCTCTTTTCTTTCCATCCCACACAAAAGTGACCCTCTCACTGAGTCATATAGTTTATTCTTCTTGTTAAAAAAAAAGTTGTGTTTTTTTTCTTCCCTGTCTACAAGTGGTGTGCTCGCTCACTAGGAAGGATTGCACAAAATCCAAGATTAAATTTAGCTAGGTAGTAAGGGATACGTCCTTTCGGGCTATCAAAACAAAATAATGTTTAAAGTGAATTTTTGAAACATGCTGAATTAGCAAATAAAATACTATAACCACAAAAATTTCCTTTTGACTATCATACCTACTAGAAAGCATCATACCTACACACTATCATACCTACTACTTGGGGAGACGGTGATTCAGCGGTCAGAGCATTCGCCCGCGGACCGGAAGTTAACCGGAAGTTCATGGGTTTGCATCCCACTGAGTTCACGTCTCGGGTCCTTGGAGAAGTCACCTAAGCCTCTGTTTCTCCCTCCATTGGTGCCATCATAGGTGGCAGCCTGCTGCGGTGTAGTGCAACACACAAATTTCCTGGTCAGGGATTAATAAAGTATATTAAAACAAAGAAAAAAAAATTGTTTGGACCACCAGCACACACCAAGTCCTGCAGAGAATAAATTTGTATTTGCACCATTATTTATTCTGTTTAAATACAAACGTGCATCAATAGAAGTTGGTGATTATTACATACCAATCATTTTGAGATACAAAATACAATTTCAATGGTCGGTTTTTGGATATTTAGAAGTCGAACTACATTCCAACCCTCACCTATGGTCACCAGCTGTGGGTGGTGACCGAACGAATGAGATCGCGGGTACAAGCGGCCGAAATGAGCTTCCTCCGCAGGATGGCTGGGCTCTCACTCAGAGATCCGGTGAGGAGTTCTGCCATTCGGGAGGAGCTCGGTGTCGAGCCGCTCCTCCTCCAGGTCGAGAGGAGCCAGATGGGGTGGTTCGCGTATCTAGTCAATATGCCCCCCGAGCGCCTCGCGGGAGAGGTGTTTCGGGCACATCCCACCGGGTGGAGACCAAGGGGCAGACCCCGCACCCGCTGGAGAGACTATGTCACACAGCTGGCTAGGGAACGACTCGGGATTCTTCCAGGTGACCTGGAGGATGCAGCCGGGCAGAGAGAGGCCTGGGCTGCCCGTTTGAGGCTGTTGCCCCCGCGACCCGACCCCGGAATAAGCGGAAGATGTTGGAACGGTTTTTGGATATCTTTAGAACACAACAAAAAAACTTGCATCTGAAATATTTTACAACAACAAAGTACATAAATTTTTTCCCAGTGATTTTTAAGTGGCTGGTAATCACCCGCAAATGCTAACCAGAAATATGAACAAAGATCTATTCAAATGAATCTATAAAGTGATTTTCATGCTTTTTTATGCAACAACCTTTGCAACAACCTGGCAACCTTGCTTTTAGACTTATAGCAGAGTGTAAAGGATCTCCAAAATTAAGTTTAAAATATAGAAGAAGTTGAAAACAAAGAAAAAAAAAAAGCTAAAACAGTTCAAAGAATTTAAAGTGAAAGTGAAATGAATTAAGAATCTAAGACTCAGTGTTGGGCAAGCAATTAAGAAGATGGATGGTTTAAAAAATTGTGGATAAAATGAGAAAAAAGAATAAACTAAATTGGATTCACCAGTTAAAATGTGAGCTGTAGGTCTTGGTCCATTTCCTATAAACATAAAAGCTCTCTCTGCAGCCCTGAGGTCCTCCAGCAGGCTTTTCTTTAAGCCTGAACTTAATTAAAACTCTTAAATGGAGGCGGTAAACTTGTAGTCGTTTCCCTCTCCTCCTCTTGGAAATAAAATTTATGTCAGTAACTAAGGGAGAAAAAGGAATGAGGTTGTAATGTGTGTGTTTCCTGGTCGGCCTGAAGACTTCCGTGTTTCTGGCAGGCGAAGCCATCGTGTTGGGTCTCAGCATTCTCCTGACTCACACTGACTCAAACGTAAGTTGCTAGAGCTGAAGGCTGCATTTCTCTAAGGAAGCATCCTGCTTGTCAAACCAATGCTTCTCGTGTCAAACAAAAGACACTTTTTATTCTCTAAAGCAAAGCTTTACTCTCTCATCCGACAGACAGAAATTACAGTAAATGTTTATCCGGATCACTCAATCAACCAACAAAACCTTTTCAATACTCATTAACTTTTTATTCCTGTCAGCCTAGACTTTCAGATTACTGGTGAGGATTTTACCAATCCTTGGCAGACAAAACATTTCTGCATTTCGCACATTACTGTGAGAATATGACAAATACTGATGATCGGGATGAGGTAGGACTAACTTTTGGCAAATTTTGACTGCAGTCAAAGCACTACTCATTGTATTGCTTTGTTTAAAGTTTAAGCAAAATAGGATTATTTTCTCTATTCCTTTTTTGAGCTGCCTGATCAGCAAAGGTGTAGATGTGCACATCATATGTGCACAATCTGGTTAGTATAATATAAAATCTAGACTAACTTTGTCATTGTGGAGACGGTGGCCGCGTGGTTAGAGCGTTCGCCCGCGGACCGGAAGGTCGTGGGTTCGCGTCCCACGGAGAGCACGTCTAGGGTCCTTGGAGAAGACACCTAACCCCCGCTTCTCCCACCATTGGTGCCATTGAAGGGCAGCCTGCTGCGGTGTAAGGAGTGCAGCAAACAAATTTCCCCGGTGAGGGATGAATAGAGTAATTCATTTATTTATTTTTTTATTATGGTGGTGCGGGTAGAGAAGTAGGACCCAGATGCAAAGCCAGTTTTAACCAGTTTATTGCAGAAGTGCAAAACCAGACATAGAACTTGGCCGGATGCGTGACCAGAAGCTGGGAGTTTGGCAGGATGGCAAATCAGAAAATAGGAGCTCTGGTCAGGATGACTGACCAGAAGGTGGGAGCTAAGCAGGACAAGGGACCAATACAACAATGTACACCAGGAGCAGGATGGGGGACCAGAGGGAGAGCTCGGCAGGAGAAGGGACCAGAGATATGAGCTCAGCAGGACAATGGACCAGAGGTATAAGCTCATCAGGACAATGGACCAGAGGTATAAGCTCAGCAGGACAATGGACCAGAGATACTGTATAAGCTCAGCAGGACAATGGACCAGAGGTATAAGCTCAGCTAAACAATGGACCAGAATAACAAGATGCAACAATACAAGAGTGAAGAACCAGGACAGCAGGAAGCACAAGTAGCAGGTTGAGTGACCAGACATAGAGGGAAACCTTTAATGACAGACTTTAAAGATGGACGATATGTTCTTGTCCCCATCTTATAGAGAAGCAGTTTGGACAGCAATTAAAAGATTGAACGACAAAATTTGCCTAACAAAGTGTTCAAGTCCACTTTTTTCATATTTAAAGTTTGATCTGCTTGATGCCATAGTTTTTGCAGATTTGTTACACAATTGGTTTCACATAAAGAGGATGTTTTGTGTTTATGCAGCCAACATTAAAAGTAAGTTATTAATCTTCTTTTTGAGCCTTTCCGGGAATTTATTCATTGAATTTAATGTCTGAGTGTGCATATGTAAATGAGAAACTCTAAAATGGAGTTTGATCAATTTGTGTTTCTGCCAGCTTCATAACTAAGTGATTCACATCAGCTCAGTCTCATTATCGAGGATTTTAAACAGTCAAAAAGCATCTTATCATTTTGTCCAGTCCTCCTGCAACTGCATGTTTATCCAATCCTGCTACCCATTACGGTTCAGCTTTCGGATTTTTAATGTTTGCTTTTATGAGGGCATTGTCCTGGGACATTTTTATGAGTACATTTTTATATGTCTTGCAGTTTTCTTTCTTAATTAGGCCAAGCAATCTCATTGGCTAAGTTGAATTTTTGCTCCGCCTTCTACTGTGATGCTATGTTTGGTGACATAGCAACAGCTACCGGATGCAGGTCATCCATTATGTGTGGCTGATCTGTCTGCTGATGTTTATGAGCTCTTGTTTCTGCCGTACGTGTTCATAATGTTGAATATTGCTGCCTGAGCTTTGTTCCAGGAAACCAGAATGTGACGAGAATAACAAGAGAACTGAAAATAAAGAAAAGCCTTAAGCTGCTCTATTCAGACACGAATGCTGATGCAGAATCATTAATGTTCACAGTCATTTCAGGACTTTTTATTTTTACTGTCCGCCAGAAAACTTTCCTCGTATACTGTTTTTATGGTTACAAATGAAAGGGAAACATCTCGTCGTGCACTGCAAACTTTCCATCTTTGCTTAATATTCTATAGATTCCATTTTAAACATTTTTATTGCTGTAGTTTATGCCTCTCTTTTCGTTCGCTGCAGGCAACCTTGGCGTGGAGTTAGCATGAATTGTGTTTATGGCAGCATTGATTTCTCTTTTAGCATCATAAGTAAAAAACTATGACGGTAGTACTGAGAAATTACCAGCAAGTGATTAGATTTTTTGAAGTACAATGAATCAGTTTTCACTTGGATTATCACTGGTTCTCAATCAATAATAATGATTTATTACAGTGCGAACATGAATCCATAAATATTCAAAGAGAACTTTCCTTTGGCCAATGCTATCAAGAAAGTTAAAAACACGTAGTTTCTTTGGAGTTTGATGTTTTAGATAAGGACAATGGACCAGAGGTATAAGCTCAGCAGGACAATGGACCAGGGGTATAAGCTCAGCAGGACAATGGACCAGGGGTGTAAGCTCAGCAGGACAATGGACCAGGGGTGTAAGCTCAGCAGGACAATGGACCAGAGATATAAGCTCAGCAGGACAATGGACCAGAGGTATAAGCTTTTGGATTTGCGGGCCACATTGAGTTCTTACATTGACAAGCGGGCCGGACCTGGGAGGGAATGGGATGGGCCCTGCCCCCCCTCTCTAGGTTGACAAAAATAATTTTGAAACAAGCGCATTCAATGTTACATCAAGAGCGTTAAATTTCAAATCTAATCTCGCTACGTCTGAAATCTAGTGCGATAGTGCTTAAAAACATTCATCTAGTGGCGCTAGGTTTGAAATCTAAGCGCTTGATGTAACATTTTGCTTGTTTTAACATCTAACAAGCTTGTTTATGTGCGTGTATTGGGTCCGATGCCTTTCCTCATTTGTGCACACTGTTTATTTTGAAAGCGTTCGCATCACGGAGACACACACATTTTAATGGGAGCAGTGTTGCTGTATTTTTGGCGCCGTCTAGTGACAAACATATATTTTTTTTTTTTTCTAGTTTGGCGAGCTGGATTAAAACTTTTAACGGGCCGCATGTGGCCCGCGGGCCGTAGTTTGCCCATGCCTGTTTTAGACTGATGTCAGGAGCTGTTTGGGTTGCTTCAGTTGCTTTGAACTCTAAGTCATATCTACAACTTACATACAACCACACTACAACCACAACTTATCATACAATCTTTCATGTAGCAATAGTACTATTTTATGCTGCCTTGAAATTTAGCTTTGTACGTAGATAAATTTGGAGACACAGTGTGTTAATGTCCTCCACTTAGATTAAAGGCCTTACTAATTCATGCAGAGGGAGATAATTTATTGGGCTTTCTTTGAGCTCCCCAAAGGGAGATAAATGTCTGTTCAGCTCTATGGAGAGACCTTTTAGAATTCATAAAGTGGAAGGTAAATTGGTTTTACTGGACACTGTGGGAAATCGTAGTGGACTGTTGAATTTGTTAATCTCTTTGTACTGTATTACAATATTGGAAATACGTCTTTGAGTTATCAAAAATTTCACTTTTGCGGTTCTTTCTAATCTCAACCTACAAAACCTTGCAGTGCAAAACAGATAAACTTTGTAACCTACATAGACAAGTAAACGTTAAAAAAAAGGGCATGAATTGTGTTTTTGTATATTCCAAGTCTAACTAATAAAAGTTGAATTCATTGAATAATATTTGTGGAATTCCACAAGGCTCAACGCTGGGGCCTAAACTCTTTATTTTATACATCAATGATTTGTGTTACACATCCAAAATAATAAATTATGTATTATTCGCAGACGACACTACTCTTTATTTTTCAGGAAAAGACCTGAACCAAATGATACAATCAGTTGAAAGAGAACTGGGTAAGATAAAAATATGGTTTGACATAAATAAATTGTCATTAAATATTGAAAAAACTAAATTTATCATTTTTACAAAACTAAAAATACCTAATCAAATACAAATTATGCTTAATGACACCCTTTTAGAATGAACATATGATAGTAAATAATTGTAATATTTGGAATAATTGTGAGGATGAACTTAAATTATGTTCCAATCTTTTCTGTTTAAAGAAGAAATGTAAGTTATTATTTCTTAAAAAATATGCAAGTCTTGATGTTTAATTTCAAGCTTATGTGTGTAAAGAATTTAAAGTAGTAATTGTAATACTCTTACAATTGACGTACTACGTCACTACGTACTACGTAGTAATTTACTATGTAGTACGTCACTCTTTATTTGACGTCCTACTTTTTTTTTTTCTCGTTTTATGTATCATAATGAATTTCTGTTTATATATTTATATCATTTTGTTTTCATGATGATCAGAAAAAAGGGTCGGCGTAGCAAGCATTTGCTTCAGCCAATACCTTTTCAGTCCTTTTGTTAAATATAAGCACAGAAAAAATGTAAATTTATTTATTGTGAATGTACAACATGACCGAAATAATAGATAAAAAAAAAAAACCAAAAGACTAGTCAAATTTGGCCGCTGAAAACCAACATGGTATACTTTGGTACTACCAATTATCCCTCAGTATGTGGAAGTTGCATGAGTTCTCCATCTTTTTTTCCCATCCCAGATTAATACTGGTTAGGATATACACAACACATTCAGACATAAACCTCATTCCCCAGATAAGAAGGATTATACTCAGCGAAAGAAAACTGGAAATTAGTTTCCAACAAAAAAATGTATTACTTTATAATGTTGATTATAATTCACAGCAAACAGTTGACTTTTTAATTTACATCATCAGTCATTTTAATGAATCTCAAACAATATTTTTATGCATTTTTTGGTCTTTGTGTTCTTTTAGGTGAAAAAAATTATATTTGGGTTTGAAACAATTTTATTGCTTGGCAAACAAAACAAATGATTGTGTTATAAAGCTGCAGCGGTAAAAAGATAAAGAATAAATATAAAAAACTGTGATATTCCCAAAAAAAGGAGAGTAATTTACATTTGAATCTCATTCCCTGGGAACGCCGTAATTCATTTTACACAGATCCATAGCTTGATATGTTTGTTGTTCCCATGAAAACTCCAATTGGACTTTCCCCTGCTTTATTACCCGCTTTTACCTCTTTCTGAGAAGGATTCGTATTACCAGGGGAAGACTTCTCTTCGATTTTCTTCCAACATACCATACACTTTTAGTTGGTTATCTGCACAGGAAAATTATTTTTGAGGGGAACATTGGGTAATCCATGAACCCATTAAACCATCACAACCGCTGGGTAATACTATGATTCAAGCTTTAAGTGATTCTGTGAGCTCTTTTGGTCCTGATCTTCTTACACAGCCTTACACTTGTAACGTACAGTAGATGTCTTTTTCTTTTTAATACTCCATTTCTGTGCACTTTTAAAAAAGCTTTTTTTTTTTCTGATGGTAAATCTTGTTGCTGCAGTAGTAAGCCTGCTCTGCCCAAAGGGACTAATAAAGCCTTATCCAATCGATGGAGCTCTACCTCGCTATCCAGATGTTGTGTTTTATGAGCATGTAATTGTGTGATACACACACAATCTTCATCAAAAATCCCCTCACACCTTCCAGAAGTTTGAAATTTAAATCAAACCTTTTTAACACAGCGGCTATTCATCTCACAAGGTCTTACATTTCATCATGACTGTATTTTCTCCTGCGTTGTGTCAACTCTTAAATAATGAATGTTATTTACAACCTTAAAGTATATTTCCACAGCTTGAAAAACACCAGAGAAAAAGGTTTATTCTTGACACTTTGACAAGGCTCTGAAACATTTAGATCATACCGGGGCTCAGAAAAGGTTTTTAGCAGCTCTGCAGGCAAGAAGAAGGTCTTAGAGTTTCAAGAAAACAGTGAAACAAAATCTTCAAAAAGAAAATACATGATACAGTTGGCTAAGATCAGAATAATAAAATCAAAAACAAAAATTTTGGCTCAGGTCAACTTTGCTTTATTAATGAGGTATGTTTGAAACACTTGAAGTACAGCCTCGGGTACTTTCCCGAACAACAGAAAACAACAATAACTAAAACCCACAGACAAAATAGAAAAGAAAAAAGATGGCCACCTCTATAGAAATGCAGTAAAAACAATAAGAAATTCAACTTACAAATAGCTGTTGTACTTATTGAGTTATCTGACTGAGTACTGCCTGATTATCTTGGTATCATAAATTAAATTATGCATTTTAACAAGTATTTCTTACTACATAAAATTATAAAATAGTTGCAACACATTTTTCAGCTTCTGATCAAGAAGAAAAAAAGGTTCTTCTCAATACTAAAGTCAATTTTTGAAATGTGGAAGGAGGAGGACTAACTTGCAGGATTTCAAACAAGGTTTATTAACTCAATTCAGGAAAATCTGTAAAGCAAGAAGCACAGGGTTAACTCAAAGTTTCAAAAGTCCAAATAACAACTAGGTTCCAACATGGTCAGGCAACCAGGGCGAACTGGCTGGAAGGGATGGTATGACTGGGGGGATTGCCCTTAAATAGATGACAGGGTCCACAGATGTGTGGCATAAGTAATCAATCTCAGGTGTCCCCCAATTAGGGTAATGAGGACCATCCACTGCCCCCTCCGGCGGCAGGCGAGGGGATCACAACATTGATTTGAATTTGAATTGGATTTTTCATTTGTCACCTGTTGTTATGGAAACTTTTGTATTTGTATCTATCTAGTATTTTAGTCCATGTGTCGATATTTATGTATCATTATTAATTTTTTTTAGGCCACAAAGGGAGTATCATATTGTGTGCTAATTTTGCCTCAGACAAAGGACCATTTGCAGAAAGACTGTTAAATATAGTGGTAATGCTACAAATTTGTTTAAACATTTAAAGAATCACCCCAAAGAAAATGAGCAACTTCAGAAACGGCGAGTAGAGGAGAAAACCCTGACCCCTTCTGTTTCCCAGAGGCAGCGCTCATTAACAGAGATGCTCCAATTTTAATTGTGAAAGTACAACTTAATCATCTTTAACATTAGTTAACATTTGTTTGCGTGCAACTGGGCACTTCTATCGATCTACCTACCAACCTGTGTATATACATATACTTGGTCATACTATATATATGACCCAAACCCTTGATGCAAAAACAGTAATTTAAAAGAAATAAAATATCGGTATCGGTATTGGTATTGGCGATATCGGTCTGGTGTTTACTTGGTATCGGATCAATACCAAAGCTTGTGGTGTTGCACACCCCTAATATACAGTATGTTACACACCTAGAACAATTTGAGTCATGAAATTAGTTTTGATCTTATAGAATGGGTGGACTTTGCCTCCAGTGGAAAAGCCTTTAAGTCAACTATTTTCTCCAAATGCCATAAAATGTCATGAATGTAGTGACATGCTGTTAGAGATATGTGCCTATCAGGAACAACTGACAGGTCGTGTTACTGAGAATAGCTAACTGTAACAAAGTAGGAACGTCTCCTTCACACTGACCTTTACATTACCTCTTGCATGAATATCTTACTTTGAGAAAGAAATAAAGAGTAAGTTTTCAATCAAATAATGTTTAAAGAGAAGAACTGAAAACAGATTAAACTTGACAACCTTGTGGATAATGGATTGAGAATTATTGTGGATAACGTTGAGGATATCATAAAGTCTTGAGATAATCAGATTTAAAAAAAAAAAAAAAAGAAGAAAAAAAACAACAATATTTATGAATATTTTAGACATAAACGGTCAGATTTGACCGGAACACGACAGGAAGGTTAAATGAAACCAAGAAATGACAATAAGCTCTAAAATCTCAACAAATATTGTACGCGTACTTTTCAGGGTTTTCTGTGTAAGCTGGTGTTTTTGTTGGTGTTTACAATTGCTTCCCTTTTCATTTTTAAATCACTGATCCTTTTTTGTTAGCAAATGTCTTGACTTCTCTTTGTGTGCTCCATCCTCCTGATGATTACCTGCTCCTTCCTAATGTATCTCACCTGTGTCTCATTGTCACTCCCTCCCACCTATATACAATGTGTATAATTTCTCCTCTCCTAGTCAATTTGTCTTGTGTTTTCACTAAGCCTTTAAGCTATCTACATTCAAGAGTATTTGGATCATCTGTGCTTGGAAATTGACTGTTTAGAAAACCATTTTTGAACTGTCCAGCCTGTTCATCTACACCCTGTCCTCCCCTCATATCCTAACAGTACTCAAATGAAACTAAGTTCTATGGTGTATCGTGCATGGTACTTCCTCATTTAACCACTAGCAAAATATTTTCAAAGACACTGTTTCTCCAAATAGCATTCGGCTTCCATTTTAAAAGAATATCCTCTTTGGACGCCTTTCAAAACAATGGGAATGTCTTAATGAGAGAATGCAAATCAATTGAAGTTCACTGTATCAGCATTTTCAAGAAAACAGGACCATAGGGAAGATGTCTGTATAAATTCAGGGGTGCTTTACCTTCTTAATACAGTAGGAAATACTGTGTTCGTAATGGGTTGGTAGGCCCTTGGGTACATTGATAAATATGAGCAGAATTTGTGAAGCAGATGGTTTACTTACCCAAAAACCATACTAGACCAATCTGAATGTGCAAAAAAAGTCAGTTTTTGAGTATGAGAGAACAAAAAAATATGAACAGGGAGAAAATATTAGACGACACACAAAAAGACATCATGCATCTTAAAATTCACCTTGTTAGTAAGCCAAAGTGCTTCACTTTACCTCATGCGTAATTACACGTTCAGAGATACATGATTAACATTCTCATGTGTTACATCAGTAGAATCCTTAAAGGTCAAGGCATTGTGTTCAGGTTTTCACTTCGGGAGGGGTTGCTGCAGGAGCTCCTAAACCTGCAGGTAATAATAAAGGCATTAATCTCTCCTCAGGGGTAATTTATGGAGTAGGCAAGGATGCGGTCTTGAGGACAGCTGATAGATAAATCACCTGAATGAACACTGGGACTGCACTCTTGCATCAGACAGAAGGAAACTACAGGAAGTAACTAGGACAACAATGTGACAAAGTGGGTATTAATTTTGAGTTAATATGAAGTCTATCGGTGATCTGATAGAGGTTAACACGTCCCATATGGCAGCATGGCTGGTGGCCGTGATGTATTGCTTTTTAACTATTTTTCATGCAAAGATTTTGGAGGTCACCGTTATCTGTTCATTTAATGAGATATGACTTCAGGTTCAAGTTTGGATCTTCAGCTAGAAGCTGATCTAAATCTTACCTGCTTGTGTCACCTTGGCACAAATAGGGCTATTGAGAAATATGGTCCCCTGTGTCTGCATTCCAATTACTTCTTGGCAGTCAAACCCTTTCACCTACCACTTTTATCATATGGAGGGAAAAAAATCAACATTTACAAAATCCAGATTTTGTAAATATGATAATTTTTATCATCAGTATAGCTTGAAACAGACAGATCTGTTGTGATGTGGAAGGAGGAGGAGGACCCAAATGCAGGACATCAAACAATGTTTATTAAACCAAGGATCAGCAAAGCTGTAAGCAAAGAAAAGGGATCAAAATGGTTATCAATAGAGTTAATCTTAGTCCCAAAGGATATCCGCTGGGTCGGGAGTCAGCCAGGGCTGGAAGGCATGAAGACCCAACAAGGAATGCTGGTGAGGCTGCCTTTTTATAGGCATCAGAGAGATTAGGTGCAGGTGGTCCAATCGGGTAGAATTAGGAGAAAGGTGAGATGGTCCCTGGCTCCCTCTGGTGGTGGTTGAGGGAACCACAACAAGATCAGGATAATGGCCATTGAAAAGTTTGCGGAGTCCCGGAGACTATCCTGGCTGATTTAAGCCGACAGGCAGGGTACAGCCCGAACAGGTCGCCAGTCTGTCGTGGGGCCACACATACTCACACCACCATCCACAAACACACTCATTCCTTGGGGCAATTTCATAGCTTTTTATAGTTTCAAGTCTCGTCCAGATCCGGGACTCAAACCCCTCACCTTCTTGCTTTGAGGCCACCATGCTAACATCTGGGCCACCGTGCTGTCACATTCTACCTCTTCTAGATCTTCTAGATCAACCTCTTCTAGATAATTTTTGTCCGAGCACCTGCTGCTTCTTTTAACTGTAGACTACGTTTAAAATGAGAACGACTCGGGATCCTTCCGGGTGAGCTGGAGAATGCAGCTGAGGTGGGTGGGGCCTGGGCTTCCCGTCTGGGACTGTTGCCCCTGCGACCCGGCCCCGGATGAGCGGAAGACAACGAAACAGAACGGAACTCTACTGCATTAAAACACATTGGTTTCAGCCCTGTGTTGACTATAACAAGATTTTAAGTGGAAGTTTCACATCGAAAACTGCCTGACTCATAAAAACAAAAACAATTCAGAGCAAGTATTAGAACATACTTTCCATATCTATAGTTACCCTAGCATTTCATTGTTTCCTAAAACGTGTATCCCGCACCGAAAAAAATTGAAACAAGTTTTATTTGAAATTTGGCAGGGAAAATGCATCGCATTCTTCAAATACAAGTTTGATGAGTAAATTGTTATCGATCTTCATTTTTCATTCCAATTTTTTGGGCTATTGTTGGGTCACATGTGGTCCAACACAAATAAACAGGTCACCAGGCTTTTTCAGGACCACACAAACACAACCAGTTTAAAATCCCCAATAAACCTTGTTTTTGGTGGATGGAAGAAAACTGACATACCTGGAGAGGACCACCATGCATGCATAGAGGACATACAAACTAGCACATTGAAACAGTCATTTTCACAACTCTTCAAAATTTTGAAAAAACATTATTCCTTCTATGTTAATATTTTATTATTTTTTATTTTTCTTCTTGTATAAATACTGTCTATTTCTTTCTTTCTTTCTTGTTGCTGCTGTAACGCACAAATTTCCCAAGTGTGGGATCAATAAAGTAATTCTAATCTAATCTAATTTGAAATACCTGTCAACTGTGCAAAGTACATGTTTTATAAGTAGTCAAATTACAAGTCACGTAAGCCTACAACTTTCACAAGTAGAAATAGATTTTCTATCTTTTTGATATTTTCTTCAAACTGTAAAAAAGGGTCATCTAAACAGGACACACCATTTCAGAGCTGAGTCACATTGGCATCTTCGTCACAACAAACGCCACATAAGAAATTATCATTTTAATGTACTGCAAATGTCTAAAATAATGCATTAACACAGAGTTGGATTCTCCAACTGAAAAACCCAGACGATGGAAATGGAACACAGTTTCATGTTTGAAGCTACAAAACAGCTGCTAAAGAGTTTAGGACTCACAGTGGGAAACTGTGTCACTCGTGTAAAAAAGTGTAAAGGTTCAAACCTTCAAACATCATGCATTATGCTAATTAGCACACAGGAGGTGTAAAAAAAAACACTAAGGACATTTGTCAAAGAGAGAATTTGACCTATAGCATTTTTTTCTCTGCTAGCATAGCTGCTAGTCATTGCAGGTTGTGCTAAGCTGGCATTAATTAGCAGGAAGAGAACAGTTTCCCAAATCTGTCACAGCAGCTCATCGTATGAACGACGCCCAATACGTTCAAATTTCTCTCTTCCTCTCCAGAATATATCTGCTTCTACCATCCATCTGGAGAGAGAATCCAACCATCCATCTACCTGTCTTACAGCTTGTTGCTGTGGATGCTCTCAACCCGCTTTGACAGAGCTCAGGGTTTTGATTAATGGCTGAGCTGTGAGTCAGAATCTAGTAATTGGCGGCTGACTCGCAGTTTTTCATTTTTCCTTTCCGTTGCCCGCTGACAGACTCGCAGCTGAAGTGTGAGCCCAACTCTGTGATGTCTTCGCATTAGTGTCAAACCTGGAGCTACCCTCGGCCTGAAATAACATTCTTCACACTTTTCAGCGGATAGGAATCATAGAAAGCCTGAGGGGGACATAAAAAGAGGCTGGTTGAGTTTTCAGTGTTTATTTGTGTATTTGAATGGCACAGCAGTGATTAAATAAATCATGCCCCATAATCCTAATTTACCCTGGTCTTGTAGCTTCAGTCTGGTTTATTTTGGATGACAAGCTGGTTTAACTTAATTCCCTTGTCAATTTCTCTTCCCCAAACTATACTTTACATGGGGAAAAAAATTGATTGATCAAAGCGGAAAACTAAACGAGGCAAAGTAAACACTTTACTATGTGAGAGCTGTTGAAGAGTCATGTCACGTCATTGCATGGTTTTGCAAATTTGATTATTTAAAGGTATTAAAAATCATCTCCCGGAAAACAGAGTGATATCATGCAGCCCAGTTATTTTACAAATTAGAACAAAATACTGATGTAAGAAAATTTTTCAGCAATCAGAGGCTCTTTGGTTTATGGGTGTGTTAAAGGGATGACAAACAATGGTTCAGGAGAAAAAAAACTATTGCGTTATCAATCTTGAATGGTTTAAATCGTTTTTACCAAACGTTTTAATGTCATTTTACGGGCAGCATGAATCTTCAAAGAGAAAAGCATTTAAAACATATTCTAATTTAAAGAGCGGCAAATGGGTTTAAAAGTTCAGCCCCTAATTCAGTCTGCACACCCCAAAAATGATAAAATCTGTAAAAACAAAAATACACAAAAAATTTGAAATTTAGTTTAACTGTCTCTTGGCTGTAGATTTTACAGCTCAATTGCTTGTACCAAGCTAAAATAGTTCTTACTGTGTGCTACTAATGTTTAGAGACTGAACAGCAAATTTTTTTTTGTTAACATTTTACAAGACAAGACCAGTCTAAGGATATTGTCTTGAGCTACAATAATTTTAAACATTTGTTTTTCACCAGCAATAGCAGAATTGTTCGTCCTCAGAATTGTACAAACTCATTTTTACATATAACCGGTCCTCCAATGACTGGGTGGATCATAATTTCAATATTTTCTAGTGCCAATTGAGTGGGGATTTGTCGGAAAACCAATACAGCTGCCATACCACACAGTCGTAATGAGAGACAGGATACTCCTAATGGTTCACCAGAAGTTCCCAGAAGTCGGGAGGAGAGTCCAGAGCGGTAAGGGTGAGGCAACGGATGTGAGGAATAAGGAAAGAGGGTGGAGCATGAGGGAAGGAAAAATGAGGGAAGACTGTGACAAAAACTATTGGACAAAAACTATTGGACCACAAAACAATCTAATAAAGAGATTGATATCAACCAAGATAACTCCACAATTTTGTTGCAAGCATTTTCTTTTAATACGATGAAATGTTAATGAGCTTATATCTATCAAAGATTGATATATTCTCATTTTAGGGTATGTAAGAACACTAAGTTCCAATCTACCCTATCTATCCCATAACACACCTAGCCTACTTTTAGCCCTGGGAGGTAAGCATAGGAATGTGACATTTACGAGATAAAACAAGCAGGCAAAGAAAGTCCATGTGAAAATTCAAATCTACCTATTAGTGTGTTCATAAGAGATTAGACATAGTACACATATTAGTACTTGGGTTGTTTAATTATGACATAAAGGACTAAATTTCTGCCAAAAAATCAATACATACCTCGAGGAACTTCAGCTTGACATTAGACACTGAAGACCCACACACAGTGCCCATCACCTTCTGCAAACCACTTCATTCCATGCGCTAATCTTTACCAATGAGAATAACAGGTACATCTGGATTCTGTGTGCTGGTTACAGACTTTGCCTGGAGCTGTCATTTACAATTTTAGCTCAGGGCCATAATTTTTCTGACCTACTTCATCTTGTGTCAAAGTTATATTTTCATCAAACATATTTTTTCTCCTAATTAAACAACTTCGTATCTCTTTCTCAACAAACACATAATTCAATAAAATCACTATCTTAAAATTTGTTGCAGGGGAACACCGAAGAGATATATCTTCCCTGCATCATTTCTGTGGCAATTAAGTTCCTGTTTAAAGCAAGTTTTTGTCTCAAGGCAGATGTGCATTATTATTTTTGTCAGTTCACAACTTTTGATTTATTGCTCTAAAAGCGTGTAAGAAATTAACGTCTTGCTTTTGAATCTAGTCTGCAACAGAGAAGAAAAACATTGCAATTTTATTCCTAAAGCTTGTACCAAAACCCTTCACTGCCAAACAGAAGTGTATGCTGGCAGTTTCTGTCTTTTCCTGTCTCAAGCTCTGGATTGACGTGCGCAATGCCTTAGACATTGAGGTGCAGAAATTCAAACTTCCAGGAAATGTGTAGTTATACTGTTAAAACAATTTCGATTTTCCGAAGTAAAACCCCTCAATATGTTAAATCATTTATAGTCAGTCTTTGCTTTAAGGGGCAATCTCTCCCAGGCAACAGGGATTTTAATTTTATTATGAAAACTTTCCACGTTTATATGGTTGTTCGTACGCTCCGTCCACGCGTAGTCGGGTATTTTTGAAAATGCATATCTGCTGTCCTCTGTTTTAGGAAAACGCTCACGTCCACATGTAACCGTTTTCAAAATATCCGCGTCTACACGGAGCCGTATGAATACCCTTCTGAGTGTGATTATGAGCATGCCAGACCAGTAGTTGGCAGTATTGATGTAAATGTAAGTTCTGAGCTATCCAATCAGAGCACTTCTGTCGTCATACCCGTAAAACCTGAAACATGGCGCCAGGTATCTCACTTGTGTGGACAGACAAGGAGGTGGAATTGCTTTTAAAAGTCGTCATCGACTATAACATTAATAAAACACAGGAACATATATGTAGATTGGGGAAATACAGACATGTTAGAGGTTTTGGGGATAAAGTTAGAGAGGCAAGACTGAGATGATTTGGGCAGAGGAGAGAGCGAGAGTACATAGGAAGAAGGATGCTAGATTTGGAACCACCAGGAAAGAGGACTAGAGGAAGGCCAAAGAGGAGGTTCATGGATACAGTGAAGGAAGACATGAAGATAATTGGTGTGACCAAAGAGGATAAAGCAGATAGGGTTAGATGGAAGAAACTGACTTGCTGTGGTGACCCATACTGCCCAAACCTAGTTTGCGATCCAAACAAGGACGCCCACGCATGATGTATGTGCATTACTTGTCGCAGGTATCGATGCATAAAAACGCAAATCTCCGTTTTCGCACGTCCACACGCAAATGCAAAGACGGAGTTTTCCAAAATCTCCACTTTGGCCGGAGTTTTCAAAAGCGCCGGTCTTTAGTGAAAAAAACCTCCGTTGTCGTGTGGCTGGCAGGCTTAAACGGATAAAAATATATGTGTTTTCAAAAATCCCCGGCTACGTGTGGACAGGGCCTTAGATTTCTTAACCCTTTGTTTTGTGATTAGTGATCTTAAACCTCTGTCACAAAAACAAAGACAGGAAGAAAATTGCTAATATACTAATACCGTTATCGGAGTAGTATTTTTATTTTTTTTCTTTAAAGAGCGTTAGATGTGACAGGATTTTGAGGGGAAAGGAAGAGATATGCTGCTGGAGGCTTTATCATTTCTGAACTGCCTGTAAAACTGTGGGTCAGAAGGGTTGCAGAGTCTATTCCAGCCAGTATTACGAGTCGTAAAGATATCATGAAGAAAGGAAATGTCTAAAACTGCAGTCATGTTTGACATTAACCTCCTTTAAAATAAAGGAAAAAGAGAAGAATAATTAACTTGTGCACAGTTTTTACATATTCAGAAAGTGTGCATTATCAGAGAAGAAAAACTGTTTGAAAAATTAAAACGCTTTATTTTTATAGGTTATTTTTCTGTGATCGTCAGTGTCAAAAAATGTTTTAAGGGAAATAACTCAAAGTCACATTACGATATTTTCAGGACTGTAAACCTCAGTGCTTCTGATAATTTTCTGACACTCATCTAGAATATTATCTGACAGAGTTTTTAGAGAAAAGGAAAAGGAAGATATATGCTGTTGGTGTTTCGGGCACGTTCTACCAGGAGGAGACCAAGAGGTAGACCCCGGACCCGCTGGAGAGACCATATCTCACAGCTGGCCGGGGAAACACTCGGGATCCTCCCAGGTGAGCTGTAGGATGC
This sequence comes from Neostethus bicornis, assembly GCA_902685375.1. Lineage (NCBI taxonomy): Eukaryota > Metazoa > Chordata > Actinopteri > Atheriniformes > Phallostethidae > Neostethus > Neostethus bicornis. The sequence goes on along the minus strand of CACRXE010000076.1, from coordinate 5,761,807 downwards.
AGCTGGGGTGGAAAAAAAGCCTAGGCTTCCCATCTGAGGCTGTTGCCCCTGCAACCCGGCCCCAAATGAGCGGAAGACGATGGACCGGAATGGAAGGATACTCTCCAAAAATATTTAGCTCCAAGTTTTGAAGGTAGAATTTTACTTCCAAGATGATGTTCTACAAAAACTAAGCTTGTTTCACTGAGCATTTCAGATGTTAACCTGTTAAAGGAGCCGAGTGCAAGTTTAAAAAGAGATACATATCTCATAAATGTTCATTAAGTCCTTAAACTGTCGGCTTGATTTGTGTGTTTAAAGCTCAGTTCCAGTGTATCAGAGTTTAGTTTTTGACTCAAAGTTAAAGTTGGCCCAAAGGCATCAAAGATGATTAACTGTACGAAGTGCTAGCTAAACAAGCGGACTGAACCAAATGAGTTGCTCTGCTTGCTCATTTATAACCACTGTTAATGTCACTGCAGGCTATCTCGCATTTCTCCATTTATGTGGTACTATATGACGGAATTGATCAAAAAAGGCTGTTTTGGTAATAAATTTTACTCAAGCTAATCGACTAAAACCCTACTGTATTTTAAGTGAAATTTATGTTTACAGCATTGGTTTGTTAATTTTGTCATGCTTATGTTGTCACTTAAATACTGTGTGTACTATTATTTTGTGGTGTACACATTTCTTTCACTGTTCTGTAACCATCCTTACTATTGGAAAGGATTATTCAAATGTAAAAGTTTCTTCCATGTCTGAATGTTATTTTCACATCAAAAACCTGCCTGAAGTGATTTTCTATTTCAATAAAGTGAGTCATCTCTTATCTGCAACTTACTGCTAAATTATACTGTAGCTCAAACACTGAGAAAATGCAAATCTGAAAGTGGTGATTTGGCATTGCATTTTGACCAATTATAAAAGTGAATAAATTACTATTCTTAACAAATCTCACATATTTTTATTGCCTTCTATTGTTGCAGTGTCCTTAGATTACTTTAGTATATATATACATACAGTATATATTATTTTAATCAATTGTATAAATAAAAATTCTGTTTGTCTTTGAGCTTCTTCTTCTTTGGGCATTTCCCTTCAGGGGTCGCCACAGCAAGTCAGTTTCTTTCATCTAACCCTATCTACTGTATCCTCTTTGGTCACACCAACTATCTTCATGTCTTCCCTCACTGCGTCCATGAACCTCCTCTTTGGCCTTCCTCTAGTTCTCTTTCTTGGTGGCTCCAAATCCAGCATCCTTCTTCCTATGTACTCTCTCTCTCCTCTGCACATGTCCAAACCATCTCAGTCTTGCCTCTCTAACTTTATCCCCAAAACCTCTAACATGTGCTGTTCCCCTGATGTACCCATTTCTAATCCTGTCCATCCTGGTCACTCCCAGAGAGATCCTCAGCATCTATTTTGGATGTAGAGCATTTACAGAGACATTGGCCTTTCTGTGTGGAGTTTGTATACTCTCCCCATTCAGAAGACCAAACTCTCATCTCTGAGGCAGATCAATCTATTGTGTTATTATCTACTCTCTGCACAGTGCATCATAGCCTGGAGAAAAACATTAGCCTTACATCAGACTTTTTGTCCCACGCATACAACACAGATGAGTTAGGTTGCGAATTATGAGTCAAAATATTTATGATTGTCAAGTCTGTGGAAAACTGACATATTATTTTAGCTCCAAAAGCTGTGTTGATTCAGTGATTTGTTCATACCGATTGTTATCCATCTATCTGGGAGTTTTGACTTAATCCTGTTCTTCCTATTACTGTTTCAAAAAGATAAGCATGACAAATTATCTATCAAAATTTTATTGCGTGTTTTTCTGTACTCTGGTTTATCCTTTAAGAAACAACAATCTGACATGACATTAATACCTGCAGTCCCAGGGTAGCAAAACTGATTTTATGTTTTAGTTTTGGCTGCCTATGCATTTCTTTTTCAGCTGATGGATGGTGTTGATAAGGTTTTAAACACAGGGCTTTGTATCAGGGGTTATCAGTTAAATGGATTTTAGAGTTTGAATGAAGATGCATAAATTGAAAATAAAAAGTGTAGAGTAACTCATCAATAATCGGTGCTGTTCCCATCTTGCATTTTTAAAACTCGTCTTGCTAATTTGCATGAATCAACAACATGTCTTTTGACAAGTTGCAGTATTAACAGTAAAGCCATTTTAAACCTACTTTCAGTCTAAATTTTCAACAGATTAAATTTTTTTAGTGCAAGAACAAGAAAGTCAATGTCACTGCTTACATTTGCAGTTAAAGAATGTCTTTGTTCTGGTAGCATGAGATGGAGAAGAGAGGTACTCTCAGGTCAGAACTGAATCCAACGCGGTTCCGGGTGAATCAAAGTGCTTTGAATTGGAAACATAAATCACAGATACCCTGGAGGAGGGTTCATTACCTTGGAAATAAAGCTTTTACCACTGATTGCATTGGGTAGCACTGCACGGCTTCGGCAGCATAAAGTTTCCTTCTGTTTACAATCAGACCAGGAAATTTCTGCTTTGATGGAAGAATAATGTGCCCTCAAAAAACATTACGGTTGTGTTTTATCCCCAACCAGTGCCTTATTAAAATTCACAGTGAGTGCCGTCTTCTCAGAGTCATTTCTCAAACGCCATGAGGAATGGTGTTGATGTAACGGACGAAATGCATAGTCTGCCTTTGAAGGTTGGATGGGAAATAAAAAGCACGGTGAGGCATTCTAGTTTGAAAACTCCTCACCTCGTGTCTAGCTCCTATCTTGTTTTTTTTTCTTTTTCTTTTTGTGACCCTCCTCTTCAGCAGCCTTGCCTCTCACTTAAAAATCTGTGGGCGATTGCTGACGTTCATGCTCTCGGTAACGAATCAGTGTTCTCTCAATGGCTGCAAATCAATCGGTGTCCGGACAGCCTCTGCAATGCAGGGACGAGGTTCCTGGCTGGCTCAGGCTACAGGAGAAATTTGCTGGATGAGCTGCGATGTCAGGCGGCGAGAGGCGGACAGTTGAAACGAGAACAAAGACAGAGGAGATTTTTAAGCATCGACTGTCACGAGGTTCAATAAAACAAAGTTCCAAAAGAAGTTTTACCGAAATACAAACAATATTACGTATTAGTTCTACAATTCTAACATTCACTTATATTTTATCTGACCAATTCCCAGTCCAACAAAAATTATATATTGCATGCATTTTTAAGCGCATTTGTGGATTTTCCAGAGTTTACAGATTGTATTTTCTGAATGTATCACAAAGCCATTTTCTTTCTAATAACTGAATTTTGAAGCCAGGCCAAAGCCCAGACGGGGTTTTCTATATTTCCCAATGCTCTCTCTCCTCAATTAATGCATAACATTGGGAGCACACAGTATTGTTTCATCGGAGGACAAATTTTCAGAATCAGAATATACTTTAATCATCCCACACATGGGATGTGTGGCTCCACTGTCCGTCCAGGAGTAGGTAGAGAGGATGGTCATGGTTGTCCATGATGGACAAAAGTTTATTCAGTGACCTCCTCTCTACCACTGCCTCAAGTGAGTCCTGTTTGCTGCCAATGACAGAGCCAGCCTTTCTTATCAGTTTATTCAGTCAGTTGGCATCACTGGCTGCAATGCTGCTCCCCCAGCATATGACAGAGAGAACAAGGAGATGGCCTCGAAAGACTGGTAGAAGATCTTGCTGCACACATTGAAGGACCTCAGCTTCCTTAGAAAGTAAAGTCGGCTGCAGGTCTTCTCGTATACAGCAGTATTGTTGCTCCTCCAGCTCAGTCTGCTGTTGATGGTCCCTCCCAGGTATTTGTACTTCTCCACCACTTTCACAACACTACTCAGAATGCAGAGCAACTGCAAAGCAGTCCTCTTCTTCCGGGAGTCAATCATCTCCCTGGTCTTATCTACATTGAGCAGCAGGTGATTCTCTCCCACCCACTCCACAAATCCATCCACCAGCCTCCTGTACTCCTCCCTCTGCCCATCACTTATACACCCCACAACTGCGGAGTCATCAGAGAATTCTGTAGGTAGCATGACTGTGAGTTGTGCTGGAAGTCTGAGGTGTACAATGTGAAGAGAGACAGGACTTTGTCCAGCCGGATGAACTGTGGCCTGTCCATCAGGTAATCAGTGATCCAGTAGATGGTGGATGTACCAGTACCTATCAGCCGCAGTAACAGGCTGTGGCTGATGGGTATTAGCTTATTATGAACTTCTGTCTTAACCGCACATATTAAAACAAGCCAAATTTGTTCATAAAGTACATTTTGTGTACTAGTCATTTCAAATTGCTTTACATAAAAGCATTAAAATAAAAGTGAAAAAAATACAACATACTATTGGATTACTCAAATGCTTAAAGAAATATCACAGAAAAGAATATGCTGGTCATTGTTTAGACAGCAGGTAGTACAATTGATCTTACTGACCAGAATTGAATGATCAAGAAGTACACGTTGGATTTTTCAAAATTCTTCCCAGTTTCAAACAACAATACTTTACTTTCATCAGACACTTTAGGAGGACGTTTCTCCAATTGAGGTGACATAAGGGGGTGTACAATGTCATTCCTGAAATAGAAAAAAAAAGTCATTGTATGGTTTGATAACAGCTTCTGTATGGCTCACATTTTCTCCCTGAAAAAGCTAAAAATTCATCCAGATCAGATGAAGCTGACTTCTGCCTTGATGAAAAACCTGCCAAAGCATCGTCCTGATGGGACATGAATGTGAATTCACAAAGCCAGCTGTCTAAGATGTCAAAGCAGGCTTTTTTTGAAGCGCACAAGCTCCCGTGAGGAAATTGAGAAGAAGGGGGTGTTATTGTGGGGTAGAGGGCATCTGATCCCCATTACCTCTACAATCGGTGAACAGCACTTTATTTTGTAGGTGTGTAAAGACAGAGGTGAAGAAGGTCACAGCGAACCAACTAGAAAGAAGGAGCTATAGGATGTCTGAAAAACACATTCCGTCTTAACAAAATGGCTTTTATCTCTAAACAGCAAGAGACATTGGTTTGTTCCCTTCTCGTCAACTCTCCTTCCCGATGAAGTATGTGTATGTGAAGTATGTGTCCAAACTCCCATATCGATCCAGCTTACTTCTTACATTGTGCTGTGGATTAGGTTAAAGTATATTATTGGATTTTATGAGCTTTTATTCCCAGTCCTAGGTACATTCTTTAAGTCTGCCTTAGGAAACAAGTTTCCATTATGCTAGACCCTCTTTATTGAGAAGGACAGTCTAAACATTTGTGTAGTTGAAGTTTTACTCAAGTGACAGTTTATGTTGATGTTTGATTACCTGTATACCTTGAAGAATAAGATACAAATAAAATACCTTGAAATAAACTTTATGACACCGTCTTACTAAATTAAATTGAGAGTTACACGTATGACACCAACAAACACAGGTCTTCCATTTTGTTGCCCCTTTTGCCAATTACCAAATGTATTTAGAAAGAAGAACGAATAAAATGTGTGCAAATGGATATTGTTCCAGGGTAAAACACTAGGTTTCAAAAATTTTAAAATGTTTACAATCTTTTTTTATTTCATATTTTCAAAAAATGTATATTTATAAAAAAAAACAATTAACTCTTGTCTTCTGAAAAAAAATCTCTAAATGCTCCTCTATCCAAGTAGAGTGCAACAGACTTTAAAAAATTTCTATTTCTGACAGAGATACAAATCAACACAGCCAACACCTGACCACAACAAGAAAGAAAACTTTGCGCCACTTCTTGTCAATTTCTTTTTTGTGGTATGCTGGTGCCTGTTGTGATGTGGAAGTAGGAGGACCTGAATGCAGGACATCAAACAAAATTTATTAGCTTAATACAGGAAAGTCTGTAAATTCAGACGCACAGGATCAACTCAACGGTTCAAATAATATGTTCAAACATGGTCAGGCAACCAGGGTGACCTGGCTGGAAGGGATGGTAAGACTTGACAGGGAAGTCTGGGGTGATTCCCCTTGAATAGATGGCAGGGAGCACAAGTGTGGGGAATCAGGATTATTCCACAGGTATCCCCCAATCAGGGTGATTAGGACCATCCAGGGCCCCCTCCGGCGGCAGGCGAGGGGATTACAACAGGTGCCACTGCCTGAGACAAACAGAGACTACAGTGCATTGTACGTTCTGCTGAGAAGACGATTGACCAAAGTCTTCCATCTCTCAGGGACCTGTACATCTCTGGGATTCCAAGACGAGCAGATCGTATAGCAGTTGATCCTTCTCACCCTGGCCACAGACTTTTTGAGCTGCTTCCTTCAGGCAGGAGGCTACGGTCCATTTGGACCATGACCTCTCATCACAGGGACAGTGTTTTTTTTCCCATCAGACTGATGAACAATACCTGACATATCTCTTCAATGAACTGGACGATTGAAAACTTTCACTCCTTTGCCTATGAAAAAGATATTTTGATGGGAGAAACTAAAAGAAAATTAAAAAGTATTTCTCCTACCAAAGTGCTATCAACGTCCCACAGCAAGTTTTTGGTTGGACTTAAAGCTTTTCAGATCATTTTAGGACAAAACAATCAAATGCAAAATGCCAAAGTCCATTTAAAAAAAAGACATCTACGTGTAGTTAATCATTACCCTTGTATTACTGTACATGTTACTCATTTGGTGCTGTGTTGCACAACAACTAATGTAATATACCTGTATACATTCTTTCCAAATTTCTTCCTTTTATAAGATTGACCAAGTGACAGTTAAGGTTCAGGGTATTTTTCAAGTTAAATTTGATTGAATTAATTAAGGAGAAACATGATGATACCATTTAAAGTCCACAGTTCTTTAGGCCAAAGCTAAAAGGCCTAAATGAGTCAGTCTTAAGTTTTTGGAATTGCCTCTTAGATGATTAAAGTAATTTGTTCTTATGAAGCAAAAGCCCCAACCAAAGCAAAATGTCTTCTACTTGATCTTGGGGTAAAAATCACTTCCCTGATTTGTTCCCTATTGAAAAGCTCAGAAAGATAAATGGATCAGCTTCTAACCACTGAAGCGGATCATGAAAACACAGTAAGTTCTCAGAATAGGAAACATCACGTCTCTGTCTCTTCGGCCTCCTCTAGCAAATAGTTTGTTTTAAGATCTAATGCGGCACCTGCAGTCATAAAAAAAACTCATTCGGTCAGGGTCCCTCACTTGTCTCCAGTGGGAGCCCTGGATATTTCTAATCAACCTGATTAGGATCACCTCGGGATGATTCCTGATTCCACTCGTCTGTGCATCCTGCCTTCTTTTTTAGGGGAATCACCCCAGACTTCCCTGTCGGGTCTTACTATCCCTTCCAGCCAGGTCACCCTGGTTGCCTGACTGCGTTTGAACTTTGTTATTACTTGGACTTTTGAAACCTTGAGTTAAACCTGTGACTTTCCCAGACATTCCTGAATTGTGTTAATAAACCTTGTTTGAAGTCCCGCAGTTGGGTCCTCCTCCTTCTACATCCCCAAAATACCTGACACATTCATTGTAACCTATATTAGTGAAATATTTTATTACAGTATGTTCTTAGATAATCTATTTAAACCCCACGCAATCACCTAAATCTGACAATAACTTACCTCATTATACATCCCACATTTGTTTACAACATGCCGGTTAACCACCATTATAGACAAGAAAGTCACTACTGTGTATAATTCAACTTCCATTTTATTTTAGTCCATTAAAAAAATGAACAGACAATAGGTTTTAGAATCACAAGAATGCGAGCATTGGCAGTTGTATTTTTATTGCTTGTTTTTTTTTTTTTTTTGCACTTTTTTCTTGCAGTTTTATATTATTGTAAATTTAAAATTGTCCTTGTAAATAAATCAATAAATAAATCAAATTAGAGATCACAAATCCAATTTCTTCAGGTTTCACAATTCATTTGAACATGGACAGCATTAATTTCGCAACAATGCAAAATTTCAAAATTATTTAAATCAAAAGAAAGCTATAAACAAACCCCTCCTTGAGTCACCACCTCACGTGCCCCAATCATCCTAGAAGCTATGTTATCAGCTGACCGCAGTGATAGGGTCACTGCATTACAAGTCTTAGGTGAGAGGCCACCCAGCAAACAGAGAGCCGCCAGGGAACGTTAGCCTGAGGTTCTCTAAAGGTTTGTTTTTACCTAACCAAAAACTAATGTTCCCTGAATGTTAGTTGGTAGTTATGTGAGAACCTAACCTTCCCAGAATGTCGAGAGATCCAAATTCCAAATGTCATGGTTAAAATTAAGGTTAGGGGAATGTTGTGAAAACCAAAAAATACCGTTTGAACCTTTAGAGAACCGAAAAAAAACCTTCGAGGAACGTTCTGCTAACCTTTGAAAAACCTTCCCAGAACGTTCTGGGAAATTTAAATTGTTATGGGGGCAGGCAAAACATGGCTTAAAAACCACATATGTTTCTCTTGCCCAAATGCAGGACACCGGGGCCTCACTCTGGAGCCATGTCTCATGAGGCATGAGAGAAAGCACCTAAAGGCCACGCTTTTACCCATGGGCCCCAGCTAGGCTCTACCCAAACAAGAAACACAGACCTCCCTTCGAGTGGGCTCACCACTTGCCGGAGGGCCTATACGAGTCAGGCGTTAGCCAACGATAGCGACCCTGGGGTTCCGACGCTGGACTTCGTAGACTAGCAATGATTTATTATTGTTTCCACGAAAAGGCCTCAAGTTGATTTGTTTCTGCTTCTTTATTATTATTATTTCTTGTTTCAGAAAGAAAAATCCACGTTATTTTTACATCAGCTTGATTTAATGACTGATCAATAATTGATTAGAGATTTCTTATCTAGCCAAAAAAAAAACAGTACAGTGAATAATTACCAAATCAAATAAGAATTTGTGTTTACTAGGGCTTGTAATGAGAAACTTTATGTCCTCCTCAATATTTAAATTAAATTTACAACTTTGTGTCCGACCAACTACCAACAGGAATAGAAACTTGTTCAGCAGGTCGTTAGCACAGATGTCCAATCCCGTCATGTTAATGATTATCTACATTCAATAATTCTCTGAACATCTTTTAGCAGCTTTATTGCCAATTCTGACCTAGAGAATGTCTTCCCCCTCCCGTAACAGCCACTCATCCATTCCATAATAATCCTTCTCTGATAAGAGTAAGATCACACAGTCGAACCTTGAGAAATTTTTGATATCCTTGGTGTATTTTCTAATATTTCTTTTGACATTTTGTAATATAGGGAGTATTAACCTGGCAGAAATGCTAGTTCAAGTCCAGGGTCAAGTCAATCTGGCTGAAAAACGACCTCTTCATCTCTCGCCTCAGACTGTCCATAAAAGCAGAGAGGACCTAATAAGTTCACATTAAAACATTACTCATGTTGTGTCGCCTGACAGAGAGGCTGTGACCTTAATCTACAACCAGAGGTCACGCACATACACACAAAAAACACACAACAGCCTCCACACGAGCAGCTTGTGCCATTCTGCACACTCACTCCTACACAAAAGCTCTCTCTCCAAGAACTCGTCTACTTCCAATAAAAGCCTGTGCGACCAGGCAGACAAACCCTTTCACAAGTTAATCTGTCAGAAATAGTTTTGTTGGAGCTAAATAATATCTCTGACGGAGATCCAGCAACCAGTTAAAGCTCTGGACCTGAAATGTTTGAGCGTTTTGTTTGTTTCATGCCATACTTCCACCAAACTGGTGAAATTATCTCAGTTTGGGTTGAGACTGAGATGACCCTAACCCTAACCCTAGCCCTAACCATAGCCCTAACCCTAACCCCAACCCTAACCCTCTCATGACATTTTGGAGATTGTTAGACAAATAGTGTTTTGAAATTCAGTGGAAAATGATGATGCATGATGATGCCACTTCTCCAAAAATACAAAAGAAATGTTGACAGTATAAATTTGTTTACCTGTCGGATGAGTAATAAATCTGTTTTATCAACATCAACTTTGTGGATTTTTTTGTTTCATATCTCATTAAAATTTATAGAAAGTACTAAAACAAACGTATCAACCAAAATCGCTCTTGCATTTCTGATAACTTAACATCAAGCCGCATCTTGATATGAAACGCAGGACTGCATATTCAATAAAATGTCTCATCTTCAAAACAAATTCTCTTCCAACCCGCATCTTGCAAAAACAGTATATTATTGTTTCCAAAAAGTAATTTACAAAGTTTTGTTAAACTTTTTTAGACTCTAAAGTAGAAAATAGTCCCATATATAAGTAAAATAAAAGAGGAAAAGAAAATAATCTCTGTTTGGATCTTGTGAGAGCTGTTTGGAGACTGTTAATGTAAACCTCGAAGAGGAGAAGCAAAGCTACTAAAAATGAAAGATTTTTCCACATGCGTTTTGTTGTTCAAGTGCTTTTACAATTCAGTCAACATTTAAATAAATAAATTAAATAAATGAATTACTCTATTCATCCCTCACCGGGGAAATTTGTGTGCTGCACTCCTTACACCGCAGCCGGCTGCCCTTCGACGGCGCCAATGGTGGGAGAAGCAGGGGTAAGGTGTCCTCTCCGAGGACCATAGATGTACTCTCTGTGGGACGCGAAACCCGCGAACCTCCGGTCCGCCCGCGAACGCTCTAACCACTGAGCTGCTGTCTCCATCCAATGCCCTCTCCACCCAATTTAGAAAAGGAACGCAACTTTAATAAAGCAACAAGTGAATCATTACAAAGACAACAAGAAAAAAAAAAAAGCGTTGTTGATTCTTTACTTGCAAAGCTACGATTTACGCACAAGATTTAGGAGGATGGGGTTTGTCACTTTGGCTTCCTGCTTAAACATTAAAACAAAAAGACAGCTGGAAAAAATGAAGATGGGTTGCCGACACAATTCAGTTAAGGTCAAGTACATTCATGTTATCTGTAGAAGTACTCAGATAAATGTGGACACTGTGGAAGCTGTTTTCGAGGGGAGGGTGAGGGCTCTTATGCAGGGTATCCTTAATAACCCCTGTCACCCTCTACATCAGGGGTGTCAAACTCAGAGGGCCGGTGTCCCTGCAGGTTTTCCATGTGTTCTTGGTTCAATACAGCTGATGCACATACAGTGAAATCAACAGCCAATCAAATTTGGCACAATGACTCGTTAACCTGGATCAGGTGTGTAGATGCAAGAACACATGGAAAACCTGCAGGGACACCGGCCCTCCAGGAACTGAGTTTGACACCCCTGCTCTACATGATGTTATCACGACCCAGAAGAGTACCCCAAGCAACAAGTTCCCCTCACTGCACTGCAGGACTGAGTGCTTTAGGAGGTCGTTCATCCCTTCAGCCCTCAGGCAATTGAATCGATCAGATGTTTCTGGAAAGAACTGAGTCCCATTTTATTATTGTATGTATGTTGTTTTTATTTATTTTGTGTGTACGGCTTGTGTGTGAGGCTGATCCTAGCTTTAAAAGTGTTGGCATACAGACCCCATAAATGAGCTTAAAAATGAGCTAGATTGATGGGAGTTTGAACCCAAAAACCAAGCACTATACACAATCTCTACAGCACACTTATGACCTCGAAGTGGATCATGAAAAAAAATGTAATCGACCATTCACTTTATTGTCTGCACAGTCAAGTGTCACAACAAAAGTCCTGTCTGACAAACAACACATAACCAGTCTTGGCATTTCTTCTCCCTTGGTTACAGGGAGAAGAAATAAAGAAGGTGGAAGATTTTAAGTACTTAGGATCAACAGTCCAGAGCAATGGAGAGTGTGGAAAAGAGGTGAAGAAGCGTGTTCAAGCAGGCTGGAATGGGTGGAGAAAAGTACCAGGTGTGATGTGTGACAGAAGAGATTCAGTTAAAATGAAAGGAAAAGTGTACAAAACCGTGGTGAGACCGGCCATGATGTTTGGTCCAGAGACAGTGTTACTGAGGAAAAGACAGCAAACAGAGATGGGGGTAGCAGAGATGAAGATGCTGAGGATCTCTCTGGGAGTGACCAAGATGGACAGGATCAGAAATGAGTGCATCAGGAGGACAGCACATGTTAGAGGTTTTGGAGATAAAGTCCGAGAGGCCAGGCTGATATGGTTTGGACATGTAGAGAGAAGAGAGTACATCGGCAGAAGGATGCTGGGTTTGGAACCACCAGGAAAGAAGTCTAGAGGAAGACCAAAGAGGAGGTTCATGGATACAGTGAAGGAAGACTTGAAGATAGTTGGTGTGACCGAAGAGGATACAGCAGATAGGGTTAGATGGAAGAAACTGACTTGCTGTGGCGACCCCTGAAGGGAAATGCTGAAAGGAGAAGAAGAACCAGTCTTGGCAAAAATCAAATTTAGTTGTACCTAAATGGAGTAAATCCAGGACTTCCCGGTCTTTACAGCCCTCTGTGGGTAACTACAAACCCATTTTAAGGGAAAATAGAAGAAACCTGACTGACACCCTGTACAAGTCACCAGTCTGTTGCAGAGCCACAAAGTGATGAATTAAGAGCCATCAATAAAAAAAGAGGTAGTTGGATCAAGGTTTTACTCCTGATAATATTTGCTGGTTCTGCTTCGCAGAGCAGAGCCTGGCCGCAGTGTCATCCAGCCTCATGGCTAATCAATAGCCATCCTCTCCAACACGCTGGCACGTAATTTATATCTGCCACTGGACCTAATGTGGATAGGTCAGAGTGAGTGCTGTCCTGAAACAGCTTACTGCAGCAGTCCGGCTCATGCACAGTGGGGAAATTTATTTTTCTCATTTAGTATGCTGCGCTGAGTCTAAAGTTTAGAAGTCCATTGATTGCAGTTGCTGGGGCGTTCAGCTGTCACATCTAATGCATAAGGATTGTGTGTGTGTAAGGTTGTGTGGGTTTCCCTGAGTGTGTTAAGTCTTAATGGGCTCTTTGGGATGCTGAGAACACCGGGTTTAGCTAATGCTATATCAATGCAGCTTTGCAGGATAATGTGGGGACCCCAGAAGTTCTTTAGTTTTAGGTTTTGCTGAACTTTTAAACTCATAATGAAAAGATTTTACCAGTATGATCCGCAGACATGTTTTGTTGTATCATTGTGTCAGAATTATATATCATTTTCTATTGATTTTCGGCACCTTTTCTGGGAGAGAAAAGAGGACTGCCTTTAATAAGCAAGACACAGATCGAAGATTTTGTCTGTCGGCTTTGGAGATTTTCCAATAAATCGTTTGTGTCTAATAATAAAACAAAAATACGGTCTGGTTTTGTTTTCAAGGTGAGATACAGTACTAGTATCTTCTTTTTTTTTTCGGACACAGTTTACTTATTTCATTGCATTTATTTAAAATACAAATGTGTAGAAAAACCAACTATTTTCTGAATCACGTAATACAACCTACTGACCAGCAACATTGGTGCTCCACAAAGAAACGTACTGTCCCGCTTCCTTTTCACTACCAACACAGCTGACTTTCACTACTGATCTGTGTCATGTCGTCTCTAGAAGTACTCAGATAACTCGGTCATTGTTGAATTGAATTGTTGGGTGTCTTTTGAATAGAGGGAAGTATGAGCGGTGGAAACAATTGGAGTGCTCAGGTAATGTTTGCAGGTTTGGAGGTTTGAGAGCTATCCACAGCTGAATCTGATATGGAGTTGGTCTTGACATATTGGTCTTGTTTCTTTGCTTTAACTTGAACAAAAGAGCAAACTCTTCTACCAAATAAAGACAGTCCACAAAATCCTGCAATCCCAGATTCCAATTCTTTCATGCACTTCCCCACAGTTTCTACATGCAACCGGAGTGGTTGCAATATTACGTGCCCTCCAAAACAAATCCTACGTTTGGTCAAGCTCGTGAAGTACAGTCAGAGTGATGACTTGGTGGCATGAAGTATCACATTCTGCGTTCTGACAACTATGAAATATAAGTTCCGCTTTTCAAAAGTTGCATTCTATCTTTTTATTCCACTAAAAAAATAATTCATCAGACATACAAAATATCTTGATGTAAGTATTTTGGCTCATCACATGACTTATAGTAATGCTTTCTTAGGTTTTGGGGGTTTTTTGTCTTCTAAACCGCTTACCCCTAACGGGTTGGCGGGGGGTGGCATAGCCTATCCCAAATAATTTGAGGCAAGAGGAAGCGTATGCCTCGAACAGGTCACCAGTCTGTTGCAGGGCCACGCACACACATTCATTGCTAGGGACAATTTTTCGCAACAGCCAATCAACCCTCACATGCATGTTTTGGAGAGTGGAACCAAACCCATGCATACACAGTGAAAATATGCAACCTCCACACAGAAAAGCCAGTGTTCCAAGCTTCGTCCCCACCTGGGAGATGAATCCCGACCTTCTTGCTGTGAGGCCACTGTCCTAACCACCGCACCAACGTGCCGCCCTAACTGCATTAGTTCAATTTATGTTATGGGAGCGTGGGAGGAAGCCAGAGTACTCAAAGAAAACCCACATGTGTAACAAGAGAACAAGCAAACTTCACACAGTCAGGTCAGCTATTCAAACCATGACTCATCCAGGGCTCAAACCCCCAACCTTCTTGCGGTGAGGCCACAGTGCTAACTAACTGCACCACTGTGCATAAAAAAATAAATATGATTTAGTATGAACTTAAATTTGTGATTGAAAATCATACAAGGTGACAAAAGTTGTTATAATGCAGACAAAAACTCAGGAGTTGAATCCCTACAATACAGTTTTATAAGGTCCTAAAGATCCTGATAAGCATTCGGAGTATAAGTGAATGGGTTTTATTTATATGCACACTGTGTCTCATCCAATATCTGTTTGATCTCGTAAAAATGTTTAGTTTGTAAGTCAAAGAGTCAACCATCTGCTCTTCAGTAGAATTATCCCCTGGTGGTCAGTAAAAGACCTGAGTGGTTTGTTAGTGGGTCACCTTGCTTTTTGCCTTATAAAATAGGCTCCAGTGTCACCATTGGAATGAGAAGCTATGGGAAATGGACCTCCGACCTTCCCCTTCTCCCCTGTTTTCATTATCTCTTCTGAAATTCCCTGCTCAGCTCCACAAAGTTGCTTCTGTCTCTTTAAATGTTCTTTTCTTTCACCTGTTTCTTTCCTCTTCTTCATTCTTGTCTCACACACATTTCCAGCGTCCATTCTGTCCTTGTCTTGTTTCCTGTATTTTTCTCTTAGTCCTCACTTTCCCTCGACTTTTCACTTTGGTTGTTCTTTTCCACCTTCTCTCGGTGGTTTTCTGTATCATGTTCCATCTCTTTCACTTTAACTCAGTTTTTCTCATATAATTATCCACCACTTTGCTTTTCTTCATGTAAAACTATTTACTATATTCATCTCTTCCTTTATTTTGTCTTGAACTTTATCCTTACGATATTCGAATTCATCACATTTGAATGATCTTGTCTGACTTTCTTTTCCTGTTTTGGTTTAGTTTATTCTCTTGTTTGTTCCTCCCACAGCCATCTGCATCCGATGCAGCATATAAATCACCCAGAGTCAGTGTTTCCTCCCCGGCAGTCTGCTCTGTTAGAAACCAAAATAGGATGAATCTCTCAAGTCTCATGGATCATTCATGTTATTATGTGCTATTTGGGAAATCCTCGAGTACCAAAGTTGACATTTTATTGCTATTTTGTATATATTTTATTTCTTTTTATTCAGGTTTATTTCAATAAAATCCAACATCTACCAAAGATACCAGCAATTGCAGTTTTTATGGAACTCAAATCAAATGTTTTATTTTGTCTTCTGATTTTTTGGGGGTGCTGGAGCCTATCCCTGCTGATTTCAGGCGAGAGGCAGGGAATACCCCGAACAAGTCGCCAGTCTATTGTGGGGCTACACACACAGACAACCATCCACACACACACTCATTCCTAGGGGAAATTTCATAGTGCCCAATCAACCTAACATGCATGTTTTTGGAAACTGGGAGAAACTATAGTACCCGAAAAAACACTCGTGTAGACAAAGAGAGCATGCAAACTCCGTACAGAAAGACGGAGTGACCGGTGGGAGTGACCGGTGGGTCAAGTCCCACCGGTCTTGACCCACCGGTCAACCGGGTTTAGTCTTGACCCACCGGGGATTTAAACCCAAAGCTTTTAGCTTTGAGGCCACTTTGCTAACCACTTTGCCACCTTGAAGCCCCAAATCAAATGTGACCGAATACAAATTTTTACATGGGACCAACACCAGCATAATTCATAATAATTGTATAAAAAAATTCTGTTGGTTCCTCATTAAAGTTTTTTAAGGAACGTTTTCTTTTTTGGTAAGACAGTTTAGTGATAGCATTTTTTATGACACATTGAGAGGTTTTGATTGGTATATTAAAAATGCTAGCCTACATAAGAAACTAAAACTTACCCCTGTGCATACAGATAATACACATACGTTTGTTAAAAATTAATCTTAACCCAAAGTAACTTTTTTTGTTGATGTGGAGTGTAATTTCTAAGTGCAAGATACTCCCATTTTCAATGTACTTAAAAAAATTAATAATTTGTGCAATACATAGTTTCCTTTTTCTTACTTGATTGGCTTCTCATCCTCTTTGTTTTTTGTGGCGTAGCAGTTTAACAGTGTGGCAAAGCAGTTTAGAATTTTGTTAAATATTTGGAAGGTTTCCAGATGTTTTCAGCTGAAACATAATTCTCTACAGTTTCCAAAATAAATTGTGTCCATAGTTTTCATTCCTGCAATGTAGGAGCTTGGCTTTGCTCCTGTTGTCATGGAAACTCCATATTTACGAGAGCACCTCTCCAACCCGATGTCAGCTCTATATGAGTTATAACTCAGACCACAAGTAGTCTTTCTGAGGCATTTTAAAGATGTGTTCTGCAGTAAAAAGCAGTTAATTAGTTAATGTGGTTGAACCACAGCCAGGCTGGTGACACCGGTTCACAGCACCTCGGAGACAAGTTAAGTGATGCGATTGATTTGGCCAACTGGCAGCATGGCTGTGCATAGAGGACATCTTCAGTATGCATAGGGATACAGAGGTGGACGCCTTTCCCTGGGGAAAAACAAAACCCAGACAAAAAGAACACAAGGATATAAGAAAACCAGAGATTACATTAGCAGATTTAGAATATTGAACTTTTGCTATTTTTCTTGAAGAAAAGAAGGGATATTACCAAAAGACTCCATGTTTGTTTGATGATACAGTTTTCCTTCTGCTCCATTGTCTTCGATTTATCCAGGGCCAGGTTGGCTGGGGCAACAACCTCAGATACAAAACCCAAACTTCTCTCAACTTGACTGCGTCCTCCAGATCACCCGGGAGGATCTCGGAGCATTCCTTGGCCATCTTTGAGACATAGTCTTTCCAGCGGGTCCAGGGTCTGCCTCTGGGTCTCCTTCTGGTGTGATGCGCATGAAATACCTCACCAGGCAGTGGCGCTCAGAAGGTATCCTAACCAGATCTCTGAACCACTTCCTCTGGCTTCTCTTGACCCAGAGTAGCAATTGCTCTACTCCGAGCTACTTCCAGATGGCATTGGCATTGCGTGCAAGTTGGTAGTTTGTGTTGACAAGAAAGAACATGTGAGAACTTGTACTGTGTTTGCTGTCAATTACTTGAGCTCAAGTCTCAAAAGATTCAGTTGATGACCCAGTCATTACTCTTTTTTTTAGATGGCCAAAAGATTGATTTCATCCCTGGAGTAAGTTGTAGATCTGGGTTAAGATCATTTCTGATTAGGGGCATACCTGTAGGAACCATCAAGTCAGGAGGAAGGAGGGAACTAATCAGATACCCGAGCCACAAAAAGTCGGACTTTTTTTTTTTCTGTTTTAAGGGTTTAATAAATCAACAGATTATTTCATTCATATCCTAAAATATTTCGTCCTCAAGGATCTTCTTTGGCTCAATTAGATCCCATTCATCCACAGAAAGATCAGATTTCAAATCAAATTAATCATCTACAACGACTCACTTAGCAGATAGGAAGTTGTTGCTGTGACACACAAATTTCCCATGTGTGGGATCATTAAAGTATATTCTGATTCTGATTTTGATTAATCAGGTCAGGATCATCATCATAGTCTGACAAGTCCAGCTCATTTTCTGCAACATCCATCTCCATTTCCAAGTTCATCAGAGACTTGTCTTTGTAGTACCTCCGCCTGAAAAGCACTCTAAGCAGGCAACAAGAAGACACCAGAAGAATCAGGACCGCGAAACACCCAAAGACAACCACTACAACAATGTTGGGAAGGCGGTTTCCCAAAAAGTCGGACATTTTAAAACAGATAGACAGCAGAAATATTTCAAGCCTAAATTTATCAGCTTATTACTCGACTACTTCGACCCCAACGAGCCCAAAAAGGCAGCTTCTTTTGACTTGAAAAACTCATAGTACTGAGTTTAACTTCACCGCTTTTATTCAACTCAGAGATTACTGGGAATGTTGAGGACATACCGAGGAAATAGACATACAAAAACTTTCAACGTGCCTTTGGCTCAAAGTTTAAATCATTCATAGATTATTTTGGACTCATTGGGACTGTGTCTTGTTTCCTATTTGTTGTTATAAGAAATTAATAGAATTCCATTCATTCATAAAACTTGCATTCTGTACAACCTGAAGAATTAGCTTTTCTTTGTGCAGAATAAGCAATTATCTGTCATTTCCATCCACAAAATACACAAAACCAGTGTGTGAGTATAAGCTACTGGCAGATGGGAGAGTTATATTTCTATAGAAGTTTAAGAAATAATAAAGTATTCAGTTGGGTCTGTGAGATCTAACGCCTGTAGCTCTGCTGCATTTATAGAAAATTGTAGCACTTAGATTCAGAGAAATTCCCCTTTAAGTGCAGACACAGAGCTGTCTTTAGACTTCACAGGAGACCAGTGGCCTCGATTAGCTCCTGCTTCATTTCCTGAACTATTGCCAAAACTAGCCAGTGGCTATTGGACTAGCTGTGTTTTTAATATTCAAATTCCCACTAGATCTCCAGTCTCTTTGGCTTTTATTTCTGAATTTGTGCAAGAACATGTAATTGGACTGTATATCACGGCTGACAGCTGGGCAAATGGAGAAACCATGAAACAAGCTCAGTTTCATTGTAATTCCATTCAGCTTGCTGCCTCCTGTTTTTCATTACTCTCTCGCAGGCTACATTACCACTAATTACAAACGAAGTCAGTTTGACATCCCTATCTGACTGGAATATTCATACACATGTGAATAAAAATAAATTTGGTGCTGCATGGTGGATTATTTACTGAATAGATTGAGCAGGTTTTTCATTTAGATTAAATAGAAAAAGTTTGTTGTACCTGAATTTATTTTTTAATTTGCGAAGCCCATGTTTTGCAAAATAACAAGCTGAATGGTAACTAAACATGAAGAGGGTCATTTCAGCAGATTTAAACACTTTTACCTAACACTTTAAAATGAAAGGATAATTATGAATATTTGACTAACATCAGCAAAAATAAAAAAAAACAGATACTGTATGTACCAAACAGCCTGTGGGTAGACTATCTGGATTCACCAATCAGCTTTGATCAAACTAGCAAGTTTGTTTGCAATGTTAGTATACTGTATGTTGTCATGTACTTTTCAAAGATAAGCTAAAATTATAAAAAGATATGCCAAGGTTACGCAAAAAGGCAGGGTGTCAGGATTCCTCACCTGCTGCCAGAGGGAGCCCTGAAAGGTCCTAATCACCCTGATTGGGTGACACCTGTGATGATTACCAATTCCCAACATCTGTGCACCCTGCCATCTATTTAAAGGGAATCACCCTGAACTCCCCTGTTGGGTCTTACTATCCCTTCCAGCCAGGTCACCCTGGTTGCCTGACCATGGTTTGAATGTTGTTATTAGTTGTACTTTTCAAACCTTGAGTTAACACTGTGCTTCTTGCTTTACAAACTTTCCTGACTTGTGTTAATGAACCTTGTTTGATGTCCTGCGTTTGGGTCCTCCTCTGTACCACATCTTCAAAACCCTGACACAGGGTTTTAAAAGTTACACCGAGTCTTCAACCGAATATGTAGAATACTTCAGATCATTTGAATCATGTTATTTTGAGTTGCATACATCTAAAGTTGAAGTCTGGTTTTTATCTGCATAGCAAAATTACAAAAAACCTTTACATGAAAATTAAAGACTACATTACTTGGCCCCTGAGTTGGAAAGAAATCAATAAGCACTATTATTTAGTCTTGCAAACGTTTAAGTGACAGTTGACAGAATAAGTAATGATTGCCTCATTTCTTTTTCTTTGTTTAAGCATGTGATTAATTTTTAACTTATTTCTAGATTGTTGTTTTTTTGGGGGGGATGGAGGGGAGTGCACGGGTTGTTTCATACAATCTTTTTTTTTTTTTTTTTTTTTTTTTTTTTTAACTATTGTTTCAAGCTTAAGAAATGCATCTAATAGTCATGGGAGAGATTAATTTTTAATTGAAGGTTTATCTGTAAGGTTTTTTTTTTTTTTTTTATTAATGTGAAAAAAGTTTAAATTAGAAGACAAATGGTGTCATTTAACTAAAGTGGTGACTCAGTGGTAGAGCATTCACCAGAAGTTTTAGGGTTCGATTCCCACTCGGTTCATGTCTAACGTCTTTGGAGAAGACACCTAACCCACCATTGGCACTCCTCATAGCAGCCTGCTGTGGTGTAATGCAGCACACAAATTTCCCGGGTGAGGCATCAATAAAGTATACATAATCATAATACATGCCTTGACGCTTTTGTATATCGGGGCATGTAAAACTAAATGGAAATAGATTTTTTTTTTTTTTTTTTTTTTTTTTTTTTTTTTTAGGGTGTGGTATTGAAATTTGAAATGGTAATATTTCAAAATAGTCTTTCTACTATTTTTTTTTTTAAAGTCTAATATGAGCTAAGTTCAAGTCATGCTAGTCTCTTTTTCTGACTTCTTTACCTCACATGCTCTGTAACGTACGGGTACGTTACTGTATAAAATATATTTTTCAGTTTTAGCTATTTCAGAACCGTTGCTCCTCCGGGTCAATAGAGGCCAGACGCAATTCTGTACTTTTGAATCAGGGAGTTTTTGGACAAATTATCTTCATCATATGGGGGTGCTGGACAAATGTTATGAAATAAAATTGTATCTTTCAGTGGTGGACCGGGCATTCCACATCAAGACCTTCAGTGATGATTCATCTGCTTTTTCAACTGGCCCTTCAATAACTTCTTTTTATGGTCATAAAATTATTTTTCTATACTGAATTGATCCAAGAAAAAAAAAAAAAACCCTGGGAATTATAAACAATAAACTCCAGTTTATTTACTCAATGTTGCATTGATGAAAACATTCCCTTATGGACAAAAAACACCATAAAAATGTCCATAATAACTTTATTAATATATAATAATACAACATCAAAAACTTCAATCTGTAGATAAAATCCATATTTTTCTCTCCACAATGATGAATCCGTGTAGTCCCTCATTCATCCAGGAGTGATCCATAGTAGAAAAAAGATCCAGTTTTCTGTCCATTTCATTTAGATTGAAAATGATTTCCGGATGGAAGTCGAAACGTCTCGTTCAAGAATTAAACTGTCCAGAGTACTCCACAATGTTGCTACTAGTCCAACCATGTTATATTTTGATGTCATAACCATGTCATAACCATATCTTTGGTTGTCTTAACTTTATTCATCTTCTTTAGAGAGATTTAATTTGGAAAATGATCCATATTAACCAAAATATAGTACTAAACTACACTTATTTGATATTCAATTTATTTAGGCCAACAAAGACGACTCTGAAGTCATTCAATGTCCACCACTGATACATCTACAAATGTGGCTTCATGAACAGCTATTTTAAATAACCAAGAAGTTTTAAAATTCCCTATGCCACTAATATTTTTTTTTCTTTTTACCTGAGAAATTGTGCTGTAAAAACTGGATGTGTTGTAGTTTTTTCTTTTAGATAGACAAAATGTTACTTCTTAACTGTGACAGGTATAGACTTTTTATGTTTTCAAAAAGTGGTCCAAACATGCATCCAACATCTTACTGTTCAATTGAGTAGTTGTTATTTTGTCAGAGACTGTCCAGAATACTCACTGGTGAGATGTTTTGGGTACGTCCCACTGGGAGGAGATCCAAAAGTAGGGCCCCTGACCCACAAGAGAGACTATGTTTAACAACTGTGTGAGGAACACCTCGGGATCCTCCAGGGTTAGCAGTAGGATTCAGCTGGGTTGATGGAAGCCTGGGTTTCCCGTCTGAGGCTGTTTCCCCTGTAACCCAGTCTTGGATAGGCGGAAGACGACTCAACAGAACGAACTGTCCAGAATAAGCATATGTTCAGTTGACTTTTTGCACATCATTTCTAATGATTAATCAGCCATAGTTTTTTTTTTTTTTATCTCTATCTTTTCCCAATTTGTCAAGTTCTGCTGCTGAGTCCTTTGAATTCCAATGTATTTTTAATACTTTTGGTAATTAGCTTAAAGTTTAGTTTGCCATGTAAACTAAAGTAGCATTAGATTGTCATCTCAGGGTCTAAGTAGATTTAATGGTCAGGTTGGAGGCGGTTGGCGAAATAACAGCTGCAGAGTTTAACAGATGGCAGAATCCGGAAGAGATGTACTGCTACCTTGGGGTTAATGGCCGACAGGTAGAGGGTAGATGCCGGATTTGGCAGAGTGTGTGGGATACGTTTGCAAAACCAGGCTGTAGAACAAAGGCAGGGGGGAGCCGGGCATGAAGGCTGAAGCGTTAATTTCAGTGAAGCAGACAGCATGATCTGGCAGAGAGTGACGGCCTTGTGTAGATACACTGCAGGGAATGAGCTGTTTGCCTGTAGGTGTGTGGGCTGATTGGAGCAGAACCTGAAAGGTTGCAGCAGAGCATCACCTCCAAGGTCGGTAAACTTAAAGTAATACAAAAGAGTAACCAGGAGATGGACAGGGAGAGGCAAGTAAAATACAAATAGTACAACTAAAGCCTTGGGAATGTTTCAGTATGAAACAAAGTGATAAATGAGAGGCAAAGAGAAAAAGATTTATTTTCCTGTATTTAATTATTTTGATGGGTCAATGTTGCAGTTTGGGTTTTTTTGGTAAAAAAAAATTTTTTACCCTTGATAAAGTTCAAATTTAATAACCCAAACTCTTTGGACTAGTTTTGATTACTCACAAATACATTTCTCTAATCTTTAAGAGAATCTTTAATCTCTTAAAAGTTGCAGCCTTGAAACCTGAAGTTATTTGTTGAGTCAAATATTTAAATTTTTTTTAACTTGGGGCCGTGTTTTAAATGAGAGCTATACTTGTTTTTGTTCATAATTTAATTTAAATAGTTTAATCTATTAAAATGCTCTAGAATGCTTTATTTATGTTCAAGTAATGTCTTTATATATTTGTTTTTATCTTGTGTATTTTGTTGCAAAGCGACCTTGAGAGTTTTTAAAGACGCTAATGAATAAAATTATTATAAATTTATTATGTGAAATCACTCTGACAACTGCATCCAATTAGTTGGTTTGATCACCCACATCTTCATAGACAAACCATCTGCTTTAGTTACAGCAGATAAAAAGAATTATTTTTGCTTTTTTTACCATTTCATTCTTCCAGAGGACTCTTCTACGCATTACTTTTTTTTATTAATATCTGGGTGTTACTCATGGGAACTTAAATTATTTTGCATTTGGAAGTAACTTATTGAAGAAAAAACAGCAGTTACCTGAACCTTCTTTGACAGGTTGCCCAAAAGTTTGTATTTAAAGTAGCATTGACCTTCTTCTTCTTTCGGCATTTCCCTCCAGGGGTCGCCGCAGCAAGTCAGTTTCTTCCATCTAACCCTATTTGCTGCATCCTCTTCGGTCACACCAACTATCTTTATGTCTTCCTTCACTGCGTCCATGAACCTCCTCTTTGGTCTTCCTCTAGGTCTCCTGCCTGGTGGTTCCAAACCTGGCATCCTCCTGCCAATGTACTCTCTCTCTTTCCTCTGCACATGTCCAAACCATCTAAGTCTGGCCTCTCGAACTTTATCTCCAAAACCTCTAACATGTGCTGTTCACCTGATATACTCATTTCTAATCCTGTCCATCCTGGTCACTCCCAGAGAGATCCTCAGCATCTTCATTTCTACTACCTTCATCTCTGTTTCCTATCTTTTCCTTAGTGCCACTGTCTCTCGACCAAACAGCATGGCCGGTCTCACCACGGTTTTGTGCACTTTCCCTTTCATTCTAGCTGAAATAGCTGAAAGGTTCCAGCCTGCCTGCACACGCTTCTTCACCTCTTTTCCACACTCTTCATTGCTCTGGACTGTTGATCCTAAGTACCTAAAATCTTCCACCTTCTTTATCTCTTCTCCCTGTAACCTCACTTTCCCATTTGAACCCCTCTCATTCACATACATGTACTCTGTTGAAATAGCGTTGACCAATACAATTAAAATCACAACATACCTCTATACCATTACATTGAATTTTGTCATTGCCCCTGCTTTGGCTGCCATTTTGGTGCATCCATATTGTCACAAACTCTGGTAAGACATTAATACGGGGAGCTCTTTTTATTTATATACCAGCCCGGTTTGGGGATAGCAAGTGGTTGCATTCCACACAATCAATGGTCTAATTGTGCAGTGGTGTGTCCAGAATTATAGTAAAAAGAAATTGTGTCTAAAACGAAATGTGATACTACCTTTTTCCTTTGGTGGAAAATGAAAAGTAGAGATGATGCATAATTTGGATCATAAAATATAGCCTCAAAGACAGTAGGCTAGCGCTTGTAGCAAACTAACTTTCAATTAGAAAGTAGTTTTTTATAAGTTTTCTGTACAAGTTTAATGACTTGGAATCAGATATCCTCCTGACTACCAGGGGAAACAAATTCTAATTACTGTTTTTTTTTTTTACATTTTCCAGCCTTTGTAAGGTAATTAAAATACACCTCGTTACATTTGGTACCATTGGAGAGCCCTAAATGTCCTCTGTAGATTACAAAGGAAGAGGGTGAGAGAGATTCAGGTTTGGAAATGTCCTCCGCAGAGGACACATTTTAACCACTGGTAGTCAGGAGGATATTTAACACATGACTATTGTAGATTTTGAAATATGTCAAAAAAAATATCGGGAGATTATTTCTTTGTTGATTTAAAATCATGTCACTTAGTCTAAGCAGATGGAATGTTATTCTTTGTGTGTAATGACTTTTTTTGTGATAAAGCCAAACAGGGTGAATTTTGGGCATAAATTCACAACTAAATTAATTGGGTTTACTTGTTCCCTCCGAAGAATTTTATTCACCACAGTTTCTCCAAAAAGCATTTTCTCCAAGGTGAAATGCTTGTTGTGTTACTAAGAAAATTTTTCAGTCTCAATGTCTTCCTGGGAAATGAAAAAGAAGACTGGAATAACAAATGTTCTTGTTCCAAGAATAAGTGAGAATAAGTTAAGCTCAAGCTTTATACGGGCGCGACTCTGTCAGCACTCAGTTTAAAAATGCATACCCTTTGACTACTGGCTCTAAACTTTACAACATTAATAACTTTTAAATTATAACATTACTTTGACTTAACTGTAAAGTAATGATGCTAAAGCTTTCTCTTTTTTTCATATTAAAAACACAAACATCATGGGATGACAGTTACATTAACTTAATGTCATATTTAGAAGCAACAAGTTGTTTTAATTCAACTTATTTAGATTAGATTAGAATTACTTTATTGATCCCACAGTTGGGAAATTTTTGGGAATTTATTTGTGCAAGGTGCAAATCACGACTATTTGTTACCGGTGCTGTTATGTTATACTTTTTTTATTTTTCATTTTAATTCACTTTCCAAAATGTCACTACTGCAAATCAACCTGCAACTTAGTGATAGATTAATATTGTTCGATTTGTAGACGTTGGAAGTCACTTGTTTTTCTCTCTTGTCAAATATTGTTTTTACTGAAAATGAGCCAAACCAAAAATTTCAAGTTTTTCTTTTTGTGTGTCAAAATTTGACAATTGGTCTACAAAGACCATAACACGCTAGTAAACTCATGCAAATACAAAGCATATGTTTTCTTATATCTTCTTACAACTGGCAAGTGGCTACGTCTTGGTCTGAATGTCCCTGAATGTGAAATTTGGTTGATATTGAGTGACTGTAAAGACCATTGCAAATGATTTACATATATATTTTATCTTCATCACTGTATGTAGTCAACCTCCCAATCGCCCTTCCTCTATATTGTCATCCCAGAGGAATTGTCGTCTGGTTTAGAAGTGTTTCATCAGATCAGCGTGGTGTTGTTTCATAAAGGTCTTTACTTCCGAGGCAGCGTGTGAACCAAAAGGTCAATAAAAAAGCAAAAAACAAAAAAAACCCACACGTTTTCTTGAATTTGTTTTTAAAAAATTCAAAATTTCCAAGGCATATTCGTCTTCGTATCTGTCTCCGAATCCGTTTTCATATCCGTCATTTCCAATGCCTTGGAAGATGGATACACTACGTAATTACACTTTTTTGAGCTTTTGGGTAATAATTCAAATCTCGTACCATAGATACACAAACATCGTACTCTTGTTAGTTCACAAATGTGATATTTACAAAAATCAAAAGTTTACAATTATGTTTGACACCCCTCCTCGCACTCTCGTACCTTCTCATCTCTTAGTCTGGCCTCATAGGCACGTATACAACATAAATCTTGTTTGAGGTTGTATATACAGCTTTTCATCAAGTTTAGAAAGCTCAGGCATATTCTTTTATGTTGTTATTGCAGTGCATTCACATAAAAATGTGAGACAGATGGAAAACAACACGTGAAGGGACGGATCGGGTATTAGCGGATCATGTGCATTTCTGCACACGATCAACACGAACAATCCACGAACAAATCCCGATCAACCAACAAAACCTCAGGCCAAAAAACCCCAAAACATTTTAACAGTAGCTGACTGTGGGATATGAGAGCTTGAGAATTTCCCAGAAATAATGTAGTAAAACTCTTGCAGTGTTTTTTTTATGTCGGAATTATGTTCAAATATGGGAGACACTTTAAAAAATTATTCTGCATTATAACCAGTTTTCAAGACTGTTGTTCTTGAGGTCTGGCTGAGTGTTCTGCAAAGACTTTTTTTGTTTTTTTTCAAAAGAGAAAATACATTGAAAAGGAGAAGGCCTGCGAGATGGGAGAAATGTCATCAAAAGTCTGACTTTTATTGGCTACCTTTTATTTACAGAAAACTACTAAAAAGTAAAGATGCTAACGTAACTTTAATTAAGTTAAGGTGAAATTTGTTGTTCTGTATTTTAAGAGTAAATGTGTTCTCAGGAAGCTTTTTCACTTAGTGCGCTAACTCGTATTTGACGTTGAAGACATGTTCACAATCCTATTGTTGCAATTTTCACTTTATAAGCTATTTTTGTGGGGGGGGTTGTTTTTTTTTTGTTATTTGACTATGATATGAATAATAAAATTGAGATCTAGGCTTCTATGCATATATTTTTATCCTGTTGGCCATAATTTTCAGAAATTCGTCAGTCAACTGCATGGTTATGTGCATTATTATTACTTGCAATTCTGTTATTGTATCATATATGTATTTATCAAATTTGGCACAATCCATTTGACTCAAGTACAAACCAATCTCAGCTTGCAGGTGGAAAATTATGTTAATTAAACAAAAAGAACGAAGCCAGCAATAACATAAAATTGGATTTTCAGTATTGCAAATGACCTCATGACTGCACAGCAAATCAATTGCTCCTAAACAATTTATGGCTATGCCACCAATTTAGAGAGAGGTAATTGTTCAATTATAATTTGTGAATGAACTGAGGTTTTTTTATACATCCAAAGATAAATTGGCCTAAATGCTAAATTATGTAGTTGTTAAACGGCAACTGCAGGGCAGGAAAAAAATTGTTTCTTTTCCCAAAGACAATTTTATAATTGTCCTTTTCTTCAAGAGGTTAAACAAAACATAACTATGGGCCACCAACCAGAAACCACTTAATTTGGAGGCATCACTCAACCAAGTTATCAAATATGGAATTTTATTAGTTGAAGCTCAATTAAATGACCTAAGAGTTATTAAAAGTTAAGCCTTTACTGGGCACAAGTTTTTCATCTTTCTTACTCTGAACGGGCGAACACGTTTTCAAACTAACAATGACCCGGAAGTGAAGGACTTCCGGAAGTGAAGTACTTAAATTACAGGTAAACTTGACTAATTTGATTTATATTAAGTGGAAAAAAAAGTAACAGATAGCAAGTAAAATCAGAACACAACCTCAATTTAAAGCTTTACAAAAACTGTTCCCTAAAAAGATTCAGTTGCAAGACAATGTATTCGCATGAAGATGTAAATAATAAATGCAGGGTCATGAGCAGCGACAAAGTTTTATGGAAAATATTTGTGCTGAAATACCGAGTAGGGCATAAACGTAGATACTATATAATATACAAACATGTTGCGCTTTAATGATGAATCACACACACAACTGATGATTCATACATAAGGCATAGTAAAATGAGACCATCCACACAAATCCAAACACAGCTATCCGTTGGCTTGCTGCATAAATATAAGCATTTGTTGCCTTCGCGGTCACAGAGAATAAAACATGCATACACATGCATGTGAATACAGCCACATCTGTCCATGCATAGAAACGCAACCTTCTAACTCATCATGCACATGTCAAAACACAGTAAACACCCACAAACACAGATACATAACCATAAATACCTGTACTGGCAAGAAACTCGCACATACACACACCTTGCACAATCATGGCCAGCAAGCCATGACATACAGGTGCTGATGCAGCTTAATGACCGGAATAATTTAACATAACGCTTCAAACTTATTCCCTGGTCACACACATACATCCTGTGCTAACCTCCACACTGCCTCGGCTCACATGAATTTTTAAAAGATCGCTTTTATTACGCTTTGGTTTTATTCGTGAGCAATAACTGCATGGTGAGTAATACTCCCGTCCATCTCTGAGCAACTATTCCAGCGGGGGAGTTTATGAGCGTGCATGCTGCAGCCCAGGCGCACCGAGATATTTGCTGAATGGCAATTACATTCCAGCACGGTTGTTGGTTTGCATCTGAAGGTGGGGAGATGATGCAGAGACCTGACAGGCAGGACAATGCCCTGCAGCCAAATATGGTGTTAACATGCACAATACGGAAGATTCAGGAGCTAGGTTGCCACTGTACAGCAACATAACTGTAGAAGTTTGATAGGATTACCGGTGTACTTACATTGTTTCGTGACAAAAGTCACAAATTTTCTTAATTATATTGTGCCAAAAAAGACTCAAATGTGGTTTAGAAGATTTTTGAAGAACTTTTGAAGGTTACTGACAGAAACCTAAAAAAAAAACTGAAACAGAGATACACAACAAACTGATATGTAACTAAAAACTACAGAAATTGTCTTTAATGAAATCCACTTTAGTGTCTGGTTTTTAAGCAAAGCATGATAAACAAGTGTCATGTATAGACATGGACAATATGTCAACTCAGGAAAAAAGGACAAAATTTACCCCTTTTAACATAAAAGTCAACCACCTCCAAACGGCACAATGCTGTCAGTTGTAATGGCTTGCCAAGCAGCATTGTTATGTCCATCATGTCTGAATGGCACTCCCTACAGCATAAAGAGGAAGGCAAAAAGTGTCCATCATTTCTGTCCTTTGTACTGAATGTTCCCCGCCTGGGATTTGAAATTGTTCCCATATTCATAACTCAGGACAAAGCACTTTGCTACACAGCGCATACGGTAGCGTTTGGTACCCCGTCAGCCCCAAGGTGCCTCGCAGTACATCAGCATCTTCTCAGAAAATGTTCGATTACCGCACTCAGCATACCCTGGAGCGCTGCTCAATTGCTCCTTTAAGAGATGCTATTTGATATCGTACATTACACATGGAGCTAAAGGACATAGCTCAGAGCTGAGAGCAACACAAGGTAAAACAGGATGTGGAGTGGTTACTGAGAGAGGAGAGAAGGTAATTTACTGCCTCCAACCTGCTGTTGGACTTTCACTGCTGCATGACTGCACCAGCAGGTCACAGGAGCTTGTACTTCATAGTGCAATGAAATGATAGTGGTAGTATTCACTCACTTCTCTACCTGCGAGAAAAACAACTTTCTGAAGTTTGCCGATTCTGTCTAAATCAAAGAAACCGATGTCCCAGTGTACATTCAATCTTTGCAATGGCATTTCATTTTCTTAAATGTGTAGTCTATTACTGAGAAGGTGGGTCAGCTAACCAGGTGAGCAGAAAGGTACACTCTGGAAAGACTGCCAATCTGTCACAAGTTCAACCTATATTGAAAAATAACCTGCAATCTTTTTAATACTGTGTTTGACTTTTAGCGCCAAATGGCAACAGAAAACAAGAACAACTTGTGTTACAAAAGGTGTTTGGCCCAGTTGATGCAGGGAGAAACCAAATAGTAATCCTTCAATCTAAGTAGACAATACCAGATTCCTTCGGTTTACCATTAGCTCTAAGTAATTCACATTCCATTGTTGGTCAAAATACAATATAAACCATTCAATAAGTAAATAACCATGTGTCTTTTGACGTTCTTTCATTTTTGATCTGTCCAGTTTTTTTCTTCTGCTTTCTTTCGGTCATAATGTATTCATTAATTTCCTTGCTCAGTCATCCAAAATGGCCGACCAACTGCTATTTGTTAGCCAACGTGCCAAAGTGTGCCTAACAGGAAACTCAAATGCAATGTCAAAGAATTCCTGATTGAAATTATGTATTGCTTTTCTTCACCCTGAAGATGCTACTGAGTAATGAAATCAGAAAGAATAATTAGGAGTCCATCTTTAATTAGAACAATCATTTGTCTGGATGTTGGAAAGATTAAATCTAAAATAACTAAACTACCTTTCTCCTGCAATTTGAAGGAATGAGCTGAGGTTTTCTAGACGCTACAACTTAAAACACTTCAGCTGTCAGGGTTTGTTGTGTGGATACAATGCTGGACAGCAGAGGATTCCAAACAGTCTTTCATTTAACACTATCCAAACTGAAAACAAGCTTACACCAGGAAAAATACTGAAGAAATCAGAAAATCTTAGAGCTAAAAGTACGAGAAGCTGCGCAGGCAGGCAGGCAGGCAGTGGAGACTAGAAAGACAAGACAAACCCGCAGGGGAGTGGGGAAAAGAAACCCCTTAAATACTGGCAGGAGAAAATAGGAACCAGGTGAAGCACATTAGGGAAGAGTGGCAATCGGACACACCCAAGGGGAAGACACAGCACCTGAAAAGAAACAAAGTGAGTGATTTCAAAATAAGACAGGAAATTAACAAAAACACCATGGCTCCAAAACTAAACCGGACATCGGCAGTATGCATGTACTTATGTCCACGCACTACCGTGGACACAACGGGTCACACTGCTTTCTGACTGCACTAGTAAAAATTAGTATTCTAACTAATTCTAGTTTTGTTTTAGTTTCCCAGTTAATAATCTTTCAGGTTTTTCCCATGAGTTCCACTTTCGTTTAAGCTTTTTGTGAAGGACCCAAATTAGTACTGTAAAAATGAATGCAAATATTTTCTCTCTTATCCAAAAAAGGAGAGGCAAGAACTTTTATAAAGACCAAGAAAGTGTGCTCTAAATTACAAACAGTTCTTCGTGATTTAAGTCAGCATGCAAAAGAATGTTTCAGTTTATTACTAAATCTCCTGGAGAATGTATAATATATCTAACTGTGCTACTTATATAATTACTGTATAAACTGCAGACCTTTCTGGGATCACTGAAGAAATTTAGCCTCGTAAGATCACTACATAAGCCATTATGGCCGTACATGGCATCTGGAAACAGTAGCAAAGCAGTGAAGGGTATTTGCAGTTGCATTTATTTGTAGAGAACACATAGGTTCACATGATGTGTTTTTTTTTTTTTTTTTAACCAAATTGTCGCAATAGTGCAGACTCGAGAGTCCTGCTCTGATTAAAGAGGGCATGCTTTGCCTTCTGGGTGTCCTTTTAGTATCAGACAGTGACTTAACGAAGACTGAACTGACTAAATCAGCTTCTTTCTGCTGTTTGCGTTTTTACACTTCTGGAAATCATAAGGACAGACATTTACATAATGTCTGCCTGGTGGCTAATTTAATGAGCTTTAAAAATGATAAATTACCAGCAGTACAATACTTCACTATGTGGACCAATGTGAAGGATTTTGAACATTTATGCAGGTGTGGGGCTTGGATTGTGCATCTTAAATTAGTCAGTCATTCAGTCATCTTCTTATCCGTCCATCTCTTTCGGGGTTGCGGAGAGTGCCGGAGCCCATCCCGGCCACTTTAAGGCGAAGGGCAAAGTACACCCCGAACAAGTCACCAGTCTGTCGCAGGGCCACACACATTCAACCATCCACACTCATTCCTAGGGGCAATTTAGCATCGGCCAATCAACCTAGCATGCATGTCTTTGGAGGATGGGAGGAAACCCATACAAACACGGGGAGAACATGCAAACTCTACATAGAAAGGACAGTGTTCCAAGCCTCGTCCCCACCCGGGACTCAAAACCCACGACCTTTTTGTTGTGAGGCGACTGTGCTACCCACTGCGCCACCGTGCTGCCCCATCTTAAATTAAATATGTTAAAAAGCTTTGAAAGGTTAACCCAAGGATTTGTTCTGTAGCAAATCTAATCTCAACATCCCAAGCTCCCCCCAACTAAATCTGACACTTTTGTAATTTAATTGATAAAAAATTGGGGATTAAAAGGAAAGTTTTCTTTGGTCTGACAATTGTAAAACAAACTGGAGTCTTTCTAGAAATATCAAAGAAAATGATGTGGTGGAGAGGAAGAGCACATGTCTAAGAGAAAAAGAGAAACGTTCACAGCCAAACAGGACCTTTTGAACTAAAAATCCTGATTGAGTCTTTACACGCCGGTGATCAGCTGAAGATGGCCTGTGAGAGTAAGTCTCTGAAAGAGTATGAGGGTGAACAGTTAAAGAAGTCAACAAGGAGGAGGTAGAGGGTGACATCAGTGGTTGGGCTGTCAGGGCAATCACATCAGCAAACTCTCTGACCTTTGAGATTGAGCCTGAAAGAGTGAGGCTGAGGCAGTTTGCCCTGCATCCTGTGTGATAGACAGATGTCTAATCTGCTCACACATGAATCACGCAGCCCCAGGAGCACTCCGGGCTCTCTTCATCAGTTTGGTGATTTATCTTGGACTTCTTTGATTTTTGCGAAGTAAAAAATGTCAGCTTTATGTTTATCACGGAACAGAGGATTTGAGCCACAGCTTGAGCTCAGATTCACTAAGCTATACGTACCTTGAGCTTTGTCTAAATGAGCATTAGATTTTGTAGAAAGTTTGGCCTAATTCGATTGGCAGGTTAATGGCGTCAAAATAGAATCACTGATCTGATTTGATTTAATTATAGTTGTCATCATTATCAATCTTATAGTCTAGCAGTCGAGAGTTTTACTTGTCTTGATATTAAAAGGTCTTTATAGAAAAATATTCTCGAAAACCCAGACACAGGGTACAGATGTCAGCGCCTGGTGGATGGTCTTTTTGCGTTGAAGGTCAAATGATGCCTGGCCTGAAAATGTGACATTCGTGTAAAGTTTGGGTGCACCAAGCCTGTATAATGTTCCACAGAAAATCCCCTTTGGGACTTGAAGTGATACAGAAAGTTAAGCAGTTATCTATAATTACAGCACCTCAAAATGTAACTTCTGCTCTGGAACCTTCCTTTGGAGTTTTTGCCGGTGGGAGACAATGAGCTCTTGTGGGCTTTACAGTTTACACATAACTTGGTGTGTTAATCGGGGTGGAAGACATGTTAGTGTGACTCCACCTTTTGGGTAGGATGTGTCTCCAGGATGTGTCTCCAGGCAAAAGCAACAGTAGTCCTTTGGCCACTGTTGGGTGCTGCTTCAAGGAATCTTGGGCACTGCTTCAAAGAATTCCATTATTTTGGTGATCTAGGTGCTGGAGAATCTTTCTTGGCAAAATGATGCACTGGGAGGCTTCGCCGCTGACATTGGCAATGAGACTTGGAGGCTTATTTCTGATCAAGCCATGAATAAGAAAGTGACGCTGGCAACACAGACTCTTCTGTAGGATTATTTGGGGATACTTTAAAAGACACACTTCTCAAATTGTCTTTGGTACTCCTCTGGGCATAGCAGCCTGAGCAAATTCAAATTTGGTTGAACTATGTATAGAAACTTGTGGAAGAAAATACAAATGCAATTTACCATTTATTAGAATCTTGCTAAAGTCATAGCATCTTTGTGTCTGGAAAAATACTGGTCCAGACACCAGGGCTCTTGGCTGTCTTATTTAAGACCACCGGCCCTTTAGATTCAACCACACATTCCCGTGGATTATTCAGACAAGATAGTTTTTGAGTGGGTGTTAGAAAAGCATTGACAAGTATTAATGCAATTCACTTGAACATACTGCAGGAAAAAGCTGGCTTACTGGTGTTCTACCTGCGCAATGAAGTATTACACCATCACAAAGATGTTGTACTTTAGGAATCGGGGTGGAAAGACAGAGACAAATGACAAATTGTTTGTGTGTGAGAGTTTTCAGCTCAACCAAAAGACAGGAGCTACAGCTGGCCAAGGCTTTGTTCTTGGCCTGGGGCCCTCCGCTGTATGCAGTAGCTCTCCAGTCTGTTTTACTGCAAAATAAGGCCACCAGAATTTTTCCAGACACATTGTGCTCTGACTCTGAAAAATATACATTAGCAAAGATTGAATAGTAATCTATTTTATGTTGCCTGACATTTTTTTCTAAATGCATAACTGGTTAAAAGAATTATTACTGGAGGTTGTTGGGATACAAAACGAAAAGTTGTTTCTTAGCAGAATTCACATAGAAAATCTGAAATCATTCCAACTCTCAGAAAACAACGTGACTCCTGGAGAAATGTCAAAAATTCTAAATAAAATCAAATGCGTGTAAAACTTGTAATGTCAGTGATGTCCGGTATCCTGAACGTATGTTAATGTGCCTATACAACAACCTATATAAGTAATTGTGTTGTGCATAATTAAAATGCCTTTTTTTTTTTTTTTTTTTTAAAAAAAAACACGTTTTTAGCCCAAAAGGCCATGCGTCTAAATTCCTGCCGTCAAAAGCAGCATCTTTATTCTTGATGAGAGAAGTTGGCAACCCTGCTGATTTAACTACCCCTTCAGTCAGTATTGCAGGGCAAATTTGTATGCTTAGTGCTTTCAAGCTTTGACTTCTATCTGGCATGGAATTTGTGTCCAGGAGGCCGTATTCTTCCCATGCTTGCATACCTCTTTGTGCCAACTCTTTACATCTTTTTCTTGCCCTCCGCTTCTCACGCAATTGTGGAATATTTGTCTAAATTCTCAATAAGATTGTTATTCATTTACTCTGTTTGTCTTTAGATAACGTTTGATAATAATGTTAATAAAGTGAATAAAATTTGAAACTTTAATGCTTCACGTCAATATTTGGAAGCCTTCTTCTTACTGGCGAAATGTATTATATCTGCCGTTCCGTTCCGTTGTCTTCCGCTTGTCCGGGTTGCAGGGGCAACAGCCTCAAATGGGAAGCCCAGGCCTCTCTCACCGAACTGCATCCTCCAGCTCACCCGGAAGAATCTGGAGTCATTCCCAAGCCAGGTGTGAGACATAGTCTCTCCAGTGGGTTCGGGGTCTGCCTCTTTATAACTGCCTATTTGTCAAAATAATTAACTTTCAAAATTGGTTAAATGTGCAGTTATGGTTTTTTTTATGATGTCACCAGTTCTCAACCTTTTTAACTTCACGAAAACAAATCAATATCTCAAAGAATCAAGAAAAGAAATACTTAAGAGGCTTTAATCAGCCATTAGTCAACATTGTGATGCATGGATGATATATCTCAAACAATTTGTCCCATTTTCATTTCATTGTCTTCCGCTTATCTGGGGGTGGGTTGCAGGGGACCTTAGACTGGTGGTTGGCTTTAATTTGTTGTAGTTTTTTTAAGTTTTTCTCTCACCTCAACTGCATCCTCCAGCTCACCTGGGAGGATCCTGAGTGTCCATGTCCCATTTCCTCTAAGACCAAAAGATGAAAAGTCTTTTAGTCATCACTTTTCTTTAAGGCTGTCTTCTTGGTGCTTAGAATGTGTCCTTCTCGTGTGTTTCGGATTCTTGCAAGCTTAATTTTTTTTTTAATCTTCTTCTTCTCCTTTCGGCATTTCCCTCCAGGGGTCGCCACAGCAAGTCAGTTTCTTCCATCTAACCGTACCTGCTGCATCCTCTTCGGTCACGCCAACTATCTTCATGTCTTCCTTCACTGTATCCATGAACCTCCTCTTGGTCTTCCTCTAGCCCTCTTTCCTGGTGGTTCCAATCCCAGCATCCTTCTTCCGATGTTCTCGGTCTCTCTTCTCTGTCCTATGTCCAAACCATTTCAGTCTGGCCTCTCGGACTTTATCTCCAAAATCTCAAATTTTTTGAGTGTGTGGTTGCAATTTTTTACATAATAACATACATAAAAATGGTTTGCCAGTTTTCCTTCCAATGTCATACAGACTTTACCATTTCTAGCTTGAAAGTGTGTATTCTGCTATCATGTGAAATTTGGCCATTCATCACAATAAAAATGGTCTTTTCGTAGAAGCAATGTCTGATATGGACAACAACAACCTCACTACCTTTACAAACCAACCTCTACAAACCACCCTACATTTTATATCAAGAATTGTTAAGCTTGACAACGTGGTGTAGAAAAGCCAGAGCTAGAAACAAGCTCAGTGAGCATGTGCTGATAAATCACTTTATCATTGATTAAATATTTGACTCAAGCAGGTTTCTGCTGATGCTAGCAGTCAGAAGGTGCTACGGTATGTTGAGCTAGTATTCAGCATGATTAGAGAAGATTCAGAACTAAAATGTGGAAAAGAAAGGTGCTGAATGCTGCACATACTTACTGATTTACTGTGTGCAAAAGGTTAAAGCCCAGCATAATAACGTGAGATAACGGCACTAATAACAGACTCTCAGACTTAAAACCTTTTCCTTAGAGAGTATTCCCCATAAGGAGAAGTTGTAAGTACATGATAGGCCCACTTCAAAACAACTAATAAGCTTTTGCCTGTATTCCTGAGGCACTTTTTAGTCTTTTTTTTTTTTTTTTTTTTTACTTTTACATGCAGGTCAGCCACATACAAGGACATTTAGTAACTTTCTGGAACTACGCAATTTCGGTTTCTTGCAATGACAAACAAAGCACTTTCAAGAATTGCAATGTTTCTTAAAACAGGAACAATACGCTCCTCAGTGGAAACGATGTCCACATTTGATAAATTCTAATCCTTTTCTTCTTGTCTGCTCTGAATAAACTAAGCCAAGGGCTGTCTGCAATGCCTTTGTTTTTCATTCTTCAAATTTTGTCGGCAGCCACATGGATTGAAGCTCTAGCCAAGCATTCTTAAGGTCACACAGTCATCATAATTAAAACGAACAAATAGTTTTCAGTTTCTGGTGCATTTAGGTTTGCAGTGTTTGCACGTTAAATGTATTAAAGGATTTAGTAGAAGATAAAGCAGTAGAGGTTAGTTTGGTGCTTGGTATTCAGCTGAGATTCGAGGTAGCTAATGCTGACCTTCAAAATGTCAAAAAAATACCTTAATTACTAGCCATTCATTTCTTATTGATGTGTATCACGACTCCAATGTCTCATTTTTCAAAATGAATCATGTCTTGATGTGAGCTTTAGATTAAAAACACACAGAAGAGAAAAATCAGCTAAATACATTGTATTAGTTAACAAACTTTGCTTACCGTTTAGTTATTCATACCTTTGTTTCATATTTGACAACTAATTATATTTTGAATTTTAATAATCTGATTACGATGTTACATGTAGCAAAAGCAACCATTGGAGTTTTTTTATGCAGCACTCTTGATATTGCTGGATTATAAGCATTTTTGTGTCATCATTAAAGGATGCTGTTATTTCAAGTCCAGTCAAGTGTGGCTAGGAAACAGACCTCTAATATTAAGGAATATTAGATAGAAAAACTGCGACATTGTAATCTGTAGTGAGAGGAGGGAAGAGGTGGAGGAAAAGCTGGAGAGGTGGAGGTTTGCACTAGAAAGAAGAGGAATGAAGATTAGTCAGAGTAAGACAGAGTACATGTGTGTGAATGAGAGGGACCCAAATGGAAAAGTGAGGTTACAGGGAGAAGAGATAAAGAAGGTGAAAGATTTTAAGTATCTAGGATCAACAGTCCAGAGCAATGGAGAGTGTGGAAAAGAGGTGAAGAAGTGTGTGCAGGCAGGCTGGAACGGGTGGAGAAAAGTATCAGGTGTGATGTGTGACAGAAGAGTTTCAGCAAAAATGAAAGGAATAGTTTACAAAACCGTGGTGAGACCGGCCATGCTGTTTGGCCTAGAGACAGTGGCACTGAGGAAAAGACAGGAAACAGAGATGGAGGTAGCAGAGATGAAGATGCTGAGGATCTCTCTGGGAGTGACCAGGATGGACAGGATCAGAAAAGAGTATATCAGAGGAACAGCACATGTTAGAGGTTTTGGAGATAAAGTTAGAAAGTCCAGACTGAGATTGTTTGGACATGTGCAGAGGAAAGAGAAAGAGTACAATCGGCAGAAGGATGCTGGGTTTGGAATGACCAGGAAAGAGGACTAGAGGAAGGCCAAAGAGGAGGTTCATGGACGCAGTGAAGGGTTACTGTTACTGTGAAGGAAGACACTGGGGGTATGAATATAGTTGGCGTGACCGAAGAAGATGCAGCAGATAGGGTTAGATATCAGAGGGAATTTAGGGGAGAGGAAATTTCCAGACCCCTACATATAGGCATGTGGATACAGAGCTGAGATGAGGCTCAGCAGTAATGGCACATCCCTTAATTAACATTACACTGTGCCTTAAACTGGCTGGGCTCCCTGTGGTCAGGGGACTACGTTAAGTAAAGACATTATTGAATGACAAGAACAAAAGAAGTAGTATGAACAGAAGGATTAATATTTCCTACCTAACAAGTAAAGTCACATGAAAGCATAGAATCAGAAAACTTATTGGTCCAAGAGGGCAATTATTTTACGGTTTTCCTTTGGTAATTTACCGCACCACACAAACTCTCACATACGTAAAAACAAACGATAATACAAATCAAATAAATAGAATATTAAAAACACACACGTTGGGTCCGACCAGTCCAGTTAAGAAATCTTGTAAAAAAAAAAACAGTTAGAAACCCCCATGTAAAATTATGACTAATTTAAGAATTTATTCGCCAAGTGCACAAAATAATGTGAAAAATGGTTTGCTGACAATCAGCAATAACTAGGACGCTGCATCGGTCCGTCGTGGTAATAAGAGAGTTGAGCTGAAAAGCAAAGCTCTCGATTTACAAGTCAATCTACGTTCCTACCCTCACCTATGGTCACCAGCTGTGGGTGGTGACCGAAAGAATGAGATCGCAGGTACAAGCGGCCGAAATGAACTTCCTCCGCAGGGTGGCTGGGCTCTCACTCAGAGATCGGGTGAGGAGCTCTGCCATCTGGGAGGAGCTAGGTGTCGAGC
Source organism: Neostethus bicornis (assembly GCA_902685375.1). Lineage (NCBI taxonomy): Eukaryota > Metazoa > Chordata > Actinopteri > Atheriniformes > Phallostethidae > Neostethus > Neostethus bicornis. Next base: position 5,722,353 of record CACRXE010000076.1, on the reverse strand, counting down.
CGCTCCTCCTCCAGGTTGAGAGGAGCCAGTTGGGGTGGTTCGGGCATCTGGACAGGATGCCCCCCGAGCGCCTCGCTCGGGGGGCATCCTGGTGTTTTGGGCACGTCCCACCGGGAGGAGACCAAGGGGCAGACCCCGGACCCGCTGGAGAGACAATGTCTCACAGCTGGCCAGGGAACGACTTGGGATCCTTCCGGGTGAGCTGGAGGATGCAGCCGGGGAGAGAGAGGCCTGGGCTGCCCGTTTGAGGCTGTTGCCCCTGCGACCTGACCCCGAAACAAGCGGAAGATGACGGAACGGTTTGCTGACCTTGCGGGGACATAAAACCGACGTCCTCAAGGCATTAATGTAAAGTAGGTGTGTAAAGGGTGCTGAGGGTGACCCAGGATAGATTTAGCTTTGTTTACTGCTTTTTCTTTCCAAGTGGATTGTAGGTCTGTCAGTGGAACTAACAAACAGTTACGAATCACAATTACACAAAAGACAGAACTATTTGAAATGTCAAAGTAAAAGAGTTTACCACTTAATTCATAGCAACTTTTTGCTAAAAAGAATGTTGTAAATGATGACACTTCCCTTAAAAACAAACATTTTGAAGTGATATGTTCATTTAATTAAATTTCAGCAGGAAGACCTGTAAAATATCTGTCAACAATTATACATTTTTGCCTTTTATACTGATATAAAAACCTTCTGTCCTCAAAAAATCCCAAAAACCCCACATGAACAACAAATAGTGTTGTTCCAACCAAATGAGGGATTTGTGAGTTGCTGTAAAAATGTGGAGCTTTTATTGGTGTCAGACTTGGAATGAGGGTGGACCCAATTGCAGAACGTAACTTTACAACTTTATTTTCAGACATGAGATTCAACAACAACAGCCAAAACAATCTGGCACAAGACAAGGGAAGACCCAGACTTTTATAACATGAGCAAGGAGAAAACACAGGAGGAAACAATCAGGGAGGATTAGACAATCACACCCGGGGAAAACACACCAGGGCAGGAAGTAACATGGCCTGAAACAAGAGGAGAGTTAGTGTTTCAAAATAAAACAGGAAGCAACACAAGACAACACAAGCGAGACATGGACCATAAAGTGCAAAAACAAAACAGAAGATTGACGAGACATAACAAATGGCAGTAAAGATCCAATTATGACTCGCTGAAGCTTTCAAACAATGTTGCCATGGTAACTCACATTCCGGAATATTGTGTGCTCCACCAGTGGTTGTGTCATGATCCTCTCACCTGCCGCCAGAGGGAGTCCTAGACCTTGCTCATCATCCTGATTAGGGACACCTGAGATTGATTTCTGATGCCACACACCTGTGGACCCTGATACCTATTTGAGGGCAATCATACCAGACTTCCACATCGGGTCATTGTCATTCTTCTCAGCTTGGTGCTCCTGGCTGCTTGACCAAGTTTATCTTTGAACTCTTTCATTTTAGACTTGAAGACGTTCCTTTGGATCCCTTATCCTATGCTTTTGCCTTACAGACTTGCCTGACTTCTGTTAATAAATCCTATTTTGTCCTGCATTCGAGTCCGCCTCCTTCCACAACACAACAGGTTGTTCAAGCTCCATTCCACAAAGCGGCTGTTCCACCTCCACCCAATCCAAATCGGTGCCATCTCCCAGCTGTTCTGGAACTGGTGCTCTTTCTTGGACTGCTTGTAACATGCATAACATTTAAGCATTACTAGAAGCAATAAAAAAGTTCCTTTGGTATAGTCATTGGGAATTTCTTGGGAAAAAAAACACTCAACAACAATCAGATAATCAAAAAAATAATAATAACTTTAGAAAACTTTCATAATGAAGTTTTTTTTTACAATCAAAATGAATTTTCTGCTCTTACTCTGCGTGTTTGCTGTTTCGCCTACGGTCGCATTTTCCATCAGGTAGCCCAATGTGAGAGTGTGCTGCAATGTAATTTAATGTCCCTCTGTTTTCATGCTGCTGCGCTGCCAGCTTCTGTTAGGACATTGAAGTAGACACGATGGTGGGAAGATGTAAGGTAAGTGGGGGGTTACGGAACACTCTGAAGTACTTTTCACACTTGAAACTCAGATAAAAATATGGCTTAATCTGCATACTGAAAGCAATCTGGAGTACAGCACAGTCTGAATAATGACACTTAACATGAAACACAAAACAGAAAGAGAAAAAAACAGTTTTCTTTTTGAGTCACGATATCTTTTTTGTTGATTATCACTGTGCTCAGATAACTGTGAAGCCACTGATGGTCTCTAATTTGAGTCTGTCCACATGCTTGATAAAATTAAAATCTCAAGTGGGTTTTTTTTCACATCCATAACACTCCAGCAGTTCTGATGTTAAAACTGTGATACTAATTGCCAGAGTTTATCTGCCATCTGAAGAGGACTGAAAAGATAAAAAAAAAAAGTTGCAACAGAACTTCGGAAGATCGGCTCATATTAAATAAAAAGAAATGCATGCAAATATAGAGCGATGCTAGGAGGGGTTTCTTAGTGATAAATGACCTGACATTCCTGTTTTTGGAGAGTGTGGGGGAAGAACCATCTTTCGTCGCTTCATTTCAACAAGATAATTCACGTGACTGCCAATAGGCTTGGTCGAGATAAGCCAGGTAAATGCAGACATGTCTGACAACAGATCGGTGCACAGCGTATGCCAGTTAATTTTGTGTCCAAGATGCTACCGGCTTGCTCCGAAATAACCTGTATGCCATGTTGAGCCAGGTGAGACCAGCTCTTCTCCACTGACTATGGCTACCTGCGTGGACTACAAACGCCAATTGCTTGATGGAAATGGCGTCTTGTCAACACGACCACTGACTGCTGATTGGGTCTGAGTGCTGTTTTGATCAGAAACTCTCCAAAATCCAGATCTCAACAATACAGACTCCCTCCCAGTGTTAAAAGCAAGACTCAAAACTCATCTGTGGGGCACCTCTATTGGGCGTTTAGCTCATATCCATCTGGTGCAAGGCAATGTAGACGGACACACTCTGCCATACTTTACCATTTAAGAAAAACAAGGTATTGAGAAGTTTTTTGGCCTGAGGACCCTCTTCCGTAACTATGGCTGCACTGACGTTTATTGTGCCATCAATGCACAATCAAACAATGTATTGGAAAAGTGAGGTTACAGGGAGAAGAGATAAAGAAGGTGGAAGATTTTAAGTATCTAGGATCAACATTCCAAGTGCAATGGAGAGTGTGGAAAAGAGGTGAAGAAGCGTGTTCAAGCAGGGTGGTACGAGTGGAGAAAAGTATCAGGTGTGATGTGTGACAGAAGAGTTTCAGCTAAAATGAAAGGAAAAGTGTACAAAACCGTGGTGAGACCGGCCACGGTGTTTGGTCTAGAGACAGTGGCTCTGAGGAAAAGACAGGAAACAGAGATGGAGGTAGCAGAGATGAAGATGCTGAGGAACTCTCTGGGAGTGACCAGGATGGACAGGGGCAGAAATGAGTATATCAGAGGAACAGCACATGTTAGAGGTTTTGGAGATACAGAGAGGCCATACTGAGATGGTTTGGACAAGTGCAGAAGAGAGAGAAAGGACATCGGCAGACAGATGCTGGGTTTGGAACCACCAGGAAAGAGGCATAGAGGAAGACCAAAGAGGAGGTTCATGGATACAGTGAAGAAAGACATGAAGATAGTTGGTGTGACCGAAGAGGATACAGCAGATACGTAGGGTCAGATGGAAGAAACTGACTTGCTGTGGCGACCCCTGAAGGGAAATGCCGAAAGGAGAAAAAGAAGAACGCAAACCAAGAATAAGCAGTTTTATTTTTGGACAGTGCATAAAGTTTATTAGATGACATGAAATAAACCAAGAAACACACAAAGCCCAAAGTGTACTTACTTTTAATCAAGTTTTCCACCCGAAAGAAAAAGAAAAGTTTACAATGGCTTACTTTAATATGTCATTTCTAGACGTCAGGACTGACATTCTTTGCTACAGTATGTCTTGTTGTTTCGAGGTTGACAAATAAATCTCAAGAACACGCAGATCGTCTTCACATCTAACTAGAACCAGGTAGTAATAAGTTTGTTGTAACTGAATTTAAAGACAGATTCAATGTGCGTAACATTGCACCTTCTGTTTACACACCCAAAGATGCTTCTGCAAGTCAAGCTCCGTGAATCAAAAGCCCAACAACAAACTTGTGCATTAGAAAAACAAGCATGCCCTCTCCTGGGATGATAGAAGATCAACCCTGATCATTATCTAAGCCCTCCGTGACACATTTGTTTGTGTGTGACGTGAAAGTTTATTGATCCAGATTATATCAACCTTGGAACGCATAAACACCCCTGATTGCGTGACAGGTTAGGAAGTTGTTTGTGCAATTTGAAGGGAATTTTAAAAAAGCCAGAGCAGAACAACTCATTGACTATGTTCTAAAAAACTTTCTTTTTTTTTTTTTCAAACAAGCTTACAGACTGAGAAAGTTAAAGTTCCTGCCACTTCTTCAGCCTCAAATAAAAGGATTCTTGAAAAAAGTTTTAATCTTTTTTATCCATGTGGAATCTTGATGTAGAGAGAAATAAACACTGGAGAGCCTTGGTCTACTAAGCTGCCTCTCAGGACCACAATAACAAACATTTAATCACCTCACTGGACAGTAAATTTACAGTCCCACTGGGATGACAGCTTTGGTCGGCTCTCTGTTGTCATCAGAAGAGGATTATAAACTGTGAGTCAGCAAATGCTCTGTTATGAGCTGGCCCGATTCCTCAGATCTTCACCTGGCTGTGTCGAAATGTTTTGTTTTAGCTGATAGGTGCACCACAATGGCTCCAGTTTCCTATCCTTTTAATAGATTGAAGTTATGTTGGTGGATTTTAAGTTTCTCACCTTTCCAGATAAATAACAAAAGCTTTTTGTATTATAAATAAATAAATGAATTACTCTATTCATCCCTCACCGGGGAAATTTGTGTGCTGCACTCCTTACACGGCGCCAATGGTGGGAGAAGCGGGGGTTAGGTGTCTTCTCCAAGGACCCTAGACGTGCTCTCTGTGGGACGAGAACCCCCGGTCCCATGTGAAACCTCATGTTTGTGTTTCTAGTTATGTCTTCGTCAGTCTGTTATTTTCTACTAATCGAATTGAAAATACTTTATTAATCCTTGAAGGGAAATTTGGTGCTGCAGTGCAAACATCTCGATGCCTTCCCGGTCCGCTTACACGGAGTAAAAGCTGGCATCTGAACAGTTAAAAAAACAGTCCGCAGTGAGTCCATGGAGTCAGGCTTCAATGATGCACACCAAAGTGGCCCCTCCACATTCCTGTTAGGTCAGAACGAGCTTCCACTGTTCCTCCATCTTGCCAGCGAGCGATTGGATGTTACCCATGTCAACCGCAGGGACACTGGGCTCAAAGCGCTTCTTTTCAGATAGTCTCCTTCTCAGTTCTGTCAGGACTGCGCCGACTCTTCCAGCCACGGTGGATCTAATTCTAAGAGCTAGCTGCTGGTGGTGTGCACGCAAACAAAATGGGACAACTCCATGACCGGCAAAACAAGCCAGCGGGGAGCTAGCCGTTGAAAATAAAACTGCTAGCTTAAAAACAGCCGTCCGAAGTAAAACAATGCAGTCCAAAACGATGTCCAAAGATATTGGCCTTCTTGAGCATTTAAGAGTCAATGGCCCTAATTTATTAAGATTCGGGTATGTTGACGGTTTTGTAATGTCTTCTGAACTGCTTATCCCTGATGAGGTATGTGTGTGTGTGTGCGGGGGGTGCATTAGCATATTTTGGCTGATATCAGGTAAGAGGCATGATACACCCCGAACAAATTGCGAGTCTGTTGCGGGGCTACACACTGAGACAACCATCCATACAAACATTCATTTATAATCAACCAAACATGCATGTTTTTGGAGAGTGGGTTCAAACCTGAGAACCGAAATGAAACCCTCGCATACAATTGCGGAAACATACAAACTCCACTCAGAAAGGCCAGTGTTTCAAGCCTTGCCCTCACTTCGGGACTAAAACTCCTGACCTTCTTCTACTAACCACTGCACCAACGTGCAGCCCCATGGAAAGATGGTGTGACCAAAACGATCCACTTATCTGGATTTATTAAAACGACTTGACAGTACAATACGCACAAAAAAAAACAAAACACAGAAAAACAAAATCAAATGAACACTGGACTGGCAGTAAAAATGTAAATAATGATGTGGCCAGTCATTGCTACACTATATTATGAACTCATCACAAACTATTTGACCAGAATATTCATTTTAATAGTTAGTTGTCAGATAACTAAAATCTATTCCTGGCGACGCAGAGAAAATGTAGTGACCCAGCTTTCTAACGGTATGATGTACAGATATGCAGACGAACAGGGAGGTAATCTCCAAGTAATTACATTTTTGTGGTGATGCCTTTTACATGCAAATACGCTTCATAGCTGTGATTCATCAGTCAAAAGTTAACACTATGAAATAAAAAGTAGTAAAAAAAAAAGATGCACATATCACAAATTTTGAAGTTTTGTTTTATTCTAAAGTTACAACAATAGAAAAAAATACATGAAAAATAAGATGGGTGAGTCGATTTATGTCTAACTTTTCCAGACACTGATGCTGATGTATTGACAGATTTATACTGAAAAGGCCTCATATAGTAAGTATAGGCTGAGGGTTATAGTGATAACGTCAGAGAAAGTAACCTTCAAAGCAAAGTTTGAAAACTGCTTGGAGTTCGAGGTGTTTTGACAATAGCATTGCGTAATCTCACTTTGGAAGAAAATTACATGAAACAAGCACCACTGGCTTGAACCAGAAGAGAGTTGTTATGTCCTAGGGTTGTAGATGTAAATATCACACAGAAAAAAAGAAAAGGTCAGAATGTGAGTTCCTTTAAGCATGGGACTCTTATTTTTTGTTGCTAACTATTTTTGTTCAATTTTTTTTTTACTATTATTTAACAGGGACAGTGCATGATTATGAACATCTAGCCAACAAGAACTGACGTAAACATATTGGATTATAATAGCAAAGCTAATATGCATGTGTGGTCCCACAGGTAAAAAAAAAAAAAAGAAAAGAAAAGGTACACACTCCTCAGCCTCCCTGGGAAGGTCTATTCGGGAGTACTGGAGAGGAGGGTCCGTCGGATTGTCGAGTCTCAGATTGAAGAGGAGCAGTGTGGTTTCCGTCCCGGACGTGGAACTACGGACCAGCTCTATACCCTCTTCAGGATCCTGGAGGGGTCATGGGAGTTTGCCCAACCAGTCTACATGTGTTTTGTGGATCTGGAGAAGGCATTCGATTGTGTCCCTAGGGGACTCCTGTATGGGGTGCTCCGGGAGTACGGAGTCTCGGCGCCCTTAGTACGGGCTGTCCGATCTTTGTACGACCGGAGCCAGAGCTTGGTCCGTATAGCCGGCAGTATGTCAATTCCATTTCCAGTGAGAGTTGGACTCAGCCAAGGCTGCCCTTTGTCACCGATTCTGTTCATCACCTTTATGGACTGAATATCTAGGCGCAGCCGAGGCGTTTGGAGGGATCCAGTTGGGTGACTTCAGGATCAGAGATCTCTGCTTTTTGCGGATGAAGTGGTCCTGTTGGCTTCATCGGACCGTGATCTCCAGCTCTCGCTGGATCGATTTGCTGCCAAGTGTGAAGCGGCCGGGATGGGAGTTAGCGCCTCCAAATCCGAGACCATGGTCCTCGCCCGGAAAAGGGTGGAATGCCCCCTGCGGGTCAGGGACAGGGTCCTGCCCCAAGACTTAATCGGTTTAATCTGGCTAAAGTCTTCTTGGATAGGGGCACCTGAAAAGATACTTATTTAGATAGTTGTGTTTTACATCTGCTGCACTGCAGATTTCTCTTTAATAATTGTCATGTGATTGTGGCGACTCGCCTCGTATTTCTAACCATAGGAATAGTCTGCCAGCAAAAGATGTTCACAAGGGTTCAACAACCTTATACCGGTTTCAGGAAGGGAACTTAAGATTATTGGAAGCTAGGAGTGGAGGTTTGGTCTAATACTTTTATTATTTGAGTTAATTATTGATATTCAATAGAATCATTTATTGAGTTCTATTTTTGTACTTATAAATATTTATTTTTATACAGGTTGGGAAACTTTTCATGTAAACATTTTAATCTTTGTGTAAAAAGTTTTTCTGTGGTAACCTGGCATGATGGTAACTTCCAAAGGAGAAATCATATAAAGGTGGGACTTTTAGACTTTCAGTTGATTTTGTTTTTCCCTTTTGTTGTTAGATGCACATAACGTGGAGTCTTCCATGGATTTTTTTTTTTGTAATTTTGTGGAGATAAGCTCGACCGTTGCAACTATAGCGTCATAAGGAAGTAAGCATCTTGCCTGGGTGAGAGGTTGCGATGTGAAGGAGGAGGACCCAACTGCAGGGCATGAAAACAAGGTTTATTAACACAATTCAGGTAAGTATGTAAAGCAAAAGGCACAGGATTAACACAAGCTCAAATAATAACAGAGTTCAAATATGGTCAGGTAACCAGGGTGACCTGGCTGGAAGGGATTGTATGACCCGACAAAAAAAGTCTGTGTTGATTGTCTTAATATAGGCAGCAGGCTGATTATGCACAGCTGATATACATCAGGCCAATCACCCAGGTGTTCAGGATATGGTCGGAATCCAGGTAAGGGAGGACGGTCCAGGGCTCTGTCTAGTGGCAGGCGAAGGGATCCTAACACCCGATCTTGAACAGAATGTTTTCTCAATGATCTCTAAACCCAAGTCCCAAGACTTCTCTTGTGCTTTTACCACAATGGTGGCCTTCGAGACTATGAGCTCAGCATGACACCCTAAATTGCTTAAAATGTTGAAACACAATGATGGTACAAAGAAACTTTTTTAAAATAAATCCCACTGTCAAGGCTTGTTACCATGTACACTATATTTCAACATTATTGTTAGCCTTGAATGTTCTGGCTTTGAACAATCAAATCACGTTTTGTTTCAGACCCGACTCAGATACATGTTCTATCTTTCTTGTCCTTTTACTACAGCCTTGTGATTTTCCACTTTTCATCGGTACCAGCAAATATAAGCTATTATTTGCATTATTACACTAAATGAAAATAAATTATAACTATCAAGAGAAGCCTAGATAAACTGAAGAGGTTCAATTGGAAATCAGAAACATCCGGATGAACATCTTCATGGCTAATGACGGAGGTTAACAACAAATAACACTCATCTCTACCAATTCAAGCAACTAAGATACTTTGAAGCAAAGGGGAGAAAAGAACACCAAACTTTCTGTATGGTTAGTTGTGTCTTGTTTCTTTATTTCTGTAAAGCACAACGTGTCTTTGCACAAAAATGTACGATTCAAAAATCAATTTTAGTTTTTATTCTCTTTCTCAAGACTTAGTTGCATCTTATTAAAAGTAGATAGGCCCAGGTATTTTATGCACAAAGCCGGCTTTTCCCTCTGATTTCTGCCAACACGAGTTTAGCAGGACTTGACAAGACCATGGTTTGTCTCAGAGAACACAGGTTCATCATTTTATCCACCTTTTGGTTGTCAAGTCGAAGGCCAGATTCTCTGCCCATGAGTCCGCTGTCAATAGGAAAGAACTGACAAAAGCTAAAACCCACACAACCAAACAGAAAAACAAGACAACCTGAAGGAACTGAGCAAAGAACTGACTTGATTCATTATTCATTCTGGTGGTCCTCAGGGCGTGGTGAGAAGATGAGAGGGAATGTGATGGCTGAGGCAGGAGAGAGTGATGAAAGAGTAGAGACTCGAGGCAAGAATGAGTTGGAAAGTAAAGAAGGAGCAAAATGGTTTGGAAAAACTTAAACTATAGTCAGTTTGATGGAAATGGAAGTAAACTCAGGGCTAATGAGTTATTAGAGACAATTCTCTTTGGATGGATTATGGATATGTAAATAGTTTGTGATTGTGTTTGAGATTTAGAATAGTTTTTTTTTTTTTTTTTTAATATATTAAAGCTGCATGGTGGTGAATTGGTTGGGACAGTGACCTCACACGAAGGTTTGGGTTCCAGTCCCGGGTGGGATGAGACTTGAAAAGTTTCTTGTGAGGCCTGAATTTCCCTACGGGGATCAATAAAGTATCTATTTCAACTAATCTAATCTGAAACACTGGCCTTTAAATGTGGAGTTTGCATGTTGTCCCCATGGATACGTGCATTTAGTCCAGGTACTACAGTTTCCTCCCACTCTCCAAAAACAAGCATGTTAAGTTAATTGGCCACTACGAAATCACCGCGAGGAATGAGGTTGTGTTTGGCGACTTGATCGGGGTGTACCCTAACTCATGCCTGAAACCAGCCAGGATGGGCTCAAGCAACCTCCGTAAACCCATTTTGGATAAGTGGTTCAGAAGACGAAAGCTTGGTATGAATGAAAACGATTGTCCTTTGATTGAAGAAGACCTTTAATGACAGAATAAATTCAAATTTTATAAACTACATATAGTAAATTAATATTCACTCAAAAGGCTTCATAATTTTGTTTAACACATTTTTTGAGAAAAATAAATACAGATGCATATGCATTTATCTTTTTTTTTTTTTTTTTTGGAAGACCCCGATCACTATACTTCCCTGTTTATTGACAGTAGAGATAGAACTGATGACGGTTCCACACTAAACAATCTAAATCTAATTAGCTTTAAAATGATAAAATATTTCATTACTTTTTGAATTGTTAAAATGTAGCTGACCTAAGTTCAAATTCAGAGATACGTTCCATAGCTGAAATTTGCAAAAACATTCAACCATTACCCGAAATACTGTAAAGATTAATTTTCACTTTAAAAAAAAAAAAAAACTTCTTAAACTGAGAGCCACGCTATTGTAGCTTGAAACATTTCAAATCAATTACACGATCATATGCTATCAAATCAAATTGTATTTGTAATGCACTTTTCCAACACAAAGTTACACAAAGTGCTGAACCGAACAACTAAAAACTAAAAAAACATTCAAATCCAGACCAATAAAAAAACAGTAAGTCATAAACAAGTATCCATCCAAAATCACACACTCATACAAAACACTGCATACGTAGGTCGACATTCACACGGTCCCCACCCGACCCCTCATACGCCCATCCTTCCCCGATCCCCATTTTACCTGAACCGCTTGCTACTGTCTCTTTAACTGAAATAAAAGTAAACATCCAGCCTGATGCTGCTGTGAGGAAATAATAACTGGGGATCGATCCACACCAGGTGTCCGCCTGCCCATGACTGCAGCGGCCAAAACCATAGGGGTCCACCCAGCTCCCTGGGAGACACAGGCACCACAGAAGCCACCTGGCTAAAGTGAGGCACCCGCACCACCCAGCTTAGTCAGACCCTCACAGAGAAGACCCCACAGACTGAGCAGGCAGAGCTCATGGGATGGGGGATCCCCATGAGGAAACACTGGAATAAGACACAGAATAAAACAATAGAATAAAAACTTTGTTTGGTTTATGTTGTTAAATGGTAATTAATTCATGTTCAATGTTCTTTTGTGCTTCACACACAGTTGTATTACGTGTCTCTAGTACAAGAAGATTAATTAACAGCAGATATCTGCAGATGTTTTAAAACAGATTGAACTGTCTTTGGAACATTTTCTATTTTGAACTCAGAAGTTTTATTCAGTCATAATAAAGTTTAACACTTGGTTAGTAAATAACTTTGTAAGTAAAATTTTACTTTTGCAAATATAGCTAGACTTTGTAGCATTGGTGCATACGAGCCAATAGATGTATCTCATTTTTAATTCAGGTGGTCCAAAACTGGCCCCGCAATACACAAGTGACTTGTACAAGGTGTACTGTGCCTCTCTTGGATCCCCCGGTAACCCAGCAACCCATGTTGTATAGGTGGTTAGAAGATGAATGAATATGTAAAACCTTGATATTTCACAAATGTAAATTTTTATGCAGAATTTTATTTTCTGTATAAATGTAAACTTGGAAAAGTTCCCATCTTTTTCAGTTATTATCGGCCTGACTGAACACAATAGAAAAAAAATCTGTCAAGTTCATGACATTTGATTTTCTCTGGACCCCAGGTTACACTCAGAAGTGGTGCTGACATTTAGACATTCAGAACTTCTCATGGTACAATAAGCAAATGAGTAAAACACTCATCTGGAAGGAGCGTCATCAACCCCAAACATCCTCAGACTGATCCAGCTCAGGACAGTTTCGTGCACAAGGAGGTATTTATTATTCCTATTAGTGCATGATGAGCTGTTTGCTTTGAAGGAAAATCCAGTCTGATTTACGAATAGTCCTCTGGAAACGTATGTTTTTTAACCAACAGCAAACTTTACTTTTCAAGCAGACACGATTCTGACTAATCTGCATCCTGTTTGGCTCAGAAAATGCTGCAGAACTTAACCTCTGAGCAGAAACTATTCACATGAACCTCAGGACAAACTAAACTCTGCTCTCTCTTATTTGGCCCTCAACAAGAAAAAAAGGCTTCTTTCCAACCTTACAGCTAATATTAAGAGTCAACACATTACTTTTTGCCAACAATCACACACACATAGAGGAATGCCAAAGGACACACAACCTCTTGTTTTAATATTGTCACTTCACATTAAGGATGTCTACCCTGGAACATCTGCTGGAGGCTGAGGCAGGAAACATCTTTACATAAGCTACACGTAGTCAGAACGCAAATCCATATACCTTCATATATGCATAGGTTGCAGAGACATATATAATAAGTATAGATGTATAAATATGGATCACCATACAAGTATACTGGCCTGGTCAGTAATGACCCTTTTCTCCAGAGGGTTGACTTTGGTCAGAGGGACAGATTAGATCAGCAACGTTTTACTTTACCTGCAAACCTGCTCTCTATCCTCGTTTTGATTGTCAGTCACACTGTTTCCGTATTTTATCAATTAGTCTGAACCTTTGTTGTTTCAGGAATCTCTTTGGCACAAATCCAAGTTTTTGTAGCTACAAAGTACATCCGATGGCGGTAAAACTTGACCAATACTTTTTGAACAAAATTTTTGTTACGTCTTCTGAACCACTTATCCCTAATTAGGGCGCAGGGAGTGTCGGAGCCTATCCCGACTGCTTTCAGGCAAGAGGTGGGGTACACCCCAAACAGGTCGCCAATTTGTTGCGGGGCCAGACTCTCACAACCATCCACACACATACACTCATTCCTAAGGGTAATTTGATAGTGGTCAATCAACCTAACACATATGTTTTTGGAGGATGGGAGGAAAGTGGAGTATTTAGAGGAAACCCTGGGATGCACAGGGAGAAAATGCAAACTCCACACATAAAGGCCAAAGTTTCAAGCCTTGCCCCGTGTTCCGCGGCTCGAAACCCAACCGTCTTGCTGTGAGGCCACTGCGCTATCCTCGGCGCCACCACACAGCCCCTGGGTCAATTCTATCGATAAGATATCTATGATCTATCTATCTATGATCTATGAATATTCTATGAATATTTTCATGGATTTTGTGAAGAGATGAAACAAACAAAAAGCCTTTCATGGATAAAATATTATAATTAAAACTGTTTACAAAGACTTGTTGTCTATATTTGGATGGAGATCAAAATTACCAGCTTTGCTTGTTTGAATGTACGAAGACCTCCATCAAGTAAATATCAAGGTTAATACATTAATGTATCCCAGACTTACAGTATGTGGGTCCTGGTATTAAAGAATGAACATGCCAAAACCACACAAAGTGTCTTGACTTTGTTTAATTACTTCTTCTAAGTTATTTATTGTTTCCAGGCATCACTGCGGGGACTATAGCTCAGACAACTTTCTTTCTCTTTCTTTGCACAGAGAAAACAAGAGGTGTGATCTCGCCTTCAGACATCTAATGTAACCCCATCCTCGGGTAGCTCTGCCAGTCTGACATCTTTCCACAGCTTTCCTTCTGTTTGAGGGGGAAAAAAAAAACAGGGGCTTGCAGGGCGGTTTCACCAACACTCATCCTTACCGACACCACACGTGAACGCCTTTGCTCTGAAGGCGTTGGACTGTGAATCAGGGACACTTTAACTTCAGATGAGAGGATGTTGTCCTGGTGTGCTGTGTTGTGGCTTATACTGTAGGTGTTATAATCTATTTTATTTGATCAAACATGGAGTTTGTTGCCAGGTAACAATAACTGAACTACCGTCGTCATGCAGTTTTACTTCAGAAAACTTGTCTTAATTTTATGAGCATTTGCCATCATTACAGATGAAGAAAGGAAGTCAGAGAGGCCAAACTGAGATGGTTTGGACATGTGCAGAGAAAAGAGAGACAGTACATCGGCAGGAGGATGCCGGGTTTGGAACCACCAGGCAGGAGACCTAGAGGAAGACCAAGAGAAGGGTCATGGATACACTGAAGGAAGACATGAAGATAGTTGGCATGGCCGAAGAGGATGTAGCAGATAGGGTTAGATGGAAGAAACTAACTTGCTGTGGCTGTCAGGATTCCCTCTCCTGCAGCCAGAGGGAGCCCTGGATGTTCCTCGTCACCCTGATGCCACACATCTGTGGACCCTGCCATCTATTAAAGGGCAATCACCCTGGAGTTCCATGTCGGGTCACACCATCCCTTCCAGCCAGGTCTCCCTGGTTGCCTGACCATGTTTGAACTCTTATTATTTGAACTTTTGAAATCCTGAGTTAATCCGGTGCCCTTTGCTTTACAGACTTACCTGAATTGTGTTCAATAAATCTTATTTTGATGTCCTGCATTTGAGACCTCCTCCTCCTTCCACATCACAACAGTGGCGACCTTTGAAGGGAAATACCCAAAGGAGAAGAGAGATAAAGATATACAATCCTGGTTTTGCTAATTTCTACCTTCATATTTGTCACATTTGAGCAATTAATGCAATAAAAAGCAACTTTTACCATTTTGACCTGAAACGTTGCTAAAATTATTTTGGTTCTTGGCCATGTAAAAAATCTAACATGGTCTAAAAAGTTGGAAATCTTTGAAAAAAGAGGGTACGCCTTTAAGAAAATATTAACTATTGCACTGCTATACGCACCACCGCAAATACATTTCCAAACAAACACATTTGTTCCATAAGAGTTCGCCTTGTGTTACTATTCCTTTACAACTGAGTCATAAGAAAAGAAAAGCATGCATCTACATCTGTGAGTTATGTAGAACTGTGCAGCCACCTGCAAACCTACTCCATTTTTAGGGCTGTTAATAAATATTAAGGTGCAGACGGCTGTGAGATGGAGGCACGCTCTAACAACACAACAGCCCACATATATCATAATTAAGCTATCACACACATGGCTGAAGTTTACTACACATTTTAAATGTATTTGTGTATATCACAGAGAGGCAATTGGTGGTTATCGGCTTGTGGCGGCTTGACAGATAATCAACTTCTGTTTCGTAGCAAAGACATAAAGCATATTGTGGGAGTGCCGGCACAGATCCAGCCAGCAGTGAGCAAGGGTAATTATGTACCAACTGATATTCAGAGTAAGTCATTTACTGGTGGCTCAAAGAAGGATTTATCCATTTTCTACACCTGAAACAGTTGTTCCAGGTTGGGAACACTGTTTTTCTCAGACAAAGAAGACCCACTATCTGTAGATCCTAAACACAAGTGGTGGCAGGATTGAGTGAGAGATGGACCAACAGATTGGGGCTTGTTAACAGAGAAGTGGGCACTAATATGGTCTGGTGTAGTTATCTGAGTCGAATGTTGAGCACATGGACACAAAGAGTCAAAATGAGATGCTTCTGAACCCGATGTCTCCTTCTGCCAAACCTTGGAAAATTGATGAAAAATCCATTTATTGACAGACAATCTAAATCAAAATCTCATCGGGGATCGAGCATCCATCACAGCTGCCACTGGATGTGTAGCTATAAAATACACACTCACCTACAGGGATGAAGTTACAAATGAGTTCAAGAACCATGTTGTAAGCAAACGCAGACGCAAGGTGAAAACAACTGAACTTTACAAAGAAGGAAACTATTTAGGAGTCAAGCCAAAAACTTTCAATCAATAAATATAAGCAGGGTAAATGTCCTATCTGGGAAACAAGCAATTTTGGTATCATTCCAGAGGTGAGATGGGAAATCTACTTTCTTTTAAAACTTACTTTCCAGAAAATTTTGTCTGTCAGTTCGTCCATCTGTCTATCTATATATGTATAAATATATATTTATTTTATACAGACACATACATAGACACGATCATATCTACATACACATTATACGTTAGCAGAAAACAGGTGTTTATATTCAAACAGATACATGCATTGTCATGATCCCCTCCCCTGCTCCCAGAGGAAGCTGTGGATGTTCCTCATCCCCCGATTAGGATCACCTGAGATTGATTCCTGATTCCACACATATGTGGACCCTGCCTGCCATCTATTTAAGGGCAATCATATCAGACTTCCTTGTTGGGTCTTACCTTCCTCTCCAGCCAGGTCTCCCTGGTTGCCTGACCAAGAACGCATTCTGAAAATAACCTTTTGCCATGCCACTGAAACTTTGTTTTTCTTTTCACAGTATTAATGGGCTTCCAAATTCAAATAAACCATGTTTTCTGTCTGCAATTGGGTCCTCTTCTTTCCACCTGCACACAGCTTCAAGACATGCATAAATGTTTGGGTTTTTTTTTTTTCATATTTGGTTTGGGTTTAATCAAGTTCTTTCTTGCTAATATTACTTAAAGACGGGCACTGTGGGGGTAATTGTTCTGATCTCAATCCAATAGAAACATGTTTTTTGTTAACTCAGAAATGCTTTTAAATACATTTATCCAATTTTTCACTTAGTCCCACCCCCTGGGGACATGCACAACACAGCGTAAATCTAGTCTGAGGAAGTAAATACAATATAAAGTGAACTTCCTGTCAGGATCAATAGTGAGTAGAAAGCGCACATGATGATGAAACACTTCCTGCTTATGTTGGAATGTGGGTGTGGTGAAAAACAAAATCCACGGCTAAGAGAAAACAGGTATTCAAATAGTAAACAAACATTGGATGAGAGTGCTTGCAAATTTCTCAAACATACTTTCGTTCCGTCATCTTCTGCTTATCCGGAGCTGGGTCGTGAAGGCAACAGCTTCAGACGGGAAACCCAGGTTTCTTTTACTCCGGACGCATTCTCAAGCTCATCCGGGAGGATCCCGAGGCGTTCATTCTAACCAGATGCCCGAACCACCCCTTCTGGCTTCTCTCGACTCAGGGGAGCAATGACTGTACTCTAAGCTCCTCCTGGATGGCAGCCCAGTCCTGTATCTCTGATCGAGAGTCCAGCCACGCTGTAGAGTAACCTCGTTTCAATTGCTTGTATCGTAAATACAAGCATACAAGCTGGGTCGTGAAGGCAACAGCTTCAGACAGGAAACCCAGGCTGAACCATTCTAGCCAGATGCCTGAACCACCCCATCTGGCTTCTCTCAACTCAGAGGAGCAATGACTGTACTCTGAGCTCCTCCTGGATGGCAGCCCAGTCCTTATCTCTGATCGAGAGTCCAGCCACGCTGTTGAGGAACCTCATTTCAATTGCTTGTATCCTAAATTTTGTACTTTCAGTCACGACCCACAGCTGGTGACCATAGGTGAGGGAAAGAACGTAGATTGACTGGTAAGGCGAGGGCTTTGCTTTTCGCTGCAGCGAACTGAATATTTCTGATGCCACACCGATCCGTCTGTCGATCTCCCATTTCATCTTTCCCCCACTCGTGAACAAGACCCTGAGATACATAAACTCCTTCAGGACTCTGACACAGGGGTACTCCACCCTTTTCCGGGCGAGAACCATCAGCTCTGATTTGGAGGTTCTGATTCCCATCCCGACTGCTTCAAACTCAGCAGCAAATTGGTCCAGTAAGAGTTGGAGATTGAGGCGCGATGAAACCAACAGGACCACATCATCATCAAAAATCTTCTCAAACATGCATGAATGAAATTGAAAGCCACTTCAGGTATGTTTTATAACATTTTGCTGAGAGAGTAGCCTCACAATCTAGTTACCGTAGCCTTACTCAGACACTTCAAATAGCTGATGAAAAAGAAAAGACTGAGAGCTGATTCTAATAAAAATCTGAAATACCAAACAGGATTCATGGCCATATCGTCAACCTTGACGTGTTGATGTTAAACTCTAATGAATCTGAAGCATCATTCACCCAACGCTACGACTTTCTGTCAAATGTTGTCTTTCCTGAGGCTCATACCTTTTATATTCTTTACACCACCATTTATAGAATAAGTTACAGGTCAAAAGGGTCGATGTTTTCTTTAGTCCTCGAGCTAAAATACCCGCTGGTGCTCCTCACATGAGAGATTATGTAACAGATCTGATTTTACTGACATAGTCAAGTTCTGTTTTGTTCCACCATGCTGTTTGGTCTAGAGACAGTGCTACTGAGGAAAAGACAGGAAGCAGAGATGGAGGTAGCAGAGATGAAGATGCTGAGGATGTCTCTGGAAGTGACCAGGATGGACGGGATCAGAAATGAGTCAGAGGAACAGCAGATGTTAGAGGTTTTGGAGATAAAGTCCGAGAGGCCAGACTGAGATGGTTTGGACATGTACAGAGAAGAGAGACCGAGTACATCGGCAGAAGGATGCTGGGTTTGGAACCACCAGGAAAGAGGGCTAGAGGAAGACCAAAGAGGAGGCTCATGGATACAGTGAAGGAAGACATGAAGATAGTTGGCGTGACCGAAATGGATGCAGCAGATAGGGTTAGATGGAAGAAACTGACTTGCTGTGGCGACCCCTAATGGGAAATGCCAAAAGGAGAAGAAGAAGAAGAGTCAAGTTCTGTTTTGCTTTAACCTGCTTTGTAAAGCTAGTCATATTTGGACATTTTCATCTAGACAATATGTATGAGAGTTTGGTAAAATAGTCAAAAATCGCAAAGACATTGAAGATTTCTGACCGCTTTTTTTTTTTTTTTTTTAATCTAACAGGAAAATCCTACCTGTCTGCCCACATTTCCCCAGTGGGATAAACAATCATACCGACCTGTATTAATGCTTCAGAACAAGTTATTTGAGATTCTTGTGAAGTCTTCACCAATGTGTTTTTCAGACAAAATCTCATCATATTTTAGAAATCTTAATGCCCCGCAGTCCTGGCTTTGAGCATACAATTTCGCCCTTTTGCCTCTGGATTCAATACTCATTAACACATTTTTCATTCTTTGTCATTTACGGGCCCTCTCAGCAAAAAGGGTGCAATTCATTCAAAGGGTCTTGTTCTCCGGGGTTTTGGAAAGACTAGTTGTTAATGGTATTCATTAAAAGATTCTTTTTTCTGGTGGCAAAAGAGGAAGTAACTTTTGACTGGATCTGACATTGAACTTCAATCATACTCAGACGAACACACACATGCATGTAAATAAAAGTATGACGTGCATATTTATTCCGTTCCGTTATCTTCCGATTGTTCCGGGGTCAGGTCGCGGGGGCAACAGCCTCAAACAGGCAGCCCAGGCCCCTCTCACCCTGGCTGCATCCTCCAGCTCACCCGGAAGAATCCCAAGTCGCTCCCCGGCCAGCTGTGAGACATAGTCTCTCCAGCAAGTCCGGGGTCTGCCCCTTAGTCTCCTCCCGGTAAGACGTGCCCAAAACACCTTGCCCGCGAGGCGCTCGGGAGGGCATCCTGACCAGATGCCCAAACCACCCCATCTGGCTCCTCTCCACCTGGAGGAGGAGCGGCTCGACACCGAGCTCCTCTCAGATGCCAGAGCTCCTCACCTGATCTCTAAGTGAGAGCTCAGCCACCCTGCGGAGAAAGCTCATTTCGGCCGCTTGTACCCGCGATCTCATTCTCTCGGTCACCACCCACAGCTGGTGACCATAGGTGAGGGTAGGAACGTAGATCGACTTGTAAATCGAGAGCTTTGCTTTTCGGCTCAGCTCTCTCTTTACCACGACGGACCGATGCAGCGTCCTAGTTATTGCTGACGCCGCACCGATCCGCCTGTCGATCTCCCGCTTTATCCTTCCCCCACTCGTGAACAAGACTCCGAGATACTTAAACTCCTCCACTTGGGGCAGGACCCTGTCCCTGACCCGCAGGGGGAATTCCACCCTTTTCCGGGCGAGGACCATGGTCTTGGATTTGGAGGCGCTAATTCCCATCCCGGCCACTTCACATGGATATTTATTGTAACATTAAAAGCAAACTTTAGTAGTTGTTGTTTCCATCGGGGTACATTGTGTTCAGTCTTTGCAAACCTTGCTTGCAGGCAGAAGAAGGTGCAGAAAAAAAAGTCCAGACCTTTCTGAATGCACACTGATCTTCCACTGAGTAATTTCTCATTGCGTGCATCTGCGTTGAGGTCAGATATATTTACCAGGCTGCTTCAGGAATTCCATCGGAATCACATGTTCCGTGACACGAATGCTGCCGTGCAAAGAAAAAGGTCGTCCATAATTGAAACTGTGACATTGAAAAGGCAGGATGAAGGGGTAATTAAAGGTCTGCTTTGGTCTAGAAACGTGGAATTATTCTGCCATCTATTGGCAGCAAGTGTTTCGTGCTCTATGAAATTAATGGAAATTGTCCATTTTTCTTCTCAAAAACTCCAGGAACATGAGCTCACAGTGTGACTTTACCAACTACTAACAGCAGGAAGTCGGCTGAAATGGAACTTTAGTGATATAGATCTTCATCAGCAGTAATTTTTCTTATAGGTGGTGGATTATCTTTTTGTGAAACTTGTGATTGGCTAGAGGCCTGTGCAGGATGTAACCCTACCTTCTGTCTTCTTCTCAGCTTGCATTGTTCTACTTAACTTGGTTTGGGAAATGAATGGAAAACATTTTATAGGGTACATGAAACAACTACAACCTCTGCACCTCACTGAGATAATGAACGGTTTAAAAATAGATTATTACAGGGTTACGTGCAAAGTAAGTCTTGGATATCGTCATCGTCAAATTTTATTTGTTTTTTATGTAACTGTTGACGACATTATTCTCAAAAATGATCAATACAAACCAAAGAGGGTCTGGTTTTAAAATATTTTAAAACATTACAAAAATATTACAAAAAACATTTGAAATATTACAAAATGTTATAAAAACATTTTAAATATTACAAAATATTATAAAAACATTTGAAATATTACAAAATATTATAAAAACATTTGAAATATTACAAAATATTATAAAAACATTTGAAATATTACAAAATATTATAAAAACATTTGAAATATTACAAAATATTATAAAAACATTTGAAATATTACAAAATATTACAAAAAATACGTTAAAAAAGTATAAGTTCTTCAAAAAACGTTAAAACATAACAGTCATTTTATACGTAGTTTTTTGTTCAATGATACTTTTACGTTGAAGGAAATTTCTGAATTGCAAAAAAACCCAGTTTAATTTCACTGCTCAATTTATTCAGAAAATGTAATATTTAAAACTGAAAAACATCTTGAAACACGAATCAGACACATCAATTCTAACATTAGACAGTCTTTTTAAAATAGTATAGTTTGTAACAAATCGATATCTTTATTACAACTAAATTACATTTCATTTTATAAAAACCTCTAACTCTTGTAGAAACAAGTTCTTTGAATTTTGAACTTTTTTTAAACCAAATAAAGAATTAGTTGGTTCAAAATGCCCCACTTTGATGTATTGTAATATTTGGTGACCTACCTGATATGGACGAGTAAAGGACACGTTTTACAAGTTTAAATCTATATGGACTTGCAGCGAATGATGAAGTTTTTATGAAACTTTTCTGTTTCAAATGTGCTGCATAGATAATTCACACAAGGGTTATTTGTAATTAAAATATACTTAGAAATCACATTATGCTGCCATTAAAAGAGCAATTTTTTTTGCTGAACAAGTACAGTTTTCAAAACGTACTATGCATCTCATCAGAAGTGATTTTTATAATTAGCTACTTGTTCCAGATGCCATTAAAAGACTAATTAGGCTTACTTTTTTTTTTTTTTATGGAACAATTGCTGATCAAGGAATTAATTCTTTAAGAAAAAGCACTTTTCTCCATCTTGCAGCTGAATCTGGCAACAAAAAAAAAAGTTGTTCAACTTCATATTGATAAGACACTTTTATTCATACGTATATAAATTTCACTGGGGTTAAAAAATTTGGAGTTCTGCAAGTGTTTATTGTTTTTCTGTTAGATCTCATCAGACAAATATGGTACATATCAATAGATTAAAGCTGCAGGAATTCTTTGAAACCCATAGATCTAGTCTTTCTTTGTAAAGAACTTGGACAGATCTCACTGTGCCCAGTAGATGGAAGTAAAGAAACTTTGTCCATTAGAGTTCAAAAGTGGAATTGGGAAATTTATCACATGATGTTATGATAAAACTTCAGTCTAAAAGTAGCCATACGTCAATAATAAAGATGTGTTCACAATCAAAGACTCCTGACTCTTCATCTTTGTATCTTATCAGAGCATACGCTCAATAAAAAATGCGTTGTCAAGTCAATGGATCACTACTGTAATTTAGACACTTTTCTCAGCAACCTCAGACATCTGTATGAAATAAAAATGTGCTCCCTGTTCATCAGTAATTCAAAATGAAAGAAACAAAAATCATCCTCGTGCTCATCACTGGCACTGGATGAACTTTGTCGAAAATTAATTATGAATAGACGGATAGCCTTTTTTCAGCCTTTTAGTTAGAAAATGTCTCCAGTTCACATATTTCATTCTTATACAATGTTTAAAGTTCAGAGGTTTCAGAACAGTGTTAAAAATAGTGGGAACTTTTTGGAAGTAATATACAGTTTGGTTTCTAATTTTGAAACATACCTCACACTATGATTAATAAGCCGGCAAATGAAAGCGATCACAATAACAAACTCACCAAGATGACGTGACTTGTTTAAAGTGTTGTTCAAAGAAATGAAAAGCAACCTTTTTAAACCCTGTCGAGATTTGAGAATGAGGAATCAAAAGACAGGCAAAGGACACAAAGAGTCAATTTAAATAATGGGATTTTTAATTTTTTTATTAACCCCAAACTATAACAAACCAGGTGGTTCTCTAGAAGAGGTCAACTAAAGAGAACAGTACTTTAAAAAAGTGCAAATCAAATAAATAATATTTAACTCAAAGGAAAACAGACCTAAATTAACGACACAGAATGAGAACTTATATATGGGGTTGGACAAACTAATCAGGACACACAGGGGGGGAACAAAAGCTAAACAAAGACCTAACTGAACTAAACCCAAAAAACACCCCCACTGACCAGAAGTGGATGGTTTGGTCCGATTACTCAACACCCAGCCTTGCCCTGATAAGCCAGGAGGAAGCTTTCCTCTCCATGATGAGATTGGGATGCTTCCGCCATCACAATCTGCTTCTTCTTTCGGCATTTCCCTTCAGGAGTCTCCACAGAAAGTCGGTTTCTTCCATCTAACCCTATCTGCTACATCTTCTTTGGTCACGCCAACAACCTTCATGTCTTCCTTCACTGTATCCATTAACCTCCTATTTGGTCTTCCTCTAGGCCTCTTTCCTGGTGGTTCCAAACCCAGCGTCCTTCTCCCTATATACTCTCTCTCCTCTGCACATGTCCAAACCATTTCAATCTGGCCTCTCTGACTTTATCACCAAAACCTCTAACATGTGCTACTTCATCACAATGAGGAAATTAAACGAGGATTTGAAGGAGCCCAATGTAACAGTGAACTTTACCAGAGACAAGATGATTATTCCAAGGTGACCCTATCAATGGGAGCAAGGGACATAGCACACAGGAAACAGTGTGACAATCTGTATTAATGTGTATTCATTTATATTCATCATATAGTAAAAAAAAAAAAAAAGTCAAATAAAACAGAATGATTTGTATTGGAAATTTGTAAGAATTAATTTGCTAAATATTTTAACTTTTGGTAAACTGAGAGATTGGGGAAACATTTCATTTAAATTTGTCATTTGTTTACAGGGATTATGTAGTTAACTGATAACATTATGTCATCTGATCATCATATTTGGTAAGTTGCTTTAAAAAAATACATTTGAGATTGCCTGAATACTCCCCCAAGGTATGACTCTTTTTAAAGATTAAAAACAAGAAAAAAAATCATTCTCAAAAAGTCTCACAGTTTCAAGAAAATTTTTAGAAATTAAAAAAAAAACTATTTTAAGACCATAAAGTATTATTGCCTAGATCTTTAAATTTGCCGGATTTTTTAAATCTTTTTATTTTTTGACCTAACTACAAAGAAATGTACTCTATGTTCTGGGTTTTTTTTTCCACTTGAAATGTTGAATTTTATTAACATTAGAAAATAAAAAGAGAAATTTGTGAATGAAAAAAAAATGTTGCACCAAATTTGACTGCTTAATGGTGGTGGGACTTTGGTGTTTGTTTCTTTTGATTCCTGGAAGATATAGAGAACCCCCGGATCCCCCATTCCTCCTAAATAACATTAGTGTCACTTTTTACTTCCCGAACAACATGTCGTGACGCGTGTTTGCTTCGATCACAGACTGACGTAGGTTTACTGTATATCAGATTGTCACTGACCTCTTCACTGAGACTCAACCCAGAGTGAACCAGCTTTTTCAGCCACACCTGCTCTTCACCACCAATAGGCATCGACCAAACATCTGCACGTCTGTCTGACCCTGCAGAGTTCAAAGACACAAACATCATGTGCATTTGTTTTGCAGAGATGTGGTGTGTAAGCTTACGTAATGTGCAAAACCTTGCTTTCGTTAGACCTCAACTTTGTGCATAATTAATAAAACTAATGAATAAATTTATGGTCATGTAACGTAATGTATGTTACTTTTTTATTTTATTTTTTTGTGGTTGCTAAGAATTGAGAAAAATCTATCACAAATATCATTTTTATAAATGTGTCTCCCTTCAAAAATGGATATTAATTTGACTTTTTTTTTTCATTTTGAAACACCTCCACATGGCTCTCATATTAACAGGCTGGTAACCACGATACAAGCTTGAAAGCACTAGGTCAGACTGAATTTTACATAATTTATAACACCACTTAGATTACCATGCTTCTCAGACTACTAAATCATTCTAACTCTCTCTTTCAAATAAAGAGTCATTTCTGTTACTTACAAAAATGAAATAGCAGGTTATTTTTTACAGTTTTTCGGAAGATTCCTCAACTTGATTTTACTTGGATGAGAACATTCCAAACTTGCTGAAGTAATGGTAGGGGTTTAAAAGTGAACTCCAGTTATCCACCATTAGATTTTGTGTAATCTGTGAAATAGTTACGCACTATGTTCAAATGAAAAATTTGGATTTATTTAGAAAAAAATAGAAAGATTTAAAGCAAGAATTGGTTCTAAAAGATGAGTTGTGGAAAATACAATTAGGATGTACAATAATCTTTTCACAAATTATTTTCTTTCATTTTTCTTCCAGATTTGAATCAATACCTTGTTGTTTGAAAATATCTTCTTGGTAGACACAAAAAGTTGTATCATAAAAATACAGTACTTCGGACTTTTCTTTTTCTTTTTTTTTTTTTTTTGCACTTTTTTTTTGCAGTTTCATCCAAAAGTTTTAGAAATAATAGAAATGTATTAAATTGTCCAGTTATATAAAATTGAAAAAAAAATATTACAGTATATGGGATTGCTTAAGTTTTAAATTTGATCTGAGATATTTTGCACCAAAGCAAATTTACCAAATCCAAAACAGTGCTTGTTAAAATCAATACAGTAAATTCACGGATAAAACATCCTATAGAGGACTCGTATATCTGCAAACAAGATAAATTCTTTTCACAAACTTTTTCTATTTTAGACTAAAGTTAAAATTTTAAATCTGTCACCCATACTAAACAAAATAGAGGGCCATGTGGGATCAGCTGCAGCTTGAACCTCAGACAGCAATCTGACCAAAGTGTTTAGTCATTGAAAAGTGATACAAAAAAACGTCAGGCTACTCTGGATACTTGACCTCCCACACAACCCCGCACACATCCAGCCATTCAGCAAAGAAAGTAACGAAGCATTAAGGTATTCTGTACTGGTGCAAAAAGACAAACTTATGGTATTTTTTTACGTATATTTAAACTATTTACATTTTATTTACAAAGGATTTTTTTAACACCACAAGCCTAGGAATGAGACTAGAAACCTTATAATAGGAAATTTTATTAATGTGATTTAACTTTAGTTGTAATATGTGAAATGCCTTTTTTTGGCCAAAGGACTTGCGCAGGTGGGTGGTGACCGAAAGAATGAGATCACAGATACAAGTGGCTGAAATAAGCTTCCTCCGCAGGCCGGCTGGGCTCTCACTCAGAGATCGGGTGAGAAGCTCTGCCATCCGGGAGGAGTTCGGTGTCGAGCCGCTCTTCCTTCAGGTCGAGAGAAGCCAGATGGAGAGGTTGGGGCATCTAGTCAGGATGCCCCCCCAAGCGCCTCGCATTTGAGGTGTTTCGGGCATGTCCCACCTTGAGGAGACCAATAGGCAGACCCCGAACCCGCTGGAGACACTTTGTCTCACAGCTGGCTGGGGAACAACCCAGGATCCTTCTGGGTGAGCTGGAGTATGCAGC
This sequence comes from Neostethus bicornis, assembly GCA_902685375.1. Classification (NCBI taxonomy): domain Eukaryota; kingdom Metazoa; phylum Chordata; class Actinopteri; order Atheriniformes; family Phallostethidae; genus Neostethus; species Neostethus bicornis. Next base: position 5,695,820 of record CACRXE010000076.1, on the reverse strand, counting down.
TGGGGTGAGAGAATTCTGGGCTACCCGTTTGAGGCTGTACACATGTTTTTATGTTTCCAAGCATTCACCAACAGGTGTTATTTATCATGTCCTACATACTTCATTGAAACTTTTCTTCTACGTTTGTATGAATCTAAATGCAACAATCGACAGGTGATTAAACAACGAACATGAACTTGTTACGTTTTGTGTAAAGTAGATATGGTGATGCTTCATTTTCCATGATCTGTAATGTCAAGAATTCGGAGTTTTCTTCAGGATGTTTGTCCGACTGGGTTGATGTTTTGAAATCAGTCGAGGCATTCATTTATTCATCTTCTGAAATGTCCATCGCTTACGAAGTTGCAGAGGGTGCCAGAGACGTTCTGGCTGATTTCAGGCGAGCGGCAACATACACCCCGAATAGATCACCAGTCTGTGACGGGGCCACATAGACACAGACAACCATCCACACACACTCTCATTCCTGGGAACAAATTTTTTTATAGCCACCAATCAACCTAACATGCAGGGTTGGAGGGTGATGGAAACTGGAGTACCTGGAGAAAACCCAGGCATACACAGGGGAAATGCGCAAACTCCACACAGAAAGGCCAGTGTTCCAAGTTTCGTCCCCTCCTGGGACTCAAATCCCCAACCTTCTTGCTGTTATGCCCCTGTGCTAACGACTGCGCCATCCCAGTCGAGGCACGTCTGGTATATATTACACTTTTAACAAGCGAGACTGGATCTAAAAAAGAAATTCAGTCAGAAAGACCCAGGTATTTACAGAATAGTATCCCAATAGATTTAAATATTTTTTCTGCCAATGCTATTTCGTTCAGACAGAAAAAAATGTGTTTAGGTACATCATCATCTCCCTATGTAATAACATTTCTAAAATTATGGAAATCTTCTCACAAGGTAACACAGAAAACTCTTTAATCCGTTCATTGCTTCCAGATGGTGCTATTGCGATGCCTCATTATCAGACTGTCTTAAACAAGCATGGAATTGTCTGCAGCTGCTCCAAAATGCTCGCAGGAATGATTCTGTAAGAAAAAAAAATCAGAGGAAGAGACCATGTTTTTCCTTCAAGTTTTGCTTGTTTTCACTGTTCCTTCATCCGTATTTAAACAGACTTAAACATCTTTTCTTCAATTCAATTTTATTTGTATAGCCCAAAATCACAGTATTTTCGTCTCAATGGGCTTCACAAGAAAAAGAGGAATGTGTTAACACAAATACGCAGCAAAAAAAATAACTAAAAAATGCTAACTAAACAAGACTAGCACATTTATGCCCTTAGACTCTCCTTCACGGTGAGGAAAAACTCCTAAAAAACCCATCAGTGGGGAAAAAATAAGAAACCTCGTGGAGATCCACATGAAAGAGAGATCCCTCCCCCGGGACGAGCAACCAATGTGTCAAAGATTATTGTTTAAATATTAGCTTATTCTACTCTACAGCTAAATATCTAAAGAAGTCAATAGATGTTCTTCATCCTGATGGTTACACGAAGGACTCCTCAGCCCAGCGATGCCCTGGACAGGGATGAGTAGATGGATTTCATCCTGATGGAGCGGAGATGATGAAGCGCGGAGGTCTCCTCGGTGTGGCCATGCCCAGGACAGGAACGCAGAGTCCTGAATGGGGCTCTCTCCCAGAGAGGAGGACAACATGTGAATTGACATTGGAAAGCTCTTCGTTAACAAACTTCAGTTTTCTTTGGCCTAATGTGTCCACACTAAAGTCAGATGTAGCAGCTAGCGCTAAAAAGTGTTAGCTGCTACACTTGTTATACCTATAAAAGTGGGTCATTGAAAAAGCTTTAAAGTTATCTTCTGAACAGCGTACTTGACGATCAAAAGATGCCATCGGGCCAAACTTGTTGTCGTTCCCTCAACCACCACCAGAGGGAGCCAGGGACCATCTCACCTTTCCCCCAATTCTGGCTGATTGGAACACCTGCACCTGATTGGATCACCTGCACCTAATCTCCCGGCTGCCTATTTAAAGGCAGCCTCGCCAGCATTCCTCGTCGGGTCTTCATGCCTTCCAGCCCTGGCTGACTCCCGACCCAGCAGCCTTCCTTTGAAACTGAAATTGACTTTTTGATAACCTCTTGATCCTTCTTCTTTGATGACAGTTTTGCTGATTCCTGGTTTAATAAACCTTCTTTTAAGTCCTGCATTTGGGTCCTCCTCCTTCCACATTACAACAAAACTTTATAAAAAATAAAATGAAGGACAATAATTCCTCGCAAAACTCTGGATTTTGCTGCCCGTCCGCTTCGCATTTTTATGTGCAAAACCACTTTAATGCTAAAAAATATTTAGTCATTTTTTGGTTAAACTCTTGATACACTGTGATATGCTAAACTCTTGATACACTGTGATATGCTGAACCATCTAGAATTCTGAGGACCTCCGGGGCCGGCCCCTGCTGGTGCCTAGAATCAGGACTAAACACGGAGAAGCTGCATTTCAATTTTATGCTGCAAAAGTCTGGAACAAGTTTCCTGAGGCTGTGAGACAGGCCTCTACTGTGACAAAGTTTAAATCTTGGCTGAAAACAGTTACCGTTTAACTGTGAATTTGATTAATTACTCTTTTTTATCTGTTTTAATGATTTTATTTATTTATTTTTTAAACTTTTTGATTCTATGTTTTGTGATTTTAATGCATTTTTTCCTTCTTGTGAAGCACTTTGAATTATATTTTGTATGAATTGTGCTATACAAAAAAACTTGTATAGTGTGTTCTAGTTCTTGATCCAGGGAGGAGCACTAAGTTGTGTGAACAACGTGAATTTTTTCACTGTTTTAATCATTCAAAGTTCAAAATGACATTTTCTGTTATTTTTGTGTCAAGATACGTTTCCGTTTTATCAGTGTCTTATCTCAATGCACAACATGAGTGTAAAAAAGGGAAGAGAAAAGTGTCCTCCGTGACAACCAGGAAACATTAACTTATATGATTTAAGCAATGTTTACATGCATTGTTTTTATCTATCACGTCTGGTAAATCATTTAACAACAATATCTTTACATTGAGCTGGATATTATTAGTTCTGTCTGATTATCGCTCTGATTTGCATGCATTTATGGGATTGTTTTTTTAAGAAACGTTCCATTTTTTTTAGCTTCTAATAGTGTTACGGTCCTTGTTGTTCTTTTGTTTGTTTGTCAAATTGGATTTTAAGATAAATTGTCAGTTCCAAAAAGAAAAAAAAAATGTAATACTATTTCTGCCCTGGTCGCACGTGACGAACGAGATATTGCTATTGACGATAACGTGCTAGATACGTTGATAAAGCTTTTCACGCAGCAGGAAGCATTCACACATCTTTTCTCATCCCATAGTGCACCCTCTTCTAAGTCCGGTGGAGAATAGATGGTTCACTTAGGACAGTTTCAGAGGAATAGCCTGGGCATTCTCAGTACAAATGGGCTGGGGATGAGCAATAGTCAGGTTTTTACACTTCCAATAAATAAGTAAGATTTCATAGCTGTTGTGTCGTTGATTTTCCAAAACCCAAATTGCAGTTGTTTAACGTGCATATGATATAATGCCCCTGATATACTCATTTCTGATCCTGTCCATCCTGGTCACTCCCAGAGAGATCCTCAGCATCTTCATCTCTGCTACCTCCATCTCTGCTTCCTGTCTTTTCCTCAGTGCCACTGTCTCCAAACAGCATGGCCGGTCTCACCACGGTTTTGTACACTATTCCTTTCATTTTAGCTGAAACTCTTCTGTCACACATCACACCTGATACTTTCCTCCACCCGTTCCAGCCTGCTTGAACACGCTTCTTCACCTCTTTTCCACACTCTCCATTGCTCTGGACTGTTGATCCTAGATACTTGAAATCTTCCACCTTCTTTATCTCTTCTCCCTGTAACCTCAATTTTCATGTAAAGAGATTTATTTGGCAATATACTGGCACTTGTATCATCACATTTTAATGATTTCTGTAGCTCAGTCAGCTGTAAAAAAAAATCATGACCTGATCCACTGGCTAACTACATTATGAAATCATGATCAATCAGCTGACCTGTGCATGATACATACTCCCATTGTGAGAAATAAAAAGTAACTCTAATCTGAACCTTTGTCACCTGTAACAATGCTGCAGCTGTCGAAATTCAGGAGGGAGTCAATCAATCCCAGTAAAACTATGTGTGTGTCACTACCAATAACTTGAGGAGTCATTTTTGTGAGAAAGACCTTATGCTGACATGAAATTACACCAATGGTGAAAAATTATGGTAAAAATTTTTTTACCTCAGGTTAGGAAGTAACACAGAGGTTTAAAAGCATGGCCACTGAGTTTCAGAGAGATGTGAGACTCAAAATATTGGTATTTGGCTAAATTAGTAATTTTATGTTCCGTCCCATCGTGTTCTGCTTATCCGGGGCTGGGTCGTGGGGGCAACAGCCTCAGACAGGAAGCCCAGGCTTCTGTCACCCCGGCTGCATCCTCCAACTCACTCGGAAGGATCCCGAGTGGTACACCAGCCAGCTGTGAGACATAGTTTCTCTAGCAGATCCAGGGTCTATATCTTGGTCTCCCTCCAAGTGGGGCGTGCTTGAAACACCTCACCAGCGATGCACTCGGGGGGCATCCTGACCAGATGCCCGAACCACCCCATCTGGCTTCTCTCGACCTTGTGGAGGAGCGGTTTGACACCGAGCTCCTCCCAAATGGCAGAGCTCCTCACCCGATCTCTTAGTGAGAGCCCAGCCGCCCCGCGGAGGAAGCTCATTTCGGCCGCTTGTATCCACAATCTCATTCTTTCAGTCACCACCCACAGCTGGTGACAATAGGTGAGGGTTGGAACGTAGATCGACTTGTGAATCGAGAGCTTTGCTTTTCGGCTCAGCTCTTTCTTTACCACGACAGACCAATTCAGCGTCCTAGTTATTGCTGACGCCGCACCGATCCGCCTGTTGATCTTATGTCAATTCTATGTAAAAAAAAAAAAAGTAAACTTGAATAAACCACATATTTTTGTACCAGAAGAAGTCATTCTAAAAGATTTTCATTCAACTCCTCACTAAGATTGAGGAGGTAGGGGAATGACTAGCCGGGGGAAGTTGCTCTACTTAGAAAAGTTAAACCTGATCTCCAATCTGCTTTTAACCCAGTTGGTGTGCACGAGACGTATCTGTTTACGGTTTACTTTAACCATGTGGGAGTCTGCATGTGTTATTTACTTTCACCATGGTATAAAAATAACTTTTTGGAGTGATTTTATCCAAGATGAGTTGAAAATCTGACCGTAAAATGTGAAACAGTGATAGAAAAGACGTCTTGATGTGTGCGAATGACTTTTCAAGCAAGATGAACTTGTGTTAAAATATTTTACAGTATGTGTTCAGATGAAATTGAAAGATGACTAGTCATTGTCAACATAAAAAAATATTAATTTTCAATCTAATATCATCTTCTTCACTTCTGTAGTAGTTCTGAACTTTTCCAAAACAAGGTCACCTTATATTTTTGCGCCTGCATAATGTAGAAACATTTGGATGTAGTCTGCATATTTTTGGGATTTTCTTGGGGCATGTAGAATGATACTAGCCTAAGTTCCGTCCCGTCGTCTTCCGCTTATCCACGGCTGAGTTGTAGGGGCAACAGCCTCAAACGGGAAGCCCAGACTTCTCTCACCCCAGCTACATCCTCCAGCTCACCAGGAAGGATCCCGAGTCGTTCCCCGGCCAGCTGTGAGCCATGGTCTCTCTATGGTCCAGTATCTGCCTCTTGGTCTCCTCCTGGTGGGACGGGCTTGAAACACCTCACCAGCGAGGTGCTTGGAAGGCATCCTGACCAGATGCCCGAACCACCCCATCTGGCTTTTCTCGGCCCGGAGGAGCGGCTCAACACTGAGCTCCTCTCGGATGGCAGAACTCCTCGCCCGATATCTGAGTGAGAGCCCAGCCACCCTGCGGAAGTTATAAAAATATTGTTATAAAAATATTGGCAACTCGCCCCCGAGCGCATCGCGGGCGAGGTGTTTCGGGCACGTCCCACCGGGAGGAGACCAAGGGGCCGACTAGGACGCTGCATCGGTCCGTCGTGGTAAAAAGAGAGCTGAGCCGAAAAGCAAAGCTCTCGATTTACAAGGCGATCCACGTTCCAGCCCTCACCTATGGTCACCAGCTGTGGGTGGTGACCGAAAGAATGAGATCGGGGGTACAAGCGGCCGAAATGAGCTTCCTCCGCAGGGTGGCTGGGCTCTCACTCAGAGATCAGGTGAGGAGCTCTGCCATCCGGGGAGGAGCTTGGTGTCGAGCCGCTCCTCCTCCAGGTCGAGAGGAGCCAGATGGGGTGGTTCGGGCATCTGGTCAGGAAGCCCCCCGTGCACCTCGCGGGCAAGGTGTTTCGGGCACGTCCCACCGGGAGAAGACCTACAGCAGACCCTGGACCTGCTGGAGAGACTATGTCTCACAGCTGGCCGGGGAACGACTTGGGATCCTTCCAGGTGAGCTAGAGGATGCAGCCGGGGAGAGAGAGGCCTGGGCTTCCCGTTTGAGGCTGTTGCCCCCGCGACCCGACCCCGGAACAAGCGGAAGATGACGGAACGGAACATTGGTTGCTCGTCCCGGGGGAGGGATCTCTCTTTCATGTGGATCCCCACGAGGTTTCTTATTTTTTCCTTACTGATGTTTTTTTTTAGGAGTTTTTCCTCACCGTGAAGGAGAGTCTACGGGCATAAATCTGCTAGTCTTGTTTAGTTAGCATTTGTTAGTTAGTTTTCTTGCTGTGTATTTGTGTTCATACATTCCTCTTTCTCTTGTGAAGCCCATTGAGACAGAAATTCTGTGATTTTGGGCAATACAAATAAAATTGAATTGATCACAACACACAGAATTCTTGACAAAAAAAGTCCAACACAAGAAAGTGAATCACACTGCATACACTGAACACACAAACCAAACCACAAACACACACACCGAACACACTGCAGCTCAGCTTACTCCTCATGGCTCATTTCCATGACTGCTCCCTCATTGGCTGTCTGTTGAGACTCTCATTTGTTTGGCTGCTCTAGATCTCAGTGGACCCTCCTTTTTCTTTTACACTTCTCTTTAAAATGCTTTTCTTTTCTCGGAAACACTTCAAACTGCGAGCTTATCAATAAAAGACAGAGAGTGTTTGACCTGCAGAGGATTTTCAGAGCATATCATCAGTTTTTGGAGGAGAAGCCTGTGTGTGAATATTTTCAGATTGTTTGGAGATGCAGTCTTCTACAAGTTTTCGCTTGGATGACTTCATAGCAGGATGGATCGGAGGTGGGTGACATGGATTGAGACAGACAGCACATTGTTGCCTCTTACACTGACTCCTTTAGAGGGGAGAATTGAAGGGGAGGGTTATTTATTACAGTGACATTTATATTTGCATTTTTATTTGAAAGTGTAAATAACAGCAAAAAAAAATATCAAGTGAATTTACAAACAGATGTTATAATATTATGTGATGTTTTATTGTACCCTGCATGTGTGCCCCACATCCTAGTAAACAAAGAGGAGGGGGTGATCCACTGAGACCCTCCCTCTGGGTTTTTTCCATTGAGCACTTTTCACTAAGAAAAGTATTTCTCTGCAAAAATTGAAATAACTTTCTCAAACGCTTTATTATTTCCTACAAGTATTGTATTTATATATTTTTTCTTCTGATTTGTCAATTTAAAAGTTTAATTATAGTAAAGAAACAGTGTTTTGGTCTGAGCGCATGCAGTAACCAAGCATGACCACTGGTGTCGCTGTTTCACTAGAACATGAAGAAATTTATTTATTTTTCTCAGAATTTTTTTTTAAAAATAATTTTTCAACAGTTTGAAAAGTCAGATGCAATGTTAAAATAAACGTAAAATTATTCAAATAAACCCTAAATTATTCTGTTTTAAGGTGTTTTATTTAATAATAAATAATAAATTGATTAAATAAAATAAATATTTGAAAACATTTTGATTGCTTTTGATTAAAAATAAAACATAAACAAAATTAATCAGATAAAAAGTTTGTGTTTTTTTTTTTTATCCATATTTAACAGGAAAATCAATTCGACTAAAATATGTTAATCTTGATGGAAACCTCTCAAATTTTTTAACCTTTTTTTTTTGTGAGTAAAACTCAAATGTGTCCCCTAAAAATGACCAATTTGGACCAAAAAAAAAACACCAACGAATGTGTCAGACATTTGAGACTTAGATGACCAAATGCATTTTGTTTTCTCCAAATTTCCTCCAAAGATCTGACCTTTTTGTAGTTTTGACAATATATAATAACTTTCTTCCCATTTTTTTATAACTTGACAAAAAAGAAAAAACAGTATTTTTTTGGTAGAGACACAAAATCAAGCCAAAAGATTCACAAAAACGGAAGCATCAGCAACTTCAGATACATTCTTAATGAAAAAACTGGTTTTCTTTTTTAACTGCTCATTTATTTTTGGCACATACTCAACATATTTTTAGGGGTGAACTGTCTTTGCCCTCATTCTGCATGTTCAAACTCTCTCACTTGGTATCAGCAGAAAAAAGGCTTAATTTGACACTGAATCTGGTCTGCAAAACTTCTCTCAGTAATTTTGTTAATCTTATCAAAAACTCAGAAAGTTCCCACTATATGAAAGTTGTTGCATTTTTTTTTTGTTCTGGTTGTTTGTGCCCCAGTTGAAAGCGGTCAGGCACACAAAACACGACACAGGAACAGAAGGTCAGGAAGGGCACAGCGAGCTTCTTTTTGCTCCAGTGCCTCATAAAGAGTTGATGACTTCAATCAATACCAGACGCTGGTTTAAAGCCAATAAAGAAAATCTACAGCAATTTTTTTACAAAAATATCTTCAATAAGTAGATCAGAAAGTTTTTTTTTTTTTCTCTCTTTACTGTTCTAAATAAGTATCTCAATAAACCAACAGGGACGGGCGCAAGGTGGCGCTGTAGTTCGTACAGTGGCCTCACAGCAAGAAGGTTGGGGGTTCGAGCCTTGGAACTCTGGCCTTTCTGTGTGAAGTTAGCATGTTCTCCCTGTGAATGTGTGGTTTTTTTCTGGGTGCACTACTTCGGTTTCTTTTTTTTTTTTTTGTACATACTCTATTGACCCCTCAATGGGGAAATTTGTGTGCTGCATTACACCGCAGTAGGCTGCCACGACAGCGCCAATGATGGGAGAAACGGGAGGGGTTAATGTGTCTTCTTCATTAGCTGTAACTTTGCACAGCTACTTTTCCTGGTGACAATGCCAAAATGTGTTTGCACATGCCAAAATGTGTTTGTTAGATGAGAACTCATTGGGATGCGAAACCGTGAACTTCCGGTTAATTTCCGGTCTGAGGGTGAACGCGCTACCACTGAGCCACCTTCCTCCCACCCTCCAAAAACATATATGTTTTATGCTAATTGGCAACTATGAAATTGCCCCTGGCAATTACTCCGTGTGTGTGGCCCTGCAACAGACTGGCGACCTGTTTGAGCTGTACCCTGCCACTTGCATTGATTCAGCCTAGATATACTCCAGCACCCCCTTGACAATTTTAGGAATAAGCGTTTCAGAAGATAAACGAACAGACAAACCAAAGGTGTAGGCCATAGAATAACATGTTCTCTGTTCTTTCTTTTTTTTATTCGCAGGAGCATCCAGTGTGGTCGTAGGACATCCTCTGGACACAGTTAAGGTATTTATTACCTCTGAGATTGTTTTAAAAAATATTCTTTCATGAAAGGAAAACAGTTTTCTTTTGTTGAAGTTGCGCTGAGTTTGCAAATATTCCCAAGTCATGAGCATAAATGATCTCGACTAAGAATTAACAGTAATCATTTCCACATGCAGAATTTTTTATTTAAAACCACCGCGTTGTTACCAAAGTGGTTCAAAAACTTGATAAATAAACCTTTTGGCATAAAACAAATGTGTTGAGGAACAAGATAGCTTCAGTTCCAAAAGATTTTTTTGGTAACGTACCAAATTACATGGAAACATTTAGATTTAAGGAATCAAGTGCTAATACACCCCACTTAATTAGTCTATATTTTATTTTTAAAAAATATAAATCCACAAACATTAGTCCCACATCAAAAAAAAAAAAACCTTAAGTATTTTTTAGAATTATTTTATTCATACATGTTTGAACGATTTGGGAGATCTCAGTTAAATATTTGGATTCCATTCAAACTCCAGGTTGTTCTTGGCCACGTATTTTGTTCTCTGCGATGTCCATACAGGGAAATGCCGAAAGAAGATGTCCAAATTCTAATGACAGAAAGTGTTTTGTGTCAATTGCACATCCTCTGCTCATGCTCAATCCTAACAGGAAGTAAACTAATATGTATTAGTTATGCTAATTAAGCAAGATTTATGATGGGTCGTGCACATGCCCATGAAACGAGGAGCGGGGAATTCACAACGTCTAAACTCTGGTGAAACTGATTTAATGTATTTAGAAACTTTTTGGGGTTTTTTTGTTTTATACAAGCTAACATGTTTATCTCTATATGCTACAACATTACCCCTCAATATACCCTCTTTAAGGGGTGTATGTGTGTGTACACTGTTTAATAGAAAGCAGGAACTACATCGTATTTGTTTGTCTCCTCCAGACGCGGCTCCAAGCAGGCAAAGGCTACAAAAACACTGTACACTGCATCCTCACCATCTACAAAAAAGAAACGGTAAGTTTCAAACTTATGAGTTTCTAATATGTTTTATTTTTTAACCTATAAAGAGAAAAGAACGCTCTTCCTCACTCTACACATTTTTGTTTTCTTATTCTCGTGCGTTGCTCCGATTTAGTTTTTATAACCCAGATGTTTTTTTGTCTCGGCGTACCACCTTGTTACAAACCACAAACATGTTTTCTAAAGACACGTGAATTATAGTGTCGACACAAATCTCCTGTGGTTCAGAGTTTCTGGCTGCAAAGAAAAACTTCCCACAGAGAAAAGAGAAAAAATGGCAGTTGAAACATTGCATCAGCCTGTGTGCATTGTTGTGCTGGCTGTTATTTTCAAAGTGCACAATATTACACCTTATGTATTTCATTTTTTCTTTAAATGATTAAAATTATGTTTTCTCTCTCTATGCAGGTGGCGGGGTTCTTTAAAGGCATGTCTTTTCCTCTGGCCAGCATCACCGTTTATAACTCTGTGGTCTTTGGCTTCTTCAGTAACATTCAAAGAGTCATAAGCAAGTATCGCTATGGAGACGGGTGGCATCCGTGTGGTATGTTGGACCTGACGGTGGCTAGTATGCTGACCGGATTGATGTCGGTAGGACTGGGGGCTCCAGTCGATCTGGTCAAGATCAGACTACAAATGCAGACACAGATGGTTCTAGCAGGTAAATCAGGGTCTGTTATTTTTATTTTTCCATTTGTTCATTTGAAACTTTTTTGTCCAGTCTTATAAAAAGTAAATAAACAGTCTGGCCAATAAGATCTTCCCAACATATTTTTAGAAAGTGCTTATTGAACATACAGGAAGTTAATTTTAAAGCCCCCCGGGCTCCTCCCCCCTCCTTGATACTTTAATATTACTTTTTCCTTTTGTTATTGCAAAGACAAATTCTGGACTATAAAGTAACGAGAAAAGAAATTGCCAAGAATGGACAAAAAATAATAATGGAAAAAAAAAACATCTTTAAAACAAGATAAAATTAACCAGCTACAACATAAGCGGGAAAAAAAATCCTCTTATAAATCAAAGCAGACAATCATTGGAAGCCCCTAAAACTGGCTTCATATCAATTTACAGGTTGTGATCAATAAAGTAAATCCAATCAAATTTGATCATTTTTGATCAAATTTGATCAAAAGTGGTCTTAATCAATGCTCCAAGAGAGTTGAGTGTAGACAGAAAAATTTCTGTGGTGAAGCGATATCTCATACATAAGTTTAGTTTTGTCTTCTGAACCACTCATGTCTAACAGGGTCATGGTCAAACAAAATTGGGTAGAAATTTGAAATATGTTGAATGAAACAACATTTGGACTGAAACATCACAAACAATCAGTATTTAAACTGGTCATTTTGTCATTTTGTTGGCAGTGATTAGTGGTCATGACGGAGGTCGCTTTGACTAGTCTACCAGAGAAGTAGGCTAACAAACTTTTGAGGCTGTGACCCTAAAATCAATTTTTAAAAGTTCAAAATCCATTGTTTTCATCATACTCATCTTGAAGCTACCTAATTTCGAACTAAACATTTGCTATTTAATTTTTTATTCGAAGTCTAATTTTTTTAGAAGATTCTTGGAACAAATTAGTTTTTTTTGCCATTGATGATTTACCTGATGTGACTGATCTTTGACCAAACTGTATTAAAGCTATGGTGACCTTTTATTAAAAAAATTCCAAGAACGTTACGTATTATTACCAGATTTGACCAAAAAAAGAAAAAAAAATGACCTTCATCTTATTTTTTTCTACAAATTTTTTATAACGTATTGTATTTCTCCCCCGAATGGAAAAATTTCTGTGCTGCATTGCACTGCAGCAAGCAGCCACAATGGTGCCAACATTGGGAGAAACAGGGAATTAGCTGTTTTAGGCATGGCCTCAACGGGAATTGAACCGGTTGATGTTTACTTTAAAAAAGTTCAAATCTTCCCAGAAAGAATGAATTAATATTTTATACTCACCTTTCACATTAAAAAAAAAATAATAATAAAGTTCCATAACCTTTGTTTGCACTCCAAAGAGGAGAAATCACCGCATTTAGCATCTTATCAATTGACGATCTAAGAAAGATAAACTTTCTGAAGCCACATGTTTAGTGTTACCTGAATAAATGTGAGAGATTCGTTAGTGAATGAGTCTGAAACGAGGTCATATCTTCTATTGACACACACCTATTCGGGCTGTACCTACTTGTTAAACAGTAAAATGATAAAACTGAGGTTAAATCAGTTCAGTTTGAAGATAAAACAGCACATGAAACATTTACTACTGTTTTACTTGTTCAGTATAATTACCAGACCCTTTCTTTCCTTCTGGATATGTGATTACTCATCTTTATTTTCCTTCAAAGACACCTTCGTGTTGACTATCAACATACCCCTGAGTGTTTTATGGTGGCTCAAAGGGCTGAAAAACTTCCATAGAAAATTGAATGAGTTTCAGTGCTGGGTCTTAACAAATCTGAAATGAGATCTTAACACAAGTTAAGTCAAATGTGGTCATTTAAAATCAAATTTTGATTTGTTCAAGTGAAAAGGGATTGTTTTAGTTCTTTTTGATCTTTACCGTAATATTTCTAATAGAAGCACCCCCCTGGTTTTTTTTTTAATAGAAGCACACCCCTGTTTTTTTTCTAATAGAAGCACACCCCTGGTTTTTCTAATAGAAGCACACTTTCTAAAAGAAGCACACCCCTGTTTTTTCTTGAAACTTGAACACAGCCAAGCTTAATCTGGCAAAAATAAGTCTTCCATATGCAACTTTAGTTCAACTTTGACATGTCCTTATTCTTTTTAAATAGCACTAAACAGTGCTTTAAATAGTACTACGGGGCATGTGCAGCTTGTACTAGTACCGCTACCGTAGAGTGACAAATTTTTTTGCCCTTCAGATTTACTTATTTTTTGCAATTGGCTTTTTTTGGAGACGTGCACCCCATCAGTGTGGCTTTTTATGCATGTGTATCGGGAATAATACGGTATTGGTATATGCCCCAACAGTTATGGGTGCTTTTTTTGTACTTGACGCGTACAAAAGACGCACCAGGTTTTAGGACATGCAACTCCTCATGAACAATGACTTTTTTGCCAAAGCTCATGGAACAGTGTAATCAGGCACGTTACCCCAAGCATCTACAAACCAACTGCTTTCCCAATGTCCCATAACAACACATTAGGGGCACCACACCATTGGAAACTCTGTACACTTTGGAGAACATTCAGGATTGTTAAGGGTGCCCTATTGTCATGAAAATATATCACATGGACACTACACATTCTATGAACTTTTTTAAAAAAAAATAATTTAGCATCTGTTTTCTTGGCCTTTGTGTTAAGCTAATTTTCATTTCTACAGAGAACCTACATCTTGCTGGCAACATGCCGAATGGCACCAGCATTCCCTTGCGCTCCGTTGACATGCCCGGCCAGAGACTTTACAAAGGTCCAATCCACTGTATCAGCGACATTCTCCAGAAAGAGGGCATCCAGGGTTTGTACAGAGGAGCAGGAGCTATGATTCTGAGGGACGTTCCTGGATATGCACTCTACTTCATCCCCTATAGCATCTTCTGTAACATGCTGACTCCTGACAACTCGTCAAGCCCTCATCCATGTTCCATCTGGCTCGCAGGAGGTTTGGCAGGTAACAAATAACCTACTGTATTTCAATTTCATATATCAGTCTCACCACATGTGCATCAAACAGTATTACATTGTGAGTCATGATGCAAGAATTTAAGAAATAAATTGGTACGGTCGTGCAACAGGAAGCAAATTTTTTATTGTTCCTGTTTTCAATGTCTGTGTGTTGCAACGATTTGAAACAAAACTAGAGTTTTGATGTTTGAACTCAGCAAAATTTTCAAAAATTAGATACTTCATATCAGCATAACAGCGTCACGCAGTCCCAAAGCTATCCTTTTGAACTGAAATGTTGCTGAATGATTATGTTTAAAATAGATATTGAATAACTGCGTAAAGAATCAATAGATTGATCGTGTTGCTGCAGGAAGAGAAGAATCCTGAGATCCAAAGTACAACATATGGAAATAATTCAGCATTCTTTGGGTTGAACTGCCGCAATCGGCACATTGTTTTGAAGCAACGTTAAACCAACCCTGACCTACTTTCTTAGATCTGTTTTGCTTAATTTAGTCAAGTACAATCTAACAATTTTCAACTTCTAAGATGAAACTTTCATCTTATCTGCACAGAAACATTTCGTACAAAGGGGTGTGTACATGCTCGGCTAATCACATGTTGCACTGTGGCTGAATGAGTTGTGTGTGTGGATAAACACAGCAGGGCTCGGCCAGATTGCTTCCAGATGCATGGTGGCCAGCTGTGGACACGTGATGAAGTAAAAACGTGGTACACAGTACACCATGTGCTGGAAATGAAGAGGCCCTGATGCTTGGCCCCATATTGGGCCGGCACGTACTGAAACATGAGGGAATGAGCTCTGTGACTGAATGTGCATACTCATGTGTTGGCGTGCTGTAATTGTAATAATTTGTTTGGATTATTTCAATTATAATCTATGTCATCATATGTTGGTGTTAAGTCCGTGTAGTCCCTCATTCATCCAGGAGTGATCCATAGTAGAAAAAGTTTCAAAAAAATCTTTCGGACAGTTTAATTCTTGATCGAGACGTTTCGGCGCCTCTCGTTAGCAGGAATTTCTATTCACTAGGCTTTTGCATTTTTATAATAGGGTTCGTTTACTGGTCTGTGGCTACAATAGGAGCCATTCACAGCCATCATAGGTAGCACAGGCTCATTGGTCGAGCCCTTCTTACTATTTTTAACTTTTACTCAGGTTAGTATAAATAGATCCAGTTTTCAGTCCATTTCATTCAGATTGAAAATGATTTCCGGATGGAAGTCGAAATGTCTCGATCAAGAATTAAACTGTGCAGAAGACTTTTTTGAAACTTTTTCTACTATATGTTGGTGTTCTAACAAATCCAAACCCATTTTTATTGTGTAAATAGAAAAAAACCCAAAGAGGCTGATTTAAATGTTGAACTTCATACATGTATGTGTGAAAAACTGTATAATGATTTTCTTTTTGTGGCTGAAAGTTTTGCACCTTTCTTTCTTAGGGTCTATTTCGTGGGTCACCGCCACGCCAGCTGATGTGGTGAAGAGTCGAATGCAGGCCGACGCTCAGCTGCAGAGGAAGTACAAAGGAATTTTGCACTGCGTCATTCACAGTTACAAGACAGAAGGAGCACAGGTGAGACGCAGTTCCTGTGAAATTCTACGCGTCATTGTGGGCACTTATTGCCAAGTTTCATATTACAACATGGTTCTTTGCAAAACTAAATGTTTCGTCAGAAGTGACAAGAAAGCAGCTTGAATTTTCAAGCTGAAGCAAAAGTAAAAAAAACACAGTGCAACTGTGTCAGGTCGTTCGATTCTTTCACCGTCATCGGTTTGTTTGGTCCAGTAATACATTCTAGTTTAGTACACTGAATATAAAAAGGCCGTCCTTAGATTGGTTTTGAAGTTTTCTGATAATCGGATTACTATTTTGTTCTTTAATCGTCTTTTATCAGCATGTAGGGCAGAAAACGTCACAAAAATGATTGTGATTGTTTTTATCAGTGGTTTTCTCTCTTTTTGTGGCCTTGTGAAATTCGAGTGAGCTGACCGAGTTTTAGTCTGTCAACACAATAGCCAGCTGGGGTGGATTTTGGCACTCTTAGAAGTTTGGAATCCATTCATCTTCTGGGAAAATGGATTATTGCACATGATCCGTGTCATGTCAAAATGACAAAGTATAATAAAGAAATAAGAGACATGATCATTGCAACCTACGTTCACACAATTGTCCACTTTTTAAGCAGGATTTCGACTATGCATCTTTTACCAAAGCTAATGCTGTGCATGTATGATTCCAAACCTTTCTCTGTTCTTTTCCAACTCCAAACTAAACGTAGTTCAATTTGACCTTGGAGTTTGGAACTACTTTCATTTACAAACAAACCAAATGTGATAATCGTTCACACACAGTCACCTCAGTTCTCACCTACCAGAAGAAAATTGCACATAAATTATACTAGTTTCAAAGCATCAAATTGCTTTGAGCATCAAATTGAAGACAAACTTTTTTTTTGAAAGTTTTGCATTAATTCTCTCAAACTGATTGCTAATCTTTGTGCATACAGTACGTGTAGAACATATCTATATTTTTTTTTTTAGAAAATAAAGTGAGATATGATGAAATCTTACTTTTTTATGTGATGGTATTAATACAAATAAGTTGTAGTCAAAGTTATTTAGCACAAGTCCTCTAAAATCCTTAAACAGATGCCCTTCAGTTAATGTGTTGGACTTTTTTCTTAATGTGTTCGTTACCGTTCAGTAGCTACACTTCACACTTCATTAGTTTCTTTTCTTGGAAATCTTCAGCAGAAGCTGAGCTTGTGTTAATAATTAAACGAGATGTTATTTCTTCCTCCAACTAGTTTGATTATTACAAGTTGAAACATTGGAGGACGGTGTAACTTAGATTGGCTATGTTTTCAGATTCGGACTTTCCTAAATCAGTTTTTTTTTTACTTTAGGGATCATAAATTTACATGACAAAATCAAACAAGAGTAGATGCTAAGACTAGTACACATGGAGATTAGACAAAAATATGTGGTGGTGCAGTAGTAAGCACAGTGACCTCACAGCAAGAAGGTAGGGGTTCAAGTTCCGGAGTGGGAATGAGGCTTGGAACACTGTCATTTCTGTGTGGAGTTTGCATGTTCTCCCCTTGTATGCCTGTTAGGTTGATTGGTCGGTACCAAATTGCCCATAGGAGTAATTTGTGTGCGACAGACTGGCAACTTGTTTGGGGTGTATCTGGTCTCTCGCCTTACATCAGCTGGGATAGGCTTCGACACTCCTCTGCATACCCACTAGGGAATAAGCGCTTCAAAAGACTAAACAAAACTAATTCAATGTCTAATGCTTCACAGTAAAGAGTCGAATTGTCAAATTCTAATGACAGAATTTTTCAAATGACAACTTTTTTGTTCAAAATTAACATCCGACCTGCACTCAAATATTTAAACTGGTTAAAAGATTATCGTAAGTTCAGATTGTGTCATAACAGATGACAAAATAAGACAATCTTACCAGATTATCATTATGGGGAAATTTGATTGGATGTCAAATTGCAAACAGCAAACAAGTAATCAATCCCATCAGATAATCATTATTCTTAGAAAATGGACTAAAGTCATCATGTAACCTGATTCTTAACACTGAGTAGAGTTTTACAAAACAATCTGTCCCAGGATGACTCATTTAAAACCATGTCGCACCCAGTAATCAGAAATGGATAAGGTTTTGACACTCTCATGCGTTGTGGTCACTACAGGACACACCTAAAAGGAAACTATCTATTTAATGCCGTGGTTTCTTTGGGATACTCACATGCCACCCTCGAAAGCATGATGATAAGTCTAAAGATGAGATTATTGATTTTATACTGTCAAAGAAGAACAAGGAAAATAAGAAACTTAGGGTCTGATATGAAGACCGTCAGTATGCAGAAAGTGAGGAATATGATGGGCTAAATGTAGAGTATAATCACGGTCATGATACCACGACTACAATCATTCATTTATTCATCTTCTTAACCGCTTATCATAACCCATTAACAAGCTAAAGTTATCTTTTTTACTCTGAACGGGCCCAAACACTTTCAAACTAATCTCATTTTCTAACTTGAGTTGCCAAGATAAATAGTGCAGTGGCTACGACCCGTAAAGAGTTAAAGGGGTCACGGAGGGTGTCGAAGACTAACTCGGCCGATTTCAGGCAAGAGGCAAGGTACACCCCAAAAAGGTCGACAACTAATTTGTGGGGCTAGTTTTCAGTAATCAAGTAAGAGGAGGAGTTAGCTCAGTGGTAGAATGTTCGTTCTTGGACTAAGAGTAGCAGGTTTGATTCCAACTGGGCCCATGCGTAAGAGTCCTTGGGGAAGACACCTAACCCCCAGTTACTCTCACCATTGGCGCCAAAATGGCTGGCTGCTGCGGTGCAATTAGGCAAAAGTAATTCTCCCATATGGGATCAATAAATATAAAAAGAAATGGTCTCCCTTAACTTGAATGTAGCATTTTCTACTTCTTAAGAGCAAAATGTGTCTGATAAGTATGCAGCTATTTGTCATTTTAAAATGTGATATTAAAGCGAAACGATTTTTTAAATTCTTTTCATTTTTTTTTCTTTCAACAGGTTTTCTTTCGGGGAGCAACAGTAAATGCTATCAGAGGCTTCCCAATGAGCTCCACCATGTTTCTGACCTATGAACTATCTCTGAAGTTCTTCAGGAGTTTTTAACTTGACCAAATATGTCACACAGAGCTGTTTGGTAAATGAGCCCACAAACTGTTTGCACTTTACTGCAGTTGGGAATAAGCTGGTTTTTACTTCAAAACTCATAAAGCTCACACTAACCTGTCATCGGTAATATGAATACTTGGTAAAACAATTTGTGAAGGATATTTGATATGTTTGGGGCGTTTTTTAAGATATTTGAGAGATGGGACAGCAAAGTTGTTTTCATGTGCTTTGTGGTTTGGCGCAGTATAAAATTAGATTCAAAGAAGAATGTGAAATATGTTTTTAAAGCAGGGATGAGTGTGTGTTTGATGCTTCGCTGTGCTGATGAACGTTTGCATGTTTTTAACTTCAGAAAACGGCAATAACTTAATTATGGAAAAAGTCTTTAAAGACATACAGGTAGAAAATTTACTCTAAAATAATTGTTAACAGTAACACATCTTTTTAAATGGTTTTAGGATGAGTTGAATTGGATTGTAGGAAAGTGTGTGCTTGTATGAACAATGACGGGAATGTATTTTGATGGCATCAGAGTAGAGACGATCATCAAATTGAAAGGGAACTTTCTTTTTTAAAAAAAAATTAAATTCAAATCTTGCTTCCAAATTGTAGCATATTAATTGATATTTTACAATGACCATGACATTATTTTTGTTTTCATAGTCTCTAAACTCTTATATGGCTGATAAAATAACAAACATAAAAGCATAAAAGAAAAGGGAAACTTTACAATGTACTTTCACATTTACCTAAAAACTTTGTGTGCGTCTTGCACGGTACAATATGTCCATTTCAAGAAGAGTTTGTGTCTTACCAACAGTTTCTTATCTAATTGACTTTGTGTTTTTTGCACATTTGTGAATATTTTTTGCCATTTCATTATTGTTTTGTACTCTTTTTGCCTGCACAACAATTGTTATATTATTTGCACAGAATCACCAATTATTCATTTTGGGATTCACAGAACTAAATAAGTCTCACTGTCACAGGTTTGTAATTGGAACAAAAAAAAAACATAGAAATGAATAGATCTTAGCATTGGTCATTTTCAAAATTTAGATGTAGCCATTTCAGTCCGATTTTGTCCAACATGCATGTGTTTACTTTATATTTTTTTAACACTGACAAATATATGTCTTTTAATTTACAAATCAACAAACCAATTATTTTGGTAATTTCATTATTTGGTCAATTAATTTTGCTCCGGGCATAAAATAAGTCACTTTAATCTCATTAGCATGTCGTAAAGATTTATTTTTTTGTTAAACAGAACTGACTTACATAATTTTGCTCACAAGTATAAGAAAAAAATTATTTATGCAGATTTTTAAAAAAGCATGAATTGGGGGAGATCTATTTCACCTAGTATTGGTTAGTATCTAATTGCCTTTTTTATCATCATATCAGATACTTTTTATACATTTCTTTTTCTGTTCGCAGTATGTTTAAATAAGATATTTTATAACTGCTTTGACTATCTTAGAGTATTTTCTATGTGTTTGCATATTTATGATCATTTTACAAAAAGTAAACCGTTCTAAACATTGTATTGTTACAAATGATAAACTTGTACTTTAAATCAGAATGTTGCATTTTATTGTATTACGTTGTCTACTTGTAATTAAGTGTGTTTCTTACGTTAAGAAAATAATTACTTGTTCTTGAGAACTTTATATTAACTTTTCGGACACTCATGACGTACTCATTTTAGATATCGACGCTGTTTGAAAATGGCGCGAATTTTTTTTTTTTTTTTTTTCAAATTAAGATAAAATAAACACAATACATATTTCCTTTTTTTCCAAATAAATCTTTTCTGTTTTTTCAAATTAGGATGAAATTTACGCGATACTTAAAAAAAAAAAAAAAAAAGTTTGGCTTCTCCTTCAATCATTTCCGGGTTTCATCGCGGTTTCCCGCGTATTTCACGTCGTCCATGCAATTTGCAAATTATTCGTAAAAAGAGCAAGATTTCTAAAATGAGTACATCTTCAATAAAACATTTCAATTGATCTGTTTATTTAAAAGTCAACAGTAAAAATATCAAATAATCATGTCGAAATCTAAACTGTTACTTTATTTTATTCTAAAATTAAAGACTAATCTTGATGCAGATTTCACGTCCAATTTTGACTTCTGTGCCTAAAAAGGGTCATAATATAGTTTTCTATACTATATTTCAGACTTTGTCATTTTTAAATGCTTACTGCTATGTAAATATAAATGAATATTTTGTCTATCTTTCCAAATGGTGATGAGCCATACGGATTTTATTGTACATAATAAAGCTTTTAAACAGAATTGTGCTTCCTCTTCTTTTTTTATTGAAACTCTTATTCACAGAAAAGTGACTCGAAGTCATGTGGCGTCTGTTCGGTATCGTTAAAGATAATGGTTGTTTGCTAGATAAACATTGGGTTACAGAATGTAACTGAACCTGATGTGAGACTTTAGCAGATCCATTCTGACCTGATGTCTGTGGTCTGCTGATAAGACCCCCCTCATAACTCTGAGGTTAACTTCTAGCAACAGTTGTGCAATCTCAGTTTGTCCAGTAGATGGCAGCACAAATCATTGAATGTCATGGGACAACACTTTTGTTTTCTTCTTTGATTCTTAAAATCTAATGTTTCCATTTCCAGTCATATTAATATTTTATATATTCTTATCTCATGCTAATCACATTTTTGTAGAAAGAGTATCGATTGACAGTTTACGGGTATCTATATATTTTAAAACAAAATCTTTTATCAAGTACGTTGTTGCCCTCTAGTGGAAATATTGAATATGTCACCTTTTCTTCTGAAAAATATTTCTTGACTGTTTAGCATGAAAACGATTGAAACACACTGCTCTAAAGTACGTTTTCCCATAACAAAAAATAAATAAAAATCTTGAGGCACTCTGATAACCAAAATGTTAAAACAATTCTTGATTGCTGCCATAAATGAACAATATAGTGATTCTCAGGGCCGAATGCAGGATTTTCCAAAGGGGGCGTGAGGTCATAGACAAAACGAGCAACTGTTTTGCTCACCAGTATAGAGGGGTTTGAGGGCATCCCACCCCACCAGCCTCCCGGAACATTGTGAAAAATAAGTATTTTATCTGCATGTAAAGTAGTAAGAACGCTTTTTTTTGTGGATCAAAAGGGAGGGAAAGGAAGTGTGCGGGCTGGAACCGCAACCCTTCCTCCTATCTGGATTCGCCCCTGATTCTCTCCAAAGTGTCCTGAATAGAAATTAAATAAACACATTAAAGTCTTTTTTCTTTTGCGGAAAATTCCGTTCCGTCGTCTTCTGCTCATCCGGGGTCGGGTCGCAGGGGCAACAGCCTAAGATGGGAAGCCCAGGCTTCTCTCACTCCAGGCTTCAGGCTTCTGCATCCTCTAGCTCACCCGGAAGGATCCCAAGTCGTTCTCCGGCCAGCTGTGAGACATAGTCTCTCAAGCGGGTCCGGGGTCTGCATCTTGGTCTCCTCCTGATGTCGAGCCACTCCTCCTCCTGGTGTCGAGCCGCTCCTCCTCCAGGTCAAGAGGAGCCAGATGGGGTGGTTTGGACATCTGGTTAGGATGCCTCCCGAGCGCCTCACTGGTGAGGTGTTTTTGCCACGTTCCCTTGCAGAAAATGTCAGATTTAATTAGAATTTGCTGTTTTTAAAAAACACAACCTAGATGTTCTAGTAATGTCTCAAAAATATGTAAAAAAAAAAAAATACAGATCTATTAACTAGGGTAGTTTTTGGGAGCGAAAACTCTCTCTTTGTTTGTGTGTGTTCTCTTCCATTCTCAAAAAGAACATTTTTCACAGCAGAAGTATAAAATGACCATAAAACCCATCAGTATAAATATACATTTATGTAGCTATGTTACGTATATAATTTGCATTGATATTCTTTTGATGATGTAATAAACATATTAAAAAAAAAAAACAATTGCACAATCTCCTTCTATTCAAAATTATTGTTGATATTGGATGATGTGGTTCTGATGAAAAGAAATTTGTACAAGAAAACAACAAAAACTTGATGTAAATTTAGGTCGATCTAGAATGACCGAATGTGACTGATTGAAAGTAAAAGAAGTTCAAAGAATGATTTTAAAAGTATTCCAAATAAAAGTGAAAACTTTTCACTGTTGCATGAAGAGAAGTTTGTTTATTCTGGTCCATAAAAGTAGAAAAATGAAATTCTTAAGTCATGTGAATGTTGTTTCTTAAATTTGATCCTGCGGCTCAAATTGAAAACAGACTCACCTCTCTGACATGAGAACTTTAAGATGGATGGTTTTAAGATTTATGGGAATCTGATGTTGCAGAACCTTCCAGAAATATAAGCAAAGCGTGAACTTTTTATCAAGTTACAAGTAAGTTTGAAAGAGTCCAACCCTACACTCCTTTCGTCTTTTGTAAGCATACACAGATGGTCATCTCAGACTTTCCTGCAGCACCTGGACCTGGACACAGACAGCTCTGTGCCCATGAACAAAGACAAGTCAAAACTTGCTCCCAATAATCTCACCTGCTCTGAGGATGGAAGGTAAGAAAACAGAATATTTTTAATGCATTTAAGAGTAGAAAATAATCAATTTGATATGAAACCATGAACAACAGATACCATGTACACCTGAGTCCGTTTGTGTGTAGTCATAGTTTGCAAGATTCTTCTTTGTGCAACAAAAACGCATTGTTTTATTCTACCTGCATGGTGCTGTTGAAATAGAACTTGGAAGTACAAAAAAACTACGATGAGAATATTTTAGTGCCCTAATTTGAGAATCTTTAAACAAAGTAGATGCTGTTATTTATTTTAAGTCTCATTCTCTGATCACTACTTCCAGTAGGGTAGTGTGACATGTCGGAAAGTTCAGTCAGTCATTTTCTAAACCTGCGGGGGCTGCTAGAGTCTATCCTATGTTAGCCTATGTTAGGCCAGCAGAGAAGGCCTTCCTGGCCCAGACGACCCGCCACTGACTTGAAGAAAACCCAAGAATACACAGGGAGAACTTGCAAACTCCACATAGAATGACTAGGCTAGTGTTCAGAAGCCTCGTCCCCACCCGGGACCCTGGGAACCGCTTATTCCCTTACAGGGGGCACAGTGAGGCAGGAGACTATCCCAGCTGATTAAGGCAAGAGGCCTGTACACCTCAAAGAGTTCACCAGTCTGTCGCAGGGCCACACACACAACTATTCACCCCTAGGGGCAATTTGGTACCGGCCAATCAACCTAATATGCATGTTTTTGGAGGGTGGGAGGATACCAGAGGACCTGGAGAAAACCGACGAATACATAGGGAGAACATGCAAACTCCACACAGAAAGCCCGATGTTCCAAGCCTCATCCCTACCCGGGACTCAAACCCACAGCCTTTTTGTTGTGAGGCCACTTTGCTGCCCACTGCACCACCATGTCGCCCTCGCAAAGTTCAATTTATTTAAAAACGATTTCTTAAACACGTCAAATTTAAAATACAACTTTATCTGCAGTAACTGTGTGACGGGACAATTTGAGAAACTGTTCATAGGTAAATACATTTGATTCAAGACAAGCCACACAAGTAACAGATAAGAGTCAAAATTAAACTTTATTTCCCATTTGGCTGATTTATAAGTCAGAATTTTATGAATTGTTCTACATCTGTAAATGTTTTTCTCTGAAAAGTTTAACTGTATTCTTTTGTATTTGAGTTTTCCCTCATTTGGTTATTAATTCTTACCGTTTTACTGAAGGACAGATCAGAATATCCATCCAGGAGAGATTCCCAGAAGTCTGTCTGAGCTCCATCACACACATCTGGAATTTATTTTTAAGGTCTGTAGATACATTTCAACCATTTCTATGCTGTGCTTTATAAATAGATCCATGTTACAAACACACTCAATCCTTTCTTTCCTTTTCTCTGTGCTTGTATTTGACACTGATTTCTTCCAGAGGTTGGAGGACGATGTGATTGCATTCATAAAGAACGAGCTGGAAAACATTAAGAGGTCTCTCAGTCCTGATTATACAAAATGCTTTGGGAATTGGATGAAGAATGTGGAAATGCAAGAAGATTTCTCCAAGATCTATTGTTGTTTTGCAAATAAAATAAATCATGATGAACTAACGGGTGACTTGAAAAATAGTAAGTATCATTAATATAATTTTTTTTAATTACATAATTTTCTATTGAAATGACCTAAGTTTTTATTAAAAAACGTAATCTAGGAGTTTGGCTTCTTCAATTGTGGCTGGATTTTTTTCAATGTTGTGCAACCACAAGATTCATTTGGATTGTATTTCCATTGACCCTCATTTATCAAAGTTTTGTTTGAGGGGTTGCAGAGGGGTGCCAAAGCCTATCCCAGCTGATTTCATGCAAAAGACAGGATACACACCGAACAGGTCGCCAGTAGTCTTTTACAGCGCTACACACAGACAGCCATCGACAAACACACTCATTCGTATGGACAATTTCAGAGCAGCCGATCAACTTAACATGCATGTTTTTGGAGGATGGGAGGAAACCAGAGTACCAAGAGAAAACCCACACATAGACGGGAGCACATGCAAACTCCAAACAGAAAGGACAATGGTTGAAACCTCATTCCGGCCTTCTTGCTGTGAGGCCGCAGTGCTAACCACTGCCCAACCACGCAGCCCATTATTCAAAGTTCTGCACAAAATGCTGTAAATTTCAGCCGTACACAGAAAATATCCCAGAGTTTGTTTGATATTTATAAAGAGGGGTGGACTCATCTCTTTATATGTGCGCAAGGTGTGACCATTTCAATCAACAGGTCAACATTTATTCAAATTAATCCAATTTAATCAATTAATTATTTATGTTCTTTACTTTGCTTGTTTTCATTCACAGCATGTCAGCACCAGATTAAGTTTAAGCTGAAAATGAAGCATCAGACTGTTTTTGAGGGGATTGCTTTGCCGGGAAACGCATCTATCCTAAATCAGATCTACACACGTCTACGTGTGGCAGAGGGAGAGATAAAACCGGAAAAATCTCAACGCAAGTTCAGACAAAGAGGAAAAGTACCTAAGAAATTCAACACACCAGAAAGAACAATAAGAGAGGAAGACGTCTTCAAAGCTGCTACTCAACGACTTCCACCAATCAGAACTGTGTTGACAAAAGGCGTGGCCGGCATTGGAAAAACTATCCTCACACAGAAGTTTATTCTGGATTGGGCCGAAGAAAAAAATAATCAGAACATCCAGTTTTTATTTCCATTCACTTTCAGAGAGCTCAATGTACTGAAGGATAAAAAGTTAAGCTTGGCGCAGCTTCTTCATCACTTCTTCCCAGAAATGAAAAAATTACAACCCTGTGTGTTTGAAGGATGCCTCGTTCTTTTCATCTTTGATGGTCTGGATGAGTTTAGACTCCCTCTGAACTTCCACAATAGCAAGGCTCTCACTGATATTACAAAGTCCACCTCATTGGATCTGCTGCTGATAAACCTCATTAACGGGAACCTGCTTCCATCTGCTCACATCTGGATAACCACACGGCCTGCAGCAGCTGGAAAGATACCCTCTAAACACATTGGCATGACAACAGAAGTCAGAGGTTTTGCTGATCCACAGAAAGAGGAGTACTTCAGAAAGAAACTTCCAGATGAGCAGCAAGCCAACATGATCATCTCCCACATCAAGACATCACGCAGTCTCCACATCATGTGCCACATCCCAGTCTTCTGTTGGATCACTGCTACAGTTCTGGAAGAAGTTCTGAACACCAGTGAGGAAGGAGTGCTGCCCAAGACCTTGACTGAGATGTATATCCACTTCCTGATGGTTCAGACTAAAAGGAAGATTATTAAATATGATGGAGGAACTGTAACAGATCCACCTTGGAGTTCTGAGAATATAAAGCTGATCAAGTCTCTTGGAAAACTTGCTTATGAGCAGCTTCAGAAGGGAAACCTGATCTTTTATGAGTCAGAACTTATTGAAAGCGGCATTGACGTCACAGCTGCATCGATGCACTCAGGAGTTTTCACACAAGTTGTTAAGAACAATGATCTGAACCAGGACAAGGTTTACAGTTTCATTCATCAGACTGTTCAAGAGTTTTTTGCTGCGCTTCATGTTCATGTAACATTCATGGAATCTGGGGTGAATTTGTTGAAGAAGCAACACGTAAAAAGCAAATGGTCCGAGTTATTCGAAATTCTCAATCAGAAAGCAGATTCTCGAGAAAATCCATTAAAGAATAGCCTTGAAGAGCAAAAAGAAACTTTACAAATCACAAATGAACTCATGACCTTGTTTCATTGTTTCATCTGGGGTCTTTCACTTCAGACCAATCAAAGTGTCCTTCAAGGCTTGACCTAAAAATACAATGACTACATATTTACTACTAATTTAAATAAACTAAATAAATAATAAATGAATTACTCTATTCATCCCTCACTGGGGAAATTTGTGTGCTGCACTCCTTACACCGCAGCAAGCTGCCCTTAGATGGCGCCAATGGTGGGAGAAGCAGGGGTTGGGTGTCTTCTCCAAGGACCCTAGACAGTGGTCTCAGTGGGAATCAAACCCGAGATTTTCTGGTCCGCGGGCGAGCGCTCTAGCGCTGATCCACCGTTTCCCACTATTTACTACATGTTGTACGTAGGTTTGTAAATAGATTTGTTGTATAAAGATTTGGAGGCGCAACATTTCATGTCAAAGTTTTACTTTGTATATGAAAGATGCATTTATTGGCATCTCAATAAATGTGTAGCAGTTCAAGATTAAAATTGAGAAGTTCCTTAAAGATATTACTTGTTGTTGAAAAAGTGCATTTCATTTTTTATACAAGTTCAAAATATTTTGCTTAGTTAAAGAAAAGTGAAGCAAAATAAATTTCTGAACCTTTACGTTTTTATTTGAGTGTGTCATCGTTTTACCTGTAATTTACTTACATTTTTGTGTAGAGCATGTCTCAAATGATCACTGAAATTGCCATCTTTGCCAATATCTACCACTAAATACTAAAGTAATTGATAACTATGCTTTTTTTCCTTTGAAATATGTTAATAACGACATCTCGTAACAGCAAAAACTGTTTAACCATTAAAAGATACATGAAAATGTAAGAAAAATAAACGTGACGTTGTGGAAGTATTAATATCATAACTTGAAAATAAAATGTAGTTCCCCTCTTGCGAAGCTAGTTCTCTCACTTTAGCATGCATTGAATCATTGACATGACAAGTCATTAGTTGCAACTATTAATATTCGTGTTGAAACGGCTGAAGGAAGATAATCCCTTTAAAAGTGGATCTGGTTTTGTGCAACATTCTCACGTGGAGCGGTTGTCTTTTTTTAAGGAATGTTCCATACACTGTGTGGCTGTGGTTATATTGAGGAAAAAAATGTGTCACTTTCCTGGTGTTCCCTGCCTGATCCTGAAACGTTCTTTTTTCTTTTAAATCGTACAGGCAACATTATGAAAATTATTGTTCTTTTAGATTCTGAACATATGTGAAGCAAATTGTAGAGAGTGAAATGGATACCCCTTTTTATTATACATGTGTGTCAGCATGCTTTAGCTGCCCTTTAAATATTGTTCATGAACAAGCTGTCGAAAATTTTCCTATGTGAGATCTGTGAATGGAAATTTCCACTTAGACTGAAAGTGAAACCTGTTCACTACTGTTTCGTGAGAGGGAGGGTGAAAGCGTGCAAGGGGATGAGAAATGTTTTGCTTTTCAAAGCATTAGTTAAAAGTACGTATGTTAACCCTAAACTATTCAAAGGTGTTAACTCGCATGTGAATAATTTAATTTTCTTGTACTTCTTGTTTTAATAGCACGACATCCTATTGTACTACAGTGACTAGTGTTTGCTGACAGCAAAGATAAGGCTGATGCAAGCTTCTAGTTTGTGTTCCAGGGACTTTCCAACTGTTTTAATCTGTTCTTAAGTGGATGTGAAATAAAATAAAGTTGCAACTGATTTTCATTCGGGGTTTTATACAAAGTACATACCTAACCTCACCTACCTAGCCGTATGTTAGGTACCTTACTGTAATAAGTCAGGTATTTTATTGCATAGATTTTATGGTTTTATTCTGCATGTTTGAAAACTATTGTGTTTTAACATGTTTTTGAATTGTTTTAATTGCTTAATCCACTCCACCTGTTGCCAAAAAGTAGTGCAGTCCCATAATGTTTTACAAGGAGCGTCTGGAGGCAGAAGAAGAAGCAGCGTAGAGGTATACAACGGGTAGCCATCGCGGCGGACGGTGCAGGTGGTGGCACAGTAGTGTGAGGGACAAGACACCTCCTAAAAACACAAATCTTTAAAACGCAGATCTCATCGGACCTTGGAGGTGATGCCTACAGTCGGCGGTCCGGGCGCGTGGAGGTCCATGCAGTCAGTGGTCCGGGCACCTCCAGTTGGCGGTGGTAGGGTGTGGACTCTCAGAAAGGACTCTCTTTTAAAAAACTGCTTTTCTAGTTATATTTTATTAAAATCCTTTTAAACTGTTTTTATGGTCCGTGCATCTGCTTTCCTAGTGTTCCCCACCCAATCCTGAAATGGTCCGGTTACACTATCTTACGTGCTCTACCTACTTCATTAAGTATAAACAGGTATTTTGACAATGTTGGTTAAATTGAGGCAACCAGAGTTGAACAACCTTGAGATGTAAATTTAGGTTTTTTTTTTTAGATAAAATTTAGATGAAATTTGAAATGTTTAAGATCACAGAAATGTAAATTCATCACAAAAATGGCATAAATACAGTAGATCATATTAAAGATAAAACTGTCTTTAACTATAATTACATAAAACTATGATGTTACAAAATCAGACAAGTTTCGTGTTACAAAACACACACCCACACACACTAGATATGTGTTACAATGAGGAAGTAACACATCATTGAAGGAAGGAACATTAAGGAAGAAAGACTACACTTCTTTTTACTTATCCTGGAGCAAGTTAACCGCACGCTTGTCATTCTGTCGAACGGTAAGAAGATATAATAGTTTAAAAGTGTGAATTTTTTAGATTATGTACCAAGTTGCTTCATCAACAGGAAAAGTAAAGTCAAAACAGAAAAGATTTACTTAACTTATTTTTATGTCAGACTATAACCTGGTGATGGTGATACATACTTTACTTTCAATCGTATGTACAGGTATTTATTTGAGTAGGAATCCACTCACTACTTTGTTATTGTCTTCTTATTATGTTATAACTAATCAATAATGTATTCAGGTAATGCAAAGCCGTCATCAGTAAGCACAAAGCTTTTTTTTTATAATTCAATGCAAAGCAAAATATAGGCTTCTCCATGCAAATACACCTGCAAAAAAATAAGCTCAAAGAAAGACAGATTTTCCAAACATTGTGAAGAAACATAATATTCGAAGGGAAGCTATGTCAAATTTATGTTCACATATTTTGCTTTGTGTTTATTTAGTATTTAAAAGGTGCTTTTGTAACTGTTTATGTACAGTATATATATGTATATACTGTATCTATTGTACTATATAGGTGTATACTATATGTATGTATGTATGTACATAAATAAATATGTATATGTGTATATATATATATATATATATACAGTATATATACAGTATATATACTGTATATATATATATATATATATACTGTATATATATATTTGATGGTGTAAAACCAACTCGGACTAGTTCCTGTTCTTTATTCTTATTGTTATTTATTGTCCAAAGATCTTTGGGAAATTTACATACAAGAGAAAAGGATATAATTCAACCGGTGCGGTATCCACAATTATTACATGGACCTACTGTATATACTGTATATATATATATATACTATGTGTATATACTGTATATTATATATGTATATATATGTATATATATGTACTATATATACTATGTATATATGTGTATGTAGGTTTTCCAAACTTTGTGTTCAAATTGTTGGACATATTTAAAGATAAAACTAAAATAAAAGATTTTAGAAGTAGCTGTACGATCAGCAAAGAGGGGTGTGCTCTTTGAACAGTCGCTCTTGATTGAGACAGAACTTGAGCTACTGGAGATTGATCTTGGCCTAAAAAAATGAAAAGATTAAATTGAGAGTATTTAAATGTAGTATTTATGTGTTTTTTAATATATATATACAGTATATATATATTGAATTCTGAAATATATATATATATATATATATTTCAGACATCAGATATCTCAGTCCCGAGTTGTGCAGTCCTAGGAACAGCAAGGGCCCTCAAGAAACCGCAATCTCCCTGGAGAGGACCTGAGCTTGGAGAAAGTGTGGAGGACCACCCGCAGAAAGGTGAGAAGATGATATATATATATATATATATATATATATATATATATATATATAAATTTACACTGTCTATTTTCAACATTCCAACTGTCCAGAACCATGTTTCTGATTAAACTTATGAGATTTAGAGTTAGCAATGACTTCTGAGTTTTCTCAGCAGGTGGTGGGATGACATCATGGTGGGCTCTGCAAACTATCAGAGCCAGGAAGAAGATGAGGGGTGCTCATTCTCAGAAACCCCCAGATCTCAGAGGTGAGTTCAAGCTCCATGTAAGTATTTATACCAACAAGTACATTCAAACTGCAGTAGCGAAGCCAAACTACAGAATATCGACAAACTACAGAATATTAACAAAAAGGAAACATGAAAGGAAATATATATTTTTTTAAAGCACTGCTTTACTTGGAATGCTGTGCTGAATATCATACTCTTTTTCTTTTTTTTTTTGCATGTCTTTTTGTCTTTTTTTTTGTCTTTTTTTTTCATTGTGAACATTATTACGTGACAATATGACGTGTATTTAGTTTGGCTCTACTCCAATGCAAAATGCAAAAATGCAGCCCGCATATTGTTTTCCTAGAACTGATGTCTCTGCGTGTTCAGGCTTGCTAACAAAAACCACCCTAGCCTGTTTTCAAATTCACACTAACGGCTTATGTGTCATGTTTAAGAATTGCACCATATTTCTAAGAAATTTAAATTCTTCATCACTTTTGATTTTCATCAATTTCCACTCATTTTTTCAAAAATCAAGAACTGTTTATTGCCGTTGTTGATGAAAATTCACAGACTAGGAAGTTGTGCAACATCAAATATAAAATCTGTCAAATAGAATAAAAATAAAGATATAATAAAAAAATATACAATAAAATAAAAGTCACTCTGCATGGAGCATAAAAAAGTAGTGCAAAGAAAATGATAAAGTGGCAGCGGAAGGTAGAGGAGTGAAAGTTTTCACGAGTCCATATTATTGAGAAGACAAGTCAGATAGTGGCTGATGGGATAAAAAACTGTCTCAGTTGTGAGAGGTCTTGGTCCGAATGGACCATAGCCGTCTCCCAAAGGGGAGCAGCTCAAAAAGTCTGTAGCAAGGGTGAGAAGGATCAGCTTCTATCCGGCCTGCTTGTCTCTGAGTCCTAGAGACGTACAGGTCTTGGGACAATAGAGGTCCTTTTGTCATGTTTAGTCATTCTGTCTTTTCTTGTTTCTTTTGTGTTTTTAGGGAGTGGAAGTTGAGATCAGATTCTCCAGATTGTACATCCATGTCTGTGATGAGTGATCAGTCACGGGAGATACCACTCACATTCCAAGATCAATCAACAACAAAAAAAATGGAAAGGCAATCTGTTCAACAAAAGTGTGTTCATTCTTAATCTAAATTTGAGTGATTTTTAAGCCAAAAATCTAAAAAGAATTCCGTGTATATTTAAATCTAGTATTAAATATCTCTTTGATTTTCATGTAGGGTCCAGAGTCCAGGCTTCCTGCATCCCAGCACTGTTTCCATCAAAAGTAATCAATCAAAGGAACCACCTCTTGAATTTCATGGACATTCATCTTCAAGAGAAACGTAAGCTCTTAATATGAAAGAAGAAATGGGGGCTCTTTATTTAATCCTTTTTTTTTTTTTAGGCCAGGATCAATCTCCACTAGCTCAAGTTCTGTGTCAATAATGAGCGACTGTTCAAAGAGCACACCCCTTGCATTTAATCGAGAACACCACCCCGCTGATGAGCTGTAAGTATTCTCCATCAATCATTTTTACAGAGCAGGCATGGGCAAACTACGGCCCGCGGGCCACATGCGGCCCGTTAAAAGTCTTAATCCTGACCGCCAAACTTGAAATAATTCAATAAATAAACCTTGTTAATGTTGTATTTTTTCTGCAATTCTGATGTTTCCTCTCTAGATGGCACACTCTAGATATATTAGCTTTGTTGAGAAAGCAACAACCCTGCTCCTATTAAAATAAGTGTGTCTTTGTGACAAATAAACAGTGTACACCGATATAAAAAGCCATTGGCCCAATACACGCACGTAAACAAGCGTGTCAGATGTTTAAACAAACTGTTACATCAAGCGCTTAGATTTCAAACCTAGCACCACTAAATGCATGTTTTCAAGCGCTATCGCACTAGATTTCGGACCTAGCGCCGCTAGATTTGAAATTTAACGCTCTTGATGTAACATTTAGCGCACTGTTTTAAATCTGGTGGGCCATTCTATTGGTCTAATCTAGTGGTTACTAAAGCGTGCCATTCATCTACACCTGTTCAGACCCCTTTGTCAAATGTTAGAACACAATGTGGCCCGTGAACCAAAAAGTTTACCCAACCCTGATCTACAGTAGATGGATCCCATTGAGTTAAATATACTGTATATATATAAATATATATAGATCTATATATATATATATATGTATATATGTATATATATATATATATACTTAGATATATGTAGATATAGATATACTGTATATATATATATATATCAGAACAATTTTAAAACTTGAATTTTTACAACTTGATTTTTTACTACCGTTTTTATTTGAGTGTGACGCGCAAACTTTTCTACCTAAAAAAGAACTCAAAGTTTGGGTGCGCATTATAAACTAGGGCTGGTATGACAAGCTTAGATGTATTAGTATATTAGTTGTGCAATGACTCATTAGTCGAAGATATCGCAGACCATAATCGCAAACCATTGAATACAACCACATCTCTCGATCCATAAAACGCTTGTGGTCTACTTCTAGTATCAGTATCCAAATCACTTGCACGGAGGATCTAAAATAAATAATTCTCGATACCTCGTGTACAAGGTATCACTGCAGAGGCAAGGCATATTTGTGCCCGTATGATTTTTTATCGCACTAGATTTCAGACCTAGCGCCGCTAGATTTGAAATTTAACGCTCTTGATGTTACATTTAGTGCACAATGCTTGGTCTAAGCCGAGAAAAAGTAAAACAAAATTTTAAACCGATTTTTAAACTAAAATTGGGGGTGAGGGTTATTGATGAATAAATACTGTAATCCTTTTTCATTTGATGTACAAAATGTGAGGATCTTTTTAAAGCCCTTGTACACTAGGCAGTTATGGTTCCACCAATAAATACCCTGTTTAAAATATTTCCACCCGTAGCACGCAGGGGTAACGTTAGAAACTTGGGCAGTCATGAACTAAAACAAACACAGACTGTTACGACTTCCTAGATTTGCAACACATGTTGAATCCTTTTAACTATACATACAGTACATTGTATTTTCTAACTTTGTCAATTTGATTACTGAGTTGTGTTTTTTTTTTATTTATTGGCAGAGTTGAGGTAGAAACTCCAGAAGATCTGTCTGTGAGGAAGTGTCATAATAATCTGAGCTACCTAAAAACGGTATGAAAATTTTGTGCTTTTTTTTTTTATTTGCAAACCACTTTTCTCTATTTTCTTATCTGAAATATACTCTATTCCAGATTGTCGGAGAAAAAATTGTGCAAATTGTTAAGAACCGGTTTGAGGTCATATGGAAGATCGTGTGTCCAGAAGACCCTGAATGTAGAGAAAGTGAGATCGAAGATGTCAAAGACTTGGAGGGGATGGATGAAGAGCAGCTGAAAAGCTGCAAGGAAGCTTTTCTGAAGCTCGTAAAGCACGTCCTGAAGAGACTAAACCAGCATGGACCGGATAACCCTCTACAAATGAGTATGTGGATCTCATGATTCTTGGTGTTCAAAAAAATTTGATTTCTGCATATAAGTTATCATCTGTATGAAATTTTTATAATTTAATTTACAGAAAGGCAGCAATAATAAAAGATCACCTTTTATTGATTCAGTCTTAAAGTTACAACACCAAGTTATTATCCTCTGCATTTTTGTTATGTGCATCTCCATCATTGTCTACAAAAAAGGTGTTTAAATCCGATAAAAATAGATACTAAGGCAGATGAGTGTTCTTTTGAAACTTGTAACTGATTTTATTAACCACATAATAGTTGGAGTATCGTTTGAAAAAAAAAAAAGAGAACAAGCTAGTTTGTTTCAATAGAAACTACACAGTCAGAAAAATAGTGTTTTCTTTTCCTCAGATCAGAAGCTTCATATGAAGTGACTGCTTTGTTTATCTTTCCCCCTCCACCAACCCTTCCCTTACATCAAATCAACATTTTCCTCTGTATGTTTATGTCTATATTTGTTGTTGCTAAGTAACTGGTGCTGTTTTTTTTTGTTTTTTTTTTCACTTGCCCTGCTTCACTGACCTTGTTGGTGAAGCAAGGTGACTTATTTTTTTTAAAACCCCAATATACCCGCTACAGTCCCTTCCCTTTGTATCTCTATCTCTTCAACAAAGGTAGTGCTGTTATGTATGGCTGCAGGCCTTAATTCTTGCAATTAAGGCCTGGACTAATAAAGGCATAAAGGTATTCTTGAGATTCATCATGACATGAGTGGGAACATTTCTATTGCACTCTGGGTACTTTTTTTTTTAAACAGTGTAATTTTTTTTTTTTGTTCTGTTGTCTTCCGCTTATCCGGAGCAATGTTGCAGGGGCAACAGCCTCAGCTGGGAAACCCACACTTCTTCCCCCACGGTTGCATCCTCCAGCACACCCAGGAAGATCTTGAGGTATTCCCCAGCCAGCTGTGGGACATAGTCTCTCCAGTGGGTCAGGAACCTGTCTCTGGATTTCTTCCCGGTAGGATATGCCCAAAACACTCCACTCAGAAGACAACTTAACTAGATGCCCAAACTACCCATCTGTCTTCTCTCGATCCAAAGAAGATTAATGGCTCTACTCTGAGCTCCTCCTGGATGGCAGAGTAACTCATTAATTCTGAGTGAGATCCCAGCCACACTGCAGAGAAAGCTCATTTTCTGTGCTTGTACCCGCAATCTTGTTCTTTCATGACTACCCACAGCTGGTGACCATAGATGACGAGTTCATTTTTCAAAAACAAATTTATGAATACAAAAAGCAAAGTCTAGTTTAGGAAACTTTACACTGCAAAAAATTACCAATTGCTATCAACAACAAAAAAACCCCAAAACATTTGTATTCAAGCAAGATATGTTACTATTGAAATACAATCAGAGGTATATTATTTATGTGGTAATTACAATCCATATATGTGATTATTAAGGTACTAATATGCAGATAACTTCGACTTGGTCATTTTTAGGAAAAAAATATGACCACATTGTTGCAGTGTGTTCTATAGACTGAACAAGACCTATGCTGAAAGATTTCCTTTGTAGGTCAATAGTTGTTCCTCTGTGTGTTTATTCAGGAAGTCAAGCTGGGACTTATCAACAGAACCTCAAGTGTCTGCTAAAAACGAAGCTACAGCATGGATTTGAAGGGGTTGGAGGAGAAGGAAAGAAAACCCCTCTAAATCAGATCTACACAGAGCTCCATGTGGTAAATGAAAGGTGTGAAGAGGACGTGGATCAACACGAGTTCAGACTAACTGAGGAGAAATCCAGGAAACTGCAAGTAGAAGAAACCATAATCAAAAAGGAAGATCTCTTTACAGTCCCATCTGGAAGAGAAGAACCAATCAGAACAATGGTGACAAAGGGTGTGGCCGGCATTGGAAAAACAATCTTCACACAGAAGTTTGTTCTTGATTGGGCCGAAGAAAAAAACAATCAGAACATTCAGTTTTTATTTCCATTCACTTTCAGAGAACTCAATGTGCTGAAAAATAAAACGTTCAGCTTGGTGCAGCTTCTTCATCACTTCTTCCCGGAAATGCAAGAAATACAACCCTGCGTGTTTGAAGTATGCCTTGTTCTTTTCATCTTTGATGGTCTGGATGAGTTTAGACTCCCTCTGAACTTCCACAATAGTGAGGTTCTCACCGATATTACAAAGTCCACCTCGTTGGATCTGCTGCTGATAAATCTCATTAACGGAAACCTGCTTCCATCTGCTCGTATCTGGATAACCACGCGGCCTGCAGCAGCTGGACAGATACCTTCTAAACACATTGGCATGATGACAGAAGTCAGAGGTTTTGCTGATCCACAGAAAGAGGAGTACTTCAGAAAGAAACTTCCAGATGAGCAGCAGGCCAGCAGGATCATCTCCCATGTGAAGACATCACGCAGTCTCCACATCATGTGCCACATCCCAGTCTTCTGCTGGATCACTGCTACGGTCTTGGAAGAAGTTCTGAACACCAGTGAGGAAGGAGTGCTGCCCAAGACCTTGACTGAGATGTATATCCACTTCCTGGTGGTCCAGACTAAAATTAAAAAGTTGAAATTTGATGGAGGGGCTGCTGAAGATTCACACTGGACTCCTGTGAACATAAAGATGATCCTGAGCCTTGGGAGACTTGCTTATGAGCAGCTACTGAAGGGAAACCTAATCTTCTACGAATCGGACCTGGCACAATGTGGTATCGACATCACAGCAGCATCAAAGTACTCAGGTGTGTTCACATGTGTCTTCAAAGAGGAGAAAGGACAATCCCAGGACAAAATGTTCAGCTTTGTCCATCTGAGTGTTCAGGAGTTTCTTGCAGCCTTACACGTCCACCTGACTTTTATCAACTCTGGAGTGAATCTTTTTAAAGATAAAACAGCATTGCAGAGGCTCTACAAGCGCTTCACAAAAACACAGCTAAAAGATCTGCACATCAGCGCCGTGGATGAGACCCTACAGAGTCCAAACGGACATCTGGACTTGTTCCTCCGATTCCTCCTGGGTCTTTCAATTGAGACCAACCAAGAACTTCTCAAAGGTCTTCTGGAACATAAAGAAAACAGCCAACAGAGTAACGAGGAAGCAAGTCAACACATTAAAGAAAAGATCAATGGTAGTTTGTCTGTGGAGAAAAGCTTGAACCTCTTCCACTGCCTGAACGAACTGAACGATCATTCTCTGGAACTAGAGATCCAACGGCTGCTGGCATCGGAACAGCTCTCAAATAAACTTACTCCTGCTCAGTGGTCAGCTCTGGCCTTTATCCTGCTCTACTCAGAAGAGGATCTGGATGTTTTTGACCTGCAGAAGTATGTTTCATCAGAGGAGGGTCTGCTAAGACTGCTGCCTGTGGTGAAAGCCTCACGTACTGCTCTGTAGGTACTCATCGCTGGATGCAAAATCACACGTTCATGGTTGTATCTTAAAATCATTTTTTCCTTTCAGATTGGATTTCTGCACCGTCACAGACAAAGGGTTTGCAGCGCTGTCTTCAGTTCTCGGGTCTGCATCATCTGGTCTGAGACAGCTTGACCTGAGTAATAACAACCTGCTGGACTCGGGAGTGAAGCATCTATCAGATGGACTCAACAGTCCTGATTGTAAACTGGAATCTCTTAGGTCAGACACAACACAAACTTTGTAGTTTTAGCTACTTCTGAACACGTTAA
This sequence comes from Neostethus bicornis, assembly GCA_902685375.1. Lineage (NCBI taxonomy): Eukaryota > Metazoa > Chordata > Actinopteri > Atheriniformes > Phallostethidae > Neostethus > Neostethus bicornis. Next base: position 5,657,151 of record CACRXE010000076.1, on the reverse strand, counting down.
ATGTCTTTAGTCATTTCATCATGCTTTGCAAGCATGATACAGTTAAACACAACACGAGGTTTTTCAATTTCACTTCCGTTTTTCCATTAATTCCATTGCATTCAAATGGCATCAAAGTTACTCAAACGTGGAAATGAAATAGAAACCCACGTAAGATGTGGTTTTGATGCAGATGATTTATCTAGCAGGAGCTTTTGCATGTTTTATTAGGTCGTCTTCCTTAATGGCATGGACAAATGTCAAGCTAGCAGGCGGTTTGCAACTGGTTGCTCAAATTCAATTCAAATAGCTCAGTATCACAAAACAATTGTCTTGACATGGCATATTTTAAAAAAGTACAAAAAAACCCCAATGAACAAGAAAGAAGAAGAGTACCCGTAGAAACACAAATCCACAATTAAAAGCGAACTAAACAAAAGATTCAAGATTCCATATTGTCAATGTTCTCATAGCAAAATTTAGACAAAATTTATGCTAAAAAAAAAAAAAGCTAGCTAAACAAAAAAATACTGCACATTAGTGCCCTTAGACCTTTGTTACCTATGAGACAAAAAAACCTCCAAAAAACCCAACAGTGAAAAGAAGAAAGAAACCTCATGGAGATCCGCATGAAGGAGAGATCCTTCCCCCCAGGACAGGCAGCTAATGTGTCTAAGACTGTTAATTTAATATTGGCTTATAGGCTCAAGTGCAACAATCATTGCAAAAAAAAAGAATAAATGTCACACAGAATATTTTTTTAACTTCAGTGTTCCTTGTAATTGATAACGTCACTATCACATGATGACCAAATAAATTTGATGAATGGCATTTTCCCCCTAATTTTCTAACTCTCAGCTGCTTCTAAACTGCTAATATTTTGTAACACTGCTACTTATACATTTGCTCCCACAACTATTTCCAGTTTTTACAAGGTGAGGAAAATAAATGTACGAATACTTTAGTTATGTCTTATTTTTACACTTTCTTGGAAGATTTTTTTTTCTACATTTGTCAACAGATTTTTATGAATTATACACAACAATTTATTTTTTTTCAGCACTTGTTTTTTCTCTTTTTCTGTCACCAGACTCAACGGCTGTTTCCTCACAGAAACAACTCTTAACCATCTCTGCCAGCAGTTGGTTTTTCTGAGACAACTTGATCTGAGCAACAACAACCTCCGGGATGCAGGAGTAAAGCTGCTGTCGGAAGCACTGAAGTTAAAATGTAACCTGGAGAAATTAAGGTCCGGATGGGGTTAAAGTTTCCATAAATTCAAAAACTCGCTTTTTTTTGCTTTTTTTTAAATGAGTTTTTATTTGATGCTTCTTGCTGCAGATGCTTTGTTTTTATTTGCATAGTTACATACATACCGTACTGACCCAATTATATGCTCATTTTATAGCTCAGTTATGAAGTATGAAACAGTAAGTTTATATGTGCTGCATGTTTTTATCAAAGCAGAAATCCAACTTCGCCCTTTCTGATCTGTAGAAATTGCAACCTCTTCTTTTTGGTTCATTGTAATTGGGATCTTTCAACTTTACAAAATCCAAAACTGATCTGTGGGGATTTATTTTCTTATACAGCGAGGCCCTAGAATTGTATTACGTTAAAATGTTCATTTCATAAAATGCTTCTACATATACTGTACTCACACATACTTAAATTTACACATACGATCAGTGGTAGAATGTCTGTTCTTGGACCCTGAGAAGCCGGTTTAATCCCCACTGGGCCCATGCCCGAGTGTCCCCATAGCAGACATCTAAGCCCCTAGTTACCCCCACCATTGGTGATGTTCTGGCTGTCTGCTGCAGTGCAATGCAGAAAAATTCATTTCCCCTTAAAGGAGAAATATAGCATGATTAATTCTCTGTTTCATTTTGATAATAGTTTAAATTTTGTGATGTTTTATATATAAAAAAGAGATGTAAAAAATCCATTTTTATTTTTGGGTCCAACATCATTAGTCTCTTAGAAGGTTGAATCCCTTAGAAATTAAAATTTAGTTTTAATAATATTACAAAATCAAACTATTCTTTATTTGATCATGAATTTTTTCTTGCTTTTGTTATTTGCATACATTAAGATACATTTTTTTTCTTGCATCTCCACTATTTATATCAAATAATTAAATAAATCATTTAAATAATAACCTAACCAATTAAGTAGGATTATTTTGTTTTATTATGTTTTTTCTTTTATTCCATCCAGCCTGTGTGTGTGTAACCTGTCAGAAAGCAGCTGTGGAGCTCTGGCCTCAGTTCTCATCTCCCTGTCTTCAAATCTGAAAGAGTTGGATCTCAGTAACAACGACCTCAGAGATTTAGGACTGAAGAAACTGTCAAATGGATTAGAAAATCCAAACTGTAAGCTGGAGACTCTGAGGTAAACATCTAGACATCAACAACCCAGAAATGGATGATCTTCCAGTGTCTAAAATGTTTTTTTTTCACCTGTTTTTCTATCATTTACGTACTTCTCTTCTTTTCAAAGCAAAAATCTGTTCTTTTCTTCTCTAAAACCTTTTGTTTTTTTCAGTAATACTTCATTTTTCCTCGTAGATAAACAAAAAATTGCTCTTCTGTTCTGCTTTCTGGTTTGGAATTTTCTCTCAATTTCCTCAAATTTAGGAACTTATTGGTTAAACTAAAAATAACAAATGGCCACAAAGTTATATTTCCCAGCTTAACAGCATCCTCACAATAATTCCATTGTGTATTTAGATTGTCTGGATGTCTCATCACAGAGAAAGGTTGTGCTTATCTGGATTCAGCTCTGACTTCTAACCCCTCTCATCTGAGAGAGCTGGACATCACTTACAACCATCCAGGAGACTCTGGAGCAAAACTTCTGACTGCTAAAGTGGAGGATACACACTGCAGACTGGACACTCTCAGGTATGGATGCTCCAATGCAACACTGTCCAAAAAAACCCCCAAATGATTAGTAGCTAATACATGAAACTCTCATCCCGTAGTAACATTTGATGTTTACTTAAATCTTTTTGTAGTATGGAGCCAGCGGGAGAGAAGTGGCTAAAACCAGGGTTGACTAAATGTAAGTGAACTATTTATTTATTTTGTTGAAAGTAATATTCAAATTATTTCAGATTATTGAAAAGTTGGGGTTTTTTTGTTTTTGTTTTTTATAACTTGTGATTCTAAAAAGAAATTTTTGTGCTAACTTGCTGTTTCATATCATTTTAAATTCCTTTGTGCTCACCTTGTCATTGAGCCTTTCAAGAGCATTTGAACATGTTCAAAATGCAAAACAGCATGCATTTTGGTCTTCCTCTAGGCCTCTTTCCTGGTGGTTCCAAACCCAGCATCCTTCTGCCGATGTACTTTTTCCCTCTCCTCTGCACATGTCCAAACCATCTCAGTCTGGCCTCTCTGACTTTATCTCCAAAACCTCTAACATTTGCTGTTCCCCTGATATACTCTTTTCTAATCCTGTTCATCGTGGTCACTCCCAGAGAGATCCTCAGCATCTTCATCTCTGCTACCTCCATCTCTGTTTCCTGTCTTTTCCTCAGTGCCCCTGTCTCTAGACCAATCAGCATGGCCGGTCTCACCACGGTTTTGTACACTTTTCCTTTCATTTTAGCTGAAACTCTTCTGTCACACATCAAACCTGATACTTTTCTCCACCCAGTCAAGCCTGCTTGCACACGCTTCTTCACCTCTTTTCCACACTCTCCATTCCTCTGGAGAAATGGAAAATTGGTTTGGATGGATTGGATTTTTGAGGCTGCCATATCACAACAATTCTGTGTTATTTTCTATAGATTTATTTGGACGTTTTATCAGAAAAATTTCAAGCATTGTCTTTAAGATCTATATTTCTTTCTATCAGATCGCTGTGAACTCAAAGTCAACTCAAACACAATGAATCGAAACGTGAAACTGTCCAACAACAATACAGAGATCACATTTGAAGAGGAGGATCAGAAGTATCCAGATCATGAAGAAAGATTTGCTACAAATCATCAGCTGCTTTGTGAAAACGCTCTGACCGGCCGTTCCTACTGGGAGGTGAACTCCACAGATGGCGTCCACATCTCCGTCAGTTCCTCAAGAATCACCAGAGGAGGAGAGCCTAATGATGGATGGTTTGGAGGAAATGATCAGTCCTGGACTTTATATAAAATGAGTGGTTACTCTATCTGGCACAACAAGAAAGTCAAAAACATCTCTCTCCCCTCCTCGTCCGACTCTCAAAGAATCGCTGTGTATGTGGATCATCCTGCTGGCATTCTGTCCTTCTACAAAGTCTCCACAGATGGACTGGTGCACCTTCACACTGTTACAACCACATTCAAAGAAGCTCTTTATCCTGGGTTCGGACTGTGGGTGTGGGCCGGCTTACCTCATCATTCCTCAGTGAGTCTGAATCCCAAACAGGAATAAAAAGAGTCTCTGTCTGAATCTGTTCTGTTACTGAGTGTAAATAAATAGCACTTTTACTTTCTGGAGATTTTATTTAGAAAGTGTAGCATTTCATAAATGTAGGTACTGTTTAGTTTGTTATTTTATGTATAACTCAATGCTATTAAAATATGTGTTTTTATTAGTAGTGTCAGTCGATTAAAAAAATTAAACGAATGAATTACAAGATTTTGTAATTAATTAATTGAATTAATTGCATTTTAACGTAATTTCTGCTAAAGTTCTACCGATAAAGAATTTGAATTCTGGGATAAATGTACTGTATGACTACTCAATTGAATAGAGTAATAAGAGAAGATTTTAAATCCAATTTATTATTGGTGAACTGTGCCTCATGAGGCCAGTTAGGGTTCGATAGGGTTCATTCTTATCTTCAACAATAGAAATTGGTCTGCAATCAGCAGCAACCCACTTCGCGATAGTAATTGTCAATTTCTCTGTTGTGGATTTGCTCATTCACTTGCCAAATTCAGCTAGCTTGGTTTGGCGAAGCGAGCTCCCGGTAGCCACACTTGCAACAGAAAAACTTGCCTGAACATGTTTTACGTTTAGATGGTATGTCAGGCTGGAGTTGTTTCGGTGGTAGGAGAACTCCTTTTTGAAAAAACTACAAATTACTATGTTTTTATTTATAGTCTCGTCTCTATTATTTTTGTATAAAAACTTGCCTTTCAGTGGCTCGGCTCAGGGGCGAATCCAGGATTTTCTAAAGGGGGCGGGGCAAGTAGGCATACCCCCGCCCCAAGAACAATTTGAAAAATAAGTACTTATTTTTAATATTCTACTGTACACATATCCCATTTTCTATGTATTATATTTGGTGTAGATGAAAGTCTTCATCATCCTGTTTGTATTTTTAAATGGAATCATAAATATATCATTTTGATATGTGTAAACCATAAGTTATTGTAAGTGTAGGAGACTGCTTATGTTTCTTTAAAATAAAGAGAAATAAAATACAAAGAGAGTTGAAGAAAAATCTCCCCTCGATTACTTATTTTTAAGTTCTATTTCACCTTAAAGTGAATCAAAATCTAAAGCGAAAAGTTGTTCTCAATATATTTTTTCATATCATTTTTAAGTGTGTGTGACGTAGATAGAATAGTGTGACATACTAAAAAAAACACACACAGTTTTATGGAAGCTTTAAAACCTCATTTAAAATTACTCAGTTTTCTTATTTATGTGCGTTATTTAAAAAAAGGGGAGCTGCATTTATTGATTAAAGGTGTGGAACAGGTTTTGTTCCTTCCTGAAGCAGTTCATTTTAAAAGTTGTGTAACCACGGTGATGAAAAGCAAAATGAGCAAAACAAGCTCCAGGCAGTGGCCCAGTTTAAGATGTGGGAATTTCCAAGTGACGAAAGAAAGTTAATCAAAACAATGCTGTTATATAACTGTTGACTTCGTTTCGAGAAGAAACTGATCCAACAGTTCTGTACATGTTTGTAAAGATATTTCACATTCCATTTGAATTTTTTTTTTAAATGTTTGTATTCTTGTTTTTATAAGTCTTTCAAAGTTTTTAAAAATCAGGAAGAATTTATATAGAAGAGCAAAAGCCGATCTGTCCACTGTGATGTTACAGATATTTTTTTATTCAGATGATTCCAACTTTTCGTTAAGGAGTGACTGTAAGTGGGTCAAAGTGTAAACTGGAGTGGGGAAGCAATGCTAAATAGAATGTTTGATAAAAGTTTTTTAACTATTTAATGAATTCTAAGGCAAACTAAGCATCACAATAATCTTTAAAAAAGAAACAAAAAGATTTAGATATTAAACTGATCTCCTGGATTTAACCAGAAAAAATGGAATAACTTAAGACTAACTTGCTAGTATTAAGTAACATCCTGTATCAATATCTGGGAGTATTAATAGTTCTAATTAAGGTTAAAAGTTCATATCAGTAATAAATCAAACCGTTATACCAGTTAACAGTAGAACTACCAAAGCCGTCAATTTGACGGTTCTCAGAAGTTGACGTCTAATTATTATAGTTACGTTAATCTTTGACGTTCCTGGGCTTTTGACTTTTTCTACATTTGTTTGTATATAGTTCCTATGTTTTAATTTAACTTAAATAAAATACTAAAAACAAGATCTGAGTAATTCTTCCTCTAACTCCCACACCCGTCATTTTGTCCGTCATAAAGTTGAAAAATTAGTTCGTCAAAATTTGACGCCTCTATTAGATCCATTGTAGGTTTCCTGCGCGCGGTTATTGTTGCCTTGTAGCCGTTGTGGTGCCACTCAGGCGATATCTCGGTGAGTACAAATGGATTTGAGAAGACGTCTGTCAGTCACTTAAGCACTTCAGTGTATGACGCTTTCGCCATAGCGCTAATTGTCAAATTGACGGCCGTGGGAGTTCTAGTAGTTCTAGAATTCCGATAGTCCCAATGTCAAACAGGACTATTTAACAATACGTTTTCCTTTTTTCTGGATTTTGATGCACTTGGTTTTGCTGAAACGTAATTTGAGGGAAAAGATGTAGGCGATAAAGTAATTGTAAACTAAATACGATATATGAATATATATTGTTCAGACTTTTTTCTTTTTTTTGCACCAAGGATCTGCTCTGAGCCCTTTGCTGTTTGAAGATTAGTCAGAGTAAAACAGAGTACAGGTGTGTGAATGAGAGGGATCCAAATGGAAAAGTGAGGTTACAGGGAGAAGAGATAAAGAAGATGGAAGATTTTAAGTACTTAGGATCAACAGTCCAGAGCAATGGAGAGTGTGGAAAAGAGGTGAAGAAGCTTGTTCAAGCAGGCTGGAACGGGTGGAGGAAAGTATCAGGTGTGATGTGTGACAGAAGAGTTTCAGTTAAAATGAAAGGAAAAGTGTACAAAACCGTGGTGAGACCGGCCATGCCGTTTGGTCTAGAAACATTAGCACTGAAGAAAAGACAGGAAGCAGAGATGGAGGTAGCAGAGATGAAGATGCTGAGGATCTCTCTGGGAGTGACCAGGATGGACAGGATTAAAAATGAGTATATCAGGGGAACAGCACATGTTAGAGGTTTTGGGGATAAAGGTCGAGAGGCAAGACTGAGATGGTTTGGGCATGTATTGAGGAAAGAGAGAGAGTACATAGGAAGAAGAATGCTGGATTTGGAACCACCAGGAAAGAGGACTAGAGGAAGGCCAAAGAGGAGATTCATGGACGCAGTGAAGGAAGACATGAAGATAGTTGGTGTGACCAAAGAGGATGCAGCAGATAGGGTTAGATGGAAGAAACTGACTTGCTGTGGCGATCCCTGAAGGGAAATGCCGAAAGAAGAAGAATATTGTTCAGACTTTTTTCAGTTTAATTTTTTCTGGCATGAGCACACACAGACACAAAAACACATGCTAATGATGTCAATGATGTCAATCGTGTCACTGACGAAAATGTAACCCAGTTACACAATCAAAAAACCTCAAACTGGTCAGACTGGATGGTTCAAGACAATGTTATGAGTGATCTATTGTGAGGAGGTGTGTGTGTGTGTTTTCAATTAATTTCTCAAAGGCTTCATTTTGTTCCATTTCTATCATTTTGCTGATTTAATGACAAAAATAATGTATATTTTTTTTCTTTACGCAAGTTTAAAATGAAATGCCAGATGAGTTTTTTTCTGGAACAAGTTATTAAATTAAAGTTATTATTCATGTCATTTTTTTTGTGAAAACATTTAAAAATATGCATATTTGTCTGAACACATAGTTATCTATTATAAGAACAATCATGTTTCCACGATTAATATAACCAAACTGTGACTTCGTGCCTCCGACAACATCATGACTGATGATTTAATCCTTGTGATTTTTTTTTTTTTTACTTTTTTTTTTGTGTGTTTTCTAACTGTAAAAAAACTTTCCCAAACCCACATTTTTTCCCCTCTTTTTTTACATCTCAGGGTAACTGGCAGTCCTTTTTATAGTCAAGCTTTTTATTTGGTGGTCTAAAAAAAAAGAACAAAAAAAGACACATTTTTAAATAATATTAAATTAATACAATTATATGTATATGTTATTCTTTTTTTTTTTTTTCTAATGTAACAAATCAATTTCCCTTTGGATAAGAGTAGATTAAATCATATCAATCACATCTTATGTACTTCTAGATGACAACTATGTGAATATTTAAAGTGCCAGACTTATCAGATTCACACTAAATAAACTGTTAGAGGAAAAAGTTTTAAATCTTTATCTCAAATCTGTGCTGACCGGAGAACAAAGAGAGACTATTTGTTTTACTTGGTACAAGGGTAGCATTCTTCCCTGACTGAAGTGTCTACAAAGAAATGTGTTTATTGATACAGGTGTAGATAAAAAACTCCACAACAGGTGTAGAAAATAAAAACAACCCCACTACTTTGTTGGAACACACCAACAGAGTAGTGAGGGGAAAGAAATTTCCAGAAAATCCATCTTTGAATGATAAAAACCAAAGAAGTAACAAAAAAAAGTAGTAATAAAAGAAGTATACAAAGATTTACATTTGGTACTTAACATGAACCTTTCACATTGATATTCTGGGTATTAGAAGTGGTGTTTCTTCTCTGTTCTCTTTTTTAAGGGGTGAAGAACTTCATACCTTTTTTTAAAGTGTTATACAAATAAAGTTATTGCGATTTTTAAAAATAAGAGTTTTAAGTTGGAATTATGTGATTTTCTGAACCACAAGTTTTGCTTCCAATAATCAAACTTTTTAAAAAGAAAAAGAAATTCAATATGCAGTTGAGTATGTGTTTGCTAGTCAAAGATGAGTGATACGATTATGACTAAAACGGTTTAATTTACATACTTTTCTAAATAAAAAGCATTTTATTAACTTTTTACAACAACAGATTTTGTTTTAGTAAATCAGTTCACGTGAGGTTTTACAGCATAAAAAGAGGAAATTTGTTCTAAATATTAAATGTTGGGTTGGGAAAATCCTTTTTCTCACAAACAGTGAAAACACCCAAAGTGAATGGTATCACAAAAATGGGGAACACTTTTAGAAAGTGTCTAAAAATGATATGGAAGATTTCATCTGATGACAACAAAGGGGGTGAAAAACTGAGACAAAAATAAATGTTTTATGGAACAAGTTTGACTGAAAAGGGAAATGAAACTTAAGGGGGAAAGGAAGTAGACAATTTTTTTCAGAAAATCAACCAAGCCATGAGTGAAATTTTTAAATAATCCAAAAATATTATTAATAAAATATTAATAATATAATAAATAATAAATATTAATAATAAATATTAATATTAATAAATATTAATAAATTATTCACATGACACAAGAAAATTATACTTTGATTAAAATGACATTACATACAGTAATGATAATGATACACTCTCTCCATTTTCATCATTGATGCATTCCTGCTCTTACTTTTTTCTTTTTTTTTGCCAATTTTTATTTCCACTTCTTTTTTTAGCCTTTTTTTAGTGGATGACATTTGTGCTTAGTTTGAGAGACACATACTGTACATTAGAAGAAAATGACCTTTTCTTTTTTTTTTTTTTTTAAGTATTCTGTTACAAAAACAACTGCTAAGGACCTATCTAGCCGCTAGAGGACAGCAAAGTTTATTAAAAAAAAATGTAACATGGTTTCAAAACTTCTTCAGTAAAAAGTTGTTTTTATTTGTGTGAAAAGTTCAATTAATTTTATCCTAATATATCCAGATACAGAATTCCCTCAAATGTGTTTTATCCATTGCTTTTTGTCAAGCACTGAAAATATGACCTGGTTACTTATCCGTTTGTGCAGCATCGGCTGTGGCTGAATAAGTCAATGCAGGAACTGCAGCTCCTATTATACATGCTGAAAACGTGATAGGTGGTAAGAATCATGGGGGAGGAAGCAGTGGCAGTTTTACTAATTCTGGGTCTTTTTAAATTCTATGTTCTCCTTGGTACAGATTTTGACAATCGCACACCACCACTGTAGTCAGAGGTCATTGACTCGAGAACACGACTTAAGATTTCTCTCTTGCAGGCCTCTTTGTACCGCAGGGCAGGTCGTCCAGTGGAGAACGTCTTTTGGAATGCGTCCATCCTGCATACGTGGCCTAGCCAGTGCAGGCGAAAGAGGATGCCATTGCCGAACATACTGGACTTGCTCGTCTGGGTCAGGACGTTTGCATTGGAAACTCGGTCCTGCTAGGCGATGTCTAGGAAGTGTCTATGGTTATTTAGGTAGACGGTGTTTAGTGTGTGTGTGATTGTGTGTTATAAGTAAAAAAACAGACAAGAGAAGTAGATTTCTATAAACCTTTTCACTTCTTTATTACCTTAATGCATTTCATTTCCCAAAAAGAAAGCTCTTGATGCACCTATAACTCAGTTTTACAGTGACTTCTCTCCACAAGAGTACATGACATGCATTTAAGAAAAGAAAAACTCATATTTTACATTCTCTGAACCCTGAAATGATTTTCACCCTGAAGAAGAAAAAAAAAAGTAAGAACAGCTTGTATCAACAAAAGCAAAGTGAATAAAAATCATTCATTTCATAACAATTATAAGTCATTTTTAAAAACATTTTCACCCAACTTTTGACCCTTCTTTGCACCTTTTTACTTTTAGACTTTTCAAATTGTGTTTGAGGGTAAAAAAAAATCTTTTGAACTCATAATTTTAATAATCAAATGATTGACAAAATCCAGATGTAATAACAGCTGTTTGTGTAGCATTTTTTTATTTTAACAAATTCTAGTGCAAACGCCCAAAAGACTGGAATGTTTTTTTAATAGATCTGTATTGCAGTAAAAACACAAGCTCATGGTAAACTTTTATATAATTTTTCACTTCTACTTTAACTGGCAGAATTCAGCGAGGCAGTACGAGGGCATAGTTACACACAAAAACAAATGTTATAACATTTTTTTATTAAAAATGTATGAAAAAACTATTTGAAGATCCATTTTTCTGGGCTCCTGACAACAGAAGATGCTTTTAAAATCCAGATGTTCTGCTTTTTTAACTCCATCGCCATCATGTTGGGATACGTCCATGTCTTAAATGTTTCTTAACCAATCGTATTTAATCTCTTTGTCACAAACATCTGCTGCTGTGTTGTTAAATGAACACGTTTCTCTGTAATTTTGCAATTTACGTCCAAGCACCGACTCATTGAAAACTTGTTTAGTTTTTACATTACAAACTATTAACACTAGAAGCTCCAAAATTTTCTCAACCTCCTGCCTACCCCAGAAAGAGTCATTTGACACCTCTATCTGACCTGCACACTGAGGAGCAGAGTCGTTTTTGCGATTCAATTAGAGTCTCCTAGTCCTAGTCTCGGAATGTTAAGTACCTTCCAAACGACTCTTACGTGTCTTGTTTTAATAACTCAAGCAGAAGGCCTGGTGTCTTGAGACACCTCCATGGGCTTTACCATTGGCAAACATACTGGAGGTACCCAAAGGGCTACCACTCCATGGGTCACCACTGAGTCAATTAGTGGTGGTCAATTGACTCCCTTGTGAGGGTTCTAGTGCTAAGCTGAAGGACAGATTTTATTTTAAGTCACATTGAAGTATCTCATGCAAGCATGGATGAATAAAAACACTACATCAACTCCAGAATGAGGACAGATGAGCTGCGGAACCACTAAGCTCACACACAGATGACATGATAGTAGCCCTTTTCAAAGGCATTTCACAAGCTGTGACGCCTCGAGATGAGTCCCACTGAGAGACCGTTTTACATACACAGAATGTATGGCTGTAGTTTCCACAAAGGAGCAGTGAGATAAACCTACGCAGACTCAACATCTCCTTTTTTTCTTATCCTCAGGGGAGAAAAAAAGCTTGGTATGTTTCTTCTGTGGTGGTAGAAGTTGGTCTGGCCCAGGGAGGAAATTACGTGAATCCCCAAGAGTGTTTTAATTAAACACTGTCTTAAGTTCTGAAAGTGTTGATTCACTTTTAAGTTTGTTTTACACACCGTATGGAGCACATGTGACGATGCATACATTTTTCAAAGGAATTATAAGTGCTGAAGTCATAAGGTGAAGATCAGAGTTTCTTATTCTGCTGGGATTAGGTTTGACGGATCAGTGTGCAAAAATCCAGACATTGCATCGATCTATTGTGGTGAAGAGAGAGCTAAGCCGAAATACTCGCGATTGGCAAATCGATCTACGTTCCTACCCTCACCTATGGTCACCTGCTGTGGGTGGTGACCAAAAGAACAAGATCGTCGATACAATCGGCTGAAATTAGCTGGGCTCTGACTCAAGGATAGAGTGAGAAGCGTTGCCATCCAGGAGGAGCTCAGAGTAGAGCTGTTGCTCCTCCAGATCAAGAGAAGCCAGATCGGGTGATTCGGGCATCTGGTTAGGATGCCTCCCAAGCTGTTCACTGGTGAGCTGTCTTGGGCATGCCCCACTGGGAGGAGACCTAGGAACAGACCGTGGACCTGCTGGAGAGACTCTGTCTCACAACTGGCCGGGGAACGCCTCAGAATCCTCCCAGGAATGCATGAGGATGCTGTCGGGGTGAGAGAAGCCTGGGCTTCTCGTCTGAGGCTGTTGCCCTCGCAACCTGGCCCCAGATAAGCGGAAGTGAACGGAACAGACTTCTTTGACAAGGTTACCTCTTCAAAATCCAAACTCTTGTTTTCAATTTCTTAAAGAATTTGAAAAACATGGTAAAGTACAATGACCATACTTTGCAGGTCTAGAAAAGCAAAGCAAGAACCAAGTAGACATGGAACGAACCGAGGCTACACTTGATGTTTTTCACCTATGCAAAGCTTTTGCCTTTGTAGAGGTTTTCTTTTTCAGAATTTGATTCATCTTCTTAGCATGTGTCATATCTTTTCAACAACTCCACTGTCCGAAAAACGAGCTGGAATTCTTAAAAAGTTACTACCAACTACCCAGCCCCAAAAAGTTTTCCAAGGCCATTCAACTAGGCAAATAAAGTTGACTCTCCAATTGAACAGTGACTGCAAAGGAGATTATCAGCTGACAAGTTATTTATCCCAAACTGGTGCTTCTAATTTCTTAAACAATGTTTTGAAAAACCCAATCTGTAGTCATGAAAAAATGTCAACTTTGTTTGAGGAGTAGTAGAAAAAGTTTCAAAAAAGTCTTCTGGACAGTTTAATTTTTGAACGAGACGTTTCGATTTCCATCCGGAAATCATTTTCAATCTGAAATGAGTTCAAGAATTTCAAGAGTTCAAGAATTTCCATCTGAAATTTCAGATTGAAAATGATTTTCGGATGGAAGTCGAAACGTCTCGTTCAAGAATTAAACTGTCTAGAAGACTTTTTTAAAACTTTTTCTACTATGGATCACTCCTGGATGAATGAGGGACTACACAGATTTGTTTGAGGAGGGTCAAATCATTGGCGTCCACCAAGCAGCAAAAACTATTCTACGCCGTATTTCAAACTGGAAGAATAGCAGGTCGGAGAGACATGTCATTGTCAAAGTTCTCTCGCCCACCACCAGAGGGGACTTGAGGCCTTCCCTCATTTGCCTGATTTCAGACACCTGAAGGACTTTGTGCAGCTGCCTTTAAATAGGCAGCCTGTCTTCCCTTCAGGTGTAGGGTCACACGTTCTTTTCCAGCCAGGTCTTACTGGCTGCCTGACAGTGAAGTGTGTTAAACAATAACTTCATGACATTTCCACTGATTCATGTTTTTTTTTACAGCAATACTGGATTCCTTGATTCAATAAATTATGTTTCTTGTCTGAAATCCTTTTGAATATGACTGTCATGATGGTCCTCCTCCTTCCACATCATGACAGTCATATTCAAAAAAAGAAAATGTAAAAAAAAGAAAAAAAAATTAAATGTGATTGGCGATGACTTAAAAAATTGGTGAGATCAAATTGACCAAAAACAACAGTAGATACACAAAAATGTATGTTTAATTACGGACATTGTTGTTTGCTTGAGTAACCTCAAGAGAACTCTGAGATTATTAAGGACAGCTAGAAACTAGCCTTCAATATGTACTCAGAATCTGAGATTGGTTGAGTTGGTCGGATCCAGTCAGAACAATTTCCAACCTCGAAATAAATAAATAAATAAATAAATCAGGTCATTTAAGCTGTTAAAAAATATATAAAATGACCTAAACTTTGACGCATCCCAGCAAAAGAAACTCGAGAGTTTAATCTTGATCTTATACTTCAGCATACCTTCACTCCCTCTATACTCAGACAGCGGAGAACATTGACCAACCGTGACATAAATCTAATTTTTCTGGATCTATTTCACAGATTCTGTTGCCTGGAGTGCCATAAAGAAACAGGAAGTCATCTTTTTTTTTGTTTACTTTGGTTTTTGTTTTGTTTTTTTAACATTAGGAGCGTTCCGTTCACCAACAATAATTTGCATGCTTAACATTTTAAAGGAATGTATTAAGTATATCTTTTTAATATAAAAACATGGCACAACTAGGAGGCGGAGTCATAATCAGCCTGTGCACAAAACAGTTAAAAGACATCAACATCGTGTAAACGAGGACTATATGATCGGACGTGATTGCACATCGAAGACATAAATAGACACACACATTTACACTACACACAGTACACAAAGACATTTCTAACAATGGCTTGTTTTTTTTTCCACGTACATACGTAAGTATACACGAGGAATGGTGAAAATTACAAACAGATATTTCAATTTCAATTTTTTTTTTTTTTACAGAAAACAGACGTTTGACTTCGAACACATTTTTTTAAAGTAATTATTGCAATCTAAACAATATGGCTTTGTCTAGTGAAAAGTCCTATCTGAGCTAGAAAATGAGAGTGAAGGGTGTGTTTTACAGTGCACATACACCTTCACCGTTTGTCTTTTTAATCTCTAGCATTATTTTTACTCACACACTCATGAGACGATGTATTACTCAAACACTGTTGCATAACTAACCAATAAATAGCCACTAGATCTTTTTTTTTTAAGGAATAACCAACATGCTCTATTTTATCAGTTATAGTTTAATTAACTCTCATTAAATAAAGTAGTTTTAATTTACAGTAGATTTGATTAAATGCTAGATGTTTAAACGTCTATGTGATGCAGAATGAAGGATATAATCAGCTCTTTAGGCAGTGAGATGCAGCGACTCAGTGTGATGTTTCTATAGTTCCAGTATCTATTTTAGACGTGGATATTTGTGACGTACAGGTCTGCGTTTCTCTTGAGCTGTGATGTGTGATGAATGCACACGCTGAACGGACTTTTCGCCCTGCAGGCATTGTGGAAATGACAGAAACGGGTCGTGGCATGCAAACTGATGCTGACAAAAGAAATAGTAAGATGTCACCGGTATTTTTTTGGTCTTGATGGAGATGAGATGTAGTAAGAAATGCTTACATCAAGTGAAGAGCTTGGATTTTCTGTTCGATTAAAATGAATTGGGATAAACGGTGTAAATAAGTTTAAATAAAACACAATCATGCTTGATTAATGAGTTAGAGAATTTTGTTGTTTACAGTTGAAGTTGAGAGACGAGATAATCTGAGTCCCACTTTCCTCGTGGTCTGCTTTTTGATTGTCTAAATGGACTGGATGACGTTAAAAATCAAGTTTGACCTTTTTTTATTTACCATAAATTAAATTTAGATTGTTTTTCTTAGTATGTGTCCTGTGACAGAATGGTGACCAGTGTACAGTGAGTTCCAAATTATAATGCAAACAATATTTAAGTGTCATTAAGATCCAGATTACATTGTATTTCAAAGTTTTGAATTCCCGAAATTCCTTTTCTGTGATTAGTTTCTCAGTTAATACCCTATCAAAGAAAAAACTCCAGCACCCTCTGCAACCCCATAGGGGATAGATGGTTAAGAAGGTGACTGACTGTCTCTTGAAGGCTGTCCCACATTATTAAGCGGATCAAAATTTCTGGCAATCTGGGAAAGAAAAATAACTTCTGAAGATGGCAGGAAATATTTTTTCACAGAAACATAAGCATTCATAGACACTCTATTGTGTGGGCTGAATCGAAGCTCACACAATAGAGGCATGGCAAGAAAAGACTCTGCCAGACAAATATGCTAGATTAAGAGAGCAGCTGCTAAAATGACATTACAAAGCAGAAAACATAAAGTGCTGCCAACATGAAAATCTAGGATCCTCCAGAGGCTTTAGTTCTTCAGAGACATCTACAGAAAAATCTCATGTGCATAATAATTTAGAACTCAGTGTAATGTGTATCAAGTCTGGGTTGCTGGGAGACCCTGCAACCCAGTGTTTGACTAAATGATTTAGAGAATCTACGCATGGGTTTAAACAATATATAAATAAATGTAGTAGCCTACATTGATAGATATAGGGAATGTTGTAAAATTATTATTTAATGTTATCACAGTTTTACAAGCTAACAAAAAGTAGCGGCTAATTATAATCTCGTGGCGTCAAAAGTTCTCTTTACATTTTATCTTGTTTTTTTTTAACTTTTTAGGTATTTTCTACAACTTCCAGAAACTACTTGTAAAGGATTGCTTGGAGAATTCCATGATCCACTTTTTCAGGAACACATCATTTCAGAAGTAAATGAATTTCTACTGATATTCTCATGCCATTTAAACCCTCATTTACAATTCCTCACATTGAAGAGATGGTATGAAGGCACATGTCCTAAAAACTCAAATAATCTATTTTTTTTTCCTAAATTTATAAACAACCTCTGTTAGGCTCATGAAAGTATAAGACACTTCACAATGGTAAAAACATGCTCCATCTACTGGGAAACATGGTGGCAGTGCAGTCTGAAGAACCACAGAAGTACGAGTCCATTGTCCTCCACGGGAATGTTTGAGATGCCGGTAAACATGAATCATTGAAGAACAGTAAGAAATGTGCTGATTGGTAGTTAAAAGATAATGTTGTAAAAATAGGAGGAAGAATGACGCAACCGTCAAGGATTAGAAAAGAACAGATTAAAGGATTTCTACGAAGGCAGTGTGCAGCCCCTAACAGTTTAACAACATCCCCCCAAATCCCTTTATCTTCATTCAAAGACCACAATAACCTTTACAATCTACAATCAGATATTTTCTGACTTATAAAAACTCCCCCGAGTCTCTTTCTTAACATACATCCCCCAACATGCTCTCTCCTCTTCCCTACCGCCCTGCAGTCTGGCCAGGCCAGACCGGACCCTGATTCTAGGGTTCCTTTTATGCGATTTTGTTTTGGATTTACTTTTTAAACATGTCCTGCAGCGGTCCAGGCAGAAACTTTAGGACGGTGTCAAGGATGCTTTCTTCATCTTCTTCTTCATCGTCTCCGCAGCCTCTCGGGATGGCTTTCTTAGGGCGTGTCAGTGAGCCCTCGCAGGCTTGCTCCATAGCTGCTTTTTCCTCTGCCTCCTTCTCCTCCTTCTTCTTCAGTCCATACTAGATGATGGAAAGAAAACAGAGATAACTTCAGAGGAAATTACAATTTTTTTTCAGTCAACGCTGAAAATGCATATTTTATGATTTATTTCGTCCAACCATCAACACAAAGACAAAAAAATCTAGAGCCCTGCGAATTAAAAAAAAAAAGTGATCTGGCGGCGATGCATAATAATATATATTTTTTTAAATATTCCAAATATGGTCATGCTAATTCAAAGTTTTAAAATCAGGATGCCCAAAGAATATAAAGAAGATTAATTCACTTACAGTATGAGTTAATAAAGAAACCAAGTTGAGTTCAGAGAAAACTTAAGTATACTGAAGATATTTAATCATCATAACTTGGTTTAAATTTAATATTTCAGACTGTGAACCACAGAGCAGCTTACTCTGAACACTCGCAAACCTCAGGAAACCTGAGAAGATTGGCTCAAAGTTCTAGTTTGGAATTTTTCAAGACGTGAATAGCGACAGGTAATTATAGCTTGTCTACTGACAAAAAAGCCCCCTCTCACCCCCTCCCAAAAACAAAAAAAAGCAGTTTCAGTTAAAAGTCCAAGATATATTTTGTCAGATTTACTATCGTATTCAATTGTGTTGGGGGATTGTCATGATCCCCTCCACTACCACCAGAGGGAGCCCTGGACATTCCCTCATCACCCTAATAAGGGACACCTGAGGGTGATTAGTCTGATGAACTACACCCGTGGATCCTGGTGCCTATTTTAAGACAGTCACTCCAGACGTCTTTGTTGGGTCATCGTTGTCACAATCATCATGGCCCGTCCAGCCAGGTCTTCCGTCCTGGCCGCCTAACCATAAGTTGCATCTTTGAACTCTGTTATATTAGCTAAACTTTTTGATCCTGAGTTAATCCCGTACCACTTGCCTTAGAGCTTTACTGGACTTTTTGCCTTACAGGACTGTTTGCTTAATAAATCCTGTATTGTTGTCCTAGATTTGGGTCCTCCTCCTCCCTCCACATCCCCTCATCACGACAGGGATTGTTTTACGAACACACAACACAGCCCTTGAATGTCTTTAGTTATTAACTTATGTGTTGTGTACTCTGCATAAAATCATTTTATTTCTCCATCTCATAATGTGCTAGTCATTGGTAGAATGGAAACATCCAAAACATATTATACGTTTTAAATCTATCACTTTTTTGTATTCTTACTCTATTTTTAATTATTGTTGTATCTTTTTTGTACATTTCTGTACATTGTGCTTTAATTTTTATTTGTTACTCTAATTTTTCCTACTGCTGTCCTTGGATGGAAATTGTGCTTTAACCAAATGGTTTTCCCCTTGGGGATATATTAATTATTTCCAATTCTACTTTCAGGACAGTTATGACTGTTTAACTGTTTAATGCAGCTATGAATAATTTTGATTAAGTGAGTTGGACAGCATAAGTTTACTGAGCCCCAAATTGATGTACCCAAATTAGACATTTTTAGAGATGAAAATAAGTGTGAGAGGATCCAAATGATCCATTCTGTTGTGTTTGACTTTTTCAGTTTGGGAGTTGAAAAGAAAACTTTAGAGAGGATTTTGCATTGTAAAATGTTTTGAAAGTTCATTTAATGTTCTTAAAATCTATCTTTATGGTATAATTTAGAGGGGAGTGGATTTATTACGTCTATCAGGCAAAGAGAAAAGGCTTTTTTGCACAGGCCAATTTTTTACTATTTCTTTTTTGTTTTTTGGATGCAGCCTATTCCGAAATATTTTTTTTTTTGTGATTAAATAAATTTATTTGAATTTGTGAGGACATGTAATAAACGTTATAGAAAAAACACAGCTCATTGTGTATTGAACACCAGCCATAAAAAAATAATTAATCTCAGTGTTCTTTTGTGTATTTTTAAAAATCTATTCCCAAAGACTAATATTCATATATGTTAAATTTTCTTTAGATAAAGTACTCCACAGCTTGTGAAAACGGTGTTCTTCATTTTTTTAAAAAGTCCAAAGAACAAATCTTATGTGTCATTTTTATCTTTACACTAACAGATGACATGTTTTCCTACCTTATCCCTGATCGTCTGCCGTACTTTTTCCCTCTCTGCCTCCATACGGGCATGTTTGGCCTTCCTCTCCTCCTCCTGCTGTCTCAGCGCCTCCTGTCGTTCTTCCTCCTTCTTGGCAGCATCCGGATCCTTCTCCTCCTCGCCACCCAGCATCTTACCCATGTCTTTGGTGGCTCCTGGACAGGAATAAAGTTAGCAATTAGAAATAGCCTTTCAATGCCATTTTTTAAAATCCTACCTGATTAGAATAAGTTATAATGTTTGTAAAGTATTGACCCTTTTTATTATTACAGTCCCTGTTAGCATGTACGTAGACCTGTCCTTGCAATGTTATTTTTTAGGACAAAATGCTGACTGGACTTGATAAAGACCTCTGAGGTGACTGGAAAACAAAGAGGAAAAACAGCCAACTGGAAAAGCTTGAACAGATTCAGAGGAAGAGGACTTGTTTTTTCCATCCTGTGTCAGCCATCTGTCAGCCTCACGTCCACCTTTACTTTAATAGATTCATTGTGAGTGAATTATTTAGGCTTCAGTAAACAGCAAGATAAAAGTCTGACTATCTCAGTGTGATCGGTGCAAAACGAGATGCAAAGACGTCAAAAAGCTTGAAAAAGTTCAACTGAAGCCCAAAAAGTTTATACAGTACCGGTACTCTGTATATTGTTTAGACATCTATTGATGAAATGTGTGTCGAGAGCTGATGGAGATATGAAATAATATCACTATTTTGAAGAATATATTTCACAAAAGCAATGTTTTTCCCATTCATCTTCTTTATTTTTGTTTTTCAGGCAAACTCACATCATCCGCAGCTATAAAGACGTTAAAGTGGCTCCAGAAATCAATTGTTCTATTGTAACCCTTGTCTGATCAATAGTAAATACATGACTACCCAAGAGTGTATGAATTATGGATTGTCCAGCAGAGTGGAAAAAAAACCCCACTTCATTGGGGTATTGATCATTCTCTCAGGTGGTGCTGAGAGGAACAACCTGCCTGTTGGCCAGCTTTTTTTTTTCAGCTAACGTCTTTATTTCCCAACAAGAAAAACACAGGTTGAGAATATATCAGTGGAGCTTATTGATTATTCAAGAAAAGGGACAGTTCAGTGAAAAGCTGTCCAAACACTCATTTGTCAACTTCCATGTTAATGTCAGGGTTTTAAGGGATGTGGAAGGAGGATGTACTTCTGCCGAGTACATCGGCAGAAAGTTGCTGGGTTTGGAACCACCAGGAAAGAGGGCTAGAGGAAGACCAAAGAGGAGGTTCATGGATACAGTGAAGGAAGACATGAAGATAGTTGGTGTGACCGAAGAGGATGCAGAAGATAGGGTTAGATGGAAGAAACTGATTTGCAGTGGCGACCCCTAAAGGGAAATGCCGAAAGGAGAAGATGAAGAAGAAGAAGAGGAGGAGGGAGGAGGACCCAATTGCAGGACTTCAAACAAGGTGTATTAACACAATTTAGGAAAGTCTGTAAAGCAAGAAGCACAGGATTAACTCAACGTTTCAAAAGTCCAAATAATAACAAAGATCAAACATGGTCAGGCAACTAGGTTGACCTGGCTGGAAGGGATAGTAAGACCCAACAGTAGGGATGGCCAGCGCGAGTGGCTCTACTCGAGTAGTGTCGAGCAGAGTGGAAAAAAAAGGCTTGCGAGTTTTGCTTTGAGCAGGGCAAGCGGTCAGAGTTCTGAGTTTGTTTTGCTGGAACCAGGCAGACCCATCTTGACCTGAAACCTAAAGAGTGTTTCTAAGGTCCAGTCTGCTTCATAACTCTGTAACTCCCCTTAGCAAAGAAGCTTCCTATAGATCTTTTTTTTTTTTTTCTTACTCATTTTGCTAGTTTGTGGGTTTAGATTTAATGGGATGATACATGAAAGGTGAGTCATTGATGGATGTTAGGAAGAAATTCCGGTGACTTTTCAAAATAAAACATCATGGCTCGATAATAAACCAAATGGAAATAATGGAAGTTATGTCTTCATTCGATGCAGCCCGGTACCCCATGACGCACGGCCTGGTAGTGGTCCGCGGCCCGGTGGTTGGGGACCAATTCTCTGAGGTAAGTTAAGACCCACCAGTTCTCTTTAATGATTCATATTGATGACAGGAGCACGCGGTGTGGTCAGTCTGTGCTTTATTGAACATTTCATCATAATTTAAATGAGCAGAATGGAATATTTCTTTTATTATTTTATTTCTTTTATTAGAGAGAGTAAAATTTAAATTAAAATACAGTATTGACAAAACATTTTCAAAGAATAAGAAGCAGAAAAACTCGCCAAATCTCAATCACTTTTCTAATGACTTGGAGCATAATTCCTCTTTCTTTTTTTCTACTGGATTTTTCTTTGCATCCCGCTGCCTGCAGATGGAGCTCTATACGGGCTCGAAAGATTCGAATCTTTGTGTCTATTTGAGGAAATTGGTTTGAAATTGCTCGATGGTTCATGGAGCTTTGGATTTACCATCGCCACCCGACAGGGTAGTCTAGGGTGATTCCCCTTATACAGATGGAAGGGTACACAGATGTGTGGAATCATAAATCATCCACAGGTGACCCTAATCAGGTTGATTAGGAATATTCAGGGCATCCTTTTGGGCAGGTGAGGGATCCTGATAGTTAAAGAGTGATACTGAGAGTGTGACTCGGAAAAACAAGATTTTGTTAAAACTATTTTTATATTCTAAAAAATATGAATAATTTGTGAGACAAAGTCAATCCTTTTAGTTTCCCTTTAAGACCATTTTTATTCAGTTTTTTTTAGTTCGCTATATCGCCTAATCAGATGTTTGTAAAGTGTTGGGGTTTTGGTTTCCCCCTCGAGAACTGCTGGCTCTCGGAGCCACATCTGTCTTGGCTGGAGGAGTTGGTTCAGTCCCAAAGGAGCTGAGGAGAATGAAGACGATCTAGGGGAGGTGCTTCAGGCCCTGTGTTTTTGTGGTTTCCATGGAAACGTCTGGTTTAAGGAACTGGAGGCACACACTCGGACCTGAAAATACAGAGAGGCCATTTTGGTGTTCTTTATGGCGCTTATGCCTTGCAGACCCATTCCGGACTGCTCACTCTATCTCTGAGCTGGAGGATAGAGAGATCGAGATAGAGCCCACAACCCCTAAAAATTACACTGTTGACCAAATTGCTAAATATTCTATTATCTTCCAAAATCCAATTTTAAACTTGCATAGCCAATGCAAACCAACAAACATGTCTGCAGGAGCACTTTTTCTCTTCATCACGAAGACATTGGCCTCTTCATGTCCAAATGACCGTAACACAGTGAGAGCCTTCGAGCAGAGGATCTCTGAAAGGATTTTCTGACTTCTCGTTATCATTTTAAACCATCCCTTCTCTTTTCTCATGAGGACAGCTATTCATCTCACCACAACCACTTAAAACTGCCAATGGAGGACCTGGCCCCGGCTTATCAAGCAGCCTGGAAACATCAGAGGGTTTGAACTGGCTCCCGTTATTTAAAATAAGTGATGAAAAGATTAATGACGCTGAAAAAAGTGAACTGGGTAGATTTTTAAAAACGTGCAGGCGATTCAAATTTTTGGTCTGTACCATCTTTCATTGATATGTTGGCCTTATTTGTAATTACATTGTTATAAAATCATGTATTGTGTAATAACCTTGGAGGAGGTAAATGAGTAATATCAGTAGGACACGAGAAGAAACGTGTCCTACTGACCTCCCTGTAGGGTTTGTGGACCCGGGGTGGCAGCCCTCGTCACTTAGCTGCAGACACACGCAGAGGTCCTAATGGCCCTGCAGTGCAGTGTGGTGGCAGCAAACCTGACCATGACAAATTACCACTCAGTTGGCTCAAAGTACAGCCAGTGAAATGTTCTCCTGGACCCACTAGGGAGTTGGGTTAAGGTCATACTGTCTGATGTGGACTCTTCAATGTCTGAAAACACTCAAACACACAACATATGTGCAGGAATAATATGGAAGCGTGTTTGCAATCGCTTCCGGCAGTCAGGAGAGTACAACATTTTATTTTTGTGGCATTACAACTTTGATCTCATAAGATAAATTTTATTTATATATTTACGTATATACGGATGGCTCGGTGAGTAAGGTGACCATCCTGTAACTGGAAGGTCGCTGTTTTGATCCCTCAGTTGGTGTTCATGTTGAGGTGTGCTTGAGCAAGACACCAAACCCTCAATTACTCCTGATGATTGTAAATTGTGCCTTGCATGGTAGCTTCCACCATCAGGTATTAATGTGTGTGTGAATAGGTGAATATGAGCTACACTGTAAAACGCTTTGAGTTCCAACACAGGTAGAACTCAACTTTACTTTATAAGTAAAGTTTTTTTTACCATTTGGACTTAGGCTTTGGCTCAGTGGTAGGATGTCCATCCTTTGACCGGGAAATTTCCAGAGGTTTTACATCTGTATACACTGGGCCAAATGCCTAACTAAGTTTCTCTGGAGAACTGTCAGGAGAGTAGTCTGTTCCCCCTCTGTGTCCTGTTTCCCCCCTCCATCTTGTCTGTGTGTGTGCAACCAGTCACACCTGAAACTCATCTACTCATCTGCTGGAGCATAAACGGAACAGTTTTTGACACACTCTTCGCCAGATCGTTTGTTTATCATGCTTGACCTGTTATCCAGTTTTTGGCTCCAGCTCCTACATCAGAACCTTCCTAGTTTATCTGTTTTCTGCTTTATTTGGACTTTTTTATCAATCTAATGAATCTGCTTGTGATTTTTTATCTGGGCCTGTCTGTTGTGTCAAGGCTATATTTTGGCCTCAGCTCCACATCATGACAAGAACACACCTAACCCCCAGTTACTCCCACCATTGGGGCCTTATGCAGTGCAATGCAGCAAAAGTAATTTCCCCATTTGAATGATGAACATAGTACAATAAAAAAAACTTTTTTATTCAGAAATACAATATTCAAGGAGCTTATGAATACGTTTATTCAGTTTCACTCACATTTTTGAGCACATGCACTAAAACAATCCCTGCTTAGTTTAGAATAAGAGCGGGATGGTGAACAAAAGGCATGGTGAAGAACAACTTGGCGTTCAAATAGTATCTGAATATTGGAGGGGAAACCCCGCAAATAACTCAGACATGCATGAATAAAATAGAAAACCACTTCAAATATAATTTTGATGTTTTACTCTTCCTCTGTCTCCTGCTTTCCGAGTCTGGATTTAGGCACCATATTTTACTTCTCCCACCCATGAAATAAAAACGAACACATGCAGCTTCTTCAGCAATTAATAAAATACAGTTAAGGAATGGAAATGAGAGAAAAAAATTAATGTTCATGAATATTTATTAACATGCACCCAATAAACAAAGTTATTACTTTTTCAATTTGGAGAGGATAAAAACTTTTTAAAGCCTCAAGTTTTAAACACTTTAAATAAATTACTGTGAATCACACTGAAATTAAAAGTGCAAATTTGATTCCACGATATTACCATGTAAATATTTTATAAGCTTTTAATGAAATTCAATAGATTACCCGCTTTACACAAAGATTTCAACCCATTATGCTTGTTTCATTTTTGAATCATGCATCAGACTGATTATTCCTTTTAGACGTCGGCATAAAAACGTGTTTAAATAGAAAAACAAATGAGATACTGAATGTAAAATTTAAATCTTTTTATCTACGTTTACGTCCTTTTCTTGTTCCGTCGTGACAATGTTGGTTATTCATGGCTGTTTACTGAGCACAAAAAACTACGTAATTTTGATTTGAATAAAAAGTAAACAAAACATTTCTAAAAAACAAAAATTTGAAAACCTTTTGTAAAATATAATCATTTTACCATTTTGAAATGTTCTGTCTAGTGCTTTCATAAAATGTCAATGGACGAACTAAATTGCGATAATTGTTTGCTGAACAGCAATTTGTGCTCCACCGAAATGCCAAACACATTTTCCTTTTGTGAATAACATTGTGGAAAAAAAAGAGTAATTTTATTTTCATTTTAGCATTTTAAATCCAACAAGCATGTTTGTATGTATGAACAATAGTTGTTCCTCTCGTTGTGGACAGCCGCTGTTCACCATGAATCATTTCCCCGGCTGTATTTCATCAAATTATTATCTGATATGAGCTCTAAAATTATGCCACATATTATTTAAATCTCAAGGACTTTTTTCAAGGTACTGTTGCAAGTAATTTTTTTTTATTTAGAAGTAACCTTTGCTAAAAATTTACATGCATCATTGCAAGGGTTTGAGAAGGATTAATTTCCTCTAATCCAACCGAAATGTGGTCTACTTTTATAAGAATAAACACCATTAAAATGAAGAAAATTGATTCTTAAATTTTAATATTACTATATTCCAAAACATAAAGCATCCTTAAAAATGGCGTTCAAAATTCACCAGAATGAAGCAAAATAAAATTTATATCATTTGAAGTTCAACTGGGTGAAAAAGATAAACAATCCAGGATTGTTACTCTTGTCAGCTAAGAAAAAAAATTGGCTTAAATTCACCCAAATTGGGTAATAGAAGAAACAGTAAAAACAAAACAGAGTCACAATTTAGAGGACAGATCACACTGTAAAAGCATGTTTGTTTCATACACAATGTCACCATTTTAACACTAGAACTACCAAGGCGGTTCTCAGAAGTTGACATCTAATTACTGTAGTTCCATTAAACTTTGATGTTCCTAGGCTTTTGACTTTTTCTACATTTTTTATATATTGTTCCTATGTTTTAATTTAACTGAAATAAAACAATGAAAACGAGTTCTGAAAATTCTTCCTCTAACTCCCACACCCATCATTTTGATGCCTCTATATTATAACTTTTTCTCGCGCCTGACCGTAGCGCGGTTACTGTTGCCCAGAAACCTTTTGTGGCGCCACTTAGGCTTGAAATCTAGGTGAGCAAAAATGAATTTAAGAAGACTTTTGTCAGTCGCAGAAACACTTTCGTGTATGATGTCATCACCATAGCGCAAATTATCAAATTGACGGCCGTGGGAGTTTTAGTAGTTCTAGAATATTGGTAACGCTAGTGCTAAGTTATTGAGGATTTGAGAGTGAAAAGATTTTGTCGCTAAACCTTCAACCCCTCCAAGACACCCTGAGATTCTGAGTCACTGATGCTAAAAATGAGGCTCAGAAGAACAGGTCACCATTTTTTCATATTCCTATAATATTCCTTCAATTTAAATCAGTTGTTATGTACAGCTCTGATCTCTGTACATGCCCTCAATGACTGGATTGGTTCAAATTGAATCTAAATGCCTATGTAGTGTGTGAGTTAATATGCTGACTTAGATGGAAGCCTAAGCTTTTCAGAAAAATTATTCTAACACGTTGTTAAATCGATGCCTGTAAAAATCCAGGTGGTTGTAAAGATTAGGGTTAGATTAATCCTAACCCCCGATCTTCTTGGTGTGAGGCCACCATGCTACCCACTACACCACCATGCATTCCCGTCAGCAGACTGTATTCACATATAAATACAATGGTGGTCAGTTTGTTCCATTTTAATTCATTACAAGTTATATTTCAATTGAAAAATCCAAGCCTTTCTTGTCGAACTTTTATTTGCCACGGGTTTGTGTCATTGGTGATTTTTAAATATTTTTGGTTGTGCTTTTCTGAGAACTGTTCGATAACAAATTAAAGAGAAAAAGGTGGGGAAAAAAATAAAGTAAAACAGGATGAAAAAAGTTTGCATGAAAAGAACGAGAGTGAATTTATATCAGTCAGATGATCCATGCACCACCCACTCCTCCTCCAGCCAGGCAGATGGATGGCAGTACGGCTCGCGTGGAGGGCTTTGAAAAATTGAGCTAATTTAAATAATGGATCACACCTATTTCCAAAATATGCCTTCCATAAGTCACACAGACGCCTGGAACAGCAAAAAATCTCTAGCATCCATCACACGTCTGGAAAAACAGCAGGAAACTGTGCCTGTAGGAAAGTTTACGACAATTTGTTCTCTTCAGAAAGACCTGGGTTCTTTTTTGTGTGTTATCACCCTGCCATGTAGTTTCCTGTTTGTGTGACGTTCTCGCTTGCGCCCCATCACTTCGCCTGAAGAGGAAATGAAACTCACCTGGTCAGAACCAGGCCAGTCTTATCATTTAGAGATGATCACATCATCTTTCATTTCAGTCTCTTTATGAGAAAAGAGACGACTTCTGAGGTGTGATGTCATAACAGAAGCAGATAAAACTGATCAAACAACAGGATGGGAGAGATATTAGGTTTCTAATTATTACACACAAAATCAACAAGAACAATCTGTTCACCAGTCATTTCTTTGGGACTGTGGACCATCACTATACGGGACTCTATTTCTGTTAAAATAAATCTGATCTGCTACATCCTACAAATCTGGAATATGCTTCCATAGATCTGGATGAGATAATCTGATAGTTCTAGATAGTTCTTCCTGCCCATCTGAGGAGTGGATCTCTCTTCCAAATAGATCGTAATCACTGTCATTCGACATTTGCCATGTGTGTGAATGTTCAATGTAAACTTGTAACAATAAATCCTGCTAAGGAAAACCAGCCCCAGTTATCTGGTTATTGCCGTTCCCGCGACTTCATCTGGGACTGGACGGACGTTTGAAACAAAATTCTCCATAGTTTTTATTCTTTTATCTTCAGTAGTTTTTCTTCTCAAAAAGGACACCCCAAGGACAGAGATGTGCTGGTTTTGTTTAGTTATGTGCGTTAATTATTCAATCTGATTGTGCTTTATGTTTAATTAGCTATGTTGGAGAGGTGGTTCAAAAGGACTGTTGGATGGACGAAGGGATGGATGAATGGATGAAGTCCTTTGAGATATCAGGCAATTCGAATTTTTAAAAAAAAAAAAATCAAACACACTGTTTTTTTCCTCTTTGTTACATTTGTCCGTTCTGGTCTATTGTCTTCTGCTTATCCAGGGCCGAGTCACGAGAGGCAACAACCTCAGACGGGAAGCCCAAGCTTCTCTCACCCAAGCTGTATCCTCCAGCCCACCTGGGAGGATCCTATAATGTTCCCTGTCATAGTCACGAGACAGACTCTCCAGCGGGTCCCAGGCCTGTCTTTGCATCTCCTTCTGGTGGGACGTGCCCGAAACACCTCAACAGCAGGGTTCTCTGGGGCATCTACACCGTCTGGCTTCTCTTGACAATGGTAGACCTTCCAACCCTATCTCTTACTGAAAGCCCAGCCGCCAAGTGGAGGAGGCTAATTTCGGCCTCCGTGATCCATGATCATGTATCCATGATCTTGTGTCCATGATCTCGTATCCATGATCTCGTATCCACAACCACAGCGATGACTTCTGGTGACCGTAGGTGAGGGTAGGAACAGAGATCGACTTGTAAATTGAGAGCTTTGCTTTTCGGCTCAGCTCTTTCTTTACCACAACGGACCGATGCAGCGTCCCGATTATTGCCGATGCCACACCAATCCATCTGATGATCTCCCGCTCCATCCTTCTCCCACTCGTGAACAAGACCCCAAGATACTTAAACTCCTCCAATTGGGGCAAAACCCTGATCTGCAGAGGGCATGTATGAATATAGATCTTGTTCTGATTGAGCCTGTACATCATTTCTTTTTTAGATCAGACCACCAACCTGATTTATCCCAATTATAATCTAATGGCATTAGTCCACTCAGTGGAGACCTGTGTGTCCTTGCACACTTTCCTCACACACGTTGGACGGTTTTAATTTGATTGGCTGCGTATTCATATTTATAAACATCCAGCTGTGTCACAGTAAGAAAAGAGCCAGTTTGTTCAAATAGAAAAGGTCAACTATTTCTGACAGCTCACCCACAGGAGGTCAATTACAGCCTTCCAATTGGATGGATAGACCGAGAAACGGATGAATATCTCGAAGGATAAGTGGATTTGTGTATGGGTGGAAACCAAGTCATCAATTTATGATTTTATGTGTTTATTTTAACAGAACAAACAGAATTTAATCTCTGAAACACACAAAAGGTGTGTAAGATTGATGACCCTTCACTTCACGCCGCCTCCTTTATTTGCTTCTTTTATTTACTCTGTAAAAAGATGAGATGATAAAATGGAGGAATAGATTCACAGATGTTTAAAAAAAGAAAACTGAGACAAGAATAGAAAAGCCGAAGAAGGCACAAGTGATTGGATGAGAGGCGAGAAGAAGAATAGAAGAACGGGGGCTGGTGGAAGGAGAGAAACGATGGACAAGCTGAGCTATAAAGAAATAAAGCTCATTTCATTCTGGCTGGTGGTTATAGAGCTGATGAAATTAGATGAGAGAGCTGATTTAAAGAGACATGACCTCTCGGCACCGGAGCCTTCTCACATGCATGAACATTTACGACCATTTTTATGGGTCTCTTGGTGGATGAGTCCAATCTAAGACAACACGCAGGTCACAGGGTGAAAGGAAAGAATAATGTGAACGCATTGGGAAAAAAAATAGAAATATACTTCATAATCGGACTCTAGGAAAATATTGTATATCCTGTTTCACTTTTAAGGATTGTAACTATGTTATAATCCATGTTTACAAAAGCTTCAAATTAGAGTTTCTATTTTCCTTTTAAACCTTGGTAAATGTTAAATGTGTTTATGCAGCATTAGGGGACGCAAATTAACAGTCGTATATGGTGTGATATAATTTTACTTCATTTCAGGAAACTTATTAATGCTTGAAAAGGATATTGGACCATTGGGGCAGAGGGTGTAGTGTGGGGATTGAAGACAGAAGTGTGTGTGTGTTCTAAATTTGTGTGTATTTATCTGGTAACGTTCAGGCTGTCCATGTAAAAACTTCGCTCATTCGCTGATGATACCTTTTTCTATCTATCAAAATACCGGAATGAATTGTTTTCAAGTTTAGTCTACGAACAATGTGATTCTTTATACTACTGTTTTACACGTTCGAGAAAAAAAGCAATGAACATATTTGCAATATTTGGTCAAACAAAAAAATCTGAAAATATGTATATAAATATATAACTGTCCAACAAGAAAAAGGAACGTGTTTGAATGTTGTTTTTGAAACCTGTGTTCTGACCAAGGTGAGAGTATACAAACTCGGAACTGTGCCAGTGCAGAACTTTTCCCAAATTCCAACATAATTCGGCATGCAGATTACTTACCCCCTAAAGCCTGCTTCATTACAAAATCCATGCTTCTTCTTGTTTAGTTTCGATGTCGTTCCGTAAAGTCAGAGAGCCGTAAGCATGTAGCCACCAAACCTGAAGAAGCTTCTTTTGATCAATCGCAGTTTCCTCTCTTCCTCTGCTGGAATGTTTGGTATCTTCAGTAACGATGGGGAAAAAAAAGAAAATAATTGTAAATCAACCAGATTGCGATTCGATCAAAACTAGTTGCCACCGTTAAACTTTGTGAAGAGAACTAATCTTGCATTGTTTCACCCGAGCAAACTAGTTTGTGTAATTCCTCCTTCGTCCAGGAGTAATTCATAATCAAAAAGGCTTCAAAGTTTTCATCTGAACAGTGTATTTGACATTGGAGACGTTTCAACTTCCATATGGATCGAAGTTGAAATGTCTTGCATGTCAAATATAGTATTCAAGACCATTTTTAAGCCTTTTCGAACCAATAAACTAGCTTTTCTAATTCAAGTAGTTCCCTCATAGTCCTCCCATATTGTTCACAGGGTCTTTTTGGAATGTTGATGTTTGCCGGAACCAAATGGAAATGGGATGGAGAAGCAGATTGAGCCTCATTTCTTATTTTAGGAGGTGATGGGTGGACAAGACCAGAAGACACCGAGATCCATTTTTATCTGTCTGATATAATTAGGCAGTGGTCCTCATTGGGAAACAAATTATCTGTGTTCATGTGTCCACATTTTATTATAGACACCATTGAAAAAGAATTGTGTGTGTGACTGTAATCAAATATTTTCAAGTTTTAATGTTTTTTTTATTTTGAAAATTTAAAAAAAAATAATGTGTTGAGTCAATATTGCAGATTTGTGTGTTTGATTTTATGAAAAAGAAATTCACTAATAAAGAAATTGTTCTTTCAAAACCACTTAAAAAAACCAGCATATTTGTGTAAAATACATTTTATGGTATTTTATCATAAATACTTTTTAAAATAAGAACTGCTGTTGATGTGACTGGACAAACCGGCATGCATTTCCACCAATTTTGAGAATTTGTCATATTCTTTTATTCGATCGAAATTTTGTATGAACCGAACCTTAACTGATAAAAGGGGGGAAAATACATATGTATGTTTATATTTTTTCTATTCCAGATGTTGAAATTCAAATGACAAAACTCATTTTTATCACGCAAATAAAAAAATTAAAAAAAGATATTGCCTACATCTACTTCATTATTTTGCAGTAATCATTTATTTTGTCCATTTTTTAAGAAAAAAAAACATTTTCTCTTAATATTTTCAGAATAAAGGAGTGGACATTTTTGTTTTTCAAAAATTTGAAAACAGCTTTTTAATTTAATTTAATTCACGACGAAATGCAACCCATGTTTTAGAAGCATCAGTGTGTATGTTGTGTCTGTGTGCATGTATGTGGGAGTGTGTGAAAGGGATGAGGCTCTCGGTGCGGTATGAAAGCACTTACGGACTCACTAATGGAATAAAAGACAGATGCTGCTGTTTAACGAGGACATCTACAGTAAAGGACACACAAACCCATCGACTGAGGACAATCTTAAACATCACATTCATCAAATGTGACACCGATGTTAGATTTCTTGTCCCCTTCATCCCTATCCTACGACACTTTCTCTTGTTCAGCCAAAGAACAGTTGATTTTAACAGGTTTACGTAAAAAGATTAGGTTGAAATGAAGCTCTTGTAGTTTCCTTCGCACAATTTTTCCTCCCAGAAACTGTGTTTTAATGACTAAATCGATCGATAACGAGTTCCTGTATGGCTGAGCCAAAATGCAAACATATCAAACCTTTATAACTCGTCTCCTTCCGACAAAAAATTGAAAAAGAAGTTGTAAACCCAACATCAATTATGTACTTTTTAGAGAATTTCAATCATTTCTGTCAGGGTCCTTCAACTGCTGCCAGAGGGAGCCCTGGATGTTCCTAATCAAGCTGATTAGGGTCGCCTGAGGATGAGTCCTGATTCCACACATCTGTGGACTCTGCCATCTATTTAAGGGCAATCATTCCGGATTTCCCTGTAAGGTGATACCATCCCTTCCAGCCACGTCACTCTGGTTACCAGACAATGTTTGAACTTTGTTATTATTTGAACTTTTGAAATCCTGAGTTAATCCTGTGCCTCTCTCTTTACAGACTTACCTGAATTGAGTTAATAAACCTTGTTTTGAAGTCCTGCATTTGGGTCCTCCTCCTTCCACCCTGACAGACCGTAAAACCATGACAATTTCTGGATTCTTGTCTGTCTTGGTACAAATGTCCTCCGAAATGACATTTCTAATTTTGCAACAATTCTAATAGGACTTTTACAAGCAAGGTTAGTTTATTTTTAAATAACACAGAACGGTATAAATGGAAATCAAAATTATTGCATAAAAACTGAGGGCACTGCACGGTCACCTCACAGTAAGAAGGTTGGGGGTTTGAGTGTCTGAGTGGGGGCATGGCTTAAAACACTGGTAAAACCCGGAGTCTTTTTGTGTGGAGTTTGCATGTTCTCCCTGTGTATGCATGGGTTTCCTTCAGGTACTCCAGTTTCCTCCCACCCTCCAAAAACATGCGTTAGGTTAATAGGCCACTGCGAAATTGTCCCCAAAAATGAATGTGCATGTGGTTGTCTGTGTGTGGGAGACCACGCAATAGACCAGTGACTTGTTTGAGATGTCTCTTGCTGCTCACCTGAAATCAGCCGGGATTATAAGCCCCGCAAGCCCATTAGGAATAAGGAGTTCAGCAGAATAAACGGAAAACTAAGGGAACAAGTTTTTTTTGGTTCTTGGACTTCAAATGTTTGCATTTCACAATTGACACATTTGACAATCCCAACAGCTACTAACCTTAAACCATATGTTGTGCAATTACTTAAGTATAAAAAGAAACAATATGCAGTTACGCAATCTTTTCAATTTATTTTTCTGAATTTAACAAGTTTTGAGAGAAAAATATTCTGCAGGTTTGTTGGAAATTATGGGACATTTGTAGAAACTAATACTAAAACATGCAGGGGTTATTTTTTACCCTACAGAAGGAGAAATATTGCTGCAATATGATGAAGAAAATGAAGCATTTACATTGTAATATACTGTACGTAGGTGGCAACCTCTTTTTTTTTTGGCCGGCTTACAAACTGAGTATTTTATTTTTAAGATCTGGTCCAATTATCAGCAACATAACTGTTAAAAAAATACAAAACCTCAACAACTTCAATAAGAGCTGCTGTGAGAATGCTTTACTTTGAGTTTAACATTCTTGGGATCAAATAAGCATTTTTTTTCTGCACATTACCAGAAATAACCAGATTCTGCCCACAACAGGAACACGGGCTTGAATAACCCTCCACATGGCAAAGGCAGAAATAACTCATCCATATTATTGTTTGAAACAAAGAACGGTTGCTACCTGCCTCCAGTTACATCCTCCTCAGACACCAGAGACCAAGATGGTGGCTTGTTATGTAACCGCCTCTCCTTTGGCGGTAAGCTTCAGACCAGAAGCTGGAGCAGCTCCCCAGCATAGTGAACTTCTCCGGTCTGGTGAGAGTGAGGGCCTTTAAAAACCTTACATAACCCTTCTTTTCATAGAGGTCTGAATATACCACACAGTCACATCACGCAAGGCTGACCCCGTCCACCGTCCACCTCACAGCCTCCACCAGTACCCAACCACTTTTCCTTTCTTCATCTTCTTCTTCTTCTTTTTTAATTTCATAATCCGGGGCTGGCAGTAGTGCATGACGTTGGATAATGTTATCAGAGCCAGGCAGGACAGCTCACTGATCCTATCCAGTTAATTGGAAGTTGTTTCTGAGTTTCCCAGTAGGAGAGGAGGTTTGGAGCAGCTTCCTCTGTCAGAGGAACATGTTTATGGCAGACACAGAGAAGACACAAAAAGAACACAAAAGCTTTAAGAATGTGTGATTTTAGTCCAGAAATGACAGATTCATTACAGCCGAGCGGGTCTCTGAAGAACAGGAGCGCTTCTGTCACGTAGAAGGATACAAAATCAACACGGCTTCCAAGAAACACTGGCAGCATTTAAAACGAATATTTCAACGCTAACCAACATTAAAAACTAATTCTGCATCAAACTTGACTCTAAAGCAAGCTGTTAAATACAAAAAGGAAGTCGTGATCCAAACAAACTAACATATGACACCAAGGGGAATGACAGACCTTTTTTTTGGGGGGTTCAAAAGTCCATAGTTAACGCTTCAAATTTTTTATCAAAAGAAAAAAAATAACAAATTCTTACTTTTGTTTAGTTTTCTTAATTTTTACTACTGTACTGACAAAGGAAATCTGAAGAGGTTCTAGTACAGGGGTGGGCAACTTTTTGACTCGCGGGCCACATTGAGTTCTAACATTTGACAAGCGGGCTGGACCCAAGGGGCGGGGATGGAGTAGCGTGCCCCTCCCCCCTCTCTAGGTTGACAAAAAAAATGTTCTTACTACTTTAATTATTGTAAACTTCGGTTAAAATATGCACCTAAATGCAGAAAAATTAATTAATTTTCAAAAAGGTTCGGGGAGTCGGGGGGGTGCAGACGCCGCTATACTGGCGAGAACCATAGGTCCTTGTTTTTTGCCCCCCCCCCGCCATCCTTTAGAAAATCCTGTATTCGCCCCTGTGAGCAGGAGCAGATGGATGGCATGCTTTGGTAACTGCAAGATTAGACCGATAGAATGGCGTTAGATTTTAAACAAGCGCTGAATGTTTCATCACGAGCGTTAAATTTCAAATCTAGCAGCGCTAGGTCTGTAATCTAATGCGGTAGCGCTTAAAAACGTGCATTTAGCGGCGCGAAGTTTGAAATCTACGCACATGATGTAACATTTTGCTTGTTTTGACATCTAACACGCTTGTTTACGTGCATGTATTGGGTCCAATGGCTTTCCTTTTGTGTGCACACTGTTTATTTTGAAAGTGTGCGCATCACGGACACACACACATTTTAATGGGAGCAGTGTTGTTGTATTTTTGGCGCCATCTAGAGACAAACATTTAAAAAATTAAAAAAAATCAAACTAACATGGTTTATTTATTTATTTATTTATTTTTCTAGTTCGGCGGGCCGGATTGAAATGTGGCCTGCGGGCCGTAGTTTGTCCATACCTGTTCTAGTATAAGCACAAGCCTTTATTCTGATTACGAAGCATGTCATAGTTTCCCTTTTTTTCAGAACAAAATAATCTTTGTAACCATGCCCAATTATTTTGGCATGCATCTCCTTTACCTGACAGTGTACCAGATAATGTCTTGTTGTGTTCTTGATTGTGACATCTTTGGCATCTTGTATCATTAGGATAATTATTCAATATTATGAATACTCTCTACAACCTGCTCTACAAATCGAAGAAATATATTTCGGAATTCAAATCCAACAAAAATACAGCTCACCCAGGAGGAACCTAAGGTGTTCCCTGGACAGCTTTGGGACATAGTCCCTCCTGCGCGTCCAGGCCTGTCCCTGGGTCTCCTCCCGGTGGGACGTGCCTGAAACACGTCATGTTTGAAAGACATCAAATCAGATCTCCAAACCACCCCATCTGGCTTTTCTCAACCCGGAGGAGCAACAGCTCTACTCCGTGCTCCTCCCAGATGGCAGAACTCCTCACTCATCTCATTTCATTTGTTTGAATCCATGATCTCGTTCGTCCAATCACCACCTACAGCTGGTGACCATGGATGAGGGTAGGAACGTAGTTTGACTGGTAAATTGAGAGCTTTGCATTCGGCTCAGCTTTTTTTACTTTGCCATGCCGGACCGATGCAGCATCATGATAATTGAGAACGTTGCATCGATCCTTGTGTTGATCTCCCACTCCATCCTTCCCCCTCTTGTGAACAAGACCCCGAGATAGATAAACTCCTCCACTTGGGGCAGGACCCTGTCTTTGACCTGCAAGGGACATTCCACAGTTTCTGGGCGAGGACCAAGGTCTCGGATTTGGACCCTTCACACTCAGCAGCAAATCAGTTTATTTAAAAATCTGTCAACACCATTTAAAAAATGGTGTTAAGTTAATACAAAGTAATAGAAATAGAATAAAAATTTGGATTGCTATAGTAACTGTGAAGTCACAACATAAGCAATGTGAGAAATGCAGTTCTGTGGACCAACTTTGTAAACTCAAGAAAGTCATGTATCTGTTGGAACAGTAGAATTAGGTGTGGTGTGGGTGACAATGGGGAGTGGGAGCTCAGGTAGAAGAAAGCACTATTTTACTGGGGCTTTAATAAAGCACTATTTCCGTATTTGGTTATTCTATTGTTTTTTGTTTATGAACTACATGTGCTGACATGACCTGGTTTTATTTCTTTACCCATGATACAGGAACAACTGGCAAAGTACTCATCTCGACATTTCAAAGAAGATAAATACCGATGAGTCTCTGGTGTCCCTGACAACCAGTTTCGATGAAGGATGGA
Organism: Neostethus bicornis; assembly: GCA_902685375.1. Taxonomy (NCBI): domain Eukaryota; kingdom Metazoa; phylum Chordata; class Actinopteri; order Atheriniformes; family Phallostethidae; genus Neostethus; species Neostethus bicornis. The sequence continues at coordinate 5,619,755 of CACRXE010000076.1, read as the reverse complement.
GTAAATCTCCAAGTCATGTGATGGTAAAGCACATTTACAAACAGTTGCCTCCAGCTAGCTTCCCCACTGTGGGGTTTGACAAATGGACCAAGATGGATGTCTGACAGTTTTTTTTTTCTCTTAGCAACCTCAGAGCCCCAGAAGAAGCACTTTGTCTTCATCTGACAGGAAATAAAGTTCTATAGGAAAAGCTAGAAAATAGAGGAGAAGCCATATGGCTTGGGTGAAGGAGGAGATGGGTGTCGGCTGACGACGGGGCAAGCAGACCCTGGGCTGACCCTGGACCCACTGAAGAGACTGTGTCTTACAGCTGGCCGGGAAATGCCTCAGGATCCACTCGGGTAAGCTGGAGGATGCAGCTGAGGTGATTGAAGCCCGGGCTTCCCATCTGAGACTGTTGCCCCCGCGACCCGGCCCCGGATGAACGAAAGACAACGACACGGATTCATGCACATTATTAGTTTTTCAAAATGTACTGAGAGTTCTGTTTCTAATTGTCGTCATCCAGCTTTTTTAATAACTTTTAGATATAATTTGGAGAATTGGAAAGTCACTATCTAGACCTAATGAAGGACACAATAAAGACGATGATCCAAAGCATATATTTAGCTGCAGTAAGTAAGTAAAAATACTGCCACAAGTGTGGCATTTACGAATTCGAAAAAGTTCTTTCAGGTCAATTCCACGATTGTAGCCAAATATTGATATAATTGTGATGGAAAACAGCCTGAGTGGAAGAAAAAGTCAACTGCTTTCTTTACAAGTTTATTGGATAGATCAAATGTACACAGATAAAGAGCTGAAGAGATCTCTTCCTAAGTTTCTGATTCTACAACATTAAATGTATTGCTGTACTGAAGGTTTAACCTCCCCCTAGATTGTTCTATTGAGGTTCAGCGTCATCTCAGCCTTGGAGTAAGATAAGAAACACAGGATGAGGACAGTGCCAGTCTATTTCTTCGCACTCCCTAAGACACATGGCATTCCAGATTACAGAGAAACACAACAGAACACAGGATCATTGTTACACTATTATGAGAAACTAAAAATGTACAGATTTTATCAATCAACTACTAATGTTTGCTAAATACTACTGTTTAATATGACATTTCATTATTATTCTTCTTCTTTCGGCATTTCCCTTCAGGGGTTGCCACAGCAAGTCAGTTTCTTCCATCTAACCCGATCTCCTGCATCCTCTTCGGTCTCACCAACTATCTTCATGTCTTCCTTCACTGCGTCCACGAACCTCCTCTTTGGCCTTCCTCTAGTCCTCTTTCCTGGTGGTTCCGAATCCAGCATCCTTCTTCCTATGTACTCTCTCTCTCTCCTCTGCACATGTTCAAACCATCTCAGTCTTACCTTTCGAACTTTATCCCCAAAACCTCTAACATTACAATTAGTTACATGTAATGAATTAGAATTCATTACAATAATTAATAAAAAAAAAATTTACTGACCCCAAAACAACCTCATTAACTTTTGTTCTTGGACACACATAAACATTTTCTAATAAGAGCATTTTAGAAATCAAAGTGACAAAAATGCTTTTGTCCCAGAAAAATTAACAATCTGATGCATTTTAATGCATCCGCACAAACATTCAAAAAGCAAATATTGTGCACTAAAATCTTTAGATTACGACTTGCTACTTTACAAGTAACGTGTTTATGGAGAAACAGTCAGAAAGTCAGAAGATAAATGTAGCAGACATTTCTGGATGAATAAATGATGAACAGCTAACATTCTGCCTCTCTCTCCGATCTGCCAGCCAGCGACCTCTATGTTCCATTAGATTATTTATTCATGTCACTTCCTTGTAACAAATGATTCCCTTCTGTACCAACTGAAAGGAAAAACATAAAAAAAAGATACAAGACTGCAATTAATTCACTCTTTTATAGGTCTAAAAAAAACTGGTAAAAATTTCATTTTAAGTTTTAAATTATAATTTTACATCTTTTCTTTCAGATTCGTCTTGACTTTATTACAGATTCACAACTATTTCTGTCTGAGTCCTAATTGAATATTTAATCCTGACTGTCTTTTTGATTTGTGTTCAGTCTGATTTCAGCTGAACTTTTTAGATCAAACTGAGAAACTTGCTGTTCTATTTTTTTTATTTTCTTGTAAAATTCACAAGTCTTGTTGTCGCATCAGATCCATTATTAGTTGGATTATTACTGAGAACTTAAAAAAAACAGTCTGTGTACAATTTTCAAGTTTTTGATTGTAACATGATGAAGTAACACATTTTGAATTGTTTTTCACACTTTCTGTTGTATTTGTCACTCCATCTGTTTCTATCTCCAGCCAGTATGTTGCAATTCACGCACATTGATTTTTTTTATTCACATAGTGGTGAATCTCTTTTTTTTTTAACTCTATATTTTATGTTTGTTCATCTTCTCTCTTCTCCTCATCAGAAAACAGATAGTAACCTTGCTGTTGTCCCATCTATGAAAAAGTTGTGACTACAACCTGACATTTGTACAATTCAAACTCTAAACTCATAGATGTATGTTTCTGTCCGATATCTTCAACTTATCTAAGGACAGGTTGTGAGGCAGCAGCCTAAGATGGGAAACCGTGGCTGCATCCTAAAGCTGACCCGAGAATATCCCGAGGTGTTCCCTATCCAGCTGTGGAACATAGTCTCTTTAGCAGGGTTGGGGCCTGCCTCTCACCAGCGAGGCAACCAGATGCCCAAACCCCGCCATCTAACTTCTCTCGATCCTGAAGAGCAACTACTATGCTCTGAGCTCCTCCTGGATGGTGGAGCGCCTCCCTCTATCTCTGAGTAAAAGCCCAGTCATCCTGTGGAGGAAGATCATTCCGGCCACTTGTATTCGCAATCTCGTTCTTTCGGTAACCATCCACAACTGGCGACCATAGGTGATAGTAAGGCAGGATGTATATTATTTAGATATAAATGATGGGTTTTGTTTCAAACCTGAATTTTCTATTTGTAAGATTCCGAAAGTGTTTTGTGGCAGTTCACTTTTGTGCCGAACACACAAGTGAACCGATGTATTGATTCTCACAACTATCTGTCTTGTGTAAAAAGAAAAGAAAAAATATGGATTAAACACTATTGGCCTTGATGCAAGTCTTAAAAGGATTTTTGTATAAACTCAATAAAACATCTTTGGACATCAATTACATTCACCCATCTTGAACATATTTGTCTTGCGTAAAGCTCACATAGCACAGACTTGTAAAACTGCATTCTTTCACCTTCGCAACATTTCTAGAATCCGAAATATCTTATGTAAAAGTGATGCTGAAAAACTCATCCATGCATTTGTTACATCGAGATTGGATTATTGTAACGCTTTGCTCGTAGCATGCCCTAAGTCTTCCCTAAAAAGTCTTCAGCTGGTTCAAAATGCAGCAGCACGACTATTAGCAGGAACTCATATAAGAGATCATATTACTCCCGTGCTAGCGTCTCTCCATTGGCTTCCTATTGAGTTTAGGATCAAGTTTAAAATCATCTTACTAACCTACAAGGCCCTAAACGGCATGGCTCCATCTTACATTAGTGAACTTATAGTACCTTATCAACCAAGCAGAACACTCCGCTCACAAAATGCAGGGCTGTTGAAGGTTCCTAGGATTTCAAAAAGTACAGTTGGAGGTAGAGCCTTTAGCTACCAAGCTCCAGTTTTATGGAATAAGCTCCCAGCTCAAGTGAGAGAGGCAGACAGTGTTCCTACATTTAAAGGGAGGCTTAAAGCATTCCTGTTTGAACAAGCTTATCAACAGGTCAGATAGAAACAGATTCAATTAGCTGATATAATTAATAGTTGGCTGCTAGATAGTAAAAGCTGGGGAAAGTATGGTACATTGGGGTTCTGTCCTCTAATTCTATCTACTATTCTCTGCCAGACTGTCTTGGCTCTTTCCCCCTACCCCCTACTCTAACCCTCTACCCTAAACCCCTGGCTTGCTATCTCATTCATTGTTCTAAATTGTCTGTTTATTTAGAATTACACTGCTAGTTGGTACAATACAATTCACATGTTGTCCACCTCTCTCCCTCCTCTCTGGGAGAGAGCCCCATCCAGGACTCTGCGTTCCTGTCCTGGGCATGGCCACACCGAGGAGACCTCCGCGCTTCTTCATCCCCGCTCCATCAGGACGAAATCCATCTACTCATCTCTGCCGTGGGCATCTCCGGGCTGAGGAGTCCCCCGTGTCTCCATCAGGATGAAGAACATCTACTCATCCCCGTACTGGACATCTCCGGGCTGAGGAGTCCCCCAGTGTTTCCATCAGGATGAAGAACATCTACTCATCCCCGTTCTGGACATCTCCGGGCTGAGGAGTCCCCCAGTGTTTCCATCAGGATGAAGAACATCTACTCATCCCCGTACTGGACATCTCCGGGCTGAGGAGTCCCCCGTGTTTCCATCAGCATGAAGAACATCTACTCATCCCCGTTCTGGACATCTCCGGGCTGAGGAGTCCCCCAGTGTTTCCATCAGCATGAAGAACATCTACTCATCCCCGTACTGGACATCTCCGGGCTGAGGAGTCCCCCGTGTTTCCATCAGCATGAAGAACATCTACTCATCCCCGTACTTGACATCTCCGGGCTGAAGAGCCCCCCGTGTTTCCATCAGGATGAAGAACATTTATTAACTTCTTTAGATATTTAGCTGTAGATTAGAATAAGCTAATATTTAAACAATAATCTTTGACACATTGTTTGCTCGTCCCGGGGGAGGGATCTCTCTTTCACGTGGATCCCCATGAGGTTTCTTATTTTTTCCCCATTGATGGGTTTTTTAGGAGTTTTTCCTCACCGAGAAGGAGAGTCTAAGTGCATTAATGTGCTAGTCTTGTTTAGTTAGCATTTGTTAGTTATTTTTCTTGTTGTGTATTTGTGTTAATACATTCCTCTTTTTCTTGTGAAGCCCATTGAGACGGACATTCTGTGATTTTAGGCTATACAAATAAAATTGAATTGAATTGAATTAAAAATTATTATTCATGAAAATTGGTTTTCTGTCTGGGCAAAGTTTGATTTTCTTTCTTTTTCCTTTTTTTTTTTAAGTGAACGCGGTCACTTCAACATATTGCCCCCAGCTAATCCACCAACATGTTCTCCCAGGCCAGAGGGGACATGAATTCCCCCCACTGAGCTTTGATTCTGCCATACGATATTCTCCATGTGTGCTTAATACAACACAACCAGCGAGCCTCCCATTAAATACACCTGAACCAGTTAAGCTCACTGGACAACCCTATTTTCTTTCTCAGACTAACTTTTTCAGAGAATTTATCTCTGCAACTTTTCTATGGTCAACCTATCAGTCATTGCAAAATCACTTGTGACCAAAGGTGAGAGTTGGATTATATATTGACCATTAACTTCAAAACTTTGCCGTGAGGCTTGTCTCTCTTTTCACAAATCTCCCAATTTATTGGTCTTTCTTGCTTAGAGGCATAAAGTCCTTCCCAACATGGGAAGACCAAGTTGGTCAACATCATCAATCACCAGTAACAGGAATGCTCACTCTCCCCATTGATGTTGAAGTTACTCTTGTTAATGATGGGATAATATTTTTTTTAAAAAATCATTGAAAATGTTCTGAAATGTCATCATGACCATTAAAGTCACGGACAATAAAAAAAATTAAAACCTCCACCGCTTATCAACAATGGACAATCATGACCATCCTCTCTACCCACTCCTGGACGAACAGCGGAGCTCTTTCTCCAAGAGGCTCAGACAGCTCCGCTCGAGAACATCTCGTTACCGGAGGTCTTTCTTCCCGTACGTGATCGGGCTCTACAACGACTCACTTAGCAGATAAGAAGTTGTTGCTGCATGTGTGGGATCATTAAAGTATATTCTGATTCTGATTAACCAAATAGAAGATTACGGTGAGGACAATCCTTGCTATTATGCGAGTGAGGAGCAGGGTATCTCCTGCACAGGTTCCATCTCGAACAGATATTATGTTGCTCTTGGAAAAACACTAATTTCACCAAACAGCGACAAGAAGGACTTGCTAAATATCTGATTGATGAGGCATCAGAGTTTTTAAGGACAATCAGCACCTTTAAAAATTGTGCAAAACTGAGAAAAATCAACTTGAATCAGTGTGAAATGAATGGATATGTAGTATAAAAGACGGAAGGATGAGACAGAGTTAAATATTTTCTGGCTTTAGGTCAAAATATAATTCTCAAAATCGATAGAACACAAGGTCTTGATGTTCAACTGCTGTAAGACATTAAATAAGATATCCAGAGTGAGTAAGAAGCAAATAGATCAATAAAGCTGGATCTGCCTCATTTCATCTCTGTATTATTTCTTTCCTCCTCCAGCTGCAGAGGTCACTCATTGATCAGATTTTAAACTGATGTGCTCAGCGGTTTCCAGTTTATCATCAACCCAGACTGATTTAATGGATTCTGAAGATAAAGATGGCACAAAAATACATTTTATAGAATATACTCTATTTGACTTATGTAGAAATCATTAAAAAATAAAACTCAACATCTTTACAATTTCAACATGAATGATGCATTATCAACTAAGTGAGGATCATCATTAAATTATAAATAAGTTCAGTTAATTTAAGAATAATAAATTGTGAAGGATGCTTCAAAATGATAACTAATGGCTTGTGGTTGAAACCGAGGTCACAGACAACAATGGCAACCACAAAACCGCACACATTCATCGGGTTTTCTCTTCTCATCTTTTATAAATCAAATGCATTTCCAAAATAACAACCTTCTGTTTTTCGTGCATATACATCTAAATAGGTCAACTTTATCTGGGAGGTGTTTATGTATTTTTAATATTTGAAACAAAAAGTTTGAAACAAAAAAAAATTCAAAGTATCTCAAAGTCAATGTTCAATCAGAAAAAAAGCCGAATTTAAATGTTTAAACATATACCACAAAATTCATACTAGAAACTAAATAGTGCAAACAGTCTCATCTGAGGCGAGCCAACTGCTTGTCTTATAGTAAAAATACATTTTCTAATTAGCAAACATGAAGAGATAGTGAAGACAATCAAAAATGGTAGAGCCCGATTAGTACTGTCACGTTCATCAAACATTTAGAAGCTATGAAGTCAAACAAAGCAACAACAGCTAAAGAAAAAGAGACCCGGAGATGACATTTTCAGAGTGGATTCATTCAGCCTAAAGACAAAAGCCTCAGAAAGACAAAGGGTCCTCCAACGCAGATGACTTGTTAACCTCAAACAGAAACAGAAGCTGCAGATTTGTTGACATTTAATCATCTCCTGGTATTTTGCTTTTACTATGCAGACTGTTCAGTGGTGGAACGTAACGAAGTAAATGTACTTCGTTACTGTACTTAAGTAAAAAAAATTGTGTATCTGTACTTTACTTAAGTAAAATTTAAGACCAGTACTTTTACTTTTACTTCACTACAATTTTAGAGCAAATATCTGTACTTTTACTTCGCTATTTTTTAAAAGTGTGTTTTACATTTTTTGTTACATTTTCGTTCAGGAATTTGTAAAATACAACAGTTTTTTTAGCACACCTTGAAGCCGCATCGCCAAAATCAAAAGAAGCAGTTGATCGGGAGAAGAAGTCATGAATCGAGAAACATTTTAGTACAAATTAAAAAGAGTCAGAAGATTGTTGTTCGTTGTGTTTACTTCTAAATAAAAAGTTGAGCCATCATTACACAGAGCAGGGGCGGATCTAGAATTTTCCAAACGGGGGCGGGGCTTTGACAAAGCTGAAATATAATGACTGGGGGCCTCCCCCCCAAAATATTTTAAAAAATAAGTGTAATTTTCCTCCATTTTGGCGGCCCATTCACTGGCCCTTCTAGAGGATAGCTTGACTTGTCCCCTTTCCTTTTATTTTATTTATTTATTTTTTTTGTGGACCAAAAGAGGCGGGAGAGGGGGGTCACACCCCTGCAGAGTATTTATCCTGGTTACCATGGTGACGCCCTTTGGCACAAAAAATAACATTTGAATTATGATAGAATACTTTTACTTTTTACTTAAAAAGTACAATTTACACCAACTACTTTTGTACTTTTACTTAAGTAGATTTTTTTATTGATACTTTTACTTTTACTTAAGTAATTTTTTTGCCTAAGTATCTGTACTTTTACTTAAGTACAAAAAGTTAGTACTTCATCCACCACTGGTTGCTTCTATATTCTTTCTCCAGATGGCTTAACTTATTGTTGTATTGACGACATTACTGTGAAGAGGCATTGCCTTTTAATCACTTCAACATGGATGGTGGTAAATTCCGCATCACGTCATGCTAGCGTTCACATACTCCATGAGCATGAGACCAGAAACCGAAGGTCGTGCGGCAAACCGGAAGTGGTATAACTATCCATCAAAGAAAAACATTGCCTTAAGGGCAACATATTTTCCTAAACTTTGGCCCATTCTGAGACTCTTCTGTTGACCAAATCCACAAAACAGACAATCTATGGTTGATTAGCATATGTTAATCCCTCAATTTAAAGTAGTTAATAAAGGAGATCTCCTCCTTTGGTGCATCCTCCAAAAGAGAAGAATACTACCGTAAAAAAAAATAAATATGAGCAACTCATTTAACAGTTGAATATTGAACTATGAATTTGTTTCATCTTCTGAAATGCTGATCTCTGACAGGGTTGCGGAGCCTATTTTGGCTTATTTCAGCTGAGAGGCGGGGAACACCCTGAACAGGTAGCCAGTCTTTCATGGGGCCACATACACAGTCAAGTACACTCACACACACACACACACTCATTCCTTGGGGCAAGTTCTTTTGTAGCGGCCAATTACCCTAACATGCATGTTTTTGGAAGGTTGGAGGAAACCGGAGTACCCCCAGAAAATCCACACATACACAGGGAGAACATGCAAACTCCACACAGATAGACCAGTGAATCGAGCCTTCCCCAGCACACTACCGTGCTGCCCAACTGTGGATTAATTTTTTGTAATGAGAATGTAATTTAACATTTTGCTGCTAATGTTTTTTAGGTGAAATTTCTACTTCTTCAGTTGGAAAAAAAACTGTCATCAGGTCTTTGTTATGTTCAGTATATAGAACTTTTCTATGAGAGATTTAAAAACAAGAAAAATTCTTAAATCTAGAGTTGAATCTGCATTTACACTAAGCCTTAAATTAGGATGTTTTAGTGACTAAACAATCTCAAACAAAAAAAGGACTAACAATGTTTTTTAAATTTAGCTTAAACCAAAAAAAAATATGAATAATAATGTTGAAGTTTTTACAGTAAATCTAGAGCCCAAATGGAGAGCAATAAACAACAAAAGATAAAGGAGCCATTTCAGATCATATAAGTAATGTCTGGAAATGAAAGTTCATGAGTATGACCCATTAACTCCAGCTACTTTTGCCATAGTGCACAGTGCGTGTAGCTCCAGACCCGCCTGCCTCTTGCCCTCAGGCTGGAGAGGATGGAGGGAGGAAGCAGACTATACATCACCAATGAGGCATTTGTCCATTTGTCTTTTAGTTGAGCGCTGTGGGAGGAGGAAGATAAAAAGATTGAAAGAAAGAGGAGGAGTACAAGAGCAGAGATAAATGGAGAAATGAGGACAGAAAAAGAGAAAAGAAAAAAGCAAAAGCAGGGAGTAAAGGAAAAGTAATTGTTGGTTGAAAAATGAACGAATAAAAGACAGAGTAGGACTGGAGAGAAGTCTGGATGAAGGAAAATGAGATGGTGCAACAAAAAAAGGCATAGTCAAGTAAATGGTTGAAGAAATGAATGGACAGCACTGGATGAAATGAGTAGCTTGGGTCAGCCACTGTTGAAGATCACATTTTTTCTCGGGAGTCGTGAAAATGCCAAGATTCAATAATCCTAATGTAGAAGATAGGTTCAAAATATATATTTTATTTAAAGTTTTCTGTTTTCTAATAAATCTAAAAAAGTTATTTTCCTCATGAATAAAGAAGGGGGTTGCAGTGGCCCAAAGCGGTGGCAGGGCTTGAAACGTTGACTTTTCTGTGTGGAGTCTGCATGTTCTCCCCATGTATGTGTGGGTTTTCTCCAGGTACTCCAGTTTCCTCCCCCTCTCCAAACACATACTGTAAGTGTTAGGTTGAGTGGCTGCTACAAAATTGCTCCCAGAGATGTGAGTGTGTTTGCGCACCCCAAACTGGCAACCTGTTTGGGGTGTGCCCTTCCTCTCACCTGAAATCAGCCAGGATAAATTTTGCAAATGAAAATTTATAAAATAATTATGAATTGTGTTAAAGATATTCTGGTTGTTCGAGGCATGTCAAAATTAATGCTGTGATTTTAACGCGTTAATTTGATTAATTAATTACGCCGCATTTTAAAACGTTAAAAAATCAACGCAATTACTTATGACTTCAAACGGTGGCGAGCCAATGCTTGTGCATGTGAATTTTGGCCTATTGAAGGACCTGTAGTCTTCTCGGCCATACTTCATTGCCTGCGCTGGCAAATTAACATGACAGCAGAGGGAGGAGGGGTGTGAGAGTGACGTGCCCCACCCTCGCCCATTTTGGTCCACAAAAAAGTGTTCTTACGTCTTTAATTATTATAAACCTTGTTTATAAATATGCACCAAAATGCAGCATAATTATTTATTTTTTTAAATGATCTGGGGAAGGGGAGCTGGATGCCTTCTCACACTCCTGGCCTGACATACCATCTAAACGCAAAACATGTTCAGGCAAGTTCCTCTGTTGCGAGTGTGGCTACCAGGAGCTCGCTCCACCAAACCAACCTAGCTGAATTTGGCAAGCGAATGAGTAAATCCACAACAGAGAAATTGACGAATACTTTCGCAAAGTGGGTTGCTGCTGATTATCCTAGCATATCCTAGAATTCAAATTCCTTATCAGGAGAACATTAGCAAATATAAAATTAAATTGCAATTAATTTAATTAATTAATTACAAAATCCTGCAATTAATTCAGTTTTTTTTTTTCATTCGACTGACACCACGCGTTAAAACATGTCCCATTTCAGACAGGCCACATTATTAAACAGAGTAAAAATCAATGAAGTCTGCTTGAAGACTTCATCAAGGTGGTCTGCTGGTTGTCTGTAGCACAAAATAAATGTCAGTTAAATTTTTACTTCAACCTATTTATGGGTGGATTGATTCGGATGGAGAAGTAATGAAGGCACAAGTTTGAAATGCAACATCCATTACTGACGTAGTCTCAATTCCAAAAAAAAAAGTCGGTTCCAACTGTTTGGAAAGCATCAATTCATTTTAAAATAGATCTTATAGAAGGCATTTAGCATGCTAACCTCTTTCTGTCTTTCTGCTGACCTACATATCGAGACCGTTTTCACATAGATTTAAAGAAATGAAAAAAATCACACATATTTTTTTTAGTGCCGAGGGAAGAACGAAGTCTTTCATTTCTGACCCACAGCAGTAACGCTGACACATCCATAAAATTTATGTAGCCCCTGACATGGAAGCTTTTAGTTTTATCTGTTATCTGCTCACTGTGCCTCCCCTCTTCTTCACCTCATCAGGGTTAAGAGGGTTGTGGTAAGTGGCCAAACGGCATGTTGGAAGAGTGAGCGGAGAGGCTGTGTGGGTGGATGGTTTGTTACGCCTGCCAAATGCTGAATATAGTGATGGATGCGACTAAGAGATAAAGAATAAATGAATAAAAATAAACCGTGATGGAATATGGTCCGATCATTTTACTCCTGTCTTTTTTTTTTGTTGGTTTCTGACTTCTTTTACAAAAATAAATTCAATTTGATTCATTATGTTTTATACACAAATAATATCATAAGCTTTTTATTGGGAGAATTTTAACAGTGTTTAGAAGCTGTGGTGTGTTATGGGGAATCTCTTAAAGCTTTCGCTGTCAGGTCAATTCCAGTTAATTTCATCCAGACACGGTTCACCTTAATGCAATGGTTGTTGCTCTTAGGCTGTGAATGGAAGGAACATAATCTGGTTATTCTCCACATTGCTCTTCCACCGACAAAGTGAACGTGACAGAAGGAACAATGACAGATCACCTTAAACACAGCTTTGTTCTGGATGCTTCTTAAGCAAGAAGATGGAACGACAAGTTTGATCAAAGCAATGGTTACACATCGAGATTGTTCCAGTTTTGTAGAGTTTCTCAAATGTAACCATGCGTCTTGGGAAAATGTAGGAAATTTACATAAAAGCCCTAATTGGCTAACTGATGGCATTTTGAGATGTATTCATAAAACACATGTGTTGCTTTTCTTACTGCTGCAAACAGCACGAAGTAAAAATAAGTGCTTTTTGTCTGAACATGTGAGGAAGAGAAATAGATGTGGACAATTTAACAGATTGCTGAAATTAAAAAAAAAAAGCTATTGTACCGGTTTTCGAATATTCAGCAAAATGAAGCAAAACGTTTTAGAATGTTGAAATCAGTCAGTCACCTTCTTAACCGTCTATTCCTTATGAGGTTGCCGGAGCTCATCTCGGCTGATTTAAGGCTAGAGGCAGGGTACACCCCGAACAGGTTGCAGTATGTTGCGGAGCCACACACATTCAACCATACACACACATTCCTTCATGCCTAGGGGCAAGTTCGCACCAGCCAATCAACCTAACATGCATGTTTTTGGAGGGTGGGAGGAAACCGGACTACCCAGAGAAAACCAATGCAGACACAGGGGGGAACATGCAAACTCTACACAGAGAGGCCAGTGTTCCAAGCCTCATTCCCACCTAGGGCTTGAACCCTCGACCTTCTTGCTGTGAGGCCACTGAGCTACCCACTGCACCACTGTTCCGCCCATGTTGAAATTTATTCCAATTTAAACCTCAGTGTGAGTTGTGGTCTTTTTACTATGCTTGATGTATTTAAGTAGTCTATATTTACATTCCAAAACTGAGAATTCGCCAAAGTCTGGGCGTGAATCACAAAAATTCCAGAAGTCTTCCAATTCAAGATGGGGGGAAACCCTTGCTTCTTTTTTCTAGATATTCAGAAAAAGGAAGACATTTGCTCTTGAACATGCAGTTCTAGACAATTTCCAATTGTCTAGAAATGTCTAGTCAATTTTTGTCTTGTCAATTTTCTAGACAATTGAAAATTGTCTAGAAAATTCAGGCTTGTCCCCTACTTGTTGATCTGAAAAACGTTCTAAAGAATTACACAGAAAGAGATAACCAACAGAAGCCTTTGTCTTTACATTTAATAACCTTTCCAAGATATTTTGTTTTGGATGCTCCAATGAAACAATGAAAGGCTTTGGCGAATATTAAATCAGCTAAAGATTAAACATGGCTGCCTGTTCTCGTGACCATGTCTGCTGTTTACATGGGGCTTTTGCACCAAAATGGGTCAATCAGTCAGTCACCTTCTTAGCCATCTATCCCTTGTGAAGTTGCGGGGGATGCCGGACCCTTCCCGGCTGATTCGAGGTGAGGGGCAGGGTACAACCCGAAGTGGTGACAAGTCTGTCACAAGGCGCAATAAAAATTAATCAAAACATTTCTTATAAGATTTTTAAACCCTCAAAACCGCCGCAGGCATTGGCGACATAAAAGAAAAATCCCTCCAGGAGAAGTCAAAGATTATATTCTAAACAAAAACAAAAATAGGAACTGAGACCTTGAAGCCAGCCGTCACTCCGGTGCTGGAATTAAATTAGCCGACTTCAACTTTCCTGCGTGTGCAATTAGTTTGAGGTATTTCGGCGATGTCCTGGGAGGCTTGAAGCCCTGTAGCTGAAACTAGTTTTCCTATTTCGAAATTCTGCTTCTCATTTTAGCATGAAGTGGAGCACAAAGCCCAAAATTGGCAGGTTTCACCTTCCAGCAAGTACATTAAAGTCTCCAAAGACTTCTGAACCACCACTCCGGACAAAGGAAACTGTTAAAATAAAAATAAAGCTGCAATTCTATTCACTTTTTTACAAATGCAACCATGTTTGAAAGCCTTGGAAAATGTGGATGTACGCCATGAGACATTGTACTTAAATGTCCCATCTCATGCTGAATAAGCTTTAAAGAGCGGTCTAACCTTCCGATACCAATGTGTGTGCCTTGTACTTGTCACCAAAGGGTTTTTAGAGTGATTCAATACAGATTTTGAATATTTAAACCTTGATTCTAATTCATGACCCTGTTTTGAATCTGGTTCTATCCAGTGAAATTAGACACCATGGTCATGTAGCCAACATGGTGCTGAACAGTGTAGGAGGGCAAAACATCGCCTCATTTCCTGCCACTGAGCGACAGTGTGAGGGGCTCCGTGATAAATGCAGTGACACAGGCGTGTTAAGCACCACATTGGAGAACTACGAGACACACAACGTCACACAGGAATACTTCCAAACTTGAAATGACAAAGTGGGATTAAGTGAATTGGCTATGCTGTGAGGCGGAAACCGTGTGGCCCAGGCACAACTCATCTAACATAGTGGTGTGCAGTTAATGAGCAGGGGGATTCAGAATGTTGGGATTCATTTAATGGCTGATTGAACAATTAATATGTGTGTGTTCTGAGGGGTGTTGAATTGTAGAAGCAAAGATTTGTCAGGAGACACACAGGCTCTGACACACAACTTGTGATGTGTTTCAGGAAATTCAAATTTCTCTGTGGACTTTTTTTATTAAAGTATTTGTTCCAGGAGAAAAAGGATGAATTTTACATAAGCATTATTTGGCGGCACTTTAAATTTTTAATTGAGTCATCAAAATTTAGTGCTTACAAAAGATAAAATAGAAAAACGAATAATTATTCCTATTTGAGGCATTCTGAAAGGTTTAAATCAAATAAACAGACCTCCCGGTCTCCTTATGGTGGGACATGCTCGAAACACCTCACCAACGAGGCGTTTGGTAGTCCTCCTAACCAAACACCCGAACCACCCCATCTTGCTCTTCTTGACCCAGAGGAGCAATGGTTCTACTCTGAGCTTCTCACTGTGTCCGTGGGTGAGAGTCCAGCCACACTGTTGAGAAAGCTCATTTCGTCCGCTAGTAACCACAATCTCGTTCTTTTGGTCACCTTTGGTCTACAGCTGGTGACTAGTTCAAAACTGAAACCATTGATGGAAAATAAAACTCAAAATTCTCAAGTGTACATAAAAAAAGGCAGATGTCCTGGGTTCACACAAATAATCTAAATCCTTACAGACTCATGGAATACCAAGATGCCGACTCCAAACCCAAGATATAGCAAGTGTATCTCTTCAACCAATTTTATGGTTGGAGTCTGGGAGCAATAAAGCACCACTACGACACTTCCCGCCGAGCTTGGCGCCGGCATGACAACATGTCTTTTGATTAAACAGCCATTAAGGCTGCAGACATGAGTCACAAAGTTATTGAACTAATGCTGATGTTTAATTGCAGAGCGTCCAAAGCTCTTCTGATCTTTGCTACGTCCAAAGATGTTCATCATTCCGCACTAACTGCAAACATCAGCATAGCAACGCGTAGCAACACATAGCAACTATTGAGGCTAAAGTCTGTGCACATTTTTACTTCCAGATTTTTAACTTGGTTTGTCGGTTCTAGAGAGAGAGATTGAAGGTAACTGATGATACTTTCTCTATGTTTCTGTGGGCCAAAGACAATTATTTCAGTTTTGTCTGAGTTTAGCTGGAGAAAGTTGTTTTGCATCCAGACATTGATTTGTTGAACACAATGACAGAGTGAATCCATAGGTCCAATGTTCACCTGCTGTTAGTGACACATAGATCTGAGTATCATCTGCTTAAACAGGACTCACTTGAGGCAGTGGTGGAGAGGAGGTCACTGAACAAACTTTTGTTCATCGCGGACAATCATGACCATCCTCTCTACCCACTCATGGACGAACAACGGACTTACTTCTCCAAGAGGCTCAGACAGCTCCACTCGAGAACCTCTTGTTACCGGAGGTCTTTCTTTCCGTACGTGATCGGGCTCTACAACGACTCACTTAGCAGATAGGAAGTTGTTGCTGTGACACACAAATTTCCCATGTGTGGGATCATTAAAGTATATTCTGATTCTGATACTTGTGATAGGGCACATTATTATTGGCTATTAATTGTCTTAACGCCAGCAAGTAGCGGTTAAACAACAGGGGTCCAAGAATTGACCCCTGGGGAACCCCACAGTTCAAAGTCATGTGATCTGACACACAATTTCCAATCTCTACAAAATACTTCCATCCCTCTAAATAAGATTTAAACCAATTAATCCCAGTACCAAAAAACCAAACCAGTTCTCCACCCTCTGTAAAGCGATGCCATGATCTACAGTGTCAAATGCTGCTGTCTTGACTATGAATGCTACCGCGGGGGTTTCTGTTTTCAAGCAGAATCTTAAGTCAGAAGAAGGATGATTGTCCATCAGTGAATGAGTAAAAACTGCAGGTAAATGAACAAAACTGTGAGGGAGTCAGAGTTATTCCACTGAGGTAACAATGACATCCCCCTAATCTAGACCCTAAGTCTACCAAAGTCCATTAAAATGTCTCAATGGTTATTAAGAAGCAATAAATGTCACAAAAATGACAGTGAGTCATCTAATGGGAATGAAATAAAAATTAAATGCGTTACAGGTATAAGGTTCATAACGAGCCAAAGAGGCGTCTGTGACTCAGGTTTTAAAATGAGTCATCAATCCAGAGCCGAGAGGCTTTATGAGCTGAGCTGCTAACACCAGCAGGTAGGAGGAGATGGACATGTGGCTGCAGACATGTTGACAAACACAGGCAGCACAAGCCAGGCGTGGACATGACAGATGGGTAAATATCTGCCTATTTATAGAGAGCAAATAGGTTCAGTCTGATACAGAAGAAGTGTTAGAGGTAACACACCTCCTGAGTAATAGTTAAGTTTGTTTTTTTAATGTTTTACAACTTTATTAATTATTCACACACATTTACATGTAATTGTAAAAAAATAGTCCTAAATTTTTAGGAAGTAAATACTAACAATATTTTAATCATGCACAGTGGCACAATGGTTACCACAGGGGCCTAACCGCAAGAATGCTGGGTTGTCACGGGTGGGGGATGAGGCTTGGAACACAGGTATTTCTGTGTGGAGTTTGCATCTTCTCCCTATGTACTGTATGCATGGGTTGTCTCCAGGTACTCGAGTTTCCTCCCACCCTCGAAAAACATGCATGTTTGGTTTATGAAATTGCCCTTAGGCATGAGTGTATGTGTGGATGGTTACGTGTGTATGGCCCTGCAATAGACTGGTGACCTGTTCGGGGTGTACCCTGCCTCTCTCCTGAAATCAGCTGCGATATACAATACTACAATACCACCCATGACCTTATTGAGCAATGAGCAGTTCAGAAGATGAAACAAAACTTTTTCTTAATCTAATACACTTTTGGTTTTTGGATTGTGGACATTGATTTAAGATGAATTTAACCAATCACACTCCTTACTTCAGTTTTTTTTGTCAACCAATCAGTGACCCATTGTCTGTTGAACTCTAACGTCTGCTTAGAGTCTATGATTGCCTCCAGTCTTCTTGAAATAACCATTTTTAACATTTTGCCCCTTAGTTTGCAATAAAATGCATCCCGAATCAACCCTAACTAAGCTTCTGGATGGAAATGAGGCTTCAGACATTTTTATTAGAGCGAAACACTTCAGATTAAAAAAATGCCAGCCAAGGTGTTTCTGACCAAAAGTGACAAATTATCTATTGTTAGAAAAATAACCTGACCTACATTTTGGATAATACAAAGTACTGTGGTTAAAATGATGAGTAGAAGATGTTTTCACAAAAATGAAATATAACAATAAAAATGTTTCCACAGAAAATAAAAAATAAAGATGCATAAAAATTGGAGAAAAAAAGCAAACTCAGCTGAAAGAAAGAGCAACAAAGTGACAGCTCAACTGCTTTTTAAAACTTCTATAAACTCCACTGAAATATTTTCCACTTGCAGTATATTTCCGTTCCGTTCCGTCGTCTTCCGCTTTTCCGGGGCTGGGTCATGGGGGCAACAGCCTCAGACGGGAAGCCCAGGCTTCTCTGATCCCAGCTGAGAGAAGCCAGGGATGACCAAGCTCACTCCTTGCGGGTGAGCTTGGTCCAGCTCACCCGCAAGGATCCCGAGTTGTGAGACATAGTCTCTCCAGCAGGTCCGGGGCCTGCCTCTTGGTCTCCTCCAGGTGGCACGTGCCCGAAACACCTTACCAGCGAGTGGCTCGGGAGGCATCCTGACCAGATGCCCGAACCACACCATCTGGCTTATCTCGACCTGGAGGAGAATCGGTTCTACTGCGAGCGCCTCCCAGAGGGCAGAACTAACAATATCCAGAACACCCGATCTCTGAGTGAGAGGCCAGCCACACCCGCGGAGGAAGCTCATTTCGGCCGCTTGTATCCGCTATCTCATTCTTTCGGTCACCACCCACAGCTGGTGACCATAGGTGAGGGTAGGAACGTAAATTGACTTGTAAAATGAGAGCTTTTCTTTTCGGCTCAGCTCTTTCTTTACCACGACTGATCGATGCAGTGTCCTAGTTATTGCTGATGGTGCACCAATTTGTCGGTCTATCTCCCGCTCCATCTTTCCCCCAATCGGGACCAACACCCCAAGATACATCAACTCCTCCACTTGGGCAAGAACCCTGTCCCCGACCTGCAGGGGGGCATTCCACCCTTTTCTGGGCGAGGACCATGGTCTCAGATTTGGAGGCGCTGATTCGATATACATATAATATACATTAAAAAAATGTAAAAAAATTTTATTGTAAATGATTTAACAGCAGAATTCTCCATCTATTGATACACACACTGAAAAATACAACATGTCCAGGTGACATGATGGGATGTTTGCACATGTACTGTACATCTGTGGTCCAATAAGCCACAATTCGCCTTTTCCTATCCCATCCTGCTGCAGCAGGATGATAAGAAGGTGGCCAAGCTTCTTCACACTGCCACGCCAAACTTGAGATGCTTTATGTGCGTAACATTTAAACAAGATTAAACACACCATCCTGCTTCTGTCAAACTCCTCTCACAGCGCAGCATCTGGATTAAGGAACAGCTTTGACAAAACAGGATGAGACAGAAGCTCTGAGTCACTTTGGGCCACACATTCTCCTGTGTTTGGGTCAGACTGTAGTGGGCACTGACTTTGGAGATTACCATATAAATGTTACACAGCTGAAAGGACAGCTTGGAGGTCTGAAGCTTTCAGGAATCAACAGCCTGGTCTGTGGATTGAGATATTTATATTTTTATTAAAATGTCACTTTTCACCAACGTTTCTTGCTATTTTCTATCATATTTCAGTTGGTCCAGCTAGACTTGTGAAAACACTCCTGCAGCTTGTGATAACAACATTTTGAGTCAGACAGCATTTATAAAGCCAATGAGACGTCTTCGGCATACATATGTGAAACTTTGCATACATCCTACTAAAATAAAAACGCTTTAGAGAGGCGTACATTTTTGGCCATGGTTAAATATTAAAATCTCCTTACATTGTAAGTACAGATACAGTACAGTATGTCTTTGGGGCAGTAAACACCAGAAAGAACTCTCTTTCTGTTTGTTACACGATTTGACATTTAAGTTACGATTCTTCCCGATGGACATCATGAGGTAGTGTTATTTCTAAATGTCACTTTACAATGTGACTGAAAATCAATCCTTATTTACCGAAAGCAGATACTGTAGTAGCTAGACGAAGCTTGGAACACTGGTCCTTCTGCGTGGAGTTTGCATGTTGTCCCCAAGTATGTGTGTTTTCTGAAGGTACTCTGGTTTTCTTACACCCTCCAAAACATGTAATTCAATTCAATTTTATTTGTCTAGCCCAAAATCACAGAATTTCCGTCTCAGTGGGCTTCACAAGAAAAAGAGGAATGTATTAACACAAATACACAGCAAGAAAAATAACTAACAAATGCTAACTAAACAAGACTAGCACATTTATGCCCTTAGACTCTCCTTCACGGTGAGGAAAAACCCCTAAAAAAAACCCATCAGTGGGGAAAAAATAGGAAACCTCTTGGGGATCCACATGAAAGAAAGATCCCTCCCCTGCGACGAGCAACCAATGTGTGCAAGATTATTGTTTAAATATTAGCTTATTCTACTCTACAGCTAAATAGCTGAAGAAGTCAATAGATGTTCTAAATGTACAGTATGTTAGGTTGATTGGCCACTAAGAAAATTGTCCCTTGGAATGAGTATGTTTGTAGATGGTTCTGTGAGTGCCCCTGCAACAGACTGGCGACCTGTTCAGTGTGTAACCTGCCTCTTGCCTGAAATCAGCCAGGATATGCTCTGCCTCTCCCCATTTGCTCACCCCCGCCATCCCTTTAGGAATAAAAGGTTGAGAAGACAAAACAAAACAGTAGCATTTTTTTTTTTTTTTTTCAAAATTGGACTCATGCTAAATACCTATTGCTAGATTTTGCATTTCAAACTGGAATGAAAGTTTAAAATGTTGATCATGCCTCAGTGGCTAACCACGCAAAATTGAATTGAGTTACTGTGAGTTTTTGTGATACAAGATGGTATATTTAAGGTCTTTCCAAACTTGGTTACAAAGGAGGTCTTTTTTTTATACTTTTAATGTTTAAACCATAACAAAGTGTTTGGTCTTGAAAAAAAATTTTTTTTCTTCCCTTCGAAGTGATCAAATGACCATCAGCCTTATAATGGTTACAGCATGTTGCGCCATATGAATGTCTGATTGGGTTTTTGTGTTTAGAAAAGACAATGAAACATGACAAAGTAAGTAATTAGTGTATAATGACAACAAATTTCATACCATAGTTGGAAATTGGTATCGCGCAATACGGTCAAGGAGATGTGCTTAAAAAATGCAATCCTTGGTCTCTAAACTTTTAATTTGAGTACTTCAAAAAAAAAGAAACTTAAAAAAAAATATATTAAGTGCTTCAAATCAGATGACAAAAATAGGTTAAGTGAATTAATCTCTTAAAATGAATGAATGAATTACTCTATTCATCCCTCACCGGGGAAATTTTTTTACTGCACTCCTTACACCGCAGTAGGCTGCCCTTCGACGGCGCCAATGGTGGGAGAAGCGGGGGTTAGGTGTCTTCTCTAAGGACCCTAGACGTGCTCTCTGTGGGACGTTGATTTAACATCAACTCATTTCTATTTTCCACAAAGACAAT
This sequence comes from Neostethus bicornis, assembly GCA_902685375.1. Taxonomy (NCBI): domain Eukaryota; kingdom Metazoa; phylum Chordata; class Actinopteri; order Atheriniformes; family Phallostethidae; genus Neostethus; species Neostethus bicornis. The sequence continues at coordinate 5,598,642 of CACRXE010000076.1, read as the reverse complement.
GTCCAAACTCCTAGTTTCCTCTTACGTAGATTGTGCAGAGAAACCACTCTGATAAGACCTAATGGCCCATTGGCACACATTCGGCCCACATTCAGAGGTTTGTATAAGGCATCAGATAGATAGTGTGAGACAGATGACACACTGGTTGAAGCTTTGTATAGAGCTGTCACTAAGACCTCTCACTTTTTAGGAGCTCAGAGCCAACAATACGCTGGTTTTATTCATTTGTTGAGCGCTGTCATATTTTTCATTACGAGAACAAAAAAAAAATCGATGCAGGAGTGATAATGAAATTGTGTTTGTCTCTTCACAGTAAAAAAAAAAAGGAAAGCAGGCGAGAGTTAGATTGTTGATATGCTGTATTGGGAAGATTATTTTAAAGATGCAAACACCTTCTGTTTATGAGACATAAACACTACAGGCTAAACCACAGGTGAGTAAACTTTCGGCCGAGGGTCAGATGTGGCCCGCCTTTGGCCCGCCACACTTAAAGTAATTGTTTAAAAAAGTTATATTGACAATGTTTCCTTCTAATTCAGGCATTTCCCAAATGATGTCACTGTACACACATTTGTATTTATTGGCTAATCAGACGAGCCCGTTTATTTGTATACCAAAATTGAGGGGCGATCGTGACAACTTTCAAAGTTGGAAAGGTTTTTTCTCCATTTTATATATATATACATATATATATAATATATGAGCATATAAAAAAGTTTATCAATATTCATTAATAATTTGATTTAAAAGCACCTTTCAGAAAATGGAAAGGCCATTGCACAGTTAAAAAAACATCAGTTTAGTCATAAACCAGAATTAAAATAACAATAAAATAAAACTAGAAACAATTCAAACAAAAGAAGGCAAAGCAAATCAAAATACAAAACTGGACTAATTGTATGATTCCCTGAAAAGATGAGTTTTGAGGCTGGATTTGAAAAGTGGGAAAGTCTCCGTATTGCGTAAATACGGAGGGAAAGAATTACGAAGCTGGGAAGCTGAGCGACTGAAGGCTCTGCGTCCTATAGTAATGAGACAGGCAGGTGGAGCGAGCAGGTGAAGAGAAGAAGAGGAACGGAGAGGGAATCGAAATATGTAATAAGTCTGAGATTTAGGGTGGGGCCAGATTAGGAATTCCTTTGAAAGTGATGAGGAGAATTTTGAAAATAACCCTTTGTTTTATCGGAAGCCAGTGGAGATGTCACAGGATAGGTGTTATATGGTGACATAACGGAGTCATGGTGATGAACTGGGCTGAGGAATTTTACAGTATATATATATATATACAAATAAATGAAAGTGTTATCCATACAGAAGTCCTCAGTTTACATGATTAAATTTAGCCTTTCAATCTTTAAATATTCTTCTAAGTCCAGTTATTCAAAAGTAGGAGTTTTGGAAATTAATCTGCAGAAATTGCAATGCTTTATTTGTATCCTTTGACAATACAAAGCCACTGGTTGCATGCACAGCTCTTCCAGCTCCGTGCAGGTGGAAGGAGAAGATTTTGCATCAAATGGACTTGAATTCCCTCTCAGACATATAAAATTATGAATACGAACAGGCTAAACACCTCCGCTGTAGGAGAGCAAGATGAAGAGATGTATGGATGCAGAGCTACAACAACCGGTCGCAGTTGGGTGGCTGCAACACTAAAACAGGATGTCTGACACTAACAGGAACACAACAATAGACAATAATATCTGCTGTAATGCAATATCCGGAATGGAAAATATCCAAAGTACTTCAAAGATAATTCCCTAATTGCTTGGCATTTTTTCTACATATGCAAAAACAGCATCTTTTTCAGATTGAGTTGATGTATTCCTACCCTGCCTCACAAAAAGCCCATCACCCTCATTAGTCTCCTTTGTGATTACTCTCACAGTAATCTGTTGTTTTGCAGCGGATCACATTGTATTTTACATATTTTTCTATGTTATTTTCACAAATTTATATCATCAAAAAAGGGGGTCGATGGATGGATTTGCTGCCGAGTGTGAAGCGGCCAGAATGGGAATTAGCGCCTCCAAATCCGAGACCATGGTCCTCGCCTGGAAAAGGGTGGAAAGCCCCCTGCGGGTCAGGGACGGGGTCCTGCCTCAAGTTGACGAGTTTAAATATCTCGGGATCTTGTTCACGAGTGGGGGAAGGATGGAGCGGGAGATCGACAAGTGGATCGGTGCGGCATCAGCAATAACTATGACGCTGCATCGGTCTGTCGTGTTAAAGAGAGAGCTGAGCCGAAAAGCAAAGCTCTCGATTTACAAGTCGATCTACGTTTCTACCCTCACCTATGGTCACCAGCTGTGGGTGGTGACCGAAAGAATGAGATCGCGGGTACAAGCGGCCGAAATGAGCTTCCTCCACAGGGTGGCTGGGCTCTCACTCAGAGATTGGGTGAGGAGCTCTGCCACCTGGCAGGAGCTTGGTGTCGTGCCGCTCCTCCTCCAGGTCGAGGGGAGCCAGTTGGGGTGGTTCGGGCATCTGATCAAGATGCCCCCCGAGCGCCTCGCGGGCGAGGTGTTTTGGGCACGTCCCACCGGGAGGAGACCAAGGGGCAGACCCCGCACCCGCTGGAGAGACTATGTCTCTGGCATGGATGGATGTCTCTCCAGCTGGTCGGGGAACGACTTGGGATCCTTCCGGGTGAGCTGGAGGATGCAGCTGCGGTGAGAGAGGCCTGTGCTACCCTTTTGGGGCTGTTGCCCCCGCGACCCGACCCCGGAACAAGCGGAAGATGACAGAATGGAACGGAAAGAGGGGGTTTCATGTCATTCTTTGAAGGTTTCTAAAATCTTTACACATCCTTCTGACACAAAAACAATCTATCTCTTTCATGCTCTTCTGCCCAGTATCCCTGTACTATTCAAATATCAAGTTGTTTTTGGCCACATATTTCGTTCTGCTTCAAAACCCTATTCCAACATGCGTAGAAAATATTTTAATGTATTCTACTCATGCTGTTCTGTCACTCCCATAAACAGGGAGTGGCATTCATATGTAAATTGACCAAAATAAGACAAAATAAGATTCTTTTGCAAGATTATTGCTGTGTCTTTATGTGCTAAGTGGAAAGCGAGAGGAGGGGGATTCACAGTATCAGAAAGGGAAATTAATTAAATGTCCATATTAAAATGTTGCATTTCTGTGTTAAAGAGGTACCATTCTGTGAGATAAGGATAATTACCACACCAAAAGCACAATTCCTCCTCTCTAATTATCAATGTGCAAAAAAAAAAAATCACATACAGTGAAACTTTTAAAATTTTCTAATGAATGTGTCTAAACTATTAATGCATACTAAAGAAATACGTTCATTTTAACGTTGGATTCCATAAATTTTTTTCTTTGATTTCTCTCAATTCAAATTTAATTAATCCAAAAATTAAACATTTTCACATCAATTTTTAGACAATGCATAAGTATTTTGTTCAGTGTTTTTTCTTTAAGTGTGAAACAGAAGGTTTCTAAGGCTCATGCTTCTGAGGGTGAGTGGATCTCACCCATACACCCCCCCACACACACACCACTCAGCACGGATAAATACAGTATTCATTCCAGACCATATTTTCTGGATGCACACACGCACACAGACACGCCGGCAGCCCCTCCAGTCTCACAGAAAGCTAATCAATGCTGTGCCTGCTATAAATAATTCAGCCTCTCCATCTCTGCAGAAGACCAGAGCTGGTCTGGCCTCCTCCCCATCATTCCTCTTCTCACACACCTTTCTCTTCCAGACATGCTGGTGATAGTGGAAAGAGAAGAACAGAAGCAGGATGGAAAGAATTTAAGGAGCTGTGCACTGATTTTGCACTCCCGAGTCAAAACGAATGCAAAAACCGTTATTTGCAAAGAAAAGAAAAATAAACGCACGCCTGTCGCATCATTTCTGCATCCATCCAGGTGATGTTGATACCTGTCTGTGCGCTCTGTTTATCTGCATCTGTCACATGCACGGTTAAAAAAAAGGTGTTCCCTCCAGGGAAGCATGCACAAACAGCACCCTGACAGAAACCTGCACCCATCTCCCTTTTCTTTCCATTCCTACCAGCTCTGATGCTGCGTTTGTTTTACTGACCTGATGCGTCTGAAAGTAGAGAGGTAGCAGGAAGGGATCCTGATCAGTCTGCAGCCAAACCTCCGTGTGAAGCCTCTCCTATATCCCTTTTCTCTCTCTCTCTCAGCAACACACCCCCTATACTCCCCCTCCTGCCTAGCTACTATTACCTCACACCCTCCTCTCCACTCCTCCACAGAGAGGGATGGAGCATATGGCCACAAATTTCCACCCTGAAAGGCTTCTGGTGGAGTAAACAAATAATTATCAATCCAATTACTAGAAACTAGATCATTTTGTTGAGGATTTCTTACGTGTTTATTCAATGCAATTCAATTTTATTTGTACAGCTCGATTTTACACAACAGTTGTCTTAACAGGCTTCACATTGTAGATTGAAAAAAAAATCCAAAAAAGAAAAAAAAAAACTAGATACACAAATACACAGTAACTAAAATAAAAAAAAGCCAACTGAACAATTTCAGCACATTCATGTTCTTAGACCCTCCTTCCTAGTGAGAAAAAACTTTAAAAATACAGCACTGAGAAAAAATATAAGAAACCTCATGGGGACCCACACGAAGGAGGGATTCCCCTTGATGCCTGTCTTGGAATATTAATTAAATATGAGATTATTCCACTCTACAACTTTCTGTCATCTATCAGAAGCAATCAGTTGATGGACTTCAACCCTGATTGAAACGGGATGGTAGATCAAGCACAGAGTCTTCCTCAGTTTGGCGACACCCAGAATAGGAACACAGAGGATCCATCAGGATTCTAAAACAGAACTCTTTCCCATGGAGGATGAAGAGAGAGGTGGACAAAATGTGAATAATATTGTACCAATTATTGGTGTAAAACACCTAGGGAAAAGACATTAGAGAACAATGAGTGAGATTTGAGAGGGGAGTTGGGCGAATCAGCCAACAGTGATGTGGATATATCAAGCGGCCAAGATAGGCTGTCAGAGAATCGTAGATTAAATGTATGCAGAAAATTATTATCAATAAATTATTACTTTTGAATGAAATTGTAATGATGAGATACAAAGAAAAATAAATTGAATTAATTTTCTCACCAGATTGAATTACAGCACATGCATGGTGGGGGTTTTTTGTGCATTGTGAACGCGTGAATAGAAACTAATGAAGCCAAATCTGGTTTATTTCTCAGCACTGTACAATAATTTCATTTTCACACATCCATGTTTTAAAAGTTTGTTTAGTGTCAGTATTTTACAAAAAGTTATTTCAACTTATTTCCATAGATGTCGCTGCCAATCCAGTTTAAAAAATGATCTCATACTCGTGGTTTTCACACATTTTTGGAGCATTAGTTTCCTTTATCTTGGTTAGAGAAGTTTCTATCAAAAAAGTAAATCAGCTCATCGGAATAAATCTGTCATGATTCCCTCGCCACCACCAGAGGGATCCTGGGACCTTCTTTCATCTCCCTGATTTGGGACACCTGTTGGTGATTGACTAGCTGCCTATTTAAAGGCAGTTTGCCTTGCTTCAGGGTTGGGTCACATCCCTTTGGTCTTCCTGGCTGCCTGACCCAGGACAAGCCTGTTAACATTTACCATGAGACATTCAACTGAACCATTTGTTTTCCTTCACAGCTTTACTGGACTCCTTAATAAATAAATAATGTTTGTCGTCCTGCACTTGGGTCCTCCTCCTTCTGCACCCTCATTGTGACAAAAAGAAGCAATAAAATAAAAAGCTTAAACAACAAGTTCATGTATAACAGGAATAAATTGATTAATTTCCGAAAGGCAGAAAAAGATTGAAATGATTTGCAGGAACATAGCATAATAAATAAAAACACTTCTGATGGTGTGTCTCACTTTAGAGAGTCTGTGCTACAGCTTGTGTAGCTGGAGGCTGCTGACGTGTAGCGTGCTGGAACACTAATGCACTCATTGTTAAAATGTCATTACTAGCCTCATTCATCACTGAGCAAACACACACATACATGTACAGGAACACTTTGCAAACAGACGGGACAGGTGCTGCAAAATACACACAGATGGTGCTGAGATGATAAAAAGAATGAAAAGATAAAGAACACATTTATAATAGATTTTTCTGATGTTGAAAGTTTCATGTTTGTTTCTAACGATCATTCTGGGATTGAGGGGTTTTTAAATATACTCTGGAAATTTTTTGCCCTAACATTTGTTTTAAAAGCATATTTAGGTAAGTCTGTTTTGTTTGGGCTAGTTTCGCAACCTATAAAAATACTGAAATAAGTAAGTTTATGTAATAAACAAGTTGTAGACCAATGATTTTTGCTCACCATACAAAATGACTGGCATGGTTTTCAATGTCCCACAAAATCTGTTGTTTGTTAAAATGTATTTTTTTTCTTTCATAAAATTACTGTATATATAATTCCTGGTCCAACAGATGAAGACAGATTTACAAATTTGAATTTAGAAAGAGCTTCCAAAATACCAATGAATCGAGACATTAAATATGATGTTTAAAAGAGCTTGTGATGTTAGAAAAGAGTTTGTAACATTGTCCTGGCTTTCAAATTTCCACAGAAATCAATGGAAATGAGATTTACACTGTTTTAAAAGTGATTTTTCTCAGTCCTATTTTATAGAAAATTAAACATGTGTGGGTATCTTTATTCTTCAAACAATCGCACTGTTTTATTGACCATATTTCTTTATTTCGTTCTCTTTTTTTTTTTTGTCTTCTGAACCACCCATCCCTAACAAGGTCGTGGGGAGCCCATCCCGACTGATTAAAGGCAAGAGTTTTTATTGCGGCCAATCAACATAACATGTATGTTTGTAGAGGGTGGGAGGAAACCAGTGTACACAAAGAAAACCCAAACATAAGCAGGGGAACATGCAAACTCTCCATAGAAAGGGCAGTGTTCCAAGCCTCGTCCCACCCGGGACTGTTACCATTGTGCGACTACCCTCTGCACCCCATTTTTGTTTTTCTTTTTCAAATTCTGGATACTGCATAATCAAGCATTGCTTTTCAAACTGATTTTCAAAGAATAAACTAAAAAATGATCCACAAATAAAGAATTGACTCCATTGGTTAACTTGCCATGTGTGGTGACATGGTGAACTATGAATGCCCATCAATACCTCTGCCTGGTTTACCAATGGTTCGAATAGTATTAATACTTTTGAAAAACACCATTTTTGCTCCTAATAAAAACATCTTTCTAACTCTGGATAAATGTGGTGAATTTTGTCAGAAATATTGCAAACAAAGCCATGACAGTGTGGGAGAACCAGTGGCGGAATAATCCTACACACCGGTTGCTCAGCTTGTTCTTCAATGATTGCATCTTATTAAGAGCTTCAACATTTTTTTGTTTTTATCTCAGTGCAAAATTCATCTTGCGGTTTTAGAGTGAAGTTATTCACACACCCGCTGCCACACCAATATGCACCAAGTACTGATTATTGGCTGGATAAAAGGCTTAATGCAACTCTGTTTCTCACTGAGTTTAATGACCGACTGGCTTTCCATTAAGCATGCTCATAAAACACAGTTTCAGTTTGGGCTGTTAAGTTTATGACCAGATAACTTTTATACAAAGGACTCTATGTCACTATGATACATGTCAAAACTTTAGCTAGAAATTGGACACTTTTCATTTTGTTGTAGATGACACATAAAGAATCGTTGAAGAATGATTCCAGTTGAAATCACAATTTCCACCGAAGTATCAGACTTGGTGTTGTAGGCCGGGTGCAGACCGTAACAAAAGTTGATTTGGATCAAAACCTTGTGAGATCAACCCAAGAGTGAGGTAAAAAAAGCTGTACTGCCACAGGAGAAAGGGAAGAAATATGCAAATGCAATCTCAGCCCAGGCATGGACGATTGGACCCAAGTGGGAAAACATCGAGCATCAAAAGCCCACTCGGAAAGAAGCCATCTCTGCTTTATCATCAGAGCGGCCTGTGATGTTCTTCCCAGTGACTGAGCCTTTCCCAGTGGCTAAATGGTGGTTTCATTCTGGGCTCTCTGACAAACTCCTGCATCTGTAAGGCACATCTTGACTGGCTCCAAAACCAAAGACGAGACACTTGCAAACACAACCAGACTCATTGGCAACTGGCAGCCATCAACACTGATACCCATCCAGATGTCTTCAATGGTAAACCTCATCTTCCATTCATTACAACATTAAGGCTGTACAAGTGGAGAGAGTGGGTGGTGAACTGGATTAACTTCAGTGTAAACCAGACATGTCCAAAGTCTGGCCCGGGGGCCAAATGCGGCCCGTTGTCAATTTTCATCCGGCCTGCAGCCTCCGTCATAAAATCAATAGCGCCTGGCCCGCGTGTAGAATTACATAATACATTGGGCAGCAGCGCTGTTACCTGTGTGTTCTAGATGCTGTCATCCAGAGGCTAAAATAGGAACAGCAAATTAGTATGTGAGCCCCCCAATTTTCTAAAATGGCGGCAATTAATAAAAGGAGGAAAAAAAGAATCTAGCACGCCATTTAACCAGTCCAAACTAGTGGTTACCAAAGCATGCCATCCATCTGGTCCTGTTCTCAGGGGCAACTCCAGGATTTTCTAAAGGGCTTTTTGTCTATGTCCTCAACGCCCCCCCTCGGATCCGGCCCGCTTGTCTAACGTTAGAACTCAATGTGGCCCGCAAGTGAAAAAGTTTGGACACCCCTGGTGTAAACAAAGAACAATCCTGGAGAAAAAAATCTTATAATTTCCTATTGATTGTAAATAATTTTTGATGAAATAGTGTCAACTGTTTCAATATCTAGCGTGCTGTTTTCATTACAGGTACAGAATGAAACTCGTTGGATTCTGTTGTTTTTTACGCTTTTTTTTTTCCTTTTGTACTCTTGTGAGCAGATGTGTGGGTTTCCATCTGAATTAAAACATTAGGTGGAAAAAGTCATTTGGAGCCACTGTTTTACATGAATATAATTACAGCTACAGCACGTATGCCACATGTCACAACGGAAACCTTCCGTTTCATTGTCGTCCGCTTATCCGGGGCTGGGTCGGCGGTTGCAACAGCCTCAGATGGGAAGCCCAGGCTTCTCTCACCCTTGCTGCATCTAGCTCACCGAGGCATTCCCCGGCCAGCTGTGAGACATATTCTCTCCAGCAAATCAGGGGCCGGCCTCTTGGTCTACTACCAGTGGGACGTGCTCGAAACACCTCACTAGTGAGTCTCTCGGGAGGCATGCTGACCAGATCCCCGAACCATCCGATCTGGTTTCTCTTAATCGGTAGGGCAACAGTTCTACTCACGAGCTTCTTCCGGATGGCGGAGCTCCTCACTCTATCTCTGAGTGAGAGCCCCAAAACCCTGCAGAGTGGTTTCATTTTGAAGGGTGTATCTACGATCCGCTTATATCTGCGATCTTGTTCTTTCGGTCACCACCCTCAACTGGTGACCATAGGTGAGGGTAGGAACATAGAACGACTGGTAAATTGAGAGCTTTGCTGTTCAGCTCATCTCTTTCTCACCACAACAAACTGATGCAGCGTGCTAACTATTGCGGACGCTACACCAATCCATCTGTCGATACTCCGCTCCATCCTTCCCCCACTCGGGAAAAAGACTCCAAGATACCGTACTTAAACTTCTTTACTTGGGACCCTGTCCCAAGATACTTAAACTCCCTGAGGGCTCAGGGACTGATGGTCGGGCACTCGTGCTTCTCTTCAGATTGTATAAATCTTTCATCTTTAAAAGGGAAAATTCTAAGGTCACCACTGAGGGTAGCCACCACCCTCAGCTGGTGACCATAGGTGAGGGTAGGAACGTAGATTGACTGGTAAATTGAGAGCTTTGCTTTTCAGCTCACCTCTTTCTTCACTACAACGAACTGATGCAGCGTACTAACTATTGCGGACACTACACCAATCCATCTGTTGATAACCCGCTCCACCCTTTGCCCACTCGGAAACAAGACCCCGAGATACCGTACTTAAACTTCTTTACTTGTGGCAGGACCCTATCCCAAGATACTGAAATTTCTCCACATCTCCGTAAGGGTGAGGATTCAGGGACTGATGGTCGGGCACTCATGCTTCTCTTCAGATTGTATAAATCTTTCATCTTTAAAAGGGAAACGTCTAAGATTCAAATCTTTGGAAATAATTAATCTGGGAGTAAACTTACATTTTTTTTTCTACCCCAAATTGAATACCATTGGATTCTGATTTATCAGTTTAAACATGTCAACCATTGGAACCCAAGGTACTTTTTTGTTGTTCAAGAAAGCGATTGAAAATAAATATTTGTTGGATGGTGAGTTATCTAACTGATAGTAGCTCAAATGAGAGTTCATATAATTAAACAGTGATTGGATCGTTTATATAGTTTGTGGTTGGTAAACATTGCCCCAAAATGTGCCAAAAGATTTCCACCCACTCCATGTCATTGACCGAAGAGATTCCTATTTTTCTTAACAAGGGTGAAGGCTTCTTCCCAGGTGGGTTTGTTGGCTCAGGCTGCAGAGACTCTTTGTATAACTTAGGAGCAGTGGAGCTTTAAAGCATCAATACCTGTTGAATATCCCTGGCCGACTGTGTCTCATTGGTCACTTAAACTCAAATAACCTCTAAAACTTGAAAAATAACAGTGACAAGTCTGCGTTAGTCAATACAAAATGTGGCTAGTTTGGTTGAGTGAAACTTATTTTGAACTGAAAGCCTGTTGATGTTTGAACATAGTCTGTCATGAATCACTCACCTACCACCAGAGGGAGCCCTGGACATTCCTCCCTCTCCTGGATTCCTGGCTGATCCTGAACACCTGTGGTCATTAATGTCCCTCTGGGCAGCTGTGGATCGTTGACATACTGCCTATTCATGACTCTGACTTCATAGTCAGCCCTTCCAGCCAGGTATTTCTGGCTACCCAACCAAGTTATTTCTTGGTTGGGTGGCCAACCAACCAACCAGCCAACCAGCCAACCAGCCAGCCAGCCAGCCAACCAATCAGCCAACCAGGCAGCCAGCCAGCCAACCAGCCAACCAACCAGCCAACCAACCAGCCAACCAACCAACAAGCCAACCAACCAACAAGCCAACCAACCAACCAGCCAACCAGCCCACCAACTAGCCAACCAGCCCACCAACCAGCCAATCAGCCAACCAACCAACCAGCCAGCCAACCAACCAACCAACCAACCAACCAACCAGCCAACCAGCAACCAACCAACCAACCAACCAACCAACCAACAGTTTATATTAGTAAACTGCAGCCAAAAGACATTCTTTTGTTCTAATACTGTGCCTTGCTCGACCTTTTGTTAATAAATCCTGTTTGTTGTCCTACGACTGGGTCCTTCTTCCAAATCCACATCATGACATAGTCACACATTTTAAACACTCAATACCAGGTCTAATTTAATTTAGTAGTATCCAGCAGATCGTTAAAGGTTTATTAGACTTTCTTCGAAATCAATAGTGAATAATTATAAAGGGAATGAAACTTCTCTTGGTTTAGATTACAAGAACTTTAAGGCTGTTTTTGCTCTAATTAAATGTAGTAATCTTGTTTTTTTCAATTTCACAAATTTTTTGACATACTACGACTCAGGTCGTTGTTGTAAATGAGAAATTGTTCACAATCAACCTATCCGGTTAAATAAATCTATTCGGTGCAAATTTATTTATTTAATTAAATAAATTTGTGAGATAAAAAAAATATGCTTTGATGTCATATGTTTCACTTTTTTCTCCTGTTTTCACTCGACATCTGCATCTATCTGGACTGGGCTGAGTTGGTTGTCAGTAGTTTGCTGTCTTCCATTCAGAAATCTGACAACTGTATTTGTGGTATCTACAAAGAATATTTAATATCAATTGAAGTTGTATTATTAAAGTAATTTATCATCATCCAACCATTCAATTTGATTTTAAAATATGAAGTAGTAACTGATACAATTACATACTCGAGAAAATTTTGTACGGTTTCATTGTGAGTATCTCGAAGATACAACTAAGAAAACTTTGTTGCACGACTGAATTTGACCCAATCCCATCTCATCTAAAGTCTCCAAATCAATCTGGAAGCTTCGGATCAATCCCAGTTCAACAATTATCCACGAGAGCGGAAGTGGCCTTTAACAAATCTGGAGTTTAATTCATTTTGACCGAAACAAATGGACGGGTGTGTCTGATTATCTCTCTGCACACAGCTGCCCTCGCTTGGCACACACAAACATCAGAACCACTGATCACTGATACACGTGCACATGCACAGGGACACACTATGTCTGCAGGCATTAGTGTGGGAATGGATTGATCAGCATGCAGGAACACAATCTGGATTCTTCTCCTGATTGGTTACCTCGGGGAAAGCTGCTGTTCAATGAATGAGAATATTGATCTGAGTGAAACCTGATATCTCATGTCAACTCAACCGCCACTTCACTTCCTTCACATTTAAAAAAAAACTTCCATACTAGCTGAGGGCAAAACAACAGAGCGACAGTCTGTATCAATTAGACTCAAGAACACAGAGGTTAAATAGATCAGCGGACCAGACTGGAGCCACGGTCACCACGGGCTGGTCACAAGCAAGCTTGGCCTTCAACTGAACATGTGATATATCATCTCCGAATAGATCAACCAATCATTTATAGTGAAATGAAATAAACAAAGAAAAAACACATACTGAGAATTTCTCATTATTTGAAACAATTATTGGGTCTCTAAATTAGACGACTATGTGAAAGAGCTCGTTACCATGATCTTCCTCCGTTCTGGAGCATTTCCTTCCTCGAATACTGTCCCTCTGAACTAATTCTACCCACCTGGTGTCATAATGTGGACCTGAGGCCAAAATATACCCTTAACACAACAGACAGGCTCAGATGAAGAAATCAAAAGCAGGTTTATTAGATTGATCAAAAGTTCAGATAAAGAAGACAAAAACAGATTAGTTAGGCTGGTGCTGGCGTAGGAGCTGGAGCCAAAAACTGGATAACAGGTCAAGCATGGTAAACAAACGATCTGGCGAAGAGTGTGTGAAAAACTGATCCATTTATGCCACAGCAGATGAATAGATGAATTTCAGGTGTGACTTTTTGCAGCTCTTGGCTAGGTCCGCCCAACTCCACACAGACAAACAGGAACAAGACGGAGGGGAGAAGGGGCAGGGAGAAGCAGGACACTGAGGGAACAGACTACTCTCCTGACACCTGATCCCATTTGCCACTCCCCGATGTCTCACCTTTGTCTCGTCGTCCCGGTGGTTATTTAAGCCCTGGACACTTGCTATTGATTTCCTACTAAATTCTTTCAAATGTGGGTGGAAAAAAAATGAAAAGTGTATCCTTCTGCAAGTTTTTTTTTGTCTTAACCCTAAATATAAGTTCAGATTTTTGTAGTCAAGCATCTCCTAACATCTTTGTTAGATTATAAACACAAGGCAAACGAATCGTCTTGAGTGCGAGATAATATATGTTTTCTGTGTAGATCAATAAAAAAAGCTTGTAAAACAGCATAATGGAAAAGGGTTTTAATTGAATTTTGTTTAAATATACTAAAATTAAGAAGAAGAACAGCAGCTGGATTTGGTTTGTTTCCTCCTGAACAGAAAATTAACTTTTGATCCACAAAAAAAAAGAAAAAGAAAGAAAAGTGGACTAGTCAAGCTACTCCGTTGCAGGGTCAGCGAATGGGCCACCAAAATGCAGGAAAATGACTCTTATTTTCAAAATGTTCTGGGGAGAATGCCCCCAGCCTGCCTTAGACTGGCTTTGTCAATGACCTCGCACCCTCCGCCCCCTTTAAAAAAATCCTGGAGCCCCTGTGACTCTTGACTTTTCCTGCTCGTCTGTCTGTAACACTGTTATCTCTTCACTGGTCCACAAAACTGCATAAAAATGCCAAAATAAGAGTGATTTATAGACCGTGGTTGAATGAATTGATGTAGTATAAATGTAAATCAGAATTTTAAAAGTCAGAAGAGATGGAACGTCCTACATGACCAGAAGGACACACAAAGGAGACTGTATTTGATTCATTGTCCTGTGACACTTACTGGCAATCACATCTATGAATATTGACCAAGCTCCTCACTGTGTCTCAGTCACGATGAATAACAGCTGGGATCACAGGAAGAACGATGGGATGACATGTTCAAGGGCCATCCAGACACACAGGAGCACAAAGCTGTATTCAATCCCAGATACTTGACTCAACTCATTTGCACGTTGGCAAGGAAATGTTGGTCCTTCCACAATCTCACGGATTCATCATGTTTAGGCCCACGATGACTCAGACTAAACTGTATTTTTGAGTTCAAATGCATTTATTTGCACCTTTTTCAGCCCATCTTTCATTGTGTTATTGTTGTTGTTGGCTTAGATCAAAATGTTTGAGAATTAAATCTGAGAATTAAATTCTCAAAAAAAAAAATCTATTCAAAAACATCGCCTTCCATGTTCGATAAGTATGTGCTTTCTCTTCTTCACAGTGATTGGCTGCACAGTGGCCACGCAGCAAGAAGGTCAGGGGTTCGAGTCCTGGAGTGGGGGGGAGCGGTTTCCCTGGTCTTTCTTTGTGGAGTTTGCATGATCTCCCCGTGTATGCATGGGTTTCCACCCACCCTCCAAAAATATGCATGTTAAGTCGATTGGCAACCTGTTCTGAGTGTACCCTGCCTCTCGCCTGGCCCTCCAGATTGAATCCCATAGGGATAAGCAATTCAGAAGACGAGACAAAATGAAACAAGCTTTCCAGTGCTGCTGATCATTAGGGGAGGCGTTGGCTCAGTGGTAGAGAATTTGTCTTTGGACAGAACAGAACAGGATCAGATGGATGGCATGCTTTGGTAACCGCTAGATTAGACCGATAGAATGACGTGCTAGATTTTAAACAAGCACGCTAAATGTTACATCAAGAGCGTTAAATTTCAAATCTAGCGGCGCTAGGTCCGAAATCTAGTGCGATAGCGCTTAAAAACGTGCATTTAGCGGCGCTTGGTTTGAAATCTAACACACTTGTTTACATGCGTGTATTGGGCCCGATGGCTTTAATATCTGTACACACTGTTTATTTTGACAGCTTGCACATCATGAAAACACACAAATTTTAATGGGAGCAGTGTTGTTGTTTTCTCAACAAAGCCAGTACATCTAGAGTGCGCCATCTAGTGAGAAAACATCAGAATCGCAGGGAAATAAAACACACGTTTTATTTATTTACATTTTTTATGCTCGGCGGGCCAGATTAAAAGATTTAACAGGCCACATGTGGACCGCGGGCCGTAGTTTGCCCATGCCTGCTCTAGTTGCTCCCACTTTTGGCACCGTCGTAGCTGCCTGCTGCGGTGCAATGCAGCAAATTAATGTACCCATTGAGGGATCAATATAGCACTGTAAATAAAAAAAGTGAAGGTCTGAATGCAGAAATTTTGGTTTGCTATGATAAACTAAATGACATTTTTCTGAATAAAGTCAAATGTTCTGCTGATAATGTTTATTTGTCGATAAAACATAACGTCTAAGTTTTGGCGTAACACCTTGAAAGTATAACAAGTCGAATGTGATCATTCAAACGTAACAGCTAATCCTTTACCTAAAAATAAACCTGCTATGGTGTCTGTCAGGCTCAGCCCGCACAGATAAGTCATCCAAGGTTCTTCACTCCACAGGACATCCTCGGACGCTTTTGTTTTTCTTGGAAGACACAGTTCCCCTGTAGGGTTGAAGCAAATTAAAATACATTTTAAGTGGGCGTCAGGAGGGAGCGAGATGAAGATATCCTGCAGCCTGCTGCTCTCATGCTCAGACAGGCCAAAACTCATGTCCTGTTCACACTGAGGAAGATGACGGCATCACAGAAACGGACCGTCAGATGCTTGTTTTAGACTCAGTGACATTAGGATTAGTCATGCTGAGACTATGTGGAAAAAAAGAAAAGCCCAAATTAATTGGAGATAATCTAGATTTATTAATATTCAGACTACTGTCATGGAGGGTGTCAGTTTCGGTCACCAGCTGTGGGTGGTGACCGAAAGAATGATAACGCAGACACAAGCGGCCGAAATGAGCTTCCTCCGCAGGGTGGCTGGGCTCTCACTCGGAGATCGGGTGAAGAGCTCTGCCATCCGGGAGGAGCTCGGTGTCGAGCCGCTCCTCCTCCAGGTCGAGAGGAGTCAGATGGGGTGGTTCGAGCATCTGGTCAGGATGCCCCAGAGCGCCTCTCGGGCGAAGTGTTTCGGGCACGCCCCACTGGGAGGAGACCAAGGGGCAGACCCCGGACCCGCTGGGGAGACTATGTCTCACAGCTGGCCGGGGAACGACTTGGGATCCTTCCGGGTGAGCTGGAGGATGCAGCCGGAGTGAGAGAAGCCTGGGCTTCCCGTTTGAGGCTGTTACTCCGTGACTGGGCCCTGGAAAAAGTGGAAGATGACAGAACGGAACTGTCATGGAAGGAAGTCAAATATTGTTATTTCTGGTTTTCTTTTTTTGTAACTATGAGAAAATAACTGTTTCATGAATTCTTTTTTCCAATGAATTGCTTTGGCTCAAGGACGAAAGCAAAATTGTAGCTATTGTAACATATTTCTTATTATTTTTCATCTTGAACAGAGATACTGAAATGATTTGAGGTCCAAAGAATTTCAAAGCTGCTGTTTTGTTTCTTGTTGCATGGATGAACATGGAGTTCTTTAGGAGATGCTCCAAAAAAATGTGTAGTTAAAAAAAAAAATCAAACAAAGTACTATTTGTAAAAAAATTCAATTTATTAATAGAAAAAAAAGACTTTGTACATAAATATGGAATATCACATGGAACTGTGTGTAAAAAAAAAAAACAAAAAAAAAAAAAAACCAGAATGTTCATTGTAAGGACAACAGGGCTCTCTGATGGTGACAAACTGTTACTGCAGAAAATACAGCATCAGTGTTAGGACAAACATTTAAAGTCCATCAGGAGTCATTAGGAAGGCCGAACAGTTTAACTGTGCCCGCCTCTCGGTTGGTGTCATATTTGCCATCCTTGTCGTCGCAGGCGTACGCCAGGAGGGGCCTCTTTGGATGCCAGGCTACAGTAAAGGTTGGGGAATCGCACTGTACCTCCCACAGCTTCTCTCCTAGAACACAGGAGATAACTGGTTTAAGACTTCAAATAAAATATTTACCTGTACATGAATATGTTAAATTTTGTGGCAAAACATTTGAGTGAGGAGCTCTGCCATCTGGGAGGAGTTCCAAGTAGAGCCGTTGCATCTCCAGGTCGAGAGAAGCCAGATGGGGTTTTTCCGAACGCCTTGCTAGTGAGGTGCTTCGGGCACGAGGGTAGGAACGTAGATCCTGGTTACCATGGTGAGGGTAGGAACGTAGATCCTGGTTACCATGGTGAGGGTAGGAACGTAGATCCTGGTTACCATGATGAGGGTAGGAACGTAGATCCTGGTTACCATGATGAGGGTAGGAACGTAGATCCTGGTTACCATGATGAGGGTAGGAACGTAGATCCTGGTTACCATGATGAGGGTAGGAACGTAGATCCTGGTTACCATGATGAGGGTAGGAACGTAGATCCTGGTTACCATGATGAGGGTAGGAACGTAGATCCTGGTTACCATGATGAGGGTAGGAACGTAGATCCTGGTTACCACGATGAGGGTAGGAACGTAGATCCTGGTTACCATGAGGGTAGGAACGTAGATCCTGGTTACCATGATGAGGGTAGGAACGTAGATCCTGGTTACCATGATGAGGGTAGGAACGTAGATCCTGGTTATCATGGTGAGGGTAGGAACGTAGATCCTGGTTACCATGATGAGGGTAGGAACGTAGATCCTGGTTACCATGATGAGGGTAGGAACGTAGATCCTGGTTACCACGATGAGGGTAGGATCGTAGATCCTGGTTACCTTGATGAGGGTAGGAACGTAGATCCTGGTTACCATGATGAGGGTAGGAACGTAGATCCTGGTTACCATGATGAGGGTAGGAACGTAGATCCTGGTTACCGTGATGAGGGTAAGAACGTAGATCCTGGTTATCATGGTGAGGGTAGGAATGTAGATCCTGGTTACTATGGTGAGGGTAGGAATGTAGATCCTGGTTGCCATGGTGAGGGTAGGAACATAGATCCTTGTTAACACGGTGAGGGTAGGAACGTAGATCCTTGTTAACACGGTGAGGGTAGGAACGTAGATCCTTGTTAACACGGTGAGGGTAGGAACGTAGATCCTTGTTAACACGGTGAGGGTAGGAACGTAGATCCTGGTTGCCATGGTGAGGGTAGGAATGTAGATCCTGGTTGCCATGGTGAGGGTAGGAACATAGATCCTTGTTAACACGGTGAGGGTAGGAACGTAGATCCTTGTTAACACGGTGAGGGTAGGAACATAGATCCTTGTTAACACGGTGAGGGTAGGAACGTAGATCCTGGTTGCCATGGTGAGGGTAGGAACATAGATCCTTGTTAACACGGTGAGGGTAGGAACGTAGATCCTTGTTAACACGGTGAGGGTAGGAACGTAGATCCTTGTTAACACGGTGAGGGTAGGAACGTAGATCCTGGTTACCATGATGAGGGTAGGAACGTAGATCCTGGTTACCATGATGAGGGTAGGAACGTAGATCCTGGTTACCATGATGAGGGTAGGAACGTAGATCCTGGTTACCATGATGAGGGTAGGAACGTAGATCCTGGTTACCATGATGAGGGTAGGAACGTAGATCCTGGTTACCACGATGAGGGTAGGAACGTAGATCCTGGTTACCATGATGAGGGTAGGAACGTAGATCCTGGTTACCATGATGAGGGTAGGAACGTAGATCCTGGTTACCGTGATGAGGGTAGGAACGTAGATCCTGGTTATCATGGTGAGGGTAGGAATGTAGATCCTGGTTACCATGGTGAGGGTAGGAATGTAGATCCTGGTTGCCATGGTGAGGGTAGGAACATAGATCCTTGTTAACACGGTGAGGGTAGGAACGTAGATCCTTGTTAACACGGTGAGGGTAGGAACGTAGATCCTGGTTGCCATGGTGAGGGTAGGAACGTAGATCCTGGTTACCATGGTGAGAGTAGGAATGTAGATCCTGGTTACCACGGTGAGGGTAGGAACGTGTATCCTGGAACGTATTGCCACCGGGAGGAAACCCAGTGGCAAACCCTGGACCCGTTCGAGAAACTATTTCTCACAGCTGGACAGCGAACACCTTGGGATCAACCCGGGTGAGCTGGAGGAAGCAGCTAAGTTGACAAAGCCTGGGTCTCCAATCTGAGGCTGCCCTCTCACACTCAGCCCCAAATAACCAGAAGACAACAGAAAGGAACATTTAAATAATGATCCAAATGTAACACCAACCTGATTCCACGTCTCCAATGTCAATAAAGTGATCCTCAGAGGCTGAAGCCAACATCTTGCCATCGTGGCTGAAACTGAGCGTCCTCACCGGCCAGTCCAGTCTGTAACAAGAAAATAAAGACATTCTTTTAATTTTATAAATTTCTCACACTCTGCATGTAGAATGTTTCTGTGGAATGTGGATCAACATGAGCAGAGAAGCAGACTAACCTGGAGAAGCAGCGTACACACACCAGCTCATCAACGTCCCACAGGCTGACCAGAGCATCGGCACTTCCTATAGCGAAGTACTTTCCTGTGGGATCGAACTTGATACAGATGCAGTTTGATGGGTGAGCGTTGATGGATTGAATGGGTTTCAGCTCTGGGTAGCTGAGAAAAAATTAAACAAACACTGGTTTTTAGTTTCACATCCACACTTAATTTAACTGCAAGATATTTACATTCAATAAAATCAATTTTTTAATCTAAATTTTTACCAATGACCTGGAAACTAAAAGTTTTAACCACAGCAGCTTTTCTCATCCGATCTTGTGTTGTTGGAAACACACCTGAGAATGTTGACGCATCCGCTGCCGTTTGTGAGGAAGAACATGTCGTTGTCATTGTTCCAGGAGATTTCATTCACCTCGAACTTGAACTGCTCTTCTGCTTTGGAGCGATGAGTCTTAGCATCGATAAAGGTCACCACATCATCTTTGTTTCCAACGGCAATCGTCTGACCGTCAGGACTCCAGCAGATGTTGATATTTTCACCTAAGCAACGACAAAATATGGGAAAGTGGGAAATGAAGCATGGCTGGTCATATGATGGGCTTAACCAGATTGTGTGACTCTACCTTTTGTGTTGACTGTAGCGATACATTTGGTGGTGCGGACATCCCATATGCGGATGGTTTTGTCTCCGGATGCAGTGACGAATAGGTCAGGGTTTGTGGGATGCCAGCAGAGCTGATCCACACTATCACTATGGCCCCGGTAGTTATTCTCCTTCATCTGGTGACAACAGCAAGAAAAAAAAAAAATTGATCACCCTCAAGATTCAAGTTAGACTGACCACCGTAACTATTGCTCTTCACAGAGCAAATCCGGGGGCGGCTCGCTGGGCCAACAGCCTCAGATGGGAAGACCAGGCTTCTCAGACCCTGGCAGCATCCTCCAGCTCAGTCAGGAAGGATCCCGAGGTGTTCCCTGTCCTGCTCTGAGACATAGTCTCTCCAGCAGATCCAGGGTTTACCCTGGGTCTCCTCCCAGTGGGACATGCCTGAAACACCTCAAGAGCAAGGCATTTGGGTGGCATCCTAAATAGATGCCCGAACCACCCTAAATTGGCTTCTCTCGACCCAGAGGAGCAATGGCTCTACTCCAAGCTCCTCACTCTATCTCTGAGTGCGAACCAGCCACCCTGTGGAGAAAGCTCATTTCGGCCGCTTGTATCCGTGATCTCTTTCTTTTAGTCACCACCCATAGGTGACCACTGTAAATCGAACCATCTAACCTTCTGTACATAGAATTCATAGAAGTGATCTTTCAGGTTTGGACAAAATCTCAAACTATAATCAAACTACTTATTTTTTATTATGAATTCAAGATCCAATGAAATACATGTTGTTTTTCTAATACAAACTCCGTCCTTAACACAGTTATTATTAATAATAGATTAAAATAAGAACACATTATTCAAACAATAAAAGTGAGTAGTAAACAAACTTATTTGCACTTGAACGCATGATTTCTTAAAATCAAACGTTTACTTGTTAATCATTAAAAACCTCCACGACTAATCACAAAAAATAAGATTTTTAAATTAAAAATATTTTTTATTCTTCCAGATTCAATAGACTTCCTCCACATTTTACATTAAACATGTTGAAACGTTTTAACTTGGATTATAAACGATGAGAGTGAATTAAAAAGAAAAATATTCACAACCATGATGCTAGCTAGAGTTAGCATGTTAGCACACGTTAGCACCAGGACTCACCAAACGGTCCTTGTCCAGGACAAACACACTCGCTGTTTTATCAAAAGATCCAGAAGCAAGTCTTCTTCCATCACAGCTCCACGCTACCGAGTGGACTTTAGCTGTGTGGGCAGGAAATTCACGACTCTTATTGTGGTTTTTAAAATGCTCCTGCATTTCTTGGTAATATTGTGACGCCATCTTGGATTTTTACGTCAAATTTGTGCGTCAGTTGTTGGTTGTCTTCTTCTTCTTCTTTGGCTTGTACTGGCGGTTGCAGCAAACTGTTGCATTACCGCCCCCCACCGGACTAGACGGCAAATTGCGATATTAAAACCAAACTTGTTAAAATCACAGAAAAACTTAAAACCATTTCAGTTAAAAATAAATTTAAACGACTTAACTGTAAAATATTGTTAAGCCTAGTAAATATTCAATGAATCAATTCACTTTATTACAGACTCGTGATCAAGAAAAAAAAAACAGATAACAAGAACATAAACTATACTGATATATATTTGTGACGTTGATAAAGTTTTGGTTTAAATGTGACATATTTAACCAATGTTTGCCATATTTGAGGTAATAATACTTATTTTTGGATACATAACAGCTCTTATTAGCACATAAATACATCTATTTACTTTCTCTTTGTGTTTTATCCCCTCCTCATACTTTGAGAGTTTGCACGACACAGCATAAATCTCATTTAAGGTCACAAAATGATCATAATAAATCAAATTGTAGAGAATTTGTGGTAATTTGTGTATAAATTAGTTTTTACTAGATGTTCTTTGACTTGTTTCTGGTGTTTCTGACTATCCATGCCAGCTGAGTGTTGAGTCAAATCTGCTGCACAATGCCAACTTTTAAGATTAATTAAATCCATTAATTAAAATTAAGTCTGATTGCTTCTAGACCTATAAAATATGACAAGTTAAAATGATAAAACTTTGAATGAAAAATGTAATTGAAACTTAAAAAAAATGTCTAATTGTTCAATTTTATTACATTTCACATTCTTAGTTGTGAATAGAGCCGTTGCTCCTCCGGGTTGAGAGAAGCCAGATGGGGTGGTTTGGGCATGTGGTTAGGATGCCTTCCAAAACCCTCACTGGTGAGATGTTTCGAGCACTTCTCATCGGGAAAAGACCCAGAAAACCTCGGACCTGAACGGATGGCTCCCGAACGCCTTGCTGGTGAGGTCCAACCGAGAGGAGACCCTGGGGTAGACCATGGATACGCTGGAGAGACTGTCTCACAGTTGGACAGGGAACGTCTCAGGATCCTCCCGAGTGAGCTGAAGGATGCAACCGGGGTGAGAGAAGCCTGGGTTTCCCCTATGAGGTTGTTTCTCCAGCAAGCCGGCCTTGGATAAGCAGAAGAATAACGGAACAGAATGTGGCAGGTGGGACTTCTATGACGTGTCTGGTGGGCGGTACTAGCGCCATTTTGGACATGTGTTCGCCTCCACACAACAGGCTTGAGTGAGTGGACTCGCGGTGTGGATCAGAGGATCCAAACCTCGTCCTGATCTACAGGACCACTTGAGACCTGCTAGGTTCTCCAGTTCCCTGTCCCTCACCCTAGACAGAATGCGCACGTCAGGCGCGCTGCGTTATGAGCGGAGTTTGTACCGGTAGGTTCGGGGTGGGTTCTCTTTGTGTTTAGCGTGGGACAACGGCTGATTAATTATTATTTCAGGCTGTTGAAATTCCGGTGGTTGCCTGCAGCCCCTTCCTCATTCAGCTGCACTGCTAACACTCACGTTACCGGCAGGTAAGCCGTTAAACAGTGTTAGCTTTTTCTTTATGCCTCCTCTCATGATTGTGCTTCATTTCTAGGTGTGTGGCTGCTCGTTGGCGTCACCGTTCAGCAGAAGCCGTTGTTTTGTCCAGCTTATTGAAAATCATCAGTCTGTTTAATCCTGTGCTCCTCAGACAAGGAACTGTGTAGGAACCCATGGTGCATGATCCTACTCTTTTGTTTTATTTGAATTTGATTTAACTGATCAACAGTTTCTCTGTCTGCGTGTAGCTTTTCTTGTATATTCATTTTTCATTGTATTATGTAATTAAAGTCATTTTGTTTGTCGTATTTTGTGCACCCGACTCGTGTCCAGACCTAGCGCGGTCCTGTCCTGGTGTTTTACAGTAACCAGGCCTCCATTGTCCCAGGGCAAAGCTTCCTGGGTGGCGTTGTCATTGCAGTCAGACCTTCACGTCACAAGAACATTCCAAGTTTGATCAAATTCAAATCTTACATTTGGAGTAAAAATTTATTCAAGTGATTACACACGTTTAATAAAAGCCAAACACAGTTGATTTCATTTTATAATTTGCAGTTTATTTCAAGTGTTGCTTAGATGAAAATTCATGTTGTTAGAAAACCTTTAACATCCTGTTTAAACCCCAAAAAGCACACACTCACACAGTAAACCCTTATATGTAGCCACCTGGTTGACACATTTGCAAACAATGACCAAACACATCCCACCCCAGCTGAACTTCAACTATTCTACCACACAATGTTACACCGTTTGTGCAAGGCAAAATATCCTGGCCCGCAGCAGCGTTCCATGTGTTTAGTTCTTCATTTAAGAATTTAAAGCACTTAACTGATGGAACAAAATGCAGTTTTGAAAGAAAGACTGTGACTTCAATACCAACAAATGGTGAAAGTGTCATACATGTATGTATCATGTACTTGCATACTCCCTTATGTATGTATGTAAATACGCACGTATGCATACATACATAGAATGTAGATAGGTGATTTTGTAAGAAATGCACGGTGAGCTGTATTAGTGAAACAGGGATGTCATGTCTGTGCAAACAGGTCTCGGGGCTCAGTGCTGATTCAGTGCAGGAAGACTTTAATACGCCTAGTGATGGGATTATGACGGTGTCTCATGAATTTTGCATGTTTCGATGTAGAGGTGTCTGTGAAGAGGTAGAAAAAAATACCCAAGCACCTTATTCTTTCCAACCAATTCTATTTCCTGCTCATTTCACAAGACAGCCAGCTTTGTTTTTGTTCCATATGGTTTGCTAACATGCTGAAAAATTTGTCCTGCAGACCCTGAGAACATTTTTTTTTGCCTAATGCTACAACTGGCATATGTCCTATTATCTGAAATGTTGCATAATCCCCATTTGGAAAGGCTAATAGCACACCGATAGTCATCCCGCAGCAACCTGGACTAGATGTTCCCACTCTGATTTGGAGAGGAAGTTAATTACACGTTAGTCAGGGCCACATAAGTAGAGCAATGTGAAGACAGTTCAAAAGATATAAAAAAGATCCGCTTTTATCTTGCTTTAGACATTGCGTTTGATGCATTCATAGCTACACTGACCACAAATTCACAGAGTATAAATCCAGTTCAATTTTTCATCATTCGTGATGCACGTATCTTTGATTTTATTTTCACGTGGATGAAACTTTGATTTTTTGAGGTTTCAGACATCGAAGAGTTTCCTTTGCATTTGATAAACGCTATCAGATATTTTATATCTAGAATCATTTTAGGCTTCAGAGGACATTCTACAAAGTAAAACATTTGAAAGCTTAAAGAAAACGATATTACTTGCTCCAAATAAAGTGTGTTTGAACTGAAAAATGAATTCAGCAACTTCGAAAAAAACTGATTCCTGTTTTTATTCCCATGCAAAGTTTGATTTTTTTAAAAGATTTATATTCAAACTAGAAGCAGGGTGACATCAGGTTTAATAATAAGCACGCACTTTTATTAGAACTGCCATTAGTCTTGGAGTTGCATATGTCAGAACATGATGAGATTAGTTTTGTCAAATGTTTTGCACGCAGCTAATTTTAAAGGAACCTTCTTTAGTGAATCCAGCATATACGGTAATCTTCTTTTCAATCTCTAATTTTAATCAAGATTTAAATTACAAAATGCTTTCAGTGTATTAGCATAGCCTCCAATTTTTAGAAACTTAGACAAACCTAAAACCAGCTGCACTTCTGAACTCCATCACGGGCAGTGAGGATGTAAACTCCACCACAAGCGCACACAGACCCACAACGCAACCCGAAGAGGAGGAGCAAAACTTCAAACATGACAGTGCATTCCATTTGATGATACAAACTGAACAAAACCAGTGTGCAACGAGAAAAAAAAAAACAAAATGCCAAAGCTAAAAGTCTACAACTGAACAAAGTGTCTGAAAAAAGTTGAGGTTTTGTGCAACTAGTTGCAGATTCCCTCGTTCTCACAACACGAGCCAAACTAAACCCTCAGTGGAGTCAGCCGCTGCAGAAGAAACCCCATCATGACAGTGAAGCAGGTTGAAGCTAAAACAGGTGTTAGTTAACAGGAGTTAGTCTTTTTTATTTCCTTTTATTTAGGGTTTTTCTCATAGTTTTAGGCCTAAATTTAACTTTAGAAGCAGTTCGAATGAGTGAGAATCGAGCAAATATCAACATTTGCATGAATGTAATTGTAATATAAATTTTTTTTGGTCACAATTAATCCTTTATGTTTAAATCAAAGCAAAAATAATCTGAATAAATCAAATAAAAGTTTTGTATTAGCTAATCAACCGATTTCATTAATGTTACTTCAAATTTATAAAATGTCTTTTTTTTTTTTTATCTAATTTAAATCAAAACTTTTGAAGACATTTAAGTGATTAAAAAGATTTTGAATGAATATATTTTTGAAATTTTAAAATCTTGCAGGGGTACAGGGTAAAAAAAAAACACATAGGACAATTAATTTAAAACGCAAATTAAAATTTGTAATTGCAAAAAATCAAATTTGCGTGTTAATTATAGATGCATAAAAAATTTAAAAGAAAAAAAGTAAAAGATTGCCAAATCAGGAATTTTTTTTATCCATTTGTAAAGTATTCATATCTCTTTATGACTTCATTATTTTAAATTTAAATCCAAGTTTACCGTTTGCGGTAAAAGATGGTCCTAAAATCAAATGTTTTTAAAAGTAAATTAGTTTGAAGGTAATTTCCTCTCCTGTTGATCCACAAAGGATCGGTTTTGTGTGGATTTTTGGGGGGCATTTCTGCAGCGGCTGCATGCCCAATAGTTTCTCAGATTGCTTTCCAAAGTCTTTATCATTATTAGTGCCTATAAAATAAATGTCTAAGTCCAGTTAGGGCTGTAAGCGCACTAACTCGGATGCTTAACTTTGTGTTTGAAGTATTAGTTTCAATCTGAAATGCCTGAACGGATTTTTTTCTTTTCTGGTTTTGATCCAATAAGCAAAAAAAGGCAAACAGGTTATCACTCCCTAAACATGTCATCTGATCGCTCTCAGATCAGTAAACACACAAATCAAGAAAATATGGAATCCTCAGAATCCATCTCAGCACTCAGCATCAGCTATGCCATTGACCGGATTGGAGCAGACGGAGCTGGGTGTGTCCCCACCAGCCTCTGAGTGGTTGAGACCGTTTGACCTGGTCTGACCCTCCTCTCCAACACTGTGAAAAACAAAAAAATCAGACTAAAAGTGACAAAATTTCCTCAAAGAAAATCTGGGTCATTTTGAATCTCTGACCTATTGATGCAGCCGTTGCTGACCGGGGTCACCGGTGTTTCTTTCTCAGGCAGAGAGCTGCAGGACCTCCTCTCTCTCCCTGTATCTGAGCTCTTTCTCCGGGCTACCACAGGACCCGGCCCGGATCCCCGTCTCTCCGGGCTGACCCTCAGCCCAACCAGATCAGATGGGACGACCAACCCGTTGGATCCCTCTGGATCTTTGCCCGAGTCGCTGCTGGTGCGTCTTTCGTTCAGACTGTCGTAGGAAGACACGTGGCTCATCTGGCCCTCACGCTCATCTGACGATCAAAACAAACATTAGGATTCTGGGTTTATTTTATTTGAACGGTTTTCTTTATTGCTGTTAATTAAAAAAACAAATATGCAATAGGTTTTATGCAAAGTAAGAACAAAAAAAAATTCTAAAAAACTTTCAAAACTAATTTTTTAAAATGATTGAGCTCAAAAGACTATTATTTTTCCCTTTTTGGCTTTTTTTGAGAGGTGCTATATTTTTTTTTAAACATGATGCTTGCCATGTCTGTTGTAAGAGGGAGGAAAAATTTTGAATTGAACATCTAACATTTAACATTAAACCTTAAAATGCATCAAGACTTAAAAATAGAAATAAAAAAGCACATATCAGCCTATCAGATGACTACTTGTGGTCACCCTCTGCTGGACATACATGCATCGCACATCCCAGATTATCCTAAAATGTATGTATAGAAAACCTTACAATTAATAGATATTTTCTGTATTTTTTTGTTTTTTTCTGCATAAAATTTTGAGCCAGATTTTCTCGTAAGTTTGCAAGAAGGTAATTGCGACCGTTGAATTCTTGTAATGCTTGGCTTTTATTGCTGAATTCCTGCTTGATGAACCTGAGGGTGGTGTAGTTCTTACCTCCAGATCCGCCCTCTCCGGCTTTGTTACGACGACGTCTCAGAATAACCTCTAACTCGCTGTCCTTCTTCCCTGGTGTAGATGGACCAGACTCCTGAGAGCCTCGGCTGGGACTCCTCTTCACCGTTTCCTGGATAAAGGAAAGGTTACAGCAAGCTGTTCATTTAAAAAAAAAAGAGTAAAAAACTAATGATACATTTGTGATAAATGACAAAGTCCTACATAAATTAAAATTCTGTAATGATCCACCAATAAAGCGAATATTTTCTAAAGCCAATCTATCTTCATACAAGCATAAATTAATTGGTTTGATTTTTTTCAGGCTTTTCGAAATAAGTAAGAAATTATTTTATCATCCAAAATATTTTACGTGACATTTTAATCAAGGGCGGCACGGTGGCGCAGTGGGTAGCACAGTGGCCTCACAGCAAGAAGGTTGTTGGTTCAAGTCCCGGATGGGGACGAGGCTTGAAACCCTGGCCTTTCTGTGTGGAGTTTGCATGTTCTCCCCGTGTCTTTGTGGGTTTTCTCTATGTAATCTGGTTTCCTCCCACCCTCCAAAAACATGTATGTGAGGTTGATTGGCCGGTACCAAATTGCCCCTTGGAATGAGTGTATGTGTGTGGCCCCGCGACGGACTGGCAACCTGTTCAGGGTTTACCCTGCCCCTCACGTTGAATCAGCCGGGAAGGGCTCCGGCAACCCTTGCAACCCCGTAAAGAATAGACGGCTTAGAAGGAAACTGACTGACATTTTAATCAATATCAAACACTTTCTGGGATTTGAAGATTCAACATATTTAAGATAGAAAAATGCCAAAAAAACATCTCACTTTTTTTCCACTGTAATTTTTTTTTTTCACTTTTTAACAATATTCCCAAAACTATGAAAAACAAAAGTTAATAGTTAAATCGTTTCAATGATCAAAATACCTTTAAAATTTTAAAGCTCAAGCTGCAGCGAACAGTAAAAATGTTTCTTTTGATTAAAAAATATCTTGCTGTTATAAAAATATACACATTAAAAATAATATTACCAGGATTCCTTTCAGCTCATCCATGGCGCTCTCCTGCTGTTTTTCTTCACATGGTGGAGGCTGATGGAAAACAAAGACTTGTATCATCGTTATGTGAAAGTTAATAGAGTTCTATAGTAAAAATTAAGTTTTCTAACTTTCAGATTAAAAGTTTGAACTTGTAAAGCTCAGGATTTCCTTGAAGAAGAACAAAAACTCAACTAGTACTACTTCTTTTTTCGGCATTTCCCTTCAGGGGGTCGCCACAGCAAGTCAGTTTCTTCCATCTAACTATCTGCTGTATCCTCTTCGGTCACGGCAACTATCTTCAAGTCTTCCTTCACTGTATCCATGAACCTCCTCTTTGGTCTTCCACTGACGTTATCTCCAAACCCTCTAACATGTGCTCCGTTCCGTTTCGTCATCTTCCGCTTGTTCCGGGGTCGGGTCGCGGGGGCAACAGCCTCAAACGGGCGGCCCAAGCCTCTCTCTCCCCGGCTGCATCCTCTAGCTCACCTGGAAGGATACCAAGTCGTTCCCCGGCCAGCTGTGAGACATAGTCTCTCCAGCGGGTCCGGTGTCTGCCCCTTGGTCTCCTCCTGGTGGGACGTGCCCAAAACACCTCGCCTGCGAGGCGCTCGGGGGGTATCCTGACCAGATGCCCGAACCACCCCATCTAGCTCCTCTCGACCTGGAGGAGGAGCGGCTCGACAACAAGCTCCTCCCGGACGGCAGAGCTCCTCACCCGATCTCTGAGTGAGAGCCCAGCCACCCTGCGGAGGAAGCTCATTTCGGCCGCTTGTACCCGCGATCTCATTCTTTCGGTCCCCACCCACAGCTGGTGACCATAGGTGAGGGTTGGAACGTAGATCGACTTGTAAATCAAGAGTTTTGCTTTTCGGCCCAGCTCTCTCTTTACCACGACGGCTCTATGCAGCGTCCTAGTTATTGCTTATGCCGCACCGATCCGCCTGTCGATGTCCGCCTAACATGGGCTTTTCCTCTGATGTACTCATTTCTAATCCTGTCCATCCTGGTCACTCCCAGAGAGATCCTCAGCATCTTCATCTGTGCTACCTCCATCTCCGTTTCCTGTCTTTTCCTCAGCCCCACTGCCTCTAGACCAATCAGCATGGCCAATCTCACCAAGGCTTTTTACACTTTTCCTTTCCTTTTAGCAGTAACCCTTCTGTCGTACATCACACCTGCTACTTTTCTCCACACGTTCCAGCCTGCCTGCACACGCTTTTTCACCTCTTTCCCACACTCTCCATTGCTCTGGACTGTTAAGTAATGATTTCAGCCAAAATCTGACGTTCAAAAGAAGTGTGCTATTCAGATCTGATCAGAGTCTGTTAGATCAGTATGGAAAGTCTATGTCTGTGTTAGTGCAAGGAAATTTACTCACTTTCACTGGTGCTCTCTGTCACGTCAAATAGGAGACGAGTAGAAAGAAAAAAACAGAAAAAAGGGGTCAAACAAAGATACTTATTTTTGTTTCAGAGTAAATTATTTGTTCAATGTTCTGTTTGCTTTCGGACCGTTCCAAGTTTATTAATCATTCGATCTGCAGTGAAGTACAATAATTTTGAATAAGATTTTACACCAAAAAAAAAGTTATTTGAAAAGTCCAGGTTAAAATTTTATTTTTCTACAAACCCAGTTAACTGAGCAGACTTGAGAAGATGACTGAGAGATGATGAAGACCGTAGGGCAGATTGTGTGATCACCTGCTAAATACAGTAAGTCTATGTTTTGCTCAAATTTAAGTTATTTCACAAATAAGAAGCATCTTGTTTTTTTCTAAACACCATAAATCATTTGCATAGTTACGCACAGAAGGCTGACATGAGCTTCCTCTGCAGGGTGGCTGTGCTCTCACTCAGAGATAGAGTCCAGAGCTCTGCCATCTGGGACAAGCTCAGAGTACAACCATTGCTCGTCTGGGTTGAGAAAAGCCAGATGGGGGGGTTTGGGCATCTGGTTAGGATGCCTCCTGAACACCTCACTGGTGAGGTATTTCGGGCACGTCCCACCAGAAGGAGACCAAGAGGCAGACCCCGGACCCGCTGGAGAGACTGTCTCCCAGCTGGCTGGGGAATGCCTCGGGATCCTTCCGGGTAAGCTGGAGGATGCAGCTGGGGTGAGAGAAGCCTGGGCTTCCCATCTGAGGCTGTTGCCCTCGTAACCCGGCCCCGGATAAGCGGAAGACGACGGAACAGAACAAGCATTTTCCCTCATGCTCTATATGATTGTGTACATGACAAATAAAATTTGATTTTGAAATGAGAGGATGGATCACCAAACTTCAAAGCACCCTCACCTTGTTTTCCTGACTTTTGACCGGTCTCAGTACGACGCCATGTTTGATCCGCTCCATCATCTCATTCACAGCCTTCACCTTCACGTCGTCCACGCCTTCGCCAGCTTCACAAACAAGAATATTATTATAAATTAGCTTTTACATCTTATATTTACAATTAGATCCTTTGTACAGACACACACCTGGAGCCTGCTCTACCTTCACAGCAGCTTTAGAACCTTTGGAGGATTTCCTCATGATGGCTATGAGAGAACTGTGGTACAAAACAAACATTTGGATCAGACCACATGCTGATATATGTGTGTGTCATCACTTCTGCTTTCTCTATCTCACCTGAGGGGGTTGCATCTGGAAGCGGGAGGTGGGGGAGGTGGTGGAGGAGGTGGTGGAGGGGGAGGAGGTGGTTGAGGAAGAGGGGCAGGAGGCGGGGCGATACCAGGTGCTTCGGGGCTTTGGCTGGTTGTCATGGTGATCTTATCCTGGGTCTCCTGAAGCTCATGGACTGCAAGAAAAAAAAAACTGAGTTATTACTTTCAAAAGACAGCGGCTTCACGCATAGAAATAATCCCCAAAATTTCCTGTTGAGATGTTTCACTTTTTGTTATATTTAGAAAGAAGGATGCAACAATTATTAAACGTAAATCCTCTTCCAGAATTTTTTTCTTTCTTGCTTATGTCATTTTCATACTACTAGACATTTCAAATTAAAATCTTTCTGGTCACTTATGGAGTAAAATAAAAGCATAAAACTAAGAACTGCTTATTCGGGGTCGGATCACGGGGGCCACAGCCTCAGATGGGAAACCCAGGCTTCTCTCAACCCGGCTGCATCCTCCAGCTAACATGGTAGGATCCCGAGGTGTTCCTCAACCAGCTGCAATACATAGTCTCTTCAGTTGGTCTGGGGTCTGCCCCCGGGGCTCCACCCAGCGAGACATGCATGAAACACCTCCCAGGTTGCCTTTGGAAGGCAACCTGACAAGATGCCCGAACCACCTCATCTGGCTTCTCTCGACCCAAATGATAAATATCTCTACTCCGATCTCCTTCCAGATGGCAGAACCCCATTTCTTGTAGATAAACAACATCTGTAGTGCTCAGAAAAGTCTAAGGATGCTTTAAAGATGCATTCCTACCCACGCATGCTTGGAGGTAAACGTGTGTGTCAATGCAAATGTGCATTTGCATGCATCAGTGAAAAAGTTTAAAGTTGTTGAGATGAGTTCATAAAGCTTCTCTATCATTGATCATTTTTCTTTGTTTTTACCCATCTTGATATTCCCAATAAATTTCAAACCCACTCTCTCAACCGCAGGGAATGAATCATTTCAGTCTCCATCCGTCTCCATCCGCTTCCTCATTTCTTCACGCTCTGAGTTCTGTTTGACCGCCCACCTTTCTTCTCCAGTTCCTCGTTCTTCTTCTCTGACTGCTCGAGTCGTCCCTCCACCTCTTTTTTTTCCACCTCCAGCAGCTCCAACTGCCTCTGAAGATCCTCAAGCTGTTTCTTCACACTGTTCTGCTCCAGTTGAGCTTCAAGATTCTGCACCTGAACACACACACGAGGAGTTTCAGTCACACTCAGGTTGCATAGTGAGGAAGTGGATTTTAAATCTAGCAGATAGCCCTCAGGGTTCAAATGGCACGTGAGCAACCAGTGGGTCTCATTCGAGACACTCGGACTTAAAAAAAAAAACCTGTGGTGATAATTATTAGTAATACAATGTAAAATTCTGACAATACTGAAGCTTTCACTTGTGGACGTTTTGATTTGCTGGCAACTCCCCAAAGCCACGGCTTACAGAGCCGGGGGTAAGCTCAAAAACATCTAAATCCAGTTAAAAGCATTGTCAATAAAACTGGGTCAACCCATAGGATTTCCTCCATTGGAGTTTAAGTAAGGCTGAAGGATGAAAACTGTTTTACCTTCTGCTGATGCTGCAGACGCTCCTCCTCGAGGGTTTTTGTGATGGCAGCTACATCCTCAAGAGCTTTCAGCAGCTGAACGCTGGGCTCAGCACTCTGCAGGAGCAGCATGCTCTGCCTGTTCGCCTCCTTCTGCTTAACCAGCATCTGATCGAGGAAAAAAATATGAAAGAACAAATATTAAATGAAAGGTAAATTTGTATTTTTAAGAAAACAAACTAGATACAATGTGATTATGTGGTTGAATCCTGAGGGCTGTTTACTTTTCAGGTCAGTGAACAGCAGATTCAGGACATTTAACAAATCTGATTGTTAAAGCACACGTCCACATTAACGATACACTGGTGCAGGTCGCGGCACATTTTTTCTAAAGCTTTATGTTTTTGGGATGAAATTAGGAACATTTTAAGATTTTAGAAATTATAATGGTGAAATCAAAGATGAAATGTGATGTTAGATTTTACGACCAATAAATACAAACGGTATCAACTCTCCAAAAGATAGCACAAATAGTGTATGTTGCTTTAAGAAAAATACCTACTTTTAAAACCTGATCAGCTTTTAACTAAAAAGATTAAAACAGTCAAGTTCAACCAAAACTTACCTCATGTGCGTAAGTCTCAGCCTTGACTCGGAGATTCTGCTCCAAGTCCAGCTGCTCCTTCATGCCGTCATACTCCTGAGCCGCCATCATTGAGACTGCAGAAAAAAAACAAGAAGTTTTGTAATCAGACTATGAATGCCTGCCCAGCTTGTTCAGAAATAATATGGAGATGTCTGATCATGTTTTGGTTTGTCTTCTGAACCCCTTATTCTTTATGTGTTTGATGTCTTTAAAAATGATTACTTGAATTAGATCTGATATTCCCGTGTTTAGTCAGTCTGGCTTGAAATGATTGGTTTGGAATTCACTTATATTTAATTGAAATTCATTTAATCTTTTGAACTGCTTATCCCTGATGGGGTTCCAGGCTGATTACAAGCAAGAGGCAGGGTATACCCTGAATAGTTCACTAGGTCACTAGTCTGTCTTGAGGCCACACACAGACCACCATCCACACACACTTATACATTCCTAGGGGCAATTTGACAGCAGCCAGTACAACCTAACATGTATGTTTTTGGAGGGTTAACTTTATTTGTGTATATTGAATAGTTTCTTCCAGTAGGAGGAAAATCTATTTTTATTATTTAACCCATTAAATTTAACCTAGGGGAGGCGATAGATCAGTGGTAAAAATGTTCACCCTTGAACCGGGAGTTCGTTGGTTCGAGTATCACTGTGCTTATGTCTAGGCGTCCTTGGAGAAGACACCTAACCCCCCGTTTCTCCCACCATTGGCGCCGTTGTGGCAGCCTGCTGCGGTGTAAAGCAGCACACAAATTTCCCGATGAGGGATGAATAGAGTACATCTTCCTCTGATTATTAAGTGTGGTTTGAAATTAAACAATACAAAGAGCAGGCTATTTTTTAAAAAAACTCTTTTTAAAGTTCTCAAAATCTGTCCGAGTAGTTTAGAGATTAAACAGCTAGTATTTATTACAAACTTAAGCTTGACCAAACTATAGCCATACCTCATAAACTATGCTGTATCTTTGGTTCCTTGGTGTCAATGACTGTTTTGTCCATTATGCATTTAGCATAATGTGGGTGCTCAGCTGTGGGTGGTGACCAAAAGAATGAGATCGCGGGTACAAGCGGCCGAAATGAGCTTCCTCCGCAGGGTGGCTGGGCTCTCACTCAGAGATCGGGTGAGGAGCTCTGCCATCCGGGAGGAGCTCGGTGTCGAGCCGCTCCTCCTCCAGGTTGAGAGGAGCCAGATGGGGTGGTTCGGGCATCTGGTCAGGATCTCGCTGGCCTCGCAGGCCAGGTGTTTCGGGCACGTCCCACCGGGAGGAGACCAAGGGGCAGACCCCGGACCCGCTGGAGAGACTATGTCTCACAGCTGGCCGGGGAACGACTTGGGATCCTTCTGGGTGAGCTAGAGGATGCAGCCGGGGTGAGAGAGGCCTGGGCTGCCCGTTTGAGGCTGTTGCCCCCGCAACCTGACCCCGGAACAAGCGGAAGATGACGGAATGGATTTAGCAGTACTAACAAGCTAGTTCCTAGCATCTGCACAAGATGTTTATTTCAACTATATTTCATAAGTTTTCAATAAATTAAAAAAAACAAAAAAAAACAACCCAAAACAACTTTCATAACCCATTTTAACATTAATAGTTTTAGCACCTAGCAAACACTAGCATGTTCTCTTGCTGCTTCAGCCATCAATTACAAAAAGATTATGCATTAATTTTGAAACTTAATTATATCTAAGGTGATTAAATATGTAAAACTAGAAATTTAGTTTAGAAATTTATTAACTTTTTGCCAGTTACCTTGTTGTATGATAGCAAATTATTGAGCTGCAGTCTGCTAGCATTCCATATGCTAATCCTCAACTTGACTGGTGGCTTTTTTTTAATGGCTTGTTCTAAAAATGTATTTTAACAACACATAGTTTAAGATAACTATTTATTAATTAATATCACCCACAAACAAAAATAAACATACATACACTGTACATGTGAGTCCTTTGCACAGACTGGTGACATGCCAAGGGTGTACACTGCTTTTTTTCAAGCTAAATTAGCCAGGTGCTGTAATATCCTCTTATCCAGCCATGTGCTCATGATGGGTTAAATACAATTAAATACAATTATAAACATATGTACGTATGTCTAAGTTGTCTGTAATTTAAAAAAAAAAAAGACTATTTAGCTTGCTGTACATTTCTACTGAATGTGTTAAGAGTCAACCAACAGGATTTCTTCCATTGGAGTTACGAAATGAGGCTTAAGGATGAAAACTGTTTTACCTTCTGCTGATGCTGCAGTTTGTAGAAAGCTACAGCAAATTAAATGAAGAGATCAACCTCTACTCTCATTAGCATTGGTTCTTAATTAGCTTTCGTCTCAAGAGTTTTTGTTCTCCTAGTGGTCCCTGTTCATTGTCTACCGATTATCCAGGGGTTTCGGTTCACCTGAGAGGATACGGAGGCATTCCCCGGCCAGCTGTGGGACATGGTCTCTCCAGCATGTCCGGCTCTGCCCCTTGTCTCCTCCTAGTAGCCCATGCCCGAAACACCTCACCAGCGAGGCACTCAGGAGGCATCCCAACCAGATGCCAGAACTACCCCATCAGGCTTCTCTCAACCTGGAGGAGCAACAGGTCTACTCCGAGCTCCTCCCGGATGACAGAGCGCCTCATTCTATCTCTGAGTGAGAGCCTAGCCACTCTGTGGAGGAAGCTCATTTCGGTTGTTTGTACCTGGGATCTTGTTCTTTCGGTCACCACCCACTGCTTGTGACCATAGGTGAGGGTAGGAATATAGATCGATTGGTAAATCAAGAGCTTAGCTTTTTTGGCTCAGCTCTTTCTTCACCACGACAAATCGATGCAATGTCCTGATTATTGTGGATGCCGCACTGGTACCATTTGAGCAAATAATAATAATGCATTGTCGTTAAATAGCACTTTTCAGGATTCTCAAAGACACTTCAATATGCAATATTCATTCACTCCATACCAGGTAATGGTCAGCTACTGTTGTAGCCACAGCTACCCTCGAGCAGACTGGCAGAAGCTGGACTGAAATTTCCTACCATCGGCCCCTCTGACCATTGGCCCTTCACACACACCAAATCTAGACTGTCCAATGTAGGTGAAGTGTCTTGCCCAGGGACACAGTGACAATTTGATCTCAACGACCATTCTACTGTGGCACCTGGCGTTCAAGTGGTCTCCCATCCAAGTACTGCTCAAGCCCAGCCTGCTTAGCTTCTGAGGTCTGATGGAATCAGGCATTGAAAAGCAGGTATGGCCACAACTAGGAACAGAATCTAGAGGTATATTTTTACACCAATGAGTTCATTTTTATTTATGGAGTTTATCTTTCGCTCCAACTCACCTCTGTTAAATCTCTTGATGGTTTTGCTTTGCTGTTCGACTGTTTCTTGAAGCTGCTTCATGTCCACCTGATCTTTCTCCGACTGCAAACAGCAAAAAAACATGGGTCTTAAACTAGGTCAAGTTATTGGAGATGTCAAATAAAGAGCTGATTCAAATCACATAACGCCATGTAACAGTTTTTTGTCCACATTCCTGCTGGTTTCTCACCTGCGCTGTCAGTTCTTCTATCCTTCGCTGTTGCTCGTGAATCTGACAGACAAAATTTTTCTTGTCCTCCAATAAACCGTTCACAGTCTCCCTTAGTTCTGTCAAGATAAAAAAAAAAAAACGTTACATGTACAATGAATAAAGATTTTAGTCTGCTGTGGAAACTGTTAGAAACATCTTTCAGACTGGACACCAGATTAATCTGTCCAGCACATTGGGATCCAGACCACCCTTCTAACACAAAGATATCTATTGGAGATTAATAATATATAAAGATATGAACATAGAAGATTAAAATCAAACTATATTTATAATAAATACTTCATGCAAGAATGTTGTACAATGTGCTGACATAAAATACATAAAACAGTCACAACGAAATAAAGTTAAACACTCACACAGACCCACACACGTACACACACATACCCTCAATAATTCATTATTGTGCAGACATCAGGATTGGCTTGACAGTGGTGTGAGGAAATGATAACTTGGGGACACTATCACACCAGCCTACCCATGTCCACACAGGTCAAAACTACAAGGAGCGTTCCCGATCCAGGGAGAAGATTTGTCACAGGGTTATAGAGTTGGAGCCACATCATGCATACCAGGCAGACCCCACCAGCAAACAGATTATGACCAAAAGGGAGAGATTTAGGTCTTATTTTTTTACATGATTCACAGGCTGATTCTCAAAAATAAGACAATTTCATTCTGTCTACCTTCACTTTGATGATCTTCCATTTCTGCAGAAACTACAATGTGAGGAGACAAACAGTGTAAATTCAAGAAATACAAGAAAAGACAGGACAAGGTCGGGAAAAAGGAGCAATTTCAGGATTTTAGTAGGAACGAGTATAGGATATATCATGTTGACTGATTGTTAGACTCTTAAGTTTTCAAATTGGGATGAAAACAGAACAAATTCTGAGGCTGGATCAGAGGACGGGTTGAGTTTAGGTCAGCAACAAGGAGGAGCGAGACTTCCAGAAAAAGGAGAACTGATAATAAAAAGTGTGCACCTTCCACCTGTTTAATAGGCAGCTGAAGCAATGTGGAGTTATCAGGACTCTGGCCTTTTGGCAGCACCAGGAAAGAGTGAGAAGACAACTTTGGAAATTAGTGGAGGAAAATTTCAAGACAAGTTGAACAATGTAAAAAAAATATAATAATAAAAATCCAAAGTATGAGAAAAGGATGAAATTTTGGAAGAAGAGGACCAATTCAATTGGCAAAGCTGACACATATTCTGTTAATCTCATTTAACCATGAAGACTGCTTTGGTGTGGACGAAACACAACTTCCACAAACTGGATCAGGCCTGCTCAACACATCTTTCCAAGGTTTTACCAAAGATCTTCAAATACATTTTGGTTATAAGTTCCACACCTAATGTCCATACCTTTGACCTGTTGCTGGCATTGTGTGAAGGTGTCTGGACTGTTGTCAACAGTGTCCGCAGCATTTCCATCAGCTTCCAATGAGATGCAATCAGAGATACTCGGAAGAAGTTCATCCAAGCATGGCCGTGATGACAAACTCAGATACTTCAGCTTCCTGTTCTCACAGTTCAGCTGCAAATCAAACACAAGCATCAGATTAGTTCTAAACACACATTTTACACCTTTTTAGTTATCTAGGATTTTTTTTATCCCCAACATAGTATTCTTGCAGCATCAGGTCTGACTCATTTCTAGCATGACATGCATTATGCAAACACTCTTAAACTTAAACATGAGCTCACAGTTCTCGTCTACACAAGCACTGCAGTGTCATCCTGACTCGGCTCTCCCCCCCAGTATCTTACTGCTGATTATGCTAATCGTATTGCATTGATCACTGATGGTGTGTGTGTATGTCTCTGTGTGAGAAACAGACCTTAGTGGCCAGGGCCTCTGCATTCTCCCGGCAGGACTTTTCAATCTCCAGCTGAGTCTGCAGAACACTCACCTCCTCAATCACCATCTGAGACACTGTCAAGGACACACAGAAACTCCGTAAGTCATGTTTTTATGAATTACTTCTGGTATTCCAACATGTCAAATATTAAATTGGATATTATTTCCCTTTGTAGTTCAAGAACTCAATGAGCCAACTGCTTTACGCTTTTGACTCACTTTTAATTGTTTAGATTTTTAAACAATGTCAGTTTGAAACATTAAAATGATTCACAGTCAGAAGAAGGTTTCATGAAAGACAAAAATCTTTGAGTCCCGTTCCGTTGTGTTCCGCTTATTCGGGCAGGGTTGAGGGGACAAGAGTCTCAGACAGTAAACCCAGGCTTCTTTCACCCCTCACCTCACATCCTCCAGGTCACCCGAGAGGATCCCGAGGCATTCCCCGGCCAACTGTGAGACATTGTCTCTCCAGCAGGTCCAGGGTCTGCCCTGGGTCTCCTCCTGGAAAATACCCCAAACACCTCATGAGCGAGGCACTCAACCCCATCTAACTTCTCTCTAACTGGAGAAGAAACAGCTCTACTTCAGAGCAATGGAGAGTGTAGAAAAGAGGTGAAGAAGTGTATGCAGACAGGCTGTAAGAGGTGGAGAAAAGTTTCTGGGGTGATTTGTGATAGAATAGTTTAAGCAAAAACGAAAGGAAAGTGTTCAAAACTGTGGTCCAGCTCCTCCCATATGACAGAGCTCCTCACTCTATCTCTGAGTGAGAGCCCAACCACCCTGCGGAGGAAGCTCGTAATAAGCTCAAAATCTTTGGGTGTCTTCTCTTTTTGGCTTTAGTATGGAGGGGTCTCCACAGAAAATCAGTGTCCTTCATCTGACACTTTTTCTACATCCTCTTCATTTCTCATCCAACTACCTTTATGTCCTCCTTCATTACATCTTTCTTTTTGATATTTCTTTTACCCTCATGGATGACTGTCCCAAACTCAGCATCTTTCTACCCCTCCCTAACCTGACCACAGTTTTGAACAACTTCCCTTTCGTTTTAGCTTAAACTATTCTATCACAAATCACCCCAGAAACTTTTCTCCACCTGTTCCATTCTGCCTGCATACACCTCTTTTCCACACTCTCCATTGCTCTGAAGTTTTGATCCACAGTACTGAAAATCCTCCAGCTTCCTTTCTTCTTTCCCTGTAGCCTCACTCTTCAGTTTGGTTCCCTTCCACTCACACACATGTAACCTTCACTCCTCTCCTTCTCCTTCCTCTCTAACCTAATCTGTCAGCCTGTGTATCATCATAGCAGACAAGGAAAGTCTCAGATCTTATCCTTGATGGAGTCCTATCTCTACTCTGAATTCCTCGGCAAACCCTACAACACACCTCATTCCATGTACAAATCAAATCAGTTCAGTAACAATGGATTCTAACCTAATGGTTTCAGGTACATACTGTAAATATTTAGTTTTTGCATAGTTTTATTCAAAAAGAGAGGGACTACATGTTACTTATTGTGAAAAAATAACATTTAAAATGATTTATTTGAACTGTTTGGATGATGTATGATATGCTGTGAAGTAAGACCAGGAGCTAAAAACAAACCATCTGTCAAATTCATGCTCCGCAGAAGTAGAATATGTCTTCAGACCATGGATACTCCCAAGTTATTTAAAAATGACCCAGATTTGGGGAACTCAAGAATAAATTACTGTAAAATAGACTGAGAGAAACTCCCATTGGATAAGTAGACGTGACATTACAAGACGTCATTACAAGGCTGCTTAAAAATGTACATCACGGAAGTAAACCTTCTGTTTTATTGTTGTTTTGCAAAGCAAATCCTTAACAATCTTTAAATCATCATATTAAACATCATCATAGCATCATTTAAGTTAAAAATGTCAGTTAATGCAAACTGTTTTTGAAAAGTTTGTTTTAAAACTTAAGATTGTACATGCATTTTAATAATTAAAACACCCCAAAACAAGTAATGGGGGATTCCTGTCCTTACGCATAATTTTTTCTCTTAATGTGGGACATATAATAATGGAAACAATGTTTAAAATATCAATGAAACAAGAATTGCCATTGATAATAAAAATTCACAGAAGAGGAGCTTGCTTCGTACGTACAGTCTGTATAAATCAAGGGTGGGCAAACTTTTTGGTTCGTGGGCCCCACTGAGTTCTGACATTTGACAAGAGGGCCGGAACAGGAGCAAATGAACTGCATGTTTTGGTAACCGCAAGATAAGACCGATAGAATGGTGCACTAGATTTTAAACAAGCCCGCTAAATGTTACATTAAGAGTAATAAATTTCAAATGTAGCGCACTAGGTCTAGCACTTAAAAACGTGCATTTAGGTTTGAAATCTAAGCGCTTAAGGTAACATTTTGCTTGCTTTAACATCTAACACGCTTGTTTACGTGCATGTATTGGGCCAGATGGCTTTTCATGTCAAACAGTGCGCCATCTAGTGAGAAAACATCAGAATAACAGGGGAAAGAAAACACTAACAAGGTTCCGTTCTGTCATCTTCCGCTTGTTCCGGGGTCGGGTCGCGGGGGCAACAGCCTCAAACGGGTAGCCCAGGCCTCTCTCACCCCGGCTGCATTCTCCAGCTCACCCGGAAGGATCCCAAGTCGTTCCCCGGCCAGTTGTGAGACATAGTCTCTCCAGCGGGTCCAGGGTCTGCCCCTTGGTCTCCTCCCGGTGGGACATGCCCGAAACACCTCACCAGCGAGGCGCACACCCAGCTGTGGATGGTGACCGAAAGAATGCGATCGCGGGTCCAAGCGGCCGAAATGAGCTTCCTCCGCAGGGTGGCTGGGCTCTCACTCAGAGATAGGGTGAGGAGCTCTGCCATCCGGGAGGAGCTCGGTGTCGAGCCGCTCCTCCTCCAGGTCGAGAGGAGCCAGATGGGGTGGTTCGGGCATCTGGTCAGGATGCACTAACATGTTTTTTTTATTTAATTTTTTCAAGTTCAGCGGGCCGGATTAACACATTTAACGGGCCGCATGTGGCCCACGAGCCGTAGTTTGCCCATGCCTGGTCTAAATAGTATAAAAATACAAAGTAAGATATAATAAAAAAAATACAATAAAAAAATTCTCTACATGTACCATAAACAAAAAATATTAAAAGAAAATGTAGTGCAAAGAGAATATGTTACAAATGGCAGCTTTGTCACCGGTTAACTACCATAAAAAAATGCTTCAAGTTTTTAGTCAATAACTACCGAATAACCAGCTGCTTAATTTGGAAATACGGTGATACCAAATGGCTGGGAATCCACACGAACATCCCTCTTTTGGCTTTTACTGTCAGAAGGAAGCTGTAGCCAACATCTCTGATCCATTAACGTAGTTCCCCATGGTCAATGCCCAAGCCGCAAATCAGATTACACGAAACACTCACACATCTGATGGAAAGAGCTGCTAACTGTAAAGCTGATAAGATAATCTGTTCTCTAGCACATTTTCTGTTAAAGTCATCAGTGAAGTGTGAGGCCTGAGATATTATGTTAGATGTTGATGGCAAAAAAAATACAAGAGACACGGCTGAGCTTTTGAAAGGGTTTTGTGAGGCAGGATGAGTTGAAGTCTGTTTTTTCCATCTTTTTCTACAATTAAAAGAAATGATCCTCAATACGATTGTTGAAGGCAGGCGAAAAAAATAAGTCACCCGAAAAAGTCAAAGCAATGAATATTCGTAATGCAGAAAAAACGTCAGACAAAAATAGTTTTGTTTCATCTTCGGAACAACTTACCCCTAATAGGGTCACGGGGGTGCTGGAGCCTATACCAGCTGATTTAAGGCAAGAGACAGGCTACATCCTAAACAGGTCATCAGTCTGTTGCAAGGCAACAAATACACAACCATACCTACGGGCAATTTTACAGTGCTCAATCAACCTAACGTGCATGATTTTGGAGAGTGGGATGAAACCGGAGTACCTAGAGGAAACCCAAACATATACATACTCGGGGAGAACATACAAACTCCACACAGAAAGGCCAATGTTTCAGGCCTCATCCCACCAGGGACTCGAACTCACGACCTTTTTGCTGTGAGCCCACTGTGCTAAACACTACCTTACCGTGCTGCCCGGAAGAAAGTATTAGAAAAAAAAAGAACCAGTCAAAGTTAGCGCCTCAGTTTGACTCATGTTTTCTGAAAGCCACCAACCCTAAAGATCTCGGGGGAAAAAAATGGAGATTCATAAATATGAGAGACTGATGCCTCAAATTATCAGTATCAAATCTTCATTTAAGCTCGGTAAAGAATAACAAGTAGCAGAGATGAAGATGCAAGGGATCTCTCTGGGAGTGACCAGGATGGACAGGATCAGAGGAACAGCACATGTTAGAGCTTTTGGAGATAAAGTCAGAGAGGCCAGACTGAGATGGTTTGGACATGTGCAGAGGAGAGAGAGAGTACATAGGAAGAAGGATTTTGGGTTTGAACCACCAGGAAAGAGGACTAGACGAAGGCCAAAGAGGAGGTTCATGGATAAAGTGAAGGAAGACATTAAGATAGTTGGTGTGACCGAAGAAGATGAAGGAGATAGGGTTAGATGGAAGAAACTGACTTGCTGTGGCGACCCCTGAAGGGAAATGCCGATAGAAGAAGAGCTCTAACCTTCTGACCCCTCATTGTCCGGCCATGCTCCAACCTTCTGGCCCCTTGTCGTCCTGCTAAGCTCTAACCTTCTGACCGCTCATCCAGCTGAGCTCCAACCTTCTTGGCCCTTATTCCGCCAAGCTCTAGCCTTCTGGCCCCTCATCATCCGCCCGAGCTCTAGCCTTCTGGCCCCTCATCCTCTCCCCACTTATCAACTCAAGACACCTTCACTCTAATTCCACCCACTGCCTCCACCAGCCCAGGACCAGGCTGACCACAATGGTGGACAGAGCCTTCCAGGCTGTTGCCCCACGTTTCTGGAATGAGCTCCCAGAACTCCTCAGGGCCACAAAGTGTGGACGCTTTAAAAAAAGGTCTAAAGACATTCATTTTTAAGGCTTTTGATTTTTGACTTTATGGTTCTTTGTTTTTCTGAATGTGGATTTTAGTTTTTAAAGTGTTTTTTATTGTTTTTACTTTGCCTAGTTTTTATGTAGCGCTTTGGGATTTTCTTTAAAATGTAAGGCGCATTATAAATAAAATGTATTATTATTATTATTATTATTGAGAAGAAGAAAAAATAACAGTGTTCAGACAAAGCTATACTTTCTTAGTTGCGAGGTAGAAATGAGAGCTATATGGTTGATTATAGATTCATTTTAGGAGGGCTTTTCTTTTTTTCGTTCATGACTGTACAAACAGCACGGTTACATCATGAGGCTGTAAACATCAGCTCTGTTGATAATAAGTGGATGACCTTGTTCAGACTGGTTGTTAAGCTGCTGTAAGTGAAACCCTACTTCTGCTGAGCACATGGTCACATTTCAGAGTGACAACAAAGGGAAGTGTAAGCTGAAACACAACTAATAACGATCCGATAGGTGAACACAACAGGATACAATACTTCTCTTTAGAGGGAAGTTATAAAACAAAGGAAAACGATTTTATGTTTTGATGAGCTCAAATTCACTTGGCCATTTAAATGGGAAATGGACTCGACTT
This sequence comes from Neostethus bicornis, assembly GCA_902685375.1. Classification (NCBI taxonomy): domain Eukaryota; kingdom Metazoa; phylum Chordata; class Actinopteri; order Atheriniformes; family Phallostethidae; genus Neostethus; species Neostethus bicornis. The sequence continues at coordinate 5,553,914 of CACRXE010000076.1, read as the reverse complement.
ATACAACGCTCTTCTACCTGTGTTGGAACTCAAAGTGCTTTACATTGAAGCTCGCATTCACACACACATTCATACCTGATGGTGGAAGCTGTCATGCAATGTGCAAACCATCTTCAGGAGCAACTGGGGGTTCGGTGTCTTGCTCAAGGACACCTCAGCATGAACTTCGGGCGGGGATCAAACCGTTGACCCTGAAGTTCCAGTATAGTTGCACTACCCACTGAGCCATCCTTGCCCTAAACACACTTTCTGAGGAATATTTTTGTGACCACTAAATAATGAACGCTGATCCATCCAGGGTCGCACACATGAACGCTATCCATTTAAAATATTATATATATATATTTTATTGATCCCTTATCAGGGAAATTTGTGTGCTGCATTACACCGCAGCAGGCTGGCACGACAGCACCAATGGTGGAAGAAACGGGGGTTAGGTGTCTTCTCCAAGGACCCTAGATGAGAACTCAGAGGGATCGAAACCGCGAACTTCTAGATACCTTCCATTCCGAAGGCAAACACTCTACCACTGAGCCATTGTCTCAGTGGTATTATGGATGATAAATAATGATTTTAAAAAATCTACTTTGAACTAAAAAAAAAAATAAGGTTAATGTTACTAAATTGCACTTTAAAGATAAAATAAATTACAAAAATGCTCTGTGAGTAAAATTAAAAAAATAAACGATCGGAACAACAATTCAACCAGAAAATGATAACAAAAGTAATAATGCAATTTTTTTTCACTAAATTTTATTTCCAAAACTCGTGTCAAATAAAAAAAAATCTCTCCCTAACACATATCTAATGGCTGGAGATATCGTATCCACCCTGAAGCTATTTTTAAAGGGTAACACTATATTTCCTGCTTCAGTTTTTTTTTGGTCAATACATAACAGAAACAGGCATCTTATCATTTTAAAATAGTTTAGAACTTTTTTGAATAAGAAAGAGAGAATGCATGAGTGCATAGAGGAAAGAAAAATAATTATAGATGACTCCATCTATTTTACAAAGTACAGGTTGTGTCTGGCCCTGCGACTGACCGGTGACCTGTTCGGGGTGTACCTTGCCCCTCACATTGAATCATCCGGGATTCAATTAAAAAAGGATAGACGGTTAAGAAGGTGACTGACTGATTGTTTTTCTAGATTTATCAATCAGTGAAAATAGATAAATAAGACAGATGGAGAGAAGTGAAGAAACTGCACCAATAATTTATACCTGATGCTGGATTCCTACAGACTGCACCCATGTTGTTAAACGCCGGACATATCATAAGCCCATTAAATGCCCATTAAATGCTATCAGACAACATGTCTGAAGCCTCTCTCTGGGAGGATGCAGTCGAGACACAACAACTCCTGTATAATCACACATCCCATCAGCATGGTGGATATTTTATAAGTGGATGAGTCAAAATGAGCTTCATATTCAGCACAAAATTCAGGAATTTTAGCTTTACTTCTCAACTCTTTATTTGAATCATCGCTTGTCCTGCTCTGCAGTTTAGCCGAAGACCCTTTTGTGTGTGTTTGAGTCATCTCCACCATGAGGTAAATAAAGTTAATCTGGCATGACTCAGGATTTCCAAAAGCAAATCACTGTAATAACCACAATAATTGTCGTCTCATGTGATGCTGTACTGTTTGTACACAGACCTGCTCTCTAAGTCCTTTTACTGAGTCATCATCTTGCTAACCCGACATGTTCAGCTAGGCAAGTATTTTTGTTCCATTAATAAGTTCCAGTCTGTTTTTCAGCTTTCACCTGGAATCAGCCGGGATAGCCTCCGGCATCCCGTGCCACCCCATTAGAGATAACCGGTTCAGAAGACAAAACGAAGCAAAAAACAAGCTATTATTTTAAATCATATTTATACAGGTCAGCGGATTTATTCCATATCAAGAAAAAAATAAGCAGGTAGTGGGTTTAACTGAAGAAAATAAATAATTTGAGGAAAGCTTCTGGATCTATTTTTAACTCTGATTCAAACATTAATGCTTTTGGATGGCTCTATGTGGTGAGAACTGATATGAACCCTCACTGCTCTCACAGAGCTGCGTTCAGTTGTGTCAAACAGCGCTTCTGCCCACATGTCACAGAGGATCATCCTCCACTTGGATGGACTGCAGCTCTGCGGGTCAGACGCTGTGCAGGAGGAAGAAGCACTAGAGAGCTGGTCATTTTTCTTCATTTATACACTGGTTTTAATTTGACTCGGGGGAACCAGACATGTTGGTACAAACCAGACCATCAAAGAGTCTAATTTGCATTCATTAGATCAACTTGAAAATTAATCATGATTTATCAATGAAACAATGTTGTATTTTGTTGAATCGTAGACATTTAGAGATCAACATGATTTGGTAGTTCGCAGCTAATTAGTAGGAGAGGGTTCTGCCCCAAGTGGAGGAGTTTAAGTATCTCGGGGTCTTGTTCACGAGTGGGAGAAGGATGGAGCGGAATCAGGCAGATCGGTGCAGCGTTAGCAATAACTAGGACACTGCATCGGTTCGTCGTGGTAAAGAAAGAGCTGAGCCGAAAAGCAAAGCTCTCGATTTACAAGTTGATCTACGTTCCAACTCTCACCTATGGTCACCAGCTGTGGGTGGTGACCGAAAGAACGAGATCGCAGGTATAAGCGGCTGAAATGAGCTTCCTCCGCAGGGTGGCTGGGCTCGCACTCAGAAATCAAGTGAGGAGCTCTGCCATCCGGGAGGAGCTCAGTGTCGAGTCGCTCCTCCTCCAGGTCGAGAAGAGCTAGATGGGGTGGTTCGGGCATCTGGTCAGGGTGCCCTCGAGGTGTTTCAGGAATGTCCCAATGGGAGGAGACCAAGTGGCAGACCCCGGACCCGCTGGAGAAACTATGTCTCACAGCTGGCCGGGGAACGACTTGGGATTCTTTCGGGTTAGCTGGAGGAGGCTCTGAGGCTGATGCCTCGCGACCCGGCCCCAGATAAGCGGAAGACGACGGAACGGAACAAAGTCAATTTAGTTTTAGGAATTAACTTTTAAAATGCAAATACATCTATTTGCTGCAAACATCAAGTTAGGTTAGTAGTGTAGTGTAGCAGTATAGTGTGTGTTAGTGTGCCCGTGGTCACTATCAGATTTCTAATGGATCCTCCACTTAAGAGAAGCCTAAGTGTCTTCTTAGTAAAATGAAATTACAGGACTGACGAGGTGACTGGCTTTCTTCTGAACTTGCGCATAAAGATCAATTGGACAAAGAAAACAAGAGTTCTGCTTTCGTTTTTCCAGCTGTTGTTTAACACACAACTTCTTATGTGTTAAATCCTGTTAATAACAGATAACTTGTTGGATTAACCAACAGTTCACAGACTTACCAGTAACAAAAGCAGGCTTTAGAGTGTTAGTAAGCTGACAACGGCTTAGTGGATTGGTTTTGGGCCAATGTTAAACAATAAATCTAAGTATAAAAAGATTAAATTTTCTGACAATAAAAAATCTTGCTGATTTGACAATAACAGCTAAGAGTCCTGAATAATGAGCATATGTTAATGGCAGAGGGTTGTCAGCTGAAACAATAAGGATATTCTAAGCTCTTTGTATGATTATGAGATAAACACCCCTAAGCTGTGACATTTTAGGCAGATATACTGTGCGTGATTACACCTTAAAGAGGTTTAAAGCAAATAACTTCAAAGTTTCTGACATTTTTTTCACTTTACTAGAACTCCTATCAAATACATAAATCTTCTTCTTTTGGTATTTCCCTCCAGGGGTCACCACAGCAAGTCAGTTTCTTCCATCCAACCCTATCTGCTGTATCCTCTTTGGTCACGCCAACTATCTTCTTGTCTTCTTTCACTGTATCCATGAACCTCCTCTTTGGTCTTCCTCTAGGCCTCTTTCCTGGTGGTTCCAAATCCAGCATCCTTCTTCCTATTTACTCTCTCTCCTCTGTACATGTCCAAACCATCTCAGTCTGGCCTCCCTGGCTTTATCTCCAAAACCTCTAACATGTGCTGTTCCTCTGATCCTGTCCATCCTGCTCACTCCCAGAGAGATCCTCAGCATCTTCATCTCTGCTACCTCCATCTCTGTTTCCTGTCTTTTTCTCAGTGCCACTGTCTCCAGACCAAAAAGCATGGCAGGTCTCACCACAGTTTGGAACACTTTTCCTTTCTTTATAGCTCAAACTGTTTTGTCAAACATCACACCTGATACTTTCCTCCACCCGTTCGAGCCTGCCTGCACACGCTTCTTCACCTCTTTTCCACACTCTTCATTGCTAAACTTACTTAAATGATCCTAAGTTCTTAAAATCTTCCACCTTCTTTATCTCTTCTCCCTGTAATCTCACTTTTCCATTTGGATCCCTCTCATTCACACACATGTACTCTGTTTTACTCTGACTAATCTTCATTCTTCTTCTTTCTAGTGCAAACCTCCACCTCTCCATCTTTTCCAGATTAAATCATTTTCCATTAGCAAAACTCTGCACATGGGCAGTTGGTGGAAAAATTGTTTCTTCTTTTCTCAGACATTTAGTCTTTTTAGGTCTCCATTTTTGTGTCACTGTGTCTCTAAGAACTATAAGTTAGGTCTTTATGTTCTGTCCAGCTTACCGCCATAAAGCATTCCATTCATGAGATCCAAAACCGTTTAAAACATCCCCATCCCACATTAAAACCTATCTCTGTACAATTTCTGCCAGGTAAAAGTTTGCTTGTTCCCAATTTGTTGCTCCTTTGTGCACTCTTAGTAAGTAGTTGTTGTATTTCTATGGGAATGTAAAAGCAGGGAAAGTGCCGCCACGGGCTTTTATTAGCATACAGTGGACTGAATAACTGGGCTGTAAAATATCCCACTGCTGCAGGGTTTTGTTACTCTAGGAGTCCACAGTTCACCTCCAGTCTCACACAGCATCCATGATGATAATTAACCCAGTCAACCAATAACGTGGAGCTTTATGAAGCCATAATGTCATTTTATTCACTAAAATTACTTCGTAAAGTAAAAGTAAAAAATGTGCACGGCATGACAAGAGTTTTCAAAATTAGATGTATGAATTATAGTTCCAAAGTGGGGTGCATGGTGGTGCAGTGGCTAGCAAGTTGCCTATCATTTTTCTCATTTAAAACAGTTTAAAACAGTCGCCTGGAAAAGGGTGGAGTGCCCCCTGCGGGTCAGGGACAGGGTCCTGCCCCAAGTGGAGGAGTTTAAGTATCTCGGGGTCTTGTTCACGAGTGGGGGAAGGATGTAGCGGGAGTTCAACAGGCGGATCGGTGCGGCATCAGCAATAACTAGGATGCTGCATCGATCCGTCGTGGAAAACAAAAAGCTGAGCCGAAAAGCAAAGCTCTCGATTTACAAGTCGATCTACGTTCCAACCCTCACTTATGGTCACCGGCTGTGGGTGGTGACCGAAAGAATGAGATTGCGGGTACAAGCAGCCGAAATGAGCTTCCTCCGCAAGGTGGCTGGGCTCTCACTCACAGATCGAGTGAGGAGCTCTGCCATCCGGGAGGAGCTCAGTGTCGAGCCGCTCCTCCTCCAGGTCGAGAGGAGCCAGATGGGGTGGTTCGGGCATCTGGTCAGGATGCCCCCTGAGCGCCTCGCGGGCGAGGTGTTTCGGGCACGTCCCACCAGGAAGAGGCCAAGGGGCAGACCCCGAACCCGCTGGAGAGACTATGTCTCATAGCTGGCCGGGGAACGACTTGGGATCCTTCCGGGTGAGCTGGAGGATGCAGCCGGGGAGAGAGAGGCCTGGGCTACCCGTTAGAGGCTGTTGCCCCCGCGACCCGACCCCGAAACAAGCGGAAGATGATAGAACGGAAAACAGTTGCAACTTTTGTTGGAAAAAAACCCACAAAATTTTCACAAGTTAGAAATTCTCAAAATAAAAAAATGCATCTAAATATAAAAATTGAAAAGATTAAAACCAAACTCTAAAATAAAACAAAACAGAATTTTAAATATAGATTTTCATAGATTTCCAGTGTCTCGTCTCACTTAGTTTCAGGTCAAATTTTTTCCGCATATTTAGTAATTTAAACAGTGTTGACGTCACTCTGTGTGTCTTTAGTAACTGGAGCCTGGTCTAAATGATGTACCCGTCAGACAGGAAACCCCTCCCTCATTAAAACCATTACAATATGGCCATCAGATATTCAGTAGCAGGTGGACGAGCTCTTTGAAGGAACACAAAAGGGCGGAGCAGGACCGGTATCACCCTGAACACACACTCATCTTCTGCTGCTGAATTATTCATGCCATGAGGTTTTAATAATTTATGGGAATAACATGACAAGAGCGACCGCTGGACTCTCTGGGGGGGAAGGTGGAGAATGAATAAATGAGTGAATGAATGAGAAACCAGGGGCATGCTGATGAGTATCACCGGGAAAAGGTGGATCGCCATTTTTGCTGACATTGAATATTTTAGCTATAGTTTGAGCCAATAAAATCAGGTTATACTTTTTTGGATTTGTTCCAGTTTTAAGGTTGATTTATATATGAATATTGCATACATTCAATTAATTCAGTACATTAGGAATTCTTGAACCACCAAAAACTTTCAATGTCAGCAGAATTTGTCCTTAATTGAACACATTAGATACTTAAACTTGGAAACTTAAGTTTGGTAAAACGTTTAAGAGGTTTCTGATGTTACGGAAATAAAAGTGTAATTATGTTCTGTAGAAACCAAAGATAACTATCTTATGTAATGATTGTTCATCATATGACTAAGTTCACCAAAATTAAAAAAAAAAAATTCTTTCTTTGTTCCCAAACATCTTTGGGAGTCCTCCCCGACCCCACTACCTAAAGCCCAACCAACAATTTAACGTTCCCACAACCTTCTGAGAAGGTTTTTCAAAGGTTAGCAGAGGTTCTAGGACATTTCAGCCGCGGATATTTCAGCCACGGACATTTGAGCCAAAAACTGCAACCTAGGATATTTGAGCCATGTGCGCCCCCGAATTTAGGACATTTCAGCCACGGACATTTGGGCCAAAAACCTATTTTATGTAGAAAATTGTGATATTCTGATATTTTATGTAAAAATTTTTATCGTAAATAAACAGTTGCACTACAGAAAATAATTGGTTTTAGTCATTTTTATCCCATGGCTCAAATAAAAAATTCTGATATTTTTAAAAAATTTTGATATTTTATGTAAAAATTCTGATATTTTATGTAAAAATTTTATCGTAAATAAACAGTTGCACTACAGAAAAATTGCTTTTAGTCTTAAAAATTTTTATCCTGCAAAAATTTTTACCGTGCTTTTAGTCATTTAAATTTTTTTTTAGCGTAAATAAACAGTTGCGCCCAGCAAAGTTGCGCCCAGGTTGCAGTTCTTCAAAAATGTCCAAATTTTTTATCGTAAATAAACAGTTGCGCCCAGGTTGCAGTTCTTCAAATGCCCGTGGCTGAAATGTCCGAGTCACCGTGGCTCAAATATCCTAGGTTGCAGTTTTTTGGCTCAAATGTCCGTGGCTGAAATGTCCGTTCACAGTTAGCAGAACATTCCTTAAAGGTTATTTTTGGTTCTCTAAGGCCCTGTCCACACATAACCGGGTATTTTCGAAAACGCATATCTGCTGTCCACCGTTTTAGGAAAACCCTCGCATCCACACGTAACTGTTTTCAAAATATCCACGTCCGTACGGAGCCGTATAAATACGCTTCTGAGTGCGGTTATGAGCATGCCAGACCAGTAGTTGGCAGTATTGATATAAACGTAAGTTCTGAACTATCCAATCAGAGCACCTCTGTCGTCATTTCTGCAAAACCTGAAACATGGCGCCAGGCATTTCGTTTGTGTGGACCGACAAGGAGGTGGAATTGCTTTTAAAAGTCGCCATTGACTATAAAGTTAAACAAAACACAGGGTCCATGCTGCCCAAACCTTGTTTGCAATCCAAACAAGGACGCACATGAATGACGTATCTGGATTACTTGTTGAAAGTAGCATAAAAACACAAATCTCCGTTTTCGCACGTCCACACACAAACGCAAAAACTGAGTTTTCCAAAATCTCCATTTTGGCCGGAGTTTTCCAAACGCCGGTCTAGAGTGTTTTCATGTGGACGACAGGCCAAAATGGATTAAAAATATAAGCGTTTTCCAAAATACCCGGCTACGTGTGAATGGGGCCTAAAAGGTTCAAATGTAAAATTTTATGATCGTTGCAAAACATTTTTTTTTGGTTTTCAGAATGTTCCTCTAACCTTAATTTTAATCATAATGTTTGGAATTTGGTTCCCTCAACATTTAGGGAAGGCTAGGTTCCAACATAACCAACAACTAAAGTTTAGGGAACGGTAATTTCTGTTTAGGTAAAACCAAACCTTTAGAGAACTTCAGGGTAACGTTCCCTGGAGTTTCTCTATTTGCTAGGAGACCAAGAATTAAGAGTCATTTAATTTCTAATGAGATATTTTACTTCTTTTTGACCATAATTTCTACTTCCTGAGCCACAATGTTCACTTCTGCATTAATAAAACAGGTTTTTATTAGCTTCTAAATGGAGTCAATAAAACTTACTATTTTATTTGTGGCTTTTTCTGACCATCAACTTGGGATTTTTAGTACTCTATGGAGCTGAGAGGATTGATTAATCAATAGCTTCATGTAAATGTGCAATCAGCACTTTTAGAGAGTGAAGCTTTGACGATGCAACAAACATCAAAATCCATCAGAGTGTGATCAACGTTTCTATCTCAAACTCAAGACATAATGTTGTTGCAAAACCCAATTGAAAAGTGTTTAAAAAATTGTCTTGCTTTTGAAAATCTTGCTTAAAGCTGCAACGGAGAAAAGTCCATTACGGTTCGTGAACCTTCACAAACATGGCGGTGAAACTGTTAAATAATTTACTTCATTGTGGTGTTAGTCAAATTAATTCACGATAAAATAGTATCCCTAAAAATTGTGGTGAATATTTGTGAATTGAAACGAAAAGTCACACACGCGATTGTCAACAAACGTTTTTTTTGAGATGTTCATTGAGAGCAAATTTTTTATCAATTGTAAGAGGCACTAAAATTTAGAAAATGATAAAAGTTTCCTTGTAAATATTGTCTTCAAAAGTTATCAAATCTAATACTTCTAACAGTTTTATGCTTCTTCTGTGTTTTTTTTTTTTTTTTTTTCTTTCTTTGTCTTCTGAACTGCTTTCCCCTACCAGTGCCGCGGGGGTGCAGGAGTTTATCTCGGCTGATTTAAGGCAAGAGGCGGGATACACTCTGAACAGGCCACCAGTCTGATAAAGGGCCACACACACAGACAACCATAAACACACACATGCACACACTCATTCCTAGGCCAATCTACTTAATATGCATACTTTTGGAGGGTGAGTGGAAACCGCAGAATGGCGAAAACCCTTGCATACTTGGGGAGAATATGCAAAATCTACACAGAAAGGCCAGTGTTTTAATGATAAAATTTTAATGCACAGTAATCTTAACCCTAAACTAAAATTATTTTCTTAAAATTCAGAACATTTTTGCTGTTTTGCATTTAATACAAAATTCTTTTCCTCTGTTCACTACATTTAAAGGATCGAGAAAAGTTCGTTTTTAAAATAAAAGTTTCCTGTTGATTATTTTATAATGATTCATTGGCTGGTTTTGCCTCATACTTTATTTTCATGGCTTTTTTTTTTAGTTAGACCTGCAAAAAGATTTAACTTACAAACTAGGCATTTTAAATCAAATGAATGACGATTTCAGTTTTTTTTTTTTTTTTTAAATCAAACGTGACCATAAACATACATCTTTCTCTTAGAGCTGTCATAATTGTATGAGCAGTGCAAAATCTTTTTTCTTTTAAATAATCTGAGGTGATAAAAGTGAGTCAAAGCTCCAGATGGACTCTGGTGACTCTCTGGTTACCTTTAGAACAATAATGACTCAATCAACCACAGAACACAATGACTCCACTGAGCTGGAAGTTTGCACCAAGAGGAAAAAGATTAACAAAAAAAAAAAAAGAGAGAGAGAGAGACGTTAGTTTGCATAAAAGAAAATCTAATCCCTTCAACTGATCCACTAAAATATTGTAGATGATAAAAAAAAACCAACAAAAATTTGGAAATAGTTGGACTTTATCCTACAGCTATGCGTTTTTAAAATCTCCACTGCTCTTTAAATCCTGATTTTGACAAACTCGGTCATTCTTGCCCAAAATATATTCAATCTATATGTCCGCTACCAATTTTTCCATCTTACCTTCTTGAATGATCATGATAAATAAAGCGGCCAAGCCTTGTTTCTGCTCTTCTCCTTTGGCAGTCAGAGGTTAAGTAAAAATGACCTGATGCTTTTGGCAAACTAACTTGTTTCGTTACCATAGAAACAAAGAAAGCCCTCCTCTACCTGCCTAAACACACCCATTAACAACAAGGTGTAAATGACGTCACACGAGAGTAGGAAAGGTGTGACGGTTTTGCTCATCAGATGGGGACTGTTCCCATGCTTGAAAGGATGAATGTAGAAACTAGATGTAGAATATTCTTATTAATCTCAAAGTGAAAAGACAAACGGTTAAGACTCACCTCTCTTGATGTGTTTGAGTTGTCTCTGGGCCTCATCCCTCTCCTCGGTCAGTCTGTTGCACTGCTGAAGCAGACGGTAGGTCAAAGCGTTAGATTATGTTTCATAACCGACCACTGATACCAGCAGATAGAGTTACACTGATGCTCATTGAGTCTGACACCAATATTACTCACACTGCTACATGCAACACACACACACAGGTTTGTCCTCTATAGGTCAAACTAAACCCACATCTTATTAGCAGAGGAAACTATCGAAATGTTGTCTGGAGCCAAAGCCAAGTCAGATCTGTTCTTACGGGTCAAACATCTGGCTTCTGATCAAAGTGTTAGAGTGTGAAATTCTCCTGGCAAAGGTGCAGATTTTAATCAGCTGTGAGTGGTTCATTTTCAGTCAGACACAAATTGTAAATTAGTATGAGCTCATCGGAGAGTACGTTGAGAGAATGGTGAAATATTATCCCTTCATGTTGACAACAAAACCCACCCGGCATAGAGCAGGCTAGGTTACACTGAACAGGTAAGCTGTCGTTCACAAGAAAAAATTCAATTACATGGACAATCAGCCAAAACCCAATCTTCAAAATAATTAAATATCTCTACAAAAATGGAGGGCGGTATTTCTCTTTGATGGTAAACAAAAAGCTATGGTAAACACCTCCTGGAGCAACACCCACCAAATTTTTCTTAAGAATATTCTTTAGTCTGTGGAGAGACTGGGCTGCACGGTGGCACAGTGGTTAGGACTAGAAGGTCGGGATTCGAATCCCGGACAGGGACAAGGCTTGGAACCCTGACCTTTCTGTGTAGAGTTTGCATGTTCTTCCTGTATATGCATGAGTTTCCTCTGGGTCCTCTGGTTTCCTCCCACTCTCCAAAAACATGCATGTTAGGTTAATTAACCGCTATGAAATTACCCCTAGGAATGAGTGTGTATGTGGCCCCATGACAGACTAGTGACCTGTTAAGAGTGTACCCTGCTTCTCGCCTTAATTCAGCTGGGATAGGCTCCGACACCCACAGAACCTCATCAGGAATAAGCGGTTCAGAAGATGGATGAATGAATGTGGAGAGACTTAAGAATTTGACACAGTTTTATTGTTGGGGTGTGACCTGCCTCTTGCTTGGAATCAGCTGGGATAGGCTCTGGCACCCCCTGTGATCCCATTAGGGATAAGCGGTTTAGAAAACAAAATTAAACTGTCTCTGACCAGAAAAAAAACACGAGTTATTTTACATAGAAATGTTTTAACTCCAGAAATGTACAATTATCCTTTGTTTTCAATCCTTATCATTTTTTTTAAACATTAACATCCAGTAATTGCAAATTAATCAGGACAGAGCTGGTTAGCAAGTCCATCTGGTCTAGGAAAGGGGAATTGAAATTCCCAGGGACTGCTGGCTAACCTGCACCTGATCCCCAGCAGGGAATGGGCACCAGCTTTAGTTCATGCAGAAGACAAAGGGGGAGACAAAAAAAAAATCTAGCGTGTCCTATCAGTGTGGTGTGGATGCTTATTTTAAGGAGGTTTTTCAGTTTCATTTGTTTGATAAAAAAAAGAAAAGAAAGAATAAGCTAAATAATTTGTGCCTATGTCTCCTTCCTTATGAAGGCTGGTCTCTTTTCAAGGAGGAAAACTAATAACAACTGATACCAGACTGACTCACGCTGATTCTGCTGACTTGATGCTAGACCGCAAATCCAAAAATCCACACTCAACTGCTTATGATCAGATACATCTCTCTCTCTGGTCTAAATTTAGAACAAGAAAAAATGACAACGTTTAAATGTTGGAGAGATAAAACCCAGCCAATCTGGCCAAAAATTATTTGAACTAATACAAAAAAAATCCAATTTGAATTAAAACACCCAGAATATTTTTTAAATATAATCTATGTAGAATCACCTCATGGACCCTCAGAGATTTTACGTAACTCATGATTTAAAATCTATTTGTTATACAAGCTGCAGATCAGAACATGACCTAAATACACACATCCAAAGAAAACAACAGGAAGGACATCATTCTTGAAATAACAACTGACAGCAGAGTGTGAACCAGTCATGTTTACCCTTAATACAAGTCAATTTTCTATTAACTTGGTTTTATTTTAGGAAATCTCCATAGCTTATAGAATTAAACACTGCGGTCCATGCATATGTATATTTATATTAATTAAACCATATATAAATATGCAGTATATCGATTTAAACATGCATTTTAAATCAAAGTTGATATATTTTCATGGTGCAGCGTCAGCAATAACTAGGACGCTGCATCAGTCCAGCATGGTAAAGAAAGCGCTGAGCCGAAAAGCAAAGCTCTCGATTTACAAGCCGATCTACATTCTCACCTATGATCACCAGCTGTGAATGGTGACCGAAAGAATGAGATCGCGGATACAAGCGACCGAAATGAGCTTCCTCCGCAGGGTGGTTGGGCTCTCACTCAGAGATCGGGTGAGGAGCTATGCCATCCGAGAGGAGCTCAGTGTCGAGCCGCTCCTCCTCCAGGTCGAGAGAAGCCAGATGGGGTAGTTCGGGCATATGGTCAGGCGTCTGGTCAGAATCAGATCGCAGATACAAGCGACCGAAATGAGCTTCCTCCGCAGGGTGGCTGGGCTCTCACTCAGCGATCGGGTGAGAAGTTCTGCTATCCGAGAGGAGCTTGGTGTCGAGCCGCTACTTCTCCAGGTCGAGGAGGTCACTTCATCTGGTCAGGATGAAGTGAGGTGTTTTGGGCACGTCCCTCTGAGAGGAGACCAAGAGGCAGACCCCAGACCCTCTGGCTGTCTCACAGCTGGCTGGGGAACAACTCTGGATCCTTTCGGGGGAGCTGGAGGATGCAGCTGGGATGAGAGAAGCCTGGGTTTCCCGTCTGAGGCTGTTGCCCCCACAACCCAGCCCCAGATAAGCGGAAGAAGAAAGAACTGAAAAAAATATCCACACACATGTAGATGTACATTCTTGTATTATCGGGTCAGTTCAACTGCTAATATCAATTGAACTAATTAGGTAGGAAGTTAGTTTCTTTCCTCTTTAATACTTCCTTCTTAACATTGTGAAGTAAATTTGATCTATTTCATTTTTTTTTTTACATGAGGAACAAAGAATATATTAGTCACTAAATGTGGCCGGTTCGTTGGTTCTAAAACTACTGATGTCCTGAGATTTTCACAACCAACTATCTCTAGAGCTTACGGAGACTAGTTTGACAATAAAAACATCTCTTTTGGAGCCAGATAATGTGTAAAAGTGGAAGTGAGGATTCAGAAAAGATGTGGTTTGAACCAAAGTTTGCAAAAAATCTTTGCATACATATAACATTTAAAAAACATATGCTACAGCAGCAGCAGCTAGGTCATAAAACTGAGGTAACATTTTTACACACTCACCAAAACCAGACAAAAGAAAACAACAAGTACTACCTGGTCAGATTAGTCTCCATTCTAGTTCCACATTTAGCTGATACCGTAGGTAGATTACTCCCGGTTTCTATCAGTGGTTAAAGTTGCTAGTGTTGTCAGAGTGAGAGGGATAGTTTCCTGAACCACTTTAGGTCATTTAATGACCTAATCATGCAGCTTTGGTTGCATGATTAAACCCCAGCCAACTTGACTGTTCTACTAATCTCGCCCCTGCTTTTACAACCACAGTGACTATGTACTGGTAAATAACGTTTGATTTCACAAAGCCAAATCCTCTCCAACTACACTGAAAAATATAAATTAGAACATTGTAATATTTGTTTGCTCAATCACCGTACATTTCTAAGTACAAGTTGAATGGTTATCCTTACGGGACCCTGGCTGCTATCATTAATCCAATCTCAGCTTAACAAGTAAATGTCATCCTCTTATTTATGACTTGAATTCATGTAAGTGCTTCGTCTTTTCAGCTGGACAGATGCGGAGTGAAACCAAGTGACCAGAGTCAATAGAGGAGCATCTGCAGTTCTGCTGAGCATCCAGCATGCTTCATTTGAAATGGTAATTGGAACTCGTAAAGAATTCAGTGACCTCCTGCGTAGTAAAAAAAAACAACAATGCAGACAAAGACAAATTCCCTTTGGGTTCAAATGACCCCTAGAGAGAACTCATATGTTCAAACTTGTTTTAGGGGCAAAGCAGTGCAAAAAAAACCCAAAACCACCCACACACAAGTATCCATCAGTTAATCAAACTTTGTCCCATGGCAGAGCATTGATTTAATCTGACTGAACGCTACAATAAAGTTATTAAACAAGGTTCAATCAGACATTGTGACTGGTAAAAAAAACATGTTAAATGGAAGTGAGGGTGTGAGTTTTCTTTACATCACAATGTGTCTTTTGTAGGATTTTAGTATGCGACGCAGGCTCATCAACAGTGACACAATTCATTCAGTCAGGAAAGAGTGACTAAGCTGTGTTTATCAAGGGGTCAGGGTCAGGTTGTGATCAGTCAATGGTAAGAAAAACAGAAGCAGCTGAGATAAAGCCTTGGATGAACAAATATGTAAACCTGTTAGAAGAGGAAAACAAAGTGGACTTTTTGGAGGCCAAACGGGAATTAAAATAAGATTTAAAGCAATGTGAGTGGCAACTTCATAAGAACTTTCGGAGTAAATTCTGTCAGAGTAAGAAAGAGTACATGTGTGTAAATGAGAGGGATCCAAATGGAAAAGTAATGTTACAGGGAGAAGAGATAAAGAAGGAGGAAGATTTGGAGTATTCAGGATCAACAGTCCAGAGCAATGGAGAGTGTGGAAAAGAGGTGAAGAAGCGTGTGCAGGCCGGTTGGAACGGGTGGAGAAAAGTATCAGGTGTGATGTGTGATAGATGACTTTCAGCCAAAATGAAAGGAAAAGTGTAGAAAACCGTGGTGAGACCGGCCATGCTGTTTGATCTGGAGACAGTGGCACTGAGAAAAAGACAGGAAACAGAGATGGAGGTAGCAGAGATGAAGACGCTGAGGATCTCTCTGGGAGTGACCAGGATGGACAGGATTAGAGGAACAGCACATGTTAGAGGTTTTGGAGATAAAGTTAGAGGTCAGACTGAGATGGTTTGGACATGTACAGAGGAGAGAGAGAGTGTACATCGGAATTAGGATGCTGGATTTGTAACCACCAGAAAGAGGCCTTGAGGAAGACCAAAGAGGAGGTTCATGGATGCAGTGAAAGAAGACATGAAGATAGTTGGTGTGACCAAAGAAGATGCAGCAGATGGGGTTAGATGGAAGAAACTGGCATGCTTTGTCGACCCAAGAAGGGAAATGCCGAAAGAAGAAGAAGAATTCTAAGTCTTTATTTTCTATTTTGACAAGTCGTTTTCTTCATGGTTACTTTTTATAAATGCATGTGTTTGTAGAAATTCAGCTTTTTTGAAACAATAAAAACCTAACATAACTAAACTGTTGGAAGCAGATTATAACAGGTTTCACCATTTTATTGCAGTAATTCTGACCTGGTTCTGCCCAGCAATACCTGAAATTTCACACTCTGCCAGTTTAGATTTTCCCTGAGGAGTACATTGGGTTCACTGTACAAAGACTTTACCGGTAGCTGCACACTGTGAAACGCAACTTCCTCTGTAATGAACTAAAACAAACAGCAAAAATTGAATTTATTTGATTATTGAGTGCAAAAAGGAACACATGCTGAGCTCTTCAATTTCCAAATTAACAATTAGGAATCAACTCAAGTTTTTTTTTATAAAACCGTCATTTTAGAAAACCAGGTACAATGAAACAAAGAGCAAACTAATTTTGTTCACATTCACTTGGCGAAGAGTGAACCAAAGATTTGACCTCTCATCATGAAGCAATGAAAAATGGTTAGGGTAAGTGGTGATTGGAAAATTTGTAAAACATCACAGAAAACTGGAATTACTTGTGACGCAGGCAAAGAAAACAAAAGGCCTAGTTAGTGAACTGAAAAGCATGAGATGTTTGCGACACCACTGACACTAAAAAAACAAAACTCAATTATTTGACTTTGTTCCTTTCTTTGCAAATCAAGATTTAAAATGTAGAAGTCGGTGCTTTAGTCAATGAATACAAAAAAAAACCCACTGTCAAACTTTTACGCTACAAGCATCTTAACTACGTAACAACATAGAAAATGTATCGCACAAATGACTTGAGGACAATAGATTGCAAAAAGTGAACACAAAATTGAGAAAACAGACAATACAATTAAAAAAGTATAAATCGTTTTGCCAAAAAGAGTAGCCAACAAATCTTCTTCTTCTTCTTTAGGCATTGCCCTATAGGGGTCGGCACAGCAAGTCAGTTTCTTCCATCTAACTCTATCTGCTGTATTCTCTTCGGTCACACCAACTATCTTCATGTCTTCCTTCACTGCGTCCATGAACCTCCTCTTTGGTCTTCCTCTAGGCCTCTTTCCTGGTGGTTCTAAATCCAGCATCCTACTTCCAATGTACTCTCGCTCTCTCCTCTGCACATGTCCAAACCATCTCAGTCTGGCCCCTCGGACTTTATCCCCAAAACTTCTAACGGGCTGTTCCCCTGATGTACTCATTTCTAATCCTGTCCATCCTGGTCACTCCCAGAGACATTCTCAGCATCTTCATCTCTGCTACCTCCATCTCTATTTTCTGTCTTTTCTTCAGTGCTACTATTTCCAGACCAAACAGCATCACCGGTCTCACCACGGTTTTGTACTTTCACTTTCATTTTGGCTGAAACTCTTTTGTCACACATCACACCTGATACTTTTCTCCAACAAACACTTTTTCTAAAATTTATCTAAGAAAGATATACAAATAGAAATTTGTATACACAAATAGAAAAATCCCTTTCAAAGCTCTCCCTCAGAGATAGGGTGAGGAGCTCTACCATGCAAGAGGAGCTCGGAGTAGAACCATTGTTAATCCGGTTCGAGAAAAGCCAGATGGGGTAGCTCTGGCATCTGGTAAGGATGCCTCTAACTTCTTGCTGGCGAGGTGTTTTGGGCACGTTCTACTGGGAGGAGATCCAGAGGCAGACCAAGGACCCGCTGGAGAAACTACGTATTTATGTCTCAAAGCTGGCTGGGGTTCTCCTCTGGATCATCCCAGGTGAACTCGAGGATGCACTCGGGGTGAGAGAAGCCTAAGTTTCCCGTCTGAGGGTGTTACCCTGTTGATCCCGCCCCGGAAAACCGTAACAGAACTTTGAAAGAACATTTCAAAATCTTTATTTGGGCATTTCAAACTAGTTTCTCAACTAGCTAAAAATGTTTAACAAAATTTAAAACAATAATTTCAACTGTATTTTTAATGCAAGAAAAATAGGAAAAGGGTCAACTAATTACAAATAAAAAGGGGATTAATAATTGATGTTCAGATTAGATATTGACAATTGAATCTATCAAATGTCTGAAACAGTGTCTTAACTTTTTTTTATCAGATTAAATTTTCCTCTGAGGTCAAACGACATTCATCCACGTTTTTTTTCTCTTTTCTCCTGTTATCCTTCACTGAAATCTGGAAGCGCATTGACAAATCAGAGGCTCCTTTGTGGAACATGTATGTGAAACATAAGTAGGACAGCACATGCACATCAGCTTGTAACTGACCTATTATTACACCCACATCTGGATGCTAACTTACAAACTAAGGGAAGTCATTTGATATAAATTAAAGAGAAGCAACATTATGTAAATTTTGATGGTGATTCGGTGTCCAATATTGCACTATCTTTCGGATTTGCTGAGTCTTGTTCAATGTTATGTAGGTCTGGGGTCGGTTTTTGACCTACATTGAGCCTCTATTTTAAAAAAGACCCCTAAGCATGCTTGGTTCACACACATAAACACATGTGCATTTACATCAATGTGGATACATGCATAAACATGTGTATTAATGTATGCATGTTCGTGCATGCATTATAACATGTATATATGTGCAGGGGTGAACATTTCAGCTTTGGTTCCAAAATAATCAATCCTAGAACTTGGAATTAATGAATGCAACTGTAAGAGATTGCAACCCTGATTAAATGGCGAGGAAAAAAAAGAGAAATTCAGGGAGGGGTCCTGTTCTTTCATGTCTGCATCCTTCAGAGCAAACCGGCTGGTAAAATGTCCCATCTGAGCCTGAAGAGTCTCTTAAACAAGCCTTAAGAAAATTTTACATGCATAAAAACTAAATACAAAAAGTAAAAATAAAAATGCTTCATCTGATTTCTTTTGAAATCAAAGAAACTGGGTTTACCTCTGTTTGAATGTGGGATTCTCTCTCCTCTTCGCATCCTTCCATCTGCGCGGATGAAGAACAGGGCAGCATGTTTTAGGAATTAAAAAAGACCCTCAGCTGTCCCAGAAAGCATCAGATAATCTCATTTAAAAACATTTGATTTACTGATGGGGTCTATTTGAACATGTCCGATTTGGGAGTTAAACACATGGGATGGAGAGCAGCTCAGTGCAATGCTACCAAAAAAAAAAAGCCTCCTCCTCTTTTTTCACTGACAGCATCAGAACCCCTCCTCATCCTCACAGACAAACCATCTGCGCATGCGCATGCATCCTAGTTCAAATAGCAATCACTACTGGTTCTACAAGCTAATGAAACACTAGAGAATATTAATCATGACTTGTGTATTTCAGTATTGTTTTCATTGTGTTTTAAATTAAGATTATTTTTTAGAATATTCCTATAAAAATATATCAATATTTTTTTAATAAGTGACATATTTTAATTACCGTAAAACTTGAGTGGAGTTTGTCCTGCAGTGACATCTAGAGGAACTTTGCTTTAATCGCATGGCGTCTTTTATTTTAAAAGTTAATCAAATTTAGGAATTTAATTAAAGTTTAAGTAGCTTGAAACATAACCATTTCTGTTTTCTTGCTATTTCATTAAATTTACTTTGATTAGTAAAGTAACACATACAATGTTTTAATATTAGCATTTTAATTTTGATGTCAATAAAATAGATTTAATAGTTTACTGTCCTGATCTCCTCATCTGCCACCAGGAGTAGTCCCGGACCTTCCCTCATCACCCCGATTAGAGACACCTGAGAGTGATTTGTCTGAGCCCCACCTGTGGATGCTGGCGCCTATTTAAAGGCAATCACCCCAGACTTCCAGGTCGGGTCATTGTCATCCTACCCAAAGGGGCTTCATGGCTGCCTGACCATAAGTTTGAACTTTGTTTTGTCATTTGAACTGTTTGATCCTGAGTTAATTTTGTGCCCTTTGCCTTACAGACTTACCTTACTTCTGTTAATAAATCTTGTTTTTGTCCTGCATTTGGGTCCTCCCCCTTCCATAATCCACATCACAACAGTTTACCTTATTTTTCGGAGTGTAAGTTGCAGTTTTTCATAGTTTGGCTGGGGGCAGCAGATAATCCGAAAACATGGTACTTTATTAGCACACTGTGCAAATTTTGGATTTGAAAATACTTTCAAAATTCAAAGAGGAATAATTGTGATATACATTAATGATCAAATAAAAGATCTATGGTAGATGCAAACATACAATTGCAACATGAACATAAAGGCCTTGATACACGTGCAGTTTATTCAAAATACTGCTGCTGTAGTCTGAACAAGAACTAGAATATATGACGATCTCAGTCCTGTGCTCAGGACTCTGCACTGGCTTCCTGCGGCTCAGAAAATAAGACTTTAAACTTGTTCTGCTTGTGTTTAAGTGTGAAATATTAGTGTCATATGAACAATCTAGAATTCTGAAGACCTCTGGGACCAGCTTTCTGTGTCTAGACCAGTGGTGGAACGTAACGAAGTAAATCTACTTCGTTACTGTACTTAAGTAAAAAAATTGTGTATCTGTACTTTACTTGAGTAAAATTTGAGACTGGTACTTTTACTAAATTTTTAGAGCAAATATCTGTACTTTTACTTCGCTACTTTTTAAAAGTGTGTTTTACATTTTTCGTTACATTTTCCTTCAGGAATTTGAAAAATACACAGGTTTTTTTAGCGCATCTTGAAGCCGCATCGCCAAAATCAAAAGAAGCAGTTGATCGGGAGAAGAAGTAATGAATCGAGAAACATTTTCCGCATTCATTCAGCACCAAAAACCTAACATCAAATATAGAACAAATTAAAAAGAGTCAGAAGATCGTTGTTCGTTGTGTTTACTTCTAAATAAAAAGTTGAGCCATCATTACACAGAGCAGGGGCAGATCTAGAATTTTCCAAAGGGGGGTGGGGCTTTGACAAAGCCAATATATAGTGACTGGGGGCCTCGCCCCCAAAACTTTTTAAAAAATAAGTGTTATTTTCCTCCATTTTGGCGGCCCATTCACTGGCCCTTCTAGGGGATAGCTTGACTTGTCCCTTTTCCTTTTATTTTATATTTGTGGACCAAAAGAGGCGGGAGATGGGGGTCACACTCCGGCAGATTATTTATCCTGGTTACCATGGTGACACCCTATAGCACAAAAAATAACATTTGAATTATGGTCAAATACTTTTACTTTTTTTTTTTACTCAAAAAGTACAATTTACATCAACTACTTTTGTACTTTTACTTAAGTAAATTTTTTGCCTAATTATCTGTACTTTTACTTAAGTACAAAAAGTGAGTACTTCATCCACTACTGGTCTAGACTCAGAACTAAACATGGAGAACAAACTTCTTGAGGCTAGGAGGCAGGTCATTACTGTCTAAATGTTTAAATCTAGACTGAAAACATTTGACTGAAGATTAATCACTCTTTTTCTTACTTTCATTCTATGTTTAATGATTTTCCAACGTTTTTTTTTGTCCTGTAAATTCCTTTGAGTCGCCATGTGTATGAATTGTGCTGCAAATAAACTAGCATTTTCTTGATTTAACTTAATTTTGAAAATTTTAACACTAAATTAATATTTTCTTTGTTGTGTTGTGTTTAAGAATTAAAACAGCCCTGACTATGTATCTTAACCCTATAAAGCCCACGTATCATATTTGATACGCATTTTTTATTAATTAATGAATAATTATTCATTAATTATGAATAATTATTCATTAATAATTAATTAATGAATAATTAATTAATTAATTAATTGATTAATTAATTAATAGTTTATTATTTTTATTATTTAATTATTTTTCCAAAAAAAATTTGAATTTTCTGACATTTATTTCTTTGGGTGGGCTTTACAGGGTTAAAACTGTTTAGCATAAAAAATAAAATAGACATATTGATTCAATTGAAAAAAAAAAGTAATGAAAAATATTTCATCACAATTCTTTGTTTTACCCAAATAGCCTTGACAAAATTTATAATGAAATTATTTACATTTATAGAAAAAAAACGTTTTAAAATGAACTATTTTGTATATTTTTACATTTAATTTTACTTCCTAAATTTTCAGTCATGTGAATTTTAAATCTCGCGAGAATCCGCGAAGCAACGAAGAATATAAACACGGAAGTGAAAGCGCTTGTTTAGGGCGCTGGTGTTATTTTTCCAACATGGACATGTTTCTGAGAGTTTCTGTAGTTTTTCTCTTTCTTTTTCAGGTGAACTGTGACTCTCATCATCTGAAGAGATTCAAATATGTAAAGGTAAGTCTGAATCCTCATAAAGTTTTCTGTTTTGTTAAAATTACCATAAAAAAACAGGTAACGTCACACCATTTAAGACAAATTATGAAACTTATTCAAAATGTAAAATCATAAAATAGTTGCAAATGTGTAGATTTTTTTCTTTACATTTAGTCAAAATGTTGAATATAATTAAATGGTAACCAAATATGGTGGATTTACTTTGAAATTTATGTATTTATTACCATAATTAGCTAAAAAAAAAAAAAGAGGATAATGTAGAAAAACCGGTTTGATCTGAAAAGAAAAATAACAGGGAACAAACTTTTAATCACTTCCAGTTTTGTTTCAACTCTTTTCTAACAAATATCCTGCTGAAACAGATTGTTAAAGTTTGTTTTTTTTTTTTGTTACTGATCTTCTGGTGTAATTCACAAAAACATCATCTTAAAAAAAATATCTCTCTTTTTTTTTTTGGTAATTTGAACCTTACTTTTGTAAAAATTCTCAATCAGCAGGTTGTTTTTTGCTGTGAAGTTAAAAACTCCTACAGTCATGGATTTAGTAACTAAAATAACTGTCTTAAATTAATGGTGGTTCTCCAGGTCCAGAGGAGCCAGATGGGGTGGTTTGGACATCTAATTTGGATGCCTCTCAAACACCTCGCTGATGAGGTGTTTCGGGCACCTCCCACCAGGGCAAGAACCAGAGGTTGGCCCTTGACTTGCTGGAGAGACTATGTCTCACAGCTGGACAGGGAACACCTCGGGATCCAGGGTGAGAGAAGATCCATTCTGAGGCTGTTGCCCCCGCGACCCGGCCCCTGGTTAAGCGGAAGATAACGAAATGGAAATAACTTTGTGTTGTTACTCCATCCCCCACCACTTTCCGTCAGGCTGAATCTTGACTTATCATTGTTTTTGTCAATGAATCCAAAGTCCAACCTAAATTCCATTTTAGCAAACTGTAACCCCCTCCGGTTAGTCTCACCTAGTATTGACTCTATGATTTTAGGGAAGGCAAGTTTATTTTTATAGCACAAGGCAATTCAAAGTGTTTTACAAGACAGAAAAAAATTATTAAAGTCATAAAATATAGAATAAAAAAGAAAAAGAGGGTTAAATCTTTAGTCAAATGCACTATTACACAGAATTGTTTTCAGCTAAGATTTAAACGTCGTGACAATGCCGGCCTGTCTCACAGCCTCACGAAGTTTGTTCTCCCTGTCTAGACACCAGCAGGAGGCCGGTTACAGAGATCCTCAGAGTTCTAGATGGTTCATAACACACTTACATTTCACACTTAAGCACAAGCAGAGCAGTTTTAAAGTCTATTCTCTGATCCACAAGAAAAAGGACTAACGTCATCATATTCTCTAGTTCTCGTTAGGACTTGTGACCAATGTTCCCTCGATTTTTTTCCGCGTCTGAGCAGACACCCAGGCTTTTCTAGCAGAAGGGGGTGGAGCAAAAACGTTGACTCTGTGACATCAACAGCAATGACAAGCCAAACTCCGAAGCAGCGGTTTGAAGCAGTTTGTTTCAGAAAGAAAGAAAAAAAAGAGATATATTCCGGTGCTCTGTCTCATTTTCACATCTTTAGTTTAAATTGAGTTTTATTTTGTGCACTCTAGAGGTTTTCTTGTGCACTATTATTCTGCCAACAGTACGTAGGCGCACAGCTTAAAGGGAACATTGTTTGTGACAGTCTTTCATCACAATAATTATAGTTTTCCCAACATTTTTTACCTTCAGAGGTTTTGTATTGAAAACAACCCACCCCCTAGAATAGCAGTCGTTCGTTCCGTTCCGTCATCTTCCGCTTGTTCTGGGGCCGGGTCGCGGGGACAACACCCTCAAACGAGAAGCTTAGGCTTCTTTTCTGCTTCTAATAACAGTTTTTATTTATACAGCTAGGACGCTGCATCGGTCTGTCGTGGTAAAGAGAGAGCTGAGCCGAAAAGCAAAGCTCTCGATTTACAAGTCGATATATGTTCCAACCCTCACCTATGGTCACCAGCTGTGGGAGGTGACCGAAAGAATGAGATCGCGGGTACAAGCGGCCGAAATGAGCTTCCTCTGCAGGGTGGCTGGGCTCTCACTCAGAGATCGGGTGAGGAGCTTTGCCATCCGGGAGGAGCTCGGTGTCGAGCCGCTCCTCCTCCAGGTCAAGAGAAGCCAGATGGGGTGGTTCGGGCATCTGGTCAGGCTGCCCCCCGAGCGCCTCGCAGGCGAGGTGTTTCGGGCACGTCCCACCGGTAGGAGACCAAGGGGCAGAACCCCGACCCGCTGGAGAGACTATGTCTCACGGCTGGCCAGGGAACGACTTGGGATCCTTCCGGGTGAGCTAGAGGATGCAGCCGGAGAGAGAGGCCTGGGCTACCCGTTTGAGGCTGCAGCCCCCGCGACCCGACCCCGGAACAAGCAGAAGATGACGGAACGGAATAACAAATTTTAAACCATTTTAGTCGGTTCTAAATCTTCTAAAACGTTCTCTAATCTTGAATTAAACTTCAAAATCATTTTGAAATGGATAAGAATAACTTATAAATAACTTATACAATTACATGTTGAGAAAAGTTTGAAACAACACATGATACCAGTGTGAGTTAAATAATCCTCACATAAATGGTGTATTCATACCAGAATGAATACAAGATGTCTTCATATGGAAGTAAATCAGGAAAAATGTGTTCTAACAAAGAGAATGAACAAATGATTCAGAGCGTGTGAATTCTTTCAGTCAGCTGCTTCTCCACATTAAACAAGAAGACAACTCTTCTGTTTCATACGGAGTGAGAATAATGGTTGTCATGGTTAAGACAGTGTGACAAAATCAAAGTCGTTAAGTTAAATTCCAACCAAACGTCCATGTTTCTGTTGGAATGTCAGCAGTCGAAAGTTTAATTTGAATCCAAATTTCTCATTCTAATTTTTAGGTTGAGGATATTAAACGGCAATCCTCCAAAAACCCATAAAAAGAAAAATAATATTGTCTATGTTTGGCAACCAAATCAACACTGATGGCAAAAGTTTTGAAAATGATTGATTTTTTTTAATGTTTCTAAGTAAAGTAAGATTTTTTTTTTTCTACAATATTAAAATTGTTACCTTGTTAGAGAAAGAAATATACTTTATTCATCCTTTAACGGGAAAATTTGTGTGCTGCATTACACCGCAGTAGGCTGCCACGACGGCACCAATGGTAGGAGAAATGGGGGTTAGGTTTAAGGACACCTTACAAATGAGCTCTGTGGGATTCGATCCTGCGAACGTCCGGAGAACTTCGAGTCCAAAGGCGTACGTTCTACCACTCCCATCTCCGCCCCTCCACCCCCTGCTTTACATTTACATTGTTTCCTGATACGTTTCTAGTTTGCTTTTAACCACGTAATCCACAGACATAGTTATAGGTGGAATACATAAATGAGTTTTTAAAAGTATTTTTTTTTTTTTTGCCACAAGCATTAAAATTGATGTTTTATGTCTACAACAAACATGTGCAAGGTAGATTATTATTTACTATATCCTGATGCCTCACTGATTAGAAGTCTTGTAATTAATCAAGCCTGGTTTTAAGTCAAAATGTGTGTTTTAAACCCAAAGTGAAAACTAACATTTTTTTTCTTAAAGGAATATTCACAGACTGAGTAGTTGGTCGTTGTAGTAGTTCCCATTAAATTCCTCTGTGAACACATACGCTGACATCTTATTGCACAATTTACAGTCTTCTATTTTTTTTTTTATTTTTATTTTAGCAGCTACGATGGTGGTGTCATTGTCATTTTTATTGATAACATTCACAAAATCCTAAGTAAAAATTTTAATATTTTGGACTGTATAACATTGTTGGGTTGGGCAACAAAATTTGTATTTCTGTTTTTTTTTTTTTCTTCTTTTTTTTTTGTTACAGATTTGATAAAGTATGGTTCTCTTTGTTGACATTTTAGCAAACTAAAAATGGAAGCATAGGCTTAAAAATGATCAAAGATTGACCACAACTGTTTTTTTTTTGTTTGTTTGTTTTTTTAAATCGCAGACATGAGATGTGACACGTTCAACTCTGCACTTCTCCATTTTTATAATGAAACAACTGAACTGAAACCTGTAATGATTACAGCTCTATAAAACATCTGCCTGGGTTTTATTTTTTCAGGTTCTGGGTTTTGACTGGCAAAACTGCGGACAGCCTGATGCCCCTGCTGTGATGAAAACTCTTAGCGTGTCTCCAAACCCCATCGCCATCCCAGGAGACCTGACAGCCTCGGCATCTGGATCCACATCAGTGGAACTGGCATCTCCTCTGTCTGTGAGTACATCTACAACCAATGTCTGCGGGTCTATCACTGTATATAAACAGTCTGAGCACAGGAATCTTGGCACAGTTAGACACATGTCTGACAAATTTATCTGTGTATACTGATCCCGACGATGGCTAAGCCCGCCACCGTCAGGATCAGTAGGAACAATATAAGAGACACAGATCAATAAAGTATCCATAAAACTTATCTAATATAGTTATTTCTTAAGTGGAGTTAAAGTGTAATGAAGTTTAAACAAAAATTGCCACAGACTTTAGAATCGATAGCCTTAGCTGTTGAGATCTGTGACCGATCGCGGGGGCAACAGCCTCAAACGGGTAGCCCAGGCCTTTCTCACCCCGGCTGCATCCTCCAGCTCACCCGGAAGGATCCCAAGTCATTGCCTGGCCAGCTGTGAGACATAGTCTCTCCAGCGGGTCCGGGGTCTGCCCCTTGGTCTCCTCCCGGTCGGACATGTGCGAAACACCTCACCCGCGAGGCGCACGGGGGGCATCTTGACCAAATGCCCGAACCACCCCATCTGGCTTCCTTCGACCTGGAGGAGGTGCGGCTCGACACCGAGCTCCTCCCGGATGGCAGAGTTCTTCACCCGGTCTCTGAGTAAGAGCCCAGCCACCCTGCGGAGGAAGCTCATTTTGGCCGCTTGTACCCGTGATCTCATTCTTTCGGTCACCACCCACAGCTGGTGACCATAGGTGAGGGTTGGAACGTAGATCGACTTGTAAATCGAGTGCTTTGCTTTTCGGCTCAGCTCTCTCTTTACCACGACGGACCGATGCAGCGTCCTAGTTATTGCTGACTCCGCACCAATCCGCCTGTCGATGTCCCGCTCCATCCTTCCCCACTCGTGAACAAGACCCTGAGATACTTAAACTCCTCCACTTGGGGCAGGACCCTGTCCCTGACCCGCAGGGGGCATTCCACTCTTTTCCGGGCGAGTACTATGGTCTCGGATTTGGAGGCACTAATTTCCATCCCGGCCGCTTCACACTCGGCAGCAAATCGATCCAGTGAGAGCTGGAGATCATGGTCCGATGAAGCCAACAGGACCACATCATCCGCAAAAAGCAGAGATCCGATCCTGAGGTCACCAAACCGGATCCCTCCAACGCCTCGGCTGCGCCTAGATATTCTTTCCATAATGGTGATGAACAGAATCGGTGACAAACGGCAGCTTTGGCGGAGGCTGAACAACGACAATTAGCTGCTAATTTGTCCAAGGTTAGAACTGGTGTGTGTAGTTTAGCCTCCCACCACATCAAGCTTTTTGTCGTTTTTTAAATTTTTTTTAAATGCTTTCTTCTGACCTCTCTTTTTCTCCTTAGCTGAATATGACTCTTGAGAAGGAGGTGGCAGGTTTTTGGGTGAAGGTTCCCTGCGTGGAGGAGTTGGGTAGTTGCCACTACAAGGATGCCTGTGATCTTTTAAACCAGGTGATCCCACCGGGTCAGGACTGTCCAGAGCCGCTGCACACTTATGGGCTGCCCTGCCGCTGCCCCTTCAAAGCTGTAAGCCTCAGCATCAAATTTGGTCTGAAAAAAATCAAACTATGGAACAATCCCTTTAATTTTTTTTTGTCTTCTCACAGGGTTCCTACTCGCTGCCACAGTCTGACTTTTACCTGCCGTATTTGGATTTGCCATACTGGCTGACCAACGGGAATTACAAGGTTCAGGGAGTCCTGGGCGGTCCAGGCAAAGAGCTGGGCTGCCTCAAAATCTCTCTCTCAATTCACACCGATTGATTCCTTCTCACTGAAACATTCTGAAGCTCTTTTTTTTTCTGTTAGTTTGCACATAAAAGTTGGGAAATGAAAGCAGGGGCTGCTTTGTAGCAGATCAAACGTTTAATGTGAAAGATTAATCTTTAAAAAAACAAACTTTGCATGACAAATAGTCAAAGTTTTAATTTTCCAACTGATTTTTGTAAGTTTCTTTCTTTTCCAATATTTTATTCTATCCTTAAGCATATTTTCTCAATTTGCTGGATTTTTCTTCGGATCTGATTGTAGGTGTTGATGAGTTTTGTGTCTGAGGTTCTGATTTGTTCTTTCATTGTGTTTTTAATTCTTCCTGCAGGTCAGATGGAAACTAAACAATGTTGCCAAATGTCCGTTTGATTTCAAAAGTTCTTTTCTAACAAGAACGTTGAGCCAATTTATGTACTTTTGATTTGAACAATATTGATTTTGTATTGAGTTTCATTCCTTAGTGAAACATTTTTATTCAAGAACAACAAAAAGCTGTGATTTTTTTTTTTTTTAAGCAAGTCTAAGGTTTCAAGTGATATTTTTATACATAAACAGCCAATAACCAACAAGCAAAAACCCCAACCAATCTCAAACTACGAAACAAAATTGTACTACTTCTTCTTTCGGCATTTCCCTTCAGGGGTCGCCACAGCATGTCAGTTGTCTTCCATCTAACCCTATCTGCTGCATCCTCTTTGGTCCTCTTCGGTCATAATCTTCATGTCTTCCTTCACTGTATCCATGAACCTCCTTTTTGGTCTTCCTCCAGGCCTCTTTCCTGGTGGTTCCAAATCCAGCATCCTTCTGCGGATGTACCCTGCACATGTCAAACAAGAAAATTGTACAATTTACTAGCTTCATTTTTTTTTTTGGTTGGATCAATCATTTCAAACATTTGTACTTTCATTTGTCCAAGACAGCAGGAATAATTTTTTTTAATGTCTATTGATTTTGTTTAGGAAAAAAAATGTCAATGACTGCGAAAAACATTTGTGCTCAAAACAACCAGTTTCTTAAAGAAATTGCATTCTCTCGGATGAGAAGAGTTTGACTCAAAGCTTTCTTTTTATGCTACTATAGACTAAACTATTCCAAAGCAGTTTTGGTTGAAAAGAGGTGGCCAAATTTAGAAAAAAAATGTTGACATGTTGGATTTCTAAATGGGGAACAAACTTGCATGTGACAAGAAAAATAGACCTTGCGTCAGCTTGATTTGACCGATCTTTTAACTGTTCATGTCATCTTTCATGCATTTCATTTTTCTTGTATCTCTGCAGTTGAAGACTTTCAATCATTTTATTTCTTTTGTTTGTCTTACTTCTTTCTGATGTGACGATAAAGCATTTTGTAATTAGTTGCCAAAACATGACATAATTAATACTTTCTTTTTCCTTATTTTGCACAAGTGCCTAATTGGACCATTTAAAGAAAAACTTTGAGTTTAATAAAGTTAAAATAAAGCTGAGCAGTAATTGGTTTAAGATGGCATATTTTACTGGAAGTTTTTAATAAAAGATTTAATTTCTTTATTTTTTTGTCTGATCTTCAATGTACATGACTCACCACATGATGGCAGTAGTTCACATCCTATGAAAGTTCTTAAACAGGCCTTGACAATAAGTGTTTCACTCCCTAGCTTCTACTGTATGAATGCTTCTTAACATTAAGCAAGAATAACACACTGAGCATAAATCAGATTTCTGTGAAAAGTGAAAAGGAAGCATCAAATAAGCTGAAGAAAGTTGCTAAATAATTTGTCTAGTATAGCAATTCCACTGTTCTGCTTGAAGAGTTTTGATTTTCTAAGCAGGACATTTTATTACACACAAATATATTCCATTTTATTTTACATTTTGTTTTGGAATTCTAATTTTTCAGTCTAAAAGTTTCTGTGATGCTTGTTGCATGTGGAGGAAAGTGGAGGAAAAGCTGGAGAGGTGGAGGTTTACATTAGAAAGAGCAAGACTGAAGATTAGTCAGAGTAAGACATAGTACATGTGTGTGAATGAGAGAGACCCAAATGGGAAAGTGAGGTTACAGGGAGAAGAGATAAAGAAGGTGGAAGATTTTAAGTATAGGATCAACAGTCCAGAGCAATGTAGAGTGTGGAAAAGAGGTGAAGAAGTGTGTTCAGGCAGGCTCAAACAGGGGGAGAAAAGTATCATGTATGATGTGTGATAGAAGAGTTTCAGATAAAATGAAAGGAAAATTGTACAAAACCGTGGTGAGACAGTGGCACTGAGAAAAAGACAGGAAACAGAGATGGAGGTAGCAGAGATGAAGATGCTGAGGATCTCTCTGGGAGTGACCAGGATGGACAGGATTAGAAATGAGTACATCAGGGGAACAGCACATGTTGGAGGTTTTGGAGATAAAGTCTGAGAGGCCAGACTGAGATGGTTTGGACATGTGCAGAGGAGAGAGAGAGAGAGAGAGTACATCGGAAGAAGGATGCTGGATTTGGAACCACCAGGAAAGAAGACTAGAGGATGGCCAAAGAGGAGGTTCATGGATACAGTGAAGGAAGACATGAAGACAGTTGGTGTGACCAAAGAGGATGCAGCAGATAGGGTTAGATGGAAGAAACTGACTTGTTTTGGCAACCCCTGAAGGGAAATGCCAAAAGAAGAAGAATTTTTCATATTTTATTTTTCATCATTTCTATGTAGTACACTGTTTGTATTTGTAGATCAGTCAGACCGACTCGCTAATTTAGGGCTCAGCTTTCTGCAGATGGTAAAAAAATGTGCAGAACCAATCAAGAACACAGTCAAGAACAAACAAGAAGCAGATTTTTTAATCTGTTTTCAGACAAACGCACAGCTGCAACAAAGGCACATTCAAGTTCTGGATTAATTATGTAATTATTAATAAATCATAAAGGTCAAGGGCTTCGTATGGCTGCTGTTTAACTTAAACCACATTACCTTTTCTGTGGTTCGACGTTACAGTCAAACCAAACCAGCATGCTTCCTGTCTGAGATCAGACCAGTAACAAGTGGTCCACAGCTGCCTCCTACACATACTTAAATGTCTGGAAAATTCAAAGCGATGGTGCGATAGTGTGCAAAGTTGCATAAACAAGGTAAATTTATCATAGAAACTGAGTTTTAGGGAGGAATGTACTAAATATATAGCATGTGCCTACCACTTTATTACGTACACATTTCTTATAAAGTATGCCTTTAATCTGCTTTTTTCAGAGTGAAAACTAGAAATAAGGTATTTCAAACTTCCCTTGGTGATTTTGCTCCTTGTTTAGTTGAAAGCATCCCATAATTGATACACATTCTATGTACAAATCTCACATTCCACCTTGTTTCAAAACTGCTCTGTTGAATTTAGTAGTCTTGAGTATTTTGGAGGCTAAATGAGTAAACTAATTTAATTGAGGACATTATTGAAGATGATTAATCTACTGGAAGGAGCAACTTGATTATTTCACACCGATACAAGTACAAGTACAAGTGTTGGGCTGTCCTGGCTGACACGCCTTTGCACCATTGTATGGACATCGGGGACAGTGCCTCTGGATTGGCAGACTGGGGTGGTGGTCCCTCTTTACAAGAAGGGGGCTCGGAGGGTGTGCTCCAACTACAGAGGGATCACACTCCTCAACCTCCCTGGGAAGGTCTATTAAGGAGTACTGGAGAGGAGGGTCCGTCGGATTGTTGCGTCTCGGATTAAAGAGGAGCAGTGTGGTTTCCGTCCCGGACGTGGAACTACGGACCAGCTCTATACCCTCTTCAGGATCCTGGAGGGGTCATGGGAGTTTGCCCAACCAGTCTACATGTGTTTGTGGATCTGGAGAAGGCATTCGATTGTGTCCCTAGGGGACTCCTGTGGGGGGTGCTCCGGGAGTACGGACTGTCGGAGCCCTTGGTACGGGTTGTCCGATCTTTGTACGACCGGAGCCAGAGCTTGGTCCGTATAACCGGCAGGATGTCGATTTCATTTCCAGTGAGAGTTGGACTCTGCCAAGGCTGCCCTTTGTCACCGATTCTGTTCATCACCTTTATGGACAGAATATCTAGGCGCAGCCGAGGCGTTGGAGGGATCCAGTTTGGTGACCTCAGGGTCGGATCTCTGCTTTTTGTGGATGATGTGGTCCTATTGGCTTCATCGGACCGTGATCTCCAGCTCTCACTGGATCGATTTGCTGCCGAGTGTGAAGCGGCCGGGATGGGAATTAGCGCCTCCAAATCCAAGACCATGGTCCTCGCCCGGAAAAGGGTGCAATGCCCCCTGCGGGTCAGGGACAGGGTCCTGCCCCAAGTGGAGGAGTTTAAGTATCTCGGGGTCTTGTTCATGAGTGGGGGAAGGAGTGGAGCGGGAGATCGACATGCGGATCGGTGCGGCATCAGCAATAACTAGGACGCTGCATCGGTCCTTCGTGGTAAAGAGAGAGCTGGGCCGAAAAGCAAAGCTCTCGATTTACAAGTCGATCTACATTCCTACCCTCACCTATGGTCACCAGCTGTGGGTGGTGACCGAATGAATAAGATCGCGGGTACAAGCGGCCGAAATGAGCTTCCTCCGTAGGGTGGCTGGCTCTCAGAGATCGGGTGAGGAGCTCTGCCATCCAGGAGGAGCTCGGTGTCGAGCCGCTCCTCCTCCAGGTCGAGAGGAGCCAGATGGGGTGGTTCCCCGAGCGCCTCGCGGGCGAGGTGTTTTGGGCACGTCCCACCGGGAGGAGACCAAGGGGCAGACTCCAGACCCGCTGGAGAGACTATGTCTCACAGCTGGCCGGGGAACGACTTGGGATCCTTCCAGGTGAGCTAGAGGATACAGCCGGGGAGAGAGAGGCCTGGGCTGCGCGCTTGAGGCTGTTGCCCCCGTGACCCGACCCCGGAAAAGCGGAAAATGACGGAACGGAACAAGTCAGACCATCATCAGATTTTGAGCTTGATGCTTGTCAGTTACAAAGTTTTTGGTGCAGGTTGCAGTGCGTAATTTGCCCCTTTTTAGACTTCCTCGGTGTGGCTAGTTTCTGCTGTCTCTTTCGCTAGTTTTCATGAACATCTTGGATGTAATCCAAAAGCTTAGTTGCAATTAAAATGAGCTGCATCAACCGGAGGACAGGGCATGATCTTAATCACACTTTACTCCAACTATTTAATCTTGAGCTTCATTGGCTCAGTTTGGTTGCAGTCGGAACACATGAAATCAACCGTTTACCTCTTCTTTATTGGGTGAGAAGCCTGGTCATCTGGTAGTCGCTGATTGGAGATGTAATTAACAGAACTGTAAGGAAGGGTAGTGTCACCTGATTGGTGTGTCTCGTCTTCCCCTGGTTACTTAAATCCTGGTGTCGATGAAAGCAGTGTCAGACCTCCTACTGCAGTTATGATGGTGTCCCTTTAAGGTCTGGTTCATCATCCTGCCATCCCTCCACGTCTGGTTCATCATCCTGCTGTCCTTCCACGTCCGGTCCCTCACCCTGTTTAGTTCTGCACTCCTGCAACCTGCAATAAACTGGTTAAAATTGGCTATGCATCTTGGTACCACCTTCACCATCATGACAGATACAGTATGTCCTGAACATCTACGGTATTTGCTGAGATGTCCTGCTTATGTTCCTCCATAGCAAATTATAGTAGTATTTCGGGATGTGTAACAGGACCAGTTTCTCTTTCTTGGTCTGAAAACATCTAAGAATGGCCTTGGCCATCCTGGATGGTGTAGCTAGGGTATTGCTGTTGTATAACCCAACCAGGAGAGATGGAGAACATTAGATCACACTGCGTGAGGAGATTTTCTTTTCTGCGCTGGTTGCTTAAGCCCTCAGATTGTTAAATTTTCCACCACGTGGATGCATTTGAAAACATGTATCCTTTGAGTAAACATGTTACTTTGAACTTGTGATCAGACAGATTTCACAACTTCAAAGCAGGACATTTTACACATAGATTTAAATGGTATTGCCTTGTTAATTGTGACAGATCTTGATCTGTGACCAGATTGGGGCAGTCATTGCGGTTGTGAAATACCACCAATTTTGGCCTTTCTTTCCCCTCTGGTCTGGATGTACAGTATATGAATAAGTCAGTCAGTCATCGTCTTATTCGTCTATCCCTTACAGGAATGCGGGGAGTGCCGGAGCCCATCCCGGCTGATCCAAGGCGAAGGGCAGGGTACACTCTGAACAGGTCGCCATTCTGTCACGGGCCATACACATACAACCATCCACACACACACAGTCATTCCTAGGGACAATTTTGGCACTGGCCAATCAACCTAGCACGCATGTCTTTGGAGGGTCGGAGGAAACTGGAGTACCTGAAGGAAACACACGCAAACTCAGGGAGAACATGCAAACTCCACACAAAAAGAACAGTGTTCCAAGCCTCGGCCCCACCAGGGACTTGAACCCACGACCTTCTTGCTGTGAGGCTACTGTGCTACCCACTGCGCCACCGTGCTGCCCCGAATTTTAACAAACCAAACAAAATGTGTCTAAAGGCAGAAACCCCCATCCAAATTCTTATTTTACCAAAATAGATACCAAAATTCATTTTACCTGTTCTTTGGATATTTGTTTTGCCGACACCTAAAAGATTTGACTTGATTCTATTGGCCACTTCAAACTAGGGTCTTCTTACAAGAAGATTGAATTGCTTACAGCAAGAGGAGAAAAAGACATTCCTGAGAGAGACTCTCTTTAAAAATACATACCCTGAGGAATTTTTTTTTTTCTAAATCTGAAATTCAATCAGTCTACAACATTACTTCTTTCTTCGGCCTTTACAGCAAATTTGGACTTTGAGAATTGGATTACGGCTTGGATATTTAACCTATCTTTTAGCTTTTTGTGAGGAGCGGTTTTACCGAAAATAAGCAACTCTAGTAAAGTTGTAATCTATTACTTGTTTGGAGAAATTTCTTTTAAAAATGCTTTAAAATGAAAGTTTAATAAATGTGTTTTTGATGTCTTTGTACTTGCTAGAAATAAACGGCCAGTTCGTTAGCTTTTCAAAATCCAATATTGGTTTCTTTTAGAGTTTAAACAGATTATCTTTGAACTTTTTTTGTGAGATCAAGTGTAAGTCTGGTAATTCATTCAGTTTAAGTCAATTTGTTTTCTATCCAGTGTACGATTTTCGTCGATAAACGACCCTTCAAAGTCTTCAAGACGACGACTGTTATTACCGAGAAAGAATTTTTTGATTATCAAAAGTTGTCAGCACTTTAGTCTGGCTTGTCTAAAACATATCGCGTTACACAGCAGCCGCACAAGGTTAAAGCTTGAATGGAATGAGATTTGAAACATTGGACTATTTTTGTTGAATTCGCATTTTCTCTTTATGGACTCCAACTTCTTCCGAATTTGAAAAAAAGCAGGCTCATATAAGTCTTTTAAATGGTCTCCAAGAGTGCATGTGTGTGGTTGTCTGCATTTGTGTGAATCTGCGACACACCGGTGACGTATTTGCAAGGTGTATCCTGCTTCTTGCCTACTAGTTAGCTAGATTTCACTCTAGCGTCCGATAGCCCTGCAATAAGCTCAACGCTCAGAAGACAGTGGAGATGATCGTGGACTTTAGGAAAGTCACAGCTTCCATTACCCCCCTTGCACTGACAGACTTCTCCATCACCACTGTAGACTCTTTCCGCTTCCTCGGCACTACCATCACACAGGACCTAAAGTGGGAGCCATCCATCAGCTCCCTGATCAAAAAGGCCCAGCAGAGGATGTACTTTCTGCGGCAGTTGAAGAAAGCCAAGCTGCCCGCCCAGATGTTGGTGCAGTTTTACACAGCCATCATCGAGTCTGTCCTCACCTCCTCCATCACCGTGTGGTACGCTGGAGCCACAGCCTGGGACAAACATAGACTGCAGCGCATTGTGCGCTCCGCAAAGAAGGTGATCGGCTGCAGCCTTCCATCTGTCGAAGACCTGTACGTCTCCAGGACTCGGGGGCGTGCAGGTCGGATAGTAGCTGACCCTTCCCACCCTGGACATGGACTTTTTGAGCGACTCCCCTCGGGCAGGAGGCTCCGGTCCATTCGGACCAGAACGTCCCGCCACAAAAACAGCTTCTTCCCTTCTGCCGTTGGGCTTATGAACTCTTTATAACCTGGATCCCCACATCTCTTAGTCACTTCCCTCTTGTCACTTTACTATCTTTATTATTTTCTATGACATTGCACTACTTTTTTTTTTCTTCTGAGCACTCTTAGTTTTGTTAAAATTATTATTATTATTATTATTATTTCTTTTATTATTTTTATTTTATATTTTTGCACACCTGATTCAAAACAAGTTCCTAGTCTCTGATATTTTTCACTGACATGGCAATAAAAGCATTGTGATTCTGATAAAAGAGGTGGTTTGGAAATGCATGAATTTTTCTAACGCCAGATGTACGCATGAAAACCCAGATTAAAAAATGTTAACTGAAGCAGCCTAAATAAATAAGAATGAAAGGATTTCCAGTTGACCTGTGTGTTTGAGTTTCTTAATGTCTATAATGAGCGTTTGTTGATTGGTGTATAGTTGAATAAGAAGGTCAGTAGGTCTGAGGAAGACACACAATCACAGGAAGAAACAGTCGACTTCTCATACACAAAACATTGAAACGTTGTTATGACGATACTGCTTTCTCTGCGTGCCAGATTTTTTTCTTCACAAATCAGATTGGACGAGAGACAACCGATCTTGGATTGTTGTTCAGATTAGTTATTGATGACATTTCTGCAGTCACCCCAAAATAAACAGGAAACACATCATACATCAAGATGAATAACGTATCAGGTTTAAAAATAAAAGAATGTGAAGATTGTCACTGGAAGAATTGAACAGAACTCAACTCTAAAAACAGGTTTAAAACTTTAACTCTACATAACACATTTAAATGAAAAAAATGAATTACTCTATTCATCCCTCACCGGGGAAATTTGTTTGCTGCGCTCCTTACACCGCAGCAGGCTGCCCTTCAATGGCGCCAATGGTGGGAGAAGCGGGGGTTGGGTGTCTTCTCCAAGGACCCTAGACGTGTTCTACGTGGGGCGCGAACCCGCGACCTTCCGGTCCGCGGGCGAACGCTCTAACCACGCGGCCACCGTCTCCACAAGTGATCCAATCAGATTTTTTTTTTACTTTTTTTTTATTTATTTTAATTTATGTATTTCGGTCACAGTGTAATTTCACATTAATGAAATAAAGAAAATAATTATATTTTAGCAAAGGACCGAAAAGGTATCGGCTGAAGCAAACGCTTATTAAGCCGACCCTTTTTTTTTATATCATCATAAAAGCAAAAAGACATAAGTAAATACTAAGTAATCCATCATAAAACATATAAGTAAATATTCAGAAATCAATCATAATACATAAAATGAAAATTAGAACATCAAATGAAAAAGTAATACAAGTACAAAAGTAATACAATTGTTACTATAATTGTTTACTTTGTATATAAGCTTGAATTTAACCATCAAGACTTGCATATTTTTTAAGTAATAATAACATAAATTTCTTTTTTAAACAGAAAGATTTAAACACAATTTAAGTTCATCATCACAATTATTTCAAAGATCCACACCTTTAATAGAAATACAGAATTTTTTAACATTTGTTCTAAATTTATTTTTAATGAACACATCATTTCCTCTTAATTCGTATGGACTTTTCCTAATATTAAACATATTTTGTAGAGAGTTTGACATCACGTTTTTTTATCTTAAACATAAATTTTAAAGTGTGTAATTCCACTAAATCATAGAACTTTAATGTTTTTAAATTTATAAATAGATTATTGGTTGGTTGATTATAAGATGAGAATGTTATTGCTCGTATTGCTTTTTTTTGAAAAATATAAATTGGTTTTGTGTTAGTTTTGTACGTATTTCCCCAAATCTCGATACAATAAGTTAAATATGGAAGTACTAATGTATTATATAACATAAACAAACTTTTTTTATTTAGGACAAATCTGAATTTATAAATGATTGCTATTACTTTAGACAGTTTATTTTTTGTATAATTTATGTATGATTTCCAGCTTAATTTTTGATCTATAATCATTCCAAGGAATTTACTGTCGTAAGCTCGTTCCAATGGGGTGTTATTAAGCATAATTTGAATTTGTTTAGGTACTTTTAATTTTGTAAATACTATAAATTTAGTTTTTTCAATATTTAATGATAATTTATTTATGTCAAACCATATTTTTGCAAATATGGTTATTACTTCAAAATAATCTCATTTTAGCTGCGGTGTGTAGAATTTACACTCCCTATTTTTCCTTTTAATCCTCCTCTCCGTGAGACATCCTGTCTCTGACCTTCAGCCTGTTCCTGTGACAGGAAGTCCGTTCAAGAGTAAAGGCAATAGAATGTAAAGAGAGGAAGGTAAAGAGGAGAAACATCTGCAGGATTTAAAGGTAAGCGACAAGGTGGGGGAAAAGGAGGTGATTTTTAGGAGTATGAGGACAGAGCAACGTGCGAAGAAACAAAACAATTAAACAATAGAAGCTGAGGTGAAAGAGTTCAGGTCCATCACCAAATGGATGTTAACAGACCTTTGTCATCACCTTGTTGATGTGTGGGATCGTCTAATGAGATGCAGAGAAGTTTCGGGTGAACGCTAACAATGCCTCAACATCCAAAACTATCAACACAATGGTTGATGGTGAACATATCGGTTTTAGTTTAACTGGTAGAAAGCACAGGACAGAAAATTGGAATCTTTGAATCTCAATCAAAATGGGATTTGTTCCGTTCCGTTTGTTCCTTCCGCTTGTTCCGGGGTCGGGTTGCGGGGGCAACAGCTTCAAACGGGCAGCCCAGGCCTCTCTCTCCCCAGCTGCATCCTCTAGCTCACCTGGAAGGATCCAAAGTCGTTCCCTGGCCAGCTGTGAGACATAGTCTCTCCAGCGGGTCCGGGGTCTGCCCCTTGGTCTCCTCCCGGTGGGACGTGCCCGAAACACGTCGCCCGCGACGCGCTCGGGGGGCATCCTGATCAGATGCCCGAACATCCCCATCTGGCTCCTCTCGACCTGGAGGAGGAGCGGCTCGACACCGAGCTCCTCCCGGATGGCAGAGCTCCTCACCCGATTTCTGAGTGAGAGCCAAGCCACCCTGCGGAGGAAGCTCATTTCGGCCGCTTGTACCCGCGATCTCATTCTTTCGGTCACCACCCACAGCTGGTGACCATAGGTGAGGGTTGTAACGTAGATCGACTTGTAAATCGAGAGCTTTGCTTTTCGGCACAGCTCTTTCTTTACCACGACGGACCGATGCAGCGTCCTAGTTATTGCTGATGCCGCACCGATCCGCCTGTCGATCTCCCGCTTCATCCTTCCCCCACTCGTGAACAAGACCCCGAGATACTTAAACTCCTCCACTTGAGGCAGGACCCTGTCCCTGACCCGCAGGGGGCATTCCACCCTTTTCCGGGCGAGGACCATGGTCTCGGATTTGTTGCACCAGAAAATAACACAAAAACTTGCCAACAAGAAATGGCATAAGACACTCAACTGAATATAATAGGCTTGTATCTATTTTCTTTCCAATAAATCTAGTAGTGAGGTCTGGCCAGAAAAATTCACTAGTGAGCTGTCCTTTAGGCATCCCAACTGCATGCCTGAGCTACAGCACACACGGGAGGTAAATCTCTTTTAGGCTCCAACCGAAACCTTTAATCCCCAAACTGTTGACTAAATGAAAATAGAACACACCGAGGAATAAGTTTCTACAAATTTACTTGTAAAAAAATGAACCATTTACAGGGCAAACCGGAAGTTGCTCACTTCCCGTTTCCTGTTAGTTCTAAAGCATGTGCGTCCGTTCAGAATTAAGAAGGGCGAAAAACTTTTGCCCATTAAAACGTTAAAAGTACCTTCAATTGTAAATTTTCAAACATTAACATATGAAGAGACCACAAGCTTACTTAACTTCCATCAATGTCTTGCTAAGCCTAACCATATGTTTACAATCTGTTAATATGACTTCAAAATTCACCAATAAGTCTCAATGAATTTTCCGTTCGTTCCGTCATCTTCCGCTCATCCAGAGCCGGGTTGCAGGGCCAACAGCCTCAGACGAGAAGTACAGTCTTCTCTCAACCTGGCTGCATCCTCCAGCTCACCTGGAAGGATGCCAGGTCCGGGGTCTGCCTTTGGATCTCCTCATGGTGGGCCCACCTCACTAGCAAGGCGCTCGGGAGGCATCCTGATCAGATGCCCGAACCAGCCCATCTGTCTCTTCTCGATCTAAAGCACCTGCGAAGTGCTCGGAGGGGTTGGTGTTGATGGGATGGGATGCCCGAACAACCCCATCTGGCTCCTCTAAACCTGCAGAAGGAGCGGCTCGACACAAAGCTCCTCCCGGATGGCAGAGCTCTTCACTCTATTTCTGAGTGAGAGTCCAGCACCCTGCGGAGGAAGCTCATGTTTGCCGATTGTATCCGCGATCTCATTCTTTCGGTCACCAGCTTAGGTGAGGGTTGGAACGTAGATGGACTTGTAAATCGAGAGCTTTGCTTTTCGGCTCAGCTCTTTCTTTACCACGACGGACCAATGCAGCGTCCTGGTTATTGCGGATGCCGCACCGATCAGCCTGTCGATCTCCCGCTCCATCCTTCCTTAATGAACTCAAAACATTAAGTAGTTTAAACAATTAAAACACATTAGAGGTACTATCTATAAATTCTAACCCTCTTTTTTTATTGTAATTTTAGCCAAAAAATACGATAAAAGTAGTTAAAAAGTTTTTGTTTACAACTTTTCAGCATTTCACAAATTATTTTTCCATAGTTGTTTTTTTTTCAATGTGACTCCATCTAGACTCAGTTTTTATGTCAACCTTCACATGACCTCTCACAAATCTCACAGATCAGATGAACAGCACATTTTTATATTTTGGCTGAAAATTAGATTTGATGAAAATAGTAACACACACACACTTTATCTTCCCTTAAGAGAGTGGTATTTGCATTCCTCTGGTCTGATCCTTATCTGGCAGCATGTGGGTCAGCAGATCAACCATATCCTGCTACAGACACACACACAAACAGACACACACACTCTGTCAGTGTGGAGGTTTTAAGTGAGGCCTTTGGCCAAACAAAAGGCAAATTTACTGCCAACCGATGGCAGCTAATGGGGTCACACATTATCACACAATCAGGCGAAGCTCCAAGACTCTTGCTGCTTTTCCTAAACTCATCTTTAAAAATGCTTGTGCAGTCAAACAAAATGTAAAAGCAGATGTTCTGTTTCTAATACTTCATCATCTCAAAATGGTTTAATCCAGATGTGTCTGGATTAAGGTAACTTCCACAAAATGGCTTGAGGCA
This sequence comes from Neostethus bicornis, assembly GCA_902685375.1. NCBI lineage: Eukaryota > Metazoa > Chordata > Actinopteri > Atheriniformes > Phallostethidae > Neostethus > Neostethus bicornis. The sequence goes on along the minus strand of CACRXE010000076.1, from coordinate 5,512,516 downwards.
AAGGTGAGGTGAAGCTAGGATACAAAGATGTGGCCTCTGGGTACAGACTTGTTGGAGTCCACATGATCTCTTCTACAGAGAAATGTCAAATCCAGACTGCAAGAATGAGGCTTCAATTATTTTCAGGCATAACATTCAGAAGAAAAATAGATCCATCAGTAAAACAAGTGTGTTAAAACAACAACGTCCAGACAAAACCGGGGTTGTGATGAATGACCAGTTCTTTTTCAGACAGCACAGGAACATCCGTTTATCTCTGATCAGCCAAACAACTAATCAGATATGTCCTCTTCAGTTTAAGCACTTTAACATACGGTACAGTTTTGGTCAAATTAGGAGAAAAAAAATACTGAAAATTGTCTTTAAAACTAAAATGGACAAAAAATTCGTCTGTGTAAGTTCAACGGACCAATATATCTTTGCAGATGAGAGCTGGCAGGGTTGTTGAAGATGAAAGAAAGGCAACAAGGAGTCACATTAGAACTGCTTTTAATCAAAATAAGCTCTTTCTGAGCACACATGGTCAGTTTTAAAGGCAGCTGGGCTGCAGCAGGAAAACGTGCATATTGTATATGAACGAAAAGCTGAGGTTAAAACTTAAAAGAGATTCACCACAATAGAAGGTCATTGACTAATCCGATGAGTCACTATCAGCACTCAACGCAAAATCAATGTAAATAAGAAAACTATTGTACCTAAAAAAAAAAAAAAAAAAAACGCTTTAAAAGCCAGGTGGCATGATGGAGTGGAAAAATAAGTTTTTGGCAAACTTTTATTTTTTATTTATTTATTTATTTATTTCGGTCACAGTGTAATTTCACATGAATGAAATAAAGAAAATAATTATATTTTAGCAAAGGACCGAAAAGGTATCGGCTGAAGCAAACGCTTATTACGCCGACCCTTTTTTTTTTTATATCATCATAAAAGCAAAAAGACATAAGTAAATACTAAGTAATCCATCATAAAACATATAAGTAAATATTCAGAAATCAATCATAATACATAAAATGAAAATTAGAACATCAAATGAAAAAGTAATACAAGTACAAAAGTAATACAATTGTTACTATAATTGTTCACATTGAATATAAGCTTGAATTTAACCATCAAGACTTGCATATTTTTTAAGTAATAATAACTTAAATTTCTTTTTTAAACAGAAAAGATTTAAACACAATTTAAGTTCATCATCACAATTATTCCAAAGATCCACACCTTTAATAGAAATACAGAATTTTTTAACATTTGTTCTAAATTTATTTTTAATGAACACATTAAAAATGTGTTCATTACCACTAAAGTGGCATGGTACAGGATTACCCGTACCATTGGATCATGGACAACCATGACCATCCTCTCTACCTACTCTTGGACAAACAGCGGTGCTCATTCTCCAAGAGGCTCAGACAGCTCCGCTTGAGAAAATCTCGTTACCGGAGATCTTTCTTTCCGTACATGATCGGGCTCTACAACGACTCACTTAGCAGATAGGAAGTCGTTGCTGTGACACACAAATTTCCCATGTGTGGGATCAATAAAGTATATACTGATTCTGATGGTGCAAACTGGAAACTTGATTCATTTTTATATGACCATTATCACTCAATGGCCTCACAGCAAGAAGGTTGGGGGTCTGAGTCCCAGAGTGGGAGGAGACTTGAAACACATTGTCCTTTCTATGTGGAGTTTGCATGTTTTCTCTGTGTATGTGTAGCTTTCCTCTGGGTACTCTGGTTTTCTCCCACCTTCCTAAAAAATGTTCATGTTAGGTTAACTGCCTTTGGCCAAGAACACTCTGCGTTTCTCCGGGTTCAAATAAATTGGGAATAGGCAACATGGTGGTGCAGTGGTTAGCATGGTGGCCTCACAGCAAGAAGGTCGGGGAATCAAGTCCCAGATTCGGGGGAGGCTTGAAACACTGGCCTTTCTGTGAGTTCAGTTTGGATGGGTTGGGGTTAGGGTTACCCTAACCTGCTCCGGCTACTCCGGTTTTCTCGCAATCTCAAAAAATATTGCATTTTTGGTTAATTGGCCGCTCTAGGAATGAGTGTATGTGTGGCGCCACAACAGACTGGCAACCCGTTTGAGGTGTACCCTGCTTCTTGCCTGAAATCAGCCAGGATAGGCGCCGGCTTATCCTGCTGGGATAAACAGTTCAGAAGACAAAACAAAATTGGAACAAAGAATTAAGAACACACTTTTAATTTGTGCTTTCTTCTTCTTCTTTCGGCATTTCCCTACAGGGATTCGCCATCTAACCCTATCTCCTGCATCCTCTTCGGTCACGCCAACTATCTTCATGTCTTCCTTCACTGTATCCATGAACCTCCTCTTTGGTCTTCCTCTAGTCTTCTTTCCTGGTAGTTCCAAACCCGGCATCCTTCTTCCGATGTACTCTCTCTCTCCTCTGCACATGTCCAAACCATGTGCTTGCAAACTAAAAAAAAAAAAAAACAGCTTTACTTTTAATCCATTCAATAAAAACACTGAGCATCTCATCAGGAAATAAAACAAAGAAAATGTTTCATTTGAGTTAAAAGGGAACAAAAATAGGTTGTGTGACTTTAATTTGCTTAATTAGTGGTTTGGTGAGCCTTTGACTTATTCTCCGGAACAAAAACATTTGGTTTGGATTTGGTGGATTTATCTTTTGCTTGAAAACGTTTAATCAGCGCGGCTCCGTCCAGCTGAAGATGAACAAAAGCAAATGTTGGAACGCTTGTTAAAAAAAAAGTACAGTAATGTTAAACAGTCCCTGGTGTGTGGCTTTGAGCGAACACAGTCACTCGTACACACAGGAGCGCACACACGCACACTTCCATACAGGTGGTAGATTAATTGGAGGCAGACTCGTAAATGTGTGTGTCTGTGTGTGAGGGTGGGGTGCACACTTTCCTTCTGATTCCCATTCAGCAGTAAAAGGAGCCACACACCCGGCCTAATCTGATGGAGCCCTTTGTTTGTTTTTGAGATAACCTTTTCTGATTGGCTGACCTGGGATCAGCCTGGGTAGACTTCGCCTCAGGTCCAGTAGACCAAGCTCACCAGAGGTCATTTTACAAGTCTGTAGTCACGTTTTGGATTTAATAGGTGTTTATATTTCAGGAAACATGAGGATGTGATGTTTACCCCCAGACCCCTCTTTTTTTAAGTCACCACTAACGCGTTTTTGATTATAAAACAAAAACATAAGACTTAGCGACTCCATTCTGGTTGTAAATAGCGTGCATTTTACACATAAAAGTGAACTTTACTTTCCGCAACAACATTAATAACTGCTTCGTTCAACTTTCAGACAGATAAATTGACTTGCAGTGTCTTATCAGCAGATTTATTATTCGTTTTGGTTTTTGTTTCAGATATGAGAAGTAAAAACATTCAGACTGACAAATGAATTCCAAAAATCACAGATACAGCTTAATTTGATCAAGATAAGCAAGAGAAAAAAAGAGTCGGAAACTTTGATTTGTCTTGTTAGAAATTTTCCACAAACTTCACAGCTTCTTATCCGTCTATCCCTTATGGGTTTGCACGAGGTGCCGGAGCCCATCCCGGCTGATTCAAGGCGAGGGGTAGGGTATACCCCGAAAAGGTCACCAGTCTGTTGCGAGGCCACACGCATGCAACCATCTACACACACACTCATTCCTAGGGGGAAATTTGGCATCGGCCAATCAACCTAGCATGCATGACTTTGGAGGGTGGGAGGAAACCCACGCAGACATGGGGAGAACATGAAAACTCCACACAGAAAGGCCAGTGTTCCAAGCCTCGTCCGCACCCGAGACTCAAACCCACGACCTTGTTGCTGTGAGGCCACTGTGCTACCCACTGCGCCACCGTGCCGTCCTTTTCCACAAACTTGATTTTAATTTTCATTTCCATAAACTCAACACTTTCTCTTCTTAGTCACTATGACACATTATGAAAAAAAAATAAAAAATGAATTACTCTAGTCATCAGCTCTCGATTTACAAGTATATCTACGTTCCAACCCTCACCTATGGTCACCAGCTGTGGGTGGTGACCGAAAGAATGAGATCGCGGGTACAAGCGGCCGAAATGAGCTTCCTCCGCAGGGTGGCTGGGCTCTCACTCAGAGATCGGGTGAGGAGCTCTGCCATCCGGGAGGAGCTCGGTGTCGAGCCGCTCCTCCTCCAGGTCGAGAGGAGCCAGATGGGGCGGTTCGGGCATCTGGTCAGGATGCCCCCCGAGCGCCTCGCAGGCGAGGTGTTTCGGGGACGTCCCACCGGGAGGAGACCAAGGGGCAGACCCCGGACCCGCTGGAGAGACTGTGTCTCACAGCTGGCCGGGGAGCGACTTGGGATCCTTCCAGGTGAGCTAGAGGATGCAGCTGGCGAGAGAGAGACTACCCGTTTGAGGCTGTTGCCCCCGCGACCCGACTTCGGAACAAGCGGAAGATGACGGAACGGAACGGAATTCTAGTCATCCCTCACCGGGGAAATTTGTATGCTGCGCTCCTTACACCGCAGCAGGCTTCCCTTCGACTGCGCCAATGGTGGGAGAAGCGGGGGTTAGGTGTCTTCTCCAAGGACCTTAGACATGCTCTCTGTGGGACGTGAACCCGCTCTAACCACTGAGCTGTCGTCTCCCCATAAGTTAAGTTTATATGAGACGGTGGACCGGCGGACCGGAAGTCAATCGGAAGTTCGTGGGTTTGCTTCCCACTGAGTTCACGTTTAGGGTCCTTGGAGAAGACACTTAAACCCCTGTGTCTCCCATCATTGGCGCCGTCGTGGCAGCCTGCTGTGGTGTAGTAGTGCAGCGCACAAATTTTCCCGGTGAGGGATTAATAGAGTGAGTAAAAAAATAAATAAATACAAATGTATATATATTTAAGAGTTCACTAATTGTGTGTTATTTATAATCTAAATCTCTTGCAATCATCACATTGATCTATTTTTGGGATCAAATTCTCTGCTTTGCCACTGATGGTTTTCTCCTATCCGTCAACTCTTTCACCATCCATCTTTTCTTTTCTCTGCCATTGGCAGGTGAAAGACGGCTGAGTGTTTTTAGAAGTCAAACATTCCTCTTTTCTCTGAGCCTGAAGGAGAAGTGATACTCTTGAACCCTCTTTTTTTTTCCGACTATCAGCATGTAGGGCTTAAGGGGTGCTAAATGTGTGACCGGCCAGTAGATCTGCCGTCTTCGAGCTAAAGTTTTCCATGGCTTCAATTTACGAGTGTAAGAACTGTGTCATTGGGTTTGTAAGTTAAGAGAAACAGATATCGTCTCTTTTTTTCTCAGACAATGATGCATTCTCTTTTTGTAATTAAAAGTTTTTTAAAAGATCTGTTTTGTGACTAAACCACATTTTTTTCCAATACAATTCCAGAAACTCATCACACATTGTGAGAAGATTTATGGTAACCATCCTGAACCAAGTTGTTTTTTAAGTCTTAGCAAGTTTTTTAATGATTTCATCCTGTTTTGAATAAAAATGACTGGACTTTAAAATACAAATCAATGCGAATAGTTTTTTTTTTTTCATAGAGCAGTGAAAATGATCTAACCACTGCAGTAAATGTTTGGTTTTGTTCGCTTAAACTTCAAAAGCAAAAGAAAACCACAACTTTAAAACATAAGAACATTTTGACAAAAGCAAGATATGTTACCCTCAGGCGGTCATATTTGAGTTCTGAATCCTCAGACTTTGGAAGTTATGGATTAAAAGTCAAAGATGTTTGCTTAGTCTTTTTCATTTCATCTTCTAAACCGCTTAACCCTAACAGGTCACGGGGGTGCCGGAGCCTACCCTGGTTGATTTCAGGCAAAAGGCAAGGGACACCCCCAATCAGATCGCAGGTCTGCTGCGGGGCTAAGCACACAACCATCAACACACACTCATTCCTAGGGCAATGTCACAGTGGCCAGTCAACCTTACATATACATATTTGGACGGTGGAAGGAAACCAGGATACTCGTAGAAAACCCACACATACACAGGGAGAATATGCAAACTCCACACAGAAAGGCCAGTGTTCCAGTTTGCTCATTCCTGATTTTGCAGTTTGCAGAAATATTGATGTCTCACCACATAACTGCATTCATCTGCTAGACTTGGGACAAATGACATAAATATACCGGTAATTTGTTATCTGCATTTTAGTGCTGATAAATTTTATTTCAAGTAGAATTTCTTTTCAAAGCTTCAAGCTCTGCCTTCTGACAAACAAACCTGGAACTCCTAAAGAATGACAGAAATGACTGTCTCGTGTTATTTCCTGGAAGTGTTTTGACCCCTGTGGCCTTGTGGTTCAAGAAGAAACGCTATAATTACAATCGGGAGAAAGCTGGAATGTGAATTTTGTCATACTAAGGACATACTTTTGGATTTCAGACTGCACAAAATGACAATTAACTCATTGGGAAATGTGGTTTCCCTCTTAAAAAACAGTGTGTTGAACGGAGAAGATGTCTGGTTCGGTCTTTGAACACAAAGCCTCTCTGTTATGAGGATGACTTATCATCTGATTTGTGTTTGCTGTCTCGATGGCAGACCATATGTCATGATGATGGGATTCAGGTAAAAGTAACTGCTGCATACTTTTGTCCCACTGGGACTTAACAAAATTTCCCAGTCATTTGAAGGTCCAGACTGCGGTCCATGATGAGTTTATGCAGACTTTTTCGTGGGAGTTAATTGGTGCAGAGGAGGTGTCAAGTTTCTCTGAAAACACTCCAGAGTTGTGCACAGTTTCCTCAGAGCAGAACTTCTCTTTGTGTTGAGTTGGGGTGAATTTGCATAGAGCCCACCTCTCGAGTTTGGATTGGCTGGAGTTTCACTGGCATGTGGAAACTCAGATCCAAACTTTCTCAGTTGGAGGAAAACTTCCCTGAGTTGAGGAGGATGAACTGAGAGGCAGGACACCAGCCGCTGGAAGAGTGAGTAGTGGCAGATGATAGATATGGGCCTCTAAAGAAAGAGAAATTAGGATTTTTTAGTTATAAGTAAGTTTCTTCTATTTGGAAATTTTTTTCTGTAATTTTTTTTTTATTGTTAACTTTCTTTGCTATTTTGTCTTTCCAACTAGAATTGTTGAACTTAATTTCAGGAAAAAGACATTTTTATATATTATGTTATTTCTTATTTGAAAGATTAATATTTATGGTCAAAACTAAATTGAAGTGAAAAGATGTTAGTTTAACGAACAATTAAGGGTTTATTATTTCACATCACAATGCTGCTGGTCCTGCTTCTGGTTCTGAGCCTTCATTCTGGGACTCATAGCTCTGAGTCATCATCAATAACCATCCAGTACCAAATTTGGGAAGAACAGCCTTTAGGGACTCAGGTCGGCTGTCTGGTGGATGACCTGCGGGACAGGGATGAAGATGGTCCCTTTGAGGATTTCCAGGTGGTGGAGCAGGCAAAAGATCTTCCTTTTTCTGTGAATAATCGAAATGGTGAAGTGTCCACCCATGGCCGTTTGGACAGGGAGGAGATATGCAGAGGGTCGGATTTGTGTGAGGTGGCCTTTAGTGTTCTATACAGGAATAGAGGTGCAATGAACTGTTTGCGGGTTCATGTGGAGGTGATGGATCTGAATGACCACAGTCCCACCTTCCCATATCCTGTACAGGAAGTGGAGATCTCAGAGACTGCCAGCGTCCGCATGCGAATACCTTTAGATCATGCAGTTGATCCTGATGCTGGACCAAACGGACTTCAGACATACACACTATCTGCTAATAAACATTTTGCTCTGGATGTGATGGCAGCACCTGGTGGGACTAAACAAGCAGAGCTTGTTGTCATCAAAGATTTAGACAGAGAAGTCCAGACCTCTTTTGATCTCACTTTGGTGGCTTGGGATAAAGGGAATCCTCCAAAGTCTGGGAGCACATTGGTGCATGTTAAAATCCAGGACTCGAATGATAACAGCCCAACATTCGAAGATAGCAGTCCCACAGTGACAATAGCTGAAGATACAGCTATTGGGACAACCATCATTAAGCTCAAGGCCTCTGATCCGGATGAAGGACCTAACGGCGAGGTGAAATATTCCTTCAGCAAACACACTCGTCCAGAGGTTCAAAGGCTATTCCATGTGGATCCACAAACTGGGGAGGTGGTTGTACAAGCTCTTCTGGATTTTGAACTCCATTCTTCTCATGAAGTAATTGTACAGGCCATTGATCACGGCCCTAATGCAATCCCTGCTCATTGTAAACTCCATGTAAAGCTTATCGATGTCAATGATAATGCACCAAGGATTCGTACAACTTGGATTACATCAGTCTCTGCTGTTGGGACTGTACTGGAAGGCGCGCCACTTGATACTTTCCTGGGTCTAGTAATAATTTATGATGCAGATTCAAAAGCAAATGGGGAGGTGAGTGCCACCATTAAAGAAGGATCGGGGCCTTTCCAGCTCAAAAAGATGCACAGCAACAGTTATAAGATTGTCACCAATGGCAAAATCGATCGGGAAAAGGTTTCAAATTACACCATCACAGTCGTTGCTCAGGATCATGGATCCCCTTCTTTAGTTTCTGTCGAACACTTAACTGTTTTGGTCCTGGATGTGAATGACAATGCTCCAGAGTTCTCTACACTCATCTATAAAACTTTCCTGAAAGAGAACAACTCCACAGGTTACAAAGTTCTGCAAGTTAGAGCAAATGATTATGACCTAGATTTCAACGCACGCATCTCCTACTCGATTAGAAGCCCTATAGATCCAAATTCAGAAACAAAACTCTTCTCCATTGACCCCAGAACTGGTGTAATAAGTGCCCAGCAATATATTGATTTTGAGAAATCTCACACATACTCATTGATCGTGGAGGCTGTAGACCTTGGGCATCCACCATTGACGGGCACAGCCACTGTGCAGATAGATATTGAGGATGTGAATGACAACTATCCAATCATCTATGAGCCAAAACCAAGAAAGGGTATTGCCCATGTGAGCATACCAGTAAATGCATACAAGGGGGAGATTGTTACTGAGTTGGGAAATGATACAGAGGATGAACCCACCATTTCACCAATCGATCACACCATAACTGGATTTCTAGCTTCTACAATAAAAGCGAAAGATCTGGATTCAGGGGTTAATGGAGAACTCCAGTTCCTGATTACTGATGAAAACCCGTTTGACCTCTTCTGGTTGGATCAAACTACCGGCCAACTCTTTGTAAACACCACCAATGCCACAGAACTCATAGGGAGAACTTTTACAATGGACCTTACTGTGTCAGACAGGGGCACCCCTAGCTTAGCCACCAAGACATCTTTAGAAGTAACTTTCATCAACCTTAAGGACCAGCTGAAGAACTCATCTCCAGGAAGCAAAAGCCAGCTCAGCTTCACCATGATGATCGCAACCTGTTTGGGTGCAACATGCTTGCTTCTTCTCTTAGCTATAGCTTTGGTGACCACATTCTGCCGTCCAGATAAACGGGATAACCGGGCTTACAACTGCAGACAGGCGGAATCGAGCTACACCCGCCATCCTCGACGTCCCCAGAAGAACATTAGAAAGTCCGACATCCAGCTGATTCCAGTCATCAGAGGTCGGAAAGAGGAGTCTCATCAGGACAGCGAGGTCCAGCCACTCACTCCTTCCCCACTTTCTGATGGCCAACCAACTCAAAGAGATTACAACTTCATACCATCAGTAATGAACCCAAACTTTAATTCTCAGACCTATCTGGATGGAGATAACTCCCAACATATTGCTCATCATTGCAAATCACTAAGAAAACCTGCAAACATTGACATTGATGGAACCTTGTCTCTTACCCCAGCTTCATCATATCATACTCTGCGCAAATCCAGAAACCCTTCATCATCTTCATCAGTTTCACATTCCAGCACTTTAAAGCGCCACAAATTGGTGCCTAATGGAGAAGACACAGGAGCATTCGGTTCAGCTTCCCAAGCAACTCTCAGGAGACCAAGGACTTCGGACAGTCGAGGACACGATGCAGAACATCAGCAGATGTTGAGGAACCTGGTTCGTCTCTCGATGGCAGCGCTTGGTGACTCCATTGAGCTTTCTGCTGCCTCACCAGAGGTCCAGGTAAGAACTTTTTTTTTTACCTATTTCGAAATACAACAATGTATTTTGAGCACTCCTACTTCTTGGATTTCTTTAGGTTTGTACAGTAATAGCGGTGTACTGTAACTAATTAGTCAGCTAAATGAAAAAGGAAGATCTCATTATCTGGAGTCCATATATTTTGAATTTGTAACCGACATTTCCAAAGTCTTATCTTTAACAAACATGGTTGACAAAAGACCTCGTTAAATCTCTTTATATAAGGCATTTAAGACTAAAACTCATCAGATTCTGATGCTACGTTCATGGGAGAACACGCTGGCGTTTCTGCGAGTCAAACTGACAAATGTTCCCATTTACGCAGCATTAATGACTTCACTAATCTACATTATGGTTTTTTAATGCGTTCTTATTTACATTCTCCTCTATAGCATAGACATTAAGGCTAATGTGCTGCTGCTGGCTCTCATTTAAATGCCATTTACTCAAAACTAAAATGTGTGATCACATTCATTTCAACATGTGCTTACAGTTAGCGTTGGGGTAATTAAGTGTCCCCCCTGCAGGCTTTGAGATTAATTTGAAGTGAAGTCCATTAGAGAGTAAGAATGAAGGAGCCCCCTACTTCATTTCACCATGCACACACACACGCACACACAGACATCCACACACATAACTGTTTCCTTATCATTTTCCCTGTAGCCTCTCTGCTTTTTCAGCCTTCCGTATGATGACTTACTCAGACTGCTCGGAGGCTGGAGTCGAGTGGAACTCTGTGTGTGTGTGTGTGTGTGTGTGTATGAAAAAGAGAGTGAAAGGGAGTAAAACTAGCTGATGGATCAGTGGATGTCTAAAAACAGAAAGTTTTTGCAGGTGCTCATGTGTCACAGACAAAAATCCCCTTTGAGAAACATTTTTTCTCTTTACCGAATATCACATATCAGATTAATATTGAAAGCGGGTGGGGAGGAAAACGAGGGGGAACGAGGGTAGCTTCTCTTATTCTCCTTAGGATGGCATGTCAGAGAATGAGGCTCAGGGTGAGGGGGAGCTAGAAGCCAGCCAAAGTAAGCCGTGATGTGTTTTTAGTGTAAGCCAACACCGCCCTGACACGCTGCTGTGTCACTGATAAATGGCTCCCAAATCACTTTTACTGAGCTGAGCTGCAGAGAAGAGAAGAAAAACAGATCTGGCTCCAAAAGCAAGCTCAGAGCAAAATAGGATACTAAGTCTGAACTGTCAGCTGTAGATACAAAATCCACTTAGACTTATTTATAATGGAACCAACTAAAATTAGATATTGCAAACCTGGAAAAGAGGTTAAAATAAAAGATAATCATAGAAACATTTTAGTTTTAAAATTTTTGCATAAGTTGCACCAATGTTGCTTAGATGGCAAATATTTTGGCTCAGTTTTGTACATTTTCAGTTTAATTGTAACGTGCTGACAACTTAAAGTGCAAACAGGTATTTTTAAAAAAAAATTAATTTAGTGATGTTGGATTAATTCATTCAGCTTCTGAACTGTCCATTCCTGACGAGGTTGCAAAGTGCCGGAGCCTAGCCACACACACACTCATTCTTAGGGCCAATTTCATTGCGGCCAATCAACCTTACATGCATATTTTTGGAGGATGGGAGGAAACCCATGCTTACACGGGGAGAACATGCAAACTCTAGTGTTCCAAGACTCATCCCCGCCTGGGACTCAAACCCACAGTCTTATTGCCTTGAGTCCACTGTTCTAACCACTGCGGCACCATGCTGCCTCGTGAAGTTTTTTTTTTTTAAAGAACTAAGGCCCTGTCCACACATTGCCGGGTATTTTTGAAAACGCATATCTGCTGTACTTCGTTTTAGGAAAACGCTCACGTCCACAAGTAATCGTTTTCAAAATATCCACGTCCACACGGAGCCGTATAAATACGCTTCTGAGTTTGATTATGAGCATGCCAGACCAGTAGTGGGCAGTGTTGATGTAAATGTAAGTTCTGAGCTATCCAATCAAGAGCACCTCTGTCGTCATTTCCGCAAAACCTGAAACATGGCGCCAGGCATCTCGTTTGTGTGGACCGACAACGAGGTGGAATTGTTTTTAAAAGTCGTCATTGACTGTAAAGTTAATAAAACACAAGAAAATATAGATTGGGTCCACGCTGCCCGAACCTTGTTTGCGATCCAAAAAAGGACGCACACAAAGGACGTATGTGCATTATTTGTCGCAGGTAGTGACGCATAAAAATGCAAATCTCCGTTTTCGCACGTCCACACGCAAACGCAAAAACTGAGTTTTCCAAAATCTTCACTTTGGCGGGAGTTTTCAAAAACAACGGTCTTGAGTGAAAAAAACATCCGTTTTCGTGTGGACGGCAGGCCAAAAATAAATGCGTTTTCAAAAATGCCCGGCCACGTTCTGGACGGGGCCCTTAATCACTCCCTAAACCATGTCTTCAATGCCTTTGAATGTAATATGGTATTTGAAAAGACATCATGGAATTATTTTGTCCACCAATTTTCGCAAAAAATAATCTGGGTTTTTTATGTTTGTTTTTTGTTTTTAAGTTGGGAATATAGAGGTTTATGTTTGAAAAATTGAGTAATGTGTCTCCAACGTTAGAAAACGTCCATGCAAAATGTATGAATCTGTTTTTTGATTCACATTTGAAAGATTTGAAGTGAATAAAATTATTTCCCTTTTGATGCAGTTAGAATGTTTTCCAAAGAAAAGTTTAAACAGACTGCCAAAAAAAAATAAAAATGTGGATAAATTCGACACCTTTACATTTTTAAAACTAACCAATCACTAAATAATCAATAGTTCACTGTTTTTTTGTCACAACATACAAATTAATAAAAGTTCACAGGTTCATTCTAACCTCACATTGACTTTAGATCAATGGTGAAAAGATTTGGCTTGGGTATAAATTAATATGCATTTGGGTTATTGCTTTTGAAACAAAAACCTGCGTCACTGAGGGCGAAAGTCAGTGCCAACGCCCAGCGGATAAAACAAAACCTCCAGCCGAGTCTTACATCCTCACGTGAATCCTGTTAAAAGGAAGAGGCCTCCTTAGTTGCTGCTTTTTCCTCTAAGCCGTCCAGACGGCCCAGTTGGCACTCATCAAGCTTCAGATGTTTCTCTCCTCACTTGAGATCGCAGAGGAAGAGGCCTGCTAAATGCCTGGGAGGACGGAGGGGAACTTCTGTTCACCTCCACACATACACACAAACACACACACACACACCTCCTCATATTTTGGCATCCATCCTGGAAGGAAGCCGCCAAGAGAAGAATAGGCTTTTACGTGGAGGTCATTTCCCGTCGCTGCAGCAGCATGCACGTGCAAAAACACACAACATTTGTGCAGCAAAGTCATAAATTAGCACATGCACACAAATACGCACTCACCTTTCCTCGTGTGTTTGTGTGTGTGTGTGTGTTTCCTCCCTGGTGTGCGGCGTGTATCCGCTCCATAGCGGAGTTGTCAGCAGAAAAACCCAGAGTGCTCCGTTCTCACAGTTTCACCATAAACGAAATCTCACTTTTCACTACTGAGCGGCCATGTTTACTTCTCATAGCCGAGAAAAGGCATCACGATTACTGATAAATTTATAGACCAGACAAAACAGAGGATTAAAATCCCACGGATTCTCACATGAAATGAATAACACTGGATTAACCGGATATGTGCAAAAACAAGATGATATCAGAGGTTTATTTAGACTAATTTGGATTTTTTTCAAATGATTTTATGAAACCATTACGCTTCATGCAAGTTTATTTTGAAAAGGATGTTTAAGTTCTACCCCCCTGTGAGGGTTATATAATCTAACATATTGGTTTAATCAAAGCTTGTTTCTTCAGGCTGTTTTAGGAGCTGAGTTTGATTATTTTGATTCATTACAGAGTCACTATCTTGTAAACAAAGATTGCCACGAGTGCAACAAAGTCATGATCATTCCTTTTATTTTTTTCTCTTCATCACAGCAGATCTCCCAGCTACTCTCGCTGCTCCATCAAGGTCAGCTGCAGCCGAAACCGAACTTCAGGGGAAACAAATATTCTCATCGCAATGGAAGGCAAGTTGGAGTTTACTCTCTCAAGTTCTTTTTCTTTCAGCATTTCCCTTCAGGCGTCGCCACAGCAAGTCAGTTTCTTCCATCTAACCCTATCGGCTGTATCCTCTTTGATCACGCCGACTATTTTCATGTCTTCCTTCACTGTATCCATGAACATCCTCTTTGGTCTTCCTCTAGGCCCCTTGCCTGGTGGTTCCAAACCCAGCATCCTTCTGCCGATGTACTCTCTCTCTTCTCTGCACATGTCCAAACCATCTTGGTCTGGCCTCTCTGACTTTATCTCCAAACCCTCTAACATGTCCTGTTCCTCTGATATACTCATTTCTAATCCAGTCCATCCTATCCACTCCCAGAGAGATCCTCAGCATCTTCATCTCTGCTACCTCCATCTCTGCTTCCTGTCTTTTTCTCAGTACCACTGTCTCTAGACCAATCAGCATGGCCGGTCTCACCATGGATTTGTACACTTTCCCTTTCATTTTAGCTGAAACTCTTCTATCCCCCATCACACCTGATACTTTTCTCCACCCGTTCTAGCCTGCCTGCACACGCTTCTTCACCTCTTTTCCACACTTGACATTGGTCTAGACTGTCGATCATAAGTACTTAAAATGATCTACCTTCTTTGTCTCTACTCCCTGTAACCTCACCTTTTCTCACTTTACTCTTTAAAGTTACTGGTATTTCAATTTGATTTTCACTCAGTCAAATCCGAAAAAAAAAAAAAGAAACCAGCCCATCATTAAAGGCTGTTTCTTTGCGGGTTTTAAAGCAGTGGATGTGGTCAGTAAATGTGCACATGTTGGTTGTGGTGGTGTAATTCTGTTGGTTACAATCATATGTGCAAAATAGAGGAAAATCCCCCAAAACTTCTAAACATCTGTAACACAACAAAGTTCATGGAATGGTTGCGTTGCGGTAAGCTCTCTAGCAAACTGAAACATTGGTATGAGAAAAAAATCCATGTTGTGTCGACCAAATGTCCAACTCCTATGAGTGAATAGAAGAAGTAACCAACACATGTACATAATAAAGAGGCCAGTGAGGGTGTTTTTTTGTCTTAGCATTTATAACTCGTTGATTACCAAGAATGTAAGTATTCAAATGTAAGTAATTAGAGTTTTTTGATACAGGAAAGAAGAGTTTTACTCTGATGTACAATAGAGTCATTTTTACTTTAATGCACGTTTATAACCCGAGTTTATTGAAATATTTATTCTACCCATAAATATAAATTGGAAAAACTAGATCAAAAGTTTCAGTATTATTAATTTAAAAAGGAACTTTTGGAATGTATTTGGATTTTTCATTCAGAGGAAATCTAATTTAGACCTAAACAGGATATTTATCAGCATCATCATGTCCAGTCTGTGGATACCACACATAACTGAGTTAGCCACTCTAAAGCGCAGGAAATCAGTTCAATGTGAAAGTTGGATGGACTTCAGATGCATTGCTTCAACCTTTTACCCACATATCAAAGATTTAGTTTATTTGGGGGAAGACACAAAGATGATGTTCATCCTGACAGCTGTAAAAATGAGTGTAAAGTCCGTTTTACTGTTTTTTTTTGTTGGTTCCGTTCCGTTGTCTACCACTTATACGGGGGCTGGTCACGAGGGCAACAGCCTCAGGCGGGAAACCCAGGCTTCTCTCACCCCAGCTGCATCCTTCAACTCACCCGGGAGGATCCTAAGGCGTTCCCTGGCCAGCTATGAGACATGGTCTCTCCAGTGGCTCCGGGATCTGCCTTTAGATCTCTTCCCGTCGGAATGTGCTCAAAACACCTCACCAGTGGGGCATTCGGGAGGCATCTCAATCAGACGCCCCAACAACCCCATCTGGCTATTCTCGACCCGGAGAAGCATCGGCTCTACCCCAAGCTCCTCTTGGATGGCAGAACTCTTCAATCTATTTCTGAGTGAGAGCACAGCTACCCCGCAGCGGAAGCTAATATCGGCCGCTTGTATCTAGTCCACTAATAAGTCTTATTAGTGGAAAAAAATATCTAAACTTGTTTTTGGGAACCTCTAGAATTTAGGTGTGTCTTCATCTATGCTTCTGACCAGAGACTGAAATAACAACGGTCGACAAACAGGACATAAAGTCAATGCCACAGGAAGAAAGTCTCTCTTCAGAGTGGTGATATATTTGTGTGTGAGGACAGGTTGAAACAGCTTTATCTGAGTCATTCGCTGTTTGACAGGAAGGAGCTACCTCAGCATTTCTGCGGCGATGAGATTAGATCTGACATCACCTCGATACACAGACAGGATAGTTTATAGACAATTAGACACTGTTTGAGAGTTTAATCTTACCTGCAGGCTTGGAAATCTGGGATAAGCTGATGGTCATGTCATCATCAGATGAACTCAGAATTTTTTTGTTTTTGAATCTAAGGGAAATTATAAAATGAAGTGTTTAAAAGACTCATTCTTGTAAGCTTAGTTGAGTGTGTCCTGTTTCAGCCTGCCTACTGCTGTGTTTTGGGAGTGTACTGTATATCTGGAGTTGTTACTGGGGATCTCAGGAGTTTTATCACCTTTTTTCTCATAAAATTCTATTAAAAGCTACAACAAGAACTTTGTCTCTTTAAATAAGTGAAAACAAAGTCATAGTGTGGTAAGAGTGACTGTAGGCTTAGCAGTAGAATGGAAAGTTTTGTCTTGTCTTACCAGTCTAAAAAGTAGTCAAATTGTTTGTTAACTGTTAAATTTCACATTTCCATGGACAATGACCTTGTGATGAATAGATTTTAAAACAAATTTTAAAGACGTAAATTATGAACAAACAATATTTCATAGTATTGCAAAGAAACTTTAAAAACAAAGAAAAAGTCCATGAATATAAATGTGGTGATAAAAAAATTCTGGTTTTGTTGCGACTTATACTTCACTTTTTGTTTTAAAATGTGTAAACAATCTAAATTTTGGATCTTTGTGTTAGCTTTGCATGTCACCCCTATGAAGCAGCTGCATATATTTTTTGTGTAAAAATGTAGTAATTGGTCAATTTAGAAATTGGACTAAACAAAAGTAAACAAAAGTAGGTGTGGTATAACAATGTTTTTGAATACCATAGAGTTGATTTTTTAATATTGGCTCTCACTGAATTAAATGTGCCACGAGCCAAATCGATTCCCATTTGTGCATTGGAAAAACTTTCAGAAATGGAAAGTGAAAAGAGATTATTATTGTCTGAAATAATTATTTACAAAGCAATTTCAGTACATAAAAAGCCTAAATTTAATGTTTCACTCATTTTTGTTTTTAATCAGTTTTAATCATTAGCGTAACTCTATTTGACAGCATTCAGGAAAGCACACTCACGTTTAGCTAAAATGACCTTCTTTAACACTAGAATCACCAAGGCCATCAATTTGACAATTCTAAGAAGTTGACGTCTATTTACTGTAGTTTCTGGGCTTTTGACGTTTTCTTTATTTTTTTGTATATTGTTCCTATGTTGTAATTAAATAGAAATAAAACACTTAAACAAGCTCTAAATAATTCTTTCTCAAACTCCCACACCCGTCATTTTTTACGCCTATTAAAAGCGTTGTAACTTTTTCCCGCACCTGATCGTCGCGCGTCAATGTTGCCTAGCAACTGCTTAGACTGGCTGGCTCTGTCACTGGCAGCAAACGGGACTCACTTGAGGCAGTGGTTGAGAGGAGGTCACTGAACAAACTTTTATCCATCATGGACAACCATGACCATCCTCTCTACCCACTCCTGGACGAACAGCGGAGCTCCTTCTCCAAGAGGCTCAGACAGCTCTGCTCGAGAACATCTCTTTACCGGAGGTCTTTCTTTCCGTACGTGATCGGGCTCTACAACGACTCACTTAGCAGATAGGAAGTTGTTGCTGTGACACACAAATTTCCCATGTGTGGGATCATTAAAGTAAACCGTTGTGGCGCCACTCAGGCTTGAAATCTTGCTGAGCAAAAATGTGTTTGGGTTACGTTTGTCACTCACTGAGGCACTTCCGTGTAGGACATCATCTCCATAACGCTAATCGTCAAATTGACGGCCATGAGAGTTCTAGTAGTTCTAGAATTCTGGTAGTCCTAGTGTTAATTTGTTTGTTTACTAGAAAAGGTCATGGCTTTAAATTTAAGCTCATGAAACCCAACAAGGATTTACAGGGCAATTGAAAGAAATGCCACTATATTCTGTCATTTACATCTTTTATATTGTTTTTTCCATTTAATTTCCTCTTGTGAACCATTTATTCCCAAAGGGGTTGCGAGTGGGGCCGGATCCTCTCCTGGCAAATTACAGACGAGAGGCAGGGTACACCCCGAACAGGTCGCCAATCTGTTGCGGCCGATACTCAGACAACCATCCACACACACACTCATTTCACAGTAGTCAATAAACCTAACATGCATGTTTTTATAAGGTGGCAAGAAACCGGAGTACCTGCGAAAAAAACATGCAGACACGGGGAGAACATGCAAACTCAACATAGAAAGGCTAGCGATTGAAGCCTCACCACAGTCCAGGACTCGAATCCCCGACCTTGGTGCTGTGAAGCCACTGTGCCACTGCATAGCCTACACTGTTTTTATTCTTCGTTAATAACAAACGGAGATTGATAGAGACTAATAAAATGTTTTTGTATCACATTGTGCACAGATATGGAGGTCAGGATTGCCCCGACTGGCAGAGTGCCAAAGACAGCGGTCATGGTGAAAGTGAGGCTGGAGATGTTGATTGGGAACCAGGCAGGGATTCACCTATAGACCCTCATCTGGAGGAAGGACTCAATAACCTGCTCAACAGCTCAGGTAAGTTACCATTGATGTACTGGTCTTATGAAGGTGTTAATTGAAGTGTTTGTGAACCTGTGGAGTGTAAAGGGTTGTGGTGTCGAACTTGGATCAAAATAAGAGAAGTTGTTTCAATCCAAAATCAACATTTTGAAGGTTTCTAACATGTTTACACATGACTACATCAAAACATTCTAGAAGTTTTTTTTTTATTTCACTCATGCATGTTGGAGCAATTTGTGAGCTCACTCATCCAGTATGCAGATACTATTCGAACTATTCGAGCTTGTTCTTAGCCATGGATTTTGTTCTCAGCCACACTCATATTCTTATATAAGCAGGAGGTGTTCTTACCAGCAGTAGCAATGCATACACCCTGAGTCAAATGGGTGTTTTACAAGTAAAATACAAGTAAAATACTTAAAATAAGTATTTTAAGTATTTTAAAATACTTAAAATAAGTATTTTACGCCCAAGTATTTTACAAGTAAAAAAATACTGTGTTTACAAGTATTTTGCAAACGAAATACTATGTTTACAAGTATTTTGCAAATGTAATACTATGTTTACAAGTATTTTGCAAACGTAATACTATGTTTACAAGTATTTTGCAAACAAAATACTATGTTTACAAGTATTTTGCAAACGAAATACTATGTTTAAAAATATTTTGTAAACAAAATATTCGTTTGCAAGTATTTTTACAAGTAAAATACAACAGGTAGTTTATTTTTTATTTAGATGCACTAAAATAAGAATTTCAAAGACTATGCCCTACCTTTGCTAACTTACTTCCAAACCTTGCTATTGAAAGTAAAATAACATATTTTGGTACAGTATACACTTGTGCTGTATACAATATACTTCTTTCATTATTTGCTATATTATGATAAAATCCTTTTTAAATGCTTTAATCTTTGTTTCGGGGACAAAAAAAAAAAGCTGCTGAAATTTAAGTCTTTCAAAACAAAACAAATCAAAGAGACTGTCCATTTAGAATGAATTCTCAGCATGTTTGAAGAAAACAGGAAGGCAAGAGGAAATAACACGTCCAACCACATGCTGGGGTCATCTGAACTGCAAAAAGTATCCCTGATATTTTTAAGATTGATCTAAATGATAGATGTGTTTCATTTCCTAAACTGTTGTTGATAAGAAAAAATAGACAATGTTAAGCATAAATTAAAAGGCCTCATGGCCTTGAATCTTATGGAGCAGAGATTGTTAGAGTTTTATGGGATGTGGAAGGAGGAGGACCCAATTGCAGGACAGCAAACAAGGTTTATTAACTCAATTCAGTAAAGTCTGTAAAGCACAAAGTGCAGGATTAACTCAAGATTTCAAAAGTCCAAATAATAACAAAGTTCACAACTAGGCCAGGCAACCAGGTTGAGCTAGCTGGAAGGGATAGTAAGACCCAACATGGAAGACCAGGGTGATTCACCTTATAGAGTTGGCAGTGTGCACATGTGAGTAGAATCTGGAATCATCCTCAGGTGATCCTAATCGGATTGTTTGGGAACATCCAGGTCTCCCTCTAGCGGCAGGAGAGGAATCCTGACAAGAGATATTCATATCTCAATGGTATTTTGTTCCTGGTTAAATGAAGGTCAAATAATCATCTATTTCAATCAAAGACATCTTTTTCTGTTTATTCTACTGCTAGAAAAAAAAATAACATTGTGACCCTGATTGCTATTAGTTTATGTATCAATCGGGAAAGGATGACTCAGTGGGTAAGGCGACCGCTCCGTAACCGGAAGGTCGCAGGTTCGATCCCCCGCCCAGAGTCCATGCCGAGGTGTCCTTGAGCAAGACACCGAACCCCCGGTTGCTTCTGATGATAGTGGTCTGCGCCTTGCATGGTAGCTCCCATCATCAGGAATGAATGTTGTGTGTGTGAATGATTGTATGGAGTGAATGAATAATGCATATATATGTATATAAAGCGTCTTTGAGTGTCTAGAAAAGCGCTGTATAAGTTATTATTAATTTATTAGACAGCAGCACATGTTGATTATGGATGTGTAATTACTTCAAAATTGGTTTTATTTCCTGTTTAGCCACCTGTTACAGCAGTTCTATTTTGCAGCAACAGTGTAGGTTAAACTTTTATTAGTAACCAAATTATAATTATGAAGCTAATATGGATAGGAGTTACAATTGGCTTATGGTCAGGAATGGTATGCTGTTCCATTAAAGTGGACACACCTTGACTCAACAATGAGAGAGGGTCGCTTGTCTCTATTGGTTTCCATGGCAAACTGTGTTTGATAGAAAATTGGAGGTCTGTAGAGTTCATTAGAAAAAAAAAACTTGTTCACGAGTGGGGGAAGGATGGAGCAGGAGATCTACAGACGGATCGGTGCAGCATCCAGAACGCTCCATTGGTCTGTCGTGATGAATGAAGAGCTGAGCCGAAAAGCAATGCTCTCGATTTAACAGTTGATCGACATTCTTACACTCACCTATGGTCACCAGCTGTATGTGGTGATCGAAAGAACAAAATCACTAATACAAGCGGCCGAAATGAGCTTCTTCTGCTCTGCCATCTAGGAGGAGCTCGGAACGGAGCCATTGCTCCCCCGGGTTGAGAAAAGCCAGATATGGTGATTCGAGCATCTGGTTAGGATGCCTCCGAGCGTCTCGCTGGTGGGGTGTTTCAGGCACGTCCCACTGGAAGGAGACCAAGAGGCAAACCCAGACCACTGGAGGGACTATGTCTCACAGCTGGCCAGGGAACACCTCGAGATCCTCCCTGGTGAGCTGGAGGAGGCAGCAGGGGTGGGAGAAATCGGAGTTTCTTGTCTGAGGCTGTTCGCTCCATGACTTGGCCCGGATAAGCGGAAGACAATAGAACGGAATGAAATAAAACAACTCTTAACATTTGATTATTGGTGCATTTTTTTTAATCTTGAAACAAGCTTCTTTAATTTCTTGCCCATAATTGGTTTAGACGTGTAAAAATGTTGCGCCGATGGTATTTTATACGATACTTCTAGTACCAATTTGCAAATCACTTATTTTGAGTAACCAAAAAATAGCTTTTCAGTTTGCACAGCAGGCAAATAAAGACAACACAAAGACAAAATGATTGTTTTTGTCACTAAATTCTTGTTTACACCCAAATTCTCAAAGATTCATTTCATCCGCTGAGCCCAAAACATACTTAAAGCTCATTGTTTGGTTAGAAATTCCTAAGTGGTATGAAGGCCGACGTTTCTTTGTGTAGCCTGTGTGTATAAACAGTAGGTGTGTTAAACAGTTTCTTCCTGGTATTGTGGTGGTCGGAGCCTTTGGGAGGAATGGAGGGACTTACCCGCTCGTGATGTTAGACGTAGATTCGCTTTACGACGGAATGAAAGAGAAGCTGAACAAAAGAGTGTGTGGGAGTTTGTGTTATGCGTGATGCTTGGCTCACCTTCTAGCCTGAAGGCTCTGAAATGTTACACACACCTGAGCTCTGAGTGTGTAGGAGCTTTAATGGTGCCGCTACAGCAACGCTTCACTCTTTGTCTTCTACATTCGTGACCTGAGTCTGTATGAATCACACTTTTAAATGCAAACTCTGAGTTTGTGTCTGGAGGGGAATGTTTAGTGGATAACGGGGCAAAACTTCTGCACGCGAACAAGCAGGTCACCTGGAAAATAAATCAAAACAAATTTGCTTTGATTTATTTTGATTTGGTTTGATTAAAGGAAATTTGATTTCAAGGGCAGACAAAAGAATTTGAGACAGTTTATATAGTTAGTCGTTAAAGATTTATGTTTTGGGGAGTTTTGCGGGAGGAATGCCACCAAACAAAGGGAGGAAAGGGGGCGGATGAAGGGGTTAACTTTTGGAAGGAAGAGTAGGGGGCTGGGGCTCGGGGTTCTGTACCACATGGCTGGAAAGAGTGTGTGTGTGTGGTGGTGTGATGGTACTTTAATTCCCCCATCTGGTTGCGGTTAGATGAAGGAGACCACAACTCTTGAGCAGGCTGATCTCTCACTAAGCTGAAGGTCACATCTGATGGCTGGGGTGACGCTTTGTTTGGAAAGTCTATCCCTAATAATGCAATAGTTGGATATTTCCTTTCAGGGAAACATTATCTGGAAGGTTCAAGAGGATTCGATGAATCCCGTAACCCTGCAAGCCCTTTTACCCCTTAAAAAGATCTTCTCATGTTCCAAAAAAACCAAGAGCACGTTTAAAAAGGCTGGTGCTTTGCTTGGTCCGGTTGCAGAAACATTGTGCATGATTCTTGAAAAAAGAATTGAACTATTTGATGAAATAATATTGTTCCGTTCCTTCCGTCATCTTCCGCTTGTTCCGTGATCGGGTCGCGGGGGCAACAGCCTCAAACGGGAAGCCCAGGCCTTTCTCACCACGGCTGCATCCTTCAGCTCACCCGGAAGGATCCCAAGTCGTTCCCCGGCCAGCTGTGAGATATAGTCTCTCCAGCGGGTCTGGGGTCTGCCCCTTGGTCTCCTTCCGGTGGGACGTGCCCGAAACACCTCGCCCGCGAGGCGCTCGGGGGCATCCTGACCAGATGCCCGAACCACCCCATCTGGCTCCTCTCGACATGGAGGAGGAGCGGCTCGACACCAAGCTCTTCCCGGATGGCAGAGCTCCTCACCCGATCTCTGAGTGAGAGCCCAGCCACCCTGCAGAGGAAGCTCATTTCGGCCGCTTGTACCCGCGATCTCATTCTTTCAGTCACCACCCACAGCTGGTGACCATAGATGAGGTTAGAAACGTAGATCGACTTGTAAATCGAGAGCTTTGCTTTTCGGCTCAGCTCTCTCTTTACCACGACGGACCGATGCAGCGTCCTAGTTATTGCTGATGCCGCACCGATCCGCCAGTCGATCTCCCGCTCCATCCCCCCCCCACTCGTGAACAAGACTCCTAGATACTTAAACTCCTCCACTTGTGAGAGATTTTTTTTGGTCTGAATAACCGAATGGCATGCATGCCTGTGACTGAATCAGCGGAGACGCTGTGGTTATTGTGGGCAAACACACAAGCTTCTCACATAAGCACATAAGTATAGATTTTATGGCAGTATAAACAGAAAGTTATGAGAGGTTAGATTCGCTGACAGACTACAAGTCCTCAGCTGCTCATCTTCCTCAAACAAGCTTGTAGAAACTTGGCCTGGTTCCACATTTTTACCGTGAACATTACCCATGTTTTTGGGTTCATTAAAACACGTAAAACATAAATAGATTCTAAAGGAAATCAAATCATAAAACAGGAAGATAGGGTCGTAAACAGGATGCAGGAGTATGAATACAAAAAAATAAATCTGAGGTTAGAAAAAAGACTGATATTTTTAGTGTTTAATCAGATCTGTTGGTTTATTTTTTTATGGTGGACGTGACGTTGGACGAGTTTTCAAAGGTGAGCAGGATTGTAAAGAATGACAAGAAAAGCTTGCAAAACTGTGAGCAGATAAAACCACTGCGTCGTTTCCTTCTTTTCCTGCCTTGTTCTCATCCTGAGGACATCACTGTCTCGCCTCTAGTCTAAACAGCATATTCAGCTACGTAAAGCAGCGCTCAAGTGATTTTGGCCAAATAAACTTCCTTTTTTGTGCATTTTGAGATCATTATGTTATGGATTTTAATGTAGCGGCCAAAGTATATATATATATATATATATATATATTTACTCACTCTATTCATTCCTCACTGGGAAAATATGTTGCTGCACTCCTACACCGCAGCAGGCTGCCACAACGGCACCAATTGGGAAACTAACAGGGGGCTAGGTGTCTTCTCCAAGGACCCTAGACGTGCACTCAGTGGGATGCGAATATACAAACTTCCAGTTGACTTCCAGACCTCGGGCCAATACTCTAACAACTGAGCCACCGTCTCCCCCCAGATATTATTACTAAATATACATTGCAACTACAAATGGAATCTAATAAAGTTTTGATCATTAACTACAGAAGCACAGTGGCATCACAGCAAAAAGGTCAGGGTTTGAGTCCTGGAGTGGGGGTGAGGCTTGAAACATTGGTCTTTCTGTGTGGAGTTTGCTTGTTCTCCCCATATATATGTGGGTTTTCTCCGGTTTCCTCCCACCCTCCAAAAACATGCATGTTAGGTTGATTGGCCGCTATGAAATTGCCCCTAGGAATGAATGTGTGTGTGGATGGTTGTGTGGGTGTGGCCCCGCAACAGACTGGTGACTTGTTTAGGGTTTGTCTTGCCTCTTGACTGAAATCAGTCAGTATTAGCTCCGGCACCCCTGTGGCCCTGTTAGAGATAAGCTGTTCAGAAGACGAAATGAAATTCATCAATTTTATCCTGGTCTCCATTTGGAAGCCATAAAGCAACCACTTTTTTTTCTTCCTGTGGTGTAAAAAACGTCAAGTCGGATCAGCTCGTCTGAACTACAAAGTTCTACTTATTTCTTCAAGGTTTAAATAGTTCTTATATAAATTAAAACCCAAAAAATTTACTCAAGTAAGAGTACAGTTACTTCGAAATATTTTTACTCAAGTAAAAGTAATAAGTAGACCTAAAAAAAAATGATTGAAGTAAGAGTAAAATGTATGCGTTGAAAAAAAACTACTCAAGTATTGAATAACTTGCTAGCTCACTGAATAAAATCTTGTTCTTCCTTTCTGTAGATGACGTTTTCTCAGACGTCAGCGACCCTTCCTGGATGGCCAGACTCTCCCTTCCCCTTACAGCTGATTACCATGACAACGTGTTTGTCCCTACTGGCCCTACGTCCCCTGAAAGTGAACACGCTCCTCGGGAAGGCCTGGGCTCTTCTTCCTCTTTCTCTACTTTTGGTAAAATAAAAAAATGACCTCATCTTAAAATGTTTTTGTTCTACAAATGGTTATTAGTGACTAAACCATTTTATTCTTTACAGGTAAAACTCCAGAGAAAGATGGTGCACTAGGTGGGGCATTGCTCTCCGAAGTCAGCACGCTTTTTGAGATGTTGATGACGCAGAAAGCCGATGCACACCCAGGCCCCAGAGCCGATGTGCTGTACCGGCTGTCAGCGGCGTATCGTCGCTCATTAGGCCTAGACGGCAACGCCGCCACACCCGCAACAGGAAACACACCAAAGACCTGTACAGAAAAGAGACCAAACCCAGTCATTCCTTCTCGACCACACCAATAAACTAGAAGTCTGTTTAACTGAACTTTGAAAGCGACAGAGTTGGTGACAGCAGATTAAGCGGGGGTGTTCGACAAGTCAGGAAGGATGTGACAGTTTCAGCACATCTGTGCAAAGAAAAAAGCTGGAACACTGCTGGTTTAAAGACAAAGATCAACCAAAAACAACAGAAAGGACCACCTGCTGGTGGAAATGAAACAGAACATTTTGTGTTAGAAATTTCTCGTTAGATTCTTTTTCAGAGACAATAAAAGTTATCCTGACTATAAAACGCAGGTGAAAGCTAGGGAATGTTGAAATAGTTGGTTGCAGTAAATGATTAACGGCCTTAGGACCTCTCCTGTTAAAACACAACCACACAAGTGACAAATAATCAGAATATAATTCAACTTCTTCTTATTCTTTCTGCATTTCCCTTCTGGGGTCGTCACAGCAAGTCAGGTTGTTCCATCTAACCCTATCTGCTGTACAGTATCCTCTTTGGTCACCCCAACTATCTTCATGTCTTCCTTCACTGTTTCCATGAACCTCCTCTGTGGTCTTCCTCTAGGCCTCTTACCTGGAGGTTCCAAATCCAGCATTTTTCATCCGATGTACTCTCTTTCTCTACTCTGCACATGTCCAAACCATCTCAGTCTGGCGTCTCTGACTTTATCTCCAAAACCTCTAACATGTGCTGTTCCCCTGATGTACTCATTTCTAAGCCTGTTCATCCTGGTCACTCCCAGAGAGATCCTCAGCATCTTCATCTCTGCTACTTCCATCTCTGCTTCCTGTCTTTTCCTCAGTGCTACCGTCTCTAGACCAATCAGCATGACCAGTCTCACCACGGTTTTGTACACTTTTCATTTAATTTTATCTAAAACTCTTCAATCACACGTCACACCTGATACTTTTCTCCACCCGTTCCAGCCTTCCTGCACACGCTTCTTCACCTCTTTTCCACACTCTCTGGACTGTTGATCCAAATACTGTATAATTCAACAATTTTGACAAAAACTTTTTTTTTTCTTTGCAAACTTCATTTGTTTTGACCCCAAAAAAATTGATGAAACCAAAAAAAAAAAAAAAAAAAAAAGATACACAAATAAACATCCAGAATGTGCAAAAAGCTGTATTTGGACCCCAGGCTGAGAACAGTCTGTATCCTGAAACTATTATCTTTTATACAGACTTTTTGTTCAAGGTTTGTACAAAAAATAAAAAAAGCTACAGAGCCAGAAATCTGTTTTTTTTTTTTTTTTTTTCCCGACTTCGGCCTGTTGTTTGTTTCTATAAATGTGTGACTAAATTGTAAAAAGAGGTGGTTTAAGACAGGATTGTCAACAAGCTGATAAATAGAAAGTGGATTTCTGCTGAATCAAGAAGTCGTAAAGCACTGAAACCGTTACAGTAAGTTGTAAAGAAAGCAGAGAGCAGGTGACCAGAAGGAAGTGTTTGTTTGTCTTTATGTTGGAACTAAAACCAGAGGGATAGAGAGAAAAAATAACTCTCATCAGGGTTTAAGGAACTGTTTCATTCCTGATCTGTTTTTTTGATTCACAAACTTTGTACATAAGTCTATTTTTTTTTTTTGTAAAATGGCAATTATTGTAGATGCATTTTGTAACTTTTTAATAAAATAAAACATGTTCAAACTTTTTTTAATAACTCAATGTGTTCAATTCAAGTTTGCTGTTTGTACAGTCACGTATTTTACTTGTAAACAGCACTCTCTAGTGTTTGACTTGCACAATTACACTAAAATATGTATATATTTTTTATTGTGCAGAAGTTTAGTTTGATTTTTAAGCTAAAGTGAGATATGATCCATTTTTATTTCTGTTCATAAATTTCTGCAGTTTAGATTGTTTCGTAGCTGTTTTACAGACTGGGCTTCAAAACAGTAAAAAAAAAAATTATACACTGATGGACTGCTAAAAGCTAATGAAACAAAAGCTAAGTAAACAATTACAGCACAGCCCTCCTTTACGATGAGGAAAACCCCCAAAAAACCTAGGAGTGGGGAAAAAAAAAAAGAAACTTCATGGGTACCCACACGAAGGAGGGATCTCTCCCTCAAGACAAGCAGCCTTTGGAGTTTAGAGAATTTATGCTTGCGGGGAAAATATTAATTTAAAAAACAAACAGGTTTATTTTTAATTTACAGAGAGAAAAAAAGTAAGGTTCGCATTTTAGCTCCCCCACAGCTCCATAGTAAAACCAGCAGGTGGGAGCAGCCCCTCAGCAGGAAATAAATCTAAATGCTGCAAATGTGTTTGTTGTTAAGTGTGCCACCGGTGAGTTACAGACTTTACAGACAAACAAAAAAGCTCGTTAAATCCTAAATTAAAAAACACCACTGGTATTTTATTTGTTAATGGTAAAGATGAGAGTAAAATTGCTCATGGACGGGTAGGAGCTGCAGAGAGCATCCCATGAGAAGCAAACTCACTGACAGAATGAAAAACTAAACCAGACCTTTGTTGGAATATGAAAACATAGAATAAATAAAGGCAGGGGCTCAAACCACGTTAAAACAACAGGTGTTTAATTTTGCTCCGGTCTTTGTAGAAGACAGAGGAGCCGTGAAGCAGCTTGGGTTCAGTAATGAGTTGTTTGAAGAGAAACATGAGTGGAAACAGAGGAATGAGAAGGATTCACACACCAACAAGAAGTTTTCTCATTGTTTGGATCTACTTCTGAAAACAGTGTGTGACCCTGGTGATTTTCAGCTTCCAGTTCTTCCACTTCTATTAGTTTTGCGAACTAAGTGCATGTTATCGATAGATTTGCGCAGCCTCGAGAGTTCCTTCTTCTTCTTTTGGCATTTTCCTTCAGCGGTCGCCACAGCAAGTCAGTTTCTTCCATCTAACCCTATCTCCTGCATCTTCTTCATTCACACCAACTATCTTCATGTCTTCCTTCACTGTATCCATGAACCTCCTCTTTGGCCTTCCTCTGGTCCTCTTTCCTGGTGGTTCCAAATCCTTCTTCCAATGTACTCTCTCTCTCTCCTCTGCACATGTCTAAACCATCTCAGTCTGACCTCTGACTTTATCTCCAAAACCTCTAACATGTGCTGTACCTCTAATCCTGTCCATCCTGGTCACTCCCAGATAGATTGTCAGCATCTTCATCTCTGCTACCTTCATCTCTGTTTCACCATGGTTTTGTACACTTTTCTTTTCATTCAAGCTAAAACTCTTCTGTCACATATCACACCTGATACTTTTCTCCACCTGTTCCAGCCCGCCTGCACACACCTCTTCACCTCTTTTCCACACTCTCCATTGGTCTGGACCAGCGGTCACCAACTTCTTTGATACCGAGGGCTACTTCAAGGGGACTGAGTAATGCAAAAGGCTACCACTTTGATAATACACTTCTGAAATAACAAAGTTACACGGTTTACCTTTAATTTTATATTATTAATAATCATATTCTATGTGAAGACACTGATTGTTAATGATCCATCACAATAATTATTTCAGTATGATTAAACAAGGTAGGAAACAGATACATTTCAATATGCAATATTCAAGTGTTTCATTTTCAAATGATCACTTCCACAACATTTTGCAGGAAATCTTTTTCAATTTTTACTAGCCACCAACAGTTATCAAATCATAAATTCTGAACCATGTTTGTACAAATGATCAATTATGTAAGATTTATCAAAAATCTACTCCTTTCAAAATAAATCCTATCACATTGGTACTAATCACTACATTTGCAGCCATTAAGGGTGAGGGTTGGAACGTAGATCGACTTGTAAATCGAGAACTTTGCTTTTCGGCTCAGCTCTCTCTTTACCACAACGGACCGATGCAGCGTCCTGGTTAGTCAGAAAGTCTAAAAATATAATAAACTGCAATAACTCAGAACATCCTACTCTTCCAAACACTGAATTGAATTGAACTGAAAATACTTTAATGATCCTCGAAGTGGAATTTGAGCACTGTAGTGAAAATATAAAGACAGGATGAAAGGCCTTTTAAAGAGTCTAATGGAAGACCGCAGAAAGGATTCTCTGCACTGCTCCTCTGAGCAGTAGGGGTTGAAGGAGTCTGTCACTGAAGCTACTCCCAAGATGGTCCACAAATTCATGGAGGGTGTGGCAGGGGTTCAACAAGATTGACGAGCGAACCACAGATCCAGCGCTCCCGGTCAGGTAGTTTAGTTAGCTGGCGTGCTTTGGTCTCCACTCCAGCTCCCCAACAGAAACAAACATGGAAGCTTTCATGCAAGAAAACTGCCCTAAAAATGTAAAAACATTTGGTTTTAGAATTTCCAAAAACTGTCATTACATCAATTTGAGATGTTGATACTTGGTTGCAGAGTTCAGTCTCGGTTGCAGAATCTGGGTTATCTCAGATACCGTAGATTCGTTTCTTTTCAGTTTCCATCTGCGAACGTGGTTCTCCCTTTTCTGTAAATACCGTCTTCTCTCTACCACTTGGTATTCCCCGCTGGTTTCCTTCTGTATGAATTCAAAGAGTTAATAATCCACTTCTGAGCACCCACAATCTCTGCGCCCGCCGACCAGAACCCCCTCATCCAGATTTATGAGGCTTCACCGCAGTCTGCAAATGAACCACAACTTGTGAGGCAGGAAATCTCAATCCAATTCTCTTTAGTCAGCACAATCTTCTCCGAGCCCTTTCTTACCTTAAATGCTGTTTAAAACCCCTCATGTGTGCACTCCAATAAGAACATTTCAGTTTATTTTCATCACTTTGTCAAATGGAATATAATCTTATGTTCATTTAGGGGCATTTGGAGGTACTTTTGTGTCATTTTATACCATTAAAGAAGTTAAATGCTGATGCGTTCGGCTAAATTAGATCACATAAAGCTGTCTTCTGACGTTATAAAGCATGAAATGCAATGTTGAACAATGAGAAAGTTGATAAGAATTAAGTTACTTCTGTTAGAAGTCAATATTCTTTGTCCTAAAGCAGATGTTCCGAAGACAATAACAGCTGTGATTGCAGCCTGAATAACAGTCCAAACTAGGTGCAACGTCTGAAAGCATACACCTGCAAAACAAAAACTATTCCATTTGAAAGCTGCTCTGTGACAGCAAATCTTAAAGCCTTTGTTTCTAAAGAAATGTTGAGGCTGGAAGTTTGTATCTCTTCTACGTTTTTTTCCCCAAAGCCATAACCATCATGAACTCACACATGCACTGACCGCTTCACCACACGGACTGTGAAATGTACAACATATTTATTTGTTTTTTTAACTGTATATATTTTTTTATTATTATTATTTTACATGCATGTCTGCACTGAACACCAAAGTGAGATCTCACTTTACATGTATATAATGCAGATTGTTACGATTGTCTGTTTATTTAGAATTACCGTAATTTCACGACCATTAGGCGCACCGTACGAAAAGGCGCAGTCTCAGTCACACACCGCCTTACAACAACACACACACAAGAATGCAAATGTGCGTATTAAAAAATAGATCAGTAGCAAAACTGAGTTTGGTTGTGCTTTATTAATAGTCTTTATTCAAATCCATCAAAGTCCTCATCCTCTGTTTCAGAATCGAACAGCTGCGCAAAATCCAACAGAGCAGGTCCACTTCGCTCCTCGCTGTCAAAGTCACTGTCTGTACTGTGCGTCTTCTTCGCCTGTCGCAGTTCGGTTTCCAACTACCTCCACTTACAAACCATTGACTCGTTAATGCTGAAATTTCTCGCGACGGCTCGATTCCCATGTTCCTCTGCGTAGTTGATTGCCTTCAGCTTAAACTGAGAGTCATAAACGTGTCTCTTTGCCATTTTCAGGGTTAAAACAGCAATGTTGTGCACACAGCACATACCTTTTTTATACACACTTCACTCTTTAATGTTCTCATGCCTTTTCTTTCAGGTCCGCGTCGCCTCACGGGCACCGCTTTTTCCTTTACGTCCGCCTTTTCTCACACACAAGGCGCACTGCACGAAAGGGCGCACCGCTCATTTTGAAGAAAATCTAAGACGTTTACAGTATATGCGCCTTATCGTCGTGAAATTACGTACACTGCTAGTTGGTGCAATACAATTCCATTCAGGACTCTGCGTTCCAGTCCTGGGCATGGCCACACCGAGGAGACATCCGCACTTCATCATCCCCGCTCCATCAGGATGAAATCCATCTACTCATAGCCGTCCAGAGCATCTCCGGGCTGAGGAGTCTCCCGTGTTTCCATCAGGATGAAGAACATCTATTGACTTCTTTAGATATTTAGCTGTAGAGTAGAATAAGCTAATATTTAAACAATAATCTTTGACACATTGGTTGCTCATCCCATGGGAGGGATCTCTCTTTCATGTGGATCCCCACAAGGTTTCTTATTTTTTTCCCCACTGATGGATTTTTTAGGAATTTTTTCTCACCGTGAAGGAAAGTCTAAGGGCATAAATATGCTAGTCTTGTTTAGTTAGCATTTGTTAGTTATTTTTCTTGCTGTGTATTTGTGTTAATACATTCCTCTTTTTATTGTGAAGCCCATTGAGACGGAAATTCTGTGATGTTGGGCTATACAAATAAAATTGAATTGTACGTGCGTATTGTGACGATAAAGGCATCCTATTCCTTATGGGGTCGCTGGAGCCTATCCTGGCGTATTTGAGGCGAGAGGCAGGGTAACCCCAAACAGGCCGTTAGTCAGTTGCAGGGCAAAATACAGACACCCATCCACACACATACATTCCCTGGGGCAATTTTGTTGTGGTTAATTAAACTTCCATGCATGTTAATTGAGGTACTCGGAGAAAACCCACGCATACACTGGGAGAACATGTAAATTCTGTACAGAAAGGCTAGTGAGTCAAACTTCATTGCTACGTCTGGACTCGAACCCCCTGACCTTCTTGCTGTGAGGCCACTGTGCAAACCATAGCACCACTGTGCAGCCCTTTTACAAATTATATTAGTATTTCTGCCTCCCTCCAAACAACACAAACAGGTGCCTGCTTACTACAGCGACTAACTACAGAGATGACCAGAGATGCCAAGTTTTTGGCTTCAAAAAGAGGGGAATTTTTTTTGGGGGGGTCATGGGGAGTTGAGGAGTCGGGGCCAAAATGAGGAGGAGATACAGGAGCATGACATCAGAGCCGCCAATTGCCAAGCCACCTAGCCTATGATATCAGTACGAAGAGGAATTACCACCAGGAATACACCCCTGCACTGCTTGTTTGGGCTTTGTTTTAAGCGGCTCTCGCAGGAGATGCCATGTGCTTAGCCTCATTACAGTCCAAATTGTGGGTGTCTCCTGCCCAATATGGCAGACTTGGCATGTCTGGATGACACTTTGCACAAGATGAAAACATTTCACACTCACTGAAGCTCCATACTTCACTTGTGTCATGATTCCTTGCCTGCCACCAGATGGAGCCCTGGACCTTCCTCCCTCTCCCAGATTCCAACCTGATGCTAACCACCTGTGGTCATCAACCTCATGCCGAGCACCTGTGGATCATTGACATACAGCCTATTTAAAGGCAGTCTGAACGGCTTCCTAATTGGGTTGCCACCCCATCCAGTGAGTTCTTCCTCACCAAAAGATCATTATGTACTTTTGCTATGAGATTTAAGATAAAATAAGAAAAGACTGATATATTTTTTATTTAATATTCACAAGTTGTTTATCATTTCATTTTTAATATTCCCACTAATGAACACATGTCAATTGTTTTTCTTACCAGTCATATCTCTTGAAGAAGCATAAAATTTCAGTGTTTTTGTATTTTGTGACGTTAAAATTTTCTTTCATTAAATTAGCAGTCATGTTGGTGTCTTATCTGGGGAAAAAAAAATCCCCAAAACTTACAAATTAAAAGTAACTATTTCTTTTTAAACTGCCCGTAAAATGAGTTACAAAATGATCCAGCGAAATAAATATTTCAGCTTTTTCATGATGGTTGCATCAGGAAAATGCAATTTTTGTGCATCCAACGATGCTTAGAAAAGACAGAAACGCTCCGTTGCTGATGTAAGAAACAGTTTAGTCATAATTTGCCATCAAATGAGATGTGGATGAGATATTGTGAACACAGTTTTCTTGCACTTTAAATTAAATAAACTGCACTGACTGTGAGTGGATGGATTTATTGGCTGCATGTCATGTACAGTTTATTTTTGCACTTTTATTTTACCAAACAATCTCTTAACAGAGCAAACTGTGTGATGGTGCATCCGCAGTGAAACACAGGAGGGCAGCAACTGCCTGCGAATGAACAGACTTTTCCAAATGAATCAGAATAGGCTGTTTTTCATCTTTTTCTTCTGCATCTTACAAGTTGCCTTTATGCCAATTTATCAAAAACACACACACACGCATTTCAGTGTATAGAGAAGTAGTTCTGTCCCAACAACAGCTGCAGCCTTTAAACTACATCTTCTCTCAAAACTCTATTCTTATAAGGATCATTTTAATAAAACAGCCTCAGATGTTACCGTCAGCTCCCCGTTGAGCATTCCCAATAACACAGGGCTGTTTACAGCTGTTACCATAGCAACAGCATGCTCGTGACACACCAGTCTGCAGCTGAGTGTGTCTTTTTCTCACATTCATCTCAAACATACCTTTTCTGATCAGCTCGGATTGGGAGTTTGTCCTCTGAGCCCGTGGCCCTCACACATGTGATGTTATTATATTGTGAAGAAATTCAATGAGTGTGTGAACAAGGAAAAGCTTTTCATCATTTTGTCTCTGTTCAGCATGATGGCTTTCACACAAAAACTATGAAGCAACAACACTTCTGACTATATATGGATTAATGAGCCGATGTGGTAACGACATTTATGTTGTTTATCGGACAAAATGAGACAATAGTGCATAAAAACACCACAAAAAGATTTCAAATTGAAAGAAGAGGGGGAAAAAAGATGGGGAACAAAGGATGAAAAGCATCCATAGAAAGATGCACAAGGACAACCATCATCAGACATAACATTTAAAGAAAGTCTTTAGAGAATTAAAATTTCTACAAAATCTTATCAGAATATATAAATTAGACACAGAGATGAAAATGACTCATGAAAAAAAGAATATAATATTGTACATAAAGAAAACCAAAAAAACCCAAACATTTTCCGCATACACGCACGGCTTTTGGAGGCACTGCTTATTAAGAACAGGCTTAACAACATACTTTCACATCACAGACTCTAAAATTTCCAATGACGCAAATAGTCACTTTTTTTTACCTCTAGAAGAGGCATGGGTAAACTACAACCCATTAAACGGTTTAATCCAGTCTGCTGGGTCTTGAAAATTTTAAATAAAAGAACCTTGTCAATGTTTTATTTTCCCTGCAATTCTGATGTTTCCTCACTAGATGGCGCACTCTTACAAGTTAGATTTATTGGCTTTGTTGAGAAAATGACGAAACTGCTTCCATTAAAATGTGTGTGTTTTGACAACATGCACATGTTGTCAAAATAAACAGTGCGCACAGATATGGAAAGCCATCGAGGCCAATGCACACACGTAAAAACCGTTAAATTTCAAACATACATTTTAAGTAATAGGCCAAAAAATGCTGATTTATTACATATAGTTTGATATTTGCTATGGGGTTTGCACATGGTGTCGACAAAACAAATTAGAGAACAAATCTTTCCAGCTAGATTTTACACACAGTTTGCTGCTGGACAGAAAAGGAAGGGGAAAAAAAGTGAGGTACTAAAGTACGAAAGGCACGTCTGCCCCCCAGTATCAGGGAAGCCCATGTTGTTTGGTGCCAGGGGGACTCTTGTAGTGGAGTGTCTTCCACAACTGGCTGGGTGTGTGAGTAGCTTCCTCTGTTTTGCCTTGGAGTTCCATCATTGGGGTGAATGTAGGCCTGGGTCCCTTTTGTTTCTCCCTTGCCAATTCTGGACTTCGGGGGCTGGGAAAGATCTGTTACCCCTAATAAAAACATGGTTCACATAGGCAGCATGCATGTACTTTTACTCACACTCGCACACTGTACCACACTGTTTACTGTCCGCTATGTTCCTTGTTCCCAATCACTATTAAAGCTTTAATAACATGGGGTTTGTGTTCTATAACACTTGTTATTTGTTATAGAAAGTGTTTTTTGTCTGTCTCAGCTTTATCTCTGGTTTAAACTCTTGTTTGTATGTATTTTTTTTGTCCTTCAAATATTTCAGCAGTTTGGTTGTAATACTGAATGTTTTAACTACAGATTATCTCTTAACGGGCTATCCTGGCCAGTGCTGGGCGGGTGAAATCACGAGGGTGAAACGAAGAACAGACCAGCACATGCTCACACGAAGTTGAGGACTATGTCCAATAGCAGTGACAGCACCTTGCTACAATATCTAGAACGGCTGCTACTCTCCGCCGATTAGTTGCTAACTTCAGTGTTTGTCTGACTGCGGTAACATTAAAAAAAGAAAAAAAAAACTCAAATAGATTCTTTTAGGTGCAAAAGTTCAACATTTGGTCAAAATATTCTCTGGATATTTATAAGACAACCTTGATTATTTTAATAAAGACAAAATGCACCACCAGACTACCTTCAGACAGGAAGAATCTACTCATTTATTTTGATTAAATACCTCTTACAGACCCTTTCTGAGCACACAAAAGAAACACTTCAGAGCTAATATCGCTGCTCCAGTTACAACCGACAAGGGCCTGCTCTCAGAGACATCTGCACAATGCAGCTCTTCAGCTGGATGAGCTGCATTCACATGCAGGAGCGAGTGTTTGAATTTTGATTACTTTTTATGTGATTATATTTATATATACCCTGTAAAAAAATGACTGAATCGCAAACCAAGGTTGTTTTAAAAAGTAGTTTGGGTTAATTAAATCACATTTATGAATATTTAAATAAAGAAAGATTTATAATCACTTTTCTGTCTCTCATCATGAAGGTTGATCACAGTTATTTAACAAGGATTTTTACTTTTGTCAGAGCTTTCTGTTCCAAATGTTCCAAATATTCAACGTGAGCACAATTTATTATATTTCTTTCTCCCCTGTAGGAGTAGAGAGTTTTGCTCATTGGATTTTCCATTATGTTCCATTGTCTTTTGCGTATTTGGGGCCGAATCGTGGGGGGAACAGCCTCAGACTGAAAAAAACCCAGGCTTCCCTCACCCTGGCTGCATCGCCAACCAGCTCTCCAGTGGGTATGGATCCTGCCTCTGGGTCTCTTCCTGATGGGACTTGGCTGAAACACGTTCGAGAGGCAACCTGACCAGATGCCCGAAACACCCAATCTGGCTTCTTTCAACCCAGAGGGGCAACGGATTTACTCCGAGCTCCTCCCGAATATGTAGGGATCAGGGACAGTACAGACCAAAAGTTTGGACACGCCTTCTCATTCAAAGAGTTTCCTTTATTTTCATGACAATAAAAATGGTTGATTCACAGTGAAGACATCAAAACTATGTACTAATTATGAATTGTGAGGAATTATAATTTTAACCAAAAAGGGTGGAACAATTGAAGAAACGTCTTATATTCTAGATTCTTCAAAGTAGCCACCTTTTGCTTTGATTATAGCTTTACACATTCTTGGAATTCTCCAGATGAGCTTCGAGAGGTGGTCAACGGAAATTGTTTTCGCTTCAGAGGCGTGCCCTGCCATGTTAAACACGTGGGATTTCTTGCTGCTAAGAACTACTGCTAAGGACAGATTTTGTTTGGAGTGGTCCTTAGCACCCATCCTCACCTATCGTTACCAACTGTAGGTGGGTACCATCAAAGAAAGATTCCTGCCATCAGGAAGGGTCTCAGTGTACATATGGCCAGGGAATTGGTTTTTCATCCTTTCAACTATTTTGAATAGAGCATTTCTACATCCATAAATTCAATTGAACCATAAATCAAGTGAAAATGATGAATTGTAGATTTGATGTATGTATTTAGGAATAATTTAAGGCCATGTTCACACGTAGCTGGGTATTTTTGAAAACGTATATCCACTGTCCCCCGTTTTAGAAAAACGCTTGCGTTCACACGTAACCATTTTTAAAATAACCGCGTCTACATGGAGCCGTATAAATATGCTTCTGAGTGCGATTATAAGCATGCCAGACCAGTAGTGGGCAGTATTTATATAAATGTAAGCTCTGAGCTAGAAAAGCTTGTGTGATGAATAATAGCCAATTGCAACGCATTTCTCCTCCTTTGCTCCTCAACAAGAAGCAAGAGCAGTTGAGAGTGGACAAAAAGGCAAGAAAAGAGGGTCACCAGCTGTGGATGGTGACCGAAATAATGAGATCGCGGGCGATCAAGCGGCCGAAATGAGCTTCCTCCACAGGGTGGCTGGGCTCTCACTCAGAGATCGGGTGAGGCGCTCTGCCAACCGGGAGGAGCTCAGTGTCGAGCCGCTCCTCCTCCAGGTCGAGAGGAGCCAGATGGGGTGGTTCGGGCATCTGGTCAGGATGCCTCCCGAGTGCCTCGCGGGCGAGGTGTTCTGGGCACATCCCACCGGTAGGAGACCAAGGGGCAGACCTCGGACCCGCAGGAGAGACTATGTCTCACAGCTGGCCGGGGAAAGACTTGGGATGCTTCCGGGTGAGCTGGAGGATGCAGCTGGGGTGAGAGAGGCCTGGGCTGCTCGTTTGAGGCTGTTGCCCCCGCGACCCGACCCCGGAACAAGCGGAAGATGACGGAACGGAACGGAAAGAGGGTCTGCAACAGGGTAAAAACTAATGCCTGTGTCCGTGGATCTATGCTGCCCACTGTCTGCTTTTGTAAACAAGGACGCACACGAATGACATATGTGCATTATTTGTCGCAGGTAGTGACGCATAAAAACACATCTCCGTTTTTGCACGTCCACACGCAAACGCAAAATCAGAGTTTTCCAAAATTTCCACTTTGGCAGGAGTTTTCAAAAACGCTGATTTGAGTGAAAAAAACGTCCGTTTTCGTGTGGACGGCAGGCCAAAACGGATAAAAATATATGCGTTTTCAAAAATACCCGGCCACGTGTGGACAGGGTCTAAATATCCGTGCCTTTTTGTGCACAATTTGTAAGGAAATAAAAAAGTGACATGGATAAATAAAATCCAACAACAAGTTGAGTTTTTTTTTTATTTGCTACAGCTGCAGTGACAATGAGTACAGTCTGGTGTGACGGGACCTATAATGGAAACCTGTTCAACCACAAAAATAACCAAAAATGTGGTTTTTTCAACATAACACCAAGCAATAAGTGTTGCTTTTACTGCTGAAAAAGGTTTGGGAACTCCTGGGTCTTTATGTATCATTTGGAGTCAGAAATCTACAAATTTCAATGCAGCCAAATCTTCCAACAGATGATATCAGTGATGAACACAAACGGCCTCAGAGGAAGAAGCAGTTTATGTAGTTCTGGTGGAAATATTCAGTTCACAGGAAGAGCTGGCTTTATGTCTTGTCAGTGGGTGTTTCACAAAGAAGCAAAGCTGCAGATAAACCAGCAGGAGTCACAGAAATGAAAAGCATATACAATAAACATCAATTGAAACCCTGAAGGAGTAAAAGATGCTGGCCAGAACAGCATGTCTAGCTTGTCGAATTAACATGTTTTCTTGCTCTCTTTATTCCAGAGTCCACTGAGCGGATAAATGTTTATTTGCTCTCAGGCCTCAGCGGTGGAGAGAGCATGAGAGGCCCAGATGGTTTTTTTCAGATGTGAGTTCAGAGGCTGCAAAGCTCAGCGACAGAGCTGACTGTGGTCAAACTCCAGCAGCCAGCAGGCAATTTACTCCACAGCAAAACATTTATTAGAGTCCAAAGTGCTGCTGATGATACTGGTTTATCTTGTAGGCTCACCTTCTGCTCTGAACCAAGACTCTTTTTTTTGAAAGAACATTCTGTAATTTACTTCTACATAAATCTTCCTTTTTGTATTGTTGCTGCTGTAACCCTCCTTTGGGAGAATTGACCGACCAAATTTATCGTAATTTCACGACCATTAGGCACACCGTACAAAAAGGCACAGTCTCAGTCACACACCGCCTTACGACAACACACACGCAAGCATGCAAAGGTGCATATTAAAAATAGATCAGGAGCAAAACTGAGTTTGGTTGTGCTTTATTTAAGTAGTAACGATACTAAACAAGCACATTACCGGTAATAATCTTTATTCAAATCCGTCAAAGTCCTCATCCTCCGTTTCTGAATCGAACAACTGCGCAAAATCCAACAGAGCAGGTCCACTTCGCTCCTCGCTGTCAAAGTCACTGTCTGTATTGTGCGGCTCCTCAGAAAGGATACCAGCTTTTGCGAAAGCTCGGATAACAGTACCAGCAGACACGTTAGTCCAAGCATCTACAATCCATTGGCAAACTGTAGCGTAACTCGCCCGGCGGTGCCTTCCACCCTTCCACGGCTCGATTCCCATGTTCCTCCGCGTAGCTGATTGCAGTTTAAACTGAGAGTTATAAGCGTGTTTCTTTGCCATTTTCAGGGTTAAAACAGCAATGTTGTGCATACAGCACATACCTTTTTTATACACAATCCACGCCCACACTTCACTCTTTAACGTTCTCATGTCTTTTCTTTCACGTCCGCCTCGCCCCACGGGCACCGCTTTTTCTTTTAAGTTCGCCTTTTCTCACACACAAGGCGCACCGCACGAAAGGGCGCACCGCTCATTTTGAAGAAAATCTAAGACCTTTATATGTGCCCTATAGTCGTGAAATTACGGTACCTTTTACTCTCACCGACGGTCCAGTTAGGGGTGCATTTCAAAACTTAAATTTCTTACTCTTCCACAAAAATAACGTATTATCTGGTAAGCATAGTAAATTTTTTTACTCAACAAAACCAATCAAAAAGACTGAAAAAAAAAATGCACCAAAAACAATGGATTCATTCCAACTGATGTCAGGGTAATTAGAAGGTTCAGTTCGTTAATAAGTGTACCTGATTTATCAGCTATTATCAGTGTTAGCACTTCTAAGATAAATAAATATTGGCAGGTTGCTGTTTCGCAGGATTAAAAAACGTGTTAACATATCGCCTCAGAGGAAAGATATCACCGCCCATCCTAATGAGGTAAATCTTGTTGCTCGTGTATCGATCCAAATGGGTTTTAAACTCATTTCTAAACTATTAGGATTTCAATGCTCCTCAGTGAGTCGGAATATTCACAAGTGGAAAATAGTCTTAAACAACAACCTAATAAGTTTAGCTGGAGTGTAGATGATGTTGTGTTCAGACAAACTTAATGCACAAGTCATTTGTTACTTTTTACAATGACACTCGTGAGGCTTGTTTGGAAAAATTATACGGCAAATTCTAGAGTTGTATGTTTGGATGAAAACAAATCACACAAATTTCATATCAGACTTTGGCAAAACTGTCGTGATCCCCTCACATGCCATCGGTAGGAGCCCTGGACCTTCCCTCATCACCCTGATTAGGGACGCCTGAAGGTGATTAGTCTGATGACACACACCTGTGGATCTTGGTGCCTATTTAAAGGTAGTCTCCCCTGACTTCCACATTAGATCATCACCATCCTTCCCATCCAGGTCTTCCTTACTGCCTGGCCAAGATTTTTGTTGAAATGTTATATTTTTGGACCTAAAGACATTCCTTTGGATTAATCATATGCTTTTGCCTTACAGCCTTGACTGACTTCTGTTTGATATGTCTTTTTTTTTTTTAAAGAAAAATGTGCACAGTCTGTTTTAAGAACCGCACTTTCCAGGGTCACACTTTTTTATGATAGATAAAGTTTATGATAACTTTATCATAAAAAACAATTCCTTCAACTTAACAGCTATATTTGCATAATTTACACACTTCACTGATGAAAATGAAAAAGGGCTGACAGTCAGTACTGTTGCTTCTCAACAAGTTGTTTACTGGTTTGAGCCTCTCCTACGGTTTGAATGATTGGTTTATTTGTGTGAAAATAAATGTACATTCACACAATGTACATTTATGCATGTTTCCATTGATTCATATCCACCAGCTAAAAAACAAAACGCCTCAGGCAAATTGAGTGTTTAGCCGCAACTTTTCCTTGGTGTATCCTGCCACTCTACTATCGGATCTGGAATTAAAAGTAGTTTAGAAGATGGCTGGATTAATACAGAGGAAAAGGATTGACATAAGGGGCTTCGACCCTTACTGTGCTGACCAAACATTTGGAGGAGGTGATAGCTGAGTGGTAGAATTGGCCCTTGGACCGGGAGAAGCCAGTTCGAATCCCAATTGAGCTCACGTCTAGGTGTCCTTGTGAAAGACACTTAACCCCCTATTTCTCCCACCATTGGCATTGTCCTGGCAGCCTGCTGCGGTACAATACAGCACAGAAATTCCCCAGTTGAGGGATGAATACAGTGCATTAAAAAAAACCCAAAAAAACAAACACATCATACAAATTAATTAAAAAAAAGAAGCTAACAAGAGGAGAAAATCTAATTCTAATACAAATTATGAAGAATATATGTAGTTTGAGGGTTGGAGTTTCGGAGTTGGGGTGAGGTTTGAAACACTGGTCTTTCTGTGCGAAGTTTGCATGTTCTTCCTGTATATTGTGTGCATTTTCTCTGGGTACTCCGGTTTCTTCTCACCCTCCAAAAAACATACATGTTAGGTTGATTGGCCGGTACAAATATTCTCCTAGGAATAAGTGTCTGTGTGGATGACCCTCCAACAAACTGGTGACCAACATGGGGTGTGCCCTGCCTCACCTGAAATCAGCCGGGATAGACTCTGGCGCCCCCTGTGACTCCGTTAGGGAGAAGCGGTTCAGAAGAAGTAACGAAACAATGTATTATTAGAGCATCTCTTTAATTTACCCGTGTTAAAAAAGTGATCCTAGGGGTTGTTTGTTGGTTAAATTCAAGATAAAAAAAGCTTTATAGTTGTTGCATTAGTTACATATGTACAGTATGTCATTTCATGCGTTTGTGGATGTGCAGTGAGTAAATAGAAGATATTGAATCATCTTGAAATGTAAAACATGATAAAAATCTTGATTTCAGCAGGGAATGTATTACTGTTGGTGAAGTTTAAAGAAAGAAAACAAAC
Source organism: Neostethus bicornis (assembly GCA_902685375.1). NCBI lineage: Eukaryota > Metazoa > Chordata > Actinopteri > Atheriniformes > Phallostethidae > Neostethus > Neostethus bicornis. The sequence goes on along the minus strand of CACRXE010000076.1, from coordinate 5,469,505 downwards.
AGAAGTTTCATGTAAAAAAAAAATCAAGTCCAAACAGACTAACACATTGCAGCTTTACAAATAATTTATTCCAGTTCTGTCTCTGTTGTAATGACCAACTTTTCTCAATTCTGAAAGTTATTTGTTGTTCCCAAAAGACAGAAAACAGTTGGAGGAAACTATCTGTGGGCCGGTTTAAGGAAAATATTTTCATTTGGCTTTTCATTTTGGATCGTTTCTATTCTGTACGGGGGCGGAGTTTTTCCCACCGGTGGCCAGACTAACTCCAGAATTAAATTTTAATTCAGTAAAACTGGAAGCGATGATAAAATGTCTGCAATTCCTCTTTGGATGATACAGAGAACAGCCGGTCTTCTTATTGAGTCCAAATGGAACAAAGCAATGTGGCCAAAGTATTATTGACACATGGCCATCGCACTCATATGTGACAGAGAAACATTTACTTCCAAAAAAACATGTTTCCAAGCATTAATCTGCTGACTTTAGATGGGATTCTTTCAACAGACACAGAAGAGGAACACATTATCCCAACTAAGCACTTTGTTATAAATGGATGAAAAGAGAACATTGGTAAAAAACAAGGAGGCCTTTACCCTGTGGTAGTTACCAAGCTTCCCTTTGAGATCTACGCACAGCAGATACAACTCCTATCTTTCATCAGCTTTGTTCTTTTTAAAGTAAAACAGGATTTTTAAAAATCCTCTAGGGTCACCATGTAGGAGAACAGAACTGGATCCTGAAATATTTGGAGCTTTGAAGGGATTTTTTGTAGTTTTCGCCAACACACTTTTGTACTGAGGTTTAAATCAGAAATGGGGATGCAAATGAAATCATCTACATTTTTATTAGCAGATTGATTTGCAATCAGGGTGCTCTATCAGTTTAACCCCAATCAGGTGTCATCTGACTCCGTCTGCCACTGCGGCTGCTTCAGGTAAAGAGTGGAACGAGATGGAAGGGAAGTAATGAGATGGTGGAGGAGATGCTAGGAAATGAAAGTAGCTGATAGACACAGATAGATGGAGATTTTTACACCTTGAAAGAGCAAACAGAAACTTCCTGTCTTCATTTATTCTTTCATTGTTTCTCTATATTTGTTCCTCATTACCCTGATTAGGAACACCTGAGATTTTTTTTCTTCTGATTCCACACATCTGTGGACTCTGCCATCTATTTAAGCGCAATCATCCCAGACTTTCATGTCGGGTCATACCATCCCTTCCAGCCAGGTTTCCCTGGTTGCTTGACCAAGATCTCATTCTGACAATAACTTTTGCCATACCACTGAAACTTCGGTTTTCTTTTCACAGTATTAATGGACAGCCAAATTTAAACAAACCATGTTTTCTGTTCTGCAATTGGGTCCTCCTCTTTCCACCTGCACACCGCTTCATGACAAAGGTTATGTTATGTTGTTTGAGTGGGAATTAATCCTCAATGTGCAAATAGTTTATTAACATGCATTAATCAGTGTAGCTTAACCAAACATGGTTCAATTGTATTTAACTTATGTTATCATACTTGCTTTTTTTGCACGGACAAGCTCAGTGCTTGCTTTTCCACTTCATTTCAACAACCTGCTTAAAAATTGAGCTTCCTCTTCAAATTTTTATTCACCATTTCCACATCAACTTTCCAACTCTGCTGCCAAACTATTTCAAACTTGGTATACTTCCCATTTTTTTTCCCCCATTGGTATGCCAAAACACAGCTTGTAAAATTAGCCATTCTTGGAAATGTGATCAGATTGGCAATGTGGGCGAAAAAAGAAAAAAAAAAATCTTCTCACGTTCTCAAAAACTATATTTGCACATACATGGGAGCACAGTGTGTATCATACCGAAGAGAAACTCGACTGAGCAGGTCCACAAATCATTGCCATTGGAACGATACATGATTCAAACCTGAAGCAGCCAAGTGCACCTAGAATTTCTTCTTCTCTACTGATTAAAATTCTGATGAGCAAGACTGAGCCACGAAATAAAATCACAGTTAAACTCCAGTCCCCCTATTGGTTATTGTTGCTGCTGAACTCTGCAATAGTCTGCATAAATATGAAATTACTCTTACATATTGATTTTAATTGTGAATATTTTTACTATTGCTTATTTTGTTCTACATAATCCATGCTTTTTTTGTTTTGGTGAGACCTCATCCTGCTGCAAACACTTTCCCCTCCATCCAAGCGGCAAATTCCCGCTCCCCCAGAAATCATCAATCCTCCCCGAGTCATCGCCCAGATGACTGAAAAGGAATGGAACAAGTGAGAAAATAATTAGTTTTCCGGCATGATACCTGAAAAGGTCAAATGGCACTTTTCGGCTCATTTTGGTGGTTTCTTCTCAACACGTGTTCAAACATATGTAAAACTACTCCAAGTGTACTTTTCTAGTTTCTGCTTTCACTCTGGTATATAGTGTAAAAAAACAAAACAAACCCTTCATCTTTTTATGGAAAGTTTAAGCAGTGATTGCTTTGCTTATTTTCAATATTTTTCCAGATGTATTACTTTTTCCGTATATATTCGATACCATTTCCATCCAACTCTTTTAAATTACATATGAAAGACGATTGTCTAAGAATGTCTTAGAAGAGTGTGAGACAATAAGAAAAAAGACAACACATAGACTGTATATTTTAAGGTTTAAGGTTACTATGACATCTTTGGAAGCTGAATTAGATTTCCTTCTACAGCGGTACTCATGCCCTTTTAGTGATAATAAAAATATCCATGCATATGTTTCTGCCGTGTGAGATGTTTTGAGGATTTCACATCCCATGTGTATGTATTATTTCATTGGAAATGAAAGCTGGTAGTTCAGATAATAGGGTTGGTTTCGTTTCGTCTTTTGAATCGCTTATCCGTAACATGGTCTAACCTTGCGGATTTAAGGCGAGAGGTAGAGAACATCACAAACAGGTAGCCAATCTTTTGCAGGGCCTGACACGAAGATAACCATCTACACACTCATTCCTAGAGACAATTTTGTAGCAGTCAATTAACCTAGCATGCATGTTTTTGGAGGAAACCAGAGTACCGGGAGAACAAGCAACCTACACACAGATAGGCCAATGCTTCAAGCCTCAACCCCACTCTGGGACTTGAACCATGGCCTTCTTGCTGTGAGGCTATAGTGCTGACCACTGTACAACCAGAATAAGAAGGTTTGTCTTATTGGCAAAAGAATCTGTAGCCTAACAGGGAAGTGCCAGAAGTGGAATTCAAACCCACGCCTCCATCAGGAGAGTAGGACCTTAATGTAGTGCCTATGACCGCCAGGCCATCCCTACACGGTTTGTTTCAACTCATCTCCAAATTTTATGGGACAAGAATGTCCACCAATGAGCAGTAAAATCTAAGATACTTTTTCATTATTGTCCCAGAGAGTTGGACTTTTTTTTTTGCCACACTTTCACTACTGCTTCTTTGCATTCGTGACATTGATTAGCCTAGAAGAAATAAACACTGTTTCCGCTCGGTTTCGAACCGAGGACCTTTCGCGTGTTAGGCGAACGTGATGACCACTACACTACAGAAACTGTGCATAGTGAAATGTTGGACACAAAGCAGGAGCATTGTGAACAAAGAGACCGGTTAAAAAAAAAATCCAACTGATGGAGAAAGAATCCGTAGCCTAACATAGAGGTGTCAGAAGTGCGATTTGAACCCACCCCTCCATCAAAAACTATGACCTTAGCGTAGCCCTTCGACCGCTCAGCCATCCTGACCTAGTTAAAAGCAACTCATCTTTAAATTTTGTGGGACAAGTATTTTCAAATTTGAGTAGCTTTTTTTATTGTCCCAGAGATTTGGACTTTTTCTTTTTGCCATACTTTTACCGCCATTTCTTTGAATCAATGTCATTAATAAATATAGAAGAAAAAGTAACTGTTTCTGCTCGGTTTCGAACCGAGGACCTTTCGCGTGTAAGGCGAATGTGATGACCACTACAGAAACTGTGCAGACTGAAAAGTTGGACACGAAGCAGGAGCATTGTGAACAAACATGGGAGTTATGATTTGAAGGATTTGAAGGTGGTCAAAAGCTTTGCATTTGTTTCACAAAATAAGATGAATCATGCTATAGTATTAATTTGTGCACCTTTATTGGGGTTTCAAAGGCTTCAGGTGGCCTACGATGATGACTTTGAATTACTCGTGCAGGAGACAAAATGGACAACTGCAACAGAACTGTCAGCATGAGTGATTCCTTTACAGAATGTTTTAAGAATACTAATGTATGTTTTCATCTGCAGTCTCAATACATCTGAAAATAATGTTTTAATTTCTCTTGTTAGCCCAAGACTCATGCAGTGCACTTTAAGTCCAACTTGTGGAGACATTGATACAACAATCTTTTAATATTGTAATTTTACGAACAAAAGGTGTACCGTATTAAAAGGCGCAGCCCCAGTTTCATGTGCTCTGTATTTAACACACATATTGTAAGGCGCACCTGATGACAGGGCACGGGTTTTATATGAAAATCCTCTACTACGTACGTCTGCCTTACAACAACACACACACAAGCAGACAAGTGTGCGTATTTAAAAATAGATCAGGAGCAAAACTGAGTTTGGTTGGTTTTATTTAAATATTAGTTACAGTCATCATATAGTCAATTATCAAATCCATCAAAGTCCTCATCCTCTGTTTCAGAATCTAACAGGTGCGCCAAATCCATCCATCTGCTTCACTTGTGTTTTCACAACAAACATAGGGCGCACTGCACGATAGGGCCCGTCGCTCATTTTGAAGAAAATCTGAAACTTTTATATGCGCCTTATGGTCGTGAAAATACGGTATATAAATCCTGATTTGATGTTTTTGTTGTTGTCTGTCTTGTTTTTAACAGAATATCGAGTCTGTAACAAATAAATGAATTTACACTTTTGAATACTTGATACCTCAAAAATAGGTCCTAAAAAGTTGGACGAAGTTTGACTGATTTGAGTTTTCTTTCATTTTATACAATAACCATATGTACTTTGCAGCCTGTGAAAGAAGTTTTGATCGTCATCCAGTCCAGTATCGTCAACAAAATTTGTGTCTTATTCTTTTTAGTCATAAAACCAAAAAAACTCCATCAGTTTGTCAAGTTTGGTCATATTATGAGAAGTTTCATTGACAAACAAATGTCTTTCTTGCTGCTAAGGAAGCGTCTTTATACAGCTGCGTGTCCTCAGATTCTTGGCTCTGTAACTTGTGTTTTAATTGTTTGTGGATCTTCATCTCGAGTCGGGTGTACTGGAACTGAAGTGTCATTGTTCCTTTGTGGGCCAAGACAATAAAGTCTTCAAAGACTAAGTTTAAATTCTTCCTTTCACTTTAAAAACCCACATCCGCTTTTCTTTTTTTATTAGTTGTCACGTATCTTTTGAGACTTACATTGTCAAGTTTTTTGAAAAAGATGAATAAATGGTGCTTTACTAATAAATATTATTCAGGACTTTCTTACAAATAAGAGTTCCTAAATGGGTTGCGTTTCAATTTTTCTTCAAAACCGTTATAAATTCTGCTCGTTCTTCTCCTTTCAGCCACCGCCCACACAGCTAAGGCTTCAGTGGACCGACCGCCTGTGAAGCTTTCCAGCAGCTCCTCTGTAAAATGCAACAGTAAGTCTGGAAATCACTGTGCTGTGTGTCTAATTACGCCTCTGTAATGAATCTACCTGAGCGAGTTCATTGCCAGCTTCTCCTTGCTGCGGGCAGGAGACTCCATCTTGGTTTAATGGGGACTTTGTCATTCAGGCCTGCAGGTCCCCGATGCAAACAGCCAGGACTTAACTGGCTCCTCCACCCAGCCTTTTCTTTATTTTCCTCACTTATTTCACGCTCTGCTCTGACTCCACCTGGGATTATCCTCATATCATTATTCCCCTCTCCTGCACCGTCCACCGTCCTCACTTAGTCCTGCTTGTTTTAATTATTATTTCTTTCCATTTGTCTGTCTTTTGTTATTCTTCCTTTCTCTCCCTCAGCTCATCTCTTTCCAGATTTAATTGCATGGATTTTTTTTTTCATCTGCAAGCCTCCATTAACAGTATTTGCAGTGTGCTGCAAACCAGTCGACATCCAAACCTCAGCAATTACTGGAGACCATCAGTCGATGCCAGAGCTGTTGTCAGTCAATGGAAGACATTTGGAACATTTGTTAGTGTGTTAAACCTTTGGGAGGGAGTATAAACGGAGGAGGAACAGATGAAGTGTGGTCTTTCAGTAGCTATGGCTCTCCAATCTGTGATTAACGACCCAACCTGTGCAGTTAAGAACAGAAAACCCACATTTTTAAGAGTAAAGGGAGTTAAGGGGAAAGAAATTTCAAGCACACATTGTGAGAAGTGAGAATAGTAACACGTGGGTAAGATGATAACATTTTGGAGATAAAATCAATTTTAATGTAGCTAGATCTCTTCAGATCAAACATGAAAATCGAAATGTTATGGCTAAACTTATTTAATCGTTTTTAGATGGCGGTTGTTGGTTCAATGCTAAAGAGTGATTGTAGAATGTATAAGACTGAAAAGTCAAAGATTTGCAAACAATGTTTTCGTTAGGTAACAAGACATTAAATTCCATTCCGTTGTCTTCTGCTTTGCGGGGCCGGGACACAGGGGCAGCAGCCTAGGAGAGAAAACACAGGCTTCTTTCACCCCGGTTGCATCCCCAGCTCACTCGGTAGGATCCCGGGGTGTTTCCTGTCCAGCTCTGAGAAAGTCTCTCCAGTGGGTCTGAGGTTTTCATCTAGGTCTCTTCTCAATGGAACATACTTGAAACCAGCGAGGCTTTTGGAAGGCATGCCATCTTGCTTCTCTCAACCTACCGGAGCAACAGCTTACTCCAAGCTCCTCCCGAATGGCAGAAATCCTCCCTCTATCTCTGAGTGAGAGCCCAGCCACTCTGCAGAGGAAGCTCGTTTCGGTCACTTGTATCCACAATCTCATGTTTGCTTTGATAAAAAAAAAGGGCAGTGCATTTTTTGTTTCAAACACTTTAAGGTTTCAGAAAGCTGAATGTGAAAACAAGGTTTGATTTCACTTGTAATTATCTGTTAATCGTAAAGCTTTGCTTTTTGAAAAAAAGTGTATGAGTAGTTGTTTGGCTCACTGTATGGATTGGCAATGGTCTGGGAATCTGTCTGGAATTACCACTTTTACTCACATGCTAATTTCTGGGGCTTCTGCTCCTAAGTCTTGCTCAAACTTTCACCTGTACCTCATTGGGTTGTGATGTGGAAGAAGGAGGGCCCAAATGCAGAACAAAAACAGGATTTATTAACAGAAGTCAGGTTAGTCTGTAAGGCAAAGGGCATAGGATTAACTCAGGACCAAAAAGTTCAAATAAAATGACAGAATTCAGAGATCAAACTTATGTTCAGGCTGGGAAGGATGACGATGACCCAACCTGGAAGTCTGGGGTGACTGCCCTTAAATAGGAACCAGATAGAATTATCCACAGGGGAGTGTGATCCAACTAATCACCCTCAGGTGTCTCAATCCAGGGCTCCCTCTGGCGGTTTGGGGAGAGAATCGCGACATATTTTTTTTTCTTTCCTCCCTCTTTGACTACATTTCCTACATTTTCTTTACATATGCTTTGCAATTGGCAAAATTTTGGGAAGCTATGATTTTACTGTATTTGACAGTTCTTTTAGAATTTTTTCTTAGAATGAATAAACAACACTGCATTTTAAGGCTGGAAATGCAGTATGTGTGATGAAGTTTTGACAAGTTTACAACTGAGTTTACAAGAAGAATAATAACAAAATAACACATACCTATTTCTAAAGAATCTAAATGTGATAAAATCACATCAAAATAAATTTTGTTGTTTGAAAAGTAGATTTTTGCATGCTGCATTAAGTGTTAAACTTCATTCTTTAATTGGATTAACACTTAATTTGCACTTGTTAATTTTTGGTTGTGAGAAATGTTCTTTTTTTTTGTCAAAGGAAAATGATTAATTAATTTACTAGTTTGTTAATAAAGGGATGGTTAACATTTTAATTTTTCACATGCTTTTTTTTTTAAATAGAAATGTATTCTGAATATTTGTAGCGTTTAAACAACCAGGCATTTTTAATAACCTTAACCAAACAGCCGAGAGCTTGAAGATTTTTATCTGATTTATTATTTTTCCACAAAAACGTATAATCTGTCCGGCAACCACGAATGACATTTTAAAGTCTGAGCTCATGTTCCAACCTTCCTTCTCCCTTCCAGCTGTTTTCCAAGTTTTACATTGATGCCACCCTTCTCAGCTCACACCAATGTAATAAGACTCAATACTTGAAGCCTCTGGCCAATCAACCAACACACCGACTCATCGAGTGGGTGCAATGTGGTAATAACAGCCAAAAGGTAATGCACATGCAAGTTTAAGTCCTATATTGTGTTTGTGTGTGGAGCTGAAATCTATATTTCTGTATGGGAGGAGAAGCAGGAGACTGATGCCAGATGTCTGCAGTATCTAGACTGAAAATAAAACCTCTGCTGAGGTCTCTATAAATATACTTGAGATCTTCTTCTTCTTTTTGCATTTCCCTTTAGGGGTCGCCACAGCAAGTCAGTTTCCACCTAACCATATCTGCTGCATCTTCTTCGGTCACGCCAACTATCTTCATGTCTTTCTTCACTGTATCCATGAACCTCCTCTTTGGTCTTCCTCTAGGCCTCTTTCCTGGTGGTTCCAGACCCAGTATCCTTCTTCCTATGTACACTCACTCTCCTCTGTATATTTTCAAACCATCTCAGTCTGGCCTCTCTGACTTTATCTCCAAAACCTTTAACATGTGCTATTCCTCAAATATACTCATTTCTAACCCATCTGTCCTGGTCACTCCCAGAAAGACCCTCAGCATCTTAAATAGATATTTGAATATCGAGTGTACTCTCATGGTTTGACCGGGGATCAGGCTTTGATGCCAAATGTTACATATGTTATTAAATTTGGCTTAAAAATGGGAGGATTAGAAACATTTCTACAGTGAAACCATCAACTTTGCATTTGACCACATTTCTCTCCAGACTGTTAATTTCTATAGTTGTTTGTTTATGGTTCCCTTTTTAATTTCCAGAGAGACTCGTCACTTTCCTTTTTGACGACTCTTGAGCTTAGAAGAGTTTTCCATTTTTGTCAACTGTGAAACACCTGAATATAAAGCAAATAAGTGTGACCCGGAGCCTATGAGATTGTCGATGTTTAATCCAGACAATGGTAATGAATAAAGTCAATGTTCCCAAATCAAAGCTTTTTCTTTTGAAATTTGGATTCTATTCTCCATTTAAAAAAAGGGCTTGGGCTATCACCTCTTCAAAAGTTGAAAAAAAAAAAAGTTCTGTCTATTGAGAACTAGCCCTTATGGAGCCTGGTTCTATAAGAAAAGACAAACTTCAAGTATCTTGAAACAAATCCCTGTGGGACCCCTTAGGCCAGTGTTTTACAAGAGATCTCACAAGCTGCTCGAGAGGAGGTTTGGTCTTATAAATTATGACCAACTGATGAGTTTGTAATTTTGACTCTTGGGGATAATCCTTCATTCAATTAAAAAAGAAACATGTGCATCTGGTTCAAATGTATCCTGCTGTAGACAAACAAAATACACTCACAAGACACACTGGCCAGAGGCTTTTTAGAGCTACAGAATTATTAGAGTGCCCTTCTTGTGGACAGATGAGTGTCTTCTTGTTGCAGAATGACTTACAGCATCGCTGCTAGCCATCTTCTCCTGTTCGTGGGGATGCCCTTTGCTTCTGTTGGTGTTTCAAAACACCTCTCTTGTTCAACAGGAAGATGAAGCAAAGCCATTCTGCCGGCAGAGCAACTTTGCCTCAGGCATCATGTTAAATTTTTTTCTTATTTTTTCAGTTTTCCCACCTTTCCCACCTTCCTGCTTTATCTCTGAGCCATTCGCTGCCTCCCAGACTGCTGAAATAGATATGATCTCTGAGGAGTTTGGTGGTGGAGAAAAACAGAATATAACTAAATAAATAGTTGAGTGTGTGGTAAGCTGCTGCTCTTCTGTACACAGAAAGTAAAACAAAAAGTAGAATCCTCAGATGGACGAAAGTTATCATTTCCACAGCGACAATCAAATGAACTCATCACTCCAAAAGAGTGCTCAACTGAAACAAAAGGCAGCAATCAGCTAATTAACACACAATTAACATCTGACTTATTAATTTCAACAGTGCAAATGAGCCAGGCAGTTATAGTACCTCATTAAAGCTGCATTTGTCAGAAGCAAATGACAGCGTCTTGATCATGGGCCAATGAGAGGTGTAGCAATGGCGGTTCTCTTCCTTTGATTTCACACACAGAGTTTCCCCTGCATGCTAAGGCGGCGTCAAGGATAAAACATGATCAGATACTTGAGTCCTAAATTTGAAAGCTATGGTGAATTGACAAATTGCCCTGGGACTCAATGTACGTGGTTTTACCGCTCTGCCTGTTGATCTCCTGCTCAATGCATCCCTCACTTATGAACATAACTTACACTCTTCCTCTTGTTGTAAGACCTGTGAAGGCAGGTCCAGCTGAGAATCATAATTTTGGATTTGGAAATGATGATTTCCAGCCTGGCTACTTCAATTAGCCGTGATCATCAACTTGGTGATCAATGCCCCAAGACGCCAACAGAATCACATTATCTTCAATAAACAGAGACTGAAGCCCAAGGCCATTTTATCTAGTTCCATACAATATCACAGCTGTACCTTGGAATTTTGTCCATAGAAGTAATGAACAGTCATGAACAAAGAGCGGCTATGCTCAATTAAGTGTAAATAGTTGAGTGCTGGAAACCCAGAGTTGTGAGGCTACATCAACAACCCAAAATACATATTTTACTGTCAGAGCAAACAAAATAAAAAATGCCTGGACATATTTCAATTATCCCCGAGCACTGACGTTGCTGAAGAACTCTTGAATCTTTATAAAGTCTCTAACAGTGAACAATGTCTTGTTTTTGTGCTGCCAGACATGTTTTTATTCAAAGGCTTATTTTGGAGTTAATTCCTTCGGAAAAACCTGCCACTGATCATCCTCCATCCTGATGCTAATGCTACCAGAGATACAGAGCATCTGTTGAAAATCGCCCAGCGGACCTTCCACCTCTTGGCATTCTTCTCCTCGCTCTGTCGTTCACAGACTATTAGAGCGTTTATGCCGGCGATGGAGAGGGAGCTGCTGAACTCATTTCACAGGTTAATTAGAACAAAAGGATCAGCCTTTCGGTGGGCGAGAGGCTTTCGATTATTGAAAGGTTGCGGCTTGCTCTCGTTCCTGCAGGCCTCCGGTGAGAGGATTGAGTATATTGGGCTCTACCGCGGATAAATGCCACCTATCAATCACCTGATCACGCCTGGCTGCCATCATTAGCGTGTTGTGATTGAAAGCTAAGCTTTGTAATCATCCTCAGGCAAATGCAGAGTGAGGTTATTAATATTCCGCATGTCTGCGGGAAATGAGATGACAAGTTGGGTCAACGTTTTAAAATTACAACGAACAGAAACTCGAGAAGTCGAAAAGCAAAGACCCAACAGGGAGAGGAAAACATGGTGAGAGTGCAATGCTTTTAAAAAAGTTTGCACACAGATCCTGAAAGAATACCATAGATAACCATCTGAGGGAGGTGTACCTCAATGCTTTCATAAAAAGATCTTTATTCAGTGATAAAGAAAAGAAAATAACTCGAGATGGGGTTGATACAAAACTGTAGGGTCTGCAAGTATAGGTCAGATTCCTATTCTTCCTGCAGACACGAACTACAGCTAAATATTTCTCCTTCTCCATTCAGTACTCCAGTACTGCTTTTGACCCTGAATGAATCACTTATGGTTACCTTGCTATTAAGGTGTTGATGTTCTGACAGGTTTCTGGGAACCTTTCAACCATTACATGACCCAGCAGAAAAGTTGGTCTGATCTGCATTGTATCATCATTAGACCCACTCTGTGGCTTTACATTGATCAACTACATATGGATAAAGGTCGTAAATTTATCTGGTTCCTCCTTTTGAGCTTCTTCATGGATAAAACTGCATCTTTTTATTTTCTTTTTTTTTATTTTTTTTATTTTATTTATTTATTTATTTCGGTCACAGTGCAACCTCATATCAATGAAATAAAGAAAACAACCATATTCCAGCAAAGGACCGAAAAGGTAACGGCTGAAGCAAACGCTTATTACGCCGACCCTTTTTTTTTTTTTTTTTTTGTCATAATAAAAGCAAAAAGACATAAGTAAATACTAAGTCATCATAATTGTTATAACACATAACATAATAATATCATAATACATCATAACATAATCATAACACATCATAACATATAACATAATCATAATACATCATAACATATAACATAATCATAACACATATTCGTAACACATAATCATAATCATAACACATCATAATTGTTTACTTTTTATAGAAGCTTGAATTTAACCATCAAGACTTGCATATTTTTTAAGTATTAATAACTTAAATTTCTTTTTTAAACATAAAAGATTTATACATAATTTAAGTTCATCATTACAATTATTCCAAAGATCCACACCTTTAATAGAAATACAGAATTTTTTAACATTTGTTCTAAATTTATTTTTAATGAACACATCATTTCCTCTTAGTTCGTATGGACTTTTCCTAATAATAAACATATTTTGTAGAGAGTTTGACATCATGTTTTTTTTTATCTTAAACATAAATTTTAAAGTGTGTAATTCCACTAAATCATAGAACTTTAATGTTTTTAAATTTATAAATAGATTATTGGTAGGTTGATTATAAGATGAGAATGTTATTGCTCGTATTGCTTTTTTTTGTAAAATATAAATTGGTTTTGTGTTAGTTTTGTACGTATTTCCCCAAATCTCGATACAATAAGTTATATATGGAAGTACTAATGTATTATATAACATAAACAAACTTTTTTTATTTAGGACAAATCTGAATTTATAAATGATTGCTATTACTTTAGACAGTTTATTTTTTGTATAATTTATGTGTGATTTCCAGCTTAATTTGTGATCTATAATCATTCCAAGGAACTTACTGTCGTAAGCTCGTTCCAATGGGGTGTTATTAAGCATAATTTGAATTTGTTTAGGTACTTTTAATTTTGTAAATACTATAAATTTCGTTTTTTCAATATTTAATGATAATTTATTTATGTCAAACCATATTTTTATTTTACTCAATTCTCTTTCAACTGATTGTATCATTTGGTTCAGGTCTTTTCCTGAAAAGTAAAGAGTAGTGTCGTCTGCAAACAGTACATAATTTATTAGTTTGGATGTGTAACACAAATCATTGATGTACAGGATAAAGAGTTTAGGCCCCAGCGTTGAGCCTTGTGGAATTCCACATATGACTTTTAATAAATCAGATTTTTCCTCCTTTATTTGTACATATTGATATCTATTTTCTAAGTAGCTCTGAAGCCATGTATATGCAGCTCCTCGAAAACCAAATCTGTCTAGTTTGCTCAGTAATATATTATGATCTATGGTGTCGAAAGCTTTCTTAAGGTCTATGAAAATACCGATGCCATAATTATTTGAGTCTATTGATGTAGTAATATTTTCTATTAGTTCTGTAACAGCCATATTAGTGGATCGGTTTTGTCTAAACCCATATTGTTTGTCACTAAGGAGCTGGTGTTTCTCTATAAATTTATCTAATCTTATTACAAATACTTTTTCTATTATTTTTGAAAACTGTGGAAGTATGGATATAGGCCGATAATTTGAAAATAATTGTTTATTGCCATTTTTATAGACTGGAATAACTCTAGTTATTTTCATTTTTTCAGGAAATTTACCAATTTGAAAAGACTTATTGCAAATATATGTTAGAGGCTGTGCAATATGTTCTATTGTATTCTTTATTAAATTCATATCAATGTTAAGTGTATCTTTAGATGTTTTTGATTTAAATTGCTTTACTATTTTAATTATTTCATTTTCATTTGTTGGGTTTAAATAAAATGTAAAAGGATTTCTGTTTACAGCATCACTTGGACTTATGTTATGCTTCTCAATACTTTCAGCCAAGGTATTTCCTACATTAACAAAATAATGATTAAATCCTTCTATAATTTCTTTTATATTTTCCAGCTTTGAGCTTTTGTTCATGAATTGTTTTGGTATTTTATATTTTTTATCTTTTATTTTAATTATTTTATTAATGACATTCCATGTTCCCTTAATATTTTCTTTTTGTTCTTCAAATAATTTATGAAAGTATTCTTTTTTGGTTTTCCGCAAAATACTAGTCAATTTGTTTTTATAATTTTTATATTTTATTTCAGATTCCTTGGTTTTGTGTTGAATAAACTTTTTATATAACATATTTTTCTTCTTAGATGCATTTTGTAATCCACTTGTTATCCATGGCTTCATTTTAGAATTTTCTTTAAGTCTTACCTTTTTTAATGGGCAGTTTTTATTGTAGATTTCTAAAAACATGGATATAAAAATTTCATACGCTTCACTTGGGTCAGTTTGGTTGTAGACCTCGTCACAAGTCACAAGTTGCCATTGACGAAGAATTACAAGAGATCCGCAAATCGCTGACTTTTATGTCGGAAGAAATGACTACAGTAGTTCAGCAGCAAAAGAAGCTAATAGCCCTGATGAATGAAGTGGCAGAATTAAAGCAAATAATAAAGACGAAAGACGCCGTTATTTCTGGACTGGAACGAAGAGTTGATGACTTGGAACAGTATACTCGGATGGAGGATATTATTGTGAGTGGACTGGAAACTAGACACCGCAGCTATGCTAACGCTACAGCACAGGCCGAAGAGGAGAACGCGACGCCAGAGGAGCAACAAACTCTGGAGAGGCAAGTCATTCAATTTCTGGCAAATAAAGACATAAAAGTTGATCCAGAGAACATATCCGCTTGTCACACACTTCCGAAGAAGGAAAAAAACGCAAAACCAAACATTATTGTGCGTTTTGTTAACAGGAAACACAAAATAGAGCTATTACGACAAGCTAAGAAGTTAAGAGGCACGGGAGTATATCTGAATGAACACTTAACAAAAAGACGTGCAGACATCGCAAGACATGCAAGAAACTTGCGAAAACAGAAAAAAATACAAGCTACGTGGACTCGGAACGGGCAAGTGATGATTAAACTCAATGGTACGCCAGAAGAAGCGAAAGTGATCACGATAAGAGAGCTGAAAGACCTGAATCCGTATGAATAATTATTTGGATTATGTTACTTTAAAAAAGGATTATGATTTCTCGGAAGATTGTAAAGAGCGCTTGATGATGCACGGATTACGCATCGCGGAAAAGGAGACAGGTGAACATATGTGCACTGAACACAAGACAAACTATGACTTGTATTGATCAACAACTTGATCCAGAATTATATTTCTACAATAACTTGGACTTAAGCTGTGACTATTACACAAGCGAACAATTTATAGAGAACGTTAAACTGGAGAAAAACTTTTTTTCTTGGTGCCATAATTTCAGAAAATCAGGAGCAAAAACACACAGAATTGGTGGCCGCTAAAAGCTGAGTGGAAAGGGGAAAAAAGAATCTAACCCTGAACTGTGTTGTACAAATGGTCTTTTGAAAACATCTTTATAGGGAATACAAGTGCTTTTAGCTCCATGTTTATGTTATTTTACCAAAAGCTTTAAAGGAATCCAACTCAATTGCAGTGCATGGACTGAGATAAATACATGTTTGGCCTCAGCAGAAGAAAGGAATGAATTAGATTTAAGAAAACTAATGTAATACAAGTCTTAAATTCTCAATCCTCTCAAAATGAAATATAAAAAAAAGAAGTTAGTGTGGGATTTTAAGACAATTTGGTTCATTAAATCCGTTTTATCAACTTCAATTGCATAAACCCTCCTCTAATTTTAAAAAGTCATCTTCCCTAATATGTTTAATTTCATTAATTCATTATTAGTACAAATGTTGCATGGACATCAGACCAGTAGTTAGCAGTGGTTGCACAATCATACTGTACTTTTTTTCTCTTCGTTACATTAGTGACAAAATAAGCAGCTGATTTTAATCCTGTTCTCCCAAATTTTGTTTTACACATCACCAGCTAACAGTTAAATGTTCCTAGGACGTTCTGGGAAGGTTTTTCAAAGGTTAGCGGAACGTTCCTTAGAGGTTATTTTTGGTTCTCCAAAGGTTCAAATCGAAAGTTCTATGACAGTAATGAAATGCTATTTTTTTGGTTTTCAGAACATTGCTTTAACCTTAATTTTAACCATACCATTTGGAATTTGGTTCTCTCAATGTTCTGGGAAGGTTAGGTTTTAACATAACCACCAACTAACGTTTAGGGAACGTTAATTTTTGGTTAGGTAAAAACAAACCTTTAGATAACTTCAGGCTAACGTTCCTTGGAGGTTCTCTGTTTGCTGGGTCCTTAGCATTTGTGGTTATTGCTTGATGACATCTTCCAAATTTAAATGAAATGTTTATTTTTCTATCCCTGTGTGCTTTGTTTTCCATGTACAGGCCTAATCTAAATGTTCAAGAGAAACATTTTGTTTCTCTTGACAAATGAGTTTTTAAGAAGATTCCCTCACTGACAGTCTGCATCAAAGGAGGGAAAAACTTTACTTTGTTACTGATGTCAGGGATTGGCTCAAGAACCCGACAAAACAGAAGACAAGAAAGGCAGGCGGATGGTTTAATGCCTTTTATTAACAATAATCTTAATATAACTAACAATAAAAAGGAGCAGAGCTTGGAGCATGTCTGTCCCAGGCGGCAGCCAGAAGGAAGAGAGACGCAGCTGCTCTCATTCAATCCACTTTGAGGCCACAGACTCTCCCAGAAACTTTGTGGCAACGGAGCCACCATCTCCTGCACACAGGAGAGAGATAGAGTGAGAGAGAGACAGACAGCAGCAGGAAAGGGCCCGGGGCCCTCACACTGAATGTATTAAGTATTGACTTCAACACAAGTTGCTACTTTGTGTAGTGGAGAGATGTGGACCAGAAGCAGAAATGAAGTCGTTGCAGGTTTCCTGGCCTTTTCCTTGTCTTTTTTCTGCTCTCAGGTAAGGAGTAAAATGCACATTGTGATATTTTGAGTTGTGGTAAAGACATCAAACATTCCAAAGATTTAGGCATTTTCATCCCCTGAAATTTTGATTGGCAATTTTGCAATTTAAATTCACAGATACTAAAAATGTTGGCTTACTTATTTACAAAAGAAAATGGCTTATGATCACTTGAAATCAAATCTTTTGTCAACAGTTAAAGTTCGGCAACACAAAAATAGAAGTGAAACAGTTTGAGGCTAAACGTATTTTTCTCTCCAACCTGACAAACGAAACATACCAATAGCAGGTTTCATTTACTGGAATGTAGATCTCTGTGTACATCTTGCAAAGTTGAGCGTTGACATATAAAATAACTTTTCAATTGCTGAATTCAGCGATGACACCTCTATCCTAAAGATGCCAGCTCAGAAAATAATGTTAGCCTGTGAGAGGCTGATGTGTTACAGTCTCTTCCAGGCGTCTTTGGTTGGTTCCACTCCACTACATCGCACAGGTTGACATCAATTTTCTGGAAAATAAGAGGGAGGATTTCCAGGGAACCAGGAATCCTTGTTCTTTGCTTCAGCTGAGCATGTTCAGCTTGACCAGCAAGACATTTTCTTGGGGATATTACACACCCTCTGAACTTTCCATCAGTCACAGCAGGATAAAGTTTTCAGCCTTTGAGACGATGGCTAGAGGCAGTGGTAGCAAGTTGGTGACAGGTTGGACTCAACCATCATGAGTACGAAGCATAAAGTCCTAGTTGTATGGACCCCTGAACTCCACAAACAGAGCATTACGTTTGGACAGTGTGGATATAAATTGCTATCTTTCCCAGCAGATAGCTCATCTTCTCCCAAGAAGACTGGAAGCTTATTTGGCGGTGATGTTGTGCGGACAGTTGCTGACAGGTCCATTTTGCACACTGTGCTGCATAAAGCAAAACTCAGTCTGAAACACGGAAGTATTTCTAAAAAAAAGTTACAAAACTTGAGTTTCTAACTTCTTTCACAACTGCAAAATTATACTTTGTAGTTATCAACTTTGGCTAAGTTTATTTTTTAAAGGAAAAAAAAATGTTTAAATGTGTATGGACATTTTTTTTTTAACTGTGTACAGCCCAGCTACTTGATGTCTCTATGGAGCAAGTGTAAAGACCAACTTTAGTCTTTGCTGCATTTTATCTCCAACTAATACCAAATCTTACTTGTTGGTGAACCAGAAAGTTCACCAAATTTTTAATAATTTTTATTCCCTTATTTAGGTTTTTGTTGATTGCACTTTTTTATAACCTTGAGTCCAACCTGTGGAGGTAGATCCATACGGTATCTACACACATACATACTTGTTGTTGGGAGCAATTTTGTAGCGACCAATCAACCTAATAAGAACGTTTTTGGAGAGTGGGAGGAAACCGGAGCACCTGCAGAAAACCCACGCATACATGGAGCGAAAAATGGAAAGTCCAAAAGGAAAGGCTAGTGATGCCCCCACTAACATCTCAACCTGAATTTGGTTGATGATTTACGACCATTATGAAACAATATGAATAAAAATCTAAAATAATTTCAGTCAAGAAATATTCAATGCTTTTTCTTACTCCTTAATATTATGTACTTAGTTTTGACCAGGGTTGGGCAAACTTTTTGGTTTGTGGGCCACATTGAGTTCTGACAACAGGGCCGGAACAAGAGCAAATGGATGGCATGCTTTGTTAACCGCTAGGGTAGACCGATAGAACGGCGCGCTAGATTTTAAACAAGCACGCTAAATGTTATATCAAGAATGTTAAATTTCAAATCTAGCGGCGCTAGGTCTGAAATCTAGTGCAATAGCGCTTAAAAATGTGCATTTAGCGGCGCTAGATTTGAAATCTAAGCGCTTGATGTAACATTTGGCTTGTTTTGACATTGAACACGCTTGTTTACATGTGTGTATTGGGCCCGATGGCTTTCCATATTTGTGGACACTGTTTATTTTGACAGCAAGCGCATCACGCAGACACACACATTTTGATGAGAGCAGTGTTGCTGTTTTCTCAACAAAACCAATAAATCTAGCGTGCGCCGTCTAGTGATGAAACATCAGAATTGCAGGGGAAATAAAACTAACAAGGTTTATTTCATTTTTTCAAGTTTGGCTGGCCGGATCAATGGGTTTAACAGGCTGCATTTGGCCTGCAGGCCGTAGTTTACCGATGCCTGGTTTAGACCATTTGATTTGTACCACATACATCTTTCTACCTACCGTTAAGCAAATATTTGCATTTGCAAACACCATTTAATTTTATTGTGTAATTTCACCGCGACATGATGCATTCTGGCCCCAGTTGTCAGAACGATTGATGCCTCAAATCGAGATGGAAGAATCACCTTACAACGTATCTACATTGAGATGGTAACTTGTTAGAGTATGGAAAAGCAGAGGTGTGCTCTTGCAAGAGAACCTGTAAAAGAAAACAAACTCAAAGAATTTTTCACAGCCCTTGTTCTTCTGTTGTTTTTTTTCTTTTTAAACCCAGCTGTTCGTATACCTGAGTGCAATGGTAGCTCAATAAATTCTCCAATGCACAAATATTACTTCTCTTTTTTTTTTTTTTTTTTTTTTTTTTTTTTTTTACAAATGAAGTGTAGAATTCAAGTTGGAGCAAAACATATATGGTGACAAAAGTTGTCTCCAGCAGTTTGACAGCTCACTGAGCCGCATCACAGTGCTGCTGCAGTTGTTCCATAGTAAAGTACATCCTTCACTACTCCTTTTCGAGAGGTTTGATCATATATATAAAGTCCTCTTGCTTGGGGACAAAATACTGCATTCTGAATTGACAATGTCACCTGCTGTACAAAGGACTCACTTAGACAGCACACTCATGCCAGGAATGCAGGGGTGTATTTTAGAAAGGTTTGCCAGCAGAGGAAACTTAGATGGAAGACTTTTCCAACAAACTAACAAATTATCTGCGGTTTGCACCTCTATATCTGTTCAGTTCTCATGAGATGTAGGCAGTGTGATCTGGGTCCACAGAGCAGAAAGAGACCACACAGACATTCAAATGGGATTAGACTACTTGCAAACAGGAGATCTGAATCTGAAAATCTAACATTTTGATTTTCCGTTCTGTTGTCTTCCGCTTATCCGGGGCCGGGTTGCGCGGGCGACAGCCTTAGACGAGAAAACCACGCTTCTCTCACCCAGCTGCATCCTCCAGCTCACCCGAAGGGATTCTGAGTCATTCCCCAGCCAATGTGGGACATAGTCTCTCCAGCTGGTCCGGGGTCTTGCTCTTGGTCTCCTCCTGGTGGGACGTCCCCGAAAAACGTGAGGTGTTTTGCTTTCATTTTCAGAAAGCAAAAAATCTCCTATGTAATTTAGCTATTGGCCAAAATATTTTCACTGATTTTATGATTCACCTTAGTCTCGGGTGAGACAAGGCTGTTAACGCTGGGTTTTCTGTCTGGAGTTAGCATATTCTACCCCTATACGAATGAGTTTTTTGAGGGTATTCCGCTTTCTTCCCACTTTCTAAAAACATGCACGTTAGGGTAAGGCCACTATGAAATTGCCCTTAGGAATAAGTGCGTGTGTATGCATGGATGAACCCACAGCACACTGGCAACTTGTTCGGATGTACCTTGCCTCTTGCCTGAAATCAGTTGGTATAGGCTCCGTCAACCCCCTTGATCCTGTTAGGGATAAGTGGTTCAGAAAACGAAACAAAGCCTTATTTTGCTCACGTTTCTTAATAACTTCAACCTACTTGATTAGTGGCTTGGTTTTGAGAGGATGCACGTTTATCATAAAAAGTTGCTAATGTATGCCACTCAATAGAAATATATTTCTTTGACATGTGGTAGGTACCTTATGGGTCATGATCTCTTGCAGACTCCGAGTCTTCTACTCAGATTTTAAAATACCCAAACATATTTTCTAAGAAGAACAAGCATTATGAACTGATTTTTTTTGACAGATGATGACACTGGTCTGGGCATTTGAGCAATTGTTCTGTTGCAGTGATGCTCATTTAATTGATTGTATTTTTGCCACAGTTTTTTGATCCAGGATTGTGACACAGAATGGAGTCTCAATTGAGCACATGTCTGGTTTTACTGGAAGACCACACATTTTGTTTTGTTAATGATGATCCAAAGAAAAAAGGGAATTAATTGAAATATTAACAAGTGTTAAGGATTTATTGGCTGGCATTGTGATAGATTAACTCAATTATTTGGATGAAATTCTACACTGGCTTCATACTGTATTTGTGGTCTCAATAAAATCCCTCAATCAAATCAACACAATTAGGTCTCCAATCTTTCGTTTTGTATCTGAACCGCTTATCTGTGACAGGGTCGTGGGAGGTGCCAGATGCTATTCTGGTGAATTCTATTCTCTCGCTTTTAGGTGAGATACCAACACACCCCAAACAGGTTGCCAGTCTGTCGTAGGGCCACACACACAACCATCCACACACATTCATTCCTTGGAGCAATTTTGTTGCAACCAATCAACCTAACAGATCTTTGGAGGGTTTTGGAGGAAACCCAGGTATGCACGGGGAGGACGTGCAAACTCCACACAAAAAGGACAGTGTTCCGAGCCTGATCCCCACCCGGGATTCAAACCCAGACCTGTTGTGATCCCTGCTCCTGCTTCTAAGAGGGTGTCTGTCTCCACGGCAACTTGTTGACCACGTGCAGACCATCAGCATTCAGCAAGCTAATTAAGCCAACCTGCACCCCCAGCCTGTGTCAGATTGTTGAGTTCCATGCAGTAACAAGAAGTCTTTAGTGGATCTTCGCGGATGTTCTTGCCTGTGGTCTCATATTCTGTTTTCCTTTGTTTAAGAAAACTAGCCTGCCTTGGATAACCCGCCTGCCTCAGACAAACTGCCTACCTCAGAAGAAACCGCTTGCTCCGAAGAATCTGATTTTACCTGCTATGAGGCTACTGTGCTTGACCGACTAGTATCTGTCTATTTCTGATTTTTTTTTTTTTTTACCATTTGTGCAGTTTTTGGTCATAAAAAAAAAAATCTAAATTTGTCAAAAAATAGTCGTAGAAATATTTTAAACAACACTACAACACTAGAATGGAATGAACACCTAAATGGATTTGTCTGTTTGGATACTACAATTTTCTTGTGTTGAGGACATTTTGTTCTGTGATTTTGAGAGAGGCAGCTATGACTTAAACAGTGCTATTTGTTTTTTTTTTTCTTCTTTAAAGCGGCAGCTGCAGAGTTTCAGGGCAGTGAACTAGAAAATGACATTTTAAAATCATCTGCGGAGTGCTGCGGCTTTTCCTCAGTGAGGTGAACATTAACACCGTCAGCCTCTTCCTCCACAAGACAACACATCAAACCAACTTAAAGACGCTGCTGTTGGAGCGACTAATCTCTACTTCTGTTCTTATAACCACCAGTAATGAGCTCAGCCATCAGCAACATTTTAATTCACTCTTTCACAATTTCTAAAGATAAAACTTGAACCCGCAAATCAAAAACTGTGAGAGAGTAAAGATGTCGGTGACTAGTGAAACAAAGTTTGTCACAGCTGGCCTTTTTAAAAAGTACTTTGCTGGTTTGGTGTTTAAAGGATTGACAGAGCCCCACCACTCAAATACTGTATATCTCATCACCTTTAAAATCTAGCAAAGCTTCCGTTGCCTGAAAATGATGAAATCTGTAGTCGAAAAGCTAGACTTTTACCCTATTTTTTACATTAATATTAAAATGAATCATAAAGTAATCAAATATTAATCTTTTCAATGCAACTTTTTCCTCAGCATTGTATTAATCTTTTCTTCAACAACCAAGAGGAATTCATTGACTTTATCTCAATAAAGGCTGTATTGTTATTGAGTTATGCCATCATACAATTTATTAGCTGCATACGCGCAATTATGAAAGTTGTTTGGTTTCTGTTCAGTTGTTCTCCCATTACGCCCATTACGTGATGCCCATTTGTCATCCCGGGTTTGCCCAATACAGGGCCATTTGTCGTCTGGGGTTGGCCCTTTATGGGCCCATTCGTCGTGCCGGGTCCGCCCTTTACGGGCCCATTCATTGTCCCGGGTCTGCTCTTTACGGGCCTACTCGTCTGGACTGCCGAATGCGGGAACCTTCTTCACCGGTGGGATCTGTCAAGGACACCCCGTGTCTCTTTTCCGGGAGAGCCCTCATCGCACAGTGGTGTAGGCTGACACACCACCACACCACACACCACCATGCCACCACCCCATAGTTCAACGGGAGGGCTTCCCATTGTGAGTCTCGGCTGCTGCTGCCGTTTCTGCTCTGGCTCTCCTATTTCTGACCCCAGCTGCCTCTTATATAGTAATAAGGGAGTGCAACACTTATTAGTAGCTGGTGAAGTAAATGAAATAATTAAGACAGTTAAAACAGGCTAAAAACACATTTAAAATGTGCAGTGTAAAACTATGAAAACCATGCAATAAAATACTCCACCTGCTATATTTGGTTATAAGTCTCAGATTTTGGGGCCTCAGAGATGGATCTATAATGTGTAGGTGGTCCAACTGACATAACTACTTAGAAACACAGTGACGCAAATTTCACTAGCAGAAAAAAGTTATTTTAGAGTCGATTTTTAGAAAAAAACAAAAACAAAAAGAAGAATTAATCAGAATGAATCACTTTATTGTGTAGACCTATTTTAATCCTTTACAAGCATCTTAGATCTTAACAGACTATCACAACCCATAAAATGTGAAATACAGAGGAAATAACTGATAGCAGACAGGTGTAGCCACTGCTGCTTTTTCTGCATGTGCAACACGTGACAAAAGTAAATTGGGCATCATTGTGAGCATCCATATCCCTCTGTGACACAAACAGGTCCTGACTTGGTCTGACTGTCTCAGGCGGTGCGTGCCGAAGGTCACAACACAGACAATTTTTACCCATTATGGAAAAAAAAAAGCACACATCTCCTCATTTTCAGTCTTAAAAACACAATTTAGCACACAGCTGACTGACGACAGCGAACCAATTCCTGCTCGGCTTGGAAAATGTCTTGATCCATGATGACCGTCTGCAGGCTATCCGTCACATGTGATTGTTTTCGCTCTTTGCTCGTTACTGATTTGTCTCATTAGTCAAGCATATGTGTGGATTGTGCTGTCGATCCCAATCAGCTGATTTGGAGCTGTGCCTTCTCTCCTCAGAGAGCTACCTCCCACTATCTGTCCTCTTCATCGTCTCAAATACAGCGATAAAGTTCATTAGCAAATAAATATGCTTTAATTTTGGGCAGTTTTCTCCTTGTTTTGTTCAACCTTGATTTTTTTATTTACATGTTGTTGCTTGTTTTTAATTTCTTTGGGTTTTTGTTAATTTTTTAGTCAATTTTATTTTTAATAGAAAGTTATTTTATCTTAGATTTTCCTAATTTTTGCAACAAAAACTCACTTTTTGTTCACAAATTAAAAGCTATTGAAAGGGTAGCTTTGTTATATGCAATCACTTAATTTGTAATTGCACACAAGTGCAGTGTCGTGATTAGGAATCATAAAATTTGTGAAAATTAGAAGAAAAAAATGCAATCGTGAAATTTCTAGTGTATTTACCAAATAATTTAAAATGACAAACACCACTGATGAACTGATTGTTTTTTGTTTTATAAACTCATTAAATCATGAGTTTGATTATTTTCTATTAGTGTAAAGGTCAGATTTAAAAGTCAATACTTGGCTAAATTAATCAAATCATAGCGTAATTTAAAAATCACCATGCTTTACTAACAATTTTAATAGAAATGCTATTATTAATTTTAATAGTCTTAACATTTATTAGAAACAAAAGATAATGAAAAACACTGTCTTTTTACCAATCGTTTGCAGAAAAAAATAATTAAAACTGCTAGTGTTTTAATTATTTTTTAAAAGTTGCCAAATATTACCACTGTTAGGTTTAAAATGGGAGACCATGGTCCTCGCCCGGAAAAGGGTGGAATGCCCCCTGCGGGTCATGGACAGGGTCCTGCCCCAAGTGGAGGAGTTTAAGTATCTTGGGGTCTTGTTCACGAGTGGGGGAAGAATGGAGCGGGAGATCGACAGGCGGATCGGTGCGGCATCAGCAATAACTAGGACGCTGCATCGGTCCGTCGTGGTAAAGAGAGAGCTGAGTCGAAAAGCAAAGCTCTCGATTTACAAGTCGATCTACGTTCCCACCCTCACCTATGGTCACCAGCTGTGGGTGGTGACCAAAAGAATGAGATCGCGAGTACAAGCGGCCGAAATGAGCTTCCTCCGCAGGGTGGCTGGGCTTTCACTCAGAGATCAGATGAGGAGCTCTGCCAGCCAGGAGGAGCTTGGTGTCAAGCCGCTCCTCCTCCAGGTTGAGAGGAGCCAGATGGGGTGGTTCGGGCATCTGGTCAGGATGCCCTCCGAGCGCCTCTCGGGCGAGGTGTTTTGGGCACGTTCCACTGGGAGGAGACCAAGGGGCAGACCTCGGACCCGCTGGAGAAACTATGTCTCACAGCTGGCCGGGGAAAGACTTGGGATCCTTCCGGGTGAGCTGGAGGATGCAGCCGGGGTGAGAGAGGCCTGGACTATTGATGATGACGAAATGGAACAGAAGTTTAAAATCTTTTAAGATGAGACGCCAATGATATCCTAGTTTGACCATACGGTTACGCACAGGTAACTAAACTGGGAATGAGTTTCAACAGCAGTTGAAACTACTTATTCTTTGTGACGGATCGTTGTAACTGCCTTCATGTATCTCGTATGTACATACATAGAATTCCAGTATTAGTCTCTTTCAAATTATATCTCGAGTCTTCTGAATTGCTCATTTCCTAATCGTGTCGTGGGGTATACCGAATCCTACCCTGGCGATATGCAGGGTATACCCAGAACAGGTTGCCTTGTTGAGGGGCCACACACACACAATCATCCACCCACAGTCATCCCTAGACATAATTAGGTACTAGCAAATCAACCTAGGGCGGAAGGAAACCGGAACACCCAGCGAAAACCCACACATACATGGGAAGAACATGCAAACTCCACACAGAAAGGCTAATATCCCAAGCCTCGTCGTCACTCCGGTACTCGAAACCTGACCCGCTTGGTGTAAGGCCACTATGCTAATTAGTGCCACCCATGAAGTGTTGTTTTCTTAAAACAAAAAAAACCCCAAAACAAATTGTAGAATGTTTTTTAATATGCTTGAATTAAATTTTTTTTTAGAAAACATCATGTTTTGGGTGTGATCTGGGTCACATCTCTGCTGTCTTCTTCAGTTTTTTCCTTCATATTATAAATGATTTATTAGATCTTTTCCAACTCCTTTGTTTTTGCTCTTGTTTTCTTCTTCATCAAAGATGAAACCCGTTGTTTTTTGTCTTTGTTCTCCATGTCTGGCACTTCATTCCCTTTCATCCCAATATTCCTCTTGATTTCCTCATTCATGTCACTTTCTCTGCAGTTTTCTACTTTAATTGTTAGTTGTGTTACATCATAAAAATTGTTTTGTTGAACACAACGACATGATTACACTGTTTTAGAACAATTGTTTTAATTCTTTTTGTGACAATTTATTTGACTTCTGTAAAGTTTTACATTTACTTTTTGCTCTTTGTTTAGATTTTTCCAAAAGATCGGAGGTTTCTTTTTTACACAGAGGTAACAAATTATCGCATAAATGTCTAACTTAAGTGTGTGTGCATGAATGTGTGCAATCAGAGAGAGAGAAAGTGAGCAAGAAAAGCTTGTCAGCAGCTCTTGACAAAGTCGCCATTGGCAGTGCGGCTCCTCATCATCTTCACATCGGGATAAAATGAGCCCATGAGACCAGTGGCCCCGAGTCCCTCAGTAGACTTAATTTAACAGAGTTAAAATCAATTTCTCTGCTCTCTCCAGGGTCAAATTAACTGTCTCCTTCTATGAAGAAGCACCGACGATTTGACAGCTTGTCCAGTTCCCGGCTGTGTCCGTCTGTCTATCGGTTGGCAAACGGCTTTTTATTTCTCATCCAATCTCCGATTCTAACTGGAAACACGAGTCGACTGCATGGCGAGCTTCGATCTGCCAAGAAAGTAACTGGATGTTGATGCCGCTCTCACCATTCTCCACGTCTCAGCGTGAGGGGCCCTCAGTAATTGCTCTTATTTGTTGTGACACACAGGGAAGATGACATGAGATGAAATCGAGTGTTTTGCCCTGCAATGAATGCAACACTGATGTAAGATTCAAGGGCTGATTTCAACCAGAGTTACAGAGTCGCTCCGCTCTCTGGCACAGCCCATTTGTCTTCAGAACATTAAAAATTTTTTGCAGCAGTTTAGTAAACAAGATGAGTCTGCTGCCTCTGCATCTTCTGACAAAGATGATGAAACCTTTCAAAGCCACTGCTCTAATAGTTGGCTCTGGCCTCCACAGCTCCTCCAGCAGGTTGGTAAAAACACTCCTGTTTACATGTTTTTTTGGATTTAAGTCAATTTGAACCCCTACGGTGGTCTTTGAGACGGTCTGATTTTCTATTTGAAAAGTAAAAAAAAACCAAAGATGTTACACCGTGGGCACAAAAGCCTCACACAGTGCACAACACAAACAGTGTTTACGCGGTTGTAGCGTGCTTAAGAAAACGTGAATTTTGTCAAACTGCCAGATTTTAGAATAAAAGAGGGGAATAATTCCTTTTATTAAAAAATGTAGAATCAATAAATAGTCTAGAATATTCTTCTCACTCTTATGAAGTTTTCATCTTCTGTATTTCATAAATAATCAATAAATTACCTAAAAGATGATGAGCATGAATTTACGTAACCTTCTGAGGAGAAACTCCCCCTGTTCAAATTAGTTTTATCTCACTTTTGACCTCATTCATCCTTCCCCTTCATTTACTGTCCTTTCCCTCGACCTTTCAAATCATTTCATCATTCATCTCAACTGTTTCGTTTTGTTGGGTTTCCATCTTCCCTCCCTCTTCGCTTACATGTCAATACTTTGTCTCATTTATCTACTCATTGCATCCCTTCTAAAATTATCATCTACATTCCTTGGAAACGTCCTAATTCAACTTTGATCGGTTATTTTTTTCTGCAATCCTTTGCACTTAAATGTTGCCTCGTCCAACACTTCTTCTTTCGGCATTTCCCTTCAGGGGTCGCCACAGCAAGTCAGTTTCTTCCATCTAACCATACCTGCTGCATCTTCTTCGGTCATGCCAACTATATTTATGTCTTCCTTCACTGTATCCATGAACCTTTTGTTTGGTCTTCCTCTAGACCTCTTTCCTGGTGGTTCCAAACCCAGCATCCTTCTGCTGATGTACTCTCTTTCCTCTACTCATGTTCAAACCATCTCAGTCTCTAGCCTCTCTGACTTTATCTCCAAAACCTCTAACATGTCCTGTTCCTCTGATCCTGTCCATCCTGGTCACTCCCAGAGAGATCCCCATCATCTTCATCTCTGCTACCTCCATCTCTGCCTCCTGTTTTTTTCTCAGTACCACTGTCTCTAGACCAAACAGCATGGCCGGTGTCACCACGGTTTTGTAAATTTTACCATTCATTTTAGCTGAAACTCTTCTGTCACACATCACACCTGATACTTTTCTCCACCCGTTCCAGCCTGCCTGCACATGCTTCTTCACCTCTTTTCCACACTCTTCATTGCTCTGGACTGTTGATCCTACATACTGTAAATACACAACTGCAGAAATTGTTACCAATACAGGCCCATGCTCAGCTCCCAAACTGCAAACAGACCCAAATGAAAGCTTGCATTTGACGTCATCTCAATTTGACGAACGTTCTCTTATCCATTTCATTTGTACCTGACTGGAGTGAAATGAAAATCGAGTGAAGACTCTATGTGGCCCCAGCCTGGCTGGCCAAATACATAAAAATTTGCTGCATATTTGCTTAACAAAGAAAAATGATTAGTTATTACGATCTTGTCTGTTTAAAATGAGCTTCCTCTGCAGGGTGGCTGAGCACTCAGTCAGACATAGGGTGACTTTGGAGAAGAGCTGTTACTCTTTGGCTCAAGAGAAACCGGATGAAGTGGTTTGGACACCTGGTTAGGATGCCTCCTAGGGTACGTACCTTGGGCACATCCCTTTAGGAAGAGATCTAGAGGCAGACTCGTGACTCGTTGGAGCGGCTATGTTTCACAAGTGGTCAAGGAATGCTTCAGCTACTGCAATCTGGTCCTGGATTAAATGGAAAACAATAGAACAGCAATATTTTGTATGGGCCAAGAGATTTATGCTTCACCTCTAGTTATTTACAGACCTTGAAGGTTCTATTTTTGACAAGACTGTTTCCACCTTTTTCTAAATGTGAAACGTCTTCACTCATTATGAGTAAAAAAAAAAAGCTAGCTTCGTAAGATTAAGAAGCCATGTTTGTCAGAAATGTAGACTAATATCCACTATTTTGACACAAAAGCCTTCTAAATAGGATGTTTGAGGATATAGAAATGGTTTAAGCTCTGCAAGCTTCCGGCAGCTTCTAAACCTTCTGTGTCAGTGCAGCGATGCAAGATTACTCGCCATGTCACAGAATGCTGTTTAATAATGGCCCACATGATAAATTGCTTTAATCAGAGGAGCAGGCTTTTCCTGTAACTTATGATACAGGAAGCTTGTGAAGAGAATTGTTAGGCCAAGCCTCATTGAGTTTCTTAATGCGAATCTTTAAATGCCCACAATTAGATTAAGGCTGTGACACAGCGACTTGCCCAGCCAGCAGCAGACCAGTCTCTCTGACGGCTTCTTCTGAGCAATTGATGAAAGTAGTGGAGAGCGAAATGAAGGAGAGATGTTTGTGTGTGTGTATGGATGTTTGTGTGTGTGCACAAGTGACAGGAGTCAGTGAATGGATCAATGGAAGTCATTATTTGGTGCTTACCGTTTGGCCAGGTCAGAGTGTGATGGATGTGTTGTGGCAGGTAATGGTCTTCAGCAGATTCTGCCTGAGCAAGCGGAGATGATAAACTCAGATATGTTCACTTGTCAACAACCCGTCTTGACTTCATCTGGCTCAGTGACCACCAGTAAGGCTTGCACATTTGCCACAGGTTTTTGGAAGAAGGGACAGCGGCCAACGTGTGATGATAAAATACTTGAAGAATTAGTACAATAATGTAATCAAAATAAGCAGATGTGTTACTATATATATCGCATAATAATAATCAACAGTCCAGAGCAATGGAGAGTGTGGAAGAGAGGTGAAGAAGCGTGTTCAGGCAGGCTGGAACGGGTGGAAGAAAGTATCAGGTGTGATGTGCGACAGAAGAGTTTCAGCTAAAATGAAAGGGAAAGTGTACAAAACCGTGGTGAGACTGGCCATGCTGTTTGGTCTAGAGACAGTAGCACTGAAGACAAGACAGGAAGCAGAGATGGAGGTAGCAGAGATGAAGATGCTGAGGATCTCTCTGAAATGGCCAGGACTTCTGTATTTGCTTTTTTATTCTAGGTTTAAACAACATTTAACATTTATCATTATTATTACTTTAAAAATTGAGTGGTGTAAAAGTTTATTTATGCAATATAGCAGTGCAACTCATGAATAATTACATAAGCGTCACATTGACAGTCATGGCACTTGCAGGTTTCGAAAACTGCAGTCCTAGTGTTTAGTCTTTTAGGATATCTACCACTGTCTCATAACTGTAACAACAATCAAGACAACATGTTTCACCCCGTAACAGACTGGCAACCTGTTCAGGGTATACCCAGCCTCTCACCTGAAATCCGCTAGGGAAGCCTCCGGCACCACCATAGGTCCATCAGGGATAAGCGGTTCAGAAAACGCAACAAAACATGTTGCTCTTTTGGGTGATAAAAACGGTAAAGATTCAAGAGTCATCTTGGATGTCTTGGCTAAAACATTCTGTGGACTAAGTGATCTTTTGGGAAAATCGTTGGTGTAAAATTCGGGTTAAAAAACACAGAAGTATTCAAAGAATATTCAATGTTAGAGTTGTTGCAGGTGTTATCAAAAGTCTGGGAGAGCTCTCTGCTTGATGGAAAATTTAGGAAACAACTTAACACCACAATTGCACTGTTTTGATCGGCAAGTCAGAATTTTACACTCTCCTAAAGTTTTCAACACATAACCAATAGCCAACCAACAAGAGGTGGTTGGCTTGCTACCTTTAAATTTTCTTTCCATTTCTTTCCTATTTCTATTTCTTTCTTTTCAAAGCCGGACCATTGTTAAAAGTGCTAAAAAAAATCGAGTTGTAGCTAACAAGCTAGCTGAAGTTCGGAAATAAATTGCTCAGTTCAGAGGTGCTGAAGAAGCTGCTGTCGATGTCTGTCTCTCTGATGGAACAAAATGAAAACACTTCACATTTCAGACACTTGATAAAGCGAAATAGACGGGGGAAAAAAACATGCCATCATTTATCTTTTGGGACTTTGGTTTATTGTGTCCAGACAAAAGTCAGGTAGCCCTAAGAACGATCTTGACTTGTTCTGCTGCATCCTGCAGCCCCGTCGCCTCCATTCAGACTGAAGAAGAAACACAGCAGGGATAGAGAGGCCATTTTGCCTTTTTTGGAAAGGCACTTTGGCAGCTGCTGCTCTGAGTGCTTTTATCATTATATGCCACTACAGTCTGGACATTTGTTCTGACCTTGGGAAATGGTTTTAAAAGTCGAGCGGAATGTGTATGTGAGTTAGAGAAATTGCCTGAATTGAGATGTTCCATAAAAATACGTTATGTACAGCCTCTGTAGGCCATGCGGGGGATGGATAAGAAGGAAGCTATTTGCGGGACAGGGGCACAATCCAATTTGTTTGTTCACACTCCAGCAGAGCCAGATCAGAACAATTGATACATTAGGGCTAGTTTTAGAGAGCAAATATGGCAGACAAAGAGGAGGGAGAGAAGAGGAGTAGTGTATGTCGCTTAGAAGTGCTCTGAGAGTAAATTTACCTCATGGGCCATTGCACAGGGTGCAATATGAAACTATGATAAAAAAGAAATTGCTTTATTCCTCAAGTTATCAATATAATTCAGTCTGGGTCGCTCGCCATCTCATTTTGGCAGCAGGGTTCTTTTGTTACAGGGGAATGTTATGTAGTGAAAAAAGGACTTGTGAAGGTTCATTCAACATTTGGAGATAAATGTTCTTTGGAGAGAATGATGCCTCTTTCAATTTGAACAACTTCGCATGCTGTAACAACCTAATCCTTCAGACCTGAACATGTCATCTTCTCCAGCTGTGACAAAAGAAATAAATTAAAAGAAATACAAAGTCCTTAAATGACAATGTGATGTTAGTTTGGCAACCGAGTCACAGACGGTCTTATCAGAGGAGAAGGCGAAAGCCCGGCTCGGCGTGGCTGCACATAGAAAAGGGGCAGCTGTTATTTTCTGTTCAAAGACAGAATCCCAGGCTTGATAACGTCTAATAATACCCCATAAATTAAATCTGTCGCTTCATTGCTCTTTATCCATCGTCTGCAGGGATAAATACCAAAATTGAATGTCTCTAAACAAGGTTTGGCGAACCATTATAGAATTTTTTTTTCTCCTCCTATTTGTTCAATTAATAGGATTATTCATGAAGCACGGGCACATCAAGAGAGGGGATCAAGTTTTTACCGACAAAAGGAGGAAGATTGGATTTCTTTGCAATGGCATTTGTTACAACCCCATAAACTGATCAAAATTTAATCATAATAGTGTTTGCTTTTGGAAACTTGGAAGATAGATTATAAAAATTTTGCTTTTTTTTAAAGCACATCGCCTATAAAATACATATGAAAACATTATTTTGCCTTGAATCCGTCTCTATCCAATCATACCAATCACACATAGCCAATTTTGACTCGGTACAGCGCTATTTTCTGAGATATTCAGGGCGCCGCGGTGTAGCTGTGTGGAAAATAGGCCAATTTCCTGCTCAAACAGTCTGCAAGAAGTGGCATGAATGTGCAGCTGCTGTGCTAGGGTCAATACGTGCTGGAGTTCGGCTGGAAATTGTTTAAATAAGGTCTTACAGAAGACAGTCTGTGAGAAGCTTTTTTGTTGGAGATTGTTTATCAATGCAGTTAAATGTGGAACAAAAAGAAAATGTTCAACTTCACAACAGCGTTCACATTCAGGACCAATGCAGGGAGGGGGGATGTCACTACCAAATAGGTCAAAAGTCAATCTTTGAAGGGGTTAATTACGTGTAAAAATGAGTTTAAATGAGGACTAATTTAAGCAATCATGTGAATAGGTAAGGTTTGACTTGAGAATGGTCGATTTTACCACCTACCGGAGTTCCAACTGATTGGGGGCTTTTTCATTTTTTAATGCTTTGTGAATCTCTCAATGAAGGACAGGGATTAAACTAAAACAGCTGAAGCTTTGCTACTTTTACTCAGAAGGAAGTAACATTTTAAATTTACGTGAAAAAAAATGGAAAGCTTTCTGAACTTTGGTAACAAATACAAAATTCACAACATTCATTTTCTTTACCTCCAAAACATACACAAATCCTTTCATATTGTATTGGATGTCATGAGGACTTGTGATGTCACGTTTTCCAAACTGCTTTATCCCAATGGGGTGCCGAATGCTATCCTCACTGATTTAAGACGAAAGGCAGGTTAACACTAGAAGCTCCAAGATTTTCTCAACCTCCTGCATACCCCAGAAAGAGTCATCTGACACCTCCACCTGACCTGCACATTGAGGAGCAGAGTCGTTTTTGCGATTCAATTAGAGTCTCCTAGTCCTAGTCTCCGAGTGTTGAGTGCCTTCCAAACGACTCTTAAGTGTCTTGTTTTAATAACTCAAGCAGAAGGCCTAGTGTCTTGACACACCTCCACGGGCTTTCAGGTAGTGGTGGTCAATTGGCCCACTCGTGAGGGTTCTAGTGTTAAACCCCGGACAAGATGCCAGTTTGTCCAAGGCAACACACAACCATCCACATGCACATTCGTTTCTATGGGCAAATTTTTGGTGGCCAATTTGGCCACCAAATTTTTGTTGGCCAATTTTTGGTGGCCTTCCTGTTTTTGGAGGGTGGTAGAAAACTGGAGTATCCAAAGAAGACCCACACATACACGTAGAGAACATGCAAGTTCCTTGGAGAAATACCAGTGTTTCAAGCCTCACCCCCAATCTGGAACTTGTATCCCCACCTTCTTATTGTGAGGCCCCCGGGCTAACCCCTGCGCCACCATGCCGCCCAATATTTTATTTTAGAAAACAATGTCATTGAAAATTCTTGATTTTGTTGAAGACCAACAAAGAAAATATACAGTAGTAAAAACAGTAAGAACTAAAAGCAAAAAGATGTGGGTTCAAACTTTGAAATGCCGGGAACCAAGCCCAAACGATACTCAGACATAAAAGAGTTGAAATTAAAAGGAAGCTGTAGTCTACATTATAAACACACCATAGAATTTCATAACAATTACACACACTCTATGTGTGTATGTTCAAACTAAAAATGAAATCCTGAATCTTCCAGTTTGGAGAGTTGAGACATGTTTTATAATGAGCAGTTGCACTTTTATATATAACTGAGTTTCTGCTGACCTGGAGTTTGTCAGAGAGTTTATTCTGCACTTTCTCAACAATACTGACCTAAAAAGAGAGATAAAGTTGTGCATGAGTGATAACCACTGAGAGGATGAATTTGAAGAATTCGTCTAAAATAATGAACTGACAGAAAATGTGAAAAGAAACAGATGCACATAAATGTGTTGCAGCAGAGAATCATCAAAACAGTAATAATGATTGATGTTGTGATGTACGTTTCTGTGTCCAAAATAAGTTTAGCCCTGCATGCTTTTGATGGGGGGACCTTTTGTTATTGTTGAGAAATTATGAGAATGAAACTGTGCGATCATTACATCCTGGATAGGCTCATGTTAAAGTTTTCCAAAATTTTGTACATTTCAGAAAAATCTCTGTGCAATATTTTTAATTTGATTAGATTTGAATAAAAACTCATTCCTCTACCATCGTGTATAGCTGATTGCATTTTAAAAGATCATACCATATACAGTACCTTAGCGTTTACGGGATATAAAAGAAACACATTGATCTGGTGGTTTGTTGTGTTTATGTCATGATCCTCCTCTCATCTGGAACGTTTCATCCCACTGATTCCCGCCCTCTGCCCTAATTCTGCACACCAGGTCCTAATTGTCTTACCTAAAATATTTCCACCTGTGTCTAATCTTCCCTGAATATTTAAGCCCTAGTGTCCTTCCTTTCTTGGTCAGATCATATTGCTGTGCTCCATGTCTGGTCCCCTCATCCTGTGGTGCTGCTATCATGATGGTGGTCCCCTCCATGTCTTCCAGGTTGCCATGTGCCTACCCCTCTTTACTCACCCCTGATTACCTGCAATAAAGTGGTTCAAATTGGCTATGAATTTGGGTCCCACACCTCTACCTTCATCACCTCATAACAGTTTGCCTGAGTGAGAAACCTCATATTTATTTATGTTTTAGATACTTTTTGAGAATTGTCTGGAAAAAAAATGTTTTTGTCAAAGTAGACAATTTCAACCCCAAAAGTATGTAGCTGTAACCAGTTATGTTCCCCAAGCTTTCTAATAATTTCTGCTTTGACTGAAATAGTATATATTTTTTTACTGTACCATATTGATCCCTCAATGGGATCAACTTTTGCTACTCTGCACCGCAGCAGGCAGCCATGACGGCACCAATGGTGGGAGCAACTAGGGGGTTAGGTATCTGCTCCGGGGACACTAAGGAATGGGCCCAATGGGTATTAATCTGGCATCTCTCAGTCCATAGATGGACATTCTACCACTGAGCTCTGCCACCCCCTTTAAATTGCATATTCTCTAGCAAAAGGTATTGCCTTATCAAAGTTCATGAAGGTAAAATAAAGTCTAGAAGTTGAACAGTTGTTAGACGCTTCAGCAGAATCTTTAGCAATCAAAGAAATGATTGATTCTACAGTTATATTATTCAACAAATTGGACAGAACTGATTCAAAATAGTACAACAGTGTTGAAGAAAACAATGTTAATAAATTGGGTGAGCGATCTCCTGCCTGTGTCATGATCCCCTCGCCCACCACCAGAGGGAGCCAGGGAGCTTCCTTCATCACCCTGATTTGGGACACCTGTGGGTGATTCACCAGATGCCTATTTAATGGCAGTCTGCTTTGCCTTCAGGGTCGGGTCATCATCCCTTCCAGCTGGGTTTCCTGGCTGCCTGACCTAGACATGCCAGTGAATTTTTACGTTAAGACATCCTGTTTGATCCATGTGTTTTCACCTTTATTACAGCCTTAGTAAATAAACAATGTTTGTCGTCCTGCATGTGGGTGCTCCTTCTTCTCCTGCCCCATTGTTGTGACAGCCTAATAGAAGTCTTGAATATTCTGCGCAGGATAATCCACTCTTGGACTCTGACTCCAAATTAGCAGAAGACAATGAATGGTTGGGTTGATGATTAGATTGTGGTTAAATTGATGACATTGAGATGAAGTGTTTCAAGATATCTTAAATTTCACTATTATATTATTGGATTTCTTAAGTTACACTTTGGAAAGAGTTGGTTTTTGGACAACTTTTTTAGTACCATATCTTTAAATTGGCCATGGACCAGTAATTGAAAAACTATGTACCCTTTCAGGTGTGTTTCAACCTTGAATAACAAACGAACAAAGTGATTAATCTTCTGTCTCTGCATTTTTTGAAAAACATTTATTTGAGTCAATGTCATTCCTGTCTAAATCAAAGCAGTATTTTTCTCTGTCTGTATTTAATTTTTGTCTAAAAGCAACACTCAGAATAAAAGGGGTTGGATTAATCTGCCGAGGATCGTTTCTTTGGCAGAATAAATACTAAAGTACATAAGTCTGCAGCATTAAGTCATCCATATAAAGAAACAACATCTGTCTTCATCATTCTGCAGGCACAATTGATCTGCGGCCTTCTGGAAAGCATTCATTATGAAAAGTCTCATTTTTTAAACGGCCCGTTTAAAACAGCAGCCGCCATAAATCAACTCTGAATCAAAGCAAATCAGAAAGCTCTCCCACTGGAATCCATTAGACCTATTATATCAACTCTAAGTGGACCTAACAGCTTAATCCAGTATTGATCTGGACATGCGTGTTGGTCATCCCATCCAATCCAGACTTGATATCTGGGATGCTTTCTGACGAGGTTCACATCTGCTCTCACTTTAAATAACCACAGTGGGGGAGGTAGTGCACTAGCTCGGTTAACTTCTTACTCATTAGAAAGCTTTAAACGTGTGTGTGTGTGTGTGTGTGTGTGTGTGTGAGGTCTAATCCTAGCTAATACTGTATTTGATACTGGAAAACTTCAGCAAGCTGGCAG
The DNA here is from genome assembly GCA_902685375.1 of Neostethus bicornis. Lineage (NCBI taxonomy): Eukaryota > Metazoa > Chordata > Actinopteri > Atheriniformes > Phallostethidae > Neostethus > Neostethus bicornis. The sequence goes on along the minus strand of CACRXE010000076.1, from coordinate 5,432,151 downwards.
CTCGGCTAATTAAGAGAGCAGCAGTATGTTCTGATGGCTCTCACACAGGCATTAATTATTCAAGTGCCGTTAAAATAAATAATGAATTTAATTGCAGCATTTTGGATGTGGGCGGGAGGTTCAATTATGCATGAGTTCAATATTTGTAATAGTAAAAGGAAGTAAAAGCTGCTTTAAAAAAAAAAAAAAAAAAAAGAGAGCTCAAGGGAAAGAAATACCCTTCCGCCCCGGCTTTTAGCCAGATTTAATTTATGAAGCAAAAAAAAAAAATTAGATCAGTGGAAGTCGACAGCAGATATTAAAGCAAATATAGGAGAGATATAGTTTTATGATGATATTCAGTTTGAGCCGCTGTTCTTAAAAACTTGTTTGGATTTTTATTAGATGTGTCAATCCGGTCCTCATCTACTCCGCCAGGGTTGGAAACTCCTCATGGATACTCAGACGAGGATTAATCTTGTTCTTTACAGCAGACACATTTAGATTCTCTAATGTGTAAGAAATAAAATGCTGTCAGGATTCAATACAGATTCAATCAATCAATTTACTCAAATTACTCAATTTTTAAATTGCATAAAATTATAGATTTACAGCTAATGTCATTGCCAGAGGCATGTAGTATAAAGTGGTTTATTACTGGGATTATTAATCTTCATTCCTTTTAAACTTTCTAAGAAACTCCATACCTATCAACTTTTTATTTGTACTTCCTGCTCCTTGCTGGGTTTTGTTCATTTTGCCTCAGAAGATAAGTCATAAGTCCGTTTCGTTCCATTGTCTTCCGCTTAATCGGGGCCAGGTCACAGCCACAATCTCAGATGGGAAGCCTGGGCTTCTCTCACCCTGGCTGCATCCTCCAGCTCACCCGGAAGAATCCCGAGTCGTTCCCAGCCAGCTGTGAGACATAGTCTCTCCAGCGAGTCCGGGAGGAGCTCGATGTCAAGCCGCTCCTCCTTCAGGTCGACAGAAGACGGATAGGGTGGTTCGAGTATGTGGCAAGGATGCCCCCCGAGTGCCTCGCTGCTGAGGTGTTTAGGACACGTCCCGAAACAGACCAAGTCATAAGTCATTATGATGAAATGAAAACTTAGTTTATCCATAGAAAAATCCATATTAGTCCAGGTGATGATAACTGGAAGCTTAACCACATGCCTTTTGTTGTCTGAGGACCAGAGAATGAAACAGAGGGACAGCAAATACTAACCCAGAGTACGCACACAACTGGGTTAAAACAATGTCATAAATCAAAAAGAAAGAAACTAGTGAGTACTGTTATTTAAGCATAATATGTTAAATATTTCACGATCGCCCAAAGACCTCATTGCAAGAAGGTCGGGGTTCGAATCCTTGAGTTCGAGGTTTGGAACACTGGCCTTTGTGCGTAGAGTTTGCGTGTTCTACTCGTCTATACGTGGATTTCCTCCTGGAACTCCGGTTTTCTCCCGCCAAAAATACGCATGTCAGGTTGATTGGCCACCAGGAAATTGCCCCTTCGAATTAATGTGTGTGTGGCCCTGCGACAGACTGGCGACCTGTCCGGGGTGTACCTTGCCTCTTACCTTGATTTGGCGGAGTTGGGCTCCGGCACTCCCGCTACCCCGTTATGGAATAAGCAGTTCAGAAGATGCATGAATGAATGAATATTTCACGAGTTACAATTATGCTCTTTTCTCTGCAGAATGAAATCTCTTTGAGTTTGTGGTAATGATATAGAAACTTTTACCAATATGTCTGAAACTCAAATCTTAGCTGTACATCTTTACTATCATGCACGATCACAATTTTTATTTGAAAATGTCTTCTACAATGCAGTGTGTGCATCCACTTCTGGATGTATGACAGGACACATACAAAGGGTCGGTAATGGCCTCCTGCCTCCCTCCCCTGGCTCGCCTATAAATAGGCTGAAGCAGAGCGTGAAATGAAAAGCAGGAAAACAGCATGAAATGGGACTAAAGTTGGGAAAATGGACATATTTATTCTTTTGTTTTTGAAGGAGGCTTTGGAAATAATAGAGCAATTTTTTTTACATAAAGCCATGCAATCTTCACAAACACTGCTGATATTATGCTCATTTTTACATCCTATTCTTGTTTTATTTTGTGTAAAAATGGATCATTGTCAACTGAGTGCTGGTCTGTTCTCCAATACAGATGGGAATGACATGTAAAACCACCAATATTTCCTACAAAAAAAAACAAAACACAAAAGAAAATATATTCGTCACCAGTCTGAACAATGGTAACATATCCACAACAAACTTAAGAACCAAACATCTTGGTTAAGATTTTCTGATGATTTCATTCTTTTAAGTTTAATAAAACTGAACCTGAAACTTAATTTTTGGGGTTCATAAAAAATTGATGCGAAGCAAAGTAATTTAGTTTAAAACCCTCCCGTTGTGTTTGGCCATATTTGGCCGCATTTGGCCAATACATTCAATTGCCCCAGGGTTTTTGGGATATACTTCACCTCATACATTTGAATATATTAAAGTAAGATTTGTACATCTATCAACTTCGGGGCGGCATGGTGCTGCAGTGGTTTGAAACACTTGCCTTTTTGTGTGGAGTTTGCATGTTCTTTCTGTGTATGTGTGTGTTTTCTACGGGTATTTCAGTATCCTCATACCGTCCAAAAAACCTGCATCTTAGGTTGAATGGTGTGTGTGTATGGTTGTCTGTGTGTGGCTCTGCAACAGACTGGTGACCTGTTCGAGGCGTAGCTTGCTTCTGGCCTGAAACCAGCTGAGATAGGCTCTGGCACCGTCCGCGGGTATCTATTTCTTATATTGTAGAAATGGGCAAACTGATAGATTTATGTATGAATGATAGTAGCTTTTCTCAGATTGCTTTTGATGACAAACAATGTGATGCTGTTCAGTGGTTCAGTCTAACTTTTTTTTTTGCAGCTGAAACACCGGAAATTAAGTAAATACAAATATATGTAGAAACTGTTTTATGATTCAGTTTATTTTTGCTGCTGTTCTAAAATTTAGACAGTTGGAATAAAATCAAATGGGTATAACGTCAAATCATTAGTAATAATAATGCATTGTATTTATACAGCGCTTTTCAGGACTCTCAAAGACGCTTCACATATGCATTATTCATTCTTACTATACCAGGTGATGGCAAGCTACTGTTGTAGCCACAGCTGCCCCGACAGAATCGAGGCTGCCATTTTGCACCATCGGCCCTTCTGACCATCACCAACCAATCACATCCACACCATTCAGACTAAGCAACGTGGGTAAAGTGTCTTGCCTAAGGACACATCGGCAATTTTAATCTCAACGGCCATCCCACCGTGGCACCCGGAGTTCCAGCAGTCTCCCATCCAAGTACAGCCCAGGCCAAGCCTGCTTAGCTTATGAGGTCTGACGGGATCTGGCATTGACAGGCTGGTACAGCCACAATTCTTCTCTCATGTGGGCTTTCAAACTACAGTATGTAGCTCAGATAAATAGTTCAATCATCATAGATTTAATGAGGATAACAATTTCATGATAATACCACATTAACATAACATTCCGGATAATGTCGTCTACACCATGTTTTATCGGTGACACAAAACATTACGGAGGTCTTAGGAATTTTGTCCTGTCATGATGGGTAACAACACGTTCTATTTCCACAACATGTGTAGTATATTTTTCAGTTTTGTTCACTCTCCAAACCAGAAAGCGTCACTGCAAAACTCATCCTTCCATCTACAACAGAATTGATCTGAGTCAACATCCTGTGTTTGTGACAGTGCTCAATAGCATGAAATTGAAAAAAACAAAAACAAACCCAAGCGACCTTTTTTCCACTCAAAGGTTTATTTTGCAAACCACTTCATGACATTACGTACACATCAGATGCACACGAGCTCTTGGAAGAGTGTGTGTTTGTGTGAGTTTGCGTGCCGGTGCGCTTCTGTTTGGACACAATTAAAACGCCCTGTTGGCGGTGACTGCCAATGCATCACTGTGATGATAGTGGACAGGCTGTTTGCTTTGGCCGCCGTTGTTATCGAGCTTAATGATGTTGTCCTTCATTGCGGTTGTTGCGGCTGACCTGCCCATCACTGGTGTGTGGCAGCTTCGTTTCAATTGGTTAGAGGATATGTGTATTTGTGTATATGTGTGTTTGGGTATGTATGTGTGGCTGAGCAGATCGAAACCTCTGGTTGGCTAACGAGGTGCAAAATGCTTGCTGGGATTTGTTGCTGAGCAGCCATGAACTAGCAAAGCTCCAGGAGGTGGTGAGGGTGATAGAAACATCACCAGTCAATAAAAATGGAACTTGGACATCTCAGTGTGAGTTATCCAGCAACTCCAATATGGGGTCTGCACATGCTGAGCACTCAGTTTTACAATCTGTTTTCTTCCAATTAGGTGACACAATATTGTCAATCTTGTGTGTCCACCTAAAAAAAAGTGTGACTGAGTGCAGAAAATAGCCAGAAGTGAGAAAAGATCTAATCAAACTGATTGTATAGGTTGTAAAAAGTTTGAGATTTAGGTTTGGAAATGATTCACGAGTTTGGTTTTATTTTCTGATATTAATTTAGCATTTATCTTTGGTGTTGCACCTGTAATTTTACTTTTTTATTTGACTCTGAAATGGTTTACAGTAAAGATGGGATTTTAAAGTTCACACAGATTTAATCTTCATTGGGTGATCGAGAATGCACTATTATGAAAAAAAAAAAAAAAAAGAATTACTCTATTCATCCCTCACCGGGAAAATTTGTGTGCTGCAGTCCTTACACCGCAGCAGGCTGCCCTTCGACGGCGCCAATGGTGGGAGAAGCGGGGGTTAGGCGTCTTCACCAAGGACTCTAGACGTGCGAACCCGCAACTTTCCGGTCCACGCGCTAACGCACTAACCACTGTGCTGCTGTCTCCCCCTTTTATTTAAATTACAAAGTAGTGGTGAACTTCTTTGCTAGATATTCTTGCATAAAAAAATGGTGTTTCAAACAGTATTGGAAGCCATCTTTGATCAATTCAATTCAATTTTATTTGTAAAGCCCAAAATCCTAGAATTTCTGTCTCAATGGGCTTCACATTGCAGATTCAGAAAGAAGAAAAACAAGAAAAAGAGGAATGTATAAACACAAATACACAGCAAGAAAACTAACTAACAAATGCTAACAAGACACTGTTAGCACATTTATGCCCTTGGACTCTCCTTGACAGTGAGGAAAAACTCCTAAAAACCCACTAGTGGGGAAAAAATGAGAAACCTTGTGGGGATCCACATGAAAGAGAGATCCCTCTCCCGGGATGAGCATCGAATGTGTCTAAGACTATTGTTTAGATATGATCTTATTATACTCTACAGCTAAATATCTACAGAAGTCAATAGATGTTCTTCATTCTGATGGAAACATGGGAGACTCCTCAGCCCGTCGATATCCAGGACGGGGATGAGTAGATGTTCTTCATCCTGATGGAAATAATGGGACTCCTCAGCCTGTCGATGTCCAGGAGGGGAATGAGTAGATGGATGTCATCCTGATGTAAAAATGAGGGATAATATTTTTTTTTTTTTTTTAGTTTACTTTATTAATCCCTCACCGGGAAATTTATGTGCTGCATTTCACCGCAGCAGGCTGCCACCAATGATGGCACCAATGGTGGGAGAAATGAGGGGTTAGGTGCTTCTCCAAGGACCCTAGACTTGCACTCAGTGGGATGCGAACTCGCGAACTTCTGGTTGACTTCCGGTTCGCGGGCAAATGCTCTAATGCTATAACTACAGAGCCACCATCTCTCAATCCACTGAGCCACCATCTTCCAATATATTTTTTAAGTTTTACATACTCAATCATCTCTCTACAGGAAATTTCTGTGCTGCACTACGCCGACAATGGTTGGAGAAATGGAGGCTTAGGTATCTTCCCCAAGGACAACTACACATAAGCTCAGCGGGATTTGAACTGGCGAACTTCCGGCTAGGGACAAACATTCTTCCACTGACGCATCGCCTCCCCCATGATAACGGCACTTTTGTTAATGGGAATGTTAAAATTACAAATCAACCTGTGGAAACGTGGAGCATTTAATTTGAATGACATTAGCAACGCTCTGATGAAACACGATCATCTGCTACCCGCGAAAAAATAAAACCAACTAAAAAATCCCCCCATGTTTCCACATTTGAAGACACTATTTATTTCTGGTGAGTAGAGGACAATTCCCTGCCACTATTAATGCACGTTAAAATTACAGCCATTCTGAAATCCCTCCATTGCCAGAAGGTCTCCATCTTACTTCTTGCTGAACTAACATACAAATCAGAGCAAGCATAGGAAGAGTGTGAAACCCCACCACTCACCTTCTTCATTAAGCTGTTCAATGTCCCCTAAAGTGTAAAACAGACTCCTGTGACTCATGCTATGGACTATAGGTGGTGATGGCTCCCTGATAAGGCCCTACTTCAAATGAAATCTTTAACTGGGTCCCATCACTGCACTCCTTCACTTTGCTGATAGTCTGTCTCCTTGTGTGTGTCTGAGCTTAGTATAGAAGTGAAGTGGGAGTTGCAGAGAAGACGGAGACGAAAGTGGTGAGACAAAGGAACCTGATACATCTAATGTAGGTTATTGTCAAAGCGACTTATGTGAACGCTGCTTATTCTTCCTGTTTGGAGACATCAAACTGAATAAGTCGTAAAAAAATATTTTAAAAATAATTTGATCATCATAAAAACAAAACTAGGAGAATAGTATAGATGTCAAACCACAGCAACAACCATAAACAGACCTATATGGAAAAAGGTCGGCATGTAGAACAGTTTCAACTTGGTAAGTCTGCCAAGGTTCACAAATAAGTGGGATTTTTGGGAAAATAATAAAGTTGAACCTGTTTAAGACCAGTTGCACGGTGGCACAGTGGTTAGCACAGTGGGCTCACAGCGAGAAGGTCGGGGTTTGATTCCCGGGTGGGAACGTGGCTTGGAACACTGGTTTTTCTGCGTCGAGTTTGCATGTTATCGCCGTGTATGCAAGAGTTTCCTCTGGGTACACCCTCCAAAAACATGCATGTTTAGTCCCTAGGTTGACTGGTCCTAGGGACTACCTTGTCCTAGGTAGTCCTAGGACTAGGTAGTACCACATCCTACCACACTTGGGTGTGGTGGATGATGCTAAGATACCATTTGATGCTTTTTGGTCTGCCATCAGGAGGCTAGGTAGTCCTAGTCCTAGTTGACTAATCAACCCTAGGACGAGTCAACCTAGTCCTATTTTATCGATAACGATATCGGTAAGGATTCGATAAAATCCTTATAGAAAAATTGATTAGGATATTTCTTTGTGAGTGAGGGGGCGGTGTCAGCAAGGAAATTCTCCTTGTAGCGAAAAGTGTTGCAGAAGCTATAGCAGATCCATTTGGACTAGCGCTCAATGGTCCGGGTAAAATGACAACTGCAGAACCGGTTCCAAAAAAATCTGGTTCTCGACATCCCACCCTTATTAGTCACATGAAATTGTCCTTAGGATTTAGTGTGTCTGTGGATGGTGGTGTGTGGCCCTGCCTCTCACCTTGAATCAGTCAGGATAGGCATCCCTTGTAACCGTTCTGGAATGAAAAGTTCAGAAGATAAATGATGAATGAACCTATTTCAACTGTATTAAAATAGTTAATCAAAGCAAAAATCTTTTTTTTTAATTTAAACATGTTTGCAAGTTCAGTAGACTCAATAAAACTGCAAAAAATGGGACAAGTTACCAAATCTGATTAGTCTCTCTTTTGGCCTTACAGTTAGAGTTTCAGAATTACGTGGAAACAACATAAACCGTAGTGTAGATCCATCATGCCTTGCATACCTCAGACAGCTAATCCTGGTGTAATCCCATGTGTTTTAGGATGGAAACTCTTTCCCTCGTCCTCTAGGAAACCAGGTGTGTCCTGGCCATGTATGAGTAAGCATTTTTCTTCTAGTTTGTCTCTGTCTTGTGCCTGATGTCCAGGTGCTTTAGGTATAGTCTGGAGCAGTGTGGCTTCTCCATGTCTTGTGTAGGTGGTTATTTCTGCATTAAAGAAAACGTTGGCTTTACAATCCTTAAGTTTCTCTTTAATGTGTTTGTGGGTGTTCAGACATTCAGCTGATGTGTTTCTCTACATTTTGCGGATCGGTGCATTTGTTGTAGAGTTTATGGAACTTTATCTCCTCTGATGTTTTATTTATTTTTTTATTTTTACTCACTATTCATTCCTCACTGGAAAATTTCTGTGCTAGACTCCTACACCGTAGTAGGCTACCACGACGGCACCAATGGTGGGAGAAACACGGGGTTAGGTATCTTCTTCAGGGACCCACTCAGTGGAATGCGAACCCGCGAACTTCCGGTTTACTACCCAGAGGGAGGAACACTCTAACCACTGAGCCACCATCTCCCCCTCTACATTGTTAGAGGGGGCTTATGCAATTTTGGTTAAGTTTGTTAAGTATATTTATCTTATTTACTTAACTCTCTGTATTTGGCACAGTAGTTAATCTCTTATGCAGCCGAAGATCTGACTGCCAGGGTCCCCGCCGTTGGCTGCCACCCATCTCCTCCTTCACCCGACCCCTATGGTCCCTACTGCAGGTGCCTCCAAATCTGAGACCATAGTCCTCGCCCGGAAGAGGGTGGAATGCCCCCTGCGGGTCAGGGACAGGGTCCTGCCCCAAGTGGAGGAGTTTAAGTATCTCGAGGTCGGGGATCGGTGCGGCGTCAGCAATAACTAGGATGCTGCATCGGTCCGTCGTGGTAAAGAGAGAGCTGAGCTGAAAACCAAAGCTCTCGATTTACAAGTCGATCTATGTTCCAACCCTCACCTATGGTCACCAGCTGTGGGTGGTGACCGAAAGAATGAGATCGCAGATACAAGCGGCCGAAATGAGCTTCCTCCGCCGGGTGGCTGGGCTCTCACTCAGAGATCGGGTGAGGAGCTCTGCCATCTGAGAGGAGCTTGTTGTTGGGCCGCTCCTCCTCCAGGTTGAGAGGAACCAGATGGGGTAGTTCGGATATCTGGTCAGGATGCCCCCCGAGCCTCTTGCTGGTGAGGTGTTTTGGGCACGTCCCACCGGGAGGCAGACCAAGAGGCAGACCCCAGACCCGCTGGAGAGACTATGTCTCACAGCTGGCCGGGGAATGACTTGGGATCCTTCCAGGTGAGCTGGAGGATGCAGTTGGGGTGAGAGAAGCCTGGGCTTCCCATCTGAGGCTGTTGCCCCTGCGACCCGACCCCAGATGAGCGGAAAACGACGGAACAGAACGGACATTCTATATTTTGTGTGAAAATTGATCATGTAAGAAATGCGTGTGATGAAACAACACATTTTACATGTCTCGGTTTTCTTACCCAACAAATAAAAACCATACAAAGTCACATTTACCTCCTATTTCAAGTATTTTATATTTATATGCAGTATTATAAATAACCTGTACAGTTCAACATGAATCAATTACAGGTGCCCCGCAGATGTTTATCTCCAACCACATGAAAAATTCACCTCATTATTTTGATATATTCTAGTAAAAAGCGGGGGAATAAATGCACCCACCTTTCCTTCCACAACAACCTGAAACAAATATCTTTTTACTGTTTGAGACTTGTGTTTTCTGAGGAAAAGACGCTTCATTTCAAAGCTGCTTTTGCGTTTTTCTAGTTACACTCTTATTGATAAATGTACACATGTGGGGATAAAAGAGCAACAGAAAGAGCGCCAGAGGTTTCTTCAGCAACCCATAGATTTGTTTTTCACGGGTCTTTAAAAAACACACTTTGAATATTTACTTCATTCCGTTCCGTTCCGTCATCTTCCGCTTGTTGCGGGGTCGGGTCATGGGAGCAACAGCCTCAAACGGGCCCAGGCCTCTCTCACCCCGGCTGCATCCTCTAGCTCACCTGGAAGGATCCCAAGTCATTCCCCAGCCAGCTGTGAGACATAGTCTCTCCAGCGGGTCCGGGGCCTGCCTCTTGGTCTCCTCTCGGTGGGACGTGCCCGAAACACCTCGCCCGCGAGGTGCTTGGGGGGCATGCTGACCAGATGCCCGAACCACCCCATCTGGCTCCTCTCGACCTGGAGGAGGAGCCCCTCCCGGATGGCAGAACTCCTCACCCGATCTCTGAGTGAGAGCCCAGCCACCCTGCGGAGGAAGCTCATTTCGGCCGCTTGTACCCGCGATGTCATTCTTTCGGTCACCACCCACAGCTGGTGACCATAGGTGAGGGTTGGAACGTAGATTGACTTGTAAATCGAGAGCTTTGCTTTTCGACTCAGCTCTCTCTTTACCACGACGGACCGATGCAGCGTCCTAGTTATTGCTGATGCCGCACCAATCCGCCTGTTGATCTCCCGCTCCATACTTCCCCCACTCGTGAACAAGACCCCGAGATACTTAAACTCCTCCACTTGGGGCAGGACCCTGTCCCTGACCCGCAGGGGGCATTCCACCCTTTTCCGGGCGAGGACCATGGTCTCGGATTTGGAGGCGCTAATTCCCATCCCGGCTGCTTCACACTCGGCAGCAAATCGATCCAGCGAGAGCTGGAAATCACGGTCCGATGAAGCCAACAGGACCATTTTTACACTTTGAATATAACAGATTTAAAAAATTATTTTTTGTGTTTTTGTTTGATTTGCTAGAATACGACCGAATCAGGATAGGATCTAAAAGTTTGTTAAAAAGAAGACAGGTCAACATGTTACATCTCATGAGGGTTTTCTGACGCATCCTTTTGCCCTGAGGATCAAGTAAAAGTCCACCTCATCTATTAAATCTTTCATTTCAGTCCAGATTTTATTCGTTTCATCTCAGACTGTTTCCCAGAGGAAGGTTTTTCATCCACAGTATGAAATGATCCGCACCATGTTCCACTGCTGAGTATGTTTGCATGTGCGTTCATTCAAACCGTGTGTGCCTGCTCCTGTCAATACCCCCGCAGCATGACAAACAAATCGCCTCCTGGGGCGGAAACGGCGATGGATGTTCCCGGCCAGCCACAGTCATCAGTTCTGCTCCACCACCTGAAAACAGCGACTAGAACAAGGTGCCGACACAGACAAGAAGAGAAATAAAACAAAAACATTAAGTGGTCCACTGCGTCTGTATCGTCTGGCACCACCGGCCACGGCGTCTGTCATTCACAAGCACAGGAAGTGGAAAATCTTTTGCTGATCTTATGACTCTGATGGTACTTTTTGGAGCATCATAAAGATGTTGGAGCAAGTGTCTCAGCAACCAGTCTGCTGAGATGGCAGAAAAAAAATGAGGGCAACTAAAGAAAAACACAACTGTGCCGTCATGGGTAAAACCAGCTGACCAAGCATGGGTGCTTTCAACATGAACATTGATGAAGTAGGCTGAGCGTCTTTCTGCCACGAGAGGCTTGTGTGCTAAATCACAGCATAGCAGGTTCATCAGACTGAATGGGTGCAGCGGCCTACATGTTAAAAATACCAAAAGCGCTGTAGTGGCCATTAAAACACCTGCAGGGTGAGGGCATAAAGACCAGGTCCTCAACCTCCAACAAAACCTGCAAGATCTCAAAATGCAAAACTGGAAGCATTTCCAGGAATTGCTACCCACTGCACCATCATGCCTTCCAACAAACAAACAAACATGTTTTTTTCAAACGTCAGTTTCAGTAACTAGGACGCTGCATCGGTCCGTCGTGGTAAAGAGAGAGCTGAGCCGAAAAGCAAAGCTCTCGATTTACAAGTCGATCTACGTTCCAACCCTCACCTATGGTCGCCAGCTGTGGGTGGTGACCGAAAGAATGAGATCGTGGGTACAAGCGGCCAAAATGAGCTTCCTCCGCAGGGTGTCTGGGCTCTCACTCAGAGATCGGGTGAGGAGCTCTGCCATCCGGGAGGAGCTCGGTGTCGAGCCGCTCCTCCTCCAGGTCGAGAGGAGCCAGATGGGGTGGTTCGGGCATCTGGTCAGGATGCCCCCCGAGCGCCTCGCGGGCGAGATATTTTGGGCACCTCCCACCGGGAGGAGACCAAGGGGCAGACCCCCGACCCGCTGGAGAAACTATGTCCCACAGCTGGCCGGGGAACGACTTGGGATCCTTCCGGGTGAGCTGGAGAATGCAGACGGGGTGAGAGAGGCCTGGGCTACCCGTTTGAGGCTGTTCCCCCCGCGACCCGACCCCGGAACAAGCGGAAGATGACGGAATGGAACGGAACAGTTTCAGTAATCAGTTTCTTTTTTTCTCGTCCATCTTTTTGAGTGAGTTGTCCCTAATTTTCAATATATTTATATTGCATGGTTTTTACGTTCACAACTTGAGTAAAAGTTATTTCTGTTAATGTGTTCAAGCACAAAAAAATAAAATGATCATTTAATTTAGAAACTTTATACGTCCATCTTCTGATCCTTTCAGAGACTTGCATGAATTGTGGAACTCACCCCGCTGCTCATATGTACTTTTTTAACACCAGCATTTGCATAGTGTTGTGTTTATTTTAATAATTTAACATCCTGTAAACAATATTACAATGAGTCCAACTCAACCCACTTTCATCCCAGTCACATGATGTTTTTAGCGCACCCTGTTCATGGTGAACTTTGTGCTGAACATGCAAAAGATGCCGCAAGATGATAAAGCACACAGAAGTAGCAAAGCTGGCAGGTAATAATGATTACAAGTTAAACTAGAAAGTCCAGGTAGTCCTGATTGTTTCTCACCAGCAAAGTCTTTTTTATCATCACGACAAGGGCCAAATCAAAGCCAGCACCGCTTCATCAGCAATCAGACTTCTGAATGGACACATTAAAGGACTACTGTGTGTTTACAGGCTTCGTAGTCACCACCGCAGCCTTTCTCTCAGGGGGGTTAATAAAAGCAAAGGTGGGCTTTGGGGTGTTCAGCTATGAAGGAGGCGTTGAGGGGGGTCTCCAGCTGGGATAAACACGCCTACGGGTGTTGGCGCGTGTCAGGAGACATGGTGTGATCTTTCTAGCGGCTGTTGATGAACGTCACCAGCTGAGAGTTTGCCCTTTTCCCACCTGTATCTGAAAGCCTGCTGAAAATAATCATTTCCTTTCTTTTTCTTTTCTGTGTTCTCCCAAGCCGTTAATGTAATGAAACAGAGAATAATTCAAAGCCAGAAATGCTGACTACATATTAGAAGACATTTATACATGCTTAGATTTATTAGCCAGCAATAAGTCATGTTTAGCGGAGTTTACACGCTGATATTTGTCTCAAACTTTTACTTTCACAGAGCATTTCCAAGTTTCTGTGGATTTTTGTGGATTTCTTATCTGCTGGAAATATTGCTGAAATCAAGAAATTAAAGCACAAAATAGATAAATGATAATTTTTTTGACTAATGTAAAAATAACATCAGATTTAAAAGTGAATATTTGATGTTTTAGGTTTTTAGGTTTTTAGCCTCGATCTTCATAGATGTACAACAGGAGTACCCCATTGCACTAAGGATGAAGTTCAAATGGTTTATTATGGACTGGTAGTGGTGATTGTAAGACTGCTTAGACCAGGGGTGGTTTTTGATTCACGGGCGACATTGGGTTCGAACATTTGACCAAGGGCCCGGAACAGGAGCAGAGGGATGGCATGCTTTGGTAAACAAGCGTGCTAGATATGAAAAGCCATTGGAACCACTACACGCGCGTAATTTAGCGCGCCAACGTTGAAATCAAGCACCCTCATGCTTAAAAACGTGCATCTAGCACGCCAGGTCTAAAATGTTGGTTTGAAATCTATTTTCACAACGTGCGCATCACAGAAACCCACATTTTAATGGAAGCAGTGTTTTTGTTGCAACAAAGCCAATATATCTAGAGTGCGCAATCTAGTGAGGAAATATCAGAATTGCTGGGGAAATAAAACATTAACATGATTTATTTATTTAATTTTTTTCGGGCCAGTTTAAAAACGTTTAATGGGCTGCGGGCTGTAGTTTGCCCATGCTTGGCCTATAGGGACCAAACTTTGGGGCAGGAACAAGTTCGGCCCTGAAGGTGCCTGGGGTGTAGAGGTGGTGCCTATGACAAGGTGAGGCTTCGGGTCCTTGGCAGAGAAAAGCTGAGGCAGGGGCACAAAACTAGACCAGAGATGGAAAACAAAACCAGACGTGACAACAGATAGACCGACAATGGGGAGAAAAGCTACAGGGTTTACATATAAGGGAAAACGAGACTCAAAGGTGAAACATATGGGCGAGGAACAGGTGTGGACAATTAAGTTGGAGAGCAGGACTGATGGGGATCCTGACAATCTTCTGTTGCAATGTTGGATTTGACAAAAAAAAATTGTGGATGTTACAACATTTTATCTAATTTAATTCCACAAACCAACCCTTGGTACCCAATCCATCTACCCATTCACTCATCCATCTGTTTGTCCATCCATCCATTCATCCATCCATTCATCTATTTGTCCCATTGTTGAATTTGCTTTTTTTAAATTTACTATAGCTATCTTTCTGACAACTGTTCTTCTGCAGAAACCATTTTTTTTTCTATCCTGTGATCCACCCAAGTCCTTCCAGCTCCTCTCCACTTCATCTCACCTGAACCCAATAAATACCCTTACAACCCTGCACCCGCTAACTCTCTAGTCCCCGCCGCCTTTCGCCCAAAACCAACTTCCTCCCTCCTGTAGCGGACTACCCTTTCAAGACCCTATAGAGATGTCTAAGATATAAGTAAAAAACCTCTATAAATAATTTTTGATATGTCTTTGTCAGTCAGCAAATCAAAGAACAAAAGGTATAACAGAGAAAAGCAAGAAAAGTTTTAGTTATCTGCAAATAGTTTTTTGCGTACGTTGGGTTCAAGCCCTGGTAGCCCGAGGCTCGTAATGCTCGAAATGCTGGCCTTCATGGAGTTTCTTCCCATGTATGAATGGGTTTTCTTCAGATACTCCGGTTTCTTCCCACCCTCCCACGGATGAGTGTTTCTGTGAGTTGTTCTCTCTATAAGTGGCCCGAAACAGACTGATGACCTGTTCACAATGTTTCCCACCTTTTGCCACCAGCCAGTAGGAATGCGCTCTAGCATCCATGAATCTGGTTGGGATAAATGTTTCAGAAGATGGCTGAGTGACTCCAAAATGTTCAAAAATTTCTTCAAAAATTGGTTGCAGTATTCCAACACATCACTGATTTATGACTTGATTCAGTACCATTTCTTTGACTGAACGGTTCATAGATTGGAGTAAAGTGGGTTAACATAGAACAATGTATACTTAGAATTATTTGATTTCAAAGACGAAAATCTCAAACCTAAAACAAAAGAAAATGACTGTAAAAGCAGAAAAAATCAACATAAAAGCTTGGAAGACCATCAAAAACACTGTAAACTGATCAATCACGTGGTGTTATTGAAAATAATGTTGCATTTGAATTTAATTAGTAGAGTGGTAATACCATAGTGATAGGGACTTGGGAAATACAAATGCATTGTTTTTACGAATTCTAACAATTCCTGCATGTATGTAACAATTCTAACATGTATGCTTTTTATTCCTTAACATGTCATTTTTACTGCAGTCAGTGGTCTGGAGACATTACTGGTTTGAGCCAAAGGCTAAATTTAATGCCAGGAGCAAGAGTGGGTTTATGTACGGGCCCTACACTGCTTTAAAACTGACTTTTCTGAATTAGATATAAAGCAACGGTTAATGCACAAAAAGCATGTTAGGGGGAGGATGCCCACATGCTGTATCAGTAAGAACATCAGCTACTTTAAACGCCATAACTGCATCTAGTTTTCTTCTAATAAAAACAGCATACGTTTACGCCATCAACTGCTGAGAAAACAATACTTTCAGCTAACCAACAAGTTTTCTTTCTGATCGTATTACAAGGTTCAAAATGAACAGAAATGACAAGATAACAAAAAACCCTCTCAGAACTTTTGCTGAATTTTACGTTTTCCCAAATTATGTCCAAGGCATTCGAGAGGGCTTGGTCGTATGCAGGGGAGAGAGACTACATCGGTAGAATGATGCTGCTTTTGGAATCACCAGGAAAAAGGCCTAGAGGAAGACCAAAGAGGAGGTTCATGGATTCAATGAAGGAAGACATGAAGATATTTGGCGTGACCGAAGAAGATGCAGCAGATAGGGTTAGATGGAAGAAACTGACTTGCTGTGGCGCCCCCTGAAGAGAAAATGCCAAAAGAAGATGTACAAAGTGTTTGTGGTATGAACATCTGGAGTTAAAGATTTGTTATTTAGCCAACTTATAATGCCAGAGAAGGTCAAATCTTCACCTTCGAACCTAAATCCAGATGTTTTCCATGTCCTGATGTCTGCTTTACCACTCTTGGACTGTATTAGCACTTCCGGATGTGAGAGGGCTGACTAAATCACTTTTAATTACTTCAACAAGCAGACGGCGAGTGTCGACAAGCCCACCGTCATCACCACCACTCAAAAACTTGTCAATAAGTCCCAGCAGTAATCCCAGACGCTTCTTTCTTTTTCCACCGTCGAGCATAGCTGCCGGCAGACAACATGCCGCTGGCTTTCCCACTGTTAGCACACGCAAGCTATACCCCGAGGATTTACAGCTGATCAGCACCTCTACATACTGCAATCACACACATACTGAGATATGTGCGTAGCTCGCCCCCGGAGACTCATCTTGTCATTTTTATCTTTCCAAGGATTGATATGGTGTGGAGGCCCAGGTGACTGCAGCTGTTTTTCCTTCCAGCCTGTCGCCTGCTAATTAGACTGAGGAATTATTAATTAAATTAGATGGCAATTCGCTCATTGGCTGTCCCAAGATTTAACTCTCAGCGGACATTGCACTTCATCTGGCACATCAATGAACTTGACACAATGGAACATCAATAGGTTGATGATTGCTCGCACGTTGGTTGTTGGAAGAGTTGATTTCAGAATCACGTGACATTACCTGCAGCAGCTCCTTTTGACAGCAGAACAAAGAGAGAAGAAAACAACCCATGAACCTCTGAAGAGCACTGAAGTACTCGTTGTTGAGTCTGACCTTTGGATGTTTGGCTGCAGGCGAGAGAGGCGGATAGAGCGCTGCATTATGTGACGCTGCTTAATTCAAGTTTCTTGGCAGGAGATGTGACGCTCTGAGGAAATAAAGAAATGTTAGCCTTGGTCACGGCATGACTCCAGGGATTGTGCTGATGTTTGTGTCCGTCTGTGAGCCGGTCAGTCAGCCCAACAGTTGTGTACTGGTACTGATGTTTTGTAAGTAGTTCTTTTCTCATGCCACCGGCACATTGACATTTGGGACTATATACTAATATCTTGCCAAAATGATCAGAAGTGTTCCAGAGTTGACATTTCATTTGTCGTTATGTTGCCTTGATTTTAATTTCAGTTTAAAAATTGCAAAACTAAATGCGGTTCATTCTTTTGTCCATGGAATCAAACCAGGTGTGAGGAATTAGGGGAAGAGGACAAAACATGGGGGAAAAAAAAGACCAAGAGGTAGGGATCATGACAAGTTGGGACATGTCAGTTAAAGGCCGGGGGGCCCATTTATAAAGACTTGTTTACATTGTAAACTGAGCAAGCCTTTTGGCTCAGCTTATGACCTTGCATATGCAATGCAAATTCGGGATTATTAAGGACCTCCATAATTCCCTTAACACAAATGAAGCTTTACAGATCACACCTGCAACAATTCCAAGTGGTAAGCGAACTTTAACTTCATTTTGCCCCAAACATGCCTCAAAAACTTCACATAGTAATAGTGCAAATGTGCCAATGCATTTGCACTTGTCCTCAAATGAGCCAGTACCACCCGTCACTACTGATGCACAACGACGAGGTGTCTACTAGTTGTGTCCTTGTTGCTTCAAGTGCTTCCTTTGACTATTCTCAGATTACTAGAAGGTCTGTCCACAAGAGACGGTGGCCGCGTGGTTAGAGCGTTCGCCCGCGGACCGGAAGGTCGCGGGTTCGCATCCCACGGAGAGCATGTCTAGGGTCCTTGGAGAAGACACCTAACCCCCGCTTCTCCCACCGTTGGCGCCGTTGAAGGGCAGCCTGCTGCGGTGTAAGGAGTGCAGCAAACAAATTTCCCCGGTGAGGGATGAATAGAGTAATTCATTTACTTATTTTTATTTAAGTGTTGTACAGCACCTCCTAACAAAACCACGCACTATGCTGCCTTTATAGGTTGCTCTGATTGCTTGGAAGTTGGCGTACACACAAAACATGTTTCTGAAAAAAGGCCCTAGACCTGGTCTAAATCCTCTAAACTGAGAACAGGAAACCAATCCAGACAAACTCACAAAACTAAGCAATATCTGCTTGTAATGAGCTACAATAAATTAAGAATGACTTCATTGGTCCAAGATTTGAGAACTTTAGTTGTTGCAGCAACAGTTGCATAAATACTAATAAAAAAATATTAAGAAATAATAAACAAGTAAGAAAATCATGATTACAACGAAATAAAAAAAAAGAAATAAATCAAATGAAATCTATTTCTTCTTCTTTTGGCATTCCCCTTCCGGGGTTGCCACAGCACGTCAGTTTCTTCCATTTAACCCTATCTGCTGCATCTTCTTCGGTCACACCAACTATCTTCATGTCTTCCTTCAGTGTATTCCTGAACCTCCTCTTTGGTCTTCCTCTAGTCGTCTTTTCTGGAGGTTCCAAACCCAGCATCCTTCTGCCGATGTACTCTTTCTCTCTCCTCCGCACACGTCCAAACCAACTCAGTCTGGCCTCTCTGATCTATTTACAAATCTATAAAGGAGCAGAAATGAGCAATAAATTCAATATAATGGGTTTGGATGGTTCAGTCATCTGTTACATAGTGATGAGTTATTGTAAATTGTTATTATATATGGAAGGAAGAATTTCAGGCAGTTTTTGCATGCGTATCCTTGAGTCCGCTTCACCATTACTACAAAAGTCTCCTGCCAGTAGGCAATGATAGAACCAGCTTTTTTGATGAGTCCATTGAGTCTGTTGGCGTCACTGGCTGCGATTCTGGCCATACGACCTCTTCATGCAGACAATAGAAGAGAACAAGGTGCTAATCATCTCCAACTGGTAGAAGATCACCAGCATCTTACTGCACACTTTCAAGGACCAAAGCCTGCTTGGGAAGTAAAGTCGGCTGCAGACCTTCTTAGAGACGGTAGTGCTGATGGTCTCCCAGCCCAGCTCGACCTCCTTACCCAAAGGATCTTACCCAACCTTACACAAAATGCTTAGGGGCTTCAAGGCTGGTCTTTTTATTTGGAACATCTTGTCAACATTAAACAGTTGACTATTGTCTAGTTATCAAGTAGACAACTGAGGCATTGACAATACATTGCAGGTCATCTTTCACATATAACTTTATAAAACTTATCTGGACCGAATGGCCTGTAAAAGCTTTCTATTTACTCTCTTGCTGTCCTCTTCCTAATTGTTGCCACTTCCATAATTTTTCCCACAATCCTAGTTCATTCACAGCTTTTGTTTTGAACCATTTAGTTACCTCAATCTCATTGAGCAAGACAAGTGTAAAGGAGTTCATTCTAGAGATACCTAACCTCACAACCAGCCATGGTGACACAACACACACATCTACTTCCATCTTTCTTTTTAATAACCTCCCGTACAATTAGATGCCATTTTATCTAATGTTCGAATTTGCGACCAAAAAGTAATCAAACTACACATTTTTTTTTTCTGCCTGTCCATGAAACATGCTTATTGTAATTTCTGTGTTTTTTTTTTTTTATGGCAGCACACATGCACATAAACATAATGCAACAACAAAATTTGTCTTGATAGAAACGAGTAGCCATCATGTCAAGACATAAAAGCGTCAAACAATTGGACGAGATCCCAGTCGGCGATTTTCAGAAAACCACCCGGATCCATTCCCACTTTCTCTCCACCCCTTTTTTTGAGCTTTCTTTGTCTCCGTCAGGGAGAATAAATTAAAATTCTCACTGGGATAAATTGCTTCAAGTCAACAAGTCAAAAGTTTTCAGAGCAGGGACAGGACAGGATTTGTTTTTATTTTGTTACGAGACTGGTTTGTGTTAAATTCCGCTGGTGTGAAATGACAAGGGCAAGAAACACACACACAAACACACACACACCACAGACTCATGACCTCTCCATCCTCACTCAGGTGAGAGATTTTCTTTCTTTTCCTTCTTCCTCCATTTCTTTCATCAGTTTGGTTGTAATTAGCCTGAGCTGAGATTTTTTTTCTCTCCATCGGCTCACTCAAAGGTGGATAAGCGTCCTTTGTGCTTTCACAGACTTTTTTAAAAGAAAAAATTCCTTTTAACAACCTTTTTTTTCAAAGAAAAACAAAAACCAGCCAGCGTCTCAGAGGAAGCCTGATAACCAAGTAGGAATTTCTACTTCTTTCTTCAACCAACGTCTTTATCTCCCAGGACACAATTAGCTGCTTTATCGCTCATCGCTATGCTACTGTTTCTTTCCCCCTTTGCAGATACCTTTTCTCTTTCTTTTTTTTTCTCACCCCCTCTGAATAAAAAAAAGCTTGCCATCCTTTGTAGCTGCTCGTTCTTACAAACTTAAAGCCTTTTTTTCTTGCAGTGGAAGAAACAAATGTGTGTGAGGAGATAAAATGGCTTCAGCCTCTTTGTTCTGAAAAGGAACGGCAGTGCTTTGAATATTTTTATTCGAATTTAGAGAAAAAGTCACATTTTGATGCACCTTTTTGTTATATTGAGCTCTTGTAGACATAAAATTAGTTTGTTTTTTGGTTGATTGATTTTTCCATCTTGACCATATTGTTGAAAATATACCTCATCTGGATGAGATAAAAGAAACCAGGATAGAGTAGAAGATAAAATGAAGCTGGAGGTTTGTTGAGAACGCTTCATGCTAAAAAATATTGTTTCACTAATAAGAAAACAACTGACTTTGATGAAATAATAAAAAGACTCTTCAGAAACTAGAGGAGACAAACAAAAATGAAATAATGTGTTGTTACAAATATGTCGACCTAAGAAATTTACAGGTTGGAACTGTTCCGTTCCATTCTCTTCTGCTTATCCGAGGCTAGGTAGCGAGGGCTACAGCCTAAGATGGGAAGCTCAGGCTTCTCTCAACCCAGCTCCAAAGGTCTTCTCCGGGCAGCTCTCAGACATAGTCTCTACATTGGCTCCAAGCCCTGCCTCAGGTTCTCCTCCCAATGGGATGTGCCCGAAACATCTTTCCGGCAAATTTTTCGAAGACATCCTAACCAGATAGCCGGACCACCCGACTCAGAGGAACAATGGTTCTACTCCGAGCTCCTCCCCGGGGGGCAGAGCTCCTCCCTCTATCTTTGAGTGAGAGCCTAGCCACTCTGCGGAGGAGATTGAAACTGGATTTCTCAAAAGTTACCAAAGAGAAATGAGGGTGGAAAGTGATCAAGTGACCATGGCCTCACAAAAAGAGGGTTGTCAGTTTGAGCTTGGATGATCTAGTCGTGTGGGCTTTACTTGACTGTGATTTACTCCCACGAGAACGAAAAGTTGGTCAACTATCCAAATACAGATGAACTGGCAGGAAACAATATGATACATAAAAAATTACAAGAGTGAAATAAAAATAGTGTCCGTACAAAAAAACTGCGCATATTTACTTTCATTTACTGAGTTTTCTTATTCAACACATGGTTTTGGGGAACTCTTTTTGTGGTAGACCAAAAATCAGGGAACAATGATAGCTTTTCTATCAATAATCAATCCTTTTGCTTCTACACGACTTTTCCTGTAATATAATTGATGAATAATATATATATATATATATATATATATATATATATATGGTTTTTTTTTTAATCTGGTATTCATGCATTTCAAGTCCCCCCTCCACCCCTCATGTGTAGTTTATTCAGTTAAAAAAGAAAGAAAATCTGGTCAAAACTGTGGAACTTTTACACAGTGAAATAAGATAGATAGAAAAACACTGAGATGTGTTCAGCAATGTGGTGGCAACGTAGTTTTGAGGTGGTATACATTTCCCATAATAATGAATAAGTATTAAAAAAAATATGTACGCTGAAAGAATAAACAGCTAAACATTTATTTGAATGTTTTAGACCCAAAGAATGCTCATGAGTCTTAATGTGAAAAATGTAAGTTCCAAAATATGCTTTGAGGTCTGATTATGGTACAAAATAGTATTTTAGAAATAGAATTTAATTTAAAACATAGCGTTTATTCTGTTATTATTTTACTACAGAATATGCATTTCTGACCTTCCCAATGCATAAAACTGATTAAGAGTTGAAAAATGTTTTCATTTAATTTTTCACTTTTTGGCATCTTATTGGAACGTGTCACATTTTTAAAGTATGTTCGTTATGCAGGGTAGGATTTTTTATTTTTTTATCTTTTATTTACAGGGAGGTGGAACAAGTGCTCTTTGGCCTTGTTTCTAGTTGACTATGTTTTATCTCGTCTTTAATGAAGTAAACAAATATTTGGCTTGGATGCACTTCGCTTGATTTACAGCCTGAGAGCACAACCATCAATTAGAAGAGAAGCAGTGAAGTCGAACCACGTCCATATAGATTAAGACAACATGATAAGGATCTGTATGTTGCGTTATCGAAAACACAAGTTCATGAATAAAACTGATGGCACAGCAGTCGGGAAATTAAAACTAATTAAGTCAGTAATTTTGATCTCATCTCATTTGATTCTCATCAGCATTCGAAACTTACGGTGAAGTTTTTATTCTTCCCCATATTTGTTTTTTTTTTTTTTCTGTATATTTGCAAGCTGTTTTTTTTTCCATACTTTTGATTATATTTATTTCGAGATCATCTGCATAGGTTGTTCCTTTATTGTATAATTATTTGCAAACTGCTTTGAGGTCTGTTGCATACAAAAATCTGTAGTTTTGAATATTCATCCCATGGTGTATGTTTGTCGAGCAAAAATATTTTATTTGATGTAATTTATGGAAACTAACAATAAGTATATTCTATTAACACATGAATGACTAAATATATTATTTGTTCCAGGCGGCACGGTGGCACAGTAATTAGCACAGCAAGAAGGTTGTGGGTTCAAGTTCCCAGGTCGGGACGAAGCTCGGAATACTGGCCTTTTTGTGTGGAGTTGGCATGTTTTCCCCGTGTCTGCCTGGGTTTTCTCTGGGTACTCCAGTTTCCTCCCACCCTCCAAAAACATGCATGTTAGGTTGATTGGCCGGTGCCAAAATTGCCTTTAGGTTGTTTAGTTTGTGCGTATGGTTGTATGTGTGTTGCCCCACGACGGACTGGCGACCTGTTTAGGGTGTACCTCAAATCAGGGCTCCGGCACTCCCTGCAACCCTGTGATGGTTAGACGATTAAGAAGGTGACTGACTATGATTTGTTTGATTGCAATAAACTTCAGCGAAGGAAGAGTTAGCTCAGTGATAGAATGTCCATCCTTGGACTGGAAACAGCTGGATCAATTCCCTTTGGGCCTATGCCTAAGTGTTCTTGGAGAAGACACCTAACCCCCAGTTACTCCCATTGGTGCCGTCATGGCCTCCTGCTGTGGTGCAATGCAGCAAAAGTAATTTTCCCATGAGGGATGAATACAGTACGTTGAAATTAGCAACAAAAACAACTGCCTTTTACAATTTTACAATGACAGTCAATGCAACTCTGTATCTTCTGAACCGCTTTTCCCAACTGGAGTAAATTAAGCTGAAATTACTAATAAATAAATAAAGTTGAATGAATTACATCCCAAGAAAGTCTTCAAACTCCAACGGCTTTGATAAAAACAGAAAGTCAAACATTTAATAGAGTTGAAGAATTTTTTCGCTCACTTACTTTTACTATTTCCACTTTCATAACATGTAAAAGTAATAAATTATAATAAATGTTCTCTTATATGTTTAAGATGTATCTTGACACTCTGCACGAAGAAGCAGAAGTATTCAGAAAGTTGCTCAAATTTTTCACAATTAGTTCCATGAAATTCAATTAAAAGATAAAAAGAAACTCATACAGATGTCTGGAAAATACTAAGTAATGAGGCAGTTTAATACAAGAAAGGTTCCTAATCTTTAAAGCATTTAGAGACAGCAGGTGGCAGCCTGTTCATCTGCAGGTTTTTAATTGGGACTCATAACTTTTGTCTCCTATTCAGACCGAGATTCTCCCGCATTACTCAGAAGTTTTTACAGCAGTTTCTAAAGGGAAGCATTTCTAATGCAGAGCGGTGAGGTGATGCTGACATTGAAGCGGCACTCAGACTATTCAGAAGATATTTTAAAAAGCATGCACAGTAGCACAAGGACCCTCCACTGCACCATTGTATGTTCAGAGAACCCTAAATGAGTCTCCATCTGACTGTGAAAGACATTTAAAGTTTGACAACTTTGTGTGCATCAGTCATATTTTTCTGAAACCACTTTGTATGTTTCATGTTTTAGAGCAGCCACTTATAGTTGATTCACTTGTAAGAAGCTCTGTCAAAAAAAAAAAAAAAGAAAATATTTCTCTAATTTCTCACTCTGTGATGGTAGCAATGTTCTTCAGACACTGTGGTCCAGCAAGCAGGGAAAACTCACAATAATAAAAATTCATATCACGCTTCATGCAGAGCGTAGTGCTGAGATGTCCTCTGGGTTAGAATCTTAATGCTGTTTGTTGCTCATTAAAATCACAACAGGCTTTTTCTGCAGCCCCGTTTGGAAATCCACAGGAGCCCAGAGATCGATAATTATGTAAAGTGTGAGCTTTTTCATCAGTAGCAGAGTAAAATTCTAACTGCCCAGTCACAGACATATCTCCTCAAAATAAATCAAACAAAAAATATGAATAACAATTAAAAATAGCTTTTTTATCTTAATGACAATGCCAAAAAGAATACATTTGATTTCCAAGTTAAAAGCATATAAAACACAACTCTACACTCTGATAAGTTACGGCCAACATGTTATAAACAATAGAATTAAAAATGATAAAACTAATGATTACGAAATATATTTCTATAAAAAGTGCAGGTGCAAGAAGGTTGGCTGACAGACATGTTAAAGACTTTTCAATTCATTGAGCGGATGACAGCTTGTCAGACGAGAACAGGATCACAGACAACAAAGAGAACCTGATTGACAAGAAATGAAAAGTGTGGAAAAAGTAGGATAAAAGGAGAATCTCATTTAAAACTTGAAAGTTGCTTTAATGAGTTCTTTCTGCTAAAGTATTCACAAAGAATTCTAACATACTTGCAACATATAAAATACTTTTTTTGCAGACTTTTTAAAAAAAAAAATCTAAGTAGGTTGGATTATTTAATGTTTAATACCATGTACAATTACCCACTTGCAACTTTAGCAATAACTAAACATTATCTCGTTCTTGAAAGCTTTAGTTAAGCTCCAAGTTATTTATACTTATCATATGGACCAGGCTTCCAGCAAGGGAAAACAATGCACAAATGTAAAATTTAGGGAGAAAAAAGTTGACAAGGTGTTAGAAATGAGTGCAAAGTGAAGAATAAGTGAGAAGAAAAAAAGTCCAGAAAGGGGCGAGGATCATGACAGAACTTACGCCTTGATTTGACTCTTGCTATACTTTGTCTTCTTTGCAGTTGTTTTTTTTTTTTTTAGCTAGACAAAACTCTATATTGAACTCAACTCTGAGCTCCAGTGAGTGGATTGCCTTACATCAGGGGTGCCCATTACGTCAATCGCGATCGACTGGTCGATCGCAAAGGCATTATGGTTAGATCGCATTGCATTGAAAAAAAGTAAAATAAACCCAAAAACTTTTTAAAAAAAAAGTGTCAAGCTAGCGGCTTTTCTGCTGTTACTGGAGATTTTGGAGTTTGTGATGTGAAATCACGTTATTAAGCCTGTACTCAATAAGCAGCCCGCAGTGCTGCTTAGGCCCCTCCTCCTCGCAAAGCGCTGTGAGTGTGTTGTAGGGATAGTTACAGCAGGCTGGAAACGATCTGTGGTGTTTGCGATGGTAACATGGGATGGGTAGATCTCAGGAGGTTTGATATTTGTAAAGTAGATCTTGGGAAAAAAAAAAGGTTGGGCCCCCCTTGCCTTACATCAACAGTAAAGTTGGTGCACGCAAAGTTGTTAAAAAATTCATTATTATTTCAAAAGAAGATAAAGATTAAACAATGGGGAGGTTGTTGTTTCCGTAGGAACAAAATGTCAGCTGCTATTCACTATGGTGATGACAGCTATTTTGGTAATTCCAGAAACTGTGACTGAAGTTTGGCTATCAATGACAACAAAATAATTACTTTGCCTCTTGAGGAATTATAGAAAAAATAGATTTTGAGAGTTTGAGGTGTTTGGAATCATTTGAGAAATGCTGCTGACTCTCTTATTGCCAATGGTCGCATATGTGCAGCAGCACGAATGGGATGTATGTCTATAAATAAGCAATTTTCAAACAAAAAAATTCTCTGCAAGGCAAAAAAGATCGGCTCAGTACGGTGCCAGTACAAGCATAATTTGCACATGCGCAATAGTGGTATTTAAAAGGACAAGGACATATCAGACTCGTACTAAAGTTGCATATGGAAGACTTAAATTTGTCGGACTAAGCTTCAGGAAAAAAAACAGGGTTGTGCTTCTATTAGAAAGTGTGCTTCTATTAGGACTATTACGGTATATGGTATGTACAGAGAAAACATTCAAACACCACACAAAAACGAGTTGGTGTTTCAAGTCCTATTCTATTCAAACCTTGATACATCTCCACAAAACAACTTGTAAAAATATGCGAAGCCTTCGGGAGTTGTTCTTTCAACTATAATTTGTTGATTTTGCTCACATTTTTAGCCTGCGGCAGTTTTAAAGTTGTATTCTGATATGTGTTTGAATCTCTGTGTTCATTGAGCGGCCTAGCTGTGTGACGCTTACCCCCGCTGGTGTTAAAATGATGAGTGAGACATCATGTTTTCCCTTATTCCTGCAGTAAGTTTTACTTAGCAGAGTGTTATCGCCTCATATGAATGCAGCTATGCTCTCTGTGTCATTTAGAGAACACGCTCCCGCTGCAGGCTTTGATCCCTCCGCCTGGGAGGCAGCAGGATGCAGCCACTCAGGCTTCAAACAGATGCACAGTTGACAGATCTACAATACTTGTCAATCTGTACCTGCACACAAGATTGTATTTAAGCACTTTCTGAGACTGAAAACTCAAGTTCAAAATACAGTGGTTAAGTATGAAAGATTGCATAATTCCACTCAAAAAGCTTGCAACGGTTATCTAAATTGGTGCATGCCTTTGGCCAAATGGAACCTTTTTTGATACACAGAACTGCTTCAAAATTGAATTAGGGTGCACATGTTTCTTAGATAGCTACATGGAAGTGCAGTGGTTAGCTCTACTATCTCACAAGTTTGAACCCCATCCAACACAGTTGCTACTCTGCATGACACTTGTATGTTCTCTCTGCATGTACAAATGTTCCATTTCCAACAATCTCTCAAAACCAAATAATGCAGTGTTCCCCATCTCTTACCCTCTCACATGCTGGGTCAAAAACTGATTTCCCAAGCCCACCCAGTAAATGATTAGACGATATTTCCAACTGGCTACTATTAAATGCACAGCCAACTGAATATTTTTGTTGAATACATACAGAACTTTAAGGAACACAACATTTTGAGGTGGTAATTAAATACTTTGTGTTCGGGTAAAAATCTGAATAAGTAACTTTTTGCACTCGAGCCTCAAGTCCGCTGATTTGAGACTCAAGGGTAAGCTCCGTGAAGTTGCCCCCTCTTAAAAAAAATATATAAACAAAAATAAACAAAAAATATGTCAATCGTTTGTGCTGCGTTTGTGCTGTTTTGTGCTGTAAAAATTTTCGTTTGTGCCATTTTATTTTTGTAGATATTAACGATTCTTTTATAGGTCAATCTGAGGTCATCCAGCCCCTCACATTGCTTAAAAATGCAAGAAACTCTTAAAAATGGTGTCAATCGTTTGTGCTACGTTTGTGCTGTTTTGTGCTGTAAAAATTTTTGTTTGTGCTGCTTTCCTTTTCTTTAATTTAAAGAAATAAAATTTGAACGATGACGTCATCAAGCCCCTCCTTCTCCCTAAAAATGCGAGAAAACTTATACAATTGGCAGAAATTGTTTGTGCTATTATGATTTCAATAATAAGAAGAAAACAAAAACCGGTAAATAATTTACTTTATGACAGTTCGTAGGCTACTGCAAAATCTGTCGAATGAAGTATAAGCCGGGCATTTATTGTAAATTCGACACAGATGTTCAGTTATACCACCAATAGTAAAAAAAACTATGATCAAATCTTGACGCAAACAATATGCCAACTGCGGATATGCCAATGTTTTCAGAAAGCAGATAATTAATGTATACAATTTCCCTAATCATTGTTATACAGTAGTTGTAAATTTGCGCCCTATAATAAAAAAAAGGGAATAACAGAAGCCAACGATTACCAAAAGTTATGCAGAAAGGTCCTGTGTCCTTTCGTGCGTTTAATTATTCTTATGCAGCAGTTAAATGGCTACTAACGTCAGTGCCGTAAGTGTAACTGTGTCTATTGTAACTTGGAAAAAAAAGTGTCTACAGTATATAATTTGAAATAGTTTACCTATATAATAATAATAATAAAATAATGAATTACTCTATTCATCCCTCACCGGGGAAATTTGTTTGCTGCACTCCTTACACCGCAGCAGGCTGCCCTTCAACGGCGCCAATGGTGGGAGAAGCGGGGGTTAGGTGTCTTCTCCAAGGACCCTAGACGTGCTCTCCGTGGGACGCGAACCCGCGATCTTCCGGTCCGCGGGCGAGCGCTCTAACCACGCGGCCACCGTCTCCACCATATGCTTCCCCAACAACAAACCCTGGATCACCTGTGACCTAAAGACTCTCCTTAACAGGAAGAAAGCAGCTTTCAGGTTCGGAGACCGGGAGGAGCTGAAGATGGTGCAGCATCAACTCCGAGACCAGCTGAGGAAGGGAAAAGATGCATATAGGAAGAAGCTGGAATCCAAACTACAGCAGGACAACATGAGGGCGGTGTGGTCCGGAATGAAAAAGATCACTGGATATGGGGGAAGAAGCAGACCCACCAGTGGTGGCAAAGATAGAGCTAACGACTTTAATACCTTCTTTAATAGGTTTAGCTCTACGAATGCCTCTTCTTCTACCTCTACCTCTTCTTCCCTACCTTCACCACACCTGCTACCAGCGTCTGCTCCTTCTCAGCTATTCAATGGACTAGTACCTGAACCCCTCCCCACCCAACCATTTGACTGTGACCACCTTTCAGGTGAAGAAACAGCTGGAGAAGCTAAACCAGCACAAATCAGCCGGCCCGGATGGCATCAGCCCCCGTACCCTGAGGACCTGTGCGCTCCAGCTGTGTGGGGTTCTCCAGCATCTCTTCAACCTGAGCCTCAGGCTGGAGAGGGTTCCGCTTCTCTGGAAGACATCCTGCCTGGTCCCTGTACCCAAGAAACCATCTTCATCTCACCTCAAGGATTTCCGTCCAGTTGCCCTTACATCTCATGTGATGAAAGTGCTGGAGAGGCTGGTGTTAGCTCACATGAGACCGCTGGTGAACTCCTCTCTGGACCCCCTGCAGTTTGCCTACCGGCCACGCCATTGTACACTTCAGACTTCCAGCACAACTCCGATTCATGCCACCTACAGAAATTCTCTGATGACTCTGCAGTTGTAGGGTGTGTAAGTGGTGGGCAGGAGGAGGAGTACAGGAGAGTGGTGGATGGATTTGTGGTGTGGGCAGGAGAGAATCACTTGCTCCTCAATGTAGACAAGACCAGGGAGATGGTGATTGACTTCCGGAAGAGGAGGACTGCTTTGCAGTCGCTCTGCATTCTGGGTAGAGATGTGGAGGTGGTGGAGGAGTACAAATACCTTGGAGTGACCATCGACAGCAGACTGAGCTGGAGGAGCAACAGTACTGCTGTGTACAAGAAGACTTGCAGCCGACTTTACTTTCTAAGGAAGCTGAGGTCCTTCAATGTGTGCGGCACGATCCTGGAGACCTTCTATCAGTCTGTGGTGGCCAGCACCTTGTCCTTCTCTGTCATCTGCTGGGGGATGCCAGTGACACCAACAGACTGAATAAACTAATCAGACTGGCTGGCTCTGTCATTGGCAGCAAACAGGACTCACTTGAGGCAGTGGTGGAGAGGAGGTCACTGAACAAACTTTTATCCATCATGGACAATCATGACCATCCTCTCTACCCACTCCTGGACGAACAGCGAAGCTCCTTCTCCAAGAAGCTCAGACAGCTCTGCTCGAGAACATCTCGATACCGGAGGTCTTTCTTTCCGTACGTGATCAGGCTCTACAATGACTCACTTAGCAGATAGGAAGTTGTTGCTGTGACACACAAATTTCCCACGTGTGGGATCATTAAAGTATATTCTGATTCTGATATATAACATTTCTTGCTTAAATTTGAGTTGCAACCGAAGAAATAAAACAAAACAAACATTGAGCTCATTTTCAAACTGTAGCATAATTTATATTTGCCTACGGAAATATAACAATAAATGTCATAAATTGAATAGGAGCAAATTAAGACAGATGACCGGAAGTAGCCTACGAGCTGTCATAAAGTAAATTATTTACCGGTTTTTGTTTTATTCTTATTATTGAAATCATAATAGCACAAACAATTTCTGCCAATTTGATAAGTTTTCTCGCATTTTTAGGGAGAAGGAGGGGCTGGATGACGTCATCATCCAAATCTTATTTCTTTAAATTAAAGAAAAGGAAAGCAGCACAAACAAAAATTTTTACAGCAGAGAGCAGCACAAACGTAGCACAAACGATTGACACCATTTTTAAGAGTTTTCTCGCATTTTTAGGGAGAAGGAGGGGCTTGATGACGTCATCGTTCAAATTTTATTTCTTTAAATTAAAGAAAAGGAAAGCAGCACAAACAAAATTTTTTACAGCACAAAACAGCACAAATGTAGCACAAACGATTGACACCATTTTTAAGAGTTGTCTCGCATTTTTAGGGAGAAGGAGGGGCTTGATGACGTCATCGTTCAAATTTTATTTCTTTAAATTAAAGAAAAGGAAAGCAGCACAAACAAAAATTTTTACAGCACAAAACAGCACAAACGTAGCACAAACGATTGACACCATTTTTAAGAGTTTTCTTGCATTTTTAAGCAATGTGAGGGGCTGGATGACCTCAGATTGACCTATAATAGAATCGTTAATATCTACAAAAATAAAACGGCACAAACGAAAATTTTTACAGCACAAAACAGCACAAACGCAGCACAAACGATTGACATATTTTTTGTGTATTTTTGTTTATATTTTTTTTTTTAAGAGGGGCCAACTTCACGGAGCTTCAAGGGTAATATGGAAAATCTTTCAGCGCTGAGAGACCAGCATCTTCTAGGTTAATGCGTGGTCTTTTTCAAATTCTTCTGAAAGGCTTGATAGGATTGAAAGAATTGATAGCTCAAGTGCGTGCTTGCACAGTATTGGACTCGTTTCTTAGTATGTCGGACTTAAAGAAGTAAAGTATTGTTCTGGCTTTGTTACGACAAATCTTCTATTTTTTTATGAGGTTACTGGCTTATTCTTGAATCGATTCATTTACAAAACCACGTCAGGATCTACTGCTAATGCATTTGTACCCAACTGCACAAAACTAGAAAAAAAAGTTGTTCAGATCAGACTGACAACATTTGATAAAGATAAACGGATTTTAATCATCATGGGCTCATACTGTTTCCACTGAGCATGATCCAGAGCTCTGTTTGTAGTCATTGTGGTATTTCATAATTAAAACATTAACATTGAATTGATCAAATTGTTTGATTCGATATACGAACCAGCCCTATTTCGAACAGAAATAAAACCTGTCCAACTTTGTGGGTAGTCTGGATAGTTTTGCTGACTTCCAGCAGGTAGGTTCAGTTTTGACAGGGAGTCAGATTGTTGTTATTTTGTTGTAGTGCAAAAAATATCAAACCAGCAGAGTTACACCAGCCTGAGGGCGTTGCACCTCATTGAAAAGTTTTGTTAGCTTTTTTTCGCCAGGAAGGAGTGTCAGCAGCGTGATTGATTTCGAGAAAGTCAGATAAGATTCCTGCTCTTACAAATACCAAGAGAAAGGTGTAGCAAGTAAGATTACATTTATGAACTTTCTTTTCTTACCTGAGGCAAAGGAGGCTTAAATGCTGCATGCTGGTGGTTTCCATCAGTCGAGGAGTGCAAGAATATTCAATCGAAACAGTTAGAGTCTCACTGGTCTGACCTCAGAAAGGTTAGCTTGACACATTGCTATACATCTTGTGGTCAGAAGAAATGTGTCTTCCTGGTGGGTCAGTGCAGTTTTCAAAAGTATTGTCAATTTTCGGATAGACTTTTGTACTTTATGAAAGACAAGTTGTGCTTAGAGACCCAAAGCTTTTGGATGCCCGAACTTTTGCAAACATCATGATTTTGTTTTCTGTAATTGTGAAGGTGTAAAAATGGAAATAAAATCTAACTCATATGAATATCTCAAATGTGATGCCTTTTGTAGATTTCTTTCTTTCTTTTGCTTTATTTTGCTCTTTCATTCTAATTGCCTTCACTTTCAATCTCACTGGTATTTAAATCATCCATCTGTGTTCCTTGGTCTTGTTTCGTCACTTTTACTACTTTTGGCCTGTAGTTCTTATGAAATTATAAAATCCTTAGCTAAGCATTTGAAACTGGTATTCAAAGAAGAAAGAAATCAAATTTCAGCCTGTGACCAGATCTGACGTTGGTCAGTAAAACTTAGCAGCCCCATCCTAAAATCTGTTTCACAGCCAATCTTCCCAACAAGGTACAGCTGGCTGTTCATCAGTTACTTTTATATGGAGAGTGATTTTCTGGGTCTAAAAGGTCTTAGAATAGTTTGGCAGAATAGATTCATTTTGAAGATATTTTCCACAATACTAATGAAGACGGGTGGGACGCAGTGGTTGGCACAGTGGCCTCACAGCTAGAAAATTGGGTGGGACAAGGCTGAAAATACTGCCTTTCTGTGTAGTTTACATGTTCTCCCTGTGCATGCGGGGGTTATGTCCGGATACTCCGGTTTCCTCCCACCTTCCAAAACATGCATGTCTGGTTGACTGGTCATGACAAATTTGCCTCGAAGAATGAGAGTGTGTGACCCCGTGACAGACTGGCAACCTGTTCTGGGAGTGCCCTTCCTCTCGCTTTAAGTCATCAGGGATAGGCTCCGGCACCCCCAGCAAACCCTTTTGGGTTCAGAAGACAAAACAAAACCAACTTCATCTGCGTTTTTTTTCTGCACACATTGAACCACCCAAAATACACCATTGACAACAGTCTGAAGTGGAATTAAGTTTTCACAGAAATGGGAATCAAAGATGTTGTTGGCGATCATTGAGATCACTGGAAGGTATCATCCAAGCATGTGACAAAATAGCTGGAACCTTTTGAAAATAGATGGTCATGGTTTCTGTGGATGAAACATGTATAACAGTGGCAAGACTTACAGTATCTGGCAAAAAATGAAGAGTTAAAGGAGAAGAAAAATTTATAATTTGTTTCGCCAAAAAAAAATATATATTCTCATATCATCATATAAAAACGTTATAGACTTTCTAATGTTTTCATTTTTATTGATATAGTTGTTCTGAAGCACAATATAGTTTCCCACTATACAAACACGGGGTGAATTTCTTCAAACACAAAAGCTGAAAAACTCCCGAAACTTTGAGTTAAAAAATTGAAAATATTCTAACACTGCCCAACACAATAACGGTGCAGAATTTTGATATCATAACTTAAAACAAAAGAACAGTGATGGTTCCGAATAATAAAAAAGGAAAGAATACTGCTTTTTCAAAACTGCCGTTCATTGGTTTTATTTCTACACTGTTTTGTCCAAATTCTGCCTGAATAAGTTAGCTTTCTGCCTGAAAAGATTGGTTTGCACACTGAGGCTTGTTAGCGCGGACCATTCGTGGGTATGTGTATAAAAAAAAAATACACACACACAAAGTCTAATCTATAGTACCCAAAATCTTCATAGTGGTAACACACAAATAATTGTTGTATTTCAGCAAAAACTCCATGTTCCAATTTTCCAATTTTTATGCAAATCTACGAAAAATGTACATGATTCAAAACCTGACTGAACACCTATTCTAGCAAACTAAGAGAGCTGAATTTCAAATCTTGACAATTATTTTTTGTCTGGAATTGTTGCCTCAACTAAGTTTTACTCTTTGTAAGTCATACTCCTATCTTGCATCTCGTTACAAATTGTGTTCCTAGCGATAGTAACTATCCACTTGAACAATGTATATAAACAAACAAAAACTACAGTTCATTTATATTCAAATCTATATAATCGGGGATTAAAAAGAGTATGATTTTGTGTTTAGTCAAAACTGCCATGTTTGGAAAGCCATTTTCTTACCAACAAGCAGCTCTGTTTATTGGTACAATGATAAGTAATGTTCAGTCTTTACCCAAACAGACTACAGAAGCTGTTGATAATGTGGAACCAGTGGCTGAAAGAAAAATTTTCTACTTATGTTACACCCTAAAATGACTACTGCTCCTACCATTACTGGAGATGGAAGTCGTACTCCCAGCAGTGCGACGCCTGCAATTGTTAGTTCTGCTCCTGCATTGCCGGCGTGTTGGTTGAGTGAAATCTGAACCCTCACTGTCTGAGATTTGGGTTCTTACTCCTCATTTCATCATTGGAGGGTAAATTATACCTAATAAGGGGAGCTGAACATCCTGGGAGAAACCGACAGCATTTTGCCAATCTGTTGCCGTAGTGACGGCAGGGAAGGTTTCGGAGTCTTTCTCCTCCTTTTTTTCTCTTTCTCTTTTTGGGTGGCCACTAATGTGTGTTGTGGTTGTTACATGGATTACAGCTGACAGTGTAAATGAGGTTTTCTTTGTTCTCTTGTTTCTGTTTCTTCCCCTTCTCATGCTGTTGCACGTTAAGGCCAGTCCCTTCCCATCCCCACTTCCCCCCAAATCCCCTCTTCATCCTCCAGATCTGATTTTCCTTTCCTCTCTCCACCTCACTGATGGTAACAGCTTATGGTCTATTCACCAGAGAGATGAAGCAACAGCCTTCCAGTCAAACCCCCACTCTGCTCCCCTCCATCGCTCTGTCCGTCCTCTCTAAACCCCACAGACACATTAATCCTTAGCTTTGGCTCAGTTTACAGACACAATAGGCCTTGAAGAATTGGACTTGAGATAATTGTGTTGCTATCCCATTTCATCTGGAATGGAATTGGGTAGCACTCGCCACAAAAGCTCCGGATACCCCGCTTTTTTTATACACATACACACAGACAACACACACACACTCAAACACAGATGGAGCAGGTTTTGGCGAATGCGCTGCTATAATTATTTCCTTCTTTATTCATAATCATCATCATAGAAATTCCCCACTTCAGGCTCAAGTCTACAGTCCTGGCTCTGCTGTGTCTGCTCGATGTGTTGTCATGACGATACAGCAGCAATATGGTGCCTGCCCATGGTCATGCGTTGTTGAGCACGACCGTGGGTAATTAATGGTTGAGCCAATATGGCCGAACACCTGCTCTGGCAAGCCCCGTCGGTCATCCGAGCTGGCAACTCCTCGACCTCTCAACAAACACGGCAGGGAGGAAACGGTCGGATGGTGAGTTGTTAAAGTCAAAGGATGGTCATGTTGGAGCGTTGAACAGGTGGAATGTGTCAGGTGGACAGATTGACAATCTTTTGACTCTTTTGCAAGCAACGGTGACTTTGAGCTGAAACTAGAGCGAGAGACTGTTTTTATGACAAACTAGGAACTAAATTATAAAGACAGTCTTCTTTTTAAAACAACCTCTGACTGGTTTGGGGAGTTTTGCTGAGTAAAAAGTCTGAGGTTAGCTGAAGGATCTGTGGAGGTTGTGAGAGGGTTCTATAAAGGTTTTGTGAGGGTTGGCTGATGGTTAGTTTTGTAGGTTACATGAACGTTCAGAGAACTTTCTAGGAACATTGTGTAATGGTTCCCTGAAGGTTATGATTAAAATTAAGGTTAGAGGAACATTCTGAAAACCTCAAGGGAACGATTCAGAAAAACCAAAAAAATAACGTTCTGCCATCGTGACAAAACTTTCCAATTTACCTTTAGAGAACCAAAAACAACCTTTAAAGAACGTTTTGGTAACCTTTAAAAAACCCTTCCCAGAACGTTCTGGGAACATTCAATTGTTTGCTGGGAGGTCACCAGTCTGTCGTGGGGCAACACACATACATCTATCAAGAATGAACATATCTGTTTCACACATGTTTAGATATTTACAAATATGTAGTTTTACAAAATTGTTGTTTTCTTCATTTCCTTATTTAACCTCCCAAGAAAAGAACTTCTGCTCTTCCTGGCTGCAGCTCTTAAAGTCGGACCTGCTGTTGTCCTAATACGATGCGACCATGGCCCTAATTCTTGGGAGTCATCATCGGCGTTGTTTGAGAGGGCGCCTCAGGTCTCAAAATAGTTCTTGCCAGAATGACACTCATTCCTTGGGGCAGTGTTATATTGGCCAATCAACCTAACTGTTGTGGTTCCTCAACCACCACCAGAGGGAGACAGGGACCATCTCACCTTTCCCCCAATTCTACCTGATTTGGACCACCTGCGCCTAATCTCTCTGCTGACTATTTAAAGGCAGCCTCACCAGCATTCCTCGTCGGGTCTTCATGACTTCGAGCCCTGGCTGACTCCCGACCCAACAGATATATTTTGGAACTGAGATTAACTCTTTGAAAACCATTTTGATCCCTTTTGACTTCTGTTTCTTTGCTTACAGCCTTGCTGATCCTTGGTTAAATAAATCTTGTTTGATGTCCTGCATTTGTGTCCTCCTCCTTCCACATCACAACAGTAACATGCAAGTCTTTGGGTTGTAGGAAATTGGAGTACCTACAGAAAATCTACCCGGACATTGTGAGAACATACAAATTCTACACAGAAAGACCAGTGATTCAAGCCTTGCCCTACTATGGAATTCAAATCCCCGACCTTGTTGCTGTGAGGCTACTGTGCTGAGCACTGCACCACCATGTAGCGTGGCAACAAAACATTTATGCTTAACAAGGAGGCAACTGATGATGAGGAACATTAAAGTAAAAAATATCAAAATGAAAGAAAAGGAGTGAAACAGAACAAAAAACCTTCAAACCTCATCACGGACCGCTAAAATCCAAACATCAGTCATGAAAATGCAAAAAGTTTCAAACTTAATAATAAATTTAATTATATTGAGATTTTTTACTTCATTATCACTAATCTGAATGCTGATTACCTTGAAGTTCTTTAGAAAATCCTTTTGTCTGTGTTGAAGTGAAGTTTCAGTTAGACACAAGCGGTACAAACATAAACCTTGACAAGCAGCCTTCATCATAAACTGCTGCAAAACAACTTCATAATTACTTTCTTTCAGCATCAGTGGAGAATTTGTCTTTTTTTCATGTTATAATTCATGTATTTTTTTTCCCTCTCCTCACTGGGAAATGATTGTGTTTTTGTAATAGAGGCTACGGCATTAATAACCCGCCCATTTCTGAGATTTTAGGGTCAAACCTTTGGCCGTTAAACAAAAGCGAGTTCCCCCAACTCGCTGTTTACACTTTTTACATCACAAACTCATTTTTCTGAGGTGCATTTCTTTGACCCGGCAGTGCGTGGCTGTTTCCGTGCTGATAAAGATTGGTGGACTGGGGGCAGCAGAGAAATTCAACCTTTTATCTTTGTCCTGCTTTAATATGTTGGACTGTGAAATAATGGGGTTTTTTTGTCGATTAAAAGAATTCTTTGTGCAGTGAGAAGCAATTTGCATGTATTTCAGCCCGCATGACTCAAATTTCATCTCTTTTGTGTTTTACATTTAATTTACAGATCATACTGTTCTTTTTTACCAAAGTGACTTGTGAACGTCGGTTGTATTTCATTTTAGATTTTTCTATGCAAAGTTTAGCTTGTGGATCTACTATTGATCACCAGATCAAAAGGGGGGTTTACTATCTGCCTATCTACCCTTTACTGGGTGTTTGATGGATTACTCTTTGGTGTTATGGATACTTAGGAATGATTTTTATACATGTATTTATCTATTAATCATAGGCTGTGCTGAAAAAAAATTCAAGGGACTTTATCATGCTGATTCAACTTTTCAGAGCTTTTAACTTTATGTTGGAGCTATTTACAAGTCAGCGAGGCC
The DNA here is from genome assembly GCA_902685375.1 of Neostethus bicornis. Taxonomy (NCBI): domain Eukaryota; kingdom Metazoa; phylum Chordata; class Actinopteri; order Atheriniformes; family Phallostethidae; genus Neostethus; species Neostethus bicornis. The sequence goes on along the minus strand of CACRXE010000076.1, from coordinate 5,393,982 downwards.
AGACTGAGATGCTTTGGGCATGCGCAGAGGAGAGAGAGAGAGAGAGTACATTGATAGAAGGATGCTGGGTTTGGAACCACCAGGAAAGAGGCCTAGAGGAAGACCAAAGAGGAGCTTCATGGATACAGTGAAGGCAGACATGAAAATAGTTGGTGTGACCGAAGAAGATGCAGCAGATAGGGTTAGATGGAAGAAACCGACTTGCTGTGGCGACCCCAGAACGGAAATGCCAAAAGAAGAAGAAGATTTGTTGCTTACAAGCACATCCAAAGGGGTTTTCCGATTGATGCCCGACTGTTTGAGTTTGTCTTTTTCTTCTTGGAACACTAAAGAAACAGGCTGACATCACCTAGCACTGACCACGCCTTCAGGAAGTGATGTTGTTACTGAAGTAGATTTTGGCTGCGGGGGTCCCCATCAAAGTTGAAAAAAGACTTCTTGAAAAATCATGGTAACAAATTGGATGGAGGCCAGACGAAAATGCCACACCGACAAATTGTGAGGTGTTTTTTTTAAAGGGCTCTGATGGAAAGTTGCCCATCCTTCTTTATCATATTTTACCAATTTTAGGCAAAGAGAGATTCTTTTTCTACCATTTGTTTTCAATCGGTCATCCTGGTGGTTATCCTATAGGTCACCAGTTGAACTTTTGAGATGTCTCTCAAGCAAATGCAGAGTTTTATTTTAGCTTTTGGTTCCACCAAGTCTGGTAACCTTAATTTGAACTCTAAAGCAGATGTCTCGATGAATGAAATGTTCATCTGAAATAATCTATATTTTCAGACACGACATTACCCAGCCACATCGCCCTCAGTGCGATGCCACTTTGGACAGGTCTATGTATTGAAAATAATTGTTTGGCTGCAAACATATATTTTTTCTGCCGAAATTACAAAATAGCAATGCACAATTGGTTTACTTTTGTAAAGCAACCTTGAAAACCTAAAAGCTGTTAATGTCAGGATTCCTCACCTGCTGCCAGAGGGAGCCATGAAAAGGTCCTGATCACCCTAATTGGGTGACACCTGTGATGATTATCAATTCCCAACATCTGTGCACCCTGCCATCTATTTAAAGGGGATCACCCTGAACTTCCTTGTCGGTTCTTACTATCCCTTCCAGCCAGGTCATACTGGTTGCCTGACCATGGTTTGAAGTTTGTTATAAGTTGTACTTTTGAAACTTTGAGTTTACACTGTGCTTCTTGCTTGACATACCTTCCTGAATTGTGTTAATAAACCTTGTTTGATGTCCTCCTCTTTCCACCATCCACAAAATCCTGACAGTTAAAATATGTTAAATTGTTTGTGAATCACATTTTAGCAGGAAAAAAAAAATACCCAGAATTAATTGTATGAAGAAAAGTTGCCTTTAGTCATTTTAACTGTGTTTAGAAAAAAAAAAAAAAATCCATAACAAACTTCCAAACAATAGAATTATTATTTTTGCTTAACACTTTCAAAACAAAGAAAGATTAAAGCAAACATTAATTTATTGATTGTTTTGCTAAGTTTGTTCAGACCTGACAGATTTATCTCCTCTTAACAATGCAAATGCAGCCTGAAGCTGTTACATTCTATCCTTTGACGTAAACACAATGTCTTATGAAAGATATTTTGATTAAGCAAATTATTTTTGAAGTTTCTGCGATGTGTTGTATCGGATGATTAAGCACAAGTGTTGTCTGTGTATCCATCCATGTATCCATACACGTTTCTCAAGGCAATATCTCCAAAAAAAAACATTGAAGAATTTTTAATTTAAATGCACACAATTATTCTGTATCAACTATTGATGAACTATATTAAGGTTTATGCAACCCAAGGTTGAAGTAAAAAAAATATTTTGATATCTCCAAAAACATGAAAGGGTTTTTAAGAAAATTGCCAATTTTTACTCAGTACCAGCTATATGTTAACTGATAAGTTTTCAGGCTTAGGTGACCAAAGTTTAAGATCACAAAGGTTGAAATTTCAAATTGTTGTGAATACAAATCTTCCAAACCACAGAAATAATTTCAATGAAACTGCTCACAATTACTAAGTACCAACTATATATGAACTTAAGGAATCACCTCCAAGCTGTCATATTTTAATGGCAACATTAATTTAACATTAAAAGCAAACGAACTACAGTCCTTTAGACTTTACTATAAAAAACTACACTTAATCCACTTAACGACCTGTTTTTGAACATATTTCATTTTGATAATACAATAGCTTTTTTTATTTTTTTAAATCCTTACAAATGTGACTGCTTCAACCTGGTTATCGCATTCTCTGGTCTCGCAGGTCTGCAGGACCTGTGTGATGGGCAACATTTAAAAAAATAGGTAAAACAATTGGATACAAGTGGCCAAAATGAGCTTCCTCCACAGGATGACTGGCCTCTCACTTGGAGATCGGGTGAGGAGTTTTGCCATCCGGGAAGAGCTCGGAGTAGAGCCATTACTCCCGAGTGCCTTGCTGGTGAGGTGTCACGGGCACGTCCCACCAGGAGGACACCAAGGGACAGACCCCAGACCCGCTGGAGAGACTATGTCTCACAGCTCGCCGGGGAACAACTCGGGATCCTTCCGGGTGAGCTGAGAATATGATTCGTGCTCTCATACATCCAACCAGAACAACTTTTCCCATCTAGATTGACTCAAACATGTGTGACCTACTCACACTTCTGTCAATAAACACGAAGACCTTTTCAGTCTTACATTTTTTCATATATTTTTGCTTATGAACTCAAATTATTCGATGTTCAAATATTTCACACATTCCAATGAACATTTTTAATGCCTACTTCGTAACTGTGTCATAAGTTATGCAAATGTGATCATTAAATCTCATCGATGGTGTGCTATTTTCTTAGAAATGTTAGTATGACATGCAAATGTATTGCTGTACAAAGTGTGAATAAGTGTCATACAAACCATCACAGGTTAACAAAGTTGGTCAAATTAGAATAATCTGCTTTAGTTTGATTCATTATGCATAAAGAATGTGCATAATGGGTGTAATTTATGTTTTACAGCATATTGTATGTCTTGTAAATTTCTTTCTTTCTTCATTGTGGGATTAATAAAGGAATTTTTCTTTAAAGTGTAGCACAATTGAATTCTGGTTGCAGCTGTGCGGGTTTATTTCTAATCCTTTTATTCATAATAATCATTATTGTCTAAAACATTTTTATTATAAATTGATGCAAAGTCTCTAATTATTTCCTCCACTTTGTTCTGATCTTTCCACCTGCTGTTTTTTCTCACTTTTCCATCCCTTGTTCATATAATTTTAAACAAATCCAGTCCTGTAGGGGTCAATGTTGTTCTTCTTTAGCTCTGCACCATCATTTCGCCTGTAGTGAAACACCTCTGAGGCATCATTTTCTTGGTCAGAATATATTTTTTCCTTTTTTTTTTTTTTTTTTTTGTAGCTCATAATGGAGCCGGAGAATATTAACGGAGCAAATATCTGATTTCATGCAAAAGAAAATATCTGACTTATGGTGAGGAATATTAAACACGTCTTCCAGTATTGTAGTTTTAAGGGCGACTCGGTGCTAAACAAAAAAGAGCCACTTATACGAGGAGGAGAGACATGGAGGAGTAAGACTGTAGGCCTCCAAATAGCAGCTTTAAAGGATCAATTTACACTTTTTCTTTTTCAAATTAGCCTCTTTAATCTTTACAGAAATGTTGGGTCTTCATAAATCTGCAAGCATCAGACTTTCATTTGCCACTTTTAAAAGTTAAATATATAGATGTGTTTATCTGGAGGGTGACCGCTAACATGCCCTCACTATTTATCTAGCGAGTGAAAATGTTTGTTCTAACTTTCCTCTGCTGCTTTATCGACATCGGTACCACTCCAACCCTTGCCCAGTGAGACACGATACCTTCCAACTCTCATTACACCTAGTTTTCAGCTACATTTGTGTTTTCAGCTACGTTCAAATTTATGGATGATCAAATAAAAGCTGATGATGACAGGTTGGATTAGATAATGATAGATGAATTAACGAGGAAAAGATGGATATGTAGTTAGAATATGAAGTATTAAAGAAAAGATGAAAGGGATTAAAGATGAAAAAAAGATGGCTGGTCACTAAGGCCAAGTGGATAAAGATGACAAGTGAATACACCCACATAAAGGGTTCTTTAAAAGATGGAGAATGAAAGAAAAGATAAAAAAAAAATATAGATATATTTGAATTGATTAGGCAGGCAGACGGAGAGAGATTGAATATATGGATGTGTTGTGATCCCCTCCCCTGCCGCCAGAGGGAGCCCTGGACCCTCTTTATCACCCTGAATAGAGACACCTGAGGGTGCTTAGTCGGATGATGCTCACCTGTGGATCCTGGTGCCTATTTAAAGGCAGACTGCCCTGACTTTCATCAAGGATCATTGTCATCCTTTCCAGCCAAGTAACCCTTGTTGCATGACCGTGATTGAACTGTTAATATTATTTGAACTTGAGTTAATCCTGTGCCCTTTGCTTTACAAACTTACCTGAGTTATGTTCAATAAACCTTGTTTTGTCCTGCATTTCGGTCCTCCTCCTTCCACAGCACAACAGGATATAACACTTGAAGACCAAAACCAACAAAATGTTTTCTCTAACACAAAGCCCCCACGAACCATTAGCGGCTCATCAACAGTCATTTTAATGTGACTTCCTCTGTATGTACCCCATCCCCTTTCAGGTGGACTTTGACTTCAGTGTGGAGCATGGAAGAATAATGATAAATATATATTTGAATTAATTAGGCAGGCAGTCAGACAGACAGAGACAGAGATAGACTGTATGAATCTTGTGTTTAAAAATGGGGGTATTTGATTTTTTTAGTAATTTCTCACTCATCTTATTTTTCCAAAGTGGGAACAAACTTCTGTCCCATTTTTCTTACCTTGTGCAATAACTTGGATACTTTGAAAGATGTATAGCATTAAGGAAAAAACAATGTTATAAGGTTCATAGGTTGAAATTGTGATCAGATGAATAACCCTACCATCACACAGCAAAACAAAATAAAATCAATGACTGAAGGAGTTCACTGAAAAGTTTACATTCAAATAGCTCATGGGAAATTGCTTCACCAAACAAATTAAAGTCAGTTTTAAATAAAATAAAAATAACTTTAGTCTTCACTCATCGCAGGTGTTTCAGAAGACTGTTGAAGGAGATTTGTGTGCTTGTTACACATTTATTACGGAACATAAAATTAACCAGCATTTTACTAGCTATGCATGTTTCCTGGATGAGAAATCTTCAGCCTTGTTCCATCTATTCTTCAAAAAACTGCTAAAAGTCAATGTAAAAAATCAAATTATTCAAGCTGGTACAAATTTTGACATTTATGATGTTATTTTTATAGTGACTTAAAATTGAATGTGAATCCAGAACAGCTTCTGTGAATACTTTTTAGAGTTTTTCTAGTAATCCACCTTGTTACAACTCGTATGGTCTAGGGTTAGGCCGATACGAAGACAGATGTTATGATTAATCCCCGGGAGTGGAACACAATTGAAGGATGAGGCAGAGTAGGGTGTTGAAGTAAGACTATTTATTTACAATCAATCCTAACAACTGAAAAGCTTCTTTTGGGAGTGCTGCAGACGGGTTGTCATAGCATGGCACCAGACCTTCTTAATCAGCCAACTAGCAATCATCTGTAACTGCCAACAGGTGGGGAAGTTGGGAGCCTGGGTGGCAGAGGTATGTGAAAAACTCAAACATCCCCCAAATGGCTTTGCCCATAACGCACCTAGTTCTAAATGCATCTAAAAATGTAACTTTAAGGTTAAATTAATTCATGTGGGTCGAGTGCAAAGTCATGATTTCCCCTACTTATGGTCCTTTTTGCTTCCCTCTCGTTCCACCTATTTTATATGTCCTGTCTCGGACCCCAGCCTACTCAGGATGACTCCCGGACTGACTCATCTGTTTCTTCCTTAACTCTCCCTTATCTCAATCAACCCTTCCATGCCAATTTTGTTACAAATGGTATGAAACCAAATACAAGCTTTCAGAAATTCTGAGTAGAACAGTTTGAGTTACTACCTCGGTAAGAACATTATCAGTCATTCACAGCAGCTGGTCACACCTGGACTGCCCTGCAGCTTCACGTGATGCATTACCATGACGAAGGACTGCTACTATGAAGCAAACCATGCAAGTGTGCATGGTGCTGCTGTGTCACAGCAAGGACAGAAATCCTTGAAAAAAAAAAAAAAATCACACACACATGCTGACTTGCTCGTGTGTCGCCATGGTAACTAAATGTATGGAATAAAGAAGAAAGAGACTGGAAAAAGAAGTGGAAATGAACATCACAGATGAAAGTGGACAGTTTTTCTATCAATATCAACATGTGAGAGACCACTTCTATCTAGAAATGTGTCCACATGTGGATTGCGGACAGATGTTGAGGATGTGAGAAGAAATAATGCCACCCACTTCCCCCTCAGGCCACATGAGACGGTGCAGCATTTAACATCTGGACTGTAATACGAGGAGCATAAAGCCCTCTGATACATGAATCACTTCTGGCTGGGTTGTTGCTGTGAAACATCAGAGCACATCATCACTTACAGATCAACCTCTGAGTTAAACCGAAGCGGAGCAGTCAGAGGGCGGAGATTACTGTTCACCTCAGGGCGCACGCCACTCCCGGCCTACAAGATGCTCCATCAGGAAGTGTTCCCACTTCATTTTGAAAATCTAAAAGCCATTTCCCTGCTCGTGTGCCTCAAATTGCTTCTCCAAAAACAGAGAAATGAAAATTTGCTCAAAACCTGACCGAAACGTCAAGCTTTTTCAGTCCAATTTGTTTCAAAGAAAGTCATGATTACGGCCAGATTTCCAGTTTAGATTATCCAACCTTTCTGTAATGACCGGTTGTGTCTCGTCTGTTCTGGTTCACGTCTCCATGCAGAGAATAATAAACACTAGTGCTGGTGATAACAACACATTGCTCATTAAAACCATCACGACAGCATGAAAGAAATGAAAGAAAATTGAGGCAGGAAGACAGAAAATGGAAGCTATTTGTGGATGCATCAACACACAGACACAAACAGAGCTCCAAACGCAGCCTCTGGATTCGCTTGTTTTTTCGCTTTCTTCTTCAATAAAAAGAGATGAGATCCTCCAGACTCTGAGCAGCATCTGACTCACTCTGGCTCATATTCTACTCATATTCCGTCTGCACTTTTTGGCTCGCTCCCTGTGTGAATAACATGTAGTCTGGACAGTATCTCCAACAGTAATAAGAGACAGAGCTCTGATTGGACAAAATTTGACTACATTTGTTTATATACATAATAAACAATTTTTCATTTTATTTGCCCATTTTGGATTATTCAGAGCTAAATTTGGAAGGTAGATGGCGGCTCAGTGGTTAGAACATTCGCCCGCGAACCAGAAGTTAACCGGACGTTTGCGGGTTCGCATTCCACCGAGTGTACGTCTAGGGTCTTTGGAGAAGACACCTGACCCCTCGTTTTTCCCACCATTGGCGCCGTAATAGGTGGCAGCCTTCTGCGGTGAAATGCAGCCCATAAATTTCCCGGTGAGGGATTAATTAAGTAAAAAAAGGGATTTTTTTTATAGTTTTACTCTGTTTATAAGAACAATGACCTCTTGCTTTTCTTACAAATGTTCACATACCATCTAAGGAACATTGTGATTGTGTGAAATAATCTAAGTGCAAACCATTAGAGCTCCAAATTCAACAGTATGAATCAAAGGATTTAAGAGAGAAAACTATAAGTAAAAAAAAATTACTCCCACCTGTTTTATGGTACGGTTTCAACGTCGTTAAGGTTTTGCAATTGGGAGATTCCATTTAGCACATAAAATAAATTATTAACAAGACAGAAACAATGAACAATAAAATTAAACTACTTTATACGTTCATTAAAAAGTCTCACAGGGTTACCTTTCTCCTTTACCGACTGAGAGTGGGTGCCGCTCTAACTCGGTCTTCGGTGCCAATAGGTCGTCCAGCAGGAGGTGGGACTTGTTGTCCAAGCATGAGTGTGAGTCTCATCGGGATCCTTCTGCCACACATTTACTACGATAGTAAAATGTCTACAAAAGTCTGTAGACATCATTTTTATTAAGCCTATGCCTTTAAACCTATAATTTTTGTTCCAACTCACTTGGAGGCTGAACTTCTTTGATTCTTCACTGTAGGTGAACGAAGTGTCTCTTTGCTAGCTGTAAGATGTGCTGAGTGGAATGGTGTCGTCAGGGTATTCCAGATCAGTCAGATGGTAGTCACCAGAGGACACTGTGGGAACCCATTCAACAAATCTCAAGCATCAAGTCATCAATGACGCAGTTCAAGAGATCGGGAGCAGCCAAATAGTCCCGACAAATGCTACTAGAGAGGGGGAACCATCAGTGTTGGAGACAGACCGGACCTACCCCTCTTTCAGCTTGGTGATGACATCGTAGAGTCTTTCAAGAGCTTTGTGTACATGAGATCCATGGTGACCGACAACGGATACCTAAAGAGATTAACCGAAGAAGATCCTTGGCAGCCCTAGCCTTTTTAGTCCCTCCCTTCTTCCACTTCCCGCAAGACTCCGGAGCTCCGGATGTATAGCTCCACCGTACTCTCTATTCAGCTCTATGGCTCAGAGACGTGGCCCCTGAACAAGACTCTGGTGGCCAGAATCGATGGCTTTGACAGCAAGGCTCTCCAAACCATCGAAAACATCAGGTGGCCCCAGCCGTCTCTAACCAGGCTCTTAGAACTTAGAACTATTTGCCAACCCAAGAAATCTTTCCTAGCTACACAACGCCGCACTTGCTGGTTCAGCCATGTTCTCTGCCTGCCTTCCAACCATTTCTGCAAAAGCACTCGTTCAATTCAATCCAAAGGTAAAAAAAAACACTAGTCAAACCCCGTCCGCGATTACTCGACGTAATCGCGGACGATCTTCAACAACTCAGCATCACAATCTAGAAAGCAGAACAGCTGGCCCAAGATTGCCAGCACTGGAAAAACTTGATTCATCTGGTCGGCTCAATGCATAGGGACGGGACCCAGACCCCTTCGCTGGAGACATTGATTCATTAGAACCCTTTGTTCACTACTATCGACAAGGATTGTAACTCTAGGTGTGTGACTACAAACTCTTATATTATTGTGATTTTATTGCATTTAGTGTAAAGATACTTCTATATGTTCTATTTTCTGTCCTGTTTTCGTTTTTTAGGTTCAAGACATAAAAAGTAGACCAAATAGAGTTTTAGTGTATGGTTGCAACTGTTACGTCATCTGCCATGCACCCTCTGTTTATGCTAGTATCTACCAAAATGGTTCAGTTTATTTAATTCAAACAACAATCCCATCAAAATGTTGCATCATGTCAAGTCTGAGTGCAGAGTTTAAGAAAAGATGCTTGAAAACAAATGATTGTACCATTGAATTGAAACTCTATGCTCTCGATTAAAGACAAAAAAGCCTCACATTAGCCTGAGAGTTAATTTATTCATGATATTCCCTAGAGATTGTGTGTTACCTCCCAGAAATCCACCCTGAGTTACAAATTTTCATTAAGATCGTGTGTTATTCCAGAGACGGAAACATTAGCTTCACAAAAAATGCTAAGTTTTGCACACGTGTAACAACCTATAGGGCATTCTTTTAAACAAATAAATATAGAACTAGTTAATTTGCATAAAAAACATGCACAGAGGTAATAATAACTTTTCCGGGTTTAATTAAGTGGCACAAAGAACAATTTCACGACTTTCCATAACAATAATTACTTTGTAGAACTGATCCAGGTTTAATGAGCACTATAACTTTAGAAATGAAAACATCTTAATGAAACCAGTTTTAAAAGCAATTTTTTAACGATTTACCTGCAAGTTTAGACATTTGAGCATTCAGGTTGGATTTTGACCTAATTCAGTTATAAAAGTATGAGAATCTATGAGAATCTTTTCTGAAACATTAGTGTAATGTGTCTTAAAAATCTATTATTTTTACCAGAAGCACAGACGATTAAATTCATAGACTGTTTATTAAGACTGCCACCAAACGTTTACCACGCCTGCCCCGTAGCCTGTGGGCCCTGGCATTGGGGACGCCCGTGCCCCTTGGTGCTGGGGGAGCCCAGCAGGCTTTTTTCTTATGGTCCTAATAAACACATGGTTCACATCAGCAGCATGCATGTACTTTCACTCTCACTCGCACACTGTATCACACTGTTTACTGTCCGCTATGTTCCTTGCTCCCGACCAATTTTATTATAGCTCCAGTAACATGTGTTTGTGTTCTACATAATTTGTTATAGAAGATTTTGTTGTGGGTGTCAGCTTTAATCTCTTGTTTGTACTTTTTTTTTTCTTAGATAATCCAGCAGGTTGGTCATGATGCTGAATACTATAACATCAGATTTTCTCTTCACTTCCTCCCCCTCTCTTCTTCTTCTGAACCCTATTCCTCTTCTTTTTCACCCACAAGGTGCTGACCCTAGTAGAACAAAACTGCCCAGCAATACTTGACAAACAGACCATCATTCTGCAGGACAGGTTAGAAACAAAAAAGAGACTGCCACCAAACCCAGGAGGAAATTACAGAAAACTGGTTGAAACACAACTTCACACCAAAAAGATCATTTACTCAATGCTCGTAAACTAAAAAACATAGAAATATTTTTTTTTTCCCCATTCATGACACAATACATGTGTTCCCCAGTCCTCTATCGGGAGCTGGCCACAGAAATGCGGCCAACTGGACAACCTGCCCTTAGGTACAAAGATGCCTGCAAGAGGGATCTGAAGTTGTGCAACATCAATACAGTAAATATGGAGTCAGTGACCTCTGACCGCTATAGGTGGCGGGCAACTGTTAAAATCGGTTTCAAGTGGGCCAAGGAGAACAATGAGATCCAGCGCCAGGCCACAAAAACCCGGGAAACAAAAGAAAAGGTCAGTCTGCCACTGCTCCCCCCATGTCTCATACTGCAGATTACATTTGCAGCAAGTGGGGTGCAAATGAGCTGCAGCTCTCGCATTGGCTTATTCAGCAACAGCCAACGCTGCACAAACAGATGCACAAACAGGTGCAGACTTCGTTGTCTCTAGAGACAGAAGCATGCCAACATGTAAAGTAGACCTTATGTATGTGTAAAAAAATAGTTTACATGAGAAAAGAGACTTTGAAAAGCTTTATTAAATTTATGCATTGATTATGCAACTTTTATGCATATTTGTGTAAATTTTTATTACTATGCCAATTGATTCCACAACTTACTGATTTTCTTATTGTGCATACCTTTGGGGCTCGTAAGCAGGCTGATCCCAATCCAAATAAGCTGTCTGTCAGTGTTTTCATAAGCACCCGTGGAAGCATCGATGATCTGCCACAACTGCAGCTGATGCCACATTTACATCACATTCCATTTACATCAGCCATGAGCTGATTGGAATATTGTTCAAAGAAGCAGGTCTGAGATAAAAACTTTATAGATTTAAAAACTGGAAAGAAAAAGAAACCCGTATTTAAAGCTTCATAAAACTTCAAAAAGTTTGAACTAGATTTTAGTTCATTTAAAGTTTCCATTTTGCAATAACATATTTTTGACAAGTTCTTATGAGAACAATCTGAAATATAACTTTAATTATTTTTTTAGATACATTCTCTATAGACTATTACATTGGTTAAATTGCCTCCTGTATGCTAAATGGTCACAAAGTCCCGACAGTGAAATTTAAAAAAGAAAATCTTTCATTCCAAGCATCTTCTCTTCATTCAATATGAAGTTTGAGTCCAACGACCATCAGTAATACCAATTTATCCCCTGTGGTGGTTGTAATGTGTTCTGTGAGAGACAAGTTGTCCTGTTAAATTTATTAAAACAGGGTGTATGTGAGTGGTCGTTTGTCTTTTTGGCCCACCACTAATGGACGGGAGACCTGCCCAAGATCTACCATTACTCCTGGTTACTTGATCACTCCTCATGCTCCTAACCCTTAAAAAAATTCATTTTTACATCCATTTATGAACTGCTTGTCCAACTGTGGGTCACAAGGTGCTGAAACCTGAGTGGTTTTAGGGAATTTAAGAGGAAAAAAGGATCATCTTTAGCACTTGAGAATGTGAGGATTAAGCAGAGACCATGCAATTTTTTCTATGAAACACAATCTTATTTTTCTCTCAGTGTTTCAAAAATACATCAGAATGGGAATTTCCCTATATGGATCTGTTTTGTCATCTGGGAGAAGCTCAGAGTAGAGCTGTTGCTCCTTCGGGTCGAGAGAAGTGAGATGGGGTGTTTCAAGCATCTGGTCAGGATGGTGAGGTGTTTTTGGGCACATACCACCAGGAGGAGAACCAGGGACAGACCCTGGACCTGATTGAGAAACGATTTCTCATAGCTGACCGAGGAACGCCTCAAGATCCTCTCAGGTAAACTGGATGATGCAGCCGAGGTGAGGGAAGTCTGAAATTTCCCTCTGAGGCTGTTGCCCGCGTCGCGCTGTTCCAGATAAGCGGAAGACAATGGAACGGAACAGTTTTGGTGAGCCCAAAGTTCCTTCCACTGTCTTTTTTGTCTGGGTTGAACAGTGCAGAGCACCAAAAGGCATGAGAAGGCTGTGCTGTTTCGTTCATGCGTTTACTGTTAAATAGAAAAGTTATTAAAAGCTGCGTTGACCATAGAACAAACAAGAGATATTCTGTTTTACTTGTCACAAGGGTAGCATTTTCTCCAGACTGGAGGTCCTATGAAGAGAATGCATCCCTGTCTGCTTTATTTATACAGTAACAAAAACCAAAAGCTGTGTTCTTACAGAGTAGTCAGGGTAAAGAGAAGTTCCAGACCCCAATTACAGATACATAGAAAGGTGGGGGATGCTCAGCAGACAGTATCAACACATTCCTTAGTTAACACAACACTATATCATACAGCTGGTCAGGAACTGCCTGCAGCTGGGGATCACAGTAACTAAAGACACTTTTAAAAGATAAAAATAAAAGAAGTAACAAAAGAAGTTGTAACAAAAGAAGCATTTATATTTTCTTCCAAACAGTTACAGTAAAACGAATCATCGGGGAATTGAAATTTCTCCATGGACAACACTTTCTGTTTTTAAATGAAATGCCAACATTTTAAACTGATGAGAAATAATAACCTAATGTCAATGTTTTTTTTTTTAAACACCTAACTCTATAAAACATTTCCTGGAACCAACCGGTTGATGTTGTTCCACTACCAACCTGTTAATGCCTGATCCCATCAGACCTCACTAGCTAAGCATGCTAGACCTGGGCAGTACTTGGATGGAAGACCGCCGGATCGACATGTGCCACAGTAAAATGGCTGTTGGAATTAAATTGTCGCAGTGTCCTTGGGCAAGACACTTCACCCACGTTGCCTAGTCTGCCCAGGGCAGTTGTGGTTACAACAGTAACTTACCATCACCCGGTATGGAGTGAATGAATAATGTGTATGTGTAAAGCGTTTTTGAGTGTCCTGAAAAGTGCTATAGAAGTATAATGCATTATTATTATTGAGGGGTCACCCTGGCATAGAATCACCTAGAAAGACCACTTACCCGTACAATCTCTCCACATACAACACGGAAACATTAGAACATAACCGGCAGCCTTCTATTTATAAAGCTATGGCTATTGAATGTAAAGAAAAAAATGGTCCAAAAAGTAACAAATAAACTGAATTTGAAGGCACTGACTAATTTTTAAAATCACAAGGTTTCAGTCCCACGATGTGAAAATTGAATCAAAAGCAATGAGATCCTCCCACAGCTGATAATTACAAGTGAAAGGAATTTCAAGGGAATCCATATTGTACTCTTTTATTTCTATCCACCATGGATTAAAGCTCAGAGAATACACAGAATTTGAGAATTGTTGGTACAAAAAGAATATGTGATCCAGTTTGTATGAAAAAAGCAGTTGGAAGAGTCTTTTTTTTTCTCTTTGAATGTTTTAATTTATGTGCCTTGGGAACGATTCAAAAACATGGTGCACTCGCAGGCTAACAGGATTACACAAGTGCAAGTCTCACAAAAGTGTGTAAATCCTTAAAAGAGAAACCTGATCTCTTCTTCATGATCAGTCTTCATGGCCTGTGTCAACATCACTACCGCCTCGCTCTGCATTTCTCATGCGCGTGCTAAAAGGCATGCAGTGGTTGAAGAATTTCAAAGAAGGAGGTTTATGGGATTTTCCGGGGTCTTTGTACGTTCGCCCTCACCAACTAAAGCCACAAGAAAACAGCTTTAAAAAGCACCGGAGCTGAGCTGAAGACGAGCGCAGAGTGGGTGGAAGAGTGAGCAAAGGTGGGAAAAAAAAAAAAAATCTGCTTCCACCAGAAGAAATTACCACTCCAGCGTGAAAAACATACTGCTCTGTAGCCCTTTTTTTACAGATAAAAAATAAAGAGAAATAAATAAGTAGCAGCACTCCACCGCCTCTCTTTGCTGTTCATCTTTTCTCGCCTGGCGGAAAGTTTATCATTTGGAGTCCATGTGAACATCCGTCATGTTAGAGCGTGCTAGTTTTTCACCATGTTGATGAGAAAAAAAAAAACGAGTGAATTACTTAATCTGATGTGTTTTTTGATCCTCGAGGCAACTTTCAATTTGAAATCTTAATGAAAAAACAGAGATGTTTCCGTTTTTGTGTTTAAAATGAAAAAAGACAATGTTACATGAATCGGAAATTTATTTTGCTGGTGTGTGTCGTTAGTGAGAGGTCAAAGTTTAACTCATCTTGCAGCGCAGACGGAAAACATCTGATAATGCTTTGAGCTTTGCAAACACATCTAAACATCTTCTTTCAGCACTAATTCATGATCAGATCTCTTGGCCATTCTGTGATCTGTAGTGAGAGGCGATGAGAGGTGGAGAAAAAGCTGGAGAGGTGGAGGTTTGCACTAGTAAGAAGAGGAATGAAGATTAGTCAGAGTAAAACAGAGTACATGTGTGTGAATGAGAGGGATCCAAATGGAAAAGTGAGGTTACAGGGAGAAGAGATAAAGAAGGTGGAAGATTTTAAGTACTTAGTATCAATAGTCCAGAGCAATGGAGAGTGTGGAAAAGAGGTGAAGAAGCGTGTTCAAGCAGGCTGGAACGGGTGGAGGAAAGTATCAGGTGTGATGTGCGACAGAAGAGTTTCAGCTAGAATAAAAGAGAAAGTGTACAAAGCTGTGGTGAGACCGGCCATGCTGTTTGGTTTAGAGACAGTAGCACTGAGGAAAAGACAGGAAACAGAAATGGAGGTAGCAGAGATGAAGATGTTGAGGATCTCTCTGGGAGTGACCAGGATGGACAGGATCAGAGGAACAGCACATGTTAAAAGTTTTGGAGACAAAGCCAGAGAGGCCAGACTGAGATGGTTTGGACATGTACAAAGAAGAGAGACCGAGTACATCGGCAGAGGGATGCTGGATTTGGGACCACCAGGAAAGAGGCCTAGAGGAAGACCAAAGAGGAGGTTGATGGATACAGTGAAGGAAGACATGAAGATAGTTGGTGTGACCGAAGAGGATACAGCAGATAGGGTTAGATGGAAGAAACTGACTTGCTGCGGCAACCCCTGAAGGGAAATGCCGAAAGGAGAAGAAGAAGAAGATCTCCCGGCCAATCTGCTGTTTTTATCAACCTGTCGATCGACTGTTGCCAGTTATCGACCAGCAGTCCTTTTAGCATCTGAGCTCCTTACTGAAAGACGACCTGCAGCAGAGAACAAATCCACAACTTACTGCATACACACTGCCCTCTCTGTCTGATCCTCAGCATTAAACAACATCATAGGAACTCCAGGATGGTCAGGAGGGGTGTTTAAGGAAGACACTGTTAGGAAGGAATAATAAAGAAAATGACAAGTGAAGCCGTGACTGAGCTATTTGGGAAAGCAGTCAGTACATTAATAATCAGTCAGGAAACAACTGTGGCGGGCTTATAATCAAACGGAGAAGCAGATAATCAATGCACCGGTCACTCAGTTGTTGACTGGTTACTGACTGGATGTTGGAAGGCTCAGCAGATCGATCATTCTGATCGATGCTGAAAACAAGCAGATTCAACCTGCTGCGTGTGTATGTGTGTGCATTATATATTTTTTTTTCCGAATACAAGCTTGGCAGAAACAAACTTTTTGTCTGAACAGTAGACAAAAGAAAGAAAATTGAGGTTTGCCCCGGGGAATTAATTTTGTATACAATACATAAAAAAAACACACTTTAATTTTTCTTTCCATTTTTCAGTCCCCAAAATGTTGACCAAATAAAAGAATCATATATCAAGAAGTAAAAGAAACTATCTGAGCTATTTGGCAATTTTGAATTTTTCAGAGAATGTGTTGAATTCATGTCTCAATCAGATAAATACGCTGTTCACCTTGAGTCTGAGAAGTCAGGACGAGTATTTATTTCTGTAACACAGACACATTGAAGACTCATTCTGAGAAACATGTACAACAACCTCTCATTTGTTTCTAACTCAATTTGTTAGGGTTGGAAGCAGACATCTAAAAACAGTCAGGGATTTGGGGATGATAAAAGAGGGGGACCCAATTGCAGGACATCAAACAAAGTTTATTAACAGGAGATTCCCCTTAAATAGATGCCAGGGTGCACAGATGAGTGGAATCAGGAATCATCCTCAGGTAATCCTAATTGGATTGATTAGGAACATCCAGGCTCCCTCTGGCGGCAGATGACGGATCCTGACAAAAACTATTATATTCAAATTTAACTAGCAATTAATATTGCCCCCTGAATGAGTGTGTGTGTGTGTGTGTGTGTGTGTGTGTGTGTGTGTGTGTGTGTGTGTGTGTGTGAATAGTTGTGTGTGTGGCCCCGCGACAGACTGGCGACCTGTTTGGGGTGTATCCTACCTTTCACTTTGAATCAGCCGGGATAGGCTCCCCTGCAACGTCATAGGGGATGGAAGGTTGAGGAGATGACTAAATGAATGAATGATTAGCTATTCTTGGTTTTATTATGTCTCTTTTCAGCACTTTGGGAACTATTTTGTTTGGGAAATGTGACATATAAATAAAGTGGATCGGAAATCCCCTCCCCCGTGTGAGGCTGTTGGCCCTGCGACTCGGCCCTGGATAAGTGGAGGACAACGGAATGGATTGGAAATCCATTGGAAATCCATTGGAAATCCCCAGTGTGTTCCAAAATACGTATAATGCAACCATAATTTAATCTAGATCATTGCTTTTTATTTATCTGGACTATATTGTTGTCAAGGTTTTTGGATTCCGGAAATCAGAATTTTTTTGTCATAATTTGTCTTTCAGTTGAGCCGAACTGAAGGGAATATTGCTGAAGGCTGTTCCAGATTATTAAGCAGCTACGTACGTAAATATTTCTGGCTCTCTGAGAAAGAAACATTCTCTTTGAGGATGGAAAATGGAACGCAAGCGAATGAAAACATCCCACTTTTCAATAAAAACCTCACCTTTTAAAGAGCCGAAAAGCAAAGCTCTCGATTTACAAGTCGATCTACGTTCCAACCCTCACCTATGGTCACCAGCTGTGGGTGGTGACCGAAAGAATGAGATCGCGGGTACAAGTGGCCGAAATGAGCTTCCTCTGCAGGGTGGCTGGGCTCTCACTCTGAGACCGGGTGAGGAGCTCTGCCATCCGGGAGGAGCTCGGTGTCGAGCCGCTCCTCCTCCAGGTCGAGAGGAGCCAGATGGGGTGGTTCGGGCATCTGGTCAAGATGCCCACTGAGCGCCTCGCGGGCGAGGTGTTTTGGGCACATCTCACCAGGAGGAGACCAAGGGGCAGACCCTGGACCCACTGGAGAGACTTGAGATCCTTCCGGGTGAGCTGGAGGATGCAGCCGGGGTGAGAGAGGCCTGGGCTGCCCGTTTGAGGCTGTTGCCCCCGCGACCCGACCCCGGAACAAGCGGGAGATGACGGAACGGAATGGAACCTTTTAAAGAGATTTGTTTTGGATGAAGAGCACATACTGTACCGTACAAATGAAGTTATAAGCAAGACGGATTCTGCCAGACAAATATGCCAGATTAAGAGAGCAGCTGCTAAAACGTTATTACGGAGCATCAATGAACTGATGCATACTTAATGCTCAAATTGCATTTCCGACTAATTATTTCAAACCTGATGAGTCTCAGTTCTGAACATTGGAATGTCTATTATAAGAAATACTGTTGACATAAAGACCTTTCAAATGGCAATAAGTCATCCTGATGATCAGTTTGGATAGAAAATTAAAATGTTCCTACTTTAATGCTGCACATTTAATTAGCAGGTTTAGATGATGAACAATAGACTTAAAAAATAATAATTTTTGGATGAATACAACAAATCAGTGAAATAAATGTGTACATCAGTCCAAATAGAATAAGTGGAAGGATTATGAGGTTTATCAATAATAATAATAAAAAAAAACTATATTGTCCAACAGTTGCGCTGCTTTATCTCTAATTTTTATCAAACTCACCCACACCATGCGACATGAGACTATTTCCATTTGTACCGTGCTGCCTGTAAAAATCGGAGCAATTGTGAGGACAGAGTGGAGAAGCAGCATCTGAGGACAAAGACCCTCCAACCCATTTAGACAAAGCCTTCCTGTGCACCATTCACTGGTTTGACATCTGTCACACTCATAATAAACTCTGTTAACGACCGCCGAGAGTTTTTTTTTTTTTTTTTTTACACAGTTTCAATGTAAGTCCAACAAATTCAACTTGTTTGTCATCTTTGTTTACAGTAAGTATCTCCCAAAAGAACTGACTCATCACTTGCTCAAGACATCATAAAATGGCTTCATAAATTCAGAAGAGTTTACGAGTGGTGGATGAAGTACTCACTTTTTGTACTTAAGTAAAAGTACAGATAATTAGGCAAAAAAATTACTTAAGTAAAAGTACCAATAAAAAAATCTACTCAAGTAAAAGTACAAAAGTAATTGGTGTAAATTTGAGTTTTTAAGTGAAAAATAAAAGTATTCGACCATTATTCAAATGTTATATTTTGTGCTGTAGGGTAACAGATAAATACTCTGTGTAATGATGGTTCAACTTTTTATTTTAAAAGTAAACACAACGAACAACGATCTTCTGATTCTTTTTCAATTTGTACTATATTTGATGTTAATTTTTTGGCGGTGAATGACTGTGGAAAATGTTTACTCTCGATTCTGATTGGTCCTCGATTCATTACTTCTTCTCCCTCTTGGAGAACACAGGGTGATCACCTGTTCCCTCTAGAGGTTGATTTTGGCAATACAGCTTCAAGATACCTTAAAAAAAACTGTATATTCTCAAATTCCCGCTTGAATCTGTAACTAAAAATGCAAAATGCACTTTTAAAAGTAGCGGAGTAAAAGTACAGATATTTGCTCTAAAATGTAGTGAAGTAAAAGTAAAAAGTACAGATCTCAAATTTTACTTAAGTAAAGTACAGATACACAATTTTTTTACTTAGGTACAGTAACGGGTCCAGAATATGTCGTCTGATTTTGTAAAAAACTTCTTTCCGAAATGACAAAAACGTCAGTCCCCAAATCATCATGTCGAATATCGTTAATGTATTGTTCATACTGTATATACTGTGGACACATGAGGACTAGCTCTGAGAAAATAGCATTTGCTTAAACTCAAGTTGAAAGAATTCTACTTTTTTTGTGGATCTCACAGCTTCTCTACAGTTTATCTGAAAAGGATCATGGTTTTGGTACAAAAGACAGTTTCATCCTCACCGTTCTCATTTACGCCTCCATGATAATGGAACAAGTTAGGAAATGTAAGATTAGAAAAAATCTTTTTGTTAACTGGTATTGAAACAGATAAAAAGTAATTTATTTTTGTGAAGAGACCTTTTCACTGCAGTGAGAAAGTTGACTATCAGACATCCCCATCTACTTCTTTAGAAAAGTGTTAAACCTTCTACAAAGTACTTATCTAATTAAAAGCCTTGCCAGCAACCGTGACGTGGATTTAATTTGGCACTCAATCATTAGTGTGTCATAAAAGCCATGTGAAATATTGTTTATTAGGTTCATCCAATGAGATCAAATGATTCATGTGGACTTTTTAATAGTTTCGTTTCGTCTTCTGAATCGCTTTTCGCCAACAGGATTGCAGGGATTACCGGAGCCTATCCCAGATGATATAAGACAAGAGGCAGGGTGCACACCGAATGGTCACCAGTCTGTTGCTACAGACCATCATTCACACACACTTAATTCCTAGGGGCAATTTCATGGCAGCCAATCAAGCTAACATACATGTTAACGGAGGGAAAGAGGAAACCGGAGTACCTTTAGAAAACACACACATACACGAGGAACACAAACTCTAAACAGAAAGACCACCCTCGTCCCTGCCGGGACTCAAACCCTGACCTTCTTACCGTGCATTGTTGTTTTTGGCAGCCATCCAAGGTTTTGTTTTAGTCTTTGGACTAATATTAATTTAAGTTTTAGTCACGTTTTTGTTATCTCTTTATATTTTCGTTTTAGTCAACGAAAACCCAAAAGAGTTTTCGTCTAGTTTTAGTCAGGGAAGACCTAAAACGTTTTTAGTCTAGCTTTAGTGTAAAAAAAAAAATCTTAATTTAACATTCGTGTCTTTATTACTGAGAATGATGCAGGTTATTTGTTTAAAAAAAAAAAAACTCTGCTGAGCTTTAACTTGCGCAAAACAGCGAACATTGTAAAACTCCGTAAGCTAATAGAAAAAGTTTAAAAAAAAAGAAAGAGGGGTGAAGGAAGCCATCTTTGTGATGAAAGAGAGTCCCTCACTGAATCGGAGTGGAGGCATTAGATACGTTCTGCCCGGTATTTACAGCAGCCTTTTGAAGCCATGGACTAAAGGTGACACCTCGTGACCCAGTTTCACGCCTCTCGTTAGCAGGAATTTCTATTCACTAGGCTTTTAGCATTTTTTATAATACTTTTTACTGGTCTGTGGCTACAATAGGAGCCATTCACGGCCATCATAGGTAACACAGGCTCATTGGTCGAGCCCTCCTTACTATTTTTTTACCTTTTACTCAGGTTAGTACAAATATAGATCCAGTTTTCTGTCCATTTCATTCAGATTGAAAATGATTTCCGGATAGAAGTCGAAACGTCTCGATCAAGAATTAAACTGTCCAGAAGATTTTTTTTAAACTTTTTCTACTATGGATCCCTCCTGGATGAATGAGGGACTACACAGACTTATTCCGTAAAATAAATATAATTTTTTCAGTGAGTGAGGAACGTTGTAATGACACCTACTAATAACTCCTGTAAACAAATTAAACATAGGAATGCATTTAAAGCATTTAGCGCAACTAAACTAACTAAGGAAGTTAGCAGCGCCGACAAGCTAGCATTAGCTTGAAGTTAGCATGCTTTTTGCGCAAAATATGTGGAAAACTTTAATTTTCTGACCACCAAGCTCTTTTGTTACTGTTTTCACCATGGTTTGTGACTTCCTCATGGCTGCAGGTGTGTTGTGTAGACGGTGTAAACGCACAGCATTGTGGGGGGGCGTGCCCCCGTCTGAGACAGAATGCAGCTGCTGTGTTTTTTGTTTCGTTTCGCTTTCGTCATTGTTGACAAAAACAACACTGTTACCGTGAGAACACTGTGCTTGCAACTATGCCACCGTGCAGCCCCTTTGTAAAAGGAAATCCGTCTTTCTGTTACATGTGAACCCTTTACTAAACTCCACCAATGTGCTTCCACATTTCATTTAAAGAACAATCCATGCTTACCACTGCGAGACCCACAAGGAGGTGAATTGATCCCAAAACCCGTGGTGGCCACCACCTGAGGGATTTCTCCCAACACGACCAGTCACAGACACCAAGAAAACAAAACCAGAATGAAAAGAAAACAAGAAGGCCATGCAGGCTGCTGAGACGGTCGATTGATAAATGACTCGGAACTAATTGGAGAAAGCTCACTGTTATGGACTGATCTCCCCAGGATCAAAGTTTCCTTTTAGTGGCTGCTGCAGACCCCTAGAGGGCATCCCAGCGTGAAACAGCTCTTGTACCTTCTTACCTAGAGTAGAATATACTGTATCTGTGATTTGGAAGCCGACAATAAAAATAATTTCTGGTAGCAAGTTGGCTTTAGAAAGAAAACCAAAATACACTTGTGTATCTTTAGAGACGGAAAAATCAGAATCATATTAGACATTTATAGTTGAGACCTAAAGTTGAGACTTAAAGTACACTTTGTTTTAAAAAGCAGGACATTATTTTGGTATGTCTTTACATGAGAAAGATTTTTTTTCAGATCCTATGTACAGTATATGTATTTATTTCAGACAGAAGATTAAATGTTTTCATCTCAGGTACAACCATCATTATAGGTTAAGCTGTAGACTTTGTCCAAATTTCGACCAATCAAAAATAAGACATACAGTAAGAGGAAACGGGTGACACGGTGGTGCAGTGGTTAGCACAGTAGCCTAATAGCAAGACGGTCAGGGTTCGAGCCCCTGGTGGGACAAGACGTGAAACATTGACCTTTCTGTTTGGAGTTTGTATGTTCTTCCCGTGTGGAGGGCATTTTCTTTGCGTATTCCGGTTTCCCTTCACTCTCCAAAAACATGGATGTTAGGTTTAATGGTCGTTACAAAATTATTCCTAGGAATGAATGGGTGTGTGTGTGGCCCTGCAACAGACTGACAACCTGTTCAGAGTGTACTCTGCATTTCACATTAAAATTAGCTGGGATAGGCTCTGGCACCGTCTGCTACCCTGTCAGGGATAAGCGGTTAACAAGATGAAAAAAAAGCAAAATAAAACCCAAAATGGGGCGCCATGGTGGTGCAGTGGTTGGCACAGTGGCCTCATAGCAATAGGGACAGATTGTAAGTCCAGGCCGGAATGAGGTTTGGAACATTGGACTTTCTATGTGGAGTCTGTACGTTCTCCCCAATATGCGTGGGTTTCTTATGGTTACTCTGGTTTCCTTTTTCCACGCTCCCACACCATGAGTGTGTGCTTTTGCCTGTAATCAGCTGGGATTGAGTCAGGCACCCCGCATGACCCTGTTAGAGATAAATGGTTCAGAAGATGAAATGAAACAAAACAGAAAATGGTCAATTATGTTAGTTACTTTGCAAAAAAATGCAACTTAATGATCGCTTATAGCCTTCCATCACCAACTTAGGTGGACTTTATCTTCGTACAGAAAAATATTGTAGGTGTTCTTCAGTTTGTTTATTCTTTGATGCAAAAAAAAATGTATATGTTCTCAGTCTTGCAGATCTGTGTGCAAAAATTTAGAGGTACTCATACAATCTCTCAGCAGTCCCTCAATCGATTGAGGATTTGAAACGTGAAGAATTTGTGAAATGATCATATTTTCTTAATGTGAAACTGAATTGGTCACCAACAAAAACTGAGGACTCACGTTACATTTTAAGATTAAATGCAAAGACACTATGATCAAATGATCTGAGATTTGAATATTTCCAACCAAACAAGTTTTATGTTGGGGTAACGTCCATTGGGATAATGCACCGCTCGGTTGTGGCAAAAACAAAGTTGAACCAAAAAGTGAATTTTGATTCTACTCACCTGCTAAGTGGTAAGAAAACATTTTGGAAGATGGCACAGTAAGATTAATTTATTTACATTTGTCATGAAGCGGTGTGCAGGTGGAAAGAGGACCTAATTGCAGACAAAAAACATGGTTTATTTGAATTTGGCAGTCCATTAATTCTGTGAAAAGAAAAACAAAGTTTCAGTGGCATGGTGAAAGGTTATTGTCTGAATGTGTTCTTGGTCAGGGAACCAGGGAGACCTGGCTGACAGGGATGGTATGACCCGACAGTGAAGTCCGGGGTGATTGCCGTTAAATAGATGGCAGGGTCCACAGATGTGTGAAATCAGGAATCAATCTCAGGTAACCCTAATCAAGGTGATAAGGAAAATCCAGGGTTCCCTCTGACGCCAGGTGAGGGGATCAGAAGGGACAGATTTGCTTGTGCATTTGATGCCCCTTTAAAATTGTCTATGATTATTTATATTAGATCTTGTTAACATCGTTATGCTAAAAAGCAACACTTTGGACTAGATTTTTGTTTTCAAATTAAGAGTAAAAAAAAAGTGTTGACAATCAAATTTACACATTAGTAGGAGGTGAGTTAGTTTTTGTAGAGTTTGTATGGTGGCAAATAAATCTGAAATTTCCACCCATCTGTTTTATAAAATATGTGGTAACTTAAAACCTAACACCCAAACAGAACTGTAACCATTTACTGAAGCAACAAAAACAGAGTCAAACTTTTTGTGTCACTGTTCCATAAAAAGTCCAAAACAATGGCGGAAAGTCAACAACGTTCAAATCTTAATGACGGTAAATTGATTGTTTTGAAATATGAAGCATCTTTGTCAGCAGGTCAAGACGATCACCTAGCAACTGCTATGCTATTTTGTCGTGATTGATGACAATGATCTAGTTCTCATTTTAAACATTTCATTCTTTGAAAGAGTCATTAAATAATTGTTTTCCTCTAATTCTTCGACTCTGCTTGTCTTTACAGAAGGACTGAGTTATGTTTGAGTGATGTCAGAAAGTTGAATATCTGATTACAAAAATTTACACGTGTCCCTCATCGTGTCGGTAAAAAGATATCTTTGGCTGTCGGATATTTGAACACATAAATGCACAATATTCAGTGTGTCCATAATGTGCTGCACCATTCTTTGGGAAAAGCCAAAATCACAAGTCACATTGATGTGGTTTAGTTATTCTGATAAATTAGGGATCTTAAGCGGTCACATATGGCCCTTGGGTCATAGTTTGCCAGCCCTTGGTGTAGCGTCTACTGTTTGTTCACACTTCCAGCAATGTGTGAATGAAAACAGAGCCGATACTGACATTTTATGTGCTTTATGCTAGGGTGGTTCATACTGTAATATAATGACAAAAAAGAAAGTTTACCAAATCACCATTTTGCTTTGTTTCTGTTGTTTAATGACAGTTTTTTTTTTCAAAAATAAAGGCTATAAAGCGTAATCAAGTGGAGGCTATTTTTTTCCAATATCTTTAATAATACCTTAAAAGAAACAACAAAAAAGGTCAGTTTGTACAGTTTGAAAAATTCCCAACAACATGTTTGAAGTAGTCAATGAGATTACATTTCTTTTGAGGAAGACATTTTATCCAAGGAGAGCGAATCGCCATTAAAGTGGTGAAAAAGTATGCTTTCACTTCTATTTCTTTGTTTTACCCAATTTTTGTCCGAGAGCCTCTGAATGTCAGAGGTTCTCAGCCGAACGAAAAAAACAAAAAAAAATGATCCAATTGGAAAATGCTTTTCATTTGAACCAATCTAAATTGTACACATATTTTTTCCTTCTTTTACACATTTTATTTTTGATTGCATGAGATTCCAACAATACCCATGCATCTCAAATTGAATCCAACCCCTGTCATCCCCCCACTTTGGATTCATGTTTGTATTAAATAATGCATTAGGGTTAACCTGTATCACTCCATCAGGAGCCTGCTTCATACATAAATTACTGATGGACAGATCCGGCTTCTTTTGGTTTGTCAAGATTCCTCACCTGCTGCCAGAGGGAGCCCTGAAAGGTCCTAATCACCCTGATTGGGATGATTACTGATTCCCAACATCTGTGTACCCTGCCATCTATTTAAGGGGGATCACCCTAGACTTCCCTGTCGGGTCTTACTATCCCTTCCAGCCAGGTCACCCTGGTTGTTTGACCATGTTTGAATTTTGTTATTAGTTGGACTTTTGAAACCTTGAAGTAACCCTGTGCTTCTTGCTTTAAAGACTTTCCTGAATTGAGTTACTCTCAAATAGTTGTAAATAGTTTTTTTGTTTTTGTTTTTTTAAAAAAAAATGTTTTATTCATAGTAGTTTTTATTGTTATTCAATGCCCAGCAATGTTTGGGTATGTACCACTGTTTAAAAAAAAAAAAGCGGGAGATGACTGAATGGAACGGAACATGTTAGTGTTACCACAACGGAATTAAGAGAATCAATATTGATGCTAACATAATTCATTTCAGAGGAATTATGTGATTGTCCCACCGCTAGGATTTGAAGTTTGATTTTATGCAGATTTCAGACTGACTTTTCAGGCACACGTTGTATTTAGATTCGATAAGAAAGCTGTGATTGGTCAAACTAAAAAAGTAGTCACCGTGAGGTGAACAAACCCAAATAGGAGATTAGATGGTTTTTATGGAGTCATAAAAATCTGATCCATCACATTATGCATTTGAAAGTCCATTTTCTACTTGTTTCTACAGTTAGAAAGTTTTATTTTTGAAACATCAATACATTTTGCTGTTGGTCTGCAGACACAGAGGCTTCAGGAAGTGTTGCACTTTGATCAACTTTGTGGAGTTCTTCAGTGCAATAGTTTCTGATCAATCAGAAGAACTAAACCTTTCATAATTGTCCTTCTCTAAGCTGGAGATGATGAATGTATCTGTACTCTGAGTACAGAAAAGTTTGGTATTCTGCAGGAGAGGTTAGTGTTCTTGCTCAGGAGAACCATGTAATCTTTCTTCACTTTGTCTCCTTTATCTTCACAATACAGAGGATTTCTTTCACAGCTACCCATTCTTTGTATTGTCAGCGTGATATGACCTATGGCTTGGCAACAATCGATCCAGGAACTGCATCTTATCACACTGTAAGCTGCAATGATGTCTTTCAGATCAGACAGCATTACAACCACCATGATCAGTCATCTCAAATCAGCTTTTTTGTTCACAGGGAGACAAAATGTGAAGCAGCAGAGAGATGGAGCTGAATAGAATAAGACCGTTTTTTATGTTGAATTCGAAAGCAATCCGGTCTTCCCACACACAACCTATAATCACACACCAATTTCAATCTTAAGCAGCTGCGTCTTATTCTGCTCTTAAAACAAGTGGGAGAAAGAGGCCTGCCAGCTGCTGGATTGCATTTCACATCATTCAACACTTTTAAAATATTTCTGATGATAACGCCTCATTCTATGTTGATTTTCAGTGTCTACTTTGACTTTGAACCCATACAAATTCAAGAGTTGGAGCTCTTATAAAGTTTTTAAACTCAAAAGTTTGCAAGCAATCGCTCCGCCTTGAGTTTTCTTTGTTTCTCTTGAGTAAAACTCCCATTTAGCCATTTTTTTAAAAGCCCAGCTTGATTTTCTTTTTACAAGACTTGTCTTAAAAGGATTTTGGACATTTGCTTTAGAAAAAAAAAATACTTCCACTTAAACCTTTGAAAATTTTGAAGACCCAAGAATTTCTACAAAAAAAAAAGAGAACCAATCATTCAGTGTTTTTTTTTTTTTTTTTTTTTTTTTTTTTTCTCAAACAGATGGATACATTTTTATGGTCTGTAGAATTGAATCTTTGTTGAAGACACAAGTACCGTTTTGTCTTCTAAACCATACATCCCAAACAGGATTGTAGGTGGTACCGAAGCCTATCCCGGCCGATTTAGGACGAGAGGCAGGGCATACCCTGAACAAATCACCAGTAGTGGATGAAGTACTCACTTTTTGTACTCTAGTAAAAGTACTGATAATTAGGCAAAAAATTTACTTAAGTAAAAGTAGAAGTACCAATAAAAAAAATCTACTTAAGTAAAAGTACAAAAGTAGTTGGTGTAAATTGTACTTTTTAAGTAAAAAGTAAAAGTATTCGACCATATTTGAAATGTTATTTAGTGTGCTATAGAGTGTCACCATGGTAACCAGGATAAATACTCTGCAGGGGTGTGACCCCTCTCTCCCGCCTCTTTTGGTCCACAAAAAAAAAAAAAAAAATAATAAAATAAAATAAAAGGAAAGGGGACAAGTCAAGCTATCCCCTAGAAGGTCCAGTGAATGGGCTCCAAAATGGAGGAAAATGACACTTATTTTTTAAAATGTTTTGGGGGGAGGCCCCCAGTCACTATGTATTGGCTTTGTCAAAGCCCCACCCCCCTTTGGAAAATTCTAGATCCGCCCCTGCTCTGTGTAATGATGGCTCAACTTTTTATTTAGAAGTAAACACAACAAACAACAATCTTCCGACTCTTTTTAATTTGTGCTATACTTGATGTTAGGTTTTTGGCGCTGAATGAATGCGGAAAATGTTTCTCGATTCATTACTTCTTCTCCCGATCAACTGCTTCTTTTGATTTTGGCGATGCGGCTTCAAGATGCGCTAAAAAACGTGTGTATTTTTCAAATTCCTGAACGAAAATGTAACGAGAAATGTAAAACACACTTTTAAAAAGTAGCGAAGTAAAAGTACAGATATTTGCTCTAAAAATGTAGTGAAGTAAAAGTACAGATATTTGCTCTAAAAATGTAGTGAAGTAAAAGTAAAAGTACCAGTCTTAAATTTTACTTAAGTAAAGTACAGATACACAATTTTTTTACTTAAGTACAGTAACGAAGTACATTTACTTCGTTACGATCCACCACTGCAAATCACCAGTCTGTCACGGGGTCACACACAACCATACACACACTCATTCCAAGGGGAACATTTTTATACAGGCCAATAAACCTAACATGCACAGAAAAACTTTAACCCCTGACCTTCTTGCTGTGAGGCCACTGTGCTAATCACTGCGCTACCGTGCTGCCAGACGTAAGCTCATTGATTTATTTTTCTAAATTAGAACCTTTCTTTTGTCAAATCCATTAGTTGATTTCTTGCTTTCATACATATAAAGCGTATGTACACCAAGCCTCGAACCTGCAGAACATCGGTCGTCAATAATGAGTCATTGTTTTTAAAACGTAATTGGAAATTTTAGCCACAAAATTAGCCAATTATTTATAGCCTGAAGCATCATGTAGTAAGCAGAAAAAAAAATGCAGATTAGAGTTCCACCTTCTTTTGGGGTTTCATATAGTTAGTACCTACCAGAGTTAGGAGGGCAACATTCACACTTTTTTAAAGATCTGCTGAAACAATTTGCACTAGCGCTTATCCACAGGTTCACATGTCAAGTGTTTATACACCTTTTAAAATAAGAAAATTTAAGAAAGGGTTATCGCAAGCTCATTTAAAAAGTCTGACACTAAACTACCTAAAAAGTCGCGGAACAAAAGTTTATAAATTGGAATAATGAGCCCAAAGAGTAGCAGTATGCACGAGGTGACAGTTAAACTGAAGTCTTTAAAATGAAGCAACAATAAATGCTTCATGAGGTAATCATAAGTTTTTTTTATTGTCATGGAGTTTTATTCTTTTCAGGATGTCTTCATGATGTGCTGGATGTGTGACTTATACATCTGGATCTAATGACTTCATCACTCACGACTCTGCCAAAAGATACATTTAGATGCTGAAATTCTCAAATCATTAAAGAAAGTTAAAGATCCTAATCGAGGATTTTTTTTATGATAAAACTAACCTACATAAACAAAATTTGAAATAGGATGGAAGATGGTAAACCGATTATTGAAAATGATCATGTTCCAAAACAAACAAAAATCCAAAAGGAGATAAAGACGCTGCATCGGTCTGTCGTGGACCGAAAGAATGAGATCGCGATACAAATGGCCGAAATGAGCTTCCTCCGCAGGGTGGCTGGGCTCTCACTCAGAGATCGGGTGAGGAGCTCTGCCCTTCGGGAAGAGCTCGGTATCGAGCCACTCCTCCTCCAGGCCGAGAGAAGCCAGATAGCGTGGTTCGGCCATCTGGTCAGGATGCCACCCGAGCGCCTAGCTGAAGAGCTGTTTTGGTACGCCCCACCGGGAAGAGACCAAGAGGCAGACCCTGGGCCCGCTGGAGAGAGTATGTCTATAAGCTGGCTGGGGAATAACTTGGGATCCTTCTGAGTGAGCAAGAGGATGCACCCGGGGTGAGAGAGGCCTGGGCTTACCGTTTGAGGCCGTTGCCCCCACGACCCGGCCCCGGATGAGCGGAAGATGACGGAACGGAACGAGATAATCCAACATAACTTTGGCACGGTGGTTAGTACCGTGGGCTCACAGCAAGAAGGTCAGAGGTTGTAGTCTTGGGTGGGCTTAAAGCACTGGACTTTCTGTGTGGGCTTCGCGTGTACTCCCCACGTATGCACAGATTTCTCCGAGTACCCCGGTTTCCTCTCACCCTCCAAAACCATGCATGTTAGGTTGATTGGCTGCTGACAAATTGCCCTAAGGAATGAGTGTGTGTGTGGTTTTGTGCGTGACCCTACGACACACTGGCGACCTATTCAGGGTGTACCCAGCCTCTAGCCTTTAATCAGTTGGGATTGATTGTGGCACTCCCCACAATCCTGCTAGGGATAAGCGGTTCAGAAGAATCTGTCCTCATCAATTGTCTTCCCAAAAATTTCAATACAACTAGAACACAAAGGGATCGTGGTAATTTCTCACGACAAAGGTTATTCCTTTTCCAGGCCTAAAACAGACATGGAATTAAACCAATGATTAAGTACAAACATTAGCATGTGAATTTAGGACAGCAATATTGAAACTCATAAAGAATTAGATCGCGGATACAAGTGACTGAAATGAGCTTCCTCCGCAGGGTGGCTGGGCTCTCACTCAGAGATCGAGTGAGGAGCTCTGCCATCCAGGAGGAGCTCGGTGTCGAGCCGCTCCTCTTCCAGGTCGAGAGGAGCCAAATGGGGTGGTTCGCCGAGCACCTCGCTGGTGAGGTGTTTTGGGCACTTCCCACCGGGAGGAGACCATGGGGTAAACCCCAGACCCACTGGGGAGACTATGTCTCTCAGCTGGCCGGGGAACGACTTGGGATCCTTCCGAGTGAGCTGGAGGATGCAGCTGCGGTGAGACAGGCCTGGGCTTACCGTTTGAGGCTGTTGCCAGAAAGGAACGAGATAATGCAATAGAACTTTGGCATGGTGGTGAGCACAGAGGGCTCACAGCAAGAAGGTCAGGGGTTGGAAATCTGGGTGGAATGTGGCATGAGGCATTGGGGTTTCAGTGTGGAGTTTGCATGTCCTGCCCATGTATGCATGGATTTTATCTGAGTACCCCGGTTTCCTCTCACACTCCAAAATCATGCAGGTTGATTGGCTGCTGACAAATTGCCCCGAGGAATGAATGTCTGTATCTGTATGGTAGCTCGGTGTCGAGTCACTCCTCCTCCAGGTCGAGAGAAGCCAGATGGGTTAGTTCGGGCATCTGGTCAGGATGCCGCCCGAGCTGAAGAGGTGTTTTGGTACGTCCCACCGGGAGGAGACCAAGAGGCAGACCCGGGGCTCGCTGGAGAGACTATGTCTACAAGCTGGCTGGGGAATGACTTGTGATCCTTCCGGGTGAGCTGGAGAATGCAGCTGGGGTTTCCCGTCTGATGTTGTTGCCCCCATGACCCGGCCCGGGTAAGCGAAAGACGACGGAACGAAGTAAAGCTCTAAATGTGCTTCAAATCTAACAGCAAGGACTGCGTCCCAAATAGTCATAAATACCCATAAAAGATTGAAATGGGCAAAATTGAATTCTAAAAATGATTGGTGGCTTGGGGTTAATTTTGTTTGCTCACCTTACAAAACTGATTGGATGAGGCTGAGGACAAATTTTGATTTGTATTTTTAAAAAAACTGTTTTCTCTACAATTACATACGTATGAAGTGTAGTCCTGTAACTTTTGTAATTTATAAGTTATATTGCAGAAAAGAAATTTATCAGTATAAATATAAGTTTGATTCCTGTCTACCAACCTAATATTTGCTGTAGTTATTTCTATTTTTTTTCTTCTTCTTTTCACATACAGTTTGTTGATGTTGGCTTGAACTTCACAATGGCGGACAATCCAAAAAGAAGTGCAAACACTTCTGGACCGTGTTTGCTTATGTCTGTACTTTCCCAGTAAAATTTGTAATGCTTTATTATCAGCTAATCAGACACAAGATGGGGTGTTTTATAATGTGAAAATATAAAAAAAAAATGTATGAGGATTATTATTAATGATGTTATTATTCGGGTTCCAGCCAAGGGGTCCGTTGAGCCGACCAGATGAACCATGTATTTCCAGTGCTGGCTATCTTGGGCCGACTGTTATGCTTCTCAACGGTGACTACGAATTTTTAGAAATTGTTGTATCAGGATATAAGTGCTGTGCTTTTATGGATGGTAGGATGGAGGAGGACCCAATTGCAAGACTTCAAACAAGGTTTATGAACTCAATTTTGGAAAGTCTATAAAGCAAGTAGCATAGGGTTAACTCAAGGTTTCAAAAGTCCAAATAACAACAAAGTTCCAACATGGTCAGGCAACCAGCGTGACCTGGCTGGAAGTGGTGGTAAGACCCAAGACTTCCCCCGGGTCTTACCCAGAGTTGCTCTTAAATAGATAAAAGGGTCCACAGATGTGCGGCATAAGTAATCAATCTCAGGTATCCCCTACTAAGGGTGATAAGGACCATCCAGGGCCCCCCTCGGCGGCAGTCGAGCGGATTACAACAATAAGTTACATAAGTCATATAAGGTTGAGTGCCTATATTTTAAAATGATTTACTTTGGGATTTTTTTTATTGTTCTTTTTAGAATTTGGTAGTTTTTATTTTTAGTATGTTACTCAACAACACGTTTGTCCACCTATTGTAAACTTAAAAATAATAATCAAACAGGATGCTTAGTCTTAGATGAGTGTTCAGGAGGATGTATTTTTCATATTTTTAAAATAAAATCGAATGGTGAAGCAAACTCTTAAAATATAATATAATAACATCTTGACTTTTTTTTTTTCCTCAAAATTCTTCATTTTGACAACTTTGAAAGGTCCAAAGAAAGAACTCAGCCCTGCAAATGGAGGCACCAAATCACAAAATGCCCAGCGGGTGATTTTTAGAAAAAGACACTTTTTGCTGGAGCCATAAATCGGACTTAAAATAGTTTCACTAAAAAACAAAACTGAGTCTGGAAACATGACAGCCTTCACACTCGCGTCCTTCCAATTGCTGCTCAGTGGAGTGTTGACGGAATTTCACATCTTATTGGAAATAATCCTAACCTGTATGAGCAGCGGTCCTGTAATCCCAGCCACCAACACACACACAAATACACACACACAAGTGTTGCTAAGTCTTGCCGTGAAATGGGATTCTCAGGGATGAGAGCTGCTCTTTGTGATCACAGAGGGGATCCACTTCACACTCACGCACACACAAATACCCCAAGCCTCTATACATGTGTGTGTCTGTGTGTTTGTGCGTGTGGCTTTTTATGTTGAAACACATGCATCTGAAAAATGAGACAAACAGTTCTTTTTTTCTCTCTGCAGGCTCTATGGAATGGATGTTGTGAGACTTAGCTGTTTCTATGGCAACTGCAGCCCATTTACTCCCCATAGTTTGACTGTGTGCCGTGCGTGTATACTCACACAACATGCCTGTTTGTAGTTTGGTTTTTGTTGCACATGCATGCATAATTGTGTGGGGGACGTCCACTGTGCATTTGCATGTCGGCGACACACCAACCTCATCTGATGAATGGGAGCTGAGTTGGTACCGATGGAACATCGTAAAGAACCAAAGCCAACAGGGGCAACATCTGTCATGTATTCTTCTTCCTCTTCAGGGAACAGACGCAAACAAATGCATCTTTCCTCTGACAGTAATAATGGAACAAACAAACTTTTGAGGGTTTCAGTCACAAGTCAGAAGCAGACATGGTTGGAAACAGCAAGTTGGCCGACTTTAAAGATTGGAGCATGGCCATGCCGTCGGGGGAGGAGCTATTAATGGCAAGCGGAGACAAAGCTCGAGCTGAGAACCTGGAAAGAGCAGATAGCTTTAACTGGCTGGTCTGAGGTCAGACATACAAACAAAGACAATGTCATTTTGACAGTGAAAAAAAAATTGGAGGGAATATATCCTTTTTGGAAGCTTTTAAAAGGAAGATTTATCAGTTGGTTTAAGCAGTGACAGGGGCCACTGCAGGGGAAGTTAAAATTGAATTTTTTTTTAAATAGAAGGTTGTTTTTAGTCTGACAATAAGAAGTTATTTTCTTCATATGAAGTTTAATTCTTCTTAAAAGAAAGTTGGATCAATGTTGACTTAAGCAGATGACAGATGGCTGATAGAAGAACGCATCTGTGCCATATGTCTAATAAACAGATACAAAACACACCATTTAATTAATGATGTTTCCTTTTTTCTTCTTTATATGATGACATAGACTTTGATAAATGAAGCAGGTGGATTTAAAATAAAACATATATTGACAAGAAACAATTTATGACATCTTGACAAGCAAATGGTAGTTAGAACATTATGTTGCTTTTGGATGAAGGATTTCACATCATTTTGGCTTTATTCCCATTGTTTGCTAAGAGTGGCTCATGAATGCACCAGACAGAAAAAAAAAAATCATATTTGTTCAGATTAAAAGTCCTATTTGCAAGCTTTTTGTGCAATGCTCATTTTATTGAGTTTTTACTTTTGATTACCATCATCATTTTTGCAAAAAGTGCATTGTTGTTGGCCGACATAGTGGAGCAGTGGGTAGCACAGTGGTTCACAGCAAAAAGGTTGTGGGTTTAAGTCCTGGGTGGGAACGAGGCTTGGAACAATGGCCTTTCATGTAGAGTTTGTATTCTTCCTGTGTATGCGTGGGTTTCCTCAGGGTACTCTGTTTTCCTTCCACCCTCCTAAAACATGCGTACTACGTAGGTCGACAACTACACGATTGCCCCTAGGAATGAGTGAATGGTTGTATATGCGTGTGGCCCCGCGACAGACTGGTGACCTTTTCGGATGTACCCTGCCCCTCGCCTTGAATCAGCTGGGATGGGCTCTGGCATCCTCCGCAACCTCGTAAGAAATAGATGGTTAAGAAAGTGACTGTGTTGTTCATCTAAATTACGACGCTTCTTACAGTTGTCATGACTTCCGTGTTTATGTTCAACTAGTGACATCTACTGGTGGTATAGCATATCACAACAGTGACCAACTGAAAGACTGCATTGTTGTTCCTGATTGACAATTTATACCAGTGGTGCTCAACCTTTTTTTGTACCAAGATCTACTTTTTAAGTATCAAAGTATCAAATCCCTGAGATCTACCAGTCTAGTGTCAACATCACAAACCCCACAGATTGTTTCCAGCCTGCAGGAAAACTACCCTCACGACATGTATTGTCGTTGTTAAGAACTAGTTCTTGAGAAATGCAAGCAGGGAATAAAAGTTCAGGACTGCAACACAGCAACTGGATTAAGAACCAGTGACAAGTGACAAGATTGATGAACTTACCCTACCCAGAACAAAGTCACCAATCCTGGCGAAACTCGAAGATATCCACCCTTCAAAACAGAATTAAATCCAACTGACTTCCAAATAAGAGTTCTTTTTTTTCTTTTCTGTTTCTAAGTGTCATAATCTATTGACAAATCTACTGAAATGTCTCGCTACAAAATAGTATTTTTCAGACTTTAGAAACAAAGTTATAATTGGAGGTCTTTTTGACTCGGAAACACCTTCCTTTAAACTTTCTCAGAGTAAATTCAAAATTATGTGCTGTTCTAGGTGTCAAGATATGCTCATTAAATGTCTTTAATCAATACAACATTGGCATCTGTACCAAAACTTCTTGAATAATTTTAACTCACAGTCCAACAACTGAAATAAAAGACAAGTACAAAGAGTCACTCTTTCATCTCCCTAAAGTTTTTTTTTTCACTTATTTGAATCATTAAAAAGACAGATGATGAAACATAGGACTTGTTGAGCTTTAATACCCTGTAGCCACTCTCCTGGTGGTAAGGAAACATCAAGCAATCAATGGCAGGATAATTTGGTTAGCTGAAGGCTGACACAGTACTGTTTGCACTGGGTTGGGTCGGCTGGCTTTGATCACAAGCTGCTACATGAAACGTCTTTATTGAACACAAATGAAAGCATTCGGTGCTTTCTCTCTTTTCCATTCATTTCTTTCCTTTCTGTTAGTGGCTTTTATGGCTGAGAAGGTCAACAGATGATAAACTCTTCTAAAACACTGGAACACTGGAGTCCCTCCACCTCCAACATCCTTAAAGTGGATCGCCTTCAAATTAGAGGATTGGAGGAAATGTCACAGTGCACGCACACACACACACACACACACACACACACACACACACACACACGTGCACACACTCACTGTCTCTCAGTCGGCCCTTATGTGGTTTATAGTGCACTACTTCAAAGGTTATTGTCTGACCTTATTCAGGCTCATATCTGAGGAAATAAAATGGAAGGCAACTCTCTGCTCCCTGCTGAATGCTTTTTTTTTTTGCAGAGAAACGGCTTCTCCGCTCCTGCATGTCCTCTGCCTCCCGCTAACGTCGACTCCTGAAAGAATAAATGAAAGAAAAGCTAAAGGACTCAAAAGCGAGCCAGCGTTATTTCCCAGGGTTGGATTTGTGACAAAAGAAAACAATGAAGGAGAGTTTTATTGTAGGAGTTGAGCCTCCATCTCGAAAAGCAGGTAGAACATCAGGGCCGACACATCCCGGTTTTAGACATTTACCAAGTCTGAATGAGATCAGATTCACCCGGGGTCTATGCAAACAAAAATCCAAGCCTTCCCACATGCATAAACAGTTAAATAATGCAGTCATAACAATTTCATGCAAATTGCAATAAGACAGATACGTGAAGAAGCTGTGGAAAAAAATAACAAAGCCAAACTCAATCACAGTTTTGTAGGTTTTCTTCAGAAAAAGTTCTTGTACATTTTTTTTCCGAGTACTTTAAAAATACAAAAAGTTTAAAATTTTGAATAAATTTGGAAAAGTCTGCTATTGACAAACTGAACTGACTGAAGGGATTGTTTAACTTTTAAAATGTGTTTGTAACTTTTAGTTTTTGCGTGTTTTGTGAAAAATTGGTAATAGAAGGACATTTTACTGAGTGAAAAAGTAAATAGTAAAAAGTTCTTGTGGACTCATCAAAAAGCAAAAATAAAAACTTAAAAATCAATATAAACAGAACATACAGAATCACATCAAAAGATGCTCAGATTTTTTTAAAAAATCACTTATGCCAGAGTTTTTATAAATCAGAGATATAGCGCATGGCATTATAATTATTCTTCTTCTTTCGGCATTTCCCTTCAGGGGTCGCCACGGCAAGTCAGTTTCTTCCATCTAACCCTATCTCTCACACACAAAGCGCACCGCACGAAAGGGCGCACCGCTCATTTTGAAGAAAATCTAAGACTTTTATGTGCGCCTTATGTCCGTGAAATTACGGTATACAATAACCGTCAATATCACCTTCTTCTTCTTTCGGCATTTCCCTTGAGGCGTCGCCACAGCAAGTCGGTTTCTTCCATCTAGCCCTATCCCTGCATCTTCTTCAGTCACACCAACTATCTTCATGTCTTCCTTCACTGTATCCATGAACCTCCTTTTTGGTCTTCCTCTAGGCCTCTTTCCTGGTGGTTCCAAACCCAGCATCCTTCTGCCGATGTACTCTCTCTCCTCTGCACATGTCCAAACCATCTCAATATGACCTCTCTGACTTTATCTCCAGAAACTCTAACATGCGCTGTGCCTCTGAAATACTCATTTCTAATCCTATTCAACGTGGTCACTCCCAGAGAGATCCTCAGCATCTTCATCTCTGCTACCTCCATCTCTGTTTCCTGTCTTTTCTTCAGTGCTACTGTCTCTAGACCAAACAGCATCACCAGTCTCACCACGGTTTTGTACACTTTTTCTTTCATTTTAGATGAAACTCTTCTATGACACATCACACCTGATACTTTTCTTCACCCGTTCCACTCTGTCTGCACATGCTTCTTCACCTCTTTTCCACACTCTCCATTGTTCTGGACTGTTGATCTTAAATACTTTAAATCTTCCACCTTCTTTATCTCTTCTTCTTGTAACCCTACTTTTCCATTTGGATCCCTCTCATTCACACACATGTACTCTGTTAAACTCTGACTAATCTTCATTCCTCTTCTTTCAAGTGCAAACCTCCACTTCAGCTTTTCCTCCACCTCTTCCCTCCTCTCACTACAGATCACGTCATCTGCAAACATCATTGTCCATTATATTTATATAATTATAATGAAGTATTATAAATAACATTTATATTTGTTAATAATAAGAACAACTTATTTTCTGTTGCGGACTGACT
The DNA here is from genome assembly GCA_902685375.1 of Neostethus bicornis. Classification (NCBI taxonomy): domain Eukaryota; kingdom Metazoa; phylum Chordata; class Actinopteri; order Atheriniformes; family Phallostethidae; genus Neostethus; species Neostethus bicornis. The sequence continues at coordinate 5,355,935 of CACRXE010000076.1, read as the reverse complement.
CATAAAATATAACATTATGATCCTTAAAAGCGCTTGCACTCTGTTCATTCTGAGTCACAAACGTTCTCTGGCACTAATCCATTTGGGCGTTTTAGCAGCAGCCTCAGTGCATCATTATTGGCAACTTTCAGACTTTGTAGGCTTGATCTTTTACAGTTAACCCACAGATGAGCTGCGTCAAGTGAAGTTTAATAAGCTCAAACGATCCCTTTCACTCCAAAAGAGCAAGAGGCAAAATTTCAAGACAAAACATTGCATATAATTCCTTCACTGAAGAAACAGGTCTTCATCATCAGATACTGAGTCAGTCAGAAAATGTTCAAGATATTTCATTTTCTCAAGAACAGTGAGAAAGTTTCCAGACAATCCAAAACCAGGAAACACAAGAGCTCTGTCCTCGTTTATGTGTCATATCATGATAACATTTTTTTGTAGGACTGTAGATGATGTCATTTAGTTCACCATATTCAGAACACAGATTTTGCTGATCCTGGAGACGAGCCGAGCTGAGGCTAAAGACCAACCACATCATCTGCATACATTCAGTGATTATGGTAAATATGCAAACTCAACACAGACAGGCCAGAGTTTCAAGCCTTCCTCCACCCAAGACTCAAACCCATAGCCTTCTAGCTGAGAGGCCACTGTGCCAACCACTATGCCACCGTGACACCCGAAATCTGACTTATCAATGTAATATATAATGGGGAAGCTGTAGCTTTACGTGCATGAAACCGAACTTTCTTTTTTTGTTTTTTTTCATTATGGCTAAGATACTGAAAATACTTCTGTGTCTTTTAACACAACAACTAAGTTTGAAAAACTTTTTGACAAGGTGCTAATATTTTATTACCAACACACTCTGTCAGATTCCTGTGAAAAGTAGGTTTTATGTCAAATTAAGAGCCAGGATTACCTTAAACGGGTCTATTATTGTGACTGAATGCAGTTAAAATTGTCATTTTCAAAACCGTTGCTAAAAGTTCTTGGGCAAATTGTTGGAGAGATTACTGTCATGTGGTGTCATGAAGGATTGTGGTGCTAATTTAAACACAAAAACAGGCCAATTATCTACTTTTCAATAAGTAGGGGGCAAAACTTAAAGCAGCAAAAATTCTTACTTTAGATACCAGGTTATAATCACCTCCTCCCGTACACACATCCTCATATGCTGATACGTATGTGCGGATGTTCATTAGGGTCAATAGCCCTCATTCATCAAAGTCACGTACACCAAAATGATGCACTCACGGGATTGATCAAAATGAACATACATTGCCACTTCAAAAACAAATATGCACCAGAAGGACAATAAAAACGAACATTATGATACTCTCTCTCTCCTCTGCACATGGTTTGGACATATGCAGAGGAGAGAGTACATCGGAAGAAGGAGGATGGAGGAAGACCAAAGAGGAGGTTCATGGATACAGTGAAAGAAGACATGAAGATAGTTGGCATGACCAAAGAGGATACAGAATATAGGGCTAGATGGAAGAAACCGACTTGCTGTGGCGACGCCTCAAGGGAAATGCCGAAAGAAGAAGAAGGTGATATTGACGGTTATTGTAAACCGTAATTTCACGGACATAAGGCGCACATAAAAGTCTTAGATTTTCTTCAAAATGAGCGGTGCGCCCTTTCGTGCGGTGCGCTTTGTGTGTGAGAAAAGGCGGACCTAAAAGAAAACGCGGTGCCCGTGAGACGAGGCAGACCTGAAAGAAAAGGCATGAGAACGTTAAAGAGTGAAGTGTGAGCGGCGTGGGAGCGATGAATGACCGAAGGAGACCACAGTTTCATGAAGGGTGGAAGGCAGCGCCGGGCAAGTTACGCTGCAGTTTGCCAATGGATTGTAGATGCTTGGACTAACGTGTCTGCTGGTACTGTTATCCGAGCTTTCGCAAAAGCTGGTATCCTTTCTGAGGAGCTGCACAGTACAAACAGTGACTTTGAGCGAGGAGCGAAGTGGACCTGCTCTGTTGGATTTTGCGCAGCTGTTTGATTCCGAAACAGAGGATGAGGACTTTGACGGATTTGAATAAAGACTATTACCGGTAATGTGCTTGTTTATACTATTTAAATAAAGTACAAACAAACTCAGTTTTGCTCCCGATCTATTTTTTAATACGCACATTTGCATGCTTGTGTGTGTGTTGTTGTAAGGCGGTGTGTGACTGAGACTGCGCCTTTTCGTACGGTGCGCATAATGGTCGTGAAATTACGGTAAAAGACTTACTACATCAAATTTAACCAGAACATGCATTTACATACCACATTTCTTTGAGTAGAACACACAAAATCTTCTACCTACAAAAGAACTCGAAGTTTGGGTGCACGTTATGAACAGGGCTTGGGGTGACATTCGCACAATGACTCATTAGCTGATAGTGTCCCTGATCACAATCGCAAAACTTTGAATGAAACGACATCTCTTGACCCATATAATGCCTATGGTCAAATTTTTGTAACAGTATCCAAATCATTTGCATGGGTGGTTTAAATAAATAAACTGCCAACTTGGACTCTGATGGTTAATCAACTCAAGAAGAATAAATGTTTTAAAATAAATATTGTTAATATTTTGCCAATAAATTATTTTTATTATGACCGTACATGTTAACGTTTGTCACTTACAATGCTTGGTCTGAGCCGAGAAAAAGTGAAAAAAAAATTTTTAAAAGAAAATTAGGGATGCACGTTATACACATGCACACTTTATAGTCAAACAAATATGATAGTTATGCTTCTGTATGACGTGCAGCTGTTTTTTACAGTAAAATCTGCACAAACGGGCAAAAGCATTCAAACTAACCATATGCAATATAAAGATATTTTATAGGTAAGAAATTTTTTGTACTTTCAATAATTCAGTGTTTAGATTTTATCACACATGGGTTGATTGTTGATGCTGTTTTTACCTGCTAAAAAATATGACAACGCCTTTCACTGCTCAAAAATAACTTATTTTGGAACTGTTACCAAGTCTAGAACGCCAGGCCAGTCGTTTATCTTTATTTTATGGTCAACTTTGTTTTTTTACCATGTTTTTCTGACCAAAGTACATTTCTTAATCTCTGACTCAATAAATGTAAGAGCGTTCATTTTAATTATGCTTGCTCAGCATATTTATTAATGTCACACTTTGCGTACACCCAAAAGAAAAGGACACGTTTCTGTTCAGAAATGCCAGCATGCTTTAGCGTATTTTCTGTGTACGCCTGAAATTTACAACATATTGTGCACAACTTTGATAAATGAGGACCAATATGAGAGATGATGGATAGAAAAAAAAAATTGAGGTTTAGAAACAAAAGACCTGATATGAGAGAAACAGTCACAGATTTGGTAATGTGTGAATCAATAACAACGACTGAGATAGCAAAGTGGCATGACTTTTTCTGCTTTAGGATGAATCTCCTGCTCTGCCCGTTTTGAGCGGCACATTCAGGCCCGGACGCTGTAATCAGCGTCAGCGTTTGTCAGAGAACGGATGGCAGTTTGGCATTTCAGAACAAAGCTCGATGCCAGCGGGAGGTTAGTGGCGGAAAAAACAGTGAGGCGAGTGATCAGAAGAGAAGCAAAAAGGTGCTAATGAGCATGTTGGAAGCTCACAGGTGGATTCTTGTGATGACAAAGTGGCTTTCACCTGTCTGCTCTGCTGCCATCTCACGTAGCATTGCACATCACGGCAGAGCTCCATTAGATAACAGCACAGAGTAGCAGAGAAAATGAGAGGAGAGTGAAATAGAAAGAGAGAGTGAGAGAGGAGATGAGAAATGAAGCGGGATTACAAAAGAGAAAACAACAATGTGATGTGTGTGTGTGGAAACGGGTGCTTCAGCCACTGATGGAACAGCTTGTAAAGGTGCAGGACTGTGGCACAATCATTTTCACAGAAATATTGTGTTTAAGAAGTACACTCCTATTTAAGTCAATTGGAGTCATATCAGGAGATGATTACTGTTTCATTCTTTGTGCAATCAGACAAAATACAGTTTCTGACATTCTCTATGGGAAAAAAACAAACTGCACTTTAAAGATCAAAACCTTACTCTAGAGATATTTTACCTAAAAGCCAGAGCTATTTTCAAAGCAGCGAACATGGAAAGATTATTCTTTTAACCTTTTCACATCTTACTTTGGTTTGGTCAAGCAAATAACCTCAATTAAGTAAGACTTGTGCTTGACCAAGCATTGCCTCATAGTGGTCTACCACTCTAGTTTTTGTTGCTATGGTAATATAAAGCAAGCAAAAAGGATCCAGCTGGGAAATATCATACATGTAAATTCTGACACCACAGACTAACGAGATGATTGAAATAAAATAGTCAGTGTGAGACATGGCTCATTATAGACTCGAAGGTCCTTTGCGGATCATGCTAACAGCTTCCATGGAGAAGGATTACGAGTGTGTGTTCAATCCAAAAAAGCTTCACAATATCCAGAAGCAGGATGCTTCAAAATACAACAACATAATTATTTCTTTAAGCAGATAAAGGTAATTCTTGTGCACAGAATTATGTCTTGTTCTTCCATAAAAAAAATCAGACCAACAGCAAGTGAATGCTTTCTCATTCACATGCAATTTAATGGTAGCCACATGCTAACACACATGGACTTCATATTCTAATCTAGGATCAAAGAATAGGCTAGAGTCCATTTGAACAATTCAAAGAGTAAAAAATACAGTGCTAAGCAGGGACAGTAGATCGAGACAACAAGCCGTTGATCCTGATTTTTTTCGGGACCAATAAAGACGAAGTCATTGATGTTCACTCCAAGACAAATTTGCAATGGCCAAGCGGCAGGAAGCCATGGATACATTGGTAAAACATGCTCCACACAAATACCACCACTGTATAATCCTACTCCTAAACAAGAATCAAACTGCAATCAAACATAAGTCATTCGACTGTCCTCGTGTGGACTTCATTAAACAAATTGATCCAGACCCAAATTTCCTTTTGTGAAAAAATTATCTTTCCCATCTTTGAACTGCTTTTTCCGTTGTAATGATTTTCCTTAATACCGTATCATTCCCATTAGAAGCACACTTTCTGCAAACCCCTCTTTTTTTTCTAGAAACTTGAATACAGCAAACTTTACTCCGACAAAAGTACGTCTTCCATATGAAGTTTTGCTCAAGTCCGACATGGCCTTGTCCTTTTACATACTGTAGTGCTTCTAATAGTGTGAAAAGTGTGCAGCTTGTGCTGGTATCAGTACCATACTGAGTCAAATTTTTTTGCCCTGCAGATTTTAATTTTTTTTTTGTAAATAGGTTATTTATAGACATGCACCCTTTAGTGCGTCCGCCCATACGCGTGTTTTGGGAATGAGACAGTAATTCATAGTTGTGATAGGAATACTCACGTACTAAATTAATTTACAACATAATTGCTGTGATATTACCATGCAACAATGCCACTTTCTTAGTTATCTGCAGACTATGAATTCAAACGTAGACCAAGATTAGTACTCTTCTTTCGGCATTCTCGTACAGGGGTTGCCACAGCAAGTCAGTTTTTTCCATCTAACCCTATCTGCTGAATCCTCTTCGGTCACACCAACTATCTTCATGTCTCCCTTCACTGTATCCAGGAACCTCCTCTTTTGTCTTCCTCTAAGCCTCTTTGCTGGTGGTTCCAGCCCCAGCATCCTTCTGCCGATGTACTCTCTCTCTCTCCTCTGTACATGTCCAAACCATCTCAGTCTGGCCTCTCTGACTTTATCTCCAAAACCTCTAACGTGCTGTTCCTCTAATCCTGTCCATCCTGGTCACTCCCAGAGAGATCCTCAGCATCTTCATCTCTGCTACCTCCAAGATTATGATGTCCTATGATTATGATGGAATAACAAACACTCCCACGATAGGGCCATATTTCAAAGTTAAAATAAGATGCTTATTCTCAAAAACAGTTTATTACGTGTTTAAATGTAACTAAAGTTAAACCCGCCGAAGTAATAAGTAGAAGACTGTTGGGTTTTTTTTTTGTACAAAGTGAGAATTCTATCCAAAAGTTGCGTATGACCTCAGGCTCTCTTCTCAAAAAAACCTTCGTCCTTTGAGTGCTGTGGGATTTGTTGATAAACCAAAAGTTTGACATTGTACTGAGGCAAAGGTCCTTGTTATTTCTTGTGAATAAAACAAGAACATTGATTCTATTTAAAGTCTCAAAGCCTACAGACTTGTATTTTCTGAAATGTAGAAAAGTATTGGTATTCTATCAAGTGTATAAGTACCTTAAGGATATTTTATAAAGTGATTCTAAAGCAGGGTCTACACTGTGTGATTTAAGAAAGTTTCAAATCAAAACCCCATCGACACTGAGTAAATAAATCGCCTACCATTTGAGCCATGCGTTACAATTTAAGTGTACTCACAGTGCGATCCGACAGTCTTTCGCGAGTGAACCACTCACACCATAGGAGCAAAATTAAACGGAGCTTGTTCTACATGTTTTGCCTCTACGCTCTCTGTTCATGTTCCTGTTGCCATGACAGGCTGTTTCAAGAGATTTAAAGCACAGTTTTACCTGCAAACTGAATAGGTCTGAAAATAAAGTTTTAATATAACATTTTAATCAAAGATGCTTTCAGTCCAACTTATGGAGACATTAGTATAACCGCGAGTCTTAATAAAATTCAATTGATTAGTTGTACTTGTGTTTTTGGGTTTATGTGCAACGTAATGATGTCAGAACTGACTGATCAGGAGAATCGGCATAAGGTGCTGGTTCTGCGACGTCTCCATGAAAAAAAAGGGAAAAATTTTAGATATTCCACAAACATACTGTACCTTACTTTTTGATTACTGGTTGGAAGAAACGATTTTTCCTTGTAACCGAATTGATGCACAATTGAGCAGAAATTTAGCCCGATCTAAGATGGTGTGGGATCAATTCGCCCACCTTCGTTCAGACACAATTTGGCATTTTGTCCTTTTAAAAATACTTCTGAATGTCCGATCTCCAATGATTCTTTTGTAAACACCAACTATGCAGTTTTAATTAAAGTGAAAAACAGACAAGTTATTACTGGGCTTTTTTACAGGAGCCCTATTTGAGACAAAAATATGAGATTATTTTTCTGCATTGGCAAAGAGCACAGCATCGTCTGCATATGGTTGAAATTCTACATCAAATAATGAACTCTGGAGGAAAACAAAGAGACATTCAGAAAAGTTGACATAACTCTTTTTCTTGCAGGCACATTGCCTCCCAAATTCCAAGTATTAATATTTTTTTTGTTGAAAAGTTTTGATAGATGAAACTTGAATACAAAAATGTAAAAGATGTAATTTTTTTCAAATCTACAAATGTTGCACCAAGCTTCTGTTTAAAAGTAGTGTTTTGTTTTAAATATTAATTCTTTGTTTTTTCCTCAAGACAGTTCATTTGGTTCGGGGATGTTCTTTACAGAAATCAAATTTCTTTGAATGTCAAGGAAAGTGTTTTTATGTAAATGTTTATGTATTATTTTTGGTGCCACTCTGCAATTTTACAAAACATAGACGGTTGGTAAGCTGTTGAAAGCTGGTTTTACTTGACGGTTACCAGATTTGAAAATAGGGGTGATGGACCCATTTTTCAAAATGATGGAAATTTGTATTTGATTTTAAACTAACCAAACATTTTTACTGGGACAAGTAGAGATTGTTATTTTCTTTCAGGAAAATACTGTAACAGTTCTTCTTCTGTAATCGCTTTCCAGACAGATTCATAATTTTATTGATTTTATATAGAATTTTAGAACATCACAATTTAGAACATTTTTAACATAATTTATGAGGAACATGATTCATTTTACTTAATTAATATGACTGCCAGACTTGGAAGAAATGACTAAGTTCCCCATTGTGGGACAAATAAAGGTATTCTTGATTGTAGTTAAACTCACAATCGCAAAAAAAAAAAAAAATCAATGTTACTGCTTTCATATTTTAATACCTTTTAATTGCAAGTCCCTAGTTCATTGTGGGTTTATTGGGTTGTGTCATCAGTTTCAGACACTAAAAGTGGTGAAAAAGATCACAATACCGTCTCGAAAAATAGTGAAAACGAGAAAAACATGGAAGACAACAATAGCCTGTTTAACAATTGAAAAGAAAACAGTTGATTTGTTTTATCGTTTGGAATCTAAACTATGACTCAGTCAGCATGCAAATTGGTAGCGATTGCCAAATTCAATCAATGAACACATCTTCAAATATTTCAAAAACATGAATAAAGTAGATTGAAGCCATCTTGACTTGCCACTGGTCAGTGAGCATATCAATCAGCTATCTAAGTATGACGTGTTTAACAGTTCTAAGTTTCCAAATTGGTGGAAAAAATTTAAACAACTGCTGGTATTCCCAAGTAATATTATTTTTCTCACTATCGATCCAATGGGATACCATTAAAAAAAAAACAAAAAAAAAACTTTTTAGTTGTTTTAGTTGAAGTGTGAAAGAAATACTAAGTAGATGGCTGGGGAACCATGTGTGATACTGAGCGGGAGAGTACATTATTAGACTACATAAACCTGAACTTATCTCATGTGGCGGTGACAGCACTGTTTTTAATCCATTGTGTTTGTTATCGTTTTAGCAATCAAGTTATTTTCCAAAACCAAGGGTCGGCAACTCGTGACTCTAGCTCCACATGCGGCTCTTTCATTCTCACACTGTAGCTCTGCACACAGCTGTAGAAAATAAATAAATTGCCCATTTAATTGAACCGTCTTTTCAAATCTACTTTTTTTGTAACAGAAATTTCACATGTTGAACTTTTGACAAAGTGCTGGACAGATTTATTTTTTTATTTTATTTTTAAATAAAAGGGGGGGAAAAAAACATGGGGCGTAAACTTGTCAAAAAAAAAAAATGCGGGCGGGAAGAAGCTTGAGATTAGGAAAATGTCCTCACAGCAAGAAGGTCACGGGTTTGATCCGTGGGTGGGGACCAGGTTTGGTACACTGGCCTTTCGGTGTGGAGTTCTCCCTGGGTGGGTTTCCTCCAGATACTTCTGTCTCCTCCCACCCTTCAAAAACGCGTGTTAGGTTGAGGACCCTCTTGAAAATGAGATGGGGCTTACTTCCTAATGAGTTAAAATAAATTATTGTTTTTACATATTTTATAAAAACAATGAATGTAAGTTCTGTTAACGTTTAATCTAGATTTAAAAAAAAAAATTCAGAGTAGACACCACGAGGCTAAGCTAACAAGCTAATAATAACGTTTTTTTTCAATTCGCCAATTAGCGAGAGCATTTTATTTCTCTTTATTGTATCAAATTAGTCTGGACCACAAAAATCAAGCGAAACCAGCAGATTTGAGATCTCAATTATTAAGAGTTGAGTGCGGTACGTATATCTTGCTGAGAAATGGGTTTTGCTCAGCACTAAACGTTGTGTGTGCTACACAAACTTGAGATTCATCAAAATCATCGTAAATCATCTTATGTCACACCTGCAACAAATCTCAGGCGTCAACTCTAAATTTATCCCAATCTGACTATGCCTACAGAACTTCCTAATAACATGCAATGGTCCTCAAATGAGCCTGTGATACCTGAAAATACTTTTGAACAATGGTGACATGTCACCTATGCAACAAGTCACCCTTAAGCAAAATGGTGACTGCCTACCAATGGTGGTAGGCCACCAATGGTGATAGGCGGTCATCATTGGCAACTTAAACCGTTGACACATTGATCTGTCTGTGAACAGAGAAAAGAAAGATTCCGAGTGACAAACATCAAAAAAGAAGAAAGTAGCCACTTACTAGGAATCCATGTTAATTCCTCGAGGTGGTCCAAGTAATTACCAGCTTGATATTTTATTGATTTTACTGTTACTAATGGTAAACATTTGTATGTGTTGGATGTGAAATATTACAGAGTAGCTAGTGCGTAACAATACAAGGTTTCATAATGAGTTCAAATGTGGAGTTTGACAATGTTCTAAATGGCTCTTTGGGTTTCAAAGGTTGCTGATCCATGCCCTAAACAATATGGCTGCTCAGGAAGTGATTGTACACTCATAGTGAAATGTGGAGTGTGTGTGTGGAGGTGAATTGTGTTAATAATCTGGTTTCTATGAACATAAAGGTTCCTGCTTCTGCAAAAACACACATAGTCGACGGACAAACTGGCAGATTTCTGTCGCTAATAACGGTTTAGTGGTGAGAGGTCGCAGAGAAGAGGTGAAGACTGACACTCTAGCCGTCCCCGCTTCTCTTTCTCGTTGGCAGCTCTCATCTGCCATGTTGAAGGGAACAGTGCCATCACTTGGCACCTTATTTATTTTAATTATTTTGATTTTCGCTCCCCATCTCTGGCATCCCTGGCTCGAGGAAACGCTGATGGCTGACACTCATTTGTCAATCTCACCGCGGCTCCCTGCCAATTATAAAATAAAAAAGTTTTGGCGAGACCATTAGAATCAGCTCAGGCTGTTTTCCGCGGGTATTAACAGGCGAGAGCGGCTCCATGCTGCATCCTCCTGCCCTCTCATTTCAACCCCGGCAGAATGTGGGCTCAACGCCACAAAGAAACAATCCGTTTGCTCTCCGTGTTTGATGTCCCCTCTTTGTTATCAGTGCTCCCACTCTCTACTGCCAGATTTAGAAACTTTTGCTTCACACTTTGCTGCTTCAGATTGCATCAGCACGGCATCATCTATGGGAAAGTCTGGACACTTTTATTAGATAATAACAAGTCAGGAAGGAACTGGCTCTGCTGATGTGGCTCCTTTTGATATTCAGTGTGTGGCAGTTACAGTCACACAGCTCATTTTAAATTACTGTAGTTATTATTTTTCATTTTTTACTTTACTCCGCATTATGTTGGCAAGGTGGGTGAACTTCCAGGCTGCCTGTGTAGAAAAAAAAAAAGCTGTCGGACCCATTTTAGCCCTCATTTTAACTCTTGTCTGTTGAATACAGCGGTACTAGTAGTACTGTGAGCTCTGACGGTAAAATTATAGTTTGGTAAACCACATGCAATACAGTTTGAAAAGCATTTTTTTTTTTTTTTTAATTAGTAGGATTCTTTGGTATTTTAAGGTAATTAGGAACGACACGGGGTCTTGCATGAAAAAGAAAAAAACGTTCAATCAACCTGATTCAGAAATCACATTAAACATTTTTTTCTTAAACATTAATTAAATTCATCTTTTTTTATTTGTATAGCCCAAAATCCCAGAATTTTTGTCTCAATGGGCTTCACATTGCAGATTCAGATGCAAGAAAAAAGAGGTACGTATAAACACAAATACACAGCAAGCAAACTAACTGATAAATGCTAGCTAGATAATACTAGCACCTTCCTGCCCTTAGACTCTCCTTCATGGTGAGAAAAACTCGTAAAAAACCCATCAGTGGGGAAAAAATAAGAAACCTCGTGGGGATCCAAACGAAAGAGAGATCCCTCCCTGATATACTACATCATTCCACCTTACTAGAAATTGATTCATTGATAAATTTGCCCAAATACTCATTCATAAGTTACAACCATCAAACAAATTATGACTTAAACGACTTAAATGACTTAGTGGTAAAATGTCTGTCCCTGGATCAGAAAAAAACTGGTGCAATTCCCACTGGCCCATACCTAACTGTCCCTGGAGAAGCCACCAAATTCCTAGTTACTCCCATCTTTGATGCCATCATGGCTGCCTGCTGCGTTGAAATGCATCAAAAGTAATTTCCCTATGAGGGACAAATGTAGTAAAATAAAAAAAAAAATAAAATAAATTTCACAAAGAAAAGCTTGTGTTTTTCCTTTGTGTCATATTTGAATAGAAAAGTGAGCAATAAAGTAAAATTTAAAAAAGCGATCCCATTGTAAATTAGTTTTATGTGCTAGTTGTCTTTGGTGAACGCAGCTTCTCCAGCAATCTGCCAAACGCACACACTGACTGCAGGAGAGGAGCACGGATACATATCATGGAAAAAAGAAAAAAAAAAACACAATTTATTTTCTGTTGTGTTTTTAAAGTCAGGCTTGTTAATTAGAGAGAAGCTTGTCTGAAGGATTAAAAACAAGCTCTGCTGTTCATTTCAGAGCCCCCTGCACAACACACCTGCACTGATGGATTATGGGTAAGCACTTTTGTTTGGTTGCATTTTGTGATGAGACGTTTGATCCGGCAAAAGCGTCAAGTCAGGCAGAAAAAAAAAGCCTAACAAGAAGCCCTGTTTCCTCTGGGTATAAAAAAAAATATGGGTTTACTGTTGTTTGCCTGCAACAGCTCGGCCTCCTTTCATCAGCATATTTTAACAGTCATATAGTAAAGTACAAAAAGAAGACAAATTGGGGTTTGAAAAGGACCACAGACATCAAAATTTCTCCCGAATTAACTGCGGTTGAGGCAAAGCTTGGAGCTTAAAAGCTCTGTTGCTGCAGTAAAAAAAAAAAAGAAGGTCTCAAACAAAGCAACTGCTGCTTTAGGCTTCCTTAAAGAATAATTGGATGGAAAAAATAAAATGCCGCATTTGAGTTGAAGTTTTTTTTGTTTTAGCATGCACTGCAAATGTAAACACATATACATGAACACAAAAAGTAGAATATACAGTATATGGTAAATTTTGTTGCAGATGTGGAGATCCAGATGTAGTTAGTGTCGTCACTTTTCATGCTACCAGAAGTCATCAATACAAAACATGTAGGTTTGTATGTGTGTGGGAATCAATCGCAATGAGTAGATGATTAACTGTAGCAGTCCTACTGATTCATTACTGTCAGGATTTTAAGGGGATGGTGGAAGGAGGACCCAACTGCAGGACTTGAAACAAGGTTTATTAACTCAATTCAGGTAAGTCTGTAAAGCAAGAAGCACAGGGTTAACTCAAGGTTTCAAAAGTCCGAATAATAACAAAGTTCAAACATGGTCAGGCAACCAGGGTGACCAGGCTGGAAGGGATAGTAAGACCCGACAGGAAAGTCCGGGGTGATTCCCCTTAGATGGCACGGTGCATAGGTGAATGGAATCAGGAATCATGCCCAGGTGATCCGAATCAACTTGATTGGGAGTATCCAGGGCTCCCTTTGGCGGCAGGTGAGGAATCCTGACAATTACGGCCCTTCAGGAAAAAAAAATAAAAAATTGCAGCCAAATTCCTTCCATTTTACCATACAGGTTTGTCCACAATTGTGTTACAAATGTCTGCAAATTAGACTCGTTTTAAAAATTATGTCAGGAGAGTAGTCTGTTCCCCCTCTGTGTCCTGTTTCCCCCCTCCCTCTTTCTGTGTGTGTGCAACTAGTCACACCTGAAACTTATCTACTCATCTGCTGGAGCATAAATGGAACAGTTTTGACACATTCTTCGCCAGATCGTTTTTTTATCATGTTTGACTTGTTATCCAGTTTTTTGGCTCCAGCTCCTATGTCAGAACCTGCCTAGTTTCTCTGTTTTGTCTTCTTTATTTGGACTTTTTTTTTTCATTCTAATATATCTGCTTGTGATTTTTCATCTGAGCCTGTCTGTTGTGCCAAGGGTATATTTTTGGCCTCAGCTACATACCATGACAGATTGCCCGGAAGTTTGGTGTTTAAATTGCATTTATAAATGAGCAGAGCGCTATTTTATTGGACAAAGTGATTCATCATTAGCAGCAATTTTGAAATATTACAAAAAGGCACCACAAACAATTTTTAGGAAATAACTATGAAAGGCCGAACCATTTTCCTGGAAATAAATTGGTGGTCATCAATGGCAATTAAATTTTGGAAAAAATACACAACCTGATAAAGTTTGACATTTTTTTGGTTTGCAAAGAGAACGGATTGAGTTTTTTCTTACAATCTGGCACGTGTAGCATCAAGTCAGAAAGTTTTAAAAGTACCTTTCACTTTTAGGAGGAAGAGGCAACTTTGCCCAAAAAATTGTACTCTACAAAAATTGGTCCAAATGGTTTGGTAAAAAAAGAAAAAAAAAACCTTGGCAAAGGTCTGGGCTATCTGAATGATTCTAGTTTGCATTCTGAAAACTTTTTCTGTCACCTCTTTTCTCATTTTATGTGGAGTTTTTAAATCAATCTTGACTGAAAAGTCAAAAGTATTTAACCAAAACTTTTGTTTTTGACACTTTGGTTCACTGTTCAACAAAATGATACCAGTGCTTCAAACTTTCTGTTTCTAGTTTAAACTCCGATTATGAAAATGATAAAAGTGCAGATTTGGGAAACAGACAAATAAAACTAACCAATCCCCTCAAAATATTCTTACAATGCATGGAAACTTGGTTTCATGCCAAGTCGGAATTTTCCTTCTGTGGTCGCCACAGCAAGTCAGTCTCTTCCATCTAACCCTAGCTGCTGCAAATTCTTTGGTCACGCCAAGTATTTTCATGTCTTCCTTCACTGTATCCATGAACCTCCTCTTTGGTCTTCCTCTAGGCCTCTTTCCTGGTGGTTCCAAACACAGCATCTTTCTGCCGATGTACTCTCTCTATTCTCTGTACATGTCCAAACCATCTCAGTCTCACCTCTCTGGCTTTATCTCCAGAACCTCTAATATATGCTGTTCCTATGATATATTCATATCTAATCCTGTCCATCCTGGTTACTCCCAGAAAGATCCTCAGCATCTTCATCTCTGCTACCTCCATCTCTAGTTCCTGTCTTTTTCTCAGTGCCACTGTCTCTAGACCAAACAGCATGGCCAGTCTCACAACGATTTTGTACACTTTCCGTTTTATTCTTGCTGAAACTATTCTGTCACACATCACACCTGATACTTTTCTCCAGTCGTTCTAACCCTCCTGCATACTCTTCTTCACCTCTTTTCCACACTTTCCATTTCTCTGGACTGTTGATCCTTAGTACTTAAAATCGTCTACCTTCTTTATCTCTTCTCCCTGTAGCTTCAAGAGAGATACCGTCTGATTTGATGTACATCTACTTGTATTTCAGCTTTGCATACAGATCCAAAACAAGTCAGTGGAAAAACATGTAAACATTGTTCTTAGCTGCTTGGATGCTGGAGCAGTGTTGAAGATATTGTGTCCATACTTTCTCCAAATTTCCAAAAATGTCTGCTGCCAGAACATTTCTGTTTGGAGCTCAATGTGTGACACTCAACCATATCTGACATTTTTAAAAAGTTTTCAAATTTACCCATGAGTTTAACTAAACATCAGACAAAGACTGCAGAAAAGCTGCTTGAATTTTGTGAGCAGAAAAAAAACATAAAATGAAACTAAGCTTGCTTTTGTGTATTTATTGTGTAATAGTGAGGATGGATTCTAATTAAATCAGGCAAATTCTCCCCAGGGTAATATCACATTTGACTTTTACTAAGAAGAATTTAGTCTTTAGTCAAACACTAGCTCCAGTAATGACATTATAAAGGAATAGGAAGCAGTATTAGGAGGAAAAAACTCAATTTACAATGTTTAATGCTTTTATTCTCACTGTTCATTTGTCTTGATGTTTACCAGAAGGGCAATAAAGGTCTGTTTCTGCATTGCAAGTTCACCAACACATTTATGAAACTTTTTTTGTGTCGGTACTTTCATCACATCCTTCCTCTATGTTCTGAGGTATATTGTTCTCAGAACTGCTACAAAAATAAAATAAAATGCAAAACATAAACTCATCAAGCACAATCTAGCAGCGTGACATAATCACTGTTGGTCACATACACTGCTGTAACCTAAATGTGGTTATACTACTACTTAGTGTTGTTTTCGTCAACGATGGCGACAACGAAATGATTTAATTGACAAAGCTTTTGTTCATGACGATGACATAACAATAACAAAATAAACAACAACAACAGCAAAAAAGCAACCGCAACAACAACAACAACTCATTTTTGAAAATGAATGCTTTCATTGGTGATACATTTATGAGAATTTCATATAAGTTTTACTCATACAGTAATTGTGTGTATGTTCTCCTCACCAATGTTTACTTTAACCTTCCCTAAATCAAGACGTTATGAATATGTTCCCTAAATCTCTGCAAATTTTAATTTTGTATTGATCTTGATGTATTGATTTTGAGTGTTGATCATATACAATATAAACTTCGACATGCATGAAAGATTTTTCTAAATAATATTTCACAGGGATTTTACACAAAAACAATAGCAATGTTTGCCTAAATATTCCAAACAGTTTATCCAAATGAAAGCGTAGATAATCCTATTACTGGTAATTTTCAGAATAATGCAGGAAGTGCTCAGGAGAGGAAGTGAAAACGTAGATGTAGAAGTTGTTTGGAACCACTTGGCTTGACGGTCATTAGAGTAACTCAGATGAAGGTTAGCTATTGTACAATTGAAAGACACCTGGCTAAATAAAATCCAGTTTGGAAAATGAGGAATCTTGAAATGTTACACACTGTTGTGGATCCCTCACCCACCACGAGGGGGAACCAGGGACCATCTCACCTTTCTCCCAATTCTACCTAATATGGACCACCTGCGCCTTATTCCTCTGCTGACCATTTAAAGGCAGCCTCACCAGCATTCCCTGTCGGGTCTTCATGCCTTCCTACCTTGGCTGACTCCCTACCCAACGGATATCCTTTTGAGATTATCTCTTTGAAAACTTTGTTGTTTTTTTTTTTTTTTGACTCTTGTTCCTTAGCTTACAGTCTTGCTGATACCTTGGTTTAATAAATCCTTGTTTTGTCCTGCATTTGGGTCCTCCTCTTTCCACATCGCAACAACACCCAATAAACCTAATTTTGATCATGTTTTGTAATTCAAACATTTTTGCTTAGTTTTACTTTGTACGTGCTTCACTAGAAGTAAGGATTTGAAAAACACTTCTACAAAAGACGGCCATCCATATTTAAGCCTCTATAAGTTGTAGATAGTATGCTGACCAAGAATAAAATGTTTGGTGCACAGTGGTGCAGTGGAGCCAGGATAACTCCCATTAATATTCCTGTCTGTTATATAAACCAGTATGACAGCCAACAACTGAAAAGTAAAACAAGTTAAAGTGTCTAGAGAAGGAATCAGAGTCACCTCCCTTCACATGACAGTTTGATTTCTGTCAAATTACCGGAATCCGCTGACCATGATGCGCACCAACTGTGTGTGATACGACAGACTGAAAGCACAGACTGTCCCTCCACTGCCAATGTAATCCCACTAAATGTTTGAAAATAGAAGCTCTGCTATTGTTGGAGTCAGCGTGCTGCCTCAGCATATACATCTTCTGACACCATTTGGAAGAGGTGCACTCTGGGATATTCTCTCGCTGGGACAGAATCCATTTCGATCCATCTCCCCTCTGGCACAGTGAGAGGAAGTTTGATTGATTTATCAGGCCTGCGTCTCCCTAGCCTCCCTTTAATGAGACAGTAATAGCCCACGGTCGGCCAGCACTCTAGAGACGAATGTGAAGGAGAAGCGAGCTGCAGAGAGCAGAAATGTGGACAGAATATGTAACCCAAGGTACAATCAATCCAGCACACACAAAGATGGAGAGTGAGGGGAAGAAAATGAGAGATGTGGTCAAAAAGAGGATGGAGTGTGTATATGTGTGCAGGAGAAACAACATGACTGAGGCAACGAGTGCAGACGTGACAGAGAAGACACGCAGCAGGAGAGAACAGAAAGTTCTGGACAAAGTTATTACTGTTCGCTAAAACAGAAAGTCCATCACCACCAGCTGGGACATGCCATACTTTCATACGCAGCCAGATTCAGCTCATGAGCAAAAGCATCCAGATCCTCAGGGATGACTTAGATATGTGACTACATCACGTTAAGTGTTAATTAGCCGCTCTAACAACCTCTTTCTTCTGGTTTCAGTCAGTTCAGCAGATGTTGGAACTTGGCATCGCTGAGGTCCAATGCTGATTCTGGGTAATATCCGCATGGTTCACAGCTGGTCAGGGTGTCTGACCACCAGAGGGCTGACACCAGGGTGCTTCGGCCAATGGTCTCAGACCAGAAAGCACAAGAAATCTTTGTGTGTTTGACTCACTTGGAAAACCAGGAGGGAAATGACAACATTATTTAATCACCCACGGTACGGTGAAGCAAAGACCTACAGAAATGTACACGCTTAAATGGTAAAAGCAAATACACCTAATCAAAAGAGACACAGGTGGAGAGATCAGGATAGGCAATTGGAACTAGGTGTGCGTAATTAGGGCAAAGGGCACGATTTGGAGAGAGAAAATGTTCCAGAAGGAAAGACGATCAGGACAGACACTTTTAAAAGGACTCAAAAAATGTGGGAATGGGACATTTGTGTCTGTTGCGTTTTTTTTAAGAGGTGCAGTGAGGTTGTTGCCAGTTCATTAGCATGTACAGTATCTGAGTAAAACTACCCTTGCTATTATAATGTTGTGTTTCATGTCTTACTTTAAACCAAGTGGGTCTATTGTTTTCATCACGATTGATCGGTAATTGCAATGAATAATTTTCGTAGATTTAATGGTATTTGGTGTTTGAAAAAAATTGAGGTCAGTTTATTTATTGAACTGTGTGAAATTTTGTTATTTTATTCACTTAAGTACAGGGAGTTCCCGAGAAAAAGATTTCTTGGTCTACTTTATGCACAGCACTCACACAACGCATTACTCGCGTTCTTCTCCTCTGCCTCTCTGTTACACGCGTTCCCGTTAATAACGTAAAATGCGTTTGCCAATTTCATTGTCTATATGAAAAGATTTCACTTCATTTAATATCTAAATAACAACCAGTATATCTTGATAATGCCACTCTGCTAGCCATCAGCTCTAGGTGGTGACTGTCCGGATTGTAAAAGCTGGACTGCTTTTGACCATTTTTTTTTACATGAAATTGTCCTCAAGTTTGTATTTAGATAATGTTTTCTGAGAAAATTGTCAGCCAATCAGTCACTTTTCTTCACCATCTACCACTTTCGAGGTTGCAGGGGGTGATTCAAGTCGCCAGTCTCTTGCGGTTCTTTGAGAATTGCTTAAGGAAAATTAAAAGCGACTAAAAGCTTTAAATATTTGCGTAAATGTTGACCAATGATCAGCTAAGAGTTCAGTTCTATTGACAGGTGCTAACTCATAAAATTGTCAAACAACTAAGGCCCGCAATTATCAGATCGGCTTTCAGCTACTAGAAAGGATAATTATGTTGATACATTTTTAATAGATGTGAATTAATAGTACTTTGTTTTTTTTAACATGTTCCACACCTTGAATGGAAACAACAACAGAAAAACTGAGTTAGTGAGAGCCGATTCCGAATACTTTGCAGAAAGCAATAGAGGAAAGGTTTGCTTAAAAAAAGGGATGTGTAGAAGTTTGCACATCATTTGTAACCTCAAGCAGAATAAATCTCTAACTCTTTCAGAGTAAAAAAAAACCAAAACACAGTGCACCAATCACAGCCAGAGGCCAGGTTTATTATCCAAGTAACCATGAGTTTCAGAATCAATGATAAAAAAAAAACTTAATATGAAATTCAGGCATAACAAAAATACTCAATAGTCAAGAAAGAGGACAGGATGCTCTATTGTGGGCTTGATCTCTGGTTTCAGTACTTTGTTGGTTAGATCAGTATGCACATGATACACCTACAAAAGTTTTTAAAGTTGTAAATCCGCATTGTATCTGCATTCCGCAAACCGCCTTCCACAGTCCGCATTTTGTGAAAAGTGGTCAAGTACACATGGCTTAAACGGCTTGATTTGGTCTTTAAGGTCTCACCCTATGCAAAATCAACTGTTCAGATCTTTCTACCTCTGACGTGTGGGGCCGGTATTTGTCTCCAACATGGTTCTTTCTTATTAATAATTCAGTATGTTTTGAAAATTTGTATGAGTGTTTCCTGTTACAACAAATGGGCACTTGCTATAGCGACATTGTGCTATGTACTACATTAAAAATGTTTTAATGTTGCAGGAAGCATTTCAGAAAAGCTTTTTCCTGCTTTTCTGAGTCCAGTGGACTCACTCAGAAGCAGTGTCATTTTTGGCGGTGGAACTTGTGTTTTCTCTGCAAGGACGTGAACAATTGGAGGCGTTCACACTTCTTGATCAGTGACGAAGCTTGACAAATTGGTAAATTTTCTGACTATTTTGTGATGAATATTCCAAAACCCAAACAACAACCTGGTTGTTTATGTGCCTAGCCTACGGTCAGGTTAATTTGCATGAGATGACACCTTTAAAAAATAGAACGTTTTTCTCCCAACACTCTCCAGCCAGCCCCCAATCTTAAGCACTCTGGCTAACAAGCAGTTGTGGCATTTGCTAACTTTTAGCGAACGCCTGAAATAGCCACAGTAAGAGGAGCCAACAGAGCTGAGGCGCTGGACAGAAAAGGAGGGAAGATCTGAAGCAAAGAGATGCCTTGAGGGGGAGAAGAGATGAGGAAGAAGCAGACAGACAGAGGCAGCAGGTGAAGCAGGCGGCTGCTGATCGCCAGCAGCAGTCGGTCACCACAACCTTTAATTAAAGTCACTCTCCCGGGCTCTTAAGCAACAGCTTGGTTCTTCCACAGACAACAGCAGCATGGCAGCGAGATTGGATGACCTGTAATTGTCTGCAGGTGAGTGGGGTAAAGGAGCCCAATGTGGCAGCCTTCCTGCCAACTTGTGATTTTCATGGGAATTAATGACACAGCATCACTGACATCGTTTCTAGACGATGATTCGTGTGGAGGCCAGAGGTGAGTCGGTGACCTGCGTGTACATGTCAGCCTTCCCTCACCTGTTTGTCTCCATTTAGAAAATATGAAATGTTGCTGAGCACAGGCCAAAGCAAACCGCCTTAGGACATTGGTGTCAAAGTCCGGTTCTTGAGGCCTGCTAACCTGTAGGTTTTTGTTGATTTTCCTCTTAAACATTCCTGATCCAAATCAAATGCATCATTGTTGTCAAGGTCTTTACAACAAGCTATGGTTGTAAAGGTGGAGCAATAAAAACTTTTAGGAAAGTGGATTAGATGCTGATGGTTGTGGCGGAGAAGGTGTGAGCAGGATAGGTGGACGTTGCGGGTGCCAACCTGAGATATACTGTATACTCTAAGAAATAGGTTTAACACAGGATGTGTGTTGATCAGAAAAAGAGCGACTCTCTTCAATGTTCATGGTCAAGTAAATGTCGTTTCTACATCTATCTGTCTGTCCCTCCACTGGTAGTAGTCATTGGTGCTCTGGAGGTGGAATAGATCATAATGTAATCAGAATTTCTGGCTGTAAATCTGTTTGTGTCCTTGGGCAAAACACCAGAAACTACTTGTACGCAGTTTTTGCCTAGCCGGTCTTTAAATGTGTCAGGGTTTGTTAGAGGTAAATAAGTAATGTATAAAGGGTAGAATCAACAGTTCAGAGCAATGGAGAGTGTGGTAAAGAGGTGAAGAAGCGTGTGCAGGCAGGCTGTAACGGATGGAGAAAAGTATCAGGTGTGATGTGTGATAGAAGAGTTTCAGCTAAAATGAAAGGAAAAGTGTACAAAACCGTGGTGAGACCGGCCATGCTGTTTGGTCTAGAGACAGTGGCACTGAGGAAAAGACAGGAAGGAGAGATGGAGGTAGCAGAGATGAAGATGCTGAGGATCACTCTGGGAGTGACCAGGATGGACAGGATTACAAATGAGTATATCAGAGGAACAGCACATGTTAGAGGTTTCGGAGATAAAGTCAGAGAGGCAAGACTGAGATGGTTTGGACATGTGCAGACGAGAGAGAAAGAGAGTACATCGGAAGAAGGATTGTAGGGTTTAGAACCACCATGAAAGAGGTCTACAGGAAGACAAAAGAGGAGGTTCATGGATACAGTGAAGGAAGACATAAAGATAGTTGGCGTGAGTGAGGAAGATGCAGCTGATAGGGTTAGATGGAAGAAACTGACTTGCTGCGGCGACCCCTAAAGGGAAATGCCGAAAGAAGAAGAAAAAGAAACACAACTACTGCATTGAATTATTATTGCCTTGTGAATATTTCGTAACACTGACTGTTGGACACTGATGCACTAATTAATAGATTCTTTATTCTACAGGGCAAAGAGAATATTTAATCAGAGAGATTATGAGCACATTAGAGCTAAACTCTAATCGATACTCGTTCGATAATATTTTATGCGGTCTAATTGTTTGATCAATAGGATTATGTAGATTAAAGGAAGATTTTTTTTTCTGTCTGATTCACAAAGTATTTAAAGGAAAATACTTTTCTTGTGTAATACATTTTTTTTCTTTTTTAATCTTCCATTGCTTTTGTTACTACAGGTTAAAAAATGTGTTTTTTCTTTGGGATTTTTATGTTTTACATTTTTCTCTGTGGTTTTTTCAGTTATCAATTAGTGTTTCCTTATTTTTTTGAGTGGTTTTTTGAGCTCTTTTTTGACAAATTCTGATAAAGTTTGTCAACTCGGATCTTTTTCTTTTATGAGTTTATGTCCCAAAATATGTTTATGCAAATTTGTCTACGTAATTTCTCATTCCTCCAGGAGTGAACCATCATAAATAGGGTTTCAAAGTGTCTTCTGGACAGTTTATTTGATGATCGAGACTTTTTTCATTCCACTCGGAAATAATTTTCAGTCTGAGTTTTCTGATTTTTCAGATTGAAATTTATTTCCAGATGGGTGTCGAAATGTCTCGATCAATAAAAACACTGGCCAGAAGACACTTTGAAACTATTTCCACAATTTGCGCAAACTTGTCAAAAAGATTTGAGTAGAAGACGTTATAGTTGACAGTTAGCTCAGACAAATTTTTAAATATGATTTTTTTCACTTTTCCATCTTTATATATTCTTCCCGACATCAAAAATCAAAGTTTGCGGGACTTGGAGGCCAGTCACTTCTGTGTTGCCCGCCTCCGGGGGGCGGGAGACACCCAGAGATACGGTTGTGTGGTTTTTGTATGGGGGAAACGGGCCCGGGGGCGGTCTCGCCTGGCCCTGCCGGGGCCCCTCGTCACCAGTTGGGGTTAAGAGGTGCACTGGGGTGAGCATCACTAGAGAGTTGGCAGGACTACAGTTGAGGGACTAGGGTAGTGAAGAGGGACATTAGGTGTGCAGAGGTGGTCTTTGGGCTGCCTGGGTCGGGCACCTGGCTGTGTGTTGGGCTGTGGCGGCTGCATGTGGGGTAGCCTGGCCCTGCTGGGCCCCCGGTTGAGCCCCGGCTCGGGGATTGTCGGGTCCCTGGGCCCTTGGGGTGAGTGCTCCCCTCTCGGTCCGGGCCTTGACTTCTGTCACCCCTGGGCTCGCCTAGGGCCGTGGGGTACGGTTGCCGCGTCTGCCCCGAGGCCTGTGGGTCCTGGCATCGGGGAGGCCCGTGCTCCTTGGTGCTGGAGTGGTTCTGGCAGGGGTTT
Source organism: Neostethus bicornis (assembly GCA_902685375.1). Classification (NCBI taxonomy): domain Eukaryota; kingdom Metazoa; phylum Chordata; class Actinopteri; order Atheriniformes; family Phallostethidae; genus Neostethus; species Neostethus bicornis. The sequence goes on along the minus strand of CACRXE010000076.1, from coordinate 5,332,686 downwards.
CTCTATGCGCCTTGCTGGGTGGGTGGGCGGCTCCTCGGCCCGGCTTCGGGGTCCCGGGATCTGGATGGGCGTGGGCCCGGGTAGCGTGTGTCTCTGCCTCCCTCGTTCCAATCCTTTGGGGCTGGGGACAATCCGTTGGTCCTAATAAGCACATGGTTCACATCGGCAGCATGCATGTACTTTCACTCACACTCGCACACTATATCACTCTGTTTACTGTCCGCTATGGTCCTTGCTTTCAACCAACATTATTATAACTCTAGTAACATGTGTTTGTGTTGTACATCATTTGCTATAGAAGGTTTTGTTGTATGTGTCAGTTTTATCACTGGTTTAAACTCTTGTTTGTACTTTTTTTTTTTTTTCCCCTCAGATAATTCAGCAGGTTGGTTGTGATGCAGAATACTACAACTTCAGATTTTCTTTTTACTTTCTCCCCCTCTCTTCTTCTTCTTCTGTACCCTATCCCTCCTCTTTTTCACCCCACCTACCCACGCCCCTCTCCTTAGTAATTTCTGTCAGGTCCAGCGCAGAAAGCATATATATTTTGATTGTAAAGCATTTAAAATAAACAAATAAAGCTTGTCAGGGTCGGCACATTGTGCTGACCCTGGTAGAACAAAACTGCCCAGCAATACTTGACATACAGATCATTATTCTGCTTGTCACAACGCCGGACAGGACAGGTAAAAAAAAAAAAAAAAAAAAAAAAATCAAAGTCCATCAAATGTTATGTAAATCGCTTATTTGTAGGAAAAGCAAATTTTGAAATGAATATACTGTAATTTTTAGACCTGACCGATCAATCTCATCTTTGAAAATTAGATCTGTTCAGTCTAAAAACTGGCCAAGCTGGCCCACTGCCTCCTCTCAATGTTATTTCACTCCAGCTATAAGGTCAGGAAACACATCAGTTTCCAAAAAAAAAAACCCACACAGAAATACAACCATCCAATCAGTGGATGGCTGATCCCTACAATCCTTCGATGACTCTGTTTTGTCGAAAACAAACTCTTGTACGGATCTGTTCATAGTTTTTTTGCCGAGCATAGAGTTGATCTAAGCTACGCAGTCTGAATTAGAAATGAAAACATAAACTTGAACGTACTGTAAAAAAGTGTACACTTAGCAAGGAGTCAACAAACCACAGTCTTGCGAGGTCAAACTGTTTGTTCGCAAAATATCGTTTACTCAATATTTCTCTGTTCCAACTTGGTAATGAATACCTACTCAAATAACATCCTTTCCACTGCCAGACTCTGAGTTTATTGTAAAAAAGAAATCTGTGAATGAGATGAAGTTATATTGAATTTATAGCATGTCATCATGTGAATGATCCTTAAGAAACATTGCTGACAGAAATAAATGTATTTAAACTCATAACAATTCAATTCAATTCAATTCAATTTTATTTGTATAGCCCAAAATCACAGAATGTCCGTCTCAATGGGCTTCACAAGAAAAAGAGGAATGTATTAACACAAATACACAACAAGAAAAATAACTAACAAATGCTAACTAAACAAGACTAGCACATTAATGCACTTAGACTCTCCTTCTCGGTGAGGAAAAACTCCTAAAAAACCCATCAGTGGGGAAAAAATAAGAAACCTCATGGGGATCCACGTGAAAGAGAGATCCCTCCCCCGGGACGAGCAAACAATGTGTCAAAGATTATTGTTTAAATATTAGCTTATTCTAATCTACAGCTAAATATCTAAAGAAGTCAATAAATGTTCTTCATCCTGATGGAAACACGGGGGGCTCTTTAGCCCGGAGATGTCAAGTACGGGGATGAGTAGATGTTCTTCATCCTGATGGAAACACTGGGGGACTCCTCAGCCCGGAGATGTCCAGAACGGGGATGAGTAGATGTTCTTCATCCTGATGGAAACACGGGGGACTCCTCAGCCCGGAGATGTCCAGTACGGGGATGAGTAGATGTTCTTCATCCTGAAGGAGACACGGGAGACTCCTCAGCCCAGCGATGCCCACGGCAGAGATGAGTAGATGGATTTCGTCCTGATGGAGCGGGGATGAAGAAGCGCGGAGGTCTCCTCGGTGTGGCCATGCCCAGGACAGGAACGCAGAGTCCTGGATGGGGCTCTCTCCCAGAGAGGAGGGAGAGAGGTGGACAACATGTGAATTGTATTGTACCAACTAGCAGTGTAATTCTAAATAATCAGACAATTTAGAACAATGAATGAGATAGCAAGCCAGGGGTTTAGGGTAGAGGGTTAGAGTAGGGGGTAGGGGGAAAGAGCCAAGACAGTCTGGCAGAGAATAGTAGATAGAATTAGAGGACAGAACCCCAATGTACCATACTTTCCCCAGCTTTTACTATCTAGCAGCCAACTATTAATTATATCAGCTAAATGAAACTGTTTCTATCTGGCCTGTTGATAAGCTTGTTCAAACAGGAATGCTTTAAGCCTCCCTTTAAATGTAGGAACACTGTCTGCCTCTCTCACTTGAGCTGGGAGCTTATTCCATAAAACTGGAGCTTGGTAGCTAAAGGCTCTACCTCCAACTGTACTTTTTGAAATCCTAGGAACCACCAACAGCCCTGCATTTTGTGAGCGGAGTGTTCTGCTTGGTTGATAAGGTACTATAAGTTCACTAATGTAAGATGGAGCCATGCCGTTTAGGGCCTTGTAGGTTAGTAAGATGATTTTAAACTTGATCCTAAACTCAATAGGAAGCCAATGGAGAGACGCTAGCACAGGAGTAATATGATCTCTTCTATGAGTTCCTGCTAATAGTCGTGCTGCTGCATTTTGAACCAGCTGAAGACTTTTTAGGGAAGACTTAGGGCATGCTACGAGCAAAGCGTTACAATAATCCAATCTCGATGTAACAAATGCATGGATGAGTTTTTCAGCATCACTTTTACATAAGATATTTCGGATTCTAGAAATGTTGCGAAGGTGAAAGAATGCAGTTTTACAAGTCTGTGCTATGTGAGCTTTAAATGATAAATCTGGATCAAATAAAACTCCTAGGTTTCTAACGGTGAGGTCAGAGGCCACAGTTACTTCGTCGAAGAAGACTGCTTGGTCAGTAAAAACATCTCTCAGATTTTTAGGACCTACTACAATAACTTCAGTCTTATCTGAGTTTAAAAGGAGATAATTGATTGTCATCCAAGTCTTTATGTCCCTGATACAGGTATTAAGTTTTTCTATATGGTCACTCTGGTCAGGTTTGACTGATAAGTACAATTGTGTATCATCTGCGTAACAGTGAAAATTAATACTGTGTTTTCTGATTATGTTTCCCAGAGGCAGCATGTAGAGCATGAACAGAATAGGTCCAAGAACTGAACCCTGAGGCACACCAAAACTAACTTTGGTAGAAGTAGAGGACTGATCATTTACATGAACAAATTGGTATCTATCAGATAAATAAGATTTAAACCATTGAAGAGCTGCTCCTCTGATCCCTAAGTCATATTCTAATCTTTGAAGTAAAATGCTGTGGTCAATTGTGTCAAAGGCTGCACTAAGGTCCAAGAGAACTACGATTGAAACCAGTCCCTTTTCTTTGGCTAATAAAAGGTCATTTGTCACTCTAACTAGCGCAGTTTCTGTGCTGTGGTGTGATCTAAACCCTGATTGAAATTCTTCAAAAAGACTATTTTCCTGCAGGTGACGGTTCAGCTGCTTAACTACAACTCTTTCTAGAATTTTAGACATAAAAGGTAAATTTGATATTGGTCTATAGTTGGCCAGAATGCTGGGATCTAAATTGGTCTTTTTTAGAAGCGGTTTAATAACTGCATGCTTAAATAACTGTGGAACATATCCTGTTTCTAGGGATGAATTTATTATAGTTAAAATAGGTTTGTTAATTACAGGTAGTGTTTCTTTGAAAAGCTTGGTTGGAATTGGATCTAAAAGACAGGTTGATGTTTTGGAGCATGTAATAACATCTGTTAGCTCAGTTTGGTCTATAGCAGTGAAACAATCTAATGTTACAGAAGTTTTTAGAGAAGCTTTCATTTCTGCAGCTTCAGCCTGCTCTGGACTAATTGTAGGAATAAGTTCATTCAGTTTATGCCTTATATTTGAGATTTTATCATTAAAAAATGTAAGAAAATCTTCACAGCTTAGAGTAACTGGGATAGAAGGCTCTATTGTGTTGTGACTGCTGGTCAGCCTAGCTATAGTGCTAAAAAGAAATCTAGGATTATTTTCATTCTCCGCTATTAAAGTTGAATAGTACTGGTTTCTAGCCTTACGCAAAGATTTTTTATAATCTAGGAGGCTACGTTTCCAGGCGTTCCGAGATTGCTCTGATCCAGAACGCCGCCATTCTTTTTCTAGCTTACGGGTTTCTTGTTTAAGAGAGCGTGTATCAGAGTTAAACCAAGGTGGCACTCGGTCCCGTCTAATAACTTTGGAATTTAAAGGCGCGACAGAATCTAGTGAGTCCCTAAGACTTTGGAAAGCACTATCGACATACTGGTCATGAATACTGCGACTAGAGCTGCAAGAGGTATTGTCAGTAAATTCATTTAATATGGTACTAAGTATTGGCTGAATTTGACATTTAAACTCAGACACAGATCGCTCAGATAACGTTCTTCTAAGTTGTGTTTTTTTCATTGGGGCAGACACATTTTTTAATAAAAACTGAAACGTAATTAGAAAATGGTCTGAAAGTACAGGGTTATGAGGAAAGACGCTAAGCTGACTAATCTCTACACCATAGGTTAGAACTAGGTCCAATGTGTGTTTGTGACAGTGAGTAGGTTCATTTACATTTTGTGTGAAACCAACATGATCTAGTAAAGCAGTGAAAGCATTTCCTAAGCAATCGCTAGAGTCATCAACGTGAATATTAAAATCTCCTACTATCACTATTTTATCAGAATCTAAAACTACACTGGACAGAAAATCAGAGAACTCGGTTAAAAATTCTGAATAAGGTCCTGGCGGACGGTAGACAATTATAAATAAAATTGCTTTTTGTTTTTTCCGGTTTTGCTGGTTAATAGATAGTACGATACTTTCAAAGGAATTATATGTGTATTTTATTTTAGGGGTAAGAAGTAAGCTAGACTGTGATATTACTGCTAAACCACCACCTTTCCCAGAGCTTCTGGATTTTAGGTAGTTATTGTGACTTGGAGGCGTTGCTTCATTTAGCCTTACATAGTCATCTTGTCGTAGCCAAGTTTCAGTTAGCGCTAGTAGACTAAGTTTGTTATCACTAACTAGTTCATTGACTAGAAGGGACTTTGAAGAAATTGATCTGATGTTCAGTAGGCCACATTTAACTATATCATAATTCTGCTCATTGTTACTGAGACTGTTGGTGGTTATCACTTTTAAGTTTCTGGGTCTCACTTCTTTCACTTGTCTTTCTGTGTATAAGCTAAAGCTAAGTCCTGCTGAGCTAAGCCTGTGTTGGGTTTGCACCAGCGCAGAAGGAAGCTCAGAGGAGAGTTTTAAACTACAGCTCTGTGCCTGGGTCTCGTCTCTGGATTGTCAGGTTGAACGACTAAGGCTGTCACGAATGTTCCTAGAAAGAAGAGAGGCACCTTCCAAAGTGGGATGGATACCATCTCTCCGCATGAGACCAGGCTTCCCCCAGAACGCACTCCAGTTATCTATAAAACCAATGCCGTTCTCTGGGCACCATCTAGCTAACCAGCGGTTGAATGATGAAAAGCGACTATACATTTCATCATTGACTAAGTTCGGCAGGGGACCAGAGAAAATTACAGTGTGTGACATCGACTTAGCTAACTTACACACCGACTCTACGTTTGATTTGAGAACCTCTGACTGTCTCCGTCTGGCGTCGTTACCACCCGCGTGGATCACGACTCGACGGAATCTAGACTTACTCTGGGCTAACATCCTAAGGTTTCCCTCGATGTCACCAAGAATAAAAATGAAGAAAACAATCAGCGAGGTCAGGTCAGGTACCTACTTGACTGCACTCATGTAGCTAATGAATATACTGTGTCATGTTTTTTATATTACTTGACTTCTTTTTCTGATTAAAATCCTTTTTTTCTGGGTTATTATAAAAAGAATACTTTCAAAGCTTCTCAACGACTGAAGTCTAGATGGAACAAAGTACCTGCAGACCAGAGCAGTTGCATCATGCTGAAGTGGAGCTTACAGCACATTACAGGCGGGACATGACTGAGTCAGCGAGCTGCAGCCCAGTGCCATCCTGCTGGCTGCATGTGCCCAGGGACCTCATTAGTCCAAGCGGCCTGGTCCGTGGTCACCGTTGGCTCCTTTGAGGGCATGCAGACAGCTGCAGGGACCTGCCTCTTACCTGCTGAGAGTTCAGCACTTAAAGGCCAGAGCGTCAACCTGAGACTCCGTGTGGGTTGGCTGCCTCGCTGAGGGACATCTGGGAGGAGACGGGGTGACACAACGGCATGCTCTGACACTTGTTTGGAGTTCAGAAGGTAACAGCGGTGCACGCTCGCTGGTGGCTCAGCCTCAAATTTCAGAGTTTACTGAGGTCAGAGTCTGTTTACTGAGTAAAGTTTCCTCAGAGAAAATCCAAGAGCTTGAAACTTGAATGGTTGAACTGATAACGCATGTGGAAATTTTTTTTTTTTAGCCCGGAAGAAAACAGCAGCTCATTTCACCATGCTGCAATTTCCACTTTAATATTAATTCTGCATACACTATTTGCACAACTGCGCACCCATTAGAGGTAATTAGAATTCTAACAAGACTAATCCACAACACAGTTACAGAGAAGGAGTTTTAATATTGGAAACAATGCTATTATCCCAGCAAATATTATGTCTGCTGAATTGAATTAAAGCAGATTGAAAAGCACGGAGCTGATTTTTTTTTTTCCTCCTTAAACTTAAGAACAGGCAAACAGTATTAAATTCTTGTTCAGCTCGTTAGCAGAAAACAGAGCGTTGATGTGATTACAGTCAGAAGAAAATGATTTGATGTTTCATTATAAAGGATTACGCTGCTCTGATGAGATAATAAATGTGATGTTCAGAAATGATCACCCTGATATACAGGATGTAATGATAATATAGCGTCCTTAAATCCCAATCACAAGATGAAGGCTGTAATTTATAATGATGCTGAGTTAATTGGCTGTTGTTGAAATTGGCGACAAGAGATTGCGATAATCTTTGAGATAAAAAAAAAAAAAAGATCTTGAAATTAAGGAACTCATGGCTTGAAAAAGAATCAAATTCAGATCCTGAAAGAACATTTGTGTTAAACAGTGTCTGACATTTAAATTTTAAGTAATCCAAAAAATACCAGAGTTTTGTGAACACGGCTTCAATGGTTTGAACGAGTCAGTCCAATTTTATTTTGGTTTTAGCAAAGTAGGTCGAAGACATGTCTTCAATAGAACTCAAAATACCAACATAACATTTACTCAAATATTCAGAACATCCATGTTGCTGGAAGCTGACACAGTGTCAGAAAATGGGAACAAAGTTTTTGCTTTTTGTAGTAGCAAAATTTTTAGCAGAAGTTAAGCAAGAGGGCAGCATGGTAGCGCAGTGGATAGCATAGTGGCCATAGTGGCCTCACAGCAAGAAGATCCTGGTTTGAATTCCTGGTGGGTACAAGGCTTGGAACACTGGCCTTTCTGTGTAGAGTTTGCATGTTCTCTTCGGGTATACATGGGTTTCCTCCCACCCTTCAAAAACATGCATGTTAGGTTGATTGCCCGCTACAAAATTGCCCAGAGAAATGAGTGTGTTTGTATTGATAGTTGTGTGTGGGGCACCGCGACAGACAGGCGACTATTTCAGGGTGTATCCTGCCTTTCAATTGAACCGGCCAGGATAGGCTCCGGTACCCCATGTGATCCCAACAGGACATAAGCGACTCAGAAGATGAATGAGTTCACCAAAAAAAATACTTTGTTGGTAAGCCTTCAACAAAATATAATTAAAATAATAATTGCAATTGCTTCATAAGTACAGGCAACATCAATGACAATTATTGGTAACTGATCTATTGATTCAAGAGCTCATCAATTTTCCAATAAATTTCGAGAATCATTGCCAAGACGGACTATATAACGTGGTTGACCTGTTTTCTCTTGCACCGAACTACAAACAAGGTATGGATGGATGCATGTGTTCATGTCACGGTACCATCTCTGTTTGTTGATTGGTGCGACTGAGATTGTAAGCTACTATCCGCAATATTTTACTAGCCGGAGTAAAATTAAATTGAGCAGAGGCTTTAGGTGGCACCAGTCTGGCCACCAACACAAACCAAGAAACAAGAATTGAAGGAACACTTTCAATTCAGTAGAAAAAAAAAAAAAAAAAAAAAACCTGTTAGCCATATTGCTAAAAGTTCTCAATGGACTAGAAACAATAAAATCATGTAATTGGTGGGCGGAGCTGGACATAGGGCTTATTCTTCAACTCCCTACAACTGTATTATATTTAAAAAAAACCCCAGCAAATTACATTCAAATATTTTTAGTTATTTTGATCATTGCTGATTTTTCCAGATATTTCTCAAAGAAATTGAATCCAATTGTGCTACATTTTTCTGTTTGCCGTATCAAAATAAATATTTACAACACACCACCTTAAAATCAGAAAACCTTACCCAACAAGTCCAACACTGAATATGATAGATTCATTTTCAGTGTTAAAAGTGAGCCACGCTTTGAATGGTCATGAATAAATAACTTGTGGTTTCTCGTTACGCTGATCACCTGCTGTGATCTGAAGGGTCCGCACTCCTTAGATTGGAGTGTTTTTCATTGTCGACTTATTCCTGATGGTAAAAGCTGTGTTCTCTAGGCTCATATCAGCACCACTGGCAAAGCTCATTTACACTTCTGTGATGGCAACAAAGAAGTTCAGTGAAACTTCATGGTAACTAGCCACCCTGAGGACCACATTTCTCAAGAGGATTTGTACTTTTAAGGAAATTTTATAGTTTGCTGAGCTTGGCATGGAATGAACCTGCCATTGGTTTATGAAAGCTTTATGATGAACAAGAACTGACTGTTTGAGGTGTGAGTCTTAGACCTTCTTGATGTTTTACAAAGTTTTTCAAAAGAATTGAAACCACGGAAACAGAGATTGATACTAAAACAAATGAATGAAGATGATGAACATTCCACACTTTACAAAATAAACTCATTGGATGGTTTTCTTCTTTAGGTTTGCAATCTTCCACAATAATTTTTTTATGGCAATAAATGGTAATCAGTAGACAACTTGTGATAATTTGTGTGTGTGTGTGTTTAGGTAAATTTCGGGCACATCTCACCGGGAGGAGACCAAGGGGCAGACTCCGGACCCGCTGGAGAGAGACTATGTCTCACAGCTGGCCGGGGAAAGACTTGGGATCCTTCCGGGTGAGCTGGAGGATGCAGCCGGGGTGAGAGAGGCCTGGGCTGCCCGTTTGAGGCTGTTGCCCCCGCGACCCGACCCCGGAATAAGCGGAAGATGACGGAACGGAACGAACGGAACGTGTTAGGTGCAACAAGATAATTTTCTATGGCACACCGGAAGAGATCTCACGATACAAGTGTGCCACGCAACACTGGTTGAAAAAGACGGACACAAGCTGTAGTCCACCCTAAAACTTAAAATCGGATAAAAAGACATTTGTCAAAAAATTCAGCTTTTTTATGATATACTTTTCGTGGTTTAAAAAGTTTATAGATTCCTAGAAGCTAACTTTTGACCTAAATCACTAAGTTCTGTTGTGGTTAACGTATACAGCCCTGATTTTTCTGCTTTGATAGACTTACAAATCACTTTCACAGTCTGTAAAAGGTTCACACTTGAGTTTTGAAATATTTATTTACACTGACAAGATATTCTTTGCATTGTTCAAGGCCATTGCTGACGGATATTTCACTTAATTAGAAGTCAAATGATATGGTATGAAGAAAAAAAAATCTTTTGAAATTTGAAGCTCTACACAGTTGCCTGCAGTTTTTTGGTACCAATGTCAAAGCTTTTAACCTCCAAAAAAGCCCAGATCAAAAGGGTTCTAATGGAGCACCAAAGGATGGTCAGAAAAACTGATTGCCTGCAAATTTGTATCAGGATAAGGTGATGAATTTCACCTGCCTCCCCTCAGATACATGAGACTTTATCAGCTCCGCTGGAAGTTGGCAATGTCAGAAATGTTGTCTTTCTTGTCCGTCCTTTTTCATTCAGCTCCTCATTTTCAATCTGTGTGTTTACAGTGTTTGTGTTGCATCTACATTCCAATCTGACCGTGCGACCTCGGTGTCACTTTGCCTCTGACGAAGCAATCAGGTAAAAATGGGGCTGAAATAGCAGATTACTTCAGACAGAACAGCGAGACGAGAACGCAGGCGGACTCCAGGCAAATTGCCTCTTTCAGCACTTAAATAAAAGCGGGAGGTCAGAAGAGGCTGTACGAGAGGTTTTACACACACAAATATCACCCTGTCCTCCTTCATCCTCCTACCCGCTCCCTCATTCTGCCATTCAATCCAATTCAATTAATTTTATTGACATGATGCTTTGCGCAAACCTGAGGTCAGCATCTCAGAAATTTTTTTGTTGGATATTCAAAAGCAGAATTATACAAAAAGTTTAGCAAAATGTACTTTTTAGAAGTGGATTTAATTAAATTCTCGTTTGTGAGGAAGCAGAATTGAGAACCCAGATTGAGACGGTCAGACACACAAGATGATCCAGAAACCAACTTGAATGTGAATGACATGACTGAGTGAAGAAAGACAGCTGGTTTACCTGCTATGGTGAGCAAGTAATGGCTGAGAAGTGGGCCGATTACTCGATGTATAAACTGGACACGCACCTGTCTGGAAGAAGGAAACGAAATGGTAGTTTTTGTGGAAGCGAGCAACTCAAACCTTTTTATCAAATCCAACATTTTTCAAAAGCAGACATAAACCAAATTTGGTTTTTAAATCTGCGTAGATCTTCTAAGCATGTGTTCTGATTTAATAAACTCATAGTAGGTCTTATTTAATGTTTTCTTTTTCAAGTATTGGATCTGCTTTTGTCTTCCATGTTCATGCTTGAGGTTATCCGTTTTGGATCAGTAATGTGTTTGTAGTAGCCACATGTTTCTTTTTTTAATTTCTATTTACTTATTTTTCTATTTTCTTTACATCTGGGTGCATCTCTGCTTGTTATTCTACACTCACATCTCACCTCCACCTTGTCTGCTGTGGATCTGGACATCAGGAGACTTAAATTCCTGAACTTCTCTGATCTCACGGTGAATAAAAGGGAGGAAAAAGATAGAACAACAAAGAAAAAATATGATCCTGTATACAGGAAGAAAGCTGGATTCACTTTATTAAATGTGTGGGTACATTTTCACTTTATAAGAAAGAGAAAGCACCGATCATTTTGAAAATTATACCATTTATTAAAGTTTAGAGATGCAGAGTGGCGCAGCGGGAACATGCCGGGCTCATAACCCAGAGGTTGATGGATTGAAAACTACACCAGTGATTTTAGGGGAGAATGGGGTTAGCTCATTGGTAGAATGTCTGTCGTTAGACCAGGAGAAGTCCAATTCCCGTTGGCCCCACCAATACATAGATGCCCTTGGCAAAGACACCCTAACCCCCGTTTCTCCCACCATTGGCGCTGTCGTGACTATGTGCTGTGGTGCAATGCAGCATATAAATTTCTCCATTTGGGGTATTGAATACAGTATGTAAAAAAACAAAAAACAAACAAACAGTTTAAACCAGAGCTCAGGACAATGTGTCAGACTTGGGTCATTAAAACTGGATTAAATTTGGGGGAGACAGTGGCTCAGTGGCTAGAGCATTTGTCCGTGGACCCAAAGTTTGCGGGTTTGCATCCCACTGAGTGCACGTCAAGGGTCTTTGGAGAAGACACCTAACCTCCTGTTTCTCCCACCATTGGCGCTGTTATGGCAGCTTGCTTGGCAATGCAGCACACAAATTTCCCTGGTGAGGGATGAATAGAGTGAGTAAAAATTAAAATAAATAGATTATTGAAATATGTACAACTGAAGTTTGGCCATCCCAAAGTCTATTAAAAAATCAGAAAAACTAGTAATGCTTAAATTATTGTGGAAAATGTGTAGCTTTATTTTAAGGCTTTAAAAATTAACACAATGAGTCAAATTGTAAAGTTAAAGTTTAAATCCTTTAAGATGGTAAGATGGTTGTTTTACTTCAATTACAAGTAAAACAAAGAGTTTAGTCTAAGTAAAAGACGTCTCAAAAATTAAGAACGAGGTTGGGAAGATTTTTTTAAATCATTTTTTTAATAGGCTTTTATGCCAGAGATAACAGCATCACACAAATGCAGAACAGTTTTTGGATGGAGAAAATAAATGTGTTTTACTCAGGCGGGAAACTCGTGGAGCATTTTTGACTCATTGTCAGTTTGTGAGGAGAAAGTAAAATGACATGTGCTGCACCACACACTCTTTTTACAGCCCTCGTACATAGGATCGCTTTTTTGTTTATAAAGTGACCGTGAAATTCCACTAAAACTAATTTTTTGATGTCTATATTAAGCTGGACGAAGCTCTATGCTTCTATGCTATTTTAACTCAAATTATGAATGTAAGTTTTGGATACTCGTGTTCTGAACCCGACAGATCACCTTTTAGGGTGTCCCTCTAGGTGTTTTAGGGTTACATTGATCATATGTAATGAAATAACATAAATCTGAATATAGAAGAAACGGGTCGAGCTCCAGCAAGGCACAACTCATAAAGTGTCCGGTATCGGTCATTTCTATTACATCTGAGACACATAGTGTGAGGTTTCACATGGAGATGAGCCTCCAAATACACCATGGGAGCTATAACTTGCTCCTGCACCACAGGAGGCTTTCCTACCATCTCCTCGCACCCTCCAGGAGTGTATCAACTCCCCTCCCCCGTCCTCCCGTCAGGGTGGATGTCGTTTGTCCCCCTAGCTGCTCACCGCTCTGCCCTGCTTGGAGATGCTCACACAGTCTTCCTCGCTGAGTTGTCATCTGACATCTATTACATTTAAGGATCATCCTGGCATGTGTTCTCTCGCTCCCTCCATCTCTCGAACACACACACACACACACACACACACACACACACACACACACACACACACACACACACACACACACACACACACACACACACACACACACACACACTTTCACAGCTCTCATAAGGCCAGGATAGCTAATGACTGAGATGGCTAGGCTTTAAAAAGAGAAAAGGGAAGGTGACAAGGGATGATTCATCTAAGCCGCACTCCGCCGGTGATGACTGACGGCTGATTTATGATTCAGCGCCGAGCTGTGAGAGCTTAGAATCATTTCCCCCCCATTTCTTATTTTAATTCCTTACCGCAGGTGACGGCGGGAGGGATGGGAGCCAATTATCTTAAGTGTCTTTCTGCTCTCTGTCAGCTCCTGACAGTCGCCGCTGAAGGTCTCCAGTCGGCCCACGAACAGCTGACTGCCGCCTCCTCCATTACAATCAGCACTCAGGTTTTCATCCCTGTGCTTGCTTTAAAAACACCTGAATGTAAGTCTTCTTTCTGCGGTTTGACCTCGGAACAAAAAGATTTCTATAGAGATTTTCACTCTGAAACCATTAGCAAATGAAAAATAAAAATGAAAACTAAAATAATATGGAGTAATTAGACTTTAAATAAGAGCTTTTGGTAACAAATAGGATTTTCAATCTAAGTGTGGAGTTAAGTGTTGGCTCCAAAAACCTTTCACCTGAAATTGGATGTGAAGTGGTAGATGTGGTGGTGTGACGTTACACTCAGTGCTTGGCTCCATCCATTCATCCATCTATTTATTCATTCATCTTCTGATCCGCTTATCCCTGGAGTGGTCACCTAGTTGCGGGAGCCTATCCCGGCTGAATACGGGCAAGAGGGAGGATAGATCCTGAACAGGTCACCAGTCTGTTGCAGGGCTGGTTCCATCCAAATGAAGCCAATTCAATTGTCATTCTCTTGGGCGGTGTCAAATCGTCAACCAGGTGTGAAATTTTTTAAACTATAGCCAATTACCATGCAGTCAGAAGCAACTTGCTATGTCCCAAGTACAGCTATTACTACCTTATACACTCAACTCTAAACACTATCACATAAAAGAACAAGAAGACCGGTCTAGCACTCATAACAACTGGTAAAATTTATCAGACCTTCAAGATGTTTTACCTTCGGAATACATATTGAGGATGCAAATGTCTTTGAAAGACTTTTATTCCCATAAAGACCGTGTCATTTCTGAGGTGGATGTCTCCTTTCTTCATCTTTGTGGGAACACATTTGTTCTGCTACAGCCTATTCGGTCAGTCTATGACAAATCTGATTAATGACTGTCTGCTCAGGTTAAATGTCCTACACTTAAGGGGGGAGACGGAGGCTTAGTAGTTTTAGCATTTCCCCATGGACCGGAAGGTAACCGGAAGTATGTGGGTTCACATCCCACTGAGTTCACGTCTAAGGTCCTTATAGAAGACACCTAACCCCCCGTTTTACCCACCATTGGCACTGTCATAGGTAGTAGCCTGCTGTGGTGTGATGCAGCAAACAAATTTCCCAGTGAGGGATGAATTAAGTACAAAGTATATTAAAAAAAATACATATGACCCAAATCGTTGTATTGTTCTCCAAAACGCCAAACAATGGTTAAGAGAATGAAATGTTTTTTTTAATAAATGACCTCTCCTGTAAATAGGGACTTTGTGTTTCTAATTTGGTCCCTTAATGTTGTTTCCAAAGTAGTCTGTTCTCAGGTTGTGAGGGCCCTGGGCCCTTTCCTGCTGCTGTCTGTCTCTTTCTCTCTCTCTCCTTTGTGCAGGAGACTGTTGCTCCGATCTTGATCGATCAACCTCTGCTCCTTTTAGTTGTTGGTTAACTTAAGATTATTGTTAATAAAAAGCGTTAAACCGTCCACCTGCCTTCCTCGTCTTCTGTTTTATCGGGGTCTTGAGCCAAACCCTGACACATATCCAAACTGTGGTGGGCCACTTATTAAAACTGGAGTTGATAAAACAGTTCAATATTATTGTTTTTTTATGTTTTGACAGCAATCCAACCCCATTTTTGTGAGAAAAAAGTTACTGGTAAAATTATGTGAATCATAATCCACAAATTGTCACAAATTATTAGGAACAGTGATACATTTTCCCAACAAAATAAGTCTAATCTACATCCTTCAGAGATACAGTATGGATGGGAAAAGTTTGTGATGTGACAGAACAGGCACTGCCATCTGTAACCACACGCTGGCCTGTCACTCCCACCACCATCCAATACCATCCAATCAAATTACCCTCTACTGCAACCCAATGTGACAGTAAGACAAATCACACTTCAGATGTAAAATAATTGAAGCAGACTCTTAAGCAGAGCAGTGGATTCTGCATTGGCGTAATGCACTGCGTCCGTCTGTGTCAGAGATGGATTACGTTGTCGAAGTTATAGATAAGCTTCTGTTTAGTTAGCCCCATCGGGAGGAACGAACATTGTAGTCATATTAAAGATAACAAGTGTTTTTATCCACGTCACCATGGCCCGGCACCCACAGGGAGACTAAGGCGCTCATATTCTGTCAAGTGAATTGTAATTGCTATTCGCCAGAGGAATCATAATTGAAAAATTGGAGGAGAGCAAAAAGTCAGCATTTTCTGAATTGTAAACAAAGACTGGACCGAATCCTGCACGACCGTGGGCGGCTTGAGGAGACAACACTAAAAAGGCTCAGCTTCTTTTTTTTTTTCAATCGAAATACACTTTGAAAAAAGGATAAATGAAAAAAGAGTTCTGTGGTAGCAGGGGATTAAACCGCATACACAGAAACACACATTCACATGGAGAGCCGCCATTTTCTGTGCCAAGTCGAGCTGCATTCCAGAGAAGAAGAAGTGGTGCTTGAAAAAGAAAAGGTTGGTGAGGGAAATAAAGAAGGTGAATTTGGATTGATGTGAATCACACCCGCGTCTCTGGCCTGGAGCTCCTCCAGCCGGGTGTGAATCGCCTACCTGTGTCAGAGGGATGTGTGAGAGCAACATCCAAAAACAACAACAATCCTCCTCTTCCCCTTCACCAACACCGCCGCCGCCTGACGCCCACGTCTGCCAGGCCGGGGGGCATGTTGCAGCAAGGATTAGATCGGATAATCAAACGGATTCCACCTTCAGACTGGCACAACCTCAGGGTCCTCGTCTTCCTCACTACTTGCTGAGGCTACAAGCCTTTGCAGGGAGCCAAACCGTGAGTCAAGCAGGACGTTGATAAATAAGGGTAAAGGATGGTTTTGAACAGCTGAGCTAAACCCACACATGGCTCAGAGAGCTCTCAGCGGAGGCCAGAGGTCAGGCAAACTCTACAGCACTTACTTGGTAGTCCACTAATCCCACTGAGGGCGAGGAGTTTTGGGGGAGTGGGCGGCTTAACATACTGGCAGTGAGGTTAAAGTGTGTTTCCGCCCATGTGCAGCTTCTCTGTCATGATAGACATTGAAATGTTAGCACAATGTTAAAAGCAGAGAGCAGGAGGAACAGGCCAGAGTCAACAGCAAGAGCATATGCCTGACATCACAGGAAAATGTCTTCTGAAACTCTTCCAGTGGTTGATCCTAACATTTTGAAGTTCAAATGTAAAGCCTGTCCAGTAATATAGCCTTGATATCGACTTACGGTTGTTCCGATGTGAAATAATGTATTGGGAATTATTTATTACATCCACCTTTAGGAACTTCAGGATTTTATGGTCTGCATTGACTTTAAAGCTAGTTTGTGTCCTTGAGATCAGCCACCTTGAGGGAAAAGCTCATTTTGGCCGCTTCATCCGCAATCTTTTTTTCGGTCACCAACCACGGCTGGTAATCATAGGTGAGGGTGGGAACACAGATCAACTGGTAAATCAAGAGCGTAGCTTTTTGGCTCAGCCCTTTCTTAAATGAGTGCAATGAAAATAGAAATGTTTTTGCGAGACATTAACACCTCAACCAATCATTTTAGCATGGTGAGCTAACAAGTCCAACATACTAAGTAATGAGTCCATTCCCGTTTGAGTAGATGGCATTGTAAACAGTCATTTGTGTAGCAGGAAAAGACAGGTCTTTTGTAAAGCCATTTACTGTGGCTTAAAAAAAACAGATAAATCTCAGCCTTGTTTTGTTTGCTAGCCACTGCACCACCGTGCAGCCCACATTAATTTTTCATGACAAAATATTTCCAGATATTTATTTGATAGAATTTTTCGGCTTTTTTTAAACCAAATACTGTGAAGACTGACCAGGCTCTGCATGTCGTGATTATCTGAGCTAGTTCTATTTGAGGTTTGTTTTTACTGTCAGAATTTCAATCACTTGATTGTGTCAAAGAAGCCATGAACAGAGCCTAAAATTTTAGGGAAAAAATGCAAATGCCAAAACATAGCTTTAAAATAATCACTGAGTTGAAAATTGAAACTGTTTTGTTTTCTAACCAATCAAAATCAGAAGTTTTCCTGACTTGAACCCATGCCAAGGGATGTTAAGTGTTTTTATAGCCTACTTGAGTCTGCAAAAACAAGACAATGTTAATGCTGCGGGGACAAAAAAAAAACAATATAGTAATTTAAATGCAACCTCTGTGTGTACAGTTCAGATTTTATTCAAATTGCAATCACATTTAAGGTTAATTAATGCATTTTTAATGAAACAAACAGCAGAGGCAGCGGGGCTAATTACAAACCACAGGCCGTGTGGAGGCCTCTCAGTGTGTATGTGTGTGTTAGGCGCAGGTGAAAACAGTTAGTTCAATAAAATCTATTTTTGTGTCTTTGTACCTCCGCTGGTGCTAGCATGGCTCTGTGATCCTCTGAGGTGAACCTCCCCAACAGTAGCAGCAGTAATGAGGTCGGAGTTCGGAGGCCCCGGCTGACAAGACATGAAACAAACATTTCTGTGACCGCAGGTCGAGGATAAAAACTCAGCCTGAGCCAAACAATCTGCCAGGGTCAGAGATCATGCTAGCTCTGGATGCTAAAGTTTTACTGTCTGACAGATGCATCAGTCAGAGGAGGGTACAACCCCATATCTACATCACTGTGAACATTAACTTTTATTTCCAAATCTGACCTCCAGAGACTCAAAGGAATTCCAAAAATAGTGCCAAGAGGAAATAACCATGCTGAAAACAAAGACCCCAGAGGAATATAATACCTACTGTTTTATTATATAACCAATAGGTTATTTTATCCTTCTAATTAGTGTTATTACCAGCAGCAAGACCTCACATTTTAGTGAAGATGAGTAAGCTCGAGTCAATGGATAGAAATTCACATTTAGTTTAAGGCCATGTCCACACATAGCCGGGTATTTTTGAAAAAGCATATCTGCTGTCCTCCGTTTCTGGAAAACGCTTGCGTCCACATGTAACTGTTTTCAAAATATCCGCGTCCATATGGAGCCGTATAAATACGCTTCTGAGTGCGATTATGAGCATGCCACACCAGTAGTCGGCAGTATTGATGTAAATGTAAGTTCTGAGCTATCCAATCAGAGCATCTCTCTCGTCCTTGTTTCGGAAACAAGGACGCACACGAATGACGTATGTCCATTACTTGTCGCAGGTAGTGATGCATACAACACAAATCTCCTCCGTTTTCGGACGTCCACACGCAAACGCAAAAACAGAGTTTTCCAAAATCTCCACTTTGGCCGGAGTTTTCAAAAATGCCAGTTTTGAGTGAAAAAAAAACTCAGTTTTTGTGTGGACGTCAGGCCAAAATGGATAAAAATATGTGTTTTCAAAAATACCCGGCTACGTGTGGATAGGGCCTAATTATCATAAAAACTCACAAAGAACAGCAAGATCTGATAGGTGATAGGGAACTAAACTAATGCCGCAATGTCTAAAGAGTATTGAATGCCATATAAAGCAGCAGCGTTTGGTTAATGCGGAGCGCAAGGGCGCTGCCCTCTTTCTGGAAAAGTAACGTTAATGACGTCAAGTCAGGCTAACAAAAACTATTTTGACACAATATTAAAAAATGTATACAGTATATACATATCTACTATATATATGTTACTGATTCACTTTAAAAAGGAAAAAAAAAATACGACAACTTCGTCCATTTGGGGTGTGTTACTGCCAACTTTGACTTTGACTTCTCTCATGTCAACATGGGCAGAAATTTCTGATAAATACCTCTAACTTCTTAATGAACCAATGCCTGATAGATTGGGATGCATATTAATGTAAATGATGGTACAAGAGATGATTGCTGTAATTTTGGGTTGATCTACCCTCGACAGGGGGTAGAAACTTTTTCACTCACAGCCATCATACCACCTCAACCACTTATTTGCCAATCAGATGAAACTCCCTTTAACTCCCTTTATATCTGGGTTGAGAGGAAGCTCAACATCACTTGTAAGGAAGAGGAAGAGCTTGCTGATTGCAGAGGAACAGGGTCTTTAATTTAAAGGCCCCAGTGGTGTTCAAGCCTACGGCCTCATGGGGAGTTAATCAGTACTTGGGCTAAAGATAGGAAGAGGAAGACATGGAGAGGATAAATAAGTGAGAAAGAAGAAGGAGGCATGATTCTTTGGCCATTGAAAGGTTTCTATCTTTGATGTGTTGATCGAAAAACCCTTGCTTTTAGTTTTGACGTGTGAAGTAAGTTTTATTCTATTGTCTTTGCATGGAGTTGAATGTATCATTGCTGCACTGCATTTTGCTACTGGCAGGATTTGGTACATTTTTTTGAAATATTGTTTCTGTCTTTGTTTCTCATCGAGTTGCACTTTGTCAAATTATGACAGCGGTATCCACTTCACAAGTGGTTTGAATGTGCTAATTACTGCTAACCATGAAGTAGGTGGAGGTGTCTGTAAGAGAACAAACAAACAAAAGGAAGATTTCCACTGCGAGGATCTTTTTAAAATAATACAACAGATAAAAATGTCTGAGATACAGGAAATATTTTCGTTGTTTATCTCTTGCAAAATGGTAAAAGTGCGCAAAAGTGAAGGACTGTCTTATTCTCCCACTCCCTCATGCCTTGTACCTTAGATAGTTAGAAAATGTTCACACGCTCCGGAATAAAATCCATAATAACAACAGCATTCAAATAAGCACACTGAATCAGAAAAATAGCACCCTATTGTCAGAATTACTTACAATCGAATACAAAACTATGTGTCTGAGGACAGACATCCTTTCTTTGTTAACAGCAAGAAAATACTGTTTAAAACATAATAGACATTTCTGTTGCGGAGATGCATCGGCAGGGGTCTACCGTTTTGCTTGTCTTGACGTCATTTCTCTGCAGGTAATCAGACTTCCTCTCATTGTTTAAATGCATGGCAATTATACAAAGATGTTTTACTTGTAAAGAAGCCTTATGTCAAAATAGTATATGTGGAAAAATAAATGTACCGTATTTTCCGCACTATAAGGCGCACTGCATTATAAGGCGCACCTTCAATTAATGACATTTTTTAAAACAATTTCCATATATAAGGCACACTGCATTATAAGGCGCTACAGTAAAGGCTGTTCAACTTTGTCCTCTAACTGTGGCCATCTCGCTTTGTTCCCACAGAAACTCTGTTTAGTCTTGTTTACTTGGCACAGCGCATCCTCTCTTGCTTCCTCCACTTCCTCACTATTGATTCATTGATGTTAAACTCTCTCACTGCAGTTCAATTCCTGTGTTCTACTGCGTGACCAATCGCCTTGAGTTTAAACTCTGCGGTGTAACAGTGTCTCTTGGTAGGAGCCATTTCCGGGTCTTTACACAAACACACAAATGTAAATGAGACGCCCTTTCATGTATCCCAGCATGCATCGCGCGCTACTTCTTCTACGGGGGAAATGGAGTCGGTGGCTGCTTACTGCAGTTGCGACACCTGTTGTAGCTCAATATTAATCCATATATAAGGCGCTCCGGGTTAAAAGGCGCATCATGGACTTTAAAGAAAATTTAAGGTTTTTAGGTGCGCCTTATAGTGCGGAAAATACGGTAAACAAAAAAGTATTTCTTGATCCTCGATCTACACAACAGGCTGCCACCTGTGTTGTCTAGTTGTGCACTTCCTATTTTATTTTGAAAGCTAACTTTCTTCTCGTTTCAGGCTCGCTACTTCCTGCCCTGGTGTGTTTCCCTCAGCTGTGTATGTTCAATTGTTCCTTATTGTTTCCACCTGAGATCCCCTCCCTTTTGTGTTAAAAAGTCCTTGTCTTCCCTTGTCCTGTGTCAGAGTGTTTTGGACTACTCCCATGTTGTCGAATGGAATGAAACTTTGTAAAGATCTCCGCAACTGAATCATGACAGTAACCCAACAACCTAAACTAGACATTCTCTTTCATTTTTAAAAACTATGGTATTCTTTAAAACGTTAGATGTAACTTTGCTTTTATGTGGAGGCTTTGACTTAGTCTTAGAATGTCCATTCTTGGATCAGAAGAAGCTGGTTCAATTCCCACTGGATCCATGCCTACGTGTCCTTGGGAAAGACCACCCATTTTTCCTACCATTGGCGCCTTCGTGGCTGGCAGCTATGGTGCAATCCAGCACAGAAATTTCCCCATTTGAGTGATTAATACAGTACATTAAAAGAAAACAATTGCATTTATACAGAAGCAAAAACCACCTTAAATACATAAGTCTAAATTGCAGTGCTACAATTCCGAGAGTAATCTGGTCAATTTTTTTACATTACATTTTTACTGGTCAGCAAATATTATACAACTGTCCATTTGGTTCCAAATATTCAGAAAAGACAGACGACCTCTTTGGTCCACCATAGAACTTGCCTCCAGCTTTTCTACTTCACCTGTATCATTTTTTTCAATATCTGAAACATAGAGTTTCACAAACCCACTAGTCAGACACACTTAATATTTTGTCCCAGTGTTTGCCGTCATTTTGGGTTCAAACAGATGCTCATCTATTCATCAAATACCATTAATCCGTTCTGTCCACCTGTTACGAGTGATTGCGGTTTTTAAAATCTGAAGTAAAAAAAATAATGCTTTTGACTGATTTTCCTTCAACTTCCATCTGCATAAGTTACAGTACGACACAACTCAAAGTTTTTTATCGCTCTTTCTTAAGAGTACTTCTTAAAGTTGGCAAAGATTTACAACAGCAGTGATGATCAACATCCAAGAAGTAGCAGCCACCTGCCACAATGAGTCACAGGTTTTGGTCGTATACCGCTTTGAGACTCTTCTTTTAAAACCTTCTCATATCCCTGCAATAGAAAAAAATAACCCCATTCATTTATAACAGTGTTTGGAGTTCTATCGAGGAGATAGAGTCAAAACTCATATCAAATTAATAGGGTGGCTTTTTTTTTTCCTGGCACAAAGATTGATACCGGTAAAGTGGAAGGATAAACATCTTTCCTCTTTTATCCAATGAGTGAGAGAATCTTTGATGTGTTTAAAAATGGAATACCTTAGGTACAACATACAGGGCGCAGTAGGAGAACATTATAATGCGTGGGCACATTTCATTTTACATGTTGACGGTTTTCCGTTTACATGAGGGAGCAGGTATTAAAGAAGAGTTCAGTGTTCATGGAGTGTGTTAAAGCTAACGTGTTTATGTCTGAGTCTAGGTTTTTTTTTTTTTAAAGGATATATTTTTTTAAATGCATACGCAGTTCAAATTTGATCCATTTATATACTACATCATTTGGAGAATTTTTTCCATTCTATTGTCTTCCTGTCTTTGTAATAAAGTATGATAAAAAAAGAAAACAAAACAGTAAATAATACTGAGTTGGTTGACCATGTCTCATTCAAGAATAATAGTTAGGGTCTCATGGAAACCATAGAACCCTGTTTTTAAACTATGGGTTAGGGCAGAGGTGGGCAAACTTTTTGACTCGTGGGCCACATTGAGTTCTAACATTTGACACGCAGGCTGGCCACCAGACACCTCTATACTGGCGAGTACCATAGGTGCTTATTTTGTGCTCCCCCCTTTGGAAAATCCTGGATTTGCCCCTGGGAACAAGAGCAGATGGATGTTATGCTTTGGTAACTGCTAGATTAGACCGATAGAATGGTGCTAGATTTTAAACAAGCGCGTTAAATGGTAAATTTCAAGAGGGTTAAATTTCAAATCAAGCGACCCTAGGTCTGAAATCTAGTGCGATAGCGCTTAAGAACGTGTATTTAGCGGCGCTAGGTTTAAAATTTAAGCGTTTAATGTAATGTTTTGCTTGTTTTAACATCTAACACACTTGTTTTACGTGCGTGTATTGGGCCCGATGGCTTTCCATATCTGTGCACAGTGTTAATTTTGAAAGTGTGCGCATCACGGAGACGCACACATTTTTATGGGAGCAGTGTTGTATTATTTTTGGTGCCATCTAGTGATGAACATTAAAAAAAATCAAGAAAAATCAATTTAACATGATTTATTTATTTTTATTTTTTTTCTAGTTCGGCGGGCCAGATTAAAAAGTTTAACGGGCTGCATGTGGCCCGCGGGCCGTAGTTTGCCCATGCCTGGGTTAGGGTTATTTTTCTGAGCAAACGCCTTAGCATCACCGAAATAAACTGCAACAGCCATAAAATGCAACTGAAATAATTGTGGTTTGAAGTTGGGGTGAAATAATTTGCCATCCAGTGAAAACCACAATAAATGTGAAAGTAAGTAATAAAGTAACAGTTTGTGGTGGGAGGTCGATGAGGGACTCGATACAGTAAAAAGAATAAAACAAAAATCCAGCATTGATTTATTGCATTTATAAAGTTTTATATCAATTCCTAAAAAAAAAAACAAAAAAACCCAACCAAACAAACAAAAACAATGAACGACTTAATTAGTCTTGAGGCTAAACTAAGCACTCACAGATTTTAACCCACAAGTGCCACTCTGTAGTCTTTAACTAGATTTAGTGACCAAAAGTGTCCAAAAGAACACACACACACTCCCGTATGTGCACACAGCGCTTCCTCTAATAATCCAGCATCGTGACAAATACAGTGAGAGCTACGCTGGTGAAGCTCCAGGACCAGCTCTTCCAGCGAATGGACCTCTCTGCTTGTGACAAATTGCATGTGGAAGGAAATCTGCAGGGCCCATTGAACTTTAGTATTGCTTTTATTCTTCTGTCATGTTCCCGCAGAGATGAAATGGGATCGGTTTCTTTCTTTATGTTTTTTCACTGGCTCCCTTATTCACGATCGTGTGCCTGCTGGTCTGCTGGATAAACGTCCAGAAGTGCTAGACAGTGAAAGACATTCTTTTCTACTTTCCTATTTTCTTCTTTCTTAAAGATTTTTTGGCACTAAAAGACTCCCACCAACAAAATTGTTAACAGCATGTCAGTTAAAAAGTCTTACAAAAATGAAACTCTGCGTTTATTTAAATTTATGGACATAATATAAACCTTTGAGCACTCAGTTTGTTTCTCGACTACTTAAATGATTAGAGACAAACTACACCTCTTATGATGATTATTGTCATGGTTCCTTCGCCCTCCACCAGAGGGAACTTGGGGTCTTCCCTTATTTGCCTGATTTTACACACCTGAAGATCTTTGTGTGGCTGCCTTTAAATAGGCAGCTTGTCTTCCCTTCAGGTGTTGGGTCATATCATCCCTTCCAGCCAGGTCTCCCTGGTTGCCTGCCCATGAAACACATTCAGAACAATAACCTCTTGTCATGCCAATAAAACCTTGTGTTTTTCTTTCACAGCATTACTGAATTGCCATACTGCCATTACTGAATTTGGCCTATTGAAGAACCCGTGGTCTTCTCGGCCGTCCTACATCGCCTGCGTTGGCAAATTAACAAGGCAGCAGTCGTCCAACACAACAGACATGGACAAGACTCAGGAGGATAAGACAGTCGCAGTGGCAGATCCAGGGGCGCGTGGGGGCGCACGTCCCCGACGCCACCCCTGGCCCCTTTTGGTCCACATAAAAAAAAGTGTTCTCACTGCTTTTATTATTATAAACTTTGGCAAAATATGCATCAAAATGCAGAAAAATGACTTATTTTTTAAAACGTTCTGGGGGGCAGGAGAGGAGTTTTTACACAAAAATAAAAAAGATGGGACAATAAATAAAAACTTAGTAATTTGTAGTTTTGGCAGAAAGGAGTTCTCCTACCACCGGAGCAACTCCAGCCTGACATACCATCTAAACGTAAAACATGTTCAGGCAAGTTTCTCTGTTGCAATTGTGTCTACCGGGAGCTCGCTCCACCAAACCAAGCTAGCTGAATTTGGCAAGTGATTGAGCAAATCCACAACAGAGAAATTGACAAATACTATCGCAAAGTGGGTTGCTGCTGATTGCAGGCCAATTTCTATTGTTGAAAATAAGAACGAACCCTAACAAACCATAGCCCACCAGCTGGAATTAGACACTATAATCTTCTAGCTAGTTATTCAGTGGCTCTAATGACACAGCATCTTGACCAAGTCATGTTGTTGTTTCGAAGAGGATCCTAAGTCAGAGAAAATAGATTCCTTGCTTTACTGGTGACTCATTAACTGGGGGGGGATCCTGCCAGCTGTCAGCTGTGCTGTTACCATAAACACAGAAGCAAACAGCGGGCTACAAAACCTTTGGGCTCATAACTGGTGAAATGGATGTACCAGTGATTGTTTGTTGGGGATGTACGTCAAACAATCCCGCAGTTCAGGTTCTACCCAGGAAAATAACGACATGCCATTTATTTGCCACTGGGTTGTTTAATTAGAGGCCCTGTAGCTCATTAATGGGAACTCTAATGAGGTGTACTACTCAGTAAGTAGTGTCAGGCTCTTCTGCATGTGGGTAAAGACTGGACGTGACACATCCTAGTGTCACCAGGGGGGAAAGAGAGCAAGAGAAAAGAGGCATGATTGGCACCACGCAACAGGAGGCGTAGCCACCAGGTTTCTGCTAATTGCAAAGTTAAGAAACAGCAGGAGTCTGTGCGATGTGTTGTTGCACTTTTACTGTTATCGAACATGGGGGGTATCGAGTGAGTTTGTTTACATTATAGATGGAGGGGTGGTGCATATCCCATAGAAAGGTTATTAGGTATTGATGGGGAGTTGATGGCTTGTGGCCTTTGGTTTTGATTTTTGCAATGTCACAGGAGAACTGAAATGGAGAGGTTGGAGAAGTTGGTGAACACAAGAAAGGGTCAGTATCGATTTCTTTGTTTTATTCAAACTCTGGGAGGTAAATATTCATTGAGTAAACTCGTTGGGCAAAATGCTGCTGTAAACATTATAAAGACTATGTAAGAGCAGTGGTGGATGAAGTACTCACTTTTTGTACTTAAGTAAAAGTGCAGATAATTAGGCAAAAAAATTTACTTAAGTAAAAGTACCAATAAAAAAAAAATCTACTTAAGTAAAAGTACAAAAGTAGTTGGTGTAAATTGTACTTTTTAAGTAAAAAGTATTCGATCATAATTCAAATGTTATTTTTTGTGCAACAGGATGTCACCATGGTAACCAGGATAAATACTCTGCAGGGGCGTGACCCTCTCTCCCGCCTCTTTTGGTTCACAAAAAAAAAATAAAATAAATAAAAGGAAAGGAAAGGGGAGAAGTCAAGCTATCCCCTAGAAGGGCCAGTGAATGGGCCGCCAAAATGGAGGAAAATCACACGTATTTTTTAAAATGTTTTGGGAGGGAGGCCCCCAGTCACCATATATTGGCTTTGTCAAAGCCCCACCGCTCTTTGGAAAATTCTAGATCCACCCCTGCTCTGTGTATTGATGGCTCAACTTTTTATTTACAAGTAAAAACAACGAACAACGATCTTCTGACTCTTTTTAATTTGTTCTATACTTGATGTTATTTTTTTGGCGCTGAATAAATGCGGAAAATGTTTCTCGATTCATTACTTCTTCTCCCGATCAACTGCTTCTTTTGATTTTGGCGATGCGGCTTCAAGATGCGCTAAAAAACCTGTGTATTTCTCAAATTCCTGAACGAAAATGTAACAAAAAATGTAAAACACACTTTAAAAAAGTAGCGAAGTAAAAGTACAGATATTTGCTCTAAAAATGTAGTGAAGTAAAAGTACCGGTCTTAAATTTTACTTAAGTAAAGTACAGATACACAATTTTTTTACTTAAGCACAGTAACGAAGTACATTTACTTCGTTACGTTCCACCACTGTGCAAGAGGAAGATAGCGGAACAGAACAGACCATGTAATCAAGTTTTGAAAACTAGTGTGGTTTAGGTGGATAAAAGCAGCTTTTACCATTCTCATGTTTTCTTTGTACAAAAAAAAAAAAAAAAAAAAAAAGACAAGTAGACATGGTATTGTTGTGCTTGAAAATCAGGCAGTTCCAGCTTATCAGCATGCATAAAGTCCTCATTTTTATGTTCTAGGTTTATGGACACAGACATTGCTTGCATGGTATTTCAGAGTTATTAAAATAAATTGCTACCCTACCAATGGTGTGTACCACAAAGCTAATTTTTAATGACATAATTTATTTGTTTGATAAAATAAATAAATAAAATGAATTACTCTATTCATCCCTCAGCAGGAAAATTTGTGTGCTGCACTCCTTACACCACAGCAGGCTGCCCTTTGAGGGCGCCAATGGTGGGAGAAGCGGGGGTTAGGTGTCTTCTACAAGGACCCTAGACGTGCTCTCTGTGGGACGCAAACCCGTAAAGTCCGTGCGCGAACGCTCCAATCACTGAGATAATAGTGATAATAAAGTGATAATACCAAAGTATCTAATAATAATGTATACTTAATTGATCTCTCACGAGAGAATTTGTGTGCTGCATTACACTGCAGCAGGCCGCAACGACAACGCCAATGTCGTTGGCATTGTCAATTTTTTTTGCCTGCTGACAAGGCAAAAAAAATTGCCTTGCCAGCAGGACTGACTGACTTGCTGCCGGACTGGCCATCTGGTTGGAGAAACGGGGGATTAGGCGTCTTCTCCAAGGACCCTACACGTGAACCCAGTGGGACTCAAACCCGCGAACTTCTGGTTAACTTCCGGTTAACTTCCAGTCCGAGGGCAAACGCTCTACCACTGACCAACCGCCTCCATCTATCAAATCGCGGTTATTTTGTTTTTAATCCAAGAGGTGTTTAGTAAAATTTAAATGCGCTGTTCTGTGTGCCAAATTTGACCATTTTGAATACTTTTCAATGCTTTTTTTGTAAACTATTTAAAATTAGGAAAAATGCTTATTCTGTCTTTCATTTTTTTTTTTTTTTGTTTGATTAATTATGCCCCGTCACCATTACAATGTAAGAAATACTTTTAATGTCAGATACAAAGTGGGTCACAGCAACAGTTTGCTAATGTCACCTGGGATATGCTGGAGGTTTGGTGCTTTGCTCTGGGGCACCTTGGAACGTTGACATTCTCCTGGCTGCCTTTCTCCTGGCTGCCTTTCCTGCCGGGCGGTACTGGTGTAGGTCGGGCTGAGGCTCCAAACAGCTGGGTCACCTCCAGGAGCGCCGATGCTAATGTTTCTCCTCCTCATCCGTCTTCTTGCCTCCACGATGGAGGCAATATGTCTCTTGTGTCGAACAGGTGAACACAGCCATGCATTACAACTACAGAACCAGCAACCCCGGGGGACGCAACACACACATGCACATACGTTCACTTACATACACTGCCTACGCCAAACAACCAGCTGGCTGTGTGAAAAAAGTAAACATGAGCTCCTGACAGGAAATAATACGTGAACAAGGACGAGCTATGTGCATGTTTGTCTTTGTATGATGTACTACACGCTGCGTGAACATGTGTTCTGCTGCATCAGATCTAAAATTGAATATCATCACAGAGTCGACAGAGCAGGCCCATTAACTGCTTCTGCTGCTTTGCCAAGAGCCAAAACCTGTGCAAAAACTCCAATTAAAATGATGGCAGTCCAGTGCTTCTGCTAATTACTTTTGATTTTCACCGTTCTTTCCAGTCAAATGCTTTCCTGGATACATTTTATAGAGAAATATTGTCAACTTTCCACAGTTTGGATGTAGGTATAGTAGTTATACCATATATGAATTATTTATATAAGGGTTTCCACTGAAGATTCCATTGCTTTGGCACATCGAAGCTTCAACATGCATTCAGTTTAATGATATGACTAATACATGTTGGTTTCATATATTTTTAAATAATGAAACAGTATATCGCATTTTTTATGCAAGCAGTCTGGCTGCAGTGTATTTATCTGACTACTATTAAAATCTTCATCCAACATACAGGAGGGCCATATGTGGACAGATCCAATTAAAAATCAGAAGAGAATACTTTTTTTTTTTTAGACAAAAAGTGTTTTGTTACCTGCTCCTGCTTCTAAGAGGGTGTCGCAACTTGCTCACCACCTGCAGATGATCAGCAATCAGCAAGCTACATGAGCCATCCTCTTCCCCCAGCCTATGCCAGATTGTTGAATTCCATGCGGTAACAACAACAAGCCTTTAGTAGTTCTTTGTCTGCCAATTTTCTTGCCTGTGGTCTTATATTCTGTTTCCTTTGTTCAAGAAACCCACCTGCCTTGGATAACCCGCCTGCCTCGGACAACATGCCTGCCTCGGACAACCCGCCTGCCTCGGACAACCTACCTGCCTCGGACAACTCGCCTGCTTCGAAGAATTTTTTTTTACCTAATTAGAAATAAATTATGTTTTTTCTTTTCATCCTGTGTTCCGTGCTCAGATTCTACCACACCTCACCATGACAAAAAGATATTTAAATGCACTGTAATTTTGCAATCATGTCTGTCTGAATGAAATGAATACATTTAATGCATTTCTTTTTAATAAAAAATTAGGAACTTTCTATTAAAGAAGCAGTTTTTTTTTTTTTTTTTAACCCCTTGAAATTGATTTTGTGGTGGAAGTAGCCATGAAATGAAGATATCCAATTGAAAATAAATGCAGAATGACCAGCACCAGATTGAGGTGGATACATGGCATGTTGGAACGAAGCAACCCGGAACGAAGCAACCCATAGCTTTGGGCTAGAACAACTGTACCTAATGGTGTGGCCGGTGAGTTTGTTTATTACTACTTCACAAAAAAAAACTTTTCTGAATCCTTTTTTTTTATGTTCTTAGATGCAGTTTTTCAAAGAAGCCTGAAGGTATATTTCCCTCTTTTTTCTTGAAGACCTTGTTCTTGTGTTTTCCTGGGCTGTCATCTGTATTCACCTGTTCCTGCACTGACTCCTTGAAGTTGAGATCAGGGCTCTGTGGGGGGCACGCCAGCCTCAGCAGGGCTCCTTTATGAGCTTGTTGTCCTGCCACATATTCAGATCTTTCTTCTCTCTGATGGTACTGCACATTTCGCTCAGATCTGCTCATCTAAGGAGCTTCTAACTTTTTCACAGTGCAGTATAGAAGTGGGTAACTTATGTTGAAGTGATGCTCTTTAGTTTGGCTATTTTAGTTAAAAGTTTTGTCTGAAGACGACATTTAGGAAATCTCTCTGTAAAAGGATTTTACTTTTTGATGTATTTTTCTAAGAAAACTATGACCTCAGTCACTTTTATTGTTCCTCCATCAGAAAGTGTCTCCGCTTTTTTAATAATTTTTATTAAACTCCACCTATTATTTTCTGTCTCTACATATTAGTGTCATGACCATAAATGGCATTGTACATGCCCTCTACCTTCTAAAAGTGATGTGTGGGCTTTGTATTTGTCACCAGAAGTGTTTTTCAGAATGATTCAGCAGCTTTTAAATAGAATGCATAATTATTTCTGGTCCCCTCCTACATGACAACAAACGAGTGTCTGCCACAACGATGACTCAACTTGCTATGATCATGACATTTTTTACACGGTAGGAAACAAATCACACTTGCACCACTGCCCCATGCTCACCCTGCTCTTTCATCTCTTTAGGAGAATTTCAGAAGGGGGTGTTTGTGCTTTTCCAGAATGGGTGGGAGGATGACCAATAGTCAGAATTCCACTCTTCCTGGTTTGTGTTAAATAATAATAATGGTAATTCGGTACATTTTATTTTTAAGGTGCCTTGCTGAACACGCAAAGTCACCATACATCAGATCCACATATACAACATATATAAATAAAAAAAATAAAATAAAAAAATACAGTCATAGTTAAAAACAACATGCAGTGCATCAAATACACATAAATTTAATGACATATTGATCAGCATAAAAGATAAAAAAAAATATATATATATATATATAAAAGAGAGCGAATAGGCCAAAATTCCAAAACATCCAAAACTTTTCTGTAATAGATGTTCTAAAATTCAAATCGGAGTTGTTTATGTGCATCAGACGTAATGTGAAAAGAGGACAGGAAGCACATTGGAGCCATGTTGGCTTCCCCTGAGGTTTCCAGCCAGATGATCTTCTAGTTTGTCTTTTTTTAAGTTCCATAAATCCCATCACAATTTCATCAGGGTGATAATCCCACAGTTTGAGGTGTTCACCAAAACTAGATGTTGGAATCGCTTAATAAATGCTTTTATTGGCATTTCCAAAAAAGGATAGATCATTGTAGGATAGAATTTCTTTCATTGTAATTTTTGCTGACATTCATTTTGAATTGAGAGGGGAGATGGTGGCTAGGGGGAACGCTCAGTGGTTAAAGCGTTCGCCTGCGGATCGCAGCTTAGCATCCAACTGAGTTCACGTCCAAGGTCTTTGAAGAAGACACCAAACCACCCGTTTCAACTACCACTGGTGCCGTCATAGGTGGCAGTCTGCTGCGGTATAATGCAGTACAGAAATATCCCACTGAGGGATGAATAAAGTATATTTAATATATATATACTACATATATATATGTATACATACAGGGAGCCATTGTGACATTGCAAGTTGAGAAGCCACACTTCATATGAGTTTTGATCTTGTTTTTGTTGTTGAAAAAGCAATTTTTAACATTCAAAGGATTCTCGTCATGAACTCATGAACTACTGCTGTGACACTAGTAAACATCAACCTTAGGGTTCCATACAGAGGTGTCAAGTAACGAAGTAAGACTACTTCGTTACCTTACTCAAGTAGAAAATCTCGTTATCTTTACTTTAACGAAGTAATTATTTTTTTGTCTACTTTTTACTTTTACTCACTACTTTTTTATGCAATTATCTGTACTTTTACTTTGTTCATTTTATAAAAAGTAGTCGCTACTTTCGCCATTTTGTCACCGTTAAAATGCCGCGACTGTTTGATGGAGTTTTTTTTTTTTTTTATGAACCCTGAATGCATCAAACAAAGGAACAGATGAATGATTGGCTGAAAGGTCCAGTCAATCATTACTTTGAGGCGAGTAGCCCCGCCCACAAACTTTTAAAGAGCAGGGACGTCCGTGTTTGTATTTCCGTGTTTGAGACTCGGGCTCGGAAATCAAAGTGTTTCTGATGCTGCAACACTGAACTTTGATTGAATTATCAATTTTTAAAAAAAAACAACAGCAAAGAAATGTTTTTTTTTTAAATTATTATTTTCAGTCTGCGGTTATTGTAAACGTCTTTGCTGAAAATGTTGTAGATGGTATTTTTGATCTGTGACGCACTATTTTATCTTTAGAAACAAAGCTAATTGAACTGATTAATCCATAAATAGTAGTGGATGAAGTATTTGTGCTTAAAAGCATCCAAAATGTTATTGATTAGTTTATAAAGACTGACTGAGGAGATTAAAACTACACATCGCTTAGATTTTGTATCATGAAGATGTTTGGGTTAACATAAAAAAAAAACCTTATATGTATGTACACATACTTGTATATATGTAGATAAGTATATATGTAAATTTATATATACCGTCTCCTAGGTCCCGCCCCTACTGTTTTTTTAAAATCTTGTTTCCCTGGTTATTTTTTCATTTTTACAGTTCTTAAAATTTTAGAAAAAGAATCCAAGGATTTTGCCTCCTGTGTGTTTCCTTCACTCCCACTGCCTTACGAGTGCATGTAAAGGGTGTTATTTTGTCAATGGGCGTGGTTTTACTGGGTGTACGATATTTTTTGTAAAATACGATAATTTTACGTCATTAGTACGATAATCCAGCACCCCCCACCTGGCAACGCTGGTTCCAGGTGTCACGCAGGCTTTATGTAGCACTCCCAACCTTATCAACTTGATAAAGACTATTCAGTATTGCCTCAAAGAACTTTGAAAACTAGCTGCCTTCAAGGCTTGAAAAAGCCTTTTGGTCATTTTCTTTTCATTTATTTATTTTTTTTTTACATTGAGTGTGTTTGTGTCTTGAAGTTGGTTAAATTAGGTCATGCAGAGTGAAGCTTGATAGCTGAAGGGACGTTACATAATGCCCTGCTTATGTTAATACATTTGATTGTGTTAATTAATCGATTTCCAATAAAGATTATTAAGAAATAAATGTTTCTGATTCATAAAGTTTAACACCAAAACACTTTCATTTATTATCATATTTTCTGCTCCTTAAAGCATGTGATAATGGTTAAAAATATGTTCATACGCTTTTGTTAACAATATTCCTTTTTTTCTGAAAATTACTTTTACTTTTTTTACTTGAAGTAGTTTTAAAATAGGTTACTTTTTAATTTTACTTAAGTAGAAAACTTGAGTTGATACTTCTACTTTTACTAAAGTAGTTTTTTAACTCGGTATTTATACTTCTACTTGAGTAGAAAATGTTGGTACTTTTGACACCTCTGGTTCCATAGGATCTTTCAACCATTTTTATCCCAACACAACTTTAAATTAATCATGTGTATTGTTTTATGAGTTTTTTTTTTATTGCTAATGTAAATCCAAGGACACATAATGTTAGTTTAAAGCGGCGACTCATCCATGCACAAGTAACCTTAGCATTAGCACACGCTTTTTTGTAAAAAAAAATAAAAAACAGTCTAATTCATAAATTTCTTCAACAACAAAATTATGATCATGTACATTTGTTAGCATTGGAAAGTCATTTAAACTTCTACAAGATAATGTGTCATACCTGCCATTGCGAAATAAAAGCTCTTTAGAACATAAGCAACAGAAACTAGAGAGGAAATGGAGCTGTTCTCATGTTTGATCATAAATTGACTTCAACCGCCTTCTGCACAGCGGTTACGGTGAGTTTGGATGTTGTCTTTGTGCTGTGTTTGCAATGGAGACACAGCAGGAGGGCCTTTAGTCATTGCTGGTTCTTGCTGTTAGGTTTGGTGTACAAGGGTCTTTCCTGCCATATGAAAGATGACTGTAAATCAGATAAGTAGGAACAAAAAGCTAAGAAGAGAAGCGGGATATAAAATGTCCACATCTGCAGATAACACAGCTCTTAAATGAAGATTTACAGTGTGTGTACACTGAGCCATGTGAGGCAAGCATGTTTAAACTACTTTCAAGCAATTTCTGTATCTTTTCCAGATGGTGATGATGCATTTTCTATTTTTATTATGAAGGCATAAAATAAAGCAAAAACATGTAGATTAACAAGAATATTTCAAGATCTTCTGTGGCTGAAGAACTTCTTTCTTTCTTTGATTTCAGAGTCCAAATTTAGGTGGCTAGTTTTTTTTTTCTTTTTCTACTTTATAAGCATGATCCCAACCATTGAAGGCAAATAGTTATATAACCAGCTTATTAAGATTTTTTACGTTTTTTTTTTTTTTTTATTTTACAAAAAACCATCCTGCTAGTTGCTGGCGAACAATCTAGCGTTCAAATAGTATTCAAATACTGAACAAAAAAGCTTGTTCCATTCCGTCATCTTCCGCTTCTTCCGGGGTCGGGTCGCGGGGGCAACAGCCTCAAATGGGTAGCATAGGCCTCTCTCACCCCAGCTGCATCCTCCAACTCTCCCGGAAGGATCCCAAGTCATTCCCCGGCCAGCTGTGACACAGCTGTCTCTCCAGCCGGTCCGGGGTCTGCCCCTTGGTCTCGTCCCGGTGAGACGTGCCTGAAACGCTTCGCCCGCGAGGTGCTTGGAGGGCACTCTGACCAGATGCCCGAACCACCCCATCTGGCTCCTCTCGACCTGGAGGAGGAGCGGCTCGACACCGAGCTCCTCCCAGATGGCAGAGCTCCTCACCCGATCTCTGAGTGAGAGCCCGGCCACCCTGTAGAGGAAGCTCATTCAAGCCGCTTGTACCCACGATCTCATTCCTTTGGTCACCACCCACAGCCGGTGACCATAGGTGAGGGTTGGAACGTAGATCGACTTGTAAATCGAGAGCTTTGCTACTTCAGATAGGCTTTAAAATGTGAGAATAACATTCAAACATGGTTGAAACCTCTGCGAACTTGATTCACCCCTCGACGCCATCCTTCAATACTCGAATCGTTAAGACAAAGAAACATTGTACTTTTGAGTGAAGTCATTAATGTTAGTGATGCAAAACAACCTCTAGAAGCATCTGATGAACACTAACAACAAAAAAAGGGGACAATCTGACTTTGTGCATACAGGGGAGGTTGAAATTTCTGGGTTAGAGGATCCTCTAAGCTTCAGAGTCTTCTTTTCTTTGTTCTGCAATAGTCAGCATTGGCCTGAATTCCAACAATATCACCCTGAAGGATGTAATAGTAGCCGGTGCAGCGAGAGCTTTCCCTGCTGTATGATATTGCACATAGAAAAGTCATCGAGCTCAGCCCCCAACAAGCACCTGTATACGATTTCTCATCTTGACTCAGAGGAGAGCTCTAAGCCTTGTTCTCGCTGGCACTAATCCTCGCTAGAAAACAGCTTTCAGAGGATTAGCATCAAGGGGGGCAAAGCGCTGTTCAC
Source organism: Neostethus bicornis (assembly GCA_902685375.1). Classification (NCBI taxonomy): domain Eukaryota; kingdom Metazoa; phylum Chordata; class Actinopteri; order Atheriniformes; family Phallostethidae; genus Neostethus; species Neostethus bicornis. The sequence goes on along the minus strand of CACRXE010000076.1, from coordinate 5,297,046 downwards.
CGGCAAGGGGAGCTGCTTTCCTTCTTCCTTTTTCCTCTTGTTTCCAGAGTCTTCAAGTTAACCTCACATACACACAACTCAAAAAATCTTTGACCTTCCGCTCCACTTGCGCTGCCTTTGACCTTTGGTAGCATCTAATAACGCTGCTGTCTCCCCCTTGACTTTCACTCAAAGCCCCTCTCAGCTTTGCCCCAAGACTTGCCAGATAACTTGACCATGTAATTCCATATTATCTGCTGAGAGCCTGCACAAACACAGCACCGCACGCTGGAATGAACTACACTACTCATCTTGTCTCAACATCTACTGAAATCTTAAAAAAAAAACAGAGGTATGATGTCCTGAGTTGTACAAGTTAGATTACGCAGACACTGGAGTTTAAATCCAGCTGCGGACAAAGCACGGATAGCTATCAAGACGTTTCTGAGGACGAAGACGGATAACACCACCGCTCAAGGCATTTTGAAGATGTGATGAAAGCAAAATATTGAAAAAGACTTGTGACTTTATGAAGGAAAAAGGATTGTGTTTTGTTGAACAAAGGGGATTATTTCGCATGTTGATGAGAAGAAGCCCGCTGAGGCCAAACTCCTGCAGTGAACCAAGTCAACAACTATTTGGTGATGGTAAATTTTACTTTCTCCTTCAGTTTATTCTTTTGTAAGTTTTTTCCTTTTTCCCTTCTTTTGAAAACCTCGGCAAATAGTCTGTTCTAATCATTGGCTTTGATTCGGCATCTACACACAAACAGCAGTCCGTTCACTTAAGAGCATCCAGAGATGAAAGCTGCTTCATTCGGGCAGGCTTAAAGAGAAGAAGAGAGGAGAAGAAGAAAGAGAGAAAAATGGTTATGTTCCCCCTTTAGCTTTTAAATTCCTGCTGGTTGTGACAGAGTTGTAAATACCCAAGATAAAAGGAGGCTCTGCCAGCTTCTACTTAACATTCCTGTTCGACTACCAACAATGACTGCTTTTTGTGCACTCCCATGTACGGATATGAATAAAAATTCCTTTGCCTCTAGTATTTCGCAAAACGTAATTCAATCATAGAAAGAGAAGAAAAACAGAAAGCAAGCGAACAAAGCAAGTGATGTTTTGGGAATTCTCCAAGGTGAGAGCTGAAGGAAGGCTCGGCTTTAGAGGAATGATAACAGCAGGACTGTGAGCTGCCAAAAAGCTGTGTTTAAAGAGCTTCACAAGGCCTATTAAAGAGTCAACAGCTCTATCTGAACTTTTTAGATGAGCTGCTTCTGATGAGTGGAAATAAAACCCTTGGTGCTGATCTCATGTAGGCGTGGACCATGAATGGATCTTCAGCAGGTGAATGGAATCTGCTTCCATGCTGGATCAGAGGCAATGAAAGCTAAACACTGAGAAAATGTCTTCTTTTATTTATTTTACATGCTATCAGCCAGATTTCAGGATATAAATAACAAGCTCGCTCAATCGGGTCAAATAGGCAAAGCTACTTGTTTTCTCGTAATAAAGAAAGATATCAGCACTGCCAAAAGTCGTTCAGAATGCAGCTTCCAGTCTACTTATCAATGTCATTCAGGTGCTCTAATTTCTCTTAAATTCTGGTACAAAATTGTTCCACCAATATATAGTGTCAGATTTTTTGGTATTTTTGGATGCCTGTTATTGAGTTGTAGCCTGGTTGGTAAACTGGCGTTCAATTGTTTCCTGAGCTCATGCAATGAAGTCTTATTGCAACAAACTTAAGGTCACTTTACAATAATTCATTGCTGTGTGATTCTGTATAACTCAAACTTCTTTGAGAATCTGCATTATTGGTACAAGTTTAATTTTGTACTGATAAGGCTGCAGCTTCTTTGGACGGTTGCATATAGATATGAAGACTAATGATTAAAGGTCTCAAATTTGACGAGTTGATACATACCTCTCCAGTCTCCTCAATCGCTCTGGCAAAGGTAAGTGAGTATTTCATTTAACAACACGTAAGCATTAGGATCGAAATATTGCCGGGCCGGGAATCAGTGCCTCTAAATCCAAGACCATGGCCCTCAACTAGAAAAGGCTGAAGTGCCCCTTGCAGGTCGAGGATAGGGTGCTGCCCCAAGTAAAGAAATTTCAGTTTCTCAGGGTCTGAACACAAGTGAATGAAAGATTAAGCAAGAGATTGTGAAATGGATCTGTGCCCAGTGTTGTTGACGAAAATGTGACTAAAACTTAAATTAATTTTTGTCCCAAAGACAAGACTAAAACGAAAACTCAATTGGCTGCCAAAACCAACATTGTCTGTGCCGTATCCGCGAAAATAAGGATACACAGTTATTCCTGGTGAAAAGGGAGCTGGACCAAAAAGTGAAGCTCTTTACTTTTTTTTGATAGTTTATGCGTAGTTCACAGGAAGAATTGAACCACGTTCTCCCGGTCAAAAGGCAGCAATTCCACCACTACTCTAACGCCCCCTGGGACCAAAGCCCTTTACTTTTTGGAATATTTTTTTGGAATATACATTCTGACTCTCACTCCACCCATGTCGATTGATCAGAGATTTTGTCCAGTTTATTCATATTAATATACCACATTTCACCCCTAAAAAATTGTAGCATCCCTTAAAGCAACATGGCTTCTCTGAATAGACTGAAATTAAACTCTTGGCCTTTGTAGAGCAAGCAATCCCATAAAAGACAAATTGCATAGAGTTTCCCTACCCACAATCAAGAACCACATTCTTTAAGAAGGCAGTCTTTGACATAAAAACTGGGAAATGCCATACATAGGTTCATCATTGAACCATGGTAAAGGCATCTCCCATCGGTATCATAATACCTGTTGTCTCTGTAGTTGAAATGTTGAATATAAACGTATTTGCTATCACTCTCATAAGGGGTTAAAAACCACAGCTTGTCTCCTTCAAGAAATCACATCCCAGTCCTTCTAGTGTTTCTGACAACTTAATTGCCAGGGTTTGGTTTCCAGGCTGACCACAGATTACCCACAACCTTCATCCTCGTGAGTATAAAATTATTATTATGAGTGAGTGGTAACCAAAGCCTGAAGTGTAATTACTCTTTAACATGTGGTGTTACAGTAGAACTAATCCCAGCTGATCTCCCGTGTCCTGGTTCTTCTGTTCATAGCTGGCTGCAGATTTTAAATTTAAGCTTCCGGTGAAGTGTGAGAGTCAAACCATAAGAGTGTAAAATGGAAATGTAACAGAGCATTCTGTTCTTCAGCCTCATGGGTTAACCTGTGCCACGCTCAACTGGAAAAGCATGAATGGGTCTCCAAGATTTCCTCTGCATGCAAAAACTATTGGCGAGGAGTTTTTACACCTGTCACTTTCTGGAAGGATGAATGACAGAAAAACTGTGATTAGCAAAGAAAAGGTGACATATTTGACAAGAAGATCACAGTTTGGAAACAAACAGTTGTTGCAAACAAGACTGGATTAGTAGCTGGTCCGGATAGAGAGATGCCCCAAGGCTCTGAGGACACAGGTGTGTTCTCTATTTCTGACCAACTGAAATTCATCTTTGAGTTTGGGTTATTTTAAAAGCTTCTTAGAAATTTGACCCAAACTATACATTTTTGTTTGGTTCAGCAAAGAAGCAGTGAAGAGGAGTCCCCCAGTGTTTCCATCAGGGTGAAGAACATCTTCTCATCCCCGTACTTGACATCTCCGGGCTGAAGAGCCCCCCGTGTTTCCATCAGGATGAAGAACATTTATTGACTTCTTTAGATATTTAGCTGTAGATTAGATTAAGCTAATATTTAAACAATAATCTTTGACACATTGTTTGCTCGTCCCGGGGGAGGGATCTCTCTTTCACGTGGATCCCCATGAGGTTTCTTATTTTTTCCCCACTGATGGGTTTTTTAGGAGTTTTTCCTCACCTAGAAGGAGAGTCTAAGTGCATAAATGTGCTAGTCTTGTTTAGTTAGCATTTGTTAGTTATTTTTCTTGTTGTGTATTTGTGTTAATACATTCCTCTTTTTCTTGTGAAGCCCATTGAGACGGACATTCTGTGATTTTGGGCTATACAAATAAAATTGAATTGAATTGAATTGAAGAGAATTCAAACTTGGAAATGTACTGTATTTACACACAAGCACAAATGAGTCATATCTCTAACAAATTTGTAGTTCAATAATTCAATTCAAAATATTTTTTTTCAATTGGAAATGAAGAAGATAGACTTTATTCAATCCTCAACAGGAAAATCTGTGTGCTGCAATACACTGCAACAGGTTGCCAGGACAGCACCAATGGTGGGAGAAACACTACCATTGGTGCCACCACCGATGGTGACACCACCGATGGTGGCACCAATGGTGACATGAGTTCAGTGGGAGTCAAACCGGTGAATTCTCAGTCCAAGATTGAACATTTTTACTATCGCTAGCGTGACAGTTCTTCTCTTCTAATATAATACACAACCATACAGCAATGTCAATAAAGTACTTTTATAAGAAACAATATTAATTTATATTTACATTTGAACAAAAAGTTGCATGTCAGAAATGATCAATATGTTTCCAATTAAAAAAGTTTAGAATGCTTTAATGAACTCTTGGGAGTAAAAACTGTTATCTGGATATTTTGCCCATTTATTTTTAAAAATAAAGTCAAGCTTTTTAAGCACATATCACTTTTGTTAAATTACCGTAATTTCATGGCTAGAAGGCGCATATAAAAGTCTTAAATTTTCTTCAAAATGAGCGGTGCGCCTTTTCGTACGGTGCGCCTTGTGTGTGAGAAAAGGCGGACCTAAAAGAAAACGCGGTGCTCGTGAGAAAAGGCGGACCTAAAAGAAAACGCGGTGCCCGTGAGACGAGGCAGACCTGAAAGAAAAGGCATGAGAATGTTAAAGAGTGAAGTGTGAGCGGCGTGGGAGCGATGAATGACCGAAGGAGACCACAGTTTCACGAAGGGTGGAAGGCTGCGCCGGGCGAGTTATGCTACAGTTTGCCAATGGATTGTAGATGCTTGGACTAACGTGTCTGCTGGTACTCTTATCCGAGCTTTCGCAAAAGCTGGTCCCTTTCTGAGGAGCCGCACAGTACAGACAGTGACTTTGACAGCGAGGAGCGAAGTGGACCTGCTCTGTTGGATTTTGCGCAGCTCTTCGATTCCAAAACAGAGGATGACGGATTTGAATAAAGACTATTACCGGTAATGTGCTTGTTTATACTATTTAAATAAAGTACAACCAAACTCAGTTTTGCTCCTGATCTATTTTTTAATGTGTGTATGTTGTTGTAAGGCGGTGTGTGACTGAGACTGCACCTTTTCGTAAGGTGCGCCTTATGTGTGTGTTTAATACAGCAATGGCGCACATAACTGAGGCTGCGCCTTTTCGTACGGTGCGCCTAATGGTCGTGAAATTATGGTATTACTAAAAGTTGAGAAATGTTTGGACAATTCTATCTCTACTGAAATGAAGACGATATTTTCACTTCCAGTCCCAAATAAAAAAGTAAAAAGTATCAAGGATTATCAAGTCAAGTTTTGCCAGGGGTATTAAAAATTGAGATTTAATAGTAGTAAATACGTTTTAACGTTGGATTGATGGACATTGCATAAAAAAGTTGATCAAATTTCTGTTTTTGGTTGACGTTCCTATCTTTTCTTCTTACATAAGAAAAGGTCTGTTTTCTTTCTACTCGCCTCTTCGTTCTATCGTCTAACATCCATTGTTATTTTTTCAACGTCTTGGATTTTTCTCCACGTTTCATTTCCTGCTTTTCATTTGTTTGTTTCCTTTATTTCTTTATAATCTCACCTTAATCTCTTTTAGTTACTTTTACTTTTTGGTCCATCTTTCACTTCTTCCCTACTTCCGTGTCATCCTTCCTACACACAGTCAGAAAAGAGTAATGAGGTTTGAAGGGGAAAAGGGGAATGTTGCTCATTTCACCCTCACCCACCACATGGCTGAGGCCAGGTCGACTATCTGGCAGCTTTCGGGCAGACGGACAGGGTGCCCCGCTTTTCCAAAGAGCCGCTTGAGACCTGAACGGACCCTGTGGAGGTCGCCTTGGGTGTCGAGCGAAGGTTCTGAAAAATGGTGCCCTGTCTGGGGAAAGGCAGAGAAAAAGATGCACGCGTACACACCAGCCAGAGATGAAATATTATCAGTTGCGTTGATTGAGCTTATGTGGGTCTCCTCGTGTTTCTGCTGCCTCAGCTGTTCCCGTTCAGAGGGGGATTTGATGACGGGTAATAAACTGCACCTGCTAAATAAAGCTCCCCCCCACCTTCTCTCTAATGGCAGGACAGTACATCTTACCTTGCCTACCTCAAGGCTTTGTAAACACGACAGCTTTGCTAATTTAGCACACTTTTAAAGGTCGTGTGCTAATTTTCTTGGGCGGGGCATCTTTGTGACGTCAGGATGACCTCTATCATGTTTCTTTGTTTCCATCTATGGTCATCCGAGGGAAACACACCTTCATTTCACAAGATGTGTAGAACGAGTGGAACATCATTAACCTCTCTATTAATGAGCATGTAGTCACTAAGTGGAAGCTTGTCGGCTATCTAACGAGGACTTTGTTAATATGATGCATTGACATGACTTATAACGTCAGGAATAAAAATACTGTGAGGCTTTAGGATTAGAGAACAAAAACTCACAGGAGACTTTATAGACTATTATGGTTAAAATCCGAGATTAAAATATCGTCTTTGCTCTTTTGGTCTTTAGCGGACTTTATAAACTTACGTAAAGTCACAATTTACTGGTATTATTCTACTTCATAAAGACCTCTTTAAGTTATTTTTAACATTTATTGTGACACTTTGTCCTCTTTCAGAAATGAGCTCATCAATATAAATAGTCCTTTGTGCACTCGTTGCTTTTTCCATCCTGTCCCGTTTTTTTTTTTTCCCTCACCTTATGATTTTGCTTCGTCAGTGACTTCATTGTTTGTTATGACTTTATTATAGTCTGTGTTGTGGTACTTTGTTTATCCTGATACAGTGGCAGCTTTTATTTCTATAAATAAATCTGAATATCTGTGTCTGGCTGCCTCTTAGTCTTACCTCTACCGTCCTACATCCGTTCAACCATGTGGCTCATGGCACATTTATCACTAAGGCCCGACTTAATGCCCGATTGTGAATTTTTGCTGACATCGAAGGTTTGTTTGCATTATAATTCAATTGTGACAGGAATCAGGCTGCTGTGTGTCTAGAGCTGTACAGGGACCAGCATACACACAAATAATATCACACACAGCAGGTTGTGATTACAGTCACCTACAGTGGTGGTCAAAAGTTTACATACACTTGTAAAAAACATAATGTCATGGCTGTCTTGAGTTTCCAGTTATTTCAACAACTCTGATTTTTCTCTGATATAGTGATTGGAACAGATCCTTCTTTGTCACAAAAAACATTCATGAAGTTTGATTCTTTTATGACTTTATTATGGGTAAACTGAAAATGTGACGAAATCAGCTGGGTCAAAAATATACATACAGCAACATGAATGAGCAATTTTGGAGACTTAGAAAGTTGTGTCAATGACATGAGCTTCATAGCATGACCTCTTAACTTCTTGTGAGTGATTATGAGTGACTACAGCTGGTGACTTCTCTGAGGCCATTTAAAAAGGGCTCATTGGATAAAAACACCCACAAACGCTACAATGGGAAAGTCAAAGGAGCTCAGCACAGATTTGAAAAAGAGAATCATTGACTTGAACGAGTCAGGAAAGTCACTTGGAGCCATTTCAAAGCAGCTGCAGGTTCCAAGAGCAACAGTGCAAACAATTGTTTGTAAGTATAAAGTGCATGGCAGTGTTTTGTCACTGCTACGATCAGGAAGAAAACGCAAGCTGTCACCTGCTGCTGAGAGAAAACTGGTCAGGAGGGTGAAGAGTCAACCCAGGAGCACCAAAAAGCAGATCTGCCAAGAATTAGAAGCTGCTGGAACACAGGTGTCAGTGTCCACAGTCAAGCGTGTTTTGCATCGCCATGGACTGAGAGGTTGCCGTGCAAGAAGGAAGCCCTTGCTCCAAAAGCGGCACCTTAAGGCTCGACTAAAGTTTGCTGCTGATCACATGGACAAAGTTCTGTGGTCAGATGAAACAAAAATTGAGCTGTTTGGCCACAATGCCCAGCAATATGTTTGGAGGAGAAAAGGTGAGGCCTTTAACCCCAAGAACACCATGCCTACCATCAAGCACTGTGGTGGTAGTATTATGCTGTGGGCCTGTTTTGCTGCCAACGGAACTGGTGCTTTACAGAGAGTCAATGGGACAATGAAGAAGGAGGATTACCTTCAAATTCTTCAAGAAAACCTGAAGTCATCAGCCCGAAGGTTGGGTCTTGGGCGCAGTTGGGTGTTCCAACAGGACAATGACCCCAAACACACATCAAAAGTGGTAATGGAATGGCTAAATCAGGCTAGAATTAAGGTTTTAGAATGGCCTTCCCAAAGTCCTGACTTAAATCCCATTGAAAACATGTGGATAATGCTGAAGAAACAAGTCCATGTCAGAAAGCCAACAAATTTAACTCTTCTTCTTCTCCTTTCGGCATTTCCCTTCAGGGGTCGCCACAGCAAGTCAGTTTCTTCCATCTAACCCTATCTGCTGCATCCTCTTCGGTCACGCCAAGTATCTTCATGTCTTCCTTCACTGTATCCATGAACCTCCTCTTTGGTCTTCCTCTAGGCCTCTTTCCTGGTGGTTCCAAATCCAGCATCCTTCTGCCGATGTACTCGGTCTCTCTCCTCTGTACATGTCCAAACCATCTCAGTCTGGCCTCCCGGACTTTATCTCCAAAACCTCTAACATGTGCTGTTCCTCTGATATACTCATTTCTGATCCTGTCCATCCTGGTCACTCCCAGAGAGATCCTCAGCATCTTCATCTCTGCTACCTCCATCTCTGCTTCCTGTCTTTTCCTCAGTGGCACTGTCTCTAGACCAAACAGCATGGCGGGTCTCACCACGGTTTTGTACACTTTTCCTTTCATTTTAGCTGAAACTCTTCTGTCACACATCACACCTGATACTTTTCTCCACCCGTTCCAGCCTGCTTGAACACGCTTCTTTACCTCTTTTCCACACTCTCCGTTGCTCTGGACTGTTGATCCCAAGTACTTAAAATCTTCCACCTTGTTTATCTCTTCTCCCTGTAACCTCACTTTTCCATTTGGATCCCTCTCATTCACACACATGTACTCTGTCTTACTCTGACTAATCTTCATTCCTCTTCTTTCTAGTGCAAACCTCCACCTCTCCAGCTTTTCCTCCACCTCTTCCCTCCTCTCACTACAGATCACAATGTCATCTGCAAACATCATTGTCCATGGAGATTCCTGTCTGACCTCGTCTGTCAGCCTATCCATCACCATAGCAAACAGCAAAGGACTCAGAGCAGATCCTTGGTGCAGTCCCACCCCCACACTGAACTCCTCTGTCTCACCTACAGCACACCTCACCACTGTCTTACAGCCCTCATACATGTCCTGAACCGCTCTAACATACTTCTCTGTCACACCAGACTTCCTCATACAATACCATAGTTCTTCTCTAGGTACCCTGTCATACGCTTTCTCAAGATCTACAAAGACACAGTGCAGCTCCCTCTGACCTTCCCTGTACTTCTCTATCAGCATCCTCAAGGCAAATACTGCATCTGTAGTGCTCTTTTTAGGCATAAAACCATACTGCTGCTCACAAATTCTTACTTCAGACCTTAGCCTAGCTTCGACAACTTTTTCCCATAACTTCATCGTATGGCTGATCAGTTTAATTCCTCTGTAGTTACCACAACTCTGTACATCTCCCTTGTTCTTAAAAACAGGAACTAGCACACTTCTTCTCCATTCATCAGGCATCTTCTCACTTTCTAATATTCTTTATGACTTTATTATGGGTAAACTGAAAATGTGACAAAATCAGCTGGGTCAAAAATGTACATACAGCAATGCTAATATTTGGTTACATGTCCTTTGGCCATTTTTACTTCAATTAGGCGCTTTTGGTAGCCATCCACAAGCTTCTGGCAAGTTTCTGGTTGAATCTTTGACCACTCCTCTTGACAGAATTGGTGCAGTTCAGCCAACAAATTTAACTGAACTGCACCAATTCTGTCAAGAGGAGTGGTCAAAGATTCAACCAGAAACTTGCCAGAAGCTTGTGGATGGCTACCAAAAGCGCCTAATTGAAGCAAAAATGGCCAAAGGACATGTAACCAAATATTAGCATTGCTGTATGTACATTTTTGACCCAGCTGATTTCGTCACATTTTCAGTTTACCCATAATAAAGTCATAAAAGAATCAAACTTCATGAATGTTTTTTGTGACAAAGAAGGATCTGTTCCAATCACTATATCAGAGAAAAATCAGAGTTGTTGAAATAACTGGAAACTCAAGACAGCAATGACATTATCTTCTTTACAAGTGTATGTAAACTTTTGACCACCACTGTACATAATGTGAAGCATTTCAACTTACTTTTACATTTATTAGGAAAGGTATGTCTCCAACTAGCCATAGTTATTACTGTGATGATTAGTTTTGAAACTATGGAGAGTGCGTAAGAACTAAGTACTGGAGCCAGAATGGTTACTGCGACAACAAAAGTGACTGAGCAATGGCTGCCGATTTTTCACTAGAGGTCGTTGAGCGCTTACTCTTTATGGAGCCAAAAGCCACTTTCTATTTGGCTACAGAGCGACTTGCTACATGTAGTTCTTACGTGCAGTGATTGGTTAGACCACATCAGGTACGAGTATTGTCTCTTTCTTCACCCCATGTTTTCACGTAGAGACTTTTGCCTAGATTTGAGATGTTGATCAAATCTTGGTTTGGTGGCCTCAAGTTTGTATTTTAGCCTTTCTCATAGAATGTGATACTCATCACTTTTTTGCACTGTGATCTCCTGCATTGGCTGGTGTGATTCACAGTTGAGTGTGAAGCAACTGGAATGTGTAGCACTTCCAAAACTGAGACCTCAACTGGGAATGGTGGAACATTCTCTCCATGTCTTCAAGGGATTTTATTATTCTCATGTAATTTTGTTTGACATACTGTATTTGTTTTCACAAATGTTGGAAAGATGTAGCAGGACAACACCTGATACGTGGGTGTAGTGTCTGTTTTGAGTAATTTGCACAGATTGAACTTTGTTCCCACCCTCACCTATGGGGAAGATTTGTGGGTGGTGACCATAGGTCAGGGACGTTGTGAAGAAAGAAATTACAGATAAAAGTGGCTGAATGAATTTCCTAACTGAATTTGTGTTGGAGTTTAGACTCGAGCTTTGATGAGGAAGTGAGAAGGTCTTCAGGTATCTCGTCTTGAAACCATCGGGACACCTTTTGAGGTGGCACATTTTGGTAGAGGCAATGGCACCCAATAGCTGACCTGATAATATTGCTGGACAAGCTGGAAAAAACAGTTTAAATATCCAAGATCACCACAATACCTGATACACTAACTGAGGCAAAGGCATTAAAAAGAAACTGTTTTAAATTTATCCAAGTTCCATTCAACACTTCCAAATTGAAGAGCTGTTGTTGTTACTAGACCCGACAAAGAAAAGAGACTTATGCAAATTACACCCTCAGAAAACATGCATGTTACGTTGATTGGCCACAAATAAACTGCCCCTAGGATTGAGTGTGTGTGTGTGTGTGGTTGTTTATGTGTGGCCTTGCAACAGACTGGCGATCTGTTCTGGACGTACGATGCCTCTTACCTAAAATAAACCGGGATAGGCTCCGGCACCCCCTGTGATAAGTGGTTCAGAAGACGAAACTTCTAGTTAAAAAACATGTTAGAAGATTAAGGTTTTTCTTGCATCAAATGTGAAAAATGTTACCTTGGCAGAATTTTTTTCAGACTCAGAAAAAAAAAAATACTGGCATGTTGGCAATCTGTGGGGAGTGATCAACTGTGCACACAAAGGAGGGCATACCGCTGATCTGGTCAAGTTTATTCCCATTCATCATGTACAACAGATGCTGCTGTGGTACAGAAGAAGTTCCTGTTAGTTTGTTTTCCCAGACACGACAAATGTCCAGGTCTTACAGCAGGTCGGCGAGCACCGCTGGAAACAAGACTGTGTAAATGACTTACCTACTCCATCGCTGAATGAAACCAACAATAGTTCATGTTAATAAATAACTTTTGTGGATTTCTAAGCTCATTAATTCTCTTGTTTGCCTTTTAAGTCCATTTTTTGTTAGTAGAATTTCAAACTGTGAATTTCCTCATTCAAAATTAATTGTTGTAGTTTCACATAACAAAACGATTCAATGAAGAAACTAAATGATTAAAGCATAAAATAACTCATTATTTAAACATCAGTGGACATCAGCAGTTAATGATCATGAATTATTTATTTATAAAAGAATCTACTACAATGTATTTTCAAAGGAATATTGTTCAATATTCTATTTTTAAGAGACATAAAACATTATATTAAAAATTATCAGACCTAGGAATCTATGTGGCGCTAATCGCAAATTCCATCGAATAAAATATTTGAAAAGATCCAAAATGGATCCAAACGGAAAAGTGAGGTTTCAGGGAGAAGAGATAATAAAGGTGGAAGGTTTTAAGTACATAGGATCAACAGTCCAGAGCAATGGAGAGTGTGGAAAACAGGTGAAGAAGCATCTGCAGGCAGGCTGTAACGGGTGGAGAAAAGTATCAGGCGTGATGAATGCAAGGGAAAGTGAACAAAATCGTGGTGAGACCGGCCATGCTGTTTGGTCTAAGGACAGTGGCACTCAGGAAAAGACAGTAAACAAAGATGGAAGTAGCAGAGAAAAAGATGTCGCGGATCTCTCTGGGAGTGACCAGGATGGACAGGATTAGAAATGAGTATATCAGGGAAACAGCAAATGTTAGAAGATTTGGAGATAGAGTCAGAGAGACCATACTGAGATGGTATGGACATGTGCAGAGGAGAGAGACTGGTTTGGAACAGTCTTTGGAAGACCAAAGAAGATGTTCATGGATACAGTGAAGGGAGACATGAAGATAGTTGGCGTGACCGAAGATGATGCAGCAGATAGGGTTTGATGGAAGAAACTGATTTGCTGTGGCAACCCCTGAAGGGGAATGCCGAAAGAAGAAGTAGAAGAATCAGGACGTAGGGTTGTACATGCAATGTGTTCGGTCAGTTTACAACAATTACGTTCATACAGTCATTGTTGTATTTTAATGATTGAATTTTAATTAAATTGATCATTGTAATTGAACATTGTATTTTCTTTGTCCATTTTCTTGGGATATTGGTAAAAAAAAAGTTTTATCTTTTTTTTTTTTCTCTTAAAAAACTTGCATATTGGAGTCCAGCTAATGTACAGCTTTCAGCCAGTCAGAATTAAAACACCATTGGTCTGATTGCATAAACAGTCTGAAGCAGATGGAGCTGTGCCGAACTCCACAGATGGCTCGCAGGCTGCAGCCGAGGAGCAGGGTGAAGTTTAATGATTAGTCCCGTTAATCTGCTGTAAGCAGAATGTAAACTTGCTGATGGCGACCTCAGCGACAGCGCTCCTGCTTGTGAGGCATTTATGCTATGATACAGTCCCTGCAGGGGGAAGGAAAGGGGTGTGAAGGGGAGTGAAAAGGGGTAGCGGACAATGGATGAAGATAAGCCAACAACAACAAAACAGGCGAGTGTGCAGCGATCAGCTCCCTGCTGACCCGTGCTCGGGTCAATTCACAACAATGAACTGGCAGGTTGTTGCACAAAGCAAACGTTCAGCTACAGCAACACAAACAAATCAGCAGTAGTGTCATATGTAGTGTCACTCACGGGTCAACAGTGGGCTCGATATACTTTGTAACTCAAAATATCAGTCTGAGGTTTAACCGCTACATTTCGTGCTAGTACGGAAGGGCTTTGATGTTTACAGATGAAGCAATTAAAATAAAAACAGATTCAACATAAAACAGTTCCTGTCGTGCAAGTAAATTATTGTGTGAGAATTTTTTCTCTTGTAGGTTTTTTCTCAAATAGTCCAGACATTAGTTCCAACGTTTAATTGTTGGTGCACGTTGACGTTGCTTAGAATCAGAATATACTTTAATGATCCCACACATGGGAAATTTGTGTGTCACAGCAACAACTTCCTATCTGCTAAGCAGTGGTGGATGAAGTACTCACTTTTTGTACTTAAGTAAAAGTACAGATAATTAGGCAAAAAAATTACTTAAGTGAAAGTACCAATAAAAAATCTACTTAAGTAAAAGTACAAAAGTAACTGGTGTAAATTGTACTTTTTAAGTAAAAAGTAAAAGTATTCGATCGTAATTCAAATGTTATTTTTTGTGCTATAGGGTATCACCATGGTAACCAGGATAAATACTCTGCAGGGGTGTGACGCTCCTCTCCCGCCTCTTTTGGTCCACAAAAAAATAAATAAATAAATTAAAAAAAAGGAAACGGGACAAGTCAAGCTATCACCTAGAAGGGCCAGTGAATGGGCCGCCAAAATGGAGGAAAATGACACTTATTGTTGTGTGAGGCCTTTAAGGGCCTGCATTTTCCTTTTTTCTCCTTTCTCCCCTTCTGCAACATTCACAGGTGCTGGATGGCTTCTGATGAGAGATTGGCTGATTTCCCCCAGCTGCGTGTAATTAACCATTTGATATAAAAGACCTGGTCTTACCTACAGTCATCGCGACATTCTACAAGCAAGCAAGCAGTCATCGTCAGTTCTTCAGCTAACCCTGTGGTAAACTGACCACTTTCACTATGTTTATTTTTTTTGTCACATGAACTTATATTTTTCATTCTCCCCCCAGGAACTGTCAGCCTTTCCTCCTGGCCATCCAGCACTTCCCTTTGGACACTTTTGGACCCTTCCTTTGTTACGTACTTTGAATAAACTGTTAAAAACCTGCATGTGGATCCTCATCCCTTCATCCTCATCCTCCTCACACCACCCCACACAACAGAAGAACTGACCAGAATGGATCCAGCAGGTTCCGCGTCACCTCCAGGAATGAAGATTTTTGACCCATCATGGAATCATTCCTGGGATGACGAGAACTGGCCACACTGGCCTTCAAGGATGAACATTTTTCAGTTTAGATCACGTTTAAAGTCTCTTATGGTCCAAGGAAATAATTTCAGTTTTCTTTTTTTGTTCACAGCCTCGGCACCTCCACCAGCTGCGCCCAGCCCACTCCTGAACCATCAAGTTACGGACCCAGAACCCTTCCAGCAAACCCTGGGTAAATTCTTTTGTGGGTCTTCGAGGAAGCGCACTGGAGTGTGCCGAGGCCGAAGATGGCAGCTCCCGCCGGAGAATCCCCTGCCCGAGATGGCAGCTCCCGCCGGAGAATCCCCTGCCCGAGATGGCAGCTCCCGCCGGAGAATCCCCTGCCCGAGATGGCAGCGTCCGCCGGAGAATCCCCTGCCCGAGATGGCGGCGTCCGCCGGAGCATCCCCCGCGGGACTTCCCCTGCTCGTCGTCGGAGCCGGCCCCCGCGGGACTTCCCCTGCTCGTCGTCGGAGCCGGCCCCCGCGGGACTTCCCCTGCTCGTCGCTACAGAACCCCGCCAATTCTTGACCACCAGGAGGTGGTCGTTGAGGGGGGGGTACTGTAAACACAACAAACAACAACAACGATCTTCTGACTCTTTTTATTTGTACTATATTTGATGTTAGGTTTTTGGCGCTGAATGAATGCGGAAAATGTTTCTCGATTCATCACTTCTTCTCCCGATCAACTGCTTCTTTTGATTTTGGCGATGCGGCTTCAAGATGCGCTAAAAAACCTGTGTATTTTTCAAATTCCTGAACGAAAATGTAACAAAATGTAAAACACACTTTTGAAAAGTAGCGAATTAAAAGTACAGATATTTGCTCTAAAAATGTAGTGAAGTAAAAGTACCGGTCTTAAATTTTACTTAAGTAAAGTACAGATACACATTTTTTTTACTTAAGTACAGTAACGAAGTACATTTACTTCGTTACGTTTCACCACTGCTGCTAAGTGAGTCATTGTAGAGCCCGGTCACGTATGGAAAGAAAGACCTCCGGTAACGAAATGTCCTCGAGCGGAGCTGTCTGAGCCTCTTGGAGAAGGATAGTTAGCATCATGGCCTCAAAGCAAAAATGTTGCTAATCTGAACCATGGGTGATGTGTGGGTAAGTAAACAAGGCGCGTCACTGGACTTTGTCGGTAAAAGTTTGCATTCCATAAATTAACAATATAATGTTTTTTTTTGTCCTTTTCCAAGCTCATTGTGGAAGTGCTAAAGCTAGTTAGCAAGCGAGAGGCAGATTGGACCTTGCACAAGTCATCAGTCTGTTGCAGGGTCATACAAAATACATCAAAATTAATTTAATAAAAAAGTTATGAACTTTCAAGGGAAGATATATCGACAGGACATTCAATGTTTGTGTTTTTATCAAAAATAGAACATGGTCTTCATATCCAATCACATACTGGACTGATATAAGGGAACTCAAATTGATGGGAAGTGAGGATACCAACAGTGAAAAATTTTAATATTGCACCATGTTCAGGTGGGAAACCTGGGACTGATTTATTTTTGTGAATATTACTTTTGTGCCTCACGGTCATGTCTCCAGACCAAACATTCCTTTTCCACCAGAAGTTTCATCACATGCAGCTTGACAGTATGTAAAGTATCCTGAATTTACTTTTAATAAACTGAAATTCATATGGTATGGAAATGAGACTTTTATTCTTCAATCTAATGAATAAAATGAGTAAACAAGTGGAAAATTTCGAAAGACTGTCATTAAAAATTCTAACGCAGTGAAATTATTTTTTATTTATGCACTTTGAGGTATTTTTTTAATGAACACTTGGGTTTATGGAGTCTGAAAACTAATTTACTGTACTTCTTTCAGATCCCAACCGTTCTGACCAGTAGCCCAAGCTAAAGCTTAATATTCACTGATGGGAATAAACCAGAATAAAAGGGTATGAAATTCATTCAAGTGACACAAGATTTTCTGTAAATAAAAAGGAGAAATACTCGAATTTCTTCCATATCAAACTCTTTTAGGGTCTTAGGCAACCATCTTCGCTCCTGGGACTTCTTATAAAGTCATTTTATTTTAGGCTCATAAATTCCCAGCTTTTCAGAGCATGTATTTTGAACCTTCAGAAACCAAGTGCAAAATGTTTTAAAAAGTATAGAAGACATTTATGAAATTTTTCCAAATTTATGAAATTGTTTCTTCTTCTCCTTTCGGCATTTCCCTTCAGGGGTTGCCGTAGCAAGTCAGTTTCTTCCATCTAACCCTATCTGCTGCATCTTCTTCGGTTATGCCAACTATCTTCATGTCTTTTTTCACTGTATCCACGAACCTCCTCTTTGGTCTTCCTCTAGGCCTCTTTCCTGGTGGTTCCAAATCCAGCATCCTTCTTCCTATGTACTTTCTCTCTCTCCTGGACATGTCCAAACCATCTCAGTCTGGCGTCTCTGTCTTTATCTCTAAAACCTCTAACATGTGCTGTTCCTCTGATAAATTCATCTATAATCCTATCTATCCTGGTCACTCCCAGAGAGATCCTCAGCATCTTCATCTCTGCTACCTCCATCTCTGTTTCTTGTCTTTTCCTCAGTATCACTGTCTTTATACCAAATAGCATGGTCGGTCTCATCACGGTTTTGTACACTTTCCCTTTCATTATAGCTGAAACTCTTCTATCACACATCACACTTGATACTTTTCCCCACCTGTTCCAGCCTGCCTGCACACGCTTCTTCACCTCATTTCCATACTCTCCATTGCTGTTGAAAAATTGTTGTTTTGTTTAATTAATACCACTTATTACTTATTTGTTTGATTGTCTCAACCCTTAGGTCCGTTGACCAATACCCTACGTCACACGTGCCTCTTATCTGTGCTGTAAACTCTCCAGTGATGCTTTTTATCAGATATTTTCCTTCACTTTGAACAACCTGGGACATTGAGTAAGGAAGTCATCTGATGAAACTGTATTTCTGATGAATTCATGGATCTTAGATGTTTCTTCTACTATCCTGTCTTTGATGCTCACGTCTTCTGGTTTCTTCTTTGGTATAAGCTCTAGGTATTAGATTTGGGTTGGAAGCCTCTATGCTGTGTATGAGGCAAAGTTATTCTTAAGTTTGCTATTGAACTTCATGCTCCATTATTGTGGAAATAAACATGCCCTGGGAACAGAGTATATTTGCGAAAGTTGTGTTTTGGTTTTCAACTGAATTGAAGGAACCTAAAAATTCAAGGTCTTCATTTGCTAAAAATTGCGCAAAGCAAGCTTTTTTTTGTCAGCACTACGGCAGTGCTCAAATTCTGGCTATCCCCCTTGTAGTAAAATCTACAAACAAGAGCTCCTATGTTCGCTTTAAATTACGAAACGTCCTCGTACTCTCATAAAAAGCTCAATTTGAGTAGTAGTACTGTAGACGCACACGCAAATTTGGGAATATGCATGCTTGATAAACGAAGGCCATGGCACAAATACTAAAGTGGTAAAATTTTTGTTACCACTTTGCGGTTTCGGAAGTTTAGCAAAATTTGTTGATCTACTCAAAATATCGCAGAAAACAAATTCCTTTGAAGGCCACATTGGTTTGAACATTGATATAAATGTAATTAAAAGTCATAAAAATGAACTCTTAATTTTTCAAAGTCTGAAAAAATCAAGCTCTAAAAATATTAAGTTTGTTGTTTTTTTCCAAATCTGCTTCTGTTTGTCTCTTTGTGTTGCTTTTTTTGTTTTTTTTAATCAGGAGCCATGATAAAATAAAAAAAATCAGAAAAACCCCAATAAAGGTTAAAAATGTGTATAATTTGGCTGTGCATACTGTATGTAAATATATGCTGCCATGGCAACATGAGGAAGACTTACATGGAAAAGTTTTATCCTCTGTGCCCTCAGTTTCATCAGGCAATAATTATGCTAAACTTTTTCAAATGACTCTAGCTTCTTCTGACAAAATTAGATTGAAGCTTTTTGTTAGTCAGAAGGTTCTCTTGTTCCCTCGCTCTACACACCATAATAAATACGACAGAGAAACGTCTTCACTCAGAAAAACGCTATATCAAACTGAGATTTTTGCCCTTTAAGGACTGTCACAGCAAACATGGTGTACATTTGGTAGGACAAGGTTTCCGTCTCTTCCTGACGGTTGATGATTTGCATTCACCTTCAGAAGTGGCATTACATGACTTCAACTCCAAGTTTTTTGTAGGTTTTAGACAAAATCTATCTGTCTGGCTCTTGTTGTTCAGAGTGAAACGAGGAATGGCTGCGCTGTACATGAAACGGAAGGTGTGTGTCACACTTCTGTTGCCTTTAATTTCCTATATTCTCACTTATTAAGACACCCGAACAGTCCAAGCCGAGCTGAGAAGTCTTCCTGCTGTGGGGAAATTGGGAACTGCTGGGAAACAAACTTGATCACACCAATGGGATTACTGTGGTGCGAAAAAAAACAAACCCAGTTCCAACTGGATGGGAATGTTTTGGTTTTTGTATTTATCAGATACAACAGTCAAATAAAGAATTTGTTTAACTTCCCAAGTTTGATTAGACAAAAAAATGTAAGCTGAATTGAAAATACTTTATTAATCCCCGAAAGAAAATTTGGTGCTGCTGTGCTAACACCTCAATGCCTTCCCGGTGTTGTGGTTCCCTCAACCACCACCAGAGGGAGCCAGGGACCATCTCACCTTTCCCCCAATTCTGGCTGATTGGACCACCTGCACCTGATTGGTTCACCTGCACCTAATCTCCCGGCTGCCTATTTAAAGGCAGCCTCACCAGCATTCCTCGTCGGGTCTTCATGCCTTCCAGCCCTGGCTGACTCCCGACCCAGCAGATTTCCTTTGAATCTGTGATTGACTCTTTGATTTTGATCCTTCTTTTTTTATAACAGTTTTGCTGATCCTTGGTTTAATAAACCTTGTTTAAAGTCCTGCATTTGGGTCCTCCTCCTTCCACATCACAACACCCGGCCCGCTTACAAAGTGTAATATCTGGCAAATGAACAGGTAAAACAGTCCATAATGAGTCTACGAAGTCAGGCTTCAATGAAGCACACCCAAGTGGCCCCACTACATTCCTACTGGGTCAGAATCAGCGTCCCTAGGTCCTCCATCTTGCCAGCGACCCTCCGGATGTTACAGATGACAACCGCAGGGACACCGGGCTCAAAGCGCCTCCTTTTCTGATCGACTCCTTCTCAGCTCTGTCAGGACTGCATAGACTCCTCCATAGACTCCTCCAGCCACGGTGGATCTGGTTCCAAGAGCTGGCTGCTGGTTGAGTCCACGCTAACAAAGCGAAACGACTCCATGACCAACAAAACGGAGAGCTAGACGTTGAAACAAAAAATGGCTAGCCTAAAAACATTTGTAAGTGGTTCTAGAACAGCTCTCCTGATACTTTGACATAGAAGTCAAATAAATGCTTGTTTTCCCGGCAAAAAATAGAATATATGGGAGGTGTCTTTTTGTGCCAGTGTTTACAAGTTTTACATGAACATCTATAACTTTCAAATTTATTCATTGTACCTGTGATTCTTTCCCATATTTCACACGTGTAATACTTGTAAGTTGATTTTAACAGAAAAGAGTGGAAAATCTTTTTCTTTGGAACACGGCTTCAATTTTTTCAGCAATACATAATGCATGAATTTCGCACTTACCCAGAGCATGTCTCACACATTGGAAACCACAGTGAGAAGAGCACCTTTATCTGACAAACAGCCACTCATGGTGGCAAACTGTCCACTTAAGAGCTGTGGAAAAATGTCAGTCATTTCTATATTTTAGCGGGAAGCAACTCAAGCCATCACAAGGAAAAGAAAAGTTTTATAGAACGAAATGCCATAGCAATGTAACACTGTCAATACCTCTGTTTTGGCTGAAAATATTTCACTTTTTTACATAAAGTGATTACAAAAATGACTTCACTGTGAACCTTTAAAGATTTGTGTTGTTCAGAGTGTCAAAAAAAGTTCACAATTAGGGCTTTGGTTGGTGTGCTCTAGATTGTGTCCTAATTTTTGTGTTAACGCTCTATTGTAACATTGTTAAATTATTGAAAAGCTTTTCAACCACGAGGTTTCCAACCCCAAGACACATCCTTTTTTTTAGCCAATAAAAAAGAAAAAAAAAAATAATTCCAAAACATCTTATCAATTCTAAGTGTGGAGAAAAATACAAACTCCTCCTTTCAAATGTTTTGGAAAGTAACCGTTTTGCAACATAAAAATGAGTTTACGTATCATTCAGGAAGAAACACACATCAGCCATAACAGTGAAATTTGGAAAAACTAAAATAAAAATCTTTGGAGTTTTCTGTGGTGAAAGTAATTGTTGGAAACTCAGACTCTGTGGCGCAACGGTAGCGCGTCTGACTCCAGATCAGAAGGTTGCGTGTTCAAATCACGTCAGGGTCATTGTCCGGTGCAGGTGTTAGCTTAGTAGTTGAATTTTTGTTCATGAATTGGGAGAAGCTGGTTCAAATTCCACTGAGCTGCCTCGGTGTACTGGAGTAGACGCATAACCCCCTACCTGAAGTGAAAATATTTCACTTACAAAAACGACTTCACTATGAACCTTTAAAGATTTGTGTTGTTCAGAGTGTCAAAAAAAGTTCACAATTAGGGCTTTGGTTGGTGTGCTCTAGATTTTGTCCTGATTTTTGTGTTAACACTCTATTGTAACATTGTTAAATTATTGAAAAGCTTTTAAACCTCGAGGTTCCCGACCCCAGCAGACATCTTTTTTTTTTTTTTTGCATTTGCTGTAGACTTACAGTGTTTTTAAAGGAATAAATATGAAGTACACAATAAGGAATTGTGGAGGAAACCAAAAATATGCATTTCTGCAAATATGGAATTACCTGGGACTTAGTTGTGCAGCCATGATAAAGACAACTTTCTCGTGTTTACATTGGACAACAGAGTTGAAAAACAAAGCCAATAAAAAAGAAAAAAAAAAATTCCCAATATATCTTATCATTTCTAAGTGTGGAAAAAAATACAAACTCCTCCTTTCAAATGTTTTAGAAAGTAGCCATTTTGCAACATAAATATGCGTTTACGTATCATTCAGGAAGAAACACACATCAGCCATAACAGTGAAATTTGGAAAAACTAAAATAAAAATCTTTATAGATTTCTGTGGTGAAAATAATTGTTGGCAGTTGAAAACTCAGACTCTGTGGCGCAACGGTAGCGTGTCTGACTCCAGATCAGAAGGATGCGTGTTCAAATCACGTCAGGGTCATTGTCCGGGGGAGGTGTTAGCTAAGTAGTAGAGTTTTTGTTCATGAATTGGGAGAAGCTGGTTCAAATTCCACTGAGCTGCCTCGGTGTCCCTGGAGTAGACGCATAACCCCCTACTTGAAGTGAAAATATTTCACTTTTTTACATAAAGTGATTACAAAAACGACTTCACTGTGAACCTTTAAAGATTTGTGTTGTTCAGAGTGTCAAAAAAAGTTCACAATTAGGGCTTTGGTTGGTGTGCTCTAGATTGTATCTGATTTTTTTGTGTTACCGCTTTATTATATCATTGTTATATTGTTAGTTGTGCAGCCATGATGATGACAACTTACCGTACTCGTATCTGCATTAAACAACAGAGTTGAAAAACAAAGCCAATAAAAAAGAAAAAAAAAAAAAATCCCAATTCATCTTATCAATTCTAAATGTTGAGAAAAATACAAACTCCTCATTTCAAATGTTTTGGAAAGTAGCCGTTCTGCAACATAAATATGCGTTTACGTATCATTCAGGAAGAAACACACATCAGCCATAACAGTGAAATTTGGAAAAACTAAAATAAAAATCTTTGGAGTTTTCTGTGTTGAAAGTAATTGTTGGCAGTTGCAATCTCAGACTCTGTGGCGCAATGGTAGAGCGCCTGACTCCAGATCAGAAGGTTGCGTGTTCAAACCACGTCAGGGTCATTGTCCAGGGGAGGTGTTCGCTCAGTAGTTGAGTTTTTGTTCATGAATTGGGAGAAGCTGGTTCAAATTCCACTGAGCTGCCTCGGTATCCCTAGAGTAGACACATAACCCCCTACTTGAAGTGAAAATATTTCACTTTTTTACATAAAGTGATTACAAAACCGACTTCACTGTGAACCTTTAAAGATTTGTTTTGTTCAGAGTGTCAAAAAAGTTCACAATTAGGGCTTTGGTTGGTGTGCTCTAGATTGTGTCTGATTTTTTTTGTGCTAACGCTCTATTATAACATTGTTAAATTATTAAAAAGGTTGAAGTTCCCAAACTCAGCAGACATTCTTTTTTTTTTGCGTTTGCATTTGCTGTGGACTTACAAGGTTTTTAAAGGAAGAAACATGAAGTACACAATAAGGAATTGTGGAGAAAACCAAACATATGCATTTCTGCAAATATGGAATTACTTTGGACTTAGTTGTGCAGCCATGATGAAGATAACTTACTTGTGTTTGCATTAGATAACAGAGCTGAAAAACAAAGCCAATAAAAAAGAAAAAAAAATTCCCAATGCATCTTATCAATTCTAAGTGTGGAGAAAAATACAAACTCCTTCTTTCAAATGTTTTGGAAAGTAGCCGTTTTGCAACATAAATATGAGTTTACGTATCATTCAGGAAGAAACACTCTTCAGCCATAACAGTGAAATTTGGAAAAACTAAAATAAAAATCTTTGGAGTTTTCTGTGGTGAAAGTAATTGTTGGCAGTTGGAAACGTAGACTCTGTGGCGCAACGGTAGCGCGTCTGACTCCAGATCAGAAGGTTGCGTGATCAAATCACGTCAGTGTCATTGTCCGGCGGAGGTGTTAGCCCCCTTAAGAAGAGCTTTTGTTCATGAATTGGGAGAAGCTGGTTCAAATTCCACTGAGCTGCCTCGGTGTCATTGGAGTAGACGCATAACCTCCTACTTGAAGTGAAAATATTTCACTAACAAAAACGACTTCACAATGTACCTTTAAATATTTGTGTTGTTCAGAGTGTCAAAAAAGTTCCCAATTAGGGCTTTGGTTGGTGTGCTCTAGATTGTGTCCTGATTTTTGTGTTAACGCTCTATTATAACATTGTAAATTATTGAAAAGCTTTTCAACCACGAGGTTCCCGACCCCAGGAAACGTCCTTTTTTTTACATTTGCATTTGCTGTGGACTTACAGTGTTTTTAGAGTTAAATTCATGAAGCACACAATAAGGGATTGTGGAAGAAACCAAACATATGCATTTCTGCAAATTTGGAATTACCTGGGACTTAGTTGTGCAGCCATGATGAAGACAACTTACTCGTGTTTGTATTAGACAACAGAGTTGAAAAACAAAGCCAATAAAAAAAGAAAAAAAAAATTCCAATGCATCTTATCAATTCAAAGTGTGGAGAAAAATACAAACTCCTCCTTTCAAATGTTTTAGAAAGTAGCCGTTTTGCAACATAAATATGCGTTTACGTATCATTCAGGAAGAAACACACATCAGCCATAACAGTGAAATTTGGAAAAACTAAATAAAAATCTTTATAGATTTCTGTGGTGAAAATAATTGTTGGCAGTTGAAAACTCAGACTCTGTGGCGCAACGGTAGCGCATCTGACTCCAGATCAGAAGGTTGCGTGTTCAAATCACGTCAGGGTCATTGTCCGGGGGAGGTGTTAGCTAAGTAGTAGAGTTTCTGTTCATGAATTGGGAGAAGCTGGTTCAAATTCCACTGAGCTGCCTTGGTCTCATTGGAGTAGACGCATAACCCCCTACTTGAAGTGAAAAGATTTCACTTTTTTACATAAAGTGATTACAAAAACGACTTCCCTATGAAGCTTTAGAGATTTTTGTTGTTCAGAGTGTCAAAAAAAGTTCACAATTAGGGCTTTGGTTGGTGTGCTCTAGAACATGGCTGATTTTTTTGTATTAACGCACCATTTTAACATTGTTAAATTATTGAAAAGCTTTTAAACCTCGAGGTTCCCAAAACTCAGCAGACACCCTTTTTTTTTTGCATTTGCATTTGCTGTGGACTTAGAGTGTTTTTCAAGGACGAAATATGAAACATACAAGAAGGAATTGTGGAGGAAACAAAACATATGCATCCCTGTAAAAATGGAATTACCAGGGACTTAGTTGTGCAGCCATGATGAAGACAACTTACTCTTGTTTGCATTAGACAACAAATCTGAAAAACAAAGCCAATAAAAAAAAAAAAAAAAATTCCAATGCATCTTATCAATTCTAAGTGTGGAGAAAAATACAAACTCCTTCTTTCAAATGTTTTGGAAAGTAGCAGTTTTGCAACATAAATATGAGTATACGTATCATTCAGGAAGAAACACACATCAGCCATAACTGTGGTGATAATAATTGTTGGTACTTAGAAACTCAGACTCTGTGGTGCAATGGTAGCGCATCTGACTCCAGATCAGAAGGTTGTGTGTTCAAATCACGTCAGGGTCATTGTCCAGGGGAGGTGTTAGCTCAGTAGTTGAGTTTTCGTTCATGAATTGGGAGAAGCTGGTTCAAATTCCACTGAGCTGCCTCGGTGTCCCTGGAGTAGACGCATAACCCCCTACTTGAAGTGAAAATATTTCACTTTTTTACATAAAGTGATTACAAAAACGACTTCACTGTGAACCTTTAAAGAATTGTGTTGTTCAGAGTGTCAAAAAAAGTTCACAATTAGGGCTTTGGTTGGTGTGCTCTAGATTGTATCTGATTTTTTTGTGTTACCGCTTTATTATATCATTGTTATATTGTTAGTTGTGCAGCCATGATGACGACAACTTACCGTACTCGTATCTGCATTAGACAACAGAGTTGAAAAACAAAGCCAATAAAAAAGAAAAAAAAAAAGAATCCCAATTCATCTTATCAATTCTAAATGTTGAGAAAAATACAAACTCCTCGTTTCAAATGTTTTGGAAAGTAGCCGTTCTGCAACGTAAATATGCGTTTACGTATCATTTAGGAAGAAACACACATCAGCCATAACAGTGAAAATTGGAAAAACTAAAATAAAAATCTTTAGGGTTGTCTGTGGTGAAAATAGTTGTTGGCAGTTGGAAACTCAGACTCTTTGGCGCAACGGTAGCGCGTCTGACTCCAGATCAGAAGGTTGCGTGTTCAAATCACGTCAGGGTCATTGTCCAGGGGAGGTGTTAGCCCCCTTAAGAAGAGCTTTTGTTCATGACTTGGGAGAAGCTGGTTCAAATTCCTCTGAGCTGCTTCGGTGTCCCTGGAGTAGACACATAACCCCCTACTTGAAGTGAAAATATTTCACTTTTTTACACAAAGTGATTACAAAAATGACTTCACTGTGAACCTTTAAAGATTTGTGTTGTTCAGAGTGTCAAAAAAAGTTCACAATTAGGGCTTTGGTTGGTGTGCTCTAGAACATGGCTGATTTTTTTGTATTAACGCACCATTTTAACATTGTTAAATTATTGAAAAGCTTTTAAACCTCGAGGTTCCCAACCCCAGCAGACATCCTTTTTTTTTTTGCATTTGCATTTGCTGTGGACTTACAGTGTTTTTAAAGGACGAAATATGAAACATACAAGAAGGAATTGTGAAGGAAACAAAACATATGCATTTCTGTAAAAATGGAATTACCTGGGACTTAGGTGTGCAGTCATGATGAAGACAACTTACTTGTGTTTGCATTAGACAACAGAGTTGAAAAACAAAGACAATATAAAAGAAAGAAAAATAAAAAATTCCACTGCATCTTATCAATTCTAAGTGTGGAGAAAAATACAAACTCTTCCTTTCAAATGTTTTGGAAAGTAGCCGTTTTGCAACATAAATATGCATTTACGTATCATTCAGGAAGAAACACACATTGGCCATAACTGTGGTGATAATAATTGTTGGTACTTAGAAACTCAGACTCTGTGGTGCAATGGTAGCGCATCTCACTCCAGATCAGAAGGCTGCGTGTTCAAATCACGTCAGGGTCATTGTCCAGGGGAGGTGTTAGCTCAGTAGTAGAGTTTTTGTTCATGAATTGGGAGAAGCTGGTTCAAATTCCACTGAGCTGCCTCGGTGTCCCTGGAGTAAACACATAACCCCCTACTTGAAGTGAAAATATTTCACTTTTTACATAAGGTGATTACAAAAACGACTTCACTGTGAACCTTTAAAGATTTGTGTTGTTCAGAGTGTCAAAAAAGTTTACAATTAGGGCTTTGGTTGGTGTGATTTTGTCTGATTTTTTTGTGTTAACGCTCTATTATAACATTGTTAAATTATTGAAAAGCTTTTTAACCTCGAGGTTCCCAACCCCAGCAGACATTCTTTTTTTTTTTTTTGCATTTGTATTTGCTGTGGACTTACAGTGTTTTAAAGGAAGAAGTATGAAGTACACCATAAGGAATTGTGGAGGAAACCAAACATATGCATTTCTGCAAATATGGAATAACCTGGGACTTAGTTGTGCAGCCATGATGAAGACAACTTACTCGTGTTTGCATTAGACAACAGAGCTGAAAAACAAAGACAATAAAAAAGAAAAAAAAAAAAATTCCCAAAACATCTTATCAATTCTAAGTGTGGAGAAAAATACAAACTCCTCCTTTGAAATGTTTTGGAAAGTAGCCGTTTTGCAACATAATTATGATGTTACGTTTCATTCAGGAAGAAACACACATCAGCCATAACAGTGAAATTTGGAAAAATAAAATAAAAATCTTTAGAGTTTTCTGTGGTGAAAATAATTGTTGGCAGTTGGAAACTCAGACTCTGTGGCGCAACGGTAGCGCGTCTGACTCCAGATCAGAAGGTTGCGTGTTCAAATCACGTCAGGGTCATTGTCCGGGGAAGGTGTTAGCAAAGTAGTAGAGTTTTTGTTCATGAATTGGGAGAAACTGGTTCAAATTCCACTGAGCTGCCTCGGTGTCCCTGGAGTAGACGCATAACCCCCTATTTGAAGTGAAAATATTTCACTTTTTTACATAAAGTGATTACAAAAACGACTTCACTATGAAGCTTTAGAGATTTTTGTTGTTCAGAGTGTCAAAAAAAGTTCACAATTAGGGCTTTGGTTGGTGTGCTCTAGATTGTATCTGATTTTTTTGTGTTACCGCTTTATTATATCATTGTTATATTGTTAGTTGTGCAGCCATGATGAAGACAACTTACCGTACTCGTATCTGCATTAAACAACAGAGTTGAAAAACAAAGCCAATAAAAAAGAAAAAAAAAAAATCCCAATTCATCTTATCAATTCTAAATGTTGAGAAAAATACAAACTCCTCGTTTCAAATGTTTTGGAAAGTAGCCGTTCTGCAACATAAATATGCGTTTACGTATCATTCAGGAAGAAACACACATCAGCCATAACAGTGAAAATTGGAAAAACTAAAATAAAAATCTTTAGAGTTGTCTGTGGTGAAAATGGTTGTTGGCAGTTGGAAACTCAGACTCTGTGGCGCAACGGTAGTGCGTCTGACTCCAGATCAGAAGGTTGCGTGTTCAAATCACGTCAGGATCATTGTCCAGGGGAGGTGTTAGCCCCCTTAAGAAGAGCTTTTGTTCATGACTTGGGAGAAGCTGGTTCAAATTCCACTGAGCTGCCTCGGTGTCCCTGGAGCAGACACATAACCCCCTACTTGAAGTGAAAATATTTCACTTTTTTACATAAAGTGATTACAAAAACAACTTCACTGTGAACCTTTAAAGATTTGTGTTGTTCAGAGTGTCAAAAGAAGTTCACAATTAGGGCTTTGGTTGGTGTGCTCTAGATTGTGTCTGATTTTTTTTGTGCTTACGCTCTATTATAACATTGTTAAATTATTAAAAAGGTTGAGGTTCCCAAACTCAGCAGACATTCTTTTTTTTTTTGCGTTTGCATTTGCTGTGGACTTACAATGTTTTTAAAGGAAGAAGCATGAAGTACACAATAAGGAATTGTGGAGAAAACCAAACATATGCATTTCTGCAAATATGGAATTACTTTGGACTTAGTTGTGCAGCCATGATGAAGATAACTTACTTGTGTTTGCATCAGATAACAGAGCTGAAAAACAAAGCCAATAAAAAGAAAAAAAAAATCCCAATGCATCTTATCAATTCTAAGTGTGGAGAAAAATACAAACTCCTCCTTTGAAATGTTTTGGAAAGTAGCAGTTTTGCAACATAAAAATGAGTTTACGTATCATTCAGGAAGAAACACACATCAGCCATAACAGTGAAATTTGGAAAAACTAAAATCAAAATCTTTGGAGTTTTCTGTGGTGAAAGTAATTGTTGGCACTTGGAAACGCAGACTCTGTGGCGCAATGGTAGCGCGTCTGACTCCAGATCAGAAGG
Source organism: Neostethus bicornis (assembly GCA_902685375.1). NCBI lineage: Eukaryota > Metazoa > Chordata > Actinopteri > Atheriniformes > Phallostethidae > Neostethus > Neostethus bicornis. Next base: position 5,267,810 of record CACRXE010000076.1, on the reverse strand, counting down.
TTGCGTGTTCAAACCACGTCAGGGTCATTGTCCGGGGGAGGTGTTAGCCCCCTTAAGAAGAGCTTTTGTTCATGAATTGAGAGAAGTTGGTTCAAATTCCACTGAGCTGCCTCGGTGTCCCTGGACTAGACACATAACCCCCTACTTGAAGTGAAAATATTTCACTTACAAAAACGACTTCACTATGAACCTTTAAAGATTTTTGTTGTTCAGAGTGTCAAAAAAAGTTCCCAATTAGGGCTTTGGTTGGTGTGCTCTAGATTGTGTCCTAATTTTTGTGTTAACGCTCTATTGTAACATTGTTAAATTATTGAAAAGCTTTTCAACCTCGAGGTTTCCAACCCCAGGAGACATCCTTTTTTTTTGCATTTGCATTTGCTGTGGACTTACAGTGTTTTTAGAGTTAAATTCATGAAGCACACAAGAAGGAATTGTGGAGAAAACCAAACATATGCATTTCTGCAAATATGGAATTACCCTGGACTTAGTGTGCAGCCATGATGAAGACAACTTGCTCGTGTTTGCATTAGACAACAGAGTTGAAAAACAAAGCCAATACAAAAGAAAAAAAAAAATTCCCAATGCATCTTATCAATTCTGAGTGTGGAGAAAAATACAAACTCCTCCTTTCAAATGTTTTGGAAAGTAGCCGTTTTGCAACATAAATATGCATTTATGTATCATTCAGGAAGAAACACACATCAGCCATAACAGTGAAATTTGGAAAAAATAAAATAAAAATCTTTGGAGTTTTTTGTGGTGAAAATAATTGTTGGCACTTGGAAACTCAGACTCTGTGGCGCAATGGTAGCGCGTCTGACTCCAGATCAGAAGGTTGTGTGTTCAAATCACGTCAGGGTCATTGTCTGAGGGGAGTTGTTAGCTCAGTAGTTGAGTTTTTGTTCATGAATTGGGAGAAGCTGGCTCAAATTCCACTGAGCTGCCTCGGTGTCAAAAAAAGTTCACAATTAGGGCTTTGGTTGGTGTGCTCTAGATTGTGTCCTATTTTTTTGTGTTAACGCTCTATTATAACATTATTAAATTATTGAAAAGGTTGAGGTTCCCAACCTCAGCAGACATTCTTTTTTTTTTTGCATTTGCTGTGGACTTACAGTGTTTTTAAAGGAAGAAATATGAAGTACACAATAAGGAATTGTGGAGGTAACCAAACATGTGCATTTCTGCAAATATGGAATTACCTGGGACTTAGTTGTGCAGCCATGATGAAGACAAATTACTCTTGTTTGCATTAGACAACAGATCTGAAAAACAAAGCCAAAAAAAAAAAAAAAAAAATTCCAATGCATCTTATCAATTCTAAGTGTGGAGAAAAATACAAACTCCTCCTTTGAAATGTTTTGGAAAGTAGCCGTTTTGCAACATAAATATGAGTTTACGTATCATTCAGGAAGAAACACACATCAGCCATAACAGTGAAATTTGGAAAAACTAAAATAAAAATCTTTGGAGTTTTCTGTGGTGAAAGTAATTGTTGGCAGTTAGAAACGCAGACTCTGCGGCGCAATGGTAGCGCGTCTGACTCCAGATCAGAAGGTTGCGTGTTCAAATCACGTCAGGGTCATATTCCAGGGGAGGTGTTGGTTCAGTTTTTGAGCTTTTGTTCATGAACTGGGAGAAGCTGGTTCAATTTCCACTGAGCTGCTTCGGTGTCCCTGGAGTAGACGCATAACCCCCTACTTGAAGTGAAAATATTTCACTTTTTTACATAAAGTGATTACAAAAATGACTTCACTGTGAACCTTTAAAGATTTTTGTTGTTCAAAGTGTCAAAAAAAGTTCACAATTAGGGTTTTGGTTGGTGTGCTGTAGATTGTGTCTGATTTTTTTGTGTTAATGCTCTATTATAACATTGTTAAATTATTGAAAAGCTTTTAAACCTTGAGGTTCCCAACCCCACTAGATATTCTTTTTTTTTTTTTTCTTTTTTTGCATTTGCATTTGCTGTGGACTTACAATGATTTTAAAGGAAGATATATGAAGTACACAATAAGGAATTGTGAAGGAAACCAAACATATGCATCTCTGCAAATATGGAATTACCTGGGACTTAGTTGTGCAGCCATGATGAAGACAACTTACCGTACTCGTGTTTGCATTAGACAACAGAGTTGAAAAACAAAGCCAATAAAAAAGAAAAAAAAAAAAATTCCAAAACATCTTATCAATTCTAAGTGTGGAGAAAAATACAAACTCCTCCTTTCAAATGTTTTGGAAAGTAACCGTTTTGCAAGATAAAAATGAGTTTACGTATCATTCAGGAAGAAACACACATCAGCCATAACAGTGAAATTTGGAAAAACTAAAATAAAAATCTTTGGAGTTTTCTGTGGTGAAAATAATTGTTGGAAACTCAGACTCTGTGGCGCAATGGTAGCGCGTCTGACTCCAGATCAGAAGGTTGCGTGTTCAAATCACGTCAGGGTCATTGTCTGGTGGAGGTGTTAGCTCAGCAGTTGAGTTTTTGTTCATGAATTGGGAGAAGCCGGTTCAAATTCCACTGAGCTGCCTCGGTGTCCCTGGAATAGACACATAACCCCCTAGTTGAAGTGAAAATATTTCACTTTGTTACATAAAGTGATTACAAAAACAACTTCACTATGAACCTTTAAAGATTTGTGTTGTTCAGAGTGTCAAAAAAAGTTCTCAATTAGGGCTTTGGTTGGTGTGTTCTAGATTGTGTCTGATTTTTTTGTTTTAACGCTCTATTATAACATTGTTAAATTATTGAAAAGCTTTTTGACCTCGAGGTTCCCAACCCCAGCAGACATCTTTTTTTTTTTTTTTTGCATTTGCTGTAGACTTACAGTGTTTTTAAAGGAATAAATATGAAGTACACAATAAGGAATTGTGGAGGAAACCAAAAATATGCATTTCTGCAAATATGGAATTACCTGGGACTTAGTTGTGCAGCCATGATAAAGACAACTTACTCGTGTTTACATTGGACAACAGAGTTGAAAAACAAAGCCAATAAAAAAAAAAAAAAAAATTCCCAATATATCTTATCATTTCTAAGTGTGGAAAAAAATACAAACTCCTCCTTTCAAATGTTTTAGAAAGTAGCCATTTTGCAACATAAATATGCGTTTACGTATCATTCAGGAAGAAACACACATCAGCCATAACTGTGGTGATAATAATTGTTGGTACTTAGAAACTCAGACTCTGTGGTGCAATGGTAGCGCATCTGACTCCAGATCAGAAGGTTGCGTGTTCAAATCACGTCAGGGTCATTGTCCAGGGGAGGTGTTAGCTCAGTAGTTGAGTTTTCGTTCATGAATTCGGAGAAGCTGGTTCAAATTCCACTGAGCTGCCTCGGTGTCCCTGGAGTAGACGCATAACCCCCTACTTGAAGTGAAAATATTTCACTTTTTTACATAAAGTGATTACAAAAACGACTTCACTGTGAACCTTTAAAGAATTGTGTTGTTCAGAGTGTCAAAAAAAGTTCACAATTAGGGCTTTGGTTGGTGTGGTCTAGATTGTATCTGATTTTTTTGTGTTACCGCTTTATTATATCATTGTTATATTGTTAGTTGTGCAGCCATGATGACGACAACTTACCGTACTCGTATCTGCATTAGACAACAGAGTTGAAAAACAAAGCCAATAAAAAAGAAAAAAAAAAAGAATCCCAATTCATCTTATCAATTCTAAATGTTGAGAAAAATACAAACTCCTCGTTTCAAATGTTTTGGAAAGTAGCCGTTCTGCAACATAAATATGCGTTTACGTATCATTCAGGAAGAAACACACATCAGCCATAACAGTGAAATTTGGAAAAACTAAAATAAAAATCTTTAGGGTTGTCTGTGGTGAAAATAGTTGTTGGCAGTTGGAAACTCAAACTCTTTGGCGCAACGGTAGCGCGTCTGACTCCAGATCAGAAGGTTGCGTGTTCAAATCACGTCAGGGTCATTGTCCAGGGGAGGTGTTAGCTCAGTAATTGAGTTTTTGTTCGTGAATTGGGAGAAGCTGGTTCAAATTCCTCTGAGCTGCTTCGGTGTCCCTGGAGTAGACACATAACCCCCTACTTGAAGTGAAAATATTTCACTTTTTTACACAAAGTGATTACAAAAATGACTTCACTGTGAACCTTTAAAGATTTGTGTTGTTCAGAGTGTCAAAAAAAGTTCACAATTAGGGCTTTGGTTGGTGTGCTCTAGATTGTGTTTGATTTTTTTTGTGCTAACGCTCTATCATAACATTGTTAAATTATTGAAAAGGTTGAGGTTCCCAAACTCAGCAGACATTCTTTTTTTTTTTTTGCGTTTGCATTTGCTGTGGACTTACAGTGTTTTTAAAAGAAGAAATATGAAGTACACAATAAGGAATTGTGGAGAAAACCAAACGTATGCATTTCTGCAAATATGGAATTACCTGGGACTTAGTTGTGCAGCCATGATGAAGATAACTTACTTGTGTTTGCATTAGATAACAGAGCTGAAAAACAAAGCCAATAAAAAATAAAAAAAAAATTCCCAATGCATCTTTTCATTTCTACAGTAAGTGTGGAGAAAAATACAAACTCCTCGTTTCAAATGTTTTAGAAAGTAGCCGTTTTGCAACATAAATATGCGTTTACGTATCATTCAGGAAGAAACACACATCAGCCATAACAGTGAAATTTGGAAAAAATAAAATAAAAATCTTTGGAGTTTTCTGTGGTGAAAGTAATTGTTGGCAGTTGGAAACGTAGACTCTGTGGTGCAATGGTAGCGCGTCTGACTCCAGATCAGAAGGTTGTGTGTTTAAATCACTTCAGGGTCATTGTCCAGGGGAGGTGTTCGCTCAGTAGTTGAGTTTTTGTTCATGAATTGGGAGAAGGTGGTTCAAATTCCACTGAGCTGCCTCGGTATCCCTAGAGTAGACACATAACCCCCTACTTGAAGTGAAAATATTTCACTTTTTTACATAAAGTGATTACAAAACCGACTTCACTGTGAACGTTTAAAGATTTGTTTTGTTCAGAGTGTCAAAAAAGTTCACAATTAGGGCTTTGGTTGGTGTGCTCTAGATTGTGTCTGATTTTTTTTGTGCTTACGCTCTATTATAACATTGTTAAATTATTAAAAAGGTTGAGGTTCCCAAACTCAGCAGACATTCTTTTTTTTTTGCGTTTGCATTTGCTGTGGACTTACAATGTTTTTAAAGGAAGAAGCATGAAGTACACAATAAGGAATTGTGGAGAAAACCAAACATATGCATTTCTGCAAATATGGAATTACTTTGGACTTAGTTGTGCAGCCATGATGAAGATAACTTACTTGTGTTTGCATCAGATAACAGAGCTGAAAAACAAAGCCAATAAAAAGAAAAAAAAAATCCCAATGCATCTTATCAATTCTAAGTGTGGAGAAAAATACAAACTCCTCCTTTGAAATGTTTTGGAAAGTAGCAGTTTTGCAACATAAATATGAGTTTACGTATCATTCAGGAAGAAACACACATCAGCCATAACAGTGAAATTTGGAAAAACTAAAATCAAAATCTTTGGAGTTTTCTGTGGTGAAAGTAATTGTTGGCACTTGGAAACGCAGACTCTGTGGCGCAATGGTAGCGCGTCTGACTCCAGATCAGAAGGTTGCGTGTTCAAACCACGTCAGGGTCATTGTCCGGGGGAGGTGTTAGCCCCCTTAAGAAGAGCTTTTGTTCATGAATTGAGAGAAGTTGGTTCAAATTCCACTGAGCTGCCTCGGTGTCCCTGGAGTAGACGCATAACCCCCTATTTGAAGTGAAAATATTTCACTTTTTTACATAAAGTGATTACAAAAACGACTTCACTATGAAGCTTTAGAGATTTTTGTTGTTCAGAGTGTCAAAAAAAGTTCACAATTAGGGCTTTGGTTGGTGTGCTCTAGATTGTATCTGATTTTTTTGTGTTACCGCTTTATTATATCATTGTTATATTGTTAGTTGTGCAGCCATGATGAAGACAACTTACCGTACTCGTATCTGCATTAAACAACAGAGTTGAAAAACAAAGCCAATAAAAAAGAAAAAAAAAAAATCCCAATTCATCTTATCAATTCTAAATGTTGAGAAAAATACAAACTCCTCGTTTCAAATGTTTTGGAAAGTAGCCGTTCTGCAACATAAATATGCGTTTACGTATCATTCAGGAAGAAACACACATCAGCCATAACAGTGAAAATTGGAAAAACTAAAATAAAAATCTTTAGAGTTGTCTGTGGTGAAAATGGTTGTTGGCAGTTGGAAACTCAGACTCTGTGGCGCAACGGTAGTGCGTCTGACTCCAGATCAGAAGGTTGCGTGTTCAAATCACGTCAGGGTCATTGTCCAGGGGAGGTGTTAGCCCCCTTAAGAAGAGCTTTTGTTCATGACTTGGGAGAAGCTGGTTCAAATTCCACTGAGCTGCCTCGGTGTCCCTGGAGCAGACACATAACCCCCTACTTGAAGTGAAAATATTTCACTTTTTTACATAAAGTGATTACAAAAACAACTTCACTGTGAACCTTTAAAGATTTGTGTTGTTCAGAGTGTCAAAAGAAGTTCACAATTAGGGCTTTGGTTGGTGTGCTCTAGATTGTGTCTGATTTTTTTTGTGCTTACGCTCTATTATAACATTGTTAAATTATTAAAAAGGTTGAGGTTCCCAAACTCAGCAGACATTCTTTTTTTTTTGCGTTTGCATTTGCTGTGGACTTACAATGTTTTTAAAGGAAGAAGCATGAAGTACACAATAAGGAATTGTGGAGAAAACCAAACATATGCATTTCTGCAAATATGGAATTACTTTGGACTTAGTTGTGCAGCCATGATGAAGATAACTTACTTGTGTTTGCATCAGATAACAGAGCTGAAAAACAAAGCCAATAAAAAGAAAAAAAAAATCCCAATGCATCTTATCAATTCTAAGTGTGGAGAAAAATACAAACTCCTCCTTTGAAATGTTTTGGAAAGTAGCAGTTTTGCAACATAAATATGAGTTTACGTATCATTCAGGAAGAAACACACATCAGCCATAACAGTGAAATTTGGAAAAACTAAAATCAAAATCTTTGGAGTTTTCTGTGGTGAAAGTAATTGTTGGCACTTGGAAACGCAGACTCTGTGGCGCAATGGTAGCGCGTCTGACTCCAGATCAGAAGGTTGCGTGTTCAAACCACGTCAGGGTCATTGTCCGGGGGAGGTGTTAGCCCCCTTAAGAAGAGCTTTTGTTCATGAATTGAGAGAAGTTGGTTCAAATTCCACTGAGCTGCCTCGGTGTCCCTGGACAAGACACATAACCCCCTACTTGAAGTGAAAATATTTCACTTACAAAAACGACTTCACTATGAACCTTTAAAGATTTTTGTTGTTCAGAGTGTCAAAAAAAGTTCCCAATTAGGGCTTTGGTTGGTGTGCTCTAGATTGTGTCCTAATTTTTGTGTTAACGCTCTATTGTAACATTGTTAAATTATTGAAAAGCTTTTCAACCTCGAGGTTTCCAACCCCAGGAGACATCCTTTTTTTTTGCATTTGCATTTGCTGTGGACTTACAGTGTTTTTAGAGTTAAATTCATGAAGCACACAAGAAGGAATTGTGGAGAAAACCAAACATATGCATTTCTGCAAATATGGAATTACCCTGGACTTAGTGTGCAGCCATGATGAAGACAACTTGCTCGTGTTTGCATTAGACAACAGAGTTGAAAAACAAAGCCAATACAAAAGAAAAAAAAAAATTCCCAATGCATCTTATCAATTCTGAGTGTGGAGAAAAATACAAACTCCTCCTTTGAAATGTTTTGGAAAGTAGCCGTTTTGCAACATAAATATGAGTTTACGTATCATTCAGGAAGAAACACACATCAGCCATAACAGTGAAATTTGGAAAAACTAAAATAAAAATCTTTGGAGTTTTCTGTGGTGAAAGTAATTGTTGGCAGTTAGAAACGCAGACTCTGCGGCGCAATGGTAGCGCGTCTGACTCCAGATCAGAAGGTTGCGTGTTCAAATCACGTCAGGGTCATATTCCAGGGGAGGTGTTGGTTCAGTTTTTGAGCTTTTGTTCATGAACTGGGAGAAGCTGGTTCAATTTCCACTGAGCTGCTTCGGTGTCCCTGGAGTAGATGCATAACCCCCTACTTGAAGTGAAAATATTTCACTTTTTTACATAAAGTGATTACAAAAATGACTTCACTGTGAACCTTTAAAGATTTTTGTTGTTCAAAGTGTCAAAAAAAGTTCACAATTAGGGTTTTGGTTGGTGTGCTGTAGATTGTGTCTGATTTTTTTGTGTTAATGCTCTATTATAACATTGTTAAATTATTGAAAAGCTTTTAAACCTTGAGGTTCCCAACCCCACTAGATATTCTTTTTTTTTTTTTTCTTTTTTTGCATTTGCATTTGCTGTGGACTTACAATGATTTTAAAGGAAGATATATGAAGTACACAATAAGGAATTGTGAAGGAAACCAAACATATGCATCTCTGCAAATATGGAATTACCTGGGACTTAGTTGTGCAGCCATGATGAAGACAACTTACCGTACTCGTGTTTGCATTAGACAACAGAGTTGAAAAACAAAGCCAATAAAAAAGAAAAAAAAAAAAATTCCAAAACATCTTATCAATTCTAAGTGTGGAGAAAAATACAAACTCCTCCTTTCAAATGTTTTGGAAAGTAACCGTTTTGCAAGATAAAAATGAGTTTACGTATCATTCAGGAAGAAACACACATCAGCCATAACAGTGAAATTTGGAAAAACTAAAATAAAAATCTTTGGAGTTTTCTGTGGTGAAAATAATTGTTGGAAACTCAGACTCTGTGGCGCAATGGTAGCGCGTCTGACTCCAGATCAGAAGGTTGCGTGTTCAAATCACGTCAGGGTCATTGTCTGGTGGAGGTGTTAGCTCAGCAGTTGAGTTTTTGTTCATGAATTGGGAGAAGCCGGTTCAAATTCCACTGAGCTGCCTCGGTGTCCCTGGAATAGACACATAACCCCCTAGTTGAAGTGAAAATATTTCACTTTGTTACATAAAGTGATTACAAAAACAACTTCACTATGAACCTTTAAAGATTTGAGGTTCCCAACCCCAGCAGACATTCTTTTTTTTTTTTTTGCATTTGCGTTTATTGTGGACTTACAGTGTTTTTAAAGGAAGAAATATGAAGTACACAATAAGGAATTGTGGATGAAACCAAACATATGCATTTCTGCAAATATGGAATTCACCTGGACTCAGGTGTGCAGCCATGATGAAGAAAACTTACTCATGTTTGCATTAGACAACAAAATTGAAAAACAAAGCCAATAAAAAAGATAGAAAAAAAAAATTCCCAATGCATATTATCAATTCTACAGTAAGTGTAGAGAAAAATACAAACTCATCCTTTCAAATGTTTTGGAAAGTAGCCGTTTTGCAACATAAATATGCGTTTACTTATCATTCAGGAGGAAACACACATCAGCCATAACAGTGAAATTTGGAAAAACTAAAATAAAAATCTTTAGAGTTATCTGTGGTGAAAATAATTGTTGGCAGTTGGAAATTCAGACTCTGTGGTGCAATGGTAGCGCGTCTGACTCCAGATCAGAAGGTTGCGTGTTCAAATCACGTCACGGTCATTGTCTAGGGGAGGTGTTAGTTCAGTAGTTGAGTTTTTGTTCATGAATTGGGAGAAGCTGGTTCAAATTCCACTGAGCTGCCTCGGTGTCCCTGGAGTAGAAACATAATTCCCTACTTGAAGTGAAAATATTTCACTTTTTTACATAAGGTGATTACAAAAATGACTTCACTGTGAACCTTTAAAGATTTGTGTTGTTCAGAGTGTCAAAAAAAGTTCACAATTAGGGCTTTGGTTGGTGTGCTCTAAAACATGTCTGATTTTTTTGTGTTAACACTCTATTATAACATTGTTAAATAATTGAAAAGCTTTTTAACCTCAATGTTCCCAACCCCAGCAGACATCCTTTTTTTTTTTCATTTGCTGTACACTTACAGTGTTTTTAAAGGAAGAAATATGAAGTACACAATAAGGAATTGTGGAGGAAACCAAACATATGCATTTCTGCAAATATGGAATTACCTGCGACTTAGTTGTGCAGCCATGATGAAGATAACTTACTCATGTTTACATTGGACAACAGCGTTGAAAAACAAAGCCAATAAAAAATGGCATTGTCTGTTACGGAAAGGCTCTATTCTTTTGAGACTTTGCTCACATCACTATTTTTTAAAGTTCACATAATCTTCAGAACCAAAGAATAATTGAAGCTCCAAATTCTTTAATTGAAGAACCGACATTTTTCTCAGTCATACCAAAGGTCAAAATATAATCGATCTTGTCTACAAACATGACAATACCTCTGGAAATTATCAATTAAAATCTCAGGGGATTTCAGAAAATCTAGAGGACGATATTGACTTGTAAAAAATACATTTTTTCCTTTTTGCCTGTCACATGGTAATCCATCTGCACATGTCTGGTTGTGCTTCTCGAAAATAACTAAGACTCCATCTCTGCTACAGTATGGATGCACTTTGTATTGACCAATGAATCATCTTTTTTTGGTGATTGCATTTTCATAATCTGTACCCCTTACAATTCAAACTGTATTTTGAATACTACATTGGGTTTCCTCAAGACAAACAACGGTAGCCTCTTCATTTACAGGCTCTGGAATCTGTAGAAAATCTCAAGAAAGTAGTACTTGCAGTTTCCATCAATTATCAAGGCGCAAATTTGGGGCAATTGTGAAATTCTCCACGCTAAAAGGAAGGAGTTGGTTTTAAACTGGTAAAAGCAAGTTAAATCTACCAAAGTCCGTGTTGAGTATGTCATTCTGGTCAATAAGTAAAATCAGAGTATGTAAACAGGTTATGTTTTCTTTCTGCAGGCATTATGTAATGTAATGATTAAAAATTTACAGCGTGGAATGATTTCATTGAGCCCCTCAGGCAACTGCTCTTCACCCCCAAACAAATCAACCGTTTTCACGCATCTGATATATTATTAAACCATCAACACTTGACCCTCTGACACACTCTTTCCCAGAGCTTCTTAATGCAAAACACTTTGCCTCTGGATATATTAGTCCACTAACACATAGCTCTGCAAAACACATCCACCTGCAGCAAGGACAAAACTTCCATTCCTTTTTTTCTCTACTGGGAACTAAAAAAAAAAAAAAAAGAGCAGCAGAGGAGTTGCAATGTGTGGTTGATTATTATTCATATAACACAGACTTACACTTTTACAAACAGTACTAACAGAGATGAAGATGCTGAGGATCTCTATGGGAGTGACCAGGATGGACAGGATCAGAAAGGAGTATATCAAAGGAACAGCACATGTTAGAGGTTTTGGAGATAAAGTCCGAGAGGCCAGACTGAAATGATTTGGACATGTACAGAGGAGAGAGACCGAGTACATCGGCAGAAGAATGCTGGGTTTGGAACCACCAGCAAAGAGGCCTGGAGCAAGACCAAAGAGGGGGTTCATGGATACAGTGAAGGAAGACATGAAGATAGTTGGTGTGACCAAAGAGGATGCAGCAGATAGGGTTGGATGGAAGAAACTGACTTGCTGTGGCGACCCCTGAAGGGAAATGCCGAAAGAAGAAGAAGAAGACTAACAATAAGTATTCTTTTTTTAAATAAATCAAAAAGAATATATTTTTTAAATAATCAAAAGTAAAATATTTTAAAACCTAGCATAAAAATCATAGCACATGGGTTCAGATCAGCAGGAAGCATTTACTCTCACTCGAATGTGCACTTTGCAACACTGTTTACTGTCCGCTATGTTCCTTGCTCTCAATCAACAGTACAGCTTCTATTAGCGGTTTTGTGTTGTTATAGAAGGTTGTCAGGTGTGGCAAAAAAGGCAGAAAACATAGATAGTTACAACTTAACAGAATATATACTGCATAGAAAAGAAATGAATAAAATTATACCTGACAAGGTTGGCACATGGTGTAGACCATCGTAGAGCAAATCTGTCCAGCGATACTTGGCTCACATATCACCATTCTGCTTGTCGTAATATAGGACAGGCCAAGGTTTAAAAAAAAGAAGAAAGACAAAAGGAAAGAAAGAAAATAGAAATATAAAATCACCTTTTGTGAGAATCCACAGATTATATGGAACCATCTTAATTATGAATATTTTGGTCTATAGCTGTGTATAGTTTTAAAACTTTATAGATTTGGAGTTTCCAAACTAGGTAGTGGTTGACACAGCAGGGCACCAGCCAGGGAAGTTGCCTGAGTCTTTTGTAAGCAAATATGACAAACCGAATTTATGTATGGTCTCTATCCTAGTTATCAGACCTTGTGTCATATGCTGACTCCGCTAAACATGATTAGGCAACACCTGACAGTTGTATGAGCGTTGTTTCAGGTGAAAATAGATCGTTCTGTTACAAGACCAGGAAATTTTACAAAGACAAGGTTTTTTTCTTCCAGCACAGAAAGTACCTGTAAAAATGAAGTGGCAAGGTGATGACACAGCAAATGCCACCGAAAGAACACTGGAAACATGGACCTACGCATATAGGGATCGAGATGGTGGTGTCAAGTTTACTGTTAGGGGCTAAAAATTTTAGAAAAATATTTAGTGAAAGAAAATAAATGAACCATTTTTCATTTTGACTAATTCAACACATTATATCAATTGCCAAAGTTGTAAAATTCATTTCTAATTATCCCCTTTCAAGCTACCAACTCCAGCTACTTAATGTATGTTTCTGTTTAGTGTCTAACGATGTTCAAACTAATTGGATTGTGAAAGCAAACAGCATGAAGACATTCTATAGCTGCCTCATTGCCCTGATTATTACTTTTTATCATTATTTTTTTATCATACTATGTAAATACCTATGAAGGAAATTCCTGTGCTGCATTGCACCGCAGCAGGCAGCTAGTGACAGTACCAATTGTGGGAGAATCTGGGAGTTAAATATCTTCTCCAGGGATGCCTAAGCATAGGCTCAACAGGATTTAAATCTGCAACTCCTCAGTCCAAAGATGGTAATTTTATCACCAACCTATGACTCTTCTGCTTCTATAAAAAAAATTAGGTAATATCCGTGAGTTTAAAATAACAACAAAAAAATGTTTTTGAAAATTAACCTTTGACAGATGGATCGGTGCAACATCAACAATAACTAGGATGCTGCATCGGTCCGTCGAGGTAAAGAGAGAGCTGAGCCGAAAAGCAAAGCTCTCGATTTACAAGTCGATCTAGGTTCCAACACTCACCTATGGTCACCAGCTGTGGGTGGTGACCGAAAGAATGAGATCACAGGTACAAGCGGCCGAAATGAGCTTCCCCCGCAGGGTGGCTGGGCTCTCACTCAGAAATCGGGTGAGTAGCTCTGCCATCCGGGAGGAGCTCGGTGTCGAGCCGCTCTTCCTCCAGGTCGAGAGGAGCCAAATGGGGTGGTTCGGGCATCTGGTCAGGATGCCCCAGAGCGCCTCGCGGGTCAGGTGTTTCTGGTACATCTTACTGGGAGGAGACCAAGGGGCAGACCCTGGGCCTGCTGGAGAGACTATGTCTCACAGGTGGCCAGGGAACGACTTGGGATCCTTCCGGGTGAGCTGGAGGATGCAGCCGGGGTGAGAGAGGCCTGGGCTGCCCGTTTGAGGCTGTTCCCCCCGCGACCCGACCCCAGAACAAGCGGAAGATGACGGAACGGAAATTTCAGAAGTAAAACAAGTAAAAGCAGAAGGAACAGACGTAAGAACAATCATCGAAGTGCTCATTTTGAGTAGACTGTGATTGCTTTATAATTGATACCATTAACACATCACTACCGTATAAAAACGAGTGATACGAAAGCAATGTTTTCCTCTTTTTTTATTGTACTCATTACAATAAGCCAAGAATAAACTTAAAATCAGGGATTAATACACATAATTGTTAAGAAATAAAAGGTCAATTTTCTTAATCATGCGTTTGAACTTAATATTAAATTACATTTTTTTAGACACATTTCAAAACTGAATTTCATTAACACGTCTAATTAAATCTAACCTAAATTTAACTTAAATTAAAATACAATACTATCGACCAAAATCAACCGGAATAGGCCCCGGTATGCTGCCAGAATTTTATACCCATTCATGATGTTTTATGATGTTTTGTAATGTTTTCGGGGCGTGTCCATGATTTTCTGAATTTTTTTAAGAAAGCCATGCCCCAAAAGGGCTGTAGGGCTTTTACGTCTTTGAAAAGCAGACAAAAGCAAGCTATGGGGTACCTTGCACCCCTGCAGCCCGTTACGGATAAGCATTTTTAAAAGACGAAATGAAACGAAAATACAACAAACTCAACTCTCTATGAAGAATTATTTTAAAGCTTTGTCTTTTGATGCATACTGTATTTCTATCTATTAAGCCTTAAAAAAAAAATCTTGTCGTAATATTTGCATTTAACAAAGAAAGAAATACATTTTTTGAACAGAAAATTCAGTGAGAAAGTATCTAACCTCTGCCAGGTTCCGAACCTACAACCTTCTTGCTTTAAGGCAACAGTACACAATGGTTTCGTGTTGATTTGATAAGAAATCTGAAATATGCTTTTCTTCATCCTTTTTCTTTACGTACATACATCAAAACTCCAACAACAACTGAAAAAATACATTTTATTCATACTTTTAAATTTTTATGTTTTATCTCTCATGCTAAAAGAGGTTACAGATTTTTTTCACTTTGTGTCATAATAAAAACTTTTAAGGGCGAAATTGTGCACCAACTAACTGCTTTGAGAAAAACACTTTAAATTCACACATATTTGATTTATTCAAAAGTTGACTCCTCTTTGAACCGGTGCTAAATCAAGATGCATCCATCTGACTGTTGATATTTTTCACTGTTAAAAGATGCTCAATGTTTTTCCAACCTTTTGATTTGAGCGGTTACTGCTCATTAGAGGGAAATGTGTTTTCTTGATCCTCTAACCGTAGCTGGCTTCCTTCATATGGATCAATTTACATCAAATTCACATCCTGGTTCCGTTATTAATATTCCTGTAGATACAAATGAATCAGGTCAAACTCCCCAGTGAAAAACACCTTTTTCTTTTTCATCCCATTGTCCTTGTAACCAAGACACTGCAGACATGATAATAAATTGGCGGTTTATCCTCTGAGTGATGATGAGACTTTGTTTCCTGGTGACTTTTGGTTTTAGGACACAAATCTGAGTTTCCACTCTCTTTGGAAATACGAAGCATTTTGTCTGTAAGGGTCAAAACATCACCATTTCCTGTCATGTTGCCATCAATTTCACAAAATTCTGTTAAATTGTGACTTACTGATTGTAAAAACAATATGAACATATTATCATAGGACAGTGTTTTTCTTTTCCTCTCTAAATCAGATCTCTAAATGTGGCACTCATTGAGATAACATTATCTTGTTTTTTTGGGGAGCATTGTTTTAGAAACATTTATAATACTGAAATTTGGAAAAACAAAAATGAAAATCTTTAGAGTTTTCCGTGGTGAAAATAGTTGCTCGCGGTTGGAAACTCAGACTCTGTGGCGCAACGGTAGCGCGTCTGACTCCAGATCAGAAGGTTGCGTGTTCAAATCACGTCAGGGTCATTGTCCACGGGAGGTGTCTGCTCAGTTGTTGAGCTTTTGTTCATGAATTGGGAGAATCTGGTTCAAATTCCACAGAGCGCCCTCGGTGTCCCTGGAGTAGACACATAACCCCCTACTTGTTCCCACCGTTGGCGCTGTAATAATAAAAATTTTATTTTAACGCACTTTATACAGTATCTCCAGTGGAGATCTCAAAATGCTACAATGACCAAAAGGAACAAAAAACGGCAAAATTAAATAAAACCACAACACAAAAAAAAAACTTTGTTGAAAAGCCTTTAGAAATAAAAATGTCTTCAGTCTTTTTTTTAAAAAACTCAACGCTCTGTGGAACCCTCAAGCTCTCGGGAAGAGCGTTCCAGAGCTGTGGAGCAGCTGTCTGGAAGGCCCTATCCCCCATAGTGGAGAGTTTGGTACTTGGTTGGTGCAGGCAGTAGGAGGAGGACGAGGAGTGCAGGTCTCGGACAGTGGTGTGGAAGGTTAGGAGTTCTCGGAGATGAACAGGTGTAGTGCCGTGTATGCACTGACGGCTGTAGTGCAATGCAGCATTGCAATTTCCCCATTGAGGGACTAATAAATGTTTGAACTTTATTTTTTATAAAATATGCACAGTTGGGCATGTTATTCTCCATTAGTCTCCGGTCAATAATGATCTTGTAATTCTGAAGTTTAT
Organism: Neostethus bicornis; assembly: GCA_902685375.1. NCBI lineage: Eukaryota > Metazoa > Chordata > Actinopteri > Atheriniformes > Phallostethidae > Neostethus > Neostethus bicornis. Next base: position 5,251,558 of record CACRXE010000076.1, on the reverse strand, counting down.
GTACGACAGCTGTTAATAACTGTATGATTGGATGTTCCACAAAGTTCAACTCAAAGTCAGATTGTGAAATACTTAAAAATACATTTAACTCTCAGAAGACATGTTTCATACTAATACTGATGACAATACAACTGGATAAAAAAAGGGAATGGGCAAAAAGGGCTGTCACATTTCCAAAAGCTGTAAGTGATTTTTTTACCTCTGCTTTTTCTTGTAAGTTGACAAGACCCAGTAAACAGGTTCAAGAGACACAAGACTTCTCAGGACTGGATGAGCTTTTGGAGTAAATAAAGAAAGTTTGCTCTTGGATTGACTTTTGTTTCTTCAATGGTTTGATTTGTTGACATGGGTTTTTTATCAGCTCTGGTTGGGTGGATTGAAGAGATAGACAACACTCGAACTTTCATAGCAGGTCAGGTTTCAAAATTTAATAAACAAACAAGTCCCAAGTCCAAAAAAATAAAAGTACAAAGCTCACATGAAATGGCAAAAAGATCAACCCTGGGATAGATAGAAACAGGCAAAGGGACTGGCAGATGTTAAATCTTTTTTTTGTTACAAGCGCTCAGTGGTGGAATGTAACGAAGTAAATGTACTTTGTTACTGTACTTAAATAAAAAAAATTGTGTATCTGTACTTTACTTAAGGAAAATTTGAGACCTGTACTTTTACTTCCCTACATTTTTAGAGCAAATATCTGTACTTATACTCCGCTACTTTTTAAAAGTGCGTTTTACATTTTTTGTTATATTTTCGGTCAGGAATTCTAAAAATATAACTTTTTTTAGTGGATCTTGAAGCTGCATCGCCAAAATCAAAAGGAGCAGTATATCGGGAGAAGAAGTTATGAATCGAGGCTCAATCAGAGTCGAGAGTAAACATTTTCCGTATTCATTCAGAGCCAAGAGCAGGGGCAGTTCTGGGATTTTTTGAAGATGGGGTGGGGGTGGGGACATGAGGTCAGTGACAAAGCCAATATAGGGTGACTGGGGGCCTCCCCCCCAAGAACATTTTAAAAAATAAGTGTCATTTTCCAGCTTGACTAGTCCCCTTTCCTTTCTTCTTTTTTTTTGCGGACTAAAAAAGGTGGGAGAGGGGGGGAGGGGTCACACCCCTGCAGAGTATTTATTTGTGACCCTACAGCAGAAAAAAATAACATTTGAATCATGGTCGAATACTTTTACTTTTTACTTAAAAAGTAAAACTTGCACCAATTACTTTGTACTTTTACTTAAGTAGATTTTTTTTTTATTGGTACTTTTACTTTTACTTAAGTATGTTTTTTGCCTAATTATCTGTACTTTTACTTAAGTACAAAAAGTGAGTACTTCATCCACCACTGCAAGCGCTAAAAAAAACAAACTTCTCTTAGTAAGTGGCATATGGTTCACTTTAAGAAATTATGGTCCCACACTTGAAACTTTGTTAAAGGTCTTGGCATTTGACGAGAATAAATTGACCCTGATCGTTAAAGTAAAAATTAAAAAAATATAATCACTTCATGGTTGCCTTAGCTAGCTGTAAAGCATGGCAAAGCGTGTTCAGTCAATCTTCGGACCTTTATTACAATATTTTGCTCTTCATTTAAGTATAAAAACTCAACAATAAAAAGCATTAATGAGTAGAAGTTGGACTCCTGGTACCATAAAGGGTCTTCATTTGGAAGAAATAATATTGACGCATTTTTTTTCGTCGGCTGTTCATTGTCACATGTTTGAAGGTAAAGTCTGGATGATGTAAGTCTGAGCAAGATAGGAATGATGTAGGAATGTGTTATATATCCTAGTTTGTTTAAGAATACGAATGGAACTCCCACACAGTAAATACAACAAAAAACAAATTAGTTTTCAAAATCTGGTCTCAGTGGGTGTGTTCTTTAACAAACTAAACTTTTATACTTTTTGTGTAGACGTCTCGAAGATCTTCCAACGCTCTTCTGTGTACAACGTCAAAAGCTTTTTGCCCGTACTTCTTGCAAACGACCTAACTAACTGCTTCAATTATTTTGAGATCTAATTATTTCTCAAACCGACATATCTTCTTCTTCTGATGACAGCCATCCTTCCGAAAAAATAGAGGATGATTTTGTCAACTAGAGTTGGGTTTAACTGAAGGCTGAGTATTTGTTGGAAACCCCTTTAAGATCAAGTTAATCTGCTCATTTTTGTCCAGTCATTTCTTGTCTGACATCCTCACATGTTAAAATGAGACCTCCGTTCCATCATCTTTCGCTTCTTCTGGGGCCAGGTCGAGGGGCCAACAGCCACAAACGGGAAGCCCAGGCTTCTCTCACCCCGGCTGCATCTTTCAGCTCACCCGGAAGGATCCCAAGTCGTTCCCCGGCCAGCTGTGGGACATAGTCTATTGTGCTTATTTACTAAGAAAAGATAAGCTTGTATGGATAGTTTTCAGTTTTTTTGTTTTTTGTTGAGGGCCCATTTATCCAATCTTTTTTAATAAAAAATGTACTTTAAAGATAAAAGAAATTCAGCAGACTGTTGGTAACAAAGTTTCCATTCAACCTATTTTGTAACTTTTTCATTGAGTGTCTCGACAAGAGTTCTTTTTTATCTCCTGAGTATTAGATTGTGCAACTTTTTATTTTGCTTAAACTATTGCATTTTGTCAAATTCTCAAGGCCCATTCCTCTACAATATATTTTGTGTGTTTTCAATCCGCACTCTCTGGCCCAGACGATTGTCTGGGTACACGAAACAAAAAAACAAGAGGATTATGTGACCTCTGAATCTCAAAAGTGTTAGGGTTTTAAGGATGTGGAAGGAGGAGGACCCAATTGTATTAACAACAAGGTTTATCAACACAATTTGGGTAAGTCTATACAGCAAAGGGCACAGGATTAACTCAGAATCTCAAAAGTTCAAATAATAACAAATAATAACAAACATAGTCAGGCAACCAGGGTGACCTGGCTGGAAGGGATGGTGTGACCAAACAGGGAGGACTGGGGTGATTGCCCTTAAACAGATGGCAGGGTCCACATACGTGTGGAATCAAAAAATCATCCTCAGGTGACCCCAATCAGGATGACCGGGAACATCCAGGGCTCCCCCTAGTGGCAGACGAGGTGATCATGACAAAAAGTTTGTCATTGAAAACACTTATAAAGAATATCCAACTGCTTATAAGTCAAATTCTAACTTTTTATAGATGGATCCAAATATTTTAAAGTACTTTTTATGATCCTTTTTATGACAGTAAAAAAAAAGATGTAGTTATTTACAACCCCCATTGGACCTCCTCTTTGTTGAACAGCTTCCAAGTTAATTTGTATTTTCGCATCCGCTTTGGTTTTTATTTCATCCTGCCACACACACTTTAGAACAAGAACAAAAAACAAATCAAGAACACCAAATTTAGTTTTATAAGAAACTGAAATAAATACTGTAACTGCTGGAAATAAATTTGCAGACTGGCAGTTTAATTTGGCAGCATAAAGGAGCACGAAGTAACACGCTTCATTACTCTATCCACCTCCAGATTTGAGTGGTGGTGAAGCTAAGAATCTTTTTCTGACAGAATCAATATTGTCCTACATTCTTAAAAAGCATGTGAACAGAACAGTGTACAAGGTTTGGCTGAAAAAAAAAATTAAGGCTTCTCCTCCTCCACTAAAAATATAAGAAAGAGCTGAGGATGTCATACTGTAATAATTTAATCCCCTAAGTGTGAGAGGAAATTTGTGGCATAAAAAATACCACAAAAGCAATAAAATTTAGAGAAAACATATATTTTTCTCTGAACGACAACGACTACCAACGCAACATCACCCCGGGTGCCGATAATCAGTAGGGGCGAAAAAAAAACTCTCTAAATGAAAAACAGAGCAGTCTGAAAGGTAGAGCGAGGGAATGAAATGAAGACGGGACAAATAGGAGGAGAGAGATAACAGGCGGAAAAAATTAACAGCGGAGTGATGTAAAGTGAAGTCTGGAGGCCGACACCTGTCACTGCCATTTAAACCTTTCTACTAACCTTATCAGAGTAAGTCGGGAAATGAGACGTCTAGCCATTCTTCACTTCGTCCCTGTCAGGACACCATGACCAGAACGATGTCGAAGCGACAGCGATGGCCTGAGATGAATAAAACATCTCTGCTGCAGAGAGAAAGTTCAGTGGAAATGTTCGGGCGAACGTTGTGTGTTGTTCGGGTGAGAAACAGGAAGCGTTCTAGAAAGTTTATTTGCTTTTAAATCAGAAACAAACTGTGATGCTAATAGCGCACACACATTGTGAAAATGCAATTACCGTATTTTCCGCACCATAAGACGCACTGCATTATAAGGCGCACCTTCAAACATGACATTATTAAAAACTTTTTCCATAAATAAGGTGCACCGCATTATAATGCGCTACAGTAAAGGCTGGGGTTACGTTATGCATCCACTAAATGGTGCTGCGCTAAAGGGAATGTAAAAAAAACAAAAAACAGTCAGACTATTGACAATTACAAAACAACTTTCAGTTTTTATTCCCAAAATGAATAAACAACTGTTTTATTATTTTCTCCGAGATAAAGTATTAGTATTTTTGTGACACAGTTTATCTTCCATTGGAGATAAACTCTGTTTAGTCTTCTTTACTTGGAGCAGCGGATCGTCTTGCTTCCTCCACTTCCTCATCATTGATTCATTGATGTTAAACTCTCTCGCTGCGGCTCTATTCCCGTGTTCCACTGCGTGACCGATCGCCTTGAGTTTAACTCTGTGGTGTAACAGTGTCTCTTGGTAGGAGCCATTTCAGGGTCTGTACACACACAAATAGAAATGAGCGCTGATTCATATATCCCAGCTTGCACCGCGGACTACTTCCTCTACAGGGGAAATGGAATCGGCGGCTGCTTACCGCAGTTGCGACACCTGTTGTAGCTCAATATTAATCCATATATAAGGCGCTCAGGGTTAAAAGGCGCGTTGTGAACTTTAGAGAAAATTTAAGGTTTTTAGGTGTGCCTTATAGTGCGGAAAATATGGTAAATATTTTTACTTTTCAGGTCACTGGTACATTTTCATGATCAAAATGAAGGTATATGTACTGAACATACATTTTTTTCTTCTTGTTAGGTAAAACATGTATTTTTTTGTTACCACTTCTTTTGTTAGTTCTTTTATTTTTTTTCATTCAAAAGTGTCTTTAGTTTTGACTGGGAGAACCTGGTTCGATTCCCGCTAGGCCCAAGCCATCCTTGGGACCACAGAAAAGACACAAAAATAAAGAAGATAAAGGAATGTGTTGATGCGGTTGCTGAGCATCCCCCACCTTTCCACTCATCCATAAGTGGCAGTTTGAATTTTTTTTTTCCCCCACTACTATGTATAAACGCAACTCTTGTTTCCACAGCTGTGCAAATAAACACATTTATTTATAGAAACTCCAGTCTGGAAAAAATGCTACCCTTGTGACAAGTAAAACACCTGAAGGGAAAACAGACTGCCTTTTTAAAGGCAGCTGCACAAAGACCTTCAGGCGTCAGAAATCAGGCAGATTAGGGGCAGATTAGGTAAGGCCCTAATCTGCCCCTAATCTGCAAAAGAATCTCGTGTTTGTCCTCCGGTCAGCACAACTTTGGGATAAAGATTAATAACTTTTACATCTAACACTTCTGAACCGCTTATCCTTAATGAAGTTAGGAGGTTGCCGAAGCCTGTCCCAGACAATTTTAGGCGAGAGGCAGGATACAGCCCGAACATGTCGCTGGTCTACGTATTGCAGGGCCACACACACTAACAACCATTCGCACACAAACCTACACACATTCATTCCTTGGGCCAATTTATAGTGGCCAATCAACGTAGCACGCATGTTTTCGAAGGGTTATTTGTGGAAATAAAAACACTCCAGTTTTTTTCCTACTACAATTTGATTAAAGCAAGAAATGATGAAATGCATCATATGAGCATACATTAGTCTGTACCATGGAACTAAAAACTATGTTAGAAAAATAAAATTAAGGAGTAAAATAAAGAGTCCTTGATTTAAATTATGCTAAGGTGTATTCAACTCGTAAAAATTTTGATTAACCGAATGCTTTTTCGTCCGACGGTAAATTTGCAGGCATTCAACACAATGAGTGATAAAATATTCTGAAACAAAGATTCAAGGTAGTCATCCAAGGAGAACAAGAATAACGACTTTAAATCTGAAATGCTGTCTGAAGTCTGACAACATGTCAGGTTACACATAAATATTTTGTTTCAAACACTAAGTGGATTTTGCTTCAGTTGGATCAGCTTCAAGGATAATTTTCTTATTCAATCAGTGTAGACACAAAGAAATCAGTGCACACAAATGGTCTCACAACCCGTCAGCTAAAAGTTGTGACAGTTTCTGACAATTCCAACAAAGTAATTCAGTTATCTGTTTCACATCATGCTGATGCAACCCAGAGAAACAGAGGTTCAAAGCATGTTGATGTCACACAAGTTTATTTCAGTCTCCATTGTTGTTTTTTTTTTTCTCATTAATCATATTCACTTGCTTCCCAAATGGGGGATTTACCTCCAAGATTTCAGCGTGGAAACACTTTGGCAAAGCAAAGCAAACACCAATTTATACTGTAATACATGGATTGGGGAATGCAACGCCACCACAGTTATTTTTGAAAAGCAGAAAAAAATATGAACAAGCATGGTGATGTAGAGCCTTCCAGACAGCTCATTAAAACAGATCGAGGTCATCCAGGTATCAGCAGATCGAAAGAATTTCCAACAGCATCTTGGTAGCTTCTCCGTGTCTGATGGTGGCCACCAAACATTCATCTGTTTACCTTACAGATGTTTCGCGTGGATCCAGCAGACAGCCGATGCATATTCTTGGGCTTTGCGAGAGGCTGATGAGGATTTTAATCTGTGCGGATTTCTAGCCAAGTTACCTGCAATAAAAAGTAAACATGACCATGTGTTTCAGGAACTCTGGACATCATTATGTTGGTGAAGAAGCATTTCAAAAAGCAGGAGATGTGTTGTTGGCAATGGTGTCAAGTAACGAAGTAGAACTACTTTGTTACTTTACTCAAGTAGAAAATCTCGTTATCTTTACTTTAACAAAGTAATTATTTTTTTGTCTACTTTTTACTTTTACTCACTACTTTTTTATGTAATTATCTGTACTTTTACTTCGTTACTTTTATAAAAAAGTAGTCGCTACTTTCGCCATTTTGTCACCGTTAAAAATAAAGAAAAAAGTCATTAAAAACCAATCCGGATCAATTGCGCCATTTGATTTGAATGTGGTTGGATGAGGAGAACTAACGCAATCTCAATACGACTTCCTCTTGCTTCTTCACTTCAACACGTGACACACAGCATGCGCACATGCATGCACGCATACATACCCCCTCCAACCCCCTTCCCCCTCCCCTGCTGTGTTCCAGGTGTGACGCAGGGGGGACACCTATGTGGCACTCCCAACCTTAGAAACTTGTGAAAGACTATTCATTATTGCCTCAAAGAACTTTGAAAACTACCTGCCCTCAAGGCTTAAAAAAGCCTTTTGGTAATTTTTTTTTTTTTACATTGAGTGTGTTTGTGTCTGCTGAAGTTGGTTAAATTAGGTGATGCAGAGTGAAGCTTGGTAGCTGAAGGGACGTTACATAATGCCCTGCTTATGTTAATACATTTGATTGTGTTCATTAATCGATTTCCAATAAAGATTATTAAGAAATAAATGTTTCTGATTCATAAAATTTCACACCACAACACTTTCATTTAGTTATCATATTTTCTGCTCCTATAAGCGTGTGATAATGGTTAAAAATATGTTCACACACTTTTGTTAATAATATTTCTTTTTTTCTGAAAATTACTTTAACTTTTCTACTTTAAGTAGTTTTGACAATGGGTTACTTTTTACTTTTACTTGAGTAAAAAACCTCAGTTGATACTTCTACTTTTACTAAAGTAGTTTTTTAACTCGGTATCTATACTTCTACTTGAGTAGAAAATGTTGGTACTTTTGACACCTCTGGTTGTTGGGGACTGGCATTGTGGATGTAAGACATCGTGAAACTTTGTTTGAAAGTTTGAGAATAAATGACACGAACACTGTCTCTTTCATCAAGAATAATAATGATTCCTGTCATGCTGTGATGCTTGTATTGGACAAGACCACGTCATGAAGTCAGGGGAACAGGTTGTATTCAGTTTTAAAAAGAAAATTTTTGTTCAATTTTTTTTCTTTATTGTTTTGTTTGAGGAAGAAAACATATTAATATTTCAATTACTTTGAAAGAAAAATAAAAGACCCTGCCAGTTTGTGTTTTGCTTTTCAGAACAGCGCATCAGTGACAAATTAAGAGTTTTTTTTTTAACCTATTCATGTAATAAAAATATGACCTTGCTTTAACTAGACACCAGACAATTCATCCCCGCGTCTTAAAAACCTTACATAATGACATACTCATAATAAGCACTTTTTTGTCTTTATGAGTCTTTTGAGAGATTTTGCCTCTTCTGTAGGCTTGTGATGAAAAGAACAGCCTTCCATGTTGTCCACACCATCCTCCAAAAGCTTAACAACCTCCTCATCTTGGAAACCAACATTGTTGTCATGATGCCAGATGCTGAACTGACAGCTGTTGTATAATGTGATGGATTTGCCACCATCATCTTCCCAGCTCAAACTGAATGAAGTTTGTTGATTTGTACATCACTTCCTGTCTGTCATTGCCTTTGTTTGCAGGTGCAGATCTTGTGTCTGTGCCATGGCACGGTTGGACCTCTACATGACTTTTGTTTGCTTTGTGCACCATGTATAATCACTTGTCTGCTGTTTCACTGCTTTACAGGTTCCAGGTTTTTCCCCCGGCATGCCCCGTGAAAAACCAGCAGGTGTTTGTCTGAGTGTAGACTGAATTCAGTGGAAGTAAAGACGGTTTCTGCTCATTGGATTTCTGGCTATATAAAAAAGATAAAAAAAAAAAAAAAACTTTCCCAATGCTCAAGAACACTTAGCAACACTTACCCTGAGGGTGCAATTATTACAGCAGATATAGTGATATGTGCTCTGCTGTGCAAGCTTGTCAATTTTTGTAAAAAAAAAAGAAAAAAAGTGAACATCATGGAACAATTGTGCAAAGTCACTCACATGGATGCATATTTGTAACCATGAAACTCCCAGGAACAGGGGCGGAGCAACAGTCTCCTGCACACAGGAGAGAGAGAGACAGACAGCAGCAGGAAAAGGCCCAGAGCCCTCACAATAATATGCATATTTCAGTGCTAATTTCCCTCATCAAAAACCCTGATTTCTTCTACATTGACAAAAAGTCAAATTAAAAGATTAACTTTGCTTTCTGAGATGGGATGGGACGAGTTGTCCAACATTTAAAACTCGTGGAACATAAAAACTAAACTCATTCATAAGCTCATTGTTTTTCTCGTTGAGAAGAAGAGTCAAAGGGCAAGAATGCATTTTAATTGTTTAGTTAGATTTTGTGTACTTGTGTATGCACGTTTTTTGTGATTTGTTCCATTTTTCCACTTTTTTTTTTTTTTTTACAAATAAAATTGAAATAAAAAAAAAAATAGGACCACTCATTTAGGAATGTCATGGTTCCCTCCCCTTCCCTCAGGGCCTCCCCTAATCTGCCTGATTTCTGACACCTGAAGGTCTTTATGCAGCTGCCTTTAAAAAGGTAGTCTGTTTTCCCTTCAGGTGTTGGTTTATTACCTTCCATCTCAGCCAGACCATGATATACATTTTGAACAATAACTACAAAACATTTCCACTAATCCTTGTGTTTTTCTTTACCGCAATACTAAGCTCCTTTATTCAATAAATCATGTTTCTTGTTCTGCAATTGGGTCTTTCTCCTTCCAACTGCACCCCACGTCATGACAAGGGAGAATACAACACAGTTGATGTGTGAAAACAATCTATTGCTTAAAATCTAAAATATGCAAGAAAATTAGTTGTAAAGTAGATATATATAAAATAGTCTCCATATCCAACAAAACAGCAATAAAGAGGATTAGACCGTTTATTACAATCTAAAGACAGGGTGATGCAGGATTTGCATGAGGACAGCAAGAGAATGGAGAAGTGTGCTGTAGGTGTGACTGAGGTGTTCAGAGTGCATGTGGGACTGTATCAGACATCTGCTCTGAGTCGCTTTCTTGTTCACTATGTTGATGAACAAGCAGACATTTAGTGTTGGACGAGAATCAAATGGGGTTATTGGGATATCTGGTCAAGAAGTCTGAGGTGTTCCTAAAGAAAAACCCAGGACTTTGTGGAAGGACTGTGCCTTCTGGCCAGGAAACAGATAATCAGGAAGCTGTGACCTAGATGAGAGAAGTCTGGGATTTCCTGCTAAGGCTGGTGCCCCCACAACCTGACTTCGGATAAGTGGAATAAATAGTATTTATTCTGCTTAAGAATATTTACGTTAAATGGTATCATTATGTTAAAGAAGGATCTAGAATACAAATTATTGAGTATACGTCACATAATAAAATTGATCCAGTGAACCTTGAGAAGTACACTATATTGCCAAAAGTATTCGCTCACCTGCCTTTACTCATTCTATGAACTGAAGTTCCTCCCATTCCTAACTCATAGAATTCAATATGATGTCGGTCCACCTTTTGCAGCTATTACAGCTTCAACTCTTCTGGGAAGACTGTCCACAATGTTGAGGAGAGTGTTTATAGGAATTTTTGACCATTCTTCCAAAAGCGCATTGGTGAGGTCACACACTGATGTTGGTCGAGAAGGCCTGGCTCTCAGTCTCCGCTCTGATTCATCCCAAAGGTGTTCTATCGGGTTCAGGTCAGGACTTTGTGCAGGCCAGTCAAGTTCATCCACACCAGACTCTGTCATCGACGTCTTTATGGACCTTGCTTTGTGCACTGGTGCACAGTCATGTTGGAAGAGGAAGGGGCCCGCTCCAAACTGTTCCTACAAGGTTGGGGGCATGGAATTGTCCAAAATGTTTTGGTATCCTGAAGCTTTAAATGTTCCTTTCACTGGAACTAAGGGGCCAAACCCAGCTCCTGAAAAACAACCCCATACGATAATTCCTCATCCACCAAATTTCACAGTTGGCACAATTCAATCTGAAATGTACCGTTCTCCTGGCAACCTCCAAACCCAGACTCGTCCATCAGATTACCAGATGGAAAAGCGTGATTCATCACTCCAGACAACGCGTCTCCACTGCTCTAGAGGCCAGTGGCGGCGTGCTTTACACCATTGCATCTGATGCCTTGCATTGCACTTGGTGATGTGTGGCTTGGCTGCAGCTGCTCGGCCATGGAAACCCATTCCATGAAGCTCTCTGCGTACTGTACTTGGGCTAATCTGAAGGTCACATGAAGTTTGTAGCTCTGTGCAGAAAGTCGGCGACCTCTTTGCACTATGCGCTTCAGCATCCGCTGACCCCTCTCCGTGGCTTTACGTGGCCTACCACTTTGTGGCTGAGTTGCTGTTGTTCCCAAATGGTTCCATTTTGTTATAATAGAGCTGACAGTTGACTGTGGAATATTTAGGAGCGAGGAAATTTCACGACTGGATTTGTTGCACAAGTGGCATCCTATGACAGTTCCACGTTGGAATTTACTGAGGTCCTGAGAGCGGCCCATTCTTTCACAAATGTCTTGTTTCACAGTCTGCATGCCTGAGTGCTTGAATTTATACACCTGGGGCCAGGCCAAGTGATTAGAACACCTAATTCTGATCATTTGAATTGGTGAGCGAATACTTTTGGCAATTTAGTGTAGTTTGGAGATACGGTATGTAAGCTTGACGGAGGAATTTTGTCTGGTGCGTAAAAATATAATTATTATGTATAGAAGGAGCTAAACCAGCACGATGCTGTCCCTAAACAACAAATTCAAAGCAAACCACTAAATGAGTACAATTATGTGTAACTTCACACATAAGAATGCAAAGCTAAGGTGTAAAATTTTTCACTGTTCATTGTACTACATGAATGTGATTTAATTTGTTAATTGTAATATTTGAAATTTAATTTGACCCCAGGAAAAGTAGCTGACGCAGTTCGCTGCTGATGCTAATGGGGATCTAACAAATAAACAAATAAACATTAAGTGAAAATAAGTATAAAAACTCCAAAAAAGTTAAAGTGCATTTACAAGGTTATTTGTTTTTTTCTGCTTTTCATGTGTAGAAATTCGGAAACTATCATTAACAGAGCCGCTTCCAGCAGAACAAACTAATAAAAATGTCTTTTTCCCCTCTTGAAGACTTTCACATATTCACTGTAAAAAGCAGCAAAGCTCATGCTGTGGATGTTAAAAAAAAATTAAAAGAATAGAAAACCTCTCAGTTCTCTTTAAAAAGATTTGGCAGGCTAAATAATGACTTGGTAGGGAGCCCACACTTTTCACAAGCACTACAATTTTTCTTTAATTTTTTTTTCCGTTCCTTCATATCATAGAATTGAAAGGGATGAAAAAAAACAACAAACTAATTTTTTGTTACCGTTTTCTCCGTTCATTTTTCACTTTAGAATAATAATTTTTAAAAAATTCCCAAACTTTCTCTTTTTTATATTAAAACTTTTGCACTTTCTGATAAAAAAATGCTGATCTGCTGCAGACTGTTTTACATTTAAAGAAAAGAAATATCATTTTAAATGGAAAAGCTTTCAGATTATTCATAGAAATAGTTTCTAACTAAAATCTGTTAGGTTGTAACTTTTTTTTCTGCATAAAAGATCCATTAGAATTTCTCTCTCTTTTTTTTTCTTGTTTGTTTATCTCAACTTCTGCATAATAATCCATTCACTTTGACCATCAAATAGTTCTCTGAATGATTTTGAATTTTAGTCTGGCTTTGGTCAGCCAAATGATATTTAATAGAAGTAAATCTGCATGGTTTTAGAAAGCGTAGTAGTGATATATTTTCTTTAAGTACCCTATGAATTTTTGATGGCCTTGTTCACACATGGGAAATGGTAGAACTATTAAATGTTGGAGGTTGTCACAGAGTTCACCAGAACGAAGTGATTTGTCTTCTGCTGTTCCACAAAAATAACTTTTTTTACCCCATGATATTTGATTTAAGACTTTCAAGCTTGAACCTCATTACAGTTAAAACAGTGAGATGTGAAAAGCAAATAACGATGGTCTTCTATAAAAATGTGAGTTTTAAGATCAGTTTTCATTTGTAGGGCTGAAGGATAAAAAAATATGTAACAAAAAGGTACTTTTGTCAGTTTGAGTGTGAGGTTGCGGACACACGAGCATGTATGCAATTTGAAAAAAATATTTATTTCTTTGAACAACTCAAATTTTGAGAACAAACCATAAAGTCAACCGGAAGTCTAAAGAAGACATAAGACAACCTTGCAAATTAACTTAGACAAAAGACACGTTACATACAGTCAGGAGGAGGAGACAATGAGACACACGTGTGACACATTAGGAGGCAGCTGGCAATCACCAGAACAAAGGCAGACACAAAAGGGAACTCGTGACATTTGAAATGAGAGGGAAGTCAGTATTCCTAAAGAAAACGGGAAATAAACCTGAAATATAACAAAGCCACTGACTAAGACCTGAAACCCTGACAAAGTCGGAACTTACCTCTCAAAATATAATATCTTGTCTTGCACATCAACTCAAAAAAAAGACAAAAACCTTTTAATCATTTGGGTGAATAGGACGACCTAGAAATGCCTAAATGAACTCAGTGAAAATTTCAGTGGAAATAGTTTCTACCTTTTTGAAAAAAAAATAAACATCATTGTTCCAAGAAGCGAGAAACCATTGCCAGTACATAATTTACTTTACATGAGATTTTTTTGCCCACTTGCACAAGTTTTTGCATTTTCCAGAACATCTGTTCAAGCTGCATCTCCCATTTGGTGCTTTACTCCTAAAATGAGTCAAACTCCTCCGGAGTTTTAGTCTTAGAGACGGCAGAGTCATGAGTCCCCATCAGTATTAGGAGAACAAACTGCTGCTTCGAGTGATTTCGCTCCAACTCATGCATCTGCTGTGTTCGCACACTTGTTCTATATTTAAGGGAATTTTGCAAAAGCACATTTTCTCCATCACAAGAGAGCAAAGCGTATCTGTGTGTCGTTTGAAACTCTCATAATCTGCCCTCAGAGGCATTTCCACAACAAATTAGCCCACTACGTTTCATGTTTTAATTACAGTTTGCCCTTCAGATCAAAATTTAGTTTAGCAGTCTTGGTGGATTTCACACTGTCCAATAATAATACTCCCGACACTCTGCCACACTCATATTTTTATCTCTCCTCTCTGGAGTTGTGAAATGTGCCTGTCAGTCTAATTTGTTGGTGAACAGCCAGACATTGACCAAAATAACATTTTCTTTTTATTTGTGGATAACTAAAGTACATAATTGCTTCTTTTTGTAACCTGGGAACAGGAATGAACTGGTCATCGGGGCAATTCATCAATGGGGATTTTCAAACAAACAAGCCGATTTTTTCTCTCTCTCACTTTTTTTTTTCCCTTTCCGTTCATTTTTTAGAAAACATGACCTTCTTTCCAGTTTTGAACTGTGAACATGATGGACTATTGTTGGGTAGTTCTTTTTAGAACAGAACTTGCTTTGGTAAAATGACTTAATTAACATAAATTGAAAATATAATAATTTAATAAGATATGTTTTTCATAAATTACTCCATCTGTCAGTTTGTATTCTTTTGTAGAACACTCATTTGAAAAAACTGCATTCAAATTTCCCTTTATGTAATTCATTACAAGTTTTCGCGATGGCTCGCAGACGTAGATGCTACAGATGCTGGCAATAACGCAGGTCCTCAAGTTATTGCCGACGTAGGTATTGCCGACGTAGGTATCGCCGACGTTACCGTCGTAGACGCTGATACTGTCTTTAACATCTTCATGTCACGCAATTTAAAATGAGAAAGTGAGTTTGTGTATCCCTCATTCGTCCAGAATATCCATCTGATAGAACAGACCTGAGAACTGGTTCTATATAAACTAAACTGAGTTAGTATGTATACATTTAGTATGTATAGAACCGGTTGTCAGGTCTCTTCTATCAGATTGAAAACCATTTCCGGATGGAAGTCGAAAAGTCTTGATCACCGAATGCTACGTATGTCCAAAGACAACTTTAAAGTCTTTTCCACGATGTATTACAGTACAGATATTTATTAACTGCAAAATATACAGTTAATTTTAGGAATTAGTGAAATGGACTTTTTGAATTGAATGAGGTAAAAAAAAAAAGTAAAAGCTCAAATAGTGTAAATATGAAAAATGCATATTGTAGCCCAATGTGTGTAATAATAATACATTTTATTTCTAAGGCGCCTTTCTAGCACTCAAGGTCGCCGTACATCACAATAAAAATATGAAGAAATACAGTAATAGTTAAAAACAACATAAAATAATAAATACATACAAATTTAAAAAAATATTAGTATAAAAAACATAGATTTAAGAAAGAGAATAAGCTCAATACAATAAGTGTAATACAGTATTTTTTAATATACTTAAATAATCCCTGACAGGAAAATTTGTGTGCTGCACTACACCGCAGCAGGCTGCCACCTATGACAGCGTCAATGGTGGGAGAAACGGGGGGTTAGGTGTCTTCTCATAGGACCTTAGACATGAACTCAGTGGGATGCAAACCCACAAACTTCTGGTTAACTTCCGGTCCGCGGGCAAACACTCTAACCACTGAGCCACCTTCTCCCCTCTATATCAATAAAGTTTGTGAAAAAGAAAAAAAAAAATGGAAAAAAAAATGGTACATAAGTATATTAGAAAACCTATACATATATATATTTATAAAAAGTTTCTTTCAGTATTCATTTGCATCCAGAGAGAAGACAGAAATTTGAGAACCTCATTGTCCTTCTTGAGAACAAACTTTTCTGGAAAAGAAACACAGAAGTTGTTGAAATGGTACAAACTCCCTGACTACACCAGTTGTATTGCGTATGTTCAATAAATCTGTTGCATTAAATGCAACCAGCTTGCAGGCCATCTGTTGACATGGCAGCATCACTGCTAAAGACTTAAGAAAACTAAACAAACTGATCGAGAACTTTTGGCTTTGTGCTGAAAATAACTTTAAATCAAACACAGTAGTTTAGAAAAAAACTTGTTTTTGTTGTACTCATTTTAGAAAACTACACTATAAAATGCGGCAACATTGCAACAACAAGTGAGAAGTATTATGGTTAGGGATGGGTTAGCGAGGATGGAATTGCTTGCAAGAAATTTGCTAATTGCGTAGATTTCTAAAATGCGTACAACATTTAAAAAATATATAAAAAAAGAAGTCACACTTTATAGACAAAAAAATTTAATACAAGTGTAATTGATTATAAGAAAATGCTAATCTTAGCTTGTTGGATAGTTCTAAAAATAAATGCAAGAGTGGCACGCCAACAACTATCTTCATGTCTTCCTTCACTGTATCCATGAACCTCCATTTTGATCTTCCTCTAGTCCTTTTTCCTGGGGGTTCCAAACCCAGTATCCTTCTTCCTATGTACTCTCTCTCTCTTCTCTGCACATGCCCAAACCACCTCTCTGACTTTATCTCCAAAACCTCTTACATGTGCTGTTCCTCTGATATGTGCATTCCTGATCCTGTCCTTCCTGCTCACTCCCAAAGAGATCCTCAGCATCTTCATCTCTGCTACCTCAATTTCTGTTTCTTGTCTTTTCCTCAGTGCCACTGTCTCTAGACCAAACAGCATGGCCAGTCTCACAACAATTTTGTAAACTTTCCCTTTAATTTTACATCAAATTCTTCTATCACACATCACATCTCTTTTCTTCACCCGTTCCAGCCTGCCTGCACACGCTTCTTCACCTCTTTTCCACACTCTCCATTGCTCTGGCCTGTTGATCCAAATACTTAGGATTTACATTTTTGCAATTAAGCTACACAAATAAAATAGTGTGAAAATTCAACTACGTTAGTAATTAAAGAATTTAGCTTCTGTTATGTCTGAACATTGATGAAATGGATTTGTTTTTAACATATTCATAAGGAAGCTGCACCCATTTTAATTTTGAAGGGAAAAAAGATGACTGTCTTTTTTTTTTTTTTTTTATCAATATAGTAAAGGCTTCCAGTTCAGACACAGACTGCAGGTGCTGCTGCTGCTCTGATGATGCTTCAACTCTATCTTATCCCCTCAAGGCATCAAATACTGCTGTTTTTCAAAGCCTGTTGCATCTCCAATACACAGTCAGAATATCCTTTGGGGTACCTTGATGCATTACTCATGGCACTATGGAGCAAATACAGCGAAGTCAGCCTCGAGTGCTTATTCAAAAAACAAACTTGAGAATGTTCACGAGGTAGGGGGAATGTTGCAAGCTACAGAAATAAAGTTTTAAACCAGTGTGTAATCTGTATTTTATGTTAAAAACATCGCTGGAAGTAATTGTGTTTTTACTGTATGTGTTCACTAAATCTTTTTTTTTTTTTTTAGCACTCAGCGCTTTTCATTAGCATTAGTTGGTGATCGAGTAGCATTCGCACCTTTGTTTGACTACCACTGCTCCGTGTTGGCTTTCTTTTTGATCGATGTAATCTTGAATCATGTTTCACGCCATTGGAAAAGAATAAAGTGTCCTCACCATGTCAGTGACGGATTGGGAGGAAGGATTCTGTGGCTGGGGAGATGGACGTCTCGATTTTTCGGATTTCGCCCTGCTATCTAACCACAGATAAGCAACAGTATTGTCATGAACCTCCTCTCATCTGGATCCATCCCTCCTATAGTGCTGTCAGCCCTAATTTGGCACACCTAGTCCCAATCCCCAGGTGTGTCTTATGTTCCTTTGGACTATTTGAGCCCTGGTGTCGTTCACTTCCCTGCTGGAGCATTCGTCTGTATTCCGTCAATTCCCCTTGGTTCCTGGTGCACCCTGCTTTCCTGTAGAGCTGTATAGCTTTGATCCTCATGCTGCTGAGCTCTTACCCTTAGCTCCTGACGCACCTTACCTTCCTGCTGAGCTTCTTCCTTCTGGTTCCACATCATTCTGCCGAGCTTCTATACCGGGTCCCTTTCGTCACCCAGTCTAGCCATATCCCAGTGGTCACTACGACGTCCAGCCGGGGTGTCCTTCTGGTCATTCATCGTACACAGTTCTGCTTGGTTCTTCATTTCCACCAATAATCTGGTTAAAACTGGCATTGCATTTGGGTCTGACTTCACACATCATGACCAAGCTTGACAAATAGGTTCCATTCTTCATGTGAAGACACACACTACTGTACAGTCACCCTAAGTGTACCACCTGCTTCTCCTCTGTTGGTCGGATCCCAATAGTAAAACTCCTCTTTGCCCAATGTCATCCTTCTGCTTCTACAGCACTTTATGTTTTGTGAAAGTTGTAGTTTACTTTACGCACCTTCTGCTCGTGTTGTCCACTTTTAGGTCCATTTTTGATTACTCATCACAACGTAGCTGATTTATGACACCAGAGTTCTCAGATACACCTTTTTATAGGTCACCCAACTGCAGCTGTATTTGGAAAAACAGAAAATGCTTGCCGCAGTTTTTGTGAAAGTCAACACATGAGCAATGCACTGTGGGTAACGTTCAGCTCATGTTAAAAAATTAAGAGTATTTGCATATGTTTTAAGGGTGGATTTGTATAATACTAACGTCTGTTGATATAAAGTGTACTTATATCCGTATGAGTGTGTAGCAGTGGGTTAGTGAGGTTACGTTGTAGGTATGCTTAGGTTTTTTTTATTAATAAACCTTAAAGAATGCCAATTAATGAATAGCTGGCGGCGTTGGCTCATTGGTAGAAAGTCCGTCCTTGGACCGGAAAAGCTGGTTTGATTCCCTTTGAACGCTCTAGGTGTTCCTTAAGTAGACACCTCCCCCTCGAGTTACTCCCACAATTTGCACTGCCGTGGCTCCCTGATGCGGTACAATGCAGCAAAAGTAATTTCCCCATTGGTTAAAAAGAAAAGTTTA
This sequence comes from Neostethus bicornis, assembly GCA_902685375.1. Taxonomy (NCBI): domain Eukaryota; kingdom Metazoa; phylum Chordata; class Actinopteri; order Atheriniformes; family Phallostethidae; genus Neostethus; species Neostethus bicornis. Next base: position 5,232,609 of record CACRXE010000076.1, on the reverse strand, counting down.
TCTTTTTAAATGGCACATAACCACTTTAAAGGGAGACGGTGGCTCAGTGGTAGAGCGTTCGCTGCGGACCGGTAGTTAACCGGAAATTTGCATGTTCGATTCCCACTGAGTGCACGTCTAGGATCCTTGGAGAAGACACCTAACCCCCTGTTTCTTCCACCATTGGCACTGTTGTGGCAGCCTGCTGCGGTGTAGGAGTGCAGCACGCAAACTTCCCCGTTGAGGGATGAGTAGAGTAAATAAAAATAAAACAAAAATAAATTAAAGGTGTTCAAATCAGAGCAGAGGGTTCTTTCTACATGTACATGTCATGAATGTAATTTAGATCTGATCAGTCTGTCATGGGATGGGAATTAACGCCTCCAAACCCGAGACCATGGTCCTCACCCGGAAAAGGGTGGATTGCCCCCTGCAGTTCAGGGACAGAGACAAAGTCCTGCCCCAAGTGGATGAGTTTAAGTATCTCAGGGTCTTGTTCACGAGTGGGGGTAGGATGGAGCGGGAGATCGACAGGCGGATCGGTGCGGCATCAGCAATAACTAGGACGCTGTATTGGTCCGTTGTGGTAAAACGAGAGCTGAGTCGAAAAGCAAAGCTCTCAATTTACAAGTCGATCTACGTTACAACCCTCACCTATGGTCACCAGCTGTGGGTGGTGACCGAAAGAATGAGATTGCGGGTACAAGCAAATGAGCTTCCTCCGCAGGGTGCCTGGGCTCTCATTCAGAGATCGGGTGAGGAGCTCTGCCTTCCGAGAGGAGCTCGGTGTCGAGCCACTCCTTCTCCAAGTCGAGAGGAGCCAGATGGGGTGGTTCGGGCATCTGGTCAAGATGCCCCCCGAGCGCCTCGCGGGCAAGATGTTTCAGGCACGTCCCACCGGGAGGAGACTAAGGGGCAGACCCCGGACTCGCTGGAGAGACAATGTCTCACAGCTGGCCGGGGAATGACTTGGGATCCTCCCGTGTGAGCTGGAGGATGCAGCTGGGGTGAGAGAGGCCTGGGCTGCCCGTTTAAGGCTGTTTCCCCCCGCGACCCGACCCCGGAAAAAGCGGAAGATGACAGAACGAAATGGAACGGACAGGTAAATAAACACAAAGGTAAAACTGCATTAATTCTTTGTTAAAAAGTAAATGTACCTATTTCTACGTGCACATGCACACTCAAGAAAAAAAAAAGGCATTTATTTTCATTACCTCTTTGTAAAATTGAAATACAATGGTTTGCTTTTTTTCACAGAAATTGAGTGTATTATCAAAAATCCAATGAAGTCATTTCCTGTGCATTTTCTTTAACAGGTGGCCATTGTGGGCATGCAAAACCGGATTTAAATTAGTTATTTCAGTGTGATCCTGTGTTGAAGCCTTTTTTGAAAGAAAAGATGCTGAATTTGTTAAAGGAAAAACAAAATGAACGCCCTCGGTCCATCGGCTGCCAGAACATTCCTCCACTGAGCCTTCCTTTGCTGAGAGTCTCAATCAGTTCTGGCAAAAGGATGCTGCACATATTGGAGTAGGCTGATTGGCTTCCACGTCTTGGCCGATGAAAAGGGGGAGGGAAAAAAATGGAATGGTTAGTGATTAAATTCATTGGCAGCCTGAGTAACACAACACGACACTCACACACGTTTGTCTGTATTTTTATTGTTGGACTGTAATCCTGTTAATGAAAAATGTGCTGTTTTTCACAGCCATTGGCATGAGGACGCCAGCCCTCTCTGGAGGGAGTGGAGGTGGGATGAGTGTTTGTCTGCCAGAAAAGGGACACATTAATAAGAAAATGTCGCAATCAACCAACGAATTTATGTTTTGGACACAAAGTGTGGCTTACCTGTTTGGATCTAATTTGATTGAAGATGTTAAACTTCACACATATACCCCAATCTGTTGAAACCTGGACGACAACATGGTTTAAAATGTTTAGTGGAACATTTAATATTCTTACATGTGGTGTGAACATGTGGAGCTTTGACATCACTATTACTCTAAGTTTTAGTTGTAGAGATTGTTTTGTAATAATCATGACAAGATGTGTCCGGCATTTTGCCTGAAATCAGCTGGGATAGGTTTTGGCACCTCCGCGATTAGTGCTTCCAAATCCGAGACCATGGTCCTCGCCCGGAGAAGAGTGGAATGCCCCCTACGGGTCAGAGACAGGGTCCTGCCCCAAGTGGAGGAGTTTAAGTATCTTGGGGTTTTGTTCACAAGTGGGGGAATGATGAAACGGGAGATCGACAGGCGGATCGGTGCAGCGTCAGCAATAACTAGGACGCTGCATCGGCCCGTTGTGGTAAAGAGAGCTTAGCCGAAAAGCAAAGCTCTCGATTTACAAGTTAATCTACGTTCCAACCCTCACCTATGGTCACCATCTGTGAGTGGTGACCGAAAGAATGAGATCGCGGATACAAGCGGATAAAATGAGCTCCCTCTGCAGGGTGGTTGGGATCAGGTGAGGAGCTCTGCCATCTGGGAGGAGCTCGGTGTCGAGCCACTCCTCCTCCAGGTCGTAGGAGCCAGATGGGGTGGTTCGGGCATCTGGTCAGTATGCCCCCCGAGCGCCTCGCGGGTGAGGTGTTTTGGGCACGTCCCACCGGGGGGAGGCCAAGGGGCAGACCCCGGACCCGCTGGAGAGACTATGTCTCACAGCTGGCCCGGGAATGACTTGGGATCCTTCCGGGTGAGCTGGAGGATGCAGCCGGGGTGAGAGACGCCTCGGCGTCCCGTTTCAGGCTGTTGCCCCCCTTGACCCGGCCCCAGAACAAGCGGAAGATGACAAAACAGAACGGAACCCATGCGATCCCTTCAGTGAAACTTTTGTTCAGTTTCAATTCAGCTTCACAAAATTAAAAAATAAAAAAAAAATCACACACACACACAAACACGTGCAATTAAAAGTTCGAACAAAGAAATGTTAGATGTTGCAAATTTTATTCCTGTTGGGACATTTTTTCTTTTTCTGGTTGTAAGCTTCAAACTATTATTTGTGTTCCCACAAATCCATCTGAATTTGACCTTGTTTGGTTCTGAATGAATCAAATGACTGCTGAACTGCTGCATGGATGAGCAAATGTTTAATCCACTGTACAAATGAACACACGCATTACATGGAAAATTAGACTTTTTTAACTGAGATGAGACAACCTATGCCCCTCCATCTGGAACCAGATTTGATCTGAATTACTTTGAGGATTGGCCATGTCTAATTAATGAAGTCATTCAGGTATAAAACCCATGTTTTGAGTTTTGTCTCCATGGAAGATTAGTTTAACGTTCTCTGGCTGCAATCTACATGAGAGAGAGGCATGTTCTCAGATATTGATGGTAACAACATGTTGGGTTGTTAAAATGTTCATTGTAAGTAGTTAAAAAGCATGAGGGACAAAAGTTTCTTCATTTGTCGTAGAGCAGGTAGGAGACAAATTTCCGTGATGCTGGCCCCTCTTAAGAAAAGTATATAAACAAAAATGAGCAAAAAACATGTCAACCATTTGTGCTGTAACAATGTTTGTGCTATTTTAGTTTTTTTTTAAAGATATTTACGATCATCCAGCCCCTCATTCCGCCTAAAAATGCAAGAAAACTCCTAAAAATGGTATCAATTGTTTGTGCTACGTTTGTGCTGGTATGTGCTGTAAAAAAATTATTTGTGCTATTTTAGTTTGTTTTTATTGTAAGAAATACAATTTGGACAAATACGTCATCCAGACCTTCATTTATTTCTGGGCGTCGACATCTTTGATGACATCTTCGTCCAAATCGTTTAAACCATTTTTATGAGTTTTCTTGCATTTTTTAAAAATAAAACAATGCATCTATGAACCTCCTCTTTGGTCTTCCTCCAGGCCTCTTTCCTAGTGGTTCCAAACCCAGCATTTTTCTTCCGATGTACTCTCGCTCGCTCTCCTCTACACAAGTCTTTTGCACATGCAAAAACTAAAAACATCCTCCAAATTTCACCATGTAGGCTAGTTGTAGTTGCAAACACTACAGCAGCCAAGGATGAAAGCTATTGATATTAATTTTTATCATTTATGGCAACCTCATGTTCAGTGGTGGCTCAGTGGTTGGAGCGTTCGCCTGCGGACCGGAAGTTAACCGTAAGTTTGCGGGTTAGCATCCTACTCAGTTCACGTCTAGGGTCATTGGAAAAGACACTCAATCCCCTGTTTCTCCCATCATTGGCGCCGTTATAAGTGGCAGCCTGATGCGGTGTGATGCAGCACACAAATTTCGGAGTGAGGGATGAATAAAGTATATTCAAATAAAAATAATTAAATAAAAAAGAAGAAGTTTGAAAAAAATAAGATTTGTATAAATGTTTTGATGAATAAAATTCTGAGGGATAAGCGGTTCAGAAGATGAAACAAATTTAAAATTCATGTTTTAGTCCCTTTAGGAAACCAGCAAATCAAATTTAAAAAATGTCTTTTCATTTTTTTGCCAGTCCTAAATTTAATTTTGCAATATTCCTATAAAATTTAGTTCTTGTAACTTATGTTCAAACATTTGGTTTACCTTGCAAAACTTGTAAACTTCTTCTAGAAACACGTGTATGACCAGATTTCTCACAATTGTTTTGTTTTCTCAGCAGATGGCTGCACATTCGTCTTTATATTCTTGGTCTGAGTGTACCATATTGAGCTACAAGAGCTACAACATGCCCACCAATAACAGGATTGGCAAAGAAAATAAAATCCTTTTTTTAATGTTAGTCAGAAAAAAAGCCTTTAAAGTCCTGCACAAACTTTATTATGAATCTGTTGCAATGAGTTTAGGATTTGGTTTGGGTCACAGCACCTGAATGAAAGCTAGATTTGTACTTTTTTTTATTTTACTAGCAAGATTTGACCGTTTGAAGTGATTATCTAATTGCAATAAAACAACTATATGAAACTTTTTTCAGCCAGTGAAAACTTTTATATTTGGTTGGAGGCATTGTTTTTACACACATTTTATTATATTTCTCCTTTAATTTGCCCATCGTGCTCCCTCCTTTCTGCTTTCCTGGAACTCTTCATGTGTGGTTTAATTGGAAAGCTGTGGGTCTTGTATGTGGGGCGCTCTTATCCAAATTGAGCAGATCATCCAGTAATAGCTCCTAAACACAGAAGAAAATTAGAGTATTTTCAAGCCAAGCACAGACGCTAATTTAAAATACATTTACTCAACATGCATTTTATTTATTTTTATTTTAATATTTTTGGCTAAACAGCTCCACTTGAACTGAACTTACCTAGCGATACACTTTCCAATCCTGCTGCTACTCTAGTACTTCTCAGTGAAGAATATAAAGCGTACAAATTCCTGATTTAATAGGAAAACTCAAATTGTTAATTTAGATTTTTTCCACCAGCTGCTTCACATTGTTGAAAAAAAGAGCTCACTATTTTTTTTTTTCTCAGTCACTGTTGTGATAAACGGGTAAAATACCCAGATAGTTTCAACATGCGCACTACTTGTGGTGTGAGGCCTTTTAGGCCTGCTTGTTTGTTTTTTTTTTCTCCCCAAAACTCACAGGTGCTGGATGGCTTCTAACGGGAGGATTGGCTGATTGCTCCCAGCTGCACAGACTTACCGGTGGCTATAAAAGACCTGGTGTCACCCACAGTCTCTGTCAGGTCTTCAACGATTCTAGTGGTAAACTGACAACCTCTAAGCTGAGTCAAATTTTGATATCAGACTAATTTTCTTATTCTCCTCACAGGAACCTTCAGCCCTTCCTCTTGGCCATCCAGCACTGCCTGAAGCCGTTATCTCTCTGCTGTGGATTCCTTTGTTCAACACTTAATAAACTGTTAAACCTGCATTTGGATCCTCCTCATTCCCTCTCCTACACAACAGAAGACCTGACCAGAATGGATCCAGCGGGTTCTGCATCACCCTCAGTGTCAGAGATTCTGACCCGACAAGGAATATTCCTGGGACAACAACAACAGGCCATAAAGGCCCTTATGGACGAAAATACTCAATTAAAAACACAGTTACAGGCTTTAACAGACAAAGTAAATAATCTAAGTTCTCTTTTTCTGTCCACAGCCTCGGCACCTCCTTCAGCTATGCCCAGCCCACTCATGGACCACCATATTACGGACCCGGAACCTTTCCATGGAACCCTGGGGAAATGTCGTGGGTTCCTCTTGCAGTGTTCAAATGTCTTTGCTCTAAGACCACGGACTTTCGAATCAGACAAAGTTAAGAATTTGTACATTGTGGGTCTTCTTCGGGGCAGGGCACTGGAGTGGGCCGAGGCCGAAGACGCGGCAGCCCCCCTGGCTGATCGCTCAACATCTGATTTTCTGAGTTTATTCAGAACCATGTTCGAGGTGCCGGACCGGGCTGGAGATGCCTCCCAGCGTCTACTCCACCTTTCCCAGGGAACTCTATCTGTGGCGGAGTTCTCCATCTCATTCCGGACCCTAGCAGTAGAGGCTGGCTGGGGACAGAAGGCACTAAGAGGGGTGTTCCTAAATGCCCTGAATGATCCTCTGAAGGATGAGCTAGCTGGCAGGGGGACCCCATCCACATTGGAGGAACTCATTTCCCTGGCAATACAGTTAGACAACCGTCAAAGAGAGAAACGATATGAAGATACCCGTTGCCCCTCATTAATTCGGCGTTTGAGCTACTTCAGGGAGCCCGGGTCTTTACAAAACTCGATCTGCGTTGCGCCTACCATCTTGTCCGAATGCGGGAGGGGGACGAGTGGAAGACGGCGTTCAACACCCACCTGGGCCAATTCGAATACTTGGTCATGCCTTTCGGGTTAACTAACGCTCCCGCAGTCTTCCAGGCATTCATTAACGATGTGCTCCGTGACTTCCTTAATCGTTTTGTCTTTGTTTATCTGGACGACATTCTTATTTTTTCGCCCACTGTTGAGGAGCACATCGTCCATGTCCGTGCGGTACTCCAGCGACTCCTTGAGAATCGTCTGTTTGTAAAGGCTGAGAAGTGCGAGTTCCATTCTCAGTCCGTCAACTTCCTTGGTTTTATTGTACACGCTGGGCAGGTTTGCCCGGACCCCGAAAAAGTTAGCGCGGTGGCTGAGTGGCCTCGACCCAACACCCGTCGCAAACTACAACAATTTCTGGGTTTCGCAAATTTTTACAGGCGTTTCATTCGCAATTACAGTCAGGTAGCTCTTCCCCTTACCCAGCTTACTTTCACAGCCAGACCGTTCGTTTGGTCTCCTCAAGCAGAGGGTGCATTCACTGAGCTTAAAAAGAGGTTTACCTCGGCCCCCATTCTGGTCCAGCCCGACCCCTTGAGGCAGTTTATTGTGGAGGTGGACGCCTCGGATTCAGGGGTGGGTGCTGTGCTGTCCCAATACCATCAGGAGGATGGCAAACTCCATCCCTGTGCCTTTTTCTCTAAGCGTCTCTCTGCAGCTGAACAAAACTACGATGTGGGGAATAGAGAACTGCTCGCAGTCAAACTGGCACTCGAGGAATGGAGGCACTGGCTCGAGGGCGCAGAACACCCATTCGTGGTCTGGACAGACCACAAAAACCTCGCTTACATCCAAGCAGCTAAGAGACTCAACTCTCGACAGGCCCGGTGGCAGCTGTTCTTTACACGCTTTAATTTTACCCTCACTTACAGGCCGGGCAACCGCAATACCAAACCTGACGCCCTCTCCCGCCTGCATGATGGTCATCAGTCCAGATCGGAGCCGGAGCCCATTCTACCCCCCTCCTGCGTCATTGGGGCGATCACTTGGGAGATCGAGACTGCAATAAGGGATGGTCTGCAGCATGATCCGGACCCAGGTACTGGCCCAGCTAACCGTTCGTATGTGCCATCCTCTGCCCGCTCCCAGGTTCTCCTATGGGCACATGCATCCCGGTGGTCCTGTCACCCTGGGATTCGCCGTACAATGGCGCTTCTTCAGCGGCGGTTCTGGTGGCCAACGATGGAGGCAGACACTAGGAATTTTGTCGCTGCCTGTTCTGCCTGTTCCCGGGGCAAGGTCCCTCATTGTCCTCCTGCGGGGCTGCTCCATCCCCTACCGGTTCCCAGTCGTCCCTGGTCCCATATCGCACTGGACTTTGTGACCGGACTCCCTCCCTCAGAAGGTAACACTGTTGTGGTCACGATTGTGGACCGATTCTCCAAAGCTGTACATCTGGTGCCTCTTCCTAAACTCCCTTCAGCCTTGGAGACTGCCCAGCTCATGGTGACCCATGTGTTCCGTCTGCATGGTATCCCTCTGGACATAGTCTCTGACCGGGGTCCGCAATTCACATCAGCTGTTTGGAAGTCCTTCTGTAAGGCGCTGGGGGCTTCCGTCAGCTTGTCATCTGGCTTCCACCCCCAATCCAACGGCCAGTCGGAGCGGGCTAACCAACACCTGGAATCCACATTACGGTGCGTGTTGGCCTCTGCCCAGTCCACGTGGTCGTCTCATCTCCCGTGGATTGAGTATGCCCATAATTCCCAAGTTAGTTCCTCCACAGGATTGTCCCCGTTCGAGGCTTCTCTGGGTTACCAACCCCCATTGTTCCCGGATCAGGAACAGGAGCTGGCCGTCCCTTCGGTGCAGCTCCATATCAGACGGTGTCGTCGGATCTGGAGGAAAACTAGGAGGGCCCTCCAAGAGGCCTGCGGCCGGGCTCGGCGCCAAGCTAATCGCCACCGTCAGCCAGCCCCAGCATATCAGGTTGGTCAGTCTGTCCTTCTGTCTACCAGGAACATTCCCCTCAGGGCAGAGTCTCGCAAGCTTTCACCCCGCTTCATTGGCCCTTTCCGGATCCTGCGGCTGGTCAACCCGGTCTCGGTAAAGCTCGCCCTGCCCTCTTCCATGAAGGTACATCCTGTGTTCCACGTCTCTCAGATCAAACCGGTTTCTACCAGTCCCCTCCAGCCTCCTTCTGCTCCCCCTCCACCTCCTCGCCTTGTCGACGGCTCGGATGCGTACACGGTCAACCGTCTTTTGGATGTTCGTCGCCGAGGTCGGGGTCTACAGTACCTCGTGGACTGGGAGGGTTATGGCCCGGAGGAACGGTGCTGGGTGCCCCGTTCAGCGATCCTGGACCCTGGCTTGGTCTGGGACTTTCACCGCTGCTTTCCGGACAGGCCTGGTGGTCCGCCAGGTGGCGTCCGTAGAGGGGGGGGTACTGTGGTGTGAGGCCTTTTAGGCCTGCTTGTTTGTTTTTTTTTTCTCCCCAAAACTCACAGGTGCTGGATGGCTTCTAACGGGAGGATTGGCTGATTGCTCCCAGCTGCACAGACTTACCGGTGGCTATAAAAGACCTGGTGTCACCCACAGTCTCTGTCAGGTCTTCAACGATTCTAGTGGTAAACTGACAACCTCTAAGCTGAGTCAAATTTTGATATCAGACTAATTTTCTTATTCTCCTCACAGGAACCTTCAGCCCTTCCTCTTGGCCATCCAGCACTGCCTGAAGCCGTTATCTCTCTGCTGTGGATTCCTTTGTTCAACACTTAATAAACTGTTAAACCTGCATTTGGATCCTCCTCATTCCCTCTCCTACACAACACTACTATTGTTTTGTTACCGGGTCAAAAAGATCTACGACTAAAAAAACCTGGAAATTCTGTGTTAGGGAGAAAATATAAATACTTAATTGGTAGCCACTTCTTTTGTTACTTATTTTACTTCTATAATTCAAAAGTCTTTAGTTACTGTGATCCCCAGCTGCGGGCAATTCCTGGCCAGTTGTGTGACACAGTGTCATGTTAATCGAGGAATGTGTTGATATGTTTGCTGAGCATCCCCCACCTTTATAATAAATAAGTAGGGTCTGCGACTTTCCTTTTCTGATTCTGATGTGTTCTGTGGTTGTGACAGAAAAATTTGGTATGAATGTGGGACTAAATCAGGATCTGCTTCTAGACCAAGCATCAGCAAACTACGACCCGCGGCTCCCATGTGGCCCGTTAAACGTTTTATTCCGGTCCGCCAAACTTGAAAAAAAGGAAATGAATAAACCTTGTAACAATGATAAAATGAATAATGAATGGAGCAGTAATGGAGCAGTTATGAATAAACCTTATTTCCCCTGCAATTCTGATGTATCTTCACTAGATGGCGGACTCTACGATATGGAACGCCATCTGGCCCACTATATGCACATAAAGAAGCATGTTAGATGTTAAAAACAAGCAAAATGTTACATCAAGCGCTTAGATTTCAACCCTAGAGCCGCTAAATGCACGTTTTTAAGCGCTATTGCACTAGATTTCAGATCTAGTGCTGCTAGATTTTAAATTTAACGCTGTAGATGTAACATTTAGCGTGCTTGCATCGCTACTACTTCCCCCCTACTATGTAAGAACACATCTCTTTTTGTTTTTCACAAGTCTATAAGCAAAGCAGACAGGGACACATTCTTTCATAGATGATCCAGTCTGTGGAGAATGATGCCCTTGTGACAAGTAAAAAAAAAGTCTCTCATTTGTTTTCCGGTCAGGTTTATGATAAAAATGAATAACTTTTCCATGTAAAATATGCATCTAAATATTACAGGTGCCAAACATAATCCAGAATATTTCAATAGGGACACATTGTTGAATTTAATTAAATACTTGTTCCATGTAAGCCGTGATTATTGTTGTTATAAATGTAATTTATTGGTACACCTTGGTTTAAGCCATTAGCAAATACAAATGCAGGGGCTCCGAATCTAATTTAAAGATTGTACGAGACTAAGGACCAAAATACGCATGTTTTTTTTCTGACGTAGAACGCAACTTTATTTTTGATGTTTCAAAATGATGCGTAAAATACCAGGAAGGCCATCATACGTAAAAAAAAAAAAAAGGGGGGGACAAGAGAAACTTTTGTCAACATTGTTGCTAAATATATAAAATTAAAAACAAACTAATTCATTTTTAAACACCAACAACAATCAAGAGACCTTCTTCAATTATTAAACTGGATGTTTAGTCAGTCAGTTCCATCTGTCCCTATTGGGATTGCGGGGGGTGCCATAGACCATCCCGGCTAATTTAAGGTGAAGGGCAGGGTACACCCCGAACAGGTCGCCAGTTTGTTGCGCGGCCATACACACATACAACCATCCACACACACACTCATTCCTAGGGGCAATTTTTGGCGCAGGCCAATCAACCTACCATGCATGTCTTTGGAGGGTGGGAGGAAACCGGTGTACCTGGAGGAAACCCACGCAAACACGAGGAGAACATGCAAACTCCACACAGAACTGGATTTTTATTTTTTTTTTTTCTAAATCACTTGTCTAAGACTGTGTTACGAGAGAGGGTGTCAGAGGCAATTCTCTTAATTATCAAGTCGGAAGCACAGTATACCCTGGACAGGTGACCAGTCAAATACAGGTCGACAACCAATCCCACGTTGACTCAAAGTGAGGGGCTACTTATCTGACAAAACAACCCAATGTGCATGTTTTTGGAGAGTCAAATGAAACCCTGAGAGTATCCTTACAATCATACAGTGGTGGAATGTAACAAAGTAAATGTACTTCGTTACTGTACTTAAGTAAAAAAATTGTTTATCTGTATTTTACTTAAGTAAAATTTAAGACCGGTACTTTTACTTCACTACATTTTTAGAGCAAATATCTGTACTTTTACTTCGCTACTTTTTAAAAGTGTGTTTTACATTTTTTGTTACATTTTCGTTCAGAAATTTGAAAAAATATACAGTTTTTTAGTGCATCTTGAAGCCAAAATTGCCAAAATCAAAAGGTGCAGTTGATCGGGAGAAGAAGTACCGTAATAAATTTAGGACCAATCAGAATCAAGAGTAAACATTTTCCGCATTCATTCAGTGCCAAAAAAATAACATCAAATATAACACAAATTAAAAAGAGTCAGAAGATCGTTGTTCGGTGTGTTTACTTCTAAATAAAAAGTTGAGCCATCATTACATTTTCCAAAGGGGCTGGGGCTTTGATAAAGCCAATATACAGTGACTGGGGGCCTCCCCCCAAAACATTTTTACAAATAAATGTCATTTTCCTCCATTTTGGCGCCCATTCACTGGCTATGTAAAGGTTAGCTTGACTGGCCCCCTTTGCTTTCCTTTCTTTTCTTTTTTTTTTTTTTTTTTTTTTTGTGGACCAAAAGAGGCGGGACAGATGGGTCACACCCCTGCAGAGTATTTATCCTGGTTACCATGGTGACACCCTATAGCACAAAAAAATAACATTTGGATTATGATTGTATACTTTTACTTTTTACTTAAAAAGTACAATTTACACCAATTACTTTTGTACTTTTACTGAAGTAGATTTTTTTTTTTTGGTACTTTTACATAAGTATTTTTTTTTTGCCTAATTATCTGTACTTTTACTTAAGTACAAAAAGTGAGTGCTTCATCCACCACTGCAATCAGACCATTGTTCAAAGCCTCACCAAGCCTTGAACCATCAACCTTTTTCTGTGCGGAAGAGGTGCTAACCACTTCACCATCCCACCCATTTATAAAACAAATACATATAAATAGATCAACGAGGTGAATAAATGTTCAATTGGAGCAGAGAAATGTGTTTTTTTTTTCAAGTTTCATCAAAATATGATCAGCAGCATCCAAGATACTGTGTGACAGACGGAGAGATGGAGAGATGGAGGAGTGCCGACCCTCAGTCCCACTGTGGGGGGCGACAGTCATACCAACGGCTAATTAATCAAATTATATGACAGATGGTGTTGAGGAACTATTTCCCCCACAGGACGGCTTTTAGATGAGCCGCTGGCCTCGTGGTGAAACCAAACGTCAGCACTTGACTCGAGTCCTTTTATTCTGTCCAATAAGAGATAAAAACCACAGGAGAGCCAAAGCAGGCCGACATTAGTGGAGGGCTGGAAGACAGAACAGAAGAATGATGGAAAAATATTGCTCTTTCCTTTGGATGTGATATGATCACAGCTTGGTTTTATTGCTTTGTGGAATATTGCAGGAGTGCAGAATTAGATTGGGTCTCCCCCTCTGGCTTCCACGATAAGGCCTCTAGAAAAGCCGCTTTGGATCGATCCAACAGACAAAAACGGGACAATGGAAACATAAACAGATTATGGACCTTTTGAAGAGGCTTCATTTCCAGGAAGGGGACACAGAGTAACCCCCTCCCGCTGGGTCGGTCACATATGTGCCACCTTTACCTGGCCGTTACTACTTTCAACACACAAGTATTGTAACCTATATTCATTTATTTCACGTAAAATTTGTCACATCGTTTACCTGATTTAAATTGTATTTGGTCCATTTTATGTTTTGTAAAATATATTCTGTGTGTAAAGCCGATGTTTCCAAAAAAACATGCTTAGCATTTCTGAAATATTTTTTAATCACCCTGTTAATTTAATATTCATTAAAAACATTTTTTCACAACCTACTTAGCTTTTAATACTAAATTCAATTAATTATGACACTTATTTAACCTGAGATGTTATTATAATGTTTGATTAATTATTTGCTTGATTCTTTCTAAGCAGTTGATAAGTTTGGCAATTTCACATTTTAATTGGAATTTGTTGCTTTTCAACAAAAAGAAGGTGGAAGATTTTAAGTACTTAGGATCAACAGTCCAGAGCAATGGAGAGTGTGGAAAAGAGGTGAAGAAGCGTGTTCAAGCAGGCTGGAACGGGTGGAGAAAAGTATCAAGTGTGATGTGTGACAGAAGAGTTTCAGCTAAAATGAAAGGGAAAGTGTACAAAAACCGTGGTGAGACCGGCCATGCTGTTTGGTCTCGAGACAGTAGCACTGAGAAAAAGACAGGAAACAGAGATGGAGGTAGCAGAGATGAAGATGCTGAGGATCTGTCTGAGGGTGACCAGGATGAACAGGATTAGAAATGAGTATATCAGAGGAACAGCACATGTAAGAGGTTTTAGAGATAAAGTCAGAGAGGCCAGACTGAGATGGTTTGGACATGTGCAGAGGAGAGAGAGTACATTGGAAGAAGGATGCTGGGTTTGGAACCACCAGGAAAGAGGCCTAGAGGAAGACAAAAGAGGAGGTTCATGGATACAGTGAAGGAAGAGATGAAGATAGTTGGCGTGACTGAAGAGGATACAGCAGGTAGGGTTAGATGGAAGAAACTGACTTGCTGTGGCGACCCCTGGAGGAAAATGCCGAAAGGAGAAGAAGAACAATTGGAATTTGTTGCTTTTAAAAGTTACACTAACATAATTACCCATTAGATTTAATAAAATAAAAATGTCCTGATGTGAGGCGGTAAAGTCGGCGAAGTGAAGCAACATATTTTTTTGCAAAAGGAACACAAAAGGAACACAACTTGGAGCACCACTCATGAGGTGGTGCCGGAACCTATCCCGGCAGGGTACACCTCGAGAGGCAGGGTACACCTCGAAAAGGTCCTCAGTCTGTTGCAGGACACACACTTATGGAAAACCATCCACACACACTCAATTTTGTAGCAGCTAATTAACTTAATATGCATGTTTTTGGAGGGTGGGAGGAAACTGGCGCTCCGAGAGAAAACCCCCACAGAAAGGACATACAAACTCCACACAGGAAGGACAGTGTTTCAAGCCTCGAACCCCTCCAGCACTCAAACCCCAAACCTTCTTGCTATGAGACCAATAAAAAACTTCTAAAAAAAAAAAAAAAATCCCATAAAGTTAACAGTTGTAGAAAAAAATATATAAAAGTGATAAAACTGCATCTTGACAAATTTAATGTCAGTAATGTTTCTTTCTCTTTCAAATTTTAGAGAAGCTTTGTATCTATCAAAAGCAACATTATTCACATTGTTAAGTCTTTGTCGTGGTTACCACGGTAACAGACAAACAGATGCAAAATAAAAGCAACTTTTTAATGTAAGCAATATTTTGAGCTGAAGGAGTCATTCTGACCTCTTCCTTTTTTCAGAGTGTCACACGGAAAAAAAAAAAAAAATAAATTCTTAGACTTTTTGTTCTCCCAGACGGTGAATGTCTGCTGTTGGATGTAAAGCAGGAGGAGAACGGTTTTCACATCAGTCCATAAAAGTAGCAGTAACATGAAGACATCCAGATAATGCTTTTAAACTTTTCAATTCAAAGTCAACAAACTTTTGACAAAAACTTATTCAGTTCAAAACTCTGAAACTGTTCTAATATCAGAAACATGAGGCAAACCTGAAGCAGACGTCGGACATGTTTCAGTGATTTGAAATTTGGTCATTACTGGCTTTAACTGTGATAAAAAAGCATTTCAGTAGTGACACGTTGAGCTTAAAATTGTAATTGTTCAATTTTTAATTACAATTTTCTCATTGGACAACACTGTCTGCTGTTAATAAATTTTAAATTGAATAAGTCAGCCAAAGACTATTTCTTTAACGCCAAACATCCTACGATATGTGAAAACAATCCCTCTCATCTACTGGTCAGTTACAAATGAAATAAAGAAAAACTCTTGCCCCTATCATTCTTCAACAAGACTGTGTGTTGTTCTATCCACATCCTATCCTATCTTTTAGATTTGGTCCTTCCAAGTCTGGTATTTCAGAGTCTGGTACCTCCAACTCTGATCTGCACCAGCCTCTCGCCTGCTGCTCTAGATTTGAATCTACGCTCAAGCCGCTCATAGTGTCTTGCTTGCCACGTTCCTTAACTTTTCTTTTCCTACAATAAACTGTTCGTACTTGCTTTGTACCTTTGGATCTTACCTCTTATGGCCACAATGTGCTTCACACTTTTCTCAATGGCCTGCTGAATACTCACATTGTAGATGTCGTTACTTTTTATAGTTTTTAATATTTAGTTATCGTTTTGAGCTTGAATGATACCTCCTGATTCAGTGTCTATTTATGTGGTTGATATAGTTTTGTTTCTGCATTGTGCAGATAATTACAAAGTTATTATGATTATGGATTTATTATAAGAATGTACAATCTGACAGGAATGTCTTAGCGGGCTTGTCTGTGTCAAATTCTAGCAAAACAATCAAACCTTCTGCTGTACTTGTGCAAATGGACCAATATTCCAACCAATCACAGAGTCCAGCAGTGCCATCATGATTCACAGCTGTATATTCAAATGCATTATGGCAAAGTATGTTGAAGAAAAGAGAACTTTTTTTTTTGGTGAAAATCCTTTATAACATTAATCATGCGTAGATATTCTTAAGATTTGGAAAATTTCTGTAGCCACATCGAGCTGTTTTTCTTTTTAGACCACCAGTCGAACCAGACCTGGGCGATATGTTATTGCGATAAGAATTTGTCATTCCACAATAAATCCAATATAAACAAGCTGTTTGTGATTGATTTAAGTGTACAATAACCCTGTACCCCACACCCCAACACCTTTGAGATGCTGGCAATAATGCAGGAAGGCAGAGTGGATGGAAGGTAAGCAGTGACAAGCTTATTCTGAAACTAGACTCGAGCTTTATCATCTGGATTTTTTTGGTTTAGATATCAAAAATCTAAACTGAGACGCATTTGATTAAAGAGCACAAACCCTGGTGCCAGGGGGCGTTGGCCTAGTGGTAGAGCTATCGACTGTGAGAATCTGATTCAATCCCCACCGGGTCCATGATGTCCCTGGAACCACCAGCGATGCAACTTTGACATAATATAATTGGCGAATCAGTGCGGCGTCAGCAACAGCTATAACACTGCATCGGTCTGTCAGAGTAAAGAAAAAGTTGAGCTTAAAAGCAAAGCTCTCAATTTACAAGTAGATCTACATTTCAACCCTCACCTATGGTCACCAGCTGTGGGTGGTGACCGAGAGAATGAGACCGTGGATATAAGTGGCCGAAATGAGCTTCCTCCACAGGGTGGCTGGGCTCTCACTCAGAGATCGGTTAAGGAGCTCAGCCATCCAGGAGGAGCTCGGTGTCAAGCTGCTACTCCTCCAGGTCAAGAGAAGCCAGATCCCTTCTGAGGCTGTTGCCCCTGCGACCCGGCCCCGGATGAGTGGAAGACGACGGAACAGAAGAAACTCTAAACTTAAACATTTCCTGCAAGTATAAATTATGTGAAAAAAAAAAAACATTTAATATGCATAGAACTGAAAATGAAGGAGGTTGTTTAGATTGGTAGAATAAGATGGAAGATGGAGGAGTACCAGTTAGTATTCAAGCTAATGAGCATTGAGGTTTTGAGAATCTTCAAAATTTTCTATTGTCACCATTCTCACAGTAAAATTTAGACAGGCATCGGGCAAAAAACAAATATACAGCATAAATATTTAAATAAAAACTATTTTTTTTGGCAGTATGAAAAAAATTAGCTGCAATGCAGCAAAGTGAAAATGGAAAAATTTGTGAAAATAATGTGAGCTCAATTAAAAAGGTTTACAAAGCCGGTGTGTTGTTTACATCCACGGTTCCGTAAAGTCAAAAGTTTTTTTAATCATTATTTACTGTTATCTTTAACACCAGAAATGATTGGGATTCATTTTTTGCTCTATAGTGCCCTATAGTGCTCCATAGTCCTCTGACTTGATACGAATAAAGTCAGAGAGGCCAGACTGAGATGGTTTGGACATGTGCAGAGAAGAGAGAGAGAGTACATCGGAAGAAGGATGCTGGATTTGGAACCACCAGGAAAGAGGACTAGAGGAAGACCAAAGAGGAGGTTCATGGACGCAGTGAAAGAAGACATGAAGATAGTTGGTGTGACCAAAAGGATGCAGCAGATAGGGTTAGATGGAAGAAACTGACTTGCTGTAGCGACCCCTGAAGGGAAATGCCGAAAGAAGAAGTGCCCATCCCCAATAGGCACATGTTCTTAACTTTTTTCACACTCTGTTTCCAGAAGAAACAGCATTAAAGTCTTTTCCTTCCCACCTGTTTGCTGACAACCCCAGAAAAAACCCTCACCTCATCTCTCACCCCTTGTTTATTCCTTCGTTACCTTCTCCAGAAGGAGCACAGGAAGGATTAAAGCTTTTTTTTTACACAGCAAGAAGGAAAAGAAATACCTCCCAGATCTATTGTAGGAAAAAGGAAAGCATGGTCAGAGCTGACAAAACAGATTCAATCCTGCAGCCTGTTCCTTCTAATCTTATGAGTGGTTGGGGAGTGAGGTGATACCACATATAAAAGTAAATCTACTTGCCAGTAAAGATTTGCTGTCCTCATTTGTTTGTTGTGTCAAGAGCACGAAAGAGTATTAAGCTCACTTTACTCGGAAATTTTCCTCCAGGACAGGAAGAGGGGGAAAAAAAAAAGAAAGAAAAACAAGCAGCGGACTGGGAGATAAATTAAGGTAGTGGCCATGGCCTGTAATGGTAGGATGATGGCTGAATTGTTTTCCTGGGGCAGAGTCGGCCCTTATTTTCCCGGCAGGAGGCTTCTATACCTGATTAGCGAGCAGAAAACCTGCTGAACACAATGAGGGATTTGAGTGTGGGCGACAGATAAACAGAACAGAGCCGCTGCTTCTGGTAAAGAAACACACACACACGTTGGGCAGCAAACAACAACCAAGCAGAAACAAAGATTGTTAACCAGGTTCATACACACACTCTCACACCCACACACAGACTCAGATGGTGCTCTAACAAGCTTGCAGAGTTTGGGTACATTGTCACATCCATCACAGAGATGTCAGTCAGCTTCCAGGCTCCCATGAGCCACCACAACACTGTCAAATCTCACTTTCATATCGTGGCCACAACTACAATGTAGAACTAAGATACTACAGATGATGCAACAGCAGCAAAATATAGCCAATATGACACTTTGAGAAACATTTTTAACCAAATGTGCATCAACATGAAGACATACAGGAATTCAGAATTTCTCCTTCGATGTATTTTTGAGACGGTTAATCTGCTGGTTTATGTTCAAACACAGTCTCAAGGTCATACACAGTCTGCCTGCAGCTAAGATACAGATGTGACCGGTTTGAGTAAGTAATTCACATTTTACCAGCCGTAAAATGTAAACATAGTTACTATTGCAGCAATGAAAAAAAAAGTTGCTTATTTCGGAAAAAATATGAATGTGACTAAACCAAGAATGGTTTCCAGATCTATTCCGTTTCGTTCCATCATCTTTCGCTTGTTCCGGGGCCGCGTCACGGCGGCAACAGCCTCAAACGGGAAGCCCCGACAACGAGGGGCTTCCTACCTCTAACTCACCCGGAAGGATCCCGAGTAGTTCCCCGGCCAGCTGTGAGACATAGTCTCTCCAGCAGCCGGGGTGTGCCTCTTGGTCTGCCTTTTGCTCCCGAGCACCTCACTGGTGAGGTCAGGCATCCTGACCAGATACCTGAACCACCCCATCTTGCTCCTCTCAACCTGGAAGAGTAGTGCCTTGACACCGAGCTCCTCCCGGATGGCGGAGCTCCTCGTCCAGTCTCTGAGAGAGAGCGCAGCCACTCTGCAGGGGAAGCTCATTTCGGCTGCTTGTGTCCGTGATCTCATTATTTCGGTGAGATGGGTGAGGAGATGGGTGGTTTCCAGATCTAATTCTTTCTTTTTTTTAGAATTATTGAGATGAACGAGTGATCATACTGTGTAGCATCACTACAATTTATTTTATACCGTTTTTTTTTTTTTTTTTTATGCCTAGGTTATTATGTAGAATGGGTCAGGAAGGAATCAAATTCCGACCTCATGTGGTTTGAACAAGATTTGACAACGAAACTCATTGTAGAGCCAATCCTAAGGCTGCCAAACCAAAATTCCATCTGCTGCATCAACAAATTCATAAACAGAATCTGTGACAAAGTCCATTTTCCCTGGAAACATCTCCAAATTCTCACATCAGGCACACAGTGGCACAGCTTATGAAAAACCTCTGGTATTCTCTAATTCCCCAGTTGCAGTCCATTGGGCAATGCTTGAACACTTGTACCACATCTACAAAACACATTTAGACTAGTGGGACAACCCACCAAAGAGCCACCTATATGACAAAAAAAAAAAAAAAGACCAAAAAAACTCCAGAAAAGTAAAGTTGGTCCACTGTTTTTTAACTGGAATAAAAACTTTCTAAAATATTCATATTTCTCAACGGACCGTGTCTCTGGTTCACCTTACAGTAGGTATTGGAGCATTTAATGTCTTCTACATTAGTTTTTAGAAAGATGGCAACCCTCTCTAACATAATGTAACACAGATCTACCAACCGACATCTTTCATAAACCATTGTTTTCTAACTTCAACTCAGCAACAGCCAAAATTTTTTATCAAAATCATATGTTCAGATTTAGGATAGATAATATCACAAGCTCTCGATTTACAAGTCAATCTACGATCCTACCCTCACCAATGATCACCAGCTGTGGGTGGTGACCGAAAGAATGATATCGCGGATACAAGCGGCCGAAAAGAGCTTCCTCCGCAGGGTGGCTGGGCTCTAACTCAGAGATCTGGTGAGGAACTCTGCCGTCCGCGAGGAGCTCGGTGTCTAGCCGCTCCTCCTCCAGATCCAGAGTAGCCGGATGGGTTAGTTCGGGCATCTGGTCAGGATCCCCCCCCAAGCGCCTCGCAGGTGAGGTGTTTCGGGCACGTCCCACCGGGAGGAGACCAAGAGGCAGACCCCGGTCGCTGGAGAGAACATGTCTCACTGCTGGCCATGGAGGAAGCCTGGGCTTCCCGCTTGCAACGCGGCCATGGATGAGTAGAAGATGACGGAACGAAACGGAACAAGCTTCCCGCTGGTAACTTGGATGATTAGAGAAAAGGTTTTTGTTCTGATCAAGTTTGTGATGTTGTAAAATGTCTTGTTGGGTGCTGTCCATGGTGCTGATTCTAGTTCCTCTGAAGCCTCTTGTAAATATTTAAAGACTTTCAGTTGTTAGTTTCATGTTTAAAACAGCTTAAAAGAGTCCCAGTATACCACAGGAAAAATAATTCCACCCATAGGGTTATAAGTGCTTAAGTTTTTATATGCAAACTTAAACTATAGTTATAAAACAGAAGAAAAGTAGGAGCGATGTGGAGATAAGTCATGCCTTATGTAAAGAAATCTATCTGAAATTCAACTTGATTCGTGAATACAGGCAGTAATCATGATGTTTGGAAAGAAACATAATTGTCTTTGTTTCTAGGAGCAATCTCTACGGAAGAATACTCCGTCAATCATTTGTATAATGGTAACCCACAAGGAATGCTCTTCGCTCTCTGGTCTGACGAAGAAGAGCTATATGTCTCTTTGCATACTCCTACATACTTTTTCCTTTAAGATGAACTTCACCTAGAGTTCATGCCGCATATCACTTTAAAATGCACTGCATTGTTTCAGATATTATTTGAAAATGAGGATAAAGTTGTATCCTGTAGGGGATGAACCGTTTTAGTTACCGGTATTTGTTTGCAAAAATATACAAGTGCTTATCATTCTACTGGTGACAGGGAAGCTGCTTGCTTGGAAAATTGACTAAATAATGTCTGGCTGCAAGATACAAGAGTAGATGGCCCCTTGACCTTTTTCTTCTTCTCCTTTCGGCATTTCGCTTCAGGGGTCGCCACAGCAAGTCTGTTTCTTCCATCTAACCCTATCTGATGTATCCTCTTCGGTCACGCCAACTATCTTCATGTCTTCCTTCACTGTATCCAGGAACCTCCTCTTTGGTCTTCCTCTAGCCCTCTTTCCTCATGGTTCCAAACCCAGCATCCTTCTGCTGATGTACTCGGTCTCTCTTCTCTGCACATGTCCAAACCATCTCAGTCTTGCCTCCCTGACTTTATCTCCAAAACCTCGAACATGTGCTGTTCCTCTGATATACTCATTTCTAATCCTGTCCATTTTGGTCACTCCTGAGATGAAGATGCTGAGTTCCCCAGCATCTTCATCTCTGCTACCTCCATCTCTGTTTCCTGTCTTTTCCTCAGTGCCACTGTCTCTAGACCAAACATCATAGTTGGTCTCACCACGGTTTTGAACACTTTTCCTTTCATTTTAGCTGAAACTCTTCTGTAACACATCACACCTGATAATTTCCTCCACCCATTCCAGCCTGCTCAAACACGCTTCTTCACCTCTTTTCCACACTCTCCCTTGCTCTGGACTGTTGGCCAGATGGCCCCGTGACCACACAATAAAATATAGTTGGTGGCTAGAGACATTGGCCTTTTTATGACGAGTTTGCCCTCTCTCATTGTGTGTATAAATTTTGTCCAGGCTTTTCAGCTTCTTAAAACACCTTCTTAAAACATGCATGGTAGTGATAGTAGACCTTATTGAATTGCACAAAGATCAAGTGTAAGTTATTGTGCCACCGTAGCATTGCAACATACTGGGGACCGAAATTGGGTGTACCCTACTTTTTGCCTAAAGCTGTGCAATGTGAGAACCATACACTGTTGGATTTTGCAGTTCGTAAAATGGATGGAATCATTTGCTGCAACAACTCAAAAACATCTGAGCCATTTTTTTTTTGTTCCCGTGAATAAATCAGAAGGCAATGGCCTTCTGGCAAGAAGGTCGGCATTCGAGTCCTGAGTGGGACGAGGCTTGAAACACTGGCCTTTTTGTGTGGAGTTTGCATGTTCTCCCTGAGTATGCATAGGTTTTCACCGGCTACTCGGGTTTCCTCCCACTCTCCAAAAACCATACGTGTTTGGTTAATTGGCCATTATAAAATTGCCCTTAGGGATGTATGTGTGTGTAGATGGTTGTGTTTGTGAGGTCTTGCAACATAGTGGAGACCTGTTCATGGTGTATCCAGCCTCTTGTCTTGAATCAGCCAGTATACCTCCGGCATCCCCCACGACCCTGATGGGGAATAAGCGGTTCAGAAGATGAAACTAAATCAGGAGGAAGCAAACAAAAGGGCCAATCGATTAGCGTACAATATTTGCTACTGATGCTTTAATTAATTAAGATGTAATAAAGCAGAGTGGCGAGCGAAAAGTCCCCTGAAACAATTTTTTTACATTTTAGGGACAATTTTCTAAGTGTTCACATATCACAGCATTTCTTCTCACACACAGTCATATGTTTATCCCGCTATCAAACTATTGAACCCCTAGAGTATCCATCTTTTATGAGTTTTCCACCAAAATTTACATTAAAGCCTCTAAGTTTGAACAGTTTGTTTGCAGTATTGGAACATCTCCTGAATCAGATTATTTAGAACCCGTCATTGCTCCAAGTTTGTCTGAATAACCAACCAGCCCTGCCAAACGTAAAGTGATGAGCTGATTCTGAGCTGCATGAAGCACAGTTTCATAACACTCAAAAAGTGGAGGTTGTGATTTAAAGTGACGCTGAAAGCAGCCATTAGTCAGTGCTGAAAGCTCATTGGGGATATAACTGTCTGTTTCCTGAGTAACGTCTTTGTGGTGGATCTAATCCTCACACTCTCTTTGTTGAATGGTAAAAGCGGATTCAGAGGCTACAGTGTTTCCACCTAAACTGCTGTTCTCCTTAAACTAGAACCGACTGCCTGCTGTTAGAACTCAGGAAAGAAGTGATGACACAGTGGCTTGGAGAGATGAAGATAAAGAAAGTAGATGCCAGAGGCTCAGCAGAGGTTAAACATTGGGCGATTTTTTATCTTTTCCAAGGGATCTTTTGAGTAGCAGCATTTCTGTTTCACCTTGTCCAAAAAGGCCTCTCTGTGCTCCAGCTGTGTGAATGGGTGTCTGATCGGTCAGGTTTTCTTTTATCTGTCAGAACGGTCAAATCTAGTAAACATCTTACGGAACTGTTATTTTGAACAATGAAATAAAACCCATATGAGTTTAGGACGAGGTCAGTGAGACCTTTTCAACTTGCTGAAAAAGCGCTGTGAATAAATGAAATTTATAACAATTGATATATGAGGAATGGGTACAACTCACTTATTTTCATTCCTCTTTTGAGATCGGAGGCTTGGTACTTATTCTGTAATCTCACAAAACCTCATTTCTGAGAAAAAAAAAAAAAAGAAGAATGAGAATTTGAAGTGGCACTCGTTAGAAGCTCGCACTGAGTCACACTCTCACTCCCTCCTCATCTGCTAGCGTTGCTTCCCATGTCGAGCTTTTGCCGATCCCAAAGCCGAGCCTCAGGAATCACAACTGAATAAGGAGATGAAATGCTCCTCACAGCCGTACGCGGCGACACAGTCCACCCACTTCCATCTTGCTGAGGATTCTAGGAGGTTCCAACAAGCAGGCGGATGACTTCCCGCACAAACACTTCAGAGCCAGAGGAGATGAAACCACCAAATTATCGAGGAGCTTTTCTGTCGGAGTTGGAGGTGAATCATTATCAACAAAGTGAGCTCCAAATTCACCTCAAAGAGAAGCAAATATGTGAAAATGCAAAATGGTCTATTTGAAAAAAAAAGCAATAAAAATTTGGCCATATTTGTAAAGATATGCATATTTGTAAAAAAAAATAATAAAATCATTGAGTTAACGTAGAAAATGATGACGATAAAATTGTTAACATAGTTTGTAACTTAGAGTTTTTATGATAAAGAAATACACATTAGATTAGATTAGAATTACTTTATTGATCCCACACTTGGGAAATTTGGGAAATACATAATTCATCCCTCAATGGGGAAATTCGTGTGTTGCATTACACCGCAGCAGGCTGCCAAGATGGCGCAATGGTGAGAAAAGCATGGGGTTCAGTGTCTTCCTCAAGCACACCTAGACATGAGCCCAGTGGGATTCGATCCCACCAACTTCCGCAGAACATCCAGGCCATGTACGGACGTTCCACCACTGAGCTATCGCCTCCCTGAGCATCCCAAACAGTGTTGCTAGGAGGACAATGATCATTTTTTTACACAGTGATTTTACTCTTTGTACTCTGTAGAATCGGAAATCCCGTAAAGGGTAAATATAGAACAATTTGACCATTTTGTAAAAATTATGATAAGCCCGTTGCACCTGTCTTTTGAATTTTTTTTGGGAACTCTGAAAGCATCTGTTTTTATGTAACAAGTTTCATGACGAGTTGGAAATGCAGCCAAAAGTGCTTTTCTATTTGTGATGAAATGCAAACTCAATAGTAAAAGTTGTGATTTCCTCTTGTATACAACACTAGGGTGACTATTTAACATCAAAGCCTTGGCACGTCCTACTGTAATGAAACACTTTTATTTATTTTGAAGGATCGTTGGAAGTCGGCAAAGAATGACACACAACACTTTCTGAGTATTCAACAGCAAATGCGTTTATTTAGCCTGAATATCACAGTGAAGTAAGCATAATAGTGGATAATAGCACTTTAAGTTTCTATCTCTTACAGTAACGCAAGGTTGGAGAGCCCACAACCCCGGTAGAGTGTGCATAAAATCCGGCTGGGCGTCCTGATCAGCAAACCGGCAGCAGACTCTACCGAGTATCGAGGAACTCCCGCTTTTCTACCTCATGACAAACAACATTCCGTGCATCTTTCTCATAACAAACGAATCTTCCGTGTATCTTTCTCATAACATACAACTTTCATAACAAACAACATTGAATGAGAGCATTTGACATAAAAAAAAGTAATTCCCAATACACCCACCTGGAGGAGACCCAGGAGCATACCCGAACCCACTGGAGAATGTTGGCCAGGGAACACCTCGTGATCCTCCTGGGGCAGCTGAAGGATGGAGCCGGCCCTGGATAAGCGTAAGACAACGGAACAGAGCGGATATACAATCGTTTCCCTCAAAACAAAAGATTAAAATTATGTCTTGACATGACAATTCTAAATTTCTCACCTGTCGACATTGAACTATGGTCCTAGGAGGAAAAGGTCAAGCACAAGGCAAACAGAAATAAATAAAGTCTGTGATTGCAGGTAAAGCTGACAGTGGAAGGAGGACTTTCCCAGACTAAAACTTCAGGGATGGTCTGCATCTGCTGTTGGGAAAAGAAGAACAGCACGATCCGGTGGAGGTGTGGATGGGGGCATTCAGCAAGAGACAAGACAGATACTGAAGCAGGAAGAAAAGCCTTCTGGCAGTTTTTAAACAGTGAGCTGTCCCTGGAGATGTTTTTTTGTCTACAGGTTCTCCTTTGGGAACCAGCAGTGGAATAGGATTTGTAGATGTAGGATGTGTAGGCAGAGACCTCACTGCTGGTATGTGTTTACAGACTAAGGTAACAAGGTGATAAAGAACAAGTGTGGTCATTAGAAACCAGATGCAAGGTGTTACATAAGAGTTGTACAGTTGTCTGAGATGTCCAGGGACAAACTGAGGAAAAGAAAATGAAAAGAAATGCATATATTTAACGGTTAAATTGAAATATTTGTCAGAGATGCCCTAGATTCCAGTAGAAAAGTCCTTACATGGCCCTATTGTTAAAGTCCAGAATGGAAATGTTTAACATGAGAAGAATTTCTCTTTTTAGCTGGAATTTCTAATCTGAAGAATTTCTCATTTTACTCCTAACATTTTTTAGTTTTTTTTTTTTTTTTTGAAGTCTTTGAAGTGCGCTTATAAGCACTTGGCTTCTGCCTGTTCCTTTTCAGACTGTGTATTTTTATTTGTACCGTTAGTTAAATTTTTTTTGTTCTTTTGTGTTCATAAATGTCTGAATAAATTAAAAATTTAAAAATTTAAATTTAACAGTGAGCTGGTCAACTAGGAAGCTTCTTGTTGGATTTGAAGCGGCGTCAGGCATTGACGTCATTGTTAGTACTTATACTTTACTCTCAGATCCACAGAGAAGATCTGTAGAGAAAACAAATCTGTGCTTTTCTTTTTTGTGACATTCTGTAAAATTGACTAAAGAAAATGGAAAACAACAAGCAAGTCATAGAAATGTGTGTTAATTCACTATTGTATGATAGCACCTGCTAACTAAGCATGTTAGCCTCCAACACCCCTCGGAATTAATGGAAATAGGGACTCGGATCATGAGTATTGAGCATTTGTGGTGGAATAACTCTCATCTACCAGTACAAACAAAGAAATGTATATATTTTCTACAGAAATTTGATATTTGCAAAAAAACTTGATAAATACAGTCATTCAGCTTCACTTCCATTTACACTGCATTTCCCCCTACTTTACCTTTGTGATTGGGCTAACCCCTTTGGGCGCAATAAATACCCTTGGAGGTCACAAATACAGTGTGAAGCGCATTCACTTTGACATTCCTTTTCTGGACCTTTTATATAAAAAATGGCAGTCCTTGTGAAAGAATAAGGGACAAAGTATGGGCAGAGCACCTCCGCTAAAACTATTCCTGCTTATATAAAAACGTTGTCATGACGGTGGGAGAAATGGTGGAAGTGATCCCGGACAGGTGCATTTCCAGCGATCCCAGGCAGGTGCTTTTCCAGAAATTCTGGGTAGGCTAGAAGACTTGTTCATTGTGTCTATTTTTGGTCGGGTTATTCTGTCATGATGTGGGGGTGCAGGTAGTAGGAGGAGGACCCAAATAGAGGACAACAAACATGATTTATTTTGAATGGTATTCTAGTGAAGAACAAAAACCAAAAACAACCTGACTTTTCTATAGTGTTCGAATACCGAGCGAAAGACCTCACATATTTTTCAAAAACTGCACGAATGAAACAGAATACCAACTCAGGTATGTGTTGAATTTGTGCATAATATTCGAACATAGTAAAGTAAAACCACCAAGTACAACTCTCTTAAACTTGTCTACCATGTGAAAACAAAGCGCTTCACAAACTGTGGGAAGCCAAAGACATGCGTTGAGGCAATTTCTACCAATTTGGCGAGACACCAGTTGAGACATTTGAAATAGGTAAAAAATCACATTGCAAGAATTGCAAACCTGTGATTTCAGATACTGGTCACTGATCTGGTTGAATTCACTGTAAACAGGTTAAATGAAAAAAAAAAAAAAAAAAGTTGTTTCTGTGTGGCATGTCCAGAAAGAGTTATTCAAAATAACTTGGATTGTCTTTAAGAATGCATAAGTTTAAACCGGTTTTCAGTAAAACCTGGAAAGTTGGTAACGCATCAAAATCTAGTAAAAGCTAATAAAACAGAAAAAAAACATACAATTTGGGTTTAATTGTTTCATCTGTAATTGACCTGCTCACTTGGAATGCCTCATTCAAAAATGTTTTCACACAAAGCATTCTTAATTTCTCCTAATTTGTTCCTACAGTTGGACAATTTAATTATTTTTTCACACCCCGAATGGCAGTCGGAGTAGAAGAAGATCACTTCTTCTTCATGCCTAAACCAAGTAAAAGTAAATTGCAAAAAGCTGCCACCGGCTGATCCTTCCTTGGCTTCTTCTCAGATATGGCTGCCTAATAATGAATAATGTGGGCAGAAATGTTCAAAAAGTTAAAAGTGCATGTACTGAATAAACATGCTGTTAACTGTTCATGAAAAACACGTTTTTAAGCCTCAGAAAAAGAAAATCAAGTCGGCTTGGATTATTTGCTTCACTCATCCACTATTTTTTTTTTGTCACATAGGCTTTTTGATTGACCGTTGTTCAGTAATTAAATTATAATTGGTGTAGATTGATACATTTGCAAACATCTAATTAAATGTTTATTTTAATCACATATTTATTAATGACAATGAACTGTAAAACCTCATTTTTTCAAAACAAGATACAGAAAAACCATCATTAATTAAGATTGAAATAAAACACGGCTTCATTTACAGATCGACATTTTAAAGCTGGAGAAAATTAACACAGCATTTTAGGACGAAGGACAAATCTAGTCAGTAAGAACTTGCATATGAAAAGTTATAGTCGATTTATACATATTATTAAGTCTAAATAACATAAATAACCTAAATAAATTATTGTCTTTATGAATCAATTCTTTGGGAAGCGTTTTTTTTTTTTTTTTTCTGGTTTGAAGAAAATGTTGCAATAGCCTCTAAAGTAAGATTATATGAAAAAAGTAATTTTTACTTGTGCATTCTTCAAGTAAAAATGAAAGTCAAGAAATGCAGAGAAATTGCCTGTAGGAATGAGTGTGTGGATGGTTGTACGTATGTGTGGCCCCAGAGTAGACTGGTGGCCATTCCTCTTGCTTGAAATCAGCTGGGATAGGCTGCAGCACCTTCGCAATCATTAGGAATAAGCGGTTATGAAAACGAAACATTCAATTTTATGCTAGAAAAGGCCTCAAAGTTGTCTTTTGGACAGAGTGTTTTTGATCGAGACGTTTCGACTTCCATCCGGAAATCATTTTCAATCTGTTAAAATGGCCTGAGTTTCATTTTCAGATTGAAAAGGATGTCCGAAAAGAAGTCGAAACGTCCCAATCAAAAAATGCACTGTCCAGAAGACAACTTCGAAGCCTTTTTTACGATGGATCACTCCTGGACGAATGAGGGATTACATCGACTCAACTTCATTGTTTTTATTATTTTGGAAGTTTTTTATTCCCAAGATCATAGAACAATGCCAACCAGAAAATCACTCCATTTATGAGTGAACACCGAGAATGAAACACGGAGCACATTTTTTTCTCATTTTCTCTTTTTACTTTCCATACACACATTCATTGTGTAAGTTTTCTCACCCCGAGCAGATGGTCATGTTTTACCGCCCATATGGCTTAAATTAGCTGCACATAATCTGTGATTGTACGTGTGAGTTATTTAAACTTGTGTTTTATTATTTGCAAGATTCAGTGCAGATGAAATCTGAGGATGCCAGAAAAAGTGTAATAGCGGTATTTTTTACACATAACATGATAAAATATGGTAGCATCACAATAACTAATTAAATTTAAAAGCAAAGGAGTAAGAAAGACATCTACAAAGACAGACGAGGATTTATTTACTTTTCCAGTCCTCAACCAATTACTATTTTACCAGTGCTCTGCCACCACTTGGTGTCTATCCGTACACGCCATTGTGCATATTTCTATTTTTTTAGTTTCAGAGTCATACGTGTGTCTCAACACTTCTTTCTTCCATCACATGTGTGGCTGTTTCACTTGCAGAGTAACAACAGAGGCTCATGGGAGTGCACGTTGAAAGCAACAATATGTCCAGTGTTTTGTCTGCAGCCAGAGATACAAGTGGTCAAACGTGTTCTCACACTTTTGTACCAGCGCCATGAGACTTGGAGGTTGGACAAGGGGGAAAGGAAGCCCTCATTTGACATAAAGTATGCCAACAGCTGGAGAATCTTGAGGTAGTAAAAAAAAAAAAAAGTCTGGTCCCCTTTTTTTTTTTTTTTTTC
This sequence comes from Neostethus bicornis, assembly GCA_902685375.1. NCBI lineage: Eukaryota > Metazoa > Chordata > Actinopteri > Atheriniformes > Phallostethidae > Neostethus > Neostethus bicornis. The sequence continues at coordinate 5,202,619 of CACRXE010000076.1, read as the reverse complement.
TTTGCTGCTAGTGGATCTGGTTGATGTGCTATCATACAAGGCAAAATGAGTCCTAAATTTTATTGTTGCGCGTCAGTTTATCCATTTTTACCACTTATTCCGATTGGTAATACAAAGGTATATGATGCATGTCTCATGTGGAAAAAAAAAAATAAACCAATGAGATTGTTTGAATATTTCCTCATTAATTTCAGTTTAAGCAATTTCAGGAATTCTTTAGAATGCTTGTTTCTTTTTTTTTTTTACATTTTCTAAAACAGGATGAAATAAAAAGCATGCAGAATGGTCCAAATGCAGCTAGGGCATTTTTCACTTGGTCTTATCCCTGCGTCAGACAGGCAACGTATTGAGCTGGGCATATACGATGCAATATTTGCCCAAAATTCAGCATGAGTTCAAGTCGCATGACAATTTTAAGATTGGGGTGAATTACAGCTTGATAATATAATGAGCGATTTGTTTTTTCCTCACCAGAAATCGGAAGATATGTTGAGTTTCTGGTATGTCTGAATTATTTTCATTACCAACAAAAACATGAGTGCCATGGAACCATGCAAACGGCTAATATTTTTGCATGGGCACTATTGTTCGATTCTCCCGATCGGTTGGTTGAAACTTTGGGTAAATTTGTCAAACACTGCAAATCGGGGTTTTTGAACATTTTGAAATTGCACAGTGCATGCCCGGCTTTGATGGTGTATTCAAAGCTTACATGGGCATCCATGTTTATTGGCGCCCTCATAGGTGGCAGCCTGCTGCGGTGTAGTGCAGCACACAAATTTTCCGGTGAGGGATTAATAAAGTATATAAAAAAATAAATAAATAAAATATATTATTGGGATCTAATCTGACTTAAATTTATTCAGACTTCCATTTGGGCAGCACGGTGGTGCAGTGGGTAGCACAGTTGCCTCACAGCAAAAAGGTCATGGGTTCGAGTCCCGGGTGGGGATGAGGCTTGGAACACTGTCCCTTCTGTGTGGAGTTTGCATGCTCTCCCCATGTCAGCGTGGGTTTTCTCCCACCCTCCAAAGACATGCATGCTAGGTTGATTGGCCAGTGCCAAATTGCCTCTAGGAATGAGTGTATGTGTGTGGCCCCGCAACAGACTGGGTACCTGCTTGGGGTGTACCCTCCCCTTCGCCTTGAATCATCTGGAATGGGCTGCGGCACCCCTCGTAACCTTGTGAAAGGCATAGATGGATAAGAAGGTGACTGACTGACCGAGTTTACTCTTTAAGAGTAGAGTTTATAAAAACGACTCTAACTTTTTCTTGTTTTTAAGTTTTCATTCAACAGATAAGCCGTGTTCATCCTGGATTTTTTTTATTTTTTTTATATTAACTTCATTACTGAAAAGCTTTGACAAGCCTGCGTGTATGAAAATGTTCATGTTGTAACTTTCAAGTCTGATATTTCATATATTTTACCAGGTCCGTGTCTCTATCTCGCCACCGTGTTATTTCTCCTCTCATTAACTGGCAGCCATCCGCTGTGCTGACAGTCGTCACGGTGATAAAATGTGACAGCAGCAGCAAACGCTCAGATCCAAATCAGGTCCAGAGTGACTCACAGAGGCCCATTAAGCAGCTCGCTGAATACACACTCGCTGATTAAAGAGGATGGCAGCGTTCATAAATCCCCGTATATTAAAGGCTTGCTTGGCTTCTGTTGTGGAAACTGTAAAGCACTTTGAAGTCCAATCCCACCGAAGCATACGGGAGCTGCAGAAGGTGCTCCCAGCTAACATGTTGGTGTTATGAACTCATAAGGCGGACCAGAGGAAGAGGAGAAGACGACTGATATATCAGCGTATCTCATCGGCCATCATGTCTGGGCTGAGGAGATGACGGAGCCGGCGGGGAGCTGAAGGCTTTTAGCCGCTGCATGGGTCAAAAACCCCCATCGTCATGGCAAAGGCCAAGCGTAAATCTCTCCACCCAGCCAGTTGATCAATACTGATCTAAAGCTGATTAACAAGCGCTCTTGGCCTCCATCTTTTCTTCTCCATTTAGCAGGGTGTGCAGCTTCTTATCTCGCCATCAGGGAGGGGTTTTGGGCTGCAAGCAGGAGGTTACAGAGATAGCAGAGAAAAGATCATCATCAGGTTTTACACTAGAGTTGTTTTATGGGTTTCCATCTGAGCTGTTAGCATCCACTAGGGATGGTTGAGAGCAGGAAATTTTTGGTGGAGTCTAACTTGATTATGGGACTTTTTAGCACATCGGAACAGAAAGTAAACAACATATTGAAAACGGAACGGAAAGGTCCAGTTGATTTTTCAAGAAATAAGACTACTAATTATTTGGTTTTTTTTTTATTTCAGGAACAATTGTGAATGAATTATTTTGTATTTTAACAATCTTCTAATCATTGATGTCCAGACTAAGTGTTGTTTTTAACCGTTCTAAAAGTATCGGTACATCTTCTTTAGGTTTCCAGGTCCACTGTGTGTTCCTTTATTTATCTGGGGTGCTTTGATGATCCGATTCATGCTGGTGGTGGGAATGATGAATAATTGCATGGAAGACTATGAGAGTCACTGTTTAGTTGTGGTGAGTTTTTGATTCAAATGATTCAGTTTTGCATGAACTCAGTTGCAAATCTAGGACATTTCAGTCATGGACATTTTGGACATTTGGGCCAAAAAACTGCAACCTAAGATATTTGGGTCATGTGGGCCACTTGGGATGGACTTTTGGGCCAGGAACCATTTTTTTTTTTCTTTTTGTGATTTTTTATGTAAAAAATTGTGATATTTTCTTGTAAATAATTGTAATATTTTCACTCAATCTCAATTTCTGTGATAATGTATCCTGTGAAATTGAATAAAACAGTTGCATTACACAAAATAATTGCTTTTAGTCAGTTTTATCCCATGGCCCAAATATCCTAGCCACCGTGGCCCAAATAGCCTAGGTTGCAGTTTTTTGGCCCAAATGTCCGTGGACACAATGTCCGTGGCCCTAATGACCGTTCACCCTCAGTTGCTTTTTCTTTAATGAAGACTTTCCAAAACTCACTCCACGTGTATGCAGGTGATTTTCTACGATTATTTTTGCTATTTCTTCTCTCTAATTCATTCAAAACCCCAAATGGAATGGGAACCATTAATTTTCAGAGGTAGCAGAGCTATTTCCAGATAATAAGCAGGCACGATACACTCCTCACAGGTCACCAGTTTGTTGAACAACCATGAAAAACAACCATGCATTCTCACAAAAAGACAGATATGAGTAATTTCGAAAAACCAAAAAGCCCAACATGCAGGATTTTATTTAGTATTTTTATTTTTTTTGCTGAGCGAGAGGAAACTGGAAACGTATTATTTATGAGTAATTAAAGACTTTTTTTATGTTTAAAAAATAAATACCGTTCCTGTATGGATGCTGAACTTAATGATGATAACCAAAACAGTTTATTATTTACACCTGGATAGAACCTTCCTAGTTAATTTATTTTAAGTTGCTGAGGTCGTAAATAGATAGATAGATAGATAGATAAAACCTTTATTAATCTCCCGTAGGAGAAATTCTGGTGTCCAGCAGCAACAGAAATCCCACAAACTGTACATACAAATAAATAAAAAACAACACACGCACATAATAAAAAGGACTCAGTTCCTTCCGGAAACATCTGATCGATTAAAATGCCTGAGGGCTGAAGGGATGAATGACCTCCTAAAGTCTCAGTCCTGCAGCGCAGGGAGAGGAACCTCTTACCTCGGGTTGTCTTCTGGGTTGTGATAACATCATGAAGAGGGTGACGGGGGTTATTCAGGATACCCTGCATTAAAGCCCTCACCCTCCCCTTCAAAACAGCTCCCACAGAGTCCACATTTCTCCCCACCATAGATGCACATTTCTTTATCAGTCTATCCAGCCTATTACTGTCCCTTGAGGTCAAGCTGCCTCCCCAGAAGACGACCGCAAAGAACACTGCAGTTGCCAGGACAGACTGATGATAGATGTTCAACATGTCGCCACACAGATGAAAAGTTTTAAGCCTTCTTAAGAAAAACAGCCTGCTCTAAATGGTTACGCTAGCATTATGTTTCTTTTTTTGAAGAACTGGTATCAAGAAGTGGATATTGAGTTTTTTCTCAATGCATAAATCTGCTAATTGATTGTATTCTTTATTTTATATTACGAGTAAAATCTGATGGCACACAATTCGCTCGATAATATCAGTTTTTGTCTTTTCTCTATCACTTAAAACAAGAGCTCAAATCTCTTTTCATCATCATTTAATGTCTTGGTATTTAGTTGATGAGCCATTTTTATTCAAATACATTTCCAGAAATGTTTTTTTTCTTCTTCAAATTACTGCTGTTTTTATAGAAATGCTTTCTTATGAACAAGCACACAAAACGTGTCAGAAACGTCCCTCACGCTGCCCTCGGTGTCTTTTCTTGCCATTAAAACTGAAATCTTACGATTTGATGCGCATATGGCTTCACTTGTGGCTCATTTAGGAGCCATTAGTGACCTTTGTGGTTTATGCAGAATTGATGGACATTCATAAACACACAGAGACACCATGTAAATGTGGCTCACAATGGTGGAAGTTTAATGAAAGGACTGTGTTAAAGTTCAGCCTGAGCCTCAGTAGTTACTTTCCCCTCCCACTCACCAGCTCTAATGATAAAGGCTATGAATTGAAGCCATAAATTACCTCACCGCATTGAAGAGTGTAATGATTAATCACTCCACAAAGTCTCCACTGAGGACACACAAAAGACATGTCTCCTGGTGCCAAGAGGCTCCTCTGTGTTCACCGTTGATGATTTACAGCGTGTCCGGGCGGCCGCATCGGGCACAACTGTCAGACGTTGAATCAGAAAACTCTTCGGAGATGCCAACCTGACAAAGAACACGAGACAAAGTCTGTCGCACCTGTGAAAAGCTGCAATGTGGACACGTTTCAGTGAAGATGATGACGCTCCATCCTGCCTCTTTCAGTCGCAATAATGGCCATCCGGTCAGTGACGTGCTCCATAAATCAAGCAGACTGCCGGTTTGTTTACCCACCGGATGTAGGGAGAGGTCTGAAACAGCAGTATCTGTCCCAAACAGCTGTTCACTGCCCCTCTCTGAAGTCTAGGGTAATCTCAGCTTTCCAACTTTTTAAAAATGTCTTCTACTTTATTGTCATTCTCATGAGAAGTATGCGTTTCAGTTTCACCTTTCGTGGCCTGCTGGGAACTTCGTACCCCTGTCGAAAACTCATGAATTGACACTCACTTAAAAATTCAAACCCTTCATCTTTTTATAACAGGTGATTTGGAAAATAAGTTTTACAAGCGCACGTTGATCTTTTTGACATTGGTACATTCCTACTAATCAACACCGATGCTGCTACAGTTAGAATATTTTCGTCAAATTGTTGCAAACTTTTTTCGGATCTTTTGACTTACCTCCTCTCAGTTAACTAGAGCACCAGTTCATTGTTGTTTTTGGCAGCCATCTGAGTTTTAGTTTTTGGCTTTGGAACGAAAATTACTATAAGTTTTTGCAATCTCTATATGTTTTAGTTTTAGTCACGTTTTAGTCAACGAAAATCCAAGAGTTTTCGTCTAGTTTTAGTCCGGGAAGACCAAGCATGTATTTAGTCTAGCTTTAGTGTAAATAAAAAAAACACAAAAATTCTTACTTTAACAATTGTGTTTTTGTTACTGAGAATAATTCAGGTTATTTGTTAAAAAAAAAAAAAAAAAACTCTGTCGAGCTTTAACTTGCGCAAAATAGCAAACATTGTAAAACAATGTAAAATAAATATAATTTTTTTAGTGAGTGAGGTACACTGTAACTTATACATAATAGACACCCCTAAAAAGCTCTTCTAAAACAAAGTAAACACTGGAATGCATTGTATTCAAGGAAGTTAGCAGCGCCGACAAGCTTGCATTAGCTTGAAGTTGGCATGCTGTTTGAGCAAAATATGTGGAAAACTTTAAGTTTCCGACCTCCAAGCTGCAGCTGCCACCACGGTGTGTGACTTCTCGTGGCTGTAGGTGCGTTGTGTAGACGGTGTGAACGCGCAGCATTGTACGTCGGGAGTGGAGGTGAGAGGGGCGTGCCGCCGTAACAGACAGAATGCACCCGCTGTTCTTTTTCTTTTCTCAGACAAAAACGTGAAAGTCTGATGCCCATTTCGTTACATTTTTGTCTCGTCAACAGAAACTTGCAAACATTTCGTCACATTTTCGTCACCTAACAGTTGCATTTATTTTGCTATTGTTACGTCATCGACATAAAAAAATACTTTGTCAACGAAATAATTCAGTTGTCGTCATCGTCAACGATGACGACACCAGTTTGAAGCTCCAAAACAAAAATTCGTCTTTGGACACAACATTGCAAAGGTTAAAAATGAACAATCTTGCTCAGCTCTATCAGTCCAAAAATCCCAAACAACCATTCCCCTACTAAAATCTAATCAACTTATTGATGCATTGTTGGTGCAAATAATCTAAAACCCAAAGACGTTTCTGCTTGTATTAGTCAATCAACATGTCCATGGGCAAGGCATTCAGTTGTCCTTGCCTAGAGGCACTGCTGCGGTTTAAAAACGCCATATTGTTTACAAAAGCTCTGAGAGCAGCTGTAGATAAATAACAGATTTAATCATAATTCATAACAGTAAAAACAAAAAGTGATGAATCTTGAATAAATTAGAACATTAGAAATCAAACATCTAAAAAAACATATGATGAATGAACCGTTTATGATTTAAATTAACATTATGAACGAAATGACTACTTTGTAGTTGAAATATAAAGTAAGTAAGAAAAGTGAGAAAACCTTAAATTAAATTAAAGCAAAGGAGGAAAGGCTCAACTGTACCTCACGGCCATCCTGGAGAGGAAGCTCATCTCAGCTGTTTGTATTCATGATCTTGTTCTTTTGGTCACCACCCACAGCTGGAGACCGTAAATCTCGAGTCGATAGGTTCAGCTTGCTTTTTACAACAATCGTCTGCCGCACTGTAGACAGCACACCATCCTTTTAGGGTTAAGGCTTAAGAGGCGTTGATTTAAATCCCAATTCCATCATAATCGGTAACAAATCGGTCCAGCGAGAATAGTTATCATGGCCCAACAAATCCAACAGAAATAAACGATACATAAAGTACAAAAACAACAAGCCATTACATTAACAAAAAGGAAGATGGATAAATAAAAAATTGTTCACACTCACGACTTGGAAAGTTGTTTTCTCCAACCGTTTCACACATTATCGTCCTCCATCACTGTTTCGTAATCATCCACAGTACAAGTCGCTTCAAGAATGCAGGTTGATTGTTTTTGCTTAACTTTTACACCTATTTCTGTTAATTTACTTAATGTAAAGGCTTCATTAAACACCAAAACCACCACAGACGAGCCTACATTCAGTTCAGCTCCAGTTAGGTTTCATTCTTATCTAATTTCTACATCCTGTTACCCAATTTGGTTCCTTTCCTTTTCTATGCCCTGATCGATGCCCTGTCAGAAAATAAACATCAAAATCTCCCAGATATGACGTAGATCAATTAAAATTGATTCATAATTTCATCAGCCAGTTTCCATCCGCCGTGGTAAAGAAAGAGCTGAGATGAAAAGCGAAGCTCTCAATTTACAAGTCGATCTATGTTCCATCCTCACCTATGGTAACCAGCTGTGTGTGGTGACCGAAAGAAAGAGATTGCGGATACAAGCGGCCGAAATGAGTTTCATCCGCACTCAGACTCTCACTCAGAGATCAGGTGAGAAGTTCTGCCATCTGGGAGGAGCTCGGAGTAGAGCCGCTCGAGAGAAGCCAGATCTCAAATTTCCCTTCGGGGATATATAAAGTATATTCCATCAATTCATTTCAATTCAAAGGGGCAGTTCGGGCGTCTGGTCAGGATGCCTCCCAAGCGCCTCACTGGTAAGGAGTTTTGGGGACATCCCACCGGGAGGAGACCAAGAGCCATACTCCGCACCTGGTGGAGAGACTATGTCTCACAGCTGGCCAGAAAACCACTCAGGATCCTTCCGGGTGAGCTGGAGAATGCAGCTGGGGTGAGAGAATCCTGGGTTTCCCGTGTGAGGCTGTTGCCTCAGCGACCTGGTCCCGAATAAGCGGAAGACGATGGAACAGAACGGAGTTACCATCAGACATTTGTTTCAGGACAATAGTAAAACAAACAAACAAAAAAAAAAAAAGCAAGTTAAATCTTTAATCAAGATGACCTCAAGGTTTCTGAAGTCAGACTATTTAATTTACGAAGACATATAAAAGTTCATCAATTCTGGATTTTGTAACTTTTGCTCCAAAAGAAACTTTATACACAAATGTCATGAACTATGAAATGTGTAATATGAAAGGATGCAACACAAACCAACACTGATCAGATGCAACCAGAAATAAATTTCACATTCTGATCCTGCTGGGCCACCATGCAGCAGGTTTCAGATGTTTCTCATTGAAGTACACCTGACTCAGTCGTAAATAATTTAACAGTGACGATGAAAACAGCATAAAGTAAAACAGAAACAACAAAAAAAAAAAAAAATTCTGATAAAAATGTAATAACCTATATTTTCTGACAATGTCTGCATTGTATAAGATTAACAATAAAATATTTTAGTAGGGCTTTTTGTGTGATGTTTTTTTTTAAAATAGTGTTTATTCTATTCATCAGTGGACCAGTACTTTTGAAGAAATGTTGAAATCTGAATTTAAATCTTAATCCTAAATCTTATAGGTGCAGTGACATGATGAACATATAATTAAATTGTTTAGATAGTTTTTGTAAGTCTCAAACTTTCTTCAAAAATAGCTGTGCGCCCTATGTGATTTGGACGTAGTTCACAACTTGAGAAGATTAAAGGGGGAAGTGTGGGAGTTGATTGTGTATAAAAGAACAGGTGTGTACTTTATGCAGAACATTGCTGTTTAACAACACTGAAACTGGAAAAGAGATACGACATGAAGTTCAGTTTAAACTGATGGCAATCAGCTACGCGGAGGAACATGGGAATCGAGCCGCCGCAAAAAAAAATTAAAATTAGCGGAGGAAATGAAAATCAAGCATTTCCAAAGAAGTCCATTTTGGTGCTTTCGCTTTATGAAACCCTGCAATTTTTCCATCTGGACCAGGAATGGCACTGTTGTCCCTGCTTTCGTAAAAGCAGGCATCATTTCCGTGGAGCTGCACGGTACAGAAAGTGACTCTGACGGAGAGAAAAGTGAACCTGTGAAGTTGGATTTAGCGCAGTTGTTAGATTCTGAAACAGAGGATGAGGACTTGGATGGGTTTAAATGACTTTATGACGACTGTAACTAAGCCCTATCATCAGGTACGCCTTATGTGTGTGTTAAACACAGAGTACGCAAAATTTGGACTACGCCTTTTAATACAATGCGCCCCATGGTCGTGAAAATACGGTACTTTGTTTCAATGTAAAGCCTGTTGACATAATTGTTTTTGGTTTTTTTGTTTGTTTGAGTGTGTCTTGATCCCCTCGCCTGCCACCAAAGGGAGCCCTGGACCTTCCTCATCACCCTGATTAGGGACACCCGCGATTGATTTCGGATGCCACACACCTGTCGACCCTGCTGCCTATTTAAGGGCAATCACCCCGGACTTCCATGTAGGGTCATCACCATCCTTTCCAGCCAGGTCCTCATGGCTGCCTGACCATAAGTAATCTTTGAACTCTGTTATATCATTTGCAATTTTGGATCCTGAGTTAATCACATGCCTTTTGCCTTACAGACTTATGTGACTTCTGTTAATAAATCCTGTTTTGTCCTGTATTTGGGTCCTCCTCTTTTCACATCACAATAGAGTATTTAAAAAAAAGTAGTATGCAAGATATAAGAATGTGATTTGTTGATAAGAAGCCGCGTTAACTAATTGGCAGTTTCCTGAACCATGGTCATAAATACTCATCATTTTTAATAATTTTGTTATATTGAAAAAAAATTATTCTCTTTTAGGTCCAAGGACCTGTTGAGCGTCTTCAGTAGCCTTTATGTAATTATATAGACAGTATTTTACATCCTGTATGTGTATCAGCCACTTTTGTTAAACCAGTGATGTGTTAAATTTAAAAGATAGATTTATTATCTTTAAACCTCCATTTTTTATGCTGCTCATTGCTCAGTGATTTATTATCCCCACTGAAGAGCACTGAAGTGATTATTCAAGAAGAAAACTGAGAAGGTGAATCAGACTAAAAATGGTTTCTAATGGTTCATTTTGTGGTTTAATGTACCTAAAAAAATGCAATTCTTGAGATTGAGTAGAACAAACGCGTTGTGTGATGAACAGACCATGGTGAAAAAGAAAACTATTTTACAGCTCAAATAAAGTCTGTTTACCACTATTTAAGACTGATTGGAATGATTCTGGATGTTACTCTGAATTGAGAACAATGTTTTCAATGTTCTCAAATAGGATTTTGAAGCAAGACTCCGCCTTAACTCACTATAGGTGACGTATTACTGGGATATTCAGATATTCAGTGGACTAATAATAAAACAGCTGGTTTCCTTCTTGTTATAAACTTCTGAGACTTGGTCAAAAAAATCCCCATAAAATGTGGAAACCAAACCCAGTCACTTTCCCTCAGTAGTATCACCATTTTTGGACACATCATCTCTCTGTCATCCTCTGTAAAAAACTTTGGAGTCAAAATGGATTCTAACATCACATTTGACTCGTTGATTCACACTTTCATCTCCTCCAGGCTGGATTACTGCACTGCCCTCCTTGTAGGGATCCCATGCAGGGGCTTACAAAAGCTACAGCACATCCAGAACTGCGCTGCCCAGATCCTGATAAGGAGGCGCAAATATGATCATATCACTCCCATCCTCAAATCCCTCCACTGGCTTCCCGTTAAATACAGAATTCAGTACAAGCTCTGCCTCCTCTTCCATCAGTGCATACACGGCACTGCACCTGTTTATCTTCAAGAACTCCTAACCCTCCACACCACTGTCCAAGAACTCCTAACCCTCCACACCACTGTCCGAGATTTAATTTAGCTGTTTGTTGTTCCTTTTGGTCATTGTAGCACTTTGAGATCTCCACTGGAGATATAAAGTGTGTTACAAATAAAATTTTTATTATTATTATATTATTATGGCGCATCTTTAATTCTCACCAGGGTAAGAGGTACGCAAGAGTACGTAAGAGGTACGCAAAATGAATGAAACAATATTTAGGGCTCTGACGTTAAAGGTAATAAGCATACTCAAAGCTACTTTGAACTCTCTTGTTGTAGCGCTGGTGATTTTCAGTTCTATTCGTTAGCAAACACTTTTGGAAACACTGGTACATCGGTCTTTTATAATTTAATTTTGTTTTTCCTCTCTTATGCAAAGTGTGTATTTTATGTGGAGCTTGTGTCTAATAAACGAAGGATGACAATTAAAGTTTCTATGAGATTTTTTGATTGAATCAGTCGATCTTAAAAAAGGAGTAAAACAACCTGTGTTTTACTGATAATTTTATTTTTTTTGTCCTTGAGCATATCCACTATTGCTTTGTGTGTTTATTTTGCCAAACACCTGTTCCTGCTTCCAGAAAGCTCTCAGTCCCACAACATCCCAACCCACTGAATCTTCTTGTTCTTGTTGCCAGATTGTGTTTGTTCTTCAGTGTCAAGCATTCAGTCTTTTTTCTTACCCCTGGGCTTACCTGCCATATCTAATCATCAATTGTTTTTCGGTAAATTCTCGTTTTTCTGGTGGTTTCAGCTTCTTTTCTGCCTGAAATATCTAAATTCTTGGGTTGGTGGTAGGTAAAGTAACACGCAAATAATACATCGCCAAGTTAGTTCGTCAAAGTGTTTGTGCTTTCATAAAACAATAAACAGAAAATCCAAAATTCCCATTAGTTCCATTTCTATTTAGTTCTTCATTCGCATTAAAAAAGAAATCTCAACTAGACAACAATCAATCTATTTGGGTCTTTATTCAGTCTGCCACAGAAAAAAGTATCAACATGGTTTCACAGTTTAAAGACATAATGAGATATAACAGGAAATGAAACGGGACTAATAACGTAGATAAAATATGTAGAGATATATTTATCCTTTGTGGTCAATTTAGAAATGTAAAATATGAGTGCTACTCACTGAGGGATAATGACTGTTTCGTAGATTACAAAAAAAAAGAAAGAAAAAAAAACGAACAATGATATCAGCCGATCTTTCCAGCCGTGCTGCAAATTGCAGATAAACCGAATGAAAGAAATCCAGCGCCATGCTTTAGCTGAAGAAAACTCGGATTTGCCGAGCCATGTCACAATAGCCCTTGTTAACCAACCCGCTCTTCTTAAAAAAAGAACCAATTTTGACATAAACCAAAAGTTGCGAAGGTCTGATGCAAGTTTCTCAACATTTTTTTACATTCTGCCTCGCATCTCTTCCCCAAGCTGAAACTGTGGGGCTTTGGCAGCATGACACAAGCTTCAATTGATTCAAAATCCTCCTCGGCAAAACAGACAAAAGGGTCATCTATTATCCTCACCCGGCGTGCATCCCCCTCTCTTCTTTCTCCTCTCCTCGCCTCGCCTCTCCTTGACCTATCTTTGGTGATCACCCGTTAAAAAGAAACTCAGGGGAAGCCATAGAGCTCTCTGCTCTGTTGGTCCGCTCCACTTCTCCTGGGCCGGGGGCCGGGGCTAATTGGTGGATCCACCAGGGAGTCCTCCAACCACCCATCTATCCAGCCAAGGGGGCTATTTGCAAGCATGTGATCTCCACTGAAAGGGGTGAGGGCAAGAGAAGGAGGGAGAGTAGGAGGTTGGGGCTGCTGGGGAGTCTGGAGGACATTGGAGAAGTGATTCCCTCAAGATGAGTGGGTGGCAGAATAGCAAGAGGGAGAAGTTCCAAACCATTCTGGGGTGTGAAAAATGCCCTTTTCATCCCTTATGCACAAAGTTTAAAGATTTCCCTCAAAGGAAGAGTAAACAGTGATATCTCTGGGTGCCCTTCAGACTTCTCCTGTGGCCATATTTCTGCTAGGAGCACTAATGCAAAGCATGGCATTCAAAGCACATGAGATGTGGTAGAGTGCAGAGATGTAGAAGGAAAGGGTTTGGTACAGATTGGGAGGGGGGTAATTGACAGGCAGGCCAAGCCGGACTGCTTTGTATTGCCTCCTCCAGCAGCGCTTTGTATTTATCACCAAGGCCGATCGATGGTCATCTTCGCCCTCGGGAGGGCGAGGCCAGGATGGATGAAAAGTAAAGACTCCTCTTTTGTTGTCCGGGCAGCTCTGTCCAACGTTCCCGACGGACCCCGCTCAAAGAAAATATGAAGGATTGCAACCAGAACATAAAGCTGGAATAAATCTCTCTATTTTTCCATCCCGCTTTCCCCCAAATGCATCTGCGCTATTTTTATTTATTTTTTTCTCGTTTTAAAGGAAATGCTTTCAAATGTTTTGGTTAGGTTTTCGCTTTGAGACGTTTTCAGTGACCCATTTGGGTCCAGAGGGAAAAGCAAGCCGAGAGAAGCTGGAGGAGAGAAGCGTGACACAGTTGGATTTGATCATGCAAGCCAATCTTGAGTAAAGACCACGCTAGCACTCATGCAAGCCGATGCGAACTGTAAACCACAGTGGTGCTCAGTCGCTTCTACTGACTATCAGACTGTTTATTGATGTAAACTTTTCCTTCTAGAGTTGACTAAAGAACTCTATTTCTTCCTTTGGGATGGAGCTTAAAAGTTTATAAAGCAGCAGATAAAACCTTCCTCCAGTAGTCATTGAAATGTCGGCCATTTTGAGGACAAACACTGAACATCGGAAAGATGCATTCTGAATAAATTAGCAGCTACAGTTAATAAGACAATAAAATAGCTTTTTAAGTACTGACTCTCTGTTTTGTTTTTGTCACCATGCACACTTCATAAGGGATAAAAAAAATGTTTTAGGCAAAGGTTATTTCCACAGTGAACTTTGAAAAGGACCTAGCATGCTAAATTCACTTTTTTTAATCATTATAGATACCTTTGAGGGAGTTTCTAGTTACTCAAAAATCTGAATTGAATCCATAAATAACAGTAGGGATATTTTTTAATAACTTTTGGCACTTTTTTGTACTTGATCAGTTGCCTCGTTTTGGTTCAGGTCGATCTGTTACTTTTTTTTTTTTTGTCATTCTGTTACATCAAGTTTTCAGAGAAAATCCAACTAGAAGGCAAAACAATGGTTGACTTGGGAGTTGGAAACATGGGCCTTAAATTATAGACAAATAATGATAAACAAGTTACTTACCTATCTTATTGAATTTTTATTTTACAGGCTTGCCCCGGTTTAGATCTTTTGGGCAACCCAAGTTAGTAGAAATAGAACCAGTTTTTGGGCCATTTTATCAGAAAATCCTTTCTGGTTGGACGTCGAAATGTCTCAATCTGAAAATGCACTGTTCAGATGACAACTTGAAGCATTTTTTTTTTTGCGATGGATAACTCCTGGATTAATGGGATATTACACGGATTTGTTGCCCTTTGGAAAAAAAAAATAAAAATGAATTACTCTATTCATCCCTCACTGGGGAAATTTGTGTGATGCACTCCTTACACCGCACCAGGCTGCCCTTCGACGGCGCCAATGGTGGGAGAAGCGGGGGTAAGGTGTCTTCTCCAAGGACCCTAGACATGCTCTCTGTGGGACGCGAACCCGCGAAAATACCCTGTTTCTGAAAATTTCCTACAGGTTTGAATTGTCCTGAATCAGGGTTTTTTCTTACCCTGTTTTGACACATAAACACTCTACAGAACGAATCTCAGCAGTCACATCTCCCATTGTTTCAGTAAGTTTGATAGACAGAGGATAGTCGTCTCTGGAGATATAAAACATCAGGCTGTCTGTTAAATCACCATCTAAAAGCCTTTAGGACAAACAGCTCTTTAAATGTCTCTTTTTTATCCCTGTTGTGCTTGACTTTTATACCTCAGTAAACTGGATTTACTCCTTTTAGTGTTCGCCTCAGTGCTTTTCATTTAGTCTTGTCTTCGCCAACAAGCTCCACAGTAGCTGTTCTGAAAAGTGCTGCATTAATAAGTTTCCTCTCAGGAAATCACAAATGAGAGAGATGAAGAGGTTTTAGAGCTCTCTGTAAGTTTTTGTTTCTACCATGACTGGGTCAAAAGTAGCAACTCATTTTTTTCTTCTTGATGTTTTTGCAATCCCTCAGTTTTCACATTAAATACATAAAAAGTCAAACCGATTAAAAGGACACTGCTACATAACTTGGTGAAATGTTTTATATGACTTTTTTGTCTAACTTTGTTTTGCCACTGTTAACTTGGAGGGCTGTGAAGATTTTTTTTTTTTTCGTTTTTAAAACAGAAACACAAAATTGTAATTTAATATTCTTTAATATTGGGGCCATATTAACAAAGTCTGTGGCTGTAAACTATCATAAATTACAGGCTCAACATTAGGGGAAGTGTTTGATAATCAGTACCATTGGGTCAAATGGTATAGAGCAGGTGTGGGCAAACTACTGCCTGCGGGCCACATGCCGTTAAACGTTTTAATCTGGCCTGCCGAACTTGAAAAAAATTAAACAAATTAATGTTGTTAATGAGTGAATGGGAGAGAGGGCAGCTCATTGGTCAGAGTGTTCGTGCGCGGACCGGAAGTTCGTGGGTTCGCATCCCACAGAGAGCACGTCTAGGGTTCTTGGAGAAGACACCTAACCCCCATTTCTCCCACCATTGGCGCCATCGAAGGGCAGCCTGCTGCGGTGAAAGGAATGCAGCATACAAATTTTCCCGGTGAGGGATGAATACTGTCGAGTAATTCTTTATTTCCCCTGCGTTTCTAATATTTCCTTACTAGATGGCGCCAAAGACAAAAAACACTGCTCCCAATAAAATGTGTCTGTCGCCGTGATCGGGGCAAATACACACACGTAAACAAGCGTGTTAGATGTTAAAACAAGCAAAATGTTACATCATGCGCTTAGATTCCAAACCTAGCATCACTAAATGCACATTTTTAAGTGCGATCGCACTAGATTTCAGACCTAGCATTGCTAGATTTGAAATTTAACGCTCTTGATGAAACATTTAACGTGCTTGTTTAAAATCTAGCATGCCATTCTATCGGTCTAATCTAGTGGTTACCAAAGCATGCCATCCATCAGCTCCAGTTCTGGCCCCTTTGTCAAATGTTAGAATTCAACGTGGCCAGTAAACCAAAAACTTTGCCCACGCCTGGTATAGAGTCACCAAAGTTGCCTTTACAGAAAATCACGACCACCTTGCCGGCCACACATCTGCAATACTAAGCTTTTTTTTTTTTTTTTTTTTTTATTTTAAATAAGTTTTCCCACCATCGGCATTCATAGACTATGTATATTATCTAAAACTTCGACATTAGTAGAGTTAAAATTCTACAAAAAGCCGCCATTGTGACTAAAGATGAAGCCAACAAATAATCCGACAACTCACTTGCCACCAATACAAGGTTATTGGTGTCGGAAACTTTTCATGTTTGTTTTACACATTTAACGTGTCATCCTCTAACAAAATATCTTGTTTTCTGTGCCTTGAATATTCCAAATGAAACAGATAGTCTTTTATGTACTTTTCACATACTTCACAATCAATCTCCAATTGACCTACATATTTTTCCATTCACCCATTGTATAATTTCTCTATCTGTTTATCACAATACTTTATTAATCCTCGAGGGGAAATTCTGGAAGTATTACTGAAATAGGCCTGTTAAATGTGAACTGTGTGTTGGATATGTTATGGCGTATTGATTTATTCTTCATTAGAAATTAATGACTCACCCCTGCTGTGGACTAAGGTGGCCAATTTGCAAATATGGCTCATGAACAAGTAAACTGTCTTTTAATAGGTGCATGTGTGTGTGATAGTAAACACTGTGTCATAGATCTTAGGCCAAAAAAGGTTGGTGCCCCATGATCTACTACATATTTTCATCAAGTTTTTGAAATAATGTCTACCTATGTGACCTCTTTTTGTCCAAATTACATATGGATAATGAGATAATAATACAGCCGATAAAAAACTTTGCAAACAAAACCAGTTGACAGTTAAATAAATCGGACTGAACTTGTTTTCGCCATTCATTTTTACTTTTTTGTTTGTTCTTTTTTTTTTTTTAAATATCAGGCCAAAAGATAAAAAAGAACACGTTATACATTCGTGTGATGATCCGATGATCAAGTGAGAACTGTAACAAAGGAGGGCTTTAACAGAAGGAATCTAAGCCATCCTTTTCTCTTTTTTTATTGTAATTTTACAATTCATAGAAATAACCAAATAAATTCTAAGGACAAAAAAGAAAAAAAAAAAGAAAAAACAGTCAGTTTTGTTTTTCTGCAGGCTGCTGCCTCAAATAAGGTGCGATGTTTAGTCGGAATTAAGAACACAAAGAGGGAAGATAGACTGATACAATTTACAATGCAAATCAACTTTGCTTCCAGATTGACGGAAGCAGCACAGAAAAAAAAATAGCTGTAACGTAGCTGTAACGTATTAAGAGTCGACACTGAAAAAGGGTGGACAGGATGAGTGGATCCTCCACAATCGGTTCAGAGAGCAATTTTTAATGCTGTATCTCAAAGGGTTCATTGATAAAACATGGAAAAAGAATAAAAAGACCTGGAGATGGAAGTGGGATGAAGGATTCTGCATCTCTTTTTAGAATCAGAATCAGAATCAGAATGCTTTTATTGCCATGTCAGTGAAAAGGATTTTAGGGATTTAGGGATTTTAGGGAAAAGGTCCATTTTAGGGATGCAAAAGGACTTTTTGAGGGTCCAGAAGGGAGCTTCAGGCAGCCAACATGCAGGGAGCCTTCCAGGTTGGACAGACTGGCAGTCAACCTGGGCAGGTATGTGTCCTGGGCAGGCATGAACAGAAAACAACCTGACAAATGAGAAAAGGTCAACAGGGTTTAAACAACAAAAGGGATGACAAGACACAGGTGAAAATATTCAAAAAGAAATTTGAAAAATTAAGGGAAAAGACGAAAGAAAAAGGGCCAGAAGTGGGAGAGAATGATGAAACTTGAATTAAAATCCAAGTTCAGGGATTAAAAAAAAGTAAAAATGGAATGATGAACTGAGGAAAGGAAGATGTCTGCTAAGTGGTCTGTCGAAGCATTTGCTTGGACATAGCAATAGTGAAACGTTGCACCCTGACATGTTAAAAAAAAATAAATAAAAACAAACCTTAGAGACAAAATTACTTTACTGTTTCAGCTCATTTTTAAAGCAATAATTGATTAAATAAAAAGCTCTACGCATTGGCTAAAAGCAAATCCCCTCATTCCACTTCAAAATGAATACAATTTTAGTTTTAAAAATAGAAGTTCTTTCCTCCAGATTTAATGTAAGCATCCCTTTGCCCAGGCTGTCTTCTCTCCTGGTGGCTCTGCCACCTGTGACAACTTTTTTTTTTTTTTTTTTTGTAATTTTCTCTAACGGGGGTCGAGTCTGAAAACTGTATCTCATTGAAGCAGCAGATGAGGTGAAGCAAAGCTATTTGGCTGCAGGGTCAACACTTCTACTTCACTACAGCTCCTTGTCTGGCGCCACTCCGGCCTTTTGTCCTCATCTTGTCCGCTGACAGGAGATGGCGGTCCGGGGCTGGTACCTGCCACAGAGTGTGACATGTTCACAAAGCGAGCTGGAACAAGCAGGAATCTGGAGATTCACAGCGCGAAGGAACATGCAGGGAAAAAGAAAGTGCTCACAAAGAAAGACGACAATGGCTGAGGCTGCTATCAGCTGCTCTTTGTGGAAGAAGAAAAGCCAGCAGGTTTCTCTCTGTTATCAGATGAGCAGACTTCCCAGCATGCTGTAGCTCCTACAGCCGGATCACACCCGTCACCAGGACATTACAAACCGAAGCGCTATTGCTGCTGCTTTCTGAAAGAAAATTCTGGATCATTTTAAACATTTTACAAAACGGCCACCTGAATGTTTTTTTAACTTTTAAGCCGTGTGAGTGAGTCTAATATGTTGTTAAATGTGTTTTTTTTTTTCTTTTTTTCTTAAGTTTAAGGTAGCCCGTGCACTCCTTGTTTAATAAATTAGTAACAATTTCCACGTGTAAAAAGAAGAAATATAGAGCCCATAACCTTTTGCTGTGTATTGAATAGTATTTTTTTTTACATGAGACATCCTAACACAGCACTTCCAAACAAGATTCAACTCAACAAAAGCTTCCCACACCACTGTGCATTAAAACAACTCTTCAATCATTCCGCTTTCGCGCAAGCAGTAATTTAAGTTCGGGCCACTGGGGATACGAGCTTCCAGCCGCAGAACCCAAAGGAGCAACCACTCTCTAGCTTTCCACATGGAGAACAATGAACCAACTCAGAAATTCAACTTCGAGGGAACGATTGAGAGTCAGAAGAAGATGGAAGGGACTGTGGAGGGCTGTAAAAAATGTGGAGTCCAATATCAGCATTGACGACTGCTCCATCCTGTGATGGTATACTCACTCAGCACGGAAGTTCCTGGCTTTCATTGAACATTAGCCCCTTGTGGAACTCGGCTTTCCATAGTACTGGAAAGGGTAAGAAATTGTGACCAATAGATGGCTGAATTTTTGTGTGCATCGTTTGAGTGTGTGGGTGATTGTGTGAGTTACATCCGACCCCTCCCACCATTCAAGGGTCAAAACAAAACAGTGTGGTAACAAAATTTACCAAAAAATACCATATTTCATTCAATATACCAAAGCAAACTAACCGTTTCTGTTATTAAACCATTCATTTATTTTTTCTATAAGCGAGGCTTTTTCTTCTTCCGGCCGTGCCCGGTTAACAGCCTAACTGGATCATTCTCCATTCAGTGTTATTCTTCTTATTTTTGGGTCCATAACGTCCAAAATTTCTAATAGAGGACACAGGTTGATTGTTTTCTTTCTGAATCTTTGAAGGAATTTAGATATTTCTGCCCAAAATTTGTGAAGCTTTGAGCTACGTGAAAAGCAATGGAGGCTCTTTCTTCTTCTGGCCGTGCCCGGATAATAGCCTAACTGGATCATTCTCCATTCAGTGTTATTCTTATTATTTTTGGGTCTATAATGTCCAAAATTTCTAATAGAGGACATAGGTTATTGTTTTCTTTATACATTTTTGAAGGAATTTAAATATTTTTGCCCAAAATTTGTGAAGCTTTGAGCTACTTGAGAAGCAATGTGCTAACAATCCTAGAGCCCAACCACGCCGTAAACACCAGGGTCTACATCAGAGGATACACCCTGATAATCTTTATCAAGGACCAGTCTAGTCTGTGTATGATCATAACTGTATCAGAACGTGTCTGGCAAAAACCGTGCAAGTTTTATTTATGAGCAAAAAGTCGCAAGGCATAAAATCGAACATTGCACAAGATATCATTTGATGCTTTGTGTGTTTGTTTTTAAATGAAATAATTAAAACATACAATTTCAAACCAATGAGAAAATATATAAATTAATTTGTTGTTGAATAATTATTTTGATCAAACTAGATACGAAGTGATGAGCATCAATGGCAATATGTCCGCCTCAACTTTCAGTACTCCGCTCGCAGTGAGATAAAGAAACAGATCAGTTAGATGGAAACGTACTGTTCTCTGTGGACTGTGATTTTGTACAGATTGATTAATGTCAGCAGAGAGAAAAGAATGATCATTCAAACAATAAATGTGATCATATCATGACATGACGTGCTTGAAGCTTTTACATTAAAGCCATCGTGTTATATAAATGTAATAGTTACATTGTCTTAATTGTGATGACAGCTGCCAGCTTCAGTGTGTGTATGCCCATATGAGAGTGTGGGTATTTCTCAGTCACACTCTTTTACAATCAAAATGGCTATTTTTATGCAGATGGATGTATTTTCAGATTGAGACAGAAATAAGCTGGTTCTGAAGTAGAAATAGACACTTTTTTTTTTTGTCTTTGCATCTCTACCCTATCCTTAATGGCTATGTACTGTCACTGAAAATGGTAAAATGGGTTAAACTGACCATCATGACCCCCTCACCAGCCACCAGAGGGAGCCCTTTTTCATCACACTGAAAAGAGACACCTGAGAATGATTATTCTGATACCACACACCTGTGGACCCTGCTGCCTATTTAAGGGCAATCACACCAGACTTCCATGTCGGGTCATTACCATCCCTTCCAGCCAGGTCTCCCTGGTTGTCTGACCATTTTCAAACTCTATTATTATTTGAACTTTTGAATCCTGAGTTAATCCTGTGCCCTTTGCGTTGCAGACTTGCCTGAATTGTGTTAATAGACCTTGTTTTGATGTCCTGCAATTGGGTCCTCCTCCTTCCACACCTTAAAACCTTGACACAGACATCTGTTGACAAAACTGGTTTCACTTATTTCTACCAATTGAAAAAAATAAAAACTTAGGTGCAATGAAACAGATTGCACCTAAATTTTTGGGATTCTTTTTTAGTATTTATTTATTTTTATATGGGCTAATTGGATGTAGCACATAGTAGAGTAAAACACAAAAAATAAAGGGTTTACAATATTCAATATGACCTGGACAGGTAAAGTTGTATGGTTCACTTTTGAGTCAAACAACATGAAAAAAGGTAGGAAACATCACGTGTGTAAAAGCTATTGTTGAGGTTACCCCTAAACTATCGTTCGCTATACCTTCAATCCCAAAGTTATTTAGATTAACTGAAATCGAAATGTCCCGGGACACAGTTTTGATGATCAATAATGATATGCTGTACGTTTACTGAAATTTTTCTAATAATTATTGTCAAACATGTAAAAATTCATTCACAAAAACTGAAGTTGCAGAAACTAGTAAAAGAAAAATGACTTAACATCACATCCTGCATTAAAAACAAAAAGATTTTAATTATTATTGTCCTCTTCAACATTACACCATAAATCCAAAATGTTAAATAATCAAGTAAAGCTCATTTGCAATCATTAAGCTAGAAGAAAAGATGAGTGTGAAGATTCCATGAAAAGCAAAAATATTTGTGTGAAATGAATAGTGGACTTTTCTGAATATTCAGCAACTCTCTGAATCCTGCTTCTTCTTTTCAGATGAAACCTCGAAGGATATTTTGAGCAAAGTACAACCTCTCATCTGTTTAAAGCTGTTCTTCATTACCACTCCTCTGCCTCTTGTTCGGGGCGTCTTCTCTCCGAGCTCAGTGCATTAAAAATTGAAAGCATTCTTTGTGTTGATGCAGCGAGAAGGGAGGGGAGAGAAAACAGCAGTGACGCTCTTTTGAGTGCTACTCCTGCACCGACATCAATGCAGCCGTGATGTTAAAGAGAAGAAGAGATTTTTTTCGTTCTCTCTTAAAAAGAAAGGGGGGAAGCAGAAGACGACATGAAGAAGTTGTTGTCACCATGTTTGTTTTTAATGTTAGGGTGTTAAAAAAAGCTGTCAGGGTGCTGTGTTTTTGGTGAGATGTACACGTACAGTACAGGATGTTAGATCTGTCTCCCTGAGGAGTTTGACACAGAGAAAATAAAAAGATGCACATCATAGCTGCTACGTTCAGAACCAGCCCCTCAGTCACTGATTCATGTTCTTCCAGCAGCCCTTTTTAGTGGAAACTAATAAAGCTCAATACTATAATCATTATGAGTTATTATTATGGCTTTATGATGTCAACTTACAAGCCTGGGAGGAGAGAGAAAATGAGGAGACAGAGAAGGAAAAGACTGAATAAAACCAGATTTTAGACATTGATAACGGTCAGTGATTTAACCACCGGGACCGTAACGACCTTTATTTTTACAATAATCAAGTTTAGTCCCAATTAAGCTTTGCCTCGTAATCTAATATAGGACAATCAGAAAAAATAAAAATAAAATAAGAATTTAAAGGGTAGTCCAATACATTTTTGTTGCATCTTTGGCACACAAAAGAGAAAAAAAAGTCACCCTTGACTTCCAAACTGAGACTCGGTCAGAGGAGGGGTGGCAATGCCACATGCTGAAAGGGAACATCTGTGCAGAGTGTGTGGCTCAGGTGGTGGAAAAGGCCACCCACGACCTGCAGGGATTTGAATTGATCTCAGCTTGAAGCTCGACTGAGAGAACTTCAAGTCGCCTTTGCCTTGCTGCTCTGTGAGTGTGTAGGTGTTTTGTCCGTTAACCCCGTAAGCCTCAAGATATTTTGGGACATTTCCACCTGGTAGAAAAAAAGAAATTGTCAGTTTCAGTTGACAAATCTATGGCTTACAAGGGTTAGAAACACCTGTGCTTTACAAACCAGGTTGCTGTGAAGAGCCTTTGAGAAATTAGAAAGAGAATGTGGTGGTGGTCGTATGAATTCTGACAGATTTTTCACGGTATGGGCTTTTGTGATAATCTCATGTAAAGAGCTGAAAATGTTTGTAGCAGTTTTTTCATTGTCTTACTGATGAATTTTAAGAGCAATGGAATTAGAAATAGGAAACAACAGTGTATTCTTTTTTAACCACTAATTATCAGTAGAGTTCAGTTAATTTGTAGAAATTTAAATAAAAACATTGAGTAGATTTTAAGCTGAGCAAACATTTGTGTTTACAAAAATGGAATTCATAAAAACCTCAGTACATCTCGTTTTCACCATCTCTATAGATCACATATTCATGATCTTTAAATCATTGACCACTTGATTTCCATTCAACCCTAAAACCCTGCTAACTAAAGCGGTGGCTTGGCGATGCGTCTGTTTGGGGAAAATTGGCAAATTCGAGCACATCTCGTGCATCAATCTCACTCATCAAGCGTCTTTCGCCTGATTTTTTTGGGCTTTTGCAACGGCAATCTTTTGCAAAATCTGTTGCATTATTGCAACATTGTGACATATTTTGTTCAGACATTATATCGGTTTTGTTTTCATCCATTTTTTTTCCCCTTTGCCCCAATGTTCCTCATAAGCGAGTGTTTGAATTGTCGCAGAAATGTCGAGCATTTGAGGCACCATTGAAAGTAATGTAAAACCCAAAGATTTACCTTCACGATTCTTTCTTCTCTTTTTAATGCATGTGTTTTATAATCTGTTGCTTGACGTGTCTTGTAAATAAATGGACTCTACTTATATAACGTTTTTCTAATTGCATCGGTACTCAAAGCGCTTTACAATGTAGCTCACATTCACCCATTCACATTTATACCTGATGGGGATGCTGCCATGCAAGGTGCAAACCACCAAAAGGAGCAATTGGGGGTTCAGTGTCTTGCTCAAGGACACCTCGGCATGAACTCATGGCGGGGGATCGAACCGGCAACCCTCTGGTTACAGGCCGGCCACACTACTCATCTGAGCTTCATCGGGCTCTTCCGACTTTACCTGAACTTATCAATGACCCATCCATCCTAACGATCTTTGGGTCAATCTCACTATCAAACAAAAGCAGAATTCTTCATATCTAACAGATCTCAGAAACTAACGCATTAATTTCTTTGTGTCTAACTCTCGTTTGCAACAGAACAATCCAGTCTTAATATGCATGTATGTATAAATCAAAGAGCGTAGAACTCATTGAACCAACCCCTGGGCAAAAACAAAAACTTCCAGATCTTGTAGATGCATCACTAAAAAAAAAAACAAAAAAAAAACATGAAAATCACAGAAAGCCTAAAAAAGATCAAACATGATTTTGAAAATTATGCTTTCTTTTTTATTTGATTAAAATTGATGTGGGGGGGAAATACCACCAACAACCAATGAGCAGTTGGGAGACGGTGGCTCAGTGGTAAGAGCGTTCGCCCGCGGATTGGAAGTCAACCAGAAGTTTGTGGGTTTGCATACCACTGAGTGCATGTCTAGGGTTCTTGGAGAAGACACCTAAGCCCCCATTTCTCTCATCATTGGTGCCGTCGTGGGTAGCCTGTTGCTGTGTAGGAGTGCACCACACAAATTTCCCCGGTGAGGAATCAATGGAGTAAGTAATAATTATTAATTAATAATAATAATCTGATTTATGTCAACTAAACTGTCAATGGTTGGTAATTTTGAAAATTATGCAACAATATTAGATAGAAATCAAACAGGCATTCAGTTGCAGAGTGTCTGGTTCAAATAGCCCTTTTAGATAAATGGGTAAGGACATATCTTTACAGTCTTTTAACCCAAAGCAACACAACTTACTTTTGAGGAGAATTAAACATAAAAAAGAAAAAAAATCCAGAAGCCTTCTTAAAATATAAATAATTTCTGTACGAACACTTAGAATTATTCTTTTCTATTCTCACCTATCTATTGATCCTTTTTTTCATCTGTGGCTCATCCATCCATTCAGGACTCTTTCTGCAGTCCTGTCAGCAGGCATAAGGAGGCAATCTCCCCTCAGGCAGCTAGAGTGGTGGATGGGTGGGAGGATGTTTGGATTGACAGCCAAGAGGTCGGGTTGCCAGACGCCCCACTGAACAGGAGCTCAGTAGACAAGGGGAATATTTCAGCACACATGCAGCTTTTTGTTGGGAGAAAGTTTGAAAAAATCAGAGAGATGCTGATTTTTCTGTTGCGTCTTTTCGGCAAGCTGCTGAGACTACAGACAGGATTAAAAGCTTCGGGGTTCATGGCGTCTCTCCATGCTTAGTTTTATTCTGTTTGTGTCGCAGGCTTTTCATCCTGCTCTTCAAATATGTGATGAACCTGCTGAGTTACACAGTCTGAATCTTTGGAGAATCTGTCACGGATTTTCTGTGCGAAACTTTGTGCAAAGAGAGCATCTCTGAATGCAAGCACTGATTGTACCTTTCATAACATTAAATCAGCTGATTGTGTGAAGACGGAAGAGATGATATGACACGTTTTACATAATTTCATCAAATTGGGGATGTTGTTTCACCTCCATCTGCACTTATTCACATGCAGCCATTTTAATACAACACACAGTAATTTCCAACTGATATGTTCTAGTTACTTTCTTACCATTTAATTAGCCAACCAAATATGTTCATCAGAAATATTTTTTTTTAGTGTTACATACTCTAATGGTATAAAAATCAATGGTCAACTTAATGCTTCTTGAAGGGACTGTTTGCAGTAAGGACAATGTGTGCTGATTTCTGTTGAGCTCAAAAGGAATTGTATCAAGTCTTTTTCCTTTTTTTTCTTTTTGCATATGCACACTATTGAAACAGAGAAAAATATGTTTTTTTTCTGACTTACAGTATGCAGTCTCATGAGCTGCTCAGACATCCCAAAGAGAGGTAAGGTTTCACAGGCTATCACCTAATGTGGTTCAAGCATCTTGGTAGAATGCTTCCTAATCACATCCCCTCACAGGATTCAGCTTAGGAATAAAATATCCAGCCTGAATATGGAGACAAATTGGGGAATGGAAAAACTAATCTTTAGGAACTGCTCATTAAGACAGACAAATAGACAGACAGGTAAGTTGGTAGGTGTTTGCCCCAATCTAGCTTCTTCATGTAGTACATACAGTATATGTACTTATTTCCATCATCCTGCTCTAATCCTATTGAATTAAAATAAAATTGAAATGATCTACAGATAATGCAATCAGACTTGTAAAGATTCAAAACCAAACATCTCTTTAGCAACAGTCTCTTCACCTCGTCCTGCACTGTCTTCGATGTAATGAATAATTGCAGCTATTACAGGGTGACTGTTCCTGTCATCACTTCCTTCCTATGTTTACATTTATGCCATACATAACCTCCTGCATCGCATAATTTCTTTTTGTATTACCACTCAGCTCACAGCATGATTGAAAGTATAACATGCTTATTGGTCCATGTTGGGAAATTCATAAATTTATGCCTGAGAAGATTGGTGCTACTCAGGCAGTGATAATAAATATATGTATATTGTAATATAATAATAATAGTAATAGTAATGATTGTAATAGTGGGGCGAAGGATGGCTCGGTGGGTAGGGCGACCGTCCCGTAACCGGAAGGTCGCAGATTTGATCCCCCGACAAGGGCCCATGCCGAGGTGTCCTTGAGCAAGACACCGAACCCCCAGTTGCTTCTGATGATAGAGGTATGCATCTTGCATGGTAGCTCCCATCATCAGGAATGAATGAATGTGTGTGTGAATGGTTGTATAAAGTCAATGAATAGTGCATATGTAAAGCATCTCTGAGTACCTAGAAAAGCGCTATGTAAGTTCAATGCATATTATTAGTAGTAGTAATAATTCCAAGTTTCCAATGAAAAGAAAAATGTTTCAGTTATAGTGTTTGGTTATCTGGTTGTTTGGGGTTTTTTTTAAGGAAAGAAGTGTAGGCTTTTTACCAAATCAGCCATGTGAAGCCATGGTCCTTGATCAGGTAAGAGCGGAGTATACTCTACAGGTAAGGTTAGGGCCCTGCCCCAATTGGAGGGGTTTGGTTGTCTCTGGGTGTTGGTCACAAGTGGGTTGAGTGGGAGATCAACAAGTGGATAACTCTGACGTCTGTAATTATTGGGGGGTGGCATGAGTCCATCACGGTGAAAAGAAGGCTTAGCAAAAACGCACATCTTTGACTTAGATAGGTGATCAATGCACCGGCCATCACCACAATCTCCTATTGCTGGTGGTGACCAAAAGATTAAGCTCTTTAAACAAGCAGAGAGGAACTCTACCATCCAACAGATGCTTGAAGAAGATTTTGAAAGGAGCAAAAGTAGGTGGTTGGGATACTTGGTCAGGTTACTTCGCGGGCCGCCAAGCTGGAGAGGTGATTTGAGATCTCAAGAAAAACCCAATGTCTTATAGCTGACCATGGAATGCCGTGGATTCCTCCTAAATGTGGCCGCAGTGAAGGAAGTCTTGGCTTCCTTCTTAATGCTGCTTCCCCTCTTTCCCAAACCTGGATAAGTGGAAGACAATGGCATGTTTCGGTTTTTGTCAGGGTTTACACTTTCAACACAGTCCTTGTTTCCTTTGCCTAGAGATCTTATATTTCGCAAACTAACCTCCAGCATCAACTCTGTGCTCAAGTAGTAATTGTGTAATGATAGTCGAAATCTATCTCCCAGCTGAGCCTTCACGCTTGGGTCAACAACTTGCCTTTCAGGAGATACCAAGATTATAACTTTAATTAAAAAAGATTGAAGAGTAGTCACATTTCATGCTGGTCTGTCATTTTCTGGCTTTTCCACAAAAACAAGTTGCTCGTCTCAGGGTCAATAGTCTCTTGGAACTCATCACAGCAAGTATTAAATTATTTTCATCATTGTTTTTTACGCCATGCAGACTTTTTCAATTCAAGTACCATCACAAAGATGTGTACCCACGCTGCTGTGCCACACACACAAGCATCAAGAATGATCATCTTTAAGGTCTATCTGAGTTAAAAGGCATGCACATGAAAGATAAAAGGTGAGAAGAGGCCCCTGGCCGATTGACGTATTCGCAACTGTTGTCGTGGAGACGGGAGATGAACTTAAGTTTCTCGACAGAAAAGAAAAAAGCAAATGAGCATGTTTTTTTTATTAATACCATAAAGTCAGTTTTTGTACAAACAGAACAAGTGATACAAACCATTAAACTGCTGATTCTAAACATAATTTGAAGTAGACTATAACAGCAATTTAAGGGCGTAAAATTAATGTCGCGTCTATACAGTGCTTTGTCGGTTTTTACATTAGAAACAAACCATAGAAAATAAGCAAAGTAGATGGTCATCCACCTACTAAGTTTTTATATACTACCGTATAAAAAGTTAAAACTATACAGTCTATGTTACGTCTTCTGAATCGCTTATTCTTAGCATGGTCGCGGGGGTAATGGAGCCTATCCCAGGTGATTACTAGCGAGAGGCAGGGTACAATCCAAACAGGTTGACAGTCTGTTGAGGGGTGATACACACACAGACAACCACCCACGCACACACTCATTCACTATACATTGTAGCTCAGGCACAGGCTAAACACGGCCCACGGGCCACATGCTGCCCGGTAAACGTTTTAATCCGGCCCACCAAACTTGAAAAAATTAAATAAATAAACCTTGTTAATGTTTTGTTTCCCCAGCAATTTTAATGTTTCCTCATCAGATGGCGCTCTGTATGATACAGAAAGCCATCGGGCCCAATACAAGCATGTGAACAAGCATGTTAGATCTTAAATAAAGCAAAATGTTAAATCAAGCCGTTAGATTTCAAACCGAGAGGCGCTAAATGCACGTTTTTAAGTGCTATTGCGCTAGATTTCAGACCTAGCGTGCTAGATTTGAAATGATGTAACATTTAGTGCGCTTGTGTAAAACGTAGCGCAAAATTTTATCTGTCTAATCTAGCGGTTACCAAAGTATGCCATCCATCCGCTCCTGTTCCGGCTCCCTTGTCAAATGTTAGAACTTAATGTGGACAGCGAACCAAAACGTCTACCCACCCTGTTCTAGCCCATACAAAAACAAAACTTATCTAAACAGATTTGAATTGACTGCTACCAATCATGGCCATTGTAAAGTTCTGCTCGAGTTCTTTAAACTCATACCAGCAACTTTAAACTTGGGCAATTTGCAGAACAATATTTCATCCTTCCTCGGCGTCACCAAAGGACAGATTCAGTACATTCATTTCTGTACTACAGATAAACTATTTTATTGATTTGATGTGTTCAATTTTCATCCTTTCAACCCTTTTTTTTTAATATAAAAATTGTCATTTTTCTATAATATATATTTTTGTTTCTTATTTGCTCATCTTATCAACTGCATGACCAAATTATGTGGAAAGAAATTTGTTGTGTAGGAGAGGGAATGAGGAGGATCCAAATGCAGGTTTAACAGTTTATTAAGTGTTGAACAAAGGAATCCACAGCAGAGAGATAACGGCTTCAGGCAGTGCTGGATGGCCAAGAGGAAGGGCTGAAGGTTCCTGTGAGGAGAATAAGAAAATTAGTCTGATATCAAAATTTGACTCAGCTTAGAGGTGGTCAGTTTACCACTAGAATCGTTGAAGACCTGACAGAGACTGTGGGTGACACCAGGTCTTTTATAGCCACCGGTAAGTCTGTGCAGCTGGGAGCAATCAGCCAATCCTCCCGTTAGAAGCCATCCAGCACCTGTGAGTTTTGGGGAGAAAAAAAAAAACAAACAAGCAGGCCTAAAAGGCCTCACACCACAGTACCCCCCCCCCTCTACGGACGCCACCTGGCGGACCACCAGGCCTGTCCGGAAAGCAGCGGTGAAAGTCCCGGACCAAGCCAGGGTCCAGGATCGCTGAACGGGGCACCCAGCACCGTTCCTCCGGGCCATAACCCTCCCAGTCCACGAGGTACTGTAGACCCCGACCTCGGCGACGAACATCCAAAAGACGGTTGACCGTGTACGCATCCGAGCCGTCGACAAGGCGAGGAGGTGGAGGGGGAGCAGAAGGAGGCTGGAGGGGACTGGTAGAAACCGGTTTGATCTGAGAGACGTGGAACACAGGATGTACCTTCATGGAAGAGGGCAGGGCGAGCTTTACCGAGACCGGGTTGACCAGCCGCAGGATCCGGAAAGGGCCAATGAAGCGGGGTGAAAGCTTGCGAGACTCTGCCCTGAGGGGAATGTTCCTGGTAGACAGAAGGACAGACTGACCAACCTGATATGCTGGGGCTGGCTGACGGTGGCGATTAGCTTGGCGCCGAGCCCGGCCGCAGGCCTGTTGGAGGGCCCTCCTAGTTTTCCTCCAGATCCGACGACACCGTCTGATATGGAGCTGCACCGAAGGGACGGCCAGCTCCTGTTCCTGATCCGGGAACAATGGGGGTTGGTAACCCAGAGAAGCCTCGAACGGGGACAATCCTGTGGAGGAACTAACTTGGGAATTATGGGCATACTCAATCCACGGGAGATGAGACGACCACGTGGACTGGGCAGAGGCCAACACGCACCGTAATGTGTATTCCAGGTGTTGGTTAGCCCGCTCCGACTGGCCGTTGGATTGGGGGTGGAAGCCAGATGACAAGCTGACGGAAGCCCCCAGCGCCTTACAGAAGGACTTCCAAACAGCTGATGTGAATTGCGGACCCCGGTCAGAGACTATGTCCAGAGGGATACCATGCAGACGGAACACATGGGTCACCATGAGCTGGGCAGTCTCCAAGGCTGAAGGGAGTTTAGGAAGAGGCACCAGATGTACAGCTTTGGAGAATCGGTCCCGTGACCACAACAGTGTTACCTTCTGAGGGAGGGAGTCCGGTCACAAAGTCCAGTGCGATATGGGACCAGGGACGACTGGGAACCGGTAGGGGATGGAGCAGCCCCGCATGAGGACATTGAGGGACCTTGCCCCGGGAACAGGCAGAACAGGCAGCGACAAAATTCCTAGTGTCTGCCTCCATCGTTGGCCACCAGAACCGCCGCTGAAGAAGCGCCATTGTACGGCGAATCCCAGGGTGACAGGACCACCGGGATGCATGTGCCCATAGGAGAACCTGGGAGCGGGCAGAGGATGGCACATACGAACGGTTAGCTGGGCCAGTACCTGGGTCCGGATCATGCTGCAGACCATCCCTTATTGCAGTCTCGATCTCCCAAGTGATCGCCCCAATGACGCAGGAGGGGGGTAGAATGGGCTCCGGCTCCGATCTGGACTGATGACCATCATGCAGGCGGGAGAGGGCGTCAGGTTTGGTATTGCGGTTGCCCGGCCTGTAAGTGAGGGTAAAATTAAAGCGTGTAAAGAACAGCTGCCACCGGGCCTGTCGAGAGTTGAGTCTCTTAGCTGCTTGGATGTAAGCGAGGTTTTTGTGGTCTGTCCAGACCACGAATGGGTGTTCTGCGCCCTCGAGCCAGTGCCTCCATTCCTCGAGTGCCAGTTTGACTGCGAGCAGTTCTCTATTCCCCACATCGTAGTTTTGTTCAGCTGCAGAGAGACGCTTAGAGAAAAAGGCACAGGGATGGAGTTTGCCATCCTCCTGATGGTATTGGGACAGCACAGCACCCACCCCTGAATCCGAGGCGTCCACCTCCACAATAAACTGCCTCAAGGGGTCGGGCTGGACCAGAATGGGGGCCGAGGTAAACCTCTTTTTAAGCTCAGTGAATGCACCCTCTGCTTGGGGAGACCAAACGAACGGTCTGGCTGTGGAAGTAAGCTGGGTAAGGGGAAGAGCTACCTGACTGTAATTGCGAATGAAACGCCTGTAAAAATTTGCGAAACCCAGAAATTGTTGTAGTTTGCGACGGGTGTTGGGTCGAGGCCACTCAGCCACCGCGCTAACTTTTTCGGGGTCCGGGCAAACCTGCCCAGCGTGTACAATAAAACCAAGGAAGTTGACGGACTGAGAATGGAACTCGCACTTCTCAGCCTTTACAAACAGACGATTCTCAAGGAGTCGCTGGAGTACCGCACGGACATGGACGATGTGCTCCTCAACAGTGGGCGAAAAAATAAGAATGTCGTCCAGATAAACAAAGACAAAACGATTAAGGAAGTCACGGAGCACATCGTTAATGAATGCCTGGAAGACTGCGGGAGCGTTAGTTAACCCGAAAGGCATGACCAAGTATTCGAATTGGCCCAGGTGGGTGTTGAACGCCGTCTTCCACTCGTCCCCCTCCCGCATTCGGACAAGATGGTAGGCGCAATGCAGATCGAGTTTTGTAAAGACCCGGGCTCCCTGAAGTAGCTCAAACGCCGAATTAATGAGGGGCAACGGGTATTTGTTGCGAACGGTGATGTTATTAAGACCCCGATAATCGACGCACGGACGGAGGGAACCATCCTTCTTACCCACAAAAAAGGACCCCGCTGCTATGGGTGCCGAGGAAGGGCGGATAAGCCCCGACGCCAGGGACTCATTGATGTACTTCTCCATCGCCCCCCTCTCTGGAGCAGACAGATTGTACAGGCGACTGGCGGGTAAGGTTGCCCCAGGGAGGAGGTCGATGGCGCAATCATATGGCCGATGAGGCGGGAGAGATTGTGCCCTCTCCTTACTGAAGACCTCTTTGAGGTCATGATACTCTGCCGGGATAGACGCAACGTCCACCGGGTCGATTGAGCCTACCGTGTCAGAAGAGACGGTTGTCACGGCAGATTGGAGGCAAGTTGCATGGCACTGATTGCTCCACCCGACGATACGCCGGTTTTGCCAGTCGACCTGTGGATTGTGCAACCTAAGCCAGGGGAAACCTAACACAAGGGGTGAGCCGGGTGAAGAAATAACGTTAAACGATAGGTGCTCACGGTGATTACCCGATACCACCATCTCCAACGGGGAGGACTGGTGGGTCACCCTGGTGATAACGTGTCCATCGATCGCCGTGGCATTAATGGGTTCTCCGAGTGGTTGGGACTGGAATCCACACTGACGGAGAAAATCTGCGTCGATGAAGTTGCCGTCGGCCCCGGAATCCACCAACGCTTCGACCGGAAAGGAAGAGGAACAACCAGAGGTTAGTGTCACAAGAATCATAAGCCTAGGGGTACCATGACATCTAGTTGTGCCCACCCGTAACCCTAGGTCTACCGGTGGGCCCCGTCTTTTGGGCGACAAGGGCAAGCTGAGAGTAAGTGACTTCTCGACCCGCAATAGAGACACCTCCCTTCTTTTAGTCTAACCTCTCTTTCCTTTTTGGTTAGATGCATCTGTCCCAACTGCATTGGTTCTGTGGAAGGCTGCTCAGCCTCTTGTGGAACAGATGCAAATGCCCTAGGTGGGGGGCAGACCGAGGAAGGCTGTCGATGGCTGTGAACTGGAGTAGGGTGTAGGGCCCGGGTGGTATTTTCATATCGTTTCTCTCTTTGACGGTTGTCTAACTGTATTGCCAGGGAAATGAGTTCCTCCAATGTGGATGGGGTCCTCCTGCCAGCTAGCTCATCCTTCAGAGGATCATTCAGGGCATTTAGGAACACCCCTCTTAGTGCCTTCTGTCCCCAGCCAGCCTCTACTGCTAGGGTCCGGAATGAGATGGAGAACTCCGCCACAGATAGAGTTCCCTGGGAAAGGTGGAGTAGACGCTGGGAGGCATCTCCAGCCCGGTCCGGCACCTCGAACATGGTTCTGAATAAACTCAGAAAATCAGATGTTGAGCGATCAGCCAGGGGGGCTGCCGCGTCTTCGGCCTCGGCCCACTCCAGTGCCCTGCCCCGAAGAAGACCCACAATGTACAAATTCTTAACTTTGTCTGATTCGAAAGTCCGTGGTCTTAGAGCAAAGACATTTGAACACTGCAAGAGGAACCCACGACATTTCCCCAGGGTTCCATGGAAAGGTTCCGGGTCCGTAATATGGTGGTCCATGAGTGGGCTGGGCATAGCTGAAGGAGGTGCCGAGGCTGTGGACAGAAAAAGAGAACTTAGATTATTTACTTTGTCTGTTAAAGCCTGTAACTGTGTTTTTAATTGAGTATTTTCGTCCATAAGGGCCTTTATGGCCTGTTGTTGTTGTACCAGGAATATTCCTTGTCGGGTCAGAATCTCTGACACTGAGGGTGATGCAGAACCCGCTGGATCCATTCTGGTCAGGTCTTCTGTTGTGTAGGAGAGGGAATGAGGAGGATCCAAATGCAGGTTTAACAGTTTATTAAGTGTTGAACAAAGGAATCCACAGCAGAGAGATAACGGCTTCAGGCAGTGCTGGATGGCCAAGAGGAAGGGCTGAAGGTTCCTGTGAGGAGAATAAGAAAATTAGTCTGATATCAAAATTTGACTCAGCTTAGAGGTGGTCAGTTTACCACTAGAATCGTTGAAGACCTGACAGAGACTGTGGGTGACACCAGGTCTTTTATAGCCACCGGTAAGTCTGTGCAGCTGGGAGCAATCAGCCAATCCTCCCGTTAGAAGCCATCCAGCACCTGTGAGTTTTGGGGAGAAAAAAAAAACAAACAAGCAGGCCTAAAAGGCCTCACACCATTTTCATCCTTTCAACCCTTTTTTTTTAATATAAAAATTGTCATTTTTCTATAATATATATTTTTGTTTCTTATTTGCTCATCTTATCAACTGCATGACCAAATTATGTGGAAAGAAATTACTCAAAGCTTGGAATTGTTTGAAATGAATGCCTCAAATTTAATTGGTATAATTTAAATCATTAGGTCATCATCCAATGACATCCATTGAATCCTAAAAGTGTAATAGGTCTAGTTTAAAAAACTTAAGCAGGACAATCTTTTAAAAGGACGTTTGCCTCTCTAAACAAAAAAAAATCAGACATCATGAAAGAACAATTATGTGAAAGTTTCATCTGTCTAACTTTGAATTAAATTTACATTTTGTTTTCTGCAGAAACAGTTTCCAGCGGAGAATATCATCAGAGCAACAGCTTTTTTAGAAAAATCGCTTATGTTTTTCCCCTGAAGCATGAACAGAATTGTTGAATGCTTCTACACAAGACACAAAAGCCCACTGCAGAGTTTAATGAGAGTGAAAATGATGTGACTTCAGAGCGGTGGCCTTTAGAACCGAGCTGAACATGTCATGTCAGAAAGCATGCTCCGCCACCATCATTAAAATCAGGAATTTTCTTTTGATACAACATTGTACATTCTTCTTGTGGAGTTCACAGTCTTCAGTTACAACGAGCTTATTGTAACTCAAAGTCTTTGTAAGATAAACAATATATGCAGTCAAAAGAAAAAGTTTGGAAACACCTTCTCATTCAAAGAATTTTCTTTCTTTTCATGATCCGAAATTAGTCAAAAATAACACGTAGCGTTATACATTCAACAAAAAGGTGTAATCCCCCCACCCCCAATATACTACTTTTATTGTAGGCTATTCAAAGTGTCCCCCACATGCTGTGATTATTGCTTTGCATACTCTTGGCCAGGGGTGCCCATTACATTGAAACAAAAAGTTTGCACTAACATTCGACCTCTTGAAGCTCCTCACAATTGTTTTAATCAAATTTACAATGTTTGTTTAAAAAAAAAAGTTTCAACTCATTTATTCTCAGTATGATCATATGGATACATTTATGTACAATTTTGTTTTTCAGACACTACCCAGTTCTTGAAAATCCAATTTTTCATTATTATTTGACTTGTATTCATGTTACTTTGTGTCTCCATACGGTTGATTTTTACCTAGTTAGTTTTTGTATAGCACAATATTCATCGATCTGCCTCCAAATCCGAGACCATGGTCCTTGCCATGTCCGCCCAGTCGATCTACTGTACGTTCCTACCCTTACTTATGGTCACCAACTGTGGGTGGTGACTGAAAGAACAAGATCACAGATAAAAACGACCAAATGAGCGTCCTCGCAGGGTGGCTAGGTTCTCACTCAGTGATAGAGTAGGGAGCTCCTGAGGAGCAACTCAGGGTAGAGCCATTGCTCCTCCAAGTTGACAAAAGCCAGATTCGGTGGTTCGGGTATGCTTCCTGAATGCCTCGCTGGTGAGATGTTCTGGGCACGTCACTCTAGGCGGAGACCCAGAGGCAGGCCTTGGACCCACTGGAGAGACTTTTTCTTACAGCTAGCCAGGGAGCGCCTCGGGATCCTCCTGGCTGAGCAGCAGGATGCAGTCGAGATGAAAGAAACCTGGACTTCCAGTCTGAGGCTGTTGCTCCTGCAACCCGGCCCCAGATAAGCAGCAGACAATGGAACAAAACAATATTCCACTTACCTCTATGTGTTCAGGTCATCTTGAATATCGTGGGTTTCTACAATATCCATACATTTTTTGTCATTTATTTTAGAATAATCTAGTAAGCATTCTAATCCAACTTTTCATTTCCATAAATGGAGAGATGGAAATTTCCATACAGATCCTTGAAGAAAAAAACATGGAAGTGCATCAATCTAAGACAGAGACTTTCATCCTCACAATGACTTGAAGTAAGTGCCGAAGAAACCTCCAGAGTGGCATCAGAACATCTTTCTGACTTACTTTGAGTAGTCCTGCCCAGACATGAAAATCCACACAAAACATCCATACGAGCTGACACATCGGAAGATGAAAGTTTACAGATAATTTCAGCAAACTCTCTGACTTAGAGAGGATGTGTAGGATAAGTCAATGAAAAGTCAGACTCTGTAAGAAAGGTCTGTCGCCAAAACAAGAATACATGTTGGATCTTTTTCAAATTACCCACACACCATAAATTTTACAGCATGAACATCAAAAACACAAGCTTTTCAAGATTTAAATCCTATTTTTTTTTATTCATTCACATTTTTCTTTCCTTTTTTCTTTTCCCATGCGAGATCACATTTTATCGTTTTTGTAGTATTTAAATGATTGAAGCAGTGTGTGTTGGGGTGTGATTAGCGGCCACTAATTAGGATACATTTTTCTTGTAAACACGGGGGATTAGCTTCAGACATCAACACCTATAAAACAATTATTTCTGTAATCAGCTAAAGTGTACGAGTGCCTTTCATCACCAACACAACAAAACAACTGTCAAGTAAAGAATCACAGCTCTCTTTTTTTGTTTGACCCTTAACATTTTTATTTTAATTAGTTTTTGTTAATCCTTATCTTCTATTTTCCTTCAGTCATGGAATTTCTTTCAAGTGAACAATCCTGTTTTTCTTGATTGTTTTTTTTTTTTCTCATCTTTCTAGACTTTAAAATTATTCAGTAATATTGTTAAAAATGAAATAATTTTTTACAATTCTAATTATCAAGCACTACTGATGCCAGATTCTACTTAAATAATAGTCCTATACAAAATTGCATGGTAGTACCTTAAAAAAAAGATTCAAAGCATTG
Source organism: Neostethus bicornis (assembly GCA_902685375.1). Taxonomy (NCBI): domain Eukaryota; kingdom Metazoa; phylum Chordata; class Actinopteri; order Atheriniformes; family Phallostethidae; genus Neostethus; species Neostethus bicornis. The sequence goes on along the minus strand of CACRXE010000076.1, from coordinate 5,165,041 downwards.
GGAGGGAAAAAAGAAGCAAAACAAGCCAACTAAATTCCAAATCATATCAAGGCTAAACAAAGGATTTGTTTAGATTTTTTTTTTCGAAAAGGAACGTCCTATATCTGTTTTAGAGGTACTTATTGCGTAGAAGTTTCCCCAATAATCAGGATGCTGCATCGGTCCAATGTAGTAAAGAAAGAACTGAGTCAAAAAGCAAAGCTCTCAATTTACCAGTCGATCTACGTTCCTACTATCACTTATGTTCACCTGCTGTGGGTGGTGACTGAAAGAACGAGACTGCGGATACAAGCGGCCTAAATGAGCTTCCTCCTTAGGGTGGCTTTGCTCTCACTCAGAGATAGAGTAAGGAGCTCTATCATCCGGGAAGATCTTGAAGTAGAGCTGTTGCTTCTCTGGGTCAATAGAAGCCAGATGGATTGGTTCGGGCATTTGTTTAGGATGCCTCTCGAGTGCCTCGCTGGTGAGGTGTTTCGGGCAGGTCTGACAGGGGGAGACACAGAGCCAGATCCCAAACTCGCTTGAGAGACTGTGCCTCACAGCTAGACAGGGAAGACCTTAGTATTGCCCCGGGTGAGCTGGAGGATGCAGCTGGGGTGCAGCTAGGTTTTGCATCTGAAGCTCGGCCCTGAATGAGCAGAAGACAACGGAACAGAACAACATTTGTTCCATAAACAAACCCCAAACTAAAGTAAAATAAATTAATTCTTTCTTTAGTTCTAACTTTTCTTTCTTTAAAAAAAAAATAAACCTTTATTTTGAACTGAAAATAAATCTTTTTCTTGTTGAGAAAAACAAAGGGAAGGCATATAATAATATGACCTTTACATCAATACCGCAGTTAAAAAAAATATATATACTGTACATTTTACTTTTCTTTTTACTCATTGTGACTGAAAGTTTTTAGTCAGCAAGAATACTTATGTTTGAACTCTGTTTGTTTCTTGCTTTTTAAAAATGTAATTAATTTTTTTGTGGCATCAAATTTACTTAAATTAACCCGCAATCAAGTTTAACACTAGAAGACCAAAACCCACGAAAATTTTTGTCTAACAGACCCCTCGGCATGGAGCCCCGACGAACCATTCGCAGGTCATCAACACGCATTTTAATGTGAATTCTTTTCTAAATATCCCACCCCCATTCAGGTGGACTTTTACTGCTGTAGGATTGTCTTTTCAAAGATACTCAGTGGATGGAGTAAAGGTTTGTTTTTTTAAAACTAAAAATTACTTTTATAGATCATCTCCACGTGATTTTTCATTTTAACAGCATAACGCGCTTCGACACCGCTCGCATGTATGGTGAATGTGCGCAGGATGTGTTGCAGAAATATGAAATTTAGATTCAAATGTCAGTCAGAAGGTGTAAAAAGGAGGTTTCGGCATCCAAGAGGAAGATTCTAAAAATGATCTCCTTCGGCTCATGTACTTCTATGAAATATATGAAAAAAAATCTTTGCAACAGACATTATCACTCTTGGTGACAAGTTCACTAACAAACTTGTGTTTAGTTGTGACAATCTCTTCAAAATGAAGTGAGTTTGTTATTATTTCTTCTGGTGTAAGTGTCAGCCTTTACAATTACACTTGCAATTAACTAGAGTCAGAAAAATTCCATCGATTGACAAGAGCTGATAAACTAAATGAACTCTAGAAAATAACAGTTTGTTTAATTACATTTGAAAGTGCATGCAATTCTGCGTTTATTCAGGAGGAATCCATCGTAGAAAAGGCTTCCAAGTTGTCTTCTGGGGAAAGTATTTTCTGATCGAGATATTTCGACTTCCAACCAGAAATCATTTTCAATCTGATCATTGGAGAATGAAGATTGATCAGTCACAAAATCTGATGACTCAGATTGAAAATGATTTCCGGATGAAAGTCGAAACATCTTGATAAGAAAACACACTGTCCAGAAGACATCTTTGAAGCCTTTTCTTTATTAGAAAAACGAGTCATTTATGCATTGGTGATGGTGATCTCCACTCCTACACCTGGTTCAATGCTGATTGATGTGATCTGGTCTACGATCTCAGATGGGCTGTGCAGATCGATCAGACGTTTTTGGATCCCCATCCGGAAGCAATCCCAGGTTTCAGAGCCTTCACTGCAAGAAGTCTTCCTGTCGGTAATGCGGAGAGTCCTGGCGGGCACCCGAACTGGACCTTTCGCCTTCAGATTCTTCTCCTTGGCTCCTCGGATCAGATCTGCACAGACTTTTCCAGAGACTTGACATTACGGCTGGTGAGGGTGATCCGGATGCAGTGGATGTCAAACTCCGTCTCCACAGGAGCCTTACCGGTGTCCTTAAAGGCCGTGACTTTTTTATGTTCTATGATTAAATATTAAATATATTGATCAACATGTGTTAATTTCTTCTCAAGCAGCTCAGGACTATTAAGCCTACCCTACTGAGTCCTGATTAGAGGCACTGATGGGTCTTTTTTAACCATGTTTGAATTGTTGGTGATCCAGGTGAAGTTCCAAGAACAAATGGCATTATGATACCGATAGACCACCATTACAGCTGTCTCTTCAATCTACAGGGATTGAAGGGAGTTTTTGTCTCTTCTAAAGTCCACTGGGATCTTCATGGTCTTTTTTTTTTTTCAATGATGGAGAGGTTGTTATTTCTGCGCCACAGCACCAGATGTTCCACCTCCTCTCTGTTTTCTGAGTCATTGTTGTCAGTGATGCATCCTTCTACGGGTGTGTTTTATGTAGATAAGCATAAACACACAGTAACTAGGGATTTACTTGCAGTACGAATGCTTAAGTATGCTAAAAATGAAAAAAAAAAAAAAGTCGGGATTTCAAAAAGGAAACTCTGCAGTCTTGCTTGTAGAAGCTGGGTACTGGTCATGGGAAAGATAATTAGTTTATACATGTGAGGAAATTTATTTAGGAACTTATAATTGGCTCCGAAAAAACTTTTAAAAAATCTGCATTACTGATGTCTCTAATGTGAATACCAACTATCTCAGCCATTCCGTCTTCCATGCTGTATGTTCCCACTTTGTTTCATTAGCATTCACTTTGGTTCAGTGTATCATTGATACAGTACATCCGGTTTGACAAAATGATACCAGTTTTAAAATTAAGCCACAAAAATATCTGTCCTTATGCTGCGGCATCTCATTGTATAGATGTTATGATCTCATTCTCGACGTTTACCTTTTAACTCTTCCAACATTCAAGCCCGCAGCTGGTCAAGTAGTATTGGGACATGGGTGAGATACTTTTCTGCATTCATCACTTCTTTCTTTTTGGAAGTGAAAAGAAAATCTTTGGGACTTTTAATCATTTTTAATGAAGATTGAGGTCTTTAACTTAAGGTTAACTAATCACTTTATACTGTATATGCAGCCTCAAATGGGTTTTACGCTGTTTTGTGCACATATTCAGGGGGTGTGGTTAAGCAAGGACGGACAGGAAGGAAAATGCACAGAATACAGAACTGTAACTGAAAAAAATGTATTTGTAAACTTTTTTAGGTTTCATTTTTGAGTTAACAAAAGTATGGTGTTTGCCCATACCTATCTGCTGGACTCTGTGGATTTATTACCATGCAAAAACACAATAAGCTAAAAACGTTAAGTTGGAATGGAGGGAAATTGATTTACCCTAATGCGCCATCTTTGTTACCCCAGAATACCATAACTGACAAAATTTGTATTGTAAGTATTTTTGACCATATCTAATTTTCAGATTCAGAATGCGTTCTTAATCTCATATGGAAAATTTGTCTGTCTGGTAGCGCTCTGGAATTCCAAGAGAGAGAGTGCCAAAACAGCTTCAGAACAGCTGCTGGGTGGTGCCGAGTTAGATGGGTGGAGCTGGAACAGCCACTTGCTGGAACAGTCACTTGTATGAATAGAGCTAGAATAGCTTTTGGTGGAACATATGACAGTTGGCTCTACACTGGGTGAAATATGGGTTACCAAGGCAACAATGTTTGAAAGCTCCAGTGAATCATAATAGGAATTTAACTGCCACTGAAAGCTTCTAATCACGATACCAACTCACAAATCCTTCATTGTGGTTGGAACAACACCATTTGTTGTTCTCAAACACCACAAGTCCACCGCCTTTAGAGCTGCACTTTTTCACGTTTCTGTCTGAACGCACCACAGGGAAGCTGGGTGTGTTTAGACAGGAATCACTGTTGATGACGCTCAGCCAAGTCTTATGACGCACAGACTCATCAGACTGAGACTCATCAGGCTCAGCTAAATCTGTAAAATTACAAACTTGGCTGAGCGTAATCTACAGTGATTAGGTTAACCAGCCTAAGCAGGTCTCGGGAAGATACTGTCTTCAATTTGTCACCTTTTGCTCCACTTCAACATGGCACATCTCGATATCTCTGCGCCGAGTCGACATTGCTGAAGTTGCTCATCTCTTGAAACTCAATCAAGCCCTAAAAAATCCAACAAAAATCCAGTGCACTACACAGACATGCTGCCATCACAAGTAGCGCACTTGGGCAAAAATAGAGAAGAAATACATAAACCCAAATTATATAAAAACAATTAAACAAACAAAAAAAGGACAGAACTAAACTGGAAAATGATTGAATGATCACTGGTCATTTTCACATCTAGTTTAGTCAGTTTGAAATGACCGGTTTGAAGCCTCAAGATGATAAACACTAGCATTTAAAAAAAGCAATATGTCATTTTTGGAGCTTTTTGACATTTAACCCTCATCAGCTGACATTAAACAACAATGTTAACGCTGTCATTTTCTACTAAATAAAAAAATCACTTAACCAAAAAATGAGAACCCCCTCTTTTCTAATTTTGGTTTACAAACCCAAGATAGTTTCGGGACTTAAAAATCCTGCTGTAAAATGTAAAAGTTTTTTGTTTTATTTTAATTTGTTTGAGCTTCAAACAGCATTTCTTAATCTTTTTATTATTATTATTTTTGCTGTAAATGTGTTTACTATTTAAGACAAGGATGGTTTTATTCTTGTTGTTGTGGTTCAACACTACAGTGACCAATCGGACTCAGCAGGTTTTTTTATGTACATAAAGTGCATTCAACCCCAAAATCTGCCCCCTTAAGGGAAACACACTTCTCACAGCTATTAACAAAACATCTTAGCAATTCAGCAAACAGTCTCTCTTCCTTGCTCAAACTACACAACCATCCCTGTAGCGCCATTTATCATCAAACCCCCCCTGGATCATCCCACAGCAAGACTCTGAGCGAGACTAAACATATCCTCACTCTAACTGCCGCTTTAGAAATCTCCACCCTGCTTTCTTTTGCTTTTCAAATGTCATTCTTACCCAGTCCCAGGAAGAGAACTAATAACTCTCTTTTCTTGAGCTTCCAATGTATAAAAGGCAGAAATAATACTTCAGTAAGGCTTTTGGTTGCTGAGGAAGAAAGGTGAAGATGTTTTCCTTTTTATGCTTGGTTGTTAATGTCACCAATGGTCCTGGGTTTGTCTTTGGGTTTCTGCCCAATGAGACATGCTTGGAACACTTTACCAGCAAGACAGTCCTGACTAGTTACCTAATTCACCAGAGCTAGCACAAGACCTTATGAGGGAATATCGTATTTCCAACCTTGTTCTTTCCGGCACTGCTTATGATGCAATTCTGCCTGTCATTTCCCGCTCCTTCCTTCTCTCATTCGTTTACATGGCCAAAGATACTCAAACTCCTCCATTTAGGGATGGACTCTGTCTTTTTTTACCTGCAGGGGACAATTCTTCCACTTTCAATACATTAAATTAGAGACTGAAAAACAGCAGGGGCATTAGTTAGCCCGAGTGGCATAACCAAATAGGAGAGTAGTCTGTTCCCTCTTTGTGTCCTGTTTCCCCCCCTCCCTCTTGTCTGTGTGTGTGCAACTAGTCACACCTGAAACTAATCTACTCATCTGCTGGAGTAGATTATCTGCTGGAGTCAATGGAACAGTTTTTGTCACACTCTTCACCAGATCGTTGTTTATCATGCGTGACCTGTTATCCAGTTTTTGGCTCCAGCTCCTACATCAGGACCTTCCTAGTTTATCTGTTTTTGTCTTCTTTATTTGGACTTTTTATCAATCTACTAAATCTGCTTTGTGATTTTTTCTTCTGAGTTTGTCTGTTGTGTCAAGGGTATAGTTTTGGCCTCAGCTCCACATCATGACAAATCTGCAGTGTTTCTACTTTAAAACACAACCTAAATGTCTCGTCATGTCTCAAAAACATGTAGAAAATACGATTTACTAGCTAGAGTAGCTTTAGGACGGAATGGACAGCAGCATGCAACAAAAAAGCAGAGAAGAGTGGGTTGCTATGGTTACAGGACAGCTCTACCTGACAAGAATTCATACTGATAAACATAAATAAATACATGTATTTAGCTTTTTTTTTTCTTTACACAGACACCATAATATCAACCAAAACAATCTTTGGGAGCTACTAGTAGATCCTGATCACCGTATGAGGTGAAATAGAACACCTGATGATCTCTTATGGCACACTAGTGTGCCGCGGAACACTGGTTGAAAAATGCTGGTTTATATTCTTAACCTGACATTCAATCATTAAATCCAATATTATTTGAAACAATTTAAGGCAGATATTATGCTTTGTAATTGTAATATGTGTTTTGGAGTTTTTCTGATACTTTAAAGAGAAATATGGCATTCTACTCTTGGAAGTTCTTCTGACAACCCATGAGATGTGTTTATTGAGTTGGCATATATCTAAAATAAAAACAGATAATATTCTGCAAATTTTGTGCTGAACAAAAGTGAAAATTTGATGATCCCGTTAGATGATACAGTTGTCTTCTTTCCCTAATTAGCGCCTAACAGAGATAAAGAGAAAAACACACCCTTCAAATTCAAGACTTTAAAGTGTCTACAGGGAGCTTTACCAACACCATGGACTCGTCCATGCTAAACAGAGATCATTATCTGTGTGATGAAGTCATATTAAGTGAAAAATGTAGTTAATTGCTAATCCCAAACACTGGTATGTCATGCACTAGTTTGTCTTTGGCACTTTTTTTTGCTGAATTTCTGGGAGGGTTTGACTTCAAAGCTCTAACAGGGGATGATAAAAGCCTTCTAAGATTTCATCAGTGGGTTTTTACACTTGGCTCAGGCTTCGTGGAGAGTGAAGAAAACTAAAACTATACCTCCAATACTCTCTCAAAAATCTCTTGTGAACATGTGTTTTACAGTCAGCAGGGAGGCCAAAATTAGCAAGAAATTAGACATTATTTTAATACAAACCTCCATGTAGAGACATTTTGAGATGACAGACTTCATGAGAAGGAATGACAATTTTTACGCCCAGATTGAAAAAACTAAAAAAGAAAAAAAAAAAAAAAAAAAGAAGAGCATGCACTTTGCATAAGACAGTGGCTCATGCTTGCAAATAATATAAATATTTTTTTGTGTGTCCACCAGTCCACCAGTCCACCAGGCTACCCCATTGCGTGGGAAGACCTATTTGGTCTTCCTCTAGGCCTCTTGCCTGGTGGTTCCAAATCCAGCATCCTGCTGCCAATGTACTCAGTACCCCAGTAGGTACTGAGAGACTTGTCTCTCTTTCTCCTCTGCACATGTCCAAACCATCTCAGCCTCTCTGACTTTATCGCCAAAACCTCTAACATGTGCTGTTCCTGTGGTATACTCCTTTTTTAATTTTTAATCCTGTCTATCCTTGCCACTCCCAGAGAGATCCTCAACATCTTCATTGAAAATTACATCAAAGTTTCCTTACGGTCATCTTCCGCTTATCTGGGGCCGGGTCGTGGGGACAACAGCCTCAAACGGGAAGCCCAGGCTTCTTTTACACCAGCTGCATCATCCAGCTCACCCAAAAGGATCCCGAGTCATTCCTCGGCCAGCTGTGAGAGATAGTCTTTCCAGCGGGTCTGGAGTCAGTCTCTTGGTCCCCTTCTGGTGGGACGTGCCCGAAACACCTCACCAGCAAGGCGCTCGGAAGGCACCCTGACCAGATGCCCGAACTATCCCATCTGGCTTCTCTCGACCAGGAGGACAATTGGCTCGACACCGAGCTCCTTCTGGATTGCAGAACTCCTCGCCCGATATCTGAGGATTTCTGCCATCCGGGAGAAGCTCGGATATCAAAGGTTTTTATTCTAAATTGAGTTCCTTGTCTAAATTTAGAGTTTGAAAGTTCGTCCATTCATCTTCTCAAGCACTTATTCCCTAACGGTGTCGCAAGAGGTGCCAGAGCCTATCCTAGCTGATTCAAGGCGAGGGGCAGGTACACATCAATCTGGTAGCCAATCTGTCGTGGGGCCACACACACATACACTCATTCCTAGGGACAATATTGTAATGGCAAATTAACCTAACACATATGTTTTTGAAGGATGGGAGCAAACTGAACTACCCGGAGAAAACTATCGCATACACAGGGAGAACATCCAAACTCCACATAGAAAGGCCAATGTTCCAAGTCTCGTCTCCACCTAAGATTTGAACCCTGACCTTCTTGCTGTGAGGCCACTGTGCTAGCCATCACGTCATTGAGCGAGTTAAATTTATACGATATCGCCATCTTTGATTATCTCTTTATGCATTTTCAAACAGCATCAGTGAACTTTTATCTTGATATGATTAGTCTCTCTGAAACATGGAGTGAATACATTGATGGGAGGGGTCCGTGTGGTCTGAGCTGAATAGGCAGCTTGTCCTCATGGTAAATCTTTGAAGCAATAAGCAGAGCGTTATAATTTTCCTGCAGCATATGGCTCTTTTGTTTCCTTCTAAGTTAAATGCAAAGAAGAACAGCCTAAGTAAATCTTCAGAAAGACATTTTGTCCTGATTCATTGATGAACAGACGGCTCAAAAGTGCTCTAATCTCTCCTGGACTTGGTCTTGGTTGAGCTTCTGTGTGATTTTGTCTTCTAGCTCAAAGTGAATGAAGGTATGCAGCCAAGGATTTTATTCTGTCCAACTTATTTTGCTACATAGGCAAACAGCATCTTGCTCTCCTGTGCCCGAGCCACATCTCATACAGTCACATAGCCATGTTTCCATGACGACAGTGTTTAACTGGGGACTCACTGAGAAGCTGCTCAAGCAGGAGGACTTGGAACAAAGAAAAAGGAAAGAAGAAAAAAAAATAGTTTATTCCTTGAAGAGCAAACCTGGCTGAGGCTTTGAATGATTTCAGAGACAGACTTCTGAGAGAAGTTAAACTTATTTTCTTGTTGCCACGATAGATACTGAAAGAAGGCAGGTCACTGGACATTGTCCGCTTTGCTTTTTGATCATCAACAAAGACAACAAAGTTAATAATCATATAAATCAAGAATAAATCGGTGGGGAAATTGATGTTGAATACTATTATTTTTGTGTGCCACCCAATTCTATTGAATTTTGGAGAATAGAATGGGAAGGACGAAGTAATGTGACTTCATCATAGCATCATCATCTTAGCATCATCTTGGGCAATTCTGTTATTCTTTAAAACAAAAAATTAACACATTTTCCAAATTAAGTTAGTAAAGTGTATCAATGAGCCAATGAGACAAAGTTTCTTCCTTCTGTTGTTAGACGAAATTCTCTATCATATTACCAAACTAATGACACTCGGATTTTGACATATCAAAAAAGTTGTAGAAAAAGTTTCAAAAAAGTCTTTTGGACAGTTTAATTCTTGATCGAGACGTTTCGACTTCCATCCGGTAATCATTTTCAATCTGATGGAAATGGACTGAAAACTGGATCTATTTATACCAACCTAAGTAAAGGGTAAAAAATAGTAAGGAAGGGTTCAACCAATGAGCCTGTGTTACCTATGATGGCCGTGAATGGCTCCTATTGTAACCACAGGTCAGTAGACGATCGCTATTGTAATAATGCTAAAAAGCCTAGTGAATAGAAATTCCTGCTAACGAGAGGCGTAAAACTGGGTCACGAGGTGTCCTCTTTGGTCCAGGGCTTCAGAATGCTGCTGTAAATCCCGGGCAGAATGTATCTAACGCCTCCACTCTGATTCGGAAGTCAAAACGTCTCGATCCAGATTTAAACTGTCCAGAAGACTTTTTTTAAACTTTTTCGACAATGGATCACTCCTGGATGAATGAGGGACTACATGGACTTATATCAAAAAAGTATCCACCTGTAATAATATGAAACTATAGCATATCCCCCTTGCTAAAATTGTTAACAAAAAAGAGATTTAGCTTCAATTTTGAGGCTAAAGGTGGAAAAATTAGGCACTTAGGCGGTTGTAAATTGTCCTCTTGGTCTAATGTACATACAGCCAATCAGCATGCAGAACATACTGTATCTCATCAAATGCGGTGCATGGAACACTGTGCAGTAGAAAATAAAACTTCAAAATTGCTCCTAAATAATTTGCGAAACAGTGACCAGTGCACATACAAATGTTACTCATTTTTGGAACAGGATCCCCTCATTTTTAGCCTTATCTTTACTGTGATGCAATTGTTTGCTTTTTTCTGAATGACAAAATTACAATACCTTTTCCAAGTGTCAAAAGGATAGTGTGAAAACTGTATAATATTTTTCCCTCTAAAAAAAGGTTCATTCTACGTCTGTCTTGCATCCGATCTGTTCCTTGCTCTCTGTCTATCACGTCCAATTTGACTGTGACTCATGTCTTATTCATATTTTCTCTTAGTGTTTTTCTTTCTTTTGTTTCTAATTCTATATCACGCCCCAATTATTCTTAGGTAAGTCTTTGATCAATCACCTGAAGTCCATTCTTGAGTCATTTGACATAAAATAGTTTGTCATATTTTACAGTTAAATGTTCAAAGACAAATAAAAAGAGGCTTTTAGAACTTAGAAATTGGTGAAAAATCACAAGCAAGTATTGCATTTTGTCAAGATGATAATAGCATTGGGGCGGCATGCTGGTGTGGAAGTTAGTACAATGGCTTCACAGCCTGAAGAACCCACCCCTATATGTTGGGGTTCTACCCCTGTATGTGTGGGTTAAACCCCTGTATTTGTGGTTTTTCTCCGGGTACCGCGGTTTCCTCCCACTCGCTAAACATGCCTTTTAGGTTGTTTGGCCACTCCGCAATTTCCCCTATGAATGAGTATGTGTCTGTGGCCCCGAGACAGACTAGTGACCTGTTTGGGGTATCCCCTGTGTCTTGCCTTAAATCAGCTGGGATAGGCTCCGGCACCCCCCGTGAGCCTGTCAGAGAATAAGCAGTTCAAAAAACGAAACAAAACTAAGAATTTGATAAACAATGTAAAACAGCAACACCTGTTATCGACAACCTGTTATCGACAAATGATGCCAAATTCCAACTTTTAAAAAGAAACAGTCTGTTTGTTTGGGTTCGTAAGGTGAAACTTTTTCTTTCAAAGGGGAAAACTCTGCAAAATCTCATATTTCTTATTCACAAATAAATAAGTCCATCTGACTAGTCTGACCAATCTTTTACCCTCCCAGCTTTTATTGAGAGCCGAAGTATTGCTACACTCACACACACAGTTTTAGTAGTGGAGCAGAGGGTCACCAACATCATCTTCTCCGGTCCATTTCTTTTCATGACTCCAAAGTATTGTCAGGCGCAATTTTCACTGCGCCTAGTTTATTGCTATGTTTGTGTGTACTGACCGGGAACCATACTCTTGCTGTGTAGTGCCATAAAATGGAACATCAGTACAATTAAAATGATTAAAATTAAAGTCATCAAAACTAGTTTCTCCACCTCAGAAATTTACATGAATAGTCAGCTTAAGTATGTGATGTTAGTATGTTTCAAAAAAGTGTTCCTTTGCGTACCGTCGTCTTCTGCTTATTCCGGGCCGGGTCGCACGGCAAGAACCTCAGACGGGAAGCCCAGGTTTCTCTCACCCAAGCCGCATCCTCCAGCTCACCCGGAAGGATCCCGAGTCTTTTCCTAGCCAGCTGTGAGACATAGTCTCTCCAGCAGGTCCGAGGTCTGTCTCTTGGTCTCCTCCCAGTGGGATGGAGACCAAAACACCTCACCAGCGAGGCGCTCGGGGGGCATCCTCACCAAATGCCCGAAACAACCCATCTGGCTCCTCTCGACCTGGAGGAAGAGTGGCTCAACACCGAGCTCCTATCGGATGGCAGAGCTCCTCACCCAATTTCTGAGTGAGAGCCCAGCCACCCTGCGGAGAAAGCTCATTTCGGACGCGTGTATCCGCGATCTTATTCTTTCGGTCACCACCCACAGCTGGTGGCTATAGGTGAGGGTGTGAACGTAGATCGACTTGTAATTCGAGAGAAAAGTGTGTGATATTTTAAGATTGGGCTTCATGAATCACTTTAGTTTAAATTGGTCATTTTAATTGGTATTTTCTTTCAAGGAAGCTTCCAACCCAGTTTCTGTAAACTTACATATCTGTGTTCATGTGCACTATCAGCATCATGTTCTCCATTATGGAGGCCTGGTTATTACATTGAATTTCAACCTCTAATCTTTGCCTCAGTTCTTTAATTTATGGCCGTAGAATTGACCATAAGGACTCTTACTGAATGGTTCCGGGAAACAGAATAAAAAAATATTCAAGTTTGTCAGTGTTTGTCCTAAACTGAATGGGATTTGATCCTTGTGACCAGTCTGAACATGAAGGCTGCCGCTGCTAAGACGCCATGTCAGATCAAGTTTTAGATTATGTTTGTTTATTGGAGGAATGGTCATGTTAAATTGGATGCAATGTGTTTATCATTTCTCGATGTATCTGAAGAATAAAATGAACCTCTGACATATCTGATTCTGGTGAGTGTTTGAAGTTGTATACTGGCACCGGAAATAATTTTTTATTCATTCATCTTCTGAACCGTCCATTCCTGACAGGGTCGTGTGGGGGGCTGGTGCTTATTCTAGGGGATTCAAAGCGAGAGAAAGGATATACCCCGAACAGGTCGCCAGTCTGTCGTGGGGCCACACTCACACAACCATCCCCACACATTCATTTCTAGGGGCAATTTGTTGTGGCCACTCAACCTAACTTGCATGTTTTATGAAAGTTCCAACCTGGAACTCGAACCCCCGACTTTCATGCAGTGGGGCCACCATTAAACACTGCGCTGGCATTAGTTTTACAAACAAATGTATTTTTGAAGTCAAGTAAGAAAATCAATATTCTCAGACACCATTTTTTTGTACCATCTTTAAATGTATAACACATAAAAGGGCAATTCTATTTTCAAAATCCGGAGGAAACTTTTAAGAATTAAAAAAATCAGATGAGTTGAGTTCTCGAAAAAGTGACATCTCTCAAGAATCAAGAATACCTTTATTAGTCCCCCAGTGGGGAAATTGCAAGAATTAAGGCCTGCTGCCATACATGACAGCGCTACCTTTGTTGAAGAAATAGAAATACAAAGGGATGGTAAGGTAGAGGGTAGATTTGGTGTTTAAAAAAAAATAAGTCACCCAGCCTCACCAACAAGGTCAGTGAAACAGGGTAAGTGAAAAAAAAAACAGCACCAGTTACTAGGCAACAACATATACAGGCATAAACATACTGAGGAAATGTTGATTTGATGTAAGGGAAGGGTTGGTGGAGGGGGGAGGATAAACAAAACAGTCACTTTATGTGGAACTTCTGATTCTACTCATTAAAGGAGTTCAGTTTAGACAAGTGTTGTCTAAACTGAACAAGACTTCAGTTTAGACTTCAGTTTGTTGGATGGTAAAAATGTCTCCTGTAAACATAGTATATCCGATTTAACAAGAAGATTTTCAATAAACCAAACAGCGAGAGTTATCTGCTGCGCTATTTCCAAGTCGTAGGACACAACAGTTGTAGGATAAAACTTGTAATTCCACTGTGATGTTATTCAACTACTGTAGTGCCAGATGCACTTCCTCCAGCTTGTTTCCAACACAAGCTAAAAAAAAAAAGCTCCTCAGTGTCCCAGAAGAACTTGAGGGGTAGTTTTAACAGACTTTAAGACATCTTAGATGTAAATTTTAGCCATAAAGAGCGGAAGTAAAATTAATTTTCTAAACAGAAATTAAGCAGAATTTGCAAACACATGCTCTTTTTTTTTTTTTTTTTCATTTTTTACAGCTGACGATGGACGTAGGATTTCCAAGTCAGCATGGCAGAAACATTGCTCCTTTAATCTCTACATTTGTTGTGTGTCTTTAATCCCGATTTTGTTTTATGCCACTGCATTAACCTATTTCACTCATGAGGATCACTGTGGCTCCAGCTTATCATTCACACAGCCACACAAGACCGCCTCTCCATCTTTAACTCAATCTCCTTAAGATGATCATCAAAAACATAAAAAGAAACATGCGGAAAAATAAATCTGATCAGCTGCTCAATGCAGTTCTTGTCTGTGGGGTTCAAATAGGGCAGTGGATGACATAATGTAAGATCTTTGGCTTGGCATAAGGGCAAATTGTCTCCATCTGGTTTTGCCATCAATACTTTTCTCCAGCTTGTTGGATGTTGCCTGCATTTTAAAGATTCAGTATTTTAATTTTTTTTTTTTTGTTTTCAGGGAAAATTGTTGACAATTGTATTGTCAAATAGATTTATTTTTTCTGAGGCTTGTAGGTAAATCATAATGTTTGATGATGATCATTCATATTTTTTCATTTTGATATCTAACCAGACACATATATAACTCTTTCAAATGCTTTAAACAGGTCAGGAATCCGCCCCCGCCCCAAAATAAAAAAAAAAAAAAAATTAGATGTGGACAGTTGATGGTGTTCGTTTTGATCTAAAACACTCCTGAAAATTGTTTTTTTTTTTTCTATTTTATTCAGATATGGTGCACTTCACACTGTTTCTGCAGCTTCGAACAAATTTTATGTTGTGTTGTGCACCAACCAATGGGGCGGTATGAAGTGAGCAGTGAGAGGAGGGTGTGATTCAGACTAAAAATGCGGTTACAAATGTATAGAATTTTTTTTTGAGCAACCAAAAAGTACAGTTTTTTATGTTTATCATAAGTATGCTATGAGATAAGAATTATTTACCCATGAAAACACAATCCGCTAGTCCCCTCCAGATCCAGGAATACTCAAGATCTTGAACATATGGAAATCTTGGCGAAACACCCATAATTTGAACATGAGTTTTTGTTCTTCATGTGATCATATTTTATTCAATGACTTTGAGACGTTTAAGTACTGTATTTACAAATTTCATTTTCCTTCCTCATCTATATAAACTGGCAGAGTTATACCAAAACAAACTCACAATCACTCAAAGAAATGGAATTATTTGAAAAATTTGGATGGAAAATGTAGTTTCATGGTTTGATATTTGGGAGGGGATTCGTCAAGAAAAGTGAGGTTACAGGGGGAAGAGATAAAAAAGGTGGAAGATTTTAAGTACTTAGGATCAATAGTCCAGAGCAATGGAGAGTGTGGAAAAGAGGTGAAGAAGCGTGTGCAGGCAGGCTGGAATGGGTGGAGAAGAGTATCAGGTGGGATGTGTGACAGAAGAGTTTCAGCTAAAATGAAAGGGAAAGTGTACAAAACCGTGGTGAGACCGGCCATGCTGTTTGGTCTAGAAACGGTAGCACTGGGAAAAAGACAGGAAACAGAGATGGAGGTAGCAGAGATGAAGATGCTGGGGATCTCTCTGGGAGTGACCAGGATGGACAGGATCAGAAATGAGTATATCAGAGGAACAGCACGTGTTATTGGTTTTGGAGATAAAGTCAGAAAGGTCAGACTGAGAGGGTTTGGATATGTGCAGAGAAGAGAGAGAGTACATCGGCAGAAGGTTGCTGGGTTTGGAACCACCAGGAAAGAGACCTAGAGGAAGACCAAAGAGGAGGTTCATGGATACAGTGAAGAAAGACATGAAGATAGGAAGACAGCAGACAGGATTAGATGGAAGAAACTGACTTGCTGTGGCGACCCCTTAAGAGAAATGCCGAAAGAAGAAGACAATTCTTCAAGAACCAGGTATATGTCATCTTCATCAAAACACAAAATACAAAAATTTTGTTGAAACAATTACTAACGAGTAAACTTCCAATATTTTAATAGGTTTCAATTCCGCTTCTGAATTTACAAAGTGTCAGTCCTTCATCATTTCCTGTTTTAGTTGTCTACAAAAACACAGGGTGTAACATACCCCTCATTGATCCTCAATGTACACCCCATTTCCCAAAGATTTTGGACATCTAACTGTTAATTTCAAGTGGAAAAACTTTCTATTCTTTAGAGAGATTTATTGTTTCTCTCCTACCACTAAACATCAGAGACTTTGACTCTGTCTGCATATTTTTAAAGTTTTACATGAACACATAGACAAGAGGTTAAATCTGTGTCACAAACACTCCACATCACACATTTTCGTACACACACACACACGCACACACTAACTCCCTCTTGCACATCACACCTAGTTTTTGTGCAGAAAACACATGACACTGCAAATCTGTGCTGCTAAGTACACTAAAGTAGAGAGGATGCAAATCTCCCACAATGCATAGGGCAAAGCCTCTTTCATGTGAGGTCAGTAAACACAGTCAAAAGTGGTGGGAATTACAGTTATCTATCAAATGCAGAGCCTTTGATGGAGGGACTAAGTGCTCCTCACATCTGAAGGAGAGTTTTAAGCAGAAATGCAGATGAGAGGAGCTTAACAGCCAAGCAGCACAAAGATGGAATGCCATCTTCTCATTGGTCAGGTTTGGAGGAAATGGAAGCACTCATCATTCATCCTGAGTCACACTGAGTTGCTTTGACTCACAACTTTAGCTCTTAATGTGCACTATGAACATTTTTCTATTCATATGGTGATGTTTTCATATTAAGAGATAATCTAAAAAAAATTCTATGCATAAGCAAAATTAAATTTGAACATCTGGTGACTTTTGGTTGGGTCAAATATTATAAATATGAGCCAACAAAACTCACCAATTGTGGTCAGTAAAATATGGTTCAAACTTTGTGAAATTGAAAAGCAATTCGTAAACTGTGAAAAATACCAATAAAACCTGATTTTTTTTTCTTCTTATCTGCAAAGTTTGTTTTATATTGACAGTGAAACCGATAGAACATCCCTTCGGCAAACTGTCTTATTTAGAATAATTGATTTGCATTATTTCAACCACTTCACAAGAAATTCACAAGAAACTTAGTTAAACCATATTTTTTTTGTTTGAAGAAAGGTATGAATGTCCATGGAAGTTCTGGTGATAAAAAAACTTTGTCTGTAATTTGGATTTCTCTTTGGAATATTTCAAAGCTTTAAGCCGTGACCTTGGGTGTATTATTGGTTTCTATTTTTGTTGTCTATTCTTTTCCATCCCTTTTCTTATATGGGCATGGACAGTCTCTCGGGAAGTGACCTCTACTCTTACCTGCAGCAGATCAGCGATCAAGCTCTCTTCTTCCCAACCTTCTCCGCACTCAAACTCTGCAAAAACTGTTTTGTTCCTCATATGCTGAAACTTCAGACTCCAATTTTTCCTCAGGCGGCTCTTTGTCACTTTCTCCTGAAGACCTCCAGCACACTGCTCCACACTCAACTTTTAATAAACACTTACCTTTGAGTCATGCAGTCCAAATTTGGTTCCACATAAAAATGCTGCATTTGTGAAAGCTGCAGATCTACTGAGATTTTGTTGACAACCCTCTTTAGAGTCTACAGAGGATGGTCCAAGGAAGCTGTTTTTACAGCCACCATATTGCAAAGTATCATCTACAACTGCTCTATTATCAATGACATTGAATTTTTTGTGCACTAATGGCTTCTGTAGTCAGATTTGAATCCACAAGAGCAGTGGTCCCAACATTTCTTTGAACTGGGCTCCCTCAGGCTAGTCGTAATTTTATGTATCTTTACTGATATGAGATGGTTGCTCAGTGATTTGAGCGTTCGCCCGCGAACTGGAAGTCAACCGGAACTTCGTGGGTTCTTATCCCACTGAGTGGGATGTACCCCACTGAGGGTACTTGGAGAAGACACCTAACCCTCTGTTTCTCCCACCATCGGTGCTGTTGTGGCAGCCTGCCGCGGTGTAGAAGAGCAGCACACAAATTTTCCCGGTGAGGAATGAATAGAGTGAGTAAAAAAAAATGTTTTCAAAAAACAATAACAAAGTTTTGACAATAAGTGGCTTTTTTTCGCATTAATGTAATAAGGTTGGAACATGCTCGCATGCTGCCGCCTGGTACGGATGGCATGACTAGCCCAGGAGCCTAGGGGTCCTAGAACCAAGGAGATCTCTGCTCAATGGTGCGGGGGTGACTCCAGTGGGGTACTCCTCTTCACCTGGCTGGGTGGGTAAGTCCAGATGTTGAAGATTGTGTGGCCTGGGTTACCTGTGTTTCTTCCTCCCCCATTCCAGTCTTAATGGACTTGTAAAGATCTTTTGGGGACTACAAACCTCTGGTTGGAAAACACTGATCTACAGCTTGAAGCTGAATGGAACATTGTCATGAATGTTCGGCATTGTGTGGAGAAAATCTACAAAATTGTTCCCAACACATTGTTGGATTCATACAAATAGAAAACTAAATCGGAATCAGAATACTTTTATTGCCATGTCAATGAAGAATATCAGAGACTAGGTACTTGCTTTGATACAGGTGTGCAAAAATATAAAATAAAAATAATAAAAAATAAAATAAATAAAAATAATTTTAACAAAACTAAGAGTGCTCAGAAAGAAAAATAAAAGTAGTGCAATGTCAAAGAAAATAATAAAGATTAAAGTGACAAGAGGAAGTGACTAAGAGATGTGGGGATCCAGGTTGTAAAGCATTCGTAAGTCCAACGGCAGAAGGGAAGAAGCTGTTTTTGTGGCGGTACGTTCTGGTCCGAACGGACCGGAGCCTCCTGCCCGAGGGGAGTCGCTCAAAAAGTCCATGTCCAGGGTGGGAAGGGTCAGCTGCTATCAGACCTGCACGCCCCCGAGTCCTAGAGACATACAGGTCTTCGAGAGATGGAAGGCTGCAGCCGATCACCTTCTCTGCGGAGCGCACAATGCGCTGCAGTCTATGTTTGTCCCTGGCTGTGGCTCCAGCGTACCACACGGTGATGGAGGAGGTGAGGATAGACTCGATGATGGCTGTGTAAAACTGCAAAAAAAAAGCTTATGGTGTTGAATTTGGGTATTAGGATGCAGTAGCTAAAAATACTGTGTGATTAGAAAATGTTTTGTCTTTCTGTTGTCACAGCCACTACTTGTGTTTCAAATTAAAATATGGAGTCAAGTTCTTTGTCAAGCCAGCCAAGCTTGAGCCTGTTGCCAGCAGAACAGCGCTGGCCGCAGGTTCATACAGACCACATACAGTAAAGCATCTGTGTGGGCAGCTCAATCTGCTCTGAATGATCACTAAACCCATTAAATCAAAGCCATTAGTCATTAGAAATGATTCTAAATCACCAAATGAATAGTATATGTTCATTTTTATCATTCCTTCTTAATAAAATCATGTCTCTATTCGTTCTAATTTGAGCTGCCATAACAGCCACTATTCCTTTATTGAAGACATCTCCAGCATCCTGGTAAAGTAAAGGTCAAACTGATTAGAGAAATAATAAATAAAATTACGAAGAATGTTTTCCACTCCCTGCCTCCATACCAACTCTTTGCGATCGCTCTTCGGCAGCACAAACAGCATTACTATTTCTTTTCCACCGACAGTTACGACGGGTAAGAAGACAAATATATTCTGCCACTTCACCTCCAGATTGCCCCGTTTACTTTCCAAGGATCTAAACATTCACAGAGTTTAACTGTTCATTATCGAGGTACTGAAATACAAATCAAGGACAAAACCACCTCCTCATTACAGAAAACAACATTTCCTACTGAAAAGCAAGCGTACGCTCGCACTCAGCGGGCTGCTGTTATGAGCATGGCTCAAAAATAGTCCCTTCTGCAGGAAAAAAAAAAAAAAAAACAACAACAACTGCTATTTATCATACAGACTCACCATAAGTGAGAATAACCAATTAAAATATCTGGGTCAGAGCGATCTGAGATAGTGCTTACACCACGACACAGCAGAACCATTCATCACCGCAGAGAGAGCAGATTGAAAAAGAAGAAAGAGATGGACTGGCAGCATCTCTTACTTTGCACATGTGCACGGACACACAAAAAACTACACTACACACACACAAATACATACAGTACATTCAAACAAAGAAACAAATTACTCCTTTACTAGCTTTAAATGCTTAGAAGTTCTAAAAGGGACATACTGTATCTCCATGGCAACTTGTCACTTGTTCTGTTTCGTTGTTTACTTATCCGAGGTTGGGCCATGGGGGCAACAGCCTCAGACGGGAAGCCCAGGCTTCTCTCTCCCCGGCTGGATCCTCCATTCCACCCGGAAGGATCCCAAGTCGATCCCAGGCCAGCTGTGAGACATAGTCTCTCCAGCGGGTCTGCCTCTTGGTCTCCTCCCGGTGGGTCGTGCCCGAAACACCTCACCAGCGACGCACTCAGGAGGCATCCAAACCAGATGCCAGAACCACCCCATCTGGCTTCTCTAGACCTGGAGGAGGAGTAGCTCGAAACCAAGCTCCTCCCGGATGGCAGAGCTCCTCATACGATCTCTGAGTGCAAGCCTAGCCACCCTGCGGAGGAAGCTAGTTTCGGAGATCTCATTCTTTCGGTCACCACCCACATTTGGTGACCATAGGAGATGGTTGAAATGTAGATAAGCGGAAGACGATGGAACGAAACATATCTTCTGCTTTCGGCATTTCCCTTCAGGGGGCGCCACAGCAAGTCATTTTCATCCATCTAACCCTCTCTCCTGCATCCTCTTCAGTCGCGCCAACTATCTTCATGTCTTCCTTCACTGTATCCATGAACATCCTCTTTGGTCTTCCTCTAGGTCTCTTCCTTAAAGGAATGCAGATTCCAATGCTGGTTCCAAACACAGCATCCTTCTGCCGATGCACTCCCGTTCTCTCCTCTGGACATGTCTAAACCATCCCAGTCTGGCCCCTCTGACTTTATTATTGTTAGCAGTATCATATGGATTGCATTTTTTTGTCTGCGCACAGATTTTCTTTCGTGGATTGTGTGCTTGTGTGCATTTCCCAAAGCATGCAATTAAAAATGTACAAACTTAAAATTTACACTTAATTATTAAAAAAAAAAATATATGATAAAGGGCACATTTTGCCAAAAAAAAAAAAAAAATTGTTAACATACTGGTATCTCAATACTTGTTTCTCAAACTCAATTTGAGTTCATAAATTTTCCAGCACAATCGATGTTACATGATCTAGTAGTGCGTGTTGCGTAATGGATGATTAAACTTGCATTAACCAAAGAAGGATGAAACACAGTGAAGGATCAATAAAAGTCTGTTCGATTTGAAACCCAGCTCTTATGAAACAATAATAAAACACTTTTCATCATTTCATCTAAGCTTTTATACCAAACAGAAACATAACTTAGTGATAAAGACTATTTTCTATTTGTCAGCACAGATTGGAACAGACAAATCTGGTAGGTCATCTGGTCACGTCTGTCTAAAATCTAAGCTCCATGCCTGTATTTTCCAGCTCAGTCACACAGCTAATGTCAGAAAAGCCCCGCCATTTTCACCACTCTCGGTCCTCGTTGGACATTGATTTCTACTGGTACTCAACGACTACCTTGTTAGAGAGGCTTGTGGAAACAGTCTCATCAGTAAACGAACAGACTGGGGATGTCCCAAAGCAATCTGAAGGATCACAAGCGATTGGATTTTTTTTCCTCAGATTGATATCGGCCGTGTGAAGGCAGATCTATTTCTGATCCGCATGTTTATTGTATCTTAATCCACTGTGGCCTCGGCAGCTGTTGGAGATGTTTGTTTGTGCTTCTAACAAAGTCTCTGTACTGCAAAGCAGACAAATAAAACCAGCTGTTTTACTCTCCATCACAGCTACGGTTGTAAGTACTCCACTTGAATTACTGTGCTAATAATTAGAAAAGAAATACAGAGGATTACTAGGAAAGTGGCTACGCTAGCACATTGTTTACTCAGAAGCTAAATGAAGAAACAAGCTCAATTGTTGTTAATTAACAGCAAGCAAACAACTAAAAAAAAATCCCACTGCTTTGTGTAGTCATAAAAAATTCAACCAGAGTTCTTTAGAAAGATTGTACGCTCTCACTTCAAAGAATCGAGCATGGATGCAACTTGGATTAATCCAATCTACTAAAACAATAGCAGCTAATAGTTTGATGTTACATTTATAGTTGGTTTGAATCTTTTGAAAATGTTAATTAGCAGAAAACGGTTTGGAACAGCCAAGAGCACAAATGACTTTAAACTTTTAGCTATGGTTAAAACTTTAATTAATCATTCTGCATACCAGTGTTGTTCTACTGACAGGTGGTTTATTTATTCCATCGTACAGCGACAGACTCTGATGTTGTCAGCTTTGTTCGTTTTATTCCACAAGCCAGATCCTGAAACATTCGGTTTGCCATTTGCATCAGAAGATACAGTAACACGTTAAATAAGTTGTTTAAATTTAACAATGCCTCCAACTCTATTCTTCTATTTTTAAAGGGGAAGGATGGCTCGGTGTATTGGGCAACCGTCCTGTAACCTGGTTCGATCCCCCACCCAAAGTCCATACTGAGGTGTCCTTGAGCAAAACACTGAACCCCCAGTTGCTTCTGATGATAGTGGTATGTGCCTTGCATGGTAGCTCCTATCATCAGGAGTAAATGTATGTATCTGGTATGGAGTGGACGAATAATGCATATGTGAAGCGTCTTTGAGAATCTAGAAAAGCGCTATATAAGTTCAATGCATAAGCACAAGCTCGCCCTCCTCACCCGCCTCCACTCCGGCCTCCACTCCGGCCTTACGCCCTCACAAACTCGCTTTCAACGTCCGATATACAGGCTAGTTCGCTGCTCTGCGTCTTTTTTATTTTCTTGCTTGAAACACGCTTTTTTGATGAATCAACATGATAAAATCTTATTTCAGACGCTACCAAACCGCTACGCACAGGTTTACGCCTGCCTTCCCCCTCCCGCTCAGACATGGGCGGAGGAATAGCGGCTCAGTGAGAGCAGAGGGTGGAGCTTGTACTTTCTCAGGACGGGCGGCGGATGAGCAATACCCGGCCTTTCTTAGTTCCGGGTCTGTGACTGCGCTCCACCAAATCATTATATTTTCATAACTATGGTGTAATGCATGTTGCAAACCCCACATTTTGCGTGTGTATGTGCATAGGATACAATGTGAAAAGAGTTATTTTGCATGAGATAGGCCCTTAAGCTCACTTCTTTGTCAGATCATCCTGCTGCACTACTCTCCATTTGTCCTGCAGCCGTGATGGTGTCCTCCGTGTCTGGTTTCTCATCCTGCTGTGCCCCACGTTTGGTCCCTCAACCTGCTGTGCTGCTGTCCTGCACTCCTGCTGCCAACAATAATCTGGGTAAAACTTGCTATGCATCTAGGTCTTTCTTCTCCACCTTCATAACCATCAGAACACTGGAATACAAAACCATGACATTGTTCAAGGCAAAGTACATCATATTCTAACTTGGCATCATTGACACAACACGAAAGTGAAACTCTTCCCAAGTTTAAAACCCCTCGTCCATTGGCCCCTAAAAGAGTCTTAGAATTTTGCGTGCATCACCAAGTAGTTTGATCATGGAACTGGTTCCACTTGGACTATCTCTTTACCAAAACATACAAAGATGTTGTTTACTTCCGTCTTTATTCCACCTGTCTCCTGCAGTCCGTAGATGAAACAATTGGAATGAGCCTGAAGGTGCTTAAAACCTTTTCAGAGCAGTTTTTTTTCTAACTTCAAGAAAAAAAGATTAACTAAACATTAATGAAGTAGAAGTTGAAAGAAATACAATTTTATGTTCATCTCGAAGACACATTGACCATCGTCCTTATTAATTGACCAATCTGAGCTCATTATAATTTAAAAATGTTACAAAAACGATATGATCTCTTCATTAGCTTTATAAATGCACTAATTCATTTAATTAGTTTATTCACTTCAAAGCTAAAATGAAAAAGAATCTGATGGATTAGCGTGAAATGAAGAACTCAATAGATAAGCTCTGTTCAGACTTGAAAAGTAAATTTTTATGTATAAATATGTATGTTAGAAAACATGTGGCCAAGTAACTGGTAAGCACTGATCAGCTTATTAATTCCTCATTCTTACTGTGCACGTCCATAGAATCTGAGGTTTTGACCGTTTTCAGCTCAGAGGCAATTAGGTGAGCACAATGCCACGGAGGACAGACATCAGCGTTTTCTTTTTGCCTAAAAAAAAAGCTGCAAATCTTTTCAGAAGTAGATATTCCAGCAAGTTCATCCAGAGGTTTGATGATGCAAAGTTCAGTTAAACTGAAAATCATCCAAATTCTGTACTACACATTTTCTAGGCCTCAATTAAAATCTGAAATATTAAAGTTTCCAATGATGTTATTAGCAGAATGAAATAGGATTACTCATTTGAAAAAGTTCTGTTTTGTTGTCTCCTGCTTATCCAGAAACAAGTCGTGGGGGCAATAGCCTCAGATGGAAAACCAAGACTTCTCTCACACCGCCCGCATCCTCCAGCTCACCTGGGAGGATCCCAAAGCGTTCTCCGGCCAGCTGTGAGACATAATCTTTCCAGCGGGTCTGCCCCTTGGTGTCGTCCTGGTGGGACATTGCTGAAACACCTCACCAACGTGGCATTTGGGAGTCATTCAAACTAGATGCCTGAAACATCCCATCTGGCTCCTCTCAACTCGGAAAAAAAAAAATTCTGAATAAAAACCTTCTTTTTTTTATCATTAAATAATTGGAATAAATAACTGCAAAGTGTCATCAAGACTGTCTAGTGGAACATTGGCTTCTGACTCTCACACCTGGAGGAGGTTTATGCCAAACGTATTCTTTGGACTCCCAAAACTATCTGTGATGATCCCACCCACCCAGGACACTTCCGTGTAGTAGACCCAGAGTTGTAAGAGCCCGAACCAACCAGATAAGGAACAGCTTCTGCTCTATGGCTGTGAAGTGGCTTTTCCACAACTCCAGAACACCAGTGTGGTACTCACTGCACATCCACACACACAATGGGGCGGACCCAGACGGGGATCCACCCCATGGGTGTAGGGGAAGGCTCACTCTCCCCCAACCCATCTTTTGGTCCACAAAAAAAAAGTGTTCTTACTACTTTAATTATTGTAAACTGTGTGCAAAATATGTACCAAAATGCAAAAATAAAATGTATTATTTTAAAAATGTTTTTGGGTGGAATGACCCCAGATGTCCCTCATTTTGTCTATGACCTCACCCCACAACCCCCTTTTAAAAAATCCTAGATTCACCCCTGTTAACATACATAAAATCTAATACTAATAACCAATAAACACCTGATTGAGAAGCTACCAAATAAAATCATATCGCTTTAATGCAATTATCATAAATCTTCTTGAATCTTGATTTAATTATTAAAAAGTTTTCATTTTTGTCATAGTCCTAACTCTATTTTATTTTATTTTTTTCTGTGTTGTTTTGATTGAAACAAAGTAGATGGATTTTTTTTTGTGTTTTTACAACTGCTTTTCAAAACCTTTTTATTTTCCATTTGTTGACCTAAAATCAGTTTAAATTTGATTTGTTTGTCCGTACTTTTTTACACATATGGATGGATCTATTTTTTTATTCATACTGCATGTTTTATAACCTATTGTGTTTTTTATATATATATATATATATTATAAATAAGTTGCCACTTTAGAGTATTTCCTCTTACAGGCAGAAACAGATGCCAGCCTCCCACAGGCTCAGATCTTGTAAACAAACCAACTCGACGCCACCGACAAAACTTCTCATTAAACAATGCGACTTTATCAACCGCCCACGACTAAAGTTGAAAATATTCATAAACGTAATGAGAGGGGACGAGGTGAAGAACAGCTAGTCAGCGAGGTGAGCCAACCAAACTGTGGGAAGTAGATGACAGAACGCTGGAGAGGCTCCCACTTTACGTTTGTGCCACTCTCACAAGCAAATACTTCAACTTCTATCTGCACAGGTTTTTCAATGATGAACCTAAGTGGTGCTGAAGGTCACACATGTAGAAACAAATGTTTCTTTGACCTCAGTGTAATGATGCAGATGTCAGGAAGGGATGAAGCTTCTGTTGTTGTTTTTAGTTTTTCTATCCTTTTTTTTTTGCACTGCCAAGCACACAAACTGACCTTTAAAAAGTGTCTCTTTGTGCACCAGACTGAGTCGTTAAAGACAACAGACTGTGTCAGCGGCTCCGTCGTCATGCAGATAGTTTAAGTTTCATCTGGGAAGTTATGAGACCCACTTAGAATTTAGGTGATAAATCACAGCAAGGGCACAAAGGGCGTTTAGTTTGTGTTGCACAAAGCACTAAAAATATGAGGACGATCTTCATGAAAAAAAAATAGTCCAGTGTGTTTTAAACGGCAGCATCGAGCTATTGAGGTTTATTTTTTTCTTCTAGTGAAATGCTGCATTTAATAGGTGTTCATTTGGAGCCTGCACTCAAGTTAATTGCTGCAATCTGAGGAGATCACAACCTCAGCCTGAGCGTGGCAAGGCTGTTCTTCACAAATGTTACATATTGCTTAAAGAGGTCATGTTGTGTTTATGGATTTTTTTTTTTTTTAATGTGTTTCACTGCTCTGTATGGATAATAAATGTCTGGCATCATGCTCATTCAGAGAGCTTCATCAGAGTTGCCAGTTTTCAGTTTGCTGATCAAGTTTCACTCACTAAACTTGTTGACTTAACAATGAAAGAAAATTAGATGAAGCTGTTTTTTCTGTGTTTTCAACAAATCATTAACAACAGATGAGCAGTTGCTTTGTTCTGATTGGTTGGACAAATAATTGTACTTAACAGTGATGGTAGTTTCTGCTAAATCATTTATATAAAGAATGTTTTTTATGTATAGATAGTCGGTCACACCAACTATCTTCATGTCTTCCTTCACTGTATTCATGAAGCTCCTCTTTGGTCTTCCTCTAGGCCTCCTGCCTGGTGGTTCTAAACCCGGCATCCTTCTGCCGATGTACTCTCTTTTCTGCACATGTCCAAACCATCTCAGTCTGGCCTCTCGGAATTTATCTCTGAAACCTCTAACATGTGCTGTCCCTCTGATCCTGTCCATCCTGGTCACGCCCAGAGAGATACTCAGCATCTTCATCTCTGGTACCTCCATCTCTGTTTCCTATTTTTGAGTACATTTACTAATTAAAATAAGCCTTTTCTTTCTATTTGGATTGCTTGTTTCTTTTCAAAAAATCTTGTGTTAATGACATTGTACGTATGATACAAAACATTTTGAGTCATTCGGGGGCGTCATTGTCCTCACAGACTTTTTGAACTGCACCTTGAAATATAGATAAAGTGTTACAGTGCGGAAGTGGATGGTGGGACAAATATGCACAGCCACGTTTAACCAGGTTATAGAGGAATGAAGGGGTTAGGAAAGAGGCAGGAATGTGGCGCATGGTAGCCTATCTGAGTAGATGACCTAACAAATGGTTGAAGGCTAACTTTGTTTAGACTACAGATAGTTCTTTTGAGTCTGAATATCAGTGACTAAATAATACTCAGTGTTTAGACTAAAATGCACATTGCAGACTTAAAGACTTGTTCTGGCAAAGAGATAAATATAAGTAAATATCAACATTGCTTAAAGACAAAGCTGAGCATATGTTCATTCTCACTGAAGTAAAAGATTAAAGGTATCAAATATAGATACTGAATAATCCCTTCTAAATGCATTATTACGAAGAGTAAATGTGTTTTCGGAAACAGGAAACTTACAAAAATATAGCTTCTGACTGAAAAAAAATAATAAACATGACCCATCCAGAGTTCATAGTTAAAAGAAAAAAAAGATTAACCCCTATTGCATGTGAATAAACCCTATATTGGTGCCCCGCTGAGTTAGAAAAACAGGTCCCGGAGATGAAATACAAAATCAGCATACTTCTAATCTTACTCCCTCGACTGCGATCGTTTCATCTGCGCCTCAATGTTAGTTTAAGAACTGGAATTATCAGTCTGCAGCCAAATTTTAGTGACAGATGGAATCGTCATCTTTTAAAAGAGAAGAAAACATGCAAGATTATAAAAGATTAAAAGTGAAGAGTTCATTCTGAATGGTAGAAGCTGCAAGACATGGGTCATTAGAGAGCGAGGCAGAAATATTAAATGAACAATTGGTCATTTTCAGAGGTGTCAAAAGTACCAACATTTTCTACTCAAGTAGAAATATAGATACAAAGTTAAAAAACTACTTTAGTAAAAGTAGAAATATCAGCTGAAGTTTTACTCAAGTAAAAGTAAAAAGTAACCTATTTTCAAAACAAATAAAGTAGAAAAGTAATAGTAATTTTCAGAAAAAAAGGAATATTATTAACAAAAGCGTCTGAACGTATTTTAACCATTATCACATGCTTTAAGGAACAGAAAATATGATAACTAAATGAAAGTGTTTTGGTGTGAAACTTTATGAATCAGAAACATTTATTTCTTAATAATCTTTATTAGAAATCGATTAATGAACACATTCAAATGTATTATCATAAGCAGGGCATTATGTAACGTCCCTTCAGCTACCAAGCTTCACTCTGCATCACCTAATTTAACCAACTTCAGCAGACACAAACACACTCAATGTATAAAAAAAATACCAAAAGCCTTTTTTAAGCATTGAAGGCAGGTAGTTTTCAACGTTCTTTGAGACGATAATGAATAGTCTTTCACAAGTTGCTAAGGTTGGGAGTGCCACATACAGCCTGCGTGACACCTGGAACACAGCAGCGGGTGTGCGGGGAGGGTGTATATGTGTATGCATGTGCGCGTGCTGTGTGTCACGTGTTGAAGTGATGAAACAAGAGGACGTCGTATTGAGATTGCATTTGCTCTCCTCATCAAACCACATTCAAATCAAATGGCGCAATTGATCCGGATTGGTTTTTAATGACTTTTTTCTTTATTCTTAACGGTGACAAAATGGCAAAAGTAGCAACTACTTTTTATAAAAGTAACGAAGTAAAAGTACAGATAATTGCATAAAAAAGTAGTGAGTAAAAGTAAAAAGTAGACAAAAAAATAATTACTTCGTTAAAGTAAAGGTGACAAGATTTTCTACTTGAGTAAAGTAACAAAGTAGTTTTACTTCGCTACTTGACATCTCTGGTAATTTTTCACCTTGTTTTATCCCTAAAAAAGAAAACGGTTTCCTCTTTGTATCCACAAGGCATTTCAGTTCCAATCAAAGCCACACCGGAAGCAATGTTGTCTTCTTTATATGTTTACCTTCCAACCTACAGCAGCAATAAAGCAGAATCTAAACTAACAATGAAAAATCAGTGACTTTACTCTGGAGAAATTGACACAAAGAGTAAAAGCCAAACAACTAAGAGCATCCTCACAAGCGCTACCTTCTGTCCTTGATTTTCTGAACACCCATATGGTCCAAGCTTTATCTGCCTCCACACATCGTTTCTGTGATAATAATCCTCCTGCACTTAACAGTGGAAGCTTATGGATTACATGAAAGATGGGGGGACATTTCTAGGACTCAGATGGAGGGTTTAAAGTTCAAGTCATGCTATCTTTTTTTTCTTAGCGCTCCGTCACTCTGTCACTCGGGCTCAAAGTATATCAAAGCCGTATGTGACATTCTGCTAGGCTTTAAAATGGCTGACAAAGTGCTGTCATGAGCTATTCCGTCTAACAAATTAATATTATGTTATTCTCTCAGGATGTACAGGGAAAGTATTGATCCTGTGACAAGTGAAAGCCATTAGTGCAGTTCTGCATTTCAAAGGCAGGAGATGAAAAGTGGTGAAATTGGAGGACACGTGTAGTATTGGCGCTGGTCTGGGCTGATTAAAGGCTTCGTCTTCTCATACAAGAATCAAAAGAACAGAAAGCTCATTGTCTCCAAGCAGAAATGTCCACTTTTGAAGGTTACAGTGAGATGTTTGAATATAGTGACATGGAAAGAAAAGGGATATACAGTACCTCTCTAGCAGTCTCGATATTAGTCAAAGTTCATCAAAGGTACAGGTAAAAAAAATAGAGCAAGTATTCTAGGGGGTTTAACACTAGTTATGTGCAACCTCCCCAGGCGGTATGGCCCTTGGTAGGTGCGTTGATGCCATTGGGAAATTGTGGAGAGTGGTGCGGAATTTTAGTTTTGACAAGAAAAAAATAAGTTGAACGAACTCAAATCCACTCTCCAGGCCACGGGCGGGGTGGGCTACCTGACAAACAGTGGGATGCTGAGTAAAAACTGTAAAATATGGAATGGTCTTTTCCATCTGGACAAAAACCCTTTAATAGTGAGGCAACTGGTAGAAACGGCATAAATCACTGCTTATATTCATTTTGAATCCAAAATTATTATTATTTTTTTTAATTTACACTGCACTTCACAAGAATAAAATTTAGTTTTCAACCCTAATTCTTAACCCATTGTTCCTTGTTTTATGTTTTAGGCAAAAGAAAATAGAATCAACTCTAGGTCACTTTACCACTGTCCAAAACAATCCACCCTGTCTTCGCTTGAAATTAATGCAAACATCTTTGTCTTCAGAACCACTGATCCCTAATAGAGTTGGAGGGAGTGCAGGAGCCTATCCCGGCTGATTACAGACAAGAGGCAGGGCACCCCCTCAACAGGTTGGCAATCTACTGTGGGGTCACACACACACAACCAAGACACACGAGATCGCTTCCGCTTCGGGTAGTAGTGCCCCTGCTTTCTACCGAATCTTTCAACCATCCACACACACATTCATTCCTACGGGCAATTTCATAGCCACTACTCAACCTAATACACAAGGAGAACATGGAAACTACACAGAGGAAGGCAAGTGTTTTAAGCCTCATCCCTACTCTGGGACTCAAACCAAGACCTGCTTGCTATGAGGAAACTGTGCTAACCACTGCGCCACCATGGAGTCCGCAATGGGAACACTGTCAATAAGAATTTAAAGTAAAACAGATTTAACTGAGAATATACCTTTTTATTTTTTTTCATGTAACTCAATCCCAGGTTTGGCTAAGGCCTCAGTCTCTCTTCACTCCACTAAGCAATACATTCGGCTGCAAAATCTAAAGTCAATCTTCAAATTGTGGCCTAACGTGTCCGAACTAAAAGTCTTTCAGGATACGTGATTTTGTATTTGTTCATGTTTCCTTGTTTAAACTCCTTCAGAACAACTTGGATAACTTTTGGAATGTTCTTTACTTTCGGTATATTTCCGGGTTCTTGAAAGGCGACTTTTTTGTAGTTTGTTTTACCACACAAGTTTTTGATTGGAATAACTTGTCAGAACTCACACTCATGGTGAGAGGTCTGTCGGATTCTACAGACCCCATTTATGGAACCGCCTGCCAAAGGAGTTCAGGGCCGCAGAGAACGTTCACATTTTTAAAAAGAGGCTCAAGACACATCTTTTTAGTCTTGCTTTTAACTAAGTTTTTCATATGTAGTTTTATTCTTAGTTTTATTTGTAGTTTTAGTTGATCTTAATTGATGCTTTTACCTGAACATTTCTTATTATTTATTAGCATTAGTTTCCTTGGAGAAGACACCTAGCCCCCACTTCTCCCACCATTGGCGCCGTTGAAGGGCAGCCTGCTGCGGTGTAAGGAGTGCAGCAAACAAATTTCCCCGGTGAGGGATGAATAGAGTAATTCAAAATACAAATACAAAAAAAATAATCTTTTATCATCTCCAGTGTTTCCTCTGGGTGGCCTCTGCAGCGGGAGCCTGCGGTCATGGGTGACTGCTGGTCCTTGGCTCTGGCTCTGGTGGGGGATCTGGCTCCGGTCTCATCTCTTATTCGGGGCCTTGGATCATGGCCGGTGATCACAGGTGTGCCTAGGCTCCTGCTGCGGTGGCTCCTCAGATACCGTTTTCACAGGTGTTCCATCTGCATCCAGCCTATTGCTTTTTGAAGTGAGTGTGTATGTGTACATATATGAGGGTGTGTGCTCTATTTGTAATTTTACAAGTATGTATATGTGTGTGTGTGTGTGGGGTTGGGGTGTAAGTGGGTTTTTTATCTGTGGGGATGGCAGGACTTATTGTGACTTATTGTGTTCTGGGGTTTTTAACTTGTAAAGCGCTTTGCGTTGCATTTTTATGTATGAAAAGCGCTTTATAAATAAAGTTTGATTTGATTTGAATAGCACAACCACGTGATGGTCACGCCACAACTGGAAAGAAAACTGGTGCTATCATACAAATAGTGTGACGGCAACTCAATTCATGTATAATAAAAAAAAAACAACTTTCCATTCTAATTATGTGAGACTACTCACGAAAATATGCTGTGCTCAAAAGGCAAGCTTTAGAACAAATTTAATATTTCAAAATAATAAAAGAATCCAACTATCCTGATGATTCTAAGAACAAAATGTTGACTAATGTCAATAATCTACTCCAAAAATGTATTTTTCCAAACACTCTTACAATTGATCCGAATCAAGACCAAAAATTAGAGTTGCTAAGCAACAGAAAGACGTTGTGCCATTTTTTTTTTGTTGTTGTTCTACCTCGCATCAAAAACATGTAAAACATAGCATTTGCTGATTAATGAGCTGTGTGTGGCATAAAAAAATTAAGAAAATAAATCACTATATTTTTAAAAAGGAGTGCGGATACCTGAGATGTTGATAAAAATAGCCAGGAAAGTTGGTCAGAAGTTTAAATTTATGCCATTTCTTCTTTCAAATGTTTATATTTCCTTATCTTTTAAAAAAAAAAAAGTAAATTTTCTTTAGATCAAAATGCTTTCAGTTTATGTGAGACAGTCAAAGCGCAAAATTCTTGCATTGATTATTGATCGTTCATCTTCTGAACTGTCCATCCATAACGGGGTTGCTGGAGCCTATCCTGGCTGATTTAAGGCGAGAGGTACAGTTAATCCTGAACAGGTCCCGAGCTTCACACGCACACAACCATACCCACTCAATCCTATGGGCAATTTTGTAGCGGCCAATCAACCTAACATGCATGTTTTTGGAGGTTGGGAGAAAACCCACACAGACACAAGGAGAACATGCAAACTCCACACAGAAAGGACAGCGTTTCAAGCCTCGTGCCCAGTCAAGACTCGAACGTCCGACCTTCTTAATGTGAGGCCACTGTGCTAATCATTGCACTTACTGTGCCGCCTGCATTGAAAATTGAGTATGGGTAAATCTTGTTAAGCAGCTTGCATTTTCAAAATTTGCTTAATTATGGGTGTGATTACTTAAACTGCAGAGACAACATTATTCACTGTTTGTATCCACAGCAAAAAGGCTAAAAGTGTGAGGAGAACAAATCTGTAAAGTTTTCTGTCAGATGATGGGCTGCAGTTTGACTGGATGAGTCAAAAATAGTCGATTTCAACCATCTGGTGCTGATATAGGAACTACACCTGCTGGTGTAGGTGGGTCAGGTGCTATTTGCAGACACTTTTAAGTGTTTGTTTTGTGCTGCACACAGAGCCAGATGGGTGGAGGTTACTGCAGAAGAACTCATATGGTGAGCAGCAAGCTGTCAGTCGCGGAGGAACATACGTTAAACCCGAAACCTACCGCGGCACTCAGAAAATTATTTCTATCTGTATTTGGGTTGAAACTTATAGAGTCTGGACACTTTCTGAGTGTCGGTCAGGTTGACAGGATCTCTGCTTTTCAACTTTATCACTGGAATAGATTCTGCAACGTATGCAACAAGAATAATCCTTTCACCTCAACAGTCGTTAAAATATTTTTGTTACTGTCTAATTTTTACAGAAAATGTGTCTAGTTTTTAAGAATTTCTCACCAAGACAAAATAGTATGCAGAAAATGGTAACTTTAATTTTTTTTTTTGTATTTTTTTTTTTTTGTTGTCTATTGTTTGTTTCAGGTGATGTAAGTTTAATTAAAAAAAAATAGAAATGTGGCTATTTAATGTCTTCCACGTTTTCTGTGTGCCTCTCAGAACATAACCATTGGAAAACTGTTTGTTTCTGCTGTGATTTACAAAGTTATTTGAAAATAATTTTCACCATATTTGACACCCATCGATGAATTAATCCAGTTTGCTGGAAAAAAAAAAAAAAAAACCCTGACCTCAATAGTTGCCATTGAGTTCACTTAAGCACTATCATTTAAAAACAAAAGTTGAGGTGATCACTTATAGAAGGGAGGAGGAATGACACGAAAAACTGATAAAGCCAGGACTCCTAGAGTTAAACTCACAGCAAAAATCCGAAAAAACCAATTACATCACAGCAAGTCAAAAGATACCGCACATACTGATGCCTCCACTGAAGGAGACTTATACCAAGAAATGGCATCTATGTGACTGAATGTGAAAGCCACTGATTGGAATGTTTGCACACAACTACGGTTTTACAGAGAATGATCTGAAAAGAAAGGAAGAAACATAACATAAATTGGTGAGCAGCTGTTGCCTTGACCAAAATGGAATGTTGTTGTCAAAGGTCAGATGACTGGTTGAAGATGATAGCAAGCCAACAGAGTCAAGTAAGTCAAATAAGCAGCAGACCAAACTGACCGATATTCTTGTTAACTGAGAGCAGGAAACTGTGGCTACAATCCACATTGACTAATAAAAGAGGGAAACAGAAGATGATAACCCTTTACCAGGTCTGATGTGTTTCTATTTGGGTTTTGTGTTTCGGTAGTAGTGGATAGCCACACTGAGACCGGCATGATTTGGTTCAACCAAACCTCTTTAATATTTATATCTACACCTTCGTGTCTAGACTTGATTTTCTTTTGATTCGCCACCCACAAGAATGCTATGCTATACTATGCTACAAACAATATGCTACCCTCTTCGCCTGTCTAGTATACAAATAAATACAGAGAAATATCAGTCGAGTTGCCATACCGTTCAAAGGTAGTTAGGATCAAATACAGTCAGAACCATCTAAGAGAAATTGCCTACTTATGTTACATGTTATGCAAGCCAATGGCTAAAAACAAGAATACACAATCACAAACCAAGAGTTTGTTATGTTGAATGGAAAATTCCGTCTTAAACAATCAAACACTTCAAGTAATTTGATCTCTTTGTTCACAACTGAGAAATACTGTACACATTCTTGTTTCTTTGGGTTTTTTCAACATACTGTATTCATCCCTCAAATGGGGAAATTTGCGTGCTGCATTGCACCACATCAGGCAGCCACAACACCAACAATGGTGAGAGAAACAGGATGATGGGTGTCTTCCCCAAGAACACTTAGGCACGGACCCAGTGGGAAGTCTCTCCAAGTTCAAGGGCGGATATTCCACCACTGAACCAATGCCTGCTTCTTTTTGACATCTTTCCTGCCCTTATCTGATTGGTTCGCTCAGCTTTGTGTTTGCCCAGGTGTTTCTGCTCTTGAAATGAAGTTGACTAATTAGTGACCAGACTCACCCACTAATACAGCAGTTAGGCTGGTTTCCAGGCACAGAGGACTATGGAACAAAACAAAGTTCAAATTATCTTGAAATTGTCAATAATGTTTAAAATGTAAATGCATTTTTATATTTTGAAATTGCTTATGCATATACCGTATTTTCCGCATTATAAGGCACACCTAAAAACCTTAAATTTTCTCTAAAGTCCACGATGCGCCTTTTAACCCGGAGCGCCTTATATATGGATTAATATTGAGCTACAACAGGTGTCGCAACTGCAGTAAGCAGCCGCCGACATCATTTCCCCCGTAGAAGAAGTAGTGTGCGGTGCATGCTGGGATATATGAAAGGGCGTCTCATTTCCATTTGTGTGTTTGTGTAAAGACCCGGAAATGGCTCCTACCAAGTGACACTGTTACACTGCGCCAAGTAAAGAAGACTAAACAGAGTTTCTGCGGGAACAAAGCGAGATGGCCACAGTTAGAGGACTATCAAAGTTGAACAGCCTTTACTGTAGCGCCTTATAATGCAGTGCGCCTTATATATGGAAAAAGTTTTAAAAAATGTCCTTTATTGAAAATGCGCCTTATAATGCAGTGCGCCTTATAGTGCGGAAAATACAGTACTAGAATGCAAATATACAGTATGTTGTGCTTCTACAGTGCACATTAGTTTTCTGATGTAAAATTTCTTCTGTCATTGTTTCCCTTTCTTTGACCTTTACTGTAAGCTTTTACACTTTCACTATCTCGGTCCATCTTTTATCATTTTCTACTTAGTAATCATCCTCCCACCATCCATACTTACCTCTTCTTCCCCTCCCACTTTTTTCATTTTTTTACTTCTCATCAATCACAAATATTATTTAATGTTTTGCCGGTAGTGCTCTAGGTAATCCCATCTGCAGTGGATAGTGAGGAGTATTTACAGTCTCCAGGTATTACTTCCTCTCTTCACAAATCTGCTGCGTTGTCGACGGCTCGATGCTATATGTGGAGGTGATGCATGTCAGCTGGGGGTGGAGCAGTGGGCGGGTTTTATTAAGACAGAAGAGGCATGAATCCATCTGTCAGATAGACCTCTAACGTCTCTTTTAATAGCTCCATCATCAGACTCTGTCAGCAGCTCTAATTGGCAGAACGTGGGAGTTGATGGTATTAAAATGGCTGCCGTGCTGTTCACCTTCATGACTGGAGCCTGTCAGTTAAATGGGGGTGTGCTTGAGGGAGGACTAAGTGAACACACAGACCAGAGAAGCAGAAAGAGTGGGAGGGAGAGAGATGGAAACTCTGGGTTGAAGAGGTGTCGAGTTGGACACACGGAGCTTTACTTTCTGTTTGCAATAGTTGCCTTAAACAGATCTGGATTTCAATTGGCCTATTCACCACAAAGAAATATGACCGCTTTAAAATTCTATTTTTTTTTTTTCATTCTTTTGTTTTTTTTTTTTTGGTTTCCAGTTGGGAACATATGAATATATATTTTTTTAAGTATGCTTTTGGATCTAAAAGGTTTCAAATTACATGTGCGTTGCAAAAATGAAAGTATGTCTTCCAAAATTATTCTGGAAACAAAGGTGTATTTCTTTACTAAGAAATACTCATGGGGGTGTTGAGGTGTATAACGTTTTTGAAATGCAGATAAAAATAAATAAGTGATTATACAAAGCAGCAAAATTTGGCCAAAACCAAAACTTTAATATTCAAATACAAAACCAATAGGTTTGATTCCCTGCGTTTCTGTGCAGAGTTTGTATGTTCTCACTATGTATGCTTGGGTTTCCTCCAGGTACTCTCGTTCCCACCCACTCTCCAAAAACGTGCCCGTTAGGTTGATTGGCCGCTATTAAAGTACCAATAGGAATGAGAGTGTGAATGATTATCTGACTTTGTCCTGAAGCAGACTGGCTACCTGTTCGGGCTGTATCCTGCCTCTCGCCTGTAATCTGCTGGGAAAGGCTGCGGCACACCCTGTGACCCCATTAGGGTTCAGAAGATGAATGAATGTAAACAAAAAAAAAAAAAAAAAAAAACTGGTTTATGAAAATTCCCAGTTTTTAATGACGTTATGATCACTGCCTCTAGGGGGCGCCTTCTGAAACAATATTTGTTTTCTGCTGTCGTGCAGATTTTCCTGTAAATTTAAACTTAATGAAAGCAGACCTCAGCTGAGCTTCCACAGGGGAAGATGCTCTCCGCTGTTCCATCAGGACAGAAATACTGTAAGCCTCGTGGGAGATGGTTGCCTTTGCAATTGTGTCTCACCCTCAGATTGGCAGGAAATCAAAAAAGCCTGAAGGCAACATTCTGACCTCTGTAGCTGCACATCAGAGCTGCATGGACACGGACCTACAGCGTGTCTAATTGCACTAAATCTGACAAGCAAGTCTGTGGCTAATGGTGGCCGGTGACTGATGTTGCTTTCACGCAGCCCCGCCGTGAGCACTCAGCCTCCACTTCCTGTTTGTAATCAGATAAAAAGCAGACATGAGCTGAATGGATAGAAAGCCTTGCTGAGAATCTGATTCTTTGTGCTGCACAGCCAAACTCTGATGAAATTTATTTAATGGTTTTCACCGGAGTTTGGTAATGACATCTACAGTATGCTGCTGTTAGATAAACTCTATCTCTTCGGTTGGCCACCAACAGCTTTATATCCTATTAAACCGGATTTCAGTGGCGAATGTTTGGACCCATCTTTTGAACAACTTCACTCTTAATTTTATTTTTTCATACTTTTCAACCAACAACACCAACCCACAATTGCTTTTTTTTGTTCACTATTGGATCCACTGGTGTGGTTGGAGAGCTCAGAAGTACAGTCAACAGAATTTCAAGATACTCAAAAACTGTATCAACTGTTTTGCAAAAATGATTTAATTGTATTTCTCATTTCATACACATAGCATATAGACTTTTACACCCAACCAAATGTTTTTCAACTATTAGCTTATTCTTCTTATTTTATCTTTTTACCCAGATTTTTTTTTTTTTAGTGAAACTTCGCAAGTTGTTTTTGTCATGTTCAAAATGCATCGTTTGCAGTACGTCTTCCGATGTAATGTTTGAATGAAAATTGTTATGACTCGTATGGTCTAGGGTTAGGCCGATACATAGACGGATGTTATGATTAATACCCAGCAGTGGAACACAATTGAAGAATGAGGCAGAATAGCGTGTTGAAGAAATAAACTTTATTTACAATCAATCTTAACAACTGAAAAGCTTCTTTTGGGAGTGCTGCAGATGGATCCTCTCTCCACTTGGTACCAGAACTTCTCAATCAGCCAACTAGCAATCATGTGTAACTGCCAACAGGTGGGGAAGTTGGGGGCCTGGGTGGTAGAGGTAAGGGAAAAACACAAGAGGGCGACAAAAACAAAACCCAAACATCCCCCAAATGGCTTTGCCCATAACATGAAATAAGAACCTGAGTGTTCCTACTGTAGCATGCCAGATGATTACGTTTCTTTCTTAACAAGGTTTAAGAATGACTTTGAGTATCATTCCATGGTTATTTTGGTGAAACCTGCCCAAACTTCAGAAAGCATCCTGCTTAACTATTACAATGATTGACTCTAATGATCTAGTTCATTATGTCAATGTTTAATTCTTGGCCGCATCTTGAAGCTTTTCTACATATTGAGCAATTTTCTTCTTTTTTTTTTTTTTTTCAAATCCACAGTTTTGGTATCAATTTATCGTTTAGCAATACTTCTGAAGGTTTAGTATTTCCAAAAAGAACAACTAAAGCATATTTTAATTTTCTATAAAATTTAGACCACCATGTTTATGAGATAAGTAGGTGCCTGTTCTGGCGACTTTACAGGGATTTTCGACTCGGTTGACCAGAGAAGACCCTTGATGACTCTACCACCGATCAAGAAAACAATCTTTTATTCATTTTAGCATTGAGAGAACAAAATATTGTGGAAAGACTGAACCTGATCTTGTCAGTAAATAAATACTAAATATCAGAGGGACCTCTACTATTGAGTCTAGCCATTTTTTCAATGCATTATTACAAACACGTTTAATAAGATGTTAACAGCGTGAACATAACAACACTCCCCCATTTCCTGTCCAGACATGACCTTGAAAGACAAAATAACAAATAAGTCCACTTCCGGCTGAAATGCACCCACTGTATCAGACTGGATTAATAAAATGTGTGATCTTTGTAAACACGCGTTATCATTCATCCTGGTCCAATCAGATGGTGGGAGTGAGCAGGCGGGGCAGGTAAACGGATGTAGTTCATGTCCGTCACACTCGGTCACTTTGACAAACATGTGCTCCAATTAGAGAAGCCATTAATTTCAATTTCAGCTGTGGACTTGCTTCACGTCTACGCCGTACGTCAGCTCACTGTTCATTTTGTGGTTGGTCGAGTTTGAGTAATAAAGGACTTACACGCGTTCTGGAAGGTTTTCTTTTTTTTTTTTGAAGAATGTGTGCGTTACAAGAGGTTTATTTATTCAGATCATTTGAGGAGCCAGTGGGGTAATGTGTCAGCCGTGAGGAGCCTCCCGCTCTCTTGCCTTTAATAACATTAATGTTCGTCCTTTTAGCTTCAACCTTTGCTTCAAACGACCATTAGTAGCTTTTAACAGCTGCTAAACACTGCTTAACATCCCTGACGGTGCTTAGATATTCTGCATATGAACTGCAGAATAATTAGATTTGTCTGTTCTGCTTAAACTAAATACAATAAGAACACTTTGGTTTTCCACAGTCGTCACCACCGTGAAAGGAGAGAAACAGCCATGTTGGCTTGGTGAAATGGAAAAACGAAAAGTAATTTAGATATTTTAGCTCTTTATTAGAATGTAATTTGCCAACAGGAAATGAGATAGGAAATAAAGACGGTAGATAACTGCAATTATATTAAACATTTTATTCCTAAATTAGTTTTTTTTTTATCAAGGACTCAATGTTTTGTTCTTCCTCCCTGCATCCAAGAAATGTGATTATACAACACCTGATATGCTCAAATGAAGGGATGTGATTTTACTACTAAATTAATGAGAAAGTTTGGACTTGATTAAAGTTTTTTTTTGGCAAAGATACTTGAAAAACTTTAATTTAGCTTTTTTTTTTTTTTTTTTTAATTGTTGTTTTCCTGGGGAGCATGGTGGCGCAGTGGGTAGCACAGTGGCCTCACAGCAAGAATGTCGTGGGTTGGAGACCCGGGTGGGGATTAGGCTTGGAACACTGTCCTTTCTGTGTGGAGTTTGCATGTTCTCCCCGTGTTTGTGTGGATTTCCTCTGGGTACTCCGGTTTAAACACCCTCCAAAGACATGCATGCTAGGTTGATTGGCCAGTGCCAAAATTGCCCCCAGGAATGAGTGTGTGTGTGCATGGTTGTATGTGTGTGGCCCAGCGAAAGACTGGTGACCTGTTTGGGTGTAACCTGCCCTTTGCCTTAAATCAGATGGGATGGGCTCCGGCACCCCCCGCAACCCTGGAAGGGATAGACGGATAAGAAGGTGACTGACTGACTATTGTTCTTCTTAATTTTATTAGTTGTAAATTTCAATAAAGAAATAAACTTTATAACTTTAATAAATCTAGAATATACTCCAACAGCCTACCTGATTGGCTTCATGAGAAGACATGAGGTCAGATCTTCATAGACAATCTTTTTTTTTTTTTTCCTATTTGCACAATTTTCTCTTTAATTTGATCAAATTAAAAGTTTGCGTACTTTACCGTCCAATTAGTTGTAAGAGGGGTTAGCTCAGTGCGAGAAAGTCCATCTTTGGACACAGAAAAGCCTGTTCGATTTACAGTGGGCCAATGGCTAAGTGTACTTGGGGAAGACCCTAAGCCCCAGTTACTTCAACTATTGGCAGTCATCATTGCTGCCTGCTGTGGTGCAAAGCAGAAAAAAAAAAATTCCCATGAGGGATCAATATAATACGGTAAAAAAAAAAAAAAGAGACAAAAAATAGAGCTTATTAGTAAGATTAAGCATGTTTTCATGGTCAGTCAGGTAATTCCTTTGATGGAAACACATACTTCTCATAATGGGGGGAGACGGTGGCTTAGTGGCTTAGCGGGCAAACTCTAGAGCGTTCGCCTGTGAACCGGAAGTCAGCCGGAAGTTCTCAGATTTGCATCCCACTGAGTGGACGTCTACTTGTAGAAGACGCCTAACCCCCCGTTTCTCCCAGCATTGGCACCGTCAGAGGTGGCAGCCTACTGTGGTGAAATGCAGCACATAAATTTCCCGATGAGGGATTACTAAAGTATATTAAAAAAATTTAAAAATAAAGTCTCCTCATTCCTAGACTGAGGTGGTGAGTTGTTACGGTAATGTAAGCATACAGTTTGTAGGTGGGTCCGTACTGTAGATTTGAAGGTAAGTACGCTAGATTTGTATTTGAAAGGTTCAATAAAACAATAAAGTAAATCAATAAAAATGTTATATTTTTAGACCAAATGTTGCCAAAATTTTGGGGGGGAGATCTAAAAATGATGAACAAATAGCAAATATTTCAGCAATTTTGCGTTAGTTTGGAAATGTTTCATCCACAATCCTGAACTCATAATTACATCTAACGTATTTCCAGGTTGACCCATGACATCTAATAGATGGATCCCTGCCTTTCTGCTTAATACAGTCTCTGTGTGGGTTTTTAGGCTTTTATTGTGTGAATGAGACTTAAAAAGTGTTTGTCTCTGACCAGTAGACTTTGAAATTGAATTTTCCCCCATGTCTCTGCGGTAAACCTGACAGTAATCCTGACAATAGAACAATCATCGGTGAGTAAAATGCGTCTCCCAGCAATCAGAAGCTTTAGATTCTCCTTTTCTGTACAATCATTTGCTTTTGTTTCAGCTTTGTGGGACTACCATTTGAGGTAAAACCCACTCTGGACCGCCATCTTCTCGGCAAGTCTAGCTGAGGACTAATAATAATCTTCAGATGATCCTAATTACCGAGCAGCGAGTATCTGGCTGTGGGTGGGGTCAGAGGCCGAGCGCAGTATATTACAGTCATTGTTCTCCCAGTGATCCGGCAGGCCTCCTGAGGATCTCCAAGCTAAGTGAACATCTTCCTGTTCAGAAACTACTTGTGAGCGGACCTTTGTCTCCCCAGAGTTGGACTTAATGGGAAGCAGAACTTTTCTCTGAAGTTTAACTCGGAGCTTCTTGACACTGTCTGTGTTCCACCCCACAGATCCTTTTCTCTCCTTCTTTCTCTTTGTTTTCTTCAGAGGTTTGGATCCCGCAGCTGCCTCGTCGTACCTCGCCACCCCTAGAGAGCAATCGGGGCCTCGGCCTTATCTTAGGGAGACACATTTCCCCAAGGGAAATTTCCCAGCCTGCACCTTGGGCTCTGCACTTAAGTGATGAACAAGTGAAACATGGCCGCTCTTTGTCTGCTTGTCGCTAATCAGCATTGCAGAGCGCTGCTGCTGCCATCTGGCCACGCTGCAATACCTGCATCACTCACATTCCTCCGGTTTCTCTTTCTGTTTGTCCTCCAGCATCCAT
Source organism: Neostethus bicornis (assembly GCA_902685375.1). Lineage (NCBI taxonomy): Eukaryota > Metazoa > Chordata > Actinopteri > Atheriniformes > Phallostethidae > Neostethus > Neostethus bicornis. The sequence goes on along the minus strand of CACRXE010000076.1, from coordinate 5,122,181 downwards.
CAGGCTGCAGGGACAGAGAGAATTAGACTGCTTTTAAACAGTTCTGGTGAAAGTGAACAGAGGACTCTGCATTCAGCACTTTTAGTTGTAAAGTATCAGTAAAGTTTTATTCACTGGACTCTGGTTTTGTTTGAGTTTTGTGCTGAAGTCAGGTTAAATCTTGCTTCTTTTTTTATTTAACTTTTTTGAGAGGTGACAAGGAGAAAGACAAAAACATACATATACTAAATTAAATAGCAACAATTAGCTTTAAAGAAATCCCATCAAGAGGGCTGAGCTCCTACCGAAACTATTGATTCTATGTTTTATCACAAGAGTAAGAAAGACTAAACATGTACACACACATAGTATGTGAAATCTACTGTATATATTTACAAACATAACATACACACACATACAAGTGTGTACCCATATGTCTTTAACTAAACTAGTTGTACATGTGTACACAACTGCACCATATGCCCATGACTGAAAATTTCTATTCCACATACTGTAATGCCACTTCCATTTAAATGCTTTAAATCCTCAGTTTGTCTTTAAAGTCGCCCTTTTGTTCCAGCATTTTTCTCTAATTTTCCTCTCAGTCCATAGTTCACTTCTCATTAGAAGATTTTCTCTAATTTTATACGTTAACTGCCTCATTTTTCTTACTTCTTCCAAAAAGTCAGTTAATCCCTGCACTCTCGAACTTTCTATCTGGAGCTATGTTCCTATTACCAGTTTAAGAAGTGTTATTCTTAAATTTCTCTGAAGGTATTAGTCTTCAGCTTTGGCATTTTTCCTAGCAAAGCGTATTTTAGTAAACACTTTCTCTGAGACATAACCAATATATTTCTAAAATCACATAACTCATGTATTTTTGTAAATATGTAAAACTGACACATAACTGTTTTGCCTCAAACGGTGTTTCCTTTTTTGGCTTATTATTGTTAGCGCTGCAATCTGACAGAGACTGTGCAGGGAAGAATGGTTGTGCATCTTTGTGTGTGAGGCCTAGTGATAAACTTGTGACAGGTCCAGAGTGTACCCTGCCTCTTAGCACAACAATAGCCACGTTGGGCTCTGGTACCTCTTTCCACCCGGAGTTTAACAAAATATTTCAATACAATACGTGGACATATCTTTTCCATGAGTCTTTTGATATGTGTCTCTAATTTTCCGTTGGGTTTTGGTCGAAAATCAGTCTCTAAGTAGAAATGCAATTAAAGATGGAGATGTATTTGGACTTCAACACTTCAACTTTTAGACATTTTCTATGGTCAAGAATTGTTACCAATAATTATCAATATTACATGTTTAAAAATTTAGGATTGCTTAAATGTAATCCTTTGTATCAAATGTTTGTAAAAATTTGTAAAAATTTCGCCTTAATAAACTTTCCCACAGAAAAACATGGCGGTGGGAACATCATGGTGTGGGAATTTTGTCCAGAGTTTTTCATTGAAAAAATCTTTGTTACTAAGGACAACTGTCATGGGGAGTCTATCTAAAAGCTTCTAGGAGAACAATGACCTTAAACATTAAAAACAAAGCAACCGTTCGGCTGAAACAGGTACATTTGCTTGAACTGTTTAGTTTTGGCTTTAAAAATTGAAATACTGTCATTATTTTCCAATCTGTTTTGTTTAATCAAAAACATTTTTTTTTTCAAATTTGGAGGTATACATAAAGAAAAATTAGTCATTTGAAATAAATGGTTAAACAATTCCGTTTTCTTAGAGGATATGCAGCAGACAAATATGTAAAACACTGAGGTAAAATGATTTGTTCTGGAGGGTTTTGTTTTCCACAAAGTTTCCAAACTGTTTTCTGTCTGTCTGAGAATACGTAATGTTTACCATTACCAGACAGTCTTTTTCTGAGGAATAAATCTTTTGACCATAAATGCAAAATGTTAAAACCCACGGCATGAATGTGGTAATGATTGGGGATAGGTTGGGGATAGGCAATATTTTCCATGACTTTGTGTTGAATCAAACAGTTTACAATATGATTTTATGAATACATTATGTTCCAATTAAATTAAGCTGTAATTTAAAACATAAATAATGCCCAGCTCTGTAGGACAGATTTTACCAACCATCCATCGATCTCTGATACACTTTGCTCAGTTTAGGGTCCCAGGAGAGCCAAGATCTGTCACAGCAGTTAGCAGGTGAGAAGTCGGCTACACACTAGAGAGATTAAATGTATCTCAGAGACAATGCAGTGAGATAAACAGTTACTGATGCTCACACTCTCGGTCAGGGATATTGGATTCACCGAACGGGTGTCCCATGAACACCTTTGAATGGTAGGAAGAAAAGAGAGAAGGGAAAACATAAGGCAAATGCACACTTATAGATCTATTATTGACCAACTTTTTGAAAAAAGTATGCTTAATTTGTCCTTGTTTTTTCTACCCTAAAGAAAACATTAAGGTAGAAAAAACGTTACATATTTATGTTCAGATGCAGAATAAGATTTGATTCCCATTCTTGTACTGATTATAGAGTGTAGAGATAATTATATCCCAGCTTCAATAGTAGCTACCTATAGAAAAGACTTGTGAAATACTCCCTCATGGTTAATTACTTCAGCTGGCCTGAGTGTAATTTAAAACTGACAATGCAATCCTGATTGGTCCAGCATGGCATTCGTTGCACGCTAGATGCCTTTTATTTTATTCAAAGCAGATTTATTGCTTTACATCTAATATATGTTGAGAATGTTTGGTCAGTTCTGCAAGCATGACGGGGAGTATGAGTCACTGAGAAACATTTCTTTATGGAGCACCACTTCTTTCAACGAACAAATTAGAACAGATTTGTTTCTATTCTTGTTAGCATTTATTGTAACACATTTACAACACATTCCAGTGGGCTCCCTGTAGTCAGTGTGTTATGCCTTTGGTTAAAGTATATGTCAGAGTGAGACATCTGTCTCTTCTAGGATCTTTTATAGTTTGTTAAAGTATCAGCAGAGTGAGCAGTCTCGAAAATAGTAGATCTTGGATGAGTCTGTAGCATAGAAGACGGAAGAAGACTGCGCTCAAACTCGTTAAAAACCTGGGAAAACTTTAGTCTTTGTAAGTATTTTTTGTGTTTATGTGCTTTGTTTACATGCTCAAGATTGTATTTCATTTGATAACGTGTGAATCGCGTCTTATGTAGTAAGCCACTTAGGATGTGGGCACGCATGTTTCAAGCTAGCTAACATGTGTTTGATCAGGAAGACTCAACGTTCTGTACAGCTTGTAATGCACTTCTTTGTTTTGTTTTGTTTCAGTTACTACGTACATATATATATGTAATCCTTTGAAGAAAAGAGTCTACATAAAACAAGAAAAGCAAGCCTTGTGTGGGAGTCTCTTTTGTCATTGGAAAAGTTCGCTGGCTGTCTAGCTTCACACAGTCACGTGTCGTGAGGGCAGCACAGTAAAAAGACTACTATACAGCGGGTTAAACAACACTGAGCTACACAGTCAACATGAGTCTACGCTCAGGTAAGAATTACTTGAGAGATTATGAGTCACAGTTCGAGCCAGAGGCAAACTCAGAGCAGCAAGCTGATGACCAGGCAGCCACCAATCACCCGGCTCCTGCAGACCAGCGGTCGCCAGAGAGGCAGCCGTCAGAGAGGCCGCAGCAATCACCTCCACGCAGCATCAGGTCCGGAGCCACCAGCAGACGGTCGCACACCACAGCAGCCTCAAGTGTGTTAGCCACAAAAGCATATGCCAAAGCCCAAGCAGCAAAGGCCCAGCTCCTTTTCGCAGAAAAAGAAGCTAGTCTGATGAGACAAAAAGCAGATTTGGATGCCAGTCTCCATGTTTTGAAGTGTGAAAGGGAAATAGCAGCAGCTGAAGCAGAAGCTGCAGCCTATGAGGAATTAGAATGTCAGAGCGGGGAGTCAGACCCAGAACTTCCTATTACAGGAGAAACGTTTAATGCAGTACAACGCACAAGTGATTATGTGGAACAACAATGTAAGCTAATGGCGCCACCTAGTGCTACACATGATAGCGCAAATTTTCAAATGCCAAGTCGATCAATAATCACAAAGGAAACTCATGTCCAGTCCCCAATGAAAAACGACGTTAAACATGAGTACATACCAGAAGCTGTTCCAACCAGCACATTCTCACTCAACCCCCAAGCTCACACCTTTCTGCCTACAAGTCACAATCAAGTAGAGCAAAACAGCGTACAAGATTTTGCAAAATATCTCATCCGCAAAGAAATAGTTAGCACTGGCTTACTCCAATATGATGACAGACCTGAAAACTATTGGGCATGGAAAGCCTCATTCATGAGTGTTACTAAAGACTTGAATCTGTCCCCTAGAGAAGAGCTAGACTTGCTCACAAAATGGTTAGGGCCAAAATCTTCAGAGCAAGCAAAAAGGCTTCGCGCAGTACACACCCTCAATCCCACTGCAGGTGTAAAAGTGGTATGGGAGCGTCTGGAGGAATGTTATGGCTGCTCAGAGGTCATTGAGGATGCACTGTTAAAAAAGTTGGAGGAGTTTCCGAGGCTGACAAACAAAGAGAGTGGTAAATTAAGGGAGCTTGGTGACATCTTGTTAGAGTTGCAGTGTGCTAAGTCTGATGGTACACTGCCAGGTCTTGCATATCTAGACACGGCTCGAGGGGTTAGACAAATAGTTGAAAAACTCCCCTTTAACATGCAGGAGAGGTGGACCACTGTAGGTACGCAGTATAAAGAAGTCAATAGAGTGTCATTTCCACCTTTTTCTGTCTTTGTGCAATTTGTACAGCAACAAGCAAAAATGAAAAATGATCCAAGTTTTTCCCCATCCAGCTGCAGCAACCAAGTTACCACATGCACTGAAAAGTCCACTCCATATAATCGCAAAGCTACTGTTGCAGTGCACAGAACGGAAATTGAGGAAAGAAAACAAAGAAGTTTTGAACAGAAGAAAATTGAAGAACCAGATCGTCTGTGTCCAATTCATAAGAAGCCACACCCTCTGAAAAAATGCAAGTTATTCAGAGACAAATCAATTGAAGAACGCCAGGCTTTTCTGAGAGAGCATCGCATATGCTACAGGTGTTGTGGGTCTGTGCAACATATAGCCAAAGATTGTAAGGTAGCAGTAAAGTGTGTTGAGTGTGACAGTCCAAAACACTTGTCAGCACTCCATCCGGGTCCCACACCTGTCCCAAAAGATGACACCTCAAAGAATGTAGATGCTAAGGAGGACTCAGAAAATCATCCTGCAGTAGTCTCCAAGTGCACAGAGGTATGTGGACAAAGTGACAGCACACGCTCATGTTCAAAGATCTGTTTGGTGAAAGCATATCCAGAAGGCCAAAAGGACAGAGCTATAAAAATGTATGCAGTGATTGACGAACACAGTGAGTTTACTCTACAATCAGTTCTTTACTTTTAACAAACAATCAAATTAGCCTAATTTTAATCTACATTTGTTGTTCGTTTCTTGTCTTTTGCTTATCCGGGGCAGGATCATGGGACGGGACAACCTCAGACGGGAGATCCAGGCTTCTCCCAATCCAGTTGCATCCTCCAGCTAACCCGGAAATATTCTGAGGTGTTCCCCAGCCAGCTGCAAGACATGGTCTCTTCAGCAATTCCGGTGTTTGCTTGTAAGTCCTGGTGGAACATGACCGAAACACCTCATCAGCAAGGCATTCGGGAGGCATTCTAACCTGAAACCAACCCACTTGGCTTCTCTCAACTCGGAAGAACAACAGCTCTACTCTGAGCTCCTCTCGGATGGCAGAGCTCCTTACCCTATCTCTGAGTCGGAGCCCAGCTACCCTGTGGAGAAAGCTCATTTTGGCCGCTTGCATCCGCAATTTCGTTCTTTCACTCACCACCCACAACTGGGGACCATAGATGAATTTACTTTCAACATTGTTATCTTTTCAAGACCCACAACAGTCATCTCAAAACGGCTTCACACACAGTAATTGAAACAGAAAGACAATACAGAGAAATAATAACCTATGTTCAACAGATTCGGGGCATCCTCGGTTCTTCATCTTTTGGAGGAATAAGGAATCTAAAAATTGTTATGGGCGAAAGAGGAAGAAAGTAAAAAAAATAATTGAAGTGTCTCGTTGTTTTGTTCATCAGTAAGGGAAGAATGGAGGAGACTTTTACGATGGACACGCAAAAAGAACTTCTAATGAAAATTTGCTCTTCTTCTTTCGGCATTTCCCTTCAGCGGTCGCCACATCAAAGTCTATGATTTCAGTTTTTGCTCAGACCGTGTTGCAGGTAGGCTTCATACAGACAGTTTGAGATACATATCAGAACTACCTGACTTGTAAATGTAAAACTTTATGCAATCATACACGTGAGCATTTTTTTTCACTTATCAAACAATCAGATTGAATCACAGAAGATTTTTTGCTCGTTGCATTAGATCAACCTATCGAACTGTCTTCTCATCTCCATCCATTTCCCACCATCTTTGTTCGCTTTGAATCAGCCGGCTCTATTGCTACTAAGGATTTGAAATTTTTCAAACAAAACCCTGTTAAATATATATGTATATATCAGCATTAATAATGATTGCTTTTCCATAATGTGAATAGGAGGTGTTTGCACGGTTATTTTCAATTGACTCATTAAAGCATCCGCTTCTTTGACAATTGAATAAATCAGTTAAGACAAGCCTTTGTGTAAACATGTCAGGTTCTACCAAGAAAACACTGTTTTTTTTTTGTATGTATTTATTCATGTTTATCATTGTGAATCGTAGCATTGTTGCAATAAAATTGAAATAAATAAGCAAGACTTCCAAGTAATCTTTGTAATTTTGTAATGAGCAATGTAATTATAGCTTTAATGTGATCGTGTTTGGAGGAAATGACAGCAGCTGGATGGGCATTATAGCTGACTCCATGTTGATTTACAGCAATGCGTGCAGTTTGTTAGAACAATATGGGATAAAAGTATTGACTCACTCTGGATGAGTCAGAGAGTCGAACGTTAAAAAAAAAAAAAAAAAAAAAACAACCATGGAGATCAAGCCCATTGACACAAAATGTTGAATTAGTTGGACAGAGCGTCAGGTTTGATAAGCACTGATTTCTTTCTGATGCTGCACATGCCCCATCTGTGTGTGTATGTGTGTGGTTTCAGGGTCGAAGCGTGGGGCTAAGGGACACCGAGGGCATTAAGGCGGATCGATATCTGGCAAGCAAAGGGAGTCGGCCATAATCTCTGTCAGCCATGTAGGAAAGTACATTACTGCCACTACAAAGCCTATTAACAAAACCGCAGGTCATGCATTATTGAATGGATGTTGGTTTTATTCGAACCATTCAAAGAGATAAAGGAAAACAAGACAAACATGAACAATGCAGTTGCTCCTGACATCCCTACCCCTCTCACCTGAAAATATTGTTTTTGTTTTCAGTGCTTAATTGGATTCGTAGTCATGGAGACTTGGTGGTGGAGGAGTGGGATATCACATCAGACTGACTTGAGGGGAAATATTGATTGGCGATACAGATCTACAGAGAGCGATCCGGGGGGATATCTATCTGTAAACAATGTCTCAGCGCGGTGAGGAGGTTCACCTCTGAATCACAGATGAGCCGTCTTCACCTCGGGCTTAAGTGCTGCTTCAATGATGCAGTGTGTGTTTAAACCTTCAGAAATCCAGACTATAAAAGACAGAACATGTTAAAAGACCTTAACCCTAGTTTTTGAAAGCAGAATTGGTCGTTTGTTAATTCCTTTATGTTTTATGTGTGCTATCATTTAAACATTTAATGAGATGTGTTTATTTTGTGTGATATGAAGCTCGTTACATGGTTGGGAATCTATCATTTATTGACTTGGTTTAACAGTACACTGTTGTGAGTTTTATGCTCTTTATTATTACCTTTAAGCACCACCCTGCATCCATTTGGCTCTACACTTCAGGCTTTAATAACTTTACTCTCTACCATATTAAAGTGAGGCAGTGCTCAAAATTACTATCTGGTCAGTAAAAAATCTTGTTTTTCACCATTTTATTCATCTTCAACATTTCTGCTGGATGTAGCTTTGCATATCTTTCTGACCTTAAAAAAAATGTGTTTTTGTCTCATTTTAATAGAACCCTGGCATTTATCATCTATATTCTTGGTATAGTGGTTGCCGAGCAACAACCTGGTATGGAAAAATCGGACTTCAGAACTTTTTTTATTGTAGATCTCACAATCTACTAGGCTACTACCTGGACATAAACTTTCACTTTTTACATGTGATTATCAGCTGACTCATATATTCTGTAAATTGAAGAACGATATTTATTTTTATTACTTGCAGAGTGGTTCACAGTGAAAAAACGATCAAATGTGGATGCTGGCAGTAAAAAAAAGGGAAAAAAAAATTGATATACACACTTTTGGTAATCAAAACTCAATCAGTCATCTATTTATATATTTTTTTCACTGTACCGTATTAATCCATCAATGGGGAAATTTCGTTTGCTGTATTGCACTGCAGCGTGCAGATATGACGTCGCCAATGGATGAAGAAACTGTGTTCCATTGGAAATCAAACCATTTGCCGACTTCCCTAACCCCCCTTAATCCAACACGCCAGAGGCTTTTCATCTTAGAGACCTGCTGCGGAGATGGATAAAGAAAAAAAAAAAATGAATTACTCTAGTCATCCCTCACCGGGGAAATTTGTGTGCTGCACTCCTTACACCGCAGCAGGCTGCCCTTCGATGGCGGGGTTTAGGGGTCTTCTCCAAGGACCCTAGACGTGCTCTCTGTGGGCCGCAAACCCGCGACCGTCCGGTCCGTGTGCAAACGTGCTAACCACTGTGCTGCTGTCTCCAGCGCAAGATTGGCCCAGTGCAAGATTTACACCCTCTTCCTTGGATTTTCAAGGAAGAGGCCAGCGAGAGCTCACCGGACGACGCCATAACCACTATACAGACTTTGTATAACTCCAGATTCAAATTCTTTATAGTCACAATGTGAGCATAGTCATATTTTGACAGGTTCCAACTATAAATGTGAAGTGTAATGTGCTGGACACATGGACACAAAAAATGTTAGAAGCAGCAAAGTTAGATTAAACTACAAAAGAAAATTTCTCATTCTGAAATACGGGGGAAAATCTAAGCTTGAGGGAAATCTTTTTAATGTAAAAATCCACTATGGCTTAATAAGTTTTATTGATTGTGATGTTTAATTTAGGAAGGTCTGAAAAAGATCCTGAAGGGTTCTTGCTGTGCAGTACTCCACCTGCATTAGTGGATAAATTAGCAGACAATTGAGATATAAAATAGGATTGTTGGAGAACAGAACTTTTTTAGTGTTCCACTAAAATTGCCAGTTTGTGTTCAATTCCAAAAGTTGCAAATAGAATGTCTTATTAGTTAGAAATGTTGGCATCCTTCTGTCTCTAGAGACAATGGAGTGTGCACTTGGATACATTTCTGTTAGTGCAGCGTCGGCTGTGGCTAAATAATCCAATGCGGGAGCTACAACTCATATTAGACTTGCTGCAAATGTGACACTTTGTATGAGTCAAGAGGGGAGCAGTTGCAGACTTTTTTTCGCTGTTTCGGGTCTTTGTGGCCTCACAATGGATCTCTTTGTTCTCCTTGGCCTCCTTGATACAGATTTTGACAGCTGGAAACCACCTGTAGTGGTCAGAGGTCACTGATTCGAGATCTGTTGCGAAGATGCTGCACGACCTGAGATCCCTCTTGCAGGCATCTTTGTGCCACAGGGCAAGTCATCCAATTGGTTGAGTCCTGTGACCAATTCTTCATAGAAAATGTCTTTTGGAATTTGGCAATCGTCTCTCATGCATACATGGCCTCACCAGCATAGGCACCTTTATGTTAGAAATGTATGTCAGTCGTTTCAATCGTGCGGTTGTTTCTCAGGCTTATCTGTTGAATACAACACATATAAAGTTTGAGATTTGAGTCTAAACAATCAAGAGTTTGGAAAAGTGTTGCGTCTTAAAGTTTTTCCGATGTTGGAAATATGTTCCAACATTGGCTCCTGCTGCAGAGGCCTCTGGGGGGGGGGCCTCTGCAACGGGAGCCTGTGGTCATCGGCGGCTGCTGGTCTTGGCTCCGGGGCCCTAGTGGGGATCTGGCTCCGGCCTCGTTCTCTATCCAAGGCCGTGGATCATGGCCGATGATCGCAGGTGTGCCTCGGCTCCTGCTATAGTGGCTCCTCGGATACCGTTTTCTTAGGTGTTCCATCTGAATACAGCAAATTGCATTTTTAACGAGGGTGTATGTGTGCCTGTGTACATATATGAGGGTGTATGCTCTATCTGTATTTGTATATGTATGGATGCGTGTGTGTATGGGGGGAGGGGGTAAGTGTTTTTTTTATTTTTCTGTGTGGGTGGGGGGACTTATTTTGCTTTTGTGTTCTGGGGTTTTTAACTTGTGAAAGCACTTTGTATGGAATTTATGTATGAAAAGCGCTTTATAAATAAAGTTTGATTTGAATTGATTTGATGTTGCCATTTATCAATTTTACTCCAATTTTGAAACACTTTTTTTAACACATGAAAGATAGGACAAATACATTGTGTAGGTGGAACAACAAAGTGCTGTTTTCACCTCAAATCTATTAGGTGTGTTTTGTTGATGCTGCACGTAATTGTGAAAATGTGCCGTGGTTATGAAACATCGTTGGCTTCAGGTTGAGTTAGCGTTGCATCAGCAGCTGTCTATTTCTATCAACAAGTAAGTCCTCTCTGGTGAGTACTTCATAATGAGTCAGTGAGGAGACATTTTACAAACAACCTCATTCTTTTCATGCATGTTTGTTCACTTTGCCCTCCATGTTTGCTGCAGTCATATTTATGTCACTATTATATAATTATGTTGTATAATCCTTGCCACCCACATCAATTGCTGATTGTAATTGGTCATTAGTTATTCAGTACATTCTGTATGCTTTACATAAACTGGCACATTTCTGTTGTGTTCTGTTAATAAATTGAAAAATGACAACAACGTACCAATCTATTGAACGTTTGAAGGTCTCAGTAGGAAAGTTTTGTTTTGTCATTTGAACCGCTTATTCTTTCACACGGGAGGTGCTGGAGAGAAGAAGGATACACCCCGGACAGGTTGCCGGTCTGTCATGGGGCCAGACAACCATACACACACTCACACTTGTTCCTAGGAGCGATATTATGGTGTCAAATTAACCAAACATGCATATTTTTGGAGGTCGGGGGGAAACCGGAGTAAAAATAGAAAACCCACGCATATACAGGGATAGCAAGCAAATTCCACACAGAAAGGCCAGGGTTTCAAGCGCCAACCGTCTCGAACCCTGTCCTTCTTGCTGGAAGGCCTCTGTGCTAACCACAGTGCCACTATAAAATAAAACAGAAATTAAATCAATAAATCTATTGGTTGCATTGAAGTATTTAGATTTTCACATTCAGAGACATTCACCTGTTTTACGAATCCAATAACATCTTTGGTTTTTGACGTATCATCTTTGACGATGCATCATGGATGCAGTGAAAGAAGACATGGGGATGGTTGGCGGGACCGAGGAGGATACAGCAGATGGGGTTAGATTTTAAGAACCTGACTTGCTGTGGCAACTCCTGAAGGGAAATGCCGAAAGAAGAAGAATTTTTCTTATTGAAAATACTTTATGTGAAAATACTTTTTTTAATCCCCAAAGGGAAGATATCAGGTCATAGAGGCAGACGTTTTAGCTTGAAAGTTGTAGATGATCCTTCGATGAAGCAAAGATAACCACATAGTCCACAATTAGCAACGATCCAATTGTGAGCCTACCAAACTGGAACCCGTTCCCAACGTGAATGTGCCTAGAAATTCTGTCCATAAAAGAAATAAACAAAATGAATGACCAATCGGTTCCTAGGTGGAATCCAATACTAGCTGGAGAAAGATCACACTTTCCTTTTGAGTCTTTGTGTTCAATTGCATTATTTAAATATACCATATTTTCACGACCATAAGGTGCACATAAAAGTCTCAAATTTTCTTCAAGATGAGCGGTGCGCTCTATTGTGAAGTACGCCCTATGTGATATGCGGAAGTATTAGAGAACCATGAGGCTGACGCATGGTTAGCATGGTTCCCCACACTACAGGGGGAAGTGTGGGGGTGGATTGTGTATAAAAGAACAGGTATGTGCTTTATGCAGAACATTGCTATTTTAACAACACTGAAAATGGAAAAGAGGCACGCTTATGAAGCTCAGTTTAAACTGATGGCAATCAGCTACGGGGAGCGACATGGGAATCGAGCCGCTGCAAGAAAATTTAAAATTAACATGTCGATGGTTCGTAAGGGAAGGTAGCTGGAAAATGAGCTGCGACGAAGATGCAGCTGAGTTTCCGCGGAAATGAGGCGAGGTGGCCAGAGTTGGAGGAAAGACTCCAGTAGCGATGGATGACCAGAGGAAACAGCGAGGAAAGTGAACCTGCGAGGTTGGATTTAGCGCACCTGTTACATTCTGAAACAGAGGATGAGGACTTAGATGGATTTGTAAATGACTTTATAACGACTGTAAGTAACACTTAAATAAAGCCAACCAAACTCAGTTTTGCTCCCGATCTATTTTTTAAATACGCACACTTGTGTGTGTGTGTGTGTGTGTGTTGTTATTGTTGAAAGGCGAACGGTTTGAAGGATATGTATGTAAAACCCGCGTCCTATCATCGGTTGCGCCTTATGTGTGTGTAAATACAGAGCACACAAAACTGGGACTGCGCCTCTTAATATGGTGCTACTTATGGTCGTGAAAATACGATAATAAAAGGAAACAAGTGTATATTTTTGTTTTTGTTTTTTTTTAGCATTTTTTTAGTATTTTCTCTCTGTATTAATCAATTCTCTTATATTTTCATTATCAGTAACCATTTTTGATGGGATTGTATGTTCTCTTAGATCACTTACTTAATTCTTTTTGTAAGTGATATCTTGTTGTGAAGGATACAACCCTTCAGGACGGCTTTTAAACCAAGCCTGACCTAAATCCATTAGATGGGAATTAATAAAACATAAAAGGAGTGCTTTTCCAGTCACTCCTGCCTGGAGAGACCCCAGAGAGTTTTAATTACAGCATGATTGATCTGGCTTTAAATCAGCAGGACGAGACAACTCCGTTTGTCAGGAACACTCAGAAAACTTGGCTTGCCTTGTTTGGTCTTCTTGTTTATTAATGCAACTTCATCTTGAATCATTTTTTTTCTCTTTCATATTGAGTTAAAAACAGGAAGAGCAAAGCTTAGTTTTTATAAACAGCTTCCGTTGACAGTAAAACTAATTGTTGTTGACTTTCTCTGAGTTAATTTTAAATGAACATTCAAATAAAAAGTCTTCTTTCCTTGTAGCAGAGCCACAGAGCAGTTATCGCCATCTTTCTCAGCAAAATTCACAGATTTTCTCCTCCTTTCTCAGTCACAGAGGTCAAATGTTTGCAACTCCAATCAGCTGCATTTTCATTTTGACCTGTTGACTGAAGGAGGATACCAGACAGGTCCAATGCTGAACTTTTCCAGCCACCACTGATCTCATCCCATAATGCTTCATTACTGGAGCATCCACTCTGACCCTGGTTGCTATTTAGCAGTCAGAGCAAACAAGGGCAGACGGGTTCAGAAGCAGGCAGGTACAAATGCAGCCTGTCTGAGATAATAAGCTGTTACTGTAGCGAGTGAGAGGCGTCAACTTGGGTCAGAAGATTGTGTTTGCGTCAGCGTCTCCATTACTTCTCAGGAAACAGGAAATGTTCACCTACTGATGGAGCTAAAGATTTGTTCATTGTAAACAGCTGCTCCAAGATCATAATTCTAATTATAATAACAATAATAATAATAAAAATTTTATTTGCAACGCACTTTATATCTCCAGTGGAGATCTCAAAGTGCTACAATGACCAAAAGGAACAATAAACAGCTAAATTAAATAAAACCACAACACAAAAAACAACACTAAAAACTTTGCTGAAAAGCCTTTAGAAATAAAAATGTCTTAAGTCTTTTCTTAAAAGCCTCAACTCTCTGTGGAGCCCTCAAGCTCTCGGGAAGAGCGTTCCAGAGCTGTGGAGTAGCTGCCTGGAAGGCCCTGTCCCCCATAGTGGAGAGTTTGGTCCTTGGTTGGTGCAGGCAGTAGGAGGAAGAGGAGGAGCGCAGGTCTCGGACAGTGGTGTGGAGGGTTAGGAGTTATTGGAGATAAACAGGTGCAGTGCCGTGTATGCACTGATGGGTGAGGAGGCAGACGTTGTACTGAATTCTGTATTTAACGGGTAGTCAGTGGAGGGATTTGAGGATGGGAGTTATATGGTCATATTTGCGCCTCCTTATCAGGATCAATGTACAATGTACTGTATCTAAAAAAAAATTCCACCGTGCAAGTTAATTAATACTACTAGTTTAGTAGTTTGATGATCAGGGGTCTCCTTCATAAAGTCTTGCGATGATCTTAAACTGAGTTGATGTCTTTGCTCTGCCTATACCGCTTGTTACGCCATTTGACTACGGGTTTTACAAAGACCTCTGTGATTCCTTTTTTGCTTCTCAAGTGGCATACGTCACATCTGTGACAAATTTCAGGCATAAGCCAACTTGATTTCCGTCCTGTCCCAACCACATTTCTAGTATTCCAAATATGAATCTTGCAAATGATGTCATGCATTTCCAACTATGCATCATTCAAGCAAAAGAGAATAGGAAACGGTCACCAAAGTCTGTAATTTTGTGGGTGGCACACACTGATCTGTCGGTGAAAAAACAAGAAATGGTCTGACCTTAAAGTAGTGACATAAATAAAAAAAGCCCTGCTTGAAAATCTTTTTTGAGATGTGGCTTTTTTTTTTTTTAAATCTAGGGCTATACTGACAAGGCCTTCTAATTGTATCCCCCCGGCTTAAACCCTTTTCAGGGCCGCGCCAGTTATTGAGCAAAAATAACCAAAAAATGTCCGTGACAAGTCATGTTAGAAAAAGTTAGACAACAAGATTATTCGAGAAGTCAGCAATCTCCAGGAAGTTCCAGGAGGTGGACAGCAGTCCCCAGACCGCCAATAAAGCAAAAACAAAATGCACATTTCAGGGTGGCCTTTTATTGTGGGCAGTATAAGTACACCTGTGCACTAATCATGATGTCAGATCAGCATCTTGATGTGGCACACTTGTGAGGTGGGATGGATTATCTCAGCAAAGCAGAAGTGCTCACTATCACACATTTAGACAGATTTGTGAACAGTGTTTGAGAGAAATGGTAATATTGTGTACAATATGAGTTTTGGATCTTTAAGTCCATCTCATGAAAAATGGGAGCAAAAACAAAAGTGTTGTGTTTATATTTTTGTTGAGTTTGAAAGTGTGTGCACATGTGCAGAGCAAGGAAACACTTTTGTCCGTTATAGGGTTAAACACTTCATTTCACTGTCCGCAGTTCACTTCAGATTTTGTCCACAAGTTTTGTCTTTTTCCTCCCTTTATTATCTGTGTACCACATCTTCTGACTTTGCTGAGTTTTGCGAAAGTCCATGGACTCTGCCACCAACTTCACATGGAGATTTGCGCAAGCATGGACTTTAGCATGTTAGCATGTGTAAACTTCTTGAATGAGGTTAATAAAAAAAAAAACTGCACATTCATTGAAAATAATCTTTTCCCAAACAACATGGAAGTACAAATCACACACACCTTGCTACACCCAGTTACCTCCTCCAATTCTTTGAGGAAAACATCAAGAATTTCTTAAGCTGAGGAATACGTCAGCATGCCCTGAGTCTGCCTTAGGGTCTCTCTCCTCAGGGACTGGCTCATATTACCTCACCTGAGAGGCGCCTGGAAGGCATCTTTGAGCTCATCTATGAATCCAGACACCCTTTAGAGAACACTCATGAACAGATTGGAGCTTTAAACTGAGACCAGCTGACAATCTCAGATAGCAATTTATACATCCCTGGGAAAAAATAAGGTGTGTTTTCTTTGTTTTGTGAAATTTTAAATTGTTGGATAAATCAGCAATGTTTTGATTATTTCTAACTAAAATGTGAGAAAAACAACTTCAGTTTAATTTAATGTGTTATCATTGAGCTAAGATGCAAAAGCAATGTCAAAATCTACTTGTACAAAACTGAGAAAACCAGGTTTAGCTGATCATCACCATGTCAATGAAAGTCGATATATATATATATTTTTTTTTTTTGTGTTGACATTACATCTATAATATAAAAGTAATAATCACACCAACAAAGACATGAAGACATTGATGCTCTTTGTCTATCTAGGAAAATATATCAAATGTCTTTAGATAATAATTCCATTTTTGTTCATGATGATTAGTAATAAATGGAAAACATTCTAAACAGTTGTGATACTTTCAGTTTGGCCATTTTGTAAGTCCAACAGATATCTCACACTTGGTTGACAATGTCTCAGGTAAGCAGACAACTAATTAACAACAACTATTATAACGGCTAAGGCGCTGTCCTGGGTGGCCGCCTGCTGAAGTGCAGTACTGGAGTGTTTAATCACCTACATTCATTGAGTTTTCGCTGAGATGGCCGACAAATTGACTGCTGTAGAAATGCATTTCAGAAATATTAGACGTTTCTCTCTGGTTTGGCACATTTGTAATTTTACATCATTCCGCTTTCTTTTGAAGTTTTTTTTTTCTTTTGTACTCGTGATTGAGATATTCTTATAGTGCATCATGTCATAAGATAAGCAATCTTAAGAACAGATGGGCTTCATCCAGACTGGGATAAAACAGTGAAATTCATTGTAGATAATTGGACTCTACTTGTATACCGCTTTGCTACCTGCGTTGGAACTTAAAGTGCTTCACGATTTAAATCACAGTCACCTATTCTCACGAATTTTATAATTTTTAATGTGGCCTCTATCTTTAAACTTTCAAATAAGTTTTTTTTTAACTTGCATTAACTTAATCGCTTTCTACTTTCTCTTAATCTTGTCAAACAAACAAAAAAAAGTCATTAAAAATTGGATTAAGTCCAAAGCACTGTTCAACGTGTGGCTTCTTTTGTTCTAATAAATCAACGCCAATGTGACCCCAAACTTTTGGTTTGTTCTTTACAGCAAAAGCAAGTTAGTTTTAAATTACTGAGACCTTCACCTATTCTTCATATCTGAATCCCACATTCTCACCTGTGACCTTCCTGACGTCTCACACTGTTTGGTTTGAGGTTGTTGCTCTCTCTCATTAAAGCTTTAATGCATCTATGAGTTTGTTGCTGTCCACCTGTCGACCTCACGTGGCCGCTAATTTGTCACCCGTCACTTAAAAAAAAGGGTAAAAGAAAAAACTCCTGTTCATGCTAAACATCAGTGAACCAAAGAAGTAGGTGGAGGCAAACAAGAAGAAAGTGATTCATTAGCAGCAACCACCGCGCTGCCTTCAGACTATAATTAGCCAAAGCATCACGGACTCAAAGTTTACTGGCTGCACTCAACACCATAAATATTTATAGACATCCCAGAGAAATCAATAGGGCTGAACAAAACTTTATGATATTAAAGTATTACAATATTAATGTGTGGGCGAAAACAGTTTAAATAAGATAAATGCCCCCCCTTTACCTCCTCACCATCATTATGCATGCTGGGAGATCAGATTTCATGACCTTTTCTGTCCGATGGGAACTTGTCTTTACTTTGGGGAGCAGATAAGCCCGGATGATCCGCAACAATAAAGAAATCTGTGAACAGGCTGGAGAGCCCAAAAAGCTCCCTCCGTTCCTTTCACTCTAATCTTTGCAATTTGCCATGGCTGATAAAATTTTAATGAGGAATAAGCATAATGGGAGGCACAGAGAGATTACAGCGAACTGGGAGTGAGATGCATCGGCCAGATGAAGATGGAGGAGTCAGAATCAGAGAGCGTATCAGATGTTTGGTGGGCCACTGGAGAGCAGGGATTGGGGGACACTCAGTTAGAAATGCTCATTTGTTGGTTTGTTTCTCTGCATGATGAACAACTTTCTCCCATTTTAATCACTTTGGTGGACATCAATTCTGACGTCAGCTGAAGTTCAAACGCACTTTCTTTTTTTTTTTTTAATTCTGAGATGCAGCAATTAGTGATTGCATCTTAAAAATTCAAACGAATTTGATTTATACAGCTCAATGCAGAAAAAAAAAATCTGTTTCACTAGATTTCACGCATCTATTTGAACATAAAACAACAGAAAAAAATTCCTCCGAAAGGTCTGATTTCATGCAAAATAACTTTTTTTCTCTCAGTGTATCTTATGCACATTAATAACCCAGAGGGTTGTAACATTGTATTGATTAAGCTGTATCACAAACCAGGAAGTGTTAAAGTGTGACATTGATCCTGGTATGTGAAAAGTTTCGTGGAAGCCGCTGAAGCACATCATCGCTGAAGCAGGCACTTGTTAGTTGTTGAAGAAGGCAGAAATATTAATAATTATTTTTCAAACTGCCATTAAAGCGTGAGAGTTAATGATTTGGGATTTGCAAAACAAGTGATGGGTTTTCATTGTATTTGTATAGCCCAATTTTACAAAACAATTGTCTCAACGGTCTTCACATTGCAGGTTGAAAAAAGAAAAATAGTACTAAAAAAAAAAAAAAAAACACACACATGTACAGCTAAATGCTAACTAAACAGAAGCTAGCTAAACAATTTCAGCACATTCTTGACCAAAAACACTCCTTCTTTTTTCCTTGGTGAGGAAAAACTCCAAAAAACTATCAATGGGAAAAAAAAAAAAAGAATAAACCTCATGGGGATCCAAATGAAAGAGGTATCCCTCTCCAGAGACAAGAAGCCAAAATGTCTAAAACTGTTAAGTTTATAATAGCTTATTCTACTCAACGGCTTTACTTCTAAACAATTAAGTAGATATTTTTCATCCTGGTGGAAACAGGACGGTAAATCAAGCACAGTGTCTTCATCTTGTTTTCATATTTTTCTTACGGAATTGCATGCTTGGGAAAGTCATAAAAATTCAAAAATAAAAACTTTTGAGGTGGATTTTTCTTAGAGAAGTAAATTGAAACAACAGACTTACAGTGAGGGCATGCTTTTTTTAATTTTCTTTTTCTTTAAACTACTCATATCAAAACAATTTCACAGTGCTTTTGTTTTATCATAATTTATTCAAGAATTCAATTTAGTTTAATTGTAAAAATGTTTCTAAAGGTGGGAACAAAGACAAAGTCTGACAGAATGTTGAATACATTTTGTGTGGGTGCAGCAAAGTAGTGTGTGTGTAGGTAGTTAATCTAAAAGGTCAAATAAAGTTTATAACCAGCATAGGAAACTTAAAACATAAAACTTTTCTGATATAGTTTAGTCTTTCTTATTAGAACAAAAGCTGCAAAAATTATGATGATGGTGTTCAAACCAATGTAACACGGACTTCTTTGGAAAAGTTATAAAACCAACACACATTTTAAACTTACTTTTTTCACTTTAAATAATACATATTTGTTGTTAAAATCAATTTTAAATTTGATTTGGCAAAGAAGCTACTTCCATATTTGAAAAAAGTGAAAATACTTAATTTTGTTTAGTCTCTGATAGGGTCATGCGTTGCCAATTCCGGCAGATCTCGGGTGAGCCAATAAATCTAACACACGTTTTTTGAAGGTGGGAGGAAAACGGAGTACTTGGAGGAAGGTCCACACAGAGAGCCCAGTGTGTAAAGCCTCGTCCCACAACGGACTCAAACCTCGACCTTCTTACTAAGAGGCCACTATGCTGATCACGGCATCACTCTGCAGCCCGTAAAAATAGTTGATGATGTTCTTTTTTTAAAGTTGTTCTTATTTTAGAGAAATGTTAAAAAGAACATCTCTAACATCTAATAACATCTCCCTGAAGTCCTGCCATGTTCCAGCCTGCTTTAAGCTGATCAACATCGTTCCTGTTTCCAAGAAGCCCCGTATCACTGGACTTAATGACTACAGGCCTGTGGTGCTTACGTCTTTATTCGTAAAATCATTTGAACACCTCCCTCATCTCAAGTACTTAACATCTCCCTCCCTGGACCATTTGCAGTTTGCCTACTGAGCCAACAGGTCTGTAGACAACCTGGTACTCCACTTCACCCTCCAGCACCTGGATTCCATAGGAACCTATGCTAGGATCCTGTTTGTGGACTTCTGCTCTGCATTCAACACCATCCTCCCTACCATGCTTCAGGACAAGCTCTCCCATCACGACATCCCTGACTCCCGTTGCAGGTGGGTCACTCACTTCCTGACGGACCGGAGGCAGTGCGTGCGGCTGGGGAAGAATGTCCCCACCTCTCAGACTATCAG
Organism: Neostethus bicornis; assembly: GCA_902685375.1. NCBI lineage: Eukaryota > Metazoa > Chordata > Actinopteri > Atheriniformes > Phallostethidae > Neostethus > Neostethus bicornis. The sequence goes on along the minus strand of CACRXE010000076.1, from coordinate 5,101,909 downwards.
CACTCTCCACAGACCAGTGTAATCTCTCCCCTGCTCTCCTCCCTGTACACCAACTGCTGCACCTCCAGCCGTGGCCCTGTCAAACTGATCAAGTTTGCAGATAATACCACCCTCATCGGTCTCATCTCCGATGGTGATGAGTTGGTCTACAGGACGGAGGTAGATCGGCTTGTGTCCTGGTGCAGCAACAACAACCTGGAGCTCAATGCTCAGAAGACAGTGGAGATGATTGTGAACTTCAGCCCCTCACCCTGACAGACTCCCCCATCACCACTATAGACTCTTTCCGCTACTTCGGTACCACCATCACACATGACCTTAAGTGGGGGCTGTCCTTCAGTTCCTTGATCAAGAAGGCCTAGCAGAGGATGTACTTTCTGTGGCAGCTGAAGAAAGCCAAGCTGCTGGCCCAGATGATGGTGCAGTTTTACACAGCCATCATCGAGTCCATCCTCACCTCCTCCATCACCATGTGGTGCGTTGGAGCCTAAGCCAGGGACAAACACAAATTGCAGGTGGAGGTGATTGGCTGCAGCCAGCCATCTCTTCATGACCTGTACGTCTCCAGGACTCGAGGGGCGTGCAGGTCGTATAGCAGCTGACCCTTCCTACCCTGGACATGGACTTTTTGAGCCACCTCCCTCAGGGAGGAGGCTTCGGTCCATTCGGACCAGAACCTCCCGCCACAAAAACAGCTTCTTCCCTTTTGCCGTTGGACTTATGAACACTTTTTATCCTTGATCCGCTCATCATTTGGTCACTTTACTTTTGTCACTTCACTCTTTTTATCTATTATCTTCTCTGCCATTGCACTACACTTTACGTGCTTGTTCTGCATACGGTTGGTTTAGTTAAAATTATTTTTTTTAATTTTTGTTAACTTTTATAATAGTTTACATTGTACATTGTATTGGTATTTAATTATCACTATGCTCATTATTCTTAGCACATTAGAACCTCAGCAAGTTTCTAGTCTCTGAATCTTGTTCACTCACCATCGCAATAAAAGTCTTGCTTATTCGGATTGACTCTCATTCTGACTTTTTCTGGCATAAAAAAAAAAAAAAAAAAAAAAAACTGGAGTAAAACCTGTCCAAAAGTATTTTGTTATACTTTGCTTATCTGAAAAACCAGAAGGTTTAATTTAGCCTGAAAATATGTCTGAACAATTGTTCAAGTTTTCAGTTAAAGTCCAAGTTTAATTTTTCAATCTGCTCTGTGCTTACAAAGTTCACCTGCCATCTGGTTGTTTGAAAATCTGGAGTCCATAAGCTCTGAGCTAAAAGTGTTATTTTTTTGTGACAAATCACATTGTGGGTTAAAATAACCAATGTGGATGGAGTAATAATTGAATGCAAAGTACTAGTAACATGCTTCACAACAGATGGGTGAAGTGTGCCGTGCTTCGAGCCTGGTTCATTCTCGAAAAGAGGTTCAGAAAACAAATGAGTGGATGAAAGTAGCACCTTTTTATAAACCACATACACAGAAGTAGACAAGCGGAACAGAGTTTTGACATGTCATATTGCTAAGCTTAATCTCTTCTTCCAGATCTGGAGGATCAATTAAATAAACTGAAATCATATTTTATGTTACTTGATTGTTTAGAGTTCTGATTTTACCAAGTTATTTGAAAGGTTGATGTAAAAGGTAAGAGTCACACGGTGGTTAGTACAGTGGCCTCACAGCAAGGAGGTTGGGGTTCGCGTCCCGGGTGGGATGAAGCCTGGAACACAGGCCTTTCTGTCTGGAATTTGCATGTTATCCCCATGTAGTATGTGTGGGTTTTTTTCGAGTACTCCAATTTCCTCTAAGCCCCACAAACATGTGTGCCACTGTGAAATTGCCCCTAGGAAAGGTCAACAGACTGTAGACCTTTTTAGGGAAATCTGTCGGGATAGGCTCCAGCAACTTCTGTGACCTTGTTAGGGAATAAGCGGTTCAGAAAAGGTAAAAAGTATGAGTTGTTGTCAATGAGGGACCATGACGCTGTAGTATCTAAACTAATTTAGTGACATCCATACAAAGCGTGTTGGCCTTTTCCTTGTATATCTTCCCAAAGCAGATGATGAGGATGAATTGCTGGTTCCATCTGATAGGGTCAGAGTTGTTTCTGTCCTCCTCTCTGTGATTCTCAGGGACACTGAGTTTTCTGATCATATCCCCACCCAGCACCACCTCTAAGATAGGCGTGACTCCTGAGATGGCCGTTAACACAAAGTCGCCTGTTGTTGCACATGTTGAAGCCACCGCAATCTCTGATTGATTGGCTTCGTCTAACGTAGCGTAAGACAGAAAACACTCGGCATCTCTCAGCAACAATTACCCGTCCCTCCACGCCGACTGTCAGCCCACTAATTCATCTGTCATCATCCCACTTCTCCCAGTAGAATCAGGCTGACAGCCAGCCCAGTATCAGTCACACAGTATTACACTCCTGCTGACTTTCATTAGCTCCACTTTGTCTTTCACCGTGAAGGGTGCTGAATTTTTTTTATTTCACCCTTAAAAGTCATGTTTCTGCTTGTTCTGCTCCAGCTTTGTTTCCCATTCTCACCATTCGCTCAACAGCCGGGAGCGTAATCAAAAATGAAATAACCAATTCTGCCCTGTCGGATAAACCAGTGGTTCTGTCTGTACAAACCAGTCTAAGGCTTCCAAGTACTGTTCAACAGAGCTCCAAAAACAATCACAAATTGGGTGGTCATACCACGAAGAAATGTATTATCCAATTTTCTTGAGTTTCTTGTTGAGGATCTGTTCCAAGCCATGAGTTTGCAAAAATGTTTCCGCCATCATGCTAAAGGGCATGATGTTAACAGTGTTTTGATTTTATTCACTGTATCTTCTGAATGTGTTTATTTGAACAAAAACCAACAGTTTCACATTTGGTCAGCAAATCTAGTGTTATCTAGAGTTGTTCTGGGATCTAACGTGTACTTAAAGCTCACAAACAACAGAATAGATTTAATTTCCTGGAAGCAGATGCTTCAAAAACTTTCAAACAAAGTGTCGACTCCACTTAGTGAGTGTGAAATGTCTACACACCTCTCCTGTCTTGGTTTTTCAGGTTGGGTTTTCCAAACACCAACAGTGTAGCCGCTTGTTCTGTCCATTTCCACCATGAAGGCTTTTTGTTGACTCCATTTCAGTGCTCTCCCACAGATTTCTACTCTTCCTAAGACTGATTATAATACTTAAATTTAATGTATAAAAAAGACTGCCCAACTATTTAAAATGTTGGCCAAAAATGTTGACCTCATATGCTCCAATAGATGATTTTTTTCCCTCCACATTTAAGGTTTCGAGTTTCTGTTGTCAACTTTTGTAATAAAAAAAGGGCCACTGTTTTATTTCGTCTTCTGAACTGCTTATCCCTAATAGGGTCACCAGATTCTTACAAGGCTGACTTCAGGCAAGAAGCTGAAACCACTTGGATTTGGGGCCACACTCACTCATTCCATTACGGGCAATTTTGTCACGGCCAATGAACCTAACATGCATATTTTTTGGAGGGTGGGAGGAAACCCTGGTACCTGGAGAAAACCTACCCATACACGGAGGGAACACGCAAACTCTACACAAAAAGGCTTGCTTTTCAAGCCTTGCTGCAACTCTGGGACTTGAACCCGTGATGTTTCTGTTGTGAGGCCACCATGCAGCCTTATATGCCATTATTTTTGAAAGTGAAATGAAGAGGCTTTATAAAAGAACTTTCCAGGGTGAACACAACTGTTCATGCAGAAAACTGTAGGAGGTGAAGTAGAACATCACCCTAGAGCAAGATATGGATTTTTGAGTTTTTACGTAACTTCTGATCAATGCTTGAAAGTTTTCTGATTAAATGTTGTGTTTATAGGTTTTCTAAATGAAGACATTAAAATAGTGTTGCTAATTGATGGAAAAATATAGCTTCTCAAATGTATCCACGAGACAGGATACAGTGTGGGACATACCATGAATGGGTCACCCAATAGACCCAGTCATCACCTAATAGACGGGTATCTATTGAGCCGAATGTTAAACAAAAATAGGGAGCCTGCATCTTTATAAAAATACATCAATAAAACAGAATAAAATCTGTCCAGAATTGAGAAACTTTAAGAAACAAAAATGTTCCATCTTGTTACAATGGCACTGACATAAAGTGGCCCGTGAATGTTTATTCTTCGCCAGTGAGGATTTTTGTTGTTAGCCCTTCAATTTTTCACCTCTACAATTTGTTGAGCAATTTGTTTAAACTACGCTTATAAAAAGTCAAAACAATCATAATCATAAAAAAAAGAATCCACAAGCAGATTAATTTAGAAGTTATTTTGAAAATAAAATAGATTCAAACCTTCAAAAGAAACTTTTATTGAATAAAATGATGGAAATATTGATTTTTATTTCTGTTTTGAAGTGTTTTCTTCTGGTCAGACAAAGTGTTTTTATTATTTTGTCCACTTTGTGGACATCCAACCCCCTCCAGGGAGAACACTTCCAAAAAGAATGATGGGTGCCTGACAGTCCGTCTCCAGACTCCTGCATGGCGTATCGGGGCCTATCAGAGCGTTACCCTGTCCGATTCCCCGAATGGCAGCTGAGTAGAAGTGAGAATGGGAGGGTAAAGGGGGAAAAGGTTGTCCCTAAGGGGAGAAAAGGTCATCTCTTGGGGCCGAGCCCTTTACCTCAACTTCAACCAAGAGTCAGACCCAACATTTGGTCCTTCACGTTCCTGATTCGTGATTGTGATTATGACAATGTGAAGATCAATCCTTTTTAATCAGGTGTGGGTCTTATTGTGTTTGTATGTATGCCAAAATGATTTCATTTGATTCTGTATGTGTTGTTTGGTGACTAATTACTGGTTTCTCATTAGAGAGTCAGGATTCAATGACGTTAAACGACTGAGTCAACCAAAGGATATCGGGAAAGAAACAGACAAAATAAATACAATGCAAACACACATTAGTTTAATACTAACAAAGACATTTTAAGGACAAAAATATTATAATTGAAGACAAGAGACACCGTCTCCATGTTGGCGCAGCGGTTGATTAGCATGGTGACCTTAAAGCAAAAGGGTTAGAAAATTGAGTCCTCAAATGGGGTGGGATTTGAATCCATGGCTTTTTTGTGGGGACTTTGCATGTTTTCCCCATATACTTGTGGGTTCCCTCATAAGGCCGGGTTTCCACTCTCCAAAAACATGCATGTTAGGTTAATTGGCCACAATAAATCACCCTTAGAAATGAGTGTGTGTGTGTGTGTGTGTGTGTGTGTGTGGATTGTTGCCTGTTTTTGTGGCCCCATAACAGAATGGTGAGTTGTTCTGTGTGTCCTGACTCTCGTCTGAAATCTCGAAAGTAGCTCAGTGGTTAGAGTGTTTGCCCGTGGACTGGAAGTAAACCGGAAGTTTGCGGGTTCGCATCCCACTGAGTTCACATCTAGAGTCCTTGGAGAAGACATCTAAACCCCTTTTCTCCCACCATTGGCACCGTCATAGGTGGCGGTGTGATTCAGCACATGAATTTCCTGGTGAGGGATGAATGAAGTATATAAAAAAAATGAAAAATCAGGCTCCGGCACCCCACGTGGCCCCATCAGGTAAATAAATGAATAAGAGATATATTAAAACGGTTTGAGTGTTATTTTAAATACCGTTTTAAAAATTTTAACAGCATCAAGTCAGTAAAGAACTGTATTTTGAAGGAGTTTTGGACCAGCGTCTGTGCTCTCAATGGGTTTCCGAGTCCGTGATACCCTGTTTTTGGGGATTTTTTTTCCCTATTGACCAAAACATGAAGGTTAGACAAATTGGATTCTTTAGATTGCCCCAGGAGGGAGTTGTCTGTCTTTGTGTGGGCTTGCGATAGACTGACAACCTGTTCAGGGTATACCTTCTTCTCATCTCCACAATAGCTGGGACAGACTCCAGCACTCTTAGCAATTCTGGATGAGATCAAATGGCTGAAAGAAAAACGAAAATGAAAAAATGAAAAGTTCTGACAAAACATGCTCAGTGAGTGTTACAAGAATAATTTATCTATCGACAACCAGACATTTTATCAAGAAGTTATTTCTTACTCAACTTTTTTTTTTTTCCAAGACAAAAATAAATACAGTACTGGTGAATTAAACAACGGGCAAACAACAGTGTTCTGTTTGTTCCAGTTATTAAATATTAAATAATCAAATATGTTGTAAATACTGGAAAAACAAAGTAATGTTAAGCAAAAATAGGTTAATTTAAAAAACGCTGTACTTCCTGTCCTTTCGGTTGTTTTGCGATTTGTTTTGTGAGTTTGGTTTAATTTAAAAACAGAATGACAGGATTTGACGGCATCAGTAAAAAAAAAAAAAAGTCATTTATGTTTTTTCTTGAAATTACAGCTTCAAAATGTAAGTTAGTCAGTCGGTCACCTTATCCGTCTATCCCTCACGGGATCGCGGGGGGTGCCGGAGCCCATCCCGGCTGATTGAAGGCGAGGAGTAGGGTACACCCCGAACAGGTCGCCAGTCTGTCGCGGGGCCACACACATAAAACCATACACACACACACACACACACACACACACACACTCATTCCTAGGGGCAATTCAACCTAGCATGCATGTCTTTGGAGGGTGGAAGGAAACCGTAGTACCCGAAGGAAACCCACACAGACACGGGGAGAACATGCAAACTCCACACAGAAAGGACAGTGTTCCAAGCCTCGTCCCACCCGGGACTCGAACCCACCACCTTTGCGCTGTGAGGCAGCTATGCTACCTACTGTAGCATAGCAAAAAGCTTAGCAAATTTCTTGAACAGAAACTTTAATTAAAAAATTTGTTTTTCTAAAAAAAAAAAAAAATCAATTTAATTATTTTTGTTTAAGAACAATGTTTTCTCATTTGATTAGTTTTTTTTTTTTCTGTTATTTTTGTGGATTTTTAATTTAATCTTTACATTTGGCGCCACAGCAATTTTTTTTTTGCTGTGGCGCTGTACTAAAATTTAAGTTTTAGTACAGAAATGAAAGATAAATAGTTTTGCATGAGGTCGATTTCGACACATCATCCAAAGTCTTTTCTTCTTTTCACTCAACTTAGTTCGAAATCATAGCTAAATGTTCTGATTTTCATTTAAATCAAAGCAATCAGAACCAGCTGACTTATGTTCTAGCATGTAAATGTACTGATGATTGTAAAGAACCAGATGTTGGAGGGGATCTGAACGCATAATTAACAGCAAACACAGAATGCCAAGCAAATGGCACCTGCAATCCTGTGGGTTTGTCAGATATTTCCAACATCTGACAAAAAAAAAAAAAAAAAAAAAAAAAAAAAAAGGAAATTTATTTGAATTATATTCAGCTTACATTTTTTTTCGAACAGGCTTTTTTTTTTTTTTTTTCAAATGCTGTATTTGTGCAAATACATCAACTACACCTGAAAAGCTGTACAATTAAACAATAGCTAGAACTGATAAAAACCTCCTATTTTATCTTTGTCTTCAAATAATCTACTTCTAAAGTCCACACTATAGAATTATTGATCAGTGAGCAGGGTTATCACGGTGAACAGTCATCTATGTCTCACCCTAAGTTGGCTATGCTCTGGCGTTTTTACTGGTCTACTGATAGGAACCATACAAATCTAATTTATCAATGATGTTAGACATTTTACTGCTCCCACCATGTCTGGACCATTCGTATGAACAAATACCAATTTTTGACTCACGTTTTGCTTTTTTTCTCCCACCAAAGCTCTCAATTCTTTGCGGATTCTCCAGGTCAACTCCAAGTTGATTCTTATCTCTGATCCAATAAATCTGATGCTCGCAGAAGAGAAGAAAACTAGAGTGTGAGCAGGAGATAAATACAGACTCCTCTTAGAAAAACAAAAGGCGACTCTGTGGCAAGAGACCTGCAGCTCCAACCAAACACAGATGGACATTTACTGTTTTTGATGGAGCTAAATTTAGCTGCCTTGGTTTCACTACAGGCAGAGAATAAATACCAGACTGTATCCATTTTCTTTTGTTTTTGTAATATTCGTGTCCATAAATCCAGAAAAGCACAAATAATGCCCAATTAGCCAAATTTTAAAAGTGACTAGTCTTGTCTCCATCTTTGCCATATGATGAAGTGACTAGATCTAAGGTAAAATTTCCTTAATGTAGACATAAGTGGACAAACTATGACCCGAGCCCAACCAGCCTTTTTTTTTTTTTTGGCCCACCAAACGTGAAAAAAAAATATTCATAAAATCTAAATTTTTTATATCACTTCTCAATGACAGACAAATTTGACTATTGTTGAGGCACATTCATGTGGTGTTGGGATGTCACTTCTTGAGTTGTTTATGCCAATATTTTAGATGTTTTGAAAAATTCTCTTAAATCAGAAGTAATTTTTCTATTTTTTCTTGTCACATTTGAACACATTTCACGTTTGTTTCCTGTTTCGCTAAATGATTCCGATCCTACATTCCCTTAGCTAACATTGAGAACTCCGTCTTCTTCTTTCAGCATTTCCCTTCAGGGGTCGCCGCAGCAAGTCAGTTTCTTCCATCTAACCCTATCTGCTGTATCCTCTTTGGTCACGCCAACTATATCCATGTCTTCCTTCACTGTGTCCATGAACCTCCTCTTTGGTGTTCCTCTAGTCCTCTTTCCTGGTGGTTCCAAATCCAGCATCCTTCTTCTAATGTACTCTCTATATATCTTTTGCACATGTCAAAACCATCTGTGTCTGGCCTCTCTGACTTTATTCCCAAAACCTCTAACGTGCGCTGTTCCACTGATATACTCATTTCAAATCCTGTCCATCCTGGTCACTCCCAGAGAGATCCTCAGCATCTTCATCTCTGCTACCTCCATCTCTGTTTCCTGTCTTTTTCTCAGTGCTACTGTTTCTAGACCAAACAGCATGGCCAGTCTCACTACGGTTTTGTGGTGATTCCCTTTCATTCTAGCTGAAACTCTTCTGTCACACATCACACCTGATACTTTTCTCCACTCGTTCCAGCTTGCCTGCACACGCTTCTTCACCTCTTTTCCACACTCTCCATTGCTCTGGACTGTTGATCCTAGATAATTAAAATCTTCCACCCTCTTTATTTCTTCTCCCTGTAACCTCACTTTTCCATTTGGATCCCTCCCATTGAGAACTAATTTTTGAAAATGATAAATTGGCCTGTTTCATCAACCTCAAGGTGTATTAGAAGGATTTGTATGCCACTGTAAAGGGATTATAGGGCAGAGTACTTTGATATGTTGATTATTTATGTATGTGTTACTAAGAAAGAGAAAATTAGGATGAACACAAAAAAATAGGACACGCTAGGCCAGGGGTGTTAAACTCCGGTCCTGAAAGGCCAGTGTCCTGAAGGTTTTCCATGTGTTCTTTTGTCTACATACTTACCTGATCTAGGTTTGAGTCAATGTGCCAATTATTTTTACTGTTGATTTCATTTTATGTGCATCAGCTGTATTGAACCAGGAACACATGAAAAACCTTCAGGACACCCGCCCTCCAGGACCGGATCTTGACACCTCAGCTCTAAGTGGTCTCTGGGAAACAAAATTCAGGATAGACAAAGATGGAATGTATTGAGTGATGCAAAATAGTTAGAGCAAACATAAAATAGCTTTTACCTACCAATGTAATGCTCTTAATTGCAAAACAACAAATATAAAACAATTCATTTGCAAAGTCCCCTGATGAAGGTACTCTCGGTAAAAAGCATCTAATGTTAAATATAACATTGACATTTATGGGTTGACCAATTGGTCACTTGATATGATCTTGCTCCATAAGTGAGAAAGATTCCCCACCCGGATGTAAAACTATTAGACACGATGGTTGTGAACTACGAGCCAGTTCCAGGTCATTTATTCTAGGTCATTGCAGTTTGCCTACCAGCCACGCCTGGGTGTTGACGACGCTGTCATCCATCTGCTGCAGCGAGCTCATTCACATCTGGATGGCGGTGGAGGCATGGTGAGAATCACCTTCTTTGATTTCTCTAGTGCCTTTAACACCATCCAGCCCTCATTACTGGGTGATAAGCTGCGGCTGATGGGTGCTGGTGCGTCCGCCGTCTCCTGGATCACTGATTACCTGACGGACAGGCCACAGTTCGTCCAGCTGGGGAAAGTCCGGTCTGATGTGGTTTTAAGTGGTGTGGGAGCCCCACAGGGCACGGTGCTCTCTCCATTCCTCTTCACATTGTACACTTCAGACTTCCAGCACAACTCCGATTCATGCCACCTACAGAAATTCTCTGATGACTCTGCAGTTGTAGGGTGTACAAGTGGTGGGCAGGAGGAGGAGTACAGGAGGGTGGTGGATGGATTTGTGGTGTGGGCGGGAGAGAATCACCTGCTCCTCAATGTGGACAAGACCAGGGAGATGGTGATTGACTTCCGGAAGAGGAGGAGGACTGCTTTGCAGCCGCTCTGCATTCTGGGTAGAGATGTGGAGGTGGTTGAGGAGTACAAATACCTTGGCGTGACCATCGACAGTAGACTGAGCTGGAGGAGCAACAGTACTGCTGTGTACAAGAAGACTTGCAGCCGACTTTACTTTCTAAGGAAGCTGAGGTCCTTCAATGTGTGCGGCAAGATCCTGGAGACCTTCTACCAGTCTGTGGTGGCCAGCACCTTGTTCTTCTCTGTCATCTGCTGGGGGAGCAGCATCGCAGCCAGTGACACCAACAGACTGAATAAACTAATCAGACTGGCTGGCTCTGTCATTGGCAGCAAACAGGACTCACTTGAGGCAGTGGTAGAGAGGAGGTCACTGAACAAACTTTTGTCCATCATGGAAAACCATGACCATCCTCTCTACCCACTCCTGGACGAACAACGGAGCTCCTTCTCCAAGAGGCTCAGACAGCTCCGCTCGAGAACATCTCGTTACCGGAGGTCTTTCTTTCCGTACGTGATCAGGCTCTACAACGACTCACTTAGCAGATAGGAAGTTGTTGCTGTGACACACAAATTTCCCCTGTGTGGGATCAATAAAGTATATTCTGATTCTGATTCTGATTCTGATTTAGAAACCAAACTAATATTGTGGAAATGTAAAAAGAAGCAGAATAAATTAGCAAAAGAAGCAAATAATTTTGATCACCAATTGGATTTTTTCTAATTGGATTAGAGTTTGTTAGTGATTACTTGGACTGAGCTAGGTATCTGAACATCTCTCTAATTACATTGAGATGACTTTGTGTTTAGTTTGGGAAACATGCAAATTAAAGTGAACTAATTAAAAAGGAAACCGAGTGATTTTTTCTTCATAAAATGGCCATGATAAGGGACATTGAGCCATATTTCTGAGTTTTGGTCTTATTATGTGTACTATCTACGTAGTACATATAATAAGACGGCAGCGCAGTGGTTAGCACCTTCGCGCGCGGACCGCAAGGTCGTGGGTTTGCGGCCCACAGAAAACGTCTAGGGTCCTTGGAGAAGACACCTAACCTCCATTTCTCCCACCATTGGCGCCGAAGGGCAGCCTGCTGCGGTGTAAGGAGTGCAGCACACAAATAGAATAATTCATTTTTTTATTTTTACTTTAATCTTATTTCTAGATGGACAAAAAAAAACAAAAAAATAACATTTTTTTTTTTTATGAAACATTGAATTTTAGGTTTGATTAATAATTTTTTTTTTTTTTTTTTAGGAAACAACTTTTTCTATAAATCCCAGATTTATTACAGAAAATAGAATATCCACATATTTTCAATGGAATTCATCTGTTTGTGACAGCTTCAGTGCTGTCACAAACAGCACTGAAGCTGATAGTGTACTATAAGACACTAGACACTTATAGTAATACTTATTACTATATGATCTTATATAATCATAAGATTATATAAATACATATTCATTAAGAAAAGGGAACTTGTTCCATCTTTCTAGTTAGTCATTTTCAAATAAAAGCGATAGAATAAATTCATTTCACTAGTCAAGCTGGAAAAAAAAAAGCCAACAAAAGCCCGCTTGGTGACTGAGAAGCTCTGCTTCTGTCCATGAGTGGATAAAAGCAAAGGTCAAGCTACTATCTATGATTCCTTTTCAATACACCTTAATTACACGAAAAACAGCACATTTCTGCTTTGTTTGACGTCCTCTTCTGAGGTTGGAATTCTTGCTTTTTCTGTGTCCTTTGACATGTTTTCTTCTGCAAACATCTCTAGCACATTCTGATCCTTGAAAGTCATTTTGATATTGGGTTGTGGCATCAACCACCAGTTCTAAATCAGAGGATTTATATCCACGATGAGTCAACGGAAGTGTGAAAACTGTTTCATTAGGAACAAAACTATAAAAATAATGTGTGACTCACCCAATCTAAAAAAAAAAAAAATACAGGTGTTGTTTTCAGGGTTTGCACTAAAGTTTCAAGCCATTTCTATTATTTCACTTTCACGTCAGTGACTCAGCAACAGATGGGCACCGTCTGTTCTGCTGGAAGTTTTTTTTTTTTCTAATGTGATAAAATGTGTTCTTACTAAAGAAGACAGAATGCGAGAAGTCATAAAAAACACGTCGAGCATATGAGACAAACAACATATGGAGAAAACGCAATAAAACAGCAAGTTTGAAATCATTATATAAGATGAAAAAAGTGTCTGTATGAGTGCAGGAGGGATATATTGAATTTTTTTCTTTAAAACCTTGGCATTGTACAGTAAGGGTACAAAAAGAAAACAAGTAATATGAACCAAGTAATAATAACCTCCAAGAAATGTATTGTCCATTTTCTAAATTGTGTTTCAAGCAAACAGGCTGAGAGAATCTTTTGGGTTCATCAAAAAGTCAGAGCCGCCTTCCAATTTAGGCTTGCCTTAAACCTTTACAGGGCACAGAGGCTGAAAGCTTCTGCAATAGTTGTCGGGCCCAACGGCCAAAAGCAACCATGGCAACTCACTTTAGAAAAAGTTACAAAACAAGATTATTCAAGAAATCAACAACTTCCAAGAAGTTGCTCAGTCACAACTTCCTACTCGTTCAAAAGCGCGTGTGCCCGTTTAGAGTAACACTTTTGGCCGTCAAAGGATTAAACTGCTAAATGTCAGATATATGACTCTGAAGGACCAGAATTTGTTGGGCAGTTATTTTAGTAGCTACAACAAACTTTATGTGACCAGGTAAAATGTGCGGACCATAAATATGAGCAAAATATATAATGAAGAGATGGCAGGCTGTAGCCAATCACCTCCACCTGCAATCTGTGTTTGTCCCTGGCTTTGGCTCCAGCGCACCACATGGTGATGGAGGAGGTGAGGATGGACTCAATGATGGCTGTGTAAAACTGCACCATCATCCGGGCAAACAAGTTTTGTAGGGGCCTAGCAGTGGGCCAGGTGGAGTTCCACTAAACCACTGGCTGTAACATATTCTAGACAAATTGTTAACTCTGACTCAGCTCAGTGGTTAGAGCATTCACGCGCAGACTGGAAGTTCGCAGGTTTGCGTCCCACAGAGAGCACGTCTAGGGTCCTTGGAGAAGACACCTAACCCCCATTTCTCCCACCATTGGCGCCGTCGAAGGGCTGCCTGCTGCGGTGTAAGGAGTGCAGCAAACAAATTTCCCCGGTGAGAGATGAATAGAGTAATTCATTTATTTATTTTTATTTATATAATCTCTTGTTCACACACATCGAAACATTTTCTAAACTACTTGGAAAGACTTTAGGAGAGGAGACTTTAATCTCGTTTTCTTTAATGATGTCCCACGGTAAAGAAAGTCAAATTCGACCTCACATTTAAGAACCAGAGTTTCATTGGTTTAATCCAATCAGAGCAGAGCAATGACTATATTTCAAGAAGCCGGTAATCCCTTGTGAAAAATAGGAAGTCCTGGGTGGCTTCATGGTGACCAGGACCCATACTATCTAACCATCGACATTGATCAGTTAGTCAATACTGCTGCCATGATAGTCATTTTGGCCTGGTTACAACATTGACACATTCTTGATGGCCATGATTGTAAGTAAGTAAGAAAGAATGCCTTTATTTGTCCCAAAATGGGGATATTTGTCATTGTTAGGTTAATAACTTGACGATTAGGCACAATGATTGAACAATATCACATCAATGCTTTTCAGCTATTTTGAAATGTAGTATCATTTGTGTTGCCATTTGGCTAAAAATGGGTCTTAGATGGGCCAAATTTGTTAATAATACAGGCATTATTTAATTCCAACAGAACAAGCATGGATCAAGGAAAAGATTCTTCAACACTCCTCATTTTTTTTGACAAATCCTCACAGCTCAAACTCACAAAAACGCTTGTCAGCCACTTTTAGGATGATGTTTGCCTTTTTGTCGGTGGAAATGGGCTTCACACAGCAATGTGTGAACAGTATTTGTGCTTGCACAAATCACTGAAACAGCTCTTTGATGCACTGGGACACATTAAATATATCTTCACCACCACTGACTTGATTAAACTGTAACACTATCATGTCATGAAGAGTGTAAACAGGAGGGGAGCTCTTATATGTTACACTGATGGTGTGTAACAGTAAATCTGCTGCTGAATCTGATGACACTTAGTGGCTGCAGGAATGATTGGAACTGCTCTCCAAAGGAAACTCTGGAAATTTCTTTAATATTAGAGCCATAATTCACCGCAGAGCTTGTTCGACTGCACTGATCCAGAGTAGCGAGACAGCCATAAAGCTCAGAGTATCGCACAGTGTTTCTGTAATTGACAATAAAGACAATAAAAACATCTTGTGAATGGAGACAGCAGTCAGGGCTAATATCCCACATCCTGAAAAGTTGAGCCTGCTTGAGTTTTTAATGTACTGTAGAGAGCAACGGCTGCTGTAATGAAGCTCTGTAATCAAAAACTGAAAAAGGAACTGTGGCAAACACAGATGAATACAACACAAAGACATGAAGCCTTCTAGGAGGATGGTAGCCAAATACGTATTCTTGTTTGCAGTGTGTGAACCTTAGACAGGTCTGAAATATCTACTAATAAACAGTTTGGGTTTAGTTTTATGATCTTGTGGATACACAACAACCTTACAAGGGATCTGTGTGTCAGTGCTTCTTTCTTTACAACATAAAAAGCTGTAAATAAACTGAATTTTTAGTGAAAAGGCTTAAAATGTCCTGTTGGTAGAGTTCTAGGATGAGCTCATTGATTATATGGGTTTGATATGTTCTATTTGACCATGTTCAAAAACTATTTTCATCATGTTACACTCTATTTTCCATCATTTCACCTTTAAACTGCAACTTTTTACTTAAAAGACCCCCAGCAAACTAACATCATAGTTCCCACACCCCAAGACTCAGTTTGATCTTCACAGTTTTCTGATTAAATAAAAGTTCATATTAATAAATTTTGAGATACATTTTTTTTAATCACAAAACATGATTGTGAAGTTTTAATGGATGTGAAAGGAGGAGGACTTATAAACAGATTTATTCAAGATGTCTGTAAAGCAAGAAGCACAGGGTTAACTCAATTTTTCAAAAGTCCAAACAACAACAACAACAACAACAACAACAACAACAACAACAACAACAACAACAACAACAACAACAACAACAACGTGGCTTGAAGGGATAGTAAGACCCGACAGGGGAATCCGGGGGTGATTCCCCTTAAATAGATGGCAGGATGCACAGATGTGGGGGATCAGGAATCACCCACAGGTGACCATAATCAGGTTGATTAGGAATATCCAGGGCTTCCTCTGGGGGCAGGGTGAGAGATCCTGACAGTGATCAGTTCTCCAAATGTTTTTGTGTAGTTTTCAAGATTGCACAAAATAAAATGTCTCTTAAGATAATTACAGAAATAATATTAAAAATATATATATTTTATAGTTAGTCATATTATTTCTTCCATTTTATTATTTTACTATTTTTATTATTTTTCATTATGCTTTTTGTATACACACTCTCTTTGTCGTCTCACTATTTATTGGTGAGACATGCTCGAAACACCTCACCAGCGAGGTGCTAGCGAAGCCTCCTAACCAGATGCCCGAACTATCCCATCTGGCTTCTCTCTACCCAGAGGACCAAAAGCTCTACTTCAAGCTCCTCCCAGATAGCTGAGCTCCTCCCTCTATCTCTCAGTGAGAGCCCAACCACCCTACGAAGGAAGCTCATTTTGGCCACTTGTATCTGGATCTCGTTCTTTCGGTCACCACCCACATTTGGTGACCATAGGTGAGCATAGGGACGTAGATTGACTTGTAAATCGAGAGCTTTGCTTTTTGGCTCAGCTCTTTCTGTACCAAGACGAACCGATGCAGAGTCCTGATTGTTGCAAACACCACTCCGATCCATCTGTCGATCTCCTATCTATCCTTCCCCCAATCATGAACAAGACCCCGAGATACCTGACTCCTCCACTTGGGCCAGGATCAAATAATATTCCAAATAATAAAAATCTGAGTTAATCCCAGACAACTTTGAAAACAGAAACCTGAAATGAAGGTGAATAAATAGTTAAATAGAGACATCACATCTCCGTCTCCAAAGCTGCCATGCTTTCAGGTTTTACTGACACATGTCTTTGCAGACACATCTGGGATCCTGTTAGTCTCTGCAGTGTGAAGCAGTAAAAAAAAAAAAAAAAAAAAAAAAAAACACTTCTCCCAAACAACTAAACAGTATTTCCTGCTGTTTCCTGTCTCTCCCACACAGCGTCTCACACATAGAAAGAATGGGAAAAAAAACCACAGACAGTTCTCTTTTCAACATGAAACCAACTTTCATGTCGCATATCTCTGCTATGCTGGAGTCTGCAAGAGCAAAGAACATTCCACATAAACTAACCATAAAACACTTATTACCAGACACTTTTTGTGTTGGATTATGTCAATTATTTTATAATTACAGAGTCACAAACTACACGTAGAGCACGGTGTTTGACAAAGAATGTCATTTGCAAGCGATGATACCTACAAAAGGAGCTGGTTGAGAGGGGTATGTGGAAGGACAGTGAAGAAAGGACAGATAACAAAGAAAGAAGAAATGCAACAAAAATATCAGTAAGCATCAGTTAGAATGGGGCAAGAAAAAAAAAAAAAACCAACAACACATAGTTTGGTCCATGACTGATTGGATCCAAAATACTCAAAACCAGTCCAACCAAAGAGAGACAAAAACCTGCCAACAAATAACAACAAACATCTCTTGCAGTGGCAGTCTTGATGTCAACCGTTGAGTTTTTTCTACTGATCTTTTCCATGACAGCCATCAGGTGGAGCTCAAAGAAGCAAGGTGATGAAGGCTGAGGTGGTTTCCTGACAGTGTTCTTTAGTATATTTCTAAACTCACTGAAGAAACATAACAGATAAGAAAAGGAAAATCAGTCTTTGAAAATGATTAAAAACCAATCAGTTTTATCATGTTTCAATTTCTTTAGTCATACACATTAATTCCGTTCCGTCATCTTCCGCTTGTTCCGGGGTCGGGTCGCGGGGGCAACAGCCTTAAGCGGCCAGCCCAGGCCTCTCTCTCCCCAGCTGTATCCTCCAGCTCACCCGGAAGGATCCCTAGTTGTTCCATAACCAGCTGGTCCGGGGTCTGCCCCTTGGTCTCCTCCCAGTAGGACGTGCCCAAAACACCTTGCCCGCGAGGCGCTCGGGGGGCATCCTGACCAGATGCCCGAACCACCCCATTTGGCTCCTCTCGACCTGGAGGAGGAGCGGCTCGACACCGAGCTCCTCCCATATGGCAGAGCTCCTCACCCGATCTCTGAGTGAGAGCCCAGCCACCCTGCGGAGGAAGCTCATGTCGGCCGCTTGTACTTGCGATCTCATTCTTTCGGTCACCACCCGCAGCTGGTGACCATAGGTGAGGGTTGGAACGTAGATCGACTTGTAAATTGAGAGCTTTGCTTTTCGGCTCAGCTCTCTCTTTACCACGATGGACCGATGCAGCGTCCTAGTTATTGCTGATACCGCACCGATCCGCCTGTCGATCTCCCGCTCCATCCTTCCCCCACTCGTGAACAAGACCCCGAGATATTTAAACTCCTCCACTTGGGGCAGGACCCTGTCCCTGACCCGCAGGGGGCATTCAACCCTGTTCCGGGCGAGGACCATGGTCTCGGATTTGGAGGCGTTAATTCCCATCCCGGCCGCTTCACACTCTGCAGCAAATCGAACCAGCAAGAGCTGGAGATCACGGTCTGATGAAGCCAACAGGACCACATCATCCGCAAAAAGCAGAGATCCGATCCTGAGGTCACCAAACAGGATCGCAAGGAAGCAAGGCCCTATCCCGGCTGATTTCAGGTAAAAGGCAGGATACACCCCAAACAGGTAGCCATTCTGTTGCGGGACCACACACTCAGACACAATTCACACACATTTATTCATAGAGGCAACTTTGTAGCAGCCAATCAACCTAACATGCATGTTTTCGGAGAGTGTGAAGAAACTAGGGTACCCAGAGATAATTCATACATGCGTGGGGAGAACATGCAAACTACACACAGAAAGACTAGTGCATCGAACCTCACCCTCACTCTTTGACTCAAACCCCCGGCCTTCTTTCTGTGAAGCCAGTGTGCTACCATTGCATCAAGCAGCCCCAGATTATTTTGTACTTCTGCAAATGTCTTTGTGATACACAACCAGGCTAAAAAGAAACAAAAATAGAATCACTTTGAGACAAAATATTTTTGCTTTATTTTTTGGATTCATTCATTTAAAAACCTGTATATGAAGGAAAAATTGATTTCTTCTAGAGGAGAAATGCTTCCCTTTATCTCTGTGTGATGCTTTACAAGAAGACAGCAAACCGACTGTGATGAGTTTTATATTTAATACTGTGTTTATGATGCGTTTGTCTGCTTTATGACTTTCTGTCACATCCTAGTTCCTGTAGCAGCCCTCGTGCTGGAGATGAATTTCCCTGCAGGCTGAAATAAAGTGGATCTGCTCTTATCTAATCTGCTGCAGTATGAGGCCTGAGCCGATAGATTCATGATAAAACACTTCGGGATCAGACCGATGGCCACATCTGTGGCCTCTGGCGAGCCGTTGGAGTCTGGATTCTGCACAGCGAGGAGGAGCGGGGGTGCTTGAAGGATTAAGAGGCTGCCTCGGAGGGTTGCAAAACATCTTTCTACCGCACTCTTAAGTGCACTGAAGTGACGGCTGGTCACAAATTAGTGTCACTTTCACCAAACTTCCTGCATGAGCATCTCTAGGAGCAACACAGAGCCAGAGGCCATCATGGGTAGCACCTTACCCTGCTTACGCCACAATGAGCAAACTGAGATTTGCTCAGCAAACTGTGATTTCGTATGCAGGGAATTTAAAGGATGGACTTTGTTTTAGGTTTATCTAATGGATATAGCTGATAATGAGGAATACCAAAATTAGAAGAGCTTGCCGAACAATGCAGTGTTCTTCTTGATGACGTGCCAGTGTTGGTTTAGTATGACAGTAAAAACTTACATACGACCGTGAGTCCTGCAGAGGCAGGATAAAATACACTCCAGGCAATAATCAATCTGCGTTGTTTACAGCCGCTGTCTGCCTGATGAGGAGCCCCGCTGCACTCCCGCCAAGATTAGCTGCCGTTTGGTCGGCATGAGGAATCAGTCAGGGGAAGCCCAACCAGCAGCCGACCACTCAGCTGCTGCAATAATATATCTGAGCTGACAGCTACACAAGCAAATATTACGCCATGAGAGCAAGAAGGAGGAGGAGGGCAGCACAGAAAATGGGGAGGGAGTCCTGAAGATTACAGTTCACTCCCTTAAGTGATTTTTCAAATGATGCAAAAAAAGCCCAACACGTTCATTGGGTTTACATTCGTTCTCACAGCAGAGGAACTGTTTCACACTGTGAGCATTGGGGCTACGCAGAGTTAGTTGGTTGGTTCAAATTTCTTGCAGCTCATGATTCCATCTGTTATAAGTCTTTGGAGAGATTCAGGGAGAGAGATGCAAATCTTCATTTATTTACTTAATCCCTTTTCATTGAGGTTGGCTTCGAGGAAACAAAAGCCAGTTGAGTCTGGAAATGTCCACAGATCGATCAATGGACGTTGTACCCTATGCATCACCTGTTGAATCCCTGGGTTTTTCCTGGCTGTAACTAACCTTTCAACCTCACTGTGTGTGGTTTGTATTAGTTCAAGCTAAAACACACTACAAAAAAAACTCAATTTCCCCACATAACGATTTATCACGTAGGCAAGATTTAGAATGAAGATGTTTGGAGTTTTTAAGAGCTTTGACCGAGGACGGACACAATTTCAGGCACAGGGAGTCTAGACTTTATAGAGGGAGATCGATGTCAGAACTGAAGCTCCAGATATGTCCTATTTAGGGTCATTTTATAGCATGATCTAATAAAACAAAACGAACATACTCCCAAAAGCACATCAAAGCAAATCTTACATAAATCTTTACAAAACTGAAAACTTTATTCCAGGTATGACACAAAGAAAATGAATTCAAAATAAAAAAAATCAAAATCAAAATCAGGTCAGACAATACAAGTCAGCTTTTATTAGGAGTCAAATTCTCAAACTATTGAAAGTCCTTCTCACAAAACTTCATTGAGTTTTTTATATGTATATTTTTTTCGGAGCTAGAAATTTGAGTTTTTGCCAGTATGTGTCCAAACACAAAGCTATTTGATATTATTTTGTCTCGTCTTGCCTTCTGAACCACTTATTCCACCGGTGTTGCGAGGAGAGCCGGAGCCTATCCCGGCTGATTCAAGGCGAGAGGCAGTCTGTCGCACACTCATTCGTAGGGGTAACTTCATAGTGGTCAATCGGCCTAATATGCATGTTTTTTGGGGTTGTAGGAAACCAGAGTAGCTGGCGAAAACCCACATATACACAGGGAGAACATGCAAACTCCACACAGAAAGGCAAGCGTTCAAAGCTTCGTCCCACCAAGATTATTTTGGATTCCTGATATTAATAACAAATTAAAACCTGTGAAAAAAAAGCTTCTAATGTTATGTTTCATCTTGTTTGTCACCATCGTCTGCAAAAAACTAAATTAATTAATTCCCTGCAAGTAAAAGGATCAAAGAAAGAAGTGACAGTATTGTGTAAATTGAAAGATAACAACTTATAGAAAGAAGAGGCACATTAAAGGATGCCATTAAAAGAAAAAAAAAATAATACATGAAAGAAAAAATAGATAAATTAAGAAGGATAATAAAATAAAACAGATTAAACATTTTACAAATAGAAGTTACTAATTATTAGTTGAAACAAATACAATCTTAATTCCTTTTCATTTTAACTTTATTCACCAGGCGTTGTCAATAAATTCTGTTTTTTATTCAGTTTTAACTTATTTAGTTGAGGAATAATTCCGTTAGCACTAGCAACTCTTTCACGACACAAACCTTTTTGAGACAAACCAGACTTTGTGTTCTCAGCTTATTATAAAGTGTTATCCAAAGAGTGAATGGAAATACGTAGAAACGTGTCTCACTTGCATGACTATAGAAACCAAGGGTGGATCCAGAATTTTCTAAAGGGGCAGGGAAACGGGATGTCATAGACAAAACAAGCACCTATGATGCTCGCCAGTAATGGACCGTCTGGGGGCATTTTTCCGTAGAACATTTTAAAAAATAAGAGTCATTTTCCTTTATTTTGGTGCATATTTTTGCCCAAAGTTCATAATAATTGTAGTGGTAAAACACTTTTTTTTTGGACCAAAAAGGGGGCGTGCACCCCTACACCATCCCCCTGGATCCACCCCTGGAAACTTCCACTCTAAAGCTGTATCTCTGACATTGTGTGAAAATTTCGGAAAGGTAGAAAAGGATATGTTTCTGTGTTTCTTCATTAATTGGCTGACATTTTTTTTTTTTTAATATTTTTTTATTTAAACATATATGCAAATAAGGTTTTTGTTAAAGTTTTTTCTTCACACTTACTCTAAGAAAGTCAACCATCATCTGGATATGTTTTATTAATATTTACATACTGTACATGTAATTGTTTTTGTGAATAAAACCTGGTAGAAAAAAAAAAAAAGAAAAACAACATAACACACTCCAAAAGAATTTAATAAGACAATGTTTTGTCTGTTTTTTTGAACTCTCAAAAGTGGAGGTGGTTTTATTCCAAAACAACCTAAAGAAAAATGGTTTTCAGAGTAAAAGATAGATGGAAAAAAAATACTGAAGGAACAAAAAATTTGGACATTCAACCCAAAGTCTATTGACAGTGTATGCTCCAAGTGAAGTCATCAATTAATTAACTTCCATTTTCTGAGATCAAATGTTATCGTCTAAACTATCAATTCAAAATAATAATAATAATAATAATTTAATGACTGTGTTTGCATGAAGACAGTAAAATTGGAAGACACAACTTCTCACTCATTTCAGGCCACTTCATTCAATTCAAGATCACAGGGATTCTGGAGCCCATCCCAGCTATTAGGCAGGTGTGAAACTCATAAACAGGTACACTCTCAGAAAGATTGCCATTCCAACACGATGCCAAACAGATCAACTCTCTATTGAGAAAAACTTGGAATTGCCAGCTAGTCTAACAGGCCTCCTTTAGAAGATGGAAGGAAACCCAAGTTCACATACCATTGTGACCCTAAAAATAATTAGAGCTGAAAACCCCAATTTTATGTTTTCCTCTAGTGACTACGGGCTCGTAAGTACAATTTGTTTTTTTACTTCTGCTTTTTTAACTTCTTCACAGCCTTTATGTACTAATCTGTTTATTTTCTTTTCTACCATATTTTCGAGGTTTCCCAGAGTCCCTCGAGTTAGAAGTTTGTCTTAGTTTTACGTTCTGATTGATTTTTATGTTTTCAGTTTTTAAATGTGTGTCTCCGCACCATCTGTCCACTGCCCCATTCTTCCGCTATTAAGCTCCTTATCCCACACACATCAAGACAATTGTGTTCTGTTTTAAAAAATGGAACATTTTTGGTAATTCATTGCTGTTTCATCTCACCATAGACTTGCAAAGACAGTAGACTTGTGGAGGAAATGGTTTTTAATGCATCTTGACAAAAAGCAAGATTGCTGAGTTGTGGACACAGAAGAGGATGCTAATAGCGGAATTCTGATTTTAAGAACATCATACAATGGAAAATAACATAGGGTAGTGTTATTGAGTTCCCTGATAAGACTGTTGACCGTGAAACCCTAGACTGGATTGAAGCAGAAGACAGGTATGAAAAATATTCCCAAGTTAGGAGACTTTTAGCAAATTGAATGTTAAAGAAGTCCGCACCATTAACTTAGAATGCAAAGCCAAATTTCAAAAGAAGGGTCAATGGAGCAGTGATGGAGACCTTGAGGTTCTTTTGCAGAACAAACCGTTTCAGCTCCCCGGCTAACAATTTAACGTTCCCGGAACATTCTAGGAAGGTTTTTCAAAGGTTAGCAGAACGTTCTTTATAGGTTATTTTTGGTAGTCTAAAGGTTCAAATGTTAATTTTTGGGTTTCAGAACGTTTCTCTGACTTAAATTTAACCATATCGTTGGGCCTGTAGTTCTCTTAACGTTCTGGAAAGGTTAGGTTCTAACATAACCAATAACTGATGTTTACGGAACGTTATTTTTTGGTTAGGTAAAAACAAACCTTTAGAGAACTTCAAGCAAACATTCCCTGGAGGTTCTCTCTTTGTTGGGTCATCATCTGGGTCCTTAAACACCAACTCAGGTTTCGTTGAGTACCCAACTTATAATGGTTCAATAAGATAGGCTTCAGTTAGTTAATAAAAAATTTCCTCACAATCCGATCAACACCTAGCCTGTAAAATCTCAGTTTGTATCTTCTACATTAATCAAAAAGAAAGGTGGATGTCTACTGATGCTCTGGACAGACTCAACATCCAATTACCTGCTTTGTGTAACATGCCTCATTCCCGCGTCAATTTAAAGGAAATTTTGAATCGGAGCTAATGACTCAGACATGTTTTCCTGAGCAGGAAAATCAATCCTCCGCTGCACTTTGTTCGATCAGGATTTTACACATCCGTGCATAATTTCTGGTCTGCCAACTACACCAGACAGTGACCAAATCGACTCTTTAATCTAAACAGACAAGTGCAAAATTAACATTGACACAATAAATTTGAAATAAAAATTTTCCCAGAGGGATTTACTCAGGTAAAAAAAAAGACACTACAATGGATGTACAAGTAAATTTATTCAATAAAACATTAAAACATAGTGTTTCAAACTGAGCTACATCACTTCATGGCTGGTTTATCGTGCCTGGTGGCTTTCATCTCAGCCTGGTCTTCAATATGTTTTGCTAAACAGCAACCCTGTGTGACCAATTAGGCCTCAAAGAGAAGCATTTGAGAAACACATTCTTTATTTGTTGATGTGTCATTTAGAGAGCTCGGAGACAATGCTGTCCATTAGCACAAGAAAAAAAAATCAATACTCCAGAGATTAATGGGCTTTCTAATGGAGTACAATTATATTCCTTTGTGTCTGGGTGTAACCTCCAGCTCTGAAAGGACTCTATAATTTCCTGTGTGTGAGAACACACACTCATGAGTTTAATTATGTTGCACTGAGCACTTTCCCACTGCTGGCTGTCCTCTGATGACAACAAACCATGTTGGTCCAAATTGATCAATATATTATCAGGCAGGTTATCAAAGATGGTGGACACTTCCTATGTCACCCTTTCAGCAAAAACACCCTCCAATTGAAAATAAAGGAATGATATGGACATGATGAACGTATGTGTGTTTAAACAAATGCTTAAAAAGATCTGGTTATAAAACTTCATATTTCAGCTTAAATGTGCATCATGAGAACTATGTGTTGAATCATAGCTTCACACAATGGTCAAGGCAAATTTTGCAATTTTCTTGAGAACAGGAATGCATCTACCCGAGGACAACCCTCGCAAACAGAAATGCCGCTTCAAGTACTTTGCAAAGCAGTTTGTAAAAGTCCTTCTCTGTTAGCCTCGGAAATGTTATGGCTTAATGCAAGTTCACACTGTGATAAATTTCACTGCTTTTTTTTCCTGTGGATTTGCTCTCATGACTGCTAAAAGGAAAACTAGCAGTGAGTCAAGCAGCTTTTGTAAGGTTTTTTATGTCCCATTTGAAAATCCACACAATACAAACAATTTTTAACATACAGTTACATTCAAAACTTCTTTCAAACATGAGTTTGGTCATGCATGTGTACGTTCATGTGTTTATGTACATACTGTATTACTTGTGAACTGTAGATGGATAAGCGCTAATATACGTAATTGTAGATTGAAAAGAGACTTCACAGGACTAAAACTATGTCCACAATCTATTCATTAGCAGATTCTAATGCTGGATTCATTTCATATCCCTTGTCATGAACACAAGTAATTACCATCTGGTAATAACTCTTCTTAATTAAAATTTTAACTAATTTTGATCAAAGTCTTTTACAGCCAGATGCAATGAGTAATAAATCTCTAAGGATTGTGTGGGTGGTCCACTTTTCTTTTTTTTTTTCTTCTTTCTTCTCTTTCTTCCCAAAATGGCTACTGTGATGTATTTGCATGTTTCTTCTGGTTGGGTTATCTTGTAAACATGTGAATTCACTCTTCTCTATGAGGCAAATTAAATGTGTTAAATTTGATTTTGTCATTATTTTCATTCTTGCTGTTTTTTTTATATTTATGTGATTATGAGAAGTCATGCAATATTTTCAGTGGTTCTTCTAAACTTGCTGTTTTCAATTAGCAAATTATGAGAAAATTATGAAAACAATGCACACAGTAATTGAAGAAAATGGACAGAAGAGCTCTTGTTCAGGAAGTGGGTACAAAGCTTTAAATTTTGCCGAGAACATCTTCCCTGAGTTAGGTGCATTTAAAGCAGGAAAAAGATGGACAACCTGCATGACTGTGGTCCATCATAACCATTATTGGGCATCTTTGGGATAAAGAAGAGACACATGAAACAAATACGTAGCATGGTGTGACATTTCTGGAGTTTGCATACTGCATTATTCCAATAGAAGCACACTTTCTAATAGAAGCACGCCCCTGTTTTTTCCAGTAACTTGAATTCAGCAAAGCTTAGTCTGACAAAAATAAGTCCTCCAGATGCAACTTTGGCTTGAGTCTGGCCTGTCCATACCCTTTTAAATAATGCTTCAAGTACCGCTACCACATATGTGCAGATTGTTCTGGTACAGGTGTTGCCATCAAAAAAGACTATGGGCACAAATACCACTACAAAAAAAACTTCTAAATACGTCCATAAAATTAAACTGTAGGGGTTTCATTGCAAAAATACTACTTTTTTTGTGAGTATTTGTACAATAAACAACATCAGAGGTTAATACCAAAATATGAAATCCCCCAGTTTTAATGAACTTTTTTTTTTTTTTTTGTCGTATTTGAGCATGTTGTCCTCTTTGAGCGCAACACTGGTTCTGTACTGAGACAATTTTTTTGCCCTGCAGAATTACTTTTTGCAAATACTTTACTTCTAAACCTACACTTCATCAGGGCGGCCACACATGCACGAGTATTGGGAATTATCCAGTATATGTTTGTTTAATTTTATGCTTAATTTTTTAGACTACAGCCATTGACTTTTGGCATTTGAACTAAAATTATAATTGTGAAAAATTTTATTTGAAGATGTTAAAACAGTAAACACTCTTGGTAAATTTGGTACCCACAAATACTTTAAAAACGACATGAAAGAACTAGAAACCGTCAGTAATTTATTTTGAAGTTGGGATGAGTGGAGTGATCAGGAGAACCTGTCAGACTGTGACGAAATATTAATTGAAGTTCTGTGTAGAAGGATAAAAGTTAACCAGTCGTACCCCACCAGGAAACAATATCTTTTCTAACTTACCAACCCTACGAAACTCCCCCGTGTTTAGTTTTTACACAAACACTCAGTGCCGTTATCAGTCGGCTTCGTGTTCCAACAGAGGGCCAGTTATCTCTGAAATTAATGGCAGCAATAAGCAGCAGCAGGAAGACGCAGGATGATTAGCAAGAGCAATCAGGCTCTTTATTAGATTTATAGGAACAAAGACACAATTCAATCTGTAAAAAAAACAAAAAAAACAAAAAACCTCATTGGAAGACTAATGACTCATTTGTCCCTCAGCTTTGGAGAGGAAGCGACACAAACTATGAGAAGACATAGATTTCATAGAACAATGCCAGTGAAAAATATATTTCATAGCAAAAACGGAACCAAAGAAGAAAAATAAACGATTTTATTTTTGTTAAGAAGAAGCATGTGAAAGCTGAGTCAGCAGTAGATACTGGAAGTCGTGTCGGAAAATTTAAATGAATCGCACAAAAAAAATCAAAGCAATTCATAATTGCAGAATTGTCTCTAAAGTCGACTGGTTGTTTGTCTCTTTGTGACAGAATAGTTTTTGAGTACACACTTCAAGAAAAAACCATTCAACACAATTATGAACGTTAGATTTTTAACATAAACATTTGAAGTAGGGTGGCATGTTGGTGCAGTGCTTAGGTTAGTGGCCTCACAGCAAGAAAGTTGGGGGTTTGAGTCTCAGGTAGTGACGAACTTTGAAACAATGGCCTTTCTGTGTGTTCTCCGAGTACTCCAATTTGCTCCCATCCTCCAAAATTTGCAGGTTCGGTTGATCGGTCACAATAAAATAGCCCATAGGAATGAGTGTGTGTGGATGGTTGTACATATTTGTATGGCTTCGCGACAGACAGGTGACCGGTTTTGGGTGTGTCCTGCCTCTTGCCTTGAATAAACTGGTATAGGCTCAGGTACCCCTCGCAATCCCATTAGGGATGTACAGTTTGGACGACAAAACAAAACAAAACAAAGCCAAGTTTTGTGCCTGAATTCATCTAAATTTGTTTGGATTTAATTGTTAAAAATAATGCATCTATTTTTTGAGTTTACCAAGTCAATTCTAACCAAGTACCAAACTTCCTATCTACGTAGACAAAAAATGGTGGAGAAAAAATGCCCAGAAACAAAACCGTATTGAAATCATAAAAATCTTCTCCATCGTGTTGTGTTCATCAATGTCCCATTAGGCTATGACCCACTAATCACCACGTGGGGTTGCATGTCATTACTCATTAGATTACCAACAGTTTTTAATTGATCTTACCAAGAGTCCTCCTTCCTCTGATGGACTTTACAGTCCGATAATTAAAAGGCTTTCACACAGTGCGAATGTGTGTTGACTCTTGTTGCCTCAGAAACTTGTTCTGCTTCTCTCTGAGTTTGTCTTTTTATCTTTTCTACAGTAAGGCTTTTTCAGGAGTGGATATTCATTAAATTCCCACTGGAAAGCAGGCGATGGCCCCCAATTCTTGCCTTAAATCAGCTGTTGCCTGCTTTACAAATTGCCACCTTTCCTCAGCGAGTAATTGGCCAGTTTCAATTAGCATCTGTCAGAAGAGAGAACACTGCAGCCCAAAGTGTTACATGGAATTCTACATCTTGGGTTTTAATGATCAAAATATGTTACTAGATCGTCAAGCCACCGTAATGCTGTTTGCTCCCTGTCGTCACCTTCTCAAGAAAGCAATTATAAAGGGTAGAGAGTGTGTCTGAAGACATGTGGACCACATTTCCTGAAACACACATTTATGAAGTTCCGGCTGCTGTTCAGCCGGAACTTTATAAATCCATTAGAGCAATATAAGGACGAGTAAATACAAAAATGAGTTGCAGTCTACTTATGTCTAAGAAAATAGTCAATTTTAATCCCAAAACTAAAATAACTTCAAGTGTTAGCATAGGATTAGTGCCAAGGGATTAGAGCACATCAAAAAAAAAGATTGAATCCTTAATATCGTTGACTTGTTAGTTTGTAGCATCATTTACTTTTCAATTACATGGTCGACTTAAACTTATTCTACATATATACATTTTTAGATTAGCTTTTTTAATGTGCATTAATCTGCAAATCGTCCATTTCTTTATTTGCATATTGGTTAATTTCTATTTGGTTTGTCAGAAAACATATTTAGGATCATTGGGGCATGCAAACCCCTCCACCACAATAAGGTGGTGGCTCTAGGAGGAGCCGCCACCATGGGTTCATCTACATAAAACCATAACTAATATTTATTCCAACCCAATACACAGAAAGTACAATAATAATTTGGAGACTATGTAAAATGTTGATTGGACCAATATAAATATAATAATAATGCATTATACTTATACAGCGCTTTTCAGGACTCTCAAAGACGCTTCACATATGCATTATTCATTCACACCATACCAGGTAAGGTAAGCTACTGCTGTAGCCACAGCGGCCTTGGGGCAAACTGACAGAATCGAGGCTGCCATTTTGCGCCATCGGCCATTCTGACCATCACCAACCAATCACACCATTCAGACTGGGCAACGTGTGTGAAGTGTCTTGCCCAGGAACACAGTGACAATTTAATCTCAACAGCCGTCCCCTGTGGCACCTGGGGTTCCAGCGGTCTCTTATCCAAGTTCAGCCCAGGCCCAGCCTGCTTAGCTTCTGAGGTCTGATGGGATCTGGCATTGACAGGCTGGTATGGCCACAAATATTGTAGGGCCAATTGATTTGCTCGTACATTATTTTGCTAATGCTATTGTTCATTGGCGTTTTGATATTTAAAAAAACAGTGCAAAAAAAAAAAATATGGCAATTGTGAGCTGCTGGACTGGAAGTTAAATTTTGTTCAGTTACGCTGTCTTCTGCTTATCTGGGGCCCAGTCGTGGGGGCAATAGCCTCAGACAGGAAACCCAGTGGCCACACAGCAAGAAGGTTGTGGGTTGGATTCCTAGGTGGAGAAAAAGCTTGGAAAACTGTCCTTTCCATATTGAGTTTGCATGTTCTCCCCATGTCTGCATGAGTTTCGTCTGGGTAATCCGGTTTCCTGTCACCCTCCAAAGACATGCATGTTAGGTTAATTGGCCGGTGCCAAAATTGCCCCTAGGAATGAGTGTGTGTGTGGCTGGTTGAATCAGCCTGGATGGGCTCCGGCAACCCCCGCAACCCTGTAAGGGATAGACGGATAAGAAGGTGACTGTGACTGACTAAAGAAGCACCATGAGATCAACAGAAACAATCTATAGGAGCTAACACTCAATCGCGATTGACGCGATTAACAAGTATCCCTGATGTTCTTCTTCTTTCGGCATTTCCCTTTAGGGTTCGCCACAGCAAGTCAGTTTCTTCCACCTAACCCTATTTGCTGCATCCTCTTCTGTCACGCCGACTATCTTCATGTCTTCCTTCACTGTATCCATGAACCTCCTTTTTGGTCTTCCTCTAGTCCTCTTCCCTGGTGGTTCCAAATCCAGCATCCTTTTTCCTATGTACTCTCTCTCTCTCCTCTGCACATGTCCAAACCATCTCAGTCTTGCCTCTCGAACTTTATCCCCAAAACCTCTAACATGTGCTGTTCCCCTGATGTACTCATTTCAAATCCTGTCCATCCTGGTCACTCCTAGAGAGATCCTCAGCATCTTCATCTCTGCTACCTCCATCTCTGTTTCCTGTCTTTTCTTCAGTGCTACTGTTTCTAGACTAAAATGTCTAGATCTAGTTGACTAACAACTGATCTAGTTGACTAAAATTTTTTACTACAAAAGATACAACTAATCTTGGTAGGGAAATCTTTCATGAAGAATTGGATGTTCATCACAATTCACAAACAAGTTAGATATTGCTAGCTTCAGCAAAATGCCTCAAAAAACCAAGTTTTCCTTTCAACAAAAAGAAAGAGTAACTTCTTACCAAACTTACAGAGCAGACATCAGTCGTCTCTGTGATTCACACTTTCTTGGCTCATATCAAACCGCAACACTCATTGTACCAGATAAGGCTTAAAAACTCAAAGCATGCGACAACATTTGTACTCATTTGTTTTCATTTCAGGGCTGAAAGGAAGTTTTTAAAAGGCTCAGCACGTCTCTCTCTAATCCCTGATAGCAGGTTAGTTTTTTTGTCCCTCACTCTGAGTTTGTCGCCATGTCTTTCTGCTTGCACGTGCCAGCTGTGTACATCGTTTGTTAGCGGCTGACTTAAATTCTATCTCTCCGTCCCAGGTGGATTTGATCCGCCACCTCTCTCATCTTTCCTCCTGCTTTTGATTACTTTTCTCTTTTTTGGCCTCTCGGTGTTTAAAGTTGCCAAAATTGTATCCTGTGTGATTCTACCGCACAGAAAAAGTGCCAAGCATCATGAAAAGAAGAAAAAGTCAGCCTCATCCGATGCATACATGTTTCCAACACATAACTCAATGTTGAATGAGATTCCACTGACATAAAAAAGGCATGTGGAAAAGAAATTTTAGTCTTATTGGTCAGGATATTTTTGCTTCACTTGCATTGCCTTGAAATGATGACCAAAAAGTTGAATTTTGATGTGTTTATTTATTCTCTAATAAAGACGTAAAATACAAATTGCACTGATAGTGAAGCATTTTTTTTATCTATAACTGCAAATATTGACCGATTACTTAAACCCAGAAATCCAATGAATAGGTTTTGTATTTCAATCAAAAGTATTTTGCATAAAAAAATTTCATAACCCAACATTTATGTAACATGTTTACGGCGGCAGTAAAACTGTGAGCTTAAACATCTAGTCAAGTGTGAGGATGAACGTTAAAATAAATACAGAACAGATGGTCTGTGAAACAAAAGCAAAAGGGGGGGAGACAAAACATACCATCTCTTTTTTAATATCATTTGGGAAAGAAAAAAAAAATTACCCATTTAGAATTTTTTTTTACACTTTAGTTTTGTAAAGAATGGGTAATTTAATGCCAAATATAATCAAAAGGTCTGCAATGTTTAACAAAAAAAATTTGAAGTTTGAATTGGGAAAAAAAAAAAAAACATTTCTAAAATTAAAAAAAAATTGGTTATATCATTTTTATTTCTCTTGGCAAAAACACTTAATTTTTAATTTTGTTTCCAAAAAAAGACAAAACCCATAAAAGTCACCACATTTTAGTTTTGATTTGTTAGTTTTTGTTAAAAATTGTTAAAAAAAAATAGAAGCCTGTGTTTTAAATTGTCGAGCAGAAAAGATATGTATCTTCTCTGTAAACATCACCTACCACATTTCAAATCCATGGGCGAACGCTCTACCACTGAGCCACCGTCTCCCCTAAATTTGTAAGCTGCACTCCTACACTGCAGGCAGCAGTCTGCCATGACAGCATCAATGGTAGGAGAAACAGGAGGTCAGGTGTCTTCTCCGAGAACCTTAGACATGACCTCAGTGGGAATCGACTCTGCGAACTTCCGGTTAACTTCCGGTCTGTGGGCAAACGCTCTACCACTCAGCCACCGTCTCCCACAAATTTGTGTGCTGCACTTCTACACTGCAGCAGGCTGCTACGATGGCACCAATTTTGGGTGTCTTCTCCAAGGAGCCTAGACATGAACTCAGTGGAAATCGAACCCGCGGACTTCCGGTTAACTTCCGGTCCGGGGGCAAACGCTCTACCACTGAGCCACTGTCTTTACCCCTGTTCTACTAGTTTCTGTAATTTTGATGTATCTTTAAAGGATATAAATCTCATCAATTAACTTTGAACTCTTACATTCACAAGACATTTTGGTTCAGGCAGTGATTTTTTTTTTCTGTAGGTTATTTATTGTAAAAAGCAAAGAAGGTTAGTTAGACCAAAAAGCATGTTAAATAAAAACAATTGATTCATTGTGTTTTATAATCGAGTTGTTATGTTGAGTTTTATGTTAAACTTTAAAGACACAGAATAACAAAGGAAACAGTCATATATTGTCACATGTCAGCTGTGCGTTGTTTTAAATGTAGCTGTGTGTGAACCCAACAAAAGAGAAGAAGTTGTAGTTGAAGTACGTGGGCAGACGCAGTAATAAAGCTGACATTAAAACGGATGCTTAGAAGAGCTGAGAGAGGCTTATTTCATCCGAGGTGATTTTCTCACACAGCCTGCCAACCTGCCGTCAATAAAAGTCAGCTCCGGTAGGAAGGCACTTTTTTTAAAAACAAAGAACCTGTGATTTTTCACTATCACTTAGTGGAAAAGACAAAAGGCTTCAGGCACTTTTATTTTCAAATTGCGGCAGGTAAATTGTAGTCCAGAGCTCCTGAGAAAACATCCGCAATTACGAGTGTCTGACGTGTCAGAGTGCAGAGGTGGGGAAGGAGTGACAGATGAAATTATCTGAAATGCCAAGAATGCTTTACTGATTTTCCACTCCACAGGATCTTTATGAAAAAGCACTCTGATGTACACGTTTGATCCCATAAAAAACAGCTCACGCGCATGTGAGACATTTACTGTAAATAAGGACATGTAAATACAAAACAGGGTTAGCATAGCTGTGCATTAAAAAGGCATTTTCGTTTGATATAGAGACATTAGGACTTTGAAAAGCTCAGTGGGGACGTATGTAGGAAAAAAGAATGTTGTCAGCCGGTATGAATAATACCACAAAAAAAAATACAATAAGAATACTGAACGGCTTTTCAGCCCAGGATAGATATGTCAGCGTTTTTCAACCTTTTTTCCATCAAAAAATATATTGAGGCACACTACGAACTAAAATGTTGAAAAGGAATTTTTCCTCTTAAAAAAATTATAGAAAATTATACTTATGCTTATATATGTACTTTATTGATCTCTCACCGGGGAAATTTGTGTACTGCATTACACTGCAGCAGGCTGCCAGCTCTGAGGTACCAATAGTGGGATGAACGTTAGGTGTCTTCTCCAAGGACACCT
Organism: Neostethus bicornis; assembly: GCA_902685375.1. Classification (NCBI taxonomy): domain Eukaryota; kingdom Metazoa; phylum Chordata; class Actinopteri; order Atheriniformes; family Phallostethidae; genus Neostethus; species Neostethus bicornis. The sequence goes on along the minus strand of CACRXE010000076.1, from coordinate 5,068,239 downwards.
CAGTGGGAATCAAATCCGAAAACTTCCGAGCTTCCGGGTGAACGCTCTACCCACTGAGTCACCCTCGAACCCAAAATGTAGGATTTCATTGAACCCGCCATTTTTCTTCTTTAAAACGCAATGTAAATTTTCTCGTAATGTCTTAAAAACATGTAGAAAATACAGTCCACTTGCCAGGATAGTTTTTGGAATGCTTGGGCAGCAGCATGCATTAAAAAAATAAGAGAAGAGTGGGTTGTTATGTTTACAGTACACAACCTACCATAGGCCTTTTTTGTAAATAAAATGAGATCCTCCCAAACAATCTTTGGGGGCTACGGGTAGATCCCGATTACCGAAACAGGGGAAACAGGAACATTTCCCACGGCTCACCGGAAGATCTCTCAAGGTACACTAGTCTGCTGCGGAACACTGGTTAAAAACGTTGAAATATGTCATTAATGGTCACAAAGGGTGGAAGGCACCGCCTGGCGAGTTACGCCGCAGTTAGCCAGTGGATTGTAGATGTTTGGGCTAACGCGTCTGCTGGCACTATTGTCCGAGCTTTTGCAAAAGCAGGCATCATTTCCGAGGAGCTACACGGTTCAGAAAGTGACTCTGACAGCGAGGAAAGTGAACCTGCTATGTTGGATTAGCGCTCGTGTTAGATTCCGAAACAGAGGATGAGGACTTGGATGGATTTGATAAATGACACTATGATGACCGTAACTAATATTTAAATAGAGCCAACCAAACTCAGTTTTACTCTCGATCTATTTTTAAATACGCACACTTGTCTGCTTGTGAGTGTGTTGTTGTAATGCGAACGTACGTAGTAGAGGATATGTATATCAAATCCGCGCCCTATCATCAGGTGCGCCTTATGTGTGTGTTAAATAAAGAGCACACGGAACTTGGACTCGGCCTTTGAATATGGTGCACCTTTTGGTCGTGAAAACATGGTATCTAAAATTGAAGATTGAAACTCTAAAACAATAATTTTATATCACCATATTTAGTACCGTAATTTCACGGCTATAAAGCACATATAAAAGTCTTAGATTTTCTTCAAAATGAGCGGTGCGCCTTTTCGTGTGGTGCGCCTTGTGTGTGAGAAAAGGCGGACCTAAAAGAAAACGCGGTGCCCGCGAGGCGGACCTGAAAGAAAAGGCATGAGAACGTTAAAGAGTGAAGTGTGAGCGGCGTGGGTGCGATGGATGACCGAAGGAGACTATAGTTTCACGAAGGGTGGAAGGCAGCGCCGGGCGAGTTACGCTACAGTTTGCTAATAGATTGTAGATGCTTGGACTAACGTGTCTGCTGGTACTTTTATCCGAGATTTTGCAAAAGCTGGTATCCTTTCTGAGGAGCCGCACAGTACAGACAGTGACTTTGACAGCGAGGAGCGAAGTGGACCTGCTCTGTTGGATTTTGCGCAGCTGTTCGATTCCAAAACAGAGGATGACGGATTTGAATAAAGACTATTACCGGTAATGTGCTTGTTTAGTATCGTTACTACTTAAATAAAGCACAACCAAACTCAGTTTTGCTCCCGATCTATTTTTTAATACGCACATTTGCATGCTTGCGTGTGTGTTGTTGTAAGGCGGTGTGTGACTGAGACTGCGCCTTTTCGTACGGTGCGCCTTATGTGTGTGTTAAATACAGCAATGGCGCACATAACTGAAGCTGCGCCTTTTCGTACAGTGCGCCTAATGGTCATGAAATTACGGTAAGTTTGTCTATGAATAAAAATAACGACGGTACATTATCACTTGTTGGATCATTTTAGTCCTGCTGCAATTTCAAGACATACAGTACATAGGTATTATTCTTGAAGATAGTTGACAAAAAGAGATATGTCTCTTCTTACTTATTTGCAAAGGCAAACAATGTTTAACCTATACAGTACTTCCTTTCCAAATTGGTCAAATGGGGAACAGCCATAAGGCTGATTATTTTACCACAGGAACCAAATCAGGGAGGGTGTAAATAAATTGACAACTTTATGGTCACATAGAGTAATCCCAGGATGCATCATTTCCCGCTGGAAAAAAGAAGGCACCTGTGATCAGAAACCTCCGAGAAAAGGCTGTAGGTAGAAGTGTGTGTCTCTGTGTGTGTGTGTGTGTGTGTCCAGACTCTAATTGGCAGGAACTTCTGTCAATCACAAAGCAGCAAGGTTGGTCACACCTGACTTCACTGCTTTGATTGACAGACCCTGGGGACCAATCACAGAGCCAGACTAGCTTCAAACCACCTGGAGAGAAAAAAAAAAAAACCTCTCCAGCTGAACTTTGGTGCTTTGTTTTTTAAAAAAACTACTTTTACTTTGTTCTTTTAAACAAACGCCATGCTTTTCATCCATCATCCATCCAGTGTTTTGTGGATTCATTCACAATGTTTTTCTTTTCTGTGCTGACCTTCCACGTATAGGCAAGGCTAAGTAGGTATAGCGATGAGCTTTTGAGGTTTTTCTGCCATGTTCTTAAAAGGCTCTTACAGTAATGCAGCTGTAATGGCTTTTCTATTAGTGTGTGTCAGTGCATTGTGCTTCAGTCTAGATTTAGGTTATGAATGAACTTCAGAGATTGAAAAAAAAGCGAGTGAGCGTGACCTGTGTGCAAACCATCAGAGAAGCAAATTTTTTTGCAGAGATCAATAAATTACAGAAAGGCTTTTTTGACCATCCATCCATTTAATTCAAACAAATACATTTTTGTTAGAGGCGGTTTTTGTTAAAGGTGGAGATGTATTTAGTATTGCAATTATACATTTTTTTTTTCTTTTTTAATTTTTTGTTTGTGATATACACAGCTCGTATACTAGAATGCTATTTACGTGCAATATTTTTAGTGTTGCTTCTCTGTGATGTTTAAAAAAAATTGATAAATTGAACAGCCCTTGTTTGATTAGTCTAAAGTTAGTGTTTTTTTTTTTTTTTGCTTTGTTTTTTAAGACAGCGCAGTCTTTCAATTTTTCCTTTTTGGTTTTATTTTTGATTTACTTTTTTCCTCCCAATTGAAAAACTGTCTGGAAAGTCTTTTTTTTCCTATCACTTGTAGAAAAACAGCAAAAAATAAGTGTTGTTGTTTTTTTTTTTCTCATCGATTAAACAAAAAAAAGTTGGTATATTGTACTTCCTGGAGTCACAAGTGAAAATACTCAAGTTGTTCTAAATTATTTAATCTTTTTAAAGAGCTGCAAGATAGAATAAGGAATTTGTCTTAGAATCAGCGAATCTCGTTCTTTCAGTCGCCACCCACAGCTGCTGACTATAGCTGAGGATAGCAACATAGATTGGCCACTTCACTTTCGATAGTCTATCGGTTCAGCGAGAGTTAGAGATCACGGTTTGACAAAACCAACAGGACCACATCATCCGCAGAAAGCAGAAATCCAATCCTGAGGTCACCAAACCAAACCCTTCCAATGGCTCGGCTGTGCCTACAAATTCTTCAGCTGGGCTCTCACGCAAAAATAGAGTGAGGAACTCGGACAAGAGCCATAGCCCCTCTGGGTCAAGTAAATCCAGATGGGGTGGTTCAGGCATCTGGTCAGGATGCCTCCTCAATGCTTCACTGTTGAGGTGTTTCAGACATGTTCCACCAGGAGAAGACCCAGAGCCAGTCCCTGGACTTGCTGGAGGGACTATGTCTCACAGCTTGCCCGGGTACTTCTTGGTATCCTTCGAAGTGAGCTGGAGGATTCGGGGTGCATCCGGGGTGAGAGACGCCGGATGCGTCTCTCACCATCCGGCGTCTGCGGGCACATCAGTTTGTGCCCGCAACCCAGCACTAAATAGGTAGAAGACAACAGAACTCGTTCATTTTTTCTCTAGTTTACATTCCTCAATTGCTATTTCCATTATCCTTACACAAGTGCTTCTAAAGTTCCTCTCGTTTTTGACCTAATAGTTTGATGCATTACTTATCTGTTTCTCACTTACCAGCATTCTAGTTTCAGTGAAGATGCAGAAAAAAGATTGCTTGATTTTGTTGGCTGGTCCGCTGCCTGAAGTCGAACATAAAATTAAGTTAATAAAGTAAAACCCAGGTGCTAGTGTCAAGCTTATTATACAATAAATGCATAAGTACATCTTATTTATCAGGCCCAGAATCACCTCTGGTTTGCATTGAGTCCCAGTTCATACAAGTAGGCAAATTAATAGCTTTAAAGTTGTGGATAAAACTTTTAAGTGATGAAAATAATTTAACAAGACCATTACACATCTCCGAAAAAGCAAATTGCTCAATTCCAATTATCAGTTTCTTGTTGATGATGTTCTTAAATGGAGTGCACTCATGAAGCCATTCTTTATTCTTATATATATTTTTACTAGTCCCAGTTTTTCCACTGCTTTTTCCATTCATGCTCACACACATAAATCAGTTCAGAGAAATGAGCACATTGGAGAAAATGTGGGGTTGGGTTTCTCGCCTTAGGATAGTTTGACATGTAGCTGGGCGAAATGACAGACAACCCCAGGAGACACAGCTCCCCTGGTACATTTCTGTCTATTTATTTATATTTTTACTTAGCTTGTGTGTTTTTGCACTTTTTCCACTATCTGCGATTAAAAAGATATCTTGCGTTGATTCTGTCACAGCATCACTAATCGATCCTATTCCCATTGCGGTTTTGTTTTATCAATAAATACAGATCAGTTTGTTTGTTTCTCTAAAAGTTAAAATGAAAAATGTGCCTGTCCTATTTTCATCTCCATTTTTTTGTTGCCTATGTATCTGTACACAACAAAGAAGAAGAAGAAGAAATTGAGTAGCCCAGTGATGAAGAACCAGCAGTTGATGAAAAATTAATGGCAAACAATACTGAGTAATAAACTAGAAATTGCTCATTAAAAAAAGCGAAGTATTTCTTCTTATTTATTATCAAAGCGTCAGCAGTCGATCATCTTCAGACACAGCTCGACGTTTTGCCTCCACCTTCTGACAGAATAATTAATGTGCCTTAATGCTTTCTGAGAACCTTGTCGTTTAATTTGGCATGAAGTAATTGGAGCGAGAGATGGTGTTTGATGACAGCAGATCCATTAAACAGAAGTCGTTTCGATAGGTGCCTTCACTGCATGTGAGTCACAGTCTGGTAAAGCACGGCGGGAACATATGTACGACTCGTGTTAAGTTCTGTTTGAAGAGTAAAATGAAAACAGAAGCAAACGCTTCATTCTTTTTTCTTTTTTTTTACTTATGGTGTCATATGAGCCCAAAACTGAGCGTAACAGATTTAGAAGTAGCAACGTCAATACTTCAAATAAAATTTTCTTGTCCAGCAATGTATTTATGTAGTGCTTTGATTCTTTGTCATGTCATTGGTGCGATACAGCTTCTTGAACGTGCCAAGAAGTTATACAATACGACGCCATTATCTGGACATGGAGTTGGAGGCAAAGCATTATTTTAAGTATCACAATCTAGGAAAAAAGAAATCTGTGAAAGAAATCCCAACTAACACACATGACAGCTACTGGATGAAGGGATGTTGCCCCATTCCATTCCTGCAAAGTGACAGCAGCAACATTCAGGATGCAGGAACTAAAGGTATGTCCAGACTGAGGCAGCACGCTCTAGGCAATGAAACATGATCATTTGTATGCCATTGACAAACAGGTGACTGCCTTACCAAACATCAATAAACAGCAGAGTATCTGGAAGCCTTGATGGCAAGACCGTCTATCTGCCTAAAACATGGTTCATGAACATCATGGCGTACGTTGGATCCTGGACTCTTCCAATTCTCTCTTTAATTCCCATAATTCTAAAATCTAGTTTTATCTCTCAAATTTTGTTTCAGAAACTAACCGATACTATTATTTTTCTTTCAGTTTTTTTGCTGAGAACCAATCTGAAACAGTTCAAATAGTTTAAATATATGGGTTTCATTTTATGAAGCTGTAACTCCCACCTACTGTGGCCAATAGGGATGTGAATCATCTTTGAGTATGGCTCAGAATCTGGACGTTAGGTCCATATTGATTAGATTACTCAATCTTGAATACGATCGGGCAAATATGCAAGTGATTCTGAAATGTTTCACTTCATATTACGATGAATAGAAAAGGTTACTCATACTCATTGATCTGTTGTTTTTTTTTTTTTTTTTCAGTATGAGTTTTAGTATAAGCAAAACGTTGTCAGTATTTTTCTTGCTCCCACCATATACTCTCTCCATTTTATGCTTATCAGGTGAGCTATTAGGCTTTGTAATTGAGTTCAGCTGAGTCAAATCAGAAGATGAAGTAGTATAGAACTCTTGTGTTGTCATGGATAAGCATCATGTCAGGTGTTGAAAACATTGCGAACTTGGTGAGAAAATCTTCACCGAGGCACTACCTGTTAAATATATATTGTAGGGATAGTTAAGAACAAATTATATGACATTGAATTATTTATCCATGTTGTTTCTTTTATGGATTTATGGCATACAGTGAGACAGGTAAAGTTAGGGTTAGGGTATTCCCTATTTTCATTTGTCTTGATTAGGTGAAAATTCTACCCCATTCCACAAGGACTGCAACCAACTGGACACAGTAGCAAGGAAGAAAAAAAAAAGCCAGAAAGTCCAAATTTGCTCTTTATATTTAGTATAAAATTCCATCCATCAATGCAATGGTCTTTGTCTATTGCTGAGTGTGATGAAAATACAGCTTAAAATGGTTCAGCTGCCATCACCACCATAACAATATACAGCAGTGTGGTTTGACAGAGCGGAAGCTTCTGGACCAATGAGAACCACAGGCAGAAGCTAAGAATGATAGACAATAAGAAGAGACAAGGGGGTTTAGACAAGAGTTATGGTTATGCCAGCAGGTTAAAAATGATTATCTGGCTGTCTGGTTGTGATGGCGGGTATGGAGGTCTGACAGGAGCCAGGAGCTCCCCTCATTAATACGAAGGAATAACGGTGTGTGAAATAGTCTCATGTGTGACTGCACTGTTGTCAACTCCATACTGACATGCCCTTTACCATTTCACTGCAGCAGAGCAGCAAGTTATGAACTTCTACCATATTTTAATATTTTATCACATTTTGCTCTGGTATATACAGGCATGTGAGAAAATTAGGACACCCCATTAAATAATCAGCTGTTTATTTAGAAATGGTTCACATACCAATATCCAGTCATGTTTATATGTATTTTTCAAAAAGAAAGTGATTTGATTGCAATTTAACAACAAAAATGAACATTGTTTGACAAATCCAAAACAAGAAAAAAAATAAAGTATGTATTTTAATGGAGGAAAAAGTTAGGACACCCTACTCCCTAATAGCTCGCGTTGCCCCTTTTGGCTGAAATAACTTCAACGAGACGCTTTTTGTAGCCTTTTACCAGTCTCTGACATCGATCAGGAGAAAGTTTGGCCCACTCCTCAATGCAGAATTCTTTTAGCTGTGAGATGTTTGAGGGGTGTCTTGCATGTACAGCCCGTTTCAAGTCACCCCACAGCATTTCGATGGGATTAATATCAGGGCTTTGACTTGGCCATTCCAGGACTCTCCACTTCTTCTTTTTTAGCCAGTCCTTGGTGGATTTGCTGGTATGCTTTGGGTCATTGTCTTGTTGCAGTATCCAGTTACGCTTCAGCTTTAATTTTTTGACACATGGTTTCACATTTTCTTCAAGCACCCTCTGATACACAGTAGAATTCATGGTAGATTCTATGATGGTGAGCTGGTCAGGTTCTGCTGCAGCAAAGCAACCCCAAACCATGACACTGCCCCCTCCATGCTTTACATTTTGTATGAGGTTCTTTTCTTGGAAGGCTGTATTTGGTTTACGCCAAACATGTCTTCTGTTCTGGTGTCCAAATAATTCAATTTTAGACTCATCTGTCCAAAGAACCTTATTCCAGAAGTCGTGGTCTTTGTCTATGTTCTCTCTGGCAAACTTCAGTCTGGCCTTGATGTTTTTTTAGAGAGCAAAGGTTTCTTCCTTGCACACCTCCCATGCAAGTCACACTTGTGCAGTCTCTTTCTGATCGTGGAGTCATGCACTTTCACATCGACAGTTGCCAGAACCTGCTGTAACTCCCTTGATGACACTTTAGGATTTTTCAGGACCTCTTTGAGCATCTTGCGATCTGCTCTGGAGGTAAACTTGCCGGGACGGCCAGATCTTGGCATGGTGGCAGTTGTTTTAAATGTCCTCCACTTGTAAATAATTTTGCGAATGGTGGTATGACTGATGTTAAATTCTTTTGAAATCTTTTTAAATCCTTTACCAGACTCGTAAGCGGCCACAATCTTCTTTCTGAGGGCATCAGGAAGCTCTTTAGACCTCACCATGGCGCTCACCTCAACATCTCAACTGTCAGGGCCACACCAAACTAAATCTGAGGTATAAATAGGGCAAGGCTCCATTCAAATGCTGGGTAACGATGTACTAATCATGTGCACCTGACATGATGCACCTGTTTGGGATTTTCAACATTTTAAGAGGGATAGTATAGGGGGTGTCCTAATTTATTCCTCACCAGAAATTGCATTATTTTTTAATTAAATTTTCCAGAAAGTTTTAAAAAGGCTTTTCTTATTTTTTTATTGTTTAGTTATATTACTTAGATTCCTGAGTTTAATTAAAATTAACATTAACTACCCATATGTCCAAATATATTTTAAAATACACAGGAGTTCATAAGATGTCCTAACTTTTTCACATGCCTGTAAGTCTAACTTCTATAGGATATATATATATATATATATATATATATATATATATATATATATATATATATATATATATATATATATATGTATATATACCGTATAGTGTTGCGAATGGAATAGTGAGGGACCAAATGACAGACTATGTGCCGTGGATGACATCTCATTTTAACCCCAAAGAGATATTAAAATAATCTTATTTTTAAATTAATCTCAGTTTAATTAATGTCAAATCGTCTTCCAGTGAAGTAAGTTTCTATTAATGGAAAATGGAAATGTATTAATATTGCATGGTCTATTCGGACAAATGTAAATGTAGTGACCAAAGCTTTGCAGCGCTTCGTTTGTCAGAATTCAAGCATGCATTCACAACCATGGTAAAGATTATGATTGTTTTTTTAATGTCAGTATTAAAAACTCATTTTACCCATTTTACATTACAGAAACCGAACATACAACATGGGAAATGTATTTTCCTTTCATGTAAATGATCTGTTTGTCCATGCGAATCACTGTTTTGGTCTGTTTTGAAATATGGTAACGGACCCTGTTATATATATTTTTCAATAAAGTTATTCACTTTGTCTTTTGAACAGTTTATCCGTTACAGGGTTGTGGGGTGAGCTGGGGCCTGTCCAGGCTTATTTCAGGCGAGAGGCAGGGTACCTCCCAATCAGGTAACTAGACCAGGAACGGGCAAAGTTTGTGGATTCGCAGGCCACATTGAGTTCTGACATTTGACAAAGGGGCCGGATCAGGAGCAGATGGATGGCATACGTTGGTACTTCACCTTATCAAAGAAAAAATACACATCTTGGGATCTGGAGAAAATGTGCTTTAATTTGCAAGGTTTTGAAATCCAACGTGCTTGCTTTCGTGTGTTTATTTGCTTCTATGGCTTTCATTATCTGCACGCACTGTTTATTTTGACAACATGCGCATCACGAAGACACACACATTTTAATGGGAGCAGTGTTGTTGTTTTCGCAACAAAGTCAAATATCTAGAGTGCGCCATCTATTTATTTTTTTTAAGTTTGGCGGGCCCAATTTAACCATTTAACGGGCCACATGTGGCCTCCTGACTAGTCTGTTGCAGGGCCTCATACACAAAGATAACCATCCACACACACTCATTCCCAGGGCCAATTTTGTAGCAGCCAATCAACCTAACATGCATGTTTTGTGGGGGGTGGAAGGACATCGGGGTGTCTGGAATGGTCCCACAAATACACGGGGAGAACATGCAAACTCAACGCAAAAAAGCCAGTGTTTCAATTAGTCAGATAGTGATTTAGTGAAATAATTGACATTTTTAAATGAAAAAAAGTCTATTTTTTTTGCTCTTTCTGCGAACATGCCATTTCAAATTTGATTTAGAGTACATTGCATCTAGATTTTACTTGCACACCAGTTGTGTCCACCTGTTTACCTAATCAAGAATGCAGGATTTGCTTTTGTTTGAAATGAGGCATTCCGATACAAACCTTGTCTGTGATGAAGTTTTGCTGCAGGAGACAGGAACCCTCTCTAACTTTAGAATTCAGCTAAAATCTTTCTTTTTCCAAAACCGTTAAAGCAGAGTACAGTTAGCCATTTCTTAGTCATGGTTCTTAGGACATAGAACTGTCAACGGACCTACCTTATTGCTCTGGGCTCTTCTTAACTCTGCTTTCAAATATTCATATCTAAATTTATGACTGTATTAGTATCACTAAGTTATATGTCTTGTTTCTCAGCAGGTGTCCCTTGCTTAAAGTAGCATTGCCTGTTGGTTTCTCTTCCCTGTTCTCTCCACCCCCACTGATCGAGACAGATGGCCGCCCTCCCCGCACCGGGTTCCGCCGGAGGTTTTTCTTGCTGTGAAAAGGGAGTCTTACTCTTTCCACACTCCTCTTCTACCATGTGCTTACTCAGGATACAATATTACTAAGTATCATCCGAGCTGTGAGACTATTCTTCAATTTAAATGGGCTTGTATTCATACTGATAAACAGTCAGATAAGAAGAGGCTATGAAACAATTCTGTGAAAATCAGGGGATATGATTCAACAAGGCAAAAAATCCCACAAAAGAACACATATCATCACAACCAAGTAGGTGTTTCACTCTACAGAAACTCTACACATCAGTTGGAAACCTAACATGGTGGTTGGAAAGACTTCCTTATATGGATTATTATACGAAACTTCTAAAGCAAATATTGGCCATCGATAACCAGCTCAACACATTTCTAGTTGAATTGGTCATTCCATTTGAGGCAAACATTGGGAAGATGGAATGAAGATGTCAGAATTTAGATAAAAAATCAATCAAATGACTCTTCTTCCAGGACTCATTCTTTGTTCAAACTTTTGCCCTAATCCCCCACTTGTGGTCCCAACTGCCAATCCCTAGTTTTTGCAATTGTGTCTTATCTTCCTCTTGTTTCACAAGGCCTGGCACCTTCCATTTCTTTGTCAGGTAGACAGCAATGGTTGCATTTTCTTGTCTCTGTCTGTTTGCAATACATCTGCCAGCCCTTGCCAAGTCTGATCCCACCGTCCCTGTCCAAGACACAAAACTGCCCTACCGGTCCTACCTCTCAACCACATGCACCATATGGTGGGTAAGGAACTATACCGCAATTTCCTGTGATTGCCCAGGAATCAACTTAATTGTTAGGACTAGAGAACACAAAATTTCTCGGTCCTTTCTTTCTAAGAAAAATCTTATTTAAAAGACTTGACCCTCTAAAACATCTGGCAAAAGAACAAAAAGGGTTCATATGGATCGATCCAATATGGATCAAATTATTTCATATTTGAAAACCACTTTGGTATTATCAAAATCAGAAATTTAATCCTGGGGTGTCAAAGCCCGGTCCTCGAGGGCCTGTGTCCTGAATGTTTTCATTGTGTTCCTGATTCAACACAGCTGATGCAGCTGATGAAGTGAGATCAACAACCAAATAAATTTGGCACAAAGACTCAATAACCTGGATCAGGTGTGTAAATCGGGTAGTGATCGAAAAAACGAGATTGCAGATTCAATTGGCCGAAATGAGCTTCCTCTGCAGGATGGCTGGGCTCTCACTCTGCGACAGAATGAGGAGCTCTGCCATCCGGGAGAAGCTTGGAGTACACCCACTGCTCCTTCAGGTCGAGAGAAGTCAAAAAGAGGTGGTTTGGGCATCTGCCTCCCGAGCACCTCACTTGTGAAGTGTTTGTCTTACCAAGAGGAGACCCAGAGGCGGACCCCAGCCGCTCTGGTAAGACTATGTCTCACAACTGGCCAAGGAGTAACTCGAGATTCTCCTGGGTTAGCTGGAGGATGCAGCCGGGGTTAGATAACCCTGGGCTTCCCATCTGAGGATGTTGCCCCCATGACCCGGCCCCAGATAAGTGGCAGACAACGGAACGGAAAGGATTTTAATGCTACTTATACAGTCAACAGGATATGAGTTTCCCAGTCTGCGACATATCTTTATCTCTACTTGATCAGCCTTGTTTCAAAAAAATAATCAGCATAATTTTTCTTATTTTCAATTAACACCTCACCTTCTAAAATTATGCTAAAAGGTGTGATTTTAATTTTCAAAAATGTCCAGATATGTTAAAGGTTCCTGCTGTTTTAAAGGATCATATTAGTTAAAGTTTTAAACACACATCTAATCGTCCAACCATAAAGGTCTGAGTAACCTTTCTAACACAATTTCACAAAAGACTGCTCTGTTTGTTCTGCTTACAAAAAAAAAATACAGCTAATTACAAACCTCGCCCAAACATCTTGACCTTTCCCTTTGGGTAATTACAGCATCTCATTTCTCTTCTTTATTTTATTTTTCAGCCGATGCATTCATCTTCGTGGCAGCTTCATCCTCGGAAACTCTGCATCTTCATCAGCTGGCCAGTCAGATGAAAAAGAATACTGAATCAGAACAAAGATGTGAAGTACATCCTTTCATCTGCACAATGACAGTGAAGGTGATACAGAGCATGATTATGGACTATCATGGAAATGATACTGATCTCATTTTCACAGTGAAGCACATTGGACGTATATATATACCATATAATTTATTAATTTTTTTTGTATTTTGAATTATTTCTTTCAAAAAACAACTTTTTAAAGAGTATTTCAAATAAACAGTAATGATTGGAACCAAATTATAAACACCATTTTTCTACCCCTTTTTTTTTTTAATTTAAATAAGTAAGGCAGTTTCGAAGGCTTGAAGTAAAAAAAAAAACATCAGGAGGCTTGATTTTAAGATGTTACTAAACACATGAAAAGAAATGTGATCATTTTTTTTTAAGTTATTAAATTTCAAGATTTTTTTAGGGAGAAACTAACCCTGGGCGGCACAATGGCACAGTGGTTAGCATGGTGGCTTCACACTTAAAAGCTTTCCATATGAGGCTGTCGCCCACAAGCCCTGGCCCCAGATAAGTGGTTGGGTCGTGGGGCCCGGGTGTGAGTCCGAGGTGGGCACAAGGCTTAGAACCCTAGCCTTTCTGTGTGGCGTTTGCATGTTATCGCTGTGTATGGGTGGGTTTCCTCCCATCCTTCAAAAACATGCGTGTTAGGTTGATTGGCTGCCGTAAAATTGTCCCTACGTATGAATAAAGAGAGTGTGTGTGGCCCCACGACAGACTGGGAACCAAATCGGGTTGTACCCAGCCTTTCGCCTTGAATCAGCCAGGATAGGCTCCGGCACCCCTGAAATTCTGTTACAGATGGGCAGTTCAGAAGATGAATGAATGAATAAACTAACTGTTAACAACAAATTTTTAAGCAAAACCTGGCCCACAAATCCCGATTTTGCCTGCCGCAGCTCTGGACAGGACAGTGTTTTTTTTTTTCTCGAAAAAAAAAAAAAACAGAAAATAAAACATGAATTCAATAAGTGTAATAAAAAAAATGATAACAAACATGATACAAAAAATCCCATTTGATTATCTTTACACATTTGAGAATAAATAACTTCCCAGTTAGAAATCCAGTATTTATTGGTGTGTTCTTGTAGATTCCTTTCACAGTTTCTACTCTGTGTTTTGTTTCTCACAGTGGGACTAAAAAACAAACTACCTTCTCTGTCAGAAATCTCCCAGAGACACAAACCCTGCAGCAAACTGTGAGGGAGATGTCAGAGGTTACACTTTATCTGTTTGTGAAAGGAGGACTCAAAGACGAACACGTATGAGCGACTTCTTCTTTCCTTTTCTACTCAGCTACTTTGATGTTTCCCTTCTTCTTCTCCGTTTTCCCCCTCTTTCATCTTGTTAAGGATTCTCCAACTTCCTATGATCTTTTAAATATATTATTTCGCCTGTAGTCATCCTCTCCTTCATTTGAATCTCTCTTTTCCAACATTTGACATGTTTTTAAAGGTCTTTCTTTGCATCCTGTTTCCCTGTCTGTGTTTCAACCATTTTTATTTTTTTCTAAGATATTTTCTTTTGACATTTAATTATTTTCTCCTCAAAGGGCTGCACTGTGAAGAAGATCTATTGACTTCTTTAGATATTTAGATGTAGAGTAGAATAAGCAAATATTTAAACAGTAATTTTAGACACATTGGATGCTCGTCCCGGGGGAGGGATCTGTCTTTCGTGTGGATCCCCACAAGGTTTCTTATTTTTTCCCTACTAATGGGTTTTTTAGGAGTTTGAGTTTCAGAAATGTGCTAGTCTTGTTTAGTTAGCGTTTGTTTGTTATTTTTCTTGCTGTGTATTTATGTTAATACGTTCCTCTTTTTCTTGTTTTTTTTTTCCTCCCGGATCTTTCTTGTGAAGCCTATTGAGACAAAAGTTCTGTAATTTTGGGCTATACAAATAAAATTGAATGGAATTGAATTGGTGTAACGATCAGCACATTGGCATCGTATTCAAATGGTTGCCACCAACTTTGCTACCAACCAAAGAAAAATATGTATTTTTTTGACCTGGATCAATAGATTAGGCTAGTAGAAGTAACGAGATGAGGTAAGTTTGACATCCTAGTTTCAAAGAAGGGGTATTGCTTCTTCGTGGGGTAATGATTCATCGCTTACATGAATATATTTAACTACCTTTTGTTGACTCAGAATAGCAATAACTGGTGAAAAAATGCTTGTGAAATACTTTTGGGTTTTGGACACCTTGAATACCAACCTTCTCTTGCTTTCCGCTTAGTCCTTGGCATGTGAGAAGAGGGAAAGCAATACCTGAAGGGAAAGAGGGAATGTCAGCTCTGCACATGCAAACTACACAACACTTCCCGTGTGCATTATACTGTGGCAGAGAATAAAAGGCATTGACAAGAACAACCGATTGTTCGAGTAGTACCTAAAAGAAAAGGCCGCATATTACTCAAACACGTATGAATGAAGTAGAAATGTTATGATGAGGGTGCGGAAGGATGACCCATTTGCAGGACAACAAACAATATTTATTTAACTAAAGAAGTCCAGCAGAGCTGCAAGAAAAAGGCACATGATTAAAAAAAGAAAATGTCTTGGTCAAAGTTCAAAATGTATCGTATTAGAGTTTAAGGATATTTCTTCATCAGGCAGGAAGACTATGCTTGAAAGAGTGAAGACCCGACGAAGAAGTCACAAAAGACTGCCTTTAAATAGGCACAAGTAAATGGCGCACAGATGATTAGCATCAGGTAATGACCACAGGTGTTTGGCATCAGATTGGAATCTGAGAGAGAAAGGAAGATCCAGACGAGGGAATTACCACAAAAAAACTGTCAGGATCCCCTCGCCTGCCGCCATCCCTTCCAGCTAGGTCACCTTGGTTAACTGAACATCGTTTGAACTCTGTTATTATTTGAATTTTTGAAATCCTAAGTTAATCCTGTGCCCTTTGCTTTACAGACTTACCTGAATTATGTTAATAAACCTTGTTTTGATGTCGTTCAATCGAGTCCGCATCCTTCCACATCCCCCAAACCCTGACAAAAACCACTTCAGGTATGTTTTTGATATGGACATAACATTCAAACATGGCATAAATATCCAAAAATTTGATGTATTTCCCTGATTTGATTGATTTTTTTCCCCTTTACGTGGTTTCTTAAAGACAATAACAAACTGACTGAAACTCCGACAACCTCCACATTCACCTGATCTGAATCCATTGAATAGACACATTGAACTTAGACGAAGATGTGTTCAATGTGGACGTTTATCAACAGTATATTAAAACTACAGATAATACAGGTACGGGTCTCAATAAATTGATTGTTGGAATAAAAAATAAAGAATTAACAAAGTTCTGACAGAAAAATGTGTTCAAACTTTGAAAAGGTTAACAAAAAAAGACTGCTGAGTTGACTGCATGTGGTCGGAATTCTTTTTTCTTAGGATCTTATTTTTCCATCAATTGTTTTCTAACTTTCTTCTGCTTCCAAACCAGACTCCATACATCAATCTCCTGCAGTTCTTTTATTCTTTATTTGAAACTCTTTCTTCTACAAATGTACCTTTTACCTGGCTGTATTTTTTGTTTCTGTTTTAGTTTCTTATTGTTGAATACCTCTTTTCTTTACAGACATACTTGTTACTTTTGCCTCAAATCTTTGCTTTCTACTCTTTTTTTCTCTATAATTCAAACGGGGTGTAGGTGTGTGTGTGTGCAGCTGTTAGCTCACGCTCCATGTTCTATTACTACCATCATCACCTCAGTGTGTAGGCATCCATTAGGCAAACTCATATGCAACAATATGCAGATTCATCCATTTGCATGGATCATAAACTCCTGCCGGCTCTCTGCTACATCATCATCACCACTGCCATCACCACCAGCTTCATCAGCTGCTGCCAGCAGCGGCAGGCGGTGAGCCCGACATACCGGGAAGTAAATTTGTGCCCGATTCAGTATCAAATGCTTTCATTAGTTTTCACCCGGGGTGCAGGAGTCAGTGAAGACAACACGGGGACATCTGTGAGGAATAACTAGGAGGTCATGATCATTAGAAACTAACACTGTGGGGAGTTTTTCCTTCTTTTTTTTCTTTAAAAAATATTAAGAAAGTTTTTGCGTTTTTTTCTTCACACAGGTTTGAATTATAGTACATTACAAAAACAAAACTTTATAATTTGTAACTTTATAATTACTCTATAATTATCTTTTTTCTTTTTTTTTCTAGAATTCCAAGAATATTTTTTTCTCCTTCTTTTAAAGCCAAATAAAAATTTTGCTTTCTCATTAATTTGTGTCTTCTTTTGATTGGACATATTTTCTCTATTCAGATCATTTGGTTTTTTTTAAGCCTCCTGAATCACGTTTTGAATGTTTAGCCTCGAGACAATGACACACCAAAAATTATTTACTGTGCAATATTTGGTGCTTCAGGTTTAAAATCACAGTTTGAATCCATTTTTATTTTGCATTGATGAAACTACATCAAATATACTAAAAAAAAAAAAAAAAAATCTGACTCCATAGAGATGAATTGACCTTGTACAAAGAAAGCAAGTTCAGGCATTGGTTTCCTCCAAGACCAGGGAGTCAATCTTCCCCCTCTCTGCCAAAGGTGCATGTTAGGCAAACTGGTTCTTTGTAATTTACCTCCTGGACAAACTGTGTAAAACATGTCTTCTTCTATGTGTTGCCCTGAGTTGGACCATGTCGTAAATTTGATCAAAACTATTTTATAGCTTGCACTGGTCCCAGGCATTCATGTGCCAGATCCTAAAACTTCCACAGATCTTGCATCTGTAGCTGAGCAAAAATTAAATGAGGCATTCTGAATGAAAAGTGCAAAGAACTGAATAAGATAATTTGGTTTGTATGGTATCAAATAAATGAATGTTTTTGTCCAACAATAGAACCATTATTTTTAGTAAAATATCAAATGTTTATTGGAAAGTTGCATTTAGAATGATGTCAAAACGGCATTCAATCATCAGGGATCCCTCCCAAATTTTCTATTAATCTGTGGACCAACAGAGGAGCAGCTTTGACAGGAGACACCTACTGCCCCACTGCTCAAAATAACTGTATAGAAAGCTATTCCTGCTTTCGTCCATTAGAGTTTACAGTTGTAAAGATGGTAACCCTCCAAAGATGGTTCACCAGTGGTGTCCACCAATAGCAGGAGAAACTCATCTACTGGATCTGTAAATACCAAAGGCACGTAAAGTCCACACTTCGTAAATGTGTAAATATTTTCTTTTCCTTTGTCTTTATGTGATTTGAATGATTTAAATGTATTTATGCTCAATATTTGTGCCCTTTTCTCGATGTGCTTCTGGAAGTCAACCGGAAGTTGACTTCCGGTCTGCAGGCAAACGCTCTAAACTTTCAGTGACTACGTTATCATTATCTATTTTATCTGACACACAAATTTCCCTGCAGGAATTATTAACGTATTTCCTATTTCTGTTATCAAATAGAGCCACCAGTGTTCCAACCTCAAGCTGGCATAGCAAATGTGGGGTTATAATTATGCTTTGTACCATCTTTGTACCATTTTATATGATTAAAAACAAAAAAGTTAACAAGTAGATAAATTTGTGGTACTTATCAATGTTTAAAATTTCTCTGTTTACCTCTCGCCCTCCCACATAACAGCAGGATTTTTTAAAGTAATTTTGGCCAGAATGTTTGGATGATGTGTTCCAGCAAATGTCAGCACAGCTGGAGGCTGCCTGTTGATTTTGAGTGTTTTCCTGTTCTTCTGCTGGCTGTGGATCCGCTAATTAAAGCAACCATCAATGTTAAGTGCAACTGTGAAGAACGAATGTCCTAATGCACTCCAAAAAAAAAAAAAAAAAAATAGAGCTGAGTCCTTGTCAGGGAATAAATTGCATTAAAAAACTTCAATAAATTCAGCAAATTAGCAATTATTACTCTTAAGCCTCATGCAACAAATTATTTGTGACATTTTTTTCCAGACTTGTGCTTTCAAAAACAGAATTTTATTCCACTGCTTAATATGTTTGTACCCAAGGGTTGTCCTCCATCATCTTACTGTGTTCACAAAAATACGAACCAAAGCAAAACCTGACAATGATTCTTGCAGGAGACAAAGCACAACACGGAGTATCAGACACATGAGCAACAACAGCCAAAGTCAGTAGATCATCTTTACGAATTCACATACCACCATTTAAAATGACAAAGTAATAAAAGTGTTGCAGATACCGCATGTGACATGTCAAGTAAATACAAATATAAAAATGAATTATTTTAGGCAAGAAATGCTGCAATATTTTGCCAAGGACTCATTATATTATTGGTCTTCAACATGTTCACAAAAAGCAGTAAACATAGAGAGGTTCACCCTTTAGCCAATAACTGACTATTTTGAATCATTGAAATGTTTCACAGAAACTTCACTCTATTGGATGGAGTCTATCCCAGGCTGTTTTCTGGCCCGCCAAACTTGAAAAAAAATTATATATATATATATATATATATATATATATAAACCTTGTTAGTGTTTTATTTCCCTTGCAATTCTGATGTTTTCTCACTAGTTGGTGCACTGTGTGATATGGAAAGCTATTGGGCCCAAATGCACGCACGTAAACAAGCGTGTTAGATGTTAAAACAAGCAAAATGTTACATCAAGTGCTTAGATTTCAAACCTAGCGCTGCTAAATACACTATTTAAGCGCTATTGCACAAGATTTCAAATCTAGCCGCTAGAATTGAAATTTAGCACTCTTGATTAAATATGTAACGCGCTGTCTATTGGTCTAATCTAGCAATTACCAAAGCATGCCATCCAAGTGCTCCTGTTCCGGCCCCCTTGTCAAGTGTTAGACCTCAATGTGGCCCGCGAACTTTAAAGTTTGCCCACCCGTGGTCTATCCTGATACCATAACCAACTGTGTCAAATATAAAATCTGTCTCAATTGGCTGGAACCAGTTCTAGTCGTACTTTTTGTTCTACTCTCCTTTGACATCACAAACACTATTTTTTTTTTTTGTTTTTTTTCAGACAATTGCTGCAAGCTAAATGTTCAAAACTATTCCTCAAAACGTGCAAAATTTCCACCGGACCAGCCGTCTCTGTGACATTAACAGAAAAACAACTATGCTATGGTCAAAGTCGCTCAATTCTTGTCTACATCTTGATCCTTAAATTCGCACATCCAGACAATGCTACGAAGTTAGCTAATTGCTCCAGATGGCATGGTTTCATTGACACCTTCACTTCACCAAATTCAGTTTTAATGTGAATACATATTTGTCGGAGACTTGTCTAATAAAAATGGCGTAGATGTCCTGCAACGGAAAAGTTTTGACTGTTAAAATAAATAAATGAATTGCTCTATTCATCCCTCACTGGGGAAATTTGTGTGCTGCACTCCGTACATCGCTGCAGGCTGCCCTTTGACGGCGCCAATGGTTGGAGAAGCGGGGGTTAGGTGTCTTCTTCAAGGACCCTAGACGTGCTCTCTGTGGGACGCAAACCCGCAAACTTCTGGTCCGCGTGCGATACGCTCTAACCACTGAGCTGCCGTCTCCTCCCTGAAGTTAATTGCTGATTGGTCAAACTATAAAGTTGAAAAACAAGCGGACAAACAGTAAGCCAGGAATTCTTGCAATAGACTTTGGGTAGTACGGCTTTGGGTTGATAGATGGGGTGTTAAAGCAGTCGCTGTGAATATAAGATGCAATGTAAGATGATGTTTATTCAAAATGTTAATGATTTGAATCTACTGGGCAGAAAATTACCTCAAAAAGCCGCAGATCTCTCACAAAATATCTCACACTTCAATAACATATATGAATAAATCCCTGCAAGAGACTAAATCAGCAAGGTCGTAACGTGTAAATGTGTAATCTGTGCAAAAAGTAAAGATATCAATCTGATAAAACGTAAGGACCAATATTTATGACATAAACTTCTATTTTTTTCTAATTTAATTATGACATTGAATACATTTAGAATGATATACTGTGCTCATTAAAAACTACTCTCCAAACAGACTTTATTTCCAGTTTGTCTCCTCGGTTGCGCGTACGACTTTTGCATAAATTGTCTGAAAGGCTTTTAATTAAAATACCGCATCCTCCACTACATTCTCATTATGCAGTTTTTCATTGGAAACTTGAACACCATTAGAAGCAATCATTTCCTCCAAGTGGTTGTTTTCCTGTAGCTGTAACAGCAGCAGCAGCATCTGGCGGGACCTCCGATCCCACCCACATGCAGTAAAAACTCCCCCCAAGTCTTCATCGATTTCATCCGAGCAGATTCCACCCTGGCAAACAGTTGCCTCCTTTTAGAGCTGTTGTCTGACAGCTGAGGCCAGCTCGTAGCCCGTGGCGATCGTCTGGATCAGACGAACTCTGTGCAGACAAAGACTCGCCTCAAAGCAGCGGCAGATGTCCAAGTGATTGCTGCAGATGCTGTCTTTCATTAGACGGCTGACAGCTCCGCTAACAGCGCCTTTCACTGATTGGAGGAAATATCTTCGGGTAAAAAAGAAGAGGGTTGCTTTTCTTAGAGTTGAAGTGGCAGCTTGCACAATGTGAGTTGTTGCAGATGAGTCTGTTTAAAAACGAAGTTGGATAATGAAAAAAGAGGCAGTGAATGCATTTGTGTGGCCTTCATGAACCTTGAGTTCGATTTCGCGATTCCGCACATCTGGCTATCAAGGCCACTACAAAACATTACGACAATTAGACGAGACATTTTTGATAATAGGCCACTATTATTATAATTATTACTTAATTATTCCTTTGCTGGTCATGGAGTTGTCCCGTTTATTTTCATGCACGACCAGCTGCTAGCTCTTGGAACCAGATCTACCCTGGCTGGTGGAATTGGTGCAGTCCCGAGAGAGCTTAGAAGGAGACGATCTGAAAGGAGAGGCTTTGACCCCAGTGTCCCTGCGGTGGTCATGTGAAAAATCCGGTCGGTCGCCAGCAAGATGGAGGAACTGGAGCCGCCCGCTCTGACCCAGCAGAAATACAAAAAGTCCAGTTCAGTGCGCTTCTCTGATTCCTGACTCCGTGGACTCATTCCGAACTGGCAGTTGTTCAGACACTGTGGACTGCTGGTCATGGAGTTGTCCCGTTTATATACATGCACGACCAGCTGCTAGCCCTTGGAACAGATCTACCGTGGATGGAGGACTTGGTGCAGTCCCGAGAGAGCTTAGAAGGAGATGGTCTGAAAGGAGGCACTTTGACCCCAGTGTCCCTGCGGACGTCATATGAAAAATCTGGTCACTCACCAACAAGATGGAAGAACTGGGGATGCCCGGTCTGACCCAGCAGGAATAAAAAGAGTCCAGTTTAGTGTGCTTCTCCGATTCCTGACTCCGTGGACTCATTCCGATCTGGCAGTTGTTCAGACACTGTGGGCCAAGAAGGACCTCTGGAAGGTCCTTCTTGGTTGCTGGTCATGGAGTTGTCCCGTTTATATACATGCACGTTTATATACATGCATGACCAGCTGCTAGCCCTTGGAACCAGATCTACCATGGCTAGAGGACTTGGTGCACTCCCGAGAGAGCTTAGAAGGAGATGATCTGAAAGGAGGCGCTTTGACTCCACTGTCCCTGCAGTTGTCATGTGAAAAATCTGGTCGCTCGCCAGCAAGATGGAGGAACTGGGGCTTCCCGCTCTGACCCAGCAGGAATATAAAGAGTCCAGTTTA
The DNA here is from genome assembly GCA_902685375.1 of Neostethus bicornis. NCBI lineage: Eukaryota > Metazoa > Chordata > Actinopteri > Atheriniformes > Phallostethidae > Neostethus > Neostethus bicornis. The sequence continues at coordinate 5,045,983 of CACRXE010000076.1, read as the reverse complement.
GTGTGCTGATTCCTGACTCCGTGGACTCATTCCGATTTGGCAGTTGTTCAGACACTGCGGACCAAGATGGACCTCTGGAAGGACAAGGGTATTGAGGTGTTTGTACTGTAGCATCAAATTTACTTGCAGGGATTAATGAAGTAATTTCAATTATATTCAATAATATTGGGAATTAGCAACTCCAAATTTGAGATCAAGGTTGAGGAATGGAATGGTCCTGCATTTCGGGAACGGCTAAATAGACTGGGCCTGAGCCGTTAAGAAATTGATGACCTAGCTGTAAATTTTACATATTTTCCCTGAGTAGAAAACAAAAGTTTTGATTGTGAAATTTTAGTTGCCCATTTTAATTGTTTTTCCTTCTTTTGCATTTGAAGGGAAGTGGGCGTAACCCAGAGAAATTCATTAATTAACCCATTCATCCAACTATTCATTCATCAATTAAGTTTTCAATCAATTCATCCTGGTCCTGTTATAGTTGTAGAAGATCGGTGGTAAAATATGATAATCAGACAAAATTCTTTTTTAACTTTCAATCTTCTTCAAAGAAAAAGCAATCATATAAATAAAAAATGGATATTTCTTCATTTTATCGGCTGTGTTTACTGTATTGAGGTATTTCGGTAACAGAAAAGTTTTGTCCAAACATTGGTACCACCAGTTTGGGTGATTGAAGAAAATAAATTAAAAGGAGAATTTTCATCCATGAATAAGGACGCCCTCATCTTTTTACTCTTCACAGCTCCTGACACTGAAACCCTGCAGAGCTGCTTCAGAGAGACAGACTGCTGCACCCAAAGCATGAAGGAACGTTTTATTAATGCCGTACTTAGACTGGAAAGCAGCACAGCTCCCTGTGGAACACAAACAAACTCAATAAAAGACAGTTTTATTCATTAATGCAGTTTTATTTGGATTTTTTTCATCATTCATTCATATTAGTAAGTTGGTTTCTGGAGAAATTCTATATGGAGATCACTTGTTCTCCTTCTTCTCTCTCGGTCTGAATGTTGGTCTGATTAGTCTGTGTAGTGGTGATTGTGAGGCTGATTGAATGTTTGTTTCTGTGGGATGGAAAACGATCGTCTCCAGTCACCTCATGATCCCGCATCCAAATTTGCACAATTTGTTATCTTGAGAAAACAAACTTTTCTTTTTTTTTTTTCTGAGATGAGGAGATAAGTGATCCTCTTATGAGAAAACAGCGTTAAAAAGTCACATGAGCATGACCTCTCCTGGCTTATGCTATTCCAATTTAACACTGTAACTCAATTTAACACGTTTAAGTAGAAAATTAAAATATTAGAAGCTCATCTTGTTGATGTTAAACTGATAACTAATCCACCTAAACATTCACATGTAAGATCTCTTGTACATCCAGCTGCCCTGACTCCTACAAAGTGCATTTTATAATTCTAGTTTTTGTGTGTAGTTTTACATCAAATTACACAAGTTACGTCTCTTGTTTATATATCTCACTCGTTATTTAGTTTTTCCCGTGAACCCCATCGACTCAACCGTATTCATTTGTTGATGCTTAATTTTAATTTTCCACACAATTTGAAAACTTTTATTAAACAAAATTCTGCACCATGAACGTCATCTTGAAACATATATATATATATATATATATATATATATTTATCTACATATATTTTCCTGACCGGAAAATTTGTGTGCTGCCCCACACCTCAGCAGGTTGCCACCCATGACGGCACCAATGGTGCAAGAAATGGGGGGTTAGGTGTCTTCTCCAATGATCCTAGACATAAACTCAGTGGGATGCAAACCCACGACTTCCGGTCCGCAGGCGAACGCTCCAACCACTGAGTTACCGTCTCGCCCCAAAACTCTCCAAAACCTCTAATATGTGATGACAAAAAATAAAAGAAATACTAACTGTGTATGTACGAACATAAGGAATAATAAGAAAATCAAAGGAATATTGTGAAAGAAAGGAATAAAACAAGTAATATAATTTAAAATCTATATGTAAATGTATAGACGTTCATTTTTCTCTATATTTCTGAGTTAAGTCGTGGCAGATAAAAACGATAAAATTAATGTTCACTGAGAACTAATGAAATTTGAGTTCATTCAAAAATGAGATGTTCACTTATTTACTTCTTACAATTAACCTCAATAAATAGATGGGGAACATTGAAGAAACTTGGTAGTTTACAGGATATTATCTTTGATACCTTAGATTGGGGGTGCACAACTAGTCAATCGCCGTCTACTAGTGGCTCGTGGACTGATTCCAAGTCGACCGCCAGGTGTGTAGGGAAAAAAAAAATTAAAAAATGAAAGCAGTAATGTCAACTGAGTGACTTTGACGCTATATTTAGCGAGGAGTCAGACTCTCCAGCCAGTAGAGTCACCAAAATTTAGCAACTTTTAATTTTATTAATTTTATTTTTTTCAAAAAAGCATCAATCTAGTGGCTTTTCTAGTTTTTATTGGAGCAAGTTGTTAAGCCTGAAATCAATAGGCAGTACCCGTTGCTGTTGTGGCTGCTCCTTGTTGCAAAGTTCTGCCTGTGTGCTGAAAATGTTCGTCTGTGTGTGCATAAGAAAGAAAAATAAAGCAAGAGTAGGAGAGGAACTTTTCTCTATGTGTGTGAGAGAAAGAGAGGAACTTGTCTGTATGTTTAAGAGAGAAATTGCACATTGACATGCCCAAAGTTTGTTTTGGAAAATTATTCTTCCAAAATCACATCATCACAATTCTTTAAAACATGTTTTAAAGAAGTTTTGAGGGATTTAATTCTGATTAAAATCTAAGTGATATAAAAATGAGGATGAAAAGTGTGTTTAATAATCTAAAAGCAGAAGATCCTCATAAAAACATGTGTCTGCTCTAAGAAACACAGTCAGCATCCTAGGATTAAACTGAAGAGATTGCAGCCCCACTGAGGTTATTTGAACCTTTATTACTTTTTCCCGTGTGAGTCTCCTGTCTGAGCTGGTTAGCTTCCACTCCTTCCTACAATGTAGCTGGAGGATTTGAATAATTCATGCTATCTGTGTTATTTATGTATTCGCTTATTCGTGAAGGCACAAATGTGGATGTGGCGCGTCGCAGTTCGGGCTGCAAATGAAGACATCCGCTAAGTTCAGAGCAGGAGAAGAGAAGCTTTTAGATTATTTTCATCATGATTTCGTCATGAAATTGGCTCAGTTTGAATTGTCATGACCACTTCCTGCTCTGCGGTGGCCGGTCAGACAGACAGTATAAGGCTTGTTCTGTTTTTTGTCTGCATTCCTGACAGACTAAATGTCAACCTCACTTCGTCACTTCAGACCAACAACAAAAAGAGCTGGAATACCCGGAGAGCCCCAGGCCAGGGCTTCCCTCAGCCACCATCACTAATCTCATTTATTGGCCATTCTCTGGCAGCGGGCACAAACACAGTAACATGGGAAAAATGAGGTAGAGCAGAAGGAAAAGAGAGTTGGAGATCAAGAGAAAAAAATCAGGAATGCAGCAACTTGGAAACTAAATTCCGAAAACCAACACAAACATCTCCACCAACATGTAACACAAACGTACAAACAGAAACGTCTATGTTTTCTTTAAAGAAAAAAAAATTCCATAAGGGCAGAAAAAAGACGTCAAAATTAAGTGACCAATAAAGAAAAAAAAGTACGGCTTTTCAAAATTAAAGTCTCAATTCTGGTTTTTGAAAGATTTTTTTTTTATTCTTTTTAATAATTAAAAATATTTGAGTCCTGGACAATGCATGGCATGCCTCAGCTGAACACTTTGATAAACTTAATTATTTCTTGTTGGATGCACAAGGACTCAGAACTAGAGTAGAAAATTCAGTATTTGACACAAAATATGTAAAAAAAAGAAAACACTGCTTCATTTGGCAAGAAGGACAACTGAGGAAACTTAGAAGTTATGTTGTCCAAAAAAAACATGACTGCATTTTGCAGCCATTGGACACAAAATTGTCAGAGTCACTCAAGAAACTGTGTGAATTAAAGTATTTTGGAGTTTGGCATTAGTCAAAATTTTGGCTGGAAAGGTTATATGAAACCGAAATGATCTTCCTCCGTAGGGTGGCTGGGCTCTCACTCAGAGATCGGGTGAGGAGCTCTGCCATCCGGGAGGAGCTCAGTGTCGAGCCGCTCCTCCTGCAGGTCGAGAGGAGCCAGATGGGGTGGTTCGGGCATCTAGTCAGGATGCCCACCGAGCGCCTCGCGGGCGAGGTGTTTTGGGCACATTTCACCGGGAGGAGACCAAAGGGCAGACCCTGGACCTGCTGGAAAGACTATGTCTCACAGCTGGCCGGGGAAAGACTTGGGATCCTTCCGGGTGGGCAGGAGGATGCAGCCGGGGTGAGAGAAGTCTGGGCTGCCCGTTTGAGGCTGTTGCCCCCACGACCCGAACCCGAAACAAGCGGAAGATGATGGAACGGTTATATGAAACATGACAACAAATTGAAATAATAATGCATTGTATTTATATTGCGCTTTTCAGGACTCTCAAAGACACTTCACAAATGCATTATTCATTCACTCCATACCAGGTGATGGTAAGCTACTGTTGTAGCCACAGCTACCCTGGGGCAAACTGACAGAAGTGAGGCTGCCATTCTGCGCTATTGGCCCATCTGACCATCACCATTATTTGGCAACGTGGGTGAAGTGTCTTGCTCAGGGACACAATGGCATTTTTTTAATCTCAACGGCTGTCCCACCGTGGCACCTGGGGTTCTAGCGGTCTCCCATCCAAGTACAGCCCAGGCCCTGTACTTGGCTTCTGAGTTCTGACGGGATCTGGCATTGACAGGCTAGTATGGCTACAGCCAAATGTAAAAGTTGATCTACTGCTTATTTAATATTCAACAAACAAATCATTAAAATATTAAAGAGTTTTCCACCATTAAACAATGCGATTTTTCTGGCAGGTTTTGTGTTGTTGTTGTTTTGGGTTTTTTTTATATTGAAAAGACGTAGAAGTTCATCTGAGAAAACATTTGACTATTCAGTCCTCAAACCAACGTCCAAGTGTTTTTTTTATTATTATTTTTTTTATTCTCCTTCTCTTACTGTCTCACAAAATAGCTTGAAACAGTTTTTGTCTCATAAAAAAACAACAGAAAGAAAAAGGATTTCTCCAAGGATTTGATTCTAAACATTATTCTTCGTGACAGCTTTATGAAAACTGGTGGGATTGTGTTGAATAAAAACCAATGAAAAACATTTGAAATGTCAAACTGTAATTTACATTTCAAACTTTTCATGTGAATTAAAGAATGTCTCCTTTTGGGTTTGAAATGCTGCAAACTCTCTTTAAACTTGGATCTTCATATCTTCACAAAAAATCCTTGCGACAAATCCATGTACACAAAGGTGCTGTATTAAGTAATAACCTTATAAAGTCCCTCTGAAGTTTAAATAGGTAGAAAGGTGACATTTTGAATCCATTCTTGTCTGGCAAAATCAACAAAGATGTATCAGAAATATTCTGGTAATGTTAGTGAAGCATAAATAACATAAAAAAGAGGAAATGCCAAGGAAAAAAGATGGCCGCCTGATGAAACGCTAGTCTGCCAAAGTTGGAGACGCATGTCTTCTGTCTGGACAGAAAGTGAAGAAAGACACATAAGGCAAAAGAATAATAATAATTTCACAACAATGGACAAGTTACCAGTTCTATCCAGGACTATACAAACCAAGAAACAAATAGTTATGCGGTCGGATCTCCAATCTCCGATTAATCTCCAATAAACCTACATTGCAATGTTTGACTTCATGGTGGGAAATTGGAAAGATTTCGGAGAGGTTATGAGGAGATATTGGAAAGTTAACTTAGAAAATATCTTTGTCAAACCAAAATTATGGCATCATTTGTTGGGCATTCCACCCTTTTTCTGGTACGAACCATGGTCTCGAGTTTGAAGGCGTTGAATCCATTTTGGCTCATTTCTGCTGCTCGTATTCGCAATCTTGCAATTACGGTCATCCCCCACAGCTGGTGACCATGGGTTAAAAAAACCATAGGTTGAGCCTTCATTTAGATTTTAACTCCTTTGCACTTTTATGTGACTACCTCTGGAGTGAGATAGAGAGGAGATGATGGGTATATTTTTGATGGAATATCCCAGAATTCTGTCTGAGTCTTGAAGGTTCAGCGGTCACAGTGGAGCATTGGAGTCATCCGTCTGTGGGTGGAATTTGATTCGCTGATGCTTCCTTGATATTTTGCCTCCTCTGAAGTGAGGAGAACTGCAGGGGAAAATCTAACCGTGTGACTGATGGAATTAACCCCAGGGAATATCCTCGCAAAACATTTGGCTAAATGACACCTTAGTCATCAGTGACAAGAAGGTGATTACTCAGAAGGAGAGGCCGACGAATGATAGGTGAGAGGGGATAATAAAAAAATGTCTTCTTTTGAATAGTAGAAAGGATTATTTTTTTTAAACCAGAAAACAATGTTCAATATAGAATGAACCTAGTTTTTTTCTTTTTTTTTTTGTGGGAAATTTAGATGGTAAAACTAAAACACCAGATTCCGTAAAATAACTTTCTTTGACAAAGAAGCTCCCCGATGTTTCCATCAGGATGAAGAACATCTATTGACTTCTTAGATATTTAGCTGTAGAGTAGAATAAGATTATATTCAAACGATAGTCTTAGACACATTGGATGCTCGTCCCGGGGGAGGGATCCCTCTTTCGTGTGGATCCCCACTAGGTTTCTCATTTTTTCCCCACTGATGGGTTTTTTAGGAGTTTTTCCTCACCATGAAGGAGAGTCTAAGGGCAGTAATGTGCTAACATTGTCTAGCTAGCATTTGTTAGTTTTCTTGCTGTGTATTTATTTGTGTTAATACATTCCTCTTTTTCTCGTGAAGCCCATTGAGACAGAAATTCTGTGATTTTGGGCTTTGCAAATAAAATTGAAATGAAATTGAATTGAAAAAGAGAGTGGATTAATTCAGGCTTTAAGTAACATCTTTGGATTGTTTAGTTTAGATCTTAATACTAGTCAGTGTGGGTGTGAACTTAAAAGAAACGAGTTTTATCTTCACAGATGAGTTAAAATGAACGGGACTAAGTTCAGCCACGAGGACGAAGCCTACGCAGCTCATAGTGATCTGAGCATATCAAATGAAACATTGATTATTAAACATACAGTATATTTGTACATTCAAAAGAGTTTAAATCTTAAGGTGCATCTGTATAAATCGAACGTTCCTAATTGTAATTTTATTTACAGCTTTCATTGTTTTTTTTCTTCCCATAGTTTCCAGTCTGTATTTATCCCTGTTGTTTTTGTATAAACACTTTTCTTCGTGTTGCGTTAGTTTTGCTTCCTGCTGTGTTTTTTTCCTCACCTGAGTTCATTTAAACAGCACAGCTTGCATTGCTTGTGGCAAATTGTTGAATCATCTTTGCGGTCTGATTTCTACTTTTCTTGCTTTTGTCTTTTTTTTTTTTTCCTCCTTCAGAACCGTCACATCTCTGATGATTCAGACCAGATCTAGTTTTTTTATATTCAACCGTCTCTTTGTGATACTGAATGCCTTCCAGTGCAGGATTACTGTCTGGATTAAAGCTTTGGACCCTCAATCTGTCTGAAAAATCAGTCATTTCTTTCCTTCCTATGTAATGGAATCTCTTAATTCTAATGATTTTTTTGTATGAATTAGATCCAAAATGTACTTAACTATATATATTTTTTTTTCAGCAGATTTTTTTTTTTTTTTTTTATATCTGTTGAGTGTTGGTTTGTCAAATTACAACATTTTTAAGTGATCAGAGGGTTTGATCTGCAAGTTTAGTAAATTAAAATAAAAAAATATTCTGGTTCCATGGATGTTGGCCTGGTGGTGGAGATTTCATCTTTCATTCGGGAGAACCTGATTCGATTCCCACTAGGGCCAACATGTCCCGGGGCCAAGAGGACGAGAGACAATAAAACAAACAAAAAAATTCTAATTGAAATGTTTTTTTTTTTTCTGCCCACCATTTTTTAAAATAATTTTTAATGTCTTCATTTAAACTCCAGGAAGTTTAATATTGATTTTTCCTTTTTATTTTTCAAAGACAGAATGAATCGTGAGTTTTCAGACGCTGTAAGAAAATGTTTGAAATGATGCTAGAAAATCAGAAAAATAAACAGATATTTGCTACATTTGTTATGAAGGTAATAAAAGTGGTTTATGAAACTTAATCAGAATAAATTAATTGATTAACGATACTCAAAATAAAAGTGTTGAGTAAAACATTTCCTTGGTATTTTCCATTTACTGTAGGTCAAAATGAAGACCCACAATCTATTTAAACTTAGTGGATCAAGAAAAAAAAATCATAAATTGAAGTAATAAAAATATCAATCTAAATAATAATTGAAGCAGTAGATCATTTTTATAAATCTTTTTCTCTTTTACTTTTGAAAAAGAATTCATGAATCAATTCATATTTTTTTTTGTTTTTTAATTCCCCAAAACAGAGAAATAAGTTTGGAAAACTTAAAAATTGGTTAAACTAAAAATTACCGATGAGATAATGTGTTGATCATCATTAAAACAAATAAAATTATATTTCTAGAAGGAAGAAATGTAAAAACAATCAATTTAATGTGAGTTGTAACTTTGCTGGAAAGTAAGACAGAGTCTGTATTCCCATTAAAAACTGGGATTTTCATACCCGAGGCTCCGGCTCACGATCTACTCCCGCTACTCCTGGGACCCAAAAAAACTTACATAAAAAAAATAAAAAAATAGAACTTACATTTGGTCTTTGTCAGAGTAAGTAGAGATCCTTCTTAGGACGACATGGAACCAACTCCAACTCTAAAATCAATCAGTGTTTTTAAAGGAAGACCAAGAAAGAAAAGACCTGTAAACCAGGTACTTGTCTTTTCACTTGTATTTTTATGTCAGTGTCTTCAATTTTTTTATATTTTTCATCAATGCCTAAAAAATTGAAGGATAGAAAATAAAAATAAAAAAATCAAATTTTCTTAAAATTAGGTTCATCCATAATGTATGAAAAGCAGAATAATTAAAAATGTCTGAATGTGATGGGTCGTTTCTTTTTAATCATCACACTAATTTCCAACAATTATTTTTCTAAAGTCAACTTCAGACATATAACTTGGAGAAATAAAGGAAATTAGAGAAAGTGATTAAAAACATTTACAATTAAACTAATGCTGAGACAATACCGATGTCATTTTTAAATGTTTTATTCTAACAAAAACTATTCCAGTTCAATCAAATAGGACAAAAATTAAGTAAACAATAATGAATAGCGAATATTATTATTGTTAAATTTGTCGTTATCTTCATTTAAAAAAAAAGCCAAACATGGAGAACAAATATTCTTTATTAGAATGCTGCAAACTATGAAAATGATTAGACAAATCAATGTAATTAATATAAGGTATTGCTATTATTATACATATTATTATTGCTTCTAAAAAAAAAAAAAACTGTAAAAAAAAGTAGATTTATATTTTTCTATTATTTTTTTTTTAAACTTACGCCGGTCTTACACAAATACAGCCGATTCTATGAGATTAAGATAAGAAAATATATACTTTTAAAGTACAGAAATGTAGCATAGAAACATTCCCACAAAGACGTTAAGCACGTGTACCAGGGTGGTATAGGTGGATGTTACACAACTTCTACCCACACACACACAATACGCCCCATCTACGCCAACTATGTTCTATATCTTCTTTTTTTATTCTGCTCAAGACTTTTGTTTGGTTTTCTCATCATAAACATTCTTTTTTCTGTAGTAGACGTATCTGTGAGACAAATATTTCTCCAGGTAAAAAAAAGCTCTGGGTTTGGGTGAAAAAATATGTGAAAAAGAGAGAAAAAGAAGTTGTTCTGCTGGTAAAATATATTATGCATGAATTTTGTCATCACTCTCAGTGTAATGCTGTCCAAAAATGTATATTAATGTGTTGCAAATGGATTTATAAAAATCTTTCTAAGAATGTTGTTCGGCTAGAAAAGCCAGATGGGGTGATTCGGGCATTTGTTCAGGATGCCCCCAGAGCACCTCGCTGGTGAGATGTTTCGAGCACGTTCCACCAGGAGGACACCAAGAGGAAGACCTCGGACTCGCTGGAGAGACTATGTCTCACATCCAGGGAACGACTAGGGATCCTTTCGGGTGAGCTGGAGGATTCAGCTGGGGTGAGAGAAGCCCGGGCTTCCTGTCTGAGGTTGTTGCCCCCACGACCCAGCCCCAGATAAGTGGAAGACGACGAATCGAACGGAACGAAATCCAGGCTAGTGCCCTCTAGTGCCTCCGCTCAATTTTTGCTTTGACAATCAGTCAAGGAAGCTGGGGAGTGCGTTAGCAATAGGAAGATCGGGACTTTAGAGACTGAGAAGTTAAGAATCATGTTTAGAAAGTTTATTTAGGGGAAAATACATGGTTGTCAACGAGAAAAGTTTGTTTTAATGCTCTGTTTTCCCTACGACACTACGTATGCCGTGTTTGGTATTGACCAGAAAGGTAAGATTGGTTGAATAAAAAAAGTACTCCCCCGCAGTTCATCAAGTGAACCCCAAACGCTGCGTGGTAGGACTGTTTTTATGAAGTGAAAGAAACAGTCTAATGTCTCAGGCTAGGGAAGGAGAGGAATGCAGACAAAATTGGTAACAGGACAGACAAAGAACTTTGGTTTTTCGACACGTGGAACAACCACTGTAGAGAGTAGCAAGATCACATAAATATGGGAAATTAAGACTGTCGGTTCCGATATTACAATTATTACATACAATACAAACACTTTTTGACAGATTATAAAATCATAATATGTTCCCTTTAAATAGTTTATCACCATCTTCTTCTTGAGGAATTCCCCTCCCTGTAACACCAAGAACATCTAGATGTCGTTCTTCATTCCCATGAGGATGAGTACTTGACCTTCTGTCTTCATCATGATGACGGCCAAAGACAAAGCTGTTCAGACAAGTTAAATCTTGGATGGCACCATGAGGTCCCAGGGAGCCAGCTTGTCTATCAAGATATCTTTGGACCGATTGCATTTTTCACTTTACGGAAGTTCGTAATCGTTCCTTTAAGTTTGGGCATCTTAATGTTTCAGGACATTTGAAATCACCAAAACGGTCATAAATGTGATGCTTTTTTAAATCAGGCATGAATAACTTAATTTTGTCTTGATTTTTATTTTTTTTCTCAAAGAAATAAAGTCTCTAAAGAAACATTGTCTTGGACTTTAGTAGAAAACGTTTCAAAAAAGTCTTCTAGATAGTTCAATTCTTGAACGAGACATATCGACTTCCATCCGGAAATCATTTTCAATCTGAATGAAATGGACTTGAAACTGGATCTATTTATACTAAGCTGAGTAAAAGGTAAAAAAAATAGTAAGGACGGGCTCGACCAATGAGCCTGTGTAGCCTATGATGGCCGTGAATGGCTCCTATTGTAACCACAGACCAGTAAACGACCCTATTATAAAAATGCTGAAAGCCTAGTGAATAGAAATTCCTGCTAACGAAAGGCGTAAAACTGGGTCACGAGGTGCCATCTTTAGTCCATGGCTTCAAAAGGCTGCTGTAAATCCCGGGCAAAATGTATCTAACGCCTCCACTCCGGTTCAGTGAGGGATTTTCTTTCATCACAAAGATGGCTTCCTTCACCCCTCTTTCAAACCATCCTTTCTCTCTACTTAGAATCTTCAGAGAGAAGTCGAAACGTGTCGTTCAAGAATTGAACTGTCCAGAAGACTTTTTTGAAACTTTTCCACTATGGATCACTCCCGGATGAATGAGGGACTACACAGACTTGTCTCGGACTTTGTTTGAATAAATTAAAAAAAGTCAAACACGGTCGATCATTTAATGACAAAACGTAATCACAACAAATCAAAGCAGAAGCAATATCTGAATTAAGATTGTAATAATTTTTATTGTCCCAAACGATCAAAACAAATTAGTGTTCTCATTTATTCCAAATTAGCCTGAATAATTCCAGGTATTCTGGTGTAATTTGGCTTGAAAAAAATTCTCACATTTTAATGTCTAATTATGTATTTATTTTTCTTTCCAGAAGACCAGGGAACTAAATTACACATCATGAATACAAATATCCAATAAATAAATGACTTCATACCTGATTTTTGGTAAATTGGGTTTATCTACCGGCATCCAGAGAGTCAGCGTTCAAATGAAAGAAAAAATATTAGAAAATAAGAAGGAAACAGAGGAGCTTTGTTGTGTTTGGTTATTCGTGGGCATATCAGCTTCCTAACACAGCCGAACCCTGCTGCCAAGCTTTTTCTGGAGGCAGAGGCTAAGTAAGCCCGCTGCCACTGCCAGCAGCTTTTTGGCAAACGCTGCCCGCCACCTGCTGCTGCTGTCGAAGTGGCATCGCCGCGACCTGGCAGAGCATCTGGCAACCAGCGAGCCCCAAATGTCCCTAGAGGGCCCGACTCAGTCACCACCAGCCAGCATCCATCTCAGACTTCGGAGTATTTCCGAGCTGTAATGTCTAATATTAGCTGAGCTGGTTAAAAAAAAAAAAGAGGTGTTTTTCTGACTGGAGGTGACAAATCGATGTGAGAAGACACGATGGATTACTCACTAGACATTATTTTTCCAGCCTCGAAGAGTAAAATTAATGTTTAATTAATGCTTTGTGAATGAAAAAAAAAAAATTGAACCAGCACATTTTTATGTATCGCATTACTGGTCCTTAAAAAAAGGAAAATATTTGTTCTATGCTGATTAATCATATTTAGTGGTAGTGATCACATGTATTTATGCCACGGCTGGGGTACTACTTTTCCAAACATGGATCATCACAAGTGTGGGGTGTGCACGACTTCTGATTGGACGCAGTGATTTGTGGTAGAAGCCAAAACAGAAGCTCACGTTGTTCTAAGTGCTTGTTTTAGGTTCCGCAACAACTCCACATGGCCAGGAACCTACTTTAAATGTGAAGAACAAAATCTGTGGCCAAGAACAACATAAATGTATTTTTTTTAATTCAATTTGGCCGAAGTTGCAAATTTCTCAAACATATCTGAATAAAGTAGAAAACCTGGTCAGTTATGTTTTTGAAATGATAGTTATAAAAATAAAGGGAGAGCTGAGCCGAAAAGCAAAGCTCTTGATTTACACTTCAATCTACGTTCCAACCCTCACCTATGGTCACCATCTGTGGGTGGTGACCGAAAGTATGATATTGCGGATACAAGCGGCCGAAATGAGCTTCCTCCGCAGGGTGGTTGGGCTTTCATTCAGAGATCGGGTGAGGAGCTCTGCCATCCGGGAGGAGCTCGGTGTCGAGCCGCTCCTCCTCCAGGTTGAGAGGAGCCAGATGGGGTGGTAAGGGGATCTGGTCAGGATGCCCCTCAAGTCCTTCGCGGGTGAGGTGTTTCAGGCACGTCCCACCGGGAGGAGACCAAGAGGCAGACCCCTGACCCACTGGAGAGACTATGTCTCACAGCTGGCTGGGAAACGACTTGGGATGCTTCCGGGTGAGCCGGAGGATGCTCGGGGTGCGAGAAGCCTGGGCTTCCCCTCTGAGGAAGCACAGACGTCTTCCCGTCTGTTGCCGCCGCGACCCGGCCCCGGGTGAGCGGAAGCTGATGGAACGGAACAGAGAGGGAGATGTTACCAGGAACTTCTCACATTGTTACAAGGCAAACGTGGAGTTAAATGGGGTTATTGTGAGCAAGATATAATCATTTAATATACTTGTTTAGTAAAAAAAAATAGTAAAAAATAGTAAAAAATCATTTGTGCACTGTTTAACCAGTGTTAAACAGTGCACGAATGACCACAATCAGCCACTCCGTGTTTGAAGCTGCCACACGTATGTGATGAAGGCCTTTGAAAACTATGCTCTTTCACACATTCAACAAGTATTTTTTTGTGTCACATGTGCGACAAGTGCACATGATGTTTTGTTTTGCACGCTGTTGTAATTTATTCCGGCGAGTAAGTGAAAAAGTGTGTGCACAACACTTATGGCTTACATGTGACGCCATAAATCAGTCACCAACAAGTTTCCTCTTGATAGCAAAGAGTTCTCCCTCCTAAACTACTTCTGCATCTACTGCCAGCAAACTTGCCTTGTCACTGATTACCCATGTTCTGAAACAGGGGACTGTATTGGAATGACCTTGAATAAAAGAAAGACGGGGACAAAGATGGATTGCTAACACTGTTCAGCTTGGGAACCTTTATGGCTTTGTATACCAGCCTGTCGATGGCCTGTAAATGGCCTGTCAATGCCTTATCCCATCAGACCAAAGAAGCTAACAAAGTTGAGCCTGGACAGTACTTGGATCGGAGACTGCTGGAACCCGAGGAGCCACAGTGGGGCAGCCTTTGAGATCAAATTGTCGCTGTATCCCTGGGCAAAACATTCAACCCACATTGCCAAGACTGGATGATATGACTAAGATTGGTTGGTCATGGTCAGAGGGGCTTATGGCGCAAAAATGGCAGCTGTGGCTACAACAGTAGCTTACCATTATCTGGTATGGTTGAATGAAAAATGCATATGTGTGAAGCGTCTTTGAGCATCCTGCAAAAGCACTATATACTAAGTACAATGCATTACTATTATTATTATTATAGCGGCACATCAAACATGCAAACTTATCTAAAGTGACACCAACCAAGAGTAAACATTATCAGTACTGCGACAAAAAAAAAAAAAAAACTACAAATGCAGGTCTTCAGCATTGTACTTGCTGTAAAGTTGCTGGTCAGCCTGGACGTGCCAATTCAGATCAGGCCAGAGCTGTAATTGCATACTTGGTTATAGGATAGTGTAATTCTTAATAGTATAGAATTTAAAATTATGTTCAGTTGACATATTTGTGCTAGTGTTAGATTTTTTCACTGTTTACAGGAACTTTTTTTTTTTTTTTAATAAAAATCATATTTCATTAATTTGTTGCTTATTTGAGAGTTTTTTATTTGACATAATAACAAGAAGAACTTAGCATGTGTTTTATTTTCAATTTCACAGTCTTAAAATGGGTAGTCGGTTTAATAAGCACACAAAATTAATAATGGGCAAATGGTTTTGCATTTTGTTGCAATACTTCTATTAAGATGAACCAAACCGTTCTATTCCGTTACGACGTCTTCCGCTTATCCGGGACTGGGTCGTGGGGGCAACAGCCTCAAATGGGGAGCCCTGGCTTCTATCTATCCGACTGGATCCTCTAGCTCACCTGGAAGGACCCCGAGTCGTACCCCAGCCAGCTATGAGATATAGTCTCTCCAGCAGGTCCGGGGTCTGCGTCTTGGTCTCCTCCCGGTGGGCCAAAACACCTCACCAGCGAGGAGCTCAGTGAGGCATCCTGATCAGATGCCCGAACCACCCCATCTGGCTCCTCTCGACCTGGAGGATGAGCGGCTTGACACCGAGCTCCTCCCGGATGGCGGAGGATACTCATTTTGACAGCTTGTATCCGCAATCACATTCTTTCGGTCACCACCCACAGTTTCGGTCACCAAACCGCGACCTCAAAACCTAAGTTAATACAGAACCCTGATTATTACACCCCTAAAAGATGTAATGCACTTCAACAGTAGTTGGTCTATATGTACATATATGTACATGTATCTATATGTACTCTTATAAATGTACACTCTGTGCTGAGATTTTTTTTCTGTTTGTTAAATTTATTTGAGTCCGAAAACATTTTTAAGTGTTCTGAGTTGCGAAACTAATCTTAAAATTAAGCAGTTTTGAACGTCCATTCCAAAATTTGTTCAGTTTGAGGTTGTGCTCAGAATAAAATATGATGTTATATTTAAGTGATCATCTTTTAAGTTACATTTTGCACAATGTATTTAGCAGACTTTTCGCTCCGTGAAACCCGTTGGGTTGCTCTGGCATGTTAAAATGCTAATAAACAATGTGGAGTGGAGTTGGGACCAATGTCAACAAAATGTCCTTTAATCCAATCAAGTTCTTATCCTCTTGAGGCACACTCATGGGTGGATTGGTGGAAAGTTTCAATTGCAACAGGATATGCATCAAATCAAGAGGCGATGATTTCACGACGATTTGAAAAGAGCTCCGTCAATGCCTGTGTGAAGGCGGGTAAACTGGAAAGCTCTGAATCAGAAAACAACAAAACCTCATTCCAGCTGTCAGTCACGTCCCGCCCACACTCTAATCACTTATTACTTAGCCCTAATCAATTAATCAAAGCAGCATGGGAGGAAACTACTCATCGCAAAATCATTTTTATTCAAACAGGCTTTAGAACAGCTAAATAACCGGCTGACAGCTCCCATGAAATGTTGATGAAAACTGAGCTGTTTTATCAGGGGATTTTCTGCTAGAGAACACGTTATGTCTTAATCTGTTTCTTCTTTACCATTTATGTTTTAATCACACTGCTTATGTAAAATGTAGCTGTGCTGCTTTTTCTCAACTCTGTAATTGCTTTTACCTTGGAAAAGTGAGGTTACAGGGAGAAGGTGGAAGATTTTAAGTATCTAGGATCAACAATCCAGAGCTATGGAGAGTGTGGAAAAGAGGTGAAGAAGCATGTTCAGGCAGGCTGGAACGGGTGGAGGAAAGTTTCAGGCGTGATATGCGACAGAAGAGTTTCAGCTAGAATGAAAGGGAAAATGTACAAAACCGTGGTGAGACCGGCCATGCTGATTGGTCTAGAAACAGTAGCACTGAAGAAAAGACAAGAGACAGAGATGGAGGTAGCAGAGATGAAGATGCTGAGGATCTCTCTGAGAGTGACCACGATGGACAGGATTAGAAATAAGTACATCAGAGGAACAGCACATGTTAGAGGTTTTGGGGATAAAGTTAGAGAGGCAAGACTGAGATGGTTTAGGCACGTACAGAGGAGAGAGAGAGTACATAGGAAGAAATATGCTGGGTTTGGAACCACCAGGAAAGAGGACTAGAGGAAGACCAAATAGGAGGTTCTTGGATACAGTGAAGGAAGACATGAAGATAATTGGTGTGAAAAAAATGTGTATCTGTACTTTACTTAAGTAAAATTTAAGACCGGTACCTTTACTTTTACTTCACTACATTTTTAGAGTAAATATCTGTACTTTTACTTCGCTACTTTTTAAAAGTGTGCTTCACATTTTTCGTTACATTTTCGTTTAGAAATTTGAAAAATACACAGGTTTTTTTAGCGCATCTTGAAGCCGCATCGCTGAAAAAAAAAAAAAAAAGAGCAGTTGATCGGGAGAAGAAGTAATGAATCGAGGACCAATCAGAATCGCGAGTGAACATTTTCATCATTCATTCAGCGCCAAAAAACTAACGTCAAATATAACACAGGATTAAAAACAGTCAGAAGATCGTTGTTTGTTATGTTTACTTCTAAATAAAAAGTTGAGCCATCGTTACACAGAGCAGGGGCGGATCTAGAATTTTCCAAAGGGGAGTGGGGCTTTGACAAAGTCAATATATAGTGACTGGGGGCCTCCCCCCCAAAACATTTTAAAAAATTAGTGTCATTTTCCTCCATTTTGGCGGCCCATTCACTGGCCCTTCTAGGTGATAGCTTGACTTGTCCCCTTTCCTTTAATTTTTTTATTTTTATTTTGTGGACCAAAAGAGGCAAGAGAGGGGATCACACCCCTGCTGAGTATTTATCCTGGTTACCATGGTGACACCCTACAGCACAAAAAAAATAATATTTGAATTATGATCGAATACTTTTACTTTTTACTTAAAAAGTAAAATTTACACCAATTACTTTTGTACTTTTACTTAAGTAGATTTTTTGCCTAATTGTCTGTACTTTTACTTAAGTACAAAAAGTGAGTACTTCATCCACCACTGACCCTATCTGGGCACTATCTATCAATAAATGAATATTTAGCCAAAAACAGGCATTTAGACAAAGTATAATGTGCTCAAACAAACTGTTTTCACACTAAATTAAACATCTTTATGCACAACAAACAATACAACTGAGAGAAATAAAAGATAAATGTGATTTTCTAAGCGTTGTACCGTCGTAGTTTTCTGTAATGTTCTAGCCGGTCCCATGGCTGGCATTCGAACGGAGCATTACCTCGCAGCATCGAGCGTTGGTTCTGTCAAGATAACGTTGTGAGCGGTGGGATGCACTGACCTCTGACACCTGCTTAGCGCTTCTACTCCTACGGCATCTTTCCCTCCGTCCACCCACTCAGCTCTCTTGCAATCCATCGTGCAACCCAGCAAACAGCCCATTCATCTGGGTGCTGTTTAATTTCGATGTATGAGATGATCATAAGTCACTCAGGACTGTGGGAGAGCAGTAGAAACGCTCAGAGTCAGCAGGAGCTGTCAGCATCAGATGATGCCGTTTCTGCTGAGGATCTATCTATGAAGTCTTGCTTTTTCGATTTCTTTCTGCAGCGTTGGATACTGAGAACAGCCCGTTATTGTTTGGCTGACTTTGCATGGTTCATTGTGTTTAAAGTGGCTGTATGATTAAAATAAAGGCCTACATGTACATTAAACCTAAGAAACGAATTAAAAAAACATAACCTTCACATCACAATCCCTCAAAGTTTAATAATAATAAGGTCTTCATTCATTCATTTTCTCTACCGCTTATCAGCTTAGGATCACTGCGGTGCAGTGGTGGATGAAGTACTCACTTTTTGTACTTAAGTAAAAGTACAGATATTTAGGCAAAAAAAAATACTTAAGTAAAAGTATGTGTTAAAAAAAATCTACTTAAGTAAAAGTACAAAAGTAATTGGTGTAAATTTGACTTTTTAAGTAAAAAGTAAAAGTATTCGACCATAAATTAAATGTTATTTTTTGTGTGGTAGGGTCACAGATAAATATCCTGCATGATAAATATCCCTCTCCCACCTCTTTTGGTCCACAAAAAAAAAAAAAGAAGAAAGAAGAAAGGAAAGGGGACTAGTCAAGCTATGCCCTAGCAGGGCCAGCAAATTGGTCACCAAAATGCAGAAAAATTACTATTATTTTTTAAAATGTTTTGGCGGGAGGCCCCCAGTCACCCTATATTGGCTTTGTCATTGACCTCATAACCCCCCCTCCCTCCTTTAGAAAAGCCTGGATCCGCCCCTGCTCTTTGTAACGATGGCTCAACTTTTTATTTAAAAGTAAACACAACGAACAACGATCTTCTGACTCTTTTTAATTTGTGCTATATTTAATGTTAGTTTTTTGGCGCTGAATGAATGCAGAAAATGTTTATTCTCAATTCTGATTGGTCCTCGGTTCATTACTTCTTCTCCCGATCAACTGCTCCTTTTGATTTTGGCGATGCGGCTTCGAGATGCATTAAAAAAAAAAATGTATATTTTTCAAATTCCAGAATGAAAATGTGACAAAAAAGGCAAAACACACTTTTAAAAAATATCGGAGTAAAAGTACAGATATTTGCTCTGAAAATGTAGTGAAGTAAAAGTAAAAAGTACAGGTCTCAAATTTTACTTAAGTAAAGTACAAATACACATTTTTTTTTTTTTTTTACTGAAGTACAGTAACGAAGTACATTTACTTCGTTACATTCCACCACTGCTAGGGTGCCAGAGGTCAGAGGCTCAGTAAACCCTGTACAAGACACCATTGAAGTATTGAATGAAAAAAAAAATCTCTGTCTTGAATTTGCATTGGAACTAAAATTTGATAGTTTCATTTCTTATTCACTCATACCAATGTTTACACGAATGCAGTTGAAATAAAAGCTTGATTGGAATTAAATTGCTACATGTAAAAACACTAATCAAAAAACTTTATCCCATCACACTAATTTAAATGAATATTTCGTTCCAGTTGGATGGATGAGTTGTGCTGATTGTGTCTCAATAATTATGACTAAGACCAACGTTGTGGATGTTTGTTGGAATTAGATGAAACACACAAGTCTGAACAATCAGTTGCATCAACATCACATCGGCCCTATTTTTTTTATGCATTGTTGGTTTTATATGGAGAACTAAAAGTCAAACTTAGTAGAAAATAAAGTCAATTAAAAAGCAAACTACAGTAATTGTATTACAGACTTTTAATTCTAGAAGATTTTAATGAATGTCAAAATTAAGAGCATAAATTTGAAATTGATGAAATGGAAATAAATAAAGCCCAAGGATTTGGAGCTAGAATGATAAGCCTTACCATCCTAGAAGAGTTGCTCCTCCAATACATTGAGAGAAGCGAGACTACCTAATGACCCCCCCATTTGAGCAAGAAGATGTGGAAGAACTGTGGAAGATGGAAATGCAATGAAGTTTGCAATTCCCAGCTGAGGTTGTTGGCACAACAATCTGACCCCAAATAAGTAAAAAAGTATTGGCAGTTTAGGAAATTTTGTTGCGGTTTCCGGCAATAGGTGGTTGAAAGTCAAAATGTCTCAATTTACAAATACACTTTCCAAAAGACACTGTGAAGCCTTTTTCAACCATGCTGTTTCCAGCAATCCAACCCGAAAAGTCTTGTCGAAATTGCAACTATATACCGTAATTTCACGGCTATAAGGCGCATATGAACGTCTTAGATTTTCTTCAAAATGAGCAGTGCGCAATGTGTGTTAGAAAAGGCGGACCTAAAAGAAAAAGCGGTGCTAGTGAAAAAAGGCGGACCTAAAAGAAAAAGCGTGTGAATGAATCTTCAAAAGGAGACCACGGTTTCACGAAGGATGGAAGGCAGCGCCGGGCGAGTTATGCTACAGTTTGCCAATGGATTGTAGATGCTTGGACTAACGTGTCTGCTGGTACTGTTATCCGAGCTTTCGCAAAAGCTGGTATCCTTTCTGAGGAGCCGCACAGCACAGACAGTGACTTTGACAGCGAGGAGCGAAGTGGACCTGCTCTGTTGGATTTTGCGCAGCTGTTCGATTCCGAAACAGAGGATGAGGACTTTGACGGATTTGAATAAAGACTATTTCCGGTAATGTGCTTGTTTAGTATCGTTACTACTTAAAGCACAACCAAACTCAGTTTTGCTCCCGATCTATTTTTTAATACGCACATTTGCATGCTTGCGTGTGTGTTGTTGTAAGGCGGTGTGTGACTGAGAGTGCGCCTTTTCGTACGGTGCGCCTAATGGTCGTGAAATTACGGTACATAATTTTTTGTTTGCATATTAGCATTGCATGTAAAACTAATTCCCCTGTCACTGAAACATTAGCGTATTTCCTGGAGGCTTGTTGAAGATGAAAAAAATTTAAATAATTTAGCCATAACATTTACAGTCAGAAACATAACCATTCATATAAATTTGATTAATTCCATCCAGTCAGATAATCTTGAAATCTGACACAATAAGGATTAAAAAACAACTTATAACCACACAAAGAACCAAAGCGGAATACTAAATAACTCTTTGTTTGAACATGTTAATAATGTTAACAGCGTTCTTGCTGAAATCTGTTTACTAACAACTCAATGGTCAGATTCATAGCAGCTAATAAACTACCTCTTGTTTCCATGGAGATTTCCCTGAAACAAAATTATTTGTTGCAATGCTGAACACTTTGAACAACCACACGTAAATGATGACCCAATTGCAGGACTTCAAACAAGGCTTATTTACTCAATTCAGGAAAGTCTGTAAAGCAAGAGGTACAGGGTTAAATCAAGGTAAGGCGAGGTTTCAAAAATCCAAATAATAACAAACTCCAAACATGGTCAGGCAACCAGGGTGACCTGGCTGGAAGGGATAGTAAGACCCAACAGGAAAGTCTGGGGTGATTCCCCTTAAATAGATGGCAGGGTGCACAGATGAGTGGAATCAGGAAGTAACTCCAGGTGATCCTAATCATGCTGATTAGGAGTATCCAGGGCTCCCTCTGGTGGCAGGTGAGGGATCCTGACAGAAATTGATTGAAATTGAGCATGTTCAGATTACCATGTTACTCTTATCTTGCGTTGAACTTTTAAAGTTCAAGACTATGGTGATTAAGTAAAACTTGGAAATTATCTATTTGGGATAATGGGATAATAATCTAATGGGAATTATCAAAAAATAAACAAAATAATGGGGTCTTGTTCACGAGTGGGGGAAGGATGGAGCGGGAGATCGACAGGCGGATCGGTGCGGCATCAGCAATAACTAGGACACTGCATCGGTCCGTCATGGTAATGCCTGAAGAGCTGAGCCGAAAAGCAAAGCTCTCGATTTACAAGTCAATCTACGTCGCTACCCTCACCTATGGTCACCAGCTGAGCTGTGGGTGGTGACCGAAAGAATGAGATCGCGGGTACAAGCGGCCGAAATGAGCTTCCTCCGCAGGGTGGCTGGGCTCTCACTCAGAGATCGGGTGAGGAGCTCTGCCATCCGGGAGGAGCTCGGTGTCGAGCCACTCCTCCTCCAGGTCGAGAGGAGCCAGATGGGGTGGTTCGGGTGTCTGGTCAGGATGCCCCCCGAGCGCCTCGCGGGCGAGGTGTTTCGGGCATATTTCACCGGGAGGAGACCAAGCGGTACACCCCGGACCCGCTGGAAAGGCTATATCTCACAGCTGGCCGGGGAAAGACTTGGGATCCTTCTGGTTTAGCTGGAGGATGCAGCAGGGGTGAGAGAGGCCTGCGCTACCCGTTTGAGGCTGTTGCCCCCACGACCCGACCCCGCAACAAGCAGAAGTTGACGGAACGGGAATTATCTGCTTTGAATGATAAAACAGCTCTTTTTTTTTTTTTACTCTTGCTTTAGGTGAAAATGCATTGAGGTGAAAATGCATACAGGTGAAAAGAAAAAGAAGAAAACTCTGACAGACCGCAGTAATATAGATATTTTTCAATGTCAAAGAAAACAAAAATGTGTATTTTTTTCTTTAAAAACTGTATCTGAGCTCAGCCTGCAGATTCAGCTATATATGAATTTTTGATTCAGAATATCAATAATGCATTTTTAAATGAAACAAGGAATTCTTCCTGGGGCCTCCAACACATTTATATACACAAATTTGACTTCCATACAGTGTTTCATTAAAAAATAATTACAGCCTAAAATGGGTAGGGTAATAATCACAGATTCTTTTACATTTCACATAGTGGGACAGCGTCCGTTCAGTCCCGAGTCTTATCCGTCCTTCACATGTTTATAGTCTGAACATCCCACTTGACAACCAGCAGTCGAGGAAACATGTCAAATGACTGTCAGCTGAGACGCGCGAATGGTTCCCCATCCGTCACAGAGCGGTCACACGTCAACATGAACAGAGACATCTCTGTCTCTGTTGTCATGATGACTGATCGGAGTGAAGGGAAATAACGCCAACAGTTAATTGAAGAAACAGTCAAACCTGAGCAGTTACATTATGATCCTACGAGAAGTAACTATCCAGGGTGGAAATAATTAATCAATTAAATGACAGCTGAGTAAAGTTAACATGACAATGAAAGCATATAGCTATAGCAACCGATAGACGTACATTAGGTGACTCGGCAGACAGCCAGAAAAAAAAGAAGAGATGTCATAATTCAATTGAAAATAAGTGCCTAAAATCCTGATTCAGCATTTGAGCAAACCTAAACCATTGGGCATTTGGTAGCTTTTTTCTTCATAAGTATTTCATAGCTTGTCTTGAAGGAAAGCCAATTACACACAAACGGTATGTTTGTTGAGAAGGAGTCTGTTATTTTTGGTGATCACCATTTAAAGATTTTGAGTTTAAGTGATAGGTCATTTAAGTGTAAATGAGTACATCAGGGGAACAGCACATGTTAGAGGTTTTGGGGATAAAGTTCGAGAGGCAAGACTGAGATGGTTTGGACTTGTACAGAGGAGAGAGAGAGAGTACATCGGAAGAAGGATGCTGGATTTGGAACCACCAGAAAAGAGGCCTAGAGGAAGGCCAAAGAGGAGGTTCATGGACACAGTGAAGGAAGACATGAAGATAGTTGGTGTGACCAAAGAAGATGCAGCAGATAGGGTTAGAAGGAAGAGGCTGACTTGCTGTGGCGACCCCTGAAGGGAAATGCCGAAAGAAGAAGAAGAAGAAGTTTAAGTGATAGCACTGTCATGGGTCCATATCGGGAGGGTAGAGGCATTTTATGCTTTTGCCTTTTGGGTTAGGTTGTGTTTTATGCTTGTTTGCTTTTTTACTAGGGCTTGGTTATTGCCAAAGGATGGCTTGGCCATGACAGGTCATTGCAAAAATGGTCGTATCCCTCGTTTTTTTTTCTTTTTCTTTGGGCCAGGACTCCCATCTCTCTCTTCTTCTTTTATTTTTGACTGTTCAATTAATAAATGGTCAAACCATACTTGTTAGTCAGTCATCTTCTTATCCGTCTATCCCTTTCGAGGTTGCGGGGGGTGCAGGAGCCCATCCCGGCCAATTTAAGGCGAAGGGCAGAGTACACCCCGAACAGGTCGCCAGTCTGTCGCGGCATGCTTGTTGGATGGTCTTTTAATTTATTTTACAATATAATTGGTTGAACCCTAACTTACTTGCCCATGATATGCGCTCCCTACCTTTGTCCTGCATATCCGAATCTGAATAAGCTGAATAATCAACAAGACCGGCTGCAGATAGCGACTCTGAAATAGGACCACCATGAGGCACCTTCTTTGCATGGATGACATCAAGCTGTAAAAGTAACTGAGACATAAACTCATGGATTCACACCTCAAGGATCCACAGGAGTAACTTTGGAATTTCATTTGGGCTGGAGTTACAAGTCCTCTGGGACACAATATGCAATGACAACATGTGAAAGGCAAAAAGAAGGGCAGTAACATCCACATATCTCTAAATTATAGCACAGGTCCCAAGAAGCCAGCTCAATAGCAAAAACACAACTCTTGCAATAAACAGCTACATCCTTTCTGTGATCAGATGCCCGTTCCGTTCCGTCATCTTCCACTTGTTCCGGGGTCGGGAACAGCCTCAGCAACAGCCTCAAACGGGTAGCCCAGGCCTCTCTCCTGGCTGCATCCTCCAGCTCACCCGGAAGGATCCCAAGTCTTTCCTTGGCCAGCTGAGAGACATAGTCTCTCCAGCGGGTCCGGGGTCTGGTCAGGATGCTTGGGGGGCATCCGGACCAGATGCCCGAACCACCCCATCTTGCTCCTCTCGACCTGGAGGAGGAGTGCTCGACACCTAGCTCCTCCCGGATGGCATAGCTCCTCACCCGATCTCTGAGTGAGAGCCCAGCCACCCTGCGGAGGAAGCTCATTTCGGCCGCTTGTACCCGCGATCTCAGTCTTTCTGTCACCACCCACAGCTGGTGACCATAGGCGAGGGTAGGAACGTAGATCGACTTGTAAATCGAGAGCTTTGCTTTTCGGCTCAGCTCTCTCTTTACCACGACGGACCGATGCAGCGTCCTAGTTATTGCTGATGCCGCACCGATCCGCCTGTCGATCTCCCGCTCCATCCTTCCCCCACTCGTGAACAAGACCCCAAGATACTTAAACTCCTCCACTTGGGGCAGATACCCTGCAGGAATAATAAAGTACCCAGAGAAAGGGATATGGACCAGAGATGTTAAGACACTGAAGCTTCTCAGAATACATGAGAGATCCCACTCCAAATCCAGCATCAAGAGACTTGCAGTAAGGAAGAAGACTGAGGATTAGTGAGTGTGATCACCACAATCCAGGATGTGAAATTCAGAATCCAGTCGGACATCCGTCAAGGACGAAACCCCAATGTGCTCAATGAATGTCTCAACCAGTAGAGAACATAGAATGAAGTGCTGATGGAGGAACTGTCATGGGAGGACAAGCCCCTACATGTTATGTACCACAAGAAAATCACTGCAGTGGCTGATCTCCAGAAATCCTACCAATGGCCCAAAAAATCTTTAGGACAGAATCAAGGCTCTCATTTTGGCTACACAGAAGCAGACCCTAGGCACAAGAGTCAGCCCGACATGAAAGACAAAACCCAAGGTGGAGGTTGTGCAAAAAGACCAATCAAGGCAATCCAGTACATAACCAAAGGCCGAAAGAAGCTGGAAGGGAAAGCATAAATGGAACGCCATAACGAGATATTCCAAAATAGTATACAGGAACATCTGTAGAGACTTAAAACTAAAAGACAAAATGTGAAACTCCTCCAAACGATCCTACCCGATTGTACCTAGTACTTCAGTTAATTGAACGAGGACATGGCTAACTACGGCAGTTTGACGATGACCTGCTCTTTAATTCTTTCGACGCTTTAAGTTGAATTCTAACATACGGGAATGGAGAAAAAAAAAAACGTTTAGGCTGGCGGTAAAACCAAATCTGCATTTAGATTTTAAAATTTTCAGAGAACAGGAAAGTAGAAACTAAATTAAACTGTGATCAAACTTTGTCTGATTGTTTTTGTAGATAGTTATTTCCATTTTTTTTTCATTTGGTAAAAGAAAATTGTGAATGTTATTTTTTTTTTCTTTTTAATTGTGACTACGATTTCAATTAATTATAATAATAGTAATAGAAAATCCACCTTTTCAGCAATTACCAGGTGGTGATTATTTCACAGAGTTTTTTTGGTAAATTTGGTAAATTGGCCAATTTTGTGTGTATTAATGTCTTTGTATGTGTGTGTGGTTGAGCAGAAAGAAGGAACCAGAACACATCAGTTTTTACCTATTTGGGGTTTTTTTGTTTTATTTATTTTTTTTCAGATTACATTTTTGCAGAGGTTATTCATCAGTTTTTGGATGCCGAAGCTCTGTTTCTTTGGTGTCCAGCGACCAAACAACGCCACACTATTTTTAACATATCAAACAGTTCATTGTTGTTTTTGGCCGCCATCTAAGTTTTCGCTTTAGTCTTCGTCTTTGGACACATATTAATTTAAGTTTTAGTCACGTTTGTGTCATCTCTTTATATTTTCGTTTTAGTCACGTTTCAGTCAACGAAAACCCAAAAGAGTTTTCGTCTAGAACGTTTTTAGTCTAGTTTTGGTGTAAAAAAACAAAAAAACTTACTTTAACAATTGTGTCTTTATTACTGAGAATGATGCAGGTTATTTGTTTAAAAAAAAAAAAAAACTCTACTGAGCTTTTACTTGCGCAAAAACAGCAAACATTGTAAAACAACGTAAAATAAATAGAAATTTTTCCGTGAGTGAGGAACGTTGTAACTTATTCATACTTAAAAATGACACCTCTTAAACACCCTGTAAACAAAGTAAACACTGCATTGTGTCTTTAAATCAGTGGTTAGCGCAACCAAGCTAACTAGGAAGTTAGCAGCGCCGACAAGCTAGCATTAGCTTGAAGTTAGCATGCTGTTTGCGCAAAATATGTGGAAAACTTTAAGTTTCTGACCTCAAGCTCCGTTGCTGCTGTTTTCACCGTGGTTTGTGACTTCCTCGTGGCTGCAGGTGTGTTGTGTAGACGGTGTGAACGTGCAGCATTGTGGGGGGCGTGCTGCCGTGAGAGACAAATGCAGCCGCTGTGTTTTTTTTCTTTTCACAGACAGAAATGTGAAAGTCTGACGTCTATTTTGTTACATTTTGTCTCGTCAACAGAAACTTGCAAACGTCTCGTCACATTTTCGTCACCAAAATGTCGCATTTATTTTGTTATTGTTATGTCATCGTCATGAAAAAATGCGTTGTTAACAAAATCCTTTAGTTTTCGTCATCGTTGACGAAAACAATATTGCTGTTAATCAATCGTTTCTATTATTCACAAAAACCCAGTAGAAAACATTAAGTTGTTTTCCAACTTTTACTGGTTGTTCTGATGGAAATAGTTTGGAGAGAAAATCAGAAAAAGCCTCAAAGGCATTTCCCAAAAAGTTGTGTTCATTGCACAATTCAAGTTATTTATAGGACGCTACATTTCTTTAGCTAAAAGGTCAGTTTCTGCTCCAACCAATCAGCTCTCACACCAGTCCTCCCACTTTCCCTAGTTATGAAACATTCCGGCCAGTCCAGCATCTGTGCTTGAACCCACATGGCTCATGTTGACCTTGAGGTCACTTTTAACCAACTGCTTGTTGGACTCTGATAAAGGGCAGGTCCACATGACTTCAACACAGAGGTCACATAATTCCCAATGTAATTATGGTGGATATAAATACCGGTAATTACACTCTGTCCTCGGTATGAGACGTCCATCTGACTCTCAACTTTGGCCTCCTGCCTACAGGAGAAACAAGAACGCTGGTGAAAATGAAAGTTTTTCTCTTTTCTGTTCACATTAATTAAGAGGAGAAAGTTTGGAGGAACTGATTTTGAAAAATGGATTTTATTTGACCTTTTCCACCCATTTCCAGCTTGTTTTTATTTTCTGATGCCACCTAGACACAAAAACAGATCATAAAATTTAAAAAGCATTTTTTTTTTTATAATAACACTGCTTTAAAATAATTTTTAGTTTGTATTATACGGTGCTGTGATTTCCAAAGTTCATTTTAATTAAGAATAGTGCTGTTAGTGGATTAAAAAAATAATCAAATTAATTACAAGATTTTGTAATTAATTAATCAAATTAATCAAATTTTAATGTCATATTTGCTAAAGGTCTCCTGATAAAGAATTTGAATTTTAGGATATTAAATAATTGTACTATATGACTAATCAATTGAATACAGTAAGAAGAGAAGATTTTAAATCCAATTTATCATTGGTGAACTGTGCCTCATGAGGTTAGGTGCATTATTAAAAAAAGTAAAACTAGGGGTTAAACAAGGGTTTGGGGTTCGTTCTTATCTTCAACGAGAGAAATTGGCCTGCAATCAGCAGCAACCCACTTTGCGATAGTATTTGTCAATTTCTCTGTTGTGGATTTGCTCATTCGCTTGCCAAATTCAGCTAGCTTGATTTGGCGGAGCGAGCTCCCGATAGCCACACTTGCAACAGAGGAACTTGCCTGAACATGTTTTGTATTTAGATGGTATGTCAGGCCTCGCCCGGAAATGGGTGGAATGCCGCCTACGGGTCAGGGACAGGGTCCTGCCCCAAGTGGAGGAGTTTAAGTATCTCGGGGTCTTGTTCACGGGTGGGGGAAGGATGGAGCGGGAGATTGACAGGCGGATCGGTGCGGCATCAGCAATAACTAGGACGCTGCATCGGTCCGTCATGGTAAAGAGAGAGCTGAGCCGAAAAGCAAAGCTCTCGATTTACAAGTTGATCTACGTTCCAACCCTCACCTGTGGTCACCAGCTGTGGGTGGTGACCGAAAGAATGAGATCGTGGCTACAAGCGGCCGAAATGAGCTTCCTCCGCAGGGTGGCTGGGCTCTCACTCAGAGATCGGGTGAGGAGTTCTGCCATCCGGGAGGAGCTCGGTGTCGAGCCGCTCCTCGTCTAGGTCGAGAGGAACCAGAAGGGGGGGTTCAGGCATCTGGTCAGGATGCCCCCCGAGCGCCTTGCAGGCGAGGTGTTTCGGGCATGTCCCACCGGGAGGAGACCAAGGGGCAGACCCCAGACCCGCTGGAGAGACTATGTCTCACAGCTGGCCGGGGAACGACTTTCGGATCCTTCCAGGTGAGCTAGAGAATGCAGCCGCGGAGAGAGAGGCCTGGGCTGCCTGTTTGAGGCTTTGCCCCTGCGACCTGACCCCGAAACAAGCGGAAGATGACGGGACGGAACGAACGGTATGTCAGGTTGGAGTTGCTCTGGTGGTAGGAGAACTTGTTTTTGCAAAAACTACAAATTTCTACGTTTTTATTCATTGTTCCGTCTTTATAATTTTTGTATAACAACTTGCCGTTCAGTGGCCTGACTGTCTCATCCTCCTGAGTCTTGTCCTAGTCTGTTGTGTTTGACCACTGCTGCCTTTTATATTTTCCAGTGCAGGCGATGTAACATGAC
This sequence comes from Neostethus bicornis, assembly GCA_902685375.1. Lineage (NCBI taxonomy): Eukaryota > Metazoa > Chordata > Actinopteri > Atheriniformes > Phallostethidae > Neostethus > Neostethus bicornis. The sequence goes on along the minus strand of CACRXE010000076.1, from coordinate 5,016,282 downwards.
CGAGAAGACTACGGGTCCTTCAATGAGCCAAAATTAAAATGCACAAGCATTGGCTCGCTACCGCTATCAGGTCATAATCAATTGCATTATTTTTTTAACGCATTATTTTTTAACGCATTAAAATGCGGCGTAATGGGGCGTTAAAATGACAGCACTAATTAAGACATTAGACAGTAACAAAACATTTCAACAAATTTTAGCACATAAGAAAAAAGTTTACTTTTAAGAGGGAAGAGTGAGACATCATTTCATGTGACAGACACTTAAATAAGGAGAAATCTAAAGTAGAAAAAGCAGGGAAGCAAACAGATCAATTCCACATCGTTGACTAAAGTTGAAGAGAAATGATTTAGATTTACGTTGGGGAATAATTAGCATGTGGGGTTTGACAAGGAAGAGAAATGAAGTTTGTCAGCTCGTCTGTTACCATGAATCAATTCCAGAATTGAGTTAAAGTTCAGATGCATTTCACTCAGCTTGTTTCTTCCTGGTGAAATCACGATGAGATGTTTGCAGCATAAGTAAGCACAAACTTAACATGAAAGACAAATCCAGCAGAAAGAGCAGAGAGATGGAAGGAAAGAAACAGCAACTGAGAGAAACAGAGAGCTAATGAAGTTTAATCACAGCCGGCAGTTTCTAATGAGATGTTTTCGTGTCCTCATTACGTCAAAGTGACTCGCTCTGTTAGAACAAGAGCGGACCCGACTGGAGACGAACCGGCTTTCTGTAAACTCTTTTTACTTTTCCCTCGTTCCTTTGACCAGCAAAAACTCAACAGAGTCACATGTTTGTGGTTATGCACCTTTGGCATTTACTTAATCGACTAAAACATAAATCTAGAGGTTGGTAATGACAATTATTAACAAGAACAAATATTTTAAGAAAAGTTTGAACCCCGTCCTTGTTCCTATTGGCAAATGTAATTACCTCGACTACATAAAGAGCGCAATTGTAGCTGAATTCCATTTAGTTTCTGTCATAAAGCCATAACTCGCTGCACTGGCAGAGCTATTGTACAGTTTGCTTTCCCATAATGAAGCAAATTAATCTTGTGATTCACATTTACTCAAAGGCAGAAAGACTCTTCAGATCTGACCTCCACTGCCTCACGAGTTTCAGCCACAATGTGCACGGTCTAGTGCAACCAGTGCAGCAAACACAATGCTGATATGGTACGTTCTACCTTTCAGTTGAAACTAAAGTGTTGTTTAGTAAGTTTATAGGGTTTATAAACTTTTGTAAATCTACTTTAACCCTTTGACAGGCAATTTTTTTTCACCTTTCTTACTCTGAACACTTTTAAACAAACAGGAAACTTTGTGTGTGAAAAACTGATCCATTTATGCTGCGGTAGATGAGTAGATGAGTTTCAGGTGTGACTTGTTGCAGCTCCCGGCTGCGTCCGCCCCACTCCACACACACACACAGTCAAACAGGGACAAGAGCGAGAGGGGAAACAGGACACAGAAGGACGCAACTAATCTCCTAACACTAACGTGAGCTGCCACGAACGTTTTCGGCCGTTTTGTCCGATAACTAGTGTGGCAGCTTCTAGCCACTACGCCCTGGGTTTAGGATTAAGACACCAAATCTGCTAGCAGTCAGTCCAAGAGCAAGCAGTCACTGTGCTGACCTTCTTCCAAAGTATGCCTCTTTCATGGAATTGAGGATTGAGTACGTGTGATGTATTGAACGCATGAAGCTGGAAACAGGCAATCATGGCCTAGTTTGATTTTGCCTAGCAACCACCTTACCAACCATAAGTGAGCATTTTCTAAGTAGCGTACAGATATTACATAGATGCAGGTATTAACTTGAATAACTTGTACATTGGGACAAATTTGTTACTGTTAAAACTACAGTAACAAATCTAGAATAGTGACTGAGTCGTGGTTGTTGATTTTTCAATAGAAATCTACGGTTGTTGAGACTTTTTGGAACCAAGGGTACTTCTACCTGGGAAGCTGGAGAACACGGCTTAGTAAGTTCTGTAACTTTATACTTTTCAGCTGTTGATCTCAGCAAAAAAAATCTCCAACCTTTTCTGACATCTTGAATGGTTTCTCAGGAGTTTGGTTGCTATGTGCAATGACGATTCTTCATCAGTAAAAAACAGTTTGGAAGAACTCTGGAGAAGCTCAAAAAACCAACATAAATCGGTATAAATCATCTTGTGGTTCATACTTCTCATGGGTCTCAGTTCTGAGATTGACACAGGCAACTTTAAATTAAGAGTTTTGCAAAACAGTGCATTTTTTTATTTTTAGATTATTACAACTTTTTGATTATTACAACTCTGAGCCCTTTGCTGTTTACCATGGTGATGGACAGGCTGACAGACGAGGTCAGACAGGAATCCCCGTGGACAATGATATTTGCAGATTAGATTGTGATCTGTAGTGAGAGGAGGGAAGAGGTGGAGGAAAAGCTGGAGAGGTGGAGGTTTGCACTAGAAAGAAGAGGAATGAAGATTAGTCAGAGTAAAACAGAGTACATGTGTGTGAATGAGAGGGATCCAAATGGAAAAGTGAGGTTACAGGGAGAAGAGATAAAGAAGGTGGAAGATTTTAAGTACTTAGGATCAACAGTCCAGAGCAATGGAGAGTGTGGAAAAGAGGTGAAGAAGCGTGTTCAGGCAGGCTGGAACGGGTGGAGGAAAGTATCAGGTGTGTGACAGAAGAGTTTCAGCTAAAATGAAAGGGAAAGTGTACAAAACCATGGTGAGACCGGCCATGCTGTTTGGTCTAGAGACAGTAGCACTGAAGAAAACACAGGAAACAGAGATGGAGGTAGCAGAGATGAAGATGCTGAGGATCTCTCTGGGAGTGACCAGGATGGACAGGATCAGAAATGAGTATATCAGGGGAACAGCACATGTTAGAGGTTTTGGGGATAAAGTTCGAGAGGCAAGACTGAGATGCTTTGTGCATGTTCAGAGGAGAGAGAGAGTACATCGGCAGAAGGATGCTGGATTTGGAACCACCAGGAAAGAGGACTAGAGGAAGACCAAAGAGGAGGTTTATGGATGCAGTGAAGGAAAACATGAAGATAGTTGGTGTGACCAAAAAGGATGCAGCAGATAGGCTTAGATGGAAGAAACTGACTTGCTGTGGCGACCCCTGAAGGGAAATGCTGAAAGAAGAAGAAGATTATTGCAACTTTTTACGGGGAAATGAGGTAAAAGTTTTTTTTTTGACAAATGTCTAAATTTAGGACAAATGCCTAAATACGTACTGTATGTATCTGACGTTAGTCATTTTTCATTAAAAGTTTGAACCACAAACTATTTAATTATCCCTTGTTGTTTAGCCAAAGAAGCATCAAACATTTTCTTTAATTACTCATGCAGAAAGAACTTCATCATAAAAGCTGTGAAACGGAAATGAAAGTTTGTCGAAATTTTCATGGCTCTTTTCTTTTATTCTCTTTAGAATTAATTTGTGAACTGAATCAAGCTACAGTTTTGTTTTTTCTGTAAATTAGTAATTAGTTTCCAGAAAAACTAACAAAAACAACTAAGCAGTGTTCAAAATTACTGTTACCCAAATTGTAGTGCAAATGGAAAATATTAGATATCAGATTTTTTTTTTTTTGTATAGCATTAATAATTAAAGATAATTAATTCATCTTCTGCGCTATTTTTTTTTTTTAAGACCTGCTATGACTGTGGTGGCATCAGTCATCCTGTTCGGTGTGGTCTGCTGGAGCAATAGCATCACAGAAAGGGAGAGGAGGCAGCTGGACAGAATTATCAAGAAGTCCAGCTCTGTCCTGGGCAGCTATCTAGACTCAGTGTGGGAGGTGGGTGACAGAAGGGTGCTGAAGAGACTGACATCCATGCTGGACAACAAGTCCCACCCCCTGAAGGACACTCTGTCTGCACTAAAAAGCAGCTTCAGTGGCAGACTGCTCCACCCTCGCTGTGTGAAGGAGAGATTCAGTAGGTCGTTCCTTCCTTCTGTTGTGAGACTCCACAATGAGCAATTTTAACCATGCGCTCTTTTCGCTGTTTCTCACCAGAACTGTGCGGTAGCTCACTCACTTTGAATGCATATTTTTGTCCTTAGTCTATTTTGTCTTTTTTTTGTTTTGTTTTGTTTGTGCATACTTGTCGTGACCTTTTTTTTTCTTCCTGTGCCTATTCTGTTGCATACTGTAATTTCTTCATCGTTGGACAAATAAAGGTATTCTTACTTTTTTTTTTTACAGTTTTAAGCACACACGTAAAATGGCCATGTCTGACTTGAATATGCAGGCAAAATTAACTTCAGAAATAGTAACAGGCCAGTTACCCTTCCGGTTCACTGTTTGTACAGCCAATCAACATGAAGAACTGGGGCTTAGAAATAAATACAATATAGAAAATAAAGCCAGAATTTTTCAGTAACAAAAATCCTCCAAACAGCATGGCTGTTTCAACCATGTTGAAGTGAGAGACCACCGTTTTCCAATTATTAGCAAAATAACTGTGAAGCTACATTTCTATGTTTGGTCTGATGTGAACTTGGCCTTCTGAGGGAAAGATGGCTCAGTGGCAAGGGTGAGGATCCTGTAACCAAAAGGGTTTCGGTTCGAATCCCTGCCTAGAGTTCATGCCGAGATGCCCCAGAGCAAGACACAGAACCCCTAATTGCTCCTGATGGTGGTTTGCACTTTGCATGGTTGCTTCCACCATCAGTTATGAATGTGTGTATGAATGGGTGAGTGTAATGCACTTTGAGAACCAACGCAGCTTGACTACTTTAACCGTCATGCAATTTAAGTAGAATCCATTTACCAGGACCAGGACTCAATCCAGGGGGCTAAAAACCCATACCTGAGTAGGATCTTATACTACTGTAACAATATGCAAAGTCTTAAATGTTTTTTTTTGTGTGAGCTATAAACTATTGAAAATATGGGAAAGAGACAAAAAAGACTGCAAAACCACTGATGTCTTGTTTATGTACACCAACACAACGTTTAGATGGAACGTGTCGCTATGTCACTTTAATATTCTTTTTCAGATAAAGTTTTTGTGGTTTCATATTTGACAAGCTTTGAATTTTATGTTCAATTTTAATGTGGTATTGTGACAAATAAAACAAGAAAATATAAGACATACAAAACAGCCCATAAGTGAATTATTCAGCAAAGTAGTTTTTTTTTTTTTTCTTCCTAGTCGTAAACAGCAGGCTGAGAAGCAGCAACAAAAATGATAAAACAGTTGGGGAAAAAACACCAATTAAACATTTTGGAGGAGGTATAGTGACCTCTTTGGTTCCCTGTTCCTGCAGCGCTTCATCACTCCGGCAGCTTTCCCAGTCTCAAACTGCTTTAATAAGACCACAACTTCCCCCTTATCGCTAATAAAGCCTCTCACAGTGCAGCTGCCAGATCTGCTGAGAGCTTCTTTTTCTCATCGTAGACATTAGAACCTTCCGAGAAATTTGACAGCGGAATAAAAAATGGCTGTTCACACACACATCTGGAAAGCAGGTTTAAAAGAGAACGTTGGTTTCATCTCTTTTTTTTTGGTTTCAACCAGAAAAAACTTGTCAAAATAATAATAATGATAAAAAAAAACATTTCCAAACAAATTTAATTAATTAATAGCTACCAAAAATAGCAATGGCTCAGTAGTTGCTTCCGCAGAAAAAGATAATGGTTCAAAAACACAAACTCATGTTACAAATATCAATTAGTGCAGCAAACAAATATCATTTCCAGCTAACTGTGTTTACTGCTCGGGCCGATACATTAGGAGGGAAATAAAATTACCGGTTGTCAGCATCCGTTTCTCTTTAAGTGAGCTGCAACCACACCAGATTCTCAGTTCTCTGTCCTCCACTCAACTCCATCAAGGTAACGATGAAGAGACACTATTTGTCCTCACGCACAGGACAGGAATCAGCTCAAGGCCATGAGCTTTTCTGTTCGTGCTGTTTTTTTCTACTCCATCACATTGCTTAAAGAAAAGAACCAATCAGACGCCGGTTCTCTGTATGTTTAACCTTCAGCTTTGCATTCATACATGGGACAAAGAGAGTGTGTGTGTTTGGTGAGATGTACCAAACAGACTCCTGCAGGTATGATGTTCTCTCTCTCCTGTGGAGGATGATGAGTCGTCCGCTGGCCTCGTCACGGATAACTGTTCGGATTTCTTTTTGGCTTCAATCAAGAGTGTTTTGTAGCAGTTATTGAGGCCTGACCGGCTGACCCGGGAGCTTTGGCCTCATTGTTTTCTTGTGTGATGTCGATAAATACCCCAGCTGTCCGTCTGACCTCTAATAGAGTCTGAGGGCTACAACCTGCAGATGCTCTGCAGGAAGTTGATCTGGAATATTTAGTGTTTGCAGTAGCTCTGACTTTTTGCAGAACTCTTGAATGCCCTGAAATAGCTGCTAATGTTCAATACAAAAGTCTGATGACATTAAGAGAAAATGTAATACTCCACCAATAGTATTGACAACTTAACCTGGAAAGCCAGATGAAATCTTGCCATTTTTGGGACTTCCCAAATTTGAAATTCTATCTGGCCATTTTCCAGTAGATTGGTTTGCAATCCAACCAGTGGGTTAACAGCCCAATCACAAAGCAGATATGTTGAAGAAAGGGGGACACCAGACAAGTCACAACTAATTCCCGAACATCTCCCAAAGATGGAGATGGGCTGCACAGTGGTTAGCACAGTTTTTTTTTTTTTTTTTTTTTTTGAAACTTGAAACTTTTTTATTTCGGACTCAGTCTCCTATAACATTATATACATTAACAAAAACAAATCCTCATATTCAAATGATACAGGTGACCAAGAACAGGCTGAAGCAAAAAAAATGCTTGTGTGCCCAAAAAAACTAGCTTTTACAACATAGGTAACCTTGAAACAAATTTACAGAAAAGATGGAAAAAAGGAAAAAAATGACACAAATCACAAAATTTAGTAACTTTCAAAAATAAATTGTGAGAGTTTCTTTTTAAAAAATTTAAACGAAACACATTCTTTTATATCTTTAGTTATAAAATTATTCCATAAATGAGGTCCAACATAAGATAAACACCTTTGTCTGAACCCTTTTCTGGTTTGGGGTAAAATAAATTTACAGTCATCTCTGAAATCATAAACAGTTTGTTGAAGTTTAAAGTATTTTTGTATATTTACGGGTAAAACATTGAACTTAGCTTTAAACATAAATTGAAGTACTTTGAAATGATGTAAGTTGCCTCACAGCCAAAAGGTTGGGGTTCAAATCGAAGGCGGAGGCTTGAAACACTGGCTTTTCTGTGTGGAGTTTGTTTGGTCTTCCTATGTACAGTATGTGTGGGTTTTCTACGGGTACTCTGGGATCTCTCTGGGAGTGACCAGGATGGATAGGATTAGAAATGAGTAAATCAGGGGAACAGCACATGTTAGAGGTTTTGGAGAGTCAGAGAGGCCAGACCGAGATGGTGTGGACATGTGCAGAGGAGAGAGAGTACATCAGAAGAAGGATGCTGAATTTGTAACCACCAGGAAAGAGGGCTAGAGGAAGACCAAAGAGGAGGTTCATGGATACAGTGAAGGAAGACATGAAGATAGATGGCGTGACCGAAGAGGATGCAGCAGATAGGGTTAGATGGAAGAAACTGACTTGTTGTGGCGACCCCTGAAGGGAAATGCCGAAAGAAGAAGAAGAGGCCTCCGATTTCCTCCCACCCTCCAAAAACATGCATGTTAGGTCAATTGGCCGCTAAGAAATTGCCCCTAGAAGTGAGTGAGTGGGTGTGCGGATGAGACTTAGAAAATTGTAGATCTAGTCACATATCATTGGGGACATACCGAAAATACTTTAAAGGCCTTTGTTCGTGTCCTTTGTTTGAATTAGAGGCTACTCACTCGTAATTGGCTAATACAGAATAAATTGTATTTTTTGTGAGTAAATACAGTTTTCAAAGCAGACTTTTCAATTTCATGCAGATCAGTGTTATAAGTTCCACAGAAATTCTTGGGATTTTTTTGTGAAATGTTCAAAAGCTACTTTCCGTTCTGTTCCGTTCCATCATCTTCCGCTTGTCCCGAGGTCGGGTCGCGGGGGCAACAGCCTCAAACGAGCAGCCCAGGCCTCTCTCTCTCTGGCTGCATCCTCTAGCTCACCTGAAAGGATCCCAAGTCGTTCCCCGGCCAGCTGTGAGACATAGTCTCTCCAGCGGGTGCGGAGTCTGCCCCTTGGTCTCCTCCCGGTGGGATGTGCCCAAAACACCTCGCCCGCGAGGCGCTCGGGGGGCATTCTGACCAGATGCCCAAACCACCCCATCTGGCTCCTCTCGACCTGGAGGAGGAGCGGCTCGACACCGAGCTCCTCCCGGATGGCAGAGCTCCTCACCCGATCTCTGAGTGACGGCCCAGCCACCCTGCGGAGGAAGCTCATTTGACGGTGGCCGCATGGTTAGCGCGTTCGCCCGCGGACCGGAAGGTCGCGGGTTCGCGTCCCACGGAGAGCACGTCTAGGGTCCTTGGAGAAGACACCTAACCCCCACTTCTCCCACCATTGGCGCCATTGAAGGGCAGCCTGCTGCGGTGTAAGGAGTGCAGCAAACAAATTTCCCCGGTGAGGGATGAATAGAGTAATACAAAATAAATAAAAAAAATAAACAAAAAATTTCGGCCGGTTGTACCCTGCGATCTCATTCTTTCGGTCACCACCCACAGCTGGTGACCACAGGTGAGGGTTGGAACGTAGATCGACTTGTAAATTGAGAGCTTTGCTTTTCGGCTAAGCTCTCTCTTTACCACGACGGACCGATGCAGCGTCCTAGTTATTGCTGATGCCGCACTGATCCGCCTGTCGATCTCCCGCTCCATCCTTCCCCCACTCGTGAACAAGACCCCGAGATACTTAAACTCCTCCACTTGGGGAGTAGTCAAAAGCTACTTGACTGTGAAAAACTGAGGAAGTGAAACATACAGTAGAATGAAGGTGATTCAAACACTGAGTTCATATTTCCAATAAAACATTGGGTTTACTGCTAAAGCACAGTCAAGACAGAATTCTCAGAAATTCCATTACAATCAAAATTGTTTCTGCATTTCTCCAGGAACAATTATGTCATTGGAGATTGGAAATTCCAGTAATCATTTTTCTCAAAATTGGGTTGTTTCACAAGACAAACTATTTCAGTAAAAATAAAAATTACATTTGTTTTCCAGACCTGGATTCTAGATGACTTTGATTATTTATTTGTATTTGAAGTCCATAAGGTTGAGGTAATGAGAAAAAAGTAAAAAAAATACTTCTGAAAAACCTTATTTGCTGTACTTGTGCAATTTTATTTTTTAGCGCACAATCAAAACTAAGGAAAAAAATCCTACTGTGTTTTGATTAAATTCATAATCATGGTTTAGAAACTTTCCTCAGAGAAATCAGACAAAGTGCTTCCCAAACGATATGCCGGGCGATTGTAGCCACGACAATGCATAGTTTCTGATGATTGTATTTGAACATAGCAGGAGTCCTTTGGGAGCTCTAGTTCAAGTTGTGTTTGTTATTAGAAAATAACAAGAGAAGGAGGTTCTTAAAATTGAACATAAGTTTTCGGTGTATGACAAAGTAAGATAAAAATTTAAAAACAACAAAAACAAGAGAATAGGATGGTGGTACGTAAGATAATAATAACTTAGATGAAATCCAGTCTAAAATTGAATAATATTCAAATGAACACTTTTTAAAATATGATCCAATTAACCCACACAAGACAAATTAGGTGTAATTATCCGGCTATCCAATTTTAATTATTTAACTGTTTTTTAAAGTGTCAACCATTGACACGTGCTATTATGTAAGGTTTACCTGCAATTTATCTTTACATACTTAATTCATTACTCTACAAGGAAATTTCCCCATTTTTTTCCCATTCATTGATTGCACCAGTGGTGGGAGAAATGGGGGGTTAGGTGTCTTCCACAAGGATAACTAGACAAGAGCTCAGTGGGATTCGAATCAGTGAACTCCTGTTCTAAGGTCGAACTTTCTATTACTGGGATAAGTGACTGTGTTTCTCAAAACGTGACGCTTTATTTGTTTTTTAAGTCAGCAAGGTTTCATGCTCTTCCCTAACTGCAACAGAGTGGCAAATCTAGACCCAACTAAATTTCGCACATGGCCAGGGAAGGCTTCATGATCCTCTTGGTTGAGCTGGAGGATGTGGCCAAGGTGACGGAGGTCTGGGCTTCCTAGTGAAGGATGACATGACAGATTCTGCGCATGAAGACTACCAAAGGTATGAAGATCTGGCAGGGTATGAAGATCTGGCAGAACAGCTTTTGAGGCTCTTACCACCACAACTCAGTCCCGTATGAAATTGGATGAAAACAGAATAGTTTTCTGTTTATTATGATGTATTCCAGCCTCTTCCAGCTACCAAAAACGAGACATTAGTTTGATGATTAGAATTTAATGCCTGTAGACACGAGTAAGCATTTCATTGGTTGTGTCTTTATGACCCTGCTTCAGATGGTGACCTGTTCAGGATGTACCGTACAAATTGCTTGCAAAAATTCCTGGATACTCTCAAGCAAATTCAAAGTCCTGAAAGACATTGAACAGTTTTGAAAATGCAATGCGAAAAATTTAATCTTGTAAGTAAGCTGAAAATACTGAAGAATTTCAGAATTTGCAATTGAAATAATTCACCAAAAACAGTTTTTAAAACAAATTATTACATCATTATAACAATAACAATTCTGTTTCTGGAAACTAAAACAGAAAGGGTATTTGAAGCCGCCCTTATTCAAATTTGATCAATGAGGCAAAAGAGATTTTAATCACCTCAGAAGATTATTGCAGATAAATGATGACTTCAACTTATGTGAATTATTTATTAGTTAAAGAAAAAAAAACTGAATCAATGTAAATAATAATGGTTAAAATGTCTTAAACACTATTTTTGTAATACACATATGACATACCCAAAATCAGACAAAAAAAATAAAAAAAATTGCCCTTTGAGAAAAAGGGCAACAATGTCTGTATTTTTATTCTGGTAACATGCACACAAGGAATTTGGAGCCTCCAGGCTTTTTACCACAAAGTGAAAGAAAAAGTTTGGTGAATCAGACTTTATACAGGCACACCGAAAATTCTCTGGCTTTAAAAATGATGCTAAATTACAAATGAAAATACTTATTTTTAAATTAAAGTGATGAAAAAAAAGAGCAAATTATAAATATAAATATACAGACCAGATCAAAGTCTTCTTCTTCTTTCGGCATTTCCCTTCAGGGGTCGCAACAGCAAGTCAGTTTCTTCCATCTAACCCTATTTGCTGTATCCTCTTTGGGTCACACCAACTATCTTCATGTCTTCCTTCACTGCGTCCATGAACCTCCTCTTTGGTCTTCCTCTAGTCCTCTTTCCTGGTGGTTCCAAATCCAGCATCCTTCTTCCTATGTACTCTCTCTCCTCTGCACATGTCCAAACCATCTCAGTCTTGCCTCTCGAACTTAATCCCCAAAACCTCTAACATGTGCTGTTCCCCTGATGTACTCATTTCTAATCCTGTCCATCCTGGTCACATCCAGAGAGATTCTCAGCATCTTCATCTCTGCTACATCCATCTCTGTTTCCTGTCTTTTCCTCAGTGCCACTGTCTCTAGACCAAACAGCATGGCCGGTCTCACCACGGTTTTGTACACTTTCCCTTTCATTTTAGCTGAATGACTAGATCAGCTGAATGACCAGAACAAAATCTTAAGACCAATTCAAAAATAGCTGGACTTTACCTTTTGCGCGTTGGAATCTTAACAAAGTTTTAAGTAGAGCAAAAGCAAGAAGGGGTGAATAAGAAAAAAAAACTTGGAAAAAGCAACGTATTGAAAATAACTAGTAAACTGAAATGGGTTGCTTATCATCTGATCAAAAGTTCAAGACCATTGAACCACTTAGTGGTTAGAGCGTTCGCCTGCGGACCGGAACTCCGGTCCGCAGGCGAACGCCTTGTTGTTTTTGTTTGTTTAAAAAATGCCTTTATTGCAGAAAAAGTTGTGGAATTAAATCCCACGAATGTTTGTCCTTAATAAAACTGATGCTGCGGAACTCCGGTCCGCAGGCGAACGGTCGCGGGTTCGCATCCCACTGAGTGTACATCTTGGGTCCTTGGAGAAGACACCTAAACCCCCATTCCTCCCACCATTGGCGCCATTGTGGGCAGCCTGCTGCGGTGTAAGGAGTGCAGCACACAAATTTCCCCGATGAGGGATGAATAGAGTGAGTAAACACAAAAAAATAAAAATAAAAGAACTTAGAAAAGAAACGAATCAGAAAAAACATTTTCATTAGCGAGAGTAACGAGAGTGATGCTCCTCTCCTTAAAGAAGTCCTTCATCAAGTAAGCTTTGTTAACTGCAGTGCTGTCCTGTTGAAATACCCAGCTGTGACCGCACAGACGAGGGTCTCAACCATGAGAGATGTTGCCATTTAATGACCCTCTAGCACCTGAAGCTCCAATGTTCCACTGAATAAAAAACCGCACCGGATCATGATGTGTGTGTATAACGTAAAACTAAAAAGTACGATGGGCATGATTATTCAGACCCCCTGAGTCAACACTTAGTTGAACTGCATGTTGCACCATTTACAGCTGCCAGGTTTTTTTTTAGTAAAAAAAAGGAAACAATGAAAACTCACTCTTTTCAGTGAAAGCTTTTTGATTACTTTATGGGATACTTTTTTTAAAGCATTGTGGACATGATTGCACCTGCCAAACATTAACCTGGCAAATTTCAGCTGAAAGCTTCCTTGCTTCTTTATGTGGTTTTAGAGTTTATTGTACTTTTCTGTTTCTCCATCAAACACATTAGTCCATTATGTCTTCGAGTTCTCCCCAGGAAACAAAGGGTCCTGAGGGTTCAGGAAGTGAACAAAATTTTTTTATGTTCTAAATATGTGTGCGGTAATTACACTTCTACAAGCAGCGTTCATTGCTGTGGTTCTTCTACATATGAAATGCTCTTTGAACATTCAACCATTACCGACTGTGGAGCACACAAACCCACCATGACTCTCTTTTTTTGACCTTCTCCATCTTAAATTATTTCCACACTCAGACGGCCCCTAGCCGACCGGCCGCACAGCGGCTCTCAGACCTTTTTGTTGTTTTCTTGTTGCTGAAATTGAAGCCTGCAAAGGAAACAAAAAGCAGTTTCCTCTCAGAGAGAATGAGGTGAAATGCCTTCTGCGTGTGAGCTTTTCCGACATACAGCAGGCAGGTGCTGTTTTTCTTCAGGTGTTTCACCGCTTTGCATCAGAAAAGTGGGTTTGAAAGAAGCACTGAGAGCTGAGAGACTACAACTGTGAAAGCAGATAAGGATTAGAGATACTTTTTAAGTTCATTTTCTTCATTAACTGGAAGATGAAACTGATTCGGTCTCCACTTGTTTCTATTCTGAACTCTCGTGTGGAGAAAAGGGAATTCACATTCGCAACACGAGATTTTATTTGTACATAAAATCATTTTTATTTTTGCTTTAGGTGATTTGTTTTTCTGACCTAATATGATGAAACACACCTTTACATACTGAAGGCTTGTACTCATAATGCCGTTTGATGTGCTGTGGCTCTACTTGTTTAAAAAATTTCAACCAAAAACGAAAGCTGCGCACAATTTGGTTCAACAAATTTACGTGAGAAAATTTTTTTTTATGCTAACTTACATTAAGAAAGAATATGGGTCTCGGCTCAATGTGGATTAAAATCTGCAGGTGGCCATCTTCAAAACAAACTCTTGAATGAACCTGATTTGCTTCTTCCACAGCACCCATCTATATATATTTGTTTACTTATTGCATACAATTCCCAAGAGGGCGGCATGGTGGTACAGTGGTTAGCACAGTGGCATGACAGCAAGAAAGATGGGAGTTCAAGTTTCAGGTAGGGCGGGGCTTGGAACCCTGGCCTTTCTCTGTGGAGTTTGCATGTAATCCTTGGGCATGGATGGGTTTCCTCCGTGTGCTCCGTTTTCCTCCTACTCTCCAAAAACCTGCATGTTAGGTTGATTGGCCTCTACGAAACTGCCCCTAGGTATGAGTGTGTGGCCCCCGTGACAGACTAGAACCTTGGTGACCGCCTCTTGCCTTAAATCAGCTGGGATAGGCTTTGGGAACCCCGCAATTTCGTCAAGAAATAAAGATTCAGAAGACAAAACGATGTTTCAGTTCACCAGCCAGCAAATTACACGTATTCTGGGTGTTCGTAATTGGCACTGTATTTATCGAAGTTATGATATTCATCGGGGCTATGACTCTTCTGGATGAGTCGTAGCCCTGTGCTCTTCTTCGGAGATGAAAGGATGGACATCCAATGGGTTCTCCTACTGTAGGGGAGCAGCGGGAGGAGCAACCCTAGAACCAGCACAATTGAATGTATTGTGTGATCAAAGATAAAATTCTGGAGACCATCTTTTTTTTTTTACTCCCTTTAACCTTTGGGATTTCTGGTTATATAGTGCCTCAGATTTATTTATATCTTGTGGAACTTCAACATAAAGATATACAGAGGTGACATGTTTGTATAAAAGTCCCCAAAAAAGTTGCCAGGCTTCTTATTGCATGCTTCCACTTTCTGTACAGGTTTGACAAAACCTTTAAAACTGTGAGTGTTAAAGTACACTCTGCCACACTCAGCCTCACACATCTGAAGGACTTCTTGGAACATCAGAGGACATTTGAGGACATCCTTTGAGATGTCTCGTGACAGTTCAGGCTTGAACGGGTGTGCTGGTAAGAAGATAAAGGAGCGCGTCCTGAGGGATCAGCCTGCTCTGTCTGGACCTCAGCTGGGGCTCATGGCAGCAGAACACAGGCTGAGCGTGGCATTAATATGGATGTCCACCAGGCGCCTTGTCCTCTTCCTCTCTGCCTTTCTTTGTGCGCTGCCATGGTTCACTGTGTGCCAGTGAATAGCATTACAGGCATGGCAGCCAACTCTAGCCATGCCAAGGTCATTAATAAACATCCTCAGATGGCCGGTAATGATTCCCTACAGTCAGACCCACCGATTGGACTCTGTCGGCATGAGTTGTCGCTGCACACAGCTCTGTTTGCTTTTCAGTTTGCACGGTAGGTACTCACAAACTCAGACAACTACTTTTGTACAGGTAACCTAAACTTACAGTTAAGCTCTGATGTTTGAACCATTGAAAGGAACTTTCAGTACAATCTCAAAGACTTTTCTATGATAGTCCAGACAAAACAAACAATATACTGCATACAAATATTCTCTTTCAATATTCAATCCCATTGGATCAACTGTTTTGTCCCGTGCACATGTCTGGACATGTTTTAATGAAGCACTACAATTAGCTCTATTTCCTGTTTCCTTGGCAGTACAAAAATGGTTGGCTCTCGACTGCTTCACTCCACTGTGAATACACTTCCCAGAATGTTGGACAATCCCCTGTGGATGAGCCTATTTGGAGCAACTCCAGTTTTAATTCTGATTCGCTGTGTGAAAACTTCGAGGTGAGGCTTTTTCTTTTGGTTCTGTGTTGGCATTAGTCCGTAATAGAACATTAGTCTGAAAATGACTTCACAATTAACGTTTTGCAAACAAAGGGCTGTGGTCTCTCTATTATCTTCCACCAGTCTACAAATAATTGTTTCTGACCAGTTATTTTACACAATGTTCTCCCTAAAACCACAAATCTGCAGTATGCGGCATTTGCTGCCGAGTGTGAAGCGGCCTGGATGGGAATCAGCGTCTCCAAATCCGAGAGGACGATCCTCGCCCAGAAAAGGGTGGAATGCCCCTTTCAGGTCAGGGGCAGGGTCTTGGCCCAAGTGGAGAAGTTTGAGTATCTCGGGGTGAGGGAAGGATGGAGCGGGAGATCGTCAGGTGGATTGTTGCAGCGTTAGCAATAACTAGGACGCTACATCGGTCCATCGTGGTAAAGAGAGAGCTGAGCCGAAAAGCAAAGCTCTCGATTTACAAGTCGATTTATGTTCCGACCTTCACCTATGATCACCAGCTGTGCAAATACAAGCGGCCAAAATGAACTTCCTCCACAGGGTGGGTGGGCTCTCACTCAGAGATCGGGTGAGGAGCTCTGCCATTCAGGAGGAGCTCGATGTTGACCCGCTCGTCTAGGCCGAGAGAAGCCAGATGGGGTGGTTTGAGCATCTACTCAGGGTGCCCACTGAGCGCCTCGCTGGTAAGGTGTTTCGGGCACGTCCCACCTGTAGGAGATCAAGAGGCTGACCCCGGACCAGATGGAGAGACTATCTCTCACAGCTGGCCAGAGAACGACTCTGGATCCTCCCGAGAGAGATGGAGGATGTAGCTGGGAGAAGCCTGGGCTTCCCGTCTGAGGCTGTTGCCCGCGCAACCCGACCCCGAAACAAGCGGAAGATGGCGGAACTGAACGGAATTTATTCAATACAGCAAAGACTTTTTAAAAGGTTGAATATTACTTAGGTCTAATTCACACATTTCGAGGAAAAAATACCCTTAAACTCTACGAACAATTGTCAGTGAAAATTCCAACCACATTTAAATCCTCAGACCACGTTTGTGTCTGAATGCTTTATGCAACTGACATGCAATTGGGTAATTAGATATTTTTTTGTTAATAAGAGGTTTTAGGGGTGATCTAATAAAGTGACTGGATTTTATAAAGTAATGCTGGTTGAGTTCTTTGAATAGAGTGAAGTAGCCAACGCAGATTCAACTAGAAGATCCATTAAAAACATAAACAGATGTCAGATCATTTTTCGGTTCTCATCCTTCATCTTCATACGGGGAGACCCTCTGTGTATAATCAATCATCCACCCCCGACCTCCTTCTCCCCTCTGCGTTCACCTTCTATTCAGAGTGTAATCGAACAATGACCGTGGTGCACCCGTACACACAGTGAGCGAAGGTTCTCCTCACTGTGTGTGTTTATCTTATTTGGAGAAATATTAACCTTCTAACCATCAGACGTCATAATACAGTGTCTGAGAGAAGAAAAAAATCCATGCTATCGATCAGCAGGATGAGCGGCCGCTGCACATGTCGCTCACACTGATGGATGGAGCTGTCGACCAGTGGCGGTAAAGGTTAGAGAGGGTGGGGCGAGAGGGAAGTTAGACTCCCCGGCTTGCTGATCGATCGGCTGTCTGGCGACATCAGCGGCTCCTTCCATCTCTTGTCATTAGTTTACAGTTTC
The DNA here is from genome assembly GCA_902685375.1 of Neostethus bicornis. Lineage (NCBI taxonomy): Eukaryota > Metazoa > Chordata > Actinopteri > Atheriniformes > Phallostethidae > Neostethus > Neostethus bicornis. The sequence goes on along the minus strand of CACRXE010000076.1, from coordinate 4,999,124 downwards.
TTCAGATTTTTAAATATCAGCTGTCGATTAGTGGAAACAAATGAAAGCAAAGTTCAATACTTGAGGGGATTTTATCCTGGCTGTTTAACATAATGTAGAGTGTTATGTATGGAGAGTGGTGGAAAAAAATAAAAAAAGTATGCTAGTAATGTAAATAAATGGAAGTCTCAGTGAGCGTTTATATTTAGACTTAGGCCCCGTCCACATGTAGCCGGGTATTTTTGAAAACGCATATACCGTAATTTCACGACCATTAGGCGCACCGTACAAAAAGGCACAGTCTCAGTCACACACCGCCTTACAACAACACACGCAAGAATGCAAATGTGGGTATTAAAAAATAGATCGGGAGCAAAACTGAGTTTGGTTGTGCTTTATTTAAGTAGTAATGATACTAAACAAGCACATTACCGGTAAAAGTCTTTATTCAAATCCGTCAAAGTCCTCATCCTCTGTTTCGGAATCGAACAGCTGCGCAAAATCCAACAGAGCAGGTCCACTTCGCTCCTCTCTGTCAAAGTCACTGTCTGTACTGTGCGGCTCCTCAGAAAGGATACCAGCTTTTGCGAAAGCTCGGATAACAGTACCAGCAGACATGTTAGTCCAAGCATCTACAATCCATTGACTCGTTGATGCTGAAATTTCTCACGGTGGCTCGATTCCCATGTTCCTCCGCGTAGCTGATTGCCTTCAGCTTAAACTGAGCGTCATAAGCGTGTCTCTTTGCCATTTTCAGGGTTAAAACAACAATGTTGTGCATACAGCACATACAAGTACCTTTTTTATACACAATCCACGCCCACACTTCACTCTTTAACGTTCTCATGCCTTTTCTTTCAGATCCGCCTCGCCTCACGGGTACCGCTTTTTCTTTTAGGTCCGCCTTTTCTCACGAGCACTGCGTTTTCTTTTAGGTCTGCCTTTTCTCACACACAAGGCGCACCGCACGAAAGGGCGCACCGCTCGTTTTGAAGAAAATCTAAGATTTTTATATGCGCCTTATAGCCGTAAAATTACGATACCATTTTGACCCGCCGTCCACATGAAAACTGAGGATTTTTTCACTCAAAATTGTTGTTTTTGAAAATTCCGGCCAAAGTGGAGATTTTGGAAAACTCTGTTTTTTTCGTTTGCCTGTGGACGTGCGAAATCGGGGATTTGCGTTTTTGCGTCACTACCTGCGACAAGTAATGCACATACATCATTTGTTTGCGTCCTTGTTTGGATCGCAAACAAGGTTTGGGCAGCATGGACCTAATCTATATTTTTCTGTTTTATATTAACTTTATAGTCGATGACGACTTTTAAAAGCAATTCCACCTCCTTGTCGGTCCACATAAACGAGATGCCTGGCGCCATGTTTCAAATTTTGTGGAAATGACGACAGAGGTGCTCTGATTGTATAGCTCAGAACTTACGTTTACATCAGTACTGCCCACTACTGGTCTGGCATGCTCATAACCACATTCAGAAGCGTAATTATACAGCTCCGTGTGGACGCGGATATTTTGAAAATGGTTACGTGTGGACGCAAGCGTTTTCTTAAAACAGAGGACAGCAGATATGCGTTTTCAAAAATGCTCAGTTACATGTGGATGGGGCCTTAGAAAGACAAACAGGGTATAATTGACGTTAATAGATAAAAACTTCTTTGGGGATTTATTTTATGTATCACACTGAGATTAGCCTTCTGATTCCTCCTATTTGTTGACCTTGACTCCTTTTTTACAATCCACTGATAATCAGTTGAGGAACATCCTGAGCAGGGCCAACGGCCCCCAACCTGGTATCCACAAAGTAACTTATTGTTGCCAGTAAAATGTTTTATCAATATCTGGAAGCTCAGACATAATTTCAGCATCCTTGCTAGGGCTTCTGTCCCCGAGACTGGCTCCGCGATGAACCAAAAGACAATGATCAGTACAGTGGACAAAGTTTTTACTGGCAAACTTTCCTGAGCAAAAGATTAAACTATGTATATACAGTAGTTATTGCAATTTGTATTATTATAACTTATTATTTATTTAACAATAATTTAAAATCTTATACACTTTCCAACTCAAAGTTTCTACTCTCCTTCCATATTTTTGCTCTACTCTGTATTGTGTTAATTTTTTTTAAATCCGCCCCTTCTCATTCACTCTATTTTATGTAACACGCAGACCACTACGTGATGTGTTTCATATGAACACTCAAACAATAACATTGCCTATGAACGTAAAATCAGCAGCTTTTGGTTTAACATGTGGTCAATTCTCCAGTCAGTTGGGTTTGATTTGTTTTTTCATGTCACCACATGCGCTTTTAATTTTCACACGTAAGAAAAGATAAAAATATTACACCTTAGAAAGAAGTATTGTGTTATTGAGGGATAATAATTCTTATTTCGTTGCATATATAACATGGTTATTTTTGTCAGCTAGGAAATGTGATTTTGTCCAAAAAAAAGTGATTACAAATATGTTTATTTTATTTCCACTTCCATTTTTGACTATGTAAATTCCAGCTCCTCTTGCCCGCTCAATGTGGGCACGACACAGGATAAATTTTGTTTGGGAACGCAAATACAGCATAGTTAGCAAAGTTAGTGCACAAACGTTTATGTTCTCATTGTAGTGTATTTGCAAAAAATGGCGAAAGGACTGAGCTTGAGCACAATGCGTGCGCAGCTGCTGTAAAAACACTTCCTGGTTACTTTAGAATGTGGGTGTGGCAGAGAACAAAATCCATGGCGAAGATCAATCTGGCCATTGATTGATCCGCAGCAGATCTCCAAGGTGAGCAACCTCTGGCGTGTTGGATCAAGGGAGGTAAGCGAAGTCGGTAAATCAGATCCGTAACTTCAGGACAAAGATTTCTGGATGGGAGAGTTCACAAATTACTCAAAAATGTGCATATAAAATTTAAAGAAAAACTTAAAACATTTCACGTTTCAAGTTTTTTGATTTAGGAGTAATGTTTGAATGTGGCCGGAAACGCCCAAGTAGTTGACAATGCTTACTTTTCCAGCTTCTTATTTGTGCTTTTACAACTGGAACCTTTTAGCATGGCATAAATGTGTGTGCATTCAAAGACACTGTTGTAATGATGTTAGCTTGAGATAAAGATACGGTAAAGTATAAAGATCCCCAAAAAAATATATATTCTATTGAAGTCGAGTTGTGTTTTTTTTCTTCTTCAATTGTTGTTGGGTTTTTTCTGTTAGAGAATGATATAAAATCCTTTTTTGTGAATGTTGATGGTGTTTCTAGGTTCTCTATGGAAGCTGATGGCAGAAGTTCCAGATGGTTCGATGTAGTTAATTTCTCCTCTCTCTGAATGTGAGGGTGGCAATTACAGAATAAACTCAAAGTGATTCATTTATTTCCAGCTGCTGCTTGCAAACTCACACCTTCACAATGCTGACATTTCTGTTTCCTGTTAGCTCCAAAACACCCCTGTAATCCTCCCACTAACTAAAACTCAGCCATCAGGCCAAACTGTACAAGTATGTTTTTAGAAAAAAAAGTCATGCAACATGACAAATTAGACCAAAATGAGCTGAAACGAAGAATTATTTTGTAAAATAAAGGAGCAGGAGCACTGAGATTTGCCCCTCTGGTGATGTACATGCAGGAATAACACAACTGGTAGCAAACAATAACTGATGGTTCACGGCTGAGGAGCGATGCTAATAGAAAGGAGGCTAATTGTAGTTGAGCGGTCATGACTGTGAAGAATGTCTCTGACAGGAAAATGAACTTTATTCTTAAATTACAGGCCCCTCCATGGCGGACGCGCCTGTCCTATTATGTGCTAATTAGCAGACACTGGGGACGTTTTAGCTAACAAGCCCGGGATAATTTTAACCCTCCACACGGCTACAGACAGACATGAGGCACAATGCAAGAGCACACACACCCAAAATATGACCATATGGCTTAGCGTGCATAAAACAGATGCAACACACACATATTCTCGTGCATTCACAAGCTCCCAGCATGCACCAGCTTAGTTGCTGCTGTGCTAATTGGCTTGATGTGGTTCTGAAAATAGTATCTGTACAATCCCCTGTCTGCCTTCAGAAAAGATCATGCCCTTTCAATTCAGAGTCCCAGCGGGCTGTCAACAGGAACCAGCTCCGAATAAAAGGAGAGGCGGTTTTAAGGTGCATTTCACATCACCTTCACATTTATCGCCTGTGTACTCAATGCTACCATCTTCTTTGATCACCATAATAATTATTAGTCTCACTTCATGGTTATTTTCAGGTTTAGAATGTTCCAACAATGACAAAAAACAAAATGTTAGACTTGTTCCTTCCTGATGAAAAAAACTTTATGTAATTTTTGGTCATTTCTAGAGAACAAAAGCTTGTCTCTCTTATATTTTGCTTTGATAAAATACCATCCCCGCTCCTGCTCCCTCGCTCCACAGAAAGATTCAAGACATTGTTAAAAAAAGTTTGCTCGTTGTGATTTTCGTTGTGATCAGTCAGAGTAAGACAAAGTACGTGTGTGAATGAGAGGGATCCAAATGGAAAAGTGAGGTTATAGGGAGAAGAGATAAAGAAGGTGGAAGATTTTAAGTATCTAGGATCAACAGTCGAGAGCAATGGAGAGTGTGGAAAAGAGGTGAAGAGGCGTGTTCAGGCAGGCTGGAACGGGTGGAGGAAAGTATCAGGTGTGATGTGTGACAGAGGAGTTTCAGCTAGAAGGAAAGGGAATGAGTACAAAACCGTGGTGAGACCCGCTGTGCTGTTTGGTCTAGAAACAGTAGCACTGAAAAAAAGACAGGAAACAGAGATGGAGGTAGCAGAGATGAAGATGCTGAGGATGTCTCTGGGAGTGACCAGGATGGACAGGATTAGAAATGAGAACATCAGGGGAACAGCACATGTTAGAAGTTTTGGGGATAAAGTTCGAGAGGCAAGACTGAGATGGTTTGGACATGTGCAGAGGAGAGAGAGAGAGGAAGAAAGATGCTGGATTTGGAACCACCAGGAAAGAGGACTAGAGGAAGGCCAAAGAGGAGGTTCATGGACGCAGTGAAAGAAGACATGAAGATAGTTGGTGTCACCAAAGAGGATGCAGCAGACAGGGTTAGATGGAAGAGGCTGACTTGCTGCGGCGACCCCTGAAGGGGAATGCCGAAAGAAGAAGAAGTTGTGATTTTCTACCACCATGTCCAAAGCTGACGTTATTCAAATATACACCTGAGAAACGTATACGTTCGTCGTTTTTTGCTTATCTAGGGCCAGATCATGAGAGCAACAGCTTCAGAAAGAAAAACCCAGAATTCTCTCACCACAGCTGCATTTTCCACCTCATCCAGGAGGATCCCGAAGCATTCCCTGGTGAGCTGAAAATGTTTCTCCAACAAATACGGGGTCTGTTGTTGGGTCTCCTCCCGGTGGGATGTGCTCGAAACACCTCACCAGCGATGCGCTTGGGAGGCATCCTACCTAGATGCCTGAACCACCCCATCTGCATTCTCTCGAACCAGAGCACCAACGGCTGGCAGCCAGCCCAAATGGCAGAGCTCCACCCTGCGGAGGAAGCTCATTTCGACCACTTTTGTCCACCATCTCGTTCTTTCGGTCACCACCCACAGCTGGTGACCATAGGTGTTGATACATAGATCAACTTGTACATTGAAAGCTTTGTTTTATGGCTCAGCTCTTTCTTTATCACAATGGAGAGAGATACGGTACTCCTCCACTTGGTGCACGATCCTGTCCCTGACCTGCAGGGGGCATTACACCCTTTTCCGGGTGGAAAACATAACCGTCTACCGTTTTGAGGGACATGTGCCGGGTCGAAATGCCTGCCGATACAAAACATTTAATTCCTACCAACTGTAACTGCTTGTCTTGTGGACAGCTTTTTTTTTTTCATTCAAATTTGTTCTGCAATCATGTCCTTACTTGAATCTCTAAAGATGAAAAATGAAGTGTTTTCACACATGTAAATTAGTACCGATCACTGTGCTCCATGAGGCCGCACAGAAAAACACTCAACGTATTTCCTCGTTGTTGGCCAGAGTGAATACATGAATTAAATGTCAGTCTGTTGTCTAAAAATAATTATCAAACAGACAGAGCTTCTTCAAAAATGAGGTCATAAAAAACATTTGAAATTTGATTTATTATTAAGATTTATTTTTTGGTTGTGTTTAATCCCGCACTAGGATTTTTAACAAAAAGTTTTGAAAAAAGTCTACATCGAAAAGGGTTAACTATGCTAGTCATGTTAGAATATTTTTTTTAATTCATTTTATTTAGATTAAAATTTAGGAAGGGCATCTATAGCTGTAACACTTCTTATGAAAATAACGGTAATTGTTTCACTTTTTCTGACTTCACGTAATTGGAGAAAAGTATCAGGTGTGATGTGTGATAGAAGAGTTTCCGCTAAAATGAAAGGAAAAGTGTACAAAACCGTGGTGAGACCCGCCAATGCTGTTTGGTCTATAAACAGTAGCACTGAGAAAAAGACCGGAAACAGAGATGGAGGTAGCAGAGATGAAGATGCTGAGGATGTCTCTGGGAGTGACCAGGATGGACAGGATTAGAAATGAGTATATGAGGAGAACAGCACATGTTAGAGGTTTTGGAAGTCAGAGTGTGGTGTGAGGCCTTTTAGGCCTGCTTGTTTGTTTTTTTTCCTGACCTCTGTTGTGTAGGAGAGGGAATGAGGAGGATCCAAATGCAGGTTTAACAGTTTATTAAGTGTTGAACAAAGGAATCCACAGCAGAGAGATAACGGCTTCAGGCAGTGCTGGATGGCCAAGAGGAAGGGCTGAAGGTTCCTGTGAGGAGAATAAGAAAATTAGTCTGATATCAAAATTTGACTCAGCTTAGAGGTGGTCAGTTTACCACTAGAATCGTTGAAGACCTGACAGAGACTGTGGGTGACACCAGGTCTTTTATAGCCACCGGTAAGTCTGTGCAGCTGGGAGCAATCAGCCAATCCTCCCGTTAGAAGCCATCCAGCACCTGTGAGTTTTGGGGCAGAAAAAAAACAAACAAGCAGGCCTAAAAGGCCTCACACCACAGTACCCCCCCCCTCTCGTCCTCCTGCGGGGCTGCTCCATCCCCTACCGGTTCCCAGTCGTCCCTGGTCCCATATCGCACTGGACTTTGTGGCCGGACTCCCTCCCTCAGAAGGTAACACTGTTGTGGTCACGATTGTGGACCGATTCTCCAAAGCTGTACATCTGGTGCCTCTTCCTAAACTCCCTTCAGCCTTGGAGACTGCCCAGCTCATGGTGACCCATGTGTTCCGTCTGCATGGTATCCCTCTGGACATAGTCTCTGACCGGGGTCCGCAATTCACATCAGCTGTTTGGAAGTCCTTCTGTAAGGCGCCGGGGGCTTCCGTCAGCTTGTCATCTGGCTTGCACCCCCAATCCAACGGCCAGTCGGAGCGGGCTAACCAACACCTGGAATCCACATTACGGTGCGTGTTGGCCTCTGCCCAGTCCACGTGGTCGTCTCATCTCCCGTGGATTGAGTATGCCCATAATTCCCAAGTTAGTTCCTCCACAGGATTGTCCCCGTTCGAGGCTTCTCTGGGTTACCAACCCCCATTGTTCCCGGATCAGGAACAGGAGCTGGCCGTCCCTTCGGTGCAGCTCCATATCAGACGGTGTCGTCGGATCTGGAGGAAAACTAGGAGGGCCCTCCAACAGGCCTGCGGCCGGGCTCGGCGCCAAGCTAATCGCCACCGTCAGCCAGCCCCAGCATATCAGGTTGGTCAGTCTGTCCTTCTGTCTACCAGGAACATTCCCCTCAGGGCAGAGTCTCGCAAGCTTTCACCCCGCTTCATTGGCCCTTTCCGGATCCTGCGGCTGGTCAACCCGGTCTCGGTAAAGCTCGCCCTGCCCTCTTCCATGAAGGTACATCCTGTGTTCCACGTCTCTCAGATCAAACCGGTTTCTACCAGTCCCCTCCAGCCTCCTTCTGCTCCCCCTCCACCTCCTCGCCTTGTCGACGGCTCGGATGCGTACACGGTCAACCGTCTTTTGGATGTTCGTCGCCGAGGTCGGGGTCTACAGTACCTCGTGGACTGGGAGGGTAATGGCCCGGAGGAACGGTGCTGGGTGCCCCGTTCAGCGATCCTGGACCCTGGCTTGGTCCGGGACTTTCACCGCCGCTTTCCGGACAGGCCTGGTGGTCCGCCAGGTGGCGTCCGTAGAGGGGGGGGTACTGTGGTGTGAGGCCTTTTAGGCCTGCTTGTTTGTTTTTTTTCTCCCCCAAAACTCACAGGTGCTGGATGGCTTCTAACGGGAGGATTGGCTGATTGCTCCCAGCTGCACAGACTTACCGGTGGCTATAAAAGACCTGGTGTCACCCACAGTCTCTGTCAGGTCTTCAACGATTCTAGTGGTAAACTGACCACCTCTAAGCTGAGTCAAATTTTGATATCAGACTAATTTTCTTATTCTCCTCACAGGAACCTTCAGCCCTTCCGGCCTGAAGCCGTTATCTCTCTGCTGTGGATTCCTTTGTTCAACACTTAATAAACTGTTAAACCTGCATTTGGATCCTCCTCATTCCCTCTCCTACACAACACAGAGAGGCCAGACTGAGATGGTTTGGACATGTGCAGAGAAGAGACACTGAGTACATCGGCAGAAGCATGCTAGGTTTTGAACCACCAGGAAAGAGGCCTAGAGGAAGACCAAAGAGGAGGTTCATGGATACAATGAAGGAAGAAATGAAGATAGTTGGTGTGACTGAAGAGGATGCAGCAGATAGGGTTAAATGGAAGAAACTGTCTTGCTGTTGCGACCCCGAAGGGAAATGCCGAAAGGAGAAGAAGAAGAAGCGCCATTGTGAATCTGAAAGCAGCAACTTATTTGTTAGTTGGGTTTGTCTGATAGTAGGATGCACATGGCCTGGTGGACCCAAAGTCTAATTTGTGGATTACTGTGGTCAAAAAACAACAGAAACAGCTTCAAACAACACATGACCACGAAACATGTTCGTTTTGTTGGAACCATGTTTTGCTTTAGGCCGTGATCTGAACCATATCTTTGGAATGCAAATTGATTCAATCAGTGATCTTGATGAAATATACGTAACAGACATCAACAACAACTTACATTTAGATATGGCCAAAGGTCTCCAAGGTCTCATTGTTGTTATCTACAACAATTAGCGCTATTGAATAGTCAAAGATTAACACTAGAACTACCAGAGTTCTAGAACTACTAGAATTCCCACGACCGTCAATTTGATGATTAGCGCTATGGCGATAACGTCATACATGAGAGTGTCTTAGAAACTGACAAATGTCTTTTTACATCCATTTTTGCTCACCTAGAGTTTGCCTGAATGGCGCCACAACGGTTACTAGGAAACAATAACCGCGCTACGGTCAGGCGCTGAAAAAAGTTGCAATGTATTTAACAGAGGCGTAAAAATAATGGGTGTGGGAGATAGAGGAAGAACTACTCAGAAATCTTTTTTAGTGTTTTATATCAGTTATATTACAACATAGGAACAATATACAGAAAAATGTAGAAAAAGTCAAAAGCCAAGAAATGTCAAAGATTAACATAACTACAGCAATTAGACGTCAACTTCTGAGAATCGTCAAATTGACGGATTCGGTAGTTCTAGTATTAAATAATGAACACACAGGGAGCTACTTGTAGTTGTTGATAATGCATTTAAAGAAGGTGCATCTAAGATAGAAAACACTTATGAATGTATGAACATTCTCAAGAATTTACTTTTCCCAAGAGACCTTTTTAGTTACATTACAGCACGTCATGCACGGCAAGTGACCGGCAACACAGCCTCATTTATCTTTCAAACTCCAGCAGGCTATGAGAAGATATGAGCGTAGGCTGGTAGTCTTTTGTCATGTTCATAGTTGAGTGATAATTATTCAACTATAATGCATCTAGGTGAAAAATAATCCATATACTGTCTGCAGTTACTGTTTTATCTGTTCAAAAATAATGTATCTATTTTTGTTTTTTAGGTATTCTAAAAGTAGTTTTGTGACACCATATTTCAAGGTTTAAATCTCACTGGTGTTTCTCTTATTCTATTGTTTTCCGCTCATCTGGAGCTGGGTCGTCGAGGCATCAACCTCAGATGGGAATGCCAGGCTTGTTTCACCCCAGCTGCACCCTATAGCTCAACCGAGAGGATCCGGAGGTGTTCCCTGGCCAGCTCTTGGACATGGTCTCTCCAGTGTTTTTCATATTCCTCATGCTAAAGTATACCTTAGATTTGGTAGATCATGTTTATTCAGGGGGCTCTGGCACAGTTATTCCATCCCTTGGAGGGAAGAATAGTCTTCCTTTGTTGTTTTTTGGATTCCACAGATTTGCAAATAATAATAAAAAATGCCAGGAAAAGGCTGCGATGCATTGGTTCAGTTGAGGCGATTAGATCCTCATTGTGTTCCTATTTGATAGCATCCCATTGAGGTAAACTATTGTCCTCCACAAATAGGTTTGCATCTGGCTTAGGGACAGCACTATTTAATGGCCAGATCAGAGGTACAGACATTCCTCGATTCATTGTTATTTGTTAGAGATGTGCTTCTATAATCAATGCGACATATGAAAACTACGATGCATACGATGCACTGGCTGATACTTTATTTCAGTAACTTGCCTGCTAAAAAGATTGATTTGGATCCACAGTTTTCCTTTTTTTTTTTTTTTTACTGCTGCCTTTCAGCTGTTTCTTTAAATTCCTGGATGACAGTATCTGTCAAGCACCTAGCAGTATTGGTGGATGAAGTACTCACTTTTTGTACTTGAGTAAAAGTACAGATAATTAGACAAAAAAAAAAATTCTTGAGTAAAAGCAAAAGTACCAATAAAAAAATCTACTTAAGTAAAAGTACAAGAGTATTTGGTGTAAATTGTACTTTTTAAGTAAAAAGTAAAAGCATTCGACCATAATTCAAATGTTATTTTTTGTGCTGTAGGGTCACAAATAAATATTCTGCAGGGGGGTGACCCCTCCCCCCTCACCGGCCTCTTTTGGTCTGCCAAAAAAGAGAAGAAAGGAAAGGGGACAAGTCAAGCTACCCTAGCAGGGCCAGCAAATGGACCACCAAAATGCAGGAAAATGACACTTATTTTTTAAAATGTTCTGGGGGGAGGCCCCCAGTCACCTTATATTGGCTTTGTCAATGACCTCACGTCCCCGCCCGCGACCCCATCTTCAGAAAATCCTAGAACCGCCCCTGCTCTTGGTGCTGAATGAATGCGGAAAATGTTTACTCTCGACTCTGATTGAGCCTCGATTCATGACTTCTTCTCCCAATCAACTGCTCCTTTTGATTTTGGCGATGCGGCTTCAAGATGTGCTGAAAAAACTTTATATTTTTTAATTTCCTGAACGAAAATGTAACGAAAAATGTAAAACACACTTTTGAAAAATAGCGGAGTAAAAGTACAGATATTTGCTCTAAAAATGTAGTGAAGTAAAAGTAAAAGTACAGGTCTCAAATTTTACTCAAGTAAAGTACAGATACACAATTTTTTTACTTAAGTACAAAAAATTACTTAAAAAAAATTACTTAAAAAAAAATTTACTGCTAGGCAGTTCCACCACTGACTAGCAGTAACTTAATGTCAGCATGATGAAGCTTGGTGATCAGAGGGTCACGATGTTTGATCAAAGCGGAGACATGGATGCTGAAACAGTTGATGACCTCCTCTCCCTGTGCTCTGTACACGGCAGATGAATAAATAATGAAAAAAAAAAAAAAGACTAATCGGTAAAACAGTGGTGTTCACAAGTTTCAAAGACAAAAAAGTAGAAATGATTTCCTTTGCTACATAATTGCTTAGAATTGGTGTTTGTTTATTGGAACAAAAATCTTCCGAATGTATTATAAAATTTTAATGCAGTGTTTGGTTCACAAGCAAGATTTTCTTTCTTTGTCCAGTCCTTTGTTTCGTCTATTGTTGGACTTCCAGTCCTCTGAGCTGCTTTACTGATCTGCAGCAAGCAGCTTGACAACCTTTTGCTCATCTGAGGAAAATTCCATTACAGGCTCTTAGGACATGAGTAATGGCAGCTCTCCGGTTAACCGGCTTGGATGAAAGTAGACTAATACTCAGCCATCACTTTGCCTTTTGCACAGACAGATATTTGGCTTGTGTTTGCAGCGTTTCTGCTCGGCTTTCTCTGCTTTATGGCTGAAGTGAAAATAAGGAGCACTCGGTGCATCAAATCCTCCTGGCTTAAAAAGAAACAGTCATCTGTTTTAGACTGCTGGCTGTGTTCCTGAACATTTAAATCCTCATACTTTTAAGGTCAATTTGTAGATTTCCGAACACTTGACATTGGCTTTTGTTTATACATTTTAGGTTTATTTCTTCTTATTGAACAATGTCTGTGGCCAAAGACCCTTCTCAGAACACTTAAAAGGCAGCCTGTTTAAACATTCTTCCCCATAGAGGGAGAAGTATATCTCCAACATCCTTGACTTAGATGTGACTTTTTTTAATGTTTTCATGTTATTTTAGAGTGTTGACTAAAGATCTTTTTCCCCCCAATAAATTCACATCCAAATCCGAGACCATGGTTCTCGCCCAGAAAAGGGTGGAATGCCCCCTGCGGGTCAGGGTCTCGATTTACATGTCTATCTACAGTACGTTCCCACCCTCACCTATGGTCACCAGCTGTGGGTGGTGACCAAAAGAATGAGATCGTGGATACAAGCGGACGAAATTAGCTTCCTCTGCAGGGTGGCTGGGCTCTCACTCAGAGATCGGGTGAAAACCTCTGCCATACAAGAGGAGCTCAGTGTCGAGCCGCTCCTCCTCCAGGCCGAGAGGAGCCAGATGGGGTGGTTTGGGCATCTGGTCAGGATGCTCCCTGAGCGCCTCGCGGGTGAGGTGTTTCGGGCACGTCCCACCGGGAGTAGACCAAGACCAAGAGGCAGACCCCGGCCCTGCTGGAGGGACTATGTGTCACAACTGGCCGGGGAACGACTTGGGATCCTTCCGGGTGAGCTGGAGGATGCAGCTGGGATGATAGAAGCCTGGGCTTCCCGTCTGAGGCTGTTGCCCCCGCGACCCGACCCTGGATGAGCGGAAGATGAAGGGAATGAACGGAACAGAAATTCACATCAGCAGAAGGCATGTATTTTCACTCACACACTGTGCCACACTGTTTACTGTCTGCTATGTTCATGGCTTCCAATCGTATCATAGCTTTGATAAAGTAGGTTTGTGTTTTGTATCATTTCTCCGTTTGTTATAGAGAAAGACAATGGTCTGCGTGTTTCAAATTAATTTCAGATTCTAACAAATCACAAATAATGGCTAAAATAATGATAATTATAAAAGCTAAAGTTTAGAAAAAAGGAAAGGGGGAAGACAAAAACATAGATATGAAATAAATTGTTAACATGGAAAACCTAGTGTTTCATTATGTCTTGCATTTGAAAGCTTAAGAGGAACAAACAACTTATACGTACTTTTGGACCTATTTAGGCGTGGCTTTGATTTCTATGATTTCTTTTAATTTTCTATCCTCGATGATAATCATATTGTTTCAGTTCAGATTTATTCATTTGGTCATACATAAAATCACAACAATAACACAGAAAGTTGTGTATCACTACATTTTTTAAAATCCAAATCCTATTTATACAGTATGTTCTTTTGGTACCACATTGAGTCAAAGTGTGAGTATCTCATCTGACGCTAAGAGAAGGAAGTTGTTATCCATGTTGGAAAACTTGTGCCATTAAAAGAAGCTTGAAATCAATATCTTTTTCTTTCTCTTGCTTGTCCCTGTTTATAGTTTGAATGCTCTGAAACAATTTGATTAAAGTGACTTGTGGACTTAATTCGGAATGAAAGCCCGGCTACATTTGCTTATCATTTCCTTTGAAGTCTTTTTTTTTTTTTCTCTCCCCACCTAGCAACACTCATTCCTGGCGTCATTGCTTTTTTTCATCATCTTTTCATTATTTCAGAGAAGAGAAAATGCATACACACTACAAAAAAAAAAAAAAAAAAAGAAAACACTCGGTACTCTCTCATTACTTTCACAATTACTCCAACGGCTGTCAGAAAATAGGACCTAATCACAATCAAAAACAGAGAAAAATGGTATTGTTTGATCAGATTTTGATCTGGCAGCGCCTCATCGTCATTTCAAAGCTCGGCTGAAAGAGTTTATTTCCTCCACTGCCGCTTTGAAAGGAGTCTTTCATCTTCAGGATTTTCTTTTTCACATAATTCAAAAGTCAATCTGACTGGTTGCGTGGAGTAGTGTCAAAAAAGGTAGAGCACATTAGAAGCACAGCGAAGTCATCATTTACTACAAAATCCATCCATCATGAGGAAGTCATTTAATCCTGCTCTCTCCCATACAAGCCGCCATATCCCGGAAAAGTGAGTGAAAAAGTATAACTGGGAATGGAGAAGTTATTGTTCAAATGTGTCAAATAAAAAATAATGAATATGATTGAACAGTTCAATTTATCCCACATAAATGAGAAAATTCAAAGAATCTTATTTGGAAAAGAAAATGCTTTTAAATAAAGTTGAACAAAGATGGAGGCAAACTTGAAGATGCCAGAGCAAAGTTTTCTGATTTTCCCATGCCGTCTTTTATAGCATTGTAAATCCGTTCCGTTCTGTTCCGTTATCTTCCGCTTGTTCCGGGGTCGGGTCGCGGGGGCAACAGCCTCAAACTGGCAGCCCAGGCCTCTCTCTCCCCAGCTGCATCCTCTAGCTCACCTGAAAGGATCCCAAGATGTTCCCCAGCCAGCTGTGAGACATAGTCTCTCCAGCGGGTCAGGGTCTGCCTCTTGGTCTCCTCCCGGCGGAACGTGCCCAAAACACCTCGCCCGCGAGGCGCTCGGGGGGCATCCTGACCAGATGCCCGAACCACCCAATCTGGCTCCTCTCGACCTGGAGGAGGAGCGGCTCGACACCGAGCTCCTCCCGGATGGCAGAGCTCCTCACCCGATCTCTGAGTGAGAGCCCAGCCACCGTGCGGAGAAAGCTCATTTCGGCCGCTTGTACCCGCAATCTCATTCTTTCGGTCACCACCCACAGCTGGTGACCATAGGTGAGGGTTGGAACGTAGATCGACTTGTAAATCGGGAGCTTTGCTTTTCGGCTCAGCTCTCTCTTTACCACGACGGACCGATGCAGCGTCCTAGTTATTGCTGATGCCGCACCGATCCGCCTGTCGATCTCGCTGGATCGATTTGCTGCCGAGTGTGAAGCGGCCGGGATGGGAATTAGCGCCTCCAAATCCGAGACCATGGTCCTTGCCCGGAAAAGAGTGGAATGCCCCCTGCGGGTCAGGGACAGGGTCCTGCCCCAAGTGGAGGAGTTTAAGTATCTCGGGGTCTTGTTCACGAGTGGGGGAAGGATGGAGCATTGTAAATCTATCATGATAAATTTCTTTACTTTCACTCTAGGGCCCCAAATGATATTGTCTTATCAAAACAATGCAAGTTTAATTTGATTTATTTTAATAATAATAAAAAAAAAATTATTTGTAACACACTTTATATCTCCAGTGGAGATCTCAAAGAGCAACAATGACCAAAAGCAACAACAAACAGCAAAATTAAATAAAACCACAACACAAAAAACAACACTAAAAACTTTGTTGAAAGCCTTTAGAAATAAAAATGTCTTCCGTCTTTTCTTAAGAACCTCAACACTCTGTGGAGCCCTCAAGCTCTCGGGAAGAGCGTTCCAGAGCCGTGGAGCAGCTGCCTGGAAGGCCCTGTTCCCCATAGTGGAGAGTTTGGTCCTTGGTTAGTGCAGGCAGTAGGAGGAGGAGGAGCGCAGGTATCGGACAGTGGTGTGGAGGGTTAGGAGTTATTGGAGATAAACAGGTGCAGTGCCATTTATGCATTGATGGGTGAGGAGGCAGAGCTTGTACTGAATTCTGTATTTAACGGGTAGCCAGTGGAGGGGTTTGTGGATGGGAGTGATATGGTCATATTTGCGTCTCTTTATCAGGATCCAGGCGGTGCAGTTCTGGATGTGCTTTTGCTGTCATTAGCTCGGAAAGAAATGGTAGTCAGTCACCTTCTTGACCGTCTATCCCTTTCGAGGTTGTGGGGGTTGCTGGAGTTCATTTTAGCTGATTCAAAGCGAGTAGCTGGGCCCATCCCGAACAGGTCGCCAGTATATCGCGGGGCCAAACACATACAACCAATTTTATGTGAATTACATACAAGATAAAAATTTGTAATTTTCTACGCTAACTACAATTGAAGGAGTGTGGCAAGCGTCATATCATACGTGTTTCACATCTTTTCTTCTTGTTGTTGTGGTTTGAGTCACATTTTTGATCAGAATGCCCAAATTAAACTTTATTTGATTTAGTTTGTAATCCCCAATATAAAAAATTGCACAAGTAAGTCAAATGATAGCAATGAATTTAAATCGAATCAAAACTGGCCTGATGAGGTTAAATTGACCTTTTCTCTAACCTGATTGCCAACGGGCTGAAAAAGTTGTAGAAGTGAGCCTTGATTTAGAAAACCAAAGATCATGATAGAAAAAATTCTAAAGGTTGGCACCGAAATAGGTTTAACACAAAATTTTCAATTTGCAGAAAATGTGTTTGCCTTAGGGAGACAATATCATATATATATATATATATATATCCACATACATATCGATAAATAGATAGATGTAGATAATAGATAACGTTGTATAGAGAGTGAAGGGGGTTATTCAGGATACCTTGCATTAAAGCCCTCATCCTCCCCTCCAGCTTCCACAGAGTCCATATTTCTCCCCACCACAGATGCACATTTCTTTATCAGTCTGTCCAGCCTTTTGCTGTCCCTTGCGGTCAAGCTACCTCCCCAGCAGACGACCGCAAAGAAAACTGCAGTTGCCACGACAGACTGATAAACTATATCGTGGCAAGCGCTCTACAGTGTAGCTAACATTCGCCCATGATGGTAAAAGTGGCCATGCAAGATGGTTTCTATCTTGCATGGGGGTTCTTTGTCTTGCTCAAGGACGCCTCAACATGAACTCCAGGGGAAAGATCAAACTGGCAACCCTTCGGTTACAGGGCGGTTGCCCTACTCACTAAGCCATTCTTCCCCATGCTGTACATGCCGTACGCCAGTAATGAGACCAAACACACTGAA
This sequence comes from Neostethus bicornis, assembly GCA_902685375.1. NCBI lineage: Eukaryota > Metazoa > Chordata > Actinopteri > Atheriniformes > Phallostethidae > Neostethus > Neostethus bicornis. The sequence continues at coordinate 4,982,010 of CACRXE010000076.1, read as the reverse complement.
ATACATGGCGTTGTGATGTAATTGTTTCATTTTAACCAATGAATCGAAACCGCAAACTCTTCCATTGCTCATACAGGGAGGCTGTGGTATTTAAATTGTAACCGTGATCTTTCTTCATGAATGAGATTTTCTCTCTGGTGAACTTCTTGACCGACTGCTGCTTTCTAGACTGCTTTCTGGACTGCTTCGGCTGGATTTTTTTTGCTGTTGTTGTTGTTTTTTCAATATTCCCTGAAATACTTTTCAGTATTCATCCAACACTTTGAGGGAATTGGTCTAAATCTTCATTTTTTTTTAATCATATTAAAGTTTTTTCATTTTCACTCAGTGGCGCGGTGGTTAGCACAGTGGCTTCACAGCAAGAAGGTTGGTGGTTTATATCCCGGGTGGGGACGAGGCTTAAAACATTTGCCTTTCTGTTTGGAGTTTGCCTTTTTCCGCTTGTGTGTGAGAGAGATTTCTCTGGATTTTCTGGTATCTTCCCAACCTCCAAAAACATGCAAGTCAAATTGAATGGTCACTAGAAAATAGCCTCTAGGATTGAGTGTGTGTATGGTTGTCTGAGTGTGTGGCCCCGCGACAAACTAGCGACCTGTTCAGGGTGTACTCTGCCTCTCGCTTTGAATCAACCGGGATAGGCTCCTGCACCCCCTGTTTGGACGGTTCAGAAGAAGAATGAATTAAAAATGTTCTCTATGTGGGTGGCCAGTTACTGAAATTTTAAAAAATCATATTGTTTTGTATATTTCTTTTTACAGAAAGGTTACAGTTCCCAGAAAACTGGCATGAAGTTCTCCTGGCTGAACGTTGACCGTAAGCCTTCTGTTTAAAACAGAACATTTGAAAATAACTTCAAGTGATTCAATAAATCTGAACAAATTAGGGCCCGCATTATACTTGATAGATTTAATGTGTCTCCTTATCACATGCTTGGTTTCCTTTGGTCTCCTAACAGTCATGTGGCATTTCGTCTTTTATTTCATCATATTTCATAATGGTAATTGGATTAATTCCATCCATAAAGCGGATGGATTTTTTTTTTTTTTCTGTGTGGAAGGAAAGAATGTTCTTTGTGTCTGACTTCGATCTACTCTTGTTTTCACCCAAACCTCCAACATTTTTTTTTTTAGTATAGCCACCGACTTTCTTTACATACAGTCAATTCCTCAGTAAAAAAAAAATAAATAAATAAAAAACAGATACACAGGTATCTGTGTGTGGCCAGATGAAAACGTCTGAATGTTCCTGTTCATCAGTCAATGGTAAATAAACCATGAAATGAAACGATATTTTTAACACTTGCAGCCTCAACTTTTCATCCGTAAACAAGCATGCATGTTGAAAATGACACACTACACGGTTAAATTATTTACACACATGAAGAAATGGTTTATTTATTATGTGTTTCGCAACAAGTTCAGGAGCCCATGAACCCCTTAAAAGTGGGTATGTCGGTGAACTCTGGAGGATTTTTGGCCGTGTCAGCTCGTTACCTATCACCGCAAAGTGCTGCTTAATTATTCCCCGCCACAGGGCCAAATGTTCATTATGCCACAACTAATTACTGCTACCACTCTGTAATCCTTTACAGCCAAAAGGACACAGCTGTGTGTGTCTGTGTGTGTGTTTATGTGTCTGCAGCAGAGAAATTACAAAGACTGGGAGGGATATGTTTCAGGTTTCTAAACTAAAACATAAGTTTTAATTGCTAATGGTAAAAAAAAAAAAAAAAAAAAAAAAAAAAAAAAAAAACAGCACCTCTGGAATTTTAACAGACTAGTTAAACTGGGGTGACCAGTAGTTTCACAAAGATCTGCTTTCTAAAATAATGCAGGAACTTCAAACTGATTTGGTTTAAAATGGCAGGTTTAGCTTTTTGTGGGGAAATAATTCCGATTTCATAATTTAATTTTATTTGTATAGCCCAAAATCCCAGAATTTCCGTCTCAATGGGCTCCACATTGCAGATTCAGAAAGACAAGAAACAAGAAGAAGAGGAATGTATAAACACAAATACAAAGCAAGAAAACTAACAAATAAATGCTAGCAAGACAATATTCGCACAATCCTGCCCTTGGACTCTCCTTCATGGTGAGGAAAAACTCCTAAAAAATCCATCAGTGGGAAAAAATGAGAAACCTCGTGGGGATCCACATGAAAGAGAGATACCTCCCCAGAGCTTTTGTCAGCTCGGAAATGACAAGAAACCTTATACATACATCTATTCACTTGCACTTTGATTTTTAGTATTGTTTCTTCAATCCCTCCTGGCTTAATCCCGCCCCTAGGGCATGTACACGACACAGCGTAAATATCGGGAAGTTGCACTTATAGTAAAAAGAGTGTCAAGTTATCAAATTCAGTACATGTTCAATTCTGGATTTCCATTTTTTAAGGTCAACTGGTGGTTTTTGATTGACAAATTTGAGATTGTGTTTCACAGTCTAAAGTTTTTCTCACATATCAGAAAAAAATGTACCTTTCATAGGACTTCTCTATTTCCAGCTAAACTGAAACTTGTGGGCTTATTTATGAACAACAGTGTCATGTATTACTTTCTAAGATCTGTAATTCACTTTTTGAAAAGCTACATAGAATTACAAAGAAGAGCTGATTACATTTCCTTCTGGAAGTCCTTGACAATACAGAGGGTTTGCTTTTCACGCTGGACACTCACCAAGAATTTCAATTTTCAGACAGCAGTATGTGTGTTTCTTTAAACCTAGCCATTTCATAGCCTTTTTTATGTTCAGTCTTTTTTTTTCTTCCACTTCATTACCTTCTTTTCAGTCGCAGAGGTTGTCTGTGAACAGTGGTAGAGGGCCACCGTTCCTGCTGCCATTAGTTGCTAAAGCATGGTAAGAAAAATAGCAGAGCTTTTGTATCTAAGTGACTCAGCTTTTCTCATTTACTGCAGGATTTCTATGTAGCTAACTTAAAATGGAGTGGCCTCACCACTTCAGGTAATTACACATTTTCCCTTTTTCATCTCTATGGAGAGAAGCGGTGAGAGTGTTGAAAGAATGACAGCACTGAGACGCTCACACAAAGTTATAATAAGGACTGCTGTTCACTTCAAGACACCGATGAGGACGGTTTTGACAAACTACAGCATGGCTAATGTTGCAGTATCTGCTGTTTTGTTGGAAATGGGAGAAACTTCAGACACTTCTAATTTCACACGTCAGACAAAAGCATTTACAAATAGCCCTCATTTCTGGGATTTATCCAAACAACCATAAACTTCTTTTTTACATTTCAAAAGAAAATATCTCAAATTCAACCAAACAATAAACTCATTTGAATAGGGCTGCTAAAAAGTACAACATTTTCTTTGTTAAAAATGCATAACAAAAGTTTGAGAAGATGTGGAGAGTGAAAGCAAATCAATAGTGATGTCCAAAATCACTTATACTTCACAAACTTGGGTTGATTGTGATTCCATCCACTTAGCGTATAAATTTGCTTGAATTTGAACATCTAATCAAATACTCAGATTCTCTCACTTGAACTGACAAATTGAATGCATTACATTGGGTCAGTAGACCAGGAAGGACCACTGGAAGGACCACTGGAAGGACCACTGGAAGGACCAATGGAAGAACCACTGGAAGGACCACTGGAAGGACCACTGGAAGGACCACTGGAAGGACCAGGGCATAGAGGAATTTGCGCTGCAGCATCAAATTTTCCTTCTGGGACTAATGAAATATTTTCCATTCAATTCAATTAACACTATGGCCCACTTGAACATTTTTGTTGATTGATTCCATTGTTCTATAACCGCAGAAAACCATCAGTTGAGGCGAATAATTTCTGCTAGATAAAGAAGGTGGAGGATTTTAAGTACTTAGGAAAAATAGTCAAGAGTAATGGAGAGTGTGGAAAAGAGGTGAAGAAGCATATGCAGGCAGGTTAGAACGGGTGGAGAAAAGTATCAGGTGTAATTTGTGATAGAAGAGTTTCGGCTAAAATGAAAGGAAAAGTGAACACAAGCAAGAAAGAAATATTTTTATTTGAGATTTGTCTGTTGCATATCTTCGAAAACTAAAAGCATTATTATTTTAGCATGGAGTCCATGGTTTTAGAACGTGAGTAAATCAACTACAAAGCACATCGTGGGGTAGATTTAAGAGAATTTGATCATAATTCAGAAAAGTATTGCGTACAAATCCTTGGCAGCTTGTTGATTTTCAAGTGTGTCTATCCACATTGCTTAAGCCTGCCAGCCACATGTAATCCAGAATCCTTTTTGACTTGGTCACAGTTGGCCTCTTTAATTGATTTAATAATGAAAAATAAAAAGGTTTGTGTCTCCGCTTGTTTACACAGAACCTTTAACAAGAGTGGTTCCTTTTTTATCTACGATATGTCATGTCTTCAATCCTCCAAATATTTCTGTTCTGTTTCCTGTCTGCGGCTAACACAATGAAAATGATTAGGATGCACTGATCTGCTGGTTTATTGATCCGGCGCTGTCCTGAGAGGATAGAAAAGAGGAATAATGGTTAGATGTAGCTTCCCGAGCACCTAATATAACTCATTTACCAACAGAATCTCTGGCCTGCGAAGGTTCAATAACATTGTTTTGATTTTAGTTCCTGAAAAATCAGCTACAGTCATTTTGTAATGCAGTTTACATTTGTCCTTGTAGACACAATTAGTTTACACTTTCCACTAATATAATAGAACTCCTCGAAACTCCATTAAGAGGAAACATTGCTGGATTCTGTTTTCCGCCTTTTAGCACATGGTTAAGTTTATCAAAGTTCACCTTTAAGCTGGTTTAAAAAGAGACAGCTCATGATTTCTATCAACTGTCTCATCCACACAAAACAATTGTTTGAATTATTTTGTTCACACGGAAATAAAAATATAGAATCATTTTCATTGCATGCATTTGAGAATAATTTAAATAATTGAATTTTTGAATATTAAATATACTTTAATTATCTCCAAAGGGAAATTTGAGTGCTGCAGTGCATACACCTTGATGTCCCACCAACCCTATCCACCAGCGTCCCAGTCCGGTCGCACTGAGTCCAACCTGGCAACCCAAAAGCCGGAGTCCAGAATGGACAGACTTTTAAATATGATTCTATGGAAAAATGACTAAAATGTTCTGTGTTTCATTGTCTTCCATTTCTAGTTGGCAGGGTCAACAGTCTCAGTTGTCTGGAAAACCCAGACTTCTCTCACCTCCGCTGTATCCTCCAGCTCACCTGACAAGATCCTGAGGTATTCCCCGGCCAGCTGTGAGACATAGTCTCTCCAGCGGGTCTGGTTTCGGCCCCTTGGTCTCCTCCCTGTGGGACTTGCCTAAAACCCCTCACCAGTGAGGAGCTTGTGAGGCATCCTAGCCATCCTTCTTAAGCTGGCACCTTATCATGGTGGAGGGGTTTGCGTGCCCCAATAATCCTAGAAGCCATGTTGCACAAGGCCCAATGTCCCTGGAAGGGTCACCCAAGCCAAACAGGTCCTTGGTGAAGAGCCAGACAAAGCACGGCCCAAAAACCCCTAATGAAGAATAACACCATGTCAACGTTTCCCATGCACGGATGAGGGTCACAGCCATCCTCTTCCTCCCATACAGCCCGAGGGTCCATTAGATACCAATTGCTGAGTGGCCGATTTTTCATCCATTGGGCACGGACGTGCTCAGCCTGAACAGGGGACACGGGACACCCTTCCAATGGGCTCATAACATGCATGTTACGATTTGGGTGAAGGAGCAGATGGGTGGCAGCCGACGGCGGGGACCCTGGTGGTCAAACCCTCAATTGTATAAGTCAGTTTTAGCTAATTATAAGCATGATGCAACAAAATGTCCCTTTTTTAAACAAACAAGTAGGTGACTATTTGACTATGCAATATTATCGAAGTCGCAGAAGCAGTAGTTTCTGGTGCCGAATATTCAAAAATTGCATTAGTGTATTCTGTATTTTTGTATTGCTTTATTCTATTCCTGTTTTGGACGTGGGTTGCAATATCCCAGCATTGTTTCCAGTGAGAATCCAGATCCAGATCTTGCAGATCCATTGCATTGTTGGCATAAAGACAAATAACTTTTAAAACTCCAATGGCTAAAACTTAAATATTAAGTCATAATAAAGCCTTGCTAACCAAATTTAAGAAAGCAAATAACTCATTGTTAGACTAAAAAGTCAGCCAGTAGACTATGTTGTGGAAACGAGTTTCTAATGGTGATTTAAAGAAACTGGAAGGCAGAGCGAGTGATGGAGCGAACATCGCTCTAAATAACCCCAGGCCTTTTGGCTTTGCTGGTCCCTCATATAACCACAACTGCTCCTAACGTGCCTCTGGCTGATTTGTCAGACCAGCTTTGTAGCATCTAGCTGAAGGCCTCTGGGATTTACCCACAATCCTTAGGGTGTTGGGTTCATCTATAGTCTGCAGTCTGAGGTCAGCCGCCCACCGGCCAAAGTCAATCCAGAGAATTTGAAAGGGCCAGATATTCAACACAGCCATGTTGGAGCTGTTCTCAGTGGAGAGGTCTGAATAGTAAACCAGACTCTGAGGCCTAGAGGTTTTAGGAGGAAACAAAATACGAATTTAAACTTGTGGATCTTTAAAAGTGATATTAATTACGATTCATCAAAGAAATATTACTCATCAGTTTTACAAACTGTACTTTTTTATGGTATACTGGAAAAATGTAATTTTTAAGAACAAATTGTCAAATTTGATTAATTTGTTTTCATCTTTTTAATGAAAAACGTTGCTGAAAAAAATTAGACTTCAATTCTTCAGAAATTTTACAGAGTAGTGAGAAATTTATTGAAACACAAACAAAACCAATGGAAAAGTTGGCTAAGTGGGTGAGGCGACCACCCTGCGCCCGGAGGGTTGCGGTTCGATTTAACTCATACACAAACTGAAAGTGGTTAATATTTTTATTACCAAAAAGTATAAGGGGAAATATAACTGATAATTATAAATCCAACATAGCCGTTTCCCCCCCAAGCAGTGATGTTTTTTTCTGAACATCCATAAAATTATTTAATACATGATTATGTGCATAACCAAAAATTGCCAGATAGATTTTTTTCTTTAATTTCTAGCTTATGTAAGAGCAAGTAATAAACTCAAAGCGCCAGACTGTGTGTTATTAACGTGCTTCTTTGTGTAGTTCAGGAGCCTGTTAGACTCAAGTATGGATCACGTGAGTTTTAATTCAGATAACTGATGATAATGACTATAATTTGTACATTTTCTCCTCCAGACCGGTTAATCAATGACTGTATGTGCAGCCAGTAGCCAGATATTACTGCATAGCAAAAAAAAAAAAATCTCAACATTCAGATTAATGGATGTTGCTGCAGAAACAGCTTCAAATAGGGTTTCCATCGAATTGGTGCTTTGCTGTTATTACATTCACACAACATGCTCTCATCTTTAGTAAAATTTGTGTGTAAAATATCATGCAAATGCAAAATTCTGAGCATTTTACTCAGTTTTCAAACAGAAAAAAGTTTTACAATAAAAAGAGAGGCAAGGTACAGGTAAAAATGTCATTAATGGAGTTACGTACTTACAGACAAATATATTTGTAACATATTAATCGCAGTCTGTCATAATGTGGAGCTGAGGCCAAAAATATACTCTTGACACAACAGACAGGCTCAGATGAAGAAATCAAAAGATGTATTAGATTGATAAAAAGTTCAGATGAAGAAGACAAAAACAGATTAACAAGGCAGGTTATGATCTAGGAGCTGGAGCCAAAACTGGATAACAGTATGGTAAACAAATAATCTGATGAAGACTGTGTGACAAACGGACCCATTTATGATTTCAATTTTATGAGTTTCAGGTGTGACTTGTTGCAGCTCCCAGCTGGGTCCGCCCAGCTCCACGCACAGACGCACACACACAGACAAACAGGGACAAGAGGGAGGGAGGAAACGGAACACAGAAGGAACAGACCACTTTCCACACAGTCATAATTGAAGCTGCACAATTCCACAGTTGGTTTGCACTGATGCCTCACCACAGACTGGCTACCTAAACAAACGACCAAACATGGTTGTTGTAATGGTGAAGAAACTTGATATGTTTCTCTATATACACACATAGATACATATAAACATGTGTTCCTAAGTAAAAGTTTTAAGTGGAAAATTTTGGATTTTACATTTGTGTGAAGAACATCTACTCATCCCCGTATTGGACATCGCCAGGCTGAGGAGTCTCCCATGTTTCCATCAGGATGAAGAACATCTATTGACTTCTTTAGATATTTAGCTGTAGAGTAGAATAAGCTAATATTTAAACACTAATCTTTGACACATTGGTTGCTCGTCCCGGGGTGGGATCTCTCTTTCACGTGGATCCCCACGAGGTTTCTTATTTTTCCCCCTCTGATGGGTTTTTTAGGAGTTTTTCCTCACCGTGAAGGAGAGTCTAAGGGCATAAATGTGCTAGTCTTGTTTAGTTATCATTTGTTAGTTATTTTTCTTGCTGTGTATTTGTGTTAATACATTCCTCTTTTTCTTGTGAAGCCCATTGAGACGGAAATTCTGTAATTTTGGGCAATACAAATAAAATTGAATTGAATTGGTTACGAGACACTCGCTCTACTCGCTGAGCCAGCCTGGTATCTATTATTTGTCAAATATCAAGGGTTTGTGATTGTTTGGTAAAGATAATTAGGAGCAGTTTGTGGAGAAATGTTTTGGTAAATCCGAAGACAAATCTCAATCGAAATAGCTGAAAGTGCAACATTATGTAAAGTTTTTTTTTTTTTTTTTTTTACCTTTAAAAATACATGACATACAAAAAAATCATAAGTAAATCTTTTGATAATAACACATTTAAACATATCTATTTGTTAGTTTTTAATTAATCTGGCAGGATGTTTTTTAAACCAAACCAACACCCAGTGACTTCTCTGTGTTTCAGATTGCAGTCACGTCCCAGTTCAGGTCTACTTCCTCCGAGCTAACGAACATTTCCACGTGAGGAGATGCTCGTTTTCTTTTTTTTCCCCCGGAAACAATCAAGCCCGGAAACAGAGCTGCCATTTATACTTGTTTTGTCTCCAACCCAATCACCATTTGGAATGAGTGAAGCAATGAGAGGTAACCAGGCAACAAACTCCGGCAATATAAATCCAATCTGTAAAAGGGGGAAATGAGATATTTCCATTTGTTTTTAATTGAAGCCTGTTTGTTTGTTCCATTCATCATCCATTCTCTTGTCCTGGCTAAGGTTGAATTCCTCTCCTCTTTTTCTCTATCTCCCTCTTGTCTTGGTAAATATTACCTTGAGGTGAATAAATTCACCTGCTGCAGGGAGGCTCTGCCCCTGAGTCTTTTCTCACACAAATGAAAGTGTGTCTGCTTCGCAAACTCTGCCCATTTGCAAGCTTGATGAGAGAAAGACCGCCGTTTGGTCCCTGCACTATAATTTCATTCATCTGTACATATAGAAAATCATTCTCTCAGACTCTCAAATAGTTTTAAATGTGCTGCACCTGTTTTTTTTTGCCCAGACACCAGGGTCTGTGATAATGTAGGTTTTAACCAGAATCCTTTTTCATCATGGCCTCTTAATCTTTTCACGTCTGAATGAGCGACTCCAAAAGGATTTTAAAGCCCTAATTTAATCCACTGCCTAATTTCAAAGTGGCTGTCACATTAACGTTCACTGAGAGCAGCAGAGGAGTCTGGGAATTGGCCGGGGAGCAACTGGTTGCCAGTTTCTGTTCACAGTTCATCCAGTTTAAGAACTTATCTGTTCAATGGCTTCTGATGGAACAAAGTAAAATTTTATGATATTTTTTATGATATTTGACCACAGTCCACACCACAGGGAAAGTGACTCCTGGCTCACTTTAAGACAAAGTTTTTGCCAGTTTTTTAGTTCCTCCAGAGATGCTCAATTGGGTTTTGGTCAGGGCTCTAGTTGGGCCAGTCAAGTATAGCCACAGACTTAGAGTCAGTGCTTAGAGTCATTGTCATGTTGGAAGAGGAACCTTTGGCCGAGTCGGAAGTCTCGAGCACTCTGGAAGAGGTTTTATTCCAAGATATCTTTGTTCTTGTTCAGTTGCAACCAGTCGTCCTGTCCCTGCAGCTGAAAAACACCCCCATACCATGATGCTGCCACCACCATGTCTCACTGTTGGAATTGTGTTGAGCAGGTGATGAGTAGTGCCTAGTTTTCTCCACACATTCTCAAAATGCTCTGGTTAACACATAAAATTAATTCAAATATAAAAGACAAAATGCATTAGTTCAACACACTGAAAAAAAAGAAATTTTTGGATTGTATCAAACTTCAGCTTTCCTTGCAAAGTTTAATGGATATGCATCCTTTGGTTTTAAAATGAAAACAATTAACAGAGCAAAAATAAAAGAAGATTTGACTTTGCAATATAACATTGAATTATCTCCGCTTGAATTAAAATGAATGGTTTACTTTTAAAAATGTCAGACACATCAAAAGTCAACAGAAGGGGACAATTACCATCAGCCTTCAATGCTGTGAAAATCTATAAAAGAAAGGATTTCAATTAAACGTAGTTTAGAATTGACTTTGGTGAAAGTTTTACTTTGAAAGACTGCTTTATAAATTCAACCCAAAAATGTTCCCGAAAGTCCTGGTACATGAAAACATAAGCAGTGATACTTTTTCTTTCACACAACATGAGAAAATATGTTCAAGTTGTTAATTACGTAGGGACAGTAGGAATATTCAGAATAAGCTAATTGGATTAAGTTATCTACCTAAAAGTTTTTATTATTCCCACAACAACTGTGAACACCGCCTTTAATAATTGACAACATTTTTCATTTGCCGTTCTGTACGTGTGTTGGCAAGTTTTATGTGCCCTTTTTAGACTTTTTTTTTTCTCTCAATACGGCATAGTTACAAATTGTCAGGAGAGTAGTCTGTTCCCCCTCTGTGTCCTGTTTCCCCCCTCCCTCTTGTGTGTGTGTGTGCAACTAGTCACACCTGAAACTAATCTACTCATCTGCCGGAGCATAAATGGAACAGTTTTTGACACACTCTTCGCCAGATTGTTGTTTATCATGCTTGATCTGCTATCCAGTTTTTGGCTCCAGCTCCTACATCAGAACCTTCCTAGTTTATCTGTTTTCTGCTTTATTTGGACTTTTTATCAATCTAATAAATCTGCTTTGTGATTTTTCATCTGAGCCTGTCTGTTGTGTCAAGGGTATATTTTGGCCGCAGCTCCACATCATGACACAAATACACCAAATATTTCTGTACCGGGGACGCATGGCTCAGTAGGTAGGTTGGCTCAATTGCTCCTGATGGTGGTTGGTACCTTGCATGGCAGCTTCCACCATCAGGTATGAATGTGTGTGTGAATGTGAACTCCAATGTAAAGTGCTTTGAGTACCAACGCAGATAGGGCTGTTTTATTTAAGTAGAAACCATCTACTGACACATAATTCTGATCCAAGCTTAATTATAGATTCAAACCATCATTATAAAAGTATTACTTGTGTTAGTCAAGAGAGATTCTCCACCATTGCACTTTAAAATTGCCCATGACACAATATTTGATTTTCACACTAATTAGTTTAATTATTCGATTCCCTTAACTGACCTCTTTTTTCAGAATACTTTTTTTTTTATGCTATACACGGAATGTCTCTCGTAAACTGAGACAATTAAAGGTGAAACACGAGATTATCAATCCCTCCCCCAAAGACTTAAATCTCCACGAGCAAATTAACACCACCCATTCAGTTAGAAAAATAAACGAAGCACACAAAACAGCTTTTAAAATGGAAATTAAAATTGACCAGAAAAAATAAATTGTGTGGTTTGTGATGTTGTGTTGTTGGCATGATGACAGTTTGCAGAAGTAAATGAAGGATTAACACGGGCAGGTTTATCAGGGATTAAAGTAACAAGACGGTCGCTGTATGTCTTCATGTTATATTCTAGTTTTAATTGTGCGAGCCATATTGCAGTGGTGAGATTACCCCTTTTACCTTGCCCCACCTGACCGCCCTTCAGTAAACACAATTTGTTTTCCAGTTGTGTCTCCCGAATAAATCCAAATGTCTGTTTTCCCTTCTGAGGTCTTAAATTGCTGTTGTTCATGCCGGCGGCACCCTGATAGAGAGAAGAAGCTTAGCGATGTCACTTAATCTGGTGATGGCCATTACAGCAGAATGGTCATGTCGCAAGCAAAAAAGTGTGTTGGTGTCTAAAGTGGTGGATTAGAGGTAGATTAATACCTCATCTGCCTGCCATGGGGCTGATTAATCCAGCTGCTTGGTTTGTTTGGGGCCAAGGGTCATCTCAGTGGGGGTCGGGGTGTTTCCGGATTACAGCGAGGTTAGACAAATATCAGTCACATATTATCAAATCCTTGAATGTAGCTTTTTATTATGAATGTCAATGGGTTAAAAAAAAAAAGGTATTCATATATTTTTTGTTGTTGGGATGAAATTTTGGGGGGATCGGAGGAGGGTGGTGGTGGCAGGGAGTGTAAGTTTGTAAATAGAAACAAAGAAATTGCAGATTAAATTAAGTAGACATATTTCATGTAGAACCAGAGCGTTCCTTTTCAACAATAATAAAGAGTGTCCAAAATATGAAAAAATCATATTTAAAATTTAAAGAAAAAAAAGGAGGAGGAGCTCGGTGTCGAGCCGCTCCTCCTCCAGGTCGAGAGGAGCCAGATGGGGTGGTTCGGGCATCTGGTCAGAATTACAGCGAGGTTAGACAAATATCAGTCACATATTATCAAATCCTTGAATGTAGCTTTTTATTATGAATGTCAATGGGTTAAAAAAAAAAAGTAGAGGTATTCATATATTTTTTGTTGTTGGCATGAAATGTTGGAGGGATCGGAGGAGGGGCGGGAGAGCAGGGGGCTAAGTTTGTCAATAGAAACAAAGAAATTGCAGATTAAATTAATAAGACATATTTCATGCAGAACCAGAGCATTCCTTTTCATCAACGATAGAGTGCCCAAAATATAAAAAAATCATATTTAAAATTTAAAGAAAAAAGAGGAGGAGGAGCTCGGTGTCGAGCCCCTCCTCCTCCAGGTCGAGAGGAGCCAGATAGGGTGGTTCGGGCATCTGGTCAGGACGCCCCCCAAGCGCCTCGCGGACGAGGTGTTTCAGGCACGTCCCACCGGGAGGAGACCAAGGGGCAGACCTCGGACCCGCTGGAGAGACTTTGTTTCACAGCTGGCCGGGGAACGACGTGGGATCCTTCCGGGTGAGCTAGAGGATGCAGCCGGGGCGAGAGACGCCTGGGCTACCCATTTGAGGCTGTTGCCCCGATGACCCGACCCCGGAACAAGCGGAAGATGACGGAAGGGAACAGAGAAAAAAAATTCCCAATGGACATGACAAACAGAAAATGTGGTTTTCTTTTTCTGTTTGGAGCTACACGTTGTCTTTGTCCAGAGGTTTTTAAAGTCTAGAAAGTAGACTCAAAATACCATGTTTGGTAACTGTACCAACAAGTATAAAAAAAGACATTCGGTACGTCTCGAAAAGAGGAAATCTTTTAAGTGGGAGACCTTTACTGAACTTTCCATCTGATATTAAACTCAATAACTGTGTAAAAATAACATTTCATTAATAAAAAATCCCTGTTCTTCGTCCCTCTCAGTTTCATTCATCTCTCTCAGTACTAACGTAATTTCTTTAGCTTCTAACGCAAAGAAAAAGTGCCAGTCTATTTTAACCCACCGTGGGGAAGATAAGTATTTCCCGTTTCTCTTCGGCTGCATGTGTATGTGATCCTCTCGGAAAGCAGACTGACCCACATTTACACTCCATCACCCGAGAAACCAGAGGACAACAATCTGTCTCCCCCCCTACATCGATAACCCCGTTTATCCTCCAATCCATCCCTTCTGACATCCTTTCATCCATCTCTCTTCAGTCCTGTCGTTCAAATCAGATTAACACTGACATATGCTGCAACCATCAAGACCCCCCGCTGGTCGTACTCATCCACCGTCTTCTCTAAAGTCCATTGCCACAGTTTGTTTACAGTCTTTCAGTAGAAATGTTATCTGTTCTTAGCGATTCAAGCTAAACCGACTTAACTCGTTTTTTATCTTCCAGCCGCTTCGCACGCCCAGCTGCAAACCAGCACATAGTTACATTTAAATAATAATAAATTGGCACTTTGTATTCAGAAGAAAATCTTTTTCCGTGTGATGATTGTGACACTGATGTTATTACACATCTGTTTAACTTTTATTTATTTATTTTTTATTGTTGTTGTTTCTAGCAGTTTAAAATTTTTCTCAAATTAACAATATAATATAAAAATATAATAATTTTTTTTTTTTTTGTATATATTTGTCTTCTGCTTGTCTGAGGCTGGGTTGCGGGCCATCAGCCTCAGCTGCATCCTCCAACTCAACCGGGAGGATCCCAATGTGTTCCCCAGCAAGGAATGAGATATAGTCTCTTCTGTGGGTCTGGGGTCTACTTTTGAGTTTCCTCCTGGTGGAATGTACAAAACACCTCACCAGCCAAGCGTTCAGGAGGCATCCTAACCAGATGCCCAAACCACCCAATCTGGCTTCTCTCAACCCCGAGGAGCAACAGTTCTACTCTGCACTCCTCCTGAATGCTAGAGCTCCTCAATTTAACTCCTAGTGACAGCCCAGCCACCTTCTGGAAGATGCTCATGTTGACCGCTTGTGTTTGTGATCTTGTTCTTTTGGTTTTTTCCTCCTTTTTTGGGGTTTTTTTTTTTTCCATTTTAATTTTTTGTTGGCAGTCAAGCTTTTTTTTTTTTTTTTTTTGCTTTATTTACAGTAAAATTGGCTCCACCGACCTCATTTTTTTAACATAATATCCCAATCCCCCCCAAAAGTTTTTTCTCGTTAGATTCCATCTTCATAAAATATCCTTATAATTTAGAAAAACGATTCTACTCACAATTAAAAACCAAGTTCTTTCACACATGCCCGGTTGATGTAAGCCTACCAAACTTGCAGAGTGGTGTACAGTTTACAGCTTTTTAGAAATTAAATTTATATAGCATAGAATAAAGTTTTTTTTAAAAAGAAATAACATACCACCACGCACAGATTTAAAAAAAATAAATACACGGACACCACGAGCAACGCATGTTAACTTCAGGTCAGAATGTTTGCCTCAAGCACCCAGACGGTTCAGCTGATTCCTTGATGGATGGTACACACACAAGCTGCATTTTGAACTCTCTTAAGATTCAAGAAACAACCTGAAGTCTGCGTTCGGGTCAGGGGTATTTACTCTACAACCCTGCAAGCAAACATCCAAACTCCCCGGTAGATCTTGAACATGTTGGTCACAAGTGAGATGTTTGTGCGTGACCACAGCTTTCATTGATCGGATTTTACAGAAAACCTCCAACAACCTCCTGGATGGTTGTACCAGGAGAGTTTCATGTGTGGTGTTTACAAGAAAGTGCACCATGTGTCCACAGATGTACCTCCAGGTGATTCAAACACATTTAATACTAACAGGAATAATATGGTATTTTATTGTTACAACAGAGTAATTTTGTGTAGCTTTACAGTGTGAATTGCTGTCATGAACTATGTTTTGCTTATTGACTCAATCAATCTCATGCCGGCGTGATAACAGCAGCTTTGTGTGTGCGCTTTCTGTGCTCAGATCTGTTCAAGTGATGATTGACTTTAATTACTAACGGCGATGTAAGGAGCACAATAATTTTCTCTCAGTCCCTCCACTGCTGCTTGTTCTCCTGCTCTCATCTTCTGGTTTTATTACAGCATATAAGACCATGGACTACATCTGTGCAGGGGTATGATGTAACATAAACCACACAATCAGAATGAAATTAATCCATTTTCTTATGATCAGCATCGTCTTGTTGTAACAGAACAGCAGGGAGCATCCTGATTGGACAGCTACTTCAAAATCAAAGTAAAAATGTCAGTTTTGATGATATGTTTAATGTTAAGAGATGCAAAAATGACAATTTTATTCGGTAGTGGTGTAAGATAATGAAGGGATTACAGTGTTCACTGGTTGGTTGTAATTGTTTTATGGGTTTCGACTTCTCTTAATTGCCTCGGTTTCTGTCTGATGTTGTTTTCCAGTCTGTTTCAGATAAACTTTTTCTGTCATTTATGTAGAAAAAAAAGAAAATACCTCATTAAAACTGTAAAAAAATACATAAAAAATAAACAAGAGTAGTCCCAGAAATGCCAGGCTAAGGTTTTATTCTTAGGCAACTCTGTACTAAAATAGGATTTGGGAATACTAGTTGCAACCAGAGGAGACAACAGTGTCTCTTCCAAGATTGTATGTTTTCTTTTGAGAATGTTTAAAATATTTAATTTATCACAAATTAAAAAAAAAATATATACATATATTAATTACTTGTGCATGAAAAAAAAAGTTAAATAAATTCTTAAAAATAAAAACAAATATTGTTTATTTTTATTAAAATATGTTTATTTTTTAAAATAAAAACAAACCATTTTATTTTAAAAAAAATATACATATGTTTATTTTTTTTAATAAAACAAACCTTTTTATTGTAAAAAAATTATAAAAATATGTTTATTTTTAAAATAAAAACAAACCTTTTTATTGTAAAAAATTATAAAACTATGTTTATTTTTAAAATAAAAACAAACCTTTTTATTTTAAAAATATACAAATATGTTTATTTTTAAAATAAAAACAAACCTTTTTATTGTAAAAAAATTATAAAAATATGTTTATTTTTAAAATAAAAACAAACCTTTTTTATTTAAAAAAATATATTTATTTTTAAAATAAAAAAAAAACACTTCATTAATCGCTTGGAAAAAAAGTTTAATAAATTCTTAAAAATAACAAATATTTAGGGATGGCCAGCTCGAGCCTGTCTGCTCGAGCTGAGCCGAACAGAGTGACACAAAAGTATCGCGAGAATTGCTCCGATTCCGTGTGTCGGAATGCCAAACATCGCGCGACCCAAAATCCGAGCTACTGTCACGTGGAGCCGGGTGTCGAAGAGCTCGGAAAGTTTGAAGGGGCGAGTCGATCAATCAGTCAGAAGATATAAAAGGGTTTCATTCATTCAGGGAGACGTGGGTTTTTGCGGGGAGGAGATTTTCTAGCGATTTGCGTCATCACAGCTTTGGATTCTACAGGGATTTTATCACAGTAGGTATTGTACACAATAATATCACCTTGATCTTGTTGGACCTTTTGTAGGTGTCACAAACACACTCTCACACACACACACACACACACACACACACACACACACACACACACACACACACACACACACACACACACACAACCAACACATAGTCACACACGCGCACACACAGATTTATCAGATTGTTTTTAGGATTCACCAACACAAATATAGAGTGTTTGGAATTGAGAGGTTGAAAGAGTTTTTGCGAGAATTGCATGAGAGTGGCCCCGCGACAGACTGGCGACCTGTTCGGGGTGTACCCTGCCCTTCGCCTTAAATCATCGGGATGGGCTCCGGCACCCCGGAACCCCGAAAGGGGTGGACGGATAAGAAGATGACTGACTGACTGTATGAGAATGAAAGGTGAGTGTGTGTTTCTGTGTACCATTTGTAAATGGAGGGAGAACCAGTTCTGTTTTAATAGTCACAACCGGCAGCGTCATCTTCATCGGAGAATGACAATTTTTGGGATCTGCTGGCCAGCCGGGTTGGTACGTATTTTCATCAGATCAACGATGTCCATATGTTACATGGTTTTACAATCCTAACTACTTTTTTCTAGGTGAAACCCAGAGAAGTCAGTGTGCGAAGGCGAATGCTACAGTGGTAGTTCAGAGATGCCTGCCGGATCCCTACTTCTTCAGGGGAGAAGACACTCTCGCAGTCTGGGCATCGAGGACAACAGTTTACCCAAACCTGCACAAACTGGCCAAGCATCTCCACATGCCAGCAACCTCTGTGCCCGGTGAGCGGGTCTTGTCCAAAGTGGGAGAGGTAGTCAGTCTGAAGAGGAGCAGACTAAAGCCAAGCACCGTGGAAAAGATTTTATTTATAAATAAAAATCTATGACAAACATTTACAATTGTCCTGTCTAATTTCTGCGCTATTTTAGAGCCGCAGAGACTCTCTTACGTCTTTCCTGAATGTTTCTGCTTGTGTCACAGATTGTTGATTCAAATTTAATTTATACAGCATTTCTCTTACCCAAACATTAGAGTGCTTTAGATTAAAATATCAAAACAGACTTTCTATACTTTGATTTGGAGAATATCGAATTGGACACAAATGAAAATATCGCAAACTCTCCCAAAACAAAACTCTTTACGAAATCTTCTACTGCGCGTTCGCACAAAAACATCTGTTTAATTGTATCAGTGTGTTCATTTACCCCTCCATAAGATTCTATCAGCTGGTCCTCTATTGTTATTCAAATGACAATGGGTCAAGTGTGTGCTTTATTGAACATTTAGTTACATTGTCAGTAACGGAGTGAAATTTGATTGTTTAGGTAACTGTTACTATGGCAACGAATTAACGTAATCTCGTTTCATGATAAAAAATAAACTACAAGATGAATTGCCCCACAATAACCCACATGTCATCTTCTAGTAAAACAAAATTTGAGGCGTAGATTTTCTCTTGGGGTTTGTTTTTTATCTGCGCATGCGCAGCCTGCAAATGTGCCGACTCCTCGTTTCGACTTTTCGCAGTTGCTTGAAGTTGCTCGAAGAGTCGCGAGGCCTCGGATTTCCCATCCCTACAAATATTTTTGTCTATTTTCATTTAAAGATATATAAAATATGTTTATTTTTGTAAAAAAAAAAAAAACATTTTATTAATTGCTTGAGCATGAAAATGTCACAGTTTTGAAGATGTGGAAGGGAGAAGTACCCAAATGCAGGACATTAAACAAGATTTATTAATACTATTCAGAAAAGTCTGTAAAGCAAGAAGCACAGTGTTAACTCAAAATTTCAAAAGTCCAACTGATACCAACATTCAAAACATGGTCAGGCAACCAGGATGACCTGGCTGGAAGGGATAGTAAGACCCGACATGGAAGCCTAGGGTGATTCCCTTTAAATAGATGGCGGGTGCACAAATGTTGGGAATTGGTAATCATCACAGGTGTCACCCAATCAGGGTAATTAGGACCTTTCAGGACTCCCTCTTGCAGCAGGTGAGGAATCCTGACAGAAAAAATGTTTATTAAATATTATGTCCTATTATTTTCTTGATTTTTTTTTCCATTTCTATTTTTCCACATTAAAGGGAGAATATATGTGCAATAAATAAGATGCTTCCTGTTTTCGTAGGATGTCTAAAAATCTTCTTTTTTTTTGTTATGTTTGTAAGTAGTGACATGTGTGCGAGTGGTCCCGTTTCAATCCACCGTCTTCTGCTTATCTGGGGCTGGGTTGCGGATGCAACAGATATAGAAGGGAAACCCAGGCTTCTCTCACCCCGGCCGCATCCGGAAGGATCCCGAGAGACATAATCTCTCCAGCAGGTCCCGGCTCTGCCTCCAGGTCTGGTGGCTGACTTAAATAGACAAAAGAAATTCACCACACCCTATTCCAATAAAAAAGTAAGAAGGGAGAAAATTAATTGTTTGGGATGGATGTGAGTTTCCTGGTCATTTTTAGGCAAGGAATTCCAAGGTTTAACATTTACCATCTCCATATTTATCATTTCACCCTTCAACTCCACAGACGGCACTGAAAGCTAAATATATTCATTCAGATAAAACTACCGTAATTGCACGACCATTAGGCGCACCGTACAAAAAGGCGCAGTCTCAGCCACACACCGCCTTACAACAACACACACGCAAGCATGCAAATGTGCGTATTAAAAAAATAGATCGAGAGCAAAACTGAGTTTGGTTGTAAGTAGTAACGATACTAAACAAGCACATTACCGGTAATAGTCTTTATTCAAATCCGTCAAAGTCCTCATCCTCTGTTTCTGAATCGAACAGCTGCGCAAAATCCAACAGAGCAGGTCCACTTCGCTCCTCGCTGTCAAAGTCACTGCATTACTACCTGTGACAAGTAATGCACATACGTCATTCGTGTGCGTCCTAAAAAGCTATAAATAATTGTTAACTTCTGTTCAGAAGCAAGAGCAGATGGGTCAAAATCCTCATCATCCTCAACATCCTTTCTAACAAAGAAGATAAAACAGTCTTCCCATCTGAGTTTGTCTCTCCATAAAACAACTCAAAGCCTTGATGGACAATCACTGAATAACTTTAATTATCATCACACCACTCTGTCTTCATGTTCTTTTCTCTTTCCCAGTACTTACTTTTCAGAGTATAAAACTTCCACGGTTGACTTCGGATGACCTATTTTCTTTCTGACTAAAATATTGCAGGATCTCATTGGGACTCTGGACATTTAAATTTTGTGCACTTACACCCAAGATTTCCGTTAACTTGATTAGTTTTGTTAAAACTCAAGTTTGAGAGCTGATCTTCTGAATATTGAGATCATAGTCTGACCTTAAGGTTCATGAGTAAGCAAGGTTTTCTGTGAGAGCCTCGTTTCTGCATGTGCATTACCATGCAAATTAATGCTCTTCTTTTTATTTAAGAAACATCAAGACCCCCAGGGAAATAAAAACTTAATAAAAACTAAATGCAGACTATTTTTAGACGCTCGTGCTCCCTTTTATTCTCAGGTCACATTTAAAGAGAAGCTCATCTGTTTTGCCGAAGAGGTGAACTCCTTTCAGATCCCACGCCATTTAATGTCTACAAGTAGCTTTATTTAATTACATGGACTCCATAGTTTTAAACACAACCACATCGTTAAGGGATTCCAAGTGATATTTTCTTGGCTAATGCAGCATCTCCAGAAATTTTGCAGGACCAGAAAAGAGTCATATTTACTCCAAAAATGAGCAATTTACTTTAGTGACTAACCAACATGAAATGTTGTAAAAACTAAAACAAATCACTGCATGTCTTTACTTTTATTCCATTTATGTGATCTAAAGTTACAGATTAAGGGCTGCACGGTGGTGCGGTGGTTAACATGTTGGCCTCACATCAAGTAGTTCTGGGTTCAAATCCGGGGTGGAATGAGTCTTAGAACGCTGGCTTTTCTGTGTGGAGTTTGCATGTTCACCCCATGTATGTGTGGGTTTCCTCTGGGTACGCCATATACCTCCCAACCACCAAAGACATGCATACTAGGCTAATTGGCCACTATGAAATTGTCCCTAGGATTGTATGTGTGTGGAAGATAGTGTGTATGTAACCCTGCAATAGACTGGCATCCTGTTTGGAGTGTACCCTGCCTCTTTCATTGAATCAGCCCGGATTTGCCCTGGCAACCTTTGCGACCTTAGCAGGGAATAAGCGGATCAGAAGATGAAATAAAAACCTTCACATATTATATGTTTAACGTCCCTGCGCGACCACCTCGAATATCGTGAACAAGACCCCGAGATACTAAAACTCCTCCACTTGGGGAAGGACCCTGCCCCTGACCTGCAGGGGGCATTCCACCCTTTTCCGGGCGAGGACCATGGTCTCGGATTTGGAGACCATGGATTTGGATTTGGATGCAATGCCATGATAATTTAATTATACCAGGTTTGTCCAAACAAATGCTGCTTTCATTTATTTTTGTGTTTTAGATTTTTAAAAAAGAAAAACAGAAAGAAAAGAAAAAAATTATACCAACCTCCAAGCGTTAATGAAGCCATGAATTTGAACTCTTATTTTGGTTGTGCTCGAATGGAAATTGTTCATCCATATTTATTACAGTTTTTGTTAGAAAATTCTACTTTCTGAGCACATTACCAACTCCCATAACCATCTAACCACAACATGTTATGTCTATTACGTTACGTCTGTGTCTCAATTCACAGAGTAAAATAAAAATCAGCAGTGCCAGTAGTTTAATATCCAATCAAATTTAGTGAGCAAGACAGTTAAATTGTAAAATGTAATCAAGAAAACTCTCTTTTTTTATGTTATTAAAGATCAGCCACAAAAAACTGAATATTGTAATTCAAACCAATTTCAATTTTTTGTCTGAACTGAATTGTTGACAGAATTTTATCCCCTCCCCTGATGTTTCTTTTTTTTTTTTAGATAAAATAATTTTAAGAAAAAATTTCTCCTCATCAAAGGTGCAGATAAGTACATGTTTAGTTTGCTCAGCCCGGTAATAAATATTGATAAATTATCAGCCTATCAAACATAATGTTCAGCCAAACCAAATTTGCATAGCCTATCAGAATGAGACATTCAGCCTGGCAACGAAAAAGCCCACCCTGACAATGGGGATCCTTAAAAAAAACGTGTGGAGGAAAATCGTTGATTTTCTGACGATTTTACTATGGTTTGCATGAACTTCCAATGCGGCAGCATTTGGTATTTTTACTTCGTTAAATTCTCTACATTTTTTTTGCCTTACAACAACACACACGCAAGCATGCAAATGTGCGTATTAAAAAATAGATCGGGAGCAAAACTGAGTTTGGTTGTGCTTTATTTAAGTAGTAACGATACTAAACAAACACATTACCGGTAATAGTCTTTATTCAAATCCGTCAAAGTCCTCATCCTCTGTTTCAGAATCGAACAGCTGCGCAAAATCCAACAGAGCAGGTCCACTTTGCTCCTCGCTGTCAAAGTCACTGTCTGTTCTGTGCGGCTCCTCAGAAAGGATACCAGCTTTTGCGGAAGCTCGGATAACAGTACCAGCAGACACGTTAGTCCAAGCATCTACAATCCATTGGCAAACTGTAGCGTAACTCGCCCGGCGCTGCCTTCCACCCTTCGTGAAACTGCGGTCTCCTTCGGTCATCCATTGCTCCCACGTCGCTCGCTGAGCGTCATAAGCATGTCTCTTTGCCATTTTCAGGGTTAAAACAACAATGTTGTGCATACAGCACATACCTTTTTTATACACAATCCACGCCCACACTTCACTCTTTAACGTTCTCATGCCTTTTCTTTCAGGTCCGCCTCGTCTAACGGGCACCGCTTTTTCTTTTAGGCCCGCCTTTTCTCACGAGCACCGCGTTTTCTTTTAGGTCCACCTTTTCTCACACACAAGGCGCACCGCACGAAAGGGCGCACCAGTCATTTTGAAGAAAATCTAAGACGTTTATATGCGCCTTATAGCCGTGAAATTACGGTAAACTTTGTCATGGGGTGAACATGCAAACTCTGCACAGAAAGTACCAGTGTTTCAAGCCTTACCCCATCTCCGGGACCGGGACTCAAACCCCGGACCTACCTGCTCTAAGGCCACTGTGCTAACCCAGGCACCACTGTGCAGTCCAATTACACTTGATTAAAATTAAGGAATCAAATCGGGGTCGTCACAAGATGATTAACCAGAAGATCTTAGAATCCAAGTCTATAGAAACCAATCTTTAAAAATATCGAACATATCTTGACCACATATTCCTCATCAAGTACATCTACTAAGAGTTTGATCTGAGTAAAGTCTTATTTGTCCTTTGATTTGAAAAATGGTTCAATCATTTAAAATGTGATGGAATGTCCCTGAGAATGATCCTTGTCATGATGAAGATGTTTACGTCTCCATCCTCAGATCATCATCTCAGTGACATTAGCTTCTCTTTCTAATGTTCCCAGGCAGAAATCAACAACAATAAATCACAAACATGAGGAGTAGATGTAAGAGAGGAGAGTGATGCGGTGGACATAGTGTCTGTGTGTGTGAGAAGCAGCTGTTTGTGTGTGTACCATCACACATTGTGAGGTTCAGTAATGAGTTGGTGTTGTCGCTGGTTAAATATGCATGCAGCAATGTTGCAGCATCTTTAATTAAACGAGAGTAATCCTACGTTATTCCGTAATAAATTCTTCATGATCATTCTGTTGCCAATTAACACTGAGCGTCGCACCGACACCCAGACTAGTTTGCAAGAGCTTCTTCAGCAGTAATGCACTTTATTAGGAAGAGGGGGGAAAAAACACAACTTCCGCAAATTAGAAGGAAGTTTGATGTCGTGGTGGTTCTGAGCGGAGGCAGCTGTAGTTCCAGCAACCCAGAGTTCCTTAGGAGACTGTCTTGAAATTTCATTGGTGGGTGGTGACGGGTACAAGGTGTAGCATGTCTCTTTACTGATACAAAAACATGTTCTATGTTGGAAAAATGCCGTTCTGAAATCTGATTGATAAAAAGCTTAAATAAAAATGTTCCGTTCCGTCATCTTCCGCTTGTTCCGGGGTCGGGTCGCGGGGGCAACAGCCTCAAACGGGTATCCCCGGCCTCTCTCACCCCGGTTGCATCCTCCAGCTCACCCGGAAGGATCCCAAGTCATTCCCCGGCCAGCTGTAAGACATAGTTTCTCCAGCGGGTCCGGGGTCTGCCCCTTGGTCTCCTCCCGGTGGGATATGCCCAAAACACCTCGCCCGCGAGGCGCTCGGGGGGCATCCTGACCAGATGCCTGAACCACCCCATCTGGCTCCTCTTGACCTGGAGGAGGAGCGGCTCGACACCAAGCTCCTCCCGGATGGCAGAGCTCCTCACCCGATCTCTGAGTGAGAGCCCAGCCACCCTGCGGAGAAAGCTCATTTTGGCCGCTTGTACCCGCGATCTCATTCTTTCGGTCACCTCCCACAGCTGGTGACCATAGGTTAGGGTAGGTTAGGGATATATCAATAGATATAGATATATCTATATTAATTTCAAAATTACGAATTTCCATCTCAATGGGCTTCACAAGAAAAAGAGGAATGTATTAACACAAATACAAAGCAAGAAAAATAACTAACAAGTGCTAACTAAACAAGACTAGCACATTTATGCCCTTAGACTCTCCTTCTCGGTGAGGAAAAACTCCTAAAACAACCATCAGTGGGGAAAAAATAAGAAACCTCGTGGGGATCCACATGAAAGAGCGATCCGTCCCCCTTTTCTTCTGCACATGTTCAAACCATCTCACTCTGGTCTCTCTGACTTTATCTCCAAAACCTCTAACATGTGCTGTTCCTCTGATATATGAACGGGTTAAAATGCACAGCAAGTTTTAATCCTTTCCATTTAAAATGATGTGGGAATTTAAACAAGTACTGCCCTTATTTATTTATTTTTTACATAATCCGGTGTAGGAAAATTAGAGCCATTCCATCTCTTTTCTCGTCCTCAACAGCATTTTAAGAGTGTGACAGATAATTAGTCGTCCCACACTGCATGGAGACGTTGCTTTATGCATCACAATGGATCAAATAGAAGAAAAATAACAATGTGATGGCTTCATTTGCATATAATGCTAAGTAGTTTAACTAACGTAGAATAAAACAACATCTTTTTTTAACTCTATCATTTTATTTTCACAAAAAAAAAGAAAAAAACTCGGGTTTATTGGTGCTTTGGTTTCGGCAAATTGGTCATAAAGTGTCCCACATGTCTCACATGCACTTTTAAATACGTAAAAACACGAGTGGTCTGTAACCATCTTCAAACCTCTCAGACATCATGGATGAAGAATACTCCTCACAGAAACACACAGTTTTCTTTCACCGTACACTGGTAACTAATAACAACCAGGGCTGAGAGTTGCCTCATTTCAATAAAACTCCACATATCTCCTCCAGTGGCGTTTACTAATTAGCAGTTGATTCTTTTCTCTGCATCAGCCACCAAAGCATCCATTCTGATCACTTCAAGGCATCGCCTCCAACTTCGGTAAAGAAATTGGACTTTTTATTGGACTTACCTACAGCTATTAATTAGAGCTCCTCTCTTAAATTTCTGTGATCATTCCCCACCTGCAGCTCTCGTCTCAGCTCCAGCTGCATGTGGAGAAGGCATCTTCTGTGAATACTTTTTCCTCCTTTGACTTAAAATATTGGATTTTAGAAAAGAGCAGGTGTCACTAATGGCATTAATGATCCGCTCCTTTCAGACAAAAGTGTAGACATCACATCCGTCTCTCTTCAAGAGATAAAAACTGTCTGATCTTTCGTTTTTCAGTCTTTCCTGTTGCCAGTGGAACGGTTGTCCCGTTACCTGCTACAGTGGTGGCAAATCATCGACTCGCTCCATCCTGGTGTTTATCAGCTTTAATCTCACAGCTCTTCTGAATCGATGTTAATGTGCTTTATGAAACGGCTGCCAGTGCTGCGTTCCTGATTAAATATTGACAAAGAAGCATCATGCTTTGATGCTTTGGTGGCTTTTTGAAAGTATTGATCTCACCTGAGCAGTGTGTACCTGCCCCACCCCACACAAACCCCCGTTATCAGAGTGGCACCAACAGAGCAGAGAATTAAACTACTGTACAAGCTCTTATTTATTTATTATATTTTTCTATTTCACTCACTCTGATTTTTCATACAACCTTTTTTTTTATAAACTAGAGGCACATTTATTTTAGGTTTAAATGAGAAAAAAAGATCTGGTCAAATAATCGACAAAATTACAGCTCATAAAGTTCAAACACAAATACTGTGTTTTAAGGTCTTATTATTTATAAGCTTCCATATGTTAATTTGGAAGACATATAGTACAGTTTCCCTCGATACGTTTAAATATATGTCCTTCTGAATTTTAATAAAGATAGAAAAAAAGAGAAAGTTTTTTTTTTTTTTTTTTTAATGTCGTGCTTTGGTAAGTTATATATATACACAGTGGTGATCAAAAGTTTACATACACTTGTAAAGAACATAATGTCATGGCTGTCTTGAGTTTCCAGTTATTTCAACAACTCTGATTTTTCTCTGAATTAGTGATTGGAACAGATCCTTCTTTGTCACAAAAAACATTCATGAAGTTTGATTCTTTTATGACTTTATTATGGGTAAACTGAAAATGTGACGAAATCAGCTGGGTCAAAAATATACATACAGCAACATGAATGAGCAATTTTGGAGACTTAGAAAGTTGTGTCAATGACATGAGCTTCATAGCATGACCTCTTAACTTCTTGTGAGTGATTATGAGTGACTACAGCTGGTGACTTCTCTGAGGCCATTTAAAAAGGGCTCATTGGATAAAAACACCCACAAACGCTACAATGGGAAAGTCAAAGGAGCTCAGCACAGATTTGAAAAAGAGAATCATTGACTTGAACAAGTCAGGAAAGTCACTTGTAGCCATTTCAAAGCAGCTGCAGGTTCCAAGAGCAACAGTGCAAACAATTGTTTGTAAGTATAAAGTGCATGGCACTGTTTTGTCACTGCCACGATCAGGAAGAAAACGCAAGCTGTCACCTGCTGCTGAGAGAAAACTGGTCAGGAGGGTGAAGAGTCAACCCAGAAGCACCAAAAAGCAGATCTGCCAAGAATTAGAAGCTGCTGGAACACAGGTGTCAGTGTCCACAGTCAAGCGTGTTTTGCATCGCCATGGACTGAGAGGTTGCCGTGCAAGAAGGAAGCCCTTGCTCCAAAAGCGGCACCTTAAGGCTTGACTAAAGTTTGCTGCTGATCACATGGACAAAAATAAGACCTTCTGGAGGAAAGTTCTGTGGTCAGATGAAACAAAAATTGAGCTGTTTGGCCACAATGCCCAGCAATATGTTTGGAGGAGAAAAGGTGGGGCCTTTAACCCCAAGAACACCATGCCTACCATCAAGCACGGTGGGCCTGTTTTGCTGCCAATGGACCTGGTGCTTTACAGAGAGTCAATGGGACAATGAAGAAGGAGGATTACCTTCAAATTCTTCAATAAAACCTGAAGTCATCAGCCCGAAGGTTGGGTCTTGGGCACAGTTGGGTGTTCCAACAGGACAATGACCTCAAACACACATCAAAAGTGGTAATGGAATGGCTAAATCAGGCTAGAATTAAGGTTTTAGAATGGCCTTCCCAAAGT
Organism: Neostethus bicornis; assembly: GCA_902685375.1. Classification (NCBI taxonomy): domain Eukaryota; kingdom Metazoa; phylum Chordata; class Actinopteri; order Atheriniformes; family Phallostethidae; genus Neostethus; species Neostethus bicornis. Next base: position 4,954,225 of record CACRXE010000076.1, on the reverse strand, counting down.
CCTGACTTAAATCCCATTGAGAACATGTGGATAATGCTGAAGAAACAAGTCCATGTCAGAAAGCCAACAAATTTAACTGAACTGCACCAATTCTGTCAAGAGGAGTGGTCAAAGATTCAACCAGAAACTTGCCAGAAGCTTGTGGATGGCTACCAAAAGCGCCTAATTGAACTATAAATGGCCAAAGGACATGTAACCAAATATTAGCATTGCTGTATGTATATTTTTGACCCAGCTGATTTCGTCACATTTTCAGTTTACCCATAATAAAGTCATAAAAGAATCAAACTTCATGAATGTTTTTTGTGACAAAGAAGGATCTGTTCCAATCACTATATCAGAGAAAAATCAGAGTTGTTGAAATAACTGGAAACTCAAGACAGCCATGACATTATGTTCTTTACAAGTGTATGTAAACTTTTGACCACCACTGTATATATATATATATATATATATTTTTTTTTTTTTTTTGCAAGAAAACCTTCATTTTCATTGTATTGTTTTTATATATATTCATGCGAGGCCAAAAATATCGGAAACAGCAAAATAAAAAAAGTCAGTCCGCCACTGCTCCCCCCATGACTCATACCGCCATTCCCATTGGCAGCAATTGTGGTAGGAGCTGCAGCTTGCACATTGACTTCTTCAATTTACGTTGCACAAACAGATACTGTAATGTCAGGAGAGTAATCTGTTCCCTCTGTGTCCTGTTTCCCCCCTCCCTCTTGTCTGTGTGTGCGCAATAAGTCACACCTGAAACTAATCTACTCATCTGCTGGAGCATAAAAGGAACAGTTTTTGACACACTCTTTGCCAGATCGTTTGTTTATCATGCTTGACCTGTTATCCAGTTTTTTGGCTCCAGCTCCTATATTAGAACCTGTCTAGTTTATCTGTTTTTGTCTTCTTTATTTGGACTTTTTATCAATCTAATAAATCTGCTTGTGATTTTTCATCTGAGCCTGTCTGTTGTGTCAAGGGTATATTTTTGGCCTTGGCTCCACATCATGACATGTAAGTATCCATGCGTGTGTGTCTCTGGAGACAGAAGGAAGCCAAAAATTGGTATTCAAAATAACTATTACATTTATTTTATTTACACATTTTTACACGTCAAATTAATTAGTCTTTTTTCTCGTTGAAAAAGTGTCATATTTTCTAGCAGCAGACTCTTTTCCAGCTTCATTCCAAAATAAAAACTCATATTTGTGTGTCTCCACATTGAACATCGTCTCGTTATCTGTTGTATACTGACTATGCAGGTTTCTTCTCATGCTCCTGAACATGTCCACACTGTAACTAGGAAGGCTGTTTTGTTTCCTTAGAGGCCTGAGATCCTGTTTCCTCAGCAAGCAAGCATCCTTCAGCTTTAATCCCTAACAAGGAAGCAACTAAAACAACAAAAAAGAACAAAGTTTGTTCAAATGAGTGAGGAACGAATTAGTCTCTCATGAATTTAGCTGATTCTCAGTGCTGTTGACTATGAATCAGAGTAATTTTCTGGATGAGCAGAGAACATGTTGATTGTTCAGCTCCTGCTGTGAGATGCTCCCTGACTCCACTTTCTGATCTGGTATCGTCATGCAACTGAGGTTCACACAACTATAAAGAGATCAAGAAGGAACACAAGATAAGGAGCTACAAAGTCAGTGATGAGAAATCCAAATTATTAAACAGTGGCTGATAGGTCCTGTCCAAAATGATGCACCACTCGCTCTGTGCACTACCACTAGACTAGGCGTGGGCAAACTACGGTCCGCGGACCACATGCGGCCAGTTAAATGTTTTAATCCAGCCTGAAAAAAATTAAATAAATAAACCACGTTAATATTTTATTTCCCCTGCAATTCTGATGTTTCCTCAATAGAAGGCACACTGTAAATACTATATTGGCTTTGTTGCAAAAACAACAACACTGCTCCCATTAAAATGTGTGTTTTTCCGTGATGCACACATTGTCAAATCGATTGTCAGGCGACTTCCAATCCTACATTTTAAACCTACTGCGCTAGATGCACGTTTTTTTAACCGCTAGGGCACTTGATTTTAACGTTGGCGCGCTAGATTACGTGCATATTGCGGCCCCAATGGCTTTCCATATCTTGCGTGCTTATTTACCAAAGCATGCCATCCATCTGCTCCTGTTCCGGCCCCCTGGTCAATTGTTGGAATGCAATGTGGCTCACGAATCAAAAAGTTTGCCCATCCCTGCGCTAGACCTTCGCAGAAGGTACCTCACAACTGAAAGAGGTTCAGTAATTTTGGTCTACAACTCTGCATTTGGACCAATGACAGTGTAGATCTTGGCAAAACGGAGGTTGCGATTATCATGTTTCAAAAACTAGTGGGTTTTTTTTGTTCATCCTTATCGTCCTGTTAAGAAATTTCTTTTTTTTTTTTTGGTAGAATATGGTGTTCTTGTAAGCCATTAATTGAATAATTAAAGAGTTAACAATTGCATCGTTACTGTAGGCTATGTGGGTCAATGTGGAATACAAAGAAAAATGGAAAGATTTAGGCCCCGTCCACATGTAGCCTGGTATTTTTGAAAACACATATATATTTTTATCCGGAGGTTTTTTTTCACTCAAGACCGGCGCTTTTGAAAACTCCTGCCAAAGTGGAGATTTTGGAAAATTCTGTTTTTGCATTTGCGTCTGGATGTGCGAAAACGGAGATTTCCTTTTTTATGCATCACTACCTGCAACAAGTAATGCACATACGTCATTCGTATGCATTCTTGTTTGGATCGCAATCTATATTTTCCTATGTTTTATTAACTTTATAGTCGATGACGACTTTTAAAAGCAATTCCACCTCCTTGTCGGTCCACACAAACGAGGTGATCTGATTGGATAGCTCAGGTCTTACGTTTACATCAATACTGCCAACTACTGGTCCGGCATGCTCATAATCGCACTCAGAAGCGTATTTATACGGCTCCGTGTGGACGTGGATATTTTGAAAACGGTGCACGCATTTTCAAAAATACCCGGCTACATGTGGAATGGGCCTCAAACAGCAGAACTTACGAGAAATTGGAATAAAAGTTATGTGAATCGGAGTTCAGTTGTATTCACGTTCATGTCTGCACTTTTACCCTTTGAGATAAACACGTTTTATGAATGTCTACTAAATGTGCACATACCGTATAGTTTTTGTACGACACAACTTCCAAATTGCAGTTTGAAAATATTTAGATTCATGGAGGGGGTGGGAAACATTAGTGGGTACCATCATAAAATAATTCAGTTGTTTACCACATTGATTGTGAGATAACAGCTGTGGACATGATGCACCAATCAGAGGAGCAGAAGGAATTCTGCTGGGTGTTTTGTCGAAGCAGTAAATTCCACCCACATCCATGTGAAACCTCCAAATTCCTCCTGAGCTGCAGCTCCGCGCCCTCTCGCCCGTGCAGCCGCTGTTTCTCTCAATCCCTGTTTGTCCATTTCCAATGAGGGTCATCTGTGAGGGAGGAAGATGAGAGGAAGAGAGGGGGTAATCGCATTGCCTTCCTGACCATGTCTCCGGCTGTAGCCGCTTTCTTCTTCTGCTGAGTGAGGTGTGGAGCATCAGTTTGAACCCTGTGTGGGTGAATGAGGAGAACGAACACAGCTAATTATTTATTATTCAAAGGCGAGATGGAGAAAGATTCAGCAGCTGTGCTGAGGTTTCACCCTGCCTTTTCACTTCCAGCCTTTAGTTCAGCTCAGTAATGAAACTTCTTCTCTAAAAACCCACATCAAATGAATTGTGCCCTATCTGTTCAGAGTCCATAGGTCAAACGCTCTGAATGTGAGTGCGGTGTCCCACTGAACCCATTACCCAGACTAATGTGTGTGTGCTCTTTCCCGACCTGGAGAACACAGAGAAGAGAAGCCAGAACCCAACGGCTGCTCTCATTAAAACAAGACACAACAAACTTGGCAAGAGACGCTGAGCACCCTGAGGCTAAAAGGTTAGCACACACTGCTAACCTTCTGTTTGGGTTCTCAGTTTGGATGTTTTATTTTTCTCAGGACACATGCTGAAATGGGCTTGATTCTTTATGAAGAAGAAAACTTTTAAACTGGCTCTGAGTTGTTGGATTTTTTTTTTTTTCTAAGTGGTAGATAAGGTCATGCTTCAACCACCCTCGCTCCTCAGTAATGAAAAAAAATCACATTGAGAAACCGAGTGATTTTATTTACACCATTTAATAAAGACAACTCTATTTAATATAACACTAATGAGGTTAACTATGATGCTACTTATTATTAGGGCGCAGTTGGGTACCCTAATGACAAAACAACATGGTGTCAGGTAGTATTGGCAAAAATACTCTATGGTTACTCAAAAACTGTTGTTCATATTACATTTCTAGTTACAAATAATAAGTAAATCCCGGACCCGGGGTCTGCCTCTTGGTCTCCTCCCAGTGGGACGTGCCCAAAACACCTCACCCGAACGACCATGCCCAAACCACCCCATCTGGCTTCTCTCAACCTGGAGGAGGAGCAGCTTGACACCGAGCTCCTCTCGGATGGTAGAGCTCCTCACTCAATCTCTGAGTTACTAGTCACTGCGCCACTGTGCCATCATTATCAATACCTGTATTAATAAGTAAAAATAAACAAAACTTTTACGGTACATGTTAATATCTAAGATTTCCGGGTTACTCCAAAAGCACTACAATAATAATACAGAACCAAACGGTGCTAGAATAAAAAATAAACTGTTACTGAAGTTGGGCAGCACGGTGGCGCAGTGGGTAGCACAGTGGCCTCACAGCAAGAAGGTCATGGGTTCAAGTCCCGGGTGGGGACGAGGCTTTGAACACTGTCCTTTCTGTGTGGAGTTTGCATGTTCTCCCTGTGTTTACGTGGGTTTTCTCAGGGTACTCAGGTTTCCTCCCACTCTCCAAAAACATGTATGCTAAGTTGATTGGCCGGTGCGAAATTGCCCCTAGGATTGAGTGTGTGTGGGGATGGCTGTATGTGTGAGACTAAAGGGTAAACCAGAAGACTGTAGAGGTAAGCTAGTGTGCTTGAGTAGACTAGATACAATGGCTTACAAAACAACCGGAAGTTCGCGGGTTCGATTCCCACTGAGCTCCCGTCGAGGGTCCTTGGAGAAGAGACCAAACCCCCTATTTCTCCCACCATTGGCGCCGCCATGGCAGCCTGCTCCGGTGTAGTAGTGAAGCACACAAATTTCCCTGGTGAGGAATGAATAGAGTATGTAAAACAAGAAAAGAAAAAAGCATCTAGTGAGAGGCAGGTTACACTCTATGCAGGGTGCTCTTTTGTCTCATTGAACAAACATACAGAGCTTAAGTTTATCTTCTATAAATGTCGGTTACTTGTATTCAAACAGTTCTCACATAATGTGATAATCCTTAATCTTCTTGTTCTTTGGTTTCAAAGTATCAGCAGTTTTATTTTCCTTCAGAGGAAATAAATTGTCTTAGTTTAGGATCCCAACTGGAGATTAAACACAGCTCACACATGTACTTTAAGCACTGTGCCGATGAAAGAGGGGGTGCAAAGTAAACATCTGGATGAGCCAGAGGATTATTAGTACCCTTAGATTTCACACACATTCATAAATACATTACAAAACTTACTTTTAATCTGGTTGTTAACCTACATATTTCACATTAATGCATGTTTTTTATCCGGATTGATCATGGAATAAGGCTAGCATGGCTCGGGTGTTTTGCTGATGCAAATGTTGTAAATATTAAAGAGAGTGCGAAAAAAAAAAGGCTCATAACAGGTCATCATTCCGAACAATGCTGTTTCAGCTTCGTACTTATTTACAGTTAAAAACAGGAAGGTAATGCTGATGGAAACAAGTTACTTGGAACAAATGCTTCATTTTCACAACAAAGGAGGTTTTAGTCCATTGAATGGATGAATGGATAGCTTTATTGATCCCTACAGAGGAAACTAAATATTTAATTTGGTCCATTAAATGTTGTCAGTCACAGAAAAGCTGAATGGTATTAAATAGAAAACCATGAGTAGTCTGAAAAGTCTCTGTTTCAGGTTAAAACTCACATGGTGTAAACAACACAGAATCCTGAATGTATTTACTGGCACCAATGGCATAGCTGGATGGTGGTGTAATGATGCAGTGTATGTCATTTTGGCGCTCCTTGGCCCCTTTAGTTCCAACATGTTAGATTTCAACCACCATTTCCAGCCATTGTTGCAGAACATGCGTAAACGACTACTATGGAGCATCTTCTGGAGCAACTTGATAACTCACAGTATCACAGTGCTCAAATCACCATTACCCTTTTTTTTTAATCAACGATGAGCTTCGGCACCTCTCGGCATCCCATCAAAGATGAACGGGTGAGAGGATGAATAAATGAAAGAGCCTCCACAACAAATCGTCTTTTTTATTCTTATTTATTTCAAACAAAAAAAGCTGTCATGAGACATGGCAATTGGGCAGCTTGGTGGTGCAGAAATTGGCACAGTGGTCCCACAGCAAGAAGGTCAGGTTTCAGGCTTCGGAGTGGAGGCGAGGCTTGAAATACTGGTCTTTAATGTGGAGTTTGCATGTTCTCCCCGGGTACTCTGGTTTCCTCCCATCCTCCAAAACCAAGCATGTTAGGTTGATTGGCCCAAATGAAATTGCCCCGAGGATGATTGTGTGTGTGGGTGTCTAGCCCTGGTAGACTGGCGACCTGTTCGGGGTGTAACCCGGCTCTCACCTGAAATTGACTGGGATAGGCTACGGCACCTCCCACAATCCCGTTCCGTTCCGTCATCTTCCGCTTGTTTCGGGGTGGGTCGCGAGGGCAACCCGACCCCGGGAACGAGTAGCCCGGGCCTCTCTCACCCCGGCTGCATCCTCTAGCTCACCCGGAAGGATCCCAAGTCATTCCCCGGCCAGCTGTGAGAAATAGTCTCTCCAGCGGGTTTGGGTCTGCCCCTTGGTCTCCTCCCGGTGGGACATGCCCGAAACTCCTCGCCCTTTTACCTATGGGGCCTGGCCGGGCTCAGCCCGAACAGGGGACATGGGCCGCCCTTCCAGCGGACTCACCACCTGCAGGAGGGACCATAGGGGTCGGGTGAAAGAGGAGATGGGTGGCAGCCAACGGCGGGGACCCTGGCGGTCAGATCCTCGGCTGCACAAGCTAGCTCCCATTATCCCATTAAGGGTAATTGGTTCCGAAGACGAAACAAGATATGACAAATGTGTTCACGTTAAACACGGGGAGATGGTGGCTTAGTGGTTAGAGCATTCACCCGCGGACCGGAAGTAACCGGAAGTTCGCGGGTTCGTATTCCACTGAGTACACGTCTAGGGTCCTTGGAGAAGACACGTAACCCCCTGTTTCTCCCACCATCAGTGTCGTGATAGGTGGCAATGTGATGCAGCACACAAATTTCCCGGTCAGGGATTAATAACGTATATTATAATGTAAAAAAAAAAAATCTCTGAGGACTTTTTCCTATATCTTGTTTAATCTGATGTCAAGTATAAAGGTATGAGTTCGTCCAGATGAGACAGTACAAAATAAATCCCAATTGTTTTGTTCAAAACTTGAAAGAGAAGCATCACGGTTGTCTACTGTACTGTTCTGCTCCTGTATACAATCTACGTTCCATTCATAGATCAGAAGCTTCTGAAAAAATACTGTTACCCAACTGGTATCACTAACCATGCCATCTTTGGTTATCCACTTTGTTTTTGACTAATTTCTCATCTATTCACAGTTAAAAAAGAAAAAAAAAATAGGTTTTGATGTGTTTATGGTGGCTGTCGAATTGGAATTGACAAACTATACATTAAAATGTAGAATTTTGTTTGAATTTAAAACTCCTCTTGAGTTCAAACAGAGGACATTAATTTATTGACCAAATAATGACGGTATGACGTGCTGTTGTCTATTTCACCATTGTTATGGTCATAATGATGCACACAGATTAGCATATGCTGAACAAACACATGCAGATGCTTTCCACTGTTTAGCTTGTAATGCTGGATTGTACACAAAGTGCACAGCAGGGGTTTTTAGCATCATAGAGCGGATTTGAATTCTAATTCAGATCTTTAATCTGATTCTATCTTAATCCTCGGCTGCATGAGTTATTTTCCTGGTATTATTATGTACTTGACATCACAGATTGTAACCTTGTTAGGGCATAGTTGAAGAAATAACAATAGCGGAATAGCCAACTTTTTTTTTCTTTAAGGTTGAGCTTCGATTTTTGGCTCTGTGCTGTAATTTGAAATGCGGCAACCATTGGTGAACCAAATCAGTCAGAGCTGTAATCACAAAAAGAAATAAAAAAAGAAAACTCAATTTTGGTCACTGTAGTCTGATTGCGGTCCATTTTGTGTTTCTTTTATTCCAAAAATAATAATGAACAAAAATGGACCAACACCTGTCAAGATAGCAATATGAACAAAAGATCAACGTTCCCTTCTGGCAATTTAATAATGAATGAAGTGATACAGAATTACACATTTTTCTTTACTGAACTGCTTAATTTCTTACATGCATCAGTCAGTTAAGATATTTGGACAAATAACACTTATTCAAAAAATTTCAGACCCTCATTTATCAATCCCAGATCTGTGAATACGCCAACTTCTACTCAAATCAAGCAATTTATGAAGATAGCCGGACTATTGTGAAACTTGAAGGTAAGTGAAGAACTGGGGTATGCATTGCCAATTTCTATCGTCCTTTCATACGTAATTTCGGCCACATAGCCGCTCCACTGACTAAACTGACATCTTCATCCACTTCTTTCATCTGGTCCTAAGAAGCAGATCATGCTTTTCCAGGTTGAAAGAAATCTTCACTTCTGCTCCTGTTCTCCTGCATCCCAACCCTGAGTCACAGTTTACGTCGGAGGATGACGAACCTTTGATCCGTGACTTCCGGCACTCCCACCCAGAATTATTTCGGTCAACTGGAGTCTCCCGTAAAGGGTGGGGCTGATGTTGTGATCCCTGTTCCTGCTTCTAACAGGGTGCTTGTCTCCATGGTAACTTGCTCACATCCTGCAGATGATCAGCAATCAGCAAGCTACATACTGTAAGCCTGTGTCAGATTGTTGAATTCCATGCGGTAACAACAGCAAGTCTTTAGTAGATCTTTGTCTGCCAATTTTCTTGCCTGTGGTCTTATATTCTGTTTCCTTTGTTTAAGAAACCCACCTGCCTTGGATAACCTGCCTGCCTCAGAAAACCCGCCTGCTTCGAACAACCTGCCTGCTTCGAAAAATCTGTTTCTACCTAATTAGAAATACATTTTTATCATTTTCTTTTCATCCTGTGTTCGGTGTTTGGATTCTACCACACCTCACCATAACATAAGACGTGGAAAAAGATGATTATTGTGGACAGAACTATGGCGAATGAAACAGAAGCAGCACAGAAAAAATCAGAAAACACATATAAACGTCTCCAATAAGAAAAATTGTCCATGTCACAAAAAATAATTCATAAATATACAAAGCACCAATTATTTTGTATGGCCTATTACACATTTTTCCTTGATAATGTCTGTTATCTTTACGTAATAATTCTCTATGTTAATTGATAAATTGAAGTGATTTTACTTTTTTGGTGCAAAGTAATTGAAAATATGAAATGTCTCGTACATGCTAAAAATTTTATAAATCAAATAGGATTTTATTCAGAGGTTTACTGCCTTCTTGATAAAGAAGACCGTTTTTTTTTTTTTTTTTTTTTCAAAAGCTATGCTGGCCAGCCAAATAAATTTTCACACTATTTGCAAGTACGCAAATTCATGAGAATCCATCCTGCCATTTTCCAGCAGATTGGTTTCCATTCCGAACCACTGGGTCAACGACCAAATCATAGAACAGCAAGGTAGGAGGGGCAAAGTGAGCTCCACACTGGTGGAATACAATTACAAGTTAGAAATGTACATTTTTTAGTTACCATAACAGTTTGAAAATGAGTATCTGAATATCAAGTTGGTTCAAAATGTGAAATTAACCAAATTTATTTAATAAAAACCTTTAGTTTTTTTAGCACGCTACTAAAAAAATTATGGTCAGGTGCGAAAAAATTGTGTTTTTCTACAAACACAAACATCTGTTCATGGACGCAAAGCAAAAAGAGAAAAAAAAAAAAATCCAACTATGTGTTGGAGTTTGAAGTAGCAGGTGTAGATTTATAATAACATCCAGGTAACGTGGCAGCTGTAGTTTGCAAAACAAGCCCACAGCTGGTCGGTTGATTACATTCACTTTGTCACACCATCATCATCATCATCTGTCTTTAAAATGGATCCATTCCCCATTTAGAGCCAACGGCAGAGCATGAGGGTGACAAAATGGGAAATTGTCTACTCTCTGATTGGACAGGTAGATTTATTATCACCTCAATGGAGGTGATGAGGACAGGGACAATTTTTTTGTTTCAAATCTAACATTTAGCAGAAAAACATTCACACTTTAAAACTTTTTGATTTTAAAGATATTCAGATTGAGTGTCTACACAATTCCAAACATCCAGTTAAAACAAGTCGATCTACGTTCCCACCCTCACCTATGGTCACCAGCTGTGGGTGATGACCGAAAGAATGAGATTGTGGATACAAGAGGCCGAAATGAGCTTCCTCCGCAGGGTGGCTGGAATCTCACTCGGAGATTGGGTGAGGAGCTCTGCCATCCAGGAGGAGCTCGGTGTTGAGCCACTCCCCCTACAGGTCGAGAGAAAACAGATGGGGTGTTTTGGGCATCTGGTCAGGACGCCCCCAGAGCACCTCGCTGGTGGGGTGTTTTAGGCACTTCACCAGACCCGCTGGAGAGACTATGTCTCACAGCTGGCTGGGGAACGACTCGGGATCCTTCTGGGTGAGCTGGAGGATGCAGCTGGGGTGAGAGAAGCCTGGGCTTCCTGTCTGAGGCTGTTGCCCCCTTGACCCAGTCCCAGATTAGCAGAAGACGACGGAACGAAACAGTTATAACCGCCCAGAAAATGTTTTACTCCAGTTATTCTTTCTGACCCCAAAACCCAACAACAGCCTGCCACGATGTCTTCTTGTAATGAGAATTTATACAACCCCTCAATTTGACTACCAAACCTCAATCCCACTTTAAACCTACTTTTTGGGGTCTAGACAGTAACTATAAATTGAGCCCATTTTTCATTAGTTTGCTTGAACTTCTAAACATGTGGATTTTGTCAGAGTTTGGTAAAGACTTTTTCAGTTGCCTGACCTGTTAAGTTAGCAGAAGGCAGCAATATGGAACAATTCATGGTCCTCCATTGTTTGGTTATTTATGGCGTCTTAGCAATTATCTTCAGTGAGAGCTTAGTACGTCAACAAATTCCTCTAAACCAATTCATCAGACCAAAACGAACTATTTTATGTGTTTTTTTTAGGTCACTGAAACCAGTAAAAGAGGTCTTTATGATAACTTTTTTTACTCAGTAAACTTATCTATTTAATGATTGTTTGTTCAATCATTTCATTTATGTTCAATTTGTTCAAAGTTTGTTTGAAAATATCCAGTTTAATTAATTTTCTTATCCCTGATCGGGAGTCATATTGCAACTTTTCCTTCTCAAGGTAGAATTTCCTTTTAAATTCTAAAAGATCAACAATACAGACATTATCTAAATTATATTTCCTCATAACTAGTTTCTGCTGTTTCCGTGGCTCAAAAACCCCTATGAAGAAATCAAACATGGCCAAGTTGCCCTTGCCCGGACGCGGGTCACCGGGGCCCCCCCTTGGAGCCAGGCCTGAGGGTGGGGCACGAGAGCGAGCGCCTGGTGGCCGGGCTTTTACCCATGGGGCCCAGCCGGGCTCAGCCCGAACAGGGGACATAGGCCGCCCTTCCAGCGGACTCATCACCTGCTGGAGGGGCCACAGGGGTCGGGTGAAGGGGGAGATGGGTGGCAGCCAACGGCGGGGACCCTGGCGGTCAGATCCTTGGCTGCATAAGCTAGCTCTGGGATAATTGTGAATCTAAAAAAAAAAAAAAAGTTAAGTCCGGGACAGTTACGACACAGTTTAATGAACAAAAAGACATTCACTATTGATATAAATTAAAATTTAATTATTTTAAATAAAAGACAGTAAGTAAGACCAATCCAAATTCTTGCTGGTAATCAGTGTGTGGACATATTGCGGTTCGCCTCATCCCTACAGCCAGCAGGTTCTGATAGAATCAAAGCAGCATCAGTCTCGCCTTTGAAGTCAAGAAAAAGAGATGAAAGGAGTTCTGACCTCTCCTCCCTCTGTCACCTCCTCTTCGTTCTTCACTTCTATTTCTCCCACATTCGCTCTCCTTTTCTCTCATCACACCTGTAATTTCCCTCTTCGGTAGGATATCATCATCATTTTCCTCCCACAATAAGGCTGTGCTGCCCCTCCCCTTCAAATGAGAACCACAGAAGTCAGAGTGGGTTATCATAATGGAATATCTACTGGTCAGCCAAACTAGAGACCAGACAGGTTTCACAAGTTACAACATGAAGACAGTTCGTGAAGAGGGTTATATAGCCAACTTTCAAAAAGTCGTTTGATGTCAAATAAAAGGACTATGAAATCTATCAAATTAACCACAGTAACTTATTTCCCACAAGAAGGTAACCAACATTTACTTTGAGAAAAACTTTGATATTTTCAAACTGTTTCAAGTAACTTTGCATCTTTTGTTTATAATTTGACAGTGGTCTACTGTACATACCTAGAGACAGTGGCACTGACGAAAGGACAGGAAACAGAGATGGACGTGGTAAAGACAAAGATGCTGAGGGTCTTTCTAGGAGTTACCAGGATGGATAGGATTAGAAATGAGTACATCAGGGGAACAGCACATGTTAGAGGTTTTGGGGATAAAGTTCGAGAGGCAAGACTGAGATGGTTTGGACATGTGCCGAGGAGAGAGAGTACATATGAAGAAGGATGCTGGATTTGGAACCACCAGGAAAGAGGCCTAGAGGAAGACCAAAGAGGAGGTTCATGGATACAGTGAAGTAGAACATGAAGATAGTTGATGTGAACGAAGAAGATGCAGGAGACAGGGTTAAATGAAAGAAACTGACTTGCTGTGGCAATCCCCGAAGGGAAATGCCGAAAGAAGAAGAAGAAGTGAGATATAAAAGCAAGTTAATTTGAATAACTGACAATGCAAAACCTGTATTTTCGGGGGAAAAAAATCACTAAAAAACAATTCAATACCCAACAAAGTAGGATTGATCTGAGACTTTATTTCTGAATTTAGAAGTTAGTTGTATGGTAGGGCCAACCCCACTGAATCCAACCAATGATGTCTGGCCATGGAACCACATTAGCTACTTTGGGCAGGTGTAAATAAAAGATGCCACACCAAGTACAAATATGTGTGACCATCCCACAACTATCAGAAGAAGGTGCAAACTAGTTGTGAAAGTTAATGCGTGTTTCAAAGTAATGCTGAGGCCACTTAAAAATATTAAACAGTAAAAAGACCACATAGCCATGTGTTTAAACCTTTTTTTTTTCCAAGTCGTTCCGTCGTCTTCTGCTTATCTGGGGCCAGGTCGTGAGGACAACAGACTGTTGGGGATTTAACGTTATTTTTGTAAGTTTTCTCCAATTTCCATCTAGTATTTTAAAAACTTTCAAATTTACCTGAACTAGACTACTTTGTGTTTGGGATATTATTTGGATTGCTTCAATACAAATAGATTTTAAAACATCAAATCAGGACAAGACACTGAATTGCCCTTGTTTGAAAAATTGCGGGACTTTTTTGGGTGTAAACAAAAGTTTTAGATTTAATTCACCCGCTTTTGTTTCCTCGGATTTCAATCCAGTCTTAGAAACTGTAGAAAATCTTAGAAACTGTTGCTTGAGGTTTGTTTTCATTCACTAATACCTAGCACAGCATCAAAAATGACTTTTTAAAATTAAATTACTCTATTCATCCCTCACCGGGGAAATTTGTTTGCTGCACTCCTTACACCACAGCAGGCTGCCCTTCAACGGCGCCAATGGTGGGAGAAGCGGGGGTTAGGTGTCTTCTCCAAGGACCCTAGACGTGCTCTCCGTGGGACGCGAACCCGCGACCTTCCGATCCGCGGGCGAACGTTCTAACCACGCGGCCACCGTCTCCACCCAAGTTCTCTTTAATTCATTTAGTAATCTTCTTAAATTCATTTTTAAGTAGTTTTCATCTCACTTTTATCCATAGCATAAATACACACTGGCTCAGTACGGGATGAGCAATGATCCTTCTTAATTAGGTATATCAAATCATAGTGAGGTGTGCATAGCTCTGTCGGCCTTTGTTTGCGTGAATTGTACAACACTTCCAGCATCGTGTAGGATGCTGAACATCACAATGATTCATACGAGATGATTCCCTGGATTGCTCTGAGGAAGACTTTCTTCTTTGAAAAATGAAGATGTACCTCTTTGTGTAACTGTTTGATATCATTTTTCCATCTCACTGACAAACCGGATTAGCCCTAGTAGGCCGAACATTGAGTAGACCTTGCTCACAGCACCGAGGATGTGTGTTTTAGGTCTGTTAGTAAGCGTGTTAGCATCGAATTGTGTAGGCGGGACCTGAGTGGGCTGCAGGGCAGTGTCTCATTGGTTGCCCGAAGGTGTACTTTTTGAGTGGCGGCTTTATAATGAGAGCCCGTGGGAACTGGACTACGGACCTGTGGTCTTACATGGCTTCAGGCAGAAAGGCCTTCATCTCCAATCCTGCCCCCCATCACAAGCAACCACCACCATTACCGTATACGTCTCAACCAGCTATAGCTCATGCTGCACTTAAAACATCTTGTAGATAAAGTAAAAGTTTCTTTTCTCTGAGTTAGCTACCTTCAGCTTTTTGTCGAACAAATAAACTGCAAAGGGACATTGTTCGAGTACGCTCTAGGACAGTCAATAAAATAGAGTACACATTTCCACCTCATTCTGGACAGTAAATAGATAAAAAATCCAGTTTGGCTCGATTTTTAGAGAGTAAATGCTCCTGAACACACAAAGTGGTTTGGCATTCAGAAAGATGCAAAGTAGACCAACACAAAACTCCACTAAAAGTTTAGTAAACTCCTATTTTGGATGGATTTTCTGGCAGCAGAAGTTAAACACATTAGTGGTCCACTCTGATTTAGAGTCATTATAGAACTAAATATTAGAAAGAGTTTATGAACTCGGTTTGAGCACAGTGATTCAAAAATGGACGTTTTTCTCCACTCAAACAAATTATCTTTGAGGACGTATGACAAAAATATGTGCTAGAAAAACTTAGGTAGATAGAAGAACATTCCATAAAATTATATCAACTGTGAAAATAAACTTGAGTGTACATATCGTGGTATTTGGCCTTGCAGTTCCAAAAAAATGTAAAGCTGAAGTAATCTGATGAGCTTATTGAAAGAAACTGAGATGTTTTTATTCTTTTGAAAATAAACGACTTCTCTCGGCTACATACTTTGCCACTATATCAACTGTGGTATTTCTCAATGTTTTCTCATAATCATCAAGAAAGCAGCTGGAGATGATTTGAACGTTTTGACAAGAAACATTCACTTACTGGATTTGGTACCAAAAGATGGCGATATCAGTTACAAACACAGATTTTAATATCTATCCAACAAAAAAGAATTACCAACCGTCATTGGCAATATGGTAAATAGACTCTACTTATAATGCGCTTTACCAACTGTGTCGGCACTCAAAGGACTTTACAGTATAGCTCACATTCACCCATACACAATCATACCGGATGGGGATTCTGCCATGCAAGGTGCAAGCAACCATCAGGAGCAATTGGGGGTTCGATGTCTTGCTCAAGGACATCTTGGCCTGAACTCCTGGTGGGGGATCGAACCGGTAACCCTTTGGTTACAGCGCAGTCAGCCTACTCACTGAGCCATCTTTCCCCCAATTGGTGACAGTTTGAAAAATAAGGTCTACGTATGCCTCAGTTTTTGGACCAACGTTCATTTGGAAAGTTTTTCTAATGTTCTTTATAAAAATAGTATTTCTACAATGTCTGATGACCTTTTTAAACATTTTACATTCTGCCGTTTTTGGCAAACCAGCCAGTACAACACAACTGCAAAACAGCACAACTGGTCAACTTGAGCTGGAAACTATACACAAAACTGTGATTTGAGTACAACTCGAAGTGAAGACTTAAGCTCTTTGTTGACACTGTACCAATATTGATTGTACCATCAATATTTTGAATGACCACTTACCAGTGAAAGAAATGGTTAGAAAATTACTTTTTTCTAGCCTTTAATAGTTGAGTGTCCAAATAAATGCAAACACATATTGTTTTAGCACTTTTCAGACAAATGTTCTGCACAGTGCTTTCAATTAATTAATAACGCATTGTAAATTATTAAGCCTAAACATCTTGGAGGAGTTTGGAGTAGAGCTGTTGTTTCTTGCGGTCAAGAGAAGCCAAATGGGGCCGTTTGAGCATCTGGTTTGGATGCTTCCCGAACGGCTCGCTGGTGAGATGTTTCGGGCATGTCCCACTGGGACAAGAACCAGACAGATTATGTCTCACAGCTGGCCGGAAAAAAACCCGAGATCCTGCCGGGTGAGCTGGAGGATATAGTCGGGGTAAGAGAAGCCCGGGTTTTCCGTCTGAGGGAGTTGCCCCACAACTCGACCTAGGGTAAGCAGAAGACAATGGAACAAAATGGAACTGAACGTCCTATGTTAATTTCTTTGCCTTCTTTGCCTTGTACTATAAATCTGAGATGATTGTAAGATTGTAAGTGAAGTGTTTATAGTCTTCATTCTCCTCTTCATCTTCCTCCCCGTCATCATCCTTCTCGGCTCCAGGTGGTGCATCTTCAACGTATTCTTCTTGCTAAACCTTCCATCACAAGCCCACCCCAAAGTTATTTATTCACACACTGAGGGTTAAAATATCTGGTGTGTACTATATCAGGGAAAATTCATAACTGCAGCCTAAATAATGAAAACAAAGTAGGATGAAGTTATTATGACCACAATCTTTCATTTTAGAAACCTATGATCAACCTTTTTGGCGTTTTTTGGGTTCTTTCATTTTTGAACACGTGATTGTTCAGTTCAACAGTTTTTTACCCTTAAATTCACCTTTCTGAAGTATTAAATTTTGTTTTAGGGGTGGGGGATTGGTTTCACTTTCTCTCCTGATTGAACAGCCACTTTTTTTGTTCTTACACCAAGTCAGGTTCAAGTAGATGATTAACACTTCACAGGCCTATGGTCCAGTGAGTCATTCTGTCAGCACCTCTGGACATCTCATCCCAAAACACAATTATATTGTCAAAGATCTCTCTATCACGCCTGCCAAAACGCATACACACCATCATATAACACCTTAGTTCATGGCAGAGAGCTGCCAATCCGCTCAACTGACATGTGTAATGTGTTTATGTGACCAATGATCGACATCCCAGTCTTCTGTGTCATGTTACATACGGCTAACATTGATGCTGCCTGTGGACATGTTAAAACATCAAATCTTTAAAAAAAAAAAAAAAAATCATCCTTTGGAGGATATTTGTCGGAAAAGTAAGAAAAATACAGAGCATACCAGACCAAAAAAAAAAAAAAAATCTGTTTAAGATTATTCGAAATGGAATAATCGTCTTTACAGCTCAGTTTGGTTAATACCATTAATAATCCAAAGTGACTATTTAAATAGATCAGTCACAGTTAACCTGATCGTTACACGATTTTAGTCTGTTAATAGATCAAGAGAAGCAAGGATTTGATGTTTGATGGCCTTAAAACCTGATCTGGCGTTTAGCTTCGTATCTTTTGTGTAAGATAGATTACAGACTGAAATGGCTTCTTTTTATTCCACGGGCAGCTACAATCATAAAGACAGGAAAGGATGGGTCGGTTTTAATGAGAAATTTAAAGTTCAAATGCGATCAAGGAAAATCTTGAAGACATCGAATGGAAAAAAAAAACTGAGAAGTTAAACACACTGTTCAGTCAGTTTCTCATCCGTTTATCCTTTTCGGGTTTGCGGATCGTGCTGGAGCCCATTCCAGCTGATTTAAGGCAAAGGGCAGGGTACACCCCGAACAAGTCACCAGGCCACACACATACAACCATCCACCATACACACTCATTCCTAGGGTCAATTTGGCACCGGCCAATCAACCTAACATGCATGTCTTTGGAGGAAACCCACACCGGGTGGGTTCCAATGCCTCGTCCCCACCCGGGACTCAAACCCACGACCTTTTTGCTGTGAGGCCACTGTGCTACCCACTGCGTCACCAGGCTGCTCCGCACACTGTTCAATTCAATTTTATTTGTATAGCCCAAAATCGCAGAATTTCTGTCTTAATGGGCTTCACATGAAAGATTCAAGAGGAAAAAACAAGAAAAAGAGGAATGTATAAACACAAATATGCAGCAAGAAAACTAACTAACAAATCCTAGCTAGACAATATTAGCACATTCCTGCCCTTAGTCTCTCCTTCATGGAGAGGAAAAACTCCTAAAAAACCATCAGTGTGGAAAAAATGAGAAACCTTGTGAGGATCCACATGAAAGAGAGATCCCTCCCCTGGGACGAACATCCAATGTGTCTAAGACTATTATTTAAATATTGGCTTATTCTACCCTGCAGTTAAATATCTAAATAAGTCAATAGATGTTCTTCATCCTGATGAAAACACGGGGACTCCTCAGCCCAGCGATGCCCAGGACGGGGATGAGTAGATGGATTTCGTCCTAATGAAGCGCGGAGGTCTCCTCACTTTGGCCATGCCCGAGACAGGAACAAAGAGTATCCATCAGGAATCTGAAACAGAACTCTCTCCCAAAGAGGAGGGAGAAAGAGGTGGACAGCATGTGAATTGTACAGTACCAACTAGCAGTGTAAATCTAAATAACAGACAATAGAGAACAATGAATAAGATAGAACGCCAGATATCTGCCAAAAGCGGTGTGGTTACATCAAGCGGCCAAGGCTGTCTGGCAAATAATAGTATACAAAATTAGAGGACAGAACCCCAATGTACCATACTGTTGTTTGCCCATAATTTATTTAGGGTATTAAAAACAACATACAAAATTTTCATCAATTATTATGAATTAATCTCATTGAATTATCTGTTTTCAATTTTCAATATTTTTGTCTGCAAAATTTCACCCTCATATACTGTTTTGTATTTTCATCTACGAGGCTTAGACCTGCTACTTACAGATTGATCAGACGAATAAATGCTGCCTACTTTGAATAATTGCATATAATAATTAATGGTAATCAGCCCTCTTTTGATGGTTGACCCTGCAGTTACCATAGAAACCACAACACAATAACAGAGGATGCTAAGTAGATGTGTCTGTTTTATTACATCTGAGGCGAGAGTGAGAGTTCAGCAGTCGGTGGAGCATTAGTGCGTTCGCATTAATGTGAGAGGATAGAGTTGCACGTATTCGCTTAATGTCCCACCAAATGCTCCGGGGTGTGTGACTGTGTTTCATTGTTCCTGTGCTACAACTGCATATTAAAGGTGCAGCTATTCAATTGAAAGCAATAATTTTCTGAAGGGCACCATGGCAACAGATGTTGAGAGCAGAGTGTTTGTCTGTTCACACCATACTGGTGTCACACTCACCTAAATTCAAAGCTGTCTTCTGGAAGTGAAGTGAATTCGATGTGGCGTAGAGATGCTGGAGGTTTCTCCAACCATTTTGGTCTCACAATGATGTCTTTTAAAATGTCACTGAAAAACTAATAGCTAATCCATGCAGAATCAACCTGGTAATGTTTAGCTCGAAGAAAACCAATGTGGTGTTTCAGAGAATTGGATTCAAACCAGTGTGTTTTTACCAGCCTCCGTGAATTGCTCTGAAGAGACTGAAGACAAGATTGCATAATTATTGGAGCGTCAGTAATTTAAATACAGCAGGGATTTCCTTTCACATCAACACATACCCCGTGGTGTTTCTCGGAATCAGTCAGTGCATTAAATGTGCAGAAAATTTGGTGCGTGCAAGCTATCTTGAGAAGAATAGATAAGATTAAACTTGAAATATAATGGTCTAACATAAATCAAAGTAAGGACGGGATTGAATGGTTTAATATAAAACTCCTCATCTTGGATCATTAAACTTTCTTCAAGAAACCAAAGACGCAGCCTTTTTTACCTGAAAAAAAAAAGTTTGTCTCAAACTTTTCCTAAGATGATATTATACTAAAACATATTTGTATTTTTTTTACGATATAAAAAGATAGTCCATATCTTCCATAAGATTCCTATTAAATTTAAAGAAAGGGTGAAACATGCTCAATAATTTTGTAATACTGCACGCTGCTGAGTGGTTAGCCTAAAGACCTCAATGCAAGAAGGTCAGGGGCAGTGGTGGAACGTAACGAAGTAAATGTACTTTGTTACTGTACTTAAGTAAAAAAAATGTGTATCTGTACTTTACTTAAGTAAAATTTAAGACCTGTACTTTTACTTTTACTTCACTACATTTTTCGAGCAAATATCTGTACTTTTACTTCGCTACTTTTCAAAAGAGTGTTTTACATTTTTCGTTACATTTTCGTTCAGGAATTTGAAAAATACAGGGGTTTTTTTAGCGCATCTTGAAGCCGCATCGCCAAAATCAAAAGGAGCAGTTGATCGGGAGAACAAGTAATGAATAAAGGACCAATCAGAATCGAGAATAAACATTTTCCGCATTCATTCAGCGTCAAAAAACTAACGTCAAATATAGAACAAATTAAAAAGAGTCAGAAGATTGTTGTTTGTTGTATTTACTTCTGAATAAAAAGTTGAGGCATCGTTACACAAAGCAGGGGCGGATCCAGAATTTTTTGAAGGGGGGGGCGGGCGTGAGGTCATTGACAAAGCCAATATAGGGTGACTGGGGGCCTCCCCCCACAAAATTATAAGAGATAAGCATAATTTTTCTGCATTTTGGTGCCCATTTGCTGGCCTATCAAAGGGATAGCTTGACTTGTCCCCTTTCCTTTCCTTTCCTTTTTTTTTTTTTTTTTGTGGACCAAAAGAGGCGGGAGAGGGGAGTCACGCCCCTGCAGAGTATTTATCCTGGTTACCATGGTGACACCCTACAGCACAAAAAATAACATTTGAATTATGGTAGAACACTTTTACTTTTTACTTAAAAAGTACAATTTACACCAACTACTTTTGTACTTTTACTTAAGTAGATTTTTTTTATTGGTACTTTTACTTTTACTTAGGTATTTTTTTGGCCTAATTATCTGTACTTTTACTTACTGTAAGTACAAAAAGTGAGTACTTCATCCACCACTGGTCATGGGTTTGGGTCTAGGAGTAGGGTCGAGGCTTGAAACACCGGTCATTCTGTGTGGAGATTGCATGTTCTCTCGGTGTATGTGTGGGTTTCCTCCCAACCCCCCCTGATGTCCCCCCCGAAAAAAAGAAACCCAAACATGCATTTTTTGTTAACTGCCTCTGACCTAGGACACTCTTGAAAAAGACATTTATAATCTTACCAAGTTATTCCTGGTTACAAAAATAAGAAATAAAAAAAAAAATCTCAATAAGCTTGAAAAAATACAAAAAAAAAGTTTCTGTTGTCTATTGTCACCACACGTTCAACTTCGGAAAAAAATGTCCTCTAGTCATTTTGAGTGCACTGAAAATGGCAAAGTTTTAGAAGATTTCAAGTACCGTACATTTTTTTGACAGAAGACACTAAAAAAGAATATTTCTTCAAAATATATTAACGTTGATGACACACTCTTACTCATACTTCTAAGAGCATTTTAATTATGGAAAATGGACTAATCTCTGTCACATAAGTACAAAGAGTGTTCTGTCTCCAACTGACAGGTGTTCAAGACTACTTTCTTTCTTTAAAAAGTAACTAAATCTGTCCAAGTGAAGTTAATTTACATGTTTCAAAAACACAATAAGTTTAGTGAATTTCTAAAAACAGACTGTATTCTTTATGGCAAAATTTGTGTGATGGTTGACGCCCCACCATTTCATCATGGGGAGGAAACCCTCCTCCCTGGCTGAACAGGATAATTAGACCATACCATTTTCTGCTGGACAATGGGGGTGTTTTTTAGGTTTAGTTCAGTTAAGTCTTTGTTTGGTTATCTGTCTGGCCCCTACATATCTTACTTAGTTCATCCAACTCCATATATAAGCTCTCATTCTGTGTCATCTGTTTTCCCTTGCCAACACCTTTGAGTATTCTGATTAGTTGACCTCTTTTACAGAACCAGTTGTTTGTTGTTCTACTTTGTAGTTTTTGCGTATTTTGGGTAAATAATAGACTTTTCGTTGACTCTTTGTGTCCATCGCCTCAGTGCTTGGTCCCGAACAATATCTGTCTTTAAAATTAACTGCACAATCTGTCTTTTTTTTTTCACATTTTAAATACCTGAAACACGGAATTAGAAAGTTGAGGGAAAAACTAAAATCTTAAACTGCCTACATGTGCTATTATTTAATAAAAAAGAAAACAGATTAAAGTTATTATAGAAAAATATTTTTTTCAAAAAATGAAGACTAATTACAAAGTTAAAAAAAAGATAAAAAAGTTATTTAACAAAACAAATTTACACAAGCTTTCTGCTGTATAATTACTACACGGTTGACTTCAGCTAACGAGTTATTTAACCCAACTGAAACAAGATACCTTTTCATTTCCATGGAAACAAGGAAAGGTACTTAGATACGTGTAGTCTCTTCAAAAAGGTCTTGAGATTTTTGGCTGAAACTACAAAACTTTTCTGCTTGACTCACTCTTTATTGCTAGTAAATTTAAATAAACGTTCCCGAAAACAAATTTGGTAAAAAAAAAAACACCATATGTGATGATCATTATTTTTTAACCATTTTTCTACAAATTAGTCAAATCACTGTAAAATAAATAGATGAATAAAATGACACAAAACTAATATCTCTTGCTAGTAATGAAATAAAAAAAAATCGGTGTACACCATATAAAAAACATCTTAAGATTTGGAATTATTTGATCACAAAGAGTCAGAACATATACAGTTTCTAAATATTTTTGAAAATACATTTTTTTTTAACATTAAACTTTCTTCACTCGAATGGGGAAAAAAGTCTATAGATAAACTCAAAATTTAGCAAACCACAAAGTCAGTGGTTCTCTCCCTCGATGATCACCACTTATTAAACACACAACTTTTATCTCTGTTCAGAACGAAATGTGAACCCCTGTGGTATAAAGATCTGACACTAATTTAGAAATAAAGTACATGAAGTACAATAAAACTTTTTAACAGTTGTTCAAAGTTTAAAATGGTGTAATGTGAACATCTTAGATATTTGACTAATGTACCATTTAAGATTGCTTCCTACTCCAACATACTTTGAATCCAATGATAGGGTCAGTTTTGGAGGTAAAACTTGGACTTGGAGGACAGGGGTCCTAAATGGCAGAAATCCAACAACCCAGATATGTCGATAGGAATAAACCACGCTTTCAATCATGTAATAATTATTATACTTTTGAAGGCCCTCCTTACGCTCAACCTCAGTCATACTGGTGTACAAAAACCATGGATCAGATGTGGTTAGGCTCTTGTAGTAACACAAATGTAAAAAAATCACCAACCAATCTTTACAGATTTTGATTCTTGCTTATGCTGTTATGTTTCCCTTCTCTAACAATCTGCTGCTTGATGTATACTAATATTTTAGAAATACCTATTGTTATATCATGTGTAGTTTCCCAAGAGTTTGTCTAAGCTAAGACACTTGCAGATTGCTTGTTTGATGTCTGGCCCACTCGCCTTTTTGCCAAGAAGTGAGCACTGTGTGACGGTTTTTGGTTTGAGTTCAATTTGGAGGTCTAAACTAACCGTACCAATATCATCTCATTTGAAGTTGAATTCAAGTTAGTTAGCTTGAGCCTGTCTGATTGAGAGTGTCACCCAGGTTATGTTTCCGGACATACAATGGATACTTAAAGCTAACGCAGAAATTAGGCATCCCTGTTAGGGAATCCATGGGGTCTGGAGTTACTTGGAAATTCACTTGGAAAATCTTAATTTAAAGTTACAGCAAATATTTATTTGTAATCTGTGGCACTTCTCTGCTCATACTAGGGTTAGGGCTGGACCAATAGGTCTTTTTTGTCCAGTTCTATCTGTTACATTTTTTTTTTCACTCTGTTAGATCACAAGTTTTCCAAGGAAATTACCTTAGAAGGCGGAAACAAAGGGAAACGTAGGCGTTGTACATATAGACATAAAGAGTAGACCTTGTATCGCGGGGAGGACAATGCGGTGGCCATCTTGGATCAGTGGTTCTACTTGCACACAGAAACATTGCAATGTTTAATATAGTAGATTGGATACTTAAAAACAGTTATACTGTATATTCTTGTTCATATCAAAAGGGAGGTTCAGTGATCATATTTCACAAGTAAAATATAACATTTTAATTTGGTTAAATTTTGTGAGTCCAATTTTATCGTACTGGATTCATGTCCAATGATGACATATTGTAAGTGAACTTGTCCATATCAAGTAGTAACAAGATCTTATAAATATGAGTAATTAAGACGATCGGACGTAATATTATGATTGCAAACAACACCAACAGGTTTTAACATATTTTAAAATGAAAATGTTTCCACTTTTACCCTTTAACGGGCAAAAGTTTTTTACTTACTCTATACGGGTGTACATGCTTTCGAACTAACAGGAAACCGAAATTGAACAAGAATCCTGTTTTTCTTTTTTAACATGAGTTGCATCGAACGCTTTTGGTTGTTTTGCCTGATAGTGCGGCCGCTTCCGGCCTCTACGCCCTATAAAGGTTTATGAGGGTTTTGTTCTTTCATCATTTCATTGCTGTACTTTTTTTTTTTTTTCTCGCCAGGCAATGTAGCTAATGCATTAGGGTTATCCCAGTTTTACATCACAAATTTTTGCACGGTGTTAAAATATTTTAATTAACGTCAAATTCCAAAGACTGCTCATAACTGTGCTATGAGAAGACATATAAAGAAGTGTTTCATTTTAAAATACATTTTTTTGTCACATGTAAATGGCATAACTAACAAAAAACATTAACAGGCACTCACAGAACAGATGGGGAAGCTGCTGTTGCATTTTTCTGGCTTTATTTATGGTGCTACTCTTTTAATAAGCAGCGTTCAAGAGCTCGTCAAAGGTCACCTAACAAACACGAAGAGGTGAACCACTCAGTGCATGCCTGGCCAATCAGATGTGACGACTAAGGCACCGCCCATCGTCACCTAAATGTTGATGTTGTTCCACTGATTGGCTGGCCTACTGGCATGTTAATTAAGCCACTTCCACATCTTTCTGCACAGCAATTAATTCTGATTTGCATACTTAAAAGCTCCATTCAAACAAACAAACCCCCTGCGGCAAAAGTGACCTCTGTTGTCGTGGAAACAGTGCTGATAATCAACCATTACCTTTGATTAAAAAAACAGTTCAGAGCCGTGTCCACAAGCAGCTACATGAGACTGGTGTTCCAGGCATCAGATCTACGGGTTTAACTCAAATAGTTTAGTTATTGATTGCGTAACTTCATTTTTTAAATTATTTTTCTACTGTTAGATTATAAAATATATTTAGTTGTATTTAAACATAAATTCAGAGCACGCTTTCAGTGTACCTTGAACCAGTGGCGGCTGGTGACGTGTGGCGCAGGGGCGCCGCCCCCCCAACCTGATCACCAAAAAATATATATGCACATATATCTATATATACATATATAAACATGTGTGTGTTTATAAGTATGCAAAACTGTCGAGTGTGAAGATTACATGCATTTTAATAATGTTTTACACCGTTTTATTTTATTTTCTTACTTCCTGTGCAAACCGGAACGAGGGTGCGGGGTATGCACGCCCCACCAGGAAAACCTATTAGTGTGTATGTGGCTTCCGGTTTTTATGGAAAAAACGTGACGTCAGCTCTAAATTTTTTCCCATTCATGTGTATTGCAAACCATAACCGCGCCCGCGGGGCGCAGATATTTTCCGCCCATCGGGTGTGTGATAGGTTATCCTCTCTGTCAGTCTGTTACATGAACCAATCAATTAGCTATAAACTGAAATATAAATCCCACCCACGCCACACCCTTTCTTTTCACTGCGGAATTCTGGGAGTCTTCATCATGGCGTCGGAAGCTAGTTCAGTTGCTAACAAAGTTAGTGGGTTTTTAAAGAGAATTCAGTGTCGTCCCTTCTACAGAATCCGTTTTCTAAGCGTTCTAAAGAAGAAAAAAGAAGAGTGAAGGAGCTTGGACTGGACACCTCAGATTTGACTGTGCAACAAAACAGTGGAGATCGCGGCCGCTTTTATGTGAGAGGATAATGAAGGTCTATGAAAAGTGGCGGTGGCTAAGTGGATGAGAAACACTTTTTTTGTTTCCCCTGCTTATTGTTTAGTTCAGCAGCAACTGAAAAGGTGTGAATATCAACGGGGTGGAGTGACTTGAAGCATTTGTCTGAAAAGTGCAAACGTCATGAAACTTGCCGCACCCATCTTGATAGTAGCTATAAGCTAGGTGTTTTTGGCAGTAGTAACATCCTGGCACAATTAAATGAAGGCTACCGAACTGGCATAAGGAAACATAATGAAGAAGTCACCAAAAACAGACACATATTGTCACGAATAATTTTATATTTATTATATATATATATATAAAAAATTTTGTGTGTGTTTGAAAAATATGCGCCCCCCGTTTTTTTTTACCTCCAGCCGCCACTGCCTTGAACCCCAAAAGCCTTTTGTTGTCCAATTTTTCCGTCTGAAAACCATTCGGTTCTTACATTTCTTTGCACACAAGTTTGAATCAGACGGTTGTACTTTTCAGAAATGGATGTTATAACACAAAATAAAATAAGAAGCAGGGGAAATCTTTTTTTTTTAGAGAACAATTTCAAGCACTTAGGCTTTGTAGCAAGCACCACAGAAAGAAGACACACAAACTCCTAAAACTATTCCCATTACATCATGTTTGAAGATGAATTTACAAAGAAGTAAAACTTTCTTTCATAACAACAAAAAATCTGTAACTATGAAAGAATCATAACATTCAATTCCATGTACTGAATCGAGACCGTCTGATGTAAGAAGAAATAAATTTGTTTTATTTGTGGGTAAAATTGCTACTATTTTGATACATGTAGAAGTTTCTTTATTGACGAATTCAAATAAAAGAGAAAAATTTGATTTTTTTTTTTTTTTTATGTTAAACAGTCGTGCTGAGTCACAGAATGCTGAGGAAAAAAATCAATAAACCTGCTGAGAATTATTTGGATGTGAACTCTATTGTTGTGTGATTCATAATTTGGCAGTTTTACGATCCTAAAATAGAAAATGACTCAATAATAATGCAAGTCTTACATTTATTTATTGAGATTGTCTCAAATTAATTTGTTTTTCATTTGTGTTAATATGTACATGGATTTGTGATCTTATTCCGTTCCGTCATCTTCCGCTTGTTCAGGGGTCGGGTCGCGGGGGCAACAGCCTCAAACGGGCAGCCCCGGCCTCTCTCTGCCCAGCTGCATCCTCTAGCTCACTTGGAAGGATCCCAAGTCGTTCCCCGGCCAGCTGTGAGACATAGTCTCTCCAGTGGAACCGGGATCTGCCCTTTGGTCTCCTCCCGGTGGGACGTGCCCGGAACACCTCTCCCGCGAGGCGCTCGGGCGAACCACCCCATCTGGCTCCTCTCGACCTGGAGGACAAGCGGCTCGACACCGAGCTCCTTCCAGATGGCAGAGCTCCTCACCCGATCTCTGAGTGAGAGCCCAGCCACCCTGCGGAGGAAGCTCATTTTGGCCGCTTGTATCCGTGATCTCGTTCTTTCGGTCACCACCCACAGCTGGTGATCATAGGTGAGGGTTGGAACGTAGATTGACTTGTAAATCGAGAGCTTTGCTTTTTGCCTCAGCTCTCTTTCTTAGTGATCTTTATTTGAAATAAAATACAAGCTGATGATGATTTTTTTTTTTTAAAAAGCAAGAAGAAAAAGAGCTCGTTAAAAGCTATTCAAGAGTGTTTTGTAGAATTTTTTAAGTTGAATTTATTTGAAATTTTAATGTGGTCTTTTCTATTCAGTTTTATTCCCTATTTGCTATTCATGTATTAAAGAAATTTGTTTGGTGTTTTTGTTCAAAATGCATGTCTTAATTAAACTAGGGCCTTGTTTTTTTTTTCATTAATTTGTCTTTGAATGAGACTCAAAGCAAACGATGAATAAAAAAACTGTATTCTGTTCTTGTCTAAACATGATCTTTTAGTCAGGATTTGAAATGTGCAACTTTAATAAACATGGACTTCTGAGAAATCATGTTTCCTGAGTGTCCAGTCGTTACGCTCTCCTTCCCTTTCTTTCCATCTCCTCCTTTTGTGTTGCAGGTCAAGCGACTAACGGGTTAATTAGCTGAGAAAAGTACTCTGCAGAGGAAATGTCATACTCTCTGTGCTGCGGTTTGACTTCTTGGATGGGAGGTTAAAGGTTGATAGCGAGTTTACTGAACCTTTTCCCTCTCACCTTTATTGCAAATGTCACACAGGAACCATTAGCTTGGCCAAGAGATACTTCAAGTGGCAAACTGAGAGTCACTGTGATATCTTTCCGAAGCTCCCATTAAACCAAAGGAAATCTTTGCAGGTTTATGCAAATGCGAAGTGACCGAAAATACAAAGATAAGAGAAATAGAAAGCATGAAGATTAGATTCCTGGATCCTCTCAGTTGTCCTTTTTTGATCTGAAGAACCAATATATGGGTGATTTTTCCATCTGATTTCTTAGTCTGAGACTGGCCACCGTCCAATTGAAGCTTGCACATGTTTCTATCCATAATCCCATTCTTTCAGTTTCCATCTAAATCTGGTGACCAAACATTAGGGTTGGGATGCAGATAGACTAGTAAATAACAAGCTTTGCCTTCAGGCTTATCTTTTGCTTTTCCATTGACAGCAGCTCCCGAATTCCTGCTTATGAAGCCCAGATTTGTTTCTCCACCTCTAGCTTAATCTTATCCGGCTGCAAATAAGTTCCTAGGGTGCTTGTGCATTTTTGTACAAATAAAACCCTTTTTGTACAGGGTTATTTTTACCCAGGGACCTCTGGTGATTTGCAATGATCATTGATGTATTTCCTTGATTTATTTATTTTTATCCTCAGAGATTTTTCAGATACAAATGTGAAACTGTGAGTGGAAATTCCCCTTGGAACGCACCATTCCCAATTTAGCAAATGCAAAAGTCCTGTGATCATTTTAATCCAGTCAAAATCCTCAAGTCTGTATTTTAGGCTATTTTTTAGTTTTTTTCCTGGATGTTGTACTTTTTTCAACTAAACTTGAGCCACCTCATCAATTTCTGGATTCAGATTTTGGAAAGCAGGAGGGCAGAAGACAGGAACCCATTCCTAGAAAGGTTACCATGCCACTTCGTTATGGGGTTATATTATTATTTTAATAGTGATCCCTTAATGGGGAAATTACTTTTGCTGCATTGCACCGCAGCAGGCAGCTATAACAGCGCTAAAGATGGGACTCGGCAATTAGGTGTCTACTTCAGGGACATCTAGACATGGGCCAAGTGGGAATCTAACCAGCTTCTCCTGGTCCAAGGACAAAGATTCCTTCACTGAGCCAACGCCTCCCCCCTAAGGGGATTGGTGCACTCTTTAATAATAATAATGCATTGTCTTTATAACGCTTTTCAGGACTCTCAAAGACGCTTCACATATGCATTATTCATTCACTCCATAACCAGGTGATGGTAAGCTACTGTTGTCGCCACAGCTGCCTTGGG
Organism: Neostethus bicornis; assembly: GCA_902685375.1. Taxonomy (NCBI): domain Eukaryota; kingdom Metazoa; phylum Chordata; class Actinopteri; order Atheriniformes; family Phallostethidae; genus Neostethus; species Neostethus bicornis. Next base: position 4,924,454 of record CACRXE010000076.1, on the reverse strand, counting down.
GCAAACTGACAGAAGCGAGGCTGCTATTTTGCGCCATTGGTCCTTCTGACCATCTCCAACCAATTGCACACACACCATTCAAACTAGGCAACGTGGGTAAAGTGTCTTGCCCAGGGACACAATGGCAATTTTAATCTCAACGGCCATCCCACCGTGGCACCAGGGGTACTGGCGGTCTCCCATCCAAGTACAGCCCAGGTCCAGTCTACTTAGCTTCTGTCGTCTGAGGGGATCAGACATTGACAGGCTGGTATGGCCTTTAGGGAGTATACCACATGCACACTAGTACTTTTTTAGAGGTGGAAGGATTACGTGACTACCACAACAACCTTGTTGTTGACCGTAAATAAACCTGCTCAAAAATAGTGAGATAGATTCTCAGGAGTTTGTAAATTCACAAACTTCGCCCAAATTGATAAGGTTTGCATTGTTAACTTTTGTGTTAAAAATGGCATTGGTTATTCATCTGAAAAGGTTTTAAGGCTAACTGAGAAAACAATATGTCTTTCAACGCATGTTAAGAAATCGAGAGGCACCCAACTGCTGTCAGGATGGCGGCCATGGGCGCCACCATTTCTAAACTCTGTGCCGGAAGTCCCATAACTCTCTCTCAGAAGCACTTCCGGGTGAGAGGTGAGGTATGGTGCCGCCCATGGCCACCATCTTGACTGCAGTTGGGTCTTCTTAGAAAAATTTGTTAAAAGTCATGAACACATATGCTCACATTTATGTTTTAATCTGACAGCTGCTTCAAGTCTGTGATTTTTCTCATTTAATAGTCTCACAAAGCACACATTCCAGCTTGTACAAAACTAATGTTTACACATCTATTTTATTGTTTTAAAGACCTACTAATTTGCTCTTAGAATAGCTTCCTTTCCAGCAGCTCATAAAAAGAGCAGTTGTAGTTGTACAACTCACAATTCACTATATTAAGTTCAATCAACTCCCTGCTGCTGCCCGTGACGTTGGATTCATTTAAGCCACATGTGAAAAGAATAAGACTGATTGCTGGAGCTTATAGCTCATTGCTTCCTTGTAATGTGACTCATTGGGAGGCATTTCCCAATTTGTATTTTATAGCAAATGTTGATTGGTGCTTTTATTATTGATAGCAAGGAACCCACTGAGTAACCAGTGGGTAAAATCCTGAACGCTTAATAAGATGCACAATAGATAGAGGAATGGAAATTAACATGTTAAGCTAAATAATGGAGAGAAGAAATATCTTCAGTCGTAACCGTAGATGCAGTTCCAAAGAGAAAAAAAATAAAAGAGTGTGAAGTGATTCTTAGTGTGGCCATCCAATGGGGCTGTAAAGTCAGGGTAATCTGACACCAGATTGAATTCAGAATTTGTTTGAAATTCTCAATAGAAAAAAGAGGCATTCATGACCTGAGCAGCACATTTTCTTTCTCCAATGATTATTTTATTCATTATTCATTCAACTGATAATCGATATGTTTTGTTCTGTGGTGGTAAACACAATGCATTAAGGGAGCAAAATTGTGGAAAACTAATTGAACAAAAAAGAATGGGTAAAATAGACAAAATTATACCTAATGCAAATGCAAACTTCAAACCTCATTTGGGATGGCTAACAGTGAACCTAGAATGGAAAAGATTGAACATGTTAGAATTAAGAATTGAAATGTGTCGGAAAGAGCAATTTAGTACATGTTATAAAGACGTGGTAGAATCCAAGCACGGAACACAGGATGAAAAGGTAAACATAAAATTGTATTTCTAATTAGGTAAAAACGGGTTGTTCGAGGCAGGTTTGTTGTCCGAGTCAGGCGGGTTTCTTGAACAAAGGAAACAGAATATAAGACCACAGGCAAGGAAATCGACAGACAAAGATCTACTAAAGGCTTTTGGTCGTTACCACATGGAATTCAACAATCTGGCACATGCTGGGGAGGGTGACTTATGTAGCTTGCTGATTGCTGATCATCTGCAGGTGGTGAGCAGGTTGCCATGGAGACTAACACCATCTTTGAACCAGGAGCAGGGATCACAACAGTACATGCTAAAATAATGGGCCAATATTGGGCTGGGGGACAGCCCAAATAGGTCGCCAGTCTGTTGCAGGATCATCGGAAGAACTAGTATTCAAATACCGTATAAGTGGATGTGAGAGCTTAAAAATGCCGCAGTGATGCAAGAATCAAATAGAAAAACCACTCCAGGTATGTTTTTTATGTTAAAAAAAATTATATTCAAACATGGTAGAGACCTCCTAAAAGTTTGATTTGCCAACCCCTCTCACTTTTGTAACGTTAATTACAGTTCAAGTGTCTGGTTTGCGTCTATCTATGTCTAAGCAATCCTTTCAAAATTTCTTAAAAAGAGATGAGAGTTACTGTTTGGTCAGGGGTGTTCAAATCCGGTCCTCGAGGGCTGGTCTCCTGAAGGTTTTCCATATGTTCTTGCATCTACACACCTGATCCAGGTTATTGAGTCATTGTGCCAAATTCTATTGGCTGTTGATTTCACTTTCTGTGCATCAGCTGTATTGAACCAGGAATGTGTGGAAAACCATCAGGACACTAGCCTCGAGGACCAGCTTTGGACACCCCTGGTTTAGGTGATAGTTAAAATCTAGTTGCCATAGATCATTATGAGCTCTTAATAGTGTCAAAGCCACTTTTTTCTTTTTCCAGATCCCACGGTTAATCACTATTCAGTGTTGATTTAGGGGTTTTAGCTAATTGTGACCCTTAAACATGACGTTAAATATTCCAATGGTAACTTAGAGAGATAGATAGGGGTACAGAAATACAATGACTAAGAGGGAGTTACTGCCAGAACTAATGTTCAATCTGGGGATCTTTAGGGGAGGAATTTAATGTCGTCAAGTCCTGATCATTTTATCCTATGAAGGGAAGTTATTGTGTTTATACACTTAATTTTTAAAAATTATAATGAGCCTGAAACTAGCACAATGTTACGCTTATCAGAAGCCCCACCTCCACAAACTCAACATCAAGACAAAAAGCACATTCAACTGGAAATGAGCTTGAACGAGAAAAAAATGTGCTTTTGGAAATTTATTTAGATTTTTTTTTTTTATTTTAGTATGAAGTCTGCCCTCAGACAACCCACTAACAAAGTCAGCCTTTGCGCCTTCAGCATTATCAACTTCCAGCAGAGATTCATTATTTATGCTCTACATTTTATACACACAAAGAAAACCTGCGGAGGTTAATCCAATTTATCAGATGAACGTATGTCGGTGTGTTAATTCAAGCAATTTGTCACTCTTTCAAGATGAGTTTTTTTCTGTAATTGTCACAGCTTTGGTGATTTTTCATGTTGAAGTTCCTCTTTAACCCTCAGCTAAAAGCTTTTATTTGTATTTGTTCATGTTTTGTATTTTACTCCCACCGTAACTGTCTGTGTTTTCACCTCCTGTTCAGCTCATCTTTGGCTTCATGTTAATGCTTGTTGCTACTACACATAGATCTACCCTCAGGGATCAATAAAGTTTCATCTGATCTTATCAAAAGATGTTTACTGTCAGTGTCTAATTAATTTGGCTCTTTAGCAGCAGGTATCCACGGCAGATTCCTGGTTACAGTCAATTTACCAAAGCAGAACAAATAGAAGCTTTTTGAGTTCAGATTCAACAAAAAAGAACAAAAGTTTCATTTTGTCTTTTGAACCGCTCATCTCTAACAATGCCGCAGGGGTGCCGAAGCCTATCCCGGCTAATTTAAGAGGCACAGTAGACCCGGAACAGATCACTTGCTTGTTGTGGGGCCACACAAATCCATACACACATACACACTTATATGTAGGGGAATTTTTTTCAAACTGGCCGATCAACCTAACATGGATGTTTTTGGAGTGTGCCAGGCCTCGTCCTTGTTGGGACTCAAAACCCACTACCTTCTTGCTGTGAGGCCACTGTGCAAACCACTGCACCATTGTACTGCCCAAGATTAAATTTTACATAATCCGAACATAAACTACAATATATCTCCAAAAAACTACAACTGGTCTAATTTTATGGCATTTTATTTTTGTAAAACAAGTCAAGCCCTGTTCATACCAACCAGACATTCCACATTTTCACAAAGCAATTTTTTCAGCATTTTTTTAAGCAATTAAATTTTTTTCCAAATAGGTAATTCCATTGCTTAGCCATGGGGTGATAGAACATTTTCTGGCCAGTTAGTAGGTGAGAGCGGGGTACATGCTGTTCATGTTTCAGTTGGTTCTTGGGCCATATTGGGACAGAAAACCATTCGCGCACTCACTTCATTGGTCATATTAACTGGCCAGTCAATACAAAATTGATGATTTTAATGGTAGAAGCACAATGAATATTTCAGAAAACTCCAAACATAAAGACCAGTGTTTTGAGATCAAACCTCCGATATTCCAAATGTAAGACAGCAATGCAAATCACATTGTCATTGTACCCAAGGTCTGTAAAGATGTTTATTTTATTTTAAAAATACATATTCTAGTGAAGTTAATTGTGCTTGTATGTAGTTTCACAGAATTTAGCCTATTGTGTTAAACATTTAAAATGTGCAACAAGATTTTGAGATTACAAATTTAAGTATTAGGGATTTACAAAAGGTTTTATGTAATTGAGACTTTGCTACCGTTATGAAAACTTCACTAGTTGAGAAATGTTGTGTTCAATACTATTTAATTATTGGTTCTCTGCGGTTCAATTTTTAATGACTTTCGAAATGGCAGAAAAATAGTACTTTTGTATCAAATAAAGACCACTTTTGTTGGTTAATAAAAAATAAACAGTGAAGGAGGCAATAGCTCAGTGGTAGAACGTTTGCCCTTGGCCTGGGCAAAGCCGGTTTGAACCCCACTGAGCCCATGCATAAGTGTACTTGGGGAGAACGCCCATAGCTTGCTTCTCCCACCATTGTTGTCGTCCTGGCAGCTTGCTGCGGTGCAATACAACACAAAAATTTCCCCATTGAGGAAAGAATACAGTACCTTAAAATAAAAAAAAAGTATAGGAAACAAATATTTGTGTCCAATTTAATGCCAACAAAACAGAACATATGTCTGATGGTTGTGTTCGAATAAATAGGATGGAATAGTGAATGGACAAAATTAATTTTATGGTCTGTTTTTGTTTACGGTCTTGTCGAAAACAGTACAAAAAAAACCCCAAAAACTTGCATTCTATGTCTGGGGCAAGAGGTGCAACGTAACTTTTAACTTAGAAGTTCAGTGTATCAGGTACAGTGTGGAATCATCCCGTTTCCATGGAAATAAAATGCAACATACCACATTTGGAAATAATAAGATAAAAACAAAAAAAGGAGCAAAATAGAAAATTAAAGAGTGCCAGAGTTTTGATTTTTGAATAACAATTTTGGAATTTTTAATGAATCCAAGCAAAGCTGACCCTAACCAGAAAAAAAAAATAAAATGAAATTATTAAAAATTTTCACTCTGCAGGAGCTCGTTGTTCCTTTTCGCCCTGGCTTCTGAGTCCAGGGATCAAGATTATTCTGCACAGAATCCCACAAACAGACCAATTTGAACAGAGGTAATAGATTAAAAAAAAAAAATAAATAAAAACTGACAGAAGTGAATCAAGGAACATTTTAAAGTTGCACAATGCCCAATGGTGGCGGCATGGAGTAGCAGTGGAAGGGTCGGTGGTTCGAGTCCGGGAGTGGGTGCAAGGCTTGAAACACTTGTATTTCTATGTGGAGTTTGCATGTTTTCCTCAAGAATGCATGGGTTTTTTCCGGGTACTCTGGTTTCCTCCCACCATCCAAAAACTGCATGTTAGGTTAGTTGGCCGCCATAAAATTGCACCTAGGTTTGAGTGTGTATGTTGATGGTTGTGTGTGTGGTCCCATGATGGAATGGTGACCTGTTTGGTCTATACCCTACCTCTTGCTTAAAACCATTTGAGATAGACACCGGCACCTCCCACATTCTCATTTGGGATAAGTAGTTCAGAAAATGAAACAAAACAATTCCCAACAGTCATTTTTTTCTAAAATTAGTTGCTATGCATAAAATAAAAATTGCACCCCAAAGATTCAGGGCAGGACTTGTGGAAATTTTGAACTAATTATTTATTCTTCATTGATGTTGTCTTTTATAAGTAAAATTTCCATTTCATCCATAAAAGTAATTTTTTTGTAGAAATTTTTTTTTTCTGTTGCAGTACCTGAAGGCCTATGAAATGAAGCAGAAAGCCAGCTGTGACAATGCTTCCACTCTACGGAAAGCTGAGACAGTGATGTTCACCTGTCACTAATGAATGAAACGCTTCGGTGTCCACAGTCCTTTGACCTTGTTTGCATCTTTTACTTTCTTCCAAAGTCTTTGCTTTATGGGGTTTTTTTTTTAGCCATATTACAACCTGCTCAAATGAATAGAAGTGTTTGTTGTGACTTCGATATTGTGTGTGAAGGGTATCTTTCTGAAAGTTAAACTTTGATTTGTTTTACTTAAATGCAAAAGCATTGCAAGGAAAAACTTGTAAAGAATTTGAAAATGATTAAAATCGTGATAGGTCAAAACTAAATGCCAACCTTTTGTGAAAAAAGGAGTGTATGTTCCAATCATGTTCTTCTTCTTTCGGCATTTCCCTTGAGGGGTCGCCACAGCAAGTCAGCCTCTTCCATCTAACCCTATCTGCTGTATCTTCTTTGGTCACACCAACTATCTTCATGTCTTCCTTCACTGCGTCCATGAACCTCCTCTTTGGCCTTCCTCTAGTCCTCTTTCTTGGTGGTTCCAAATTCAGCATCTTTCTTCCTATGTACTCTCTCTCCTCTGTACGTGCCCAAACCATCTCAGTCTTGCCTCTCGAACTTTATCCCCAAAACCTTTAACATGTGCTGTTCCCCTGATTTACTCAATTCTAATTCTGTCCATCCTGGTCACTCCAAAAAAGATCCTCAGCATCTTCATCTCTGCTACCTCCATCTCTGCTTCCTGCTTTTTCTTCAGTGCTACTGTTTCTAGACCAAACAGCATGGCCGGTCTCACCACGCTTTTGTACACTTTCCCTTTCATTCTAGCTGAAACTCTTCTGTCGCACATCACAACTGATACTTTTCTCCACCTGTTCCAGCCTGCCTGAACAAGCTTCTTCACCTCTTTTCCACACTCTCCATTGCTCTGGACTGTTGATCCTAGATCCTAGACTTTGATCCATTCTGGATACATTGTATAAAAAGAAGACAATTCCAGAAAGGGGAAGCAGTCATTTCCAAGTGTGTATTAGATGCTCACTCTTCCATTTGTGATAGTCACTCTTTAAGCAACTGAATTAGAGAAATAAACCCAATTCTATCTCTGGGTCTACAACTCATTCTTTCAAGAGGACCAAGAGCCTTCTGAAAAACCGAAAAGACCCGCGTGAGGTAAGTTGTCTTCCTTGCTTAATTGAGACTCCTTCAGGCAGGGATTAAATCTAGCCATGTACACTTTTCTCTAAGACCTTGATGTTCAGAAACTCGAGTGAATTGGTGGAAACAATACTGAGGAAACCACTCCATTTCTTTTTTTAGGAAAATAAAGGTCATTTTGAGAAAAGTAAGGTTTAGTATCTCAGGCTCAGAAGTATCCAATAGTGCAAAACTTAAATGGGTCATGGGGATAGGCTAGAATCACTTCACCACAAGCTAGACTCGCTGGTGTCTGAGGGGAAATTTTTTAATAATTGTTCCATCAAATGAGTCATTTGTGTGCTGAAATTACAAACCATTTCAGAAATTTCTCATTCAGGACTCTTTGTTTTTTTACTTTCTAGTTGTATATTGCACCATTGAATTGCTCTATTCATCCCATCACATTAATAATTCAGCAATTCATTTCAATAATTAATATCCTTATCAGCTCTTTTCCATTTCCCGAGCCCCTTGACACCTTCACTTTGGACCACTTGGATTAATGTGGTTAAACTTTGTTGAACTCTGATTGGATGTTTTTTACATGGCAGTGTTCTCCGGGACTCTTAGTTGACTCATTTCATGAAGCACATTGTGGATTTTTTTCCCCTTTTCAAATCAACCAAGTGGAACTTATTTTAGCACACTTTCAGTGTGTTTGATGATTAATGATGATTATCTGTGGAGGACTGTGGATTTATAATGACTCTTGTTGTTCTTCTGCCAGCATGATTAACTTAATTTTCTAACCGTAAGAGTCTGCCATGTGTTTCCTGCCCACATGTTGCTTCCATAGCCCCAGTATAAGCATATTTTTTTCAGTAATTTTGAGATAAATGGTCCCTGCACATTTCAAATTTCAACAAATAGACTCAAATTGTCTTTAGTGCTTTGAGATGCAACAAGAAGACTTTTTTGTTCATTTCCTGGTAATGCTGCTGAATTTGTCATGTTTAAATGCTACAATGGATGCAATTCTGGCAAATGCCTATTATTAGCTTTATTGCAGGTAGGGGTCTCCAAATAGGTTTTGTTTATGTAACTAATTTACAAGAAAACTCATAATATTCAAAACATGTTGCTGTCATTTATTGAACCAAAAACTTGGCTCATTTCTTGTCAAAATCTATCTTTTTACTCACTAATGTGACGTAAAGTGTGGAAGGGACCATGCCATGCAGATTTCTTTGTTCAAAGTCTTTAGAAAAGTATGTCTTGAAAATTACTTTGAAAGCAAATTAGCCACTCGATCCATTTGTTCTCCTTCTCCAGTTGTTATTTGCTGACTAAAAAAAGGTTTTAAAACAATATTTTCATTTACGGAGCCTATCGGTGCCAATGATCGGTGACAGAGCAATCAGCAGGTCTAGAAATGAGGAAGAATAAAGACCCTTAAAAACCAGCTTATGATCTGAGCAGTTGAAACAAAAGCTACATTGCCATTCAGTTTAGGCAGAATGAATTTCAAAGGGGCGCGGTGGGTAGCACAGTGGCCTAACAGCAGGAATGTTACGGGTTCAAGTCCTGGGTGGGGCGAGGCTTGGAACACTGTCCTTTCCGTGTGGAGTTTGCATGTTCTCTTCATGTCTGCGGGGGTTTTCTCTGGGTACTTCGGTTTCCTACAACCCTTCAAAAATATGCATGTTAGGTTGATTGGCCGGCGCTAAAAATGCCTCTAGGAAAGAGTGTTTGTGGTTGTATGCGCATGGCCCCATAACAGACTGGCCCCTCGCATTGAATCAGCTGGGATGGGCTCCGTCCCTCCCCCATTGTTATCATTGTTACAAATGTTACCATTGCGTGAACAGAAGAAAGACAGCAAACTTCATTTCTGAATGACTAAAAGATTATTACTAAAGATTTGCATTGAAATGGTCGTTCATTACTACTTAACTATAAGCGGAGTAAAACTTTGCATAACAACCAACTTCTTGCTCATTTAGGCCTCATCTACACGTAGCCGGGTATTTTTGAAAACGCAAATATTTTTATCTGTTTTGGCCTGCCGTCCACACGAAAACTGAGGTTTTTTTCACTCAAGACCGACATTTTGAAAACTCCGGCCAAAGTGGAGATTTTGAAAAACTCAGTTTTTGCGTTTGCGTGTGGATGTATAAAAACAGAGATTCACGTTTTTATGCGTCACTACCTGCAACAAGGAATGCACATTCGTCATTTGTGTGCGTCCTTGTTTGGATCGCAAACAAGGTTAGCATGGACCCAATCTATATTTTACTGTGTTTTATTAACTTTATAGTCAATGACGACTTTAAAAAGCAATTCCACCTCATTGTCAGTCCACACAAACGAGATGCCTGGCGCATGTTTCAGGTTTTGCGGAAATGACGACAGAGGTGATCTGATTGAATAGCTCAGAACGTACGTTTACATCAATACTGCCGACTACTGGTCTGGCATGCTCATAATCAGACGCTCAGAAGCATATTTATACGGCTACGTGTGGGCGCGGATATTTTCAAAATGGTTACGTGTGGATGCGAGTGTTTTCCTAAAACGGAGGATAGCAGATATGCGTTTTCAAAAATACCCGGTTTTGTGTGGACGGGGCCTTATATCCACTTTGATTTTATCTAAACATTTTAACCATTCAAATGTGTTTTTGGCAACTGCAATTATTAGGTTTTAGCAGTGCAAGTTTGAAAACATTATCATTTTTTTACTATTTTAGGTGTTTTTTTTTTTTTTATAAATTGAATCATCTTAAATAATAATCAGATGACTGAAAATCATATGAAATGCATTTAACACTAACATGGCAAGGCCGCTAATCTTAGCAAACTCATTTACTGTTAGAATACCCTTTTGTTCGTTTAGCTGCTCACTGCATGTTATTTCCATCATGGCCGTGCTCAACATTAATCTATATTTACTTGTGATATATGTATTGGAAAAATCATGAGGTAAACCATCGTTTGAGTGTCTTTACAGTGAGATTGTATCATAAATTGATTCATTTGCAGATCACATTTGCAGACATGTTGTTTAGTGACATAGGGCACTTGAGTTTTTTGGAAACCCCTGCAAGAATTCACTCTCATATATTTTCTGCCATCACACATGCAAACCACTCTGTTATTCAGGTATTTCTTTTTCATTTCAGAACCAAAATAAATATATTTAAAGTCACTTGAATAAATTTAAGAATCCCAGAAGCACAAGCAGATATTTTCTGTTAATTATTTTTCTGTGATAAAAACTCACCGTGCCCAAAGAAGATAATAAATACTCATATTTGTCCCATCTTTTTGACTGCGATATTTCCCAGCATGCTGTGTATCAACATCACAGCAATGACCAGTGATGAACCCTGCAGCTGAACACAAGGAGAACTTTCTCCTGCGTGGAAAAACTCCGAACGTGTGATTAGTACTGTGGAGCAAAGGCAGCGGAGGACACACTGAGAATATTCATATCATATTATGGCCGATCAGGTGGGGTCCACACAGACCGCGGGGTTAATTTATGAGAATGATGCCGGGAAGCAAAGCTGACCACCGAGGTTTAAACTCCTTCGAAGATGAACATCTTCAGAGGGAAAACAAACTCTGCTAACAGAATGTGATTAAATGGTATTGACGGTTTTAACTCGCTGTCAGTATCAGTGTTGGTTTGCATTTTAAAACCCTCTGGCAGAAAAAAAAAGACTATGAACTTCCATTCTTTAAAGAACTAGTTTTTTTAATCAATAAACAAATGTGCACACAAACACATACATATATACATATATATACTATATATATATGTGTGTATGTATATATCCATAAATCTCTTCTCATTCACCACGGGTGGTCTTTCACACTCTTTTTACATAAAATATCAGAATTTTAAAAAAATATCAGAATTCATAACTGTCCTACTGGGTGAACGGTCATGTCAGCCACAGACATTTGGGCCAAGAAACTGCAACCTAGGCTATTTACAAAATATCACTATGTTTTACATAAAATATCACAATTTTCTACATGAAATAGGTTTTTGGCCCAAATGTCTGTGGCTGAAATGTCCTGATGTCCTGGTGAACGGTCTTTTCAGCCACGGACATTTGAGCCAAAAAACTGCAACCCAGGATATTTGAGCCACGGTGACTCGGAGATTTCAGCCACGGACATTTGAAGAACTGCAACCTAGGCTAGGCTATTTGAGCCATGGGATAAAAATGACTAAAAGCAATTAATCTGTAGCGCAACTGTTTATTTACGATAAAAAATTTTAAATGACTAAAAGCAATTATTTTCTGTAGTGCAACTGTTTATTTACGATAAAAAAAATTTAAATGACTAAAAGCAATTATTTTCTGTAGTGCAACTGTTTATTTACGATAAAAAGTTTAACATAAAATATCAAATTTTTACATAAAATATCAAAAAAAATTTAAAAATCAGAATTTTTTTATTTGAGCCATGGGATAAAAACTACTAAAACCAATTATTTTCTGTAGTGCAACTGTTTATTTACGATAAAATGTTTACATAAAATATCAGAATTTTTTTAAAATATCCGAATTTTATCAGAATTCATAACTGTCCTACTGGGTGAACGGTCATGTCAGCCACAGACATTTGGGCCAAGAAACTGCAACCTAGGCTATTTACAAAATATCACTATGTTTTACATAAAAAAATCACAATTTTCTACATAAAATAGGTTTTTGGCTCAAATGTCCGTGGCTGAAAATGTCCGTGGCTGAAATGTCCTAAATTTGGTGGCGCACATGGCTTAAATATCCTAGGTTGCAGTTTTTTGGCCCAAATGTCCGTGGCTGAAATGTCCGAGGCTGAAATGTCCTAGAACCCTCTGCCAGAGGCCAGGAAGCCTATAAACATAAATTCTTATCATTTTTTGCCTTTTTCTCTGGTGAATTATGTATTTTATACAACCACAGATTTATTTTTTTTTTGGACCTTAACACTGAACAGCTGATGGTACTAAAGACTGGTTTGGTAGTGATTCAACAATAAACAGTTCAAGCTGCTGCTGCTACTGATTTGTTGAATATGAAATGACTTTATCAGTAAATTTCACCTTCCCACATCTTAATTAAACATTTCGAGTAATCACTAATCAAGTAGATCAATTCATTTGAATCTCTGACAAAGTTTTGATGTTTCAGACTGATGATCAGACAACAAATGCCCAGTCTAAGTTTAATATTATCCTACAAACATGTAGTAATTATCATTAGACTTGCTCTAGCCTAGGATGTACCCTGGTTATAATTTTCCTTTATGTTGGAGCAAGACTTTTGACATCGTATTGGATAAAAAATGACCACATAAAAATGTAAGACTTATCAAAAAATATCTACGTATTTAAACAATTCTAAAAAAACTGATAAACACTTGGAAAAACAATAAAATGAGGGTATTTTAAAATAAAAAGACATTTCGCTTTTTTTTTACTTTCGAACTGGCAGCAAACCAGAAACCGGAAGTAAAACCGGAAGTAAAACCGGAAATACCTATCAATAATTTTTGCGAATAATCTCGTTTTCTAACGTGAGTTGCCAGCGAGGCTTTTGGACGTTTTGCCTGATAACTAGTGCGGCCAAAACGCTCTGTAAGGACTTATGGTTCAACATGTAATTTTATTGATCAATACTTTTAATCATATCTTTCCATTTACAACAGATAAATAATTCTTGGATGGTGACCGAAAGAATGAGATCGCGGGTACAAGCGGCCGAAATGAGCTTCCCACAGAGTGGCTGGGCTATCACTCAGAGATCGGGTGAGGAGCTCTGCCATCCGGGAGGAGCTCGGTGTCGAGCCGCTCCTCCTCCAGGTCGAGAGAAGCCAGATGGGGTGGTTTGGCCCCCGAGCGACTCGCGGGCGAGGTGTTTCGGGCACGTTCAACCGGGAGGAGACCAATGGCCAGATCCCGGACCCGCCGGAGAGACTATGTCTCACAGCTGGCCGGGGAACGACTTGGGATCCTTCTGGGTGAGCTGGAGGATGCAGCCGGGGTGAGAGAAGCCTGAGCTACCCGTTTGAGGCTGTTGCCCCCGCGACCCGACCCCGGAACAAGTGGAAGATGACGGAACGGAAATAATTCTTTGAGAAAATCAGCAAATTTGAACTTCCATATTACCTAGAATCCCATTTTTTCCCCACATGATGCATCCCTTGTTTTTCCAACTAAAAAATAGTTATTTGAATTTTCTCTGAATCTCATTGAAATCTTCTTGCTTCCAACCATCTCCAGTAAATATCTTTTACTTTTGATAAATTTTGGTATTGGATTAGTTACTTGTTTTACTTGTTTTTTAAATTTTACTTTCAACTTTGGCCAAAGTTGATTGTTAGAGCAGAACTTACAGCAGCTGTTCTAGAACCTAAAGCTCAAAGTTAACCCAGTTTTATTTTAGACTCAGAGTAAGCTGAACTTGCCTCTCTCTCCCTGGTGGGAACACAAGTGTAAAAGGGCCCCGGCCGTCCTGAATCACTTTGCTTTGTGTGTTTAAGGTCATTTTCTGAACTAAGTTTTTGAGAGTTTGTCTTTTTGTACAATAGTTTTTCACAATAGTTTTTGCGCCACGTTTTCTTTTTGTCGTTTTCTGGTGTCTGTATTGTTCCTTTTGGGTGGTTTATATCTTTAAATGTTGTCATTTGTGTTTATTTGAGAAGGTTTAACAACTCTGTGGGCAGTTTTTTTTTTCTTTTGCTTTCCTGGTTTATATTATCTGTGCAAGTGAGCATGGAAGAACGGCTCAGTGGGTAAGGCGACCGACCTGCAACCGGACAGGTCGCCAATTCAATACCCTGCCCAAAGTTCATGCCAAGGTGTCCCTAAACAAGCGTCCAAACCCCCAATTGCTCTTGAAGGTGGTTTGTGCCTTTCATGGCAGCTTCCACCATTAGGGATAATTGTGTGTAAATGTGAACCACAATGTCAAATAGTTAGAGAACAAATGCAAGTAGAAAAGCTCTATAAAAGTAGAGTTCATTTGATTTTATATTTCTGTTCTAGTTTTGTTTTTACTTTTTTCCCCCCTTCGATTTTGTTCTCATTCGTCACTTGCCTTGTTCGGATGTATCCTTTTCTTCCGCTTTTACCAAAACTATTCAACAAATTTGTTCATTTTGAAAGTCTTGCCTTTATTTTGTTGTGTCTTTATTTTGTTATTAATAATTTCCAACTAAAAAAATTGAGCTTCATTGAAAAAAGACCGTGGCTCAGTGGTAGAGCGTTCGCTCGTGGACCGGAAGTTTGCAGATTCGATTCCCACTCAGTTCACTTCTGGTGTCCTTTGAGAAGACACCTAACCCCCCCGTTTCTCCCACCATTGGCGCCGTCGTGGCAGCCTGCACCGGTGTAGTAGTCTGGCACACAAATTTCCTTGATAACAAAAAAATATTTTGTTATTTTTAACATTTAATTATGCATCCATACTTTGTTAAATTTATTTACTACCCACCAAATTTTATTTATTCTTAGTACATCTTTTATCAGTCTCTCAGGAAAAAAAAAAAAAAAAAAAACTTTACCAAGATTTTGGAAACTATTATTCAACCACAAAAGTTCAACGTGTGTTTTAAGTTAAGTAAATCGGAAATATTTTGCTGTTGAACAATATTCTCCAAAAATGGAAAAAAAGAGTAATATTTTAAGATGAGATTAGATCAGAGGTTGTAATGATCTGATCCTGGATGATTAGTACCTTGATGGTTTTCATTATGTTTCTAATTCAATAAAGCTGATGCATATGAGTGCAATCAATAGCCAATAAAATTGATCACATTGACTCAATAACCTGGATCAGGTGTGTGGATCTAAGAACACATAAAAAAAACCTTCACTATACTGACCCTCTAGGACTGAATTCTGACACCCATAGTTTTGATACAGCGACAGTGAGGCCTCCAGATGTGGATCATTAACCACGTTCCTCTAAAAAAGTAGACAAAAACCTTTTCACGGTGCTGTTTGTCGCCTGTAGGTGGCGCTCAGAGCGCAGGAGAGACTGAATCTCGCTTCTTTCTCCTCCGCTGGATGAAAAGCGGTGAGCGAGTGAGGAGAGAAGTGAAGAGCGCCGGAAAAAAAAACATTATTTACAGGAAAAGTGTGACCCTTTTCTGACGTCTTATCATCCTCTATAACTAATAAATCAAATTTAAATAAACATAAACATTTATCGATGAAAATTGGATTGTCATTGGATCAAATTTAAACATCTGCTAGGTGCTGTTTGAATTTGAACTTGACGCGTATTTACAACGAAAAAAACTTATGAGATTTTTATTATTATTATTATTAGATTAAATAAAATGATACGTTTTAAAATTTCAGAAGTTACGAGTGATGATGCTCCTCCTCCTCCTCCTCACCCCAGTTAGAGAGAGAGGGGGGAGAGAGAGAGAGAGGGAAGCGCAAGCACAGCGTTTGGATCCACTTCACTTTCTGATCATCCACATAGCGCACGCACACACAGCCTGACCCGCTCCTTTGGACGATCGCGAGAGTTTCAACCTGCAATTCTGGAAACTAATCTGAGGACTTGTGTTTTTTTGTTTGTTTTTTAATGATTAAACTCGGCTGATTTTTTATTATAAATTTCTTTCTCCATCCCGGTGCCTGATCTATTCATCCCTCCATGTATCGGAGGATGCTGCGCTGCGTCCCGCTCACTCGCCGTCCACAATCATCTTTCTGGACTTAACTCAAAGTGGACATTGTTTTAAAAAAATCAGGAGGGATTACACCCATCTGGACTGGATTGTTTTATTTCTTTTCAGATTAAATAATTTTTTTTATTGGAATCTTACTTTTTTTTAAGCATTCCGTCTCGAACACGCTGCGTTTTGGCAACGATTAAAACCGGAGCGACGAATCGCGCGGTTCAGGTAAGAAAACTTATCAACACATATGAGTCAATCTCATTGAGTGAGATTGATTTACGCACCTTTTACACGAATAAATAAAATAATTTCAAGGATTCAAACCTCAACGACAAAATGTAGAGTCGCTTTTACGCACAGGGATGACTTTTCTACCCAACGCGTACTTGCGCCTAATTATTAAAAATAGGATAAATTAAAGCATTTCCACGCGGTTAAAGGTCCATTTCCGACGTGTAAAATCATCTGATGGCTATTTTATACGTGCTTCACCACAGTGCCATCGATCCATCCCTATCCTGTGTGTCAGAAAAGACGTATAGCTACATCCTCAAATTTGGCATAATCAATTCTAAAGAGGTACATCATACACGAATTTATGTATACATACAAATGCATGTGTGTTTTTTAAATTAGCTCTCACATATCGTCAATTTGGGGGTCTAACCTGCCTTTAGGGGCTCTCAAGAGGCTGCTTAACCCATCCTGAGCTGCTCATAAACTCATCCCACAAACCAGGGTGCTTCTATCTCAGAACACCTGTAGCATACGATTCACCACCTCCATCCCTCTGTGTACCCCTCTCTTCCCTCATACACACACTTCCTTATTGCATTTAATGTTGCCGAGAGTGTGTGTGATGTAAGTCAAATAAAGGAAGAAGAGTTTCAGGTGAGCTGTGGGCATGTGGTGTGACAAATACGCCGTGTCATCACCAGGGAATCCGGTCCAGCCGGTCCCTCCGGTCCTCCGTGTTCTCCTTCAGCTGGGAGAAATGAAGGGAGGGTGGGCATCTGTCCTGCTGACAGAGAAAGAGAGAGAGAGGGAGGAAGAGAGAAACAGAGGAAGGGAGGGGAGGTTGTGTATTTACATGCAAACTGCATCTGCTTTTCTCCGATACACACACACACACTCCGAGCAGGAGCATTGAACTTCGTTGATGTGGTAGATTCCCGTTGTTCCTTCCAAAGGATGTTATGTCTTCCAAACTATGGCCCTTTGACCTTTGTTCCGCTCTCCCACCAAATCTCATGGTAGTTAATGTTTCGTGTTAAACCGTCTTCAAGTCAAAAGTTCGTGTGACTCGGACTTGTGAGATTCCTTGTCTCACAAAGACAAATAGCCGCTAGAGACAGAGAATTGAATGAGTCACAAAGAAGGACGAGAAACATGAAGGAAACAAAGGAAAGAAATGACAGAAAATAGAAGTTAGAAGTTCGTGGGTGAATTTTAGAATCCGAAAATGATCAGTTGGTCACTTTTCTGGTGTCTTTGGAAGACACCAGAACTTGTCTTTGTAACTTCTTACAAAGACAAGAAGCTCTAGAAGAGCATCCGAGGTTCTTAACGTGGTCAAAACCCACAAACCTGCACAGAAAACCTGGAAACGTATCTTTATTCCCTAGTGGAAGGATCTGAGGTGGGGGGATACTCTCGCTGAGGTTTGCGGACAGTTCGGATGCTGTTACTCGAGCTCGCCGCCGCGCCAAACACCTGCGAGGTTTGAGGTTTGAAACCCAGCTCCAGCAGTCTTCCTTTAGCCCGTGTAAAGTAGATTCTAACCTGCCAAAATTTGATTGGCCGAAGAAAATAGCCACTTCCAAATAGAGGGGAGGGGGGTTAAAGGATTAGTCAGCAGGGAGAGGGAGAAAAGAAGAGAGAGGGAGGTCGAAGAGTGTCCGTTCTGTACATTTCCGCGTGAAAATTGGAGATGTGAGCGAGCCGTGTCGTTAATGGCCATCATTAAAATGGAAGCTGGTGGAGTGGAAATGGCTTTGGCGTGTGTGAAATGAAATCACACACCCACAGATACACACATGCACGCATTTCCATCTCCGCTCGGCAGGAAAAGAGGCAAACCACTCTTTGCTCTCCAGGTTTGCCCTCTCTTTTTTTTTTTTTTTTTCGCCACGGGAGAAGTGTCACGAAAAGAAAACCAAACACTCAAATAACAATTACCGTCTGACAATGTTTAGTTTGTTTTCTGGGAAGTGGTTCAACCAGATAGTTGACTTCATGGTATGAAACGAGTGTGTGTCATCTGGTTTAAGTCTGAAGAAAGAGTCACATCCTTTGGTTTTTATGTGATTCATACGTATCGAGCAATCGAACATCTTAAATCAGGTCGTTATGAATGTAAACCATTCAAATTAATTTGTTCTTTATTCTTTTATTACACATTTACCATCTATAAACTTGTCTTTTTTTTGTCTAAATCTTATAATTTGAAGCTAAAAATTAGTGTTTTTATAGAAATCAAAGACAAATTGTGTTTCGAAACTACGAGTGAGAAGAAAAGCCTTTTGTTCCCAATTAGAGAAGCCGAAATTTTAACCCCCTGACTTTTTTCTACTTCAGCTTGTCATGTTGTCTTTGCTTTTTATTCAAAATAAGTTTCTGCCATTTTTTATTTTAATTTTAGCACTAATCTTGACCTGCGGCTCAGCTGAAAGTTAATCAAATTTAATCAGTATAACGTGGGATGGCAGTTTAATCAATGTCGCGTATTTAGTCGCGTTTGAGAGGCAAGAGTTAGGTTTTTTTACTCTCATTAGTGCGTAAGTTTCGTCTTTTGGTTAAGCGTATAAGTAAATTTAAGTACAGCATTGTCTACTGTAAATTTGAGGCCAAAGTTTAGACATTTTTTATGTTTGAGAGTCTAAAATCGGAAAGAAATCTTTGCGGATTCAACAAATAAAGCTAAAACCTCCAAAAACGGTGTAAAAATCTTTTGAAAAACAATCAACTTTCCGAAAGAAACCAACTAGAGATGCCCAGCAAGCCGTTTTCACACTCATCTGCTTCTTCATTTTTACAATGGCTACATGAGGACGAAGCGCTTTTTGTATCCTTCCTGTCATCGGTACATCTTTTCCTTAAAAAAAAATCCATAAGCTATCTTGTTCATGACTTCTCCAGCTTGGATCTGATAGCAGGCACTGAGAGGGAGCACTGAGACGGAGCACTGCAGGCTCACGTCATCGAGGTTTACATCAACCCCTAAATGTGCCACGCACCGTGGTTCCTCTGTAACGAGGCCGGGAGTCACGGGGGAACTCTGTGCTGTCGCAGCAGGTCTGTGATTGTGTGCAGGAGAGGATATCTCATCCTAATGCTGGAGGATGGAATAAAAAAAAAAAATCCACTCCTCCGCTCTTTAAGCAGCTGAAAGCTGTGACCGCAGGTGATGCACTGGTCGTGGTTTCTCCTGTTCGAAGCAGATCCTCATCAACATGCTGCTAATTTTGTGCTAATTACAGCTGTAGGGATGGAGACGCTTTACCCTCCGACAGATGGACAGAGCTTTGTTTCCTGCCATAAACACGGCTAAAAGCTCCATCATCAGGGCTTGATTGATTCTTTTAGGTATCAACGAGGGCTAATAACAGATAATGCACCCGATGTGAACAGCAGGTGTCATTTTAAACCACCACACTTCCTGGTAAATGTTAGATAATGCAGTCTATAGATGAAACTACTCGCTTGTCATAAAATTTCACCATTTGAAATTGCAAAAAAATTGAATTTGAAATTGCACCATTTCAGTCAAATAAGACAAAAAATTATAAAAGCAAAATTTAGACTTTCAAACAGCAAATTTAAACATCGCTTTTTGCTTGAGATGCATTCGATACGGGTGTGAAAATGTTGCTTTGGTCTAAAAAAGGATCTGATGACGTCTGATAATCCCCCTCTGCTTCGTCTGCGCTGCCAGAAACTCAGCGTGTAGGTCAAAGGTTAGCAGATCTTGTCAGAAAAAGGTCACATGTTTGATCCCCGGTACCAGTTAGTCCTGCCACAGCTTCCCGGAGCAAGACTTTGAGGATAACTGCAGCTCGACAGGAAGAAGACAATACAAAGACAGAAACAGGTCAAAGTAAAAAAAAAAAAAAACAGGGAGTCGGTTTGTGTGCATTTCCTGTCAACATTGAAAATGGACGTCACATACTTTACGGTGTCATGTGCTGATGACTTTTACAGCAGCTGGGAGGATGTTTGCAGAGGGTGTGGACGCGCAGAAGAAAAAAAAATAACTTACCGGCATGACTTTTTACAATAAAAATGGTCATCAAAAACTTATGTTGATTAGTTTTTACTAATCAGTTGAAATTTGGACGTTTGTCTGATCGTATGAGATTTTTTTATGGAGTTGACTTACGGCTTTCCTTCAACCATCACATTTATTGGTACGGTTTTATTCAAAATCAGCAATAACATCAGCAATTTTGTTTAGAATCCGACTGTGTACATTTTTTTTTAACTCCGCAATAATTCAGGAAAAATCAAATGTACCCCAAAGGTGAAAACATATCAAATGAAATCTATAATTTCACATATGTCCCAGGATGGCGACTTTTATAGTTTGTCTTTGAAGACTGTTAAAAAAAAAAAAGTTCAGGCGTTGTACTAGATTTTTAATGTTGGGGAGACGGTAGCTCAGTGGTAAGAGCGTTCACCCTCGGACTGGAAGTCAACCGGAAGTTTGCGGGTTCGCATTTCACTGAGTGCACGTCTAGAGTCCTTGGAGAAGACGCCTAACCCCCTGTTTCTACCACCATTGGTGCCGTCATCAAACATCACATTTACTGGTACGGTTTCTGTTCAAAACCAACAATTTTGTTTAGAATCCGACTGTGTACATTTTTTTTAACTCCGTAATAATTCAGGGAAAATCAAATGTACCCCAAAGGTGAAAAAATATCAAATGAAATCTATGATTTCACATACGATCGGTCGTATATTAATCATGACAGTACTTTGGCCCGGGATGGCGATTCTTGTAGTTTGTTTTTGAAGCCCGTGTAAAAAAAAAAAAAAAAAAAAAAGTTCAGGCGTTGTACTAGATTTTTAATGTTGGGGAGACGGTGGCTCAGTGGTCAGAGCGTTCACCCTCGGACTGGAAGTCAACCGGAAGTTTGCGGGTTTGCATCTCACTGAGTTCACGTCTAGGATTCTTGAAGAAGACACCTAACCCCCTGTTTCTCCCACCATTGGTGCCAGTGTGGCAACCTGCTGCGGTGTAGGAGTACAGCACACAAATTTTCCCAATGAGGGATCAATAGAGTGAGTAAAAAAAAAATAAAGTTAATATTTTATAAGCGTTGCACTTATTTTGAGTTTCTGATCACAAAAAAAATATATAAAAGAAAGAGTAAACATCAAATAATAAAGTTACCAAAAATTCCAGTAAATTTCCAGATCACATACAGGTGGTGTGAGAAGAGACCACTCACCACCACGCCGTGTGTCTGAGCGTGTGTGTGTAAAAGTCTGCTGACCCGATCAAACAATAGGAGTGAACGTGGCCATTTGAGCGAGGCCCTTTTTGTATTGAACAGCAGACAGACCACACACACATTTACACACTTTGGATTGTCCACATGAACCGTGCACATCCTGTCCATCAGAGATCTGAGAACATCAAAGCTTCTTTTGAAATTGTGTGTGTGTGTGATGTTTAATTCAAGCCAGGTCTGAAGTGTGTGAACTGAAAATGCCTGACAATCTGGTTACTCTTGTTAATATGAGACAGACACACACAAAATTTCACCACTTAATGGAAATTTTCCCAAAAGAGTTTAGGGTAATTTGACAAAAAAAAAAGTGTAAAATTTTGTTGGTTTCAGTTTTTGTTGAGATTGCGTCAACGTTTAAGAATAAAATCAGGGATTATTTAGAATTTTTGTAACACAGATGGGTTTTTTTTGTTTGTTTTGAAAGGTTTTTAACTTAAAAAAAAAACTAAAATAGCACAGAAGCAACGGTAAATGTAACTTTACGTATATTTTTAAAGAAACGAAATGTATTTTTAAGGAATAGAAATTTCATTTAAGTCGTTACCATAAATAGTTAACGCTGCTTTTTTTTTTTTTTTTGCTTTTATTTGTTCTGTAACTGTACCAGTCGCTGTAAAGTGGGACATTTTCAAAGCCATCAGCAGCTCTGTTGTCATGGAGATGAGGGCAGTGGTGTTTGATGGGATGGACCGACAGGCTGGTTTGCTGGTGGCTGAATGGTTTAGTTGCGTAGCAGATGCTCTAGGGAGTTTGAACAAGTTAAACAAGCTCATGTCAGAGGTTTTTTAATGTTTAACCAGCTCGTTGGATCATCTGAAGAGGTCAGTTTCATGCTTTACACTGTCACGCTCACTGGTGCTTCTTTTTTTTCCCCCACCATTCCTTTTAAAAATTAATTTCATACACACATACCTAAAGAATTTGCGTCTGGTTTTAACTTGGCATTCCACACTGTGAAGACTTTGTTTCCTGCAATTGGTTTATGATTTTTTTATGACGGGTTTTGTCTGAAGGTAAGAAAACTTTAATGGAGAAACTTTTTTTAAGGTTGTCTAATTTTTATTCTTCTGATAAGAATTAATACAAGAAATTTATGTGTTGTTTGATCACATTTTAAATGATGAAGGCAACTTTTTTACGTAACTACGAAGAAGCTTTTGGTGACTTCTTTGTCCGATTCTTGTTTCTCAACATTTTCTTGCATTTACGCATTCCAAACATTTTCACATTAAAGAGACAACCTCTAGAAGAATTTATGCCATATTTTTCAGCAAACAAAAGACTTTCAACGGCTAGAAAAACTCAGTAATTTCAGAATCAAATGCATTTTTTGTGTAAGCTAGTAAAGGGGGGAGACGGTGGCTCAGTGGTTAGAGCATTCCGGAAGTTCGTAGGTTTCCATCCCACTGAGTGTACATCTAGGGTCCTTAGAGAAGACACCTAACCCCCTGTTTCTCTCACCATTGGTGCCATCGTGGCATCCTGCAAAAGTGTAGGGGTGAAGGTTCTAGGACATTTCAGCCTCGGAGATTTCAGCCACGGACATTTGGGCCAAAAAACTGCAACCTAGGATATTTGAGCCATGTGCGCCCCCGAATTTTGGACATTTCAGCCTCGGACATTTGGGCCAAAAACCTGTTTTATGTAAAAATTTGATATTTTATGTAAAAACTTTTATCGTAAATAAACACAAATTTTTTTTTATCGTAAATAAACAGTTGCACTACAGAAAATAATTGCTTTTAGTCTTAAAAATTTTCATCGTGCAAAAATTTTTATCGTGCTTTTAGTCATTTAAAAACTTTTTATCGTAAATAAACAGTTGCGCCCAGGTTGCAGTTCTTCAAATGTCCGTGGCTGAAAAGACCGTTCACCAGAGGTGAAGCACCCAAATTTCCCCAGTGAGGGGTGAATAGAGTGAGTAAAAAAACATAATAAAACTAATACATAACACTGTAAAATGGAACTATACATTATTATATAATTTTCTTTCTACTATTGTTTATTCTCTGAAGGGGTTTCAGTTTGAATTATTGATTTTTTTTGTTTGGTTTACCAGGAAGGTAGATAAGATGTACTTTTTTTTTGTTTAAACAGACTTTTAAACCAGTCGACGACATATTAAGGCTCAAAATAGGTTAAAATTAGTGCCGAATCTGGTAGATTTGAAGTTGCTTCTCAAGCTGTAATCGGTACAAGTTTTAATTTTTGATTCAAAATTGTTCCAGATAAGTGTTCGAATGACTGAAATCAATCGGTATACGAATAAAACAAATCACTTTCTGAATTAAAGAGGTTTTTAGCAAACTGTTTTCAGCTTTGTTGTATTGGTTTTTAAGAATAAAGCAACACAGTCCATGTAAAGTTTCAGGAATAATAAAAGAAAGCCACACCGAGGTGGCAAATATAAGTTTCCGATGGCACATTGAAATGGAGATCCAGCCACATCAGGCAGGGTTGGGTTTGCTTTGTAATGTACAGATCACCTCTGTTGTCTCAACACACCCCCTCACTCTCGCTCTTTGTCATCTCTTTTGTAAGTCTTTGTCTCCCACCCGGTGCAGCAGCAGACACAGAGACTGTGAGCATCAAACGATCCATGGTTTTTTTTTCTTACACATGGAAATGTTACTGAGCTTCCTGCTGCTATAGGGCCCGGCCGCTTCTTTGTGCACTAACACACACTCATGCAAACACACACAGGCTGTAGTGGTGAGAAAGTTTGCTTTTGTGGGAAAAAGAACAAGCTGGACGATCTTTAGATCCCCGGAGGAGACGACACACATCTGTTCTCTACATGTGAACAAACATGCTAGAGTCCAGTCTCATGTACATCCATACAAGCAGGAACTTGCTCGTCTTTTTCTTCTTCTCATAACATTTTGACCCCAGTTTTTTTGGCTTTTCTCACGACCCGACTTGTTCTTATTTTTAGAAACTTTCTAAGCTCAGCCCGGAAAAAAAAAAAGCCTAAATTCAACTGATTTTACCTGAGGCATCAAACCGCACAAGCTTACACTCACCTGCAGTTTGTTTGGGGGGAAACAGGAATAAATCGTTAGAAATGCAGACTCTCAATACTATTTATATCACACGTAAGTTCAAACTACACAAGCTGCTGGAAAACATGAGCGTGGTTATATCTCAGAAGGATGAATTTATTTCTGTGTCTCGAAGTAAAAACAGAAACAAGCAGGGATTAAGATGCAGGTAGAAACTCTGGATGGAAGAATTAGAAGTGTAGGGTTTTTTAAAATTATTGGACTCTGGATCTCAATTCTTTCATGTTAGGAATTCAGTTGTAAATGAAATTTAAAATGTGTATGAAGCTTGAAACGTTGGGTCTTTCTGTGTGGAGTTTGCATGTTTTTTTTATTTTTTATTTTAATATACTTTATTAATCCCTCACCAGAAAATTTGCGTGCTGCATTTCACCGCAGCAGGCTGCCATCTATGACGGCACCAATGGTTGGAGAAATGGGGGGTTAGGTGTCTTCTCCAAGGATCCTAAACGTGAACTCAGTGGGATGCGAACCCGCGATCATTAAATTTAAAGTTCACCTTCTTTAGATTCTTATATTTTATTTGCCTGAACTTAGAAATAACTTGCTTTATCAGTAAGAAAATGCTCTAACCACCACTCTAACCACTGAGCCACCGTCTCCCCATGTTCTCCCCTGTGTGTTTTTTTTCCGGGTATTCTGATTTCCTCCCACCCTCCACAAACATGCATGTTAAGTTGATTGGCCACTATGGAATTGCCCCTAGGAGTGAGTGCATTGTGCGTGTGTGGCCTCGTGACGAACTGGTAACCTGTTTGCGTGTACCCTCTCTCTCGATCTGAATCAGCTGGGATGGTTCCCCCCTACCTCCCCGTTCCACTCCTTTAGGAATGGGCGGTTCAGAAAACGTCAATATATGACAAAGTATACATCCATCGTTTGCGTCCATAATAAGATTAATAAAAAAATTGTATAGCTTTTGTTAATAAAAGATAAAATTCCGACATAGTTACATCTGGGTGCAAATATTTAAAACGATTTATCAACTTTTTAACGGAATTACGTATTCTTTCCCAAATGTACGCTATGTTCTCATCAGATACAATGTGATCTATAGAAAAACAAACTTCCGTTCCGTCATCTTCCGCTTGTTCCGGGGTCTGGTCCCGGGGGCAACAGCCTCAAGCGGGCAGCCCAGGCCTCTCTCACCCCGGCTGCATCCTCCAGCTCACCTGGAAGGATCCCAAGTCGTTCCCCGACCAGCTGTGAGACATAGTCTCTCCAGTGGGTCCGGGGTCTGCACCTTGGTCTCCCGGTGGGATGTGCCCGAAACACCTCGCCCGCGAGGCGCTCGGGAGGCATCCTGACCAGATGCCCGAACCACCCCATCTGGCTCCTCTCGACCTGGAGGGGGAGCGGCTCGACACCGAGCTCCTCCCGAATGGCAGAGCTTCTCACCCGGTCTCTGAGTGAGAGCCCAGCCACCCTGCGGAGGAAGCTCATTACGGCCGCTTGTACCCGCGATCTCATTCTTTCGGTCACCACCCACAGCTGGTGACCATAGGTGACCAAACAAACTTTAACCTGGCAATTACTTCGGGTAATCTTAAATCTACAAGGTTTCTTTGAAGAGGAACCTGAAAAAAAAGCCTACATATTTATTTATATAAATACAATTAAAACAACTTAAAAGTAGACCAATACGTTTTTAAACTGGAGCTCTTTAATTTCACAAAATTTTGTCTAGATTTCTATTTATGGGCTGGGAAAACGTGCGGTACAGGGACCATTGGTCCGCATCTAGAAAAAAAAAAAACACAAAACAACCTCCTGTTTCATCTTTAATGAACGTTTTCATAATTTTTTGTAATATTCTAAATTGGATAACTCGATTTAAAATACCCTGGTATTAGCCTGAGCGTGCTTTGCCTGGTTTGTTGTGTTTAACGCTTTATTTAACAGACTGAACATTAGTCGGCAAACCGTTGCTTCGGCTCCGTTTCTACGGTTACTTGTGAAATGCCGCAGGGTCAGAGGGCAAAGGTCAGCGGTTTTGGGTATTTTGCAGCTCGAGAGGAAAATGTGAGAGAAAACACACATGCTTTACCTTGTGTACACACATAAAAATCCCATTCCCATTCACACCCCTTGTTTGGACAAACACACACACATTTACAGTCTTCTGGGGGTAATTAAGTGTTTGTGTGGCCCAGCAGGCAGTGCAGCATCCAACAAAGAGAACAACGCCGACAACAGCTTCGAACATTTGTTGCTTTCGGCCTCCCAGTTGTTGTTTTTTTCCGCTTTTATGGCCGTTTGGCTGCCGCAGCTGTTTCACCTTTAACCGCCTGACCTTTTATTTTACGTAAAGACGAACTCAACCTACTGATCAGCGGAGTCTTATGGTCCATGCGTTTACAATACACATTACTAATGGTGTTAATGTGTCACTTGTGTCAGGTTTAAGCAAAACAGTTGGATTGTTGATGGAGGAACTTGTTGATAGTTTTAAAAGGATTACTCACAAAACTGTTTAGAAATCCACACGTCATTTTTAGGCTTGATAGTCAATGCTTACAAAGTGCGGCGTTAACCAACTAAACAAAAGGCTCATGGGAATACTTTGTAGATCAAAACTACATTTAGGGTTTGCAATAAGTCTGTGTGGTCCTTCATTCATCCAGAAGGGATTTATCATTGAAAAGGCTTGAAAGTGCCTTCTGGACAGTGTATTTTTTTGATCAAGACATTTCGACTTCCATCCAGAATTCATTTTCGATCTGATGATTCAGATTGAAAATTCGAAAACTCAAATCGTCAGTCATTTTCTTATCCGTCTGTCCTTTTCAGGGTTGCGGAGGGTGTTAAATCAGCCCATCCCGGCTGATTTAAGGCAAAGGGCAGGGTACACAGGGCCACACACCTACAACCATCCACACACACACTCATTCCTAGGGACAATCTGGCACCGGCCAATCAACCTAGCATGTATGTTTTTGGAGAGTGGGAGGAAAACGGAGTACCTGGAGGAAACCCACGCAAACATGAGGAGAATATGCAAACTCCACACAGAAAGGACAGTGTTCCAAGCCTCGTCCCCACCCGGGACTCGAACCCACGACCTTCTTGCTGTGAGGCCACCGTGCTGCCAAATTTTTTAATCGTCTTGATCAAAAAAAAAAAAGAAACACTGTGCAGAAGGCTTTTCTACTACTGGGTTTGCAATAATAAATAAATCTGGTGCTTTAAATCTGCATACAGATCTGATCTGTATTTGAACTTTATTTATTGCGCACAGATTGCAAATAAGTGTCTGGAGGGTTTTGTTTAAGCTACCAAAATGAGTCATCAACAGACGAAAGGAATGAAGTCAACCATAAACACCTGGTGTGTTGCCGAAACACAAACCAAAGTGACCTCATTCATTGTATTCTTTTGTCTTTTTTCCAGGAATTGCAAAGAATCACCGTTAATTTTAGTCAATTGAGCTAATTAGTGGTTGATTGGGGTCTGACATTATTTAATTGAATTTACAAAATAGTCTGATCAGATTCAATTAGCAGGATCACCTCTGTGAATATCTGTCAATATGTGGGAAAAAAAACAAGAAAACAAACTTAAAGTAGGAGGAAAGGATTTAAGATCAATTAGAGCTCATTAATCAAATTGATTTTCAATAACTCAATTGTTGCGGACAGTGAAAACATGCAAATATGCACTGATTATATCAGAATTTTGCACTCAATTAAGTACATTTAAAATAGAATAAATGAAACTATGAGGAAAAAAATGTCAAACAAATGCTATTGAAAAGCATTGATTTGTTTAAAGTCGTAAAAAAAACTCATATTGTGACCGTCTTTCATCCTCTGTTGATGGCCTAAGTCGCTGAGAATGAATAAGTCTTTTCTCCACCACTATCTCTCTCCATACACACACACCCACACACACTCCGGAGCCATTTGCATTAGTGTTACAGTGTTGAGGGAGTAAAGCAAAGAGAGGAAATGTGCACTTCCTGCTCCACAGTGTGAGTGTTTCCAAATCAAGGACAAGAAGAGGATGAAATAAAAAGATTAACCTCACCGGCCTGTAACAGAGAAACTCCTCCATTATCAAACACAGTGTGAGTGTGTGTTTCAAAATGATTTACTGCCAAAAAAAGTGCGGAAACATAAAGTAAGAAAAAAAGGTGATAAGTGAAAAAGATAATACAAGGAACAGTCTGTGTTGGACGTGGTGTTAAAACACTACACGGGAAGTCAGTTTGTGAAGAAAAAACAATCATCAAAAGCAAAGACAGTACTTTGAGGTCAGAGTGGTTCGGGTGTGTACTAGAAAACTATTAGAATTCGTACCTAAATGTGTCCTGATTGGAGTATTGTAAAATTAGAGTTTTACTGTTGTTTCCCAGACTGATTGTAGTCAAGCAACAACCAATCATTTCTGGTGTTTATCTTGCATTATTTTAATTATGGGCGTGTGTTTTGGTTGTTGTTCTGTTTGTTGTTAGAGATGAAAGTTGTGTAAGGTTTAGACCTGAGCTAAAAAAGAAAAATAAATCTCCTTCACTCTGAACGAATCTTCTCATTGCCAGGCGAATTGAGGAATCTGAATCTCAATTGAACTTGTGTATTCATCATTCTCCTTTCTGTCTGTTTTTTTTTTTTTTTTTTTACAGAGCGGCGTTATTCAGCAGAGACATGGCGCTGCCAAGGTTGGAAGTTTTGCTGCTGCTGATTGCAGTCCTCTTGGTCCTGTGCAGTGCCGCTCCCACAGACATCCTATATCGCGTTCCCGAGGAACTGCCACCAAACTCGCTAATCGGCAGCTTGGCAGCAGACCAGGGTCTACCGGATACCGGACATCTCTACAAACTTGAGGTGGGCTGGCCATACCTTCGTGTGGATGGCTCGACCGGAGAAATCTTCACCACCGAACATGCCATTGACCGTGAGAAGCTGAATGACTGCCACAATCTGTTTGAGAATGAAAAATGCCTCCTGGAGTTTGAGGTTTCGGTCACTGACATGGGGAAAGGATTAGGCTCGGGTCCCAGGCTTATTGAAGGTCTCATTGAAGTTCTTGACATTAACGACAACACCCCACAGTTCTCCTCACCTGTACTCAACCTGGCTATCCCCGAGAACACGCACATTGATGCCTCTTTCTCCATACCGATGGCGGGCGATAAAGACTCTGGCATCAACGGTGTGGCCGAGTACTTTTTGAGCACCGGGTCGGATGCTGCTAATTTGTTCAAATTACGTGTTGTCGAGGATGCAGGCGAGAAGCTTCCTCTGTTGGTCGTCACAAACAAGCTGGACCGTGAAACAAAAGATTCTTACGACATGAACATTCGCGTCACAGATGGAGGAGAGCCACCTAGAGGGAGCAGCGCTTTACTGCGGGTCACGGTGACCGACTGGAACGACAACACACCGAAATTTGAGAAAAGTCACTATGATGCAGAACTACCGGAGAACAGCCCATTGGGTCATTCTGTACTTCAGGTTGGTACATGCACATTCATACAACCGTAAATCTAAACACACACAAACAGCTACGTATATGTGTCTTCAGTGATTTAGGCCCTGTCCACACGTAGCCGGGTATTTTTGAAAACACATATCTGCTCACATCCACACGTAATCGTTTTCAAAATATCTGTATCCACACGGAGCCGTATAAATACGCTTCTGAGTGTGATTATAAGCATACCAGATCAGTAGTGGGCAGTATTGATGTAAACGTAAGTTCTGAGCTGTCCGAGCAGAGCACCTCTATTATCATTTCCGCAAAACCTGACACATGGCGTATGTGATTGCAACACATTTCTCCTCCTTTGCTCCTCAACAAGAAACAAGAGCAGTTGAGAGTGGACAAAAAGGCAAGAAAAGAGGGTCTGCATCAGGATAAACTGTAATGCCTGTAATCTATGCGGCCCACTGACTGCTTTTGTAATTAAGGACGCACTCGAATGACGTATTTGGGTTAGTTGTCGGAGGTAGTGACACATAAAAATGCAAATCTACTTTTTCGCACGTCCACACACAAACGCAAAACCAGAGTTTTCCAAAATCTCCACTTTGGCTGGAGTTTTCAAAAACGCCGGTTTTGAGTGAATAAAACCTCTGTTTTTGTGTGGACGGCAGGCCAAAACGGATACAAATACGTGTTTTCAAAAATACCCGGCTACATGTGGACAGGGCCTTAAACTACAGAAACTCCAAGATGCGCTCCATCTTCATTCTATGGAATAGTATGATAAGTTGGAGATGAGATATACTTCGGTTTCAAATTAAACTTTTATAATGCCTTCAACGTAAACATGGACCTATTTTTATCAAAGGCTAAAACACCACAAAGAACGAAGATGTCAGACTACGTTGATTTTATTGTTTTAGCTGATCAAAATTGTTATAGATTTCAAATATCTCTTAATATTTTGCGATTAAAACTTACAAAGAAGGATCAAATACAGTCTAGAATTCTATCTCCAGATCAAATTAATCAGATCAATTAGTGCTTCTCTGTATTGAACTAACATGCATGCAGACACAAATCCATGCATTAGGTTGGCATGTCCAGACAAAATGAAAAAGATCAGATTGTTTACTCATTTGGCAACAAATGAGCAAATATAACCATCAGGTTTCTGTTTTTTCAGTGACGTTTGCACCATGTAGCTTATAAGTAAAGATTTGCATAACCACTTGTTCCTTTTCTGAATTTAAAGCAACCTAAATTTTGGTGTGGTGTGGAAGCTTTCCATACTGTTTGGAATTTTTACACGACCTATAAACAAAAGCTGTATTTTTTTAAATGCAATCAAATGCAGTATTGGTTAAAATTAGAACATTACACTTAGATCAGTTTTCTTTACTGGTTGGGCTCACAGTGCACAGTAGGCTGCTCACTTATCCTCAGAGACAGATGGTACGGTGGAGGTGAAGCAGGGCGTGGGATCACTGTGTGTAGTCACATATTAACCACTGACCAAGCTTACCTTTGAGCTCTCAGTTGTAACATACAAAAACTGTAATGTGTTCATGTTAGCTCATCGTGTCTGTGATCCTGCTCCATTCAACTATCTTCGCTTACCACTTTTCTTCCATCTCTTTGACACAAGCACAACCAGCTAGTCTTCCAGTTTGCTTTGTCTGACCTAATCTGTGTCAGTCATGAGATTATCCAAAGGGTTTATAGCTTTTAGTGCAACATTTGTAGCTCATTGCTTTTCAGAGAACCATTTCATTTAACTTAGCGTACACTTGGGACCTCATGGGACAGGAAATAGTGACGGCCCAACATGGTTGAATTGTTGCAAAGTGTCTAAAATCTGACTTTTTAGAGCAAACAAAGGTGGAAGGTAAACTATTTTTAAATGTCACTAAATTTAAATTGATAATTTAATGCAAGAGAAATGATACAATCCACATGTAAAGAATGCAAAGCTCAGTTCAAAGCATCAAAAGGGTGGGTGTTTTATTGGACCAACAGAAATCAATTGCAATTGTTCTTTTTTAAAAAAGTATGTGATGATTGGTGGCTTCAAATAGTTGGACCAATCAGAGTCGGTACAACCCACTCTTGTCATTTCTGTTACGTTTAAAAAAAAAAAACACAAATCCCATAGCATACATGTGCATGCAATCGCAGAAAAAAAATTCAAATACAAAAGCTGCCCCCTTCATCTGATTGGTTGCTTTACAGCATGTGACGCTCTTTTAAAATGAGGTGGTAAAAAACAAAAAGATAGTTTTAGTTTGTTCCTACTCCTTATCTTAAATATTTTTTTATTACCAAAACCTTCCATAACCATTTATAGGCCATACCGGCTGAAAGCGGCCGCACTAGTTACCAGGCTAAGCAGCCGAAAGTGTCCACATTAGAAAATGAGATTATTCGAGATTTCTGGTTTCCAGCAAGAAAATTGTGTGCGTTTTTTCCTGCTAAAGGGTTAAAAAAAAGAAAAGTAAAAACTTCTTATTGCTTAAAAACTCCCTAAATAGTTAGAGGAGTCAACATAATTTATCAATGTAATGAGAACATTATCCAATTACCAATATCAGAGGTATAATAAATCTTTAGCATATAGGGTTTAAGATTCTTTAATAGCTTTCTAGAAACCGAGACAATGCCCTTCGAAACAAGTTTAATAACACCGGTTAAAGACCAGTACGCATTTTGGTCTAGTCAGTTAGTCAGTGGCTAATTGTTAACCAGAAGATAAAGAGTGTTTATACTTGTTATATCCCAGCTCAATGTGGCCTTGGAGAGCAGCCAGCGTGGCCATGGCCTCATCGTGGTGGCCCTGTGCTCCAACAGCTCAGCCGTTCAATACACAATTCTCAAAGGTTGTCAATAATTCACTACTGTTTGGTGATATCTGCTCCTTAAAACCCCACAGGAGGAAAGGAAATCAATGTGCAGGAGAAATTATAATTTAACTTTTATGCTTTCCTTAACCTCACAGACTTGAATCCGAAAAACCCATAGTCGTCCTTGTGATGGTCCGTCACAGGCAATGATATCCAGTATACTGAAAAGCAGATATTTTTTATCCAGTGGTATGAACTGTACACATAGTCTGTGCACAGGAAGAAAAAATCGTTAAATTTTTTTATGTAACCTGACCACCCATTTCTTGTTAGATTTTCAGAAAATGTTTCACATTTTCTAATACTAAACAGTGTTGTTATCATATATTTAAAGCAGTTTAGACAGATTGATAATTCAAGTTATTTAAATAAATTCTGTCTTGTAAGTTATTTACAAGACAGAAAAAATGTGTTTAAATCACAAAACATATAGTAAAAAATTGGAAAAATTTAAAAATTTTTTCAAAAATTAAAACATAAGAAAAGGAGGTTGTCCCCGAAGTCCTCAAAGTTCTAGATCAAGGGTGGGCAAACTTTTTGGTTTGCGGGCCACATTGAGTTCTTACATTTGACAAAGGGGCCGGGACAGGAGCAGATGGATGGCATGCTTTGGTAACCCCTAGATTAGACCGATAAAATGGCGCGCTAGATTTTAAACAAGCGCGCAAAATGTTAATTCAAGAGCTGCAAATTTCATATCTAGTGGCACTAGGTCTGAAATCTAGTGTGATAGCGCTTTAAAACGTGCATTTTACGGCGCTAGGTTTGAAATCTAGGTGCTTGATGTAACATTTCTCTTGTTTTAACATCTAACACGCTAGTTTACGTGCGTGTTTTTGGTGTGATGGCTTTCCATATTTGTGCACACTGTTTATTTTGATAGCGTGTGCATCACGAAGACACACACATTTTAATGAGAGCAGTGTTGTTGTATCTTTGGCACCATCTAGTGATAAAACATCAGTACTGCAGGGAAAAACATTACCATTTATTTAATTTTTTCAAGTTCGGTGGGCCGGATTAAACCGTTTAACAAGCCGCATGCGGCCCGTGGGCCTTAGTTTGTCCCTGCCTGTTCTAGACGGTTCATATGACGCTAAAATTTCACACTTAGAAATAAGCAGAGTAGTTTTGACATCTATTCTCTGAACCACAGGAAGCCAGGGCAGAGTCCTGAGCACAGGACAAATGTCATCATATCAGTTCTTGTTAGGATTCAAGCATCAGCATTTTGAATAAACTTCCAGGTTCTGATGCGAAATGCTATGTCTGATGGTTAATAAAACTTTATTCATTTATTTTTTTTTTTAAAAAGACCAACACAAAATGCTGCAAATGGTTTCTAACATTGCAAAAACGATTTCTCTTGGTTAAAAAAAAGTAGATTTTTATAAAACAAGTTTTATTCTGATCAAAAAATCCATACATCAATAATGTTCACTTTAATCAAGTAATCTACTTAATAGAACAAAAAAAGTCAAACTTTGATTTTTTGCCAAACTAGCTTTGCAAATCTCACTCTTTATTTTATCATTTGGAAAAAAATATATATTCAACAGAACGTTTACCAAATGTTTGTTAGTGGTTGTAAAATATGCCTTACTGTATCTGTGTCCTTGGCCCAAAGAGGAATTTTATTATTTGTACAAAGGACTCAAATCATCCCATCCCATTAGCAAATTTCCATTTCACGTTTTTAAGAGATTTTTAAGGGGATTATTTGTGCTGAGTGCAAACTTGGCTCAGATTCACCCTGGTTAAAAAGAAAAATGGCTTTAAAATGTAAAAACTCTAATTGCTCTACTATATGTTTCAGGTGAAAACTGCACTAATGCCCAAACCTGCAGCACCTCAAACATTTAATCAGCTGTTCAAAATCTACTTCACTTGACCTACATGTTTAACAGCAGCTGCAGATGTGATTGAATGAATCCAATTAAAACATATACGAAGATCAGAATCAGAATCAGAATGCTTTTATTGCCATGTCAGTGAAAAACATCAGAGACTAGGAACTTGTTCTGGTACTGGTGTGCAAACATATAAAATAAAAATAATAAAAATAAAATAAATAAAAATAATAATAATTTTTACAAAACTAAGAGTGCTCAGAAGAAAAAGAAAAGTAGTGCAATGTCATAGAAAATAATAGAAAATAATAAAGATAGTGAAGTGACAAGAGGGAGGTGACTAAGAGATGTGGGGATCCAGGTTATAAAGAGTTCATAAGTCTAACGGCAGAAGGGAAGAAGCTGTTTTTGTGGCGGGACGTTCTGGTCCGAATGGACCGGAGCCTCCTGCCCGAGGGGAGTCGCTCAAAAAGTCCATGTCCAGGGTGGGAAGGGTCAGCTACTATCCGACCTGCACGCCCCCGAGTCCTGGAGACGTACAGGTCTTCGAGAGATGGAAGGCTGCAGCCGATCACCTTCTCTGCGGAGCGCACAATGCGCTGCAGTCTGTGTTTGTTCCTGACTGTGGCTCCAGCGTACCACACGGTGATGGAGGAGGTGAGGACAGACTCGATGATGGCTCTGTAAAACTGCACCAACATCTGGGCGGGCAGCTTGGCTTTCTTCAACTGCCGCAGAAAGTACATCCTCTGCTGGGCCTTTTTGATCAGGGAGCTGATGGATGGCTCCCACTTTAGGTCCTGTGTGATGGTAGTGCCGAGGAAGCGGAAAGAGTCTACAGTGGTGATGGAGAAGTCTGTCAGTGCAAGGGGGGTAATGGGAGCTGTGACTTTCCTAAAGTCCACGATCATCTCCACTGTCTTCTGAGCGTTGAGCTCCAGGCTGTTGTTGCTGCACCAGGACACCAGCCGGTCTACCTCCATCCTGTAGGCCGACTCATCGCCATCAGAGATGAGCCCAATGAGTGTGGTGTCATCTGCAAACTTGATCAGTTTGACAGAGTCATGGCTGGAAGTGCAGGAGTTGGTGTACAGGGAGAAGAGCAGGGGAGAGAGGACACAGCCCTGTGGAGATCCTGTGTTGATAGTCCGAGAGGTGGAGACATTCTTCCCCAGCCGCACGCACTGCCTCCGGTCTGTTAGGAAGTCAGTAATCCACCTGCAAGTGGAGTCAGGCACGTTGAGCTGAGAGAGCTTGTCCTGAAGCAGGGTAGGGAGGATGGTGTTGAATGCAGAGCTGAAGTCCACAAACAGGATCCTGGCATAGGTTCCCGGGGAGTCCAGGTGCTGCAGGGTGAAGTGGAGGGCCAGGTTGATAGCGTCGTCTACAGACCTGTTGGCTCTGTAGGCAAACTGCAGAGGGTCCAGAGAGGGAGAGGTGAAGTGCTTGAGATGAGGGAGGACCAGGCGTTCGAATGACTTCATGACTACAGACGTAAGCGCCACAGGCCTGTAGTCATTAAGTCCAGTGATACGGGGCTTCTTGGGAACAGGAACGATGGTGGACCGCTTGAAGCAGGCTGGAACGTGGCACGTCTTCAGCGAGGTGCTGAAAATGTCTGTGAAAACTGGAGACAGCTCCTCAGCACAGTGTTTCAGGGTGGCCGGGGAGACACCATCTGGGCCCGAAGCTTTCCGAGGGTTTTGCTTGCGGAAGAGCTTGAGCACATCCTGTTTTGTCACCAAGAAAGCAGTGGAGGGGGAGGGCTGGTCAGCTGGAGTGACCTCTGTTGTTAATTGGGTGGGGGATGGGAGTGGCTTCAAAGTGTCTGAAGGTTGTTGATTAGTGAGGGGGGAGGAGAGTGAGACATCAAACCTGGCATAGAAGGTGTTGAGTTTAGATATAAGATATAAAGGCATCTAATGAACACAACCTAAGTGATATTTTGCTGACTGCAGTGCGACCTAATTGACTAATTACTTCAATTTACTTTAAATTTACACTTGTAAAGCTCAATTGTGTCAGATGTTTCTCTGTCTTCTCCGGTGTGCTAATGTGCCCAGAGGAGCCGAGGCTTTCCGGATAATGACAGCAACATTAACATTTGCTCATCTGTCCATTAGATGCCAATGACCCGCTGCATAACTTCTACATGTGGCAGTGTGTGCTAAGCTTTTATATTCTATTTTGTTTCGCACATAACATATGCCATCACCCCATATAGGGCTTCCCAATTTTACACTAGTAATTGTTCATGATACCATGGCAGAGATGGCCAATTCCGTTCTGAAAATATGACACAATCTTAATTAGCTTGCATTAACTTTCAGTAACTCAGCATTAATAATTGGTGTGAACTTTTACTCTCATATATTTGACTTCTGATTCATGAGTCATAAAACAGGAGGTTGTAGGTCAATGCTGGAATGAAAACATGACCCTGTGTTTTTGCTCTTTTTTTAGGTTAGAGCAACTGACGCCGACACTGGGATCAATGGAGAGATTGACTACAGCTTCCATCAGGCACCTGAGGCCGTCCAGAGACTTCTACGCATTGACCGCAACTCAGGCATAATCTATGTTAAAGGGCTGGTGGACAGAGAAGAAAAAAGCGTCCTAAAGTTCTTTGTGGTTGCTAAAGATCGTGGACCTGACTCTACAAGTTCGAAAGTCCCGGTAGTAATCACTGTAAAGGACCAAAATGACAATGCTCCAGGAATTGAGATTCGTGGTTTTGGTTTGGTAACACATCAGGACGGAGTGGCTAACATCTCTGAAGAAGTTCCCATTGGTACGTCTGTAGCTCTGGTCCAGGTAACGGACCGTGATGAGGGAGAAAATGCTGTGGTGACTTGTGTGGTAGCTAGAGATGTTCCGTTTCAGCTCCAGCCGGCACGTGAATCTGGGAGCGATCGAAAAAAGAAATACTTTTTGCAGACAACAGGCATTCTGGATTATGAACGTGTCAAGGATTACTTGATTGAAATAGTAGCTGTTGATTCTGGGAACCCAGCTTTATCCAGCACAAACTCCCTTAGAGTGCAGGTCACGGACATAAATGACAACACACCAGTCTTTTCTCCTTCATTAGTTGAGGTTGACTTTCCTGAGGGTAATCAGCCAGGCGACAGAGTGCTTGATGTTATGGCAACAGATGCAGACAGTGGCACCAATGCAAATCTGACCTACAGAATTATTGAGCCTTCTGCCAACAGTCTCTTTGCAATCGATGCCAACACCGGATCAATTAGTGTGAAAAACCTGTTGGATCGTGAGGAGAAAGAACGGTACGAGTTTCATGTGGCTGCAGCAGACAAGGGGGATCCAAGTAAAACTGGCACTGCTACAGTGGTAATTAATGTTCTAGATCGCAATGACAATGACCCAAAGTTCATGCTGAATGGCTACAGTTTCTCTGTCGTTGAAAACATGCCTCCACTCAATCCTGTTGGTGTAGTTACTGTCACTGATGCTGATAAGGGTGAAAATTCCCAAGTAACACTTTTTGTGGAACCCGACAATGGCAAGTTTATTATCCAAAATGGCAAGTTTGTCATCCAAAATGGTACCGGAACAATCTTGTCCACCATCTCCTTTGACCGTGAGAAAGAAAGTACATACACCTTCCGTCTGAAAGCTGTTGATGCTGGTGACCCACCTCGATCGTCATATGTGGGAGTCACTATCAATGTTCTAGATGAGAATGATAACCCCCCTTATGTCACCAAACCTGCTAATTCTTCCTACAAATACTTAACGCCCTCGACCCCACCAGACACAAGTGTAGAGGTGGTCAAGGCCGAGGACATTGATGATGGATCCAATGCTGAGCTGTATTACACCATAACTGGTGGGAATCCTTTTGGTTTGTTCGACATCTCTCCGGACAGTGGGGAGATCACACTGGCTCAGGAATTTACCCGCAAGCACAACGGACTTCACCGCATTGTTGTAAAAGTCAGCGATAAAGGCAAACCTCCTCGGCATACCACTGCTTTGGTTCATGTTTTTGTGAATGAAACCAAATCTAACGTTTCCCTCATTGAGGGACTTGTTGGATACAGTCTAAACACAAATCTGGACAGAGATATTGCTGGAGATCCAGAGTATGCTCGTGCTCCAGGCAGTAATATCATATATGGCAGTCTTGCAGGACTCGCTGGGGTGATTTTTATAATTGTAGCAGTGGTGGTCATTAGATATCGGCTGCAAAAAGATACTAAGAGTGGTTACCAAGCTGGTAAGAAGGAAAGTAAAGACCTTTATGCTCCTAAACAGGGTCCTAAAAATGGCAAAGTGAAAAAGAGCAAGAAAGGCAAAGCCCCGAAACCAGCCAAGCCATTAGAGGAGGATGGGGAAGCGACCCTACAAAAAAGTCTGAAGTTCAACCTCATCAATGAAAATGTCAATGACAGTCCCAGAATTCACCTGCCCCTCAACTACCCACCAGGAAGCCCTGACTTGGGACGTCATTACAGGTCTAACTCCCCTCTGCCATCCATTCAACTGCAACCACAGTCTCCCTCTGCCTCCAAGAAGCATCAAGCTGTGCAGGACCTTCCAGCCACCAACACTTTTGTGGGGACGGGTGACAACAATTCCACAGGCTCCGACCAATATATGGATTACAGCTACAAGGCCAATCCAAACAAATACAGCAACAAACAGGTAGGATACTACGCAAACACGCCAATGTACCAAACGGACATCCATTGGACTAATAGGGTGTGGTAGTCACGCTGGGACCCTTGGCTGAGCCAATTTTCCTCCACCAAAGCTGCACTGATTTTCTTGCACAGCACCCACTTCCACATGGCTGGTATTATTTGAAGTTTTAGTTTTCTTTTGTTGATGGTTTTTTTTTCTGTTCTTTGTTTGGTTTTTGCTTTAAAATGGACAATATGAAGGATCGCGTCAGGGATTTACCAAAAATGGGTTTGCCAATATTGGTCAGTAAATGTGTGAAAATACATGTAGGGGTGACTTGATAAATAGTTTTTGTTTTTTTTTTTTTTGTTTTTTGGGGTTTTTTTTTTCAAACATTTGTCTAAATGTTTAATTTCTGCAGTATTTAATCAAAAGTATATATTAAATTACAATCCAAGTTGTAATATTTTCAAGAAGTACATTGAGTACTTCATTGAATTGAGTTTACTGCTGATATTGGGAATCCCATTTGGTTCCATCCTTTGTGTTTTATTTTTTGCTTTTTTTTATTTGTCTTTTATTTACCTTTTTTTCAAGGATTCCGACCATTTTTGCTTTAATATAACACAAGTGTATTGAAACAGGAGTTTATTGTGTGGTCATCAAATGTTCATGCTGACATCCTCATTAAGTATACTTATTTTGTTTTTTTTTTTACTTTTTCTTTTTGACTCAGTTTAAAGTGGATTTTTATGGCTGGATCAGCTTGTAGAAGTGCGACAAAAAGTTGCTGTGACTTCCCGAGTTTTTCATTCCACATTTTATAATTATTTCTTGGCTTCCATGAGCAGAAACTAACCTAGATGAGCGGCACTTTAGAATGTTTTCCATCAAGTTTGGACCAATTTAAGGTAATTTCAGCTCAGTCAGGGAGACAAGCAATGAAAAAAGTAAATAAGAAAGATGTTGTGGGAGTGAGATTCTGAAAAGCCGCCACACTGAAGGAAAAGCTAGACTAAGACTAAATACAACCGTTTCTTAACCTCCGCACCTCCTGTCAGCTCAGCTGAAATACGACTTTTAATTTTGCCATGTTTCCAATCACTGAGGCTAAAAAGTCAATTGTTTGCACAGATTGATGGCAGGTTATTTTCCAGGCGCCCGCGTCCGCCTTCTTTTACCCACAGTGCCTTGCTCTGCTCTATTTAATGTACAAAAGTGGGAAAGGAATGGAGTGAGATCAGGGTGAGATGTGGGCCATTACCTGTGTGATTGTGACGAGCTTTGGTGCTAGATCGGCCATTAAGTTGGCTTCACCACAATGGACATGACGGCTGTGAAAATGAAAACGCCATGTCTACCGTTTAAGACCACTGAGACAATCACATAAAGATGTCGTAGCAATGTTCAGACTGTACATACACACGTTGGATGATGTGTCGAATTTTTTTGTTCTGTTTGTGCTTTTTCACCTGCTCTTTTCGTTGCAACATTATTTTTGTGTTGTGTGTGAGCTTAACAACATGTCATCATTCCCCCCGCTGCTTTTCAAAGACTTGTGTTCACCATTGCAAATCCTGTACCAAAGACTCAAACACACACTTGTGTATTCATTACCATCTCCCAGTATGAATATGGTGACGCTGAGGATCCAGTTCGCTTGGTTTCACCAGTTTTCAGACATCTTGGTGTTACACCTGTTGGGTTCATGTTTAGCCTGTTAACACTCAAGCCTGCAGGCGTCACACTTCTTCCCAGTCAGATTTAAATCGCAGATCAACTCTGCTCCATCACACACATTTTCAGTTATGTACTCTTCCTCTCGAGGGAGAAAATATTTGTACAGTGTTTTTTTTTTTCTGATGTTTTTTCTACAGTTAAAGCAGATTTTATTTCAATAAACATGTTGCTAAAATGTTAAAGTGGCACTCTCTTTGCATTCACTGAGTTGACTCACTAAGGGGTTGGGTGGTGATGAAGCAGAAGCTGCGAGTGTTTGGATTGCTTAGAGGTACGGTGATCCATTTCCACTTTCATCCTACGCTCATGGAGAGAAAAGATTTTTTGGTACAAAAAGATTTAGATGTGTCTATTGTTTTAAAAGAATTTAGTAGAAACAAAGAAGTCAATTCTTTTTGTCAGTAAGGATTACATTTACGCTAGCAGATTTCTTAGGAATTAAGTCTTTTAAAAATGTTAGATTTCGATTTAAAAAGTTAGTATCTTTGTGTTTTTCAATTGGTTTTACTTTATAAAAGTTTCTGCGAAAAAAATCATCTGTATTAAATACATTTTGTAAATATTTAGAAATATCAAAAAAAGACGTTTCAAATCAGGGCAGGTGCACTTCAAACCCTTTTTGTGCATCAAAGGTTTTAAATAAAAAACGTAGCGTTAAATTTATTAAACATTGTAGTTACCTGACTCACATCTGCTAGCTTCGGCCAAATTTGTTTTCTCTCCATAAACAGTTGAGTCATCATGTCTGTCATCTGAAGTCCACACCTGCCTCCCTGCTGGCATGTCAACTGTGTGCACAAACACCAAACACACACACACCGTTTAGACTTTGAACTTGCAGCGCACAGCTCAAATAGAGCGATATCAAAACGTCCCTGTGCAGGTGCTAGCGAGAGGAGGTCGAGGGTCAGGTATCACTCAAGAACAAATATTTAGTGTTCACGATTGAAGGGGTTAAAGGTTAATAAGACAAGCCTTTAGCAGCCCCTCACCCCCCTCTGTCAGGGCTCCACATTAATAGTCCACTAGTGTGCTTCTTGCTTTTATGCTGACCAGCTCAGACGTTTCTATGGTAACAATGTGGCCTTTTTTCTGTATGTGTGT
Organism: Neostethus bicornis; assembly: GCA_902685375.1. Taxonomy (NCBI): domain Eukaryota; kingdom Metazoa; phylum Chordata; class Actinopteri; order Atheriniformes; family Phallostethidae; genus Neostethus; species Neostethus bicornis. The sequence continues at coordinate 4,882,175 of CACRXE010000076.1, read as the reverse complement.
GTGTGCTGACTCACAGTACTGACCTAACTGGCCCTCCACCCCCTTTTTTGCCGGCTTCTTCCATCCGATTCAACATGGTCGCTGGTTCTATGGAAAGCAAGGACTGTGACTGTGTATAAGTGTGTATGTGTGTGTGTGTAAAAGTGAAAATGCAACTTGTCATTCAGTTCGTACATGCTATTAGCAAGGCGTTTCTTCAAGAAAATTACATACTAACACATTTATGCACAAAACAAAAATAATGGGGCTTTCTTTAACTTTCAGATGCAACAATTTGATTTTAGCCAAATTTGAACAAACATATGAGAGACTATAAAGATCTGACTTGTGGTGTGAAGAGGTGTGTTGTTGGATTTTGGTTAGTTTTGAGTGTTTTCTTTTATGGTGTCCTTTTGGCTGTTTGAATGAGATAAACAAGCTATCGCCTGTTTTTTAACTTCTCTTTTTTCCAAATCTGCATTCTTTCTCTTCTCTCGCTTCACTCAATTTGATGCACGAGTGTGTAAGGGTTCATGTCTCCAGTAAGGCTGGTAAACAACTTGACGATAAGACCAGTTTGTCTGAAATCTGAAGCTTTCAAAGTGATTCTATCAAAAGTGCATGTGGGATTGAATTTCAGTTTCTGACACTTGTTTTTACGGCAACACCAGGCAACGTTTAGTCATAATTATCCCTAAAGGGCATCCAAGTGAAAAAAAAGTATGCAGGTGAAACCTTTTACACTTTGGATTACAATCCAAAAGTCAAGTGAAGGACAGAGATTCATAAGACGTTTCATATCTATGTGAATGTTTTAGTTTTTCTATTGAAATCCAGCAGCGTAGACAGTCGATAAGGAATGCAAGGTGAAGAAGAGTTGCAGTCTCGGAGTGAGTCAGTATACTGTAGATCACAAAGAAAATATTTCCTCAGCCTTAGTGAGTCATTAATCATATTAGTAATAAAAGTCACCAAGCCAAAAAAAAAAAAATAAAACTTGTTTCCTTTACATGCATCATAATTTTAAAATGCCGGGAGACAGAATCCTAAATGCTCGGAGGTACAGAAAGAAGAGATGCTGAGGCAAGCAGAGCGGCAGGAGGCGAGCTTTAAGACTTTGGATTCTCACTTGGATTACATAATTAAATGAAAATAAATCAAAGTCAAACCATGTTTACATGACCTTCACGATAATGTTGTACAGACTCAGAATGAAAAATACTCCATAAAAATCTCACAAAAAAGCATAACACCTATCTAAAAAGCAAAAAAAAACCTATTAGTATTGCAACGTTAATTACAATTAGTTCAAGTAGCATCCGCCATATTTAGCAAGTGTAGTCTTTGTCAATGGAGAACAAAGTGGAAAGATACTCAACTACACTTTTCAATCGATCTAGTTTTTTCTTCTCATTCGGGATGTTGTTAGGGCAATTTTTTTAAAAAAAACTTCCGTCTCCTTGCACATTTCCTGTTCATCCAGAGAAATCACAAGAAATTCCTGGGACACTTCACCAGAAAAATGTCAAGAGGACGACCCAAGCTATCCGTGGGATGACTGAGCCCATCACCCCATTACGCTTCCATTTGGAGGAAATTCATCCAAGCTTCTTATTTTCATTGTCTTATTCATTTCTTTACTACTCGCAGACCAAGTTTCAATATAGATAAACACCTAACATTACAACAGAATAAAGAAAAACTGTTTTCTTTTAATAATTTGAACCCTTATTGTTGTAAAATGATAAACTTCCGTTAGTGTGAACCATCCCCCGTGCTTGGGACTATCACAACTAATCTACAATATCTGTTTAATTTAAAAAAATAAAACAAAATAAGGTTTTGATGTCAGTAATGTAAAACTATGAAGATTAATATACATAAAAAACTTCATTAAAAAAGTCCTCCTGTGCATCTAACTCTCTAAAACCTTCTAAAGTGCACTATGTAGATTAAACCTGACCAATAAATGGGAAATCCTTTGAACAGAACATGCTGAATGATCTTTACATTTCTTTTATGCATGATGTTTAAAATGTGCAAATTTATGGGGGCTCCCTCTTTTCAACTAGAAAAGTGGTTTCAGAGCCATTTGATGTTCTGAGAGGCAGCTTTGATGAGTTACACTTTATAAAAAGAAAGCCTAAGAAAGAAAGGGAGAACTTTTTCAAGACCAATGTTGGCCACATTTTTTAAGCAATTGAGAAAATGTCAATAATACATTTAAAATGTTTTTTTTTTCTAGTTCCGCTTGATGAATTGTCTATATCTGTTGCCTGTAAAATTAAAGGGGATAACTTAAATTAGAAAACAAATTAAACTATTTTCAATCCAACATCATTTTTTGAAAATAAGGGTAGAATTATTTTGTGTCGTAGCAGTCGAGTGACATCAATTCTCTATAAACTTCGGAAATCTGTTATTACTTTTTACAGTTAAAATAGAAACCAGGTTAGGCCTACCTCCTTATGCCAGTATATTTAAAGGTTACCATCAAACTGTATAAACTGAGACAGCTGGTGCACAGCTTAAAAATCATTTTCTATTTTTAATGCATGATTTAAAAAGACAAAAATGATCCTCTTCAACCACATCAGCACTCCTTAAATCTCCAGTTACAGGCTGTCATCTGTGATTATAATGACTCAGTAAAACGACACACCCAGAAGTTCACACACAGCACAACTCCAATGAAAATCTTTTTTCCATCTTGGGAGACGTGTTAATGTAAGAGTAAACACTCATCATCAGCTCGCTCGACTCCAGTTCCAGTCCATTAAGCGATAAGTGATTCAAAACAGGTGATTTTTAAACAGAAATGTGTGTCCCTGCAGTCTGACTGACTGAGGACTTCCTGTTTCTCTTTGCGGTTCAGCTCACTGTCAGGAAAAGAAACTGTCATGGCAGCCAGACGGCGAGGAACTTCTCATCCCGTGAAAATTACAGTCATTTCACAGCAGCTGCTAAACTATTGTTGGCAATTTAACAAAATCCCAGTGAGGTCTAAGAGGAAAGAAGATACTATTATTATTTGTTTTCTATTGTATACTTAACTTGCGTCTGTTACTGCAGAATTTAATTATTGTAGAATCTAGAATAACTAGATTCTAGAATAATTCTAGAATAACTACATTGAATAACTGAATGGGCGCGCACGTTTTCAAACTAACAGGAAACCGGAAGTTGTTAGTTGTTTACTTCTGAACTACTTCCAGAACAACTTCTGAACAACTTCACAGGGAACACTTCTCGAAAAATGACGTTTTCTAACGTTATTTGCCATTAACGCGTTGATCCCTTTTGCCCAACAGCAAGTGCGGGTGCTTTCGGCCGTAGGCTACGCCCTGTAAAGAGTTAAACGGCAGAATTCATACAAAATAGTTTTGAAAAATCCTTTTCTTCTTTGAGTGGCAGCACAGTGGCGCAGTGGGTAGCACAGTGGCCTCCCAGCAAGAAGGTTGTGGGTTCAAGTCCCAGGTGGGGACGAGGCTTGGAACACTGTCCTTTCTGTGTGGAGTTTGCATGTTCTCCCCGTGTTTGCGTGGGTTTCCTCCAGGTACTCCGGTTTCCTCCCACCATCCAAAGACACGCATGCTAAGTTGATTGGCCGGTGCCAAATTGCCCCTAGGAATGTGTGTGTGTGGCCCCGCGACAGACTGGCGACTTGTTCGAGATGTATCCTGCCCTTCGCCTTAAATCAGCTGGGATGGGCTCCGGCAACCCCTGTAACCCTAAAAGGGACAAACGGATAAGAAAATGACTGACTTTTCTTCTTCGTAAAAATCTGTCCAGATCGATCATAAAAAAAAAAACAGAGTCAAGAATTTCTTGAGAAGTTCCAAACCATTATTGGTATTTAATTGAAAGTTAGTTCCAAAGTTTGCTTATGTTACATTAGATTCACAGCCCTTTAAATTATTTTTGTCGAGATTTATCTTTCGAATTCCAGGAATGCAAAGTTAATTAAAGGCATGCTACTATTACAGTTTTCTTTTGATGAGCAAAGAACAAAAAACATAATTTCAGTTTGTGATGTTATAAAATTTTCATATTTTAAGTATCTTGTACCTTAAATGATAAAGCTGCATTTAAGTTGTTGGACCACTATTTAAAAAAAAAACAAAAACCAAATGAGTCCGCCATAGTATGCAAGCATGCATAACCATGCAAAGATATGCAAATACAACATTCAGTGTTTGCAATATGGACTTAGTAAGCTAGAAATCTAGACCATATTTATTAATTATGTTTATAAAAACGTGGCTTCAAAGAACAGAAAGAATCTCAATGTGAACAATTTAAGCAAACTAAAATGTATTTCCGTCACACTTATGTGGAATGGTTTCAAATACAAATATGTGCAAGAAAGTTCATCAAAGTTCCAATTCCCAAACGATTTTACCCATCAAACATCAATGCAATCTAGATTTCTAATATATTTTAATATGTTTTATATATAAAAACAATAAAGAACAATCTAGTATTTAGTTTAAGCTTTGACTTTAGCTTGTTGAACCACAACTTTTTATATGCAAAACAAATCTGTTAAAGTCTGTAAGTATTTAAGCATACATGACTATGAAAAGAAATGCAAATGTATTATATTGTGTTAGCTATGCGGACACAGTAAGTCCTAAATCTTGACGGAATTGTGTTGATTCTGTTTCTAAAAAACCAAAGGACAGCTGCACATTAAAAATAAACCACCATTTAATTGATATTTAAAGCAATACTATTTTGAGGGGGAAATAAGGATTTTCTCAAATTTTCCAATACTTTTTTATGTAAATGTGTTTTTATGCACATCAGAAAAATAAAATATAGATTTTATCTAATATTGTTTACAAAACTCATCTAATTGTATAAAGTAGACAATGAGAGGTGGAAGCAACTTGTAAAATTCTAGATTTGATCATAAACTTATAGAAAGCAGAAGCATCAGAGATGTCTGAATACAGGCATGCTACGTGTTTACAGGTTGGAACAGGAATGAGAGAGAGATGGAGAGTAGCGATGATGGAGGGATGCTGGACACAAAGGGGCCTTTGTAACACAAACATACACATACTTCTTTCCAACAACACACATTCCTGAACATGTTCGTCACTCAGCACATTGTGATCTTCTCAAAGCGGTTGTGTGGAACTGCTAAAAACAGTAAGTTCTTCCCTCGTCTTTACTGAGCATGCTCAGTCACTGACTTGACTTTCAGGTCTCTCCAGGAGACTCTGAAGGAGAACAGGTGCTACAGGGGGGTCTATCTCTTCCAGAAGGAATAAAGCTGTTTGTGGAGCTCACTGTCTGAGTTCTATGGAGATAGAAGTCACATAGCTGCAGAGATCACAAACAAACCCCAGAAATGTCAGTTTGACTGATGGAGATGTTGGGGCTCCTTGTTATTTTTGCTAATGCACCATCAAATTGAAACTTCCTCCCGCTCTGGGAAATCGCACGTCTTTTCTCTCGGTTATAAAAATAGAGGTTCCTGATTCTCTGGTTTGGATTGTGTAATGGCAGCAGCGCGGTAAAAAGTAAACTCACTGTAATTTCAAATTGTGTTTATTTTTAAGACAAAGAACCAGTTGTTCACATTGACTTTGTTATTTTTGAAGTGGTTCTTTTTGGCTGTTCCTTGTTCAATTTACTACTTAAACTCAATTTGCATGCAATCAATAAGTAGTACACACTTGATGTCACCAGACTACATGTCTGGCTTTAATTCAGTCTTAATTTTTATTTATGTTACAAAGGATTGAAAGAGTAACAGGAAGCCACATAAAGAGGTGTGGATGGTAAAGATGATTCTATAGAAAAAGTACCGTCAAATCAAGTATGTGAGTTTCAGACATATGCTGGAAATGAGCCCTACAAAAGACTTCTAGCAAAAGTTAAGGGTATATTCTGCCTTTTGTCTCTTACTAACCAGGACAGGTTCTGGGCTCCTGCAATCCAGTGTTGGCTAAGAAAATGGATGGAACAATGAATTGTTGTTCTCTTTACTGTACGCTGTTTGTTGGTTTAGAAAATAGTGGTAAAAGTGGTACCACTATTACTATTTTACCACTATTAATAGTGGTAAAAGTTCCAAGACCCAGTTTACCAGTGGGAACAACTGAAAAGGACTTTGGTATTTGTTGTAACTCTATGTTACAATGGGTTTAAGGTCCTGATTGTAGCAGTATGGTCTGGGGAAACTTCCATGTAGTAGAAGTAAAGACGTAGAGGCACAAGCCAGTATTATCCAGTTTATTAAGAAAAAGAAGGCTTAGGAATAAGAGGTAGGGATCTTCTTGTGGACAACCTGGTCAGGCTAGCCTTGGACCGGAAAACAAGACATACATAAGTGATAAACATTAGCGAGAGGCATTGGTTCCAGATGTGAAGAATCAGCTCAAAGGGCAAAGGAAGATGAAAGGAAATGTAGCAAGTAAAGAATTAGTTCATGACAGAAATGGAAATAAAAATCTGTTTAGCCAGCCAAATAATGCATTTGATCCTAACTGCCTGATTGGTAGAGTTCAAATGCTAAACTACCGGTGTCCAAAGATGGTACCCTGGGGTTCTCCAGTAATCTCTCTTTCAGAGGCATCTTTCTTTGTTTTTTTTTTTTTTTGATACATACTTAATTGATCCCTCAACTGGGAAATTTCGGTGCTGCCTTACACCACAGGAGGCAGCCACGACGGCAGCAATGGTCTGAGACGGACTGGGGGAGGGGTTAGATGTCTTCTCTAAGGACACCTAGACTCCATTTTATTTGGAGAACTTTTGGTCCAAGGACGAACATTCTGCCTCTGAGTTATCGCCTCTTGAAATGTTGCTTGAACAATTCAAAATCCATTTAGACATAAAGTCCTACACAATTTCCAGCTGATCAAAAGGGCAGCTAGGGTAAAAAGTCTTCGTTTTGATGCCCACATCAAGAATCAAACCCACATTCCTGCAATTTGTTTTGAAACTGATGCCATTCAAAGCTTTGATGAGGTCTGTTGGAGTGCTTTGTGGAAGGATATGGCACTGAAATGCATCAAGACAATTACTTGTATAGAAAGCATCTCCTGAGGCAGTGACTAAAACCCTCAATGGAAATCCTGGGTTTTTGGAAAAGCTAAGCACCAGCACTGAATTTGTAACAAGTGGCTCCTTTAAAGATGCTCCAACTCAACCACAGGTTGCATCACATGATTTTTCTGTGGTTTTTGTGTTCCCCTGCAAACAAACAAACCACTCACAGATCCTTTTCTGGGGCAGTAAATAACATTTTTCACTTAGCTAAATTTAAACCGACTGGAATAACATAAATTATGGGGTATAATAGAAAATAATTGTGTAAGCACTCAACTATTGTCATTTTCAGTCCAAGGCTTATTTCATAATCTGACAACACACTCTAAGAATAGATGTCATTCGTTTTAGAGGCTTAAAATCCTCCGAGCTGTGATTCACACTAAAGCATTTAACTGCAGCCACTGATGCAATGAGGAACGCAAAATAACTAGCAGAACCAGGGCCTATATGTTCTAAGGACAAGAAATAATCTCCAGATGCAGCAGGGGCTCCTTTTCAGATATCCCGTCTGTCCGTCCATCTGTCTGCATTTGTCCCTGAGGGCTCTCATTGTTTTCGAGCCACTGAAACAAGTCAATGTGAAGATCAGTGTGTTTGTGTATTATTTGCTTCCTGCTTTTATATACAGCCAGTAATCAAAAAGAGAAGACACATAATTGTATAAGTGTGCATTTTTTTTGTATTTGTGTCTATGTCTGAACGTGTTTGCGCGTGTTGTTTTACCACCTGCTTCAACTGTGCAAGTGAAGTGGAACAAAAACCTGCCCAAGGGTACACACAAACACACACAGACACAGATTATATACACAGAACAAAACGGCTACAGTAAATGCATCAAATGAGAGGAGAGGTGACGTGTATCACTCAGTGATGAAGGCGAGAAGATGAAGAGAAGAGCAAGAAATAGCACACAGACACACTTCCCATATCAGTGTATCAACATACAAGTTGGTTTTGTGTGTTTGTGTGGCAGGTGGTGTAAAATGGGAAAGCAGAAGGTTGCTGCATCGCACACCTTAAGGCAAGGTCAAAAGTCAGATGCAGTGCAGCTGCTCGGTACTCTAGGCTGCTGAACTTGTTGTGTTAGAAAACACACATCCGCACAACACACAGACGAGACAAGCTGTTGTCAGGTGTCTGTCAGACTTTTACACCGCTGTAATAAACAACTCACAAACAATAAACTAGTTCTTCACCGAAGACGTTCACAATTTTAGATTGGAAAAGTTCCCAAAGAAATAAATGTCCATTCATTCCTTCACTAAAATTTTGATAACGTATACAAATATATACAAAAAAAAAAAACTAAATCTAAAAATGCGTGGAATCGTGAACGTGTCAAACTTTTAAATGTGCTGACATTGAAAAACAAAGTCCGAACTCAAGCAATAGGTCGACATCTGTTGGAGGCAAGTTCAAGGCAAGACAGGTTCAATTTTGGACACTTTGATTCTCAAACACTACCAGGAAATGACTAAAGATTCAATTAAGAAAAAAATGTCCTTATCCAAATGAACTCTTTCCTTTTCGTTTTCACATCTTAACATATTCAATAACTCATTTGATTCCTTAGACTGCAAAAAATTACAATCAGTCAGCTTTTCACCATATGAGAGATTTAATAATAGTGTGTGAACCACTTTCTCCGCCCTTCCAAACAGCTGTGCTGTAAGATGACAAGTTCGCAAAAGGATTTAAGTTAAGTGAGGATTTGGGTCAACTGAGAGGGGGACCATTCCTCTGTCATCATCCTCAAGACACGAGATGAAGTTTTAGCCACATAAAGCTTCTCTCTGCTCCTTTGGAGACCATCTGGTTTATCATGAGTCGTTTGCTTTCATACTTTATGCTTAGTTGGCAATTGTAATGATTTTGGCAGCCATCTTGGTTTTGGTCTTTGTCCCTTATAAACAAATGTATCAGTTTTTGTCACATTGGAGTTATTTTTCCATGTGATAGTTTTAGATTAGTGTAAAATTGCTATGGTATTTGCAGTCATTAGTATTTCATTGCTTTTGATAGTAGTTTGAATATTAGCTGGAAAATACCAGCATTGTACTGGATTGGCAGTGTTCCAATCAGTATCAGTGTCAGCATTGTTTAGGCCAGGGTGTCGAGATCCAGTCCTGGGCGGTGGGTGTCCTCATGGTATTTATTGTGTTCCTGGTCCATTCAGCTGATGCACATAAAGTGAAATCAACAGCCAATAAAATTTGGCACATTGACTCAATAACTTGGATCAAGTGTGTAGATCCAAGAACACATGGACAACCTTCAGGTCACTGGCCCCAAAGACCGGTGGTTGACACCCTCAGTGTTGGCAATATTGGTGTAGGTGCTGTATTCTAAGTTCGGTGACTGTATTGGTATTGGTATCGGTATCGCATTAGTGGTAAAGTAATGATAGCATTATTAATGGCAGCAGCAGCGGAACAGTATGAGCGGCAAACAAATTTCAGCAGAATCGGGATCAGTAATGTTTTGGGCAGCAGGGTGATATCAACTGTATCGCTAACAGCATTGATATCGGCTGCAGGGTAAAATTGGTGCAGGGCGGGATTTTCTGGAACAGAGTGCACTAATTTGCAGCAGATGCTAAGTGACAGTCAGGACTGTCAGCATCCAGTCTCCAGAGAGTCACAGAGATGGAGTACGTTCTAGGACCTTCTGTCATACGTACAGTCACTGGCAGTTGCCGCAGCAACCGCCTCCGTCTTCTTTCTGACTGACAAGTGACGATGAAGGAAGTGACAGCTACTGGAGAGAGAAACAAACATGACTCAATCAATCAGGAAGGAGAACATAATAACCCCGAGCTTCCTCCTGTTTGCCTTTTTCACAGTAATTGATCAATTATTGGAAGTTGTGGTCTGTGGAGCTGGTTGAGAAACTTCCTGTTTGGTATTTACTACATGTAGATCTCTGCAGGTTTCCTGTCAGACAGAAGTCTCAGTCCGACCTGACTAAGCAACAAAGAAAGCACAATCAGCAAGACATCACCACGGCAGTGTGAGGAGGATCTCTCATCTGATTCTGTCCAATCACAAAGCAGATTCTGAACAATGGAAACATATTTTGAAATGATTACCTCATTTTCTATGGTAGATTCCTGTCCTTGTTTCGGAAGCAGTCTTGTGTCCCAAGCCTACAGCAGGTGGGAGTCTGAGATGCTTTTGCAAGTAGAAAAAAAAAAAAAAAACGTTTTTCTCCTAAAATTTCCGTTCCGTTCTGCCATCTTCCGCTTGTTCCGGGGTCGGGTCGCGGGGGCAACGGCTTCAAACGGGTAGCTCAGGCCTCTCTCACCCCGGCTTCATCCTCCAGCTCACCCGGAAGAATCCCAAGTTGTTCCCCGGCCAGCTGTGAGACATAGTCTCTCCAGCAGGTCCGGGGTCTGCCCCTTGGTCTCCTCCCTATGGGACGTGCCCAAAACACCTCGCCCGCGAGGCGCTCGAGGGGCATCCTGACCAGATGCCCGAACCACCCCATCTGGCTTCTCTCAACCTGGAGTAGGAGCGGCTTGACACCGAGCTCCTCCCGGATGGCAGAGCTCTTCACCCGATCTCTGAGTGAGAGCCCAGCCACCCTGCGGAGGAAGCTCATTTCGGCCGCTTGTACCCGCAATCTCATTCTTTCGGTCACCACCAACAGCTGGTGAATTTGAAAACAAGTTTACTGTCATCATCATCTTCCATCATCTATCATCTAAGTCAACCGGAAGTTCGCGGGTTTTGCATCCCACTGAGTGGACGTCTAGGGTCCTTGGAGAAGACAACTAACCCCTCGCTTCTCCCATCATTGGCGCCGTCATAGGTGGTGGCCTGGTGCAGTGAAATGCAGCACATAGATTTTCCAGTGAGGGATTAATAACGTATATTAAAAAAAAAAAAATCTATCCACACATAGAGACACAAAAGGGGAGATGATAAATAGCCACATGTCCACCAGGTTTAGAATCTTCGGACCCTTTGGGACAGAAAACGATAAGGCCAAAGGCCATCTCGTTGGATGTGTGTAAGTTTTACAGCATTGATGCAGAAAATGACATTGCGCTCGACTGAGCTCTGGAAGGTTTTATGGAGTAAGAAAACTTTCCCTTTTCTCCATCTATTTTGCCACGTCATGTTTTTTTAACGTTCGCGTACCAATTATGTCCTTTTTTTTCTTGGGCTCCTTTTTTTTTGTCTAATTTTAGGATTTTTCTTCTTTCCTCCAACAAACATATTTTATTACTTTGATTTTCTTCTCCACGTTGTCATTTTTAAAAATTCTTCTTTTTTAAAATTCTCACTGCTTTCTTAAATGATCTTTTTCGTTTTTACATCTTTGCTTTTTTTAATGACTTTTTTCATTTTGGTCATTTTGTTCTCCTCTCTTCTTTTCATCTCTTCTTCACACCTTCTTCAAACACTCATCTCATCTTTATTCCATATTTTTATTCTCCTTTAATTTTACTCAGCAAATCTTCAAATGTTTTCCATTCTCTTCTTTTTGTCTTTACTTTCTTATAATCTCGCCCTCCTTCACTTTCATTTTCTGTTCTTGCTTTCTCACCTTTTCGTTTCCTCTCAGTTCTTACTTAAAATGTTCTCCTCGTACTTCACCTTGAATCGGCTCTCCTTCCTGTGCTCAGACTGTGGAGAGGAGATAAGGAAGGAAGAGAGAGGGAGGAAGATCTTGTCGTCCTTTTACCCGGCGTTTTCTCTCCGTATCTTCAGAAGTGTCTGTTCGGTTGGGAAACACTCATCTCCTCTCTCCTTCCAGCTCTTTATCTCCCTCGTTCATCACCTCTCTCTACCTTTATCTCGCCTGCATTTCTCATCGTCTTGCTCACTTCCTGCTCCTCTTCCTCCTCTACTTCCTTGTCTTCTTCCTCTTGGTTAGAATCTATATGGAGTCAATGGAATGAAAAAAAGTCTTTGTCTTATTTCTGTTTGTTATTTTTATCCCGGCTTATGCGTTTTTGAAAATGTAGTTACTCATTTTAAACTTCGCCTCAATAGAGAATGAAAATGAAATAATCAAAATTTATTTATGGTTGTTTTGGTGATTCATCATTTTTCTTTAAGGCGCAAAAATAAAATTATATTCCACAAAAATTCTATTCTCACAATAGCCTCAAGTTTATTCCTGTAATAATAATTTCGGTCCATTGTCTTCTGCTTATCTGGGGCTGAGTCGAGGGAGTGGGGGGGGGCAGCTTAGGACTAGAAACCCAAGTTTCTCTCGCCCTGGCGGCATTCTCCATCCAGCTGACCCAGGAGAATCCCAAGGCATTCCCCGGCCAGCTGTGAGACATATTCTCTCCATCGGGTCTGGGGTCTACCTTTTGGTCTCCTCCTGGTTGGACGTACCCGAAGCACCACATCAGTGAGGCACTTGGGAAACATCCTGACCAAATCCCCATACCACACCATTTGGCTCCTTTCGACCTGGAGGAGCAACGGCTCTACTCCGAGCACCTCCTGGATGGTAGAGCTCCTCACCCTATCTCGGTGTGAGAACCCAACCATCCTGCAGAGGGAGCTCATTTTGGGCGCTTGAATCCATGATCTCGTTCTTTTGGTCTTCACCCACAACTGGTGACCATAGGTGAGGGTTGGCACGTAAATCGACTGATCAATCGAGAGCCGTGCTTTTTGGCTCAGCTCTTTCTTTACCACGTTAATTCCTAAATTTACTGTAAAGGCATACAGAGGTTTTGGGGATAAAGTTCGAGAGGCAAGACTGAGATGGTTTGGGCACGTACAGAGGAGAGAGAGAGAGTACATAGGAAGAAGGATGCTGGATTTGGAACCACCAGGAAAGAGGACTAGAGGAAGGCCAAAGAGGAGGTTCATGGACGCAGTGAAGGAAGACATGAAGATAGTTGGCGTGACCAAAGAGGATACAGAAGATAGGGTTAGATGGAAGAAACTGACTTGCTGTGGCGACCCCTAAAGGGAAAGCTGAAAGAAGAAGAAGACTGTTAGGCATACAGTGTTTCAGTACTTCATATTTGGGAAGTAGCAAGTTGCTACCCCCTACTCGATCAGTATCAGATGGAGACGTTTTGCTGTTTCGGTTTGATAAAATATTACCTTAACGCACCAGTTTTCATCTCTTGGTCCAGGACTAAACTATTCCTGACATCCACCTCCATTGGAGCATTATGATTGTTTTCTTTGTGTTGTACATGTTTTACTCGGATGCTCTTCTTTGTAAACGTTTAAAATATTCAAGATGTTTTACTCTCTATGAATACTGCATGCGTTGTTTCATCAAGTTTACCACCTACTTCAGATTGTTGCTGGAGACTTCTTCAATGCTTCAGCGACTGCCTGAACTTCACTGTACTTTAATGTGCTCTCAATGTCGGTGTGTGTGTTTGCTTGCCAATCCTTACCCAGTGTGTGTATGTACGTACGTCCATGCTCAGTGGACATCTGTTTCCCTCTAACTAATCCTCTACTTCGCCTCTGCATCTCATCCACCATATTATCTCATCTTTATTTTAGTTTCACTTCAATCTGTTTCAGTGACAAAAATGAGAGATTTTTCTCCTGAAAACTATAATTTTTAATAAAAATGACAAATATGAATAAGTAATGCATTATAAATTCACATTGCACAGCCGTTTGTGTCTCTCTACTTCTTTTTGGATTAGTGGCCCTAATCTCCAGAGGTTAAATTAGAGGATTGAGGTCAGAAACTCACACATCTGCAATGTTTTTTTTTTTTCTATCTTTCTTTAGCTTCTTTCCTCTTGTTTGTCGGGTGAGCGCAGAGAAATTTCCCTGTAGGTTTGAGTGAATCCTGTTAAAGCTCAGAAAGCAGAAAATAACAAATCTGCTCTGTTTGTCGAACTGCAGCCAGACTCGTCCTGTTTAGTTCCAAAGAAAAACCCACCAGGTGGTTCACTCGTTCTGAAGAAAACTGCCAATAAAAAACAGCAACAAACCACATCATCAATATGTGAAATGATCGATAGTGATTTACTTTGGAAGAGCGGACGGACTTCTGTGGAAAATCACCGAGGCCGTGATGTCTGCTTTTCTAACTGCACCATTTTATATGGTGTAGAAGTAAAAAAAAAACACACACGCACTCACACAATCATGTCATTCATTCATTTTCTGTACAGTTTAATCCAATTTAGTGTTGGAGAGTGTGCATTTGTGTGCTTTAAAGGTCAATTATCGGGCCAGAGGAAAGGGAGATAGGATGTGGAGATACAAGTACTACAGAAAAACACACAACTCTACACACACTCTTTCTCAGACAGAATTTAGAGTGACCGGTTGGTATTCTGTCCCGTCAAAAATAAGATGGTACATAAAAAACAAATTTAAATCTATAGTAAAATCAAATATTGAAGGGTTTTTAATATGTTTGAGCATTAATCTACCATCAAAAACGTTTGTTTCATCTTCTGAATCGCTGATTTCTAACGGGGTCTAGAGGCTGGCGGAGCCTATCTGGCTGATTTAAGGCTACACACCCACACTCATTTCCAGGGGCAATTTTTATAGGGGCCGATCAACTGAACATGTATGTTTTTGGATGGTGGGACGAATCTGGAGTACCCGGAGAAAACCCACCCGCATGCAAACTCTACACAGAAAGTTCTGTGTTTCAAGCCTCGTCCCACTACGGTACTCAAACCCCGACCTTTTTGCTGTGAGGCCACTATGCTAACCCTAACACCCCCTAACAGCCCTAAAAAGTATTCCAGAAGTGTTTTTCTAGTTTATTTAGTCATGTTCAGGTAATTTGCGAGTTCTCCCACCTACTAATGGAATAATAATGAAACGCTAGGTTGTTCTTAGCCATGAGTTTTTTTCTCCGCCACACCCACATTCTAAGATAGGTAGGACGTGTTTTATTTACGTGCTCTTGTCTCTTCTCAACACGGGGTGCCAGTTTACTGTAAATGTACCAAATTTATAAGTAAGTGATTTTTTTGGTACTATTTTTTGGTACCATTTTTGAGTTTTTTCCCCAACTTTTTTATTTCTTTAGTTTTGATTTTCTTATTAAATTAAAACTTCAAGCCATCCCCAAATTTATAAAAATAATTTTAATAAATTGCCAAGGAAAAGAAAGTTATTAGTTTTAACTCATAAGACTAATTTAGATGCTCTTTCGGTGAAATCTGGGAGTTTCCGTCCTCTTTATTTGTGTGTTCCCTCCCATCCTGAAATTCCCGGGAACAGAAAGTTCTTTTGCTAAACGGAAACAAAGTGACAACAAGTAACAACAAAGGGGAAACGTACTCCTCACCTTGACGAAAGACTGGAAACTTAAACACTCCTCAAATTGTTCTGATGACTGTCACTGTTGGTATGGTTACAGTGGCGAGGGGTGCGGTCTGTTTTCTGGGAGTAGGAACATGTTTGGGCACGTAGGGATGTGAATGCGTGGTCACACACAAATGCGCGCACGCGTGCACGCTTTTGTGTTTGCATTCCACTTTGCATTCAGCCTGAGGTCATGCAGCTCTGATCCTCCCTGACAACCTGATACGTGTGCGACAGGTAAAACCAGCACCTATTCTCTGAAGACTCATCATAGAGTCCTCGAACACGGCGTCTACTTGTTTGGTCCCCCAAAGGGCTTGATGTGGCAGGTGGCCAAAAAGAAAATGAACCAATTTCTAAAAACTTATAAACACATAATTGGTGTGTAATTGCAAGGGCTGCTAGGTTGTTTGGCCCCAATGATCTACGCTCCCGTCCAAAGGTGTTAAACTCTGGACCACAGGTTAGGTCTGGCCCACAAAGCGATACCAAATTACGATTGGAGCTGCCAGTCCAGTTTATAGTACTGTATTTTCTGCACTATATGACGCACTGCATTATAAGGCGCACCTTCAATAAATGATATTTTAAAAAACTTTTTCCAAATATAAGGCGCACCGAGATAAAGTTTAAGTATTTTTGTGAGATAAACATTGGAGATAAACTCTGTTTAGTCTTACTTACTTGGCGCTGCGCATCCTCTTGCTTCCTCCACTTCCTCACCATTGATTCATTGATGTTAAACTCTCTGGCTGCGGCTCTACTACCCGTGTTCTACTGCGTGACCGATCGCCTTGAGTTTAAACTCTGCGGTGTAACAGTGTCTCTTGGTAGGAGCCATTTCAGGGTCTTTACACAAACACACAAATGGAAATAAAGTAGGTGCGCAGATCGGCGCAAATAGGTTTTGCATTCAAAAACTAACCGGCATGCATTGCGCATCGATCTGCGCCGATCAGAACTGCGTCCCCCTGTGTCATCTCGAACACACCTAATGAGACGCTCTTTCATATATCCCAGCATGCACCATGCACTACTTCTTCTACGGGGGATATGGAGCTGGCGGCTGCTTACTGCAGTTGCGACACCTGTTGTAGCTCAATATTAATCCATATATAAGGCGCTCCGGGTTAAAAGGCGCATCGTGGACTTTAGAGAAAATTCAAGGTTTTTAGGTGCGCCTTATAGTGCGGAAAATACGGTACATGTGATGCTAATGTTGGAAATCCCAGAATGCTCTTCTGGTGTTG
Source organism: Neostethus bicornis (assembly GCA_902685375.1). Classification (NCBI taxonomy): domain Eukaryota; kingdom Metazoa; phylum Chordata; class Actinopteri; order Atheriniformes; family Phallostethidae; genus Neostethus; species Neostethus bicornis. Next base: position 4,865,602 of record CACRXE010000076.1, on the reverse strand, counting down.
TGATGGGAGACATATAAACTCTCTGTTCTGATGCTAGCAGTCATGAAAACCGTGGACTGGTACCGGACAATTTAGCATGTTTGCAATGTTAAGTTATGCATTGTATTACTTTAACCTTTGCTACTTCCATCTTCAATTCTAAAGCAAAAATTTTTTATTCTTGTATGAAAATGGTTATTTTTAAATCTGGAGACTTTTTAGCCTTCTGCGAATTTGACTTCAACTAGTTTGACCACAGCTTTTCACAGCGTGTTTATTCATCTCTTTAAAATTCCAAAGAACCACTATTTAATTTAATGTTAAAGTCATCATTGAGTAAAAATAAAATGCTCCTTTGTCTTGACTCTGACACAGTTTTTTTTCTTCTGTGTTTTAAATTCACATCAATCCCATCTGGCTGTCTTTAAGTTTTTTACTCTTAAACAGGTAAAAGTTATGTTTTTCAACGGTAATGAATATTTAAACGTTTTTAAAGGCTAAAGAGCTACATGATTAGTCAGCAAGTTGACAGTTATTAGTGATGCGGACGTCCAAGCCGCAGAGCTTTTACTTTTTTAAATGGGCAGTTTTTCCTTCAAATAAGTTTAACTTGCAAAGATCCAATAATTTATTAACTCTTAAGACCTCAACAACTGCATTAATAGCTTTATTTTTTTCTAAGTTGGGTTTTTATTAATCAATATTAGACGGATAACCAACATGATGGACAAAAAGAGTGAAAAAGACGATGCTAAATCAGGGGTGGGCAAACTTTTTGATTCGCGGGCCACATTGAGTTTTTACATTTGACAAAGGGGCCGGAACATGAGCAGATGGATGGCATGCTTTGGTAACCGATAGATTAGACCGAAATAATGGTGCACTAGATTTTAAACAAGCACGTTAAATGTTACATCAAGAGCATTACATTTCAAGTCTAGCGCGTTAGGTCTGAAATCTTGCGCGCTAGCGCTTAAAAAACGTGCATTTAGCGGCGCTAAGTTTGTAATCTAAGCGTTTGATGCAACATTTTGCTTTTAACACACTCGCTTGCCAACGTGCGTATATTGGGGCCCACTAACTTTCTGTATGTGTGCACACTGTTTATTTTGACAGCGTCCGCATCATGGAGACACACACATTTTAATGGGAGCAGTGTTGTTGTTTTCTCAACAAAGCCAATATATCAAGAGTGGACATCTACTGACGAAACATCAAAACTGCAGTGGAAATAAAACTAACAAGATTTTTTTTTTTCAAGTTCAGTGGGCCGGATTAAAACATTTAATGGACAGCATGTGGCCCGCGAGCCATAATTTGCTCATGCCTCTGCTAGATGGATTTTTTTTTAGAATATCGGTTGGTTGTGTTAAGGATAGATAGTTTTGTTCATAGAGTAACTCCAAAAAGTAACTTTGTTTTAGGCATGTTTAGGTTAGTTTAAATCCTAGCGAATGGTGACTTTGGTTAAACGAGGGTTTAGTCTTTGAATAAATATTCACTTAGGTTTATTTCAGGGTTAATTTCTCTGATTAGTAGTTGACTTGAATGTAAATGTTTCTGCTTAGATTGGTTTTCTCGGCTAATGGAAGCATCTTTGTATATTTTAAAGCCACATATGCTCAATTTCTTGCCTGATTTGCTCAGGCTGTTAAGAACGTTTGGGGTTCTGTTTTTTTCAGAATGAACAGGTGACAGGTAAACGTTTTATGATTGAGTTATTAGTTTGTGCACCTGGGAGATTTCTGCCTTAAAAAGTCAGCTTGTAAACATTTTCTTTTCTTTTATGGATTAATTTCATAAGCAGCAGCAATCGAGCTAAACTGTAAATCACAGATTAAAGAGATTAGCCGTAAGACTTTTCTTTTCCATCTTCAAATCCAATATGAACAGGATATTTGTGGTATTTCAATTCTGCGAGGTTTAACCCAGCTCAATTGCTGACTTTTGTGCTGCCTCGTTCAGCATTGTTTCACATAAATGGAGCAGTGTGTGTGTGTTAATATGAGAGACTGTGTGTGTAACTTATATACAATATTTTAGCTTGGTGATTATCTTTGGAAAAATGGCTGCTGTGGAGAACTATTGAGTGGATTTAGCACAGAAGAAGCAGACTGAGGCTAGAATTAACTATCTTTACTTTGTGTGTGTGTGTGTGTGTGTGTGTGTGAGTGTGTGTGTGTGTGTGTGTGTGTGTGTGTGTGTGTGTGTGTGTGTGTGTGTGTGTGTGTGTGTGTGTGTGTGTGTGTGTGTGTGTGTGTGTGAGCGAGAGAGTAGGGCTAGAAGAGAAATGCTACACTAAATTGGCAAAATGAGGTGTAAATGTCTTCGGGCCGATGAGCTGCCTTTAGTGAGTTCAGCTAGAAATATTTCACCAGTTGGTCTGGGAAAAGCGAATGTGTGTGTGTCCGAATGTGTTTTTGATGGTGTGTGTGGGTGTGTGCGGTATATTTGGCAGCCAGAGCCAATCACCGTCTATCATTCAATGTTGGTTCTGACAGCTGGAAGAGACATAAAGTACCTAAATGCCTCAGAAAAAAAACACTTAAATACCTCCACTGTCACAGATCAGAAATGAATGCGAGAGAGTGTGTATGTGTGTTAAGCATAGTTTGTATTTGTTACTTGAAGTGGAGTATACCACCTCATTATGACCAATAATCTTTTGTAATTCAATGTGTTGAAGGTTTCGCCTGATCTCTAAATCTTTGTCCACTGGCTTGATTTTTCTTGCTTTCATGTCTTCTTTCACTGTGTCCATGAACCTCCTCTTTGGTTTTCCTCTAGGCCTCTTTCCTGGTGGTTCCAAATCCAGCATCCTTCTTCCGATGTACTCTCTCTCCTCTGCACATGTCCAAATCATCTCAGTCTGGCTTCTCTGAGTTTATCTCCAAAACCTCTAATATGTACTGTTCCCCTGATATACCCATTTCTAATCCTGTCCATCCTCAGCTTCTTCGTCTCTGCTACCTCCATCTTTGCTTCCTGTCTTTTCCTCAGTGCTACCGTTTCTAGACCAAACAGCATGGCCGGTCTCACGACGGTTTTGTACACTTTCCCTTTCATTTTAGCTGAAACTCTTCTGTCACACATCACACCTGATACTTTTCTCCACCCGTTACCACCTGCTTGCGTACGCTTCTTCACCTCTTTTCCACACTCTCCATTGCTCTGGACTGTTGATCCTAGATACTTAAAATCTTCCATCTTCTTTATCTCTTCTCCCTGTAACCTCACTTTTCCATTTGGATCCCTCTCATTCACACACATTTACTCTGTCTTACTCTGACTAATCTTCAAACCTCCACCTCTCCAGCTCAATAAATAATAATAACAATAATCAACAATAAATATATTTATTATTTAGGAACTTCGTCCGCAGACAGAGCATCTTGAATCATCAAAAACCAAATGGATATGCTAATTTGTAATAAAAAAAAGATTCATTTCCTTTCCCAGCGAACACTGTTACCTCTTTAACATGCTTTTGCTGGTGAAAAGGCCACGTTATAAAACTGGAACAAGAAAAAAAAATGGCATCAGCTAAATGTTTCTAACCAACACCACAAATTGGTCAAATCAACATTTTTGGGTTTGTTTTACTTATTTTGTATTTCTTGTTAGGAAAGTGGTTGTTTGAGAGTAAGAGTGTTGGCTTGAGGGGAGGGTTGATTCATAAGGTCGGATAAGAAGGCAGTGGTAGAGCGCGAATGTGTGGGAATTATGGTCAAGAGTGGGGTGTGGTCAGTTGGGGTTTTGCTAGTGAGTGGGGACGGTTTGCAGAGTATGGGTGTAGTAAGTAGGGGAGTGGGTAAATGTTTTCCTAATTCAAGACTATTTAGGTTTCCCATGGTGGTTGGGTTTAGTTGCCAATGGTGGTTGGGTTGGGTTGCCAATGGTGGTTGGGTTGGGTTGCCAATGGTGGTTGGGTTGCCAATGGTGGTTGGGTTGCCCATTGTTGTCATAGAACAGCACCAACTCCAAGTGTACTCTAACTTAATGGTTCTAACATAACAGTTCTTTCTATTAAACCTCAAACTTTCTTTTGGAAACTTCTACCGCTTGTTGTTTACAAAATAGTTGATATTTTCATTGAATGCCCGAGTTTACCGCTTGGTAATTACTACAATTTTTACAGCCATTTGTGACAACACTTTAACATTCCCTGCTTTTTATTGACTACCTTCAAGCATGTGCTGAAGACTTAAAAAAATAATGCTCAATTGTTTTTCTGCATGGCCATGAAATAATTCCGTTGGTATTTCTTGTAAAATTTAATTTGATTAGTGTTTTATACGTTAGAAAAAAAAGTGTAGACGCTAAGGTTTCTAATTGAATCTTTGGATCATCTTTCTCATTAAAATCTGAGGCTGAAAAAGCAGTTTCCATTCCACTTTGTAATTCTGCTGAATTGGAACAAGTTGACCCGAAGCATAGTATTTCTTAAGTCCTACTTAGTTTTACTCAGGGTATCAAATCCAGCAGTTACTTTGAGTGTGGAAAGGAAGCCAAAGAGGGAAAAGGAACATCCTCAGTTTTAAATAAGTCAAAACCAGCAGGGTTGTTTAACTTTAAATGAGCTCTGGTTTCAGGCCAGCTCACACTCAGCTCTTCCACTCCATCAACATCATCATCACCATTGTTGCTCGCTGGGCTTCTGGAGTGTTTATTCCTCCTTTGTGTTGTTGAGAAGACCTTTGACCTGCAGACTGTCACTGAACCAGAGTTATGTGAAGTTTTCTTCCAGATCAAGGACTCATGGAAATGTCTGGAATGTAAAATATCTCCCGTTTTTTTTTTTGCCCGTTTCATCTCACAGAGCTAGTCATTTAACTTTTATGAAAACATGCATTTCAAAATGCATGAACATGTTATCAAAGAGCCGTAATGTGTGCAGCTGGACTTCTCGCTCCTCCTGTAGCTTTTGTTCGTGATAAAAGATTGACATTTGCAATCCGAGTTGGTGAAAAACGACAGCACCAATTATTGTCTTTTTTGGCCAGATTAAAGAGAAACTACATCCTCCGCTCTCTTCAAAGTGAGACTTTATTTAAAAAAAAAAAGTAGCATAAAGTCTTTAATGTTTCTCTGTGAGGAACTAGAAAAGTTTGATATGCCGTCAGACTTCAATACCATATATATTCTTTAATGAGAGACATTAACAAAAGTTTGGTGGACTGTCGTGATTTACATTCTGAACATATGGCAGTTAATTAGTCTTAAAAGTCATGCACATCTAAGAAAAATGTCTAATAAATGATGACAAGATTGCATTCATCATCTAGAAAAGTTATGAATTGAAGTATGTTTTACAACTGGTTTTATTTGAAGTTCAGTCATCTTCTTATCCATCTATCCCTATCTGGGTTGCCGGAGCCCATCCCGGCCAATTTAAGGCGAAGGGCAGAGTACACCCCGAACAGGTCGCCAGTCTGCCGCAGGCCTCACACATACAACCATCCACACACACACTCATTCCTAGGGGGAATTTGGCAGCGGCCAATCAACCTAGCATGCATGTCTTTGGAGGGTGGGAGGAAACCGGAATACCCGGAGAAAACCCACGCAAACACGGGGAGAACATGCAAACTCCACACAGAAAGGACAGTGTTCCAAGCCTCGTCCCCACCCAGGACTCGAAGCCACGACCTTCTTGCTGTGAGGCCACTGTGCTACCCACTGCGCCACCGTGCTGCCTTATTTGAAGTTTACAAAAAAAAAAAAAAAGTCAACTTCTCAAGACAATTTTAATATAATTTTCCAAACGGACTTCTGCATTTTTAATTTAGAAACGTCACGAGACGTTTCATCAATGGCAGTAAACGCTAAAAACAACAACAAAAAACAAAACAGATGTTGTCTGGGCAGCCATTTAATAATTTTTCTGAATACATCGAACAACATCCCACAGCTAATCCTTGATTTTTTTTTCTGTCTTTTGAATTTTTTTCAGTTTCAATCCCAATTGAGCTGATATTTAGTCTATTTCCCGTCTCATGTAGCCTCAAACTTACTCTCCATGCTTCATTTCCTGAAGATGACTAGTTGGCAGCCATACAGCCTCCAAGGCCAGTGTGGATGAGCCTTTAGCGGTTGATGGATTATCTGAAAACATTTGATCGATCTCAACTTCCAGATGAGTTCCCGTTAGTGTCGTTTTAATCCTGACTCTTGATGTGGTTATATTTTAAATTTTGGCATTTCTTTTTTTCTATCCTACGGGTTGTTTTCCAAGAGGTTTCAAAATTTCATCAGACACAATTGTTCACCTATGGTCACCAGCTGTGGGTGGTGACCAAAAGAATGAGATCGTGGATACAAGCGGCCGAAATGAGCTTCCTCCGCAGGGTGGCTGAGCTCTCACTCAGAGATTGGGTGAGGAGCTCTGCCATCTGGGAGGAGCTCGGTGTCTAGCCGCTCCTCCTCCAGGTCGAGAGAAGCCAGATGGGGTGGTTAGGGCATCTGGTCAGGATGCCCCTGAGCACGTCGCTTGTGAGGTATTTTGGGCACATCCCCCCGGGAGGAGACCAAGAGGCAGACCCCGGACCCGCTGGAGAGACTATGTCTCACAGCTGGCAGGCGAACAACTCGGGATCCTTGCGGGTGAGCAGGAGATGCAGCTTGGGTGAGAGAAACCGGGGCTTCCCATCTGAGGCTGTTGCCCCCGCAGCCCGGCCTCGGATGAGCGGAAGACAACGGAACACAATAATTCTTCGATTTGCATGTATTTTGCAACCCCTTTGTCTTGTTCCTTGTCTTCCGATTATCAGGGGCCAGGTTGTGGGGCAACAGCATCAAACGGGAAGCCCGGGCTTTACTCACCCCGGCTGCATCTCCCATCTCACCTGGGAGGATCCCACCGCGTTCGCTGGCCAGCTGCTAGACATGACCTCTCCAGCAGGTCCATGGTCTGCCTTTGGGTCTCCTCTCGGTAGAACATGCCCGAAACACCCTACCAGCGAGTCGCTCAGGGGGCATCCCAACCAGATGCTCAGACCACCCCATCTGGCTTCTCTTGACCCAGAGGAGCAATGGCTCTACTCCGAGCCCCTCCCAGATGGGAGGAGTTGTTTTTAAAGTTGTTTTTCCAAACCTAAACAAGAAAAAACAGGTACAAGAGGTGTCTTGGTGACAGGTTCACTGGGAAAACAGACCTAGAACATCCAGTTTTAAACCGCTTTACCACTAATTTGCCCGTTATGTGTCAACACAACACTGACTAATCCTTTTAGTCATGAGTTTATTGCCACTTCGGGGATTCACAGGTCATAGTTGGGTAACTTAGCAAAGAAAAAAGACACATTCCGTTTGAGAAAAAAAAGCCAGAGAGACTAGTTTTTAGAAAAAAGATCTAGCAGATAAAATTGTACGAAGGTTTTTAGAGAACAATAGGTCACTAACAGATTGAATATCTATGACAAACTCAGGCTGTTGTAAAAGAAAATAAGGAGACGTGAGTTCACCCATACTTGTGCCGTAAATAGAAGTAATCAGCAGAGGTCAAGAACACAATGACGTCTTGTTGCCCAGACTCAATGAAAGAACTGCTTTTAAAAGGCTAAATAAAGGGGATTTTTTACAACTTTTTTTTTGTTTGAATACCAACTGATGGGATGCCCCCTGTCAGTTAAACTAAACCCTTAGCCGAAAAGCATTTACTTAACCTCTCGGAGCATTTCCATTGCTGGAAATAAACATTTTTCTTTGAAACGTCTCCAACAAAACAAACTGTTACAAGACAAACTTTAAGCCAGTTTCTTTAAAAAAAATGGTTGAAATGTGTGTCGAATGCAGTGAAAGTCAGTTAGTCAGTAACCTTCTTTACCAATTATCCCTTACGAGGCTGCAAGGGGTGCCGGAGCCTATCCCAGTTGATTCAAGCCGAGGGGCAGGGTATACCCCGGGGGGTATACTCCAGTCTGTCGCGGGTCCACACACATGCAACCATACACGCACTCATTCGTAGTGGCAATTTGGCCATGCATGTTTTTGGAGGAGTAAAACTCCTCCTGCTCCAAGTGGTGGAGTTTCAGTATTTCGGGGTCTTGTTCACGACTGGGGGAACGATGGAGCGGGAGATCGACAGGCGGATCGGTGCGGCATCAGCAATAACTAGGATGCTGCATCGGTCTGTCGCGGTAAAAAAAGAGCTGAGCCGAAAAGCAAAGCTCTCGATTTACAAGTCGATCTATGTTCCCATCCTCACCTATGGTCACCAGCTGTGGGTGGTGACCGAAAGAATGGGATCGCGGGTACAAGCGGCCGAAATGAGCTTCCTCCGCAGGGTGGCTGGGCTCTCACTCAGAGATCGGGTGAGGAGCTCTGCCATCCGGGAGGAGTGTCCAGCCGCTCCTCCTCCAGGTCAAGAGGAGCCAGATGGGGTGGTTCGGGCATCTGGTCAGGATGCCCCCCGAGCGCCTCATGGGCGAGGTGGAGACCAAGAGGCAGACCCCAGACCTGCTGAGAGACAATGTCTCACAGCTGGCCGGGGAACGACTTGGGATCCTTCCGGGTGAGCTGGAGGATGCAGCCGAGGTGAGAGAATCCTGGGCTGCCCGTTTGAGGCTGTTGCCCCCGCGACCCGACCCTGGAACAAACGGAAGATGACCAGAACGGAATGTTTTTGGAGGGTGGGAGGAAATCGTTGTCCCCGGATAAAACCCACGCAGACATGCAGAATTTAAAGCTAGTTCACTGGAACGTCAACCATTAATGACAATAAATTCCAGTCGAAAATTTAATCAATTTAACAAAAAATTTTTACCGAATTTTAAGAAGTGAATGTACTTCATAAGGTACAACCAACCCTCTTGATGTTAGGCTTTTCCTTCCATTTCGTGTTTGTCTCCCCTTTTGAATATTTGACTCATTTACAAGGGGGCAGACGCAGGCTAGGCGGGGAGACAGTAGCTCAGTGGTTAGAGCATTTGCCTACGGACTGGAAGTTAAACAGAAGTTCGCGGGTTCGCATCGCAATGACTTTATGTCCAGGGTCCTTGGAGAAGACACCTAACCCCCCGTTTCTCCCATCATAGATGGCAGCCTGCTGCGGTGTAGTGCAGGACACAAATTTCCCGGTGAGGGATTAATAAAGTATATTTTAAAAAAATCACTGTGCTTTAACCAATAATTAAATGCTAAGAAAAGCTCTCAACAGCCGATTGGTAACCGTGGTAACTGTGATAAACACAGATCATTAGCCATGTTGATAAGTTGTCTAATGTTTGGAACTTGCGTGCAACGTTTGGCATCACATCAATTGCAATCTCTTCTCTTTTCTTTTTCTGTCTGAGTTTCATTTAAACTTTTACATCTGATAAATATCTTCTTCTAACCCTCCATGTCTTCATGTGTCACACCAGTTTTTATTCATTATCTATTCCATCTCATAATTAGCCTGTTGTCTCTCTTGCTGTCTTCTGAATATCACATCTCCTCAGTAAACGGTGGAATTGATTAGTGAGCGACTGAGTAAACTTTACATTGCTCAGAGTAAATGGAAGCATTGATTTGTCCACAGTAGAAGTCTGACGGTGTTCACATGGGTGGGTTGTTTTCTCCTGTCCACTGCTGTGATGTCATCTTGCTGTGAGCTTCCTGTTTTCCACCTTTATTGCTGCCTCGCTGTGTTTTTTTCCCCCTCCACCTCCTGGTTTTCACATCGGTCGCAGTTTGTGTTCATCAGAGGAGCTCACTACTCTGTTAGCTGACCACTCACAAATAAAATGCTAATGTTTCACTCCAGGGAGGACAACGAATGGGTTGACAGAGAACACACTTCCTGCAGTCATACAAATACACTGCGGCAGTGGGTTTGATCAGTTGTTTTGAATTTTTCTAAAAATGGTTTTTATTTGGGTACAAATATGACTGACTTTTGTGGTAGTGATGTAAACTTCACGGTATGACTACATTTTTGAGAGCAGTTGAAAAAAAAAAATAGGAAACAAATGAATTGTATCAGCTCACTTAAATCATTTTAAAACTTCTGTTTAAATGTTAAAAGATTATTATTTTTTGTATTATACTGTGTCCACTTGTCAACTGTTATTGATTTGAAACTGTGCTACAAAAATACACAAAAATCCTGGATATTTATAAAAAAAAGAAAAAAAAAAAACCCACAAGGAGATTGGTGCGGCGTCAGCAATAACTAGGACGCTGCATCGGTCCGTCGTGGTAAAGAAAGACCTGAGCTGAAAAGCAAAACTCTCGATTTACAAGTCGATCTACATTCCCACCCTCACCTATGGTCACCAGCTGTGGGTGGTGACCGAAAGAATTAGATTGCGGATACAAGCGGCCGAAATGAGCTTCCTCCTCAGGGTGGCTGGGCTCTCACTCAGAGATCGGGTGAGGAGCTTTGTCATAAGGGTGGAGCTCAGTGTCGAGCCACTCCTCCAGGTCAAGAGAAGCCAGATGGGGTGGTTTGGGCATCTGGTTGGAATGCTTGAGAAGGCCTGGAAAAGGCTTGGAAAGCCTGAGCTACCCGTCTGAGACTGCTGCCCCGCGACCCGGCCCCGGATAAGCGGAAGACGACGGAACGGAACTCGCAGTTTAACATAAAGAAAAAAACTCTTATTAATAGTTTGGAAACCATTGAGGAAAATACCCTTCCATTCTTGTTGGTTTGTTAACCTTATTGACTAATTGAAACCAAAGCAGAGTGCTGCTATATGTTGGATTTGGGGTATTAGAATTTAGGGGAAAAAATGGCCGCCGTTTGTTTGTTTGCAATTTGTAATTTGTTCCACTATATGAAACAGTATTTTGATATATCAGGACTTCAACAAACTCTAATGATCTCTAAAAACTTTGGAGGACAGAGGGTGTAGCTGCATGGAGGAACTGCGTTCGACGTACAATCCGTTCTCAGTAGGCGTGAGTCACATTCATTGTCAGGACGACTATGGTCAAGTTATGCTAGACCAGATAAGACCGCCTTTTCAAAGTTGCATCAACAGAGACAAACTTTTCCAAGAATCAATTTCAACATTTATATCAGCATAAAATAGTCACAAATTTTTTTGATCCCATCACGTCCGGCTTTGATTCCAGTCTGAAAGCTGAACCAGACTTGTGACCCGCTGCTGGAATCGATATGAAAGAGACAACTAGGTTAACACTTAAAACAGGACAAATTCTCTGGGCTGGAGTTTCTGGGTCATTAGGTGCACATCCCTCACCAACAAACACACATCACTCAATCAACACAAACACACACATAGACACACACACAGTACAACGGATGAGTGACACATGTTAGGAAGCCCCAATGGCAGAATCTGACTATTGATTGGTCCAGAGTCGTTATTCATTCCCCGATGAATGATGTGTGTGTATGTGTGATCTGATGGGGAGATAATCATCGACAGACTAATGGAGGGGAGGAACAGTGTGTGTGTGTTCTCTGTGTTGCTGTTGTCGGTCGATTCTCTTGTTTCTCACACACACATTCATCGAGCAGCAGGTCGGAGCTGGTATGTTTGACTGAACCTTTGATGTTGCTGGAAAGCCACTGAGCATGCTCAGAATAACTCTTTGCCCAGTGTGATGCTATCCTTGTCACCGTTGAAGGAAACTCTATGTCCAGGCACATAAAAAAAAAACCCCAAAAAACAAAAAGCGGAAGTCACTTTAAGACAAACAATGCTGGAACATCTCCACGTTTTTTTCAAAGTCCACAAAGAGAGAGAAGTGAAGGCAGGATTTCTCATCTGTGAGCGTCAAACAAAGAACAAAAGAAGGATGCAGCAGCACGAGTCATGCTCAGTGTGCAATCTGCGGGAGCTGATGATCATCTCAGATATGGTTCATGAGTTTCTATGTTGATCAGCTTAAGAAGCAACTCATCGACTTCTTGTAGTGTCGATGTTCTACTGCAACCATGTTCTTGCAAAGATGACTGACTCAGTGAAACATTTTCCACCTTTTTTTCCAAATCGATGAGTCAGCGCTCTGCTGCCAATGGAACTTTGGGTTTTTCTTTTCACGTTTTTAACAAAGAAAGAATTAAACCAAGTGGAGGAGTTTAAGTATCTCGGGGTCTTGTTCACGAGTGGGGGAAGGATGGAGCGGGAGATCGACAGGCGGATCGGTGCGGCATCAGCAATAACTAGGACGCTGCATCGGTCCGTCGTGGTAAAGAGAGAGCTGAGCCGAAAAGCAAAGCTCTCGATTCACAAGTCGATCTACATATGTTCCTACCCTCACCTATGGTTACCAGCTGTGGGTGGTGACCGAAAGAATGAGATCGCGGGTACAAGCGGCCGAAATGAGCTTCCTTCGCAGGGTGGCTGGGCTCTCACTCAGAGATCGGATGAGGAGCTCTGCCATCCGGGAGGAGCTCGGTGTCGAGCCGCTCCTCCTCCAGATCGAGAGGAGCCAGATGGGGTGGTTCGGGTATCTGGTCAGGATGCCCCCCGAGCGCCTCGCGGGCGAGGTGTTTCGGGCACGTCCCACCGGGAGGAGACCAAGGGGCAGACCCCGGACCTGCTGGAGAGACTATGTCTCACAGCTGGCCGGGGAACGACTTGGGATCCTTCCAGGTGAGCTAGAGGATGCAGCCGGGGTGAGAGAGGCCTGGGCTGCCCGCTTGAGGCTATTGCTCCCGCGACCCGACCCGAACGGAACGGAATTAAACTATTCTCAATAGTGTCGAGTGTTTAGGACAGAGGTGGGCAAACTTTTTGACTCGCGGGCCACATTGAGTTCTAACATTTGACAAGCGGGCCAGAACAGGAGCAGATAGATGGCGTGCTTCGGTAAAACCGCTAGATCAGACCGATAGAATGGAGCACTAGATTCTTAACAAGCGCGCTAAATGTTACATCAAGCGCATTAAATTTCAAATCTAGCGGCGCTAGGTCTGAAATCTAGTGTGATAGCGCGTAAATACCCACATTTATTCTTTGTAGCGACAATAAAACCTCAAACAAATAAGAAATAGATTTTTCTAAAGTGGCGGATAAATCTATTTAGCGGTGCTAGGTTTGAAATCTAAGCGCATGATGTAACCTTTTGCTTATTTTAAAATCTAACACGCTTGTTTACGTGCATGTACTGGACCCGATGGCTTTCCATATCTGTGCACACTGTTTATTTTGACAGCGTGCGCATCACGGAGACACACACATTGTAATGGGAGCAGTGTTGTTGTTTTCACAACAAAACCAATATCTAGAGTGCGCTCTCTAGTGAGGAAACATCAGATTTGTAGGGTAAATAAAACACTAACGAGGTTTATTTATGTAATTTTTTTCAGTTCGGCGGGCCGGATTGAAATGTTTAATGGGCCGCATGTGGTCCGCGGGCCGTCGTTTGCCCGTGCCTGGTTTAGGATCATGTCTGATTAACTTCCCGATCATCTCCGGAGGTCGGAGATGACCAAATGACACTGCTGATATTAATGCAGGCGGGACTGGTTACTATCTAGCTGCTGTTGCTCACGGCGACCAGGTGTTATGTGATAGATGAGGATTTTTCATTCTTCTAATGCTAACTGAGAGGAAGCAACCACCCACAACCCTTGACCTTAGTGACCACTGCATGTCGGGTAACAGGCTGTGTATAGATACACACACACACGCTCAGTAATGAGGAGCTGAAACCAGCAACTCCTCTCTGCTCTTTCATCTTCCTCTTGCCTGTTCGAGATGGATTGGCAGACCCGAAGCAGGGACAGGGGCACATTGGGGTCTGGATGTTTTCATGGGCTGACCCCGAAAGGTCAGAGAAGAGTGATGATCAAGATGATGGAAAAGATTTTTGTTTGGTGCCTCTGAGCAGAACACAGAAGCTCTTTGATGATCTACGAGCTCTTTAAGATGAGATTCTGAAGCATTTCATGGACATGTCTCTCTGTCCCAAAGAGAGGGGGCTATTAGGATACACTGAAGTTTTTTTTTTTTAATGTTCTTTAAGATAAATGTTGAATAATTAAAATAGGTGAACAAACGTGTCTGATGAGTGTATTCTCAAATTGGATTTGTTCTCTCTGTGATTTAACCATATTATTATAGTCACTAACGTAGAAAAACAAACCTGCCCCATAGCATATTTTTTTTTGTCTGGGAACGGCCTTGTCTTGTGACTTGGAAAACTTCCAAAAAAAAAAATCTGAGATTGTGTGAAGATAAAAATCAAATCTACGCAGAGCTTTGATGATCCCTAAACCTCAATCAGAGCGTCAAACTGATAAGCTTTCAAAAACCCTCCTGATCTGTATTCAGGCAACAATCACAGCACCTGTAGACAAAAAGAACGAAAGAAAAGAGCAAGATTTTTATCTCTTATTTGATTTCTTTGTTCTTTTCTTATCAGATTATTGCATAATACATGTTTGATTGTTGTCTTTTTTTTAGAGATATGTTAAACATTACAACCCAAAGGGAACATTTTTGCATCATTTCACACCATATTTGAGTTTCTTGTTGGATCTCATTAAGGTTTAGAGATAAGAAACTTACATAATAGGTATTTATTTAAATATTCCTACGGTTCTTTGTCATATTTTCATTCAGTGTTGTTTTTCCTAGCTGGTTAGCTTGTGAGTTTTAGACTTGAAATGGAAGCAGGGTGCACAGATGTGTGGAATCAGGAATCATCCTCAGGTGACCCTAATCAGGTTGATTAGGAACATCCAGGGCTCCTTCTGGCAGCAGGAGAGGGAATCGTGACAATTTTTGATTGTTAGAGGTCACCTGTAAGTTAGCTACTGAGAAGAGGAGGAAGGAACTCAGTCGTTATTAACTTCTTCCCAAAGCGAGCGGTGTTAATTAACCCTGTCAGGTAAATAGGAGGTAGCTGACGTGTGTGTGAGAAACGTGTGTGGCTATAAATGGGATCTTTGTTAATTATCCAAACTAAATTGATGTAACAGGAGTTTAAACTTGCCAAACTATTTGTTTAGCATAATTAGTTCTCTTGATTAATTTGGTTAAATTAAACATACAGCTTTAAAAAAAGAATATAAAATTAGTTTAACTCTCTGTAGCTTTTAGCAGGGAACTTGTTCCCCTGGAGAAAGTCAACTGTCATGATTTGAGCGAAAACCATCCAGCTGTGATTTGATCTGTTTGTGATTAACTCTTAATGAGCCAAAATATGACAGAAAACTCCAGGTTTGTCCTAAAATGTTCATTCTGCTGTCTCATTTACGAGCCCATAAAACACACACACAAGATGTGTTTGCAAGCTGGGCGTACCCTTTAACCCTCGACCTCCCAATGGACGTGTAATGTCCTGTGATCCGAGTGGCATACATACATATACATACGTACACACACACACAGACCTACCCTTCACATCCCAGTGACACATGCTCTAATGAGGTGGTGGAAGGTGACGGAGTTAAAGGTTGTGCTCCGGTTCATTGGTCTGCGCCCGGTGACAGATTCTTGTCTGGAGCAGAGGTTAGGGGTCATTGGGCAGCAGACAGATGAGGCCAAAGGTGAAGTGAAGAGACAATTGTGCTGAAAGCTGTGTGTGCCGAGCTAACCTGACATCAGATGTGTTGTTTGTCTGTGAAATTCCTGATTGGTTTTGGAAAAACTCACTTTAAAACATTATTTAGACCCAAAAAACTTTGTTCCACATGGTCTGGTCCTTGTTAGTGAGGGTGGAATGGATCTGCCATTGCCTCCTGAAATTTCTTAATTTTTTCTAGAGGTTTTATAGATCTATAGTGTTAAATGTAAGGCCTACAGTCTACTTGTGTGGTTGACCGAAGGCTTGTGGATACAAGTACTACTAAACCATTTAGTGGTACTTTCTGACCACTAAATGGTTTAATCTGGGTACAGCCTTAATTTCGACTTAAACTAAAATGCAAATCTCTAGGTCATTTGTAGACTTGTGAATTTTAAATTGAAAAACCAAACTACCGTAATTTCACAACCATCAGGCGCACCGTATGAAAAGGCACAGTCTCAGTCACACACCGCCTTACAACACTACTAAACAAGCACATTACTGAAAAATAGTCTTTACTCAAATCCGTCAAAGTCCTCATCCTCTGTTTCAGAATCGAACAGCTGCGCGAAATCCAACAGAGCAGGTCCACTTCGCTCCTCACTGTCAAAGTCACCGTCTGTACTGTGCGGCTCCTCAGAAAGGATACCAGCTTTTGCGAAAGCTCGGATAACAGTACCAGCAGACACGTTAGTCCAAGCATCTACAATCCATTGGCAAACTGTAGCGTAACTCGCCCGGCGCTGCCCTCCACCCTTCCACGGCTCGATTCCCATGTTCCTCCGCGTAGCTGATTGCCTTCAGCTTAATCTGAGCGTCATAAGCGTGTCTCTTTGCCATTTTCAGGGTTAAAACAGCAATGTTGTGCATACAGCACATACCTTTTTTACACACAATCTACGCCCACACTTTACTCTTTAATGTTCTCATGCCTTTTTTTCAGGTCCGCCTCACGGGCACCGCTTTTTCTTTTAAGTCCGCCTTTTCTCACACACAAGGCGCACCGCACGAAAGGGCGCACCGCTCATTTTGAAGAAAATCTAAGACGTTTATATGCGCCTTATAGCCGTGAAATTACGGCACTCTAAAGAATGCAGTTTTTTTTAAAAGTAGCCAAAACCCGTGTTCAAACAAATGCGTCCGCAGCATGCCATCAGAACTATGAGGCTAAAAGTTTGGTGTTTTAGTGAAGTTATTGTCCAATCGTGTTTCTGTATTGACCCATTTGTGGAAAAAAAATTAATGTACGTTACCCCGGAGCCGCAGTGATTTTGACATTCTGGGTTTGAATAAATAATATCAGAGGGAGGACATGAGACTTATGTGACACAACACTGGTTTCATAACTGAAACGTGGACTGTTCATGAGTTTGCAGATGAACCAACAGGTGGTAACCAACCAAAAGCACCAGGTGGTCAGACAAATATGGCTGTTTAATTTAACTACCTTTCATTTTTCTCTCTCATTTTGACACGTTGACCTGCGACTCTAATTAGACCAGATTGGACTATGGCTTTGGAGGCTAGTCTGCCTTTCGTTTTTTTTCTGAATTTGTTCCAGATCAGTGATGCCGAGAGATGAAACCCCACTGATGGTCACATCAAAGACATCGGGCAAGTTTGAGGTCAGCGCTCAGGCCAAATCAAACTTGTTAGAAGGTATTTTATTAAAGATCCACTTCAGGGTTATTTTCCTCTATTTTCAACCAACACATAATGACAACTTTACATCCCAGACAGATGAACTTTGTGGAATCATAGAGAGGATAAGCCATGTTTGAAGGGGTTTTTGGATCAAATCCTTCTTAGATCCCCCAAAAGTTTGGACACGTCCCTCATAGCGGATGAGTTGATGCCAAGACTTTGGGTCTTTTTTTGGAAACAGATATGGGATTTACAATGACAACACACATGTTGCAGGTATCTTTCAGTTTGTCTGACTCAGCACATCTTCTGATCTATTTATTTGTCCTACACACCCTACAGAGTACATGTGTGTGAATGAGAGGGATCCAAATGGAAAAGTGAGGTTACAGGGAGAAGAGATAAAGAAGTTGGAAGATTTTAAGTACTTAGGATCAACAGTCCAGAGCAATGGAGAGTGTGGAAAAGAGGTGAAGAAGCGTGTGCAGGAAGGCTGGAACGGGTGGAGAAAAGTATCAGATGTGATGTGTGACAGAAGAGTTTCAACTAAAATGAAAGGAAAAGTGTACAAAACCGTGGTGAGACCCGCCATGCTGTTTGGTCTAGAGACAGTGCCACTGAGGAAAAGACAGGAAGCAGAGATGGAGGTAGCAGAGATGAAGATGCTGAGGATGTCTCTGGGGTGACCAGGATGGACAGGATCAGAAATGAGTATATCAGAGGAACAGCACATGTTAGAGGTTTTGGAGATAAAGTCTGAGAGGCAAGGCTGAGATGGTTTGGACATGTACAGAGAAGAGAGACCGAGCACATCGGCAGAAGGATGCTGGGTTTGGAACCATCAGGAAAGAGGGCTAGAGGAAGACCAAAGAGGATGTTCATGGATACAGTGAAGGAAGACATGAAGATAGTTGATGGGACTGAAAAAGATGTAGCAGATAGGGTTAGATGGGAGAAACTGACTTGCTGTAGCGACCCCTGAAGGGAAATGCCGAGTCCAAGGGACTACCGTGAATTCTCCTCAATAAACGAGTGATGACAAAACTAGAGGGCGGAACTTTTGAGTCGAGCCAGTGCCTTCTTGAATCAGGAGACCGTGGAGTAGTTTCACTTTCCGCTTTCTTTTCTCTCTGTGGATCACAGAACGTAACACTTTCTCTTTGGTCCCAACTGTAAGATTCACACAACAGATTAGTCGGAAGTGTTCTGTCAGGCCGATCTGAATCTCCAAACACGGCAGATGAACTGAGAACGTGGTGATAAAAGAGCAATCTGAAGAGCAACAGCATGAGGAGGGAAACACAATAAAAGTCCCATTTTTGAAGCAAGTATGGAGCAAAATTCTCTTTGTAGAGCTTTTAGCTGCTCATATTCACATGTTTGAGAAAAAGAAAATTAGAAGGTTCTCTTTCGGGGGATTAAATACATACCGATAAAACTGTTTCAAATGTACCATTGTAACTCAGCTTTATTTATTTATGAGACACTTTTTCTTTTAGAAGTAGCTTCACTCCTTGGTGCTTTATGATAGATGCTAAGTTAGAAAAAGAGCTGCGGAATATGCGGTATTGCATTAAGAAGGTAAATTGCAATTTTTTGTGTAATAATGTAATCCTTGTTATGTCACATTATATGTAGATAGCCATGGTACCATTTGTTAGATCAGAGATGCAATATTTACCTAAAAAAAAAAAAAGCCTTAAAATACATATCAATGCAATTTTTGAGCAGCACAGTGGCGCAGAGGGTAGCACAATGGCCTCACAGCAAGAAGGTTCTGGGTTTGAGTCCTGGGTGTGGACGAGGCTTGGAACACTGTCCTTTCTGTTTGGAGTTTGCATGTTCTCCCCGTATTTGCGTGGGTTTCCTCCCACCCTCCAAAGACAGGCATGCTAGGTTGATTGGCCGGTGCCAAATTGTCCCTAGGAATGAGTGTGTGTATGGGTTATTGTATGTGTGTGGCCCTGCGACAGACTGGTGACCTATTCGGGGTGCACCCTGCCCTTCGCTTTAAGTCAGCCAGGATGAGCTCTGGCACCCCGCGCAACCCTGAAAGAGACAGACGGATAAGAAGATGGCTGACTGACTGACAATTTTTGAGAACCAAGCATGAGCAGAGTGCAAGCTCTAAAACACTTCCGGATTGTGTTACCATGCGGGCGTGGCAGGAAACAATGATATCCTAGTTCCTGTGTGAACAGTTTGAGAAAGTTACATGGCATGCTAACAGCAACATGCTAATGCTAACAGCATCAGACAGCATTGTGACCATTAAAAGGTAACCATAGTTAAACAGAAATGAAAATGTCCTCATAGGTTTTTGGGCCTTTCTGTGATGTTTGTGCTTTAATGCTAATTAACCTTTTCAGTTATTGGAACATTTCTTGTATGGGTTGTAAAATTCAATGGACATTTGTTGGTAATAGTTTTGAAATTCAAGTTTTATATGGGAAATCATCAAATGAGGACAACATGTATTTGGTATGTTTATGCTCTGCTTGTTTTTGAAGAAGTCTGCATGACTACCATGGGATTAGCTTATTAGCTATTTGTGCTAATCTCCTCCATATGCATTTTTAAACCAGCTAATGATTCTGTCTAACCATACAATAAAAAAGAAACAATTTTTTTAACATTAGCAAGCCCTGAATGTATTACCATATTTTTAATATCTCCTCTCAGCTACGCATCTTAAAATTTTGAGTCACCTAATGAGAAGCCAGGTGTATAAATACAAATCCAAAAGAAGCTTCTAAAATAGGGTTGCAAATACGTTCCGTTCCGTCATCTTCCGCTTGTTCCGTGTTGGGTCGCGGGGGCAACAGCCTCAAACGGGTAGCCCAGGCCTCTCTCTCCCCGGCTGCATCCTCCAGCTCACCCGGAAGGATCCCAAGTCGTTCCCCGGCCAGTTGTGAGACATAGTCTCTCCAGTGGGTCCGGGGTCTGCCCCTTGGTCTCCTCCCGGTGGGACGTGCCTTAAACACCTCGCCTGCGAGGCGCTCGGGGGGCATCCGGACCAGATGTCCGAACCACCCCATCTGGCTCCTCTCGACCTGGAGGAGGAACGGCTCGACACCGAGCTCCTCCCGGATGGCAGAGCTCCTCACCCGATCTCTGAGTGAGAGCCCAGCCACCCTGCGGAGGAAGCTCATATCGGCCGTTTGTACCCGCGATCTCATTCTTTCGGTCACCACCCACAGCTGGTGACCATAGGTGAGGGTTGGAACGTAGATCGACTTGTAAATCGAGAGCTTTGCTTTTCGGCTCAGCTCTCTCTTTACCACGACGGACCGATGCAGCATCCTAGTTATTGCTGATGCCGCACCGATCCGCCTGTCGATCTCCCGCTCCATTTTTCCCCCACTCGTGAACAAGACTCCGAGATACTTAAACTCCTCCACTTGGGGCAGGAATCTGTCCCTGACCCGCAGGGGGCATTCCACCCTTTTCCGGGACGAGGACCATGGTCTCGGATTTGGAGGCGCTAATTCCCATCCCGGCTGCTTCACACTCGGCAGCAAATCGATCCAGCGAGAGCTGGAGAAGCCAACAGGACCACATCATCCGCAAAAAGCAGAATTGCAAATACGTATTATAGCAATTATCAAAATGCATTTTAAAAAATATTTAAATAGTGTTTGTGTTCCAGAATAAATGCATTGCAAGTTCATGGGTCATTTAGATTACTAATAGTGTGTTTGTGGTTAGTTTTGTTGTTGAACCTCCCCCCAATGCAGCACCACAACAGATGTTTGTCTTTCCTGTTTTAAACTCCATTTGCAACCATGCAAATGTGGACCCACTTACAAATAAGGTCCAGCGCTGGACCACATGCTGGTCTGAACTCTGCAAACATCTTTTTCTTCCACCTGAACAATCTCCAACCAGGTCATTAACCTCCCGCTGCATCACCCTCCTTCTCCTCCAACTGCTTCCTTCTAACCAAATGGTTCCCTTTTGTCGTTCAAACCATTTATTTCTCAACAGGCTGCTCAGTAGGAGTCAGACTCTTCCTCCTCCTTACGTTCCTCAGTCGATGCTTCAACTTTTAAGGAGTAAAAATACATTCTCGCACTGAGATTTGAATGGGGGAGGAAGAAGCAAATGTTGAAATTCCTCAGTTTTCTAAAGACTCAGTGAAAAGGAATCAACAGGTGGAGGAGGATCTGGACTCCCACCGTCCTCACTGAGAGACTCTCAGACAGGGTCGTATGACCAACTCAAGTGGCTGTTGTGAGAACTTAAGCTTTAGTTTAATCAGACTGTGAAGTATTCTCAGCCTGTTTGTAGATTCACTGCACTGAGGGACTAATTCAGCCCTGTTATCTCAGGGTTTTGTGTTCCCGTTTTTTTATTTGCAGAACAGTAACATCTAAAATGAAGAAGGAGGAAGCTTCATTTTGTTTTGACTTTTCACAATTTGCTTGCGGGATTATAGGACAAAAAGAGGCTAAAAGAAGATTAAACCATGCAGAAATTACGTCTTAGTTGCTCCGTTGCCGGCATTAAGTTAGTTAAAAGGTTATTTATTAAGTTTTTACCTCAGGATTTTTTTTTTTTTTTTTTTTTTAACATTTGGAAGTTTATATTATTTTGATTCCTCAGTGAAATTTTATTAATGAACATCAGTGTTTGTGGGAGGGGTTTGTATTTCCTCCCCTTGCATACGTATGTATGGTTCATTTCTGTTCTCCATTTTCCACCCTACAACAAAAAAAAAATCCATGTTGGGTAATGTGGTCACTGTTAATTGCCCAAAGGAGTGAGTGTGGTTATCTATCTTGACTGGTAACCTCAGGGTGTACCCTGCCCCCTCCCTGCTTATCAGCTCGATAGAATCCAGAACACCTCACAAACCTGAATGAAAAAGATGGATGGACTTGTGTGTTTTGTTTGTGGGAATGCAGGCTAACATACTCATTGCTACAAGTCATTTTGTTCCGACAATTTTAGAAAGCAAACTTGGTTTATGTTGGTTACTCTACCTTCTGAACGACAGACTTTGAGGGGCCACATGGATTCAGAAAGCGCCACTAGGCAAGTTATGTTCAACCAATAAGCCTATGTGTGTGTTTTGGTGGATAGGAGAAGGAAAGGTATTTTGAAATGACCCATGCAAACATGGGGAGAACATGCAAACTCCACACAGAAAATGCAAACTTCAGCTGTACTAAATATTGTGAAATCATTTGAGAGCTGGCCGATAAGAGATTCTCCCTAGGAATGAGCTTGTACGTGAATGGTTGTGTGTGTGGCCCCGTAACAGACTGGTGACCTGACCGGGGTGTATTGTGCCTTCGTCTTCTTTTGGCATTTCCCTTCAGGGGTCGCCACAGCAAGTCAGTTTCTTCCATCTAACCCTATCGCCTGCATCTTCTTCAGTCACACCAACTATTTTCGTGTCTTCCTTCACTGTATCCATGAACCTCCTCTTTGGCCTTCCTCTAGGCCTCTTTCCTGGTGGTTCCAAATCCAGCATCCTTATTCCGATGTACCGCTCTCTCCTCTGCACATATCCAAACCATCTCAGTCTGGCATCTCTGACTTTATCTCCAAAACCTCTAACATGTTACGTCTTTCTGGTATGCTCATTTCTGATCCTGTCTGTCCCGGTCACTCCCAGAGACATCCTCAGCATCTTCATCTCTGCTACCTTCATCTCTGTTTCCTGTCTTTTTCTCAGTGCCACTGACTGTAGACCAAACAGCATGGCGGGTCTCACCACGGTTTTGTACACTTTCCTTTTCATTTTAGCTGAAACTCTTCTATCACACATCACACCTGATACTTTTCTCCACCCGTTCCAGCCTGCCTGCACACGCTTCTTCACCTCTTTTCCACACTCTCCATTTTCTGGATGGTAGAGCTCGCAAATTGCTCAAACATGCATGAATAAAATAGATAATCTATTCATGAATGCATTTCATGTTAAAATAAGGTTCAAACATGGTAGAAACCTCCAAATGCTTTGGTTTTGCATCTTAATGTTTCCTTTTTAAGCCTTGCTTTCAAGGACATTGAAAAAATCAAAATTTAGATTTAAATCCACTTTATTTAAAAAAACTGCTCAAACACCAACATTTATTAGACAATAATTGTTCTTTAATCTCATTTTCCTTCTATGCGGTGAGTTGTTGTGCTTTAGGTGCATTAGCATCGCTAAACTAATGATTACCCGAAGCACAAATGCAAATGTTTCAGAGGGTTGGGGATGCTCATATTTCTGAACACACACACACACTCGCACAACTCGTTCTGTCCTCCTGCATCTATATTTAGCGTCCGTTCGATGTCCTCAGTGTGTCAAGCAGTCGATAAAATCAGCCTCTTGCCGTCGGACATCGTGTCTGAACCCGATCCCCCCCACACCTCCACCTCCACCTGTCATCCAGCAGGAAGCACCGGCATGCGCTTCCTCCTCCCACCCGCATGCCTGAATGAAAAATGACAGAGATTTTAGTCCGCTCAGGTGTCCAGGTTTAATATCAGCAGAGTCACCTTCACACGCCTGATCAGAGCCGGCAGGCGGAGAGGTCAGAGTTCACAGCGCATATCTCAGGGACTGCTGATCGATGACAAAACACCATATCGGAGAGGTCAACGTAGCATGTAATTATTTTCTCTTTTAAATTCCAGCCTTCCTAAAAAATGATTGGTTTCTTCCACATTTTAAACCATCATTCACTTCTTTTACATTTTTAATGCAATTTATGGATGCTTCATAAATACTTGAACAGGATAAATGGGAACTCTATAAGTGAATAAACTCAAAGCAAATCTTGATGCTAAAATAACTTAAGTGTTTTAAAGCCCAGGAATTGTTGAACAAATTGGTTTTCTCAATTTAAAAAAGTGACAACCTCCCGAAATGAAAAAAAAAAATGCAACCATCTGAGATGTTATCGTCTAGGAGTTCCTTTTTTTTTTTTTTTTGATGCACTGTATTCATTTGGCGGCACAGAGGTTCAGTTGGAAGCACAGTGGCCTCCCAGCAAGAAGGTCATGGGTTCAAGTCCCGTGTGGGGACGAGGCTAGGAACACCGGCGTTTCTTTGTGGAGTTTGCATGTTCTACGCGTTCATACGTGATTTTCTCTGAGTACTCCTAGTATTCCCACCCTCCAAAAACGTGTGTTAGGTTGATTGGCCAGTGCCAAATTGCACTTAGGAGTAAGTGTGTATGTGTGTACCCCACAACAGAATGGCAACCTGTTCAGTGTGTACCACGCCTCTTTGTACAAATCAGCTGCGATGGGCTCCAGCACCCGATGCAACCCTGTAAGGGATCATGTTCAGAAAGTGACTGACTGTATTCATACCTCAGATGGTAAAATTTCTGTGCTGCATTGCAATGCAGCAGGCAGCAACGGTGGAAGAAAAGGGGAGTTAGGCGTCTTCCCCGAGGGCATTTAGGCATGGACCCAGTGGGAATCGAACTGTCTTCTTCCGGTCGACGGTGGGCATTCTACCACTGAGCCAACGCCTTCTCCCATGGTTAGGTTAAGACTTTAGACTATTAAGATTTTATTGTCTGATTGCTCCAAAAAATTTGACTTTTAATCCCAATTTTTGCTCATTCAACTTATTTTGATTGTTTTTACTCCATCAAAACCTCCAAAACAAAAAACAGCCATTAATTTCTGTTTTCCTCCAGAATACCCCATCTCAAAGGGAGAAAAAACAGACCCTACTTAATCAAAGCTACCCCATAACTTTAAGAAATCTCAGACCGTTTTATCTCATCTATCTAAGTGTCTGATTGCATGCTGGAGAGGTTAAGGGTTATAAAACAATCTAAAAACAATTTTAAACACAAGTGAAATATGAGCAGTTAACATACAGGTCCAGATTAGATCAGCGTTAAGATGGCTGAATCATGTCACAGAATTCCATTATGTAAACTGAGCTGCACCAGACCACACGTCCCACTTCTGCAAAGCATCCCCATCTGTTTTTATAAGTGTATGCTTTTTTTTTTCTCACACACTTGTCATTCATCAGTCCCTGAAGAGCATTCAGTATTAGTTTTATAATTCAAGAAAAAAAATGACCAAACATAGAGGAATGTAATTTGTCAGACGGATGTTGATAGATAAGCTAAGCTTTTTTTTTTTCTTCGTTTTTTAATTTCACCAACCGGCTTGTAAATCATGTCTGTCTTTCTGTCACAGATGATCAAACAGTCCTGAGTAGATTTAGTTTTTGAATAGCAAAAGCTTGTTATTATTCTTAACTGTCTTCCTAAAACAGCTCAAGAGTCGACTGAGACGAGGAGAATTTAAAGATGGACACACTGTGAATCTTAATGATCACCAATACATCACATCCTTCTTTAGATATTGAAACTTGAGTTGGTTAGTTAAATGAACCGTCAGCCTTTCTGGTTATTATTTGCACGTACTTTTTACCTCCGTGAAGCTGGACCCTCTTAAAGAAAAAATATATACACAAAATAAACAAAAAAATATGTCAATTGTTTGTGCTGTAAAAATTTTCGTTTGTGCTATTTTAGTTTTTTAAAAAAAAGATATTTACGATTCTTTCATAGGTCAATCTGCGGTCATCCAGCCTCTCATTTTGCTTAAAAATGTGAGAAAACTCCTAAAAATAGTGTCAATTTTTGCGCTACGTTTGTACTGTTGTGTGCTGTGAAAATTTTTGTTTGTGCTCCTTTAGGTTTTTTTTTTTTTTTAAAGAAATACAATTTGGACGATGACGTCATCCAGTCCCTCATTCCACTGAAAAATGCGAGAAAACTCCTAAAAATTCTGCAAATTGTTTGTGCTATGCATGTGCTGTAAAGCGTTTGTGCGCTTTTAGTTTTTTTTTTTTTTTTTTTTTTTTTTTTTAAGAAATGCAATTTGGACTATGTCGTCATCAAAGATGGCGACGCCTGGAAATAAATGAAGGTCTGAATGACGCCATCGTTCAAACTGTTTTTTTTAAATGAAAACAAACAAACAAACAAAAAAAACAACTAAAGCAGCACAAACGAACATTTTTACAGCATAAAACAACACAAACGCAGCACAAACAATTGAGATATTTTTTGTTTATTTTTGTTTAAATATTTTTTAAGAGGGGCCAGTTTCACAGAGGTGTTACTTTTTACCAAAAACGGGATTGGTGACCTCCTAAAACAAACTAGATCTGAACCAACAAAGTACTCACTTGTTGGTTTTAAGATTAAAGCTGAAGTCACACCCTTCTTCACAAACTTAAACCTTTTGTTCAACAGCTATGCCTGAACAATTCACTTTTGTCTCATGTCAACTCTTTGTAATGCTTTACAACTTTTCAAATCAGAGTCAAAATAGTAGAATAATCGCAGATGTTGTAATCCTTTGTGAGCAAGACTTCTCAGATTGAACCATTTTGCTAGATTTCCATAAGATAAAGGTTTACAAACATGTCCTTCTGACTTTGCAAATCTGGTCATGCGGTCACTAACTAGATGTACCAGAGTTAAAAACGCAGAAGTAAGGACATTAGTCACAGGAATGTGCTCCGTCTGGCTTTCATGGAGATCAAGTCTAAACTAAGTATGACTGTCTATCTCGTGCAGCACGTGTTTAAGGATAAATCTGCATGGGTCACTTGAGGAGTCTATTTAGTCCACTTCAGAGCAATCATCTGGACAGGTGCTGCGTAGGAAGTTTTAAGTGAACCTGCAGTTCACATTTTAGTGAAAAACAGGCTGATTGATTGAGATTTTGGTTCTTAATCACTAAATCGCCAACTAAAGACAGCGGTCGTTTTAAACATACAGAGAGGAAATCAGATTTTCAAACTGTAGGAACTGACATTGAAAATACAGAAGAAGTGTTAGAAAAAAGAAAACCATCTATCTTAAAAAATGGTCATTGTTGCTATTTTCTAACATGTATTTCATACATTTTTGATACGCAAAGTTGTAATTCAATATTTATAGAAAGTAGGTGGTCATTTTTTCAACCAATGAGCAGCTGAGAATCCAAACCTTTCTGACCCCATGCTAGCTAAAATATCTGTGGGCTTTCAGAGGACGTACAGGGCTTCTGTGTCACAACCGTTTGACTTTCATTCCTCTGCTGATGAAGTTCTTTCCGTTCCGTTCCGTCATCTTCCGCTTGTCGGGTCAGGTCGCGGGGGCAACAGCCTCAAGCGGGCAGCCCAGGCCTCTCTCACCCCGGCTGCATTCTCCAGCTCACCCGGAAGAATCCCAAGTCGTTGCCCGGCCAGCTGTGAGACATAGTCTCTCCAGCGGGTCCGGGTCCCGAAACACCTCGCCCGCGAGGCCCTCGAGGGGCATTTTTACCAGATGCCCGAATCACCCCATCTAGCTACTCTCGACCTGGAGGAGGAGCGGCTCGACACCGAGTTCCTCCCAGATGGTAGAGCTCCTCACCCGTCTCTGAGTGAGAGCCCAGCCACCCTGCGGAGGAAGCTCATTTCGGCCGCTTGTATCCGCGATCTCATTCTTTCGGTCACCACCCACAGCTGGTGACCATAGATGAGGGTTGGAACATAGATCGACTTGTAAATCGAGAGCTTTGCTTTTCGGCACAGCTCTCTCTTTCCCACGACGGACCGATGCAGCGTCTTAGTTATTGCTGATGCCGCACCGATCCGCCTGTTGATCTCCCGCTCCATCCTTCCCCCACTCGTGAACAAGACCCCAAGATACTTAAACTCCTCCACTTGGGGCAGGACCCTGTCCCTGACCCGCAGGGGGCTTTCCACCCTTTTCCGGGCGAGGACCATGGTCTCGGATTTGGAGGCGCTAATTCCCATCCCGGCTGCTTCACACTCGGCAGCAAATCGATCCAGCGAGAGCTGGAGATCACGGTCCGATGAAGCCAATAGGACCACATCATCCCCAAAAAGCAGAGATCCGATCCTTCAAGCTCAAAAATACTAAAAGGGTTCAAGAAGATGTCTTTCAGACGATACTTGGAACCACCAGGAAAGAGGCCTTGAGGAAGACCATAGAGGAGGTTCATGGATACAGTGAAGGAAGACATGAAGATAGTTGGCGTTTCCAAAGAGGATGCACAGGAGGAGATAGGATTAGATGGAAGAAACTGACTCACTGTGGCGACCCATGAAGGAAAATACCAAAAGAAGAAGACGAAAACTAAAAGGGTTCAGATGGTTCAGTGCAAGATTACATGTAAAGTTTGGGTGAATCTTTGTGTCCTTTGCAGCCACTTAGTCCTATTTCCCCTCTTATTTCTTACTTTCAGACCCCAGAAACAAACTGCCCCACACGCACACTCTGCACCCTCATAACTTGTATGTAATTATTCATTATCACACCTCTCCAGGTGTGTAGCGGAGCAGCTGGGCAGAACCTTTCGCTGCCACCTTCACTTGTGTGGAGAAAATGTCTGTTTCCTCATGTGCATGTGCAGTGTGTGTCTGTGTTTGCAGCCTCACCACACACATACTTGAGTAATTAATTTTCAACATGGCTGAGTTTTGCCAGCGCTCGTGTGTGTGTGTGTGTGTTTTGTGTGCATCTGTAGGCAAGGTAGCTGCCGTCAATACTAATTTGGTACGCAAGAAAACAAATGTATTTAATTCCTGGTTGTCTTGTCCTGTTTTCTTCTCAGTCCTCCTATCTTTCTCATCCTCTATCTCTCTTCCTCCGTCTCTTTTCCTTCCTCTACATCCCTGTATCTCTCCCTCCGCCCCCTCCTCTCTCTCTCTATGCCTCGCAAGCTGATAGCCCTTAGCGCTGCAAAGGGAATTTTAATGCAATGCCAGCTTCACTGGGAAGGAATGAATATTTAAAGCAATGAAACACTGACTGAAGCAATAAAGGGAGAAGGACACATCCGTAATTTGGAAAAACACACACACACTCAGCCACACTAACATGCAGGGTTGTGTTAATATGCAACACCAACACTTGTCTAGTATCCTGCAAACCAGTTCAGCTGGTTTGACTGAAGCTCAGCCTGCGTCTATTTGCACGGATGAGAAAAGATTTACATGATTACAAAGTTAAAGGTTTTTATTTAAAATGTGGAACAATTCAGGATGACCCCCATGCTTGTTGTTCCAGCATTGCCAGGCTGAGGAGTCCCCCGTGTTTCCATCAGGATGAAGAACATCTATTGATTTCTTTAGATATTTAGCTGTAAAGTAGAATAAGCTAATATTTAAACAATAATCTTTGACTCATTGATTGCTCGTCCCGGGGGAGGGATCTCTCTTTCATGTGGATCCCCACGAGATTTCTTATTTTTTCCCCTCTGATGGGTTTTTTAGGAGTTTTTCCTCACCGAGAAGGAGAGTCTAGGGGCATAAATGTGCTAGTCTTGTTTATTTAGCATTTGTTTTTTTTTTTTGTTTGTTTTTTTTGCTGTGTATTTGTGTTAACACATTCCTCTTTTTCTTTTGAAGCCCATCGAGACAGAAATTCTGTGATTTTGGGCTATACAAATAAAATTCAATTGAATTGAAAAAAAATTATTTTAGCCGTGATTGAACATTGTGATCTTAGACCCCTCTTCTTCTTTTGGCATTTTCCTTCAGGGGTCGCCACAGCAAGTCAGTTTCTTCCATCTAACCCTATCTGCTGCATCCTCTTTGGTCACGCCAACTATCTTCATGTCTTTTTTCACTGTATCCATGAACCTCCTCTTTAGCCTTCCTCTAGTCCTCTTTCCTGGTGGTTCCAAACAATGCACCCTTCGTCCAGACCATCTCAGTCTGGCCTCTCTGACTTTATCTCCAAAACCTCTAACATGTGCTGTTCCTCTGATTTCTAACCCTGTCCATCCTGGTGATTCCCAGAGAGATCCTCAGCATCTTCATCTCTGCTGCCTCCTCTTCCACTGGTTAAATACATTACATTAAAAGCCACCCTGTTGAAGAGATGCAATTTTCTGGTGCAATATTTTTGCTTAAAATTGTGACACATTTACTGCATTGGATTTTTTTGGACTCTATTTTTTGTATTTTTGAGAGATAATTGAAGCAATTTTTGCACATTTTGTACATTATTACCATATTGTGGTAGACTGGTGACTTTACCAGGTTGTACCCCGCCTTTCACATAATTCCAGCTAGTATAGTATTCAGCAGCTCCTGTGAATCTGAGTTTAAAGCTAATTAGATGGAAGGACTCTGTAATCTTCTACATCTCACTAAAAGTCACATTAACCAAAACATTTCAATACTTTTAAGTTCTTCTGGGAATTTGTTGATGTGTGCTTGAGGTCATTCTCAGTTTCAGACAAATATCTGAAACTGCATTCCTTTAAAGTCCATGGCGTCAGATAAAATTTAAACTAATCCACCACGACTGTGGTTGAAATTTCATTTCTGTGTAATGATCATTCAGTGTGGTTTGTGCAAGAGATTCTTCCAGAAGTCTTGTGGGATTTTTCAGATATTATTTTGTCGACCATAGAGATAGGACATAGACGAGGTCCTCTTCCTGAAATGTTTTCAAAGTGGTCAAACTTGTTTTGTTGTTTTTAAATTATGATGAACTTTAACCTTCAGCTCCCCGAGTGGGGTGGAGGCTTGAAACACTGGCCTTTCTGTGTGGAGTTTGCATGTTCTCTCCATGTATGCATGAGTTTCCTCCCGGTATTGACGTTCCCTCCCACCGTCCAAAAACATGCATGTTAGGTTGATCGGCCGCTATAAAATTGCCCGTAGTAGTGTGTGGATGGTTGTGTTTGGTGACCCAGGGACAAACTGGCGACCTGTTCGGGGTGCACCCTGCCCATTACCTTGAATAGGATAGACTCCGGACCCCTATGAAGCCCCAGTAGTGATAAGCGGTTCAGAAGATGAATGAATGAATGCTTTGATTTCATTTATCAGGTTAACAGAAGGTACGTTTGAGAGTGAATTTGGTTGAGGGTTGGGTGGTCGCCGTTGAAAAAAAACCCCACGTGTTTAGAAGTTTTGAGAAATAGAGAAACTCAAAGTGAAATTTTACCAGGTTTAATCGCTGTGTTGAATCAGAAACATGCAATTGTTACGTGCCAACAAAAGAGCACAAAATTGAGTTCAACAGGTGGGTAAAAATCATTGTCTGCTGTTATGGCAACAAAATGCACTGCCAGTCTTTTTTATCTTCAAAAAAAGTCATAAAAAAGAAATTTCTGAGAAACATTTTTAGCACGAACACACACTTAGCACACTTTCTCTACATTCAAGACACTGGAATACACCAGAGAAAAATAATTTGAGTTCAAATGTGCAAGTTGTTTTTAAACCAGGAGAAAAAAGTTGGAAACCAGCAGGAGAGAGCGAAGGCGGAGGTGAAACTCAGAGGTAGACGCTTCATAATTCTCTGTGGGAAATCCATGTAAACGATCAGAAATGCAGATTGAAACACGTCTTTCACTGTCTACAGAAAAATAAAGTGGCCAGTTGTGGAAATAACTGCACAAAAGTTACTTTTTCATCTGGTTTAGTGTCTGACTTTTGCTGATTGGTGGTTTCCAAAAAATCGTACTTTAACCGAGGTCTTTAGTCAGATTTAAGAGGTTAAATCTAAAAAAATGTTGCTGGTGTCATGATTGGGAGCCAAGGCCAAAAATATATCCTTGACACAACAAACTGCTCAGATGAAGAAATCAAAAGCAGCTTTATTAGATTGATAAAAAGTTCAGATAAAGAAGACAAAAACAGGTTAATTTAGGCTTGTTCCAGCCGGGTTGTGCAACAAGTCACACCTGAAACCCATCTATTCATCTGCTGCAGCATAAATGGATCAGTTTTTCACACACTCTTCGCCAGATCGTTTGTTTACCATGCTTGACCTTGTTATCCATTTTTGGTTCCAGCTCCTTCATCAGAACCTGCCTAAATAATCTGTTTTTGTCTTCTTTGTCTGAACTTTTTATCAATCTAATAAATCTGCTTTTGATTTCTTCATCTGAGCCTGTCTGTTGTGTCAAGGGTATATTTTTGGCCTTAGCTCCACATCATGACAGAACGATCTGGCATAGGGGGTCATTTATGCTGCAGCAGATGAGTAGATGAGTTTCAGGTGTGACTTGTTGCAGCTCCTGGCTGGGTCCGCCCAATTTCACACACACAAACAGACAAACAGGGACAAGAGGGTGGGGGAAAACAGGACACAGATGGAACAGACTACCCTCCTGACAGCTGGACTACAGGAGATGGTGTTTATTGCCCAACAATAACTCATTAAAATAGTTTCAGAGTGACTCCTAACAAGTGACACTAGTTTGATGTACAGATAACAAAATACAAAGAAACTGTTGTGATGAAACTTTATGTGTGTGTTGTTAACGTCATAAGACCTGATGAAGTAACTGTGAAAACAGATCATCAGAAAATCGTTGAGGTATGAAAAAGACAATTTGCTGTTTCAATTGATCTGTACTCTGGAGACTTTGTGTGAGTGTGTAACACGATTGCCTCCAGGTGTATTGGGTGATGGATCAGCTTTCGTACGGTATGTTTCTGGCTCTTATGCTTCCTGTGCTGAGAGAAAGTAGAGCTGGAAAACCACCGGTTACAGACGACTCATTCTCAGGTCCAATTTCACTTCAGAAAACCGGTTTTGACATTTCGGACTGTCATTTTTACTTAATTATTTATTTTCTTAAGTAATTAAACACGCTCATTGTGAATTCACTGCAAAATACAGCAATGACGTACTCAGATTACAAATGTGGATACATTTTTCTTTCATTGCATATATAGTTTATATGACGGCTAAAGTAAGCAAAAAATTTGGGCGTGCACATTCAGACGTTTTGTTTTGTTTCATCTTCTCAACCACTTATCTTTAATGGCTTCTGTCCTGAAGCGGAGTGCAGGTGAAAAGAGGAGGACCCATTTGCAGACAGAAAACATGGTTTATTTGAATTTGGCTGTTCATTAATAATGTGGGGAAAAAAGACGTGTCAGTGACATGGTAAAAGGTTATTGCAACAATGTGTATTTGGTCAGGCAACCAGGGGAGACCTGGCTGGAAGGGATTGTATGACCCCACAGGGAAGTCCGGGGCGATTGCCCTTAAATAGGTGGCAGGGTGCACAGATGTGTGGAATGTGTAATCATCCTCAGGTGACCCCAATCAGGTTGACGAGAAACATCCAGCGCTCCCTCTGGCGGTAGGCGAGGGGATCATGACAGCATCGCAGCGGATGCCAGAGGTTGAAGTAAGGTGAGAGGCACGGTACATCCCAAACAGGTTGCCAGTCTGCTGCGCGGCCACGCACACACTCATTATTAGGGGTAATTTCATCACGGCCAATCAACCTAACTTGTATGTTTTTGGAGGGCTGGGAGGAAACTGGAGTACCAAGAGAAAACCCACACATACACAACATGCAAACTCAATGCAGAAAAGCCAGTTTGTCTAATCTCATCCCGCCTGGGACTTGAACCCTGACCTTCTTGCTGTGAGGCCACTGTGTCACCTATGTTAAAACGTAACTCTATTTTCTTTTTTGCATGATAACTTCCTGTTAGCAACACATTTAAAAAAAGGGATTGAACAATCACAATGAGTTGCGTCAGCTTTCAGCAATGATTGTGAAAGTTGAGTAAACATTTACTTGATCCTCGTACGTCATATTACAATGGTACCATTCAGCATTAGCCATCACTGAACATGTCGCTGAAGCTGTCCATAAATGCTGTTTTTTTTTTGTTTTTTTAAATCAGCACACTATTGTTAACCAGATCAGAGCGGGTAGCAAACTCCTAGTCTGCTACTAGGAGCAAGCAAGTTCCTAGTCTCTGATATTCTTCATTCATATGTCAATAAGAGCATTCTGATTCTGAAACTGAGTTACATTTATTGGCTTGGCTGGTTTAGCAGCCCCAATGCCAAGTAAACATTGCAAACAATGAGTGATATTACAAGTTTACATTTCTGTTCACTGACATCATTTTTCTCGCACAATATTACAAAAGTTAAAGAGCCAAAAAAAAAAAACCTCCAGAAAAACCCAAATTGTCAGTCAGTTGGTCATGTTCTTATCCATCAGTCCCTTTCAGAGTTGCGGGAGCCCATCCTGGCTAATTTAAAGCAAAGGGTAGGGTACACCCCGAACAGGTCGCCAGTCTGTCGCGGGGCCACACACATACAACCATCCACACACACACACTCATTCATAGCGGCAATTTGGCACCGGCCAATCAACCTAGCATGCATGTTTTTTGGAGAGTGGGAGGAAACCGGAGTACCCGGAGGAAACCCATGCAGACACGGGGAGAATATGCAAACTCCACACAGAAAGGACAGTGTTCCAAGCCTCGTCCCCACCCAGGACTTGAACCCACGACCTTCTTGCTGTGAGGCCACTGTGCTACCCACTGGGCCACCGTGCTGCCCCAAATTGTATTTGTCCAAATTTAATTTTTCTTCACACAATTGAACATTTTCATAGTTTATTTAATTTTCAAATTTATGTTTTTTATGCTTTCTTTAAGCAATGCAATTTTTTTATGAAGTTTTTACTGTAAATAATATTTAACAGTGTTCGGTTGCTCGCTTGAGGAACTGGAGGCACTCACTCGGACCCAGTGAAATACAGAGAGGCCAGTTTGGTGTTCTTCACTGCCGCCTGGCTTTGTGACCCATTCTGGACTCCAGCTTTTGGGTTGCCACGTTGGGTTGCAACCTGGGTCACCTGTGGATAGGGGCGAGGGGCTATTGAGATATTAAAAACCTGGTGTTTGCGCTGCAACACCCGAATTTTCCTTCGGGGATTAATAATGTATATTCAATTTAATTTAATTTAAAGAATCACACACTTTTACTCCAGTAAACACAAAACCTCTTTGCATGTCCACAAAAAGTTGACACATCGTTTCCTTTTAGTTTTAAAAAATGTAATCAAATTTAATGTCCTACAAATGTGCTTTGGAATCAATCTATTTTTGATCCTCCATATTGTTTGATTGTGTTTTTTTATCTGTAAAAAAAACTGTCAAAATCTTTAAATGAATTGGACAGACTGGTAACCTGTCGAGGTTGTACCCTGCCTGATACTCTACATAATAAGCTCTGACATTCCTGCAACATATTGTTGGATTAAAAGGTTAAAAATGGATGAGTAGATAGATGAACTTGAGTTACCATTTAATTAAAATAATTTATTGAACTATTAACGATTCTTAAAGTAACATTAGGTATAAATCCGGGTAATCCTGGGTGGACTATAGCTCTCGGTAATTTAGAATTTTCATTGAAAACCACTGGACCAACTGCTGCAATCTATTTGCATTCACAGTTTTACATCACTGCAGTGCAAACCAGAGATGAACAGATAGAAGGAAGAGAGGGAGAAAAAATGAAAAGAAGAAAGAAACAAGAGCCAGAAGCTGAGAGGTGATGGAAATGACAGATGGAGACTGAAATGTGCATCATCCTTCTTCTGAATAAGCTTAGAAACAAACCAAAACTTGACAGATATACAGATTATATATCAGAGACATCACATTTGATATTAGTCAGATTCAGTGATAGATGTGCAAATGATATTCGCTCATCAGGGATTCCGATCAAACTAAATGGGAAATGAAAGCATTAAAGTTACATTGGAATAAAAGAGGGAACATGAATTTATGACTACTATTTCTTCCGAAGCTCATTTGCTAAAGAAATTTAAAATCCAGCTTGTTTGTGGCACATAGAAAAAACAAAAAAAAACAGGGTACATGTTTCTGAACCAGATGATGTCCTGTTAGCCACCCACAGCTGACAGTTGTGACACATAACCCCAAATGGCCACTTAAGACTTGTGGAGACACATGTTAGTGCTGGAAATCCACTTAAAATGTTTTTAAATCGGGTGTGAATGACCTTGGAGACTGAGGTTGTTTCATTTAAAGTTTCTGGGTGAGATGCTTGTTAGACAATCTCCCATTGCATTCTGGGAAAAATCTGCTGATGGAGGCACAGATGGAATTTAACCAACATTCTTGCAAGAAAACAAATGAAGGAACATCTTTTTTGGTACTCATTCCTGAATTGGATGTACACCTTGTATCCTTCCTGTACTTCTCTTCTTTCATTTTTCCCTCCACATCCTGCCGTAGCATGCCTTTGTTTAGCTTACATTCATCTTTTATTTCTTGGTATTGAGGAACATGCATAAAGGTCACAGGGTGAAACAGGAAGATCAGTTTGCTGCAGGATAAACTCAAGTTCAGAAACAAACAGTCAAATTTTTAGAAACTAAATATCTCTGAAGGGAAGAAAAAAACAATGAAAAATTGCATTTTAAGCAGTTTGACTCTGACAGCTGAAATGTTAGCCTGGCAAGACAGGAAACTGCAAGTCAGCAGAAACCGGAAGTCCTCTCTGTATGTCCAACATGATGACATTTACCCCCCCTTTCAGAGTAGAAGTCCTCTTTGCAGCGGTTGGGAATCTGCAGTAATGCTCATGCCTTTTAAAGGAGAGCAGTGACATTATTGTATCAGAGGAAGGATAAGCTGCTTGGGTTTCTGAGAGTCGGAAGGGAAAACTCTAGCTTAAGTCATTGACTTCATCATCGAGTTTGACCAATCGGTGCAGAATGTCCCCTCAGGGGACGCGATTTAGCTGTAATTATTTTGGGAATCTCCTCTCAGGGATAATCTTCTGACCTTTTCTGCTCAGTGAATGGCGGAAATGAGCATTTTTATACAATACATTAAAAAACAAAACCCAACATTAATTGTATTGAAATACAATCTAGTTGCTCTTTTTTTTTTAAAGTATAATTTCGTAACAACTTCTGTTATTGACATATTTGCTGCTTTTGTTTTTGGACACATTTTTCAAAAACACGTTTTTTTTTTCCCCAATAATCTTCGGTTGCATCCCTGAAAAACAACAAAAGTAACACATTATGACAGATAGAAAATGGGGTTTTTGCAAGGTGATTTCCAAAGAGCTATTAGGTGAAAACCTTGCCATATCTCAGCATGAAGATCAGTGCGTCTTAAAACCTCTGAGAAAAATTGAACAAGTGTAGAGCAGACGAATTTCTACGGGTGTATGTTGTTTAAGGGAAAAAAAAAATCTGCGGTCAGCCTGTCTTTGAATGAAACAAAAACAAAAGTTTATTATTTTGCTGTGAAGGGGATTAAAATACCTCATAGTACGAAGCTGTACATTGATAATAGTTAAATAAATGCGGGCCACGTAGTGATCCCTGAGGAACGCCCCAAACATTCAATGTTGTAATTGTAAACACTCTGAAATTTTTAAAGCTTATCAGATGAGTTTGGATCATATTTATCAAAGTTTGATCTTCAAACGTAACAACCTAATGATGTTCAGAACATCATGATGCTTCTGATGACCACCGATAGCAAGATTCAGTGCATGAAAACAGTCACCGAATTTGTAGAGTTGGTTGACAAATACAAAAGCTGATAAAAACTGGGTTTGCAAAAAAGTCATTTTTTTTATTTCAGAAAACCAAAGTGTGCCCAACAAACACAAGTGAAGTTCCAATAAAATGTTTTGAAAGCGATGATTTCCCCAGCTCTAGAAATAGCTGTATTGCAGAATGAGGCCGGGTTTTATGAGGATTAACATTTCAAGGGGTTGCAAAAGGTCAGATATTCCCTGTGGTTTCTGGCGATTTAAATCATTTGTCCTGGATGAAGGCTTTTTTTTTTACATTTCAAACAGCTGGAAATGACTAAAATGGTTGTGGACAGACGTCAGTAAATCTGCTTATAGATTAATGGAAAAGAACATAGCTTTTCTGATGCTGTGGTTTTTTCTGAACACAAAGTCCTGTCAATTTTACAACCAATCAAACAACCGTTTGCTGATTTTCACCAATTAATTTACAAGTTGTTGATTATTACTTATCAACTTGAACAAGTTCCAACACATATGAGGCTATAGATTTGCTTCTCGAAATCCTCATAATCTCCACATGTTCATTGGACGAGTTTGAACGTGCAAGAAAAGCAAACTAATTTATTCTGTTATTCTCTTTTCACAACATTTCTAACTCAGAGATATGCCTCCATTACTAAGCAGTGTTTGCAGTCAGAGGAAGAGAAAGAAAGTTAGATAATCTCAGCTTTGTAGCTTGACACTTGAAGTCAAAGTCTTCGATTTGGCAAAGAAACACCTCTGCATCGTAATATGTACCTCATAATAAAAATGTAGTGAATCCTAGAATGTAGTGAATGAGAGAGACCCAAATAGAAAAGTGAGGTTACAGGAAGATAAGGAAGGTGGAAGATTATAAGTACTTAGGATCAACATTCCAGAGCAATGGAGAGTGTGGAAAAGAGGTGAAGAAGTGTGTGCAGACAGGCCTGAATGGTTGGAGAAAAGTATATCAGGGGAACAACACACATGTTAGAGGTTAAAGGTTTTGGAGATAAAGTCAGAGAGACCAGACTGAGATGGTTTGGACATGTGCATAGGAGAGAGAGAGAGTACATCGGAAGAAAGATGCTGGATTTGGAACCACCAGGAAAGAGGACTAGAGGAAGACCAAAGAGGAGGTTCATGGATGCAGTGAAGGAAGACATGAAGATAGTTGGTGTGACCGAAGAGGATGCAGCAGATAGGGTTAGATGGAAAAAACTGACTTGCTGTGGTGACCCCGGAAGGGAAATGCCGAAAGAAGAAGAAGTAAAAATGTAGTGAATCAAAATGGGTTCATGTAGTCGGAATTCACCGATGCTATTTCCTTTTTTAATAAAATTCTAGCCACCTTGGAAACATCACTCTTATTGTGTCCCAGGCGGTATGACTGCGGAAAGCAACTTGCTCCTCTTCATCATTATTCTCTTCTTTCCAGTGTCTTTTAGTGTCTTTGGTGTTTAAGGTTTGAGGTAAGATGAGCTGAGTAGGAAATATCTCCTTCTTCACCTCCGGTAAGACGAGATGCAACCTACCCCTCTCCCTGCACTCCTCTCCTTTTGCTCTTTTTCTGCATCTGACCGGTGGCTGTTGGCTAACCAACCCCAACCTGCTGGCAATTATCCCAAATGAAGAGGAGGAAGGCGATCACACTCTCTGTTAAAAGAGAGGTTTCAGCTTGCAGGATGTGTTTACACACATACACACACCAACCGGTTCTCATGCTTAATGCTAATACAAGTGCATCTGTAACCTCCAACCCTGCCTGTCTCACCTAATAGGAAACAAAAACCGTGAGGTGAGGATGATGAAGATGGAGAAGTGTTACATTAAACCAGCAGCACTTCATTCCTACAAGTCCGTGTATGTAGGTTTAATTCTTGCTGAGTACAGATGGATGTTTAAATGTTAAAATGACTTGGATGACGGTGTCGTTCACAGCTCAGTGACAGTGCTTGTGTGTGTTCAACTTGATATTCCACTGGTCTGTTATCCGACTCCATCCAAGAAGTCTTTTAGGAGCGTTCATCCTTGTTCCAATGCACCACTTCAGATTAATTTGCTCTCAACATTCAACGTTAATGCACGCGCATTCAAATCAAAGCAGCGTGATTCATTGTGAATAGAAGTGACCATGTCTCGACTGCAACATGATTAATCAGTTTTCTTATGTAAATATAGTTATAAATATGCATAATTGGCACCTGGATGAGATTATAAGTTGCATCCATGGGCAGAGGAGAGTTGTTGCTATGGAAACACATACCATAAAAGAGAAGAGGAAAAAATAACTCTCCACCAGGAACATTTACTAGAATGATAACCTTTTCTTTCTTATCATTCAAAGCTCTGAATATTGAATTGGGGGGATGTGTGACTTCAGGAAAGATGGAGGGAATTACTCCAGTGGTTGTCGTTTCTCAGGAACAACAACCAACTCAAGGCATAGCTAACCTTTTATATATCTGAGTTTATGTAAAACTAATCCGAACATCTCTTAATGCAAGCCAAACTGAATACCTAATTAAAATAAAATGGAAAATCCAGGTTTAATCGAGCATGCGATAACACGACTATCCACTTCAGCTGAGTTAACATCCTATCAAACAATCACAAGGAGGCAAGTCAGTGTATATAAGCTCAAATCAGACATAACTGTATTTTCTAATAAATACAACAATAAAATATACTAGGCAGGGCAAGTTTATTTGTATAGCACAATTCATACAAAATGTAATTCAAAGTGCTTCAAAAATAGAAAAAATCCATTAAAATCATAAAACATAGATCAAAATGTTAAAAAAAATACAATAGATAAAAAGAATAATCAATCAAATTCACTGTTTTTAGCCTAGATTTGAACATCGTCACAAAAAAAGTGGAAGATTTTAAGTACTTAGGATCAACAGTCCAGAGCAATGGAGAGTGTGGAAAAGAGGTGAAGAAGCGTGTTCAAGCAGGCTGGAAATGGGTGGAGAAAAGTATCAGGTGTGATGTGTGACAAGAGACTGTGGCACTGAGTCTAGAGACTAGAGACTGTGGCACTGAGGAAAAGACAGGAAGCAGAGATGGAGGTAGCAGAGATGAAGATGCTGAGGATGTCTCTGGGAGTGACCAGGATGGACAGGATCAGAAATGAGTATATCAGAGGAACAGCACATGTTAGAGGTTTTGGAGATAAAGTTCGGATTTATCTAACAGGCCAGACTGAGATGGTTTGGACATGTACAGAGAAGAGAGACCGAGTACATCGGAAGAAGAATGCTGGATTTGGAACCCCCAGGAAAGAGGCCTTGAGGAAGACCAAAGAGGAGGTTCATGGATACAGTGAAGGACGACATGAAGATAGTTGGTGTGACAAAAGAGGATGCGGCAGATAGGGTTAGATGGAAGAAACTGACTTGCTGTGGCGACCCCTGAAGGGAAATACCAAAAGAAGAAGAAGAAGAAGATTTGAACATCGTGACAGTAGAGGCCTGTCTCACGGCCTCAGGAAGTTTGATCCAGACTTTTGCAGTATACAATTGAAATGCAGCTTCTCCATGTTTAGTCCTGACAAGAGACACAAGCATGACCGGTTCCAGAGATTCACAGAGTTCTAGATGGTTCATAAGGCACTAACTTATCACAGATGTACTTTGTTGCTATACCATGAAAAGACTTAAACACAAGTAGACTAGCTTTAAAGTCTATTTTCTGAGCCACAGCTACTAATTCCTTTTAATTCTGACTAGAAAGCAAGATACATACAGTACATAGCCCAAACCTTCACTAAGCTTTTACTTACTGCTTTTGCATAAAAACAATTACTGTTTTAAATAAATACCAATAAATTGGCTTACTGCAAAGTGCCCAAATCAATATAAACTTCCAAATTGTCTAAACCTTGTGAAGACAAGAATTCAGGCTGGTAGTGATGGTTCACACTCACTTCCTTCTATGCTTACACAACACTAAACAATTCGTCGTTGTAAATGAGAAGTTGTTCTCAATCAACCTACCTAGTTAATGAATAAAAGTAAAAAATCATCAACAAGGAAGTTGTGCTCATGACACATTAATATGGAATCACGTGGTTGACACTTGGTCAATAAAACATTCCATTCACTGTAACATATTTGCATATATTTTGCATCTCTTGGTGCTAAAAGTAGAAATATCCTGGTTCCTCATTCTCTAATCTCTCACAGGTTTTGTGTTGGAGTTTTTTTTTTTTTTTTTACAAGCAGGCAAAAAACTTTTCACAAGACCAGTTAATTGTTGAAAGAGATGTGGATACCATCAGTGGAGTTGGACCCTAGGTTAAAAAGGTCTCTACGTTAGAATGCTATGAAATAACCTTAAACACATCAGGGAGATCAAAGTCATAAAACCTGTTTCAGACGGGACATTTTAATGTCTTCTACCTGGTGGGTGGGGTTCAACGCTTTCAGGAGACATTCCTTTATTTATCGTGTCTTCATCACTCCATCCATCTCTCCATCTCACTGTCTGTCCGTCTCTCTCTGCAGCTGCCAGCTGGCAGCACCTCTGTGGGCTCATCAATAAGACTGACAGATTGGAGATTGATGACACCGGCTAACAGAGAAGAAGCTGTCCGTCTGACAGATTATCCTCCTGTAGAGACGCAGCCAGCTCTGTGATTTTGCTGCATGCGAGTGGAAACAAAATTCAGGGAGTTGAAGCTTTAGTTGCCAGCTTAATACTTCCCTTATTTTTTTTTTACCAGTTAGGGGTTGTGTTGTGCGATGCTAAGCTAAGCTAGGCTAACAAAGACTTCTGCTGGACTGTGACTGTTTTGTTGTTTGAAAGTTCTCTTTCATAGATGGACAGACATACATTGACATCTGTCTTAATTTGAACTTCATAAAGAACTTGAAATGAGAAAAAAAAAAAAAAAAGTTCAATGTTGCTCCAAATTTGGGGATCAGGGAGCAGACAAAACATGAGAAGCACGGTTGAGGAAGGCAGAATTTATAAGAAAGGAGGCTAAAACAAACAAAATAAAGAGCATGGAGGGAAACAAGAGATTGGTTATTGGTGGTTACTGCAGTAAATTCACAACCATCTTCTATCGAACAACAAACATGGCTTTGCTTTGTTGTATCTTCTGAGCTCCGTGCAGTGTCTTCTTCTTCTTCTTTCGACATTTCCCTTTAGGGATCGCCACAGCAAGTCAGTTTGTTCCATCTAACCCTATCTGCTGTATCCTCTTTGGTCACACCAACTATCTTGAAGTCTTCATTCACTGCATCCATGAACCTCCTCTTTGGCCTTCCTCTAGTCCTCTTTCCTGGTGGTTCCAAATCACCACCAGTATACGTCTTTGAATTTCACAAATCTTGTGCTCTAATATGCATGGTCAGGTTTTAATGATGCTATGTTTTATTGCGGGCTGCTTGGTGGCACAGTGGTTAGCACAGTGGCCTCAGAGCTAGAAGGTCGGGGTTTGGAGCTCTGGGTGGGGCAAGGCTTGAAATACTGGAGCTTGTAGCTTGAGGAGCTTGCATCTTCTCCCGGTGTATTCCTCCCGGTCCCCTAAAACATGCATGCTAGGTTGATTAGCCAGTATGAAATTGCCCCTATGGATGAGTGTGTGGCCCCACAACAGACAGAGGTGTACCTCGAACAGGTGAAATCAGCCAGAATAGACTCCAGCACCCCTTGCTAACCATTAGGGATAAGCAATTCAGAAGACGAAACAAAACATTTTATTGCTATTGATAATCAAATGTAGGAAAAACCAATTGGAATTTCCTGAAACGTTCTCAAATAGAGAGCCTAGCCCTATCACTGCAGAGTCGAACCAACATTTTTGATCTTGTGTGCAATGCAAGAAAATATTTACTGAACCTTCTTTTTTTTCCTCTAAAATACTCACGTATTTCTTACAAAAAGCACACCCACCACATACAACCTTAGAGGTTACAGTTTACTAGCCATCATTTGTTACTGGGTGGGCTTTTTGTTGGTAGGTAAACAAAAACAGGGGGTCACACCATGTCATGCCTTGACAGCAGAGCCCCGCTGTCGGTGTGAACGTGTTTGTAGAGCTGGTTGGATGGATAGCAGAGATGCGAGATTGTGTGACAAAATATTTCAG
Source organism: Neostethus bicornis (assembly GCA_902685375.1). Lineage (NCBI taxonomy): Eukaryota > Metazoa > Chordata > Actinopteri > Atheriniformes > Phallostethidae > Neostethus > Neostethus bicornis. The sequence goes on along the minus strand of CACRXE010000076.1, from coordinate 4,822,087 downwards.
GTCAGATCTAAACCCTGATACCTTGAGGTCTATAGAAACTAAATTGCGACGATCATAACCACAGGACATTCATACAGCAGAGGTTGAAACCAGACATAAAAACGCACAACGACACCTGACATTTGTCTGTGTCGTTGGCATCACGTGATGCCAGCATGCAGGGAATCTGGCAGCAAACAGAGTTATAGTCAATATTTGTGAAGATAAACCTGCTGATTCTGCGTTTAGGGCCTATTTGTGTTCCCTTTAGGTCGGCAAATATTTACTTTCATTTCTTATGTTCTCATGTCTTTTGGGTTATTAGGCAATTCATTCACTAAAAGGCCAGCGTAAAGTTCAGAATCCACCTGCAGGTTTTGATTTATGTCTCAGACAACAAGAGCTTTGGTAGCTATAAGGGAGATCAGGTTGAGCTACATTTTCACGGGAGACATAATGATGCAGTAAGGGGTTCAGGCAAACACATACACAACTCCACCTCCCTTTTTTTTTTTTTTAACCAGCAATGTTGTGGTTTGAAAAGATACTGCGATTTTTGGTGCAACAGCTCAAGAAAATAATTGAAGCTTGAGACGCAAAACACAGTGATCCATATCTGTCCATAATATTGATGCATAAATATTCCAGATCATTGTGGCTGAATCAGCCTTGCTACTGATTTTCTGTGTTTGCAATTGTCATAGCTGACTCAATTTATATTTAGTGAGACATACTTTATGCTACCTGTGAAGATTCATGTGAAACAACAATGTCTACAACAGGGGTGGGCAAACTTTTTTAATTCGCGGGCCACATTGAGTTCTAACATTTGACAAAGGGGCCGAAACAGGAGCAAACAGATGTCAGGCTTAGGTAACAGCTAGATCAGACCGATGGCATGGCATGCTAGATTTTAAACATGCGTGCTATATGTTACATCAAGAGCGTGAAATTTCAAATATAACATACTAGGTCTGAAATCTAGTGCAATAGCGCTTAAAAACGTGCATTGAGTGTTGCTACATTTGAAATCTAAGCGTTTGATGTAACATTTTTCTTGTTTTTAACATCTAACACGCTTGTTTACGTGCGTGTATTTGGCCCGATAGCTTTCCATATCATAGAGTGTGCCATCTAGCGAGGAAACATCAGTATTGCAAGTGAAATAAAACACTGACAAAGTTTATTTAAATAATTATTTCAAGTTTGGCGGGCCGGATTAAACTGTTTAATGGGCCGCAGTTTGTCTCCATCGTCTTCCACTTATCTGGGGCTGGGTTGCGGGGGTAACAATCCCAGACGAGAAAACCCAGGCTTCTCTGACACCGGTTGCATCCTCCAGCTCATTCGGGAGGATCCCGAGGTGTTCCCCGGCGGCTGCGAGATATAGTCTGAAGCTTGCCTCTTGGTCTCCTCCAGTGGGACGTGCCCGAAACTCCTCACCAGCGAGGCGCTCGGGAGGGAGGTATCCTAATCGGAAGCCCAACCATCCCATCTGGCATCTCTGGACCCAGAGGAGCAACGGCTCAACTCCGAGCTAATATTGGGTGGCAGGGCTCCTCACTGTATCTCTGAGCGAGAGCCCAGCCTGATGTCATTGATGTGTCACCTTAACCATGCTTTTTTTTTCATTTATCAGGGATCAGGTCACATGAGGTCACAGCAGACTAAACCCGGACTTTCAATAAACGTTGGAGTGTTATCCGCCAAGCTATCCGAAGCTGCCGTGCCATTATTAAAATCATTCATTGATTTGGGACATTGTATATTTAATGGTGAATAAGTCTTGGTTTTATACAAAATTGACTTAAAAAGGAGGTTAGAGAGCATAAAAGGAGACTGAAGGACATTATTAACCATCCCGCAGCAGTCAACCCTTAGTGCGGTAGCTGAAGTCATCATTTTGTGGAAGCTCGGTTAACACCAAGTTTGCATTTTCAGATGGAAACAAATGGAAAAGCATTGTTTTGAGTGTTGGAAAAATGCTGCTTTGGTCTCAAAGGAAGAAAGAGCAGAGAAAAAAGATGCAGATTTAATCATTTTAATGCGGACACGCTCAGAAAATCTGCAGTGTTTGTTTTTTCTGCTGACCGTCACGGTCATGAAACTTCTCATGAGCTGAAAACAATCATCGAAAAAATGTTGTCCTTCCCCCACACCGCCATCTTTAGCTCACAAGGAAAGGGATTCCCCGGCTTAGATGGTTTCTTCATCCCTCCTCTAGTTCTCTGCTGGGGTTCACTCATTGTTTTCCACTTCCTTCCTGTGTATATGTCTGGATGTGTGTTTACGGGTGTCTTCCCAAGGGGGTGCCTATAGCAGCAGGAGCACAGCCCTTACCCTTCCTGTTTCATCCTAAAAACACAGCAAAGGAAATGATGACATCACATCCTTTCTTGAAAGGAAGTGACTCATATCTGGATGTTGTTGACTGGATGTTAATTACAGTAGAAAGAAATGTGTGAATAAAGTTGAGTAAATTAAACGAACAAATAACAATTGGCTTGTAATTTGTTAATTTAACTACAATTTTGGTCCCAAATCTTTTGTGTGTTTTTTCTCTACACATGAGTTGTATATTTTTTTTTTTTTATTATTTTGAATTACTCTATTCATCCCTCACCGGGGAAATTTGTTTGCTGCACTCCTTACACCGCAGCAGGCTGCCCTTCAACGGCGCCAATGGTGAGAGAAGCGGGGGTTAGGTGTCTTCTCCAAGGACCCTAGACGTGCTCTCCGTGGGACGCGAACCCGCGACCTTCCGGACCGCGGGCGAACGCGCTAACCACGCGGCCACCGTCTCCACCAGATTCATGTGAAACAACAATGTCTACAACAGGGGTGGGCAAACTTTTTTAATTCGCGGGCCACATTGAGTTCTAACATTTGACAAAGGGGCCGATAGACATCTTTTGCCTATTGTTTCCCATGTTTCCTACATTTGTGCTCCCTTGACATCATTTCCCATGATGTTACACTCTTTAATTAGTGCTCGGCCACAGTAAACAACTTGTGGCATTTGGCAAGCATTAGGTCAAGCATTTTTAAAATCTCTATAGTGATTACATATTGTTTTATTCAACGTCAATATCTACTTACAAGCTGACCGCACGTTACAATATTTATGTTTCTTGTGACAGCTGTGCATCGGAATAAATAGCTCTTATAAAAAATGGAATGATAGCACATGTTTCTCTCAATGGTTAGTCAAGCTTATAGAGAAACGAAAGGTTATTAAAGTCATTTGAACCAAATCATCTCAGATGCAAAATCACAACTTTTGTTGAGATTAAAATAGATTAAATAAGAGCAAAATTTGTTATGTAGCATACTGTATGTGCTGGAATCACTCATATCAAAACCAACTTTCTGTTCCGTCATCTTCCGCTCATCTGGGCCACGGCTGCATCCTCCAGCTTACCCAGAAAGATGCCGAGTCGTTCCCCGGCCAGCTGTGAGACATAATCTCTCCAGCTGGTCCGGGGTCTGCCTCTCAGTCTCCTCTTGGTGGAACGTGCCTAAAGCACCTCACCAGCGAGGTGTCGCGGGGGGCATCCTGACCAGATGCCCGAACCACCCCATCTGGCTGCTCTCAACCTGGAGGAATAGCGGCTCGACACCGAGCTCCCCCAGGATGGCAGAGCTCCTCACCCAATCTCTGAGTGAGAGCCCAGACAACCTGCAGAGGAAGCTCATTTCGGCTGCTTGTACCCGCGATCACATTCTTTCGGTCACCACCCACAGCTGGTGACCATGGGTGAGGGTAGGAATGTAGATCGACTTGTAAATCGAGAGCTTTGCTTTTTGGCTCACCTCTCTCTCCAAACCAACTAAAATATAAATTTCAGTTTCAAATGTGATATAATTTTATTTATGGTTGCAATTAATTTATGACGACACAAGATCAAGTTTTTTTATTTTTATTTTAAATGTCGACAAACTAACTGTGTGGAGTTTGCATGTTCTCCCCATGTATGTGTGCGTTTTTTCCGGGTACGCCGTTGTCCTCTCACCCTCCATAAAACATGCATGTCAGGTTGATTGGCCGGTATGTAATTGACCCTAATTGAGTGAGTGTGTGGCTGAATAATTGCATGTGTGGCCTCGCAAGAGACTGGTGACCTGTTTAGGGCTCCACCTTAAATCAGCTGGGATAGGCTCCGGAAACCCTCGCAACCCTGTTAGGAATGGACAGTTCATAAGACAAAAAAAGGCTGAACTTCATAATATTTAATATTTTATAATCATATAACCATTTGGAAATCATCACCCTTGTTCTGCCGGAGCTAATTGTCACTATTTTTCAAGCTAAAATCTGCAGCAAATAGCAGCTGTTTTAATAAGTCTTCTTCCTGTCCTTTTTGGCATTTCCCTCCGGGGGTCGCCACAGCAAGTCAGTTTCCTCCATCTAACCCTATCTCCTGCATCCTCTTTGGTCACACCAACTATCTTCATGTCTTCCTTCACTGTATCCATGAACCTCCTCTTTGGTCTTCCTCTAGGCCTCCTGCCTGGTGGTTCAAAACCCTGTCAATTTCTGCCAATATTTTCCTCTCTCTCTCAATAATTTTTGCGCTTTTGTGGCTTAAAGCAACCATTCATCTTTATTAAATTGTGAAAAGATGTGAACAAGTGTCCATGTGTGAATGTGTGTTTGTCATAAAACTTCCCGAACAGGTTATGATATGCTGGTTAAACTGTTAGAAAACAGATTAAAACAAACCACTGACCTTTCAGAGGCAGGATGAAGTCCAGCTTTTTCGGATTCTGCTTTGAATCTTTGTGTCTGAAAACACACACACTCATGCACACTTGTGTGTCTGTCAGATGAGCTGCAGGTTTTGTGAGGTTTTAATGACTTTCCACATGCAGACAGACACGTTTTGGCTTTCAGCTGCTTCTCACCTTTCACTGCTACATCCTGCTTGTTCACTTCTATGTGTGTGTGTGTGATTGTGTCGATGCTGCATCAGTGAAATGTGTGTGCGTGTGCATTGTGTATGCAGGTGATTTATCTAAGTCAGTGCTCGCTCTGCCGACCACCGCCGTTGAATCCTAATTTTGCTTCTCTTTTCCATCAAAGAGCTGCTGTTCATTGGGAAAGAGGAGGATGGATGGATGGATCCTTCTCTTCTTTCCTTCCTTCTCTTCCTCCTCCCTTCAGGTGTTTTTAGCAGTTTAATGATGATGGACGCAGATTTAGCCGAGGTGCCCTGTTGAATTTAACGCCCTCTGACACACACAGATGTGTGTAAAGCACACACATGACACAGTTCATCCTTCTTTTGTTCTCACAGACACATTGCCTCCTGCAGCCTCAGCCTGGATTATTTATTTCAGGCTTGTCATCATTTATAAGTGATACACTCTGTGCGGAGTCAAACAGGAAGCAGTGGGAAAGACGAGAGGAGGATTGTGCTCCATCTTTGACATTTAACATCCACCACAGTTCCCAATGGATCTCCCTCCTAATGCCATGTCTTCACGCGTGGGAACGAGCCGTCTGAGCTGGGGATGACATTAAGAGGAGAGAACTTAACGGGATTTTTGATCAATAATTAAACTTTCTTTGACTTTTGTTTGGTTTCCTCTTGGGAAAATGAAGGAATAGAAAACCACATGAGGTAATTGTGTTTTGAATTTTCTCTCAGAGAGAAAATTTGTCAAAAATAAATGAAAAACGGCATCATAACAATTTTTTTTTTCATAAAATGCTTTTTATTTAGTAAGAAATTACTCAAAATTGACTATTTGATTGCAGATTTGCAAGTCGCTTCCTCAAGTTACCAACCATTCCAAATTACTTTTGATGCATTGTTTTCCACGACTGACTTTACGAAGACGTTAATAAGAGAATAAACTCACTAAGAATGGTTAATTGACCAATTAATGGATGAATTATTCAAATCACTCCAACAAAGTGCATTTCTGATTTGGAAAAAAAAAAAGCTTCTACTGATGTTTTATTTAGAAGTCTAATTTTTCCTCTGAACGCATTACACACAATTGGTTTACATCATTGAATGATTTGCATAATTTCAGATGATGGTCTGTAAATGCAATACGTTACTGCATTAACTCATGCTGGAAAGACTGGTTTACGCAGGGCTGGCTTTTACACTAACATGAATGACCAAATATGGATTTGATTTGTAAAAATTTTACCAAGGTTGTCCAGAGTTTAAAAAAAGAGAGAAGTTATGACAGCATAAGCAATACCAAACCAGGAAACAGGGTCATGATATGAAACCAGAGTTGGAACATTCATATTTTGGTTTTTAAAATTGAAGAATCCAGGTTTTGCAGGTAGGTGTTGTGTTAGTTATTAGTATCAGTTTTGCATTGACCACATCACCCACGATTAAGCATGAAGAAAGCTGCTCTAATTCTGCTGAATAGGAATTAAAATATACAAGTGGTATGTTGTAAAATTCACACACTTTATAAGATTTTTTTTTTTATACATATCTACATATTCGTCACCTATAGAAGAGATTTGGGTAGGCTGTACCACCTGGGAAAGCTCAGGTCCTTCAACACCTGCAGTGGGATTATCTCCGAATTTCTGGAGGTCCATTGTGGAGAGGGTCTCCCTGTCCTGTTCTTGTCTGTAACCTGTTGGAGAGCTGGTATGGAGACTAAAAAGGTGCCAGCAAACCAAACTAGCTGAGTAGGAGGGCTGGATCTGTGGTTGGCTCGTCAAACACGTTGAATCTCTTTCATACCCCTCCATGAATTTTTGGACCATATTGGGAGTTGCTTCTTAGACAGACTCCTGCAACCCCACTGCTCGGAGGAACGGTACAGGCAATAATGTCTCCCTTTCTGCATCAGGCTATTTACAGTAAAAGGGCTTTCCTCCTCTGGACATCCTGTCTTCTATTTTCACTACAGCACTCAAATTTTTCTTCGGGGATCAAAAAAGTATTTTCAATTCAATATATATAATATTTTTAATTTATCTTAAAATATCAAATGAGTTCTTATTATTACATGTTTTTTTTGTAGATATTCACCTTATCTCAAATGTATTGAGTACAATTTTTGCATCAACTAAACGGGGTTATTTAGTTACATCTAGTGGTTAAACTGCAGATGACGACCAAATTTGTCCAAAAGCCAAATTCCCTGATATGTTTTTTTTTTTTTTTTTAGTTTGTTTTATTCCTATCTGAGAACAATCTGAGAACTGATCAAGACCAGAGGGGTAGTAGGTTTTAGAGTGTTAGAAATGTGACGTTCCTTCAGTCTTTTAAAACATGAATTGGAATCAAACCCACCAAAACCAAGAGAAATTTTTTCCCCCCACAAGTAGACGATCCACCAGTTTGGTGTTTTTGGTTCTTGAAAGTTTCCTTCTCTGTCATTACAGAGTCTCTATAAAGTCCCTGCTTGGTTAACCTCGGCTTTCTCATGACTCCACCCGACCCTCATTAAAACCACAGCTTCCAGTCCCACAAACCAGTTCTGCCAGAAGCGATCAACACATTCCTCCTTAAGTCAGATTAACTCAGGGAGAATAAAGTATGGAGGAAGAGGAGGGTGACTGCAGTGAGGAGGAGAAAGAGGAGGGCAGAATCGAGTGGAGGAGGGAGGATAAAGACAGAGAGGCTAATGCAGTGTGATGTATTAATCACAGTCGGAGGTAATTGAGAGGCCGAGTGAGGACTGAGCGAGCGAGCTAGCTGTCCTCCATCACTGTCTCCTTCTCTTGCTCTGTGTAAACACGTTTACTGTACCCACTGAATATTAATACACAGTCTGAGGATGTGTGGGTGTGGGTGTGTTTGGAGTGACTTATAAAGCAAGTGCCCTTACAGGAGTTGGTGATGTTCTTGCTTTTGGTTCCTCTGTCACCTGGTTAAAGCATGTGTGTGTGTGTGTGTGTAATTATATGTGAGTGTCTTAGACAAAATTTTGGGAAACCAATCAGCTTTTTCATTGAGTTTTTTTTAGTTAGTGGCAGCGTATGTTTTTTTTTTTTTTTTTAATTGACTTTGATTGTAAAAATTAGTAAAGAAAAGTGCGGAAAATTAAAGGGAAATAGAAACCTATGAGAGGAAACCTGTTAGAGGTTTTGAGATAACGTCTGCGAGGCCAGACTGAGATGGTTTGGACATGTGAGGAGGAAAGAGAGACAGAGAGGATGCTGGATTTGGAACCGCCAGGCAGGAGGCCCAGAGGAAGACTAAATAGGAGGCTAATGGACACACTGAAGAAAGGCAGTTGGTGTGACTGAAGAGGATGCAGGAGATAGGGTTAGATAGAAGAAACTGACTTGCAATAGCTGTACCCGAAAAGAAATTCCAAAAGGAGAAGAAGACTAAACAATGATTTATGAAATGAGGATATTAACATGTTAATAAATGAGGAATAAGTCTAATTTAATCATTTTTATCGGCTGAATAGAGACGTTATTGTTAAATAACTTGAATCCACAACAAAGTGTATATCACGTCTGTTAGCATCACGTCTGACTGATGCTAACAGACAGTAGTAATCTCTCACAGATGGATAGCCAGACTGAGTCGGCTGATTAAAACATTGCTCCAAAGCTGCGTCATCACATTTTCTTTGTCCTTTTTTTGAGTTTTTTATCCATTCAGTTTCTTCACTTGTAGGAAAAGTCGGAAAACAAATGCACAGAAATGAAAAAAGGGGTTTGTTTAGCTGAAGTGTATCAGCTATCAGGATTTTTTTTTTTCCTTTACACATGCAGTCAGTAATCATGTGCAAATGTAATACGTTCCATAACCAAACATTTATACCAGGCTAAACAAATTATTTTAAGCCAACTGTGATGACTCATCATTTTATTTATTCCCTTATCAGCATTTTTTACTGACTTTATTAACTCTGCACGGTCGTAACATCTGGTGTTTTTATAACATTTCCATCCTGGTCATAAAATGTAAATAGTTTCAATAAGCAAAATTATCACTGAGGATAAGACTTAGTGAGATAATGAAGCGTGGTTGCTGAATTTTGCCAAAATCTAAGCTTATTTGGATCAAAATGTAGACAAAATTGGGAGAGATGCATTCACTTATCCGGGGCGGATCCAGAGGCCCCAGCCCCTTTTGGTCTAAAAAAAAAAAAAAATGAAGAAAGGAAAGGGGACTAGTCAAATTATCTCCTTGCAGGGCTAGGAATAGGCCACCAAAATGCAGGAAAATGACTCTTATTTTTCAAAATGTTCCGCTTTATCAATGACCTCACGTCCCCTTTCCCCCCCTTTAGAAAATCCTGGATCCGCCCCAGCTCAAACTTATGTTTATGTGAAATAAACATAACTTTATTTCACATCACTTCTTTCGACTTTCGCAAAGGTGTTAAAGCATGTTAGTTTCATCCTTCCAAACCCGTTTCTTACCTCCTCTTCTCTGAGAACTACATTCATACACGTCTTCACCACATCCATAAAACTCCTCTATGGTCTTCCTCTCGGCCGACTGCCTGGCAGTTTAAATCTTTCAGCCAGAATATTTTCTTTCTCTCTTTTTCCCCCTTTCTCTCTCCCTGTTTCTTGATGCAGTTTCTCGGAACTCCTCCGTCACACCTACAGCACACCCCTGTACTGTCTATGGAACAATGCTCAGCAAATCATATGCAACTCCCTCCTCATTGCAGACAGTCTTCTTACATTCCACATGTCCACCACTGCTCTAAAATACTTCTCTGTCCCTCCAGATTTTCTTAGTCAGCCAAGGTCCTACATACACACAAGAGACACCACAAAAAGATGACACTGCTTCTTTTTTAAGCTCCCTAGTTTTATTATTCTTATAGCTTTTATTCTGTTTGCTGATTTAATTCTACCCTACCAACTGGCAGCATTTTAGACCGAGTCCATCATTCCTTAATTAATTCTTTTCTATTTAGATCACTTTCAGGACTTCATTGGGGATGATTTAGCCCCTTTTCTGAATAAGGATTTATCTCCTCAGTGAATGAGTGGAGTTAAACCTCATCTGGTGTGTTTTTTCTACCATGCCACATAGCGTCCTCTAACAGACCAGTGTCAACAACACTCACACAAACAAACACGCTCAGATGGAAGATAATTGGATAATAAGTTAGAAGACGCCAGGCCTCTTTCTCAATCGGTTTAATTTATTTCTCTGTTTATCACCGAGTGTTTCTCTCCCCTCTCTGACGCGCCTCATTATTCACCCGTGCACTAATCACTAAACACACACTCGCATAAAACGGCGACAATAATACATAACAGCCTCTATCTTTATCATCATAAGCACTTCTAGCAGGACACCATCGCCTTCATTCTTCTACGATCTGCTGACTGATGCGTTATTTTGGCATTTCGAGCCACAGCCTGCAGTCTGTCTGTAGAGTCTGGTTGGCATAGTGACAGCTGGCATCTTACACTGACCCTTAACCTTTCATCACAGAACACACACTCACACGATGAATGTTTCTAACAGCGTGTGCAGGCCGCACTGTTTTTCCTGTGAGGAGATAAATGAAACATTATCACCTCTCTACAGTCCAGCTTTTTTCCCATTTCTACAATTGATTATGCTATTGTTGTTCTCGCCAGGTTAACAGCCTGCACTGATGAACTGGTTGCGGTCGTTAATGGGATTTCAAGTGTGCTTACTATTCAGTTTTTCTCCCCAAGTAAAGACGTTTTGAAATTCTTCATTGCTGTGGTTACCCACCAGCCTCTGCTCGAACCGATCGCTGGTTCTCATTAAAAACGCTTTAATAATAAGTAATCAATAGAAGACAAAAAAGTACATTATTTCATTTTGATTTACATTCATCCTCTGATATCTCGCCTGCTTCTCTTTGTTATTTACGCTCATTTCTTGCTAGCTGCCACTTTGTTGTTTAGGTTCGTAATTTTCTTTACTAGGAAAATTTACGAGCTGCAAAGTCCCAAATGACCTCCGGTTTTACAGCCTCAGATGCTTTCAATGACTCCTCTAATTGCTGGTGGCATATTTGAAATGACACAAAAAAATGAAGTGGTTTAGCAATGTTTCTGCTAAAGAGGGGGAAGCCGTAAAAACAAGCGTGTTTATCGGAAGTACCGGCCTCACCAGACCAAAACACAGACTGGTGGATAGTCAGAGTAGTTCTCTTTTTGGTTGATGCTCTACTTTAGCCATGGCTTATGAATCATTAATGAATTTATAACTTAAAAGGTTTACTTTTTTTGCTCTTCGTTATTTTTTTTTTTAAACAGTAAATAAATCAACTTGAAGCTGATTTTTTTTAAAAAGGAAGAAAACTATGAAGATTTTAAAGCCAATGGTTGTTTTCATTCACATTTCTTTCATTTTTCCACTTTTGGAAATGCTGTAATCTTTCACAGTCTCCAGATGGTCAAATATATTTATAGAAAAACAAATCTAAACTGCCTTTGTGCCCATATTTGGTCCTAACTTATAGCACCTACTCCATGTGAGTCATTACCATGACTAATCCCAATGGCCACCATATTTGACCTTCACCACCAGAGTCAAAAAAGACAAAAGTAGTCCAAGGAATATCCAAGTGGGGAAAGGAAGGAGCGGGATATCGGCAGACGGATCGGTGCAGCGTATCCAATAATCAGAACGGTGCACCGATTCGTCATGGTAAAGAAAGAGCTGAGTTGAAAAACAAAGCTCTCGATTTACAAGTCGATCTACGTTCCCACCCTCACCCATGGTCACCAACTGTGGGTTGTGATCATGAATACAAGCGGACAAAATGAGCTTCTTCCCGAGGGTGGCTGGGCTCTCACTCAGAGATGGAGTGCAGAGCTCTATCATGCGATGGGAGCTCAGAGTAGAGCCATTGCTGAGTGAAGCCAAATGGGGTGGCACCTTCCGAGTGCCTTGCTGTTGAGGTGTTTGGGCACTTTCTACCAGGATGAGACACGGAGGACGCCCCCGGATCCGCCGGAGTGACTGTGTCAAACAGCTGGCAGGGGATTGCCTTGGGATTTTCCTGGGTGAGTTGGAGGATGCATCCAGGGTGAGAGAAGCCTGGGCTTCCCATCCGAGGCTGTTGACCCCGCTATCCGACCCCCTGATAAGCTGAAGACGATGAACATTCATCCCACCCTAGTTCTTGTTGAAGCAGTGATAGAAAATAAAAACTGGCTCTGACATGATTCTTTAAACTTTTATATAATTTAAGTATGACAGACAATGGTGTAGGAGCAGACATTTTTTTTTAAGCGCTGGATTTTTTAAATGTCTTTTTATAATCCTTCAAAGAAAGCTGAAAATTAAGCAGTTGGTTGACATCCGTGGGTGTAAGCATGACAGTTTTATACAATATTCATTACATTCAACGTTCAGTCTAAATTAGAAGATCTAATATTCAGTGCATAAACAAAGTGTGTAGCAGAAGACATCGTGTCTTGTTCTTGTATATTCATGTCTAGTCAGGACTCAAGAGGAAAAAGTAGCGTCAGATCCTGAAATGTATTTGAACTAGTCCTCTTCCTATATCCGTTTTTGGGCGTTCAAAAGGTTCTGAAATGGTTTCCTAAAGACCCTTGAGTATGTTTCGTCTATTTCTTCTTCTTTTGACATTTCCCTCCAGGGGTGGCCACAGCAAGTCAGTTTCTTCTGTCTAACCCTATCTGCTGTATCCTCTTTGGTCACACCAACTATCTTCATGTCTTCTTTCACTGCGTCCATGAACCTTCTCTTTGGTCTTCCTCTAGTCCTCTTTCCTGGTGGTTCCAAATCTAGCATTCTTCTTCCGATGTACTCTCTCTCTCTCCTCTGCACATGTCCAAATCATCTCAGTCTGGCCTCTCGGACGTTATCCCCAAAACTTCTAACATGTGCTGTTCCACTGATATACTCATTTCTGATCCTGTCCATCCTGGTCACTCCCAGAGAGATCCTCAGCATCTTCATCTCTGCTACCTCCATCTCTGCTTCCTGTCTTTTCCTCAGTGCCACTGTCTCCAAACAACATGGCCGGTCTCACCATGTTTTTGTACACTTTCCCTTTCATTTTAGCTGAAACTCTTCTATCACACATCACACCTGATACTTTTCTCCACCTGTTCCAGCCTGCCTGCACACGCTTCTTCACCTCTTTTCCACACTCTCCATTGCATTGGACTGTTGATTCTAGGTACTTAAAATATTCCACCTTCTTTATCTCTTCTCCCTATAACCTACATGAAACTGAATTAAATTCTGATTCATTTCCACCTCGAAGACATGGCTCGAATGAGACACATTTCACAAATGCAATGATATCGTTAGCGTTTTCTATTCTGCTCCTCCCAAACTTGGCAGTAGTTTCACATTTCTAAATGTACCTAATTTGAATTTAACCAACATTTGCTGCGTGTTAATCTGCAGTAAAATCACAACATTTGATGAAAAACATGTCATAAATCATCAGTTGTAGTTGTTTGCTGTCTCAACGGAAGAGGTTTTTTTTTTCACAGTACTGGAATGTGAAATGTTGTCATTTCCTGTTAAATGAACTTAATCTTAATCACAGTTTGTTTACCCATCAGGTAAAGTTGTCTGCGTCTCCGAACTGTCACCTCTGTATTCACGCTTGTCTAGGTGTGTTCCATCTCTGCTGCAACATCTTAAAAAAAAACCCATATCTGTCAAAAAGTTCTGGATTTTATTCTGCCTTAATTAAAGCCGACCTGTCTGATGGTGTTTGCAGTGAATTAACAAGCAGTGAGTCATGCTTTTCCTCTGTGATGAGGCTATATTAATCTATCGCATAAAAGACGAAGACCTGCACACCGTTCAAACTTTCCACTTTTGGAATCAAGCTTAAAATAAAATAGAAAGAACGTAAAGAAAACAAAAGAAAATTTCTATTTAATTAACTAGTGTTTGACAAATATCCTGCTTCCTGTTTTCGAGGTAAATATGTTCCTGAGGTGGAGCTGAGTTGCAACACCTCAAGCTTTAAATAAACCCAGAGAAGAGCTCATAATTGGTATGAAAAATGGAAGGATAATTTTTTTTTTTTTTTTACTCAATCACGAAGCACAACTCATTTTCTATTTTTTTTAATCCCTTCAAAGATGCTTTTATTTATCATTCATTCATTTAAAAAAAAAAAAAATGTTATTTCAGCTCCACAAACAAAGGCAAATTTTTGCTTATTGATTTTTATTTTTGAAAAGAAAAAAATATTTCAATCATCATTCATTTTCTGAAATGCTCATCCCTACCAGGATTGCCAGAGCCTACTCTGGCTGATTCAAGGCGAGAGGTAGGGTAAACCTAGAACAGGTTGCCAGTCTGGTGCGGGGTGACACAAACTTATTTCAATTACATACCAGCTAATCAACCCAAAATGCATGCTTTTGGAGAGTGGGAGGAAACCGGGGTACCTGGAGAACACCATACATACATGGGGAGAACATGTAAACTCCACACAGAAAGGCCAATGGGATTCAAACCCCAACCTTCCTACTGTTAGGCAACTGTGCTCACCACTGCCCCAATTGTACAGCCCAAAACAATTTCAAGAAAAATGAAAATCAATTTTAATGTCCGATTAATTTTGTTTGTTGTTTTTCAGTTTAACCAGTAAAATGTGTATTTTTTTTTTTTTTTTTTTTTTACTAATTATTATTTTGACTTTTACTCTTAAAGAGAAATGTTGAGAAATGAGTTGTGATTCATCCAACAGATATAAAAAAAAATGATCATAACAAGGCTTTGTAGTGGGTAACCGTGCAGATTGATGCTTGGATTTGCAACAGATTTAAATCTAAAGGAATAATTTATCAAAATGTGTTTTTATGGCTCCCGCTGTGCTTTGTAGATATATGTTTTGTCATGTTGCAGTATCAGTTTGATTAGTGGAAATGAGTTGTGTTATTACTTTGAAGATCAATTAGAGGAAAAATAATGAACACGGTCCGAGGCTTTTCTGACAGGCCTTTAAAACTTTATCCGTATGAGTTAATGCATGTTGGAAGAAAAACAACTTTGTCAGATAAAATGGTGAGTTTGGGCTTTGAACTTTTTTTTTTTTTCCGTCTATTTTTTGCTCATAATAATAAAAAAAATCCACTATTTTTGACATGAGTCTGTCATAATCCATTCCCTTTAAATAGTATGCAGCAAAACGGAAGCAAAATTGATCGTTCCTTCATAGTAAAATCCATTCCGTTCCATTCCGCCGTCTTCCGCTCATCCAGGGATGGGTCGCGGGGGCAACAGCCTCAGACTGGAAGCCCAGGCTTCTCTCACCCCGGCTGCATCCTCCGACTCACCCGGAAGGATCCTGTGTCGTTCCCCGGCCAGCTGTGAGACATAGTCTGCCTCTCGGTCTCCTCCTGGTGGGTCGTGCCCAGAACACCTCACCAGCGAGGCGCTCGGGGGCAACCTGACCAGATGTCTGAACCACCCCATCTGGCTCCTCTCGATCTGGAGGAGGAGCGGCTCGACACCGAGCTCCTCCCGGATGGCAGAGCTACTCACCCAATGTCTGAGTGAGACCCAGCCACCCTGTGGAGGAAGCTCATTTCGGCCGCTTTTATTCGCGATCTCATTCTTTCGGTCACCGCCCACAGCTGGTGACCATAGGTGAGGGTTGGAACATAGATCGACTTGTAAATCGAGAGCTTTGCTTTTTGGCTAAGCTCTCTCTTTACCACGACGGACCGATGCAGCGTCCTAGTTATTTCTGACGCCGCACCGATCCGTCTGTTGATCTCCTGCTTCATCCTTCCCCCACTCGTGAACAAGACCACGAGATACTTAGAGTCCTCCACTTGGGGCAGGACCCTGTCCCTGACCCGCAGGAGGCATTCCACCCTTTTCCGGGCGAGGACCATGGATTCGGACTTGGAAGCGCTGTAAAATCTTGTACCTTTAAGAGAAACTTGTGCACTTTGTCTTCTAGAAAAACACAATAATTTATTTGTGAAATACAGTTTCTTCTTAAAGTTGAAAATGTTGTGCTTGCGTTATTGCGAGGCCGCAGTTGCTGTCAGTTTATATAAGATCATTCAGAGAAAAAAAAATTCTCGTGATTGTCAGCAGCTCAAATGAAGCCATAACGTCGAGTAAAGTACAGTTTGTACAGATTGTGTTAGTGGGCGTCTTCATGAACTTGTTTACTTCTTCTCAGTGGATTTTTTACAGAATAAATAAGCTAAGGTCAAAGCTCATTATCATTTGTTTACACACAGCCCATTTTAGTGCTCATTTCCTAACGACATGTTGTGTTTATTGAAGTTTACAACATGCATTCGGTGTCTATCGCTCTCTGACCGCGTTATTGACTTTATGAAAATGAGTTTCTGTTGTTTCATTGTGATTCATGAGGAAATGCTTGCAAAACCCCTTCTCTCTTTTTCTTTTCTGCCTGCTACTGATTAGACTCGCTATTAGCATTAGCATTAGCTTGTCCACTTTTTTCCCTGTGGGCCTGTTTTCTCTTTTTGGCTAGCTGCAGCAGAGTTGGCGAGCTAGAGGCTAATCCAGACTGGATGCTAATGAACTCTGGCCACAGTCCACCTCGTTCCTGTAGATACATCTTCTGATATAAAGCCCAGAGGCTAACATGCACTTTGAATCTAGTGACGGTTCAATTTACTGTTCTCTTATCTTTTTGTTTCTGTGAACATGATTGCGAGGAAAGCCAGATGAATGTGTCATTTTGCATAGTTTACTTAAAGCTTACTTTTGAATAGTTTTACAGTTCACTAATTGCTCGCAAAAATAAACACGTGTGCACCGATAAAAGATTAGCTTTGAAAGGCAACTTTCTATGAGTTGTTTTCAAAATTCCTTCTGATGTCTTTTTTGTTTCTTAAAGTAATTTTTTAGAAGTATTTTGTTCTTTCGTTGTCGGTTTTTGGACAAATTTAGATCACTTTACAACTATTAATATTGTGTTTCACATCTGATTGCAGTTGTGCATTGGTTAGGTAGCACAGTGGCCTCACAGCAAGAAGGTTAGGGGTTTGAGTCCTGGATTGGGGACGAGGTTGTGAACACTGGTCTTTATGTTAGGAGTTTGCATGTTTGGGTTTTCTCCAGGTACTCCGATTTCCTCCCACTCTCCAAAAACTTGCATATTAGGCTAAGTGACCGCTATGAAATTGCCCCTAAGAAAGGTTGTGTGTGGCCCCACAACAGATTTGCAACTAGTTCGGGGTGTACCCTGCCTCTCACCTGAAATCAGCTGTGATAGACTCTGGTACTCAGGATAAGCGGTCGAGATGAGGAAACAAAATTTCATTTTAGGTCCAAATTTGAAGAATTCTGGCTGAAAGCAACTTTTGGGAACAGCTAAAAAATGTTGACTAAAAAATTTGGCGCTAAAATTTTTTTTATTTATTTTTTGTTCTTGTTTACAGGCTTTTAGAATGAAACCGGTCAAATATGATTGTGACCACTTGAAACAAGAGCGCTTTTGACTTTTTTTTTTTTTTTTACTTGGATTTGCAGAAACTTTCTTTTCATTCTAAAACTCTTTGTTGTTCTGTTTTTACTAGCATCTTAAAATTTGGTTTCAGAGGACAATTCATTCAATCATATGATCTTTTCCTACTAAATATAACTTTAGTTTATGTTTTTCCTTTTAATAAAGATGCAACAGCCTTTTTTTTTTTTAAAGTATAGATACTTTAACCAAGTTTTTCCGAGTCACACTTTCCCCTATTTTCTTAACGCAGCTAAAGACACAAAAAAACCAAACCCTTTTGTTTTGTGTTTCTTCACTGCCAAACTGCAGTGAGTTTTCCTTCCTGTTTCAGTTAAGGTGCATTTGTCTCTGTTTAGATGTCATTTATTCCCACAACAGAGGCTCCGCTCACTCAGTTTTTTATGTGCCGCTTCGCTCAGTTAGCTTCCCTCTATTGTTTCCAGACAATCGACCTGAGTTGAGAACTTCTCTTTCTGCTCCCTTCCCCACTTTTCAGCTATTTGTACTGCTCTTACACACACACGCACATACGCACACATGTATATATAGTAACACATATGTGCGTGCTGGGGCCCAGCTCCTGTGGCGTACCTGCACACATGTTGTTAGAAAGAGATCCCTCTACAATAGCTAAGCTGTTGACAGCCATCGGAGGAGGCGAGGTGATTTATGACCTCCATGTTTCAGAGTTTTAGAGAGAGAGCGTGTCTCAAAGCGAAGAGCTGTAAGATGAAGAGAGCGACCGGACAGAAATCTCATGTTTAAAAGGACATGTGGGTTCACAGTTTGCTGCAAAAAGGCCGGCATTCTCAAAACATGTTGTTTAAATCCATGAAAATACCATGTTAGGATGAAGTTTATAATCATCAAAGGAACGTGTTGAAAGAAGGTTGGAAATATCATAGGTTAGTGAAAGAAGCTCCTTGCCCAAATTGGAAACCTCGAACCAGTAAAAAATGTTAACTATTGTAGGGATCGCCAACATGAAAAAAAACAAAACAATTTGTGTATTTGGTTAATCAAAAGAAATTATAACATACAATAACATGTTAACATTTAACTTATGCATTTAATAATTTCCTCAAATGTTTTGCATGAATTTGGACTTTTTGTAATAATTTGGAAAATAATTGCTTACTCGCAATTTTCGAAGTTAAAAAAACAAAACTTCTAAATTTTTGTTGTATCGACTGAACAACTTAATCCCAAGGGAATTGTGGGCGGTGCCTGAGTTAATCCTAATAAATTTCAGGTTAGAGGCAGGATACACCCAAAGAGGTCACCAGTCTATTGCAGATTATTTAAATATTCATTAATTTTATTTTATAAACTGTATTTATGGGCAGCATGGTGGCATGGTAGCCAGCACAGTGGCCTTAAAGCAAGAAGGTCGAGGTTTGAGTCCCGGGAAGGGGATAAGGCTTGGAACACTGGCCATTCTGTGTGGAGTTTGCATGTTCTCTCCGTGTACAGTATGCATGGGTTTTCCCCAGGTTCCTCGGTTTCCTCACACACTCTCCAAAAATATTCATTTTTGGTTGATTGGCCGCTATGAATTGCCCCTAGAAATGAGTGTGCATGGCCCTGCAATACCCCTATCACCCCCTCCATGAATCTGTGGATCATCTGAAGAGCAGCTTCAGCAACAGACTCCTGCAACCCTGCTGCTCAAAGGAACGGTACAGAAAATCACTTCTGCCGTCCTCCGTCAAAATATTCAACCTTTCACTTTCAAACCTTTAAACTTTGTTGTCGTATGACATTGGATGACTGCGGCACCCAAATTTTCCTTTGGGGATACATAAAGTATCTTCAATTCAATATAATTGGTAACTAGTAACTCAGGAGTTAGAAAATATTTTATTGTTTTATAATAATCTAAGCTTAAAGTGGATTTATTTTTAGTTAAAACCAAATCTGTGGACCAGATTTTAAATTTATAGACCTGGAATTTCTCCTGTCTCTTCCAGTTGAAGCTTAGGTGACAACCGAGCAAATCCGAACCACATCTCCCCACTCACATTTCTCCTTTTCTGTCTTTTTTTATCACTTCACCTTTTTTTTCCCCCCGTCTTTTATCCTCCTTCGTTTCATTCTGGAGCCAATTATAACCTGCTGCGGAATTCCTGTGTGCAAGAGGAAGATGGGAGGTGTTTTCAGGGATTAACATACCAGAGCTGTCAGCTGGAAACCACTTCATCCCTCTTTCTTTGCTGCTTCCAAAGTTTCTCTTCCTGTTTTTTGTAACTTCACACTACAGTAAATCACAATGTAATGCAAATGGAAGTTCAACATTGGAATGCGCTGGATGTTAGGAACAAGTGAAACACACAGCGGCGACATGAAAAGTTCTGATCGTTTTGATATTCTTCGAACATGAAGAAAAATGCAAAAAAAACCAAATGCAGTTATTTTTTCTGAATGAAAATGTTTTTATGAGAAAACACATATTTAGTTTTTCTCTAAAACACACTGAGACACTTTTATACACACCTCTATAAACAATGATGCTTGCTTTTGAGGAGGGTTACTCCTTTTCTTACAGATATCACCAAAAATATCTATTTGTTCTGCTTTTTATTAGACTTTGAGATGTTTTAATTCGTCTGGCTCATGACAGAGTTCATCGCCAGTCACCGTGGTAACTAAGGTGCAATCTCACACAAACCTGTTTTTTTTTTTTTTGGATGACGAAGATTAAACAGATAAACACATTCACTTTCATCTAAAGAGTTTAAGCTCCTGTCATATTTTAGGAGTGAAGTGATAGTAAAGTGTCGTTGACAGAAGAAAAATAACATTTCAGTCAAGGACTCGTACATCTGCACTGGCACCTGCCTCGCCTTCTAAATCACATCTTGATGTGACAAATAGAAGAAACGATCCCATCAAGGTTGGAGATGTGTTCTAAAGTAAGACTCATCTACTGAGGGTCAGTGCTCTATTTGGGGAAACAGAAAAAGTTGTAAATTACAGAAAAAAAATGGTATAAAATCACATTTTTTTGTTGCAATTAATAAAGCCAGGGGTGGGCGAGCATTTGATTTGCGGGCCGTTTGAGAAAAGGGCCGGAACAGGAGGAAATGGATGGCATGCTTTGGTAACCTCACCTCATTGGAAGAAAAATTCAAATGCTTTAATTTCCAAGATAAAATTAAGGAAAGCGTTATAACAAAATCTCTGACTTTAAAATGAGTCTTTAAACACTGAAAATCAAATAAATAACTATTTTTTTTAAAGCACTGAAAGTTTTTTTATACTTCACAATTTCAAATCTCGCGTGCGAGCGCTTAAAAAACATGCATCTAGCATGCTAGAGTTAACATTTACCGCTAGATTACGCACTTGTAGTGACCCGAATGGGTTTCCATAGTAGCGCACAAAGTTTGAAATGTAACGCTCGTGCTTATGTGTGTGTACTGGCCCTTATGGCTTTCCCTATATGCGCGGACAGTTTATTTTGACAACGAGTGTATCATGGAGACACACATTTGAACGGGAGCAGAGTTGTTGTTTTCTCAACAAAGCCAATATTTCTGGAGTGCGTCATCTAGTGAGGAAATATCAAAATTGCAGGGCAAATAAAACTTTAACATAATAATAATAATAATACAATGTTCGACGGGCCGGATTAAAACCCTTAATGGGCCACATGTAGCCCGCGGGCCATAGTTTGCTCACGCCTGAATATAGCAATGACATTTTTTTTTCCAATTCAATACAAGATCATTCAACGCTAGAACCTATTCTGGCTAGTTGTAGTTAAAAAGCAGGGTGCACCCAGGACAGGTCAACAAGTTGTTCAAACATAATACATGTATTATGCAAAAAGAACGTAATGGAGCCGCACAAACTAACTCTGAGGAAGTAGGGTTGGGTCTTGAGAGAGTCTTGAGAGTCTTGTTATTTTTGTTTCCTTTTTTTTTTTTTTCTTTGCCTGAAAACATTTTGTAGACAGCATGGAAGCGCAGTGGGTAGCACAGTGACCTCACAGTAAGAGGTCATGGGTTTGAATCCTAGGTGGGATGAGGCTTGAAACACTATCCTTTCTGTGTGGAGTTTGCATGTTCTCCCTGTGTTTTTGTAGGCTTTCTCCGGGTACTCCGGTTTCCTCCCATCCTCCAAAAAACATGCATGTTGGGTTGATTTCCCCGAGGAATGAATGTGTGTGTGGATGATACGAGAATGTGGCCCTGCGACAGATTGCCTACCTGTTCGGGATGTACCCTGCCTCTCGCTTCAAATCAGCAGGGATAGGTTCTGGCAGCCCCTCCACCTCGTTGAGTATAGGTGGTTCAGAATACAAGATGAAACAGTTTTTTTTTTTGTGTGTGTTACATTAATACACACAATAAACTGTAAAAACAGTTTAATTTCAATCGACTTAATGAACTTCTGTATTTTTTTTTTTTTTTTTTTATCATTCAGCAATTTTTTTCAAATTAAACTTACACCATTTTTCAAGCTTCTTTCCAAATTTATAGATGAAAGAAAACTCTTTGTATTTTCAAGACTGACAGATAAGAGACATCAGCAAGTCAGAAATGCACACATAAACGAAAATCCTGCAGGCACGCACAATGGTCAATGTGTGTGTGTTTGTGTGTGTGTGCATCTTTCCATCCGTCAGCAGTCATCACTGTGTCCACTGCTGTCATGAGTCTGAGGCAGCAAATTGAAAAATATGCACATAAGTCAATGTGTGTGTCAGAGTTATTGTGTCAGTGTCACTGTGACACACACAGGGTTTTTACAGCTGATACAAAGAGTGTGTGTGTGTGTGTGTGTGTGTATGGCCAGGCAGCAGTTTACCTGAGGATATGACTTGTGTCTCCGTGTTCCAGACTTGTGGCTCCATCTGCAATAAATTCACTGGATCAGTGATAACATAACATACACACACACTCACACACACAGTCCTACGGGCAGAGAAGAGCAGGCATACAGGTAAACTCTTGGAAGCAGATGAGAGACTGCTGACCTGCTTCATCTGTGTGTGTGTGTGTGTGTGTAAGGCAGAGCGATGCTGGCTGACAGATGTAGTGATACAACTTGTTTGTGTAACACCAGCACACACCCGGGCCAGACTCTCCTGGACATTTTACACGCCGGCTGAACTGGAGACTCTCTGTGGGTCGTCTTACAGATTCTTTGGAATTTAAAGACACTGGTTGTTGGGAAATGTGTTTGGCCGCATTATTGCACACAAGCAAGTGTTCAGATTTTCTGTTTTTTGGAATTTTTTGTCAGAACTTTTTTAACCTTCTTTTACGTTCTAACCTCTTGATTTCATCATGCTCGTATTCCATGTTTTTTTTTTTTTTTTTACTTATAGATCGATATTGGTCATTTCAACAAAGACTGAGGTTGAAGGATTTAGTCTAAGAGTGGTTGTGTGTTCCATTACGACTGGAAAGGTTTTGTTTTTTTCCTTTAGACAAAAAAAACTTTATGTTTCTGTTTCCATGGGGACAAAAACAGTAGATGAAAAATTAGAAAAATATAAACAGTAGTGTTAAGTGATCCATTTTCGTTAACACAGCGTTGATCTCCAAGATAAAACTTGAGCTTTCATCTCCTTTAACCTTCACGAATCGTCGCCAAATTTAGTGATCAAAGTTTTTTTTTTTTTTACTCTATTCATCAGTCACCAGGGAAATTTGTGTGCTGCACTCCTACACGACGGTGCCAACGATGGTGGGAGAAACAGGGGGTTAGGTGTCTTCTCCAAGGACCCTAGACGTGCACTCAGTGGGATGCGAACGATGGTGTTGGGGAGAATAAGAAAAACATCAAAATAAGAAAAACATTCAAGCTTAACTTGAAGAATTAGGTTAGAACCAACATGCGTCATCTTCCGCTTGTTCCGGGGTCGGGTAGTGAGGCCAACAGCCTCAAACGGGCAGCCCAGGCTTCTGTCACCCCGGCTACATCCTCCAGCTCACCCAGAAGGATCCCAAGTCTTTCCCCAGCCAGCTGTGAGACATAGTCTCTCCAGCGGGTCCCCTTGGTCTCCTCCCGGTCGGATGTGACCCAAACACCTCGCCCGCGAGGCGCTCAGGGGGCATTCTGACCAGATGCCCGAACCACCCCATCTGGCTCCTCTCAACCTGGAGGAGGAGTGGCTCAACACCGAGCTCCTCCCGGATGGCAGAGCTCCTCACCCGATCTCTGAGCGACAGCCCAGCCACCCTGCGGAGGAAGCTCATTTCGGCTGCTTGTACCCGCGATCTCATTCTTTTGGTCACCACCCACAGCTGGTGACCATAGCTGAGGGTTGGAACGTAGATTGACTTGTAAATCGAGAGCTTTGCTTTTTGGCTCAGCTCTCTCTTTACCACGACGGACCGATGCAGCGTCCTAGTTATTGCTGATGCCGCACCGATCCGCCTGTCGATCTCCCGCTCCATCCTTCCCCCACTCGTGAACAAGACCCCGAGATCCTTAAACTCCTCCACTTGGGGCAGGACCCTGTCCCTGACCCGCAGGGGGCATTCCACCCTTTTCCGGGCGAGGACCATGGTCTCGGATTTGGAGGCACTAATTCCCATCCCGGCCACTTCACACTCAGCAGCAAATCGATCCAGTGAGAGCTGGAGATCACGGTCCGATGAAGCCAACAGGACCACATCATCCGCAAAAAGCAAAGATCGGATCCTGAGGTCACCAAACTGGATCCCTCCAACACCTCGGCTGCGCCTTGATATACTTTCCATAAAAGGGATGAACAGAATCGGTGTTCTAATAAGAATAACAACAACCGATGTTGTTGTTATTATCATTGAGCAACTAATGCATTTTTTTAATCCACCAAAAAAATAAAGAATTCACACTAGCTTTGCTTACTTGATGCGCTACACTCTGTATTCCAGGCCTCTAACGAGATTTACGTTGCGTCGATCTGGTTTTATTCTAATTTGTAAATCATGGTGGTACAAGAAACTGTTTCTAAGTCCTTAACAAAATATGAGCTTCATTGTGATTATTAACAATCTTTGAGAAAGAAGAAAATGTTGAAAATCAAAATGTATGTACATGTTACCGAATATTCCGCCTATATTGTTTCTTTTCTGTTGTAACCTGGTTTCAGCAAAACACGCCATGCTCCTGGTTTAGTCCTTATGACTGACAGAAATGGTTCATATGTTTTGATTTGCAAACCTATTACAAAGTTTCTGCGGACATTTTACTTGAATGATCTCCAACGATTGAGCGGACTTAAGTGGTGAAACATCAGAACAGTAGTATAAAGACTCCCTGGTCTGTTTTTTTCATAGGTTTTCTTCATGAGATGAATTCTTACCGTTATCTAATAGGTTCCACTTATCTAAAGTAGAAAAAAAATCATTATTTATGTCCAGTCTTCATTTTTTTCCCCTCTTATTTTCATGACTCAGCTAAACTCGGGCAGCCATGACGGCTATCTTCAATTCAGGTTCCTAATTAAAAATGTTCATTCATTCATCTTCTGAACCGTCCATCCGTGACGGAGTTGCGGCGGGTGCTGGAGCCTATCCCAATTGATTCAAGACAAGAGATAGGGTACACCCAGAACAGGTCACTAGTCTGTTGCGGGGCCAAACACAGACAATCATCCACACGCACACACTCCTTCGGGTCAATGTTATAGTGGCCAATTAACCTAATATGCATGTTTTTGGAGAGTTGGAGAAAACGAACCTCTTGTCTTAATGGAGGCACATTTTTTATTTGAAAGGTGTCTTTAATCAAATTTTATGGCACTAGATACATATTTTTTTATTTGAAAAAGCTCCAAAGTGTTTTTCTGGAGAGGATTTCTTCATATTTTAGTTGCTTATCTTGTTTCAGTTTTTCGTACATAAATTACCTCGAGGCAGGACGGTTCTTGGTTCAAATCCCAGCTCCTTTTATTTTTTCACCTTTTTTTTTGCTTTCTCCGTTCCTCACCGACGGTTTCTGATTTGGGTGTATAATCGGAGTTGTCCTACATTTGCCTGGGCCGTGTTGGCGTTGGCTGCTTTGCCTCTAGCGTGGACTATCACCAGTAGCATCAAATAGCAGGATTATAATCTTGTTTTCTCATCCTTCCTCCTCGGCTTCAAGACTTTTCTTTATTATTATTGAAAGAAAAAGGTTCCAGCCTTTTGATTTGTAGATAACATGAAAAGAATGTTTCTGTCTGTGTTTCTTTGAGCTCCAGTGAAAATGTTCACATCCACGATTATTTATTATTTTTAAATTCCAAACTTAGATGTTTCACCTCGGTAGCCTTTAAACGATTAGCCACGAAGATGTAAAGCGAGGAACTATTGTCACTGGCAGCTTAAATCATGTTTTTGTAAGAGTTGGTTGGTGTGTAGAAGGAGTCGTGCGTGTGTGTGCGTCTTTATGTGGTTCAGAGATGAACTCCTGAATGGAAAGAAGAAAATGTAAAACGACAGAGCGGAGACGAATATTTTCTCTTTGTTTGTTCGTGTAAGCCTCTGAGGTGTAATTTCTGGCTTATCTCCCCACCGTACGCACACACACACACTGACACACAACACTTGCGGATGGTGTTCTGCCTGAGATGTGATAGAAGTTCATTTTTCTGCAGAGGTTCGTTCATTTAGATTCATAGGGATTTTGAAAAGAAGCACAAAGGCGACTATGAATGTCCGGTATCAGCCATAAAACTTTCAGCTCCTTACCAAAGCCATTCCTACGCGGATTTAAGAAACATGCTCATGTTTTTCGGAGAACTGTGTCCACTTTGAGTGCATGCTGACATTGACACTAAGAGATGGAATAAAAGTTGGTGGTCAAGCGGATCCGAGAAGAGTTGAATGAGCTGAAGTTTACTCTAAAAAAAGTTATTTAATCTTCATACAGTTTGTCCTTCACCAAACCTCCATGAACATGCCGTCTGCTTCAGTTTATAGATTTATTATTATTTTTTAAACTCTACATTAGACATTTAGTTTTTCTCCACTTTTAGTTTCAACTGAACAAAATTAGACATAAAGCAAAAAATCTCTAAACACTCTACGGATTTAATTTTGGTAATAAAAAACAAGAATAAGTCAACTTCAAGACATCAAACAACATTTTTTCCACATGTTCTATATCACAAACTGTATTAATAAAAAATGGTCGAGGTCCATTGGACCATCAGACACAAGCAGACATATTTGTTTGGTACTTTTGTGACCTTGATCTTTGTTCACATTACCCTGAAAATCAGTTACTCTACAGTTAGGGAGTTCGGTTCATCTTCAGTTAGTCAAGGAGGAGGAGTGGGCTCAGAGGTAGAATATTTGTGTTTGAACCAAGCGAAGTTGGTTTGATTCTCACTGGGCCCATGCCCAAGTGTCCTTGGGGAATACGCCTAGCCTAGGGGTGGGCAAACTCTTTGGCTCGCGGACCACGTTGAGTTCTAACATTTGACCAGGGGGCTGGAACAGGAGCAGATGGATGCCATGCTTTGGTAGACCGATAGAATGGTGTGCTAGATTTTAAACAACCACGCTAAATGTTACATTAAGAGCGTTAAATTTCAAATCTAGCGATGCTAGGTCTGAAATCTAGTGCAATAGCGCTTTAAAAAGTGTGTTTAGCGACGCTAGGTTTGAAATCTAAGCGCTTGATGTAACATTTTGCTTGTTTTAACATCTAACACGCTTGTTTACGTGCTTGTATTTGGCTTGATGACTTTCTATATTTGTGCACACCGTTTATTTTGACAGCGTGCACATCACAAAGACACTCATTTTAATGGGAGCAGTGTTGTTGTTTTCTCAACAAAACCAAAATATCTAGAGTTCGCCATCTAGTGATGAAACATCAGAATTGCGGGGAAATTAAAACATCAACAAAGTTTTTTCATTTAATTTTGTCAAGTTTGGCAGGCCGGATTAAAACATTTGATGGGCCGCATGTGCCCCAATATTTTCTCAAAAGTGCTATGAAAGCGTGGACGTACAGATATCCAGAATGTATAATGACTCCTTCACATTCAGTGGGCGAAAAAAAAAAAAAAACCTTTAAGGCTATTTCTTTGTTTCACACCAGAAATCTGCAGAACGGTTGTCATGAAAGGAACATGTCTACTTTTGAAGAACAAAAGGAGACATAGAAAACATACTTCTCCTTCATCTTCTGGGATTTTGTAACATTTCTGATCATTAAGTTGAGCAGATCAAAGCTTCATCCGTTTCCGCTGGCATATAATGGTTTTCTGAAACCAGGCACATGATGATAGAAAACATTCAATTAAGTAATTGAATTGGAATACAGAAATACGTTTTTTTGTTTGTATCAGAACTCATCTGGACCCTCCATGGTGCAAGAGAAGCTTTTTTATTCCAAGTTAAAACAACCTTTTCCTTCTTTTTAATGTAAGAAAGTCTTAAAGTTACACACTGTTGCATCACAAAAAAAATCTGAACGTTTGCATTTTAGAAGAACTTGAAACGACTTTGAGAAGAACTCAAAAAGTGTTAATGTTAAACTTTAGGAATAAAAAGAAATATCTTTTTTGCAACCTTTAAATGTTAAGAAACTTGTTAAAAACAGTTAGTTTTACTAAAACAGTAGCCGTAGGGCTAACGATGTACTGTAATGAGCAGATCGGTTTTCATAACGATGGTCCAAACAAGTCTTTGCATCAATTTAAACCTTTAAAAGTCAAGAAATTGTAAACCATTACATCACAGGTAGACAAAGTACACACACAAAGCATCGATGACCAGAGTAGATTCCTTAATAAAACAGATTTAAACATAAAATAAAAAAAAGTATCTCTTTAACTTGTCCTTCGAATGGAAAAAAAAAACAGGTTTCGTTCCGTTCCGTCATCTTCCGCTTGTTCCGGGGTCGGGTCGCGGGGGCAACAGCCTCAAACGGGTAGCCCAGGCCTCTCTCTCCCCGGCTGCATCCTCCAGCTCACCTGGAAGCATCCCAAGTCGTTCCCCAGCCAGCTGTGAGACATAGTCTCTCCAGCGGGTCCGGGGTCTGCCCCTTGGTCTCCTCCCGGTGAAACGTGCCCGAAACACCTCGCCCGCGAGGCGCTCTGGAGGCATTCTGACCAGATGCCCGAACCACCCCATCTGGCTCCTCTCGACCTGGAGGAGCAGCGGCTCGACACCGAGCTCCTCCCGGATGGCAGAGCTCCTCACCCGATCTCTAAGTGAGAGCTCAGTCACCCTGCGGGGGAAGCTCATTTCGGTCGCTTGTACCCGCAATCTCATTCTTTCGGTCACCACCCACAACTGGTGACCATAGGTGAGGGTAGGAACGTAGATCGACTTGTAAATTGAGAGCTTTGCAAAACAGGTTCATTCCGAAAAAAGTTCCCTCCTTTGAATTGCTTTTTATTCATTTCATTCTGTTCCATCATCTTCTACTTATCTGGGGCCAGGTCTTGGGGGCAACAACTTCAGATAAGAAGCCTAGGCTTCTCTCACCCCACCCTAGGAAGGATCCCGAGTTGTTCCCCAGCCAGCTGTGAGACATAGTCTCTCCAGCGTGGTCAGGGTCTGCATCTTGGTCTCCTCTCAGTGGGACATGCCCGAAACACCTCATCAGCGAGGCGTTCGGGGGGCATTCTGACCAGATGCCCGAACTATCCCATTTGGCTTCTCTCGATTTGGAGGATTGGAGAAGAGCCATCATTTCATATCTTAAAGTTCAAATAAAACCACCAAAGTGCTTATTTTTTTATATCTTTCTCCCTTATTTGCTGGAACCAAACAGAAAACAAGCTTTGCCCAATCCTCACATTAAAGAAGCTCCCATCTCACATTTACATTCATGAGCTGCAGGGAAGTGGCTGCTTTTTTTTGGCTGCCTGGGGGAAATAAGAAAATGACATGTGTTGTGAGAGTAAGTCCAGGCTCAACAACAAGTTTCTATCCCGAGGTGGGGAGGGGGATTAATCTGAAACCGGAGATAGTTTTGGACAAAGTGTTGAATGATTCATACGAATGTTTGGGTGTTTTTTATTTCGGCGAAGGAACGTTGTGTTTCGGAAGGTGATGCTCAGCGTTTCTTTTCAGTGAAGTCGAATTGAAAGCGATGTTACTTTTATTCACACTCCCTCCTCGGCCATCTCTCCACCTGTTTTTCTACTTCTCATTCATCCCGCGCTCAGATTGCTCCCTGTTGTGTGAACTTATCGGTGGCACTCACCCTTCTTCTGCGATGAGTGTGTGAGTGTGTGAGCATGCCTTAATAAGTGTCTTGTTAGTGTGTTGGTTGGAGTGTGTGTGCATGCATACATGATAAGGACAGACTTTTATAAGCATGCACAATGCAGCCTCACACACTCTTATCTCCCACAGAGGGAGGTAATGAGGATCTCTCTCACACACACACACACACACACACACACACACACATACGGCTATCTTTTTCTTCGTGTCTCGGCTGACAAACACCCAGCGAGGCGTCCTGCGTTCCTCCTCTCTCTGGTTTTTAATCATCTCTGAACAATGTGGCCCAGAGACGGCGCCTCTTGCTCTTCCTCTATCGTCACCTGCAGGAGGAAGAGGAGGAGACCTGGAAGCTTTTATCAGCCTGAACCCACTCCTTAACTCCTCTTTTTTTCACCATCCTGCTCCTCTGGCCTCCTCCGTATATTCCTCCTCATCCTGTCTTATCCCTCTTATCTTCTTTAGTTCTGTCCTCCAGCATGATGGATTCTGCAGCATATTCATGGCCTCCACGTTGCCTCACGCCGCCATGCTAATGAAGGTCACTTATTACAGATTCAAGGAAAAGTGGTTCATCATGCCCTCTTGTTTTACATAAAAGTGCACGTAAGGCGGCTGAGCGCTGGTCAGCTGAGAAATTAGAAGAAACTTTAGCAGCATCAACGGTTTGCAGCTTTGGCGTGATGAAGCATTTTTCATTCAATTCTCACTTATCGACCTTCATCATCCTCACAGTGAGGGTGAAACGTAGAACGCTCGCAGCATAAAACGAGGAAAAACCTGCGATAAAGAACACGTCATCGAAGAGAATGGTGGTGCCAATTATTCCCTCTGATGACTTCTTCAATCCCATAGTGAAACATTCCCTAGAGGAAGTTTTATGTCAAACCCTTGTAAATCCTCATTTGCAATGAAGTCAGTTTAATCCCGTTTTATTTTAGTCTCTCAAATTAATAGCGGCGGTGAGCTGTAAACTCATTTAATGGACTTGTAATGGTCTAATCACCGCACTATTTATTGTCATCAACTTCAAGCCCGGAAACAATATTTAGCCACCGAATAGAATTCAATGGTACAAAACTCTAAGTCCGTTCACAAGACCCAAAATCCTGCTGGAATTAGATGTCCTTTTGTTGCAAAAACACATTTTGTTCATAATGTTTGTAAAATTTCTTGAGAGAGTCGGTCAGATTAACGAGGTAAAGTGCACTACAGTGTTCAGTCATTAATCAGAGGAGTTGTGTTTTAAAACAAAAACATGCATTAGGCGAAGTGGGCAAAGTGGTCCACTCAATTATTATAAATGATTTCAGGCTAGAAAATCCCTTCAGAACAAACTCTATAGACTTTTTTATGAAAGTTTTTGTTAAGTCAGGAATGAACACTTTTCTATTTTACTTATTTAGTGTCATTCCTTAGACCAGGAGAAGCTGGTTTGATTCCCAATTAGCACCCTTGGTGTCCCTGGAACAAACTCCTGACCCCCTATTTGCTCCTACCATTGGTGCCCTCGTGGAACAACTTATTTAATCAACGTGAAACATAATTTCAGACTAAAAAATTGCCACCAACAAAGTCAAAGTAGGGTAGGATGACGGCTCTAATGCAGGGCATCTTGAATAACCCCCGTCACCCTCTACATGATGTTATCACGACCCAGAAGACAACCTGAAGTAACAGGTTCCTCTCATTGCGCTGCAGGACTGAGCGCTTTAGGAGGTCGTTCATCCCTTCAGCCCTCAGGCAATTTAATCGATCAGATGTTTCCGGAAGGAATTGAGTCCTATGTTATTATTGTATGTATGTTGTTTTATTGATTTTGTATGTACAGCTTGTGTGATTTCTGTTGCTGTTCGACACCAAAATAAAAATCTAAAAACTTTATTATCTATCAAATAAGCATAAAAAAAAAAAAAAAACTGCAAACAAATATGTAAAGTATGTTCTGGACATTTCCGGGCTGAGGAGTCTCCCGTGTTTCCATCAGGATAAAGAACATCTATTGACTTCTTTAGATACTTAGTGGTAGAGTAGAAAAAGCCAATATTTAAACAATAATCTTTGACACATTGGTTGCTCGTCCCGAGGGAGGGATCTCTCTTTCATGTGGATCCCCACGAGGTTTCTTATTTTTTCCCCACTGATGTTTTTTTTAGGAGTTTTTTCTCACCGTGAAGGAGAGTCTAAGTGCATAAATGTGCTAGTCTTGTTTAGTTAGCATCTGTTAGTTATTTTTCTTGCTGTGTATTTGTGTTAATACATTCCTCTTTTTCTTGTGAAGCCCATTGAGACGGAAATTCTGTGATTTTGAGCTATACAAATAAAATCGAATTGAATTGAATTGTTCAAGAAACAAAAAAAAATTGTGAAGATTTCCTTTCAGAACAGAGAGAGACCTTTATTGTTTGATATCAATACCAACAGTTACAGTATAAGTGAGGCCCACACTGAAAACGACTTAAAAAAAATCAACTCTTCGAATCAATAATTGTCGGACAAATGGCGGCCGGTCATGTTTACCGTCTGACCGACATATGGAACATGAGGCCATAGAAGATAGCGGTGGAGCAGAGGTACAGTAGATGCTGAGGTTATTCTGAATGTTAGTGGGCCTTATTTTCCTCCCCTCTGATCTGCTCCACTTTTTTAGCGCAACCTGCTGAGACTGCACTTCTATTTCCAGCAAACACTCAAATGCAAGTACAAAAAGGAGAAGAAACAAGTGTGTGATGTTGAGGGCGTGCTGGAGGTGACAGGCAGGTAGCAGAGGCACCCGGGCCGTTTGGGCCATAAAAGCAGATGTGATTTATTTCCTGATGCTCACATAGCAAACAGAGCAGAAGATGCTGGAAGCAGGAAGTGGATATTAATAACACAAACGGCCTTACTTTACTCTCTCAAACGTACCTGAGCCGCCATGAGCCTGCTTCAGGGTCTCAGGTTTGCTCCATGGCTGAGTTTTTGAAAAAAGAAAGAAGTTGCTGAGAGTAAAGATGATGGTTTTATTTGCGGTAGAAACTCCTGGGTCACATTAAACTCACGCTGAGCACATCCTGACTGAAATAACTTCTTATTATCTTGTATTTATGAGCCAATAAACTCCAGTAAATGAGTGTTACATTACTAGTTTTGTAAGATATCCAGATATTTAAGACAACAATGAGTTTTTGGGTTTCCCTAGAGAACAATTGAAGATTTCTGGAGTGTCCAAAATTGGTCCCAAAAATAGCTCATATTTATTTTAAACATATTCCTACCTGTACATACTCAACTCAAATGGAGTCTATCTAACAATCAATGAGGTTTCCCATATTTGTTTTCCCATAATTTAATATAATAATACAATGAACCGTGATCTCCAGCTCTCGCTGGATCGATTTGCTGCCGAGTGTGAAGCGGTCGGGATGGGAATTAGCGCCTCCAAATCCGAGACCATGGTCCTCGCCCGGAAAAGGGTGGAATGCTCCCCGCGGGTCAGGGACAGGGTCCTCCCCCAAGTGGAGGAGTTTAAGTATCTCGGGGTCTTGTTCACAAGTGGGGGAAGGATGGAGCGGGAGATCGACAGGCGAATCGGTCCGGCGTCAGCAATAAGTAGGACGCTGCATCGGTCCATCGTGGTAAAGAGAGAGCTGAGCCGAAAAGCAAAGCTCTCGATTTACAAGTTGATCTACATTCCAACCCTCAGCTATGGTCACCAGCTGTGGGTGGTGACCGAAAGAATGAGATCGCGGGTACAAGCGGCTGAAATGAGCTTCCTCTGCAGGGTGGCCGGGCTCTCACTCAGAGATCGGGTGAGGAGCTCTGCCATCCAGGAGGAGCTTGGTGTCGAGCCGCTCCTCCTCCAGGTCGAGAGGAGCCAGATGGGGTGGTTCGGGCATCTGGTCAAGATGCCCC
Organism: Neostethus bicornis; assembly: GCA_902685375.1. Lineage (NCBI taxonomy): Eukaryota > Metazoa > Chordata > Actinopteri > Atheriniformes > Phallostethidae > Neostethus > Neostethus bicornis. The sequence continues at coordinate 4,788,644 of CACRXE010000076.1, read as the reverse complement.
CCCGAGCGCCTCGCGGGCGAGGTGTTTCGGGCACGTTCCACCGGGAGGAGACCAAGGGGCAGACCCCGGACCCGCTGGACAGACTATGTTTCACAGCTGGCCGGGGAACGACTTGGTATCCTTCCAGGTGAGCTAGAGGATGCAGCCGGGGAGAGAGAGGCTTGGGCTACCCGTTTGAGGCTGTTGCCCCCGCGACCCGACCCCGGAACAAGCGGAAGATGACGGAACGGAAAATATACTGAATTACTCTAGTCATCCCTTACCGGGGAAATTTGTTTGCTGCACTCCTCACACCGCAGCAGGCTGCCCTTCGACGGCGCCAACGGTGGGAGAAGCGGGTGTTAGGTGTCTTCTCCAAAAACGCACGCGAACACTCCGATCACTGAGCTGCCGTTTCCTCCCAATTTAAGCTGGGTGTGTTGAAACAAGTCCCGTAGAATTGCATTCCTGACTTGGACACCAAAGATGGCTACTCAAGCCAAACTAACATGCATGCAAAGAAAGTTGAAACATGGAGCGAAACACATTTATTACATAACGCATTCCAGTTTTGCCTGCAGAAAAAATATAAAGCGTGACCTCTGTGAGCATTTGTAGTTGCAGCAGTTCTTCAGGGAGGGAATATTTCCTGCAGGGAGTCCAGTTATTTCTGACTGTTTGGATGTGTTCACCTGGAGAGGCGCCTGTCGCCTCAAGCATTGGGGATCTGGGCTTTTCATGCCGTGACACTACATTGTGTCCACACAGTTTAAAGGGCAGCTCCACAGCGGTTTGGAGTCCTGCACATTTCCATCACTCTGACATTAATATTGCAGCCTTTTCCTGCATACAGAGCAGTATCAGATATTTTTAAATCCCGTAAACCTCTCAGACTGCTTTCAATGCAGCAGTTGGAGTATTGCGTGACCCCCTCAACCTTCAGCAACTACAGATTGTGAAATGAAGAAGAAATTAAAGAGTAATTGACACACTGATGTGATTGGTGGAGCTGAACAGCATTAGTGTAGATTTTTGTTAGGTTGTTCCATGGCACCAAATCTTTCATTATGCTGCAAAAAAAAGCTCAGCACCTCAGTGTACCTGTTTTGTGTGTAGATCTGCTGGTTTCACTGGTTCGGGGTTCTTTGTAATGCACAGTTGCCATGGTGATGGAGTATCTGTCGAGACACAGATGATGCTCTTGACTAGCTCCGACTGGCCCAGTGTGTGTATGAATCTGTTATAGAAATGATTGACCGTGCATTGTGTGTCTCGGAAACGGCACAGCCTGCTTGGCAGTACTCATTGTATTTGCACAGTGTCTTCCAATATGTGTGTGTCGACGTCCCCGCAGCAATACGAGGAGACTAATTGTGTTTTAATTACAAAATCATGAAGTACACAAGTCAAACGGCTACCTTTCACCCACAGCAAACACAGCATATTGGAGAAATGGAGTGTGTGTTCATACCGACAGCTTTTATGAGCGGACATTAAAATTTATTCTTGGCAACAGAGAATCACATTTCAAATGCAATCAGATAATGTCTAACTTTGAGAAAGAGACATAAAGAATAATCTAATGAAGGACCGGGGGTTGAGTTGATGGTGGGTTGGACTTTAAACTCTGCTGGGGGGAATTTGATTGAAATATCTGATGATTGTTCTGCATATGTTGCATTTTGCACACATATTTTTTTAACTATAATACGCTCATTACGAAGTAGACCTGCTTGCATCATGATGTTTTTATGTTTCCCCACCTCTTCAAAATTTTGCAAGCTTAATCTCAACTTCTTAACATATTGATATTGTGTTCTATTTATATCTGTGTGGTTGATTAGTTATCTCTTGTCAAGACAAAAGGAACCTCGATGAGAGATACCAGTGATTTAGTAGAGTAGACCTTTAGGTGTTAATGGATGAGATAGGACCGTTGGGTTGGAAGAGTCAGATAAACATACTGGAGTTCAGCTAGCTCACTTTTGTTTTTCATTTTATATTCCTTTTCTATTATTGGCTACATGAATGAAATTACAGTTAATTGGACCGAGTTCAGCTGGACTCTATTGGATTTCATTTGGAGGCGGAATAAATGGGTTGCATTAATTTTGAACAAGATTGGAATAAATTACACAGAGATTCTCTAAATCTCTCAGCGGGGGACAAGTGTTGCCTTTTACCATGTTGCAAACGTCAACAAAAACTGCTGCATTTTTACTGTATTTAGTTGCTGGTGTTCAATGGTAGCTCCATGTTTGTTCTCATCAGAAGTTCGATACTATTGCTAGCAGAACATTTTGTATTTTCAGGCTAAATATGTAACATCTCATGGTTACACAGAATGCTGTAAATGCTGAAAATCTGTGATACAAAATCAAACTTGGTAGATCATTGTGGATCCTGGGCAAGCGTCTTTGGGCTTTTCTTGGTTTGTCTTCAAACAATAGAAATACTTTGTTATTCTTTGGCCCTGCATGCCATGAATTGCCAACCTGCCTACTATACCTCTAATCAAACTACTGAAAGAAAAAGATTTGCCTCCTACAAAGTCATTCATTGTATAAGTCAGAAGTACAAAAGTATGAAACATGAAATAGATGGTGTCAAATCCTACAGTGCTACTGTACACCTATTTTAATTCATAACCCTGCAAAAGGTCCACAACCTCAGTGGTAAAGAGATCCTTAAAGAAAACCCCACTTATAGTGGTAAGGATGAATTGATGTATTCCAGCCTGCCTGCACACGCTTCTTCACCTCTTTTCCACACATGGAGAGTTGGAATGAACATGTGACAATGTTGGGTCACACATGGAGAGTGTGGAAAAGAGGTGAAGAAGCGTGTGCAGACAGCCTGGACCGGGTGGAGAAAAGTATCAGGTGTGATGTGTGACAGAAGAGTTTCAGCTAAAATGAAAGGGAAAGTGTACAAAACCGTGGTGAGACCGGCCATGCTGTTTGGTCTAGAGACAGTGGCACTGAAGAAAAGACAGGAAACAGAGATGGAGGTAGCAGAGATGAAGATGCTGAGGATCTCTCTGGGAGTGACCAGGATGAACAGGATTAGAAATGAGTATATCAGAGGAACAGCACATGTTTGAGGTTTTGGAAATAAAGTCAGAGGCCAGACTGAGATGGTTTGGACATGTGCAGAGGAAAGAGAGTACATCGGAAGAAGGATGCTGGATTTGGAACTACCAGGAAAGAGGCCTACAGGAAGACCAAACAGGAGGTTCATGGACGCAGTGAAGGAAGACATGAAGATAGTTGGTGTGACCAAAAAGGATACAGCAGATAGGGTTGGATGGAAGAAACTGATTTGCTGTGGTAACCCCTGAAGGGAAATGCCGAAAGAAGAAGAACAATAATAATGATGATTAAAAAAACACCAGACAGTTGAGCTTATCAAAAATGTGAACCCATGAGACAAGCCAAAATATATCTTGATCTTGGAACAACGGTGCAAACATCTGTTATCCAGCTAATGAAAGAGAAATTCTAAATTCACAAGTTTGTGTTGAAACCAGGAATAGCCCATTTATGGAGAGCGCTCACGTCAGACTCGTGCCTCCAGTTAGTGCAGAGAAAGAGCTATGAGACAGAAGCACTGGCTGACCTTTCTATCAGTCCCTGTCGATTGCCAGCCGCCATACACTGATGCTCTGCTTAGCCAGTAGATGTTCCACTGGGTTGCTCAATGAGATGCATGAATTGTGAACATCTCATTTATCACCACCAGCCTCACACATACCTGTGCCAGCTTATTGTTCTCTAGATCCGTCGCTGGCTTTGGCGAGGAATGGCCTCCAACAGCTTCTCAGGAGTCGTAATTATCTTCATTTTGCTGCCCTGGATGTCATCACAAGTCACTAAATGGAAATATCTCAACGTCTTTTGTGCCCACCTGTACGGTAGAAGATGGGGGTTATTAGATATCTATTAAAATAGTTATATATTGGTTTGTTTTGAGTATACGTATCTATCACGAGGATATCAGCAGACTGGCAACATTTAAGGCTTGTCGATTGTTCTCTCGCAGTGATTGATTTCCCCGGTTGTAAAGCATCTGTTGTCGGGGTCATTGTCTTTGGCTGACTGCTTTGTAAATAAAAACACTGAGAGGAGTGAAGATGATCAATCCTTCATTAATTAGATGTAACCATGCAGCTCTGTTAGGAATGGATTGAGATGAAAACAAACTCCTTCTGGGCTCTAGAATCAAAGGAAATAAACAGAAGACAGACACTTTTGATAAAAGAAGGCACATGATTAAAAGTGTCTAAACGACTTCTTTGTGGTTATTTTTATTGTTTTGGTTTCATGGGATGCTTTTCTTAGCCTGCATCAGCGTCCATCTGTTCCAACTAAAGCGTATTTCTAATTAAAGTACTCTGTTTAATAAATTTAGCTCAGCATTACTCGTTAGAATGTCGTTATAAAATATTTCTTTCTTTTCCAACAGCTGCCCCATCGCCGAGTGACCTTCTCAACATCCAGCCAGGCGCAAGATCTCCAGGATGCATCACAGCACAGCTACTACGACAGCGGCCTGGAGGAGTCTGAGACCCCTAGTTCCAAATCCTCATCGGGGCCACGGATTGGGCCGCTGGCTCTGCCTGAAGACCACTATGAGAGGACCACCCCTGATGGAAGTATCGGCGAGATGGAGCACCCTGAAAATGGTAAGGAAGAAAAACATTTTACTCTCCTTACGTTCCCTTCGTCACTCCCTGCATCCATCATTTATGTGGGGAGCAAATTTATCCAAACTGTTTCAGATCTTCTAAAACTACTTCCTCACTTCTGGCTTTCACACACATTGGCACTGCTTTCATTGCAAACATCTACACGCACACCCTTTGTCAGCAGGAACCCTAACATTGCAAATTTAATCAAATTCCCACAATCCCCTGCATTGTGTGTATCCTTGTTAAAGAGGTGTGTGACCTCACAGCAGCACAACACTATCAATATGCAACGTAATCAAGTCCCACAGCTTCACAAATTAACATCCCAATTATGTAAATCGTACCGAGTCCTACCCTCCATAAGCTCAACTTCAGCACCCAAGGAGGGAACTAACAGAAAACATGCTAACTAAATGCACTGCTTTTATCTTCTTAATTTAGCATTTTGTGAGGCTGTTGTCATGAGTGTAGGCTGACATCTAAGTTTTCTTCTTGAGATTTATATACAGCATATTTTGATACTTGTGTGTCATAAAAAGCAGATAATTTCACCCGATTTAAGTCGGTAGCCACCGAGACATGCTAACAAAGCAAACATCTTAATGGTAGCCAACAAATTGGTCTTTAAAGGTCCCATCACAGGGAAATGAACTTTTCAGAGCTTTACATCTTCTACAGGAATGTGTGGACTTTGTATTGCCTCGTAATATTCGTCCTGCCCCTCGTATGTGACAACAAATGAGTGCATGCTACGACGACAACCAATTAGAGCAATGGCACATTTGACGTGGCAAAGAGCATTTCATATATGACCTGTACCGCCATGGTCCATCTAATCCTGCTTCCATGAATTGGCCGGAAAAAGAGTGGCTTACTCAGTTCCTTAGTCACATTTTATAGGCGGAGCCTGTGCGGTGGGGTGTGACCAATAAACAGACTTTCGCACGTATTGGTCTATGCTAACATTCTAGAAATCAGTAAGATGTCATAACTAAAATATAGATGATGTTCTAAACCATTATTAGTTTGTTTATGTACAATAAGATGCGATGAGAAAAGAGTTATTTTGCATTTGGTGGGCGTAACGTGAGTGTTTCAGATTATATTGCACCAACATTTATCAATATATTTTCCCCTTTTTTTTATAGTTGATTAATTTTTGTGTATCACCTTGGTTTTTATTCTCTTTTCATCAATTGAAAGACTGATTGTAAAACCCTACAGAAACAACAGTTTGAGGCCATTTCAAAAAAGAAAAAATGAACTAAGCAACAAAACAACAAAATGAACAAAATGAGCACATCTAGTCGTTAGTAATGTTAGCAATGCATTCTGCTGACTGAGGAGAAATGTGAAAAATGCTGATGTAGTATGACCTAAATAATTTATGCTAGAACTGAACTTGCGTTCCATTTATATGTATATTCACCTAAACTTTGTGTTTGGTTAAGTGGATTTCAAGTAGACGACCTTTTGCTTGGTCTTCATTTAACGTTTTACATCACATATGTTTTTGGATCAAGGCTCGCATTAAAGTCTATTGACTAGTTTTTTTTCTTTAAGCACATTTTATTTACTTTGGTACCACTTGGACAAATTTGAATACCATACGTCACTCAGAGAAAAAAGTTTGGAAAAGTTATTTTTGAGTTTTGAAAAACTAGGTATCCCATTTGGCCATGCTTAAAGTTTTAAACTAAATGGGTTCCAGATAGTGACTTAATTAAGGTGCTATATTTTTATTTTATTTATATATTTTTAATGTTTCTTGATGGATTTTAAGACAATAAGATGTAGAGTTTACAACCTACTTGTTTGTCACGAGAGCTTATTGTTCATAATCACGCCTATTAGTAATTGAAACAACTATAATTAGTATCACACATTGCTCTGGAAAAAGGTTAAATAAGTTGTGTATTTCAAATCAGTTTTTAAATAATCAAATATTTGCTATTGAAAAAAAAATCACCTTCCCCATTTCTTTTAATAGATGGGTTTTAAAGATTTCAAATGTGACCGACACCTTTTTTCGTCTACCACACAAATCCGGTTTAGAGAGTAAATGTAAAATAGATTTATGTCCATTGATCGATTGGTTCAAGATCTTTGTCCATGCCAAATGGTCTCCATGCACCTTAGTTTTCCAAAACAGAAGTCCGAGGAACTTTCTGAATTATTTAGATCACATCCTCTCCATTTAACTCCAGTTGGTCTTTTGTTTTACTTCTTGATCAGTGGTTCTTCTGTTGTCTTTGAATGGAAAGAAAAACACTATCCCATTGTTATTAATAAAAGTTTCATGCCCCAGTCGCCATTTTCGCACATTTGAAAAGCCTGGTTGAAACCTCTAAAACACAGAAACATGGGGCCGTTCATGCATAAAAAATATAATTTATTCACATTTGAAACAAAACAGCAAAGTTCTTCCACATAGGTAGGACTCGAAGATAAATCTGTTTTCCAAAAATATCTGTACGTTTATGTCCCAGTGCACAATAATGAGTGGCTTGAAGAGCTTGAGACGGATTGAAACGACTAATAGACTGACTTTTTTGCATGAAACAAAAATGACGTACAATTAAACAGCTTTTCACCTTCTTGTCACCGTTCATTGTTCTGTCTCAAGATTTTAACACCTTGTTAACATTTTTGTCAAATATACCGACGGAAGTGAACAAGTTGAAATAGGCAAATGAACCAAATACAGAAGGAGGTAGAGAGGGAGCGAGGGTGGAGGGTTTACTTTAAATGTCACGCCTGTCTTCTTTTTTAAGCGTAAAAGGACCGAGTGTGTCCCTCTGTGAACCCACGGGTCACACATATTGCATCTGTAAACACAATTATTCACAGCTGTTTGCATGGCCACGGGCTGCTGCCACCCTACGTGTGTGTGCGTGTGTGTATGTATGTGCGATCTTCACACACTCAGCAGGAGGTCAGTGCTATGTCATGTGTAACATCAGATGATGATCTTCATTATTATAGTTTGATGATAAAAATAGGCTACTTTGAGGTATTTTCTCTGTGTGTGTGTGTGTGTGAATGTGTGTGTTGTCTGCAGGTCAGCAGATTGCAGCTGTTATTTTGAGGATTAACACTTTATTCCCCAATTGTTTTTTTCGTCTGGTTTTGAAATGCAAACTTTGAGACTTTTGGAATAGAAAAAAGAAAAAAAAAAAAAATTCTGTGGGTGGCACGGTGGCCTCGCAGCAAGACTGTCGTGGGTTCAAGTCCCAGGTGGGGACGAGATTTGGAATACTGGCCTTTCTGTGTGGAGTTTGCATGTTCTTCCTGTGTTTGCATGGATTTTTTCCAGGTATTCCGGTTTCCTCCCACCCTCCAAAGGCTTGCATGCTAGGTCGATTGGCCGTGACATGATTCCCCCAAGGAATGAGTGTGTGTGTATATGGTTGGACGTGTGTGGCCCTACGACAGTCTGGTGACTTGTTCAAAGTGTACCCTGCCCTTCGCCTCAAATCAGCAGGCATTGCCTTCAGCACCCCCTGCAATGGGATAGATGGTTAAGAAGGTGAAAAAAATTCTGCCCGATTCCTAAATTTTTTTTTCCCCAAACATCATAACAAATGTTTCAGAAACATTCGGATCATCGGCTTTTTAAAGAATCTAATCTTTGCACATTTTTTAAGTTCCTTGACTCTTTCCACAGGAGTTGTGAAACTTTTTGAGGCGCCATTTTTCTTTCCACCACAAAGCTCAAAGACTAAACACATGGCTTTCGAGATAAAGAAACTTGAGCACAATAAAACCACCCAAGTAGAGAATAATTGGAACACTGGTTCAGCACATTAATGATTTGTAAATAATTCCTCTGGTCAGCCTCAGATCTGTTCCTTGATGCAGATGTGGAAAATATTCCTATTTTGGCTATGTGATATAAAGTCACAACAGCCCTTCATTTTTTCATATCATTGGGATTTTATTTTATTATTTCCATTCTGTAATATGAAGTCAAATTTGTCCAGTAATAGATTTAGATAGATAATAGTTAAATAATAGATATGTAATTATAATATAAGAAAAATGCAATAAATGTAAGATCACAAAAATTTCAAGCACAGCAAGCAGATCAACCAAATACCTCTAAAAATATAAAAAAACAAATTATATGTGGCTTTTATAATAAAAAAAGCAGATAACTATCAGGAGCTTGCGAAAAAAATCTTAAAACAAAATTATAAAGAATGATAAAGAATAAATTACGGTTATTCTCAAGATATTTTGCTTGTGGGCAAGATTTTAATCTTTTACGTACTTACTTAATATATGCTGTTTTAACATTTCAATTGGCTTCACTTTACCATAATTTTCTTTTCTTACAAAATTTATTCAGAAATCAGAGCTTTGAATTTAAGAATTTGGGGACGTTTCGTTTGTTTAAATCATGATTACTGTTTTATTGTTATAAATACTGTATAAATGCATGCTAATGGAAATTGAGCTCTTGCTAATTTTTTTACCTGTTCTGGTAAATTATGCAGTCTTTTGTTTCGTTCAAGCTCAACATTATAAGACAACTTAGTTATTTTTGTTCTTTCCCCCAAAAGAAGTTTCATAAATGTCAGAGTTTATCATGACCCAACTTTTTACCCAGAAAGTATGTCTCAATCTGCGATTTGCACAAACATAAATGGATGTGCTTCACAAACTATTCTTGCCGCCAGTGGTTTACCTACACTCTAAAAGTATTGTTACATAATGGCTGTGGCTGAAAATCCAGGGAAAGTCTATTTTACCTCAGCAAAGTGGCTAGGTGAGGAATTGGGTCGATAATTGCACCAAACAGCAGCATAACCGGCTTCCTGAGGTAGTGACTCTGCTCCAACAGTAAGTTCACTTTGTTGTACCTTTTTAACAGCGGTTTAGTTGTTTCCTGTCGTTTTCCCTCTGCCACAGGCCGTATCGATCACTCAGTTGTGTGACTGATTGCTGATTGTTCAGAATCAAAGTGCTTCTGAGAAAATGATGAAGAGCAGCATGGGCCAATGGACTGGCCAATAACTCATTTTTCTGCTCCTTTAAACCATCTTTTTTTTTTGTACGAACAGTAAACATCTAAATGCTTCCAGTTATTTTGTGAAAGGTTAATTAAACCATCAGAAACCATTTTTAGACTGATGTTCTCTCAACAGCGAAGTGACTGTTTGGCAATAAAAAGTTCAAGCCTCCGTGTGGCGTGTTCAAGTAATATTTGCTGGGCCAGCAATTTGAGCAGCTGTACGTGCAGCGTGCTTCTTTCAGAGATTATCAACATATATCCTAATCCAGATATAAACTACTAATGGCATGTAATACTATGACTGGAAGAGTACAAACCAGATGTTCCATTAGCGTGACAGCAACAGTGTGCAAAAGTAAAGACAGTTTTTTTTTAATTTAAAAAAGTCACATCTGCGGTTGTGCCTTCAGAAACTCGCTGTTTCACCTTCAGGAACGTGTTAGATAAAGAAAAGCAGACCTTAACCGAGCAATAACTCTTCAGGTGGCTGACAGGACGCTGTCTGCTTCCAGTTTTACTCACTTAATCAAATGATGTTTGTAAAAAGAGGAAACGGTTCATTCAGTCTCATCACTATACTTTTAAAAACTACAATCACATTTATAACGATGACGTATTATCTCCACCGCACATTTGTCCATGAAAATAAAATGCACATGTCTTGTTACATTCTGATTGTCTCCAGTGGTGATGTCCTGAATTTATATTTTCTGAGATTTGGTAAGGCTTTACTTGTGTAATGACACTGCAATCATTCCAGTAATGCATCTGCAACTCATTTTGATTTTGCTGGAAATCACTGTAACCAGATTTCAAGTGCTTCCCAAAAACACACAAAAGTGTTCTGAGTGGGTGTGGAGTGTTATTTGTGGAAATAGAGAAGTAAACGTTGCATAACTCAGAAATCACACCAGTTTCAAAGACAGTAAAATGGAACTAAAAACTTGGAAGTGATTACTGGATTTACATTGACAACTACTTTAATCTTAGACCTTCTATACCAAGTTGTGTCTCCTGTCTACTTTCACATACACTTTTATCCAGTTACACAAGGGAACTGATAACTTGAATAGACATTTTAAACAGCAGATCTGAACAACTGAAACCATCAATACCTTACCAGAAAGGGTTGTGATAAGTGTCTAACCGGGAAGTACAGTAATAGATGGTGGATAAAGTTGGTTACCTTTTAAACCATTGCTGAGCGAAAAAAACCAAAACCCAAAAAAAACATAAAAAAACAAACAAACAAAAAAAAAACGACTTTGCATAAGTTACTGCGCTCCAAAATAGATAAAACGTTTCTGCGTGAAAACAATTCAGCAGTCGATCTACATTCCTACCCTTGACCATGGTCACCAGTTGTGGGTGGTGACCGAAAGAACAACATCTCAAATACGAGGCAGCCAAAACAAGCTTCCTCCGCAGGCTGGCAGGGCTCTCACTCAGAATTAGAGTGAAGAGCTCTGCCATCCGGGATGAGCTCGGAGTGGAGCCATTGCTCCTCTGGGTCGAGGGAAGCCGGACAGGGTGGTTCGAGCATCTGGTTAGGATGTCTCCCGAATGCTTTGCCGGTGAGTGGTTTTGGGCACATCCCACCGGGAAGAGACCAAGAGGCAGACGTCGGACCCGCTGGAGAGACTATGTCTCACATCTGGCCGGGGAACACCTTGAACACAGCCTGGGTAAGAAGCTAGAGCTTGCTGTCTAAGGCTCAAGCTTCTCTCGGCCTCAGATAACCGAAATACATCGGAATGGAACAATTCATCAGTAAAATTGCATTTTTTACTCTGACATTATAACTTCCATTTTATCAAATCCTTTACACTTGCATTTGAACAGACAAAGGGACGGCATTTTACAGATATTAAAGTCTTTAACAAAATCTGTTGACTGAATAGTAAATTAGCTAAAAAAAGATGAGGTCGCCATTACCATCGAATTGCTCGGAAGGGCGACAACAACGTTCAGAAAGATCTTTATCACCTTCATCCTTCTGCCTTTCTCATCCTGTAAATGTTCAGATAATGGATGTTAATTCCATCAAACTGTCCTCATGCTGCTAATGCACCCACTTCCTGTCTGTGATGGACAGATGGAAAGAGGAGAAAAACCAAACCGTTGCAGAGGAGGAGTGGTGGGGGGGATAGGAAATGTGCAATTTAATTCAATGTGTGTGTGTGTTTGTTCCCAGAGGGTGGGGGAGAGAAAAAAAGAGAAGAGGATTTATGCTCAATATTAAAAAAAAAATACAGAGAGAAAAAAAAAAAGATGGAGATTATATGACATTGATGCTACTGCATAACAAACTGACACACATACACACACCCTCTTTATCTACTGATTGCATCAGTCTAAGAGCTGTAGAAAATGCTACACACACACACTTTCTCTCTCCCACACACACAGACACACGCACACTCAGATAGGAGATGCAAAACATCAATGAGGTTCCCTATCGGGGCTCTTAATCAGCCTCTAGTTTGATTTGCAGATAAAAAGTGTGTAAGCTCAGAAAACACCCTGTCGCCTGTTAACACATGTGTTCTGAGTTAGATGAGTCTGATCTCACATGGAGAGATAATTCAAACGTAAATACATCCGATCTATTCCTGATGGCAAAACGGGCTGTTGTGTAGACCTGTCTTGAAAATAAATCTTTGATACTTGTGGGCTTTGTCGAGTCTGGTAGTAACCGTTGAAGAAATGAGGATTAAATGACAAAGACGAAAAAAAAACCCAAGTGATTTATATCAGAGCAGATCTTAACACATGTCCAATGAGAGAAACTCACACATGGGAGGAAAATCCAACTGGAACTGGACCAAAACCACTTCCTGTGAGAGTCTCAGTGCAGTTCGTTTAGTCCCCACCCAAGTACTGTGAATAGTTAAAAAATAGATCCAGGGACTGATTGGACCTGAATACACAAAGAGAGAGTAAATAGAAGATAGTCATCTCGTAATCAGCAAGTTTGTGAAAAGTACCGTTGGTTTCTCTTTCATGAGCACCCGGCTCCCACAACCCCCTCCCCCCACCACCACAACACTATCATCAGTTAAACAGCTTTCAAAACAAAAAAAAAACTGAAAACGTGAGCCAACTTTTCTTCAGAAGTTAACATTGCGTTCAATTTTTAAATTGTGTCAATTTACATTTTATCTACGTGTAAAATAATCTTTACAAAACAAAATATTCCAGTTATTTCTGCAATACATACAAAGTACAATCACAATCACTATTTAGGTGGGTTTCTAAATAAAATTCTGCAGATTTTCAATTATGGGTGATAAGGGTGTCCTCCACAAATCAATGTATGGCCCACATTGATTTGTTTTTTATTCGTATTTTATCGCTTGTTCCATTTAGGTTTTTGTTTTATTCTGTTTTGTTTTTGGGTTTTTTTCTACTCCAACTGTACTAAAAAGAAATGAACCCTCTCAAATAGAAGTGTGCAGGTCTCGAATTGCATCAAATTTATTACTCAGTCCAGTGAAAAAGAAAAATGTCAGGATAAGGATTTTTGAACTGTAATGAACAACATTGCAGATAAAGCTTCTTTGTCACGCTGCTGTTACTCCTAATTGCTTCTTGACCCAAAAGATGTTTAGCAGCGATAGGAGAACTGGTATGAGAGTGATACTACTATTGATTCAGCTGTGATGATTCAAACACTTGCCCCATCTGCACTTTTAAAACTTTTGACTTCTAAAAATTGAAGATTTGGAAAAAGTTAGCCAACTTCAGCTGATTAACTTATCATGCCGAAGTTTGGCCTCAAGTGAGCAATGCCATACAAAAACATAGACGTTTCTTGAGATTTTATTTAAACTTTTATTTAAAATGGCAAAATTGAATAATTCTGACATTCAGCTGTTTAAAATCTGTTTGTCTGCATTAAACATCTTTTTGCATATTGAAGATTTTTAAAGTTGGCAAAAAAAAAATGATCGAAGAATGAAGGACTTGTTGTTTGGACTGTGGGAAATTTAAATGAAGTTAAAAGAAAAAGACGCAATGAAGAAAAGAGATTGGCCTTTGATTCAAACGTATGAAGTCAGTTTGTTCTTTAAGAAGAAAAAGAAAGTTGAAGGGGTCACGCATTCTTCTCATCGAAGCAGTTCACCCTCACTTTTTCCCTCTCCTCACTTTTCTTACTCTTCTACATGAGGCCTTCATTCTTTGGCATCTCTCGCTCCTCCGTAGGGATCTTTCTTCCCTTCTTTTCTACAATCTACCTCTTTTTTTTTTTCAATCCTCCCCCTCTGTCTCCATCAGCTCTCCAGTGGGTAATGATGGGAGGCCAACAGTTCTCCTCCAGCCTGTCAAACTCCTGGGACAGAACTGTATTCTCTGGAAAATAGGACATTATTTTTAGTTTTTCCTGCATTTATGGGAACTTTATGTCAAAAGGTTCAGAGATTTTCAGCAGCACTGAGAGCACCAGCTCTCAGCAGGCCTCCGGCAGAAATAAAGTCATCATGTTCCATATTAACGAAGCACTAAAATGACTGTGATGATACTAATAGATCCCAGAGCTCCAAAAAAATTACACTTAAAGACAAAATGATGATCAGCAAAAAGAAAAAAAAAGTGAATTAAACTATGTGGATAGTTAAGCAGGTTCCTCAAGGCCCTCCAGATGTCTGCAAGAATCTCTTCAAGAGGTCTCGGAGGCTAATGGGGTCAGTTGACCATTTGGGATTAAGTTAAACTTTTGGAAATCTGAAGAAAGTCTGAGTAGTCTCTGGATATTTTTAGAGTTGAGTGGGATTTTTTGAGAAGTAGGTCATTTGGGGAATTTTGTGGTTGATTCACTGGGCTCTTTAAATACATTCCGCATATTGCACGGGTCAGTGAGCTGTCATGTAATTGAATGAAGGGGTTTTCAGTTTTTAAGAAAAGTTTAGTTGAAGAACAACTTGTCGGGGAACAGATTAAGCAGTCTCTGAAGATGTTCTTGAGGTAGGTCTTTGCGGGATTTGAGATACAAGGGCGACTTGAGAAGATTAAGTGTGTATTGTTCAAGTCCTAGTTATTAAAGATTTAATCGGCTGTGCCTGGGAATCATTGAACAGTTTGAAGAAATCTTTTTTCAAGTGAAGCAGTCATTTCAATGTTGAATAGCTTAGAATTGTTTCTAGGAATTGTTGGTATCCTCAACAAGGACTGAATGTCTTAAAGAGCTCAGAGGAATCACGGGTAAAATTCCGGGATATACAATTCTCCAGATCTTCAAAGAATAAGACAATATACGACAATTTTAAGGGATTTCAGTGTTTAGGAATAACCATTCAAGTATTCCGATGCTCTGAAAGGTTATTGAAAACCGTCTTCAACTGTGATCTAGAGTCTCTAGTAGAAAAAGTTTCAAAAAAGTCTTCTGGACAGTTTAATTCTTGATTTCGATCAAGAATTAAACTGTCCAGAAGACTTTTTTGAAATCGATCAAGAATTAAACTGTTCAGAAGACTTTTTTGAAACTTTTTCTACTATGGATCACTCCTGGATGAATGAGGGACTACACGGACTTGTTGCTAAGAATCTACAGTAGAGTCTCTGTTGCAAGACCAGTGTTCGCTAATTTGTATGGTTAAAACTTTAAGAAGATTGTTTTGAACGCTAACTCTAACTTTTCTTTTTTCGGAACTTTGTGAATATTGGGTTAGACTTAATTTTGCAGTGATCTTAACAAGAGTTTTTTGAGTCTCAAGCCCTTCAAATTGGAAGTCATTGTCTTTGTACGGCTCTCTAATCTTAGATATGATCAGGTAGGCGGTCGGAGTAGCAACAAATATTATTGACTAACGACTTTAACATTTTCACGAGGTTGTCTTCATGGTTCCAAAAGTATGTTTTAAAGCCTTGAAAAGTGAAGTTGAATTGGTGTCAGACAAGGCCAAAGACCTGGCGTAGAGGTCTTGAAAACCTTTTGTGTAAAACGACATGGCATTGCAAAGAGTTCTTGTACTGTCCACAAATAGTATAGTAAGTAATATGTGTTTTCTTTCAAGAGTTTTTACATATTGTCCAATGATCAAATTCGTGTGTGACTCGTCATTATCATCATCATGCTCAGTGGTGGAATTTCACTCCTCTGGCACCTGCTTACTGTGCAAAACCCCACTTTTCCCTCTAATAATAGAAATACTGTTTGTCACACAGACTTACGGTTTCTCTACGTGAACACACTCATTAGAGCCAGTAGTGTTACAGCACTTCATGCTGAGGAAAGAGGCTGAGTGTTCAAAGCCTTTCCGGGCTCACACACACTAACCCGAAAAATTACATAATGATGTAAGCTGTGGTCTTTTCAGAAGTGGGACACACACTGGGAGATGGTCTGACAAAACTGCAGTCCTAAGGAGGCGTGTGTTTGCATGCAGCTTTTTGAGTGTGTGTTCGTGTATCTGCTCCTCATTAGCCCATAGATAAAAGAGTGTGAAGAGAGAGAGAAGAGGTGATTCCTCTCTGTGGAACCATACCTCCCTTTCTGTTTCTTATTTGTATCTGGTGGTGTGGTGGTGAGTGTGTCTGTACGCACAACGTCAAGAAGCTTTATAGGAACAGGCGGCGTTCCTATGATGCCCTCCCTTGTCCCCCGGGAGGAGCTGAGATGGAGGGAGGTGGATTTATTTTTCTAGGTCTGTTGTTTATTTGAGCTTATCTTTGGTGGCTGCTGCACACCGCAGGAGGAGGTGTGTGTTTTCACGAGTGTTTGTGAGTGAGTTTGGCAGGAGCTGTAAATCGGAGCTCAGACGGTGTTCGACTGATGTACAGTGGTGAGAACATTGACCACTGCAGCATCCCTACATTGTTGCATGTTCGTGATTGGATTATTTCACCAGTATTGTACTCAGATTACATAGTGCATGTTGCTTTGGGAACGCAACACAAAGTTTATAGTTTTTATTTTAAAATAAAACATTTTGGGGTTTCTCATTGACTTTTAAATTTCTCAGAAGTTATAGACATCTTTTTCTGTTAACAAAAGAGAGTTTAATACTTAAAAACATCATTCAAAGACTTCCTGGTTGCCTGAAGATGCTATTCAGTTATCGAGAAAGATTTTGTTTGACAAAATCTTGTTAGAACCTCAGAGCATTTCCTAATTTGTTCATCATCCACATGAAGACAATTTTGTCTTTTGGCAAGAAATGGATGGTTGTGTGCATCTCACACCAACTGACAGCACTGTAGTGCAGATTCCAAAGCTGCAAGTGGCACTGTGATGCTACCACGGAAGAATAAGACATGGAGCATGCTCATAAACTTGTGTGTTCTTTTTTTTTGTCCCTTACTCACAGATTAGCATTACTCTATTTTTGTTTCCAAGAAAATCAGTTTTATCAGACAAAGTCCTGTAAGATTAGCTCGGAAATCAGTGTCATTGCTCGACCGTCCACTTTTAACAGGATGCAACTGCCTGCCTCCACGCCAACTGAGCTAAAAGCGGCTCAGCTAAAGCTGTGTCCCGCCGTGCCCTGGCTCCGGTTAGCCACCTCCGTTGGCGTCGGCAGCTGTTCCCGGTGGGCTGTGCCTGCTACGAGGTGGTGTCTCCAGGACAGATGGAAGGACAGCAGGGGGTGGAGGTTGGGCCATGCTGGGGCGTGACCCCCGGGAACTTATCCAAAGAGAGCGTGGAAGCTGTAGGGGAGATAGCCACAGGTCTGGTTGCCAGGTTAGCACAGCATCATGGGAACTGATGAACAGAGTCTGGCTGGAGTTGTGTGTGTGTATGTGCCGAGGTGATGTCAGTGAGCTAATAGTACGAAGGGCAACAGGTAAACAAGTGTACACTCTTTACAGCTTCCCTGGTGTGTCGCAGTATGATGTCCTGTTGAGATCGCGAGCGGTGATGACTCCCCATGGTAACAAGACAGTTGGTACATTAAGGGCAGGATATTTTGTTACCTGATGAAATTACCCCTATATACATCCGTAATTGTTGCATCAGAAATGAAGGGCCTTCATCTTTTTTCAAGAAAAATTACCGAAGGAAATGGAAAGACATAATGCGAGTCAGCCATATTCAGGAACAAAACAGGGAAAAAAAAGCCCTTGCATTCAAAATGTTTACAGACATTCATTTTTAAGTGGATTTATTATATGTTTATAGACAACAATAACAGCAGAGCTCAGTGCAGGATGTCTACAGCACGCTACAAAACAAGTCCGCATTTAAACGAGCATCATGTTTGTTAGTATGGACGTTTTTGTGAAGCCATTACAAAGAAAGAACAAAGTCAGTTTTATCCCAAACTGTGCTTGTGAAGTAAAATAAAAAGTATAGGATGGAAATCTAACGGAAAATATTCAACGACAGTCTTGTTTGGGGTTTCAATTTAAAAGAACATTCAATGTATGCAAGAAAATACTCTCGCTGGTATAAAAGGATAGATTTAACAATCTATCCAATTTTTAGAGAGTTGACCCAGAATATGAACTCATATCACATTTAAAGCGGCAAAAAATATTATTTTCTTTCTTGCCAAACATCTGAAAACTTCTACCAGGTCCAAACACAGTAAGTTGAAGTTTCTAGTGACACTACATGTTTAAGATACAAAGGTGATCACTTTGATCAAAAGAATGAAGAACTTTTCATGCTGTAAGACTAGAATGAATAATAAAATAAGAAAACCACACTTACAAGAATACCACCTATCACATTTGCAGCAAGTGCGGTAGAAGCTAGAGCTCCTGCATTGGCTTATTTGGCCACAGTCGACCCTACAAAAAAAGTATTTGACATAAAGTATCCAGGTGCAGACTCCATTGTTTCCATAGACAAAAGGATGCCAACTGAAGACTAGAATGACATCACAAAGATTCCCTCCAAGCTGCGAGCCTGCGCAGTTGCGCACTGCTTGCAGAGAGCGCACAAGAAAACATATGTAAAGCAAAAAAATGAAACTCAGTTTAAACTAAAGATGTGATAATGAGACAGAGCTCCGAAACATATCTCTTTCTTCTTTCTTTCTGAAACAAATTGCTTCAGACCGCTGCTTCAGAGTTTGGTTCGTCACTTCTGCTGATGTCACAAAAAAGTAAAAATTATTGCTCCGCCCCCTTCTGCTCAGGAAGCTTATGTGTTTGCTCAGACACAAAAAAAATAGAGGTAACATTGGACTTCACTACTGCGCTTTACAGTTTTACCTCTCACCCATTTTAGAGTTTCATTTACCGTCTTGATTTATTCATATGAAAGGTTACTATTTATGTGTTTAGGTAAAATAAACCTTTTTATGTCTTAATGCCATCTAATTTATTTTTCTCGGTTTTAACCCAGCAGGATTACCTCATTTAATAAATTGATTGTGATTATTAAACCCGTCCCTGCAGGAAAATATATTGTTAATAAAAATCGGACCAATCCCAAATAATTTCTTTATGCTACTGCGATTCTGTTATCGTCACCGGATCTTAGGTTCCAGAGGTGGACTGGAATGGAGGACTAATGGGTCCCTGGGGTGTCAGTAGAGATGAACCACTGTAAGCCCCTGAGCAAGGCAATCAAAACATCCATCATCTCTCTGGGTAATGAAACACGGTGCTTCATTGCTGTTGTAAATCTGCTACAGATGGGTTAATGTAAAGCTTAACATTCTGATTCAGATTAATAAATTAAAAACGAAGTTGCCTGGGATGCAAGCATTTTTGCTTCCTGTTTCGGATGCGGATGTGTGCAAATAACTTGACCAGTTAACGTAGTGACTTCCAACTATAAAATAAATTCTAAAATCAAAGTAATATATATATATTTTAAAAAGCTGGTTTTATTTATTTTTTTTTTTGTTGATGAAGCATACCTCATTCCCCAGGTCATACAACAAAGTGGTGACACCTCCAGTGTGTACCACACCTAGCGCAAAGATGTGGTACCCCTCTAGTGGCTCTGATTATAACCACATTGATCATACGGAATTTAAAACTGTATGCCGAACTAATTTAAAATAGAATATTAGTGGATGCTCCCATTGTCCAGCTTTAACTAACAAGGAAAACAGGTTAAATCCCAGTTATCGTTTTCATGTCTCAAACAGCAAACTGGATGTGTCTTGTTTAAAGACAAGAGTGTATTTTTGATGCTCTCTGTTACAAGTACATCCGGCAATTAGTCAGGTGGGGGTATGCACATAGATTACGAATAGCTTAAGGTGTGTGCTGGTCGCATGCTGCTGCTCCCGTTGATCGCCAATTAAGAGCTTCAGATTAATGCTTTCAGTAATTAATGAGCAGCTTAGAGGGAAATCAGAGTGGACCTGTTCCTCTAAACCCATATTGTTTCCCATTAACCATAAAACCAGGAGGGTAGTCAGCCATTTCCTTGCCTGCCGCTCAACATGTTCCTGATTGATATACGGCTTCAGAGAGGATCTAAGCAGTAATTTAGCGTCGAGATTTAAGTAGATTAGGATAGGCTAATTTCAAGATGTAAACATGTTTTTTTGTAGATTTTTTCTGCTTCATCTGTAGGTGAAAAGGACAGATGAGCAACAGATTACAAATCCCCAAGTTTTGTTAGAAAAGGATGAGTTATATGTCTCAGATTCCTGAAGTCATGCAGCTAACTTTTTACACCGTGAATAACCGATGATTACGTCTACCTCCCTGCAGATGTTTGACCTCCTATCTCTAAAACATACAGATGGATTGCTGATTTCAGATGCCTAATCATTCCATCATGACTGTTAGCCAAAGGTTAAGATAACAGATGATCATAAACTACTGGTAAATTACGACTTTATTTGACTAAGTTTAACATTATTTAAAGGGAATGTCAGTGCTAAGAGGATCAGGAGGCATCTGAATGTTTTCTTCAGGAATGAATGGATAAAAATGTCAGATTAGTTTGTCCCCAGGGTCGAGACTGTAATTTACCCCAGACTAGGCTGGATTATACCTCCAACATAAAGAAAAAAAATGACCAGACCTTGTAATACGGATGTTTTAGAAGACAGACCAAATAGGAATCTGGAGTGTTTAAGCGTTTAAGGATTTCTCACTGATAATCTTTTTGAATGGTTCAAGTCTAGTTATTTTATTTGCATGGAAGGTCGACAATTCGATTCACATTTCTGTTGTTTGTGAGTGGTTACAGTAGCTGTTCTTTTGAATCACCCTTCAGACTGACTACTCTTCAGGTTTTTTTTTTTTTTTTTAATGTAAACATGGGATTCACTTGCTTCCATTGATACATAGCATTGACTGGTCTGAGTAAGAGTATTCAAAATGTTCAAACGCATCCAAATAGCATTGTGAATAATTGTAGAATATGCGTCAAATGTGTATTCTGGACAGCGTATTTTCTGATCGAGACGTTTCGGCTTCCATCCGGAAATTCTTTTCAATGTGTATGGGGGGGAACGTCGAACTGGTTTGTCAGTTTCGGTTGGGCAATAAGACAACCATAGAGGTTAGATAAGACCCTTTGTAAACAAGTTACATAAGCTATCAAAACACAGTTGGTTACAGGTTTGTTGGCGTTAGCCCCTCCTTTGGGCTTTGGGCAAACTCAAGTTTTTATATACAAAACCAGTTCTCAGACCATTTAATCTGATCGAAACGTCTCGATCAGAAAATACACTGTCCAAAAGACAACTTGAAGCCTTTTCTATGGTGAATCACTCCTGGATAAATGAGAGATTACACGGACTTACTGTGAATAATTACAACCACTGGCAAATAATTTGCCAAGTGTTCTGAAAAAAAAAAAAAAAAGACCAATTATCTTCTTTTCCATACATTTAAAAGATGGATTCCTTATATGGCATGTACATTACTTGTATTTAAACAAGATAAGATAAAATATTCTGGACGTACACGCTTATGCCTTCAACTCTATTTTACATCAATGACCATGACCTGAGTCTAGACTTAACTTCTAAAGGTTTGAATATTGCTTGTCCACACATCATGCATTTATACCAAAGGTGACTCAGGGGAGTATGAAAGGGTAAAGAGGTTCATAAAAATGCTCACTGGACATCCTCCTTTTATTAATGGACTGTTTTCTACATGCAGGCCCTGAACTGCTGCTATCAGATGAATCACAGTCGAGCAACTCCTCAAAGTTCCTCACACTGTTATTTATTATACTGCCCTGTTATGCACGGGTGAATTCACTGACTTGAAATAACAGGGAAGTAGAGATTATCAGTCGGTGGGAGCGTTCGTATTGTTTTGCAAGTGAATCTTATTGCCCGGGGCTTTTTAGCATGTCATAGTAAATCGTTTTATGTGGGTACCATACATGAAGTGAAAGCCTGACAGGCATAGTAACTGAAGCTAAAGAGGGATTAAGAAACTGTTAATTATTTCACTTCACTAGCATTTAATTGGCCCTTCAAAGGAAACTCCCCTGACAGCAAGCAGTAATGACACAGAGGAGTACGTGCTGAACAAAAATACAAATTTTCAGTCAGTGCAGGAATAGAAAGGACTAAATATGCCTTTTGTTGAAGCTCCTAAATGGTACCTATAATTAAAAAAAAAAAAACACCTACACAGATTACGTGAAATGTGTGACTCATCTCTTATACGTGCTCGCAATCATAACATTCACTTTTTCAAAAGAGGACCTGTGGGTCTGTTGGTCAGTTTGAAGGTTTAAGATCACCGAATGTTGAAAAATTTCACTCCATTCCTTTTGAAGTGTCTAATAATTACCAACAACTTCAAATATGTTCAATCAACATCACGTTGTGGTAATGGAAGAGGTGAGCCAAAAACAAAGCCCTCGATTTATCAGTTGATCTGCGTTACCATAGATTTACATTCTTCTAGATTCCTGTAGGTCACCTATGGTCACCAGCTGTTGGTAGTGACCGAAAGAACGAGATCACGGACACAACGGGACAAAATGTTCTTTCTCTGCAGGGTGGCTGGACTCTCACTCAGAGACAGGGTGAGAGGCTTTGTTATCCAGAAGGAGCTCAGAGTAGAGCCATTGCTCCTCCGGGTCGAGAGAAGCCCGATGAGGTGGTTCTGGCATCTAGTTAGGATGCCTCCCAAACACCTTGCTAGAGAGATTTTTAAGGCATTTCCCACCGGAAGAACACCCACAGGCAGGCTCTGGACCCACTGCCTCGGGATCCTCCTGGGCAAGCTTGAGGATGTAGCCGGGGTAAGAGAAGCTTGTGTTTCCCATCTGGCGACCCCACCCCGGTAAAGTGAAAGACAACGGAACAACGTAACCAAGCAGACTTCATATACCGTGCAGACCCTGCTCCAGTCAAACATTGATATTACACCTCTAATTACATTTGAAGACTTAGAGATCTTTTAATTTAGGACATGTGAATGAAAAATTACCACTGAATGTCTACGTTATTATTCCACAGAAGAAAGTTACAAAACAGGAACACATGCACACGAACCACATAAGACAATCAAGCTAATATCACTGTTATTTCCTTCATAAATACATTCTAGTTGTTTCGCATGCTGTATTTCTGTTCACATTAAAATGCAGTAAATGTACAGTAAAGTACAGTAATGCAGTATCTTACATACGGTACATGTATGTAAATAGCATTGTCATCTGCATAGAGTGAAATTTTAATTTTTTGTGTACAAAGATGTCAATTTTCATTTGAACTTGGTTTTGCGATGAAGGTCAACCACCTTCAACAAATTTAACCACATCCACCACCGTAAAGATCTAAACCTGTAGTTGTTGTGATACTTTTTAAATCAGCTTTCCGGTTTGTGTTAGGGTTCAAACTGAAGTTAATCCTTCTAGTCGCCCATAACACACCTGACACTTCCTGAGTGCACGCCGACATTGAACCATCATCTGTTCACTAAAACTAAACATTTCTTTCCACAAGGGGTTCAGTGTCAATCACTTTCTGAATCCCATTAGGCCCATCGGTTGGCCAAATTGTTTTAACGGCCGAAGTCGACTTTTAGCTGAATAAGACAAGATAATCAGCAAGCACAAAGATTAAAGTTTTGAGATTCTCAGAGGAGCAAAAGACAGATAAATGCTCAGATTACAGTTGGCAAAAGTAATTAAGTTATGAGGCTAGAACCTGACAAATGCAAGGCAGTAACTCTACTTTAAAGCTGTACCCCTTCATCCTGGTTAGCTGTGGGATGATGTCTGGGCCCATGTGGTCCTGGGGCCTTTACGGGATTTTACTGAGATTACTGAGCTTCATGAAGGGGATACTTCAAGATGAACAAAAAACTGATGGCTAATCCTTGGTGACCCTCAGCTAATCCACTTATTTGGCTGGTATTAACGTAACGATCCCTCCTAAGTTAATAAGGTTTTCTTCCATCCGGCCTTTTTCACAGTAGGAGTCGAAGCAGTCGGAAACAAAACAAAGATATTTTCTTTGTTTTGTATGAAACCTCAACAACCCAGTCGACCCCCCGGTGTTCTACACTTTATTTAAGTCATCCAAGATTTATAAAGACCCTCAGAGGTCTATTCATCCTCTTTAGAAGGGGATCAAGAAGATATATGGGCAAATCATTACTTCTTAGCTTTTGGTAGATGTTTGTGATACTATAGCAAAGGTATTTATTTAGCGAAGAAATATGTGACTGGGGCAGCCGCTTCTGATTCAAGATTGAGCAAGGAACGCCAGGAAATCAGAGGCACAAACCACAAAATTATGCACTGCAATACTCCGTATGTCACAAAAAAAAAATCTTCCCGGATTTTATTTGTTTCATTTGAATGGACCATTTATTGGATACTGAATTTAAATATGCAGCTAACTTTCAGCAACTAAGTTAGACTCCATAAAGTATGGTAGAAGTAACTGTCAGAAGATGATAAACTTTACAATATGGTTTATGTGTTAGCGTGAGACTGATGACAGATGTTGATTCCAATCCATATTCATGCCATGTGTTCTTTTTGAGTGTTCTGTTCCCTTTTGTGAGGTGTAACATCCTTTGGCACCCATTGAGTTCCACTTTGTTTTACACGGTATTCTCACCTGAATATTTTGCAACTCCCAAATTACATCCATTAACAGCTTCAGTAATGTTTTGGAAAGACTGTCACTTTTCTCATCCTCCGCAGGGAGTTGCTGAAATAAGCATGACCTCTTTAACAATAGTGCCGTTTTCATTGTGGCAACACCTAACTGCTGCCAACACAAATTTAATTAGCAGTTTTGTTTTGCTCAAAATACAAGTTCACTTTCTAAATGAAGGAAGTGTGTAAATACAATTTGCATCTGAAAATTACTGAAGGCAAATGTCTTTTGTATTTGTTACAATAAAATTATAGTGCAGCGATCACATCACGAGGGACCCTATGACAAGCTCAGTGGCCTGATCAAGGTATACTCCGCCTCTCATCTTGATTTTAGTTGGGATAGAGTGGTTAAAAAGTGATTCAGAAAGAAATATGTGCGACTTCTTATATAGACATTACAGTGATTGGGCAGTTATTGATGGTTCCGTTTCACCTTCTGAACCTCTTTTTACTAATGGGCTTATGGCGGAGCCTATCCTGGCTGAATTCAGGACACCCCGAACAGGTCACAAGTCTGTTGCAGAGCCATTCACACAGACAACCTTTTACCCCCACACACACCTAACATGCTTGTTTTTGGAGAGTGAGAAGAAAACCAGAATACCTCAAGAAAACCTACACATACACAGGGAGAGGCCAGTGTTACGACCCCCACGCCAGGACTTGAACCCTGACCTTTCTGCTGTGAGGCCACTGTGGTAACCACTGTGCCACCGGGCATTCTGTGGTTATTGAGTTTATTTTTGGGGTAAAAAAAAAAAAGAGACCCTTAACCCTAAGCATTTACCGAGAAAATATCTGACATACAGTAGGATCCCGCCCCAATTTGAGGACTTTCAGTACCTTGATGTTTTGTTAAAATAGGTGAACGACAAGTGAATCAGTGTAGTGATAGAGTAGTGATGTAGTGATAGAATGGTGCATCGGCCCATTGTGGTGAACAAATGGCTACCAGCTGTGTTGTCCAAAAGCTTTGGTAAAACCCAAATTTCCCCTGCTATCTTACAGTAAGCAGCATCGTTTTTGCCGGAACATAATTTACAAAATCCTAATCTAAGAAATTGTTGTAATGTTCTCAACAAATGCAACCCAGTACTTTTGCAAAGCAGGGGTTGAAATATTCAGTCATCAACCCAACATTGCTGCTTTCACATAAAAAAAAAAAAAAAAACCCTGAGATGAGCTATTGAAAGCAAACGACCACAGAACATGAATAAAAATAAAACAGATGAGAGGAGGAAGCAAATAGCAAGCGGACAATTTCAGCTTGATGCGTTATATGGAAATGTATAGATGAAAAAAGACGGCGAAAAATGAAATGGAAAAATGCACAGCTGCTTTATTTATGTGACAAGCCAGGCACCCGGGCAAATGGAAGTGAAACCACATGCGATATGAAAACGCACAAAAGATATGAAATCTGTGGAGTGTGAAAACGGTGAAAATGTCTGTCTGGGTGTATACAAAATGTGAAATATCAAAGTTTCCCCTCAATGAGAAACCCCTTCGTTTGACTCTGAAGGGGATGAAAAATGAGAATGAAAAGAGAAAGAAAGGATAGGGTCAGAAAAGAGAAGGATGAAGAAAGCAGTCAAAGAGAAGGAAGAGGAGATGGAGGATGGAGGGATTAGACGGACGCTGGCAGGTAATCCTGGAGGAGGAGGTCGTTAGTCGGATCGAGCTAATTAAAATGTGATTTGTGCTACAAGCAGCTTACGGCCTGCTGCACAAGAAGAAAGAGCTGAAAAGAAAAAAAAAAGAAAAGAACAGATTTTCTCAGGAACAGAAAAGCCAAATGTCATTTTCTACACAATGCGGTCCTTTAAATGTGTCTGTATCCAGACCTCTGAATAGACGCAGGAATGAAAGTGGGAGACCAAATGAAGCGAAAAAAAGAAATCACTGGGAAATGTTTTTGAAGCATTTCAGTGTCGGTCATTTGTAGGCTTGGTTCAAGTTAGTTTAATTCAACCAAACAACTGTGTAAGGTCACCAACTGAGCATGTTCAGAAAGAATAAGACTGTCCAGCTTTTCAACGGACATTAAAAAGGGAATGTAATGCAAAATCCACATTCTGAAGGTTTACGCCATGTTTGAATGTTAGTACCACATCAGAACATGCTTGAAGGTTTTCCTTTAAGCATTTTGTGAGTCCAATATTCGGAAACTGTTCAAACGTCAAGTTGTTCTTGGCCATGGATTTTGTTCTTTGCCCCGCCCACATGTTAATGTAAGCGTGGTGTGTTTTTGAAGCAGCAGTGCATGTGCTCTATTGGCCGTTCATCCTTCTCCTCAACAAGGAGTGTCATTTTTATCCACCAAACTAAAATGATCAAATAATTTGCCAACTTTGCTAATGCTTTATTTTGTATTTGCAACCAACAATATTTATGCTGTGTCATGCACATGCCCAACCCATTGATATTTGTCAAAGTTAGAGCCAAAGAAGACCTGCAGATGTTGGGAAGCAGCTTAATATTGACTAAGCACTTTAATAGAGCGACAAACCAGATAATTTGTTGTTGGATAAAAAAGACTTGATTAAAACAGGACTTTTGACAAATTGGACTTTTGTCCAGTTATTTTCAGTGTTTTTTTGTTTGGTCGTCATCACTTCAGTTTGTCCTGGAAATAAAAAGAAATATCATTTGTGACTTTGGGCTCGAGTGAAGACACCAACTCAATACGTGGAAATATTGCAGTATTTAACACTATCAGACAGCTTGGACATCTGATAGTGTTGACGAGTTTCTTGGAGGCTATTGGGATGTTTTTCATTGAGTAGTCTCAGCTGTAGCTCTATAGTGCTTGACCCTATACTCACATTGGAAGGATCATAGAGTGCCGAGAATTTAAAAGTAAAACAATTCATGCTAAATATAATTGGAATTATTAATGTTGAATAATGTCACCATTAGGTACGACTGAGTTAGTTTTTATTTCTCTGCCCGCAGAATGTCTGTTCATCCAGCCATGCGTTCATGCTTCTGTAACACTTTATCTACCAATTTATGGAAACAATTGTTAAATAAAAGCCCAAACCTATTCAGTACCAACTTATTCTTCTTCTCCTTTCGGCATTTCCCTTCAGGGATTGCTACAGCAAGTCGGTGTCTTCTATCTAACACTATCTGCTGTATCCTCTTCGGTCACGCCAACTACCTTCATGTCTCCCTTCAATGTATCCATGAACCTCCTATTTGGTCTTCCTCTAGGCCTCAAACAGCATGACCAGTGGTTTTGTACACTTTCCCTTTCATTTTAGCTGAAACTCTTCTATCACACATCACACATGATACTTTTCTCCACCCGTTCCAGCCTGCCTGCACACGCTTCTTCACCTCTTTTCCACACTCTCCATTGCTCTGTACTGCTGATCCAAAGTACTTAAAATCTTCCACCTTCTTTATCTTTCATCCCTGTAACCTCACTTTTCCATTTGGATCCCTCTCATTCACACACATGTACTCTTTCTTACTCTGACTATCTTCATTCCTCTTCTTTCTGGTACAAACCCTCACCTCTCCTGCTTTTACTCCACCTCTTCCCTCCTCTCACTACAGATTACAATGTCGTCCGCAAACATCATTGTTCATGGAGATTCCTGTCTAACCTTGTCTGTCAGCTAATCAGTACCAACTACAGTTGGTACTGATTAAAAATTTGTAAAATATTGTAAAATAGAAAAGATAAGTCATTAGGAAAAATAAAAAAATAAAAATCAGTTGAACTATGAAACTTCTGGTCTCCTGGCACAATGATGCTTTTCCATTAATGCAACTTTAATCTCAAGCTATTTTAGTAACTATAGGACATCAAATCAAAAAAGCAGAACTCACACTCCTAAGGATTGTTTTACTTAACAAACTGGATGTGGCACGTCCAGCCATCTTTTCAATTTGTAGCAGCTAAGCTGGGTCGAGTGAATCTGAGCGGTTTGGTTTAATGGATGTAAAAATATCTTTAATCACAATGAGAGGACTGACAGGAATAAGAATAAAGATACCTGAAACATTTAAAAAGAATGTGAAATGCAGTAATCATCCTTAAACGTGCGTTTGTTATGTCGTGAAATGCTTTTGAAGTGGTTCTTATCGTCCCAGTCGGTTGTAAATAAGCACAGCAGCTCCCACCACCGAGGCGTCCTGGTGAGTCCACTGCATTTTGGTCTGCTGAGGTCTGTTTGCCAAGACGGCCGGTTTGCGAATCGGCTTCCTGTGATCCGCTCGCTATGATTGGATTAAGCCATCATCCGTAGCAGATGATCTGCCCGTTCACCCACACAACAGCCGGATCGCTGCTGCACCCCCCCATGCCTCTAAGCTGATTTTACAGACAATGGTATTATGCCTGCTCCACATGTCTTTCATTAACATGGGTTAGGTGTGTGTATGTGTGCGTGGTGAGGAAGGGGGGTCAGGTAGACTCGAGGAGCATCTCTGTGATGATCACCAAAGAGGTTCAATGTTTCATCCCTGCTGTGTGTCCTTTGATCGAGACGATGGCAATAGATCTTTGGTCTGAGAGTTTGAGATGAGAGCATTGTTGCTTTCTCATCTCGTCAATCCACCGGCTT
The DNA here is from genome assembly GCA_902685375.1 of Neostethus bicornis. NCBI lineage: Eukaryota > Metazoa > Chordata > Actinopteri > Atheriniformes > Phallostethidae > Neostethus > Neostethus bicornis. The sequence continues at coordinate 4,759,377 of CACRXE010000076.1, read as the reverse complement.
AACCTGCTTTATCCTGATGCAGCCTTAGAAGGGGGTGAATGGAGCAAAATCCTGCTCTCATAAAGAAAAAAGTGGGGTCCTAAATAAGTTTGGACGCAGTTTTGTAGAAACTTTATTTTGATTTAACTGGTCAAATCATGATGATACGAACCCTAAGTCAACCAACTAGATGAATTGAACCCATTTATGACACTAGTGAATATTATTTCACATGCCTTTGTATTTTATACTTCTAATTTGAGATATTTGATGGAAAAATAATCAATGGATACAAGAAATTAAAAGATTTGATCATATTTCTTTTGCCTCTTGTGAGTTAAACTATGAAAAACTCATTTGAAATGGAATTTAAACACACAGAATAGTTCTGTTCCATTCCGTTTCGTCGTCTTCCGCTCATCCGGGGCTGGATAGCGGGTGCAACAGCTTCAGACGGGAAGCCCAGGCTTCTCACCCCGGCTACATCCTCCAGCTCACCGAGAAGGATCCTGAGTCGTTCCCCAGCCAGCTGTGAGACATAGTCTCTCCAGCCGGTCCGGGGTCTACCTCTTTGTCTCCTCCCGGCGGGACGTGCCCGAAACACCTCACCAATGAGGCGCTCGGGAACCACCCCATCTGACTCCTCTCGACCTGGAGCAGGTGCAGCTCGACACCGAGCTCAACCCAGATGTCAGGGATTCTCACCCTATCTCTGTGGGAGAGTCCAGCCACCCTGCGGAGGCAGCTCATTTCGGCCGCTTGTTCCACGATCTCATTAGCTGAGCCAAAAAATTGAAAAGTAAAGCTCTCGATTTACAAGTTGATCTACGTTCCAACACAGAATAATAACTAGATTAAATAAACATCAAATTATTATAACCACAACCAATTGTATGATTCATTTGTGGTAGTAATCTTGACGACTAGTTTGTGGTTTACCAAATGTTCTGTGGAAATAAACATTAGGACCTATTTTATTTAATAAACGCTTGTTTAGGAACAAAAACTACTGGGTTTATTTCAAAACTGCAATATTATCGCAGCTAACATTGAACCTGAATGACTTTTTTAAAGAAAAACAACATCCATCTGTGAAAATGCACCGATGAAAAGGCTCCTCTTGACTCAAGCTCCATCAAACTCGGTTGTTTAAGCTTTTGTCAATGAAAAACGATGGGAGACTAAAAACAATCCCAGCATCCCCACAACATAGTGGATTAAACAGCACTTAGATACAGCAGAGACGTGTCAAAACCAAACAGTCGATTGGGCTTCGGTTCTTTCAGAAGGTTAAAGAAAAGAGTAAATATTAGATTTTTGTTTTATGCTTTCAGAGGGTGGATGTGGAAGCAAGCAGCTGACTAATAAAGAACAAACCCTGCAAGGTCTTTTTGTTGATGGACGGCCTCCTCAGAGATGGAGAAGTGGCCTATAAACATCAGTACATAGTCATACTCTGTGGTAATTGGGGCACAGCGTGTTTGCAGCTCCTCCTGCTGATCTGAGCATGCTCAGATAAATCTAAATGCAAAAGTTTTGGGGCCACAGAGTTTTTAATGAAAGTGAGCAGCAACATTGCTGATGCCTTTTTTTACTTCAAAAGGAAGCAAAAGAAAAGCAAAAAAATTGAAAGAAAGTGTGTATGAGTGTGTTGGTTTAGTTCATCCAACTGGCAGCAGATACATCACAGTGATCCATGTTAGCATTTCAAATATATCAGTAAAATTGGGGGGTATTTGGTGATTCTGTGCATGCTCACTGAACCTTCATGTGAAGGCTGATGCTTTCATGGCCTCAGCTCCAGAAAATCCCCAAACCAGCAGAGAGCTTCAGGTACAGCAGGTCCCAGTGGTGGAAGAAGGAGGGGTGGATGGATGATAACCAGGCAGTAGGTGAGGTGGAGTGGAATTATGAGAGGTTCGGTGAAGAAGAGGAGAATAATGATACACAAGTAGATGAATTCATTTGAGCGAGCATGAGAAGAAAAAAAGCCTGCTGGAGAAAGTGTAAAGTTGTAGAGATATGTAAGAAAGATGGATGGAGACAGCAGGTGGAGGAGAAGAGCTTGTTGGCATGGTGTTGAATTGTTATGTTGAGACAGAAGAAGACCAGGGACCTCATTTATAAAGCTTGGCTGTGTTAAATTTTTTGCATACGCCAACTTCTACGCAAAATTGAGTGATCCATAAAAGCATCTGAGTGCGTAGATGTTACTCTGAGCAAAAAAGGGAGCTGCCAAATGCAAATTGTAAGATGTGGGGAAAAATACAGTTCTGGACAGATTTTGAACTGAACGAAAAACAAGGAAATGAGGCGTTTGAAACATCAAGGAAACAATTAGAACTCACACAAAAATGCCTGTTAGTGTAAGCCTATGAGCCACATACCAGAAAAGATGGTCAATTATGGTATGTGCACATTGACAATGAGCACATTTGAACTCATTTTAAAACTATACCCAATCATGCACCCGGATCTATGCAATATTTACCTTCAGTATAAAGTTAGTGAAAAAATAGCAATCTTCTTCTTTTTTCGGCATTTCCCTTTAGGGGTCGCCACAGCAAGTCAGTTTCTTCCATCTAACCCTATCTGCTGCATCTTCTTCGGTCACGCCAACTATCTTCATGTCTTCTTTCACTGTATGCATGAACCTCCTCTTTGGTCTTCCTCTAGGCCTCTTTCCTGGTGGTTCCAAACCCAGCATCCTTCTTCGATGTACTCTCTCTCTCTCTCCTCTTCACATGTCCAAACCATCACAGTCTGGCCTCTATATATGACTTTATCTCCAAAACCTCTAACATGTGCTGTTCCTCTAATCCTGTCCATCCTGGTCACTCCCAGAGAGATCCTCAGCATCTTCATCTCTGCTACCTCCTTCTCTTTTTCCTGTCTTTTCCTCAGTGCCACTGAAAAAAAAATATCAATGCCATTCAGAAAGACCATTGCACATGCATCACATCATTTGCATTTGCAATGATCTCGCATATTGGAAGAAATATGGATAGTTTGCATGATCGTTATTTGAAATTCTAGAGGCATGAATGGGGTGGGATGGGTACTAAGTTTGCTCATGGCTGAGATATGTTGGTAGAGTGATCTGTAAAGCACAGCCTGCATAAATGCGTTAGGGAGTTTGTTTGTTTTTTTTAAATCTCAAGTTTGCGTTGAATTGCAATGCGCATAAACTGAGCAAAAGTGTTTGTTTAGCTTAACATCTACACAATTTTTTCAACCGAAGCCCAGGTGAGGAATTTAAAGCAGCCTTATTTTGTCCCAAGTTTGGAAACCTTTCTCATTGTTAAGCCACCAGCAGAAGGCGCCAAACTCATCCAAGATCACACCATCTGTTAGAGATTTGAATTCTGCACCACACACACACATAAACATGTGCATAACCTGCACACATGTGCCTCTAAGCCTTTTAACCCACACGAGCATCCATACACACCTCTGTGTGGGGATCATCTGAGCATCGTAGAGGAACGTGCGACCCCCTCTCTGTCTGTCTGCTACTCTCTGAACCACTGATCCACTTCAGAGTCACAGCATGTGTCAAGGTCTTTCACAGGCCGATTAAGCTGATGGGATTCATCTGCTGGTCATTTCCTCCATGAGGACTCACACTGACATCTCCTACCAGGCCGTCTGCTTGTTGCGCACCACCCACGTGGAGGATTATTTACCCATCAATCCACACCGATTGTTTTCCCTCTTCTTTTATGTCGTCCATTGAAACATTCGCTTAGAGTACCAGCAATTGAGATCATTTCCCGAATTACAGGATTTCTTCTTGTGAGGTTCATCGTTAAGCGTGCTTGTGAATGAACTGTTTTTATCATCAGCATTTTTTAATCAACTCTGACATTCTGACAAGCAGCCAGGATGGGAATTAGCGCCTCCAAATCCGAGACCATGGTCCTCGCCCAGAAAATGGTGGAATGCCCCCTGCGGGTCAGGGACAGGGTCCTGCCCCAAGTGGAGGAGTTTAAGTATCTCGGGGTCTTGTTCACGAGTGGGGGAGAGATGGGCGGATCGGTGCGTCATCAGCAATAACTAGGACGCTGCATCGGTCCGTCGTGGTAAAGAGAGAGCTGGGCCAAAAAGCAAAGCTCTCGATTTACAAGTTGATCTACGTTCCTACCCTCACCTGTGGTCACCAGCTGTGGGTGGTGACCGAAAGAATGAGATCACGGATACAAGCGGCCGAAATGAGCTTCCTCCACAGGGTGGCTGGGCTCTCACTCAGAGACCGGGTGAGGAGCTCTGCCATCCGGGAGGAGCTCGGTGTCGAACCGCTCCTCCTCCAGGTTGAGAGGAGCCAGTTGGAGTGGTTCGGGCATCTGGTCAGGATGCCCCCCGAGCGCCTCGCGGGCGAGGTGTTTTGGGCACGTCCGACCGGGAGGAGACCAAGGCACAGACCCCGGACCCGCTGGAGAGACTATGTCTCATAGCTGCCCGGGGAACGACTTGGGATCCTTCCGGGTGAGCTGGAGGATGCTGCTGGGGTGAGAGAGGCCTGGGCTGCCCGTTTGAGGCTGTTGCCCCCGCCACCCGACCCCGGAACAAGCGGAAGATGACAGAACGGAATTCTGACATTTTCCTGCAATCCGAATTGATGATTTGAAGAGTTGCTTCTTTTTCTTTCTTTTTTTGTCTTCAAAAGGCTGAATTGCAAGTCAGTTTCTTCCATCTAACCCTGTCTCCTATATCCTCTTCTCTCACACTGATTACCTTCATGTCCTCCTTCACTACATCCATAAACGTCCTCTTTGGTCTTCCTCTACACCTTGTGCCTGGCACTTCCGAACTCAGCATCCTTATGACGATGCATTTCCAATCTCTTCTGCCTTCATCAAGCCGAATGCAATAAATGGATCTTACATTTCGTCTAATCTGTTCTTTATTGTTTCTAATGTAACTACCAGCATTAGCATGTATCTCCTGGTCATGTAAATAGCTTATTTTTTTTTTATCTAAAGAACAGAACTAAAACATTCCTTCCATCTTCTCTCCATCTGCTCCTGAGTACCTTTCTATGTTTAAAGGCTAACTGTGCATCTGTGTGTTTATGTATATACATTTAACACCGCTACACACAGTGTGTGTGGTGTCAGAGCCGGTTAGCTGCAGGAACATCCGTCATTCTGCTGGCAGCTGCAGCATCACCAAGGACCAGGGGTCAGAGATCACTGTGGATGAGGCAAGGACACAACCCAGGGCAACACAAGCACACACACCAACGCCTTTCTGATGTCATGGTGACCTACCCCGCAGCAGAACAGTGTTTCCTACCCCCTCAGAGAATGGCAAAGTCACAACTCACCGACCTTCTCTTTTTTTCCTACATGTGCTTCCCATGTCACATCCTAGTTTACTCCTTTCCTCTCCTTGTTTCCTTGTCTTTTGTCGTTGTTTGGTTTCTACCGAGTTGATACTGGTGATCCCCAATGAGTCCCTCCATCTTTGTCTCACCCTTTTTGTAGATAGTTGCCCTGCCAGATGTGTGTCCTCTGTCTCCCACAGCTGTGTATAGTGAAGCTACACTCTCACTGAACTCACAAAGTCTACAAAGTTTCTCTTTTTTTTATTCCCTTCAGAGAGTTCCTGAGTAAAAATGACCTGGCTGTAGCTAATTAGCAGCCATTATGAGATAAGAGCCGTAGGATTTTTTTAATGATAAGAACAGGGGCTTTCACACTTCTTTTATTATTTCTCTTAGAAGAGAAAGCAATGGAGAATACTTAATGACAGAAAGAAGATAAGGCCGTTCCACAGTTTCGAGCAGATTTAACTTTTTAAACAATAAATGGTCATGATTATCCAATGTCAGCTGGTACTTGAAAAATTTTAGACATGAAGGGCTATGAAGGAGGGGTAAGACTGAACCAAAGTAAATGCATTGCTTGTGCAACAACGGCCATGTGAGGAAAAATTAAAGTATCTTAAATATTCTGGAACATAGTGTTAAAGTTTTTCTCAAAAGCTTTGATCTCAAATATTTGCACTTTTTAAAAAAAAAGTAAAAAGTCATTTATGTCCCGTTTTTCTTACGTACTGATTTTTCTACACAAATTATGACCAACTATATGTGAGATTGGTGTGTATCTACAGTATCATTATTTTCAAAGCAGAGTGAAGCATTTTTGTTTGGATTTTCTGGTAGCGTGGCTACCTTCGAACAAGAGTCGCTGGTTTGGTTCCTGCACGATCTTATGCCGAAGTGTTTAGGGACAAAACATCTAACCCACAATTGATTCCACCTCTGGCACTGTAGTTAGCTGCCTGCTGTGAAGTGTTGCAGCCCCAAAATTTCCCCGAGAGGGATCAAAAAAGTATGCAATAATTTTATTATATGCATGTCTAGAAAGATTTATTTAACCTTCCGTTCGTCATCTTCCGCTTATTTGGGGCTGGGTCACAGATATAACAGCCTCAGATGGGAAACTCAGGCTTCTCTAAGCCTGGCTGCATCCTCAAGCTCACCCAGGAGGGCCCTGAGGTGGTCCCTGGCAAGCTGTGTGACATAGTCTTTTTAGCGGGTTCAGGGCTTGCCTCTGGATCTGCTCCTGGTGGGACGTGTCCGAAACACCTCAGCGGCGAGTTGCTCAGGAGGCATCCTAACCAGATGCCTGGACAGACCCATGAGGCTTCTCTTGACCCAGACCATCAATGGCTCAACTCCAAACTACACCTAGATGGCAGAGCTCAAAATAACATGCCAATAGCCACATTTTGCAAGAGGATACAGGAGATAGGGTTAGATGGAAGAAACTGACTTGCTGTGGCAACCCCTGAAGGGAAATGCCGAAATGAGAAGAAGAACCTCATTTGCAACTTAGGATGTCCACCCCTCTATCTCTAGCCTGGTGATAGGTACCAGGTAACTCAAAATGGTAACTCAAAATCTCAATTCACAAGAAATTGGTGGGGAGATGGTGGCTCAGTGGTTAGCGTATTCGCCCGCGAACCGGAAGTTAAACAGATGTTTGCGCGTCCGCATCTCACTGAGTTCACGTCTAGGGCCTTGAAGAAGACACCTAACTCCCCGTTTCTCCCACCATTGGCGCCATCATAGGTGGCAGCCTGCTGCGGTGTAGTGCAGCACCCAAATTTTCCAATGAGGGATTAATAAAGTATATTAAAAAAATTATGTTTTCCACATGTGTTGAATTTGTTTTGATGGAGGCTGTAGTTTGAAAGCTGCTGATATGGCTTATCATCTTAGAATCAATCTGGTCCCAATGTACGTCAGCAGAGAGAAATACATAATCAAAGTAAATAGAATTAGCGTGCAATATTTAGCGGAAGCTTTCACTCTGGACAGCTGTGTTTTTTTTTGCATTGCATTGCATTCCAACCCAAGGAAACACTGCTGTGTGCTTGAGAGCAACAACTCTAATTTAAAAGTGATAGACCTACGTAGTGTGAGTCTTCATCGTGAAATTCCTCATGGAAAGAAGTCATGACTCACCTGGGAGCTTCATAAGGAACTACTTCACTGTGTGTGCACATAAAGATATATATCTCATGGTGTGTGCCAACGCAGACACGTAAAGATTCATCTGTGCACATTTGCTTTGTCAAGCACTTGCATGTGTTTGTGTGTGTTGTTGTTTCCTCCGATATCTCACCATTCTGACAGGAAGTCAATTTCCTATTTGCAGTTTGTTTGCCGGCGATTGGTCCGGTCTGACACGGTTTGTCTTTATCAGAATCAATCAAATCATCTGACACTCGAGATCGTGGCTTGTCTTTAGTTTACATTGATCAATCAGCTGCCCATTAGTACTTCATCAATGATGTTAAGATACTGTTTTTCTGTTTATAATTTTAACCTACTGTATATCCCTGTTTGCTGCAATACTTTTGTGTGAAGGTGGATTTTCTAGTATGTAAGGCGTGTTTGTTGGAGCGTATGATTACTCGTGTCCTTTCACAGTGAAAATCTTTTCAGACAAAAAGGAGAGAACCTTTTCTTTGTTGGCGTTGGCTGCAACCTTTACGATTAATCAATGTCGCCAGGGCATCCATAGCCACAATATGTTTATGTTTGCCTTGCATGTGTGTTTTTGTGTGTTTTGTTGCAATGAATCCAGCAGTGATATGACTCTAACTTTGACCTAATTGCTGGTTTGCTTGGTCACTTGGTTGTGCGCTTTCATGTTAATGTCATTGTAGAGCTTATTAAAGTTTTCCCCATACACACACATAAACATCAGTGACTCTTTTGTCTTGCAAGAACCACTGACATTTTTGGATGACCATTCATAGAAACTATTCGTAAACTTCTAACTTTAAATATTCTTTTTTTATTTCATGGAAAGTCAGAAAAAATGTAAAAGTAAGAACATGTTTTTTGACACTAGTATATATCTGGGCGGGACGGTGGCACAGTGGTTAGTACAGTGGCCTCACAGCAAGAAAGTCAGGCTTCAAGCCCCGGGTAGGACAATGCTTGAAAAACTGGTCTTTCCGTGTGGTGTTTGAATGTTCTCCCTGTGTATGTGTGGGTTTTCTCTGGTTTTTGGAGGGTTTCCTCCCTCCAAAAGACATGCATGTTACGTTAATTGACCGCTATAAAATTACCCCTTGAATGAGTCTGTGTGTTGCCCAGGACAGACTGGCGTGCTTGTTAAGGGTGTACCTTGCCTCTAACCTGAATGAGCAAGGATAAGTACCAGCACCCCAATGGGGTTAAGCGATTTAAAAAATTAAACGAAACATATTTATGGTAAAGAGTGGTAAAGAGAAAGTTGAGCCGAAAAGCAAAGCTCTCGATTTACAAGTTGATCTACGTTCCTACCCTCACCTGTGGTCACCAGCTGTGGGTGGTGACCGAAAGAATGAGAACGCGGGTACAAGCGGCCGAAAAGAGCTTCCTCATTTTGGCCGGAAGCTAGCATGTTCTTCGCTTGTATGCATGGGTTTCTTCCAGGTACTCCGGTCACCCCACTCTCCGAAGACATACGTACATGTTAGGTTCCTTGACCACAGTCACATTGTTCCAAGGAACGAAATGAGCTTCCTCATTTTGGCCGGGCTCTCACCAAGAGATTGGTTGAGGAGCTTTGCCATCCGGGAGGAGCTCGGTGTCGAGCCGCTCCACCTCGAAGTCAAGAGGAGCCAGATGGGGTGGTTCGGGCATCTGGTCATAATGCCCCCCGAGTGCCTCGCGGGCGGGGTGTTTCGGGCACGTCCCACCGGGAGGAGACCAAGGGGCAGACCCCGGACCCGCTGGAGAGACTATGTCTCACAGCTGGCAGGGGAATGACTTGGGATCCTTCCGGGTGAGCTGGAGGATGCAGCCGGGGTGAGAGAGGCCTGGGCTACCCGTTTGAGGCTGTTGCCCCCGCGACCTGACCCCGGAACAAGCGGAAGATGACGGAACGGAACATATTTATCTCCAATTTATTCAACAAGTTTGAGTTTCTCCCAAACAGAGGGCTTCCATCAAGAATGGTAACAGTACCAATCCAAAGGACCAATGAGAAGTTGAGTATATATTTGACAGTATTTGATTTGGATGGTATGCCTATTAGCATCTTGGTTGGCATGCTTTCATTTCTTTGTTCCCTAAACTCAATTATCTTGTTTTATGTATAACAATGATTACCACCTTTTTCCTGTTGCAGCAGAAGAAGCCATTACTTAATTCAATTAGACTGCTGTACAGAAACTAGTATGACAGAGACGTATGGTGCAGGACATGTATGAGGGCTGTAAGACAGTGGTGAGGTGTGCTGTAGGTGAGATAGAGGAGTTCAGAGTGGAGGTGGGACATAATGTCCTGTTAATCTACTTTTATCTAAAAATGTTAATTTTCTTAATTTATGGAAGCTTTTGAAAAAGTTGCATCAAATTTTCAAGTTGTCGTGAGAACAGCTTCATGGGAATGTTCTTATTAGCTTGATGGTGTTTTACAAACAAATTCTCAATGTATTTTTTTAAATCTTTTTTACCAAAAATATACAAATAACTAGAGATCTTACTTTTAAAAACTAAATTGGGTGGTGCAAATACATTTTTCTTCACGTTGTTTTTTATTTGCCTTCAAGTCTTCATTCCAGGAAAGTTCGGAAAAGAAGTATTCAACAAAAAAATATGTCTATATTTTCAACAAACCTTGTTTCTCTGTGTGGCTGTGGTCTGAGACGCAATCAATAAAAGTGTTGTCTTTAACCCGTCGTTTGACATTATATCCAAATATTTCTGAAGCTCCTTCAACTTCTTGAACTCAGAATAAATCGATAACTGTGGAGCCTTTAACTCGAAGTCAGTCATGCTCTTTGTGGATTTGCTCTGAAGCATGAGTCACCACACACACCCTGACACACACAGCAGGTTCCAGACTGGCCTGCACACTTTGTATAACAGTAGAAAAAGAGGAGGCGTTCTCATTAAAGAGACTTGGCTGGCAGGGGTTAGCATGGTGGCCTCTGAGAAGGCAGCCCTCCAAAGACTTCTTCAGTTTCTGGTTTTTTTTGTGATCCAGTTAAAGCAAAAAGCTGAACCAAATCATTTGAAGAGGGGCAGCATTGGTAGGGAAGGACAATGATGTGAGGAGGAAGACCAGCAGTGCTCACTGTTCAGACTGGGTCCCATTGTCTGATTTTATTCTACAGCTTAGCTTTAGTACACACGGAAACGAAAAGCTGTACATACGAGTGTGTTGGTGACAGGTGCATTGTAATTGAGGTCATGCATGAGGGAGAGCTGCTCAATGAACTTCCCATTTTCTGCTTTTTTCTGCTAATTTGACACAGAGACTGGTCAGAAATGAGAGAAGTCAGGCAGAAGTGTTGATGACACAGAGAACAGATAATGTAATTAGCACTGCTGCTGGTTGTACTGATGATATTACAGAAATAAAGTAGGCTAATTTGCATATGATGTAGATGATGTTTACTGTCCGCTATGTTCCTTGCTTCCAATCAATTTGACATATTTGGAAATATGGATTTGTGTTCTTCATCATTTGTTAGTTCTTTACACTAATTAGAGTCTGTTTTGATTTATCATTAGTTTAAACATCTTTTTTCCATTCAGAAAGTCCAACAGGATTTTGTGATGCCCAATATTTTTGTAATTTTTTTTTTTTAATTTTTACTCACTCTATTCATCCCTCACTGGGGAAATTTGTGTGCTGCACTCCTACACCGCAGCAGGCTGCCACGATGGTGCCAATGGGAGAAACGGGGGGTTAGGTGTCTTCTCCGAGAACCCTAGACGTGCACTCAGTAGAATGCGAACCTGCAAACTTCCGGTTTACTTTCAGTTTATTTCCGGTCCAAGGGCGAACGCTGTAACCACTCAGCCACCGTCTCCCTCCAAATTGTAACTCATTCCTCTTCATTCTAACTCCTTCACTTTTCCCTCTGTCATCTATATTCCCGCTCAGGTGTAGCAAAAAAAAAAAAACTGTAAGTATAATAGAACTTGCCATGGTAAGCACATGGTTCTGATGCTTGTACTAAATTCAATGTTATTTTACTTGAATACTCCAATCGCCCCAAATGCATTTGTGCCATTGTGGCTCTTAAGGCAAAGGCACAGTATATGCTCTTTCCAAAATTTTGTTTTGGAGAACTGGGAAAAATAAATGCAGAAAATAACATTTTTTGCAATTAAGAGGTAATGCTCAATTACAACTGTTTGTCAAAGAATGTACCATATCTGGGTCCACCTTTACATTTAAAGATGGAGTGCTTTAAATATAAGGACAAGTAAATGTAAAAATATAGAGATAGAGTCAAAACATATGAAGGGTGATAGTAGATAAAATAATCTTAAGTAGGCATGGTTGCACAGTGGGTAGCAGAGTGGCCTCACAACAAGAAGGTAAGAAATTCAAGTCCTGTGTGGGGACGAGGCTTGGAACACTGGCCATTCTGTGTGGAGTTTGCATGTTCTCCCCATGTATATGTGGGTTTTCTCCGGGTAGTCCAGTTTCTTTCACCCTCCAAAATCATGCATGTAAGGTTAATTGGCCGCTACATGATTGCCCCTAGGAATGAGTGTGTGTGTGTGGCCCCGCGACAAACTGGCGGCCTATTGGGGATGTACCCTGTCCCTTGCCTCGAATCACCCGGGATGGGCTCTGGTACACCCCGCAACCTCTAAAGGGATAGACGGTAAGAAGGTGACTGACTGTGACTAATCATGAGTAATACAAACAAAGCCTGTAAGATTGAGAATCTGAACATGCAGGTTATTGTCTTTAAATAGTGAAAATTGCATTGAAACTGATGTTAACTGATGCATGGCTGTTAAAAAGTAATTCCCAAAAGAGAATGGGTGGAAAAATGGGACTGTTTTACTTTATGTTCTTTAAAGTGGTTTACTCAACATTAAGTGGAGTTTTATTTTTCTAAAGTTACACTTTTTTTTTTCCAAGCAGAAAGAATCACTCTATGAAACCATTTCAGGTTAAAATATCTAAAAGTCAGCGTTGGGGTTTCCCTCAGTGAGTGGATTGGATTGAAACTATATCCACATTAGAGTCCGTTTCACTGCGGCCTTTCATGGCTTAGCATTAGCTTATCACCCTGTGTTTGCTAACACTGACAGCTGCACTCCAAAGCTGATATCTTGTCATGCTTGTTGTGCTATTCTCCGTAGCTCATCCTTTAAATTTGTCATTTTTATGTGCAGCTGTTAAATAGATTTACCATGGCAGAGACTGGGCAGAAACCTCTCAAATGTGACAGCAAAGAAAAAAAAAAAACAGCTCAGACTGACAGAAAGACTCCATTTTGGAGAATTAAATCAGTTAAATGGCTGTGGGAGAGCTGAGAAAGGAGAGAGAGACTGGATGCTGAAGAACTCTCAGGAAAGCGCTTCAGTTTCTCCTGCCAAGGCTGAATCTTTTATCTTTCTCTTCGCTTTATTGGTGGAGCTCTGACCCAGCGCTCCTTCTTTCTCATTTTTCAAAGTCGATTTTCTCTCTTAAGTGTTCTGCTCACACTCAGTTCTCCCCCCCTTTTTTCTCTGTTTTATTTCAGCCCATTCACTTTCAGTTCTCCTGCCCCCACTTTGACTTATTTCCCCTTTCCCCGGTCGTTATGGCAGATTGACAGACATAAGGGCCGAGATGAGACAAAACCAGTTCATTTCATTATACTCTGGTGTAAAAGCAGAAGAAATGAAGTCATTAAGTGAGACTATTTGAAGAGTTTTACCATGTAGAATAAAGTCTGCATTATATGATCTCTCTGTTCTGAATCACATTGGCGGCAGAGTTCATTAGAACCGATCCCTGCAGAGTGAGTGGCTCCTGGAAAGTGGGTGATGAAATGAATTTTTTATTTTAAAAGACACTAAAATGGAATAAAAACCGCTTTCTCTTTTATTTTATTCCCCAAAGTATAGGTAGGGTGCACTTTGGTTAAAAGTTTGGCCTTTGTGGGGAAATTGTGGTGAAATTCACACTTTACTTGAACTAATAATTTGGGTAAGAGTGAATCATTGTCATGCAGTTTACAACAAATGGGAAAAATGTTCCACAGACTTGCCACAGAACCAGGAGACAGTGTAACGTAACGTCAATTGACATTGGAGTGGTCAAGTTCCGGATACTAACTATCTCAAAATCAACCTGTGTCTGTTGACGAGAACATTTACTAAGATTAAAATAACTATTCGTCAGACTTTTTTTGAGGCTCTAGAGTTGGATAAACACATAAACAATCATGTATAATCACAAGTACAGCAGATCTATACAAAATACTTGTAGACTTTCTTTTTGAATACTTTGGGCAGCATGGTGGCGCAGTGGTTAGCACAGTGGCCTCACAGCAGAAACATTGGGATTCTAGTCCAATGTGGGACAAGGCTTGGAACACTGACCTTTCTGAGTGGAGTTTGCATGTTATCCCCTATGCGTGGGTTTCCTCCAAGTACTCCGGTCACCCCACTCTCCGAAGACATGCATGTCAGGTTGATTGGTTGCTATGAAATTGTTCCTAGGAATGAGTGCGTGTGGATGGTTGTCCGTGTATGTGTGTGGCCCCACGACAGACTGGTGACCCGTTGTGTATCCTGTCTGCCCCCTAAATCAGTCAGGATAGGCTCAGGCACCCCGCAATCTTGTTGAGGGATAAGCGGTTCAGAAGACGAAACAAAAAAGAATACTTTGTTACTTTTGAACATGAACCATTCACTTGTTTACATGATGGCAAGATTCTGGATTGTGGGATTATTTTCTAATTTGTTTTATTCTTTTAATATCGGACAATAAAAAAGAACTGTGTCGTGTTTCCCGAAGAATAATAAACTTCTGTCCTTGTGGTCAATCTTTCAAAAGCAACTTGCGAGTAGTGGTATGTAGATCGATTCAAATATCGATAATATTGATATTTAGTATCTATCAGTGTGAGATCAATACTAGCCTGGTGAAAAAAAAAAATTCTTTGCAAATTTTCTATTTTGGAAAAAAAAAAGAAATCCTTTTGTCGAGATTACCCTTTCTAGTGTCTGTTTTGAGCAAGGCTTTACTTCCCCGCTTCTTTTGCTATTTTGTCTGGATCATCAATAGTGCTTAAATAGTGCTTAAATGGAAAAATAAGGCTACAGGGAGAAGAGATGAAGAAGGTGGAAGATTTTAAGTATCTAGAATCAACAGTCCAGAGCAATAGAGAGTGTGGAAGAGAGGTGAAGAAGCGTGTTCAGGCAGGCTGGAACGGTTGGAGGAAAGTATCAGGTGTGATGTGTGACAGAAGAGTTTCAGCTAAAATGAAAGGAAAAGTGTACAAAACCGTGGTGAGACCGGCCATGCTGTTTGGTCTAGAAACAGTAGCACTGAAGAAAAGAAAGGAAGCAAAGATGAAGATGCTGAGGATCTCTCTGGGAGTGACCAGGATGGACAGGATTAGAAATGACTACATCAGAGGAACAGCACATGTTAGAGGTTTTGGGTATAAAGTTCGAGAGGCCAGACTGAGATGGTTTGGACATGTATAGAGGAGAGAGAGAGTACATAGGAAGAAGGATGCTGGATTTGGAACTACCAGGAAAGAGGACTAGAGGAAGGCCAAAGAGGAGGTTCGTGGATGCAGTGAAGGAAGACATGAAGATAGTTGGTGTGACCAAAGAGGATACAGCAGATAGGGTTAGATGGAAGAGGCTGACTTGCTGTGGCGACCCCTGAAGGGAAATGCCGAAAGAAGAAGAAGATCAATAGTGCTTAAATCGTCTGTTTGCTATTCAGCAAAACAATAAAGTGTGGAATTGGTTAAAAATGAATTGGACATAGCAGACGTTCTACACATGCACTTAACAAAATAACCTTAAACCACCGAATTGAACTATGACACATCCAACGTCTTGTACTATCACAATTGATACCACTACATGCCTGTGAGTCATGTGAAAATTTTAAATTATCATAGTTGTTGTGAAAAAGTGAAAGTATTCACAAAAGAGACTCTTTATTCAAGTAGTTCTTAGAAACTCAACCGTTCTGTCAACCGGCAGTCAGACCTCTGACCTGAGTCCCTTCACTGTGAAGACATTTGTGTGTCCACATCGGCCGACGTGCTTTTTTCTGTCATGTCCAAAGAAACTAAAACAGCCCTGGAGCTGTAAATAGAGCATACTCCATTGCCAGCATGTGTTCAACTGCACTTCCATTTTATTCAGAGCTAAAAAGTCTTTTCTGTGAAGCAATTTCAAACTTTTTATGCGAGCACATGTCATGGATGCCTCTATGTCTTGTAATGTTCAGACATTTTTAGCCGCTGGAGACTCACTGGCTGCACATGTGGTTTAATGCGGAGCTCACCAGACTGTAAAAAAGGTTGTGTTAAAGATTGCTTTTTATTTCTTCTTTCTTTTTAATATAAAGTTTTGAGAGCCTCAGGCAGACTAGGAAACGGATTTCTGGATAATCTCATATTTAATGGAACTTTTGTTCTCATCAGGCTTATTGGGGTTTATTTTACGTATCATTAGAGAATAACACATTCTTAAGGAAATATATTTTTAATGGCAACCAATAAAATGAAAAATATTTAAGCTTCATCTTTGTTAAAATAGAAATATATTTTCCATCTCACAATTAAATATTTTTCTGTGCATTAATAATTAAAGTAGATGTGATAAAACAAAGATAAAACAAAATGCAGGTTTGGTTGATGACCAGATTTTGTAGGGATTTGTATTCACAACATTATTAATATTAGATATCCTTGGCTTACTTTTGTTTGTGTTTTATACAGCTACACACAGAGAATTATCAGATTTTTTAATGAATAAGTTAGTAACTACATAATTATACTTGAAAAATTACATACTTGGGCTGCACAATAGTAAAGTGGTTAGCACGGTGGCGTCACAGCAAGAAGGTTGGGGTTCGAGTCACGAAGTGGGACGAGGTTTGAAACACCGGCCTTTCTGTCTAGAGGTTGCATGTTCTTCCTGTAAATGCGTGGGTTTTCTCCGGTTGTTCACCGGTTTCCTCCCACTTTCCAAAAGCATGTATGTTGGGTTGATTGGCCGCTACCAAATATCCCCTAGGAATGTGCATGTGTGGCCCTACAACAGACCAGCGACCTGTTTTGGGTGTGCCCTGTCACCTGCCTGAAATCAACCGGTATAAGCTCATATTTCCGCCAGCACTTCGGTAGGAATAATCAGTTCAGAAGACTAAACAAATAAAAAAAATTACATACTTCATAAAAAATCATCATTTAACATTTCAAAATTCATTTTTTTCATCAAAAGTTATGATCAACATTACTGAGTTCCACCTATAAAACCAAATTTGGATTCTAATTTCACATTTTAAAACATGTTTTTAAATCCAAAGACAGTAAGATATTCTACATTGACAAGAGAGACAGATGAAAATCGTTTATACAAATGCTCAAGTTCAATGTACAACATTTAAAATGAGTTCCGTCATCTTCCGCTCATCCGGGGTTGGGTCACGGGGCAACAGCCTCAAACGGGAAGCCCAGGCTTCTCTCACCCCAGATGCATCCTCAAGCTCACCCGGAAGGATTCCAAGTCGTTCCCCGGCCAGCTGTGAGACGTAGTCTCTCCAGCGGGTCCAGGATCTACCCCTTGTTCTCCTACCGGTGAGACATGCCTGAAACAACAATCCAAAAAAAAAGAAAAAAAGAAAAAAAAAGAAAAACAGAAAAAATGCAATGCATTCTTAACATATTAAAAAATGAACCATCACACGTTTCATAAACCAAATCACTTTCTGATTTTTTTTCCCTTTAACTCCACTTTTATATAGTTTTAACTCAGTTTTTTTTTTTTTTCAAAATCTTGAAAAGATGTGAGTAAAATGAAATGTTTGACTTTTATCTTCGTGAAGGACTTTGTCCTATAGTATTACCTCTAAAGTGTTTTAATGATAAAGCTGGATTAGATCCATCCACCAGAACATGCTTCTAAGAAATTAATTAATCCATCTCTTCTTTGAGTTGAACAAAGCCCACCTTCCTGCAGATGCCTCCAGACCCATAACTTAGCTTGTGATCAAGCTCTTCACTACATGTTGCCTGAGGGATGTATTTTTCTCTCTTCTGTCTTCAAAAACTCCGACCTCGACATACAGTAGTAAAACTTATTTTTTGTAAATACTTTTTTTTTTGTTCAAAAATAATGTTGAGGTAGTGTTTAATGGATCTTTTCTCACAAGTTTTTCTTTCTTTGTCCTTGCCGAGATGTCTTTGACACTTTAGTTTTCTCACTATGTGATTTCTGATTCTGTTAATGACATTTACCAGTTCCAAGTGGAATTGCAATCTACAGTTCAGTTATTTCCCACAAGTCTCTTGGTGATTGGACAGCCACTCCAACCCAAGGTCAACTTTGGGTTGGAGTAAAAGAAGTTACGAAGCAGCGGACTGAGACAAAGACGATATTTCCTTTATCTCCACTGCATGAAGAGGCTTTAAAGGTACACTGGAGCGGACGCAACAACAATCCCCATCTCTTCACACTTGAGCTGGGATGATTTGTTCATGTCCAAGGTCAAGAGTGTCTGATGGCAGGTAACATTTGAAATCAGATCTAATAGAACAGAAAGTTCAGACAAAGTCCTAATAAGCACGTTCAATGGAAGCCATCGATATACTGTAGAAAATAGTCAATATGCTACTGATCTTGATTCAAAGGAATTCACTAAATAAATTCAAATAATTTAATTGTGCTTCACTATGGTTTTGATCAAAAGAAATATATAAAACATCAGTTTATTTCTGTGGTTTCCAAAGAAACGTCTGCTGTCGGATCTATATATTTACTTTGTTGTGAAGCTTAGCTGCTGCCTCTTGTTTGTCCACACTGACCCTCCAACTCCTTTGCTGAAACTCTCAATTTGTGAAAGAGACAAAGAAAAAGAAAGCGTACAAACACAGCCAAGCGCCGAGCGCATACAAAGCAGCTCAGAGTACAAAACGTAATTGGAATGTGTCCTTGAAGGAAGAACACATACTGTACTCATCATTTCTGCAGCTTTTATGAGACTGCGTTGATTTGTATTTAGACTTCATTCAACGACATTTTTTTTTTTCAGAAGAAAGATAAACAATAAAATGTGGAGGTGTCTCATGAGAAATTCATTTCTCATCATCTGTGGAGGCCGAGTTGTTGGAATTTTTTTTTCCTCCATTCAGAACTAAAACATCCGACCTTTTTGATTTGAGATTTTTGTTCGTAATGTGAGGAATTGCTCTAATTCCATTATGTTAATTCACTGAGTGACTGCGTGTGTTGTCCTTGTGTTAGATGTGAGAATGTGAACCTCTCACGAAAGAATTGACTAATTCTTGTTGGTCTTTAAAAACAAAATTATTTTGATATTTTTTGTGTTTTTTTTTTCTTTTGAAAACTTCAGGTCATAACTTTCTAACCTGTTATTCTGAGCTGTATCTGTACTTGTACCTATACCTCACTTCCATGCAGTATACCTGTGAGACAGCTTTATTAAAAAAAACAAACCAAAGTTCAACAAGGTTATACTTTGGTCCATTATCTTTTGCGTATCCTGGGCAGGGTTCTGAGGGCAACAGCCTCGGAAGGGATACCCACGCTTTTCTCAGCCCAGGTGCATCCTCCTAGTAACCCGAAAAGATTCCGAGTCATTTCCCAGCCAACTGTGAGACATAGTCTCTCCAGCGGATCTGGGATCTGCTTCTCAATCACCTTTCCTTGGGGCATGGCTGAAACACCTCACTCGCGCGGTGTTCAGGAGGAATCCAAACCAGATGCCTAAACGACCCCATCTGAATTTTCTCGACACTGAGGAGCAATGGCTCTACTCCGAGCTTCTCCCTGATGGCACAGTTCCTCACTCTTTCTCTGAGTGAGAGCCCGGCCACCCTGCGAAAGAAGCCTATTTGGGCCGCTAGTATTCGAGATCTCGTTCTGACGGTCACCACCCACAGATGGTGACAATAGGTGAGGGTAGGATTGTAGATCGGCTGGTAAATCAAGAGCTTTGCCTGTTGGTTCAGCTCTTTCTTCACCCCGATGGACCGATGCAACGTCCTGATTATTTTTAATTTCCACATCCTCATGTGTATAAAATTTTGTCACATGTTCAAAAATCTTATTTAATCCAGGTTTATTTCTGTAACACACCTGATAGCAGTAAAATATTGC
Source organism: Neostethus bicornis (assembly GCA_902685375.1). Classification (NCBI taxonomy): domain Eukaryota; kingdom Metazoa; phylum Chordata; class Actinopteri; order Atheriniformes; family Phallostethidae; genus Neostethus; species Neostethus bicornis. Next base: position 4,739,778 of record CACRXE010000076.1, on the reverse strand, counting down.
AGCCTGAAAAAATATGAGAAAAAAAAAAAGCCACTTAAATGCGCATTTAAAATGTAATACTAAAAACTAGCATTTTTTTTTTTTTTTTTACAAAACTCACACAATTAGACAACTTTTTATAACGGACCATACATTTTATAGAAGATAATATAATAATTCCATCGGAACACTGGACGGGGAAGACGGGACATAGCAGACAGGAAACGGTGTTACGCTGTTTGCATCCACACTGTTAGGTAGCCTAATTATGTAAAATGGGTATCGGATGCAATGATGTGTATCCAAGATCCCCTCACACTGTGCAAACCTAAACTAGAATCTAGAAGAGACAGCTCTTCCATACCACCAAATAAATAAACATAATAAACAATATGAGGACTTTAATGTCTGCAACACTAAATAAATGACAGAGGAGAATGCAGTTGGCTATAATTGATATATTAACTTTACTGATTGGACCCGAGCTACATAAACAGCTTCCATTGTTAAAATGTAAATTACGTGAATAGCCTCACAAATAGAATCAACCACAATGAGATATTTAAATGCTAATGTTCACAAAATCAAACTATACCAGTTCATTTGTGTCTGATTGTCCCATAGCAGACAGACATTTAAATGATTATGTTTTATTTTCTTTCTCTTCAAAACCAATGGATACTGTCTATTTACTAAAATTAACATTAACACTTTTCCCATTTTTTATAACACAACTATGCAATAATATCCTGGGAACTCATAGAGATAGGGGGTACCTTGCAAAGTTATGTCCAATTCACAGGATTTACCACAATTAAGCAGCTGAAACAGGTCAGAAATTATCAATAGAAACAGACTTCAGCTCAATTTTAATCTTCACAGCAAACATTGTGAAAGCTTGTCTACATGTAATTGTTCAGTATTTTTATCTTCAATATTTTTTCAATAATTTCCACTTCCTCCCTCACCCCGCACCCACCAACAACCCAAAAACACATTTACACATTATTTATTTTTACTCACTCTATTCATCCCTCACTGGGGAAATTTGTGTGCTGCACACCTACACAGCAACAGGTGGCCCACCACGGCGCCAATGGTGGGAGAAACGGGGGGTTTGATGTCTTCTCCAAGGACCCTAGACGTGCACTCAGTGGATTGCGAACCCACGAACTTCCGGTTGACTTCCAGTCCATGAGCAAACACTCTTACAACTGAGTCACACCAATCAAAACCAATTATCAACGAGTTGTTGTTTAGTTTTTGTTTTTTTTGTTTTTTTTTTTTTAATTGCAGGACAAAAATTGATTTAATCCATTTTGAAACAAGGCTATGGCATAATTACTTTTAGAGAAAGTGAAGTGCTGTGAAAACTTTTTGAATACATACTAGTATTATAATTTTTGTACATCGTCAGTACATCGTTTCTAGATATGGTTACACATTGCAAATAGTAACATCCACAATTTCATAGTCTATTTGGTTTAACTGAGCCGATTATCCCAAACAGGACTGCGGGGAGTGCCAGAGCCTTTCCCGGCTTATTTCAGGCAAGAGGGGGGAAACATCCCAAACAGGTTACCAATTTGTTGTGGGGCCACACAGACAATCACAACCATCCACACATACTTATTCCCAAGGGCAATTTTGTAGTGCTAAGTTAACCTAACATAAACCCTTTTGGAGGGTGTGAGGAAACCGGAGAACCCGTAGAAAACCACGCATACACGAGGTGAACGTGTAGACTCTACAAAGAAAGATCAGTGTTCGCCAGTTTGCCAAAGCAAACTGTTATCAAAAAATTCCATTTAAAAATACGTAGATGTAGGAGAATTTTAAACAATTTATCATTCATGGGTTTAAGTTGTGATCTGAGAAGTTTAAAGCCTGCTAAACTATTTCATTAATATTTTTTTCAATCTTTCAACTTTTTTGGTCTTTTCTTTTTCAATCTCTCAAATTTGAAGTAATTTCCATTCAAAACACGACAGACAAAAAAAAGAAAGAAATTTCCTAAAGTTCAGCAGAGATTAAATGTTCGATTAATTTCTCCTTTTTTAACCAAATTTTTTAAATTGGTCTTTTTTTAAGCAATACCAATTACAGCTGAAATCCAAAATCCGTTTTTCAGCTTTCACCATCTCTTCAGGTACAATGCAGATAAATGACTCTTAAAAAGTATCACTGAACAAAGTGGGTGCTTTAGTTTCACAGAAGTATTCAAGTCATGATTGCCTGGTCATGAAGTGCTGATGGCAAAAGAGAAGCGCTTCCTTTTTCACACAGGTTCCATATCAATTGGATTTAGTTTTTGCTTTGACTGTCTTTTCGATGGATGTTTTTTGAGTAATTGGAGGACTGAAGAGCAACCTTGAGTTTAAATTGTTTCAACACTGACATCCGCTTGAAAACTGAAAACGAACACCCCAAGGCTACTTGATTCTTACTTTTACTGACAAAAAGACAGAAAAAAAAAGAAACAAAAAAGTCATAGCTGATACAGAGGTGACTAATTTAAAAAATAATTATTTTAAATATGTGACCCAACAGTTCAGCACCAAACGTAATTAACAACCTGCTCTTGCGCAATCTCGTCCATCATGCGGAAAGACACTCATATAGGCCATTTGGTTTTGTGATCGTGTTCTTTTGATAACGACCCACATCTGGTGGCCATAGTTGAAGGTTGGATCACAGATCAAATCAAGACAGCTCTCTTTTTACTACAACGAACCTGCCCAGTGTTCTAATCATTCTGTGTGCCGTACCACACTGCCTTATGGATCTTAAATCTCTTTGTAATTTAGGCATCCTATTACAGGGAGAAGAGATAAAGAAGGTGGAAGATTTTAAGTATCTAGGATCAACAGTCCAGAGCAATGGACAAGTGTGAAAAAGAGGTGAAGAAGCGTGTTCAGGCAGGCTGGAACGGGTGGAGGAAAGTATCAGGTATGATGTGCGACGGAAGAGTTTCAGCTAGAATGAAAGGGAAAGTGTACAAAACGGTGGTGAGACCGGCCATGCTGTTTGGTCTAGAAACAGTAGCACTGAAGAAAAGACAGGAAGAAGAGATGGAGGTAGCAGAGATGAAGATGCTGAGGATCTCTCTGGGAGTGACCAGGATGGACAGGATTAGAAATGACTATATCAGAGAAACTGCACATGTTAGAGGTTTTGGGTATAAAGTTCGAGAGGCAAGAGTGAGATGGTTTAGACATGTGCAGAGGAGAGTATATACGTAGGAAGAAGGGTGCTGGATTTGGAACCACCAAAGAGGTCCTCTAGAAGACCTCTTTGGTCTCCTGAAGAAAGACCAAAGAGGAGGTTCATGGATACAGTGAAGGAAGACATGAAGATAGTTGGTGTGACCGAAGAGAATACAGCAGATAGTGTTAGATAGAAGAAACTGACTTGCTGTGGCGACCTCTGAAGGGAAATGCCAAAAGAACAAGAAGAAGATTTTAGGTCAAAATGCACTTTCCCTGTAAAAAAAAAACAGTTTCATGCGCAAAGCCATTTCCCTTTAGCTTAGAATCCTCACATCCTGTAGCATCTATAACGTTTACAGCCGATGCATTTTGCAATCCAAATCTCCAAACACTTCCAACAAATGTCGCCACATCTTTCAGTAAATATTAACCCACGCTAAAATTACATCGAGCATCTGCCTCGGAGCCTTCAGAAACCTGGCTCTGATCCAACATCGTTGTGACCCATTTCCCAGATCAATGACATCTGAAAGAGGAGGAGGAGGTGGCAAAGGAAAGGAGAGAACAGGGGAGCGGGAGGGAAGGTCACTGGGAGGTGCTGATGATGTCTAACAAACGCGCCCAGCGGGAGATAACCTCTGGAGCAGGTAGCGTGGAGGAGGTGCTAAACGAGGACGATGTCCAACTGTGTGTTTCATTATGAGCAGATGCTGGCGCAATGGGAGGGCGGGTGAGGAAAGTGAGGGAGAAGAAACCCAATTGAAGAGAAAGTGAACAGAATATAGAGATGTCTCAATTTAAAGCCAAGAGAAGAAGAAAAGTGGAAGAGAATAGCATGAAGAAACTGTGATGTCTGAAAAGTGAAGTGGCACCTCGGGCCATTCGTGTGTCAGTGTTGTGTTTGCGCATTACACATTCTGCTTTTCTACGGTTTGAATGTGACCTCACACGCATGCATGATTAAATGCGAGATCACGGCATGTAGAAGCCACCAGCTACAACTCGAGCAGTTTTTGAGTGTGAATGTGTTTTTCTTCTGCCTTCAGTTTCAATATGCGACTTGATTCATAACTTGAAGGTCAGCAGAGCTTTGTAGTTCTCGCAGTCACACCGACACACAGACTGTCTGTCAGACTAAGCAATGCAGAACCAACAGCGTGGAGGAAAAATGGACTTAAAAGCAAACTCTTCAGTCGATTCACACATGCAGTGGCTCTGTACAGATGTTTATTGTGATTGTTTGTGCGACAGCTGTGACTTTAGACGAACGTGCACATCTGTTTATTCATTTCCATCCCAAGAAAATCACCACAACAAATCACAACGAGGACACTGCATAATTTGCATGTGAAACTTTACGATGATAATTAGTTTTACAATAAAAAAGGAAATGTGCGTTGATTAGTGAGACAGTGGTATTTGTTCCTCGTTATCATAACGCTAATGTACACTAATTTATGCCTGTGAACAGAGACTTTAAAACTATTAATTGTATGATTTTCAGATTACAAGCTTTTGAAAATGATAGAGTGAGACTCTCATTAAAATATCTGACCATAGTATATTGTTTTACAATTTTGACGTGTCTTAAAGGTTCCCCTATAATACATTGGTATGAGATGACACATTCCGAAATCAGACAGTTGATTTTTACATTTTCGGGCAATTTACAAGTTGATTTCATAATTTAGAATCTAAATTAGTAGATTCCTAAATCAACACATCTAAATTTTAGATGTGTTGATTGAAAGATGTGTGACTTGATTAAACAATTAACTAAAGCTGGATTGCAAAAAGCCTCACCTGATCCTAATCTACTTTTGGTCTGTGCTATTTCCATTCCGTTCCGTCATCTTCTGCTTATCCGGGGCTGGATCGCAGGGACGAGAGTAACTTTTAAGAGTAACCTCAGACGGGAAGCCCAGGCTTCTCTCACTCATTCGATCACCCCAGCTGCATCCTCCAGCTCACCCAGAAGGATCCCGAGTCATTCCCCAGTCAGCTGTGAGACATAGTCTCTCCAGTGGGTCTAGGGTCCGCCCTTTTGGCCTCTTCCCTGTGGGAAGTGCCCGAAATACCTCCCGAGCAAGGTGCTCAGGGGGCATGCTGACTAGATGCCCGAACCACCCCATCTGGCTTCTCTCGACCTGAAGGAGGAGTGGCTCTATTCCGAGCTCCTCCCAGATGGCAGAGCAACTCACCTGATCTCTGAACGAGAGCTAGGCCACTCTGAGGAGGAAGCTTATTTCGGCCGTTTGTATCTGCAATATCATTCTTTCAGTCACCACCCACAGCTATTGACCATAGGTAAGGGTAGGAAGGTGGATCGTAGATTTAAATTTCTTATTTAAAAAAAAAAAACCCTGTACTTGATCACTTGTAGTTGATTTCCTAAACTTTACCAGTGCCTCAATTTTTCTGATAATTACACTTTTCTTGAGATCAAATATCCTCAGTGCTTATTTATTTTAGTGTTTGTCATCAACCGTAGGTATTTGGAACTACTTTGTACTTTTCTCTACAAAGTGAACATATAAACCAAGTCATAGCTCATTCTACCAGCTTGCATTTGGTCAACATCTCGGTGAAAGGAATCAAAGCTCGATTGCGTAAATCGAGAACTTCAATTTTTGGCGAAATGCTCTCTTCACCAAAACCAATGCAGCATTTTAATCAATGGGGAAATCACACATCAAATAATGAAGACAATGTTGGTATGCAATTATTTGTAGACTAGGTATTTTAGTGCTGTGGCTCATGGACCCAGTTTGCCTGCACAGATTTTTTTCCCCATTGGTGCTACCAAAAGTTAACCATTTAATAAATCTACTGATCTTTTGTTTTGTGATTTTTATTTTTCTCAAATTGTTTTTTGAATTCAGAATCTGTATTTGAGTTTGTTTTCATTTCAAAGTTAATTTTGCTTCATTTTGACCATTTCTTTTTTATGTGTACTCCACCCATTCTGGGAAAAAAAAAAAGCCCTGCGAGGATATTATCTTATGCGATCATCTTTTTCTGTATTTCCAAATTCCTTATATTTAATTTTACAAATGCTCCATTTAACTGTGACAGTGTAAGTTCATGGGCAGTTCAGTTTTTATGCATTTTTTAAAGAGGGCTGTGAATCCATTTTGCGTTATTATGACTTTGCAAGCTGCTGATACATTTTTTTAATTAGATTTTTCTTTTTTTAAACATTCTTTTTCCCCCCTCAGCCAGCTTTTAATCCTCCTTTTTTGACATTTTTTTTTTTCCATGTTGATAAGACATTTTGCATGGAATGTGTTCTGCGTTGCGTTACCTGAGGTGTAAGACGTTCGTATCTATCCTCTTGTAGGTGGAGCGTCGTCAAGCACCCAGCCGGAGAGGGGGGCCGGACAAAAAAGACTGCCTTAAGACAAAACTAAAGACACAAAGAGCATCTTAAGCTTCCCTTTTTTTCTCCTCCAATTTACAAAAAGAAAACAGATTAAGTCCTCCAGCTTTTTTTTTTTCTCTGCTGCAGTTCTGAGGATTTTTTCCTTTCCCTTCCCTACTTGCCTGTGGTCGTGAACTGCTTTTTTTGCTTCATGTTTCACATTCTTGGCACTAATTCCCGTGGAGGAGACTCACATCATGAAAACAGATGAAAGAAAACACATTTTGTCAGAGGGTTTTTCTTGAGTAACAAGGAATTGATCTCTGATTCTCTGGGGTCTTTCTTCCCCCATGTCGAGCCCTTGATGGGTCACTTTTTGGGGAGTGGATATGTACTTTTTAGTCCTTGCTGCACTGTTCTCTTTGTGGATGTATCAAAAACCTAAGTGGACTCATCGTGATCGCACTGGATTATCAGCTCCTCACGTTACATGTTTTTTTTTTCTTATTCGCGCCAGTTTTTTCTCACTTTTCCTCTTTTGTGTGAACTTGAGTTTCACATTATTTTCCCAGGGTCACATTTTTTCATCTTTTTTTTTTTTTTTTCGTTTTGTTTTGGTAGCCCAGGTGCCTGTACTTGATGACAGACAGTACGAGTTCAGAGGTCAGTGTGACCGGCAGATCAGCTAACACTCAGTTTTCCCAACGGCCAGTAGGAACTTTCTGAGAAACGGTAGAGATTTTTGTACAAAACTAACAAAGTTGAGGATAATCCTAGAAACACATGTAAAAAAAGAAAAAAAAATCAAGCTTTGTAAAAACACTGGATGTCTTGAGCAACTGCCAGACAGTGAACATAAAGACAAGTCTTGGGTCGCTATGAGAAGTAGCAACTTCTTGTAGCGACAAAAAGTCGACACACTTCTTGTGTCACTACTTCTTGCACTACCTCTTGTAGCAAAGTCGCTACAAGAGGTAGCGGCTTGCGCTACCTCTTGAAGTCGCTACCTCTTGAAGTCGCTACAAGAGGTAGCGCAAGAAGTAACACAAGAAGTTTTGTCTATACATTGATTTTCATAAAGCCACATTCCCTACAAGGCTTTACTTTTTAAGAGTAACTTCGGGTACTTTTCAAACAAAACACATAGGAATCTATGAAGAAACACATGTAAAAAAGAAATAAAAAAATCAAGCTTTGTAAAAACACTGGATGTCTTGAGCAACTTGCCAGACAATGAACATAAAGACAAGTCTCGTGTCGCTATGAGAAGTAGCGACTTCTTGTAGCGACAAAAAGTCGACACACTTCTTGAGTCACTACTTCTTGCGCTACCTCTTGTAGCGACTTCTTGTCGCTACAAGAGGTAGCAACAAGAAGTCGCTACCTCCAAGAGGAAGACAAGACTTGTAGCGTCAAGAAGTCGCTACAAGCTGTAGCGCAAGAAGTCGCCACACAAGAAGTTTTGCCAATACATTGACTTAAATAAAGCCACATGCCCTATTAGGCCTTACTTTTCAAGAGTAACTTGAGGTACTTTTCAAACAAAAGACATGGAAATCTACTAATAATATCGACTTAATAAAACTACCTAATCCTATCATCCATAGATCATCATTCATGATAGGCTAATATGGATTTTTTTTTCAGTGTTTTTCTTACGTTTCAGTTACAAAAATAAATATTTACCCATCAGGTAACTGCCAATTTGCAATAGCTACTATGCAGAAATGGGTTAAGCATCCAAAAAAAAAAGAGTACAGATAATGAAAGTTTTAATCAGAGCAAAAGTCAAACAAAACTGACAACAGTCAGATTCTTAGAAATGCTATCAATACTGTACGCCAAAGTTCTCTATCCACTCCTCAAGACGGAATTGCTTCTACGTTATCTGAAACAGGAGCAATAGTCCACAAGCATTTTATGACTTGCATTATCTCTATTACAGAATGATAAACACAAATACCTTTTCCCCATTTATCACAATTATGTCATGATTCCTACCAATCATTTAAAAATTTACTGTCATCAGAGTTTACAATACTGGAAATCATAACTGTTAATAAAACGACTCTGCACAAGAGCAGAAAAAGTTCATTTAACAGTTGACAATTCACGACACAGATATTTTATTCTTTCTAGAACCACATGTAAACATAACGTCTTTCAACACCTTCCTGAGTTGTTTTTTCACATGAAATGTAATTAATTTTACAGATCAACCATGATGCTGGTTTAAAACTCTTTAATAAAACATGTAAGGCGTAGGCATGGACGTTTTTAATCAGTTCAGATATTTAAATCTTTTAACCATCTGAGCTTAAAGGCATTTCTATTTAATGTTTTCTGCCTACATTTAGTCAGCGCTGGGAAATTCAGCAGACTTTGATCAAACTAAATGTATGTTTAATGTATTATTTATATTAATTGATTTTTTTAAATGTATTTACTTCAAGCTAAATTGGCAGTTCGCTCTTGCTTCCACTCTTTGTGCAAAGCTGAATGATTTTTATTCCCAATTGTATTGATATGATTAATAAAAATATTATATTATTGAAAAAGAAAAAATCAAATGGTGCGAATAAAGAAAAACATCTATCGTGGCTCTGACTACCGTTTGCACCAATCTAACGTCGTTCCATTTCCTTTAAACTCTGCTGCTACTCATTCATGAACCATTTTCAGTTGTCCATTTATTTCTATAGTCCTCCAAAATTACTTTACCTTGAAAAATAACTTGTTTTTTATGGCATTAAAAAGTCTTAACAACTAGTAAATCCAGCTGTCCAGACAGTTAAATCTTCAGTAACTCTTTTCTTGGAGATTTGATGATGCTTTCAATGACTTCTCTCTCAGCTCTCTACTGTCTTGTATCTTCCAGTAAATAAATTTATGTAGGACTCAGCTTTTGGTTTGAATCCGAGCTTATTTACAGATAACTAACCAGTGATCAAAGCCTGGTTATGTGTAACTACAACAGTGTTTCTTGAGATTATAGCGGTACGTTTACGGGATATAAAAGTGTAAAATGGTGTATAAGGTGAGTATTTGTAGTAATCACTGGTTTGTTGTAGGACTCAATCAGAGCAGCTCAGTGTCACGCTGCTGTACCTGTGAATGTACTTTGTATCCATGAGTTTTTATTACAATAAACAAGTGCTGATATCAAATCACTTTTGAAAGTTTGAGTTTTAGCTTCTTTTTTTTAATTATTTTTCTAAGCCAAGGATATCAAAGAAGAAAGTGGAATACTGGAATACTGAATCTAAATGAGAATGTATTTCAGTCTTTAAAATAAACTTTTAATAACTACAGTAAGATTCGAAAAGTGTTATTTTTGAATCTTACTGATTATTGCAGCGTCGTGATCCGCAATAATCAGGACGCTGCATCGGTCCATTGTGGTAAAGAAAGAGAGCTGATCCAAAAAAGTAAAGCTCTCCATTTACCAGTCAATCTACATATGTTCCTACCCTCATATACGATCACCAGCTTTGTTGGTGACTGAAAAAACGAGATCGCGAATACAAGCAGCCAAAATGAGCTTCCTCTGTAGGATAGCTGGGCTCTCACTCGGAGATAGATTGAGGGGCTCTGCCATCCGGGAGAAGCTCAGAGTAGAACTGATGTTCCTTTGGGTCAAAACTAGCCAGGTGGCGTGGTTGGGGTTTCTGATTAGGATGCTTCCCGAGCGACTCGCTGGTGTAGGAGGAGACTCAGAGGAAGACATTGGACCCACTGGAGGGACTATGTCTCAAAGCTGGCCAGGGAACCAGGGCTAGCAAGGCCTTGTGTGAGAAAAGCCTTGTTTTCCCTTCGTCTGAAGCCCGGATAAGCAGAAGACAACATAAAGTGACAAAGTGTTTGCAGAGAAAGTACTAAATCATCAAACTTTGTTTTTAGATTTAAAACTTTTCATAATTAAAAATTCGTCCAAAGAATACATCGACAAGCACTTGATGGCTTGTTGTTGATGTAACAAGGCATCAGTGTTTGTAGCAAGAGGTGATGCTAATCAATGCGTTTGATCATTTATAATGAGGATGTATTGAGACAATGTCAAACACGACATACAGTATATACTGTCATCAATGAATGTAGAAAACCAACGAATAGAACACTTTCTATTTTAATTAGATTTTTCAAAAGCGGAAATTAAATGTCGAACAAAGACAAGAGTATATAGCTGGAGGAGGCTCTCTGAACACTACTTTCACTTAAACTTTTGGTCGTTCTTTTGCCATGAATCAGTCATCCATCACGGGGTCAGGAAGTTCAGTTTGGTAAGTAACAACAATCACAACGGCTAGCTGAACTAATGATGTCACCGAGGGGAGAAGGAAAAGAAAGAAAGTGTTTTATGGTGTTATTTTTTATCAGGATAATTACATATCATAAAGTCACTGAGGTTGCACTCCAGTGGAAATTGCTTTGTATGTGTGTGTGTGTGTGGATGGGCAAAAGCACTGCACAATGTGTGTCTCAAAAAGCCTTTTTAGAAACTTTGATAAAGTTAATTCTCCACTGGCAATCCAAACACTTTGATTACAACAACAAAATATGATGTTTAGTTAGTTACTGTAGTAAGGAAAAGTAAGGTTGCAGGGAGAAGAGATGAAGAAGGTGGGAGATTTTAAGTACTTAGGATCAACAGTCCAGAGCAATGGAGAGTGTGGAAAAGAGGTGAAGAAGCATGTGCAGGCAGGCTGGAATCGGTGGAGAAAAGTATCATGTGTGATGTGTTACAGAAGAGTTTCAGATAAAACGAAAGCGAAAGTGTACAAAACCGTGGTGAGACCGGCCATGCTGTTTGGTCTAGAGACAGTGGCAATGAAGAAAAGACAGGAAGCAGAGATGGAGGTAGAAGAGATGAAGATGCTGAGGATCTCTCTGGGAGTGACCAGGATGGACAGGATTATGAGTATATAAGAAGAACAGCACATGTTAGAGGTTTTGGAGATAAAGTCAGAGAGGCCAGACTGAGATGGTTTGGACGGCCATGCTGATTGGTCTAGAGATAGTGGCACTGAGATAAAGGCAGGGAACAGAGATGGCGGTAGCAGAGATGAAGATGCTGAGGATCTCTCTGGGAGTGACCAGGAAGGACAGGATTAGAAATAAATATATCAGGGGAACAGCACATGTTAGAGGTTTTGGAGATAAAGTCCGAGAGACCAGACTGACATGGTTTGGACATGTGCAGAGGAGAGAGAAAGAGTACGTCGGAAGAAGGATGCTGGATTTGGAACCACCAGGAAAGAGGCCTAGAGGAAGGCCAAAGAGGAGGTTCAAGGATGCAGTGAAGGAAGACATGAAGATAGTTGGTGTGACCAAAGAAGATGCAGCAGAAACTGACTTGCTGTGGCGACCCCTGAAGGGAAATGCCAAAAGAAGAAGAAGAGAAGCTAGTTACTGTACTAAACATACTAAGAGTCAAACCTGACCAAAAACCAAAAACCAAAAACAACCAAACAAAAACTGGTCCTCAATATCTTCAAATTTATTATGCATTTATACAGAATATTGATTTTTTTTTTCTCTTATCACATCTAAAAAGATCTTCTAAAAATATCAATAACTCAGGCGAACTATCAGACTAACTTCGACATACGGACACGTCCTCTCTGTTGCCTCATCCAGTCCAGTCAGAAGAATATTTTTCACATTCTAGAATCTTGACATTATGATATACATGAAACATGCTGAAGAACTCATTTAAATTTTCATTCCATTTGTCTCACCTGTGTCTTTAGAGTATTACTCCTGGGTTTTGGGTTTATACGCTATTCCAGTGGTGTTGAGTTTTCTGGGAAGCCGAGTATTGTTTATGCATCACTTCCCTTTTTCTTTTTCAAATTCCCATTATGTCTATTAGTTGCATTTTGCTCCCGTGTTTCCCTCAGGTTTTTCTTCTGAGCCACTGTGGTTTTTAGTGTCTGCATCCACTGAGAAGAAAATACATTTTGAAAATAAGAACTTAAACTCCAACCAGTTCCTCCAATGTTAATGTTAAATATGTTTTAGTGAGTTTGAGGCACAAAATGAGCAAAAAGGTTCCAAAAAAAATGGTCATGTTGAGTTGAAGACAGAAATAATAATGTGGATTTAAATATAATGAGTGAAATGAGAGAAAAAATATTTATAAGGGACTTTTGTTTCCAACGACATTGCAGATATTCACAATCTAATAGTGTCAATGACAATGCACAGAGAAACGATACGACACATACGGCAATCGATACAATCTCTTGATGTTACCGTACTAGTCATGTTTCAAGGTCCAGCATTGGACATCCCCAACTAGAGAGCATCTTTGTTCTCCTTTTAGTTTTTGTTGATGGAGCTTAGGGTGCGTTTGGTTTTCAAGTTCCGTCGTCTTCCGCTAATCCGGGGCCGGATTGCGGGGGCTACAGCCTCAGAAGGGAAGCCCAAGCTTCTCTCGCCCCAGCTGCATTCTCCATATCACCCAGAAGGATCCAGAGTTATTCCCCAGCCAGCTTTGAGACATAGTCTCTCCACCGGGTCCGGGATCTGCCTCTTGGTCTCCTACCGATGGGACGTGCCCGAAACAGTTCAAGTTTTCTTTTTTTTTTGGTTCACGGTTTAATGATGGTGTGTACCACGATTCGAACAAAAAAGAACCTAAGTTAGATCAAACAAATCTGAGAGTTTGTGATAAAGACCAATTGCAAAACGCAAAGACCAATATTCAATTTTGGGATGTGTGGTTCAACAATGTGGATCATGCAATGATCAGGACCATTCATGTAGGAAAATTTCAGATTGAACTTTTATCTTTTGAGCAAAAGAAAACTAGACTGGGTATGTGAATCCATCTTATTCTATCATTGCCTTAAAGCTTGATTAAAGCCACACTCTGGGCTTAATTACTGCCATGATAAACAACACCCCTCTACTCTCTCTTGCCGTGAACCAGCAAAGCTCACCCAGTTGTTCACACACACACATTGATATAAAAGCATGCACAGCCTGCGGTCGGTCTCCATGGTGTAGCAGAACTGTGTTTATGGCTGTTAATGAAAACTGAGGCCAGAGTCCCAGAATCCCAACGCTAATCACCATCTAACTCTCTGGACAGGAGAGGATGGAGCGATGGAGGGAGGGATGGTGGAGGGGAGTTTTTAGAGACCACAGCACGACACTCAAAATACAAAATTAAACTCATCAGTGCTCATGTTTGATTAGTTCAGATCAGCCCTCATTTGCTACCTGCTGTGGAGATCCAGGAAGAATATTTTTCTCAAAGAAGGGCCGCCTAAGTTGCTCGTTGCTAGGGTGATTCCCACCTTTTTATAAGCAATGTTTAAACACACTTCAGGTTCATTCTTGATTTTGTAGATCTGGTAACTGTGGATGCAATTGGAGTATAAAAACTTTGTTAAAGATTCAATTGGTGGTCTTTCACTAGTGTTATGTTGCAATTCTTCACTTAATTCACTCAATTTTCTACGTTCATAACAGCAGTAAACATGAATCAGGACGACTTCTCTGTTTATTTTTTTTTTCGTCAAGAAGTGTGAATGTTATCATGGTTTTATTTATGAGACAAATACTGTATTCAATTTTTTACAGACTGTTTGTTCTGCTTTTTTCAGTTTACATCTTGAACATAAATAAGTGTCAAAGAGGGAACTGTATTTTGATTTTGTGTGATTCTCTGACGACTTTTGATCATTTTTCGATTCATCAATCTTTTTTTGAGTTCGTTAATGCTTTAAAGCAGGGGTGCCCAACCTTTTTTGTCCCAAGATCTACTTTACAAATATCAAACCTCCTGAGATCTACCAGTCCCATGTTACCATCGCAAACCCCACAGATCGTTTCCAGCCTGCTGTAACTACACACTCAGGGCTTTGCGAGGGGGAGGGGCCACAGCAGCACTGCGGGCTGCTTATTGAGTACAGGCTTAATAACGTGATTTCACGTCACAGACTCCAAAAATCTCCAGTAACAGCAGAAAAGCTGCTAGATTTACACTTTTTTTAAAAGTTTTTTTTTTTTTTTTTTACTTTTTTCAATGCCATGCAATCTACCCATAATGCCTTTGCGATCGACCAGTCGATTGCGATCGACATAATGGGCACCCCTGCTTTAAATGGTTACAAGTGTTTCAGTTGAGAAATTGCGCCTTCTGGGACTTATGGTTGATCAACACCCTTTGAGTCCAGCGTAAATGGACAGTGAGATCCACCTTAAAATGCTAATCTGCGTCCTAGCTCTACTCCGAATTCTTTCCTGTCAATAAAAGTCTGATGTTTGATTTTTGTGCCATAGCCTTTGAACTACTGTTCTTTATTCTTTCTCTCTCCCAGTAAGTCTTTTGATTTTCCATTCTGATTAAACTCGGATCATGTTCACAGAACCAGTGTTGATAGTATTCCTGTTTTGTGACACAGTGTTGTAAAGCAAAATCCACTTGTAAAGCAGAGTAGCATCCAAGCAAAAAGATCCCTAAGTACAGTTTCTTAGCCTCGGGATGGTGTCGGCCACTATAAATGTCAGTATGCTGGCAAAATGAGTCAGAAAGAACGTAGACATAGAAATACATACTTCTACTTCAAGGACACACATATTCTGATCATCAGGAGGAACAATACAAATTTATACTTATAAAAAAATCTAGATTTGTTGCAATGAATAGTTATCAAATCAAGAGTGATCACGTTTTTGTTTTACATACAACAATTTTCTGTCTTCATATTTTTTTCATTACCAGATTTTTAAATAATCTCAACACTAACTTTCCAATAATGTATTTGTTTATACAACAGTGCCCCATGAAGGTGTATTAGTGTACATTAAAAAAGACATGCTTCAAATATTTCTGATCATCAGCAAAAAAGTTTCAGTAAGATCTGTATCTTCAGATCAGTGGATGGTCAGATAGGGCCGTAGTCTCTGCCGCCCCCATCTAAACCCCACACCCACTCACAGACAAAGTTACAGAACATCCAAATAATTACTGAGCCCGAACGTCGTCAGCAGCGTGCAGCCAGCAGTGTGTTACTGTAGTTGTGTTTCTGTGTGTGTCGGCTTTAATGAGGAGAAAGAGGACAGACTGGTTTAGAGAGAAAAACTTCCAAATCCCATTACTGCATTGGTTAGTGTGTGTTTACAAGTCGGAGTGTGTATCATTGTGTGTGTGTTGAACTGTGTGATTATCGTAGGTACACATAAGTGTGTGTGTGTGTCCACAGTAAATAGTGACTTCTCATTAAAGCTTTCCGCATGGCTGCTAGCGAACGCCGGGTCCTGGAACCTGGATAATCCACTCCAAACCAAACACACACACACACACACACACACACGTACACGCACACTAAAGCTCTTTCCAGCCTGCTGACTTACAGACCTTGTATCAACCCAACGGTCACCTGGAGGGGAAGAAAAAATTATTTAATGGATGAAGGAAAAGTAGATAAAAAAGAGGGCGGATGGATTAAGTAAAGATGAGAAAAAAAAAAAAAAAAAAAACAAGGTGAAGGAGGAGTAAACAGAAGATTTCAAGCAAGTCGGTTTGAGGCTGAAAGCAGAGGAGCATCTCAGGGTGGACGGATGGAGGAGATTAGGAAGTTAAAGTTGAGGATGAAAAAAAAGGAGTACATGAGGAGGAGGAGGACCAAACAGCAAGGCAGATAAAGGGGAGCAAAGGAGGAGCAGCTTTGGGAGAGAGTCTATTTGTCAGTTTAATCCTCTCCTATTAGCAGCTCCTCTGTGTGCTGTAAGGATTAGCTTGTTGTCTGAGCTCCAGCAGGTCGGGAAGCTAGGGCCGCGCCCGTCTTGCAGAGCCAACCAGGATTCTACTCTGATAGAACCAAAAAAAAACCTTCCAGGGAGTTCTCCATCTATTCACACCTTCATCACTTGCTGAAAACCACCGTTTAACACTAACTGTGATAAACTGTGATGCAGAGATGTATCACAATTTTAATTTTTAATTACTGATAGCTAACCAACATAGATTATAATAAAAAAAGTTGTGCAAAACAAATCTACGTTTATACTTGAGCACCAATGCATTTTGCAACTGTGGCACCACAAAATTGAGAGGCATTGGCTCAGTTGTAGAAGGTCTGTCCTTTGAATGTGAAAAGTCGGTTTGATTCCCACTGCGCGTATGCCTGACTGTCCCTGGAGCAGACACCTAACCACGTAGTTGGTCCCATTATTAGTGCCATTATGGCAGCATGCTGCGATGCGACACAGCACAGAAATTTTCCCGTGAAAGATAAATATAGTACAATAAAAAATAATTATTTGCTTTCTAACATTTGATTCATCTTTAAGTCAGCACCTTTTTCACATCGTCCTGCTCAACCATCATCAGAGGCGGATCGAGGGGGAAGCTGTTGGGGTGCACCATCCGACCCGCTTTTGGTCCACAAAAAGGAAAAAAAAAATAAAAAAAGAAGAATTAAGGACCGAAAGAATGAGATCGCGGATACAAGCGGCCGAAATGAGCTTCCTCTGCAGGGTGGCTGTGCTCTCACTCAGAGATCGGGTGAGGAGCTCTGCCATCCGGGAGGAGCTCGGTATCAACCCGCTCCTCCACCAGGTCGAGAGGAGCCAGAGGGGGTAGTTCGGGCATCTGGTCAGGATGCCGCCCGAGCGCCTCGCGGGCGAGGTGTTTTGGGCACTTCCCACCAGGAGGAGACCAAGAGGCAGACCCAGGACCCGCGGGAGAGACTATGTCTCACAGCTGGCCGGGGAACGACTTGGGATGCTATCGGGTGAGCTTGAGGATGCAGCTGGGTGAGAGAGGCCTGGTCTACCCGTTTGAGGCTGTTGCCCCTGCGACCCGACCCCGGAACAAGCGGAAGATGACGGAACGGAAAAGAAGAAAGGAAAGGGGACTAGTCAAGCTATCCTATTTCAGGGCCAGCGAATGGGCCACCAAAATGCAGGAAAATGACTCTTATTGTCAAAAATCTTCTGGGTGGAATGTCGCCTGATCCCTTATACTAGCTTTGTCAATGACCTCACACCCACCTGATCCCGCCCCCCTTTAGAAAATCCAGTTTCCAGTAATAATAACATATGAACGCTAACATTCATGTTAGCATGAGCAATAAGACCGCTAGGCTAATCAACAGGAAGGAAGTCACCTTCGTAGATCACACAGTTTAGCCTCAGATATTTTGTTTTGGCCGTCGTCTCCATCCGAGTATCACAACATCATAGCGCCTCATTTAAATATGTGTGTAAACCGCGTTACTGAATTTATGACGTGTGATATAATATCATATTTCTTTTGCTGTGATGCATTAAATTACTGCATTACTGTAAAAAAAGAACATTTTACAGTGACTCATGACTTGTGTACTCCGTTACTCCCAACGCTACCATTCACCAGTGGTTTGTTTACTTGGAGCTGGAAGTCGAGGAACCAATGAGGTGATGCAAGGGAGAGCGTTTCCCAGGGCAACAGTTCAGAGGCCCTCCCCTCAATTAACCTATTGGCATCATTCAGAAACACGAAGCGCACACACATACACACGTTCTAAAGATAACTTCCCCATTGATATGCAAGATACAAGCCGTACACGTATCAGGTCAGGCAGAGGCTGCTCCTCATAATTCATAACACACACACACAGTTAAACACACAGCTTAGCACGGGATGCTGGATTTACAATTCGGGTCACACAGGCAGAGATAAAAACACACTGAGGCTAACATGGGTCAGTGGTGCTGCCTGTACTTTTAATGCAGAGCACACACAACATACACACTCCGTCAGAGGGCAAAACAACACTTGTGAGGCTTGTAAAGCCAAACACACACACACATGCATAGAGTCATACATGTGGCATCTTCCAGCTGGCTGGAGATGAGCTAAGACTGTGTGTGAACATGCTTCCTCCTTGTGATTAACGCCTGCTGTACATCCCGGCATGTGTGTCACTTCTGTTGTGAGTTTAGGCGAACATTCTGTAACCCGGAGCGTTTGTTGGGGGAAGCTGATTGGTGACGGAAAAACCGAGGGAGAAAGTGTGTGTGACAGCCTGCAAAGAGAAGCTGGCTTTCACATCACATCACGTCACTTTACTCCAGTGTGTGTCTGTGTTTGTGTTGGACAGGCATGTGCACAAGTGTGTGTGGTTTAGTATGCCAACACTTGTGTGTATTTAAATGTGTTTGTTTTTTTTTTTTGTTTTTTTTTTTTGCATCATATAGCAAAGACAAAAGAAATAATTTGGGGATGTGACTATAGTGTGTGTGTGTGTGTTTGCATAAAAGGAAGTGCTGACCAGAGGGGAGATCTTCTTCTGCTCCAGTTAGAGCAGTTAGACACCAGCGCAGTCCTCCATGGTCCACTTCCTGTCCATTTCCTGTTGCCCTCTGACCCTAACTGGCTGAGTTATGGTCCTGAGGGTTGTTGGTGTGTGTCTGTTTGGATGTTTGTGTGTGTATTTTAAAAAAGTTCAAACAATGGAGACAGTTTTTTTGCTTGCATCCATCCATTCATTCATCATTGTTTTGCATCTGTAGTCGAAATGAGCCACCGATCTGAAATAAAATTGTCACTTTTTGTGCAAAATCACAATTAACCATAAAAAATGGCAAGTTTTATTAATTTTATTTACTTGTTTATTAGATTTTTTCAGATTTTTTCATATGTTTTTGAGTAAGGGTGATGACTTGAGTGAGTTCACTGTGAGTTCACTTCATATAAACTTATAAAACCCACCAGGAGCAACTTTCTGCCAAGGTTCCCATCTACTCTTCTCTAAACAAGTGTTGTTCATGGAGAGACTGGTGAGGGAGTCAGTTCACTCCATTATGACTGAACAATTCAAAATTTTACATTTATTTGGATTTCGTTCCGTCGTCTTCTGCTTATCCAAGGCCGGGTCGCAGGGGTAACAGCCTCCGACAGGAAGCCCAGGCTTCTCTCACCCAAGCTGCATCTTCCAGCTCACCTGGAAGGATCTCGAGTCGTTCCCCGGCCAGCTGTGAGAAATAGTCTCTCCAGCAGGTCGGCAGTCTGCCTCTTGGTCTCCTCCCGGTGGGACGTGCCCAAAACAACGCACCAGCAAGGCGCTCAGGGGGTGCCCAAACCACCCCATCTGGCTTCTCTCGACCTGAAGGAGGAGCGGCACGACACCAAGCTTCTCCCAGATAGCAGAGCTCCTGACCTGATCTCTGAGTGAGAGTCCAGCCACCCTGCGGAGGAAGCTCATTTCAGCCCCTTGTTTCCACGATCTCTTTCTTTCTTTCTTGGGTGAGGGTAGGAACGTTGATCGAATTGTAAATCGAGAGCTTTGCTTTTCAGCTCAGCTCTTTCTTTATCACGATGGACCGATGCTGTGTCCTAGTTATTGCTGATACAACACCGACCCGCCTGTTGATTTGGACTCAGTTTCTAATATATCTATGGACCTGTTTCTGTAATCAATTTGCCGAACTTGGACACACGTAACCCCACACACTGTTGGGAATAAACTCCAGGAATTGCTGACTTTACATAAACAGAATGATCCAAATGAATATTAATTGTGTTAATTATGTCAAACTAATGTTTAAACTTGTGTTTTCGCCCGGAATAGGGTGGAATGCCCCCTGCAAGTCAGACAGGTTCCTTTCCCATGTGGAGGAGTTTAAGTATCTCAGGGTCTTGCTCGGATTCGGGGGAAGAATGGAGCGGGAGATCGACAGACGGATCGGTGCAGCGTCAGCAATAATTAGGACGCTAAAGATAGAGTTGAGCAGAAAAGCAAAGCTCTCGATTTACAAGTCTATTTACGTTCCAACCCTCACCTATGGTCACCAGCTGTGGGTGGTGACCGAAAGAATGAGATCCCAGATACAAGTGGCCGAAATTAGTTTCCTTTGCAGGGTGGATGGCCTCTCACTCAGAGATCGGGTGAGGAGTTCTGCCATCCGGGAGGAGCTCGGTGTCGAGCCATTCCTCCTCCAGGTTGAGATAATCCAGATGGGGTGGTTCTGGCATCTGGTTTGGATGCCCATCGAGCGCCTTGCTGGTGAGGTGTTTTGGGCACATCTAACCGGGAGGAGACCAACAGGCAGACCCAGGAACCGGTGGAGGGACTATGTCTCACAGCTGCCAGGTGTACGACTTGGGATCCTTCCGGGTGAGCTGGAGGATTTAGCTGCGGAGAGAGAAGCCTGGGCTGTTACCCCCTGCTAAATTATTTGTTTCTAAAATTTGCCACTTTACACCAAGCAGCAATAGAACAAAAACCCCTCGGAATTTCTTGATCAATGTTTTCCTCTCTTGTTTTCTTCAGCTTCAGCAAACTTGAAATAAATTTTCTTTGACGTTCAAGCTTCAGAGATGTTACAATCATATCAGGTTTTTGTCTTTAGAGATGATAAATCTTTTTATGCTGATCCATTTCTGGTCTTATTCTAGTACGCAGACCGTCATACATCTCCGGTCTACATTCTTTGTCGCTTTAACATATTTTGTTCCTCCGCATGTGGAATCCTTAGGGTTTAAATGTGTAGCATTGTGCTAATTTTAGTTAAAATAATGATGAATGTGGAAAATAACCAGCAACTGAATGATTAATGGGAATATATTCTGCAGCTGCTTCAAGGTTTCTGGAAGAACTTAATGAGTAAAAAAGTGTAAAGATTTAGAGGACTGACCTGAAGGTGTCAGGTGAGAGTATGTTCTAGCCAGGTAGTGATTTTTCTGACTTTGCACTTTTCCCCAAACTTTGAGGAACTTACAGTATTTCAGTCAGACGTTAATATTCCCAGCTGCTCCGAGCTTCATTTCCCTCCTCTTTTGTGTATCTTCACTTTTCTGCCTCTGCAACCTCCTAATTTACCCACAGGGAACAGCCAGTTTCATCTTCTCTTATTAAACGTAATTTGCCTACTGTGTGTGCACAGTCTGCTTAAACACAAGGAGACGCAGTCATGCGGTAAATTGTCCTTGTCATCTGTGTGTCACCAGCAGAGTGTGTAACCTTAACGAGGACTGTATGTCCGTTCCTTCCTCAGCTCGGTGCTGGGGTCTCTAAGGGGCCCCAGCATGTCGTCCTTCTCCCGCGGTCGGCATGCCGATGTCCCACCGGGACGTTTCCATGGACACGGTAGGGAGGACGAGGCTGACTAATTAGGGAGACGCTGTTGTACCTACGAAGGCTGTCCTGATGCTCGGTCTTTGGTGACTTTGGTGAAAAAAAATCTTTATGACTTTATAGTTATTTTGCGGTGAAACCTCCCAGCAGGAGCTCACAGGAGCTGGTGGCTTGGTAAAACGCACCTGTGCAAAACGTACATAAAGGATTTTAAGATTCTAACATTAGAAAACAATGAAAAAAAAACTGGATACAGTCAAAAATCGAACCGATCAGATCAGACATGGTACTGTACGTCTTCTTTAACAACGGACACAACATCTTTTTCAATCACACCAAATATTGTCATTTCCTCCTAAAAAAATGTCCATGTCCTGGCTGTTCTTCTTAATTAACCAGTCCTAGTCCGGTCCATCCTGGTCACTCCCACAGGGAACCTCAGCGTTTTCATCTCTGCTACCTTCATCTGTAACTCCTGTCTTTTCCTCAGTGCCACTGACTCCAGACCAAACATCTGCTGTTCAACGTCAGTCGTTTAAAGTTGTAATTTAGTTTTGATTTGCTCATATTTTTTCCATCTGGTGAAATTTTGAAATTTTTCATAAAGTCTTATTTAAAACCTCAGTGACGTTCTTTTAGACTTTTAATGATATTTCTCGCCTTCACTCATCATCGTTATCGGTTCAATCAAACTCAATGTTCACTTTTTCAACAAGGTTTTCGCCGCAAAGCTGGATAATTGAGCTCAAATATAATTTAAAATGAGTTTTATCTTTTAGTTTGTTGCCAATAATTCACTTTGATTCTGTAATCCTTTTTTTTAATTTTGTCATTTGTATTTTAATTTTGTTTAAAAGTAAAGAAAAAATCCGAGACCATGGTCCTCGCCCGGAAAAGGGTAGAATGCCCCCTGCGGGTCAGGGACAGGGTCCTGCCCCAAGTGGAGGAGTTTAAGTATCTCGGGGTCTTGTTCAAGACCGACAGGTGGATCTGTGCGGCATCAGCAATAACTAGGACGCTGCATCGGTCCGTCGTGGTAAAGAGAGAGCAGAGCCGAAAAGCAAAGCTCTCGATTTACAAGTCGATCTACGTTCCAACCCTCACCTATGGTCACCAGCTGTGGGTGGTGACCGAAAGAATGAGATTGCGGATACAAGCGGCCGAAATGACCTTTCTCCGCAGGGTGGCTGGGCTCCCACTCGGAGATCGGGTGAGGAGTTCTGCCATCCGGGAGGAGCTCGGTGTCGAGCCGCGTGTCGGTGTCCTCCTCCAGGTCGCGAGGAGCCAGATGGGGTGGTTCGGGCATCTGGTTAGGATGCGCTCCGAGCGCCTCGCGGGCGGGGTTTTTTGGGCACGTCTTACTGGGAGGAGACCAAGGGGCAGACCCCGGACCCACTGGAAAGACTATGTCTCACAGGTGGCCGGGGAACGACTTAGGATCCTTCTTATTGGATATCACAGTTCAACAATAGAGATGCAGTTGATTTTTGGCAGATCCATCCAAAGTTTCTCCACGGAAACTAGGCTTTGAAGAGGCCCGTTATAAAGAAAAGGAAAACCAGACCAAAAACAAGGCTGAAGCTTACCAAATGAGACAGGAACTAGATTAAAGATTACAAGCATCAACTCCTGATGGAGCCATGAATCCATACTTCAAGATGTTTTTAATTATTGAGGGATCATCTGGATAGAGGATGAAAAAGATATTATGTTTGGAAAGTCCTTCCATCAGTCTGTGAAGCTTTAAGTTGTTGTCATGAACAGTTCTTTACACACAGTTTCTAGGTCATCAAAACACACCGGTTGTGTCTTATCATCTATGTTGTGTCCAGTTCTGCTCAGTTCACACTCTTCTGATGCTCTCCTTCTTATCGCTCCTCACAGCGACTCGCTTTTGATTCTTTCCTTCAGTCTTTTTCTTGGAAGCTTCTCCATTTCCCTCATAGTATCTCCTTTGTAAACGGATCCGTGGCCCGGCCTGCATTTGGATGGGCCAGAGCCAAAAAGGCGTTTGGCAGTGATTTAGGTGGGGCGGGGGCGGTTGCGAGAGACGAGGAGAATCTCATTTCCATATATAACAAGACCTTTTCTGCAGGCAGCCAAAGAGACAGAAACACAGGGAGATGGATTTATGCATGTATGGTTTCATCAAAGACGTCCTCTAACACCTGAGCTCGGTCCAAGAAGCCAATTATATGTTGGATTTTGATCATGTGAGACATATTGATTTTAATTTAATTTAATCTTTTTATTTCTATTCACGTACCAGGAAGCAAAAGAATTTTGAGAGACAGAAAAACAGAAGTTTGGCCAGTTCCAGCTATTTTTCTTCATGTTTCAGTTTTGTTCGAGTCAATGCGGAGCCTTTCATCTGCCTCCTGTTCTTCTGCTCGGCTTAGGGCCGGATCTGACTGAGGAGCTTCAGGGCGATAACCCACCACCGTCTTGTCTTTCACTACTTTTACTGTAAATGTCAAAAAAAGAAAGAATCTAAAACTTTTCTTGAGCAGCACAGTGGATTGTCATCGCCGGAGATGGCAGCTTCTTTTTGGCTTTTTTTAATAAATCAGAAAAAAGTAAGACAGTATAGAAAAAGGCATCTGATATTCTCCTGGATTGTGCTTCTCTTCCTTCTCTAATCTGCGATGCAAAAGAATTAAAGCGTGGAGTAGAGCTGTTATCTCGAGCACACAGCACGAGAAAGAGAGGAAGAGAAAAGACGAGAGCTGAATAATGAATCAAACATAGGCTTTTTTTCACATTTCCTATACGTTACCTTAAATATTGAGAGTTCTCCTCCTTGGTTGCGTCTGTCAGCAAACAGAAACTTTAAAATAATCAAAAATATAAAGGATGAAAGATTCCTCGAGCCTTCTTGTTCTTTCCCGGGACTCCGACTGATGCTCTCTAGCATTTTCACACCCTACCTGCCAGTTTACATTTAGCATAATTTGGACTGATGCTGATCTGAGTAGCTGGACTGCTTCAAATGGGCAGCCTCAGCGGGGTGGCCGGCTGATGGATGTGCACTTGCCTCACTATGATGAGGCGGTTGGAAAAAAACACAGATTTATGTAATCGTGTGGTTCTGTGATCTCTGACATCAATCATGCTTTCATTTAACTTCTTCCTTTGAATACATCCATTTAAAGTGAACATTTTTCCGGCTAAACTATATATTTGTAGAAGGAATGGGATACTTCGAAAGAGCTAAAAAATGAACAAATCTGCAAGAAAAAGAGAAATGGCTCCATTTAACTCAAACAGAGTCTAATGCTTCACTCTAATGATTCAAAGTCAACACCGGAGATTAGCAAGCTCATGCATTTGTCATTGTGTTGTTTTCTTCTTTTCTGAAGTCACATTCATCTGGTTTTCAAAGCATTTAATTAAAATTAAACAAACCAAAAGAAAAAGAAAACTTTACTTTTATTTGCTCATAATTTGGTTCAAAATACAAATGCTGTTCTGCAAATAACTTGCAAATAAACAGGAGTTGCAGGGGGTCGAAAAAAAACGTCACGTTGGAAAACTTATATAATTAATACAACAAAGTGTCTGGATAAAACTTCCAATATTTTGATTATTCTAAATAATCGTATAAAGCTACTTAAACTTTTTTGCACAGAAGTACCGAGGCGGCCATCTTGGACGCCATCTTGGAAAAAAAAAAAGAAAGAACTGATAACTATTGAGGCAGTCAGAGAGGCCAGACTGAGATGGTTTGGACACGTAGGGGAGAGAGAGCGAGTACATTGGAAGAAGGATGCTGGGTTTGGAACCACCAGGCAAGAGGCCTAGAGGAAGACCAAAGAGGAGGTTCATGGATACAGTGAAGGAGGACATGAAGATAGTTGGTGTGACCGAAGAGGATGCAGCAGATAGTGTTAGACGGAAGAAACTGACTTGCGGTAGCGACCCCTGAAGGAAATGCTGAAAGAAGAAGAAGACGTGATTGGGGCTTATAGAGAAATGGCAGACTTGAACAAATGAGTTTTGATTCTGGATTTGAAGAGGTGGAAGGAGTCAATGTTCCAGATATCAGGTGGGAAAGAATTCCAGAGACGGGGTGCGAAGCAGCTGAAGGCTCTGCCCCCCATTGTGCTAAAAAGGGCATGGAAAAACAGGGAGATGGGTAGAAGATAAAGACCCGAGGGAGTGAGAGGAGGTGACAATTTGCAGAAGATCAGACAGGTAGGGCAGTGCGAGGTTATGGATTGCCATGAAGGTGAGAATAAGAATTTTGAAAATGATTCTGGATTTATTCGGGAGCCAGTGAAGTTGCTGAAGGATAGAAGGATAGAGATCTGGAGAGGATGCGGGTGGAGTAATTTTGAATGTTTTGAAGTTTATTTGGGGACCTCTAGGGAGGCCAAAAAGAAGGGAATTGCAGCCAAGCCAAGAAGTGACTAGACTGTGGACCAGGATGGTAGTGCTGTCGGTAGACAGAGACCCAAATCAACTGACTGAAGTTACCTTGTTTAATCTTAAAAGCAAAACTTCTTATTTCTTTATTTTGAAGTTGTGACACGCCGATAGACTGGCTCAAGACTGGCTCAAGACGTCTTTGTACGAGCCTGACTCTGTTTCAGACAGATGCTCTTTGAATCCTCAGGCTATTTTCACTAAAAACCTGGAATTTTATATCGCTCCCTGCTTGACTAATAGTTGATAATGGTTCAAAGAGATATGGTCTGTGGCTTCTGCTGTTTAACATATGGCTAGGTGCTAATGAAGCCCTCAAGACGCTCCTGTCTGCATTGTTAACTGCCAGCGGTGAACTTGCAGCCACTGCAGCGGCAGCGACGTGAGACTTCACAGCTTCCCCCAGAAGATAATCTGATGTTAATTACCATGGGGTGCCAATAAATCACTCACAATCATGTCATAAACATGAAGGGGTCCTTCATGCATCATTATAGCCTTGCAGAGACGAGTGAGCTCGGGCCTTTCGCAGTGACAGCCTCTGCTTTGCATAAAAATCTCTTCATTGTCGCATCCTGTCATTCCCCCCACATCACAGCAAAGGTTTACTTTAACGGCCTCTATCATGGTTTCCTTTATATCCACTCAAATCACCTGAGTCATATTGCAACCAAGGCTTCCCACCGAGCTCCATAAAGCAGCCTTATGAGGGAGCCAGCACAGCCAAAGAAGCTAATTACTGACTTTTCAGATCTTCATTATCATCGATTACCTAATTGATGCATTTAGAAACATTTTATGAAGAGATTAATTCAATTAGGAATGAACTTATCCATCCTTCTACTTTCTATATCCTCCTTATTATGCTGAGAATGCTCCCATCTCAGCAGGCTTTGGGTGAGAGGCTGCCAGTTCTTCGCAGGGGTCTTTGAATGAGTACAAACAGAAAATTATTGCTGTCTTCAAGGCGAGCATCCAAATTATCATTTGGTTGAGTTTGCATTTGGTGGAAGAGGCCGAGTTCTCTTGGCTTCCTCTCTGAGATCTGTAGCAGCAGAGTGCTGGTGACTAATCTCCAACCTTATGGTGAGAACAAGAAGCAGGGAAGGAAATGGGCTCCAGAGAATCGGCTAAATTGATTTGAAGAACATTGTGTAGTTACAGAAAAAAATGGCACCAATATTTAGGATAACACCAACTAGATTAGAAACACTGAAAAATGTGTTCTTATTACTGAGTTTTGCTCATACAGGAGCCCAATGGAAAACAATGATTCATTCAGACTCATAACGCACAAGATATGTTTATATCAGTTGCAATTTATCTTGTGTTTTTAACAAAAAGAAAGAAAAAGAACTGAACCGAACTATTTCTATTTTTGAGTGTGTTTCATTTTAACACAACCTTTTGATTTGAAACTAAAAAAAAAAAAAAAATCAAGATTTGTTTAGATATAAATTTCCCTTAAGACTACAGACAGAAAAAATATAATGTAAAAAATAAATAAAATTCAAGCCGAGAACATTTGTACAGTTACATAGGGACAAAGCACACCATAAATCAAACCCTAAAAGATGAAAATACAACTACGTTTTTCTGTGCTTTTTCTTGCAATTATCGTCTATGATTATATAGATTTCTCTGTAATTGCACTGGTAGACAAAAAATTCTCACTTCTATCCCTTGAGACGCACAGATTAAAGGTTAAATATAAACAATAAAGGAAGATATGAAGTTTTCCCTCATTCCATTTCCTCCTTTCCTTTTGTGAATCTCCATATCTAATTAGGACAGAAGTGACTCGTACAACCTGGACCAGGTCAGCACCTGCATCCAAAGCAGCTGAAAATGAGCATGCTCAGTGTCCTCACAGCTGTACCATTCAGACCAAGCATCTGGTTCAGATGTGCTGCTCCACTGAACCTGATGACGGACCTATCAGAAGCTGTGTATGATGTTATGCAGATAGAGGAAATGACACGGCAGCTGCTGGAACAGGCGGTCCTAGAACTCCTGTTCATACAGAACGTGAAAGAAATCTTGAACACCAGGACTTCCGTGTTGAGTCCTGATCTGAGACTGATACCGATATGATTGAAAAATACTGAAAGGGTGAGATATGTTTTTAACGTTTGAAAAGACTTTTTTTTTTATAAGGTCCTCGATTGGTAAAATTTTACGCAGCCATATTACTTCCAAATGTACTTTAGGTACATCTCTTATTGAATTGACTTTCTACCATTGCTGTATGGTCCTAGAAAGTTTAACCTTTTAAATTCTGGATTACCAAAAATATCACTCTTTGGTCAAATGATCAAATTTCTATGATCATTTGACATCTTAAAACACTTTTGGAGTTAAAGTAGAGATTTACAGAATGCTTTTAAATGACTATAACTACCAATATGGTTGAAAATTTAACTGGTTAAGAATAAGTGAAGATGACAGATAAGGAATGTCTTTGAAAGCCTCGTCAAGCAAAGATTGATGCGATCTGTTCTTGAATTCTTCAGAGGGTAGAAAATATTATCTGGGGCAGAGTTGCGAGTGCAACAGTCTCAGACAGGAAAGCTAGGGTTCTCTCACAACAGCTGTATCCTCCAGCTCACCCAAGAGGATCCCAAGGTGTTCCCTGGCCAGCTGTGAGACATAGTCTCTCCTGCAGATCCGGGATCTGCCCCCGGTTCTCCTCCCAGTGGGACCTGTCAAAAAACCTCACAAGCTAGGCATTCAATTGGCATCCTAACGAGATGCTCGAACCATCCCGTCTGGCTTCTCTCGACCCAGAAAAGAAGATTTACAATATGAAGAAGGTTTGAAACTTGTGGGTAATCTGGCAATTTCAGCTAGCTGTAAGAGTCAGGTGGAGCATCAAAAATGAAACCATGAGGATTTTCTTCCACATTTTATTCATTGGATTTTTTGTATGAACCCCACGGGGAGCTGATAACTTTCTTTTATTTGGATAATCTTTTTTTTCCACATCAGATTGACGTTTTGTTTGTCGTAGATGTAGACTATTTAAAAACGGATCTTCGATTCATTTGATGCTCAATAAATGGCACGATAATGAATTCCTTTGGATCATCAGATGATCATCTCAAAGCCTGATTTTCTTTGAGTTTTTCACATGAACTGAGCTTTAATGAGGCTCCTGGCATGTTGACTAGCGTCTCGCTGTGATTTAACACTCCGGCTTTTATTACAAACACCACATCATGAAAGGACATTATACAAAGTAAAGTATTAAAATAAACCTCTCAAAACTCCGTTAGTCCAAACTTTTTGCTTCACTTGAATGCAGACTGCATGGTTTCTACATCTCAACGGCTCCTCCGGCGCACGGCGTCCTCAGTGTATCACACCCTGGGCCAGAGTCAGATTTAGCTGCTATCAGCTTTATTTGTTCGTTTTACCCAGTCAAGTAGACATGATGTACAGTGTAGCTCAGAGCTCAGCAGATAAGAGCTTTCTTTATCCTGCTTATCTTACAGAAGATGAAACATGCTCACAGGGTGAGTGGAAATGAGATGTGGCGACAAAGAGTGTATTTAAATGAAGAGGTGTTTCTTCATTTTTAGCAATAACGGTCTTTATAGAGCATGACATGCTTGCATTACGGTGTGAGTGTGTGTATACATCTGCACGTGTGTGCGTCGGAGTACAAGAGTAGAGAAGCAGCATTTGAAAAAAAAAGTGTTAAGTCTGAATAAGTTAACACATCTAAATGAGCGAAGGGAAGGTTGCAGAGGGACAAACCAGAATCCGATTTTCTGCATCGCTTCCCTCGTTTGGTGTGAGTGCATGTTGTGTGGCAGGATTGTTGTTGATGTGCACTGACTATTTAAAAGGCCAAATGTTCATCTGGGAGAGCACCGGTGAAAGGCTGCAATGCATCACCTGTCAGCTGGTTTGCCACCTGACCTCAGAGACCCTCCTTTTATTTCATATTCCTTCAACATCTTTGCCTCTGATTACTGACAATGCATCAGGACAACAAAACTAGTTGGAAACTTCCACGTGGAAAGGAGGATGAAATTCTAAACGAGCCTCACGGGGAATCATGATGGATGTTATGAGGGCCAACAACATGAAGGTTAACGTCTGGTGGTTCTCTGATTGAACTCCGACAATAAATCCACATCGGTCTGGTTCATTACAGAACTTCTAAGATAGAATAAACAAATGAGAAACTGTAAAACAAAGTTTGAAATTATCAATGTTGAGACAACTTGGAAATTTAAACAAAGTATAAGACAAATGTCAGATAAATCGGTGTTGATAATATTCAAATCTTGTTTTTCTTTTTTTTTTTTTCCAACACATTTTGCGGGAAAAAAGAAATAACAAAATTTACTTCAATGATATTAAACCATAAAATGAAATGAGCACAAAGGAGGAAGAGCACATTCTGTGGGCCACTTCTATGGACAACAAAAGTCCTCTTCACGATAAGACAGAACCACCTAAAAATTTCCTGAAGCTGGTACACACCATACCAATGTCCAGCATATGTGCGATATCATGAAGTCACAAAGCAAATTCAGATTCTTCTACTGGTGTGTTACTAAATGGGCTGAAAATTGTCCTCATGTTCCTCCAAAAATTGAATAGAATCTTCGTGGATCTACAGTAGTGGTAAAATCCGGACAACGTAGGCAACGGAGGTGTCATTTCTGGGTTTATGAAGCCACTATAAGTGAAAAATAAAAAATATATTATAACAAAAAAATATTTAGAACAAAACTTCTTTAATGAGAAACAGAACAAAGTTATAGGCATGTGAAAAATCAAAATTGACAAAACAAAAAGATTTTGGATTTTGCAGTTTATGCATTTTATGCCATTTACTTTGGTAAAGTAGATGGTGTTGACCTGGAGCAAATTGACGTAGAATGAATTGTAGTTGTGTTTCCCCAAATAATTTCACACTCAATGAAAAATCAAGTGGCAAAATTTCCCATGAAGTGAGGACATGCAAACACCATTGACTTGACTAGTTAAAAAAACAGATCTGTGGTTAACTCACCTCTCACTTGCATGGAGGAGGTGGTGAGGGACAGAATGAACGCAAAATAGTTGTCGAACATGTTGAACCGATACCACCCTCTTAGTAAATCTGTGGCCCTCCTGAAAAGAATCCTCAGTAACAGACTCCAGCAACCCCACTGCTCAAAGGAACGGTACAAAAAATAATTTCTGTCGTCCTCTTTCAAACCCTTTAACCTCTCATCCTTAACCACTGTATGCATTCACAACATTTTTTCCATGTACACATGTAAATGTGTTTTCGATTGTTGGTTTCTTCTTCCTATGTGAAACATGTATTCCTGAATTTTGGTTCTACGTACTGTTTGCACTGCAGAACTCCAATTTCTCTTAGGGGATCGGTAAAGTATTTCCAGTTCAATTCAATTGACATCGAAACTGCATGAAGAAATTCAAATTCAAGAAAGTCTAACATCACAGTATTTCTTTTTGTGGTTGAAATGTTAAATTTTAGAATATTTAATAGATTGCTTGATATAGCGCTAACTCCCAAACCTTACATGTACCTAGAATATTTTCTTTCCCGGAACATAAACGAACTTCACATGTCTTCCTAAATTGTCTCAGTACATGATACCATTCATGAAATACAGTATGTCAGAGACACCTCAAAGATTTAGTTTCATGTTGAAACGACAGCACCAAACTGTTAATGTGGTTTATTGATTCCTCATGTATGATAAGAATTCATTTTTCATGCCTAGATAATGTAAGCTATAACTTGCTGCTATGAAAAAAAGAACAACCACACTTTAAGTATAAGGAAAAAGTACATTTAACCGAATTCAGTATTAAGACCAAGATTTATTCGAACTTGATTAAATAAACATCAGTAAATTTGATAGATTGAATTTTCTTTACTTTCAACATAAGAGAGAACTGTTTACCTGAGCGACAGCTTTTTGTATGAATAAAATGAAAGTTAATTAAAACATGCAGTGTTGTACAGATTAAAAAGTATACGTAAGACTCTTTCTCCTTGAACACTGAAAGACTGGCATCTGCTTACCCAGAAATGTTTATTTAAATCAGAGTTATTTAATAATCACAACCGAGGTTTCAGAACATCCTTGAATGCAGAAATAAAAAAGTAAGACTACAATGTGGTAAATTTATTACGCACACACTAGATAGTTTTAAATTGCTTTATGTGGGAATGACATTGGTTCAGGAATCTGCAAAATGATGTTTTTGCATAGTTGGAAGAAGTGTTTTTTTTTCCTTCAAATTTGTCCAGAGAAAATGTAACAAATTGTTCAAATCCCAGGTGGAATGAGACTTGAGACACTGGCCTTTCTGTGTGGGTTTTATGAAGATTAGTCAGAGTAAGACAGAGTACGTGTGTGAATAAGAGGAATCCAATCAGAAAAGAGAGGGTCCAGGGAGAAGAGATAAACAAGGTGGAAGATTTTTAGTACTTAGGTTCAACAGTCCAGACCAATGGAGCGTGTGGAAAAGAGGTGAAGAAGCGTGCGCAGGCAGGCTGGAAAGGGTTGAGAAAAGTATCAGGTGTGATGTGTGACAAAAGAGTTTCAGCTAAAATGAAAGGGAAAGTGTACAAAACTGTGGTGAGGCCCACCATGCTGTTTGGTCTAGAGACAGTGGCACTGAGGAAAAGACAGGAAGCAGAGATGGAGGTAGAAAAGATGAAGATGCTAAGGATGCCTCTGGGAGTGACCAGGATGGACAGGATCAGAGGAACAGCACATGTTAGAGGTTTTAGAGATAAAGTCAGAGAGGCCGGACTGAGATGGTTTGGACATGTGCAGAGGAGAGAGAGTGCATCGGCAGAAGGATGCTGGGCTTGGGACCACCAGGAAACAGGCCTAGAGGAAGACCAAAGAGAAGGTTCATGGATACAGTGAAGGAAAGTTGTTGGGACTGAAGAGCATGCAGCAGATAGGGTTAGATGGAAGAAACTGACTTGCGGTGGCGACCCCTGAAAGGAAATGCCGAAAGAAGAAGAAGACTCTGGTTTTCTTACACTGTCCATAAACTTGTGTGTTAGGTTGATTGGTTGCCATGAAATTACCTCTAGGGACGGTTGTGTATTTGGATGGTTGTGTGTATGTGGGCCCGCGACATACTGGCGACCTGTTTAGGATGTATCCTGCCTCTCTCCTTCAATCAGCTGGGATGGGTTCTGGTACCGCCCTTGACCTTGTTAGGGATAAGCGATTCAGGACTAATTGACTTTCACAAACCAGTAACAACAAATAAGCTGAGTTCCCATTTGCTCTTTCAGCCTGAAAAGTTTATTTCATTCAGAGACGATGGTTTGATTCATGCCCGCAAAGCTCATGATGAAGTGTCCCCGGGCAAGACACCAAATCCCTGTTGGGTTCTTGGGTCAAATGGGTCATGGTTAGTGCTGTGCAAAGCATCGTCTGTCATAAGGAATACAGTAGTTGGTGTAAATGCATGAATGTCAGGTGGACAATGAAGCACTTCGAGTGCAGTGGTGGATGAAGTACTCACTTTTTGTACTTAAGTAAAAGTACAGATAATTAGGCAAAAAAATTACTTAAGTAGAAAAAAATCTACTTAAGTAAAAGTACAAAAGTAATTGGTGTAAATTTGACTGTTTAAATAAAAAGTAAAAGTATTCAATCATAATTCAAATGTTATTTTTGTGCAGGGGCGTGACTCCCCTTCTCCCGCCTCTTCTGGTACACAAAAAAAAAAAAAAAAAAAAGAAGAAAGGAAAGGGGACAAGTCCAGCTATCCCCTAGCAGGGACAGCAAGTGGGCCACTAAAATGCAGGAAAATAACACTTATTTTTTAAAATGTTTTGGGGGGGGGGGGCTCAGTCACCCTATGTTGGCTTTGTCAATGACCTCAGCCTCCCGCGTCCCCCTACTTTGGAAAATCTTAGATCCGCCCCTGCTCCGTGTAATGATGGCTCAACTTTTTATTTAGAAGTAAACACAACGAACAATGATCTTCTGACTCTTTTTAATTTGTGCTATATTTGATGTTAGTTTTTTTTGGTGCTGATTCTGATTGGTCCTCGATTCATTACTTCTTCTCCCGATCAACTGCTTCTTTTGATTTTGGCAATGCGGCTTCAAGATGTGGTAAAAAAAAACTGTATATTTTTCAAATTTCTGATCGAAAATGTAACAAAAAATATAAAACACACTTTTAAAAAATAGTGGGGTAAAAGTACAGATATTTGCTCAAAAAATGTAGTGAAGTAAAAGTAAAGGTCTCAAGTTTTACTTAAGTAAAGTACAGATACACAATTTTTTTTATTTAAGTATAGTAATGAAGTACATTTACTTTGTTACGTTCCAAGACTGTTTGAGTGCCGTCGTAGGTAGGAAATTGTTTAATAAGTGAAGTTCATTAGTCAGTAAAGTTTCTTCACATTGTAAAGGTGTTATTATTTCCCACCCTCTTCTAACTGCACACAAGTTCTTTTGTGGTTCCACTACTCGCTGGGGCTTTGTTTCAGAGAGCAGAGGAAGATTTGTTGTTATTGATGGCCAGTAAAGATTTACACAGCCTCCATTTTCCTTTCCTCTCTCTTTCTCTTTCTTCCCTTTGTGACAGAATGCTGAGAAGCTCTATAGCAGTGTTTCATTCCATGTTTTTCCCTCCTGTATGTGTCTTCTACAAAATTCATTGCTCGACATAAAACAGTCCCTCTCGGCGACTCCTTCAAACATCACACATATGTTTTCATCCCCGCCGGCTGACTCTCTCAGTTCAGTGAGGATCTTTCACTTTACAGTTCATTTATTAAAATGATTAAAAGCATTAATACATGTAAATTGCATGAATTGGAGTGTGAAGTCATTTTCACTCCTGCACGCACAAACACAGCAACCTGCCTCTGTAGAGATGGCAAAGTCGGGGATGAAGTTCAGCTTCATCAAGCAGAGAAAGTGTTGACACGCACACACACACGGGGAAGTGGTGATTCTAATCAACCAATTCAGCTCTGAGGGATTAGACAACCCCCTTCAGGACGTTAATTTAAACATTTGCATTTATTTGAACATGCCTGGTTTCACATGTGCTTTTGTTTAGCATTGTCAAGCAATTAATCCGACATTATCAGATAATTTCATACCGAGATGTTGAGATCCATCTTGGCTGACTCGGCTTTAAGTTGCTTTTAGTCATCTCGGATGACTCGGTGGTAATCTGGTACAGGTACACTGGACCTTCAATCTCATAGTGTTGTATCTGACATGTGTCCTCGGCCATCCGTCCAATCCTCGAAGAAGTCGTGGATACAGCAAATAACCAGGACAGGGACTGGCTCTCCAGATCAGGCTTTTATTGTTAGAAGTCTGTACACACACTCACGCTGGGGCACAGGCAGACAGGAGAACCCTGCTATCCGTGATCACCCTCCTTATATCTCCCTGCTAAACCTGTTGATGCCCTTCTCATCTCTCAGCCATCCTAAATATAGATTCATTAACATCGCTTTCTTAATATCAGTGGCTCTTAGTCTGCTAATCTTTGCCAGGGACTTTCCATGAAGACATTTCACTGACACACAGTACATAGTCACCTGTTGTTTTCCCCCTGACTCTGGGTCAGGCTGACCCCCTGACTCTGGGTCAGCCTGTCCGCCTGATATTGAAGCAATATACCACAACAGCTGGCCGGGGAACGACTCGGGATCCTTCTGAGTGTGCTGGGGAGGATGCAGCCGGGGTGAGAGAAGCCTGGGATTCCCATCTTAGGCTGTTGCCCCTGTGACCCGGCCCCGGATAAGCGGAAGATGACGGAACGGAACAGATTTAGACTTTCAATAAAATATTTGTAAATGAATCTCATTATTTTTAAGCTAAATTTACCGTCGCTTCATGCATAGAAAGTGTACATCACAACGGTTCTATTGATTAATCATAGTTATGAATGAATGAAATGAATTACTCTATTTATCCCTCACCAAGGAAATTTGTGTGCTGCGCTCCTTACACCGCAGCAGGCTGCTCTTTGACGGCGCCAATGGTGGGAGAAGCGGTGGTTATGTGTCTTCTCCAAGGACACTAGACGTGCTCTCTGTGGGCTGCAAACCCGCGACCTTCCGGTCCAGACCACTGTGCTGCCGTCGCCGTCTTATACATCTATGAGTCACATTGTGCAGTGAACATGTGGACGTATGGACGGTGGAATATTTCATTGTGTATCATCTCTGGTGCAGTGACCCACAGGATGCTAACATGATTACATGCATCACGCTTTGCTGATGTATAACACCTCTAAGGTGGATAGAGTCTGCAGTGGCGGCTTTAAAGAGTTCGATCTGAAAGCAGGTATAAATTAACAGCTTCAGATGCATGCTGGTTATTCTGTGGAACAGAAAGAGATGTGACCTTCTAGTTAGACAGATTTATAGAAGTTTCTTCTTTGAGTTTGATCTTTAGAAGGAAGTCTTTTGAGGATTTTGTGTATGTGTGTAACATTTGACATCCATGAATAAAATCCGATTCAGATTCAAACATTGCTTCTAAATGAGCTACAATAAACTCAAAGGAGTGTACGCTGTTGTTTGTGCTCCAACGGGTCAGCAGCAGCACACACGGCTTATAAGAGGAAATGTGTGTGTGTATATGTGTGTTATCAGGACATGCAGTATCTCTGCAACACTGATCTCTCATATAAGTCACCGTCTCTTCTGCTACTATTGATCTGGCAATCTCTGTCTCTCTCTCTCTTCTCTCTCTTTTACACGCACACACACACACACAATTCATGCCTGCCAACTCGTTCGGAGAACACTGTCCATGCAGATGGAGAGAATGAAATTAGCTCCAACGAAGCTGTGTCTTCATCTTTCTCTTCGACAACAATTTAACTCATTCATTATCTTCATATTTATGATCAGAGAACCAGGCGACATTAAAGTTTCACTTAAAAACACACACACAATAAGACCTGTGATTGGCTATTTTTCTTGGTAATGAGCCTTTTAGAGCTGCTGTTGCTAGGAGACGAGCTGTCATCTTTTGGGATGGGGACCAGAGAGAGTATTTCTTTTAGCATGAGTCATTATCCACTGACCGTTTCTGATTAAAGGGACAGTACGTGGCTGCTCTGCATTTAAGTAGGTTTGGGATGTACGCTGAATGGGAATTAGGTGCATAAATCTGCAGAAAGTAGCATCATAGAATTATACCCTGAAAAGAATGGAAGTGGTCAGCAGTACTAGTTTTTGGTGGTTGAAAAATATCATGTTCGTAGTAAAGGACTCAGAGTTAGAAAAAAAAATAAAAAATGCAAGCTAGTGCTCAGAAACAAGGTTAACTTCCCACTGCAGGAGGCCAGTTCGCCAAGGTTAAATGTCTTTGTAAACCTCTTCAATCCGTAGTTAGAGCCAATCGTTTTTTAGACTAGTTGCCTTTGAACCAGGGTGTTCATTCTTATTTTGGTCCAGGTGAATATGCTTGCGGAATATTTTCTCTTTTTCGGCCCTAGAGATGTTTGAATATGAAAATTTCAGTAGCTCAGCAGTTTCTGAAAAACTCGGACCAACTATCAAGTCAAGTTCAAAGTCACCAAAACCCCTCTGGTGCTTATTTTAATGTTTAGTTTGAACTTCAGTAAATCGTCCGGATCATGTGTATGTAGCTTAATGTGGTGAGTTTAGATGTTAGATGTTTGAACAGAAAGGCCATCTGATGAGGTTGTCATGGATCTTAGTGCTTCATTTGCATGTGGTAGATGAAATGATGTGGGATGGTGCAACCCTGAAAAACAACAGAGGAAACACTGACTCAATGTTTGTTCCAGAGCTCTGCAGAATAAATCATTTTTATTTTTCAAACTAAAACACACACTGCTGCAGGATTTGGTTCATGTATGGCTCGGGGCATGTTGCTGACCTTTAACCCACTGTGGGAACTCAGAGACACATTAGAGAGATGCTGCGAGAAGGTGTGTGTGTGCGTACGCGTGCAGGTCAGCCCGAAGCGGAGAATCACAGTCTCTGGAGTTTCTACAGTGGTCACAAACCCTCATTCAACGTCACATTTGCTTATTTCTCTCTTGTGTTTTAAACTCAGTTTATCAAATGTCTCTTCATGCATCGTGAATTCAAATCGCTCTGTATTGTGTTTGTAAGATTTGTGGATTTCTTTGTGCTTGTTGGGTCCTACAAGGCATTGCTCAACTTCTAAAAGTTGCCATAAACTTTTCAAATCACGGAGCCGATTTTCCCAGTTGGTGAATATCATTACCTGTTTATCACACTGATCTTTATGTGTGACTGTCTTTGTCTCTGCTGCCAAAATGTCTTTAAAATTCAACATATCTCTCCATAATTTGTTGGGGATTTTTCCTCGGATACAATCTAGGTAATCGATTCCAATTTTAATGTTTTTTGTCTGACCTTTCAAAATGAAAAAAAAAAGAATGATAACGGAAGCTCAGAAGATGAGGTCTTGCTAGTTTTTAGCTCAACGTTCCTGGTTTTGTTGAAGGCAGATTTTGGATTTTTCACATTGCGCGAATCACAACCAAGATCTTGTCGAGCAAAATGTGATTATTCGCAGATCATCTTTATTCCCAAAGTATATCTTTAGAATAAAATTTCACCAACTATCTGCAGTCTTCCAATAACATTTTTATGTTTAAGTTTCTCATCATGGAGTAGGGGATTTTGTTGTCATCGGTTGGTTTTGCTTCAACACCGATGGATTCCACAGCGAAACTGACCTGCAGCAAACACCCCTCTCTCTCTCCATCTCTCTCTGTGGTTAGCTTAAAAACACATGCAGCAACTTTGATGTGAGCATCTCTCTGGTCCCTCTGCCTCGCCCGCTGGGTGATGAAGCCTCAGAGAGGAAGAACAAAGAGTGGCGGGCTAAGAAGCAGGTAAAAAGTGTGAGACGAGAGGAAAAAGCAGGAAGGACATAGGATGAAAGACAAGAGGGATAGAGGAGAAAGGAATGTGGAAATAAGCTTGTGATAGGCAGTGGGATGAAGAGATGGACGAAGAACAGAGAGAAAGATTGTTTGTAGATGTGGTGGTTGTGTGGTTTGTGAAGTGTTTTTCTACCTACGAGCAAATTGAGTAAATTTGCTGGTGAAAGCAGCAATTGGTCACTTGTTCGCACGACGTACAGTATGTACACAATCATGCACCCTTAAATGTTCTAAAACATGGCAACTTTATTGTTAGATAAAACAGATCAGACTTTTATTTGGAAAACAGGCCATAAAGTTGCATCTATATAAAAAATAAATGGAAAGTTTTAGCCTCCATGAAGCTTTAGACCGACTTTGATCCAAAACTTACATCCCAAACTCTCTAACTTCTGAAAAAAGTTGAGATTTACAACAGTTTGATCAGAAAAATATCTGATTGAGTATGGCTTGTTAGGTTTGCAGGAGTAAGCCTCTCACACCTTCAAACAGAATACACCTGCAGAGTTTATGTTTGCAAATGCATTTCTGAACAAACTACAAGACTTTTCTTACACTTTACAGTAGAGATAAAGGATCTAAGAAAAATATGTTTGGCCAGAATGCAAAAAAAAAAATCCAAACAGTTGATCAAACACTACGTTCAAGACGTCAGTAGTCGAGGAATAATGGTCTGTGATTACTGTGTAGACCAGGGGTGGGCAGACTTTTTTATTTGCAGGCGACATTGAGTTCTAACATTTGACAAAGGGGCCGGAACAGGAGCAGATGGATGGCATGCTTCAGTAACCTCTAGATTAGACCGAAAGAATGATTGGATTTTAAACTAGCGTGCTAGATGTTACATTAAGAGAGTTAAATTTCAAATCTAGCGCGCTAAGTCTGAAATCTAGTGTGATAGCGCTTAAAAACATGCATTTAGCGGCGCTATGTTTGAAATCTAAGCGTTTGATGTAACATTTTGCTTTTTTTAACATCTAACACGCTTGTTTACATGCGTGGGCCATATGGCTTTTCATATCATAGAGTGCTCCATCTAGTGAGGAAACATCAGAATTGCAGGGGAAATAAAACACTAACAAGGTTTATTTATTTAATTTTTTCAAGTTTGGTGGGCCGAATTAAATCGTTAACGAGCCGTGTGTGGCCCGCGGGCCATAGTTTGCTGATGCCTTGTGTAGACACATCTGGACACATTGCAGACTTTCAGTAATTCAGTTAATTCAGTTAATTTATCTGACAAGTTTACTGGGCCTCGTCTCACGGAAAATCCCATTTTCAGAGCTTTTACGTTCTTGTACGGATTTATTTTTATATCATACTGTTTTTATCCCTCATGGGGAAATGACTTTGCTGCATTGCACCTCAGCAGGCAGCCAATGATGGCTCCATTGGTTGGCATGAGATCGCGCTTTTCACTTTGCAGAAAGTATTTCTCCTTTTCACTCCCCATAATCCTGCCACTCCTTGCCCTCTATGTTTAGGTGGCAATAAATATTTAGGCCACCTAAATAATTTCAAAACCCGAGGTTCCATTAAAATAGGGCCTACCATGCCAGAACTTGTACTGGACAGAGAGGCATCGCCTCACAGATAGAGGCGTCACATCAGCTCACAGATTTGATTGTCAGAATCTTGTTACCATATTTAACCTGAGTAGCTTAAGTTATCATCTCCACAGGTGTCCTGATGTCCGATGCGTTAAGATGAGCAATAGTCAGGCTTTGACACTTCCTGGTCTGTGACCCATAAGATATCATAACAACTGTGTAAAGAATGCCCATAAACCCAAAGTGTGGTTGTTTATATGCATAAGACATAATGTGAAAAAAAATATTTCACATGAGATGGAACATTTAAACTTGATAACAACCATTTTTTTGTTATTGTCTTTAAGCAGCTCTTGTTAAAGGTGTAGAACTTTAAGAGCTCTGAACACAAAGTAGCTCAAGACCTACTTTATACATGTCTGTTTTATTTATTTCCAATGCCTTTATTTTCTCTTCTGCTTTTGTTTTTTATTGTAATGTCAGCTAGAGCGAGGTGCCAGCAGTTGTAAATGAACTTAACTCGGTTCCACATTCTGTACCGTGCAGCTGCAGAGTTACCTCTTCTCTCCGAAGCAGCTGCATCACTGAACCAGTTTCTGCTTCTCATACTTGTGTTTGCTTCCGTTTTCCTCCTGAGAGCATCTCTGACGGGCTGCAGCCTCGATTTTCCGCAACGGACTTCGGTTCATATTCAGGACTTCCAGGTTTCAAGCGAATAAGGACGAAAAAGTATCCCATCATTTATTTATTTCATTCAGAAAAAGAAAACTTTTTTTTTTTTTTTTTTTTTACTGAGACTGATCAATCGGTTCTTTTTTACACAACAGTCAAATCTCTGTGCTGTAGCTGGTTTCTCTGAGAAGCTGTTGAAATAAGAATGGGTTCTGATGTAAATCTCTGGTGGCAGCTGAATTTATGTGTAAACATAAAATGGGAGGAAGTTATAATTTCTTTCACCCCTCATTTTCCTGGAATGTGGTGAATGGGTCTGCCTATTGCTCCAGTTATCCTCACAATGGTTTCTTTTTACACCCTTATAT
Source organism: Neostethus bicornis (assembly GCA_902685375.1). Classification (NCBI taxonomy): domain Eukaryota; kingdom Metazoa; phylum Chordata; class Actinopteri; order Atheriniformes; family Phallostethidae; genus Neostethus; species Neostethus bicornis. The sequence continues at coordinate 4,698,201 of CACRXE010000076.1, read as the reverse complement.
TCAAAAATCGAGGGGAGAAAAAGTGCTGAACATTAAATATGTAAAACCTAATGAGTAATCCCATCTCTTCTGCTTCCAACTCAAAAAGAAATTTACTTTTCTTGTGGCAGAAATGAGCCGAGATTTCCCCCGAGATCAGCCGAACATGTTTAAGTGTTGTCTGTACAGCTCGTCAGCGGCTCCTCAACACGCCTGTCACATGTTGTTTTGTGTGGTCGGTCATACGTGTCAGCATCAATCTGTCTGCAGCCCGAGTGAGCCAAGGCATACATCAGCAGGTACACAGCTTCTGTCGAATCACACGGTTAACGCCTGCTGTGCAATCAACCTGGAAACAAGCGCCGAAAAAAAAAATGTGGATGTTCCCACATGTGAGCGGCTTTAAATCTTGGAGATTTAATTGGACTCTGAATCTCATTTAACACTCTCAACATGTTTGAAGATACTTTTGAAATATATGTGTGTGTGTGTGGTGACCAGACATAATTCACCAATGATTGTGTGTTCAATGTGCCATTGTTTCCCATTTATGGAGGGGCGCGCTTTGATGGCGTCATATTTTAACGTCTGTTTGTTTGGGATTAAAATTTTACTTGGATTTGTGGATTTGAGTGCTCACCCCTTTTATTTATCAAATCCACACTGGTGACCCCAACGTTTGTCTGTTGGACTTATCCACAGCTTCTACAATATCTACAAAAGTGGTTGCGCTTAAACTCCTTGAGTTTTGGGAATCTTCCGCGTCTGCATGGTTCGCTCAGATGGAAGACCTTAACCCTACAAAACCCTACAAAACAACAGAGACAGAGTCAAAATTGTCAATGTACTTCTAATGAATTATTTCATGGAGTTAAACCAATGCTAAAATGATATAAAGTTGTAAAACGCTGACCAGCATTGGTGATGTTTTTAAAACAAAAACCTGTATTTCCCGCCAAGATCTCACCTGCATTTTAAATGATTTTTTTTTTTTGTCATCTGAAAATGCTGATTTCAATGGCAATTTTTTTCTAAAGGTTTCATTCCTTTTAGTGCAAAATCTTAAATAATTCAAAAGATGTTGAAATAAAGCGAAACTTAAACAAGTAAATGTGGAAGATTAGACTCAATGGTCAAGGTTGATAATAAACTGTATGTATTTTTCTTTTCATGAATTCTAAAGCATTCTGCAATTTGATATTTGTTAGATAAACATATCAGGTTTTTATAAAACCTGAATGGTGCAAATGTATTAAGATGTGATGTTTTCATCTTTGTAAATTATATTAACATTGATTTTAACATGATTTTAACGTCTAAGGTGGTGCTTGTAATTATTTATACCCCTGGTAAATTTAAACTATAGATTACTTTGAATCAAACGTTTTTTTGCTTTAACTAAGAATCTCACAGGCTTCCTTTAAAACATAATAAGACAATGGTAGAGAGGTTTCGTTCCATTGTCTTCCGCTTACCCAGGGCAGGGTCGCGGGGCCAACAGCCTCAGATGGGAAGCCCAGGCTTCTATACCCCCAGCTTCATCCTCCAGCTCACCTGGAGGAATCCTGAGTCGTTCCCCGGCCAGCTGTGAGACATAGTCAATCCAGCAGGTCCTGTGTCTGCCTCTTGGTCTCCTCCCGGTGGGACATCCCCGAAACACCTCACCAGCGAGGCGCTTGGGGGGTATCCTGACCAGATGTTAGAGAGGAATTACTGTAAAAAAAAAATCATACTCAACTTTTATTTGCTTTTGAAAATAGTTTTTTTTGGTTTTTTTCTATGAAGCCATGCTGATGGGATTGATCTACGATGTGGTCCAGTATTGTCTTGCTGATACTGTCAAAGCGTTACACAAAAAAAGATCTTCTTTAGGAGAAGTGAACGTTGCTCAAAAGCCTCTATGTAAATCTCAGCTTTTGTAAAATTTCCCAGATGTTGAAGTCAGCCAAATCATTGCATACCACCAAATTTCTATCAAAATAGATGATTCTTATTCAATCTTTCGGAGCTCCATTTGTCTGGACACATTTAAACTCTTTGTTGAACAACGTTTCTTCATGGTGGTGATAAATCTGTCTCACCTCACACTGCTTCCAAAGCTCAAACCTTATGTTTCTATCTTTTTGGAACTATAGAACAACTGAAGGATGGCTGAGCATTCTTCCAGCATTCTTTCTTTATGCCTCCCTGAACATCGATATTTTCACAAACAAGCTTAAAATTCATCAAACCTCTATGCACGCTGAAAGCTCCTGCAGAGAAGCTGTAAAATGTGATCATATCTGATAGGAACGATGCACAAAACAGCTGTTTTAAGGAGCGATTGTTTACAAGAAAACAGATATTTTCCCTTTTATGTTCCTACTGAGATGGAGAGACGTGACTCTTGTTCCAATCGGCTGTCAAAGCGGACTCGCAAAGCTGTCAGCACTGTTTCCCATGCATCAAACAATCACTAATGTTGTAGGTTTAAAGTGTTCCTGTTTACGCCTGTCTCTTGAAGTTAACTCACACACCAGCTCATCACACAGCAGAGCTGAGACAGTAAAACCGAAACCGAGTGACCCGGCCCCTGGAAATAACATCAACCGGTAGAGAAATAAATAAATAAATGAATAAAACCTCAACAGATCACATCTAAGAAAGGACCGAATTAGCGACGAGGTGAGAAGAATCTACACGTAGAAACAAATGCCAACTCGTCAATTATTAATAGTCTACAAGATAAAAAAAAAACGAAATAGCACACAAACCCACACACATACACGCTTTTTAACACCCCTGTGGAATCGGCCTACTATGAAGGAAAAATTCAATTATCCTACAAAAGTGAATAAATTTGCAGCATCAGAGCCCCCGGCTGAAGCTGCTGCCACATTTTCCCAGGATGCACTAGACGGGTGATATTGAGAGGGGGCGATGAGCCTTATTAATGGGACCTGCAAATCTTTTAGTCCTGTCAAACTAAAAAAGGAAAGAAAGAAAGAAAAAAGACATTCGAGGTGTGAATGTGTGAATTTGTTTCACAAAAATTCAAAGAAACTAAATTAGAAAAAAAAAAAAACAAGACAAACTGAATTTTAAACTCTCCAGAAAATGTCGTTTTAATTAATGCAGAACAGTCACTTTACATTTTTCATGCATCAGATGTGCAAATTAGTCCACAGTGTTGTAAAAAAAACTCATGCATAACATGTAATATGCTCATTGATATTAATACAATTACCTCCAATCACACAGAGCTGTCTTAGAGTTCTGTTCCAAAAATATCTGCAAACATACGAAGCAAAAAAAAAAAAATTCTAATGAGCCTAAAAGTGAATATTTTGCCGAATAGCTTTAGGAAAAGATTCCTAGAATTTCCAAAACTACAACTTTAGCTTCATTTTCTATTCAAAATATTGCACAACGGCAAAAAGTCAAAGAATGAGAAAAGTTACATCAGCATTTTTACTAAACATTCACCAAAACATTTTAAATTTGCAGGCAGGTTGGCAAACAAAAAAAATCCTTTAACAAGTTTCGTTAAAACCAATTCATCTTAACCTGATCCAGAAACAGAAAGACAATCAATCCAGCAGGCTGAATCTTTTATCAGCTCTCTGTAAAATTTTGTAAAAACAAGTGAATTTTGGATTTTCTCTGAATAGATTTTTTTTTTCTACTGGCAGCTAAAACGCACCTTTGGAGCAGGAGCCTGGCTTTCTGTCCAAAGGCTTATTTCTTATCGACTGACTTTTCTTACATTATAAAGCAGATATTTTCCAGCACAGTTGTTCATCATTTGTACGTGGGATTCTTCAGAGACTAGACACACACAACTTTATCTACCTGCAGCTAGATACAACTTCACTTCAGTAACTAGGAGAAGTAAAACAATGGTAAGACTTGGAAAACGAGGGGAAAAAAATGTTTGTTTTATTTTATTTTACATGCAAACTCTTTATCCAATCAATTCATTTGTCACTAAATGGTTTAAGGGTTATTTAAATCGTTCTATTACAGATATGTATTTTTAAGTTCATTATATTTTTTTATTAGTCTTAATTAACTCTTCTTATCCGTCAATCCCTTTTGGGGTGCCGGAGCCCATCCCGCCCAATTTAAGGCGAAGGGCAGAGAACACCCCGATAAGGTCACCAGTCTGTCGCGGGGCTACACACATACAACCATCCACACACACACACACACACACACACACACTCATTCCTAGGGGCAATTAAGCACCGGCCAATCAACCTAGCATGCATGTCTTTGGAGGGTGGGAGGAAACTGGATTACCCGGAGGAAACCCACGCAAACACGAGGAGAACATGCAAACTCCACACAGAAAGGACAGTGTTCCAAGCCTCGTCCCCATCCGGGACTCGAACCCACGACCTTCTTGCTGTGAGGCCACTGTACTACCCACTGTCCCACCGTGCTGCCTTTTAATGCTAATGGTTTACAATAATTTATTTAGCTGCTTCTTTAATTAGTTTCTTTATTTATCTGTTAAAAATTGGGGGTTCGAGTTCCAGGTCGGGACGAGGCTTGGAACACTGACCTTTATGTGTGGAGTTTGCATGTTCTCCCCGTTTAAGTGTAGGTCCTCAGGGTACTCCAGTTTCCTGGAGTACATAAAAACATACATGTTGCATTGATTGGTTGCTGTAAAATTGCCCCTAGGAATGAGTGTGTGTGGATGGTTTTGTGTGTTTGTGGCACCGCGTCAGACTGGCGACCTGTTCAGGGTGTACCCTGCCTCTCGTCTCCTGCAACCTTGTTAGGAACGGACGGTTTAGAAGATGAATGATATGTAGTTTGTAGTAATTCTTTTTTTCATATCGATGACATTACATCACACATAAACAATAAAAAAAATATACATTTTTTAATAGTTTACTTGGAAGGTAGAAAAACGCGCATTTCTTGACATCAATGGTCATTTTGTGTCCATTTAGAAACAAAACAAGACTCCAAAAAGACATGATGTGCTCTAATTGTAGGCCATCATTTCTAGATACACTCAGAAGTTTCCCTAAAGACCAAAGTGGACCGTGGTATCCACATGGTAAGGATAATGGGAGTGTCCATGTTTTGACAGATGGTTTTACTACCAAGGAGTCACTTCAAAGTCAGACAATAATGTTTCCACTTCATGACTGTGTATAGGAACTGGACATAGCAAATCACATCTGAGTGCATGCCAAGCAGAAAGTAAAGCGTTGACTTTAGTCTGTTGGAGCAAAAGTTGTGGGGGACATCACAACCACAAGATCCACCCCGTTTACAGTCAATGTTCCCACCGTGATTGTCATTCAGGGATGTAAAACTAGCATGTCCATGCTGAGCTCCTGTTTCAGCCGAGTCTCCGCTGAGCAGGAAAAGAATATAGATTCAGTCGGTATTTAAATAGCTGCAACAACATGCTTACATAAACACGTCTGGAAAGCAGAATCTGATCTAATCGTTAGATGCCGAGCCGATCATTTATCTCCACAGAGAGAGAAAGAAATCCTCATCCAATCAGATCGGAGTGTCTGACTGCTGCTGAACATCTCCTGCATGAAATGAGCAAAGTGAGACCCAGTTTGTAGAAACAGAGAAGGGTTTTTCCTTTCAACAGATGCAGATGTGCTGCCAGCTCCGAGGCCGGCCTCTGTTTCTGTATTCAGGTCAGTTTGTGCGTTCACAGCAAACGCAGGCCGTGTTTCTCTGCATCTTTAATGACTTAACACACACACACTCCCAGATTCCGTCTCACACACTCTCAGCAGGATACATTGGTCAAATATTTATGTCCAGCCGAAGCTGGTGTGTTATTGTAGATGATTTGGCTCCGGGCGCCTTCTCTTGCACATGTTTTGCTTCGCTTTCAGGCGTCGCTTTCGAATACAAAATGCTGCAAATCACAACTTTGCTCACTTCTGCGGGAGGCTCGCTCAAAACATCTTTAATAACTCTTCCCGCTTGATGTGGAGGATCCTTGTTAGCAGTGTTTTGTGCTAATTAATCAACGAGGGTTTGTTTTTCCTCCAGAGGTGTCGACGACGTTGCATCACACTGAGCCTCTAATGAAACACCAACAGTTTCCAGTGGATTTTACAATCTGCTCAGGGTCCCACGCCCCGTAACTCCGTGCAATATTAAGGCTAAATATGAAATGTGTAATAATACATGTCAGACAATAATTTACTGTGCTGAGTTTTGAAGAAATAAAGAGAGACAAATGGGTCCTGATCTCTTGTGGGGTGATAATTATAAGAATACCATGTTGGCATTTGTTAGCTGAGAATGCGATGTTCGCCAAAGAGAGCTTATCAATACATTTATTCAGTTTTGACTCTTGTTTGTGACTCTAATTTTAAGCCACAAATGCAGCTGAAAGCACATGTAGCAAAGCTGATGCATATTATTTTATATTCTTTTTTTGGTGCATTGGTCCCAAATGATAGATTGGATGTGGTATGTGAACAGCACCAAAAAACGGATTCAAACATGTCTCCTTTTTGACCAACCTTGGTTCTATTGGTTACCAGGGTTGGTTAACTAATTTCCCGCTGTTAGGCCAAAAGCTTTGCATCTGGCCCCTTTCTACCCAAACTTTCATGGCCTTCCATGTACTCGTATATTCTGCCTATCAATGTAATTTTTGCTTATACGTCTGATCCCAGACGAATTGGTGTTGTTTTACGTAACTTGCTCACCTTCACCGTCCGCTGGTGGTGAGGGTATGCAACACTATTTTTCAAAACACCATGTATCCTATCTAATCTCTTGTATCCTTTTTAAAAGACGTGCCAAAACTTTGGCTGCAAGTCCTCACCGCCCCCAGCTCTGTAACTTCCGTGTAACCATTTGTGCGTTTTCATCTTGGGTCAATGCAAGGACAACAATAAAGTTTCTTCTTACAAAAAAAAAAAAAAAAACAACAACCTGACATGAACAATTAATTGTCAGACACAGGGTGTGTGCACTATTGCTGCACTTCCTGCTTGTATTAGAAAGTGGGTGTGGTTGAAAAACAAAAGGTGTGGTCAAGAACAACTTGGCATTTGAATCGTATCCAAACTTGATCATCCATGAATGAAATAAAAATCCACTACAAGAAATATTAAAAAAAAAAAAAACAGATTCAAACATGGTAGAAACCTCCAAAGACTTGATTTTGCATATTCTCTTCCATCAAAGTAAAATGCGATCATTAATTTATGTAATCATTTGATCACCCATATACAGTTCAAAATATAAACCCCCATACTTTAGGCCAAGCTGATTAAAAAGCCTCACAGCTTCACCAGGTTTAGCAAGCTGCACAAAGCTAGCGTCGCGAAGCTGCAGCAGCTTATCGATCAGCCGGGAAGGGATGTTAAACATGAATTATTCCTGAATCAATGAACCATGGCTGCTCAGGTGAGGCAGGTTTGAAAGGCGAAACGAAAATGGATAAACGTGATTGTGGATTATCAGAGTTTGGAGTTGATGTAAATAAAAATCACCAGAAATTTTTTGAGGTACCTTTATATTGTTATACTGTATCAGGAATTGGGGTTTAGAGACTATTTAACAAAAAAAAAAAGTCAAAAGAAGGTTGTTCACAAACTTCAAAAGCAAAAAGATAAAACTTTTTTTATGAAAGAAAAAACTGAATAAATCTCTGAATCTCAGAGATTCATTAATAAAAACATACAAATTAATAAAAAATAATGAAGCATACTAAGGTCAAATGTAATCAATCCAATTATGATTAGGAAATAAATTCAAGAACTATTTAAAAAAAAATCTGTTTAATTAATTAATAATAAAAACTAATGTTAAAAAAAAAGCCTGTGTTAGATTCCAATTTCTAATGAAAGTTGAAGAGACATGTGGTTGAAAATAAAACTATCTTGTATTTTTTACTTGGAGAGTAAAGTGGACCGTTGTGCATTATGGAAGACACACTTGTCTCTGCCTTGCAGTAGTAGCAGTACAACATTCTGTGGGATAGCGTCTTAAAGGAAATATAGAAGACAGTAGATGTGTAAACAATAATAAAGCTATCAGATGGAGTACATCCATTGCTTGGCTTACTTAAATATTTGTAGTTTCTGACAGAGTTAGAGAGTATTGTTACATTTCAAAGAAAAATGAAATCTTACAAATGGGTTTTGTGTAGTTCAACAATGTCTGACACAAAAAAAAAAGATTAAGGAATTGTTACTACTACATAACTTCTTAACAGTATTTGAAAATAAATCTCCAAGAACTGACTTCGGCTTGACTTCGGCTTTAATTGTTAACAAATACCAACTAAAAATCCCTCGAGATTGACTAAAAATTTCCCAGGAAACTATTCTTTATTTTTTTCCTTCCAGTAAATACTTAGCTAAATGCAATTTTAACATTAACATGAGCATAACAATACATCAAAAATCCAACTCAAACATGTGAGATTCCTTGAAACAGAATGTTACATATTGAACCAGTTTTGGGTAAAAGACGAAAATGATAAAGTTTGTTTTTCATGGTAGTTTGGTTCGTATTAGAATTGCTGCTTCATGGTTGGCTTATGAATTACTTATTAATAAACAGGTAAAATAAGACAATCAGAAATGAGACAAAATGAAGTAGAAGTTCAGAGATGACGTAGCTGCCTGCATAATGTAACATCGCTGGACTGTTGTGATCCTGTGCAGGAACATCGGCTGGTTGAATCAGCCTGAAGACTTTTTTAATTTGTGGTCCCATAACAGTGGACGATTTTGAATTTCAGTGTATTTGATTTCAATTAAACCTAACAAAAAAAAAACCGGGATGCTAAGGCCTCATTGCCATGAATAAAACATATAGTGATGGAAGGAAAGATGATAATGAGACCATTTTTTTTTTTTTTAATAAAAAAGAATTTACCAAGAAAATTGTGCCGAGGTGACAGGGTATTAACACATTTTGTCTTGTCTCCCTCCATCCTATCATGTTTACTTCTATTTAGCATTGAAAAGGACAGACTTTTTATTCTCAGCAAGAAGCAGACATTATGTTTGGTAGAAGAACAAGGATGGTCAGGTTTCGTTTGAAATATGTTAGATAACGCCCAGAGATGCCACCAAACTCTGTGGAGCAGAAACAAAGAACGGTAAAACCCAGACAGCGGAGAGAGGCTTCAAAATTAGTTCTTCCATTTCCTGATTTTGACATCAGATGAAATCACAAACTGAATAAATCTCTGAATGTGGAAAAATGCAGTCAGGCAGGTGGAGCAATTTTCTGTTTTCAATTTTCAACCATCATTTCTAGATGGTTCTAAAAGGTTGAATTCAAGGTTCTGAAAGCATCAAATCTTAATGTCTGAATGACATTTTTTTTCCCATTTTTGTTGCTCTCCTTCTAATTAGTGAAAGAACGAGTGACATTTAAATATCTAATATCCTCTTTTTTTTCTCCTCAATCTCCCAGATAAATTTGTAACTCTTTCTCCTTCTTCTCCTGCCAAACCCTCTTACTCCCCACTCTCCTCATCTTCTTTTTCTCCACTTTAATCTTGCCTCACCTCCCAGCTTTCATTCACTCCTCCGCACCACTCCCCCTCCGTCCTCTTTCTCAGCTCTGTGTCGATTAATTAATTGCCGGCTAATTTAATTTCTCAAAAAGTAATAACTTGTTTAAGCATGAATAAAGACTGACAAGGCAAAGTTCCAATCTGCCCAAAGTTTAATTAGAGCCGGCAAGGTTTCCACATGGAGCTGGGCCTGGGGTCAGAATGAGTGGGGGAGCAACACAGATCCGCAAGGGAGGGCTGGACTGGGCCTCCAGGAGGAGTTTTGGCCTACATGGAGATTTGAATGAAGTGACCTATGGGTAGTTAAACAGCAGACCCATCCTCCAACTATTGAACCAAATCAGGGGAATCTTAAACTGCCCCTTAGGGGTTGGGGAGGCATTTATTCTGCCCTTTGAAGGACCATTTCACATCACTTCTATGTGGTTCTCTTTACTAACAGAGTATGTTACAAAGTAAATGGGTATTAGCTTAGTTATCAGGGAAGGAAAAAAAAAGCAGTTGACGCTTTAATGGAAAACACAACATTGTGTGTTTCCTAAGGTTGGTGATGCTGGTCTGGAATTAGGGGGCAGAATTGTTGAGTTACATGAAGGGTATACTCACATAGACATGGTTACTGTGAAGTGGGCGTTCGAACAACTATCCTCATTCCCACTCTGGCCTAGGCTAACAGGGCGTCACTATCCGTACCAGCGTATGCTAATGTTAGCATAGTTTGATGGTAAGCAGGAAGAGCGGCGCTCTCACTGAAAACAGTAGAGTCCAACGCTCTGTCATGTTTTTACTTTTTCAGTAATAGTTTTAAGTCGCTTTGTCTGTGGTGGTCTAAAGTTCTCTGACAGCCTGTTGTTTTAAAAAAAAAGTATATTGCTTTTACAGCAAAAATATAATTGTTACAGAGTGCCACAAAAGATAACATCATGAGTCCTGTTTTGTGGTCAGGCTAGCCAAACATATCGCGCGTTTGTGGTCAAACGCACTTGGGCACAGTTCAGAGTGCTTAGCATGAGTACACTCTACGAAAAGATAATATATTAAAATGAAAAATGATCCCATCCAACCATTCTACTTTTGTTGGTATTTTGTTCCTATGGCCAAAATACCATAGGAATTTGGTGGAATTTGGATAGATTGCGGGTTTGAAGATGCTATTTTCCTGTAGCATTCCTGTAATATTTTCCTGACTCGAACCGATGTCTGTGTAATATGTGCAATATCTTCATATTCTCCTCGGTTATAGGTTGTTACAAAGCTGGAATGAAGATTAGTCAGAGTAAAACAGAGTACATGTGTGTGAATGAGAGGGATCCAAATGGAAAAGTGAGGTTACAGGGAGAAGAGATAAAGAAGGTGGAAGATTTTAGGTATCTAGGATCAACAGTCCAGAGCAATGGAGAGTGTGGAAAAGAGGTGAAGAAGCGTATTCAGGCAGGCTGGAACGGGCGGAGAAAAGTATCAGGTGTGATGTGCGACAGAAGAGTTTCAGCTACAATGAAAGGGAAAGTGTACAAAACCGTGGTGAGACCGGCCATGCTGTTTGGTCTAGAGACAGTAGCACTGAAGAAAAGACAGGAAGCAGAGACGGAGGTAGCAGAGATGAAGATGCTGAGGATCTCTCTGGAAGTGACCAGGATGGACAGGATTAGAAATGTGTACATCAGGGGAACAGCACATGTTAGAGGTTTTGGGGATAAAGTTCGAGAGGCAAGACTGAGATGGTTTGGACACGTACAGAGGAGAGAGAGAGTACATAGGAAGAAGGATGCTGGATTTGGAACCACCAGGACAGAGGACAAGAGGAAGACCAAAGAGGAGGTTCATGGATGCAGTGAAGGAAGACATGAAGATTGTTGGTGTGACCAAAGAGGATAGGGTTAGATGGAAGAAACTGACTTGCTGTGGCGACCCCTGAAGGGAAATGCCGAAAGAAGAAGAAGAAGAAGAAAGCTGTTGAGAATTTCTCGAGTTGTATCATATGCACATATAATGATAAGAAGTAGAAACATACCAAGCAATCAGTTGATCAGACAGAATACTGAGTGCAGATTTTTAGAGTTGTACAGATTTAAGCTGACGATAAGCAGCTAATGCTGCATAAAACTCGATTGGTTATACATTCCAAGAAGGCAAAAAAGGACCACAACAACAGCTCAAGTGTCTGCAAATGTGTGCTAGTAACAAAGAGAGATCTGGCTAATGCAGTGTTGCTACTAACATCAACACAAAGAGAAGAAGGTTGGGGAATGGCTCTGGAAAAGCCAATGATTGTAAAATCTTTATGGGAACACGGGGTGCAGCACACTGATTCAAAAGATCACAATGAACCTCAGAAGAGAACAACACTAAAGTGTACAGGAGTGTGCGTGTGTGTGTGCGCAAGAGAGGGAAGCGTGTGAGTGTGGCTAAATGGCTAAATACAGATTCAGGTTTATACTTTTCTCAGATAACGGGTCTTCAATTAACGTTGTATTTCAATCTTCCACGCCTTAAGTAATCAATGAAAATGAAATCAGCACAGATAATACGCATACTACAAATCTGTTTGGTCATTTTGTGCTCTTTGTTTTCTTCCTCTAGGCTAAATTTTCAGTCCTGAAAGGTGGTTTCAACCGTTAATATCTATAATGTATTCACTATTGAACCCAATTGTTCCATTATCACCGGGGCATGATATTAGATTAGTAAAAAAAGAAGCAGAACTAGTACAAGTTGTAACTTTGAATGATACTTTTCTTCCATTTCCCCCCGATGACCGCTATGCCTGCATCTGTTTTTTGTCAGAGCTCTCTTTAGCCAGTGAAAGTGTCTCAGGCTGTGTTTCAATTCAAATGGTGTGATTATTTACAGTTACCCATTCTTCTTCTTCTCCTTTCGGCATTTCCCTCCAGGGGTCGCCACAGCATGTCAGTTTCTTCCATCTAACCCTATCTGCTGCATCCTCTTCAGTCACGCCAACTATCTTCATGTCTTCCTTCACTGTATCCATGAACCTCCTCTTTGGTCTTCCTCTAGCCCTCTTTCCTGGTGGTTCCAAATCCAGCATCCTTCTGCCGATGTACTCGGTCTCTCTCCTCTGTACATGTCCAAACCATCTCAGTCTGGCCTCCCGGACTTTATTGCCAAAACCTCTAACATATGCTGTTCCTCTGATATACTCATTTCTGATCCTGTCCATCCTGGTCACTCCCAGAGAGATCCTTAGCATCTTCATCTCTGCTACCTCCATCTCTGCTTCCTGTTTTTTCCTCAGTGGCACTGTCTCCAGACCAAACAGCATGGCGGGTCTCACCACGGTTTTGTACACTTTTCCTTTCATTCTAGCTGAAACTCTTCTGTCACACATCACACCTGATACTTTTCTCCACCCGTTCCAGCCTGCTTGAACACGCTTCTTCACCTCTTTTCCACACTCTCCATTGCTCTGGACTGGATTTACAGTTACCCATTATATTTTCATTTTAATTTGATGTTTTGGGACTGCTATATAGTGTGTTGATGTGAACCCCCTCCTCTCAGCTCTCTTTATGAGTTGGGCAAAGGATGGGACGTTCATTCATGACCTATGACAATCTTCAGAAGTGGAGCCTGTGCTTCTTCAGGATGATTATTATTTTTTATTTTTACATACTCTATTGATCCCTCATTGGAAAATTTGTGTGCTGCACTACTACGCCACAGCAGGCTGCCACAACGGCGCCAATGGTAGGAGAAACGGGGCGAAGGTGTCTTCTCCAAGGACCCTAGATCTGGACTCAGTGGGAATCAAACCCGCAAACTTCCGGTTAACTCACGGGCAAACGTCCTATCCCATAGCCGCTGTCTCCCCTATTAGTCAGGCTTTCACACTTCTTTAAGATTGCTTAACTAGTTTATGGTACTCGCAGATGTTCCAAAATCCAAATTTTGGTTGTCAATGTATACCAGACATAATGAGAAAGGAGGGTGGGGTTTTTTGTTTGTTTTTGCATGAAATGGAACCTTTTAGTATAAATCCTCTGGTTATTGACTAATTTTTGTTTTGGTTTCATAAATTCTAGTCAATAAAACTACTCATGCTACTTGCATAATTGTTCATATTTCTCGGTAAAGGTACACTGCGTTCCAAATTATTATGCAAATGATGTTTTTGTTTGATTTTCCAAAATACTTGATGCAAATGACGATCAGCATCATTTTCAAGTCATTAGCTGTCAAATTGTATTTCAAATATTATTGAACAAACCTCCTAATGAAAACAGTATTTAAAAAATAAATGAAAAACTTAAAATGCACTGTTCCAAATTATTATGCATAACATAGTTTCAAGACTTTTTCTAGTTTATAAAGAACTGAAAATAGTAATTTGTTGAATTTACAGCAATATGAGGTCATATTCACTGAAATAAAAAGCCATTTCAATCCAAAACATCTTAACAGGTCAAGTTACATGTTAACATAGGACCCCTTGTTTGATAGCAGCTTCACAATTCTTGCATCCATAGAACTTGTGAGTTTATGGAGAGTTTCTGCTTGAATGTCTTTGCAGGATGTCAGAACAGCCTCCCAAAGTTGCTGTTTGGATGTGAACTGCCTCCCACCTGCATAGATCTTTTGCTTGATGATGCTCCAGAGATTCTCAATAGGGTTGAGGTCAGGGGAGGATGGGGGCCACACCATGAGTTTCTCCCCTTTTACGCCCATAGCAGCCAATGAAGCAGATGTGTTCCTTGCAGCATGAGATGGTGCAGTGTCATGATGAAGATAATTTTGTTTCGGGAAGCACGATTCTTCTTTTTGTACCACGGAAGGAAGTGGTCAGTCAGAAACTCAACATACTTTGCAGAAGTCATTTTCACACCGTCAGGGACCCTAAAGGGGCCAAGCAGATCTTTCCCTAGGATTCCGGCCCAAAACATGACTCCGCCACCTCCTTGCTGACGTCGCAGCCTTGTTGGGACATGGTGGCCATCCACTACTCCATCTATCTGGACCATCCAGACTTGCACGGCACTCATCAGTGAACAAGACTGTTTGAAAATCGGTCTTCATGTATTTCTGGGCCCACTGCAGCCGTTTCTGCTTGGAGCATTGTTTAGGGGTGGTCGAATAGAAGGTTTATGCATAACTGCAAGCCTCTGGAGGATCCTACACCTTGATGTTCGTGGGACTCCAGGGACATCAGCAGCTTCAAATACCTCTTTGCTGCTTTGTAATGACACTTTAGCAGCTGCTCTCTTTATCCGATGTATTTGTCTTGCAGAAACCTTCCTCATTTTGCCTTTATCTGCACGAACCCGTGTGTGCTTTGAATCAGCCACAAATCTCTTAATGGTACGATGATCACGCTTAAGTTTTCGTGAAATATCTAAAGTTCTCATACCTTGTCCAAGGCATTCAACTATTTCACGCTTTTCAGCAGCAGAGAGATCCTTTTTCTTTCCCATATTGCTTGAAAATGGTGGTCTGCTTAATAATGTGGAACATCCTTCTTAAGCAGTTTTTCCCTTAATTGGACTCACCTCGCCAACTAAATATCATGGGTGTATGTAATTGATTTCAGTGATCCACAGAGCCCTGAGACACAATACCATCCATGAGTTTAACTGAAAAACACTAAATTTAATCTTTATGACACTTAAATACAATTTGCATAATAATTTGGAACGCAGTGTAGAGACAATGTGGCCCAACCTCTTGCATCCTTTCTGGAGACTACCGGGAACCTCACGAAAGTGTGTGAACTGTCTGTAAAACGGAGGTGTGTGGGCTGCCAGCGTCACCGCTGATTGCAGCGGGGGAAGCTGCAGCACGTCTTTGAGCCTTCAGAGAAACTGCACCTCCTCTCACTCCTCTATTGTTCCTGTAAGATAAATTAGAGCCATTGTCATTGGCTGAGAAAAAAGGCGTTAATTGAAGGTTTTCTTGCTGCTTTCAGCACAACACAAATCAAACTCACATACACACACATTTAAAGTTAAAAAAAAAGCAGCTTCAAAGTAATGAAACACATTAACACTTCAAGCAGAGGCAGGGCGAAAAAAGAGAAGCGCTCTTTTGTGTACATTTGCTTCCATTTATCACTGAGAACTGAGTGGAGAGAGGGGAGGCACTGGGATTTAGCATATCTCTGCAACTAAAGTGATGGAGTGGAAAAGAGAAAGTAGAGGGGGGAATATGAAGGAGGAGAGAGTCTATCTGCCCGGGCTCTTTAGTCTAGTCGGCAGCATAAAATGTCAGATACTCATCTGGAAATTATTTCCATTTCATACCACTGACATCTTCCCAAGTGGGACCCTGAAATCTAATTGGTTTGACCGGAAAATAGTGACCAAGGTAGTGCAGTGTATTATGCAGATAGAGAGGCCAACGGGGCGAGGGAGGTGTCCCCGGGGTTAACTGGAGCCCAGGAGTTTAGATAAGAACTGCAGAAGGGAAAACTCCATTTTAAAAAGCCATGACTAATAGTGGCATCCTTAAATTCAGCGTTGTGGTCCAGTGTCAGCGCTACATCCCTGCCAAAAGAGATAGCATGGTCTCCTTCAGGGATTACCATAGAACTTTTCAAACTTCTGACAAGAAACGCTGAAGCCTCCAATGCCGCTTGTTGAGGCTTCAGGGAGCTTTTTTAAACTGAAGTGTTTTGTGATGTTTGTCACCCCAGGGTGGCGGGATGGTTAATCACTGCTGTCATTGTAGTGCCTGCAAGCCTGTGTGTACAATGGAGAGTAAAATCATCCCCACACGCTCCCACTGCTCAAGCTGCTCTGACACATTGATGCACAAAGTAAATTTGTCCAAGCTCACAGTAGAGTTTAAACTTTTACATAAAAAGATGAACACCAAAGCAGCACATCTTTCAAAGTAAATAACTCTTTACTCTTGTACATGTCACTATTGACCTTACTTATAACATAAAGGGTACCGGCTTGTCATATGTTGAGAAAACATGTGCTTTTTGAATACATGCTCATGGTGAGAAATGAGATATCTTTTTTTTTTCACAACCATTTTGTATTCCATCCAACTGTTGTGTCATCGTAGAGAAAGAGACAAGTGTCCCGATTTGACTTCATTCTCTTTCCAATCCACCCAAAGCCGTAGGAGCTTGTGACACTGTAAACTGACGTTCTTGATCTTACCAGTCTGAATAGTAAAAGACTAGACGTTGAATCCTATCTTTCGCTCAGTAAAAAGAAAATAAAATCTTAGAGTAAGCAACCCTGTCCGAAATAAACAAAAAATAGGAGGAGACACAAACCGACCTCACAGTGGACGTTCAAACTCTGATTGTTTGGCTAAATTAAAAAAAAATAAAAATCAATTTACCCATATTAAACCAATATACCAAAACAATTCTATATTGAGGCATCTTTTTCAAAACCCAATTTTGTTCAGGACCAAAAAATAAACAACAACAAAAAAACTGCGATTCAGTTTTTTTGATTCTCTTATCATCCTATGTTTGACACATAGCAAAATTAGAGTTTATATCACGACAGCTGCTTCTTAAATATAATCGTTGGTTCAAAGTTTGAATACAGTCAACAACAGACCAATAACAAGGATAAAATCAAAAATCAAATGAGTAAAAAAAGGAAAGAATAGAGAAAACACTGTATTTTGTTTAGCTGGTGTGTCGATAGTTTGGGTATTGTAATGGAGGTGAGGCTTGGATTTTTGGTCTTTCTCTGTGGAGTTTGCAAGTTCTTCTTGTGTATGTGTTGGTTTTCTCCAGGTACTCCGCTTTCCTCCCACTCTTCAAAAGCATGGATGTTAGATTAATTGGGCGCACAAAATTGTCCCTGGTAATGATTTTGTGTATGTGAACGGTTATGAGTCTGTGGCCTTGCAACAGAATGGCGACCTGTTTGGGGTATACGTATTCTTCATGAGTGTCTGGTAGAAGGTGGCCCGCTGCGATCAGCTAATGGACAGTTGCAAAGAATCATATTTGTGTAGAGTCTCGCCTGAAATCAGACAGGATAGTCTCTAGCAGCCCCTGTGACCAGTTCAGAAGACAAAACGTAACAATGGTGTTGGATAATTTTACGCACTTTTAAACGCGTCCAATAATTAGTTGGCAGCATTGTTAGAAAAACATGCATTTACAAAAAAAAAAAAAAAAAAACTTTCTTTTTTTGAATTTTTAACTTAGCGAATGCCTCCCACAAACTTTTAGTTTCTCAGAACCTGTTTTTAAAGCCAATAAAAATGGGCCATGAGAATGAGAGATACGTATTCTCTGGAGACAAAACGTGTTTAGTAGATTAGATGAACATGTATTCAGTCATTTAGAGATAATTTATTTTGAACTTAAAAAAAAATCACATTCAAGTCCCCAAAGATTATTCAGGCATAAACTCTGCTTCATGTTCTTGATGCACCACAGTCAAGCCTTTCTACTTCCGAGTTAAAAGGTTCGACCCAGCATGAAGATTCTTTCATGTCCATCATTGTGTTTCTCTAAAGGCTGCAAGTGCACTGAGCCACAGCTGCTCCCGTAAATGCATCACACTCCAGTCTGAAGTTAAAGTAGTAAAAGCACTTCAGATCACAGTTTACATTTAATTCATGAGGTGACTAAGTGTTTGACTTCTTTAACTAATAAGGCTCAGCATAAAACCAGTCCAGTCAGCAGCCTTTCTCAGAGCGTGGCCGGATATGTCACAAAGTCGGCTTTAGTGCTGGATATTTTCGTCCAGGGGTCTTATTGATTTCTTAGCTCATTGGAACTATCCAATCCCCCCCCCTATAAACGTGCATGCCAATTAGCTCTATCTCAAAATAAGGCCAATTATTTCTTGTGCCTAATTAGGATGAACATGACCCTCATCATGTCAGCGGTGCATTGAGATTAGATAAAGGCTTGATGCCCTGTTGGCCCAAAGATGAGTTCAGGCACTGGTTGACCTTGTTGGCTATAATTTGGAAAGCAAAAATTTTTAATTAATTAGACTTTGGCACTAACTAGAAATACACTGAACATGTTAAAACAAATCTACAAGGGATCTGTAACCGTGAAGTAACCACACAAAGTTGGAAGTGTTTAAATATTCCTCAACCTTTTTGGATGGTTTGACAGTAGGTCTACCAGAGTTCCAGATCTACTAGAATTCCCACAATCGTCAATTTGACAATTAGCGCTACGGTGATTACGCCATACACTGAAGTGCGTCAGTGACTGACAAACGTCTCGTCAAATCCATGTTTGCTCATCTAGATTTTACCTGAATGGCCCTACAATGGTTACAAAGCAACAGTAACCGCTCCACGATAAGGTGCGGGAAAAAGTTACAATGTGTTTAATAGAGGCGTCAAATTGATGGGTGTGGGAGTTAGAGGAAGAATTACTCTGAACTTGTTTCTAGTGTTTTATTTCAGTTAAATTACAACACAGGAACAATGTACAAAAAAATGTAGAAAAAGTCAAAAGCCCAGGAACATCAAAGATCAACGTAATTACAATAATTAGACGTCAATTCTGAGAACAGTCAAATTGACGGCTTTGGTAGTTCTAGTGTTACAGATTTTACAACTATATTATTAGCTTTTTGTTCTGAACTGCTTATTTCTTGATGAGGTCACGGGGTATCTTGGAGCCTATCCCAGATCATTTTTTTAAGGCGAGAAGCAGTGTACACTCCAAACAGTACTCAAATCCCAACCTTCTTGCTTTGAGACTACTGTGCCAACCAGTGTTTGTTTCATTTGTACAGATCATTTTTACTACCAAAACCTCAATAGGATAGATTTTATGCTTAACAAACCCTAAAAATGATGTAAAAACTTCCAGATACGTACATCCTGAAATCAAACTTGTTGGATGGCATTTTCAAAAAACTCTGTCACTTAGTATTGGGCTCCTGTGTCCTACATCCCTTGAGAAGATGGTCTTCATACTTTTTCCTCTAAGAGCCTCTATGGTTGCAGTATTGAGTATTTATTGCGACCTCATAGTTCAAAATGAGAAGAGTGAGAATTCTGTTTGTTTAAAGAGGACTCCCCCGATTACAGACATCGATGTTAAACGCAAACAGACCATGAATTCTCCAGCAGGGACATCAGTCCCTCAAATCAACAAGAAAAAGTGAAAC
The DNA here is from genome assembly GCA_902685375.1 of Neostethus bicornis. Lineage (NCBI taxonomy): Eukaryota > Metazoa > Chordata > Actinopteri > Atheriniformes > Phallostethidae > Neostethus > Neostethus bicornis. Next base: position 4,678,623 of record CACRXE010000076.1, on the reverse strand, counting down.
AGTTACCCTAACAACTTGCCTCAGTGTTTATTCATAAAATGAATATTTCCAAAAATATTTTCAAGAAGATTGAGACCTTTATAATAAGTCCTATAAGCTGAGCGTACACAGGAGCATTTGAGAGCTAGTTGTGCTAGTTGTGAATGGTAAATTGAAAAAAAGAAAAGTCAAAAAAGTTTATAGTGAGCATATTTTTAATACTTGTCAACTTTAGTCCCAAACCCTCTATTGAACGATTGGGTTTTGATCTAGCAGGTTGATACTTATTTAGTTCGACAGGAAGACGGGAAGCGGGACACAATGTGGGTCAGATCTGCAGATGACTTTAACTCAACAGCAAATTTGTTCTTTCAAAACGTGAAGTGAAAGATGTGTTTTGAGCTGAACCAATGGAGACTCTCTGAAGGGCAGCACACTCGGTATACCTAGCTGTAAAAGCTCTTTAAAAACTTGCGTCTTGCTTGCACATGACTTTTTTTTTTTACATTTTTTTGCAAGCACCTTGCTTTTGCATAGGGAGTGCTTAAACACTAAAATCCCCAGTTGTGACCATGAGAATCCGACTGTTTGTGTGAGACGGGGTGCAGCTGCTATTCAGCACTCCCCGGGATTAGAAGGTACACATCAACCTGCAAACAGACAGAAAAGCCGACTGTAGCTGCTTTTGAAAAAAAAGAGCCAATGAATTTCAATTATGCATTACGCAGAGGGCATTTTGAGAAAAAACGTCATTCCCCAGGAGAAATTCCCTTCCCCCAGTACCCCTCAAACCCAACCGTGCCCCCTCCACAGCCTCTAGCTGCAGTATCAAAGAGTGATCTAATGTCACGCTCAGAGGAAAGGTTAGTCTCTGCATACGCATTGATATTTCTGCTTCCATCTCTGACCTTTTTTCCTTTCTCAGCTGTGATTTTATTATAATTATTTGACTGTCCGTCCAATCCCGCGTGTCTGTCTCTGGCACTCTTGATTGTGATCACATAAAGCCAGCACAGACAGAAACAAACAAAAAAAGAATACCTGGATAATTAGAACAGGGAATAAATCAAACACGAACCTGAGTAAATCCTGTTAGTTCAGAAAAAAAAATTATTTGCTTTCACGGTAATTAGCTGCTTTGGAAAAATTACTAATGTTCTAACACACCTGAGCATGTTTAACACAACTGGTTGTGTTTCATACTCATTTGATTTATTTCCCATCTTGAGCGGCAAAAGAAGCGATGATGCCACCACTCTGTCATTTATTAGTGACTTTAAAAACACACCAAGCTTTAATTGATTTCCTTCAAATGTGCAGAGATAAAAAGATGATGACAGTTTTAATCAACCTTGTTCACTTCAACCAGCTGGATTAGGTTTTTCATTTTTCCTTTTGGTAAAACAAAAAAGCATTTATCAAAGTTTTGAAATGGGAAATGCGAAAGGTACAGGCATGGAACTTCAACTCTCTTCTGCTAAATGCCATTCATACTCTACATTGACTATTCACTTGGGTGCCGCACAAGCAAATCTTCATGGATAAAATGAGCAAATACTCAATGGACAAGAATAGGAACCTTATGGTGAATTTAATCAACATTGTTTTGTCCGAGACTTACCGTATTTTCTGCACTATAAGGCGCACTGCAGGTTAAGGCGCACCTTCAATAAATGAGATTTTTTAAAACTTTTTCCATATATAAGGTGCACCGCATTACAAGGCACTACAGTAAAGGCTGTTCAACTTTGTCCTCTAACTGTGGCCACCTCGCTTTTTCCCGCGGAAACTCCGTTTGGTCTTGTTTACTTGGCGCAGCGCATCCTCTTGCTTCCTCCACTTCCTCACCATTGATTCATTGACGTTAAACTCTCTCACTGCGGCTTTATTCCCGTGTTCTACTGCGTGACCGATCGCCTTGTGTTTAAACTCTGCGGTGTACCAGTGTCTCTTGGTAGGAGCCATTTTCGGGTCTTGACACAAACACACAAATGGAAATGAGACGCCCTTTCATATATCCCAGCATGCACTGCACACTACTTCTTCTACGGGGGAAATGGAGTCAGCGGCTGCTTACCGCAGTTGCGACACCTGTTGTAGCTCAATATTAATCCATATATAGTACAAGGTGCTCCGAGTTAAAAGGCGCATCGTGGACTTTAGAGAAAATTTAAGGTTTTTAGGTGCGCCTTATAGTGCAAAAAATACGGTACTTTAAATCTCATTATAAAACTTGCAAGAATTCTGAAATTAGAAACAATTTACAGTCAGTGTTTTCCTGCTAAATCTATCAGTCTTTTATTTCTGTCTTTAAATCAACCAGTGGGTGTTGGCAAATCATCAGTCAACAATATAGAAATCACATCCAATGAAATGAAACTCCTCAGGTTTGCAGATGAAATCAGAATCTTACCTGGGTAAACCAGACAGTAGAGGAAACCTCCTCTTACGTCCACCCAAAGGGTGTTAGACATGTTACATTCATCTCTTTCTTTCTTTTTGTTAATGTTGTTGTTGTTCCAAAGTCACTCATATTTTTTCTGTCTGTTTTTTGTTGTCTCTGCAGACCTCAGGCCTCTTCCCGATGTGGCAATGACTGGTAACTGCACTCGTGAGTGCACCGAGTTCGGTCACTCTGATTCCTGCTGGATGCCTGGCCAACCTTCTCCAACCCGAAAAGTGTCCAAGAATGCCCCCAAGCTCTCCACCTTCGTGCCTTACCAGGAGATGGGCGGACAGGAGCAGCTGATGGCGAACGGCAGCCCCAAGCCAGTGATGACAGAGGAACGTGGAATGGGCGGCAGCGCTGGAGTCAGCGGCTCGAAAGTGGCCAACATGAGGTTTATGACACCCTACAGCAGTGCCTACCCCGGGAGCGGCGACTCAACCGGTAAAGACTGTGGGCTCGAGGAGATCCCTCTGAGTCAGGCAACGGAGTATCACTCGGCTAACACCCCAACTGGCCAGACCGCCAAACGGGAGATCTACCTGTGAGGGTGCAGCTCCCCACCTTAAAAACCTTCAACCATTTCCCACTGATCACACCTGATCCTGATCACCACCACACACCTTCTCCTCACAGCTGCCCCCTGTGCCTATAACTTTGCTGTGCAACAGCAACAATGTACCCTTCTTCCTTTTATTAGCTTCACCACCTAACAAGGCTTTAGCCCCTTTGCTCGCTCACTGCAACCACCGTCCTCTCGAGAAACCAATCAAATGTAAAATAGTTGAATTAATCGAAGAAAAATTGTGGTATGTGCTGCAGAAGGAATGTAATCTACACCTCATCGTTGTGATGATTTATAGCTCCTCATGTATTTGAGTTGAATTTTCATACGTTGCTTCAGGCTTTCTTGCTGTGATGGAACACAAAAAAAAAAAAAAAAAAGAAAAAAAACCTTTGAGGGGAAAGAAGAAAAACTTCTTGTAAATCCTACTTAAGTATACTGTGTGATGCTATCTATCCTCAAGTTTTTGTTTAGAGATTTTTTTTTTTCCTCGTCAACTCCAGAGACAGTAGGACTTACTTTTCAATGCCGAGTTGCATCAAATCAACTCGGTTTGGTGTTTTGTTTTTTTTTTTCTAGAACAGAGTGGGACATTTGTAGAAGCAAAGCTGTTTTCTAATGTCTGGAGTTGAACACATTTTTATCACTTTTTGGGGTTTTTTTGCTGTGAAGAAATTCTTTTATTCAGTGTACAGAGTTGTAAATATGAACAGTGACAGAAGGACCGGTTGTGGCTCTGAGCGTATATCCATGCTGTCCGCAGATCTTCATGTGACATCGCTCCGATGGACTGAAAATCTTTGCATGCACAGAGAATCACGACGTTCGCTGGACCACAGACATTTGTGTGTCACCGACGGTGCCGAGTTACAAACATCAGATTTTTCTTTTCTTTTTCTTTATAAATCACAAAAATTTAAGTTCAAACAGGGTTGGAAAAAAAACAAGCGGTACAAAACCAAAATTAGTTTATTCAAAATCAAGAAGCTTCTAAGAGTGGATTAGAATGTGTTTTCGTGATGTTGTCAGTAGTACTCCATGATACAATAAACTGAAAAAATAACATGCATTTTGAGACAAAGTTGGTGTGTACTAAGCCAGTCAGCTTCATTGAAAAAAAAATGGAAAAAGATATGCTTGCAGCACATCTGAACAATTCCACCAATTGGACACAGTTGAGAATTGTCGAATGTGTTGACACTATGGCACCAAACGTGCAAGGTATTGTCATCTTTACCTAAATCTAAGACAATTATCTTTTCTTTATACAAAAATTTGCTTTCAATCTTCAAACTTGTTCTTACACTACCCTTAGTTGCTACTGCCGGATTGCTGCTATGTAGTATTTCTTTTTTCGGAAGAGACATACTAATATTTGCAACAATTCAAAGTAAATCGAATATGTTGCTTAGGTTTAAATTTCACATACGAGAGTCATCAAAACCAGATATATTTTCAGTTTTAGGATATTCATTCATTTGCTGAACCATCCATTCCTAACAGGGTTGCGGGGATGCTTGAGCTAATTCCAGCTTGGCTCCTATAAATTGAAGGCAAGAGGCAGAGTACACCCTGAACAAGTCACCAGTCTGTCATGGGGACACACACACACTCACAACCATCCCTATACACACTATCATTGGGGTAATTTCATAGCGGACAATCAACCTAGCATGCATGTTTTTGGCGGGTGGGAGGAAAACAGAGTATCTGGAAAAAACCCATGCATACACAAAGAGAATATGCAAACTCGACACAGGAAGGCTAGTGTTCCAAGCCTCGTCCCCACCTCGAACTCAACCCCCCCGTCTTCTTGCTGTAAGGCCACTGTGCTAGTTTTGGAATATAAATGATTAAAATAGTCTTAAATTGTTTATTTCTAACAGAAAATAGTTGCAAAATGACAAAAAAGGAGGACAAAAATGTTTCTTTTTTATTATTATTTTGAGCATTTTGAGGTCAGACCAAAACTCTGTCATTTTGCGTTTAAAATACCTTTAAAACATTTGAAAACCTCCTACCCATAAGTGCAAAAACATAAAATATTCTACAAACTTAGCATATAATGGATATTATTTATGGTTATAAAATCTGAATAAAAACCAAGTCATGAGTCACACTGGACATGGTTTTTCCAGACGTAGCGTAACAGTCAGAATCCATCAAAATACTATTCATCTGTGTGTCTTTGCTGATGTTGGTGAATACCTCCCTGTGTGTTTTTTTAGCTTGAGGAATGGCTCAGAGGTTGATGTCACCTCTTGTTAATGCCCGCCTCTTTACCCCTTCCAGTGTGCAGCTGTGCCATTTTGTGTTTAGTAGAAACATTTATTAAAGCCCTTAGCAGTGCAGCAGGGGAGGCGCCCAGCAGTTCCAGCCGCGCTGCAGCCGCACAGGACTACAGGATTAATGGCACCTGTACGGGCTTCAGTACACTAACACCCCCTGTACGCCATGCAGCACAGAAACTAATTACAACCTGGGGCTCTTAACATTACCAGTTATTACGCTCTCCTGTAAAAGCCAACTGAAATGAAAGTTCATTCATTCTAACTCACTTCTTACATCCATGCAGGCTCATTACTGATCTACACAAATTTAAGAGGAGTGCATAAAATGACCAACAAAGACACTTGAAGAAGACAGAAATGTATATTTATTGGTGTTCAGTAAAAAGTCATGGCGAGTAAAACAGAAAATTAAAACAAATTTAGGTGGGCAAAGACTTGTCCATGTAATTGTTCAATTCTTCTTTCTAACTGTCATAGAAAGGCTTCAGAATTGTCCTGTGGACAGTGTTTCTGAAGACTTAGACGTTTCGATTCTTATTTGCAACAAATTTTCAGTCTGAAAGTCGAAACGTCTCAATCTTTAAATATGTTGTTGAGAAGTCTTTCTACGACATACATAGGCTTGTGATGCAATCCTCACTTCGTCCAAAAGAAACAACTCGTAAACCCCAACTACGTGGTTTCCTACATCTCTAAACATTTAGAGATCTCAGGAAGAACTTTTTTCAATGTCATTGAGCAACAAACCGCTAAAGCCAAAACAAAGTCTGGATGTATAGCTTCTATTGGCCGATTTCTGGTATTGCGTTATACTGTTGAAATTAAGCCTGTACTGTTGCTTTAGGTCCAGGTAACCTTCTGTTTCATGAAATAGTTTGCAGTCAGGCCAACAACGCTAAACTCTGAACTGAAATCTGAACCTAGACCATACCAGTCCACTTCTTGGTGAATTTCTGTATCTTCCAAAAATTGTAACCAATAAATACAGGTATTGCACAAAAATTTTAGCCACCCTAAATTATGTGTACATCTTCTGTGAGTTGATGATGATTAGTGTTGTAGCTCTTCTAGGCTAAAACAACAAAAACCATGCAATCAACCAAGAATATGTTATTTGCAGATCCTTAGCAAAAACTCTAAATTAGTTTCAGGTAGAAATGTACTTTTTCCTTTAACATATACACCCTGTGTAGTAAAGATGGAGTCACTATGCCTATCTTTGATAAACAAGCAGGAAGCAATTAAACCAGCCCTTTGTAAAGTCATCTATTAAATCAAATTATGTCCACTAGTCCACTAATTGGAAGTGCAAGTTTGTTTTGGGTTTTTTTTTCCGATGGAAACATCTAGCCTTCTGAGTCATAAATGCAACATTAAATTGGCATATTGATGAATAATAGCATGTAAAGGTGTTTAACAGGTCAAGAGGAGGTCACCTAACATTTTAAAATCCAAATAATAAGCTTTGAGGGAGTTGGACTCAATCCACTGCCCACCTGTCACAGGTCAGATGTTCGGTCTGCTTGTTTTATGGAAACATTTGTGGTTGTGTGGGATCCTGTTGTATTGGTTGAGCGTGGCTGTGTGTTTGATTCGAAGCATTAAGTCTCCGCTTTCTGAAGGTGGTTTGATTTATTGTTGCTATACCTGTCTTTTCAGGAAACACACACGTAGCTACACACATGCATCAACCATCATTCAGTCAACATTCACCACCCATGTGACAGAGATTTAGAGTTCGTGGGTACTGCCACAGTCCTCCGTGCTCCCCGTCTTCCTCTGATGATTTAATGCCTACGCTCAGAGTCCTGATTGATTATTTACAGGCCCAACTCAGAGCTCCACATCAACTCTCCTCAGCTTCCTCTCCCCGGGCTTCAGTTTCACCGTGACTGAGTATTTTTTTTCCCTCTGTGATGCATAACCGCTGAATGACTGGGCGGTGGTCTCCCAGGTGGCTTGTGTGTTGTGCTGTAAGGTGAAGATAGAAGAAAAGGATAGAGGCTGCACAGAGTCAGTTTAACCTCAACCATTTGGCACCAATTAACCCCTGAAGAAGACATAACATCCTCTAGTAACCCAATGGAAACCTTCTGTGAACTTGTTGCTGTAAGTATCAGCTCACAGGATAACCAGAGATCGAGAGGGCAAACACATACACTGCAGGTGTGTGTTTTTGTGAAGATTATTTTGATGATCACTTTTGGGATTTTGTTGATATGTTGGAACAAAATAGAAAAACCTGGTTATTACCAAAATATGTACAAACAGATGGTGTGGATCATGATCATTCCAGTTCGAGATGATTGTGTTTGATTGGTCGGATGGAACATGTACAAAACCATGGTGAGACCGTCCATGCTGTTTGGTCTAGAAACAGTAGCACTGAGAAAAAGATAGGAAACAGAGATGGAGGAAGCAGAGATGAAGATGCTGACGATCTCTGGAAGGGCCAGGATGGACAGAATTAGAAATGAGTATATCAGGGGAACAGCACGTGTTAGAGGTTTTAGGGATAAAGTCCGAGAGGCCAGACTGAGACGGTTTGGACATGTGCAGAGGAGAGAGAGTACATCGGAAGAAGGTGGTTGTGGTGGATTTGGAACCACCAGGAAAGAGGACTAGAGGACAACCAAAGAGGAGGTTCATGGATACAGTGAAGGAAGACATGAAGATAGTTGGTGTGACCGAAGAGGATACAGCAGATAGGGTTAGATGGAAGAAACTGACTTGCTGAGGCGAATCCTGAAGGGAAGTGCCGGAAGAAGAAGAAGAGGTCGGATGGAACATAATGGAACCATTTTTGAACAAAGACAACAATAATACCTTCGTGTATCTCTTAGTATGTTATGCTACGCTCGAAAAAGTTCCAGTTTTCTCAGTTTTCATTCCAGTGTGTGAACCTGAGGTGGTTATTTCTAAAAGGAAGCGACATTTCACATGTTTACATTTATTGAACAGTTACTGTCATTATTACCGCTGGCTTCTTCATCTGGATTGTTTTATTGCACTTACAGTAATGAGTGTAGTTGTTATTGCCTTGAGACAAACATCACCTTCATCCCATGTCAAAGTTTTCTTCTGTATTTGTCTTACAAGCAATCGAACAAACACTCCGGCAGCTTTTAATAGTAGCAAAAACCGCAAGGGAAGATTGGATAGTGCTTTTATTTCTTGATCTAATAACACAGTTTGTTGGTGTTGCCTGCCAAATATGGCTGTTCTACAGCATGCTGAAAGCTTATCTGTACAAAATAGTCATTGGATTCTTAACATCACCACCTGGACCTTTCAACTGAGAATAAATACGTTTTTGGCTCTAAAGTTCTAACACTTCCTGCTCCATTTTGGAAAACTTAACTCCTAAGCAGACTCTCAACATCCTCTCCCCCTCCTACCCATATGGACATTGATTTTAAATCTGTTTTCTGATATCGCAGATGCATAATTATTTCTGTAATGAATAACAGAAATATCAATGAGGATTTTTTGTAAAGCCAAAATATGTATTTCAATCTTTATTGAAAACCGCTTATGCTAACTAATTTGCAGAGGGTGCCAGAGCCTATTCTGGCTGATTTCAAGCGAGAGGCAAGGTACAGTACATGCCGAACAGGTCGCCAACCTTTCATGGGGACATACACACAACCATTCCTAGGGGCAATTTTCATAGCAGCCAATTAACCTAACATGCATGTTTTTGGAGGGTGGGAGGAAAACAGAGTACTCGGAGAAAATCCACACATACAGTAGGAGAACATGCAAACTCCAAACAGAAAGACAAGTGTTCAAGCCTCGTCCCACTCTGGACTTGAACCCTAAGCTTCTTGCTGTTAGGCCACTATTCGAAGCACTGCGCCACCTTGCTGCCCAAGATTGTAGTAAACATATCCGTTTGGTAATATCGACAGTACATGTACAAATGAAAGTTTTAAGCAACCCACCCAAAAAGGTAATAATTTTTTTTTTTTTTTTTTTGGCCATGGAAAAATAACATTCCATGTCGCTGGAAAAAGTTCATTCCAAGACCCAAAGTACACCAAAAAAAATTATCCATAAATGAATTTAAGTATGGTTTACTACTGACAGTGTCCTTTGTTTTTCTAAAACACAGAATGAGAATTTGGTCCCAATACCCAATGACAAATTTACAGATTTTCAATATCGTAAAAGGTCAGAATTTGTGGTTATTCTGTTCTTCAAACTTGGCTGAAAAAGATGTAGAAATGAGCCAATGAGGCTTGTAAACTACTTTTGGAATGTGTCATTATTTCACTGTTAATGCTAAGAACTTTTTTTCAATTCTACTTGAATTTCCAGACTCTTTATTTGAACAACCCTGATCCACTTCTGTGTCACCTCATGGTCTCTATGAATCACGCTGTTTTTACTGGAAGTTCAGCCATTTAGATTCTGTGTTTATGTGACAGGTTAAAAGAGAGAGAAAAAAGAACTTTTTTTTTTTCCATTTCTGAGTCTTTCCACAACTTTTTTCAATGTTCAAACAGACAAATGCAGTTATTTGACACAACATTCTTTCCTCAATCTGTCAACAATGCTATGAATCTTTCAGTTACAATATGACTTAGTGAATTAATCTTTTCTCTATTCTGTCAATGTGTGTTTATATGGATCTGGTTAGTGCCTCTCGTGTTATCACTGTCTGAGATATTTGGAACATTTGCAACGATGATGATAATCTGTTCATGGAAAAGCTGAAAAACAAACAAACTGTGGTTGGTCCATAAAAGAACGTCGTTCAAAATTCACCGACTAAAATACTTTTCATATTGTTGACAAATTCTGAAAGTTGTTAAAAAGTCACGTTTTTTTTTTTTTGTCCAGTCAAACTAAGCTGCAGGAGTATTAGATTTGCAAACTTGTACACACATAACTTTTTCCCTCCTTTTTACCCCTTTTTGTAAAATCTTTTTGGATATTGTGGCATGATTAATTCCAAAAGCAAATGAAAGGGTTGCATATAAAACACTTCTAAATTTTTTTCCAAGGCACGCTTCAGGAATGAGAAAACATTCTCAGACAGTCCAGGCAAAGCCAGCTTCAAATACAATTTACGCAATCAAAAAAATCTACTACATCTCTTTCACAACAAGTAAATTACATTAGTACCCTTCAACTGGTACATCTTAATTTGGTTGCAACGTAGAAAACTTTGTTTTCATTTAACAACATCATCAACAAGATAAAAAAATGTAAATTTTTATGGTAAACCTTTTCTTATATGATTGTTGTGGTAATTTAACAGCATGGTTGATAACTCAGTGGTAAAATGGCCATCTTTGGACCTGAGACTTGCTGGTTTGATTCCTGCTGAGCTTATGCCTAAGTACCCCTGGAGAAAACACCTGCCACTGTCTACCTGCTGCAGAGCATGAGGAATTAAAAAAGTGTGTAACACATGACAAAAAATGCATAATTTTCTCATGACAAAAAGGCCACGTTTCAAAAAAAGATTTGAAAAATTAACAACAGCGAAATACGGTTATGAATGTTAACTTCTATGCTGATGATGCATTTGTTTTTAATCACAACTAAATAGCTCGAGATTTTACAAACTACACATTTTGTTAAGTTACACCGGAAATTTTGCTTCTCAGAAAAACCCTGAACACTGCACATTCAAGTTTTATGTCAGCCATTTGTTAATTAAATTCTCATCAGTGCGAATGTCTAAATGGAATTGAAAGTGATAACAGAAAGGCAGTAAATCCGTCACCCCCACCCATCCTGAAATCATGCAATGAAGTTTGGAGTGAGGGATGGTTCTTTTTTACTTTATGTATTATAATGAGGCTGAAGTCTCCGAAGACAAAGACTCCAGCTGAGCATGGAACTAGCCAACTTTATAAATAATATACATTTTTGTTGTTGTCACAGTTGTTTTAATTAATGTTATGGAATCAACACTGCTATAGACATACTGTATGAAAATTAGTGGTTGTTGCTGTTTTTTACAAGTCTGGGGGTGTAAATGGTGACTTTTCCTTCCGAGCAGGCTGGACTCTGTGTTTTCTATTTCTTTAATTAATTACGACCGAAGAACATAAATTCCAAATGAAGAACAAACTGTCAAATTGAGGCTTAAGATGTTCAGAAATCATCATTGTTCCATTTTGAGATTGAGTTACTTATGTAACATAACTAAACCATATTCAAATATGACACTAAATTTACAGCATTAAATAGTTCGTAACCAAGTTTATAACCAGTATCAGTATCAGAATCAGTATTTAATTCCGAAGTTTCAACATCTTTGCCTCAAGGTTTACTTTGATTAATCAAAAGTGTCAGACAAATAAAATAAACAAATGGAACTGTATACTTTAAAAATTTTGGAAAACAGTCATGGGATTCTTGGCATATTCTGGAAGACTCACATTTTATTAGCTTGCATAGTCATCTAAAACTTCTGTGGATTCCAAAGAATTTACTTTAGAACAAGAAATGGAATAATTTGGAGTTTAAATCGCTTAACATCTACCATGGTAAAAACAAAATCTGTGATTGTAAGAAACATCTCAACTATTTTCTCAGAAATGGACGCCAGTTTCCATATACCTTTTTTTTTCTTTTTGACATTCGTCAGATAAGAAACAGAAAACAGGAGGACAGAACTGCTGACAATTTTTGTCTTTACGAGAAGCCCACGTTTGTAGCCTAAATGTTGGTTGGTTATAGTATTTATATAGAAAAAAATGCTAGTGATGCCTTGTTTTTTGTACAGTTTTATGTACATGCAAGTGTAGGTTTTTAAAAGGTGAAGATGAGAATCTATATATATTCAAACAACATGAAGGAAATTTGACCCTGAACTGTAGGATTTTATTGTCTAAAGTACTGTAGGATCTATTAAATGTAGGAGTGAGGAATCATGCTCGGATCGGAGGACAGCTGCGTGTCTCCGATTATTCACCGGCTTTACTGCTTTTTTCCCCCCGTTTTTGTCGAGACCCACATTGTATTTTATTATCTCGTTTTGTTGTTCATGTTTCTTTATTTCTTGCTTTTGGAGGAAGTGGAGTGTTGTGTTTGTTTGAGCCTCATCTGTTCTATTATATCAGTATCCGCATGTTTGACTTTTGAAAAAAAAAATGTGGTCTTTTTATTTTTGCTGAGCAAATCAAAGAAACAATATCTTGTAATTTACTCCTTCCTTATAGCTTTACAATAAAATACATTCAGTCAAAATCCGAGAATCTCTCATTGAATGCTTACCTGTTTTTCTTTACCCATTTTTATTTTGTGGCAGCAACAATTAAAAAAAAAAAAAACTGAGCTTATTACCCATGACCTTCTTGCTAACCACCACTGTGCTAACCACTGCGCCATCGTTTAGCCAATTTTCATACCATGACAAAATACACCAATGACTCTGAGAAGTACCACTCACACAAAATAACTTGTTTTAAATAACTCAACAAATAAGAATTCTTTAGCCAAGAAAAGTCAAAAGTTTGATCAAACTGATGATTAATTAATGTTTTCTAATTGAATTGATATGTTAAATATTTAAATAATTGTGATCATGGTTTCAGCAACAAGCCTAGTTAACAAGACCAAACACAGTATTGCAACATGACTGGTAGAAGTGTGCATGCTTTTTTTTGGGCCAGTAATGACAAAAGCACCTGTGGGTGCTACTAGAGTTGGGTGATGGCTAAACAAAGAATGTGCCATTTCTTAGCTTATAGCGAAAACATTTTTCAGTTAAATACAATTCTACGGTCTTTTTCCTATGATCTTTTAAAACTAGTTTTTTTTTCAATCCAGGTCATAGAGATCATATTCAAATGCTAGTTGCATCTTTACAAAAATTGGTTTGAGACTCGGAAGATTATAATTTTTCCAAGGTGAGTTTAAGCTTTATTCAATATATAGTGTAAAAACATTATCTTTAAAAACTAAATAGCTCACATCAGCTGTCAAGAAAGGCTCTTACATAGAGTCAGTTTTTTTTAAAATAAGATTTTCAATCATCAGTGAGCCATACCAATCTAGTGTACTATGTACAGTTTTTTATCAGGATTGGAAGTGAGTGTTGAATTCATTATGTTTTTGTTTTTCCCAGCACAACCCGGTATGTTGTTCTTATGCTCTTTTAAATTATATTTAAATCCTATTTTCATGCGAAAATTATGCCAACAATGATCCATTCGTGTAAAAAGCAAACAAGAAAGAATATTGTAGCTGGTTTTCTAGAACAAGCTAGTGTCCTTAAATAACTGTAATATTGGCTAAATTTCAGTTGATCTTAAGCAATTTTAAAATTTTGTCTTGTAAACATGCACAATTAAATGTTACAAAAACTGATTTTTATGCAAGTACACATGTGCCATTTTTTAAAGGTGTCTTTTAAATGCCTCTATGAAGTCATATGATTTTTTTTTTTATTTGAAAAAAGCAGGCCATTTTTTATTTTTGCTTTGAGGATATGATTTTATTTCTTTGCCTCACCATATCGGTGAACTAAAAAGCTCCAACATTTTTTATTTGGAGCCCGGCAAGCTCTTGTACTCCACTAATTTGCACCTCTGGTGATTGGTTGATAAGAAATGTGTGTGAACAAGTGGGCAGAAATTGATTATCTTCTTTGGTCAAAGTTTATGAACACCTCTCAACATCAATTCATAGTTGTAAAAAACTTAAAAAGCCTTTAATTTGACAAAATGTATCTTCAGTGTGTCCTCAGTGGTGGTAAATCTCAACCTTTCCACCATTTTCTCTATCAGCGTGAATGATTCTGGAAGCTGCTCCGGAGTGACTATCAGGCTTTTTAGCGCTGCTCTCCTGACGTTCCAAAAAAAATTGTCTGTTTCTTTGCTTTTATTGGATTCCACTTTAGGAAATTGACTCATGAATCCTGGAGTTGCAGCGTGTCGTGCCCTAAAGCGAGACACCACCCAATCACATTTCAATAAAAACAAACCCTGCTTTCGGCTGCCGTATGCGAGCAATATCAAACGCACTGGGAGGAAGATGGTTATGACACTCTGCTTATAGCGTTGTTGCATTGCATTACAGCAGTAAATTGAAATTCAGGGCAAAATGATTAAATTTATTGCCACACAATATTCCTGGGAACAACAAATAGAAAGTATTATCACTGCTTGTTTTGTGCAGGATGACACAGTTGCTTTCCTCTGCCACTATTTCCCCAAAGGTTTCATCACTTTACCCTCCTACTCTTTCAGTCTCTGTTTTGCTTCCAGTTTTTCACCCACAATAAATTTTTCTGTCTCATTCAATTTCTTCTTTCCTGAAAACATTTGCTTAAATTTTTCTTTTATTTTTGATGCAATTCAGTCTGCTTCCCATACAGGCCACCCTTTAGTCTTTCGGTTGTTGAGAACTTGTTTCTGCTCACACATTTAATGAAGAACTTTTTTGTAGAACATATTTTTTACAAATATTATTGGAGGGAGTTCATTGAGTTGATATTTTCCATATAATCTCAAGTTTTTACCGTTCAGCGATGCAAGTGATGTCACAACCATTTTTTTTTTTTAAGATATCAGGTTTGAATATTTGTCTCAGTCTGCCGTTTTATTGCTGGTTAGTTGTTGGATAGTAGTGGTAGGGAGGACTCAGATGCAAAGCCAGTTTTAACCAGTGTATTGCTGACGTGCTGTAACAGACAGAGCTCGGCAGGATGACTGACCAGAAGGTAGGCACTCGGCAGGATGAGTGATCAGAAGGTAGCAGCTCGGCAGGATGAGGGACCAGTAGGTAGGAGCTCGGCAGGATGAGTAACCAGTAGGTAGGAGCTCGGCAGGATGAGTGATCAGAAGGTAGGGGCTTGGCAGGATGAGTGATCAGAAGGTAGGAGCTCGGCAGAATGGCAGGGGGCTCCAGGAGAAGGATGAGGGACCAGAGGTAGATCAGCTCAGCAGGATGAAGGACCAGAGATAGATGAGCTTAGCAGGACGACGGAACAGTGGTAGATGAGCTCAGCAGGATGAGGAAACAGAGGTAGAGGAGCTCAGTTGGGTGAGGGAGGTGAGCTCAGAGACGGACCAGAGACATGAGCTCCGCAGGATGGCAGGATGAAGGAGCAGGGTAAGGGACCAGATATGGAGGGACCCCATCATGGCTGCAGGACAGAAGCTCCAGACAGTGCAGGAGGGTACAGCGGGGGGATGATCTGACAAGAATGTGAGGAACAACAAGGCTCAACACTAGAAGCCCTAAGTTTTCTCAACCTCCTGTTCACCCCAGAAAGAGTTCATTTTACCTCTCTAACCAGCCTGCAAACTGAGGAGCAGAGTCATTCAAAGTGAGAAAGGCAGCATAAGTGTGCTTAAGCGCCTTCTAAACGACCCTTAAGTGCCTTGTTTTAATAACAACAGCAGAAGGCCTGGGGTCTTGAAACACCTCCGAGAAGCTTTCAGGTTCTGTTCCGTTGTCTTCCACTTATCCGGGGATGGGTAGCGGGGGCAACAGTCTCAGACAGGAAGCCCAGGCTTTTCTCACCCCAGATGCATCCTCCAGCTCACCCGGAAGGATCCCGAGTCATTCCCCGGCCAGCTGTGAGACATCCTGACTAGACGCCCGAACCACCCCATCTGGCTTCTCTCGACCCGGAGGAGGAGTGGCTTGACACCGAGTTCCGCCCGGATGGCAGCTTTCAGGTAGTGGGATGAATTTACACCCTCGTGGGGCTTCTAGTGTTAAATAATCAGGAGGAAAACAAGACACACCTGAGGAGTAGGACCAGGTGTGCAAATTTGGGCAGTAGGCAGAATAGGAGGGAGGAAGCATTTTGAATGAGGGGGGGGATCATGACAAAAAAAATACAAAGAATTTTTAGAATTTTTAGTTTAGTTTTCAAGAGAAACAGAAAGGTGAAAAACAGGCCCTGAAAGACCTCACACAACAGTATGTATGTTTTTCATTATATTTGTAGCCTATTATCTTCTTTGTGGTTTTCGTTGCAAAGTTTCCTCCTGTTTCACTCTTTACCAGTCTTTCATACTAATTTGACCCTTTTTAAAAATCATTTTCATCCACACCTCTTTTTTCATCTAACACCTTTTCTTTTTTTTTCCTCCAATATCTCTCCTCTTCTTTCAACCCAATTTACCCTTTGGTTCTCCACATCCTCCAACACTTCCGTATCTTCTTTCCTCATTGCCTGCTACACCTCTCTGTTTTGCCTCTTTCTTTTTCCGTTATCCTCTTTTCTCTCCCCTTGTACAGATTCAGTTCGTGTTGCTCTTCCTTGGCTGCGTGCGGTTTCCGAGGAAGCGGAGAAGTAAATTGACCCCGAAAAAGGAAACAGATGATCATATAATAACGTAAGATGAGAACTTATCGATTCCAAGTGCATAAATTGGGTCATAGCAGAGTAGAAATTACAATCTCAGAAAGAAGCAAATGGAGAATATTAAATATGTTAAAGCAGCACTTTTAAGATAATGAAGCAGCATTCAAATGAATATATTTCAAGAAAAGCAAAATTACTTCAATTGGAATAGTTTCTACACAAAATTTCAAACAGAAAGTGGGCAAAAAGTTTAATTTTTCCCGAGTGAAATGCTCAAATTAGGAGTGCCCATAGCCTTTTTCAGCCTTTTTCACACTCCAGCTTGTGTTGTGTTTGAGCAGGATGATGAAGAGATGGCGATAGGAAGGAGAGTAGGAGCCTGGTGTTATGTAGTTGGGAAATACTTTTTATTCCCCTCTTTGGATGGAATACGTCAGAGAGTTTGGGGAGACACAGAGAGTTTGGTGTAATTGGTATTAGGCATGCTGTCAGAGAGGCTGAGGAGGGAGGTGATGTATGATTGGGGGGGAAAGTTAAAGAAATAAGCAGAGATTGTAGAAAAGCAAAGATAGCTGAGCTCTGCTGCTTCTTCCAAACACAGGCTTCTGTCATGACTCTTAAAGGGAAGAGATGATGTAATATGAGGCACAAAACAATGAAACAGAATCTCATTTGTGGCTTTTTTTTACATTTAGACTAAAAGGAGTTACTTTTAAATGGATTCTCTGTCATTAAAAACGTGCAAACTTTATTTTATCCAAAGGAAAAAGTTAAGATTCATTTTGCTGCAGATGCATTTCATTAACTAAGAAAAAAACTAACAAAGAAAGTGTGAAAAAGCATGTTAATAAATGGATGCATTCTCTGAGTTCCATATTTTTATACAAATGAGATTACTCTGTACAGGTTTTTCCAGAGCTGGATGCCTTTGGAGGATCCTACATTTTGGTGCTCACAGCACTTCCTGTTTGCTGCTTTGTAAACAGGAAGTGTCATTTTAACAGCTGCTCTTTCAATCTGGCATATTTGTCTGACAGAATTCCTCCATAGCATTCCTTTATCTGCACGGTACTTTGTTGGCTTTGAATGAGCCACACATTTCTTTAAATGGTGAATGATATTCAGGATTCCAGAGCAGAATCACTATCAATTCTCAGTTGACAATCTGAAGGAAAGCCTTCAGTTTGACCTTTAGCCTAGGTACATAAAATGAACTTTTCTCAATTTCAAGCCAATAATCTGCATTATTTTGATTTATTAATTCAAACACCATAAAACTTCTGAGCTTCCATTTAGGTCGATGGAATCCAAGATGGCCTGTCCCTGTAATGTAGCAGTACCTGCGGTCCAGGGCCTCTGTGGTGCTACTGATGCCCCTCTCCCACCCTTAGGATCCCAGAATGGCACACGGGGTCACGCTCCGTTGGCACGGACGGTGTACACCGACCAGGCATTGACAGTGACAGCAGGAAATGGGCGACCAGGAATCCTCCACTTCTAAAGTCACCCCACTGTTTCCAAGACGATTCAGTGGGATGCTGTCCTAAACAACGGCGCACTCTACGTTGAGATTCCTCTTGATCCACTTCCAGAAGGCAGCAAGGTGAGCTTCGCAGCTCTCCTCGAGTATGCTGAGGAACATCTGAAAGTCCTTAGCGTGTTTGTCTGCTTTTACAAGAACAGAGATGATCATGCTAAACTGGTGCGTACCTTCAGCGTTCTGGGCTTTGAGATTGTGAAACCGGGCCATGCCCTCGTCCCATCTCGTCCCGATGTTTTCTTCATGGCCTACAACTTTGACAAGGACTCTTCGGATGATGATTAACTCCCTTGGCAGCGTTGCTGCTCATCTATCATCCTCTTATTTATTTATTTTATAAGTTTTTCAAGCTCCTAATAACCAGCTGTTTGTGTTCAACAGTCTTTTTTTTTAACGGCTTATATGCAAAATCCTCATTCTCCCTCGCCTCACTTGTCATGTTGAAAGAAAAAAAAATAAAATAAAACAACAAATTTCTTCATCCAACTATATTCTGCTTTCCAGCAGCAGAGAATATTTTTTGTTACCAATTCCAGGAAATATTGATTTGCTTAATAATATGGAAAATATTTTAGCAGTCTTTACTTCGCTTGGGCTCAACCGACAAAGCAATTATCTGATTTTATCGAATGCAAAAACCATGAGATACAATAAACTCAAGATAGATCAAATGAATACAATTGATGTTGTCTCGCAGCAAAAAGGTTAGGGTTCGAGTTCCAGGAGGGACTAGGTTTAAAACACTGGCCTTTCTATGTGGAGTTTGTATGAACCCCCTTGGGTTTTCAATAGGCCCTCTTGTTGTTTACAAAAACATCCATGTTAGGTTAATTGGCCACTATAAAAATTGGCTGACCAATTGGCACTGGTGACCATAGGTGAGGGTGAGAACGTAGATCAACTTGTAAATCGAGATTTTTGCTTTTCGGTTCAGCTCTTTCTTTACCACGATGGACCGATGCAGCGTCCTAGTTATTGCTGACGCCGCACTGATCCACCTGCCTATCTTCCGCTCCATCCTTCCCCCACTCGAAAACAAGACACCAACATACTTAAATTTTTCCACTTGGGGCAGGACCCTGTCCCTGACCTGCAGGGGGCATTCCACCCTTTTCCACGCGAGGACCATGGACTTGGATTTGGAGACGCTAAATCCCATCCTGGGCGCTTCAGACTCAGCAGAAAATCGATCCAGCGAGAGCTGGAGATCACGGTCCAATGAAACTAACAGAATCACATCATCCGCAAAAAGTGGATTTAATTATGTGTAGATATAACTAATTTTTTTTAATGTATAGTCAACTATTAATATACGAACAACATCAACATATGAATTATTTAAATATATATTGAAAAGCTTCTTCGTTGGGTTTTATTAGAATTGCACTAATGAGAGCAGTCATTTATAATATTTATGAATGGCAGTAAATACAAACTGCCATCTGTAGGAAAAATGAATATTTGCTTCAGACAAATGGTTTATTTCTCTGGCTTTCCTCTAATGGATACAGCGTATGGAGTTTATTCTAATTGAGCCTCCTGCTGCATTTGATTCATTAGACCATTTTGCTGAGCGTTGCACTACAACCTACTTTTAATGAAAGGTGGATTGTATCATTTTTTGTTTAAGAACAATAAACATAGATCATATTTTTCAAAAGAAGGATGCATTTTAATTCATAACCAGGTGTTTTTTCTTGTGAATGTTCATAAACCGTGACCGCATGAAGTATCAAACATGTCACCCATGTTGAATTTCCGTCACCATTCATCTTCGAGCTGCCGCTTCTCAAAGCTGAAAGGGTTTTATTTGGTTTTCTGTTTGAGGCTTGTTGTGCTTCTGGCTGTCAGAGGACACCGAGACATTCAGACAAATATCTGAACCAACAGCTTCTCTCTTTATAAGCACATTCTTTCTTCTTTCTTCCACGTTGTGTATGTGTAAATTAAAGCAGGACCTTATCAGAGTGCTTGCAGCCACAAGTGCTCCCATTGAAATGCAAGGCGTGATGTTTAATCATTATAAGCAAGATCTGTGGTGGCCGGGCTAATCTCCATTTTAACATTTCACACAGCGCCTGCGGTTATGTGCTTTTTTTTTTTTTCTTTTCAACCAAAAATGGCGAAGAAAAAGCTCTTTTCCTTGCACGGTAATGTGGCGGCATGGCACCGTTTGTCAGAATTAACAGCAGCTAACAAACTTGACCTCAGCTGGTTCATGTAAATTCCCAGTGAGAAGCAATAAAACCCGCAGCTGAAACATGAGCCGCACTTGAACCTGCCCCTTCCTGCAGAGTCGATGCCGTCGCCGAAGAAAAAATTAGGTTCTTCTTCTTCTTCTTCTCCTTTCGGCATTTCCCTTCAGGGGTCGCCACAGCAAGTCAGTTTCTTCCATCTAACCCTATCTGCTGCATCCTCTTCGGTCACGCCAACTATCTTCAAGAAAAAATTAGGTTAACCTACAGAATTATTCGCCTCCACACATCTGCAGCTTAAACATAAATGTGGCTTCAAGTGGAATCTTTATCTTTTAACTAACAAAAGAACAGAAACATTTTAATTAGAATTGCTGAATAAACAACTATTGCATCAGAATAAATCGTTTTTTTACAGAACAGTTTTAATATTTCAAGAAATATATTCAATGCAACATTTAATTGATACGGAAAATGTTCTAGATTGTTCATGAGTTCTCGATTTACAAGTCGATCTACGTTCCAACCCTCACCTATGGTCACCAGCTGTGGGTGGTGACCGAAAGAATGAGATCACAAATACAAGCAGCCAAAATGAGCTTCCACCGCAAGGTGGCTGGACTCTCACTAAGAGATAGGGTGAGGGGCTCTGCCATCCGGGAGGAGCTCGGAGTCAAGCCGCTCCTCCTCCAGGTCGAAAGGCACTAGATGGGGTAGTTCGGGCATCTGGTCAGGTTACACCCCGAGGGCCTCGCGGACAAGTTGTTTTGGCCACGTCTCACCGGGAGGAGACCAAGGGGCAGACCCCGGACCTGCTGGAGAGACTATGTCTCACAGCTGGCCGGGGAACGACTCGGGATCCTTCCAGGTTAGCTGGAGGATGCAGCTTGGGTGAGAGAAGCCTGGGCTTCCTGTCCGAGGCTGTTGCCCTGGCGACCCAGCCCAGGAACAAGCGGAAGATGACAAAACGGAAAATGTTCGCTGCCCGAATTTGAGGACTTTAAAAAAAATTGGGGCCTTGTTCACAGGATGAACAGATAAATTTGTGGTGAGTCAACAATAATTAGGATGCTGCATAGGTCTGTTAAAGTGAAGAGAGAGCTGAGCCAAAAAAGCAGAAAGCCACAAAGTTTGGTTGGCATTGGACCAAATAAGTTCAAGCTATTTAAAGCTGCAGGTCAGAAAATGGAAAAAAAAAATCCCACTGTGCATTTAATTGGATTTGTTTTGTTATCCCAATAAACAAAATTTAAGGATTGCGGCCCCAAAAAGAGAAATGCCTCTGGAATGTAAGCTTTGTTCCTGCTTGCAAAAAAGGCAGCACTTTTTATGAATGAGGGTCCAAATCCAAGCTTTCCAGACGAGTTTTTTCTCCACACGTTGGCTGGGCCTTCTCTTAAACGTGTGATGAACACTGTTATCTGTGAAGGACTCTGAGTTTACCTTCTGGTGCTTTGCATTGGGGAAAGATAAATGAGGTGTCTCAGACATGTGGTGAGTGTGTCCCCTGAATGCCTTTCTGATGTGTTGTTCTGGGCTTGTCCTACCAGAAGGAAGCCTCGGGGAACACCCAGGACATGCTGGAGGTAATATATCTCCCAGCTGACTTGGGAACACCTTTGGAACCCTCCAGATGAGTCACAATATGTGAACAGGAAAAGGGAAAGTGCCTGGCTTCAATCTGGCCCTGCATAAGCAATGGAATTGGAAATAGATGTAACTGAACCTCTAAATTTGAATTTAGCCTCAATGAAATTTGCACAGATTAAAAATATGAGACTAATGCATTTTGGTAAATCTGATCTACTTTTTTGCAGAGCCACCCAACAGTCAAAGCTAAAGTTAATGTATTTGTTTCCTACAGTTTCAACCTTACCTTTCCATTTTACGTAAGGCAAACCCCAATGTGACCTGTAAAATCGGTGTCACTGTCCAAGTGTGTGAATTGTTAGAAAAGAGCAGTTAACTGTTATTTTACCATTGACTTGAAATCACATTTAAAACATACTTTGGACATTGTTTGTTGAAGAAAATATACTAACTGTGTTCAGCTCTCCAAATATATTTAACGTTTGAGTTGGTAATGTGATATCTAGTAGTTCAAAGAGTGTAATCTAAACACACACACACAAAAACAACTGCACTTCATTAGGTGTTAATTAGCATTTATTACAGTAAAAATGTGTCTTCTGGAAGTGTGAAAGATAGAAGCAACAGAAACTTGAAGGCGGCGCATATTTCTGCATATCGGACACATTACCCCACCTCCCCCTCTTCTTCCCTGGTGTCTGTTGTTCGTGGCCTCTCTCCATCACTGTCGGCCCTGGGGCAAGTCACTGAGGAGCCTGCTGTGGAGAGAAAACAGAGAAGGAATGGGGAACTGGAAGGAGGGATGGATGGATGGATGAATGAAAGAGGGGGGGGTTCCCCTCAGGGCCTCCAGAGGAAGCACTTGTATCAATCACTCGGTAGGAGAAGGTGATTCTGATAGATGATATACCCAGTACAACGCCTCCTCCTTCACCTCCTCTCATTCCTTCTGCTTTTTCCCTGACCTCATATGGCTGAGCTTCCCTTCTTCATTCTGCATCTTTCTATCTGCTCTCCTCATTTCCCTCCTCCATTGCTGCTTTAATGGACTTCACACAGTCTTCTTTACTTTTCAGACACATCGGGACTGCTTTTTTTTTTTTTTTATCGACCTGTGCTCTTTCTCTGCTGTATCTCCTCCCAGCATTCCCTCGCTTCCTTTGCTCCACTGCTGTTTGTTTAAACTTCAAAGGTACCCACCATAATGAACATTTATCATCATTATCATCAACTTGCTAATGATGCAGATCCATAACCAGCTTGGTGGTTCTTCTTTGGCTCGACCTCAGCGGGTGGAAAGGCGTGAGCTTCGACCTGTTCGGTTGACCTTCCAGATGGACGGCAGGAGGTGGGTGGATGCTCGTTAGCTGCCAGAGATGCATTGGACACAGCTGACCTTGTGTTAGGAGGTGGGATGACGGCTGTTGCTCCATCAGTCACTGTGACAAATTCACTTACAGTTTGGATTCAGAGGAAAATGTATTTATATCTGACAACAAATCTTGACAAGTTCATATATTTGAGTGTGTTATATAGCAGAGGGTTTTGGAGTAACCATGATGAAAGAAAAGAGTATTCTATGTGTTCATTTATAAAGTGAGCCCACATAATGACATGACTGAGCAAAAACTCAATCACTAATTTGGTGCGAACCCTGAGGTTTCTTCAGAATTGTAAACATGTCTAAATTTCACCAAACTTTTTGCTTAAAGGACCAACAAAATAAGCATTAGGAAAGTTTCTCTTACGCATCACTAAACTGTGACATTGGCATGTTTATATTTAAAGACGCAGAAATTTTACTCCTTGCGATCCGAAGCATTGCCTGGAAAAAGTGATTGGAGCCATTGGAACGACACAAATCAGTCACTAATTTCTACTTTACCGATGGCTCTGCATTGGAATTGTTCAGTCATTGGTCCAATCTGTGTTTGCAGACCAACCACCTTGCCAACCAGGAGTGGGCTTTTTAAAGGTACACGCCCCAACCAAACTATTAATCCTTCTTACTCTCAGTATGGCTTTCTGGTGTCGTTGACTAAGTATAATCTTTCAATTAAACATATCAAATATGGGCATAAACAATTGCTACCATGTTTGACCGGTCGATCTGATTTGAAGGTTATCAACCGAAATAACAATGGAGGCAATGATGTAGGCAAATCATGACAAAATAAATTCAGAGAGTCAAAGAGTGAGAAAAGTCATTGTGACAGCAATAGTGACAATAGCTGTCGTTTTTTTTTAATAGAAGTCTATGGGCGCAAGAGACAGTTTGGAGACAGAAAGTACTTTCTATTTAGCACACGGACAGAAGTGGCTTTCTATGTCCAGTTCCTATATGTTGAGGACAGAGACTTGCTTGAAAATTTTTGTTACTGACTGTATAAAGACAAAGATGGGTAGTCAAGGTTTCAAACATGATTTGTTAAAGTAGCCACAAAAATGAAATGGGTTCTCTAGATCAGAAAATCAGAATCAGAATATACTTTATTGATCCCACACAGGGGAAATTTGTGTTTAAAATCCCACCTCCTCTCTTCTTACAGCTGCTGGTTGCATCTCTGTCCGCCCGCACAGTCTCAAAACCAGGAACCTCGACACTGTTGTCTGGGATGTGGGAATGCAGCCATGTCTCAGTGAAGCTCAGTAAACTGCATTCACGATATTCCGCTTGTGTGTTAATTAGCGTCGTTAGCTCCTCGGTCTTATTAGCCAGTGAGCGCACATTTCCCATTATAACTGCAGGCACAGCAGGCTTGAATCTCCTCCTATTCATTTTAACGTGGGCCCCGGCTCTGCGTCCGCGACGTCTTTTCCGGATCTCTCTTGGAATTACATGCCGGGCTCCATGAAGCAGGCTAGGTTTACTCATAGCTAACAGTTGGTCGCGAGTGTAAACAAAAGCCATACTTCTAGTATAAAAAAAAGACTTAGTTTTTAAAGAAAACATTCAAGAAAACATAAGTTTCCAAGTTGGAAAAAAAACTAGCTAACACTAAAAAAATTTGGAAAAAGAACCCAATAACGACTGGATGACAGTTAGCAAAAGACGAGGAGCTGCTGTAACAGGCGTCCGTACACGGCGCCATCTTGGGAAAAAAAAAAAAAAAAAAAAAAAAAAATTGATGGTCTACAGCTAATTTTTGTTTGGCCCAAAGATTGGTCCAGAAAAAAAAAATCCAGGCATCACTTTGTCTGATCATTCATTTTTAATTTACCAGTCCACCAACTTTATTCTACTTACCTTCACATCCATTTTTGCAATGGAGTGCATTGAGAACTTCCCATCACGTATGCAGAGTTGACAAATCCCCGATAATTTATGTGATCTTATCATGTCAAACTAGAGCAATGTTTCCAAGAACTGTACCCAACACCTCGTCAAATCTACACCCAAAATAGAGTGGTTTAGAAAGGATTCACCGTAGGCATTTGCAAAATGATGAAGTGTGATAAAAAAAAAAATATATATAAAATAAACAAAGAAGAAAGTTCTTGAAGAAAATGTTATTTTTGGCCCGTTTGCATTTTTTTAGCGGAAGTACTTTTGACACATGGCTTAATGTGCAGTGGTTCCAGGTTAAAAACGGCTGATGTGAGCTCTCAAAAGGCATGAATATTTCTGGAAAAAATAAAAATATAGAGGACTAAGCCAGGGTCATAAATAGAAAATGCTCTTACGGTGGATTGATTTATGTCCAAGTGCCTGCATTACCTCACAAATGGGGTGTGATGAGGACCCACACATGTGCACATACACACTTACTCTGAGTTGGTGTACTGAAAAGAATCTGCAATCTGTGCCATTTTCCCCTGTAGTGAAATATTTGAATTCTCTGTGACAGCCGAGGGAGGTGGCAGAATTTACCTTCACATCCACATCTGAACACTTTGGCTGTCAAAGCTCCGCCTGCTGCCGCCACTCGCTGAGCCTGGAAATCTGCTCTAATAAGCAAAGCCTGCTGCTGAGGCACGGCTCAGTAAATATTACTCAGTAAATATTACGCTTACCAATCAAAAACATCACCGGCCTCAGTGTGAGTCCCTCTAAATATCAGACAGGATGCTGAGTTATACTGCTGCATGGCCCTATTCATTCCCATCAGAAGTCATTATTCTCTCACATCCATCCAACGAGACGACTCTCTGTGCCAAGACGTTTCTTCGTCGCTGTGATGAAAAAGTTTCTTTTTCTGACGGTGGAAGTTATTTCGTTTTGCCATTGAAATATTCAAGCTGAACTGATTTCATTCAATTCCCCTGGACCTTATCATGTCTGCTTTCCATTTTGAGAAAGAGTAAGTCATTTGTATTTAGTGGTGATCTACATTTTCCTTTGCATAATCCAATCTCATTTGCGGCCCAGCTGTTCAATATACTCATCTAATGAGGGCTGTGTGTTCTTGATATCTTCTTCTAGACGTTGTTTTACAATGCACAGTGGAACAAAATACTTGCAAAATAGTTTTGAGTAGTAGAGGGTTGTCTGACCTTAACATACTTTGTTTCAGTTTGGGAATCAATTGGTTGCATTTGCTTCAATAAGCAGTCTGTTCAAATCAATCCAAGATCGTAGCGTCTCGTTTGGCTGTGAACTTCAGATTTTTCAATTAAGATGTTCAAAAAATTTGCCGAAGAAAACTAATTTGATTTTGGAAAACATTCACCTCGGCATTATTGACACGCTTAGACTTATTAAGGCTTGCATTAATGTTAATAATCACATGAATTCCTGAGTTTTCAGAACATTTAAACAAATTCATTTCCAATTAAAGCCGCTAAAATATTATCTCACATTACTACAAGACACGTCTACTCTGTCTTCCTGTTCATACCGGAAGCCCTGGTCTCCAGAGAACTATCAAACGTCACATAAGCATTAAGTGTAAATTTGTGTGTTGTTGCACGACTAATTGCATCTGAACTAAAATACATTGGACTATATTTATACATTTTTCTGTTAGTTTTTTATGCTAAATACCCCAAACGACCATCAGTAGTTTCTTTCCTTCCATGTTTTTTTTTTTAAATTTCCCAAACTGTTCAAGATGTTTTTGTTTTTTTTTTTCAATCACTAAAGTACTTATTTAGAGCTGAGATTGGCAAGCCACAACATTTCCTCAATAGAAATATTATCCCTCTGGTAGATGTTGTTTATTAGCCAGTGGCGAATCTTTATTTTCCACCTTCACTGGAAACAGGGTTTTTCTGACGCATATATAGTGGATGTTTTTTTTTTTTTTTTCTCATCAAAAAGTAGTTTTACTGCTTCCATCATTAAAAAAGAAATAAATATTGGGCATTATTTGAAAAATTTGGTGAATGTTTGTTCATTTTCAAAAATACTTTTGTCAATGGAAGAATACCAGGACTCTTCGTGCCAAGATGTTTCTTCGTCGCTGTGATGAAAAAGTTTCTTTTTCTGACGGTAGAAGTTAATTCGTTCAATTTTCAATTGGAAAATCCATACCTTTGTCTCCCGCATTAGCCAGGACTGACCACGGGGGTAACAGCCTTAGCCAGGAAGTCCATGTTTCCCTCACACTGACCACATCTGGGTCGAGCACACCCGGGAAGATACAAAAGCGTTCTCTGGTCAGCTGTCAGACATAGTCTCTCAAGCAGATACTGGGTCTCCTTTTGGTGCCTGGAAAACCTCACCAATGAGGCATCTTGGAACTATCCAAACTAGATTCTGAAACAACCCCATCTGCCCCCTCTTTTCTGAGAAGGACGATGGTCTCAGTTTTGGAGATGCTAATTCCCAACCCAGCCCCTTGGAATATGTTTTCATGCGTGTTACTCGGTGAAAATATGCAATCTTCAAATCTAAATGCCATTGTTTTAAGCCTCCTCCATGCCGGGGCTCAAATCCGTAACGTTGTAGCTTTGATGCTACAGCGCTACACCATTAAACAACCCAGCTTTGAAACAGCAACCAAAAAGTTCAATCTGTTTACTTCTAACTCAACAGTTTATGTTGATCAGCATACTTTCAAGACTTCTCCAGAATATCTTTAGGGTTTTCTTTGCCTTCATTGACCATCAGGAACCGAGTGGAAGAGAGTCAAGAAGATAATCTGCACAGAAACTACTATATCTCAACCTTCAAATATCCATTTTCAGTCCCCTTAAGCTTGAAGAAAACTTGCTTTTTGCTGGCAAAGAAGACAAAAGATAAAGTATAAGAGGTAGGAGTGAAAAATAAATACATAAATCAATATCAAGTGCTCTTGAGCCGTGTGTCTGTGTGCATGTGAGTGTTTGCCCATAATGGATTGTGACTTAACAGAGAGCTGCTAATTGATCCAAAGTAAAAGAAAAATGTTTTTGCCTTTCAGTCTGATTGTGACCATTAGCTCTGTAACTAAATAGCCTTGGTCTCATTTAGGCTCAATCACTTTCCTTTCCTGATATCACCAACTGATGGTTCATCAATGTTTTTAGGACTCTAAATGATGAACAAGCAATTATGCAATGAAGCTAAGAATAATGAATCTTTGGAGCCACTCATTTGGGCTTATGCAACAGTTAGTACCGTACAATCATAGGGACACTAATGCAGGGTTATGGGGTCACAGTCTAGGCGAGGTACCTTAAACTTCCCTATCCCTGGCTACATTGTGCAACTCATCCGGGAGACGTCCATGGTTTAATGAATTAGAGGCGCTGTTTGTCACTCAACACGTCCAATTTATTTCCAGTGCCCATATCCAATGTTTTCTTCTCACGCTTCATAAAACTGAGAGCTCTACCTGGCCAATATATTCATCTACACATGGCCACCACATCTCTCTGCTTGCCGAGACTGTTTGTTCTCATCCATGTGGAGCTTGTGTAACAGGCGCGGGACTATTAGCCAAATGGCTGTAATATTACTCCCGTCAGACTGCAGTCATTTTGCTCTTCGTGTTTGCAATCTGTCTGAATGTGTTCTCTGTTATTGCTTCTGCGCTCCTCTGCCAGCAGACATTATCAGGCAGGGTTTTTTTTTTTCTTTTCTTTTTCATGTGTTTTTGCATAACAGGTGAAAAACGATGCGCTAATATTCTGCTGATGTTCTGAGCAGAGGTGAAGCCAGTAGAATCGGCAGGTCAAACTTCATGTCCTAGCTGCTCAGGACAAAAAGATCACATTTCTAACGTCCAGCTATTCTTGCTTACATCAGCAACTGGATGTGGAATTGAAACACAAATCATTCTTGAATGCATTGAATTCTTGTCCAATATGTTATAGATCTCATTAGTGCAGACTGTGTGTGTGTGAGTTTTGGGGCGTGGACCACCCGGATCACTATGAACTCATGTTGTTGTGATGTATAGAAGACATGCTTTGTCATTGTCTTGAGGCGCTTTCAGATAGGAAGGATTTTCAACCTGTCAACTGAAAAAAATGGTCCGACAAAAGGTCAAATCTACTTTCCAAATGGATCTTTCTTCCCCAGATTGAGCTTCAATGTTGAACATAAACTTTGCAACAATTTTCATGAAGTTGTGTCAGGTGAGTAGTCTCTTCCTTCTGTGTCCTGTTTCCCCTCTCCCTCTTGTCTCTGTTTGTCTGTCTGTCTATGTATGTGTGGAGTTGGGTGGACCATGCCGGGAGCTGCCTCAAGTCACACCTGAAACTCATCTACTTATCTGTTGCATCATAAATGGATCAGTTTTTCACACACTCTTCACCAGATCATTTGTTTACCATGCTTGACCTGCTATCCAGTGTTTTGGCTCCAGCTCCTATGCCAGAACCAGCCTAATAAATCTGTTTTTGTTTTCTTCATCTGAACCTTTCATCAATTTAATAAATCTGCTTATGTTTTCTTCATCTGAGCCTGTCTGTTGTGTCAAGGGTATGTTTTTGGCCTCAGCTCCACATCATGACAAGTTGAGAACCGTTCCATCCTTTTATGATCAACTGTCCACAAATGCAGCTTGAGGGGCCTTCAATCTTCAGAACTTATCCCCTTTTTCTCCAATTGAAGATCTCGTTGGCTAAAGCTCAAAAAACTTTTGTTCATTTTGTCTTTATGCGTGATCACTTAATACACACACACTTAAATGACCTATTACTAATTGAATGTAAAATATTCTTTGTATTTTTTTTCAAGGCTGTACAGTGGTGCAGCAGTTAGCACAGCAGCCTCACAGCAAGAAGGTTGGGAAGCGTGAGTGCTGGGTGGGACAAGGCTCTGTGTGGATTTTCTTTAGGTACTCTAAAAACATGCATGTTAGGTTGATTGGCCACTATAAAATCTCCCAAAGGAATGGGTGTGTGTGTGCCCCGTGACTAACAGGTGACTGGTTTGCGGTGTACAGGACTCGCCTTGAATCAGACAAGATATGCTCTGTGTATGCAACCCTGTTAGGGATGAACGGTCAAGAGGATGTAAGATTTCACACAAATGAGAAGGGAAAAATAGAATTTAATACATTAAAAAAGATTAAACGCTGCAGCATTGGAAGTTCATGCAAATCAAAGTTTGATCAGCAGAAGTTCAAAGATTTCCCCCCTACACACACGTTTTAAGGATCCCCGTTGTTAGGGTGGGCTTTTTTGTCGCTAGGCATTCTGATAGGCTATGCAACTTTGGGTGTTTTGACCATTATGTTTGATAGGTTGATAATTTATTAATAATTATTACTGGGCTGAGCAAACTAAACATGTCCTTATCTTGCACTTGCAACTTGCTGGACAAAGTCCTCCTTATTTGGATTGAGTTTGTAAAATGTTATCTTTGCTTGTCCTTGAGCAGCTTGGAGTTGGTGTGAACAGGATGGAGCAAGATTCTCACACCATGAATGGTAGATAGATTTCTTGTTAAAGCACATCAAGTTAATTAAAGACACACATTGTCATTAAGATGTTATCAAAGTGAATATTAATCTTACTTAATCTTAATTTTTCTGCCACAAAGCCTTTTTTTCAGTGTTTTGTTGCTAATAGTGACTAAATGTTTTTATGAGTTGTCAAGAAAATACAACTTTTAACATCCATTGTTCTATTTCAAGATTTGTATTTGGCTTCATGCGTATAAATAAACCAGCACACATTTTATCTGTTAAAATTTGATATCACACAATTAAGTCAGTCTAAGTGCAACAGCTACAAATCCCAAACAAAATGACACAACCTCCAACTAACCACAGAATGAAAAAGTACCTTTTTTGTGCTGAAAGCTGTTGGACAGCTTAACCAGGCTGTGCAACATAAGCTGTGAAAGAAATATATACCAACTGCAGGGACTCAGCCTCCAGGTAACTCTCACATACACTCTCACACAGTGAACATTAGGATAAATATGTTTGGGAAAGCATGAGGCATGTTCTGCATTTGTTAAACAAATCCCTGTGAAATTAATAAAAATGAGCAGTAATGGAAGGAAAACAAACGTACAGCCTGCGGGTCAAAGAGCACAGCCGCTTTGTGGGTAGAGGTGTATTAGAGCACATTAAACAGGTCAAAAGGTATAAGTCAGTACAAATACAGGAAGGAAGAGTCATTTTTCACTTCTCAGCTGACATGTTTGGTCTTAACTAATAACGTACACGGTTTTCCAAAAAAAACCCAAGGTAATCACAGCAAAGTGTGCAAAGAAATTTTTTCAAATGCATGGTTTCAGGAAACCTCATATTACAATATGCACTAATAACATATGTTTAAAATGATGACTTATAACATTTGTAATAACTTAAAAGATATGATATTCCTAATAAATGCACATGCATACATATGCACTCCTTGTATGCAGTCCTTGAGGAAGACAACTCAAGGACTGTCTCTCCCCCCATTGGTGCTCTCCTGACAGCCTGCTGCGGTGCAATGCAGTACAGAAATTTCCCAATTGATGTATAAATACAGTATGTTAAAAAAAATTAGATGAAGAAAATCTCATTAAAATTATGGGTGTTAGCATCAGAGTTTATGTTTACTAGCTTCTGAAATTCAAAGATTTACCAAAACTTCACTGATTTCAGGAGCACAAAAATCTCAGGTTAGTAGCATGAAAAGCTGAGCGATGAAAAGCCAAGAGTGATGGACGTACACATGCATACACTCTGTCTCACACACAGAATGGAGCTCATATTGTTTCATATCAGCAGAGAGCAGAAAACTAATTTCTCGTCTCCCCCTCCAACCGTTATTGGATGGATTCTCCACGAGAAATCCTGCAAAAGTTTCCGACTGCCTAAGTAGAAAAAAAAAATGGTACTAACCCTCTGGCTTCAGTTTGTGCATATCTGTGTATATGGTGTATAGTTGTGAGGAAAAACATTCTTAAGATCATGGCATATGGGCCATTGTTTTTGATAAACTTTGATAGATTCCTATCGATTATTACAGATCTGAGATCATGCTTCTGAATTTTCTTGTGGGGCTGCACAGTGGTGCAATGGTTAGCACAGTGGCCTCACAGCATGAAGGTTGGGGTTTGAATTCGGAGTGGAACGAGGCTTAAAACGCTGGCCTTCCTGTGTGGTGTTTGCATGGGTATCCTCCATATAGTCTTGTTCCAAAAATACGCATGTTAGGTTGATTGGCCGCTATGAAAATGCCCCTAGGAATTGTTGTGTATGTTTGGTCGTGAAGCAGGCTGGCAAACTTTTTGGGATGTACCCTAAAGTACATCCCAATCCAGCCTGAAACCAGATCAGCTGGATCAGATAGGTTCCAGCACGCCCGCAACCCCGTTTGGGATGAGCAGCGCAGAAATTAGTATTTTATACCATAGGGAAAAACAGGAAAGTAATATTGACTAATAGTCTTTAACAAATACCAAGTAAATGGTCTCTGCAAAAATTAGCAAAAAATGGGAGTTGAATTTTTAAATCACAACAGTAAATTGAGACATAACAAAAAAATGGGGTACTTTATGCCTTTTATGGTTGAATACTTCAAATAACTCCCTGGTTTGTGTTCATGCTGTTTAAAATTAGGACACAATTATCATATAACAACAACTTTTTAAGTCTTTGCCTACATGACTTGTGTCTTAGAGTAATCTAAGTTTATATGAAGTGATAGACATTTCAACAAAATGCATTAATAACATATTCATTTAATTGTTATTAACACCATAAATAATTATCTTGATTGAATTTATGCACAAAGACATAACTTGTAAAATCAGGACCATAGAGCAAAACCTAACGTTTTTTCTCCTGAATATGTTCATGACCTCAGCTGTTATCAAGAATCCTTCTCTTCACCAGCAACGTGATGGTGTGAGAAGAGTGAGGAAGGGTGATGTGTGTGGGGTACGGAGTGTTAAATCCCCTGTGGTCTATCTAGAGGACAGAGCAGAAATTAAAGTCTAGCTAATTAGCGGCGTATAAAAATAGTTGAAGAAATGGTCAGATCTGGATCACAGTTTGGTTACACCCGCAAGCTGTTCAACACTGGAACCTCACTTAGATAAAAGTTCAAACAAATTAGAGCAAGGTGTTGTAAGTCTGAAGTCATCGCGATCACACACAGAGAAAATTACTTCTGTTTTTTCTTTTTTTTTTTTTTTTTTTTTTTTTAGGAATGGGTGTTTCATAGACCAACTGGGAACAAAAAATCCTTCTTTAGGTCTGAGAGCAGGACAATTCGATGTGGCAACACAAAAAAAGACAAAAAGTAAAACTTTTCACTTTTACCTTCAAACACAGTATGAGATCAAATAATTTTTTGGATGTCAAATTTCAATAAAGAGAAAAAAGTATGAAACACAAAGTCACCAAAGGCAAAAAAAAATAAAAAAAAATCAGAACCTGATACTTATCTTTGATTTTTTTTTCTTTACCTTTACATAAAAGGAAAAAACTTTGAAAGAACATGTCTGTGTTAAAAGTGTTCTTTTTATCTAAAAAAAGAGCTTAAAATAAAGGTGTTTGATGGACAAATCACAGGAATTTCTCTCTTCACAGATTTAAGTTTCAAGAAAAAGAAGTGTTTTTATTGGTTAGAATAAGATCCGCAAGATTTGTCTAAATAAGATCCATGTCTGAGAAGTTAATGGAAATGGAAAATACTGATGAAAACAAAAGAAAAGACATGAATTCGAGCCTATTTTTGATCAATTGTGATGCAGTCAAAAAAAATTATGTCAAACCTTTAGAGGGTTAAATTTTGATGAGAGTAAAAGGCGGAACCATACATTGAAAGTGATGAACGGGATTGTAGATTAGTGCCACTTACATGTTCTGGACCTAAAACAAACACACAAACAAACAAACAACCTGTTGTTGCCCTCCATTAGCTTGACTTTAAATCACTAAAACCAATAAAATAAGTGTGAGTAGGTTTTAAAAACGTGCCGGATCAACTAGTGTGAATGCAGTCATGTTTGGTTTTGAGGAAATCCTTTCTCGGAGCCTAAAATTTGAGTAAATTTGTCCTCTCTAGAGGACGTGGAGATGAAACGCCCTCATCATCTGCATCAAACAGCCTGCAGAGACTTGTTGTCAACAGATTAGGAATCACTTGAAGCGAATTGTCCTCATCATTAATATGTGCATAACATAAAGGAGTCGGTACGCGGCGGTCACTGATGAACAATGAGGCTGTTTCATCTTCGGCTGAGTGTGACTGTGATGAATATTCAAACGAGGGAAACTGGGCTTTAAACAGTACGCACTGAGCCTCTTAGCTAAATCAGTCCTCGCTCCTTTATTAACATACCGCGATGTGTAATTATGCTCCATCGTGAGTTAGCTCTGCACAACAAAAGATACGAGAAAAAGACTGATGCTCTTTGTGATTACAGCCTCTGGCTGGGAATCAGCGTGGTCCCCATAAATACACCACAAAGACACACAATCAACCAGTCGTTGGATTTAGAAACCAGTCTGAAACAGTAGCTTAATTCTGGTTAGTATTTGAAGATATGGTGTGGCTCACTTTACGAACTTATTATTTTCTACCCTGCAAGCAGAGAATCTTCAGGGAACGTTAGCCTGAAGTTCTCTAAAGGTTTGTTTCTAACTAACCAAAAACTAACGTTCCCGAAACGTTAGTTGGTGTTTATGTTAGAACCTAATCTTCCCAGAGTGTTGAGAGAACCAAATTCCAAATGTTACGGTTAAAATTATGGTTAGAGGAACGTTCTGGAAACCAGAATATAATGTTTTGCAACCATCATAAAACTTTCCATTTGAACCCTTAGAGAACCAAAAATAATGTTTCAGGAACGTTCTGCAAAACTTTGAATAACCTTCCCAGAACGTTCTCCAACCGTTAAATTGTAGTTGGGTAAATATTAGTGTTTGTCTGAACAGGACTAAATCAGGTTTGTCCAGTCAAATAGTTGCTCTAAGAGAAAATAAATTAATTACCCACAGTAAGAGCCATTTTTGGCTAATGTTTTTGATGAATGAATCATCTTTATTTTTGTCTGTCTCAAAATTATTCCAATGTGATTATTATTTTATTAGAGCGCTGGGTGTTAGGGAAGCTTTCTACGTATGTGTAAAAACCAAAAAAAAAATTAAAACCAAACTTTTCTTATTCAGACATGGCCTTTGTTTAAATTACACCAGTTCTGAATGGTCAAATAATTTGTACGTACTGCAATCACTGGACGATCACTTGATTGGTCCAGTGACTGGCTCAGCCTCATTGTACCAATCACTTGACGAAGAACACAAGCATCAAAACGAGACTGAATATAGATTTAATCAACTTTTAGAGTGACAGTTTATTTTTATGCCAATATGGCTGGTTTGAGTATTTCAGGAACTATTGATCTATTAGGAATTAAATAAAACACTCCATAAAAATTGCTTGGCTGTGATCAGCACAGCATGATGGAAAACCAACGGGGATACCCTATCCTAAACGTTTCTATTTTCTTTTTCCCAAACTAACTTCCACTTTGTAAATCAGAGTGATCATAAAATAAGTGCCAGTTTGGGGGAAACAATTTCAATACTAACAAACTGGAGCTACTGTACATGGTGCTGCATGGGCTCCAAGTTCGGGGATCGAGTCCCGGGTGTGACAAGGCTGTTCTTCCCGTGTATCTGTGGGTTTTTCTACAGGTACTCCGTTTTCCTCCCACTCCCCAAAAACATGCATGCTAGGTTGATTGTCCGCTACAAAAATATATGTATGGATGGTTGTGTGTGTGTGGCCCCGGGATCAGCAGGCGACCTGTTTGGAGTGTACCCGGCCCCTCGCCTTAAATCAGCCAGAATACGATCCAGGACTACCTGCAGCCGCGTAACGTTCAGAAGATGAAATGAAACTAACAAAGTTAGATTACCGGTAAATTACTGGACCGTCTGGGTACATATTCTGCCTCGCAACAACTAGCTTTATTTTTTAAGGGTTACATAAAGTGCACAGAGTCTGTTTTTGGATCTGAAAATCTTATTTAAAGCCTCAAATATTATTGTGTTTTGATCTAATATCATTTTTTCATCCATTACCAATATTAGATAAAAATAATTTAAAAAATCCATACCGAATGGGAGAGTTCCTTCAATGGTAAGATGGTAAGAGATTTAAACATTTTAATGTTATTTCATTTTTTTGTTCCCTTTTTTTTTTCTGGCC
The DNA here is from genome assembly GCA_902685375.1 of Neostethus bicornis. Classification (NCBI taxonomy): domain Eukaryota; kingdom Metazoa; phylum Chordata; class Actinopteri; order Atheriniformes; family Phallostethidae; genus Neostethus; species Neostethus bicornis. The sequence continues at coordinate 4,642,195 of CACRXE010000076.1, read as the reverse complement.
GATTTAAGCTTTCAGTTACACATCATATCTTATAATTGAAAAAAAAAATACAATAACCATAAAATATGACCTACAATGTTGGAACTATTTTTGTAACAATATTTTTCTACAGTGTGCAGAAAACCCATGCGGCTCCTCAAGATTTGTGGATTTAGGAGATTATTTGGATTTATCCGCTTTGGCCATTTTATCGGAAGAACCCCCCATCAGTTAGATGGAAATACAAACCTTCATGAATAAAATCAAACACTCCCCCTTTACAATGGAAGATGACCGGATCAGATTTAACTCCTCGATAACAGCCGTAAAGAGGATTTGTTGGAGTGGAGTCCATACAGAGCTCACAAGTGCTCACAGTGATCGGAAACACAGAAAACTGCAGATTTCCAAACAAACATGGTGAAACAGGAAGATAAGAGGGAAGGGCTGCGAGGAGCGGATTAAACCGATTAAACACTGAAGTCTAAGCACCAGTCTACACACAACCTGCTGAGGAACATCATGCAAAGCAGTTTGAATACAAATATATAGAGATATGTGTCGTCGTAAACAAAACACAAACAGGATTTAAGAGACACATCGGGAATAGATGGCAATGGCCATTTCTGTCATTTCTCATTTTTCTCCACGAAGTGGCCAACAACATTGGTTTGGATTGCCACTATAATATAAAGAAATAGCCCAAAGCTTCATGTCAAGATGCATTTCAGATTTTTGGGAATGTTTTTGTCCTATTTTTACACATACAAACATAAGACATAAACTCCATCTTGGCATTAAGTTGAGAAACTTAAAAGAGAAACTAGTTTTTGAGAGTAATAAGTAACACTAGGTCAATCGAGCCAATATGCAAAAGGCATACAGTAGGTGAAAAGAAACAAACAATAAGTGTCGTTTAAGCCCAAACTTGTAGACCTGGGGCCCGTTTCAAGAAGGAGGATTTGTGGAAACTCAAAGTTTGTTAAACCCAGAATGTGGAAAACTCAGACTTTTCGGTTTCAGAAAGGGAGGTAACTTAAACCAGTAAACTCTGGGTTAGTTAAGCCGGTTTCAAGAAGAGAGTTAATCAAAACTCAGAGTCGGTAACGAGGGCAACTGACTCAGCAAACCAAACCTGGTCGGTAGCAGGTTTACTTGAGGAAACCCAGAGTTTCTCTCGGTCTCCGCTCCTTTTTAAAGTGATCAGGGTTTAAATAAACCTTCCTCGTTCAATCTGTTTGTACATTGATGGATAAATTGCAAAAATTTCTCAGATGAGGGAAAATAAAGTATGTAAAAAAATAAACAACACCTGTTTCCTTCACGCAGAGACTAAAACGACATGTCCTTTTCTAGATCATAATGTACGTAGATGAGGACGCTGGATTCATTCACAGGGAATTGAATTCATGCCACAAAATAATTTTGAGACCACGAGTTAATTTTCTATCATATCCTCATTCATGTTTATTTGAGCGGTACCGTTTTTCTTGAGACTCTATAACATACATCAATAATCTTATTCATCCAACAGACACATCACCCATTCTCGTATTGTGTGTTGCGTTACGTTTTTTTTTTTTTATATAAAGTTGGAGATGCTGAGCACGTTAGTGCGGTCACAGTTTGCAGCAGCTGCACTGCTAGACTTAATTATTTAATAAAGTCAGGTGGTCTACCTGTAATCTATGACATCATCATACGTTACCTGTTTGAATTATGGTTTTATATATTTCATTTTTACCTGCTGTCATGTTCTTTTAATGCCGACAGAATTATTTATAGAACTACATCAGTGTTGGTAAAGTTTAAAAACACAGTTAGATTTATGTATTTATTGCTCTCCATAAAATGTATTTCATTATAGAATTATTGTAACTGTAAAAATCCCACCTCATCCACAACGAGAAGTTTAAAAAGTACTTTTAATTCATACAAATATTGATCTTCTATTTAATTACTGAAGTAATTCCTTAAATGATTGAAAAATTAAGAAGGATTTCCTATTTTACTGGAATATGACGACAATAAAATAAATATATATATACACACACACACACACACTTTATTCATACCTTAATGGTAAAATTTGGGTGCTGCCGTGAGCTCAGTGGGATTCGATCCCTCGAACTTCCGGTCCACGGGCGAACGTTCTACCGCTGAGCTACCGCCTGACCCCAGTGCTACCATTATTCAGTAATTAGTTACACCGAACACTAAGATTAAATGTAAACTTATGTATTTCCTCTAGGAGCTCTTTCCACCCAGGTTTTTTCTCTCTCTTTGGAGGAAGATGCCTCCAGACATTTTTTAAATAAATCTGTGCTCATACTGCCTGTATGTCTGCAGTAGGACATCCAGCTCTGTCTGTTAGAAATATTCAGACCTCTTTGTTTACACCTGTTTCCATGGTGACTCCTAATGTCTGCACTCCATTGATCAGGGCTTTTTATTCTCAAGGTGCATTTTCTAAACTCTGAGTCAATCAACTTGAAGTTGATTAATCCAACTATTTTCAGCTGATCTGAAACCGAAAACTCAGAGTTTTCAATCTCAGAGTTGACCAACTCAAGGTTTAGATTTAAACTCAAAGTTTCTTGAACTTCCTTCTTGAAACGGGCCCCTGACCACTTTCCTATCTTTATTTTCTTGCTTCATGTTAATTGTTGTTACGAGGTCTTTAGAAAATACTATTTTAACAGTATAAATTTCAGCTTTTGATAACATTTTTTTTTCACATTTCTACATGGCTGAGCTTGACTGTAGATTCAATTACTAAATCTATATTATACATAGTCTCGAAAACGTTGTAAAGAAACATAATCCCATGAACCCGAGAAGCAACTTCTTTGCAGTGTGCACGGAAGATCCAGACCAAGTGCCACACCCCAAACTGATCAAAAGGCGATCAATACAGGCTACAGAGAATGAAAAATCCCAATAATTTCAAGTATCATAAGCAATTCAGAAAAATGGACAAATTGAACAAAATGCATTTACAATTCAGTCAGAAGGCAATGTTTCACATCACAGATTGAAACTTTAGTATTACAGCGAACATCTGAAATTCCGTAATCAGCTATATTGTTCCCAATTCCAAAGATTTTTTTTTTTTTACCGCTTCTTATCTAGGAAACAGTCAGATAAAACGATTCAGGAATAATGCAATTATAAATCTGCACTGCTTTACTTTGAAAACCTTCTTTTTAACCTTGTTTAAACATACACAGCATGGATCAACAGTTTGTGACTGTGTTGCCCAGATGTTGAATATGAACCGAACATAAATCAGTAAGGTTATGGTGTATATTTTATGTGTGTCTCTGTAATCTGGAGGACATCTCTGCCCTCTACAGCAGACCCGCAGGTCTTGCCCTGGGCGTTCAAACAAACGTCACACACGCTGACATTCTGTAAAATCTGAAATTTCTCACAGCATTGAACAGTAGGTGTCTTCTGTGAAGTTCGGTCTACTATACAAAATCCCCTGTGTACCAATCACATGTGGTTGCTTCAACCACATTGGTATGGTATTGGTCTGCTTTGGTAAGCTTTCAATAGATTGTATTTGTTTAAATTATTCTTGCATTCATCAGAAAGTTAATTTTTCACACCTCTTTGTCTTTTATACCTTTAAAATTACTCATTGACATATTCCAACACTTCTTCAACTCTCTCACAACCGAACATTTTTTAAGCAATGTATGTTTTTTTAGAACCAATTTGGTATTGGGCTTACTGTAAGTCCATTTGGACACCTAGTTCTTCTTGTTTTTTTTCAATATATTTTAAGATGTTTAAACAGAAAGTATGCTTATATGGTGAAGCTGTTGCCTTACGCTTTATCTAAAACTTGTTGGGGATCAACTTTTTATCTGATCACTTACAGACTGCGTTTACGTGCTGATGTAATAAACCTGTTTGTGTTGCGTTTGATCCACCAGCTTTGATTGTAGATTCAAAGAGAAATCGCATTGGCAGCCGCGTTTAGAAAATAAACAGTTACGATCATGGCCCGGAGGGTTATACATCATTTAAATCTTAACCCTCCACTGATGTCAGATACTTGAACTATCAACTCAGATAAATATTTATTTTGTGCTTCATATATATGATATGTGATACGAAAAGGGAGGAGGAGTTGGCTCAGGAGTAGAATGTCCGCCCTTGGATCAAGAAGCCGGTTAGATTCTCTCTGAGCGCATGCCTACGTGTCATTTGGGAAAACACCTAACCCCCCCAATTCTCCCACGATTGGCGTCGTTGTGGCTGCCTGCTGCACTGCAATGCAACACAGAAATATTCCCTTTTCAGGTATGGTTACTGTACATTAAAAAAATGAATAAACCTAGCTTAAGAGGCTTCATAATAAGAATCAGAGACTTCCATAAGGATGCTTTTTTTCCAATTAAGCAATAAAAGTGGATGCAAATTTGACAGTTGGAAAATTTATAATGACGCATAACGTCTCCTAATTTGTAGACTCCATACAGATAACTTGTGCTCCTGTCTTTCTATCTTGAGTATCATATCTGACTCCACTTTTTTTCCCGTTCTCATCATGATGAAGCAGATCAGTTACATTCTTAAAAGACATAGCTGTAGTTGGATACACAACATTTCTTTGTTTTATTCCCAAACCAAAGATGGTCATTTTTAAACTTTCGAATAGGAGGATACGTTTGATTCAAATTTAATATTAATTGACTTTTCCATTGTCCATTTCTTCTTCTTCTTCTTTCGGCATTTCCCTTCAGGGGTCACCAGAGCAAGTCAGTTTCTTCCATCTAACCATATCTGCTATATCCTCTTTGGTCACACCAACTATCTTCATGTCTTCCTTCACTGCGTCCATGAACCTCCTCTTTGGCCTTCCTCTAGTCCTCTTTCCTGGTGGTTCCAAATCCAGCATCCTTCTTCCTATGTACTCTACCCTCCTATGTACTGTACTCCCTCTCTCTTCTCTGCACATGACTTTTTCATTGTCCATTTGTCCTTGAATATTCTCCTATCAAATATAATTATTTAAAAAAAACAATGCCAAAATACAAGTTTCTGGTTGGTGCACGTTCCAACAGGCAGATGTGTGATTGTCTCCCAGCTGTTGTTTTTCCACCCATGGTTTGAGTGTCTTCCAGATTAATCTTTTGTACATGCGTAGACTTGGCAGAAAACGGATTTTTGGCTGCCAGACAACAAATGTCTCACAGCATCCACCCATTGTAGCATCACTCAACTTTCTGACAGTTGGTCCTTCCTTCTTTCTGTTGAGTTCCAAGTCTAGAAAAATGAAAAGTCATAGTGATGTTTTTTCTTTTAGTAAAATGACTGTATTTTACATTTCATTTTATAAAATTAGAACCCTTCAATGTGCAACATGAACAGCAGGTAGCATGGGAAATTGTTGATTAAAAAGAAGAAAAAAAACATTTAGACATTTATTCTTTGATTGCTCTGAAAAGGAAAAACACCAAAAAACAGTACACGTTATCAATTTGAAAAAACTTTTTGCTTGGGATGGGAATATACAGTGGATGGGTATATTTTAGGCACTCTGCTCAAAGTAAACATTGCTCGTTTTTATCAGAATAAATTCCAATTTTTTTAAACACATTTTGCTTTTCATCAAAATGACCTTGGAATTTTGTTACCAGTGCTTCTTTTCTAATTCCATCCAAAGTCTAGGTAAGCATGTTTTGTTTGCCGTGTGTAATGGCTTCAATAAAGTCGAATAAAGCTACAAAGTCGTTTTTATCATAACGTTGATGATGACAAAAACTTGCGATGAAAAAAAACTTTCCAAACTTTAAAGTATCTTTCAAGTTTTTAAAAAGAGAGTTTGGGTGATGTAATTGTAGCGGTGCAGCTTTTCTTAATCAATTTGGATTAAGCCGTTTTCTGCTGTGTTTGGCTGGATTTACACTCATGAGACATGAGTAGATGGAACTGTTTTCAAGTATCATTTATCAAAATTTTGGCTGCTAAGCAACACTATAGGCATTGGGCTCGTTTTAACTTGAGCTATTTGTTTTAAAAAATAACCTTTACTTGGATCTAAGGTAGACACTGAAACCTATGGGAATATAATTTATTGTGGATTATGGGACGTGCAAACTCAATACCATAGTTATTCTTGGAAATCGTAATTGCAAAAGTAAAAACACTTACAGCTCAAATTTTTAATGATATATATAAGAATATTTTTTAATGAAAGAAAAGGTTTTGTTTTGTGAACCATTACTATAAGTATCAAAGAGTCAAATAATTTAATCCCAGCAGCGTTAATTACATTTAAACATAAATTATTGCCAGATTGTTTGCAGAGTCTTTTTACTTGAACACCATCTTCCAGTTTGTACTGGACTCAGAAACAGACGTTTTCATGCCCTGTACTGTAACTAGTGTCAACAAGCCATTAGACCTTGAAAACTGTGAGCCTTTGAAAACCTTTTTTTGACAAATAATTTTTGAAAAACTTGATTTAAGCTCTTCCAGATTAAATCCAAAAAGAGTAATTCTCATAATACTCTGCTAATTGTGACAAAAAACTGGAAAAAAGGGACAAAAATTCAAAAGATGCAACCTAACTTTTTCAATTAAGACACTTTAAGAAATTCTTGAACAAAGTGTTTCCATTTTAATTTCCCTCATGTTTTCATCAATACATAGGTATCCAAACCCCTTTGTTTTTATCTGTGTTTTTTGGGGAGGGCCGGATTTTTGTAAGCCTATCAATAGATTACTCTCAGGCTCCCGACACCTAATGCCTTTGCTCAATTTATTTTCATTCCATCTAGTAGGTCTGGTACCAACAAGTTAGGGACTGCTTGTGAGATACTGGAAAAAAAGACTGACCAATAAGTGAATAGAAAAGACAACTTGATGTGGAACAGAAGTGTCCATTCTGATCCGTTTGTTGTTTGTGGCCTCCACTCTTTTGTACATTTGTCATATTTTGTTCAAGAAAGCGATATATGTAGTATGTATGTATCCATCCACCATGATGTGAATAAAACCCAAGTGTGCAAAGTCAGTCAGTTTTGATTGAGCGCAGGAAATCGTCCAATGTACCAAGTATGTGCAAAATCAAATGGCACAATATAAATACCGTAGTTTGGAATCGAGTGTAGAGCAAAAACATTGCCAAAATAACCAACAAAAAATTCTATTCAAGTTTGAAACTGATTATGTTTAAGAATGCCCAAATAAGTCAAGCATTCCAACACAACTCCCCACGATAACTAATCATGATCTCATCCTAAGAAATATCCTATTTCTTAATTTTATTCTGTTTAAATCTCTCAAACGACAAATCTGGTTGAACATCTGTTCGTCCAGCAAAAGTTTTCAAGTAGTTCAAAGTAAAAAGAAGAAAAAAAAAAGTTAATTAAAATGAGCTGCGTGAGCTTAAAGGTGAATGTTAAAGAAAGGGGGGAGGAAAGCAGTAGAGCTCAGGGAAGGAGAAAGGAAGAGAAGAGGTGCTCAGATAATGAAAATGGTCCCTGAACTTGATTTCCTTAATCACTGCATGTCCCTCTTTTTGTTAATTGAAGATAATTATAGGATTTTAATTTTCTTATGTAGGTTAAAGAGGAGAGTGAGAAGTCAAAGCAGATGGGATAACTGATGCAGATGAAGATGAAGAGGCCGACAGCCTATTAGAGCAGCACTTGAACTGATCAGTACTGAATTAAAATTTCAACATTTAGTTGAAAGTCTCATTTCACCGTATGAAATCTGGATGAGAGCTGCAGGAGGGAAACGTTGCTGCATGAGGCTGAATAAATTACAAAAATGTATTTTCCTTCATAAAAACGAACATTTTCAGTCAATTAAGTTGGTTTTAATTCACTTCCACATAAAACGAAGTCATTTTAAATGATAATTATGTAAATAATCTTTATGTTAGAATTAATAAATTAAATTGGAAATGTTACTAATGGATTAGTGAAATTGTTCGTTTAATCCCAATTAAACAAAAACAACGAACTGCATATTTAGTTTTCTTTTGTTACAAAAATAGAGATATTTAGAACCATGTTATTTATTGATAGATGTAAGACACCCCGCCGTTCAATTAAAAGTCTAACCAATCAGCATAATTCATTTTTCATGAAGAATTATAAAGAAATACATATTCAAAGTGAAAAATTAAAACATATTTAATTATGAATGATGCAAATGATGAATAATAATTATGCCCTGATGGAAAAAAAAAAAACACAATGCAATTTTTGTATTAAGCCAAGATTTTTTTCTTTTTAATATTCTTTTTGGTTCTGGGAAAACGTTAAGTCTAAACCATATTTTGGAAACTTTTATTTGTATTCTGGACATGTGAGCAGTGGGTTAGAACATACTCCATAAACTGAAAATTTGGAAGAAAAACTCTGTCCGGGTTTAAATATTTTTTATTGCACTTCCTTTTGCATTAGACAAACCTTTTTTTTTTTTAAATAGATATACTTTATTAATACCTGACTGGTAAATTTGTGTGCTGCACTAGACCACAGCAGGTTGCCACCTATGATGGCACCAATGGTGGGAGAAACAGGGGGTTAGGTGTCATCTCCAAGGATCCTAGACGTAAACTCAGTGGGATGCAAACCCGCGAACTTCCGGTTAACTTCCAGTCCACGGGCGAATGCTCTAACCACTGAGCCACTCTACTTATAGAGCATTTTTGTACCTGCATTGGTACACAAAGCAACCACCAACAGGAGAAATTTGGGGTTTGGTAACAGAATGGTTGCCCTAGCAACTGAGTCATCCTTCCCCATCAACAGCTTATAGTTTTTTTTTTTTTTTTTTTATTGATGATGTGGCAAAGACAGAAGTCTGGAGCTAAAGTATAGTAAGTATAGAAAGGCCAAGACCTCAGTGGTTGAGCATGGTAAAAAAAAACAAGAAAAAAAAAATACAATTGCCATGTCCCCAAAGAGTATAGACCAGTTCGAAATTGCGTTTCATGATTTAAACGTTAAAACAGGGAATGCTACGGGGTCATGTCTTTCTTAAAGTCTTTATAGTGTGTAAAAGCAACAAAAAATCATGGGTCCAATCAGAATCAGAATCAGAATCAGAATGCTTTTATTGCCATGTCAATGAGAATATCAGAGACTAGGAACTTGCTTTGATACAGGTGTGCAATAATATAAGATAAAAATAATAAAATAAATAAAAATAATTTTAACAAAACAGAGTGCTCAGAAAGAAAAAGAAAAGTAGTGCAATGTCATAGAAAAAAAAAAATAAATAAAAAAAAAAAAAAAAAAAAAAAAAATAAAGATAGTAAAGTGACAAGAGGGAGGTGACTAAGAGATGTGGGGTTCAGGTTATAAAGTATTAATTAGACTAACGGCAGAAGGGAAGATGATTGCAGTGATGCAGTGGTTAGCACAGTGGCCTCACAGTAAGAAGGTTGGGGTTTGAGTCCCATGTGGGACAAGGCTTGAAACACTGGCTTTTCTGTATAGAATTTGCATGCTCTCATGTTGTATGCATAATTTTTCTCAGGGTTTTCCGGTTTCCTCCTACCTCCAAAAACATGCATGTTAAGTTACAAAGTAATTGGCCGCTATGAAATTGTCCCCGTCCAGGATGTATCCTGCCTCTTGCCTTAAATCAGCCGGGATAGGCTCCGGCACTCTTGCAACCGTTTTAGAGATAAGCGATTCAGAAGACGAAACATTGTTAAAAAAATTCTACAATACATATAAATACAAAAATTGATCATTTTAGTCAACCAATGAAACACTTAAGATGGAAAAACTCTTGTATGAATGTTATTTTTACAAGAGAAACACAGCAGAGTTTATTTCTTTCGAAGGCCTGTTTTCTGCATCCAGCATACAGCAACTAAATATTTGAGATGGCTTTCTGATCTGTGTAATATTAGAACAGTTTGGGCCAAAGTGGATGTGTGGAAGAGGTAAAATGAAAAGGTTGAAGCTTTAATCTGTGTCTGTATACAGTCCGAGCAGCGTTTAATGTTTTCTTCTGCTTCGATTGCTTCTGAAATACACAGACGACACGAGTATTTTTCTTGGAAATGGACATCGGTGTGTTGCCGAGTCCAATCACGGCCTTTTGTATCAGAGAAAATGGTTTGGTTTCAGTCAAATTGAGCTTTTATGAAAAAAGTGACCATCTTTTTCTAGCATTCTTGTCTGAAAAGGGGATGTGTCAGAGACGGACGACCCATCCAGTAATGTGAGTTTATTTATGTGATATGTGACAGCGAGGACAAAACAGAGTGGCGCCACAAAGTGCTGATTGATCTTTCACAAGCAATCATGATGAGCAGCGAGCAGAAAATAGGCCTGCGCGTCCCCTCGGTTTTATATTTGTGTGGGATTACCTGACGGTGACAAACTTTCACCTGTCAGGGCTCTACATGTTTCTGAAGACAAAAACACAAAGGGGGTGTATTTTGTTGAAGATTAGTAAAGAGAGATAGAAAAATACGGCAAAATTGTGTTTATTTGTGAAAAAAAAAATGTTCATACTATTAAAAGAGAAGTGATTAGTGGTGCAGATGGTCTTTGTCATTGTTATGTAAAATTCAAAGGTGAAAAAAAAAATTAAACTATTATTATTTAGAAAGCTTCATGTGAAGGTCAGCATTACAAAATTACTTTTTCTGTTTCTGTAATCTTTTAAAAGCAAGAAAACAAGTCTGAAAAACACTGAAGACATTCTCGTTTATCATTTGAAAGGAATAAGCAAAGGTTAAGAAGACAACAGGTACTTAAGCATCGTGTGTCCAATAAATGTTTCTTCAAATGTCATCTTTGAAGGCTAGTTTAAAGAGTCTCTAAGCCATGTATTTTATTTCACTGATAGATGGTTGAATTTTTTTCAACCATCCAAACAAACACAACCAAAACCAAGCGGCTAGTGCTGCAACATATGGTTGGTCTTTTTGAGTCAATGAGATGTTGGAAAAGCAATTCAAAGCTTTATCTCTAAATTTATACAACAATCTCACTGAGGCGTGGTTTATGCAGCTTTGTCAAATTCATGCAGTTTCAATATTTTTTCTTTTCGTATATCTCATTTGGCTTCATTGGACTTGAATTAAATTGTTGTGGAAATTTGAGATTTTTAAACTCATATTTATGGTGGAGATATTCTGTTGGAAGAACCCAGTAGATGATGGCTGCCTGTGAATGTACAGAAAGCTGTACATGGTGGTGAACATCACTTAAGCCCATTATGCTATGTTGGTTCAGAGTGCCTGGAATGAATTACCAGAATGCTTAGATACAAGCAATGACCGGACCCTGTTTTTTAGGCATTTTGAAATGCATACCATCAAAATGCCTCACTAACCTAAAAACTTTTGAGGTTTTCCAAACTCAATCTAATTCTTGTCAAGTATCCAAAGTAAATCCTAAAACAAGTGTATTAATTAGCAGACTTTTATTGAATTGAATTAAAAATACTTTATTTATCCCCAAAGTGATGTTTGAGTGCTGCAGTGCTGCATTCATACAATCTCATACAACGTTGTGAATGGCAAGTAATTACTGGTTTAAAAGTGAATGGTTAAATAGTTTGATGGAGTATGGTAAGAATAATTTTCTGTACCGTTCCTTTGAGCAGCGGGGTTGCAGGAGTCTGTTGCTGAAGCTGCTCCTCAGATGGTCCACAGATTCATGGAGAGGGTAGGAGGGATTTATCATGATTGATGACAGTTAGTTGCAGTTTATCTGACACAACATTAGGAGTAGGGGCTGCACGGTGACACAGTGGTTGGCACAGCACCCTCACAGCAAGAAGGAACACTGTCCTTTCTGTATGGAGTTTGCATCTTCTCCCATGTATGCATGGATTTTCTCCGGGTATCCAGGTTTCCTCCCATGGCCCTAAAACATGCATGCTAGATCGATTGTCCCCTATAAAATTGCCCCTAGGAATGAATGCGTGTCGTCCCACAGCAGACTGGTGACCTGTTTAGGGTGTGCCCTGCCTTTTGCCTGTAATCAGCCGGGATAGGCTCCAGCACCCCGCAGGTACTCCACTAAGAAAAAACTGTTCAGAAAATGAAACTTTAGGAATTGTTGAATCTCGCCCTCAAAGGTTGGGTCTCAAAGGACCACACCACAGTTTTTCCAAATTGCAATTTGTCATCTACCCAATTTAACCCAGTTGATACGTTTTTCTCACACATTGGCCTTTGCCCTCAATTTCTTTAGCGATAGCGAACGGTGCCACTAAGCAATATTTGAATGCACCATGTAATTCTCATATTAGAATAGTGTCACTACATGACACATTCAGATCCAAATATTGCTTAGTGGCGCTGTACGCTAGAGTGATTTCGGGCACACACCAAAACAGCAGAACTGAGTATGAAATTGTTTTAGAAGAAAAAAAGCATATCGGGACATGGTCAAGTGTGGTGCATTCCTTTGAGAAACAGAGCAAGACAAACAAAATGTGTTTGAAATCCGTGTTTTTTTTTTTTTTTATTCAGAGATTGAATGTGAGAACTTCTGTTAACAGCACATCAGTAGCTGAAGATCCCTCCGACCTACAGGAGCAAACATAATGAATCAGAAGTGTTGGATTTATTCTTTTTCTAATAATTTTAATAACACTTTTTTTTTTCTTTTTCATGAACTAATTTACATGTTTGTCTGAATGCCTGTCTACATCCCATGTGATTGAGTTGGTTGAAATTTCAGATAAAAATACTTCTCCTTGCAGATGGGGAGTCTACAGATCTAACCAATCTGTATTCTTCATACCAGATCTTCAACTCCAGCTCAAAGTGTTTTTCTTTCTTTTATATTTCCATTTTGAAATCATCGCCAGACTCAACGCGTTGGCCTCGAGTGCATCGCAGGAGTCCCAGAAGCTGTTGCCAGGCCCCAAACGAGATGCAGCAGCTTCTGCTCTTTCTTTTTTTTTTGCCTGCCTTCTATTTTATCTCTAGCTTTTTAATTGACTCGCAGCGTGACGGAGAGTCAGCGAGGGATCGAGCAAGGAGGAAAGTGATGTTCCTAGATGTGGGAGACAGTTGTGGGAGGGCTGTGATGAAAAAATAATGATGCTAGTTACATTCTATTACACAAAATGTGGAGTATAGCAATGAAGTTCCCGTACAATATTTCCTCCTTAATATCACTATCATCATCATCATCTGCTGCAGCCACTGCCAGTGCCGCAAGGAACTCTGGGACGTAGCACAGTGAGGAGCAGATGTAGATGTGCAGTGCCACACAGATACACACATAGCTACTGTACATGCACACTCACACATACTTTTCCATCTTAATTTATACAGTTTTTTAATGTATTTTTTATACCATATTTTACCTCATTATGGATTTTATTTCTCAGATCTGAAGCTGTAGAAATCATTAATACAGTTTCTTTATGGCCACATTGGTAATTTTTCTTTAATTAAATCCTTACCTCCCACTTTCTTAGTTCCACCCTGCAGTGGTGCAGATGTACAACCGACAGCATACATGTAAAAAGACAGTATGCAGACAAAAGACAGCGCAAAAAAAAAACATCTATGAAGCTGCATTTACAATAATACGAGGCAATTCAGGGTTGTTTTTTTTTTTTTTTTTTTAAGATCCAATTACCAGTCACTACTATTTTTTTCTTCCAAAACTTTTTAAAATGTTATTTATTTACTTTTTATTATATACTATTTATTTATATTTATATACTTATTATTTATATTAATAAATATACTATTTATTTATATACTTTTTTAGAACATTTCAAGCAGTCCTATCAAACAACAAAAAAGGACATACAAAGAATTGTTCAAAACGAGATGAGAAGAAGTTAAAGTTTTATTTAATCCCATTTTCTAGCAAAGCTGTAACTGTTACCTTCTCTCTTCTTAAACATTTCCTCCCTCCTAATCCTGCACCCTATTCCCTCTCTCTGATGTCTCCATCTGTGTCTTGTCTTCCCCCAGATTATTTAAACCCTGGTGTCATTCACTTCTGAGTAAGACCATCCCCTGCATCACTGCGTTGCTGCATCCTGCTTCACTGATCTGCATTGCTGCTGTCAACCAGCATGATGGTCTCCCTCCCTGTCTGGTCCCTCACCCTGGTCCTTGTCTACTCTGCTGTTCTGGTCCCTCATCCTGCTGAGCTTGAATCTCTTTTCCCTCATCCTGCCGAGCTCCTAGTTCTGGTCCATCATCCTGCTGAGCTCCTTCTTCTGTTTTTTTTGTGCTGCTGAGCTCCTACCTCTGGTAACTCATCCTGCTGAGCTCCTTCCTCTGGTTCATCATCCAGCTGAGCTCCTTCCTCTGGTTCTTCATGCTGCTGAGCTCCTAGCTCTGGTCCATCATCCTGCTGAGCTCCTTCCTCTGGTCCATCATCCAGCTGAGCTCCTTCCTCTGGTTCTTCATGCTGCAGAACTATTGCTTCTGGTCTATCATCCTTCTGGGCTCTTACATGTGATCCCTCATCCAGATACGGTGCTACCTCTGATTCCTTATCCTTCTCAGCTCCTACCTCTGGCCCCTCATCCTGCTGGGCTCTTACATCTAGTCTTTCATCCTGTTGAGCTCCTACCTCTGGTCCATCATCCTGCTGAGGTCCTACCTCTAGCCCATCATCCAGCTGAGCTCATACATCTGGTTCTTCATGCTGCTGAACTACTGCCTCTGGTCCATCATCATTCTGAGCTCTTACATGTGGTCGCTCATCCTGCTTAGGCGCTACCTCTGATTCCTTATCCTCCTCAGCTCCTACCTCTGGTCCCTCGTCCTGCTAGGCTCTTAGCTCTAGTCCTTCATCCTGCTGAGCTGTGTCTGATTCTCTTGCAGAAAAGCTCATGGTCTTGACTTTTTTGTCAAATTTGATACCACATTAGGCAGAAAACATGGATTTTTGTGGAGATTTATTGTGGTAATTTATTGTTTTGTTTTGTATCCAATCGGATTTTAGTGATTTTGATTTTTCAATTTTTTTAACAAGTTTTGCATAATTTTTGATGATCTATTGCAAAACAAACCATTTCTTCATTTTGTCAAAGACATTCTATTTTTTTATTCTTTTATACAGTATTTTTTCTTTCACAAGCAGTTCGAATCTGAATACTCGATGCAATAATTAACAGTAGTAGGAACCCTAAATATCTGTTCCAACTTTTTTATTATTATTATTAGAACAGGACTTAATTATGTAGCACATTGATTCTTGTAGGTCAGTTTCTGAATGAGGCCTCAGACCCAGTTTGGCAGATTTCTGGATTCCTTTGAAGTCTGTTTTGATTAATGCAGAAGCAGCACATAAAAGTCTGTGATATGCTTAAAAATATGTAAAATATTGTGGTATTCTTGGACCAAGAGATGAAGATGAGGCCAAAAATGTTTCTGGGCAAAGAACGTGTTATTTCTGCCTTCAGAAAAATCTGAACCCAAGAAAGGCCTCAATGTGAAATCAGGACATCGTTTGATAATTAGAAGACGTATATTGCATGAAATTTTTATTCACAAACTAATTTGTAAAAAAAAAAAAAAAAAAACCCAAAGAAAACAATCTTGCCCTAGGTTTGTCTCTTGAGGTGTTGGATATCAGGTCGTCTGCTTTTTTTTTTTTTTAACTCATCTCAATCATCTTCTCTTTATACGACTAACAAAAAAACCTTTAATCTATTTGTGAAGAAAGAGGTTTTAAGGCTGACAGGTGATGTAATACATGCCAGATAACCCAGCATGTGCTCAGTGGAGTGAGAATAAAATAAAAATAACTACAATAAACGAGCAGCGGGAACAAAAACTTCCTCTCGAAACAGTTTAAGTCACATCAGAGTAAAAACCCATCAGTTTTAATTTCAAAGCAGCAAGATCACGTAATCAGTCAATTTCAAATCTGCCCTAAATAAAGCAACTTGAGCTTTTCAGTGAGATCATTTCATCAGGTTCAGGTTCTCGATTCTCTGTGGAAAGAAGGTGCAAAAATTATAAAATGAACAAATTAAAAATATGGGCTGAGAAAACGCAACCTCTATTCCACAAAGTCCGGACAAAAGACAAAAAAAACCCCAAAACATTAGCGCACAAAATAGAAGTAATATAAAGGTTCACAGCTCGTCTTAGCACCCGGAGGAGGTAACTTTGTTTCTACCAAAAGAAAAAGCCACAAAGAAAGTCACTGTTCAAATAAAATGATCCAAACTAACCTCAAAGCTAACACACAAAGAAAAGCAACTCGACTGAGTCCATCTTTTTTAACAAACGAGATGAAACGATGTCTTAAAGTCTCAGTTGGTTAATTAAAATGGCAAAACTTGACCAGGTTTTGTGTTTTGACTCACATCTACAACAGTTTCTCTAACCCACATAATATTCCCAAACTGGGGACCAAGTCTCAGAGTGATGGGAAACTAGTCCACAAAGTTGTTAATTTCAGATTGGGCTACGGTAATTTCTGATTGTTGTCATGTCTCTAAAGATTCTAAAAAGCCTCCGGCTGAACTGTAATCCTGCAGAGACAGATCTGATAAAAAATAGCAGCATAACATACTTCCATCATTCCAGTTTATCTTCACAGGTTACAATCCCCAAAAAGGAGGATCTAAAATAATTTCCTTTAGGTGTAAAACTCTAAATAGGGAAGTTAAATTGGAACATAATGACCTCAGATTTTCACATCTTCCCAATAGGAAGCTTCACTTTCATGTTGCACGTGGTTCTAACGAGTGATACCTTCCTGGGAGATATCACATACTGGAACACCTTTCCTGAACTGTCTTACTGTATGACATGATGTATTTTATTATTCCTTTTAAATGTAAAGTTATTAAAAATTATTCATAATACCACCAGAACTGTTTGCAGTTATTATCATACTTTACATGCTCAAATTGCTGTAAAGTGTAAAGCAGCCTTCACAAGCTGCGGGAATTAGCGCTTCCAAATCCGAGACCATAGTCCTCGCCCTTAAAAGGGTGGAATGCACCCTGCGGGTCAGGGGCATGGGCCTGCCCCAAGTGGATGTCTCTTGTTCACAAGTAGGGGTAGCATGGAGCTGGGTATTGATAGTCTACAATAATCAGGATGATGCATCGATCTGTTGTTGCAAAGGAAGAGCTGAGTCGAAAAGCATAGCTCTTGATTTACAAGTTGATCTACGTTCCCGCCTTCACTTATGGTCACCAGCTGTGGGCAGTGACTATAAGAACAAGATCACGGATACAAGCAGTCGAAATGAGCTTCCTCCTAAGGTGGCTGGGCTCTCAATCAAAAATAAGGTGAAGAGCTTTGCCATCCGGGAGGAGCTCGTAATAGAGCTGTTGCTCATTCGGGTTGAGAGAATCCAGATGGGGTAGTTCAGGCATCTGGTTAGGATGCCTCCCGTGTGCGACGCTGGTGAGGTGTTGCAGGTACGTCCCGCCAGGAGGAGACACAAAGGCAGACCCCAGGCCCTCTGGAAAGACGATATTGTACAGCTGGCCAAGGAACGCCTCGGGATCCTCTAGGGTGAACTGGAGGTTGCAGTCGGGGCGAGAGAGGCCTTGGCTTCCCATCAGGAGAAGTTGCCCCCACAACCCAGGGCTGGATAAGCGGAAGATGACGGAACAGAACAGAAAGGTCGGCAGCATTGGTAGTTTTAGTGCGTGAGACTTCCACAATCAAAAACTTTCAGGAACATCTCAAAGAGTGGGTGAAAAATTCAAGCTGTGGAAGGAAATTTGTTACTTAAAGTCACGTTTTATGCAAAATAACTATTTTCTTTTTGCATGAAAATTAACAACTAAAATTTGGGTTTTGGAACATCCATTACACAATAAATGTGAAATTAACTGATTTATATAATTTTATCACAGAACAGTCTGATTGTTGTTCATTTTCTGCCTGTCTTGAGAAAGCAGAAACTGACTCAAAATTTTGCACGGCACTTGAGTTTACCGCCCATTCTCCACCCGAATCATAGTTGGGTAGAAGATTTTGTTTGATCAAGAGTTATTCTTGCTCACTTTTACCTCAAGCATCTCCATACTAACTATAAACAGAAAATCCCTTGGTATTTCTTTGTATTTTCACCCAAAATACTGGAAGACCTCATACCATCTCTTTTTCAAAGAAATTAATGTATGAGGTTCTTCCAATCAATCTTCAAAGTTCAGGCGAGGCCCAAGAAACTTCAATGAGATTGATTTTAACTTGATAATGAGAGACAACTTGTGGTATGACTGTTCATTAGTTACTACTGTAGAAGTGTTTTTATTTCAAAGGGAAGATAAAGTTTTAAAAACTTCTCGAGTAACATCTGAAAGTTACCATTCTTGTGTTAAAATGGTGAATCAAAAGTACTTCGATGAAAGCAGAAAAAAGGAATCAGTGCAATCCATTTAAATTGAGTAATGCGAATTATAGGTCTGTTTTAGGTGATTTATAATCGGACTGCAGCGAATTGGATTGAATTGGACTGTCTGGAATGTTGCCTTAGCTTTACAGCGTTGTAAATCAGTAGCACAGAAATAAAGCTGAATTGGATGGAATTTATCTGTGCATTTTTATGCTGTTTGTGGCTCAAACTACCTAAATAGTAAACAGCCAAGGAATACAATGGAGCCTTGATGGAATGTCATTGCTTTTGGTTTTATTTAAATATTATGTTGTAAAGAGCTTGAACATTAACACAGTGGCCTCACAGCAAGAAGGCCTTGTTTTGAGTCCCACAGTGGGGCGAGGCTTGAAACATTGGCCTTTCTGTGTGGAGTTTGCAGACTTTCCCCATGTTTGCAAGGGTTTTCTCTATTTTCCTCCCACTCTCCAAAAACATGCATGTTAGGGTGAATGACCATTTCTAAACTGTCCCCAGGAATGAGTGTGTGTGGATGTTTTTCTCTGTGTAGCTCTGCAACAGACAGGCAACCTATTCGGGGTGTACCCGAGTAGATCTCCCTAACCCTAACCCAAATCAGCCAGAATGGCCTCCAGCACCCAGAGATCCCGTTAGGGATGAGCAGTTCATGAGACGGAACAAAAAATAAATTAATTATGAAAAAAAAGAAAGAATTTTGTGTCTGATTTGGAGCCCACATTGCGCTTTGCAATTAAAGGCATGACAACGAAGGATTCTGCCAGACCAATTTGCTTGATCACGAGAGCAGCTGATAGATTTACATTACAAAGCAGCAAACAGGAAGTGCTACCAATATAAAAAGTGGTAGGATCCTCCAAGCAGAAACTTCTAAACGAGTCTCATCTGTATAACAACTCGAAACTCGGTATATTTGTACAAATATAAATTTGGACTTGACTCAACTTTTTTGAGCTTGAACCTGTATTGGACATATACTGGAACTAAGGTGAACCCCTGTGGTTTTGGCCGCTGCAGTAATGGGCAGGCCGACTCCTGGTGTGGATTGATCCCCAGTTATTATTTCCTCACAGCATCAGGCCAGATGCTTATTTTTATTTCAGTTAAAGAGACAGTAGCTTGCAGTTCAGGTTTAATGGGGGTTGGGAAAGGATGGGCGTATGAGGGGTAGGCTGGATGAGGGGGTCTATGTGAACGTCGATGCATGTGTGCAGGGGCCGGGGGTTTAATGGATGCTTGTTTTTTTTTTGTTTTTTTTTTACTTTTAATGTTGTTTACGTTTTTGTTTGTTCTGTTCAGCACTTTGTGTGACCTTGTATTGGAAAAGTGCTCTATAAATAGAATTTGATTTGATTTAAAGTGAGCATATTCTCATATATTTCTGAATTAATTTTACACAAAATAATGCACATTTTATACAGATGAGCTATTTCGTTTTGAGCAGGCAAAATTCAACCAACTCACAATGCCTACATATGAACATTTTCATTCTGGACAAGACCATTCCTCAACATTCCATTCAGCACAAGACCTTAATAAGAATTTTTTTTCCATAAATATGATTAAAAAGCATCATTAATAAATTCACTCTTAGACTAGAGGGAGAGCAGGTAACACAAACTCACACACAAACACACTTCCTCTTCAATCCTCCATCATCTCCTCCAGTTGTGGTTTATGGCGGAGGTTCAGCAACCACACTGAAAGAATTGCTTGCGGGTTTTCTCGATGTCAAGATGAATGCTGTTTTCTTTTTTTTTTTCTCTCCTCCACCCCTTCTCTTCTCTCCAGGCCCACCACGTGTTTTTTGCTGAATAGGCAGATCATGAATCGAGTGGCGTTGTAGAGGCGGTTGTTTCCTCTGTGTGCTTTATCAAAGTCAACTCAGCGTATTAAACACAGCGTTGAAACCAGAAGCAAAAGAAAGGAAGAAGTGAGAGGAAAGAGAGGGGAAAAAAAAGAAGGAAAACAGAAAGTGCTGTTAAATTTTCTTAACTTTGTACCAAGAATTTATGAACAGGCAGGGCTGTCCGTTTTTCTTTTCTTACTATCTGCCAGTTGTGCTCTTACCGTTTTTGGGCTCCACTGGGCCCAAAAACACTCCACAGTGTTTTTGGGCCCAACAACCGCCCAAAAACACTGTGGAGGCTATGGCTCATATTTTATAAATGCATCTTAGTTATTTAGAGAAAATTAAAGTTGTGTTTCACACAAGAAAAGTTGATGGTTTAGTTCTAACAGTTGCTCCATGTTAAAAGTGAGGGAAAGTTTTCCTTGCATTCTGGGTAAATCCCCTTAAAGTGGCTCATTATTAATATACCGACATGACAAATGAATTAGATATGTTTAGCTGAGCAGAAAAAAAGAAGAAGCGTTAAATACTTGCAGCAAAATATTTGCTGTCTGAGTGTGAAAGGTGGAGGAACCAATTGCAGACAAGAAACATGATTTATTGAATAAAGGAGTCCAGTATTGCACAAAGAGCAATAAAGAGTGTCGAAAAGAGGTGAAGAAGCTTGTGTAGGCAAGCTGGAATGGGTGGAGAAAAATATCAGGTGTGATGTGTGACCGAAGAGTTTCAGCTAAAATGAAAGGGAAAGAGTACAAAACTGTGGTGAGACCGGCCATGCTGTTTGGTCTAGAAACAGTAGAACTGGGAAAAAGTCAGGATACAGAGATGGAGGTAGCAGAGATGAAGATGCTGAGGATCTCTCTGAGAGTGACCAGGATGGACACGATTAGAAATGAGTATATCAGAAGAATAGCAACATGTTAGAGGCTTTGGAGATAAAGTCAATAAGGCCAGACTGAGATGGTTTGGACAGGTGCAGAGGAGAGAGAGAAATAATCAGAAGAAAGATGCTGGCTTTGTAACCACCAGGAAAGAGGACTAGAGGAAGGTCAAAGAGGAGGGTCATGGATACATCGAAGGAAGACATGAAGATAATTGGTGTGACCGAAGAGGATACGGCAGGTAGGGTTAGATGGAAGAAACTGACTTGCTGTGGCGCCCCCTTAAGGGAAATACTGAAAGAGGAAATATTGCACAAAGAAAATGCAGAGCAATCAGTGGAAACGTTGCAAAGTTATTGTTCAAATTATGTTTCATGGTCAGGCAACCAGGAAGACCTGGCTGGAACGGAAATCGACACCTGAAGATAAGACAGGCTGCCAATTTAAAGGCAGCTGCACAAAGCCCTTCAGGTGTGTAAAATTAGGTAAATGAGGGAAGACCCCGGGTTCCAAAAACTATGACATAAACTATGACAACGAACATTCTGTACCTCTATACCTATCAAGGTATAGCGGTACGGAGGTGTCTTAGGGAGGTGGCAGTAGAGTGTCCGGTTTTTAACAGGATATTAGTTGGTAAGACATTATTTAGTGCATATTTTCAAGAACAGGAGAGAAGTTGGACTGGACTGTGAGCAGCCCCAGGGAGAATCAAACCAGGTTCTTCCAATCAAAAGACAGCAACTCTGCCTCTAGGCCACTAGGAAGTAATGGGAAAGAGTAATCAACGCTAGACTCAGGACAGAATTGTGCATTTGTGAAAGTAATGTGGTTTCATCTAGGAAAAAAAAAAATACTGCTATTTATGCAGCATTTGCGTTTGCATATGTCAATAGAGAAAAACACCAACGTTTAAGAGTGAACTGCATTGTATCATTTTATGACAGATGAGTTTCAGCTAAAATTAAATAAAAGCTACTGAAAGCTGTTGTGAGACCCATCATGTTGTTTGGCAAAAAGACAGTGACAATGAGCAGGCAGGAGGCAGAGCTGACTGAAACGGAGATAAAACAGCCAGAGGTTATCTTTAAAAGTGGCGAGGATTGACAGGATCAGGAATGAGTACATCAGATGCATAGCTCGTGTTAAAGGTTTTAGAGATAAAGTCAGAGAGGCCAGACTGAGATGAGCCGGACATGTCCAGAGAAGAGAAGTAATAAATCAGTAGAAGAATGTCAAGTTTGGAACTACCAGGCAGGAAATCTAGAGGAATACCAAAGAAGATTTTATGAATGAAGAAAAGGAAAAGAAAAAAGGCAGTTGGTGAAAATAAGCACCCTAACATATGGGTAGTTATGCAAGCGACAAAGTTAGTGGAAAGGCCTAAAGCTGCACCAAGAAGAAGTCACTATCAGCATACTGTTACTGTATTATGTCTAGTACTGAATTCAGAGATTTATTTATTCCTGTGCTTCATGCAAATATTCAGATAAAGAAAATCTCAATTTTATTGGTCCATTTGGTTTTTATACTTTTTTTATTTAATCCCTGACCGGGACATTTGTGTTCTGCATTACACCGCAGCAGTGTCACAAGGCTGTCTCTTTCGTCAGCAGAGATTACTAATGTTTGTCTCTTGTACTCATGCTGTTGTGTGTAAAATCACTGGCCAGTAAAGTTAAATTTACCACTTTTCAAAATACAAAAGAATTGCTGAATGGCAGAAATGAAAAGACTCCTAAAAATGCTTTTCAAGTTAAGTGCTCTTGGTTTTTGACAAATCCACCTCCTCAAAGTGAAGCAGTTTCACATTTTTGCTGTTTCACTACACAACAGGTTTATTTTTTTCAGCTTGCACAGGTTTTAAAATCCTTCTCTATGGTCATCCCCCCAAAAAAAACTTCATCTTCTTACATAGTATGAAAACCAACACAGTTCTTTTACGTGGTGTTGCTGACATCACTTTAAGCTGCTTGTGAAGCTTCCTACTGTTTCATCTGATGTTGTGTGTAATTGCTTCATGTTCTGACTTAATGTACCTGCAGGATGTTGGAGAGTTTCCAAATAAAAACCCTTTCAGATAAAAAAAATGCATTAAAAAGTGTCTGGATTTTCTGGAAGTGTAACGCTTAGTGTAAAAGAAATTGGTTCATGTTTAAAATACTAATAATGTCTGGTCTTACATGAAGGATGTTAAGCATATCGGTGTGATTCTATGTAATTTTAAGGACATTATGTGGGAGAAGAGATCCAAATATGATAATTCCTGCCTTGTTGGCCTTATGAATGCTGCATACACTTTCATAGACACCAAGTCAAAATCATTCAGAATGGAAACTAAATAGCACATCGCTGTTAAATTCACCGAAATGTTTCTGTTTGGTTAAATGACCTCCCTTTACAATTGTATTTTGCTTGTCTAGGGTCGATGTACAGGAGCACAAAGATGGGGGATGACTTCAGGTTTTACATGCTGTTATGCCAAATGGCAGTAAAAAAGCTGATGTTTTACTGCTGCAGGACAAACAGCTGCAGACAGAAACGTGTTGTGGAGTAAAGGTGCGTGAAGAGCTCAGGTGGTGAACAATTCACCATCCCAGACCCACATTAGTCACTCATTTACTCAGCTGAGCCTCATCTTTGTTTTCTTGTTTTGTCTCACTTTGTGCCTAAATGGATTTTCCACTTCTGCTTCGGTGATGGCAATATTGTTCCTATACACTGTAAATTATATGCATTGCTGGTTTTACCTGCCGGGGAATCCTCGGGCAAAATAGGGAATTAACAAAGATCCTGGTTTCCCATTTTAGAGAGAGAGAAACACTTTTTTTTCATAATTGATTTAGACCAGTAAGAGTTGGAATAAAAAGAAAGGACAGAAAGCTTGTTATAAAGTCAAAATCAGACTGTCTTGATCCAAAGTTTACTGGATTAAACATGTTCAATCTATGTTGACACTTTTTATTCAACTGCATAAAAAAATAAAAACAAATCCATCAATATCTAAACATTATTTTCTAAGATACATCCAATAAAACAAAACTTTTTTGGGTCTGTGGGCACAGTGGCTCTTCCTATTTGTGGCAGTTACCGTATGTTGTAAAAATAATAAGCAAAATCTGGAAAATGGCCAGACAAATTTTAAAATGAGGCTGTGGGACATCTTACTGTAGACTTTTCCTAGACATGGTTAAACATTTTCACACATTTTTTCTCATGTTGAAACACTCTAAATTGACACATCATGGAAAAAAATTATGGAGCTAAAATGATGACGGATTTAAAATGTATTTGAACGACGTGTGCACGCAGACTGTCTATAAACTGTGTGCATGTGTACGCAAGGGAAAAAAAAAAACAAATGGGAAAATTTAACAGTCATGTGACCTCAAACAAGTACATTAAGAAATGCGCAGAGAAATAAAACATTGCTATTTTACATTTCCAAGCTTGAATATTTACTTAACTTTTTTATTTTGGGTTTCCTAAAAGTTTTGCATGACTTTCACATCTTTGTTAATGTTTGGTTTTCTCACAATGTGAGAAAATGCAAACCACCATTCATGAGGTCTTTGTGAATGATGAATGCATCACTGCAATTTCACCAATGCGGGACAACCAAAGGTTTTCTTGATTCTGTTTTGGAGTTTGTGTAGCACAACTTCTGAAGATTTGTATGGTTTTATACGAACAACATCATTGTTTTCCTGGCAAGGCTACAACTAACAGTAGAAAAAAAATGAGCTAAACAATTGGGAAATCTAAATTTGAAGCATTAGAATCAACAAATGTTCAATAAATATACTATGCATTTTCAAAATGTCACTTTCAAAAGATATTGCAAAAGCTTCAAAAACAGGCGGATCGGTGCGATGTCAGCAATAGCTAGGACACTGCATTGGTCCGTTGTAGTAAAGAGAGAGCTGAGCCGAAAAGCAAAGCTCTCGAATTACAAGTCGATCTATGTTCCAACCCTGACCTATGGTCACCAGCTGTGACCATAGGTGAGGTTATGACTGAAAGAATAAGACAAGCGGTCGAAATGAGCTTCCTCCGCAGGGTGGCTGGGCTCTCACTCAGAGATTGGGTGAGGAGTTCTGCCATCCGGGAGGAGCTCGGTACCGAGCCACTCCTTCCCCAGGTCGATAGGCGCCAAATGGTGTGGTTCGGGCATCTGGTCAGGATGACCCCCGAGTGCCTTGCTGGTGAGGAGTTTAAAGCACATCCCACCGGGAGGAGACCAAGAGGCAGACCCTGGACCCGCTGGAGAGACTATGTCTGACAGCTGGCTGGGGAACGACTCGGGATCCTTCTGGGTGAACTGGAGAATGCAATTAGAGTGGTAGAAGCATGGGCTTCCCGTCTGAGGCTGTTGCACCCGCGACCCGGCCCGGATAAACGAAAGACAACGGAACGGAAGCCACACAAAAAAAAGTCTAAAAAATCCAACCTGGTATCAACAAAATAGAATTGATGGGCTGGGTATTTGATGTGAGAATTATTAAGTTGTAGGAGATTTTCTTTTTCAAGCTGTGTTTCTTAAACAGCAGTTTTGATCATTGTTATAGACAACAGTTGTCATATTTACTGCGTTATCCCTTTCTGCTTCTGACAGGTTCTTTAAGTGCCCGCTACTCAGATTAAGAGCATGCCTACTAAAGCTGTGCTGTTACCATGACGATCATTCTTTTCCCAACAGTGCCACCAGATCTAAGTGTGTGACTGTCTTTCATTCTTTATTTATTTACCTTTTGAAATAAAGATAATTGTATAAGTAAATAATCCCTGTCATATATGACACACTTCACACATACTGTCCTCAAACATAGAAACGCAAACATCAAAGCAGAAATAAATGAAAAACTGAAGAGAGTCGGCAGAAGGAAGATAAACAGACGTACAAAAGAGAAAATGAGATATTTGTAAAAATAATGGGATAAACAGGATAAAAGAAATCACATCACAAAGCAAGGTTATAAAAATAGTTTTGAAGAAGCGGTTTAGCAGACAAAGGCATCCCGCTCCCTTTCTTTCTCTATTTTCTCTTCATCAGTTTCTCTCTCATCCGCCTCCCCCTGCAGTGGAGATTCTGTTAATTGCACAGAGTAGGACATAACATGTTTCTGTGTTACTTTAAATTATATTTAAGAAAAAGAACATTGGATTAAAAAAAAGCATTTAAAAAGTAAAAATTAAGAGTTATTAGGAGTTATTAGGGTCAGGGACAGGGTCCTGCCCCAAGTGGAGGAGTTTAAGTATCTCGGGTCTTGTTCACGAGTGGGAGAAGGATGGAGCGGGAGATCGACAGGCGGATTGGTGCGGCATCAGCGATAACTGGGACTCTGTATCAGTCCGTCGTGGTAAAGAGAGAGCTGAGCCGATTTACAAGTCGATCTACGTTTCAACCCTCACCTATTGGTCACCAGCTGTGGGTGGTGACCGAAAGAATGAGATTGCGGGTACAAGCGGCCAAAATGAGCTTCCTCCGCGGGTTGGCCGGGCTCTCACTCAGAGATCGGGTGAGGAGCTCTGCCATCCGGGAGGAGCTCGGTGTCAAGCCGCTCCTCCTTCAGGTCGAAAGAAGCCAGATCCCGAGCGCCTCGCGGGCAAGGGTGTTTTGGGCACGTCCCAACGGGAGGAGACCAGGGAGCAGACCCCGGACCCGCTGGAGAGACAATGTCCCACAGCTGGCCGGGGAACGACTTGGGATCCTTCCGGGTGAGCTGGAGGATGCAGCCGGGGAGAGAGAGGCCTGGGCTGCCCGTTTGAGGCTGTTGCCCCTGCGACCCGACCCCGGAACAAGCGGAAGATGACGGAACGGAAATCAGGAGTTATTCATTCAATGGAATTCTTTTCTTTAGAGCAAAAATTAGACTGCAACGTTTTTGCATTAGTCTGGGTTAACCCTAACCCAGGGGATGAATCGAGCACTAATGTGCTTTTATTTTATTTAAAACAAAACAAAGAAATCAAATTGAGATGAAAATAGAACCCCAAGTCACCAATAAAAAAAAAAGGTAGTATTTATTCTGAGGTGGTTCTCGTGAGTGTCAGCTCTTTTTTTTTCCATTCCATGGTTGCTGATTTATGTGCTTGGATGGCGTATAAATCAGCCGTTTTCAGGCTTACAGCTGAAATAAATAAAAGTTTATGAGTAAATAACCCCTGTCATCTTTGACAGACTTAATAACATGCAGTCCTCAACCACATAAATACAAATATCCAAGCAGTAATAATAATAATAATAAAAAATGAAGAAAGTTGGCGTAGGAAGATAAGCAGAGATACAGAAGTGAAAATGAGACGGCCATAAAATAGTGAGTTTGACAGCCTTAAAACTGGATTTTGTTGCTTTTAGCCTCAGTTAGGCAGAGCTCAAACCACCAACTTTTGGGTAGGATTTGTGTGTTTTCCCTGAATGAGTTAGTTTTTTCTGAGGCGTCCTTCCACCATTCATATATTATGATCACATGCTTATTGGTAATTATGAAATTGTCCTCAAAATTGACGACTTGTCCAGTGAATAACACGCCTCTTCCATTCATCGAGCTAAGCTCCACCAACCTTATGATTCATTGATGAACAAGAAGTTTAAAAAAAATTAGGATGGCAATTTTCTAATATATAGCATGTTAATCAAGCAAATTCGAGCATTTATAAATGCATGAGTTTCTTTTTTCTTTTACAAGAGCTGATGACTTGAGATTCTTAAGAAACTTTTCCAACATAGTTGAAAAATAATTTATAGTAGCTGAAGACTTGGAAAGAAGCACATGTTTAATGCTGAACAAAAAGGCATGGTCTTTAACGAAGATAGAGGGTAATTGTAAAGGTCGTCGCAGGTAATACCAGAAATGATCTTCTCTACTTGACATTTTACTTGGAGCTGCAGAAATGAAATCTGGACAAGATTCTTCCCGTTTTGCAAATTGCTAATGTTTTAGTTGCACAAGCAACGATCATAGCATTGTACAAATAAAGCGCATTGATGTCATTTTTTTGCCTTTTAGCTTTAATTTAAACTTCTTCATTGGATAGAAAATTAGTTGAAGAACCCACTTAATATTTGTAAAAATGCTTTTCTCCATTTGATTCTTTTGCTGTGTTTTTTTTTCTTTTTTTTCAAAATGTAGTGGTGCCATTCTAATAATTATAGTCTTCGACAAAGAATCTTTTCAAGACTAAAAACAATGGCTTCAGTTTAGGTGATTTTGGAACTGAATTACAGCTTTTCAAATCTGTGAAATGAGTCTGTGATTAAGGAGAGTGATGTGTTCCAATAGGCAGATAAATCAGGGCATCATCAGCATAAATGTGGATATGAATGATGTTCTAATGATGATGTTACATTACAGACTGCAGAATATAGTTTTTAGAACATAGTTTTTTGTGGTTATTCATATACAAAAAAAAAAATCTATCAAGAATTAAAATCCAAACTTCTCCAAAGCAGAGACATTTGTTCCAACAATAATTTTATTTCTTCATTTTAGATCTTCCAAGTCAGCAAAAATCCGACAAAAACATTACATAGGAGAAAATTCTTACATTCTTTTTTTAATCTTTTCTGATAGTACCAACTGTGATCCATCTTCAAGTCCATTCCCTACATAAGCCAGGGGGAAAACGCTGTACAAGTCACCCATTTGTAGCAAAACCCTATTTTTTCAGTTTTTATTACAGATATCTATGAATGACTATAACTGAAGATAGTTAAAATCCTGACAAGCATTTGAGAGCAAAACCCTTTTTAAACTTCATCTGAAGTCCGTTTTCTTATGGATGTACAGTATTTATTTAAAGTTTATCATCATTAAGCAACTGAAAAAAAATATGAGGTTGCATTAAATGGTTTGGCAAAAATGTCCAACAGTCTAAATAAGAAGCATTGGTTTTATTTACTTTAAAGGTTTTATGACAAAATTAAGAGTTAGGATTCACTTCTTCTGTCATTTAAATCTAGTTAAACGACTTCAGATGACATTAAAACAAAAATTAGAAGAAAAACGTCTTCATCATGTAGCCTTGTGTTTAAGATCTAACCTTGGCACAATCGTCATGCTGGGGATGAATGTCTGTAATTTTATGTCCTACCCACTTCAAAATAAATGAGCATTTGGAGAGGCATAATACACATTCATTTAATTTAATCCATTTCCATTTCTTTACAGCTTTCTTAAAACCCTAGGTTTCTACCACTCCACTATAAAAAACAGTCATTTTCAGCTTCAGGGACACGACCCCCTGCAGCCTTTAGATTAAATAAGTCATTCATCTTAGTCCTATCCACTATACACATAAATATTCCATCTCTCATAATCAGCGTGCTGATTATTCCTAAATAAATATATTTACCCAATTAGTAGAAACAGGAAGTGAGGAGGACCCCACTGCTAGTTATGCTTCAGGGGCCCCCTGTGAATTTCTCCAGCTGTGGCTGTAGTTGCAGAAACAGCAGGAGGGCAGTCGTAGCAACAGCAGCAGTTTCAGGCAGTGTCAGTATTAAAAAGATAAGTGGAGAAATTTCAGAGCACAGCAGTGGAAACCGCAGTGGTATTAATGGTGAGCTGAAGCTGAAGTGTGGCTATAAAAAAATACTTCTTACCTCCGGGTATAAAGACACGCCTCACAATTCTGCAGACTAACTACACGCAGACCTAACTCACTCTTCCTCCGCTCAGTGTATTGATCAAAAGCACACTGAGGCAGCCATTCTGTGGGCAGTGATTTGCATTGCATATTCACCAGCTTCCCTCATGATATTCAGCTCTATTGTGGCTTTAAAGTGTCAGACTGAGACACGGCTGGATAAAGAGTGTGTGAGCACAGTGCAGCAGCAGGTAATTACCACTTCTCCATCGATAACCACTCTAATAGACTTCCAACCAGCTATTTACATTAGGGAGGTGGCCCTCTTACCGTATTGACTTTCATAGAATATATGTATAGCGGGCTACATTAAAATCAATAAAGCCATTTAAAGAGCATTATCATTAAGAGGAAGGCTGTGTGTTAAGCCTGAGTGTGTAAAGCTGGAGGAGTGAGGCAAGATGACGTCTTAAACCAACATCATTTACTGCATGACTGCACCATCAGTTTGGGCTGCATGGATTCTCTTTCTATACAACTCTATAGTTCACTTTCAAGTTGCTTTACAGGCCTTTCAAAGAAGTCCAGTGAGAGCTGACGAGGAGAAGCAAATACACGATTAATCTCCCAGTAAAAGGACAATAAACACCCGAGCAATCCAACGCAGCGGCAGCAAGGGAAACGCAAGTTCCAAGTCGTTTAAGCTTCAAATCTGAATGTTTTTTGTTCCTGAAAAGAGAGAAACAGTCTTTCAGGTCAATGTGTTTTGATGTATTTTGAAGTCACCAAATCTAAAAAAAAAAAAAAATACCATGGGAGTCACAAATACTTCTGCCTTGTCAGTGGCTTGGGTCTGAGGGTACTTCAGAAGAAACATTTTCTAACACAGCTGTTAAACTTCCCAGCTCAGCTCTGCGTGAGGTCTACATCTGATGAGCCACGAGACACCTGGTAGACTTATTTTTAGTGAAAGTGAGACTGCTGGGAGGGTAAGACTTCAGATAAAACATTCA
Organism: Neostethus bicornis; assembly: GCA_902685375.1. Classification (NCBI taxonomy): domain Eukaryota; kingdom Metazoa; phylum Chordata; class Actinopteri; order Atheriniformes; family Phallostethidae; genus Neostethus; species Neostethus bicornis. The sequence goes on along the minus strand of CACRXE010000076.1, from coordinate 4,611,564 downwards.
GGCACATCTTCTTTCTCCAATTAGAAAAGCAGGTGAGATATTAGCGGAGGTGGAGTACCTGCAGAGTTTCCACAATTCAGATATAAAAATCTATTTAGAGAGCTAAGTGAAAGATGAGTGTGCCAGAAAGGCCATCATTAACACGATCTGATTCACTGCAGGGTTTCTCAACTCTGAGAAGAAAGACATATTTTTTTATGTTGATGATTGATCAGAAAAGAAAAATTCTTGAAGGCGAGATGACAAGAAAATGGCCCAATAAAATGATTACACTATTAGTTGTATCCTTTCGGATTTTGGAGGTAATAAATAACGTACTTAAAAAAATACTTTAAAATGTTGAGTTTTTATACAGCTATTTTTTTTCTACAAGTGAACTATTGTAACTCTCTTGGGTAAATATTCTTCTTCTTTCTGCATTTACCTTCAGGGGTCACCATAGCAGGTCAGTTTCTTCCATCTAACCCTATCTGCTGTATCTTCTTTGGTCACGCCAACTATCTTCATGTCTTCCTTCACTGTATCCATGAACCTCCTCTTTGGCCTTCCTCTAGTCCTCTTTCCTGGTGGTTCCATATCCGGCATCCTTCTTCTTATGTACTCTCTCTCTGTCCTTTGTGCATGTCCAAACTATCTCAGTTTCGCCTCTCGAACTATTATCCCCAAAACCTCTAACATGTGCTGTTCCCCTGATGTACTCATTTCTAATCCTGTCCATCATGGTCACTCCCAGAGAGATCCTCAGCATCTTCATCTCTGCTACCTCCATATCTGCTTCCTGTCTTTTCTTCAGTGCTACTGTTTCTAGACCAAAGAGCATGGCCGGTCTCACCACGGTTTTGTACACTTTCTTGGGCAAATATTAGAATTCATTATTTAATTTCTCCTCCTGGACTACAATTTGCTGCAGTGGTTAGCACAGTAGCCTCAAAGCGAGAAGGTTGGGGTTTGAATCCCGGAACAAGGCTGTACGCTTAAGCATTCTCCGGATACTCTGGTTTCCTGCCACCATCCAAAAACATGCATGTTAAATTGACTGGCGACTATGAAATTGTGTGTGCCCCCACAGCAGACTGGCGAACGGTTCACAGTATCTCCTGCCTCTTGCCTTAAATCAGCTGAGATGGGCTCCGGCATATACAGTATATATTGTACACAGATCCAAGAACTCCGCACTTGGTGTTTAAGAAAAAAAAAGTAAATTGAACTGTCCCTGTCTGATTTTCTTTTCAAAATTAGCCAAATTTATACTTTGCGTTTCCTTCATAATTCTAAAACGGAACTTTATGTCTACTGACTTGATGTTTGACATAATTAAACATATTCCTTCTTCATTTAACAAACTGTTCTTATAGTAAACAGGCAGAGATTGACTTTTAGGAATGAACTACTCTGTCTCCTGCTTTGAGGTTGCTGAGGTAGCCAAAATGGCCCTCGATGGCAGGGCCCTGAGGATCCCTTAAGGCATAAGATTTTGTGAAACTGTCTTGTACAAGGAATCAATGTAGAATGAGAGACTGAATAATGAAGCATTTGTAGTGATTCCACTTAATTTGCAGGGTTGACATTAGTAAAGTATTATTAAAAAGGAGCAGGGCCAAAAGTAGAAAAGCCATGTATAATAGTCCATGCATCAATGGTTACCCTAAGACTGATATTAGAGTTGAAAGCAGCTGCATGGAAATTCTCTCCAGTGTCTTCTGGTGGAGGAAGGTACACCCTGAATTGCAAAAGTTTATTCCATTACACCATATGACTTTCACCTTTGTGACAGATTTATTTTGTTTAATTATGGATATACAAATGTGATGGGTAAAATATTTTATGGTATGAATTTCATGGTTTCATTCAGTATGTTTTACATATGTGAGTTTTTAGCATGTTTTAACTGTTTTAATTGTTTAACACTAGAAGGACTCCACCTGTTGCCAAGAATGGTTGCAGTCCCTAATTGTTTTTAAGGGGCAGCTGGAGGCAGAGAAAGAGGAGCAAAGAGAGAGTTAGAGAGCCGAGAAACTGCCAAAGAATCAGAATCAGAATCAGAATGCTTTTATTGCCATGTCAGTGAAAAATATCAGAGACTAGGAACTTGTTCTGGTACTGGTGTGCAAACATATAAGATAAAAATAATAAAAATAAAATAAATAAAAATAATAATAATAAGAGAAGGGGCTTGCGCAGCAGGCTTGTAGAGGTAACGACTGGGAGGGACTAGGCTCCATCCCCAAAACACAGTGTGCCAAACCAATCTCATACAGTCTTGTAGGCAACAACAGTCTAGGTGAGAAAGTGCCCGTAGGAGGTGGTCTGGGTGAGGCTTGAGTAATGTCGTTGACTTGAGAAATTACTCTTTTTTTATGGTCTGTGACTCTGGTTTCCTGGTGCTCCCTGCCCAATCCTGAACCGCATTTGGTTACGCACACATACTTTTATTTTTAAAAGTATGTATATATACATACTGTACATATATATATTGACATAAATATGTATGTGTGTCTATAAAACTCACGTTTGTGGTAGCATTAACTTGGTCTGACCTGTCAGTGTGATCTATTTGTGGGAGTATCAGAGGGTCTCAGCTGTTGGAGTGATGCAGGACTCTATCACCCCCTCCCCCAAAACCTCCACCCAACTTGCCGTCTCATTTGACACCAAATTTAGTCCCACCTGAGCATCCGTCACTCCGATCATGCATCAGCCTGCCACCTGAGTCCCCTCTCCCTCGCTCACGTTACATTATCAACATTTAGCTTCTTTCATTTTACAGTAAAAAAAAAAAAACACATCTGCAGAGAATAAAATGGTTCACAAGCTTCTGTCCGGATTGTTTTTCATACACATTTGATCAAAACCATGCTTTCTTTTTACAATAAAAGATTGTCTGTACCAAAAAGGCCCAAGGATGAACTAAAATTTTGCTAGACAGTTTTAAGCCACACAGTTAAAATTCCAATTGTTATTTGTTGCCTTTTGAAGTAGTCTAAACATCAGGTGCTATCTGATATTTGTTTGGTCCTAAATTTAACTTCAACTCGGATTCAAAAACACAAGACAGACAAATCATTTGGCTGTCACCACATTGTTAAATTATCTCAATTCAACTTCTCATAAAAGACACATGGAATGATTCATATGTCATGCATGAATTTTCCTCATCCGTCTCAAAAGAGTTATCGGGCTATTTCCAAACAATCTGAAGTCCATCGGTTTGCAGACAGAACATTGAATCACTTTTGGAAAATATTCAGAGCAAATGTTGATAGGCTAGTTTGATTATCAGTGTTTTATAGGAAAAAAGAAGAATTATTAGCATAATTGTAAAGTACTAATGAGAAATTATAATCAAACAACATGATCAAGAACAAGAACAAACTCAACCTATGGGTAGGCTAAAAGTTTACAACAAAAGGTCAGTCAGTCAGTCAGTTAGTCACCTTCTTAACCGTCTATCCCTTTCAAGGTTGCAAGGGGGAGAGGTTGGGGCCATTTCTGGTTGATACAAGGCGTGGGGCAGGGTACACCTCGAACAAGTAGCCAGTCTGTAGCGGGACAACAAAATGTTCTCCATAATTCTTTGGAAAGACAACATTTTGTCACTCCTGTGCAAAATTCAACAGTTTCTATTGTTGTAGGAAATTACGACCTCTTCATCTTTGACTAAACGTAAAACTGCGGATGGCCAAATTTGCCAAAAAAAAAGTTATCTTGGACTGACAGGACTCTTCCTTTCTATAAAACACAGCACTTGGCAACATGGTTTAGATACTAGAATCTAAACAAATGATCAAGTTTCTTAATTATTAGGTTTTTTTCTCTTTTAATTTCTAGCATATGCTCTAAAATTATGGTCAAATTATCCTTATCAATACTCAGCTGAATGATGCAGTTTTTCTCTTATGATGTTCAGTATCCATCTTGATCATCTTGATGATCCTGATTTTATTTGTGCCATCAGAATGGCACAAAGCAGCAGAGCTTGTTACAAGTAACTGGTATCTCACATGGAAAGTTATCGTACATCTCATGTGTGTCTTAAGCATAAAAAAAAAATTAAAAAAAATAGTACTTTTGTTGAATTACAAGCAGGATAGTCCAGGAATAATTGTCTTGTTTTACTGTAACTAAGTCCAAAAAAGACATCATGTTCTTCTATGTGTCTCTGTCACATGCATGTAGTTTGTTTAAACACAAAAAACGGTGACAGAGATTTTATTCTATGTTAACATGGGATTTATTACAATGTAATAAAACACTTTGGGAAATATCATCTGATACCAGGGTAAAACCCCTTGAAGATGTAGGTTAGTTACTGGGAACAAAGAAAGTAAATATGACAAAAGATCTATGCGACCAAAACTTTGCTGTGCAAAAATATTTGTTCAACATAACTTGTTGACATAATTGCTCTTAAAAAAAAAAAGGAAGGAAAGAAAGAAAGAAAATAATTTAAATTTGGGCATGATTTGTTATTAAAAAAAAAAAAATTGATAAACTATGCATTTGGCACCTTCATTGTATTTTTTTGTAATATGGTCACCGTTTTGTCACTAAATTACTTTGACTCGGACATTTTTAAACAGCACATTTGCTGACAAAGTGTGGCAGCTTTAATGTGTCCAAAAAGCATTTATGAACTTCTGTTGATGCATATGTGCAGTGTATCTTGTGTTAGAAAGACTTCTTTAGTCCGTGTACGCTTTCAATTCTTTAATAATTTCTAATTATATAAAAATGTAGTTTTTTGTGTTAAAAAAATACATATATTTTTTTTTTGTGTTTGAAAAGTGCTTTACAATAAAGTTTGATTTGATGTTAATGCTTGACAATACAAACTGCTTTTCTCACATTTTCAATGGTCAAGAAGTACGTTATTTCACAATTACATTACAAATCAAGCTAGGACTTCATTCTAGAGTCTGAAGAACTAAATCTGCGGAAGACCTTGCTTGCACCTCATTCAACAGGACTATCATCCCAGCAAGGCTACAGCACACCATATTAAAAGCAATTTAAATTCAGTCCTTCCCACACTGTCATATGCTCATACTTTAAATTTCAGCAAGTCCATGTCAAGGTAAATACGACGACTTGTTGGCTTGTCATTGGCTGATTGAATATTGGTGTTAACAAGGAGCTGGGCAGGTAGACCGGAAAAAGAGTCGGGTGAGTGTGGATATAAAATTTGTTTGCGTGTATTTCAACGTGTTGTCAGTGTTTTTTGGTGTAGGAGTAAACATTTGTCATTTTTATCAATAAATGTCTTCTAACCATGAGACAGAATTGAGGAAATAAATATACTAAGTAAAAGTTCGGAAAGGTTGCACCACAAATCAGACTGCCATAATCCTAGCATCACCTCATTACCTTCAGGTCGTCCCCATTATCCAGCAATCTTTTAGCAGACTGTCAGAACATGTTAGGGGTCTCACTAAGCTGTATATCCAAGGCTTCATTCATTAACTAATTGGTTGCTGGAAACCTGGGTTCATGTAGCAGAGATGTAATCTCTATCACCTCGTTCTTTGGCGTAGGCTGTCTGGTTCATTCGCATCTCACAGTGTCACAAACAATGACTTCACTTCGATTCCTCTTATTGTAAAAACAGGCAATCATCAGTGTAAACCAGGGCAGATAGTTTCAGTCTGCTCCAGCAGTTCTGGTCTGATTTATTTCACTTTGTATCCTTTACTGGAAAACCCTGCTTGTTAGCTGCTAATGGGCTAATTACATCTCAGCAACCAGTCCAGTTAGTGGTAGAGGTGCTGGTTTCAGTTAAAGATGGTATAAAATCACCATAAAACTGGCACGGTTCACGGTCGCAACAAACGCAGCGGCTTACAAGAAACAAGTCTGTGAAACGATGCAGCTGATGTGACACATGGAAGTTAGACTTTGACATCAGTTTGAAAAATAAAGTCCTCTGATTTTATGATGGTAAAAACCATCGAAATGGATGTGGGTTTTATTTCTGGCATTCCGAATGACAACAATCACAAAAAAAGTATCTAATAAATATAACAAGTATACTTAAACAAGCTGACGTTATATTTTGCAGAGCAAAAATATCTGGCGCCATCAACTGCAGGTCTTCACTGTGTCACTGCTGAATCCCGTCTAACACAATACAAGGAGTAATTGTGTAAAAATCAGTGGCTGCTGAATCCACTCAAACTGAATCAAATATATCGAAGCAGACATATAGTGAGAACTGAAGTAAAAAAATAAATAAATCCCCAGATCAAGCAATTTTTGCTCCTGAGTACTTAGTATACTGTACCTCATTGCTTAATGGCCAAGAGAATGACTTGTGCCTTAAACATGGCTTTCAGATCTCGTGGTGGTCTGTTAATAAAACATACGTCAGATTTGAATGTGATACAGTTGATGTGCATCAAAAACCTATGCGAGAGGAGTTTCTCCAAAATTGGATGTGGGCACAACACACATAAATAGGTCTTTAGATAAAGAGAAGTGTCATCAGGTACCTTCAATCTCACTCCCTAGAAACGACAGTTAGAAATCTGGGAGTAATAATGGACTCAGACTTTAACCTCAACAGTCACATCAAATCAATTACATGAACAGCCATTTACCACCTTAAAAACATTGCCAAAATCAGAAGTTTGGTGTCTAAAACAGATTTAGAGGTTCTTATCCATGCATTTGTTTCCAGTAGATTAGGTTATTGCAACAATCTACTTACTGGTCTGAAAAAAAGGGCCTTAAAACAGCTGCAGTTCATTCAAAATGCTGCTGCTCGAGTCCTAAGAAGAACTAGAAAGTATGATCGCATTAGTCCTGTGCTCAAGTCTCTGCACTGGCTTACTGTGGCTCAGAGAATAGACTTTAAAGCTGCTCTGCTTGTGTTTAAGTCTCTTCATGATCTAGCACCAAATTACATCTGTGAAATGTTAGTACTTTATGAAGCATCTAGAACTCTGAGGACTTCTGGGGCCGGCCTCCTTCTGCCTACTGTCAGGACTAAACATGGAGAATCTGCATTTCAATTTTATGTTGGCAAAGTCAGGAAAAAACTTCCTGAGGCCGTGAGACAGTTAAAGTCGTATAAATAATTGTGCTATACAAATAAACTTGCCTTGCCGGGCCTTTACCAGCAACTAATTTAGTGTAGCTGAAAAACAACCATATCAACACAAATGTGTCAATGCTTTGAAAACATTTTGTGTTGATAATCTGCACACACAATAGAGCAAACTCATTGGACAATCAAAGATGAGTCCACATGGTCAAAGTAAGGAAACTACACACGACACATTAGATTAAAAGGCAAATCAGTCCCAGTTGACACCAAGGAAGTCCTGCGGACTGCAGTCAGACTGGCCATCAGTATGGTACAAATTTTGTTAAACAATGAAGTGAATAAGATTCTGAGTGTCCGCAACCGTGATGATGAAGTGAAGAAGCGGCACTTCATTGTTTGGCTGTTGATCATCTGAAGCACCATCTTAGACAATATGTGCCCACATGTAGAATTTCAGATTTTTTGTGGCTAAGAACAATTGTTTTTGGGGTATCTAAAATTGGAGTTCAGACAACAAAACCTCTATTCAAGAGTATTGTTCTGCTATGAGGGAGCTTTCAAAAAGGGTTTGAAGGGAGTAGGTATTCTTAGAGGTAGCTACCCCTTTGGGGACAGGAGCCACAAAATCTTGATTTGACATCCCTGATCTCGATGTAGCAGTGGACCTTGACTTAATTACTCTCATGACAAATCAAAATGATTTTCGGAGCAAAGGTTTATTTGTTAGGGCTCCTCGTATAAACATATTTGCCAGAGAAATTGATGAAGTATTTAGAATTTCTTAGACTTTAAATGGAAGACTTTCAAACATGAATCCTATTAATTTTTTGACAGTTCTCATTTTAGGCCTGTGATTTATGCGGACTGGAGCAAGCATTAGCAAGGTCCAGTCCAGCAATCTTTGGACTGGAAAGTTATCCGAACTTCTCAGTTCGGAAAACTGGGGGGTGTACAGCTGGGATGTTGAAAAGGGAAGGGTTCTGGGGGGTGTACAGCTGGATACATCCCAGCTGTACACCCCCCAGAACCCTTCCCTTTTCAACACAATCACATTGGTCTTGCACCACGAAGCACCCACATTCATTTCTGCTGAGTCTCTCTCAGCAGGGCTGTAGAGACAGAGTCATCCTTTTGTCAGCAAAGGTTAATAATTTTGCACCAACTCTGCAGGACCCGTCTCGCCACTAACGCTATGATTTAATCAAGCGAAAGGAGAGGTGAAGCTCAGAAATGAGCTGCCAGCTATGCCTGGATCACATGGAGTGGCAGAAAAGACACAGGGGTGATGGACATGTGGGGACTGGAAATGAAAGCAAATAAAGATGATGTCGGGAAAGAATGAAAATAAGGACTGTCATTAGAAGTCAAATTTGTTGGTTTTCTTTTCTTAATTTTGATAATTTGAGAATGCAATGTTGTAAAATATGCCCTGATTGTTTTATTTATATCAAACCATTCTTAATGTACTCCGTGGTATTTTTTTTTTGTTTTTTTTCCTTCTATCCTAAAACGATAAATGCTAACGCATTACTGTTCATGTGCATTGACCCGTGATAATGACTACCAAAAGTTTAATATTTTATTCTGAAATTGTAAAATAGAAAAAATGAGCCTTAATCATTTTTTAGAGTTCTCTGAACAGCGGGGCGACTCTGAGTCCCCAACACTGTAATTTTAAGTTTTTCTTCTTTGGAAGAGTGCTTTTTAAATAGTTCTGCATAATTACTCTGTCCTTTTTTGTCTTTAATTAAAAAAAAAAAAAAGGATAGTGGAGAAAAATTTTGATGAATCACCGTACAATTAAAATTTGCAAAAAGTATTTTATAAGCAATTTGACTTTTATTTTTTTTTACTATTGAATTACAATTTTATTTACATAATTGGGCAAAATTGAAGATCTATAAAAAATAACGTAAAGTAACATATTGATGTTTTTTATTTTTGAAAAAAATAATCTGACTTGTATTACTTCAGGCTTGATGCATATGTAACATAAATCAACTTTTTACGGCAGTTAATGTACCTTTTGCAATTTTGTAGTTGAGATTTGAATAAAATTACACAAAGGTTTGCAGATTCCAATGAAAATGATAAATTTAGAAATGTTAAATAACCGAGGCAGCAAGCCAAAGGTTTGAAAACATAATGAGCATTTGGTTTGTAAATGTGACGCAGTTCAAACCAGTCTCGGAAAAATTAAAAGAAGTTCAAAACAATATGAAATCAAGAAATTCAGTATATTCCTAAATGATCGTAGTGGACCACCTTCTTATCGTAACTTTCAGTAATTCAAAATATCAATATATGCACCTTTGATCATCTCCAACTTCTTTTGATGAATACAGTATTAAAATGCATATTTATCTTGACATCTTTACTTTTTCAGTGCATATTTTGACTTTAAAATATTGAAATATGTTTGATTTGGTCCTCTTCCAAGTAGAGGAGTTTAAATATCTCGGGGTCTTGTTCACGAGTGGGGACAGGATGGAGTGTACATCGGCAGATGGATTGGGCAGTGTCTGCAATAATCAGGACACTTCATTGGTCCGTCATGGTAGACAAAGAGCTGAGCCAGAAAACAAAGCTTTTGATTTGCAAGTTGGTCTACGTTCTCACCGTCACCTATGGTTGGTAACTATGAGTGGTGACCAAAGAACAGGATCCAGATACAAGCGGACGAAATGAACTTCCTCCACAGGGTGGCTGGGCTCTCACTGAGAGATAGAGTGAGGAGCTCTGCCATCTGGGAGGAGCTCGGAATGGAGCAGTTGCTGCTCTGGGTAGGGAGAAGCCATATGGGATGATTCGGGCATCTGGTTTGGTGGCCTCCAAGCACCTCACTGGTGCGGTGTTTCGAGCACATCCAATCAGGATGAGACCAAGAGGTAAGCCCCAGACACGCTGGAGAGCCAATGCCTTATAGCTGGCCGGGGAATGCCTTGGCGTCCTTAATTAGCAAGAGGATACAGCCTGGGTGAGGGAAGCCTGGGCTTACTGTCTGAGGCTGTTGCCCCCACCACCCAACCCTGGATAAGCGGAAGACAACAGAATGGAATGTTTGATTTGGCTGATCTGATATTTTTGGTCTAAATTTGTCAGACAGCAGTTGCAAACTTAAGTTTGTTGGCAAAGTGACACTATGTGTTTCCAGACTGTGGTAAGTCTCTTCTCCTAAATTTTACAGTATGTGCTCTTGTAGAACCTCCCCATAGATTAAATTATTTTAATAATGCAAACAAATCACTGAGTGGTTCTACTTTCTCTCATCTACACCCAGAGGACAGACCACTCCTTGAACTTTGATGCTTCCCTATGTGAGGTTCATTCTTGGCATGGATCTCTGGTTGGCTTACTGTGGAAGCAAAAATGACTCCCTCTCACTTCTAAAACAAAATGTTGGCAGAAAATCTGCCCTTTGTACCAAAAAGAGAGAAAAGCCTTGGATGTGCCCAACTTGAGAGATGTGCATTGACCTGCGATAATAACACTGATGTGTTTGATCTTTTGAAACACAGAGGAAAATATGGCTTGGTGAACTCTCGGGACATAATCAAACTTCTAACCTCAGTAATGTAAGTATCTTTCAACTTTGTATCATGTCGATCGGAAATATTTCCTATTGGTTTGACTATTTATGGTATATGTTTTTAGCAATCAGTGGTTGTTTTGCGGTTACCAATTAGTTTTACCATGACCGGGGAAAACTTGTACCCTACACTCCACAAGTTTCACAGCTCTTATTTGTAGCGTTGGAAATTTCTACAAATAATGCACAAATCAAACCCACAATGTTTTTGAAACACATTAAAAATATGTTATCAAGAGTGTAGAATGAAAAATAAATTGAAAACAGTTTACCCGGGGGCAGCACAGTGGCCAGCAAGAGGTTCCCGGTCCTTCCTCTGTAAAGTTTCCTTTTTCTCTCCTTGTATGCATGGGTTTAATCTGGGTGCTCCGGTTCACTCCCACTCTCCAAAAACATGCATGTTAGGTTGATTGTTGATTGGCCCCTGTGAAAATTGCCCCTAGGAATGAGTGTGTGTGGTTCTACAACAGACTTGGGACCTGTTCGGGGTGTATCTTGCTCGCGCCTGAAGTCAGCCTGGATAGAGTCCAGCACCCCCCGCGACCCTGTCAAGGATGGACGGTTTAGAAGACGAAACGAACCAACTTACCAATCAAAAGTGGACTACTAGCTAAATAAACGTACATATTTATTAAATGTGATGCCATTCGCCATTAAAGAAAACATTCTCAGTCTTCAGAGCCAAATATGAATTTACGGCACAATCAAATCCACTCTTAGGCAGTAATCTGTCCAAAAAGGTTCAAAATGCACTGCACTGTTTGTTTATTTATTTATTTATTCATAGTGACTTCACTTTTTTATTATTAAAATATACTATTTCCATCATTCAAAACTGTAGGCATATTGTTTTGGGCTCAGAAAAGAAATACAATTGTGGGAACAGGAGAAAGGTCAATGTACTTGAGCATAAGAGTCACAGAAAAGGGATTTTACTGACTTCTAAACTAGAAAAAGATAGATTTACATCTTTGTAACCTTTAAATTTGAATAAATTTATAATATTTTTTTGTGATCTATTTTCTCAATCTCTAAGATATCTCACATAAACACTTCAATAAAAAGCAAAATGAAAAACAGAATTTAAAATTAAACCAGTCAGTAAATCTCTAATCTAGAAAATGAATGAGCATCATTTCCTGAATAAAACCCTATTGCTAAAAAAGAAACAGTCCTAAATTATCATTAGTCTCTCCTTGTTGCAGGAATAAAATAGAAAATAATATCCAATAACACAAATCAACATATTAAACAGTCATTACATTTACGGTTTACGGTCTGTACCGCCTGCATGAAGGGATTATGTTTTAAATTAGCAGCACGCTTCTTTAATATGTTTTCACACACCTTGTTTGGGTCTGTAAAGTAATCTTCCCTTCTGGTTCAGGCTGATAAATGGGCTGCAATTTTATGCTAAAGTGCCTTTTTGTGCATCTCTAAATAAAAATTAATAACTGTCAGGTTAATGGAAAGATTAATGAATCCAAAGTGTAACCCTGCAAGTTAACATAATGCATATTTACATGAAAAACAGGCCTAATTCCTTAGAGCAGAGCGCTTCTTGGCAGAGGGGGCGAACCGTATTTAGCATTGGTATCTCTGCCACCTCCTATCAGCCGAGGAGAGGCTTTATCAGCTCTGCAGCTACGACTGGATGAGACTATCTCCTTAATACAGAAAGCAAACTGAAAATGCTGTTTTATAAATATAAATTCATACACTATTAAAAAAAAAACTAGTTTGTAGTTGGCTGAGTAAGTATTTTCTTGGTCTCTTTCTGTACCATTCTCATTGATCATGAGAAAACAGAATTTACTGGGACTGAGATTTCCATTTGTATGGATCTCTGGAACATGTGCCAGAGTTGTTAAAACACAAATGAAGTCCCTCCACGACTAAATCATGTGTTTGGCCAGTCATAGTTTACCTTTCAACCGGTGGGAGCATTCAATTAGAGAAGCAGTCCGCTTTGATTGATCGAGGATGGATGTTTGAAAGTTATCCAAGTTCTTCACTTTGATCGAGCGAGAGGCTCAACTCCATGATCTGTCCTCTGAGACTTTTCTTATTCTCATCATGTGGAAACTTAAAGATTTTCTTAGTCTCTCAGCTTGACAAATTACAGTCCATTTGACAATCCCAGGATATCTTATCGCTCCATCACAAAGTTTAGTTTGTAAACAAATAATGACTGATGATGATACCAGAAACAGGAGTAAGAAAACTACATGAAGGATGGATCGGAGGAAAAAGAATACAAGACACAAAAAAGAGATGAAGTGTAACATGCCACTTGTTCGTTTTGTTTTTCCAATATTTAAACAGATACAAACTTGACTCAATTTCTAAGAAAAGTGTTCAATTAAATATCAGCAAATTTAGCTTGGCAGCTGGGTATTTGAAGAAATCAGCAGATGGGATTCATCCTGACGAAAATGGGCAATGGCTGATGAAGAGGCGAGAGAAATCAGAGATGAGATGAAAGCCGTACGACGGGAAAACAAGGAGTCAATAACGGGCGATTTGAATACATCAAGCACGGAGAAGACACCTTAACACTTTCTCCCAGCATTGGCACTGTCATGGCACCCTTTTGTAGTGTAAGGCAGCGCACAAATTTCATCGGTGAGGGATGGATAAAGTACACATAATTTTGAATAAATTCTTGCTAAAATGATGAAATGCAACATTTTAAAATAATTGTTATTAGAGCTGAAGTGTTAAGGGCTCCAAAATTGAATTGACCTTCAATTGACCTTAAATGCCAGCCAATTCTTATTGTGAAGTGGCAAATCAGTTGGTGCTTTTTACCTATTTTTTTATTATTTAAGTTCCATAACATATGAAAATTAAATCCTATGGGGAAAACTGAGTCGCCCACATTGGAAACATTTGTGGTTTATGAGTGTCAATCCAGAAACGCCAGCTTAAATTACGCAGAACAGGAGGGTTTAAAATATTGTTTCTGAACCAGTGAGGGGAGTATGTGCAAGTGAAGAGTATCATGTGAGAAAAACATACATTTTTCTCAATATGATGGCAAACAGATGTTGTGTTCTTCTGATGAAGTGTTGTTAAAAAAAAAAAAGTCATTCATATTCTTGAATCTCAATACTTTTCATCGGACCACATGCAAAACATGAAAAAAGAAAAGAATCATGTCCTGCTTAGTTTCAGAAAACGTTTAAATTTTTATGTGCTTAAAATTGATTCCGTTCGTTCTGTCATCTTCCGCTTGTTCCGGGGTCGGGTCGCGGGGGCAACAGCCTCAAACGGGCAGCCCAGGTGTCTCTCTCCCCGGCTGCAGCCTCTAGCTCACCCGGAAGGATCCCAAGTCGTTCCCCGGCCAGCTGTGAGACATAGTCTTTCCAGCGAGTCCGGGGTCTGCCCCTGGGTCTCCTCCCGGTGTGACGTGTCCAAAACTCCTCGCCTGTGAGGCGCTCGGGGGGGCATCCCGACCAGATGCCCGAATCACCCCATCTGGCTCCTCTCAACCTGGAGGAAGAGCGGCTCGACACTGAGCTCCTCCCGGATGGCAGAGCTCCTCACCCGATCTCTGAGTGAGAGCCCAGCCACCCTGCGGAGGAAGCTCATTTTGGCCACTTGTACCCGCGATCTTATTCTTTCGGTCACCACCCACAGCTGGTGACCATAATCTTAGAAAATCTTAAAAAAAAAACCAAACAAGATTGATTAATATACAGTGAGTCCTAAATTGAAACTTACAATCAAATTTCTGCTGTCCAACATTATTAAGCAGATCAACAATTCTCAGAAATGATAAATAAATATGCTGTGAGGTTTTAAGAGAAAAGGACAGCGTTTCAATCAATGATTCAAAGAACATTTCTCTTGATTAATAAGAGAATAAATCGTTTTAATTTTCTCCATTTCCCAAAGACTGTTTTAGGTCATCGCCTGGAAGCCAAAGGTCATGTTGCCGCTTAATTAACGAGATGTTTGCGTGAGCCCCGCACAGCATCTACACAAAATGAAGAAGACAGGATACCACGAGATGTGAAACCAGGGGTCCTATCGGTTCTTTCCCGCCTGAAGATGAACTGTCTCTTCCTTCATAGAAGATTCTTTCTGACTTTCTTTGACCGAGGATCAAGCATACCATGGCTTACAGGCTGTTTGCAAGGACTTAATCTGGAGTTATGAGAGATGGGGAGGAGAGTAGGAGGGTTTGTTTGGACGGTGGACACAAGGGGCGGCTGTGGCTGTTGTTTTTGCTGCTGATGTGGGTCAGTGCTGATAAATGAAATGGATGAATTTCTTGCCTTTTGTAATTTTCATTGTCCTCTGGGAAATAATGTGAAGCTTTCAATATTGTTGCAGGTCTGTTTGCTTGGCAAAGACTCATTACACTGGATATTACTGTGGCAGGAGCTCATGAGGTAGCGTGTGGACCTCCAATGAAAATATTGATGACCCCGAGGCCGAAAAAAATTATAACATGAACACTTCAAAAGAAAAGTTACAAACAAGTTGAACCACAAGAAAAAAAAAATCAGTTTGAAATAAATCATTTGTAGCTTAAAATACACTTGATATTAATAAAAATAAATTAATAGACAAAAAAGATGTTTTAGATGTAATCACAATAATTTGGAGGTAAGTAAAGCAAGCTGAAAGAAAGTGAAACAAGATTGAATACATTAGTCACTAAATTGTTTTTTCATTCAATCAATCTGTGCAAATATGGGTTGTTTCCATGTCCGAGTGTTGAGCCGACCAGATGGACCAAGTTTTTCCAATGTTGGTGATCTTCGGCAAGTTGTTCTGCTTTCTCGATGGCAACTTTGAGTAGTTGGGGGTCGGCTGCGATTATATCAAGCTATTGGGTTAAAAAAAATAGGATGTTACAAATAAATAAATTAATTAAACTGTACTTAATACAAAGTATGTCCTAATATCACAACACAGTTGTGTCAATGGGCTTCAAACCGTAAATTGAATGAAAAATCACACCTGAAATGAACAATAGTACGGTGTTGAGGTAAGCTTGAAACACTCAGGACATCCCTGCCCTCAGACAGTCCTCTATGTTAGAAAAAAAAATCTAAAACCAAACGAACAAAAAAAAATGATGTGGAGACGAAGTAGAATGAATTCTCAAGGAGATTCAGATGGAGGAATGATTCCTTCTCAGAACATATTCAAAGTAGAATTCTTGATACTTTGTGCAGCTTCTGCTGAAAAGACCTTGACCAAAGGTTTGACAATTGGTTAAGGTGAGCCTATTGGGAATTCACCATTGTCTTTCTGAAATCTGCGATATGGATGCACAAGTGGTCTGGTTGAATTCCATATCTTCTTCTTCTCGTTTCGGCATTTTTCTTTTGAAATTTTTCCCTGGTTGAGATTCACGTACTTAATATTAATATCCTAACTCCAGATATACAGAGTCAGTTTCTCCATAACATCTGATTTGAAAGAAGAACAGAGAGTTTATTTTGAGTGTGTAAACTCAGGCAGCAAATTTTATCCGCCCGGTAGACATTTACTTCTGAGACTCGATGTCTTTTATGTTGGATGGAAATACTAAAAACACTATCAAATGTGGAACATAATGCTGAACAAGTCTGAATTTCACATCACTGAATAAATTCTAAAAATGTGTCTTCGCGTATTTTACTAAAAGAAAATGACTCCCATAAGGAACTTGAACATTTGCAAAAAGATTTTGTTTAGAAAAAAAAAAAAATCCTTGCTATGTTGTGGATTTTTACTCTCAGTATCAAAGAATTTGTGAATGAATGACGTCATCTTCGAATCAGAGAGTTGATTATTTATCTGATAAAATTACAGCTTTGATAAACTTTTCTTTGACAAATTTTTCTGTGAGCCAAATGTTTGTGGCACACTATTTCAAATTCTTTTTCAATCACAGAAAATTTCCTGTTCAGAGTCTTTAAAAGATTCCTGATAAAACTAGAGAAAATTGAAGAATTCCATAAGTTCCATAATCGATTTTTTTTGATAATCGATTTTCTCGAATTTCTTAATGTAAACCATTGAGAGTAGTAACAGTCCACAGCTGTCCAGTTTTTTTTTACATTTGCTAACATCGCTTAGTAAAATAGATTTTGCTAAAGCAATACCTTTTATGTAAAATTTAAAACGCTCAATGCCTCAAATAATTGTTTACACTATACAGAACAGTTCAAGACGTCAATGAGAAATAATGTGAAAAAAAAAATAGAGAACGTTTTTAGACTTTACTTTAACATACATGATCCCTTTATTTTAACGTACTTCATCCCTCAAATGGGAAAATTTCTCTGCTGCATTGCACCGCAGCAGGCTGCCACGACGCCAATGGTGGGTTAGGTGTCATTCCCTCAGGACTTAGACATAGATCCAGGGGGAATTGATGCCGATTCTCCCGGTCTATTGACAGACATTCTACCACTGAGCGAATGCCTCTTCCATTTATATTTCTTTCGTACAACAAACTCATGTCAGCAAATGATTGATTCTAGTGATGTAGACATAATCAAGATTACCAAATATATTAATTCTATATATACCGTATATATATATATATATATATATATATATATATGTATATATATATATATGTAATCAAAAGAAGAAAGAAATTGGCTTTGATACTGTATTTTCATTGAGGCTGTTCATTTTGCTTTTGTAGATACCTTTAGATCCGATTCAGACAGTGTTGTAAAAACCCTCATCAGCCATGTATAAATTACAGCTCTGAACAAACAACACTTTTGTTAGTTCAGTAGTTCACATTTCCAGTGACTTCTTAGTCAAAGCCCAAAGAAGGTACCATGGTGTCCAGTAAAGAGTCTAGCCTGACAATTACTTCATACTGTACACATGGATACAATTTACGTAATTATGTAACATACTGTGTTGGTAGATTAGACGCACGTTTAAATATCAGAGTAGATATTTAGAGTAATTTTAAAACCTGTGAAAGTATTCCTTATCTAAACTGATTTCCACTGTGGAGCGGTAAAATGGAGGGTCTTCATATCTACTGATTTGCATCTGGCAGACTTTTATTCAGATTAGATATGCCTTAATTTCTGCTGAGCAAAGATAATTACACACTTAAAGTGGTGGAATAAAAGGTGACTTTAGAAAGCAGTGATGGCGCAGCATGTCAGATGAAAACAGTTTCCAAGCTGATACAGTCTGCAAATCATGCCAGATGGTCGGAATTATTAGAGCCAGTCTTTTCCTGTCTGTACCCAAAGTCAAGAAAATACACATGAAAGACACTTTTTATTTAAATTGCATTTTTGAAAAAAGTTAGAAATAATGAGAAAAATATCAGCTTTTGGAGGCTGAGTGTGGATGAAGGTATTGTATAACGAAGGTATGTTTTCTTTCACACAAAAGCATAATGCCTTGGACCAGATTTGTGTCCAAAGCAAAGTAATCAGCATAAAAAACTTATAATTTTTCTTCATTCTCATTTTATTTCTACCACAGTAGATCTGAACATGCGAAAAATGAAATGCTCATATTTTGAAACAAGAAAGTACAGTATATAGATACGGGGAAGGATGTCCTGGTGGGTAGGACGAGTGTTCTGTAACCAGAGCATCGTGGATTCGATCCCACGACCAGAGTCCATGCTGACGTGTCCTTGGACAAGTCACCAAACCTCTAAATCCTCCTGATGGTGGTTTGCACCTTGCATGAAAGCTTCCACCATCAGCTATAAATGTGTGAATTTGAGTCACAATGTAAAGTGCTTTGAGTACCAACACAGGTGGAAAAGTGCTGTATAAATAGAGCAGTGTATGATTCTTTAATTAATAAATGGATGGATGGATTGGTTGGTTGGGCCAATACATGAATTGGTGGGAGGATGGATAGATTTATCAATTCTGTGAATAGTGGTGTATGAATTTTGAGAGGAGGGAAAAACTCGATTGCCAAGAGTAATCTGTATTTCAAGTAAGTTTTTCTGTTGTCAAATCTTATTTGAATGCATTCAATTCCAACTTCATATTAAAATTTTCAGATATCAACACATTTGCAATGCTGTTACTATTTTGCTCGGTTTTATTTCTGATGCAAAATCAAAGTCTGCAAAACAGAATGAACAGTCAGTGACAAAGGCTTGACTGAATTTCCAATGATCAATGTTGCAGAAATGGTTTTTGCTTGAAAACTCACAGAGGCCGTTAAAATGTTTCCACAATCAAAATCCATCCATGTTTTCTTTATGATGACACTCTACAATAATAATGTTTACCAATTTTTGTTTAATTTGTTTTAAACTGGGTATTAAATGGTCCATTTAAATTTCAAGCCAGCAACATGCCACTCTGAGTTTCTACAATGTTACTTCTTCTTCTTTCGGTTTTTCCCTTCAGGGGTCGCAACAGCAAGTCAGGTTCTTCCATCTAACCCTATCTCCAGCATCTTCTTCGGTCTCACCAACTATGTTCATGCCTTCCATCACTGTGTCCATGAACCTCCTCTTTGGTCTTCCTCTAGACCTCTTTTCTGATGGTTTAAAACCCAGCATCCTTCTTGCAATGTACTCTCTCTCTCTTCTGCACATGTCCAAACCATCTCAGTCTGGCCTCGACAACGATGTTACTCTTATTCTGATATGAACTCATCCGCTTTGAAAAGCATGGCCGACTCTTTGCTCAAGCGTCCATTTTTTTTTCCTGTTTTGTTTGGTAATTAAAAGTTTAACCCTGAACTTATTGTTTCAAATTTAATCAATTTCAATAGACTCTTTGTGAATGGAGGTAGATCTTTGTAAGCTAAAAACTGGGCCTCTAAGTGTGGAGTACAGTTAACTTTGCAGACCACTAATGTGTGGTAAGTTGAATCTTTAAACTCAAAGTTCACACTTCACTGCTCTTTTATTCATTCCTTGTTCCAAATGAACTGTATTTTGCATTCATTTACTCTTTTAAAATTGAGCTCTGTGTGGCATGTGCTGAACATATTTCTACATTTTCTTTCACATTACACTCCAAGCCATTATTACGCACGCGCTCATATACACGTCCACGTACGATACCTCGTGCAGAAAAGCAAACACAGCAGTATCGATCTGAGTTTGTGCATTTGCATTAGCGTGCACACTTTATTCATGTGGACACAGCTTCTCTCTAACTGTTCCCTGCAGTCTAATTCAGATGGAGTCCAGCAGTAAATTTCTAGAGCAAACTGGTGATATTAACCAAATTAAACACTAAATTTAAGTCTGCCTTTTCCTTTTGCTTTTTCCTGCTTTTGCATTGAAAATAAAGTTGGTGTGCAGTCAGGAGGATTTAATGCTAACGCAAGCTAGCTGCAGTAAAAATGTCGCCTGAATAAATATCTCAATTCTTTTGGCTTCCTGCAGCCTTTCGGACTCGAGAGGAAGGAGAGCTGTAAATTCTTAGACTAAGATGGACAGACATGACCTCAGCAGAGTTTCTGAAAAGGAAAAGAGACACTCTCATGTTGAATGAGGGTAAAAAAAATAAACGTAAAACTGCCCGAACTTAAAAAATAAATAAAGAAAACAGGAAGCTGGAAAATATTTGGAAGAATTAGAACATAAATTTTGATTTTTAAGAAGAAAGACCATCGGAGAATGAGATCGCGGATACAATCGGCCAAAATGAGCTTCCTCCGCTGGGTGACTGGGCTCTCACTCAGAGATCGAGTGAGGAACTCTGCCATCCGGGAGGAGCTCGGTGTCGAGCCGCTCCTTCTCCAGGTTGAGAGGAGCCAGATGGGGTGGTTCGGGCATCTGGTCAGGATCCCTCCCGAGCACCTTACTGATGAGGTGTTTTGGGCATGTCCCACTGGGAGGAGGCCCATGGGCAGAACACGGACCCACTGGAGAAACTATGTCTCACAGTTGGCTGGGAATGACTCAGGATCCTTCCGGGTGAGCTGGAGGATGCAGCTGGGGTGAGAGAAGCCTGGGCTTCCCGTGTGAGGCTGTTGCACCTGCGATCCGGCCCTGGATAAGAGGAAGACAACGGAACGGAATGGAAAGAAGAAAGTCATTAACTTTTTTTGTGGGACTTTTAACAAATAATCTTTAACTACCTTTACATCATTGTTGTGAAGAGTTCTCAATCATTCCACTATCACTTTGTTTGCATTGTGACGATAGCAAATTTCGAATCTTGAAAGATCAGTTCATCTATGGCTGGTTCTAAGTAACTGAGCAGGTTAATCAAGATAATTTCAGTGTTACTGACGCCAGTATGGACACACAGACATCCTGAGTGATAAATACTTAAATCTCTTCACTTTAATGCCAAAAATAATTATCTTGTGTTTCTTTTGAATATGTCAAAATGTGACTGACAAATTAAAGTAAAATTAAAAAAAAAAATCTAGTTTCATAACTTCAGTTTTATCCCAGAGCTTTCTGACATCCCTCCAATGACACAACCTCCTGCGCCGACTACTTATACCACTTCTGATCTATTTGGGCAACAGGGACAAAGCTATGCCACATCTTTTGTTCTTACAGATCTCTACATATCCCAGAATCCCCTCCTGAGCAATGCTCACTCACAATCAAACCAAAAATGAGAGCAGAAGCGACTCCATGCTGTGCACCTCCGTGGCTAGGGGAGCTTGAGCTTGAAATAAAAACTTTAGGATTCCTTGCCAGATCAAAAACTGAATGGATAGAAATTCTGAAATGAACAGTTGAACACCACATGATGTCATTTAACACACAGTAACTCTCATATTATTATATATATTAACCCCTCTAATTTATAATTGTCTTACGTGGTGCTCTTTTGATTTTTTTTTTTTTTTTTAACGTAACAGTCTCAAACACGGGCGTTTGTTCTGAGTAAAAATGAACCAAAATGCTTAAAAAAGGGAGAAAGGAAAAGTCGCCCGAACATTTATCTCTTCTGGTCCAACCACAAGTTCACCCTCCATGGGACACATATATTTAATGTGGACCAGATCTTGTTGAACTTTACCACCTGTCCAGATGCAAACATTACTGCTGGCATGTTTCTTTCTCAGGCTTGTGCCAAGCTGGGTTGAAGAGAACCTGGCCAGATGTCACGGAGCTAACAAGCTTGTTATATGTGTGTCATGCACTGAGACTAAATGGACCAGATGGTCAAATTTTGGTTTAAAGGGGAAAAATTGAAATGAAATTCTACTGAAGTTATGACAAAGACAAGTGGAGCGTGATATTAAATCCTAGTAACTAGCTCATTTGTTCATGACTAAAAAAAAAGAATTTTTCAACCATATAACTTAAATTTGTGATTAGTTTTCATGAGTATAATAACGATTATTGAGATTTTATTTTTTAGTTCCCAAATGATTTGTTTGTAGTTTGTTTGGTTAGCATTCCACAAGTAACAAGTTGCTGGTTCAAGCCTCTTCTGGGCGAAGTTTAAGCTGGAACTACCCTGTCTTCATAAAACAGAATGTATATCGTCTTTGTGGCATTGCCACAAACTGGTGACCTATTGAGAGAGTACCCGGCTTTTCTCAAAATAGAACCCAGCCCTTCCTGTGTTGCAGTGTACTTTGATCTATTCATTTTCGGAGCTTATCTCAATTGGGTCACTCAGCGCGCAGGAGCCTATCCCAGCTTGTTACAGTCAAGAAGCAGGTTACAGGGGCGGATCCATGATTTTCTAAGGTGGGGGGGTGTGAGGTCATAGACAAAACAGCTTACTGTATGTGGTGCACCTCGGTATAGGGAGGTATGGAGCATTCCCCCAAACCCCTAAGAGAACATTTTGAAAAATAAGAGCCATTTTCCTGCATTTTGGTGCATACAGTATATTGGCCAAAGTTTATAATAATTAAAGTAGCAAGAACACTTTTTCTTTTTTTGTGGACCTTCCTGCCCCCTGGATCCGCCCTTGGGTTACACCCCAAATAGGTCACCACTTTGTTGTGGAGCATGCTGTTGTGTAATGTAATTTGGGAAAAGATGAAAGACATATTTTTTGTCATTTTTTCCGGGAATTACTGTAGCAAGTTCTTCCACACATGAGCAAGATGCAGATATATAATTAAGTAAAGGCTTACTGCCCGAACTGCACGTGCCACCCCACTTTCAGATTGAATATTATCTGTGGAGTCTTCAAGTATTCTTCTGCTATAGGAGTGTATTCGCTATGTAATGATTTAAGTTTTCATGATCTTCATTTTGCAAAAACAGAACACCCTCACAGGCTTTAATCTACTAATCTATGAAGCAAAGCCGTAACGAGGCAGGTGATTTGCTGTTTGCATTGAAAAGTTTGTCAGTTTTTGTATTAAAACTTGTTAATTATTTTTAAGCCTCAAATTCAATTATCTTGTTTGAGATCAAAGTGAGACTTTTACATAAAAAGTAATTATGTTCTAATGAAAGAACAACACTGAATCATTACCCAATTAACATTAGATGTCTGAACAAATAAAATTCTATTTAATTATGAGACGTAAACACAGTTCGACTTCAGTGTTTTAACAGCTTTCGATCTAATTTGTCTTTCTTTCATTTCGTCATCTGAATCGTCCATTCCTAACGAGGTCGCGAAGGGTGCCGCAGCCAATCCCAGCTGATTTCAGGCAAGAGAAATGGTACACCCATTACAGGTCACCAATTTGTTGCGGGGCCGCAGACACAACCATTCACACATACTCATTCCAGGATTTTAATCTAACCTGGGAAACATCATCCTCCAGAAACACAGACAGGGGCAAAAACATGTAGACGGTACAAGTTGATTTAAAAATAATCTCACGGACTCATTTCATATCATCATTTCTGATTTGTGAAATGATTTAAAAAATCATTTGTGGCACAATAAAGTGAAATAACAAGCAAGATGAAAATGACTCATTTAAGCAGCGTATACATGAACACATCAGCAGTCTATGAAGGAATACAAAGAGACTCCTGTGCTCTGAAGACAAGCCGTGGCTCTCGGTCTAATAAAGAAACTAAATGACAAGAGAGTGCAGCATGATAGGATAGTGTAGAGGACGATGGCGTGCTGGAAATCCTAACAGGAAGATAGAAATGAACAGCCTTGATGAAGCAAAATGAAATTGGAGTCAACTTGCAAAGTGTACTTGTCAGCGGTATGGTCTACAAAAACATATCGACCTGGGTATGTTTTGCTGTGTTCCAAATGTTTCTTTTTCTTTGTAACCAGAATTTATACTAAGTCGTTATTTCTATCATTCATAGTTAATTCATTTATTTTAATATATTTTATTTATATCTCACTGGGAAATTTGTGTGCTGCAGTACACCGCAGCAGGCTGCCACCTATGCCTCCCAATGATGGGAGAAACAGGGGGTTAGGTGTCATCTCTAAGGACTCTAGACATGAACTCAGTGGGATGCGAATCAGCGAACTCCTGGTTAACTTCCGGTCCGTGGGTGAATGCTCTAACCACTGAGTGACTGTCCCCAAGTTTCACCTGGTTTACAACATTTAGACATTCCACTGATTGAGAATTTGGTGGCAGTGGTTAGCACATTAGCCTCACAGCAAAAAAGTTAGGGGTTCAAGTTCCGGGTAGGGACGAGCCTTGGAAAACTGGTCTTTCTGTGTGGAGTTTGCATGTTCTTCCCATATAAAAGTGGGTTTACTCTAGATAAGGGGTGTCAAACTCAGTTCCTGGAGGGCTGGTGTCCCTGCAGGTTTTCCATATGTTCTTGCATCTACACACTGGATTCAGGTTAACGAGTCATTGTGCCAAATATGATTGGCTGTTGATTTCACTGTATGTGCATCAGCTGTATTGAAACCAGGAACACATGGAAAACCTGCAGGGACACCGGCCCTCCAGGAACTGAGTTTGACACCCCCACTCCATCTCATTCCGGACCCTAGCAGTAGAGGCTGGCTGGGGACAGAAGGCACTAAGAGGGGTGTTCCTAAATGCCCTGAATGATCCTCTGAAGGATGAGCTAGCTGGCAGGGGGACCCCATCCACATTGGAGGAACTCATTTCCCTGGCAATACAGTTAGACAACCGTCAAAGAGAGAAACGATATGAAAATACCACCCGGGCCCTACACCCTACTCCAGTTCACAGCCATCGACAGCCTTCCTCGGTCTGCCCCCCACCTAGGGCATTTGCATCTGTTCCACAAGAGGCTGAGCAGCCTTCCACAGAACCAATGCAGTTGGGACAGATGCATCTAACCAAAAAGGAAAGAGAGGTTAGACTAAAAGAAGGGAGGTGTCTCTATTGCGGGTCGAGAAGTCACTTACTCTCAGCTTGCCCTTGTCGCCCAAAAGACGGGGCCCAC
Organism: Neostethus bicornis; assembly: GCA_902685375.1. Taxonomy (NCBI): domain Eukaryota; kingdom Metazoa; phylum Chordata; class Actinopteri; order Atheriniformes; family Phallostethidae; genus Neostethus; species Neostethus bicornis. Next base: position 4,586,676 of record CACRXE010000076.1, on the reverse strand, counting down.
CGGTAGACCTAGGGTTACGGGTGGGCACAACTAGATGTCATGGTACCCCTAGGCTTATGATTCTTGTGACACTAACCTCTGGTTGTTCCTCTTCCTTTCCGGTCGAAGCGTTGGTGGATTCCGGGGCCGACGGCAACTTCATCGACGCAGATTTTCTCCGTCAGTGTGGATTCCAGTCCCTACCACTCGGAGAACCCATTAATGCCACGGCGATCGATGGACACGTTATCACCAGGGTGACCCACCAGTCCTCCCCGTTGGAGATGGTGGTATCGGGTAATCACCGTGAGCACCTTTCGTTTAACGTTATTTCTTCACCCGGCTCACCCCTTGTGTTAGGTTTCCCCTGGCTTAGGTTGCACAATCCACAGGTCGACTGGCAAAACCGGCGTATCGTCGGGTGGAGCAATCAGTGCCATGCAACTTGCCTCCAATCTGCCGTGACAACCGTCTCTTCTGACACGGTAGGCTCAATCGACCCGGTGGACGTTGCGTCTATCCCGGCAGAGTATCATGACCTCAAAGAGGTCTTCAGTAAGGAGAGGGCACAATCTCTCCCGCCTCATCGGCCATATGATTGCGCCATCGACCTCCTCCCTGGGGCAACCTTACCCGCCAGTCGCCTGTACAATCTGTCTGCTCCAGAGAGGGGGGCGATGGAGAAGTACATCAATGAGTCCCTGGCGTCGGGGCTTATCCGCCCTTCCTCGGCACCCATAGCAGCGGGGTCCTTTTTTGTGGGTAAGAAGGATGGTTCCCTCCGTCCGTGCGTCGATTATCGGGGTCTTAATAACATCACCGTTCGCAACAAATACCCGTTGCCCCTCATTAATTCGGCGTTTGAGCTACTTCAGGGAGCCCGGGTCTTTACAAAACTCGATCTGCGTTGCGCCTACCATCTTGTCCGAATGCGGGAGGGGGACGAGTGGAAGACGGCGTTCAACACCCACCTGGGCCAATTCGAATACTTGGTCATGCCTTTCGGGTTAACTAACGCTCCCGCAGTCTTCCAGGCATTCATTAACGATGTGCTCCGTGACTTCCTTAATCGTTTTGTCTTTGTTTATCTGGACGACATTCTTATTTTTTCGCCCACTGTTGAGGAGCACATCGTCCATGTCCGTGCGGTACTCCAGCGGCTCCTTGAGAATCGTCTGTTTGTAAAGGCTGAGAAGTGCGAGTTCCATTCTCAGTCCGTCAACTTCCTTGGTTTTATTGTACACGCTGGGCAGGTTTGCCCGGACCCCGAAAAAGTTAGCGCGGTGGCTGAGTGGCCTCGACCCAACACCCGTCGCAAACTACAACAATTTCTGGGTTTCGCAAATTTTTACAGGCGTTTCATTCGCAATTACAGTCAGGTAGCTCTTCCCCTTACCCAGCTTACTTCCACAGCCAGACCGTTCGTTTGGTCTCCTCAAGCAGAGGGTGCATTCACTGAGCTTAAAAAGAGGTTTACCTCGGCCCCCATTCTGGTCCAGCCCGACCCCTTGAGGCAGTTTATTGTGGAGGTGGACGCCTCGGATTCAGGGGTGGGTGCTGTGCTGTCCCAATACCATCAGGAGGATGGCAAACTCCATCCCTGTGCCTTTTTCTCTAAGCGTCTCTCTGCAGCTGAACAAAACTACGATGTGGGGAATAGAGAACTGCTCGCAGTCAAACTGGCACTCGAGGAATGGAGGCACTGGCTCGAGGGCGCAGAACACCCATTCGTGGTCTGGACAGACCACAAAAACCTCGCTTACATCCAAGCAGCTAAGAGACTCAACTCTCGACAGGCCCGGTGGCAGCTGTTCTTTACACGCTTTAATTTTACCCTCACTTACAGGCCGGGCAACCGCAATACCAAACCTGACGCCCTCTCCCGCCTGCATGATGGTCATCAGTCCAGATCGGAGCCGGAGCCCATTCTACCCCCCTCCTGCGTCATTGGGGCGATCACTTGGGAGATCGAGACTGCAATAAGGGATGGTCTGCAGCATGATCCGGACCCAGGTACTGGCCCAGCTAACCGTTCGTATGTGCCATCCTCTGCCCGCTCCCAGGTTCTCCTATGGGCACATGCATCCCGGTGGTCCTGTCACCCTGGGATTCGCCGTACAATGGCGCTTCTTCAGCGGCGGTTCTGGTGGCCAACGATGGAGGCAGACACTAGGAATTTTGTCGCTGCCTGTTCTGCCTGTTCCCGGGGCAAGGTCTCTCATCGTCCTCCTGCGGGGCTGCTCCATCCCCTACCGGTTCCCAGTCGTCCCTGGTCCCATATCGCACTGGACTTTGTGACCGGACTCCCTCCCTCAGAAGGTAACACTGTTGTGGTCACGATTGTGGACCGATTCTCCAAAGCTGTACATCTGGTGCCTTTTCCTAAACTCCCTTCAGCCTTGGAGACTGCCCAGCTCATGGTGACCCATGTGTTCCGTCTGCATGGTATCCCTCTGGACATAGTCTCTGACCGGGGTCCGCAATTCACATCAGCTGTTTGGAAGTCCTTCTGTAAGGCGCTGGGGGCTTCCGTCAGCTTGTCATCTGGCTTCCACCCCCAATCCAACGGCCAGTCGGAGCGGGCTAACCAACACCTGGAATCCACATTACGGTGCGTGTTGGCCTCTGCCCAGTCCACGTGGTCGTCTCATCTCCCGTGGATTGAGTATGCCCATAATTCCCAAGTTAGTTCCTCCACAGGATTGTCCCCGTTCGAGGCTTCTCTGGGTTACCAACCCCCATTGTTCCCGGATCAGGAACAGGAGCTGGCCGTCCCTTCGGTGCAGCTCCATATCAGACGGTGTCGTCGGATCTGGAGGAAAACTAGGAGGGCCCTCCAACAGGCCTGCGGCCGGGCTCGGCGCCAAGCTAATCGCCACCGTCAGCCAGCCCCAGCATATCAGGTTGGTCAGTCTGTCCTTCTGTCTACCAGGAACATTCCCCTCAGGACAGAGTCTCGCAAGCTTTCACCCCGCTTCATTGGCCCTTTCCGGATCCTGCGGCTGGTCAACCCGGTCTCGGTAAAGCTCGCCCTGCCCTCTTCCATGAAGGTACATCCTGTGTTCCACGTCTCTCAGATCAAACCGGTTTCTACCAGTCCCCTCCAGCCTCCTTCTGCTCCCCCTCCACCTCCTCGCCTTGTCGACGGCTCGGATGCGTACACGGTCAACCGTCTTTTGGATGTTCGTCGCCGAGGTCGGGGTCTACAGTACCTCGTGGACTGGGAGGGTTATGGCCCGGAGGAACGGTGCTGGGTGCCCCGTTCAGCGATCCTGGACCCTGGCTTGGTCCGGGACTTTCACCGCTGCTTTCCGGACAGGCCTGGTGGTCCGCCAGGTGGCGTCCGTAGAGGGGGGGGTACTGTGGTGTGAGGCCTTTTAGGCCTGCTTGTTTGTTTTTTTTTTCTCCCCAAAACTCACAGGTGCTGGATGGCTTCTAACGGGAGGATTGGCTGATTGCTCCCAGCTGCACAGACTTACCGGTGGCTATAAAAGACCTGGTGTCACCCACAGTCTCTGTCAGGTCTTCAACGATTCTAGTGGTAAACTGACCACCTCTAAGCTGAGTCAAATTTTGATATCAGACTAATTTTCTTATTCTCCTCACAGGAACCTTCAGCCCTTCCTCTTGGCCATCCAGCACTGCCTGAAGCCGTTATCTCTCTGCTGTGGATTCCTTTGTTCAACACTTAATAAACTGTTAAACCTGCATTTGGATCCTCCTCATTCCCTCTCCTACACAACAGGATTCAGGTTAACGAGTCATTGTGCCAAATATGATTGGCTGTTGATTTCACTGTATGTGCATCAGCTGTATTGAAACCAGGAACACATGGAAAACCTGCAGGGACACCGGCCCTCCAGGAACTGAGTTTGACACCCCCACTCTAGATACTCCGTTTTTTTCCCTCCCTCCAAAAACATGCGTGTTAGGTTGATTGGCTGCTACAAAATTGCCCGTAGCAGTGAGGGTGTGTGGATGGTTGTGTGTGTCCTCCTGCAACATACTGGTGACCTGTTCGGGCTGTATCATGCCTCTCGCCTTGAATCAGCCGAGATAGGCTCCAGCACCCCTCAGAACCCTGTTAGGGATGGACGGTTTAAAAGATGAATGAATTTGAATGAATGATTGAAAATTCTGCAACGTCATTGGTCACCTCCAGTTTTAAATTCGTCAACCATAACTTTAAAATGAAATGGATTGTACGGAAATTAATATAAATTATTTCACTGCTTTTTGATTTGCCACCCACAGCGATAATAAAGAACGGAAACTAAAATTAATAAATATAAACTGTTTTATACTCATGTGTATTGACAGAATTTACTGGGAAAGCCCGGAAAAAAATCTACTTTAGTTGAGCTTACAAAAAGTTTTAAGCTCAACTAAACGAGCTCAAGAGGAATCTTACTCTTTACCTTTGGGCAAAACCGGCATGTTTCTACTCTTCTCAAGCTTTCTGTAAGCTTTAAGCTATTTGTCTCCAGGCGTATGCCTCATTTGGCAAATGTGAATCTGTGCTGATATCTTCAGTTATGTCTCGGAGGGAGACGAGATAAGTGTGTTTTTACTTTTCCGCATATCTTCTCTAAATGAGTTTAATGCAAAGGAAGGAATGATTTGGATCTGAAAACACATACTAATACATGTTGTTAACACCTAGAGATGTTTTCACCTGAGGCAACCCAGAAGACTTCAGAGTTCTGCTGGAAAATCTGATATCTCATGCGAAAAACATGCATTTGTGTTAAACACAGCTACCGTGGCTGGAATTTATTAAACGAATGAGGAGAATTACAAGGGAGGATGGACCAGAGCAGCAGGTGATGATCTGGAACCATCACAGCATCAGTGCCCTGTTTCTCCCCTTGTTTCTTCTCACATTTGTGGTTTTTGATCCTAATTGACCACCGGCTGTACAACAAATTGCCCTTCAGAGGTAATAAAGATTTACTGGACAGCAGTGTTTGGATTAATCTTCACCTGCTCGAGCCAAACCCTCTGTGACTTTCCATGAGCTTCTGTAATTACTCTCAGCCAAATATCATTCTGTGTTCAGCTGTGAAGCAAGACAGGGTGTCCTGACTCCAACTCTGCTCCTCTTTGTAATCTTTATCGAACCATTATCCTGCCGTGTCCGTTAGACAAGCCGACTCCATTACCGGTATCGCCAACGACACTATGTGCTTTCCTTCATACTGTCACGGCTCGACAGATTCGGACTTTCAAAGTGTGATAGCAAAAAATTTTACACTAAAGCAGTGCATCGGATTTAATTATCTCCCAGTGGACCTGCGGATCATTCTGATGAGATCCAAAATGTTCCAGAATTTTTAAGCTATATTTCTTTTTTGCAACTGTAATGAGATGCGTTCTCAAGCTTCTCTATTGGAAAACTCGATTCTGACAAATTACCTCTGAAAAACATGTCTCTTACTCTTTTTTTTTTTTTTTTAATGGTTTAAATAGTTTTTCAATCCCTTTATTTTTTTGGTTGTATTGAGCTTTTTTTCTCAAGCAAACTTCACCATGCATTTTTGTTGGTTACAGACTTTGCCCTTTATTTCCGATAACCACAAATATTAAACAAACCGTCAATACACACACTCATTTGTACGGGCAATTTTGTTGCAGCCAATTAACCTGCACGTTTTTGGCGGTTGGGAGGAAACCGGAGTAACCTGGAGGAAACCCACTCATAAACAGGGTGAAATGCAAATGGCCGGCATTTCAAGCCTCACCCCACCCTTAAACACCAACCTTCTTGCTGTGAGGCCATCGTGATCATTCCAATTATGACAATTCCAATTTTGTATAAGTGTTTCTTTTTTTTTTTGTAAAAATAAAAAACTATGTTCAGGCATTTTGCTGCTAATTTAGCTCGACTCGAGATGTCGGAAGGCTGCAAGACCAATAAATTTATAAGCATGAAGTTTCAAAGTTTTGAAAAACTATTTAGACATTTTTAAGAGCATGACACTTACTAGAAATAAAAGTCACAGACAACATTGGTGATCAATAGTCCCTCGGCAAATAGGAGATGATAGATTTTGGAATGGGCTTTTATAAAAAAATAATATAAAAGATTGGATTGTTTTCATTTGGGAACATTTCGTTTCCCAAAATAATGGAAAGTGACAACAAGTGGCATGCTTGTTAATAGATGTAATACAAAAACATCTGAGCCTCCAGCTAATATCTAACAATCAATCCAACCTGAACTTCTGTTCTGTCAGGTAATTGGACATATTTTTTTTATGTCATCTTCTGAACTTTTTTGTGGATATATCTGAGAGAGCAGGCAAAGAGGCAGGAGGCACCCTGCACAGGTCACCAGTCTGCCACAGGATTACACAAAAACAACCAATCAGACACATACTCATACGTAAGGGCACTCTAAACTAACAGATTTCATACATAAAACTGCAGACATTTCTGTTTATTTGCAGATGATCTTATAAAACTAATCTCATGTTTGACCACAAGCTTGTAAATCTTTGTAAATGCAAATCATGTGTGCGTTGACTTTGGACCGTCGTGGAAAAGGCGTTCATTTGTCTTCTCAATTGTGCATTTTCTGATTGAGACATTTCGACTTTGAATGGAAGTCGATTTTGTCTAAACTGTCCTGACAGAACAGACTCGTGCTCATGTTGGATGCATCATTTTCATTGAAAATTATTTCTGGATTGAAGTCGAAACATCTCAATGAGAAAATAAACTGTCCAAAAGACAACTTTGAAGTTTTTTTTTTGTGATGGATCATTCCTGGGTGAAAAAGGGATTAGAAGGACTTGTTGATGTTTGACTTCACATACTTTTGACCTAAGATTTGAAGGTGTAAACAAAGAGCTCTATTTGTGTTTGTGTTTTTCACATACCGTTCCGTCATCTTCTGCTCATCCGGGGCCGGGTCACGGGGGCAACAGTCTCAGATGGGAAGCCCAGGCTTTTCTCACCCCGGCTGCATCCTCCAGCTCACCCGAAAGCATCCCGAGTCATTCCCCGGCCAGCTGTGAGACATAGTCTCTCCAGCGGTGAGACGTGCCCATAACACATCGGGAGTGAGGCACTCGGGGGGCATACTGACCAGATGCCCGAACCACCCCATCTGGCTCCTCTCGACCTGGAGGAGGAGCGGCTCGACACTGAGCTCCTCCTCTCACTGCATTTTTCCACCACTCATGAACAATACCGCGAGATACTCAAACTCCTCCACTTGGGACAGGACCTTGTTCTTGACCCGCAGAGGGCATTCCACCCTTCCCATCCCAGCCGCGTCACACTCGGCATGCATGTTTATCACATACATTTTTTTTATATTTGTGTAACTTAAACATTTAGAAATGTAATGTGTCAGAGGCTTTGTTTGTTTCCAAAAATCTTTGCCTGAAGTCAACACAAGCAGAGCAGAAAGATGAGAAAACAAACGTGGTGTGCTTTATCACGTGTTCATGTGTCAGCATCTGTCATGTTGTATGTCGTGTTGTACGTGTGTGTGTTTGCAAAAAAATAGCCCATTTCTGATTCCACGCACTCGACATGACGTGAACTCACAATGTTTGTTTTCACTTCCTGTTTGCTGATCTTTTAAAAACAAAGTGTTTTGAAGAGGAGCCAAGGTTTTCCTATTCTGGACCCACACACCTCTCCCCTCACCACACACACACTTACTGTTGTGCTTCTTGAGAATAAAAGGCTTCCTCTTTGTGTCGTGCTGACAGGACGGCTTACAGAGCTGATTCAGACATCAGTCACCACTCGGTAGAGGAAGATTAACGCAGCTTTATTTGGACGATTCAAACTGTGCAAGCACGAGAACTTCCTGTCAAACGTTAATTACACATGAACAACTGCAAGAACAGCTGTTGTGTGAGTGTGTGTTTAATGTCCTCTGTGTGTGTGTTTGTTTACAGTAGCCTATGTACATGGAAACTTCTGCAAAATACAGTTCAGAATTAAGTAATTGATTTTTTTTTTTTTTAGTCAAACTGAGTGTTTGCGTTGCTCTCTTTTTTCTCCTTTTTTGTTTTGTTTAATTTGTGCTTTTGTAGAGATTTTCTTTAGATGGAAACAGAAACAAAAACAATTTTTTTGTAAAAGAAAAAGAAAAACAACTTTTTTTCAATCATTTATCCTCACTTTTTTTTCTGAGGTTGTACATTTTTGAGAGAATGTTTTCAAAAAAGACGTTGCGATAAAATTGGTCAAAAATCTAAATATGAATAGTTCATATTTCAGGTTTTTGAGTGATTTCAAGTATATTTTAAAGATTTGGTTTTAGGGGATAATACAACCGCACAAAAGTAAATAGGACAGTTTGTAATATGAATAATTGCAACAAAAAAATTCTAATTATTTTTTTAATTTTTACTCACTCTATTCGTACCTCACTGGGGAAATTTGTGTGCTGCACTCCTACACCGCAGCAGGCTGCCACGACGGCACCAATGGTGGGAGAAACAAGGGTTTAGGTGTCTTCTCCAAGGACCCTAGACGTGCACTCAGTGAGATTCGAACCTGCGAACTTCCGGTTGACTTCCAGATTATCAATGAAGATTTGGAAGTCATTTAAGGCAAAGACCTGTCAGCCTTTGTTTTACCTAAAATCGTCATTTCCTCTGAAAAAATGTAACAGATTTAGTCTTCGGAAGTGCTTATCTTATTGAGAGGGATAAGCAAAGTGCTTAACCCCCTTTTTTTCCCTTACAGAAAAGAGAAACAAGACTTAAAGTATCAAAATTTGGGCTTCCTTACGGGTGCACTTGCACTTGAAATGGTCACTTTGACTCAAACCCAAATGCAATTGCCTCTCGTCCCACCCAGCAAACAGAGAACCTCCAGGGAACGTTAACCTGAAGTTCTCTAAAGGTTTGTTTTTACCTAACCAGAAACTAATGTTCCCTAAACGTCAGTTGTTGGTTAAGGTATAACCTAACCTTCCCAAAATTTTGAGAGAACCAAATTCCAAACATTATGAATAAAATTAAGGTTAGAAGAATGTTCTGAAAACCAAAACATAATGTTTTTCAGCCGTCATAAAACCTTCCATTTGAACCTTAAGAGAACCAAAAATAACCTTTAGGGAACAATCTGCTAACCTTTGAAAAACCTTTCCAGAACGTTGTGGGGACGTTAAATTGTTAGCTGGGCGCCTATCTTTCTGGTCCGTACTCACATGGACCAAGTTTTGGTCGTCAAATGCAGTCATGGTCAGATCAAACTGTGTAGCGTGAATACACACCCTAAGAGCCTTTTTTAAATGGTCTGGTGACGTGTGTGGTAGATTTCAAGAAAATCGATGCTATTCGCTAAAAAAAAAAATAACAAAGAACTTCACATGATTTAAACTGGGGACATTTTTTATGTCCCACCAGGAAGACCTTTGTCATGAGGCAGTGTGTTATAGTGAATATTGATTGTGAACGTACCTCAACATTCCCTGTCACACTGGCACACTTCCTGTCACCACCCAGCATTCAGTTGACACCTCTCAGCAGTCTCACAGGCCTCCCGCCTGCCATCCTGCTGGCTCATCCAGAATGAAGCTGCGGGTTAAATCCCCGACCTGCCGATCGCTTCCCTCCTCAAGTTCTTCTCTGCTCGTTAATTCCCCGCGGGGATCATTAAAGCTCCACCTTACGCTCAAATCAGACCCGTGGAGATTTCTTTGTCCTGCTCACCATCTCCGGGAGGCCTGATAGAGCTGCTGAGTCTGTACTGGTAATAAGGTGTGGGGATGGAGGAGGAATTTGAATCCTTCAGGTGAAGTTTCCTTCACTAGTGTAGGACAGCTTGATGTTAAAGTCTGAGTTGGAGATGTCATTGTGTTTCTTTTTTCAGTTTCACATGTGTCTGCATGTAGAGCTCCTACTTTTTCTTTTTAAAGTCATTCATTGATGAAACTCTTGGGACACTCTCCTTCGATGTCATTGAAGATACTTGTGGACATTATAAGGCTGATTTCCATTTAGTTTTTTCTTTCAAGACACCAGAGTAGAGGTGCTCACTATGTCGATTGCAATCAACCAGAAGATCTAAATTGAGGAATCACAATAAAAAACTTTAACTGTTTTTTTTTTTCCTTACCATAAAATCACTTTAAATAAACAGGCATATACAGTAAAGGCATACCCAGCGAGAAAGTCTGCGCGTTGGCATGTTCACCGTACCTGCAACAAATGTCCCCATTCTATTGCAGGTATTTTTGTGTGCACTGTCCAGATTGATTTTTATTAATTAGCACAACAATTTTTGCTTCACAACAATCTGCTTTTTGAGGATAACGTGGTCTTGTTGGCTTCATCGGACCGTGATCGCCAGCTCTCACTGGATTGATTTGCTGCCGAATGTGAAGCGGTCGGGATGGGAATCAGCGCCTCTAAATCCGAAACCATGGTCCTTGCCCGGAAAAGGGTGAAATGCCCCCTGCGGGTCAGGGACAGGGTCCTGCCCCAAGTGGAGGAGTTTAAGTATCTCGGGGTCTTGTTCACAAGTGGGGGAAGGATGGAGCGGGAGATCGACAGGCGGATCGGTTCAGCGTCAGCAATAACTAGGATGCTACATTGGTCCGTCGTGGTAAAGAAAGAGCTGAGCTGAAAAGCAAAGCTCTCGATTTACAAGTCGATCTACGTTCCTACCCTCACCTATGGTCACCAGCTGTGGGCGGTGACCGAAAGAATGAGATCGTAGAGATCGGTGTCCAGCCGCTCCTCCTCCAGATCGAGAGAAGTCAGATGGGGTGGTTCGGGCATCTTGTCAGGGTGCCCCTTGAGCGCCTCGCTGGTGAGGTGTTTCGGGCACGTCCCACTGGGAGGAGACCAAGAGGCAGACCCCGGACCCGCTGGAGAGACTATGTCTCACAGCTGGCTGGGGAACGACTCAGGATTCTTCCGGGTGAGCTGGAGGATGCAGTGGCGTGAGAGAAGCCTAGGCTTTCCGTCTGAGGCTGTTGCACCCCATGACCTGGCCCTGGATAAGCGAAAGACGACGGAATGGAACACAACAATTTAAAATCAAGAATAATATGTCAATATTGACACATTTTTAACAATATGGTACATTTGATACCAACAAAAATTATATGGAATTACTATCTACGTAACACATTTTTTACAATTGGTAAATTTTATTGTGAATTGGTCTTTTTTTAGTTGCTTGCTTGATGAAACTGAGTGGGTATATTTGTGCTGGACAAAATGTGCCAACACTATTCTTATTGATTGCATTTGGCTTCAGGATTTTTTTGTTAAGTTAAACTTTCATTCACTTTTTTGCTGAAAAAAAATGAATGAACAAAATAACGTATGAAAGATAAAATAACATTTTTTGTTCTTCTCTTTAACAGCTGATGAATCTGAAGAAGTACAGTTTGTCATACTGTAAATGGAACAATGTTAACCTCACACAGCAAAAATCTAATACAATTATCCTGAGTGCTATTATTTTTTTCTTTCAATAGTTTCTTTCCTATTCTTCCAGGATGATGGTGCTTCTAATAAAAGGTGTTGCTGATGTAGCCCATTTAGGGTTGAAAAAGGACAGAATTACAGGTTCAAAGTGTTTCCTTCATCACTCTGAACTGGTGTGAACACAACAGAAATCTGGTGGGTAAAACTCTTTCTGCTGTGTCATCGTCTTCTCTCAGCCGAGGATTCGCTGGTCGTTTTTTCTCTGCAGCAGCTTACAGAGTGTCAGAGGATCCCAATACTTCACGTCTGCCACCACACTATTTTATTAGACACTTTTATTGTTGTTGGGCGCAGTGAGGTACACACTGATACTGGATGGTTTAATTAAAAGTCCGGGACATCCTCCCAGAGACTTAAGAGGCAGGTGCGGGATGGGCATACCTTAGCTCTTCTAGTCACATCCAAGATGTATGGAGGTTACCTAGCAGAAAGGATGAAAATACATTTAAAAAGTCACCCTAATCCTAAGCACAATAAATTTTCTGATCGCAAATACTTTTAACTCACAAGATAATTGTTAATGTTTTGATATCACCTGTACAGGATGAAATCATTGGAAGAATGTGGACAGCCATATACTGTAGGTGTAAGTTGCCCCCTGTACATTAAGACAATCAGCATGCAGAACAAAAGGCCACAATTGTGATGCAGAAAACAAAGTGCTGTGGAAAATAAATCAGCTTAATGGTAGTAAAAAAAAAAAAAATCGACAAAATATAGATCCCGTAAAAGGTGAATAACATTATAGCAACATCATCTGTATCAGAATAGAGCTTCTTCTTCTTTTTGCATTTCTTTACAGGGGTCGCCACAGTTTCATCCTTCTAACCTTATCTGCTGGATCTTCTTCGGCCACGCCAACTATATTTAGTCTTCCTTCAATGTATCCATGAAACTCCTCTTTGATCTTCCTCTAGGCCTCTTTCCCGGTGGTTCCAAATTCAGCATCCTTCTGCCGATGTTCTCTCTCTCTCGTGCACATGTCCAAACCATCTCAGTCTGGTCTCTCTGACTTTATCTCCAAAACCTCTAACATGTGCTGTTCCTCTGATATATTCATTTCTAATCTAGTCCATCCTGGTCACTCCTAGAGGCATCCTTGGCATCTTCATATGTTACAAAAAACTTTCAGTTTCCTACTACACATCACACTGCAAAACCAACAAGTGATTGTAATTTTGAAGGAAAAAGGAAGATTTAGCCCTATTCTGGTATTGTACGTTTGGTAATTGGCCGTTGTGTAGTTTGTCCATGCATTGTGGTAATATATTAAAAGACAGCTCTACGGCTACAGACTTATGACAACCAGACATTTTTTACAACAAGCCATGTTGTGTCCTACTGGCACATTTAAGAAGTTCCTCTGCTTCGATTTGTGCCAATCTAAGTTTGAAAAAAGGGAAGAGAGATAGTCTCTCTCCTTGGTGATCCATCTTCAAAACAGGCCTTCATGTGCTCGGTGGGGTGGTAGTGGTGGGATGATAAGCGCTGGAAATGTTGTAAATTTAAATACAATGACAGAAACTAAAGCCAGTTGTCATGCTTGGCAGTTCCGCTGAAGCAGGTCTTTCCTTTCTGTTCAAAGCTTCTCGACACAGTTCCGGATTTACTAAATCCTTCGAAGACAAAACGAACCCTGTCCCCTTATTGTCTGAGCCTCGAAACCCCCGCCCACATCCATCGCCTACCTTTTCTCCTCTTCTGAACAGAGATGGTGTGCGACAGGCAGGAAGTTGGTTTCCAGTTTGAGCTTTTAAGCGTGTGGGGATTGGTTTCAATTTAATGCCCCAACACAAAGAAGAAGAAAGAATCAATTTAATGTCGCCTGGTCCCCAGAGCTACCTGGTTGAACGAGCAGTAGAAATGACGAAGACAGAGAGGATAGATAGATGAAAAATTTGGATAAAAAAGTAAAAGAATAGAGAAATTAAGATTTAGCCCAAAGTGTAACAATGAAAAACCAAATCAAAGCTGTGAGAAAAGTCCTACATTTATTTCTTTTAGCATTTAATGGTGACATTTTAAAAATATTTATGCATTGTAGATTTGATTTTAACAAGACAGGCATAAAAAGTGTTGAATATTTAGTATCAAATAACCTGCTAAGCTTTGTTGTTCAATAAAAAGATTCAAATTAAGTTAAACTGAACCGAATAACCCAGTGGTTTGGCTGGAATTGCATAAAAAAGTTGAGTTACGGCATGTGTTGCCAGTTCTCATGGCAAAGCATTCAATTTAATAAACTCCAAACATTATAATGAAGTTGAAGCTCTTCTGAATTGTAAAGGAAACAGAATAAAGACGTGAAGAATGTGCCGGCAGTGGGAAAGATGCTTGCATAGAGAAGTGAAAGGATTTTCCAGCCAAAACCATCGAAGACTTCAGAGACTGAGAGTAATTAAAGTTGTTTCTTAAGGGGCTGTTTGATGTAAAAGGTTCCCAGCAGTGGACAGGAGGAGAGTTAACATGACAGTTGGCAATAAATCTTAAAGCAGTTTTCTTTGCTGCTGTGCAGATGAACACACAAAAGCACAGACTCTGACAGAATTTGAAGCATCTAAAAATGCTCTGCAGTTTAATTAGACCAATAATGACCCAGTCAGCTTTCAAGGGGGTAAACAGTCGCTTTGTGCTTCCAGCTTTTTGTTTTTCCAGTTTCAGAGCCATCGTCTTCCAGGTAGTGGAGCTGTCGGAGCCTCAGGAGCCACTTCAGCAACAACAGCAGCAACAAAGAAAGCTTCTCATTTTGGTGGAAGGTTGCTGCTGTTTATCTGCCAGCAATTAACATGGCAAATGCTGCAGCTCAGGCTTACATTCAGCTAGCGAATCCATTAGCGGTATGGAGTCAACGAGGAGAATGCAAAGCGATGCAGAAAATAAACCTCAGACAAGACAACACAAAGAAGAAGAGCTTAGAGACAAACAAGATGTTTTACATTGAGACACTAATCATCCACAATGCAGATCTGCTCACAAACACCGTGATTAGTCACTCCACAATCTCAGGAGGTGAGCCATGTTACAAGACAAAGACGAAGCATCTTGTCCTCATCATGTTGGAATATAATCCTCATTCATGAAAAGCATCAACCTAAATCCCCAAGCAGCACAGAAACTGATGTTTTTCCACTGAAAATGATAGTGACCGCAAATCCAAAACATCCCCCAATAATTCATCATTTTTAATCTCAGGAAAGCAGAACATGCACTTCAAAAGCTGCCCATTATGTTTGTAAGTCTGAATGAATTTAGTTATGCTAATAATAAAATGTATGGCATTGAAGTAACATGCTTGAAGCGTCCAGTCAAACTGAGTAGACCAGTACTGAGGGTTCTTCTTCTTTTTTTGGCATTTTCCTTCTGGGGTCACCTCAGCAAGTCAGTTTCTTCCATCTAACCCTATCTGCTGAATCCTCTTTGGTCACACCAACTATCTTCATGTCTTCCTTCATTGCATCCATGTACCTCCTCTTTGGCCTTCCTCTAGTCCTCTTTCCTGGTGGTTCCAAACCCAGCATCCTTCTTCCAATGCACTCTCTCTCTCTCCTCTGCACATGTCCAACCATCTCAGTCTGGCCTCTCTGACTTTATGTCCAAAACCTCTAACATGTGCTGTTCATCTGATCCTGTCCATCCTGGTCACTCCCAGAGACATCCTCAGCAACTTCATCTCCGCTACCTCCATCTCTGCTTCCTGTCTTTTCCTCAGTGCCAGAGTCTCTAGACCAAACAGCATAGCTGGTCTCAACACGGTCTCACCACCTTCTGTGTTTAAAATAGAGAACAGTGAACAACACTATAAATAATTAAGTGATAAAAAAGTAAAAGCATTTGATTGGTCAGTTTTCGACTCTATAAACAAATACTATTTGCTCTTCATTGTGGTTGGAATTTTTCTAAGCAAATTGATTACGTTCAAGATGGTCTTAGAAAATCTTTAAAAACTAAGCCGAAACAGAAAAAAACACTTCTTGAAGGGACATGCATCCACTAAGATAGATGTAAATCTATAAAAAAATAGAAATGAAAAACAATACATCGCAACAATGCCCCAATCATGTACGTACTTATGCAGTTTAAATATTTCACCGATTATGCATCTCCTTGCTTCGGATTTAAGAATCATATCCTATTTTAGTTTTATTTCAATAGGAACGAATCCTCCCAGGTCACTGACTGCCGTCTCACTCAAAAAAAAAAACAAAAAAAAAACTATTCGGTATGTATTTCCTGTTTCACAGAAGTACCTATTGATTATTCACAGACTGTCATCAGACTGTCGGAACAGAGTCGAACCCATCCGCAATTTTATCATTATAAAATCAGTTAATCTGTCAGACTGTCTGACATAAAACTAATAACTCTCATCATGTAGTCCAAGTTTGCGAACCTTGTCAGTTTTGTTCCCAATAATGGCTCCCCCCTCTGAGATTTACATTTTTACATTCTGTCTGGTATCTACTGTCTAGCATTGCTCATAAATATTCTATGATAACTCCCTGTTGGTTGGCTACCATAAACACTGATATGATTGTTAATGTAGTCAGAATGTACAGCTAACTGTACCCTTCACACACTACTATCTATTTCATTATTTCTACACAGTGTAAGATCGGAATTTTCTTACATGCATACATTCTGTTCATGAAATGCTCTAATTTTAGACTTTGGTATTCATGGGATCCAATTTTGCTGAGTGAAACGTTCCAATTTAAAGCTTCCTGTCTGAAGTTTAAAAAGGCGTAAATAGATTTTTTCCCAGGTCTCTAATTGATCCAGTTGTTTCTGTTTTGACAGACTTCCTACCAGCTGAGTAGGGAAATAAAAGTTCAACCTGGTATCACATGAAAAGTCATCTTAAAGTGTCTCAGACACAGTTAACCTGTAGAAACACACAATCAGTCTAAAACAAAATAGCCATTTTTAAACATATCACAGAGTCATCAAAAGTGGTCAAAAGTTGTTACAGTCGTCGGGTCGGTGATTAAAGTGTTCGCCCGTGGATCGGAAGTTAATCGGAAGTTCATGGGTTCGCATCCCACTGACTTCACGTCTAGGGTCCTTGGAGAAGACACCTAACCCCCTGTTTCTCCCACCATATGCGCTGTCATAGATGGCAGCCTGCTGCCGTGTGATGTAGCACACAAATTTCCCAGTGAGGGATTAATAAAGTATATTAAAAAAGCAACAATAAAAAGGTTTTTTAAATCTATTCCGCAACATAAACAGGGGCAGGGTACATTTTAAATATGTGACTGAATTGTTGCACGGCCATTTATATGACAAACTTTCAGCAAACACATTTCCACCAAAAGGAAATTTTGCACTTACCCATGACTCATACACATGTTTTTGGATGTTGGGGGAATGTAAAAAACATGCCAACTTCTCTCAAAAAGACAGCTTTTAGAGGCCTATCTTAGTTGGGGTTCAAACCAGTGGCCTTTTAACTGTGAGCTTGTAGAGGCAACCACTGGACCATTGTGCAATCCCGAACATAGCAATACATGTTAAAATTAAGGTTAACAAAGCTATGATATTTTTGTTCTTAGATCCTCTTACCCAGCTTGGGTAGCTCCGAAACAGTTCTGAGAAAGACAAAACCTCATGGAGAGCCACCAGAGGGACAGATCCTCATCCAAGATGGAAAGCCACAATGCATCAAGGGCAGTTCATTTAGTTCAAACGTTCTGGTGAGGCCAAAAAAACTTCTTTTTCTTCTAATATATTTCTTTAATTTTGGAACCACCAGGAAAGAGGGCTAGAGGAAGACCAAAGAGGAGGTTCATGGATACAGTGAAGGAAGACATGAAGATAGTTGGCGTGACTGAAGAAGATGCAGCAGATAGGGTTCGATGGAAGAAACTGACTTGCTGTGACGACCCCTGAAGGGAAATGCCAAAAGAGGAAGACAATATTTTTAATTTTGTTGTGTGGACTCAGGGGCAAGGGTAGTTTTTGCTTGAAAATTGCATGGAGCACTTTGTTTCATTCTGATGTAAAACACAAGCAGTAAAGGTAAAACCTCTCATTTTATAATGAGCATTACCATTTGGTATGTCAAATTGTGATGCACTGAGCCAAATGGGGTGGGTGGAATAAAAAGGCTGGTTGGGGTGGAATAGAAGAAGGGGTAAAAGCCTACAGGACTGGATTGAAGCACAGACAAAACCAGCAGAGGTTCAGACAGAGGAACATCCTCTAGGCATCTGGAACAGTCCTTGGTGGGAAAATGTTGTCAGACACCCACCTAAACTTGACATTAGCAATAAAAAGGTGAGATGTTTTCGTTATCTGATGGTGTGTGAGTGAAAGTGGAGAACGAAGCGAGACATTTCTTGTTTGCCCTCCTGACAGCCATGTCACTGCTCGCCGCCGCGGAGCAGGATGTTGAATCAGACCTCATGTTTGTTTCTCTCCGACTTGACTCGACTCCACTCCGTGACTGTCTCTGTTCAGTCCTGTGTACACAAATCTGCCATGGAAAAGTCGTTTTGAATTGTAAATGACGACGGGGAGCGATCGCTCTGGATGAGCAGAGGCGGGGGAGATCATGACAGAACTCTCCCTCCGTTGGACGGGTGTAACGTGGCAGAAAGAATGTGTGTACTCACGGTATTATCTGTAAATAGAGAAGTAGTCGAGTCCAGAACTAGAGGTGTCATCACAGCTGGGAGGTTACCAGCAAAATTATTATGTTCATTTTCTACCTGGAACTCCATTGTGACCTCTTTCTGTCCTTATCTTTTCTTTTTCCTCTCCAGCATCCGCCCTCTACTCCTCCCACCTCTCTGCTTCCTGCTCTTTTTTTCTCCTTTAGCTCTCGTCTAAAATTGAGAACAGAACAGCTGGTAATTGAAGATCATTGTCTCTCTTCAGGCCCTCAGGATTTGCTTTCCCTCTTACCGTTGTTCATCTGTACCAGGCAATTCTTTACTTTTTTTTTTGTTTGCTTTTCTTTCCTTCTTCTTCTTCTCCTTCCACATAAATGGCAAAAACCCTTTTTCGAAATTGGATTTTCATTTGGATCAGAAGGACCCATTGTGTTTATGCCACCTTCCTTTCATCAATTTTCTACTCTCTTCTTCTCCCTCTCTCTTCGTTTCAGTCTGTTCTCTCTTCTTTGACTCCTCCTGTGAATTATATTCTTTCAGTCCAGCTTGGACAGGAGCTCCATTTTCCTCCTGATGGATCTTAAAAATAGAGTAACTCTTCATTTTGGAGGATGTTGGAAATAAAGGTATCCGAGAGGATTCTGATCAAGTGATCAATGTTCCCGACTCTGATCTGAAGGTACGGGATGATCTGACCTCAGGAAGTATCTGTGCTGTTCCAGTGGAGCAAAGTGACACATATTTGTTGTGTTCAAAATGTTCTGACACAAAACAGCTTTTTGTGGAATTCCAAAAAACAGATGTTTGGACATGTTATAAAATAATTTCTTATGTTAAAATTACCAAAATAAAATTATTTGCAACCTGTTTTATTTTTCTGGAACATTGTCTAATGAAACCTTCTTGCATAAAAATCGCACTGAAAAATAAAATGTTTTTTGACCCTTATTTCTCTAAGGGTCACTTTAAAACCCATCGTATCCTTCTAACAAGCAGATATCTGCTATGTGAATGGAACAGTGATTATAGAAGAATGCAACATGCTGCTGCATGTGACACAGTCCACACGGTCACTGCTCTGCTTTAAAGTCAAGTCACTCCAACTCTGCAGGGAAATCTGGATGAGTGACGCAGCTGCAGGAACAAAATGCAGAAAGGAACCTCACTCTGAGGAGCCATCTGCTGACGCCAAGAGAAACTAGATTTCACTGTGCGGCTGCACATCATTTGTGAGTTATAGCGAGATAAATAAATTATGGGTATTTACCAGTTTTTAATTCTCATTTACATATCCTCCCAATCTATAAAATTTCTGTTTGTGAACAAAATAAAATGTTGCTACTAGCAGAAAAAACATGGCTGTTCGGTGGTGCAATGGTTAGCACAGTGGCCTGACAGCAAGAAGGTCAGGGTTCGAGTCCTAGAGTAGGCACGGTGCTTGAAAGACAGGCCATATTGTGTGGAGTTTGCATGTTCTCCCCATTGGTTTTTTCCAGGTACTCTGGTGTTCTCCCACCCTCCAAAAACATGCATGTTAGGTTAATTGGAGGCTATAAAATTGCCCCTATGAATGAGTATGTGTTGATGGTTACCTGTGTGTGAACCCCTGCAACCTACTGGCGACATATTCATGGGGTACTTCAACTCAATCAACTGCGATAGGCTCCACAGGGAATGTTAGCCTGAAGTTCTCTAAAGGTTTGTTTTCACCTAACCAAAAACTAACGTTCCCTAAACGTTTGTTGTTGGTGATGTTAGAACCTAACCTTCCCAGAATGTTGAGAGAACCAAATTCCAAAAGTTATGGTGAAAATTAAGGTTAGAGGAATGTTTTGAAAACCAAAAAATAACGTTTCACAAATGTCAAAAAAACTTTCCATTTGAACCTTTAGAGAACCAAAAATAACCTTTTAAGAACGTTCTGCTAACCTTTGACAAACCTTCATTCTGGAAACGTTAAACTGTTAATTGGGTCCCCATTAGGGATAAGCGGTTCAGAAGACAAAACAAAAAATAACTAATACAACAGCTAACAGCAACAACAAAATAACTCAGATCAGACAGTGTTTTCTGATGAAGGCATCCCAGCAACTTTAGTCTTTCTTCTTCTTCTCCTTTTGGCATTTCCCTTCAGGGGTTGCCACAGCAAGTCAGTTTCTTCCATCTGACCCTATCTGCTGCATCCTCTTCGGTCACGCCAACTATCTTCATGTCTTCCTTCACTGTATCCATGAACCTCCTCTTTGGCCTTCCTCTAGTCCTCTTTCCTGGTTGTTCCAAATCCAGCATCCTTCTTTTGATGTACTCGGTCTCTCTTCTCTGTACATGTCCAAACCATCTCAGTCTGGCCTCTCGGACTTTATCTCCAAAACCTCTAACATGTGGTGTTCCACTGATATACTCATTTCTGATCCTGTCCATCCTGGTCACTCTCAGAGACATCCTCAGCATCTTCATCTCTGCTACCTCCATCTCTGTTTCCTGTCTTTTCCTCAGTGGCACTGTCTCTAGACCAAACAGCATGGCCGGTCTCACCCCGGTTTTGTACACTTTCCCTTTCATTTTAACTGAAACTCTTCTGTCACACATCACACTTGATACTTTTTCCACCCGCTCCAGCCTGCTTGAACACGCTTCTTCACCTCTTTTCCACACTCTCCATTGCTCTGGACTGTTGATCCTAAGTACTTAAAATCTTCCGCCTTCTTTATCTCTTCTCCCTGTAACCTCACCTTTCCATTTGGACCCCTCTCATTTACACACATGTACTCTGTTTTACTCTGACTAATCTTCATTCCTCGTATTTCTAGCGCAAACCTCCACCTCTTTAGTTTTTCAACTTTAGTTTTTCTTCAATAAACCAAATTAGTGTTGAATAGCGACAAATGGGTTCCACAAGCAATTTTATGTTGTAATTCTCATTTTCTTCTTCTAATTTAAAGATAGACGGACAGACAGACAGTTTGTAGTTTGATTTGGTGCAGCTCTCACTCCTGCATCTGCCTTTCAGTTGTAAATATTCTCTATGTTATTACCTAATGCTGGCCAGCTCCAAAGAAGCCTGCGTCAGCTATGAAGCCATGAAATACTGTAAATTGGCTAACTGCATATTGAGCCACTCTGACTCTGATCATCAACCTGACTGGCACTTTATGGCAGCGTGAAATTAAAAGGACCGTGCTTTATTGCAACTGAACATCACTCTCTGCCTCATGAGCTCATCTCCGATCAGTGTGGCGTCAAGCGACGTGGCTGATGATGTCAGAGCCTTAATAAACTTGGCGGCAGGAATTTTTGCAGGAATCAGCGATCCAAGCTTTGAGAAATTAGCCTGTCCACTCCTTCGTTGTTATCGATCACCTGACTTCCATATACATTTTCACATAATAGGCAGCCCTGACTTAATTAGTCAAAAGACAGGCTTGGTAATTACCTGTCACTTTAACAATGTGTTTTATTGCCTACAAGCTCTGCTGGAACCAAGCGGATCTAATGGTAAATTTAATGCAAAGTGGATAGAAAGTGCCAAATTAAAATGAAGACGTAGCCTGTTGAATTGAAACCAGCAAAACTTTTAATCTTTTCTTTTTCACCAGTTTTTGTTTGTGATGAAAAATTTATTTTTAACGGTTAGCATTTGTTTTTTATTTTTTATGTCATAGAATCAAAATATTACAAATCCAGCTGTTTAACCATTGAGATTCAACCCTGTTGCAGAAGCTTTCTGAGTCGCTCTAATTCTGATTTAAAGTGGAGTTAATGAACGTTCCGGCAGGGTCTCAGTTGGGCTTTTGAGCTCTTCATCCCTCGCTCTGAAAACAAGCCTCTTAGGTCTGCCAGTTCGGGTCTTGTTACCATAAGAAGTAAAAAAGAAAAACACTCAGTACTGTCCTGGTTTTCCATTACCCACGCCTCAGGATCAGCCTTCAGTTTAACGTTTGACTTTTGTCAGAATTATTTATATCATTCGATGTGTCTTTTCCTGCAGCATTTCACTGGACTTTGATTTTTCTTTCATTTGAGTGGTCAGAAATACTCTCCATAATTATATTTCTTTGTGGCATCTTTTGCTGTACTCGATCTGCACATTCTTATGTTAAAGGTCAGCAAAACATTGGAGTAGGAGGCTTTACAAAAAGCAAAAGAAAAATCCACATTTGTGGATAACACATTTGGGTTGTTGACACTAAAATATAAATGTGTTTTAGAGTGCAAAAAAAAATGCAAATGGCTAGCTTTAAAGCTCGAACTGCTTGAGGTTGAAGTTTTCTGAATAGTACAAAAAAAAAAGAAAATCTCCAAAACAGGATTTGCACTAAAATCTTGGTTTATTATGACTGCTAGATTCTTTTGACTACCTAATATCAAATATAAAAAAATAAGATCTTGGTTATCACTTCGACAATTTTGAACAATGTAATCCCTCACTCTAAAGATTGTCCTCTGGACCGTGTATTTGATGGCGAGATGTTTCCACTCCAATCTGGAAATAATTTTAAATCAAAAATTGTTTGGAGCAATATCCTCAGGAACATTGTAAAGTAAAAATTTGCTTAGGGTGGCGCAGTGGGTAGTACAGTGGCCTCACAGTAAAAAGGTCGTGGGTTCAAGTCCCGGGTGGGGATGGGGCTTGGAACAGTGCCCTTTCTGTGTGGGGTTTGCATGTTCTCCCTGTGTTTGCGTGGGTTTCCTCCCACCATCCAATGACATGCATGCTAGGTAGATTGGCTGGTGCCAAATTTTCCCCTAGGAATGAGTGTGTGAGGATGGTTGCATGGGTGTGGCCCAGCGATGGATTGGGGACCTGTTCGGGGTGTACCCTGCCCTTTGTCTTAAATCAGCCGCGATGGGCTCCTTCACCCCCTGAAAGGGACAGATGGATAAGAAGATGACCGACTGACTGAAAACTTTGCTTGGCCGTTTTTTTTATTTTTTTTTCCCCAAAATGTATTTTTTTCAGGTGAGGTTCATTCTCATCTGTGGCTCAGGGGCTACAGCGTTCGCCCGCAAACTGGAAGTCAACCAGAAGTTGGCGGGTTCGCATCCCACTGAGTTCACTTCTAGAGTCCTTGGAGAAGACACCTAACCCTAACGTTTCTCCCGTCATTGGCGCTCTCATAGGTGGTAGCCTGCTGCGGTGTAATACAGCACACATATTTCCCGGTGAGGGGTGAATAAAGTAAAAAAAAAAGAATACAAAACTTTGCTTGGCCATTTTACTTTTTTCAAAATGTTTTTTTTTTTTCAGGTGAGGCTCATTCTGCGTCATTTTAAAAGACAAAAAAAAAAAATTCCCCTACATATTTTGACAAGAATTAATAGTTCTATTAAAAAATAAACTAGAACAAGATTTTAAATCTTGAAGTTGTGACTTCTCATCTTTCCATAGGAAATAAAACTTGTTTTTTAAATTCACGTCAGCAAGATATGTTAATCTTCATTTCATAAGCAGAAATTATTAAGCACCAGTGCACATTTTGGAAACACAGCTGAGGTTTTGTTTCCTAAAGCTATGATGTTGAACCAAGTGTATGAATGCAGACTGAATAAAACACAAACAAACAGACATTAAATGAAAAGAAAATGGAGAGCGTGAGAGGAAATACATGTTGTACAAAAATCACTTATACAAGCGTAGTTCATATAACCCCTGACTTGTTTTGAAAAGCATTCATGTGACATAACAGGAACTCATGTTAATATGCACAATTTTTCCCAAATGTTCACCACTGAAGAAAATGTAAGTTAGCAATTTGAAATTTTGAACCCCTTTTCCCTGAAGGGATTTGGGGAGTGGGAGTGGGGTGCGGAGGCAGAGGCTATCCTTGCAAGTTTTAGGTGTAAGACAGGGTACACCCCGAACAGGTTACCAAACTGCCGCGGGACCACAGACACAATTTGTCCAAGGGGCAATTTCATAGCGGCCAATCAACCTAACATGCATTTTTTTGGAGGTCGGGAGGAAACCACAGTACCCACAGAAAACCCACACATCCACAGGGAGAACATGTAAACTCGACACAGAAAGCCAGTGTATTAAGCCACGCACCCAATCCAGGACTCAAACCCTGACTGTCTTGCTGTGAGGTTACTGTGCAACTCCCAGCTTGAAATTTCTTCCCTGAATTTCATCAAATGTGAAAATCACTGAGAGTCCCTATCCAGTAAGATGAAAGTTGGGACTGAAAAGGGAAGCCTATGTTATTTTTCTTTCATTATTCAGAGCAAACAATGGTTGCCTTTTTACCTTTTGCAATGATATTCATAAAAATAATACAAATATTCTACAATTAATACAACTGAATACGACTTAGATGACAAGTGTTTGACATAAATATTTACAACCATCTGTTAATTCTACTCCAATGATCTTTAAAATGACAAAATCCCATTTCAGAATCAGATCAGAATCAGAATATACTTTAATGATCCCACACATGGGAAATTTGTGTGACACAACTTCCTATCTGCTAAGTGAGTCGTTGTAGAGCCCGATCACGTACGGGAAGAAAGATCTCTGGTAACGAGATGTTCTCGAGCGGAGCTGTCTGAGCCTCTTGGAGAAGGAGCTCCACTGTTCGTCCATGAGTGGGTAGAGAGGATGGTCATGGTTGTCCATGATGGGTAAAAGTTTGTTCAGTGACCTTCAGTTTAACGAAGTTTGTGTGAAATGTGGTCAAACGCAAATGGCCAGCCCTTGGGATTGGATCATGGTGCCACGTCGATCTTCTTCTTCTTTCGGCATTTCCCTTCAGGGGTCGCCACAGCAAGTCAGTTTCTTCCATCTAACCCTATCTACTGTATTCTCTTCGGTCACACCAACTATCTTCATGTCTTCCTTTATTACGTCCATAAACCTCCTCTTTGATTTTCCTCTAGTCCTCTTTCCTGATGGTTCCAAATGCAGCATCGTTGATATCTGGGTAAACTTGTCTTCTTTTTTTTTTTTTTTTTTTTTTTTTTTTTTGGTGAAAATCTTTCAGCACTGTTGTGTGACGTCGAGAATAAAAAGGGTTAGTAAGAACGTCTTCGAATAAAGTAGCACAAATTCTGGACTACAGTCCAGAACATCCAACATAGCAACATTTCACGGTTACCACTTTAAACAAAAAGGCACATATCACTAAAGAATTTTAAATCAATTCATCAGAACCTTTAAAAGATCACTTTTCAGTACAATAACATTATGCTGAATCTTTTGACCCACTCAAACCTCATGTTGACTGACGAAAGAAAATGCTAGGTATTTTTTGAACATCCTTTTCACTATTTGACAAATACCAAAGCAGACTGAAGAAGGACAAACCAGATCAGATGTTGACTCCTCATCTTTGTCACCACACGTTTTCTTTTTTGACAAGGAATGATTGGCTTGCCCTTAATTTTTTTTTTCTCTTTTCTTTTTCTATAACATGTCAAATCAGTCTTCTGGGGCAAGGCTAAGAGGAATTAGGTATAAAAAAGACTCATTCCATATTCCAAAAGTCATTTTACCATCAATTCCTTCTATCTTTGAGCTTCACGGCCTGCAGTCTGAGTTGGAAGCGTTTCTGAGACGTGGCCATGGCTGTCTTAGCCCTCTTAGTCTCCATTTTGACGAGCTGCTTCATTTATTTGGAGGATCAGTTGTCAGTCTCGTCAGCTTCAACAAGTTTAAATGAGCTTTAGGACCTGGACAGCATTTTGTAGATGGATTAAACTCCATATTTTAAGTACAGAGCCAACAGTGGGTTTTTGTGTCAAAGCAGCAATGGAGAGGAAAAAAAAAAAACTTCGCCCTTTGCTTTTTAGTCATTGCTGATAGAATGAATGGATTTGGTTTACATAATTTTGCATGCATTACGGCAAGTTTAAGTGTAAGCATTGGCGCAAAGAAGGTCATTGACTGAAACACAAAGTTAACTACAGCTACTTTGTTTTTTTACTTAAAAAAAGAAAAGAGCAATTTTCTTTCCATAAAGTATTATTCATCCATTCAAATTCATTCCTCTGGAGAAGCAGAAAAACATTGCAAATTTAAGATTGGGATTCATTTTTATCTACAGTGGTTTTTCATTGTGTCTGCTTTTTTTTCTGATCGCGTGGCACTTAAGAATTTTTTTCCCCTTCGCTACCCTCTTTTAATGTTTATTTTAATGTAAAAAGAAAGCCTGTTGGCAATAAAATTTTAATTTATAAGATGAGTTCAGATGGAATGTTATAGAGAGAAAAAAAAAAACAACCAAAGATTGTTCCGTTCCGTCATCTTCCGCTTGTTCCGGGGTCGGGTCACGGGGGCAACAGCCCCAAACGGGCAGCCCAGGCCTCTCTCTCCCCGGCTGCATCCTCTAGCTCACCTGGAAGGATCCCAAGTCGTTACCCGGCCAGCTGTGAGACATAGTCTCTCCAGCGGGTCCGGGGTCTGCCCCTTGGTCTCCTCCCGGTCTGCCCCTTGGTCAGACAACCAAAGACAAACATGCAAAATCACATTTATCAAAACTGCTAATAATGCACACCTTAAACTGGTCTAAGTAGCCTGTGGGTCCTGACATCGGGGACGCCCATGCCTCTTGGTGCTGGGGGAGCCCCGGCAGGGTTTTCTCTTATGCGCCTGGCTGGTTGGGTGGGCGGCTCCTCGGCCCAGCCTCGGAGTCCCGGAACGGGGATGAGAGTGGGCCCGGGTTGAGCTCTCTGCCTCCCTCGTTCCAGTCTTTGGGGGCTGGCGAGGATCTGTTGGTCCTAGTAAGCACATGGTTCACATCGGCAGCATGCATGTACTTTCACTCTCACTCGAACACTGCATCACACGGTTTACTGTCCGCTATGTTACTTGCTCCCAACCAATATTATTATAGCTCTAGTAACATGTGTTTGTGTTCTACATTATGTGCTATAGAAGATTTTATTGTGTGTGTCAGCTTGTGTGTGTCAACAAAACTCTCCGACAATGCTTGACATACAGATTTTCATTCTGCTTGTCACAATGCCGGACAGGACAGGTTAAAAAAAAAAAAAAAACTGGTCTAAGTTAAACAAACACCTCTTCAGATTATTCATACTCCTATGTTATTACGTTGTTCTTTCTATGGACATATGTGAATTTATATGTGTGTCTCTTTATCAGATAAATGTGTATCTGTATTTTTGCTACTTTTTAAGCTATTGTAAAAGGCACTACTAAACTTTTGGTATTAATGCTGGGTATCATAAAAAAGTGAGAATTCACTTTCCCAACATGAAGTTATGTCGCCTTCAGATGCCTATGAGACCAAATAAGTCTATATTAGTTCTGGGACTCTGGCCAACTTCAGGATGCAGTCACTTCTTTGTACAGTTGAATTAAAAGTAGAGACGGCCAACAATGAAGTGTGGAAAAGAAAATTACTGTTGTGACCGTATTTCTGAAATTAAACTGTTTTACTACTCAGCAAATTTTTTGGAGCTTAGTAGATCACGAGATCAAGCTTTGAAATGATATGTCATATTAATTGAGTTTCAGCTAACAGCTTGACCTGTACCTGCCTCAGTGTCCAAATGAAAACAGGAACTACTTTTGTTTTCACCTTCCAGATTTTCACCAACTCTTCATTGAATCTTTAATCTTACTCTTTCTACTTGCATTACCTTTTGAGATATATCCTTTGATGATGGCTAGAACCATCATTAAGGGATGATAATGCTGCATACACAAACACAATGGAAAGGTTATCTCTACTGCCTTTCCATTGAAATATGATTTTTTTAACTAGATGCAGTATTTTCCCGTCAGTATTTTACATCTCGGTGCCTGGTGTTGGATTGCTTCAGTGGACTCTGTGTGACATGCCACATGGGATCCTGCATAAAATCGTAAATCTGTGATTGCCTTGCCTTAGTGCTCAATGCTTGGTTTTGTGCTGCTATGATGAATGTATCCTGGGTGTCCGATGTCACGCTTTTGCTAGATTGTCCAGTTATGCTCAACACCTGTGAGGAACCTGACAATAAACCCTTCATTTCCCTCCCAGGACATTACAGTGCACGCCGTTTTGTGGAGTGACCTTTCTGATGTGAGTATGGTCTTTAATCTATCGATTGGCATTTTAATGTGCAGCATCAAAAAACTTCATTTGAAATGTAATCTTCAAAAGGCCTGCTTGTTCTGTGGTTTTGGCTGGCTAGTTGGTTTCTTTCAACAGAAATGTTACCTTTTTCGAGGCTTAACTTTTATGCAGAAGGTATTGCGATCACATTATCACATCACATCCCAATAATAACATTTGTTGTAAAACGAGATAATTTCACACATCAAATTATCTCAAGTTGCTGAATTGACTTTTCAGCAGTAGAAGGGTCATTGGTGTTATTAAGTAAGCAAAAGATTTCAGCAATGATGAGCCAAGACTATGGTGCAGGAGGGATTCCACTCCAAAATCTCCAGGAATGCCTCAGTCTAATTCAGATTGGTTCTAGGTCTTCAGCATTGTTCATTTTAAGACTGAAACGAGCTTAAAAAGCCTCCTCACATTCCAAGTGTTTGTCCTCTAATTAAAAAAATACTAGAAGAAACAACGTTTGACCACCGGTGCTAGTTCAACCATACAAGACAACACCCAAGATGCAGGTTGTTGAAAGAGGCTCACAACACAGTCAAGCAACAATTGTACAGGGAAGATGGTGGGAAGTAAAACAATGCTGGAAGCTATAACAATTATTAGCTTCATTGTGATGGGAGATATGTATACAGGAACAGATGACAAGAACAACTACACTAAAGTCAAATGCGAAAAACTTTAAAAAGGTGGTAGAGAATGATCAAAATGAAATTTTGTGGGGATTCCCCGAAGAGACAGATAAAATGGTAATAAAAATCCAACCTGAAAGACATCAGGGTTGTTCAAGAAGGTCAGAAAAAAAACCCTCTAGAAGTGAATGCGGCAATACCACATAATTGTAACACCATGAACAATAAGAGCAAAGAAGACCATGAAAAGAAATTAATGTTTGTACTTTCATTGATTGGACATTCAGTGGAAGATATCCCAAACTGAAGGAGTGGGTCAAAAATCAAACATCACAGTCAAAAAAGTGCAGTCCAAAAAAAAAAAATCAAGGACACTACGCAAAAAAGTCTTTGAGACAATTTGAAGAAAATTGAAAAGAGATTACTTTTTTTTTTAATACACCATATAGGTCTATTTCCAATACATTTTAAATATGCTTGAAAACCTTTTATATCTTTTATTTGACTGACAATAAGTTGTGTTTACAGCCATGACACCACTAAAGCCAGGGGTGTCACAGTCCTGTCCTAGAGGGCTGGTGTCCCGATGGTTTTTCACACGTTCCTGCTTCAATACAGCTGATACACATTAAGTAAAATCAACAGCCAATTAAATTTGACACAATGACTCAATAACCTGGATCAGGTGTGCAGATGCAAAAACACATGAAAAAACTTCAGGACACCAGCCCTCGAGGACCGGACTTCAAAACATGTGACTTGAGCAATCACTGAGAGACCTCTTTGGAGGAGACCATTATTTCAATGTTTTTTAACTATAAAACAAAACAAAGTAAAGCTGCTAATACAATTTGTCATGTACCTTTACCTGTTGGATTTACCATCATACCAAAGATTTTCACAAACTGTACTTTTTAAAAACTTCTCGCTGAGTTCTTATAAAACCGTCTTTCTCAGACAGAAGTGGTCAGTTTACGGGTACGTCTCTGTTCTTTCCGTTTGAAGGTCATGTTCTTTCTTTTTTCTTCAACTTTCTCCCTTCATCCTTGGCAGTGCTCTTGGGGTCAGTACCCTCTACATCCTCAGAAATCTGAACCTTTCGATAAACGTTCAGCCGTACCTTTCGTTACATCCATTAGCAGGTCTCATGGGAGGGATGGCGACCTCTGCTCCAACAGGTAATGTGAGGAATTGAATTGGGGAGGTGGGGATTTCTCCCAGGTTACCTGTTAGCAGGTGGACAGCAGGGCGGAGGACATTCTAGACCTCTGTTATCTTATCTGTTGTCTCCTAATGAGTCATTGAGATGACTGTCTCTGTTGTGCAGCCCGAAGAGGGGCTGTTGAAGTCTTTGTGTCCAAGAGACTAATTACATCGTGGTCGTTTAGTGCGAGACAAGGCTCGGCTTCAGGTGGAAAAATTGATCCGGTCTTGGAGGGGTAAGTGTTTGTGAGGGCATGGAGAGAGCGGTAGATTCCAGTTACCTGTGAATCCCCCTGAAAACAGAGCACCCCTTGTTCGGATCGTTCAGTGGGAGGTGGGTATGGAGGGTGAGGGGTTTGTTTGATCCAGAAATTCCTTCTCTCTCTGGTCGGTTTCTCAGGAGGATTAAAAGTAAGAGTGGCATACGTCTTATGGGTTTAAAGAAATGGAAGATCGTTTGCCACAAGGCTTAAGATAGAATGTCAGGTCTGCAAAATTTTTCTCTCGCTCATTTTTTTCTTTTTCCCTCCAAAATAAAAGAAAAAGTCCTTTATTTAAAAGATGAGAGAATGGATGTCTTGTAAGCAGCCCTAAAATGGCCATTGTGTTGGACCATTTCAACCTCATGATAAAGACAAAAAGTCCACCCTGTAAAAAAGCAAACCATTCATTTTTCAATTGAGGTATCGTATTTTGTTTGACATATCCATTTTTGACAAATGAGTATGTACAATATGTTTTTAACGGAGGTTGAAGAATTTTGAGATCTGAAGCAATTTAATTTGAAGGCGTGTGAAAGTGTTTTCTCGGTAGCTTCACATAGTGTTCTTATATTATTGGGCATAGTGAGGGTTTATTATTTTTAACAGGTACTGTAGAGTTGACAGGTATAGGTACAGGTACTATTGAGCAGATAATAAACTGAATAAAATGAACTGAGTTTACGTCAAGGGTCCTTTGGAGAAGACACCTAACCCACCTTTCTCCAACCATTGGCGCCGTCAAAAGTGGCAGTCTGCTGCGGTGTAAAGCTGCACACAAATTTCCCAGTAAGGGATTAATAAAGTATATTAAAATTTAAAAATAAATACCAGACCTCCGAGAGCTACGGTGGTTTCCATTGGAATTACCTCTGTTCAATATAAACAAGAGTTCTAACAGAACCCAATGCTTGCATGTATCATTTTAAATACAATATTGGAAAAAAAATATGTTCTATTCCTTTAAGAACTACTGTATAAATACAGTACACAGGGTGTGTTTTTTTTTTTTTTATTTATTTATTTTTTTATTACTAGTTGTCTGATTGATTTTCCGTTTTCATTTTTTGGATTTCCCCTTTTACGAGCACAATCTGGCGACGGTTGACACCCTAGTTAGATAAAATGGGCAAGGCCAAACTGACCTATAGCCTTGTGCTGTATGGACGGACTGTTGGCGACCAGACACCCTTCCAGCGCTGGTGGGTTGCGGTTACGTGTGTAAAAGATGCTCTGTGGCGGGCAAGAAATATTGCCCGTCGAAGGAAGATACTGGTTCCACCACGGACAGTAGTGGCAAATGTTATGTCAACGGTGGAGTTTTATCGGGAAGTGCATGTGGCGACACATACCTGGGACATGTGAACAGAAATAAGGGGAGGGAGTAGTTGGAGACTGTAAAGCGGGCTTTTTTTTTTGTTTATTTTATTAAATGATTTGTGCCTGAAGAGAAACGAGTGGGAAAGGGGAAATGTTTTCTTTTCTTAGTATTAGATTTGAGTAGATTAGAATATTAATGTGAATGTTGAAATTCTAATGTAAATATTTATATTTTTGTACAATAAAAAAAAAAAAGTTTTCATTTTTTTTGCCATATTCATTTTGCCCGTGTCATCCCAAAAGGACAACTAAAGTCACGTTGAGGTGCACTCAGCCATGGGGACAGTTTTTGTCATGTTTGGACCTCCAGGAGGCACTGTAAGTTTGAGACATGGAAGAACCAAATGCATTTTACTCGTCCTATTTCATGAAAGTAATGGAACACTTCATCCTTTTAATATCACAATGCTGAATTAATCTATATAAAAGGAAAAAAAAGTAACTTTGTAAAAACTTGGTCTAAATATTCTACAAAGTTTCTGCATTAGTTTCTCACTTTTCTTTGACACTGAACTCATTTTATTTGCCCTTACTTCCTGTCAGATTATTTTTCACCCAAAACAGAAGATTTGAATTGGAAAAGTCCCAGCTTTATGAAGTGAACTCCTGTTACACAGAAGTTACACGGAAACCAAATGTCTGCGAGCTGATGGCAGCTGGCTGTGCATATATCTACTGAAGTGTCCTTCAGCAAGGCACTGAGCCCCTGCAGAACGCAACCCCTGACCCGCCTTGGGGAGATACACATTGCCTTGATACCAGCTCTTAAAGACGACATTAAAAAGGAGTGTTTATTGTGAGCCGAGGCAGTGTTAGATAAACCTTCACATAATTATTGCAGAAGTATAAAGAAGACACAGATGGTGTAAAACTCAAAGGAACAAGTACTGTAACTCTTGAGAGAAGGTGATAGTGTTTGTGGGTTAAAGTGGTATATCGGAGAAGATAATGTGTGGTAACAAAGCCTGAAGGAAGAAACAGCTATGCAAAAAGAGAGCGATTCCCACTTCAGCTTCTGTTCTACACTGGTAAGGGAAGGAAAAAAAAAATCAATAGAAAACATAAAAGACAGAATAATTTTCTCTCCAATTCAGATGAATTCAAAGTTTAGGAGGCTAAAACCTGAATAAAGTCCTTGGACGGTTTTAAAGTTTAGCACATTCCCTGTAACCAATCAAGTTTCATCCTGCCCGATTCCTTCTGACATATTCCCTCCTTTTTTCCTCAGGTTGGGAAAATTAATAATTGATTGGGGTAAATTAGAAAGATATTATCCAACATTATGCAACATTGTGTCCACTCTAATGTCATATGATCCATTTTAATGCCTGGACCAGCCCACACAGTGCAGGCCCGACCGTTGCGTGGCCCCCCAGAGTGGCTGTAAACCTGCCGGCAGCCCCCAGGCGTGCCATATGCCAGATTTATGCTTCACATTTGTTTCTGCCGCCTGCAGCAGAAACCGATGGGAGCTCCGGCCACAATACAGTCGGTGTCCAAAACAAGCTGTCCACCACAAAGGAGTGCAGTAAATATGGATTCCCCCAGGGCACCTCGCTTCATACATAAAAACATACAGTGAGTGTGAGATGAGTGTGTGAGAGCCACTACAGAAGACTTTACCTTTCTATTTTAAACTGTGCATGGGTTGGTGATAAATCAGTTGACTGCAGGTTTTCAGAGGTGTTAAATGTTACATAAGAAATTCAACTCACCTCTGAATCAGTCTGATGTGCATCTTTTTGCTCAAAACACTTGAAGCCTTAAGTTTCTGTTCTCAAAAGATTCATCCAAGTTGGGGCACCTTTTGAGTTTGAAAGGAATAAGTGCATAGAGCTCAATCCGGCATCCTTGATTTCTTCAAGCTACTGCTATGTTTTGGAAAAATTCTCTCCTACCCAATATTGACCTACGTACCAATATCTTCTGAAGATATACGGAGGTCATTAGAGCATTAGCGAGTCATTACTGAAATTGTTTCTCATTCCAAGATAACTCAGACCATTCTGAATGCCAAAAATTTGGCCAAAATCAATGTACTCTTTTTTGATCACATAGTGTGAAGTTAGACAATTCTGATGACAAATGAGTAAATGGCCAAGAATATAGTATTGAGTTTGAACTTGATACTAAGACTAAACTAACCCTAGAATCAAATTGCTTTGATGCAACGTTCCTCAGCAAAGGTCCGTCCATTCGTACCCTCCTCCTTTTCTTCTCAGTGCTGCAGTAGCAGAAATGCTCAGTCATGAATGAGGTCATTACAAAGGAATAGAGAAAGTGTGTGAGGGATTGCAAGCTTCCCTCCTTCCTCTCCTCTTCCTCCTGATTAAGATGCATCTTCTGCATCTGCTTGCATTTTGGCTGCTTTGTACATTCATCAACATCACATTAATGAAATGATCAGAGGGTGAGATAAGACATAGCTCAGAAATATTACACCATTAGCCTCTCTAAGCTTTTCGTAAACCAGAAAACACTGACCTGAGGCATCAAACTTTCCCCTCCATTCATTAGAAAAATGCTGAAGATGAAAATGAAGTGTAACTGATTGCTTGTCCAACCTCTCTCCAAACAAACCCTTCTTTCTGAATAAAACAGCAATCCCTCATCCCTTCTTCTCAGGCACATGAGAAGGAAGGGATGCCTCTCCCCAGCCCGCTTCTCTCTCACGGCGATGATGTTAATAAACTGTCAGCATGTGGCACTTTGTAATTGGGTTTGTGCCTTGTTTAACAAAGAGCGATTGGATAGTTAGGAGAAAAAGCAGCAATCTATCCACCTCTCTCATGAAATGAGCCAAGTATCTCATCCATGGGTGTGTTGCCCCAAAGGAACATGGTATTAGAAGTGTCTGTTATCCCTGGTAAATAAACTGCAGCAATGGAGAACTGCTTCCACCCCTACTTCTGACATCATAAAGTCACTATAACACCATCATAAACATGACGTGTCATGCGTTGTAACCATTTGCATCGCTTCATTCGGAACAAATGAGCCCGCAGCTCTTATTTATGACATTTTGTGATTTAGTGAGTGAGCAAACTAAACAGATGAGGAACACAGACTGCAGGTAAAATGCAAACACGTCACGTACCATTTGGCAAGACGTAAAGTAGAATGTGCATATTGTTGAAAATCCTTTCTGGTTTTCTTGTGTTAAAATTAGATGAGAAAAAGTGTAAAAATTGAAAGCTACAATTTTAACAGTAGTAAAGTACTATTTGCTGAAAATTTTCTAGTAATGTCGACCAGAAATTTGATAAGCTTTTTAAAAAACTTTTAACCAATGAAGATGTTTGGAAAATATTTACAAATTTAGTATTTGCAAAAATATTTAAATTTTCCTTCATTGACTGGATTCAGATTGAGAAATAAGTGTACTAAAATTGAAAACAA
This sequence comes from Neostethus bicornis, assembly GCA_902685375.1. Classification (NCBI taxonomy): domain Eukaryota; kingdom Metazoa; phylum Chordata; class Actinopteri; order Atheriniformes; family Phallostethidae; genus Neostethus; species Neostethus bicornis. The sequence goes on along the minus strand of CACRXE010000076.1, from coordinate 4,551,668 downwards.
ATCTAAAGGATTACTCTATCTATCCCTCACCGGGAAAATTTGTGTGCTGCACTCCTTACATCGCGGCATGCTGCCCTTCAACGGCACCAATGGTGGGAGAAACGGGGGTTATGTGTCTTCTCCAAGGACCCTAGATGTGCTCTCCGTGGGGTGCGAACCTGTGAACGTCCGGTCAGCGCGCGAACACTCTAACCACTGAGCTGCCGTCTCTAAATATGTTAACTCTCCAAACATTAATTGAAAAAAAGTTTTTTTGACCTTTTTTGTCTTGTTTTTTTTAGTGAGTAAAATCCATTGGTCCACAGCTTTTCAATCAATTTCTCCAAAGAGTTCTAGTTTAGGCAATAAATATTTTGTTGGTTGGAGACAAAAATCGTAACAAGCCAACGATGACCAAGGTGGGTCCTACCAGAGTTGCTGAGCTGTCAGAAATGTAAAGTCCTTCTTACTGCCTTTAATCAAATGCCCTTTTTTTTACGTCCGACAGAACGTTAATCAACCAAATGTTTCAAACAAACAATGTACAATAGTTTCCTAAAATGCATCGCATTACAAACCTTCTACCAGATAATCTACTGTTATCTATAGTAAGAAACAAAGGCAGTGATTCACACACATACAAAACCTGAACAATATGTAAAAAAAAATAAAATTTTTTTGGTCTGATGAGTTTCCATTTCATCCAAATTATTGTTTGGTGAAAATATGACTGTAACAGGCCAATAAAAAATTCTACCTACAATTCTTTTCACACAGCTAGGAAGTCTGAGTCTTCACCCACATTTTGTTAACGTTCGCTTTTGACATGATTAAACCATCACAACCGAATTGTGTATCATTGCTGACCATTTAAGTCCCTTTATGGTCATAACGACCCATCTTTAGATAGTATTTTCAAAATGCAATTGTCACATATCTCCGCCTGCTTTCTCCAACATGTTCTCCAAATCTCAAACCAACACATTGGGGTGTGACGGAAAAACAGAGTTTCATCCTAGAATGGTATGTAAACATGGAGAAAAAAAAAAGAGGTGTTTCCCCAAAACCCGGAAGCTTTGTCCTTGAGCAGAAGCAAACTATTATGATTAATGTAATATAGAAGATGTCATGACCCCCTATCCTGCCGCCATAGAGAGACCTGGATATTTCTAAGCACCCTGATTAGGGTCACCTGAGATTGATTCCTGTTTCCACACATCTGTAGACTCTGTCATCTATTTTAGGGCAATCATCCCAGAGTTCCCTGTCGGGTCATACCATCCCTTCCACCCAGGTCTCCCTAGTTGCCCGACCAAGATCTCACTCTGACAACAACCTTTTGCCATGCCACTGAAACTTGGTTTTTCTTTCCACAGTATTAATGGACTGCCAAATAATAATAATAATAATAAAAAAAAAAACATGTTTTCTGTCTGCAATTGGGTCCTCCTCTTTCCACCTGCACACTGCATCATGACAGAAGATAATTAAGCTGGAGATAGATATGGACGATAAAACGTCCCTGATTTTTTATTTTTTTTCTAAAATCCGTGGGTCTCAATGAAAATCAAAGTTTATGTTGAATTAACAAGAGTTAAAAAGTCAATGTGATGAATCATGCCAAACATACATTCAAAGGCAGAGCTGTTCACAGCTCAACACACAGTTTCAGTGTCTGAAATTGAATTAAACTTCTGTCGGCCATCTGCTGCTTTATATTGCGTGTTTTCAGTGTCCTTGTTGTTTTGCTGTTCACTGTAGAGAAATTGTGTCTTTCATGAAAAAATGAGTGATGGCTCAGACTTTTAACAAGTTATTTTCCGCTGCTGTTGTTCCCAACCAAACAGCATTGTCCAGAGGGATACAAAGCTCATCATGGAGGATGTAGAGTCAGACTGGAAATCTGAGATAAGAGAATAGAAGAAAAAAACAAAACTTATCTGATTCATTCCTGTACCTACTCGTCCTTTAAATAAGGTGATGTCAAATCAAACAGCAAAGCTTTCAAGAGGGTGCCATCGCCTCTAACTTCAGGGACATCTATTGGGGATTGGCCTTCCCCGCCTCAGCCAGAGGCCATAGCTTCTGACTGGAGGGTCTTGTTGATCTCCATTTTGATGGCTGCCAGTGCCGCAGAGCGATTGGCTCTGCTGGCTGTCACCTACGTTCTGATCAGGGAGCTGACACAGACAGCTGACAGACTCATCCTCCTCCTTCTTCCTCTTCATCTTCCTGGCATTGCTCCTGCCAGCTGACATTGGCCATGTTCCCATCTCAGTTCCATCTCACCCACAAGACACAATGCTAATGTTATACACCTTGGCTTCATGCTGGAGTTTTTGACACTCATACAGAGTGTTGTTGGAAGAACATTCCTAGTGTTTAAACTGTGAAAAATTGTTTGTACAGGAGAGTCTGGACCATTAGCTGTGATAAGGATGCACCTGGGCTCCTGGGTTGAGATGTCACCTGCAGGTGGAAACTTTTGCCTGCTGTCACCTGCTGCCAACCATTTCCTATCAGTCGTCACCGGGTTGTGTCTGCAGCGGCGGGGATGGCAGCAGGGGCAAGGCAGCAGCCGGTGGCTGCTGGATACATTGCACCAGCAAGGAGCCTGAGGGCAACTCAGCTGCTGGAGTCACCTGGACACCAACTGGTTCAAGATGAAGGAAGTTTATTGGGTGATTTAGTTCTCAGGAAGCAGTCCCGTTTGGGTTTGGGGCTGAAAGCCGTCGGCAAGCTTTACCAGTTTCCTGTTGAGTTTAGAAAGAGTCAGTGTGGTTTCACAAGTAAAAACTTTATTCTCCTAACCCTTATCCACTTCTCCTTACCCACTTTAAAAACATCGACATCTGTTTGTGTTTCTTCTTTTCATTGAATTACCCCTTCATTCAATTCACTGTATGTTAATCCAGACATATAAATGTAGATACAAATACACAGATATGTAGATATAGTATACCTAGTGTTTTAAAATGTTGGATTTACTTGTGTTTCCAAAGACTTTAATAATTGGACAATGCAGAAGTACAAGAGAGAAACATGCTATTTAATGGAGAATATTTGTAGAGATTTATAGTTGATCATATGTTTTACAAATGTTCCCATGAAAAACCTTCAAAAGTAATCTAAAACTGCAATTATCGTTTTTTGAGGATGACTGCCTTCGGTTTTGAACCACACCATTTTTATGTCTTCAAAAATCTTCAAAGATTCCTGTCTAACTTTAACTGGACATGTGACAAATTTCACTGAAGTCGTTTATGTCAAAGGAGAAATAAGAGCAAATTTGATCCAATATATAATGAAATTGATTTGACAATAAAACTGTGAGCGTGGGCCTAGTGGTAGAGATACCGTCTTTCCACCGGTAAGTGGAAGATACCTTCCCGCTAGGCCCAAGCCATCCCTGGGACCACAGAAAAGACACAAAAACAAAGACACTGGACTCTTTTGATGCTATATGCTGATGCATTGTGAACACACCTTTAAAGATCCGAAGATTTACACACAAAAAGGTATTTTTACAGTGACTGAAGTACATGGAAGTTGCACGCACATGTCCAGTGTGTCTGTAGAACTGTGTTGCATGTAGTGTGGCCCTCATTCAAAAATTTGATTAAAAAATTGAAATACAATCTATATGTGTTGGACCAGTTCCAGAGACAATTTGCTAGCTTTTTCTTAACAATTTGTGTCATTTCACTTCACAATCAAACTTCATTAAAACAGAAAAACAATGAATCAGACTTGCAGGACAAACTTTGGAAGTTCACCAGATGTATTTTTGAAAAACTGTCAGGTTTCCACTCACTGTGTGCATCATCTTAATTAAAACATTTTAAAGTCTTAAAATAACCACACAAACAGCACACTCAGGTTGGGCCCTGGGCCATCATTCAGCGGAGGCTCCTCTGGGTTTGGTGGCATCTCCAGTAGCAGGACGAACATGGAGCTCATCCAGCTCCATCACTGCACTAATCCCCCATTCTTCCTCTGAATGTGGCATTACCATAAACGCTTGGCAGAAAAAGGAAGCATTGTATTCCAGAAAGTCTGTGAGCCTCTCAAATGTGCATTGTATAAATTCACCTGTTGCCTCGGTGATGAGAATGAGCCTCTTCCCTCTGGTCGGCCACATTATGTAATGTACTGGACTCAGGGCTCCTAAATCCCGCCCCCACAGGCACGTCCAGTCAGGCAGGATGCCTCTAAATCATGAAGAGGACGTGCGCCAGAAACACAGGGCCGCCATGCATCAGGCTGTTTGCTTTAATTGAATTGTTGTCGCCTGCGGGCGCCTCACAAACGAGTGAGCTTTGCTGTTTAATTGTCTCATTTAAATGCTTTAACTGGTTTGGATTCTTCTGCCGAGAGAGAGAGAGAGATGACTTTCCTCTCACATTGTTAACTTCGTTGTTCTTGATTTTGCACCTCAACAAGAAGTTTTTCCAACTGGTTATCTCTTATGGCTAAATACTTAAATCCTGGTGAAGTTCAATATTAGTTGTCATATTTGGGACTAATGTGTACAGCATCCTGGGGCTGCACGGTGCAGCGATACCTTTGATGAAGAGATAGAGATACAAAGGGAAGGTTTGGTCGATTCGGCGTTTAAAAAAAAAAAAAAAAAGTCACCGAGCTTCACCGCCAAGGTCAGTGCAGCTGGGCAAGTGAAAAAAAAAAAAAAAAAAACAGCACCAGTTACTTAGCAAAAACAGATACAGACATAAACATACTGAGGGAAGCGTTGATTTGATTTAAGTGAAGGGTTGGTGGAAGGGGAAGGATAAACAAAGCAGTCACTTCATGTGGAGCTTCTGAGGGCATGGGAGATATCCAGCTTTGGCCAAGTCCGGTCACAGGGAGTCCAGACTAACTTATCAGGTTGTTTAGGTATAAACTCTGGCATAAACTTTCTCATGCCATCAGTCTGTCAGAGAACTTTTAATGGCAATGTATGCAACATCATAAAATCCAAATGAAATAATTGAAAAGATAATCAAAGTCATTTACAAAATTGTATCTCTTGGTGTGATATTAGTAAAATTATCTATGTGGCACCTTTATAATACAAATCTGGCTTGACGTACAACCTCAAGCGTCTTTCCTCTTTGCAGCAGGAAACAGAAGTTTGTAAAAGTCAGTAATTTTTCTTAAAAATTCCTGTTTCTGTGTGTGTGGGACACTCCTAGAGATTTTTCATGACACCATTGTTGCATCAACAACTTTCAATGCAGTGTCCTGCTGGTGTGGAGGAATAACGAAGAGGGACTAGAGGAAACTGGAAAAGCTGGTCAGGAGGGATAGCAGGAGTGTTAGCTCTGTTCTGGGCTGCTCTTTGGACTTACTGAGCTCTATAAGTCAGGGGAGGATGCTGATCAAGCTGCACAAGATCCGTAACAACCCCTACCACCCATGAGAATGCTCATTCAGCCAGATACTCCTGCACCTGATGTGTAAAAAAGAGCACTACAGGCGCTCTTTGTATGGTCAGCAGTGAGATTATTTTATTCGAAAAAATAATTACAAGGAAAATTATGATATGTTAATTTTTAGTTAACTAATTGTTATTTTTTGGGGATATATTTTAATAATTGAACTACTGTGGCTACTCAATTTCCATCTAGGGATTCTTAAAGTCCCTCTGATCTTATCTTTTATAGTGAAAAACACCAATACTGTATATGAACTTCTCCATTGATAACCAACGTGAGGACAGTACGGTTTGATGTTAATTTTTAATACTTCTTCATGTGTTGAAAGAGAACAGATTAGTTTACAATCTGGCTCCATCGCATTCAAACCTATCCATAGTCAGAGAGCAGTTGTTCTCTCTCCTCTACTTGAAGATCAAACTTCCAAATGATGGGAAAACTTTGTGGGATCGAGATGCAATTTCAACCTTTTAAATCCCAAAGCATTTAGATCTAACTCCCGTGAGAAAAGAATGGGCCACACGAGGGAGAGTTTTGTTCCAGAAACATGCTTCAGTGACTTTAAAAAAGTCAAAAGGGGTTGATTAAGTTTTTTGTTGAAGCACTTCATCAGCCAACACATTCCTCTGCTTTCATGTTTCTGCTGTGTGAGGAGAAGCGATGAAACAGGAAGTCAGGGATAAATCAGAGCTCGTTCCCTCCACCATACGTGTCTGCATCTGTCCACAAGATGAAATCCTTTCTATCACAATTTAGGGGCCGAAGTGCGCAGAAACAAGAATTATGGCAGCACTTCATGCAGAGACGTCGTTACTCAAAAGCAGCCGGACAGCCTCCAAGTGGGTCCATCTTTTATACACTGAGGGGAAATTGCATATTGATTGCAGCCTGTGCATGTTTAGGATTTGTGTGTGTGTGTGTGTGTGTGTGTGTGTGTGTTTGTGTGTTTTAGCTGAAGTACCAGCAGTTAAGTGTGTGCTTGTGAGCGTAATGAGACTTTTTTTTTGACAACTTGAAGAGTTGAGGACAGAAGGCAAGTCGAAAAATGTTTGCTTTCATAACCAAATACAAATTTACTTTGGCTTTGAGTGGGAATTCAAAAAAATGCAGAATAGTTCCAAATTGAGGAATAGCAATGCTCGAAGTTTAAAGACTTTTGTTTGGAATTGACTGAGCTGCTTTTTTAGATTCATAGCATTTATTTGCACACATCACACAACCAAATGAATTTAATCCAGTGTGTTGTGGTGAGATTTAATTTAAATACCGTTAAATTGAAACTTTGCTTTTCTACTTTTTGGCTCAGCTCTCTTTTCATCACTACAAACTGATGTAGCTTCCTGATTATTGCTGGTGTTGCACCGATCCAACTGTTGTTATCTTGCTCCAGCTTTCATTCACTTGTGAATATTTTCCAGAGGTGCTTAAACTCCTCCACTTTGGTTAGGAATCTGACTCGATTCTGTAGAAGGCACAATTTTAGACTTAGTACAATCCTAAAAATATGAAAAGTGTACCAATGTCATGATCCCGTCTCCAGCCGCCTGACGGAGCCCTGGTTGTTCCTCATCACCCTGATTAGAGACACCTGAGATTGATTCATGATGCCACACATCTGTGGACCCTGCCATCTATTTCAGGGCAATCAACCCAGACTTCCCGGCCAGGTCATACAATCCCTTCCAGCCAGGTCTCTCTAGTTGCCTGACCAAGAACTGACAATAACTTTTTGCCATGCCACTGAAACTTTGTTTTTTTCTTTTCACACTCTTAATGGACTGCCAAATTTAAATAAGCCTTGTTTTCTGTCTGCAATTGGGTCCTCCTCTTTCCACCTGCTCACCTCTTCATGACAACTAAAACATAACATTTTGGTGTCTATTCAACTATTAATATAGCTGTTGTGTGCCTTCCAAATTACATTAATCACAGACAAAAGCCCCAGTCAAACTTCACACGCCACTGAACCTGGTGGAAAATATATGTGTCCATATGAAGTGATGAAGCTACTACTTCATCACTTCTTATGAATGTTTTCAGTGTTTACACTTGACAACTTCATCTCCGCATTTCTCATCAGCAGTGTACCACTGAGTATCATCTATTTGCTGTATTCCTTTATGTGTCAAGGTATGATTCATAGTTGTTGTGAAGGACTGTCCAATGTGTTTGAGTGTGGGTTGTTCATTGAGATGTTTGCAATGAGTTGTACTGTAGAGGTTATATGCATTGTGCGAGCTAGATTCCGAGTGTATCCACCTATCTTGACTCTTCATGTAGACCAGAAGTGAGGCACAAACGTGAAAACAGTTAATGTCTGAAAGAAGAAAGTCGAATCTTGCATTTGGCTTAACCCACAGTAGACATACACTTTCTTTTATTTCAACCATTCTGCTTAAACGTAATTCAATTTGGGTTTTTTCTCCCGATTCATACCAAGTGTGCAAAATGATTAAAAATGATATGGTTAAGTTGATGTGAGGTGGTTGCAAATGTAACTCATTCAATAAAAACTCTTAACAGGTCACTATTTACTCAATATTTGTTGTACAGTATGTGACCGATAGGCAAAATTAATTATTTCATCTTGTGAACGGTGTCCTAGCTTCTAATGCGGCCCCAGCTGATTTCAGGCAAGAGGCAGGATACACCCCTAATAGGTTGCCAGTTGCAAGCCTCGTCCCTACTCCTGGACTTGAACCTGACCTTCTTGCTTTGAGGCCACTGTGCTAACCACTGTGCCACCATACAACTCGAAACATTAATCAGGTTTAGAAAATCCTACCAGAGTGGTGTGATACATCATATTGTAATCGTGACACTCTCAATCATATATTTTTTAATTTTTTTAATATACTTTATTATTCCCTGACCGGAAAATTTGTGTGCTGCACTACACCGCAGCAGGCTGCCACCGATGACGGCACCAATGGTGGGAGATTGGGGGAGTAGGTGTCTTCTCCAAGGACCCGAGACGTGAACTCTTTGGGATGCAAACCCACGAACTTCCGGTTAACTTCTGCTCCGTGGGCAAACATTCTAACCACTGAGAAAAAGTGAATACAAGTCAGTAAAAAAATGGGCAGTACTTTGAAAGAGGCAAGGTACAATGTAGATGCAGGATTTTACATATCTTTGTTCAGAGTTTTCTTTCTTTTTTTTTTATGGTTTTTATTCTCGCTTGCCATAGGGTGTTATCAACCACCCTGCTGATTTGGAAAGTGCCTCTCTGACTAATTCTCACTCCATTTGGCATGCAGCAGAGGATCCAAGTGCTGGGTCTTTCACAGTCTTGTTTATCCCGGAATTTACTTTGCACATAACAGTCAAGTGTTGATAATAGGTTTGGCTTTGTAGCAACAACTAAATTAATTTACACAAGCCTCTCACCAGCATAATACTAGTTTATAGTTAATGTAAATGCTGACGTTAATGTCTGAGAACAACTTGTCAGCTCACATCCTGAATTGTTCCTCTATTTAATGAACATCTAAATATAAAGAGATAAAATTATATTGTCTGACTCAAATTTAGCTTTAAATTGAACAGAATTTAAAGTATAAGCAAAGGAAGTGTCAGCTGGAAAGTCATTGATGAGTTATTGAAAGAAATAAACTGGAGCACAAACCTTAGAGTTTAGCAAGGCTGTGTTACCTCACAGGAATGTGCCACACTTTAGCATATACAATCCTTTTATTACAACAATATGAATGCAATTTCCTGAGGTGCATAATTGGGAATAATGTTGTCTAAATATAATAGAATTGGAGTAACGGATAATGTAATCATTCACTTTTTCTATGCAATGCTGTTACTGTTACTAAAACCTTAAACTGTGGCATTGCTATGATTGGGGAGTTGGGACATTTACTACTTTGTTTCAGAAGAAGTTCAGAACCTGATTTACTGAAGTATGGAAGTGCGCAAAAAAAAAAAAAAAATGTCACTATAAAAAACGAGAGACCATCTCCTCTGCAGTAGGCCATAACACTCATATTCAGGTCCAGCAGGTTGGAAACAGAAGTGATGCTGGGACTAGCCATCCATTCTGTTGTCTTTCACTAATCCAGCCTCAGACTGGAAGACCACGCCTCTCTCATCAAGGCTGCATCCTCCAACTCACACGGGAGGATCTCGAGGTATTCCACAGCCAACTGTGAGTCATAGTCTCTACAGCAAGTCCGGAGTACAGCCGTTGTTCCTCCGGGTCGAAAGAAGCCAGATGGGGTGTTTCAGGCATCTGGTTTGGATGCCTCCCGAACGCCTCGCTGGTGAAGTGTTTGGGACATTTCACACCGGAGGGAGATCTAGAGGTAATTTGTAATGTGACTTAATCACATTTTTAAAGTCAGATACACAACACTGCTGAGGTGTCCCACACAGTTTAGTACTGGGCTATCACCAGATGACACCTGCGTTCATTAGCACATCAGGGGTGAAAACCCAAATACCTAGAAGTAGCTTAATATTTGGATACAATTATGAGCCAATGTTAATATTTCTCAAAAAGTATGCCTCAATTATATTGACTAACCTTTTCATTAGAGCCTGGTCAAGTTTTGCTGACACAACAAACTTAATAATAGTGTATGGAATTTGTATTGCAAACACAAAAAATCATCAAAGGAAATATCACGACTCAATGCCAATTGACATGTCGAAATACCAAGAATGCATTCTGTGATTTGTGTTGCTAGGGCTACATGCGCTATTAGCTATAGCACCGGCCAGATATAATTCAATTGTAGGCCAGATTTAGCCCTCAGACCAGCATTTGACACCCATACTCACCCGTATCAAATTTTTTTTGAAAGGATCAAGTTGAACTTAATGGACATCCCTATAGTACTTTTGAAAAAGTCTACAGCCATTTGACTATTAGCTTTTTTTGCTAGAAGAGGAACAGATTATGCGGATCCCACCTGGAGGTTCTACCACGATAGTGAGAAAGAATAAGAGAGAAAGCGAGGAAATAAAGCCGCAAAGGATGGATGATGGAGTGACAAAAAGATAGGGTAGTTTGAGGGGGTGGAAGAGAAGAGGAGTCTGTTTTCACTCTAATCTGTTTACTTTGCAATTTGTGTTTTCAGAGCGAGTCCATTCATTCTGCTTAACCTGACACTTTACTCACCAACAGGAAGTGTGTGTATGTGTGTGTGTGTGCGTGTGCGTGTGTGTGATTGAACCAGCTTGCGATGGGGAGAAGAAAACAATCTCATTTAAACCTCTCTTATTGAGATGTGCTTGCCTGCATCTAAAAACGCGCATGTGTGTGCGGAGAAACTAATTTACATTCTGTCTCATTGTAATGCGTGGTTTATTTATGTGTGTGTGTGTGTGTGTCATCTTCTGATAATTGCATGTGTGTCTGTGTTTCTATACGTGCATGTGCTTGTGCAGTGTGTCATGTGAGCATCCATTAGCAGGCCAACATTTGGACAGTGATTATTCAGCAGTGAAGTCATTAGCCAAGACAACAGGCTTTGTTTTCTACTTTTACTCTGACCGCTTCTAATTTTATTTATTCATCAATACTTAGTTCCATGTAAAGACTCCTCTATGAAGTCAGTTATTGATCAAATGAGCATGTATGGCTGTTAATGTGTTTGTTTCAATGTGAAATAAATCCATTACATACGTTAATGTGTTATCCAATTACAGATTCGCTGATTTCCAATCGTTGGACTTTAGCATATGCCCAGTGGAAAAAAAAACAAACTTTTTTTTTTTTTTTTTTTTGTTGAAGTATGTTCACGACAGTAATGAATGTCTGCTATGTGTTGCAGAGATAAGACCGAACATGTAAACATAATGAGTACATAAAAAATCACAACAGCACAAATGGTATGACTGAATATGGTCTAAGATTCTATGCTATAAACACTTCAATGGATATCGTCATAGATTTAGCCCAATTTTTGTATGCAGTCAGAGGCTGCTTGAATGCATTCACCCATGTTTACTTGTCCTTGTTGAGTACCATTGAGATTCACTTTAGGTTGGTGCTGTTTCAGGTAAGTTAGCATTTTTGTAGTGTTGTCATAAAGCTACCCGACCTCAGCTAAAGAGTGTTGGCAACCGACCTTCATTAGATCCAGCTGTCTTTCTCGGTTTTAAATATTTAAACAGGAAGCTGAAGTGTTGCCAAACAGGAGACTTTCACGACTGGGGTGCATCTTCAAGCTTCAGTTGGTTACTAGCAGTTCGCCCATAGGTTACTGCCAGCATATCAATGATAAAACTCGCCTGTGCCTGGTTAATAGTGGCACATTTAGCCATACGTGTCATATAAAAACTCACAAACACCGACTAAAAAAAAAATGGAACCACGTGAAAATGATTGTACAAGAAAAAGTGTGCTTTGTGCATGCAATCATCGATTGCATGTGAGTGGTGAAAACACGGAGTGGTGCATTGCAAGCATTGTTGCAAATTCCTTTACCAAACTGAACATCCTGCACCAAAAACATTCCGTATGAATATAAGTACTGTGACATCACCAGTGATTACTTTTCCAAAGTAACAGCAGTCTTTGTTTTTTTTTTTTTTTTTGTTTATTACTTTCAATTTTTTTTCAGATTTTGTACATTCTTGGCGAATAAAATGTCAGATTAAAAAACAACGGACCAATTTTTCACTGCACCCAATCAGATCAGAAATTTAGGTAATCTACTCTAAAAGTTTGAGATTGATCATCATTGTGGATTAGCTTTTTAAAAGAAAGTATCTTAACTCTTTCAAGCCACTCCTGGAGATAAAGAAAAAAGTATCAACTCAATTGCAAATACTAAAATGTTTTTATTTATTTATTTTTTAATGATCTTACCTCCATCATATGGACTGTAAAACTTTTCAGATTAAACTTTTTAGACTTGACATGCTAATTTGGTTCAACATTTCAAAAACCCTCAAAGTATGTCTTAAAATTGACCAAAGTAAGGAAAGATATTCATGTCTATATTTGTCTTTGAAGTAAAATGATTCATGTCAAGTTGAAAGTGTTTGAGAAAAAAGTTCAGGGAGCTAAAGGTGCCTCAAGTGAGATAGGTAAGTAAATTTCTTTTTGATGTTTCAGGCTGTTCAGCTTTATGTTTTGATTCACACCCCAAAGAGCGTTAACACAACACAATTCAGTGTACATTCCACAATAAAATGTGTATTGCTGGTTTGTTTCGATTTTAAGAGGATTGCATACCAGCATTTTAGAAATTGTTAACAGTTAGTTGGGTTTACATTATAGTTTATTCAGTTTTTATTAGTTTTATAAAAAGCTAACTGTGAAAATATACATCAAAAGCATCAGAAACATAGTCAAAGCAACATCAACATTCAATCGTATGACTGCCGCGTTCTCCAGCCGCTTTCACTAAACATGCACATGCAGAGAGGAACACATCCCCCACCCTTCTAACACCCCTCTGTGACAGGCCTAACTGTGATATGAGGGGATGCGTTATCTGTGGACTTCCAAATTCGTAAATCTTTTGGATCAGATGGAAATTGAAGCTGGCTGAAAAGCTTGAAGAGGAGATTGACACGTCTGAGTGGCTCTGCAGCGAGTCGCTATGAACAGCATGCAAATGTTCGATCATGTACATCATCTCTAATGCGCAAATTCAAAGGTCCAATCATGGCTTTCATACATAGTGACAAGTCTCCTACATTCCTAGTTGTAATTGTATTTCTTTTTTTCCAACACCCACTGTTAATTATGGTTATCACCTGCACTTGTACCAGATAAATACCAGTGGTGACGTAAAGAAGCCAACAGTGAACGGTAGCATGTCAACAAAAATTAATGAACTGATGTATACTAAATCAGGGGTGGGCAAACTTTTTGGTTCACGGGCCATATTGAGTTCTAACATTTGACAAAGGGGCAGGAGCAGATGTAGGGCATGCTTTGGTAACTGCTCGAGACCGATAAAATGGCGAACTAGATTTTAAACAAGCACGCTAAATGTTATAACAACCGTGGTAAATTTTAAATCTAGCAGCGCTAGATCTGAAATCTAGTGCCAAACTGCTTAAAAACATATATTTAGCTGCACTAGGTTTGAAATCTGAGCGCTTGATGTAACATTTTGCTTGTTTTAACCTCTAACACGTTTGTTTACGTGCATGTATTAGGCCCAATGGCATTCCATATCAGAGAGTGCGTCATCTAGAGAGGAAACGTCAGAATTGCAGGGGAAATACGACACGTAACAATGTTTATTTATTTAAATATTTCAAGTTCGGCGGGCCAGATTGAACTGTTTAACGGGCCGCATGTGGACCGCGGGTCATGGTTTGCCCATGCCTGTACTAACTGGTAATTTACCAAACTGCCCAAAATGACTCTGGTCTTTTTGTGGTTAGTAGACTTTTTGTGGTTGTTGGAGGAGGTGGGGTGTTTTGGATAGACAAATTTGCAAAAGCCAAAATCTGAGAGGTAGTCAACTTTTTTCTTATTTTTCAATTATTACAGAGGTTTTAAGGCTGTAAAACGTTTTACTTCACACAGCTTAAACATGCATAATTATTTTTCCCTTGTTTGAACTCTTTGAAAGCTCAAGGAGTTAAAACAGTGACAGCTGTGATAGCAGATGGATAGCATCAAACTATAGAGTATTTTCTTACCAGAAATGTTCTCAACACAAGGACACAGCCACGATTTGTCTTCTTTTATTAATTTTCTCCTCAAAATCTACAGTGTATTTTCTCCAGCCCATTGAAAATTTGGCAGTTACGTGACTATGAACAGGTCCATAGAAGTGATGTGGGCAGCCAGGTGGGTGTGAAACGTACCCCTGGTGTATTGTTTGTGCAACTATCAACTCATAGAAGACAAATCATCAATTGAGAGTCAGAAAGGTGAGGTAAAATAGTAAGGTCTCGAAAATTGATCTTTGCCATAGCCAGAGACCACTGAGACGAATTATCAATGAAAATTTTAGATATACAAGAAAAAGCGTGATTACTTCTCCTTATGGAAATAGGTCACAGAAAAAAACCCCACAAAAGTATGATTACAAATATTTGAAAATAGTTTAAGAAATGCTTAATTAAACAGGTGTTATGTTGAGTTTCACTTTTTTCTTTGAGGTGGTGTTTGTGTTCCCTGCATCTTGATGAGACCCCCATACTTCATTTTCTCCAATGTTTCTACTTCCTCTGGTTTGCAGCAAATCATTTTCCACCATCTTGTCTACTCGTGCACAAATAACATCCTGCAAATTGCATCACACTCCCCTCTTTGTGACACTGTTGCAGGCCACTGTGCAGAACAACAAGAATAATGATGCATCTGGTATCTTTCAGATTAACGTTATAGTGTTATTCATACGCCTGACAGCGCTTTTGATCTAATTGTTTTGTTCCCCTGTTCAGATATGATGTAAATTAAAAAGATTGGCATCAGTTCTAGAACTTTACAGTAAATTCAGGCCAACATTGGTTTACACACTGAGGTATTGACCCTACTTCTTTTTGAGGAGTTTTTTATTATCGTCTCTGTTTCTATGCAAATATAGTTCATTTGACAAATCTGGAGGCTGGTTTGTGTACCATTTGAGTTCCATATAAAGAGCAAAATTCAATAAATGTGAAGACTTCTCTAAATCTGTTTTGTCTTTTTTTGCCACAAGACTTTTCCGCCTTCAAAAGCAAACACCAGCATTTCCACAACAAAAACAATCTTACTTGTCGTTCCATAATACAAAAGACATCATTTTGTTTTAGTTTCTGTTAAACCAATTTTCCCAAGCAAGTTCTCCGATCAATAATTTGCTTATCAGGCACAAAGAGTTCTCTCCATAAGAGGGATTTAAATGAAGTAAATTCAGACATAAAACATAATGCAGATGTTTACTGTGTCGGGATTAATCCAAATGCTTGGTTTGCAGAATCTGCGATTTCCTATAGCGTCCTCTTCCATCAGCATGTTTCTCTTCGTTGGTCCCATCCACTTCCTTTTATCTGGTTTTCACAGAAATTTTAATAACTATCAAAACATGCTGAGAATCCTCTAGCAATGTATTTGGACACTTATTTACAAGATAGGTTATTTAAGAGCAGTAGAAAAACTGCACTTTTTCATTTTGGTGTGAAGGTGGTTTGGTTTTAATAGGCACACTAATCACATGGATCCTTCTGGGGGGCTTTTTACAACACAAAATCCCACAAATTGTAATTTAGTGTGTGACTAGGCTTCTTAAAAATGAATTTGGTTGCACTTGTCTAATAATTATGTGCAAATATGTACCAGTGTTCGGCTAAAATTTGAGTAGCCAGAACTAAACAAAAAACAGGCAATTAAATTGAACCCAATTACACAATTAAATAGATTAAAACGCTTACAAATACACACTGAAGCTAAAATTGTGTTAAACATTGTATCACATATCTTCTGTTATTTATTCTACTGCGATGTTCAACTGTAAGGTTTTCAACAATAATTCACACGATGGACTCTTAGTCTTTTGCGGAATCAGGATTTGTCACTTTCCTGATTCTGAAATACACACCTATTGGTATCTTTTTTGTCTTAGCGGGAAGAAAAACCTCCAAACAGCATCGATCAGCAGTTTTAAAAACACAAGACCCAGCTGGACTTTCATTTTCACTGAGCACACGCCTGCAACAGTGAACATGGCTCATTTTTCTTTTCATTAACTTTTAGCAGCCAAAACATTTTATGGAGGGTCTGAAACTGACATAAGAGCCAACGGAGGATAGAAGAGGATGCAATGGATCTATTTTACCCGTCTGCACACCAGCTGGCAGCTTGTTCCTGTTGTGCAGCTGACAACTACAATCCAGCAGAAAATATTCCTCACTGCGTCTGCAACTCGAAATTACCGAAAATGTAGTCCACAACAGCTGTGGAGAGAACTGCTCACTTTTTGCCCTTTTTACTGCCATTTGGGTTGTTTTTGAAAATTTAAAACAAACCAGCTGAAGGAAGCCAAGCTTTTAAAAAGTAGGTGTTCAGAGATGAAATTGTTAGCCATTGTACAGTATGTAATATCTGTGGTACAATCTTATGGATATTGCAAGTATGCAGGTCTGAGTTCAGCAAATCAATGATTACAAAGAACCATTTGAACTGACCACATGTGTAATGTACAGTATGTTATGCCATCTTTGTTCATAGAAGCATAGGACATTGCTTTCCAACAAAATTTGGCCACCAAAGTGCGAAGAAATGAAAGCCGTAAACATTCTGGAAATGCACTGGAGCAGGATTTTACAACGGCCATCATTTTTTTGTTGAAAATCTGCAAAAGCCATGCTGTTTTCATGCTCTTGTACGCAACAGACTGGTGACCTGTTTCGGGGTGTACCATGCCTCTCACCTGTAACCAGCTCCAAGTGGGCTCCAGCACCCTCGAAAGGGCAAAGGCAACTCAGAAGATAAAAGAAAAAAGAAAAAATAGTTGTTCACTAGATTAGCTAAATTTCCAAAGATAATGCTCCTCTTTATTATTTTTTTAAAGTTTTATTTTAAATGATAAAATTGCTGAGAAGTATTAGAATGAATAAATTTGGTACTTGTTTTGTGATCAGTCGTGAGAGGAGGGAAGAGGTGGTGGAAAAGCTGGAGAGGTGGAGGTTTGCACTAGAAAGAAGAGGAATGAAGATTAGTCAGAGTAAAACAGAGTACATGTGTGTGAATGAGAGGGATCCAAATGGAAAAGTGAGGTTACAGGGAGAAGAGATAAAGAAGGTGGAAGATTTTAAGTAGTTAGGATCAACAGTCCAGATCAATGGCAAGTGTGGAAAAGAGGTGAAAAAGTGTGTGCAGGCAGGCTGGAATGGGTGGAGAAAAGTATCAGCTGTGTTTTAGCTAAAATGAAAGGAAAACTGTACAAAACTGTGGTGAGACCGACCATGCTGTTTGGTGTAGAGACAGTGGCACTGAGGAAGAAACAAGAAACAGAGATGGAGGTAGCAGAGATGAAGATGCTGAGAATCTCTCTGGGAGTGACTAGGATGGACAGGATTAGAAATGAGTTTATCAGAGAACCAGCACATGTTAGAGGTTTTGGAGATAAAGTCAGAGAGGCCAGACTGAGATGGTTTGGACATGTATAGAGGAGAGAGAGAGTACACAAGAGGCCTAGAGGAAGACCAAAGAGAAGGTTCAGGAATACAGTGAAGGAAGACGTGAAGATAGTTGGTGTGACCGAAGAGGATACAGCAGATAGGGTCAGATGGAAGAAACTGACTTGCTGTGGCGACCCCTGAAGGGAAATGCCGAAAGAAGAAGACGAAGATGTAAAGTTAAACAAAACTACACATGTAGTGTTACTGATCGACTCCGAAGTCTGGAACAAATTAAAAAAGATAAAGAGAATGTTCTTAACAAGAAAAAAAAAAAAAACTTTCTCAATATTAATGTTTCCTTTTTTCACATTTGCCTCTAATTACGTCAAAAGCCAAAAAACATTGCGCTTGACAATTACAGGCAAAAAAAAAAAAAGATCTTCTAACATTAAACTGAGCTAACATATTAGACTTTTAACCAGACCACCAAACAGAAAAATGGGGAAAAAAAGAAGTGTTGAACTTGTTTTGCAGAAAAATTGGGATTTTAGGACTAACTCTAATTTATTTCTCTGATTAATCGTGAGTTTGAAGTGGGTAGAGTTCAAACTTCACCTGTAGTTTTCAGATGTCCATATTCAAGAGCTGGCAACAGTGGTGAGGCCTGTATTTATACGTCTTAGTGGTATTTCAGCTGAACAGGTGCAGCTCAGTTCATCCTGATAAAAACTCTTATTAAACTAAGTATCTATCTTGCGGAGCAGAGTGATGTGCTGTTCTCCTGCCATCTTTTGAAAAATCTCTTTTGTAGAGAGTCATCATTTGGAGGCAACGTATTGCTTGATTGACACATCCAAATGAACGAACAGTCTATTGAGAGGTCTCTGATATATCTTTTTCACATCATTACTGAGCGCATCAGTAATTTCCATCGTGAATACTGCGGCATCCCCTGACAGGCTCTCGTTGGACTGCGACATCCATCGGGGGAAATGATGGTATTAGACGAGAGGCAGACTCTTGGGGTGAAGCTCTGTGATGAGAGGGTGGGGGAAGTGAGGAGCTAATTACCCTTTTATTATCAGGGACTGAACCCACATCCCAGGAGGGCTAGCGTGGCCCCGTTTGAGACGAGGAAGATCCAGCACGCCACATTACCTCAGTTGTTCATTCTCCCCTTTCTAATGTGCGTCGCATTCTGAACCGAATTCAGACAGCGAACGTCTGTTTCTGGAAGGCTTTTTGTTTCATTGCACATGTTTAACTTCAGGGCCGCTTCTAACCAGCACAATCGAAGGAGTTCATCATTTTACTTGGTTAAAAGTATTTGTGGGTAAAAAAACATCAACAAAATGACTGCATATGTCTGTTCTTGGCTCATCAAATGCCAGTTATCGTATTTTCCGCACTATAAGGCGCACTGTATTATAAGACGCACTTTCAATAAATGACATTTTTTAAAACATTTCCCATATATAAGGCGCACTGCATTATAAGGCGCTACAGTAAAGGCTGGGGTTTCGTTATGCATTCACTAAATGGTACTGCGCTTAAGGGAATGTTAAAAAAAAAAAAAAAAATACCGTCAGATAGGTCAGTCAAACTTTATTAACAATTACAAAACAGCTTTCTGTTTTTATTCCCAAAATGAATAAAAAGTTGTTTTATTATTTTCTCTGAGATAAAGTCTTAATATTTTTGTGACACAGTTTATCTTCTATGGAAGATAAACTCTGTTTGGTCTTACTTACTTGGCGCAGCGCATCCTCTTGCTTCCTCCACTTCCTCACCATTGATGTTAAACTCTCTCGCTGCGGCTCTATTCCCGTGTTCTACTGAGTGACCGATCGCCTTGAGTTTAAAGTCTGCGGTGTAACAGTGTCTCTTGGTAGGAGCCATTTCCGGGTCTTTACACAAATACACAAATGGAAATAGGTGTGTTCGAGATGACACAGGCGGACGCAGTTCTGATCGGCGCAGATCGGTGCGCAATGCATGCCGGTTAGTTTTTGAATGCTAAACCTAACCGGCATGCATTGTGCACCAAACTGCGTCCGCCTGTGTCATCTCGAACGCACCTAATGAGACGCTCTTTCATGTATCCCAGCATGCACCGCACACTACTTCCTCCACGGGGGAAATGGAGTCGGCGGCTGCTTGCCGCAGTTGCGATACTTGTTGTAGCTCAATATTGATCCATATATAAGGCGCTCCGGGTTAAAAGGCGTATCATAGACTTTAGAGAAAATTTAAGGTTTTTAGATGTGCCTTATAGTGCGGAAAATACGGTACTCTGTCACCATTGCCTATCAAAATTGCATGTGGTTACATTTGGATGATTAGGTGGTGCATGACTAAAATAATTTCCACTCCGCACAGTTCACCTAGGAAAGTTGATTTCAAGGATGAAGAAAGTTATGAACTGTGTGAATAACGATCACTTGCAAGCAGCTAATTTCAGAGGAAAAAAAAAATCATTAGACGTCTAACATCGCCTACCATATACTGAATGCAGATTTTTGCCATAACTAATTCAATACTTAATATTTTGGGGGAAAAAAAGCATACAGGAAATATGTTCATGTTCCCATCCCCTTAACAAATATACAAAAGTCCAGCTCATCATTTATTACACTCATGCTGGATTACTGCAATGCCCTCCTTGTATTGATCCAATGCAGGGGCTGACAAAAGCTCCAGCACATCCAGAACTGCGCTGCCCGGATCCTGATAAGGAGGCGCAAATATGACCATATCACTCCTATCCTCAAATCCCCCCACTGGCTTCCCGTTAAATACAGAATTCAGTACAAGGTCTGCCTCCTCACCCATCAGTGCATACACGGCACTGCACCTGTTTATCTCCTAGAACTCCTAACCCTCCACACCACTGTCCGAGACCTGCACTCCTCCTCCTACTGCCTGCACCAACCAAGGACCAAACTCCCCACTATGGGGGACAGGGCCTTCCAGGCAGCTGCTCCACAGCTCTGGAACGATCTTCCCGAGAGCTTGAGGACTCCACAGAGCGTTGAGGTTTTTAAAAAAAAGACTGAAGACATTTTTATTTCTAAAGGCTTTTCAACAAAGTTTTTTTTTTTTTTTTAGTTATTATTATATTCTGATTAGTAATGGATATTTAAAACAAGAGCATTTTTTCCCCTCACATTTCTGTGTTTTATCTCTGTTTCCTGCACCAGTAACTTCCTCAGATGAGGGATTGTTGCAGCTACCTGGTGTCTCTACGACAGCTGTTGTCTCTTGGGCTTTCCATGGTGCAGCAGTGCCCGAGGCTCACTGAAGGAAAATAATGTGGGAAACAAAGCATCTGGGCTGAAATACATGGCTGCTGGATGATGCTGACAGAGCTCAGCAGTTGTCAGTCAATCGGCCGGATGTGAGCAGAACAATTCCTGCAGAAACGAGCAGGTGGTCCTTAGACCAATTGGAGACTATATCCTTACATATTGTATATTTAAATATATATTGCATGCATATGCATACAGTGTACGTATATAGACTATAATCAAAAAATAAAATGTGTTATTAATTAAAGAAAAAACTCAGACCTGCTTATTATTACTTTTTTTTCTGAAAAGTTGTCAAGAAACAACTTTTTGGGAGAATTTCTTTTGTTTTCATTTTTTTTTCTTGCTGTATTTTTTAGCAATTTTTTTCCTGCTGACTTTGTGCAGCACAGAGTTGTGTGAACAAGTTGTCAGTGGTGTTGAACACTATTCGTCCCCGAAGCAACTTCTCATTAAACAAAGACAAAAAAAAAAAAAAAAAAACCCTGCATGGTGTTCTGCTGTCACTAGTCTTATTGTGTGTTTGTAAATTCATTTCTTATTCATGGAATGTGGATTATTGTGTGTGAGATTGGTAGTGTGTTACTTTTTATTATTATTTTTAGGTAGGTTAATGAGTCAAACTCATAGCAGTAGCCAGAGTCCCAAACCCCTTAATCATGTAGGTGTTTCCGGATGGATTTGTCTTTACCACCATCTGTGCCCGAACGAGAAAATCTCATTTTATTTTTTTCAAGGGAAATTATTGTAGAAAAAAATATTTTAGTTTAAAATATTCAAACGCAGAATAACTTTTTTTCAGCTTTTTTAAAGGAATAATATTCTGAATTAATTAAATGAAGCATATCTCAATGTGACAGTGGTAATTAACAAAAGTGTTTGTGAACGCTCAACATTCTGTGTTTTTTTTTTTTTTTTTTTGTTCCACAGATGTGTCACACCTCCACTGTCAGTGCTTTGGAAATCTTTAAAAAAAATGTTTCACATCTTCCGACATAGAGTACTTGTGGTGGACTGAAAATTTCTCTGCAGAAAAATAATTACCTTCTTATTGAGCAAAACAATACTGAATTAAGACACCTTAAATTTTGTCTGGACACACAAAATAAATTTTACAATAACAAAGACAGCACTGTTTTTTTTTTTTGTTTTATTTTTTTAGAAAAAGGCAAAATAATGAGCAATGACTTGGTTTTCTCAGTGCTGTTAGACATATTCTTGAATACTTTCAAATATCACTACTAGCCTCTTTTCTTTTTTTTTTTAGCACTGTGTGGCTGGTAACAGATCAGTTGAGTTTAACTTTGGAAAGATTGTTTTCATTCTCTCATAACATAATTAAATTAATTGAAAAATAATACCGCAAAAGGGTGGAATGCCCCCTGCGGGTCAGGGACAGGGTCCTGCCCCAAGTGGAGGAGTTTAAGTATCTCAGGGTCTTGTTCTAGAGTGGGGGACGGATGGAGCGGGAGATCTACAGGCGGATCGGTGCGGCATCAAAAATAACTAGGACCCTGCATCGGTCTGTCGTGGTAAAGAGAGCTGAGCCAAAAAGCAAAGCTCTCGATTTACAAGTCGATCTACGTCCCAACCCTCACCTATGGTCACCAGCTGTGGGTGGTGACCGGAAGAATGAGATTGCGGGTACAAGCGGCCGAAATGAGCTTCCTCCGCAGGGTGGCTGGGCTCTCACTCAGAAATCGGGTGAGGAGCTCTGCCATCCAGGAGGAGCTCGGTGTCGAGCCGCTCCTCCTCCAGGTCGAGAGGAGCCAGATGGGGCGTTCGAGCATCTGGTCAGAATGCCCCCCGAGCGCCTCGCGGGCGAGGTGTTTTGGGCACGTCCCACCGGGAGGAGACCAAGGGGCAGACCCCGGCCCCTCTGGAGAGACTATGTCTCACAGCTGGCTGGGGAACGACTTGGGATCCTTCCGGGTGAGCTGGAGGATGCAGCCGGGGAGAGAGAGGTCTGGGTTACCCGTTTGAGGTTGTTGCCCCCGCGGCCCGACCTCGGAACAAGCGGAAGATGACAGAACGGAAAAATAATACAACCCTACAACAAAAAAAGTTATTTTTTTATTATTGTCTTATGAGATAATATCTAATTATCTTAGAGACATTGGTTGCTCGTCCCAGGTCGGTTATGAGCGAGATCTGACATAACCACCAAAACAGCATTATGTGTTACAATCATAAAAACTTGATTTTGCTTTGCAAAGAAAAAAGAGGATGAGTCCACAATAAAAGCAGCAAAGGAATCGCAGGGGAATAAATGTGCTCCATTGACCATAGATTATAAAAAGGAAAGTATAATTACAGCATGTGGAAGTCAAGAGATGTAAATTATTTTAAAGATATGGGAGAGATGGTTTTAAATCAAACCAGTCTTTGATGTCATACTGGGACCACCATGTAAGAGTTGCTCTCGAGGTGATGTAATGTGGGTGGAAAAAAGAAAGCCACATTGAGCTGTGTGAAGTAGATTTCAAAGATTGCTGATTGCAAAATTTAAAAGAAACATTCTAAAGATGAATCACAAAATCCAAAATTGAGAAAAAATAGAGAATATTTTGCATTTTACCAATGACTGCATAAAGGAAATGGACGAAGCAAGCCGCTTCCGCCTACACACCAATTAAGTAGTTTAGTACTCCAAAAAGCCTAAGTTTTCAAAGATTTCTATTGAAATATCAGCAACTATTACTAAATCAATATTTTTGTTATGATAAACATTCTGGCCTTGCTACGTTTCTCATAATACAAAAAGTTAGTCAAGTCAAATACACGCCAGTTGAATAGATTGATCAAAAAAAATTAGCACCTCTTCACCCCTTGCGGAGATGTTTGACTTGTTCTATTGATAGATTTTACGTAACTGATGACTGCAGGAAGCCAACGAGTCAGACAAATAGGCCACTTACACAGGATTACACTCCAGTATGAGGGGTGTGTACCCTCAAAAGCTTGCTCCTGGTGGGCAAGATGGTTCCCATGAGAATACAGACTCGTCTTAAGACTGCATATTTCCGGCTCTGAAAATTCAACAAGGTCCCAAACATGAGGCAGAAAATGGCAAACAAAATGGCTTTAAATAGATGGAATCAAATGCTATGGGTGACATCCGTCTCACTAGGTCCACGCCTTCTCCAGTCAATGTGTTTACTTATGGGTAGTAGTACCAACAATTTTACGAGGACTTGATTAACTGGAGCTGCTTGAGGTGCAGATACAAGTGCGTTATAATGATGCATTTTACATTTTTCTACAATTAGCCAGTGGACGTGATACATCAAAACAACAACAAAGAAAATGCGCTGAAAAATAGATGACACAAAATCCTAAAACAGAAGGATAGACTGTACTTACATAACACTTTTCTACCTCCAACCACACTCAAAGTGCCTTGGAGTTTTGTGTCCAGCGCAAATCCACGTTGGCATAAACTCTCCCAGCAAGCAATTGATCCTGAAAATGTCTGGTTATACGAATGCCCGCTCTATGCAATGAGCCACATTGACCTCGAATGAAGCATGATGTACAAAATCTTGTGAACAAATGAGTTAATTTAAAAAAAAAAATGTACTACAGATAAGGCTGTTGACAAGCTAACATGTCAGTAAATACGTTTTATGTCATGATGTGGTTACAGGTGGAAGGAGGAGGACCCAATTGCAGGACAAGAAACATGGTTTATTTAATGAATGACTCCAGTAATACTGTAACAAAAAAAAACAAAACACATTGATCAGTGGAATGTCATTGAGTTATTGTTCTAAATGTTTTTCATGATCAGCCAGGAAGACCCGGCTGGATCGATGCCTGAAGGGAAGACAGGCTGCCTATTTAAAAGCAGCTGCACAAAGATCTTCATGTGTGTAAAATCAGGCAAATGAGGGAAGGCCCCGGGTTTCTTCTGGTGGTGGGCGAAGGAGCCATGACATTTTATAGATTTTAAGATTCTAACTTCTGCGTAAAAGGCATCTTAAATAACACAGCACTAACTTTTTTGTACTGTGTAAAGAACAGATTACATGCGGCTCGAACCAGTTACCTTTGTAACTATCCCTTGTACTAATGGGTAGTTTGAATTTTACTGATAACAGGATGAGCAAGTTTTTGTTTATCAGAAGAAAACTGCTCTGAAAATAAATAAAAATAAGCATCAGTGATTAAAAGATATTCAAAATCTATAGAAGGTGTTAACTTAAATGTTTCTTCTGCAGAGCTTGACGTATTATTGTTGTTCATCTGTTTCCTGTCTAATCTATTTGTCTTAAAGCAGTTTTTTAATTGAAGAAACATCGTCACCAAGGCAAACAGAGACAACAATTTTAACTAACTCTTTAATGAGATAACTCTTTATAAGGACTGACAGCATTAACAAACCAACAGAATCATCTCAGGACTGAATGCCGTCGGGCGTGCTATCGATCTTTTCGTCTGTCTCTGCATTGGACAACAAACAGCCTTTCCCAAAATGTCAGCTCGCTTCTTTAATGAGACATTTGTAGCCAATCAGCAGCCTGGAGACTGTGGCAAACAAATCTGTATCTACACTGATGATGATGATTTAGTCAGGCACCTTTGCCTGAACAAAATAGCCCTGAACACTTGGACTTATGTGAAATGGAGCTGGTTGGTTACCATCTGCTGCTGAAAATACCCGATTCCCATAAACAAACACAGGCTGGATTCACCTCGCCAGGCTGCTGCTTCAGGAGCGTATTCACACACCAATCAATGCGGGGATCCCACACACAGACATATAGGCTGTGAAAATTGGCTTTCTTCTCCTTCAGAAGATTCTGGTGATTACCTATATGGTGCTGCTGATTGGAGATTGATCGAGGGTTGAAATTAAACAGCGGCGGGTCCCCTTTTTTTACGATTTGTGCAAGGCAGAATTCACTAATGGAAGATGATAGATGAAGGAGATAGAGAAACTGCCAGAGAGCATTGTGTGAGAAACATCTCCATTTTCACCACATATTTGCAAAAAGATTTGAAATCATAAATATCTTATTTACTTAAAGATGAAAACAGGCTTATTTTTGAGATGTTAAGTGAAAATCTAATAATCAATGCCATTTTCTCTCAATCCATTTTCTGTGGACCTGTCATCTCCTTGCACATCACCTCCATGATGATTCTTTCTGTGAATGCCCTCGTCTAGATGACATCTATCAAGATAGAAATATTGTTATGTTCTTGGATGCAGACTTTCACCATTACTTCAACTTTAATTTAAAGTTCTAAAAAGTACAATTTAATAAGTTTCAACTACTTAAAATACAATTGACTGACATTATTCAGTGAACTAACCTGTTTACATACAATACCACGTCCATCCAAGACAACAACAAAAAAATGTGATGCACTGAGAAAACAGACAACGTTTAATGAAAAACAAATCAAAAAGACGTCCTCAAAGCAATATAAATGGGTATGTAAAATAAACTGAAATAGAACCAGATGACAGGTGAGCATGTGCACTTCAAATTCAAGACTTAATCATTGTTTCATATTGATCCCTTCATCACCTTCATAGGGACACCTGAGATTGATTCCTGATGCTACACATCTGTGGACCCTGCCATCAATTTAACGGCAATAACCCCAGACTTCCATGTTGGGTCATATTATCCCTTCCTGCAAGGTTCCCCTGGTTGCCTGACCTAGAAACATTCTAAACAATAACCTCTTTCCATATCGCTAAAACTAATAAAGAAGGTGGAAGATTTTAAGTATCTAGGATCAACAGTCCAGAGCAATGGAGAGTGTGGAAAAGAGGTGAAGAAGCGTGTTCAGGAAGGCTGGAACGGGTGGAGGAAAGTATCAGGTGTGATGTGCAACAGAACAGTTTCAGCTAGAATGAAAGGGAAAGTGTACAAAACCGTACAGATCAGCCATGCTGTTTGGTCTAGAAACAATAGCACTGAAGAAAAGACAGGAAGCAGAGATGGAGATGCTGAGGATCTCTCTGGGAGTGACCAGGATGGACAGGATTAGAAACAAGTACATCAGGGGAACAGCACATGTTAGAAGTTTTGGGGATAAAGTTCGAGAAGAAAGACTGAGATGGTTTGGACATATGCAGAGGAGAGAGAGAGAGTACATAGGAAGAAGGATGCTGGATTTGGAACCACCAGGAAAGAGGCCTAGAGGAAGGCCAAAGAGGAGGTTCATGGACGCAGTGAAGGTAGATATGAAGATAGTTGGTGTGACTTATGAGGATACAGCAGATAGGGTTAGATGGAAGAAACTGACTTGCTGTGGCGACCCCTGAAGGAAAATGCCGAAAGAAGAAGAAGAAGACATCGCTAAAACTTTATTTTTCTTTCACAGCAATACTGGAATGCCATTGACAAATAAACCATGTTTTCTGTCCTGCAATTGTGTCCTCCTCATGCCGGCGTGCATGTTCCAGTGTGCTGTATACATGTTCTGCACACCGCTGGGATGTCATGCATGTTAGACAGCAGTTAATGGTTTAATAGCAGGTTTAATTGGAAGACTACTGATTAAACATAAGATTTACAAAGTGAGAAAAAAAATACTGTCAAAGCCTTTTAGCTTCCTATAACATCTGAAAGAGGTTGTGAATTTAATTCTTTCAAATTTCTGTTAAATGTATATTTTGTGATGTAAATATCCTTCGTCTTGCAAATTACTGTAATTATTTTTATTTGTGGGCTGAAACAGAAGAATGATGTTACAATGCAACTGTCACACATCATCTTTTACGGTCTATAATTTATTTTAAAAAAACATTTTTCTAAACATTTTTGTCTCACTCAGCTGTGTATAAATCACTTGTGGGAAGGACCCCACACGATTTATTTTCAATCATATCCTTTTCCAGATTTACATTTTTTGTTACGTAAGTAACGAGCATCCAAACTGAAATGAATGATCATCAATGATTTGATGATCTACCATCAATTATCCAAGAGACCCTTCGTATGTCCATCCAAAAATAATATCTTCACAAGTTTACTCCCACATACTTTGAAATATGACAGAATTTTTAAATTCAGTAAGAAAAGTACATTAATAAAAAAAATAGTCTTCTATTCATTGTGAATGTGGTCTACCAGGAGCTGTGCCATTTCCAGTCTATTTGTGACAGGAATCAGACACCCATTCACATTTTGGGTGCACCAGTCTGTCTCTGAGGCATCAAATTCAGGAGGGGTTAGACGTGATAAGAGGGGGCTCATCTTCATAATAAATTAGCATTTACTATCATCTTGTTTCCTTCACTACTTTGACTCAAGGCTCCAGGGGGCATTACTCTTTGGACTTGTTCTAATTTGTAACACTTTAGCAAACAAATAGGAACATCCATCGTTGAATAATAAATCTGATTGTGGTTTTATCTTCTTCTTCTTTCGGCATTTTCCTTCAGGGGTCGCCACAGCAAATCAGCCTCTTCCATCTAACCCTATCTGCTGTATCCTCTTTGGTCCCACCAACTATCTTCATGTCTTCCTTCACTGTATCCATGAACCTCCTCTTTGGTCTTCCTCTAGTCCTCTTTCCTGGTGGTTCCAAATCCAGCATCCTTCTTCCTATGTACTCTCTCTCTCCTCTGCACATGTCCAAACCATCTCAGTCTTGCCTCTCGAACTTTATCTCCAAAACCTCTAACATGTGCTGTTCCTCTGATCTACTCATTTCTAATCCTGTCCATCCTGGTCACTCCCAAAGAGATCCTCAGCATCTTCATCTCTGCTACCTCCATCTCTGCTTCCTGTCTTTTCTTCAGTGCTACTGTTTCTAGACCAAACAGCAAATTGTAGTTTTATCAATTTTGATAAAGTTTAGCTTGTTTGACTTTTTAGGTTTGTCATCATTCGTTTATAAAGTTCTTAATATATCAGAAGTCACTGCTTTGTCATAAGGATTTGGCTAAGTTGTTGAATGTCCATCCTTGACCTGGGAGAAGGCAGTTCGATTTCCAATGGGCCCATGCCCAATTCTCCCAGAAGACGACACCAAACCCCCAGGTATTGCCACCAAAGCAGTCATCTATTACTCATTCAATTACATATCCAATATATAGTTAAAAAATATTGGTATTTGCTAAAATAAAATACTTAACATTTAATAAGCTGCAGTACAAATAAAAAAAAAAATAGCTTGTGAAAATGGTTCCATCTTAAGACATCTCATTTTTATTGGTGGCATCTGCAGAGTGAGTGAGGACCCTGATGGCAGGCAAAGAGCTTTTTCATAGGACCCCAAAAAGCAATTGTGTTGAGCCTATAGTTAGAACTGCTTGGGGAAGAAGAAAAGCATTCAGAAAGTTCTGAAATGCTCTTTGAATGAAGGCCAGCTCTCTTCTTTCATTATTTGCCGTATCTATGAGAGATAAAGCCACGTTAGCAGGAGGCTGACGGAGAGTTAAGTGCCTGCTCTTTGACAGGTTCGTACAAATGCAGCAGCAGTGCCGGGATGGGAACTACAGAGGTTTAACTCATGAAACATTCAGGACCCTGCTTCAGATTGCACTTAGAAAGTATTTAGAGTTGTAGACACAGCAGCAGATAATGAGAAGAAAAAAAGTTTCTCCCTCTAAACTTGCAGCATGAACAAATTAACACTGAAAACCTGAAAGCTTACAGGTTTTCTCTGAAAGCAGACAAATAAAACCATCTAAAAAAAGCAGAGAGGCCCAGGCAAAAGGTGAACTGCTCACCACAGGAGCTGCTCGGTATAACAGCAGAGGGATGTGCTGCCTTCTCAAGCTCATGTTTGGAGTTTTTACGCCCAAATAAACTCAATTTTACAACAGCGCTAACCTGATCTGAACCAGAAAATGGACCCATACGCCCGGAAAATCTCTCAGCATGCTCTCACTGTCATTTCTCCCAGCTGGCCTCGGTAGAGCTCCACATACGTACAGGAAGAACAACAGATTCCTCCAAAGTGCACAGCCTTGTTTGATCCAATGAAACATGAACAGAAACAGATGGAAATGGGATTCATTTCATCTTTAAGTCTCAAAACAATTACATTTTTAACAAGCTCTCTTTTTCTCTCCATAGATTAGTTATGTGTTTGCTGGAACTGTGTGAATATTTAGAACGGAACTGGATTTGCTTCTCAGAAACGTCTGGATTTTAAGCAAAGTTTGAACATCTTTCAGACAATTTTTATGTTTTTTGTAAAAAATTGGTGAATTAAACTAAGACGTTTCAAACAGTCAGTAAACGCAATCTAAATCTTGAAAAAATCAGTCAGTCACCTTCTTATCCAGCTATCCTTTACAGGGTTGCGGGGCTGCCGGAACCCAACCTGGCTGATTCAAGGCGAAAGGCAGGGTACACCCCGAACAGGTCACAAGTCTGTCGCGGATCATGAAAAAATGTTTTACAGAATAGATTTGGATTCTACTGCTGAACTACCTGGTGAAGAAAATGTTACTTCAGCGTAGCTTTAGGAAAACAGATACTTTGCTTAGTTAATAAAGTCACCAATATTCATTTTTATGTCCTTTAAGAAAAGTTGTTTTTATTTTTTTACATTTGTGTTTTGGCAAAAACAAACAGCAAAAATGCTCAATTTGTCTTCAGCCAATCAACACGAGAGGCTAAAATGAACAAAGGCGAGATATTCCTGTTTCTAGACCCTCCTTCTTGGTGATAAAAAATCCTGAAAATACAATGGGAGCAAAACAGAGAGAGAGAGAAAAAAAGAAACAATATAGACACCTATTTGGAAAAGAGAGCATTGCCACAATGGTAGTGAAAAATAATCAGCAGTGTGTTTATTAAAAATGAGCTTATCTACGTAGGATATTATAGCTCAAATATTTCAAAATTTAACCAATGGGCTTTTTTTTCTATAGTTTATAAGTCCCTGACCAGGAAATTTGTGTGCTGCACTACATCGCAGCAGGCTGCCACCCATGACAGCACCAATGGTGGGAGAAACAGGGGGGGGGGGGTTACGTGTCTTCTCCAAGTACCTTAGATGTGAACTCAGTGGGATGTGAATCCACAAACTTCAGTTGACTTCCAGTCCTCGGGTGAATGCTCTAACCACTGAGCCACCGTCTCACATTCCTCAGTTTCCTCTTGACACAGTAACAGGGGTCAAGGTTGGGCTTGTGAAGGTCCATTGGAGTGGAAAGACAAAAGGTGTCAGCAGTTTTTGACCACAGCTCCCAAGTCTAATAAACTGTCTTTTGCAGGAAAGAAACAAAGCTTAGTGAAGTTATTATAATTTATTCACAAGACTCTCAAATGAAAGATTGTCACCACCAGCAGACTCACATCTGAAAAAAGTGCTGATTGTGAGTTAAAAATACCCTGGGGTTAGAAAAAAAATAACAACAACATTGCATCTTTTTTTGTATCCAAGGACAGAAAATACGCATCACTGTACAAAGTAGGGAGTCCAATATTAACTTAACATTCTGTTGGAGAACTTCAAAAATCCATTTAGCTTCATCTCACCAATCATAATGAGACCATACTAACATGCCAAATGGTGATCAATGGAAGATGAGCTGATGGAGAAGCAAGTTAAAGTAATATGAAGGAGAAAACACAAACTTGCAGAATTTGTCACAGCGGCAAAGTAAAAAGACAAAACTCAGAACAGGAAATAAAAACAGTGCAAACAAAATCGAAACCTTTTCAAGCTTTTAAAAATTAAAAATGATATTATCAGCCTCTCAGTCTCCTCCACATGGGACATTCCCAAAACATCTCACCAACAAGGCGTTCGGGAGGCATTGTAACCAGATGCCCGAACCACCCTGTCTGGCTTCGCTCAACCTGAAATTACAATGGCTCTACTCCTAGCCTTTTCTGGATGGTAGAGCTCCTCACTCCCCCTCTGAGTGAAAGCCAAGCCACCCTGCAGCGGAGGCACAATTTGGTCACTTTTATCCGCGATCTTGTTCGTTCGGTCATGACCATATAATTATAATTTAATAAAATATAATTTAATAAAATATAATATAATTTGGACTGCGTTCCAAATTATTATGCAAATGATGTTTTTGTTTGATTTTCCAAAATACTTGATGCAAATGACGATCAGCATCATTTTCAAGTCATTAGCTGTCAAATTGTATTTCAAATATTATTGAACAAACCTCCTAATGAAAACAGTATTTAAAAAATAAATGAAAAACTTAAAATGCACTGTTCCAAATTATTATGCATAACATAGTTTCAAGACTTTTTCTAGTTTACAAAGAACTGAAAATAGTAATTTGTTGAATTTACAGCAATATGAGGTCATATTCACTGAAATAAAAAGCCATTTCAATCCAAAACATCTTAACAGGTCAAGTTACATGTTAACATAGGACCCCTTGTTTGATAGCAGCTTCACAATTCTTGCATCCATAGAACTTGTGAGTTTATGGAGAGTTTCTGCTTGAATGTCTTTGCAGGATGTCAGAACAGCCTCCCAAAGTTGCTGTTTGGATGTGAACTGCCTCCCACCTGCATAGATCTTTTGCTTGATGATGCTCCAGAGGTTCTCAATAGGGTTGAGGTCAGGGGAGGATGGGGGCCACACCATGAGTTTCTCCCCTTTTACGCCCATAGCAGCCAATGAAGCAGATGTGTTCCTTGCAGCATGAGATGGTGCATTGTCGTGCATGAAGATGATTTTGTTTCGGGAAGCACGATTCTTCTTTTTGTACCACGGAAGGAAGTGGTCAGTCAGAAACTCAACATACTTAGCAGAAGTCATTTTCACACCGTCAGGGACCCTAAAGGGGCCAAGCAGATCTTTCCCTAGGATTCCGGCCCAAAACATGACTCCGCCACCTCCTTGCTGACGTCGCAGCCTTGTTGGGACATGGTGGCCATACACCAACCATCCACTACTCCATCCATCTGGACCATCCAGACTTGCACGGCACTCATCAGTGAACAAGACTGTTTGAAAATCGGTCTTCATGTATTTCTGGGCCCACTGCAGCCGTTTCTGCTTGTGAGCATTGTTTAGGGGTGGTCGAATAGAAGGTTTATGCATAACTGCAAGCCTCTGGAGGATCCTACACCTTGATGTTCGTGGGACTCCAGGGACATCAGCAGCTTCAAATACCTCTTTGCTGCTTTGTAATGACACTTTAGCAGCTGCTCTCTTTATCCGATGTATTTGTCTAGCAGAAACCTTCCTCATTTTGCCTTTATCTGCACGAACCCGTGTGTGCTCTGAATCAGCCACAAATCTCTTAATGGTACGATGATCACGCTTAAGTTTTCGTGAAATATCTAAAGTTCTCATACCTTGTCCAAGGCATTCAACTATTTCACGCTTTTCAGCAGCAGAGAGATCCTTTTTCTTTCCCATATTGCTTGAAAATGGTGGTCTGCTTAATAATGTGGAACATCCTTCTTAAGCAGTTTTTCCCTTAATTGGGCTCACCTGACCAAGTAATTATCACAGGTGTATGTGATTGATTTCAGTGATCCACAGAGCCCTGAGACACAATACCATCCATGAGTTTAACTGAAAAACACTAAATTTAATCTTTATGACACTTAAATACAATTTGCATAATAATTTGGAACGCAGTGGTAGGTAAGGGATTTTCCCGTGTGAGCCGGAGGATGCAGCCAGGATGAGGGAAGTCCGTGCTTCCCATCTGAAGGGGTTGCCCCCATATCTCAGCCTCGGATAAGCTAAAGATAATGGAATGGATATCATCAGAATGTCACATGGTTGTGGAACAATTTTGACTCAAAATTGTTCTCATGACTTATGTGCTATATTAATTGCAACCTGGTCAAAACTGGGTCGTAGTCTCTTTTCTTTGATAACACAGGAATAAACACTCTTTTCTGTCAGTGGGGTGCCCCCATTTTTGCCTGATAAAAGATGGGATTACTTCGGCACCACATGATCCAGAAATGGATAAGTGGTTTAGATACCGGGTGAATGGATTTATAGAT
This sequence comes from Neostethus bicornis, assembly GCA_902685375.1. Lineage (NCBI taxonomy): Eukaryota > Metazoa > Chordata > Actinopteri > Atheriniformes > Phallostethidae > Neostethus > Neostethus bicornis. Next base: position 4,517,990 of record CACRXE010000076.1, on the reverse strand, counting down.
GGAAAGTCTTTACAAATGGCATAAACTGTTCTTTTACTTTTTTTTTAATCATGATTTAACCATTTTTTCCAAAACAAAGTAAATTTGCACTGCACTTGAGTTGACACCATAGATAACTTTAAATGCTACAATTGGATTAACAGGTTTTGGGAAGTCATGATCTAAATATCATGAAGTGCCAATTTGGTTTAAACTTAACATGTGGACAAAAAAAATAAATCCGTGTCTATGGCTATTTTGAATTTTCGTTCCACTGCTTGAGAAAGAAACGTATGGTGCAGTTTCAGAGAAATCCCTGGGTGGTAGGTTAGCGGCATGTGGCTAAAAGCCGCACGTCTGCCTCTGTTTGCTCTCTTCTGAGAACAATTTCATCAACAGAGCCTCAACAAACCCATTCAGAAAACAAATTCAGCTTGAATAATGAAGGTACCATATTCAGCGAGCACAAGCAGAGAACTTTAAACGTCCATTATTCACACTCAGTCTCCCTTTGATATATCGGTTGTGTGCAGAAATTCTCCCGTGTCCATCGTCCAGCTGAGCCTGTCTGAAGGTAAACGAGGCGAACCACTGGGGAACCACACCGGCTCAACACCAAGGATGTCAAGTTACTGAAACATTTTCATCATCTGCTAAAAACTAGGAAACATTATAAATGAATCCTTTTTATGATTTAGTCGTTCTGATTTTGCTTCAGTGAAAGCAAGTGAGAACATGTAAGCCCTTTCCTGTTCACTTTCTTGTTTTTAGTTTCCATTGCAATTATTTTGTTCTCGCTCAAAAGATGTCTCGTTGCTTTTGTGTCATCATCTGAGTGTTTTATTTTTTCCTTCTGACAGCTCTAGACCTCCAATTCCAAGCAGTTGTGATTCTTTTCTCCTTCTGTCTGACAATCCTATCACCCTGACCATCTACCTCTCTTGCAGCCACTCCATTCTCTGCTTATGTTTGTTTAATACTCAGTGGAGTAGTGTGGCTGGGATTGGGTGTCTGAGGTGTGATGCTGAGAGATTTCCAATTGATGGGATGGAGAGGACGGGAAGGAGAGCTGTGAGCAAAGAGAGGTTATAGAATTGGAGTAGAAAAGAAAAGAGGCCGAGTCAATAGAAGAGCAAAGTGTTTTGGTCCAGAAAGCATCGGACTGGACTATTTACCATTGAAGAAGACGGCTAAAGTCGAATGGAAACTGAAAAGACTTCAGTGGAGTGCTGGGAATTCATTTTTTATGAGAAATTGCAGAGTTTTGCAACAGAGTATTGAACTCAAGTTTTTTTTTTCTCACAAAAGGTGAAGGAGTTCAGGATTAAAATACAAAACAGAATAACCTCTTATATCTAATCAGGCAAATAAGTTCTGATATTCTGCATCCACACGTGGGGAAAGCATGCAAACTCCACACAGAAAGGCAAATGTTTCAAGCCTTGTGTTTGAACCTCAACCATATTGATGTGAGGCTACTGTACTAACCACTGTGCCACCGTGCCCGGGGTGGGTTGTAATTTGCGTAATCAGTGAGCCCCAAATAACTGTCTTGGACTAACGTCATGTGCACCCATGATTAGAGCGTTGTTGCTAAAAGGTCATTTCTCATTAAATTAAATCACATTTAAAAATTGATATTAAGACATGTGTTTTTGTATTAATTATTGGATATTAATTATATTACATTATATTAAATTCTTTTGTTTCTAACTATGACTAGCATGTACTCAAAAGTTCCTAAACTGCTCTCACTCCTGGTGCTAGATTGTCAAAAATTTCTCAGATTCAGGTCTACATTGATATTATGTGGTAATATAACTTGATTTATATATATAAAAAAGACCTTGCAAAGGAAACATGTGTATTGCATCAACTTTCTCTTTTTGATTCCATCCTCTACCTCGAACATTCTCCTGGGGCAAAAACCTCGAGTAAAACCAGGAAATGTAGCTATCTGCCTGGGGTGTTTGGAGAGAGAAGAGCACAAGAATGAGAGGTCACAAAGCACCAAAACTTAAAGCTAAGATTGTATTCATATGTGGAGCGCAAACAGCAGGTCACTGTAGCACCCAGTAACCTGAAGTTGTTACTGTACTATAAAGAAATGGCTGAGGAATACAAACCAAGACCACACCATGAGCATTTCCCAATCATAAAGTTGGAAAGATCGGAATCCACAGTGCAAGAAAGCAACATTAGACCACCAGTGATGACAAAGGGGTGTGTCTTGCTTTCTACTTTTAGAAACTCTATGAATAGCAACTATGACTCTGGTCTGAAAGTAACAACCTCCTTTTAGAAGAAAATAGAAACTGTCCGATCTTAAAAATATGGCTTGTGCTTCAATAGAAAAAAATAATAATAATGAAAAAATAAAAACAATAAGGATTTCTGATTGCTTTCATGCCACTTAGAGTGTAGAGCTTCATAACACATCATTACTACAATGACAGAATAAAGAAAGAAATAGAAATAATAACCTTTCAATTGGACAATTGATACACAGAATGAACATTTATAATTGTCTTTGTTGGCTAAAGTGTTCAAAGTAGTCATCTGAACTTGCTCCGTTGAAATATATCAACTTTAATAGATGCAGGTGAACTGCATTTTATGGATCAATGGGTGTTTTGTGAAGTTATATTTTAATTTATTGCAACATCTCTGGTTTGAAATGTCATCCTTTTTGGCATATGAAGGTACAGATTGATTTTTTTTCAAACTCTGAATTTGTAGGCTCAGCCTGAGCTTATGATTTTTGTAAGAGGCAGTCTTTTAAGAGTTTCTGTGTTAAAGTTGCTTCGTTCAATTCACAGCACAGCTAAGTGTGCATACATATGTGATAGAATCCAACTAAAAGTAAATATCGTTTTAAAATATTGTGGGAACAAAAGAGGGTGGAAAATACATTCAGCAAGGTTCAACCGATTTATGTTAATGGTGATTTGCCCAGCTGTTTCCCATTTCTAGTCCAATTTTGTAAAAGTTCCCAGTAAGCTCTGGCTTAATAGGGCGGTGGAAGAAGGCAGAAAACTTGGCAGTATGAGGATTTTTTGTGAAATCTTATTCCAGGGGTTTGGAATTTCATCTTTTCATTGGGGATGACACCAAAGCTCATCTGCAAGTTTGGGCAATTTAAATAGATGTAGTTGGGCTCACCTCAATAAACAGCTGAGGCCATTCAATAGCACTGGGCCCTATTTTACCATCATGCTGATTATCTTAAGGCTTATCAAAAGAGTATGGGCATATTGCAGAAGCAGTTGAACATCTTTACCATGGTTTTGCCATGGTTCCCTTGCCCACCACCAGAAGGAACCCGGGGCCTTCCCTCATTTGCCTGATTTTACACACCTGAAGATCTTTGTGCGGCTGCCTTTAAATAGTCAGCCTGTCTTCCGTCCAGGTGTCATACTATCCCCTTCAGCCAGGTCTCCCTGGCCGCCTGACCATGAAACACATCCTGAACAATAACCACTTGCCATGCCACTTTAACCTTATGTTTTTATTTCACAGCAGTACTGGACTGTCATACTTAAAAAAAAAAAAAAACATCTTTTTTGTTGTGTAGTTGGGTCTTCCTCCCTCCACCTGCACACTGCTTCATGACAATATTCAGTTTCACGTTGATATTTTGAATGGGAAACCACATGAAGAAAAAATGTCCCAAAACCAAACTCAAAAGCAGACTAGAGTGTTTATGCAATCTGCTGTCTGGGAACTGAGTTGGGATTGGAACTGTTATCATGCTGCAGGGCTAAATTGATAAGTTTAGGACTACATTGAAAAGATTGGTTGAGGTTATAGACGTCCAAAATGTCTCTAGAGTGCATCAACTGTTTCTCTGCTTTGAGAGAGACCACTGTTAATTAGATGACATGGGCATGTGGATGAGATGCTACCGGTACACCTCTCCATCAAAGTCATGACACACTTTGGGAACTAAAGGGAATTCAAGAAAACTTGGGACACGCTGCATCTCTTGACTAATCAAGGAACATTTGAATTATCAGAAAGAAATAACTGGATAAGTGGGAAGTATGGATTTTCCAGCTCAAGTCACGAGCCTAACTAAAATTGATGTGGCTAAATGAGAAGGGCATACCTTGGTTTTTGCCTACTTTCTCAATAAACAATATTTACCACTCAGTCCAACTAAATGGTTCAAAGAAATACTAGATGAATGAATATCACACAACTTACTTTTGAAAGATATATGAATGGTTCGATATGTTTGTTTAAATTGGCCGTTATTTCAGAAAAGTCTCCACATTCTGATCATTTCTGCCACCACAATAGAAAAGGTTGCTCCAGTGCTAATTTTAACTTGAGTATAAAAGAAACGTTGCCAAAAGCGATGGTTTGGGGGATGCACAACCCACATTGTACTTCATGCCAACACAGACTTTAGATTTGTACGTTATTCGTTCTGATAGACCAACTCACGACCTTCGGCCCTGCTGTGAGCGGTTTGGTCGAGTCATATAACTGCACTAAGTTGTCACTCTGAAACATCATTCAACTTGACATCATGTGTCACCGCCAAACAGATCGTTTTCAAAGTCATCCTACGACATTTCTAAAATGCAGTCAAACTTTTATATACGCTGTAAAACCCTCCAGAGGAAGGATAGTGAGTGGATCACCACTTCTCTCTTATAGCATGATCTGATTGCTGTACCCTAACCACCATCATCTCCATCCCTACAGCTAATGTCGGATCTAAGCCACAGGCTCTTTTCTTTTTAAACCCTTTGAAGGTTGAAATCTTCCTTCACTTTGTCAAGAAGAAGCATCAAATTAACCAAATCAACAAAGAATTAAAAAATCTATAAAAGAAAAAAAAAAAGAAAAGTAAAATCCAACAAAAGCAGGGGGCATAATTTGTAACATGCAGGCTTTGGCAGAAAGAAAGTAGAAAAAAAAGTTGTGTGTGATAGTAATTTAAGATCCCGGTGAGAAAACCGAGGTCCATCCCACACATGCTGGACAAGTTATGTTAATGAGGAATTTAAGTACCTTGCCACTCCTCTTTATACATCCCCAATGTGGTGCAAAGCGGGAAAACAGGCTTCTTCTAAAAGGCAGCATATGGCTGCTGAGAATCTTCCACTGATGTATTATCATGGGATACTTCCTCTGCACAGCTCTGCTGTTGAGGATGTGCTCTGAAACCAAGCCAGATGTCCGTTTTTTTCACAGAAACAAACCCCCCTCCCTCCCGCACCTACTTTTCATCTCGATATCTTGCTGTTTTATTGGCAACAGTGTGTAGCGGCTTCGATACACTAACTTTAATAAAAAAAAAAAAGATTTTAAAAAGTGTGTTAATAGAGCCTGAAAATATTCATTAAAAAGTTGAAGCTGTATGAAGGTACAGTAAATATTTGGGACTTAAAAAAAGGAGTTTGTGCTTTTGAATGGTAATAATTATTGTCCCAACCCTTTTAGACCCTTTTAGACATCTTGATTTAGTCTCACTTGGAATTTTGACTTTGTGAATACCTCCCTCCTCTCAGTCCCTGCTTTCTGGCCCTGTGCACGACAATGTATGGCGTGTCTGAACCTGCTAATGTAAAGTGCTTCCGGTTAGCAGAGTTAACAGTCTTATTTTGGTGCATTTACACAAAAATGGCCCTCCAGCAGAATGAGTTCACTAAAACATTTCCTGGTTGTGTTGGAACGTGGGCTTGACTGAGAATAAAATTATGTACCAAAGAACAACCTAGATTTTGAATAGTGTCCAAATAGTAGCCTGGAGAGGTGAAAAAATCCTGAAATATTCATGGTGGTGCAGTTGTTACCATTGTGGCCTCACAGCAAGAAGGTTGGAGTTCAAATCCTAAGTGTGATGAGGCTTGACACACTGGCCTTTCTGTGTGGAGTTTGCATGCTTTCCCTTTATATGTGTGTGTTTACTCTGGGAACCTCGGTTTCCTCCCACCCTCCAAAAACATGTATGTTAGGTTGATTGGCCACCATGAAATCATCCCTAGGAATGTGTGGATGGTTGTGTGTGTGGCCTGCGCAACAGACTGGCGAGCTATTTTGGCTGTACGCTGTCTTTTGCCCTGAAGCATAGGCAAAAGGTTCCGACCCCGTTACGGAATTAACGGCTGTACCCGAGGTTTATCCTGCCTTTCGCTTGTAAATAACTGGGATAGGCACTCCCCGCAACCCACAAATAAGCCATTCAGAAGATGAAACAAAACCAAAAAAACAAAAAAAAACCCAACACTTCAGGTATGTTTTTGATGTGGCAATAATGTTCAGGACTATACAAAACCTCCAAAAAGTTGATTTCCCAAAAAATTCCCATCACTTCTTCTTCTTTCGGCATTTCCCTTCAGAGGTTGCTACAGCAAGTCAGTTTCTTCCATCTAACCCCATCTGCTGTCACGCCAACTATCTTCATGTCTTCCTTTACTGTATCCATGAAGCTCCTCTTTGGTCTTCCTCTAGGCCTCTTTCCTGCTGGTTCCAAACCCAGCAATTTTCTGCCGATGTACTATCTCCTCTGTACATGTCCAAACCATCTCAGTCTGGCCTCTCTGGCTTTATCTCCAAAACCTCTAACATGTGCTGTTCCCCTTATATACTCATTTCTAATCATTTTCATCTTGGTCACTTCTAGAGAGATCCTCAGCATCGTCATCTCTGCTACCTCCATCTCTGTTTCTTGTCTTTTCTTCAGTGCCACTGTCTTTAGACCAAACAGCATGGCCAGTCTCACCACGGTTTTGTACACTTTCCCTTTCATCTTAACTGAAACTCTTCTATCACACATCACACCTGATACTTTTCTCCACCCGTTCCCGCCTGCCTGCACACGCTTCTTCACCTCTTTTCCACACTCTTCATTGCTCTGGACTGTTGATGCTACATACTTAAAATCTTCCACCTTCTTTGTCTCTTCTCCCTGTAACCTCACTTTTCCATTTGAATTCCTCATTCACATACGTACTCTGTCTTACTCTGACTAATCTTCTTACCTCTTCTTTCTTGTGTAAACCTCCACCTACAGCTTTTCCTCCACCTCGTCACTCCTCTCACTACAGATCACAATTCATTAATCAATGCATTACTGCAAACAGCTGATCAGGCGATCAAATTTTGGAGATTAAGTACATTTGGCTATGTTTATAATTAACCGGTGACATCAGGCTCACTACTTCTACCTGTTCTATGGTGAATGGTCTGAATGGTAGTGGTACCAAATGCTGAACAATAGCAAAAATATCTAAAGTCAGAGTATTGAGTATTGTTGCTAACCTAGAGTATTCCTTTTTTTTCACAGTCTTCCAATGATGCATCCAGAAAGCTTAAATAATTCCTAACTGTCTTCTTCAACATGACAATGTCTCACTTTTCTCCAAAGGTTTCCACAATTGTCAGATTTTAAGTCATTAGAGGAACAGACCAGGAAGTATTATTTTCAGCAATGTGATGCAATTGAGTTAAACCGGGTCAAATTATCTGAAAAAATGTATCCAACACCTTACGAGCTTTCAACACCAAAACGCATAGCCCTCAGAAGTGACAATGAGGCATGACTTAGTGCTAACAAAGGGGTGTTATGTGGTAGCTGATGATTGTCAATCCAACTGCATAATGTAATGCTGGAATATCAATTCAGTCTGTGGTCACAACATATTGTCTTCAAAGAAGGTGATGTGTGAAAAAAAGATAATAAAATGTTTGAACAATCTACGCTTAAATTAAATCTAACCAGATGCAATGCTGTGAAATTTCTGCTTTACACATTCAGGTTGATTACAGTTTTACCTTCAATGTGACAAGATAAGTAGGATCAGCCCGCTTGTCCCATCAAACAGCCAATATCACACAGCCCGGAGGTATGATGACACATCAGTGATGGTGCACATCAAGAGAATCAGCTCTTTGCTTTTAATTGGCTGCAGCAGGTCATCTCCACTCTCCTCTCATCTGTCTGGGATAATATGCGAGACACATTTGAATTTAATTCTCCCACAATTTTTTGCTCATTTGATTTTATGTCAGGCCCAGAGAAGAAAAAAAAAAGAGGAGGAGGGGGTGTAATTGAGAGTGGTATTTGGTTTGCTGAAAAAAAGTCAAAGAATGACTGGAGGTGACACGTGGAGAACAAGAGTGTTGATTTAAAATGCAAAAGAAAGAGGAGGGGTAAGACGTGGAGGATAAGTTGGGCTGACCATTTCGATCGAAGCACCCTGAGATGAAGAGTGACTCATCGGAGATAAAAGAAGGAAGTGGAAGCTTCTGCTATGACAACTAATGAAGAGCTTCTCACATCCTACTCTCATTGTTTATTGATGCCTTGCTTGGGGGCTTCAGACCAGAATGAATGATCACCGATTGCTCATCTGACCGTTTAGAGCTCTTTAACATAAAAGCAGTGATTTTTGAAGGCTTTTTCTTTTGATTTACTTCAAAAACTGCCATCGCTGATCCTGGTGTTGATGGAAAAAGGTCCTCTCAAGCTTCCTGATTTGCTTGTGTGGAGCAGGTTTATTTATTAAACCTAACTAAATTTTCTGAAGGAAAATTAGGTCTGTCTGTTTGAGTCAGTGTGCACATAATCAACCGGACACATTGTAAAAAACCTAAATGAGTTTTTCAGTTGAAGCGATATGCAAATGGAATACATTTTCACAACCTTCCTAAACGGACCGAGAAGAGGCCACAAACCACAGAGAGACACCATAATGAAGAATTTTACAGGGTTTGTAACACGGAATCAATTCAACCACCGCTCTTCTCTGTATGTGTCACGCTGTGACAAATGACAACCATTTGCAAATATATATAGAAGGTTTTTACAGACCGTCAGTGCTTTTAAGTGGGAAAGTTCACCTAATGCAAGCATCTTTAAAAGAACACCTCTGACTAAAATGAACATATACAGACCATTAGTGGGTTGAAAAATGTCTACACAAAAAATCTTTGGTAAGAAATACAATATGTTTACATGTCTATTTAATCCATTTTTTTCTGGTGGCTGGGCTCTCACTCAAAGATAGAGTGAGGAGCTCTGCCATTTGGGAGGAGCTCAGAGTGGAGCCGTTGCGCCCCCGGATCGAGAACACCTCAGGATCCTCCCAGGTGAGCTGAAGGATTCGATCAGAGTGAGAGAAGCCTGGGTTTACATTCTCAGGCTGTTGCCCCGCAACCTGGCCCCAATTAAGTGGAAGACAATGAACGGAGAGCCAGGAGTCAGTTAGGGATGAACTCTATGAGGCCCATATATGGCTTTCAGACGCTTAATTTGACCCACTTAATTCAAACATTAGATAAATATTATTACACTTTCTTATTTAATTATTTATTCAATTTTTATTCTAGTGTTACCAATTTGATGGCAAACTTTTCGACTGTTGTCAAGGAGCATTCATAAGGTGCCAAAGTTTCTTTGTCAAACATTTTGGGGGAGACAATGGCTTGGTGGTAAGAGCATTTCCCTGCTGACCAGAAGTTAGCCGGAAATTTGTGGTCCTTGGAGAAGACACCAAACCCCCCATTTCTTCGCAGCCTGCTACAATGTGGGAGTGCAGCACACAAATTTTCCCAGTGAGGGATCAATAGAGTGAGTAAAAATTTTGGGTGTATTTGTGATTTTTCCCAGTTGGACACTCAACATTGCCTTGCATTCCGTGGACGTACTGTACAAACAAGTCCTATCGAAACTCCCTCATTTGGGTTTAATGCAATAAGTTGCTTTAATTTGTTAGGCTGTTGTGAGTTGACTAAATTTTATTTTCTGGCTTTTGGAAGCCATTGTTGTGAAAAGGAGCCGTGCAAAAAAAAAAAAGGTTTTGGTTATTCTTGCGGTGCTACACTGAATTCCTTTGGATGACTGCACTCAACATTCTCCCTCCAACTTACAGCATCTTTGGAGAAAACTCATTCCAGCTGATTGTATCTACAATCTTCTTCTTTCAGTCACTACTGACAAATCCTGACAGTAAAAGAAGAAGATAGATTGGGCGACAAAGAGCTCTGCGTTCGGGCCTCAACAGAACAATGCAGTTTAATGCACTCCTATCAAGTTTCCAACATTCCTGTCACATTGAGCAAAACCCTGAAATAACAGAATTCTTCCACATTGAAACCTCAATTAAGAAAATTTATCTGTATTTATTTTTTTGTTTTTTTTTTCTCGAGTCAAAGAAGTTTTTTTTTAACACCAATAAGTATCTATTCCTTCGTACAAAAGCTCACTGTGTGAAAGGTTGAGACCATTTTGGTGCGTTCAATTAAAAATTCTGATTACTTTGAATTTCCTTTTATAAATATTTTATCTATGCTATCTATATCTTTAAAATGCATTAGCACAATCAAATAATGGTTTGATGGAGTTACTAAGTATTGTGCTGAAATATAGCATTTAGAATGAAGCAATGGATGCAATTACTGATGAAACTCTGGTTCTTGAAACTGGAACATAAAAATAAAATGAATGAAAACATCGTATTGTTCTCAGCAGGGAGGTGGTTGTTTGTAGCCTAAATGAGTCTTTAACAAAGCTCTAATTTCACTTCCCATGCCGGTCACATTTATTTTCCCGGTTTTCAAATGAGATTTTTCTGCCAAACACAGCCACACCATTGTCTTTTTTTTCATGCTTTGTTCAGAAAACCAGTCAGATTGGCACAGCCGACTGATTCACAACAAGCTTCTTTTCTTTATTCACCCGTTTTTTTGACACTGAACTCACATTTAAATATTTTATTTTATTTAAAAGAAGGATTTTAATTGTATCACAAAGGTGAATGAAAAAACATGTCCCAGTCCGAATAACCTTTGGTGTTGTCCATTTTTTCATTTTAAGGACTAGAAGTAATTTTTGGTATGGGCGATGTGGGACAAGCACTCACGAGACCAGAAGGTTAAATTTGCACTTTATAAAGTCAGATAAGCCTATTACTGTTCTTTTATATTTATTCTTTTGACAAAATGGAAAACCTGAAGTTATTCCAAAAGCAGATTGGCTTACAATCTCCCATGGCACAATGGAGAGAAACCGTTTTCCACAAAGATAAAAAATACAAAATAAACTCCTAAAAAAATATCAAATTATTTTTCATGTTTGTGACAGTACAATAGCAAAAGTATAGATGAAAATTAATCCATTGTATCTTTTCATCGACATATAATCAATGTACTGCAATATGCATTGGACAGAAAGACAAAATAGATCAGCCTTCAAATCATAAGCTCAAGTAATACTTGTGACCCTCAACTTTTAGTCTGCTGCTATTGGCTGAAACTGTCGGGGGGTGGGACAGAATATTCTGGTCATCCCATTGATCAATATATCCTTATTTTGAAATGTACAGTTTATTTATCGTTAATTGGGTTTTCTAGTTGCTTGCTCAAGATGTATTTTTTGAATGAAGAAATAACAATCTTTGACCCCTTTTCTTGTTGTCCCCATACACAGCCAACTCATTCACAGACGCCCATTCCTCGTGGTTGTTCTGAGGATTTTCTGTTTTTGGGGGAAGAAAGTGTTTCTTCTTAACTGTTCTCAAAATTGAATAAGAAATATTGCACTTTAATTGGCTTATTTAGGCATGGATGTGGATGTGAATGATTGTCTCTATGTGTGGCACTGTAAAAGACTGGTGACCTATTCAGGGTGTACCCTGCCTCTCTTCTGTAACCAGCTGGGATAGGCTCCGGCACCTCCTGTAAGGCTGATGGGGATAAGTGGTTCAGAAGCTGAATGAACATCATAAATGGATGGATATAAACATCAGTATTGCCCCTTATTCCAAAGTGCAAAATGGGTACACACGTGTATACAAAAAAACGGGCAATTTTCTGACTGTGAGTTTTGTTTTATTGTTCCGAGTTTGGATCTTTTGTTTTTTTCTTGTTCACAAAGGCCTTTTTCCCAGCGACTTAAACTTCCTCCCAGTGTCTAATAACATGCACATCAGGTTACCTCCAACTTCAGCCTATGAGTAATTGATTCTTTGTGTTTTGGCTCCGTAATGAATGGGTAACCTGTCCAAGTGTACTCTGCCTCTCGCCTGCTGATTTCTGGGCGAAGCTCCAACTTCTCTACTGCCCTGTATTGGACCAAGCACAAAAGACAAACAAATCAGAATAAACAGATTGAAATTAAAATAATTACATTTTATTCCAGGGTTTAATTAAAACAAGGTGAATGCTTTGGGATAAAAAAAGTTTTAACAATTCCACCCTTCCTTATTTTGAGTTTGGGAAGAAAATGAGCGAACTTAACAAAGTTTACTGGAGAGTGTGTTGCATTTTATATCCTGATGGGGGAAGAATACAAACTCTATCGATACCAGACAGAAGAATGTACACACTGAAATACACTTGGCAATGAAAAAAAAGCAGATGATGTACAGCATTTTTATCAGAGGAAGACACGGTTCACGGTTTGGTACGAAAATTTTTGCATTTTTTGACAGACCGGCAACACTTTCTGGTGAGAGAGAGTGTTTTTTTTTTTTTTTTTTTTTGTCATTTTACTGTAACCATTGTAACCAAACAGCACAAACCCTCACAATCTTCCCACTGAAAAAAAAAAAAAAACAAGAAACAACCAACCACCAGACACGGCATCTCTACAAATGCTGCTCAATAAACAGTTATTACTGACATGTTTTAGAGAGAAAAAATTGAAGTTTTGTCGTGACAAAAATTGGTGGTTCTGGACTTAACAATAAAAAAGTCAAAAAGTCCATGCTACGTTTGAGAGAAATCACTCATATTCATTTAAATGTTCAAATCATTTAATTTGTAGCAAAATGTGTCATATTTAAATATCTGTAATGCAACATATTGTTTGTGAGAGCTATATTTTTTTATTGTTTGTTTACTTAGTATGGGGTGGAAGGTGTTGGGAGCCATGGCCTAGTTGTTAGTGAACAACAGTGAATGTTAAAATTTAAAAGACAAAAATATACTAAAATTGCAAGGCTGCATTTTGCTGTAACACACAACTTCCGAAAGTCAAACTACCGACTTCTTTTTGTGTCACCTTACTGTTCTTTTTCAAGGTGGAAAAGTTCAGGTTGAAAAAAAGTTTGAACGGGGACAACACAGTAGCTAATTAACAGCTTTCCTTTAAAAAAAATCTGATAGTAAATGAAATGAATGGTTGCCTCCTCGCTTGTCGTTGGGGTGATGGATGGATGACACACAATCCCTGCGGCAATGGCAGACATGGAGACGCGCTGTGCAGAGAGGGGTTGGGGCGGGGGTGACTGTTGCCGTCCTGAGGACAGGAGGATTGTAAACAGGTCTGCAGGATAGCGATGGCCTCTGGATCTGCTGCTGAAGTCCCAGCTGAGTTGGATATGTGGAGCACAGAGCATCACCTCTGTTGCTTGGGAACACACTACCCAGCAGGAAGACAGTGTTTTGAGTGATGTTCCTCAGATTGTGCTGACTCCTTTCTCAGCTGACATTATGTTTGTGACCCTTCTAAAATATGTAGTGAGTTAGGTGCAGAAAGTTTTAGACTTACATCAAAAAGTGAAATTACACCGTATGCTCATTAAGAGAATAAGTAAAGTTAAACAGTCACCTTAAAGTTTTTTTGTTTAATGTACTTTTGTAATGCCCCAAGTGCCCCAAGTGGAGGAGTTTAAGTATCTCGGGGTCTTGTTCACGACTGGGGGAAAGATGGAGTGGGAGATCGACAGGCAGATCGGTGCGGCATCAGCAATAACTAGGACGCTGCATCGGTCCGTCGTGGTAAAGAGAGAGCTGAGCCGAAAAGTGAAGCTCTCGATTTACAAGTCGATCTACGTTCCTACCCTCAGCTATGGTCACCAGTTGTGGGTGGTGACCAAAAGAATGAGATTGCGGATACAAGCGGCCGAAATGGGCTTCCTCCGCAGGGTGGCTGGACTCTCACTCAGAGACTGGGTGAGGAGTCCTGCCATCCGGGAGGAGCTCGGTGTTGAGCTGCTCCTCCTCCAGGTCGAGAGGAGCCAGATGGGGTGGTTTGGGCATCTGGTCATGATGCCCTCCGAGCGCCTCGCGGGCAAGGTGTTTTGGGCACGTCCCAGCGAAAGCAGACCATGGGGCAGACCCCGGACCCGTTGGAGAGACTATGTCTCCCAGGTGGCTGGGGAACGACTTGGGATCCTTCCGGGTGAGCTGGAGGATGCAGCCTGGGTGAGAGAGGCCTGGGCTACCCGTTTGATGCTGTTGGCCCAGCGACCCGACCCCGGAACAAGCGGAAGATGACGGGACCGGTACTTTTGTAATTACTCACCGGGAAATTTGTGTGCTGCACTACTACACCGCAGCATGCTGCCACCTATGATGGCGCCAATGGTGGGAGAAAACAGGGGGTTAGGTGTCTTCAACAAGGACCCGAGATGTGAACTCAGTGGGATGCGAACCCGCGAACTTCCGGTTAAAGGGCGAACGCTCTTAACCATTGAGCCACCATCTCCTCCCTAAAGTGGAAGGTTGTGGAAGGTATTTACTGTATACGTTTTTATTTTTAGGGTTATTTCATAAAACTGGACTGTGTTTTATCAGTACCCATGAGAGAGATAAAGCTGTGGACAATGGGAAACATTGAAAACTTCCACCAAAACTTTCACCATCGGCCCACATCTGGTCAGTAACTCTAAATTCTTGGTTTCAGTAAAAAGTGATCAGTTTTGGATGCAAACCCAGGACAATCCAGAAATGATCATGACAGTTCTTAACATTTGCATGGTATTCAAAAAGAGTCTTTAAACCTCAGCAAATTATGTTTATATGGTAACCAAAATCCTTCCCACATTTTGGAAACATAAAATTATTTCTATGAAACCTGTGCATTTCATGGATGCAAGGAAGACATGAAGATAGTTCGTGTGACTGAAGAGGATGCAGGAGACAGGTTTAGATGGAAGAAACTGACTTGCGCTGGCAACCCCTGAAAGAAAATGCTGAAAGAAGAAGAAGAAACTTGTGCATCCTAATTCAAGGAGGGAGATCTTAGGTGTACCATTTACCAATAGTTGCTGTTACTGAACAGTAATTTTTTTTCAAGCTGGGAAAATGTAAGCATCTTTAAATACATCTACTAGCCTGGAGTGGTTACTGCTGATGTATTCCTGTTTGTGAAGTAAATCAATGTAACATTTTTACAGCCATCCACACATGCATGCCTCTTTGTGTTCAAGTGTGTGATTCAAGCTTTCTACCAAAGTAGTGGTTGAAACTCCTCTTGATATAAACATTTTTATGTATAAATGGATTTTATTGCCCCAGATACAAACAACTACATCAAACTGTAAATGCACAACTATTATAGTATTCCTTCTTTTCAACATTGCTTTGTTTTCTTTCGATTAAAAAGAAATAAAAAAAACCTGGAAAACAAACAAAAAAAATTGTTCATAAAGTCAGTATTCAAAGCCTTTCCTCAATGCAATGATGCAGCAATTACAACCTCAAATCACATGAATATGATGCTCCTCCAAGCTTGGCATATCTGTCTTTGGATAGTTTCACCCATTCCTCTTTGAGTACAGCTAAAGATCCATCAGGATGATCGGAAAGCGTCAAACAACAAAAGTACAAGTTGTTTTTGTTTTTTTTTTATTAATTTAAACCAAGCTTAACGCAACTTTATGATGCAAAAAACTTCCTAGTTTTTTTTTTTTTTTTCTCTTACCTCCCGTAGTCCCAGGGATGTCTTGGACCCAGTGGGAATTGAACCCAGTTCTCACAGTCGAAAGACGGCACCTCTACCACTAGGCCAATGCCCCCTAGGACCAACTTTGTAGTTTTTTGATTAATAATTATTCTAACTGTGATAATAATAATAATAATAACGTACTCATCTTTGGTGTCTTCAGTATATGATTTTTTTTTTTATTTTTTATTCCGTTTTGTTGTCTTCCGCTTATCCGGGGCCAGGTTGCAGAGAAAACAACCTCAGACAGGAAACTCAGGTACCTTTAACCCCGGTTGCATCCTCTAGTGCACCCAAGAGGATTTTAACCGCTTCTATCCTTGATCTCGTTCTTTCGGACACCATCCCCAGTTTGAGAGTAGGAAAGTAGATCGACTTGTAAATTGAGAGCTTTGCTTTTCGGCTAGGCTCTTTCTTCACCACGACAACCGATGCAGCATCTTGATTATTTTGGATGCTGCACCCATCCATTTGTCAAGTATAAGTATAAATGTAAACGTTTCAATGCTGCTAATGCTGTTGAATGAAGTTCAAGGTTCCCAGAAATATTCAAGCAATTTAATCTGAACCTTTTGCATTAAAAAACAGCATTAAAATATTTTCTTTTAGTTCATAATGATGTTTTTTCTTCGTTAGACCTTTTCGTAGACTCTGTTAAGGTTTGAACAATCGTCTGTGTTTATTTAATTACACTGTTTACTTTTAGATTCCACCTGCTGACATTTTGCGTCATTGTAAATATCCCTTCTTCTATAAAATAACCCTGTTTTTATGTACATTTCCTGGAAATAGACGTTATTTGTCAGTCATTAAATGTCGATTACGACCTATCTATTTTCAAAAATGCATTTTTTTATAAAATTGTTGCAACCGTCAAGCTAATTTTTTTTGTCATTGAAGCTTCTTATGCTTATGTGAGCGAGACGGTGGTTATTTTAGATTAGAAATGGCAATTACACAAAATTATTTCTGTCAGTTTCTGTAATTCTGCAGCTTGTTATCACTAATAGTTGCTCTGAAAGACTTGGCGAGAGTTTGAAGGGTAACAAAAGACTGATTGGAGTCAAACTTGAAGATTAGAGCTTCATTCCAGACATAATTTTTACACCTAGCGGATGGGGGAACCTGTCATCTGCAAAACCTAAAAGAGATGTGACAAGCTAAAGTGTTACCTTCCATTTTCACCAATCATATTTCACACGTTTACTGGAACAAATTAGGAAGATGACAGAGGTGAATTTTGCAGAATTGTGCAATCATTTACGAATTGTAGCACATTGAAAAATAGAGCAGTAGTTTGAATGAAATTAGATGGAAAAAGATGTTCTGAGAAAAAAATTTAACATTTAAAAAAGAAAAGTCATATTTTATGTATTCATTTTAGAGAAAAGGAAAAAAAAAGGTCAGTTAAATCCACACAGGGAATATTTCTTGCTTTTATCTTCCTGTGGTAACACACACACGCACATGAACACCACAAGTCAATCTCCAGGGTTGCTCCCCGGCAACCTCTCAGTCTAACGCTCTTGTCATGGTGGTGAAGTTGAGAGCGGCAGGGTGGAGGTTTGGTTCATCCTGCCGTGGAATTGGATTATTTCTGGATGGAGTGACCCCCTCTCCCTTGCCTCCCTGCAGAGACAGACATATGCAATTCATCATGAAGAAACACCCCACTCCGCTGGTGTCGCCGAGCAGGAAAAGAGATAGCAGCGGTGCTCAGGTAACTTTCTACAACCTGAGATAGTGAAAATACATTCCTTTTTTTGTCATTTTGTCTTCCTGGATTTGTAGAGAGCAAGAAATTACCACAGCTTCTGATCAGAAGTGCCCAGAGTTTTAAAATGGGACTTTCAAGAGTTTCTAGCCCAATTTAAAAACACTGTATGGAACACTGGTCAATCTGTGTGGAGTTGTCATGTTCTACCCATGTTTGCGTGGGTTTAGTCCAGGTACTCCGATTTTCTTCCATTGTCTATAACCATGCATGGTAGGTTGATTAGTCCATATAAAATTGCCCGTAGGAGTAAATGCGTGTGGATGGTTGTGTGTGTAGACCCATGACAGACTGGTGACCTGTTCAGGGTGTTCCCTGCCTCTCATATGGTATTGGCTCAGGCAACCCCTGCAACCTGCAAGGAATAGGTGGTTCGTATTGAGTGAATGATGTATAAACATGTGTTTTCTACACGTCAAATTATTTTTTTTATCAATCCATACCATGTTTTTGTTCTGGGTTTGGCCCTTTGGTCACATGTTAGGACCCTTCATGGCCCATGAATCAAAAACTTTGCGCACCTTTTATTTGGGTGGAAACAAATGTAAACACATTTATGAAGACAAATACATCTAGAAAAAAATGCTGAAGTAAAATTATGAGTAACTTGATTTTGCATTATCTGCAGTGTTTGGATTGGTGTCTTCCCACAATGCAGGGAACACCTCGAGATTATCTGGGATGATGGAAGCCTGGGCTTCCCTGCTAAGGTTGCTTCCTCCGCCTGGCCCGACATAAGTGGCTGAAGGCAGTATGGCAACTGAAATTCACAATTTAGCACAGTTAACAGCGAATGCAACCTTTCTTTCTGAAAGGCAGGTGTAACCTCTAAACAAGACAAAGTGGCAGAAAATCTCCTCAAACCCACATCTCGCTGTGTATTCAGAGCATGACGGCGAAACAAAGTCAGACAGATGTAAAATGTCACTGTACAGCTTTAATCCAGAAGCTGAAAATGATCCTAACAAATGTCAGCATCAGCTAACCTTCACGCTGAGTGCAAACTGCCATCTGATCAATTACATCCTCTGGCCCGCTGACCTTTCTATCATTTCTTTAAAGGAGAAAACCATTTGATTACCGCTAATTGCTCTGCCGTTGCCATCAACAGTCCGCATTTTATTTCAGTTGCATTCTAAAACAACCGGAGGGGTTTGATCCTCATTGGATAGCTTTTTTTTTTAAGTGAAAGACATCTGTTTAAAATTTAAGCTGACCAATTGAAATCACAAATCAAACAGTCCAGAGATTTATTTGATGGCAACCCCACCCTGGGATGATCATGATGAAACCAAACTGAAAGGAGCTCTCAGACTTTCTCAAAGTCTCAGAGGTACTCTTTGGCATGCTTCATATGCCAAACGGAACATCTGCAGGTTCCAAAGTTAAAAAAACAAACAGAAATCCAAACCGAGAACTATTCATTGAACAAATCTGCGAAAGATGCCTTCTTCAAGAACAATCAAATAATTCAATTACGTCAGTCTTCTTAACCGCCTATCCCTTTCGGGGTCACGGGAGGTACCGGAGCACAACCTTGCTGATTCAAGGCAAGGGGCAGGATACACCCCAAACAGGTCGCGCGGCCTCACACATACAACCATACAGACACACTCACAATCAACCTAACATGCATGTTTTTGGAGGAAACCGGAGTATCTAGAGAAAACCCAAGCGAATACGGAGGGGATGTGCTAACTCCACACAGATAGGTCAGTGTCCCAAGCCTCGTCCCCACCAAGGACTTGAACCCACGACCTTCTTGCTTCTTGATCCCTCCCCTAAAGCACCGCTATCCATGGGCCATTTGTTGGTTATCCACTAACGCTGGATTACCATTGCCTGAATTGTCAACTGATGTTAAATCCATTCCCAAATCGTTTGACCTCTACTAAAGTATTTCCAATTGTTTTATACAAAAAATGTTTTTCAAGAATGAAAGTGAAGAAAAAAACATGTGCAGTCTTGGAGGAAATGTAGAAGTGGTTAAAATACCCACAATGGTTTTGTCCTCTACTGCTACAATGAATAAGCTCACTGGAATTCAAAGACAAGCCTCTGCTGGTTGACAGATTCATGATGAAACTGGCTGAAAGACAATAAGTTCATGCTTGTTTGTCCGTCTGTCATGCACAATATCTCCAAGACTGATTGGATTAGGACTTTAGGCTTTATTTTTCATGCTTCCAGATGAAAGTCTTACAAGTTGAGTTGATTTAAAACAAGCAGGTGAAAAAAACAAAAAAAAAAAAACCTCACTCTAAACACATTTACCATCTCTGCATCTGATAAATTGATGTGTTGAGATGAAGAGATGAGATTTTGCCTGGAATGTTGAGAAAATCAGGGAGATGATGCATCTTATTTAAGGCCCTCTTCAGCATGACAAACAGGCAGGTTGGCTTAGCACGAATGTATGTTTAAAGCAAGCGGTCTACTTCTGCATGGATTTGTACAAATTATGAGGTAATTACTGCAGTTTTTACCCCAACTTTTCATTGGGGTTAGATTTGTCACCTTTTTATCATCCATAAAAAGCAAAATTGCTATCACGTTCAACACTTGTACTGAAGTCAAGCTTCCAAATGTTAGATAGAATAGAACAAATGAACAAAAACCATTGATAAACAAAAGAAAAAGCTAAATTTTTAACCTTATTGTGCATTTTAAGTTGCCCGAACAAAAAAAAAAAGATTTGTGATTTTCTCAGTCACTAGATTGGAATCTTTACTGGTTTGAAACAAAGAGGTGACAGGTTTCTTTTGTGGATGATCTATTGAAACTCGAGCAGCACCTGGGACTTGACTGTTGACATTTCACATGAACAAATGAGAACTCAGGCTAAGGGTCTTTAGATACACAAAGGAATAATGTAATAAAAGAAATAAAGGGGGTGGGGAATGATCAGTCTGGAGGAAAGACGGAAAGAGCCATGATGAAAAAATAATAAGAAAAAATGTGCAAGTGTGGGAAAAAAATGAAACCGAGAGGAGGAAATGATATATCAGAGGAAACAAATAAACATGTATAAAACCAGAGATGGAGTCGTGGCCGGCGAACACGTGGGGCTCCAACACGACATGATAAATCACCCGTGATTCAATAGGACGTCAACAACGTGTCCCCAAGCCTCAGTGCGGTGGCTGCTGCATTACCAGGAGATGGATGGAGATGTACAAAGTCCGGGTGTACACTGGCTCATGCCCTTTGCTCTTCACCCCGTCATCCATCATGATTCCAAACTCATACATGGCTGTGTATACGCATCCATCAGGAATGCACTCTGAGAGGGACTAAAAGCAAGTAATCACATACATTTCATTTCAATCAACAATGATGCATCTTAAAGCAAGACAAATGAACAAATAAATTAATGTTTAACGTCCTCAGCGACCTACATTGACTGATGAATATTGTTTCGATGTAACCCAGACATTAACTTTTCATTAGAAGGATGCGTCTTTGTCGAATTAACTTAAATATTTCATACTTTTAGTTGAGTCACCGTGTGGTTTACTTGGATCAACCCGAGCATGGGGTGCTTTACTGCCATTAGTCTAACATGCTCCTACTTGCCTCACAGCGAAACATGCACCTCATTACTTGTTAATAAGTACTCTTTGTAGTTTTAGTCAATATTTGAATGCTGTTAGCATGTGATGCTACACAAATAATCTTTGAAGTGTTTGATTTAAGCTGAAGTAACCAACCAATTTTACTACAACTTGAACATGGAGAGTTTAGTCTGGTGTGAATATTCAAAGGAAGAACACGGGTCTAGCTTTTTAACTTTGAATGTTAACCAGAATAAAGCCAATCAAAAAATATTGAAACATAGCTCATTTTTTTTTTGTGGATGAACTTTATCCAGAAAGAAGTTTGATTTGTATTTGTTTCGTCTTCTGAACAGCTTATCCCTAACACGGTTGCGGATGTGCCCGTCCCAATCCCAGCTGATCTAAAGTAAGAGGCAGGGTACACCCAAACATGTTACCAGTCTGTCTTTTGGCCACACACACAACCATCCACACAAGCACTCATTCCTTGGGGCAGTTTCATAGTGGCCAGTAAATCTAAAATGCTTGTTTTTAGAGGCTGGGAGTAAACCGGAGTACCCAGAGGAAACCAATGCATACACAGGACGAACATGCAAACTCAACACAGAAAGGCCAGTCCACCCGGACTCGAACTCGACTTCCTTGCTATGAGGCCATTGTGCTAACCACTGCTTCGCTGTGCCGCCAAGTTTGAGTTTTCTTTGTATTAGTCGTTGGTAAATTTTAACTGAGGGAAGCCAAGATTTGAATTCGGGTAGCGTGGTCTGAGTCAACAAAAAAAGTTTCCTGACAGGCTATAATTTAGGATTTAGCTCACTAGTAGCTATGCATATGCACGTGTGATGAGTGAAGACTTTAAAATGCAATATTCTAGCTTTTCTCAGTAAAATTTATTGTGAGAGTGATGTGTTGACATTTTCATGTGGGCGGAGGGAGTATTTGGTGGTATTTGGTGACATGCTTTATGTGTGCACAATGAGCCTGTGGAGAAAAAGTGACAACATGCATGTAAATAACACAAATAAAAATGACAGTTATTTTAGTTGTTAAGGAAACAAAAAAAAATTACTGAAGGGAGATTGAAAATTGATCTACAAAGTAATAAACTTAGGAAAGAAGCTAAAGTCAATGAGACAGTGACGGTGGCTCAGCGGTTAGAGCGTTCACCCGTGGACCGGAGTGAACAGGAGTCCGGTTCGCATCCCACGGAGTGCACGTCTAGGATCCTTGGAGAAGACACCTAATCCCCCCTCCATAGCCCCCCCCCTTTACTCCCACGTTTCTCCCACCATTGGTGATGTTGTGGCAGCCTGCTGCGGTGTAGTAGTGCAGCACACAAATTTCCCCTGTGAGAGATGAATAGAGTTTGTAAAAAAAAAAAAAAAAAAAAAAAAAAAAAAAGAGAGAGACTTTGGAGTTCTTAATCACAAATTTATTAACCCGATTAAATCATTTCAGTGTCACCCTGGTGAAACCCGCTTCAGAAATATGACCACCTTTCTCACATTTATAAAAATAGATCTGGTCCCAATATCTAGTGTGACTAAAACACCAAAAGGAAGCAAGAAGATGTCCTCTCTAAATTATTAATGCTGTGTAGATGTTGAAGACAAGGGGGTGATCGTCCCATCTAGGGGGCAATGTGGTCAGAGAAAAAAAGCAGACTCTGATACAAACCAGAGGAGGATTTCTACCAACAAAGTATTTGACAGGCGACCGAAAGATTTTTACAATACAGCTGTGCACGGACAAAAAAAAAAAAGTCTGTGTGTGAGTTTTGGGTAGTGCAGAGCAGACCATGAAAATTGAGACTTAAAAATATTTTTACGTTCTGTTGTCTTGCACTTATCCAAGGCCACGTCATGGGGGTACCAGCCACAGAAGAGAAGCCCAGCCTTCTCTCATTCCGGCTGCATCCTCCAGCTCACCCGTGAGGATCCGGTGGTTTACCATTCCTAGCTGTGACACATTGTCTCTCCAAAGAGTCTGGCGTCTGCCCCTGTGTCTCCTCCGCTGATAGAGACAGCGCTCAGCAAGGCGCTCGGGAGGTATCCTAACCAGATGCCCATACCACCTCATCTGGCTTCTCTTGATCTGGAGGAGCAACGGCTCTCCACCAAGCTACTCCTGGATGGCAGAGCTCCTCATCCTATCTCTGAGTGAGAGCTCAGTTTAAGCTCGGACACTGATGCAAAGATTCCGACATTTTGTAATTAATTTACTCAACTCAAACAAAAACTTTTCAGATTGTTAGTTTTGTAGAAATGCATAAGCAGCTCCTCTCCTTTAACAACTCTAAATGCATCTTTTCAATTTTGTCCTAAGGTGGCCAGGAAAAAAAAAAAAAAAAAACTTCTCCATCAAAGTATTGGTCAACCACAGAAGGAAAAACTCTTCTTTTACTAGCAGACTAAGAGTTCCGCATCAGATTTCACAGTACGGAGGTTGCCAAACCTCTTCATGCTGGTTTGTCCTATTGAGTTAAAGAGAATCTACGTAAGAGACCAGCCCACATCTGTGTAGGAAGTAAAACACACCAATAATTCTATTACTCTCATAAGTTTATTTATTAAAACATAAAGTTGTGATGTGATAATAATTTGATGTACTTTTAGAAATTTTATTTAATAAAGGGTTCTGCTGTTTAGTTATGGGGTTTGTTAGAAAATCTGCACCTGCAGAAACCTGAGATTTCTACATTCTTGATGGATTGTAATCAAATCAGCCCGAGTGAATAAAGCCCGGCAAAAAGTGCGTGTGTGTGTGTGTGTGTGAGAGAGAGAGAGCGGGGGTGGGGGGGATCAGCTGGGGGGGTGAGGAATCATGCCATGTGGTTGGAAATGTCAGGGCTCGATTGATTTCTTCTTCTCTCTGATTAATTCATCCTGCACTCTAATGTTCTGCATAGAAAATTGTTGAATGGCATTCAGCGAGATTAAAACCACAAATAGCGCTTTTCATAATATGACAGGTGATTGGCGTGAGCCAGACTCCTGCTTGATTGCATCATTAGGGGATTTAGCTTTTCCCCAAAGGAGAATTAAATGCACCTTCAGCTTTTTTTTTACATCCATGTGGCCTCTCGTATTTTGCTGGTTAGCCTTGTGGCTTACCTTATAAATCCCAATCATTAGTCCAGAATAAGAATGAGAGTGCATTCATCATCTCAGTCTGAAGACATTTAGGACAACAATGAATCATTCATTCAGTTTGAAATGGTCATTTTTTAACGCTCATCTGTCAGGCTGATTGCCATCAAATCAATAGACTCAACTCCAAAATACTCAAGCCGATACTTATTTTATTATTTTGTAGCCCGAGTTTCTCAGGATAAGAAAAGTAAGCTCATTCCCGTCTCATTCTTTCACAATTTTTAATTCCAAGCAATCTGCTGTTACATTTTATCAGCTCTAATACTTTAATAACTGAATAATATTTACAAGTCTTGGCAATAAACTGTTAAACAAAAACTTTAGACATCTCGAGGGAAAATCATCTTTCTTTCAGAAACTTGGAAAAAAGTTGCGAACCCAAACATTCCATTTATTTTTTATTTCACAAATAGGACTTGGTAAAAAGAAGAAAAAAACAAGAGGATCACAAGAGGATCACTCCTTCCCTCCAATCCTACCATCAGCCCTAAATTGGCACACCGGATCCCTATCCCGATGTATGCCTTGTTTCCCTTTGGACTATTTAAGCCCTGGTGTCCCTTACGTCCCTGCTGGGTCATTCTCTGACTGCATCCATTGCTGCATTACTCTGCAGCACTCTGCTCAACTGGCTTGCATTGCTGCCTTCGTGCAGCCATAATGGTGCACCCCACTATTCTGGTCCCTCATCCTGCTATCCTGGGTACATGGCTACTGGTGCACCCTCCCTTCCTGCTGAGCTCATACCCCTAGACTTCTGTTAAACCCTGCCTTCCTGCTGAGCTCATATCTCTGGTCTTCATCCCACTGAGCTCATACCCCTAGGCTCCTGTTAAACTCTTCCTTCCTGCTGAGCTCATATCGCTGGTCTTTGTCCTGCTGACACATTTGAGTGATTCTTGACCCAAAATTAGTCTAATTTAGATGCTTAAACTGAGCAGACATTGTTTGGGCTTGTGTATTTGTGATACTTTTAGTTTTCGAAGTGCTTTTTTTGTCAGAAGAATGCACTGCTTTGAAAGTGTTTCCTTTGCATTTCATTTGTTTTCTTCAATTCAATACAATAGAAGATTCATACATTCATTCATCTTCTAAACCATCCATTTCTGATGGGGTTGCAGAGGATGCCAAAGCCTATCCTGGCTGATTCAAGACGAAAGGCAGGGTTTACTGCCAGGTCGCCAGTCTGTGAGGGGCCAGACACATACAACCATTCACAAACTCAGGGGCAATCTTATAGTGGCCAATCAGCCTAACATGCTAGTTTTTGGAGGGTGGGAGGAAATCCCACGTATTCACGGGGAGAACATGCAAACTACACAGAAAGGCTAGTTTTCTAAGCCTCGTTCCCACCTGGGACTCAAACCCAACCTTATTGCAGCGAGGCCATTGTGCTAAACACTCAAAACCCTCAAAAAAGATACTTAACTAATATGAAACTGTGGAAATTCAAGTGTCTGGTAGAGCAGGTCGAGAAGAGCAGTGAGGTCCATGAGCTTAAAACAAAATTTTGTTTCTGAACAGCCACAGGGGAAGGCCAATTTGTGTGGATAAGTCCTGGACCAACCTCTTAGTAAAATGTCTTAAATGTCTTAACTGACCAGGAAGAACTTTTTATATAAAGAGCAATTCACTTTCTGTCAGTGGTGGATGAAGTATTCACTTTTTGTACTTAAGTAAAAGTACAGATAATTAGGCAAAAAATTTACTTAAGTAAAAGTACCAATAAAAAAAAATCTACTTAAGTAAAGGTACAAAAGTAGTTGGTGTAAATTGTACTTTTTAAGTAAAAAGTAAAAGTATTTGACCATAATTCAAATGTTATTTTTCGTGCGATAGAGTGTCACCATGGTAACCAGGATAAATACTCTGCAGGGGTATTTATCACTGTATCACGGTATTTATCACTGCACTCTCCCGCCTCTTTTGGTCCACAAAAAAAATAAATAAATAAAATAAAAGGAAAGGGGACAAGTCAAGCTATCCCCTAGAAGGGCCAGTGAATGGGCCGCCAAAATGGAGGAAAATGACACTTATTTTTTAAAATGTTTTGGGGGGGAGGCCCCCAGTCACTATGTATTGGCTTTGTCAAAGCCCCACCCCCTTTGGATAATTCTAGATCCGCCCCTGCTCTGTAATGATGGCTCAACTTTTTATTTAGAAGTAAACACAACGAACAACGATGTTCTGACACTTTTTAATTTGTACTATATTTGATGTTAGGTTTTTGGCGCTGAATGAATGCGGAAAATGTTTCTCGATTCATGACTTCTTCTCCCGATCAACTGCTTCTTTTGATTTTGATGATGCGGCTTCAAAATGCGCTAAAAAACCTGTGTATTTTTCAAATTCCTGAACGAAAATGTAACGAAAAATGTAAAACACACTTTTAAAAAGTAGCGAGGTAAAAGTATAGATATTTGCTCTAAAAATGTAGTGAAGTAAAAGTACTGGTCTTAAATTTTACTTAAGTAAAGTACAGATTCACAATTTTTTTACTTAAGTACAATAACGAAGTACATTTACTTCGTTACGTTCCAGCACTGCTTCCTGTAGTGCTCATTGTTGGTTTCCTAAACCTATGGTGAACAATGTATCCTATCTTTTCTTTTTGCTCAATGCCTGTGTGCTTAAAAAAATTCTTTAAAAAATGATACGCCAACCGAGATACACACCAACTTGTTTTCCTGTGAACTGCTCGGGATTGCATAAAACAAACTGTATCAATTGAATAAAGCAGTCTCTTATTTCCATCTAGAACATCCAATATTCAGAGCGAAACTATAATTTGGAAAAATGTGACATGACAACAAAAATAACAAGCCTTTTGTAAACATCTTCTCAGGTGCAGCAGCATCTTCGCATCCATCCAGCCATCCATTTCTTATTTATCAGTTAGAATGTGAATCCAACCAAACCACAGCCATCTCAGGAAGTTTAATCATTCATGGTGGGAAAATTGCTCCTTTAGGTGCAGTTCATATTTATTTATGCCTCATGCATATCGGGATGTGGTTCTCCTCATCATCCATTCACTGCTTTCTTTATCACTCATTTTTTTTTCCTCAGGAGTCAGCTTCTGAACCATCTCTCTCACAATCCCTCACTTCACAAATGATTAAGTTCTGTAATTGAGAAGTGTGATTCTGCATTTGCATGATTTTTGGTTTTATTATTATTTATCTAATTAGGGGCAGGGAACATTTATTTCACAACGCTAGATCAGCCCAAGAAAACCATGTCCAAGAAAAAGTTAGAGATTTGGCAAATATATATAAGAACCCGTTTTTTACCAGGATGAACTTAGAATGCTGTATTTCCTTCAAACACTAAACTGTTGACCTGTGCAGGGTGTGCTCTCCATGTTGCCAGTTACCGGCTGGAATTAGCCTCAGAACCCCCACCTGAACCCGAGTCCATCAAGACTTTGCCAGCCTGACATTTTTCCATATCTGTAATGAATCTGTCAGACCTGTTGGTAAGCCGTGCAGTTTTTTCTGCAGTCCGCTGTCTGTACCTTTCACACTGACATAGCAATGGGAATCTAATGGACTCGCTACAGTTGAGTCTAGCTGTATGAATATTGACCCTGATAGTTGCCACCTCACTTTCTGAAACACTCCAGACCTCTGTTTCTAAAGTAGCTATCAAGTCTGGAAGGCAAGAGGTCAGATCTAAGTGCCTCACTGAACTGCAGGAGTAGTCGCAGCCAGGACTGCAGAATTTTACTGAGTTCAGGCTCTGGTCAGGGTGGAAGGAGAAATTTATGGAAGAGTTATCAACTTTAATAGAGTTTTTAGTCTAACCTTAATCGAAAAGTATTTTCCCCACAAAATGTTTGTCTACATGTTGGTCTATTCATCTTTGAACCTGTTGATCCATGAATCAAACTGCTCAAACCATACATCCACATATCCAATCTACCCTCCATTTATCATAAAATCTAACCATTCATTCCTGTTTTCGTCCCATCTTCTATTCATTTATGTCTCAAGTTTACCACAGTTAAATCCATTCCTCTGGGATCAATCCATTCACTCATTTCAGTGCCAGATTTCCGGACAGTGAAGTGATTTCAGTTGGTAAAAGTGTTGGCCAGATGTATAGAAACCAGACTGGTTACTATATTTGTACTTTTTTTAAGGGCAGCACACATCTAAGCAATAAGGCAGTAGGATGATCTGGGGTAAGTCAACAAAGTATCAAATAAGTAGTGGTGGAACGTAACAAAGTAAATGTACTTCATTACTGTACTTAAGTAAAAAAAAATAGTGTATCTGTACTTATATTAAGTAAAATTTGAGACCTTTACTTTTTACTTTTAATTCACTACATTTTAGAGCAAATATCTGTACTTTTACTCCGCTACTTTTTAAAAGTGTGTTTTTTATTTTTTGTTACATTTGAAAAATATAGTTTTGTTTGTTTTTTTGTTTTTTTTTGTAGCGCATCTTGAAGCCACATCACCAAAATCAACCTGTAGAGGGAGCAGTTGATTGCCTGCGGTCTCCAAGAGGGAGAAGAAATAATGAATCGAGGACCAATCAGAATCAAGAGTAAACATTTTCCGCAGTCATTCACCGCCAAAAAACTAACATCAAATATAGCACAAATTGAAAAGGAGTCATAAGATCGTTGTTCGTTGTGTTTATTTTTAAATAAAAAGTTGAGCCATCATTACAGAGAATTTATCTGTGACCCTACCGTACAAAAAATAACATTTGAATTATGGCCGAATACTTTTACTTTTTACTTAAAAAGTAAAATTTACACTAATTACTTTTGTACTTTTACTTAAGTAGAATTTTTTATTGGTACTTTTACTTTAGTAATTTTTTTGCCTAATTATCTGTACTTTTACTTAAGTACAAAAAGTGAGTACTTCATTCACCACTGCAAAAAGACCCCAGAAAATGTTTTGTGCAGGAGCAAATTAACCTCAGTTGTGAACATAGAGAAGCCAAATGAACATAGCTAGCACAATTTTAATGACTTGATGTGTATTTGGTCTTTTAGGACAGATTTGACCTCTGAAAGAAATGGACTTCTCATTGGTTACTGCAACATCTAGTTTTTAGCTTATAGATAATATTCGACAGTTCTGTCTGTTATTAACTGAAATGTTCTATTTAACTAGTTATTGGTACAATCTCTGTATTGCAAATGCAAATATAACATTCTGGATTCAAAGCAAGCTGATTTGAGATCGCTTGTCCATACTAAGACAATTTGTTACTATAAATACTACAGAAAAAAAATACTATTAAAAAAAGAGTACATGCTTAAAAGATCTAATTTTTTTTTTTTTATTCTTAACTCTTCCGATTCACGGCCTGCTTTTCAAAATAGATGACTTATCTGTCTACATGTTTCCCACAAGCATCACCTGACGATATGTTTCATCCAAACAGCTGAATGGCAGAAAGACGATCAAATCCTCAGTAGATCAGCATGATGAAGCTGAGCGGGACATCAAACCGTCACTTTACCGCTCCCAAGGGTCCTGCAGGGAGACAAAGTGCTCATGAAGCTTCACGTTGTCAGTAACCCACAGCTCTTCTCCCCTGTGACCTGGCCTCATGTAAACCTGCTGTCATCTTTATTTGCTGCTTTCAGCGGGGGAGTTTGTCCTGGACCAGGGCTGAAGAGAACCAATGAGCCACAAAGAAAAGAATGATGGATTCTCGCACCAGTCTCAAACAGGGGCTGCTGTCACGGGGGCCGGTGTGGTCATTAGAGCGAGCTCCAAACACCAGCAGAAGGATGACAAATCAGAGCGAAGTCCCAGCACGCCACAGCTATCTCTCACTCTTCTCCAAAACCTACGACTGTACCAACATGTCAGATGCTTTCTGCACAACTATGATTAAGTTGTCACCATGGGGAGGCTAGTTTGTCAGCAGTTGGAATCTCTGCGGCAATATCTTTAGACAAGTCTGCCTTAATTGAGTATTCAGTCCCAGGTTGGCTTCGGCCCTGCCTGTTCCCCGGAGGCTAAACAAACTGCGACATTTTACAACAACATCAAAAACTGGCGAGCAACCAAAGCAGCTGCGCAACCAGCGAGGAAGCGGCAATCTCACAAAACAACCATCTGTAAGACGTTGTTCCAATTGTTGTTGGACTGCAACACAAAGACATTTAGCTGAATAAAAAGAGGGAAAGCTGTAAACAGAGCGGCTATGAACATTTTTCTTTTTACACTGGTTCGGCACCACTGCTCTCAGAAACTTTCCTGCAGCATTCTAACATACTTTTTGGTCCCTAGGGGCACCCCTCCCACCCGCTGCTCACTTGGCTAAAGTGGAAGTGCCAGCTGATTGGCCAACCAGAACTTTCAGACAAGCCAGCATTCACCTGCTCTCCACTCTAGCTGCCCAATTACCCATAAGTCTGCGGGGTCTTTCGTTACCTGGAGGCCCAAGGGCTTCTGTTGTGCCAGAGTCCTAATGAGCGAGCAGAAAGACGTGTTCAGGAAGCAGCATTGGACCGGGAAACTTTAGAACACACGGAAACCAGGACTAATCCAGCTCAGGCTGACGGCATGCATAATCACCTGAACAAGAAAGGAATATATATTACATTATTGTTATTTCCTCATCAGTGGGCCAACGCTGCAGGCTGAGCGCTCCAAATACAGGCATTTGTTATGACTTGTAATGAAGCAAACTTTTCCTAGCAACAGCAAAACACAGAGAATGTCTTAAAATTTTACTTTTTTTTGTGATTAAACTTTATCAGCTAATCAAAGCAAGTTATATTCTCAACAGATATTAAAACATTGCACACAAATGAAGAAAAAAAAAAAAAAAAATTTCTCAAACATAAACTCTTAACGTCCTAGTTTTAGCATTTTCAAACGACGAAGTCTCTCAAACAAAAATGTATCATTCAAATTGTAGATCATCTTTTCAGAAGAGAATCTGAACTTGAACAATTGTACCCAGCCTCTCATGCAGAGGTGCTGTACTCTGTTTTGGTTGATTACAAGCAAGAGTAGGGACACCCCAAGCAGGTCACCAATCTGTTGTAGGGTCACACTCAGAAAACCATGCACACACACACAATTACATAGGGTCAATTTTATAGTGGCCAATCAAACCCAACATGCATGTTTTTGAGGGTGGGAAAAAACTTGAGTACCAGGAGAAAATGTCCCGGAGAACATGCTTGCCTCGGCCTTGGCTGGGACTCTGACATCCTACCTTCTTGCTTTGAGCCCATCATCTGCCACTTTGCCACCATGAAGCCCTCTCAGTTTAAAATAAATGAAAACATCAAATTTAGAATTATTCTATTTCACATCATCTCTTTCTTTTTGTATAAATTATATTTTGTGTTGAACATAAAACGTACTTCTTTTTTGCACATTTCTTGTTGATCTTACCAATGATTTTTTTTGTAGATTTTTTTTTTTTTTTGCATTTCTGCTACTCAGGAAGAAAATTTTGGACCAAACTTCAGACGTAACTTTAGTAAATAAAATCCATGTTTCGACTCAGGTTGAATAATTTATTCATAATGTTGTTCTATGTTTACCCACTCCAAGAAACAAGGTTCTGCTTTTTTGTGAGCTTGTATCTTCATGTACATGTATATATATATATATATATACTGTATATATACATATATTTGTACATTAAGGAAAGAAGTGAGACATTAAAGAGAACAGAGAAGGGAAGGATTCCAGAAGTCAGTCAGTCACCTTCTTAACCATCTATCCTTTACAGGGTTGCGGGGGTCCCAGAACCTATCCCGGCTGATTCGAAGTGAGGGTCAGGGTATGCCCCAAACAGGTCACCAGTCTGTCGCGGGGCCACACACATGCAACCATACACACACATTCCTAGAGGCAATCATGTAGTGGCCAAACAACCTAACATGCATGTTTTTGGAGGGTGGGAGGAGACCGGAGTACCTGGAGAAAACCCACGCATTCACGAGGAGAACATGCAATCTCCACACAGAAAGGCCAGTTTTCCAAGCTTCGTCCCCACTAAGAACTCAAACCCATGACTTTCTTGCTCTGAGGTCATTGTGTTAACCCCTCTGCCAGCATGCTGCGGAATTCCAGAAGTAAAATAAAAGAGATTTAAGATTCTTTCTTGTCACAATTTGAGCAGCAAACAAATCTGTTTTGATTTCACCTTGTTTGGCTATACTGAGTGATCCATAAGTGAATGGCAGTACTTTGCTGATGCTAAATCTTACAACCACAGCAAAATACAATCTGATCCATCATTGGAGGGCAACTGCCTACGTTGGTACTAACGGCCCTTTAGATTGTACTTCACATTCATCCTTTTACACACGCATTTATACCCAAAGATGAAAGCTGCCACACAAGGTGCAAACCACCATCAGGAGAAATTGGGGGTTTGGTGTCTTGCTCAAGGGCATCTCTGCACGAACTCTGGACGGGGCACAAACTGGCAACCCGGTTTAAAGGATGGTCACCCTACCCACTGAACCATCCTCCTCCCATTCACTTATGATTGTGTAATATGAACATCTTAGAGAAGATTGGCTGCCCAATGCTCCACAAACAACATAAATTTTATGACAAAATTTAAACAGTAGAAGAATTATCTTAGATCTTCCAGAATTTACCCCGCCCCATTCTTCCATTCTCTGAGATCTTGTTGTAAAAAGAATTAAACACAAAATTATTTTTTAAAACTCTGTCTCCTCCGGCTTAATTTTACAGGCAACCTTCTAATTCCAATACACAGTTTTAGAGAATTGTGGTGAAAGGAGCCAAACACAGTTTGTTGGCTGAAACACTGAAGGAACATCATTATATTTATCTCATTTTGTTTCTAACCAACACAGAAGCATGCTGTGAGAATTTATCACAGCTGCAATCACACCATCTGTGTTATCTCAGCCTCCACTGGAGTTTCTTAGCTCTTTTTATTTAAAGTCATTTCAGCAGTGTATTGTTTGCAGAGTTTCTCTTTCTGGAACAGGTTCAACTGCTCATATGGGCATGGGTCGCAATGTCCATGGCAGAGATAGAAGGTACTCCTCTCTTTTGTCACATGAATGGGATCCGTTCCGTTCTGTCATCTTCCGCTTGTTCCGGGGTCGGGTCGCGGGGGCAACAGCCTCAAACGGGCAGCCCAGGCCTCTCTCTCTCCGGCTGCATCCTCTAGCTCACCTGGAAGGATCCCAAGTCGTTCCTCGGCCAGCTGTGAGACATAGTCTCTCCAGCGGGTCCGGGGTCTCCTCCCTGTGGAACGTGCCCGAAACACCTCGCCTGAGAGGCGCTCGGGGGGCATCCTGACCAGATGCCCGGACAACCCCATCTGGCTCCTCTCGACCCGGGAGAGGAGCGGCTCGACACCGAGCTCCTCCCGGATGGCAGAGCTCCTCACCCGATCTCTGAGTGAGAGCCCAGCCACCCTGCGGAGGAAGCTCATTTTGGCCGCTTGTACCCGCGATCTCATTCTTTCAGTTACCACCCACAGCTGGTGACCATAGGTGAGGTTTGGAACGTAGATCAACTTGTAAATCGAGAGCTTTGCTTTTCGGCTCAGCTCTCTCTTTACCACGACGGACTGATGCAGCGTCCTAGTTATTGCTGATGCCGCGCCGATCCCGCTCCATCCTTCATCCACTCGTGAACAAGACCCCGAGATACTTATGAATGGGATATGGGAAATATTTTTTTGTTGAATCTGTACATGTTTGCAACACCTGGAGGGCAGCCTGGACCTTTTCCTGAATAACACCAAACCTCTCTATGTTAGACCAGACATTTTTTGAAGGGTGCTCATATCCCCTGTTGTTTTTCACTACATCACTCTTTCAATCACCACCTGAAGTTTGCCAGTTGGACTGACAGGTAAACTCAACAGCTTCGCCTTTTGGTTTTTCACTCAAATGGTTCCCTGCATTACCTGTCAGTCTCCTCCTGAATCAAAACACATTGATTCCCAAAAGCGGATGTATGACGGATCCCACAAGAAGCTGAATCTTATATAAAATTGTCATTTATGCTTTTTTTTTTTACATATTCAACCCATTTCAATCTTCTTGCCTATGTCGCTGTACCCTCCCCTTATATGTCCAAGTTGCAGTACTCAGCAGGGACTAAATAATCTATGGTCCAGGGCGAATTTGCAGTGTTCACAATGTGAACGACACAGTTCATTAATTAGCTTTTCATTTTGGCAGCTATAGCTCACTTCAAACAGAAACAGTGGACTGTGTCGACCTCCGTTCCCCCTTAGCCGTCACTGATATGTCAGTTACTGTCTGATGCCTGGCGAAGTAAAGAAGGAGTCAGCAGTGAGGGTGAATGAATGTGTTTTGGCACAGGGGTAGTCAATAGTCTTGATTTGACTCAATCAATTCTCTCTGGTATGGCCTGCGGTGGAATTACCCCTTGGAAAAATTAAGTGCGTAGAATAAAAAAAAAAAAAAAAACACTAAAGAAAGTGTTGAGGAAGCAGATAACTGAGAAAGAGAGGGAGGGAGAAAAGAGTGAGAGGAAAAGTTAGGAGGGGCTGTGTTCAAAGGATCCCGAGCTTTGCCTCGCTCACATTATCGGAGCGGTACAAAGGGGCAAATATATTCAGTGGCTTTTTTCCGTTGCACAAAGCTGATTAACGGAAGGTAGCCCCCATTGTGAAGAAAATCACTTCCACGGCTGTAAAGCAAGTGATTTCATATCCTTTTTTATTTAAGATTACACAGCAAGTGCCTAATCAGCTGATCCTTAATCATCAGCATTGTGCCTTTCCGTGTTTCCAGTAACCCCTTGCCCCCTTCCCGTACCCACCACCAAGCTCTGCTGGCTTACAATGAAGCATCCCGAGCAGGAGAGTGAAATGTGCAACGAAGAGAAAGGAAATTTTTCCCGTCTGCAGGAGCCCTTTTTAGTTTATCAGCACTCTGATCATATTTGGCCTGCAGGGGGGGTGGTTTTAAGATGAAGGGTGCCAAAGACAAGGAACAAATCAATGATCAATTTCCAGAGAAGGAGGAGACAAATAATGTCCTTAAAGAGTTGCAAAGCATATTTCAACATACTTCAGAGTCCCTTTTTGATTTAGGTCCATACCCCTAAAAAACAGCCCTATCTGAACAACGTACCATATTTGTCATGTTGGGTGTAATTTTCTGAACTTTGTTGTTGAACACTCTCGCTAGGGGAGAGATATACATTTCAAAGCACTATAAATGTGATACATGTGAGCCGCTCCTCCTCCAGGTCGAGAGGAGCCAGATGGGGTGGTTTGGGCATCTGGTCAGGATGCCCCCCGAGCGCCTCGCAGGCGAGGTGTTTCGGGCACGTCCCACCGGGAGGAGACCAAGGGGCAGACCCTGGACCCGCTGGAGAGACTATGTCTCACAGCTGGCCGGGGAACAACTTGGGATCCTTCCAGGTGAGCTAGAGGATGCAGCCGGGGAGAGAGAGAGGCCTGGGCTGCCCGTTTGAGGCTGTTGCCCCCGCGACCCGACCCCAGAACAAGCGGAAGATGACGGAACGGAATAAATGTGATAC
This sequence comes from Neostethus bicornis, assembly GCA_902685375.1. NCBI lineage: Eukaryota > Metazoa > Chordata > Actinopteri > Atheriniformes > Phallostethidae > Neostethus > Neostethus bicornis. Next base: position 4,482,331 of record CACRXE010000076.1, on the reverse strand, counting down.
ACATTTTTTTCATTTTTTTTTATTTTTACGTGTTCAAAAATCACGGTTAAAATGGTGGATTTGTGAATCACAAATTTTCCCATAAGGAATTACTAAATTATTTCTATCAGTTCTTACAATGGCATCATTAATAGTATTGCAGTAGTTTCATTGCTTTTGATTGAGGGATAATAAAAGACAATCAATGCAATATAATTTAGTTCCGTATTTTTATAATTACTTTTAGGCGCTTCTCCACTGATGCTTTTAAATGGACACATGTTCATATATCAATTTTTTGTAAAAGAAAACCAACCAAACAAAAAAAACAATAATTTAAAAATGATAATGAAATGCCTTTTTTATACCAAAAGACTATATTTGATGTTCAAACAGTTCGACTTGTATTTGTAAAGACTTTCTCTTTGTTGCTTTTGAGTGTGTTAGTCCATGCCTCTAAGTCAGCACTCTGACCACATTCACTTTTAACGTCTTAATGGGCCACTTCCCCTGCGATTGAGGTTGGTTTCAGATGGCACTTAAAATGGCGGCCACTCTGACTTCACGGGCAAACCGAGAAGAAATCAGTAGAAAGCCATTTCAGAAAGGGTCCGGCAGACCTGAAATCAGAACATCACCTTGATAGAAGACAAAAACCTTTTAGCTCCTCAAAGCATTTATCAGCCACGGCCATTTTTTCTTTGGCAAAAGTAAAAAAAAAAAACTTGACCTTTAGACCAGCTTTAACCATCTGACCTCAAGACATATTTAGGTATTGCTTTTACGTATGTGTGTTATTCTGTTGTCAGAGTAGGAATGGAGTTCCATAAAAGAAAAAAAAAATACTCTTATGTAGCCATGTAGCCGTGTAAAGTTCAAATATCCTGTAGTCCTTCATTTCTTTGAGCCAATGGGTAAATGGACATATAAATATGAATACATATGACATCAATGACCATTAATAGCGACGTCGTTTTCATAAAAAATTATCAGCAAATTTGTTGATTTTTTAAAAAATCTTAACATTGATGAAGCAATCAGACGGAATTAAAAAGTTTATTTGAGTTGATGATATGAACAGGCTGACAAACGAGGTTAGACAGGAATCTCCATGGATAATGATGTTTGCAGATGACAAGAGGTGGAGGAAAAGCTGGAGAGGTGGAGGTTTGCACTAGAAAGAAGAGGAATGAAGATTAGTCAGAGTAAAACAGAGTACATGTGTGTGAATGAGAGGGATCCAAATGGAAAAGTGTGGTTACAAGAAGAAGAGATAAAGAAGGTGGAAGATTTTAAGTACTTAGGATCAACAGTCCAGAGCAATGGAGAGTGTGGAAAACAGGGGAAGAAGCGTTTGCAGGCATGCTGGAACGAGTCGAGAAAAGTATCAGGTGTGATGTGTGATAGAAGAGTTTTAGCTAAAATGAAAGGGAAAGTGTACAAAACCGTGGCGAGACCAGCCATGCTGTTTGTTCTAGAGACAGTGCCACTGAGGAAAAGACAGGAAACAGAGATGGAGGTAGCAGAGATGAAGATGCTGAGGATCTCTTTGGGAGTGACAAGAATGAACAGCATTAATTTTCAATTCAATTTATTTGTATAGCCCAAAATCACAGAATTTCTGTCTCAATGGGCTTCACAAAAAAAGAGGAATGTATTAACATAAATACACTGCAAGAAAAATAACTAACAAATGCTAACTAAACAAGACTAGCGTATTTAGGTGTCCCCGGAGAAGACACCGAACTCCCTAGTTTCTCCCACTATTGGTGCCGGAGTGGCTGCCTGCTGTAGTGCAATGCAACAAAGTAATTTCCCCATTGAGAGATAAATATAGTACGGTAAATTAAAGAAAGTCATGATATCATAAATGTACCTTTTGGTTCCAACAATTTTGTTATGAAAAAGTGACATTGATATAAGAAATGCAAACCAATTCTGGATCACTTCAGTTGCAAATCATGTTGTAAAGTAATTAAGAAGATTGGATACTCTGGTATGACAAAAAAGGATAAAGCAAAATGTTCTTTTAAATACGCTTATGAGCATGTTAGTGTCAAGGCAAACCAGCAGGATCAATGTTCGAACCCCTCAAGCGTTGTTTAAAATGTTTTTTCTTTCAAAAATATTTTGAAACCTTTAGTTGTTTTTAAAAAGTCATTTGATATTGAAACCATTCAGAAGTCACAAATATGTTAACATAATACTTGCAGTTTAATGTTCCCAAAATATTCTGGGAAGGTTTTTCAAAGATTAGCAAATGTTCCTTAAAGGTTAATTTTGGTTCCATAAAGGTGCAAATGGAAAGTTTTATGACGGTTGCGAAACATTCTTTTTTGGTTTTCAGAACGTTCCTCTAACCTTAATTTTAACCATAGGTTAAAATGGTTAAAAGGTTCTAAAATAACCATCAACTAAAGTTTAGGGAACGCTAATTTTTGGTTAGGTTAAAAACAAACCTTTAGAGAACTTCAAGCTAACGTTCCCTGGAGGCTCTCTGTTTGCTGGGCTAGTGTAACTTTCTGTTGCTGTTATTGGACCAGAATGAAATTAAATTGAAACCGAATAAAGAGAAACTATAGACACAAATATGTCCCATATTCTACCTCAAGCTTTCTCTGGGAGCCCCTTTCCAGTTTGATCCATTGAGAACCCCTCACCTAGAAGACATCTGGGAGACATTTTGACAAGAAGCCCAAGTTATCTCATTTGGGACATCTCTATGTTAAAGCTTTTAAAACGTGTACATGTTAAGAAGACCTTCCATACTGCATTGTTCATACTGAAACAGCATATTACAAAAAAATGTTTTTTAAAAAAAAAATAAAAATACATTAAATAAACGCATAAGAGATGCATCATATTTTCAAACCATTTTAGGAAAAAACAGTTCATCAGCTTTGAAATGGATATAAAATGTGTTACAATCTGCTGGGGGGTTACTTCCTGTAGCTGCATCACCGTTAACCTCTGCAGTCTCAGCAGGATTTCCTCTTAATGCTTTTTTATATTGTGTCACAAACAAAACATTAAAAGAGAAAATGAGAAAAAAGAGGCCAACACGCTCTCTCAACACATTGTATTGTTATCCTGTAGGGCTTTAAAGAGCCTCCAGCAGACTAGTTGGGAGGGTAAACCAGAAAAAGGCAGTAAAAAGCAGCTTCAGCCGCTGCAGGAGAAACGTGATGGAGGCCACCAAGAAAGAGAGATAATGGAGAATTTATGTTCTCTCTGAGAGACCCTCTTAGCCCGGTTTAATTCTCTTAATAGTGGCAAAGTCTCAGCCGGCTGTGCTAGGGCCATAACCTGCTCCACAGTTTTAAAGCTGGTCGCTGTGGTGGGCAGGAGGAGGAGGCGGCAGGGGGTTATTGGGAAGCAACAGATGCATAATGAATGAACCAAGCCCTCTGGCTATGGGGAGACGTGATTGCTCTTAGCATCGTTAATGTTTCATGATTTTAATAGCTGCGTTTCAACAGTTTCACGGAGACTCAGCAAATGCTGATGTCACCAGGATGATGATGTGGATGAAGAGGTGAGAAGTGAGGCTTTTCATCTAAGTGGACAATGTCTTATGCAAGATTACACATCACATCCCAGCATCAGGAAGAGAGATGGACTACTGTAAATGCTTAATGGGAGAGTCGAAGATTCCTCAGCCGCTCGGTTCTTTCACCTGGTTCAATTTAGTCTACTTACTGTACATATCAAGAACTCCATACAACTTTGTATTTGTAATGTGATCTTATGCAGTATTTATTCTTATCTTTTGGCATATAGATAATATGGTGTAGATATATGGTATGGATAAACATATAGATAAACATGGCCGCTTTTGTTGGCCTCATAATGTGATATTCAACAAAGAAACACATTTAATCGGTTTCACTTCTGTTTTTAACACTGTGATTTCCCCAATCCACTCACTCCTCACTTAGTCCTACCCCAAGATTTACACTTCATAAATCGAATCAGAGACCACAAGTACAGTGTGAAGTGTAGAATATCTGCAAAGCTAGCACAAACAATTTTTTTAATAGTTTTTTTTTGTGAAGGAAGTAACCAGGATAGACTCCCTGTTGAGAGGTGGGACCAAAACTAAGCAGAACTCATGTAGTAAAACAACTCTTCTAGTGTTGTACAAATACAGTGGCCACGGTCAACCTGTTGATTACATCGTATTTGAATGGGACAGCTTGCAGAATCATCATGAATAAAATTGAAAACCACTTCAGGTATGTTTCAAACATTCAAATTTGGTTAAAATCTCCATGAAGTGAATTTTACAAAAAGCCACCCTTTTTAAGACAAACAGGTTGATTGCAAAACAGGAATAATCAGAGATCAAAATAATAGAAATTGGATTTAAAATCTTACATAAAATAGAAGACAATCATATGACCAGTTGATCCAACTTCTCTTAAACTTTGTCAAGACAATACCAAAAAAAAAAGAATTCCGTAGTGTGTGTGGCCTGTGTGGTGCTATGTACTGACTATCCGAGATGAAACTACAGATATATTATTTTAGGGATTTCTTCCCAGACCTGCATTATGGCATCAGCCAACCCCTGAACAGATTGTGGTGCAACAAGATGAAACAAGACATCATGTCTCAGTGATGTTGTATTGGATTTGTGTCGGGTGTGCAGACAAGCCAGTCCTTGGCATCAGCAGCTTCTTCATGTACGATCGCTGACAAACTCCAGCCACATCAGATTTAATCCAGGTCTCGCAGGCGACAATGGGTCTTATTCCACAATCTAACTGTAAACGGGTCAATTAAGACCAGTCAATTAGGCCCTCTATAAACCGCTCAAGTTGAAGAATGTTCACCATGGTCTCTGGGCACCTTTGTAATCGAGTGTCTCCTTTGCCCATCCCAGTGAGGAGCAATGTTATATTCAAGATAACAGATTATCCGAGGTTCTTTCCAAGTTATAAACACTATCTTATATCGCCTCCACAGGCGAGAATATATGCTAAAAATGAACATAATCAAGACAAAAAGACAGAGACAACCTCATGAACAGAACTTGACTTGTATTACTTTTTTTGTAAGAGGTTGCTTTACACATTTCTTTTCATCAGCACCTGTTGTGTGTTGTACCTTTACATCAACAGGTTACAGTGATTTGCAATCATTGTAATCTAATGAAGGAAGGGCTCCCCATAGCAATAATGTTCTTTTACAGCTCTTTACATCTTGAATCGTTAAGCAAATTACCTCTGACTGTGACTTTTTTCCTAAGAATCTGTGCACTGGTAAATGTAAAGGTTGGTCTGCAAAAACAATACTTTGTTTTTTAACCATTGCAATCATAATTATTAACAACTAGTGTTAAATTACAATATCACCTCAAAGCACCACATTTAACAATTAAAGAATAGATTGAGACTTTTTTTGGAAATTAGGACAGGGACAGTTTTTGGGACTAAAGGTGTACTATAACAACCTTTTACGGTGATGTAATTTCCAAGTGAGTGTATCGGTTTTCCTCTCAATATTGCTACTAACTTTGCATTTCATTCATTTTCTTAGTTTAGTTTGATCTATTTTTATTTTAAAATGAAAAAAAAAAAAATTGGGTCAAAATGCATCTTTTTTTCCCTTTGTAACCAAAGCCTCGACCAGCACCTCAGCGCTCTGTGATGCAAGAAAATTATTACGAATAGCCCATCCAGTAATAGTCAAACTCTTGGTTTACTCATAAACATTTAGATTCCTCACACTAATTCCTGCCTTCTTCAGTTTCAGTTTCTTGCTGATGTTATGATATTCAGTGTAGCTGTTATCTGCAGCACGCCTGGTAAACTCAGGCTCTGGATCCAATGATCTGGATTGTATAAAACAGAATGGTAAGGAAATTCAGAAGTTTCTGCCCTCACCGTTGGTCACCAGCTGTGGGTGGTGCCCGAAAGGATGACATTGTGGATAAAAGCGGACAAATTAGCTTCCTTCAAAGGGTGGCTGGATGGCATTTGGGTCTGCCATCCTGGAAGAGCTTGGAGTAGAGCCATTGCTCCTCCAGGTCGAGCAAAGCCAGTTCGGGCATCTGGTTAGAGTACCTCCCAAACTGCTTGCTGGTGAGGTGTTTTGGGTTTATACCCATGGGAGAAGAACCAAAAGCAGTTTCCGGATCACCTGGAGACTTTGTCACACTGCTGGCAAGGGAATGCCTCAGGATTATTTCGGATGGGCTAGAAGATGCAGCCGGGGTGGTAGAATCCTGGGTTTCCCTTCTGAGGTTTTTACCCCTGCAACCTGGCCCCAGATAAGCGGAAGACCACGGAACGTAAAGTAAATAAACAATAAACCATTTAATGGGATTTTTATCACTAAATGTATTGTGCATGTACTTCATCATGGTATTGATGTCTGATCATTGGTTTAGCCAGAGCCTCCTTTAAGTTTTATTAAAACCAGACGTAACTGCAATTGTGAAAATCTTTGCATTTATTCCAAAGTGTGTAAGATGGTTCCGTTCCGTCATCTTCTGCTTATCTGGGGCCTGGTTGCGGGGTCAACAGCCTCAGACGGGAAGCCCAGGCTTCATTTACCCCATCGGTGTCATTCCAGCTGTGTAAAATGGTAACAAATTTTAATATTCAAATTACATCAAACAATCTATTAGATTAATCCATTAATTAAAATAGATTTTAGGCTGAAAAAAATTAAAAGTCCAAAGCAGTTAAAAAGATCTAAGAAAAGACATTGTCATGTCTTATTTGTAGACTTCTGCGTGATACTAGAATTTGTGAGCTGCTAAAATAACCAGCAAATTTCAACAGTACTTGCTTGACATCAGAAAACATATTTTTTGTACCAAAACATATTTGGGTGTTTTACCTCAAACTGTTCAAATATCTGAATGTTGTTTCCTTTAAAAGCACCTCATCCGTTTTGTTCCTCTCATCTCCACTGGCCTCTTGGCTTTCAGCTCATCTGCTTCATGCCTCACTTGACTTTAGTGATATGAAATCTTAGTCCCCATAGCAACCGATGGAACTCAAAACCATCTCCACTTTCCTGTTTCTAAATCCTGCCCCTTTCATTTGCATAGAAATAACATTTTGGGATGAATGAGTGGTTCCCTCTAGTCACAACCTGTGTCTGTTTGAGCACTCAGAGCATCTTATTTGTGTTTCTGCCACACGGTATGAGGGTGAACATTTACATTGGGGTATAAATGATGGGGCGGACAGTGGAGAAAAGCCAGATCTTATCCAGAGGCATGCTGAGCCTCATTTAAATTTTGCCCAAGGCCATGCATTTTTATTACAATAATATTTCATCAAACAATCTCACCAACAAACAAGTAATGACATAATTAACCTATAGTTAAGGGAGGAGGGGGCGTTTAATTGTGAAGGCTACAAAGCAAAGCCGGCCAATTGAAAGGGTTGAAGAGAAACATAAGGTAAGCGGAGCGGCACTGCCATGCACTGAACACAGGCAGTAGCAACTTAATGAGCTTTTAATGACATTAACTCTCAGGTCCTGGTTGTGCTGAGCTTTGTGTTTTACATCTAGGTCAAATGCAAAATATCAAAGGGCTTCATTTTCCTCAAAAGAAGTTTTTTTTCCCCTTTCTTTTACCTGCAGTTTTTCAAAGGAAAGCACATTATTCCTTTGAAAGCACAGAAAAGTTAATTATTTTAAGATGATTTCAGACTTGTGTGCATGTTGTTCTTTTAACCTCTCAAATAAGAGTTATTTAAACCCACATAATCTCTTGTTGATACATTCTGTCTTTTCTTTGTTAGTGATCATAATTTTTGGCCTTTTCCCCTCAGCACAGTGCTAATGGACTACCCAAAGGGCTTTCATGTAATTCTCCATTTAGGAATAAGATTACTTACCAAAGTAGTAAGTAATCGTGTAAATGAGCTTTATTTGCCTCCAGCAGACCAAGCCAAGATTTGGAACTTGACTTTTTCTATTTTTGCATTAACACAGGCAACGACGTAAAAAAACATCTAAAGCGTTAGCTGACATGTTTAAGTTAGTTACTCATGGGCTCTAGCGAAGGGTGGTGGTTGCAATCCCTGTGCGTTGAGACAACCAGATGAACCTAGTTCCTCAAGTGCTAGCGATCTTGGGCTATTGACAGATGAAAAAACATGTGCCTTTAGGATTTTGCATGGTGTAAACGCAACTATTAATGTGAAAAAAAAACCATGTTATAATTTATTGCTATAGTGTGCAACACTGCCCAAAATCTAAAGCTTTTACGCTACGACTATGTCAGTTTTCTTGAGTCAGTTTTACAACTCTTTTCACCTTTGTATGCTCTGGCAAAACTTTGCAGGACCTAGAACCGTTGGTGAAAAGGTAGTACTAGCGTTTTACTACCATAACGCTAATTTAGTCAAAGGACACTATTAAAGGCGTAAATCGGCTGAGATGATTATTTTATTACTCGTCTACCAACATAAGTAGAGTATCTGCACGAGCCTTCTCATAACATTACGACTTAATCAAATTCTCAATAGCATCTGCATAATAAAGTAATTCCATTAGGTATCAAGCAGGAAACACTTGATTCCTTTGCAGTATTGTGGACCATCTTCTGATGACTTTTCACAGCAAGATAAAGAACAATGTTACAAAGTTTCATACAGTTCCAAATTTCATAATTCCAACTTTTTTTAAACACAACTGTGTCAGGACCCCATCTCCTGCCGCCAAAGGTAGCCCTGGATGTTCCTCATCACTCTGACTAAGGACACTTGAGATTGATACCTGATGCCACACATCTGTGCACCCTGCCATCTATTAAAGGGCAATCACCCTGGACCATCCCTTCCAGCCCGGTCACCCTTGTTGCCTGCCCATGTTTTGAACTTTGTTATTATTTGAACTTTTGAAATCCTGAGTTAAGCCTGTGTCCTTTGCTTTACAGACTTACGTGAATTGTGTTAATATGTGTTTGACGTCCTACAATTGGGTCCTCCTCCTTCCACACCTTAAAACCATGACAAACTGAGTTCATTGCATCTCTAAATACCTCTAAATCACAACACTATTTTGATTCATCAGAAATTTTTTGAAAATTTTAATGCTTTGATATTTATAAAGAACCATAAAGCTATTTTTTTCCCCAGAATTTTGTTAAATCCATCTCACCAACGATGACAGATATGAGTAATAAGAATGCTTCACCTCACTTAGTCACTTTTTAATGTTGCAACACAAAAGAAAAAGGTGATGTTTTCTGTTGTTCATTGGATCTTCTGATTGCATTGCTTTAAGATGAATAATGGCAAAAGCGTGATTTTTGTCATCGTGAGTGACTGCATCTACTGCAAGGCATACAATACATTATTCATAAAAAAGGAGAGAAACATTGTGAGACAGCTTTGAAACTCTTATTTATGTGTTTGCAGCTTTAATAAACTCCACATCCTGCAGAACCATCTCAAGGCCATTTCTTAATACGTTTTTAAAGCTACAGACATTCCTGCTGACCCTCTGTCTCCGCTGCCCCGCTAACACCGTGGACACCATTTTGGCCAGACCACAAAGCCGTTGGAGCAGATAGTGGGAGAACCTGGTGCTTTGAAAGCTCTGCAGGGTCACTGCAGCTTACTTAGCCTGAGTGGAGACGGAGACAGAGGGAAAGTCGACTGACTGGCTGCCTAAAAATGTCTAATCTCATAAGAGGTCTGCTGACTGCTGACTGGGGAGCACCGGGACGCCAAATACAACTTTAAAAGCTTTTCTTTTACTTTTGCACTCCACATCCCTTTATCGCAGTCGGGCCATGTGCTGCTTGCTGAAAGGCGAACGCTCTAGAAGACTGCCTGGCAGGAGACCCCAGTGGAATCATGGGAGAAAAAAAAAAGAAAAAATGTGTGCGTTTGTGCTGTATGTTGCTTTTCTTCCAGTGTTTTTTCAAATAAAACAATGCTAAATTTTTAATATTATGTATTTGCGCTGAAATAATGCGGCTTTTGTTTTTACATTCTTTTCCCCACTGTCGTTAATATTAAAGTAAGCTGCAGCAGAAACGTCTAAATTGATGCATTGCGTGGGCTTCAGGTCATGGAGGCACATAACAGTTGTGAATTCAGCATACAGCGAGCAAAAGACAATATGAATGCAGCTATGCAGCTTGTGTGTGTAGGAAACTTTAAACCCCACTTCACTTTGCACGCGGCAGTAAATATTCATGTCTTGAATTAACATAAACTCACACAAACAGGGAAACTTTAAATAGAACATAAGCATGTCTTGTTCATTGAAAATACTTTCTTCATTTGTTCATGGCAGTGTGTGGTGTGACAGCATATCTGGTAGCAGAAAACCAACTATTTGCTGGTTCATTTTCTACAGTGGTTAAGTTACTCTTCCAGTGTAAGGGCGGACATTCTGCAACTGAGCTATCGCCTGCTCCCTAAAATTTTCTTGACATGGTAGCAAAAGATTTCAAAACCTTATACATTGAATTGAAAAGAGAGAAATTTGAGTGCTGCAGTGCAACCGGAGAACCAAAACAAGAACCCACAAAAAGAAAAAATCAACAGCCAAAATCTCATTTACAAATGTACATGTAAAAACTGCTTTGAATGGCAAGTACTTACAGATTAGACAGTGAATGGTTAAATAGTTTGATGGAGGAGGGCAGAAATTATTGTCTCTACCGTTCCTTTGAGCAGCGGGGTTGCAGGAGTCTGTGGCTGAAGCTGCTCTTCAGATGGTCCACAGATTCATCGAAGGGATTGGCGGGGTTTAATATAATTGACAAGAGTTTTGTCTTCATTCTGTTTCTTGCCACATTCTCTTTGCAGGAGAGGGGTAAGCTGACCACAAATCCAGCTTTTTAAAATTACATGTGGATAGCAGCAGGATTGGAGTCCAGTGGTGAAAACATGAGAAGAATAATATAGAATTTGGAGGTTTGTTGGTCAACAGAAAGTTTTGGATGTCTTCACAATATGCACTTAAGCATGTGTTAATCCCGCTGCAGCCTTTTATGTAGCTCAATAATTTGTGCCTGAGTTGCTGTCCTTGACAACTATCAATATGCCTAATCAATTCAATTCAATTTTATTTGTATAGCCCAAAATCACAGAATTTCCATCTCAATGGGCTTCACAAGAAAAAGAGGAATGTATAAACACAAATACACAGCAAGAAAAATAACTAACAGATGCTAACTAAACAAGACTAGCACATTTATTCCCTTAGGCTCTCCTTCACAGTGAGAAAAAACTCCTAAAAAACCCATCAGTGGGGAAAAAATAAGAAATCTCGTGGGGATCCACATGAAAGAGAGATCCCTTCCCCGGGACGAGCAACCAATGTGTCAAAGATTATTGTTTAAATATTAGCTTATTCTACTCTACAACTAAATGTATAAAGAAGTCAATAGATGTTCTTCATCCTGATGGAAACACGAGAGACTCCTCAGCCCGGAGATGTCCAGTACGGGGATGAATAGATGTTCTTCATCCTGATGGTTACACAGGACTCCTCAGCCCAGCGATGCCCTGGATGGGGATGAGTAGATGTTCTTATGATGGAGGAGGAAAAACGGATGAAGAAAATTTTTAAACGGATTTTATCACCTTGGTGAGCTCCTACAATTGAATTGAATTGAAGATACTTTATTTATCCCTGAAGGGAAATTGGAGTGCTGCAGTGCTAAATTCATACAACGTCATACATGTTTTCTTTTGTTTGTTTTTTTGAACTGTTGTGAATGGCAAGTAATTACAGATTCTAAAGTGAAAGGTTAAATTGTTTGATACAGGAGGGTAAGAAGGATTTTCTGTAACGTTCCTTTGAGCAGTGGGGTTGCAGGAGTTTGTTGCTGAAGATGCCGTTCAGATGGTCCACAGATTCATGGAGAGGATGGGAGGTGTCATGCTGGAGTTTCAAAGAGTTTCAGAGAGCAACCCATTCTCAGTTTTTTAAAAAGAATACAATGCATGGGCGTAGCACCCTAGCTACAACGGCTACTTTCTTGAACGGCTGTCTAACTAATCGTCAGCTCTGATCAGGTAGTTCTCTTTATACCACTTAATATTCCAGGAGCAGAAATACTGCACATTCTTCTTCTTCTTCTTTCGGCATTTCCCTTCGGGGGTCGCCACAGCAAGTCAGTTTCTTCCATCTAATCCTATCTGCTGTATCCTATTTGGTCACACCAACTATCTTCATGTCTTCCTTCACTGCGTCCATGAACCTCCTCTTTGGCCTTCCTCTCTTTCCTGGTGGTTCCAAATCCAGAATCCTTCTTCCTATGTACTCTCTCCTCTGTACATGCCCAAACCATCTCAGTCTTGCCTCTCGAACTTTATCCCCAAAACCTCTAACATGTGCTGTTCCCCTGATGTACTGACATTAATACTGTCCATTACCATTAAATACTGCACATTAATAAAAGCTGTACAACATGATTAACAGTGGAAACATGTGAATACCTAAATAAACTATAGTGTTTTCTATAGTCAGTTTTCGATAACCTTATCCAGAAAACCTTCATTGACTTACTGCTTTTGTTCAGTCTTTTTATGTGAAGAAACTCAAATATTTGCTCTGACTTTCAAGTTCATCAAAAGTTCTCACCTTATTAAAACTTAGAAGAATCAAGCTTGCTTCACGACAATGCCCTCAAGCACAAAGCGAAGATGCAAACCGCCTTCACTTCAATTGACTTGAACTCAAAACACTTACAAAGAAATAATTTCCATTCCTTTCGCTTTGGGATGCATTTCCTCTCCTTTGATGCTGCTCTCTTTCAATGTAAAACAAGACGCAAATTTAACAACGGCGCTGTTTATCTCAACTCGGGTATACGGCTTTCAAATGCACTAGATTTCCCGCGGCCATCTTGCTTAGAACAATTTAATAGTTCAAAGTTGTTTTAATGCGTTTGTGTGTGGCTCTCTTCAAAGAACTCGCCTGCACATTTTAAAAAACCAACAGTGAAGTTAACATCAAACACCTCCGTGTTGCTCCATCTTACATGTTTCCACCCTACTTGAAAGCAACTGTTTAACATCCATTTTTTATCACCCATCTTTTATGAAGCTGTGGAGATATGGGTGTACAGTGTGAGCATGTTTGGTTTGGCTGTGTTGTGATCCAGCTCACTGCCTGAGGTCTTTCTCTTCATTATTTGGTCCTTCTTCGCATTCCACCCTTTGACCATTCATCTGGGTTTCATGGAGTCTGTAGCAAGCTGATGCCACAGGGAGGACAGACAATCACCACTAGAAGAAGAAACATATCAGATTTCCCCTCTGTCCAAATAGCCAGCTGTCTATTTTTGTCCACTCATCAAACTGTTCAGGGAACTATTCAAACTGTATTTAAGACAAAAAATCAATTTTAAAAATCCATAATTGGTTATGAATCTAAAAAAAATCAACTGTGATTAACTACAATTAATTTTTGTATTAACCCTTCACATACTTCACAGTCCATGTGGGCAATACAAACTAACTTGCAAAGAAAAGTAATGCTTACTGTGAGACCTGCGACTTGTTCATTTTGGCTAAGCCGCCAGGCAGAGCTTACATAAATAGCACACAATCAACAGATGGGTAAAAAAAAAAGTATCCTCAACTCAAACAAAATAAGGTTACAACTCTTATGGTTCAAAATAGTGTTAACAAGAGGAAGCGTCCGTGTCTTAGCCCTGAAGAATTCAATTTACTTTGTATTCAGAAAGAATTATTTGTCTTTACCTCATTTGGAAATAAATTTAGTTTGCTGGAAGAGATCCAGAGTGTTAATGCCGTTCTTTGAATTTTTTACTGTGACCAAATTAAGTGACGTATCAATTGGAAATAATAGGATTAAATCAATACATTTAAGCACTGTATTGTTGTAACTTTTTTCCATCCCTTATTTTATTTAAAAAATATTCTAGTGCCTCTTGACAGCCTTCATTTTATTTTTTAGAATAATATTCAGGCTGTGCAGTGGTTGGCGCAGTGGCCTCACAGCAAGAAGGTTAGGAATCAAGTCCCGGGTGGCTTGAGGCTTTAAACCATGGCCTTTCTGTGTGAAGTTTGCATGTTCCCCTTGTGTATCTGTGAGTTTTCTCTGGGTATTCTGGTTTTCTCCTACCATCCAAAAACATGCATGTTAGGTTGATTGGCTGCGAAAAATTGCCCCTCGTAATGGTTGTGCTTGTAGATAGTTGGGCAACAGACTGGTGGCCTGTTTGGGGTGTACCCTGCTTCTTGCCTGAAATCACCTGGGATGTGTTCAGCACCTCATTTGTCTACGTTAGGGATGGGTGGTTCAGAAGGTCAAATAAAAAACAAAAATTCCAATTATGAAACCAGTTAAGAATTGTTTTAAAATTATTTCAATGTTCTCTAGCACTTCTAAATGTTTTTTTCCCAATTGAAAAAAAAGTATTATTTACAATTCTGTAACTCTGGCAAACTTCAGCAAACTTTTCCACGGCAGCAGTGATGGATTCTTTTTTCTGTTGAGCGGTGAGTTGTCTGGCCTACCAAGTTTTTAGGAAAAACTCATTTCATTTAAAATAATTGTTTATCATCACTGTGGTTCTTCAACTCATCCTCAGAATAAGTTTCATAAAAATAAACAAACAAAAATCTTATAAAAATGGGGAATGACCATAAAAAAAATTAGTGTCTACTGTGTGTACATTATATTAAAAGTCATTTTTATTGTCATTTTTTACAATAATTTTTGGCAGCAATTTTTTTCATTATTGTCATTTTTTTGTCATTTTAAATCATCCAGTTGCCTATTTATACCGTTTTTGTTATTTTTACTTTTATTTCTACTTCATACATATATATAGCCTGACCCCTGTCTAAATTTTGCTGTGAGAATGGTGGCAATGAAAAATTTTGAATAAAGAATCTTTATTTTTATTGCATCATTTTCTTCTCATAAAGACATATGGAATTCGAATATGAAAAAAAAAAACTATGTACCAATAATACTTTAAAATAGTTTTCAACTGTTTTCTTTATACTCTTCTTCATCTTGTTATACATTTTCCTAAACATTGATTATATTCTATTAATTTAAAGCTTCTTTTTTTTTTCAGCAAAAATGGAAAGAAGTTTATACGTCACCACAATGAGTAGATAGAGAAAGAATTCTTCCAGATGACTCATAGAGCTTTAGGAGTGAAAATTCTACAATTGCCTCAAAGTTTGTCATGTGAAAAAAAATCATATCTAATGCATATTATTTTATTAATGTATTCATTTATTTTTCTTTACCAAAAGATAAACACATACATTACAAGTGACGTTCTGTGTATTTTGATTACCACTATCTACAATCAGATGCCGCTAGTTTTATTTTGGATCATCGCAGTTGCAGATTATCTGTGAAGAACCAGACAGAAATTAACTGTCAGAGCTCCAAAAGAAACTTCCCTACAGCTCTCAACAATGTTTTTAAGATGATCCAACCTCTGGCTGTGTGTGAAGATCTTTGTTGGCACAAGCTCTGCAGAAAAGACAGCACCATAATAAATCAAACTGTCTCTCCTGGAGCTTTTTATCCTCTGCTGAACAATCCTTCATATTAACTCAGTCCTCTTCAGAGTAACTACAGGAGCTTCAACAGGCTGAGGAAAGGTAATGAAGGTGGCTGGTACGAATCCAACTGGACTTCCCTTCAGTCACGAAGATGCCACATTGATGTGAAGAGCTCTGTGAGGAAATACGTTTAACCTTTGTTGTGTTTCCATTCTCCAAAAAAGCTCCAAGGCCACCAGGAGCTGCCAGTGATTTCTTTAGAAATGATATTTAGAAGAAGTCAGAGTTTTTCCCTGTAGACACACAACTCCGAGCTGCCAGGCAACCTCACAGTCATGACTGTTGTCGTATCAAAGGAACCCTTTATCTCACCCGGCTGCAGAAAAGCTCCATCACAGCTGCTTTCTTGTCCCTCCACAATGAATTCTCAAGACTCACTTCTCAACCTAATGTTGTGTGTTGCGACTCATCTCTCTGGTTGCATCATCACAACAATAACTTTGAATTTGAATAAACAGCGGCCGCTTCTGAAGTGACGACACAACAAACACTCATTGATGGCTGAATCTTTTGTGGCTTTCCACAAAGAACACATGAGGAGCTGGAGTTTAGGGGACTTTATTCTCTTGTTTTGAAATAGGTTTTATTCTATTTATATTTTTGAAAAAATGTTAAAGAAAAATGGCAGTGAAATCAAATGCATGCTTATAGCGATTAAATAAATAAATAAATCAACTTTGATTTAGATCTGTTCGGGGTGTACCCTGCCTCTTACCTGAAAGAGTCTGATTTGCAACGAGCAAAGCAGGTTCATTTGAGGTTTTATTTTGAATTGCCGACCTGCACATCATCGCCCACATCAAGCAGAGACCTAGGTTGGACTTATGAATAAATATGTGTGTAAATAACAAATAAGTTTACTGACTACAAAACATTCACTCATCTATTGTTCCACCTATCCTTGTTGGGTTGCGGAGCCTATCTATTCTGGTTACAGGCAAGAGGTAGCCATTCAAGGCAATATGGCCCCGCAACACACCCACTCAAAAACACTTATTATATATTGAATTGAATTGAAAATGCTTTATCCATCCCCGAAAGAAAATTTGAGTGTGGCAGTGCAAACACCTTGATGAACCCTCGCCCCTCTCTACCGGTGTCCCTGTCCTGTCCTACTGTTTTCAACCTGGCAACCCAAAAGCTGGAGTACGGAATGGACCCATTCCGGACTCCCTGAAAAGCCAGACCGCAGTGAAGAACACCAAACAGGCCTCTTTGTTTTCACTGGGTCCGTGTGAGCGATTGGGTAGGTGTGTGCACCAATATGTGGGCAAAAACCAGTGGCCCAGAGCAAAGACTTTTTGGTTTTGCTGACAAGTAATTATTCTTATTGGTTGGAGACACAAACCCAAAACAAGCCAACAAACAAAAAACTGGGTTTTAATCCAAACCCCGTATTCATGAATAGTTGACCAGCTCTCTGGGCTAAAATTTTCTTCGGTCCATTTTCGATCATACATTTGCACCACAACACATTTGGTCTGTTTCTCTTACCGAAATTGTTGGATTTTTGAAAAATCAAAACTAAATAGGATATTAGATTAGATTAGAATTACTTTATTGATCCCATACTTGGGATATTCTAGAGATAAAATAACTAATGGACAGATTTCATGACCATTTAAAAAAATGTGCTGCCTGCAGTTTCAGTTTCAAGAGTGCGACCCCCGCTCCCTTACTTGACAAGAGTAGAACCGCCCCTGGGCTCCAGAATTATTATTCAAATTTGCTTCCTTGATTAAGTATTCCTGAACTGTTTTCCTATTTACCCTAATCAAAGCTGGGTAATTAAGTTTATATAGGTTTAAAAAATTGTATGTGTCCATGTTAGCATGTAATTAATGAATGTCATAAAAACAACCCTTCAGCTGACATCCAGCTCCTTACACATTCAATTTCCCTTTAACTCTGAGAGTTAAAACATCACCTGAAGCTGACTGTCCACCTGGTGGATACCGGCTCATTTATTAGCTTCAGACAAATGATTTTATACACATCTAATATGCACGATCGTGGAAAGCCACTGGCAGTCAGAGGTCGTTTATTGGAGTGAAATTACATTTTAAATATGCCTGTAATTAAATTTCTAATTATTCTTGTTTCTTTGCGTTCACATTTTATTGAACGATATGAAACACTTTTGAACCTAAAAAGAATTTTTATGAGTCCATTTAAATTACAAACGTTTACGTGATAGAGATGCCTCTCCACAGGATGCATGTTTTTGATACTTCTTGGTTTTTTCAGAGGCACCAGGATGTGCAAAAAAAAAAATATTGGATAGAAAATGTGAAAAACAGAAATGTTTGTATATATTACGTCTTCCAGTTCCCATTTGACCAAAGTTAAACTTTGGGTTAGTTGTAAACTTGTGTGGGAGTAATACAATCAGAAAAAAACTATTGTGATTGGTTAAAAATGGGGAGATGGTGGCTCAGTGGTCAGAGGTTTGCCATGGACTGGAAGTCAACCAGAAGTTTGCAGGTTTGCATCCCACTGAGTCCACGTCTAGGGTCCTTGGAGAAGACACCTAACGCCCCCTTTTCTCTCACCATTGGTGACCGTTGTGGCAGCCTGCTGCAGTGTAGGAGTGCATCACACAAATTTCTCTAGTGAAGGATAAATAGAGTGAGTAAAATTAAATAAAAAAAAATAAATTATTAAATTAAAAAATAAGTGAACTTATAAGGACCCAAAATCATCTTCTTCTTCTCCTTTTGGCATTTCCCTTCATGGGTCGCCACAGCAAGTCAGTTTCTTCCATCTAACCCTATCTGAAGCCTCTTTTTCGGTCACGCCAACTATCTTCATGTCTTCCTTCACTGTATCCATGAACCTCCTCTTTGATCTTCCTCTAGCCCTCTTTCCTGGTGGTTCCAAACCCAAAATGAAGTTTTAAAAGTTTGCTCAAAATTTAAACATTAGGCTCCATTCGCTGGTCCTGCATCCTGTCTGTTTTAGATTAGATTTACTTTATTGATCCCACACTTGGGAAATTTGTGCGTTACTAAAAGTATCACAAAGTAGTATTTTTTCAATATTAATGGAGCATTCATCGAGTGTGACTTTTTCAACTTCTACCATTTACTTTTTTACATTCACATCAGCACTTTGTCCAACTTCACAGTTGAGGTAAATTCTGGATCCAGAGGTAATGTTTTTAATTCATTATGTAAGAGATGAACACCCACAGAAAAGTGATCCATTAAGTCAACTCTGAGTTTGTGACCTTCACTGCTCCATTGAGATTGTGTGCAACTCCTTTACATCATTCTCCACCGGATTATGTAATTTATATATTTATATTCACAACAAAGATTCTTTTCTTCTCTGTCAATTCACACATGGTCATCTCCGTTGGGTCAAGAAGCTGTGAGACAACGATGCTTGTGTTCGCTTCTACATCAGGGTCACCTTGCTCACATATAAAAACAGGCTCAGATACTCTTTTCCAACATCTTCCTCCATTTTTTTTTCTGTTTTCCTCCAAAGGATTTTGAATAGAAGGTGATGAGAATAATCTACTTGCTACAGACAGAAGTAGCGAGACAGTAAAAAGAAAGGAAAGACAGCTCGGCAGAACTTTGAGATGGGAACTGATGATGTAAGTCAGAGGCAAGATGCCTAATACCCCCGGCTAACAATCCAGCAACTGGATGCAAACCTCTTTAAGTTCAGGTGGGAAGATTTGAATAAAAAAGAGATGGGGGAGACCAGGAGGGGTAGCATGTGAGAGTTCTTTGAGGGCTTTGACGCGGCTGTCACTTCCTCTACCGATAGAAATATATCAGAGGATGTAAGAAATGATCAAGGAGGAATTAATATGCACATGTGACACTTCGTTTATGAAAAAAAAGAGAACTTGGTAAGAAAGAGAAAAACATTTCATCTTGTCATTTTGTTATTTCTGTGGCAAAATGACTCATTCTGTTTGCTCCTCATCCTTCAATCACAGTCAGATGAAATAATCTGAGCCATATAAAAGAATATTTCCTGGACTGAAAAACTTTCCAAGAACCCAAAAAAAAAAAAAAAAACTGAGGATTTTTCAATGAAACTAAAACTTTTCCTTGTTTTAAAAATTTGATCTTAAATTTAGTCATAAAATACAATTTAAATTATTTTTTTATTTGTACATCTAATTTTAAAAAACAAATAAATAAAAAGAAAATTGAAATGATTTGATTTAATTTATATATTCCAATAATGTGAGATGGTTTGAATGTGACGTACATATATGATTTAGATCATTGTTTTCAACCTTTTTCATGTTAATGTACATTTGTACATCAAACTAACATCTTTAGGCCCACCACCAGGCAAAAATGTTTAAAACAGTTTTCTACAGCCGCCTTCTTGTTCTTCTTTCAGCATATCCATTCAGGGGTTGCCACAGCAAGTCAGTTTCATCCATCTAACCGTATCTGCTGCATCTTCTTCGGTCACACCAACTATCTTTGTGTCTTCCTTCACTGTATCCATGAACCTCCTCTCTGGTCTTCCTCCAGGCCTCATTCCTGGTGGTTCCGAACCCGTTACCCTATAGTAAGTCTTACCAATGACAGCAGACAACAGAAAATCAAACAGAAGTCGAATCAACAGAAATCAAATCAACACATCAAAACCTTCAAAATCTTGTCATCTCGTGTGATTCTTCCTTCACATAAAAAGTGTAGTTAACACGTTCATTTCAGAAATACAGCTAAACACTGAGATGCCTCAACAATGGGCTCTAAAACTTTAACTTTCAGACATTTTACCTCGAATACAAGATAACTATTTTCTTCTTTTATGGCTTGCAGGAAGTTTAATTAGAATTTTCAATTGTTCTACTTCAAAAGACAACTTAAATGTTCTCTTATTGTCTCAAAAATATGTGGAAGTAGTTTAGTAGTAGTTTAGTAGTAGTAGTTTATTTTATTTTTCCAGACATTTGAACATTTTCTTACAAAACAAAAACAAACAATAAGTATAAGGTCCGGAAAGGAGCAGACTGAAGCCGAAGCTTATGATGCCTGCCCCTAAGTCATCCAAACTATATGTAATTAAGCTGTTGACTTTTTAACAACAAAAAAAAGAAAAAAAAATCCACATGTACAGTAATTTAAATAAAAGTGTCCATCTTTAGGGCTCTTTTTCTTCGTATGATTTGATAATATTTTTTTTATATAAAGTGTTGAATTGTTTAAGTGTTTTACATTCTTTTAAATGTTGATCCAGGTTGTTCCAAAGAGTTACACCAATACTTGAAATAGAATGTTGTTTTACATTTGTTCTTATTGCCATCTTTTTAAACACATTACATCTTCTGAAATCATACACAGTATCCCTCTTATGAAAAAAGTTTTGAATAGAATTGGGTAGATGATTATTGTTTATTTTAAACATGATTTGTGCAGTTTTAAATTGAACCAAATCCTTAAATTTTAAGGCCTTTTTGTTAATAAACAGTTGATTTGTATGTGCCCTGTAATTGGCTTTACTTACAGTTCTTATTGCTCTCTTTTGAATGATGGTAATTGGAGTGGTATTTGTTTGATAAGTGTTGCCCCACACCTCGGAGCCGTACGTGATGTAAGGAAGAAACAGGGAGCAGTACAGAATATAAAGTGTTTTTTCATTTAGGAAATCTTTAGCTTTGGTTATAATTGCTAACGTCTTGCATAGTTTCGCTTTTATAAAATTTATATGACTTTTCCAACTCAAGTTTTTTTGTATCATGATTCCTAAAAATTTAACTTCATTTACACACTCTATCTCAACATCATCAATGAATAATTTATTGTTGGCCTTAAAAGGACGGTTTGCAAAAATAATACATTTTGTTTTTTTTAGATTTAAAGTCAGTTTGTTTGAGTTAAACCAACTTTTTAATAATTGTAATTCTTTTCCCATTTCACATATTAGTGTTTCTAAATTTTCACCACAACAAAGCACATTAGTATCATCAGCAAACAGTATTAGTTGCAGAGTTTTGGAAATCAAACAGATATCATTAAGATATAAAATAAACAACAAAGGGCTCAGCACAGACCCCTGGGGAAGACCACAGGTCACTGATTGAAGCTCTGAATCATGTCCATTAATGTGGACATACTGAGATCGATTTTCTAAATAGCTTTTGATCCAGTGATAGGCCACACCTCTGATACCATATCGACACAGTTTTTTCAGTAATAACTTATGGTTGACTGTATCGAAAGCTTTTGTTAAATCTAGAAACACACCAATGGCAAATTGTTTTTTATCAATAGCAGTTGATATGTTTTCAACTAAGTCTATCAATGCTAGGGTGGTGGTCCTTTTGGGTCTGAAACCATATTGCTGTTCACAGAGCAGATTGTGTTTTTGTAAAAAATTGTTTAAGCGTTTGTGGAATAATTTCTCCAATATTTTTGCAAACTGAGATAAAATGGAAATGGGTCTGTAATTTGTAAATTCTTGTTTATCACCAGACTTGTATATGGGTATGACTTTAGCCCTCTTCATAGCATCTGGAAATACACCTGATTGTAAAGACATGTTGTAGATATAGGTGATTGGGATTACCACACAGTCAATGATGTCCTTTAACAGTGACATGTCCAGCCCATTCCAATCAGCTGACTTCTTGCTCTGGAAGTCTTTGACAGTTTGAAGTATTTCATGTTCATTTGTACCTTGTAAAAATATAGTTTTGTCTTGCAGAGTTATATTATATATGAAATCATTTTCGAGATTGGATTTTGGAATTTTTTTCTCTAAGTTAGAACCAATTTTGCTGAAATAATTATTGAATTCATTTGCAATTCCTTTTGGTTGATTAATTACTCTTCCATTTGTCATAATTTGTGTGGGAAAATTGGCTCTCTTGTTCCCATTTCTAATCATTTTATTTAGGATGCTCCATGTATTTTTGGTGTTATTTTTATTCTTTTCTAAGATTGAGTTGTAATACACCTTTTTACTCGTTCTTATGATCTTTATTAAATTATTCTTGTATGTTTTATAAGTGCATTCAGCCTCTTTTGTTCTTTTTATCAAGAATTTTTTGTACAGTTTATTCTTTTTCTTACAGGCTCTTTGAATCCCTGCAGTGAGCCACGGTTTTTCGTCAGATTTATTGCTGACTATTTTTTTCACTAAAGGACAGTTCTTGTCATAAAAAAAGCAAAAGGTTTTGAGAAAGGTTTCATATGCGACATTTACATTGTCCACAAATGCATCATCCCAGATATGTGCTCTTAGATCCGTTTTAAATTGATTGATTGTTTCTTGTGTTTTTTGTCTAGATACTATTACAGTTTTTGTTTCATGATATGATTTTACAAACATCTTTTTAACCAAGAAAACAGGTAGGTGGTCTGTTATGTCAGTTATTATGAGTCCACTTTTTAAATCACTGTCAAAAACATTTGTAAATATATTGTCAATCAGTGTGGCACTGTTACTTGTGATTCGAGTTGGTCTTAATATAGATGGATATAAACATAAACTATACATTGTATTTATAAAGTCAGTGACAGCAGATGATTCCGAAGGATTGAGCAAATCAATATTAAAATCACCACAAATAAAGATCATTTTCTTGTCCTTTATATCTTCATATAGCTCAGTCATTGTTTCTCTAAATGCATCCACACATGATCCCGGTTTTCTATAGATACAACTTAATATTATATTTCTTGACTTTTCCATTTCAATTTCTATTGTAACACATTCCATAAGTTTATCTATGACTAAAGACATGTTACTGATCTTCTTACTGTTCAGATTTTGATTAATATACACAGCAACACCTCCACCTTTTTTATTGTTTCTAGTTGTGAAGAACATATTATAACCTTCGATCTCGTAGAGAGACCACTGCTCCTCACACAGCCATGTCTCTGAAATTGCTGTTGCTGTGAATTTATTTTTTGTTTGTTTTAAACAATTTAAGATTTTAGAAAAATTGGAGTGAAGGCTTCTGCAGTTGAAATGTATAATAGATAGAGACTCTTTAGTACTTATATGCATATCAAATTGCTCATTTGTGTAATATTGACAGTCCTTCTGTATTTCTGTGTAAAAATTGTTGTCAGGGTCGTGGTCATTCTGTAAATCTTGCGGTTTATACTCTGTATAGTCAAACATATTTAGCTGAAGGTTTTCATATTTTGAATAATCAGAATCCATTGTTACTGTATTTGGTGTCAGGTTGGGTCCTTCTGGTTGCATCATAGGACTGATTATTTGTGATTTTTACTCCTTCAGACAGTCACTGGTATTTGTCGAGTTCTTCTTTACTCTTTACCACCAACACTCTAGCTTTCTCTGGTGACCCGTTGAGTTTAATGAAGATTTTACAGTTTGTGACCCATGTATGTTGAATTTTTTGTGATTTCTTTAAATTTCTAGCCTTTCTTGCAATCTCTGCATTGCGTTTAGTTAGATGATCGTTCAGGAAAACGTTGGTACCTTTTAGTTTGCGACCTTGTTTCAGTAGAGCTGTTTTGTTTTTCCGGTTTACGAACCTCAGTATCACCGCTGGCGTCGCGTTGTTTTTCGTCGGGAGTGGATGGCAGGCCTCGATCTGTTCCAGATCTAAGTTGATCCCCTTACTCTGGAGAAAGGACGCGACCTGCTGCTCCATGGATCGCGTCTCCTCCTCGCTGGGCTGGCCGCCGCAGGCCGTCTCCGCAGCCACTGCGCTGGCGTACGAGCGGGGCCGGATTTTCACTCCGGTAACGATCACGTCGTTCATGCGGGTGTACTGCTCCAACTCGTCCACTCGTCTCTCCAGCTCGTCGATACGGCGATCTTTTTCCTCACTCTGGATCCGCAGTTTGTTGACCAGATCCAGTAGAGTCAGGAGCTGTGTTTGCTGCTCTCTGATCGCTTTCACCTCCTCAGTCAAAAACTCCAGAGCGGATTTTATGTCCTCTACTTCCTCCGAAGTTTGATTCTTCTTCGGAGGAGCCATGGTGTGAGCAGGAAAAGCTGCACAATTTGCTTTTCCTCAGTGATAGAATACTATTTCTATCACTGAGGAGGCGATAGCTCAGTGGTAGAATGTTCGTCCTTGGACCGGAAGAAGCTATTTTGAATCCCACTGAGCTCATGGCTAGGTCTCTTTGAGGAAGACACCTGACCACCTGTTTCTCCCACTATTGGCACCGTCCTGGAAGCCTGCTGTGGTCCAATGCAGCACAGAAACTTTCTCGTTGAGGTGAAACACAGTACATTAAGAACAAAAACTAAAGTATAAATATATATATACGCTGTAATATTAGGTTAGCTTTTAACTGCAAACTTTCTGTTAACTTCTGGTCCGCAGACAAATGCTCTAACCCCTTAGCCACCGTCTCTCCCCTTTTTTTTTATCTTTGAAGGACAATTTATGCACAATTTATCAATAATTAGATTGGAACACAATATTTTACTCATTGTGTTGGTTGTCTTTATGCATCACTGATTGCATTTTGTTGCTATTGAATGTATAAATTGTTAGGGCCTTTTGAGATGACATTCAAGCTTGTTTTTTTTTTTTGCCAAAACGGTGGGAAATTTTGGCTAAACTTCAATGAATTACAACTCAGTGAGTCTTAAATTATTCTAAGCACACAGAGGACAGTTTTACTGGAGTCAGACCGTTCTGACCAGTCAGAAATGAGATGATTTCTATCTTCAGTTCACGAGTTGGACAAGTTTTGGTCTGTGCTGGTACAGACCTGGAGTTAGTGTTCAGAGACAAGAACAACTCTGATCTCACATCACATCTAACTGGAGGACAGTTGAGCTAATGGAGTTTCAGTAAAGTTGTGAAATAGAAGAAGGAGAGGAAAACGGAAAGAGTGGCTGAGTTACCGCTGGAGAAAAAAAGCCACATGATGAATGTCACTGATATCCAATGGAGAACTGAAAGAGTGGAAGAGTTACCTTACAATCTTTTTTTAGATTATTATTATTTTGTACCCGTTCTTTTCCCTGTGTTAGAGAAAAAAAAAATCACAAAAGCAAGTTGGAATAAAATCTTGTTGGAACATTTCATTATTTTCAGAAACTATATTTGTTGCTTTGTGTATATTTGTTGCTTTGTGGATAAAAGTTGTTTGTGTTTGTCTTTCAATTTGTGTTCCTGTAACGGTGACCACTTGAAAACGGCTTGATGTGCATCTTTTCTCCAGAGGAAACTTGAAAAAAAAAACCTCTGAAACAACAACACGTCTCAATGACAGCCGGCCTTTCACTTCTACTTTCTCCGTGAGCTTTTTGGAGCAGGTATAAACACTTTTGATTTCCAAATTGATTCCCAAACAACACATCTAATAAACTAGTTCTGACACACTATTAACTCGCCCTTGTTAAGATGAGTTTTGCACAAAAGAGAGCGAGAGGAAAAGATGGAAAGAGAGGGAGAAAGTTGTTTCAAAGCTGTAACGGGAGGAAACACGGTCACCTTGAACATGTACAGAAGTGTTAATGAACTGCTCAGAATTTTGCATCATGAATAAATATGGCTGGAGGCATCATCAGGAGGGGTTCAATTTAACAAACAAGGCCCTAAATAAATTAATCTGACCAACAAGCATCATTCTAAGAACACAAGTAATCTTGAGTTGCTTTTGAGCTGTTGAAAGCCTCTCTACAATGTCGTCCTTCAGCGGGAGAAACAAATAGTTTTGCAGGAAAATGCTGGCAATTAACACAAAATCCTTGCAAAAAATACAGCTGCAAAGTAGAAAGAATTATTGACACGTGATGTCAATTAATTTACAGTGAAAGAAAACAAAGCTGAATCACATTATGAACCTGTTAAGTCAACAAAAAACATTATTTTCATACACAACAGTTGTGCAAACTAAACGTTAAAAAAAAGTTGCCTTTTATGTGAATATATTCTTTTTTATTATACATGATCCATTTATAATATGCTATATTATTGTGTTTTAATAATTAGGTTATTGCAGTAATAGGTAAAAAAAGGCTAATTGAGAAAGACAGAGACAAGTCTGACTGATCATTTTAATTAACAACTAATTTCCAGAAGAAATGTGTGCATCTTTAATATTTTAATTTGGAACAATGGTTTAGAAGATGAAACTAAACAACCTAAGGTGTTGTGTAAAGTGTAAAAAAAAAAAAAGTGTAAACAACACACGAAGTGTAAAAAGGTCTCAAATTGCAAATAAATGACAGAGTCAGTATCAAGAAAACTTGTGCAAGTCCATCCCTTTCCTGCTTCATCATTTTGGGTGTTAATTTGTTTTTGGTCAGCATGGCCGATCTTGTTGATCTTATTGATTTCAATTGAACTTCTTATCCAATCACAGATGAGCTTTTCTTCAACCTTTGAAAAACAAAATTTACAGACTGGCCAAACAGTGTATGTTGCATTAAAAAAAAAAATCAACAAAGGTATTCTGACCAGTTTTGTTATAATCATATCCATTTTTCTAAATATTACAAAACATTTAAGAATTGACAGAAGTATATTGCAATTTAAACTAAATTTAAACTGCACTTTAGAATTTGTTATACTTTTCAGTTGGAATTTAACATCATTTTTCATTATTTAACATTATTTTTCTGCAAATTTCTCAGTCCTTTTATTTTTTATATTGAACCAAATTAGCTGTTTTTTTTCCTAATAATGCAAAAAGCTCAAATCATGACAAACTGATTGGAGGATGTGTGATGTTAGCGTATAAACAAATAGAACCTCTGACGGGATTTGGTATAAACAAATAGAACCTCTGACGGGATTTGGTATGGCTTCTTATGATCCAAGTTTTCTGGAACTATAATAACTTGTAATAATAACTTTTCTGGAAGTTTTTTCATATTTTTTTTTTTTGGCTCCCTCAGCCTTTTTACAGACTTAATTCAGAACCCTGAAGTAACCCACTCACTTTCTTGATACAGAAGGAGATTTAAACTCATTAGACTTCCAGGCATTAACTGAGAATTTGTCAAATGTTTATAATCTGTTCTATATAAATCTCAACGAAGACAAATGAAGTGAACAGATACAACAATCTTGGCATAAACAGATGTTTTTACCATTGGCCTGTTTCCTGCTTATTAGAGAAGAGTTTAGATTTTATTTCTTATAACGCTCACTTTATAATCTGGTGGCTAGTGTTTGAACAGAACTCCATGTGATGGCTTGTCAATTATGCATATTGAATATTAATGCTTAATTTTACTTGATTCACCCTTCCCTTTGCTGTCAATTCATGCAAAAACAAGCCAAGAATCCGCCGGTGCGGAAGAAGAGCCCTGGTTCCACCATCTATGCGAACAAAAATTAGCCCAAAACCACTAAAATCTGAGTAATTAACTTCTTCCTTCATGCTTGGCAGAGATGGGGTTTTATTTTAATGATTTGATTCATTGAACCTTTAAATTTAGCCCTGGAGGAAGTGATGCAAACCAACTCTGTTTTTGTATTGTCTGTGGTTCTCTTTGTGCTTCACACTGAATCTGGGAGTAGCCAGTTGCCTGACTTATAAACTTTCTTTCATGTGATTACCTTATTTAATCCAATCAGCCAGAGATGAGACAA
Source organism: Neostethus bicornis (assembly GCA_902685375.1). NCBI lineage: Eukaryota > Metazoa > Chordata > Actinopteri > Atheriniformes > Phallostethidae > Neostethus > Neostethus bicornis. The sequence goes on along the minus strand of CACRXE010000076.1, from coordinate 4,454,272 downwards.
ATCAATGAATTTTAAATCATGCAATTTGGTTTTCAAATGGAAGAAATGACCGAAAAGACAAATCTGTCTGATGCATATCTCTAAATTATGTCATCAGAGTTGGTGATAAAATATCAACCATGGTGTTTCCTGCCACCGAATATAAAGCAATGTTTATGAATGTGGAATATTTATTCCTGAATTAAGACTAGAAAGTCAATTTCAAGTCAATATCGTGTTAATATGAAATGATGGATGAAGACAGAGCCTATAACCGAGCCGCTCCGAGAAATGAAAACTAAAAAGGAAGCCACCTCTGCCAAATTAAAGCCATCAACACTAATAAGTGAGAAAAGGATGTAGCTTCATTTTTTTAGGAATATGAATCCCAGGCTGCACTCTAGTCTTCACTTGTAAGACTTTCACCTGTGTTGTTGAGCTCATTTACATTTATTTGACATCTGGAGTTGCTTTGCAGTTTTCCTTTCTACTGTCAGATGAACGCGGCCTCTTTCATGTTCCAATCTTCTAATGCCGGGTTGTGAAGTCCTTCAGAAGTGAGAAAAACATCCTTATTTCATGTTGGAGAAGTTTGGATTTAATCTCCCTTGTTAAAGCTTGTGAAACCTACAGCAAGAGGCTGACGTGCTCGTGTTGCTGGCTCTCTGCACGTCTTGTTTGTACATGTTGCTGTCTTACAACGTTGTCATCTTTCTTTAGGTTTTTTCTCGTTTTAAAGCATTTCTTTTTATTTTTCTTTTATTACTCGTCTTTATACTAAATTTTCTTTTTGCATTTTAGATTTTTTTTGTTCCTTCAGTTCATTTGACATTGGAAGAAGCACAAAAGAAAAAAGAAAAACATCCATCTACTATTTGTTGTAGAGAAGCTGGTAAAAAAAAATATTAAAAATGAAAATTATGTTTTTATTATAAGTATCTGTTGTTTTTTCTCACCTTTTTTTTACAATGGCATGAAAACGTATCTGAACCTTTTAGAATTTTTCAGCATAAAATTACCATCAAATGTGGTCAGATCTCTGTCAAAATCACACTGTTAAAAAAACAATAGACAACAGAAGGCAGAGGAATAAGTTAGTTGGTGTCCTTTTGTCTCCAGAGACAATGCCGTCTGCACCCGGAGACGTATCTGTTCATGCAGCGTTGGTTGTGGCTGAATAAGCCAATGTGGGAGCTGCAGCTCCTCCCACATTTGCTCCAATTGTGATAGATGGTGTGAGTCATGGGGGGAGCAGTGGCAGACTGACTTTTTTTTTTGCTGTTTCTGGGTCTTTGGGGCCTCGCACTAGATCTCTCTGTTCACCTCAGCCTACTTCTGGCCGATTTTGACAATTGCACGGCACCTATAGCGGTCAGAGGTCACTCACTCGATATCTGCTCTATTGATGTTGCACGACTTTAGATCCCTCTTGTAGGCATTTTTGTACCTCAGGGCAGGTCGTCCAGTTGGCTGCGTTCCTGTGGCCAACTACCCTTTAGTGGTCATCGTCCATCCTGCATACATGGCCTTATTCCTCTAAGAGGAATAAGTAGTCTTTCAAGAGTTTTTGAGTAAAGTTTTTGAGAGAAGATTGTGAGAAGGAATAATAATCTTAAACTAATTATAACACAAAGAATGACAACTTATCTTTTTATTTTAATGAAAGCTGTTCTCTTTATGAGTAAGCTTCGATTATATTTCAAACAAGCTTCAACAGCAACATGGAAACAAATGCATGTTAAAAAAAAATCACTTGCTAATTTTTATACATTTACCCAATTTAACACAATTTTTCATCCCAAATGAATCATTTGAAGATTGAGAAAGTTTAAAAAAATGTAGGTTAGGCTTTTCAAGAGGGATGCTCTGTATGTGTGTGTTTGGTGTGTGGGGGAGTATCCTATTTTACCTTCGCTAATTGCAATTACCAGCTGTGGCCTGGACTATTATCATTATGAGAGTTTACAGAAGTTTCTTTATTAAAGAGCTGAAAGCGTCTAAGTGGGTTAGGTGTCTTGAGCTTTTGTGTTGGAGCTCTTGACAGATTCCTTCTTCCTGCTCTTTAATTGCCTTAACGTTGACAGGTCGGAGGCGAGGCCTTCGTCCTACTCCCAAAGAGTGTTCAACCTAGGACTAATCTGGCAGCAATTATTCGAGGAAAAAAATGGTTAAACCTTTTTATTTTTCCACAGGCAGATGAGCCCCCAGAAAAGCTGTCAAAACAGTCATTTTATCAGACAGTGAACTCAAAATAAGAATATTTTTTAAAAATATGTATATATTTTTATTTTATTAGAAAGTGACCATTTGGCTTCATGGACAGCTCATGGTTGAAAGTCATTAGTCGCATGTGATTTAACATGTTACGCACCTCAAAACATTTGCTGTGAATGCAAAAGTAACATATTTATTCTGTCTTTTATCAAGTAAAATTGTTACATTCCATCGTCTTCCGCTTTTCCGCTTGTTGCAGGGGCAACACCCTCAGACGGGAAGCCCAGGCTTTTCTCACCCCAGCTGCATCCTCCAGCTCACCCCGAAGGATCCCGAGTCGTTCCCCGACCAGCTGTGTGACATAGTCTCTCCAGCGGGTTCAGGGTCTGCCGCTTGGTGTCCTCCCGGTGGGACGTGCCTGAAACACCTCACCAGTGAGGCGCTCGGGGCGCATCCTGACCAGATGCCCGAACCACCCCATCTGGCTACTTTCGACCTGGGGGAGGAGCGGCTTGACACCTCACCCAACCTCTGACTGAGAGCCCAGTCACCCTGCGGAGGAAGCTCATTCCGGCCGCTTGTATCCGCGATCTCATTCTTTTGGTCACCACCCACAGCTGGTGACCACAAGTGATAATATTGTAATAAAATATTAATATTGTAATAAAACAAACAAAAAGATGTTGCAAAAGTTTTATAATTATAAATCACGTCACATTTCAGCAAGCTGTGTAAACGATTTCAATTAACCCAACCAAAGTAATAACATGAGACATCACTCATTCACATAGGTCTATTAGAACCTTCATCCCTCCGCAGGGAAACGGTTGAACCAGACAGTTTTTTTAATAGAAGAATCATCCGCTAACCCAGTTTAAACTCGCCTGCAGCATCACATTTTTTAATTACAATATGCTAACTTAAGGGTAAGAAGACAAGTAAAGGTTGTAAGAATGAAAATTAGATTACACTTCATAATCCTCTCAAAGATTAAAAAGACATATTTTTCTATCAATAAAACTCTCTATAATTCATGCAAACCAAGACTAGCAACCTGTAAAGGGTGTACCTCACCACTACCCTGATATTAAATCCGCAAGCAAGTGTTGGATATGTTTTTTTGAGAAATGTATTCATATTCTAAATGGTTTATCCCAATGGGATCGTTGGAGGTGCTGGAGCCTATCACAACTCATTTCTGGCAAAAAGTGGGGTACACACAGATCAGGTCGTCCACCTGTTGTGGGGTTACACACACAACTGTACACACACACAGTCATTCGTAGGGACAAATTCATAGAGACCATCAACCTAATATGCATGTTTTTGGAGTATGGAAGGAAACCGGAGTACTCGGAGAAAACCAAACACCCATGGGGAGAACATGCAAACTCCATGCAGAAAATGTAGCCTTCAGCTGTGCTAAAAATTCCAAAAATTAATATTTAGGGGAGAGAAACTGATGCACTAAAGCAAATTTAAGCGAAAAAACATCTGATTATAGGGATGCCAAACAAATAAAAGTGACACCAATTTTCTTCTTCTTTGAGCTTTTTCCTCTAGGGGTCGCCACAACAAGTGAGTTTCTTCCATCTAACCCTATCTCCTGCATCCTCTTCAGTCACACCAGCTATCTTCATGTCTTCCTTCACTGTATCCACGAACCTCCTCTTTGGCCTTCCTCCAGGCCTCTTTCCTGGTGGTTCCAAACCCAGCATCCTTCTTCCGATGTACTCTCTCTCCTCTGCACATGTCCAAACCATCTCAGTCTGGCCTCTGTGACTTTATCTCTAAAAAAACCTCAAGCATGCAAATAAAGCAAAACCAAGTGGATAATAAATAATTGCATATTTTATCATTTCATTTTATAGTTTAAAAAGAAACAAGAAGAAAGCTTAACATTTCCAACGCTATTTCCACAACTTAATTTTTTATGTTACCTACTCTGAAAATTCAAGATAAATAACACAAACACTACAGAAAATCTTGCCAACATATTGGTTAAGAAAAACAAAGAAAAAAAAAAAAAGGAAAAAAACAAACAAACACAAGGACATAATGTCAAACATAACAAAACAAAAAAAAGTATACAATGGAAAACTTTGATGGAAAGCGACGGCTCGTCCTGCCTTCTTTTGTTTTTACTGGGCTTCTTGTCAGCAGCTGCCATCTCTCAATGACTAATACACAGAGCTAAATGAAAATGGTTCCTTGGAGTCACCCTCATTCAGCATTTGTGTGTGTGTGTGTGTGTGTGTGTGTGTACCATGCACACACCGAAGGGTCAGCAGTGGTTTATGGAATAATCTGTAAGACATAAATTAATTGTCAGAGCTGTCAGCAGCTGGAGCTGCAGCTCTCAAAGAGGCAGCTCTGGAAACAGATTTGAAAGATGATTTGAATATTCGCTCTCCTTTCCCTGGTGTCACATTTGATTTGACAGACTTTAATGGCCCCAGACACTAGAATTCACCAGAACAAGAATTAAACTTGGAATGGAAATGTCCTCTGCTGCCCTTTTCTTCTACTTTATTCACTTAATAAGAATAATAAACTCTTCATTTTACAATACTTTTTTGGTAATTTTTGATAAACACACACACACACACACACACACAAATGTGGATTTTTAAAAACAATAATTTTGGAGCTCGGTGTTGAGCTGCTCCTCCTCCAGGTCGAGAGGAGCCAGATGGGGTGGTTCAGGCATCTGGTTAGGATGCCCCCCAAGCGTCTCGCGGGCGAAGTGTTTCAGGCATGTCCCACCCAGAGGAGACCAAGGGGCAGACCCCGGACCGTCTGGAGAGACTATGTCTCACAGCTGGCCGGGGAACGACTTGGGATCCTTCCGGGTGAGCTGGAGGATGCAGCCGGGGAGAGAGAGGCCTGAGCTACCCGTTTGAGGCTGTTGCCCCTGCAACCCGACCCCGGAACAAGTGGAAGATGACGGAACGGAACGGAACGGAATTTTGGAGTCAACTATTAGTTGAGAGCAATTGGCACTCAATGCTTTCACGCCAGGAAGACAAACTGGTAAGAAGTGTCATGGGTCCCTTGTCCACCACCAGAGGGAACCCATGCCCTTTCCTCATTTGCCCGATTTTACACACCTGAGGATCTTTGTGCAGTTGCCTTTAAATAGGCAGCCTGTCTTCCCTTCAGGCGTCGGGTCATTACCATCTCTTCCAGCCAGGTCTCCCTGGTTGCCCAACTATGAAACACATTCTGAACAATAACCACTTGCCATGCCACTAAAACCGCATGCTTTCTTCCACAGCATTACTGGACTGCTATACTCATATAAACCATGTTTTCTGTCCTGCAAATGGGTCCTCCTTCCACCTGCACACCACTTCATTACAAGAAGTCCTTCTGATTGTCAGTTTTAAAAGATTATTAAAATTGTTTAGAACCACTTATACAATTAAAAGTTGTGAAATAGAACTGTGGTGTACCCTACCTTTTGTTGGCAACTAGCCAGAATATGCTCAGTACGACAAGAAGTTAAGAAGCTGAAAAGGTGAACCACGCTTTTATTTATTTATATGCAAACACATTTTTTACAAATGTTACAAACTATAATTCACACATTTTCTTGTATTTTGGGACATGAGATCACAATTTAAGACGGCCATTTGCATGAAAATGTTAGCTTGGGGTATCCTCAATATGCCATTACAGTACTCATTAGAACTGGGGAGATTCCTGTTCTCCATCTTCTTCAGATCAGACTTTTCCATTTAATTTTTCACTTTGAGAGTTGCGGTACTAAGATTAACTGGTTGCCACTTCAAGTCTTGCTTTTGGTGGTAATTTTGAATTGTTCCAAATCTAGACCCTTAGTCCCAAATTGCTCTTGTTAAAGATACCTAGCCCCTTGTGAAATAACGTGTGAAAAAAAACAATATCAATACACCATTTACTTTTTTGATTAATTTATTTTTTCTATTTTATTTTTCACTCAATTTACAAAACATTGTGTTCTTGTGAACATCTGAGGATGTTCACCCTCACTCAGATTCGATCTCAAGCGGCAGGTAGATTGAGTTTCTGGACCCCTGTTTTCAAAGCATGTGTTGGAGTCTAGGATTGCGTCTACTTTTAGAAGTGCTACAGAGCGAGATGGACTGTACCCTCAAGTTAGAATTATGGCAATATTTTGATGTAAAGAAGATTTAATTCCCCCCAAAATTTTATAGAATTTGGCGTTGCTTTAACTTTCAGATTTGCACAGAAAAAAGAAAGGGTTTGGTCTTGAGGAAACTAAAATTGCTCATTTTCAGGCCAATCTGTTTTTGATTGAAATATATGAAAACTGTCAGATGATAGCTTTTTTTCTTTCTTTCTTCTGGCTGATACAATAAAGATGCTTTTTTTTTCCACCAAATTATAATAATGATAAATGTTTGCTTGTTTTCCAACATTTGGTTTGTGAAAATAGTGTAATTTCAAATGCAAACACAAATCAGTTGTCATTTCCGATGAGCTGTCTGATTAACAATGCAACAACCGTTCAGTCCAGATTGGAGCATTTGTTCAGCAGCCAGAAGAAACTCATCTCCTCATTCTCTCTCAAATAATCATAAAGCTGTTCTTCAAACGGTGTCACACCCTGCGCTGTCGGCCAGTTTCATTACAGCTCGTCCATCCAATTTTCATCATGTCTTTGTGGGAGACAAAGAAAGAAAAAGAGATGGAGGGATGATGGGAGGAGTGCAAGAGGTTTCAGAGCTGTAATCTGGTTTAGAAGTCACGCCTGGTCCATACACTCCCACTAAATTTCCTGTTGTAAATGGGGGCTAATGGGGGAAAGGTCTGTGTAATTCTCCCTCCATTAGCTGCTCTGCCTGGCCTAATTGCCCAGCCGAGCCTGAACAATTTTGTTAGACGTTGCCCGGGTAATTATGGGTGCTTTGGCTAAAAATAACAGCAGACCAGAATCCAAAGTCAGGCAGTGGTTTTCTTTTCTCTTTTGTCTTCAGATTCAACCATCTCCCTCCTCCTCCGTGATCAGACACCAGCATGCAGCTCCAAGCCTCTGGGACGAACTGAGCTGTAAGTAACACGAATATGGAGCCAGGGCTGTGACGGAGGCGATTGGTGGGGTTGAGGGAATCAAAACCATTTGGTCTTCCAGAGGCACGTCTCTGCTTCTGGTGACAAGTTGAAGGACAATGATGATGAGGGATGATAGTCCCTACCGTAGCTGCCACCAAGCGGCAGAATTTCTCTCCCAAAAAAAATGAAGTAAAGAGGAGGTGATGGATGTCTTATTTTGAGGTATGTGCTGTGTGACTGAGCCAAAAGAGGTCAGACATTGTGTTAGAGAACTTGAAGGCCCAAATGTGTTTAATTGTTGCAGCCCCTGGAATCTAAAACTAGGTACATACAGTACTTGTGCTAATAACCAAACCAATACTTCCTGGTGAAACCAGCTGCAGTCCTTTAAACCCTGACCTTTACTTCAAGAGCTGTTCCAGCAATAATTAGCTCACTTTTTTCTTAATAAACTAAAAATGTCACAGGGAAAAATCAGCTCATAAAACATTGGGTAAAGCAAATGAAACAGTGAAAAAATACTTTTGCACTTTTTTTGTGGCCATCGGAGATATTAGAATTTTTTTGTTGGCTGTACTATTGTATCATTTTATTTTCAATGTTTTTATGTAAACATGTCTTTCTTGAAAACAAGGGTTTCTGCAAACAATTTTTTTTTTAGCGGAAAGTGAAAAAAAATAAAATAAAATAAAACAGAGTGGTACTGGATAAAAATATATGCTAGAATTACCAAAACATATATTTTTTGTTAAAATAATAATGTAAGCTTTAGAATTAGTTGTGAAAATGTAGACTCTGTGGAAGTTATTTTAGAGAAAAGGATGAGGGCTCCAAAGCAGGGCATCCTGAAAAATCCCTGTCACCCTCTGCATGATGTGGTCACAACCCAGAACATTGCCCAAAGTAACAAGTTTCTTTAATTGCGCTGCAGGACTGAGCGCTTAAAAATGTTTATCCCTTCATCCCTCAGGCAATTTAATCAAACAAATATGCCTGGAAAGAACTGAGTCCTAATGGTGTTTTATTACTAGCATTTATAACTTTTGTTTTTGTATGTTGTCTTTTATTTGATTTGTAATGCTCCAAAAGATCAAGACATACAGTATTTTTAACTATCTTATCTTTATCTAAAGAACAGCTGAATACGTGTTATGTCCCTTTGTTTCAGTTGAGTATAAGAAAATAAAAATAAGCAAGTAGTGTGTTATGATAGAAAATCTTGATATTTTACCTTAAATTTTTCAGTGGTGCCAATATTGTAGCCATATGTGGATGGCGAGTCAATCATAATAAGAGCTCACTGTACAGAAAAACATCACTGGACACAATTTATTTGTACATACTTTTACATGCTTTACCGGTATTAGCAATTGCGCGGTAGCAGCAGTGGTGTCTTTAAACATGCAAACCAGAAGTACAAAATTTCAGAATGTGTTAGATATATGTTGACGGCAGAGTAATCATTTTTTTTCTATTTGTGATACCACAATCCATTTCACCTGTAACAGCTTGGAGTTTTTTGCTGACTATTTTCATTTCATACAAATCCATTGGACCATCTCCAGATACTTCTTCCGGCAAAATAAGTTGCTAGAAGAAGTTCAGGCGAAGTTCAGATCATCTTGAAAAATTCTACATGTACAAAGGTTGGGCATGATGAACTATTTATTAAAACCAAATTATGTCTCTATGTATTAAAATCATTAAACCAACAATCTAGAGACAATTTTTCTCCATTATCACACATGTAGAGGTGAGAGAAAACTACACAGCAGCAAAGAATGGGTTGAATTGCCTCTTGAATGACAATCACAGGGAATCTTTTCTTTCCACTTTGCAACAAACACCACCGAGTGTTGTTGTCATCCTTTTCCAAAGACTTGGATGCTACTCCATTGCTGGAATATGCAGCAGCTCAATTTCAGATGTATTCCTCAAGAGAGTTGGCCACCAACTCAACACGCTTCTGCAAACATGTTAACTCTTTTCAAGAAAGCCAGGACCAAAAATGTTTTTATGTGAATAAAAACAGATAATGGCAAGCAGTCTGACGGTGAGAGAAAATTAAACTGAATAGCTAAACAGAAGTTCATCCAAGCACATTCACAACAGAGTAGGCTGGCTTCCGCTGGGTTGGAGATTGCAAAAAGCATTGCTGCCTCACTCGGTTTGAATTTACACAATAAATCAAATTCCTGGACACAGATACAGTATATCGTTAGAAGAACTAGATGAATTAATTTTTTAAAATACTATGTAAAGAAAGATAAAAAAAAAAGACCATTACCACTACTTTATGGATGAACACAAACTTGCTGAAGCCTCAACTTTTAAGTTTTCATTGTAATTTTCCAAACTAAGAAAGATTTTACAGGAGTTAACCCAGTATGTTAAATATTAAAAATGTGTCCATTATTTAAGGAGGGAGACTGTAGTTCAATGGTTAGACCGTTTACCCGCGGACCGGAAGTTCGCGGGTTAGCATACCACTGAGTGCACATCTAGGGACCTTGGAGAAGATACCTAACCCACCATTGGGGCCGTTGTGGCAGCCTGCTGCGGTGTAGGAGTGCAACACACACATTTCCCCAGTGATGGGTGAATAGAGTGAGTAAAAAAATAAAATATATATATTGCTGCATTTCTTCCTATTTTGGTGCGCAAAAATGCGTTGGCTTTCAGGAATGGATGGTTTTAGAAGATGAATGAATATTCAAACCCTAGTCTAACTTCACAAGTTGTATAGCGTAAATGGACCAAGATACGCCAAAGTAAATGTGCACTGAAGCTCCTCACCATGACAAGAATTTATGAAGAGTTTTTCATTCATCAAAGTCTTGCTCAATGTGTGAACTGGAAGCATTGAAAGCATCAAATTGCATTTGGATGAAGTTAAATCTGAGTGCAGGCGGTGCTGTGGTAATTTAACATGAAGATCAGGGAGTTGGGGAGTGATCAAAGACTTTAAATCACTTCAAGTTGTTGATCTACTCAGACAAAAAAGTGTTGACATCCCGATGGAGAACTGCTGATGGAGAGCCGGAAATAACTCCCAACTCTGGAAAAGCATTCAGTCAGAGATTGTGTTGGCGTTGATGCTGACGTTTGCATTATTTTCAATGACTCCAGATTGGAGTGTTTTGTATTTTAAGCCTGCTGGCTGCACTTCCGCTGCTGATGGGATGTTTAAAGAAAGTCATGACAGGGAAAGTTTCAGGGAGCAGTTTCTCCCCAGATTCTGTCACCATGAGGGAAACAGTTCTTTAACATGAAGATTCAGGTTGTAATCTTGCCTCCATCCTTCTTCCTCCTCCTTTTTCTCCTCCTTTTGGAAAGATTTACCTTCCGCTCCATCAGCCTCGGCCCACGTATTTATCCTCGCAACCCTTTCTGCTGGCCTGGCACTTGTGTTTATGTAGTGCTGTGATTGTTGATTTATATTTTGACAGCATGCATCTGCGTATTTTGCTGATGTGTGTGTTTTTTTTTAGTTGTGTGCTTCCATGTGTGTATGTGTGTGTTGTAAACAGAAGCTATTGACTTGTTGTAAAGCCGCGGTCCTTGAGAGTATTTATGAGCGGGGAAGCGGAGCAGCTCGGTGGCATTTTCCTGTCACTGGAGCAGAACGACTCTCTTGACTCTCCCTCCCTGCTCTGACAGCCTCTACTGAGCAAAGAAACATCTTTTTGGAGGATTTCAGTAGCCGCTCCCATTATAAACCATCCAAAAACCATCAAGAAAGTCCATACTATAATACACATGAGCCAGTACACTTAAAAAGTTGACTCTAACACGAACAAAGGAGCCACAAGTAGATACCGGTTATTCATATGCATACAAACTTCACATAAACTAAAACTATTTTCGTTTCAAATATATTTCCAGCCATCAATTTTCTGCTGCGATGCAGAACCTCTACATCTTTTCATGGTGCTGAACAGAGCCGCAAAGTTGTGTTTTGATGACAAAATCCAGGCAAAACCTGCAACAGATGCACAGCTTAATTCCCTGTGCAGCCTCTAATGGAGACAAATGGACAAGTCAGGAAGCAACAGAAGGTGTCACACATCTATATTTATCTAAATTTTCTCAAACATTTGTCTCTACAGTGTTTGTCAATTGATGTCAAACAGGGAAAGAAACCTGTTCTCTGAGGGTGTAAACACAGGTTTTTCCGAGCGTCCGACCTTATTTGTTCCTTAGAACCTTCCATCGCCTCCGTTCTGGGATATCAATCAGAAATGGGATTCCTGTAAATTCCGTTATTCTATATCTTTTTAAATAGAGACAAATCAAATTATTTGCGAAATACGCTATTCTCGACCTAATTTGTCAATATTGTGGCCACAACTAACCACAAATTTGGTTAGTTGTTTGTCAGTTGTGGTCATGTACCTAAACTGTACAGTACCTCATAGTTTATATCTGTTCAAGAAAATTCTCAAACAAAACATTGACATCTCAAATTGTGGAATTGTAACTTTTAGCTCCTGTTTATTAATATGGTGGGTTGATAAGCCAACAAAGACATTGGCACCACATACTGTGCCTCCTCTGACTGGTATTTCTTTTTTCCAGTCTATCAGTTTCACACTCCGGTAAATCCTTCCAGGAGCTCTGAGTCACAACCCAATGAAGCCACTTGAACCACATCATGTGCAACAAGCAGATTCAAACCTAAACCCATCAAAGCTAATCCGTTCAATACCTTAGCTGTACCTAGAACTTCTTTTCACACATTTTGAAACCCTTTAGTAACGTGTGATATGTCGCTTAAAGGTAAACACCACAATTCTTAAAAAAATATAATGTTCAATGTTGATTTAGTAGATATGAACTTCTAGACAATGGTACCACTTTATTAGCATTGCAAGAATCAAAACCGAAATAAGTTTAGAGGTCACAAAGTTCTTGTATGTACAGGTACATACCTGCACATTTGTTGCCATCAAACCATTTTGGTGTAGGACTTTCGGTTTGATTCTGGCTTGTGCTCAAATAATTTTCTCGTCTGTCCCCACCGCTAGTAGCTTGATACAGATACATACAGTCGAGAGCCCAGCATAGATGAGAGTATCGTCTTGCATGCCGGAAAAAAGAACTTTTATTGCATATGAGTGATTGCACTGGGAACCATGTACATAACAGTCAAAGAATGGGAGCTGGGAACATCTAATCCGGGAGGTTAGGGTTTGCATCTTGTACTACCTAGCAGTACTAGATGTGAGGTAGCTTTGTCAGTGTTTTTGGGACTTTGATGTTATTGTCAGATTGTTGGTTTGGTCATTACTCAATCAACATTTTTGTCACTGAATTGAAAGTGGAACACCAGCAAAACAGGAACTCAGCGTTAAAGCAGCCTGTCCCATCTAATTAAGAATGGACCAAAGCCGTTACAGCATTTATTGAAGTGTTTATAGCGTTGCATCTACAGCTATATTCAGTCGAGCTGTAAGTGGTGTCCATATTTGGCAGAACAACATTGCATGCTATTATTGTTATTCTAATGCTTATGTAGATGGTAGATTATTTTATTGCATGGTTTTTATAGTTTTATTCTGCATGTTTTAAATGTCTTGGGGTTTTTAGCATGTTTTAAATCTCTTAATTATTTTATATACTTCACCTGTGACTAAGAATTGTTGCAGTCCCTGATTACTATATATTGTAAGAGGCAGCTGCAGGAACGGGAGAGGAGAGCCAGAGCAGAAGCGACAGCCAAGAGACACACATTGGGAAGCCCTCCTGTTGAACTATGGACTGGTGGCACGGTGGTGTGTTAGCCTCTACATCACTATGCGGTGAGGGCTCCCTCTGAAAAGACGCATGGGATGTCCTTCACGGATTCCAATGGGCAAGAAGGTTCCTGCAGTCGGCGGTCCAGACGAGCGGGCCCATAAAGAGTGAACCCGGGCTGACGAATGGGCCGGTAAAGCATGGACCATGCTGAGGAGGTGTCAGGGGCCGGACCTCAACATGTGAAATCTATTTTTACCACTGCCATTTTAGTATACTTTAATAAATGTTAAAACTTTCTTATGGTCTGTGCCTCTGCTTCTCTGGCACTCCGCGTCCAAACTAAAACTGGTGGACCGATCACAGTTACATAGTGTAAAATCAAATGATAATTTGGTGAATCTATTAGACAGAGCTATCGACGTATGTAGAGGCAGAAGAAATACGTATCACCTCATCTAAATTGAGGGAATATCATAGTAGACTATAAAAAAATCAGCTGTGTTCTTTTGTGTCTTCCACCTGTATTCCAACAGTATGTTTCTTTCTTATTTCTTTTTACACACTTGATGCATGAATAAATGTTACGTTAACAGGGCAAAATAAAATTCTGACCTTCCAAACTTTCGTTAGTCTTTCATCTTCATTTTAAAGCAGCAAATCCTTTTCACCATAACTACATGGATTATGCATTGAGTTTTTATCATTTGATTGCACTTGTTTACCGTTTTGATTACATAAATATGTGACCTGCCAGACAGGAAGGTAAAAATTTGGTAGACTGTGCAAACATGTATTTAAATTTGAAAGAAAATTCTGTTGCATTGTCCTAGATTTAAACATGGATCAGACTTTGATTTCTGGCCTTAGAGATTTTGCTAAACCTTATGTAGGAGAAATATGATAATTTTACTTTCACAGAGCTTGTGTTCCTTCCTCTACCTGCATTAATTTGTTTACATTTGCCTTCACATTAAGATTTCTTTGATGTGGTTTAAACATGCACTCTTTAACTGGATTAACACAGATCAAACCACATGCATGTAAGAGCTGAAACAACTCCTCACAGTTCAAAGTTCTTCTGGAAAACGAGACGGACACTTTCCAGCATGTTCAACGTTAGAGCCACAATCTTTAGAATGTCAATTAGCTTCCATCTAATAAAATCCCTCTAAATATCTAAGTATGCAAATTGTTATTTATGTAATCATCTAAAGATTTCGGTGGCTTTTTTTTTTTTTTTTTTTCTGACTGTCATCCAGATAGTGGTTTAATTTCTCCTGAAGCCCTTGTATTTATCAAACTCTAATCAACAAGTAGAATTGCAAATCACTGCTGGCTGAACATCTTAACAAATCTGAACTTTTACCTTTGAATGCTAACTGGGTTTAATGCATGCAAACAACAATGAAAATTAATTAACTGTCTTGCCCTTTATAATTGTGCGGAATATTTATTTTCAGAGTTAGATTACATTCTTTAAGTTTTCTGTCTTTTATTTTGAAGGCCGTTCCCTGTGTTTTATTTTGAAGGCTGAACTAGAAACAGGAAGTTGTGAGGAGAAGTCAGCTATTTTGCTTCCGCTAGTGAGTTAGCATTTTAGTTAGCTACACGTTATCCACCGCCTTTCGTCTATTTTTTCTAATCCCCTTTTGACATCACAGTCTGTAAGTTTGTTTTATATGTTCATAAAGTACAATATTAATGTCTCATTTGTGTGAAAGGACGCTTGGAAGTGTGTATTTTGCTACTGCTAGTTTGTATGTTTATTACCGCATGTAGGCCTATTTTCATGGTGATAAGCTACTTTAAACATACTTTTGCACTATATTAAGTGTATATTTTCTTTCTGTTTTACAGTTTTACTCTGTTCTGAAGACATCTTTTTCATACAGTAGTCATTAAAATGGAGCTTGGACGCTACATCCTGACTCTGCGCATGTTTTCCAGAAGGAGTTAGGCTTACTGCTGAGTTTATGTTAGATACGCATAAATGAGAGCAGGAAAGTAAAAAGACTTTTTGTAAAAGGACTTTAGAAGAAAAAAGGACTGTTACAGTAAAAAGACTGTAACAGTAAAAAGGACTTAAAAAAAAAAAAATAAAGAGACCTTACGCAATCGGATAACAAAATAGGACAGCACGGCACATAACCAAACATGGACGAAGTAAATCAGGAATTCACTCCGGAGCCTACTCAGTATTCTAGACCCAACAATAACTCCCAAGATGGCGGGTCAGTGAAGACTTTCAGAAGCTCCAGTTCCAATCGTTCATCTGTGAGCACCGCAGCAGCTAAAGCCAGAGCAGATGCTGAAGCCGCTCGCGCTCGTGTAGCATTCGCTAAAAAAGAAAAAGCCATAAAAGCTGAAAAAGCCAAATTGGAAGCTGAAAAAGCCAAATTGGTAGCCGATCTGGAGGCCGATCTGGAAGCTTTACAATATGAAAGAGAGGCTGCAGCCGCTAACGCCAAAGCAGAAGCACTGGAAGCAGCAGCAGATCTAGAGGACGGAGAAACCCGTAGCACGAGAAGCTCCCCTGTTCCAGCCCAAAATACACATGAACGTGTAAGCCATTACGTCGAACAACAAAATGGTCACCTTGACGACAGGCCTGCTCCAGTCTACCGTCAGGACACCCCAGAGCAATGTATTGAGCCCCAGTATAACCCCCCAACACCACACATCTTCAGAGCACAGGACTATGTTGTGATAGATTCCTGGTCAGCATCATCTCAAAGTCCACAAAGGACAGTACCCTCTCACCTCCACCAGATGGCGCTCAACTATCATCCGTCTCCACAACAGCACACTAAAAACCCCACTCAAAGCAGTGTAAAGACAGAGTTTAAACCCAAGTCAAGCTTTCCAAACTACGCGGACACATCCCACACACGTAGAGCAGAATCTTCAGTAATGATGGATATGGCAAAATATTTAGCTCGTAAAGAACTCGTACGCACTGGCCTATCACGTTTTGATGACCGGCCCGAAACATATAGGGCGTGGAAGTCCTCGTTTTTCAACACGATCAGAGACGTGGATCTGTCTGCGAGTGAACAGTTGGATTTGCTCTCGAAGTGGCTGGGAAAAGAATCAAGTGAACACGTCAAACGTCTCAGAGCGGTCAATATAGCCAATCCAGCCGCCGCATTACAAACAGCGTGGGAAAGGCTCGATGATTGCTACGGTGCTCCAGAAGTCATCGAGAGTGCTCTCTTCTCGAAGCTTGATAATTTTCCAAAGATCTCTAATAAAGAAAACTACAAGTTGAGAGAGCTCGGAGATCTACTAAACGAGGTGCTCGCAGCTAAAGAAGATGGATACTTGTCAGGCTTGTCATATCTGGATACCGCACGTGGTATAAAGCCAATTGTGGAGAAGTTGCCATACAGCCTACAGGAAAAGTGGCTCAACCAGGGATCTGAGTACAAAGAAACGTCTCGAGTCAGTTATCCACCATTCTCATATTTCACCTCTTTCGTCTGCTACCAAGCTAAAATAAGGAACGATCCCAGCTTTTCATATTCTGGAAACAACGTTCGTTCAGAACAGGTTGTGCAGAGGCGAGTTAGTCCAAGAGGTGCGGTTTCGGTGCACAAGACCAAGGTGACAAACGACGAAAGTCCAACGGAAGTGCCTTCTAAAGACGATTTAGTCAAGCAGTGCCCTATCCACAAGAAGCCCCACCCCCTAAAGAAATGTCGAGGATTCAGACTTAAGACTCTCGAAGACAGAAAGGCTTATCTAAAAGAACAAGGCATCTGCTTCAAATGTTGTTCATCTTATTCTCATCTCGCCCGGGATTGCAAAGCCACGGTGAAATGTGATGAGTGTAACAGTGAAAGTCACATATCGGCCCTTCACCCTGGTCCGCCTAAACGGGCGAACAAAGAGTCAAACCCCCCACAAGATAACGGCGGGGAGCAAGAAAAAGAGGCAAATTCAGTAGTCAGTCCTCTCTGTACCGAGGTTTGCGGAGACGCTCTGAAGTCAAAATCTTGCGCGAAGATCTGTCTTGTCAAGGTTTACCCAAAGAACCACCCACATGAAGCAGTGAAAATGTATGCAATGCTCGACGATCAGAGCAACAAGTCTCTAGCCAGGTCGCAGTTTTTCGATGTTTTCAAAATCGAAGCCATCACTTATCCATACACTCTGAGAACGTGTACTGGACTGACCACAACATCTGGCAGAAGAGCAACTGGATTTCAGATTGAAGCAATTAAAGGTGGAATAAGCTTTTCACTCCCAGAACTGATTGAATGTGAGGACTTACCGGACAATCGTGAGGAAATACCAACACCTGAGGCTGCCTTCCACCACCGCCATCTCAAGGATCTCGCCATAGAAATCCCACCTCTGGACAATGATGCTCAGATCCTTCTACTTCTGGGTCGTGACATTCTTCGCGCACATAAAGTGAGACAACAGATAAATGGCCCTGGAGATACACCATTTGCTCAAAGACTTGACCTTGGATGGGTGTTGGTCGGTGATGTGTGTTTGGGAAAAGTCCATAAGCCCACAGTTCACAGCTACAAAACAAACATACTGGGAGATGGCAGACCAACACTTTTTCAGCCATGCACAAGTCACGTCCATCTTAACCACGTAATCAGTCCAAGCCAAACAAACGGACACAGAAACGGTCGCTTGCACATGGACGCTGACTCCCTCGGGCTCACTGTTTTTGCTAGAACTGCAAATGACGAGAAACGTGCCTTCTCTGTAGAGGACGAACAGTTTATCAAAGTCATGGATGAACAAGTTTTTCAGGATGAATCTAACAGTTGGGTCGCCCCCCTTCCTTTCAAGTCTCCAAGTGACCATGCATCCAGATCCGTTCAAGCCTCTCTGCTCACCAAAACAAACTGGTTCACAGGTCCAGCATTCCTTCACAAGCCTCAAACAGTATGTGATCAGCAACAAACATTTGAGCTTATTGATCCAGAGTCGGACATTGATGTCAGACCGCAAGTGACAAGTTGCGTTACCAGCCACGATGATAAGTCGCTCAATCCGAAGAGATTCGAAAAATTCTCAACTTGGAAGTCATTGCAAAGAGCGGTTGCAAACCTCATCCATGTAGCTCGTTGTTTCAAGTCAACAAACAAAAATGTTATAGATTGTACTGGCTGGCATCAGTGTAGCAAACCTCGCACAGCGGACGAGCTATCTCAAGCAACTTCAGTGATTCTTCTTGCTGTACAAAAGGACTGCTTTAATGAAGAGTTCACTGCCCTCTCAAAAGGAGTTGACGTAAACCAGAAAAGTCCACTGTCAAAACTCAATCCAGTCCTTGGATCAGATGGATCGTTGAGAATCGGAGGCCGGTTGAAGCAAGCTGATCTCTGCGATCAGGAGAAACATCCAGTTGTTTTGCCAGGCAAACATCACGTCTCCACTCTGCTCATAAGCTACTACCATGACAAAGTGGAACATCAAGGCCGTACCTTTACAGAAGGCGCTGTACGAGCTGCCGGCTTCTGGTTGATCAGTAGCAAAAGACGTATAAGTAGCATTCTTCATGGATGTGTTACCTGTCGAAAGCTCCGTGGGAAAAGAGAGAACCAAAAAATGTCAGACCTCCCTCAAGAGCGGCTGAGCACTTCATCTCCCTTCACATACACTGGTGTGGACATCTTCGGACACTGGCTTGTGACAGCCAGACGGACAAGAGGAGGTGTTGTACAAAACAAGCGCTGGGCCGTTCTCTTCACATGCTTGAGTACACGTGCTGTCCACATAGAGGTAATAGAGGCGATGGACACGTCGTCGTTCATTAACGCCTTGAGGAGATTCTTTGCTATCCGTGGCCCCTCTGAACAGCTTCACTCGGACTGTGGAACCAACTTTGTTGGCGCTTGCAGAGAGTTGGAGTTTCACAAAGTGCTGAAGGGATCAGACGTTCAGAAGTACACAAACAATCAAGGATGTTCATGGCACTTCAACCCACCACACTCCTCACATATGGGTGGTGCGTGGGAATGCATGATCGGAGTCGCAAGGAGGATCTTAGATTCAATGCTCATGCGAATTCACTCGTCAAGCTTGTCCAATGAAGTCCTGTGCACTCTCATGGCAGAAGTGACATCCATCATCAATTCCAGACCCCTGGTTTCTGTATCTTCTGATCCAGAGGTTCCTCAAATACTTACCCCTGCGATGCTTCTCACCCGGAAACAGAGTGTTCCACCTCCATCAGGGAAATTCACCGACAAAGACTTGTTCAAGCAACAGTGGCGTCAAGTGCAAAGGCTTGCAGACCAATTCTGGAGTCATTGGAAACGTGAATATCTGCATACACTACAAGTACGTCATAAATGGCAAACATCAAGCCCCAACATCGAAGAAGGTGATGTTGTTTTACTGAAAGACACCCAGACATGCCGCAATGAGTGGCCCATGGCTCTTGTGACTAAAACCTTTCCAGGACGCGATGGAAAGGTCCGAAAAATCGAGATTAAAACGACCAAAGATGGACCTACAAAGACATTCCTTCGGCCCGTCACCGAGGTCATTCTTCTTCTGAAATCAAAGGACTGAATGCATGTTTTAGGTTTATATGGCATCTTTACAGACACCAGGCGGGGAGTGTCTTGCCCTTTATAATTGTGCGGAATATTTATTTTCAGAGTTAGATTACATTCTTTAAGTTTTCTGTCTTTTATTTTGAAGGCCGTTCCCTGTGTTTTATTTTGAAGGCTGAACTAGAAACAGGAAGTTGTGAGGAGAAGTCAGCTATTTTGCTTCCGCTAGTGAGTTAGCATTTTAGTTAGCTACACGTTATCCACCGCCTTTCGTCTATTTTTTCTAATCCCCTTTTTGACATCACAGTCTGTAAGTTTGTTTTATATGTTCATAAAGTACAATATTAATGTCTCATTTGCGTGAAAGGACGCTTGGAAGTGTGTATTTTGCTACTGCTAGTTTGTATGTTTATTACCGCATGTAGGCCTATTTTCATGGTGATAAGCTACTTTAAACATACTTTTGCACTATATTAAGTGTATATTTTCTTTCTGTTTTACAGTTTTACTCTGTTCTGAAGACATCTTTTTCATACAGTAGTCATTAAAATGGAGCTTGGACGCTACATCCTGACTCTGCGCATGTTTTCCAGAAGGAGTTAGGCTTACTGCTGAGTTTATGTTAGATACGCATAAATGAGAGCAGGAAATTAACAATTACAGTACTGTTTGGCAAAAAGGTTTGATGACATTTTAGTGTGTGGCGACGCTACTAATTGAGCTTCAACATATCTGAAAATTTATGAAGGCAGAACCCAAATCTGTTCTTGTTTCTTGCTCTATAATTTATGCTGCTGGAAAAAAAACATTGATTAAAGCACACAATGTCTGAAATATAAAGTTGACAGTTTAAGTGAAATTCAGTCAACCTCAATTATGAGATTACCGTAGTTTATTCTTCAATGATCAATCCTGAGTAATGAGGCGACACAGCAGAGCAGTGTTTAGCACGGTGGCCTCACAGCAACAAGGTCAGTGGTTCAAGTCCAGGGTGGGACGAGGCTTGGAACACTGGCCTTTCTGTGTGGAGTTTGCTTGTTCTTCCTGTCTATGCATGGGTTTCCTCCAGGCACTTCAGTTTCCTTCCACCCTCCAAAAACTTCTGTGTTAGGTTAATTGGCTGCTATGAAATTGCTCCTAGAAATGAGTGTGTGTGGATAGTTGTATTTGTGTGTGAACTAATCAGGGTGTACCCGACCTCTCGCCAAAAATCAGCTGGAATAGGCTCAAGCACCCCCCCCCCCCCCCCCGTGACCCTGTTAGGGATGGACGAGTCAGAAGTTGAAACAAAAAAATTATGAAAATCCCAAATATTCAGAAATCATGCAAACATTGATCCTTGTGTCACATCTTAAAAGTGTGTTCCGTTCCATTCCGTCATCTTCCGCTTGTTCCGGGGTCGGGTCGCGGGGGCAACAGCCTCAAACGGGTAGCCTAGGCCTCTCTCTCCCCGGCCTGCATCCTCCAGCTCACCCGGAAGGATCCCAAGTCGTTCCCCGGCTAGCTGTGAGACATAGTCTCTCCAGCGGGTCCGGGGTCTGCCCCTTGGTCTCCTCCCGGAGGGACGTGCCCAAAACACCTCGCCCGCGAGGCGCTCGGGGGGCATCCTGACCAGATGCCCGAACCACCCCATCTGGCTCCACTCGACCTGAAGGAGGAGCGGCTCGACACCGAGCTCCTCCCGGATGGCAGAGCTCCTCACCCGATCTCTGAGTGAGAGCCCAGCCACCCTGCGGAGGAAGCTCATTTCGTCCGCTTGTACCCGCGATCTCATTCTTTCGGTCACCACCCACAGCTGGTGACCATAGATGAGGGTTGGAACGTAGATCGACTTGTAAATCGAGAGCTTTGCTTTTCGGCTCAGCTCTTTCTTTACCGCAACGGATCGATGAAGGGTCCTAGTTATTGCTGATGCCGCACCGATCCGCCTGTCGATCTCCCACTCCATCTTTCCCCCACTCGTGAACAAGACCCCGAGATACTTAAACGCCTCCATTTGGGGCACGACCCTGTCCCTGACCCGCAGGGGGCATTCCACCCTTTTCCGGGCGTGTAAAAGTGTAAAAGTGTGTAAATACTGTAAATAAATGAACACTCATTGCTGAAGCAATATACGTACAGTACATACGTACTGTAATCCTAAATCCCTGGCAGGCAAGATTGCGACAGATACTCTGACATATTTTACTATCTCTGAATTGAAATGAAACTGTTGACTTCTCCATCTTAAAATATTTTTATTTTGCAATAATTATGGTATATTTGAATGATTTCCATCTTGTAAATGCTGCTAAAATTCTTTCATTAACTTTTATATTTTTATTGCACAGGTTTTGTCTATTTTTTTCTGTGTGTTTTATATGTTCTCACTCAAACGATAGAACTACACAGAAAGTTATATTGCAGTTCTTCACAAACCAAGATGGCAACCACTCTCAGGAGGTTGTGTTAAACCAAGAAAGATTTTTGGTTTGGAGAATCAAAACTGACCAAATGTGTTAAATTCATAACTGACAAAGTGAACAATTTTTCTATCACTAATATAAAAATTATCCATTGGGATGACCCAATGACCTCGCCACCAGAACAGGCTTTTAACGCTAGAAGTTAGCCTTGAGCATTTTGTGCCATTTTTATGTAAAATATGCAGTGTGTTTATACGAAAAAAAAAAAACGTAGACAAATATTCACTACCTTTGCGAACATGATGCGTTTTACTCTGAATTTGCGGCCTTTAACTAATTTGTGCCAATTTGTGCCTGCGCCCAGTGAATGGAGACCAAACAGAAGTGTGAGAAGGGGGGAATTCACTGTCAAAATTGGAAGTGACACTAAATAAATGTGTTTATAGGCTTCTTTTTTTTTTTGGTGATTATTGTGATTCCGAGTTAACAAAATGTGCCATGTTTTTCTAGAATCATACCCCACAGAGGCAAATGGGAGTAGGATATGTTTTTTTTTTATTTCTTAAAAAAAAAAAGACGAAATTGGCAAATCACTAAATGAACTAAATCAGGCAAGTGAAGATGCCTCAGTAGTCAGAGCATTTAAACCAAACTTCTTCAGATTCAGCAGGGAATCATAACGTTCTAGTGAATTACAGAAATGTCCTTTCCCAGGTTTTATGGCCTTACAGTTTAACGGCTGCTGCATCCTCACAGGAACGGTTTGGAAAGATGAAACTTCTTCCTGCTGGAGGCTTCACAGAAGATATGATATGAGAAATTCTCTTTTTTACGATTTAATGTCCTGTCCTTCCTCTAAATTAACACATCAAGACTCCACAGTCATCCAGAGATGAAGATAAATGAGAAATATTTAGATAAAAAATGACTTTAATATTTCCTTTAACATTTGGTGCCTGCAGAAAAAAATGAAGTAAAAATTTTGTGGTTGTTTCGACTAAGCCGACAATGATGAATTTCATAAGTAGAACTTACTCCATGCTCGACAAACTACTCAAAATCACATTGGGTTAGTTAGTGTTCAATGAATTCGGATATTGTGTTTTCACACAAACTTTTTGTATTTCTGAACTTACAAATCTTTATTTCTCCCTTCTGGTTTTGGTAAGTTTCCAAAAACAAGTTTGTTGCCAAGTAAAAAATATACAACTTTATGCAGACTGCCAGCATTTCATTGATTTGTTTCTAATGTAAGACTTTGCATTTGTACTCGCTTCATCTGAACTGTCAAGAGTTGAAAAGTACATTTCCTCTCAAACCCAGTTTTCATGTGTTGCATATATATGGGATCCGGATCAGTGTTTCATTAGAATCCACTGAGGTTCATCAACTCCTGGAGTGTTTAATCGATTCATTTATCAGTCTGATCAGACTGCAGGGAGTTCATATTAATAATCCGTTCAGCAGCTTCTCTATTGACTTTTTCACCAGGACCTCTGCTGCTTTATTGGCTGCTTGTTACCTTTCGCTTCTCTTTTTTTGCTGCATCACGTCTAAATACCTTCATCTTGCTGTTCATTGATCTGTGGATCAAAGACAAAGCTGGACGTTAATGGATGATGACCATCAATGTGTCAGTCTGTCCAACCTCTTTCACTTTTTACACCATCATCATCCACTTGTCTTTTCAGCCAAAGAAAGTGGAAGATATCAGATGAGAAGAGAGGAAGACATGAGAGGAAACAAGAGAGCGTTTTTTTTCTGTTTACACTTTGATAGGAGGTTTGTCTTCACACTCATACAGATTTTAAATTTCAAAGGGAATCTAAAGTTTGCCTTAGGATAGAGGTTTATCTATTGTGGCACCAGAATGGTACCCCTTGATTCTCACTGTAGCGAAATACTCTAAAGGGTTTTGGAAGCGCAAATTTTATTGTTCTCTTCACTGGATGATGCAAATGTTGTCTTTTAATTACATAAATGGAAAAGGTTTGTTTGAACCTGGAAAAGCATAGAACAGGGGTGGGCAAACTTTTTGTTTCGCAGGCCACATTGAGTTCTAACATTTGACAAAGGGGCCGGAACAGGAGCAGATGGATGGGATGCTTTGGTAACTGCTAGATTAGACCGATAGGATGGCGCGCTAGATTTTAAACTTGCACGCAAAATGTTACATCAAGAGCGTTAAATTTCAAATCTAGTGGCGCTAGGTCTGAAATCTAGTGTGATAGCGCTTAAAAATGTGGATTTAGCGGCGCTAGGTTTGAAATCCAAGCCCTTGATGTAATATTTTGTTTGCTTAACATGTAACAGCTTGTTTATGTGTGTGTATTGGGCCCAATAGCTTTTCATATCTGTGTGCACTGTTTATTTTGACAGCATGCGCATCAAGAGGACACACTCATTTTAATGGGAGCAGTGTTGTTTTTTTCTCAACAAAGCCAACACATCTAGAGTGTGCCATCTAATGAGGAAACATCAGAATTGCAGGGGAAAAAAAACCATTAGCAAGGTTTATTTATTTAATTTTTTCAAGTTCGGCGGGCCAGATAATTTGTTTAACGGGCCGCATGTGGCCCACAGGCCACAGTTTGCCCATGCCTGGCATAAAACCTGACGAGCCCAGTCACCCTAGAAATGAAACTCATTTCAACTGCCACCTTCAGCTAGTGAACATTGAAATTCTAATTCCATTAATGTTTCCAATAGTCAGTTATGTTTTGTCTTTAGGTTTTTCTGCTGGTTCCAGATGTTGTGTGTTTTATGAGTACTCCTTCAAAAAGATTGGGCTGAGTTCTTTTTTTTTTCCTATTTATTGAAATGTTTCTTTCTTGCCTGCTTTATATTAAAAGAGCTTTGATAGAAATTCTGCACTTGCTATTTCACAGAGAATAAAGAAACTAAAACACACAAAAACCAAAGAAAACCTGTGATTACATGACATGTAAAAGCCCACATGGTGTATCTGAAAACCCAAATGTGGAAAGTAAATAGATAAAACGAGAGCAAACTGAAGCCCGCCGGCCCAGAGTTACTCAACTCAGTTTTTTTATTAAATCTATCCATTAGAGAGAGATTAGCTCAGAGATGTGGCTGACATCTCCACTGCTACACCTAAAAGTGGATTACAACTTCCTGCTCCTGCTCCACCTGCCACCTTACATTTACTTTGCTGTTAATTTGAGAAACAAAGGAGCCTGATGTGCAGTGAATCAGTGCAGAAAAGCAGTTTTCCTTTCCTCCCATATCTTCCTCTACGTTTTCCTTTCCTCTCTTCCATCACCCTATGTCTCAGCCCCTTTTGTTCCCACTTCATCACCTGCTTTATTTTCTAGAGTTTTCCGTCTTCCCAATACTCACTTCCTTCGACCTGTCTTTTAGTTTATTTTCATCTTCGTCCTTAAATCACCCAGATTCATCCTTTAAAGAGAACGTCTATACTTCACATTCTCCTCTCACCTCTTCCCTCCTCACCCAACTCGCACCTTATATACCTCCTACCTTTCACACCTTCCAATACTTTGAGTGATGCTAGTCTTCTTTTCTTTCACACTCTTCATCCTCTCCTCCTCCGCTGCCGTCTGGTTTGAAGCCCCAGAGATGGCACCAGTTCCTCAGAGGGTCTCCATGAATATTAAAGAGGAATCTCAGCAGGTCAAACCGGACACTTTTGGTTGCAGGTTGTTGAATCTGCAGCTGCTGGGAAAGCAAAATGTTGGCATAAAATGCATAAAAAAAGACCCAAAATATACTAATATAAGCACATCAATTTGTACCACTAAGAACTTTTAGTTTGTATTTACAATTCAACTTCTGACCCTTTTTGGATTCAACAATGAGACCACGCACATAAAGATCGAACCCGTCTGACCCAATTACAACTGGATCGTAGATAAGAAATGTCTCTACACAGTTTAATTTTTTTTTTTGCGGATAATTAGTGTTTTCTTCTTGAAAAGAGTGAAAACATAAGAATGAATGTTTTGATTGTTTTCTTGAAAGTCTTAGCTTTAAAATGAGGTATAACTTACTGGAGATGAAGAAAGAATAAGTGTTGTTATGAGTGCAGACATGTTCAAAACACCAAATGGCCCGGCGACGGTATGGTGGGTCTTAAGAAGTTAAAAGGTATAGACACTAGGGTATTTACTTAATCCAAAAATTAGGATATTAGGTGATTTCACTTATGGTTAATTAATAATGACAATAACAACAACTAAACCGAGGGAGAAAATTACATGTTTGACTTTGGTCCAAAATTCCATTCCATTGTCTTCCATTGTCATCCCGGGCTAGGGAGGGACAGCATAAGACAGGAAGCCCAGACTTCTCTCACCTGGCTACATCCTCCAGCTCACTCAGCAGGATCCGTAGGTGTTCCCTGGCCAGCTGTGAGACATAGTCTCTCAAGTGGGTTTGGGGTCTGCCTCTGTGTCTCCTCCCAGTGGGACGGGCCCAAAGCACCTCACCAGTGAGGCACTCGGGAGGCATCCCAACCAGATGCCCGAACCACACCATCTCACTTGTCTCAAACCGGAGGAACAACGGCTCCACTCCAAGCTCCTTCCTGATTACAGAGCTCCTCACTCTATCTCTGAGTCCAACCACCCTGCATAGGAAGTTTATTCCGTCCGCTTGTACACACAATCTTGTTCTTTTTGGTCACCACCCACAGCTGGGGATTGGAGGTGAGGGTAGGAACATAGATTGACTGGTAAAAGTCAATATTCCAAAGTTTCAAGAAAAAAAAAATTGTTCTTAAAAACATTAAGTTTGGTTGATTTTACAGATGTACATTTTACAGAAATGTTGCATTTTTTGTTGTTGTTTTTGGCTAGAATCTTAATTCACTGCTGAAGGATTCTGGCTGGTACCATTTCTCCATCTTTTATTGTCCAGCTTTGGTGAATGGGGATGACTTGTGGCCTCTATATTCTGTTTCTAACCAGCAGGAGTGGTCCCCACTGTGGTTTTCTGCTGTAGCCCATCCACTTCAAGAATAGAAATGTAGTGTTTTGACAGATGGCATCCCACACACCTAACTCTGGACTTTGTGTTTCCTTTGCAACATTTCAAACCAGACTGTCCATTTTGTCTGAGGTCTGACATCAACAAGACATTTTGGCCCAGACAGAGCTGCCCAGTGGATGGTTTCTTCTGTTTGACCATTTTTTGTAAATCCTGCAGATGGTTGTTGCTGAAATGCTCAGACGAACACTGCTGCCCCAGTTCTTTTTTTATGATTGCCATTACTAGATATGTCCAGTTGCTGCTGTGAATGAAAAAGGTTGTGTGAAACAGATGGACCAATTAAAGTGTCTGACAAGTGTGTTGCTTTGTTTAACAAAAAAGTCCACAATTCACTGTAATTCATGTTGCAATTTTTAAGAATCTGTTGCGGCTTTTCCTGTTAACTTGCAAAATCAACCAACCAATTGGCAATACTAATTCAAGACCAGTATTTTTAAAATTCCTGCTTATTACAGTTTAATAAAAACAAAATATTTATTTTGGAATTTGTACCTGTCGCCTGCAATTATTTGAAGAAAAGTTATGGAAATTATGACAATTTATTCAGCTGAGACTTGACAGAAAAATGCATGATGTTGCATGTGGAAGAAAGACTCAGTGTTTGTCTTGTCAGAAAGCAAACCTTCACATAATAAACTTCATCATTATTTTTGTTGGTTATTATTCATCTACTATACACAAATATTGAGGTTTCCACCTTTTTCGACTTCTTATTATTTTGGCTTTGTGAAAGTGAAGAAATTGGCAGGCGCATATAGATCCAATGGACAAAAAAGGACTGGAGACAAAAGAACCAGAAAGACACAAAGACTGAGATTAATTAAGAAAGGTTATCAGACAGTGGGGTCCAATAAAGAATAGAACAAGTCTAGTTTCTGCTGCTGGCCAAACTAAAAATCACTTTATTTTCACCACACAAATCTTCTGTATCATATTAGACACTAAAATAGTCAGTTTTCTAGTTGTTGCATTTATATCGATCTAGATTAAAATGATTTAGAAAATGATAATATGAAAAAAAAAGAAAGAAAAAGCAGTTTCTTCCCTGAAATAAATAAAACCCTCAAATGATTTGGAAATTAAACTTAATGAAAGGTAATTCTGATCAGAATGAAAATGTACATTTATCCATAAACAACTTGTTTAGGGTAGTGCGGTAGTTAGCACAGTGGCATGGGGACGAGGTTTGAAACGTTGGCCTTTGTATGTGGAGTTTGCATGTGTATGCGTGGGTTTTGTCTTTCTCCGGTTTCCTCCCACCCTCCAAAAACATGAGTGTTAGGTTAATTCACTGCTCCTAGGAATGTGTGTGTGGTTCCACAACCGATGGGCGAACCCTGCCTCTTGCCTAAAATCAACCAGGGTAGGCTTCGGCAAGCCCCATGGTCTTATCAAAAAACAAAACAACTTGTTTGAGAAACCTCAGTCACAAATTTGGAAAAAGCATTTAAGTAAGTGACGGATAGTGAAACCTACTGGTCTAAGAAACATCTGGATGTACAGTATCTAGTTTTGCAAAAAAGCTTGCATTTTGTTGAGAGTTGTTAAAAACATACATGTAGAGGTACATATTAGCAGAAATAAACCAATGCAAAGGAAGCATTAGAAAATAGTTTCCTCTAAACTATCAGTACCCTCCCTGAACATCACTAAACCATGCTCATGAAGATATTTCTTATATATTAGATATTTTTTAAGAAAAGTGAAAGATATAGATTTTACTAGCCTTACCAAGTCAGAGTGAGACCCTCACTCAGAGATAAAGTGATGAGCTCTGCCATTTGGGAGGAGTTCGGACTAGAGCCATTGCTCCTTCAGGTCGAGAGAAGCCAGATGAGATTCAGGTTCAGGCATCTGGTTAGGGTCCCTCCTGAGCACCTTGCTGGAGAGGTTTTTTGGGCATGTCCCACCAGGAGGAGACCTAAATGGAGACCCCGGACCCAATGGAGAGACGGCTTCCCATCTGAGGCTGTTGCCCCTGCACCCGGGATAAGAATAAGAAATTTCCTTTAGTAGTAAAATTTTAGACGCTTTATTGTAAGAATTTATTTTCCTGTGCCCACCTCTCTCATTGTTGTTAACTCCTAAAATCTGTACTTTTCTTTGACATTTGCGCAGACACCAAAGGGCTGTTTGCCTTCCACCATGATGAAGGACGCAGGTTTGGCTCAGGGCAGCCAGATCGAGTTTGTCATATGAATTCAGTCAGTCTTTTTTTCCACATCTATGAGACCTGAGGATGAAATCCATCTCTCTGTGATGAGACAATGATTTGCTGAGCTCCATTGTGGCTGCAGAGAGGCAGCAAAGGGGTAAAATTTGCATGTAAATGCACAAAGAAATGATCCTGCAGCAACAGCGAGGCAGTGTAGCCCTTCTTTACCTCCTGATGTGTTAGCTCTGCTGCTACACAACACACTTTACAGCAACACACACACACCGCTTGGAATACATCTACATGTCAGAATTCAATTCTAGCTTTGGAAAAACTCTCAGCATCCTGGGAATCTGGCGGATAGGATTATGTTTGTCATTTAAACATTACACAGTTATTGATTCTACCTTTTTTGTAAAAATAATTTTCAACCAGTAATAGAAAAAACTAAGCGTGTGCTAAGTGCAATAACAGAGATTTAAGTGTCTTTAAGGTGTATTTTCCGAAAAGAAATTTACAAGTTCCAAACCCAAATGGATTAATAATAATAATAATAAAACACAATGCTGGTAGTTTTAGAACCCTAGCTCAGATTTTCACACCATTGTCGAAGAGTTACAAGCTTCCTTTGAATGCATGCAAACACCAAGCAAAGTCAATTTCTAATGTGGTTTCTTTAAAGATGAATTAATCTCTAATCCATATAAATCAATCCCTAAACCTGAACCAATTGACAAATTCCTTTGGATTTGCATTAAACATCTCCCAAATCTCTGTCTCGTTGTCCAATGTGTAATGGACATATCCAACGGCTCAAAGGTGTACAATTTATGGTTATATTGTTTTTGTTTATTTGATGGGTGAATTCATTTTTAACTGCTTATTGGCTTTATTTAGATCCAGCAGTGGAGATACCTGAAAGTACATTTGATTATTTGGCATGGAAATGGACGCACATGTCCTGATCCCCCTCATCTTAAACATTTCCTCCCTCCTAATCCTGCATACCTGGTCCCTATTTCCCCGCCCTAATATCTCTAGCTGTTTGTGTCTTTTCTTACTCAGGATTATTTAAACCCTGGTGTCCTTCACTTCTGTGTCAGATAAACCCCTGTTGCACTGTGGTGCTGCACCTTGCTCCACTGGTCTGCAGTGCTAATGTCATGCAGCCATGATGGTTTCCCTCATGGTTTTCCTCCATCATGTTCTGGTCCCTCATCCTGGTCCTGGTGCACCCTTCTGTCCTGGTCCCTCATCCTGCTGAGCTCCTACATCTGGTCCCTCATCCCGCTGAGCTTCAACGTCTGGTCCCGCACACTGCTTGTCATGAAGCGGTGCGCAGGTAGAAGGAGAAGGACCCAATTGCATGACAGAAAACATGGTTTATTTGAGAAGTCCAGTAATGCTGTGGAAGAGAAACATAAAGTTTTAGTGACATGGCAAGAGGTCCAGGGAGATTGCCCTTAAGTAGGCAGCAGGGTCCACAGGTGAGTGGCAACACTCACACTCAGAATATCCAGAATCATCCTCAAATGTCTCAATCAGGGTAATGAGGGAAGGTCCAGGCCTTCCTCTGGTGGCAGGTGAAGGGATCATGACATTGCTGAGCTTTTACCTGTGGTTCGACATCCTGCTTAGCTCTTACCTCTGGTCCATCATCCTGCTGAGGTCTTAATTCTGGTGCCTCATCCAGCTGAGCTCTACATCTGGTTCTGCACTCCTGCAATGAACTGGTTAAAACTGGCTTTGCATCTTGGTTCTACTTACTTGGTTTATCTTAACTACATCACAGGGCCAGATAAGTAAAAATGCTTTCTGAGGCGTTAACATGTTTTTATACAACAACTTTCAAGATGGCTTGAACTACAAAAACTTGGTGAAATTTTGCACTGCAGTTTTCTTTCAAATGGTCTATCAGAAATGTAGAAAAGTTAACTTTCACATCAAACAAGAAACATTTCCAGACCTAAATCTCCTGGTCCATTGTCATTATGAGAGTTATAATTTGTGTGAGTATTTTGTTCTACGTATGTAATTATCAATTACAAAAACACAACCTTTTCCACTGACCCTTCTGTTATAGAAGGACTGATTTGAATAGCTTTTATGTGACGGTGTGTGCTTCTATACTTTGAATCAAAGCACAGCGTAAGCAAACCTATGAAATAAACTCTTAGAAACGCAAAGAAGAGAGAAAGATTCAGCGAGCCACTTGACATCAGACATTTTAATTTTTTCCCTTAGTTCCATTTCTTGACAGATTAAAGATGATGAAATTCTGTGCCAAAGCATTTCCTCTTGACCTTCACAATTTATCTTATTTAAATCAGGTATAATTACATGCTGGAAGCCAAAAGGGTGGTTAAAAGTTCTGAAAGGGGTTTGGTGTCTAACTGCGTGGGCTAAAAATACCGTAATTAAAAAGAAAGAATATGTTGACCAAACTTGGATACTTTCACAATGACCGTCTAGTCAATATTCAGAAAATGGATCTACAGATTTGTATTTTTGACAATCATAAACTTAATAATTCTTCAGCTATTTGGCAGGCTCGTGTTGGCATGTGATGTTGGAGGCTTCAAAGGTCGTAACTTAAAGCTCCTCTTCAGCCCACATCCAACAAATAATAGATGGTGTGCTCTTCTCTAAGCAGCTGAGAAGGTCAAAGAGTTTGACAGACCTCTGTTAAAGCCCCAGTGTCAATGTTTAATTATACTGCAATTACACGCATCCAGCCAAACAGCTTCATCAAGGACTGCCTGGTGATAATCACTGCTTTCAACCAGTCACATGTGGGCTTTTCGTTTGCTCAAGGCTTGCACAACTATTAAAAGCAAAAAGAAGAAAACAGCAGGAGGCAAAAAGGTTTTTTGAAGAAGGGTAAAGAAAACAGCACAAAGAGAAAATCTTTTGGCATGCCCCTGAAATGTGTCAGAGCGCTTCGTAAAAGGGTAATTACTCGCATCTTCTAGATTCGGCGCTGTATTAATTCACCTTAATGCCTAAATATTACAGCTTTAATCTGGTGCAAATACTCACCTGTCATGCCAGGGATGATGACAACACGTGCACGTAGAGAAGAGGCGGAAACACAGCTGCCATGTTGATTAGGAAAGCCGCAGCTGAGAGTCAACGGGAGGCCGGGTGATGCTCAGCATCGAGTCTGATACTTACAGAGCTTCCTGAGGAAGCTATGGATATGCATAGCTATAAATGTTGATATGATGGAAGTGAGACATGTGCCAAGTAATGCAAAAAAAAAAAAAAAAAAAAAATGGGGATCGTGTTAACAAAAATCATTAATTGGCAAATTTGGCTTTTGATTCTTCACCTTACATGTTACTGGCAGGTCACAAAAGTACTGCAATTTTTTTCAAACCAAAATAAAATTGGTGCCTTTTACTGTCCAGGTTTAAAGTCATCATATAAAGGAAGAAGCACACTCTTATTTAAGCCTTTCTCCTTTGGTTCAGGGTCTGGGCATGACTCACAAATTCACATCTCCTCCGTTTGACAGATTTGACCTTTACAGGTATGGGAGGTGTTAGTGTGACATGTGTCATCTTTTTGGGTTTGCTGCATTGAACAAATTTATATAACACCGTTGTAGCAAATTAAATGTGGTCACACAGCCTGGGGCTTTTGTGGTTGCTCTGTGTGCAATCCTGCTTCTGGTTCCCACACCTCCAATTATTTCACTGGAACTCTGAACCAAAAAGGAGCATTTATTTTTAAGCTTTTGTTTATATATGATGGTTTTACTTGGTTTATTAAAATATTTATTTATTTAAATGGTAATAAATGTGATTTTCTTTGCATGTTTGAGATACATCTGGAAAGACTGATGGTTTTAGAGATTTACCAGAAAGGCCGAGATGACAACAGTCCTAACACATTTAGGATCTAGAGCTCAGGTGTATTTTGGAATTCGTCTCCTCTTTTTTAAAACATAGTATTTATTTTTGTCATCTTACAAATGAAGAGGAAATCACCCAAAGAGCCAAGGCTTCTCCCTCAATGACCCTTTCTTCAAGCTCATCAAGAGAGTACCAAGCCCAGACGACAGTGTCCTTCCAGTACGTCCTGATACTTCCATGTTGTTTTTTCTTGGTTGTAATGACTGTAATGATCCCCTCACTTGCCGCCAGATGAAGCCCTGGATGTTCCTCATCACCCTGATTAGGGACACCTGAAATTGATTCCTGATGCCACACATCTGTGGACACTGCCATCTATTTAAGGGCAATCACCCTGGACTTCCATGTCGGGTCATACCATCGCTTCCTGCCAGGTTTCCCTGGTTGCCTGACCAAGATCACATTCCGAACAATAACTTCTTGCCATACCACTAAAACTTATTTGTCTTCACAGCAATACTTGACTGCTATTCATAAATAAACCATGTTTTCTGACCTGCATTTGTGTTCTCCTCATTCCACCTGCACACCCTTTCATGACAATGACCATTGGATAGCAAGCATTTTTCTTCACCATGACTGACCAAAAAGGAATCTATATTACCATAAACAAGCAAAATTCACCTGTCAAAGTCCAGCACCATCTTTTTACTCCGTTTGGGGCAGCACTTCATCTCTTAAACACATTTTCCCAGTTCAATCTTTGGATAGAAGAAGGAGATTGCAGACTTCCTCCATTTATGTCATACCTGCTGGCCCGCTTGGTTTTATGCGTCCAGATTATTTCACAAGTGAGTTATCCTTACCAGATCCTCAAACCACCCAATCTGCCTCCTCTCTATGTGAAGGACCAGCAGCCTTTCTCTGAGACCCTCCAGGGTGCCAGAACTCTAAACCTAATTGTACACTCCCTACGTTGCTAAATTAAAACCTTAAATCTAAGACGCATCAACAACACACTTCTATTGCTCTGTTAATGTGACATGACATGGCACTACTTTTCTTTTTCTTTCTGAGAAAAGAAAGAAAAAGAATTTGTTAAAATTATTTTTATTTTTTTTATTTTTTATTATTTTCATCTTATAATATTGCACAGCTGTATCAAAGCAAGTTCCTAGTCTTTGATATTCTCATTGACATGGCAATAAAAGCATTCTGATTCTGATGAAGTGTAATTAGAGGATGACTCTCTCAGCTGACAGAATTATATATTTTAAATAGTAGAAAACCTGACAGAAATGAACAATTTGAGCTTCCAAACCTTCTAAATAAAAATATGTGTTAAAGTGTAATTTTAAAAAATGAATTCTTCAAAACCAAACAACATCAACACCAGAAGTGTTTTTTGTGTGTTTTTTATTTACCCTCTTCAAATCAGCACATTGAACATTTCATCCTTCAAGGGTGACTGCTGTTAACATGTCTTGCATAACAGACATTCCTCCATGCAGTATAAGTAAAAAAAAAATAGAGTCAAATATTTTATATGTGATCTTCTCGATGTTGTACCCCAAATATCAGAGACCACATTCTGGTGTGGCCATTATAAACTTATTTCTTTGGAAAAAAAATTCTGAGCTAATGGATGTACTTCTATCAACAGGATAAAAATTATGATTTTCTTGGTTGTTTTGACCCTTAGCCATTTGTAAAAGTAGCAATAGCCATTTCTTTGCAAAGCTGCACTTACCTGTTGCCATGCTCTGGAAACGTGAAAGGCTAAAAGCAGCTGCTTTGTGAGCTTGTGAATGAATTCTGGACATCAAAGAAGCAGAAAGCACTCTGGTAGAAATTTACGCCGATGAGAAAGCTTGTTTGCGCTGTTGTTGGAGGATTGATCAATCTGATTGATGAGGCAGAAATGATCATTTTCCTGCTGCATGAAGAGGCCAAACTGCTGTCTGATAAACCAGCAAAATGGAAAACGGCCAATCGCTGCCCTCCTGTCCAGCTGCAGTTAAATACCTCCTTTAGATTTTCCCAGAGCGCCGTTACACTTCAATCACTGACCCACTTCATCAAGAAGCATCAATCAGCACCCAGTAGAGCAGCCAGTAATTACAGAAGGTTGCTTCCAGGCACTGATTTCTCCTGGGGCGGAGCGAGTGTCAGTGTTTCAGCCTCTGGAACCAAGCCGCTGACCATTTCATCCACTTAGAGTTGGTGGAACAACAACAGTGTAAGACTTAAACTATTTTTATCAGCCATGTTCTTCTTTGGTTCCATTTTTTTTTTTTTTTTTACTAAAAATGTGGAAGAAGATTTATACTTTTGAAATAGTCATTATGCTGGTCTTGATAGAGAGAGTGACCAGTTCAAACACAAAATGACCTTTGCTGTACATGTTGTAATAATGTTGATGATGCTGTGTTTGTGTGTACTGTATGTCAGTGTATGTCATATGCAAATATGAGTGTACATTTGTGCATGTGAGAGTGTGTATTTGTATGTTTATGTACATATGTGTGTATGGACATGTACATGTGTTTATTATGTGTTATGTGATGTAATTATTATAGTGCATCTATTTCATTTTCTCTGTTTTAACAAACAGGGAGGTTAACTTAAGTATTTAATTTTGTTCTAACACAAATATAGAAGTGGTGTCAGGATCCTCCACATCTGGAACATTTCCTCACACCTAATCCTGCCCTTATTCAACCCACCTTGCCCCATTGCTTCTCCCTAATGTCTTCAGCTGTGTCTCGTCATACCTACCACCCACAACCCCTGATTAATTAAGCCCTGTTTTTCATAACTTCTTGGTCAGATCATCTGCAGTCCTCTTGTCATGCACTTCTACTGCAGCTATGATGGTGTTCCTCCACATCTGGTAGCTAATCCTGCTGTCTCTCCACATAGGGTCCCTCTTCCTGCCAGGCTCCACTGCTGATCTTGCACTCCTGCAATAAACTAGTTAAAACTGGCTATGCAACAGGTTTTTGCTTCACCACCATTGTGGCAAGTGGCTCCAAACAGTTTTTTTTTCTCCCCTTTCATTTTTGAGATTCAATAAGATCCTGTTGAAAGCCTTCCCAGGATGCATGCCTGCCCAGGTTTGCTTCCAGGCTGCACATGTCTGCCCGTCTTCCCTAACCCCTGATTAACGGCCATAAAGTAATTAAAACTGACTTTGCATTTGCAACCTACCTTTCCACCTTCACCCCCACATGACAGTTTATATGCAGCGACATGATTACCAATCATTCTACCATATTTTTGGTTATGCTTTAACAGTAAGAAACCAGACAGATTTCATCCAGCAGACACTTGTACAGTCCGAAGGGCTCCTGTCTTTTAAATTCATAGTCAAAGGATGTATAATCTAATCTTTTAGCCGAAGGCGTTCCAGCTTTTCT
Source organism: Neostethus bicornis (assembly GCA_902685375.1). NCBI lineage: Eukaryota > Metazoa > Chordata > Actinopteri > Atheriniformes > Phallostethidae > Neostethus > Neostethus bicornis. Next base: position 4,417,888 of record CACRXE010000076.1, on the reverse strand, counting down.
TCATTTAAGGGCCATTGCATTTTTTAATGAACTTAAAGAGAACACACCCTAAATACTGCAGCATTCTTCCACCAAACGGTTTTAAATCACTTCTGACTGTAAAAGCATAGAGTAGGAGAGAGGGAAAGGAGGGGATGTTCTAAAGGGGTCATGCTGATCTCCAGAGACATCATCAGTGCTTTACAAAAGTGTGTATTTGGATAAAACTGCTGACTCAGCAGGTCACAAGAGATTGAGGTTATATCCCAAATAAGCCGACCAATCAGATGTTGTTTGAATTGCCCGGTTGAGAGAACAAAGAACATCTAAGGAGGAAAAAAAAGTTATTTTATGACCCTACTGTATTTTTTTTCTTTGGACCTTGTAATCTCAAATAAGTGGGTCAAAAAATGAGCAGAGTCAAAATCCCTGAGTTTGTTTGGCCATTTTTCCCCAAAGAGTAATTTTCAAGAGCTTTTATTTGCATCATATTAGGTCACAACAAATGCATTTTCAGTTGTCTTTCTATTTCTTGAGAAGAGTTCTGTGTTTATCCACTACTTTTATTGGAAATTTAAATTTGGCTAACTCGATGAATAAAGAGAAGAAAAGGTTATGTTTTCCAGGCTGCATTTTTCTGTTGGTTGCAGTGTATTTGAAAATGTTATAGATCAATTTTAATAAAAGTTTCAGAAAATGTCAAAAGCAAAACAATAAAATACAGTTCATTAGAATTACAGAAAAGTTTTGTAATCCTCTGGAGGAAAATGAATTGGAATCAGGCACATTCTTTGGGACAAGCGACTGTATATATGTGTGTTTGTGTGTGTGAGATCAAGCCTAAATATCACACCAAAAAAATAAGTTAATAATAAGTTAGTGAGGAGATCTGAGATAACCAGCCGTGGTCAAAGCCGGTCACAGGGAGTCCAGACAAAATTATTAGATTTTTTTAGGTTCAGGCAGGAACTTTCTCATGCCTTCAGCACGTCAGCGAACTCTCATTGGCGGCTCCAATCAGATGAAACACAGGGGGTCAATTTAATTTTATTTTCCGTTCAGTCAAGCAGCCATACTCTCTAAGATGGCCCCATGTTTGCAGATCAGTTCGTGTACTTCAGCCAGGCTTCTCCTCAGAGCCCGAAGGGTTTCTAATGTACTTGTACGTGAAAGCTTTCATTCAAAGGGCAGGTTTTTTTTGCCTTTTCAAACAAATGTGTCGCTTCAAACTAAGCTCACGTATCCTGTAAGAGCGTTGACATTCAGTCCAAAAAGAGCCCTATTCCTGTTTCACAACTATAGCAACACATTTCTTTCTCAAGTTTATTGACATTTTCTTCTTTGTCTTGAACAAAGGAAACATCTGCAACATAGCTCAGGTGTTGGAGAACTTTATCACCATTTCATCTCCACACACTGGAATTAAAATCACGCAGACAAAGAGAGTCAGATTGTGACAGTAATGAGGGCTGCGGGCTGCGGTGCAGGTGATGTAGCATCACATCCATCCACTGAAACATGCTATGGATTAGATTCACTCCGACAAAGTCCCTTTCCACTTCAACCAGCCACTTATTCTGGTTTTATAAGATGAGCAAAGAGGATGACACTTCAGAGAGCATATGCACCCCTTTTCGCACATCCCTATATTACTCTTTCATGCACAAAAATATCAAGAGAGAGGAAGAAAGATCTTTGTCTTCTAACTTATTCTGATGGCGTATATTCTCCCCATCAGTCACATGTGGGTGCTAATCCTCTGCTACGCTGCTGCAGGAGATAGAAAAAAAAGAAGATGTGAGGAACTGTAAGAGATGGAGGAAGAGGTGGGGTCAAAAAAATGTGACAAATTTGCATTCAGGAAGAAAGTTTGAGAGCAAGGGATGAATCGTTGATGGATGAACCATTATTAGCTCAAAGGTTAGTCAGAGGGAAAATAAAAAAGGGACTGAAAAGGAGGGTGGAGCAAAAAAAATAAAGTGATCACTGCTCTCAGGTGGTGTTTGGCTCAAAAGCTGGACAGTCTTCTTGACCTAGTCGAGATCTGGATTCAACACCTTCCACTTTATTCTCCAGGATGACAGACAAAGTCACAGCCCGCCCTCAGATCAGAACCTGCTAGAAGGCAAAGAAGGTGATGAAAAAATGGTGCCTATGGTGAGCTTTAGAGAGCAGGTCACACTGCTTTTGATGCTTAAGCAATAAATATTCAAAAGCTGTCAGATGTTTCACAGTCTCATTGACTTACTTTTTGACATTTGCTTCTTATGAGATGCTGTCTTTGAGTCTGATTTCCTGCTAATGTTAAGGCCTTAATATGTTTCTTATGATGACAGATTCTACTGTATGTGTTAGACAAATGATCTGTTATTTACTTTGACTGTAACTCACTAGAGGAAACTTCCAAAATAAATTAAAAAAAAAAAATCAATTAAATAAAAATAAAAGAGGCCTAGTATACAGAGTCTACAAGGTTCAAAAGTCAAAATTAAAGACATAGGATATCAAATCAAACCTAGATCTTTAAAATTGGATACAGATAACACGACAAAAGCTTGCAAAATATATACATACAATTACGTCTACTGAAGATAACAGTAGCGGACCGTTCTTTTCACAACGCGTCCGTGTTCTCCATTTTTACCTTAATTTTTTTAAAGTTATACAACTATCCTCCGCAGGGTGGCTGGGCTCTCACTCAGAGATTGGGCGAGGAGCTCTGCCATCCAGGAGGAGCTCGGTGTCGACCCGCTCCTCCTCCAGGTCAAGAGGAGCCAGATGGGGTGGTTTGGGCATCTGGTTAGGATGCCCCCCGAGCGCCTCACGGACGAGGTGTTTCGGGCACGTCCCAACGGAAGGAGACCAAGGGGCAGACCCCGGACTCGCTGGAGAGACTATGTCTCACAGCTGGCCGGGGAACGACTTGGGATCCTTCCGGGTGAGCTGGAGGATGCAGCCGGGGAGAGAGAGGCCTGGGCTACCCGTTTGAAGCTGTTGCCCCCACGACCTGACCCCGGAACAAGTGGAAGATGACGGAACGGAACGACTATTTTGCAGTATTGCATGAATAAAGGAAACGTTCAATCACCATTGACTTTGTGTTAAAGAGAGAAGGCAGAAAACATTCTGAAGGTCTTTACTTTTTTATTTAATTTTACTCACTCTACACCACAGCAGGCTGCCAAAACGACGACAATGTGGGGTTAGGTGTCTTCTTGGGACCGTAGACGTGCGCTCAGTGGAATGCGAACTTGCGGTTGACTTCCGGTCCACGGGCGAACGCTCTAACCACTAAATTACAATCTCCCCGCCTATAAGCACAAGTAGCAATTTTCACTTTTGGGACTGGAGAAAAAACTCTTCATTATTGCCTTTATGGAAACTATGCTCATTTTATTCTAACCCACAACAAAAGATGGTAGAATTGTGAAATACATTAATACAAAAACCCATGTTTGAAAGATGTACATCCATCGGAAAAGCCAATAAGTAAATTCCAAACCACTTGGAAATATTTTATAAATATTGACAGCAAAAATATAAAATTGACATTAGTTTTGATGCTGATGTTGGTTTGGTGCCAGCAGTGATTTACACATACTGTATACTTGTATGTACTGTTACAACATACATATATAAACACGTGATTATATGTGTCTTCAAATCCGAAACCATAGCCCTCACCTGGAGAAGGGTGGAAGTCCACCTCAGGGTTAGGGCAAGAGTCCTGCCCCAAGTGAACGAGTTTAAGTAATCCGGGGCTTGTTTGCAAGTCGGGGAAGGTAGGAGCAGGAGATTGGCAGATGAATTGGTTCGGCATCTGCAATATTCAGGTCGCTTCATCGGCCCGTCATGGTAAATAAAGAGACGAGCCGAAAAGCAAAGCTCTCGATTTACCAGTCGATATACGTTCCCACCGTTACCAAGGGTCACCAGGTGTGGATGACCAATGTGGCCGAAATGAGCTTCCTCTACAGGGTGGAGAGATAGAGTGAGAAGCTCTGCCATCCGGGAAGAGTTTGGAGTAGAGCCGTTGCTCCTGTGGGTCGAGAGAAGCCAGACGGGATGATTCGGGCATCTGGCTAGGATACCTCCCGAAAGCCTCGTTGGTGAGGTGTTTTGGGCACGTCCCAACGGGAGGAGAAAACGGAGGTAAGACCCAGAGCCGATGGAAAGATTATGTCTCACAGCTGGACAGGGAATACCTCAAGATCCTCCCAGCTGAGCTGGAGGAAGCACTTGGGATGAGAGAAGCCTGGGTTTCCCTTCTGAAGCTGTTGCCCCCATGACTCGTCCCAGATGAGCGGTAGACAACGGAACGGATTACATTGCTTTATTTTTTCATAGATTATAGCTTTATGGTTTTAAACACAGTTCTACTTTTCCAATTTCTCGTTCTAGAAGGCGTGTTGTGTCATTGGAACCTCTGGAGATGTTAGCGAGTGTACTTAAATCCCATTTTCACTTGAGAATGGGCCAATAAAAATCATTTTGATTGTGTCAGAAAACAATCTGTGCCCATCAGCTGTAAATTCTTTACCGCAGACATTCAGCCCATTATGTCAGACTTGGGCTGTTCAGCTGGGACACATCACAGCATCATTGAGCAGCAAACTGCAGGCCTTACTCTAAAGATGTTCTGTCTTTTTATCAAAGAGAGAGGGAAAGAAAAAAAGAAGTCTCTACACAACATACCAAATAACTGATCGAACAAGAAAATATTATTTCTGAATACCAGGGCTAAAAACATCAGGCACCCAAAACCAATTACTGTTGGTCAATGAAACAAGACAAATTATTTTAGTTGCATGTTTAATGAACAGATGCTCTTTACGTTGTGCAAGGTTTACTCAGAACATCAGTCGGAAAGACAATCTAGCTGTTCTTAGTCCGTCCTGATGTATCCTCCCTATCAGTTGTCACGCAGCCCATTAAACACCCCAGTTCCTCTTGACCACTGAGCTCCTCACAAGCACCTCCATCATTATTCCAGGTTGGTTTTCACAGAGGAGCAGATTGCGTGGGAAGTGTTCCTAGATCTCCCTCCACATACGGCACAGGAAAAAAGAAGCAGACAAAGACCTCTCCAAGATGAATGAAAGTCAGTAAATGTAGAGAAAGAATTTTAGGCATCACATAGGGTTTCATACTGTATATCAGTGCATAGCACGGGATTTCAGAGGTTTAAATTTTCAACCTGAATGGATGACTTTATGTTGTTAGATGATGGTAACAGCTTCCCAAAGCTTTGCTGAGAAGAAGGTTGGAATGACGATGATTCATCATATCCTTATGATAAAAAAAGATTGTTTCTAAAAGGTGTGGTAGAACAGACAGTGGGTGGAAAATTGGTTACTAAAACCTTGCAATAAAGAAATCTAGCTATGATGTCTTCAGACAAGAATAAACCAAATTTATGAAGTCAACTAGTTTTCCATGAATGTCTAAGGTGTTTTTTGGATTTCGCTAAAAAAACAAAACAAAACAGTGATTGACTGAATAAATGCATAAATGGAAAGCGACTGCAGCCACGGTTTATGCTCTGTTGGGTTTTTTTTTTTTCAGTTCTGTCTTCCTGTGCAGCAGCTTTAAAGATTCATCTCTGACTTGGAACATGATCTGTTTTCCAATCGGCCTGAGATTCTCTGAGAATGTATTTGAGATGTAAATCCTGATTGTAGCTATCTCACCCCATTCTAGCAACCTCGAAGAAAATCTGAACTTTTTTTTCTTTCTGCAACAACTCTTGTTTTTGTGTTTTCAGCCGTAGGGAGATGTTGTTTGGTTGATAGCGCCAGCAGGAAATTGATAAGCAAATGGTGTTTAAAAACAGATTCCATTCAAGAATATGAATGCAGTTGTTTTCAGACATTTTAGGTGAGTGTCTATAAATGTCACATGTAAATGATGAATTATTCACTGACTTGTAGGTCTGCTGAAGTCTTGTAGTGTGAGATAAGTCATGAATAAACCAAACAGAGAAGGAAGCGTCTTCCAAATATTTTCTTATCAGTGTGAATAAAAAGTACGAGACAAATCTGATTTGTGATAGTAAATTAAGTTTGCATCCCCATACAAAAGTGACAAACATGTTTTATGCATTTAGATGTTAATATGCTGCTACCTCAACGGGTTTTTATGGTGTTTCTTGACCATCTTGACTCAAATAAAGTTTTCAGGAAGGAATATAAACAATAAGTTTTTTCTCCAGATGATTATAACTGAGATCAGACCAAGTTGAAGGAACCTTTTCTCTGAAAAGTCTTGGTTAACTTTGTGTTTTCTGTCGGAATTTTTTACCTCGTACAAACGGGTTGCGTTCGCTTAACACTAGCTGAATGTCTTTTGCTTTAAAAAAATTGCCACTTACATTTTTACCAGATACACATGACAAGTAATACCCATCTTTTTCACCTCTAACAAGACTACCTGACAAATCTAACTTTCCCAAATCCCAAATCAATCAAATTTTTCTCTTGAATCTCTAAAACTCTTGGTTTTGTTGCCACAACAAACAATAAAGCTCAGGCAACTTCCACACATTGTCCTCTGCTCAACTGTTCCCATTAAAATGGACAATCAATTGACACATCTTAAGTTAATAGTTACAGTACAAAACATAATGGCTAATGTTAAAAAATTAACAGTGTTCAGGTGGAGGAGGCTACTTTCCATGAAGAATTAACTTGATATTAAGCTGATTAATGCTCTGCAACAACAAAAAAGTAAAATGATTAAGAATATGTCATTAGCCATTTTACTGAATATAACTTGTTTTTGACTCTTATCTATTTCTTAATGCAGAAACTTGCACCGAATTTGTGAAATTCTTTGAAACTCTGAAATCAATGTAAAAGCAGTGGAATGTTGCTGTTGTCATGACATGTGGACACAGAAGGAGGAGGAACCAAATGCAGGACAACAAAACAGGCAGTCCAATTTGAGTTATAAAGGAAAACAAAAAAAAAAAAAAAACACAGGATCAGAATAATGTCAGGCAGCCAGGAATACCTGGCTGGAATGGGCAGTAATGACCCAACAAGAATTTCAGGTAAAACTGCCTTTAAATAGGCACAAGGCTGACGACGCACAGCTGATCAGTATCAGGCCAATCATCCAGGTGTTCGGGACCAGGCTGGATTCTAGAAGAGGGAGGAAGGTCCAGGGCTCCCTCTGGTGGCAAAGTGAAGGGATCATGACAGCAGTCACAGGAAGATTGCCTGCCCTTACACTCAACACAATTGTAAATTAATTTGCTACAGTTAAAAAGAAGGGGACATTCTATTTACGATGTTAATCACGCACAGCTAGAGTTATGACAGCCACGGACATATCTGACGTGATCATGATGACAAGTATTTATTGCAGCTAGAAGGTGATCTCTCAGTAAATTGTGTTTAATTATTTCGAACACCTTTAGCTTCGAAAATTGGTCACTAATCTTCCTAGGGTCTACGGTAAACAACAGTTTGCCCCTCCAGGTAAAACTTCACCCTCCTAGGAACATCAAAATTCCAAAAACCACCACAGAAATTGTTCCACCAATTTCTTCAGGGAAGTCAACCTTCCAAATGTCTATGGAATTGCTGATAGCTGATTGGCTAAAAGATTGGTTTGATTAACAGGTTTTGTCGAGCCCATTTCATACATAACCACAAACAGGTATCATAAAAAAAAAACAGAAAACTGAAAATAGACACTACAGGAGACCATAATCAACAAACCCTGGATACACTTGCTCTGATTTTGAGCTTGTCTTTGTGCTGATGCTGCAGATGGAGGTACAGAAAGAATCAATATCATGAAGCCAATTCAAGTATAAATGACCCATTTCTTCAGTGTTTCGCTGACCATGTGAATCCTTTTATAGTCATCATTAACCATCCTCGGTTTGAGAGAATATGTCATATGAGCTGGTTTCATGAAGTGCAAGAGGATAAATTTCAACACAATGATGCTAATTTAGCATTTTAAAAGCTGTTTTGCTTGAACATTGAACCGACGAAAGATACAATTCTTCTCTTGTGCGCAGTTTTGTCAAACGTAGTGCTTATAGAAAAAAAAAAAAGAAGAATCAACAAAAAGCTATGAACGTTAGTGCAATGTGAAAATAAGATTGTACCAGCTTTTAGATTTGTAGTTGCAAATTTTATGTTTGCACTTCTCGACCAAACAGTCTTCTAGGTCTCTTCAGCACTTAAGTAAAAAACATAAGTAATTTAGACATTGTTTTTCAGGCTTGTAAAAATGACCCAAATGGTCAATTGAAGTCCATACCGGGCTTCAAAATTAGTGTTTATTTGATTGGATCTGATTGGAAATGAATAACTTGAACTTGGTTGCATTTTTGAAACAGTTATATTGCAGTGCAAATGCATTTCATACACATTACATTACAGTTTTAATTTGACTTGCCCACCATTGGTAGTATGGTTGTTGGTCTGACGTAAAAAAAAAAAATTGCCAGATGGTGTTAACAGAAAGACAACAGGAAGTTCACGAGCACTGTTTCTACCAAGCAGAATCCCATAGCTGTGAATCCAATCCAAGTAGATCCATTAAAGTGTGACATATTTTTACCATATCAAACAACAAAATCTAATTATAACTGAAAAAGCACAAAAGGTAGTAAACGCTGGGACCTAAATGGTTAAAACAGTCTGCATTTAACCTGAGTCTGCCCCTGATCCTAAAACAATGTAGTTCTCAAACAGAAAGTGACAAAATGTCTGTTGCTTTGAAACTCTAATTGGTCCTCACAACAGATCGGGGAGCCCAATCACTCACACTGCCTGACCCCGAGCACACTCTTGTTTCCTATTAGTTTTAATTGACTCTGTCTCCCTTCATGCGTCGACCTCCGCCCCAATCCCCCCTCCCTCTCTGACAGCTGCTGTCTGCGTGTCTCCATGGTGATGCCTAAAGCCTGCACAGGGGTGAAGGCAGCAGGAAGTGATGCCAGGAAGTTGGTAGTTTAGCCAGGTGGATGGAAGGTGACTCGTCAGGCTCAGCAGCTCGTCCCGTCCGGCGGCTGTCATGACGCCTGACCTCCTCCTGCTCCGAACATGACAGAAAGGATGGCTGAATGTCAGCTTAACTGCTCTGCCTGTCATGTCTGTCACGCCCGGTGATACAGGAAGTCATGTTTTCTGACTCGACTTGGAGCAGTTGAAGCATTTTTTTCTGTAAAAAGAAAGAAGGTGAAGGACATCCTCTTTAAACTTTTTCTTATTCCGCGCAGTGCTGCAGACTTCACTGTCACCCGGACGACGCATCCTGGCAGGTTTCTCTGTTCTTCACAAAGGTTTTAGAGGCAGAGGATGAGTTTGGACAGAAAAAATGGATTTTTATAGCATCTTTATTCTTTTCAATGGTGTACAGAAATTACAAATAGCATCACATCCTTTTCTAAATGTTCTAGACTTCTCAGACCTAATAAATAGATGGATCCCCTTTCACGATTGTGAATCAGAGAAGATATTCCGAAAAGCACCCTGCCATGAAGATTTCACCTGCTCTTTAATTATTCATGAGGCTGCTGAGGGGTAGACATTGGGCTAAACTGAGCTAGATAACCAAGTATGCAGACATTTTGCTACCTGTTACTCATCTATGTGCAGGACTGGCCATGTATTGCAGACCGCTGACATGTTTCCCCCAGATACAAGCAGATCTTCATCTCCAGGGAGACTTAGCCATTCTCTGTGTGAACACTGTCCCTGTCTGACTCTGCTTTATGCATCCACCTGGACATGCTCCAACACTGTTTTTGTTTCTTAAAGAGAATTTTCTTAAATTAGCCTCAGTTCTTGCAGGCACGAGACTTCATCTTAAGCACCTGGCTCAGAAGCTGCTAGAGTCATTTCTTCAAAATATGAACAAATTGTTTTATGGAAGGCATTAAAACCCTAAAATAGAAAAGGTTGAATTAGAGTGGATTATGCTTGATGTTCTTGAAGTGAATGGTTCTATTATAAAAAATAAACATTGGATAGTGGATAGTGGATAGCACAGTGGGCTCGCAGCCAAAAAGCAGGGGTTGAATCCCGGATGTGGATAGGGCTTGGTACACTGGCCTTTCTGTGTGGAGTTTGCATGTTCTCCCCAAGTATGTGTTCCTCTGGGCACTCTGGTTTCATCCCACCCTCCAAAAACATGCATGTTAGGTTGATCGGAAGCTACAAAGTGAATGAGGTTGTGTGTGGATGGTTGTGTGCGTGTGGTACTGTACCGTGCCTCTCGCTTTGATTCAGCCCGGATTGTTCTGGCACACCCCCCACCAAAAATAAGTGTTTCAGAAGATGAATTATTTTTTTTAAAGCCACTCAAACATTGCTTCCCATGTTTATCCTTTCAGTTAAAATGCTGAGAACAAATAACATATGATAATGTAAAAATAGCTAATAATTTCTTTTTTTTTTAAATAAAAATATGGATTTTTCTTATTTTTGACAGGAATAACCCACATTTAAAAATCTCCCCAGTTCTCTTTGGGGTTTATGAGACATTATTTTTGTTGATATTTTCCCTTTCATACTATTTTCTGTATTTGCTCAAAATTAATTTTATAAAAAAATAACAGACCCTCGTCAAAAGCCTAAAGATTTCTTCATTTAACTATCCAATTAATTTTTTTCGCAGTCCCCATCATTAAATTAAAGCAACCACAACCAAAATAAATAAATAAAATATTTTGATCTTAATTTGATTTTGTTACTTTAATTAATTTAGAAGAATTGTGATGTGCGTGCATGTACTTCAGAAAATTTTTTTTTCACTCTTTCTTTTTACGAGTCCTCTTTTTATTTGTGCGTAATGGAGTTTTAATGATGCTGTTGGTGAGGTCGGATGAGAGCAGCATTAAGTGCACACCTGAGCTGTAATGAAGGCAGCATGGTTCTCTTAATGTATATCAAGGAAGCTTCAACTTCGTGAGAAAGAAATTTTCATCCATATGGTTAAAGGCCCACATTAGGAAGTTAATAGCTATACAAGCTTCTAAGCATTAGTACAACTCTGAAGGATGCTGTACTCTTGTAATTTCCTCCCTCCGTGGAAAAAAATTAAAGAAAACAGTAATAAAGCAAACGATTATCTTTCGGGTTATTCAAGTTTTGTTTTCATTGTATGGCTGTTTTTCCCATTTGGACACAGAAAAAAAACAATACCGACTCATTCCGACTCATGAAATATTTTTTTCTGAAACTCAAAAAGCCACCAGGGCTCCACCATAACGCAGGTAATTACCCTTTTTCCAATAAGTCTGACACACCTGCAGAACATAGCGACTGCTAAAGCCACAGGTGGCTCAGAAAAAAGGGCTCCAATTTAATGAAATTCTTTTATAGTTCTTTTTCTGGCTAATTAGTGGAAACCTTTGATTTGAATATAAACACATTTGGAGAACGAAAGAAGTGAAGGCAAGAGTTGCTTTTTTCACTTATTTTACAACCTGGGCCTTAACTTATCAGTTTAAAATAAATCTATTATTTTCTGTCAACTAGAATCAGCCTATTTAGGAATCCATTATGTCTCATTTATTTTTAATATTAAGTTTATTGGTCTGTGATTCCAAAATAAAAGTTAAGGTTTTTTTTTTTTCCCAGCAATATATATACCATTTTTCTTGCCTGCTTCGTCCCGCGTGTGTGGCTTTGCTGTAAATTCAATTGAATCCTACCAGAAGTTCTATTGATCACAGAAAACAACTAAACCAGCACAAAGACAAACACTTCAGAACAGCATGAGTTTACAGAAACAACAGCAAAAACCGAACATTTTCCAGTTTTGGCTATATATACTGTATATATATTTTTTAATATTTCAGTGTATGTTAAAACCACTGTAGAATTTTTTTCAAAGGAAATGTGTGTAAGAATTGCAGAAATCTGCTGTTAAAAATTGTTTGAAAATGACTGTAAAATGTCAAGCATGATTAACAATGGTGGTTGAGTGAATTGAGTGACCTTCAAATTCAGCACTGACCATTTTAGAGGTAACTACTTTAACACATTGTACATGTGTACTAGGTATTTGTACATCTATTCATCCACATTTCGGTTCAGAACTACCCAAAATCAAAGTGACAAAAAATTCAATTCAGTCTCATTGGAGTGCTAAAACATTTTCCTCTGAAATATATCATTTTCCTTCTCCTTAACTCTAAACGTAAAGACATGATTATTTTCTTTAATGATTATCTGATTTGGTCTTAGTTTAAATTAGTTTTCTCTTTTCTGTAATTTTTTGCCAAAAATAAAGTTGAGTAAAAAACAAACATCTATCATTCCGATCTTTCAAAAAATAAAAACCCGAGGGCCCAAACAACTACTACAAACATCCTTCACCTGAATAGTGCTGATAAGAGTAAGAGAGGAAAAAAAAAAACTTTATTTAAGCAATGGATGCATCCAAACCCCTAAAAGATGAATCAGACATCATCTAATAAATAACATATATTGGAGCAGGAAAACAAATTAATCTTGAGGACTAAAAACTGTTGTGTAGGAGAGGGAATGAGGAGGATCCAAATGCAGGTTTAACAGTTTATTAAGTGTTGAACAAAGGAATCCACAGCAGAGAGATAACGGCTTCAGGCAGTGCTGGATGGCCAAGAGGAAGGGCTGAAGGTTCCTGTGAGGAGAATAAGAAAATCAGTCTGATATCAAAATTTGACTCAGCTTAGAGGTTGTCAGTTTACCACTAGAATCGTTGAAGACCTGACAGAGACTGTGGGTGACACCAGGTCTTTTATAGCCACCGGTAAGTCTGTGCAGCTGGGAGCAATCAGCCAATCCTCCCGTTAGAAGCCATCCAGCACCTGTGAGTTTTGGGGGAGAAAAAAAAACAAGCAGGCCTAAAAGGCCTCACACCACAGTACCCCCCCCTCTACGGACGCCACCTGGCGGACCACCAGGCCTGTCCGGAAAGCGGCGGTGAAAGTCCCGGACCAAGCCAGGGTCCAGGATCGCTGAACGGGGCACCCAGCACCGTTCCTCCGGGCCATAACCCTCCCAGTCCACGAGGTACTGTAGACCCCGACCTCGGCGACGAACATCCAAAAGACGGTTGACCGTGTACGCATCCGAGCCGTCGACAAGGCGAGGAGGTGGAGGGGGAGCAGAAGGAGGCTGGAGGGGACTGGTAGAAACCGGTTTGATCTGAGAGACGTGGAACACAGGATGTACCTTCATGGAAGAGGGCAGGGCGAGCTTTACCGAGACCGGGTTGACCAGCCGCAGGATCCGGAAAGGGCCAATGAAGCGGGGTGAAAGCTTGCGAGACTCTGCCCTGAGGGGAATGTTCCTGGTAGACAGAAGGACAGACTGACCAACCTGATATGCTGGGGCTGGCTGACGGTGGCGATTAGCTTGGCGCCGAGCCCGGCCGCAGGCCTGTTGGAGGGCCCTCCTAGTTTTCCTCCAGATCCGACGACACCGTCTGATATGGAGCTGCACCGAAGGGACGGCCAGCTCCTGTTCCTGATCCGGGAACAATGGGGGTTGGTAACCCAGAGAAGCCTCGAACGGGGACAATCCTGTGGAGGAACTAACTTGGGAATTATGGGCATACTCAATCCACGGGAGATGAGACGACCACGTGGACTGAGCAGAGGCCAACACGCACCGTAATGTGGATTCCAGGTGTTGGTTAGCCCGCTCCGACTGGCCGTTGGATTGGGGGTGGAAACCAGATGACAAGCTGACGGAAGCCCCCAGCGCCTTACAGAAGGACTTCCAAACAGCTGATGTGAATTGCGGACCCCGGTCAGAGACTATGTCCAGAGGGATACCATGCAGACGGAACACATGGGTCACCATGAGCTGGGCAGTCTCCAAGGCTGAAGGGAGTTTAGGAAGAGGCACCAGATGTACAGCTTTGGAGAATCGGTCCACAATCGTGACCACAACAGTGTTACCTTCTGAGGGAGGGAGTCCGGTCACAAAGTCCAGTGCGATATGGGACCAGGGACGACTGGGAACCGGTAGGGGATGGAGCAGCCCCGCAGGAGGACGATGAGGGACCTTGCCCCGGGAACAGGCAGAACAGGCAGCGACAAAATTCCTAGTGTCTGCCTCCATCGTTGGCCACCAGAACCGCCGCTGAAGAAGCGCCATTGTACGGCGAATCCCAGGGTGACAGGACCACCGGGATGCATGTGCCCATAGGAGAACCTGGGAGCGGGCAGAGGATGGCACATACGAACGGTTAGCTGGGCCAGTACCTGGGTCCGGATCATGCTGCAGACCATCCCTTATTGCAGTCTCGATCTCCCAAGTGATTGCCCCAATGACGCAGGAGGGGGGTAGAATGGGCTCCGGCTCCGATCTGGACTGATGACCATCATGCAGGCGGGAGAGGGCGTCAGGTTTGGTATTGCGGTTGCCCGGCCTGTAAGTGAGGGTGAAATTAAAGCGTGTAAAGAACAGCTGCCACCGGGCCTGTCGAGAGTTGAGTCTCTTAGCTGCTTGGATGTAAGCCAGGTTTTTGTGGTCTGTCCAGACCACGAATGGGTGTTCTGCGCCCTCGAGCCAGTGCCTCCATTCCTCGAGTGCCAGTTTGACTGCGAGCAGTTCTCTATTCCCCACATCGTAGTTTTGTTCAGCTGCAGAGAGACGCTTAGAGAAAAAGGCACAGGGATGGAGTTTGCCATCCTCCTGATGGTATTGGGACAGCACAGCACCCACCCCTGAATCCGAGGCGTCCACCTCCACAATAAACTGCCTCAAGGGGTCGGGCTGGACCAGAATGGGGGCCGAGGTAAACCTCTTTTTAAGCTCAGTGAATGCACCCTCTGCTTGGGGAGACCAAACGAACGGTCTGGCTGTGGAAGTAAGCTGGGTAAGGGGAAGAGCTACCTGACTGTAATTGCGAATGAAACGCCTGTAAAAATTTGCAAAACCCAGAAATTGTTGTAGTTTGCGACGGGTGTTGGGTCGAGGCCACTCAGCCACCGCGCTAACTTTTTCGGGGTCCGGGCAAACCTGCCCAGTGTGTACAATAAAACCAAGGAAGTTGACGGACTGAGAATGGAACTCGCACTTCTCAGCCTTTACAAACAGACGATTCTCAAGGAGTCGCTGGAGTACCGCACGGACATGGACGATGTGCTCCTCAACAGTGGGCGAAAAAATAAGAATGTCGTCCAGATAAACAAAGACAAAACGATTAAGGAAGTCACGGAGCACATCGTTAATGAATGCCTGGAAGACTGCGGGAGCGTTAGTTAACCCGAAAGGCATGACCAAGTATTCGAATTGGCCCAGGTGGGTGTTGAACGCCGTCTTCCACTCGTCCCCCTCCCGCATTCGGACGAGATGGTAGGCGCAACGCAGATCGAGTTTTGTAAAGACCCGGGCTCCCTGAAGTAGCTCGAACGCCGAATTAATGAGGGGCAACGGGTATTTGTTGCGAACGGTGATGTTATTAAGACCCCGATAATCGACGCACGGACGGAGGGAACCATCCTTCTTACCCACAAAAAAGGACCCCGCTGCTATGGGTGCCGAGGAAGGGCGGATAAGCCCCGACGCTAGGGACTCATTGATGTACTTCTCCATTGCCCCCCTCTCTGGAGCAGACAGATTGTACAGGCGACTGGCGGGTAAGGTTGCCCCAGGGAGGAGGTCGATGGCGCAATCATATGGCCGATGAGGCGGGAGAGATTGTGCCCTCTCCTTACTGAAGACCTCTTTGAGGTCATGATACTCTGCCGGGATAGACGCAACGTCCACCGGGTCGATTGAGCCTACCGTGTCGGAAGAGACGGTTGTCACGGCAGATTGGAGGCAAGTTGCATGGCACTGATTGCTCCACCCGACGATACGCCGGTTTTGCCAGTCGACCTGTGGATTGTGCAACCTAAGCCAGGGGAAACCTAACACAAGGGGTGAGCCGGGTGAAGAAATAACGTTAAACGAAAGGTGCTCACGGTGATTACCCGATACCACCATCTCCAACGGGGAGGACTGGTGGGTCACCCTGGTGATAACGTGTCCATCGATCGCTGTGGCATTAATGGGTTCTCCGAGTGGTTGGGACTGGAATCCACACTGACGGAGAAAATCTGCGTCGATGAAGTTGCCGTCGGCCCCGGAATCCACCAACGCTTCGACCGGAAAAGAAGAGGAACAACCAGAGGTTAGTGTCACAAGAATCATAAGCCTAGGGGTACCATGACATCTAGTTGTGCCCACCCGTAACCCTAGGTCTACCGGTGGGCCCCGTCTTTTGGGCGACAAGGGCAAGCTGAGAGTAAGTGACTTCTCGACCCGCAATAGAGACACCTCCCTTCTTTTAGTCTAACCTCTCTTTCCTTTTTGGTTAGATGCATCTGTCCCAACTGCATTGGTTCTGTGGAAGGCTGCTCAGCCTCTTGTGGAACAGATGCAAATGCCCTAGGTGGGGGGCAGACCGAGGAAGGCTGTCGATGGCTGTGAACTGGAGTAGGGTGTAGGGCCCGGGTGGTATTTTCATATCGTTTCTCTCTTTGACGATTGTCTAACTGTATTGCCAGCGAAATGAGTTCCTCCAATGTGGATGGGGTCCCCCTGCCAGCTAGCTCATCCTTCAGAGGATCATTCAGGGCATTTAGGAACACCCCTCTTAGTGCCTTCTGTCCCCAGCCAGCCTCTACTGCTAGGGTCCGGAATGAGATGGAGAACTCCGCCACAGATAGAGTTCCCTGGGAAAGGTGGAGTAGACGCTGGGAGGCATCTCCAGCCCGGTCCGGCACCTCGAACATGGTTCTGAATAAACTCAGAAAATCAGATGTTGAGCGATCAGCCAGGGGGGCTGCCGCGTCTTCGGCCTCGGCCCACTCCAGTGCCCTGCCCCGAAGAAGACCCACAATGTACAAATTCTTAACTTTGTCTGATTCGAAAGTCCGCGGTCTTAGAGCAAAGACATTTGAACACTGCAAGAGGAACCCACGACATTTCCCCAGGGTTCCATGGAAAGGTTCCGGGTCCGTAATATGGTGGTCCATGAGTGGGCTGGGCATAGCTGAAGGAGGTGCCGAGGCTGTGGACAGAAAAAGAGAACTTAGATTATTTACTTTGTCTGTTAAAGCCTGTAACTGTGTTTTTAATTGAGTATTTTCGTCCATAAGGGCCTTTATGGCCTGTTGTTGTTGTCCCAGGAATATTCCTTGTCGGGTCAGAATCTCTGACACTGAGGGTGATGCAGAACCCGCTGGATCCATTCTGGTCAGGTCTTCTGTTGTGTAGGAGAGGGAATGAGGAGGATCCAAATGCAGGTTTAACAGTTTATTAAGTGTTGAACAAAGGAATCCACAGCAGAGAGATAACGGCTTCAGGCAGTGCTGGATGGCCAAGAGGAAGGGCTGAAGGTTCCTGTGAGGAGAATAAGAAAATCAGTCTGATATCAAAATTTGACTCAGCTTAGAGGTTGTCAGTTTACCACTAGAATCGTTGAAGACCTGACAGAGACTGTGGGTGACACCAGGTCTTTTATAGCCACCGGTAAGTCTGTGCAGCTGGGAGCAATCAGCCAATCCTCCCGTTAGAAGCCATCCAGCACCTGTGAGTTTTGGGGGAGAAAAAAAAACAAACAAGCAGGCCTAAAAGGCCTCACACCACAAAAACTAAAGTAAAAATTGTAAAATCATTTCAGTTAAGTGATAAAACCTTGACAACAAATCTAAAAAAACATCCAATAAATGTAAGGTTTCAGTTGGTGAAAGTATGAAATCAAAAACTTATCTCTTAGACCAGCGGTGATAAAAAAAGTTTGAAGCTAGTAAGTCAAAAAGAGCTACAAACAATACATATATGAATATTTAGTTATAAACATTGCACATTCTACATCTTATGTTATTGACGGTTCATCTACGTATGTTGACATTTTATGCTTGAAATACACATGTATTTTATGCTGCCATGTCATTCTGAAAACTTGATCATTTTTTTGCATCATTGACAAATTTGAGTAACTATCGGTTGACTTTATTTGTTGTTGCAAAACCTGCAGTTTTACAAGAATTTACCCAGAACGCAAGGGGAACTTTGTTTTTTTTTAATATACTTTATCAATGCCTTCCCGGGAAATTTGTGTGCTGCATTAGACCGCAGCAGGCTGCCACTTATGACAGCGCCAATGGTGGGAGAAACAAGGGGTAAGGTGTTTTCTCCAAGGACATGAACTCAGTGGGATGTGAACTCACGAACTTCCGGTTAACTTTCACTCCGCGGGCAAATGCTCTAACCACTGAGCCATGGTCTGTGTCACCGTTTGTGATCTCACAAAGAATGTGAGGAATAAGAAAGGAAATTCATCTAAAATGGAACACAATATTACTTTTTTCTTAATGTTCAAAATTGAGTCAGAGGAATCGTCCTCTTGCATTAAGTAACTTTGGTGGAGCGATGGCCTCTGCTGTTCTTTTTTTTTTTTTTTTTTGGAAGGCAGCGTATGAAAAAGAGCTGCAGAGAGGAAGAATCTGATATGCTGTGCTGTTTGGTTGTTATGGTTACAGAAGACAAGTCAACAGGTGAAGATTTTTCATTAAAACAGCCCTAGTTGCTAGTAGATGAAATAACAAAATCTCCTGCATAAGATAAATAATAAGTTAACATCTATTTGTTTAACGTCTAACATCATAAAATCTACTAATGGTTTGTTTTTTGTTGTTGTTGTTTTTTTCAGAGCTGCCGGTCCATTAAGGTCAGAATCAAGAGCCTCCTTGACTTAATCACATTTTCTCTCTTTAAAAAACAACACTTATAAATTTTTTGTTGACTTTATTAATTTAATGTATGTGCATATAGTGCCTTTATTCAATGAGATCATTGATATTCTGAAAACAACTCTCTGAGATTCTATCGTCGTGAAGAACGGATTTGAAAGTCAGGGTTGGAAAAAGTTATTTCTGATTAGAAAACTTGACTTGTGGTGATATTTTTTATCTTTTCTAACAGAAAGTTGAAAATGTTAAGTTCCAACTTGATTTTATGTCAGACGCACTGGTGTGTAGTAATTCTATACTTATCTTTCTGTTTCGTCTTCTATTGTCACCTCTATTGTCACTGTCTATTGTCTTCTATTGTCACTGTCAGGATAAGGATTGTCACTTATCCTTAATGTGGTTGCGGTGGGTTCCTGAGTCTATCCCAACTGATTTCAGGTGAAAGGCAGGATAGACCCTGAACAGGTCGCCTGATGCGAGGCTTCACCCACACAGACAACCATTCACACACACCGCTCAGTTTATAATGGTGTTTGGTTGCTGAATTAAACATTTTCTTCTTTTATTGATGAAATGTTGTTATCGTAACGATATTTCAAATAAATGTTCCAGAAAACATCTAAGTTGCTAATAGTTCAGATGTACAATTTGGGGAGTAATTATTCTCCTAAAAGGCAAATGTTTTCCTATAAAATCTGTACCTGGGTAAATGACTCTTTTCTTTTTTTTTTTTTTTTAGTAAACATTATAACAACAAAAAGCTCTGTAAAATGTTCAGGAGCTACGCTGTGAGTTACCGATTAGAAAGTACAAAACTTCCAAAGAACCTCCTGATACCTCTAAGCTGTATCAGCCTCTAAGAAAGCAAGAGCCACTTCCCATGATAGTTATCAGTTGGGACAAAGTGCATCTCCTTGTGAGAGGTGTGTTAACAGCACTTGATAGCAGCAATTACTGTCAAACAACCTAGTGATTCTCAGAGTGAAACACAGCCGTTTCATGTCTCTTCCCGTTTGATGGGACTTGTATTCTCTGTGGGAATCACTACTGAATGGCAGGAGTACAACAGAAATAATACACTTGCGAAAAGATTTAAAAAAAAAATCAATGACGATGAAAATAAAACATACGAAAAATGTGTTGGAACACTGAAATCAATTTATCAGCACCAAAACTTTAAGAGTTGTGACAAGATGGAAACAATGTGAACAAACTCAGAGTACATGTGAACAAGATACTGTTTGTATATCTATATATTTGCAAAATATATAGATTTTTTTTTTTTTTTAAATAGTTGGGAATAACTAACCGAACACTGGCAACTAGGGGCTTTTAGTTCTCAGAAATTCCCGACAAGAAACATGTGCCTATCAGTGACCTAGCACACAATTGTTGACCAGGGATGACATATTTATCATCATACTAATGTCTAGAAAATGTATCATTAGAAGGAAGAAGACACCAAAACATAGCATGTATTTTTTAATTTTGAGGCTAATTTTCTGCATACATCATGACGCTGGATTGTCGTTAGGTAAATTGGCAATCCTATAGTTTGAGGTTTGCTGGTTTATTTCCGCGCCTAAAACTCATGCCAGTATGTCCATGAGAAGAGATTTAATCCCCAATTGCTTCTATAGGGTTGTGACTAACATCTTGCATGGTTTCTACCACCATGAGTGGTAAATGAGGGATGGAACTACATTCGAAAAGTATTTCGAGCACTGTTCCGGGCGGAAAATAACTTTGTAAGTACTGTCCATTTACCCTAATTGGTCAAGGACACAAAATGTTTCAATACCGTATGTCACGCTAAGGCCTTACTCTTGGAGGCCACCATTGTGGTAAATGCTCATGAGAAGGTTCAGGACTTGGTTCAGTTTAATGTTTTTTCCTCGAATCTACATATTCTAGTTGGCATCACCATTTTTTGTTCACATGGTGGGGATTTTCTAAAAGCTTGCTGCACACAATATTTTCTAAATGAGCAACATGGAATCTAGAAGCAGAGGCAAATAGAAACAAGATCAGATTGAGTCCTACAAATTTGCTATCAAAAAGGTTTTTGCACAGAAAAAAATGATTTGCTGATGTCTGCAGTTTATCTATTATAAAATTAATTCTATTCCTTACCACAGCTGTAACCAGTGAAGATAGATTTGAGTAATTTGCATTGAAATAAAACTCAATACTTCACTCTCACTGAGGCTGTACATTTACTGTTCTCATGGGATTCATATTTGATCAAATCCCACAGTTTGATTGGACACTTTATTTGTTGTTTTGTGTAGATACTCTCACTGTGTCAGAACAGAATGTGGTTCAGTATCCATTTTTTTTGGCAATAAAGTTCAGCTTGGAAGTGAGTTTAAACTTCATTTTGAAGAAAGACATCAATTTATTTAAAACCAATGTGATAGAAGAAACATCAAGGGGATAAAACTGTCACTGTTATCATCACCAATACATCAACTTGACTTTGGATACAACATGGTGCAACCTGCCAAGGAGAAATGCTAATTTGGGTAATTATAAAGCGTAGATGCTATCCTGCTATCCTGTGATGTGAACCACAAATGGATGCGGATAGAGGTGCCACTTTGGCATCCATAATTACATGTTACCATTCTGCTGTAGATAAGTGCATTAAATGGGAGATTGTCTGAGGCTACCTGGCTGTTTGCTGCACCAAGGTCTCTTCCATAAAACCCATTAGCTTCAGTGTGAGATTGCACGGAGAGTGCCTGTTAAAATCAGACGCAGTTTTCTCACGTTGACCCTTAATGTAGCTTGCATGTGTCGAGGGCTTCAGATTACGACAGTCAGTGAGCAGTGATTACATGACCATCTTTAAATAACAAAAGCATAAAGCTGGCATTTGGTAATGTGTCTGTGCTGGTTTGTCTGGGAAAGTATGGTTACGTGCATGTGTGGTCCAGACCACCAAAGAGCAGCAATTTATAACAGAGGCTTGGCAGGAGAAAGCATAAAGAGTACTTTATCTTTGCTGTTTGGTGGAAGCAATTTTTCCTGGAGATGTGGTAAATTATGACTCAGGTCCAACTGCATTGCTTCTTCTAAAAGTACCCTTTTTATTCAGATAATTGGATTTTCTCTTTACAAAAAAAATAAGCTCCCCAGGATGTTATAGTTGATAAACTTGTACGTAATTTCTTTTTGCTTTGGTACAAAAGTCAGAAAGTTCCATGAATGTTTTCTTATTGTAAAACATTACTAGAGGAATATTGAGCATCTGTTTATCATGAATAATAAAAAATTTGGCCTTTGCTAATGAACTTTACATAAACAATTTAGGTGTCAAAAAAGAAAACCGAAGAAATGCAGTCAATGACACTTAAAAAAGAAAAAAAAAGAACAATTGACTTTTGGAGGTATTAGAGATGCAATGAAGTTAGTAATGAGTGCATTTTTAAAAACGAGATAACTTTTTGATTGAAATAAATAGTTTGAAAATGTAATATTTTCCATACTTGAGGCTGCTGGCCTCGCAACCAGACTTTGGACAAACTGGAAGACAACCGTATGATAAACTGATCACATTACTCTAACAAGCAGAATTGATCTAAATCAATTCTGTCCATAATTTCTTTGGTAAAGACGGAAGTAAAGTAGTTTATTGACCTGTACTTGCTTCAGCTTCTTTCCTCACCTTTACTCTGAACGGTCAAAGTGGGCCACAGTCATGTTTCCTCTCACTATTCTTTCAGCTTGTTGAATTGATCAGACTAAATCTGTACTAGACCATCATAAACAACACAATGTAGTCTGTGATTGTTGGCTCGAGAGTATCATGTCCCAGGACGCTTGACCTCAGGAGGGTCTCTGTAAGAATGCATACATCATTCAGTCTTTGTTGAAGAGACCCTCTTAAGTGGATGTTTTCACCTTGTCAGAGAAGCAGTAGCAGCTGCCACTGAAGCCCTCCTCTGGTTCTGACATCGACTGATTGGTGTGTCATTGAGCTTCGAGCTTTATTCGACTGTCTATCAGGCCTGAAAGCTGAAGGGTCCCTGTCTTTCTAGTTCAACCAGAACACCCACACACACCCCACAGGGCCACCAAGCACAAGGTCACCAGACAAGCAGTGTGTGGGCGACCTTGGCTGAATGGGGTATAATATGAATACAATCATGCTGAGTGGTGAAATAATGGTGCCGTAAATTCAATAAACAACCTGGCGGACCTGACATCACCTTTCCTTCATGACATCTTTTTCTGACAGGACAAAGTAATACAGCACTCCCCCGAGAGTCCCTGAAAACAGTCAATTCTCTGTACTAAATGTCAAAGCAACCATGCATGAAAATATGAAAATGGAAGAGTAGAGGAGGAGGCACTTAACAGAAAAGAGAGGACAGAGGCTCCCGTTATCACCAGGAATCCCTCTCGGTATCTGTCTGGATGTTTGACCTCTGGAGGAATAAAATACAGTTAACCGAATGCAAAGAAAAATGTGTCAAAATGCTGAAAAATAAAGTTGTGATACCTACATGACTCAAGATTTTTGTTGAGACGCAAGTTGCAGACAGAAATTTGTTCATGTTCACGCCACTCTAAACACTCTTTAGAAATCTGTCTGTGTACTTTAAAAAACAACTTTGCAGTTAGAAGGTTGAACAGAAAAAAACTTTTTTGAACTTATGAAAGTATTTCTTAAGGATATAAATTCCATTGGGAGATTTTGATAGTATCTTCTCTTTGCAATACAACTGTCGTCAAATGAGTTGTTGAAGTCACTCCCCGGTCACTAAATTCTGTATAATTGTGAACTACTTAGGACATCGCAACATGTCTAACTGAATCATGGAAAAAGTATGAATATTTTGTTCATTTTCCTTAAACAATGTGGAGCTAGCTCACATACCAAAAAAGTGTGATTTGCACAAACAAATGTTTCAAAATACTTTTTTTTTAGCTAAATTCAAAATTGATAGCATTGTGTCAGGAGAGTAGTCTGTTCCCCCTCTTTGCCCTGTTCCCCCCTCCCTCTTGTCTGTGTGTGTGCAATAGTCACACCTGAAACTAATCTACTCATCTGCTGGAGCATAAATTTTAAAAGTTTTTGACACACTCTTCACCAGATTGTTGTTTTTCATGCTTGACTTGTTAACCACTTTTTGGCTCCAGCTTCTACATCAGAACCTGCCCCGTTTATCTGTTTTGTCTTCTTTATTTGGACTTTTTATCAATCTAATAAATCTGCTTGTGATTTTTCATCTGAGCCCGTCTGTTGTGTCAAGGGTATATTTTTGGCCTCAACTCCACATCATGACACATTGATACCTTTGTTGTTTTGTGTCATGTCCTTACAGCTTCCAACACCATTCCAACAAAGCTTTAATTCCTCATCCCAACCTCTTATTGTTATAATTACCTTGGCTATTGTCAATGCAGCACACAGATTTATGAGAAAGTCTTTGATTTCAACTTGGAAAGACATCAACGCATTCAAATACATGACTTCAGGAGCAAGTTAGGTTATGTACATACCAAATACAACACTTTCATGTTTCTCTCATATTGGAAACATTTATTTCCCAAATAAGAACAAAGATATCCGGGGAAGTAAATAAGAATTAAAAAAAAAAAAAAGCTAACATTGATGTAATCATTCTCAGCTACAAAGGAATTTGATTTTTGTCTCAACTTGTTTCAGTTTAGAATCAATGGACAGTGTGAGGCGACCGAGCCAAGATTTTGAGAGGAGCACAAGGTCTAAGTCCAAATGTTGAATCTATCTTACAAAAAAATATATCGATCTAAGAACAGACTGGGCACATAGAACAGGTAATACAAGAAATAACTGACTAAACCAGACCTCAACTCCACTCAACTAACTCACTGACACAAGATGAGAACATAAATATAGGCAGATCAGAGCATTAATATACGAGGGAGGGGAACACTGAAAAATTAACTAAATAAATGCATGTTCTAAATAAATCAATACTTGGTAAAATGGAGGAGGCAATGTAACAATTTATTTCAGCTGGCTTTGCTGCTGCTGACTATGCCTCGCCCACAGGAACTAATGATGATGAGGGCAGTTTACACGGCCCTCAAAGACATTCAGAGCAAAATACAGGAAAACTTTTTATAGACAACGTTGACATTTAATCTGCGAATCCGGGATTAAACATCCAAGAACCACCTGTACATCAAATTCAAGACCCCAACAGAGGACTTCATTGAATGTCTCAGACTGTGGGAAACAAAGGATAAAGTGCTGGACGAGGAAACATCACGGGTGGACAAGCCCCTACCTGGGATGTACCATCGGAACATAACTGAAATAGTTGATATAAAAAAAAAAAAAAAATCCTACCAAAGACTTGAAAGGGTGTGGCTTCGGGTCGGCACAGAGGCTCTCATACTGGCCACACAAGGGCAGGCCTTAAACACTAGAGCAATAAAGGCCCAGATCTACCACACCAGACAATACTCATGGTCTAGGCTGTGCAAAGAAGACCCCGAGACTGTCCAGCACATAACTAAAGGGTGTAAGATACTGGCTGGCAATGCTTACATGGATTACCATTACCAGGTGGCTGAGATAGTATACCGGATCATATGCCCAGAATACGAACTTGAAACTCTTTAGGTCAAAGTGGGAAACATCCCCAAAGGTAATAGGGAATGACCAAGCCAAAATTCTGTTGGACTTCCAGATTCAGACTGACCGAATGGTAATGGTGAACCAACCGGACAAAGTGGTGGTAGATAGAAGCAGAGAAAACCAATGGTGGTTGATCTGGAAATACCAAGTGATGGTAACAGCAGGGAGAAAGAGCATGAGAAACCAGAGAAGTGCCATAGTCTCAGGGTAGGTAACAGTAGTGATCGGGGCACTAGGTGAAGTGACTCCCACACTGGAGAAGTGTCTTTCACATATTCTTGGATAGACATGAGATGTCTCAGTCCAGTATAGAGCAGTTGTAGGAACAGCAAAGGCTACTGCACAGAACCTACAAGCTCCCTGGATTCTGGTAGAGGACCTGAGCTTGGAGAGAGTGGAATACCAACCGGAGTAGGATGAGAAGGGAACTTTTTTTTTTTTTTTAATATATTCATCAGAGATGGTTTGTATTTAAAATTTAGCACCCAGTTTAAGTGGTTTAAACCGTAAATATTTTTTTTTTCCAATTTAATGGGTCAAACTCATAACACGTGATATTGATTATTCTTTTCAATTAACAACAACACAGTAAGTTCTATGTATTTAAAAGTTGGATCATATCAATCTCTACAGATCATCTCTTTATCTTTCTATATAAATTTAACTTAAGATTGGATTTAATGAGTAGAATTTCTGATGAAATACTACTAAACCTGCTCTATGATGGGACTTTGTATGATTGTGTCTTGGTCCCTTGTGGGTTTTTTCTTTACCCAGTATGTGTTCTGGTCCTCAGTTTGGTCATAAACCTTTCAGCAGCCATTCAGAGAAGGCCATTCAGCTTTGATGGACGTCACATCTGATGAAGGCGCCACAGCTTAAAGGACACTTCCCACATGATTACATTTACATTTAAAGGGTCACTTCAACCAACTCGCACAACATCTATTTTTCCTCAGTTCGTGCGTGCTCTCCGAGTTTTATGTGCACTGACTGCTAAACCTGGGCCCAGTTGAAAGCGTGACAAGGAAATGGCAAAGATCACATTCAGAAATAAAGGAATCAATTAAAAATATATTGCAATGGGTTTGCTTCTCTTTCAGTTAAACTTAAAAATCTAGCCACTTTATTTATCGTTTCCAACAAAAATTGAAGACATTGTTTGCGTTGGTTTTCAGACAAATTAAAGAGTAAAACTTGAGTGGAAGAAACATTTTTAAAGGCCACAAAATTAAACCTATTCATATGAAGTAATAAAGTTCCTAATCTGTCTTACCTGTGCTGAGGAAGCCCAATTAGAGTTTTTGGTTCTAGATTCAATAAATGACACAAACAAAGGACTCAAGCATCTCTTTATTTACTCACTGATCTAAACGTAGTGTGTTTGCTCGTATATAAATAATTAAACACATATTCTGATTAAATGCTTCTTAGAATGATCGTAATTACACAAAACTTGTTCAAACTCAAAGAAAACAAAACTTCACGAGTCGAATAGCTTTGCTGTTTTAAATGTATTTTTTTTGTGTGTGTGTCACATTGGGTATAAAAGCATTAAAGCGAATATCTGGGTTTGAGTGTCGGCTGAATGCTGTGATTATAGCTGAAGGTTGTTGGGTCAGACTCATTGCAACGTCCTTGTGAATGTAATTAATTCATAGACTTTGAAACTACCTTTCACAAAACCTCCTGGGAAAAAGAAAAGAAAAAATCATGAGAAAGACACATTCATCATTATATTCTTGACCTAATTAGTTGTTGTATAAAGGTTTACGTGAGCAGTGAAACGGTGATGCAGGAGATGAGCTAAGCGGATGACCTCCTGAACCTCGGCGACATCAACTCACGTCTGCTCGTGTGTTTTGACAGATCAGCTGTATGTTTGCATGTATCCATGACTCATGGAGGCTCCTCAGATATCTCACGGCTGCTTTAATCCTCATGTTTTCTCCAGCAGAGCTACAGGCTGGCTTTCAAAGCCCTTCCTCTGCTCCTGCCCAGGGGACGCCTCCTCCGCTGTGTCCAGACTTGTCAGAGCAGATTCTCGTCAAATTACCAATGTCCTGCATCGATGTAATTGCTTGCCAAACCCACTCCACTGATGCAAATTTAAAGGGTCGCCTGTGATGGAGATAATGCCAAATTGGTTTTGAGATTTTGAGATGTCTACTCAGCATGGCCAGATAGATATGTGGGACCTTACATTAAAAAAAGAGAGAAATGAAATAAGGCTTTGTGTGGAGAATGCTGATGTGGCGTTACTCAATATTGAAAAAGACTGATAGGTTTCTGTTCCCTGTGGCTGGAGAATAATTACTAAAAATATCTCTATGGCTCCATAACAGACCTACACACAGCAGTCAGAACACCTCCTCTAGTGTCTTGTAATGTTCCATCGCCTTAGCTAAGTAGTCATTAATAGAGGTGGGGCTGATGGTCGGAGTCCAGCCTGGCTGTGGTGTGACCCGAATAATAATGAGTCATGGGATGCAGCTCGAAGCAATGTCTCTAGCTCGATGGATGGCTTGGCAACCATGGGCTTTTCTGATGATGATGTCACCTGATGGCGAAGGCTGGCCTCCTTCATCACCCGATTGGTTCACCCATGAGAAGATAAGGAAGCTTGCAGCTCATTTCATGAGGATTAAACTCTAGAGGCTTTAAAAAGCTAAGCTTAAAGTCCTTGGGGAAAGACCCCTGGAATCTCAATTGTGGTAGAAAGGATTTTTATTCAGGACTAGATAAATTAGTGTTAGCATTTTACTTGGGGATAAAAGTAAAGTTTCAGGATAAATTGGTCATGACAATTGAAGAGAAGTAATTAACAGGATGATGAGAAGACTGACCTTAATGTTTTAAAAAGAACAAGTGGGTCATGATGAATAATGAAGTCGGGGTAGGGTCAGCATGCCTGAACACAATGTGGCTAGGTCCGAGAGAGGGCAATAAGGTTTAAGACAACATGAAATAGAACATAGCAAAACAGTCATCTTCAGAGCTCAAAAACGGTTCAGAGAAAGAACGAGACTTGAGTATAATTATCTTGATTTTTTTCTTGCAGTGAAGTTCTCTGTCAATGTCAATATCTGTCATAGTAAATTTATTTTCTGAACTGATGACATTTATTCATGGACCAAAAATTTTAGACCAGGGATCGGACAACCAAAGCTTTAACAGGCTTGGATAAATTAATTATACTGAGGCTATTTTAATTTAATTGTCATTCAAAATAAAAGTGAACATGCTTTTTTTTTTCTACAGCTGATTTCACAAACTTAAAGTTTTATAAAGTGCTGGACAAATACGATATGACCATAACCATGAAGAATAAAAATTATCCTAAAATAAAGTAGAATTTTTTTGGTTTGGTAGTCTTGTTGAGAAAAGCTTAAAGTTTTTTAATTGTTGGAGTGCAGGTGTGTTAAATTTGTACATACAGTATGTGTACACTGTATAATTCCCAATACTCAAGCATATGCGGCCGGACTGATGGGGTGCACGTCTATGAATAAGCTATTTGCAAAAACAAAAATTTGAAGGGCAAAAAAATTTGGCTCAGTATGATAGCGGCACCAGTACAGGTTGAACATGCATGGGACCACGGTAGGTAAAGTGCTAATTAGAACTTTTTAAAAGGACAAGTACAGTACATGTCAGACTTGAGGTAAAGTTGCATATGAAAGATTTATTTTTGTCGGACCGAGATTTGCTGTCCTTGATTTCAACAATCATCAAAATAAATTGTCACTGTGGGACATAAAACACCATGCTACTTTTTTAAATGTTTACACACTGTAAGATTAACATAAAATCTTTGGAAGATATTTTTATTAGTACATTTTCTATCTTATCATCAAAGCCTGCATTGGTCAAAAACCTTCTGCAAAGTTTATCATTCTTTTTTTTTTTGTTTGTTTTGTTTTTTTGAAAAATTGGCTGATTCTTTTGCCTGCACTTGTCTCAATTAAGTTAAAAAAAATTGACATTGGTGTCTATGTATTGCATTGACCCAATCTTGAATACACTTGGTTTAATTCTACAGAAATTTGGAGTTTTAGATTGTTTCTAACTTGCTGTTTTAATTTAAAAAAATTAAGAAAAACCTGCACAATGAGAAAATCTCTACTTTAAAACTGTGCTTTTGAAATTTATTTGGACCATGTAGTTGCAGAAACCCGAGAACAGGTTCATTAATTGTGTAGAGTAAGTGAAACGGTTTGTTAATAAAACATTGCCCCACCAACTGGGATTTCCCACTTATCGTACATTCAGTCCGGCAGGTGAGATCCACACACTCAATCTTAAAATCCAGCCACCAGTCGACAGCCAATTGGCTCCGGATGTTTGAGTGAGCCAACATTTCAGAGGCTAATGAAATATTTTGTCATCCACCGTGGTCCCTCTGGTCTTCCCTTCATACCTTTGTCACTTCACTTCCTCTTCCTTCACAGTGAATGCTCAATTCTGTCGCTATGGGACTTAACAAGCCTGCAAAATAATTAAAATTCAACCAAATGATGAAACACTTGCAGCAAAGCGTCCTTGAAGGGTCGCCGGAGCCTGTTCTGAAAGCAATGAGGGGAAAGGGGAAAAAGAGCAGCGTTTTTGTTTTTTCTTTTTTTTTCTTCTTCTCAAAGAATAATGTTAAGCTGCTGCTCCCAGCTTAAGGGCCTCTTAAATTGGAAAGGCAGTGGCCTATAGAGACATGTACCTGTCAAACAAATACCACACGCCTCGGATTCTCTCACTGCTCTTTTCTCTTCTACTCTTACCTAGTATTCGAGTCAGACGTAGGGCGCTGTGAAGATTGCCGGGTTTGAGAACAGAGACAGGGATTCGCCTGTAAGAGGTATCACAGCGATGTTGCTGTCAGAGGAATTAAGAGGCAAGCTCAGTGGCCCTCCGGTGATCCGCTGAGAAGATGTTTCTCACGGCCCAGAGGACGGCTGTTGGAGGGGAAATTATGGTGGCAGCTCCGAGCAGAGTGTGTGAAGATGAACATGTTGGAGAATGAAAGGTGACGAGACAAATAAAACTAGCGTATTAAAAGAAAGAGGCTGATTTGCTCTGATGCTCATTGTAAAAGGTCGTAAAAATAAAAAAGTCAGGAACATTAGAGCACAATGCACCTGTGTTCAGTTTTCTTCGGATTTGTAAGACGAACAGCCGCCATAAAGCTCCAATAAAGTAAAGACTTCAAAGTGGCCTTACACACCATTCAGTTTTTCATGGTTTGCTGTTTCCCACAAAAGTCAAACTCTTCTTCACTACAGGACTAGTGAAACACAAGTAGAAAAGTGAACAAAAGTGTGAAGAAAAAGATTGAGAGGTAAAGAAACTAAAATGATAAATTAAAGGGATGGAACAAGGCAGATGACAAAACGATAAACATTACAACATCAAACATGCTGTACGAGATGGAAAAGTAAATGTTGGACAAAAAAAAGAAAGAAATTTAAACTGAGATGATAAGCCTATTCTTTTAAAATAGGCTATATCGCAGACAAAAGGACATTTTCAAACAGTAGGAGAAGAAAAAAAACAGGATATACAGTAAATATAGCAGGCAGAAAATTGTGATATGGTACATACAGGCTTGCATTTAAAGAGTGATGTGCACTTTCTTTGGATAATAATTCATATTTTGTAGAATGAATAGATAAACATTGCTTTCTCAGCGTAGAAAAGCAATGTACTGTATATTTACCATAAAAAGCTTAAAATTACATATATTCCGTTTGATTTTAGTTTTGATACCACCCGGGCATGGTATTGGACTGATATTGCACTTAAGGCAAGAAGTTGTACGAACTTCTTGCTTATGTTAAAAAGTGGATGTGATGGAGATCAAAAGACAGGTAAAGAACAACAGCGTGTGTGGAAAAAAATAATAATTGATTACTGGATAGGAAAGCTCATTAATTATTCAAACATACATGAAGGAAATAGAAAACAACTTAAAGTATGCTTTTGATGTGGGAATAATGTTCACACATGGTAGAAACCTCCAAAAAGTTAAATTCCATTCTCGCCCTTAAGTATGCACATGCTGCAGAAATGTATGGTGTATGGTGAAGGAGATTGTCATGATCCTCTCTCCTGTCGCCAGAGGGAGCCCTGGATGTTCCTTATCACCCTGATTAGGGACACCTGAGATTGATTCCTGATGCTACACATCTGTGGACCCTGCCATTTATTTAAGGACAATCACCCCAGACTTTCCGGTCGAGTCATACCATCCCTTCCAGCCAGGTTTCCCCGGTTGGCTGACCAAGAACACATTCTGACAATAACCATTAGATTGTACGGCCATGCCACTGAAAATTAGTTTTTTTTTTTTTTTTTGTCACAGTATTAATAGACTGCCATATTCAAAGAAACCATGTTTCCTGTTTGCAATTGGGTCCTCTTTCCACCTGCACTCCGCTTCATGACAGAGATTATGATACGCTTAGTCCCAAATAGTCAGAATAGGCTGGAGAGAGGGCGGGATAAACTTTTTTTTAGACTAAATACTCTTATATGTATTGGGTTTTTATTCCCTTCTACTACTTTTATTCCAAAGTAAATAATAATAATAATAAAAGAATGTCACAGTAACCCAAACACAATACGTTTTTATTTTGATGAGACAATACACAGCAGTTTGATGAGTGATAGAACTAGACTTAGCACACTTACAGTTCTCAACAATAAATCCCGCCTAACAGTCTGTGTTGAATTGTTGGAGCAGGAAGACCAATAAGCAAATGATCTTATTGGCTCATCCATTTTCAAATATCTGCTCACCAGCTCTGAGTTGTTTCTCAAATTTCCAACACTTTTCTTAAACACTTCTATCAGGCATTTTTATGGTATCCAATAGGGAAAAAAATCCTTTACTTACTTTTAAAATTTTAACTTTTGTTGACTAATTTCTCACGTCATTCCACCCCTAACCTCAAATGAAGTAGTAGGAACTATTCACAAATTGTCAGTCTCAAAAAAAACTTCAATCAAAATGATCTTTACCTGCACTGTGGGCATAATTATGCTAATCACATACCAAACCAAAGATGATTTGATATCTCAAACATTTACTGCTGCCCCCTACAGCTGTGAGATTTGTTTGAATTCATTCAGTGAGTCCAGCTAGTTCAGATTCAGGTTATTATTCCAGTTGATTCTGAGCAAAGGGAGCTGCATATTTAACTGCCCTGTTTCCCAATTCAGAACAGACTTTAAGGTTAAATCAAACGAATAAATCTGTAGAATAAAGGCAATAGCTTCCCATGTGGTTTTCAAAGGAAGCGAGTTTGTAGATAAATATGACCCAGGATACTTAAGACTTCACTTTCAATGTGAAGTCTGCAGGAAGTCAAAGCTGAACTGCAAGAGAAACATAGAACATGCATTGGTGTGTAAGTGCCTGAATGTTTGATGTTAATATCGGCATGATGTGGTGGAAAGTGTAGAATTTACAAAAGTAGAAACAGCGTTTATTACACTTAAAGCAACACAAATCTGTGCAAATACGTGCGTAATGCAATAAAGAATCCCTTTTTTTTTTTTTTTTTACATGTATGGAATGTTTTTAGGGAAACAAATAAAACCATATGTCTAATTATCAACCAGACAGACATATTGTCATATTTTCAACCAAAATAGGAGAAAAAAGTGATTAAGGTACTTTTTTTTGTTAAAAACCTCTAGACTCAGTGGCTACGCAGTGGCACAGTGGTTAGCAAGGTGGCCTCACAGAAAAAAAATTGGGGTTTGAATCCCAGGTTGGGACCAGGTTTAAAAATGTCATGGTGTGGAGCAGAGGCCAAAAATATACCCTTGACACAACAGACAGGCTCAGATGAAAAATCACAAGCAGATTTATTAGATTGATAAAAAAGTCCAAATAAAGAAGACAAAACAGATAAACTAGGCAGGTTCTGATGTAGGAGCTGGAGCCAAAAAAATGGTTAACAAGTCAAGCATGAAAAACAAACGATCTGGCGAAGAGTGTGTCAAAAACTGAACCAGCAGATGAGTAGATTAGTTTCAGGTGTGGCTAGTGCACACACAGACAAGAGGAAGGGGGGAAACAAGACAAAGAGAGGAAACAGACTATTCTCCTGACAGAAACACTGCCCTTTCTGTGTGCAGTTTGCATGTTCTCCCCATGTATATGTGGGTTTCCTCCAAAAACATGCATGTTAGGCTAATTGACTGACTTGCATGAAATTGTTCCTAGGAATGAGTATGTGTGTGTGTGTGTGTGTGTGTGTGTGTGTGTGTGTGTGTGTGTGTGTGTGTGTGTGTGTGTGTAAAAAAATATATATATATTTATATTTCCGCCCCATTTAGACCCCCCATTTTTTTTTTTATTTGTACCTTTGATGTTTTGTTTTTAGGGGATTGATTCGTATTAAAATGAAAGATTTGTCAGTAAAGATGTTTCAAAAAGACGTGTCAAAAGAATTTAAATTTTTTTAGGCATGTACTGTTTGACGTATGGCCAGCTTTATTTAATAATAATAATGAATTACTCTATTCATCCCTCACCGGGGAAATTTGTTTGCTGCACTCCTTACACCGCAGCAGGCTGCCCTTCAACGGCGCCAATGGTGGGAGAAGTGGGGGTTAGGTGTCTTCTCCAAGGACCCTAGAGGTGCTCTCCGTGGGACGCGAACCCGTGACCTTCCGCGGGCGAACGCTCTAACCACGCGGCCACCGTCTCCCCAAGCTTATTTATTTCCCCAAGCTTTATTTATTTAGTAATTCAGCATGACTTAAAATTATAAAATGCAAAAAGTCTCCCCAGTGAAACAGAAATGGAGAAAGGAAGAACAAAGGAAAGTATAGACCATCGTTTTCATCAGAAAGGTAAACACAGGTTCATTCACCAAATTTGTGGGAAAAACCATAATGCCTGCGTGTGTGTGTGTGTGTGTCAGTTCCCAGCTTTATGTTACAAACCAGACACTTCAGAGACATCAAGCTCACCCTCACTGTCACAGCTGTCATCTTTTATCTTCATGACATTTGATGCTATTTGATAAGTATTTTTTTTTCTAATCTGTTTGCATCGTTTCTTCTGGATCTGCCCTCTATGTATCATCCTGCACAAAGGCTTTGTGCATCCACCTCTCTGTTTTCATCCATTCCTCTGCTGCCCGTCACTCTGCCCAAGCATCATATTTGAAATCGGCTCGCCTCCCCACATCAGGGGAATTGATCTTTGTTGATCCCCTGATGCTGCCTGTTAGCATTGATTAACCAGTAAGTCATGCTATACCTCCACAAAGACAATGTTTGAAGCTTTTTTTCTATTTTTTTCAATTAATTATTTAGGAGTTAAAGAGAGGCGAGTACTCGTCACAGATTCATACATCATGCAAAACACCCAGCTGACAGAGGCACAGCTTTCAGGCACTTTTTAATCTTTGTTATCATTCGTTTTTCTGAGAACTCGGTGTATTTGTTCCTGCAGTTAAAGTATGCTGTGATGGAAAGCTATAGGGCAAATTATCACTAATGATTGCATTTGCGCACACGAAGTACTTTGTACGTGTTTCATGGACAAAGGCTTCCATTTTTCTTACGGTTTAAAGGTTTCCGTGAGGTCTCTTTTTACGATCTTGTTTCTGTCCAGATAAAATTCAATTCAATTTTATTTGTATAGCCCAAAATCACAGAATTTCCGTCTCAATGGGCTTCACAAGAAAAAGAGGAATGTATCAACACAAATACACATGAATAAAAATAACTAACAAATGCTAACGAAACAAGACTAGCACATGTATGCCATTAGACTCTCCTTCTCAGTGAGGAAAAACTTCTAAAAAAAAACATCAGTGGGGAAAAAAATAAGAAACCTCATGGGGATCCACATGAAAGAGAGATCCCTCCCCCGGGACGAGCAACCAATGTGTCAAAGATGATTGTTTAAATATTAGCTTATTCTACTCTACAGCTAAATATCTAAAGAAGTCAATAGATGTTCTTCATCCTGATGGAGCGGGGATGATGAAGCGTGGAGGTCTCCTCCGTGTGGCCACGCCCAGGACAGGAACGCAGAGTCCTGAATGGGGCTCTCTCACAGAGAGGAGGGAGAGAGGTGGACAACATGTGAATTGTATTGTACCAACTAGCAGTGTAATTCTAAATAATCAGACGATGGAGAACAATGAATGAGATAGAAAGCCAGGGGTTAGGGTAGGGAGAGGGGTAAACAATTGAAAGTAATAGATGAAACCTTGCCAGACAAATCAAGGCTATTTAAATTTAAACAGTTTTTTTTTCCTTGGTAATTAGCATGTAATCGCTAAGTTTTTTTTGTTTAACTATATATATTTAATGCAAATTAATCACCATAAATAGCAGTCAAAAATGAAACAGGAGACACATGAGAAATGCACTGTAAAAAATAACCGTGCTCTCTTTTACCTTTAGTGCTTTCATATGTTCCTTTAATAGCCTCTTTCCAAGTAAATTGTGTATATTCACTAATTAGTATTGAAATATTTCCAGCTGAGATACCATCGTGAGTTGTCAGGGGAACTGCGTCACCTCTTGTCTCCCAACATCGTCCTCCTTCCAACCTTTCATGTTCAGCCTTGGGGACTGAGCACAAGCAAACCTGGCTTTTAATTGGTGCCTGCATATACTCGTTAGTTCACAGCGCTAATTTGGCAGTGCCGTTATGGATCAGACTCTTCGAAATCAGACAAAAATTTGACAAAACTGATAGTCACTAATTAGCAGTTATGGCATCTATCAGGAAAATGTAGGAAGGGGCAATTAAAAAAGATGCTCCGTGAGGTTTTGCCAACCTTGATGATCTAGTACTGCGTGGGCGAGTTTCAGAGTGGGTGGGGCTAAACTGGTATATCAAAAAGCTTTGATTTTTTTTTGTTTGTTTGTTTTTTCTAAAACAATCATTTCCCGGGCTAGTTTCACTTTTGAATATGAGGCTTGGCTGCATTCAACACATACAGCTACCGGTGATCCAAAATTCCATTCCGTCGTCTTCCGCTTATCCAGAGTCGGGTTGCAGGGGCATCAGCCTCAGACAAGAAGCACAGGCTTCTCTCACCCCTGCTGCCTCCTGCAGCTCACCTGGGAGGACACCCAGGCATTCCCCAGCCAGCTGTGAGACATAGTCTCTCTACCTGGGACGTGCCTGAAAATCCTAACCACAGGTATTCGTAAGGCATCTTAACCAGATGCCCGAACCCCCCGCCCCCTATCTGGCTTCTTTCTCTCGACCCAAATGAGCAACAGTTCTACTCTAAGCTCCTCTCGGATGGCAGAGCTCCTCACTCTATCTCTGAGTGATAGCCCAACCACCCTGTGGAGAAAATTAATTTTGGCCGCTTGTATTGGGGATCTCGTTCTTTCAGACACCCGAAATGAAAATTGACCAAAAAAAAAAAAAAAAAACTTGGTCAAGCTCAACCCATTTGTTCAACCTATAAACTTTGTTGTTTTATTGAGTACACAAAACTTCAAATCATGTCGTACGAATCTTTAGAGTTGAAGATAGAAAAAAAAATAGGCAAACAAAACACCAAGACTAACCACTGTGTGACTTGTCTTCATGCCTGCCAGTGTCTTGTGTTTTGTTGTGTGACTCCTCCTCTTGTGACTTCCATCTCCACGCCCACTCTTTTAATTTTTATGCCTTTCCTCCCAAATTGTTTGTTTATTTGTTTGCTAATTGCAGACTTTTTTGACACCTGTGCCAACTCTGTGGCGCTGTGAAACGTACAGGTCCCAGCACACACGCGACAACACCACCCATACTCTAGCACACATTTCCACGACACACAAACACGTCCCCTTGTGTGCAATTACCTCTTCTTTGCTATTTACCTCGCTCTGCACGCTAGCAGTTTTTCAAGGCTTGCAGGTAAACAAAACACCTCCACAGACACAAAACACATCATAGCTTAGATCCCTCGGCTGTTGCATGGTGCAGGAGATGAAACATCCATAGGCTCCTCTTGTGATACATAACCTAACCATCCATAAATGAAACTCATCAGAAAATAAGTGATGACAGCGAGACTAAATCCATGTCAGAAAACTCAATGA
The DNA here is from genome assembly GCA_902685375.1 of Neostethus bicornis. Lineage (NCBI taxonomy): Eukaryota > Metazoa > Chordata > Actinopteri > Atheriniformes > Phallostethidae > Neostethus > Neostethus bicornis. Next base: position 4,380,497 of record CACRXE010000076.1, on the reverse strand, counting down.
GCAGCGCCACAAGTTGGGTTTCTCCCACTCGGGCCTGCAGTTAGAAGATGGGTTTGAAACGTCGTGAAAAACCAAATAGCAAAGTAAAAACAGCTTCTATGCTAGCTGATAATTGTTGGTAATTAGAGTGGCCCTCAGGCAGGTTTGTTCACTAAGTCTTTTTTTCATTATCAGGTGGAGGTAAATCTCATGCAGAGAGATGCAATGATATGAGCATTGATAGAATTTTGCTACACGACTTATATTGCGTGAACATGTAACGAATGTTTCATAGAGTTCCAGGTGCTGTTAGGTCCAGTTTTTTATGCAAAAACATATTTCTGCATCTAGCTATGGGTTTATAGTGCTTTCAAGTTAGACCTGTATACAAGCTAGGCCATCACCCATGACACCGTTTCTTTGGTCTTTAATGTTTTGTCTTCTGCACCATGTATGTCTAACAGAGTTGTGGGGAATGCCAGAGCCTATCACGGATGACTCAATAGGAGAGGTGGGGCACACAGCAAACAGGTCACCAGTCTGTCGCGGGGCGCCCATACACAACCATCTACACACACACTCATTCCTAGCAGCAGCCTCGTCCCACTCGGGACGTTAACCCCAACCTTCTTGCTGTGAGGCCACCATGCTAACCACCGTACCACGGTCTTCCTGAGATATCGAAAAGGAATGATCATTTGGGAAACTCTGATTCAGGCGCAGAGACCTGTGTCCAACCTGATTAAACAGATGAGTTGGTATCACATCTTAATCAAAGAGTTTTCTTTTTTTTTTGGTTTTGCCACAACAGTTTTATCACAACTGTCTTATATTTTAATATTCGCTGTTCAACTTAAAAGTGCAACTCGACAAGAATCTAGTTTACTCTCCTTTGGTGACCATTCCTTTGTCCTCCAACCAAAAGAAGCTGACATAACTTTTTGTGCGGTTGAAAAAAGGACTAGGCGGTTACAGCTGTGAAATCGGATCAGTTTGGATAAATAAAGTTCAACACAGCAATTCTGTAAACCAGTAACAAGTTTTTAGGACTCGATATGTGGTGTCATGCTCTTAATACAAAAAAACTAGAAAAGAACTATGTGCAAACTTTAAACTATGTGCAAACTGTTGTCACGGGGACAACAGCCTCAGACGTGAAGTCCAGACTTTAATCACCCCAGCTGCATCCTCCAGCTCACCCGGAAGGATCCCAAGTTGTTCCCTGGCCAGCTGTGAGACATAGTCTCTCCAGCGTGGTCTGCCGAGGTCTGCCTCTTGGTCTCCTCCCAGTGGGACGTGCCCAAGATACCTCGCCCGCGAGGCGCTCTGGGGGCATCCTGACCGGATGCCCAAACCACCCCATCTGGCCCTTCTCAACCTGGAGGAGGAGCGGCTCGACACCGAGCTCCTCCCAGATGGCAGAGCTCCTCACCCAATCTCTGAGCGAGAGCCCAGCCACTAAGTATTTATTATTTGTATAATTTGTATAATTGTATAATCATCATTTGTATAACTTGTATAATTTAATTGAAATGGGCATCACAGATTATATTAAACATGAACAGCCAGAAAAAAAAAAAAATTCCACACATACACAAAATGTTTTAATGTGTCTTTGAAAGATTTTATTTCAGCCTATCCTTAATTGGAGATCATTTGTCCACTTTTGTTCCATGGGGCTTTTCAACCAAATATAAAATAGAATGTATTTCCGCCTGTTTTTGTAAAGCGATAGAAGTAGCATTTTCTCACGGGCCCAAATGTAAAAATTCAGACCCAAAGAACCAACAACACTATTGTTGATCTAAAATACAATCTAAGCATTAGACATATGTAATTACTATAAATCATTTTTCCATCTGAAGCCCACAGAAAGATGATAACTCCTGTGGGTATTTTTTATGAGAAACCCTGCAAATAAAATTGAACTTCAATAATATAAAAAAGAAGTTATTAAAGTTTTTAAATTGACTTAATATTGGTCAATAAATGTGAGGGAACGTGGGAAATTATGACCCCCATAGTTTTTTTTTTTTTTATTAAACTATCAAAGTTATTTCCAAAGCAGAGATTAAAACCTGGGACACCCTGAGTTTTCTTACGTTACTGGTTTTGTGGTCTTATAAAAATGAATCATAAAGCTGGATGACTGGAGTAAATGGGAGTTGTAAACTAAAGTTCTCAATCCAATCAAAATCATAATTGGCTAATTTTTAAATAATCTATACACGAGTTTGAAATGGCTTCATGGTGGCACAGTGATTAGCACAGTGGTCTCACAGCTAAAAGGTTAGGTTTGAGTGCTGGAGGAGGGGTAACTTTTGAAATACTGACCTTTTGGGTGGAGTTTGGATGTTCTCCCCGTGAATGTGTGGGTTTTCTCTTGGTATTCAGGCTTCCTCTCACCTTCCAAAAACATGCATTTTAGGTGAATTGGCTGCAATGTACCTGTCTCTAGGAATGAGTGTGTGCGAATGTTTGTCTGTGAGTGTGGTTCTGGAACAAACTGGCATTTTTTTGGGATGTACCCTGCTACTTGCATGAAATCAGCTGGGATAGGTTCAGAAAACAAAATTGAGCTTTTTTTTTTTCATTTTTTTGTTTGTTTTGTTTTCTCCTAACCTATAATGGCTGGAAAGTTGATTACCACCATAGCCTCACAGCACAAAAATTGGGGTGAAGCGTGGCTTGTGATACTGGCCTTTCTGTGTGGAATTTCTATGTTCTCCCCATACATGCCTGTTTTTTTTTTTTAGGGGGAACTAGTTTCCTCCCACTTTCCAAAACCGTGCATGTTAAGTTAATTGGGTGTTGTGAAATTGCCTCTAGGAATGACTGTGTGTGTGTGTTTGTGACTGGTTTTTGGTCTATACATGTGACCCTGCAACAGACCGGTGTCCTGTTTGGCTGTACCCTGCCTCTTGCTTTTAACTGGCTGGGTTAGACTCAGGCATCCTCCACATCCCAGATTTGCACAAAGCAGTTAAGAAAATGACAGTCTAACTGTTTTTTTAGGCTAGGAATTGAGACAAAAAAAATATGAAAACAATTATTTGCAGCAGTAAAACCTACTTACATAGAAAAGAAAAACTGCAAATAGACACTGGACAAAAGACGTTTTCTAGATAGTTTGGATTTTTATTTTCTCTTTGATTTAGCAAAAACAACACAAAATTAAACATGTGTATTATTGTAATAAAGTATGTTGATAAATACAGTATGTGTCCACAAAAATTGTGCTTACTTAAAATGAATGCGGTCTCAACCTTGTCAATGAGAGTTTATGTAGAGATTTTGTCATATTATTTATCAATGAGTTGAAAAAATAAAAGTTATTTTTACAGATGCCTTCCTTTACAAATTTACCTTTTTTGGTCAAAATTTGAGCCGGTTTTTGCATTGGAAGAAGCCACTCAGGTTGGATACCCAGCAGAGACGTGGACTTTTCTGAGGTCAGCGCCCGCCATCAAGCCCAAACATTGATATGGAAATGTGCCCTAACAACTGGAAGCTTGTATTAACTCACAGAAAGATTACAATAAAGATCTGCTACAATGAGGCTGTGACCCTTCAGGGACTCTGTGAGGGGAACAGAAGTGACTCTTTGAGGCAGCGGTCACGCCCGATAACCTCCAGGCCACAGCAGCAAGCTTTTCCAGGAAAAGAAAACGTGGACTGATTTTTAAAAGAAGAAAAAAAGCAAGGCAGACCAAGATGAAGTTGCCTGGGGACAAAGAAGAAGAGAAAAAGAGATGAAGGGGGGCAAGGGAGATACATTTATATTATGTGATTAAAGTGGAAGGGGAGGCTTGGTCAGCCGGTGACAGACAGAGTGATGTAGTGGGAGTCGAGCATTAGCTCTATACTCTCTAATTGACCCCAGTTAGGATCCACACACCCTTTCCTTGGCTCACAAAGAGTGCCTAATTGCTGCAGCTGATTGGGTCCTGATAGAATTACGGCTGTCAGTGAAGGTCATTAGGCAAAGATTCATCTTCCATCGTAGGGACAAGAAAAGCTGCCCTCTTTATCCCACAAGCAGTTCTAACTAGCTCACCGTGAGCACTTAAATAAAGGCAGAACATCCCAGAGAAGCCTGAAAGCTGTGCAGCACGTGTGTGTGTTTGTGTAAAGTCTGATCTCAGATTTATGAGATCAATATTTCTGAGTGTGAACTATTTCTTTTGCTTGAAAATAAAAAACGCAGAACTTTGATGGAGAGTTTAATCTTTATAGTGAGGCCAAAAATTCAACCCTCATCCTCAGTAGTATTAAACAGGAAGTCTATCTGTAAAGTCTTGCAGTATCTACAGTATTTTTCATTTTCATCTTTTAAAAGAAAGTATTTTGCACTATTGGATTTGGAACCACCAGGAAAGAGGACTAGAGGAAGGCCAAAGAGGAGGTTCATGGATACAGTGAAGGAAGACATGAAGATAGTTGGTGTACCAAAGAGGATACAGCAGATAGGGTTAGATGGAAAAGGCTGACTTGCTGTGGCGACTGAAGGGAAATGCCGAAAGAAGAAGAAGAAGATTTTGCACTATTGGGAAAATTATTGTCATCAGTTGCTATTCAAACTATAAAAAATCAAAACTTGGTGCATCCTTTGGGTTCTATATCTTGTTGCACTTTTTTTTACCGTTTCACCATCAAAACAAATTTAAACAACTAGCTTTTCATAAGAAAGCATTAAAATAAGAGAAAACATGTAAACATTTATTGAATATAAAATAAAACAAAAAGTTTTCCGATGTGTGTGAAGCAACTTACACTAAAGAATACAAACGAAACATTCAAATGGACACAAATGGTTAACCAAGCCAAAGCAAACATAAGATGAGCTGTGTTGGGCCGGTTAAAAAAGTAATTTAAGTAATTTAATTATAATTACTTGGGTAAACATGTTTGCATGTTCTAATTATCATAATATAATTGAATATTAGATCTGACTGATGAATGAAATGGAAATTTAATTGAGTTATTAGCAGCAAAAAGATCATCAACTCTGAAATCAGACTGAATAATATATCTCACTGGGTGATTGGCTTCTGGTAAAAAATGTTTCTGGTCAGAATGAACATTTACCACCACAAAAACTAAAGCAAGTCCTGGCTGTGAAAACCACGCCAGGTAGGCATTTGCACAAAGTGGAATTTGCACAATACCACATTTTTTAGTACTTGCTGTTTAAACACAATTCAGTACAGGCCAATGTTCTCAACAACTCCGAACTTCATGCCCAATCAACCCTAATGAAAAAACTCATCTTGCTGTCTCAAAACTCTGTCAGTAAAGGTTTACTGTCGCAAAATATTAGGTTGGAAAGAAAGTCGGCTGCATTGTAATAAAGGAAAGAGTCATTCCTTAAAATGCCCATTTGTAACAAGTTACACCTTTGTCCCATAAGATGTCATTATAAAGGAGTTGCAAATATATTGTTAATAAAGGCTAATCGTCCTAATCAAGGAATCATATTCACAATTTATAGTTTAGGGAGTAATAGGTAATTGGTAAGCTTTAATACCACCCAAGGAGGTTCTGGTCCCAATTGGGTTTCCTCATTAAAGGTCTGGTGCTTGGCTTTTTCACTGGTATAGTTCAAGTACTCTGGCTTTTTTGGATGAAGCACTTTTAAAAATGAACTGAAACTAAAGTTGGAATTCCATCATGGAACGACGGATTTCTTTGAGAAATAAAACATTTTAAGTATTTGTTGTTGGTATTGTCTAATCTTTTTCTTTTTAAATGCTCCTGCTTATACATATACACATACCTATGCCTGTGCCAAGAACCTGTGGGACTTCCAGATAACATTACCGAATAGTAACAGCGAACCAACCAAACATCATGGAAGTGAATAAGAAGCAGAGAAGAAACAGTGGTGGATGTGGCGATACCAAGCTATAGTAACATCAGGAAGAATGTGCATGAGAAACTGAAAAAAATACTAAGGTCCCGGGAAAGAGCTGGAGAATGCTTGGAAAGTGAAGGTAACAGTGATACCTGTAGTGATCGGGGTTCTTGGGGCAGTAACCCCCAAACTAGAGGAGTGGCTCCAACAGTGACATAGGATCTCAGTCCAGAAGGGTGCAGTCCTAGGAATAGCAAGAATACTGCGCAGATCCCTCAAGCTTCCTGGTAGAGTACCTGAGCTTGGAGGCTGTAGAAGATCAGGTGCTGAGAAGGGACATATGTACATATATACATATGTACATACTACATGTGTGTTACATCAATCATCAACATTTATGGTGTCAAAGATAGTTTCTGGGTTTTAACATTGAAAGTGGCATTTCTGCCATGATCTCTATGTAGTATATAGAGGCTCAATCGTAAAACATCTCACCTTTCTCAGAAGAAAATCTAATAGTTCATGAAGATGGATATGGTACTTTATGATGTCTGTAAAGCTAAGCATTGAAACTTCTGTTTGAGGTCAATTTCAGTAGCTTTAAAGACTTTATTGCTTCTGTTCATGACGAGCTGGAAACTTGATGATTGATCCCTGAATACTCTGAACAAGGACAATCGATCAGTTTGTGTTGAACGCTGAATGAAAAGAACTGATGAAGAAAAAAAAGATCAGCCGAATATGATTGATTTTGTTCTTTGTCCTAGAAATGATATCCCAACAATATCCATTGTCATTGTCATGTCCACTCACTAGTACATTTCAGGATTTACTGAGAACATTTAATGAGGAATTTTATAACATTTCCTTACAGCTCTAAACTAATATGAGTGATTTTCTTCTCGCAAATCTAGTTGACATAAAAATCCAAACTGAAACATACAGTGCATCCGGAAAGAATTTACAGCGCATCACTGTGTCCAATTATTTTTAAAATGGACTGTTATGATAAAGTGAATTTTTCTTTTAAACTGTTGCAGATTCATTAAAAAAAAAAAACTTGAAATACAACATGTACATAAGTGTACACAACTTTTGCTCAATACGTAGTTGCTGCACCTTTGACAGCAGTTACTGTCTCAAGTTGTTTTGAAAATGATGTCACAAAGTTGACACAGTTTTCTTTGGACAATTTAGCCCATTCTTTCTCATGGTGTAAGAGTCTTTCAAGTGCCTTTTGGTAAAATCCAGACAAGCTTCCATCTGCTTTTTAGAAAAAAAGGGCTACCGTGGGGCTACTCTACCATACAGGCCTGATTTGTTGTCCATCTGGAAGGAATGCTGGAGCTCTGACAGAATGACCATTGGGTTATTGGTCACCTCACTGACTAAGGCCACTCAGGTTGGATACCCAATTGGATACCTGATTACTCAGCTAAGATGGCCGGCCAGATCTAGGAAGTGTCCCCATGGTTCCAAACTTCTTCTACATACTGATGATGGAGACCACTGTGCTCATTGGAACCTTCAAAGCAGTGGATTTTTTTTTTTTTTTTTGCCAAGACAATCCTGTCTCAGAGGTCTACAGACAATTTCTTTTCTTCCATGCTTGGTTTCTGCTTTGGAATGCACTGCAGATCCTGGCACCTTATAAAGACGGGGGACGTACCTTTCCAGATCATGTCCAATCTGTTCCCACTTCCAAATATGGCGAAGAGAGTATCATCACAATTCTATATGTGTACAGTCCATATGTTACAGATTAGAATTGTTTTCACAAATTCTGTATAATACTATTTTTTTTTTTGTTAAATTACTTTTAATTTAACTTGGATTCTTTCAAGGTCAGTTTTATGGTTTGGATTTATTGTTGATTTTCACAGAGTTCCGTTGAAGAACACCTAACGTGACAACTCACCTTTTTGAATCAGGCATAGTATTTGGTATAATCTGGTACTATATACCAAATATATATCTAGCAATGTACCATCTATTTTGGCAAGTATATTTCTCAAACAACAAAACTCAAAGCAGTTAAACTGTCCCGAGATACAGAAGTTAGACAGAAAATGTAAAGTTAATATTGTTCTTTATTTGGCTATATATGTATGTTATTTAGTGTTTTTAGTTAAGGCTTTAGTTGTTTCCAAATGTCTTTTTACTATTTGCTTTCTCTTGCATCAAAAGAAAAAATAATACTATGAACAGCTTTCCTACAGTTCCAGACTCCAACTACAAAAACAAAGTGATGAACAATTAACGAGTCAAACATTGAAAAAAGTCCCAAGTGTCCTTTAAAAGCCAAAATCACTTGAGGCATAATAAGACATTAGGCTACACACAACAATTGTCTTAAATACTTAAACACCATATAAGAAAGATGAGCTTTGAATGTCACACAGAGTAAAGCCGTGACTGGTTTATCAGTCATGGTTTTAGTTTATGTAAAGACTTCACCAAACCTGTCTATTAATGAGCAGCTATTGATTGCCGAGATGGGTATTGTTTAGTACCAGTCATACATTATTCCTTTTTATCTTAGCCAGTAGCAGCAATAGTGTCATGGCTTGACAACGACGACAACATGCAGTGCAGTATTTTTTTATCATATACCCAGAAACAAAAGTCCATCTCTTCCTCGTTGCTTTCTTGGTACACATCAAAATAAAATATCCTTTTGAAAAATATATATGTTTTTCCTTTTGTCTAAACTGGTTTGTAATATTTCATTTTGTCTTTTGAACCACTTATGCCTGATAGGGCTGCAGGGGGTGACGAAGCCAATTCGAGCTCATGCCTGATGAAAGGAAGAATGCACCCCGAACAGGGTACCAGTCTGTTGCGGAGCCATACACTCATTCCTAGGGGCGAGATTGTAGCGACTAATCAACCTAACTAATGCAATGTTTTTGGAGAGTGGGAGGAAACTTGAGAAAAGTCACACATACACATGAAGAACATACAAACTTTAGAAGTAACGGCCAGTGTTTCAAGCCTTGCCCCACTCCAGGACTCAAACCCTAACCATCCTGCTGTGAGGCCACCGTGCTAACCAATGCACCCCTATGCAGCCTGTTTCTGCTACCATTATCTCAAAATAATAAAAACGATCATTTTAAATAAATCTACTTAGTCTTTATATTCATCAAAACATAAAAATAATATGAGTCTGGGCCCAAAAGAGCAGAGACAGCAGGGTATAGCAAGCAGTTTTTATACCACAAAAAATATTTTATGTTGAACATGTCTCTATTTTGGAGTACTTGAGGCTAAATTCAATCTCGATGCCGCTTTTCTTTTCTGTATTATTTAGCTGCGGTGAGACAGAGCCACCACGTTGCTTTTCAGCACAATAAAGCACTCCCGCTGTCCATTAGTGCACCCCTGTCATGTTTAAGTGCAGGAGGTGGGAGTCATGCATTAACTGAAAGCTAACACGGATGGTATAGATGTGCTGAATTTAACCCCTGACCTTTCTAACATGCCCACGCGGTGCAGCAGAGGGAACAGAGAGTTATCAAAACAAATGATTCACCAAACGGAGATGAAACCAGCATCGTGAGCTGACTGCTAATGAGAACTAATATTAGCATAAGCTAATATGTTTGTTGATCAAGGGTAAATTTTTAGGGGGAGGACATGTTAAGGTGCAGAATAAACAAAAGCACCTGCTGCCAAAGCTTAAACAGTCTTTGGAGGGGAGTGAAATTCTGAGCCAATTCTTATTGAGAGTTCAGCCTTCTGCATGAATATGAGGCAATCTGTGAGCTCCAAACACTCCTAACCACTTCGATTTGATTTCCACAGAGTTCTCCGATGTGCTGGTTGAATTCATAAGAAAAAGAAGAAGTTTGAACAATTGCAATGATTTATTTATTCTTCACTTTTACAAAAAAGACTCCGCTTTCACTCTTTTTTTTCTCTTTCCTGTTAGACTAATTGCTCAAAACTATGTGTTTTCAGCAACAAGGCCGAGGCTGCAGACCTGCTGTGCTTGTCTTGTAAATATTAAATGAAGCTTTAAGTGGTAATTGTTGTTCTTTTGCCCATCAACAATTTATCTTCTATAAATCAAGAGCATCGGGGAGCCAAGGATGCAGCGAATATGCAGCTTTTTGGAGGGAAATTCCAAGAAAATACAGAAAAATAGAATTCAATATAAAATATATCAAAATGACTTTTCTTATTGCGTCTTATTTGCACAAACAACCATTTTAGAACATTTATTACATTACTCCACCCTTCCACAAAAGTACAGCTTCTGCTTCCAAAATTTGACACAAAATCTGAGTAAACCACCCACCCTCAATCAACTCAGGTGGGCAGGGAACCATCAGGGATGGTAGCCTGTGTAAAATGCTTCCTACCATGTAAAAAGCACTTTGACAGTAGCGGGTTACATCATTACTGTAGCAATCACTCGTTCGTTGTCGCGTAGGAGAGGGCAAGAAATAATAATAATTAGAAAAAAAAAATTGTAAATTATTTTGAATCACTACGTGACAAATACAGAGCCCTCTTTTTTCAAGAAGAATGTAGAAAAAAATTATTTTGCATCAGTTGCAACGTTTAATATGGATTTCCCAGAGTATGAGCATTCAGGCATTTTCAACTTCATATTGTAATTCAAAGTTAAACTTCGTTTTATCTCCACAACCCCCTATCCCTAACGTCGTCACGGGAGATGCCTGAGCCCATACTGGCTGATACACGCTGAGCAGGTCGTCCGTATACTGCATGGCCACACAAACACAACCATACACACACACACTCACTCTTTAGGGCAATTTTATAGTTGCCAATAAATCTGATGTACATGTTTTTTGAGAGTGGATGGAAACTGGAGCACCCGGAGAAAACCCATGCATATGAGGGGAGAACATGCAAACTCCACACAGACTGGCCACCTGTTACTCAAACCCCGACTATCTTGCTCTGAGACCACTGTGCTAACCACTGCACCACTGTGCAGCCCTATATGTAACTTCTGTATTACTATTTCAAAATCAATGTGTGTTTTTTTTTATTCAGTACAATAAAAATACCACCATAGAAGCTGAAACTTCCATTGAAATGAATGGAGAAGTGCATCATCACTTCAAATCGCTCACTAGCTCTTTATGAGACTCCATGATTCCTTATGAAATCCTGTACACATTTTATAGATACTTCACAACATTTCAAAATGTTCCAATGAAAGTCTCTAGACCGCAGTATCAATTTATTTAGCCTGCATTTACATTCAAAGTTTTTATAACGTAATCTGAAAGTTTTATTGGAAATCATATCCTAAGTTAAGAAGGTGCAGTGTTTATAAAGTAAAAGCAGCACCCAAAAGCAGAAAACTATTCCTCTCTGTCCAACACACACATACACACACACTCATACAGAAGAAAAATACCATCTCCCAGATTTCAGTGAACCTCAGTGGAGCCTTGGAGAATCTAATAAGTCAAACTGCAGTCTGAGCAGGCAGCGCATGAATACCAAATGTAGCCTAATTGATTACCTAATTTATGCAATAAGCAGTATTTTTTTTTTAATTATAGTTATTCATTACCCAAATGTTTACGCTGTGGGCTGATTCATGGGCTATGCTTTGAGCCACAGGTCAGACACGGTGGACCCTGTTTATAAAACTGACAGCAACACTATCACATCTCCGCTTTATCATCATTGCCCCTGCAACCTGGGAACTAAAGGAGGAGTAGATCACTTTTGAAGTACACAAAACAAAAATATTACCACACTTAAAGTACTTAGAATTTAACTCAGACATTTTTTGCTAATCAATTGATTTGTTTAATGACTTTGTGGCTTTATTGTTGTTATCATGCTACAGTAAACAGCACAAAAAATATAGGACTTTTTTTATATTTATTATTACATCTATAAATGAAGATAAATCAATAATATTTTAAACGACAAAAGCTCCTCACCACATGGTGGCAGTAATTTTCCAGTCAATTGTTTAACAACCCTTTGAAAAAGGAAAGACGACAATAGGATTCATCGTGGGTGTGATGTCGCCGATAGCATTTAACTCTGACAAATCAAGGCTAATTTAGATGTCTTTTTTGCCACTTTTTTGGCCATTTTGGAGGCGTGGATCAGTATTAAACTATCACCAAAGCAGTATTTTTTTTCATCTTTTGGTGCTGTTTGGGGTTGCAATTAGCTGAATAGAACCATAAGATGAAAACAATTTGTGTTGCAGATAGTTTCATTCTGATGTATGCATTAAAAATGGCCGACTTCCGGTTTTTGGTCACGTGGGTAAAATCACTCTATATGAACTGCACCATGTTTTATCTAAGGAGCAAAACGCATGCACCTTTTGGTTCGAGTTAGCATGGCAACCACTTTGCCAACTAAGAGCAAAATTGTTGAAGATGGTTGCAAATGGAGACCCAAGTGCAGCCAATCCAACCTTCCATCAGTCTGGCTTCCCGCTGTCATTGGCAAAGTAAATTCTGTCAGTCAAACTTGTCAAGCGGGGATGATCAGCCACTACATTCTTTGATCAGTTAATCTGACTGACTAATTAACTTGACTGATATTATGGTCCAAATATTGTGCAATGATGGAAGTCAGGGGAGAATTTTGGGCAGATTCAAAGCAGGTGAAGGACGCAAACATGTTACAGTGGATAATTACTTCATTAGAACCTTAAATTAATCTGTTCTACATAGTGTAGCTGTAGTGATGATCGAGTTAAATGAATCAAATTAATCACTCAATTGAATCGGGAACTTCTCATTACAGTACCACTGCCACAGGTGCAATAAAAAAGGAAAATTACCTATTGTTTAATTCCACTGCATGTTCCTATTCTCACCTATGGTTGCCAGCTTGAGTGGTGACCGAAAGAACGAGATTATGAATGCAAGCAGTCAAAATGGGCTCATGCTCAGAGATAGCGTAAGGAGCTTTGCTATCAGGGAGAAGTTCGGGGGTAGAGCCGTTGTTCCACTGGGGTGAAAGAAGCCGGATTGGGTGGTTTGAGCATTTGGTTAGGATGCCAACTGTGGGCCTTGCTGGTGAAATCTATTGAGCTTGTGCAACCGGGAAGAGACCCAGATACAGACCCCGCACTTGCTGGATAAGTGACAAATACAGAGCCTATCCAGCGGGCTGGGTAGCTGGGAACACCTCGTGATGTGGCCTCAAATAAATGGAAAACAACAAAATGGAACATTTTTTTTTTTATTTTAAAAAACATTTGTATTCTGACTTTGTGACGAATGATTGCACAATGGACAAAAGAAAAATATCTGCGTTAAGAGCATCATTGGCGGATTCATGATGACTGTGGTTCATGATAAATTATTTGATGTTTTTCTGTGGATTTTAATACAATGAGATGTATTTTTGAAATGCAGAAGGAGATTCCTCCCGCTCATGTTTGTTGGTCATACATTGTAAGCTGGTTGCAAAAGCTGAACTGTTTGACATGAGGTCAGCTGAATTTGCGGGTCCTCGTTAACCAAATTTGACTTCTGAACAATATGCTGTTTGCTGAATTAGCTGTCAACGGCAATCACACAATCTTTTCTTCACAGTATACTTTTAAAACAGTTTAGAAAGCGGTTATTACCTGATATGATGCAAAGATTGCTTTTAGTGTTTTTGAATAAAGTCTACATCATCATGTTTGAAACTCTAACCAAAGTTGCAGAAATATGCTTTCTGAGTCATAAAGATTTTTAAACTTTATAGCAAAAGTTTGAAAAGATGAATAAAAAAAATTCTCCTGTCCTCCCACAGCTTTCTTTGGTGTGATGTTCAGCTGATTTAGCAGGATGTGAGAAAAACAATGTAAACTAGCAGATGTCTGAGGATGGAGTGGAGGAGGAAAGGCCACATCACTACCACAGAAAGCTGTATAAGCTGACGCTCACAGCAGATGGTCCAAAACAGAGACAACATAACATCTTCAGGGACGGCGGGACGCCTGTCTAAGCTGCTGATCTGATCTTCTGAATGAAGGAAAATTAGTAACCTCTAAAAAAAATCAACACAAAAAGGTCAGTGAGTGAGTTTGAAGAAAGTTTAGTTCTATTTTAAGAACTCAGCTGGACAAAATGTTTGTTTAATTACATCTTTATAGACTCAAAGGAGAAAAAAAAAAACCCTGAACCGCTTCTTGAAGTAAACCAACACGAGGCCTCAGGTTGGATCATTTTTTTTTAGCTCCGCACCACATGAAACAAGCCTAAATGCACACTTTGCGGACATCACATCCACATTACATAACCCATGCTTCGAAGCCCCTTCCCATTGATAACATTGCTACTGCGTCATAACATAGCTGCTCCTACATAAATTAGTTTCACCGCTCCATGGAGAAGAAGAATTTAATGTTTTCATGAACAGCTGATACAGAGCAATAGCCTGGCTAGCACCATGTAGTCCCTGCACTCAATTTATTTCACTCTAGCATCTCGGTCAGGGATTGCAGATATTAGCTTACGATTGAAGTGATTGGAAAACATCTGGTCAATCAGCAAACAGACAATCAGCGATATCCACCTTTCGAAAACTGGCTGCTGTCGGTCGCTTTCAGTGTCGATTGGAACGACAAATATTGGGACCTATAAAGAATGAGGTTAAAGGTGCTGGGTTTTTTCTGGTAACACATACATAGATCAGGTTTCAACCGCATGGGAAAGCGTATTCTTAAAACTGAAAAGAGAGAATGTTTTTGTGGTTTTTTTGTGTTTTTTTTTTTTTGCGTTTTAATTTGGTAGCCTTGAAGGGTAATTTGACAAATAACCAAATGAAGTATTACCGAGCGTAGAACAAAGGAAGGTGGAGGTGGGAATCTCAGTTTCTTTTTATGTTTTGGTTTCCTCAAAGGACAACGCAACACCAATTAACTCCAGAACTGTTGCAATCTGGGGACCTGTGATACACCACCTCAATGAAATTAAATCGTCCCTAGCCATATGCCAGTGTGTCATCTTCAAAGTCTGTTTTCAGCCTGGCAACGTCGTTTTTCTTCTTTGTGCTGATGAAATGAAAAGCCAAGAAAGAAATCAATAATCACAGAGGATCAAAAGAAATTTTACGAAAGTTACCTCAAAGGTAGAAACTAAAAACATATTAAAGAACAAAAGAAAAGGTTGATTGGCGGAGTTCATATCCATAATAATACATGCTGATGGGGAGATGAAACCAGATCTAATTTGGCAAAGTTGGTCTTTTTCCGGCAGCCATTTTAATAACAGAAGTGGTCAAAAGACACGACCCAATAATGCTACGCAGACTTGTTTACTCACCTGTCATTGAAGCAGACAACCTATAGGTGATGACCTCACTTGGTTCCTATTAGACGTATAAGTCTTCTAGATGACGTAAAACAGCTGGTTTGTCGCTATTTTCTGTTCAGCGCCAAATACTGTAAGTTCTGTTCAGTCAGATTTTTCAAACCGGTAAGCTTTATTTATTTAATGTTTTACAAAAAAACTAATATCGGCGATGAGCAAGAATTAATGTCATTTTGGGTCGAAGTAACACATATTAGAGAATCCAGAAGACGAATGATACCCGTATTAAAACAGATGAAAACAGGGATTGATGGTAACATATCTAGTCATTTTTAAGAAACTACACAATGGTGATCCACTTTGTGTTACTGCAATGAATGTATATCAGATGGATAAATCCCAGAATTAATTTTTTTTTTGGTTTTGTTTTCTTTAAAGTAAGTACTTTCACAAATGAACAAAATACAAATTAATCATAAACTGAGTCATTTGGCAATGTAATTAAAAAGAATCATACACGACAATTAAATCCAATCTTCATATTTATTTTATTTATGTTGTTAAAATTTTAAATTAAAAATAAAAAAGCACAACTTTTGTTTTTCAACCTTCACCATATTTTTCAAACCATTAGCATTTTGAAAATATTCGGATAGGTTTACTCACAGTAATCCCCATTTAAACTTACATGTTTTTATCTGTGATGTCCACTTCTTTCATGTAAAAGACTTGTGTTATTCGGAAATTATTTCCTAGATTTGCATCATTATTTTTTTTGTGAATCCCCACACGGGGGAAAAAAACAAGAAAAAAAAAAACTTACGAATCGATGGTAATATAAACGGTAATATAAACAAAAACAGGGATTCAAATCAAAGTTGAAACAAAGATGGTGCAATTGAGCAGAAATTCCAGGTGTTTGTATTTAAGATGTCAGAGCTTGTCCAAAAACTCCTGAATTCTTGGCCGTGGCTAGCTACACCTTGAGGCCGGTTTCTGTTTACTAAAAGGTAAAACCCATGACTTCGGGTGGGGGTGCGAACAACGTTAGGTACACTTCTGACGGATAGGAAATAAAAACATATTGTTACATTCTGCTACAGTGTGGATATGTAGGATGTCATGCAGGGTTGTTCTTTTGAGTTAGCTAAAGCTTCAAATGATATAGTGATATTCTGTTCAATTTTTTAAATATATCCATGTATTGCTCTCAAATCTCTAAAAAGTTTGTTGTACTCATTCATTGGCATACTTAGAATTGAGTTAAAACTAAGTTATGTATGTTTCAAGAAAATCACAATTTTGAAGATGATGAAAACCATTGAATTATGCATGGGATGCAATGTCAGACAATGGACAAGTCTCAGGGTTGTGGAAGGATGTGGAAAGGACACAATTGCAGGACTTCAAACATTGTTTATTAACTCAATTCAGGAAAGTCTGTAAAGCAAGAAGCACAGTGTTAACTCAACGTTTCAAAAGTCCAAATAATATCAACGTTCAAACATGGTCAGGCAACCAGGGTGACCTGACTGGAAGGGATAATAAGACCTGACAGGGAAGTCAGGGATGGTTCCCCTTAAATAGTTAGCAGGGTGCACAGGTGAGTGAAATCAGGAATCACCCCAGGTGATCTTAATCAGATCGTTGAGACACATCCATGGCTCCCTCTTGGCTGCAGAAGAGGGGATCATGACAGCAAGTTTGAAATGATTTTGAATAATAACTAGAAGACGGCATAGGTGCTAAATTATGGATTAGTTTTAAAATGTACCAAATGCTAACATTTTTTCAAAAAATGTATTGAGCAAATACCACTACTTAAATATTGAAAGTGAATGTATTCAGGGCATATCACAAAATGCTTTAAAAACCTCCATCTTGATGTCGTGCCTAAGTTCATAAAAGTTGTATTGGATTTCTACGTCAATTTGTCAGCGGTGTAAAAGGTTGGTGTGTCCCAGACAGAGATAGACCTCCTAATTTCCTCTCAGCGTACTTTTAGAGCATCATTAGAGAATAGTCACTGGTTTTAAAGCTGACGTGAGGTAAACACAACCGATCCCTATCAACCATCCTAATAGCCTCTGCAAAGGAGAAAAACACTTCCGGTCACATTTACTCACAAATAAAGATATGGCTTTAGTGCATTGCAGACTGGAGTGCATTCTCCATTTGTTATGCAATGTCACGCCACTTTGATTTTGTGTTCAATACACTGTTAGTTATTGTACAACTCTGTCTCATGCTGAATGGATCTGCTGATCAGCTTTAATCATTAAAACTTGGAGCCTCGGTTTGTATTGATTCTGATGAGTGCTGAAGCCATCTTAGCAGCTCAAAGACAAACATCTGAAAGGACATCAGAACCTCAAACAGATCCACAGATGAATCTAGTGGACTAAGATATAAAGACTGTTTATGTGTTTGATTAGTGTGAATATGATGGGGTTGTTTGAAATGATTTTTAAAGCAAGTATTATGGTGAAGATACACAGGAGCATACTGCATGTCGAACAAATCAAAGCAAATACCAAAGAGAAGCAAGACATTTTCTTTCCTCTTGAGGCCGAGACTAATGACAATCTTGATAATGCTAAGATTTTGAAATCCCAGAAAAACAGAATTTCCACAAGTCTTGCAGCAGAACATAGTACACAGAACATAGACACATTGGCTTTGTCTGGCAGGTCTTCATTCTTTTCTTTTTTTTATTTGGCCATCATTTGGAACAAATCGTGTTTCCAACAAGTACAAGTACTGGTTTGCTTTACTTTGTAATTTCAAAGTTCTTTTCCCCACTTTTAACTATCAGACCTGCAAATATTATCTACAAAGTATACACTTTTTGTCACAATTACTCCAAACTAAGGATACCTTGAACCTAATGTTTCTGCTCCACCTTGTTGTCCTGCTATCCCTCCATCTATGATCCCTCATCTCTGCTGACCTCTATGTCTGATCCCTCATCCTCCTGAGCTCTATGTCTGGTCCCTCATCCTGCTGAGCTGTGTCTGGTCCCTTATGCTGCTGACCTCTATGTCTGATCCCTCATCCTGCTGAGCTCTATGTCTGGTCCATCATCCTGCTGAGCTCTATGTCTGGTCCATCATCCTGCTGAGCTCTATGTCTGGTCCCTCATCCTGCTGAGCTCTATGTCTGGTCCCTCACCCTGCTGAGCTGTGTCTGGTTCCGCACTCCTGCTACATGCAATAAACAGGCTTTGTATCTGGGTCTTACTTCCCCACTTTTACCACCATCATGACACATTTTAGTCTTGGTTGCTTTTGTCATGTCATACTTTCTAATCTTTACAAGTTGTTTTCAGATGTATTTTACAGTACAATGTTTTTTTTTCCTCTCTCCAGTAAATTGGCAACAGTAGAACATCTGTAAAGCTTACTTTCTGTCCCAACAGTTTGTATAGTGACAGTTGGCTTTTGGAGCATCTCTGCCATTAATCCTTAACCTTCCTCTGTCTCTGACAGACTGTTTTTGCTCTGCAAATATCTGTGACAGAGATGCTTACTCGCAGTTTTTCCTGTCAAGCTGTAACTTCTTTGTATTTTGTGCCACATTCACCCTGCTGTTCATTAGAAGCTTTTTCCCAACCTGAACCTTCGCATGTCCAGTCTGTCAGACGGCGGTTATCTTACAAGCAACTTTAGAGATTGTATTGCTAAATAAACACCTATCTAGACCTAAATTAGTGTCACCTTTTTAGCATTATGGATTGAGGATGGGGACTAATTATGTTTGTTAATGCTCAGCGGGGCTCATGATGGTGTTTGTCACTAAAAAACAAAACAGGAGGAACATGATAAGCTTCCCTCTTTTAATCACAAAAACTTCACTTTCACTGTCTATTTATCTTGATTAGTAATTTGGCTTAATTTAGTCACGATCAGTAGAGACAAACATAGTAAACATTGTGTTATGGGAGCCATCAACACCAACCATAGTGTCAGACCAGGGGTGGGAAAACTTTTTGGTTCGCAGGCCACATTGAGTTCTAACATTTGACACGGGGGCCAGAACAGGAGCAAATCGATGGCACGCTTTGGTAACTGCTAGATTAGACCGATCGAATGGTGCGCTAGATTTTGAACAAACGCACTAAATGTTACATCAAGAGCGTTGAATTTCAAATCTAACGGCGCTCGGTCCTAAATCTAGTGCAATAGCACTTAGAAACAAGGCATTTGGCGGAGCTTAGTTTGAAATCAAAGCACTTGATGTAACATGAAGCTTGTTTTAACATCAAACACGCTTGTTTAAGTGCATATATCAGGCCCAATGGCTTCCCGTATCTGTGCACACTGTTTATTTGGACAACGTAGGCATCACGGAGACACACTCATTATAATGGGAGCATTGTTGTTGTTTCCAGAGTCTGCCATCTGGTGAGGAAATATCAGAAATACAGAGAAAATAAAACATTAACAAGGTTTATTTATTTAATTTTTTCAAGTTTGGCGGGCCGGATTAAAACATTTAACGGGCCACATGTGGCCCACGGGCCGTAGTTTGCCCATGCTTGATTTAGACTCTATTAATAACTGTTGTTTTTTAAATGCATCATGACACCAATACCAATAGTATGATGCATTAAAAGCCACTGTATTTTTGAACCATGAACCATGTCGTCTTGACCATTTATGCATGACTAAATGCAGGGAAATGCCAACACATGATTGGCTTATTAAACATTTTGTGCTAGCAACCAGTTGAACAGGCAGGTGGACCAGATATAACGGTAGTCAGTTAAAAAATAGCGGTATAAAAACTGGTAAAAAGCTTTAGAACATGTAATTAGCTCTGAATCTGTCGCTGCACATAAGGTCAGGGAATCAGAGTGGGTGGTGGGAAATTGGACTGCATAATGCTAAAAAGATTTCTACCTGGCTCTATAAAAGCAAAGTTTAAACCAGAGCAGCCGTATTAGATTGCACAGGTATTTCTAATAAAAGTGCAGCGTGAGCGAATAGCATTATACAGACTCCAGACAGCTCATAGAAATACTCTAAAGCAGAAATGGGAAGAAAAAGCAGCACCTCTACCTAGAGATCAGTTTGTTTTGTTGGTTTTGATTGAAAAAAAATGTTTCAGATGAAAAAAAGAAAATTCTTTCAATGAACTGATATTTCTGAGATTTTTAAGTTTTCAAATGCCTAAATAATATTATTTGATGGATTGAATAAGAATTTGACTGCCTCTAATAATCTATACTATTTCTTTTTAAGAGCAATTTTAAGTTGTTATACAAACTTTTTACAAATTCTAACTATAAAGATTTGTTTTCAGACACACAGCAGACATGTATTGTTTGACAAAATGGTTTAATTTTGCAAAATGAGGTATATATGATATCTGAGGGTGAACGTTCAAATGCTTAAAAAATTCTGATAAACTTTGGCCAGCCTTTTATGTGGAACCACATCCCTTTTGTTTTACATTCTGATGGTCAACATGATTTAAGTGAGTCGTCTTGACTGTGTCCACATGAGTAAATGCATCAACCGGATACTTTGCAATTTGTATTTAACAGTTTAAGTGGTGGACTTGATGGTCGATTTATAGCTATTGGTACAGAGGACTCATAAAATAAATCTCATTTGAATACAAACAGACTGCACGGTGGCACAGCGGTTAAGCCCAGTGGCCTAACAGCGAGAAGGGTGATGCTTGAATCTCCATACGTACATAGAGAGAATAAACAAACTCCACACCATGTACGTGCAGGTTTCCTCCGCATCTCCAGTTTTCTCCTGTCCTCCAAAAACATGCCTGTTAGGTCGATTGGCCACTGGGAAATTGCCCCTTGGATTGACTATGTGTCTGAATGGTTGTCTGTTCTGTGTAGCTCTAGACTGGCGACCTGTTCAGAGTGTACCCTATTTGGGGTAACCAGCTGGGCTAGGCACTGCGAACTTAGCATGGAAATGGTGCATGAAAGATGAAAAAAAAAATTTTAGAAAAAATCTAGAATTTCTGTTATTTACTCTGTTTGTATTTGGCAACATGCACATATTGTCAGCACAAAAAGTGACATATAAAAAATAAAATGCCTAGTTTTGTACCATATTAGATTTATTTTTCACATCACTTTTAGATACCTGCATTTATAAACGGCATACGTATGTTGTGACAGCAAAAATTTCAAATATCCTCAGTCATTCCCAAATGAAAATTTCCCCTTTTTTTTCTGGCTTCAAAAACAACCATGACGGTGAACATCATTTAGCCACAGCACGACTGCCGAGCGTTTCCACGGTTACAGGCCAGGCTGGCATACGCTAACAACACTGCTGATTTGTTGCTGCCCTCGGCAACCTTGTAAGGTGAGGACGAGGTGTGGGCCTCGTGTATACGGTGGTGGCTGGACGGCTGGTGATAATTAGTCTCTGTAGTGGCGCCGCTCTGACTGGGTGCACATGTTCCTGCTGTCACAGGTGTATTCTGGGAGATGCGGTTCGGTGACAGCCATGACAGCACCATCTGGACCTGTCCACAACGTGGGACGCCAGCTCTGCAGTGACAAGATGCAAGCGGTGCCGCAAGCTTATGAGTTGAACGTGCAAATACGAGTGGAGAAAAGAATGTGTGTATTTTTTCTCTGCTGTGTGTAGATGTTTGCGTGTCTCTGTTAAATACTGAATATTCAGGAAGCCAGCGGGAGGGCATGTTACATGGTGTGATAGCAAATGCATGTTTCACACAATCCCAGGTGTGCATGTACGTGCTTAAAAGTGTTGACAGAGTCTTTAAAAGAGTCTTTAAATAATGCTTCTATAGAAATGATGACTTCTTCTTTGAGTTGTTGGTGTGTTTATTGTTTGGAAAGGGAGTAAATAAGTGTAATTTCTATGTGTAATTTCTGAACTGTAAAGGGCCACAAAATGTTTTACTGCTTTAAACTTTTGTCTGAATTATCTGAGAGCCATTTAAACAAAAAAAAAAAAACAACTTTATTTATTTTTTAATATACTTTATTCATCCTTCACCGGGAAATTTGTGTGCTGCATTACACCGCAGCAGGCTGCCACCTATGACGGCGCCAATGGTGGGAGAAACGGGGATTAGGTGTCTTCTCCAAGGACCCTAGATGTGAACTCAGTGGGATGGTAACCCACAAACTTCCAGTCCACGGGCGAACACACTAACCACTGAGCCACCGTTTTCCCAAGTTATTACTTAAACAAGTTTAAATAATAGTCATTTCATTTTTCAAGAAATCTATCTTAAAAAACTGAATTAAGGTATTTCGCAAGATTTTCTTGCTGAAATGGGGTTAATTTGTTTTTAATTTGGTTTAATAAAGGCAGCAACTCATACGAGTAATTGATTAATTCCATTTCCAAAGCTTCATCGCAGAGCTTTAAAACATGCTTTTATCTTGGCTAAGGGATTACAGAAAAAATCATTTTGCTCTACAGCGCTGTGTCATGGACCAACTACTGGATGTCAACACACTTTTGTTACCAATCTGAACTGTGTCCAAAACAATCGGAGTAAGGTAGTGCTGGTGCTTTCCCTTGTATAATGAAAGGAAGTGGGAGGGTACATTCTAAACAAATTGCGATTCCATAGCAAGGCCACACATTGAGACAGCTGATTCACAGTGGAGAATTATTTTAAAAAATACAAATTGCCTAGCATAAATATTTTGGCAAGAAGTAGGACTAAAGGGAGGATGTAGAATTGCCACAAAAAAAGGCTAGATCTAGCCTCTCCCAAAGCTGAAACCAGAGACCTTCCCACTGTGAAGCTGCAGCTGTTTTTTTGTTTGTTTTATTGTAAGCTCTTCATCTTGAACATTTTACGCTCTGATTGAAACATTGACAGTCTTTGATGTAGCTTCTACATTTCTTTAAAGGTTGAATGATCCAACCTTGGTTCTCATTCACGAGGACATCTTCTCCTGGGAAGATTGCCAGCTGTCATGAATGTTTTCCACCAGTGATTAAACTTCTCTCTATAGATTGAAGGACTTTAGACAGTTTGGAAATTAATTTACTACAATCCAGATTTACGACTAGCAACGGTTACCTCCCTTAGAGCCTCGCTTACATGTTTCGTCCTTGCCATTGTGTGAACGAACGACTGAAGGCTAGGAGTTAATAGTGGTTCGATTTTTTTTTTTTTAACACAACTAGATCTACCATAGAAACCATTGTGATCCAACTTGATTGAATAAGAATCAGATAGACTTTTATTGCCATGGTCAGTGAAGAAGATTCAGAAACTAGAAACTTGCTGAACTACTGATGTGCAAAGAATAAACATGTAATAAAAATAATAAAAATAGGAGATGTAAACTATGTTGAAAAATGTGTGGATTAAATATAAAAAGAAAATAATGTCAAGTACCATATGTTTGTCTGAATTCAGGATTCTGCAACTATTTACCAAATAAACGGTATTGGAATCTTTCCAAAAGAGCCTTCTTTCCTTGACGGAATTCCAATTTGCATTTAAATCCTCATACAATTTATGAGACACTTAGCGAAATCTATTTAATCTGGTAGTTTTATTTAATACTTTTCATGCTAATAATGTATTACTTTGTTTAGAAGAAGAATACCGTTATTAGTCCCATACAGGGAAATTACTTTGCTGCATTGTACTGCAGCAGACGGCCACAGCAGCACCAATAGTGGGAGCAACTAAGGCAGGGGTGTCCAAATGCGGTCGTCGAGGGCCGGTGTCCTGAAGGTTTTCCATATGTTTTTGCATCTACACACCTGATCCAGTTATTTGGGCAGAGGTGTCAAAAGTACCAACATTTTCTACTCAAGTAGAAGTATAAATACCGAGTTAAAAAACTACTTTAGTAAAAGTAGAAGTATCAACTCAAGTTTCTACTTAAGTAAAAGTAAAAAGTAGCCTATTTTAAAACTACTTCAAGTAAAAAAAGTAAAAGTAATTTTCAGAAAAAAAGGAATATTGTTAACAAAAGCGTATGAACATATTTTTAACCATTATCACATGCTTTAAGGAGCAGAAAATATGATAATAAATGAAAGTGTTTTGGTGTTAAACTTTATGAATCAGAAACATTTATTTCTTAATAATCTTTATTGGAAATCGATTAATTAACACAATCAAATGTATTAACATAAGCAGGGCATTATGTAACGTCCCTTCAGCTATCAAGCTTCACTCTGCATCACCTAATTTAACCAACTTCAGCAGACACAAACACACTCAATGTAAAAAAAAAATAATAAATAAATGAAAAAAAAATGACCAAAAGGCTTTTTCAAGCCTTGAAGGCAGCTAGTTTTCAAAGTTCTTTGAGGCAATACTGAATAGTCTTTATCAAGTTGATAAGGTTGGGAGTGCCACATAAAGCCTGCGTGACACCTGGAACCAGCGTTGCCAGGTGGGAGGTGCTGGATTATCGTACTAATGACGTAAAATTATCGTATTTTACAAAAAATATCGTACACCCAGTAAAACCACGCCCATTGACAAAATAACACCCTTTACATGCACTCGTAAGGCAGTGGGAGTGAAGGAAACACACAGGAGGCAAAATCCTTGGATTCTTTTTCTAAAATTTTAAGAACTGTAAAAATGAAAAAATAACCAGGGAAACAAGATTTTAAAAAACCAGTAGGGGCGGGACCTAGGAGACGGTATATATAAATTTACATATATACTTATCTACATATATGTGTACATACATATAAGGTTTTTTTTATGTTTACCCAAACATCTTCATGATACAAAATCTAAGCGATGTGTAGTTTTAATCTCCTCAGTCAGTCTTTATAAACTAATCAATAACATTTTGGATGCTTTTAAGCACAAATACTTCATCCACTACTATTTATGGATTAATCAGTTCAATTAGCTTTGTTTCTAAAGATAAAATAGTGCGTCACAGATCAAAGTTATTTTTATAAAAATACCATCCACAACATTTTCAGCAAAGACGTTTACAATAACCGCAGACTGAAAATAATAATTAAAAAAAAAACATTTCTTTGCTGTTGTTTTTTTTAAAAAATTGATAATTCAATCAAAGTTCAGTGTTGCAGCATCAGAAACACTTTGATTTCCGAGCCCGAGTCTCAAACACGGAAATTGACGTCCCTGCTCTTTAAAAGTTTGTGGGCGGGGCTACTCGCCCCAAAGTAATGATTGACTGGACCTTTCAGCCAATCATTCATCTGTTCCTTTGTTTGATGCATTCAGGGTTCATAAAAAAAAAAAAAAACTCCAACAAACAGTCGCGGCATTTTAACGGTGACAAAATGGCGAAAGTAGCGACTACTTTTTATAAAATGAACGAAGTAAAAGTACAGATAATTGCATAAAAAAGTAGTGAGTAAAAGTAAAAAGTAGACAAAAAAATAATTACTTCGTTAAAGTAAAGATAACGAGATTTTCTACTTGAGTAAGGTAACGAAGTAGTCTTACTTCGTTACTTGACACCTCTGTATTTGGGTCATTATGCCAAATTATATTGGCTGTTGATTTCACTTCCTGTGCATCAACTGTATTGAACCAGGAACATGTGGAAAACCATCAGGACATCGGCCCTCTTGGACGGGCTTTGGACACCCCTGAACTAAGGGGTTAAGTGTGTTCCCCTGGAACACCTACATGGCTCAGTGAGATTCAAAATAGCTTCTCCCTGTCCAAGAACAAACATTCTACCACAGAGCCAACTCCTCCCCAGAAATTAGAAAGTTACCAGGAGTGGGGTTCGAACCCACGCAGACATCTGTCCATTGAATCTTAAGTCCAACGCCTTAACCACTCGGCCATCCTGGTCCTTTCACAAGTCTTCTTCTTCTTCTCCTTTCGGCATTTCCCTTCAGGGGTCGCCACAGCAAGTCAGTTTCTTCCATCTAACCCTATCTGCTGTATCCTCTTCAGTCCTTTTACAAGTGATATCTGAAATATAAAAAACAGATTTAATACTGTACTCCTCAGTAACAGCTTTGTATTCATTTTTGGGGTTGGCTCGAAAGAACTGTTGTGCTCAACTATTTCTGCCTAATTTGAACAAAAAAACTGATACCTATCATTGCAGCCCCATTTTCTGGTCTGAACTTCCACGCAGATCAAAGAAAGAGAATTGGCATAACGTGGTTGAATCATTAAACTTGCAATTGATGAGGGGTAATTCCTTCAGCCAGAATGAGATTTTATTATTTTGAATGAGAATCATCTTCACTTGCTTGTCAGTCTGGGCTCAGATTCTTTGTTCCTTTTAGATGTGGCTCTACTGCATGAGTGTGTGTTTGTGTGGGTGTGTGTGTGCATGTGTGTAGAAGCTAGGTGTTGCCTGTTACGTTGAGCCTCCCCCTGGGCTGGTAGCTCCAGAAGCTCTCTGGAAGCTCACTTCACTCAGATACATGCGGATCAAACATCACATTGATCTCTGAGTTTCTTAATGCACACACGCTCTCACACACACACTTTCACACACTTCAGCAGCAGTTCTATCAACACCCCTCTTCGCTTCACCAGAAGCTGTGTGAAATATGAAAGACATGATAATTACGATCATGCCAAGTGTCAGTTACCGCTTGCTGGAAAAGCTTTTTTCCTCCAACTAAAGAAGGAAAAATGAGCGCTGTGACCTTTTTTCAAGCTTCACTGTGACACACAGTTCTACATTTGCTCTGAGGTCATTAAAGTGGCGCGCTGGTACATTCAGGTGTTGAGGGAAAAAAAAGATAAAATAGGAAAGCTTAACGACATAATGATACTTTTTTTTCTTGCTTTTATCTGAGGTCAGTTTTTTTTTTCTTTTTTATTGTTGGTTTGGCCTCCCGTTGTTATGTTGTCATCTTCTTTCACTCAATTTTATGGAAAGACAACCTAATCCAATGTAAAATGATCCTGAGCAAAAGGAACTAACCAATTCACCAAAACAAACTTGAAGGGCATGGAACTTCTGATCTTGTTTGGCATGATGGCAAGTTTAGACTTGAGGATACAGTGCTTTTTTGTAACTCCTCTTACCTTTTTTATTCCATTTATTTATTTTTTACTGACATTTGTAGTCTATGGTTTAGTGTACAGTCCAAATTTTTCTGTGTTGTTGGGTGTGAGTTGCATGAATGTCACCAACACGGGTAAGGTGTTTAACAAAGTCTTTTTTTTTTTTGTGGAAACATATTTGAAGAAGTTCTGCGACAACAATAAAAATCTAAAGGATAAACAAGGACATTTCCGAAAATGTTAAGGCATTTGATCACAATGACAAAAATGTACAAATCAAGAAAAAAACAATTGAATCCAACAAAGCATCTTCACAGACTTGTCCTCGATCTGGAGGGAGTTGTCAATGGGCCATTTCCTCCTGAAGTCAATTACAAGTTCTTTGGTTTTTCCACATTTAGGCTCTGTACACACGTAGCGGGGCATCTGGCAAAACGAATATATTTCTATCTGTTTTGGCCTGTCATCCACATGAACCCGTCGGTTTTTTTTCACTACAAACTGTTGATTTTGAAAACTTTGACCAAAGTAAAGATTTTGGAAAACTTTGGTTTTGTGTTTGCGTGTAGACAAGCATAACCAGCATTTTGTGTTTTTAAACGTCACTACCTGCGACTATTAATGCATAAACATACTGTATGTGCCCTTGTTTTTAATATTAGGCAATGGACAGCATGGATCCTCTGAAAAAAAAGCTCCTTTCTTGCTTTTTTCACACACTCAACTGCTCTTGCTTCCTTTTTAGGTGCAAAGGAGGAGAAATGCCTTACAGTTGGCTATCATTCATCACTTAAGCCTTCCTGGCTCAGAGCATACGTTTAGATAAATGCTGCCCACTACTGGTCTGGCATGCTTATAACCACACTCAGAAGCGTGTTTATACGGGCTTGTGTGGATGTGGTTATATCGAAAATGGTTATGTGTGTACGCGAGGGTTTTTCTAAAACGGAAGACAGCGGATATACATTTTCAAAAATACCCCGCTACATATGGACATAGTCTTAGGGAAGGTTTGTTGGGGGTTTCACCAATCTACAAACAGTTTCAACTCCTCTCTGAAGTGCTTCTTGTCAACATCCTGGAACAGGCCCACAACTGTGTCATCTACTTAATAAGATTTGATTAGTCTCATATTTGACACAACAGTCACTGGTCACTAAGATGTAATGTAGGAGGCTGAGAACACCCCTTCGGAAGACCTGTGCTCAGTAGAATTGTTTAAGGTTTGTTGTTTCTTCCTCATATAAATTGAGTAGCCCTGCAATGGCTCCATCTGGTCACATGCTCACCAGTTTTAAGAGGGGTCTTATTCTGGTTAGACGGGGTTTGTATGCTGGTGTCAGCATGACAGAGATGTGGTCTGATGAGCTTATGTACAGGGAGTTGCTTTAAATGCAACTTTGATGTTTGTGCATGTATGATCCAGAATGTTATTCCCTCTGGTTGCAACGTCAGCATGTTGATAAAAGTTGACTATGCACGAGAACCTTTCTCATGTTGACTTGATTAAAGTCCCTAGCTACAATAAAACTCCCACCGGGTAGTTGCTTTTTGATTGTTGATGTGGAGATAATGGATGTCCAAAGCAGCTTTTATATTGCCATAAGGGCCAATGTAAACAGCAATAATGAATACAACTGAAAATTCTCATGGAAGATAAAAGAGGCAATGGACTGTTGATACTTAATGCCAGGCGAACAGTGTGAGAAAATAATTTTTAACCATCTGTTATTACTATAGATGCACAACCAGCCGTCTTTTTTTTGTGCTGCTGAGCATGCTGCTCCCATCAGCCCGGTGTATATTTAGCCCCCGTATGCTGATAGCATCCTCTGTAGTTGTGCAGTTTAGCCAGGTCTCTTTATCTCCTCAGGAAGCAGGCAGCATTGGAAGAGGATGCCGGTGCCTCTTGGGCTACACCTTATGTGCTGCAGCTGTCTGAGTATCCAGTAAATCCACAGTAAGTCCAAAATGACTAACTACTGGCGAACTTCTACCGAGCCACTGTTGAGAGCATCCTGTCTCTCGGCATGACTGTGTGGTATGGCAGCTGCACTACACAGGACAAAAAGGTCTTGGCCTGGCTGGTGAAGACTGCACAGGGGAACGTGGGCAGACTTGAATTCAGTCTACAGCAGATGGCTAGACATGTAGTAATAGGCCCCCCACTTGAGTTTTTTTGGTGGTAAAATCAAGTTCTGGAAATTAGTTTGTCTTACACTTGGCTGTGAGCAGATGAAAGGACTTGATGTTAAGCAACAGCTAAAGTAAAGAGACACCCTTCATAAAGTGGGTGCAGCGTCGTAAAGGATTTATGTAGGGTTATTTATAATAATAATGCATTGTGTATATATAGCGCTTTTCAGGACTCGCAAAGACGCTTCACATATGCATTATTCAGTCATTCCATACCAGGTAATGGTTAAGCTATAGATGTAGCCACAGCTACCCTGGGGCAAACTGACAGAAGCGAGGCTGCCATTTTGCGCCATCGTCCCTTCTGACCATCACCAACCAATCACACACACATCATTCAGACTAGGCAGCGTGGGTAAAGTGTCTTGCCCAAGGACACAACGGTAATTTCAGCTCTACAGCCATCCCGCTGTGGCACCTGGTGTTCTGGTGGTCTCCCATTCAAGTACAGCCCAGGCCCAGCCTGCTCAGCTTCTGAGGTCTGACGAGATCTGGCATGTACACTTCCACTGCAGAACATTCTTTGCAGTTTGCTTCATGGTGAGGGTTTCATAGTTAATAGTTTAATTAAAATATTCCTACTAAGTGGCAGCATCGCCATAAATAACATTATTTTGGACTTAATCCATAAATAACATTATTTTGGACTTAAGCATTAGTTTTTTGTATTTACTGTTCATCCACCCCAATTTGGTAGTGAATGTACCCACATCCAACTACCACCACAGTAACAAGGAGTTAATAATTCAGCTACTGTATGGGTCAGGTGTTTCATCTGTCATTTTGATTCCTTGTAGTATTGCAACAAAGTATTGCTAGGTGTTTGCTAATCTTGATTTGCAAGTCAGGGGTTTGACACACTTTTTATTTTACGCCTCTTGAATTTAACTTCTGAATTTTAAAAGGGTTATTTGATAATGTCATGACCATTATTTTTTCCCAGTATGTAAATGGCACTTTAGGATTTCAATTTTTTCCATCCAACTGCTTCCACACAACTTTCCGTTTCTACAAAACATGACAAGAAGCAGACTTTGCTGATAAATTGACTGATTTGTAAGCATCACCATCTACTCTCAGGGATTATTAAAGGCAGAGACAGAGATGGAGACTGTCTGCATCACTGCACAGTAAGATGTATTTTCATTTCAAACGAGATTTCCAATCAGAACCATCTGCTTGTTGAAACTGCTAGTCTGTGTATATGGGCTTATTCTGATGTGCTCAGCTGCTCTCTTGTGAAACCATACTGCATGTCGAGGATGGATTACACACTCGTCTGGGTGGTTGCACACCTCTAGGATCCTGATCACCCCCTCTGGACGTATGTGGAAGAGCCTGACAAAAACTCACAGCTCAGAAAAGCTGTCCTTCTTTTCCGTGTGGAAGCTGCTAATTTATGCAAATTTTGCTAAAAAATTGTTTCATTGAATAAAGCTTTAGAAATGTAACCACCTTTCTCTGATGAAGGGGGAGACAGTGGCTCAGTGGTTAAAGCATTCGCCCGTGGACTGGAAGTCAACCGGAAGTTCACAGGTTTACAATCCGCTGAGTGCATGTCTAGGGTCCTTGGACAAGACACCTAAACCCCCGTTTCTCCAACCATTGGCGCTGTCGTGGCAGCCTGCTGTGGTGTAGGAGTGCAGTACACAAATTTTCCCGGTGAGGGAGGATTTGAGTAAGTTAAAAAAAAAATTATCTCATGTCATGCCATTCTTCATCACTTGTTGTTACCCAAAGAAATAAAATTCCAAAACAATTTAAAAATGAGCCATCATTCTTTGCTTTCATTTGTTCAAATGGTTTGGTTATTAAAATTTATAAGTTAATTTGTAAATTAAGTGGTTCTGGTTGTACGTCCCATTTTCTGAACTGCTGGTTAAACGCTCGTTGCTGGGTGGTTCCGGAAAAAAAAAGTCAAAATTTGATATTAGATCAGTCAGGACCTCCCGAGGTTTACAGTAAATAAAAAAATTTTTTAAAAAGCTAGCGTATGTTTGTGTGTGGACGTGTAGAAGAAAGGCATCAAGATGTGTGTGATGTTTTAATGTGTCTGATGTCTTTGCATCAGAAGGGATCACTAAATTGTTTGAACGTGTAAATTTTGGAATCATACACACACACACACACACGCGCTTGGTGTGCTTCTGGGCAGTAAGTTTGTTTAAACCTGGTAATCAGTCAATGAAAATAATTTAGAACTCATTTTTAATTATTACTAACCATCCATCAAAGTTTGACAATGGGGATGTGTGTATCTTTGTGTGATCAGGAACAAATTAATCTGAGGCTGAACGCAGCACCTGTTCTTTAATCAAATCAAGAGCTTCAAAGGTAGGTGAAAGTAGAAAAGCTAAGATAATTAAAAACGTCTTAATGAGACACTTTGGTTTGTCATAGAGACACAAAAGAGAAGTCACTGTTACATGTAAACACTATTTCAAAATTTTAAATAGTTTGGTAGCAAATAATTTTTGGTCAGTATCATAGAATTTATTTTTCTCATTCACTTTAATTGATTTTCTGTTTAAACATTTGGCAAAACCTCGCATGACACTATTTAAAAAATAAATAAATAATAATGTCATGATGGCGCCAGAGCCTATCCCCACTGATTTCAGATGAGAGGCGGGATGCACCCCGGACAAGTTCCTGCAGGTGCAAACACATGCAACCATCCACACATACACTGATTCGGTCAGTCACCTTCCTAATCATCTATCCCTTGCCGGATTTCAGGGGGGTGCCAGAGCCCATCCCGGCTGATTCAAGGTGAATGGCAGGGTATACCCCGAACAGGTCGCCAGTCTGTTGCGGGGCCACAACCATGCAACCACACACACATTCCTAGGGGCAATTTGGCACCAGCTAATTAACCTAACATGCATGTTTTTGGAGGGTGGGAGGAAACCGGAGTAATTGGAAAAAATTCATACAGACACGGGGAGAACATGCAAACTCCACACAGAAAGGCCAGTGTTCCAAGCCTTGCCCCATCTGGGACTTGAACCCACAATCTTCTTGCTGTGAGGCCACTGTACTACCCACTGTGCTGCCGTGCTGCCACACAGACTGATTCCTAGGGACAATTTCATAGCAGCCAATCAACCTAACGTGCATTTTTTTGGAGGTTGGGAGGAAACTGGAACACCCAGAGAAAACTCACACATACTCTAAGAAAACATGCAAACTTTACACTGTGTTCCAAGCCTCTTCGGCACGTACTGTCATTTTAAAATTTTAAAGAAAATGTGTGTATTTGTAGTCAAATCAAATTATTATACCTTTTATTGAATAGTCAAGTACATATTTGGTGTGAAAAGTTCAGGACATGGATGAGGATCCACTTAGTTGCGCTCCATCAAATAAATGTGAAGATCCACCACTGGTAATACCTAAATGTTTGTGAACACCTGTTTCTGACAGATAATAGCAGAGGTGAAAACAGGTTGAGCATGTCCATCGGGTCAGCTGAAAGCAGCTCATCAAGGCTGCAGTATGAAGTCTGAGATGAAGGATGCCACACTGGGACTCATTCATCAGTAATTGCTCACCCAGTGTAGCGCTAACCTCTGACCTACTGGCATTCAAGCCTGCCACATCAGGATTTTGTTTCCTGCTGCTGCTTCTCCAGACCATCACTATGGATAATAGTCTGTGGTTGAATGCCACACACTAAATGCTACATGTTAACTAATAATAATCTATTGTTAGCTGTAATGAGAAGGTCGCTGGAGTAACTATGATCACATAAGACACTTCTTAAACTTACACAGCTTGTGATATTTTGTTTTCAAGACCAGCCATCAACATGTCTTTTTGTTTCTTATAGTCAACATGAAGCAATCAGAATCAGAATCAGAATGCTTTTATTGCCATGTCAATGAGAATATCAGAGACTAGGAACTTGCTTTTTTAAAGTTACAAGCATGTAACTTTAAAAAAAAATGTTCATACATTCATCAAAGAAAGACGCGCTTTCTTCAAATGTGTCACATATTTCAGAAGGTGTAACTATTCCTCCTGCTAAAATGCTGGCATCACACATTTGCTAGGATTTGTTGGTTGTTCATTCATGTTGAGAGCATCCTATTCTTCTTCTTCTTTCGGCATTTCCCTTCAGGGGTCGCTACAGCAAGTCAGTTTCTTCCATCTAACCCTATCTGCTGTATCCACTTCGGTCATATCAACCATCTTCATGTCTTCCTTCCCTGCATCCATGAACCTCCTCTTTGGTCTTCCTCTAGTCCTCTTTCCTGGTGGTTCCAAATCCAGCATCCTTCTTCCAATGTACTCTCTCTCTCTCAACTGCACATGTCCAAGCCATCTCAGTCTGGCCTCTCGGACTTTATCCCCACAACCTCTAACATGTGCTGTTCCCCCGATATACTCATTTCTAATCCTGTCCATCCTGGTCTCTACTAGAGAGATCCCTCAGCATCTTCATCTCTGCTTCCTGTCTTTTTCCCAGTGCTACTGTTTCTAGACCAAACAGCATGGCCGGTCTCACCAAGGTTTTGTACACTTTCCCTTTCATTTTAGCTGAAACTCTTCTGTCACACATCACACCTGATACTTTTCTCCACCCGTTCCAGCCTGCCTGCACACACTTCTTCACCTCTTTTCCACACTCTCCATTGCTCTGGACTGTTGATCCTAGATATTTAAAATCTTCCACCTTCTTTATCTCTTCTCGCTTTGACCTCACTTTTCCATCTGGATCCTATTCTTATACACCTCTTATATTTTAATCCACATTGGAATTTAGTGATTTAAGCTCTGCATTTGGAGGTGAAAAATAAAACAGGTGAAAAGCATCCATTGCAATGTGTTTAGAGTCCTATCTTCCCCTGAAAAAAATATTTTTTAAACCTCTACGGGAAGGCTGCAACGCCGTCATTGTGAATGATAACTTTTGTTTTTACAACCAGATGTTCTTCCCGATGAAAAAATGAGACTAGCCAAGCAAACAAATATTGTGATCTTTCAGTAAAGAAATTTTTGAAATCTTTGTGATACCAAAAAAAAAAAAAAAACTTCCAAAATGCTTGGTTTCGTGTTCTGAAACCGTCAATTTCTAACGGCATTAAAGGGGTGCCACAGCCTGTCTGGGCTGATTTAAGGTGAGAGGCAGGATACACGGCAAACAGGTCGCCAGTCTGTCGCAGTGTCACACACAGACAACCATCCACACACACTCATTCCGAGCGGCAATTTTGTAGCTGTCAATTTACTTGACATGCATGTTTTTGGAGAGCAGGAGGAAATTGAAGTACCTGAAGAAAACCCACACATACACAGGGAGAATACGCAAACCCCACACAGAAAGGCCAATCTTTCAAGCCATATCCCACCCAGGACTCAAACCCCCGGCCTTCTCGTTGCGAGGCCACTGTGCTAACCACTGCACCACAGTGTTGCTCCCTCCAAAATACATACCAGAAAAAATATAAACCTTCAAAAATAAGAAGAAAAAGTGCATTAAATTAACAAAAATGAATAAACTATGTTAAAATGCTTAAGGTGATGAAAAAAGATTAAAATCTGGCTTCATTGAAATTGCCTGAATATTACACCGGTGAAGATTAGCAGTAGGAATTCACATTATAACCCCACATAATTACACTAGTGTGCAGATTGTAAGCAGGTGCGCGGGGAGTTCTATCTGCGAAGAATAACAATTTGCTCTGCAACAAATCTACAAATTTATCCTTTTAACCTCACAACGGGAGAAAAGGTCAAAAAGGGATTTGTAATGGAGAATATAATTTGAAAGAAGGTAAATTGTCCAAACTTTGTGATTTCTTTATGGAATCGGTTTTATCCACAGAAAAAAAGGTTTTACCTTAGGCTATTCTGAAACATTTTTTCAAAGGTTTCACATTGTATCATCAGTGATTTTTTTAGTCAGTTTTTGTGTTGGTTTGTGAACTTCCTACACATTTGTCAGTTTGGAGAAATTGTTCTAAAAGTTAATGGGTGTTTTCAGAAAAGGACGTAGGTTGCCAAACCTGATTATCTGGATGGGAAAACTAGGAAGTTATAATTTGGGCGGCACGTGGCGCAGTGGGTAGCACAATGGCCTCACAGCAAGAAGGTCGCTGGTTTGAGTTCAGGGGGGAGATGAGGTTTGGAACACTGTTCTTTCTGTTTGGAGTTTACTTGTTCTCCCTGTGTTTGTGTGGGTTTCCTCCGGGTACTCCGGTTTCCTCCCATCCTCCAAAGACATGCATGCTAGGTTGCCAATTTGCCCCTAGGAATTAGTGTGTGTGGATGGTTGTATGTGTGTGGCCCCGCGACAGACTGGCGACCTGTTTGGGGTGTACCCTGCCCCTTGCATTGAATCAGCCAGAACAGGCTCCGGCACCCCCCGCAACTCTCTAAGGGATAGACGGATAAGAAGGTTACTAACTGTATTGTTTTGACTTTCAGTTTCTGAATATGATTTTTTTTTCACATGTCTCAGAAGATGCCACTTTTCTCTTTTTCAATATCAGTAAAGTGCAAAGAAACTACAGCAGAACTCAAACAAGTCTCAAAAGTTTGCATTTCTTTAGCAATGGTTTATCTACCATATAACAATTACCACATGACTCAAGCTGATTATCTTCTCATAAAGTCACAAAACCAACTAATAGGCATATTTACATATTGTTTACTGGGGATGTCATCAGCAGATAAGATGATGCTGGAGGCTCAGTGAGAAGAGATGACAAACACAGCTGTTTTAAAAAGATTGCAAAAACAGCTGCGGTTAGCCATGAATGATTTAATGAAGTAAAAACAGTTTGTAGAATTAACTTGAGCACTTTGACGACTTGGGCCAGAGATTTGGAGATGACTTTATATATTCAAAGTTCAAGTATTATTGACAAAGCATGGTTTCCTAAGAAGTTAAAAGTTGCAAATGCTTTTTTAAAAAATGTTGATTTTCAAAAATTAGGTTAAAAAATTTGAAAGGCAAAACTTTGATGTTTTTGGAAAACATAACTCGACATTGTGATTGTTTGATAAGTTTGTGAGACCTGCGATAGCTGTGCTTGGGCTTTTTAGGGCTTGCAGAGTCTTCCTATTTGGCAGGCAAGCGGATGCAATTTGCCATGCCCAGTTCCTTTACACAGTTGACTGAATAGCGTTTTCTCATATCGTCCTGAAACTTAAATTTTGTTTAGTTCACAAACAAAATAGTCTGTAGAAAAAATTTAAAAAATTGTCTTTACTTTTTCATTGCCGGCCTGAATACACTGTGGATGGACACAAACACTGACATGAAATGAAGAAGAGTGCTTTTTTTTTTTTCTTTAGGACAGGGCACATGGCACAGACCATTACACAATCAAAGGAAAGAACACTTCACTAGAGGACCTGCAGGTGTGATACATGAAAGTGATATTGTCAAGTACAAGATGGTGACTCGGAAATTCTGACAAATGTGTGTGGGTGATCAATAAACTGGGGAAGTCAAATTATAGTGCGGGAGGAACAGACATGAGGAGCCATGAATACGCAATTTGTACACCGAGACTCCTGTCCGAAGAACATTAAAAAGGGACAACAAGCAGGATGATCAAAGCAGGCATAGGGAAAGACCAGCATTGACTCTAGACTCAAAATATCACTTGGCGCCACCCAGATAAGGTCAACAGGGCCATTTCCCTGATGTTCATCAGAAACTGAAAGCATCCCCATGATGTCTGAAGGCCAGAAGGGTCTGGACCATAATAGAGTGAAATCCTGCAACGTATAGGACAGAGGGTCACCAGGCGGAACTACATGGGCAAGCGGTCCACTGATCACAGGTCAGTTCTGCGATCACAAATATACTTGTCACAATGTCACAAAAACATAAAAATACCATAAACTACAAACTGGGCAGTGGTTTAGTCAACAGCTGCGATGGAGACCAGTTGGTCAAATCTGACACAATAACAGCTGGTGAGCAGTAAAGATTATGTCCTTTAAAGTAGCAGAAATAATCCAAGCAATTACTGCATACATGCAAATTTCTAATTAGTTTATTAGTTTGTAGAGGACAGTCTGACATATCGAGTTACACTCAACTAACAGAAAAAACTTAAGGTCGAACAGATCATCTGAAAAGGTCAGCCTGCTTCTCCTACATAGCATATAAAGATGAAGCTATTTGTTTATAAAGCATTTCTGCAGTATGCATGGCATCGATCAATTCATCACCTCTTTCAATTATTCAGTCCACCACCTCCTAGCGGGTCACAGTAAGACCACGTCACCAGGCTCCCCTGCCGGGGTGTCGCCATGCTGTTATTAACCCAGGCGTCGAACCGGAAAGCAGCAGCAAGGGGGGAGCATGAGGAAGAACCTGCCACAGGGAGCCGAAGAGTTGGGACCTTTGGGATCCTAAAGACTCTGTCTCCGGTCGTTTTTCCCTCAGCGGCCCCAGGTCACATCCCAGGCCCAATCACAGCCTCCTGAATAATTCAGCCCTTTCATCAGCTGTAATCTAATTATTCAACAGCCTCTGGAATATGAATAATGGAGCAGAGCAGTGGCCATTTCCATATTCAGTCTTGGAGTTTGTCAACAGAGAGAGGACAGATGGACAAATAGATTCTGATGCTGAAAAGACCGACGGGGAACTGACAGGTGTCACATCTTTTCACTTCTCCTCTGCTGTTACATAAACTTCTGCTGATGTTCTTTTGCCAAACAGCTATATGAGGAGAGATGGGAAGAGGCTCCTATTGGTCCAGTTAAATTTGTTCATCCTATCAGTACAAGAGCCCACACAAGGAATTTGATGTGATCTAATAAATGAGAAGAGATACATCACAAAATTTCGAAGTATACAATGACATCAACTTATCCGAATTGTGTTTAAAGGGTTAACTTAACCCTAACCCTGTTGCATCATAATTTTGTACAATCTTTATATGAAACAAATAAACACAATTTGATTTATATAAAGTCAAATAAAAAAAAAAGTAAAAAAAAAAGAAAAACTGAGACTTTCTCTACTAGTTCTTAACTGGTATACCTTATTGGGAGCAACAACTTGAAGCTGGTGAAAATTCCTGTTGAGATACCACAGGGATCACTACTTGGACTTCTTCTGGTTATATATTGTGTTTAGTTTGTGTTGAGTTTTTTTTTTTTCAACAAATGTCAAATTTGTAGTAACATACAGGGTATGTTGGAATGTCGGTTGGACACACACTTTTGCATGAGAAACATCTTCCAAAATCTAAGCGGAAGAAAACGCAAACAAGAAAATAAGATTTGATTTTTTTTTCAAATTTTTAAGATTGATGGAAAAAGTCTGAAAAGTTGGCAGATTTAAATTAAGTCACTGAAAACATTATAAGAAAAAATATTGTCCCATTTTGCTCCAAAGGGCTGAAATTACTGCAAAAGTTATTTGAGATGTACGGTATTTCATCCAAAAAGTAGAAATCCATCCGTAAGGCTGCAGATAGAATTTTAACCAAGACCAAAACATCTGAATACATCAGAATATTTTTAAATATTTCTGTTGAATTTTATTTCTACAACTCTGTACCACAAAAGTTTTCCTGGTAAATAATCAAGCATTGCCATTGAATCAAATATAACACAATAAATATAAATATTAAAGTTTTTAAAACCAGAAAATTCCTCCTGCTCGGTGAGGAAAAAAAAAAAACTCCCCAAAAAAAAAAACAACATTAGGGGGAGACCCAGGGCAAAAAAGCAAAATGTGGATACAAGTATTAAATAAAAATGAGTTCATCCAAAGAAGAAAAAAATAGCGCGACATGACAATCTGGAAAAAACATAAAAACTACATATATATATATTGTATTACTGTTTTTATTAAGTAGCTCCAGCCTTTTTATATTTTTGTTTCTTACTTTTTGACCTCTAATGCATTCATTTATGGAATCTCAGTCTTTTTTTTTCTCATCAAGATTCAAAATGCATTTGAATAATTCTCATTTAAATAATTGATTTTATTTTTGCTTTTTGTCTGCTAGACTCTTGTGGTAAATAATGGATGTGGTTTATCTTGAGGGACTCATGCACTGGGGGTTGAGTGATTGCAGATAATGATAAACAAAACAAACATACTGCTGTACCTTCCCTATGGGATACATTTATGTATTAAGAGGACCTACACTAACAAGAAATGACTTCCTTGACCAGAACAAGAAACAAATAGGGTATGTTTTATTTGTTTTGATCCATAAACCATATACTGAAAGAGACTTTGCACAATCCCACCGACCAATTTATTAGGTTTACCCATAAAATGTCTGGTCCGTTGATAAAATGTATATTTTCTGAAGCATCATAATATGTAAGCGTCATCATAAGTGTCATCTTGGGGGGAGACGGTGGCTCAGTGGTTAGAACGTTTGCCCACGGACCGGAAGTCAACTGAAAGTGCATTTCACTGTGTGCACTTCTAGGGTCCTTGGAGAAGACACCTAACCCCCCGTTTCTCCCACCGTTAGCACCGTCGGGGGCAGCCTGCTGCAGTGTCGGAGTGCAGCACACAGATTTTCCCGGTGAGGGATGAATAGAATGAGTAAAAAAATAATGACTTGAAAAATTCAGAACTGAGGTTAATTGAAGACGTCTTTAAATGTTATTTTCATGAAACAAAAAGAATAACATTTTCAGTCATTTTTAACTTATAAAGTTTTTTTTAATAATCAAAATTCACACAACTTATTTAATACTATTGTACTAATCTCCACACATTTTATAACATATCTGTATTTAACAAGCTTTCTTTTAGTTCAAAAGGAAATTGGTAGACTGATGATAATAATGGAAATATTGTGATTGTACTGTAAACAACTTATCTGAAAAATGTTCAAAATTTTTATAGACAGCATGTAACGCTGCAAAAAATTACTCAGCCAAAAAATAAGAAGACAGTTATTCTCAAGTGCGTACAGAATTTGAAGCTACTCTTGGACATATTTAAAAGTCCATTTCTTTTTATCTTTTGAACTATTCGTCCATTTCTGGTTTGTAGGAGATTATCTTAGCGAGTAAGGAGTAAAGCCTGCCGGGAAGGATGGCTCAGTGGGTAGGATGAGCGCCCTGTGACCAGAGTGCTGCGGGTTTGATCCCCCTGCCTGGAGTTCATGCAGAGGTATGCTTGAACAAGACCCAAACCCCAATTGGTTTGCACCTAGTGGCAGCTTCCACCAATAAGTGTGACTGTGAGCTACAATGTAAAGCACTTTGAGTAGCAACACAAGTAGAAAAGCGTTATATAAGTTAAGTCCATTTACCATTTAGGTCACCAGCGTGTCACAGGGCCATGCAGAGAGACAGACAACCAATCTCACACTCACTCAAAACATTGGGCTTCGTGATCTAACATGATCAAATCCAAGTACCGTACTTAATGCTTCGTTTGTTAGGGAAAAGGCAATTTAAGAAAAAGCTGAATAGCATTTAAGCAAAATAAAACACTGCATAATATTATTCTTCACTAAGTTGCTGCTTTGTCAGAGGTTAGGGATGACTGATTTTGTGACCGAGAATCAGAGGAAATGAATGGAAGGCTGATTGCCTCAGCTCTCCAGTTGCCACAGCGTCTGACTGAAGAGTGTTTGTCGTACCAAAAGACAAAGACCTGCGTTACAATGCTCTGCATGCCTGTTTCCGTCTCACTGCATTTTGTTGTTGTGGCATCTGATTTTACTGACTGGCCATGCGTATGTCTGTTATCTTATCATGTGTGGTTAGCTTAACACTGTTAGCAAACACAGGCTGAGTAAATATGATGAAAGGATGCCCCACATGGATTCACTGTTCGTCAGACTTTGTGCGACTGTGAATAAACAGCTGTCGTTCTAGCTGAAATGCTCTCACTACAAAACAAGCAGAAGGTATTCAAATCCGATTTAAATATCTGTTTACTTAAACTACATGAAGCACTATGTGAAGCTGAACCGAGTCATTTTAGAACAATGCTGATGTGAACCAGAGGTCATTAGAGCAGATTTTTTTATGTAAAAGGGGGTTCATTGTGCTCTTGTGGAGTAAAATTTATTTCATATCATGTGTAGATAATTTTGGTACCATTTGTTTGTTTTGTTTCATATTCTGAATCCCTTATCCCTAATGCGGTCGCAGGGGGTTCTGGAACGTACCCCGGCTGGCTTACCACGACAGGTCGCTAGTCTGTTAAGACCATTTGTTTGTTGAGAATAAAATGTTTAAAAAGAAAAACTTTTACATTAAAAGTTAACTTTCACATTTAAAATGCGTCTTGCTTAGTGTATGGGGTGTGGCAGAGATCAAAAGGTGGGGTTAAGGGCAACCTTCCATTTTGATAGTATCTAAAAACTGGACCAGAGAGCTCACAAATTCCTCAAGCATGCTTGAATGAAACAGTGAAAGACTTAAGGAAGTTTCCTAAACAAGACACCAAACCACCCCTGGTGGTGGTTTCTGGCTTGCATGGCACCATCTGCAGGTATGAATGTGTGTCTCAATGTTTTGTTTTTTTTTTCCATTCCGTCGTCTTCCACTTATCCAGGGTCTGGTTGTGAAGGCAAAAGCCTCATACAGGAAGCCCAGGCTTCTCTCATCCTTGCTGCATCCTCCAGCTCACCCGGAAGGATCCTGAGTCATTCCCCGGCCAGCTGTGAGACTTAGTCTCTCCAGCGGTTCCGGGGTTTACCTCTTGGTCTCCTCGCAGTGGGACATGGCCAAAATACCCCACCAGCGAGGCGCTCGGGAGGTATTCTGACCAGATGTCCGAACCATTTGATCTGGGATTCTCTCGACCTGGAGGAGGAACGGCTCTATTCCGAGCTCTTCCGGGATGACAGACTGTTAGCCACAATTTAAAGCGTTTTGAGTGCAGGTAGAAAGCGGTATAAATGTTGAGTCTGTTTGCATACCAACATCACATTTTGAGTAACTAATCCAAATTGACAACATCCAACTTTGAAATACAATCAGATTCAGTCACATTTCTGTTCTCTCCATTGCAGCAAATATTTGAAAGGTTAGATTTTAGATATACATTTGTAAGTATGTAAGGGTAATATACAGTGTTTAGGTACATTATAATAAGCTATAAGCATTTAAATCCATGTTTATGATCATCATTTAATATAAATTTATTCTGACTTGTTTATTTCATATCCTGATGATTTTATCATGAACCCATTAAAGGGATAAGCCAATGTTCTTTTAATTAATTTATTTTTGGGAAGAAATACAACATGACAGCCAGGAAATTATAAGTGACTTATTTGCATGAAACATGGTTATTCACTTTCTCTTTTTAGACAGGGACTTCTTCAGCCAATGAAACACATTCTATCAACCCGAACTAAAAAAAATGCAGAATCACACGGGCGGAAATTTTCTGTGATGTTAAAACAAAAAAGATGATTGGCAAAATGTCCAAACAGCAATTGTTTTAGAGTTGACAACTCATCCGTCCGTGTTTAGATTGATTGCATGCATCCAGAACATATGGGTACAGATGTGTAGAGCTAAGTTATGGTGCCTGATTTTGATTCAAAACATACATACACCACTGATTAAAGAATCTTTATTTTAACACTTTCAGTTTTTAATCACAATAAATATGATTTTAAAACATTATTGTGTCCTATTCATTGCTTTTCTTACAAATGATCTTTTACCCATGACCAGGAGAGAAACTGTGGGTTCATTGATCTTGCTCATGGACACTTTGGAAACCCTCTGGTAACAGGATGACTACTCTACCCACTGACCCATTCTGCCCTCAAATCAATGAATCAATAAATGCATGGTTTAATAATCTTTGGTCGTTGTACAATCCCAGAATAGTCTATCCCTTCCAGCAGGGCTAAGAGTTGGTTTGAATTTTTTGATACACTGAATGAATTAATTTTTATCATAAAAATGTTTTAGTCTAGTTCTGAAATAGTCAAATTTTCTTTCTTATACAGTAGTACAAGCCACATCTATTGCACCCAACTCTTCAACCAAAGGCTACAATGTTACATTGTGAATCCACAGCAAGTGTCATTTCTATGTGATCAAAAGTCATTTTCAAAATATAATCAAGCTTGAAACTATTTCATAATTGGTTAAATGAGCTAAAAAAGTCAGCTGCTGGGGCACAGCCAAACCCTTCCCAACTCTGTCCTCACATCGCTTACACCACATTTGTTGACTTGGAGCGGCTGTGGGATGCTTTCAGAAAAGCCAAGCGGCTGAATCATTATTGTTGAAGTAAAGCGATGAGTGATTTAAGGCCAGAGGATTGAACAACTCCCTCCAGACCTTCAAGGATGAACTAGGTCAGCCGTCCAAGCTTCCCTGAGGAAGATAACTGTCGCCAAATACTAATCAGTGCTCGTCCAAGGGTACGCTCCATTTCTGTGCCTGGGGGTCTTGGAGATGCCCCAGCAACCCCCATCCTTCACTCTCAATCCACAGCCTGGTTTGTATTGTAGCCATTCTGGCCGAATGCTAAAGGCCAGGATTTGTTGTCAATGCTAAGGAAAGTGTGTTGATAATCAAATGATGGCATTTAAGAAGATACTTAGCAGA
Source organism: Neostethus bicornis (assembly GCA_902685375.1). Taxonomy (NCBI): domain Eukaryota; kingdom Metazoa; phylum Chordata; class Actinopteri; order Atheriniformes; family Phallostethidae; genus Neostethus; species Neostethus bicornis. Next base: position 4,336,697 of record CACRXE010000076.1, on the reverse strand, counting down.
ATACCTCAGGCATTAGCATACAAACACAAGCAGACACTTGGTGTGCTGGTAATGCTGGTTATGTGCTTCAATACTCCAGTTGAGGAAGAATTCGTTTTTTTTTTGTTGGATACAGTTGAAATGCAGTGTGTCTAGGTTTTTATATGAGGAAAATTTAAGAAAATTTATTGTATGTTTTAAAATAAAAGTTATGATTTAATGACACGTCAGAAAACACACTAATATAGTGCATGATAAGGACAATAACATTCAGTATTGTAGGCACAATAGAATGGAATGCACAATAACATGGAGCAGTCTGGTGTCCGTTTCGGTCTTGGAACTACGGACCAGCTCTTTACCCTCTTTAAGGTCCTGGAAAGGTCATGGATATGTACTCAACCAGTCTACATGTGCTTTGTGGATCTAGAGAAGGCGCACAACCATGTCCCTCGAGGATTCTTTTGGGGGTGCTCCGACACAGAATCCCAGAGCCAGCCCTTGGTATGGTATGGACGAGTGCTAGAGCTTGGTTCATATTGCGGGCAGTATGTCGATTTCATTCCCAGTAAGTGTTGGACTCTGCCAAACAGAATTTCTAGGCACATTTCAGGCAGTGGTGATTTTAGAATAGGATCTTTGCTTTTTGTGAATGATGTGATCCTGTTGGGTTTGTCGGACCGTGATCTCCTTTACTTGTTGGACTTATTTGGTGCTGAGCGTGAACCGGCCGGGATGGGAATCAGCGCCTCAAATTCCGAGACCATGGACCTCTGAACAGCTCGCTGGTGAGGTGTTTCGGACCCCGGACCTGCTGGAGGGACTATGTCTTAAAGCTGGCCAAAGATCGCCTCAGGATCCTTCATGGATGAGCTGGAGAACGCAGCTGCCGTGAGAGAAGCGTAGGTCTCCTGTTTGGGGCTGTTGCCTCCCCAACCCAGCCCTGGATAAGTAAAGACAACGGAATGGAAATAAGAGCAATAACATATTGTTCAATTATAAAGTTCCCCCACCCTGTTATCACTTTGAACCTGTTCTTATTTCAAAGTTATACTTTCTGTGGCAGTTTCACACAATTCAAACTCCTTAAAAATAATTGATAATGCTTGCTAATAAGGCTGCATGAGAGTTGTCATGTTCTTTGTAAAATTTGAATCATTCATTTGGGAATGCATATATATACTATTTATTGTGGGGAGTTTATTGGTAGAGGTTGTATCTTTTCATCCAAGAGGATCTCCGACACTAGATACAGAGTATGTTTTATAAAAGTCGCGCCAAAGAATAAAGAATCTTGTTGTTGATGTTTCTGTTATTCCTTCAAGGAGCAGACTGTTCAGTGACTTTTTGGAGTTTTAAACATTTTGATAACTCTAAATCACACTCAGTGATTGATGCTAATACTTCTCTAAAAACTGTTTTTGTGCTTCGATTACTGTATACTGCTTGCACTTTTTCAGATTTAGTCAAAGCAAATCAGTACACACACATACAGTATTTACTCATGCCACCATGAAAATCGAGTGTCTCAGGTCATTGTTTGCATGGCGAAGGTTTAAAATGCATCACACAACATGCATCCTAGCCATTGTACACTGAATGTAGGTTTAGAAAAATAACATCCATGGTTGACTTATTTAATTTTACTAATTAAATAAGTAATTAAAAAAAAAGTGATGAAAAAATCCAAATAAAATTTTAAAAGAAAGAAATTAAACAGTTCAAATTCAATCAAATGTACCCTGTGCTATCAGTGGCTAGTTAAGTGAGAAACACCACAGTCATTTCAGTGAGGCCGTGCCTTTAATCTAAGTTTAGATTAAATGTGTAAATTGTGTCACGGTGCCGTCAGAGCTTCTCTCATCTCCGTTTTAGTCCAGCGGCTTCTGTGATCATCAGGCAACGGCTCGTCCTGCTCGTTATCAAATTAGACTGAAGGCCTTCTTCAGGGAAAAAGAAATTGAAATTTTTCCCCTTTTTCTTTTCTTTAAGTAAATCAGTGATCGCTGGGAAAGCCCCGGAGACATGGTAATAATCAAATTACTCTCGGCTGATGTGAAGTAGGGCTGATAATCGGGATGGATGGGGGCTGAATCGACCCTCCCCCAACTAAAAATCACTCTATTTCTCTCACACACAAACTAAACCAACCTTTAGATAAATCTTCTTGTAATGTAGGATGTTTAAAAATGGCTGGTTGTTCACTCTAACCACAAGTTTTGTTTTTCTCTTCTGTGTTAATTTTCACTAACTCCATATACTTCTCATGTGTTCACTAATCTCCTCTGCCTTTTTATTTAGTATTACACAATACTAGTTGGTACAATGCAATTCACATGTTGCACCTTCTTCGCACTCCCCTCTTTTCTATGAGAAAAAAGTATAAAACATTAATTTGAATGTGCAGGAGCACACACTTTTAGAAGCTCAGTGATCCATTTCTAAACCAAGCAGAGATAAACGTTGCGCATTTAGGAGCTTTAAGAATTCAGATTAGATCGTAAAAAAAATCTTCATTTTTTATCAAATCTTTCTGTTTCTCATTTAGTTTTGAAAATGTTTCAATTGCCCTCACATTTTTAATGCTCATATTGATGATTTGATGTAATCATTTAAACTCTTGAGTTTCTGATATGTTGTAAAAAACGTTTTAGTAAAACTCAGACAAACTTAAAAATGACAGAAATGCCAACCAATGAACATTAGGTAAATAATTCTTTTATTTTTTTTAGAAAGCTCAGCAGTTCAGTTTTTCTGCAAGTATCAGAAGCTGTGTGCAGGATCTATTTGAAAAACAAAAAATATTGAAGTGCCATTTCAACACAAAAATATTAGTTTAACTCTTTCATACACAGCGAAATGACTTAAAATCATCAAAATGAGGTAAAGGAAAAAAATAATAAAACCATGCATAGACATAATCTGAATCTAATTTTGAATAGTAATATTCAATAGTAGTTCTATTGACAACTTCAACACATTTAGTACGCATTTATTGTTCAACACAGTTCAGTAGATTTGTTGGTTTGTTTGTTTGTTTACATTCAAATTTTATTAGAATAAAGTAAATACATATCCAGATATGTACATATATGTGTGTATGTTTGTGTGTTACATTGCATTTGAAGTAGCCCTAAAACTCTTACAGTTCAAAGAGGAATTTCTTCAACTCTATTCTTAGATATTTTCTGTTACTTTACAGATGTTACTTCTGTGTGACAATTACAAAATAATCTGTTTGAATATTTCAATATCACCAGTGACAATAATATTCATCCTGACTAAACTAAAAAATACACTTTACAGTATACTTCGTAAGAGTGACCAATTGTTTCATAATGGGTGTAAAATAGGACAACCAAGACCCAATGGTTTAAAGCAAACATAAATAAATTCAAACTTATATGTAAGAATGTTTATACATAATCATAATAACTTCTAAAATATAGTGACCTCTCACAATATTGTGACGGATACCGTATTGTGAGGTTAATAGTGTGATATTTTTGTATTGTGAATTTGCATATAATTACAAACCTAGTAGCCAATTAAATTTATTACCACCGTGATGGTTCGTGTGAACGGTACATCTTATCAAAACAAATTTCCCACAGAATGTGGCCACCTAAAGTTACTAAAAACTTTATGATTACGTAATCTTATTTTCATTTTGATTGTCATGCAGACTCAGTTTAAAGCAGGTGAAAAATAAAAACAATTTCTTTCTGTGCTCTAAAAATGAATATATTTTTGTTTATTTAAATCTGGGACTCCATTTATTTTAAATCCCTTTTTTTGTTTTCTTGTAGCCTTTTTCTTCCTGTACTGCTTTATGGCTACATAATACCAAAAACACTTTTTGAAAAGTGGAACAAATTGCTGTTTAAAAAGGATTATTTTCAGACCACCCTTCCCACTACCCCATTTTCTGACTCCGTTTCCTGGATCAATTCAAATGACAATCCAATCAGAAACTTCTCAGCCTTGCTGAGTTTTTTTTTTTTTCTGTTTATCAAGATGTAATATGTTTGGCAGCAGAAATCAAATCTATAAAAACAAACAAAAAAAAACAAGTTGCTTAATAATGCCTCCAACTCATTTCACATGGAAAAGGTACAAATAAAATCCATTTAGGGGGAAATTAGTTTTTTTTTTTTTTTTTTTTTCTTGGCTCCAACCAGCAGACGGCTGTGAATAAACCTGTTGCCGGAGCTTTTTAATCTCCTTAATACGATTAGAAAAGTGAAAACTTGTTTGTACACGCAGTAGCCGCAGATAATTATGTGTCTTGTCATTTAGCGAAGACTCAAAATTTGCTCCGAATTGACTTATTTTTAGTTGGAGCTTTAAATTGGAACAAAATGGATTTCAGTTCAGTTCATGTTATGATTAAATCTCTGAAACCTCACGTGCCTTGTTTCTTTTCAGACATGTTTCTTTTACTTATTTATCTCATTTTGTTTTGTCTAACTCCCTTTTCTTATTTTTCTTCATTCTGTGTCCTTTACTACTACTTATATCCACACTTTCTTTTGCCCTCTATTCCTCCGTTCCAGTATTTATGATGTCTGTCTCTACCTCCTTATTTTTGTTGCCATTCATGCCCACTTATTCCTGACCCACTTTCCTTCCTCATTTAATTGCCTCATTGTTTCCTTGCTTACCTCGTTTGTTTGTGTTTTTCTGCAGCAATAACTTATTTTCTTCTGTCTTTTTTCCTCCTTTCCATACGCTCCTAACTTTTTCAAACAATGCCCCGGGCTATAAGCTCCATCACATTTCCCTGTTCCCCTTCCTTAAATATGCATCTCTCCTTAATCCTTGTCTTCCCTTGCTGTATTTATTCCGTCCTTTTCTAATCCATCATCATTTTACAAATGCAGGTATGTTTATATTGTGTAGGTTTCCACATAACTAAACAGCTTAACTAGCTTTTCTTAAGAAAAAAAATCTATTGGGAAACAAATTTGATTTAAAAAAAAAATTCTAATTTGAATTTGTCATGATCCCCTCTTCTGCGGCCAAGAGGGAGCCGTGGATGTTTCTCAACGATCTGATTAGGATCACTTGGGGTGATTCCTGATTTCACTCACCTGTGCACCCTGCTAACTATTTAAGGGGAACCATCCCTGACTTCCCTGTCAGGTCTTACTTCCAGCCAGGTCGACCTGGTTGCCTGACCAAGTTTTGAACTTTATTAGTTGTACTTTTGAAACCTTGAGTTAACAATGTGCTTCTTGCTTTACAGACTTTCCTAAATTGTGTTAAAAAACCTTGTTTGATGTCCTGCATTTGGGTCCTCCTCTTTCCACCAATCTCAAAACCCTGACAGAATTATTTCAACTCAATTTTAGTTGTGTACCCCAAAATCACAAAAAAATATTTCTCAACAGGCTTCACATTGCAGATTGAAAGAGTACACATAGAAGAAAATGTATAAATACAATACATTTAGCTAGTTAGAATAACAGCTAACTAAAACATGCTGGCTAAACAATTTCAGCACATTCCTGCCCTAATCAGGTGGCGTTATTTTACTACGTTGTGTAACCGTAAAGTGACTATTATCTGTCGTAGCTAATGTTTCTGATGAGCTCTTGAGAGTTTTATTTGGATTTTGTGCTGTTTTACAAGGGTTTTTTTTTTTTTTTTATAATAAGTTTGTTTTGAGTACACCTTTTTAATGTTGCACTGTTGGTATTCTGAGCAGAGCTTCTGTCTACAGCAAGATTTAGCGTTAGTTCAGTATTATAAGCCATTAGAAAAAAATAGAATAATGAAACCAGGTTCTTTTTTTTTGGTTTTTACCATCTGGTTCATTCTGATATTAATTTTACTTCTCAGACATCAATGTGTTTGATTGTTTTGGGCTAAAAAACATTAAAGTTTTTCTTTTTTTTTTTTTTCTTTTTTTTTTTTTTTATTACGGCAATATTTTTTCATACCATTTCAATCTCTTCCATTAAAGAGGAAACATGCATATCATAAATGTACTGATTCTGAAAGCCCTAATGCTTCTGGTCATTTATGATATGACATTGTAGCATTGTTGTTTGTAAAACTACAACATAAATTAATATCTAATAACACTAGTTCTGGTGAGCACACAAAAAAACATCAGCATTTCAAGAGTTAATAATTAGACTTCAAAAGAAATGTTTGGAGTTTATTACGTGTAAAGTGGTGAGAAAAAAAATTGATGGAAATCAGCACAGAAAACACGTCCTGCTACTTATGCCTTCCTATAATGACAAAGAAGACAACGATTATTGCTTAAAATTAATTTATTGAAAGCAAACTTTCGCCTGGTGAACTTAAAAAGAGCAAGATTAAAAACTGCACGGGAAAGTTCAGCGCCGGAAAATATCGCTTCTTTCTTCCAATTCCACCTCCGCCACGTCCTCTCGCTGCTTGTGCTTTGAGTATAGCAGCTTCATCACGTCCAGAACCAGCGCCTTCATTCTTGTTTTTCATACTCTTTAACATCGGGGCGTTCTTGTCCATCTCTCTTATCCTGTTAAAAAAACATGGGGTTGAGACGCTTTCTTTTGTGTGAGAGTAGTTTTCGGTTACCCACAATTCAACAAATTAACATCTCCCACTTTTCTTTCCTATTGACAGTCACCACACATTATTTTACATTTTTTTGTTGTTGTTTTTTTTTTTTTTTTTTTTTTTTTAATATATTGATCTTTGCAGGTTTTGCTGTCTTATTTTAAATCAATTAATATCTTTAAGGGAAATAAACCATAGAATGCAACGTCCAAAGCAATGATGAACATTTCGCATGCGCTCTTTTTAAAAAAAAAAAAAAAAATGCGTACGATTGCAAACTGCACGGAAAAGTTCAGCGCTGGAAAGTATTGCTTCTTCATATTCCACCTTGGCCACGTCCTCTCGCTGCTTGTTCTTCGAGTATAGCAGCTTTACCACGTCCAGGACCATCGCCTTCATTCTTGTTTTTCAGACACTTTAACATCGGGGCGTTCTTCAACATCTCGGGCAAAATCATAAAATGGATTTTGCTACCGCGGATGTAGATTTGCTCCATCAGTGCAACCCGTCCATCGCGGTAGTTCACTGTGACATTAGACATCTGACAGTTCATGTTGTCGTCGGCCTCGATCAGTTTGCCTTTGTACACCTCTCCGGTGATCATCTCACAGGTTACGATGTGACCTTCTGCCTCATGAAGAACTTTGGTTGGTACACCAATGGACATTTTTGCAGCAATTTCTCTTGTCCCGATTAGACAACGTGGGGTTGACACGGATTCTTTTGGCTGAGTAGTTTTCAGTTACTAACAATTTGGTATGGTGCTTTCGCGGGCAAAGTTGCATTGTGGGATATGTAGTATTTAACCTCTCCCACTTTTTCTTTCTAATGACAAAATCACCACAGATTATTTCTGTCTATTTGTCGTTGTCTTTTTTTTTTTTTTTAAATCAAATTTGATTAAAAAAATTCTATTTTGAATCCACCCATTTACAGCTTCATTCAATTCAATTTTATTTGTGAATCCCAATATCACAAAAAAAGTTGCATTGTGGGATATGTAGTATTTGACCTCTCACTTTTCCTGTCTAATGACAAAGTCACCACACATTATTTCACATTTTTGTTTGTCACGTTTTTTTTTTTTTGTTTGTTTTGTGTGTCAATCTATGCTGTTTTTGCTGTCTTATTTTAATTCAATTAATAACTTGAAGGTAAATAAAGCTTAGAAGACATTTAACCTCCAGAGCACTAATGTAAGAAAATTTACCTTTTTTTTCATTAAAGTGTCATGATCCCTCACCTGCCACCAGAGGGAGCCGTGGACCTTCCCTCATCACCCTGATTGAGACACCTGAGGGTGATTATTCTGATACTACACATCTGTTGACCCTGCTGCTTATTTAAGGGCAATTACCCTGGACCTCCACGTTGGGTCATTACCATCCCTTCCAGCCAGGTCTCCCTGGTTGCCTGACCAAGATGCACAATTCTTAACAATATCTAGAAACTATCCATTCATTCTTGTTTGCTTTTAGTTACAGCTTCACTGGACTACCATTTAAAATAAATCATGTCTGTTGTCCTGCATGTGGGTCCTCCTCCTTCCACCTGCACCCCTATGTCATAAAATTTAGAGATGTAGGATGTTTCTTTTCTCTAGCTGGAGTGAGCAGCATGGTAGAGTTGGCAGGGCTACTGGTGAAGGACTAGGGGAGTGAAGAGGGAGATGCACAACGGTCTCTGGGCTGCCTGGGTCAGGCACCTGGGGTAAAAGACAACTTTAAAGGATAGAACCTGAGGTAACACTGCGCTCACATAAACAAATGGGTCAAACATTTTATTTGTATGCAAAATTTTATTTTCAATGTACTTTTCGTTCTTTATAATTTGTGTTCTCTGTTTCTGAAACATGCGCAATAATTTTTTTTAATTTTATTTTTAAAGAGAAAATTCGAGAGTTAAATGAAGAATTTTATGCAGAAAAAAATAATTTCACGTCCCACCGGGAGGAGACAAGGGGCAGACCCCGGACACGCTGGAGAGACTATGTCCCACAGCTGGCTGGGGGACGACTTAGGATCCTTGCGGGGAGCTGGAGGATGCAGATGGGGTGAGAGAAGCCAGGGCTTCCCGTTTGAGGCTGTTGCCCCCGCGACCCAGCCCCAGAACAAGCGGAAGATGACGGAACGGAACGAAAAATAATTAGAAAATACAAAGTACACATAAATGCTTATGAAGGCTTATAAAGAAGAAAATTAGGCCACATCACAAAAAAGATTGTCAATTAAGCCTTGTGCACACTATCAATCAACACATTCGAACTCATTTCGAAACCGTACGCCAACAAAAATGTGCATGGTGCAATAGTCTGCATTCTACACATAAAGATAATTATTAATAACCATAATTATACCAAGATCATTAAACATGAAGCTAGGAATTACATACACAAACCAAGACATTGTGAGCAGCACCACTATAACAAAAAGTAATCATTTTTTATTGCGTTGATCTCATATGTCATAGCAGAACTGAAACCAAGATGAGTTGTTCTGTCTGTAGTGAGGCATTTCTGTCTCTCTTTGTTTTTAGTGTTTATTTCAGAACTTGTAGACTAGCCTTAGGCTGATGGATCAACCATGGGAACACCTGAAAGAACGTCAAGGTCCGTGAAATAAAAATCTTAGCACATTATATTTATTGATGAAAAAATTATTATAATAAAAATTAATAAATCCATCCCAAGATGCCGCTTTTTAGTCTTTCAGTCATCATCTAAGGAGAAATCAATTTCAGATGAACACTCGTGGGTCTGCATGTCCTTGAATAATAACATCAGAATTCAGTGTTTCCATCCATGCCTGCAGCAGTAGGCTGGCGGTCTCTAAAGCAGCACCAATGTCCTGTAAGGATGAAAGACGAGATGCTGAAACCCAGCATAACAAACAACTTCAGAGAGAGAAAAAGCTTGCAAGCACATTTTTCTTTGTAACTGAAGAGAATAATGGCAGCAAAGCAATATGTTCTCAAAGAATTCATACAGGAAGTAGATTCTGAAAGTGTCATCAACTATGGTCAGTATGTCAGTGTTGACTTTTATTTCTTCTTCATTTTACTGTGAACTCATTGTTAAGGTTGGAAGTTGGGAGTTTGTGGAGGTAAAGAAGCAGAGTATTTCAGAGGTTTTGGTTTTGTTTTATTCTTTTTTTTTTTTTTTTTGCACACAGCCATCTCTAGAGTTTCAAGGTGTGAAAAAGAAAAAAACACAAATAAAGCAACAGAATGTTTTCTTGACCAAGAAAAAAATGTGGTGGTCTAGTTTCACACGGTGAACAGACAAACCAATTGTGATAGCAACCTTCACTTGAAAACTATATGTTCATGACACAGTGTTACTCCACAACACACTGAATGTTAAATTATGTTAAAAATATTTCTATTACTAAAACTTGACAGTCGGAATAAATAGACATAGACACATACAGAGTGGAAGCCATTTGTTATGTTTAAAGGAAGACATTGGTGTGAACACAGTTTTGTCTGTAAGACGAAAAATAACAGTCAAAGGAAACAAACAGTTATTATTATATACCTGCTGACACTACAATCTTGATAACTGCAAAGGATTATATCATCAGCATCATTAATTTGACCTCCAACAACTGCATTTCTTAGAGGTGAATTCCCACCATCAAAATTTGCATGTACACACAATCTCACAGAGAAAATTCAAACATTTCAACACCTGTCTTACCAAATGAATAGACTTTACTTGAAAGCTTTGCTGGTGTGGAGCTTTTTTTTGTTTGCATTGACAAAAAATGGTAGCGTAACTGGATAGATCGGGCTTTGCAAACTTACTGGCAAAAGCCTGGCAATGGAGGCAGCGTATGGGTTTGTAAAAGTCATTGAATTCAAAATACTTTATTAATCCCCTGCTGAGGAAATTTTTTGCAACAGTCCAACACTCCAAGAGGGAGTTCAAAACAGCTCCTGAACAGCTGCTCGGTAGTGCTGTGTTGGGTGGAGTAAACCTGGACAGCCGCTTGGTGGAACAGAGCTGAAACTGTCATCGGTTGGCAGTTACAACAGTAGGCTCTGCACAAGAATGTGGGGTTACCGTGGCAACAATGTTTGAATGTGCCCGTGGATCATATTGAGATCTTAAACTGTTCTCTAAAAGCTCATCATTTTGTTAGGGGCTCACATCCTTCACTCTGGTGGAATGACACCATTTGTTGTTCTCAAACACCACCGGCCCACCAGCTGCAGCTTAGCTGCACTTTTCCATGTGTCTGTTTGCATGCACTATAATAAGTCGATTATGTTCACACAGGAATCCTTGTTGATGTCACTCAGCCAAATCTGTAAAATAGACTAAAAAAATTGGAACACATTGGAAAACATTGGAAAACTGTACATTTAAATCTACAAAAAGCATTGTTTTTTTCAATACAATGCAATATTGGAATATTGAACTAACATTTCACTTATTTGATTTTGATGTTGAAATATTACTTAAATCATGTATCGTTATTTCAAATATTCATAACATCAATGTATAATAAATAATATTGGTTGTGGTTTGGTTAGTGAACAACATATAAAAAGTTGATGGAGTTAATTGCTTATGACCAAAAAAAAAACCCTCCTGCCCTCCACCTTAAAGACTTTTAATGATCTCTTTAATCTTTAATTCCTCCAAACTTCATTTCTGTTTTTATCTAATGGCTGCCTCCTGAGTTTCATTACTCTTTCATCAGTTTTGGCAGGGTGTGGAGGAGTATTGGTGGGGTTGGTAATCATAAACCATGTCAGAATAAATACGCAAGTGCATTCACTTTGCAAATGAGGCGACTCTCAGCCCAACTCTATCCGTGCTAATGTTTGCTAGACCCGGCTGATTGATGACACGCTGATCTGCAAGCACTCATCAGTCTGAATATGAGGAGCTTCACATTCTGACCACAGCAAGGAAAGTAAATAAAGCAGAGTCGAGCTGTCACTTCTGCTCAGATAACATCATTCAATATGCTGGAGAGAAGCCTGAAAGGGAGAAGGAGCCGAGTAAGTTTCAACTCATTCTGACAACAGAACTTCTCTCTATACTCTGGTTTTACTCTGGTCTGAAACAAAGCGTTAGACAAGGACATGTTAGAACGAAGAGCACCTATGAGTTGATAAGGCAACTTTTAATTTCATCTCATGATCCAGATTTTTATATTGAACTTGTGTATTGTTACAGAAAATGTTCACTCAATGCCAACAAAAAACAATTACAGTGACTTTAAATGACCACAATCTCCACTAATGCTTCAATCCAGCTAATTCAAATTTAACCTCACTACATGATGCTACCACCACCATGTTTCAATATGGGTGTGGAGTTTTGTTTTTGATTTGAAATGGCTAAAAAGAAATTTCTGCTTGCTATCTTCAAATCAGACTGCAGCCACTCAAAAAACTTTCAGAAACTTTTCACTTTTACTTTTGTTTTTCTTTTTGTTGTTGAAGATTGTAAACAGACTCAAATTTTAAATATTTTATTTCTTTTTTGCCTTCAAGAAAAGTATCCCATTTCCCCTCCCCTTACTGCACAATTCAGAATATGTTTGTCCCCTACAAACATTCAGAGTTTTTTGAGATTTTGTCAGTATTTCTTAAAGTCTTTTGGCACCCGCCCCCAGCCTTATTTTTTACTTTTTGGGGTGGACATTTCATTCCTGGTAATGTCATTTCTTCAACTTCAGGGAAGTTAATGGTTGACTAAAATATATATTTTTTCAGCAATAGAGTTCATTTGAGTTCATTCTTGTAAAGTTGTTGCATTCCATTGATTTCAATATGCTGGTTCTTTCTGACATAAAGTTGATATTTGATGTTGTAAACATTCAATCAGATTTTGAGCTGGTTTCATACACTCGAGGCTTGCCTACGTCATTGTTTTTAAACCTGCTGATTGGATAGTCAAACAGTATTTCGGATAAGGTAACATGGAGTGTCAGTGGCGGGCTACATAAATGGACATGTGAATATCTTGTAAAAACCTATTTTATGAGTGAACAGCAAATGAAGAAGAACAAATAGATTTAGTGGCTGATTTACTTTTAAAGTAATTTTCAAGACAGAGTTTTGAACAAAGTAATGAAATCTGATCAGCATGAAACAGGACAGGTTTAGAAAACTTATGCAGAAATATGACTTGACATGCTGGAGTTTTAGCATCAAGGAGGATCGTAGAGAGAGATGGATTTTATCTTCAAATAACCTAAGTGTAGGGTGAGTAAAATGTTGATAATTTTGTATTTGTCATTGAAGTCTACAAAATCATTATGAATGACTTTGTGTGTCCCAACTAACACAATCCAGTTGGCTCTTTCCCTGGTTGATTGATTATTTAGTAAACACATTTATTGTAGATTTTCAACTGTGATGTGCAAAATATTTTCTTTCCTGGAATTATTTAGTTTATTTAACAGATATTGAGGGGTTTGTGCAGGCTACAAATGTAAGGCTAGGGAGTAAATTATAAAATATGGTCTATGGGCAAACACTGTTTGTTCAAAAGTTGGTTGTTTTAGGAAATAACAACTAACTGTTCAAAGTTCTTTAACTCAGATGTCAAATGAAGAGCTTTCAGAGTTCAATGTGGTGAAATCTATGAATGCAGTAGACACAGTTGTATGGTATATTTTCTCGGTGACATGGGAGTAACTGTAAATTATCCAGCATCCCATCTTCTCTTTACATTGTCCAGCCACGGGAATCACGTGTCCACTTTGCATTTTCCTTTGTTGTGAAGTGTTTCAGTTTTTTAAACTTGGTTCAGCCTGCAGGTGAAGGGCCCGGGTGCTTTCTTTTATGGCACCATCAACATTACATGAGGTGTGTTTGGGAAGCGTGGGATTTTTCAGCCTTGAGTTTCTGTTTCACCTCCAGCCTGAACTCCCGCTTACAAATTATTCATGCGGTGTCACGTCAAGGAGCTGCTGCAGCATCCGCCTGCGGGGACAGCCACAGTGTGTGCTGGGTTTGAGTGTATCATGTATACGATGCACGCAAGGGTATTGTGTGAAACCGTGTGTTATGCAAGCATGTGAGTGTGTGTGCATGTGTGTGAGGTGTAATTCCCCCTCCAAATCAAAGTCCCTGACAGCTGCCTTAATGCCTGCTGCCTCTCAAGTGATGAAGGGCCTGATGCTCGTCGCCACGGATACCTCTATCATCCCTTTCCTCCTTCCTTCCATTGACGCTGAATCAATCACTCCGTCCCCGTGTCACTGTGTATCCCTGACACTGACATGTATAATTAAAGTTTATTCCCTCAGACCTCCCACCTTCATTCCTTCCTGCAATTTCCCATCAAAACCCCCACTAGAACAAAAATATGATTGATACAAAATGGATTTTTTTTTAATTCACAGTGGAACAAGAAGTTTTCAAGTTCACAAGTTTTCAGGCAGAGCTGCTACGGAACGATCACTTTTAAGCAGCTAATAAGAAGTAATTTACAAATTAAAAGAAAAGAAATTGGCAAATAAAACAGTTTATCTTTAAGGTGTTGGCTTATGTTAGAAAAATGAGAAAACCTTTTTCTCAGCTTGAAAAACTTTCTTTTTATTTGGTTTATGTATCCGATGTCAAAAATATATGAAGAAATCAGCTAATGCATTTGTTACTACACTCCACTGATCTGCAATACTTTACTCTTTTCATAACGAAGAAGTTTCATTGTGTGTAATCATTGTGTGTAATATCTTAACTATTGTGTAGAAGCTGGTGCACGATAGCATATAGTTTCAAAATTAATTCAAACATGGGGATTGACAACATCAACTTATTTAAGTGGACAATCTTTTTCATGATTTGGTCCATTTTTCTTATAACAGGCATTTGTGTGTGACACTAAAACAAGCATCACTTTAATATTGAACAAAGTCAAATGCGGGCAGCATGGTGGTTAGCAAAGTGGCCTCACAGCAAGAAGGTCAGGGTTTGAGTCCCAGGCGGTAAGAGGCTTGGAACACTGGTCTTTCTGTGTGGAGTTTGCATGTTCTTTCTCCGGGTATTCTCGTTTTTTTCCAACCTCCAAAAACATGCATGTTCGGTTAATCGGCTGCTATAAAATTGCCCCTAGGAATGAGTGTGGTTGTGGATGGTTGCATGTGTGTAGGGCCCTGAGACAGACTGGCAACCTGTTCAGGGTGTACCTTTCCTTTCGCCTTGAATCAGCCGGAATAGGCTTTGGTAACCCCCACAATCTCGTTAGGGATGGATGGTTCAAAAGATGAATTAATGAAAACTTAAATGCTACTATGAGCTAATAAAAAATTGCCAATGTTGAAAAGCCAAAATAATTAAAAACAAACCACATCCAAAAGTTAGAAAAAGTGTATTCATGATGATAACATCTAAATTGTTAAGCACAGTCTTCAATTTGTTCTGCAATGATGTCAAACTTTGTGTCCTTCGTTATCCTCAAGTGTGTTTTTTAACTGTTAATGAATTAAAATTAGAAAATATTTCACATACTCCCCTTTTCCTCTCTTTCACGCATACACATCCAGCGCGAGAAAAAAAAGTGTGATTTCCTCATTAGGAGTGTTTTTAATGCATGAAAAGATAATTTATTCATAGAAATGAACAAATGAATCATTTTGGCAAAAAATTCTCTGCAGCTCGTGTGTTCATATCTGTATTGTTGTCATTATTGCAGCTTCACCGTAACACCACCTCATCGCTATGTCATTATATATGCACAGCTGATTAAAGAGCTTTCCATTACTTCTGAAAATGACAGTTTTAGCAGGTATGGAGTTGCTAATTAGTGAGTGCCTCTGTTACAAGCAAGCTTCTCAATAACACATTTTTTTTTATTATTATTTTAGATTTTAATAGTGAGAGTGTCAATGCTGTTGTTATTTTCCCTTCACATCCAATCTTCATGGTCAAATTTTCTCTTAAACACTTCAAACTTTTAAGAAAAATATGCATTTCGATTCAGAAAAAAAATACCAACTTGATTTAGTACATTTGTTTTGTCTTCTGAACCATGTATCCCTAAAGGACTAGGTAGGTGCTGGAGCCTGTCCTGGCTGACTCCTGGTGAGTAGCAGGGTACACCCAGAACAAGTCGAAACACACACACAGACAACCACCTACACCCACTCATTCCTAGGGACAATTTTGGAGCGGCCTATTAGCTTGGCGCACATGTTTTTGGAGGAAACCAGAGTATCCGGAGAAAATCCACACATTCATGGGGAGAACATGGAAACTCCACATAGCACGGTCAATGTTTCAAGAATTGCCCATACTCCAATACTCGAAACCCTGACCTTTTTGCTGTGGTGCCACTGTGCTAACCAGTGCGCCACCAAGCAGCCTGATTTGTTACTACTACTCCAGAAAATTAGTTTTTCTTCTTTCAGAAAAGCCGAAAGAAGAAGAAGACTCCAGAAAATTAGTTTGAGTTGAGATCATAATTAGATCTTATGGGTAAGCACTGTCACTGGCCCCAAAAAAGCTGGCACATGTGAAAACTTTTGGTCTAGTTTTTGTTCAATGAATTGCAAATTATTGCAAATAAGTTGTATAAAAGAAAAGAATAGGTCTTGTGATTTTGGTTTCATCACTGTTACTATTCGTTCAAATTTTGAACCATAAACTAGGCCAGGATAGATGGGGACCTTCTGATGAACAAACTGTGAAGCATGTCTCATAAGGTTAGCCAACGATTGAATAAAGACCAGGATTGATCACCGCACGTGAGCACCAGGTGAAACAAACAAACAGAAAGATCTCCATTACGTCTTCAATCAAATTGGGAGGTTGTTTCTTTCCTACAATCTCACATCAAGCAAATTGCTGCTTGGACTTTTCACATTTCATCAACCGATTCATTTTACCTTCACTCCGGCATTTACTTGACCTATATAACTTTGTCATATATGGTTAAGTTGTCTCAAGAAAAAAATTGCACTTTTCATAAGTTTTAACACATATTTAAACACTTTCACATTCAAGAAGCAGCTGTTTTGTTCACAAATAAAGGCTTTAAATGCTATGTTTTGATGTGGTTTAAAATTCTTACCTTCTTAATTGTAAACTTTCTTCGGTCAACTGAACTGCCTAAAGACTAACAATTCTCTGGTGCTGTCAGGAGAGTAGTCTGTTCCCCCTCTGTGCCCTGTTCCCCCCCGCCCTCTTATGTGTGCGTGTGTGTGGAGTTGGGCAGACCCAGTGGGGAGCTGCAACAAGTAACACCTGAAACTACTCATCTGCTGCAGCATACTGTAAATGGATCAGTTTTGGACACACTCTTCGCCAGATTGTTTGTTTACCATGTTTGACCTGTTATCCAGTTTTTGGCTCCAGCTCCTACATTAGAACCTGCCTAATTAATCTGTTTTTGTCTTCTTTATTTGGACTTTTTATCAATCTAATAAATCTGCTTTTGATTTCTTCATCTGAGCCTGTTTGTTGTATTAAGAGTTGAGATCATGGACAAAACGAGCACCTGTGGTGCCGGCCAATAGGGGTCTAGGGGCATTCCTTCCCAGAACATTTTGAAAAATAAGTAATTTTTCTGCATGTTTGTCCATATTTTGCCCAAAGTTTAAAATAATGAAAGTAAAAATGACACTTTTTTTTGTGCCCCCTCCCGATCCGCCTCTGGCTTAGATATCTTTTGATTCAAGTTGATCTGTTACTTTCTTTTTTTTTTATTCTGTCATATCACGTGTTCAAGATAATAGATAAAAGATCACAAAAATTTCAGACGTATGACCATAAAAAATAATAATACAATGATTCCAGACATATTTTTAACATATAATAGAGTAATAATATGTCCCGTTTAAGCGTTGAATTTTTTTATTTTTTTTAGGACATACATCCATCCATTAGTGACCTCCATTTGTTTCATAGTTATTCTAAAACACTGAAGTTGGGAAGCTCAGCAGAATCAAACTGTTATTCTGCTGAATGAAGAAGCTTCACAAACATTTAAGTGCAGCGTCAGGAGAGGAAACCTTTGATGGATATTTTAGACACATAGGCAGAGCTGGTTTAATCCTGCTTTTTTGTTTGGGGCTCCTGGATGACAAACACAGAGGTGATGAGTCAGTAGCATCAGCAGAGAGGGAACTTCAAAGGTTGGGGACTTGGACGCCTCCGAATCTCCCTGCAGGGCCCATAAAATCTCTACAAAGACTCTGAAATGTCAGAGAGAACCCGAGCAGCAAGACGCCCAAACAACAACAAACCCCAACTGGTGGAAATCTATTTCCACAAAAAATGAGAGACAATACAAATCTCAGCAACATAATTGCAAACAAAATGCCTCTTTTAACTAAAGGCGATACTAATTAATGACATTTTTAACCTGAAATAGATGTGATTTTTTACTTTTATTAGACTTGTATAATCAAGTCAACATGGTTCCTTCTCTTTCAGTTCCAGCTGTGATAAGTGACTGTTTTTGTCTTCAAATGATCTAAACCTTGATTTTTTTTTTCTCAGAGTTGTAACTTGTTTCTCCGATTTGTTGCAAAATATAAGTTATTAGGTCCAATGACTTGTGGTAAACTTTCTCTTAGAGATTTTTTTTTTCTAATAGTTGTTTTGTATAATTCAATATTTCCTATAAAATACGTATAATTGCAACTATAATGGCAGCATGGTGGCGCAGTGGGTAGCACAGTGGCCTCACAGAAAGAAGGTTATGGGTCGAGTTCCGGGTAGGGACGAGGCTTGGAACACTGGCCTTTCCCGTGTCTGCAAGGGTTTCCTTGAGGTACTCCGGTTTCCTCCCACTCCCAAAAACATGCATGTTAGGCTGATTGGCCAATGCCATTATGCTCATAGGAATGTGTGTGTGTGTGTGTGTGTGTGTGTGTGTGTGTGTGTGTGTGTGTGTGTGTGTGTGTGTGTGTGTGTGTGTGTGTGGCCCCACTATGGACTGGCGACCTGTTTTGGGTGTACCATTCCCCACGTCTTAAATCAGCTGGGATGGGCTAAAGCAACCCTGTAAGGGATAGATGGTTAAGAAGGTGACTGATTGGCTAAAACTATAATTAAATTATAGTCCCAAGGTCTCAAATACTGAAGGTAAGTAAGTTTTTAGAATAACAAAAAGTTAAATTAACTGGAAACTTGTTGAAAAATTATAAATGTTGGGTTCTTGTTATTTCGGATTTTCGCAAAACTAACAAACTTGTCCAAGTTAGAATCAAAACTAAGACTTGCATTATATATTTTACTTTTTATGAACTGCAGCTGCCTCAAACCCCCATCAATTCTGTCATTTTAAAATTGTAAATGAGCTTATGAAACTCCAAAATAGAATTTGTAAATGTTACAGATTTACTGTGATAGACGTCATTTTACCAGATAAAAAAATTCCTTGATTTAGTGCTATTAACTGTTCAGGTGAGGAGTGGTAGAATCCAAGCGCGGGGCACAGGATGAAAAGGAAAAACAACAAAAAAATATTTCTAATTAGGTAAAAACAGATTCTTCGAATCAGGCAGGTTGTCCAAGGCAGGCGGGTTGTATGAGGCAGGCAGGTTATTCAAGGCAGACGGGTTTCTTGAACAAAGGAAACAGAATATAAGAAAATCGTCAGACGATGCAGTAACTTGTTACCACAGGGAATTCAACAATCTGGCAGAGGCTGGGGGTGGGTGCTGATTTATGTAGCTTGCTGATTGCTGATCATCTGCAGTTGGTGAGCAAGTTGCCACAAAAACAGATACCCTCTCAGAAGGAGGAGCAGGGTTCACAACAATAACTTTTTTCAAAGTAATTACTGTTTAAATTTTTAACCAGTCATCTGTGTTTCTTAGATTTTGATTTATTTCATTAAAATGTTATTTCTGTCAAATGTTTTTTTCTTGTGATTTTTGTTTGCGGTATTACCCACCGTTTTGAAAAGCTTGCATATCCAGCAAGATAATGCTGGATATGTCTCTAATTTTGTATAATTTTAAATACAGTAGTGTGTCAACCTCAATTATCTTATCCAGTCATAAATAGCAGTAAAACCCTAAAATTAGCTGAATGCTCATCACCCAAATTCTTTAACTTGAAAATGAATTGCTAGCCTAAATTAGTTGAGTATAACTGAGCAATAGAGTCCCCACAATAGCTGAAAATCTTCCCTGTTTTCCACACACACTTACTCAGCCTGCTGGGTGGATTGCCCTGGTCATGATTTTTTTGCAAATGAAGCTGGGCTGCAAATCACAACGGCTCGCTCTGAATCAGCAGCTCCCCCATAAATGCTGATTTCCACCCTCTGCACACTCTGCAGATCTGACAGAGGACTCCGCTTTCTTCCATCTGACTTTGCATTACACCACACATAAATACTGTCAAAGAAACTAGCAATATGGCAATACAAATCCATTCATAAATGTGATACGATACATATGTACACATATATATGTTAGACTTGAATATGAGCACATTTATGTATTCAGAAACATACATACAAATATACAGTATATTTCTATATATCCATATACTGTAGATATATGTAAGAAAATGCATTTTTCTCACATTCTGCTGGAGGTCTAACCCAATATCCAAGCTGGGGTTCTGAAGAGGTTTGAGGGTCAGAGTTTCCTCGCTGTTCCTAAGACTACATTCGTCTCTGGATGACTATCATCCCCAAAAAATGGTCACCGGTTACTTCCAAACAGTGTCGGATAAATGAATTGTGGTAAAATTGCAGACTCAATGTGTGCATCGGATTAGGACGTAAAGAAGGAATAAAAGACCAAATAAGGACATTTTTTACAACCTCTCGCCAAAGCATGTTTTAAATTTTCAAAACAATTTTTAAGTTATTTATGACATCACTCTTAAAATAAGTCAGAACGAACACAAGAAACTAAAAGGACCACCATGTGTTACTTTTCATCTTCCATTCAATTGCAAGAATGGGTGTTTTTTCCTAAGGCTGTAGCTGATGCAGAAGAGATCCCTATAATTTATTTGCACTGTTGTAGTTATATAAAGTATTCATGAATAGATTCAGCTTGTTTGACTGTTTGTGGCTTTCTGCTTTGTGAAAGTAAGAAAACTTATCAAATATTCAGACAGCAGGTTAAAGTTGAGCTTTTTTCAGCTCCTTCAGAAACAGTTAATAAATAGCAAACGTTCTTCTTGAGAGTAGTCTTTGGAATGAAAACTAAAACCAATGTAAAACTTTAATCAGCCTGAACACTATCATAAGTCGCATTGAAAATTATTTTGTTTTGCATCTGAAGGAGTTCGATATATATCTGAGGGATCTCGGGTATTTGGGAGTGGAACGTAGCAATACAATTACTTGGCTATGTTGAAGGAAGCGATCCAAGTAAAACCCCTTTAAAAATGCATTACTTTTTTAAAATAAAAAAGTGGTGAACATAATTTACCCATTTTCTTACATTATGAATGAAGAGGTATCGAGCATTGCGTAATCTTAGATGTCTCCTAAGCATCACCTGGCAATATTGAAGTATACAACGCGGACGTCCTGGCCCAGATGAGCATGTCCAATATGTTTGCCACCCTCTCACAGAGTGGCCTGTGCTGGCTAGGCCATTTATGCAGAATGGATGATGGCCGCATCCTAAAAAACGTTCTCTATGGGAAGCTTGCTACAGGAACGCGGTCAACTGAACGACCTGCCCTGTGGGACAAAGATACCTGCAAAAGAGATCTGAGGTCATGAAACATCAGCACGGCAGATCTCGAGTCAGTGACCTTTGACAAGTGCAACTGTCAAAGTTGGTATCAAGCAGATCGAGGAGAACACAGAGATCCAGCGTGATCCATTTTCTTCAACATTCATAAACCAATACAGACTCGTTGAGGTCTAAGCTCACATAAACAAAAAAAAACTTATATCCAAGAATTCTTTGGAAGATTCGGGACCGAAAACCCTCTATAAGGTTTTGTCTTCTGATACACCTGAAGCGCCATGAGCCACAGAGGGCACAGAATTGCTTGTTTTGTGATGAGAAAGATAACCTAACTCTCTCACTTGTTTGCGGTTTAACCGTCTTTATAGTCACTTGACTAGATCTCAATGAAAAGAAGTGTGATCTTTCTGTACCCAAAAAGGCTAACCTCTCAATTTACCAGATGATTTGTGTCCCAATCCTCACCTCATCTCATAAGGAGTGGTTTGGGATGTAAAGAATGAGATCTAACTAGCCTAACTCTGTGATGCTAAATTTAGATGAAAGACACTGGCCAATAAAGGTGTTTGTGTCTCGGTACTTTTCATACATCAGTTGTTACCTCTGAAGGTGTGAAGATGACCTTCACCCAAATTAAAAAAAACTTCCACCTGGAGATAACTCTTTACAATAAAAAACATAGAAGGGTTCTATTTTTTCTTCAAAAGATAAAAATAGATTGCTCGGCAGTTCCCTTTAAGACTCACTGCAGAGTTTTACTTCACAAGATTCTTCTTGTCTGATGTCAGTGCGAGTTTCTTCTGATTAAAGTGATGGTGCTTGTTGATTGGCTGTCTCACCTCAGAGGCTGAAGTGTCTGCCGAGGCTGCTCTGTTGTCTCCTCGCAGATCTGCAGCTGAGAACCAAGAGAAGAAGGGGAAAGACAAGGAGGAGTGCCACCAGTTTCTCTTCTGGGAAACTCTCGTCTGTTAATTAGCAGAGAGCAGATG
The DNA here is from genome assembly GCA_902685375.1 of Neostethus bicornis. Classification (NCBI taxonomy): domain Eukaryota; kingdom Metazoa; phylum Chordata; class Actinopteri; order Atheriniformes; family Phallostethidae; genus Neostethus; species Neostethus bicornis. The sequence continues at coordinate 4,314,535 of CACRXE010000076.1, read as the reverse complement.
GAAGAAAGTCCACATCTCGCTGGGGATCGGTTCTACCCAAGAAGCAGTAACAACAACGGCGGCAGCCTAGCTTTATTTATTTCTCAGCTCAGCAGCAGCGATGGGGCCATGTCACCTCCCCGGGAAAAGGTGGAGAAAGAGGAGAACCCGGGAGAGTTTGGAGAAGAAGTCTTAGACACATACAAGATGCTGGAAGCTTCTTTCACAGATTTCCTGAGAGACGGTGAAGGAAGCAGCTTTCAGCTGCCGATTGACTGTTGAGTTTAGTTACTTATCATTACTTTGTTTACAACCATCTGTGTACACACAAACCCTCCTCATCTTATCTGTTTACGTCTCCCCGAGCTCCACATGCTGCGAGCCGTAACCTGCCGGCCTCCCGTTAAAACCCCATCTTCATCGACAGCTGCTGCAAAGCTGCTGATTTCTTGTCTCTGAGCCCATAAAGCAGAATCTGCTGCAAACAGAATGTGACTTTGTGGATGCAGCCACGGAATCACCTTCTCATTCACAGGCCAATTTCACTCCATTAAGCAATCTGCCCACATGCTAACTGCAGAGGTGTCAAGAGCTGGATATCTGCTGACTCAGGAAAATTCCAAAATCCTTTCTGAAAAGTTTGAAAATAACTTTTTAGTTCAACTTTCTGGAGAAATATTCGTGCTAAAACACCTTTCCTATTTCACCACTAAATTCTTATAACAATTAAATTAGACAATTAAGAAGAAACTGGAGCTAGATTTTACAGTTTTTTGGCAATCTATTTGGCAATTTTGCCAAAAACAAACTAGTAAAATTGTTTGATAGCAACTTTCTAATTGAATTTCTTTCAAGAATAAACAAGTACAAACCATTTATGCAGATTGTTAGTTTTTTAATGTCTTCTAAACATGCATTCACAAGTTCCATCACAATCCCAATGGTGGGAGAAACAAGGGTTTAGGTGTCGTCTAGGGTCCTTGGAGAAGACACCTTAACACCTCGTTTGTCCCACCGTTTGCGCCGTCATAGGTGGCAGCCTGCTGCGGTGAAGTGCAGCACACAAATTTCCTGGTGAGGGATTAATAAAGTATATTAAAAAAACTTACAATATATGGGTTGTGATGATTAAAACAAAACCATTAACGTTGTGTAAATGTTGAGTCGATAAACAACATGCCCGACTGTCAATGATACACTGAGGCGCCATCGAGCCATCAAAACAACATGCAGTTACTAGTTTGACATTTCAAAAAGATAATGAACACATCTTAACATTTTACTTCTTCGAACAGAAACTGTTCTTTTTTGTTCTCATGCTGTGAATCACTTTCATTCAGTGATTTTTTTTTTTTTTTTTAATAAACTGCCCGAAACACACATCTTTAAGCACTTTAAACTATGTGTAGATGATTCATTTATTACCTCACATCGCTGGTTAAAATTGTATCCCAAATTTTAACATTGGAACTATGAAATGATCAAATTATTGATACAAAGTATTAATTCCCAAATCATTAAAAAGAAGACAATAATGTGTTTTAAAGAGGTTGCTAAATGTCTGAATGAATACAAGCGTTACTTTTAATGCATTATAGTTATATAGCGCTTTTCAGGACTCTCAAAGACGCTTCACATATGCATTATTCATTCACTCCATACCAGGTGATGGTAAGCTACTATTGTAGCCACAGCTGTCCTGGGGCAAACTGACAGAATCGAGGCTGCCATTTTGCGCCATCACCACCTTCTGACCATCACCAACCAATCGCACACACACCATTCAGACTAGGCCATGTGGGTGAAGTGACTTGCCCAGGTACACAACGGCAATTTAATCTTAACAGCCGTCCCACCATGGCACCTGGGGTTCCGGCGGACTACCATCCAAGTTTTGCCCAGACCCAGCATGCTTAGCTTCTGAGGTCTGACGGGACAAGCATTGACAGGCTGGTATGTTTTTTTTTTTTCACTAAAAAAAAGGATATCTCAAACTAAATCCAACAGGTAGTTTGGACGTATGATACTATGCCAGAGTTATAGATGAGAACTTTTTTTTTAATTATACTCTGGTTTTGCTAGTTGGACTAAAACAAAATGGGCAAACAAATGTAATTTGTCAGAGGATGGAGATAATGGTGTGAGAATCAAGAACAGAATATCTAGTCGCAACAGATTGTCCCAGAAGCATTGACATGATTGACTAAGTGAAAGCATACGGTGAGGGACCACTCAACCCCCTCCCTCTTCTTACCTTTTTCTCAATCTATTCCTTCTCTCCTTTCCACCTGACTTGTGTCTAATTGAGGAAGGCATGGGTTACGTGTCAACACTGCATGATGAGGTCATAAATCCTCTGAGAGCGACCATTTGGTCTTTAGCTCTGAGCTTGTTAGAGGTGGTAGTTTGGCTCTTTTTAAATATTCAGCTTTTTGACACATTTTCCTTAGAAGAGTTCATTCGTTCTGCTCCCCAAAGGGTCTTCTTTTAGTTTTACACTGAGCAACAATCTATTCCTAATCTTGCACTTGAAGTGATGGTATTGTTAGATAGATTTTTTTGTTTGCTTGTTTTGTCAGGATTGGCACTTAACATTATAAGCAAACTCAATAAAAATGCATGGTAATGTAGAAAAGCAGCTGGAAACAGAAAGGAAACTGCTTTTAATTTGGACAGGAACCAACTCAATAAAACTCTTGATAAAAAAAATTGTTGCTAGACTCCTGATCTAACTCTTTTTTTTTTATAGCAGAAAGTAAATTAATACATCAGTCAATGGATGAACCAGCTTTCTGTTGTCGTATATTTTGCATCTTTCAGTTCTTCCAAATGCAGTTTTTCTTCTAGTGATGCCTAAAACACTTATTTTGAAGGTCCAATTTGTTTGAACTAGTGCTATGTCTCAGTCTGGAAGGATGACCATGGTTTTAATAATATTTTTTAAAACTTCAAAAGACCAATCTGTGGACATATAGAACTATTTTTGCAAGGTCTACCAACTGATAGAAGTTGCAGAAAAAAAGATCGAAAGTCATACATCTCACAGAACCGAACATAAGAGTGAATGATTGGATATAAGCCATTTCTTATATGTCATTTTAATGGTGGTGAGTAGTGAAGTTGGACCCAGATGCAGTGTCAGTTTAACCAGTTTATTGAAGGAAGTGCAGAACCAGATGGAACTCTGTAAAATAAAGACTAGATGGAAACCTCAGCTGGACGTCGAGAGCAGACGCAGGAGCTAGGCTGGGTGATGAGGGACCAGACATAGGAACTCAACAGGAAGGCAGTGTGCACCAGGAGCCAAGGGGAACAAGCTGACCAGGATGAGGATCAGAGCTATGAGCTCAGAAGGAAATCAGTGTGCACCAGGACCCAATATGTCAAAGTTAAAAAAACATGTGAATATCATTTTTATATATAGAAATAATAGATTTGAACAAACCTAAATGATTTTAAACTGAAACTGCCTGCATAATGGCAAGCAGGCATAGGTAGGCGTTGGCTCTGTGGTGAAATGTGCATTCAACGCCTATTGAATTCCCACCGGGCCCATGCCCAGGTGTCATTGGAGAAGACACCTAAATCCCAGTTACTCCCACCATCAGTGCCATCAAGGCTGCATGCTGTGTTGCAATGCAGCAAAAGTAATTTCCCAATGAGGGATGAATATAGTATGATACAAATAATAATAAAACATTTTGCATATTTGTTTGCACTATGATCTGAAAACAAGATTGTCAGTAGTTTGCACCCCGGTTTAGACAGGACTTAAAAAATGGCCTTTCTGTGTGCAGATTGTGTATTCTTCCCATGTATGCATACAGTAGGTCAGGGGTGGGAAAACGTTTTGATTTGTGGGCCACATTGAGTTCTAACATTTGACCAGGGGAGCCGGAACAGGATCAGATGGATGGCATGTTTTGGTAAACGCTAGATCAGACAGATAAGATAGCACACTAAATTTTAAACAAGCGCGCTAAATGTTACATAAAGAGTGTTGAATTTCAAATCTTGCGGCATTAAGTCTCAAATCTAGTGCGATAGCACTTACAAGCGTGCATTTAGCAATGCTAGGTTTGAAATATAAGCACGTGATTAACATTTTGCATGTTTTAACATCTAACACGCTTGTTTACGTGCTTGTATTAGGCCCGATGGCTTTCCATATGTGTGCACACTGTTTATTTTGACAACGTGCGCCTTACGAACACACACATTTTAATGAGAGCAGTGTTGTTGTACATTTGGCGCCATCTAGTGAAGAAACATTAGAATTGCAGGGTAAATAAAACAATAACAAAGTATATTCATTTAATTTTTTTTTTAATTCGGCGGGCTGGATTAAAACGTTTAACAGGCTGCATGTGGCCCTCGGGCCGTAGTTTGCCCATGCCTGGCATAGGTCCTGCTGTTTCAATAAGCCTGTGTTCTGTGTCTTTTCATTCTTTCCAACTCTGACTATTTTCGGCATCACATAGTTCTGACCCGCAGCCTCAGAAGCAGGCTGAGATCTGTCACTCTGTTAATCTGACTATAGCCTCACTGATGACTAAAGTAATCAGATTAAAGTCTTCACACAGCTTCACTATGAATATATGTGGAAGCAAGTTCACATCTAATTAGTGCGTGTGTGCGTGCGGATGAGCCGGCTAGCAGGGTCACCAGTTCAACCTTGTAAACTATTGGTAAAATTGAATTAAACTGTGAACATTGCGCAAGTCGAATTTGAGTGAATTTAGAATATTAAATGTAAATTAACATGATATTAACACATGAAAGGGGAGCAGAAAGAGCAGATAATCACTTCCCAACAGAGAAAGATTGTATCGGGAGTCACAGAAGTTTCTCTGATGTTCGGTCCCTTTAAGATTTGAGTCCAGCTTCCATTTCAAAAGATGAAACGAAGAGAATTGTCGTCCCCTGTATATTCGAGAATCTCTTTAAAAGAAAGAAACGCTCTAAAGTGCTGAGACTTTTTAAAGACTTAATAGGAGCATTATAGTTTAAGTATGGAAATGATCTGAAATGTCTGCCCATAGTGTGACATATAAAAAGCCACATCTCTTTTTTTCACTGGGATTAAACAAACATTCACTTTCAGAGTTACTCGGAGGGTAATCTCCCAAAGATGTGTTTCATGTGTGGGAGAGAGAGTAGTGCAGTAAAGAGAACAAAGGCAGTAAAAAGGGTGTTGTAATGGTTTGAATGATGTCAGGTCAAACAGTTTGTTTTTGCCTTTGAACAAAAACCCTGAAGAACTACAAAAAGCAATTCATGAAAGCAGAAAGACTTCAATTATTTTTAGTAAAAAATTAAACAGATAGAGCAATGGGAACAAATTATGGCGTTTTAAGACTCACTGCTGGGAACAAAAAGCCCAAAGACCCAACTGATGTACCTATTTTTGGTAAAGTTGTCTTTTACTTCTTACATAAATTACTCACATGTTATTTTTAAATGGGATTTAATGTTTTAAATGTGAGTAAAACTAAGTAAAGCAAAGATGGATTCAAATAAATCACATACCACATTGTAATTCACATGAGGAAGGATTCAGCTTGTCTCTTAGGTAATGCAGAATAAGATTTGGGCGAAGGATGCCTCAATGTGTAGGGCGAACCCCCTGTAACCGGAGGGTTGTCGGTTCGATCCCTTGCCAGGAGTTTATGCTGAGGTGTTCTTGAGCAAGACACTGAACCCCCAATTGCTGCAGATGGTGGCTTGCACCTTGCATGACAGCATCCCTATTAGGTATGAATGTGTGTGTGAATGAGTGAATGTGAGCTACACTGTAAAGTGCTTTGAATGCCAACACAGGTGGAAAAGCACTATATAAAGAGTCCATTTACCATTTGAGTAACGGTTTATATCAACTTTATGAGTTTCTCTGTCAAAATGGGTAAAGGATTGTGGGTGCATAGTTTGTCAAGCAATTTTTTTTTTTGTGTCAACTTTGTACATGTCTAAGTGTTCTTTTTTTCAATTTCGTTTCAGAAAAACTTCCAACATTTTAACCAATGATAAAGTTAATTGGTGTTTAGAACTAATCACTGTGGTACATTGTAGTACATTGTAGTACATGATTAGTTATGTATAAATAAGATGAACGTTTTTGCTAAACAACACCTACTTGTCTCCTTCAGGCAAGGCTGGAAGGTAAAAGTTGCTTTTTGGTGGTGAATCAGAACATTTTATATAAAATGTTGCTAGCTGTTTGTATTTGATTTATGGTAGTGAAAGGAATCAAGGCTGCACAGTCTATCACAATTTGTGAATTTTATAAACATGACCTTTACTCTCAAGAACTTCCAAATCAGGTCTGAGGGTTCAACAGGATTTTAAAATGTACATACAGAGTAACAACATTTTATTTAGTATTAACCAAACTTCTTCTTCTATTGGCATTTCCCTTTAGGGGTCGCCACAGCAAGTCAGTTTCTTCTATCTAACCCTATCTGCTGTATCCTCTTTGGTCACACCAACTATCTTCATGTCTTCTTTCACTGCGTCCATGAACCTCCTCTTTGGCCTTCCTCTAGTCCTCTTTCCTGGTGGTTCCAAATCCAGCATCCTTCTTCCTATGTACTTTCTCTCTCTCCTCTGTACGTGCCCAAACCATCTCAGTCTTGCCTCTCGAACTTTATCCCCAAAACCTCTAACATGTGCTGTTCCTCTGATATACTCATTTCTAATCCTGTCCATCCTGGTCACTCCCAGAGAGATCATCAGCATCTTCATCTCTGCTACCTCCATCTCTGCTTCCTGTCTTTTCTTCAGTGTCTCTAGACCAAACAGCATGGCCGGTCTCACCACGGTTTTGTACACTTTCCCTTTCATTCTAGCTGAAACTCTTCTGTCGCACATCACACCTGATACTTTCCTCCTCCCGATCCAGCCTGCTTGAACACGCTTCTTCACCTCTTTTTCACACTCTCCATTGCTCTGGACTGTTGATCCTAGATACTTAAAATCTTCCACCTTCTTTATCTCTTCTCCCTGTAACCTCACTTTTTCATTTGGATCCCTCTCATTCACACACGTACTCTGTTTTACTCTGACTAATCTTCATTCCTCTTCTTTCTAGTGCAAACCTCCACCTCTCCAGCTTTTCCTCCACCTCTTCCCTCCTCTCACTACAGGTGTATTTAGTGTATTTAGTATTAACCAAACATGCTGAGACAAATATTTTTCATGTTTTGTGTTGTGTCAGAGATTTGTTAAGTTTGAGTTTAACTGAACTAAATAGGTGAAGATTGTTTTTGTGAAGATTTATTTATTTATTGACCAATTATTCAAGATCCTTTTTGAGGCCAGACTTTGATGGTTTGGACATGTGCAGAGGAGAGAGAGAGTACATCGGAAGAAGGATGCTGGATTTGGAACCACCAAGAAAGAGGCCGAGAGGAAGACCACAGAGGAGGTTCATGGATACAGTGAAGGAAGACATGAAGATAGTTGGTGTGACCGAAGAAGATGCTGCAGATAGGGTTAGATGGAAGAAACTGACTTGCTGTGGAGACCCCCGAAGGGAAATGCCAAAAGAAGAAGTTCAAGATCCTTTTTTGTTCGTATATTTCCATCAAAAACTCTTTCAGTTATTTGTAAAGGTCTTTTTTTCTGGATCAATAATTTCTTTCATAGCATTGAGTCATGAATTGGTGAATCCAGTTCAGGCAGACTGTCCTTGTAACAGAATATTGCTGCGTACTTTGGACATATTGTTCAACCTACAACAAAAAATTTGATTGTGAGAAAATATAGTGTTTTTAAGTCCTATTTCAAGACCTGTGTGAAACAGATCAAACACACACTTTTAAGAAGAAAGATAAAAGAATAAAATCTTAATCCATGCTCTTATATCATGTGCTTGCTTTTTTATCAGTCCTTTCAAGTATTTTTTTTTTTGTTCAATCAACAACTGGTCCCACAGTACTGCAAGTCATTTTCAACAACCTTTAAAGTAGAGAGTGTGTTTATCTGCTTTGAATTTTACTTCACTAATGTTGGTTCCCTAGAGGGTTAACTCCAAAATAATCTCTCTGAGCTGACGCATGTTCACGCTCCATCTAGGTTGCTTGTTATGTATTGGCGCTAGCCGAAATTTAAGCATCTAATGTATCTTTCTCCTCATGTCTGACTAAGTAAAACCAATGATTATATTGATTATTGTTTATCTTTACTCCCCAGTTTTTCAGGTTCTTTGAACACATCCTCGCTGTCTTTTGGCATTTTTTCGGTAAAACATTTAAGAACGAGAGGACAAAAAGAAAACAAGTGATAGCAGTTGCCGTTGTATAACAAGATTCTGCTGGCTAACTGATGTACAATAAACCAACACACTTCATTTTGGTCTCTCTTTAACTGCCGCCAGAGCTTGGTTTTCACTGCCAGTATAAAACAGCTCTGATTCCAGTGAAATTTGGACTCCAACAAGATTATTTTTCTCCCCACTTCTTTTCACAACTTTTATGAATAGAATATCTAGGGTGGTGGGTCTCTGCTTTTTGTGGATGATATAGTTCTGTTGGGCTCATCTGTTTGATATACAAGACTGATGTTGAAATTGAGGGTAATATTCTGTTTTCACATACGTATTGGGTACCTAAAGTACCCAATCAAAATACCCAATACCTATATACATTGGATACCTAAAGTACCCAATACCTAAATGGGGGATATGGTGGCTCTGTGGCTAGAGCGTTCGCCTGCTGACCGGAATAAAACCGGAAGTTCACGGGTTCGCATTCCACTAAGTGCATATTTAGGGTTCTTGGAGAAGACACTTAACCCCCTGTTTCTCCCACCATTGGCGTCACCATGGGCAGTCTGCTGCGGTGTAGGAGTGCAGCACACAAATTTCCCTGGTGAGGGATGAATAGAGTGAGTAAAAAAAAAAAAAAATTATGTGGACAACAAACAGCCCGTTTAGAAAGTCTATTTAAGCTCTTGAGTTTATTAAATTGACTTAAGTTGATTTTGTGCATTGTCTTGTTAAACTGTATGTAGGATACCTTATAAACTTAACCACTGCTAAAAGCATTAGCCAGCAGACTTATGTTAGTTGTCTATACCTGCTGTAAAATGACCATGCAGTTCAATAAAATGTTCACAATTGAGAATAATTTGTGACGCTAAATAACAAGAAATTATCATCATGCATATAAATTAGAGAATTATCTATTTGCAAGAATAAACAGTTGTAAACATAAAATTTTAAGCATTTGTTTAACTTTTATTTTAATATAACATCACAGCATGAGCATAAACAAAAGTTTTCCAACTTTAAACTTTGTTACTTCCAAAATGTATAAATGATCCAGGTCTGATGTTTAACCTATACACATAACAGAACGATAAAGACAAAGGCTTGCAAATGACTCACTTGTAGACTATAAGTGTTGATTTAACTGGTATGTTGGAGGGAGGCATCCATATGCAACTTACAGAGCAGATAACAAGTGAGCAGAAGAGATCACATCAAATCCAAAATCGATGCTGGATGGTGTTTAGTATGAGCTGCTCTTTCGGCTAATGAAAGTCAAAAGCTTTGTCACTCAAAGGTCAGTCTCTGCGGAGTTCTGCAGCAATCTACCTGCAGGCTTTAATTGGGAGCAGTGGGCCGAATGATGTATAACACCAGCAGAGCTCCATCAAACCCAGCTGCAATAACTCCACCCAGATGTTTTATACTGTGGTTTTTTGGAGGGTGAGGGGGGGGGGAGCCAAGAGAGTTAACAGCATTAACAGTTTTAAAGTGACCAAGATCTCTAATGTCCTAATTGTCTGCAATGATTTAAAATGTTTAAATTAAAGGAAATACTGCTCTAATTGAGAAATTCATGCAAAACTGATCTCTCAGGCAGTGTGATACCATGAGTTGTAGATGCTTTTGAAAAGCTGTAAACACAGATTCAGACCTGTTGCATTAGGATAGGTAATTATATAACTTAATGAGTCATTAATCTTCAAATAGAAACCTATGATGCCTGACTCATGCCATAAAAGAAGTGTATTAATCAGTGGCTGCGCATTGTTAAGTTGAAGCAACAGATCACTTATGTCGGACAGCAATAATTACCCCATGACCACAATTTATGTAGCCATGTGTAGGAAGTGATTGCAAAAATGGAACCAAGTGATTATCGCACAACCACATGGACTTTTTATATCCATAGTAGTATTTGGCATGGGGCATTTTCATTGGACGTTATGTATTTTAATTGTGGGATGGAATATGAATAATACACATTGTTACCTTACAAATCTAATGTTTGACCTTACTAAATGACTTTTCCCCCAACATAAGAATAAGAACAACATCAGAAACTTTGGGTTTTCCCCAAAGGAATAAAAACCCTACTTAACTACTGTGTAATAAACCATGTCAATGAATAGGTTGCATACCCAAATCCACTGATAAACTGACGGTTTAGAGCACAGATTTTTTTTCTTCCTATCCTAAAACCTCCCCAGCTCTGATTTGATTATTGTCAAAGTAAAGGAACGTCTCATGAAAGAACAAAACAGTCACACTAATTTTTTTTCTTTTTGTTCAAAGAGAATATTTTTTTTCATCCTGGCACTAAAATTTTAAATATAGGAACATTAAATTTTAGAGACATTTGTAAATGCACATTTTTTTCTGTTTAAAAAATTAGCAGTTGTTTTATCAGCCTGATATGTTTCAGATGACGCTTTTCTTTTGTAGGGTTAATGTTAAAAAAAGGAATAGGGCATTGAATTGAGACCGCGATCCGTGTGTTTGTGTGCACATATACGCACTTGAACTCACACAGAGGAGTAACTGGAAACTATTGAGGCTTTCCGACAGAAATCAGGGTTAATAAAATAAAGTTCCACTCTGTTGGTCAGATAATCAGAGACACAGAGTTCATTTCTGTTGAAACTGAAGCGTTTTAGTCTGAGGTGAGAAAAAAAGGTTCTGAAGACTACTCACCTGCTCGCTCTAACCCATTACTGAAGGAAAACCGTGAAATTCATTCTGACTTTGTAAAATTTGTTTCAATTTAAATTCTAATGTGCAGGATAGTGCGAGTTCCTGAGCATATCAGGTTATTATTATTGATGTAAATGCATGACTTCCAGTCGAACAGGACTTGTATGTGTCACCTTCTTACTCAACCAGGTTAACAAGAGAGTTTGACCACTTCTGAATTAAGGTTCTTAAAAGACAATGTCATAATAAATTAAATGTTAATACTATTTTTTATTACAATCAACAGAAATAGCTCTGGTGAAACCAGCACAACACGACATGACATTACCAGTTTTGTGTAAAGTCACGTTCATTTTTTTATTAAAATGTCCTGCTAACTGGACAAATTGTGAGGTTTTAGTTGCTCATTCTGCATGAAATTTGGATGCAATTTAATAGGAGTGTAAAAAAAATATATTAACAGAAAACAAGTTGAGCACTTTGCTAATTTTGTTTTTTGTAGGTCATTTTTTAAGAAAACTCCCGTTATAAATAAGAGACCACAGTCCAAGCTGCCAAAAATGAGTTTCTCTCCACAAATAGCCTAGCTCTCTGCTCAGAGATGGGTAGGAGAACTCTGCGATCCGGAAGGGCTTCAGAACAGAACTGCTGTTTGTCCGCATCAGGAAGAGACACATTGGCCATACCAGCTTTTCAATGCCTGATCCCCTCAGACCTCAGAAGCTAAACATGCTGGGTCTGGGCAGTACTTGGATGGGAGACCGATGGAACCCAAGGTGCCACGGTGGGGCGGCCGTTGAGATTAAATTGCTGTTGTGTCCCTGGGCAAGACACTTCACCCACGTTACCTAGTCTGAATGGTGTGTGTGTGATTGTTTGTTGATGGTCAGAAAGGCCGATGACGCAAAATGGCAGCCTCAATTTTGTCAGTTTGCCCCAGGGCAGCTGTGGCTACAACAGTGGCTTACCATTACCTGGTATGGAGTGAATGAATAACGCATATATGAAGCGTCTTTGAGAGTCCTGAAAAGCGCTATATAAGTACAATACATTATTATTATTAGATTGATAACTTTGGGTGTTTGAGCAAGATAACTCCTGAATACTTTACAGGTCAGGAAGTCCATTTGAGGCAAAAATGGAGGAGTTGTAAAGCTCACTAATTAATATCAAACCCTGGACAAGTTGAAGAAGACGGTACAGTAAGATTCATTTTAAGTCAAAACTATATCTTTGATAGAGTCCAGTTCTTTTTATTTGAAGTTCCCCTGAAAACTAGCAGCCATATTTTAACCTGAAGAACTCGTAAAAACTTCAACAAAGATGCGCAAAATCCTTCAGCTTGCCACTTTCCTGTGCTTGGGTTCACTGGTCCTGACACCTCAATGGTTATGAATATGGCTCTAAAAAAGTTAGTTTCTTATGTTCAGTCGGGTGTACAGGATCAACTTCTAATCTTTATTGGTATTAAAGTCTTTTCTGCTGTTCCACGCTGGTGTTCCTTCAGTCCATTTGTCCAGCGGAGTGCAGACACCATCGTACTCGGCCATGCCATCTACTGAAAGGATACATGGCCAATACGATCTGTAGTGCCAACATGCCTGGTTGCTCCGGCCTGTCGGTCTGGTGGCAGCACCAGAGAGGGGAGCAGTTTAACACCTTAATCCGTGTGGTGGAATCATCGAGCGACAGCTCAGCCACGCGTGCAGCAAATGGTTGGACTTTTGCAATCTGCAAGCAACGATGTGTTCAATTTCTAAACCGAAATGTTTGAGAGGCGTATCTGATGACGGATTGGATTGTGAAACCATGATGCTGTCGGAGTTACACAGTGACAAGACAGTGGTCGGGAAGCATCAGGCATAGCCAGCCACCGTGCAGCAGCTCTCATTTCTCCACTTAAAAATGAAGAGTGGATGGCAATGTGATGCAGGGGGAGAGTGAGTATTGGGTGAAAGAGGTCGAAATGGGTGCTCAGGTACCCTACTCCCCATGAGCGAAAAGCCTCTGGCTGGGTGTCACACTTCAGCACCCCCACAACCTGATACATACACACACATTCAGACACACACCTCTCTCTCTCTCCACTCACTCATCACTGCTTATCACTGAAATGCAGCCTGGCGCTGTGCCGCTCCACCACACACAAACACACACACACTCTCACTATCTTTTTCACATACAAACAGTCACAGAGCTGCCGTACAAATACACCGACTGATATTCACAGATTCATACATCTCCTTATGTATTATCTGCCTAACACGCTGATACATTTGCAATGTAAGCATCCACATTCTGACTACCTCACATGCATAAATCACACAACCACACATTACCAACCTCCCAGTCTGACTTCTTTTTCACTTTTCTTTTTTTTTTTCTTGTAAAGCCAATAGTGTGTAAATCAGTTTAAGTGCTCTGCTGGCTATGCCCAACCACTGAAGCCTTTATAATGAACGACTGTTGAAATTTTGCTGTTTCCACTATCTTTACTGATTAATTTAGCAAAAAATGTCAGAGCTAATTTTGTACATTGAAGTCTATATCACATGGAAAGATGTTCAATTAATTTTTCCAGGTGAAAAACAAAACTTACAAAGCCACAAAAGCAACAAATTGCAAGGTGATCCAAAAGTAAATTTTACAAGTTAAACATTTGAATGCAAAACAGTTTAGATTTTTGACAGGTATTTATTTACTCACTCTATTCATCCTTCACCAGAGAAATTTGTGTGCTACACTCTTACACCGCAGCAGGCTGCCACGACAGCACCAATGGTGGGAAAAACAGGTGGTTACGTGTCTTCTCCAAGTACACTAGATGTGCACTCAGTGGGATGCAAACCTGCAAACGTCCGGTTGACTTCTGGTCCGCAGGTGAACGTTCTAATCATTGATCCACCATCTCTCTTATTTGTACAGTTTTTAAATGTTATGTTCAACAGCTGTATTTATACACATGACAATCCTGGTCAACCGTCAGTTTGAAATTCGAGTACCAATATATTCTGTTTAAAGCTGTTCAAATTGCCTTTCTTTAAACTCTAGTGGGTCTATAAATGACTTCACTGTATTGAAACTTCTAAGAATAAAATTAGGGTACAAAAAACACCTAAAAATATCCGTTTTTTTTACACTAAAGGTTTTTATCTGCAAACTTTGAAAGTCTGCATAATGTAAGGCACACCACATTTGCCTTCTGTTATAAAGGGCTGTGTTTCTTTAATATGCACATAGCTACTGTAAGAATTTTTCTTCTATGTGCAAAGAGGGTTATGCTATCAGCAAAACCAAACTAAATTCTGCCCAGGTAGAAATTAAATGTCGTTCTCCTGCTGGAACACTAGACTTGTGCAGAGTTCTGCTAATTACTTATTGATTTGAGTGAGGTATGTTGCAGTGGGGGACCATTTTAAAACATGCAGGACTCCACATTAGGTTTGGGAATCATCATTTGAGGCATTCTTAAGTATCAGAAACTCTCCGTAGCTGTCGTAGGCAACTTTTCTGAATGTCAATCTTTTACACAAGAAAATGGTTTTGTTTCATTTAGCAAAATTTTCACTAAGCAAAAGTCAAACACCTCATCTATGGTCACCAGCTGTGGGTGGTGACCGAAATAATGAGATATCGGATACAAGCGGCCAACATAAACTTCCTCTGCTAGATGGCTGGGCTCTCACTCAGAGATCGGGTGAGGAGCTCTGCTATCCGGGAAGGGCTCGGTGTAGAGCCATTCCTCCAGGTCGAGAAAAGCCAGATGGCGTGGTTCAGGCATCAGGTCAGGATGCCCCCCCGAGCAGAGAGACTTGGGATCCTCCCGGGTGAGCCGGAAGATGCAGCTGGGGTGAGAGAAGCCTGGGGTTCACGTCTGAGGCTGTTATCCCCGCGACGCAGTCCCTGATAAGCGGAAGACGATGGAACGAAACAAGTTATATAAAAAGTCATTTGCAGCGCTTTCAAGAAATAAAGACAGAGTAGAAATGTAGAAATGATGTAGAAAAAAAATCATTACAGATAAATTTGCAGCATTAAGAAAAAAGTTACAGCAAAAAAAAGAAAAAAAAAAAAAAAAAAACATGCAGATAAAATGCTTTCAATTATCTTGTGCACAGTTAAAGTCTTAAAACCTGAGATGGTTAGCAGATTTAGTCACAGATGCAGTTTAGTCTTAAGCCTTTTATGTGTAGGTGATTTTGTGTAGATTGGTTGTGTTAGCAGTATGAAGCAACCATGTATCATTCAACCTCCTGTTAGGAATTTGAGGTACATTCTGACGATTTATCAAAACTGTATGATTCCATAAAACAAAAATGGCCAATCATTTTGTTTTGTTTTTTTCCATTTTTGCAACTTGCAAAAGTATTCTAGTTACTCAATTGGAAAGTTTTGAAGCCTTTTCCCTTATTAGATTCAGATTAGTTCATACAACATTTGTTTAAACACATTTTAAGTGCACATTACTTTTTTAAACAAAGATCTGGCTAAATAAGGACATCAAACAAGGTTTATTAACTCAATTCAGGAAAGTCTGTAAAGCAAGAAGCACAGTGTTAACTCAAGATTTCAAAAGTCCAACTAGTAACAACATTCAAAACATGGTCAGGCAACCAGTGTGACCTGGCTGGAAGGGATAGTAAGACCCAACAGGGAAGTCCAGGGTGATTCCCTTTAAATAGATGGCAGGGTGCACAGATTTTGGGAATTGGTAATCATCACAGGTGTCACCCAATCAGAGTGATTAGGACCTTTCAGGGCTCCCTCTGGCAGCAGGTGAGGAATCCTGACAATGTATGCACACATACGTACATGCAGTAGGTATTCCAAATAGGATTGTCTATTTATTTCAAGGAGTTTGTAGTTAAAGCTACCAACATTTTTAGGAACAAAAGAAGCAGTCAGTTTGGCAAAAGGTGCAGACTATAAATAACTGCTAATGTCTTGTTTGTTGGAGGAATCTTTTTCCTAGCAGTTGCCATTTCTTTAGGTGATCCAAATCTGTTCATCAACAATGACAAAAACAACAAAAAATCCCACAATCTCTTAGGTCTAGGGACTATGTTCTTGACAAATGTTTGAACGTGGCCGAGTCGGAAACAGGTTTAGTCTGAGAATAGACAGTATTTTCTCGCTGTGGTTTATTCTCACAATTTTATGGATGGGAGCAGGAACTGAAGCAGGTTAAACCATGCACATTAAAGATGAGTGATGGAGACTAAAGGGATGAGTGAAGCAAAGGAGGTGTCACCACTTTCCTTTGGAAATGCGTGATGTGTGATGCAGGGAGAAAAGTTTAACTCTGGTGATATGAATCAACTCCTTCAGTTTTTTTTTTCTGCCTCGCATCCAGAACAGTCATTTATTTTGATTTGACTTTTCAAGTTTTCTCTAATGGCATTGCAGCTCTTCAGTCATTTTTTTTTCAAAGATTCTTTCAACTAAAATATCTTTGTTCTGCCAATCCGCCAAAAAATATCCGAGGTAGCTAAACAAACATTTTTATTGTTTCAGAGGGCTGGATTCTACTATCTTGGGCAAATGTCTTCACCAATCGTTGCCAATGACTGAGAAAGTTTTAAATTGTAGATATGCAGTATATTGCGATCACACTTAAGTAGATACAAACTGCACAATGTAGCAATACTAAAAATTTTGGCACTGGTCTATACAACAACCTGCAATCCCAACACACCAATCAAATAAAATTAATTTACTTTTATTTCTTTTAAAAAATTCTAGTTTAAGGTTAATACACATCCTTCACCTCAACCACACTCAATTGTTTGAAATGCTACGATGGAAACAGTCAACCGTGGGGTACTGGTCTGCTTTCAAGGTTTGTTCCACCAAGCGGCTGTTCCAATTAAACCCTACCCAAACCAACACCACCTTGCAGCTGTTCTGAAGCTGTTTGGAGCTCAACCTTGGACCGCTTAGAGCGCTATCGGAAACACACATTTCCCCAGTAGGGATTGATAAAGTTTACTGTTTCTCTGTGTATAAATGAAAGTGAATAGAGGTGAAAAGATACAAAGTGGAAGGACAGTCTTTGGCATGTGAGTTCATAAGATGGCTGAGAATACTACAAGACTTTTAGCCATGTGGTCATTTTTCGGTGTACACACGAGCTAACAGGTAGGGGTGAGAGGATGCAGCTGCGGTGAGAGTAGCCTGGGTTTCACTTCTGAGGCTGTTGTCCCTGCGACCCGGCCCCGGATAAGCGGAAGACAACGGAACTCAAAATATATCTACAAGCAAAATATTACAAATACTCGAAACTGAGGAAGACCTGTAGTGTAGTGTTTGGCACAAGACAACCTGATGACAAGGACATGACACACATTAGATACGGACGTGGAGAGACAATAATAAAGTTGTTTATTTTGTCATCAATGTCCCTTGACAGAAGAAAGAGGGAAAGGGACTTTTTGTCAAGATAACGTCCAGTTCTGTTAATATTTATGTTCTTTAAAAGAAGAAGGTTATTGTCACTTGTTCCCATTTGGGCTGGTTAGCAGGTAGGCTAATCAAGTAAAAGGAATTTATCAGTGACTCCTAATTGCTGCTGCAAAACTAAGGCTTCAGGCAGCCTGATCCAGAGATTTTTGAAAGAAACCTGAAGTTGCCAGGCTTTTTTCCACTGGTAAGCAGAAAGGCTGTTGCATAGAGCCTGGGGAAGAAAGGTGCTACTTTGCTCCTTCAACATCAAAGCAGGAAAAAGTGTGACCCAATCAGAGGTCTGGCTGGAGAGAGTGAGACTGAAGGAAGTCCATGGGGCTTCTGTGGCCACATGAAAAGTGTTAGTGTTTGAATTCACAGATGAATGCTTGTTTCTGTGAAAGTCTGACTTTAGCATACGGTATTTTTATCTCATCGTTCTTTTGGGTGGGAGCATAGGATGCAATCTGCTGTTATCAGAAAGTAGTGTAGAAACTCCTCTAAACAATTATCACAGGATGCGTGGAACAGATAATATGTAATTTGGTACTATGTGCATGTGCGTGTGTTAGTCTTACTAAAAGCTAGATCGATTATCTTTAAAATTGACAAGACGATTTGAGGAGAAAAGAAAAATGTGGAGTTGGAATGAGGATGGATGTGAGGGATGATGGAGAGAAGTGAATAAGAAAAAAAAAAAAAGAGGATGAAAATGATAGATGAAACCAATTCCGGTTACAAGGACACAAAAGTCACGTATCAAGTTTATACCACTGGTTTACTTTCTTGGGTTGGGTTTTATTTTTGATGTCACATTGCTTTGTCCTTTGCAAAGGTTCAGCCATTTTTGTCTTTATTGTCAAAGTAAATTGATTTTGGTGATGTGTTCCAAAGTTTTCAGATGAAATGAGGAATTCTGTTGTGTAAAAAACAATGTGCATTTTAAGAAGTCACTTCTTAGCTCACTAAGTTGGATTAGAATTTAATGTCAAGTTGTCAAAATTTCCCTTTCTTTAAAGATTGCTTTTTTTTGTTTGTTTTTTTATCACCTAGAATACGTTGTCTTTGAAACCAAAAAGTGAATGTCCAAATAAAAAAGTAAAGAGTTGAAAGATTTCCGGTTGCTCTCTAGCATCAAAAAGCCTGTTTAGAGCTGTAATCATAGAAAATTATCACATGAGAAATAAAGGAAAAACATTACGACTGGTGGGGGAATATCCTTTCAAACAAAACTAAAGGTTCTAAGGTTTTCTCAAAATTGAAAATAACCTTATCCTGCTTGGTTAATTCCATCTGGTAACCACAACCGGAAAAAAGTGTTCGCAATTTGTACTGTGCGGCAAATAATTTAATTATTTTGAAACTGGATTTCTTAGACCCTGGACACTACCCCGGTATCAGTTCACCGTAGGAGATAGGATGAGAGGTTCAGCCATCAGGAAGTAAAGCCGCTCCACAACATTGAGAGGAGCCAGTTGCGGTCGAAACGGCATCTGGTTAGCACGGCCCCCAGATAATTCGCTGATAATGTCTTTCAGGAGACGATATAAAGACCTGAAGTGGGACTTACAGTTTCCCAGGAATGCCTGATGACTTGTACACTGTTGCTACGGTGAAGGAAGTTTGGATTTCCCTGCTTGACCGTGTGTCTAAAATCCGACCCTCGTTAAAAAGAAGTTGATGCAAGATTTCACGTCAATATGTCCAATACATAGCAAATTTTTTAACGTTTTGAAACGCTGAAAAAGTCAAAAACCTTTTTCATTCAGGGTAAACTGCATTCATAAAGCTGCTGTAATGTCAGCTTTAGAGCTCTGTACCACCTGCGGAACGTATTCGATGATTTGATGAACCCTTTGCCTGACCTCCCGATTTATCTGCCATTCACGTCAACCTGGAGAAGATAAAACAAATACTGGTGTGATTGTTGTCTCCACCACCTATTGAGGATATAAAGGTGAAAGGAAAGACAGATAACGGGCAGTGGTTGGATCAGAAAGAAAAAGAGTAAAAGCCCCCAAAAAATGACAGTCAGTATATTAAAAAAAGATACATTTTCAAATGTCAGTGTCCAGTTTCTCAATCTGACACCAGTTTTGGCTTGAACTCAATCTAGTTTGGATGTGATCCCATTAAATATTGATGACCCTCTCTCATTAAGTGTTGGCTGTAAATGGATTTGATGGAGGAGAATATAAAACCACAGAGGAGAATTTAATATCAAACTTTTGATAAATGTGGTGAAAGGAAGGCATTGACAGGAAGTCAAACAAAAAGCAATCAAAGGTCAGATGGGAAATTGAAACTGTCAGAGGGGAGAGAAAATGATATCCAACACCTAGAGCTGTGACTGAACAAAAATAAAATTCTCTGTGTTTAGTACAGCTGACATTGGAAGAATTTTTACTGGTCAAATTCACAATTACTTCAAATACAAATGATGTTTTGGTCGTTGTGCTACAAACTTTTTAAAAAACAAGAATTACAAATAGTCTAGGAAGACAAGCTTTTTGTTGAGAATAACTCTTTCGCAAGGCCATAGCCAAAAGTTTGGGAGTTTTTAAAAAGATTTCAGAGAAACCATAATATTGCATCTCCTCCGTAAAACGTCTGAGGATACACTCTCCAGTATAAACTTTAGAGCGCTATCTTCTTTTTGCTGAACTTTTTTTTTTGGTGTTTTTACATAAACTTTATTTTTATTTTAAAATACTTTATCAATCCCTCACCGGGAAATTTATGTGCTGCATTTTACTGCAGCAAGCTGCCACCTATGACGGCACCAATGGTGGGAGAAACGAGGGGTTAGGTGGGTGTCTTCTCCAAGGATCCTAGACGTGCACTCAGTGGGATGCGAAACCGCTAACTTTTGGTTGACTTCCGGTTCGTGGGCGAATACTCTATATAACCAATGAACCACTATCTCCCCATAAACTTGTTTGATTGGACTATCTATTGTTTCGGTGGTACCCTCTTGAGGTTGAAAAAGCTGTACCACAGTTGAAAAAAAGAATTTTGTAATTGGTTTACGTAATTGCTTATGTGACAGACCACGGCTCTGGAATCAAACCATTTCACTGATAGATCCTCAAACTGAAAGCCAACTGTGCCCAACAAAGTCTGCCTCACCATCAAGTGAAGGATGTGCGGAAAGAAAAAGTCTTCTGGTCACTCTTCATGTTTCAAATAATGCTGGCTGTTCCTAACAGTAGGTTTGACCACAGCCACATGTAGCCTCCAGCCAGTCGATCATCTGCTCTAGTCTCCGTCAAACCCACCTATTTTTTATTAAACTTTTTTCAGCTGGTTAGCTTCAGATTAATAAATAAAATAAGAAAGGTCTGGAGTTTCAAGCAATTTTAAGTCAGTTGTGATATATTAGAAAAACAAAAATAATCATCATTATCATATTTGAATCAATGATATGTAATTCATATATTTGTATAAGAGAACTCAAGAAGGAATTACCAAATAAGGAATTAAACTATAAACAATTTGAATGTGATGTTTCTATTCTTCCTTTTTGAAATCTAAAAAAAACTTTCAAGAAACCCTTTCTCTTTAAAAGTGTAACAAATTCTGAAGCAGTTTAAAAAAAATGTATAAAATATGAAGATAAAACAAATATTCACTACAGAACACCATCTAATAATCGTGGCCTTCAACTTTCTATTGATTGTCCAAATGATGCAGTTTTCATTATCATCGATGTTCCCATTATCATCATTCCTCTCAATCTTTAATGTCACCTTTGTCATCATCTATTTAACGATCACTATGGTCATTTTCTCCCGCAGCATTATTGCCTTCATCATTATAACTGTTCACTGAACATTTCTCTATCTTTGATCTTTTCAGGGAGATTTCTACACTCACATCGACGTACAGACAGCACAACAGATGGATAAAAAATTTTGCAACCTACTTGTGAGGATGTCTTGTAATCTGATTGATGAGGTCCAACTGGTTTTTATTTAACTATGGAGCAGTAGATATGAATATACAAAAGAAAAAACATCATATTATTTATTTATTTTACAGAATTTTTCCACTTTCTCCATTTTGTATTTATGTGCCATGTTCTGAGGAAATATCAGAAGAGCTAGTTTAAGATTAAGAATATCTTTATTTGTCCCACAATAGAGAAATAGCAGTATGCAACAGAATAGTCATAGGAAGAAAATAAAAGGTCACGACAAGTATGCACAAACAAAACAAAAACAAAAAGGCAAAATAGACTAAGGACAAAAATGTGCATTCAAAAGTTGGATAGAATAGATGTGCTGAACAGATTTGGAAACCAGTTCTGGGAAGTAGCTCTGTTGCTTTGTCTGAATTAAACCCTTTAAAGCATTTCTCAATTGCAATAAAGAGGGAGTGCAAGTCTTTTTGAGTCAGCAGTGCAAGTGCTCTGCTCACGCTCAGTCCTTCTGTTGAACAGATATGTGAACTAACTTTGCTAACTTGATGCACTTTAAACTGTATGCGCGGACTCAAACAAGATTTAGACTTTTGTGCACATGCTCAGGGGGCTAAACTCTGGGAGCGAGAGGACGGGAAATTTACAATGTCAAAAAAGGTGAAACTGAATAAATATATTTTGAACTTTTTTTTTCATTTTTTACAAAAGCACAGTATTTTCTTTTAGGAATATTGGTTCCCTGACAGCCCAAAGAAACTTGGAGACTGACTACAGTCTTGCCTCTTCCCCATTCACTTAAGTATTTTAGTTGGATGAAATAAATGTCATGTACAGTATGTTTATCATGTGGCCAAAATGTGCCAATCAGTTAAACCCTGCACCCACACACAGTTCAATAAAGCAGACAATACCAGAAGGTAGAATCAACTCATGTGTTGTGTTGTCAGGATGCTGCATGTCCAGGACTCAGGTGTTCAAAGGCTGTCAGCCTGAATACTATATGTACTAGATGTACACAAACTGACGGGCATCCATTTTTTTTGTCTCCAACTTCTCTACTTGTGCTTTTTGACAGAGAGAAAATACCTGGTAACATTACCTCGTTACCTTCTTTGGCAGGAGTGTCTAAAAATGGTCTTGTAGACATAAAGGCAGAGTTAGGGTTAGGGTCCTCTCAAAGTTCCACCATAATGGTGACATAAAATACATTGTGTTGGTTTTTAAGAAGTTTAGCTTTTCTCCAAACCATTTATCACTTTTGCAACAAATTTTAAACAATCCTGAATCCTTCTGGATGTTATACCAAAACTCATTATTAATCAAAGATTTGTGTGTTTAGAAATATATGCTTTAGCTAGCATCATCAACTGGAATGGATTTGAAATGAAATTATTATTTTAACATATGGCATTGATCCCTCCAATGAGAAAATTTCTGTGTTGCGTTGCACCGCAGCGGGCAGCCATGACAGTGTCAATGGTGGGAGAAACAAGGGGTTAGATGTCTTCCCCAAGGACTAATGAGCCCAGTGGGAATCGAAACAACTTCTCCAGGTTGAAGGGTGGACATTCTAGCACTGAGCCAACGCTTTCTCAATCCACTAAGCCAGTGCCCCCTTCCTATTAAAGAGAATATATTATTATTAAATATTAAAGAAGAACCCAAAATACCAAATAGTACCTGTTTAAATAGTCTACTCTGCTTCTTTACATTCCTGGAAGTCATAGACAATTCTTTACATCATGTCCAAAAAGGCAAATGCTTAGCTAATCGCAGATCCAGAAAAATAAAAAAAAGCCTGGGGAAACCCTGCTGCACAAAGGAATAGTATGGTAACTCTGCCATCAAACTTTATAAATTCAATCAAGTTGTGATCCCACATTAAAATATTGCAAGACTATCTCTAAGAAGAATTGCTGGATTCATTGGCAGATCCACCATGTATTGTTGGATACACCATGTATTAGAACAGGGGTGGGCAAACTTTTTGACTCGTGGGTCACAATATGTTCTAACATTTGACAAGCGGGCGGTGACCTCTAGATTAGACTGACAGAATGGCATGCTATATGTTAAACAAACGCACAAAATATTACATCAAGAGCGTTAAATTTTAATTCTACCGGCGCTAGGTCTGAAATCTAGTACGATAGTGCTTAAAAACATGCATTTTGTGGCGCTAGGTTTGAAATCTAAGAGCTTGATTTAACATTTTGCTTGTTTTTAACATCTAACACGCTTGTTCATGTGCGTGTTTTGGGCCCAATGGCTTTACATATCATAGAGTGTGCCATCTAGTGAGGAAACATCAGAATTGCAGGGGAAATAAAACACAAGGATTATTTATTTCATTATTTCAAGTTTGGCAGGCCGGATTAAATCGTTTAATGGGTTGCATATGGCCCGCGGGCCGTAGTTTGCCCATGCCTGGATTAAATAAGTACAGTACGTACATTTAAATTCTCCAAGGAGCAGAAGACAAGTTACTCAAAGGAATGTACTTATAAATGATTGTTTGTACAGTATGTACATGGCCCATCGTCTATCATTATGTATTCAAACACAGCAAATATGATTCTGGCACACATCCATGCACACACAAACGTACACACACGCACAAAGACCATCTTTACACATATTAGCCAGCACAATGACCACTACACACACAGTCTATTTAACCACAGGATATTGTGGATATGCAATGAGCTTCCGGCAGCAGCTTCTCTCAGCAGGTCAGGCACAGTTTCATCTGTTGGCTCCTGCTGAGCAGTCATGCCCTTGGTGCTTCACAGTGGTGGTAATCTGCATTAACAGCTGTCTGCAACCATTCAAACACACACAGATACACACACATCTGCAGGCAGAGACACAAGCATCACACTGCTTTACATATGAAGGCGTTTAATTAGGCTGAGTTTAATATGTAAAATATGATCTGACTTCATCTATAAAAAGGATTTCATTGGTCACTGACCCCATCCTGCAAGATCTTCACATCACACACACTTCAATAAAATTGGTTCCAATGACTCACTGTGACCATGTAAAAATCTATCTACACAAAAGTTCTTACAAATGAGTTGCAAAGCAACAAATTTAATCTGAACAGCCAATGGGATTCCAAAGAAGTACTGTACATTTCTACATCTCAATAAATTGTAACCATTAAAAAGTAAAACAAAGCAAAGAATATCTTCTGCTAGTTTGTCTCCATTTCATGTACCAAAAACAAAAAATACACAGAAGAGTCTAATTTACGGATGGAGGGTGTAGGAGCTGCTGTTTGTCTTCCTTTGCAGCCACCTGGGTGACAGACGCTACAGGACAGCAACAGCGATGTGGAAATGATGCAGACAAGCATTGAAGTGAAGCTGAGCAGCTGCAGCTCAGCATGATACCCCGAGGAGCTGAAAGACTGACCCCTTCACCACCTGGACAGGAAAATAGAAGAGTTTCTACATCAAGACAGGATGGAGAAGACTTGTCTGGTTTGACTGACTCTACAATTTACTGAGGTAAAGATTTATATCTATAAAGATGTAAATAAATAAATCATATAACTATGAATAGATATGTTGACTGTACAATATATGTATGTACAATTAGTATAGCCATATGATATATATATATATATATATATATATATACATACATATATATATGCCCACAAAACCGTTTGATTGTCCTCTGTTATTTCCAGACACCTGTACAAAAAGCACAATAACAATCGTCATTATTGAAAATATTCCCTTTGGGCCGTGGACAAAACTGACAGTGTTGAGATCCATTTGGTGCCACCAGGTGACAGAGGCAACATGTTTTTGTGACATTTCAGACATTTGTACACCTACAATCACATCAGCACCGAGCACAATCTTCTACCGATAAAAACCTTGTGGCTTCAGTAAAAGCTCCAGAGACTAAGTGCTCATTTTCTGTCCCTATTT
Organism: Neostethus bicornis; assembly: GCA_902685375.1. NCBI lineage: Eukaryota > Metazoa > Chordata > Actinopteri > Atheriniformes > Phallostethidae > Neostethus > Neostethus bicornis. The sequence goes on along the minus strand of CACRXE010000076.1, from coordinate 4,289,286 downwards.
ACAGTTCTCTGCAGCAATGCCGATCCAGTTGTCATTTTTTAATACCTTTCTTTCAAGCAGCCACACTTTGTTGTAATTGTTTAAAGTGGACTTGAGCTGTAGTTTTAAGTAGTTTGTTTTTCTTTGATACTTGCTACTTTTTCAGTCTTTGGTTGTTTGTTTGTTGAGACATTTAACTTTGAACCATTCAAGAAGAGGGACTGTTGATTCAAAAGTTGTTGCAGAAACCCATTTCAGATAGATCAGCAAATAATCGATGTCCAATAAGGACTTTGGGATTATTATTGGAGTTGTACCCATTTTAAAAATCTATGCAATTTGCAAATTGCTCGCAAGCAATTCCTTCCTCGCTAAACTCTAACCCCAACGCACCTTAACCGTAAAACTTCTCGCTTGTTGTTGCATTGTTGCCGTGTTTTATTGTGTACTTCACATTCTCCACGCAATTTGCAAATTGTGGAAACTTCTAAACTGAGTATGACATCGCCAGCACCTTGTCACAAAGACACTCGCCAGATAAATGTATTTGGTTTCATATTTGAAAGTAAGCAATACAAATAAGAAGTAATTTCAAAGCCTTTGTCTTTCTAAAAACGTCACACGTACATTTTGGTCTTGTGTGTAGTGGGCACAGGAGGAGTAAAGAAGAATAAGAGGGTTTTGAAAGGTCCAAAGAGAATTGAAGCAGTCTCAAAAAACCGTGATTTGGCAACCTATACATGACGTATCCTGCATCTTACTTAAATCGTCAGGAAAGGCCAATGCTCTCCTGTAACCCAGTACCGAAGAGAAAACTTTTGCTTATCCTTGACGGGGTCCCAGGAGATGCCAGTGCCTCTCCCGGCTGATTTAGGGAAAGAGGCAGGGTAGATACCGAAAAAGTCGCCAGTTTGTTGCAGGTCCAGACACACAAACAACTGTCGATACACACGTTCATTCCTAGGGGCAATCTTACAGTGGCCAATCAACCTATCATACACGTTTTTGGAGGCTGTGAGGACACCAGACACCCCCACGCATATATGGGGAGAACATATAAACCCCACACAAAAATGGCCTGCGTTCCAACTCTTGTCCCACTCGGGACTCAAAGCCCAACCTTCTTGCTGTGAGGGTACTGTGCTAAACACTGTGCAACCGTGCCGCCAGAGAAAAGTTCAAAAAATAAAATGAAATAATTGCAAAAACTACTTTCTTAAACTGATCTGACATCTTCTAAAAACAAAGCACTTCATAAACTACAGAAAAGCAAAGACGTAAATGTAAACAATTTCTGACCATCGGGAACAAAATCCAGTTCGACCATAAGTTATTGCTCAAAGACAAATATAAAATCATACATATGCACATTTTTTTATGCCAAAAGCTTGTCCGATGTAAATGCAGTGTAACTATTTTTTTGTCAATCAACTGCATAAAAAAAGAAATGAGGATAGCTGAGAATCCATAACTTTTTTTTGGTTTTTTATAGGTATGTTTTATGTATTCTTTTTGCCACATTTTCTATTTCATCTCCATTTTTTTTCATCAAATATATATTTTCTTTGCATTTTTTTTTCGCTCTCACATATTTTTCTCACTTTCGTTCTTAAAGCTGAGCTTTCCTCACCAGCATTCTTCTCTTACTGCTGACACTAGTCAATTTGCTCGTCTTTGGCCTAACTTCAATCTCCTTTTTACCTTTCACTCTTTTACATTTCTCTATCCTCCTTCTGCTTTCCTTTCCAAATCCTCCCCATGAGGTCTTAATGCATTTTGACTTCTCTCTAATCCCCTGCTTTCTTATTTCCACATTTACATGGGAGTTGGTGTTTGATGAGTCAGGGCCTCCCACCTTCTTCCTCTGTGCCCAGTCCATCTGTAACTCTCATCTGCTTCCTTCAAACCTGAAATCACATAAGAAAATGACAAAAACTAAAGATGAGATACCCAAAAAACAAACAAAAAACTGAGGCATTTTGTTTCTAAATCACAGCATGGTGGAGCTGACATCCAAGAAGAAAAAAAAATCCTCTGAGAAACACAACAAAATGATCACAGTTGGTGCGCTGAAGTGTTTCGGAGGGCTTTAATGAGAATATTTCTGACTGGAATGAAATATGCAAAAAAAAGTGTTAAAACCCCAATGAGACTCCGTCCATCTCATCTCGATAGGAAAATCACCACTGCGGCGTTTAAGAAGCAAGAGGAAGATGAAGGCTCTGCCGGTGATGCTTCTTCTCTTTGGGGAGCAACAGATGAGCAGCTGAAACAAATCTCCCAAAAGCGACACACACTTAGAGGAGAGCATGTGGAGGAACGTACACACACACACAGAACGGCAGGATTTCAACACAGTGAGTGATTTTGTTTTTTTCTTTCCCGACTAAAGGCGCAGTATCTAAATTTTTTACAACTACTCCCTTGAATCCAAGCAGCTCATTAAACTCGGCGTTTCATCTGCCTCACATTGTCCACAGATGTCAAAAGAATACACTTTTTTGGTTTTGTTGGAATTTTTTTAAGGAAAAAGCCACCCTAGTTGCTAGAGCTCCAGGAACTGTAGGAGAATGATACAAGGAAACATTCATTTTAAGATATTGATAGCTTTTTTGAAAAACTTCTTTCAGCATTTTCCTTCCGGGGTCGCCACAGCAAGTCAGTTTCTTCCATCTAACCCTATCTGCTGCGTCTTCTTTGATCATACCAACTATCTTCATGTCTTCCTTCACTGTATCCATGAAACTCCTCTTTGGTCTTCCCCTAGGCCTCTTTCCTGGTGGTTCCAAATCCAGCATCCTTCTTCCCATGTACTCTCTCTCTCCTCTGCACATGTCCAAACCATCACTGTCTGCCCTCTCTGACTTTATCGCCAAAACCCCTTATGCGCTATTCCCCTGATACTCATTTCTCATCCTGTCCATCTGGTCACTCCCAGAGATACCCTCTGCATCTCCATCTCTGCTACCTCCATCTCTGTTTCCTGTCTTTTCCTCAGTGCCACTGTCTCTGGAGCAAACAGCATGACCACGGTTTTGTACACTTTCCCTTTCATTTTAGCTGAAACTCTTTTGTCACACATCACACCTGATACTTTTCTCCACCCTTTCCAGCCTGCTTGCACACTTCTTCACCTCTTTTCCACACTCTTCATTGGTTTGGACTGTTAATCCTAAGTACTTAAAATCTTCCACTTTCTTTATCTCTTCTCCCAGTAACCTCACGTTTTTGATTGGATCCCGCTCATTCACACACATGTACTCTGTCTTACTCTGACTAATCTTCATTCCTCTTCTTTCTAATGCAAACCTCCACCTCTCCAGCTTTTCCTCCACCTCTTCCCTCCTCTCACTACAGCTCACAATGTCATCTGCAAACATCATTGTCCATGGAGATTCCTGTCCAACCTCATCTGACATTCTGTTTGTCACCATAGCAAATAGCAAAGGACTCAGGGCAGATCCCTGGTGCAGTCCCACCCCCCACACTGAACTCCTCTGTCTAACCTACAGCACACCTCACCACTGTCTTACAGCCCTTATACATGTCCTGGACCACTTTAACATACTTCTCTGTCACACCAGACTTCCTCATACAATACCACAGTTCTTCTCCAGGTACCCTGTTAAATGCTTTCTCTAGATCTACAAAGACACAGTGCAGCTCCCTCTGACCTTCTCTGTACTTCTCTATCAGCATCCTCAAGGCAAATACTGCATCTGCAGTGCTCTTTTTAGGCATGAAACCATACTGTTGTAAACCATAGCTTTTTTGAAACCCTATGCTTTGAGAATACACAATTCAGACAACCTCAAATACTAAAAAAACACTTACAGTACTTCTTTAAGTTGGAGTATTTAGACAATTGCACACATTCTCAACCATTATTTACTATTTTCATCTCTCTAATGGGTGCATAACCTTTATTGTATCTTATGAATGCAAGACCAGTTTCATCAAAAATTAGCCTACATGCTGGCCATAAAATCCCAGCAGAAGTCCTTGATCTGTAAAATTCCTCTAAACCACTACCAGATTATTTACATGTGAGCTCCAATTAGTTTTGTGTCCTGCAGCTACGTCTCACCATCGGCTTCTGCTTTTGTCTTTGACATTTTCATCTCACCTGCCTAATGCACAGAGCTCTGTTTTCAATTTATTCATCTTATCTTGATTTGTATTGTTTTGGCTGTTTTTCATCTTTTTCTCCATCATTACAGACCACCATTGACGGTTTTGTTTGTTGTGTTGGTTCCAGTTTTGGGGTTTTCTCATGAGAAATTTGCTTTTTTATGTTTGATGTCAGCTGCTTTTTTTCCCAAACCAAACATGTTAAATGACTACTTCATTGCATTTTTGTTGCCCCAGCTATAACGAAACAGCATGTGAGAAAGCTCAAAAGTTCCATTTTTACCCTCCATCAAAGCATTCATATTTTCTCTATCATAAAAACTTTACTTCTGGTAAAACAAGCAGGCCAAAATATTCAAACAAAACTTTCTGTCTGTATTTCCATCATTCCTTCATCTACCTGCAATATTTCCGTTACGTTACGTCATCTTCCGCTCATCTGGGGCCGGGTCATGGGGGCAACAGCCTCAGATGGGAAGCCCAGGCCTCTCTCTCCCCAGCTGCATCCTCCAGCTCACCCAGAAGTATCCTGAGTCGTTCCCTGGCCAGCTGTGAGACATAGTCCCTCCAGTGGATCCGGGGTTTCTCTTGGTCTCCTCCTGGTGGGACATGCCCGAAACACCTCACCAGCGAGGCGCTTGGGGGCCATCCGGGCCAGATGTCTGAACCACCCCATCTGGGTCCTCTTGACCTGGAGGAGAAGTGCCTCAACACCGAGCTCCTCCCAAATGACAGAGCTCCTCACCTGATCTCTGAGTGAGAGGCGGCCAGCCACACTGCGGAGGAAGCACATTTCGGCTGCTTGTATCCACGATCTCATTATTTCTGTCACCACCCACAGCTAGTGACTATAGGTCAGGTGCAATATTTACGTTTTACAAAATGGATATATAAAATATACATTTGTATGTATTAGCAAAAAATAAAGAATGAGCATTTACTACGTGATAAAATTTCCAAGTCCACTAATGGATATTTATTTGAAGTGGTGCCAGGTTGTATTCAACATTCACACTGAATACCATGTGTACCATACACCATCCTTCAACAAGGTGAGAGGTGTGGAAAAGCCATTGAAAGTGTCTTAGAAAATGAAACAAATGACTGAACTGTTGCCAGAATCCAAAGTCGTATTTCTAGATTAAACTAGGTGTATTGTGCAAAATCAACTTTTTGGCAATTTCAAAAATATTGAAACATTCACACATGAAGTACTTTTCTGTTTCAGTCATCCATGCTTGCACAATTTGTGAGTTATCTTGTCCTGTATTCAGATTATAGTCAAACGTTAGGTTGATCTTTGCAACAATTTTTTTTCATGCCCATGTTAAAGCTTTACCACTACGAGTTTTTACAACAGCAGTGCATATGCTCCTCTCATGCTAACCTCGAGCTAATCCAGGTGTATGGGATTAAGCCGAAGCGAGAGAAAAGAGTGAGGCTGAATAGATAATAATAATATTAATAATGCATTATACTGATATAGCGCTTTTCAGGACACTCAAAGACGCTTTACACGTATGCATTATTCATTCCCTCCATACCAAGTGATGGTGAGCTACTGTTGTAGCCACAACTGCCCTGGGACAGACTGACAGTAGCAAGGCTGCCATTTAAAATGTACAGTAGTTAAGAGTTTTTGGGGAAAGATTGAATTTCCAAGCTAACAAGTGGCATATTGTTTATTTTATGTGCAATAAGCCAAGAAATATTACCCCACAAAAGCAATCTGGGCAAAGGGTGAGAATTGAAAAAGTCCAATATACTATACAAAAAGTTCCGTATCGAGTTTCTAGAACCAGGGAATTATCAAAATTGGTCCCATATGACACACAGTGCCTGATTTATAACAATAAAAAATGATAAATTCAGCCCTTTATAGGCTGTGATATAATATTCAGAAATCTGCAGGAGACTATGCTATAAACCAAAAAACTGACGCAACTAGGGAAAAAAATAATGAGGCTGGTTTTGTCATTTAGAAACAAACTGTCAATATTTATTGATCATTATGGTGCATTCACAAGCCGATTCATCACAAGGTAGATACATTAAAATAAAAACAATCTATAATGTAGTTTTTCTTCCATCTTTAAAGAGATTCGATCAATTTGCAGACATCGTGGTGACCAGGTCTTTCTATTATGTCTCGTCAGGTGAAAGCATCATTTCTTTTAACGACTCTAACACACCAGGATTTAAAAGTTTATCTTTGAAAGTTGCAAAGAGAAAACTAATGTACTAGATGAATTCTTTAAGAGTTAAACAGGTTTATTTATGAGGTGAATCTGACAGCGATTACGCTTTGGTTGACTGATGCCTCACAGACTGCTGTCTCCAAGGAACGTTTATGGGGGGGAAAAACTAAAACTTTGAACCAGTTTCACTTTCAGAAATCAGTCTCTTTTGTGAAGCATAGGATTCTGAGTGTGTAAATTATGAACAGCAACATACAAGCCACCATGTGATCATCACAAACATTTCCATTATCTCTCGCGTCTTCTTGTGTCTTCTTATAGTTTCCACAGTTCACAAAACAATCATCTTTAATCACTCATTTCGTATGATTGCCTAATTATTCCTTTTGATTTGCATTGCATATCTTATTCAACAGTGCCTTCATCTTTCAGTCTCCAGGAATGCTTGCCTTTGTTCTGCCTGTCAGCCTTCCGCAGATGTTGGGACATTTTTGACATTTATTGGCTGAAAAGATTTGCTTCGGCATATTTTCCACTGAGTTAAAGCGTCTCCAAACCCGTCTATTTGTTGCTTTCTTTCAGCTAAACATGTGGCACTGTTATTCCTGTGACCTTCCCATTTCTCTGACCTGTTTCCTCCTGTTTCTCCTTCAGATTATGCAGAATCCAGAGAAAGCAGGAGCTCAACTTGTCACCTGCATGAATGCACAGATCCCACCTAAAATTTACATGGAGACTTTGTCCAATTATTCTCTGCCTTGGCAACTTGAACAGTGGGATCGTCACGCATGGTCGGCTGGCCGGTGTCAGACCTAAACTCTCTTCCTTTGTCAGTTTACAGAGCTGCTCCACAGGCCAAACAGGTTTTTGTCCTCCAGGGACCCTGATGACCATCACTGAGCTTTCAGCAAGTCAGGAATTTATACTCGGGAACTGAAACTTCTCATCCTTCTTTTATTCTGAATGGAAAAAAGATACAAAGCAGTAAGTGATACCAGAATACACAATTTCTATTAAATAATAAAGTAAAAATAATGTTGTTGCACACATGCTATCCAAACACCAAAATATGGGGTTAAACAGAAGCAACTTATATTCTTTCTTAAATGTACATCTTTTTTTCTTCAACAAGGAAAGGCAATAACTTGCCAAACTTGTAGCTATAGTATAGTAGGAATGACTTTGAAAGATCCGTTTTCATTTTGTCTTCTGAACCGCTTAGTCCTAAAGCAGGTAGGGAAGTGCCAGAGCCCATCCTGGCTGATTAAAGGCAAGAGACAGGGTACATCCCAAACAGGTTTCCAGTTTGTCATGCGGCCACACAAAGACACCCATCTAGACCAGGGGCGTCCAAAGCTGGTCCTGGACGGCCGGTGTCCTGACGGTTTTCCTGGTTCAAAGCAGCTGATGCACAAAGAGTGAAATCAACAACCAATAGAATTTGGCACAGGGACTCAATTAACTGGATCAGGTGTGTAGATGCAAGAACATATGGAAAACCTTCAGGACACCGGCCCTCGGGGAGCGGATTTGGATACCCCTGATCTAGACACACATTCCTAGGGGTAATTTAGCGACCAATTAATGAAGCACCAATATTTTTGGAGAGTGGGAGAAAACCGGAGTACCTGGAGAAAATCCACTCAGACACAGGGAGAACATGCAAACTCCTCCTGGAACTCAAATCCAGACCTTTTTGCTGTGAGGTCACTGGGCTAAATACTGTGCCACCACATGTTCTTTTTTTTTTCTTTTTTTTTTTTAGAGCAGGTTGAGGGGGTGTTAACAAAACCCATCTTACCAAATGAGACAAAGCTCACTTTCTAAATTTAGTTCAGATTTTTTTTTTACTCTAGTCATCCCTCACCGGGGAAATTTGTGTGCTGCACTCCTACACCGCAGCAGACTGCCCCGATGGCGACAATGGTGGGAGAAACGGGGGTTAGGAGTCTTCTCCAAGGACCCAAGACGTGCACTCAGTGGGGTGGGAACCTGCGAAGTTTTGGTTGACTTCAGCTCTAACCACTGAGCCACCGTCTCCACCCTTTTAAATGGTAAAACCCAACATTAAAATTACTTTTGATTTTAGTGACAATTTTGTTTTTTTCTAACTACAATCAAGTTTAAGAAATTTCCATGAGTGAGTCTTTCCACTCAAGAGTGAATTGTAGAGTCAGGGTACATTGTGATATGTCACCAATTTTTTGCAGGGTTTAAAAAATTTGCTTTTTGTTATTTCTTCCAGCTAAAAAAAAAGTATAGACTGAAAGTGATGTGCAGCTTTACCTTCTGAAGCCGAGAATAAAGAAACATTTTGTTATTACTGATCATTAACTTTATGAACTAATGCAACAGGCTTTATGGAGCAGTGCAAACATTTTTAAACATTCTTCCATTTTTGCTCATTTTGAATCTGATTGCATGAAAACAATATCATGTATGTTTCAATCTAAAAGCATTTCTGTATTGACGAAGTGCATCTCCGTCACAGTGTTCCTGTTAATGAGCTGAGAGATTCTCTTACCACTTGTGTTTTGATCAATTTCTCTAAAGATACAAGTTGTCAAAGTCGGGATAAAGTTAGTCAATATTACAGAGTGAAGACATTAGTGAAGACATTAGAATTATGAGCTGGAAGTTAGACATTCTGAGCAGGTGATGCATCGTTTGTCATTCCATGCAGACGGGTTTTTCTGCCTCGTTTATGAAGACAGCCGCCTCCAGCTTGTCTTTTACACCTCATTTAGATGTGGAGGCAAAAGACATTGTAAAACAGCAGGGGGCATTAATGACTCCTGTTACTCACTAAGGGAACTGCACATAAACTCTAGTGTCTCTTCGATGATAGGTTGAGAGGGATGAAAGTTTGATAAAAAACCCGGTTTCATTCTGCTTGATTAACTAATGATAATAAATACTTTTAAGCCATTATAAATTTTCTATAGTCAGTTTTTGAAGAATGCATCAGTGAGGTCATACAGTGACATTACTTTGGCATAATTTGTAATCTTTTAGATGTGCACCTCATTTTCCTCATGAGGATATTTTGCCTGCAGGGCATTCAAACAAAGAACAATGTGAGGTGCTCCAGGTCAAGCACTCAAGAGAACTGACTTGTGTAAAGAGCTGAGATGTTGAGCTCACAAATGCCACTGACCAAAACTTTAACAGCTAATATCTTACTTCTGGAGAACCATCAAGACCAACCAATGTCCAGGATTGATTGCCAAAGAAACCTACGAGGAGTGTAACATTTCCTGCCTCACCCAAACCCGATTACAATTTGTCGTACATTCTCGAAGACGGTGTGCGGCTACTAGTCCCTGGTGCATTTTGTCAAATGCACCAAAAACAGTAAGACGGAGTAAAACATGTTGGTTAAAAAAACCAAAAAAAACAGTAAGGACAAAGTCCTTTTCAGCAACTTGGGGGCTCCTGTTTCTGAAAACTATCACCATTACCAGCTTGTAGCCAAATGCTGGCATGACTGCCTCCCACATCACAACCTCATGGACATGGACCCCAAACTATTTGAAATAGAGGAAGACACTTAAAGTCATCGGGCAAAGCGGTATCATACAGTTTTTCAAGTAAGGGGGATCTAACAAGAGTTCTGGTTAGAACCTCAAACTATTTGAACTAGAGGAAGACACTTACAGTCATCGGGCAAAGTGGTATGATACAGTTTTTCAAGTAAGGGGATCTAACAAGAGTTCTGGTTAGAACCCCGAACTATTTGAACTAGAGGAAGACACTTAAAGTCATCGGGCAAAGCAGTGTGATACAGTTCTTCAAGTAAGGGGGATCTAACCAGAATTTTGGTTAGAACAAGTTGTTGTTCACTTTGAATACAAACGACACATTCCGTTTCATCATCTTCCGCTACCGTTTCCACAGAGCCAACAGCCTCAGTCTTCCCGACTGCTTCTTCCAGCTCACGTAGGACGATCCTGAGGTGTTCCCCAGCCAGCTGTGAGACATTGTCTCTCCAGCCTGTCTGCGGTCTGCCTCTGGGTATCCTCCCTGTGGGACATGTCCGAAATACCTCACCGGCAAAGTTTTCAGGAGACATCCTAACCAGATGCCCAAATCACCCCATCTGACTTTTCTAAACCAAGAGCAGCAACTGCTCTACTCCGAGCTCCTCCCGGTTCCAGAGGACAAACAACACATGAACAAATGATTTTATTTATAACCATAAGTTACGATCCCAGCCCAAAATATATTCACTGTATGTCACGTAAAGTCCACAAAGACAACTTAATTTAGGAGACATGCTAATGAAAATTTTACCATACTTATTTCTACCACTCACACAAATACGTATTAGACCTGAAAAAAACTCTGCATTTACTGACCACCATGCATTCGTTTCCAATTATTGCTTTTAAAAGATTACCTTTGAAAATTTCCGGACTTTTTACACAAATACCCAGCCAATCATTTATTTATTGTTTGTTTGGCAAAAAAAAAAGAAAGAAAGAAAGCCCTCCTGGACAATATTATTTTCTGTTATTACAATTTGAAGGATTATGATTGTCTGCCTGCAATTACCTTCTCCCCTCCAGAGGCTTCGTCACTGGAAATGATTGTTCCCTAATATGCACCCAAATTTATTTAATCAGTCGGTGCAGGTTCCGCATGGTGTATAATCACACTCGCAATTAAAAATGTATTACCGTTTTGCCTGTTCGGACAGACTTAGCTGACTTATAGCCGGTCAGCTCGGCTGGCCTGATTAGTAATATTTTACTTTGGGGTGTTAGGTTTTTAAAAACTAGAACTGAACTGTCCATTCAGCAGTGTGTGGAGACAATTAAAGCAGATTGGGAGTTTACCTTCATTATCATTAAATCAAGTGAAGTTGCATCATACTTATTTTACGGCTGAGCCACTGTTTAAAAGCCAAACATGCACGTGAACCTGCAACTGAAGCTTACACTCATTAATGAAGGTTACATTTCTTATTTTACTCCTTTGCAGGACCCAGACAAAATCATTGGAATACTCTGTCAGAGAGGGACTCTTTGTTTGCTCCTGATGTGTCACATTTTATTGATCTTTGAAAAACTGCTGGTGCTGACGTGGCTCTGCAACTCCCAGTGCTTCCTCATTAGCCTGCCAGGAGGGTTTTATATTTTTCCTTTACATCACGACTCCTTTACTTACTGTAGTGCCCATGTTTGCAGACTTTTCTTATTACAGATCTTCTGCTCCGCTGCCCACAAACTCCACTCTATTAAAGCTCATCAGACTACCTATTCTCAGCAGTTTTGGTTAGTTAAGGACATTAGATTCATGAGGTCAATTCACAAAAAGTGCTCTGTCTGCATCATCATCATATGCCAGTTATTCAATCATTTCTGTGGAATGTGCATGTTTTTAGTGGCTCGTTCAAACCGGCAAACAGATCTCAGGAATATACAGTATACAGTGTGTCTTTACTAACTTACATATGATATTCCAAAACACTTTATTGAACCCAATTGAATCATCAAAACATCTGGGGGTTTGCTTTATGAACAAGGTTTGTGCACATCCACCCAAATCGACAAATTGTACAGTAAAGGCATGCACAGATAACGACCCACTGCGAGCTGACCACCACCCGTACTAACCAGTATTTGTTCAGGCCAGGTTTGTCGTTGAGTCAAGCATTGATAATGTTCTTTCGAAACTGTAGACTTCAAATCTCTAATATTTTTAGATTGGAAAATAACTTTTGAGCCATGATTACAAACTAATTTGCCAGTAATCTTTTAAACAGCGTTCACATCAACAATTCAATGAATCAGTAACAAAAATGAAAGAATCTATTGTGTTGTTTTCGTTCATGTTGATCTCGTCTCGCTGACTGTTTGGAGTTTTCATATCAGTGAACGAGCCACATCAGACTGTTCAACAGGCCCCTCGGTGGTCAAACTGCTCTCTGTTAATCATGGCAATAAGATAAGCATAATTGGATATTTGACTTCCAGCAGCGTGTGAGAGGGTGTACAGACAACATATTGATTTCCACTGTCTTCATAATGAAAATGATTTAGCTTCAGTAAAGAAACACTCTAGCTCCTATTGGCTCACCAATGTGATAATTATCTTGTGTGTTTTATTGTACGCAGACGCCCTTCTTGCCTCCAATATCCTCCCCTGCTGAACAAACGGCTTGCCACAAATCGCACCATCAGTTTCTGCTGGTTTTGAAATGTGATGACTGGGAGCTGCTGCTGAGATTTCTATTGGATCATGGTCATCAGCTTCCAGCTGCCAGGCAGACGGCCCCCCGAGGATGAAAAGAAAAAACAGGTGAAAGATGAGTGTGTTTTAACGCCAACTGTTTACATCCACGCTGCTCATCATAATGATCTTCGAGAAATAAGCTCTCACTTTAAGGTTTAAAAAGGTAAGACTTCTCATCGTGCAATCGGCAGAACATAACACGTCACACTGGTAAATTGTTGAAATTAAAAATGTCATGAACTTGTTTTTGTTGCGTTATGGACATCTTTTTTCCTTTTCTTATTGGGAATAAAAATGTCCCTACCTTTTACAAGCTGACAACAATTCTTTTGAGTTTTAAAGATGTTTATCAAAGCAAAACCATAGTACAAATGGCTAAAATGATGGGGAGAGGGGCTAAAGAAATTTAAATGAGTGAGTACAGTCTAAGATATGCAAAGTGAAATGAGTAAAAGTACCAACAAGGCATGGGTTGTACAAATTTGAGCTTTGCTGTTAGTCTCACGATCAGCCTTTACCGTGTGAGTTTTGTGCAGTGCATCCTGTATAGAGCTATGGCATACATCAACACCCGGAAATTAATCCCATTGTTAACCAGAAAATGTATTGCCTTTTCTTGGTAATCTCCACATTTAAAAATAAGATTAATTCCAAAAATCAAATTCAAATTATTCTAATGTGATTCTTTTCTTTAAACATCTGGATAAGACTGAAACACTATTGTAACTGCTGAATTGAGTGTTTCTTCTCATAAATTGTGTATTGGTTTGGGGGGTTGGGGAGGGGACAGTGGCTCAGTGGTCAGAGCATTCGCTGAACCAGAAGTCAATCGGAAGTTCACAGGTTTGCATCCTACTGAGTACACGTCTAGGACCTTGGAGAAACCCCATGTTTCTCCCACCATTGGTGCTGTCATGGCAGCCTGCTGCGGTGTAGGAGTACAGCACACAAATTTCCCTGGTGAGGGATCAATAGAATAAAAATCAAAAAAGTATTGCCTGGAAATAAATCTTCAAAATTTCTCATGTAGGACACAAAATAGAACATCTATGTATGTTTTTATCAAACGACCCGCCAAACAAAGACAGCACAGTAGCACAGTGGTTAGCTGAAGGTCGGGGTTGGAGTCAGGCTGGAAACAATCAATGGGTTGGCTATTTTGACACTGGACTGGTAGAGCTCAGCAGGTTTGATACTTAAAAAGTAGCTCTTGGGACAAAAGAGGTCACTCCTGCAATAAACTAACACACACGCAAATGTCTAATGTGGGCTGAAAAAAGACCATAACCAAATACAATAGGGATTTCTAAACGTTTAATTTGGAGATTACTGAAAATGTTGGCTTTAACTTTTCAATTTTAACAAAAGCTTTTAAAGTTTGTTTTCCTGATTCACTTTGTGCTCACTTTTGCTATTATTCATGAGCAGCTCTGAAGTATGTAAAACCACTTTTACTGTTTAAATAATTAAAGAAAAAAACTAAGTATGCACGCAACATTGTCTTTTTTTAATTGCAAATTTCCCACATCCACTAATGGTACAATCAAGCGATGAACAACGAACTTTCTGTGATGTCTCACTTGAATTAAATAATTTGGTTTAGATAACTCTAATTCACAATCCTCATTAAAGTGGAATCTTTGATATGATTAGGTTAATTCAAGAAGTTACTAGGGTGCTGCATTGAGTTGGATTAATTATTAATCTCAATCAAATGAAAAAGATGGTTACATTTTTTACGTTCTTTTGTCATGAGATTCTGTATTTGCTGAATCATTAACTTTTCCCTTCTTTACTGTCAGGATTCCTCACCTGCTGCCAGAGGTGGCACCTGTAATCACCCTGATTGGGTGACACCTGTGATGATAACTGATTCCCAACATCTGTGCACCCTGCCATCTATTTAAGGGGAATCACCCTGGACTTTTCCTGTTGGGTCTTACCATCCCTTCCAGCCAGGTCACCCTGGTTGCCTGACCATGTTTTGAAGTGTGTTATTAGTTGAACTTTTGAAACCTTGAGTTAACACTATGCTTCTTGCTTTACAGAGTTTCCTGAATTGAGTTAATAAACAATGTTTGAAGTCCTGCAATAGGGTCCTCCTCTTTCCACCATCCCTCAAAACCCTGACATTTACATGTTGTTTAGTTGGAATAGTGGCTGTCTAATGAAACCGCAAAATACATTTCTGGATTTTAAAGATTTTCTGCCAATATTTTGTTCATTTACAAACTGAAAACTTTTTTGTTTTATTGTAGTGTATAATGTATTGCAGCCATGATGGTACGTACAAAACTGGGAGTTAGGTGTCTTCTCCAAGGACAGTTAGACATGGACGCAGTGGGAATCAATGACTTCTCTCGGTCCAAAGATGAACATTCTACCACAACGCTAAATTCTATTTTAAACCATCTATCATTCTTGACCATCCGTGGATGCTTTCTACGTCTTGTTCTGTCCCTATAGTTCGAGTTGACACACCAACTTTTCCATTTATTCCATCCACCCACAGCTTCTGAAATAATCTCATGTTGAAGATTGACTCATTTCCCTCATCCCCCTTACCGCAACACAACAGCTGTTTTTAAAAGTATTGGAATCAGAGGGCATTGCATGGTGCATTGGAGAAGCACAGCTCTGCAGGAGCTGAGGGATCGCATTTGTGGGGAGAGATTGTATTCCGTTGTGATGGGGAAGAATGAAGCGTTAATGCTTTTTATCCTGTGTTTTGTTTAAAAGATTGCATGTGATGATAACACATTTTGAAGTTCTCGGCATCTGATGGAGGCTGTTGTCCAGAGATAGTGACAAGTTTATTCAATTAATCAAATTAGGAAAAAATAAATGCTTCAAATTAAATTTGAACATAATTGAAAAAAATATTGCATCTTTTGTTGCGTCTGAATCAAACAAATTGAATTGCAAATTTTTGCAATTTGCCAAAAAGAGGAACAAAAAGGTTGCAGAGTAACAAAATAAAAATAGTATTTGTAGTAAATATGAACATCTTTAGTGTCACTCCATGAGATTTTGGTTTTAAAAAATTTAGGTTGAAAAGATTGCATTTTCAAAAAGTAATGTCATGTCAATAATAAGTCTTTTTTTCCATTCAATTCAACTTCATTTTGAAAAACAATCTTTCTCATTTCAGATGTCAACCAAGTCATTTATTAAACCTATCCTACACACAGAACTTTAGGCAGGATTTTTTATTGTACCGCCTTCTAAATTGCTTATTCCTAATTGAGTTGCCGTGGGTGTTGGAGCCTATCCCAGTTGATTTCAGGTGAGAGGCTGATAATGGTCATGAAGTTGTACCGCTTTGTTTGAGTGTATGACCAGCTGCTAGCTCTCGGAACTGGATTCATCGTGGCTCTCAACAAAGCTGAGAAGAAGACGTTCCGAAAACAGACGCTTTGAGCCCACTTTACCTGCAGTTGGAATGCATAACATCCGGTCGCTCGCTGGCAAGATAGTTGGAATGTGGAAGGACCACTTTGGTGTGCTGCATTGAAGCCCGACTCCATGGACTCATCACCCACTGGTGTCTCAACTGTTGAGAACATTGAGATCTTGCAACGTTTAGCAGCCCGAAAGGGCATTGAGATGTTGGCACTGCTACATCAAATTTATTCTCTTGGTTTAATTAAATATTTTCAATTCAATTACGTAATGGCCAAATAACCTAATGCGCATGCTTTTGGAGGGTGGGAGGAAAAAGAAGAAAACTTTCGGGTACAAGGGGAGAACTCCACTCAGAAAGGCCAGTGTTTTAAGGCTCACACTCACTCTGGGACTTGTACCCCAACCTTCTTGCAGTGAGTCCATTGTGCTAACCCTTGCACTACCTTGCAGCCTGCAGTATTTTTTAAGTCGAAGCCACACAGGTTTTTTTTCATTTATTAATTTATTAAAGCCAAATAAAATTATACTATACATTCCAGTATACTGTAACAAATACAGCATCTTTAGATGCATCAGAAGACCTTGTAAATGCTTTAATCAGAAACGAGTGTGTAATTTGACACGGGGTGGGGGGGACACTTTCATGAAGATTATAAAAGTTTAGAAAGTAACACTTACTTTGTGGCTCACAATCTCAGAAACAAAGAAATTAAAATACATTCACAGATCAAAATGCTGAGTTAATGAACTGATTGCCATGCCGTTTTACCTAAGGCCTTGCGAGAAAAATGTGTTTGTGCTGTTTGTTTTATTAAAGTCAGTTGCAGCCTTGATGTTGCAACCCTCAATTAATCTTTATTTTATTTTTGTTTATGAGGCAAAACTGTTGTAGTAAACTGTCAGAAGACTGCTGCTGTAATGAACTCTGCAGAATGGAAACTGCAATGAGAGAAAATTGTTCTTTGCAGACGTTTTATTCTGCAATAACAGCAAAATGCCTAAACAAATTATTCGGATTTTTACTGGAAATATTTTCAGTCCGACAGCTGGAAAGAAAATAAACTCTTATGAGCACTATTGTTACAATGAAGCGATGAGTTTCTGATAATATTTTTATTGGAAATTTTTCTCCATTTCTGTCAGTAGTTTATGAAAAGTTGCAAAATATGAGTTGGTGACGTCAATAAAATTAAACAGATTTTTTTCAATTTTTAATATTTCTTCTGACAAAACCTCTTTTCCCAAAACTGTTCAACATGAAGATCAACCACATCCTTCTATTGGTAAATAATATTGGTAAAATACCATATACCAACCATTAATTGATGTGATTTTTGTTTTTGGTTTGAATATTTCTCATTTTTGACAACACATTTGGAACATACATTCACTCTTCAAAATCTTCCTAGTGACAAATTCTAATCTGGATTACATTAGTGTCCATATTCGGTTTATTTATTTATTTATTTTTTCTAATTTCTGTAGAAGACTTCCATTCCCATTTGCTCTATTATGAATAGGGTACCAAGAAAACAGTCCTGGTGGATATGTCTGCAACATAGTAATGAGGTATGAGTGGTTTTCTAGTGAGGTGTGGATCATTGGACCTTCCTCATTCACTGTTTCCTCATTTTCTTGTCTTTTCAGATAAAATACCAAAATATCTCTTCCTGGCCCATTGGCACAGCCTTGCACCACACAATGGCAAGTCATTTTGGCAAAATTGCTCGAAATATTCAATAAAATATGGATGTAATATGACTATCCTGGTGACAAACATCCACTTTTACACTTGCTTTGTTCAACAGCATATGCCCAGCCATAGATGACCCTCCCAACACTCGTCTGTTAAATGTGTCTAGGGTTAAATACATCCGGTGCATATTGGATGAACAAAAAATATTGGAGAAAACCATTTTTGTTGTCCTTTTGGATCTAAATAAAGGTTAAGCATGAAAACTTTGCATCAAGAAGTAAAGTTAGGTCCTCAATCCGTTCTGTGTTTGTGACTGTTGAACATGTTTTAAATTTGTTTAGTACAGGACAAAGTAGATCTGAAGCACATGTTCTCAAACAGGCATGGGCAAACTACGGCCCACGGGCCACATGCGCCCATTAAATGTTTTAATCAGCCCACCCAACTTGAAGAAAATAAACAAATAAACCTTGTTAGTTTTCTTTCTCCTGCATTTCTGATGTTTGGTCACTAGATGGGGTACTCTAGATGTATTGGTTTTGTTGAGAAAACAAAGATACAGAAGATATGGAAAGCCATCGGGGCCAATACGCATGTAAACAAGTGTGTTAGATGTTAAAACAAGCAAAATGTTACATCAAGTGCTTAGATTTTAAACCTAGCGCTACTAAATGCAAGTTTTTAAGCGCTATCGCAATAGATTTCAGACTTAGTGCGCTAGGTTTGAAATTTAGCGTTCTTGATGTAACATTAAGCGTGCTTGTTTAAAATCTAATGTGCCATTCTATTGGTTCTAATCTAGCGGTTACCAAAGCAGGCCATTCGTCTGCTTCCGACCCCTTTGTCAAATGTTAGAACTCAATGTGGCCCACAAATCAAAAAGTTTGCTCACCCCTGTTCTAGAATTCCAGCCTATCACTGGACCACACAAGTTCAAATAGTTTTTAATTATAAACTCCTCAATCCCATTTTCTTCCAAATTGTTGTATGTTATAAAGTAAATAAATGCTCATGAAAGCGTGGCTCCATGTGATCTCATCACATGTTGAATGAGCATTAATCTACATATTATTACTGTTTACAGAGATAAATCTACATCTAATTTCAGCAGCTCTATTGTGAGCGCATGAACGCAGTTGTCTCTTCAATCACCACTGCAACAAAAGACTGAAGGCTGTTAAATGCAAAGCTGCGACTCCGCGCTGACAAACCTGACGTGACAATGAGATGTTCTTAAACCTCATCTACCCTGCAGAGACTTGAACACAAGAAAAATACTGTTGCCTTGAAGCAAACAAAATAATTATGACCTCAAGTAGAGCTCGCCTCAATCCTTTTGTTGTGTTTATTCCACGGAAACACTGTCACAAACATATCTCCACAAGTGTTCAGTAGCA
Source organism: Neostethus bicornis (assembly GCA_902685375.1). Taxonomy (NCBI): domain Eukaryota; kingdom Metazoa; phylum Chordata; class Actinopteri; order Atheriniformes; family Phallostethidae; genus Neostethus; species Neostethus bicornis. Next base: position 4,270,243 of record CACRXE010000076.1, on the reverse strand, counting down.
GATGTTAAGAGCATAGCAGACAGATATGATTCTTCAATCATGTTCTCCAAAGCATTGAACAACGATGATTTACATAACCGTCTTAAAACAAGGAGGCTCAGCCACTGAAAATCTGCATTTCAAAGAGGATTTTTTGGTTGTTGATTCTGGAAACGTTCTACAAGTTCTGTGTGATCTGACGTCATTTTTTGTGTAGCACCTTCCAGGTTTTGTTCCGTCGTCTTCCGCTAATCCGGGGATGGGTCGAAGGAGCAACAGCTTCAGACGGAAGCCCAGGTTTCTCTCACACAGGCTGCATCCTCTATCTTACCTGGTAGGATACCAAGAAATTCCCCGGCTAGCTGCAAGACATGGTCTCTCCAGCGAGTCCGGGGCCTACCTCTTGGGCACCTCCCAGTGGAAGGTGCCCAAAACACCTCACCAGCGAGGCACTCAGTAGATATCCTAACCAGATGACCGAATCACCCCATCTGGCTTCTCTCGACCAAGACAAACAACGGCTCTACACCACATCCTCCCGGATGGCAGAGCTTCTTACCTTATCTCTGAGTGAGAGCCCAGTCACCCTGCAGAGGAAACTCATTTCGACCGCTTGCATCCGCGATCTTGTTCTTTCGGTCATCACCCACAGCTGGTGACCATAGGTGAGGGTAGGAACATAGATCAACTGCTAAATAGAGAGCTTTGATTTTTGGCTCAGCTCTTTCTTCACCACGACGGACCAATGCAGCATTCCAATTATTGTGGACACTGTACCGATCCATCTGTTGATTTTTATTTATTTATTTTTTTAATATACTTTATTAATCCCTCATCAGGAAATTTGTGTGCTGCACTGCACCGCAGCAGGCTGCCACCTACGATAGTGCCAATGGTGGGAGAAACATGGGGTTAGGTGTCTTCTCCAAGGACCCTAGACGTGAACTCGGGGATGCGAATTGGCAAATTTCCGGTTAATTTCCGGTCTGCCGGCGAACGCTCTAACGACTGAGCCACCATCTTCCCGCTAGCCACCGTCTCCCGCTCCATTCTTCTCCACTCCCCAACAAGACCCTGGGATACTCAAATTCCTCCACTTGGGGCAGAATCCTGTCCCTGACCCTCAGGGGTTATTCCATCCTTTTCCGGACAAGGTGTTGGAGGTGCTGACTCCCAACCCAACTGCTTCAAATTCTAGGTTGTTCTCTAAATTTAAAGAATCAGAAAGGAAAGACCACAACACTCTGGGATGCTTCACCATTTCTTTATTCAATTCCATTTCTCCGAGAAAAAAATACCTTGTTTTTAATCTTCACTTCATGGGGCGGTAGCTTAAAAGATTGTCTTTTATAAGCAGACAACAGAAACCTTCCGTTTAAATATACATTTTGGAAAACAAAATACAAAAGACAAAAAAAAAATGACAGAACACACAAGTAGTTAGAGATACTAATATTTTCCGCCATTCAACGTGTCTTTTAATCTTTTGTATTATTTATTTAATCACTAGATTCTTACCTTTTTTATGTCCTTGTCAAATCAACCGTGCTGTGTTTTAAAAATTGTGACGTTGTGTTGTAATGTGGTTTTACAATGAGTGCAAATAGTTTTACTGTGATACAACGCCTGAGATGTGAATACAGATGAGTCAAACTTAACATGATGGAGTTTAGAACATCCTGACCTGCTTCAGATGAAATTTATAAAATATAAAAGATGTTTCCTTCTAGATGGAAAATGAGAAATGATGAGTAACGAAACCAGTTGTTAATTTAGTTTGAATCTTTGATCAAATAGTCAGAAAATTTTAATTAAAATTGAATTAATATTTCAATTGAAATGATACTATATAGTTGAGAATTTGACCGCCAGGGTTTCCATCACTGGCTGCTACCCATCTCCTTGTTCACCAGACCCCTGTTGCCCCTCCTGCAGGTGGTGAGTCCACCATGTCTCCTGTTTGGGCAGAGCCCGGCCCCATGGGTAAAAGCTCAGCCACCAAGTGCTCGCTCTCGTGCCCCACCCTCGGGCTTGACTCCAAGGAGGGGCCCCAGTGACCCACGTTCGGGCAAGGGCAACTTGGCCATGCTTGATTTTTTTACAGGGGTGTTTGAAGAAACAGAGACGAGACCAAGAGGCTGACCCCGGACCCTTTGGAGAGACTATGTCTCACAGCTGGCCGTTGAATGACTCGGGATCCTTCCGGGTGAGCTGAAAGATGCAGCTGGGGTGAGAGAAGCCTGGGCTTCCCATCTGAGGCTGTTGCCCCTGCGACCAGGCCCCGGATAAGTGGAAGACGACGGAACAGAACAAAATACTATGTAGCGGCACAGAGGTGCAGTGGTTAGCACAGTGGCCTTACACCAAGAAGGTCTTGGGCTCAAGTCCCAGGAGGGGTCAAGACTTGGAACACTGGCCTTTCTGTTTGGAGTTTGCATGTTGTCCTTCTGTATGTGTGCATTTTCTTTGGTTACTCCAGTTTCCTCCCACCCTCCAAAAACATGCATGTTAGGTTAATTGGCCACTATGAAATTGCTACTAGGAATGAACGTGTGAATGATTGTGTGTGTAGCTCCGTGACAGATTGCCAGCCTGTTTGGGGTGTACCCTGCCTCTCGCCTTGAATCAGACGGGATAGGCTCCCACAACTCCGTCAGGGATGGAAGGTTCAGACAATGAATGAATGAATATATTACATCAGCAATACAACTTTTAACAAACAGGATTGTGTGTAAATGGAGTCATACGGTCGGTTGCACACCAACAGTCGCATATTTAATTCTGTCTCATTTTTCTGCTTTTATTGGTAAGTTACTTTCAAAACGGAATCAAATCTCTCTTGAATAAAAAAAGTCTTATTTATTTTGCAAATGGCATAAAAGCACAAAGAACTAAACGTACTTCTCTGTTCTTCCAGTCCACTTGGTTGATGGAAGTAGGGTTTGTTTTGCAGCGTAGGAGGAGAATCCGGACAAATCCAGGGAGTTTTCTGTGAGAATCCACTTGATAAATTAAAGAAGAATCTCTTCTTTTGTACATGAACACAGACAGCAGCTTACACCATATTTGCTTGCACTTAGTGCCTGAATGAATCATTCTCTCCTATAATTTATTGACTGGCACCTATGAATGATAAATGACCAGGACGGAATCTTTGGCAGTCGCTGAAATCCTCAGAGGGGAGGAGAAACAAGGAAGCTGGAAAATAAGAAAAATAGGCAGCCATAAATAAAACAGCCGTAATCACATATTGCTGTCACAAATCCCAGGGCAAAGACAGGCATCCTTCTTCTCTGAGACCAGCGGAAAAACAACAGTCACTCAGAGAGAAAAAGCCATATGCCTCAGACACACCTTGGCAGTTCCTGTAATTGTACTTTTATCCGACAACAGTACTCTGCTTCCAGGACAGTTATTCACCTCTGAGGGTTTGATTTATTTATGTCAACTCTTGGCTTCCAGAGAACAAACCATGCTCATACAAACAGAAAAGTCTTTTAAACCCAGAATTAAAGAAAAAATGTTCCCCTTTAAATGACCTTGTAGTTCTGTTGAAGTATTGAGATATTTAAGAACTCTCCATCACAAACTGATGAAGCATGCCGGAGAAACATCTAAATTTGCATCTTTAAAAGAATTTTATGGTTGTCCAAACTTCACTGATTCATTTTGGGTGAGCCTATGTAATTTTGGAAAATCGAAACAATCACCAAATCCCGTCCATGTGGATTCACAAAGATCCAGTGTGATTGGCAATTTGTAATAACCACTCATGTCAAATGTCCTTTTAATCACATTTAATATCCCTTTCTGGTAGGAATGTCTTTAAAAGATTCCTTCTCAAACTAACTGAGGTGTTTAGGTAAAACTTATCCCATTTGAATGAAGATGACGTCTAAACTCCCTTCAGGAATTTGTGAAGTTGGGGTTGCAATGATCAACTAAAAATTTAAGCACTAATTTTGAACATTTCACTTTCAAAACTGCTCATCCCTAATCGGGTTGCAGGAGGTGCCAGAGCCTATTCAGTCTGATTAGAGCATCTTTAGAGTATTTGTGATCTTTTACCTCAATCACAAATCTTACTTTCTTAAATACAGGGAATTTTTATTCCTTACAAAGAAAGAAGTTGTTCATTAAAAACATCACTAAACTTCTCAGAATTTGAACAGACACAATTTGTCTTGTAAACACTTAAAGTCTAATTCTTGGACTTTTTAGATTTTTTCCAAATAAAAGAGTCACACTGAGATTCTTTTTTAAAATGAGAAACCTGGCACAAACATGACCCACAGGAAATTAACCAAAACTAGGGAAAAACAAATTTCAATACAGATTAATCCAAATGATGAGCAAAAAAACCAATGCGGTAACTTTTAAGTGAAGTAATAATGTTTCTCCTCTTAAAATATATATAAGCATAATAGCTGAGTCTAAAAAAAATCCTTTATTTAGTCTTGCTTTAAAGGCAGTTATGCATTTTTTTTTTCCATAAATCAGCAGTACTTAGTGTGTTTTTGCAATTTTGTGTGACTGTCAGAATAAATTAGTCTTCATTTCTGGACGGCAGGGCACGGAGTAAACAGATGAGGTTGTTTTGCTAGTTTCCAGCTCGTGAGTGGGAGCTTGTTCCTTGTCCTTCTGTCATTTGGAAGCCTCCATGTTCACACTGCTCTCCAGCAAAATGATGCTTACTTCACACATTTCTGCTGAGGATTATTTCCTCTTTGTCACACCTGTCAGGGAGACAAAATCAGAAAAAAACAGAGGCTTTTCCACACAAATTTCTCCTTTTGCTTTAAGGGGTGTATTTTATTGTCTTGTGTGGCTGCTGCTCTCAGGGTGATGCTGACCTCTCTGAACCAAATACTGGAACCTTGCTTCTAATGATGGGAACACCGAGCCACCAAGAATATCCAACGATTTATGAGCATCAGAAGCAAAGAGGACATCTATTCATGCAACATTCATAAATAAAACATGGGAGGTTGATTTCTATGACAGGTGGATTGGACCAGGGATTATTTCTGTAGATAGATGGAAGAAGCGCTGGAGAAAGTGTCACCCCGCGGCTGTCACATACTAACTGGGCTCATGTTACTGACACTTGTTGGTCTAGGCCTCTGTCTCATGCTTCTCAATGCCTCACAGCTTAGTTTCTCTGTGAATCTGGGATGTATTTCTAACTGGTTGTTTAATTGATTCAGCGTGAAGAAACTGGGAGATGGATGAATTATGTGTGACAGGACACACAATATTGTGCCCAAACTGGTGTGATTATTTTACCAATTTTATCACAAGACCATCCGTTTGCTGTATTAAAAACCTCTGATAAAAATTTAAACTATACCTTAACGTGTTATCCACAAGAAGATCCAAATGTTAGTCATAAAATATCTTAAAATATCTGCACTATGTAACCTCAGAGGAGTTTTGTCTTTGCCACTGACTTTTAACTTTGTCTTTTCATTGATGCAGAACACCAATTGTGTTTTTGAAACCAGTGGTCAAGACATACTGATCAAGATTTGTTAGCATTAGACGTAGAGTTTTAACAACTTATTATTGTCATTTTTTGTTGGTTCCATTAACAGGTCAAGTATTTCATTTTTGTGTGTCCCACAAAACTATGAGCTTAGATTAATTTGTGCATAGTCAGCATAGAACTCCATACTACATTGCCAAAAATATGTTAAGACTAGGTGGATGAGTGCGTATGTTTCAATTTCGACCCCATAGGCTCTTTTGGTAAGACAAAAAAAGACAAAAAGATCCACTGAGTTAAAAGTTTTTTGAGTTTGATTTAAAGTTAGCCTTTTTGTTATTTGGTCACCTGAGAAGAAGCAACAGCTCCCCATGTTGAAATATCTCAGATTTTTATAAACGTCTTGATGATTTACCTCTTCTGGCAGAATTTGCAGATGAGGTCTCAGAGGTCTTATGGCTGCAGGGAGGAAAGGGATGCTTCCACGCTAATGAGATTATGCTCATCTGTGACACTAATTGGAGAGAGCAGCAACTAAAGGCCTCCGGGGGAATCAAAGCTTTACGTCCACAAGCACACCTATTTTTTTCCTTAAACAACACCAATAGAGACTGTTTTTTTTCTTGGCTCAGCTAAGATCAGCTGGCGGATTAGTTTTTTGATTGGTCAAAGACCTTCTTTAGTGAGATGTGAAGGCTCAATCCTCGACACTTCATCCAGTTTTCCACATGAGCAAATTGTACAAGAGTGTGTCTGTGTGTGTTAACTCGCTAACTGTCCTCAGCTGCAGGCTGTTCGTGCCTCTGCTTAGCACCGTGTTGTAAAGCAAGCGGAAATTCAATAACAGAAAGCAAATGCACTGGTCTCCTCGGACTGAGCTTCACCCTTTGCAGCCCTATGTGTGGAGGTGAGGTTGCCATCGATTCTCTGTGCCTGGCTGGTAAGCATCCAGGTTTAATTAGAGCCCAGGGAAGCAAATACTGGTTTGTCTGAGGTTAGAGAGTTGTTTTCTTTATTTATTTATTTTCAGTTTATTCAAAATGACATATTTGGCATCTCGTCATCCGTCTTTTATCACACGTGAGGTCACAATCAGCCTCAGTGGAAACAGTTAACGGATTTTCCAGTGTTTTCCCACACTGTAATGCCAGCATAATGCGCAACAACATCTCACCATTTTGTATGCTCCCACAGAGTTTCTGGCTCCACTTCTGTCCAGCTGGACCTCTCCTTTTCTCCCTCTTGATGAAACTATATCCTAGACTGCAAGTTGGTCAGATGCTGTGGTTGGCAGAGCAAAGTAGTTGGCTTCAAACTATTCAAATCTGTTCCACATTAGTCCCTGCTGCATTTCCTGTTTTCCTCTGCGTTTATGGGGAAACAGCGAGTGGACACATAGTGATGCCAGCAACATCCGTCGCTGCAGGCTACGCCTTGCTAGCTTCCAGCGCTAATGGAAAAGCTGGCTTCCAATGTTGCGGCACAACAGCCGAGCAGCTGTTTGGTTGCGCTGGGTTCCAGAGTTAATGTGTGGGCAGCCACAGCAGCTTCAGCACTACTATGTTTTTAAGCCCAGTCAGACTGGCAAAACTGCTTCCCTCCAGGTTTCTGTGTAGAATTCCAGCTGTCTGCTAATGCTGTTTAAAAAGTTTAAAGAATGTACTTCGTATCTCATGCATATAAACAACTACTTTTGGGATTTTGAAGCATTCATTACACTATAGTTAGGAAATCTTACTTATTTGGAGAACTTCATTGGAGACCAGAAAGCATGAAAGCCTGACTATTGCTCATTCCCCTGCAAATAATGAGAAAGCAGTCTCTGTCTCCAAAATGTTGCACAGGTCCCAAGTGAACCGTTCATCCTCCGCCCTCCTGATGGAAGGGGTGACGGTAGGAGAATGGGAGAATGTGTGTTTTTAATAAAAAAAACTGCTGATTTATTCTAAAAAAACAATCTGGGCACAAATAAAAGGCCCACCTATCCCTATTTGGGGGTAGAAAACTCTGAAAAGTAAATTTTGTATTAGATGGGACGTTTGTTTTGTCTTCTAAACCGCTTATCCCTAATGGAGGCACAGGGCGTGCCGGAGCCTGTTCCAGCTGATTTCAGTCGAGAGGCAGGGTACATCCCGAACAGGTCACCAGACTGCTGCTGTGCCACACGAACACATCCATCCACACGCATTCATTTCTAGGGGGAATTTTAAAGTGGCCAATCAACCTGACATGCATGTTTTGGGGGTTGGAGGAAAACGGAGTACCCTGAAAAAACCCACACATACACAGGGAGAACATGCAAACTCCCCTCTGAAAGGCAAGTGATTCAAGCCTGTCCCCCACCCCGGGTACTTGCTTTGAGGCCACTGTGCTATCCATTGCACCACTGTGCAGCCTCGATGGGACCCTCAAAACCAATTAAGCCAAGTTAGTTGTTTTGAAGGAAGAAAAATCTTTATTGACTGAAGATGCGAAAAAATTCTGTGGCTTGGACTCCTGGAAAATGATGAAAACAGAAAATCAAACAGAGAAAAAAAAAACACATAAAACAATTAATTACAACCAAGTAATGGATCTTTGTAAATGTATTCAATGTTTTTCAAAAGTTGTAAAAAAGTTCAGAAGGGACTTGACTTCAGGCAGAAGTGACTTATTTCTAGTTTCTATTTACAGTCATTACTGGTGATCTTGTGACGGGAATATCCACCATGCAGTCTGCAGCCTACCTGAACAGGGATGTATCACACCTTCCATCACCAAGTCTGGGTTTCTGGTTTGCTCTATCAGGACCTCATATTTTTATGTGGTTTTCTCAACGAGTCATTCCAAAAGAGTCAATTGCAGAAGAAAAAGGGAATGCAACGGTTTTATAAAAAAATTTATGCCTAAGCTTTTATACGATGAAACAAGAAGAGTTTAAAAAAAGAAAAGAATATGATCCATCCATAATATATGGAATATTTTTACAAATGATTGAATTATGCTGCGTTGTCACCGCTACGTTTTAACAACAGATTACCATCTGCAGTATGCAGAAAAACATAGATTTGGTTTGAAAAATCTTTGGTTTAATCTGATACCAACAGTAATGAGATTGTTTAATAACCAAAAAAAAGTCCCTCTTCGTGCCAATGCTCTTATCTCTTGTCACGTCTCAAGTTACGCTTTGAATTTAAATTTGGCTCCACAAATGTTTTGACTCAAACCTTTTTAAGCTAAGAGAAGCAGCGTTTAGTTCTGTTTATCTTTTTTAGAGCTATTAAAATCATGGAGACATGAAATGAGCCTGAAGCGTAAAATTACACACTGTACAAGTTTGTGGATTAATGTTGTCAAGAACGTGACTGGACTCAGTTTTTGTGGGAGTTTATTGAGCAGGGTCTTTTTTTTTTTAATGGTGTGTAATGACTTTTTTTTTTACATGAATTCCACATGAAAATTATTATAAATAACTCAAGCTCATTTAAAGAATAAACTCTAGAAGAAAGGCGATGTTGCTCTTCCTTTCACACAAATAATGACACCAGTTTTAGAAGAATTTCAGCTACTTTAATGAAGGACCCACTGATCTAACTCTGGATGTTAGACCTGCTTAATTTACACACGAGAATGATAAAACAAGGAGACTTGATCAAAAAAGAGTTTATATTTATGTCAGGATTCCCTCGCCTGCCTCCAGAGGGAGCTCTGGATGTTCCTCATCACCCCGATTAGGGATACCTGAGATTGATTCCTGATGCCACACATCTGTGGACCCTGCCATCTATTTAAGGGCACTCATCACAGACATCCGCGTGGAGTCACACCATCCCTTCCAGCCAGGGCACCCTAGTTGCCTGACCATGTTTGAACTTTGTTATTATTTGAACTTTTTAATTTCTGATTTAACCCTGTAGTATCTGCTTTACAGACTTACAGACTTTACAGTCTTATTGATCGTGTTCAACAGTCTTTTTCTTTTCACATTGGCTGTACATTGTGTTTGTAATGCTCAAAATGCGCCCATACGTTGAAAATTCCGTTCCGTCATCTTCCGCTTGTTCCTGGGTCGGGTCGCGGGGGCAACAGCCTCAAACAAGTAGCCCAGGCCTCTCTCACCCCGGCTGCATCCTCCAGCTCACCCAGAAGGATCCCAAGTCGTTCCCCGGCCAGCTGTGAGACATAGTACCTCCAGCGGGTCCGGGGTCTGCCCCTTGGTCTCCTCCCGGTGGGACGTGCCCAAAACACCTCGCCTGCAAGGCGCTCCGGGGCATTCTGACCAGATGCCCGAACCACCACATCTGGTTCCTCTCGACCTGAAGGAGTGGCTCGACACCCCTCCTCCTCCATTATTTCCTGAAAATGAAATATTTATTTCCAAGTTCTTTTGTTTTTATTACGGGATGTAAAAAAGTGATCAAACTGTCATTTTGCTAGATATGCTAAATTAAAAAAAAAATCTAACTTAAATAAATTTAGTAACAATAATGTAATAATAAATTACCAGCAATTATCCATTTTTGGAAGGATGGTGAAGAACTGAGGTTGAATTTATACCTAACCACAGCCTTTTAGTTAAACCAAACAAAGCACCACCCTACAGGATAAAAACTTTTTTATTGCATCAACCACAAATGAAGTTTATATGCATGGTCTTTCCCTACGACTAATCTTGAAAGTCTAAACCATTAGAGGAATGTGTTAATTTGATCAAGTTTAGACTATTGACTGTCTGTAATGGTGCCACACCAGCAGGAGCTGCTGTCGTTACATTTTAGTGAATTTTTCATTTCATCTGCCTGCAGCCAAAGCACATATGACACCTGTAAGTGGTGAGGTGACGCTATGTGATTTAAAGTCTCTGGAAATCAAACTGAGAGTTTTGAGTGGTTGTCGGAGAACAACTTGACAGCTTCGAATTCACAGCTGCCATTCTAGCCGACAGGCAAGCCCAACATGTCATCAACTTTTCACAGACAGGACACTTTTCTTTCAGGGACGCTTCCATTTTTCTCTGCTGGGGTACGTCAGCACATCTCCGACATTACAAAGCCTGGCATATGAAATGTGCCATTTTGTGCTGCCTGGAAAGCACCAATAATATCCCTTCCAACACGCTGCACTATACACCAAGCCATAATCAAAGTTTCTTACTTATTCAGCAATTTAATCACAACTTAGGACATGTTTTTCCTTCTTCCTGCTGTCGAAGTTGAGTAACTTTATAACCAATGAAGCAAAGAGAAACATCACTGACACATTATCAGGAGCTTGAGTTCCGTTCTGGAGATTAGAAAAAAACCTTGAGACGACATTTTTTTTTTTTTTTTATGAATCGTTATCCCGTCCCTCCAGGGCACGGACTAGAGCAGGAAAAAACGGAGTACGCATGCTGTAAGATGAGCACTCCTTGCCACACATTATTACGGGCTGCAGATTGTTAAGTGTCAGCCTCCTGGAGTGCCAAGTGAAGAGGCAACAACAAAAGGCATCTGCAGCACCCGAGCTGAGATTTACAGACAGAAGAAGACCCCGTCAGCAGCAAAAGTCAGCTGCTCCTCAAATCTGCACACCCATCCTTATTATGCATTTTATTCAAGACAATCTGCTGAAAATAAAGAGACGTCATCTTTTTTGAGCAGCAATTACAAGAGAAATATTAACAGATAGCATATGATGTTTTGTTACTCTATAAGAAAAATCAAATTCAAATTTAGAAAAATCAAAGGCAGTTTGATTTTTATTCCGTTTGTCTTGAGTTTGAATATGCCGTAATTTCACGACCATGAGGCGCACCGTACGAAAAGGCACAGTCTCAGTTATGTGTGCCATTGCTGTATTTAACACACACATAAGGCGTGTTAAATACACGCCTTATGTGTACTGTATGAAAAGGCGCAGTCTCAGTCACACACCGCCTTACAACAACACACACGCAAGCATGCAAATGTGCGTATTAAAAAATAGATCGGGAGGAAGACTGAGTTTGGTTGTGCTTTATTTAAGTAGTAACGATACTAAACAAGCACATTACCGGTAATAGTCTTTATTCAAATCCGTCAAAGTCCTCATCCTCTGTTTCGGAATCGAACAGCTGTGCAAAATCCAACAGAGCAGGTCCACTTCGCTCCTCTCTGTCAAAGTCACTGTCTGTACTGTGCGGCTCCTCAGAAAGGATACCAGCTTTTGCGAAAGCTCGGATAACAGTACCAGCAGACACGTTAGTCCAAGCATTTACAATCCATTGACTTGTCAATGCTTAAATTTCTCGCGGTGGCTCGATTCCCATGTTCCTTCCCATGATTGCCTTCAGCTTAAACTGAGCGTCATAAGCGTGTCTCTTTGCCATTTTCAGGGTTAAAACAGCAATGTTGTGCATACAGCACATACCTTTTTTATACACAATCCACGCTCACACTTCACTCTTAAACGTTCTCATGCCTTTTCTTTCAGGTCCGCCTTGCCTCACGGGCACCGCTTGTTCTCTTAGGTCCGCCTTTTCTCGCACACAAGGCGCACCGCACAAAAGGGCGCACCGCTTATTTTGAAGAAAATCTAAGACGTTTATATGCGCCTTATTGTCGTGAAATTACGGTAGTTATTTTTGCAATATGACTTGAATCTGAATACACTAGCAATACACTTATCTTTATCCAAAGATGTACTGATAAATAAGAAAAAAGGTTTTCGTTAAATTTGTGCACTTGGGGACACTTAAATTCTCAGCCAATCATTTTTATGTGGTGTGCAAAAACTATTGTCTCTGAGTCTGTCATCTCAAACTTCCTAGTTTGGGCAACAACAAGTATTTCTGTTGGTTGGAAGCGCAAACCCAAAACTAAGTCGGGTCCCAGTGCTTGTTCAGTATTCACAAAGAGATGCTGAGTTTACAGGGCTAGAAAATCTTCCAAAACATCTTTCATCATGTTGACACCAAAGGGACCCTAACCTGAAATCTGACAAAAAAAATAAGTGACACAGTAATCTGACACAGAAATAAAGTGAACTAGAAATGTGCTGTTTTAGATAAACAGCTGCTTGATGACTTGTAGTCATCGAGTTTTGCTGAAAATGGACTCCATTACCATCATGCTTAGTGCCTACCGGGCATGCGCACTGTGGGACTCTGCTCTGTGGTTCAAACGCACCCAAAATAAACACATGCAGCCTTTTAAAGCCCTACATAAATAAAATCTACTATTATTTCTGAATCATTTCCGTAAATCAGTCCTTTTTTTCTCCATGCCAGCTCGTAAGTATGCACACACACACATACAAACTCACTGTTAGTTGGCACATGCATAATTCGGTATGTTCCAGATACTCAGAGCTGTAATTTATTAGGCGTAACATAATTTAATTTACCGCAGTTTTAAAACAACCTAAGAGTTATTTTCAGTCTTTCTAAAAAATTCCATTGCATTGGATTGAGAGAAAATCCTGACTTTGGCTCGGTGGAACGGCTATAGTGGGAATTGAACTAGCTCGAGTTCAATTTTGGAGGAAGAAATTTTCTAAGTTTTAATGCTAAATTTATAGCTGTAGAATAGAAACTGATGGACCTACGGATGTTTTTAAAACTTTTGAATCACTGAAAAATAAAAACACATTTCTCACTCTATTTTGGCAGACTGAGGGTCTTTACCTGAACTTTTTCAGTTTTTAAACAGTCACATCTTGAAAGTAGTGACACTAATCTTAAAATTGTTGGACCAGAAGAGAGACAAAATTCTTATGAGCATTTGAAAGCTAAAATTGTGTTTGTACATAAAAAAGTATCTTGAGTTATTGTTTTTTTTTAAGAACATAAATTTTTGAGGGGAAAATGTCCAAAATCCTTTCCAGTCAATTGGGGGAAAAATGACTAAAATTACAATATTACAAAAACTAAGCAAAAATGTAAAAAATCTGTATAGTAGGCTGGATGTCCCAACAAAGCCAGTCGTTTTGAGACCTAACGCTCAAAAATTGATCAATCCTAAGTGGGATCAATCCAACCATGTCGTCAACTGGGTCAGAGTAAGATTCGCTCGACTCCCCGTTTTGCATTTAATCATTCGTGCTGAAGGATGCTTAGGTCAGTGTGGTGTTACGGTTTCAGTCCACTAGTCCAACTTAACCTTGCTTTGGCACACCGCTTCCAAGCAGGCCGAAGGTGGCTAAATGAACTGCATCCAGGCAAGTAGAAACCTATATCAAGCAGTGGGATTTCTTATGGGATCAGGCGGGATTAACGTTCCCTCGGTCGGGAACCAGCATCAGCCAATAACATTTCGTGGCCATGCCGATCTCCAATCACATCCCACCACTTGTTCTCCATGACAAGTAGAGAAAATGTGCTAATAGCAAAAACAAATTTATTGTAACACATGCGAGTCACATTATGTTCTCAGTAGAGGGAAAAAAAAAATCCAATGGTATTTAACAATGAAATCCAAACAAGAATGAACAGATTTTTGGAACTGCTTCCACATTGTTGTTGATAAGATTCTTTTAGTCACGTAGCTTTCAAGCAAGCCTTTTCTATGTTTTCTGCGCTGGTCAAACAGCTGATAATTTGTATGGATAACAGTTTTTATACAATAACCCACTGACTTCGTTTGACACGCTCAGAGCCTAGCCAAAATCGTATATATCACATTACATTTTCCACCAGTCCAGGAAAGTTAGACATTGGTTTCTGGTAAAATTCTCTTACTTGCTAGTCTATTTCATCTCTGTGTTCTGTTTGGTTGAATTCAGGGTTATGCATAAAACTCCATTTGCATCTCTTTGGATTTCAAAACAGCATTTTAAATTAAATAAGTGTGTAGGAGTGTGCCTTGGAGTGTGTCTATGGAGATGTACAGAACAAGAGTTTTATTGAACCATCTTTATTGATCTTTTAGTTTCTTTTATTACGTTATGTTCTTGAAAACAAATTTTGTTCTAGTTTTGCAGACAAAAAAATGAAAGAACGGAACTCATCTGTACCTTAACACATTTATTATTCTCTCTTGTTTTTCATATTTATCCCTAAAGCTGGCCCGGCTGTGTATAGATAGATGTTGAACTGATGTGGTCCAGCTTGCTTTCAATTCTTTTTCAGATTTAGCTGCAGCTCCTGACTGTGTTTACAACCCCCATAAGCTGAAACAATATGAGACAAGCTGTCTGGGCAAACTGGAGCTCATATAATAAGCTGCAGAGACTTGGAGAAGCTTGCCTGAGGTGCAAGCTGCTGCCATATCAACCACTTTGTCTCACACTTTTTACATCTGCACAGATTTCAACAGCAAGATGTAGGGGTTTGAATTACTTGACGCATAATACAACCATTTTCTTTCTGGAATACCGAGATGTTTCCTGAATTCTGATTTCATATGCGGAAAAAACATTTCTATTATTGTTGAGATGAATGAATCTTCTAGCTCCAGGCAGACTGATGTAGTTTCTGAACGAGAAAAAAAAAGTGAAATATTCACATTTTAAAGAGATTAATGGACGTATTTTATACCAAAATGTACATATGATGTTATTGAGATCATTTTACTCTTGGGATCTCACCAAGAGTAACACATACGACCACAAGGAGCTCTCACCATATGCAACCATAAGGAGTTCGTCTGTTAACCAAGGAAAACAAAATCATCCAGAGGATGTGATTTAGTTGTTTGATAAAGTCTATCATTTTATTTTGATGAGTAAGTAAAACTTGCAAATGAACATATAATATAAAATGTTCTTTAAATAACGAAAAGTATACATAACCTATACTTTTTCTTCTTTCAGCATTTCCCTTCAGGAGTCGCCACAGCAAGTCAGTTTCTTCCATCTAACCCTATCTGCTGCATCTTCTTCGGTCACGCCAACTATCTTCATGTCTTCATTCACTGCATCCATGAACCTCCGCTTTGGTCTTCCTCTAGGCCTCTTTCCAGGTGGTTCCAAACCTAGCATTCTTCTCCCGATGTACTCTCTCCTCTGCACATGTCCAAATATTCTGTTTGGCCTCTCTGACTTTATCTCCAAAACCTCTAATATGTGCTACTCCTCTGATCCTGTCCATCCTGGTCACTCCCAGAGAAATTCTCAGCATCTTCATCTCTGCTACTTCCATCTCTGCTTCCTGTCTTTTCCTCAGTGGCACTGTCTCTACACCAAACAGCATAGATGGTCTCACTGTGGTTTTGTACACTTTTCATTTCATTTTAGCTGAAACTCTTCTGTCACACATCACATCTGATACTTTTCTCCACTCGTTCCATCCTGCCTGCTCATGCTTCTTCACTTCTTTTCCACACTCTCCATTGCTCTGGACTGTTGATCATAAGTACTTAAAACCAAGATATGGTAGCTTAAATGTGTTTCCTAGATGGCTTCAGCAGACCAGTTAACTTTCTGATTGCTTTTTTCCCCCACTTTACCCCCTCTTCAGTTACAAGATGCAGACCCCAGTAAATTACATTTAAAAACTAGAATCCATCAACTAAATTTTTTCATACTAAAATTAATAGAGCTGTTGTCCCTCCAAGTCAAGAGGAGCCAAACAGAGTTGTTCAGTCATCTGGTTATGATGACTGAAGTTCAGCTCTGGTTCCATTGAGGGAAAACCCGAGGGTATATGTAACCGGAGGAAACATGTTAGCAGCTCATTTAGCTGATTCTGGGATCTGGATTTGGGCAGGGTTAGGAAAGTCTGATCTTCCCTGCTAAGGTTTCTGTTTCTGCAATCTGACCCAACCTACTGTAGGGGATAAGAAGCGATAAGTGAGAACAAGTTGGCTAATTAACAAATGACCAATGTTGGTGCTGATTTCTTGGTAACTCTTGAAAAAAATAACAGAATTTTAGATTTTTGCTCAACATTATTTCATCACACAGTCCAGACGTGCATATTTTTGATTAGACTATTTGTGTCTTCCAGGAATTTTTTCAAGATAAAGGCCACTGCAAACTAAATCCAAAGTTAAAAATCCCTACATCTGTTTGCATTTGACTCCTGACTCCTTGTGGTGTGTGTTCTGACTTTCAGGAACATGAAAGCAGCACCTGCCAGGTGTGGACTCTAGCGGAGGTGCTTCAATTTTGTCCTTCACAGTTTGTTAAACAATGGAAGGTGCTGCGGGTTAATTTCACCATAAACACCACTAGCTCATTTCTACATGCTTCCGAAAATGAGAGCATGCGGCAGCTGTAACAGAGGAGTGATTTGCACGGCTCGGATGGGGGGCTGCAGAAACAGCAGCTAAGCAGCGGCTGTGTGGATAAATTCTGACTGGAGGACATAACGGTGGGCACAAAGGGACCTGGCGCCTCCACAGGAGAGGTACTTAATGTTAATACCTTCATTTATTTCTGCGCAGAGTGCCGGCGGAGGAGGAAGGGCTCCAATAAAAGCAGTTTTTACCTGCAGCTGCTGGCAGGCTGCTAATAAAACTTTGGCCATTTTGATCTATTCACTGCATTAAAATGGCACTTCCTCATTGTATGAGGCATGCACCTCTTGCAGGCCTAAGCAGTAACAGTATATTACTCCTCCACAGTGGCAGTGGGGATTATCAGCCAATCAGCAGCTCTAATACAGTATGTGTATACTGCTAAAGACTGAGCTTTTATTCCCCTCTGCAGGAACAAACAAAAAAAGTAGTTACTTAGTTTCCTCCAGTACTTTATCATTTTTTATTTCAGTTAAAAAAAGAGTTTGTTTGGATGAATAAAACATTTATAAATATTTTTTTCATTTGGTGATTTTCTAACGACATTTTTGATGGATAGCATTTATTAATAATCATTTTGTGCTCTAAGGGTTTTTTTTTCCTAAATATCAAAGAGGTTGAATAAAGGTTGTTAAAAATGAGATTTGCACATGTTCAAATTATCAGCAGAGCTTCTGGGCCATCAAGAGTGTGTGCAGAGATTAATGAAAACTCAGTTGTTGCACACAAAAATGTGTAAAAGCTGCCTTTAAATGGAAGACAAGGCTGAGCAAGACAAGACTTAATGCTTTTGTAATCAAAATGTAACATGCACTTTAATGAGACAAACAAACACATCTATCTGTTTATCTATCTTTAGAGGAATCTGATAAATAGTTCAATGAAAATAATGAAGATTAAAGTTTGTTAGTCCTGTTTTTGTCAAGCAGTGGGGGATTGTGCTAGGGAGGGAGCGAAGGGAGACGTTGGTTCAGTGGTAGAATGTCATCTGTAAGTCTCTAAGACTGGTAACATAGTAGGCATGACCTGCAAGAAAGCAACCACTATATAACTTAGTTCTAATTTACTTGGGTTTTCTAGTGCATGAGATCATCCTATCAGACATGTCAAATTGTGTCACGATGGTGGTGAAGGTAACGAAGTAGGACCCAGATCCATGGCCAGTTTTAACAAGTTTATTGTGGAAGTGCAGAACCAGAGGTAGAGCTCGGCTGGAGAGTGACCAGAAAGTTGGAGCTCTGCTAGACGAGGAACCAGAAGGTTGGAGCTCTGCTGGACGAGCTGACCAGAAATACGAGCTCAGCAGGAAGGCAGAATGCACCAGGAGCCAGAGGTATGAGCTCAGCAGGATGGCAGGACGCACCAGGAGCCAGAGGTATGAGCTCAGCAGGACGAAAGACCATAGGTTAGGAAAGAGGAAGTGTTCCGAATTGAGGAAGATCATGACAAATTATTTTTCTCAAGTATTTACCAGCTCTATTTCTACTCTTCCTTCCATATTGGTGTTTAGTTCAGATAAAAAAAGTAATATTGTGCAGAGTTGAAGCAGTTTGTTGAGTGAACAGACAAAATGGGGCGAAAAAACAGGTAAAGCTTTGAGTTTGAACATGTGTTTGAGGGGATTTAACCGGGAAGTTTGACTGTTTGTGTATGTGGGGCTCTAGATGATTCAGGTGGTGTTCTTTTATTCAGAGGGATCTAATAGATAGTCGGATGAAAGCAGTGAAGATAAAAGTTCTGTTAATGGTCTTTGGTTGGGCAGCAGGGATTATGTGAAGCAAATATGAATCTAAAACCCATTTTTGATTCTTCATGTTTATTTCATGTTTAGTTTTTTCTCATATGTCCGCCTGGACCCCCAGAGCTTCGGGGCTGGTCTTCTACAGGCTATAAAAAAGCCTGAACATGAGCTCTCTGGCGGTATTTTATCGCTCAGGTTAATGGTAATCATCTTCAACACTTTTTTCTATAAACTATTTTTACAGCTGGTGCTCGGTTCCCAACTGACTTCACACACGCATACTCTTGTCTTAATTCCTTCATAAACTCTTGATGGAGTTTCTTATCAGTCCACAAATGTGTCCACATCAGTTGTACAGTATGAACTGATCTTTCTCTAGGAAATTGTCTATGTTCTCATTAAAAGTTAAAGCAGCTTGGTTAAAACTCTCCAGGGTTGTTTTTCATACCGCCTTCTTGATTTAACAATACTTCTAAAATCTATGCATGAGGAGTTCAATTCTAACAGAGAAACCAACCAGGTTTTCATCAAAAAGTGCATTTAAAAAATGAAATTCAATTTCTCGTATTACTATTTTTATCTTGTAATTATTTTTGCTTTGTCTTCTGAACTGCTTGTTCCTAAGATGGGCATCGCTGGGCTGAGGAGTCCCCTGTGTTACCATCAGGATGGAGAACATCTACTCATCCCCGTACTGGACATCTCCGGGCTGAGGAGTTTCCCGTGGTTCCATCAGTATGAAGAACATCTATTGACTTCTTTAGATATTTAGCTGTAGAGTAGAATAAGCTAATATTCAAACAATAATCTTTGACACATTGGTTGCTCGTCCCGGGGGAGGGATCTCTCTTTCATGTGGATCCCCACGAGGTTTCTTATTTTTTCCCCACTGATCGGTTTTTTAGAAGTTTTTCCTCACCGTGAAGGACAGTCTAAGGGCAGAAATGTGCTAGTCTTGTTTATTTAGCATTTGTTACTTATTTTTCTTGCTGTGTATTTGTGTTAATACATTCCTCTTCTTCTTGTGAAGCCCATTGAGACAGAAATTCTGTGATTTTGGGCTATACAAATAAAATTGAATTAACAGTGTTGCAGGGGGTGCCAGAGCCTATCCTGGCTGATTTGAGGTGAGAGGCAGGGTAAACCCTTAACAAGTTGGCTGTCTGTTGCAGGTCCATCGACACATACTTATTCCCAGCGACAATTTCATAGCAGTTATTCAGAGTGGGAGGAAACCAGAAAACCCACATATACATAAGGAGAACATGCAAACTCCACCCAGAAGGCCATTGTTTCAAGCCTCACCCCCACTTTGGGATTCGATCCCAAACCTTTTTGCCCTGAAGCCATCGTTATGACCACTGCACCACCGTGCAGCCTCCTATAATTTGTATTGAGTGAATGTACGTTTTCATTAGATAATTCATTGTAGGTAAACTGTTGTAGAAAATAAACCATTCCACGTTCTGAGCCGTCATCTTATTCTTAGCTTCCAAACTTCTCATTCCACAGGCAGGGTTTGCTCCGCAAAATCTTATTCTGAATCAGAAGCAGGTCTCAGCAGAAGAAAACCGAAGCGGGATAAGAATAATAAGTGAACATTGCTGCAGCCTGCTCTCTCTGCTGTAAACTGCTGGTTCCACTTAGTTTCATTCTCTGTAACACCTGCTGCTTTTAATTCCTCAGCGGTGCAGCAGGAGGCGTCACTTCCTGAGCCCACCCTGTCATTTGGCTGTTTACACCTGCAGAGTGGATACCCAGCAGCCACAATAATTACACTGTCCAAGATGCATGATGGTGAAAAAAAGAAAAAAAAGTACAAGTACATGTCCAGGTGGTAATCGTTCATCATTTATAATTTGAGAAAAAACCTGCATCAGATATGAACAGACGGCCACCACTCATTTTGTTGTCACATCATCTGGCATTGGCAAGCTGAAGTTACACATGTGGAGAACTCAAGCATTCATGAAATGAAAGAATAAATAAACTTTTATCGTACAGTCAGTGATATTAAATAGAAAGGAAAAAGTTCTTTTAAAGTTTATGGACACTATAGTGTCTAGCTGATTTGGGGGTTTTCAATCTGTTTTGTGCATTTTGTAACAGCGGTTTCACATACAACATGGAATTAGGACTTTGCTATTTGAGACAAGAAAATAATTAAGTTTAAGTATTAGAGTTTAAGTATCTCGGGGTCTTGTTCACGAGTGGGGGTAGGATGAAGCGGGAGATCGACAGGCGGATCGGTGCGACGTCAGCAAAAACTAGGACGCTGCATCGGTCCTTCGTGGTAAAGCGAGACCCGAGCCGAAAAGCAAAGCTCTCGATTTACAAGTTGATCTACGTTGCTACCCTTACCTATGGTCACCAACTGTGGGTGGTGACCGAAAGAATGGGATCGCGGATAAAAGCGCCCGAAATGAGATTTCTCTGCAAGGGTGGCGGGGCTCTCACTCAGAGATCAAGTGAGGAGCTCTGCCATCCGGTAGAATCTCAGTGTCGAGCCGCTCTTCCTTCAGGTTAAGAGGAGCCGAATGGGGTGGTTCGGGCACCTGGTCAGGATTCCCTTCCGAGCACCTCGCTGGTGAGGTGTTTCGGGTGTGTCTCACCAGGAGGAGACCAAGAGGCAGAACCCGGACCCTCTGGAGAGACTGTGTCTCACAGCTGCCCGGGGAACGACTCAGGATCCTTCCGGGTGAGCTGGAGGAGGCAGCCGGGATGAGCGAAGCCTGGGCTTCCCGTCTGAGGCTGTTGTCCCTGCGACAAGGCTCCGGATGAGAGGAACACGACGGAACGGAAAATAATTCAAAATCTTGAGGTCTTTTTTGTCTGTGAGGATTGTAAGAAGTGGTATTCATGAGCAACATATACATCGCAACGATTGTTCCTGATTAAAACTGGCGCAAAAAATCAAAGATCTTTCATTTTTACTCGTTTCCAATGGTCATCTGTTAAACTCGGGTACAATTCAAATTGCGAGACGTTAAGTTTTTCGTGACCAAACTCAGGAATCAAGCTTGTGATTCTCAAAGTCTTTAAAAATCAAACAGTTCTTTGTCAAAGTTCCAACATTCTTTTTGTTTTTAACTGCTGATATGTTCCACGGTCTAGTTGTTCTACGTCTGTTATTTATTACATTGTTGGTTTCTTTTTCAGGACATGCCAGATGCTGTTCATGATCAGCATGTGTGCACGCTAGCTTGGATTGATTTTACATCTTCTTCCAATGTAAATGCTTATTTACTTTTTTTTCTTGTAGACAGCTGTTTCAGTTTCATCTCTTGAGCATTAAGCTGTAACATCCAGTTTTTGTTTAGAAAAAAGAATGGCCATTGAATTGACTGTGACTCATCTTCCAAAGTGTTTTTCTTTTTCTCAGCCAAGAAGACAGCCAGTTGGTGAAGACAATCTTACCCTTTTGAGCACCTTGATCGTGTAGTCCTCTAAACACAAGACATCAGCTTTGATGTAAATGGTCTCTATTGATATTGGAAACATAAAAATACCCTGCACATACAGAATATATCTAAAAATCAAGACTCTCCACCCCTTCTCTTTTGGAAGTCAGGTTGTTCCTATCCACTAAGAACTCTTCAAGTTTTAGATCAACGTTGTAATGATATTCCAGTCCTCCAAAGGCCTTCTCAAAAAGGAAACTTTGACATGATGATGGATGACAGACTTAAACAGTGATGAGAAGTTTACAGTTAAGAGATGAAAAACATTGATCCATCTCAGCATATTGCCAATCTGTCAAGGTAAGATAAGAAAGAAATTCTCTTTCGGCTGCTTTGCATAACCAAGGTCGCTTTGTACACCACGACAAAGATGCTTGCATGCTATATTCTGCTTCTGTATGATTGCAACACAAGGCTGTGGCATCCGCTTTGCTTTACAAACGCTGGGTAGCTTTTATTATTCACTTCCGCTGCTTTCTTATCTGTTTTTATTTCTATTAGAGCTCCTTTGTAGTCTGGAGTTCTTTGGTTCACTTTGGAAATATTTGCGCAAATTCTCAGAGACACACAGAAAAAATCTTTCTCCAGAAGTTTAGATCCCACCACTGCCCCGTGGGTGTGACGTAGTGTTAAAGTTGAGTTGATATGAATAGCAGCTCACATGAACGGTCTCAGGATAATTTGCTTTGAATCTGATCTGAACACCTTCAGTCGACCTCTTTTAATACTTACCGTGCCATCTTATATCAATGTAACACAGTGAACAGGCCCAATGCCAAGAATGGATCAATTTTGTTTCAAGTGCATTCGGCTCAACACTACTTCATCCCAAAGTCATGATGGGATATTATATCAAGTTAAGAACAACGACAGCCATACAACATGTGATGCTTTCCAATCTGCCTTAGATTATATTTTCACTTGCAGCATCAATCTGTTCAATACTTCTATAATCTGCACCGGTTGAGAACTATGTCATGATAATTGACTTGAAGATTTTGTGTGTCCTTTATGCAAAGCTTTCCATTGCTCAATATGTTGGACTAATCTATCACGGTTCAAATGATTACTCCTTAACAGAAGCAAAAACGCTCAGTTTTGACTCAGAAAAGTACAGTATAAAATATTTAACACAGAATACAACTTGCCTTACTGGTATGATTTGGCAAAAGTCCTTAGGTGCACTATACAATACAAAAATAAAATACAAAAGAGTTACCACCTCTGAATGGGTAGACCATCCTCACAAGTCTCAAAACTAAGGCTCTGTCCACACGTAGCCGGGTATCTGGTAAAACGAATACATTTTTATCTCTTTTGGCCTGTCATAAGCTTTTCTAGGTCAGAGCTTGCGTTTAGATAAATACTGCCCACTACTGGTCTGGCATGTTCATATGTGCGCTCAGAAGCGTATTTATTCGGGTTTGTGTGATTGCGATTATATCAAAAACGGTTTCATGTGTACGCGAGGGTTTTTCTAAAACAGAGAACAGCGGATATATGTTTTCAAAAATACCCAGCTACGTGTGGAAATGGTCTAAAAAGAAACGTAATTTCAACTAAATGGAAAAAAAAACCTACTTTGCATTGAGATAATTACTTTGGTCCAACTTTTATGATTCAATAAATTTTCTCTGTAAATGTTCAAGAAAAAGGTATTGAAAATCAAGTTTAAAAAGAATCATTAGAACAATTATTAGAAAATAGAAAGCGAAATAATTACAAAAAGTTTGCTTCAAAGGGAAATATTTTTTCCCATTTCAAAAAGTAAATGTCAGTTTTTTCCAAGAAACATGATAAAAAAAAAAAAAAAAAACTGGGAGACGTGGCACCACAATACGTACTTTGTTTCACCAATGTTGTATGCAGTTCTTCTGAGACAAAGTAAGGACAAAGGTCAAGTGTCCAGCTAACTTACGCTCTACCACCTGCAGCACCATGAATAACGTCTATCTGAAGCCAGGTGTCATTCCAACCTTCAGCACCTGTGATGAATAGAGCAGCATATCAGCAAAGAGAAATTCCCAATGTATAGTAAGAGGAAGACCGGGACAGTGTCTGGCCTGGACAGGCGCTCTAAATGCTGGGGTGTCAAGTTCTGGTCCTGGAGGGATGTTGTCCTCAGAGTTTTCATTGTGTTCCTGGTTTAATGTAGGTGATCCACATAATGTGAAATAAGTATTGAATAAGCATTGCTTCTACCCACTTCTTTTCGGTATTCATGAGTGAAATTTAGATGCAAAATTGTAAAGAAAATTGATGGAATGGATATTTTGGTTGATGATGAAGGTACAATTTTGTCTAGTCCTTTTTCATACAGCCCTAGTTTTTTTTTTATTTTTCTTTTTACCGAATATAAGTCTTTCATTCGTTCAAGCAGTCAAAAGAGTTTGGCACGCTGACTCAATAACCTGGATCCGGTATGTAGATGCAAGAACACATGAAACCCCTTCAGGACACCAGCCGTCCAGGACCGAAGTTTGACACCCTTGGTCTAATGCCTCTCACATAGAAGTGTGATCACCTTATTCAAAGCAAACATGCCTATCCAGCAGGGACGGAAAATTGAAACACAGAGGACACACATGTGCAGGCTGTACTTCTGTAACAGCCAGTCAGGAAGTACGGGCGTCTCCCTTGAGGTGCGTCCAACGGTACGGTCATGCATGCAAACTGCAGACAGAACAAAACTTTCACGAAGAAAAAAAAAAAAAAATCTCATAAAACCTATAAAAAGAAAAAAACTGCAGTAAATGAGCACTAATCTAAACTTTAGTTTGGTATAATTTTGTATTCAAGAATAATGCTTGTCTGTCTTTGAATATTAGTTTTAAAGCCCATCATAAGGTAAGCAATTCTGCAGCATAAATGTGCTCTGTTCACACTCGATACCAATAGGGAGTGCCATTCTTGTGTACTTAATGCTCCAAAATAAGATAAAAGAATGTGCATGCTGCATTCCATTTATATATTTTCATTTTGAGCGATGTCCACAGGTTTAATAGTTTACCTGCAACTCACGGCCATTAGATTGATTTTCAAACTTCATGAACTCTTTTTCACTTATAGTCATCGTTCAGGACTTTTAATTAGTTTTTACTTTCATCAAACACAAATATTTTATTTTTCTTTCTGTATATGCCAAGAATTTTCTGAATTTTGACGTTTCTTTTCATTCAATAAACCTTGAAGCGTTAAAAGACGTTACAATATCAGATGTGTTTGATGTATTTTTCTACTTCTCAGTTGGGAAAAAGTAGATTCTTTCTTTCTGCTATTTTTCTCTGAAAACAATAAACAGCGAACAGCTTCGTCCAGATGCAAATCGCCTCATTAACTCCACAGCCGAAATCCATTCTGCAGCAGGCGAGAGCAGCAAATGTGAGGACGGGGGAAGATAGAGAAGCACACACACACAAACAAATTGATAAAACATCTGCCGGTTTATCCATCTGTGCCGCAAATGGAGAAAGGAAAGAGACCAAGAGATGGAGGAAAGATGAGATGGCGCTCTGGCGCCCACGTTAACAGGTAGGTGTGAGCATCATAATGAGGGCAGGCATTGGATAAAATATGTACTGTTGATTCCAAATCCTTGAGCGAACCATTAACTACCACAATTGCTTTTAAAAAATTCTCAGCTTTCTACTACTCTAAGAATTGATATGAAGTGTGAAATAGGTATAAAACACCAAACACTTCTCTGTGATTTGTTGTGCTTCTATATGATTCAGACCTTGATGTATCGCTGCGCTTCCACCCTTCATTTTCCCATCTTGTCTTAATGATGCTCAGCTGAAGTAGACAAAAGCCTCTGGGTCACCAGAGGAAAATATATAACTGAATCGGTGAAGATTATCCTTCTGCTAAAAGGAGATTATCTCGTTCTGCTGGCACAGTGCATGCAAAATACTTCAGTCTGGGTATAAAGTGCTTCCAGTGACATAGAGACAAAGACATCAGAGGCTGCCTTACTTAAAATTGTAATATGTCAAATGTTTTGTCAGATGGACAATGCATTTATAGGAAAACATCAACAAAGATTTTCGAGGAAAGCTGTGCGACATGCTCGAGGGACTATGTGCCACTTCTGGCTTGAGAACACCTGTGAGAAAAAAAACATGTGAGCTAGTAAATATGGTCACAGAGAGGGAAATCTGGGTTTACCTTTTTAGGCTGCTACCACTGTGGATTTACCTTTGATAAGCAGAAAATCTCCATAAAAACTGCCAAACCCATTCTGTAGGTCAGAAATTACTTCTGCACGTTTGTTCCTGGAGCCCTTGAAGGTTGTGTATTCACAATATGTCTCAAAGTATTAACTAGCAATTTTGAAACCTAATTAGGTTTGGAATACACACTGTCTTGTAAAAGTGTAAATTTCCTCCAGAAAAGACAAGCTTTTTTTTTTCTTCCAACAAATCCAATTAAACAGATATTCCCATAAAACAACACAGCAAATTTTTACCATCTGTGTTGCTGTAGTAACATCCTCCGTACTCTCATTTAATGAGGGCTTTTTAAACTCAGTGGGCCTGCCTTTGGGCAACACTCAGAAAGAGATGTAAAAATATTTTTAATTTTCTAGCTTGAATTTTTTTTCCCATTCTTTTGTGCCTTTAAGCAAATAATAATATTACAAGAATTTTTGTCGTTTATCTTTTTAAATTTAGATTATATAAAGCAATTTAATGACATTTAAAACAACTACTGGCTAAATTTGCTGCCGCCCAGGCAAAATTTTTATTACCCAAAGTGTAACTTATTTTATGCAATTTATCACCTTATTTTTTGCTGTTAAATTACCGCTTTGCCTGCGTTTATTTTGATATACGCTTCAATGACAGCCCATTACCAATCTATATTGTTTAATGAGACATTGTTGCACACTTTGCAGCTGCAATTCAGCTGTTCTAGGAAAGGTTCAGGAGTGCACAAGGAGTAGACAAGAAGGTCTGACTCTCAAGTGTTATAGTTCCCGATCATTGCCCAGAACAAGATTAATTTATAAAACTTCTGCGTCTGCACATATGATTACTGACAAGGAGGGAGGACATGTTTTTATTACTCTTTTTTTTTTCTTCCTGCGAGGAAACTTCTCTGATTGATTCACTGAGAGTCGAGCCTTCCGTGTTGCAGCACATCCGGTGGTAGGTTATGGTCACAAATAAATAGCAAGAAATTATTCGTGCATGCCCCTGTACCGACCCCAACTGTAATGAAAACGCTGGATATGTTGAAGTTTAATTTTTAAAAAGAGAGTGAACCCTCAATGTCTCTGTGAAGGGGTTCGCACTGGCGCGGTGGTTAACGCAGCGGGCTCACAGCATGAAGGTCAGGTTTCGAATCCCAGGTGGAGACGAGGTTTGGAACACCCCGCCTTTATTTTTTCGTTCGCGCGGACCGGAGTTTCGCGGGTTCGCGTCCCACAAAGAGCACGTCTAGGGTCCTTGGAGAAGACACCTAACGCCCGCTTCTCCCACCATTGGCGCCGTCGAAGGCAGCCTGCTGCGGTGTAAGGAGTGCAGCACACAAATTTCCCCAGTGAGGCATGAATAGAGTATTTTTTTTTTTTTTTCTGCAGGGAGTTTGCGTATTCTCCTCATGTATGCTTGGGCTTCCTCCTGGTGCTCTGGTTTCCTCCTACCCTCCAAAAACACAAATGGTTAGTTGACTGGCTGCCATGAAATTGTCCTTAGCAATGAGTGTCTGTAGCCCCGCAACAAACTGGCAACCTGTTCAAAGTGTAACCTGCCTCTCGCCTTGAATCAGCCTGGATAGGCTCTGGCACATCCTTGGCCCCATCAGGGAATAAGTGGTTCAAAAGATGAATGAATGAACGTCTCTGTGATGGTTTGTTATTCTGTCCCACTATGTATAGTGCATGCCCTCTGTGTCCATCATCCATGACAAAGGTTCATTGAGCAACATTTCCTCTCACATACTGTCGTAGATATTCAAAGCATCCTCGTTGAAAATATTGCATTGCACGCCCCTATTGCTCCAGACCACCTGAGAGATCTGAGACTCACCAACGAATTTCTCACTGAATTATTTTCTTGGGGGACAAAATTTATTTTTATTTCAGAAGAAAGTCATTTATCTTTTTGTTGCTTGTGATAAAAGTAACTGAGGACAGTAGAAAATACTCACCATAAACAGATTTTTTTTTTTTACCTGTTTGATGTAGTTTGAATAAAGTCACTTACCTGAGGGCATGTTTGACAGAAACTCCACAGAGGCAGCATGAAAGGGCTCGGTTTTGATCCCTCTAAATAGCTCCAATTACGTGGAATTATTCACATGCAAATTTATAGAAGAGATAAAAGGGGATAAATATTATTTTAAAGGAGTAATTATTCTTTAGGAGTCAAACTATCAAACTCAATAGATGCAGACTTTAAGAATCACCGGGTTGAGTCTGCTTACCAAATGCACCAAGAGACCTCCAGTTATCTTTTTATAGAGTGTATGACCAAAGAGGACCTTTCTTTACAGCAGAACCCAGCTATTTTCTATTACAAATATCTCCTCCAGCAGCTTTTATAATTATGAATGCAGCAGAGGTAACAAGGTTATGCATTAATAAAGCCAAACAGACGTTGCGGGGAGAAGGTCGGGACAGATAGAAATGCTGGACTCTAGGACATCAGAATGTTTTGCTATTTCTATACTATTTTATTTGCATTTTTCTCTTGCTCTGGATTATCATATGAACTTTAAAGTATCACATTTAGAAAGGAAACATGCTGGTCAAGATTTTGAAAAAGAGACAATTTGGAAAACGAAAGAATAGTATCTCATCTTCGTTCCTCAGAAGACAATGTGATTTGACAATGAGTTTTACATTTCAATTTTGGTTTTAGCTGGTAGACAAAACTAACTATGTGTTGTGATGTGGAAGAAGGAGGACCTAATTGCCAGACTTCAAATAAGGTTTATTAACTCAATTCAGGAAAGTCTGTAAAGCAAGAAGCATAGGATTAACTCAAGGTTTCAAAAGTCCAAATACTAACAAAGCTCAAACATGGTCAGGCAACCAGGGTGATCTGGCTGGAAGGGATGGTAAGGCCCAACAGGAAAGTCTGGGGTGATTGCCCTTAAACTGATGACAGGGTCCACAGATGTGTGGCATCAGTAATCAATCTCAGGTGTCCCCCAATCAGGGTTATGAGAACCATCCAGGGCTCCCTCTGGCAGCAGGTGAGGGATCCTGACAATATGACAGGATGTTCTTAACATTATATAGAAATGAAAAGAAAAACTCGGCGACACTTGTTTGAAGTACAGAGGACGGTGGGGGTGACCGTGGATCCGGTGGGTGGTGGAAGGCGGGGGCAGGTGGTTTTTAGCCGGTTACGTATTGGGCACATGGGATTAAATGAAACGCTCAAGGTTCTGGGTAAACATTTGGATGGGTGTTGTGATTTCTGTGGGGAGTTGGAAGTGGTTAGTCACGTGGTGTTGTCATGTAGGAAATATGAGGAAGAGAGGCTATGTTGGGGGTGCTGTGGAGTGTTGGGATGAGGCAGGTGAGTTTGAAGGAGGTGTTTTTGTATGGACGTCAGGGGAAGGGTTTTGGTGCTCTGTACACTTTTTGAAGGTGTGCAGGGTTATTGAGGAGAATCTGAGGTCCATGGGAGTCAGTAGGTGGCGTTAATGCACCCTAGTTGGTGCTTCACGCCGCAAACCAAAGAAGAAGAAAAGAAAAGCTTGTTTTTATTGTAAACAAATACAACCTCATCTTTTAAATGAATACAGATGTCAGTGTGCTGCATTGCAACTTTATTTCCTGCAAAAAAACTTTTCTTTTTCCTTTGGCTTTGTTTTATCAGTGCAAACACAGAAAAATCTATCTGAAGTAGGTTCTGCTCACATTTTGCTGCTTTCCCTCCTCAGTAATTAGACCAAGACAATGTACTAAATCAATTCACAAGTGCTTGTCTGGAAACTGAACCACTTGAGGAGCCCGATACGCTTACGTGTTAGGCAGAGAAACAACCATTATTCTGTGATCAATCCTTCCAAGAGTATCAACTTATCCCTACCTGCTGGTTGATACCCCTTTATTTCCTTTCTGTTTTGTTTTTTTATTTTACTTCCTTTACATTAATACAGGTCGTTGGTTACATCTGAAGGGTGAATGGCTAGTTATGCTTTGCCACTTAAGATACTAGAGCTGCACAATATATTGGAAAAAAAAATCACAATGAGAACGAGATCGTGGATACAAGCGTCAGAGATGAGCTTCCTCCGCAGGGTGACTGGCTTCTCACTCAGAAATCAGGTGAGGAGCTCTTACATCCGGGAGGAGCTCGGTGTCAAGCCACTCCTCCTCCAGGTCGAGAAAAGCCAAATGGGGTGATTAGGGCATCTGGTAAGGATGCCTCCCGAGCATCTCGCTGGTGACGTGTTTTGGGCGCTCACACTGGGAGGAGACTCAAAGGCAGACCCAAGATACGCTGGAGAAACTATGTCTCACAGCTGGCCAGGGAACGACTCAGGATCCTTTCGGGTAAGCTGGAATATATGCAGCTGGGCAATTGGGAAATTTGATAATTAATCAATCATTTTTTAACAAGGACCTTTACAAGAATTGTAAAACAATTCTTATATAAATTGTTTCGTGCCATTGTGTTTTTCTTATCTGGAGCTGCGTTATGGGCGGCAACAGCCTCTGACAGTAAAACCAATTGATCCCTTTGTACTTCTCGTCTGGCCAATAGCTACAATGTTCACTAATCCTCTTTCAATTCACACAAGTTTTCTTTGGCCATATTTGTGTGCTCCCTATTCACAACAACAACAATCTGAAGACACAAAAAAGCAATCCTTTCAATTTAAAATATCCTTGCTAAGAGACGTAAGCTTCCTCTAATTCAAGTATGTGATGCAGATCTCCCAGTCTGAGCAGGCACAGCAGTGGGCGACCATGAGTAGGAAAAAATAAGAATCACAAATACAAGCTGACAGCAAAATTATCTGTAGGGAATACGTTGAGATATTTGATGTACAAAGAAGCTTGATCATGGGAAGCTCAAAATGCAAGGGGAAGAAATTTGAATTCTATCATAAATTTAGCAGGTGGCTGCTGAAGAAAGCATGGAAATTGTGATTTCTCTCTCACACTGTGACTCACTCTGTGTTTTTATCAAAATCCCTGCTTGAGTATTTTGAATGAGGGGGAAGCATAACTGTGGCAGCTCAAAGAAGCATTGAGTAATACAATATTGATGTGAAAAAAAATGAAGATTTCTAAGTATTAGTCTGTGAAATACTACATTTTAACGGAATCATTAGAATAAAAGATATTAAACCTATTTTCATAAATTTGACCTATGCACTAGAATACATCCTGATGAAAATAACTGATCTTTCTTGCAGGTTTATTAGTGGCAGTGAAAATATGTTCCAGTTCAGTTACTTAGTTTTACTTTTGCCGTGAACTACAGATCAAAAGTTTATAAAAGAAGTTCAAAGAACGGTCGACATTTAAAAACCGACTGTGCGGAAAAATAGGCCAAAATAATTCCTGAGCAATGCAGACGACGGGTCTCTCTATTCAAGAGACGTTTAGAAGCTGTCATCACCAACAAAACTCATTCTACATAGTTTGAATTAAGGTGTTTTTAATACTTATTTCCTGTGTAATTACAATTTATTTATCATAACTAAACCTGTTTATGAAAATGTTCTGATTTCTTTGTATGAATTTAATATTTGGCTTGATGGCTACATCTACTGTAAATTTTGTATCAATAGCCCACTTAGAAATCCCCTAACTGACAAAAATGCTAGAGTGTCAAACATTTTTTTCTTGCTGTATGTTGGTTTGAGGTTCAAACTGCAGTGGATGTAAATTTTGAAATTATTTTTTTTTGT
Organism: Neostethus bicornis; assembly: GCA_902685375.1. Lineage (NCBI taxonomy): Eukaryota > Metazoa > Chordata > Actinopteri > Atheriniformes > Phallostethidae > Neostethus > Neostethus bicornis. The sequence continues at coordinate 4,238,518 of CACRXE010000076.1, read as the reverse complement.
ATCTTTTTGTGCTATCAGAACATGTGTCCCAGTTTCAAGTGTCCAGATCAAGAAGAAACACGTTTTATGCTTGACCATACAGATGACCATACAAAAAACATGTATCCATTCCAACCAGGGTGACCTGGCTGTAAGGGATTCTATGACTCAACAGGGAAGTCTGGGGTGATTGCCCTTAAATAGATGGCAGGGTCCACAGATGTGTGGCATCAGGAATCAATCTCATATATATATATAGTATATATATATACTGTATATATATATATATATATATCCATACATACAATTTTTTTTTATTGTTGGGCTGCACAGTGGCGAGGTGGGTGGCACCGTGGCCTCACAGCTAGAAGGTCGTGCGTTTGAGTCCCAAGTGGGGACGAGGCTTGGAACACTGGCCTTTTTGTGTGGAGTTTGCCTGTTCGCTCCGTGTTTGCATGGGTTTTCTCTGGGTACTTCAGTTTCCTCACACTCTCCAAAAACATGCATGCTACGTTGATTGGCCACTGCATGATTACCCCTAGGAATGCATGTGTGTATGGTTGTGTGTGTGGCCTTGCGACAGACTGTTTGAGGTATACCCTGCCCCTTGCCTCGAATCAGCAGGCATTCGCTCCGGCACCACTTGCTACCCCGTTAAGGATAGATGGTTAAGATGTGACTGACTGACTGACTGGTTTTCTTAAAATACTGTTTTAATCAGTAGCAAGACAAGACTTGAAGTCAGAAAAATAATTTACATTTTGCCGGATGAGAAGGTCTGGTTCGATCTGGGGTCATGGCCTCTGCGTAGGCAGTATCTTCTATTCCAATGTGTGAAAATCATTTCTTCATGAAAAATACATCATGTTGATGTGCTTCTGGCCATTTCATGCACCAGTACATTACAGAGTGTTACATTTTAATTTCACCTCAGCTTCAGCCGCATATGGCTGATCTTATATCCTTCTCACTGATTTCCTTTAGATGAGCAAAAAAAAAAAAAAAAAAAACCCGACCTGCAGGAAGAGACCACAAATAAACAACAAAGAAAAAAAAAATACAAACTTACATGAGCAGAACTTGTTGGAATTAATGTCAGAGATGTGCAAATTTCTCCTGATGTGTTCCCTGGTTAGCGGTGAGACATAGTCTCTCCACCTGATCCAGGGCCTATGTCTGGGTCTCGTCTTAGAGAGACATGCCCAAAACACCTCAACAGGGAGGCGCTTCGGAGGAATCCTCACCAGATACCCTAACCACCCCATCTGGCTTCTCTCAACCTGCAGGAGCAACAACTCTACTCCGAGCTCCTCACTTTATCCCTAAGTGAGAGCCCAGCCATCCTGTAGATGAAGCTCATTTCGGCCGCTTGTATTCGCAATCTCGTTCTTTCGGTCACCACCCACAGCTGGCGACCATGGGTATGGTTGGAAACCAGATCGACTGGTAATTTGAGGCTTTGCTTTTTGGCTCAGCTCTTTCTTCATCACGACGAGCCAATGCAGCGTCCTAATCATTGCGGATTCTGCACCGATCCATCTCTCGCTCAACCCTTCCCCCACTCGTACTTTGACAGGTAGAAAAAAAAATTGCAGAGAAACTTTTTGTAGTTTTCTTTCATACAAAAACTTCAGAAAGTCCAATAATATTGCAGAAAATTAACCAAACTTGTGTTCCTAGATTTTGAGAGATTTCAAAGACATTTCAATCTGATTTTACGTTAGAATGTAAAGTGGGCGACTTCTGCCACCACCTTTCTCTCTCTCCTGTTTCAGACTATCAAAAATGCTTTAGTAATAGCTCCTTTTGTCGACATTAATTGACACCATGAAATTTTTTATAATTTATTACCTCAATTTATTCAACAGGTTCAATTGATTTTAATTACTTTAGCAGGCTGTGAACAAGCTTTATTAATAACGCACATTATGCAGGCAGAGATTTATTTCATAAATGAAGTGGCAGTCCTCATTAAGGTTATTTATCATCTATTACTTCTTTAAATTGTAATTATGCATTATTAGACTAATGGCTAAATAGGATGCTTGACAAAAAAAAGTTCATAATTTAATTAACGCTGGGGTGATAATATAAAAAAAAAGACTTTACATGATCTTTTTTTTAATCATTCAATTCTAAACTTTCTGTGAACTGGATTAATGCTTATTTTAATTTCAGAGAGCTGTTACGTAAAGATGCTCACCTACCTGTAAACGGAAAGATGAAACATGGGTTCAGCATGTTGGGTTTTAGCAAGACATTCGTTAAGATTATGGCAGTCTCTAGTTTATACAACCTTTTAACAGCTCCGTTGTCCAGGAAGTCATATAAACCAGAAAGTTATAACACAGGTTCTTGTTTTTCTCTTTGTTGTTCATGGACACAGCATTTTCTTTTGGACTTTGCACCCCATAAAGGTTTTTTTTTTTTTCAGGTTTTTGTTCATGAGACACAGTCCAGATTATAGTTTTGTGAAATTGTGTCAACTGATCTATCCCTGCCAGTTTATAGTTTGCCTGAGCTACACTTCACTGGAGTTTTTTATTTAAACTAGCATCTGTCAGGCTTTTATGGATGTGGAAAGATGTGGAAGGAGGAGGACCCAAATGCAGGACATCAAACGTTATGTTTGTTGAACACAATTCGGTTAAGTCTGTAAAGCAAAGGGCACAGGATTAACTCAGGATTTCAAAAGTTCAAATAATAACAGCGATCAAACATGGTCAGGCAACCAGGGTGACCTGGCCGGAAGGGATTCTAAGACCCGACAAGGAAGTCTGGGGTGATAGCCCTTAAGTAGATGGCAGGGTCCACAGATGTGTGGCATCAGGAATCAATCTCAGGTGTCCTTAATCAGGGTGATGAAGAACATCCAGGGCTCCCTCTGGTGACAGGCAAGGGGATCCTGACAGCCTCAAAGTTTAGTTGCATTCTTTTTTTTCTTTTTTTTTTCTGGGGCTACTTTATCCCCCAAGAAGGATCAGGTATTGAGACAAATGAGTATACCATTGTTCACCTTGATTGCAAATTATGCCACTGTCTTTTTTGCAAGTTTCTTACAAAAACAAAAAACAGCATTTTTCTTTAACATGCTTTCAACTTTTGCTAGAGCAGTCAAATTTCTTCCATGATTATAAAGTTTGTCAGAGCTGCTGATATATGGAGTTTGAAGTTTTTCTCATCTAAACTTTCTATCTGTGTTCTGAGGAATAAACTTTTAGTCTGACTTCTGCCATTAGGCTTATAGAAGCTAATGACAGCCAACCCACCAAAAGTCAGCTCATTTGGCATCGCTCATTACATCGTAAAAAAACCCAAATGTGATTGGTTGACCAGAGAAGATGAACAAGTTTGATGTGTTCATTGATGATTGAATGATTGAATATACTTGAAATCAGAGCATCGTTGTCAAAAGGAATGTCAATCCATCCTATGAATTGACTGCTGTGGTTGTGTTGAATTGCCAATCTAATTGCCGGCTTTCTCTTTCTATGGGGGAAGAGATACATGGAACATATTTACCATGCTGTGATGCACAGAGGATACAGAAAGTCCGAGAGAATGTATCTCATCTCAAAATATGTTCCCATAGCCGAATGTAGCTTTTAATCTTATAGATTTTTTTTTTTTTTTTTTTAGTTCAGATCATGGGGTGAAAAGCAGCAGATCAGGATTTCTTTTGGTTTCTTTCTACTCCGCACAAATCTGTATTTAAATTTTCAAGTAAAACTTTGCAAAATTCTGTGTACTTTAAAAGTTGTCAGGATTCCTCACCTGCTGCCAGAGGGAGGTCCTAATCACCCTGATTGGGTGATACCTGTGATGATTACCAATTCCCAACATCTGTGCACCCTGTCATCTATTTAAAGGGGATCACCCTAGACTTCCCTGTTGGGTCATACTATCCCTTCCAGCCAGGTCACCCTGGTTGCCTGACCATGTTTTGAACGTTGTTATTAGTTGGACTTTTGAAACCTTGAGTTAACACTGTGCTTCTTGCTTTACAGACTTTCCTAAATTGTGTTAATAAACCTTGTTTGATGTCCTGCATTTGGGTCCTCCTCTTTCCACCATCCTTTTTTTTTTCTTTTTATCTTTTATTTTGGTCAAATTGTACATTTACAAATTTACATTTTTCTAAACTTATATTTACCAAAAGGACCGAAAAGGTATCTGCTGAAGCAGATGCTTGTTACGCCGACCTCAAAACCTTGACAAAAGTGGGTTTCTTTTAATTGTTGCTGTTTGATAATCAGAATCAGAATGCTTTTATTGCCATGTCAGTGAAAAACATCAGAGACTAGGAACTTGTTCTGGTACTGGTGTGCAAACATATAAAATAAAAATAAAATAAATAAAAATAATAATTTTTACAAAACTAAGAGTGCTCAGAAGAAAAAGAAAAGTAGTGCAATGTCATAGAAAATAATAGAAAATAATAAAGATAGTGAAGTGACAAGAGGGAGGTGACTAAGAGATGTGGGGATCCAGGTTATAAAGAGTTCATAAGTCCAACGGCAGAAGGGAAGAAGCTGTTTTTGTGGCGGGACGTTCTGGTCCGAATGGACCGGAGCCTCCTGCCCGAGGGGAGTCGCTCAAAAAGTCCATGTCCAGGGCGGGAAGGGTCAGCTACTATCCGATATTATTTTTCTGTTCATTTTGGGGTTGGCTTGATTTAGTGTGTAGACTAGTCGTTGGATTTTATTCTTTACCTGGATCAAGCTCAGGCTGAAGTGTCCTCAAGCAAGAAACTGAACTCCAGATGAAAGACTGATCTGATTCAGTCTTTCACCAGGTTGATTAAAGAAGTACTATGCTTTGAGTCAGTTGTTTGCTCATCTCTCTTTCAAATATTAGTTTGTATATGTCATGTTAATTATTAGCCTGAATTTGCTTTCCAATCATGTGTAACCAGTCAGTTGATTATTAACTGACATCTACAAGACATTTATACCATAAAAGTCTGCATTACTAATTAATTAACAAGGAAATTGAAAAGTATTTGGGTCTGAAAAAAAAATCTGGTTGTTCGTTTGGCAAATGACCAAAACTTCTCCAAAGCTGCCATGTGTTGATCGACTAAGCAAGAGAAGAAGAAAAAAAAAAACAGGCAGTGGGATAAATCACACATCTGTGCTGGTGGTAACAGATGTGACTTTTCATAAAATTCAGCAGGGATGTTAGTTTTGAAACCAAACATATATTTTCAGTGTTAAAAAAAAAATTCAAGCCCAAATGTGAAATTTTAATGAAAGAATGTTTTTTGTGAACGTATTTTGGGTCCACTTTCCTTGTGACAAAATGTTCTGGCAAGAAACTGCAAGAAAAGAGGAACTCTTCGCCCACAGAAGAAGAGCAGTGAAGAAGTAGGAGGAGAAATAATGTAGTGTCAGTGTTAAACGGGCTCAGCAGAGCAACAGGGGCTTTAAAAATGACGATACTTTATCCTTAAATTGTTTTGAGAGCCTCCTGCCTGCCAGGTCATGAATCAGCCTGTCCGTGGCTCCTTCTGGCGCTTCTGGGGACGACTGTGAGGGCAGCAGGGTGACAGGTGAGGCGTCCCGCTGCTGCACCCACATTCCCCCGCCTCCTCTTCATTTAACATTTAATCGAAGCTGCCACCCATACCAATTCTCAGCACAGCTTCCTTCCTTTGCCTTCATTCATCTCTCCAAGCAGAGAGGTGGAAATAAACACAAGTCCCTTCCCTTGTGATGGTTTGTGCTGATCTAGGTTAACAGGTTGCGGCAGAAAATCAGTCTTCCTGTCAAAACAAAGAGCTGGGAACCCCATCCATCACAAAGAGTTCCTCCCGCTGTTCTGTAGAGTACACACACAGAGGTGGAACATAAATCTAAGGATTAGTGACCAGAGACCTGTGGCAGGAAACAGGATTAACATACCTGAGGTATTTCAGCTTTACCTGGGATAGCTTTTTTGACATTTCCTATCCTGGTAAGTAGTACTACTTTGGTGGGTAAATACCACCAGCTTAATTCATTCAGTCTTTATATCCACAATCAGAAAATTTAAAAAACAAATTAGAAGAAGAAAGAGCTCAGCAGGAAAGCAAAGCTCTCGATTTACAAGTCCATCAATGTTTCTGCCCTCACCATGGTCAGAAAATGTGGGTGGTGTCTGAAAGAACGAGATTGTGGATAGAGGTGGCCAAAATGAACTTCCTCGACATGCTAGCTGGGCTCTCACTCAGGGATAGGGTGAGGGGCTCTGCCATCCGGGAGGAGCTCAGAGTACAGCCGTTGCTCCTCCAGGTCGAGAAAAACCAGTTGGGGTGATTCGGGCATCTGACTAAGATGCCTCCCGAGCGCCTTGCTGGGAGGCATTTCAGGCATGTCCCATCGGTAGGGGAACCAGAGGCAGACCCCAAACCAGGTAGAGAGACTACGTGTCACAGCTGGCCGAACACTTCGGGGTCCTCCCGGGTGAGCTGGAGGATCCAGCCGGGTTGAGAAAATTCTGGGTTTCTCATCAGAGGCTGTTTGTCCCCAAATAAGTGGAAGACAATGAAACAGAAATTAGAACATTACATTTCTGAATAGTGAAAGGGTCCAAGCAGATGTGAAAGTTTTAATCTTGAAAATAATAATGCATTTTTATTTAGAATGTACATTATATTTCCAAAAAAAATCTCAAAGCACTACATTATTTGAAGCAAAAATAAAACTCTTCAAAGAAACTCAGCAAAACGTCTTTGAAGATCTCTGAAAAAAAGAGACATTATCATTGGGAGCACCAAAAAAAAAGTATGAATGAGACCATGGAGTGTGACGGTATGTATTTTTCTTTTTCCTACTCCTTTTTGTGCTGGTTTGTAATCAAATAATTACACATGATTGCCTCTGTACTAGCATTAAACAAATCAATAAATAATTAAAATGAAATGAAGTAATTGCAGCAACTAATACAGAAAAACTTAAAACCAACAGGACGAAGCAGAAACTATGTGTAGATGTGTGTTCGTGAGTAAATTTGTGTCAGAAAGCTGGACAGTGAAGGTCATGTTTGAAGATGGGTTCAGACATGGTTGTGCATTTTCAATCTTGTTTAAAGAAAAATTTGGCTGCAAAATGAAAAATACATTCTGATAATTCCGTCTTTGTACAACTTCACACCCTCTCAGTTGCATAAAAAAAAGTCAAGGTTGAGATTTGTTTGAGAGTGATGCCAGACATAGAGCACTCTTTTAGTATCTGTGAATTCTCTACAGAACCATGTCTGACTCCAGGTGTAACGTAATAGATTGAGAAATATTTTATTCTATTTTAAACTAGTATTATGCATGCACAGTGCATGCTCTGCAAACTGATAATGATTGACTAACACCATGCAGACGCACAGCCTTAGGCTGACTAAATGTGCACTTGGGGAAGAACGTGATGTAAACAACTTTCTCAGCCCTTTTGATACTCTGTCGAACCACCTTCCCCAGTTCATAAACATGCAACTAGAGTTTTAGATATTTATTTTTCAGAAATAGTCCCATTTGGATGAGTGTCAGTCCACAATGGAACATGGAACTGGGATGAACCGTTTTGCGAAAGACCTTTCACCCAACACAGAAATGATAGAGGCCTTTCGCTTGCTCTGACAGACATGTAGAACAGCCCCGTCACTAAAGCTACACCAGACCAGCTTCATGGACCTCATACTAAGCAAAAAGTTTTGTTTTGTTTTCTGAACAGCTCATCCCTGATGGGGGTCACTGGGAGTGCCGGAGCCTATCTCGGCTTATTTCAGGCGAGAGGCAGGATACACCATGAACAGATCGCCAGTCTACTACGCGGCCACACACACACACACTCATTCCTCTGGGCATTTTCATAGCGGCCAATAAACCAAGCATGCATAATTTTGGAGGGTGGGACTGAACCAATGAACCCAGAGAACAACCCACGCATACACCCGGAGAACATGCAAACTCCACACAGAAAGGCCAGTGTTTCAAGTCTCTTTCCACCTTGTACTTGAACCCGCTTGCTGTGAGGCCAATGTGCTAACTACTTCGGCGCCAGGCAGCCCAACCAAAAAGTAAAAGTAAAAAAGTAATTTCACACAGTAAAAATACCCAGTTTGGTCATTTTTCAGTCATTAATTGGTTTTGAATTTTATTCTAAAGAACCAACGGTAGGGTCAATAAATTGGATAGTCAAGGTTTTCTTTTGCTCCTCAAGAACATAACGCAGTACGTGACTTTAACTATCTATCTGTTCAAAATTACAATAAAACAACTTGAACAGTATAGCGGAGATTTGAAATTTGCATAATCTGTCCTTTCCAAGGTATGCACATAAAAAGCTAATTAGGTTTGAGGCCTTTTGTAAACCAAGCAACTCCGCTTAAAACAGAAGAGGTTTTGCCTCGTCAAACACATGTCCGAATAATTGGTGCATCTCTTTGCTTTGCAGTAATTGCTGGAACTGAACCATCAGTCATGTTAATAGTTCCACCTGCACGACTTCTGGTTCTGGTCTAGATGTTTGCAGTGTCAGGGGTTCATAAAGCTAATACAGACAGCTTGGTGCTCACAGCTGGTTGAGGACAAATGGTTGACCAGGCAACGTAAACAGTACATTCCAGGAAGAAGGTCAAAACAGGTTAAATGTCAATTTTATTAAAGATATGTTTGATTTTTTATGTGTCTGATAACTATCTGTACTTTGAAGAGGACTTTGACCTTTCTCTACAAACAACCAACCAGGAGCTAGAAGTTGTAGATTCTAGTCGCGACCACGCTTGCTCGGCCCGACAGATCGATACATCATACTAATAAGTAAAATCTGCAAGCGCCAATTATTGTGTGTCATGTTTACCCATGCGAGTGAGTAATCGTCCAATTTAGTAAAGCTCACAGAGGAAAGAGGAGCGAGAGCTTGTTATAAATGGTACATTCACGCATATGCACACACGCACGCACACAGATGAGTAATTAAGATCCCAAAACACAAGTTAATACCACGCCAAGCCCATTAGGCCTGCAGGACTCGGGCGTGTATGCGTGTGCAGGTGAAAAGTTTGGTTTTGCTGACTTCTGTCCCAGAATGATGCTCATATTTCCAGTAAAATGGTTCCATTAAACATCATTCCTCACCAGAGACCGAGAAACACACTGTCTGAATCAATGAAGGAAGACGGTGAAACATGAGCAAAGACTAAAGAAAGGGGTTACTATTGGGTGGAACTTTTCTAAGATACAATAAAAACTTGATATAACTATTACTGTAAACTTTGATCTCCAAAGTTTAATGAACTTTTTTTTTTATTTTAGAAAAATACAATCATTGCCTTACCAATACAATACATTTCTATGGTTGCATGTAAACTAGTCAAAATAAAGCATGGGCAGATAAACGTTTGGTCTTCGAGAGACGTGTTTAATTGAAAAGCGATCGTCCTTTTATACCATTTTTTTCAAAATCAGTTTTGCACACATAAACATTTTAGTGCATCAAATTCGATGACTCGCAGAAAAAAATTCATCCCATATACTGTACATGAAAGCACATTCACGTTGTAATAACTGGTCAATATGATTTTTTCTTTAAAAACATCAAATCCCCAGACTCACTGGAGACACTAACTATTAGCCGGGACACGTCAGGATGCTCCCAGGTGATCTGCATTGTGTGTTTATAAGGTGATGTCTAGGTTGTATAAAGCTGGAAGTATCTAAAAAAAAAAAGTTCCCCCTCTCGTTCTTCAATCGTTTGTTCTTCTATTATCTGCCCTGAAACTGAAATCTTTTTGCTCCACTCCTGTACAGAGGGAGGTCAAACTTGTGTGGATGGTTGGTGGTGGTGACAAAGACGATTCGCTCCAGTGGCTTTTCTTGTGCATCTGAACCTGCGAGCTTGTTCGCGATCAGCCAGCGGCTTGTTTTTAGTAAAAGCCGAACCGATCCCAAGTTTGTCTCACCTTCCATGCTGTTGCTTCACACACTATTGATATTCTGCCGTTGCCTTGGGCACAGATGAGAGTGAGTGTGTTTGAGGGTTCGAGCAGCTCCTTTGCCAGGAGGAGCTTTACTGAAATTAATGACTCTATGCTGTGGATGCTGGAGGCCCCATTCCCCTCCCCCACACCACACTTCTTCGTTCGATGGTCTAGATGCGAGCTGGTTGAGTTGTCACTGTTCTCATTGCCACTTCGCATGATAGAAAGAAGAAAGATGGTCAGTTTCCAGGGACAAGGGGAGCAAAACCCTTCTGTAGCTAACAACAAATTGATACAACGAAGTATAAGCTGCTCAAACTTTAGTCAAATTTTATGGAAAACCGGCCTAGTTTAAGTAATTTAAAAAAAAAGTGTTCCAATTGACTACTGTAGTTTTTACAATAGAAGCACACTTTCTAATAGAGGCACACCTCTGTTGTTTTCCTGAAAAACAGGGGTCCTGGTTGCCAACACCACTACCCCGTATGTGCAGCTTGTGCTGGTACCGGTATCGTGCTCAGCTGAACTTTCTTGCCCTGCAGAGTTTTTTTTTGGCAAATAGCTTATTCATAAACACACATTCTATGAGTGCGGCTGTGCATGTGCAAGGATGGAATATACGGTATATCCATCATACATGTATTTATGACATAAACCTAGTTCTGGTTGGGTGGAGTCATGGTGCTATTGGTAGAGGGGGGAGGAGATTAGGATTTCTTCTGTTTAGACTGACTGGTGGAGAGGTGGACAACCCTACTAGGTCCTCTAAATTGGCAATTAGCTTTAATGAGTGCTTTCATTTTAATGAGACGCTCAAAGATCTCTCAGTTCATCAGTTCATTTCATGAGTGACCCCCAAACTCCTCATCATAGAGTGCCCTCTTCACCCCCCCTTCCTCTCTCCAACAATAAAGCGAAGATCTGTCAGTTCCAGATGGGTGAACTGAACGATAGAGGATTGCTGATAAACATTCGGCGACCTTCCGCCCAGTCAGAGTGGATTTGTTTCACGCACGGCCCTGCAGCTCCCTCTTACTTTTATAATTAATTAATTTTTTTTTTCCCCACTCAACCGCCAATCCATCTTATCCTAATGAAACTCTGATTTTCGGAAGCATCCAAGCCGTAATGATCTACAGCCCAGAGCCACGAGTCTCAATCAGATTAAACTGTAGATGTGGGGTGCACCAAATGAAGAGAATGATTGGCCTGATGGTGGATGTTTGATATTAATTGTGTTAATGGTTTTAATCCCGCTGGGAATACGATGGTCACCAAGGAGTTGGGCATGGAAGTTAGTTGGAGCAGAAAGTCAGAGCGTATTTAAACACAAAGATAACATTGTGCTCAACAGCTGCATTTTGTGCCGCATGTTTACTCATCTACAGTTGTGATTTGGTCTATATAATAGCTGCATCTGTCTCTTGAAGCCTCGGAAACATGCAGTTAAATGATCCATGCAACGCAAAGGACAATACAAACATTAATGCCAACTTGGCAGCAAACTGCACATTGCATGTAATATTTTAATTACTATGATGAAGAATGTCCTTTGGGTTAGGGGTGGGTTTTACAGCTTTCACAACAACTCAAATGGCACCAAAACTAAATCCTTCCTTCCCTATCGCTTCAGACTGTTTATTTTTTTTAATCGGAAGTATGTTCATGTGGAATCTGAAGAGGGGAAAAAAGCATAATGTCAAATGGAGGTTGTTGAAAACAACAAAACCATTTAGGAATAAAAAGCAGCAAAGCAACCAAATCCCGTTGATATGGTGCACTCAACTTTATTTCGTTCTGTGAAAGGTCATGAATAGAAAACAGATGCTCGTGTGTTTTTAGAAACACAGCTCTTTCTGTGCAGATGAGATTCTGTGATCCCAACGTTAGTCAAAACTTATTAACCAACTTATTAACCAATTAAAACCAGTTAACAATGCTTACCTGGGGATTTGATCTATTAGAGTGAAAAAATATAGTACTCGACAGGTAATTGTGAGGAACTGTAATATTACTTGAAAAAGTCTGGAGTAACAGTAAAGTATGTGCAGGACATGATGATGACTGTAAGATCATGATGATTTGTGCTATAGATGTGACAGAGGAGTTCAGAGTACAGGTGGGACTGCATTGGGGATCTGCTATCTTCTTCTTCCGGCATTTCCCTTCAGGGGTCGCCACAGCAAGTCAGTTTCTTCCATCAGTTTCTTCCATTGGGGATCTGCTATGATGTGGTGATAGATGGAGTAACAAATGAGATTGGACCCGAATTTGGTGTTTAGTATCATGTTGTTGTTGTTTCGTGTCGGACAGCTTTTTTTTTCTTTTTTTTTAGAAGTTGTCCGGCCAGCTCCCAACGGCTAGCTAGTTATGGCGTCATTCTGCTGTTGATATGCATGTCGACATGTGCGACCAGCTGCTGGCTCTCAGAGCCAAATCCGTAGTGGCTGGAGGAGTTGGTTCAGATGCGCGGGAGCTGAGGAGAAGGAGACAATCTGGAGGAAGTGTGGAGAAGGAGACGGTCTAGAGGAGGTACTTCAGGCCCTGTGTTTTTGTGGTTTCTATGGAAACATCCAGCTGCTCGCTTGAGGAACTGGAGGCACACATTCGAACCCAGAGAAATACGGAGAGGCCAGTTTGGTGTTCTTCACTGCGGTCTGGCTTTGTGGACTCATTCCAGACTCCAGCTATTGGGTTGCCAGGTTGGACACAGTGCACATTTGAGAGGAAACTAGATAGTTGGGAATGGGGTCCAGAAACGAAGGGAATGAAAGTTAGCTGCAGTAACACCTTCATGTCTCCTTGTGATGAAGAGAGAAAGTGGATGGTTTGAAGTACTTGAACTAACGGTCCGGAGCAACAAAGATTGATAAAAAGAAGTGAAGAAGTGTTTGCAGGTAGGCTGGAACAGGTAGAGAAAATTATCAGGGGAAATGTGGGATACAAGAGTTTCATCTAAAATGTACACAAACATGTCCAAACTGTGGTGAGACCGGCCACAGAAGAAAAGAGAAGACAGATCTGTGGGTTGCAGACATGAAGCTATTGATCTCTTTGAGAATGACCAGGATGGCTAGGCTCAAGAATGTGTGGATTCCACATAAGTGGAACAGAAGATGTTATAGGTTGAAAGACAAAGTTAGAGAGGCAAGACAGTTCATTCGAACATGTCTAGAAGAGAAGCGGAATACAGCGGCAGAAAGATCCTGAGTTTGGAATGATGAGGTAGGAGGCCTAGAGGAAGACCAATGAGCAGGTTTATGGATGTAGTGAAGGAAGAAATGAAGGAAGTTAGTCCGAGAGAAGAGTTAAATGGTAAAAACTGACTTGCTGTGACAGTCCCAGAATGGAAAGACCAAAAGGAGAAGACGAAGCAGGTATCTGGACCAAACAGCTCCAGCCTAAGGTCATTACACAATCTTGGTTGTAACAGGTAGCAAACGTTTGCTAAAATTTACCAGTACTTTAAACCTTTGTTTGTTACACTAGATTAAACATTTCTTTAGTTTTAAAAACTATCACCCACAACTTTCTTATGATTGTGTGATCAAAGTGGTCAAGATAAGTCATTGAGAGTGTCCATTTGCATAGTGAAAGAAAGGATGAATATTTTCATGACAAAAAAAAACTTTTCTGCCATGATATTTTGGAGCTCAGCTTATGTTTTTTTGTTTTGTTTTTTTTTTTTTGTCACAGTTTCAGCGTGAAGTAGCATCCAGCCTCCGACAGAATACCGAGACATAAACACATTAGTATACAGCTGCATATTGTAATGTGGCTCTGACATTTCCTTCCCATTATTCACTAATGCTGCATCCACAGCACAATGTCTCCGCATTTATCACTGGAAATTGATGCAATTTATATTCATCTTGCACAATGACACAATACCACAGTATGGGAATGGATTCCCCACTTCAATGAAACCACAGAGTGTGAATGGAATTGGTGAGATAAGATTTTTAAGAGGCTGCTGCAGCTGAAACAGGAGCAAAGAAAAGGAGCTGAAGATTTAAAGGCTTTCAGGGCAAATTCAGATGATTTCCCATTTCAGTGTTTACACATATTTGCGTTTTTAGGTAACAGCATGAAGCATGTTGAACACCTCTTAAGATCTGTTTAACCAGAATGTCGTTATGAACTAATCTGCGGATCATTCAGGAGACAGCTGTTCATTATTTTCCTAACATAAACCCTGTAATGAAAGACAACAGACGGAGAATGAAATCCTGCAAGTTTCTCTATAATTGTTGGAGCTCCAACTTTGGAATAAAGAAGACTATTTGTGATAATTTCTTACATCAAATCTGGCGAGCGAATATATTCTTCCACAAGTCAACATAAAAAGTGCAAAAAAAAATGTTTGGTTGTTCACTCATTTTTAAAATGTGCTATATAACATAGTTGGTTTTGGACATACCATTATATTATGGTGATGAACAACTTGGGAAAAAAAAGATAATATCAAAGGTAAATGTAAAATTTGGCAAAGCATGGAACAAGACATGAGTTGAAATGCACTGATTTAATTTTGTAAAAAAGTTGACAAAAAATAAGATTAAGGAAAGATTGTGTTTGTAATGATAAGTTCAATTGAAAGGGCAAAAAGACTATGACTAACTGAGAAAACAAAAAAAAAAGAGCAAGAGGTCCCTCAAAGCTTAGTTTTGGGCCCATTCATGTTGTGGGGATTCAAGTGTTATTCATAATGAACCTTTCATACAAAAAAGTAGCATTAGGTCCTAGCATAAAATAGTTACAACAAAATAGAACATGTACGTGTCCGTGCACACACATACTCCCACACTATATATATATAACATACATTCTTGTAAACATGTCCTGTCTGATTCTCGCGGTCATGAACAGGTTTTAGATTAACTGTGACGAATAAATATTCTTGTCCAAATAAATACATTTGCGAAGCTATTCTTCCTGCAGCTATTGGAACAATTTACAAACATATCCACCTTGGTTGTGTTTTGCACAATAATTGCCGGAAAAATGCTCAGTTTTCCCCAGCAGGTTGGGTTAATTTATTCCCACTAAACTGAACACATACACGTATATAGACAGATTTATAAATAGAAAGGCAGATAGATAGATAGAAAGTAGGCCTACAAATGCACAGACAAGTACCAAGTAAACAAATAGGCAGCATCTAAACACTTTGACCTTATGAAGATAGATATCTTACAGATTATGTACAACAGATGGATCTTGGAAATACAGCTGAATGGATTTTTCCTTCAGCAATGTCTGTGTTAGCAGAGCTCCGCAGTGCTGCAGTGGAAAATAATAATAACAAAAATCTTTAGCTGTACTGAAAAGAAAACATTGGAGTTAAACTTTAAGTGAGAAAAAGTGAGAAAATATCTTTGGCTCTTAAGTCGTGACCGAAGCCTGGCATTAAAGAAAGATTTTTTATAAGGAACTGGTATCACCAAACTGGTTGTTAGCATGCTGTGCAGAAAACCCGGGCTACAGAGTCATTAAAGAAAAAGAGGGAAAAGAGAGCGATGGATTGTATTTGTACTGTGTGCATTGGTGTCCTTCACAAATACTCCTTAATATGGACTGAATCCTATCTTCAGCCAGTCTGGTGCTAGAATTTTCTGAGCTCTGCCATAATCAAAGCGAGAGGATTTGTTCTGCTTCGGTGTATCAGGCCTCGGCAGAGAAAAGAGGATGAGACGAGAAAAAAGCTCTAAACACGGTGTTTGACTGTGACGCTGTCGCCGCTCTGACACTGCCGCCTTCAGATAAATTTGCAAAGTGTGTTTTCATCAAACATGACCTCGCTGCTCGCCAATTATCCTTCCGGGGCTGCATCATTTCAGCGGTCAGGGTCGACCCTGTCTGTCAGCTACTGTCTGTCCTCCCAGCTGAAGGGAGCTGGTGGGCGGGTGTAAAAACACGTCTCCATCGGCAAATAATCACTCCCAGAAAGCATGCAATCTGCAGGGTCAGGGGTCAGAGCTGCCGTGAGCAGACAGAGCCCTGCTTTTCGGGCCAGGCTCGGTCACCTGAAAGCCGAAGCAGGTGGAGAAACTTGTGTTTTTAGACTCGACCTCGTCGCATTTTTCACCAGCAGCAAATGGGATCCTGTCACAGCACCAGAGGAGGCTCAGTCACCGAGCAGCTCTCATCGACAAACACACCAACCCTTCGGCTCGGGTGATGAATGATCCTTGAAATTGCATGTTGAAGAACTTCAGCACAACAGCTTAAAGCCCTTTAGGCGGCTTTCTGGAGGATACGGCTTTCTACCCGACCTGCAATCCGAAGATGAGGAACAAAAACAATATGCAGATGATTCATGGATCAAATGCTTACAGATAAATATGATAACAATTTTGCTATGAGAGGTTTTACCTGCTCATAGTATTTTTTTTTTTTCATTGGGGGTCTTTATTTTCTGGGAATAAAAATTGAAAAACTGAATTAAAATCTAAATGTTTCTCTGAAAGTGACAGAAATAGATGAAGACAAATTCAAATCGTATCTGGCAGACGATTTACACAAAACTAGTGATGTGGTCTAGTGGGTGAAACCAAAACAAATTTACAATTTCTGACTCAACCAACACAAGAGCTTTGAGATTAAATGAGATTCATCATTTTCTTAAGTTGTTTACAGGCTGTTGAATCTCGTGTTCTTCTCTCCACCTCAATGTTGAACTTTATGAAGATGCCGACCAAAAACAGTAAAGCAAGAATTTGGGAACACTGGTTAAAGATTTTTCTTTTTTGGAAAAAAATGTTTTGTTTAATTTTCTCATCCATCCATCCCTCACAGTGTTGCGGGGGATGTCAGAGCCTATATCTACTGGTTCAAGGCGAGAGGCAGCATACCGGTGTCTGTATGACCGTTTCCAGAGGTTGGTTTGTACAGCCGGCAGTATGTCAATTTAATTTCCAGTGAGAGTTGGACTCCGCCAGGGCTGCCCTTTGTCCCCGATTTTGTTCATCACCTTTGTGGACAAACTATCTAGGCGCAGCCGAGGCGTTGTAGAGATCCGGTTTGTGACCTCCGGATAGGATGACTGCTTTTTGCAGATGATGTGGTCCTGTTGGCTTCATCGGATTGTGATCTCCAGCTCTCGCTGGATCGATTTGCTACCGAGTGTAAACCGGGGTATCTCGGGGTTCACAAATGGGGGAAGGTTGGAGCAGGAGATCGACAGACGGATTGATGTAGTGTTAGCAATAACTAGGACGCTGCTTCAATCCGTCGTCAGAGGGTGGAGACGGCAGCTCAGTGGTTAGAGCGTTCGCGAGCAGACCGGAAGTTCGCCGGTTCATGTCCCACAGAGAGCACGTCTAGGGTCCTTGGAGAAGACACCTAACCCCCGCTTCTCCCACCATTGGCGCCGTCAAAGGGCAGCCTGCTGCGGTATAAAGGAGTGCAGCACACAAATTTCCCCGGTGAGGGATGAATAGAGTAATTCATTATTATTATTATTAAAGAAAGATATGACCCGAAAAGAAAAGCTCTCGATTTACAAGTTAATCTAGGTTCCCACCCTCACCGAACGAACTAGATCACAGATAGAAGTGGCCCTGGAAAAGCGAAAGAAGACGGAAAGTAACGGAAGAGCAGGATACACCCCGAACAGGTCGCCAGCCTGTCGCAGGGGGAAAAAAAAATCTAAATAGATGTGTTTGATATCACAATGTAGCATTCTAAGAACCTGGTAGGAGGCGCAACATGTCAGATGACTGAAACAAAAACTAAAAATAATGTTTGTTATATAATTCCCAGCGAATCGATCTATTCTTCTTTAATTTCCAACATTTGCTATTGTATAGTTTTTTCTGCTTAAAACCATTATCTGGAAACAATAAACTTTTCAGTACCAAAACTCAGACTGTAAATCAAAGTGTGTTCAATGTCACTTGCATTATTTCTCTTCCCTATTTAACAGGGAGTTTTCACTATGTCTTCATGACTAAATTCATTTAAGATGTCCTATCTGATTGGTTAATTAGATACTCGTATACGCATGGTGTTGAATTGGTGGACCTGATTAGCGGACGGAGACTGTAAGTGGAGAAAATCATTTTCAGTTTGGCGCCTTTATTCTTTGTCTGATTATATCAGAGTCCATAATTTGGTTAGAGCTTTCATTTGATTAAAGCTGTGTAAAATCTTTGGACAAACCTTCAACCAGAAATGTAAGCTGAAAAGGTCAGCTGGACTGGGAGCCTCCATGTTATTCAAACAAATGAAGGAATTAATTAAATGTACAATCAGATGTGAAATCATTTCAACACTCCAGATGTGTGATCACACTCTACGAGAGCACCGCCAGAAATCCTCTCTGCATTCACCTTCTGGCTTCCATCGGTTTGTTTCTCTGCAGCTGTTAATGCAAACCTGTCCGGCAAAATAAAAAGTGAGAACATTTTTTTCTGCTCAGTATTCAGAGTGAAGCACACTGAACTCCTTCTGTTTCTTGTCAGTGTCAACCAGCAACAGCTGTGCACACAAATTCTGACCACATGCCAACATTTTCAGCTGTCCTGTTCCCTCAGCATGCCGTGCACAAAGTTCAGCTCCACAGGTAGGCAAGCTTGTTACAGTCACTGATGTGCACATTGAACACACACCAGTAGGTTAAATGCTCTTCCACAAAATACTGAATACACTGTGGGGTGGAAAAAATCCTATTCACTTGGCCCTGTCACTTGATGCTTAGCTGAGAACTGTATGAACTTACTGAATCTTTCTGTTTTACTCTCGTTGCACAGGGAGTATCTACCAAGGTCAGACATGCAAAAGAATTCTGTCAATACATGGACTCTTACAAACGGTCTTTGTTCATCTTGCGAGGGCTGACGTGTGTACATACACATGCTCATGTATGGTGTTGAAGGATGCATGATGAGTTGGAGATGCTGTCCACCAATAAAAGTGATAAAAAGACTATTATACATCTTCTTTAATACATAGGTGGATCAAAGTTTGAGCTTCAGGAGGTAATAAGAGTACTTTGCCTAGAGTGAGTTTGCAAAAAGCTCAGACATCTCTAATCCTTCTTTACCCACAACTTTCTGGGTTTGGGTATCACTTCTGGTAAGTATCTCCAGAAAACCTTCAAGAAAAAATGACCAAGAAGCACTGTTACGGAAACACTCAACTATCAGAATTATTTGGGTCAAGAACCTATCTTTAGAATATACCATCTTACTCAAACAAATCTTCTTCTTCTTTCGGCATTGCCCTTCAGGGGTTGCCACAACAAGTGTCTTCCATCTAACCTTATCTGCTGCATCTTCTTTGGTCACACCAACTATCTTCATGTCTTCCTTAACTGCATCCATGAACCTCCTCTTTGGCCTTCCTCTAGGCCTCTTTCCTGGTGGTTCCAAATCCAGCATCCTTCTTCCTATGTACTCTCTCTCTCTCCTCTGCACATGTCCAAACCATCTCAGTCTGGCTTCTCTAACTATCCCAAAAACCTCTAACATGTGCTGTTCCTCTGATATACTCATTTCTAATCTTGTCCATCCTGGTCACTGCCAGAGAGATCCTCAGCATCTTCATCTCTGCAACCTCCATCTCTGTTTTCTGTCTTTTTCTTGGTGCTACTATTTCTAGACCAAACATCACGGCCAGTCTCACCACGGTTTTGTACACTTTCCTTTTCATCTTACTTAATAAAAGAATAAAGTTATATTTAAAGTTATTTTAAGTTTTGATGTAGGGCTGCACGTCGGCACAGTGGTTAGCACGATGGTTTCATAGCAAGAAGGCCAAAGGTTCTTTTTTGGTATAAAAGCATATTGCTGCTCACAAATTCCCATATCTGACCTTAGTCTAGCTTCAACAGCTTTTTCTATAACTTCATCATATGACTGATCAGTTTTATAACCTCTTCACAAAAATGATCAGCCAATGAATACTTATTATGAATAGCCAGATACGATTGACTGCAACAGACTGGACACCTGTTTGGGGTATACCCTACCCTTTGCCTCGAATCAGCCAGGATAGGCTCCGGCACACCCCCCCCCCCCTGCAATCCCAAAAGGGATAGACTGTTAAGAAAGTAAGTAACTGACTGACTGAGATTTGAATCCCAGTATAGGAAGACTAAACACCTTTTTTTAGTGACCAGTCAAGTAAACCAGTTGAGAACTTACTGTGTTGTATCCTTGTGTGAATCTGGAGATGTCCTGGACCACAATCCAGCTGAGAGTGATTACAGGCTATGGCCCTGCCATTGGACCATTGAGTCTTGTTAATACTGGTGTGAAGGTGGGCAAATTGGTGCTTAATTACTATAGTCAACCCGAAGACACGAAGAGCAAACAGATGCAGCTGGGGAAAAAATAAATACTAAAAAGCTAAAGAAAAAAGCAGAAGCATGATCTAACAACAAGAAAGAATCAGCGTCCATGCTGTTTGTTCTAAAATGGTATAATGAAGCCAGAGGAGGGAAAACATGTTACAGCAGCTCGTCAGGACAAACTGTGACGTATGAATTATGGATTTTCACAAGCTCTCCCCCATTTTTGTCTGTTAAGACAGACTTCAAAAACAATTGTCATGAAATGTTAAGAGAAAAAAATGGCAATAAATCAATAGAAATAGAATAGAAAGCCAGACAGACAGGAAGGCCGACACATAGATAAGTAGATATTCTCGTGTTTTTGTTATATTTTGCTTATATGTGACCAAAGATCTTATTAATAGTGGTAAATCTGAGATGCAATGCTGTGTGGTTGTTTCCTGTTGACAAGTGTTTTGATTCAGCTATTTATGGCGTTTAATAGCACTGCGGTGGAGAAGAAGAAGAAAACAACAGCAGCACTCAAACCTCCTCTCAGATCATGAAAAAGGAAACAAGCTACAAAAGGCTGCAGTGTTTATTCATCATGCACACGGATATTTGTATGAACATCTGTAATGAAAAAGGCTGCCTAATTGTGAGCCTGCCATGACAACACTCAGACGTGTGAGCAAGCATGGGTCACACGGCATTACGCGTTATTATAGCTCATATGGCAACCATTTACTGCAGGGAACATGCCGCTGCATTCACTGTAATGAGAAATCCATTTGTGGACAAGGCAACAACAAAGCCCTCAATTACTACTAGTACACTTCCAATCAAGCCAATATACATTTCACCAAAAGCAGCAAAGCACCCCCCACCTCTCCGCCACCTTCCATCACAGTCCCTTGCCTCATATTAACTCCACAATATTATTTTTGACAAGCCTGTGTTTGAATCACATTAAAGACTTCCAAGATTATCATTACAAATGTAAAATTACATCAGCTGGTCCCCTGGCTGCAGAAGCTCTGATGTGCATTGATCACCGCATTCTCAAGAGCATCTTCCTTCAGATTAGAGGTGCCACTGTTCATAAACTCATCAAAGCACAGTGAGCACAGAGCCTCTCAAAGATAATGAAAATGTGCCGACAACAACGCTGAGGATTAGAAATGGAAGGAGGAAGAGGATGAGGAGAGAGAGAAGCGGGGGACGTTTAGAGAGAAGTGGAAAGAGGAAGATAATAATGACAAATGCCAGTGGCAATTAGATCTTGTGTGATCTGGGAAATTCCTCAACAGCATCTCTGTGTGCTGGATTCCACATTGGGTCAGTAATAATACCTATGATTCAAATAAAGGGTTGGTCCGTATAGGCTGGGTGAGCTATTTACAACCAGGAGGAGATATTTTAAAGAAGTTTAGCTCCAATGCTCTTCAGTAATCATCTGTTATCTGGTAACAGTGACATAGCCGAAGGAGGAAAGCTCAACTTCCTTCATCCGAACCAAGGATTGTCATGAAGCGGTGTGCAGGTGGAAAGAGGAGGATTCAATTGCAGACAGAAAACATGGTTTGTTTGAGTTTAGCAGTCCAATAATACTGTGGGGAAAGTTTCAGTGGTGTGGCAAAAGTTAGTGTCAGAAATGGGTTCATGATCAGTCAACCACGGAGACCTGGCTGAAAGGGATGGTATGACCGGACAGGAAAGTCCGGGGTGATTGCCCTTAAATGGCAGGGTGCACAGATATGTGGAATCAGGAATCATCCTCAGGTGACCCTAATCAGGTTGATTAGGAACATCCAGGGCTCCCTCTGGCGGCAAGTGAGGGATCCTGACAAGTATTCCTGCTCATCAGGTGGGATCCCGAGGTGAGACATAATTCCTCCAGCATGTTGTCTACCCGTGGACGTTCCCCGGCACAATGATTTCAGAAGATTTTACCATCAAGGCAACCTGGAGCCATCGTTCCCAGATACTCAAATCACCTCATCTGGTTCCTCTCAGTGTAGCTCTACATTTGGAGGGTTGCTAAACGTACCTGTATCTCTGAACGAGAACCTGGCCAGCCTGCAGGATACACTTAGTTCAGCTAACTATCAACATCATCCCATACGGGTCAGAATGTGGTTTAAATTGTAAATTGAGAGCTTCACTTATCTTGTCCCCAAGATAGACCGATGCAGCTTCTTAAGCACTGCAACATCACACTGATCCATCTGTTGATCATCCACGACACCCTTTTCTATGTTGTGAGCAAAACCATGAGAAAGTTGATCTCCACTGCTAAGAGCAGAACCCACTTCCGCTCATTACCAATCCTGAGAGATAACTGGACATTTTTTGACCTGTCTTAATGAGGTTTGTAGGTAAAGTACAGTACTGTGTTAAAATGAATCTAACAAGGAGTTGAAGACTTCGAAATTGATTAAGACTCGAGTTTCTTCTTTTGTTTAAGAATAGCGTTCCATCTTCAGACCTTACAGACATACTGAAATGCCAGATGAGCACTGACAAACATACAGATTGGCAAACCAGATTGAAAGATGGAAGCTCTGATATGATATTTATGTTTTCTTTTTTCAATATACATTAAAAGAAGCAGACAATCTTCAAGTTAGAGAGTGGTGTATCAGTAATCTTGGGTTACACCCATACATACTATCTTAGTGAGTGTGAGGGATTGTGTTTCGACTCTTTCGACCTAGACATGAAATGAACTCTGACCTGCAGAATTTGGGAGCATCCATCCCACTCAGTTATCCTGAAACAGAAAGAATGAGCCCAAAAATGGATGGTTTTTCAATTTGTTCTTCTTTACAGAAGAGTTTCTTTTTCTAACTCCAGTCTCTCCAACATCCTTTATTTTTTTTATACACAACATTCCCCTCGATCTGCCTCCCGTTTTCTATGTGTGGTTAGTGTGGTTTATCCGCTTTGCCATGAACTTTGGCAGCTCTCCAGATTGTTTTAGTGCTTTCACCCGGAGCTAAGAAAGAACAACCCAAACAGGAAGTAACTTTTCAACTTTTCAGTTTAGTTAACTTTTTCTGCCATTTCACACAACCTGAGGGAGGGAAACTATCACAAACTGTGCAACAAAAAACTCTTTAAGATTTAGACATCGTCTTTACACCTAAAACAAACTTTGAAATTCACTACCATTGCAGATGCCATCAAAATAAATGTGACGATTGTATCAAGACTGCAAAAAAAAAAAAAAAAAACAGATAACTTTGTGGGCTTTTCCGCAGCCCAGACACGTCTCACATATGACAGAAAAACTCTCATAGACACCTGTCTTCTTAGTCTTTTCGCACTGGTGGGTTTAGCTTGATCTACCAGATCATCATGTTGCTTGAAGTAGACGTATTGTGCATAATGCACTATTTTTTTCTCCTGGATACCCTCTAGGAAGTCTATGAGGTCTGTAATTACTTAGAAAACCTTGATTTAATTAATCAAGTAATGATAAAGAGCTTTGGCACTTTTTCTGTTCCTGCTCAGAAGGGCTCATACACCTTGTTCTGATTCTCAGATTTCTGGAATCATCTCAGATTTTCAGAAAAAAAAATAGCTTTATAAAGAGACTCAAAGGCCGAATTAGGTGTTGCACACATAGACATAAAAAACAGAGCCTGCATTAGCCGCTTTGGCAAGAGAATTGCATCCACAATTTTGGACCAGTAGCCCTACCTACGAACAGTTATGCTGGCTGAGGACGAGTAGTATATCCTTGTTCCAATTGGCAGACTATTGAAAGTAGAACAGTACCGCTATACGAAATACAAGCTTTGGCAGCCAGAAAATAAGGCAGGAACAATACATACACTTAATTTTACCCACTGTGTGTGTGAAGCTACAATCAAGAAACATCAAATCAGCAACGGGTTTCCATATTTTTTTGTCTGTATTTGGCAATTCAGTGGTTTTATCCCGCGCATTTCCTTCTTGGCTGACCAAGGTGACACCTGGTATTATGGGATGGTTTTCTTGCCTTTTAATCATTCATCCATTTCCCTTTGATCTCTGAGATCAGAGATATTCCATTTCACAGGTTATCGTTTGGAAAGTTTGAAAAAAAGAGTTGCTTCAATGTGATTGGCAAGTTGGCTCATAATAAAGAGAAATCGGCCTGCTGAACATGGGACACTGACTTTAGTGTTTTTCTGTGTTATTAATTATTCCTCTGTATTTTAATATATTTGATACACAACTGTATCATGTACTGCATATTCATAGTTAAAATATATCAGAATTAGACTCAGAATATACTATAATGATCCCACACATGGAAAATTTGTGTGTCATAGCAATAACTTCCTATCTGCTACGTGAGTCGTTGTAGAGCCCGATCACGTACGGGAAGAAAGACTTCCAGTAACAAGATGTTCTCGAGCGGAGCTGTCTGAGCCTCTTGGAGAAGGAGCTCTGCTGTTCGTCCAGGAATGGGTAGAGAGGATGGTCATGATTGTCCATGATGGACAAAGGTTTGTTCAGTGACCTCCTCTCTACCACTGACTCATGTGAGTCCTGTTTGCTGCCATAGACAGAGCCAGCCAGTCTGATTAGTTTATTCAGTCTGTGGCGTCACTGGCTGCGGTGCTGCTCCCCCAGCAGACGACAGAGAAGAACAAGGTGCTGGCCACCACAGAGTGATAGAAGGTCTCCAGGATCTTGCTGCTCACATTGAAGGACCTCAGCTTCCTTAGGAAGTAAAGTCGGCTGCAAGTCTTCTTGTACACAGCAGTACTGTTGCTCCTCCAGTTCAGTCTGCTGTCAATGGGCACTCCCAGGTATTTGTACACATTCACCACCTTCACATCCCAACCCAGAATGCAGAGCCACTGCAAAGCAGTCCTCTTCTTCCGGAAGTCAATCACCATCTCCCTGGTCTTGTCTGCATTGAGCAGCAGGTGATTCCCTCCTGCCCACACCACAAATCCATCCACCACCCTCCTGTACTCCTCCTCCTGCCCACCACTTATACACCGCACAACTGCAGAGTCATCAGAGAATTTCTGTAGGTGGCATGATTCCAAGTTGTGCTGGAAGTCTGAGGTATCGATCTATTTTGCTAACCTGTTCTATCTATGTATGAGTGATGAGTGACTAAAACATGTTCATTGTTTTTTTGTTTTATTTTACAATACCGTATTGACCCGTCGATGGGGAAATTACTTTTGCTCCATTGCATCACAGCAGGCAGCCACAATGGCGCAATAGTGCAAACAACTACGGGGTTATGTGTCTCTTCCAGGGACACTTAGGCATAGGTCCAGTGGAAATTAAACCGGCTTCTTCCAGTCCAAGGATGGACTCTCTACCACTGAGCCAATGCCTCACCTATATTAGGCTGTTCGATAAGTTAAAATTGTCTAAAAGTATGAGCGTGCACATGACTGGTTGTCTCTCTACAGAGAGACTGGTGACCTGGTCAGGTTGTATCCCACTTCTCATTTGCTAACTGGCCTGCAACACTTTAAATCCAGAGATGGAATAGGGGCTCTAGAAAATGCAAACCGGTTTTGGTTCTTATAATCATCAACATACAACGCCTCCTACTGAACACACTACACACATTGAATTGTTTTGTTTAAAGCTTTTTTTCTTGCTTACTTTTATAGATTCCTACAATTTAAAGTTTGTTTATGTTGTACATGGACTAAATTTTCCCTTTCATAAAGATTATCATGATGGTTTTTAACATGTTATTCCTTTAGGGGTAAAATTACTTTCGAACGGTAAACTGTAAATCTGAACCGTGCAAGCTAATCTTTTCTTTTCTTCCCATCTGCAGCTCAGTGAATTATTCCTACTCAAAGCGTATGTGGAGTGCGGCTGCTCTCCAGGAAGACAAACATACTCATTACTGTGAGCTCAATAAAACAACTCCAGCTAAAGCGTCCACTTGTCAGACTCATTTCTGGACGGTGATGGTGAAGAAGGAGGGCCTGGGAAGCCAGAGAGGTTTCGGCTTTTGTCTCCTCTCATTTCAGCAGAAAGAATAAAAATTAAAATAGAGAATGAAAGAAAGAAAGAAAACAGACACTTGAAGCGGGATAGTCCCAGCCATTAACTGCTGGATGATTGCTTTGCGCAAAAGGTGCCCAAAAAGCGAGGAGAAGGAAATTAGAGAATAATGCGAGGGAGTAATGAAAGAAGATGAAAACTGGCAGCCTGGTTCAACAGGCACAGCTGAGAGGGAAGAGACAGAAAAACTCTGGATGAGACATTAAACTACAACAGAAGCCAGATTCTCCAACAGTTACCACGGTAACTTCCTTCTTCTGAATAGTGAACATATTGGAAGGTGAGTTTATGTTGTCACGTTACGGAAAAAAAGAATTTTCACAATGCATCTTTGCAAAATATTGTTGAATTGTTGAAGCCAATATATATTTTAGTTGTTTTTTTGTTTTGTTTTTTAAAAAAGCATTTATAGAATTAATAGCTGAGCACACGGTTTGCATCCATTTAAAAACACATTTTCTTTTTAGTTCTGATACATGTCAAACTGATTGGTTTTTATTACATAAAACAGCATAGAAGAAACTTAAACGGTTACAGAAACAAGTGAATGGGTTTCTTTTTAACGAGGGGCACCCTGGGATTGTGTTTTCCTGGACACATCAGCAATTTCGAGATTGCAGAAAGATCAATTCGCTGCAAAGATGGGTTTCACATTTCACTGGACCAGAAATGTAGGGACGTATCGTGTATCGCATACGAGCAAGCCTGAAAGATGTTTTAGACTGGACGTGTGTGCAAATTATTGCCGTTACTTCTCAGCAGCAGAAATAATTTACAAAAGAGGGATGGACTTACTTCTTGACTGACACAGCACAAGGCAAATCGAGACTGGGAAAAGACCAGTACGAGTCTGCAGAAAGAGAAGTGATGCTCTAACAACATAAAGCATCAATGATCTTCGGATTATTGTTACAATAAAGTTAGAGTAGTTTAAGTTACTTTTAGCTGATCAAACTTCGGTATATTGACATATTGTTCGATACTAATCCATTCCGTTGCGTCATCTACCGCTTGTTCCGGGGTCGGGTCGCGGGGGCAACTGCCTCAAACTGGCAGCCCAGGGCTCTCTCTCCCCGGCTGCATCCTCCAGCTCACCCGGAAGGATCCCGAGTCGTTCCCCGGCCAGCTGTGAGACATAGTCTTTCCAGCGGGTCCGGGGTCTACTCCCGGTGAGACGTGCCCGAAAAACCTCGTCCGCAATGCATTCGGGGGGCATCCTGACCAGATGCCCGAATCACCCCATCTGGCTCCTCTCGACCTGGAGGAGGAGTGGCTCGACACCGAGCTCTTCCCAGATGGCAGAGCTCCTCACTCTCCTCACTTTCTCTGAGTGAGAGCCCAGCCACCCTGCGGAGGAAGCTCATTTCGGCCGCTTGTACCCGCGATCTCATTCTTTCGGTCACCACCCACAGCTGGTGACCATAGGTGAGGTTTGGAATGTAGATCGACTTGTAAATCGAGAGCTTTGCTTTTCGGCTCAGCTCTCTCTTTACCACAACAGGCCGATGCAGCGTCCTAGTTATTGCTGATGCCGCACCGATCCGCCTGTCGGTCTCCCGCTCCATCCTTCCCCCACTTGTGAACAAGACCCCGAGATACTTAAACTCCTCCACTTGGGGCAGGACCCTGTCCCTGACCCGCAGGGAGCATTCCACCCTTTTCCGGGCGAGGACCAGGGTCTCAGATACTAATCCTATTTGTTTAAATGCATATTTATCAAAAATTTGTTTACACAGGCGGGAATTGTCATTCATGAGAGTTTACTCTTTGTAATGGCTGCCCCAGCACCCCCGCACACACCTACCCACCCCCTCCCTCAGGTTTAAATTAGCATCCCATCTCCTGCACTCCAGCGTGTGATAACACATCTGATCTGAGCCAGCATGGAGTCAGAATACTAAATGTGTGAGTCTGTTTGTCGCTCGGAGGAACAGCGGAGAGCTGCCATCCCATACTAGGTAATCTCCCACCTTTCTCCTCCCCATTTCTACCCCCTTTCTTCCCTCTGCCTCACATTTTCATTCCATTAGTTACTTTAAACATATCACAAAATGGTCATTGCAACCCTTTTGTGATTTTATTGAGTTCCGAGGAGCTCATTTCTAAGGGAACACTGGAGAAAGAGTCATTGGCAATCAAGGACTCAGTACAGTCCTGCTGTAAATGGAAGCAATACAAACAATGTTTTTTTATTATCATTATAAATTATGCAGACCAACATTGTGTATTGGTCTAAATGTTTCTATGCTGTCCTTCCCTCCAGTAAAGAGTAGAATGCAAAAGCAAAATCCCAATAAACACACTGCCGAAGAATAAATTTGGTTTGATTTCAGTCTTCATTCAGTCATTTTTTAATGTAGTTAGAATCTATTGAATTTCAAAAAATCAATGAAAACTACAAATAAACAGAAATACAGCAGAATTAGATGCCTGTTTTTTCATTGCTCACATAACATAAAGCTAAAGCATTGTTGACATGGTAACCCACAAGCCACCCTGTGCAGAGCCAACAGTTGTGTGTGGCGTCCAACCAGTGACTGTTATAGCGCTGTTCCACCGAGCGGCTGTCTATTTCTTCCCTAGGCAACTTGGCACCACCTGCCTAATTTGAACCTACTGAACCATCTGTTTAGATGCTGTTTAGATCTCTCTAGGACTACTTGAAGCGCTATCGTACACCGAAGTGTTCTTGCCAGGGATTAATATGGAAAATTGAATTGGAAATATTATGCTTTATTAATCCCAGATCAGGAATTAATCAGGGACACATGCTGCGGTGTGGCAGTCTGCTGCATTACACCGCAGCAGGCTACCTATGACGGCACCAATGGTGGGAGAAACGGGGGATTAGATGTCTTCTCCAAGGACCCTAGACATGAACTCAGTGGGATGCAAACCTATGAACTTCCGGTTAACTTCCGGTCGACGGGCAAATGCTCTAACCACTGAGCCACCGTGTCCCAAATTGTGATGAATAGTGAGCTAAACTAATATTGGACATAATAACCCACTTCCCTGTCTGTTGTTGTCAAAATGTAGCTATACTCTGTTTTCTACCATTCTACCATGTCTCAGGTTTTTATGGTCTGTAGATGCCAAAATCAAACTGAGATTTAGTTTGAAATCTGATCTTTGGAGTGAAATTGAAAGTGGTGTTCAATGTGTAAGTGGCATTCTTTGGAAGAACTTTTCAGTGACTGGTGGCGACTCAGCATGCAGCTTATTTTGTAATACAGTATGTAAAGCTACTGTATACCGCTAGGGATTTCAGAAGATTTTGGCTGCCAACCAAGAGAAATCAATTGTTTTTTGCCGCCGTGTAATTTTTGGCATGTGGATTTTATAGGTAAACCACATAATTCTGCAAGATGCAGAACATTTGTTCAACAAATATGCTCAAATGTAGTCAAAGATAGTTTTGCAACTTGAACGGTGTGTCCTTGCTGGATTTTTAAATTATGCTCCGACTTACAAGAAGTATTTTAGGGAACAAATGAAAAAGTCATTTTCTAAATGGAAATCAAATCAAATCAAACTTGTCTGATCTTTTTAAGTCAGTTATCTTAAAGAAATTTAAGAAAAGCTATTCAATTCCGGAATTTTAGCAGCTGAAAAATCTTTGCTTAAAACAAAAATAAAATTTACCATCAGATTTACAAAATGCTGCTCTTAGATGAGATGAAGCCATTATACATACGAGCTGGATGAGTCTGAATGCGGGACGGTGAGGAGGAGGAGGGGGTAAAGGTTGAAGCAGGAAGAGTGTCAATATCACAGCAGCAATTACTGCTTTATAAATGGAGCTGGTGTCGCTGTGAATGAGCAGCTCCATCAATCTACCCTGACAGCACACTCCTTAGCCCATCACTCCCGCTTCTGCCCGCAATCTGTAGATTTCAACTTAGCCCAGAAATTGATAATCTGATTCAGACATAATCTACTTAGCTGCTGAATGCGCAGGAGGAGGCTGCTCTGCCCAAATATACCCGGCCAGCACTTTTAGTTAAAACCACAGACGTGTGAATTTACCTCAGTTCTAAAATGAGAGCTTTAAAACTTTCAGAAATATTTCTCTTTTTTTGTAGAGAGAATCAGAATCAGAATCAGAATGCTTTTATTGCCATGTCAATGAGAATATCAGAGACTAGGAACTTGCTTTGATACAGCTGTGCAATATTATAAGATGAAAATAATAAAAAATAAAATAAATAAAAATAATTTTAACAATACTTTAGAAATACTTTATTTTAATATTTTAACAGTATAATTTTAATAGAATGGAGTAAATGATAAAAGAGCAGTATGAATGACGAATGTTTGGATTACAACTGTACGCATATTACCTTCCACAAAACCAGATTTATGGATAATAACAGTTAAATTAAGCAACTTCAAACATCAGAGACATACGAGCTCATTGAAGTCTTCTTTTTTGCGGCAATAAGTGTTTTTTTTTTTTTTAATCACACAACTGGGGAGGTCTCTAAACCTGCTCGTACAATTAGGAGATGGTTTTATGGATGATTTGGTGCCCCACACAAACATTAAAAAACTTACCTGGTTCTCTAGAAAGAGATCTAAGAGAGCTGTCCTGTACCATGACCCGTACTATGGCCGTGATCGCATTCTCTTATTTAAGGTTTTCTAAAAACATTCATTAGAAAAGAACAAAAACATAAGTTTCAGTCAGTGACACACTCAAAATCTTTATTGTGAAAGATAACAAAATGTTTTACGGATATTGTAAATGAATTTACATTCTGTATAATCTCGGGTATAATGATACTAACTGTGGCCACTATGGTTTCTTGACTCAACCTTTGAGATCATAAATTTGAAATGTTGTTTTTTCGTTCTTTTTTTATTCGCAGAACTAAACTTTCATTGGGATGCACGGTGGCGCAGTGGTTAACAAGGTGGCCTCACAGCATAAATGTTGGGGGTTCAAGTCCAGGACTGTTTAGAGGCATGAATTACTGGTCTTTCTGTGTGGAACTTGCACGTTCTCCCCATGTATATGTGGGTTTTTCTCTGGTTTCCTCCCATTCTTCAAAAACATCCATGTTAGGTTTATTGGCTGTTACTTAATTGCCCCTAGAAATGAATGTGTGTGTTTGGATAATTATCTGTGCGTGTGCCCCCACAACAAACTGACAATCTGTTTGGGGTGTATCCTCCCTCTTGCCTAAAATAAGCAGAGTTAGGCTATGGCACTCCCCTGAAACTCATCTGGGATAAGTGGTTCAGAAGCTGAATTTTTTTTTTTTTTAGGTATTCTTGTATACCATTAGGTCAGCTTGGTTTTCTGTTCTTTAAATTGTAAAATAAGTCAAATTCACATCCCAAATTTGCCCAAAGTACAGTATGACCATTACAAAACTCATTGAACTTTGAAAATAAACTTATGTTTCCACTGAATGCAAAGCCGAAACCTTTTTGGGAAGAACATATTTTTTCTTTTAACTTAATAACTACATAAAACTAGTTCCAACGACTACTTACATGGTAGAAAAGTTAACTATGGGAGCTTCTTTGTACCAGGAAGTAGAGCGTGAAACCCTACTATCAACAAAAGCAATTCAAAATGCATCCAACCCTTTAACAGTTTAATATAACTGTATGAGCCTAAATAACTGGGTTGTGTGAATACAATTATTTTATAAGCTTGTAAGTAGTAGAGGAACTCTATATAGATCTCTATTGATCGTGTGCAGCTTCATCTTAAACTGAATGAATAGAGCTCTCGGGATTTACAGCCAATGAAATCACTGAGTAATTGAATCTTTAAAAGAAAAAAAGAACACGTATGATGAACCCTAAGGTGAAATTCCTTTTCAGACTCTATTTGCTGCCACTTGGCCCCTTTTCAATCTGTGTGCATGTTCTCTGGGAGTTCAGTAGCAGGGCTGGCCAGAGCATTTATAGGGCCCATAGGAGAAGTTAGTTTGAGGTTCCAAACATCACTCTAAAGCTATCACAGTCTATTCATCTCATACGTTATAAATTTACTGCACAACAAATTTATTATTTAACATCAGTTTGATGCTGAAATTAGAATTTACAAACATACTTATATCAGTAGAAAATATACAGAACCAATATTTCTACTGGAATTAGCGCTTTTTCACACCTGCTCTGCACTTTTTGACTAAAAATCTATCATTTTAAAACATACAAGCAAGTGTTTTTTATTCGTTTTACGTGTATTTACTTTAGGTTCTGCAACCGGTTGTTCACTTCTGGTTCACTTCCGGTTGTTTAGGTCGCAGATCTCGTCAGAACAACGACATGCTTTGGTAACCTCTAGATTAGACCGATAGAATTGCACGCTAGATTTTAAACAAGCACGCTAAATGTCACATCAAGAGCGATAAATTTCAAATCTAAATTTGGCAGGTCTGAAATCTAGAGCGGTAGCACTTAAAAAGGTGCATTTGGCGGCGCTAGGTTTAAAGTCTAAGTGCTTGATTGTAACATTTTGCTTGTTTTAACATCTAACACGCTTGTTTACGTGCCATATGGCTTTTCATATTTGTGCACACTGTTTATTTTGACAGTGTGCACATCACGAAGACACCCACATTGTACTGGGAGCAGTGTTGTTATTTTCTAAACAAAGCCAATATATCTAGAGTGCGCCATTTAGTGAGGAAACATCAGAAACGCAGGGGAAATAAAACGTTAATGTTTAATTTTTTTTATGTACGGTGGGCCGGTTTAAAATCTTTAATGGGCCGCATGTGGCCCGCGGGCCAGTGTTTGCCCATGCCTGATCTATAGCATTCATTTATTCACACATGTATCCACGCACTGATGACGGAAGTAAAGCAAATCACTCTAAAAGAGTGCTCAGTGGTAGAATGTCCACCCTTTGACGGGAGAAGCCACTTTGATTCACACTGGGACCATGCCTAAGTGCCTTTGTGGGATACACCTAACCATCTGTTTCTCCCACCATTAGCGCCAAAACAATGGCATCAGTATAAAAAGCATTATTTTGTCAGGATAATGAGACAAACTGGACATTTTTGTGTGGTTTACAATGATCTAAGACCAAAGTGAAAATTAATATATCGCTGATATAACCTATAAACAACCATACCATCAGTAGGGGGTACTAACAAACTTCTTCCTGGTAGCTGCCTGGTCTGTTAACACGATGCCATTTTTGTTCCCATGTCTTCAATTTAACTCTTTGTTTTTCCTTGAATTAATCCGTAGAACATCTCAGCAAACATCAACAAACAGATATAACAAGACAAGATATTCTATTTTAATTTTGTTTTGTTTAACAATTTTTTTTGTAGATTCATGGTACCGCGTACCTGGCAGAAATCACTGCCTAATGAAACAAATTTCATGAACAAACAGATCAGTTGTTTTAACTTGTAGGTTAGATCTTAGCAGGGTCTAAAACGTTGGTAAAACGTGTCACAGCATGCTCTGCTCTGGTCTCCTGGATGAAAATGTTGTGTGGCATAAAAGCTGTGAATTAAGAGCTGCAGACAGTCAGCAGCTGCTTGTCTCCACTTCAGAAATCTTATGAATATCTCTCCATACATATGTATGCTGGCAGATTACAACCTCTGCAGTCGTCCAGATGCTCCTGCCGCTGTAATGACACGCAACAAGATCGGCCGGGCTTATTTGTTTAAGCGCCCATCAGGCATCTGAACGGAGGCTTGTTCCGTGGCCCATTACATGGCAGCCGTGCACGGCGTGTATCACCTTACTGACAGTATGTGGGTAGGCAGCCTCTGCAGCCAGGACACAATTAGGATCTCGCTAAGCCGCAGGATGCCAACAGCTGGTTCTAACTTCATCTGATGTGCATCTGCAAAAGCAGCAAGTCAAATCAGAAATACACAAGTTGATTCTTTTAACACAAATCTGAAGTTCTCAATCATTTCTGGCAGAAAAAAAAACTTTAGAGAAGTTTTTATGGAGAGGAAAATAAATGGAAGGATTGGATGTAAATATGGCAGTTACATGTTTGAATTATCCTCCGAGAACCAGAGCCTGCATGCAAAGAGCCTTAAAAGTCTATCAAGAAGTCTGGGGATATAAGAGAAACATAATCAAAGGGGAAAAATTGTGGTTTTTAGCTCATACCATTTAGAAAGTTCACTAATGATTTGAGTCTCAACTGAATAGCAGCTCCGTCATCACAAAAATACAGACGCACACACTCTCAGCACCACTATGGAATCATCATGGCGATGGGGGAAACCAGCTGGTCTACTTGCAGTCCGCAGAGAAAAGACGACAAGTAGAAAACAGACGGCCGGTGTAACGGAGGGAGAAGCCCTTCGGCGGAACAACAGTCCCATGCGCCTGCATCCCACCTTCACCTTAGCCATGTGTTCCTACTGCCTGTCGCCGTGGAGATAGTAAAGGTTTGGTGCTGGCGGCTGACGGCCGGTGGGAGGATTAATCGCCGGCGGATGGTGAGGCATCTGCTGCTTGCTCGCCACCAACTGCTGCTGAAACATGATTAAATGGCCTCTTCCAGTGAGCATGTGGAGCTGCTCATCCTACTGCGGCTGCTTGCTTTTCCGCCTGTTTTTACTCAGTTTGCCAAATGATTTTAGTTCTCTGATAGCCGTTCTGCCACATTAAGTACCTGACCAACACAAAACTTGTTCTGCACCCTAACTAGTCCCAGGAAAGGATTGTTTGAACATTTAAAATCATTATGTTTAGCCTTTTTTAAAACACATTTTCTTGGCCACATCTGATTTTATGTATGCGTGTCTCTTTTCTTCAGTTCTTTTCATCTCATTTGACACTCTTTTTATTGGACTTGGAACAAAATGTTCATTTTGGAACAATATATTGTGAAGTTGTTCTAAATGTACCATTTAGGCATTTTTTTTACTGTCACTTCTGACAATTTGGAGTTTGTTTCCTCTTAAATCAGTTGAAAAATGCAACTGATTCATCATCAAGTGGCACATAAAATAAAAAAAAAAAAGTTTTTTTTTTTTTTTTTTTTTTTTTTTCTGGAGACCAAAGTTAGAACATGAACATATAATTCATTCATTCATCTTCGAAACTGTCCATCCCTAATTGGGTTCCAGGCAGTGCCAGAGCCTATCTTGGCTCAATCAAGGAGAGAGGCAGGATACACACCTGGCAGGTCTAGCACATAATGTTTATGTTAAAGTGAAACCAAAAAAAAGTGAAAAAGAAACAACCTTTTATAGGTTGGTGATGATTGACTTTAGTGCAAATACGATCCATAGAACCAAAAAAAATGAAAGAAAAAAAAAAAAAACACAGAAAATTATGAAACAATGATCATTTATTCTGACAAATTAACTTATTTTCAAAATAAGTTTTAAATACTTAGATGGAGAGTTCAAACACATATTTTTAATATAACAAGGAACTCAGTCATCTTCTTATCCGTCTATCCCTTACACGGTTGCGGGGGGTGCTGGAGCCCATCCCGGCTGATTCAAGCCAAAGGGCAGGGTACACCCCGAACAGGTTGTCTGTCGCAGGGCCAAACACATACAACCATCCAACACACACACACACACACACACACACACACACTCACTCCTAGGGGCAATTTTGGCACCGGACAATCAACCTAGCATGCATGTCTTTGGAGGGTGGGAGGAAACCGGAGTACCCAGAGGAAACCCACACAAACACGGGGAGAACATGCAAACTCCACACAGAAAGGACAGTGTTCCAAGCCTCATCCCCACCCGGGACATGAACCCAAGACCGTCTTGCTGTGCTATCCACTGCGCCACCGTGTTGCCCTAACAAGGAACTGATTGAGAAAAAACATAACTGTTTAATTAAGGAGAGACTCGGATGGCTAAACGAGAAAAGCTGAGTTCCCGATGTGGACTTGGTAGAGAGATGATAGATTTTCAAATGACCGAGAAAAACCAAGTGAGCAACCAATGCAGGGATGTTTTCTCTTTGAATCGCCTGAATAGTAAAATAAAGATGGAAAATAAATGGAGAATGAAAG
This sequence comes from Neostethus bicornis, assembly GCA_902685375.1. Classification (NCBI taxonomy): domain Eukaryota; kingdom Metazoa; phylum Chordata; class Actinopteri; order Atheriniformes; family Phallostethidae; genus Neostethus; species Neostethus bicornis. Next base: position 4,202,276 of record CACRXE010000076.1, on the reverse strand, counting down.
ATAAATTCTCCCTGATTGAAATTACAGAAAGAACTTTTTTTTTTTTTTTTTGCTGGTTCTTCTAAAAACTTTCTGATGAGAAGGAGCTTGTAAGTTTTCTAGGCAATACATCAACAATTTTTTGTCCAAGTATTGAGATCTTACCACTGGGAAAGAAGCAACTTGAAGAAACAAATTAGAAAAAAAAAATCCAGCAAGAGGATGACAAGGTTTTCTGGCTGGGTGTTATATTTCAACATTAGGCAACAAGAACAACGTGTATTGTGAGTAAAGTGTTTAGACAAAAAGAAGGAAAGAAAAAAATATTCAGTTTTTCAGGCTGACTTGTATCTAATTATGGGCACAGAACAAATTAACTAGAAGTTTCTGAGGCCCAGATGGTGTGTTGGAATTTCATCTTTCAGTTTTGTGGCTGTTTTCTGTCTTCTGAAGCCTTTTTCTCAAGAAGTTGTGGAAGCAGATGAACAACTGATCCATGTTTCTCTTGTCATCCTACTTACATGTTCTTCTCTCTTGCAGACTGTGGCATGGAACTCCAAAGCTCTCACTCATTCCCTCTGCTGTTACAGATCCATTCATGTTTCTCAAAAATCAAACCAGAATCTGACTTTTTGGGGGGGGGTTGTGAGAATCTGTACATCACCCTGCTGTTGTCTTTGTCTTCACACACTATAAATATCACTTTCTTGTGCAGTTGATTCATCTGCTCTGTTTCCACTATTTGTATGGCCACTAGCTGAGAAAGACCAAAAATTGTAAATTGAAATAAAAATCATACGAATTTAGAAAGATGATTGTACAAAAGAAAAAAAAAAGTAAAACATACACATTTTTTTTTAATATACATAATTCTTCCGTCACCGGGAAACTTTTGTGCTGCATTACACTGCGGCAGGCTGCCACCTATGACGGTGCCAATGGTGGGAGAAACGGAGGGTTAGGTGTCTTCTCCAAGGACCCTAGACGTGCACTCAGTGGAATGCGAAACAGCGAACTTCTGGATAACTTCCAGTCCGAGGGCGAATACTCAACCACTGAGCCACCGTCTCCCCATATGGGTGAATGAAACAATAAATCTTAAATGATTTGATTAAAATACAGAAAATAAGTATTTTGTGGCACTTTCACATGAACATGCATTAATTCCGGACTGGCAGCTGTTCAGACGCCAGGTTTCATACTGTATAAGCGGACCAGGATGGATCCTCTGGAAGGAACCAGGGCATCGAGATGTTTGCACTGCAGCATCAAGTTTTTCTTCGGGGATTAAGAAAGTATTTTTAATTCAATTGATTAAAATATTAGAGAGTAACTTTTAACTATGAATCCGGTGTTTTTTTTTAATCTATTTATTTAACAGGGACAAAGCAGAAAAACATAGTTACAAAACAGCAAATTGCAGCTCATGTGGTGCATGCCGAGTTTGCACCAAGAGGTCATTTTCAGCACCCGTTCCTGGTTTTGCCTTTCCAAAAAAAATACAACTATGTGTGATGACAGCCACATAACAATTTAGTTTTTAAACTTTATTATTTATTCACTTTAGAAATATAGTTTATATCTTTTGTTTGTTAAACCAGTTTTATTTACTTTGGGTTTAATACACTATATAGGTTTAGATTAGTGCAGCTTTTGGTTGATTTTGTTGATTTCGCTTGAGTTTTGCAGGTGCTCCAGTTCCTGGGCTGTAGGATCACCTGCTGTCTAAGGGGTGGAGCTACCTAAATGGGACTGTACCATTCACCTCCTTTAGGGGTGAAATTGGTTTTGTTAGATGAGATTTCATTAAGCTGTTTTATTTAAACCACCTTTTTGTGTTGCCAGTGGTTTAGTCAGCCCTTATTTAAGCTCCTGCTTTTCACAGTCAGGAAGGTTTGTCTGTTTTCAATGCTCAGTCCATTACAAACTACAAAGTGCATTTGTACAAAATAAAAGTTAATTAGGCTTAAAATAATGTATGCTGTTTTCTAACATTTGTTTTTAAATCTCAAAACTTTATTACTGCTTGGGAATTACTCAGATCACCAGAGACTTACTTACTGGGGGAAAGCAGGGCGAACCCTGGACAGAGTACCAGTGTGTTACAGAACATAAGTTACATTACTGGTAAATAGAGGCAACATAATTCAGAATAATACAAACTTGTATGTGTGTATTTGTTCTGTTTGAGTGTTCCCTTTGTGTTTATTTTTACAACCTGACTCAACTTGACAAGATGAAGCTTCTGAGATCAGAGTTGACTTTTTTTTTTATCTGATAAGAACTGTCTGCAGCCAGATCACTCTGGGTCCTTTTTAGATAAACTGATCTGACAGGTTTGAATGAAAGACCAAAGAAAAGAAAAAAAACATTCGGGTTGAACACTGTTGTTCTGTTAGCCCTGAGCTCTCTCCTAGGGCTGCATCCTTCACAGAAGCACGAGCAGAGTCGATGTCTAAATGTCAAAGTGAAATTAACCCTGATAACAGAAAACCTTGAAAAGTTCCCAGAAAGTATCAAGATTTTTTTTTCCTTTTGTTTTTTTCTGACATTGTCTCAGCTGGATGAATGTTGGTGCAGGAGACATCTGCCATGGCGAGTTCAACACCCACCTCAGGCCTCCTCGCTATCAAAAACTCCCAACAGAGACAGAAAAACTTCAGTAATTCCACTCAGTAAGGAATTAAACACCATACTGATTCATGAGCACTGTAGTATAATTTAAAGAACATCAAAATAGAATCACCCAATAAATTTCAGGTCTGAATTTTACAAGTAAGCATGACCGGAAGGAGAATCTTAAAGTTTCCCCTTAACACCAGTCTTGACCATCAGGAGATCAAGTTTATTTTTTTTTTTTTTTAATTTTATAACAAACAAGAATTAGAGCTTCTTAGATCAGCATCATTCAATTTCCGATGCCCTATGGAATGAAAAATAAAAACAACTGCTTACATGATAGAATGAGAAATATTTTAACCTTATCTTTCAGAATTCAGCTGATGAGAATGATTTGAAATTATTTCTCTGATTAAAATTCAGCAGAGGAGCAAATTAGCAATTTAGAGATCAAATGAAAGGTTGAACGAATAATTGTGTGGCTATAAATTTGAAAAACGTCCATTGCAAACTGTTCAAACAAAGAAAAAAGTATTTTGGGACATTGACCTGCAGCACTGTGGCGGAGTGGGTTGCTCAGTGGCCTCACAGCAAGAAGGTCTTGGAGGGGCTTGGAACACTGGCCTTTCTGCTTGGAGTTTGCATGTTCTCCCCATGTCTCTGTGGGTATTCCCCGGGTATTCCGGTTTCCGCCCACCCCGCAACGACATGCATGTTAGGGTAACTGGCCGGTGCCAAATTGCCTGTAGGAATGAGTGCATGTGTATAGCCCGCGACAGACTGGCTACTTGTTTGGGGTGATCGGGATAGACAGTTAAGAAGGTGACTGACAAACTGACTGACTGACTGGCATTGACCTATTGAGACTTCATCCCGAGTGACTGAAGAATTGGACACAAAGTAAGATTTGAGAAGTAAAAATCTTTGAGACATAAAAATTCCAATTAGGTAAAATTTTAGAGAAGGACTAAGAATTCTTGGATTTAATCAATTGTGTTTCTTCTCAGAAAGACAAACTAAACATATTTAAAAAACAAAGTTGGATATTAATAGATGGAGATCTGAGAGTTGCCCACTTCGTTGTGGCATATTCTTGTGTTATAGTCAAACTCAAACTTTAACAAGCAGATAGTTGGGGGAAAGTTGTAAGTTGGAAATCAGGATGACAGAAAAAAAGGTATATGATGCAAACATTTCTGTCTCATGGGTAAAAATTGTACTCATGCGCCCATTAAAGCTTTATCAGAGCTGTACTAAAATGCATTCATCTTCTTTGGAATAAATTATATATCAAGTTATGTGACATGCTTGTTCCTTCTCTTCTAAAAGTTGCCATTTTTGGTGGAAAACATTTTGAATGAAAAATGGCTTAAGAAGTTTTTACTTCAACATTGTCTTTATATTTTATTCTCTGCATGGTGGACAGGCTCCTCCTCAGAGATAGGGCCAGGAACTCGATCATCAAGGATAAGATCAGAGTAGTACCTCTAAACCTCCACCTTGAGAGCAACCAGATAAAGTGGCTGGGGTATTTAATTAGAATACCTCTTGGTACCTTCCTGTGGAGGTGTTCTGGGTACATTTCACAAAGGGATGGCCACATGGAAGGACCAGTAATACAGTTCATCATAAGAAAAGGGATGACTGTGTTTGGAAGCTGTCCAAGTAACCAAATCCTAAGTAAGGGAAGGGGTATGTATAGAACTACTAAGTAGGCTTCTTGTCCTACTTTTGCAAGATGAGCTGCTCAATCAAGAAGGCTAAGACTTCCTTCCTTTTGGCCTCATTTTCAAGCACAACCAGAAGAATCCCGGAGGTTCTGGATCTGCTTCTGCTGACATATGCCTGGAACAGTGAGTGAGACATCCATTAAGGCATTGGGAAGGCCTGAATAAATGCCTGAATATCTGATTGCCTGAACCACCCCATCCGGCCCATTTTAACATACAGTGCCACAAAATGGTTGTAAGAGGTACAAGTCATACACACAAGTCAGTTTTTGCCAGTCTGTTGAGGGAACAGTGGATCAGGGAGTTGTGAACTATGGGTGCAGCCTGGTAGCAAATCTGAGCTGGCTTGGCAAAACCAGCCATGGGGGTGCAAACAGTGATCTCATGATTAAGTGAGGGGCACCTGGGCTTTAATCGCAAGGCAAAAACAAGAGACTGGTGCAAACATTAAGGAGTGGAAATTTTGATCAGGTGTGAGGGTTTAGGTCAAGGACAGAACAAGCAGCCAACGTTAACATACCGGTAATTATTAATGATGGCCATCAATTTTCTATTATTGAAGGAGAGGGTCTGTATCAATGCCACAAAACTGCAAAATGTGTTGTAAATGGTGTACAAACTTAATGTTTTTCTGTGTTGTTTTTTAAATTACTTGGGAACAACATATTCCCAAATATGAGAAAACATTAAAATATTCTGAATCGTTTGCATTACTCCAAAACGAGGCTAAACAAAATGTTCTCTTCTGTTTCATCTATCTGTGATCGCTGTCAAACTGGTGAAGTTTCTTTATGACATTCATTTTACACATGCCCCAAGCTGACACAGTTTTGGTGTGAGATTTTAAATTTGTTTAGTTTACAATGCAAAAATAACTCCCGATGTTCTGATCGCAATATGTGGTTGTTCGGAACAAACCCAGAAACTCTCACACTCAGTTCGCCAAGCCATCCTGCTTGGAATAGTTACAGCCAAGAGGATTATCCTGAGAGAGTGGAAGGCCACTACACCCCCCAGTTTTCGTAAATGGCTAATGGACATGATGAGCTGTTTGTACCTCAAAGAGATCCGTTTCAAACTGACAGACCAACAGGACAACTTCATAAAGATCTGAGGACCCTTTATGGATCATTTTAAACAGCTCCAAACCCAGCCTCTCTCTTGAAGACCTCTGTTCAGTTTCTTTTGGATTCACTGGTCACATTCTTTTTCTCTGTGTTGTGTGTGTTTGTAAAATTTGAAAAAAGCAATACATTTTTAAAAAAAAAATATATGTATTGGGAATCACATAAAATGCAGAATCCCGATCTGGCTCAAAAATATTTTTGTGCGTTAGTGTCTTCTGCTCTATAAGAGAGAATTTATTTCCCAAGCTGGTGAATTAGCAACCCAAACATAGTCTGGACTAAAACTTTAATTTTTTTAAAAAAACCTATTTCGTAATAAAAGCATGTGAAATTTAAGTGTTTATTTTATAAATGTTCAAAGTAGAAAAACAAAGTATTTCTGACTTTAATCAAATAGAAAATAGAGTTTTGAGTTCCCAAACAGCAAGTTGCGTGTTGTTTTTTCAATGGTTCAAATTGTCCACTAGAGGCCAGTGTTTTTACGAAGCTTCCGTCACTGAATCATTTGAGACAATTTTGCAAACGAGGCCTCGATGCTTCAAAAGGCTCCCTTATCCCATCACTAGACCCAATCACACTAAGAAAATCTTTGTAAAATCTCGAAAAAAAAAAAAAAGTGACATATTTTAGCCATTCATGTGTATTTTAAAGTATGGATTCAATACATTTTATTTGTTTTAAACTTGTTTTATGCGATTCAAAATTTCATATTCATCTCATTTGGCTCTCTTTAAGGGCGTGGAGTGTTTACCTGTCTTTAAAATGATTGGAGGCATAAATATCAGCCATATCTTCCATTCTTTGACCAATTCATTTGCTTAACCCGATGAGGTCTCTGATGTGCAGACATTAAAACAAAATGGATTTTGATATTATAATTTAGGGTACAAGTTGATTTAAAAAAAAAAAAAAAAAGTATGTTTTTTACATGTATGACAGCATGATTATTACCAAAGTACTTTTTTTTATATTTTTTACCCGAGAATGTATTTATTTTTTCCGTAAAGCATATTGTAAAATTGGAGAGCACAACTAGTTCTTGATACCATACTGGGGGCTGGCTCCACCGAGAAGATTCTCCTTTCCCTCATACATACAGCCAGCTGTTTGAAGCCTTCTGAGGTTTGGATTTTGGTCTTTGTTTTCAACCAACGTTCAGGGTTTAGAAAAGAATAAAGAGAATACTGAGGTAAATCTGAATCTAACCCAGAATTCATTCCCAGCATGTCAACCAGCTCTCCCAGACTCTGATGTCTGGGATTTGGACCCCCTGTGAAACTGTAAATGTGTTAGAGGATTTCTTAAAGCAGGCAAAGTTCCCCTACGTGTTCTGTGAGTTCTGCTACATATTGATGGAGCAGCAGATGGATAAGTTCAGGTGGGACATGTGAAAATGAGCAGAGATGTGTGGGAATCAGAGCATTCTTATGAATGACTTGATACTTCTTCATCCACGTGTCTAAGGTGACTGTACTGTCACACACAACACAGCCCGCTTCAACTTATTGTGATTGTGTTTGTGTGTGTGTGCATGTGCAGTCTTCACAAATTACAGAGGATCAGAACCTCGGCAGATCCTCTCTGTCTTTTCGTCCATCACTCCTAACTTTCCCCTCCTCCATCTTCTCTGGTTCTCTGCAGTAATAGAGTCTCTCTCCTCCTCCACATGCTGCTTCGTGGGAGGATGGCGCCTCCCAGAGGTAGATATTTCCTCGCTCACTAGAGCAGCAGCATGGGGCCCATCATGAATATTTCACCAGGCTTAACTTCACTTAAAATATGCATTCTAATTGGGCCTAAGTGCCGACGCACCCCTCTAAGCAGCGCTCCTGCTTTTCCTTCCACTTTCCTCTCTGACACGTTCCATATGCTTCGTGTACTTTGTTAATGCTGCTTACTGATCCGTTTCTTCCTCCTGTTGATTATTTTTAGGAAACTTGTCACATTTAACACACCCTGTTTCAAAGTGGCACTGTGTCCTGTAACACAGGGACATAGAGGACAAAAAAAAACGACAGAAGACTGTTTGTAGTCTGAGTTAAAGAATGAAGTACACAATGTTTCATAAAAAATAAAAAAATCAACATGCGTTTATATAGATGTGCGTTTATTTATGTCACATTCTCTTTTTCAAGGCCTCTAGCCCTGAAAACTTTTGTAAAACCTTCCAAAGAAGTTTTAATTGTAGAATGTTTCCATAGCAATCAGATTTATCATCATGCATTTGGTCTATGGGCACATTGAGGGACCTCAGAGATTGAATCTTTCTGCCACTATGCCTGAGCAAATAACAATAAAACAGAAGAGACTATGAAATGTCTGGCATGCCTGTAAGATAGAGGATAACAGCATGTTGACAGTGAGAGCATACACACAGATGCCACATTCAGAAACTGAACCATTTCCAAATTTTAACATTTGCAGTGTATGAACATGTTTAGTCTCATTTTATGATCATTTGGCATCATTTGACAAAAACTCATTTGTTCCAATTTATTATGTTTGTGGTAGGGTATAGTATTTCGTTCTGAGAACGATGAGTCTAATTTACACTGTATGACATATAAATGTCACAAGCATTATGAAATTAAGACTCATTTGAAATCAAGACTCTTTTGCTTTTTTTTTTTTTAGTTCAAAATTATAGCAAGATAACACAACTAACAGAGAGAGAGGAGAGCTCAGAGATATTTTTTTTTTTCAAAGTTCTCGTGCCAGATTCACTAGGTTATAAAGACTATATAACCTAGATTATGTCGCATGGATATATTCCCACTTTGTATTCCTTGGCGAGAAGGTGGGTCGTTGAGAAAATGCATTGATCTAAAAGGGTGTTGGTTCAAATTGCTCTCTCCTAAGAGAGATTCCTTTAAGCAAATCACAGCAACAAAATGTATTCATGTTTACTAATTTACTAAATTAATTTCAATGCGTTTAAAAAGTGTTTGAAGATTTGATAAAACTAGTCCGATGTCCTGCCCCCTCTTGCCCTGCTGCTACAGTATGGGATTCGGCCGTTAACCTTCTGGTGCGGACTTCAAAGAAATCAGTGGTGAAACAAATTCTCAGATAGTGAGAGAATATGCACATATATTGCAAGAATTTATCTGGCTGGCTGAGTTACTGTTTATTGGGAAGTAAATTGCAACTTTTTGCATTTTATCCTTAACCTTCAGGCTAAGGTATAGAAAGCACTTTCCAGAACATACTTCTTTTGGCAAGTTAAAGATGTTTTCCTGCACTAACAAATTTGAAAAGAACTTTTTTTTTTTTTTTTTTTTTTTATTAGATTATGCAACCAGGCTGATGTTGGGTTGCCAATAACTACAAAATGTGTAACATCGCAGTTACAACCTCACAATTGTCAGGGTTTTCTGGGGAGATGTGGAAGGACGAGGACCCAATTGCAGGACTTTAAACAAGGTTTATTAACACAATTCAGGAAGTCTGTAAACCCAAGAAGCACAGGATAAACTCAAGACTGGCTGGAAGGGATAGTAAGACCCGACAGAGAAGTCTGGGGTGATTTCCCTTAAATAGATGGCAGGGTGCACAGATGTGTGGAATCAGGAATCATCCACAGGTGACCCTAATCAAGTTGATTAGGAATATCCATGAGTTCCTCTGGGGCAGGTGAGGGATCCTGACAACAATTGCGAGAGCAATAGTATCTTGCCATTTTTAAACTGCGATGAAAGCTTTGCATTTTTTATCACATAAAGCTGTAAAATAAAATCATTTTTGAAACAGCCTTTGACACTTTGTCAACATCAGAGTTCTGTAAGTTCTGAAGTCTGAGTCTGTTTTAAGTAAACACTGTCATAAAAACAACAGTCTTACTTGAATTTATTTTTAACCTTGCTAAATTATGTAAAATACATTTCTGCAGAATCCTATGCATTTAATTACAAGCTCCAAACAATCAGGAAACATAATGCAGACAAGTCGGTAAAATGAGTTTTCTCAGCCAACGGCACTGTGAATACGTGACGAATGTTGGGAAATCTACTCGGCACTGGAATTTAAGAAAACCTTCACCATTTTTAAAGTAAAACTTTTTCCCCCTCGAAGAAACCCTGTTGTGTCCAAAGTTGGAACATTGTACAATATACTGTACTACAGTATATACTTGTTTTTTTGGCTGCACGTTGGTGCAGTGGTAAGCACAGCGGCCTCAGAGCTAAAAGTTTGGGGTTCTCGTCCTGGATGGGAGGTGAGGCTTGAGATACTGGTCTTTCAGTGTGGAGTTTGCATGTTCTCCTTGTGTATGTGTGGGTTTATTCTGGATTCTCTGGTTTTCTCCTACCCTCCAAAAACATACATGTTAGGTTTTTTGGCCACTACAAAAAATTGTTCCTGTGAATGTTTGTATGTAGACCTGCAACAGACTGGCGACCTGTTCGAGGTGTATCCTGCCTCTCTCCTGAAATCAGCCGGGAAAGGTCTGTCACTGATAGAGCAGTTCAGATGACGAAACGTGTTAAATGCTTATACACTTTATTGTTCCCTCACCGGGGAAACTTGTGTGCTGCATTACACCGCAGCAGGCTGCCACTTACGCCGGCGCCGATGGTGGTAGAAACGGGGGATTAGGTGTCTTCTCCAAGGACCCTAGACGTGAACTCAGAAATTTTATCAAATTGTCTATAGAGCGTGTTGAATTTTATACCTGACAATGTAAGTAGGTGAACATTTTTGTAAATTGGAAATGATTTCCTTTCCCTAATTTGTTCATTGTATTTTCTTTTGTCACTTTTTGGAAAATCTTAGCTTAAATAGTTTAACTTTAACATAAAGAACTAAATTCTTCTTAGAATAATAACATATTGCATGTTTTTCTCCACCTCTTTGTATTATCTGATCTTTTATCTCGTTTACCTTGAGCAACTTTATCAAATGTGACTGAATAGCCTCACTTATTTCACATTTATCTTTTAATGTTTATTTAACACAAAGGAGACGAGTTGCCCTTGGTCTCGAAAGCACACAATAATAAATTAGATCTCTGAAAAGACAGCTATGTCTTCATTTTTTACATCCCTAAGAGTTGATTGTGACACAATATAAAGTTTTTACCTTCAGGGGGAAAAAAAAAAAACAAAAAAAACTTTGTTTTATCTTGAAGCAAATTCAACTTTAGCTGTTTGATTTTAACAAAACAAAAATGTGTTTGGCAAATGCAAAGTTCTTCCATGCTACCATAAATATTAGAGCAGAGAAAACACACTCACTGTTACACTAAGCTCAACACCGACATTTAACCATGTTTACCATCTGTTTTTTAAAAGAGATCAAAGAAAAACAGATAATTTGAGTACAAAATCTTAGGATTTGCTTCCGGACTATTCACAAAATGTTAGTGTTACATTGGACAAAATGTTATTTCCCAAATATAAATGAAATATTTCAATTTGAATAGTGATTTATTTTGAATAGTGATGCTGTTGGGTATAGAGACAGTGGCACTGAGGAAAAGACAGGAAACAGAGAAGGAGGTAGCAGAGATGAAGATGCTGAGGATCTCTCTGGGAGTGACCAGAATGGACAGGATCAGAGGAACACAACGTTAGAGGTTTTGGAGATAAAGTCAGAGAGGCCAGACTGTGATAGTTTGGACATGTTCAGAGGAGAGAGAGAGAGTACGTCGGCAGAAGGATGCTGGGTTTGGTACCACCAGGAAAGAGGTCTAGAGGATGATCAAGGAGGAGGTTCATGGATACAGTGAAGGAAGACATGACGATAGTTGGCATGACCGAAGAATGAAGAAAGAAAGAAAAGATGCAGCGGATAGGGTTAGCTGGAAGAAACTGACTTGCCGTTGCGACCCCTAAAGGGAAATGCCGAAAGGAGAAGAAGAAGAATAGTGATTTACCAACACCTTCTGAGAACAAATACGTAGTTCCGTTCCATTCTGCTGTCTTCTGCTTATCCTGAGTTGGGTCGTGGTCACAACAGCCGCAGACGGGAAGCCCAGCCTTCCCCCACCCGACTGCATCCTCCAGCTCACCCAGAAGGATCCTGAGGTGTTCACTTTCCAGCTGTGAGACATAGTCTCTCCAGCAGGCATGGTGTCTGGGTCTCCTCCCAGTGTGACATGCCCGAAATACCTTATTAGCGAGGCATCCTAAACTGACACCTGAACCACCCCATCTGGCTTCTCTTGACCCAGAGGAGCAACGGCACTACTCCAAGCTCCTCTGATATGGAGGAGCTCTTCACTCTAGTTCAAATTGTTCCATTCAAACAAATAGTATTGAACATGAATCCATTTTTTTTCCAGACCAACGGTGACGCTACTTTTTTGATATTCAACCTTAGTGTTCTTTAATCGCTGATGTACTCTGAACATGTTCATAAACCCATTGTGTGCGATAGTCTGTCCTTTAATTTGTTGTGTGTGTTTCTTTCAGAGTGTGAATCAGACAGAATTGCGTGCACACTTACTTTTTTATTTACTTTGCACACAAAGAGATTGGTGGTGGAAATATTGACTCAGATTGAAACGACAATAACAGATACAAAAACGTCTTATTGCATTTCCATCTTGTAACAGGTAAGAAAACAAGGATAATTTCCCATTTTCTAGCAAGAGAGAGAATAAACGAGTATCACAAAAACATGCAAACACAATTGGTTTTGATGGAGAAACTTGGATTGAATTTATTTCTGATTGTTCTCGTGCTTAATAATTGAGGAAATTGCTTGAAATTGTTCACAAAATCTGCCATCATAATATACTTGTAACTTTTTTCTGAATTCTATTTTGCTGATATACTTAGGATAAATTTAGTTATTTTACATTTTGCAAAACAAAACATTTTCAGTGTACGATAAGTACACTGTATATTCATCCCTTGTGAAAAAATTTCTTTGCACCGTAGCCAGGCAGCCATTTTTTCCTCCCACCCTCCAAAAACATGCATCTTAGGTTGATTGCCTTGAAATTTCCCCTTGAAATGTATGTGTGGATGGTTGTGAGTGCGTAGCCCAGCTACAGACTGGCAACCTGTAGGAGGTGTACCCTGCCTCTCGCCTGAAATCAGCCGGGATAGATTCCAGCACCCCACGTGAACACATAAGCAATTCAGGAGATGAAACAAAAAACTTTATGGAAAACAAGAATGCTTGTGAAAGATTTTGCGAAAGAAAATAAAACATAAAATAGAAAAAGGTATTGTGTCCTTTTTTCTCCCTCTGCTTAAAAAAGCTTAAAACAGGTAAAATCTTGTTCTTTTTGTCTTTAATTTTGACAGTTTCTACTTCATGCTGGATTGAGATGCAAGCACTAACATTGTATTCCGAGACGAAATACCGATGCAAATACAATAGATCTATCGTTACCTAAAGATCTATGGTATTAGACAATTAAGGTTTCAGGGTTCTTTCTGGAGCAGTGCAACGACACAATCAGTTCTATAGTTCATTCTTTCTCGATGAAAAGAGACTACTTTTTTCTAGCCAATCACAATAAAGGAATTTATTCCATTAACGTTTTGTTCCGGTAACAAAAAAAAAAAAAAACTTCACAGCTAGCTGCTGTAAGACTTAATCGTGCTGTATTATTCAAACTTATTGTACATGACAATAGACACACAATTCCTTTTTCTTTCAGTGAAATAAAGTTGAATATTCATTCACTACAGATATTTTTTTAAAGTAAACTTAGTGTATTCTGTTTTTTTAACATGCGTTGAGGGTTTTTTATTTTATTAAAAACGTCAGTTAAAGAATAACCATCTAAACCGAACTTTTCTTCATGAAAAGAACAAAAGATTGTCTCCTGCCCCCGTGTTCAGAATCAAATCTCTGAAAGCAGATGGAAATTAAAGTTTTTTCTTGTTTCTTGTTGCAAGAAAAAAAGAAAACAAAAATGCAAGAAAAATATTTTTCTGTCAGTCATTGTGAGCCAAATATGAGTGTGTGTTTGGTTCATTTTGTAAATACAGTGTGTGAGTCATGATTGCTTCACATTTTGAACAAATACATTGAAACACTTTGGTGTTCCACATCTTGTGTCACACTTATGTACACACACTTCAGATTACAGGCATGTTGGTTTGATTCATCACACACACAGACATACTAACCAATCAGGTGTGGAGGGCAGGATGTGTCGCTCTGTGCTTTGGAATGGAGAGAGACTTGCTGTTGGCTCCGTTCACACGTATCACCCCGGTGACCCGTTTGCTTTGATCCTCCACTCTGTCACGTTTCTTTTTGCTTTCTCTTCTCGCTATGAAACATAATGGATGGTAGCGAGGGAGGCACAGTGCTTTGTTGCCATGGCGATCGCAAAAGAACTAATAACCTGGTGGCGAGCAGATAAGGCTGAGAACAGAACGAGAGGATGGAGACACAATGAACCACAAAGTGAGTGAGCATCATTACTGAAAGTATTCATCAGTTCCAGCCTCAGATCTGGACTGAAATGACACATTTGTAAAAACAAAAGTCCAAAAAGGGCTGAAAATGAGAAAGAATTAAGCTCCAGAGTGGAAAACAAGTCAGCTTGACTTCCCAGCTGTTCCCTGATGTTAATATACACACCAGTCTGTGTGTTCTGGTGTTAAATTGGGAGTGTTGTTTCTTTGTGGGATGATCATTCTCATGTAGTAAAACATACTGTACATAAAATTCAGTTTTTAAAAAGTACTTTAGAAAAAAAGGTTCTTTTTATGCAAATAAACAAGGATTCTTTTGTCAGCTAAGAAATTTAACTTTCCCTTTCTCTTCCAATTTTGAATTGAATCTCCCCTCCCGAGCTCTCCACTTAGTCACGGCCCCTGATGTAACACACCAAACATTCATTTATTGACTGCTTTGCATCCTTTTAAGTGTTGGTGGTGTCCGTTTGTTTACGTCAGTGATATAAGCCAAGGTCAAACAAGTTTTTGCGTAAAAAAATTATTGGTAAAATGTTCTGAGCAATAATAACACACTTTCCCCTTTTTTTTTCTGGTCGCCCTGTCTTTTGGAAGAGTAAAACGCAACATCATTTTTGGCCAGTCAAAAAAAAAGTATTTTACCTGGACTCAGTTTTGAAAAATAAGCCAATAAGAACATTTGATTAGTTTTATTTATTAGATGTTCTTTAAGTTGTTTGAAATTTGATTTGTATCTATTTGTGTGTGTTTTCATGTGTAGTTGTCATCTGATGATACTGGAGAACTAAACCCTGACCCTTTTCATACAATTGTGTGCATGTACACTGCTCCTACAAAAATACCGTAATTTCCAGACTGCAAACCGCCACTTTGGTCAGAAGCTTATAACCCCGTGGCTTATGCAACGATGTGGCTAATTTATGCTTTTTTTTTTTTTTTCTTTTTTAGAAATCCCCCTTCATCTGTTTAGAATTTCTATTTTAGCTGTGGCTGAGCCGTGATGGCTGTTTGTTTTAATCCAATTAATTTGAGACAATCTGGGATTTTGTCAAACGGGTGGGATGGTTTTTCCACTTGGTCTGTAGTTTCAGTGTTGCCGTTGTGATCAGAGAAACTTTTGATGGAAAGTCCATGCCATGTTTCCATCGAATTCCTGTCACAGCCCCGCCCTTGCCTGGCAGGGGCAGAGCCTCCTGCAGGCAGGGGGAGGGCCGTCTAAGGCCGTCTAAGAAACAATACATACATGACTGCTGTCTTACATGCAGATGTACATATTGGAATGTTTTCTCAAAATACGACAGTCTAACACATTGTGTGTTGTTGTATGTCTTCTCTGTTTAGTTTTTTGATAGCGATTGTGGGGTTTTTTGTTAAAAAAAAAAAGTTTCATGGATGCCTATTTGGTGAACGTCAAACTTGTTCACTTTTTGTTATAGAGGACCTGATGTTTCTCGACATGTTACATTTAGCGTTTTAGCTTTGTTGGAATCTACCAAAAAGTTTAAACTTTTATTTTTAGCTAAGCTACTTTAAACTGCATTGGCAGAATGAGGCGACATCTGACACGAAAAAATTAATAACAAAGAAATGTCCATGGGATCCTGTTTTTTTTTTTTTTTTTTTTACCCCTATGATGATTCACGAGTACATTATGAGTCTTGGAAAACATAACCCAAACACCAAAGGGTTGCAAACTAGATTCCTTTAATAGCATCCTCATGTATATGTCTGTCTCATACATCCATTTTCTCTTTCCATCACCCAGCACCTCTTGTCTATCTAAATGTGTGCACCCAGCTTGATAAAGAGGCCCCGTCAGTACATTAGCTCAAGGTAAACTCTGCTGCCCATGATGAGATCGTGAAGGGGTGAACAGGTGGCTCTGGTAATGCATTTTTAAAGCACACTTCAGCATTTTTATTATTATTTTACGTGCTAAACTGAAAAGCTCACAATGCTTCCACAGGAATGTGTTACTGACCACATGGAAGTGTTTTTATATCCAGCAGACAGGTTCAGCTTCTCAGGGCTTGTATTCATTCAGCATGAAAAGAGAGGAGATGATCCATCACTGCGAACATAAAGAGACCTTCACATTGATCCTTGAAGCTGTTTTCTTTTCGCTTTCATTCTCTCTGTCATCCTGCACTCTGCTCCAAGTAATATGAAATAATCTATGAAAAGAAAGCGTGTTAGTGAAAGGGAAATGTCAAATATTCTCTATAAGACAGGAATTACTGAGATGCGGAGTCCATTTCTGACCTTGGAAAAGATGTAAGATCATCTTCAGCGTCAAACCCTCCAGTGTCTTGACCCATAATCGTCCAATCTGCGGTGTAATGTGCTGGCAGAGAGGATTGTTGTTGGTCCTGGCTGGAGGTCATACGTGTGAATAATCCAACCCTACAAGTGGCCCGGCTTTATGGCTAATATCCGGGAGATTCCATCTTCTTTCTCACATGAAAGAAATTCATATATTGTTAGACTGGTGACTGATGAAATCTAGGTGCAAATCCAAAATATATAAAAAAAAATACTTTTTAAAATTTTTCATCTTATAAATATAAATTATGAGAGAAGCTGAACTTGCATCTGTGCTTAAAATTTTGCAATCGGTGAAATAAATGTAAAGAAAATAATTTGGTCAAATTGTGGGGAAAGAGTAGATGTGAAAGGCCTTCCTATGATGAGATGAGGTCAAATAATTCAGGGCTTACACAGTGAGTATGAAGACTTTAAATTGGAGTTGTTGATGGATAAGGAGCAAGTTTTAAGAAGACTGACAGGAACTTTCGATCTTTCTATTTTCTTTTTAGGTTTTAAAACCCGTACATTTGTGACCTCACCTGCCTTCCTAAGCATTTCAACTCCACAGTGAGAATAGAGCCCTGCTTTTGTATTGATTTGTTGTATGTGATTCTTACACTATTAGAATGACATTGGTGACTGAGATCAAGCCGGGACTGGCACAGGTAAAGTTGATTATGATACTTTTGTTAATCAGGCTGTCAGGATGTGGAAAGATGGAGGACCCGAGTGCAGGACAACGAAACAGGATTTACTAACCATAAGCCCAGTAAAGCAAAAAGTCCAGTAAGTCTGTAAGGCAAAGTGCTCAGGATTAACTCAGGATAAAAAAGTTCAAATGATATAACAGAGTTTAAAGATTAAACTTATGGTCAGGCAGCAAGGAGGACCTTGCTGGGAAGGATAACGATGACCCGACAAAGAATTATGGGGGATTGCCTTGAATAGGCAGCAGTATCCACAGGTGTGTGATATCAGACCAATTACCCTCAGCTCTCCCTAAACAGGGCGATGAGGGAAAGTCCAGGGCTCTCTCTGGTGGCAGGGGAGGGGATTATGACACAGGCCAAGTTTTTAAAAATTTCTTCTGATTTTGAACAATACCAGATAAGGACTGTGCTGCCTCAATCACTCCAGCTTCCATATTTGTTTTGCATGAGAGAAAGTGTCTGTTAATGTCTGTTTTTGGGGATGTCATCATATTACCTCACCCATATGCTAACTATTTTAGACTTCCACAACAACAAGGGCCAATGTCATGTTAACCAACGCTGTAAAGTAGTTTGTCCTTGACAAACAAGTCCTGACAAACCCTCAGGGACCTGACAAACAAGTCCTTGTGACTTGGATTTTACGATGCTCCAGATAGGAACACATGTAAAACGTGACCATTTTGAAACAATATTGGACACAATTTAATTTTATAGAATGAATAAAAGAAATTAGGGTGACTTGTTGAGACTTCTGTCTTTTTCACAAGTGGGGGAAGGATGGAAACGGGAGATCAACAGAAGGATCGGTGCGGTATTTGCAATAATCAGGATGCGAAATTGGTCCGTTGTGGTGAGGAGAGAGCTGAGCAAAAAAGCAAAGCTCTGGATTCACCAGTCAATCTATGTTTCCACCCTCAGTTATGGTCACCAGCTGTGGGTGGTGACCAAAAGGACGAGATCGCGGATTCAAGCGGCCAAAAGGAGGTTCCTCAGTAGAGAGACTAGACTCTCACTCAGAGACAGACTGAGGAGCTCTGGCATTTGGGATGAGATCGGAGTAGAGCCGTTGCCCCTCCAGGTCGAGAGAAGCCAGATGGGGTGGTTCAGGCAGCTGGTTAGGATGTCTCCCGTTTACCTTGCTGGTGAGGTGTGTCAGACACACCTTTCACTGGAAGGAGACCCAGAGGCAGACCCCGGACCCACTGGAGTACAGACTATGTCTCACAGCTGGACAGGGAACACCTCGGGATGCTCACAGGCGAGCTGGAGGATGCAGCCTGGATGATAGAGGCCCGGGTTTCCAATTTGAGGCTGTTCCCCTGCAAACCGACCACAGATAAGCGGTTATCAACTGAACGGATAAAAAAATAACTTTCACAAACTCATCTATTTGAATAGTTCAAATCTTGAATCTGTCTAAATTTTTGTTCCATAAAATGATTGTATTTTTTTTTAATGTAATGTACAAAGAAACAAAGATTTAATCTTCTGATCTTTTCCACACAGTTTTGGAGTCTATTTAAATTTGTATAAACAGCTTGAAATTGCAAACAAATGTGATGAAGCCGTTTACTTGTTTACTCTGTTTGTGGACCGTTTGAGGTTATAACAAACTGGCTAGACTAAAATGAGATGACTTATTAATAGGTCAACATTTGATCGCCTGGCAATCTTCAAAAGCGGCCTAAAATCTTGACATGCAAAATTTCACACACATTCTAAGAAATGTGTGCTAAATTTCAAAAGAAAATTTGTGAAAATATAGGTTTTATGTTGCAGATGACATTGTGGTCTGTAGTGAGAGGAGGAGAGAGGTGGAGGATTGCTCTAGAAAGAAGAGGAAGGAAGATTAGTCAGAGTATGACAGAGTACATGTGTGTGAATAAGGGGGTCCAAATGGAAAAGTGAGGTTACAGGGAGAAGCGATAAAGAAGGTGGAAGATTTTAAGTACTTAGGATCAACAGTTCAGAGCAATGGCGAGTGTGGAAAAGAGGTGAAGAAGCGTGTGCAGACAGGCTAAAACGGGTGGAGAAAAGTATCAGGTGTGATGTGTGATAGAAGAGTTTCAGCTAAAATGAAAGGTAACGTGTACAAAACCGTGGTGAGACCGGCCACGCTGTTTGGTCTAGAGACAGTGGCAATGAGGAAAAGACAGGAAACAGAGATGGAGGTAGAAGAAACTGACTTACTGCGGTGACCCCTGAAGGGAAATGCCGAAAGAAGAATAGGTGTAGGAATCTTTTTAAATTTACACAACAATTAAAAGACATTTTCAATTGTTGTTCTTAACTTGTCTTAACTTTAGACAAATGGCTATTCAACTGAATTGAAAATTTGACCCCAATAATGTCCAATGAAATAAAAAAAAATAAAACAAAGTCATATAATAATTTTAATTTAAGCAGATGTTTCAAATTCAAACTAATTTGTTTGAGTGCACAGTGGCCACTAATGCTCACTGATACAAACTGGACGGCAAGAACACTTTGGTCTTCACATAAACCTTCACGTAAAATCTCTTCAAAATAGAACTTTTTGAATCAACCTGAAAGCATCATGCCTGAATCTTTTTCTTTTCATGTTTTGTTGAAGTATAAACATAGATGGGTTTTTTTGTATTTTAAAAATGATGTATGGTGAAATGACTGGTTGTCAGGAAACGGATTCAGTCACAGGATAAAAAAAACAACAACAATGGAGTCTTTCAGTAGGAACAAAGGAAAGAGAAATTGATAGATGAAGCTGTGTGTGTGTGTTTTTTTTCTGTTTTGATGCTTTATATGTTTTCATCTGCCGCTGATCCAGATTCAAGGTGATAAACATGGAAATAAAAACCTGCCTTTGTATCTTTTCATATCCTGTTTAGGAGCGTCACAGGCTCTTTTCTCTGAGTACACACACAGCTGAAAAACAAGGGCACATCATGCAATAATGCTGCCTGGGGTGGATGTGACATCCCACTAATGGCTAGAAAGCCTCCATCAGGCACAGCTAGAACTTTTATAGACTTGCAATTGGCAGAGCTGGATATAAAAACTCATTTAGGAATTGAGAACTTTTCAAGGTTTTTCACATTTCTTGCCTCAGTCATCATGTTGCTAATTAAAAAGGTTTGATCATAAGCAGAAAAAACATGGCCACTTATAATGCTGTTTAAAAGAAAAACCTGGATAGAAATCAATGGCCAGTGAGTGTACCAGTTGAAACCTAAAAATGTTCAGATTCAAGTATATAAAAAAAGTTTGGTTTTTTTAAGTATTTAAACAAATGACCTCATCATCCTTCTCAAATGTGAAAACTTTCACTCCTCTACATGCCCTTGCTACGTGATCCTTGCACCACATATTATGTCGCTTCTATCCACGCAGAGTGATTTTCATTTTTATAGTATATTTTTAAAGTGAGGTTACAGGGAGAAGAAATAAATAATGTAGAAGAAATTAAGTACTTAGGATCAACAGGGCAGAGCAATGAAGAGTGTGGAAAAGAAGTGAAGAAGTGTGTACAGGCAGGCTGGAACGGGTGGAGAAAAGTATCAGGTGTGATGTGTGATAGATGAGTTTCAGCTGAAATGAAAGGGAAAGTGTACAAAACCGTGGTGAGACCCGCCACGCTGTTTGGTCTAGAGACAGTGCCACTGAGGAAAAGACAGGAAACAGAGATGGAGGTAGCAGAGATGAAGATGCTGAGGATCTCTCTGGGAGTGAACAGGATGGACAGGATTAGAAATGAGTATATCAGAGGAACAGCACATGTTAGAGGTTTTGGAGATAAAGTCAGAGAGGCCAGACTGAGATGGTTTGGACATGTGCAGAGGGGAGAGAGAGTACATCGGCAGAAGGATGCTGGTTTTGGAACCACCAGGAAAGAGGTCAAGAGGAAGACCAAAGAGGAGGTTCATGGATGCAGTGAAGGAAGACATGAAGATAGTATGTGTGACCAAAGAGGATGCAGCAGATAGGGTTAGATGGAAGAAACTGTTTTGCTGTGGCAACCCTTGAAGGGAAATGCCAAAAGAAGAAGATAGTATATTTTTATTGTGTCTTTACTTTTATTTTATTTAGACAAACTTTATGTTTGCTAGTGCACACTATAATGAAGCAAGTTTGCTCTGTAATTATTTTTTTAATGGCAATAAATATGTAGTTCTTGATTTTTTATTGAATCTTTCATTCTTTAATTTGTTACTTTGTTTTAACTGAGAAAGGGGGAAAACAAAAAAAAAAACAGGTGCATCACTCTTAAAAAAATTTCACCCTTTCCTGGACATTTTTGGGTCATACATTGTGAAAGGCACAGAAGCTAAAAAGAAATCCAATCCTGTCTGATCATTTTAAAAATCACACTTCTAAACTTCTAAAATAGGTTTGGAACATGATGGAAAATGTAAACCCTTATGAATGTCTGTGTGCACTTTCCTATAGTATTTTACACAGATTAGATTTATTCAATGTGTAGGGAATAAATCTCATTTTGAATTTAATGTTAATTCAAACATCATTACTTCACAATAGTCACTCCAATTACCCAAAAAAAAGTTCATTAGAATTAAATCAGAAGTCTCAACAGATGTAAAGACCAATTTTTCATTAGATCTCAGACCACAATCTGGTCGAATGTTCAATATGGTGAAGCATATTTAATCTATTTTTTAAAAAACTATTCTTAGCATATTTAATTTGGGGGAAAAAAATGAAATTGGCTTTAAAAGCAAATGTCCAAACAACTTCCAAAATCAAGGCATGTTTATTTTTAAAGCACACTTGATGTAGGAGAAAATTCAGGAGAAAAGCAGCATCATTTATCAGAGAAGACTTTGAAGCATGTGCAGATCAGTTTGTTAATGACTAATTACCCGTTTCTCTGTGTGTCTGGGTGCTCTGGTGTTGGATAAACACACTCCAGCATCAGTTTATCCATTTGCCTCAAAGGAAATTGAAGTATAAGAGCTTCTCAATGAAGCTCGTCACTCTCACCATCGCATCAGAGCTCTCACCAAGACTGCAAGTGATGCATCATAAACACATCAAACATTTCAGGCTGGGGAGGCACAGTGGCGCAGTGGTTAGCATGGTGGCCTTGCAGCAAAAAGGTTGGGGTTTGAGTCCCGGTTGGGACAAGGCTTGGGACGCTGGCCTTTCTTTTTTTTAATTTTTTTTTTTTTATCATTTTTAAAAAATACCAATTTTGCTGAAAATGTAAGAGGTAGTTGTGTTTGATTTCTTCAGACAATAAAGCTGTAGATTAGAATAAGCTAATATTTAATTAACAGTCTTAGACACATTGGCTGCTCTTCTCAGGGAGGGATCTCTCTTTTACTTGGATCCCCAAGAGGTTTCTTCTTTTTTTCCCCACTGCTGGGTTTTTGGAGTTTTCCCTCACTTTGATGTAGGGTTAAGGGCAGGATCATACCGACATTGTTTAGCTAACTTTTTAGTTAGCCTTCAGGTGTGTATCGACTATTTTCTCTTTTTTTGTACTTTTGTACCTTTTTTTAATCTACAATATGAAGCTCATTGAGACAAATGTTTTCTGATGTTGGGCTATATACAAATAGAATTGAAATCAAATGAATGCTTGATGGTAGACTCAAGGTCCATGTTGCTGAAGTTACTTCTAATTAGTGTACTTTATCAAGGGACAATTGATAATGAGGGAATGAAAAAAACCAAAGGATGACTTGTGGACGTGGAAAGAAGAGCACACTTTTGAAAAAAATCAGTGGTCTTTTGAAAACAAAAAGATTGTCTACTTTTCAAATGTCAACCAGCTGTTGAAGCAGCGCCCATGGCTTCACTTCTAGGGTCCATAGAGAAGACACCTAACCCCCCGTTTCTCCCACCATTGATGCCATAGGGGCAGCCTGCTGCGGTGTAGTGCAGCACACAAATTTCCCGGTCAGGGATTAATAAAGTATATGAAAAAAAAAAAAAAAAATCACCCAACAATTGCTAAATTTTGCTTTCCTGTGTTAATCCTGAAGAAATGAACTGGTATAAAATGAAAAGGGACTATAAATTGGAAAAGTGAGACTAAAGTTCAACTTGTGCTTCTTCCTTAGTTGACGTGGTTACCAACATGTTCAAAGTTTAGACGTAGTGTTTATAAATTTGAATTTTTCCATCCCAGATCAAAATGGCTAATATAAAAGAATTGTCTTTAATCCCACAATAAAGTGTTTTCAGATTGTGCTTCAGTACGAAATGACGTATCATTTTGTTTTAAACAAGATCCATGTGGGACTCTGGCTTTTTAGGTTTGGTGAGAAAGTTTTTCCATTTAATCCTTTTGTATTTGATAACTGATGCTGAATGGTTCTCTAATTTGACATTTGGGAATAAGAAGGTGATGCAACTTGTGCTCAAGCACAGAACTCATTAAGAGGAAAGAAAAAGTTACCAAAAAAAAGTCTTTCTGGGAAGATAGACATGAAATAGATGAAAGAAAAAAGGGATTAGGTAGCATGTTGTGGACAGACAGACAGAGAAATAGATAAATATCAATGTATTTTTTATGCACAAAAAGCCAGCCTTCTTCCTTCTGCAAGGCTTGTATAGAAGAAACAATTTAAGAAAACTCCCCATTAGAATCACAGTGTTCAAGCTAAAAATAAATAAATAAACAGGATGTGTAAAAACCACCAAGCAGATGGGAAGACAAACCGTTCATTTCCAGCGTCCAGCTGAGCAGCAGCCGCTCTGTATTCTCGCTTCTCTCACATTATTTTACGGCGGTCGGCTCGATGGGAAGCAGAAAGCCTCTGAGCCAAACTGTACCTACTGCTGGATGAATTTTCAGCTCTGGTAATATTATATATTTTGTGTGGAGGAGAAAATCAGTATTCTGACCCAAAGCAAAAATGTGATTAATTGCTTGTTGGCTGAGTCCTGGGGTAAGGGTAATAAGCTCAATAGGCGGAGTTTTCCCTTTCCAGGCTTTTTCCCCTAGTTCTATATGTGCAAATACATATTTTAATAAATGCAACATATTAGAAATATCCAAGAAAAATTGTTGTTACATGTGTAAGTACCAAACTCTTTTTAGATGAGGCTAAATGAGAGCAAGAAGTGAAAGAAAAGGAGTATGGCTCTTTGATGCTGTGAACAAACAGCCCCCTGTCTCGCGATCCCTTTTATGTCAGAAATGCCAAAGAATCTTTTCATAAGTTTCCTACTCAGACATCTATTTTTATTGTAATGTGTGTTAAATATTTCAGAGCTAGTTCTTTCGCACAGGGAGTGAAATGGAGAGGTGGTCTGCTCTGATGAATATTTAGGGCATGAAGGTAGACACAACGGAGGCTTCTACATCGACGCTTCATAAATAGATGGACATCCAAATCATTGCGATGAGTTATAGTTTTTAAAAGGACAATCTCAGCAAACGACATCAGATTTTCTACCAGGTTACAGTTGAAGAAAAAAAAATATACATAGAAATCAGGAGAAGATTGATACAATGTGTTGAAAGTAACAGGAAGACCTCAAGAGATCTTACACTGAACCTGTACAGAACATCCACTCAGACTTTACAGTAAGGTACTTCAGAGCATTGATCTCATTAAGAAGCTAAAGAAGAAGGGAAAAAAACTGCTACAGCTGCAGAAGCTCCAACATGAATACATCTTTGTTTAGCCGAGAATAGCGTAAAACTAATTGGCTAAGGTGCTGCCCTGTGCGGCTGCCTGATACAGTGCTGCCTGTTACTTGAGTGTTTAATCGTCAACTTTCGTTGAGTTTCTGTTCTTTCTTCTGGCAATGTTTTTTCTCTTTCTGAAGATTTAATTTTGAGTGCACTTTGGACGTCATTTTGGACTTTATTTGTGTTGGACAGCTGATTTTTCAGAAATTGTCCGGCTAGCTCCCAACGGCTAGCTGGTTATGAAGTCATTCTGCCATTGACATGCGTGTTGACGTGCGTGACCAGCTGCTTGCTTTCGGAGGCCCTTCCTGTGTTGCTGGAAGAGTTGGTTTAGTCCCGGGGAGCTGAAGAGAAGGAGTTGATCTGGAGGATGTGTGGAGAAGGAGTCTGTCTAGAGGAGGTGCTTCGGGCCCGGTGTTTTTGCGGTTTCTATGGAAACGTCCGATTGCTCGCTTGAGGAACTGGAGGTGCAAACTCGGACCCAGTGAAATACAGAGAGGCCAGTTGGGTGTTCCTCACTGCGGCTAGGCTTTGTGACCCATTCCAGACTCCGGCTTTTGGGTTGCCAGGTTCGACACAGTGCGACCGGACTGGGACGCCGGTGGATAGGGACAAAGGGGGCATCATGAATCCATGAAGCAATAGTTTGGTTGACAGTTTGTTAACAGTTTTGTTAACAGAATGTTTTATTTATAATTTTTCTTTAACCAATTTGAGTCTTTTTGTTCTATCAAAGTCAGCTTTTATTGCTGAGTATTGGGGATGACCAGATCCATTGTTTTCATGACCACAGTTCTTCTTTTCTTTTTCCTCTGAAGTTTTTTTTTTTTTTTCCAACAGGATCATGCACCACGTCAAAGAGCGGTCGCTGAAAACTCTGCCGAGTGGCCTCCACAATTTCTAAGCCTCAATTGTATACGTACATAAGATAAGAATTTTATTCTTGATGTGCAGAAACTACATGAGACCATGTGCACATTGAATAAAATCTCTTTGGATGAGGATTTTTTTGACAAAGAACTTGAGCGTTGATTGATGAAATGGGTTAAACTTTGGATTAATGTTGCATTCCTGATAGAGTAATTATTGTTTGGAAAATTATTGCTAAAAATGCGTACGATTGTTTATCTCAATTGGTAATTTCTCTTCTAAAAGAGAAGTTTATAATCCTTATATCCTTATATGTGAGTCAAATATCTCAAATATAACACTGCCATTTTCTCTCCAGCTGCTCATGTGAGGCAATGAGAATGTTCTGTTTAAAAAAAAAAAAAAAAAACAAGAAGCAGAAAAGTCTGCTAAATTTGAACTATTAACTGTGTTAAATCATTGGAGCAAAAATAATCCTGACCAACTTCTTCTCTGTATTGCCAGGAACGCTTGCTGCCAAATATCAAAAAACATGTGCGGAATCCATCGGGCTGAGTCCATCTCCCTCTCAGAATTTCTTGTACATGTCTTCTGTTGATGTCTATATCCATGCAGAAGTTTTTCTGGTTCATTGCTTGTTTTTTTTATAACAATTCCAAGGCTCAAATCATGTAAGAAGTGTGTGAAGTGAAGACACAGCTGGATACTGTTGCTTATTTTGGTTCGTGGGCCCCACAATGTGTCTCCACTGCCGAGCTTGATTTGGATTCGTTCGGCCTGTTAGCATAAAAATGTGTTTGATTTGTTTCAGGAAGCTTGTAAAGATGCTACTGTAAAAGAAATGAGCTACACGAGTGATGCTGGTTCGATTTCCAGTGATGAATCCCAGTTTGGAGAGGAAATAATGCAGACAGGAGGAGGAATAAATGATCCGCTGGCTCTGTGAGAAGAGTTTCTTTCCAGACGAGCCTGGGAAGAGCAAAACGAGTAAACGATCATTAATCTCACATCCATAAACTTGTGCAGCAATCAGTCTTGTCTATCCTGCTGATATTTTAAACCACCAAATCCAAACTCTCCTTTGTATAGGTCCCTTTTTGATTTGTGTGAACTTGAAGAAAGATCTTCAGATTGATGCATTAAACGTGAAAAAGTTGCTGTAAGAAGCAGGTCCACAGTGTGTGAAGTCGCTTTGCTAACTCAAAGCAAAGTTAAAGGTGAGTGAACATCCAGCCAAATGTTTTGTGGATGCTAAATACAGTTTCGTCCAGCTGTGAGAAAAAGAAGAGTTGCTGCTGACCAAACAGACTTCCTTTTTCAGATGTTTGTGGCACAGCCAGACCATTAAGAGTTTTATATACCACTAGTCAAAGCCATAAACTCAGTGAGGGTTTGTCAGAACGGGATTGATGCGCTGGAGTTCTTCCCTTTTTCTCTTTTTGTTGTGGGTCTGACAGCAGCAGTTTGTCTGAGCACAGAAAGCTGGAGCAGTAATGGACCGAGCTTCCAGTCCGACTGCTGCTGGCTTCACATCAACTCATCATCATGTCACACACTTTCTACTCCATCAGGCTCGACTGCCAATCCAGAACAAAAACAGTCAGATGTGCCAATTAAAGCTGCCATTTCCACTTCTCCTGTTGAGTCAAAGACGAGCTGTATGTACCTGCAAGACAGAGTCATGCTAACTCATTTCACTGCAGTTAAACATCCTAAACTGCAGACCATAGAAGAAACAGTTTAATTTTCTTTCTTCTTTTTTGTAAAATTTGTACATGTTAGCTGCCATCTCTGCTTACAAACTCGTCTGATAAAGCAGACTTGGATCATAAGTCCTCTGGGAGTGGACAGAATTGGAAATGATCCTGCTGATAGATCATCTGAAGCGGTAAAGCATGACAGAAATGGGACCAACTTATTGTCTCATGCAGTTTCTGTAGAAATATATATTCTAGTGCACATCAAAGTACACACATGAACACACAAGTATGTACTTACATATATGTTTGTATGTTTATATTTTCTGCAATGGCTTGCAAAATGAAATGCAAATATCGGTTGAAAAAAGCTTGCAAATCTTTCAGTTAAAAAAAAAACTGAGTAAAAATCTGACAATGTTGTGAATAATTATAAGCAGCACTTCACACATATTTATATATGTATAGTTGTAACGTTGCATGTGTGAGAGCGTGTGTGTGTGTACATCAGTATGAATCAGTCATTATACAAAAATATAGAAAGCATTACGACACAAAGTCAGAACGTCTCAGGAACCCATTTCCCTGTGGCAGGAAAGATTTTATTCTTCTTTCAGTCTTTTACATTCTTGTGAATTTCTTTCAAAGTAAATACATGTATGTGAGCTGACCTGCAGTCAAGCTCTGATCGCTCATTATCCTGAAACCTCGCAGCTTCCCTGCTCTCACCGTCACGTTGGCAGCACGAGGACACTTTCACTCTATAATAAAGCTTTTCATGGCTCATAATTGCCTCTCATTACCTCTGCATTTATCTGCCTCCCGTCTCCTTAACGGGATGAGAATCAATCAATGGCAGCTCGTGTCTGCGAGGCTGCGGCAGCCTTCGGAGGGAGAACGGCGAGCAGCGGCGGAGGGTAGGGGAGTGGATTAGGGCCGCCGCCCGGAGCTGCTGTGATGACACCATACAATCCTAATGGGCTTCTTCACGCCCTGCTCACCTAATCACCCATATCAAACCCTCTCACAGAAGAAGAAGAGCCTCTTATTTATTTGATTTCTCTCACATTAAATTATATAGGATTTAGAAAAGGGATTAAATTTTTACACTCGTAAGAAGCCTTTGCCACTTAATTAAGGCTGAAAATAACACTGCAATTAGTTTTGCAGAGGTCGACAGAGAAATTTTTATGGCCTTAGAGTATTTAGTTAATTATAATGTCGTTCTCTGACGGCTAATTTGTGCTCAGAAACTTTTCACAGTTTTTTTCTTTTAAATGTGACAATGAAGTTTTATATTTTTTTTATTTAATCTGCTGTGACTGCGCGGCCATTGTTTAGCAGCCTGTTGTTTATCAGTGCTGCTGCTATCAGCAACACAGCTCATCATTCACTGCCATATTGTCCCAACAAACAATGGATCCGTGTTTGTGGCGTGGCGTACAGAAATCTGATTTGCTGATCAATGAGCTCGATGGTTTTGTCTTCAACACAATGAGCCCTGATGAGACTCTGACAAGCCGAAAGTGGAACAATAGCTGCAGCCAGGAGTTTTTATTTTTCCCACCTCACCTGGAAGAGCGCATTTTTGTCATTCATTTGTTTTTTTCTTTCTTTTTTTGCTTCTTCAGGGGAAAGCATTGTTCTCTCGTCACAACTTTAAACTGAACAGATCCATTAAAACTTTGTCCTACTGGAGATGAGGCCTAAACATACTGTAAGTTGAATCAAAAGTACACAGTTATTTGGCTTTTTAACTCAATTTATGCACTCGTTTACGTATAAATGCAAGAAAAGACAATGCTATGCTGACTGTTAGAGCTGATGATGGTCAGAAAGAAAAACAAATCCACGTAAAGACTGAGTGTGTAAGGATGTGATTGCTTAATATTGATGGGGTGGTTTCAGGGTACATAATACATTTGTGAAATGAATGGAGTACAACTCAACAAAATGTAGAGAATGCTCTTTAGGATAACAGAAGACTTGATATAAACGTATTACTCAGCAAAACTTTTCCCCAAAGTTGTGGTGAAAACAGTATTCATCGACACCAGAACTGCTGGACTGTGCAAAATTGATTCTGGATTTTGTGTCTCTTTACAATTCACCATGGTGTGCACCACCCACAGCAGTTGGGAGTAGCAGATTGTATGAGTATGTTTTGCAAAAACTAAACTATTATTACTTATCAGCCACTGAATTTGGAGCATTTTATGGAACAGACAGCCACAGACTGTGAGCTGGGATGATCTAATCCGGGAGGTTAGGGCTAGTATTTGATGCTAGTTACTGTCTGTGAGGCTATAAACCAACACCATTTTTTTACTGAGTGTGAGATACAAAGATTTTCCGTAAAGCAGAAATCCTGCTGAAGATGTACTCAGTAATGCACAGACACCAGCCAACAGGTAAGCAAGAAGCTGGATTCAGCATTCACCCACAGACCTGACATGAAAGAGTTAGACATGATATGTCTGAGTCAGAAATCTGTTATTCCATGTGTCCTCCAAATGATGACTCAGGCTTAGTTTCTAGATGGGGCAGGAGAGTGTCAAGATCACCTTTAGATTTATTTCCCTGTAGAAAAGCTTGTTTTCATGACGAGCTGTTGTTGTTTATGTTGGGTGTAAATCAGAAAGGTACCTGTCAGCTCCGCTTTTATTGACAGCAGGAAGAAAGAAGTAAAGTGTACAAGTAAAGGAGAAATCCCTGAGGTGCTTCACACACAGCCAACCATCTCCACCAACTTTTTAAAGAGTCTTACAAGTTACATCAATTTGTCATTATAAGGAAACAAAAATGTATCTGTGTGTTTGTCAAAAGGAAAAGCAAGAACGAAAATCTGTGTAGCATCCAGTTGGTCATGACTGTCATGCAGCAGCTGTTGTGACGCTCTCCATCCTGTTTCTTGATGTGACGTCCCACTCAGGTATAAAGCTTTCTTCATTGCTTACACAGCTTTTACATTCCCAATGCTGGTTGGAGGGGAAAAGAAGGCTATTAAATGATGGAGGGGTAAGCAATGAAGTGAAGGAAAACTCAAGGTAGTGAAGGAGATACCACCTGTTTGCCTTGTGGGCTTCTTGTTCACAGTTTGTAAAAGAGGTGATGCTGCTGTGGCAGGTTTGGGTGTTTGGTGATTTTTGGCTCTGCGGTCAAGAATCAGAAGTTTCTCAAAAAAGGTGTAAACTTTTTGTGTTTATTTTAGGGTAACAAGAAGGACCCTAAAATAGGGACTTTATTCCGAATTTAAAATGAATTTAAAAGATTTATTTTCTTTTAAAAAGAAAATAAATCAACCCAAATGCAGGACAAAACAAGGTTATTGGACATAATTCAGGTAAGTTTGTAGAGCAAAGGGCACAAGATTAACTCAGGATTTCAAAAGTTCAGAGTGCTATCATGGTCAGGCAACCAGAATGACCTGGCTGGAAGGGATGGTATGACCCAACATGGAAGTCCGGGGTGAATGCCCTTAAATAGATGACAGGTTCCACAGATGTGTGGCATCAGGAATCAACCTCAGGTGTCCCCATATCAGGGTGATGAGTAACATCCAGGGCCCCCTTTGGCGGCACGCGAGGGGATCATAACAGTTATGAACGTGGTGTCAGGTATTAGAAAATCCCAAATTATGGTCTCTCAGACATACAACGACTACATTTGGAGACTTGCACTGCTGTGATCTGATAATGTGCTGCAAGCATAACTACCAACATAACTATGTGCACTAATCCACAAATGTGCAAGAGCACCTGTTAAGATTAAATTAATGCTAAGTCAACTCTCTTAAGCTGATCACCAGCTCATGAAAACAAAGCACTTCACAAACGTGAATCAAAGTATTTTCTGCTTATTTGGCCAAGATGCCTGTTAAAGCCCTCGAAATTGCTCAACAACATGTCTAAAAATGTATGCATGCTTAATTTTAGACAGAATTGGCTGTTAACACATCTTCAATCTACCCAGGTTTTTTTTTCTTGATGGTTGGTGTTTTAATTAAATTCAAATAATGTAATTAATTCCACATTCAAACTTAAATATACTATAGCTATGTTCAACTGTAGATCTCTTCTTTGTTAATTAATAATCTCACACGCAAATCCTAACATCCTGCGCGGTCGCAAGGTGAGGAGTGTTTTTACTTTTTGCACCCAGGCAGAAGAATTGCTGAAAAGGTCACAAGTTGCAGGATTGGCAGCTGATATTTGCGGCACAGTCAGCCTCTACGCCGGTCATCATGTTACTAGGAACCGGCACCCTGACACCAACATGTGTCAAGATCTATAGTGAGGGTTCGCCCATCTGACAGACAGAAGTGAGGGTTTGGGAAACCATGTATTCTCTTTGTGTCATGAAACTTTCCTTTTGCCTTTTTGTTCAGAAAGAAGGAGGAAGAAATATCCTGCAGGCAGAAGCTTTTCAAAACCCATGAGAAAAGTTTAATTGAATAAATCGCCCATTTTGATTTTAAACAATTTTGCTTTCTAACCTGTCAGATACGGTGTCATACGGCACAAAAGCTGCAACTCAAAGAGCCACGGCTTTAGAAATAGTTGTGAAATGAGGCTATTATCCAAACACAACCAATTGCAACACAATGATACTTCATTATTAACACCAACAGAAATGAGCTGAAATCAGGAGACCAAACATTCACTCTGTTATCAGTTTGACAAAAAGTATATCTGATCATGATGGAAGCTGATTGTGGAGAGTCGTAGGAAAATTTCTTTAGCTGTAGAAAGAGTAATTGTGAGTTATAATCAGTTGTACAACATTTCAAGCTTTCTTATCCATCAATGATTTTTTTTTAACTGACTTTGCATCACTAAACGATGCCGCTCTTAATCTCATCCAATTCTCGATACAATTTATTCTGACCAATATCTAACACCTAAAGGGTAGAAAAGAAATTTCCCTTTGATTCTCTTTCAGCTCTTTCCTCTACCTCCCTTTGGACCTCCACAGTCTCACCACTTGGCTTGACATTTCCATTCTCTTCCTTCCTTTTTTCCCCCGGAGCTTCCTCTTTCTGCCTCTGACCCTGATCGTTGCTTTCTGCCCTGAGAAATGTCATCCTGCTTGCGCCGGCGGTGGAGTCTGCAACACTCTGGGTTCTTTAAACACTGTGAGGGCCAATGCTGTAACAGCTTCAAGCGGCTGCTAGTTTGCTCTGCTTTCACATTGAAAGGGGAACTGGAGCCACATGCTTTGAGTGTTGTTTGTTAAACTCAATCAATCCACCTACCATTCACTAGCAGAGGTGATAGGAGGAGGGTGGAGCTGCGGAGGTGACAGGTGTCAGTGGGTAGAGAGGAAGTCAAACAAAGCCAGCATGCTACTCCAAACTGGTAACCTTCAATATCTGTACAGGGTCCCTGTTCGTAAACAGAACAGTTGTTTGCTTACACACAACAGCAACAGTGTGAATGTGTGTAGGTGTGTGTGGTGGAGCTGCCTGAGTCAATAGGATTCAACCAGGTGTGGAGGCGTGAACACAAGGCTTCGCCCACCATTAGACCCAGAGCTGTGTGAATTAATGTGTGTGTTTCGTAGTAGAAACACTGGTTTTTGTTACTTTTAGTGAATGGGCCGTGTCGTAGTTTTTCACTTCAAACATTCCTTTGAACTGTTTGGCAGTGGATATTTTCCTTTGCAATGCCCCAAATTTTCTTCTTTTATTAGAAAAACATATACATTAGTTTGCATCCTAATTATGAGTTAAAGAACGTTACAAACAATGTGTTAAAAACTCCAGAACTTTTTTATAGTTTTGCTTTTGTCTTTCTCATATTTTGACTGTTATCAGTAAAGAAGCTGGCAAGCACGCGTCAATACAAAGGCTCATTTGAAGGTGCAATTTGATTAAGTTAACAAAGAAACTCAGCAGGAAGAAACAGAACAACCTGAAAGAACAAGATGAAAAAGTATTAAAAAGACTGACCAACTTGGAAGAGCTCAGAGAGCTCCCAACATTGACGCCGTCATGGCAACCTGCTGCGGTATAGTAGTGAGGCACACAAATTTCCCCGGTGAGGGATGAAGAGAGTATGTAAAAAAAAAAGAAGGCAGGAAATCTGAGAAATTCCAAATCAATAGTATCAGCAGATCCTTCAATAAAAAAGAAACAAATTTGGGGAAATTGTTTTTTTTTTTTTTCTTTTTAATAAAGAGATTCACTGAGTCCAATTTTGTGTTTTTTTTTTGTTTTTTTTTTTTGTACATACACTGTCTTGCCCCATCATGCAAATGGACTGTTATGGAAACAGTCCATTTGCATGATGGACTGTTTCCATAACAGTCATTTTTAATACCCTTGAGACTCTTGCGGTTTGGATCATATTTTTGAAAGAGGCATAACTGTGTTTTCAGAATGCCACTCATAATTAAACATCCCATTTGTTACATATAACAATCAGCAAAAGAATAGGTTATAAAAGAGGTTTGATTACTTTTCTATATGGCAAGTGAAAATGGCAAGTGAAAAAAGGGTGTCAAATCGAGGAACATATATTTTTAGCTATTTCTAAGACTTATAAATACCCTAGTCAATGAGTCAAACAATCAATAAGTCATACTGCCGCGTTTTCTTTCTTTTTTTTTTTTTTGGCCATAGCACCACTAACTATGGACTTAGATATTATACTGCTTGCAACTGGAAAAGAGATACAGTATTTAAACTCCTCCACTTGGGGCAGGACCCTGTCCCTGGCCTGCAGGGGGCATTTCACTCTTTTCTGGGCGAGGAACATGGTCTCGGATTTGGAGGCGCTAATTCCCATCCCGGCCGCTTCACAGTCGACAGCAAATCGATCCAGCGAGAGCTGGAGATCACGGTCTCGATCAACAAGCCGATCTACGTTCCAACCCTCACCTGTGGTCACCAGCTGTGGGTGGTGACCAAAAGAATGTGATCGCAGGTACAAGCGGCCGAAATGAGCTTCCTTCGCAGGGTGGCTGGGCTCTCACTCAGAGATCGGAGAGCTCTGCCATCCGGGAGGAGCTCGGTGTCCAGCCGCTCCTCCTCCAGGTCGAGAGGAGCCAGATGGGGTGGTTCGGGCATCTGGTCAGGATGCCCCCCAAGCGCCTCACGGGCGAGTTGTTTCGGGCACGTCCCACCGGGAGTAGACCAAGGGGCAGATCCCGGGCCCGCTGGAGAGACTATGTCTCACAGCTGGCCAGGGAACGACTTAGGATCCTTCCGGGTGAGCTGGAGGATGCAGCCGGGGTGAGAGAGGCCTGGGCTACCCGTTTGAGGCTGTTGCCCCCGCGACCCAACCCCGGAACAAGCGGAAGATGACGGAATGGAACGAGCAACTGGAAAATCCTACAAATGGTGCAAATGTCAGAAATTGGAGTTTGCCTTTGCTTTAATCTATCAAATGATTGTCTAAGTTCTCATTTCTTTTGGCTTGTCCCCAACATTTTGTCAAAACTGGTTTTCTTTACAAAATGCACCCACTGCATGTTTGAAATTGTGCAAAGACACGTACCCCTAAAATTCAGATGAGCCAGTAAAAGTGTCTAGTGAAGATCAGCTTGTAAACCAGCCCACGCACCCATCTGAACTCTGCCGAAATCATTGTCACATGGTGAATTTCCCATCAACCTGTCAGTTTGAAAGGCTAAATGCACTTACAAGCAGTACATTGTGTGAGCAAACACTCACGAACAACAAACATACTGAACATTGCCTCTGATGATCATTAATTTATCTGTGTTCAATCTGTCGCTGTAGCTTTTAAAAGTTTAAAAAGCTTGTGCTGTGATGGTGTTGTAAGCTTTGTGATCCAATGTAGCCTTGGGCTCTACTTTGTAAAACAATCTACACCCTGTGTGACCTTAACCTGCAATATTTAGCCAGCATACATCGAGTTAGCAACCATAATAAAAGTAATCTCAGTATAAATGTCAGAGGCGGCAGAGTAGAGGTTTTTAAAAGGGTGAAATGGTTGTTGGGGCCTCAGGCAAATGTTTATGGTGCAGAAGATCATTATGGAAGAGCAGGAAGTCACCCTTAATGAAATGATGTGTTCTCATTATCCTGCTGTCTGAAAGGTAACAAGAGCTTCTTTCTGTGCCTAAAACCATTATATTGTAGATATTGTTCTTCCAAGAAGAGAAGGTTTCCAAAGTTTAGAGAAAAAGACATTATGTATAATACACATACAGTTATGAGAATGCAGGGATGAGATAAAGCGAGAGATGAGATGATGCATAGATGGGCACATGGTGGGAAATATATGACAAATACGTAGAAAAAAAAAACTGTCTGGTTGCCCTTTGGAACCTACTGTAACTTTTTTGCATTCAAGAACATCAACAGACCACAAAAATTAGATCATGAAAAGATAAACCTATTCGTCTACTTTGGAATTTGTCTACTTTATTCAAAGAAATCAACCAATTGTACTGTTTTTGAAACAAGATGATTAAAAAAAAATTAGACCAAGAAATACTTGCCTTGATCCCGCTCTCATCTGGAACACTTCTTCCCTCCTATCCTGCCCTCAGCCCTAATTTGGCACACCTGGTCCTAATTACAAGGTGTGCATTGTTTCCCATTTGGACTATTTAAACCCTGGTGTCCCTAACTTATGGGTTGAATCATTGCCTTGCTCGTTTCCTCTGCTTCTTCCGCTTCTGTACACTGCTCCATTGGCCTGCAGTAGTGCACTCTTGCAGCTTTGATGGTGCACCCTGTTGTTCTGGTCTCTTGCCCTGCTGTCCTAGTCCCTCACCCTGCTGTCCTGGGTCTTCGCCCTGGCTCCTGGTGCACCCTGCCTTCCTGCTGAGCTCATATCTCTGGTCTTCATTCTGCTGAGCTCATGCCCCCTGGCTCCTAGCGCACCCTACCTTTCTACTGAGCTCATACCTCTTGGCTCTTGGTGCACCCTGCCTTACTGCCAAGCTCCAACCCACTGGTCCATTGACCGGCTGAGCTCCAACCTTCTGGTCACTCATCGTCCAGTTGAGCTTCATCCCTCTGGTCCCCTCAACATCCAGCCGAGGTCTCCCTCTGGTCACTCATCTTGCCGGCAAGATGGCAATGCATCTGGGTCCTACTTCACCATCCTCACCACCATTATGACAACTTATGCACAAATCAAAGACGTTTGTACCCCTATTGAAACCATGTTAGTGTATTTATTATGGATTTAATTTTCTTTGAGGGACACGTTTCTTACTGATTTTAAAAAAGGCAGGTTGTCATTCTTTCAATTCATTTGGACAATTTAACTATAACTCTTGCAGTGGTGTATATCTAACAATGTTCAAATCTTGGGGTTTTTTTTACACATTTTTGTGCCCACCATACTGCTTTTTTGTCATGTTTCAAAGCCTGTAATTGACATCCCTATAAAATGTTCTGTACACAAATATAACTAATGCCTTCCTGCTGCTCAGTTTCTCTGAATTCACAGACACTCTTGAGATTGTGCTTAGATGGTTTTATCTTTTTCGCACCCAAGTGGTGTTCACACTGAAAGGTGATGTTTGTAAAAAATTTTTAGCTGTTTAATCATGAAGTCTTTGACAATTTTTTTTAGTTAACTGTGATATGTCTGGCAGTGTTGGTGAAAAACCCATGCTGTTTTCTTCCAAGCGTTTAATTTCTTCCGTTGACGGTTATGAAGGAAGTCTGACTGCTGAGTATTTTAACAGTATTTTAGTGAGCTGTTTGCTCCGGTAAAGGTCGGGTGTTTCAGGGTAAAGTTGATTACAACTTTACTCAAACCTTTGTCCACGGTTTAATGGACGAAGTTCTTTGTATCTCTTTCTAACTTTACGGTAGGTAATTTGTTCAGAAGCAAACAGAAACGTTTTCTAATTTTGACAACATAGAATTATACTTTTATGGACATTATTAACAGCATTACTTATACACATTTATCAAGAATAATTTCTTTTACTTGTATGCATGGCACAAAATAGCAACAAAAAACAGAATGTTTTTGTTACGTTGTCTTCCGCTTATATGGGGCCGGGTCGCGTGGGCCACAACGTCAGAGGGGAAAACCAGACTTTTCTTACCCCAGCTGCATCCTCCAGCTCATCGAGAAAGATCACGATTTGTTCCCTGTCCAGTGGGTCTTGGGTCTCCTCCCAATAGAGTATGCCTGAAACACCTCACCACAAGGCGTTCGAGAGGCATTCTAATCAGATACCCAAAAAAAAAAAAACATATGACCCGAATGCTCTACTCCAAGCTCCTACCAGATGGTGGAGTTTCCCACACTACGTATATTTAACTGAGAGCCCAGTCAACCCCTGTAGAGGAAGCTCATTTTGGCTATTAGTCTCTGCAATCTCCTTCTTTTGATTTGCACCCACAGCTGGTGACCATAGGTGAGGGTAGGAATCTCGATCGACTAGTAAATCAAGAACTTTGCTTTTTGGATCAGCTCTTTCTTCACCGTGGCGGACCAATGCAGCGTCCTGATTATTGCTGACACCGCACCATAAACAGAAAGGTTTATGGACTTTATTTTCTAAGGTTTAAGGTTTAAAAAACATAGAAATTGCTTTGACACAACTGTAACCTCTCTCACACACACAAACACACTTACGCACACTGGACTTATTACTTAATTATCATTTTTAAAGACTTTCAAAACTTTATAACTCTCAATAATTACAGGAAGCAATGTAAGGCTCACTGTTTTGCCGAATGACTCATTATCACGCATTTAACGGAATCCTTGAATCGTCAACCTTTTGAGTGAAACAGCAAAGCTCTCTTTACATTCTTTTATTTTTGCTCCTTTCTTTTTGTGTTTTCCAGTGAAGTTTTTATTTATTTATTCTATTTTATCAATATGCCAAGGAGAAGAAATGAAGATTAGCGTCATCATGTTTATTTAGTCAGAATCAGAATCATACTTTTATTGCCATGGTCAATGAAGAAGATCAGAGACTAGGAACTTGCTGTGGTACTAGTGTGCAATTATAAACATAAAAATAGGATATGTAACTATGGTGAAAATAAAATAAATAATAAAAATTTTAACAAAACTAAGAGTGCTCAGAACAA
Source organism: Neostethus bicornis (assembly GCA_902685375.1). Classification (NCBI taxonomy): domain Eukaryota; kingdom Metazoa; phylum Chordata; class Actinopteri; order Atheriniformes; family Phallostethidae; genus Neostethus; species Neostethus bicornis. The sequence goes on along the minus strand of CACRXE010000076.1, from coordinate 4,164,167 downwards.
AAAAAGTGTACTGTAGTGCAATGGCATAGAAAAAGACAGTAAAGTGACAAGAGCGAAGCGACTCAGTGATGAGCTGATCTAGGTTATAAAGTGTTCATAAGTCCAACGGCAGAAGGGAAGAAGCCGTTTTTTGTGGCGGGACATTCTTATTTGAATGAACCGGAGACTCTTGCCCGAGGGAAGTCGCTTAAAAAGTCCATGCCCAGTGTGGGAAGGGTCAGCTGCTATCCAATCTGCACGCCCCGAGTTCTGGAGACATACAGGTCATGGAGAGATGGAAGGCTGCACCCAATCACCTTCTCTGCAGAGCGCACAATGCGCTGCAGTCTATGTTTGTCCTTGGCTGTGGCTCCAGCGTACGACTGGTGATAGAGGAGGTGAAGATGGACTGTTATGATGGCTGTGTGAAACTGCATCATCATCATCATCATAAAACAACACATCTATTCTTCTCTATATTTTTTGTGGTGTTTCTTTGCTTAGTTCTTGAAAATTGACAGAAACAAAGTATGAGGGCCCTGAGCCCTTTCTTGCTGCTGTCTGTCTCTTTCTCTCTCTCTCTCTCTCTCTCTCTCCTGTATGCAGGAGACTGTGGCTCCATTGCCACAAAGTTCCTTGGAGAGTCCATGGCCACATGATGGATTGATTGAGAGTAGCTGGGTCTTTCTTCCTGCTGCTGCTGCCTGGGACAGACATGCTCCAAGCTCTGCTCCTTTTAATTGTTGGTTACCTTAAGATTATTGTTAATAAAAGGCGTTAAATTGTCCGCCTGCCTTCCTCGTCTTCTGTTTTGTCGGGGTCTTGAGCCAAACCCCTGACAAAAGAATGAACGGCTATAGTTTGTTGCCTTTGACATAGAGTTTTCTATTAAATCCATCACCTGATCACACACATAGTCTATTTGTGAGAAAGGATGTTTTGTTCATCAAAAGTGTCAATGATGATAAAGCAGAACTAGAACAGGCTGTGGATCTTTGATAGATTATCGGTTATCTTGAGGACAATTTCTATTTACATGGTTTCTATAAGGGAAAAGTCCTCATCAAAAAGTCTCAAAATTTATATTTTGAGAAATATTTTACGTAAACGTAAAGCCTGAAGTTATCCATACGTGTTTCCTGAAAAAGTGTCTGAAAAAGAAAGCTTTTGATGGAAAAAAAAAGTATTGCATTGGCCCTTCTTAAAGCTTAAATACAGAGGGTAACAAATTGACCATCTTTTATGTGTTTTTTTTTTTCAAAACAAATGTTAGTGTTTACTGCCTAGACCGAAACCATCTCAATAAAATTTCTCAGCATCAGGGATTAGAACTATTTCCTATTCTTAATTTCTGGCAGCAGTTGACATCTCAGGACGTCACGTTGTGTCGCTGTATGAGTCCTTGGTTTCTTACAGTAAGTGCTTTCAGTGTTTGAGCTGTTTTTGTCATGCAGATTTCCTTCTCTTTAGTCACCTCTACCTCATCCAACTTTGACAAAGTGGCACCTTGACTGTCTAAATAGAATCTTGTGCTGACAGCCTGTCTCACTCCTACCTGAAAAACAGTGAATCAAAACTTGATGGTAACTTGATTTGCATGAAGATAATGTTTCATTTGAAGGTTTTTGTAAAAGTGATTTATGTGGCATGATGCATTCAACGTGATGCTGCCTCATTTATCTTCCACTGTGATTCATTTTCATCCATTAATTCTGAAGGCATTAAAAACTATCTTGAGAGTGGGATATTAGATTGAAGTGGAATAGTGTTATTGCCAAAATGCTTCAATTAGTCTGTCAGTTTTTGCATTTAATAACAAAAAAGCTTCAATATGTGCAAAAATTATAGAGGTTAAAAGCCCCTCAAAGGAGTATGAATTTAAACAGATAAGTCTTAAATAAAAAAGTGTGATCCTGGATCCCTGCTAATCTGAAATCTGGAAATCAGTATTTTTCCAACCCTGTAACCTTCACGCCCTGGGCACAACAATGCTCTTTATTGGTCTTACCTTATTTCCCATTCACTATTCTCATGTCCCACACCTGGATTTTGCTTTTCCCAAAAATTATAAGTCCTATTGTTTTAGTGTGGGACCATTTTTGGTTGTGAGTGGACAATAACCTTGTGAAAGACAGCAATGCACTAACCAAACCAGTGCATTGGTTTGGTTAGTGCAAACCAACTAACCAACGATTAGCATCGAATTATGTTAGTATTTTGATGCCTCTCCCGGTCTTTGCACTTTTTCTGGCAAAGGGACAGATGATCCTTTGCCTATGCCCCAGGGCCTGGGGTTGAGAAGCCTTTTCATCGCCCATCATGTCTGGAAGTCCCAGATCATTTGGTTCCTTTGGATCTGTTTGGAAAAGCTCGAGGTCAGGCTGATATATTTGATTTTTTGCGTCTCACTAATATAGCTACATGTTTTTCAGCTCTGTGTATCTCTTGTGTACTGATGACAGTCATCTTAATCACTGTCATCCTTTAGGTTCCATAGCTGAATCTCTAGAGAAAAACTCTTGTCTTCTGTTTTCCCATCAATAGAAGGACTTTGGTCAGGAGCTCTGTGCTGCTTAGAGGACCCTTCAACGTGTGGCAAGACGCAGAAGCATTTGGAAGGTATGCCTATGCATCATTTGTTTCTATTATAGTAATAAGAGAAAAGAGTCCTCTGCCACTGTTTTCTTAAAAAAAATTGTAGCAACACAAAGTCCTCCTGAGTCAGTGATCCAAAAAGGCAAAATTTCTCTTTTCATCTATTTTGCTACCTCTTCTTCTATCTCGCCAACTTTCCACAAGTGTTTTCCCAAGACAAAATAATTGGCACGGCTCTTCGTCCCATGGGAACAAGCTCATTTATATTCTTCCACATAAACACACACTCAGACTGCACCCTCCAAAGAAACTCTAAAACAGGCTTCAACTTCATCTTCTTCATTGTATTATTTTTTTCTCCTGTGAAACTTCCCTCTGACCTCCCCCATCAGCAGCTGGCTGTGCTGGAAAAATATGGCAACGTTTTGTTCCATGAGTCTCCTCTCCCAGGTGGATTGTAGAATTGGTCCCACCAGGCTGTAGCTCCTGGAGGTCCCAGATTACTCGTCATGAATCTCTTTTGTTCTTCATGCATGCTGTTGCATTCTGGCCTCCCATATGAGTTCAGATAAAATTTTCCCACCCAAGAGGAATTACTACTATTTTTGCCCACGACACATTTCACGCTGTAAAAACAATGACAATTAATTATTGTTCTCATACTTCATTACTGGTATTTTATTTTAGTGGAAGAGCAGATTCACAACTTTTGTACCGAACCAAAGAATAGCTTCATGGAAATTAGTTTCAAAGTTCCTTTGTAAAAGCACATTTAGGTCTTTTACACATTTCCAAATTTGTGAAGATTGAACTAGATTGTGATATGAGCAGGCATTTTTGCTCAGCTCACACGCTTTGTTTACGTGCCCAATATCAAAATGTTAACCATACCAATTTAAAATGGAAAAAAATGAAAGTTAGCTATGCACTGGGAATCCTAGTCAGCCACTAGAGGCATTCCAAAGAAGTCCTTGCTTGAAGATTTTCGGATTTTACTTCCACAATTGTTTGTAACTGTTTTTATATGTGGAATGTGAAATCTAATGTATACATAAGTGGTGCATGTCAGAGCAGGGATTAGAAATTATTACAAATGTAGAGATTGAGAATGAGCATATTTGTTCATTGACTATTTTTTTGATGATTTAGCCCAATTCTTGTGAACTAACCCTACAGTAACAGGCATTTATGTTTGCTTTGTAATTGTTTCCTCACTGCTTCAAATGTGTCATTTCCCTGACCTCAGTTCACTTCTGATTCTGTCCACTACAGTCGTCTTTTCCTCACGGCTAATGATCTGCATACAGCGGCTCCCGACTTGGCTTAGAGCCACACAATAACTCGGACAATGCCCCCATCTTCAATTTGCAAGGCATCAACATAAAAACATAAAAAAGTGCATATTTTGAATGAGGTCCCAAGAAATATTAAGAAGGACTCACAGGGATTATATCTCCCTCGTTGCCGTTAAATGTTCTAGGTTCTTCCAGAATGAATTCAGAATCTACTCTGGCACTTGGTTTAGATTCTGTCACATCTGTCATTAACCATTTGTTGGAGAACCAAGATTTGCAATTACTTCTTGAACTGGACATTCTAATTCGCAAACTGAATCATCAGTTTGGACAACAGCTGGTTTTCATTTTATTTCAAGTTTTTCATGCAACAAACTGCTTGTTTTCTAGAGGTGATAGCTAAGGAGGAAATTGAGATTTTAATTGATAAAAATGTGACAGTGAGTCTTTTCACTAAGATTAGTTTATCATTTTCACATCCTTCAAGTTTTTTAGACGTTTTTTAAAAAAACAAAACAGTCAATTCAAAGGGGATTGGCTGGAAAAGTTTGAGGTTAAAGGTTCAGAACTACTAAAAATGAGCAGCAGCCCAGGAACCAAAAAAAACTAAAATAGTTGTAGAAATTGGCCTCTGAGTTTGTTTAGTTTGCAGTGTTTTGGTCTTTGTCTATTTGTTAAAAATGCATTTTCCTTCTCGAGATAATTACTATCTCCTTCTTATGACATTAAAGTGGTTTTTTGCATGCAGCTACAACCATTACCTCCTTCCTCACTGTGTTCTACATATTCTAGCTCGAGCGTAACAATGTTGCTTTGCTTTTAAAGGTTTTTCTTCTTGTTATTTTGCCATTAATCTTCATTTGTGTCGGTTATGGTGGAGAAATAACTGCATTAATCTGTAAATGGGTCAGGGTAGCATCAGTGTGTGTGAAACTGTTTTCTTGCTTGGCTCGTGATGGCTCATGATGCAGGTCGTCAAGGCGGAGACGCATGAAATATAATTATCATAGCATGTCATGTGATGTGCTGGATGTCTTCAGTTAATGAGAATGTTTACACACTCTCTGTGTACTAGTTAGTGGGTTTTTTTCCTGATGGGAAACAATGCAGTGACATTGGCAGATCAGGACATAATAGAAACAATGGAGAAAGCTTTTGGTTCTACATTTCCAAAGCAGCAGGCTAGATGAGTCAGTGGTGGTTTGGAACTCACAAATTTATGAGATTACAAGAAAATCCATCTAGCCAGGCTTCAAGCTACGTATTTGTGACCATGGCCTGGTAATTTAAACAAATTCATGTCTCTTCCTGGCAGCTTTCAGCTTGTTTCAGATGCAGGGCCAGTCAACATGATGTCTCTTAAAGAGTTTAGAAAAACTGCTGCTGCATCCCTTTAAGGAAATGTCTCTTTCTTTTCCTTCCAGTAGATCAAAACCTGCTATGTTAATATGTTCAAAAGCTTCTATTGTCTTCTTACACTCTTGCTCATTTTTAATGAAGCTCTATAAACATTTCTTATGTGTTTGCACCTTTTTATTTGCCCACAACTTAGAAATACTGTCCATAACATTCAGTACCTACGGACGTGTCTGTATTCACGTCTCATCGTCCTTTTCATTTGCAGTTTCAAGTTTGTATAGCACTTTTTCTTTTTTGATAGACAATAATTAGATGGAAATCAAATAAATGTATTTATAGAGTGGAGAGCTAATACAGTTTTTCCAGATTAAATGGGCATCAAAACTATAGACTCATTCAAAGACGTTTCATCTCCATGTTTCACCCTTTTGCTTTCTTTGTAGTTCAAACAAACCAATTTATGTGGAGGGAAAGAAAATATGTTGCATTTAAGCCATTGTCTGGCTGTTGTCAGTAACATTAATGTTGTCAGTAAAATAAATATTAAGTGAAGTATTGTTGTCATTTCCTTTTTCTTTAAATGAATGATATCAGGTTACATTTATATACAAATAAAAAACTAATGGATATAAAGAAAATGACCTGTCCAATAATTGCCTGGATAGATGGAAGAATGAAAAATACAACTTTAACCCCACTATGGAAATTGTGCGTGTAACAAATTGCGCGTCTTTAAAATTTCCCTAACCTAGAACTGAACTTTGAAAATTGGTGTCAGGCATGAAGATGCTGTTTGTATTGAAAAGAGAATAAAAAGAGAATAAAAAGATCATCCACTTCATCCACCATTGCTGTTCTTTCACATGAATGTGGCTGCTCACAACACTCTTTTTATTCATCTATGGACTTGTTTATGGTCTTCGTTTGACGCCAATCGTAACAATTGGTTTCAACTGCCCACCAGATCCACATTATAAATCGACATTTACAAAAGTTGATAAAGTGAATTGGATATCTCAATAGGCCAAAAACTCAAATAAATGACGGTTGAATTCGACATTACACTTTTCCTCCAGCAATGGCACTCAAAGCGCCTTACCCTACACCCCACATGCTGCCAGGCAAGGCACTAGTCTCAAATCATGGACACAACCCACAGGTTTTGCCAGGGACAACTCAGCATGAGCTCTGGCTGGAGGACAAAACCTGCAACCCTAACAGGACAGTCTCTCAACCTAATGAGTCACCATTCCCCTGTACCCTCAAATATGGACTACCACGGGCTGTGGTGAAATGGGATTTTGACTCAACAGAGTCTAGAGAAAGAAACAACTATTGCATCAGCTAGGAGCACATCCTCTCTGTTTAGATCATGTCTTCTTTCCCTCTGCTATACCACTGTGCCTTACAAAAGCTCAGGCCTGTGGAAGGACTCCAGGAGATCTGTTTACACAGTAGACATACTGAGCTAAAGGGAGATAGGCTTGGAGTATAATACCAGTCATCTAAGAGCTACATGAGTTTGGTATTACAGCTACAAGGCAGTAGTCTTTAAGGAACATCTATGATATGATTTTTAGAGAAGAGATTGAAGAAGGTGTTGCCTTGAGCTCCTTGCTCAGCACCCCGCTGGTCGAAAGGAGACCTGTGGACTTGTGCAGACAGCAGGGGTGTAGATAAATGTTGATCTTGTTTCAAAGTGAGTGAGAAGCAGTTTAACTCCCTGGAAAGCTGTGTGTTTGAGTCTAGTTGCCACCCTGTGTCGTCTTTAGTGATCATCACAAAATCTCATGAACTTGTTCACCATTCATCTTGCTATTCAAAAATCTTGCTGAATTTGTTTAAGACGTCTGGGATTACTTCACATGTATCTAACTGTGGTTATGAACAGAACCTTGGATGTGGTGGTTGAGTGATGAATGTTTTTTTTAAAAAAAGAGAGTGAAAAGGCTTTGTGTCTTTCACTCATTTGTGTCATTACATCCCTGTTGTATCTCAGTTGTAACACTAGATTTATCAGCAGCTGAATATGGGAATTGCTCCTCAGTGCTTTGGTATGTATATCTGCAACTTGTGCCGATGCCATTCTGTTACTATATTATCACAAGTCTTCACGAGATGGCAAACAGAGCAATGTTCATGCAGTCAAGCCATACCAGGGTACTGTAGATGACTGACTCAAGTCTTTGTTGGCGATAGGAATACTGTTTTTGTCCTGTGTGGTTTAGCGTCTTCAAGTGATTTAAAAACAGAACATTTTTATTAAATTGTGATAAAATTGCATTGAAATATGTTTTTTCTTCTTAAGTTTTAGTCATTTCTATCCTTCAAGCCAGAAAATAAGACCATAATAATCCTCTGAAGGATTTTGTCAGCAGTTTTTCTTCCCATCTGGCCAGCATAACCCCAACATGGCCACCGACAGTACAGCTTCGTCCTGTCCTACCTGGGAAGCCAAGCTGAACACATCAAACTGTTAATGGTCAGAGTTGCAACACAGGAAGCCGGATGGTGACTTTGAGGAAGTTCATGTTTTTTTTTTTTATTTTTGATTTAATATTCTTTTGTCCAACAGAGAGGTTATTTAAATTATTTATCCTTTTGCTCGTAATAGACCGTAGTTTTACAAATATGTCTTCAGTTGTCTTTAAATAGCTCTGATTACTAACACGTAAAAAAAATTCTCCATCGCTTCATTCCGCCCCCACACTAATTGTTGTGTATTAGAATGTACTATTTGACCTCAGTTAATGAGTGTTTAGAATCTGTAAGCTCTAAGTTGAATGGTACTATAATTAGTGCCATATTTTGTGTTGCTGTCTAACGTGGTTTGTTAAAAACATTGTTTAGTTGTAATGAGTGTGCCATTTGCGTAGCTGTGTTCTATGAAGTCTTTTCAGTGATGGACCTTTGAATTAAACTGTGAGTTCTTATCGTGCTTGCCAATGTTTGTTGATTGATGACATTTGTCCTGGTTCATGCCTGGACTTTGTGAGCCTCAACACAGAAAATGGTTCAGGTGTTTCTCTGCCATTGGGTGTTTGTGTCGTGATTCATTTGCCTGCTGCCAGAGAGAACCCTGGACCCTCCTCATCACTCTGAATAGAGACACCTGGGGGGGATTAGTCAGATGACACTCACCTGTGGATCCTGGTACCTATTTAAAGGCAGTCTCCCCTGTCTTCCATGTCGGGTCATTGTCATCATTCCCAGTCAGGTCTTCCTGGCTGCCCGACCATAAGTTTGATATCCAAACTTGGTTATATCATTTCAACCTTTTGATCCCAAGTTAATCCTGTGTCCTTTGCCTTACAGACTTACCTGACTTCTGTTAATAAACCCTGTTTTTGTCCTCAAATTAACAGTTGTATTCAGAGTTTGTTGCAGAACCACTTGCTTTAATCATGTCACTGAGAAAAATAAGAGATTTTTTCACACTGTTGATGATTGTTAGAAAGGTGAATAATGTATTAAACTCCTAAATGGTCTGTTTGAACTAGGTGTATTGTCCAAGAAGTTGGAGGTGCCACTTGAGAAGGTTGCTTTTGAGGGATAGCAGGAAGTAAAAACGCTTTTAGATAAAAAGATGAGGTTAAAGATTCAACCTCGGAACGAGAGGTTAAAGTGTTGAAAGCGAGCAGATTTGGCTGGATGAGATGAATCGCGATTCAAATGTGGGGGATTCTTTTGTGGGAGCAAACTGAAATAGATTGAGTTGAAAGCTCAAGCATCAAGTTCATCTCCTGTTGCTTTCAGGAGTATTATGCTCATAGTGGGAAAATATAAAGACTCTCTACATCCCTAGGTCTTTCAATCTCATTGTGAATTTTTTTATAGCCCTATTTCTTGAGTTTGAAGGTCTAATAGCAAAAATGTTCCTATCTCCCTATGAGAGGGCAAAATATGTCACAACCCAGTAGACACATGACTGCAAACTGTTTGGCATCAACAAAACTTGCATCAAATCTGTTTCAGTGTTGGAGGATGAACTTTTCATCCTCTTGTGTGTGTGGTTTTACATGTTCTCTAAAAGCTTTTTGAAACATCGGGATTCAAATGATAGTCAACTCTAAAAATGATATGAAGTATACCTGGGGTGCCCAACCTATTGGCTCAAGATCTACTTTTCAAGTTTCAAACCTTCTGAGGGCTACCAGTCCAGTGTCAACATCACAACACACACACAGATTGTTTCCAGCCTGCAGTAAAACTACCATCACAACACGTTTTCTTGTTGTTACACAACCTCAAAAAATTCTGATAACACAAGAAAAAGACGCTAGATTGTCGCTTTTCTCTGAAAAAAAAAAGTATCTGGAGGGTTTGAATACTCGATAAAAGTCGCTGATTTGGCAACACTGACTTTTTATTTTTCTACATATCTGGTGTTCGACTTGGGATCTACGGGGCTACCAGTAGACCACAATCTACTAGTTGGGCACCCTTGTTGTATACCAACAAACATGGGAAAACTTATCAGAGTCTAGCTTTGAAACCTCATTTGGTGAATTTAAATACATGAGCTAAAACCATTCTGAAAGTTAACGAAACAAAACTTTCCACACCTTTTTTTCGTTTTTGGTAAACACGATTGTTAAATAATTAAAACATTTTTATTGCTTTCTTTACATTCCTGTCATATTTTGTATGTTGTTTAAAATCCACATGCAGTATCCAAGATGTACCCTGCTTCTCGCTGGGAACTAACCAGAACAAGCTCCATTGTACTATGCTTGGAAACAAATGTTTTATGAACAGATGGATTTTTGTAAATCATTTGCTGAGTCTAAAGCATTTTAACAAAACTGAATTATACTACCAAACACATCGCTATCATGGACAGATTAGGCTATGTTGATAGTTCCATATGTTACAAATCAGTTTGGTTTTTGCTGTAAGATGGGATCATTTTCATTTGAGGAATGTATTTAACCAGTGTCCACATGCATCACACAAAGACAAATCAACACGGTAAATCAGATTTTTGGTGTCTTTTCAGATTTCACATTCGACCATATGGTACAATAATCCTGCTTCTGGAAAAGATCTTTTTCCATGATTCATGGAATGGTGACAAATTATCACTGTTACTATTTAAAGGTCCCATCTCATGCTAAATTAATCTTTGTACCCCATGCACAAAAACAACAATTTGATTTTTTGGATGTCAATTACACAGTCATTTTGAAATTATACTGCCTTATAAAATATCATCACAGACCAGAAAGTGCAAACAGTTGGTTCTGCTAAACATTCCTGATGGGTAGAGTACAATAATACTTATCATGTAGTGTGTATCATGAAATGTCTGAAATAATTCATATTACATGGAATATGTCGTCAGAGGAAGAATAGAGCTCTCAGAAGAGGAACAGCTTTTTTGTTGTCTCGTGAGTGGGAACAGAAATGCAAAAATAATTTGCTAATAAATGTCATGATCCCCTCTCCTGCTGCCAGAGGGAGCCCTGGATGTTCCTCATCACCCTGGTTAGGGACACCTGAGATTGATTCCTTATGCCACACATCTGTGGACCCTGCCATCTATTTAAGGACAATCACATCAGACTTCCCTGTCAGGTCATACCATCCCTTCTAGCCAGGTCTCTCTGGTTGCCTGACCAAGAACACATTCTGACAATAACCTTTTGCCATGCCAATGAAACTTTGTTTTTCTTTCCACTGTATTAATGGACTGCCAGATTCAAATAAACCATGTTTTCTGTCTGCAGTTGGGTCCTTTTCTTTCCACCTGCACACTGCTTCTTTGTAATAAACTGGTGAATTATTTGAATAATCACAGGCACACACAGCATAATTAGAAGGTGGAATGCTCTGAAAAGTTTGTTTTGCATTAAATGCGCCACTTAGTGATCTTTTTTTTCTTTTACGTTTAAGGTCAAACTGAGTTTTTCATCTGGAATTATTGAAAATGAAGAAGCACATACTGTACTGCAAATCAAATGGGGTTAAATTAGTCACATTTTGTTTCCACAACTAAACAGCCGATGAGGGTCAAAGCGCTTAATGATGGCAGAGGTTTTAATATAACTCTTGTAGTGACTTAACACTTTAAAGCTTTCCTGCAGCAAGTTGCATTGCCCAAAAACATCCAGTCAATTAAGGGACATTTCTAAAAAAAAAAAAAAGATCAAAATTATTTATCATTCTTAAAAGAAAAAAAAGAAAACAGAAAAAAAAAAAGGTGGCTCGGTGATTAGAACGTTCGCTCATGGATCGGTCAACCGGAAGTTTGCGGGTTCGATTCCCACTGAGTTCACCTCTAGGGTCCTTGGAGAAGACACCTATCCCCCGTTTCTTCCACCATTGGTGCCGTGGTGGCAGCCTGCTGCGGTGTAGGAGTGCAGGACACAAATTTTCCCGGTGAGGGATGAATAGAGTGAGTGAAAATTAAAAAAAAAAAGAAAAGAAATATTCATAAAATTTGCTGAACCCTGGGTTATCTTTCTGGAAGACTGCAGATGCAACCAGTCCTACAACCTAACCAAACACAGAAACCAGTCAAGCTCATGCACATATGGCTCCCTAAAGAAAAATCGAAATAAATTTCAGGAAGGAAAAAAAAAAATCCTTTGTTTTCTGCGAAAACAAAAACCTTGTAGTTTTGGTATATGATTTAAAATCACTGATATTTGATCCATTGTTGAGGTTCTATTAAAAATGAAATATTGCCTGTGTTATGTTCATTGAAAAATAGTGAAAATAGTCCCCTTCAGATCTGGGAGGAACAAAGAAGCTTCCAATTTTTTAGATCAAACCGTTATTATGTTTGTTAACCAATTCTGAATATAAGCGCCTGTTCTTTGAGGAAGACCTTTTTTTCCTCTCTTTGAAGCCTCAAGTCATCCCACTAATAGAGACTGAACAGTTGGAACATTTCAGTGGTCCATCTGTCGGCCATGAGTCATCAGAGCAGCTGCATTGTGTCAGGTCGGGCCAGAAGAACATGCTTATATGGTTAATGGAATATTAATTTGGCTTTTAATCAAATCATGAGCTTCTAGACTTCAAATTCATTAGATTTGTGAAGAACTGTTACACATATGGTGCACTAATCTGGTTTAATTGAGTCATGCAGCTTAACTTTTTTATATGCAAACACATTTGTCCTTTTTTTCCAGATTTGAGAAGCACAACAGTGACAATATTGTATTATTTTATTGGCAAAAATTTTACTTGAAATGAGAGTGTGGGGGGGGCGGGTATGCGCTGCGAGGGCACAATGGCGCAGCAGTAAGCACAGTGCCCTCACTGCAAGAAAGTCTGGGTTTGAGTCTTGTAGTGTGGGCGTGGTTTGAAACGCTAGCCTTTCTGTGTGGAGTTTACATGTTCTCCACATATGCATGGGTTCTCTCCAGGTACTCCTGTTTCCTCTCTATCCAAAAACATGCATGTTGGGTTGATTGGTCGCTATAAATTTGCCCCTAGAAATGAGTGTGTCTGTAGCCCCTCAACAGACTGGTGACCTGTTCAGGATGTACCCCGCCTCTCACCTGAAAGCAGATTGGATAGGCTCCGGCACCCCATGCAACCTGATCAGCATGCATGGGGTGCCTTCAGCATTTGGTTTATGTATTTGTTGAAAACAAAATCGATCAAAAGGGTGATAGATGAAAACACCAATACACTCATAAAACTTGACCTGGTTGATATTTCATTATGTATGAACCGACATCATCCCTCCTTCACCGCCCTAGGGTCTTGCACCAACCCCTGTCTTTGTAAAAACATGATAATAACCAACATATCACCGGCAAGAGTTGGTGTCATTACAGTAAAACACAAACCACATTTATTTTGTCTGACTCGCTTCTCTCATATATTGAGAGTAAAATAGAATAGTTGACACCCTACGTACATTTGAGCTTATAAACGTGACGCTGAATATAGCAATTGGGGAGAAAAGTTTTTTTTATGTCTCCAATTTGCAGTTTTTGCACACAATTGTGTATTTTGTACTGTCTGAGCAGCTGGATTTCAACTACAAATGTATTTTTTCCCTTTAAATGACTTTTTTCTGACCTCTGAACTCCTTTGCCTGCAGCCATCATCATGTGCAACACTCCTGTGCTCTGCTCAGTTCTCTGTTGTGACTTCAATCCCCTGAAATAAAAAGAAAAACGACAACAAACAGCAACAAGACTGACTTATGAGGGTTTGATGGCTGTTCTTCACCGAGAGAAACACAGTTTCCGATGGTCTCCAGGAGTGAACTTTGATTTTACCATTTGGGCAGGAGGAGGAGGAGTGGGGTTACTATATAGTAAGAGGTAGATTTTATCCGCAGGGTGTTTTCGTCTCTGCGTTCTCTGCTGGGTTGGATTTTATATGCTGTAATTCAGCCGCAGGAATAATTGACCTGTCAACGGGTTCACGCCACCGGTCCCATCACTCGGCAGCAGCGGTCCTGTTTCAGCAGATTGATACAACCTGTTTCCCCCTTAGAGGTCTAATAGTGTTACAGCCACTTCACACACATAGGAACACACACTTTTAAAGACATGGTGCCACTGAACTCCTGCTGCCCCCTCCACAAACGAATGGATCTACTCCTAAAGTCAGTCCATCCACTTGGATCAGCTTTATTCCACCTACATCCAACAATTATTGTGAACAAAATCCAATCATTTGCTGTCACCGATTGTCTTTGATAACAATCTTGTGGTCAAATAAGAACAAATCTACAGGTTCAACTTCTGGTAGAAAGAGACCAAAAGACTGGAGACTGATTAGATTTCTAAAACTTGTTTCACAACCAGTTGTGGAACTTTTTCACACCTAAATTTCACACCACAGTCAGTCATGAGCTGTGTTATAAGTATATGAAACTCTTTGGGAACAACATCAATATGCTGCCAAGAAGACATCTTACATAGATGTAAGGGTAGTGAAGAGGGACATTAGGTGTGCAGAGGTGGTCTTTGGGCTGCCTGGGTCGGGCACCTGGCTGTGTGTTGGGCTGTGGCGGCTGCATGTGGGGTAGCCTGGCCCTGCTGGGCCCCCGGTTGAGCCCCGGCTCGGGGATTGTCGGGTCCCTGGGCCCTTGGGGTGAGTGCTCCCCTCTCGGTCCGGGCCTTGACTTCTGTCACCCCTGGGCTCGCCTAGGGCCGTGGGGTACGGTTGCCGCGTCTGCCCCGAGGCCTGTGGGTCCTGGCATCGGGGAGGCCCGTGCTCCTTGGTGCTGGAGTGGCCCTGGCAGGGGTTTCTCTATGCGCCTTGCTGGGTTGGTGGGCGGCTCCTCGGCCCGGCCCGGCTTCGGGGTCCCGGGATCTGGATGGGCGTGGGCCCGGGTAGCGTGTGTCTCTGCCTCCCTCGTTCCAATCCTTTGGGGCTGGGGACAATCCGTTGGTCCTAATAAGCACATGGTTCACATCGGCAGCATGCATGTACTTTCACTCACACTCGCACACTATATCACTCTGTTTACTGTCCGCTATGGTCCTTGCTTTCAACCAATATTATTATAACTCTAGTAACATGTGTTTGTGTTGTACATCATTTGCTATAGAAGGTTTTGTTGTATGTGTCAGTTTTATCACTGGTTTAAACTCTTGTTTGTACTTTTTTTTTTTTTTTCCCCTCAGATAATCCAGCAGGTTGGTTGTGATGCAGAATACTACAACTTCAGATTTTCTTTTTACTTTCTCCCCCTCTCTTCTTCTTCTTCTGTACCCTATCCCTCCTCTTTTTCACCCCACCTACCCACGCCCCTCTCCTTAGTAATTTCTGTCAGGTCCAGCGCAGAAAGCATATAAAAGAAAAAAAAAAAAAAGACATCTTACATACAGGAATGGAATCAAGCCAGCGTTTCTTGAGGTCCGGAGTGAGAAAAGTTCACCAATGTTCTTCAGAAAACACAGCTCCAAAACTCTGATCTACATCTGGTGTAGAGATAAGCTCAGGAAGACATCATCAAACGGATTTATATAACGACCCGCTGCATTAAACATCAACAAGTGTGACAAACAGTTAGATTTGTACAGTATTTGTCAAATTGCAATGTGCAAATCAAAAAGTTCGGTCAAGGGGATTGTGAGTATTGGGCTATTTTTTCAGGAGTTGCCCATTGCCTCTCAGTTCCAGTCAAAACAACATTTAATTATTCAGCATACCAAGATATTTTGGATAACTCCATGTTCCTAACTGTCAGGGAACAGTTTGAAGCTGCCCAGTTCCTCTTTTAAAATGACTGTACTCAAGTGCACAATGCAAGATTCAAATAGATATCCTGTGCAAAGTTTCAGTATGAATTTGATAGACCAGTATAAATTTCTAACCTAAAAAATGGAAGAACGCTTTTTGAATAATAATGAGCAAACACTTAGTCAAACATTTTTATCCAACGTCATCAGATGCACTTTGAAATTAATTGTAAAATATTTTGATAAACACACTTGTGAACCTTGCAGACACCTTCTTATAAGAATTTAAGTTGTGGTAGCTAAAAGCAGAGTACCAACGTGATAATAAATCTGGGAATTTCGAAAGAGTCGCCTCCTAACTGCATCTGCAAATCAAGACAGGTGAGGAACTACTGGGAACTAGTGTGCTAATTTATGACAGTAGGATTTTCCACAAAACTCACTTGCTTTATGTATTTACAAGAGGGAAACCTGGATAGAAATATTATCATTCAAAACTGGACCTGCTCCGAGACCGATTTTATATTCTTTGCTTTATCTTTAGATTTTTTTTCCAGGGGAATTAAACCTTGACTAAAAATTAAATTTTGCCCATGTTTTATCCACATCGAACAGTTTAGATAAAATTAAATAAAAAGTCAGTGGGCAGAAACTTCAAAACACAAATCAAACAAAAATGTCCATTTTGTTTGCTGGCTGCTCTATAGTAAGTAGACATGTCTGAACTATGTAACTATCTTTAAGATTTTAAAATATTTTATATACCAGTCATTGGGAACAAGATCTTTGCGGTAGCTCTCAAACTGATTAAATTTATGCATTTTTCAGATCATTAAAATTTTCTTAGATCAACTTCTTGATTTTTCGAATAATCAGTTGTGACAGCTTACTGAATTTGTATGGATATTTGTTGTTTTGTAGAATGATGTAGGTTTATTTCTTGGGAAGAAAGAAACATCTTCAATTCCAGAAGTAAAGTAATGTAATGTTATTATTTTACTCGGCGGAATAATGTACCTACATCTGCCCTTAGGCCTTCACAATCTTGAAGGCGGTTTCTCTACGGCTTTCCTATTTGGAAATTGAAAGAAAACAAATTGTTTTTTTTTTTTTATGACCTATTTGTTGGTTCTATTGTAGAAATAGGTGAATTGATAAAAGACAAAGACGAAAAAAAAAAGTTGTGCTTTTTATAAAATTCTCTTTTTCCTACAATCCCTAAAAGTGTGTAACCATTTGCTACGGCACTTCCCAACAAACAGACAACCTCCAGGGAACGTTCTGCCTGAGGTTCTCTAAAAGTTTTTTTTTTAACCTGACCAAAAACTAATGTTCCCCAAACCTTAGTTGGTGGTTATGTTAGGACCTAACGTTCCCTAAACGTTAGTTGGCATTTATTTTAGACCCTAATCTTCTCAGAATGTTGAGAGAACCAAATTCCCAATATTATGGTTAAATTTAAGGTTAGAGGAACGTTCTGAAAACCAAAAAATAATGTTTCGTAACCATCATAAAACTTTCCATTTGAACTTTTAGAGAACCAAAAATAACCTTTAAGGAATGTTCTTCTAACCTTTGAAAAACCTTCCCAGAACTTCCTGGGAACGTTAAATTGTTAGCTGGGTCCTGGGTTGGGTTTAATTGGGCTGGGTTTAATTCTTTGTTGGGATTTCTTTCAGCATATGTCCGTTCATCATATTATTTCGTTTGTGAGTCTATGGATCTCTTGAGAATGAAACCACAATCATAAGAAAACAATGTACAAATCACAATTAAATGACCATTTTTAAAAACGTAATACAATACAGGTTGGGTCTGAACTCAATTTTGGTTGACAATCTGTTCTTATGTAGCAAATTTTCAAAACAAAGTCTAAGTTTAATTATGGGTGGAATGGTGGTAGTGTGATTAGTACAATCACCTCACAGCAAGAAGGTCGAGGTTTCAAGTCCCGGGTGGGACGAGGTTTGGAACACTGGCCTTTCGACGGCCATCCATTCCAAGTACAAATTGAAACATATTGAAGATCTATAAGTATTTTGTCAATTGTTGTTTTAGATGGTTATTTAATCATCTAGTATATGTTCTATTTTCTTTTTATTTGCTTGTCGTCCAACACAACAGGAACTAATGTTTGTCAAATGAAAACTGTCCTGATACTGACTGGCACCTTTACATACAGTTTGTTTCCTAAAGGACCGTCCATGCATGACCACACCTTGGTATGATGCTGTCACTACAAATCAGCTCATCTGCGGCTGGCAATGGTACACAGCAGGATTAACTCCGGACGACTTTTTGTCCTTGTTCAGAGTTTGTCTTTGAACAGGAAGCTGAACCTATGAGCCAGTGAGGCAGTTTGACGATCTGTTAGGATAGGTAGGTGGTCCCTAAACACACACACAAAAACATGTACTAACAGATGGGCAGAGAGGTATAATGATTAAGAAAGTATTAAGTCTGTCCATTCTCATCCATTTTGACTTAGATTAAAAGTATTGAGAATTACCACTTAAAAAACATAATTGTAAGAGAATCAGCTTTTTGGTTTTATATAGTCTGTGAAACAAAACAAATAAGTATGTCTTAACTTTTTTATGACCTGGGGAACTTTCATGAATTTTTTTATTCAATTATAAGGTCTTTTCAAAACATGACCATTGATATCACTACATTTTCTCTTTAAGTTATAATAGCACAAACCGAAAGAATGAATGAATTTGCACTGAAATACTCGTAATAACATGACCTTGTCTTCTCATGGAATCTGAAACAGAATGTCTTTTTCTAAAGTAAGATGTTTGAGGGATTTCATAATAAAAGACTTGTGTGTACTGGAGAGCAAATACTAGTAAGAGTCAAGGTTAGTTCAATTGTGGAAAGGGTAGTAATGAGGACTGGAAAAGGTAAGTGCAAGAGCAGGACAGTTGGGCAAAATACAAAAAATCTTAAACACATGTGGGTTTTTTTTAAATATTATCTTGAATATTTAAAAAAATGAAAAGAGAGAAAGCAAAGAATGTCACAGCAATGTGTTCAATTTACTTTTTGGTCAGCCCAATCTTAACAGAAAATACCCCTTGGCGGGAAACACTGTGAGAGTGTGAGGATCCAGGAACACTAGAGGGGTAACTTTTTGCTTTGTTGGCAGTTTGATGGTAGGTTTCTCTTCCAGTGAACAGATGGATGTTCACAAGTTCAAGTTGTAAACTCCTCTGACAGGCCATGTGTTAATAATTGCTGGGCTATAATCAACATAAACATTTTTTTTTGTTTCTCCGGGTAAGTCATTGCAATGTAGAAAACTATTCTTGTTTTCATAATTATGTTTTCTGGGTCTCCATTTGGCCTTTTGCAAATGAAAGTTTGGCAAAATGATTAATTCTACTGGCTCTTTAGTGAAACTTTAAGATAATTTCAAAACAGTTTATTTGGTTACTTTTTTTTTTTAAATAATTTGTGAGAACTCAGAGACTCTATAGTGTCGATATAACCATGGTTCATTAAAATATTTTTTTTTCGAAGTGTTCACAAATCGGACAATTAGATTAAGCCAAATTTGCCAGTGGTTCACAAAAAGTTTGTCAAATTTTAGAACTTCACAAATTTATGCCAAAAAGACTTGACATGGTTAATGTCAGAACGAGTGGGAGGTCAAAAAAGTTTCATTTCATAGGTATTTCAAACGATAGTAACTGAGAGCAAATAAAAAGTTCTAATGAACTATTTTGTGTTTCTATCTGATTTATTGAGTTTTGCCGAAATACATTTAGCCGAACCAGTAATATAAAAAAAAAAAAATCCACACAAAAAAATGACTTACCGTGAAATAACAAAGTAAATTGGTGCAAAGTGTTGAATTTGACAACAATCAACTGGAGTGTTTCATTTTGTCTTCGAAACTGCTTATTCTAGTTGAGGTCTTAAAAGGTCCTGGAATGTATCCCGGCTTATTTCAGGCGAGAGGCAGGATACACCCTGAACAGGTCCCCAAGCTGTTGTAGGGGTACACACACACAACCATCGGCACATGCACTCATTCCTTGGGGCTATTTCGTAGCAGCCAATCGACCTAACACACATGGTTTTGAACAGTGGGAGGAAACTACCTAGTAAGTACCCAGTACCTGAGTACCCAGAAAAAAAACATGCATACACGGAGAAAACATGCAAACACCATACAAAAAGACCAGTGTTTCAAGCCTTGTCCCACACAGCAAGAAGGTGCTCCACAGCACCTTCTTGCTGTGGAGCCACCGTGCTAACCGCTGCACCACCGTGCAGCCCTGGAATGAACATTTTTTCAAGAGAGTGTTCGGGGTCAAAATTATGTCATTAAACCAATTTGTCTTTAAGTAAGTCATGCATAATTTACATAAAATTTTAGTGATGGAAGATAAAGGCGCAAAACCAGAAGTTAAATATTGATCGAATTAACTTCCAGGACAAAAACAACAATGAACATGTCAACAAAATGTTCGGTTTTCCTGTTACAATTTTTTTTGTGTGTTGGTTGTTTGATTTTCTCTTTGATCACTCTTTGGTCACAATTCCCAACTCTCTCTTATTCCATGTTTAGCCATGCAAATTCAAAGAAAAAGACATGTTTGAACACCACTCGTTTTTTTTTTTTTCTCTTTGTAATAAAACACAAACTAGACCAATAAACAAATCTCATGGGTGCCTTTCATCATGCCCAAACAAAATACTTTGAAAGTTCTGGATCACACCAATTTCCAACAAAAAGAAAACCAAGAACATAGAAACCTGCCCACAAATATGTGTGCCCTCATTTTAGATAGATAAGCAGTGAATGTCGGTATTTAGCTAATCATGTAACTGTTATATTGGAAATTGTACAAAGTTGGAGGTATCCAGAGGGTTGTCATTCTTTTATCACTGTCCAAGAAAAACTGAAAATACCACAAAAAAAAACTAAACAATGTGCTTTTTTATTCCCAGTAGTTTCAAGTGTGTTAACACCTGCCCAAAGCTGAAAGAGAGCCAAGTCTGTTATTTTTATCAAACAGATCTGTAATCTGACCAACTGAAGTGGTAACCATGATCAATGTGAATTCTCCTGTTTGTTTCTTTTTATTTCCTTTGCTAATAACCCAGCCTACATGGTGGCTTCACAAGACTTGGAAGTCACTCTGAATTGGTTTGCGTTCTCTCTAAACTGATTATGTAACCCTGCTCTGCCAGGTGACTAGCAGTCAAAATAATAGCACGCTGAGCTAATCGATGCTCAGACCGTGTGATTTATAGTGTTTGCTGAAATCAGCAGTACAAGCTGCTTCGAAACAGCGAGGGGATTCTCACTCTGGTTTCCCCTTCTCATAGCATGCTGCTCACTGCTTGTAATTGGATCTTTGTATGAGGCTTCCAGGAAGTTTTCATCTGGGCTTTACCCACAATGCACAGCTCTCTTCTCATAACCTACATTACTAATGGAGACAAATGTTGCATTGGATCCTGGGAGAGTTCTCTAATTGGAGGAATAGTAGGGGAAACAGAGAAGCAAAAGAAAGCATTTCACACAGGATGTTAACTGTGAGAAAGTTGAAAATCCACAAGTGCCCAGAGAAAGAAAAGAGTCACAGAACTTACAAAAACTCTTTTTAAGTTCTAGATTTTTTGATGATATAAAAACAATACCTTTGTTAATGTATCCACAGTGATTACCAATACAACATGTTTGAGTGTATCAATAATCAATTAAATTTCTTACCTTTGGGTCGTTTTTGTGGTCAAAGAAAAGACCAGTTTACAACAACAAAAACAACCAGTAGGTCTATCTTTTAAATCTATTTTAATTTAAATAAAATCCATTTTGTTTTTACCGGATTGTTTTCACCAGCTAGTAAGACCTTTTCGGAGTACATATAAAAAGGACAGTTCTTCAACTCTTGCTTTTGCTGGTACACACAACAGTGACCATATTTCTTTGAGAAAAGAGTTCTTATCATGGTGAACCTCACATTCCTATGCAGCCCGCCTAGTGATTATAACAATAAGAATGTTACAAAAAGTCTTTGTAATTGGTTGACATCGTGATTCAAGGTTGGTTTGAAACAAAAATGTTGATACTCGATCCACAGTGCAATCATTTTCTATGGTTTGTAATACCAATAGCACAACCTGAATGTATCCATAGTCTTTTCTGCTAGCCCAAAATAAATCACAAACTGTTGTTAATTATATTTTAGCAAATAATTTTTTCAAATATTCCTAAATGGTCAGTAGTTTTTTGTTCATAGCTTTACTGAAAGATGCGCTGCTTCCAAATGTTTGTATATTTCTTGGCCTTTAAAAAACATTCAACTGGCTGTCTATACAAAGTGAATGGCAACGAAACCTGCCTCAACCAATCAGATTTTGTATAGTATGATTATTTAATACCCTTGATGCTGATTGGCACAAGTGAGTCAGTGGTGAAGGTCTGGGTGTGAATTGCACAGTTTGCCACTGAACAATTTCTACTAAATCTAGTTCTCCATCTATTGCATTCTAACCAACCAAACACGTCCTGCCACCAAACCCAGCATTGAGTCAAGCGGTTTGGAAAATGAAATGACGCTTAAACCATCAATGAAGAGCAGCAATACAATTGATTTCATATTCACGGGCATTCAATGACACGAGTTAATAGCATGCTTTGAGTGACGTCATCAACTTGGAAATCATCCATTTTGGAAGCATAGATCAGGCATAGGTCAGAATGAAACTATTGACAAAGTTGACTACAGCTGATTGGTGGAGAAGTTTCTTATACAATTCCAAATAATTTATTTTCAAACAATCCCAATTGGATTTCTGCAATTGCGTTCCCAGACATTGTGAATCACTCCAAGTTTTTACACAGCCGAGATCTGAAGGCCTTTAAAGAAGTGGATGCATACTTTCGGGTTGATTACATCACCTGCAAAACCATTCAAACTGTAGTTTTTCTTATTATTGTCTCTTTTCTTCCACTCCAAGACCAGACCATTTTTTCTGCAATATTACGCCAATGACGCGGAAACTAATTGTACCTCTGAATAGCATCATTAAATGAAAAAAATACTATATTGTCAATAGTTTCATCCTGATCTCTGCATCCACCATGGCCGACGTCTGGGTTTTAGTCACGTAGGTAAAAGCGCCAAATTCTTTGAAAAAGCTAAAGCGGATACCACCACTACGTGGTCCACCTGTCATTTCCTATTTGCGTCGGCTACAAGCAATGACATTATGTTTTAGATGAATGAAGTATGGTCACCAACATCCTCTAATTAGTGGTGTTTATTATTGAATTCCACACAATTTAACAAGAACAGTGAGAAGCAAGGAAAGGGCGGGGTGGCATGGTCCACTTTAGGTCCACTTACAAGACAAAAAAATCAGTACAACCACGAGAAACTAAGTGAGAAGAGTTAAGTCTGATGCTTTTAAACTTCAAATCTGTGCACTTAGTTCTTCTGAAACAGCTCAAGTCAGCAAAATAACACATCAAACTGTTGTCACCTCTGTAAAATCTTTCAAATTTGCACTCTGAAAGAAAGAAGCCCTGCAGCAACGTGTCAGGCAGCATCATCAAAGTACAGCCGAACAAAGACTATTAATGGACTTTATACACACATACACACACACACTGGCACAACTCTGAGCAGCTTTCTACAGAGACAATGAGCTAAAACAAGAAGAAGCTGACTGAATCCATTTAAGTAACTGAAGCATTAAATAACAACATATATTAAAGTGAGATGTAAGGAAGCTGCTGATCTGTTCAGCAATTATTATTACACAGACTTGCTGCCTAGCATTGTGAAGCACACACGTTTAGGAAACAGCTGAACGACAGATGTTGAGTCTGCAGCTAGTTAATGCAAACGTCACTCACAGCTTGTTGCAGTGTCAACACATTCAGGGATTACCGCATGACTTAGCAGAATAAATTTCATTCCACGTCCATCGGTAATTTCACCAAGAATATGGATCAGAACTTTTGAGTATGGGTGCTTTGGGTTCATCAACCCTGGTTGAATTATTCTGATCTTTGACAAATGTGTTCACATAGACCTATAGATTTTATTGAGCTGATAAAATGAAGAGCAAACAAATACTTAAAGTGAAATATTTGAGGTCTAAGTTAGTTGAGATACAAAGAAAAAGCTCTGACTTCAGAATATTAAAGGAAACTTTATTCAGTATTTCGACTCGTCCTTGAATTTCTTTATGTTCACTTGTATTTTTTGAAGATGTATTATCAAATAGTTCCTGATAAATTTAAGAATTGGGTTTGAGAAATCCGGTTATCTTTGCTGCAGTCATTTTTCTCTCTAATGGATTTTAGGCTGCCTGTTTCCAGTCTCCTTTTAAAATGAAAAGACAAGTTTCACAAAGAGGAATCCTGCTCCTCATTAATCCTCAGCTGTCTGGGACACATTATGGACTTTCTGTACTGCCGGCTATCTCTGCTGCTCCTGCTGGTTTGGATATCAGCTGTGTGTGCATGTTTTCTTTGTGGACATTATCCTTCTTGTTCCAGCATGAGAAATTAATTTCCCATTGGAATATAATCAAATTTAAAACTATTTTTCTTCCTGTGGAGGGGACAGTGTGTGTGAAGGTGTCAGGTCTCCATCTTTTAGGTAGGTGGACTTTTTTTATGTTCAGAGTGTGTTTGAAGTTCCCACACAAGAAGTGTTTGAGATTATTCTGCTAAACTTTTCATTCTGATCTCAATTAAATATAAAACACGACCAAAAGTCTCCTCCTTCACTCATGTTTCCTCCCCACCTCTTTTGCCCTGCTCTTCCTCTCACCCAGAAGCACTTCTTCATTCATCCCTTTTCCTCACCTCTCTGATATCCCCATATCTGTGTTCGCAGCCACACTGGGATAATTGTGCACCTATAATGGGGAAATTAGTCGTCCC
Source organism: Neostethus bicornis (assembly GCA_902685375.1). NCBI lineage: Eukaryota > Metazoa > Chordata > Actinopteri > Atheriniformes > Phallostethidae > Neostethus > Neostethus bicornis. The sequence goes on along the minus strand of CACRXE010000076.1, from coordinate 4,139,859 downwards.
TGAAATGAGCTTGTCTCTGCCTCTCTCGCTTTGTGCTCTCAGAGAGGTTGAGCGCTCGTCTCGCTCTGCCACATCAAACCCTGACGAGGTGCAGAGGAAGCACCGCTGCCAGGCATATCCCACGAATCAGCGATCGTTCTGCAGCTTCCTGTCGTCTTCTTCCCTCCGCTGCCTCTCCCTCTTATTGTAATATAACTTTAATGTCGCACTGCAGGTGTGTTACGCAAAAATAAAATGGAATAAGAAGAGACATGGAGATGAGTATTGCTTTGTTGATTTGTTCCTGGGAGAGTTTCATATCAAACGTGCAAAAGTAAGTTTTTTTTTTTGTCAGATATTTTGATAAATTTGTAAGAAGTAGCAGGATTCTCAACTCAAAGTTAACTCCATAAATTCCTCATTCATGTATCTGACTTTATTCAATCTGCTATCAAGTTTGGATTCTTACTTCATAAATATGTCCTAGATTGAAATCAGACAAAAAAAAAAAGTTTTTTTGAGTCACACTGAGCTCTGTCGAAATTTAGACAGGCTTATATCTCAAATAAAACCGTCCACACGAGCAGCTTTTCCAATGCTTTCTTTAAGGATTTGAGAGAACATGACATTTATTCGATCGTTTTTTATAAAAAACAGACTTTTGGTTTAAAGCTAGCTTCAAGAGAAAATTAGAAATATATCAGAGCCCAGAAAAAACTTCTCACAACTTAATGTGTTACCTAGGACTTTCAAATTGGCCCTCATTTTAAACAAAGCAGCAGAATCAGTTTGGATCAAAAAGTTGTCAGAGAACCTGAGATTTTATCATCTGACAAACGGACAAAAATTTGTTTCTTTGTCACCAACAGAACATGACCAGGAGATGGATCTTGGACTCAGCAGAAAAGTGAAACACTAAACTGTAATGCTACTTCAACCAACAAATAGTTTATTGGATGTTGTGGCCGAAATAAGCTTTCTCCGCAGGTTGGCTGGGCTCTCACTCAGACATCGGGTGAGGAGCTCTGCCATCCGGGAGGAGCTCGATGTCGAGCCGCTCCTCCTCCAGGTCGAGAGGAGCCAGATGGGGTGGTTCGGGCATCTGGTCAGGATGCCCCCCGAGCGTCTCGCGGGTGAGGTGTTTCGGGCACGTCCCACCGGGAGCAGACCAAGGGGCAGGCTCCGGACCCGCTGGAGAGACTATGTCTCACAGCTGGCCGGGGAATGACTTGGGATCCTTCCGTGTGAGCTGGAGGATGCAGCCGGGGAGAGAGAGGCCTGGGCTACCCGTCTGATACGATTGACCTTCCATATGTTTCACATTAGAAGGTTATGATTATTAAGGGTTTTATTTCCGCGACCCAACCCCGGAACAAGCAGAAGATGACGGAACGGAATGGATGTTGCAGCTCAAATACCTGCTTTATAGTTTAAATAAAGTTAAGAAACAAAAGAAGTGCCAGACCAATATATCAATTACATTGATCCTCAAATTCAAAATATTAAAGGAAAAAGTATTCAGTATTTCAGCTCGTCCTTCAATTTCTTTATGTCCACTGGAATTTTTTTTATGTAATCAATTGCATTAATAATTTTTTTAATTTGATAGATTTATAAATTATTAATTAATCAATTAAATTGGAAATTGCTCTGGCACCAATTTAAACCAGACCAAATCCGTACCAGATCTAATACGTCCTTTTGTTACGAGTAGTTCTCTTAACAAAAGGGATGCTCGGAGTTGGAATGGTGTCACATTTTTTTTAGCTACTGGTCAGCTGCTGTGGCAACCATGACTCAACAGTAACTTTATTATTGTTTAACTGCCCACTGAGATTATTGTCAAACTAATTTAAATGTAGGAATGTAGTTCTTTGTTTGATTTACCGGAATGATCATATGACTATAGGACAGAGTTGTACCAATCGTCCATGTCCAGAAGAGGACTTTAAGACCAAGTAAATTTTGTAGGACTTCCAAAGTTCCTCTGAATTGATGCAAATGGTTGCAAGACAAACTGATCAAATCCAAAGTTTAAAGACCGTTACGTTGATTTGTGTCTCATTTTCCTTCTGATATTGCGAAGAGTAGCGATATTAAGTCCAGTAAAATTTCCCACATCGACTGTATATTTTTGATAGTTAACTAAAAGTCATTTCTGTCTCGGCTTAATGTTCTGTCACATCTTCTGCAGTCAACATGATGCTATTGACTTTACAAACTCTTCTCCTTTTGGTTTGATCATTCAGCGACCACCACAGGAGGCCAGTTTCCTCTATCTAACCCTGTGATCTGCTTTCTCCTTTTTCAGAGTTGTCTTTATGTCTTCCTTCTTTACTTTAGTCTTCCTCTCCATTAGTGGTTGGCAATCCGTGACTTTCTAGCTTGTGTAGATTTTTTTTTTTTAAATCCCCCTTCATTTCAAAAGCAGATTTCACACACTGAACCTGTCATAAAGTATTGAATAGGCATTGAAAAAAATAGGTTGCATAAATATTTATTTCAGAAACAACTACTGCATTTTTGGGGGGTTTGTAAAAAAAGTCTGAACTGTTCTTAAATACATCACAGCTATCCTTTGGGTCTTGTACTGAAGTTAGATAGTTAAACACTCATTTTTGGCTTCATAAAGCACATTTGCATTTAGGATAATTCTGCAAGTTTTCAATTTATATTTCTTCTATTACGGTATGCACCTCATCAAGGGTTAGACATGTAGATTTTCTTGTATGTTTTTTTTTTCTTCACCTTATTTTTGTCACAATTGTTTCTGTTTTGTCTATGTAAACTAACTGGTTCTACAAAAAAAAAATCTAATTTAATAATCAAATGCCGCTACAAAGATTTTTGAAATCTTTGTACATTTAAAAAGTCAGAAAATAGGATTATTTAACCCTTTCATGCATAAATTATGATGGACAACTCCAGGATTTTTTTCAATTCTGTGCAATTCTGATATTCAGATTTGCTCATAAAGGAAAAAACAACAATTAAAAAGTTGTCCACTCTAGTGACCTCTATGAATGAAAGGGTTCATTCTTCTGCAACCAAAAAAAAAAAAAGAAAAGAAAAAAACAGTAAGAAACAACTGTATTTGCAGATCTCTAGAGCAGCAACAAGAAAACAGAGAGAGTGTTTCGGGATGAGGCCGCTGCCGAGATATTTGCTGATTGAGAGCTTTAAACATACAAAGAAAGTGTAATTGAAAATGCGAGTTTAGCCTGACAGTCTTTTGTGATATCTTTTTAATTAAGTTTCTCTTTCTAATGTGAGATTGGTGAAATCGATAGGAGTGGAAAAGACTCACACAAGGTTTGTTCATTATAATGTGAATCTGCAAGAACGTTGTGCTAATTAAAATTCTGCCAGAGGAGAAAGAAGCAGCTGCTGATGCACATAGAAGCGCTTCATCTAACAGGCAGAGCAACACAAAGACCGATGGCTGAATGTTGGTGCTGAGGACATGAGATAAATGCTAACCTGGTAATACCATGGACCCTACAACACATCCATCTCCATTCCTCTGCATTATGCAAGCGAATGTGTTCACATTAAAAAGAGATGGAAGAGACGTAGGTATGTTTGATAGATTTCTTATGAACAGAATTTAAAATTTTTCATGATTAGACAGGAATAATATTTTGTGTTTGAAGAAGTTTGATTTTCTTTCAGAGTTCCAATTAAAAGTGAACAGTTAGAGTTGACTTTTGATCTTGTCCTATCTTCAAAACTAACTGAAAAAAAAAGCAATCCGATGGATTAACAAACCTTTCTGCATTGTGGGTCTTGACTTCGGCTGAAGCATGTCTAAATAGTTTAAGTTGGAGTTATGATTGAAAACAATCTTCGTCCATCAATGTTCTGAACTACTTAATCTTTGCCATGGGGAATGGAATGAGCAATCCCTGCTGGAATAAGAGAGAATGTAGAGTACACTCTGGACACGTCTCCAGTCTCAAAGAAGTCATAAATGCAATATTGATCCTTAAAAATATGTCACAAAGTTTAGAGTTCAAAAGAATAGATATTTATGTTGTCATGGTGTTTTGTGGCGATAATGGCAGCGTTATCTGAGGTAAACTCATTCCCATGTTAAGGTTGGACATTTCTTTGAGTGTTGACAGAAAACATATCAAAACTTTCTTCAAACCAATCCATACAAGCTTAGTCTGTCAACATCAAGTTCGACATTCTCGCAACAAATATTTTAAGTTCTTATTTGGAGAAAAATGTTACCAGTGTGAGAGTGGAGAAGTGAGAGTAAATGTTGGTCTTGACAACCAGAGTTGACAACAGAGTTTAAAATAAGAGAAATGTCAGTGCATGACTGTAGAAGTAAATTCCCCAGGAGGCGAGCACGTCTTTGTCCTTAGTCCAAGAGAAAGACACGAGAAGAGGATGGCACTCTTAAGTGAAAAGAAAGACTGAAGAGAGTGTTCAGTGGAAGCTAAGAGATTTGTTTCCATCTTCAATGAAGTCAGACAGTGAAAGCCCAATCAGAGCTGCAGGGTTTCAGAGAAGCATCAATAGGAAGACTGATCCCGAACAACAGCTTCTCCTGACGGCGCTGATTGAGAGGCAGGAAGACACAAACATGCAGCTGTTTGGGCCGCCATCTCACTATTTCCCCGTTTGTCTGCAGTTTAAAGCCTCTTTTTCTCCAGTTAGGCTCTATTCAGCATCTAAGGAAACAGGCACGCTCCCTTTTGTGCCTGGTTGATGACTTTGGAGGCGAGTTAATGAAGGACCACGCAGAAGGCGGAAAGCAGAAAGCAGAAGAACAGAAATAAACACCAAATGCAATTATGGGATGTGGCTCACAGTTGCAGGAGGAGTTGTGTTGATGTGGATAAACTAGAAACAAAGTTTACTGTTTAGTAAAAGTTTAAATGTTCTTAATGGTTTATTTTTCTTGGAAAAAAGGATTTCTTTTAAGAAAACACAAGATGCGTTTGCCAGACTGAACTTTTCGGAGTTCATGTTACAAACATCTTTTTTGCTTAGATTCAGAAGGCCAACAAACAGACAAACACAGCTGGGTATCCGCACTGATGGTGGTGTCCTAAACAAAGGATAAAGTTTGGATGCTCATGAACAAATCTAATGAAGTAAACACATGGATTCGATAATAATTTTGGAGTGAAAGAAAAACAATGCAATGATAAATGTGTTGGAAAAATAATGCAAAAATACAGAGAAAATAAATCAAACTAAACCAAAGTATTAACGAATGGAGTTTTAAAGCACTTTTTTTAACTAATAATTTATTAATTGATTTGCACAATTTACTAAATATCTTTTTTTGTACCAATTAATGCATTAGTATCATAAAGTATCAAACATAAACTTTTATTACCTCCCCAAAAAACAATGAAGCATTTCAAATTGTTCAACTCACGTTTTAACTAGGGGGTTGCTGGACTCATCAATATGCAATGTCTGTTTCCTGCCTCTCTCCCGTCCTTTCAAACTCTCAGGTTAGGTAGAATAGTCATTCTCATATTGCCTCTTGAAGAGACTGAGTGAGTGAGTCAATCCTTGATTTTGCTGTCTGTTTTGTTCTCCAACAGACTGCTAACCTGCGCAGGGTATACTGTGCGTCTCACCTGAAGTTAGCCGGGATGGACTTTGCTGTCTCTGCAATAAAGTGTTGGACAAGCTTTTCATTCAATTTCGTTGTCATCTGCCTATCCGAGGCTGGGTCACAGGGGCCACAAATTCAGATGGGAAACCTAGGCTTCTCTTACTCCGGCTGCATCTTGGGATTCCCACGGGTGAGTATGTTTGAGTTTAAAAAAAAAAAGGATCAATTTGATTACCTGTACAACTATCAACGCTACGTTTTGATTTAAAACCAAACAAAAAAAACATGAATAAAATTCACAGTCAAACAACTTCCCACTCACCTGTGGGAATCCCAAGGTGTTCCCCAGCCAGCTGTGACACATAGTCTTCTCAGTGGGTCTGGGGTTTGCCCCTGGGTCTCCTCACAGTGGGATGTACCCGAAGCACCTCACCAGCGAGGCATTCGGGAGGCATCCTAACCATATGGCCGAACCGCCCCGTTTGGCTTCCCTCAACCCGAAGGAGCATCGGTTCTACTCCAAGCTCCTCCCAGATGGCAGAGGTCTTCACTCTATCTCTGAATGTGAGTCAAGTAAAGAGCAAGTGAGAGCAAGTAGTTTGGAAAATGGATGGCAGGAATGTTCAAAATGAGATGTTCCTGTTGACTTACTCCATGGATTTTTGCATTTCTACCTAAAGCTGTGGTTACAATCTTTTCCAGCATCTTTACAACATTTTTACCTAGTTACTGAAGCAGGGTCACAGGATATTCAAGATTACCAGAAAATAAAATCTCAAAATATACTTTTCATAATAATGAGGTTTCAACTTCATTTCCATTCCACTAGAGTCCAGTTATTTGTAAGTGTACCAGTTTTATGCTAGGAACACGGTTATTAAACAACAGTGGGCCCAATACAGAGCCTTGGGAAACTTTTGGTGGCATTTCATTTGAGTTGATTATAGTGATCAAGTAGCAACAGCAAACGGACAAGCAGACCATTTCTTTTTTTTTTCTTTTTTTTTTTGAAGGAGTAGTAATTTTATCTGTTTATTGTAATAGATTTCAATACGTTTTTTCCTGATTTTACTGTATTTCATTCTAATCATATAAGTGTCATACAAGTCATGTTAGTTAAGTATAACCTCTTGTAAATCATACAAGTGTCATAAACTATTTAAAAATGGATTTTGTTAAGAGTCTAACTAAAAGCAAGTCTCTGTCATCAAGCCTCTTTAGGAAGCAGATTGATGGTCTCATCCCTGAACACATGGTAATTATTTAATGAAGACCCAATAAAAAATCCATCTCTTATGAGGCCTGACTTGTTGCCAAATATTATGTAGACCATGGCTTTATAAACCTGTGCTTCCGCTGTGCGTGTGCATCAGGTGTGGCTGCATTTATGAATTAAACAGTAGGTTCAATTGCACTCAGACAAACACACACAGACACACATTTATTTTCTAAAAAGCCTCCAACAATGGCCACTCTCTGGGTCCAATTCAGTCCTGATTTAATCAAACTCCACTTGGCCTTTAGTCTTTTGTTCTCTGATTATAATTTTCCTCTGTGGCGTGAGGGGCTGCAGGCAGTGGACACACTGAGAAAAAAAAAAAAACGGTCAGATAAACAGACGGGATAAAATAATCTTTTGTTACAGATTAAATGTACGCTGGGCTGGCCACGAGGTTTTTATTGTGTGTGTTTATTATTCATTCAGGTTTAATTGCAGATGACAGCGGCAAGAGAATGAAGCAAATGGAAAATTACAGATACCTTTTATCAAAGAGGAGCTTTTCAGAGTGTTGCTTCGACCAAACAAAAAGATTCCTGGACACTGAAGTTTTGTTCATTTTAAACCTAATTTGTGGTCAAAGAGTGTGGTACATCAATTTGAAACCAGGCAGTTTCTATGTGCTCTAGCTTTGATAAAAGTGTGTATAATTTATGGTAAAACAATATTTTTATACAAAGGTGTGTACCACTGGTTTACAAGTGTGCACATCTTGTCAAAATGCATGCCGCTCTGCAAATAAAATTTGTTGAAGCGCACTAACATGGCGATCCAAATGCTGAGTAAAGAATTGTTCTTGAAATAGAACATAGGCACAAAAGGATGAAAATAGTCATTTCTTTTATCAACAAAAGTGTTTTATCACAAATGACACAATAGCAAAGTGATATTTTCAAGATGCACAAAAAACGAAGCGTCTATTGGTGGTGTTAACAGCCTAAGTAAGTGCCGACAAACTACCTCTTATTAAATGTGGATGGTTGAAGTTGGATTCTGTGTTTCCACTGTATAGGATATGATTTACCACAATCGCACCGGTTTGGTTAATCTAGTTTTGTTTCTAATATAGATCGATTCGACACGTTGGCCAGCACTGCCACTGTTTTGATTAATGTTGTTTCATGTTAGTTAAGTATAACCTCTTGTAAAACAACCAATATGAAGAACAGTTCTGAATTTACTATGCTATCCTCCAAAAAAATGCATGGCAACTCGACTGGCCACTATGGAAATTTGTTCCCAGGAATGAGTGTGTGTGGCCCCACAACAGACTGGCGACCTGTTCGGGATCTAACCCGCCTCTTGCCTGAAATCAGCCGGAATAGGCTCTGGTACTCCCTGCAACTCTACTAGGGATAAGCGGTTCAGAAGACAAAACGAGATTCAAGTCTGAGCCCAAGACCAAAATTGCCATCTTTGAATGTCAGCGCAACTTTTAATACAGCTGAAATCTGCTGATTCATTAACTCAGCACATGGTTTGGAGGAGAATTAAAATGTTTGTTTCAGCATATGAGAGAGCTTATCATTGAGGGTGTTAAAACCTTTGCAGGGCCTGATCTAAAAATGAGTTTATAGAACTCCAGATGTATGTGTGGGTCTGTGCGTATGTGATGTAAACCTCACACATTTACAGCTTTGGTCTGAATGCACTCTCCCGCTGTCAGCTGATATTGCACTAATAGTGGAATAATCCAGGAGTTCATTTATGAAATGGCCGGCAAATAGAGGCGTACAAATCCCTGGACTCGGCAGGAACACATTAGGCAGCGAACAGTAATTCTCTGCACAACTTGAGTGCAGCCAGTTCTTCCATTAAAGCCTCGTGTGCTGTTTGCCCTGTAATTACTACGGCAGTTCCAAGTGGTCGCTGCTAATGTTGACTGGGTTAAAGTGGCCTTAGAAACAAAAAACACGCAGCAAGGTTGGTGCTGCTAGATTTGTGAAGTAACCACTGCATCAATAATGCAGCAGCAGCAGAAACAACTCACTCTGTTTTCACATTGGACTAATAATTCTTCAGCAAAATGGTCCCCACCATATTTAGATAAGTTTGAGAAGCTATGTACAACACATGACTTGTGTTATTTTGATCCAATTTTCATAAATTAAGTCCCGCCCATCAGATACCGCCATTCCAGTCTTTCAGATTTCACCTTGACTTTAGTTTCAGCTTACTCTGCAAGCTTTGAAAACCTTGAATCGGTTGCAACTACGCATCTAACCTCCTATTATTAGCGTAATGAAATGGTCCTTCTGCTGACAAGACAGCTTTTACCTCATCTTCACAGAAATGTTTGATGGAGTACCTCCATCTATTGTCCATTCCTCCTCCACATTTGGTCAAAATGCCTGAATAATTCAAATCAGCTCTAGTCTAACCATTGCTCACAAAGCCACTTCCTGCCCCAATCCTATTTAAATTAGTCATGTTTGAACTCTCTTTCCTGGCCAAGGTCTTGGAAATGAGCAGATTATTGATTACATGAATAGAAATGGGTTCTCAAATAAATTTCATTTGAGTTTTAGCACCGAAAGAGTGCCTCAGCCTGCTCGCTTTTAGTTCTTACAGCAGCTTTCAGTTGTTACGGAAATGCAAGCTGAAGGCAAGATAGAAGCAACAAAAAGTCTGATTTCATTAAAGCTGGTAGAAGAAAAGGAAAAAAGAAACCCAGATCCGAGAAGGGAAAAGAGAAGATGGATCAGGAGAGGTTATGGTGCTTAATAAGTTCGGGTAACCACATTACTGCTAACTGGAGGCTGTGATCTCTGGTAATCTGTTTTTTCTAATGATTCAATTCCTTTTACCAACACTACGCTTCGTCATCAGAGCCTAGCCTGCCTGAAGCCCTCAAAGCTGTGCTCCTACAACTCAGTTTAAAGTAAGAAACAAACAGCATGACACCTAAATGCCTGTGATGTTTTCCTTTAGAACTGACTATTTTATTACCAGGTCTCGCTTTTATTGAAACTAACCTTTTAGACTTTCATTTATAAGAAGCAGAGTTTTACCCAATTATATTGTTTTAATCGTTAATATTTAATTATATAGTTATTTGAAACATGACACAACAACATAGCACACACAAGAAAATTGAGATTGAAAATTCAGAGCAAAGCAAATAAGTTGTAACTCAAAAGAAGACTTGCACAACTGTGACTTTTCAGGACGTGCACCATAATAACAGAACAGTCCTGAAAACTAAGTTCAACATCGGTGTTGGAGTTACAGAGTCAAATTGAATTGAATTGAAAATACTTTACTAATCACCGAAGGGAAATTTGATGCTGCAGTGGTAATAACCCGATGCCTTCCCCTAACACGGTGTAAAAGCTGGCATCAAATCAGTTGAAAAAACAGTTCATAATTGTCTCCTTTCAGATTGTCTTTTCTCAGTTCTGTCGGGACTGCACCGACTCCTCCAGTCCAGGTGGATTTGGTTCTGAGAGCTAGCTGCTGGTTGTGTGGCCGCAAACGAAACGGGATGACTCTATGACCAGCAAAACAAGCCGACGGGGAGCTGGCCGTTGAAAAAAAAAGGCCAGCTTACAACCGTCTGAAATAAAACAATGCTGTCCAAAATGACGTCCAAAGAGTGCAGAGTCACATATACTGAACGGGACAAAACATGGTCAAAAGAAGGGACAGAAACCGAGTGGAAAAAATGCAAAAATAGACAACCAGACACTAAAACAACAGGAGACACCGCATCAGGCAGCCACTCGGGGCAGCGCCTTCTATACATTATCATTAACATGTTAATGTATAAACATGTTAATGATAAATGTTAACCGTCTTCTGTATATTTCCCACAACTGATGGTGTTTGCGTGAAGAAGTTCCTTTTTTATGTCATATTTTGGTGCTCAAGAAGACAACATTTCATTATAGGAAGTCTTAAACCATAAGATCTACCAAAGACCCAATCGCATTTGTGTATATACGTAAACAAGTTGGTTCTTAAAACCTCAGTTCCAGGTAATGGTTTTTACTGAAGGTGATTGCCTCATCTTTGATAATTCTGGTTTACCTTTTAAGGCTACTGAGAACAACTCGTCCTTGGTGTATTCACACCAATAGAAAACTTTATTGGTGTGAATGCACTCAATGGAAAATTACTGCCCCTTTGGCGCCACATTTTGAGTGAAAGAGTTGTTAAGAGTTCACAGTTGCAAAAAGTTTTGTGTGTGTAAGTGAGCCCTTTCTTTATGAAACAAGTGGGAAAAAAACTCAACATGTTAATAAAACTTTGGATGAGAAACCAGCCAATGTTGGCGGGAGTTTGACAAAACCGTTGAGAAGCTTGTTGCAGGCAAAGTGTTGACTAAGTTTTGTGTGAAGTCATATTATTTCTTTCCGAGTAAGTGGTCGTTTTCCCTGTTGGTGAAAAGGACGTCCCGCTTAGAAATATCTTTCCTACTATTAAGACTTACAAAACAATTACAATGAAATCGACCAGATTTTAATGACTTGAACAACTTCAGAGCAAAGACGTGGTCCCTTTTAATGAGGCCAGCAGCAGTTAATCTTCAGAGGGAAAGGTTTACCAGGAAGGAGGGTATGAATTCCTATTCTCTGCCAACAGTGGAATACAACAGAGAACAAATCAGGGCCAAGCCGACATTAGCCTCACGCTAGCAGGACGCCCACTTCCCATGAAGGCCAATTACTGTACCTTCACACGGCAACAGAGGGTTTCCACAACTTCCAGTTGGTGTTTTTATGTGAGGCTAAAAGAGGTGAGAAGAAGCGACTGTTTTTTTTTTTTTTTTACTTACTTCACAAAGCGGCCGAGCAGACATGTCTGCCAGACCTGACATGTTTTTCTTTTTTCGTCCTTCTTTTTTCTCTTCACACAGCTGCCGTATAATGAGCCTATCTGGCCTTAAGAGAGCATTAGCAGTCCGCCAGCTCTCTGCTATCTGTGACACTTCGTTGCTCAGGAGGAGGAGAGCCATTTTCTCTTTGAAGAAGATATCAGAATCATTTTATATTTCCTGCTCGTCATCTTTCTGAGAGGAGCTGCAGGGCTGCAGAGCTTCGCTTCATCACGACTCATCACGCTGTCCTTTTTTTGAGCCAGGATGGAGATTTGGATAGTTTCTGTCTATATTTCTGTTGTGATTTAATTAGTTAATTTTGCAAAGTGAGATTGTGGTACCACTGTGGGTGAACTTCCTTAGGCATCTCCAGTCATATTCATAATCATTTTCCATCTGATGTTTAAGGTGTTTCCATTCAAAGCTCTTCTCATTATTTATTTGAGTTTTTAAACGTATTATATTAATCCAACAAATAGGAAAATTTCTGTGCTGCATTGCACCACAGCAGGCAACCACGGCAATGCCAATGGTGGGAGAAATAGGAGGGACACTTAGGCACGGGCCCAGTGGGAGTCAAACCATCTTCGCCCAGCCCAAAGACCAACATTCTACCATTGAGCCAACGCCTCCTCCTGTTTTATGTCCTTTTTTGTTGAAGTTTAGAAATATACTTATTGACAAATTTATTCATCACTGCTGCTTATTAAATTTTTATTGTTCATTGCCCCGGTTAAGTGTTATAATCACATTTTCTTACCATGAGATATTGGGAACAGAATCACGGACATTTTTAATGCAAAATTTACACAGAGATTCAACAACAGATTGCAAAGGATTCACTGATATCTCCAGCCTCAAATTTGTTGGAGTTAAAGTTTCTCCAGTTATTAATAACTTAGATGCCTATTATTTGGGTGAAAGGGAATTATCAACAAGAGTAGATGCACAATTTACTCAGAAATTGCTGTTCATTTTTGTGTCATGAAGAAAATTTGGAGCTTTTATTTTTTCCTGCAACAGATTGCAAAATATCAACCACAAAACCTCAGAAAACTTTTTGTTTCATCTTCTGAACAGCTTAATCCTTACTAGGTTGTGGGGGGTGTCGAAGTCTGTCCCGGCAGATTTACGGTGAAAGGAAGGGGACACCCTGAACTGGTTGCCGGTCTGTTGCGGGGCCACAAACACAATCATCCACACTCACTCATTCCTAGCAGCAATTTCAGCTAACCAACCTAACATGCACGTTTTTGGATGATGGGAGGAAACCAGAGTAGCTGGAGAAAACCTATGCACACATGGGAAGAACATGCAAACTCCACACAGGAAGACCAGCGTTCTTAGCCTCATCCCACCCATGACTCAAACCTGCCCTTTTTGCTGTGAGAGAACCTTGCCGCCCACCCACAAAACGTTCTTTGTTTGAAGATGTTTTTGTTGTTGTTGTTGCTGGTAAAAAGATTGCCTCTTCTTTTTTTTCTGGGTTTAATTGTTGTATTAACTAATTTCTGCCTAAACTTTTTAGTACATTTATGAAACTTATCTTGAACTTTTTCAAACAATACAGATGTGTTATAACATACCGTCTGCTGTATGCGATCAGAAAATAAATATGTGCTGTTTTTATTATAAAATGTTCTTTAATGTGGTTTTAAAATGAAACTATTTTATTTGCTAATATGTTTTTTTTCTTTAAAAGTAAGGCTCATATCTTTTATCCTTGCTTCATTAAAAGGTTTTTCTTAAGCATCGGAGCTGTTTTTGATTTTTAGATAAAAGGTAAAAGGACAAATAGAACAAAACACAAACTTGTGCAATGTTGGTGGTGATAAAAAGGCTTTTGCAAATGTGGACGCTGATATTTTTCTTTCTGAAAAAGGTTCAATTTAATTCAAACACATCCTGTTTTTTACTTTCATCAATGCCACAGCACCTTCAACCTCGATACACAAAGAAAGTTGAGATTTCATTTAAAAAGAGCGACCAAATCATTCAAAAGTGTTTCATTAAGAAGAGCACAAACATCATGTTGAAAATGTTGTTTTTCATTTGAGAGATTAAAATAATTAGTCTAGCAATTTTATTTATTTTTTACCAGAAAAAAACACAAGACAGGTGCTTTTATGTAGATCTGGAGAGAATGATAACGTGTAAAATATTTCCCAGTATTGTTTAGATTCATAGTACAGATGGAGACGATGGGAGATTACTCTCATCTAAAAAGCCTCCTCTCCTCACCAGCTTTATGTCACACATCTACAAATGATAAATGAACTCTACTTATACAGCACTTTTCTACCTGTGTTGGCACACAGTGCTATACATCGTAGCTTACATATACTCATTCACACCTGATGGTAGAAGCTGCCATGCAAGGTGCAAACCTTTCTCAGGAGCAATTGGGGGTTGAATGTCTTGCTGAGGGACACCTTGGCATGAAGTCATGAAACTATATTGTGTCTGTGGCAAATGGGAATCAGAACTGAGTACAAATTTAAGATGAAACTTTAATTGGATTAAATTCCATTTAAAATTAACTTAATTTCACATAAAGACTTGGTAGCAGTGGCGGTTGGTGGTAAAAAAAAACTGGGGGTTGGGGGGGCGCACATTTTTCAAACACACACATACACACAAAATATATGTATATATACAGTATATATATATATATATATATATATATATATATATATATATATAGATGTCCTCTATATAAAAGATATCACATGCCAGTACATGAATATTTAAAAGTTTTATTTTCACATGTATATGATCCACCTTACTTGAACAGAAATTTGGCCCTTCTTTCTTTCTGCTACGAAATTTTTTAATTACCTTCCGTTTAAAGTCCTACATATTTGTGATTATTTTTTTATCCCACGATGGCGACAACCTTTATGGATTTAGCAATGAAAATTTCCGTTCTGACCCTACGTCACTAGTCAGCTCATAGATAATTCTTGCGTTTTCCTAGCGGGGTGCATCCGGATCGCGCCCTCGTTCCGGTTTTCACCAGAAGAATGTAAAATAAAATAAAACGGTGTAAAACGTTGTTAAAATGCATATAATCTTCACACAAGACAATTTTACATACTTACAAACATATAGATGTTTATATTTTTTTTTATTGTTATTTTTGGTAAACGGGACAGGGGGGTGAATTTTTTTTTTCTTTTTCACATTTCATTAGTGATCATCTCTGCCTAATCTAATAAACTTTAATATTTTGTCACCTATGGACAAAAAAAAAGACGATGTCATTTCAACCTTATCTGTTTGACCTTTTTTCTCAACTTCATATGTCTGGTAAAAAGTCTGATGTCATCACAGGATTTTTTTTTTTTTTTATCTTCTCAAAGGTCTGATTAACAAAAGAAAAAGGAGGAGTGGTCCGCTATTTGCAGCAAGAGAAGCAGAGGGCTGGGGTTGAGCTGTGGGGGTTGCAATCTATTATGGAGTAGACATTATCATTATTGTTAAATAATGCACAGCAGCCACCAGCATCAAGTATTAATAACTTATTGAACAGAGCAGTGACCAGCCTCTGGGCTCTCTGAACTGTACTTGTGTCTACGTGTGTGTGTGTGTTTGTGTACTTTATTGACAAAAGGCCACCATAATAAGGGGATTGAAACAGCCCAAGAGCAAACAGAAACGCACCTTGAACCAAGAAGTAATATTATTTTGTTCTGTATGAAATTAATTGCTTTTCTTTCCTGTAGATCATTCTGTTTCATTTCAGTAGTTTTTCATTGCGAATGTTTGTTTGAATAAATAATTTCATTCTGTGTGGTCTTCTTTTAACCTTTCTCTGATAAATGGCTATTTTTAGACCAATTGCTTGCTTGCTAATGTCTAGCTCGTAGTGTCTTAGCTGTAGATAACTTAAGTGTTACATGATTGAACCATGTTGTTGGCATCCTTCTGTCTCTACAGAAAATGAATTCTGCACTGAGACATTTATGTGTTGATGCAGCATCGGCTGTGGCTGAATAAGTTGTTGCGGGAGCTGCAGCTCCTACCAGACTTGCTGCAAATGTGGAGGGTGGTAAGAGTCATGGGAGAGCAGTGGCAGGCCCACTATTACCTGTTTTCAGTTCTTCATAGCCTCACGTTGTATCCCTCTGTTTTACTCAGTGATGGTTGATACAAACCAAAATAAAGCTGGTACTAAAGAGCCAAAAATGTAATATATCAGCTGTGACGTTAAATGCTGCAGTGAGACAGGATGAATCCACACTTTTATGTTTCCATCAAATCTGTCGTGATCCCCTCGCCTGCCGCCAGAGGGAGCCCTGGACCTTCCTCATTATCCTGATTAGGGACACCTGAGATTGATTTCTGATGCCACACACCTGTGCACCCCACTGCCTATTTAAGAGCAATCACCCCAGACTTCCACGTTGGGCCATTGTCATCTTCACCATCCTCCCTGATGATGAATTACAGTGCATCCTTGAACTCTGTTGTATTATCTGAACTTTTATCCTGAGTTAATCCTGTGACCTTTGCCTTTCAGAATTACCTGACTTCTGTTAATACATCCTGTTTTGTCCTGCATTTGGCTCCCCCTCTTTTCACATCCCAACAAAATCTGAATGCAGATCTACATGGAGACTAACAAAACAAAAAATAGAATTTGATCCATTTTCATTACCTTTCGTAAAACCTATAGAGTAGGTTTTATTAAACTTATAGGCAGGTTTAGCTAGCTTAGCTTACCTAACTAAGCTAGTCACAAGCCATATTGCTGTCACAGTTTCAGACATATTACTTTTTTTTACTGCGATGCCACAATGGTATGTAGGTTTTTATGAACATGTCTTTGTAACCTATTCAGTTTCATCACTTCTAGTCTACTTTTGTGTTCTCATGTTCACCAAAGGAGTTCAATTCAATTTTATTTGTATAGCCCAAAATCACAAAATTGTTGTCTCAATGGGTTTCACACTGCAGATTTAAAAGTACAAAAACAAGAAAAAATAATGTATAATAAACACAGTACACAGCAAACGGCTAACCAACAAATGCTAGCTAAAAAATTTTAGCACATTCCTCCCCTTAGACTGTCCTTCACGGGGAGGAAAAACTCCCAAAAACCCATTAGTGGGGAAAAATAAGAAACATCATGGGGATCCACACGAAAGAGAGATCCCACCCCTGGGACGAGCATCCAATAGGTCTGATTTAAATATTAGCTAATTTCACTCTACAATTTGATAGCTGAAGAAGTCAGTAGATATTTCTTATCATGATGAAAACGGAATGGTTATTGTCTTGCCCTTTATAATTGTGCGGAATATTTATTTTCGGAGTTAGATTACATTCTTTAAGTTTTCTGTCTTTTATTTTGAAGGCCGTTTCCTGTGTTTTATTTTGAAGGCTGAACTAGAAACAGGAAGTTGTGAGGAGAAGTCAGCAATTTTGCTTCCGCTAGTGAGTTAGCATAACAGTTAGCTAGCTACCAGTTATCCACCGCCTTTCGTCTATTTTTTCTAATCCCCTTTTGACATCACAGTCTGTAAGTTTGTTTTATATGTTCATAAAGTACAATATTAATGTCTCATTTGTGTGAAAGGACACTTGGAAGTGTGTATTTTGCTACTGCTAGTTTGTATGTTTATTACCGCATGTAGGCCTATTTTCATGGTGATAAGCTACTTTAAACATACTTTTGCACTATGTTAAGTGTATATTTTCTTTTTGTTTTACAGTTTTACTCTGTTCTGAAGACATCTTTTTCATACAGTAGTCATTAAAATGGAGCTTGGACGCTACATCCTGACTCTGTGCATGTTTTCCAGAAGGAGTTAGGCTTACTGCTGAGTTTATGTTAGATACGCATAAATGAGAGCAGGAAAGTAAAAAGACTGTTTGTAAAAGGACTTTAGAAGAAAAAAAGGACTGTTACAGTAAAAAGACTGTAACAGTAAAAAGGACTTGAAAAAATAAAGAGACCTTACGCAATCGGATAACAAAATAGGACAGCACGGCACATAATCAAACATGGACGAAGTAAATCAGGAATTCACTCCGGAGCCTACTCAGTATTCTAGACCCAACAATAACTCCCAAGATGGCGGGTCAGTGAAGACTTTCAGAAGCTCCAGTTCCAATCGTTCATCTGTGAGCACCGCAGCAGCTAAAGCCAGAGCAGATGCTGAAGCCGCTCGCGCTCGTGTAGCATTCGCTAAAAAAGAAAAAGCCATAAAAGCTGAAAAAGCCAAATTGGAAGCTGAAAAAGCCAAATTGGTAGCCGATCTGGAGGCCGATCTGGAAGCTTTACAATATGAAAGAGAGGCTGCAGCCGCTAACGCCAAAGCAGAAGCACTGGAAGCAGCAGCAGATCTAGAGGACGGAGAAACCCGTAGCAGGAGAAGCTTCCCTGTTCCAGCCCATAATACACATGAACGTGTAAGCCATTACGTCGAACAACAAAATGGTCACCTTGCCGACAGGCCTGCTCCAGTCTACCGTCAGGACACCCCAGAGCAATGTATTGAGCCTCAGTATTACCCCCCAACACCACACATCTTCAAAGCACAGGACTATGTTGTGATAGATTCCTGGTCAGCATCATCTCAAAGTCCACAAAGGACAGTACCCTCTCACCCCCACCAGATGGCGCTCAACTATCATCCGTCTCCACAACAGCACACTAAAAACCCCACTCAAAGCAGTGTAAAGACAGAGTTTAAACCCAAGTCAAGCTTTCCAAACTACGCGGACACATCCCACACACGTAGAGCAGAATCTTCAGTAATGATGGATATGGCAAAATATTTAGCTCGTAAGGAACTCGTATGCACTGGCCTATCACGTTTTGATGACCGGCCCGAAACATATAGGGCGTGGAAGTCCTCGTTTTTCAACACGATCAGAGACGTGGATCTGTCTGCGAGTGAACAGTTGGATTTGCTCTTGAAGTGGCTGGGAAAAGAATCAAGTGAACACGTCAAACGTCTCAGAGCGGTCAATACAGCCAATCCAGCCGCCGCATTACAAACAGCGTGGGAAAGGCTCGATGATTGCTACGGTGCTCCAGAAGTCATCGAGAGTGCTCTCTTCTCGAAGCTTGATAATTTTCCAAAGATCTCTAATAAAGAAAACTACAAGTTGAGAGAGCTCGGAGATCTACTAAACGAGGTGCTCGCAGCTAAAGAAGATGGATACTTGTCAGGCTTGTCATATCTGGATACCGCACGTGGTATAAAGCCAATTGTGGAGAAGTTGCCATACAGCCTACAGGAAAAGTGGCTCAACCAGGGATCTAAGTACAAAGAAACGTCTCGAGTCAGTTATCCACCATTCTCATATTTCACCTCTTTCGTCTGCTACCAAGCTAAAATAAGGAACGATCCCAGCTTTTCATATTCTGGAAACAACGTTCGTTCAGAACAGGTTGTGCAGAGGCGAGTTAGTCCAAGAGGTGCGGTTTCGGTGCACAAGACCAAGGTGACAAACGACGAAAGTCCAACGGAAGTGCCTTCTAAAGACGATTTAGTCAAGCAGTGCCCTATCCACAAGAAGCCCCACCCCCTAAAGAAATGTCGAGGATTCAGACTTAAGACTCTCGAAGACAGAAAGGCTTATCTAAAAGAACAAGGCATCTGCTTCAAATGTTGTTCATCTTATTCTCATCTCGCCCGGGATTGCAAAGCCACGGTGAAATGTGATGAGTGTAACAGTGAAAGTCACATATCGGCCCTTCACCCTGGTCCGCCTAAATGGGCGAACAAAGAGTCAAACCCCCCACAAGATAACGGCGGGGAGCAAGAAAAAGAGGCAAATTCAGTAGTCAGTCCTCTCTGTACCGAGGTTTGCGGAGACGCTCTGAAGTCAAAATCTTGCGCGAAGATCTGTCTTGTCAAGGTTTACCCAAAGAACCACCCACATGAAGCAGTGAAAATGTATGCAATGCTCGACGATCAGAGCAACAAGTCTCTAGCCAGGTCGCAGTTTTTCGATGTTTTCAAAATCGAAGCCATCACTTATCCATACACTCTGAGAACGTGTACTGGACTGACCACAACATCTGGCAGAAGAGCAACTGGATTTCAGATTGAAGCAATTAAAGGCGGAATAAGCTTTTCACTCCCAGAACTGATAGAATGTGAGGACTTACCGGACAATCGTGAGGAAATACCAACACCTGAGGCTGCCTTCCACCACCGCCATCTCAAGGATCTCGCCATAGAAATCCCACCTCTGGACAATGATGCTCAGATCCTTCTACTTCTGGGTCGTGACATTCTTCGCGCACATAAAGTGAGACAACAGATAAATGGCCCTGGAGATACACCATTTGCTCAAAGACTTGACCTTGGATGGGTGTTGGTCGGCGATGTGTGTTTGGGAAAAGTCCATAAGCCCACAGTTCACAGCTACAAAACAAACATACTGGGAGATGGCAGACCAACACTTTTTCAGCCATGCACAAGTCACGTCCATCTTAACCAAGTAATCAGTCCAAGCCAAACAAACGGACACAGAAACGGTCGCTTGCACATGGACGCTGACTCCCTCGGGCTCACTGTTTTTGCTAGAACTGCAAATGACGAGAAACGTGCCTTATCTGTAGAGGACGAACAGTTTATCAAAGTCATGGATGAACAAGTTTTTCAGGATGAATCCAACAGTTGGGTCGCCCCCCTTCCTTTCAAGTCTCCAAGACCACCTTTGCCAAACAATCGAGACCTAGCTATGACACGTCTCTCCTCACTGCTGCGTACGCTAGAGCGCAAGCCAAAGATGAAAGAACAGTTTGTCGCTTTCATGCAGAAGATCTTTGACAACAGTCACGCAGAACCAGCGCCACCTCTGCCGGAAGGACACGAGTGCTGGTATTTGCCATCGTTCGGAATCTATCACCCCAGAAAACCTGATCAAATCAGAGTCGTGTTTGATTCCAGCGCACAATACAACGGTATTTCACTCAACAACGTTCTTCTCACTGGACTAGACCTGAATAACAGCCTGCTAGGCGTACTCATTCGGTTCAGGAGAGAGAGAGTAGCTGTAATGGCGGACATTGATGTCAGACCGCAAGTGACAAGTTGCGTTACCAGCCACGATGATAAGTCGCTCAATCCGAAGAGATTCGAAAAATTCTCAACTTGGAAGTCATTGCAAAGAGCGGTTGCAAACCTCATCCATGTAGCTCGTTGTTTCAAGTCAACAAACAAAAATGTTATAGATTGTACTGGCTGGCATCAGTGTAGCAAACCTCGCACAGCGGACGAGCTATCTCAAGCAACTTCAGTGATTCTTCTTGCTGTACAAAAGGACTGCTTTAATGAAGAGTTCACTGCCCTCTCAAAAGGAGTTGACGTAAACCAGAAAAGTCCACTGTCAAAACTCAATCCAGTCCTTGGATCAGATGGATTGTTGAGAATCGGAGGCCGGTTGAAGCAAGCTGATCTCTGCGATCAGGAGAAACATCCAGTTGTTTTGCCAGGCAAACATCACGTCTCCACTCTGCTCATAAGCTACTACCATGACAAAGTGGAACATCAAGGCCGTACCTTTACAGAAGGCGCTGTACGAGCTGCCGGCTTCTGGTTGATCAGTAGCAAAAGACGCATAAGTAGCATTCTTCATGGATGTGTTACCTGTCGAAAGCTCCGTGGGAAAAGAGAGAACCAAAAAATGTCGGACCTCCCTCAAGAGCGGCTGAGCACTTCATCTCCCTTCACATACACTGGTGTGGACGTCTTCGGACACTGGCTTGTGACAGCCAGACGGACAAGAGGAGGTGTTGTACAAAACAAGCGCTGGGCCGTTCTCTTCACATGCTTGAGTACACGTGCTGTCCACATAGAGGTAATAGAGTCGATGGACACGTCGTCTTTCATTAACGCCTTGAGGAGATTCTTTGCTATCCGTGGCCCCTCTGAACAGCTTCACTCAGACTGTGGAACCAACTTTGTCGGCGCTTGCAGAGAGTTGGAGTTTCACAAAGTGCTGAAGGGATCAGACGTTCAGAAGTACACAAACAATCAAGGATGTTCATGGCACTTCAACCCACCACACTCCTCACATATGGGTGGTGCGTGGGAACGCATGATCGGAGTCGCAAGGAGGATCTTAGATTCAATGCTCATGCGAATTCACTCGTCAAGCTTGTCCAATGAAGTCCTGTGCACTCTCATGGCAGAAGTGACATCCATCATCAATTCCAGACCCCTGGTTTCTGTATCTTCTGATCCAGAGGTTCCTCAAATACTTACCCCTGCGATGCTTCTCACCCGGAAACAGAGTGTTCCACCTCCATCAGGGAAATTCACCGACAAAGACTTGTTCAAGCAACAGTGGCGTCAAGTACAAAGGCTTGCAGACCAATTCTGGAGTCATTGGAAACGTGAATATCTGCATACACTACAAGTACGTCATAAATGGCAAACGTCAAGTCCCAACATCGAAGAAGGTGATGTTGTTTTACTGAAAGACACCCAGACATGCCGCAATGAGTGGCCCATGGCTCTTGTGACTAAAATCTTTCCAGGACGCGATGGAAAGGTCCGAAAAATCGAGATTAAAACGACCAAAGATGGATCTACAAAGACATTCCTTCGGCCCGTCACCGAGGTCATTCTTCTTCTGAAATCAAAGGACTGAATGCATGTTTTAGGTTTATATGGCATCTTTACAGACACCAGGCGGGGAGTGTCTTGCCCTTTATAATTGTGCGGAATATTTATTTTCGGAGTTAGATTACATTCTTTAAGTTTTCTGTCTTTTATTTTGAAGGCCGTTTCCTGTGTTTTATTTTGAAGGCTGAACTAGAAACAGGAAGTTGTGAGGAGAAGTCAGCAATTTTGCTTCCGCTAGTGAGTTAGCATAACAGTTAGCTAGCTACCAGTTATCCACCGCCTTTCGTCTATTTTTTCTAATCCCCTTTTGACATCACAGTCTGTAAGTTTGTTTTATATGTTCATAAAGTACAATATTAATGTCTCATTTGTGTGAAAGGACACTTGGAAGTGTGTATTTTGCTACTGCTAGTTTGTATGTTTATTACCGCATGTAGGCCTATTTTCATGGTGATAAGCTACTTTAAACATACTTTTGCACTATGTTAAGTGTATATTTTCTTTTTGTTTTACAGTTTTACTCTGTTCTGAAGACATCTTTTTCATACAGTAGTCATTAAAATGGAGCTTGGACGCTACATCCTGACTCTGCGCATGTTTTCCAGAAGGAGTTAGGCTTACTGCTGAGTTTATGTTAGATACGCATAAATGAGAGCAGGAAAGTTATCAAGCACGTGGGCCTCCTCACGCTGGTGATGCTCAGGACGGAGATGTGTAAATGGGCTAATCCTGATGGTGATGGGCGTAAACTATGTTTGCAAACAAAAATAGTTTTTTTTTTATCTTTAAATGCCATCATGTAATGGGATTTTGAGGAAAACTGTTGTTATACTGAGAATGAGTTTGTCCCAAGTGTCAGTGGAGATCAAAAAATGTTTATCTTTTATAGAAAAGGGCTACTGTGCTTTCATAGAGTAATAAGTCTGATCTAATCGCATACTGTATGTAGATTAATATAGTACCTTTTGTTAGATCAGAAATGTAATGCTTGACAATAAACGCTTTTTATACATTTATTTGGTTTTACTTGTGCTTTTGACACTCTATTTTCCCTCATCTTATTTCCCCTGTGCGTGCACTCTGCACAGCAATTAATCTTGCTTGAGTCCTCAAATCCAGTGTAAAGCACGTGATTTACTAAAGCCTGCACATATTTGTGTTATATTCTTATTTTAATGCATTTACTGTATTATTCCTAATAGACTAATAATAGTGCTACTGTGCATATGCAGCTTGTGCTGGTACCGTACCAAGCCAAATTTTTTTGCCTTGCAGATTTTTTTTTTTTTTGCAAATAGCTCATTTATAGACATGCACCCCATCAGTGTGGCTCTGCATGTGCGAGTATTGAGAACAATACGGAATTTGAACACTTTGCTCCCAGTTGGGATCGATATAAACATTTATAGTACACAGTTATTCTCGCTTCTTTAGGATGAAACTTGTTGCGTCTTGCGCCGTTTCAGGGGTTACCGAACAGTGTAGTGATAAGTTCCCACATCCACAGAGGCCATCACCTATGACCTTTCAGCAACCTCAGGATGAGTGTGATTTGCTGTGTATCCAGCCTGACAGGACTGTGAGTTACTGCGGAAATGTTTTCACATTATTCTGCAGAACTTCTTTCCTGTGCTGGCAAACAGAGGAATAGGGACGCGTGCGCGAAATGAAACAGGACTTAACAAACATTTCAGCTGCCTGTCACCCGTGAGCACTAAACATCCCGTATAAAAATCCATTTGCTGGACGACTTGTAAATTGAAAGCTTTAGAGATGGTTGCCTGGCAACTGGGGCCGTGGTTGGCAACCTCGACATTACTGCCAATTATTGTAGGCAGGAGAAAATTGGTGTCATCTTTTTTATTTCCCTTCCCTATTTTCAGACTGCTAAATGTTTCTTTATGAGGACGATCGTCCTCCCTGCGTAGAAACGACCCAAAACCTGCTCTCCACCAAACTTTTATGCAAACGGTGAATATTTTCAGAAAACGCTCTTAGTATTTTCAATTTAATTGCTGGTTTTTAGTTTGTTTTTTTTTTTGCTGTTTTAACTATTGATTTCTGGTGCAGCATTATCTCTCATGCTGGGACTTCCTCTTGTCCTCATTTTCTCAAAACAAAATCCAGAAGTTTGCCAGAAAAAAAAAAAAACTGCAAACAATTCGAGGGCAAATGCATTTTTTTCTCAATTAGATTTGAGCCGACATGTTTTGCAGCCCCACCTATCTGTTGGGGGGACACTGATGAAAACTAATGCTGTAATTCTGCACAGATATTGCCACCTGACTATTAGATTTTGCCCTCTCTCTTGTATGGAGGCCAATGTGCTTGTTGGATAACCAAATTAGCTTTTGTGTGTTATTGCTTTACATTCACACCCAGAGGACAGTTTCAATAATCAGGATGAGGAAGATAAGGGGCGGGGGTGCAAACAGCGAAACAACCTGCAGGGTGGAGAACAGCTGCACACACTTCCACTTCTCTCTGCTTTCTGGCTCTGCAGCTGCTACAAAAATTATGAAGAAATAACAATAAAATCTAAAGCAGTCCTTTTTTTTTTCAATGATGAAAAAAAAGTCTGATTTTGAATGTCTCTCAGTTTGATAACTTTTTCATTAAGAAATGAGGTCTTTTGTTTGTATAACAACAAACATTCTTGTCAAAAGGAAATTCAGCGATTTAAGTTTTTAACTTTTTTGTAGTTTAAGACAAAATTTCTTATTTTGAGATATTTAGTGCTTTTAAAAGCTTATCCAAACATGTTTTTCGTAATTATTTATATAAAACTGGATGTTTCTTCGTAGTGTATAAGTTGTGTACTGAAGTCTGTAACCAAGATTTGGAGTCATATGCTTTCAAGATTGATACCCAAAATGTAAATCTGGATGAGGTCTATTCCCACCTGCCGGTGAAAGCTCTGACATGAGCCATTTTTGCCTGAACAAATTTCTTCTTCTTCTGCTTTCGGCTTTTCCCTTTAGGGGTCGCCACAGCAAGTCAGTTTCTTCCATCTAATCCTATCTGCTGCATCCTCTTTGGTCACACCAACTATCTTCATGTCTTCCTTCACTGCGTCCATGAACCTCCTCTTTGGTCTTCCTCTAGTCCTCTTTCCTGGTGGTTCCAAACCCAGCATCCTTCTTCTGATGTACTCTCTCTCTCCTCTGTATGTACCCAAACCTACTCAGTCTTGTCTCTCTAACTTTATCCCCAAAACCTCTAACATGTGCTGTTCCCCTGATGTACTCATTTCTAATCCTGTCCATCCTGGTCACTCCCAGAGAGATCCTCAGCATCTTCATCTCTGCTACCTCCATCTCTGCTTCCTGTCTTTTCTTCAGTGCTACTGTTTCTAGACCAAACGGCATGGCCGGTCTCACCACGGTTTTGTACACTTTCCCTTTCATTCTAGCTGAAACTCTTCTGTCGCACATCACACCTGATACTTTCCTCCACCCGTTCCAGCCTGCCTGAACACGCTTCTTCACCTCTTTTCCACACTCTTGCCTGAACAAACAATATAGAAAAATTTTGTTTGTCTTCTAAACAGCTTATCCCGACTGTCATGATGTGGAATGTGTAGGTGGAAGAAGGAGGACCGATTGCAGGGCAAAAACATGGTTTATAAATTTTGTTTACCAAAATTATTGCAACTGTAAGTTACTACTGCAAAAGTACTTTTGTTAGTTGTTTAAACAATCTCAAAGCATCAATTCAAATTGTTCCCAAACTGTGTTGCGTATAATTGAGGTTGTGTACCTCATAGATATTTGAGGCTGTGAATACCACATACATTTTTGAGGTTGTATATACCTTATACATTGCCAACTAAGAAAAAAATATGTATATATATCCAGAATCACATATGTGCTAAGTTTCTGGTCTACTTGTTATACATACGAGCCATTTTCTGCAACCATCAAAGAACGTGAACGGTTAGTTCTTTCAGACATAACTTTGAGTTTTGTTCAGACATACTCTTTCAAGAGAAGCTCACTCTGAGGAAAAATTCAGGTATAGTCATGTTCTCTGAGGCTCTCCTGCTGCTGTCAACTGTGAGAGAAGATGTGAGTCTTTGTGGCTTTTGCTTTGAGAGAAACCCTCCAGCACGGAGTTGTCCTCTCCGCTGCGAGCGAGGTAAAGCTTCGACAGGCTTCTTGCGGAGCCAGAGGAGGATAAACAGCGAGTTGAAAACCCCACAGACAGCCTCTCACCTTACAAACACGCCTGAGGTGGCAGTGGCAGCTCCTGCAAGTCAAAATACTTTTTATCTCACTCTGAGATGTCATGCAAGCGCTAGACGTCAGAGACACTGCAGGGTGTTTTAATCATGCTGGGAAATGCTGAGGCCCTGAGGCAGGGTTGGGCAGGGTTAATATTCCTGATTCCTAAACAAAACACGAAGGGGTACATGTGTAATTAGACTTGTCCTTACTGAACAAAGTGGGAATGTTTAGCATTTTGTGATGGCTGTCATTAACGTGCCGCTAATGGATTTATTGGGAAGACAACGAGCTTCCGGCCCCAGTACTATGTTTAAATAGTGCCAAAAAAAATCAAAGTGTGTAGATGAGGAGACAAACCTTATATGATATCAGTGGTAACAGATATACTGTAATAAAAGTTTTAATTGAGCATTCTTTGTATAGATTTTGTGTTTTTATTTAGTCTGTTTCCTTCTGTCTTTCCCAAGTTTTACTTTTGCTATTTCGATAAAGTTGTTCAGAATTCTTTATTTGAAGTATAGAAAAAAAAAGTAAGTTAGTAGACTCTTCAAGTTTAGTAGCTAAATCATACCTTCACCATTTTTTTGTCAAAGTCGTAGATATCTAAAATCAAAATTGAGTTTTGATCATGGTTATATTATTTGTACTTTGATATTATTGGTTTCCGCTATTAAATCAATTCATTTCTTCTATTAGCTTTTCAGTAAACACTTAAGCTCACGCTGAGAAATCAACACGTTGACTGGTTTGAATGTTGACCTTGAAAAGTATAACACCTGAACATTTGAATAAAAAAGTACACACCAGCAACAGGAGCTTTTGGGGTTTTTTTCTTTTTGGGCGGACTAATCCCAACATTCAGAATATTGACATCCAAATGTTGAACTTGATCGTTAAACTTTGTGTAAAAGATTATATCTAAATACCAAAAATACCATATTTTCAGAGTATAAGTCGCAGTTTTTTTATAGTTTGTTTGGGGGAGCGACTTATACTCCGAATAATACAGTACGTTTTTCAGAGCTTCCTGCCTTCTGGTTGTTATGTGTAGGCTTTGTAATACAACATCAAAGTGGATTTTAGAATGATTAAATGTTTTTTTTGGAAAAAAAACTAGTATTTTTGTATTATTACTCCTCTTTCCTGCCAGATCCAGCGACTGCAAAGACTGCTGCTGCATTGGCGTCCTATATCACAGCCAGTTCACTAAACTTATCGCCCCTGTCTAGCTACACTGTAGACTCACTTTAGATGCACTGTTACACGAGTCACGTGCCATGCATAAAGCAAAATAAAAAAGCTAGCTGTTTTACAATATGTTCTAAACTGCGGTGAGACAGGAATAAAGACTTTCCTGTTAGCTTGTTAAGCTTTATTTCCTCTACATGAGGATTTTACCGTCACCATTTGAAATGTCATCACAGTCAGAGTTTTACTGGATAAATACGGATTTTCTCAAATCTGATAAAACAAGATGTAAGTTCTTCTTTTCAAAACTTTGCTTTCTGTCTGGCAAACAGACAAAGATGCTTTTAAAAGCAGCATTGTCCTTGGTTGAAGTGAAGTCTGCTGGTTCAGAGAAAATGAACTCACTATTTTATGAACCCACTGTTGCAGGGGAGATAAAGAGACTCTGACCTTTAGCGGGAAAACACTCTCTTGGTGATTGTCTCCACATTTCTGAGACACATATTTTTTTCGTTCCAAGGCCTCTGCTCTTTGTGCTCTGCTAAGAAAGGGAGAAAAATAATTACCGTGGTCGAGGCTTGGGTCACGGGGCGGCTAAACGCTGCTGCTTTGTCCGCCGTTTTAAAGCTAATATTTGCTGAGGCGGAAGGTCACAGCTTCGGGCTCATTACTGCAAACAAAAATAATCTGATAGAGAGCCGGGATTCACTGTGCAGCAGATTAAAACTGGTTGTAAAAAGCTGAAGTTGACTGTTGAAACTTTTACTGACACCCTCCCCACTTTTCCTTGTTGATGATTTGTTTGTGGATGGTCAAATAAATCTCTTGTATAAATTATTTACCATTAAATCCATCATTCTAAGAGCATAGTTTTGATTATTTAATGAGTATCTGAATGTGAGGTGGATTTTTATCATCTCAGAGCTCGCTGTAGGTGGCCACCGTGTTAATAATTCACACATAAAACTGACAAAGCAGAAGTCAGAATAATAATAAAATTTCACGTCTTTATTTCAGAGTTTTTTGATGCAGCCGAGACAACCGAGTCCAGCACATCATATCGCTGCAGATAAAATATTAAAGAGCAGGCGGAGATGAACAGGCTGCATGAAGCTGCCGGAGGACAGGAGGAAATGAGCGAGTGTTTGGAGACTTGAGCTCAAACAGACTATCGCTAGAAGGAATATGGTAAGAAAAAGTCTTATTATACCTAAATTGTGTTTGTATGAAAATGAAGTTATGCCGCTTTTAGTTCTTAAATTTTATCCTTCCAGTCATAACAGGTTTCTAACATAATACCAAAGTGGAGAAAAACATTAGCAATGATCACAGGAGAGAAATCATTATCTGTAACTCTTGGAGGGTTGAAAAGGTCATTTCTACTCTTTTCAGGATTTTTTCTTTCACCAGGAAAGAAATTATTTATCAGACGTCCATATTTATTCGAAAAAAAGGAGAGTTTAGCTCATCTTATTTCTCAAATTATGCCAATTAAAAGTCTAGTGCCATTGCTAGAAAATTGTAAAGCAGGTGATTTGTTTGTGGGAGGCAAAATTAAGAATTAATAAGAAACTTTTTGTATTTCAGAAACTGCTGAAATACTTTTTTTCTTCTACAACCACCTCAAAAGTTTCTAAAATATGGTCTAAGAAGGAAAGAAAAAAAATCAGTGATCCGACAAGTCACTGAGTCAAAAGTCAGTTCACAATGAAACAGAAAGGTTTGAGCAGATAGAACTACTACAGAAAGTTCAGTAAGCACTGGTTGTATCTGTATGTGTACCGTATCATCTGTAAACACACTCTTTGAAAAGCGTCTATGGTAGAAGAACAAAATCACATGTCACACACCAACCTAGACCATCCCGAACTTATCTCCTGCAAATACATCCTTTCACTTACATGTACGGTGTTTTGTGTTGACCACAATTTTCACATCACTAAGGCTAAAAAGCAAAGTTATGATTCAACTTTACCTGAATTTTCTCAATGTTCATTCTTTTAGGGGCACGGTCGACTAGTCTTGGACCAATCCTCACCATAGTGATGAGTCTACTACTCCTCCTCATTGGTCTGAAGTCATTGGATCTCAGTCTACATGAGCAGCTTTGCAATATGATGGACCGGGAACTTCTCATCATGGATTCATAGCAGCAGTGTGAAGTCACAAAGCAACATATTTAAGTAGTTTAATTTCACTGCCTCATTTATCAAAGTTTTGCAGATACAAGACTAAAAGTTTTAACAAAGACCTTTTCCCACCAGTAGGATCACTTAGGAGCAGATTTAAAGAAAATTCAGGCAGTTTCCATCACTAGCCGGTTTTACTTTAAAACCGCATACGAGAGCGGGTCGACGAGACATGGGCAGGGTCGGCCTCTGCTTTTAATTGGATCCATGAAAAAACAGCAGCCTTGTTGTTGTTTCAACAGAAACCACAACCGACTGTAAATGAGCATCAAATAGAGGCGACTCATCTTCTCAGGGCAGACTTGGTTCAGTCTGAAGCAGAAGCAGCTGCGGAGATGGCAAATAGATAATGAGACGGCTAAAAGCTTGATCTTGAGAACAATTTGCTTTGTTTGCAGCGTGGCCTCGAGTGGGAAAGCGTTAATCAAAGGTTAGTTTGAAATAAACTTTGTTCAAAGAACCTTTTTCCTCAAACATTTAAGATTTGGAGGGTGAGAATGACAGAAGGAAAAAATCCAATTATTTTTCTCTTTTATCACTTCACTCGTTACAAATAAGACACGCTTTCTGAGAGGAAACACAGTTTAGCTTTATAATTGCTGTTTTACCACCTGCCAGTTCAGCTAACAGTCGTTCCGTCAATGTCCTTCCATCTTCCAGCTCTTGGGATCATCAGCTCGGTTACAATTAGAGACATCATCACTTTGGACCACCACAAAGCTGACCATCCTCCTTTAACCTCACATCAACTAAAATACCCAGTATGTGATATTTATCATTATTTTTTAATACCCTTCCTGCCCAGGAGGCATATTAGTCAGTAAAGTGAAGACTTTTTTTCCCCCTTAGAGATACTTCTGGTCAGGAGAATGTGGATAGGTCAACGAGGATGTGCTGATAATGAGAGTAATTGTAATCCAGAAAACAAAGGATGAGATTTTTTTTTTTTTACAATTCTGGCTCTAAATAAACCATTCAAGACTAAATGCAATATTTTTGTGTGTGAACCCCAATGTGTCTTGCATTAATCTTTTTTGTTGCTTCTTGACATCATTTACATTTTCTCTTCACCTGTGACTGGTCCAGGCAGGTGGGCTCATTTAAATTTAACACACTAGTTCACACATTTTCTGTGCTGCTTTATCTAATCCAGGGTCACAGTGTTGCTTTGAGCTTATCTCCATAATTAAGAAGGTGAGTGGTAGTTACACCCTGGACAGGTCACCAGACCATCACAGCAAAAATGTATTCAGTTTAATGTATTACACTTTGAAATTCAAGATGCAAAATTGCAAAAAAACACAATAAAAACGTTGTTGTCTGACATCTCAATTAGTACAGCTAAATTAAATCATTATAAAATATGACTTTGTTGTGGGGAGGTGTGGTAAGATCGAAGGACGTAACACAGAATGAAAAGGTAAAAATTTAAATTTATTTTACTATACATAAAGCGGGCTGTTTGTGGCAGGTGGGTTGTCCGAGGCAGGCGAGTTTCTTGAAATGAAACTGAATACAAGTACACAGGCAGATAAATTGGCACACAAAGATCTTCTAAAGCCTCAGACGTTGTCACCACATGAAAACCAACAATCTGGCAGAGGCTGGAGGTGCAGGGTGGCTTATGTAGCTTGCTGATTTCTAATCATCTGCAGGTGGTGAGCAGGATAATGATTTCTGATTGCCACGAAGACACCCTCTTTGAAGCAGGAGCAGGGATCGCAACAAAAAATAAATTAATTAATAAATATTCCTAAATAAATTATTATTGAATATTATTTTTTTTCATCATTTTTTCATCATGCTGCTGAAGTATGTCTTTTATACAATTAAGATGGTGTAATCAGGTGGGTAACAGGCTGTTCACAGGTATTCTGGTGGAAAGTCAAGAATAAAACTTAGGGGTCCACTGTGGTTTCTTTTGATGGCCGAACATTAGCTCTGTGAATCAAAAGTTGCAGTTCTTCTACTAAGTAAAGTAGAATCTACTTTATGGTTAGCTAAGGCTCTACCTCAACTTAGCTTCATGATACATGAGTCGATTATTTGATTTTAAATTCAGTTAGATTTCTTTTATCAACCTTTATAATTGTTTTAGGAAAAAGGGACAAAAGAAGAGGAGGAAAAAAACTGAGGATATAAGGGTGCTAATTTAGAATACTCTGTTGTCGATGGAATATTCAGCATCACCTTATGTGTAGGGCTGCACGGTGGCACAGTGGTTAGGACAGTAGCCTCTCAGCAAGAAGGTTGGGGTCCGAGTCTTGAAGTGAGGGCGCATCTTGAAAAACTGGTCTTACGGTGTGAAGATTGCGTGTCCTCCCGTGAATGTGTGGGTTTTCTCCAGGTACTCTGGTTTCCTCCCACTCTCCAAAAACCGTGCATGATAGTTTGATTGGCTGCTATGAAATTGCCTCTAGGAATGAGTGTGTGTACAGTTGTGTGTGGGTGTGGCCCATCAGCAGACTGGCGACCTGTTCAGGGTGTAAGCTGCCTGCTGGATTATCTAGGAAGGATTATCCAGAAATGAAATGAAAACACACACTGAGACAGCCTTCTATAACTGACCACAAATCACATGGACTGTCCAGTATTTGCATAACAACACCTTTGATCGGGATTGAAAAACACAGCAGACAGGAAACAGCGTGACATTGCACGTTCAAGTATCATGGCAAGCCCCACATGCTGCCGATGTGTAACAGAGAAGCAGATCACTCACAGCCCAGAGTGACCGGACTATTAACATTTATATTAAACCAACAAAAAATGTGGGATCTTTCTTTCCTGAAAATAACAAAAAACAAAAAACATCAAACTGTTTCTTCTTCCAGACACTGACATAAACTTCTCTCCGTCTTGTCCTTTTCAGATTGAATCTTGCCTTGCATTTTGCAGCTGTAGAGCTTACCTGTGATACATCCTGCTCACAGATAATGGCTGTGAGGGCTCATTTTGTGCTGGAGGGGACCCTGCAGCATGAATCCAATAAACTCACATCACTTGCAGCTGCTGCTTGGTGAAGTTTTACTATTTTCTCTTCAAACATAAGTTAATAGCAGCGCAAATCCACTGACACGTTACAAGCTCTCTTCTGAATGTGGGATTGATCACATGAAAAAGGAACCAAACAATGAAAGTCGCGGGTGAAAACAAAAAGAGGCGTCTAGCTGCTCCCTTAAAACAAATTATCAGAAACAAACAGAAACCAATAACCTGTGCCCTCCCCTTTCCATGTAAAAAAGAAAAACAAATCTCTTGGCAGCATTGACACCCTGCAGCCAAAAAGCAACGGGAAATATGAAAAGGGAAAAGAACAACATCAACAAAACGCCGGGATGAAAATTCACTACGAGGGCAAAAATGAGAAACGACATAATAAAGTGATTCTATTAAAAAGCCATCTGACCGTTAATAAAAGTAATGATTTGATGAGAACGTCCTGTCGCAGAGCCAGAGGCTGTACACGAGGAGGAGGCTCTATTCGCGTTTTATTTTTATGCAGAGAAGAAAATATGAAGTGTGTGTGTTTTGCAGGAGTGGGCAACATGAAAAACAATTGCAGCTTCGCCCATCTCTGGTTTAATGAGATTTGGTGGCTGGTGCTGTTGTGACCGAGGTTTGGGCTTTTTTTTTTTTAGAGGTGACAGCATCAGACTCGCTCCATGTGATGCTTACTGACCACAGGTTTGAAAAAGCAAGGACAATTATGGAAGTAACATTGGTGAAAGACAGGAGGCCAACACATGGAAAGCCACCCCCATCCACCCCTCATTTTTGTTGATTTAATAAACTTTTACATAGAACATAATGTCTACAATTTGACCAGAATAAATGACTGTCGACATGTCCAACTCACCTTGACTCGTAGTTTTATCTTTTTTTTCTACAACTCTAGGTTCAGATGACGTCATTGGATAGTTTTGACAATACGGTTAATGATGATGATGGGAATGAGGAGGGTAAAGGTTTGTGTTATCCCCAGGGCTGGACAGACATTCATCCAGCTGCTCCACCTGAACAGTGATAGATCGGTTAGCTTCAAGCTAAGCAGGAAGTTATCTACGGTCTGTCATCTTGAAGAAAAAACTTCATTGACTCATTTTTTTCTATTTCATGTTAGCATAATCATCCATTCTTGTGCCGTATTCCATCCACTTACACATGTGCTGTTAAACTGATTGTAGCTTTATCACACGTGCAGGTAAGTAGCGTGAGGGGTATTTAAATTTTAGCATGGATAGAAAAATAGGGGAACTGTTGCCCACGGAGGGAAAAAGAAAACATATGTATAATTCTCCGTAGAACGTTACAAGAATTGAGTTATCCAATCGAGCATCCCTTTCCACTCATACTGTATACTGAACTGTGTAAAAAGACTGGTGCTTCATTGGTAACTCTTGGCAGATGGTCTATGTGTTGTTGAATCCAGTCAATAAAACAGATTCTTCTGATTATCTGTCAAACATTGGCTCTGGTGACTTCTTAAATAGTTTGGAAAAAAGATAGACGAGCTTCCAAAGTGTCTTAGAATATTTTTACAATTTTAAAGGTGGTGTGAAAGACCGTCCAAGTTATTATTATTATTATCATTATTAATTCGCGTTATTACTTAAAAGGGTTTTTGGGGGGATTTTTTACTGCGTTATATTTAACCCTCAATTGGGAAATAGCAGGCAGCCATGACTGCGCCAATGATAGTAGTAATTTGGGAGTCCGGTGTCTTCTCTAAGGACACTTGGGCATGGGCCCAGTCGGAATTGAACGAGTTCCTCACTGTCCAAGGATTAAATTTTACTGGCTGGATTTATTCTTACAATTAGGCATCCAATTGTTCCAAAAATCCAATTGTAAACTCTGTAGGACATTAAAAACCTCAATTTAGCATGGTCAACAAAAACTATTGACTCTCAGATTTCTGGTTTGAGAAAAAGGAAATGTTCCAGTAAAACATGTTCGATTTTCTGAATTAGCTTAAAATAAAATCTATGATGTATTTGCTTGGGTTTACTTTCTTTCAAAGTCATATTTTTTGCAGCAAATGCACAAAATTATTGACTAATGAGTATGACGTTCTGAGTAAAAAGTACAACATAGTCTGGCCAGTTGCAGCAAATGTGTACAGTTACTCAGAAGAAGTTTGTACATTCATTAAG
The DNA here is from genome assembly GCA_902685375.1 of Neostethus bicornis. Lineage (NCBI taxonomy): Eukaryota > Metazoa > Chordata > Actinopteri > Atheriniformes > Phallostethidae > Neostethus > Neostethus bicornis. Next base: position 4,104,844 of record CACRXE010000076.1, on the reverse strand, counting down.
AATTTGTACATTCACTAAGAATTACTGGGCTTTCGGAGCTGAAATATCTTCTATGTTTAACTAAACTATCTCCATTGCAGTTTAGAATAAGTTTTATTTAGAACACTTGGATAATGTAATCTGTGCAAATAGTGCACAGGCATTTCTTAGACCAAAACTTATTTTAACATATTGTTGGCTAAAATGAACCAACATACAGTAGATCCCTGGATTTTTAGTTTTCATTTTAAGAAGTCTGTTTTGAATTTCTGGTCAACATAATTAGATCTTCATAAAGCAGTGTTTATTTAAATACCCATCAGCCTCTTTTCTTACTTCCATAACCCTGGAAGTTTACGCTTCATTTTTTCTCATTTTAATTGCTGCACTCTGGGATTTGTTTTGTTTTCTGACACCACTTCTGTTTTTTTTCCGTACAAAAAGTTAATTCTCACATCAACATTTGAACATCTCCAACTCAGCCCATTGATGACGACTCCCCGGCAGGTATGACTCTTATCCAACTATATGACAAAAAAAGTTTTTTTATTTTTATATATTTCTAATCAAGATCACTGCGGCTGTGACACCGAATGAGCAAATGTGGGCAAAAATAATAGAGCTGGTGTTGAAATGTAGCTGACTGTGCAGTTTCCAGAAAGCTGACGAAACAAGAGCAATGACAGTCTGTCACGCGGCATGACAGGTTGACTTTTAAAAGGAAAAAAAATAATAAACCCATAACTGGAGAGCAAATTGATTTCTCAGGGATGCCGGGCAGTTAAATGTACCAGGAGCTGTGGGACATGTTTCACTTTCAGAGGACAGACGTAGAGCAGAGGAGTTCTCACGCAGAGCACCAACACTGCCTTCGTCAAAAGAAACTGGGATTAATGGGAACAAACGCCACCTCCTCCCTCATGGCCGCTGTTTGATGTTCCTCAAGTTCTGAGCAGCAGACTAACAAGCAGCATCATGAGAAGAGCTAAAAGAAGTAAAACAAAGAAGATTTTTTTTAAATGGTACACTGATCAACCAGGTCTCTAGATACAGGAGAAGCAAAAAACAAAAAAAAAAGTTGCATAGAAAAGTTCTCGCTCAGTCAGTAATTAAAGATTCAAACGGGAAAAAGTAATTTGATCAAATAAATATATATATTTTTTAATTAATTATTGTGATCCTCTTGCCTGCCGCTAGAGGGATCCCTGGACCTTCTTCATCACCCTGATTAGGGACACCTGAGATTGATTTCTGATGCTACACATCTGTGGACCCTGCTGCCTATTAAAGGGCAATTACCCCGGACTTCAACATTGGGTCGTCGTTGTCTTCACCATCCTCCCTGACGATGAGTTACATCCTGGAACTCTGTTGTATTATCTGAACTTTTGATCCTGAGTTAACTCTGTGCCCTTTTGCCTTACAGACTTACCCGACTTCTGTTAATAAATCCTGTTTTTGTCCTGCATTTGGGTCCTCCTCCTTGCACCTCCCAACATTATTCAAATTTTGTTTTTGAAGTATATTTTAAAAAAATTAAAGGGGGACAAAATAATGTACAAACAAAACATGTGTTTCAACAGAATACATAACATGTACAATCATTCACAGTAAAAAAGAACAATATAGAATTCACAAGGTCTGTAAATTGGTATATCCAGTTATTTGGATGTTGTCCATATTCATTTGAAAAGATTTGTAATCAAATTAACTTTTTTGATTTTCATGGCAATGTAACATAAAGTATGAGTCACTAAAATTCCTTTCATGTGAATGCATCTGTAGATCTTGCAGCATGAAGGCCAAATAAACTAAAACTTTTTTTTTATTACTAAAGAAATCAGTCAACTATGACAAAGCTCATCTGTATGTCCTTCATTAAAACTTCATTAAGTTTTGGCTTTCAAGGGAATACTTTGGCAATGAAACAATTACACAACTAAAACTATTTAAATAATGATACTTTTGGAAACACTCAACAGTGTGTTCAAAAGTGTATTAAATTGATCCGTTGTGGTGAAGAGAGAGCTGAGCCGAAAAGCAAAGCTATGATTTACCAGTCAATCCATGTTCCTACCCCCACCTATGGTCGCCAGCTGTGGGTGGTGACCAAAAGAACGAGCTCGCGGATGCAAGCGGTTGAAATGAGCTTCCTCTAGAGGGTGGCTGGTCTCACTCAGAGATAAAGTGAAGAGCTCTGCCATCCAGGAAGTACTTGAAGTAGAGCAGTTGCTCCTCCAGGTCGAAAGAATCCAGATGGAGTGGTTTGGGCATTTGGTCAGGATGCCTCCCTAACGTCTTACTAGTGAGGTGTTTCAGGCCACCGGTACAAGACCCAGAGGAAGGCCTTGAACATGCTGGAAAGATCATGTCTCATAGCTGGCTTGGAAACACCTCAGGATCCTCCCGGGTAAGCTGAAGGATGCAGCCGGGTGATGGAACCCTGGGTTTCTCGTCTGAGGTTTTCTCATGTGAGTTTCTCATGTGAGGCTGTTGCAACTGCCAACCGGCCCCGAATAAGCAGAAGAGAATGGAAAGGAACTTTTGAAACTTTTCCAGTCATTTTTTAGCCTACATTCACCTTTCCTTTCCTTACAGAACCATCTGCATACCTTCCCAAAACATGCATTATAATCATATAATTTACTGTATTCCTTTGAAGGCAAGCATTTTTGCCCCGCATGGTTCACACGTAGAAGTTGTCCACTTGTTGAACTCAAGCTGTTCCAGATTGGACTTTACCACAAATTTGTGCTCTTTGTTCAAAAGAAAGAGGAAGAAGACACAATGTGGAAGTTTTTTAGGTCAAAATTCAACTATTTCAGCAGCAGTGGAAACTATCTTTTTTTTTTCTAAAAAATTGTCTGTGGTTCACTCACTGTGATTTTAACAAGTGTCTAAATGCATTCTACATTTTGTGGCCAGATGTTGAACCTTCTGGATTAGATTGAAAACCACAAATGATCCCCTTAGGGTGTAGCTGCCCATCACAATATGCAACACTACTGTTCCTGAGAATCTTTTGAGAGTGTAAGCAATAAAGTTTGGAGGATGAAATGGAGCTTAAACAGTGAATGAACAGATAAGTTTCGCACAACAATTTTGCAAACTAACCATGCAGCAAACATCCTAAAGAAGGCATATTCAGCGCTGTGCCCCATCGCTTCCACTCAAAAAGCTTTCTGAAACTAAGTAATTTTACGTCGTAAAAAAACTTAACAAAAATAACTACATATTCAAAAAGAAAAATTACTTTGTAGCTCTAACTGTGTTTAAGGTGTTATCCCACGAACATAAATGCTGTTTGGCTGCTGCAGCAAACAGCCGTTGTCCGTCTGAGATGAAAAGATTAAGGAGAGCGAAAACACGAAGTGCAAGAGATGGAGACTAAATTTTATCACATTCATTCTGGGGACATGTACACAACTAAGGATGATGTAGAAAAAAGTGAGAATGAGGGAAAGAAAAGAGAGAAATTGGAGTGTAAATTAGTCATGGAAAAGAAGTGACCTAGTGAGACAAAGAAAATCAATCGAAAACCATACTAAAAATATAAACGAGAGGAGAAAAATGAAAATTTTTAAAGTGTTTGCAGAAGAGGACGATATAGATTTGCCCTATGATGTTTTTTCCTGGGACTTTTCTCCTTGGACTGGGAGAAGCCGGTTTGATTCCCACTGGGCCCATGTCTAACTATCTTTGGGGAAGACACCTAACCCCCTTTTCTCCCACCATTGGTGCCATCATAGCTGCCTGCTGCGGTGCAATGCAGCACAAAAAATTTTTATACTTTTGTTTTTAATTACTAAAAACTTTTCATAGTCCCCAAATTGAGACATGAATATAGTACGTTTGAAAAAAGTTGTCATTGTTTTTCAAATTTTTTGAAAAGCGGAAAAGATTTTTTAAAACTTCCTTTTTTACAAATAATTTTACAAACTTGTCCTGCTCAGTCATTCTGTTTTTTATAAAAGTTTTACAGGATTCTTCTGGTCCTTTTCTAGTCTTCTACAATGTCCAGTTTTAAAAGGATTTGTTCCATTTATTGGATAGTTTATTTTTTCACGAGCTTTTTTTTTCTGTTTTTCTTTTACAAGTGGCAGTTTTGTTTTGTCTCACCGCCTTTTTAGTTTTTTATATCCCCCTATCGCCTGCTGACTTGTACTTTCAAACAAATACATCCACTTTCTGTATGCTGGCTGTCGACGCAGTTACATTTAAACTAAATTATACAATGTTCACTTTTTACATAAAACGCACATTTCTATGTTAAAAATGGGAAAATAATTAAAAGAAGTTTTTTAAAATATCTATATAATTGAAATTACACTTTTAGAGACTAAACGATTGATGATGTACCGGCCATGTGGATATTTTTACACATCGATCCCCAACGTTCATCCATGTCTTTTCCTTAGAAAACAATTGAATGATTATTGGCTCAAAAGTTCTCACATCTAACAAGAAATAAAGGTTTAAAAGCCAAACATGAACAGAATGGACTGTGATTAAATACACGTGAGGATTAAAAAAAAAAGCTGGACGTTTCGCTCGGCAGCTCGTTTGCTTGTCTTCTTCTTCCCAAACTGATGAGGAGGATGAAAAGTGTGAAAGTCTAAAAATGGCATCTGCTTTTGAATCTATATGTCCGTTCATTTCTCAGTGGGGAGAAGAAAGAATAAGAAAAGAGAAAAAAAACAGAGTAATTGCCTTGTGCCGGATTGATTCCTAACTGCAGGACATCTTTGGACCAGATCCTTAAAAATTCAGAAAGAGGGAAAAAAAGGAGCGGTGCCTTAAGTGAGTTTAAAAATGCAGGAATAATTACACATATACCGCAAACTAATTAAGAAAATGTGAACTCTACGGCCTCATTCCTCCCTCGTAGTGATTACAGGACCCATATTTCAGATGGAAACAGGCAATAATTTTACAGAGAACGGCCGCATGGAACAAAAATGAACCCATGACATCATAGACGGACCTAGAAAAGAAGAAAAGGGAATAAAATCAGACTGTGGATACTATTTCAAAGTCGTCATTTTAATTGTGTAGCAGGGTAGAAAAAAGGGAAAGTCTGTCTGAAAGAAACATGAATATTTTTATAATTCAATGGGTGTAATTTATATCTGTAGGAGGCCAGAGATGGACGATAGGAAGAGGTGGACTAGAATCCAGGCAGAAGAATCTCACAAAATGGTAAATGGACTCAACTTATATAGCGCTTGTCCACCTGCGTTGGCACAACAAGTGCTTTACAATGTAGCTCACATTCACCCATGATGGAGGATGCTGCCATGCAAGGTGCATGAGCACACAGAGCAATTGGGGACTCTGTGTCTTAACTCAAGGACACCTCGGCATAAACTCCAGGCAGGGGATTGAACTGGCAACCCTCCGGTTACAGGGCAGTTGCCTTCCTCACCCAGCCATACTTCCACAAATGGGATTAACGGTTATTCCGAGTCACCATTGACTATGTTTGCTTCATAGAAAGTCAACTACAGAAAACATTTTAAATACAATCTATAGCACGTTATATAAAATATGAGCAAAATTCTGTTAATTAGTCCTCATTCATTTTGACTGTATGTTTTATTATTTTAAACATGTACAACTTAGATGTCTCCTCCTTTTGTTTTAATTTTAATGGACAGCTTTGTGTAAAAAATGAAATAATTCTTAATAAAAATATGTTTTGAACAAAACATGCATAACTTAGATAAAACTTCACACATGTGGCTTTATCTCCATAACCTCTAACATGTGCTGTTCCCCTGATATTCTCATCTCTGATCCTGCCCATTCAAGTCACTCCCAGAGAGATCCTCAGCATCTTCATCTCTGCTACCTCCATCTCTGCTTCCTGTCTTTTCTTCAGTGCTACTGTTTCTAGACCAAATAGCATGGCCGGTCTCACCACGGTTTTGTACGCTTTCCCTTTCATTTTAGCTGAAACTCTTCTGTCACACATCACACCTGATACTTTTCTCCACCCGTTCCAGCCTGTCTGCACACGCTTCTTCACCTCTTTTCTACACTCTCCATTGCGCTGGACTGTTGATCCTAAGTAGGTAAAATCTTCCACCTTCCATCTCTGCTACACTATAATAATGTAGGCTCTCCATGTCTGCTCTGCCAGATGGTTCAGTCCTATCCATGCCTTCCTGTTTGCTTTGTGAAATAAACTGTTTAAAACTTGCTAATTACGCTTCTGCTTTGGGGTTTCGTCTTCTTAACTGCTTGTCCCTAATAGTGTTCCGGGGCCTTCCGGTCTACGGACCGTCTACGGTCTCTCGGCTGATTTCAGGCAAGAGGTAGGATACATCTCGAACAGGTCATCAGACTGCTGATGGGCCACACCCACACACAGCTATACACATACACACTCATTTCGAGCCGCCATTCCGACTCATTCACAGCCGCCAATTAACCTAACATGCATTTTTTTTTGTAGGATGAGCAAAAACCGCAATACCTGGAGAAAACCTACACATAGTGTACACGGGGAGAACATGCAAACTCTACTCAGAAAGGCCAGTGTTTCAAACCTTGTCCTCACTCCTGGACTCAAACCCCGACTTTCTTGCTGTGAGGCCACTGTGCTAACCGCTGAACCACCGTGCAGCCCTTCAAGTTGATCATATCTCATTTAATTTATTCGGTATTTGAAAAGAATGTTTATTCCCCTTTTTTTGTAATTTTGTATGTTTTAACAAATTAGAAACTCTAAGGGTTTCCACATTTCTCTGTGTATAACGTGTACGTACTTACAGTATGTATTGTTGTAGATTGCATAAAAGTACCCAGGTAACTTTATTTCCTGCAAAGGGGAAATAAAAGACAAAAAGGGAAAATCAGAGAAAATCAGAGTGCTTTGAGTAGAGCACAAGGAAGAGAAGCAGGCTCTAAAGTCGGTCTGAATTTGTCCTCCGTTCCTTTGTGCCCCCAAATCTTCTGAGTGGATTAAACTGAATCTGCTGCTGCTCCTCGGAGTCCGCTCAGCATCCTCTTCTCCAGTCCATCTTCTTTTCTTTAACTTCTTAAAGCTGCACATAGTCACAGAGGCTTTTATCAGCTGCTGTATAATTTAACAAAATCCACCACAAAGACCTCAGCGACGACTTACAGACAGAGAACATGCAGAGAGAAATACAATAAGGTTACCTCGCCACACAGACAATCCAAACCATGACTATGGACGGATAAAATTAGGATTAAGATCAGCCGTGTTGCCATTTTCTCACTGTTATTTCTTCATTTTGCTCCTTAAAGTTTTCTGATCCGTTCTCTGGACCAAATACAGTCAGAAGTGGAATTCCTTTTGACCTTCTCATCTTTTTGACTGCTTCTGGATGAAACCTATTTATAAACCTGACTAACAGACGGGCATCATTTAAAGTGTTTGTCATGTAAATCTGAGCTGATTCTAAAATGCAAACATTTGAGTTGTAGATCAGAAATGCTTCTTTTCCACAAATCTGTGCTTTTTTTTAAGCTAAATGTAAAGAAGATTATGATTTCAGAGGGAAGTCTGGACACAGTTTTTTTCCCAAAGCTGGAGAAGTTTTAGTGAGATTTGCTTTAAAACTTTATAAAAAATGTTTAGCTGTGCTGCACATTCATCACAGCACTAATAAATCTTAAGCACGCCACACTGCCTGCTCTCTTCTCGCGGAAGCAAAACCTTGAAATAAACCATTTAGCATTTCCCAACATGGGCTCAGGATTATTTTCTTCCTTTTACAGTGTGATGAGTGATGATTCAAGAAGAAAAAAAAACTTATGTTTGGAGCCACATTTTGCTTTATGAAAGACATAAAATATCATTTATTCTTATTCCATGTTTTACGTACTTAATGGAAAAGTGTGGAAGATGTGGAGTTACAAAAAAATGTGAATCTCAGCGCTTAGTGATGTTTAATGATGGTCTGCAACCAGAAGAAATTTTTCGGATGGTTGATTATTACTTTTGCACAGTGATAATCTGATATTTGAATAATTTAAACGTTTGACGTGCAGCAGCTGTTATGCAGGAATGGAAGTGTCTGTGTTTGATCAAAACCTGGACAGGTTCAGATTGTCGCCTCTGGGCATTAACACGTCCGATGGATCAGCTTCTGACGGAGGCCTCTGTGCTGACACAGCCCGCTGCTAATCCGGCGTTAGCGTGGTAGCATTTCTGGTGGCGTCTCTCCCAGCTGGAGTAAATTCCTGTTCACACCTCTCAGATAAGCAGGCGAGAGCTGTGGCTTTAGCGACTTTCCTCCACGATTTTCACTGTAATTAACTCCATCTCTGAGATGAGGAGGAGGAGGCAGAAAGAAACAGCTCCACATTAGAAGACATTTACGTCAGTCATTTTATAAAACGATTACAGATGAATAAAGAAAATGCATTCAAGTAAAAGGTTTGGACACACTTTTTATTACATTTAATCGGAAAATGCAACTTTTGTGTATTTTTAATGCATTTTGTGCCAACTTCTGATTTTTTTATTCAGTCTAGAAGTTTCTTTTAGTCTTCTAAACTGCTTATCTGTAATGAACCAACAGGGCATGCCAGAGCCTGCTTTCAAGGCAAGAGGCAGGATACACCCCAAACAGGTCGCCAGTCTGTTGCTGTGAGGCCAATAAATTGGTCATTTGGTTTTTCCAAAACTGGCCAGACTTTTTTATGATAGTTTGAAATAAAATACAAATATGTTTGGATTGAGTCAATATCTCACTATAGCCTTTTCTCTTTCGTATTTTTTCACAAGCAAATTAACAAATTTAACAAAATATTGACACAACAGCATCACATCCAGGCCGGAACAAAGTCATTACTAATCTGCTGTGTGAATGATGAAATGTCTTGAATCGGAAAAAGCAGTAAATAAACAAGTTTGTGTGTGGTTTCAGTTTTGATTTTGGGGTTTATTTTTTATTTGTGGACACAATGGTGGAAAGTTGGGGTTTTTTTTTTTTTTTTTATGTAGTTTTTTATGTTGTTTTAGTTTTTCATCTGGAACCTTGACCAAAAAAAAAAAAAAAAACGTGTTCTCATATTCTGCATCTGATTCTCTTTCTGTTCCTTACACTGATGATCTGAAACTTTTCAGTCACCATGACAAAAACAAAAAAGGAACTGAGCCTCCTAAAGAACGTACACAAATATGAATTCTGCAGGGAACCAGCTGATGCTTTTTTTGGCCTTAGTACTGGTGAAGGAAATATAAACAGAATTTCCAGCAGCTTTAGGTCATCATCCTTGTTTCTGCAGCCCTCAGACCTCCTCACAGCCTCATGGATCAAATATTGCTCACTGCCTCAATATGCAGAAAAAATTTACCTGCTGTGGCCTTTCAAGGTTCACTCGAACAAATTCAATGATGAATGTCACCGTGAAATTTGTCTGCACCAATCAAGGCTATATCAAAGCTTGAATTGTTACCATTATTTGACTTCAGGAAAGTCACAGCCCCCATGCCCCCTTGCACTGGGGGGCAGGAGTGATGGACTCCCCCATCACTACTGTAGACTCTTTCCACTTCCTAGACACTACCATCACACAGGACCTAAAGTGGGAGCCGTCCATCAGCTCCCTGATCAAAAAGGCCCAACAGAGGATGTAATTTCTGCGGCAGCTGAAGAAAGCTAAGCTGCCCACCCAAATGTTGGTGCAGTTTTACACAGCCATCATCAAGTCCATCCTCACCTCCTCCATCACCGTGTGGTACGCTGGAGCCACAGCCAGGGACAAACATAGACTGCAGCGCATTGTGCGCTCCGCGGAGAAGGTGATTGGCTGCAGCCCTCCATCTCTCCATGACCTTTACCTCTCTGGGACTTGGTGGCGTGCAGGTCGGATAGCAGCTGTCCCTCCCCACCCTGGACATGGACTTTTGAGTGACTCCCCTCGGGCAGGAGGCTTCTTACCTTCTGCCGTTGGACTTATGAACAATTTATAAAACTAGTACCACAGCAAGTTCCTAGTCTCTGATCCTCTTCATTGACCAAGGCAATAAAAGCATTTCTGATTCTGATTCAATTCAATTTTATTTGTATAGCCCAAAAATACAGAATGTCCGTCTCAATGGGCTTCACAAGAAAAAGAGGAATGTATCAACACAAATACACAGCAAGAAAAATAACTAACAAATGCTAACTAAACAAGACTAGCACATTTATGCACTTAGACTCTCCTTCTCGGTGAGGAAAAACTCCTAAAAAACCCATCAGTGGGGAAAAAATAAGAAACCTCATGGGGATCCACGTGAAAGAGAGATCCCTCCCCCGGGACGAGCAAACAATGTGTCACAGATTATCGTTTAAATATTAGCTTAATCTAATCTACAGCTAAATATCTAAAGAAGTCAATGGATGTTCTTCATCCTGATGGAAACACGGGGGACTCCTCAGCCCGGAGATGTCCAGTACGGGGATGAGTAGATGTTCTTCATCCTGATGGAAACACTGGGGGACTCCTCAGCCCGGAGATGTCCAGAACGGGGATGAGTAGATGTTCTTCATGCTGATTAAAAATGTAAAACCCTACCAGATCACCTCAGGTATGATCATGCACCCAACAAGGAAATGAAAGACCCATTCAGAGAAAGAGGACACCCTGGACTGCTACTCATTGAGATCAGCACCCATCCTAGTATCCTAGTGAGTCTATTCCTCCACACCCCTTATCTGCTCCGATCTCCAATGCAGTGCACACTCAACCTTAACCAACAGCTTTTATTGTTGCTGTTAACTTAGAATAACTAAGAAAGAATAACCACAATAAAAACTGTCTTCCTCAGGAATTCATTCTTTTTATGTAACAACAACCTGAAGTTTATTTTTAAAAAAGTTCTTTATTCCCCGGTGGGATTTTAAAAGGAATCTGTAATCATATTCCTATCATGTGTGCACATGTTTTATTTGTTCTGTTGATGTCATAGTGTGGGCTCTAAGCCACAAGACCTGCTTTCTTCCTTGTTTTGATACACTAGAGCACACATTCCTTCAGCATGGAACTGTTTTAGCATGTACACATAGAAATTCAGTTGATCTGGATGGTATGAGGAGATTTCTCCCCATGTGTCTAATTTTGGTTCAGTTTGTTTCCAAAGTAAGTTTTAAATTTAGAAAGCCCGTGTGACTGTAACGAGCAGCTCTGGGATTTGTATCCTGAAGAGGGTGAAAGCAAGAAAAAGACTTTTCCTTTGAGGAGACACAACAGCTGATGTAGGACAGTAATCCCATAGGTCAACCCAGCACTCCATACACACAAACGCACATTTCCCCCATCCTCACTGCTTTCCCCTTTCCGCTATGGCAGCAAGGCTTTGCTCACACAACAAATTCACCAAGCGTTTTTCCCACGACACTTTGCTGGATGAAGAAGAAGAGGTTTGGGGGACCTGGGAGACCAGTTAGAGCAGCTAACCAACGTTCTCCCCCTGCTCTCCATTATGGCATTTCTTCTTGCAGACTTTCCCGCTGGACTCGTTTCTTCTCTGATTCTCAGCTCCGATGAGCATCAGTGCAGCTGGACGGGTGCCTAATGGACATCATGAAAGCAGACAGAACAGGACAGAAAGAAAACAAAAGCTAGAAGTCCTTTCGATGCTCTTCTGAGTCCCTTAGGGTTCCTCAAGACCAAAAAGTGCATATTTTTTTCTGCCACGCTCAAAGCAAATGCTGTAAAAACCCGATGGTTTATAGTTATTTTAATACTTCAAAATGTCACCAAGCTAAAGTTTTTGGTCTTCCGTTGGAAGCTGTTTTATTTAATTATCTAGCAACCACTGTTTATACTGTACATCCTTATTAAGAAAACACCAAATTTCTTGTTAAGGAAGACAAAGTTTTGATTTTGACTAATTATGGGATTTTGGCACCATTTATTTGGTAAGTCTTCTACTAGATCTAGTTATTTTTGTATTATTTTTATTTAATTTTAATATTGTCAAGATAACAAACTATGTATTAAATGTGTTTGTCACCATCCAGACAACATGCATGAATGAAGATGAACTGAAAACACCACAAACATGGCACCAAATTGGTTTATTTTTACTCAAAAGCCACTCTTGTTCTAATTTTTAATTGTTTGAATATCAACTGTGTTTCAGTGATGAGCCACAATTCAGAAGGCTGAACTGAACGGTCAGCATTAGAAAAAGAATAGAACAGCTTCATGACAATAGATCACGGAACTTGTATGAGGGTTATGTTGCCCACCAATTTTTCTCCCAACGTTCATCAACAATGTCTCATTTTTCAGCTCTGACTCACACTTGTGGACTTTATGAAAGATAAAACTTGATCTCTCGAATTAAACATATTTAATGTCATACTGTACAATTCAGATTTTTAGGATTATTTTTTGTTTTTACAAACTGTTCAGTTCTGGTATTTACCCTGATGAGAAGATAGAAAATAGAGAGCTACTTTATGGGTTTTTTTTTTTTTTTTTTTTTAATGAAACTTTAAATTTATCTCAAAATTTTTGTCATAAAAGGTGAAAAAGGCAAAAAAATAAATAAAAAAGGTTAAAAAATGCTGGACCGTTTCAAACAGAAAGGTGAACTTTATCTATTTCCAGGTGCTATTGAAGTGTGTGTGTGTGTGTGTGTGTGTGTGTGTGTGTGTGTGTGTGTGTGTGTGTGTGTGTGTGTGTGTGTGTGTGTGTGTGTGTGTGTGTGTGTTTTGTGCGTGTGCTAGAGCATGCGAAGGGACATTTAGGTAAATGTCTCCTTTTTCCTTTGTGTTTTATTTACCACATGAGGGACCAGTGCTGATAAAGGGTAAAAAAAAATGACTGTGTGCTTTGTGGTGTTTTCAGATTTCCCAGCAGAAGATCCATCTCTATGTTCTTTAATTAAACTGAACTTTTAATTTAATATCCTCCTAAATTTCACTATTCTTTCATCCATCTAACCCTAACTAAATACTCCTGACTCGGCTCTCTGTCGCCTGACAGCTTCCACACATGCTTGCTCCTGATTTGCTTCTGATCAGACTGCTGATTGAGCAGGGTCTAGGTGACATCCGGACGCTCTCGTCAGTGCGGACACATGAACAGGAAGTTTTACAGCTTCATTTGTCGCCAAGTACAAATAGGTGGAGATGCTTCTCCAGGCCCCCTCGGAGATTAATGGCACGGCAAATCATGGCTCATGTTACTGCGGCGACAGGCATTCCCCGGGCTGCTGCTCTTTTAAAAGCTGTATAATCCAAAGAAGCAGGGGGAGAGCAAATCGCTGGACCAGGACACCTAACAGCTGCATTAGCACCTGCCAGGCTGCTTCACGCCCACAGGACCCCCATCATCCACAATCACATCAGGTGGGGTTTTGTCGAGATGGATGATACTCCTGCTCCTTTTCAACAACTTCAAAGTCTTTAACGCAGGGGTGGGCAAACGATAATGGCTTCTAAATATGAGCTGTATTACAAGAAGACTTTGTTTGGTAGAGGCCGTGCCTATTCGCACTACCTGATGCTACATATAGATGTGTTGTTGTACCGCCTACCATGCCTCCCACCATGGGAGTAGTATCTTCCATGAATATAGTTTGTCTAAAAATTAACATGTATTGCTTATCAGCGACTGAATTTGGATGTATTTACATGTGAGAAAGCAAAGTTTCTTGGAGGAGCTGGGATGACCTTGTTTGGGAGGTTAGCGTTAGCATCTGATGCTAGCTCGTAACTCTGGCTGTTACTGTCAGTAACGTTTAGCTTTTTCTATCCCCATCTACAATTTTCTGGGATTTCAAAGTAATTATTATCAAGTCGTTGGCTCAGTTACTGTTACACAAGGTGATTTTCTTTTTTGTAGAGTAAAACGTTACAGAGCCATTGGGACATCTGGCAGGGGCAGTGATGTCATTTTCAAAATCCAGAATATGGGCGGTGTCTAGCGATGCATATTTAAAAACACTTTGCAAGCCAGTTCACTTGTGGAAAACATAACATGGACATGTAAAAAGTTTAAAAGAACGAGCTTCATTTTAAAAATGATAAAAACTACCTCACTTCACTTGTGCATTCTGGATGAAGCCCATTTGCAGCCAAAATGACTTTGTTGTGATAATGGCAGGACTGTTATCCTAAAGCTACATAAATATGCAATCCTCATAATCAATGAACACGAAATCAAAGCGTTTTTGTAACTCTTTGACAAACAACTGTGAGCCAGAGAAACTGAATAATTCTTATGAAACAGTTTGCCTTTAAAGCACATGTAGCACCTGGTTTGAAGCTATAAGGAAACACCAGTCGTCTGCCCACAGTGACCCACATGCATCTTAGACCCAGGCAGCTTGAGGTCCCAGACCAAAGCACAGTGGTGCAGGAGCTTCAGCTACCTGGATCCCACAAGCAAAACACAGACGTCACTATCTAACCTAAAAAGGGTTCTTTGTTTTCTTTGTTTCATAAGCTTCACTAAAACCTTTTCACTGCAGGTTAAATTTGCTCTGAATGCAGGAAAGAAAAATTTATCTGGAGGTTAAACGTTCCATCCGCCTCCCACACAGCAGCGGGTATGTGGAGGTCACTTTTCCTTCTCCACTCAGCGATCAGCAGCATAAACTCTGATTCATGGTTCTGAACCTCCCACCAGTTTGACTCAAAGTTCTGATTTTCATCTCTCCTCCTCCTCGTTTCCATCCGCAGTTCAGGTTTGGGCCAACAAGCCACAACAAGCTGCCGTTTATGACACTAATCAAAACAAATATGCTTACAGAGATCCAGTTAGGGAGGAATGATTGCTTTCCGAGAAGAAGTCAAACAAAGCACCGGTCCTAATGCAGAGCAATCTTAAAAACAACTGAGGAATAAATGCATTTAATTTGCTTCTAAATCAAATAAGTCTTAAATGAGAGCATTATTCTGCTGATGAATCTCCTCTGAGGAAGTGGAGATGCACTTGAGAAAACAAATGAGCATTCTGTAGCTCTGACAGCAGTGCAGCTCCAAGATGCTCACACACTAAAACCCTCCTCGCCTTCTCAGGTGAAACTAAAACACCAGCTTGTTCTGCAAGGTTAGAAAAAGAAAGCTCACGGCCAATCAGAGCCTCACTTTCAAGAGTCCTGGGATGTGCCCCACCCTTCAAAATCTGCTCTCTGATCAGTGAGGAGGAAGAGGGACGGAGACATCTCAGCCGGCTAATTAAAGAGGCACAATTCAAGTGGAACTGGTGGGCCAACAGACAGGTCAACAAGCCTCAAGGGGAGGACGTAAAGGCAAAGTCCAACAAAACAGAGACAACAGTCTAACCAACGCAGCAGTTTGTCAACCAGTTTAGGTTTGCCACAAATACTCAAAAGGATCCTTAAAATTGGCTTGATGTCTTATGTTTCTTAAAAACTTTTCTTAAAAACTAAAGTTAAAGTTTCTTAAAAACTTTAACATTTCTCTGTATTTCCGAACCACTGCAGTCATAATAAATACTGTACATATAAATAAATGCATAAATCCAGTTTTCAAACACATTTTCATTCTTTCTTCGAGTAAATGTTATTTGGGAAGATTTATATCAACATGTGACTTAAAATCAAGGTAAGATTACTAGCAATCAAGATTCCTAATACACAAAATTTGGCTACTTATTTTACCTGCGTAATGTGTCCAAATTCCTATTGTGTTGTTTGGTTGTCAGAAAAAAATGGCATGCACATCGGATGCAGATCAATGGATGTTTCGAAGTGGGGTGTCAACAGGGATCTTGCCAAATTGTCGGGATTTGGTTTCTGGGTTCATAAAACTCTCCTGCATTTTACACACCTGACGCAGGATGCAGTGAGCACCCGAAATGTCACACAATACACAAAATCAGCTTGCTAATTTGTATGAGGCTTTCAAATTTAATTGAGTTTACATTAAAAGTGGACACTTTTGTTGTCGGGTGTCGATCCAATGGAAAGACACCTTGATAAAGCAATGCAAGCTTCTATGGTTGCAGAACAAGAACAGAAATAGCAACAAGTTTTCAGAACAACAACTTTCTGCAGGCGGCATGTTGGCACAGAGGTTAAATCATCGCCCTCACAGCAAGAAGGTTCGAGTCTCGGGTGGGGCAAGGCTTGAAACAGTGGCCTTTCTGTATGGAGTTTGCATGTTCTCTCTGTGTACGCGAGGGTTTTCCTCTGGGTACTCCGTTTTCCTCCCACCCTCCAAAAGCATGCTCTTTAGGTTGATTGGCCACTATAAAATTGCCTCCAGGAATGAGTGTGTATATGTGGATGGTTGTCTACGTGTGTGGCCCCGCAACAGACTGGCAACCCGTTAGGAGTGTACCCTGCCTCTCCCCTTAATTCATCTGGATTAAACTCCGGCACCCCTTGTGATCTTGCTTAAAACTGCAGGCTGCAAATCTTGCGTTACTTGTGCGTGATGTGATGTGCCGATCGGCTACCCTGTTTAGTAAGATAATCGGGACCAGTGAAAATGTTGTTGCTTCATAACACCAGATGGCGCTCGTGACTACCAGTAGGCGACATGGATTCCAATGTTAATCACAGGCGAAATTACGATATGTTGATTCATCTAAAAACAGATTCGCCAGAGTGGCTAATTATGCAGAATTTCAATTAGCCACACTAAAATAAATTTCACATTTGCGAACATGTCGAACAGTTAGCGTGAGCCCTGAAAAGGTAATATTGTCAATCTGGTAAGAAACATTAACCTGACACTGTGGCAGCGTAAACAGCTCTGAGACCATAGAGAATTCCAGGTAAACAACAATTGTCTGGTTGGGGTTAAATAAATTTTATTTAGGATGAATACAAGTGCAGCTGAGTGTTCCTAATCCAGTGTCTTATGGTCATTTTCAAAGCAAGATTTAGTGTTGCTGCCTTTATGACTCCCAGCTGGAAACTGGTTGTAAATTCCTCTGAATGGATGCAGGCTTTTCCCGTGTTGATGGACCCTGCTGCTGTAACATGGCAGCAGATTTGTGATTAAACAGCCACTTTGTCACATGAGAAGGACACGCTGCATCAATACGAGAGCTCATGGAGGCCCGGCGGAGACTTCATCACAACGGCTTCAGAAATGGAAATGGGTTATTTACTGGTTGCCAGTCATACCACGAAGACCACCACACTGTATTTTCCACACCCAATGCTATTATTATTTTTGTTTACTTTTTATTCATTTTGACAGATTGCCTGAGCTGCAAATTTTTAGCTGCCACTCATTAGTAAATGTGAAGCACAGTGGGTGTGATGGTTATTATTTCCAGTCAACAGGATGGATCATTTATGAAGAGAAACTAAGTCGAAAACTTGCAGGTTTCAAACGTAAAACTGGTCAGAGCAGATGTTAGAATCATCAAGAAAAAAATGACCAGAGTCATTCAGGCAGGAGCCGAGCAAAACGAAGATAGCGGGTCATTTCACAGATTCATAATCACAACTCTCAAGTCAACCTAAGTGAGAGGGTAAGAAAAGAAAAATGACTAACAGTGCAGAGAAATACGAAAAGAAAACTGGAAAGGTCTGAAAAATGGAAGCTAGGAAAAAATCTAACCACTTTAGATTCATAAAAATGAAAAAATATGAAATTCAAATCCAAATAGAAATTGTTTTTCTTCCCATTGTGATCTGTATTTAGTTGTGTCTGCTTGCTTTGAAGTCACATCTTGTGCAAAATCAACTTTTCTGGCATTTTTACCGTTTTAGAGTGAAGTGTTGGCCTTATCACCAAAATTGTTTTTAAAATAATTTAGCAGTTCTCAACAAATTGTATTACTATTTCTGTCTGCAAAACTTTGGATAGATCAAAAGTAGCAAAAATTGAACAAATATGGGATGGAATATTACTGCTTCAAAAATGTAACTAATTTACACTACTTCAAGTTACTTGTAGCCAATCAAACATGCATTATTTTAATTTATTTATA
This sequence comes from Neostethus bicornis, assembly GCA_902685375.1. NCBI lineage: Eukaryota > Metazoa > Chordata > Actinopteri > Atheriniformes > Phallostethidae > Neostethus > Neostethus bicornis. The sequence continues at coordinate 4,086,970 of CACRXE010000076.1, read as the reverse complement.
ATACTAATCCTTTCAATTCCATTCCATCGTTTCCGCTTGTCCGGGCTGGGTTGTGGGGGCAACAGCCTCAGACGGTAAGTCCAAGCTTCTCTAACAATAGCTGCATCCAGAAGGATCCGGAGGGAACGATACCGAGTCGTTCTTTATCAAGCTGTGACACATAGTCTCTCCAGTAGGTCCAGGGTCTGCCTCTAGTATCCTCCCGGTGGAACATGGCCGAAACACCTCATCAATGAGGCATCCTGACCAGATCCCCGAACCACCCCATCTGGCACCTCTAGGCCTGGAGTAGGTGCGGCTGGACACCGAGCTCTTCCCGGATGGCAGAGCTCCTCACCCAATCTCTGAGTGAGAGGCCAGCCACCCTGTGGAGGACGCTCATTTCGGCCGCTTGTGTCCGCGATCTCATTCTTTCGGTCACCACCCACAGCTGGTGACCATCAGTGAGGGTAGGAACGTAGATCGACTTGTAAATCAAGAGCTTTGCTTTTCGGCTCAGCTCTTTCTTTACCACGAAGGATCTATGCAGCGTTCGAGTTATTGCAGATGCTGCACCGATCTGTCTGTCGATCTCCCGCACCATTCTTCCCCACTCGTGAACAAGACAATACTAATCCTGCATTGCAAATAACATTTCTACTTGATTGCAGATATCAATTATCAAAGTTCACATGAAATAGTGTTATGCAGTGAATAGATCTGCTTGAAACTTTTTTTCTGTTTTCAGAGGAAGGCCTGCCTCTAATATTCACATTTGGTCATAATAACACAGTCAAACTGTGGGAAAAAAAAGTGCTTTTTCTTATGAAAGGAACTATCTGAAAGCTGGACGATGGTGGGAAACTTTCCCTATAATTTGCTACTTTCACTTCTCTCTGATACATTTCTCATCTCTGCTTGTTTTCTGCACATCATTTTTCCTGAGGAGCACCCAGAGCTCCCTCAGCTGCACCTCCTTCATGTTCTGGTTGTCGAAGGTGTTTTGCCAGAGGCGCAAGCTTCCCACTCGGCTGGTTTCTGCTGGAAGACGAGAGGAGGATCAGGTTTTGACATGAAGCTTTAAGCAGGCAGAGATTGTATTTTACCTGCAGCAGAGTCTCATGTTTGTTTTATGAACGGAGCGAGTGTCCAGCCGCCAGGTGAATACCATGAATGTTTCAGGCACATGTTTATCGATTGATCCTAACTCCCATCCTGACATCAGCAGAACGCATGCAGTACGTCAGTTGTTCAGAAAGCAGCCCTGAAGATATGAATCTGTCTTACTTTTCATTCTGAACACTGATTCATAGTGAAGAAGACAAGATGAAGGTTGCTTCTGTTTCTCTATGAGCAGCTCACATAATTCCTCATCCAATTTGCTCGGTACAAATCAGCTCAACTGGGCTTCATGCCCGGCCCTAAAATCACGTTTCCTTGAAATTAGACACACCAGAGGCTTCACATTTGATCAAAAATATCTTTTTTTTTCTTCTTTTCATTCATCCAGCGTTCATTTTGGCTTACCTTAAATACTAAACTTCTGGGAGTGAAATACATTTGATAATCGAAAGCATTATTACTTTGCATGTTGATTTCAACTACCAACATGAAACATGTAAAACCTTAAAAAATATTTTGAACCCTGCACTTTAAAAATGTTTCAACTGAACAAAATAGGAATGAAAATAATATATATGTATACTGAGAAAAATCCAATAAAGATGTCCTGATGTGAAGTTAACATGATATTTCAGAAATAATTTTGCAAAGATGATAAAGAATGTACTTTATTATTTTTTTTCTGACGTTACTAAGCATCAGCAAATGCTTCCCTTAAAAGCCATTGACAAAGTAAATGGTATAGTGTTTGAGCTTTATATAGGATTTTCTGCATTTTATTACAAAACTTGACAAAACATAACATCGATACAGAAAGAAAACACCTTGCTAAAGTTGGAGTGTCATGTTTCTGTAGATGGTTCTAATCTACATACACATACTCCTGCCTGCAAAACGTAAGATAGATCCTACATTTATCAAGTAACTGCAGCAGGTGGAGTATTTTGTTGCATTGTTTTTATAGTTTTATTCTGCAAGTTTTAATTGTCTTCATTATTTTATCTACTTCACCTGCTACTAAGAAGTGGTGCAGTCCCTGATTGCTTAATAAGGGGCAACTGGGGGTAGAAAGAGGAGGAGAGCCAGAGCAGAAGCGGCAGCCGAGACACACAGTGGGGAGCCCTCCTGTTAAAATATGTGCTGGTGGGGTGTTAGCCTGCACATCACTGTGTGGTGAGGGCCCCCCCTGCAAAGAGCCACAGGGTGTCCTTCATGGATCCCACTGGCCAAGAAGGTTCCCAGAGTCGGTGGTCCAGACAACTGAGCCCGAAAGGGCTAAACCCCAACATGTGAACTCTTTTTTTAAGGACTGCCATTTTAGTATATTTTAATACAAAACAGTTTGTATGGTCTCTGCCTCCGCTTCCCTGGTGCTCCCCGCCTGTTCCTGGACCAGCGGTCTGGTCACATAAACATAAAAAAGCATAACATTTTGATCAGCATATGTCTGAGGTTTTTATTTTTTGGAGTAACCAAAATGTCAGTCTGAAATATTTTCCCATCTCACGCAAAGTAATTATTTTATTATTGTTTATGATGCACATAAACAACTTCAATTTGGATTTTGAAAAATTTCTTACACAATAGAATGTCACTGATTTATGAAGCTTCTTCACAGACAAAGAAATATAAAAGCCTGACTATTGCTCACATCCTTGTCTGTCTGAAACAGCACAGGCTTTGTCAACAATATTTCTCACATGTCCTCAGCAAACCGCTCATTTTCTGCCCAACTCATAGTTGATGCATGCGTGAAATGCTTGCTGCACAGTGTTATTAGTGTACGAAACAAAAAGAAACTTGACTTGAAATTGTGACATTGACCAATGTTGTAGAAATCAAAAGCAAAAAGAATTTTTTGGGAAATTTCTGGTGGCTTTTATGTAGAGAAAAAAATATTGTGTTGTGTTTGGGGATTTAGGACAACTTTGATTCCATCTAGTAGTAGGATGATATGTAGCTTCAATGTCATTGTCAAAACAAAATTGGAAAAATTGGGAGGTTTCACAATTATTTGCCTGTATGAATGTGCCACCAAAACCAAAATAATAGAAGATAACAGATGCCCGGAGATGAAAAAATACGGGTTTAGGCTGTGTTGTTCTTCAAAACAGCCGTCTTATATCGTTCTTACAAATTTCCTCGAGACAATACTGAATCACATCCCACATCCATCACAGCTCGTGAGTTCATAGGGAAATTTTACATATACCGGTATCTTGCCTGCGATTGATTTACAATCACCTCCTATTTCCATGAAATTGAAAAATGTCTCAAATTTAACTGTTATCAGATTTTGATGTGTTGCTAGATTTTGATGTGTTGTTTTTGACATAATTATATGTTTTGGTTTACCCTGTAAAATTTTTTTAATGCATTTAAATGACAAAATAAGTGAGAGTGGTGTAATAGTGGTCGAAAGGAGGGCGGAGCAGGTAACACCTTCAGAGACACTTCTGCTTGAACAAAGATTGATGAGTGGGGTTAAATTTTTCAGCCCGTGTCCCCCTCTTAGCCTCCCACTCATCCAACTTTTACTGTGACATTTTCATCGCCTTGCAAATGTCAAATGGATTTCTGCTGGCCGGGTCTTTAAGTGGGTTTCTTCATTTTTTGACGTAGTTTCTGGATCATCAGGCTGTTGGTAAGAGGCTCATCTCTATTCGGAGCACCGCACCTGTTCAGGTAACAGGTTTTAATACTCAAAAAAAGGAAAACACCGAAACTCCTCCTGCTGCTGGAGCATGAAGGCTAAATTGGATACAACAGGAGGCGATGTTTTAAAAGGACACCGAACAAAACAAGAGCCAATAAAACCTCTTAAAGGATCGCAACTTCATCTGTTTTTAGATGATGGTTGAAGTTGTGATATCCCCCTGGTGATAGAAAATTTAGTTCAAAACATGACAAATGTCATGTCCACCTTAGAGTTGATCCTGGTTGAGTAAATTCGTCCAGCAATACTTTACATACAGATCACCATTCTGTCATAATGCCGGACAGAATAAGAAAACAAAAACACGTGACCATCAGGTGCTTTCAGGATGTTTTTTTAATGACAAAGAAAGTAGAAGAATTATGGAGTCTGGAAGTTAAGCAGCTTGTGGAAGTCTGCCAAGTGAAGTGTTGCAGAAAACTGTGACCAACTCATTCCTCGTGTTCTCTGTAAATTTCATTGTGAATGTTTAGGAATGCTGCAAAATGAAAATGTCACTGATGTCCTAAACCTGTTTTATGTACTGCAGATACAAAAGGAGGAAAGCAGTGGAAATGATCGTCGTTATTGTAGCAAGAAAAGGTGTTGGACAAAGTTTAGAACCTCCATATTTTAAAATAAAATACAGAACAGAGGAGTGAGACGTAGACATTTGTCAGAAGATATTATCTCAATGGGTGTTTTTGGAAACAACAACAGAAGGTTTGGATTTAAATGATGTCAAGGATCAACTCTTCTTTTTTTAAATTATTCATTAAATTAGCAGTTTTGTTTGATTTTAGTCCCAACAAATACATGTTTGTTTCTACTGTTTAAAAGCTTAAAATCTGATTGGAAAAAAAAAAAAAAGAATTTTTTTCTGTATTCAAATTAATCATTCAAGCAGAGGCTGCACAGTAGTGCAATGGATAGCACATGGGCCTCACAAGAAGAAGGTCCGGAGTTTGAGTCGCAGAGTGGGGCGAGGCTTGAAACACCACCACGCAAACTATGTGGAGTTTGCATGTTCTCCCCATGTATGCATGGGGTATTCCCGTTTCCTCCTACCGTCCAAAAACATGCATGTTTGGTTGATTGGCCTTTCTGAAATTGCTCCTAGTAGTGTGTCTGTGGATAGTTATGTGTTTTGGCCCCACAACAGACTGGTGACCTGTTCAGGTTGTACCCTGCCTCTTGCCTGAAATCAGCCAGGATAGGCTACAGCAGCCATGCAACCCCATTAGGGATGAAATTAATTATTTTAGCTGTGTACCACACTTAAACTCACATTGAGAGTTTTGGAGGAAAGAAACTAAAACTAAGTGAGCTCTTGATCCTTCGGATTATGCTGGTTGGTTTTTTTTTTTTTTCTTCTTTCACTTTGAGACATTTTAACATACTTTGTAAAATGGATTTTCTTCACAAAGTGATGTTTCGCACAGAAACTGCTGTTCTCACGCAGTGTTTACGTGTGAGGGCACCAATCGGAAGCAGAGCAGACTTCTCCTAGGCAGAACACATGATGTAACCGTGTGAAAGTGCAGAACTGAGCTGCGAGGGGTCCCTTTGATTTGCATGTGAGATAATCTGCGAGTCGCCTTTCCTCTCTGTTTCAGTCAGATCAAAGAACACGTCACTGTCGTCTGTATATCAGCTGATCTGAGCCGACCTCGAGGCTTCTCGCAGCGCCACTGTTTCATGTTCACAAGTTCATCAAAGCAGCAGGGAAATCACAGCAGAGCTAATTACAGCGCCTCAGACACGTTTCACTGCCATTGACCTTATTGGATTTTTCCGCTGGCTTCATGTTTGACAAAAGTATGAAGGCTGCTGAGCTTCCTGGATCTCCTTCACGCCTGTTGATCCTCTTTGTTTATGTAGCCTCGGGGTTAATGCAGAAACTGTAGAAAACAGGCGTTATCGTGGCTCATCCTCATACTCACTTCAAAGTGGGAACAAAACAGTCAATTTTCCCAATCCCTGATGCTGCTGCTACTGCACTTTCTACAGATTTGCCGTCATCGCTTCAACACAAGAACAAAATACACATACAATCCACCTTCTAGGCTCCACCAAGTGAGGTGTGCAGACGATTTTCTATTAAAGTATGATGATACTATTGTAATGTTTCATCTGCCTGTGTCGTGGTCCTCTTGCTTGTCGCCAGGGGGAGCCCTGGACCTTCCTCATCACCCTGATTAGGGACACTTGAGATTGATTTCTGATGCCACACACCTGTAGTTCCCTGCTGCAGTTTAAGGGCAATCACCCCAGACTTCCACATCGGGTCATCATCAACTTCACCATCCTCCCTGACAATGAGTTACATCCTGAAACTTCGTTGTATAATCTTTTTACCCTGAGTTAATCCTGTGCCCTTTGCCTTACAGACTTACCTGAATTGTGTTCAATAAACCTTGTTTTGATGTCCTGCATTTGGGTCCTCCTCCTTCAACCTCAAAACAGTCTACGTGGAAAGTGTTTGATTAGTCGAGAAAAGAAGAAGCACCGGAAAAATAATCCAACCAAACTGTAATAGTATTTCCTGACCCTCTAATCCTTACTTTAAATGTTATGGGTTTATTTTCATAAATCACAACAGTCATTTCACCACACTTTCCCAGCTAGATAATCGGGATCCAGCTGTAGCTCATTCACTTCAGTCCAGTTTCAAATAATGTGTGTTTTGTTTTCCCCCATTTTCGTAGAAAGTTTTATTATTTCACGGCAACAAATAACGCAAACCAGGAAATGGGTGGCCTATGCGCATGGGCTATACCGTGGGTACAACACCACTTGGGCCTTTTCACTGTCAAACTAATAAAGGGGTGGACAAAAGGAATGTAAAGTCAGCTTTGACCAAAGGTGACCAATTCAGTCACCATTTTTGCCAATTCAATAGGTGCCACATTAAATCTTTGGAGCCAGAAATATGCAGTCACTGGTGTAGCCTGGGTTTTCCAGCAACCACCTCATACACAAACAGCTTGCTACATTGTTTAACAAAAACTGTAAATCTGATTGGACAGTTATTCACTTAGATAATTAAGATAACAGATCCAGACTGGTTATTGTGACTAACAATAGTAGCTGTCAATTTTCAAATGCAACTTTACAAGTGCTGGATAGGATAGAGATGCAGTTTTCTAGCAAGGACTTCTTATGTGGCACGCATGGGATACCAGCCTTTTGTGTTTACAGTCATGCCCTGATTTTATTCTTTCTAGGAAAAAACAAAATGAAAGTTTCTTGGAGGTTGAGATGAATAAGTTTGAGCAAAGTGCTGAGTTTATTTAACTCTTTTCTTCTCCTGGAAAGCTTCTAAAAATGTTTTCTGTCAGGCAGACCTCCGTCACTCCAAACCGTGATCACACACGTGCCACGTTGATTAAACTTCCACGTGAAGATTCTGAAAAAGAAAGCAGCTCTGCAGCTGATCCCCCATCCAGATGGTGCAAAATTGGATGGCTCTTTTGTTTTTCGCCACTGTGCAAAATAAATCCTAAAATTTGAGTAGAATCAAACAAGCATTTTGTTCAATTTTATAAAAGAAACAGTGAACTACTCATTTTTTTTTATTTAGAAAATGCAAAAAAAATACTAAAAACTCTTGATTGTAAAAGTGAAAGCATTTAATACGAATGTCACAAAAAATGTAACAAAAACATCATGCAAGTTGTCCAATGAAATTGGAAACAAAGTTTCAACAATTTATATGTTTTAATGGAATTTTCTATATAAAAAAAAAATGCCAAAAAGACAACATCCTCTACCTGGTTTCATATTTTGGGAGCGTGCAGGTGTGTGTCGGGTTTGAAATCAGCCTTCAACAAAAGTTTATTAAGGATGGATTGATAAAAGCAATCCATTTCCTAAATATCTCTCATTGTTGGATTGTAATGCATTTTCTGTCCTACATGGACGGCTGTATCTACAGATCCTTGAGTCTGTTTTTATGTCCCATGAATGAAAAGGTTCAGGAATGTCATCAGAATACCAGGGAGTGGTATGGAGGTCATCATTCTTGAGTAGGAGGTCACTATTTCCTGTGCTTACATGAAACATTTTTTAATCTGATCAAATATGCAGAAGAAAAATCTTTTGAAAGCATTTAAACGGACCAGCCTCATTTGTAAAGATAACATTCTATAAAATTGAAATTCTAACCAGTTTGTACTTACGTCCCTTTTGGATTTGTTCTGATCATTTCTGTGGTGAATGATGTTTCTGAACATGCTCCGACCTTTTGAGAGACATAAGAAAACAGGGGGAAAGATGAAAGAGGTCAATTGAGTTTCAGGACAGATTATGAATTTTTTAATGAAAGTAGAACTGTTATAAATCATAAGATTTCAGAAGTGCTGTTTAATAAACTGGTTTGTGAATGTTTTTTTTTTTATCAGATTATTTGGCCTCTGAAAGATTTCAGTCGGTAATCTTCATCTAAGTTTCTTTTGGCCCAAAACATAGCTGACTGAGATAGTACTTTTTTTGTTCATAAAGAGGAACAAACATGTAGAAAAGCTATTTCTTTAATGTGTTGGTAAAAAGCTTTTAAAACTTTTTTCTTTACCAACTTATCTAAACCATAATCTCTTTTTTGTGGGTTCTGCCATTTACTGGATCTGAGCAAATCTGACCCTAATTTGACTATTGCGTTACTTTTATGATGTATAAATTAAGTCGGCAGGCAGACCAAATAAGACCCATGTCCAACCATTTAGTAACAGAAATATTCGATTTGCTCAGATCCAGTCGGATTCAGTTCAGATCTTGTAACTTGCAAGGCCCGTTTTTTTTTGTTGTTGTTTTGTTTTGATATTAAATTTGGGCTAATTTACTTTGTTAACCTCACTGTTTTGTATTTTCTACAAATGAAAAAAAATAATGAAAAAATTAGAAATAAAACTTTCAAGAAACTTGTAAGAACTTCACAACAAATCACAACTTCACAACGTCACAACAAATTAAAGTAATTGTTATAAAGTTTTAGTGTCTGTAAACAAGTGATTGCAATGGTTTTATTGTAAAAAAAAAAAATAATAATCCATCATATCATCACAGATGCACAGATCCTGAATCTGTAAAAACTGTTGTGGATTAAAATACCAGCGCATCAGCAATTTCTGATACACTCAACCCAACAACCATGTCAAAAATATTATCAGGGGTGGATCTGGGCTTTTGGTCCACAAAAAAAAAAAGAAGAACGGAAAGGGGACTAGCTATTCCCTTGCAGGACCAGCGAATGGGCCACCAAAATGCAGAAAAATTACTCTTATTTTTCAAAATGTTCTGGTAGGGAATGTCCTCAAGTTCCCCTATACTGGCTTTGTCAATGACCTCACGCCCCCGTCCCCTTTAAAAAATCCTCGATCCGCCCCTGATTATGTAGGTATTTTTCTTCTTTATTTTTATAATTTGTATGGAATCAAACATTTTTCTTGCTGATTTGCCACCATGTGGCTGATAAAATATTTGTATTAACATGTAGATCAATCAGTAAGTGTTAAATTACGCTGTAATGACTTAGTTAATAATTCCTCCTTCAAATAGTGTCACACAAACTAAGGAAACTCCAATTTGGTGTCTGCCTGGTTGGTTCATTCCGAGGGATTTATTTTATTGCATCTCTGTGCTTGGACTACTTGTGAGCTTCTGTTTTCTCTCTTCTTCACTTTGCCCAGTTTTAGCTGACAGTGCTGCTAACCTTTGGCAGTAAACATTGATGTGAGCCTTTTAGCAGCGGGAATATCACTCTGAATCTCGTTTTCGTCTTACTGATTCCATTTATCTCAGCACATTGTAAACTTTTTACTGCCGACTTGCAGAAGAAAAGACTTTACAAACCTGTAGACTTGTCTGAGCTCATCGTAAAGAAAGCAAGCCCACCCTGCCGAGGTTTGGTGTGTAAAAGGATTTCAGATAATGGGGCATAAAGATCAAAGCAGCTTATTTTCCAGTGCTCATAAGTCAACCCAAAGTACATTTCATTACTCTGCCATCAAAAAATAAATGAAGGGCCTATTTGTTCAGGAAGACCGTTTTGTTGAGAACTCTTGTGGACGATTAATCACTTTCTACCACCTGAAATTAATCAAAAAGAAATTCAATAACTTCCATTATGATGATCAGATAGAATAAAAGCAAAACGAGAAACCTCAAAATGGTCTGAATACCATATTCTGAAAAGTGTAAGTCACTGAAAAAGAAACTTGAAAATCTTATTTAGTCATTTTAAAACACAGCAAGATTTCTCTGAGCCACTACATCTTCCTCACTATTCTTATTTTGTCCTTTAGAATAACCCTAAGCAATGATTCATGTTGCCACTGAGCCGTGCACCTTGTTTTTCTCCTGTTTTTGATAAAGCATATCTGAGAAATTTTCCATATGTGGATATAAGAGCTCATCAGACGGTGTCGACGTGGCAGCAGCCGCCATCTGACTCCCGGCGGCCGAGCACGAGCAAATATCTATCAGCCTCCGCAGCAGCTCGCTGTAAATCAGCATGTGGCGGAAACATATTTCCTCCTGCTCACAGCCGCCTGCGAGGGGCACCGAGACGCAAACTTATAATGTATGACTGTTTGTGTGGCGGAGATTTGAAAACAACTCCAAACTGTCAAATGACCTGCATCAGTAGGAAAAAAATGAAAACAAACGACGAGGTAAATAAGCTGAAAATATGAAATCCAGGGCTCATAGATCTTCAGCAGAGAGAGACGCTGCTCAGGTGTGACTTCCTGTGGGTGACACAAATGAAAAATGAACCAGTAGAGGGAGGGGAAGAAGAGCTGGAAAGAGAAGCTATGATGAAGAGGAGATCTTTAGAAAGAACATATGTTTCTTTCAGTTAGCCGCTCTGACCTTTTACATCTTTTCCCTTAATCTCTAACAATGTTTGGATGTCAGAACGAGAAACGATAAGAAGCTGCAGCTGCTTTCTGGTTAGGCTTAGTGGGTTGTACTGAAGCTGCTCCTGATGAAGGTTTGATCATGAAACTGAGCATGGATCTCAACCGCATCCTCTAGACAGCTGTTAAGAACATCCAACTTCTTTGGCCCACTCACCCACTATCATCAAATTTCTCAATTAAAGGTTAACTTTAATTCTTGTAAAATTCTTAAGGAGACTGTTATTTGTGCACCCAAATAGGCACACCCACACAAAATGAGTTGAGATGACATTGTTAAACAAATTAAACGTCAGACTTGGTGGGCTCCTGGTCAGACTATGGAAGACACACCACTAAAATGATTGCCCCTCCTTCCTCGGCTTTATCTAGGTCTTTTTCTGGCCTAACCCGGAATCCTAACACTTGGTCTCTATTCAATTTTCCTGATGTTTGCACCTGTGTCTTGTTTTCCCCATGTTACATAGATTCTCGTGTCATTCTAGGGCTCAAAGATTTGTCCTGTTCACGCCTGGTCTTACCAAGCCTGTCCAGGTCCCAAAACCCAAGACCTCCCTGTAGCTCTTTCCGGACCTCTTCCGGACCAATCCTGAGGTGAAACTTTAAAGATTGTGTTTTTCGATTACCCAAATATTTGCTTCCCTAATGGAGGGATCCTGTAACGTAAAAATCTTCAAAAATTACCAAAGGATGCCTGAAAAGCAACCTGAATTTAACACTAACAATTCAGTTTTTTCGACCTGAAGGAACAAATCATTTTGTTCAGTCAGGGATATCAATAGATTACGGGTGTACCCTGCCTTTTGTCTTTTGACTAAAGACATTCCGTCTAACTCTTTGAGTCAGTCAAAGAGTTCAGAAAATTAGTCAGTCACCTTCTTCACCGCCAATCCCTTTCAGGGTTGTGGGGGTTGCCGGAGCCCATTCCGGCTGAGTCAAGGCGAGGGGATGGGTACACCCTGAAGAGGTCACCAGTCCGTCGCAGGGCAACACTCATACATGCATACACACTCAATCCTAGGGCCAATCAACCTAACACACATTTTTTCGGAGGATGGGAGGAAACCAGAGTACCCAGAGAAAACCCATGCAGGGAGGACATGCAAACTCCACACAGAAAGGCCAGCGTTCCAAGCCTCGTCCCCACCCAGGACTTGAACTCACAACCTTCTTGCTGTTAGACCACTGTACTACCCACTGTACCGCCATCCCGCCACCATCCCAGTTCAGAAGATGGATTTGCGATACTTTTTTCAAAAAAGTTGATTTATAACATCTTTAACAACTTTTCCCACAAAAAAGTTTCAAACCAGTCAAACATCCAGTTATAAACTATTTATAATGAGAGGCTTTTATTTCTAGGGAGGTGTTTTGTTGAGTCTTGACTTTTTTGACACTCTTCGATTCAACCCTCTCGATATGTTGTATTTATTTGATTTTGTAGGTTTTTTGACAGGTAGAGAAATTATGTGTAAAGAAATAACCCAATTTCACCATACTGTATATTTTCTTTAATTTTAGCCTTGTTGTTGGAACGTTGTGCCAGTTTAAACGTGAGACAAATTGCAGCCAATTTAATTAAGTCTTGTCTTGTTAAAGCTGGGGTTTTAGTTTGTCGTGAACAAAAATAGTTAATAAAAGAAAAAGAGTGGCTTTCGAGGTAAAATCTTTGATGCTTTCTAACAGAGCAGATACAGACCTCTCTTTCTCTGTCGCTGCAGTTAGCTTTAATAATTACTAATCATTACTGTGCAACTAAGTTTCTTGCAGCATGTGAAGCGTTTCTTTGTGGGGTTTTAAAAGGTGATATTTGTGGATGTCCACGCTCTGATGGTTATGAAAGTCTAGAAAAAGTTCTCTCTTAAAAGTAAACTTTAAGAAGAATGAACCCTGCAGGATCACTTCTCACACACTGACGGAGACAAAGCAACTAAAACCAGGAGAATCTTCAGAAAAGGGGTTTTCACATTTTCTGTAAAAACCAGCATTAAAATCCTGAAAACTGATGGAATTAACAATAAAACTGCGATGGATTTGATAATTATTTACAGTATAGGAATGAGAAAACAATAAAGTTGAAATCTATGGTTTCTTTCAACTCTTGAACTTAATCTGCGTTTGCTCCACAAATCTTTATATGACAATTTGGGATTACAATGAAATCTGAATGTTTTTAAAAAAACTCAAATTCAACTAAATTTCCAAAGAAAAGTATAATCTGGGCGCAGTGGTACAGTGGTTAGCACAGTGGACTCACACCAAGAAGGTCAGGGTTTGAATCCTGGGTGGGGACGAGGCTTGAAATGGTGGAGTTTGCATGTTCTACTTGTGTACGTGTGGGTTTTCTTCGGGTTCTTGTTTCCTCTCACCCTCCAAAAACATGCATGTTAGGTTGACTGGCTGCTATGAAATTGCCCCTAGGAATGATTTTGTGTGTGTGTGTGTGTGTGTGTGGCCCTGCGACAGACTGGCGACCTGTTCAGGGTATACCCTGCCTCTTGCTTTGAATCGTCCGGGACAGGCTCCTGTACCCCCGTAACCACGTTGGAGATAAGCGGTTCAGACAAAGTATAATCTGTTTAAAAAAAAACTTCTTCGTTCAAAAAGAAGATTTTAGAACTTTAATTCAACCCTGACAATAAAGTATTAGTTATATTTGTAAAAATATATTTTTCATCACCACCACAGTTCCCAATCTGACTAAACTTCCTGGTATTATTTGGCAGAATACTTTTACTTTGGTTTTACAGATGTATTGTTTCCATTTTTATTCTCATTAAAATCGCAGGAGAAGATGAGCTCTTTTCTTTTCTCTTCTCTGGCACGTTGAAGTGGAATTACACCTTGCTGCTGCTGCTTTTCTTCTGGGTCCTTTCATGGATCTCAGCTCCTGCTACAGCAGGGTGGCAGATTATTAATCAGATTCATAAATAATAAAGGATGGCAGCGGGGCCCCCGGGCACTAGGGCCACTGCTTCATCCACAGCGAAGAGAAATGATGGAGGATAATGCAAGGAGAACAATATTAACACAAAGCCAGCTGGATTTATCCAAAGTCTGCTTACAGTCCACCCGAGGAGGACCGTCCTAATTAAACCTGAGCTGGTTAATATTCTGTGTGTGGCTCAGGACGCCGGGAGGAATTAGCATAAGGCTAATCTCTCTCATTTGGTGTGTTTAACTGTGCACGGCTCACCTGCAGAACAAGAGAAAGAAGAGAGTTTTAAGTTAGTGTCACATGTGACCACTGCAGTGGGAGATTCTGAGGAGTTAAGACCTTCAAAAGCTGAAATTATGCATGAATGTCTCTTCTCTAAATCCACTAAACTGTTTTTACTCTTCCAAAATAAAAAATTGGAACTATAACTTCTCAGAAGAAAGTCTGACAAAAAAAAAAATCAGTAAACTGCATTATTAACTGTTTGTGGTCACGTGGTTTCCGCTGAAGTCAATCTTTAATATTTTTTTATTTTATTTTTTAAATCGGACCCCTAAAATAAGATTTTTTCTAGAAAAAAAAATTACAACGGACTAGATTTTCAATCACAATATTATTTAGAAATTTTCTGCTCATTTTTTTGTTGTTGTTTTCATATAGCTTCTTTTCTTCTTCCGAACCACTTATCCCTAATAGGGTTGCGGCGTTCCTGGTGGCTATCCCAGCAGTTTTAAGGCCAGAGGCAGGCTACACCCCAAACAGGTCACCAGTCGGTAGCAGGGTTACATGTACACAACCATCCACAAACACACTCATTCCTACGGGCGATTTCATAGCGGCCAATCAACCTAACATCCATATTTTTTGAGCGTGGGAGGAAACTGGAGTACCCGCAAGAAACTCACGCATTCACGGGGAGAACATGCAACTCCACACAGAAAGGCCAGTTTTCCAAGCCTCGTCCCACCCAGGATTTGATTTCTGATCTTCTTGCTTTGAGAATTTCTTCAACCTAGTTATCACACAGACCTCAACCCTTGATTATTAATACAGTTAGTGATGTAGAGCAGGCAGAGGCATAGTCTTGCTCCTCATCTTAGTTCTTTAGTGTGAGGAAAACCTGGATCAAAATTACACAGAAATGATCTCTTCTCCCCATGGTCTTTTATAGTGCTGTTTTTTTACAGCAGATTTACAAAAAAAGCTGATTTATGAGTCTTCCCCCTTCTTTCAGTGCTTTAAGTGGATGGCTAACTTAGAACAAATGCCATATTTGAGGTCATGGTGACTTATCAGCCTTTGACTTCCGACCTATGGTGGGTGAACATGAACCATTAAATGAGCCAACATTAGAGTGCTGAACCGTGGTGGGTCCTGCAGTAAATGGTAATGGGAGGTGATCTCCCCACCCGGATGTGATAACCCCAACGTTAATCCTGGATCTCTGCCCTCTTCCTGCCCTGCTGTTCAACACTTTCATTAGAATTTAATAACCAACCCAAAAAAAGCGGAAAAGGCAAACTGAACTATAATTACAAGTCTGCATTTAATTTCCAAAATATTCTATTTTTTATTGAAAAATGGGGAAAGATTAGTGTTTCTGAAAATAATTTAAAGTAATCATCAATTTTTTTAAATAGTTTTTTTGAGCACGGCAGATTAGTTTGAACACTTAAGAATATAGTTTTCCATCATATTAATTTGGTGTATGGAGGTGTCTTGAATGAACCAACAAGCAGAATTCTTGGAACTATATATGGTTGAGTTCAAGTTGCTAGCCAAAGTTTTCTTTTTATTTGCAAAGCCAAGTTGTCTGATTGCCATATGCTACATTTAGGAGCCTTTACAATAGCCACATACAAATAGCATCATGTAAAGACAGTGTACATGTGTGTGAATGAGAGGATCCAAATGGAAAAGTGAGTTTACACGGAGAAGAGATAAAGAAGGTGGAAGATTTTAAGTATCTAGGATCAACAGTCCAGAGCAATGGAGATTGTGGAAAAGAGGTGAAGAAGCGTGAGCAGACAGGATGGAACGGGTGGAGAAAAGTATCAGGTGTGATGTGTGATAGAAGAGTTTCAGCTAAAATGAAAGGGAAAGTGTACAAAACCGTGGTGAGACTGGCCATGCTGTTTGGTCTAGAAACAATGGAAAAGACAGGAAACAGAGATGGAGGTAGCAGAGATGAAGATGCTGAGGATCTCTCTGGGAGTGACCAGGATGGACAGGATCAGAGGAACAGCACGTGTTAGAGGTTTTGGAGATAAAGTCAGAGAGGCAAGACTGAGATGGTTTGGACATGTGCAGAGGCGAGTACATCGGATGAAGGATGCTAGGTTTGGAACCACCAGGAAAGAGGCCTAGAGGAAGACCAAAGAGGAGGTTCATGGATACAGTGAAGGAAGACATGAAGATAATTAGAGTGACCGAAGAGGATGCAGCAGATAGGGTTAGATGGAAGAAAGTGACTTGTTGTGGCGACCTCTGAAGGAAAATGCAGAAGAAGAAGAAAATCGCAACATGCAAAGACAAAAATCTCATTTGACAGTTTCTCGTATGAGTTCAGATTCAGAGAAACTCTACCTATCCCTACCTATCTCCCTGGACAATTTGTGTACTTTTCTAGATTTCAGAACATTATACATGGATTATATCCCTAAGTTCATAAACTGTGATATTCCTCCAAAGATTTATTTTCTTTTGTTGTTTAAAAAGGGTTTGGATTAAACCAACTTTCATTCACAGTGGCAGATGTATAATGATCCGTGCTTGTGTTACTGTATACAGTATAACAGCACAGCAAGTATAGTTTTTAGAACAAAAACGGGAAAAAAAAAGTCAAAATATTTAGATGGCTTACTAAAACTCCAGACCACAGGTCTCACCTATGAAGCTGTAGGACACCCAAATCTGAGCCCACGCCAAATTTTACACAAATTGAGGGATTTTTGAAAGTAACCAAGTGTGAGAATCCTCCTCTCATCTGGAACATTTCCTCCCTCCAAATCGTGCCCTCTGCCCTAATTCTGCACACCTGGTCCCAATTGCCTCTCCCTGATGTCTCCAGCTGTGTTTTGTCTTCCTGGGTTATTTAAACCCTGGTGTCCTTCACTTCATGGTCAGATCATTTACAGTGCTTCATGTCTGGTCCCTGTCCCTGCCATACTGTTCTCCTGTAGTCCTGATAACTACAATAAACCGTCTAAAACTGTCTATGCATCTAGGTCCTAGTTCACCACCATTATTAAAGTATGCAAATCCCTATTTGTGGGAAAAAGAAGAGATGTGGATGGAACCTGAAGTTCACTGAGGACAGTTAAATAAAAAGTTTGGAACACTGCGGAAACAGTTAGAAAACACACAAATATCTGTATTGAGAATAATGGAACATTGCAATGGGAGCTCGGCTGGCTGGGTGCACGGGACTGGGAGGCCAGTCATTTCTGGGTTTCTGGTCTTGGGATGGGAGGCATTCAGAGAAGTGTGTGTTTGTGGAGGACAGG
Organism: Neostethus bicornis; assembly: GCA_902685375.1. NCBI lineage: Eukaryota > Metazoa > Chordata > Actinopteri > Atheriniformes > Phallostethidae > Neostethus > Neostethus bicornis. The sequence continues at coordinate 4,069,813 of CACRXE010000076.1, read as the reverse complement.
TCCGGGGGCTGTTTTCCTTGGCTTTCCAGGGCCCCTCGCCCATCTCTAGCATGGAATGGTGGGGTATGTATGGGAGAGAGCAGCTTGGGAGATCGGGAAGCATTGATCTGGTTGGGAAGGGTAGAGGCAGTTGTTAAACAGTTCAGGTGAGAGGAGGGGCAGAAGCACAGGGGGCTGAACAGATGCTGGTAGGTCTTGGACAGGATTACAGGTGAGTTATTAGCAGAGTGAGGAGAGGTAGAGCTGTGGGTGCATAGTGGTCTCTGGGCTGGATCCCTAGTCATGCATTGAGCTGAGGGGATTGCATCTATGGTGACCTCCGCTTGGGGCTATGGCTGGGTGGTAGGCGGCCACTCTCCTTGTCTTTGGGGTACCAGCATTAGGGTGAGTACCAGCATGGGTTGTTTGAGTTTCTATCTCCCCGGTTTGGCTTTTTGGGGAACACATTTGGAAAATAACTGAGCTAAAATTTTCACAACTTGTTAAACATGCAGGGGATGCGTTCAGTCTGTTTGCGAGACATGCTGTCATATAAACACATACTTTTTAGCTGCTAATCAAGTTGTTTGTCTGTTCACAAGCATGACAAACTGGACAAGGATGGAGGGAAAAGCTTTTCAAACATCAAACAACTTTGTAATCTGCGCAATTCGAAGCGGAGCATGTCATATAAACATTTGTCATGCCCTCCAAACTTTGGAAAAATATGTGCTTGGAAACCCCAATCCTACTAGAATGTGATATGTGACACATTTTTAACAATTCATGAAGAATCCCAAGGTTTTTTGCCAGTCTTTGCTACTTAATTTAGGTCCACGGATGCCTACCCATCTCTGTTTAAGACTCAATCTGAACTTGTCGCCCCTTTAGTCCTTAGTTGTCATCTTTGTCTTCTCTCACCATCATCTCTCTTCCCATTGCACCTGGAGCTGCTCCTTCTTCTCATTTCCATATCGACTCGGTTCATTTCCCCCACTGTAACACGAGCATTCGTCTCATCCCGACACGCCGCTCCATCAGAGTCCAGCTCAGGTGCAACGTGCAGCACATTTTTCATGCTTGTTTGCATCATTGTACTGAACTATGTTACACACATGTTACATCATTGGCCCGGCGCCTGGTGAGTGGCGCGTCCAGACAGAAGACACGTCAAGACAGAGGAGGAGATGAGTGAGGATAATTACTGGAGGATGCTGGGAGATAAAAACCATAAAAGCTGAACTAATGTTTGACATTAAGTTGCGTCGTGAGGAAAATGTCAAAATTTACTTATTTTTAGTGCACATATCCCTCCTGCTACTTTGGTATGTTTACTATTCATTCCTACATTTTCTGCTTAATTTGGTTTTTCAGCCCTTATTTGTCACCACCTGAACATTGGTACTTTCTCATGGTGCCAGAGGTCTAATGGAATTTTTGTCCAATTTTTAAGAAGCAATTAAAAAACAACACTGTGGCCTCACAGCAAGAAGCTCGGAGTTCGCGTCATGGGTAGAGACGAGGCTTTACACATTGGCCTCTCTGTGTGGAATTCGCAATTTTTCCCCGGGCATGCATGGGTTTTCTCCGGGTACTCCGGTTTCCTTCCGACCTCCAAATACATGCCCACTACATAATTGCCTCGAGGAATGAATGTGTATGTGGATGTTGTTTGTGTATGTGTGGCCCAACGACAGACTGGTGACCTGTTCAGGGTGTACCTTTGTTTTTGCCTTAATTCAGCCGGGATGGGCTCCACTACCATCTGCTACCCAACCAGCGGTTCAGAAGATGAATGAATAAATAAACAATTAAAAAACACAATTGACTCCTTTTAATCCACTACCCAGAAAAACACAAAACAACCTCTTTCGAGTGGTTAAATTATTCATTTTACTCTTTTATTTTTGTTTTGTCAGTCTTACATTTCCCCCTATATTATTTTTGTCTAACCATTATTTCTTATTTATGTGAAGTTTTTTTTTAAAACTTTGCAAACTGTGCAACTCATTTTGTTTTGTAGAGCAATTTTACAGATATTTTTCTTTTTAATGAGGCCCCTTTTCTTTGTTAAGAATCATTTGAATGAGATGATAGAACTTCATTTATTCACATTAGATTTATAATTCTAAAATTAAAAAAAGCATTCATAGACACAGCTTTATAAATATGATGATTATAAATTTGTGTGCACATATTTTTTCCTTTCCTTCTGCACACAGTTTTATGTGTCAGGCACCAGAGTTCATCTCTTTACTCTTTCTTTCCTTTTACCCACTTTTCGTCACCTCCTTTTACTGAAATGAAAATGAAATAATTTAAGGAGATGGCAGTCTTTGTTCACCCCGACATGTCTCGCTGGTTCTTCCTCAAACTGCCATTCGCTGCTTCGCCCCTTTTCCCACCTTTGTTTAATTTCTTCTGTAAGCACATGAAGATTAATTGGGCCTCTCTTTTAACTTTTCCTGGCACCTTTCCTCTCTCCCTCTCTCAGGAATGCCTCTCATCATCTTTTCATTAGAGCTACCTCTGCCCTTATACATTATTCAGCTCCAGTCTCTGAGCAGAGCTTGTCCTTTATTAGACTGTCGCCAGAGCGCATTCTACAAACTCATTAAAAAACTATTAAAGGCTGATTATTTCCCCTGAAAAAGCTGAGCTGCTTCAGTTTGCTTTTCTGACTGATCTCTGACAGAATCCCCATGATGGGTAACATCTGCACTCTGACTTAGATTCACACTTTCCTTTAACCTTTAGAACTGCATTTTAATACAGGTTGGATTTATGGAAATATTTCATTTACTGCAGACCTGCTGCATTTCTACCACATGCTTTTTAAAAAAAAATGTGTTGCTTTTTTTGCACAGAACTGTTCTCTCATAATAACCTCTATAAAACTCCATCCAGAGTTTTGTATTTAATATGATGTATTAATGGCTGAAGTCTGGGGTTTAGAGCTCGCAGGAAATTGCAAGATTGTCTTTTTTTTCATTTTGTTTGAAACATATTTCAACATTTGTTTAATTGCATTACATCATTCAGAAATGAACTTTAAAAGTCTGTCCCTTAAATCCGGGGAATTAAAGAATCTTTGACCTCTGGTGAACGTGGGAAAGCTCAGTGCTCTTTGAAGCCCTTTCAGCTCAGACTGACTTTACAGTAAAGACATCATTAAGTCTAAACTTTCACAGGAAGTTGAACTATTTCTGATTCAATCTGTAGGATAAAATTTTGTTACTCTGGTTTTTTTTATGACTTCTTTATCCCTATATACACATTTTGTGATCTTTGTGATCTAAACTGAATAATGACTTAGTTTCTCACGGCAATGTTTTTTTTAATGTTGGAAAAGTAGGACAAAGGAATTAAAAAAGACTACAATTTTAATCATTCAAATTTCATTTTCTGTAAGTTAGTAATATGTCAAAATATAAAAAGAAGAACTTTTTAATTTTTTTATAAAAAAATGATGCTGCAATCAAACTATTAGTAAAAATTTGCATTCACAAACTCCTTTTTATTGGATCATCGCTATCCATCCAATTATTGCTTCAAGAAAAAAAAATGGATGAAAAACACTTTCTGTGAATTGAGGTTTTTTTTTTTTTTTTTTTAAAAAAAAAGGTAACATACAATTTTATTGAAACGAAAAGTAATACAACTATAAGACAGCATTGCTGTTTTCAGAAGGAAACTCATTTTGGCCGGCGGTATTTGTGTCCTTTTTGTCGGTTGCTACCCACAGCTGGTGTCCGTAAGCAGAAAAGAAAAAGAGATTGACTGGTAAATTACAACGTCTTCACCGTGCTTCTACAAACCGAACAACTGTCTCAACATCACAGGGTCAAAGATATCGTGTATGAAGTGAAGAATGATTTGATTCCACAAACTGTGTAGACGAATTTTAGACTCAGTGGAAGAAAGATAATCACTTTGAAAAAAAAGGTTTGAAAACACAAAAAAGTTTTTACCATTTTTACAATGATTTTTACCAAACAATCAAAGTATCAAAGAGAATTTTCCTATTTTAGGTGACTTGTAAAGTATAATTTTGGTTGCACTCAACTCTTGAAGAGAATCTTTCATTCCTTATGAGGCTGTAATGATAAATTTGGGATTTATTGGAGGTTGTAGAAGTCTGACTGACAGTGACAGTAAAATCTTCCCAACATTTAAAGAAGCTCACACTCACAGCAGGACTTTCAGACATGTTCTTCATGCTTCAGAACCCCTCAGGATGTCTTCAAAAACTTTCTTTTTGGACACACCATCTTTGAGAAGTTCCCAGCTTTAACCTCTGTCAGATGTCATCTGATGTTCTAAGAGATAAATGACACCTGCTCTGGATTTCAGAGGATTTAAAGACTTATTTTACCACATTTCAAGTGAGGTCTTGACAAAGTTTGTAGGGGAGCAGCTCCTGCTCCTCATCTGACATCTTAATTGACGGCGTCTCTCTCTGGGGAGTCGCCGTTTCCCTGTGATTTGCTGTGGGAGTTTTAACAACAGCTCTGATCATACACACAACAACCAGCTCGCAGAGGAGGTGAAGGGGCTCAGCTGAGAGATAATCTGCAAAGAGGATGAAAAAAGGAACAGAGAAGTTAGCAGGTGTAGGTGATCATTTTCAGGACAAACTTTCATCACTTCAGCATTCTTAATAAACCCACAAAACGACTTCAAGCAAAATGTCGTTTCAGCTTTAAATGGCTTTATTTCTCTAATAATCATAATTGAGGAATGTTAAGAATTAACAAGTCTAACTTTAGGTTTTCTTTTTTTCCCCATGCTTTGATTATTTAACTCTATCTATTCCTCTTGGTGTTTTTTTTTTTTTCTTAAAGTGTACAATCACTGTGAAGAATAAAATCTTCTTCTTCTTCTTTCGGCATTTCCCTTGAGGGGTAACCACAGCATCCACCTGGATGGAAGAAGCAAGTCAGTTTCTTCCATCTAACCCTATCTGCTGTATCCTCTTTGGTCCCACCAACTATCTTCATGTCTTCCTTCACTGCGTCCATGAACCTCTTCTTTGGCCTTCCTCTAGGCCTCTATCCTGGTGGTTCCAAGTCCAGCATCCTTCTTTCAATGTACTCTTTTTTTTCTCCTCTGCACATGTCCAAACCATCTAAGTTTGGCCTCTCTGACTTTATCTCCAAAACCTCTGACAGCATGGCCGGTCTCACAATGGTTTTGTACACTTTCATTTTAGATGTCACACATCACACCTGATACTTTTCTCCACCCGTTCCAGCCTGCCTGCACATGCGTCTTCACCTCTTTTCCACACTCTCCATTGCACTAGAGTTCATCTCTTCACAAAAATGTCTCCACATGATGTAGAAAAAAAGTATTTAGCATGTTCTGATTGTGTAATCTGCTCTGCTTGTGGCAAGGAAACGATGCAGTCCTTGATCGTTTTTATGGGGCAGCTGGAGGCAGAGCAGAAAGAGAAGATGCAGAGGAGTGGTCGCAGGGTCACAGCGACTGTATACAATCACCGTGCTATGATGGACTAGGCTTCATCACCGAACAGCTGCATCAGGAGCTGATGTTGGATAAGGTCTTTCAAAGGATCAGAAAAATTGATGGCGCTCAAGTTTCTGCTCTGCCTCCAGTTGCCCCTCAAAAACTAGGGTTTCTTTGCCACAGGTGGAGCAGATTAAACAATTGAAACTAATACATTTAAAACATCCAAATGAAAACCATATAACTCATGCAATAAAATACCCCAACAGTGACACTATCCTGAACAGATGACATATCAATTTATTCACTTTCTGTGTGCAGCAAACACACTGCGTAATGTGCCGTACTTTCTTCTGATCTACAAAACATCATCAAAGAGGAAGTCAGTCAGTCATCTTCTTTTCCGTCCAGCCCTTTCGGGGCTGCGGGGGTGCCGGAGCCCATCCTGGCCAATTTAAGGCGAAGGGCAGGGTACACTCCGGACAGGTCGCCAGTCTGTCGCGGGGCCAAAGAGGAAGTGATTAATAAAAAAGTTTTATGAAGAAAACAATCCCTTAATTCCTCATTATTTTTGATCCAAGCTGATTGTTTTTATTCTTCTTTATCTCATACAAATCAGTACCCCTGAAACTCCCACCCGCTCTTTTTCTCTCTTGTCCATTTTTACATCAGTAACAAGGGAACACACTTGCAATCCTAAAACTTTTTTAAAAAGTTTTTTATTGATCTGATTGGACAAAATATAATTAGGTAGTTAAACCATGATGAGAAGAGATTGTAAAGTTTTGATGTGGCTTCAAGAGAACAAAACTTGTGGATCAGAGAAAAAGTGATGGAGGATTTAAGAACGAGTGAAGTTTGAGAGAGACATCCATCAAAGAAATTCTGTTTAATTATTAGTTGTTTTTTTTTGTCCATGTTCTCTGAAGTATGACTTTTTCAAAGCTTTGATTTTTTTTTGTTGTTTTTATAAAAGCCATGTTTTAGATAGAAATGTATTATTTGACTTGGCTTATTACAAATTGTAACGCAAAACTGTGTGCAAACTATGACGGCATCGTGGGGTGATTACTTTAAGAGTTTTAAAACTTCTTAATCCCATTTTCTGTATGGGATGTTGATTGATTGCAGCCATTTGGCAACTTGGCCACAAACACAAAACCAAAAGAGCAAGCAAATAGCGAAAATATGTGAACATATTAAACCAGTCGTTTGAGGTTGCAAATACAGTGTATGGCACATAATGCTTGTAAAATTAGCACAAATTTGTTTACGTATATTCTCATGTTGGTGCATTTAAACAAAAATGTTTCTCCTATTGAGGGGAGGGACCGAGAGTGAGCAGAGCAGATCCAGTAAAACATTCCCTGCTTACCTTAGCATGCAGGCATGCCAGAGAACAAAAGACATAGCCAAGTGGAACATGGAATTCAAATACAGTTGTACCCCAACTTCTAATTTGGGTCCTTTTGAGACTTGTCTGTCCAGAATTCTGGACAAAAGAGCTTCCAGATCAAAACTATTACTGAAATAAAAGTCCACTTCAGTTATATTTTTGATGTGGTAGCTACCTCCAAAAAGTTGATTTTTTTTTTTTTTTTTATGAACACTTCGTTTAACTTTTCTCTGGTGCAGACGAGAAGAGAATTTTTTGTTAGGTTGTTTTTTTGTTTTTTAGACTTCTCAATAATTCAGCTCCATATTTTGTATACTTCATATTTAGTCTAAATGAAACAGAAGGAAACTGGTCTTGACGTAGAATTTGAGCAGCTGCTGCTGGCAAAGTGCTGCAAGTAATGAGCGTCTGGTGAGGGTGTCAAATCGCAGGATTACCTCATTTGTGGGCTTTCAGGAAATAAGTGGAGATGTGAGCGCTCATTCCACTGTGCCGCCTGAACCTCAACCTTTCCACAGATAGAGGGAGGAGAATGAGAGGGTTGAAGGCCTCAAATTGGACCCCCCACCCTGGACAACCCCTCAGTTCGTCCAGGGAGCTGACATTTCTGCTTCTTGGCGTTCAAGCAAAACAAACCTTCGTCTCATTCATATGGAGAATTTCTCCCTAACCTTTCCGCTCGGTGCTGATGAAGACGCCGGCGGATTATCCTTTTGTAATCAGGCGGCAGGTCGGCTTTCTTCAACAGAGCAGGAGTGTGGATCTATCTAATCTGTCAGAAGTAAATGAGATCCATCACAGATTTGGATAATAGCCCCTGCAGATTGTGTGCAAAAATCTGCATTAATAATTCAGCTCTGATTTTTATTATTCATGAGCAGGAAAGAGTGAGGGGAGAGCTGAGCTGCTGAGCTCTTTACTGACATTGACCTGTGAGGAAGAGTTGCATAAGTTCTAAACACAACAAAATGCACAGCCTTTAGTTTAAAGACAAAGGAGATTTTAGTTTTATTAAAAACACATAAAACAAGTTGTTTGGTGTTCAAATAGCTCAATAAAATCCCTTCGGAGGCCCCGAAGGCCCAAATAAAGCAACTGAGGAACAAAAACTCAATAAACCCATCAAAACGGTATTAAAAAACACAAAGAAAATAAAGAATATTTGAAACTTGGAAACATTTATGAGACACTTCTAATCAAAGAAAAAAGTTTGAAAGTATTAAAAAGAAAAAACTAATAATAAAAAAAAGAGCATAAAAAGTGAACAAATAAAATGTCACATAAATTTAGAGAAAATGAACAGAATTTAAGCGAGTGTGTCTTAAAAGTGTGTTCTTCAACCAATAAACATGCATTCTGAGCTTGGTAGATGGCTTAATTTTCATTTATATAGATGATCGAACAAAAGTGGTTTTAAACAGTGTGGTAGGTTCAGTACGATAACATGTGAGGACATTCAAACTTTATTTATAAAGTGCTTTTCATTCATAAAATGTAACACAAAGTGCTTTACAAGGTAAAAACCCCAGAACACAAAAACAAAATAAGGACAAGTCCCCCTCCCACAGATAAACAACTAATTTACACACACATTTTGACATGTACAAATACACACAGAAAACATACCCTCCTACATGTACACAGGCTCACATACACACTCACTTAAAAATGCAATTGGTGCAGATGACACACCTGAGGAAATGGTGTCTGAGGAGCCTCTGCAGCAGGAGCCGAGGTGCACCTGCAATTACCGGCCATGATCCAAGGCCCCAGATAAAAGACGAGGCCGGAGCCAGATATTCACCAGTGCGCTGGAGCCATAGGACCAGCAGCCACAGATGACCACAGGCTCCCACTGCACAGGCCCCCCAGAGGAAACACTGGAGATGATAAAAGATTAAATGAAATACATACCGATGTACTGTCTCTCTCCTCTCTGCACATGTCCAAACCATCTCAGTCAGAAAACTCAAAAATAGGACAAGCAAAAAAATTCTCACAAAACATGAACAAAACAGTGAACAAGAAATAGTGATCAAATGAGAGAGAAAGACTTATGATTTGCCAAAAAAAAACCTCTTAAAATAAATTACCTGGTAATACATAATTAACGCAACTAAATGAAAAAATATATCAAACAAAAATCTCAATAAAGACTAGAAAGAAAGACATTTTTTAAAAGTATTGCATTACTTTAATCGTAATTTGAAAAAAAGGATTTTAAATAAAGTATTGTGCCAATTGCAAACGGCACAGATTTCTAAAATGAGTACAACACCATCAAGACAAAGGGGATTGTGATTGCGTTCCAAAAAAAATGCCACTACGACCCTATCTGCAAACATCCAAGGACTTTCCACTAAAAGGTTGAGAATCTACAGATACCTGGGTGTTCATACGAACAACAAACTGGACTGTTCACATGACATTGGTGTCTTATACAAGCGCTAGAGTCACCTCTACCTCCTGGGGGGACTGAAGTCTTTTAGTGTGTGCAGGACACTACAAAAGAGCTTTTATGACGCCATTGTTGCATCAGTAACGTTCTATCCATTGTCCTGCTGTGTGGAGGAATAATGAAGAGGAACATGAAGAAACTGGGCAAAATGGTCAGGAGGGCTTGTTCTGTTCTGGGCTGATCTTTGGACTCAATGGACTTTGCAGGTCAGAGGAGGGTGTTGATCAACCTGTACAAGATCCTTAACAACACCTCCCACCCTCTGTATAAGACAATGTGGAGCTTTGAGCTCATTCTCTTGGACCTGTTGTGTAGAAAGGAATACTGCTGGCAGTCTTTTGTACCATCAGTGGTCAAATTATTGAATACAGTTATCCAAAAAATTACTTTTAATATTTTGATTACATGAAATACTTTGTAAAATATTTTGGATTGTCTAACTGAACTAGTGTAACAAATCTATGTAATTAAAGTCAGTCATATCAAATCATATGTAATTTTATGGCCTTCCCATTATGTTTCTGTCTGCTCTGGTGACAATGTGATATTCAACATGGACATTCCTAGAGTCGTTGTTGCACAGCAACCGTCTATTTATCTGATTCTCCCAGAGTTCATAACGGTTGTTTCGTGGCTTTGCATCATATTAAAGCTGAGCTCATGCAGCAGTAGCCAGGTACCAATGAGCCTTTCAAAGAAACACATAGTATTATTAAAGAAGGTTGGGAACGGCAACAGAAAAAGATCGATTTAGCATAAAACGGATATTCATTTAAAGGTCGTGTAATAATAGAATGAAAACTGAATTTGCCATAAGGTGCCTTTTTGGAATATTTGAATATTTCAGTGGTGCTTATTTTAAAAACAGTCCTCTTCATAGTTGAACAGACACTTTCCTATCTGCAAGGAGCTGTCTGATTCCACTTAACCTCCTGAAAGCTGAGCAGATGTGCAAATAAACCATCGGATGGTTCTATTCATCTTTGTTGAACGTAATAATCCTGGACTGGTGTGTAGTTGTACCGCACATGCTCAATGAAAGCATATTCATTTAAGCAGAACCTCTTCAAAGCAGGTGGCTTCTAAAGTAACTTCCCATCCTATTGTCTTTGGGTGATGCCTGATCTGCACCCTCTTGTTTTCTCTATGAGAAAGACCATAAGGAATTTGAAGTAATTAAAACTTTATTACCCACTGACGTGCGGATTCCTCAGTGATGTGCAGGAAGCTGATAAAGTCAGATCTACGTCAGAATCCAGCTCCCGGATTAAAACCATCACACCTGAGTGCAGAGACGACATTAACTCGGCTTTAATGCGTTAAGTTTAATCTGGGTGGCAGCAGCCTCTCACCTTCATCTGCCTCCTGTTAAGTTTCTTTTTAAAATATTCAGAAAGTGAGCCAAGGCATGTTCACGTCTGTGTTTAAACTTTAAAAGCAGAGACTCTCACAGAGATGTCAGCGTAGGAGAGGAGCCGTCGCTTTGAGGCTCAGATTCATCCAGCCGCATTTGAATTTTATGATTTAATGTTTAAAGAGGAGTTATGTGATAGGAAATGTCACTGATTGACAAAGAGCAGCTTGTGTGTGTGTGTGTGTGTGTTCTCAGGAAACATTTGTTTCTGAGGAGACACTGCCTGTCACTTAGAAGCATTCGCAATGACGATGACATTACAGTCGTTTCCAGTAACTGCTAACTGGGATTAATCACACCCTGTGGATCATTCTCCAAACCAGTTCTCAGGTACTTTTCCTTCAGTTCAGCAATAGTTCACATAAGATGCTCCATCTCTTCATATGTCTCTCGCGTAGCATCCAAGGACACATCAAAACCCAAGAAAAATTGCTGAAAATGATGTTTTTTTTTTAATGCATCATACTGACCACATACATGAGTCCCTGAGGGCAACACACACTAAAAGAATCTCAAACAATTCTATTAAAAAAGATTACTTATATTTTGTTTTTCGGTGTGTTTATTTGATCTAAAAAGTTGTGTATTTGTTTTATATCTCTAAGCAGTTTGAAATGTTTTCTGCTAGTTACAAAAATTTACCTGCTGATACACGAAATGTCTGAAAGCTCAACAATCCCGCCAGTCAGCTTCATCTCTCTTGATGAAGTGTGTTCAAGGACACATCAAGTAGAGACAAGCACAGCATAACAGCCTTGTCAGAAAATCAAACCTAGAAGCCAAACAACAAGTAAACAATGTGGAATGGCACATGTTCGAAGGTTGGACTAAAACTGTAAGGCATTTACTGCAAACACACAAAACTTTAGATTTCTATGGAAAAAGTTTTAAAGTGCTCTGGTAGATTTTTTTTTAACTGATCATCATTTCTGCCTTTATTTGAGCTTTGAGGGTGCTATTTTACTGAATCATAAAATATTCTGAAGAAATGGATGGACTCAGCTGAAAAAAAAAATGAATGTGTAACAAAATAGAAGAAAATTTGTAGCACTTTTGAATCTGAGACGATAACAGTCCTCAGCCACATTTGGTGCTATAGTTTCATTTGGGACCAAAAAGCTGCCCTAACTAAAAAGGTTTATGTGTTTTGGGGTCTTCATGAGTGAGGACGATCCGTCAGATCAACAAGTGGAGCATCTGCAATGATGCCAACTTTTTTTGTCTTGGAATTAGCGGATAAGTATTCTAAACCGTCCGTTCTTGACAGTGTTACGGGAGTGCCAGAGTCTATCCTGGCTGATTTAAAGGGAGAAGCGGGGTACACCCCAAACAGGTTGCCAGTCAAGCGCAATGGCCAGTCTATTGCACAGCCACACAAACAATCATACACACACGCTTGTTCATGGGGGCAATTCTATCTTTTTTTTTTTTTTTGTGGCCAATCAACTTAACGTGCATACTTTAAAAGGGCTGGGGGAAACCGGAGTACCCAGAGAAAACCCAAGCAAACATAGGGAGAACATTCAAACTCCACACAGAAAAAGGCCAGTGTTTCAAGCCTCGTCCCACTCCGGGACTCAAACCCCCGACGTTTTTGTTGTGAGGTCATTGCTGTGAGGCTAAACTGCGCCGCCATCCGGATTGAGTATCCAGCAGAAAATGTCCTTAATTTACAAGCCAATCCACATTTCTACTCTCATTCATTGACACGACCTAGAAAATGACCAACAGAAAAAGACTGCAAACACAATAAACCAAAAGGTTTCTCTGCTCGATGGCCAGACACTCCCTTGGGTTTTGCCATGACTCCAGGGATGTTGATCTGTTACTCTTCCACATCAAGAAAAGCCAGTGGAAGTTTGGTCATCTGGTACATTAATACCTGCTGGATGAGGGTTTTTTTTTTCTCATGTCTTAGAGGTAAGACATCCTGGAGAATACCCTTGGAAGACAATGTATCACAGCTGGTTTAGGTCTGTTTGAGACCTCCCCAGAGAAGCTCAGAGAAAGTTTGGGTTTAGCTCATAGACACTGGAACTGAATCCAAAAACTGACAACTGATCAATCTCTATCAAACAAAGACAAGTGGATTTTCATCAATGTTTTAAGCTTACCTTGGAGTACTTTTAAAATTTAAAATCCATTGATATTTTTTATTGTTAGCATTAAAAACCTTCAAAAAATGTATAATTTATTACATCAAAACACAGAAAAGGGTTTTCCAAGTCCCTAAGTTGCTTGGAAACCCAAGTAGCAAGTCCACGCCCGTTTAAAACTTCTAGACGCAGCATAAAGCTGAAACAAATCCATTTAACCTCATGGTTTCTACTTCGCTAGAGTGATATTCTTTGTTCTTTTTTATTTTAGAACCATAATTTCTCGTACCACTTTCATAGTCCTTAGATGAACCTCTTTTGTCTCCAACATCTGCACAATCTGGAGTGATCATTTCCAAAGGACATTCTTTCCTTTTATTGCTGCTTTACGCTCACCAGATATCAGTACCTGCTCTGTTTCTGTGGATGAATCGGGTACTTGTGACAGAAAGAACGATCAGCTAATCACTGACAGCCGGTGTCATGATTCATGGAACAGCATGAGAAGGAGGAGGAGAGCTGGTTTCCATGCTGTGCTGCACAAAGAGAAGAGCAGAGTGACTGCTGCAGAAAGGTTTGTAAAAAACTACAGGAATAGTACAGAGGTTGAACCTTCTCACCAGGAAAAGTATGAGTGTTAAAACATATTCCCCAGCAGGGTGACACACATGGATTTATAGAACTCACCAGTAGATACCTGAATATCTGTCCAGTATATCAGCGTTTTTAACCTTTTTCATGCAGAAGTCAATTTTTCCATTGAAAAAATTTTTCAAGAATCACTACCAACTAAAATTGTTAAAAATGTTAAAAAGGAACTTTTTCCTTTTTGAATGCATTGCAGAAATTGTAAAATTTAATTAGAATCTGCCATTTTTTTGCTTTAGTATCAACCTAGATTTTCTCCTAATGTCTCAAAAACATAAGATCCACTAGTGGGCTGGTTTGTAGGATGGATGGTCAGTAGCATCAGACAAAAAAAAAAACCATATGAGAGAGGGTTGCTATGGTTACAGCAAACAAGTTATTGCAGGACAGTCCTGCTTAGCCTAAAAAAATGGCAAGATTTCATACTGATTTACATAAATAGATACATTTTCATCCATATTTTTGCACAAACACCATGCGATCAACCAAAATGATCTTTAGGGGCTACCGGTAGTTCTTGATCACTGTATGAAGTGAAATAGGATCCTTTCCCACGAAACACCTGACGATCTCTCTCAGAACACTAGTGTGCCGCAGAACACTGGTTGAAAAACGCTGCTCCATATCCCTTTATCTGTGTAAAGAAATATGAATGGAGACAGATCGTTCGGACATGTGCAGAGGAGAGAGAGAGAGTACATCAGCAGAAGGATGCTGGATTTGGAACCACCAGGAAAGAGGCCTAGAGGAAGACCAAAGAGGAGGTTCATGGATGCAGTGTAGGAAGACATGAAGATAGTTGATGTGACCGAAGAGGATGAAGCAGATAGGGTTAGATGGATTAAACTGACTTGCTGTGCCGACCCCTGAAGGGAAATACCAAAAGAAGAAGATAAAAAATAGATAGATGACAGTAAGCAGAAAAAAATCTAAATCGAACACCGAAAACCTCTGAACTTTTCATTTGACTTTCTTCTGAACCAATTACAGACTCCGAGGTGTAAAAATAAATATTAAAATGCCAGCAGACTAATTAACAAAGTCTGTGTTTTCAGTTCATTTTCTTATGTAAAAAAAAAAAAAACGTTCCTTGATGCAAAGGTCAAGCTCTCCACATGCAGCAGCTAATACATTTTTGACACCAACTCTCTTTCGTCTGCTTTTACCCCCCTCCCATCCTGTCCAATAGTGGGTTTTATTTAAATCCCCATCTTTAAAAAGACCATTAGCGGCTGGTCTTTGTTGGAGCTGAAATGAAGCTGGATATGTCAGCCTGAGAGGAGCATGAATTAAACATCGGTGAGAATTATGAACGACGTCCGGTCTAATAAGGCCGAGCTTTAAGAGCACAGTATCTCCACACTGACGAATGCACAGACGTGCGTCTTTTCCTCTGAGACAAGTTTGAATTTTATAACAGAAGAAAAGGAAATGACTCAAAATGAGTCCAAATGTTCTGTTATTAGGCAACTATGTTCCCCTTTATTGTAGAAATGAAGGATCAATGGTCACCGCTGCAATGTGGTGATGATCTGCTCTGAGGTGTTTTTTCATCTCGCATTACACCTTTCCATTGATTTGTTTTTTTCTAACTCAAACTCCAATTTGTCCTTTTATTTCACACTAGGACTACCAAAGCCGTCAATTTGACAATTCTCAGAAGTTGACGTCTAAATACTGTAGTTACGTTCCTGGGCTTTTGACATTTTCTACATTTTTTGTGCATTGTTCCAATGTTGTAATTGAACTGAAATAAAACACTAAAAACGAGTTCTGAGTAATACTTCCTCTAACTCCCACACCCGCCATTATGACGCCTCTGTTAAATACATTGTAACTTTTTCCCGCGTATGAAAAAGTAGCGTAGCGCGGTTATTGTTGCCTAGTAACCGTTGATGCGCCAGTCAGGCGAAATCTAGGTAAGCAAAAATGGATTTGAGAAGACGTTTGTCAGTGACTGAGGCACTTCCGTGTATGACGTCATTGCCATAACGCAAATCGTCAAATTGATGGTCGTGGGAGTTCTAGTAATTCTACAATTCTGGTAGTCCTAGTGTTAAAAGGATTTAGGCTAACTTATCCATACAATCAGAGAGGAAGGAAGATAAAGAAATGAAAATATATACGCATGTGGATTTAAAATGTAAAATATTAGAATGCAAAAAGCTTTAGTTGTACATGCCTAAATATTTTTACGGAGATCTTAATCATGAAGATCGGGAGATCTATTTCAATATCTGCATATGTTTAAGAAATACAGACACGTTTGCCTGACTTCTGTCGTCTCTACGTGCCCATGTTGGAGAGAAAAATGAAGAAGCAATGAATTTACTTGCTGTTTAGACAACAATAATCCACTGCTTCTTATTCTGATTATGCACATCAGGAACTCCTCTACCAGGTTTGCGATGAAACTGACAGCTGTGAACTCTGAACTCTTCCCTGTTCTCTAGTGGATGTCTGAAAAACAACCCAGTAAACATCAAGCACACATGGGAAAAAGCTGAGATGGGATGCTTGACAAATTTTGACAAGGTGGTTTATTTTCTGTTTATTATTGAAGCAGAAATGAGGCTTCAGAGACTTGCTCAGCAAAGAAAAGAGCAATAAGTCACAGATCAGGTTTTACTTTGGCTGTTTTGTGGTCAGAAGTTTTGATAAAACTCTGAACTTTGTCTTTGACTGAAACAAGGAAGTCTCTGAAGTTTCTGTGGAGATGAAAGGGCTTTAAATCAAAGAACTTTTCTTGTAATAAACTTGTCTCGACTTCCATTTGGATCTTCATGACCTCTCCGAGATGAATCTGAAAATTACCTCTGGATTGTCCCTTGATAATTACTATAGGACTATCATCGACATATAATCACAAAAAAATACCTGATTTGCTCATGAACAAGTCTTAGCTTCTGTACTCCTACCTGCGTGACTAAGGCTGCTATTCCTCGAGATTTTCTTACCATTTTCAACTGTAAACTATTTTTGACAGGAGGCACAGTGCCGCAGTGGGTAGCACAGTGGCCTCACAGCAAGAAGGTTGTGGGTTCGAGTCGTGGGTGGGGACGAGGCTTGGAACACTGTCCTGTCTGTGTGGAGTTTGCATGTTCTCCCCGTGTTTGCGTGGGTTTCCTCCATGTACTCCGGTTTCCTCCCACCCTCCAAAGACATGCATGCTGGGTTGATTGGCCAGTGCCAAAATTGCCCCTAGGAATGAGTGGGTTTGTGGATGGTTGTTTGTGTGTGGCCCCGCGACAGACTGGCGACCTCTTCCAAATGTACTCTGCCCCTCGCCTTGAATCAACCGGGATGGGCTCCAGCACCCTGCGGAGGAAGTTAATTTCTGCTTGTATTTGGGATCTTGTTTATTTTGGCGGGGGTTAGAACATAGATTCACAAGTAAATCTAGGGCTTTGTTTTTTTGGTTCAACTCCTACTTTGCCACAATGAACCAATGCAGCAATCTCATTTTCACAGACGCTGCCCCAATCTGACTGACAACCTTCCCCTCCAGCATTCCCTCTCTCGTGAACAAGACCCCCAGTCATTTGAATTCAATAAGTTGTTATATTTGTTAAGTAATGAAAGATTTTTTTGATAGAAAATGTGCATTTGTTTCCCATCTGCTTTGTTTTAGCCTTCTGTGTTTCCGTGGAAACTTAAGACTTGAAAGATTTCCTCTAGCAGATGAGGAATGGAGAAACTTGTTCGAGATAATTAGAAAAATAAATGTTAACACAGAAAAGCCATTTCCTGGAAGGTATCATCATTCCTGAGAAAGACCGAATATGTTTAATTCAAAGAGTTTAAATGAGCAAAAATAAACATCGAACATCAATTTCTCCACATTTCAGACACATCGCCTGCAAAGAAGTGTTTCATGTTGGGAACATCTGAAGTGATTGGAGGTCAGAGGGGGATTCCCTTATAACTGAGTCCATCTTTCTTTCATCACAGATCAAATGGAAATTTGATGGTGTTGGGAATACACGCAGGTGGATGTGGAGGCAGGTTGGCTTCCTTCCACAGAGAAATGCATCTCCTTACTTCCCATTTCCCACAAACCAATGAGGCAATACTACAGATGTAATTCAGGTCACAGCTGGGAACAGGCAGGACTCACCTGGATGTATTTAAACTCAGCTCATCACAATTGAACTAAATCACAAGTCAGGAGAACATTTTTACCCACTCCTAAACTCCATGTCTGAGGTTCAATTAGAGATCATCTGTCTATCGATGCTTTTATCGATAAATCTATAGTTTTAGAGAGAAAAAGAAAGACAGGAATATAAATATATGTACTGTACAGATACATATAAAAGAGCTGAGCCAAAAAGCAAAGCTCTCAATTTACAAATCGATCTACATTCCTACCTTCACCTATGGTCACCAGCTGTGGGTGGTGACCGAAAAAATAAGATCGCGGATACAAGCGGCCAAAATGAGCTCCTCCACAGGGTGGCTGGCCTCTCACTTGGCGATCGGGTGAGGAGCTCTGCCATCCGGGAGGAGCTCGGGGTCGAGCCCCTCCTCCTCCAAGTCGAGAGAAGCCAGATGGGGTGGTTTGGGCATCTGGTCAGGATGCCTCCTGAGCGCCTTGCTGGTGAAGTGTTTCGGGCACATCCCACCAGGAGGAGACCAAGAGACAGACCCCGGTCCCGCTGGAGAGACTATGCCTCACAGCTGGCTGGGGAACGACTCGGGATCCTTTCGGATGAGCTGGGGGATGCAGCTGGGGTGAGAGAAGCCGGGGCTTCCCGTCTGAGGCTGTTGCCCCTGACCGGCCCCGGATAAGCAGAAGACGATGGAATGGAATGGGTATATATATATATATACATACGTAGATACTATATATTTTAAAAGAGAAAGAAGTAGATGTATGTAGCACACGTAGTCAATTTGGCCTCTTCCACTATAAATACAGTATGTTTTAGGGGTTTAACCATTCATTGCCTCAACATGGTGCAGAGTCTAAATATACTATCAATAAAATAAAACTTATTTTACAAAGAAAGACTGTGGAAGAGTCCATATGAATGTGTAGAAGGGTAAATGAAGAGGAAGTCGTCCATGTTTTTTAAACTTGTTATAAATGCTGTCTTATCACTCTTCCATCATCCCTTTTGATTGTCAGTACTCTTTAGACACAAGTTTATCTCTTCTAACACCTTCTGAAATATATGTTTAGTATGGTTTTGTGATGATCAGCTCCTAACTGTAAAGCAAATGTTAAAGAAAATTTAAATTTGTTACTTAACAAGGAATCAAATGGTGTGCAACGGTTCACACTTCATCATGGATGCCGCTGAATAGGGGCAAGAGGGCATCAAGGTGTTTGCACTACAGCACTCAAATTTTCCTTCGGGGATAAATAAAGTATTGTCAATTCAATCATGTCACCAGAAAATAATCATTGGCCTTTCTTTTAATCCAGTTTTGGAGAAGTCGAACTGAAGTCGTAATCTTCTCACCTGCTTAAAGTTTTGGCAGATTTTAGAATCCGACCATCTCCAGACGAACTCACTCATTCAGGCTTCTGCATCCGTGTCATCACAGGAAGCATAACCCCTGTAAATATGCATCTTCCTCCAGTCTTTCACTCTGACTGATGGTATATATTATAGATGTTCTCCCAGCTTCTTGTACTACTCTTCATCTTCCTCTCTTTCACCATCACTTTTATAAGGAATTCAGCCGTTCATCCTTCAACAGATAAGTCACAGAGCTTTGGTGCCATCAAGTGGCTTCGAAGCCTCCATCTCTGCATCTAAAGAACTCCCATGAGGCTACTCAGGTAGATTCATCTCTATTCCTGCAGCTTTGTACGTGCCATGTGGATGCTGTCCATCACAGGCTTTTGAGTGATCATTCTTTTTTCTGCAACACCTGGACAGCTGTGTTTCAATATTTCATCTCACATAATGAATGCAGTACTTATTGCACTTTTGCAATTGAACTTTTGTTTACTAATTTTAATAATTCTGAAAAAAAAAATCCCCATGTGTGGGATCATTGAAGTATATTCTGATTCTAATTTCAAGTACTTTATGATGTTCAAGTGGGTGTTTCTTGGACATGTAGCAAAATATAAAACATATTGGTATGTATTTACCGAAAGGACGATGTATATTAAAACAGTACGATGCGTCCTAAACAAAGAGAAACCCAGTAAAAATGTGCAATATTGCAACTTGGGCTTGCATCCATCCTCCCTGTACTGCTAAAACAATTATGTAAACTTAAAAATGAAGAAACTACGAGAGTTGAGACTTTGTAGCATGTTTGTTCATCTGAGTGTTTCAAAAATTGTAATTTTTCTGATTTTTTTTTAGTAGAAACCATTACTTACTTAACAAATACAGTTTACAAATACAAATAATAGTCTGAAGAAGTGAGATCTGCAGTAGCAGCAACGTCTAGGGCACACGGGTTGGAAATGATTGAAAGACAACAGAAAGTCCAAACTGTTTAGAACAAATCCGGTTCCAACCAAGGTCTGCAGAACAGCTCTTAACACACATTATGGTCAACCTTGAAGAAGATGTCTACAGCAGTGGACGACCACGGCACGTACTTTTCCTGTCAGCGAAGGACAGAAAACAATCACCAAAACTGGAGAAGATGGAGAAACCTTGCCAATCAGCTCCACATCCAGATGTCGGTTCAAACTTTTTAACACTTTTAAACAAACTTGTCTCAGTTATATGATCCAGGTTACTCCTGGTGAACAGCGAAGAAGCAGTTTAGTCTGTACCAATGTGACATGGTCCAAGTATCAAACCTTTTGGAGACAAATAGCCTGTTTTCACACACAAAAAATTGCATAGAATGTGAATCCATTAAAACAATGTATATGTATTACTAAGTGCTGTTTAACCCCATGTTTTCTGACCGCAGAGCACCTCTTTGTCAACACTTGCAGAAAACAACTTGCTAAAAAGGTACTTGGCACAATTTTTTCAATTGACGTAAAAAAAAATTTCTTTATTGTATTGGGGTGGGATGTTGGGGTATTGCAAGTTTGTTTGAGAAATTGATACATGTTTATGGGCTAAACCCTTCCTTTTGGTACTAGTGTTGTACCAAAAAAAGTGACTAGCTTGTAAACTGTTCAGTAAAATTCTTCTTGTTTGCCATCCTCTGTCTCTCCGTGGTGTAAAAAGGATGTGACTAAGTATGGTTTGGCATCTAAGAGAACATGTTCATTAAATTATTCATCTTATCAGCCATGACATTTATCAAGACCACGTCTTGAATACACTTAAAAGGGACCGTTACCCCCCATTTACACTCTTCTAGTGTTTATTAATTGTAAATTTGTTTAACACAAATAAATTTAGGATGTGCTGCAAGTTCGATTCCGTTGTCTCCCGCTTATCCAGGGCCGGGTCGCGGGGCCAACAGCCTCAGACAGGAAGCCCAGGCTTCTCTCACCCCAGCTGCATCCTCCAACTCACCCGGAAGGATCCCGAGTCGTTCCCCAGCCAGCTGTGAGGCATAGTCTCTCCAACGGGTCCGGAGTCTGCCTCTTGGTCTCCTCCCGGAGGAACGTGCCCGAAACATCTCACCTGCGAGGTGCTCGGGGGGCATCCTGACTAGATGCCTGAACCACCCCAGCTGGCTCCTCTCGACCTGGAGGAGGAGCAGCTCGACACCGAGCTCCTCCTGTGTGGCAGTGCTCCTCACCCAATCTCTGAGTAAGAGCCCAGCCACCCTGCGGGGGAGGCTCATTTCGGCTGCTTGGATCCGACTATGCTGCAAGTCAGTGATTAAATCATGAGACATGGAGAAGAAGAATTTATCAAGAAAATATCTAACACCTCGAGAAATTTTTTTGATAAACTATATTCTGTAGATCTCAGGAGATCCCGCTTGAATGTAGAGGACATTGTATCTCCTGGTGATTGAATTTTTTTGGCTCTGTGAAGAACATCTGTATAGTTCCACGTGTGCCCTCACAGAGCTTTTCCAGGCAACTCTACGGGAATGTTTTCCAGGTATTTTAGTGAATTTCATCATTTAGATTTGAAGTATTCTCCCTACCTTTCATCTTCCTCTCCATCATCCTCCTCTGCATTTCAGCAGCAGTTGACAGGGCATTAGAAAATGATTTCAGGCTACTTCATTTGTTTTTATATTTATTTTTTTCCCTCCTGCGCTGCTGTAAACATAAATCACAGCAAGCGGAGCCCAGAGCTCATATAAATGTCAGAATAGACAGCGGAGCTCATAAACCTCTAATTTGATCTTTATTCATCTGGGACAAGGCATGAATAAAAGCTCACCTAGTAAATCATCATTTTCTGCTTTCTGTCAACACCACAGCTCGTTAGGCAGTCTCACTTCTGATTGGCCGCTTCAACTCCCAACCTTGTTAAGTGTAAAAACTCAAATATTACACAGTTTTGCTGCATAATTATAACTGATGACTCTCTGGGTGCGTTTAAAAAGTCATTTAAAAATCTATCAATCAATTTTCACCTTGAAATAGTTATAAAAGTTACTATGTTATCACTGGATTAGAAGCTTGGCACAGTTTGTAGGCAAATACAAATTTAGTTTCAATGTGACTAGCTGCCAAATACCAGATGGACACGCGTTTCAAATCTGGAATAAGATCCAAAATATGAAAAAAAAAAATGGTCAAAATACTCAAATCCTGCAGGAGGGTAAAAAGAAATCTGAATGAACTGCAAGTTTAAAAGCAGCAGTGATGAAACAAATCAATGAAAAGTTAAATAACCATCAGTTTGAAATCGTATTGCTTGACCTGCAACCTCTAGAGTTTTTTTGTATAGATAAGCATATATTTATAGCTTGATTTCACAACAAATCCTCTATGTTACAGATTTAGATACACTGAATTGTGGTGGATATTGAGCAAAAGAAAATCCAGAAAGAGTATTGAGG
The DNA here is from genome assembly GCA_902685375.1 of Neostethus bicornis. Taxonomy (NCBI): domain Eukaryota; kingdom Metazoa; phylum Chordata; class Actinopteri; order Atheriniformes; family Phallostethidae; genus Neostethus; species Neostethus bicornis. Next base: position 4,047,446 of record CACRXE010000076.1, on the reverse strand, counting down.
TAAAAATAAAATAATATGTTGTCATATCGTGGTTACGCCCACTTTTGACTTTATCATATTTTGATTTAAGACATCTGATGGAGAAATATTCATCTCTGGACTGAATCGATTACTAATTAAGTCATAAAATTTCATCCTTAAGAATTTTATATTTGTTGTGATTCTGTTTGTTCCAATAGTGACTTTATCCAAAAATAATAATTTATTCCATTACTTGCTTAAAAAATATAAATATCTATGATATAAATTTGATGAAATGACATTCATAAACTATGAAAATAATAAATGAATATTAAACCATAAAGAATATGTGTAAAAGTGATAGTTTCTTCATAACCATTATGTCAACATTGTCACCAGTGTTGTCCATACTGTTAAAGATGCACACTTGTTTTTTCAGATCCCTTCACTATACATTCACAAACCTACTATGTTTATCAACAAATTAATGGAATAGATTTAGATTCAGTGGATACGGCTGTAATATCACAGTAAATCTGAATAAACCATATCCTGGTCATCTTTTGTCTTTCCTCAGCCTGTTCTCAGAGCTGTAATTGGTGGAGCTTTACTGGCAGCTACTGGTTGACCATTTGAACTACAGTAAAAAAAAAATGAAATCGATGTGAACTATTGTTAGGTAGAAAATGTAAATACTTCTTTTGTTACGAGTTCTTTTGTTACTTCTTTTGTTTTTTTCATTCGAAAGTGTCTTTTAGGTTAAGTTGATTCCCAATCACAGTCCACAACTTGCTGAGTTATTTGTTCCCCACTACTATGTAAACCCCTAACAGTAAACGCACCTTGTTGTTTTACCATTATTTACCCCACTACTCTGTAAGTGCACACCACTTGTTTCCGCAGCTGTATAAAAAAGGCAGACAGGATGAATATCCCTTTTAGACACTTTTAAGTCCGGTGGGATGTGATCTCCTTGTCTGACAAGTACAATATGAGACTCTCGTTTTGTTCTCTGGTCAGCACAAATTTGGGATAAAATGTATTATTTTTCCTCTAACTATAAACATACTAAAATAAAACATAAATAATAAAACAAATAAATAGATAATAAAATAAATAATAATCATAATAATACATAATAATACATAATTTATTTATCATAATAAAAAGATAATAAAATATAAATAAAAAATCAATAAAAATAAAATAAAATCAATAAATAAATAAAAATAAAACATACTACACTAAAATAATTTGCCTTCGGGGATAAATAAAGTATTTTCAATTCAATAAAGACTATGTTATTAATATGTTTATTGCTTTTTAAAAGCATCAATTAGATGTGATAAATTGCGGTGCAAAAATTCTTTCTAATTTGAAAGTGGTTTTATTACAAGCAGTGTTGTGATTTTGACATAAAAATGTAATTAGTTTTGTAACAAATTACTTCTCTTGAAAAGTAACAGAGTTAGTTACTCAGTTACAACATTGTAAAAGTATTTAGTTACAAACTAAAGTAATTTTTAAAAAGTTAGATATTTTAGAATGTTTAAACATTTTTTTTAATCTATAAACTGAAATTTCCATATAAGTGTAAATACAAAAATAATAATTGTGAAACATAACAAGGTTTTGTAGAATGTTAAAAAAAATTACATGAAATGTCTCCCATTTTTACCTTTTCATTTTACATTAGAAATGATGCAATATACTGTAATATAAAAATTATTTTAAGGTTCTCTTTATCATGCAAAATGTTGCCTTTCACAGGGAACAAAATTTGTTTTTGCAAGTGGTTTTTGATTGAAAATTGGTACAAAAATATTCTTTTAAATGCTTATGTGCCTGTCTTAGAGCAATATCCAACCCTTTCAGCACTTCATGCTGCTTTATAAAACAAATCATATTAATGCACAGCTTTATAGTCTTAGTAAACAAAATGGTATTGTTACTTAAGAAAACATATCTAATAGATACGAACTCAGTTTCTAAAAAACTAAACCCATAAGCAATTCTATCATACTTAAACAACATTAATCCCGACACTGATTACGAATCAAAGGTCTTTTATTTGTTTATGTCTAACTTAGGCTACAGCACTTTGATTACCCAGGAAAAAATATCCAGGAAATATTGTTTAATACTTCTTCATGAATTAGATCAATTGGTAAATTGAGAAATGAACATCGAACAGAATAATCCGGTATTGATTTGTTGGCCTCCACAATACTCAGTATTATGTACAGATAGATTAAAATATAAAAACTCGTTAGGAAATTATTTTCTTAAAAACTGTCCAGATGCTTCCCTGGATGCATCTGATGAGATGTTTTGAGCCCATTCTACTGACACAAGAGAAGACAAAGACACATTAGGAGAATGTGTCTTAAGACTGTTATGGAAAACATTTACACCAGTCTCTATAGCTTACTAACTGGAATAGAATCCGTTATTTCATACAAATAAGCAGCATAACTGCTTTGGAAAATTATTGAATAAATAAAAAATGTTATGTTCTTTATTTAGAGCTTTGACAAGAAAAAACTGAAGCTGTGCGGAAAGTCTGATGCCCTCTGCACACTGATTTGACTTTTTATTGGAATTAAAGATCTGACATGAACAACTTATTATTAGTTATATTGAAATTACTTCTATTGTAAGAATGCTATAGGATTGTAAATATGATGAAGTAATTCATAATCATGCTGACCATGTCCACAGATAAATGTTATAAATATCAATGAGTTCTTCAATTGTCCCTTTTTTAGAAGTTCAAATATTTTCTTCTCTAAATCCTTATCTGAAACCAAGAAGTTTACTTATGAACCATATGGAAATCCAGGAAATCATGAAAAAAAAACTGTGGCTTTTATGCTTTTGCTTGAAAGTTTTCTGACTGCAACGATGAAGCTGCAGTTATGGAGAGGTCTGTGTTCAACAAAGTGGCACGATTTAATTTGTGTGGCAGAGCCGCTTCTGTAATGAAACCTCTCAGCTTTCCGTTCTGTCTACTTTATATTCACAAAGAGAAAGGAGCGAGGCAGCCATCGTGGAGACATGCAAATACACTGATCTCTTTAATACGAGCTTCACCCAATTGGACGGTGACTTTGACAAGCAGAACAAATGCTCTGTGAGCACAAACATGCGCAGGTCAGGAGGAGCGGCGCTGACGGCCAAGGAAGAATTCAGCTTTCCTGATCCTCTTTGCAACGCAAGCGGTCACATTCTGCTTGTTCACTTCCTGTTAAATTACTCATCTAAGATTAGAGACAGCTTAGGAAAAAAGTTTCTCTTTAAAAGTTGATAAAGCTCCGCAATGTCGTGTACACTGAACATATACAGAAACAATGCTAAAGTTCATGTCTGCTCAACATCGAAGAAATTTCTGGAAACTTTGAGCAAGTTTTTGGGTTCTTATTTCAGCATAAAGATCATCAATTGTTGATGGAGGAACAATTTGTAACATCAACATGTGGTAAACGTGTCTATTTGTGTTTTTGGAGTTTTTAACCACCAAGAAAAACTTCAGCAGAAAGTTCTGGATTAAAATTAATCAAATCAATGAGTCCCTCGAAACTAAAGGTTAAATCTTTCTGTCAAATGATTCATAGCTTAATAATTTGTAGTTTCACTTGTTAATGCAATTTGATTTGATTGAATTGAATTACATAAATCCTATTTTTAAACTATAAAATATACAGGTTGAAAAGTAACTGCTGATTTATGACCCGCTCCCATTCCTACGAGCGTTTTCAAATGATGCTATGTACAAATGGATTTATTGGTCAAATTCCATTTATTTACCAAAGTAAACAACCTATTGTGTCTTATTTAGAAAATAAAAAGTGTAAAACTTTTTTTTTTTTTTTTTTAACATTTTCTAGAAAAATAAAAAGGATTTTAGTTTCCGGGTGGATTGATTCCGTGCTGGTTGCTCCTCAGAACACTTTGGACCTTTTAGAAGAAAGACAAAAGAAGCTGATGAAGACAAATGAATCAAATAATTTGAGGATATTTAAAAAAAACTCAGAGGGAGTACCTAGAGAAGGATGAAATAGAGATTAGTCCGAGGAGGAGCTCCAGGAAGTAGAAGCAGAGAAGTACTGCATTTAGAAGTAACTCTATGCGCAGGACGAAAGTCTGCAACAACAGGTAGTAAACAGCCAACGCCGTGCACGGAATCAAAATGAAGATGGACAGAAGGGATGAAGCAGCGCGCTCGCACAGGTTCCCCTTCCAACCTGAATAAGGAAACATTGTTAGAAACCTTCGCACTTCACAGCCCACTGGTTTAGATGGAAGAAGATATGCTCAGATTAGAAAAAGCCGGGGTTTCAATCTAAACGTAACTTATCTCATAGATCTGGAGAATATACTGTGGTGCTCATATTATTTATTCATCTTTAAATTATTTTAACCAAACAAAATTCTTTATGTCAACTGGAAATCACACAAACTTCTTAAATACAAGACAATATTACTGTGAAAAAAGAATTCTCAGATTTTTAATTTACAATCTTCTAACTGATGCAAAAAAATTTCACAAACCTTATCAGAAAGCGATTCTTCTCCTGACTGTTTTGGGTGTTTTGTTTTTTTTTTAATTTGCATATCCCACTGGTATTTTGCCCATTTTAGCTTAACAATAAACTCCGGCACTTCAAATTCATATGACTTAGGTTCATATGTAAATAAAAGAGGAGACATATTTTTTACCCAAAGCTATCTCGTCAGCAATATTTAAATTTTCGTCATTAGCCTTCCATTTGAAATATACCGTATTTTCGCGACCATAAGGCGCACATAAAAGTTTTAGATTTTCTTCAAAATGAGCGGCGCGCCCTATCGTGCAGTGCGTCTTATGTGTTATGAAAAAACAAATGAAGCAGATGAACACAACGCTTGCTGTGATTCCGGGAGGTCTGACACAGGAACTCCAACCGCTGGACATCAGAGTGAACTGGCCTTTCAAAGTAATGCTGCGAGCGGCGTGGGAGCGATGGATGACCAGAGGAGACCACAGCTTCACGAACGGTGGAAGGCAGCGCCGGGCAAGTTACTCCACAGTTTGCCAGTGGATTGTAGATGCTTGGGCTAACGTGTCATCTGGCAATCTTGTCCGAATTTTTGCAAAAGCTCAGGCATAATTTCCGAGGAACCGCATGGTACAGAAAGTGACCCTGACAGCGAGGAACGTGAACCTGTTATGTTGGATTTAGCGCACATGTTAGATTCCGAAACACAGGATGAAGACTTGGATGGATTTGATAAATGATGACGGTAACTAATATTTAAATAAAACCAACCAAACTCAGTTTTGCTCCCAATCTATTTTGAAAGATGCACACTTGTCTACTTGTGTGTGTAACTAATATTCATCAGGTGCGCCTTGTGTGTGTTACATACAGAGCACACGAAACTGGGATTGCGCCTTTTAACACGGTGCGCCTTTTGTCGGGAAAATACGGCATTATTTTTTTAGATCAAAAAAAAAATTTTAGATCAAAACCTGCTAGGGATAGAAATATTTTTGAGCTGTATTCTAAATAAAGACAGCCACATTTGTTTAAGTTACAAAATAATCTTTTAACTTTTTAAAGCTCCAGTGAGATTTTCCATACTGTTTTTCATATTTGTTTGTGTTTCTCACCATAAAAGATTCTGAGTGTTTCCAGACCGAGGTAGAGCAGCAGCAGCACCACATCTAGGGCCAAATTATTTGTGGGGTACGGCAGTAAAATCCCTGCAAAAAATCAATAAGCTGCAAGTAAACGTCAGGCTTCTGGACTTCTACTTCTCCCTTCTCTTCATCAGTAAAATGATCGAATATTAGCATCTGCAGATAAATTACAAGACAAAGTAAAACTATCCAACAGAAAAGACTTAAGCTCTCAGAAATCAATGACAGATTGGTGACCCTGCACAGTGTGTATTCTGCATGTCACCAGTTCATCTGTGACTATGAACTAAATGAAGCAGCGTGGGAAATAAATAAAGCTTTTTTTGCCTCTTAGAAAGAATGAAACTATGCAAAAGTTCCATTTCGTTTTCTGCACTGCTCATCTCTACTGGGGTCGCGGGAGGTGCCAAAGACTATCCTTGCTAATTTCAGGCGGGAGGCGGGATATATTCCCAAGAGGTCGCCATTTTGTTGTGGTGCCACACACACACACAGACAATCATCCACACAAGTGGACCTAGGGGCAATTTTATAGCAGCCAATCAACCTAACATGCATGTTTTTGGAGAGTGGGAGGAAACCACATACACAGAGAGAACATGCAAACTCCAAACAGAAAGGCTGGTGTTTCAAACCTTGACCCCTCTCTGGGACTCGAACCCCATTCTTCTTGCTGTGAGGCCAATGTGCTAATCACTGTACCACCGTGCATAGCCATACTATGCAAAAGTTGCAGTTTAATTACAAATTTTAATGTTTTATATTTTAAATTACATCCAAAAGCTCTCAGACCTTTATAAATGAACATGAGGATCTCGGCCAGGTAGAAAGCAGCAAAGTACCAAATGTGGAGGTAGAGAATCAGCTGCAGTGGAGTGGATGAAAGCTGAGGATCAGACAGTCAAGGACAAAAACTAAAGACATACAGACAGACTGAAACATGACCATGAGAAGGATACAATTGGCTGGGACCCTATAAATAAAGAGAAAAGACGGTGATCAGACACACTCTTAAATAAACATCACTAAAATATACAGAACTCTGACTCATTTCAATTTGTAATGACCAAAACAACTTCTGAAAAGAGAAAGTTCTGAGCTTTCAGAGGACATTATGTAAAAAAAGTTATGTCTAAATGCAATCAAATAATCTGAATAAACAAGTCATTATTGCAACATAATATCAAGTATTTTTCACGTTGCCTATCATTATTAATCACAAATTGCACCCAATGAGTTTGAATTGAAAATATTTTATTCATCTCCAAAGAGAAATAACGCATGTTTTATTTAATTTTTTTTTAAGTAAATGTAGTTAAATAAGTACTCAGAAATCTAAAATGTCCATTTCTCATTCATTTACTGCAGCGTTTTTCAACAAGTGTTCCACAACACACTGGTGTACCGTAAGAAATCGTCAGGTGTTTCTTGGGAAATGATCCTTTTTCACCTTATACGGTGATAGGGATCCACCAGTTGCTCCCAAAAATTGTTTTGGTTGATCTCATACATGAAAATGTATTTATTTATGTTTATCATTGTAAAATCCTGTCATTTTATTTGGAGACAGACAGGGCTGACCTGTAACCATAGCAACCCACTCTTCCTCTGTGCTGTTTTTGTTGCATGCTTTCTGTCCATAGGTGGCACGGTGGCGCAGTGGGTAGCACAGTGGCCTGACAGCAAAAAGATCATAGGTTCAAGTCCCGGGTGAAGACGAGGCTTGGAACACTGGCCTTTCTGTGTGAAGTTTGCATGTTCTCCCCGTATCTGCTTGGGTTTTCTCCCACCCTCCAAAAACATGCATGTTGATTGGCCGGTGCCAAATTGCCCCTAGGAAAAGAGTGTGTACAGTTCTACGTATGTGTGTGGCTCCACAATAAACTGGCGACCTGTTCGGGGTGTATCCTGCCCCTCGCCTTGAATCAGCCAGGTGTGGGCTCCCGCAGCCCCATATCAGGTAGACTGTTAAGAAGGTGACTGGCTCTGGTCCACCCCTCTCTTAAACTACCCTGGCATGTGGATCAGTTCATGTAGAGACAGAGATGACTGCCCTGTAACCATAACAACCCACTATGCTTTTTTTTTTTGTTGCATGGTCCTGTCCATCCCTCCCAAAAACTGCTTTACTTAGTGGATTGTATTTTCTACATGTTTTTGAGACATTTTGAGAAAATTTAAGTTGGTACAAGGTTAATGAAATCTCACATTTTCTGTAAGACATTCAAAAGGGAAAAACCTGCACTTTTTATTCGAAAGAAGAATATTTAAAAAATGACAAAACAGGCTTTGATGTGTTGATTTGATCCCTATTCAGAACATTTTATGAGAATCACTATATTTTTAATACAGGCAGTTGTAGAGAATTTTTTTAACATTTTTCGTTCATGGTGTGCCTCAAGATTTGTTTTCGATAGAAAAATGTACCATAAAAAAGGTTGAAAAATACTAATTTTGTGAAATCGTTTGATTTCAGAAGCCAAACTTGTGCTCAAATACAAAGAAAAATATTCAAGCATGATGATCCTGAAAGACTACATCCGATTAGAACTGGAATTATCTGATTATTGTGTTTTGACATGTTTTTAAGTCGTGTTTAATGTAGCAATGTGCTAAATTCACTGTTAGCTTGTTGCTAACACACAGACTATACTTTCCTTTTCATTTCAGATTGTTTTAGTTCATTCATTTATTTTAATTATTAAAGTATTATAGCTGTGAATATGACGCTTTTTCTTAAGAATACACGTTAAAACTCACTGTGCCTCATGACCACTGCTACCTGGTTACCGTGGAAACAGCTTCACCGGAGGATGTTCTTCTTCAGTGAATCATAATGGCAGTACTTTAAAATATCTCCCCCTATAGGCTCTCTGCCGACACAACTTCTGAACCAAGTCATGCTGAGCTCAGATAGTTGTTGGGGGACATCCTGCACAAGTCGCCAGTATTACAGACAACTAATTAATTCAATTCAATTCAATTTTATTTGTATAGCCCAAAATCACAGAATGTCCGTCTCAATGGGCTTCACAAGAAAAAGAGGAATGTATTAACACAAATACACAACAAGAAAAATAACTAACAAATGCTAACTAAACAAGACTAGCACATTAATGCACTTAGACTCTCCTTCTCGGTGAGGAAAAACTCCTAAAAAACCCATCAGTGGGGAAAAAATAAGAAACCTCATGGGGATCCACGTGAAAGAGAGATCCCTCCCCCGGGACGAGCAAACAATGTGTCACAGATTATTGTTTAAATATTAGCTTATTCTAATCTACAGTTAAATATCTAAAGAAGTCAATAAATGTTCTTCATCCTGATGGAAACACGGGGGACTCCTCAGCCTGGAGATGTCAAGTACGGGGATGAGCAGATGTTCTTCATCCTGATGGAGACACGGGAGACTCCTCAGCCCAGCGATGCCCACGGCGGGGATGAGTAGAGGGATTTCGTCCTGATGGAGTGGGGATGAAGAAGCGCGGAGGTCTCCTCGGTGTGGCCATGCCCAGGACAGGAACGCAGAGTCCTGGATGGGGCTCTCTCCCAGAGAGGAGGGAGAGAGGTGGACAACATGTGAATTGTATTGTACCAACTAGCAGTGTAATTCTAAATAAACAGACAATTTAGAACAATGAATGAGATAGCAAGCCAGGGGTTTAGGGTAGAGGGTTGGAGTAGGGGGTACGGGGAAAGAGCCAAGACAGTCTGGCAGAGAATAGTAGATAGAATTAGAGGACAGAACCCCAATGTACCATACTTTCCCCAGCTTTTACTATCTAGCAGCCAACTATTAATTATATCAGCTAATTGAATCTGTTTCTATCTGGCCTGTTGATAAGCTTGTTCAAACAGGAATGCTTTAAGCCTCCCTTTAAATGTAGGAACACTGTCTGCCTCTCTCACTTGAGCTGGGAGCTTATTCCATAAAACTGGAGCTTGGTAGCTAAAGGCTCTACCTCCAACTGTACTTTTAGAAATCCTAGGAACCACCAACAGCCCTGCATTTTGTGAGCGGAGTGTTCTGCTTGGTTGATAAGGTACTATAAGTTCACTAATGTAAGATGGAGCCATGCCGTTTAGGGCCTTGTAGGTTAGTAAGATGATTTTAAACTTGATCCTAAACTCAATAGGAAGCCAATGGAGAGACGCTAGCACGGGAGTAATATGATCTCTTCTATGAGTTCCTGCTAATAGTCTTGCTGCTGCATTTTGAACCAGCTGAAGACTTTTTAGGGAAGACTTAGGGCATGCTACGAGCAAAGCGTTACAATAATCCAATCTTGATGTAACAAATGCATGGATGAGTTTTTCAGCATCACTTTTACATAAGATATTTCGGATTCTAGAAATGTTGCGAAGGTGAAAGAATGCAGTTTTACAAGTCTGAGCTATGTGAGCTTTAAATGATAAATCTGGATCAAATAAAACTCCTAGGTTTCTAACGGTGAGGTCAGAGGCCACAGTTACTTCGTCGAAGAAGACTGCTTGGTCAGTAAAAACATCTCTCAGATTTTTAGGACCTACTACAATAACTTCAGTCTTATCTGAGTTTAAAAGGAGATAATTTATTGTCATCCAAGTCTTTATGTCCCTGATACAGGTATTAAGTTTTTCTATATGGTCACTCTGGTCAGGTTTGACTGATAAGTACAATTGTGTATCATCTGCGTAACAGTGAAAATTAATACTGTGTTTTCTGATTATGTTTCCCAGAGGCAGCATGTAGAGCATGAACAGAATAGGTCCAAGAACTGAGCCCTGAGGCACACCAAAACTAACTTTGGTAGAAATAGAGGACTGATCATTTACATGAACAAACTGGTATCTATCAGATAAATAAGATTTAAACCATTGAAGAGCTGCTCCTCTGATCCCTAAGTCATATTCTAATCTTTGAAGTAAAATGCTGTGGTCAATTGTGTCAAAGGCTGCACTAAGGTCCAAGAGAACTACAATTGAAACCAGTCCCTTTTCTTTGGCTAATAAAAGGTCATTTGTCACTCTAACTAGCGCAGTTTCTGTGCTGTGGTGTGATCTAAACCCTGATTGAAATTCTTCAAAAAAACTATTTTCCTGCAGGTGACGGTTCAGCTGCTTAACTACAACTCTTTCTAGAATTTTGGACATAAAAGGTAAATTTGATATTGGTCTATAGTTGGCCAGAATGCTGGGATCTAAATTGGTCTTTTTTAGAAGCGGTTTAATAACTGCATGCTTAAATAACTGTGGTACATATCCTGTTTCTAGGGATGAATTTATTATACAAAGTAGTTAAAATAGGTTTGTTAATTACAGGTAGCGTTTCTTTGAAAAGCTTGGTTGGAATTGGATCTAAAAGACAGGTTGATGTTTTGGAGCATGTAATAACATCTGTTAGCTCAGTTTGGTCTATAGCAGTGAAACAATCTAATGTTACAGAAGTTTTTAGAGAAGCTTTCATTTCTGCAGCTTCAGCCTGCTCTGGACTAATTGTAGGAATAAGTTCATTCAGTTTATGCCTTATGTTTGAGATTTTATCATTAAAAAATGTAAGAAAATCCTCACAGCTTAGAGTAACTGGGATAGAAGGCTCTATTGTGTTGTTACTGCTGGTCAGCCTAGCTATAGTGCTAAAAAGAAATCTAGGATTATTTTCATTCTCCGCTATTAAAGTTGAATAGTACTGGTTTCTAGCTTTACGCAAAGATTTTTTATAATCTAGGAGGCTACGTTTCCAGGCGTTCCGAGATTGCTCTGATCCAGAACGCCGCCATTCTTTTTCTAGCTTACGGGTTTCTTGTTTAAGAGAGCGTGTATCAGAGTTAAACCAAGGTGGCACTCGGTCCCGTCTAATAACTTTGGAATTTAAAGGCGCGACAGAATCTAGTGAGTCCCTAAGACTTTGGAAAGCACTATCGACATACTGGTCATGAATACTGCGACTAGTGCTGCAAGAGGTATTGTCAGTAAATTCATTTAATATGGTACTAAGTATTGGCTGAATTTGACATTTAAACTCAGACACAGATCGCTCAGATAACGTTCTTCTAAGTTGTGTTTTTTTCATTGGGGCAGACACATTTTTTAATAAAAACTGAAACGTAATTAGAAAATGGTCTGAAAGTACAGGGTTATGAGGAAAGACGCTAAGCTGACTAATCTCTACACCATAGGTTAGAACTAGGTCCAATGTGTGTTTGTGACAGTGAGTAGGTTCATTTACATTTTGTGCGAAACCAACATGATCTAGTAAAGCAGTGAAAGCATTTCCTAAGCAATCGCTAGAGTCATCAACGTGAATATTAAAATCTCCTACTATCACTATTTTATCAGAATCTAAAACTACACTGGACAGAAAATCAGAGAACTCGGTTAAAAATTCTGAATAAGGTCCTGGCGGACGGTAGACAATTATAAATAAAATTGCTTTTTGTTTTTTCCGGTTTTGCTGGTTAATAGATAGTACGATACTTTCAAAGGAATTATATGTGTATTTTATTTTAGGGGTAAGAAGTAAGCTAGACTGTGATATTACTGCTAAACCACCACCTTTCCCAGAGCTTCTGGATTTTAGGTAGTTATTGTGACTTGGAGGCGTTGCTTCATTTAGCCTTACATAGTCATCTTGTCGTAGCCAAGTTTCAGTTAGCGCTAGTAGACTAAGTTTGTTATCACTAACTAGTTCATTGACTAGAAGGGACTTTGAAGAAATTGATCTGATGTTCAGTAGGCCACATTTAACTATATCATAATTCTGCTCATTGTTACTGAGACTGTTGGTGGTTATCAACATAAAAGCACTACTTTTATTCCAATCGATGGTTTGTGTTGACTAATCAGCACAATTTACATGATGGAGGGAGGAAAGATTACATTTTCAATACAGATGTTTGTTCCTAAACTTGTTAGAACAGTTAAAAAAGTTAGGTTTTTGTGAACGTTTCTATATTTATGAAAAAAAAGTCTTGGGTTTGTTCATCAGTAAGTTTAAAAAAAATTATGCATTTCGAGATAAACATGTGTCTACCTTCTTGCTCCAACATAGACATTTTCAGACTAGGGTTTGAATACCAAAATTTCTCAAGTTTAAAAGTGGGTTTTAAACTTAAATTACCATTTAAATAACTATAAGCAAACAAAGCTCATATTTCAATAGAATTAAACAAAACAGTCATGTTATCTATCTTTTGAACATGCAATTATCTATGCGAACGTGCCCGTCTGTACGGCATCAAAACTACATTTCCAACCATACTTCTGCAGCATGCTGATTGAGTTAGTGTAGTGCAGGAGTTTACGTGGGATTAGGGTGCCTGTGCATCCTAATCCTGGGATTTTTGGTGGTGGTTTTTGATCATAAGTAGGTGTGGAGGGACCCTGTTAAGAGTGTTACTGCAAGGTGTATGAAATTTGTTAACTTGTTTGACAGGGTGTTTGACAGGGGTTTGACAGGGGTGGCCTGTGGGAGCAGTTTTACTGCCCTAAAATCTTTGTACAATTTAGCAATTTTGGCTCCCATTAGATTTAGGCTAGGTTATGGGAGTGTGCTGTACAGGCCTGCTAAAGAGGCTGGGCAGGCAATTGGAAGTTGTGTAAGCTAGAGCCCTTAGGGTGTGTGTTGGATTAGGACATTGCAGGTGTGTGCCCTGAGGGTGGAGGCGGGGGTCATGCCGCTCTGTCCGAGGCATAAGAAGCAGGTAGTAAACTATTCGGTTACCTTGGCGGAGAAGAGTGATGACCAGCCTTGGAAGCGGGTCTGGGAGAGCTCCTGGGAGATGAGTATTTAGAACTTCGGGTGGGTAGAGGAGACATGGGCAGAAGAGGTGGGCGTGCGGGAGGTAGAGATTGAGCAGGGTGACTGTCTTGCCTAGTGCCATTGTAGAGACTACAGGGGTGAGAGTGGAATTGGGGATGGAGAGGTGGAAACATCAGGATGGGGACGTTCGTATGGTCAGTGCCTGGAAGTATGGGGATTGTGTGTTAATGTACACAGACAATTCTATGAATCCCTTGACAGGGAGGATTGGTGCAGGAATGGTTGTGAATGTGTCTTTGGGGGTTATGACCTTGGATAACCTGAGTGTTCACAGTTGAGATGTTCGCAATGTAGATGGCTGTGCTAAAGGGTCTTTTAGTGGGGAGGGTAAAGTATCACCAGGGCTTGTTGTGGGAGGTTTGATGTCGGGTGCTGTGGGCAGGGAGTTTGCATTTATGTGGGTGCCAGGTCACATTGGGATCGGGGTAATGAACGGCCGGATGGGATGGCAAAGAGAGCAGCTGAAGTGGAGGTGGTTGAGAGGACCATTTCTTTGTCTTGGGGGAAGTATGTGTGGAAGGAAGTTCTTCAGCTATGGCAGATGGAGTAAGTTTTCCGAGAGAAAGGGCAGAAAGTTATATGGCGTGCAGAGGATGTGAAAGAGGACATGGAGTCAGTTGTTGGGGGAAGAGAGGCCAGGAGGACCCTGAGTCGGCCTAGGATTGGGCACATGTGGTTGAACAACACACTTTGGCTCTTGGGTAAGCTCTCTGGTGGAAGATATAGAGAGAAGTTGAAGGGTTTGAACATGTCATTTTACATTGTGAACAGTGTGGAGGAGAAAGGGAGGTTATTTTGTTGGTTTATTTATTGGTTGGAAATCAAGGGGAGCGTCTGGGGGCTTTGTTCTAGTTTCCCAAAGGGTTGGCTCTTTAGAATTTTGGTTGATCAGTCCAGAAGAGGGCGGTAATGCAACATTTTGGCTGCAACCGACATTAAAACCCGAAGAAGAAGAAAAGTAAGAAGAAGAAGAAGAAGAAGAAGAAGAAGAAGAAGAAAAAGGTCTGACGCAGGAAGATGATGATCAGGATGCAGTCGTGCGTCTTTTCAGTTTTACTCTTTAACGTTTTCTACAACTCCGTGTCTTCTTTGTATTTTCACATCGGTGAAACAGAGAAGAAATGCTTTATTCAGGAAGTTCCGGATGATACTAGGATTATCGGTGAGTGTCAACAGTTAATGACAAATTCACCTAAACAAGTTCAACTTTTTGTGTTCTTAAAGTTTACCAAAACAAAGTTCTCTCCTTATAAATCTAAGATTTTTATCTATATTAAATGTCAGAGGGACATTGTGGAGGGATTTATTATTTCTAAAGTAGAAGTCAAATAATAAATAAGAGATGCATTAACTTGTGCTAGTTTTGTGATGATTTTAAGAAGCTCTACAAAAACTAATTGTTAATCATTCATAATAAAAAAAATATCCACTTTAATTTACTACAATAGTAATAATATATTAATACTTAAAAACACTACACCCTTACGTTACTTTAAACCTTGTTATATTTGCTTATTTTAAGGTGTTTTTAAAGGGAAAACTTCACCAAAATATCAGTTTATTCACACAGTTCCTTCATGTATCTTCACACCATAAATTTCTGTTGTGTGCTATGATGTTTACATGTGAGTGTGTGAAGTGGAAGGTAATCCAGAGTCATACCAATGATTTGATTATGTTAAAATTAATAAAATTTTGGGTTGATGTTTCTTTCAGGTAGTTACAAGACTCAGCTTTACAATAAACAGAAAGATGAATACATGCCAGCCACTCAGGGTGTGGGGATGTTTCTGGAGGTCAAAGACCCTGATGACAAGGTAAGCTTGAAATAAAACAAATTGTGTCGTGCTGACACAATTTTTGTCCCATGTCCCTATTACATGGGACAGATTTCAATCCAGACTCACAGCACGTATGGATCACTTTTCTAAAGACTTTCCCAAGAGATACATTTGTCTGTATTCTTGCTCCTGAGTTCCAGCGCTTTGCTAAACTTTTCATAACTTTGATTTAATAACCTAGGGACTCAATCACCTCACTTGGCCTTAAAAATTTCAAGTATCAATTTCTTTTTCAAAAACTGAAGGCAGCAAAATTAGGTGGCTCTGATATTTGATTAACTCTGGTGTCAAACTCTGGTTCTCGAGGGATGGTGTCCTGAAGGTTTTCTTTGTGTTCCTGGTTCAATACAGCTAATACACATGAATTAAAATCAACAGCCAGTCAAATTTAGCATATTGAATCAAGCTGGATCAGGTGTGTAGCTGCAAGAACAAATGGAAAACCTTCAGGACACCTTCCTTCCAAGACCGAAGTTTGACACCCCTGGGTTAATATGTAATTCCTATTCAAACAAAATGTGCAAAGTATGAAATAAATTATGTCAACACTTAATATTTTTATCAAACAGTTTACTCTTAAGATTTGAATGTAGTTTTATTTATTATTATTTTATATTCTTCCTTCACTGCTTTGGTGGCACTGACTCGTTTTTCTTTTTTAATTACAGGTGATTTTGACTCGGCAGTACGGCTTAGAGGGACGCTTCTTCTTAACATCACACACACCTGGAGAATATCAGATCTGCCTCCACTCCAACTCTTCTAAGTTCTCATTGTTTGCTCTTGGCATGCTGGTGAGGAAACACACGAGAAAACTCATGACTAGGGATGGGATACTGATATCATTTGGAACTGGTGCCGAGTCAGCATTTTTATTGGACAGAAAACTATCAGCCTCAACGATATAACAGTGAGGTGGGCAGGATAGCAAACACGGCGCACACAACTTCTTTTTCCGTTTGCCTCTAACTAGCTGATTGTACATCCAGCAAGAGTGCAGTGCTGCGCTTATTTGCAGAAGTGCGCGCTGGAGTAAGTAGACCTGCACTCCTTGAAAGCAATGTGTTGGCACTGCACAGTTGAAAAGACGCACAAGTAGATAAGCAAAGAGGCGAAGCAAACAATAGTTTGCTTCTTTTTTTTTTTTTTTTTTTTTACGTTAAAAGGATTGATGAAAGTATTGATAAGATGTTGGATAGATAAGCAGTATCGATAAAAGTACTTTTTTCAATAAAATAGTATTAATAACCATTCCTACTCATGATCTTCAATTTTTTTGCATACGTCTCGGTTTCTGTCTGCACTGTTGTTTCTTTCTGAACACAGCAGCTTATTTTCAGGATTTTATCCTATAGACATCTTAAGCTCAGTGAAGCTGAAGTCTTAGTGAGTCTACAGGTAACTGATGAGCGCTTCTCTCTTGCAGAGAGTCCATCTGGACATTCAAGTGGGTGAAAATACCAATAACTATACCGAGATCGCAGCTAAAGAAAAACTAACGATGATACAGCTCCGAGTCCGACAGCTAATGGAGCAGGTAGTCCAGATCCAGAAGGAGCAGAACTACCACCGGGTGAGGAAAAACTGACTGGTGATTTTCTCTATGACCTGCTTAGAGATTGTTAATTATAAAGAATTTCAGAGATAGTTTTTGTATGCAGACAGAATGACCATTTTCAACATCTAACTCTTGGTTAGAAAGTGAAATCAGCTTGTGGGTCAGCTTTTAGTTGTAAAAGTGAAACAAAACCGAATGGATGAAAAAAAGACCTATTTTGTTTAAAGTAGGTAAATATTTTAAATTAAAAACACTGAGCAATATGGATACGTCGCATTTAAACAGAACAGAAATCTGCAAGGTAAATGAATGTTTTCACATGTCTAAAACATGAGCGTAATGCAGAAACATTATTTTAATTTAGGAGATTCCACGTAACTAAAGTTTCTACCGTTCCGTTCCATCATCTTAATCACTTTTATGGACAGAATATCTAGGCGCAGCCGAGGCGTTGGAGGGATCTGGTTTGGTGACCTCGGGATCGGATCCCTGCTTTTTTGCGGATGATGTGGTCCTGTTGGCTTCATTGAATCGCAATCTCCAGCTCTCTCTCACTGGATCGATTTGCTGCCGAGACCATGGTCCTCATCCGGAAAAGGGTGGAATGCCCCCTGCGGGTCAGGGACAGGGTCCTACCCCAAGTGGAGGAGTTTAAGTATCTCGGAGTCTTGTTCACAAGTGGGGGAAGGATAGAGCGGGAGATCGACAGGCGGATCGATGCAGCATCAGCAATAACTAGGATGCTGCATCGGTCCGTCGTGGTAAAGAGAGAGCTGAGCCGAAAAGCAAAGCTCTCGATTTACAAGTCGATCTACATTCCAACCATCATAGCTTCTCCCGGATCGCAGAGCTCCTCACCCAATCTCTGAGTGAGACGCCAGCTACCCTGCGGATGAAGCTCATTTCGGCCGCTTGTATCCGCGATCTCATTCTTTCGTTCACCATCCACAGCTGGTGACCATAGTGTCTATCATAAAAATTAGTTTATTATTACCTTGTCTTACTGAATTTAGATTCAAGTTTTAATTATTTTTGTAGAATAAAACGTATTCTTTGACAAAAAAGGTTTTACTTGATAAAAAGAAATTTTATTTGGATGGACAGTTAAGAAGGTGACTGACAATTAACAGGCTCTGCTCAGCTGTTCTTTTATTTTGTTGTGGTTGTAACAACTTTTAATTAAGTTCATGTACAATTAGGTCCTGATGGCTTATAATTAATGGGTAAATGTCAGAAGGATAACAGTTCCTCAATTTAGAGCCAGAAGAATTATAAAAAATCTAAATTGATCTCCAAACATTGCTGATAGATGAACAGAAGACATCAGATTAGATCAATAGACATGTTATCGTCTGTCTGTTTCTATCCCCTCAGTACCAAGAGAAGTATTTCCGTCAGACCAACAGAAGCACCAACCTGTACGTCTTCCTTTGGCTCACCATCCAGACCTTGATCCTTGGGGCCATCGGTATCTGGCAGATGAGAAACCAGCGAACATTCAAGAACTTGATGTTGAAAGGATGGATGCCTACAGATACCAACGTGTTCACATTATCAACTGGACTGTTCAGACACCATCTGTGTCCCATACATGAAGGGCTAAAGTTACTTCCAGAGGAGACTGCAGTCCTTCAGTGTACGTGTGCCACTGAGTGGACTTTGTCAGAGGAGGATGCTGATCAAGCTGTGCAAAATTTGCAACAAGCCCTTCTATGCTCTGGATCAGACAGTAAGCAGCTTGAGTAGTTCGTTCAGCCTGCACGAGCGCTACAAGCTGTCTTTTGTACCACCAGTACTGATACTTTTTAATTCGGTTGTCAAAGCAGAACACATTAAAAAATATTTTAATAAATTCCTCAATTTTTTTTCTGATTTTTCTTATTGAACCACAGTGACAAATCAATTTCCCTTCAGGGTTTTTTTTTAAAAAAGTCCATTTTTTTCGCCACCTCACCTGTGACCAAACACCTTGCAGAAGAAGCTCATTTTGGCCGCTTATATCCGCGATCATTTAGTAAGAAACAAAGTGCAATATTTTTTTTTTTTTAATTTTAGATTTTTATTGAGATGGCAAGAAAATCTTTTTTGTGGATCCAATTATTATTTCAACAATATTATAAACAGATCAACCTGTAATCAAATACTGAATTATAACATCTGCAGTTTTTTTGTGTGTGTGTCTTTGTTTGTCTTTTTCTTATTTGTTTGCTATGTTTTGATATTTGAATATACCTGTAACATGTAATGAGACTATTTTTAAAATCTTTGAAATAAAAAGGGGAAAAAAACAAGAATGAGAGTCCATGCATTATCTTTTTTTATTTTTACCATTTTAATAACATTTCTAGCATTGATTACTTAGTACGAAACACATTTCAATAACACAATCATGTTATCTGTATTCTGAACACAGACGTCTGTGTCTGTTTTGCGCATGCCCGTTAATACAGAATAAAACTACGTTACCCATAATGCATCCATAGCATGCTTATTGGTCGATGCAGTTCAGGGGTTTACGTGGCACTAGGGTGTTTGCGCATGCTCAGTTTGATCTCTGTCCCGGCAGGAAGATGGTGTCAGTCAGGATCAGGATGCAGTCGTGTGTCTTTTCAGTTTTACTCCTAAATATTTTCTACAATTCTGTGTCTTCTTTGTATTTTCACATCGGTGAAACAGAGAAGAAATGCTTCATTGAGGAGATTCCGGATGAAACTATGATTATCGGTATGTGTCAACAGTTAATGCTAACTTTAGCTAACAGGCTAACTAAGCTAAACCTGTCTGTCGTGTCCTTAAAGTTCATAAAGTTCTGTCTCTTTTCAGATCTAAAACTTTTATATGCAAAATATGTTCGAGTTAAATTCTGGAGTACTTTATTAGTTCTTAATTACAGTCAAATTTAAAGAAAAATAAAGACTTATGCACTAAATGTGCTGGTTTTGTGATGAATTTAAGAAGCTCTACTAAAACAACAAATTGTTAATAATTCAACAAAGTAGTTTTTAAAATATCCACTTTAATTTACTACAGTTTGGTTTTACTTTGAAAGCTTATAATGGAAATATTTACTTGTGATCAGTTATATTTGAAGGTAGGATCTTAAAAATAAGCCATTAAAATGACAGTTTATCTTCACACAACAAATTTCTGTTTGATGTGGAATAAAACTGAAATGAAGACTGATTGCTAATTCACTCATATCAATGATCTGATTGTGTTAAATCAATTCAATGGCGTGTTGATGTTTCTTTCAGGTAATTACAGGACTCAGCTTTACGATAAACAGAAAGAGGAATACATGCCAGCCACTCAGGGTCTGGGGATGTTTGTTGAGGTTAAAGACCCTGATGACAAGGTAAGCTCCAAAGAAAACAGAAATTGTGTCAGAAATGATCGTAAAAGGATCCTTTAACTGCATATAGATCGTATGTGACATGGATTTTAATCCAGACTTGGATTACCTTTATAAAGACTTTCCTAACAGATTCCATAGATTATAATCATACTTCATTAATCCCTCGTGGGTAAATTCTTGTGCTGTATTGCACCACAGCTAGCAGCCATGGCCGTGCCATTGGTTGGAGTAACTAGGGAGTTAGATGAATCTTCTCCAGGGACTTAGGCATGAACCGGCAACTATTTGGTCCAAAGACGGCAATTCTACCACTGAGCTTATATTGGCAATATATCGTGTGTGTCTGTATTTTCACCTACAAATGTCTCATCCCCTTAATTCTAACACTTTGCTATACTGTTTTTAACCCTTTGATTTAGAAATCCTAGCAATCATCAATTTTCTTTGCCTTAAAAATTCTTAGTATTGATTTCTTTTTTAATAATTAAAAGCAATAACAGTAGTTGGCTCAGATATTTGGTGAAGATGTCATTTCTATTGATGCAAAACGTGTGAATGAGATCAAGTTAGTTAACATTCTTAATACTTTCATCAAAGACTTTTCTGTTTTCTATTTTTTTTCCTTCATAGCACCGACATTTACTTTTGCTTTTTATTTTTTCTAGGTGATTCTGTCTCGGCAGTATGGCTCAGAGGGCCGCTTCACCTTCACGTCACACACACCTGGAGAGCATCAGATCTGCCTCCACTCCAACTCTTCCAAGTTCTCATTGTTTGCTGGTGGCATGCTGGTGAGGAAACACATACACACACACACACACAGAAACCTCATGACCTTCACTTTTCTTGCAAATGTTTTAATTCCTGTCTGCACTCTTGTTTCTTTCTGACAAGAACTGCTTATTTCCCTTTTTTTTTCTTCTGTAAACATCTTAAGCTCAATGAAGCTGACATCTTAATGAGTCTACAGGTAACTGATAAGCACTCTTCTCTTGCAGAGAGTCCATCTGGACATTCAGGTAGGAGAACATGCCAACAACTATGCCGAGATCGCCGCTAACGATAAACTAACGGAGCTACAGCTACGAGTCCGACAGCTGGTGGAGCAGGTGGACCAGATCCAGAAGGAGCAGAACTACCAGAGGGTGAGCAAAAACTTCAATCTGACTGGTGTTTTTCTCTGTGGTCTGCTTCAATTGCTAAATAGAATAAATTTTAGAAGCCGTTTCTATGTGCAGATATGAAGACAATTTTCTGAATCTTACTCTTTGTTGGAGAACTAGTTGATCTGATACAATACAATATATACTTTATTTATCCCCTATTTGGGAAATTCAAGTGTCTAGTAGCACAGTCTAAAAAATAAAAACAACAAACAAAAAGTACAGTCCATCAAGATGAGCAGTAAGCTCTGGTTGCTCCATCGAGCTTCTGACATGTTAGTCTGATGGCTGCTGTGACGAATGACTTCCTGAGTCTTAGTTTTGCAACAGAGAACGGTGCCTTTTACTATGACTCATGCAGAGGGTGTTCTCTATTGAAGAAGATAGCCTCGTCTATACTCCTCATTCTCCTCTCTATGTGGATCAGCTTTTAGTTGCATCACACAGGTAGACATTATGTGTAATGCCCCTCTTAAGAATTAAAAAAAGAACCAGTTTCACATTGGAGCTTAAATGTCCTCAATGTGCATGATTTTAATGTTATTGCATAATCCTGCCACAAGATGGTAGAATGTAGAACATCTGCAGTTGGCTGTGCGTTAGAACTCCGGAAGTTAGACAAAATAAACCTGTACCTTCAAAAGTCATTAGTGTTTAATACTTGGAACATCTCCAAATTAAAATAAAGAAAATTAGAGCAATTTTTCAGCCAAAAAAATTATATTAACTTTTGGTGGAGAAACTAACTTTTATCTTCCTTCCCCCCCAAAGAAAATACATGTTTGAACCATTAAAACGGGTGGTTTTCACCATATTTTTCTCTTTTTTTTTTTTTTTCTTTTTTTTTTTTTACTTTTTTGCTTTAGACCCAGAATTTATTAAAATTGTAAGAAATGTTTTGTTAAAATACTGCTGTTAAATTATTAGTTTGATTAGAATTAGTGTGAACTAAACATGCAAAGCTAAAATTATTTAAAACTTAGAGGCGTGATCTGTATTGTTCTCCATGTATTTAATTTAATACAAAGCCTTATCAGTAGCTCTTCAAGCAAGGTGTATCCTTTGAGTAGTAAATATCTGGACTGTGTGAAACTTGTAATGGGTGTGGGTTATTTCCCACAAAAAAAAAAATAGAGCTTCCTTTTATTTTCCTCTTGACATTCCTGCATTACCATTACATACCTGCATTTCTTAGTAAGAAGAGCTCAGTGAGCTCTGATGAAAATGTGCAGTCTATTCAGAAAGATATTTTTTATGATTCTTTTTTGGTTAAAAACCTGGATGTAGGTATGATTTTTCCTAAATCAGTGCGTGTGTTCGGAATGGATTTGCATATTTCATTGTCTACTTTAACCATTTCTGCACAACTGTTGCTCCTGTTGTGGTTACTACTTTCAGTTTAGTTTATTTTTAAAAGGGTTACTTTGTACAATTACAACATAAATGTTTTGATTTTATTAAAAGTAAACAAGTTTTTTTTTTTTTTTTTTTAATAAACTTTATTTAACAGGGATAAAAACTCTGTTCCATTCCGTTCCGTCATCTTCCGCTTGTTCCGGGGTCAGGTCGCGGGGGCAACAGCCTCAAACGGGCAGCCCAGGCCTCTCTCTCCCCGGCTGCATCCTCTAGCTCACCTGGAAGGATCCCAAGTCGTTCCCCGACCAACTGTGAGACATAGTCTCTCCAGCGGGTCCGGGGTCTGCCCCTTGGTCTCCTCCCGGTGGGACGTGCCCGAAACACCTCGCCTGCGAGGTGCTCGGGGGGCATCCTGACCAGATGCCCGAACCACCCCATCTGGCTCCTCTCGACCTGGAGGAGGAGCGGCTTGACACCGAGCTCCTCCCGGATGGCAGAGCTCCTCACCCGATCTCTGAGTGAGAGCCCAGCCACCCTGCTGAGGAAGCTCATTTCGACCGCTTGTACCCGCGATGTCATTCTTTCGGTCACCACCCACAGCTGGTGACCACAGGTGAGGGCTGGAACGTAGATCGACTTGTAAATCGAGAGCTTTGCTTTTCGGCTCAGCTCTCTCTTTGCCACGACGGACCGATGCAGCGTCCTAGTTAATAAAAATTCATTAAGATTAAAAATTGATTTTTCAAGAGTGTCCTAATCGCCTAGTTGGAGGTTTAACTTGTAAGTTGGAACCACAAAAAAGTGCATGAACGTGCATTTTTGTGATGTCTGTCTTGATTCAAAGTGCTCCAAACAACATATAATTTGGGCCGTGACGGCGTAAAATAGATGGACAAATATTTGAATATTGAACAGATGTCTATTTTAATTCAGGATAGCAGTTCTTCAATTTCAAGCCAGAAGAATTCTTAAAAATTATAACGCTTTGGAAGCAAGTCCCAATAGAGGAATGAAAAACATCCCAAAATCCAACTAAATTAGACCGGCAACAGGAGTTCCCTGGAGGAAACTTTTCAGTCCATAAAAACAGATAGGAAAAACAGAACCATGTTTAGCTTCATAGTCGCCATAGAATTGCCAGTTGTTTGATTAATGACTGAACACTAACCGGGAAAAGGAAACAAACTCTGATGTACTTGTGTTCTGTTTATAAAGCACTTAAGTTTGTGTTGGAAATGTTTAGAAAAAATCATATCAGATGTATCCACATGTCATCGTTTTGTTCGTTTCTGTCTCTTCAGTACCGTGAGGAGCGCTTTCGTCAGACGAGCGAAAGCACCAACCAGCGCGTCCTCTGGTGGTCCATTGTCCAGACCCTGATACTGGTGGCCATCGGTATCTGGCAAATGAGACACCTCAAGAGCTTCTTTGAGGCGAAGAAACTGGTGTAACTCAAGAGTTGTTTGTATGTGTGCGTGCGTGTATGTTTTTTTACGCAGCAGCTGAGATCGCTGCTGTTGGGTAAAAGAGATGAATGTAGAGTAAATTTCTGTTGTTTCTATCAGCAGCTTGGTTTGTGGTGAAACTGTCACACCTGCAGCAGATTTCAGGGAACGCTGTGTGTGTGCATGTGTGTGTGTGTGTGTGTGTGTAAGTGTGTGTTTGTGTTTGCCACTAACAGTTGGAGAAAGCAACCACCTTCCGTCTTTGTTCTTATTCTTAAACTTATTGCAATGTTGTTACTGGCCGCCAGAGATGTTGTTGACAGACAAAGTAAAGTTGGGTTTACATGTTTTTGTTTGACACAAAAAGAAGAATTTATGCATTTTGTAAAATAGAATTTTTGCTCATTTTTCCTGCACCAGCTGATTTTTCTGCTACACTGAAAGAAAAGTGTGAAAGATGTAATCAGACTACTGGGAACACAGTAAATTTACTGAGAGTCCAGATGTATTAAATCAGCTATTCAGCAGGTGTTCCATCAAATTGAGTGAAAAGTAAAATACTTTTACAAATTAATGTCTATTAGTTATTTTTTTCCCTCCCCCCATGGCCAGTTTGTTTTTGGGTTCTAAAGCTCCTTTTTTTGCCTAATTTGGGATTGAATGCTTCCAGTGTCTTTGAAAGGTTTTTAAGTAATGAATGACTAAAACGTTGGTTCCAGAGTTTTACTCCAGTTATAAAAAAAATGAGTTCGTCAAAGTTTTACAATTTATAATCAAATCAGAAAGTGAGAAAACATGCAGTCGGCACATGGCTCTCATGAAGGTTTTACATGAGCCAGTTAAGATCCAAAAGCCTGAATTCTGTTTTAATGTGGGTTCAGGCAACTTTGAAAAGAATGTCTCACTCTGCTGAAAAAACTAATAAAACAACTGTAACAGAACGTGATCCTTCATACTTATCTCCATTCTTTTTGTTCTCCTTCAACGCCCATTCTCTGCGCTGTTTCCAGCATTGAAGTGGGACAATCCCACATAAGTGTAGGTCAACTAAGATTTACAATTTCAACAAGTCTTTTTAGTTCAAATACAAACCCACAAGTTTTTGTTCATTTACGCTGCTTGTATTGCCTGATTTTCATCTTCATATTTTTGTTTTTAAGTTTGATTTTCTTTTGAAAGACTTTTAGAATATAGTTGTTGAATTTAAAGCTTTATTTAGTTTGGTTTTAGATGATTTGTTGAAGTTTCTAGAGTTCACATGCGGCAGATCTGGAGTTGCACTCAGGATGCGGTTTATGTTTTAAGAATGTGACTTATCAATGGGGTTCTTTTTTTTTTTTCTTAAATTTACAGCAAAGCTCAATTCAAAGTTCCTGGGGGGGATTGTCTTTGTCAGGTCTGAAGATCTTTTGAGGGGAAATCTATTTGAAGAAGATTTTAAATAAATGTGACTGCAAAACGTAATAAAACTATTCACATGAATTTTGTTTTCTTTTATTGAGTTTATTTGCTTCAAGAAATTGACTCCAGCTCTTGAGCATTGTGCAAAATTAATTGGGATATGAATCAATCTAATTTTAATCACAGGTTGTAACATATCATGAATCTAAGGCATCTACAATTGCATACCTGTCAAGCTATACGGTTTTGCCATACTTTAATTTTGAAAAGTGGGGACATTAGCATTTTTTACTGCCAAATTTAAAAAAAATCTGTGTCATGCATTAAAACAACTACAATATAAGTTGCTTTCAAGCCGATTAAAGGACACTCCTGGTGGCCGTTATATACAGCGCAGTCAGAGCTAGACTGGTTACCTCACTTTACGTCACTGTAGCTCATTACGAACTGACTGCGCATGCGCAATCTTTTGTGATGTTCAAAGTAGCGTATCAATACGGTTTTTAGCTACTCGGTGTTAATCTTGAACCTCCCCAGAGAGGCAGGAGTAGTTTCTTGGTAGGCATGTTATAATAACTTTTTTTTTTTTTTTTTTTTTTTTTTTTTTACATATTTTGGCAAAACCGCAATTTTCTTTGGAATTGAAATTTTTTTTATTTTTTTTTTTAATTTTGCCAATAAAAATAATAAACTAGGGTTTCATAAAGTTTTTTTTAAAATCTCAGACAATCCAAATACTAATGGAATGAACTCGAAGTAGGAACCTTACATTACTGTATCTGTATGTGTCGGACACATTTGAGGGTTGGACTGTGCGTTAAAGGCATTTTTATGTTTACTAGGAAATAATTACTTTTAAATTTTTATTTTTTTTAAACCGGTTGTCAGAAAACGGAGTAAAAAAATGACGGGCTGTCGTTAAATAACAAAGTTCCAAATTAAGGCGAAAGTGAAGCTAAAAAATCAGTGTGTTTGTGAACCGCTGCTTGCTACGTGTCCAGCAGCAGCCTGTTAGCTGGAACCGGCTAACGGCTTCTAACGGTTGGAGATGTGGGCTTTAACGGCTAACAGATCTTCCTGAGATTTGGAAAAAAGACGGCATGAAGGACCACGTTTGTAGCGACATGTCCGTAAAACTGGAGGCAAAGTGAGCTTGTTAGACTCCAACATCAACCTGGAAACATGATGTATTCATCGAGAAGAAAGCCTGTGCTCTACTTCCAAGATGAAAAGAGGTAAAAAAAAAAAAAAAAACTCTGACCAGACTGTTATTTCTTTTAAAGATTTATATATTCAAACATAAACATGACATGTTTGATCAAATCCCCCTGCACACGATTATTATATGTCTCATAATATTTCATCAGTAGCTGTAAAATTAATTCAAAAACACACAAAACTGATTTTTATTAATATGAAGTTCACATTTTTTGTTTTTACCAAAAAAAGAAAACTAGCTGCTAACCGGCTTTTACTAGCAGACAATACACCCTTAAATTGACCCTCGTGGGACACCGTAACTAAGCATGTCTCATGGAATAAATCAGTTTGTTTGAAGTGTTTACATATATGCCTGAAATAGTTTGATCTGAAAGTGATGACATGGATTATCTATTTTAGTTTTCATGTCAATGGGATCGATGTCGTTTCCATACTGGGACTTAAACATCATCTTCCGCTTGTTCCGGGGTTGGGTCGCGGGGGCAACAGCCTCAAACGGGAAGCCCGGGCTTCTCTCACCCCGATACCATCCTCCAGCTCACCCGAAAGGATCCCAAGTTGTTCCCCGGCCAGCTGTGAGACACAGTCTCTCCAGCCAGCCCTTGGTCTCCTCCCGGTGAGGCGTTCGGGGGGGGGCATCCTGACCAGATGCCCGAACCACCCCATCTGGCTCCTCTCGACCTGGAGGAGGAGCGGCTCAACACCGAGCTCCTCCCGGATGGCAGAGCTCCTCACCCGATCTCTGAGTGAGAGCCCAGCCACCCTGCGGAGGAAGCTCGTTTGGGCCGCTTGTATCCGTGATCTCATTCTTTCGGTCACCACCCACAGCTGGTGATCATAGGTGAGGGTTGGAACATAGATCGACTTGTAAATCGAGAGCTTTGCTTTTCGGCTCTGCTCTCTGTTTACCACGACGGACCGATGCAACGTCCTAGTTATTGCTGACGCCGAACCGATCAGCCTGTCGATCTCCCGCTCCATCCTTCCCCCACTCGTAAAACAAGACCCCGAGATACTTAAACCCCTCCACTTGGGGCAGGACCCTGTCCCTGACCCAGTGGAGGCATCCCACCCTTTTACGGGCGAAGACAATGGTCTCGGATTTGGAGATCTTAAACTTGTGATCCTCAATTATTTTATTATCTTGTACAAATGAATCATCCAATTAGATCAAAACCAGATCTCAACAAAAGAGGATCACCAAATACAGATTTGAGAATGCAGAATTCCTATAGTATATCTTCAGCTGAACCAAGTTTAATGTGAAATTTAAATGAAGAACCCTGAAAGTTTGTCATTCTGCACGTTTTTATTATTATAATGTCTAGTCTTCTCATCTTTTACTTTAAAACACATCTTGAATTTAGTTTGAATAAACTCAAACAGAGATTTACACACTCTCATCCTACATTTCTTTTGTTACACTTTTAAAAGAGATGAAAGATGGAAAGTTTCACACCAGCAGAAGATGTAAGTATATTTTATAACTTGTGACAAATGTTTCCCAAACTGTGGTTCAAGGTATTCCAGGGATTTGTTGGATGGAGGTCATTTGCTAGGTTTTCAAAGCACACTTTATAACTATACATGCAACTAAAAAATAGTCCAAAGACTGACCAAAACATCTAAAGAAATAACTAAGTTAAGTGCAGCATCAGCAATAACTAGGACGCTGCGTCATCGTAATTAAAGAGCTGAGATTGACCGAAAGAACAAGAGTGTGGATACAAGCGTTCAAAATGAGCAAAATGAGATAGAGTGAGGAGCTTTGCCATCACGGAGGAGCTCTGTGTTGAGCCGTTCCTCCTCCAGGTCAAGAGAAGCCAGATGGGGTTGTTCGGGCATCTGGTCAGGATGCCTTACGAGTGCCTTGCTGGTGAGCTGTTTCGGGCACGTCCCACCCGGAGGAGACCAAGTGGCAGACCCTGGACCCGCTGGAGTGACTATGTCTCACAGCTGGCCGAAGAAAGACTCGGGATCCTTCCGGGTGAGCTGGAGGATGCAGCTGGGGATAGAGAGGCCTGGGCTTCCCGTCTGAGGCTGTTGCCCCCGCGACCGGATGATCGGAAGATGACGGAATGTAACTTGAGTTTGAAAGTCATCAAACTTTTCATCTTCTGAACCGCTTAGCCTTAGTAGCGATGGGTGTCGGAGTCTATCCCAGCTGCTTTCAGGCGAGAGGCAGGGTACATCCCGAACAGGTCACCAGTCTGTTGCGGGTGTTTTATTAAAAGTGTTTTTCACACTTGTTTCAAGTGTTTCAAGCCTCATCCTCACCCGGGACTCGAACGCCCAACCATGTGCTAGCAGCCACCATGCATCCCCGTCATCAAACTTTTATAACTAAAAGTAGTATTAGTATTTTTATTTTATTCTACATAATCAGCGTGAGTCAAGATAAACTTTTGTAATAAGTAAAAGTATTTTGTTTTTTGCACTGCGAAGAACCACAGAAAGTTACTATCAATTGTTACTTCATAATATTTTATCCAGCAAGTAAAAAAGAAACAAAGTGATCCGCTTATAAAAATATCTTTTGCTCGGCAGGAGTTTTTCAAGCTGCTTCATTATCAGTTCAACACATCAATTAATTAACGCATCCAATTTTATTTACGTGCCTTCTTAATGTGGTTTTTAAGTCTGTTGCTAAGTGGCTGTGAATGCACACGCAGACAAATGGGAGGTTTAAAATTATACTCGGATGTTCAGTAGAAACACACAAAGAAAAGAGTGTGTTGTAACTTGAGTTACGAGTTGTAACTTGAGTTACGAGTTGTAACTCGAGTTACGAGTTGTAACTCGTACAGACACCCGTTAAAGTCAAGCGGGAGGCGATAGCTTAGTGGTAGAACTTTCGCCCTTGGACCAGAAGTTCGCCAGGTCGAATCCCACTGAGCTCATGTCTAGGTGTCCTGGCAGCCTGCTGAGGTGAAAAGCAACACAAAAATTTTCCCATTAAGGGATGACTAGAGTACGTAGAATAAAAAATGATAGAATACCGATACTAATGTTCTAAAACTGAAAACAGTTTTAGAAAATTGTCAAGAACTCAGTTTAAAAAAAAAAAAAAATGTAATCTGTTAAAATCATCCTGCCGAGTTATTTTGACTTTCTTTTTAATTTGATCTCTTTGCAAGTCACAAAAAAATTCTGGAAATCTGCTCGTTTAAGTTTTTTATTTAGAAAGTAACCATTTTAAAATTTGTTTTGGTAGAAGTAATTAAAAAAAAAATATGTGACCAATCACACTGATGACGAGCCACAGTTTGGGAAACCCCAGTTTGCTGTGTAAGAGCATGATCAGGACTAACATCTCAGATTATGTGGGACAATTTCTGTTGGGTTAAAAAAACAAAAAAGAGACTAATTCAAACTCAGTGAAAGGAAACACATAACCAGGAATGAATGTTTCTGAATTCATTGCTGCTGTAGTGTGGTTTAATGAGTCTGAAAGGAGAGATGGCGAAATCACCAAAACACACATTTCTGAAGCTAAACAACATCCTGATAGATACTTCAGAGAAAGACCGCTCAATCTGAAGCATGAATTAGTTCTTTTTTTTTCCTGCAGCCATTTCACTTAAACATACAGTATCTCCCAGGAGATCATACCCAAAAAATACCCAATTTGAAACGTTTTTTTTCCCTTTCTCTGAGGGAACTTGCGAAGTTTTCATACTATTGTTTGTTTCCTAATTTCAGTATTTCTTTCTTTTTTATATTTATAGTATATATTTCTATGAATATATACTATATATTATAGTATATATTTCTTTATTCTTTATTTTTTTCATAGAAAGTGTCTTTCTGAGGAAACTAGTAAAGTTTTCATGTTGTCTCTTATTACCTAACTTCATAGGTTCTTCCAAATCAGAGGTGGGCAAACTACAGCTAAGGGCCCGCCAAATCTTCCAATCTGGCCGGCCTAGTTAGGAAATTATTGTAATAATTTTTTTCCCCCTGCAATTCCAGTGTAAATAAATGGCAGACACATTGACTAGATGGATTTCAGGAATATTGCACTTCTTCAGTTGTTCTCACCAATTTGGTAGATTTTTTTCCTGGTCAAAAAGTCATTTTTCAAACTATTCCGCTCCTTCTTAAACATATTTCCTCTTCACTCAAAACTTAAATGTTTTGATCTTGTCTAGTGTTTTGATATATTTCATTATAACAACAGATGGGCTTAATATTAGTCATACATACATTAATCCTTCATGGTGAAATTACTTTTGCTGCTTCGGACAACAGCAGGCAGCCATGACGGTGCAAATTATGGGAGAAAGTGGGGGTTAGACATCTTCTCCTGGGACACTTAGGCATGAGCTCTTTGGGAATTGAAACAGCAACTCTTCAGTCCAAAAAGGGCTATTCTACCAGTGAGCTACGACTCCTTCATCCATATAGTGAAATATAAGTGGGTATTTATTGTAGAGACGACTGGAGACAAAAATAAGAAAATCAGATGAAAAATATTGAGATCGGGTGAATTAAAACCTGTTTTCTACATATCTTATGTTATCAATTTTGTTTCATTTGCCAAAATAAAAGTGTCTCTTTAACAGAATGGAAGAGATGGTGGCCCATGACTCAAACAGTTTGCCCACCTTTGTTGTAAATCCTTTAAACACGTGTTTTGCACATCTGTGCAATCCCTCCTGATTTTGTACCCAAATAATCTAGTAACAACACACCTGTATATATCCCTGAATTTGAAGAAAGTTTTTTAACAAAATATAGATATGCTTTCTCTCAAAAAAAAGATTTAAAACCATTTGTAAAATAATTATATTTAGTTTCCACATTAAGTTCAAATAAAACAATAATTAAGAAAACGGTTGGTCAACATTTACCAGAGTTTCTTTAACCACAATGAACACTTCCTGTTCTTTTTTTCTTGCAATAAAATACAAACGTATTAAGTCTTGAGAACCAGCAGAGGTGGGGTAGACCTCGAACAAGTCATCAGTCTGTAGCTGGTGCCACATACACATCCAACGTCGTAGCAGACAATCAATCTAACTTGCATGTTTTTGGAGGGAGAGAGAAAATCAAAGAAAACCCCTACATACCTGGGGAGAACATGCAAACTAGGCAAAAAAAGGCCAGCGAGTCAAGCCTGGGTCCACTCCAGGACTTGAACCCCTGACCCGCTTGCTGTGAGGCCACAGAACTAACCATTGTGTTACTGTGCAGAGGTTTTATCAGCTGTTTGAATTTTTTTACTGGTTTTAAAGAGGGGTATTATGCATCATGCAAATTCCCATTTGAAGGTTTTGTCATGTGTTCCTGCACAAAAAAAAATCAAATTACAATATTAAAAAAAGTTTTCTACTTTGTTTTGCCAAACATGAACCAGACCTTGGACTAACATTGACAGTTTGTATTTGCAGGTTTCTGTGCAGACGGTTCACGATCTACAAGCTGTTTGGACTCTGCATGCTTCTGCTGCTCTGCTCTCTAGTCTGGCTACAGCTCGGCTGCCCCATCGACAGCTCCAACGACAAATTCGGCTCCGCCCATTCGCCCTGTCCGGCCGAGCAACTCGCATCTGCAATGGATGATCCGTCTTGGGGTTCACACAAACTGGCGCTGTTAGTCCCGTTCAGAGACCGCTTTGACGAGCTGCTGACCTTTGTTCCTTTCATACATGCATTCCTCAACAAGCAAAAGATTCGCCACAAGATCATCATCGTTAACCAGGTGGATCACTACAGGTGAGCTCAGGTTGAGAGGAAGAACCCCAACCTGCCGAGTCTGAGCATCATCTTCTTGCAGATTTAATCGAGCGTCTCTCATTAACGTGGGATACCTGGAGAGCGGAAACGATACAGATTACCTGGCCATGCACGACGTAGACCTGCTGCCTCAGAACCCTGCTCTGGACTATGGTTTTCCTGCTGATGGGCCGTTCCATGTCTCCTCGCCAGAGCTGCATCCGCTGTATCACTACAAAACCTACGTGGGAGGAATACTGCTGCTCACCAAGAATCACTACCAAATGGTACTAAAGCCACACACAATCACTGAATGACACCCCGATTAATTAGTTTGTAAAAATTACCACATATTTTTATCCGGAACTTTTAAACCCCACGCTCCCCAAAAGAGAAAAAAAAACACAAGGCTATTGGGGCTTTTGAATGGTTCAAAGTGCAATAGTTAGAAGTGTCCACCAGATGGTACTGTTTCCCTCAGAGCTCGAGAGTTGAAGGGGAAAAAAAATCCTGCTGATCTTTGGTTCTTTTCAGGTGTGTTTAAACCGTTCCTGCTTTAAATAAATCCATAAACATCCGTATGTTCTGTTTTTTGTGTGCAGCTTAACGGGATGTCAAACCGATTCTGGGGTTGGGGCAGAGAAGATGACGAATTCTACAGGAGGATAAAAAAGGCAAATTTAGAGGTGAAACTATTCTATCTCCTCTGGACTGAATTAGTGTGATCTGTGTTTGTTGAACCGTGTTCAATTTTCTCCGGCAGCTTTTCAGACCAACTCGCATTACGACAGGATATGAAACTTTCCTCCACGTCCACGACTCAGCCTGGAGAAAAAGAGACCAGAAGCGAGTCGCTGCACAGAAACAGGTGCGCTACAGAAACTAATGTTTTCACTGTTGATCCAATCAGCTGTAAGAACGTTCTGTGATCTTTCTGAATCAGTAGAGTTTCAGGTGAATGGAACAGGATGTGATCAGCTGCAGAAAGGGGAATGTTAAAAAGAAATACCTCAACCTAAAAAAACAAAGAGTGTTTTCTTTATTTATAATTTCTATTGTCAATTTGATCTCTTTATTTTGCCATCCGAGAGGAGCTCGGAGTAAAGCCGCTCCTCCTCCAGGTAGAGAGAAGCCAGATGGGGTGGTTCGGGCATCTGGTCAGGATGCCTCCTAAGCGCCTCGCTAGTGAGGTGTTTCAGGCACGTTCCATCGGTTTGAGACCAATAGGCAAACCCCGAACCCGCCGGAGAGACTACATCTCACAGCTGGTCGGGGAACGACTCAGGGTCCTTCCGGGTGAGCTGGAGGATGCAGCCGGAGTGAGAGAATCCTGGGCTTCCCGTCTGAGGCTGTTGCACCCCAGATAAAGAGAAAGACAATCAAACAAACGGAACATCCTGCAAAGTATTTAAGTTGTGTTTTTTTCGTCCTGCAGGAGCAGTTTAAAGTGGACCCTGAGGGCGGTTTGACCAACCTGGAGTACAAGGTGGAGTCTAGGCAGGAGTTGATCATCGGCAGCGCTCCGTGCACCGTTATCAACACCAAACTCAAATGTGACCAGAGCCAGACACCTTGGTGCCTCCTGAGTTAAAGCAGTTACCATGGAAATGGTAATATTTGGATTGGTACGATGCACTCTGACATGAGAGTTAATGAACAAAGAAAAACAATCAGTGTTGGACCAGAGAAACGTGTCTGCCTGGTTTTTATTTACAGACTGTTGTTTTGAAACCAAAATGCAAATTGGCAGATTGCTTTTATTTTATTTTCCCACTCGGGAAGTGAATTTTTTAAACAAGTCAAATGAGATTTGGTGCCTCGGCTGTGTCTTATTGACTTTCTGATAATTTAAATAAAAAAAAAAAGATACATAAAAATACATAAAATTAGTTTGGTTTAGTTCTGATGTTGTTAGAAATGTTTCTCAGATTTTTGTTGTCCGCTGCCATACTGTACATCTAGATCCTGCTGTTGGACTGCTGCTAGCCGCTGATAGAGCAGGAGATTCAATCTTGATCTGATTAGAAAACCACCGTCTTCATCACTAAACTCAGACACATCTTCATCCAGTCATTTCAAACTCCACTAAACAAATCCCAATCCTAAGAAAAGTGATTTAATCAGAAAAGATTAGCTTCTCCACGTTAAGGTAACACAGTTCACTATTACGGACGTGTCAAAAAGACTATTACTTTTTTTCTATTGGTAAAAAATAATGAAAATAAAAAATCTAATCCGAGTTTAACCCAAAGATTTTCTATCATCAAAAATGATGAAGTTGAGTCAAATTTTTTTTATATTTTAGTATTTAAGATTTTTATTCAAAAGAATGGCACGCTTATTTATTTATGTTTAGTTATAAAAGTTCTACAAAGATTCATGCAACACACAAGTTATTTGTGTGTGTCAGATTTAAAAAGAAAGAGCTTAAATTACGGTGGTGCAGATTATATCATTTTATTCCTAATAGAATGTGAAAAAAACAGTTCCTGGTACTTTGGACTTCCATCAACTCTCCTCCTCACCAGAGTTTCTTCTAAACTCGGATGCAATTGTCATCAGTGTCCCTTAAATTTCATGAAATATCTTGAAGCTTCTTAATAGCGGTTGTCATTTTAATACAAGGTCAAGAAGTTCCAGTGTTGAAAGTTTTTTTTTTTGGCTAATTATTATGAGATTTATTAAAACCAAGTTGCTTTGTAACAAGAAAGTCTGATTTGCATTTTATATGTTCTTTTATTTGAGTACCAGGTGGGACGAGGCTTGAAACACTGGCCTTTCTTTGTTGAGTTTGCATGTTCTCCCCGTGTATCTGTGGGTTTCCTTCGGGTACTCTGGTTTCCTCCAAAACCATATATTTTAGGTTGATTGGCTACTATGAAAATTGCACCTAGGAATGAATATGTGTGTGTATGGTTGTATGTGTGTGGCCTGTAGCAGACTGGTGACCTGTTCGGGGTGTACCCTGCCCCTTGCCTCAAATCAGCCAGGATGGGCTCCGGCACCCCCCGCAACCCCGATAGGGATAGACAGTTAAGAAGGTAACTGACTGAGGTTGTATGTGTGTGGCCCGCAGCAGACTGGCGACCTGTTCGGGGTGTATCCTGCCTCTCGCCCGGAATCAGCCGGGCATAGGCTCCAGCACCCTCCGCGACCTTGTTAAGGATAAACGGTTCAGAAGATCAAACAAATGTTCCTTTCCAATTTGTTTCTAACTATTTTCTGAGTTTGTAGCTCACAGTGATCGCTGCTTCTTCTTGCTTTCTTTATTTTTAGCCGTGTTTTATTTTCATAATGAAAAACTATTTCAGTTATTCCAACACGAGTAGAATTCCCTTCAAATTGTGGCTCAATTTAGTCACCTTTTAACATTTAGTCATTTTTTCACTTTGTTTTAAGAGAAAGACTTTTCTATTGAAACTTTGAAAATGGAACTAAATGCTCCTCCATATTTAAAAATGCAAATGTTTACATCTCAGCAATCTTATTTTGTGTGGATGAGTTTGAACCTATGGCTTCGTAAGGCCTTCTTCATCCTCATCTTCATTGATTCGGAAGGTCCAGTTGTGGTGGACAAATCCAGGCACAGAAACAAAGAAACGTGGTGAACCTCGACCTTCCCCCTCCAGGCAAAGCGTTTCCCCTCAGGGTGCAATTTTCACCTTTACTTGGAGGTGATGGGGGAGGAACACCTCCACACTCCCACAAATAGACCCCAGCATCACTCCGAGCTGCAGGTTAATTCCCCACTCAGTGATTACAGAGCTTAATCTCAGCACTCCTTACATATAATGGAAATTGTAAAGCGATAAGCCAGGACTATTCACACGTACACGTGGATGCTTAAGGTTCAGGAGCAGATGTGATGCCAACACTTAATTTTCAGCCTGTTAATGAACATGGGGGATTGGGCTTCTATTACGCTGCAATTAGTAAAAAAATCTGAGCTCAATCTGAGGGCTGCTGATCATGGCTAATAAAACACAGAGGGACCAGACCCAGCCAAACAGCAGCTAACAGATCAGCTGCTGTCTTTCACACCTCTATTTCTCCTCACAGCTTTGTCATGCTTCCTCTGAGCAGTACCTCTGATTATCTACATGTCGGTGCCCTGCAGCTGAATTTTCTTCAATCTAAATGTACTCAACATGTTCTCGCTGCATTTTGTGTTTCGGATTCTCTTCGCTTCATCCTGGAAGCAGATCAAAACCACCATCCCTGATTGGAAGTGATTTTCTTGCTGCCGACCAACATACCAGCACATCATTTGCACCTGCACAACACTTGTTAACAGGAGGCTGAAACAGACGAGGTACGACAGCCTGCGAGGACAAGCACGTTTGATCTGCACATGGTGATCCAAAGAGGTGCAAGCGTGTTCTCCAGCATTACAGTCACATTGCGGAGATAAGAGAAGATGATCCAACAGGAACACTTTAGAAACAAGTGCACCAGCAAAAGTTGGAGCGTGAAAAAATATCCAAATAGAGTAAAGCATAGGTGTCTAGTCCACAGTGTGATTAAATTTGGGCCGCAGAGCTAGTATATTGAAATGACTCATTTTGCTAGCTCGCTGGAATTATAGCCTACAGCAATAGTATGACAAGTTCTAGGATGTAGTAGTAGTTGTCTGATTACATATCAGTGCCAAAATAGCACAATACTATGTATTTATAAAAATTATATGAGGCCCATCTCACAGGGAGTGACATTCACCATAATCACAGATTTTTTTAGAGGGGGAGTGGAGCAGGGTGGGCATCGAGCCTTCACCTTGGTACTAGCACATCATCCATGGCAAAACCACCCGACCAAAAGAGGCAGATGTAAGGGTCATACACTGGTCCACGGTGTAAGCAAGTTGCTTTACAGATTTGATTGTCTGGTTTGCTAAATCCACTGTAAGAACAAATGAAAACTCAAGTGCCATTGCTAGAATAAATAAGAATTTATAAATGTTTTCTTCTACATCTTCCATAAAGACTTTCCTTTGCAAACAATGACCAAATGAAGAGTTCTCCAGATTTCTTAAAGAAATTTATGACTTCTGGATGTTTCTGCTCCCTTTTCAGATGGAATTCACATCTGAAAAGGGAGGTATTGTTTCTTTCAACCTGCAGCTACTAATTTGGTACTCCTGGTCTGCACCCCTGTATACTGCACTCTTTACTACCATTTCTGTTCTTATATTAATGGCTTTTTGAGATATTCTGGTTGGGCTCCAGCCATCTGTGGCCTGATCTGGGTTAGAATCCAGATTTTTTATTTTTAGGGTTCCATTCTATTTCTGCTGAACCGTTAATGTCTAGTGTTCGTCTAAAGTTCTATGTGAATTCCTTTGTTAAATCCTTTAATTTTTTTCAATGTGAACCCAGTGTTTCAGTATAATGTTGGCAAAGAACCTCAATGTTTTTGTAAAACAGTTTTTTTTTTTTTTAATCCACTTTATACAACTACAGTCAGGATGAGAAGTAAACATTCAAACAGTGACATGGTTTAGTAATATAGCTGTATACCTGATTCATTCATTTCTTTTACTTCTTCTTTAATGTGTTACTCATAACCGCCACAGGAGGGCAGTGATGTACTAAGAAGCATCAGGAATAGAAGGAGCAGAACTCCAAGCTGAGGAGACCTGCTGAGACCAGAAGAGAGTCACAAATTACTGACAATGTCAGATCATTTTACACAGAGAGCACAGAGCAGCCCGCTGCAACATGGGACACATCCCAGCAGCAGAAGCACTGATAAGTCTCTAAACTAGAGAATAGAAGGTAGATTGAAGCCTGATCTGAAGGTGGAGAGAGGATGTGTGTTGCCTCAGAAAGGTAATGTTTCCACTGTGTCTCTAAGACATCTATAAATTGTATCGAGCACTTTTTTTACACAATCAAAAGGTGAAACAATAAAAACAGCCACAGCCCAGAAGCACAGGCTTCTCTCACCCAAGCTGCATCTTCCAGCTCACCTGGAAGGATCCTGAGTCGTTCCCCAGCCACCTGGGAAACATAGTCTCTCCAGAAAGCCCGAGGTCTGTCTATTTGTCTCCTCCCGGTGCGATGTGCCTAAAACACCTCACCAACGAGGTGCTCGGGGGGCATCCTGACCAGATGCCCAAACCACCCCATCTGGCTTCTTTCAACCTGGAGGAGGAGTGGCTTGACACCGAGCTCCTCCCGGATGGCAGAACTCCTCACCCGATCCCTGAGTGAGAACCCAGTCACCTTGCTGAGGAAGATCATTTCAGCCGCTTGTATCTGCAATCTCGTTCTTTCGGTCACCACCCACAGCTGGTGACCATAGGTGAGGGTAGGATCGTAAACCGACTTGAAAATTAAGAGCTTTGCTTTTCGGCTCAGCTCTTTCTTTACCACAACAGACCGATGCAGCGTTCTAGTCAATGCTGACGCTGCATTGATCCGTCTATCGATTTACTGTGCCATCCTTCCTTCACTCGCGAACAAGACCCCGAGATACTTAAACTCCTCCACTTGGGGCAGGACCCTGTACCTGACCTGCACGGGACACTCCATCTTTTCTGGGACCTAAGTGAAACTAAATGTTTCCAATCAGTCTGTGATTGGAAGACAGTGGTCATAAACATAGTAGGATATTTTATCCAGATTTGTATTGTCATATGAGTTAAAATGCCCACATTGGGTAATTATGTTATAAACTGATTGTCAATGTGATAATTTACTAAGTGTAAACAATAATCCCATCTTCAGCTTCCTCATTTGTCCTATATCAGGCATGCTTCCATAGATTTGTGTGTTGCAGCTTGGAAAATGTGTGTTTGGTGTTGAAATTTTTGTCAGATTTGTTGCTGAAGCTTCCAGCAGCAGCAGTGAAGCAGCCAATCAGAGTGTGACAGACGAATGAGAGCCCAGCCATCTGTAGGTGGACTGATGCCGGCACACACACACACAAAGTCTGTGTGTGTATGAGCAGTACTTTACATATGAGAAGCCGTTAAGAAAGCTTACAATGATACGAAATAAAAGTTACAATAAAATCTTAAAGTTCTATATGTATGCAGGGGCGGATCCAGAGAGGGGGCATAGGGGCGCACGGCCCCCTTGGTCCACAAAAAATAAAAAAAAATAAAAAAGAAGAAAGGAAAGGGGACTAACAGGGCCAGTGAATGGGTCACCAAATTGCAGAAAAATTACTCTTATTTTTCAGAATGTTCTGTGGGGAAATGCCCCTAGCCTCTGCTTTACTGGCTTTGTCAATGACTTCACCCGTCCACCCCCTTTAGAAAATCCTGGATCTGCCCCTGGTATAGTTATGTGCCATATATACTGTCTTTTCACCACTGTAAGGCGCACATAAAATTCTTAAATTGTGCGGCGCGCCCTATGATGCAGTGCGTGTGCATCCGTGCATGTGTTGTTGTTGTAAGGTGGATGCAGTAGAGAACACCATGGGAACGTTAAAAGAGGGAAGTGTGGTCGTGGATTTTGTATTAGACCCGCGCCGTATCATCAGGTGTGCCTTACAGTACGGTATGCCCTGTTGTCGTAAAATACGGTGTGTGTGTGTGTGTGTGTGTATATATATATATATATATATATATATATATATATATACACAATATGTGTAGATGAGTATATGTATGCGCATGTGTTCTATTTTACATAGCAGCATCTTCTCCCACTAGAGGGTGCTGTGCTGTTTGTATACAATAGCTGTAAACTTCAACGCTTTCTCGCTGCTGAGCAGAGCAGATGCAACAAAAATGGCTCCTCTTCTGATAAAAGTCTTTCTTTGCTGCTGAGGTGTTTCACTCACACAAGGTTCACCAAAACAGGTTGCATCTCTTTGGCTCAAAAATGCAGTTAACGGCACAATGAGATTAAATCATGATGATACATTTTTATTACTGGTATTTTCAGTCTATCAGTGAATCCATCCATGATGTGCTGGTCAATTGACTTTTAACTGAACATAAACCATCTCACTTTGTGATTTTCGGAAATGTTTTTTTTTTCTGGTTTTGCAATAACATAAAGGTGGATGATTTGGTTCGTTTTACAGAGATCTTCAGTTTTTATTGTCATTTAAATGAGTCTGTGAGAAAAAAAAATATGCAAGTGTTTTGTTCTTTCCTTTCATCAATATGTCAGATGATAGGATCGAGAGTTGAAAAGTACCTAGTTCATTACCAAAAATATATTAGCCGGTGTTCCCCTTTTTTATTTGAACTGGCAACCGGTCGGGAACTTCGTTGGGCAGGAAGAAAGCAAGTCACTACTTCTCGGATGGAAAAGTTAACAGGCCAAATGTTTGCATTTTTGTATGAAATGTTCTTCAAGATATCAGTGCAGTGACTTTTATGGTCTCTTTTCTGCATCTACCACTTCTCATATATAATAACAGTGTTTGGATTATGAAAGTAGTGTCTCTTTTGGAAACCAGTGCATGGACAAGGGTAGATTTCAAATGTCTTTATCTGGAAACACAGTTTCACATAAAATCTTGACGTGTGTTTAAAAGCCCCATCATGCAGAAGAAGCCAGAAATGAAGACAATCCGAAACAAGGCCAAGTTTTCTGGAACGAAACTTTGTTTCAAGTGTTCTGTGGATGATAGGCAGAAGAGGAGACCCAGTATTGGAAAACTTGGACAGTGGGTCCTACAGACTAATGACAAGCTTCCTATTAGTTGTATCGCTGAACAGGGTGGGAAGTTGCTTTATATCTTTAAAGCTCCACCAAAACTGAACGAAAAGTTTTAGAATAATCAGACCAGAACAAGTTGAATTTCTCTCTAGTAGTTTAAAATAAGAGAAACTATTTTTGATCCCGAAACTACTCTTGCTTCAAAAGATTCTTATTTGTAATTTTATGCTTCACTTAAAATCTTGCTTTATGAGATATGTATTCTTTCACAATCGATATTTAATACTGTAAATGGACTCTAATTATATAGCGCTCTTCTATCTGCATTGGCACTCAAAGCGCTTTTTGTTGACATTGGAATTGTATGAAATGCGTGTAGTTGTGTCAGATCTTGGTGTTTAGTTGTGTTTATAAGAGTGTGAGAACTTGGAAAGTCTACAGTACATCGGTCTCTCTCTTTTTCTTTCTCTGTGTTTTCCCTTCCCTCCCTCCTGTCACTCCGGAGCCTGTGGCCGCCGGCAGCTCGGTGCTGAGTTATGACATTTTTGGCATAGCTGTGCTGCAGGTGAAAACATGCCGCTGTGAAATGCAGTTTAGCTAATGGTGCACCTCCTGCAGCAATTTGTCCTCCACAACAACACATAAATTACCGTTTAGGAGATAACTGTAGGCTCACGATGCCTTGAATGATGAGTGACGGCTTGGGCTGGATGGCAGGAGTACGAAAACTGAGGTTTGTAGACCCTCATGAGTCCCTGCGGGGCAATCGAGGGACTCCCCTTGAACATTTAAGCTTTGATTTACGAAAATGTACCCAATTATAGACCAATGAGTCTTTAGATTTCACTCACAAATCTTTCAGGTAGATGTCTGCT
This sequence comes from Neostethus bicornis, assembly GCA_902685375.1. Taxonomy (NCBI): domain Eukaryota; kingdom Metazoa; phylum Chordata; class Actinopteri; order Atheriniformes; family Phallostethidae; genus Neostethus; species Neostethus bicornis. The sequence continues at coordinate 4,005,445 of CACRXE010000076.1, read as the reverse complement.
CATGTCTGTTAGCTAACGGTTAGCAGCCATCATCGGAAGTTTACATACACTCATCAAGGAAGTAAATGTCACAGCCAAACGGGAGTTTGATTTGATTGATAGCATTTAGCCAAAAGTGAGGAACTCTTAGACATTCATAAAAATTTATGAATATAAGTGCATGTTATTGAAGGTGTGTCTGGAGTAAGAAGACTGGGGGAGAAAAAAAAATCAGACTGTTTAATGGGAGAGAAGTTTGGACAGTCAGGGAAACTAGAACTAGAGAGGTAGGGGTCTGACATGAAGATTTTGGAACAGTTTTGCAGGATCCAAGTACTTTGTACATTGGCAGACAGGTGGATCCATGTGTAGATAGATCCAGTACATCTGTCCTTCACTAAGAAAGATATGAATCACGCTAAGCCACATTTTTCTACATTAGCAAACTATCAGAATCAGAATATACAGTACTTTAATGATTCCACACATGGGAAATTTGTGTGTCACAGCAACAACTTCCTATCTGCTAAGTGAGTCGTTGTAGAGCCCGATCACATATAGAAAGAAAGACCTCCGGTAACGAGATTCAATTCAATTTGATTTGTATAGCCCAAAATCACAGAATTTCCGTCTCAATGGGCTTCACAAGAAAAAGAGGAATGTATTAACACAAAAATACAGCAAGAAAAATAACTAACAAATGCTAACTAAACAAGACTAGCACATTTGTGCCCTTAGACTCTCCTTCTCGGTGAGGAAAAACTCCTAAAAAAAACATCAGTGAGGAAAAATAAGAAACCTCGTGGGGATCCACATGAAAGGGAGATCCCTCCCCCGGGACGAGTAACCAATGTGTCAAAGATTATTGTTTAAATATTAGCTTATTCTAGTCTACAGCTAAATATCTAAAGAAGTCAATAGATGTTCTTCATCCTGATGGTAACACGGGGACTCCTCAGCCCAGCGATGCCCTGGACGGGGATGAGTAGATGGATTTCATCCTGATGGAGCGATGTTCTCGCGATCGAGATGTTCTCGAGCGGAGCTGTCTGAGCCTCTTGGAGAAGGAGCTCCACTCTTCGTTCAGGAGTGGGTAGAGAGGATGGTCATGATTGTCCATGATGGACAAAGGTTTGTTCAGTGACCTCCTCTCCACCACTGCCTCAAGTGAGTCCTGTTTGCTGCCAAAGACAGAGCCACCCAGTCTGATTAGTTTGGCTGGCTCTGTCATTGGCAGCAAACAGGATACACTATCTAAAAAAAACTGATCGTCACTGTCGTTCAAGTTGATAAAAATTATTTGTCAGATAATCAAAGCTGAAATGATTTGGATTTTTAAAGCAGAGCTCATCAAGTTTTACTAGAAGCTTTTATTTTGCCGGATAATCTGGTGTCATTGACCCGCTCCATTCAGGAAAGACAAGCATCTGGGTTCAGTCTGTGCTGTCATCAGTTTCCTTCATGTTTTTACTGTGAAGATTCACAAAGTAGTCATTAGTGTCAGAGAGAGAAACACTCTAGTCATTCATCAGACGTGAGGAATCTCCAAGTGACAGGAAGCAGAGCGACACTAAAATAAAGCACTAATGGTGCCAGGGAGGAGCCCGACGTGATGTCTTACTGAAAAAGTCCTCAAAGGGAATGTCATCCAACCACCTTCTGCACGCTCTGAACAGATCCGTTTGCATGGACCAACTGGTTTCTGATGGACCATCACATCACACTCCATTATAAAGCAACACCTCATGCATGCATGTGATACATGCAGCACAAAACTCGACGGGGAGTTTACAGGCATGTCGATGGGCAATGTGTCTCAGCATGATCTTGACCATCACCTGCCCTTTCATGTAAATGGTCATCATGTCTCTATGCTAAAAAATAATCATGCATGTAGCAGACATCTCCGTGGGCATGTCTGCAAACGTCTGAAAGTCTTTCATTGTTTAAAATGAGACATGCTTTAACAATCTGAAAGGAAGTAGTTTTTTTTGGCCAACTGCCTACCCAATCTTAATGTAAAGCCTTAAAAAAAGGAACAAACAGAAATTACAGACTTATTGAGCTTTTTTTTCTATACTCTAAAACCAAACCTCCCACTAATGTGGGATCAATCTCATTCAGGTTTGCCTTTTTACAAGACATATTCAAGGCTTGAAACACTGGTCTTTCTCTGTGGAGTTTGCATGTTCTCCCCGTGTATGTGTTAGTTTTCTCTGGGTATTTCAGTTTTCTCCCTCTCTCCAAAAACATGCATGTTAGGTTAATTGGCCACTATGAAAATATCCCTTGGAATGAGAGTGTGTAGATGGTTTGTGTGTGACCCTGCAACAGACTGGCAACCTATTTGGGGGGTATCCTGCCTATTACCTGAAATCAGATGTGATAGGCTCCGGCAACCCCTGTAACCCCAACAGGGATAAGAGGTTCAGGAGACAAAACCAAACAAGACCACAAGCTGAATAAGGAACACAATGTTAAAGAAAAATAGATATCAGTGGACTGAACTTAATCTTAATCATAATTGCTTCACCTTTTTAAATACAAAGACACTAAAACAAGTGAAAACACTCAATTATGAACCAATTTGACTTCTCTGTGTACTAAGTGAAATTTTTACACTCCATATTTCACTCTAATTTTGAAGGTTTCCATAACAGGAAATCAGAAAATTCCATCTGTACAGTTTTCTCAATTGTGGAGTGGATTGTTTTTACATCACAGCAGAAGAAAGGAAACAGAAATGTACGGAATGGAAGCTTTTTTTTTTTTTTTTAAAGCTCCAGGCCAGAAATAAACAAGTTGCTAAACTTTTTTCTACATGCATGACTGAAAGATTCCACTTGGTGGCATTTTAGAAAACTCAAAGCAAACTGAACTGATTTATGTGGACATTGATGGTAAAGCTCTGAGACTTTTATACTTTCTTGTTAAAGATTTAGATTGGCAGCACGGTGGCGCAGTGGGTAGCACAGTGGCCTCACAGCAAGAAGATCGTGGGTTCGAGTCCTGGGTGGGGACGAGGCTTGGAACCCTGTCCTTTCTGTGTGGAGTTTGCATGTTCTCCCCATGTTTGCATGGGTTTCCTCTGGGTACACCCACCCTCCAAAGACATGCATGCTAGGTTGATTGGCCAGTGCCAAATTGACCCTAGGAATGAGTATGTGGGTGAATGGTTGCATGTGTGTGGCCGCGCAACAGACTGGCAACCTGTTTGGGGTGTACCTTGCCCTTTGCCTTAAATCAGCCGGGATGGCTCCGGCACCCTGCAACCCCAAAAGGTACAGACGGATAAGAAGATGACTGTCTGACTGGCTTCTTCTAGTGTTTGCCAGGTACATCATTGGCGGTCCAAAAACAACAATTCTCTATAGACATGGACATCAAGTTGGGACTCTTCGTCTAGTTTCACAGGCTTTAGAAGGCGTCGATGTGCTCTGCGTCAAAAGAAACCAAAGTTCATAAAAATGTATTACATTTTGGTCCAATTTCACAATAATTGGTGAATTCATCTATCTAAAAATTTCATTTGAAACTGTGTTTTATTAGATTATAATACAGCAATAGGATTTAAGCCAAAATCTTATGAGGTTTAAACTTTTAATTATAAATTTAATTATAAATAAACATTTATTTTTTTTATATACCAATGCAAGCTGTCGCTCTTAATTCCATAAAATCTTGATCTTTCAACTGAAAAAGTTTGGACATTATTTTGTTCAAATAAAAGCAGAAAAACTCCTAACTTAATCACACTGGCCTTTTCAAAAAATATCACAAGTAAATCTGTAATTAGTGACTCTGCCTCAACGGGAGCAGCAGCACCTGGAAACTCCCTTTGTGTTTAAAATGAGATCATCTTCACATTGCCAGATGTTTGGGATGTTCTCGTCTAAACTACAAAATAACTTCATTCAAGATTAGACCAATCCTGAAGAGAGCCGCAGCCCAGATGTGGTTAGCAGGAGTTTTAGTCGCTAACGTGGGAATGATTTGTGAATGGATGAGATCTGAAATCTTCCCTGTCAACCTGTTTGTCTTTGATGTGCTGATCTTACCTGCTGGACGAGCTCACAGGATGTTTATTCCACATCTCAGGTGTTGACAGGTGTCTTGGGGAGGGGGGCTGCCCAAGTGTGCATGTGTGTGTCTGTTGATAGACACCTTCTTTGTTTCTGGTTGTGTGTGTATTGCAGAAGAACATTCATGGATTTGTGCGTGTGTGTGTGTGAGTTTCGTGTGTGCGTCCAGGTGAGTCGTCCTCTGTGCCCTGGAGCTCTTCCTGTAGCAGCGTATGTTTCCACCCCCAGGTGTGAGGACTTTACAGGTTTTAACTGGGAACATAACAGCTCCCCAGTGAAGACAATTAGCTACTAAAGGTCTCTTGGCTCAGTGCTGTTTGTTTACCCCTGCCGGCCCGCCATGTTGGCTTTTTGTGCTCAGACATGTTCACCTGTGTTACTAAGATCAACAGGTACGCACAAAGAAAAAAACATGTTTGTTTGTGTAATAGAACAAATGATGTGGCCAAGTAATGCTCTCTGCTTTTTTTTTTTTACCATTTTTTCAACATAATTATGTGGAAAAAGTCAAATTTAAAGCACTGGCACAAACTGGAAATTCTGAGAAAACATTTTATAGAAAAATTTAAAACTGGAAACATTTTATTTAATTCAAAATAATAGTTTAAATCTGATAAACTAAATTAAACCAAATAAATGTTAAATCATTAAAAAAAATTTTTAAAAAGGAGACATGTTTTATACATTTTACAACTTTTTTGAAGTTTTGAAAGTTTGTGTGCAACTTTTTAAAAAATCTTCTTCTTCCCTTTTCGGCATTTCCCTTCAGGGGTAGCCACAGCAAGTCAATGTCTTCCATCTAAACCTATCTGCTGCGTCCTCTACGGTCATGCCAACTATCTTCATGTCTTACTTCGCTGCATCCATGAACCTCCTCTTTGGTCTTCCTCTAGGCCTCTTTCCTGGTGGTTCCAAACCGAGCATCCTTCTGCCGATGTACTCTCTCTCTCTCCTCTGTACATATCTGGCCTCTCTAACTTTATCTCCAAAACCTCCAACATGTGCAATTTCTTCTTTTAAAATCAATGTATTTAAATCAATATATCACTATTATTCAATTTTCTTTAATTTTAGGACATTAACACAACCAAAAATTAAAATTCAGAGCAATCCAACTGGTATCCACAAACACAAATCATGTGTTTAAAAAGGATATTTAATTATTTAAATGAGTTTAAGAAGAAGAGGTTTATGTCTATTTTATTGTCTTTTCCAGTTGTGACGAATCAATTCACAAGAGGTTCTTGGATTCAAACTCTCAGCGGATCTGTTGACGGGTGCATTTACATCCTGTTATTTTATCTTTGTATTTCTTCATTTTTTTAACCCAATCACCTTCGTTTTCTGATGCACCTTCTCATTAAATCTCAATGTGCCGTAAATAAGAGGTTGACGTCCTCATTTCCTGCGTGCAGCTCTGACAACGATGACCTCCTTCAACACCAAACCTGAGAGGGGTTACAGCTACTTAGGTGGTAATATATTGACCTGGATGTCACAGGTGTTTTCCTAAAGTGGTCTGCATCAGATAAGGATGTGGACCTCCTCCCCTTTCCTACCTCACACACTTCAGTCTCTCATCCGCATACACAGCTCAGCTCACCTCCTCTAGCTACACTGAAAGAAAAGCTTGAGAAACCAGACACTCCCCACTGGTTTGTGACCTATCAGTACTGATTAGTCCAAATAAAACTAGCTTTACCAAATCAAAATCAATATTCGCCTGCTTTCTAATCATTAATAATACTTTATTGATCCCTCAACAGGGAAATTTGTGTGCTGCATTACACGGCAGCAGGCTGCCACGACGGTGCCAATGGTGGGAGGTTAGGTGTCTTCTCCAAAGACCCTACATGTGAACTCAATGGATGCGAGCCTGCGAACCTCCGGTCCAAGGGCGAACGCTCTACGATTAAGCCACCGCCTCCAAGGTACTGTGGTAGAGCCATTTGACAAAGCTTGAATGTTGATTTATGGACTTATTCGGACTCAAGAGATACCATCGTCATTGTTTTCAGAAAAGCCCCCACATTCATTCTACCAATTTAGACTGAAAGTCTGAGAGTAGGGATTACAATAAATCTACAAGCTTTTTCAATCAAACTGGAGCCATTTAAATCCAATGTCCTCCCAACGTGAGGAGTTTAAGTATCTCAGGGTCGTGTTCATGAGTGGGGGTAGGATGGGCCGACAGACAGATCGGTGCAGCGTCCGCAATAATTAGGACGCTGCATCGGGTCAGCATGGTGACAAGAGAGCTGAGCCGGAAGGCAAAGCTCTCGATTTACCAGTTGATCTAAATTCCTGCCTCCACCCATGGTCATCAGCTGAAGGTGGTAACCAAAAGAACAAGTTCACGGAAACGCACGGCCGAAATGAGCTTCTTCCGCTTAGGTGGCTGGGCGCTCACAGTGAGATAGAATAAAGAGATTTGCCATCTAGGAGGAGCTTGGAATAGAGCCGTTGCTCCTCCGGGTAGAGAGAAGCCAGATCGGGTGGTTCGGACATTGGAAAGGATGCCTTCTGATCACCTCGCTGGTGACGTGTTTCGGGCACCTCCCACTGTGAGAAGACCAACAGGCAGACCCCAGACCTGCTGAAGAGGCTATATCTCTGGCCGGGGAACGCCTCGGGATCCTCCCAAGTGAACTGGAGGATGCAGCCATAGTGAGAGAATCCTGGGTTTCCTGGCTGGGACTATTGCCTCCCCAACCCGGCCCAGGATAAGTGGAATGGAACTGAAGGACTGTGACTTTTTGAAATAGCGCTATTAATCTAATTACTTTTCTAATACTCCTCCAAACGAGTTTTATTACTCAGCAACTTTTACAACCTTTCTTTTATTCTTGTGCCAACTATTTTCATAGAAAGACAAACTTTTTTCAAAATGTTACAGATGTTAATAAATTATTGATGAGAATTATTTTTATTTAAAATGTTCATAGTAGTTTAAACTTGTAAAACTTGTACATTTGATGCATACATACATAATTAAGCATCAGACAGATACATAGTGCTATATTCAAAATTAAAAAGTCGTCTTTTCTGGTGAGCTCTTGTGACACAGATTTTCAAAACTTTAATTGTTCAGGGTAGCACAGACCCCAGCAGAGATTCAGAAACATGAAAATAATGACATGGTAAAGCAGACAGAAGTCTGGTGGAGAATTCAGAGACTGCACACCTCGAGCTACAACACCTTGGTGGCATGTTTGATTTTTTGCTTCTTTGAAAGATGGACCAGTGGAAACTACCTGGCGTGTGTGAGAGAAGGAAAACTGGGCTGTAGGTCTTCATACCTGTCGAGGATAATAACAGGTATTTTAGCAGCCAGATGAGTCTGTGATTGTAGCAGAAGGTATTTTCTGTTTCACAAGGGAAGAGAAGCGCTGGCATTTACTGTAGGTTTGTAAACTGGTCGTGACAAGTAGCCATCAATTACAGTTTGAAGCATCTATTAAAACTCATCGGACATGAATAGTCTCTGATCCTATCGGCTGTCTGGAGTGACAGTGACATGTGGAGTGATTAGTGTAGACAGGATACAGACTGTATTTCAGAACATTTCTATTTACAAAACTACTGAACACACCTCTACTGTAAACCTGGCAACATGGAGTCCTCGAGAACCAGTGAACATGATGAATTGATTACGAACACCAGAGGCTTTTTCACAGCTTAGTCAGAGGAAAAGAGAGTTTTAGTGTACACATTTATGTCTATGTGTACATCTACAAATGTGTGTATATTTGTGGGTGTGTGCATATCTGTGAGTGTGTATCTGAATGCATGCCTGTACATGTTTGTGTGTTTGAACATGCATAACTGTGTGTGTATATATGTGTTTTCCATTTATGTGCACATATTTGTTCATGTGTGTTTATGTGCATGTATTATATGCGTGTGCATAAATTTGTTTGCACATTTACCTATACATCCTCATGCAGTTTGGTTTGTGTCTGCGTGTATCTACGTTTGTTGCCTGGAATTTTGTCTGAATGTGTGTGTTTCTTTGTCTGTGCATGGGTGCCCATGCATGAACAAAGGATTGAAGGAAAAGTGTCCGCGTTTTAGCAATTTAAAAGTTATAATCCCATAAAAAAGACAACCTCAAGCAACCTGCTTTCATGCTTTTATTGGTGATCTGTTTATTTGTTCTTTTCAGACACAATGTTTCTGATTCTGTGTTGTGTTTCATGGCTTCTGATTGGACATCACTGTCTAAAGAATCTCTCCGATTGATAGAAAATCAAGGAAGTAACTTCATCCTAATTTATAGACCTAAAAAGGGATATTTACATTATGAAAATGTGGGAAATAATCGTGCTACCATATACAGTACTATGGTGGATTTGGACTAGATCTGTTTCAAGAGTGTCAAAGTTTTATGATGTGGAAGAAAAGTCTGGAAAAGTAAGTCACACACCTTTTAGCTACGCAGCATGCAAAGCAAAACATTTTTATCTGATCCTGACTTGAAATCAATATTGCATTAAGTCCTGTTTGAAAAACACACCGTTGTTACTCAATTCAATTTATGTCACAATTCACTCAACAAAATGTAATCAATCAAAGGCACGTGTCGACATCAGCAACACCTCTATATCTGCACTATGAAAAAAAGAACAACCGCTAACTAAATTAGTCATTAGTTACTCATTTCTTGAAAGAAACTGAAGCAATGATTCATCGAGTTTAAAAGAACAAGTCCAAACTGAGCTCTGGTAATTCTTTGTACTCAGTGATGCCAGATCAGGATGTTATTGGTGGAGCAGACTCCAGTTTTATTCTATTTTCACAACCAAAAACTATTTCAGAAAAAAAATGCTATTATTATCTTTGCATTGAGATACAACAAGTGATGCAAAATTAGCTCATCTTGGAGTTTGACAATCAACACAAAGTCAATTAGTCCTTAAAAGATTACAACAAATGCTACCAGACCCTGCGTGTCTGGATTGAGGAGTTTAAATAGGAGCAAGATGACTTGATCAAATTAAATGATAATGGATTCAAAAGAACATGGAAAAGAATGTGCATGTGACTGTCAGATTAAAAAGAGTTTAGAAACTTTGTTGATCACTCCAGAAAAGTTTTCTTTTTTAACTTTTTAGTCCTGAAGCAAAAATGTTATTTTTTAAACAGAGAAATCAGAGCCTCCAAATCCGAGACCATGGACCATGCCCGGAAAAGGGTGGAATGCCAATGCTGGTCAGGGTCCTGCCCCAAGTGGGGGAGTTTAAGTATCTCAGGGTCTTGTTCACGAGTGGGGAAAGGATGGAGTGAGAGATCAACAGACAGATCGGTGTGGTGTCCGCAATAATCAGGACGCTGATCAGTCCGTCTTGAGAAAGTCCGTCATCAGAAAGAGTTAAGCGGAAAAGCAAAGCTCTCGATTTACAAGTCGATCTACTTTCCAACCCTCCCCTATGTTACCAGCTGTGGGTGGTGACCAAAAGAACGAGATTATGGATACAAGCGGCCAAAATGAGCTCTCTCCACAGGCTGGTTGGGCTCTCACTCAAAGTTAGTGTGAGGAGCTCTGCCATGTGGGAGGAGCTCGAAGTAGAACCGCTGCTTCTCCAGGTCAAGATAAGCCAGATGGGGTGGTTCAGCCATCTGGTTAGCCTGGGTTTCTCATCTAAGGCTGTTGTACCCAAGACCCGTTCCCAGATAACCGGAAGGTGAGAAATTTTGTATATTCCATCTGTCCATACAATCATCCCTCCCTAAGTCTTTCTCAATCAAATCCACATATATAGTATATGTTCATACATACAAGTAATATATGTATATATACAATACAAAATTTATATATACTAAGCAATTTCAACCAAGATAATACATTTTGTAGGACAGTTATGGATCTGAACTGATTCTACTGCGAAAGTTCAAACCTGTTCAGGCCTCAAGGAGAAAAACTGTCTTGATTTAGTTCTTTCTCAGTGTCTCAGACAAACATGCAGCTAAATGGACTCTTAGTAGGATGATTTTCTCGCTGCAGGCTTTTCGGTTTAGTTAAAATCAACATGAGCGTGACTGCAAACTGGCCGATCAAACGGGCTATAGAGTTACGCTGCTGTCAGCCTGATGAGTATGTTACATCACACACACACACTTTCAAACGCCTGAGTGTTTCAGGAAGTCTAAACTCAGGTGTTTAGAGGATTAGCGGCTCTGAAGTGAAGAAAGAAAGGAAGAAACTCAGTCACCCTTCACTGGTTTTCAGGAGATTACCGCAAATCACTGTCAAAGGTGCTTCAACAAATCTGTTGCGTGTACAGCTGCGTGTAATAGTAATGACTAAAAAATGTTCATTTTTAAAAACATTCATTGTAGATTATAATGGAGGAAAAGAGATTAACATTGTCAGCTTTACTAAAGAACAGAGTTTACATTTTATTGCACAACTGTTCATATTTGGTGAAATGTCCCTATTTATCTCATGCATCCATCTTGGACTTCTCCAAATCTTTCCATCTGGTTTCTTTTTCCTGCTCGGACAGGGAGATTTGGAGGTGTTAAAGAGACACAGTTTCTCCATAATCTCCTGGATTTTCTACAAGACCTCCTCCTTGTAAGAGACACCACACTTGGGAGGTGAGAGGTCACACTACAAATAGGAACTAATGCTCTATTTGCAGAAGGTGAGCATTACACCTGGACCTCAGTGATTTGGGAAATCACCCTTTGACACTTGTGTTTTCATTGGCTTATCACGGTCGAATAAATGTGGGTAATTTCTTATTTTTAACTGCCGTTATTCTGGATACGTCATGACATCTGCATTCCATTTTAGTCCCAGAGATTATAAAAAACAATTGTGTATATTATTTATAATAAAACTCTCAATGCCAGACGTGACCACAAAAAGCTTCAGAACTTTCTAAAAGTAATATTCCAACAAAATGCTGGAACATTTAACAGCATTGTTTCAAGACAAAAAGCTAGCTCATGCTTTTCGGTTACACTTTTGCCAGAATTTATTTGATCATAAGGAATGAGTGTGTGCGTGTGGCCCCTTGACAGACTAGCGATCTGTTTGGGGTGTTCCTTGCCTCTCGCCTGAAATCAACCAGGATAGGCTCCATAAACCCCCATAACCCTGCTAAGAATGAAGACGAAACCAAAAACTTTTATTGAATACCAAATCTACATTGAGACATTTTGAAGTGAATTAAAGTTTGGACCAAAATGCCGAGGTTGGTTGATCGGATCAATAGAAGTCAATTGGGTAACCAAAAAAACAGCTAGAGTTGTCAGGATCCCTCATCTGCCCCCAGATGAAGCCCTGTATATTCCTAATCAACCTGATTAGGGTCACCTGTGGATGATTCCTGATTCCCCACATCTGTGCACCCTGCCATCTATTTAAGGGGAATCACCCCAAACTTCCCAGTTGGGTCCTTCTATCCCTTCCAGCCAGGTCACCCTGGTTGCTTGACCATGTTTGAACTTTGTTGTTATTATTTGTACTTTTGAAACCTTGACTTTGTAATTCTTGCTTTACAGACGTCCTGAATTGTGTTATAAAACCTAGTTTGATGTCCTGCAATTGGGTACTCCTCTTTCCACATTCATAAAAACCCTGACAAGAGTAAGATAAAAAGAATTCATCCAAGATCAAAAACTTTTGAGTTTTTTTTTTTTTTTTTCAACACATTTTTTTTCTATTCATTGCAAATTTGCTCAAAATAAAAATTTCAAGATGTTGTTGGAAATTATTGTTGACAATGAAAAGATGGATACCACGTTAGCACTTTATAGAGAATGTAGTGCTTAAAAAAAAACCCAACTGGGATCTGTGGCGTGAAAGTTTATTTTCACTCTTCACTGAAGATTTTATTTCACTAATGATAAGTAGTTTTTGTTTATCGACATTACGCTGCAAACCCATTGTGATCGTGAGATGCAGAGAGTGTACGACTCTATTGAATATTTGAACCAAGTTTTTGACAACATGCCAGTTCAAAACTGCTTTTCAGGTCCATTTAAGCCACAAAATCTCTCGAACTGTGGCTTCAATGGACTTTCAATGAGAAGAGCATCTGTCCTTTCAATCCATTGTTGTTTAAAGACGTGACTGAACATAAAAAAATCCTTCTCAACCAACGACCAGCTACACTCCTGAATATGATGCTAATCTGCAGCATTCGATCTCCGTGAAATGCTCTGCAGCTATAAAGCAACCATAAAGACAGAAATTCCCATCAGTATGTTGTTGTAGGTGTGTGTAATCTGCAGTCTGATGTGTAAATTTATGGATGTAATGTGCTGTGTGAGCAGTAGCTTATGTAGACGGCATCACAGATGGACGAGTGACTTGATACCCTCCTCAACTCAAGGGGAACAAAACGAACCACAGAGCAGAACAGGAAGTGAGAAACTGTGTGTGTAAGAAAGATGTTCAAATTGAGGTTTAACTCGTTCATGTCTGCATGCTGCCTCATTGTCAAGTTTTCAGACACACAGGAGGTGTGTGTAAGTGTGTGTGGGAAGCTGGAACACCGCCTCCGGCCGTTGGAGGCGAGAAGCTCTAATCCTGAATTAAATGATCTGGCACTTTACAAAATACACGGCAATTACACGGATAATTATACCTAGCCTTCACACGGAGCCCACAGGTCACAATTAACACACACACAGGCGAACTCCTAATGGCTGCGGCTCAGACCTAATGGCTCTGACTGTGTGTGTCACACATGAACAAGCACAGATTACAAACTTTACAAATTAGCTGTCAAATTCAAAGAGCTGGGATTTTCAATGTAAAGCTAATATGTAAACTTTTAAGACATACAAGATTCTCCCAACTTTATTGTCCAGCTGAGTGAGTTGAGATGTGGAGTGTGCGAGAGTTGCATTCACAACTAGGTTGTAGCTTTCAGCAACTATTAGAACAGAATAGAATAGACTATTGTGTCTCCATTTGTTTTTTTATATGTCATGGTACTGCAGCTGGAAAAAAAATAAAAGTCTGCTGTCCTTTGAGGTCTTCACGAAGAACATTTTCTCAAAAAACACCAACTTGTTTATGGCTAAAGCATCCAAAGAACTATTTTAAAGCAAGATGTGTTAAAGCTTTGCATTTAACACATAAAACTAAACTTTATCAAAACAATCCTACGCTTCAGCTGAACAGCCTCAAACATTTAGTTGAGTTATTTTGTCACTTGGATTATTTTCTCTAAATTGTTTCCTTTGAATTACCAGTTCCTGTTGGTGATGCCTGATCAGCCACATCAGAATCATCTGAATGATATCACCTCATCAGACTCTCCCATTTTGGGAGAGAAAAGTATGAATTTGAGAGAAGTATGTTAGAGCGGTGCAGGAAATGTATGAAGACTGTAAGACAGTGGTGAGGTGTGCTGTAGGTGTGACAGAGGAGTTCAGTGTGGGGGTGGGACTGCACCAGGGATCTGCTCTGAGTTCTTTGCTGTTTGCTATGGTGATGGATAGGCTGACAGACGAGGTCAGACAGGAATCTCCATGGACAATCATGTTTGCAGATGACATTGTGATCTGTAGTGAGAGGAGGGAAGAGGTGGAGGAAAAGCTGGAGAGGTGGAGGTTTGCACTAGAAAGAAGAGAAATGAAGATTAGTCAGAGTAAGACAGAGTACGTGTGTGAAAGAGAGGGATCTAAATGGAAAAGTGAGGTTACACGGAGAAGAGATAAAGAAGGTGGAAATATTTAAATACCAAGGATCAACAGTCCAGAGCAATAGAGAGTGTGGTAAAGAGGTGAAGAAGCGTGTGCAGGCAGGCTGGAACGGGTGGAGAAAAGTATCAGATGTGATAGAAGAGTCTCAGCTAAAATTAAAGGAAAAGTGTACAAAACTGTGGTGAGACCCATCATGCTGTTTGGTCTAGAAACAAAAGCACTGAAGAAAAGACAGGAAGCAGAGATGGAGGTAGCAGAAAGGAAGATGCTGAGGATCTCTCTGGGAGTGACCAAGATGGACAGGATTAGAAATGAGTAAATAAGAGGAACAGCACATGTTACAGGTTTTGGAGATAAAGTCAGAGAGGCCAGACTGAGATGGTTTGGACATGTGCAGAGGAGAGAGAGTTGGTTTGGACCCACCAGGAAAGAGGTCTAGAGGAAGACCAAAGAGGAGGTTCATGGATACAGTGAAGGAAGACATGAAGATAGTTTGTGTGACCGAAGAGGATGCAGGAGATAGGGTTAGATGGAAGAAACTGACTTGCTGTGGCAGGCCTCAAGGGAAATGCCGAAAGAAGAAGAACATTGGTCTTAAAACTATATTTTTGGTCAAATAAATCCAAACATTTTTACAAATGACTGTGCTCCTCTCATTCTTGGTTTGGTCACCTCACATGAACACTCCAACAACAGTCTTTTTGTTTACTCTGATTTCTGCTTTCCCGCTTCATCAGACGTAGTAAGTGGGGAGTTTAGTTACACTAATGATGACCCTTGAGCTGTTGGTTAACTAGCTCCCTGCAGACTTTAAACACAGTTAATACACACCTTCAGGGACTTGCTGTGAGTGTGCTTGTGTGAACATGCATGCAGATGTCTGTGTGCGTCTGTTAGCCTCTCAATAATGTAACTTATTGCCTTTGTTTTGCATTTAAGTGTCTGAACTTTGAAAGACAAAATCTTTAAATTAAAAAAACACTTCTTAGAAAGTCAAAATCGAATGAAATAAGTGAGAGGAATAATCATGCAAAATTAACTTTTTGGAAGCTTTCATCATGTTTGAACGTTTTTATTACATCAGAAACATACTTGAATTGGTTTTCTAAATCATTCATGCATGTAGAAGAATTTTTTTAGTTTTCCCATCCAGTTTTTAGATGCTAAATGCCAGGTTCCAGGCCATGGATTTTGTTCTCCTACATTCTAACGTAAGCCTGCTCAGTTCCAAACCCTCAAAATTTGTGCTGTGTTGGGGCAGGATTAAGCATGGAGTGAAATGATGGAGGAAATCACACTGACAAAAATGATAGTAAAGCTGCATAAATGTATTTATTGGCTTTCTTGGGGTGTAAATCGAATAAAGGTAGAGGTAAAGGTACCCTGTCCATATATGAGGTTGGAATTATCACCCCACAACAAACCCCTCTTTAAACTTCAGGATGAAGTTGGGTTTTCAGATTAGTCACCTTGCAAGATCATAAACTGAATCTAAAATCTGTAAATCAAAGTAGTTTCTGTTTGTCACCACAGAGACACGTAAACGAGCGTACGTAGCTCGTAACTGTCTCCTGGTTGGCCCATCTGCACCAGTAGCTTGGCTTGCATCATTAACCAAACCACAAGGACATCATCAGGGACCAACTAACAGCAGCTGGCTTAGCACATACACACTAACACACATCGTAGCAAGTTTCACGCCCATCAAGAAATGAAGTCAGTTTTTTTTCTGTGAACAACTTGTTCTGATTTGATCTGCTTCTTAGAGTTATTGCAAACAAAGGGAAGCTTTCTGGGCAAGGATGTGAGAGATGTGCAAAAAAGTGCACAGCAACACGCTAAATTTAAAGAAATGGATATGTTCAGATGACATATGTCCTTGTAGCTGGTTTTGTCTGACATTTTTTAACCTGAAATATTCATTCATTTTATGATCCACTTCATCCAGAACGGAGCGGAATGAGACGTTGTCAATACCTGGAAGGACAGGCAAACGGAAAGGATTAATAATTCACATAGAAGAAAGAACGGGGCAGGGTGGCACAGTGGTTTACACAGTGGCATCACAGCAAGAAGGTCAAGGGTTCAAATTCCGGGTGGGGACGAGGTTTGGAACACTGTCCTTTCTGTGTAGGGGTTGCATGTTCTCCCCATATATGCGTGGGTTTTCGCCGGGTAATCTCATTTCCTTCCACCTTCCAAAAACATGCATGTTAGGCTAATTGGTCACTGTAAAATTGCCTCTTAGGAATTTGGATGTTTGTGTGACCCTACTATGGATGGACGGTTCGGTAGATGAATGAAGGAAAGATTGGGCAAAAGTTGGCGTACGCCATGGACAAGTAAACTGTAGATGATGTTGACAACAACTCACAATCATATTGTAACTTTGCAAATTCATTATTTGATTTGTAAAATTTCTGTGCTTTGCAATGAACTTGCAACCTGCCCAGGGTGTGTCCTGCTTCTTGCCTGTTTAAAGAGACTGCAGTCCATTCCTTTTGATTATCCCCACAACTTTAAAAACTGAATGAATGAGTCCTGACCAAAAGGACAAAACACGCTATCGGAGTCTTTGATCGTTCCATCCCTATCATGGTCGATATGTAACCCACCATAATCCTGCAAGCTTTTGATGTTCTGTTTTTTGATACAGTTTACATATAGAATAAATCACATTGTTTTAAACTGAACCCCACATCATCTGAGAAGAATCTCTTGATTTTACTTGTAATTTTTCTTGGGATTGTTTATTTAAGTCCTAATATCCTCTTGAGCTCCATTAGAGAGAAAGAATAACAGTTTGAAACCACAAACGGAGGATCAGATCAGTGGAAATGGTTGGGACTAAATAATCAGATGGTGGCAGATTCAAACATGCAAGGCCCCTTCAAGGAAACAATAAACCTGGGGTGTGAGTCAACAGTAACAGGAAAGAATCTGTGATTCATAAAGTACACTCAACACACATCACAAAATTAAGTACAGGTGGTTTTGGGACTTCTTTTCAATCTGTTTTATTACCTGGTGGTTACCTAATCACATGTGGGCCACGTTGGTCTTTGTTAGGTTTTTTATTACGTTTAAGGAAAACTCATCTTTGTCAATTTAGTGGATGATACTAAGTGGTCCAATCAATTGTATAAAAGCTGTTCTAGAAATGTGGCATGTCACTGTGGTAAAATAGACTGAGCTTGGAAGGTTTTCAAACTTGATGGATCTTCATAACTTGTGCTGAACACAACCAAAGGGCACAAAACTGTACCAATACCAAAGACTCTGATTGTGTACCTTAAAAGAACACCATTTTTATTAGTGTCGATGAGAAATAAATAATAAAGTCCCAAATATAGCCATATTTGATTGATGAATGCCCTGAACATAAAGGTCAGCAGAGCGACTGGAGACGTGGAAAGGGTCCAGGGTAATTGCATCCTAATGCATGAGGAATTTGAAAGTCATCAAACTTTGCATCGTTTAATCTCCTTAACTGCTTATCCCTAATGGATCTATGAGTCTATCCCAGCTGCTTTCAGGCGAAAGGCAGGTTACACCCCAAACAGGTCGCCAGTCTTTTGCGGGGCCACTCAAACACAACCATTCACAAACACATTCATTCCAAGGGGCAATTTCATAATGGCCAATTTACCCAACATGCATGTTTTGGAGGGTGGAAGGAAACCAGAGTAACTGGAGAAAATGCTACATGGGCAAAAATGCAAACTCCACACAGAATGGACAGCGTTCCAAACCTCGTCCCCACCTGGAACTTGAGCCCCTGACCGTCTTGCTGTGAGGTTTGCATGTGTTCTCCGTTAATGTGTGGGTTCTTGCCATGTACTCCTGGTTCCTTCTTCCCTGCAAAAACATGTTTAAAAGGTTGATTGGTTGTTTGTAAGTTTAACAAAGAACTGAATGTGTATCTGAGAGGTTGTCTGTCCCGCAAAAGACGGATGATCTGTCCAGCATTTACCCTGCCTATCCCATGATTCTTGCCAAGATTGTCTCTGATGTCATCTACAATCTCACACTGGTGAAGTAAATCAGAAAACGAATGGAAATTTTTGCAGTTTGACAAAGCAAAAGAAGACTCAAGGCGGGATTCAGACATAGAAATAAAGACGACAGCTTTAAGGATTGATCTATTTTTAAAACGTAGTATGAATCAAGCATGAGTCATTGGAGTCATGTCAAAAGTTGTCAACCTTGATACAGAATCTATGGGCTTTAATTTATACATTTATTCTAGGTATTTGTTAGAACAATGTGATAAATGGGTGTATGTGTATATTGGGGCATCTGTCGTTACACAATAAATTACAAATCCAGTTTTTTCACATAACGTTTTTTAAATGCAGTCTCAAACTCTGACAGATTATCATTTCAACTATACATTAAATCTGAAACAAACAGCCTATTGATTGTATTTTAAGATGTTTGAATCCAAAGTGGGTGTTCTTCAGGCTAATTAATGCATAAACAGACCCATTAGTTTTATACCAATGCCCACAGGGACGCATTTAAATGCCTGTAATTGTAGAAAAAAAAGGGTTGAATTTTTTTCTGTTATGTAAAAACATCTCTGAGGATATGACAGATAAAAAAAGAAGCAGTAGAATATTTCTCACTGATGAACTATGCCATTATTTGTGATCTCATTAGCTGTAAAACTGTCTCCCATTGGTCGCCTTTGGCCGTTCAAACAGTCTGTGGCCTCAAACACGGGAAACATATGTCATGTTAGATCCTGCTAGATTAAAAAAGAGTTGTGTGAATAATTGCCGTCCTGCAAATAACTTCACAAACAACAACATCTGCTGTGAAAGTATGCCGTCGTGCGGAAAACAATGGCTGCCTTGTCTGTTGGCGTGTGTTTGGCACAATGGTGCTGTGAAATATGTCGTGGCAACATGTTTCGGCCCCGGAGTGGAAGTGAAGTTGACGCCTCCAGTTCTAACTGTGTGACAAAAACACAAACGAATCAGAAGTTACGAGCACAAATGCAAATATAGATAAATCAAATTATTTTAAAAAAAGAATCTATAGTTGAATAAACAAAAGAAACATCAGGATGTTAAGTGCAGTTTTAACTACAGTCAGTTTTAAATCACTTCATCGGAGAAACTTCAGATTCATGTTAAATTTGTCTTCAAATTTGAGACAAAAAATGTTACCAACACTTTAAAACAACCAACCATTTTTGTACTGACTATCCACAAAACTGATGCTGTTTTCAAAAACTTTTCATAATCTATTTAATGTTTTACAGCCAATAGAATTTTATCCCATTATGTATTTCAACTTCAACTTTTTTTTTTTTTTTTTTTTGAATTTTGAAAGTTTTTGTAGCATGTTCCAGCCATTGCTGTTACATACTTACTTTAGGTTATATTTATTTACTTTTTTTTTCTTTTAATCCTTTATTTATTATGTATTTATTTTCATAGCTGTTTAGATGTTGTACTCCTCAGTGAAACATCTAAACGCTAACCATCCAAATGATTGGGCAATGGGCAGAGTGGCCCAGAAAATCACAGAGGTTGTGTCAGGAAGGGCATCCGACGTAAAACTTTGCCAAATTAAAATATGCAAGACAGTTCAAGAAATACCATACCGGATCGGTCGTGGCCCGGGTTAACAACGACCGCCATCGGTGCTGTTGACCAACAGGGTGCCGGTGGAAATTGGACTACTGGTGGTCAAAGAAGAAGAGGTCAAAGAAGAAGAGGCGGAAGACGCGTACATCGGCAGAGAGAGAAGAGAAACCTCAAGAGTCTGGGACTTAGGGTAGGAACTTTGAATGTTGGTACTATGACGGGTAAAGGTAGAGAGTTAGTTGACATGATGGAGAGAAGAAAAGTAGATATCCTGTGTGTCCAGGAGACTAGATGGAAAGGCAGCAAGGCTAGAAGTCTGGGAGCGGGGTTTAAGTCGTTCTATCACGGTGTAGATAGGAAGAGGAATGGTGTAGGAGTTATAGTGAAGGAAGAATTAGTTGGGAATGTTCTGGAGGTAAAAAGAAGGTCAGACAGGGTGATGAGCCTCAAGCTAGAAATTGAAGGGGTAATGTTCAACGTTGTTTGTGGGTATGCGCCACAGGTAGGATGTGAGGTCGAGGAGAAAGAGAAATTTTGGTCAGACCTTGATGAGGCAATCCAGAGCATCCCTAGAAGTGAGAGAGTTGTTATTGGAGCAGACTTCAATGGCTACGTTGGTGCAGGAAACAGAGATGATGAGGAGGTGATGGGCAGGTTTGGTATCCAGAACAGGAATGCAGAAGGTCAGATGGTGATCGACTTTGCGAAAAGAATGGAATTGGCTGTAGTGAATACTTATTTCAAGAAAAGGCTGGAACACAGGGTGACTTACAAGAGTGGAGGAAGGAGTACACAGGTAGATTACATTTTGTGTAGGCGGTGTAATCTGAAAAAGATCAGTGACTGCAAAGTTGTAGCAGGAGACAGTGTAGCCAAACAGCACAGGATGGTCGTGTGTAAGATGACCATAGCAGTGAGGAAGTTTAAAAAGTTGAAGGGAGTGCAGAAGACTAAATGGTGGAAACTGAAAAAAGAAGAGTGCTGCTTGAACTTTATAACGGAGTTGAGACAGGCTCTTGGTGGGCAGGAGAAGCTTCCAGATGACTGGACAACTACAGCTAATGTGATCAGGGAGACAGGCAAGAGAGTACTTGGTGTGTCATCTGGAAGGAAGATAGATAAAGAGACTTGGTGGTGGAATGAGGAGGTGCAGGATTGTATCAAAAGAAAGAGGCTGGCTAAGAAGAAGTGGGACACTGAGAGGACTGAGGAGAGTAGGCAAAGGTACAAGGAGATACAGCATAAGGTTAAAGTAGAGGTGGCAAAGGCAAAACAAGCTGCCTTCGACGACTTGTATGCTAAGCTGAACAGCAAGGAGGGAGAGATGGACCTATACAGGTTGGCAAGACAGAGAGACAAAGATGGGAAGGATGTGCAGCAAGTTAGGGTGATTAAAGACAGGAATGGATGTCTCTTGACAGATGCCAGTAATGTGATGGGAAGATGGAAAGAGTACTTTGAAGAGTTGATGAATGAAGAGAATGAAAGAGAACAAAGAGTAGAAAACGTTACCAAAGTGGACCGGAAAGTGGCTAGGATCAGTAAGGTAGAAATAAAGAGGGCACTGAAGAGTGGAAAGGCTCTCGGCCCTGACGGAATCCCTATAGAAGTATGGAAGTGTTTAGGTGAGGTGGCAGTAGAGTTTCTGACTGGGCTGTTTAACAGAATATTAGAAAGTGAGAAGATGCCTGATGAATGGAGAAGAAGTGTGCTAGTTCCTGTTTTTAAGAACAAGGGAGATGTACAGAGTTGTGGTAACTACAGAGGAATAAAACTGATCAGTCATACGATGAAGTTATGGGAAAAAGTTGTCGAAGCTAGGCTAAGGTCTGAAGTAAGAATTTGTGAGCAGCAGTATGGTTTTATGCCTAAAAAGAGCACTACAGATGCAGTATTTGCCTTGAGGATGCTGATAGAGAAGTACAGGGAAGGTCAGAGGGAGCTGCACTGTGTCTTTGTAGATCTTGAGAAAGCGTATGACAGGGTACCTAGAGAAGAACTATGGTATTGTATGAGGAAGTCTGGTGTGACAGAGAAGTATGTTAGAGCGGTTCAGGACATGTATGAGGGCTGTAAGACAGTGGTGAGGTGTGCTGTAGGTGAGACAGAGGAGTACAGTGTGGGGGTGGGACTGCACCAAGGATCTGCTCTGAGTCCTTTGCTGTTTGCTATGGTGATGGATAGGCTGACAGACGAGGTCAGACAGGAATCTCCATGGACAATGATGTTTGCAGATGACATTGTGATCTGTAGTGAGAGGAGGGAAGAGGTGGAGGAAAAGCTGGAGAGGTGGAGGTTTGCACTAGAAAGAAGAGGAATGAAGATTAGTCAGAGTAAGACAGAGTACATGTGTGTGAATGAGAGGGATCCAAATGGAAAAGTGAGGTTACAGGGAGAAGAGATAAAGAAGGTGGAAGATTTTAAGTATCTAGGATCAACAGTCCAGAGCAATGGAGAGTGTGGAAAAGAGGTGAAGAAGCGTGTTCAAGCAGGCTGGAACGGGTGGAGAAAAGTATCAGGTGTGATGTGTGACAGAAGAGTTTCAGCTAAAATGAAAGGAAAAGTGTACAAAACCGTGATGAGACCCGCCATGCTGTTTGGTCTAGAGACAGTGCCACTGAGGAAAAGACAGGAAGCAGAGATGGAGGTAGCAGAGATGAAGATGCTAAGGATCTCTCTGGGAGTGACCAGGATGGACAGGATCAGAAATGAGTATATCAGAGGAACAGCACATGTTAGAGGTTTTGGAGATAAAGTCCGGGAGGCCAGACTGAGATGGTTTGGACATGTGCAGAGGAGAGAGACCGAGTACATCGGCAGAAGGATGCTGGATTTGGAACCACCAGGAAAGAGGGCTAGAGGAAGACCAAAGAGGAGGTTCATGGATACAGTGAAGGAAGACATGAAGGTAGTTGGCGTGACCGAAGAGGATGCAGCAGATAGGGTTAGATGGAAGAAACTGACTTGCTGTGGCGACCCCTGAAGGGAAATGCCGAAAGGAGAAGAAGAAGAAGATGTATTTCAACTGCATCATTTGTAAATAAAATTCATTCAATTTGTGGAAGCACTGTTTTGACATGTGTGCTGATGTTTCTCAGTTTCTTATCTGGAGCACTAATTGCTCATTTTTGATGATACTGTAAACTAACAGTAGTATGATTTTTAAATGTTATTTATCTATTAACATTGAACATTTTTATTAATCTCCTGAACCACTTCCCTGATGGGGTTTTTTATTTATCCCCGAAGAAAAATTTGAGTGCTGCGGTGCTACAATCATACAATGTCATACATGATTTTTTTTTATATCTGTTGTGAGTGAAAGTTTAAAGGTTTGAAAGTGAAAGTTGAATATTTTGATGAAGGACGGCAGAAATGATTTTCTGTACCGTTCCTTTGAGCAGCGAGGTTGCAGGAGTCTGTTGCTGAAGCTGCTCTTCAGATGGTCCACAGATGCATGGACGGGGAGCCAGAGCCTATCCCAGCTGGTTACAGGCGAGAGGCTGGGTGCACCCTGAATAGTTCACACACTTGGACAACCCTTGCTATTGTATTGTCCACCTGTAACAACAAGCACGCACTAATTCCTAGGGGCAATTTCACAGTGTCTGATTAACCTCCATGTTTTTGGAGGTTGGTAAGAGATCGGATTACCCAGAGAAAATCCATGCATACATGCAATTCTAGACAGAAAAGGACAGCCATTCAGGCCTTGCCCCCACACCTTGCTTTGAGATAAAAAAAATTCACATGAAAGATAAAACAGTTTTTGGTCAATTTTGGGGTTGATGAAGTATGTGTGTATAGGAAGTTGTAAGCGTATTGGTAGTGACTATGAACTAGTGGGAAATGTGTTATTATAGTTCAAGGAACTGAGCATGTATGATGCCTATACATAGCTTCTTTAGAAAAATTTAATGAAAGTCTACACGGAGGAGCGAATCACTTCTTCAACTGGGCCTCCACAAGTTTTCTTTCTTTAGAAATTTTTTCTCACAGAGAAGAAGCGTCCAATGAAGCTCTGTTTAGTTTTTACCTGTGTAAAACCTGATTGTGTTTTTATGTTTTATGAACAATGAGTGCAGCCTTTTGAGAGGGCATTTTTGTAACTGGTATGTCAAAATTACTATCAAATAAAAATAATGGTAATGAACTTAAACTAAAGCCATTTAGTCAAACCAAAAACATTCATGTTTGGTTGACTGGGCAGTTTAAATTGGTACAAGTAAGTGAGCAAGGGATTGGTTGTGTTGTCTCTTTGTGGCTTTATAAATGACTGGAGCTCTGTCCAAGATGAACCCAAACTACTTGCATTCCTGTGACTAAGTGTTGAAGAAGTAGATGGTTATTTACTAAATTTAGATGAAGGGATTTTAGAGGAGCCAAAAGTAGAAAAGCTAGATTTGTTCATGAAGTTTTATGCAGACAAACGACACTTTAGACTTGTAGAGCGTTGGAGTTGAAGGACTTTACAGGAAAGTTAATTCAACTCAAAGAAGATGAAAATCAATAATTGTTGATATGCTTTCATAAAAGAGTGAATTATTTGTCTCCAAAATGAACTTGGGTATAAAATGCAAGGCAGCACTGGAGATAGAGAAACCCCAGAATGTTCCTGTTGGTGCATCTTTGCCTTAGGGTGTGGGGAGTCAGTAACATGCCAAAGTCAGACGTGTCATTGGCCGTCATGCCGCTCACTAATGAGTCCTCATATCACCTAATTGTTCGACAAACTGTTCCGTTAATTTCCGCCAATGTGTTTGCAAAGTGAGAGTGTTTTCTTAATTTATGCAGGACGATCCGAGACGCCTTCTGCTGATCTGCTTCTTCCATCCACAATTACACACATCCTCCTCCTCCTTCACTTCAACCTTCTGTTCTCCTCCTCCTTCATTTCCTCTCACTTTCCTCCCCCCTCTCACGTCTCTCCCAGACAACTGTGACAGTTTTAATTCTGACCGCTGATTAGCCTGAATCAATTAAGTCCTCCACGCTGTGTCCAACAGCAGAGCAGCATGGGGTATTTAGACTACTTAGGCTCCCATTCATCCAGCTCCAGCCTCTTAATCATCCTTTAATTACAGCCTACGACTATGGAAGCTCAAGTGGGACATTAGGTGGGGTTGCTTTCTCTGCAGAATGTAAAGTCAATGGGGTACAAATCAGGCAAGTCGCTGTGGTGTACCATCGGGTGATTGCAGAAAATCTCAGCATGTAGCTCTTAAGTTTCTTACACGGTTGCATTTCTGTTTGGATCTATACAAACTCACAAATAATGTAGCTTTACAAAGAAAAACGTTGGAAATTAAAGTTTTTTACCATTGATTGATTAAGTAATGAAATGGAAATAAAGTTTAACAAAGTTTAGAAAGTGCAGGAGTTCTATTCTCAATTGAACAAACTTGATAAATAAAAATTTAAACGTTGTTCATGTGTGAGACCTAGGGGCAAAATCAGTCATTGAACATGGACCAGAAATGCTATTGATTCACAATGTTGATCAAATTATGATCAGAAATAGACTGATACATTCTGTTACACATTCCAGACTGAAAACCAGTGGCAAAAGTCTGGAGTTGGAATGAACCCTTCCAGAAACCTAAGTTTTTGACGGTAATTGAGGGTTGAGGCGTGTGAATAGAAAAGTCAGTTGAAAGAAAAAAACAAAAAAAGTTTTGAAAGTCTTTGAAAACTTCTTCAAAAAGCCCAGAGAATCGTTCTGGAAGACTTCTGGGAAAAAAAAAAACACAAATCAAATTGAAGATGTGTGAAACAAAGAATTTGACTACTTAAATTAATGACTTATTTAAAGACATTTGACCCAAACTAAGTTTACGGCTGACTCAGACACTAATTTAAAATCTCAGATCAGTGTAGGCACTTCTTGTTTTTCTGGCAATATATTAAAATAAATCTAGTCTGAGACATTTTAGGAGCTCTTAATAATAAATCAGTCATGTTCTCTTCTCTAACATCAATCAGAATTGTCACTTTTCCAGTAAACGTTCCTGATGTCATACGGTCGGAGGAGAAGGACAAGTTTTGGCAGAACCATCTGCAAAACATTCCTCAACATCTTAATTTGAATTAAAGGAACCTCCTGAGGAGGAAGTTAAACTCCCCCTTTTTTCCCTGCAGCTATCAGCGTTACTAATCCTTTTTGTGCCTCTCTTGTTGAGCGCTCAGAGTGCCGGCGGGGATAACATCACTGCATTGACTACAAGCGGTCCTGGTTTGTCAATTAGACCTTGTAGTTGGCTAATCTCCTGCAGGCCTGCTTTGCTTTTCTCTCGTATGAAGGACGAGAAAAGCAGCAAGCTTTAATGCTGTCTAATGACGTTATTGGACGAATAGTCCCATGCCGCTGGGAACTTGATTATCCCACTTTGTTCCTTTTGGATTAGTTGAGAAAGCTCCTCCTCCTCCTCCTGGTTGCTGATCTTCTCCGTGTTATGCCGACACAAAGGGTCCCCCGTTGTCGGGCCCCGCTCACCTCTTATTCTCTAAACACCCCTCTCATTTGAAGGGCCGCAGCCGGGGGTGCAAACCCCTTTATTTTCTTCTCAATTAGCAGGAAAGGCTTGTGCTGATCACTTCCTCTGCAGAGGTGATGGGACGCTCCTAGAGGTTATCGCCAGTGGGGCGGCGACCACGGCGTCAAAGCCCTGATGAGGGTGTCATGTCACGTCTGCTCGGCGGAGGGACGCGGGACGACAGTTGCTGCTCCTCCACAGCTCCTCCCAACTCTTTCAGCCTCATTATGTTGTCTCCAGGAGGGGAGTAGGAGTGGGGTGGGCTTTGATAAAACCTGTCCTCCCATTTCCGCAGATACTAAACTCTGCCAAATCTTTCAATTCGTCACAAACAATCCAGTCTCCCTCCTATCTCTGCTTGAAAGAAAAGAATCAGGAGAAAGAAAACCATTGAAAACTTTAAAAAGTTCATTTGTTTCCAAAAAAAAGGCCCTAAAAAATTCTTGTACACCCATAGCAGTCAACTGACCAAACAGGGTTCTAAATTGAAAACAAAATTGTGTTTATGGCTTGTAGCAGCATCAAGATGATGGAAATTTAGTTTGGCCTGTAGGCGTCCCTTGTTAGTCTGTTGGCATCCTTTGTTTTTATTGCAGATCACAGCAAAGAACAGGACACTTGCCAGAATGGATTGGTAGAACAAGGAAAGCATACTGTTGCAGACATCAAGGGACCTGAGCTTTCTCAGGTAGTACACCCTTCTCGTAGATGATGTCGATGTTGGTGAACCACTCCAGTTTATTGTTCATGTGACTGCCCAAAAATCTGTACGATGAGACTCTCTTCAGACTGAACTTTAGTTCTTTCCGCAGTCTGCAGAGTTCAGCTGAGTCCACATCCAAGAAGACCCCCTTCTTGTTGTTCAGAAGATTTTCCATTTGTGGAATCCATAATGTTTACTGATGAGAATACTAAAGATGTATGGTGAAAAGCACTTTTTTTAAACTTGACTGGATGTTTTTCCATAAGAAAAATCTTCTAAAATTTGTCAAATTCCATAGAGCAAATTGTATGATCACAGCAACTCGTTTTAGAGTAATATGAGTATGCATACACTGATGGTCCCATGACGTGAATGATCAAACATTATAATGGGTAACACACTAAAGAACGATGGGTTGTTTCGCTTCAACTTTCTGGCACCTCCTCCAGCTGAACTCCAACCTTCTTACCTCTGGTCCAGTCAAGCTCCAATCTTCTGGTCACTCATCATGCAATCGAGCTCAAGCCTTCTGGTTCCCTTGACATCCAACATTCTCTTCCCACTGGTCACTCATCCTGCCGAGTTCTGTCTGGTTCTGCACTTCCTTCAATAAAGTGGGTAAAATTTGCAATACATCTGGGTTCAAATTCATTACCATATCCTTCATGACAGAAAACCTACATGAGTGAGGGGTCGGTAAGATCATCCCTTACTCCTTCCTTACTTTTTGTTAAATCCACGAAGTTTTTGAAAGACTTTGATGAATTTCTGATTGTGTAGAAAATGTAAACTTTTATAGTTATTGTAGTTTTACTTTCTTTTTTTCACTTTATCACGGTAATTGTGAATGTTTGATAGTCTGGATTTGGAATCGACATCTGTGTGTGGTGGAGACGCCAAACTGTCTGACTGACATCGTTAAATGTAACATTTTAAAGAGTCATTTGTCATTCTGCTGTCAGGTTACCAGAGGATCTGTCAATGTTTTCAGCTTCTAATTTATTGGACAATTATCTACATTTTTCAGATATTAAAAAAAACTTTCAATCTTCTCAAAGACATCTCATTAAGATTAATTTTTAACCACGATAACAAACAAAAGTAGCTACTGCAATGGTGAAAAAAATTTACTTAATGTGTTTTGTTATAGAAATGATTTGCATCCAATTTCCCCCGCCCGCCCAAGTTGAACCCTTAAAAACACAATGCCGACATCTTCCATAAACTCAAGACATATAAGAATGGAGTAGTCCTTATAGCTATCAAGGATTAACACAAAGAGCTCATAAACTATCAAGAACTGGAGGGAAAAAAAGATGTGAGCAGTAAAAGCAACAGGGGTGTCAGTTGCTAGGTGGACCTGTTAAACTGGACAGTCAACATAGTTTCACAGCTTTTTTCTTTGGGTCTCACTATAAACACAATATGAATGTGCTGAATTATGCTGATAAATGCCGAATTATTCACACTAATGCTCATTATTATCCTTAGTGTTACATTTGTTGGCATCCTTCTATCTCTAGAGGCAATGGAGTCTGCATCTGGATATTTACCTGTTCGTGTAGCGTCCGATGTGGCTGAATAAGCCGATGCGGGAACTGCAGCTTCTACCACACTTGCTGCAAATGTGATAGGCGGTATGAGTCATGGAGGGAGCAGTGACAGACTGACTCTTGCTGTTTACGGGTCTTTGTAGCCTTGGCTGGATCTCTCTGTTATTCTCGGCCTGCTTGATACAGGTTGAACTGCTTGATTTTTTTTTACTTCACATAAATATAAGTTGTTAAGGTGACAAAGATTGCACAACTTTTTCAAACATAAGCTTTCAATCGTGATTGATGATAAAGTATTTTATTGTGTTT
The DNA here is from genome assembly GCA_902685375.1 of Neostethus bicornis. Classification (NCBI taxonomy): domain Eukaryota; kingdom Metazoa; phylum Chordata; class Actinopteri; order Atheriniformes; family Phallostethidae; genus Neostethus; species Neostethus bicornis. The sequence goes on along the minus strand of CACRXE010000076.1, from coordinate 3,977,023 downwards.
ATTTTCAGCTTTACTTTGTGGAACCAGCTTTATTTTCCAATTAATTTTGTTTTCTTCAGCGTCAAACCCTCTTCTTAATCAGCGGTCTCAGTGGGGTTGGTAGGATGACCACTTGCACTTTTCTTTTCTTTAGAGACTCTTTTGTGTGGGAGATGTCGAAGAGAGGCTGCCGCCTCTGCCTCTCCATTGCTCCACCAACTTGCCCTGGGAGCCAAGAAAAACTCAGAGACGAAATAGACAGATGGTCACTCGGTTTAAAACCGGTCCTCTGCAGTTCTCCTGGAGTCATTCAGCAGATGCGTGTACATATGCTTTTCCTTCAAATGATCCGGTGCTGCACAGAGATGAAGGGGATGAGAAGCTCGGTGGTCAACCCTCTATGAACTGTGTGTTCTCTTTCTGTGGTGAGAGGCAGGAGGAGATCAAGGAGACTTGATGAGGTCTGACCAGCAGAGGTTTAGATTTTCTCATTGGAGCAAACATTTGCCACCATGGATCTCCAAGGAACCTGATTAACAGTCTTGTTTTTCTTGCACTGAAGTGAAACAATCCATAATAAAGAAGACAATCATCATCAACAACTGAAGGAAGAAAAAACTGCGAAAATCAAGATGTGCACAACCCACATTGCAGAGGAAAATAATAATGGCAATTCTAAAAACACTCGAAGAGCATAGACCTTCGCCAAGTTTGTCGGAAAGAGGCCGCCCTTTTTCTTGCATGCCAATGGATGCAGATTAACAACGTTAACAGGTCGAGAGTCTGTCTAAGGGCCACATTGAGGGATCAACAACCAGTCACCTACACACTCATACCTTTTGAGCAATCAAAACAAACAAACAACTTGAAAAACTAATCAGCCCCTTGTGAATATTTTCAGTTGTGGAAAAACCCACCTACACACAAAGAGAAAATAAAAGCTCAAAAGCGTAAAAAGCGTGAAAAGCTAAAGTTAGCTAAAAAGTTGAAGTCCGCTAAAAGCTTTTTTTAAATAAAAAAAAAAAAACAAAAGCTGGAAAAACTAACGTATCACAAGGCTTTCGACTTTAAACAAAACCTTTAAAATACTTCTGGACCCAAACAGTGACACGGATTGCCCCGAAAATTTAGTCACTCCTTTAGCTTTCCATTGCGGATGTATCCTGATTTTTTTTTGTTGTTGTTGAGTATCCACCTAGATCTGTTTTATTTACCGTATTTTCTAGACTATAAGGCACACATCAAAGGTGGAGGAAGCTGGAAAACGAGTCCGAAAGGTCAAGAAGACGCAGCTGAGTTTCAGCGGCCACCATTCAACTAAAAGCACTGATACAACCAGAAAAAATGAACATTGAATGTTTCCAAGGAGGTGCATCTTGATGTGTTCATTTCATGCCATTTTTTCATTTGGACAAGCACTACGTTAGCGCAGCAACTTTCAGCGTACTATGATGAAAACACAGTTTTGCTCATTTTAGCATGTGTTTTACCATGCCCGCACCTATTGATGATAAAAAAAAAAACGTTATTACTTTAGATACATTTGTCACTGTGACAAACTAATTGCATGATTGACTTGGCGTCTAAACAGAGTCCTGCAACATATTGGTGCTCTGTCCCTGCTGCACACAGCTTCTTAAATTTTATTACCAGGTTAAGTACCATTATCCCTGAACCCTATTTGTGTGAAGCAGTTTTAAAAAATAGTAAGATAAATGTTCTTAATTATGTGAACATGTCAGACCAATGACATAATGATGGAAAAGAAAAAGGCTCATTTTATTTGCAGATTTTGTTGTTTTAATCATTTCATTATAATGATCTACTTGAGGATCTGCTCGGGGACATGTTAGAAAGGCATGAGTGGCAAGATTATTGACGTAAAAGTGTTTTATAACCGTATTCTCGGCATTTTAAGGCGCACCTAAAAGCCTTTATTTCTCTCAAAAATTGACAGTGCGCCTCATAATCCGGTGCGCCTTTTATATGGATATATACTGGTTCATTGTGGGTACTGATCTTTAATTTGAAAAATTACTGGATTTTTTTTCTTGATATCCATTGATGTTTATCAATGACTCACCTTTGATGCATCATCCCATTAAATTTGAAACCCTAAACTAGCAAAATAAGTAAAAAAAAAAATAGATCTATAGGACGTTTGTTTGCTAAAGGGAGTTACGTAGCAGACTGGACCTTAGAAACACTCTATAGGTTTCAGGTCAAGATGAGACTGTCTGGTTGCAGCAAAACAAACTCAGAACTTTGATTGATCTAGTCTTACTGTGAGGAGCCTAACTGGTATTTTTATGCTCTTTCCTTTTTGTGATGTCTTATATTTTGAAGATATGCTTACCGTTACCATAGCAACCAGAGTACGTAGGGCAGAGAGAATATTTCCATGTTATAAATAAATAAATAAATTGATTTATTGAATTTTCTTGTCAAGACAAAGTGGGTTTAAGTTTATTATTATTGATTTTAAAAGCCAGTTTTTTAGGCTTGTCTTATTTAGTTTTTCTGCTACATCTTTAGACTAGTATGTGAAAATATTGTCGGATACTAAACCGGTTTGTGGTGCAAAAAAAGTTGGAGACCCCTGATCAAGTGGATGCAAAATGCACCCCCAGACACCACAGTACGGTAGTTTCTTTCTATGCGCCTTATACAGTATATGAAAAAAAGTTTTAAAATGGACCATTCATTGATGGTGCGCCTTATAACTCAGTGTGCCTTATGGTGCGAAAAATACGGCAATTTGATGCAACAAAAAAATCTAAACTTTGCTTTTTGAGTGTATTATTCCCGAAACACCAGTTTACACAGGGTAGTCTTCAAATGTTTCATTTTTTATTTAAAGAGACTAAACTTAATGAAAACAAGATGGTGCTAGCCATCCCATTTGTTTTATTAAAGCTGAGCCCTCATCATGATGCATCTGCGTCCAGAAGCACAGAAGAAAACAATAGAACTAAAGTCGGTCAGTGACAAGGCTTTGTGGTAGTTGCATATACTTTTTTTTTTTTCATCACAGCCATGTACATCGGATAAACAGGAGTAGCATGAGGAGGAGCAGGAGCATGGTTGTCCTTCGATGTCCTTCAACATGGATTTAACAGAAATATAATGAAAACCACAGACTGTGAACAGTAAAAGAGCACCTCTCTCAAAGAGACAAATGTTCCACAGTTTGTCTCATCGCAGCTCATCAGCGACTGTTTGACTGAACACAAACTGTCAATGTGAAATCTGAGCCAAAAAACCCGAACATTAGAAGACAAACTGTGAAATGTTTGCGCAGACTGACTTTCCAAAATTATCTGCCTCGTCACACATTGCTGCCAGCGAGCTGGAGAGTCTGATAGGTGTGGGAGAGAAGACCGTCTGTTGCTGCAGTAATTAGCAGCAGATGATTGAGATGAGATACTGCATCTTTTAACTTAAAGGTTAGAGGTTATCTTCACTATTTCTAGATGTAACTGTTAATTTCAACCTGCTTTAAAGAAAGACTTTTACAACCTAAAGTATGCAGATCTGTTCAACCAAAAAAATTGCTCCCTTTTATGTGTTAAAGTTGTACTATCAGGTTTATTAGCCTTTTCCGTTCTAATCCATTGATTAGTACTATATCAGCTGAACATAAAAAGAAAATATTGTATTTTTACAACCATAAGGCGCATATAAAAGTATTAGATTTTCTTTAAAATGAGCGGCGCACCCTATCGTGCAGTGCGCTCTATGTGTGTTGTGAAAAAAACAAGTGAAGCAGACGAAGACTATGCTTGCTGTGATTCCAGGAGGTCTGACAAAGGAACTCCAACCGCTGGACATCGGTGTAAACGGCCGTTCAAAGTAAGGCTACAAGCGGCACGGAAGCGATTGATGACCAGAGGAGAGCATAGCTTCACGAAGGGTGGAAGGCAGTGTCAGGCGAGTTCCGCCACAGTTTGCCAGTGGATTGTAGATGCTTGGGGTAACGTGTCAGCTGGCACTGTTGTCCGAGCTTTCGCAAAAGCAGGCATCATTTCCGAGGAGCCGCACGGTACAGAAAGTGACTCTGACAGCAAGGAAAGTGAATCTACCGTGTTGGATTTAGTGCACCTGTTAGATTCTGAAACAGAGGATGAGGACTTGAATGGATGTGATAAATGACTTTACGACGACTGTAACTAATATTTAAATAAAGCCAACCAAACTCAGTTAAGCTCCCGATCTATTTTGAAAAATGCACACTTTTCTGCTTGTGTGTGTGTTGTTGTAAGGCGTACTTACGTAGTAAAGGATATGTATATAAAATCCGTGCCCTATCATCAGGTGCGCCTTATGTGTTTGTTAAATACAGAGCACATGAAACTGGGACCGCGCCTTTTAATATGGTGCGCCTTTTGGTCATAAAAATACGGTAATTAAAAAAAAAAGCCCCTGATGTTTCTACCAGCCTTAACTTAAAATAGAAAAACTTTTTGGTCACAATTATGTTGGTGTACTGATTTGGCCCAAATCAGAATAAATGTGCCTCCAGATTAAAAATAACTTCGTCAACTCTTTCGTGGCAAAAACTCCTAAACTAAAATTTCAACTCACTGACTCTTTATCCTAATGTTTTTTCATCTGTGTGTCTTTACTCTCATTCTCTAAAGCAAGTCTTCAGTTTTTTATCTCGAACACCTGCAACACCCCAGGGCCAATCTGTCCGCTATTACAAACTCTAAACAGAAAGACAACAGGCAGAAGTGAAGAATCAGAACAACCAATGTATTTATTTAAAGGACAAAACATTTCAAACTATCCTTCATCAACATACACATCAAGCCAGAAAGTCTGTGATGAACAAAAACTCTGAAATATTATTGTTCACGTCTATACTTGATAAAAATAGTCATTAGTAAGTTGCATTGTCAAAAAATGCCAACAGTATTGTGTTTACTTTACAAAAAAAAATCTCAACCTAAATATAGAGACAGTACATGTATGAATATACTGTATACTGTTGACAATTTCACCATCTAACCAATGACTTCTCAGTTTCCCCTTCACTCTGGGTCAAGAGTTGGGCTTTCATCCTAGATTCTACCTTTCCATTCAACTCACACATTAATAGCATCACTCATTCTGCATGTTTTCACTTCAGGAACATAAGCTGTCTTTGCCCTTCTCTGTTTACCCACACTATCCTGATCCACAGTCTGGTCACTTCTCAACTCAACAACTGCAACTCCTTCTTTTTTGGACTCTCCTATAAATTTCTAAATAACCTCCAACACATCCAGAATTCCTCCACCTGTATCATCTCCAGATCCCTCTCATTCCACCACATCATAGCGGTCCTCCAGAAACTCCACCGGGTACTGCTTAAAGTCAGATTAATTTTCAAAATATTTGGTCTCACCCTTCAGGTCATACTTAACATCGAGCCTTCCCTATCTGTCTGATCTGTTTCAGATTGCCACCTCCTCTTGCTCCCCTTACGTCTTACACATCCGCCGTTCTGTCGTCCATCTCTGAAATTCTGTCCTACCTGAATTCCGAAACATAGTCTCCTTCCATCTGGTTAATTATGGAACTCAAAACTCACCTGTTCCGAATTAGTTTTTTCCAAAGTCTTAAATATTTTGTGTATTTTAGGTGTTTTTTTAAAGTGTAAAACGTCCTCGAGTGTTTTGAAAGGCTCTTATAAATTAAATGAATTATAATTATTACAGGATTAGAAGTATGCCATCTTTCTCCGCTGCTTTCTTGCCTTCTTTAGCTTTGACACCTCAGCTGTTCAGCAGGCTGCTGGGGGGAAGGTGTGGGGTGAGAGGGGGCGGAGGAAGAGGAGGAAGGGAGATGATAATGAAGGTAGTGTCTCATTGTCACCACAGATTGTTGCTCAGAGCTTTCTGCGTTGCCTCGTTAGTGTGTGTCTCCGTGTATGTCCATGTGTGTAACTGTGTGTCTACACTAACTCCACCCTCAAACATGGCACCATGTTCGCCTCCTTTCACTTCCTTCAAACATGCACTTTTCCACATTGTTGCATCACAAACATCAATTTTTAATGTTTGAGTTTAGTATTTCTTCTTTTTTTTCAAAGAGTGAACTGTTCCATTCCCTAAAACAGGGGTCACCAACCTATTTGAAACTGAGAGCTACTTCAAGGGCACTGAGTAACGCAAAGGGCTACCACTTTGATAATACACTTCTGAAACAACAAAGTTACACAGTGTACCTTTAATTTTATATTATTATTAATGATATTCTATGTGAAGACACTGATTGTTAATGACCCATCACAATAATTATTTCAGCTCTAAATGAGGCTTCAGTTGCTTTTTGAGAGTTTTTTACCGACCTCGTAAAAAAAAGACTGCTGTTTGCCCAAAGCTGCCTTTAACTCACAGGCTTTTTCCGTCCGTACTGCGCTGCCTGGTGGGTAGTTAGCATGGTAGCTTTTGTGACACGTAACAAAATGTCTCTCCACGTTGTGCCGTTTAGCCATCGCCACAGTCGCACCGCAGATGAGACACACACAGTTTTCTTTCACATTAGTAAAAAAGAACTATTCCTCCCATTCACTGTGAAAATGATAAGTTTTCCTTTTTTCTGCCATGTTTTTGTGGGTAGAAAACGCGTTCGTAACCTCATCTTTGCAGCGCTCACAAGCTCATCACAGCAAAGCTGGTTTGTCATGCGTACTAGACTGACCTCCGACCCATACTACGTCAGAGTTCATATATCAAATTGTTTTTGTGATATACATTTTTTTTACATTTTTATGTATTCATTTTTAAATTTACATCATTGTAAATGAAATTCAAAAAGAATAACAACACAATTGAATAAAATTTTAGACAGCTAATTTGTGATTAGTGCTATTTTTAGAACTGGCCTGTGGACGACTGATGCGGTCGCTGCGGGCGACCTGGTGCCTGTGGGCATTGGGTTGGTGACCCCTGCTCTAAAACTTTTTGGAATTCAAGTCTTTTAGTAGTAAAGTCAAATGAAGGATAAGACAACGCTTTGTGCTACAACACCCAAAAACATGTCTCAAAACAAAAAAAAAAAATTCTGCCTTGTGTTGATTTCTGTCCTCATGAATCCACACTGAATCAATCACTGTGAGGATTGAAATCCTTCCTATCATCAGACCTGTTGTCGTTCGCTCCCAGTCCAATCTCACGTGTCGAACTTCAGCCTTCTCAACTTGTTTTCACAAATTGCTGTTTGACCAATGTTTCCATAGAAACCATTTCTTATCAGGCCGCAGCTCACAGAAACTTGATCAGTTAAAGATCCAGATAAAATGATCCAGTCTGGCTGAAGTCTTTGTTGGATCTGCTTATTTCTGCATTATCCTGCTTAAAGCGATTCTTTTCAAAGTTGCTTTTCATTGTCACAACCAATCACTGGCTCATCTCCAGGGTTGGTGAGTAGTAAACTTATGTGTAAATGAAGAGAAAAACAATCCTGGGCAGTAAACTTTTTGGTGTACGACATCAGCTGAGATGGTGTTTATGTTGCCAGATGGAATATGTTGTGTGTTTGTGCTTCAGGTGAGAGGAAGCAACGTGAAGGTGTTGTTGGGCGAGCTCCGTTGATTGTGTGGCCCGCTGATATTTGTCACGCTGCTGCAGTCAGCAGCTGAGGTGGAACCATCTCTCCTAAGAGAAGAGCAAGGCATCAATTCTGCTTGATGATGCAGTTCCCGCAGGGGTCACCTCACTTTCACATGTTCAGAAAGTCCTTCTTGAAGCCAATTTACACCAACAACAGGGACAATTAGTCAGATACAGGGTGAGAAAAAAATGACTGAGTTTAACTCTAAGAATTAATATGACCTGTAAAATACTGAAATCTGATAATAATTAAATCAAAGGTTTGACTTTTCACAAATTTAACTCCAGGGATGTTATGAAAAAAAATTATTATTTACAGGAATATGATTGTGAGGGATGAAGAACACATAAATTGAAAATATATTATGTGGTTAAAGTTTTTACAAACCTTCTTCTTTCAGCATTTCCCTGTCGCCACAGCAAGTCAGTTTCTTCCATCTAACCCTATCTGCTGCATCTTCTTTGGTCACGCCAATTATCTTCATGTTCTTCTTCACTGTATCCATGAACCTTCTATTTGGTCTTCCTCTAGGCCTCTGTCCTGGTGGTTCCAAACCCAGCATGCTTCTGCTGATGTACTCTCTCTCTCTCCTCTGCACATGCTCAGTCTGGCCTCTCTGACTTTATCCCCGAAACCTTTAACATGTGCTGTTCCTCTGATAAATTCATTTCTAATCCTATCCATCCTGGTCACTCCCATAGAGATCCCCAGCATCTTCATTTCTGCTACATCCATATCTGTTTCCTATCTTTTAATCAGTGCCACTGTCTCTAGACCAAACAGCATGGCGGGTCTCACTACAGTTTTGTACACTTTTCCTTTCATTTTAGCTGAAACTCTTCTATCACACATCACACCTGATACATTTCTCCACCCGTCCCAGCCTGCCTGCACATGTTTCTGCACCTCTTTTCCACACTCTCCATTGCTCTGGACTGTTATTACAAACCATTGGACTAAAATCTTTTTTTGGCGGAAACTCATAAATGCAGATTTTTTGGAACACTTTACTTAAGCGAGTAGATAGAACCCAATCACAAAATTTTAGGCGTAGCCAGGGGTACACATGATGTTTTTTGGAACTGGGAAGTGTCTCCTTTATGTTCACTAAGCACCGGAGTTACTCCTTGCCTCATGGGATAGCTAAAAAAGTAATACATGGTCCAAGACCTGATAGTAAAAATATTCATTCCATTAAAGATGACTTAACAAGCTATTGTTTGTAATTGTAACATTCAAAACTACATAATCTGATCCATGAGTGGGCTTACCCCATCACAGTGACTTTATGCTCCTGTTTTTGTATTTGTTGGATCTTTTCCCAAAGCTGGTTCAACACAGAAAATAAGACTATTGCTCCGAAAATTAGCATAAAATTCACTTCAGCTCATTTTAGAAAAGCCAAACTATTGTATGTGTGCAAATCCAACATACAACATTAAAAAAATCATTTGAGAGAAGTTTTTCAAAAACACACTCTTTCAATCAACTCTATTAATTTCCAGGCCAATAAACTTGACTTGTCAAATGTGCTATGGTGGATTTTGCTAAAGACTTTTTTGTGTGTGTGTATATATATATATATGTATATATATATATATATATATATAAATTACTTTTAAGAAATGCCCGCACTTGCTTATAAATTGGTGTACTAAAATAAATATAAAAAACAGTGAAAATCTAATCCAATCATTTTTGTATTGTAAGATTGGCCCAAAATGTCAATCACGTCATTTTCTTTGCTGTACCAACATACAAGTATTAATTTGAAACATGTTCTAGTTTTCTGTGACCATACCACAAACAATATTATTTTTTTAAAGCTTCATTTTTTTGTAGTAGCAAATGCAGAAATTCAATTACTAACAGTAAGTTCAACACGCTAAGTAATTAGTCTATGGTAGTCTAAAGAGTTGCTGGTGTAACCAATCCCACATCTTACAGCTTGTGCTCAGTTTTTGGAGACACAATCCCAGAAAAAGCCAGAAAAGACCAAAGTAGATTTTATGTTTGAGCACTAATACTGTGTAATCCCTCATTCATCCAGGAGTGATCCATAGTAGAAAAGGCCTTTTCTACTATGTGCGCTAATGACTAAGCGTCACTGAAATTTTAGCGCTTGAAGATCTTCTAAATTAAAAGCCGGAATTAAGTAATCAGGTCGCTCTTTCAGTTTGGTGTAAATGCATTCACATATGAACCTGATGATTCAGGAGCACGTATAGTGTTGGTGCTAGGAGAGAAACGAACATCCTCTCCAGCAGGTATTACTTTAAATGGCATTAGCTGGAGCCTGAACAGAAAAGTTGATTCTTTTTTAGTTGTGATGATTGGCCTTTTTTTTCTATCAGACATCAATTTATTTATCATCTTCCCGTTATCAATCATGCTAGATCCTTCCCAGGCCTTCCATGAATCTGTGGACCATCTGAAGGGCTTCTTCAGCAACAGACTCCTGCAACCCCTCTACTCAAAGGAACGGTACAGAAAATCCTTTCTGCCGTCCTCCATCAAAATATTAAACCTTTCACTTTCAAACCTTTAAACTTTTACTCACAACAGATTTAAAAAAAAAAAAAATGTTGTATGACATTGTATGATTGTAACGCTACAAATTTCCCTTCGGGGATGAATAAAGTATCTTCTATTCAATTCCTTCATTTCTATCTTCACACCGCTTTTGTGCTCCAGCAATGCAACAAAGATTTTCCTTCTTAAACTCTTTATTCTAAAAAATAATTAGAGTTTGGCTTCAAAAGCAAAAAATTTTATCCCGCTTAAATACAAGCTTAAACCAGCTACAAAACAAATTTAAATGTCTAAATAAACCAAAGTTGAGTAAATTGGTTTTACATGCTTTAATACCACATTCTGTCGATCCCAGAGGACAGAGCTGTATATTCATTAGTAAACACTGATTCATATGTTCATAAGTTGAGATGACAAATCATATTAATATCCATCCACACACTCTCACACAGAAAAAAACTTGCTAATGACACCAAACAGGCTCTGCTTGGCTGAATATCTTCAGTCATTTGCCACCAGCGTTTCCCATCCTACTATTTGCACCACTCTCTCTTTCTCCTCTGAAAGTGAGAAGTTGATTGTCTGTCAACAACTTTGTGTGGTTTTTCTCTCTTCCCTCATCCACGCTGTTCTCCTGCAGCCTAATTAACACTAAACGTGCCACCAGGCAAATGCAAAGCACATGGCAATATTTGATTACATGAACAATAAATTACCATCAACAACACGCTTAGGAATCACGGCAGAACATAATGACAAAAATAATTATGTAGAGTCAAAACTAGAGTCAGATAAGGCAGCGAGGACAAGAAGAGCTAGCAAATAAACCAAGAATGCACCGGCTAAATATGCATGATTGTCAATAACACCTGTACGTGAGATAATGAGCACCTGATTCCACTGAGTTAACCTGTGCAACAGCACATATAGGTTCATCAACACAGACACAAATGTAGAAGCCAACATGTGAGAGAACTAAATGAGTAATGCACATATGGAGCCCGCAAATAATATCTATTTTGATCAGTTAGGAGGTCTACTCCCTTTGAAAGCACCAAGCAGGTATTCAAAACAGATGCCCAGATAGCCCCTGCTGGTTCTCCTCAAAAGAGAAAACTGTTCCTGTCTGCAGTAGTGCCCCTTCCACACCATGAGCCGCAGAGAATTTGGAGACCTTCAAGTAAATGTTCTCAATATCTTGCTGACATAAAAAATGGAGACAATTTTATTGGTAAAGGGGATCAAAACCACTGCTGGATTATCTAAGACAACTTGTTTTGGGGACTTTCTGATCATCTCTTGATCAGTACTTTGTCCCTTTTTTTAATCTCTCTTTATATCGTTTCCAATTTTCTCTGCTTATATCCGTCCTCTCTCTTCCTCTGAGTTTCCCTCCATCTTCTGTGAGCTCTTCTTCTTCACCTTCCGGGCTATTTTTATCGCTCTTCCTCTTCACTCTCACCCTTCATCTCCTGTGTTCCACACATTACAGCCCGCCTCATTTTTGCCTTTCATACCATCGTCTTCTTTTTCATCATTCAGTTCGTCTCCTATTTTTGTTTACATTTAAATACTATGTTGTAAGTCCATACCACTAAACTTTTTCTGCCATTTCTCACAAAAGTTAGCCCTTTTCTTATTTGTTTCTTTGTTCTTTTATGTCATTTTTTTCAATACAATTTGGTTTTGTTAGTTGTCAGTTATTTATTAACTGTAAATGAACCTATCACATTATTTCAGTGGCCTCTTGTGTAGACCAGATCATAATTGTAGTATTTTAGTCGGTAATTCTTCATTTCATCCTTTGTGGACAAATTTTTCAGGTCCCTCCAGACTCCAGGGAATTCCCGGGCCAGGTATGACCAAATTTGATCATTTTAGCGTGTGCCACTTACGACTGTGAGTAGGTATGTCTGATTGGCTGGAAAGAAGGGTCCTCTTTTTTCTGACAGAAAACAAACACATAACGTGGAATGAGAGGCATGGACTACAGGACGGAACGAGTCAGTGGATGATGACTCAATGGCGATTCTGTGGAGTGCCGAGGCAATAGCTAGGTACACTAGATGCGACCAAAGTGGAAAGTCACTGGCTGTGGAAGGTAGCCGACAAGGCACTTTTGGACACAGTTGGGTGGACTGTGGGGCCCCCTTTTTAATTTAAATTATTTTAACATAAATTTACTTTAAATTTCAACTTCTCTACGTATGCCTGTAACCTTTTGGGATTCCTCCCGCTTAAGCCTCAGAATCTAGGGCGGCTATCCTCAGTTACAAGTATATGGACTCAGACACTGAAAACCAGTTACCGTATTTTCCGCACTATAAGGCGGACTGCATTATAAGGAGCTACAGTAAAGGCTGGCGTTACATTATGCATTCACTAAATGGTGCTGCGCTAAAGGGAATGTAAAAAAAAAAAACCAGTCAGATAGGTCAGTCAAACTTTACTAACAATTACAAAACAGCTTTCTGTTTTTACTCCCAAAATGAATAAACAGCTGTTTTATTATTTTCTCCGAGATAAAGTATTAGTATTTTCGTGACACAGTTTATCTTCCATCGGAGATAAACTCTGTTTAGTCTTACTTACTTGGCGCAGCGCATCCTCTTGCTTCCTTCACTTCCTCACCATTGATGTTAAACTCTCTCGCTGCGGCTCTATTCCCGTGTTCTACTGCGTGACCGATCGCCTTGAGTTTAAACTCTGCAGTGTAACAGTGTCTCTTGGTAGGAGCCATTTCCGGGTCTTTATACAAACACACAAATGGAAATAGGTGTGTTTGAGATGACACAGGCGGACGCAGTTCTGATTGGCGCAGATTGGTGCGCAATGCATGCCGGTTAGTTTTTGAAATGCAAAACCTAACCTGCATGCATTGCGTACCGATCTGCGCCGATCAGAACTGCGTCCGCCTGTGTCATCTCAAACACACCTAATGAGACGCCCTTTCATAAATCCCAGCATGCACCGCGAACTACTTCTTCTACGGGGGAAATGGAGTCGGCGGCTGCTTACCGCAGTTGCGACACCTGTTGTAGCTCAATATTAATCCATTTATAAGACGCTCTGGGTCAAAAGGCGCATACTGGACTTTAGAGAAAACTTAAGGTTTTTAGGTGCGCCTTATAGTGCGGAAATTACGGTAGTTTTAAATCTTCTTCTTTTTTAAACTCAAAGTTTAAGAAATGGCAAGACAAATGTTTCTATATAATTATGGGTGGCTCAGATACCTACCTAACTGCCTGCCATCTTTCATGGCATCAGCTTAATTTTACTGTCAAGGGTAGACTTCAACTAACTAGTAACATGTTTCAATTATCTATTGTTGGCTCATTTTGACAGTAAAAATGTTTCAGCAAATGAAAATTATTTTTTTGTCTCTTTTTTCAAAGTCAAATATTTTAAAATGTTGGTGAATCCTAACATTACTGCGTGCTGCATGTTTTGTTTTGCATGTTGTTCTAAAGAAAAGAAAATGTATTGTACTGGTCTGACAAATCAGTACTACCTTCCCGCATATCTGTCATAACTTGGCTGATAGTTGGCTGCAATATTCAAAACTTGTCTGCCAGTTTCAAAAGTAGATCAACCACAGTTGTTTTCATTTGTAAGCCAAATACAGCTATGTATTGCTTCACATCAAACTTACCACCATGAAGTAAAAATTTGTTGATTCATCAAATTCTTTATGAATTCATAATCACTTCATAAAGGGTTGACTTTTAAATTCCTTTGCCACATTGAAAATAAGTTTTTCTGCCTTGCTGGAGAACCTCAAGGTTTAGTATTTGGGTCTCTGTGTTTTTTTTTTTTTTTCTTCCTGGTCATCAGGCCATAGAATTTTACATAGTTTCAGAAAACTTCACGCAAAAGTCACATTGAAAAGTAATTTTGTTCACTAAGCTCATGATATCTTAACAGACAAAGGATGGCAAATACAGGTAGTCTGTTTACCACTAGAACTACCAAAGCCGTCATTTTAACGGTTCTCAGAGGTTGACGTCTAATTACTGTAATTACGTTGATTCTTGGGCTTTTGACTTTTTGTACATTTTTTTGCATATTGTTCCTATGTTGTAATTTAACTGAAATAAAACACTAAAAATGAGTTCTGAGTAATTCTTCCTCTAACTCCCATGCCCGTCATTAAATACATTGTAACTTTTCCCTGTGCCTGACCGTAGCACGTTTACTGTTGTCTAGTAACCATTGTGGCACCAATCAGGTGAAATCTAGGTGAGCAAAAGTGGATTTGAGAAGACGTTTGTCCATCACTGAGGCACTTCCATGTATAACGTCATTGGCATACGGCTAATTGTCAAATTGACAGCTGTAGGAGTTCAAGCAGTTCCAGAATTCTGGTAGTCCTAGTGTTAATTTGATTCAATATGGACTACTGTAGTGAGTTTCTTTTGCATTATTTGAAAACTCCACGATGGTTTGTCAACTGAAAAAAAACCCACTTTAAAGTATAAGACGTTCTAATGCTGTCCACTTCAAAACTTAACGACTGATGAGGCTTTCAGAGGAGCCCATGGCTTTCAGTCAGAGCTTCTTTACTCAAAGAGGACTACTTTTCTTCATGAAACATCTTCTCTTTCCACACATTTAACTTTCTAACACACCCAACTCGCACTTACTTTGCACTTCTTCACCTGTTACTCTGTCTTTTACATTAATTTAGCGCTTGAAGCTCGCACTCTTCTTTCTAACGGTTTTAAAATGTAGGTGCTTTTCCATGAACTTAAGTCCAGAAAAGTTGGTTGTAACAAAATATTATTCAGTGTCATCAATATGAGGATCCGCAATGACTTCACGTATTGGTTTATGGTACCCCTTTCTGTTTTCTTTCTCTGGGGTTTCCTGCTCTTTTCTCTTCTGCTAGTTTCTTTTCTCTTTGACACATTTTGCCTCCCCACTCTTCTGTCAGGACAGACTTACACGGAACCGAGGTGAAGTTGGGAGGCTTGTCTTAGCGTGCCATCTGTCCTCGGCACTGACGTTGGCTCTAATTACTGCATCTCCCCTGGCTAATGCTGCCTCATTAGGCCGCCGGAGCATGTGCAGCCGACACAAGCGCCACCAAGAATTTGCACCAGGAAACGCGAGCTCGAGCCATTATGGGATCAGTAAATCTGTCTAGTGTGAATTGCCTTTCACACCAGCGGCTAAACGCTCATTTTGCTTTTCTCTTTCCCTCTTCTTGTACTTGTTCCTCACTGTGTCATGCTCTCTCACTCTACTCATCAGGCTTTGGAAAGAATTCAGAGAGCTAGTGTCCAAGCATCAAAACAAAAGAGACAAGCTGGAGTCCTGCTTCCAAAAAGGAGTGTTAAATTTACCAAAAGAATCAATCTGATCTTAACACTGAAATTTTAAATATTACTAGACATCTTGCCTTGTTTACTTATCTTCAACTCTTGCACCATTTTATACTTTTTCCTTAGATGTACCTGGACCACAGACATTGAACTGATTTACTAATCATCATTTAATTAATCTAAATATCAGTACAATATTAATTGAAATAGACGTAATATGTGCAACAATGCCTTTGTTTAAGAAATTTAGTCATTAACAAGTCAAATTTTGAAATTTCTAAGCCAAATTATTAAAATCTTCCCTGGCATTTTGTGACAAAGCTTATCCTGGTAAGATTGCTAGTAAGGGTAGGTCACAGGATTGAAAGGTCACCAGTTGCACAGCTTCAGCTTCAGAGCACTTTTATTTTATTCCCTATGGGTGAATTCATGTGTCCAGTAGCGCTCAGAAGTTTGGGAGAGAGCTCCAAAACAGCTGCAGAACAGCTGCTAGGTGGTGCTGAATTGGATGGGGTGGAACTGGATCAGCCGCTAGGTGGAACAGCCGCTTGGTGGAACAGAGGGGGAGCAGTCGCTTGGTGGAATAGAGCTGGAACAGTCGTTGATGGAACACATGACAGTTGGCTAAAATAGCCAACCAATGGCATACAGACTCACTCTTATGGAGAAAGACTAATCAACCTGAGATTTGTGGTCAGTGGTCAGTGAGAGAAATGTGAGTAGGGGGAAAATGCACGTGTACAGGTAGAGAACGTACAAACGCCACACAGAAGTTTGCATTTGTGAGCTCAAACCTAAAGCCTTCTAACAGGATGGCAGCAGTGCAAACCAAAATGCATTGAGCAATCCTGTTAGTAATTTGATCAAGTGACGCAGTCACAAAGTCTATTGCATACTCTGCAATAGTTTATCACAAAGAAGGAAACAGAAAATATGATCATAAAACACGGAAATTATTATTAGCATACTGTAAGTGTTACAAATTCCAGCCATGCAAGCAAAGAAATTTTTCCCACTTTTTTTAACAAAAGTTTTGGTTTCATTCACTACAAAACTCTTTCTTGTGTAGCATTGTCGTTTGAAGTTTAGATCGTTCTTCAGCCTAATTTGGCTTCAGCACAAAGCTATGCAGCACTTTGGGGATCTAAAACCACTTTGTATGAAAGAAAACACACACAATATGATTCATAATTAGGATTTTTACATAATATGTGTGATCTCTCCAGGTTGCCCCTCATGGGAGAAAATTAACACCTGCCAAAAACCAAATGTTGTTTACTGCACCCTTCTCTCTGACAGCACATGGAAAAAAAGCGTATTCTATTTTTAACATGAATCCAGTTTAATAAGAAGTGTGTCTCCTTTTGGTAGAACAAGACAAAAGTTTTCACGGCCTCAAATCCCTGCAGCTACTCCGTGCAAATCATGCAGCAGATAAAATCTGAACTGACATTGCTGTTGTGGTTTCTTTTGTTATGACAGCAGTCAATTTATGGAAATGAATAATTAGAGTCTATCAGTAGCAGAAGTGCGGCGTTAGTTTTACCTGTTTTTTTATTTCTTTGTTTACAGAAGTTTTTCCCAGAGAGCAATGGGTTAACCAGAAACACGACAAAGCAGACAGATTTATGACTTGACAGCATTCATGAGATCTTTCTGTCACACATTCAAATGAGTCAATAAAAAACTGAAATGTGCAAGGCAAACATTATATTTTCTTTAGTTTAAACAGCAGATGAATGTTTGGATTATATTTGAATGAGGGGGAGATTAACTGCTTTTACAAACCAGGATCCCTCTGAACACTATTACTAAATCCTGGAGACAATTAAAGAAAATACCGTTACTGATTTTGCATAGAAACTGTTGTAGAAGTCTGTTTGTCTTAGATTTAGCTTCCTGAAACGCCTGCCAGAATGCATAGTCCAAACAGGCAATGGCCCCGATGGTGCTTCCTTTCCTTTTGTTTTGTGGGTTCAGCCCTAGGCAGGGACACGTTTGGCTTGGGAAATGTCAAAGGTGCTGCAGCCACCTGAACGGCTCTGTAGGGCAACACTTCAAAGACAGGAAAGTGAGAAATTTTAAGAAGGGACATGTCATCACCTGGGTGGATTCTAAGATTTGGGAGGCACTACCGTGTGTGTGTTTAATTTACATATTTGCGGATTAATGTGAGAGACATTAAGTTTTTGGCTGCCAGAAGCCCATATCTCCGCATTGTTGAGTTGCCTAATCAGACAGTGATGAAGAGGGTTAACATTAGAGGTATGATAATTTAAAGTTTGGCCAGTCTAGCAGTAAATGTAGGAATGGAGGTGTTGTAGGGAAAGATATGTTCAAGTTCTCACCTCATTGTAGGGTGGCATAGAGGGTCCATGGTGGGCTTGGTTTGGAAGCAATAAGTGTGTAGCAGGGTGACACAAAAGTACATGAACTTTTTGCTTGTATTTGTTAGTCATTGTCTTTTCAGATGTTCAGATGTTATAATGATTGTCTCCGGAGTTTTTATGAACACCCTAGGAAATTTGCTCCTGTTTTTTCTAAATCTTGCAGTACACTGTTTGTTCAGTTGTACCGTTTTTTTTTTTTAATCTGGCCAGACTGATAAAATTTTGAGATATCACAAAGCAACAAAGCACGAGTGGCTGGGATGCTGGACAAATTACATCCAGTCTACAAATATTTTTCCAACCAAATTTCTTCCACTCTTCATCCTCTTCAATGCCTTCTTTATTTCTCCTTTACTAAAGATAGAAGAGTTTCAGCTAAAATGAAAGAAAAAGTGTATAAAACCGTGGTGAGACCAGCCATGCAGTTTGGTCTAGAGACAATGGCACTGAGGAAAAGACAGGAAACAGAGATGTTGGTAGCAGAGATGAAGATGCTGAGGATCTTTCTGGGAGTGACCAGGATGGCCAGGTTTAGAAATGAGTATATCAGAAGAACAGCAGATGTTAGAGGTTTTGGAGATAAAGTCAGAGAGGCCAGGCTGAGATGGTTTGGACATGTGCAGAGGAGAGAGAGAGTACATAGGAAGAAGGATGCTGGGTTTGGATCCACCAGGAAAGAGGGCTAGAGGAAGACCAAAGAGGAGGTGCATGGATGCAGTGAAGGAAGACGGGAAGATAGTTGGTGTGACCAAAGAAGATGCAGCAGATAGCGTTAGATGGAAGAAACTGACTTGCTGTGGAGACCCCTGAAGGGAAATGCCAAAGGAAGAAGAAGAAGGTTAAAAAAAAATAAAGTTCATTCTTTCTGAATAATTTAAAGATGTTATGTTCTGTGAAGCTGCTCAAACAGCAGGTGAAATGTGTTCATCTCTGTCAGATCATGATGATATAATCAGACAAACAAAATTGATGAGCTATATTTTGACCCTTTTTAAACTCCCAGATGGTTGTATTTTCAGGTGTTTTCATATTTATGAAAAATGCTGCAGCTAATTGTCAGTCTTAAACCATCAAAATGATTAAACATCATCATCATTGTGTGGGTGATTGGACCAAACCACTATTGTAAAGCTTTCTCCCAAATTCAGCCCACACGATCCCGTTTCATTTGTCTTCAATGTCCTTTTATTCTCCCAGTTCAACGTCAAAACCAAAGCTGCACTCCAGACCGACGCCTACATATGCATGTCAGGGCCAACCGGTTGTCCACAGGACCCCACCACTTCCCACGTCTGAATGTATCATCTGGGAGGAAGCTGGGTTCTCACCACCATCATCTGTGCATGTCAAACCTCAGACACCCACCACGGAGAAAGGGGACATAGAATGGCGAGGAACAATAACGGCAAGCGGATCCAAAGACTGAAAAATGAATGGAAAACAAAAAGGACACCTACATGTTTAAAACAATTAATGGCAGGGAAGTGCCACATTGTTTTAAAAGAATAAAGAATTTATGACCATGTGAAGGAATGAAAGAAAAGTAAACTTAATCATCAAAGTTAAACTGAGATTTACCATCAACTGGTTTTCTTTTTTTAAAAATACTCTGAGCGACAGTTATTCATGAGCTCTCTGTGCTTCTATTTCAGGAAAGATTTAGAGGCAGATGAATAAGAGTCGCCGTCAGCTCGTCTCAGGCGTCTGCAGCAGGTGGAGGGTGAAAGGTCATCTCAAGGCTCGCTCCATCAGATTCTGTCTTCTGTTCTTTCATGACTGGACGTTCGTCATTGTGTTTGCAGCCGTCCGTTAGTAAGTGGGAGCCGGTCCAGCCGTCCATCTTGAGAAAAAATTCGGACTAGGCACGAGCCGGCCATCTGCAGCTCCATGCCTTCAGCAGCCAATCGTTGAAACACTTCAGCTAGATTAGCGTTCAGAGGAGGGAGGATGCCGTTTTTATTTTTCAATTTGGAGAAAACTAGAACTTAACACAAGAAACTACAGACTTTTAATGTGTAATAAAAGAAAACTGGGATGAGTGATCACAAAAACAAGAACCATGAGTAAATCTATACTGATAATTTTACAAAAAAAATTATACATTTGTTCATTGAATTGAATTGCATTGAATATACTTTATTAATCCCCAAAGGAAATTTGAGTGCTGAAGTGCAAACACTAGGAGTTTAACATTTTGATGCCCCCTCGTCCCTATCCACTGGCGTCCCAGTTTGGTCGCACTGTGTCCAACCTGGCAACCCAAAAGCTGGAGTCCAGAATGGGTCCACAAAGCATGGCTGCAGTGAAGAACACCAAACTGGCCTCTCTGTATTTCACTGGGTCCAAGTGTGCGCCTCCAGTTCCTCAAGCGGGGAGATGGTGGCTCAGTGGTTAGAGCGTTCACTCGCGAACTGGAAGTCAACCGGAAGTTTCCGGGTTTGCATCCCACTGAGTGCATGTCTAGGGTCCTTGGAGAAGACACCTAACCCCTCGTTTCTCCCACCATTGGTGCCATCCTAGGAGGCAGTCTGCTGCAGTGAAATGCAGCACATAAATTTCCCTTTGAGGGATTAATAAAGTATATTAAAAAAAAAAAAAGCAAGCAACTGGATGTGTCCATGGAAACTGCAAAAAACACCGGTCTCGAAGCACCTCCTCTAGATCGACTCCTTCTCCTCAGCTCCCCTGAGACCGAACCAACTCCTCCAGCCACACACGGATATGCCTCCGAGAGCCAGCAGCTGGTCGTGCACGTTATCATGCATGTCAATGGCAGAATGACTACATAACCAGCTATACGTAGGGAGAAGGCTGGGCGATTTCTGAAAAATTAGCTGTCTGACACAAACAAAATGATGTCCAAAGTGAGCTCAAAATGAAATCTTCAGAAAGAGAGAAAACATAGCCAGGTCAAGGAACAGAAACTCAGTGAAAGTTGGTGATTAAACTCTTAAGTAACAGGGAGCACTGCAGCAGGCAGCGGCCCAGGGCAGCGCCTTTACCATTCATCTACACTTGTAAACTTTTAAAACATCAAAATAATTGTTTTTTGTTCACTTTTTGCTGATACAGTTGGTTCGATTATTCTCCAGCAGCTTTTGAAGTGTTTTCTACTTTGACCTTGATGATTCTACTTTATACTCTGTAGATTCGTTAATGTATACAATGTAATATTTTATGCATGCTTCCCATGCCAGCATCTTGTATCTTGCAGTCATGTGCCGGATTTTTTTTTTTTTTTTGCATTGGGTTTTGGCTGGTGTGGAAGATCAAGATCTCTAAAGCTCTGGTCCTCAGGGCCTGCCTTTGTGCTACCAAAATGAGAGCTTTGCCTATTGTTTCCCTGACAAGAAAATTCCAAGAAATAAATGTTTGAAAAGTGAAGAATTAAAAAATAATTTTCCGAGCGAAAGTGGACCATCTTTAGACTATCGAACAGTAGGTTTTGTTTTTCAACAACTCAACGTTTTACACCAGAACTCTTCAAACTGTTTTGTTTCACTAACGCAGCGACGGTCCATCGTCACACACTCCTCTTGTCTCTAAGGCATTTTCTGATAACAAGTCCTCCAATTATTTCTGTTAAACTAAACAATAAGTGACAAAAAACAGCTTTTCTCAGACTGAGTGTGAAGTTCTTCCATCTTCCTTTTTCCAGGTCTTAGGTAGGGATGATCGTATGTGTGTGTATCACTTTGAGAGGCGGCAATGCTTGTGCAGGATGTCTACTGTTTGGGAGGAGGTGACATCATCTCCACACCTGAAGCAGCGGAGCTGACACCTTCAGCTCTCAGACAGGTGAGAAGCCACAAACAATTCTGAACTTCTAATGAGGACGACTGCTGGTCTCAAACTGAAGCACACACACATTCACGGTGTGTTTCTGTTTATTCTGGTTTGGGTTTTGGAGGATATGTGAATAATTTAGTACCTGTTTTTTAAAAGGTAGAGTGGAACTTAAGGCAAAAAGAGGAAGGTGATAGCTTGTGTTTTGTTTGGTCTTTTTAATGTAGAAAGAAACTTTTTTCATTGTGTGGAGATTTACCTGATGTTTAACTCTTATGCCCATCAAGATCGCTTTGCTTACATCTGTCCGGACAGTTTCTGTCCCCCTCTAACAGCAACTAAAAGGGAGTTTTAAACCACCCTTGAAAACGTGTCTTCATATTTGCATGACAGCATCAGACGGTTGCAGCTTGTTCATATTATTCTGCCATCCCAATAATCATACCATTTTGCCTCTGTTATTTTTCCTTATTTTGATGCTCATCTTAAACATGTCATCTTAACCACTTCTGCTTGTCCAGATGCCAATATGGGATTGGCTGATTGGATTTTGGATACACAGATGATGAAGTGAACCGTGAATATATTTAAAAAATGCAACTAATTCTCTTTGTATGTATTGAACACAATTTTGAGCATATTCAAAGAACAGCTCAGGTTGAGGTCTGCAGGGATGTTAAAGGCTGTCTGACTGTGTATGGCTGTTCCACCTCCAGGTCGGGAGAAGCCAGGTGGGGTAGTTTGGGCATCTGGATAGGATGCCTCCCGAAAGCCTCGCTGGTGAGGTGTTATGGACACGTCCTACCCAGAGGCAGAACCTGGACTTACTGGAGAAACTATGTCTCACAGCTGGCCAGGGAACACCTCGATATACTTACAGGTGAGCTGGAGGATGCAGCCTGGGTTAGAGAAGCCTGGGCTTCCTTTCTGAGGCAGTTGCTTCCCTGACCTTGCCCCGGCTAAGTGGAAAACAATTGAACGGAACATAAAAACTAAGCAAACAATTTCATAAAACTTGCAAACACTGTGCCCACGTTGCATAAGAAAACGTTCTTTATCCAGGTGTCAATGTGTGGTTCTTTGATCAGATTGGCTGCAGTAATTTTACCGTCCAATGCAAAGGGTAGATAAAACATTGAAATGAAACAAAGTGAAGTACTACAGACCACGTCTTGTTTGTGAATACCTAAACCGAACTAACAGAAAAAACTTTATGAAATATTTTTACAACAATTCACCTTTTTCATTAATTTTGAACTATTTACAAAACTCAACTTTTAGACAGTTTAGGTTGAAGTTAATTGATCTACACTCGTGTATAACATTTGTGTTTCTTTTCAATTTTCCACAACTTATTATGCATTTAATTTAAATCAAACAACTAGAAGCTTAAGTGGATTTTTCTGTCTGTTCAAAAGACTATTTTGAATTCTATAGTTTTCACTAAATTTGATCCATTTCAATTAATCAGTGTTTCTTCCAAAACATCATGTACATACTGTATATGTCACATATGTGTATAATAAAAATGCTAAAGAGCAGTTTGCACTTTTCAAATACATTTTTTCACTGAAACTATCAAGACATCTTCTGTAAATATGGAGAAAAGCTGCTGACTGTGTTAACACCTCTGAGGAAAGAGCTGAGGTGTGTTTGTAGGTGGGATCATTCATTTGGACAGTCGACAGGAAGCAGGAACATCTGCTCCACCAACAGAGAATAAAGTGATCTACCACTTGTCACATCGCACACCTGAAACTCTCAGCACGCTTACCCTTCACAAGATGAACACCTCCGAACACACAGAGGTTGGATGAGACCACTGTTCAGAGAAAACAAGTTACGGCAAGTCATTTTTACCAAACAAAACATTAAATAAACTATGTTATGTCCATAATATCCAATTACGTATGTGTGTACATGGTTCTGTCTCCAGTTGTGGCCCTACAACGGTCCAGCGACCTATCCAGTATGAATTCCACCTTTGGCCTGATACTTGTTGGAAAGCCTTCTGTACTCTTTGGATGTAGTGGTTCAGAAAATGAATAGATGGACTGAATTACTTGAACATAAATTACTTTGTCAAGTTTTAAGTCAGAAAATATCTGACATGTTTACACAACACCCTTATAGTGTACCTTTAAAAAAAAAACAACAGGAGTCAGAGGTTTTAATTGTTTTTCATTTTAAAAAGCGGCTTAATTCTTTGTCATTCCCTAAATCTACTGGAAGTCTGAACCAAAGTCAAACCTAAGCTGGTTCCATTCCCACTGGGCCTATGCCTAAGTGTCCTTGGGGAAGACACCTAATCCCCGTTTCTCCCACCATTGGCGCCATCATGGCTGCCTGCTGTGGTGCAAAACAATGCAGCACAGAAATTTCACCATTTGGTCCCAGGAAGTGTAGGATCAGTGGTAGAATATCCGTCTTACAACCGGGAGAACCTGGTTTGATTCCACTGGGACCAAGATGTCCCTGGGACTATAGGAGGGGGGAAAAAAAACACTAAAAAGACAAAAAGAAGAAAAAACCTTTAAGGTCCCAGGAGACGTGGGCTCAGTGGTAGAATATCTGTCTTTCGATCAGGAGAACCTGGTTCAATTCCCACTGGGATCAAGAAGTCCCTGGGACCATGGGAGGAGAAAACAAAAAAAAATGTCCCCATTTGATGGATGAATACAGTACGTTAAAACAAAAAAAAACGATAAATGGCAACCTGTCAAGAGTGAACCCTGACACACACAAAATTATTTAAATGAACCCTGCAGACTTTTTGGCTTGTGTGAAGAAGGTTTATTAGGGAAAATAAAAAGCTGCAAACCAATGCGCTACAACTAATTTTGTTAATGTGTCAGCTGTGGTTCATAATTATCCATCAGAAAACCTCAAATGAACAAACTGCAGCTCTGATGTTAATATCGAGTCAGTCTGAATCAGCAGGACACCCCTTGAAAGCAAGATTTTTTTTAACTTGCTGCTCCCCTACAGCTCTGCTCAGTGAAAGGAACACCGCTGAGGTGAGGACTTCAGCATAACAGAGCTTGGTCTGCAGAATGTGTGAACTTCACCTCCCTCCAAAAGAGCACAGAAACAAGTAAAAACTGCTGCATGAACAATGGAGGCATCACCATCATCCTGGTCATTATCTCTCTGTCTGAGTAAAGGTCATCTTCTCTCTGACTTGTTTGTGTTTCTCAGCTTAATTTTTTTGTCCCGATGCTTTTCTTTCCACCCACCCGCCCACTCGGTTTTGCCTCAGAATCTGTTTCACTCACTAAATTGGCTCCTCAGACACCCTTCCCCTTCTTCTCCGTCTCTCATTTAAAAAGTGAGAAATTATAATTATCTGAATTATGCTTTTAATGATGCGTTAATTAGAGTCATGGAGTGAGATTAGCCTATGAATTATTACTTGTGAAATCGTTCCAGATTCATACGAGCTTCTAGTGCAAGCTGAGGGGTGGGAGAGAAATGTTGCCGTGCACTGTGATTAGCGCACCAGTAAATAACAGAACAGATTGTGGTGCATATGCTTATGATTGCAACTTTTAAACCAACACTTTAAACTCACACCGACTGTCTTATGCTGGCAAGAGGTATCTGCACCAGCAGCCCAGTCAGTTTTTGTTTTCTTCCTAGCCTCTCGAGCTGTTCTCACTACATTTGAACTGTGACGCGTTAGCGGAAAGTTGATTGTTGTTCTCGCAGCTTTCTCTGCCTGCGAGCTGAATGGCTTTGACATAACTTCAAGAGCAGAAAGGTGTTTGAAACATGAAGGTTAAAAATGTGGTTTCCATCTAAATCAAGCCCTGACTTTTCAGTTTTGAAGCAAACCCTATTGAGCAATCTGGTTAATTAATTCTCATCTCGGAAACCTATTGAAATGATTTTATGATCCGCCACCAAGCCAATGGCCCATCACATCTGTAACATCATCAAGATGACAAGATTACAAAAACCAAAATTTTTTAGCAATAGTCCAGCACCATCCATCTGAAAGTTTGGTCTCGACTATGAACATTGATAGTTTAGGGATTGAATTGACTGGCGAGCTAAAGGTAGCTTGTCTTCCTTGAGAAGCGAAAAAGTTCTTCTGAAGGCATCAGTAATACGGTCCAATCTAAATCCACATATTAGATTGGATTTAATTTATATTTTTATTGCCATCCACATGTTAAGAGTTGGCTTGAAGCTGACTTGCCACTGCAACCAGAACTTTCTGTTCCTTAACCACTTCTTCGTGGGAATCTCAAGGTTTTTTTCCCCAGGTTGCAAAAATTTTTTCAGCTGTCTTCCATGTGGGGTGTGTGCCCAGAATATGTCACCTTGATGATGATAATAATAATAATGCTTTACTTTCATATGGCACTTTTACGAGATGCTCAAAAACGCTTCTTATATGCAATTTTCATTCACTCCATATCAGCTAATGGTAAGCTACTGCTGTAGCCACTGCAGCCTTTGGGTAGACTGATAGAAGCAAGGGTGCCATTTTTGTGCCATCAGCTCCTCTGACCATCATCAACCAATCACACACACACTCAATCCAGACTAGACAATGTGGGTGAAGTGTCTTGCCCTGAAACACAGCAACAATATTTACTCAACGGTCGTCCCACTTGATGGGTTATATCTCCTACTTTGAGAGTCAATAAGCATTGGCTTCTTTTTTTAGCCTCTCCCAAATTCAGAATCTCCCTAGTCCATCTAGTAAAGTCATGTGGCCACCAAGCAGAAGAAATTTTTCTGGTTGTATTTACAATCTCCTTCTCTCACTCATTTATCTGAACGGGTAGTATGTGTGAGTGTGTTTTTATTTGTACTGGACATCCATACAGACCACAGATCTTTCTGTGGTTGTTTAATAGCCAAACCTCCATGTTTCCAATTAAACAAGCTGCAACCTGCAGTGGACGAAAATTTTGTCCAAACATCCTATTTTAGGAGGCGTGGTGGCGCAGTGGTTAGCACAAAGGCCTCACAGCAAAAGGTTGAGGTTCGAGTCCTGAGTGGGACGAGGTTTGAATCTCTGGTCTTTCTGTGTCGAGTTTGCATGGGTTTTCTCCGGTTTCCTTCTACCCTCCAAAAATATGCATGTTAGGTTGATTGGCTATTATAAAATTGCCCCTAGCAATGAGTGTCTGATTGGCCCCACAGCAGACTGTCTACCTGTTCGGGGTGTACGCTGCCTCTCGCCTGGAATCTACCGGGATAGGCTCCGGCATCCACCTTGACCCTGTTAGGGATAAGCAGTTCAGAAGACAAAATGAAACAAATTGCAGTTGCAGGATATTTTGTTCTTTTTTTTAGATTGCTTTGTAAACTCCAGTGTTACTCTAGCTCTGTCAAGGGTTAACATTAATTCAACAACAAAAAAAAAAACTCCACAAGTACACTGTGCATTTCACATTTAGACCTTCAGTAGTACTCCATCTGCTTCATTTAGTCCCTCAACAACTATTTTGTGGTTGCAAAAGCACCATACCATACTGAATAAATACAGGAAAAACTCCACAATAAGTGTCTTAACCTGATAAACAAACCAGTGGTGGGAAAAAGAAAAAAAAAACAGTCACAGGTCATTTCCCTTTGATGGCAAAAAGCACGTTTACATGTTCCACAGTGATGACGAGTTTGAGAATCTCCATGTCTTCTCGGATGAGAGGAAACCCAGTTGTGGAACGACAGATAATTAATCACTGCCTCCTTTGAAATAACAAAGCTGGATGTCGTTCCTCTGAATCCACTAAAAAAAAAATCCTTAAACCTAAATGTACCAAAGGAATGACTGTTTTCTTGAAGTATCAACTAAAAGTTTTGGAATAAAATCCCAATTTGGTTTAATTAAAGCTGTTCTCTGTATCCAAACTGACCAGAGGACAAAACCAAACACTTTACTGTCTCATTAAACTTATGTAAAGCAAAAGCTATTATTACCTTTTTGTTGATCCAGTCATATTTACATGGACAAGGAGGCGGGCGAGGTGGAGGTGGAAACTCTCCTTTCTCAACCAGAAAACCTCTAACATTAGACTGAGTTAATGTCTCTATTAGTGGTGAATTTACAGAGCATGCAGCACACAGGCTAGTGGAAAATGATTCTTTTGAACATGTTAAGCGAGTGCCGAATTAATCATTCTGGAATCTATTTCAGTCATTTGCCAGTGGGAGGCAGTTAGTCCATTAGAAGACCAGCATAAAGACAAACATACCAACAAAACACCATGGTTAATGTGAGGACATTAACTCACGTTAACTTAGATAGAGGATCACATACAAACGCACAAACCTGTCCCACTCTATGTACCTTTCTTTATGGTATAATTTTTGTTTTCTTGGTTTGGAACCCAAAAATTTTGTTTCATGTTCACTTTTCTTTGGCAAACTTAACGTGAACTTCATCATATCCTTCTTGGATAGACGTGGTTACTTCCACCACATCCGCAAGGTACTCTACTGAACAGATTTGTTAATTGGGGAGGACGGTCAATCGATCATCATGTTGGTATGAATGTAAGCTAATAGTCATGGGCAAACTGCGGCCCGTTAAACTTGAAACATTTAAATAAATAAACATTGTCAATGTTTTATTTCTCCTGCAATCCTGATGTTTCTTCACTAGATAGCGCAAACTAGATTTATTGGCTTTGTTAAGAAAACAACAACACTGCTCCCATTAAAATGTCTGTGTCTCTATGATGAGCACGCTGTCAAAATAAACAGTGTGCACAAATATGGAAAGCCATCGGGCCCAACACACGCACGTAAACAAGCATGTTAGATGTTAAATCAAGCAAAATGTTACATCAAGCGCTTAGATTTCAAATCTAGCGCTGCTAAGTGCACGTTTTTAAGCGCTATCGCACTAGATTTAAGACTTAGAAATTTAACGCTCTTAATGTAACATTCAGCGTGCTTGTTTAAAATTTAGCGCGCCATTCTATCGGTCTAATCTAGCAATTACCAAAGCATGCCTTCCATCTGCTCTTGTTCCAGGCCCCTTGTCAAGTGTTAGAACTCAATGTGGCCCGCAATTCAAAAAGTTTGCCCAACCCTGATCTAGCTGGACGCAGCATCAGAAGAATAGTTGGGGAAGCTGTGCCGAAGTAACTGTAAAACAAGCACAAGACAACTGCATTTATTTTTTTACAACTTTTAAATCACACAGATTTAAAAGGGCTTGAATATATGGAATTTCAATCTTGTAAAAGGATGTGTTGAAACATATTTGAACGGATAGAATTATGTTGGAAAATCTTTCTAATGTACCTTGTTGATGAAGGTAGTTCTCAAAATAAATTTAGTGTCTCCAATGACGTCAATATGTCCTTGTGTAATTATTTACTGCTGCTGTTGCTGCTGCTTCTGTAGCTAAACAGACCGTGCAGCAAACATTTGGGTAATCTGCGCTTGTATCAACACTAGCCAGAGGGTTTTGAATCACAGGCGTCCACCTTTGGTTGCCGGCTCCGGTGTTTGGAACCTGCTGATGAGGCGCAGGATCCTCTGTCAAAACCTCACGAGGGAAATCAGCCTGCTAATTTGCAGGACGCACCATCCTCCTCCCTGGATTTAAGCATGCATGGCTGCAGCTGAAAAAGCAGAGGGGAGGTGAAGAGAGAGCTCGGTAAAATAAGAGCTTGCTTTCAAAGTTTGAAAAGACAGCTCCAGATAACAAAGTCTTTTCTCAACCTGCCTGTACCTTTTAAACAAATCATTCTGTTAATGTCCCCACAGTGACGGGATCTAGGAGATGAAGGGTGCAGGAAGACAACCAATGAGCACACCGTTTGTTACACAAAAAAAACACAGATAAGTCAACCTTTAAATCTTCTCATTTACATTTAAAACCAACCAAAATCATTTAAGTTGCAAGGACTAAAATGCATTTGATGCCAGTGTTAGAGGTTAACACAACTTTTATCCCCTCCTTGCATCAGTGCCTGTGACCCTCAGGAGGCACTTTCAAATTACAGTCTGCATAAACTGTCAACATGTCACTAAGACAGCACATAATCCCTATATTTATACAGCAACATGTCAGAAACTACTCAAACGTCTAAACTAAAATGAGTCATTCAGACTCATTTAGAGAAACCATCTGTGTTCATGTCTTCACTTTTACCCCAAGTGTTTCATCTTAGCTGAAAGTGAGTCACACTGTGAACAAAGACGGCTAGTTACAGTGTTTACCTGAACTAAAACATTTACACTGAAATCATACCACTTATCTTTTTATGTTTATTGTGTGTGAAAGAATGTCTGGGTGTGTCTTCATTAACTTTGATGGGTTTTTTAAGTATTAGTTGGCATGTTGTTGGATTTTTTTAGTCTGTGTAGTGCTGAGACCTGCGACAAACTGGCAACCTGTTCGGGGTCCACCCAATATCTCATCTGAAACTAACTGGGATAGGCCGAGATATCCTGTCCAAGTTGACTCTGACTTTTTTAGCAGTGTAGAAAATTGAAGTATTTATCCCATTGGGGAAATTCCTGCATTGAACACCGCGACAGACGGCTACAGCAGCTCCAGAGGTGGGAGCAATTGGGGGCTGACGGTCCTGTCCAAGGATACTATGGATTGACCTTGTAGGGATCAAACCAGGGATTTTCTGGACCTAAGATGCCGGATGGATGAATTGATGAATGGATGTACAAGAAAAACACCCTTTTTTCTTTTTGATCTGAATGAGTTTCAAAATTTCTCAAGATGTCAGACTTCTGATGTTTAAATCATTATGCCTCTTATAAATCATAAATCTATTGTGTTATGTTTTTTATATTAAATCGACAGTTCATCTTATTTGGATCAGATTTAAAGACCTTTTTATTTTTTCAGATATCTAATAAATACTTCACACATTAAATTTAAAACAAACATTTTCAGTTATTATTTCAAATTTTACCTTTTTGCTGCAGCAGTGCACACATTGTGTTGTATGGGAGATTTTTTCAGGGGAGGTCGTCCAATACAAAGTGCCATTTTTATGTAAACCCATAAAAATAAGAACACAAAGAACATGGGCTTGTTTTACTAAATGAATAAGCCTCAGATTGTACTTGCAGCCTTAAACAAGATTTACCCCTTGTTGCACGCTCTTCTCTCAGTCACTATGTAGTGACTGAGAGAAGGATGATTCACTAAGTAGGAAACTAATAAAATGTATTAATAAGCTTTGTTTGGCCACTATCGGCCAAAGTCTCTGCTAAAAAAAGATAGCATGTAAATCTATAAAGCATCAGATGTAAATCAGTACCCCACAAAAGCATGATATCCACTCTTTAAATGATCGGCTGGACACTTTCTTGAGGTGTTTTAAAACCAAAATAGGCTCTTTTCTCAATCTTTTGATGTCTTGTCATCAAGTCAGAAATAAGTAACAGAAGCTCCTCTTTTAAAGATAATTTGTCTATAGTGTGCTTGGTCGGGTCTAAACTCAACTCAGATTTTTATGGGTTTATCTATGAATTCCTCTCCTTCAAAAATCTTTTTCTTCACTATTTTAGTTTCCAGCCGTGTTTGCCATCTTCAACACCTCTTTTGGTGCCTAATTGCAATTCCTCTGACACTGTTTTAGTCATTTAATAGAGTTAAATATAAGCACTGTAGTCGGCTTCTGTGACTGTCTCCATCAAACCTGCTAATTGTTGCAATATTCAATTTTCTTTGTCTGGAATGTGATTAGCACCCGGCTGGTTTCAATGAAATCAAACATTATTTACACGTATCTTCTGGGAACAAAAAGAGGAATATTCACCTTGAGAGGTTTTTTTTTTCTTCTCAATCTAACACTTTGTTTTTGCAGTAAACTCAGAATAGATTTAAAAACATAACAAGTTATTGTTGAGGCCCCCTCCTGCTGAACGCTCAGCCTCAAACGAGGAAGATTAAATCATTCTGGGTGTTAAAAGAGCTTCAGGGCACTAAGAGATGGCAGCGACCAATGGCTGGAGGTCCCATTGTCACCCACCGCAGCCCCCACATGCATGTAAATGAGTCTCTTTGCCTCCCACCCCTCTATCTAACATTAATTAGCAAAGTGCTACCTTGTGTGGTATTTGGTAACAGAGCAACATCGACGGATGCGGAAATTTGCAGGAATTGGCTTTTAATTAAGAGCAAGAGTGAGCAGGTGTGCTAACGAGCAAAAAGAAGCTCATTTGAATAAAACTGTTTATAAGACTGTCGGGGGTTCGTAATCTGGATAGAGAATGAAAACGATCACAGATAGTACATTTTTAGTAATATTATTTAAAAAGATGTTTGATTTTGATTCCATATGTTAAACATTTTTATTTTTTAGTGTTTTTTTCAGTCTTGGATTTTTTTATGCTCCTTATGGATACAGTGAAGGAAGACGTGAAAATAGTTGGCACCAACGAAGATGCAGGAGATAGGGTTAGATGGAAGTAACTTGCTGTGGAGACCCCTTAAGGGAAATGCCGAAAGAAAAAGAAGAGTATTTTTTAAGTGGCTGTCAAACAACATGTGAAAATATTACATGTTTAAATGCAAATTACTTCCAAATTATGTACAAAAATAAAAAGTCTTAAGATGCAAGAGAGTAACCCAGCTTTTAGGTCAGACAATAATCTCATTGTTACGCAAGACGGACATACAAACAATCACACTCACTCAAGGAAAAATTTTGACCAATTAGCCATGTCTTTACTGAAAGGGAAAAATGAAGAAAAATGAAGAAGTCACATCTAAACTGCAAGTTGCTTCAACTTTGCATTTTTTTCTCTCAAGTCAAAGAAGCGCCTGTCTAGTTCGATTCGGTTGTCCTAGAACTGAATTTTTGTTGTTACTTTGTGGTCAAATAACAATAAAGTCTTCAGCGTCTGTATTTGTATCTGAGAAAGAATAGCTAATTTTGGTCTTCAACCTTTAAACTTGTTCAAATTTAATTTGCTGCAAAAACAACAGAAAATGTTTCAACTGCAGCCTGAGGAAGAAAAATGCTGCATGATTATACCTGTATCGTTCCAATTTAGTCTCAAGAATTCATTTTTAGTCAGCAAAAAAAAAAAATGAAACATGTAACTTTGAAGTCCGTAATTGAATAACAGTTGTGGTATTTGTAGCAACGGGCAATTAAAAAAATGTACAATAATAACAACACAAAAATTTACAATGTGTGCAATTTGTCCATCTTTTTTCTTTCCAATCAGTTCCATGTTTTTTTCTTTATAAATTAATAGAAAACACTCGTGCATAGCCGACATTTGTTCTGAGGAAAGTTTTTATTAAAAACCAATGAAAATGTGGGTGCAGTGGTTAGCACAGTGGTCTCAAAGCAAGAAGGTCAGGACTCGAGTTCAGGGTGAGGCGAGGCTTGGAACACTGTCCTTTCTGTGTGGAGTTTGCATGTTCTCTCGTGTATGTTTGAGTTTTCTTCAGGTACTCCGGTTTCATCCCATCTTCCAAACACATGCATGTTAGGTTGATTGGCCTCTGAAATTGCCCGTAGGAATGAATTTGTGTGGATGGTTGTCTGTGTATGGCCCTGCAACAGACTGGCAACCTGTTTAGGGTGTATCCTGCCTCTTGCCTGAAATCCTCTCGGATTGGCTCAAGCACCCTCGTGGCCCCATTAGGGATAAGCCGTTCAGAAGAAGAAACAGAGAAATAAGAAAAATTAAACCAAATAAATCAGGACCTGTGCAACTAACTTGTACAGTTAGTGTCATAATCCCCTGTCCTGGCGCCAGAGGGAGCCCTGGATATTCCTCATCACCCTGATTAGGGACACCTGAGATTGATTCCTGATGCCACACATCAGTGAACCCAGCCATCTATTTAAGGGCAATCACCCTGGACTTCACTGTCGGGTCATACCATCCCTTCCAGCCAGGTCTCCCTGGTCGCCTCACCAAGAACACATTCTGACAATAACCTTTTACCATGGCAAAAAAACCTTTGTTTTTCTTTTCTGAAAAAAAGAACTGCCAAATTCAAATAAACCATGTTTTCTTTCTGCAATTAGGTCCTCCTCTTTCCACCTGCACACCGCTTCATGACAGTTAGTTTGACTTAATTAATTTCAGCTCCGTCCAGACAAATTTCCAACCAGTCGCACACTCATGTTTATATAAACCTAAAATTAATTTTCGGGAAGACAGGCCTTCACCACCCCATTTGTCTAATAAAGAGCCACAAAAATGAGACTTTCCTTTGTATTAGCAGGAAAGCCGGAGATGCCTGCAGCTTTTTACTTGTAGGTTTTCACCTGTGCTGTCTTGTATCAGCGGTTTATCAACGAATGGGTAAAATCCAACCTCACCGCAGGTTTCATCCATCAGGAAGGTTTCCAACCACTTTTATGTTCACCTGCAGTGCTTTTCAAAAACGTGCGAGATGATTCATCATGGCAGCTATTAATCAAGCTTAACACCATAAATTAACTGTTTTTTAGTCCAGGGTCTGTTCATGAGTTTCTTCATGTGCTAGTGACACGCATGATGTAATATTCTTCTTTGTCTCAAATAATTAATCATACATTCAGTCATAGAGGAATTAACCCCTTGGAGGTTGTTACATTTACTTTTCATCATACCTTGTAAATGATAGATCAGCTTTGGAATAGATAGCATCTCAATGTTGACTTTTTTAGCCTAGCCCCGGAAAAAACATTTCAGCATTTTAGTCTCAATTGAATCGTTGTTACACTGGTAAGCTTGCAGATGCAGGGTTATTAATAAATCACTTATTTATAATGGATTTCAGCATTTTGGCTGATTGGAAAAAAAGAGATGCCATCTGGATTTAGACTAAGAAGTTTTAACCCATTGTGTATTTACAACAGAATTTCTTTTAGGTGAAAAACTTTTTTTTACCCCAGTTGGTACAAAATGTCTAATTTCTTAAACAAACCTATGACCATGAGATGGAAACACACATCTCATAGTCATAGAAAAGGTGTTTGACAAAAAAAATCTAATTATCATAAATGCGACAGGCATCCAAAGACACGAATAAACTACAAAAATTAAGTTCAGAACTATCCAATGCATTCTTAAAAACAACACAAATAGTGGGAACTCTTTATCTTTTGGGATGAAATATGACTAGAAAAAATCCAAAAGATTGTGTATGTCTTAAATTTTTGGAGAAATCAAAAAGAAAGAAAAACAACAGCAGGATTCAGAGCTATGATTAATAGGGAACGCAAGAGCATTTTCACCAGCACAAGTCAAACATGCCACTGGGGTTTTTATTACATTTCAATGTGGTATTCTCTCAATTTTTCATAGATTCTAAAATAAATCAAGTGAAAAATAATATCCTAAGGTCGCGGGATTTTTTTTTTGACAAGGATCAAATTATTGGGCATTCATCAAGCAAAAAAATGTGCAAGACCATGCAGAAATTGGGTTAGCTAAGTCCCATAATTGCTAACTTAGAGGCACGTCTTGCCAGAGTGATGGAAGACACGAGTTGAAACGTACGTATCAACACGTCTAAACTGAGGTAATAATGTATTGGAATGAGGGGAAACGGGGTGGGAGGGTTGAAAAAACCACCGATCAGTGTAGCTAATGGGAAAAAAAGAATTCAATTTTTCTAGATAGCA
Organism: Neostethus bicornis; assembly: GCA_902685375.1. NCBI lineage: Eukaryota > Metazoa > Chordata > Actinopteri > Atheriniformes > Phallostethidae > Neostethus > Neostethus bicornis. Next base: position 3,941,836 of record CACRXE010000076.1, on the reverse strand, counting down.
TAAAGATTGGTCCCGGTAGTGTTGGAAAAAGGTCAAGTGGTCTGATGAATGCAGATTGACCATGTTCCAAAGTGATGGGGACATCAAGGTTCAGAGATCCATTTGAACTGAATTAGCCATTATGCCTTCTGCCAATTTTACAAACATGTGGGGGGAGTATCATTATCTGGGGTTGATGCAGTTGCTCAGAGAATGAGGTCAGCTGACTGCCTGAATATTCTGAATGGTTAGATTACTCCATCTATGGATTTCTGCCTGGTGACAAAGATATTCCAAGACCGGCAGGACTCACTGAGCTCAAACTATGAAAGATCACTTAAAAGGAACATCTGACACTTTTACCCATGGATTGGATCACCACTGAGTCCAGACTTTTACCCCATTGAGACTCTTGGGGTTAAGCTGGAGAAGATTTCGGATTCTATTGTGATCAAAATCTACCAAAACATGAGTGTTTTGGTGTTTAGTGTTCAGTTAGTGTATCATTGAAAAAACAAATAATCAGATGGTATTCTTTACTGTATCTCGATGGATGTAGGATTCAGTTGTGCTCAGTGACAAATTGTAAAAAGGTTGTTTGTAACTTGTCACAAAATATTAAGTTTAATTTTAAAAACGTGTTCGTCATAAAATGTAGCTATAAAATCAGAGATGAAAGATCTTCGCTCTCATGATAAACCAAAGAAAATCACTTGAATTTTTTCTGTCTTTGTTACTCTTTGTTACTCTGAAATATTTTAAGATGTGTTTTTATTTCTGTGTTGTTCTCCGCATGATTCAGCCAGCTGTTGGTTAGTTCAGAAGGGAATAACGTTGGAGTCAGAGCTCAGTATGAATTGTTGTCAGTGTCTCTGTGATATTTTTTACTCCAACTGTGACCTGAGGTCTGTTTTCCTGCAGCTTTGTTGTCAACAGTGATTAGATGCAATTATAATTATAAAATTTGTTCATCTGAGTAGTTTTGGTCTTTTGGTGTGTAGTTGGTGGCAGGTTCAGACAAAACATCATGTTCTGTTTTTAGTTCCATGGTCTAAAAGCGACGACTCAGCCGTTTGGTGAGCAGGTGCAGGCTGCCAAACAGATGGTGGAAGGACATGGGATGGTTTTCGTTCTATGCCAGCTGGAACCCAGTGTCCTGTCTCATGAACGGCTGTTTGTATACCAAACACATGTAATTGGTGTTTTGGTGGCACTGGCTGCAGCTCACCTGTATGACAGGTTGGGTCAGGTTCTAACCTCAGGGAGATGTTTTCATCTTTATCTACAGTTTTATCAGTTTCACAGATTATTGTAGTTTGCAAATACTTATTAAATAATTCACAACAATTTGACTGCTTACCTTTATAGCTTCCATATCTGTAACCACTTGTCCAATGCGGGGTCTCCTTTCTGTAGATTCTGGACGGGAGTTTATCGTGGGTAGTGTGAATCAAGAAGGAGGTCACAAGTTTGTCAGAGGGTTAAATAGTGTCAGACAACACTCACACATAGACTCCGCCTTTTAGACAGTTTGATAATAAGCTGGATGTCCATGTTTTTGGAGGGTATGAGGAAGTAACAGGAGAGAACATACACAAGGAGAACATACACTTCCATCCAGAAAGAGAAGTGTCTCAAACCCAGTCCCAGAAGGTTAACTCAAACCATCAAGAGATTTTCATAAAAGCTACGACAGGAAGCAAACACATCATTAAGGCTCAGTGGTAGAATGTCCGCCCTTGGACTGGGAAATGCCGGTTTGATTTCCTGGGGGCCTACGCCTACGTGTCCTGGGGAAGACACCTTCCCCCAATTCTCCCACCATTGCCGCTGAGGTGCAATGCAGCACAGAAATGTTTCCATTTGAGGGATGAAAGGTTACGCTGGAGCCACAGCCAGGGACAAACATAGACTGCAGCGCATTGTGCGCTCTGCAGAGAAGGTGATTGGCCGCAGCCTTACATCTCTCCATAACCTGTACGTCTCCAGGACTTGGGGGCATGCAGGTCGGATAGCAGCTGACCCTTCCCACCCTCGAATAAACTTTTTGAGCGACTCCCCTCGGGCAGGAGGCTCCGGTCCATTCGGACCAGAACCTCCCGCCACAAAAACAGCTTCTTCCCTTCTGGCATTGGACTTATGAACACTTTGCACACTAGGACCACAGCAAGTTCCTTGTCGCTGATCCTCTTCATTGACAATTGGCAAGAAAAGCAAAAAAAAAAGGTGAGCAGAGAAGGCCAACTAATCTGTGCCTGTCAGCCAGTCGATCAAAAGCTTATGTATAACCAATTTCTAAATTATTACATTAAATGATTTAAAACTTTTTCTGAAAGAATGACTTTATGAGAGAACAAACCTGCTTCTGAGTGAATGAAAACTTTAATGTTTAAGATGTTCTGGAATTTCTAAACAAAGTCATTATGAAACTATTAAATTACATGTTTAAATGGCATGGCACTTCCTTAACCAGACGACTACTTGACAGTCAACTAGCAACTTAGAAATTAGGCAATAATCTAAATAACAGTGAGCGTCTGGACTGCTACATTAACGTCAGACTAAAATGTTATTTTGTTAGTGATTAAGTGTAATTATCTCAATCATTGTTCTGCAGACTCACAGCAGCCCTCTAGTCTAGTTCCTCACATTTCATTACCCTTAATTAGAGCTCCTTCAGTGATTTATAAAAAAAAAAAAGAAAGCCGTCATCAGACCAGGCTGTGTCCCTGCAGGCAGCCTATCATTTCCCACCATGTCCTTCTCACCAATCGGAGCAGCCCATCCAGGTGGCAGCGTAGGAAATACTCAGGAGAGGCGAGGTCGCCTGCAGGCGCTGATTCAGAATCAGTGTTTCCTCCTGCTGGTCTCCATCCTCTGCAGAGGCTTAGTGTGCGTCGTCTACTCTGGCCCAACCAGCTCTTCCAGTCTATAAACACAACTCAACCTGAAAGCCCATCATTACCTTGTCACTCCCACCATAAATCACTCCCATTGGCTCTGTTGTCATGGTAGTGGGAACTACAAATTTTTAGGAGCTTCAAAATGATGAATCCTTGGCACGTTTGGGGGATTTTTTTGGTGAAAGTTTGAGAGAATTTGCGGGAGTGGGGTGAAGGTGTGCATTAGGACTAAAGGTGGTTCGGGCTCTGAAGGTTGAGGTGTTGGAGCTTCATGGTTCAGTGTTGATGATTAGGGAGGAACATTAAGCCATCCATCATGTGGATGCTCGTAAACACAGCAGTTTACTTGGCAGTTAGTGGGGTGCTGCAGTCAATAAACATCATCTCATAATCAATGGATGTAAATCACTGACTTTTATAGATGTTCCATTCCTTTACTAAGTTTTCTGGCAGCCTCTGCTGCATCTGCCGCACGCTATTACATACTTTCTTTTATACAGCTGAGATTTAAAATGATATTTATGACATATATTACATTTGCATTTATCAATTTAGCACTTTGGATTGAGCAAACACAGGCAAGTTGAGTTTTATGGCAGTTTTTAGGTGAATTAAATACAAGATCTGCTGAAATGTTCAAACAAGAAATTGTTTTATAGTTAAAACACAGAAAGAGAAAATGAATTATAGTTTTTTAATTAGAAAAATAGGCTTCAAAGAAGAAATATTTTTATCTAAATAGTGAAATCACAACCAGGGTTTAAATCAAGTTAGTTGTTTTCTAGAAGTTTGTTCCCAATAATGAAGCGACTATTGATGAGTGACAGTCCAGATAATTTTTCAAATTTTGTCACTCATACGGTATGTCGAAAGAAAATGGGTTTGCTGCTTGTAAAAAAAATATCAGTTCCAGATGAAATATTCAGATGATATTTAAACATACTATGTCGGTTTTGAATAGTAAATATTAAAGTTTATCTTCAAATAAAGATGCGTGTGCAACATAGTGTAAATTTACACTAAGTCTTCATTAAAAGTCCCAGCTCGTGAAATAATAAACTTTTCAGAGCTTCTGCCTTCTAATAATAATGTACTCTATATTGATCCCTCAACAGGAAAATTTGCGTGTTGCATTACACCTCAGTGGGCTGCCACAATGGCACCAATGGTGGGAGAAACAGGGGTTAGGTGTCCTCTCCAACAACCCTAATGTAGACGCGAACTTCCGATTAACTTTCGGTCCGAGGGCGAACGTTGTACCACTGAGCCACCGCCTCATTCTAATGGGGATGTTTTGGTATTTTGTTGTATTTTGTGTTGGTGTTTCTGCTCTACCTATGATGACGACAATCAAGTACAATTTAACACTGAAATTTAAACACTAAAGTTCATCAAAACGGCTATCCATGGCCCTGTCTCCTTGAATGATGTTTGTTAATTCTTCATCCATCCCAAACATTTACAGTTTTACAGTACAAACAATCTGATTATTTTTTTTTTAATTTTAATATACTGGGATGACCGGGAAATTTGTGTGCTGCACTACACCACAGCGAGCTGCCACAAAAGAAGACGCCAATGATGAGAGAAAATGGGGGTTAGGTGTCTTCTGCAAGGACCCTAGACGTGAACTCAGTTGGATGCAAACCTGCAAACGTCCGGTTAATTTCCGGTTAACTTCCGGTCCGCAGGCGAACGCTCTAACCACTGAGTTAGAGCTTTGGCTTAGCGTTATTATTTACAATATGATGTCATTTTAAATGACTGAGAAGCTTCTACGCAAAGCCTTCGACTGTACCAGATGTGCAAACATTTGTTTTATTATGATAACGGTTACTAAGACAAAACTGTTGCTGAATAAGTAACAGTTAAGAAAGTCTTATTTGCATATAATGAAATCTGGCAACACATGATGCAGAGTTAAGGATTTAAATTCATGCACATGGATAAACCAACTGGACCAAATAGGGGTCTAAATATTCCAAAATTTCTAAAACTGGTGATTAAAGATAAAATAAAGTTAAATCTTAAACTTTTCCATGAAGCCTGTATTTTTCCAGATGAAATACCAACAATACACCCGAATGTCTGTGTAACCAGGTGTGTGTTCAGGTGAGAAGATCGTAAACGTTCATGGAAATCCCCTCCATCACTTTTCCTTTCAGAAACTTTCCCTCCATCACTTTTTGACACATCACCTCATAAAACTTAACTTCAGGGAAATTATGACGATTTGGTGTTGTTCACTTTTAATTAGCGGCCATTAGCTTGATTAAGAAAATGAGGGGTTTTGATACCAAGTGGCAGAGTTGATTTGTTTTGTTTGGGTAAATACTCTGATTAGCATTACAGAGCTGCCGAGCCCCTCTGATTTAGCACACGCAGAGATGCTGGACAATCAACGCACATGGAGTTCTTTACTGATTGGACGGCCAGAAGCTGTACACGTAAGACAAAATTAGGCTAAAAAAGCCCCAAATAGTTAAGACACAATTGATTTCAATGGGATGTGATTGGTAGCAGAACTTCTTATTGGCTACAATTTCATGTTTATAGTAGTTCCTATTGATAATGTTAAGAAACTTGAAATCATTATTCTTCTTTCGGCATTTCTCTTCAGGGGTCGCCACAGCAAGTCAGTTTCTTCCATCTAACCCTATCTGCTGCATCTTCTTCGGTCACACCAACTACCTTCATGTCTTCCTTACGTCACTGAAAATTGCCCAAAAGAATTGATTGTGTCCGTGAATGGTTGTCTGTCTCCCACAACAGGCTAGCAACCTGTTTTGAGTGTACCCTGCCTCTTGCCTTAACCAGCCGAGATAGCCTCCGGCACAACAATGATCCCAAAAGACATATGCAGTTGAGAAAATGAACCCGCCTGTTCTTTATTTGAGCTCAGTGGCTTGACCGTTGAATGTAATGATCCATCAATAACTGCTGTGGTTAAGCTGGACTCAGCCAGTGATAGACCCAGAAGTAGTTATTCTTTCAGATAAATAAATGTGATAATTGGTTTCTGTCTGTCATGTACCTACATGCATCCTGCCATCTGTTATTTCACATAAGCCTCCCAATGTGAATATTCAAGCATTTCCATGGAAACCACACCAACATACAGGCAGGTATCAGCAGATCATGTTCACAGACACAGAACTCGTTTTACACTTTTTCTGCTTCATTGCCTCCATTTTGTCAGCAATTCTTTGCGAAAAGCCTCAGACACAAAATCACTTCCGATGGCAGAAATGGTAAATTGAACAATAATGTTTCTATTTATTAATTCAAAGCTTAACACATGCAGAAGATTGAGACAAGAATAAAATAATGTACTGAACAAGTTTCAACCAATAAAACTTTTTATTTTCATTTTATTCATATTTTTTTCCAAAACTGAACACAGAGTACAAAGTACAAAGGCTCTGTCCTTTCTTCTGCTCCAGAGCGACATGTTGTACAGTTAGTGCATTTGATCCTAAAATTATGAAAAAATAGATCTGACTAAGAATTAGAAGAAGTGCTACATAAGAAGATGATGAGGTAAATCTGTCCAGGAGGAAGAAACAAACTGATGAACTGATGTAGAAAAACAAAACAAAATCACACATTATTATAATTCTTATCATCATCCTCATCATTATATACATATCAGATGCATAGAATACTTTTTCAAATCCACTCTTTTTACATAAATACCACCATTCCCACCAAAAAAAAAGACAAAAAAATCTACTTTTGTACCAAACTGGTTTGGGATTTTCAGTTGAATATTTCTTGTAATTCTGCTTCTTGTTTCTTTTGTTGTCAACAAAATGTGAATTAGGGCCTGAAATACACCCAATGCAATGAACTGCCATCCCAAAAAAAGTCAGAAAATTTTACAAAGAAGTTGAACTTTTTGAAAACGCATATATTTTTATCCGTTTTGGCCTGCCATCCACACAAAAACTGAGGGGTTTTTACTCAAAACCGGTGTTTTTGAACAACTCCGGGCCACAGTGGAGATTTTGGAAAACTCCATTTTTGCGTTTATGTGTGGACGTGCGAAAACGAAGATTTGCGTTTTTGTGCGTCACTGCTTGCGACAAGTAATGCACATACGTCATTTGTGAGCGTCCTTGTTTACAAAAGCAGACAGTAGGCAGCATGGATCCACGAACCCTGTTGCAGACCCTCTTTTCTTGCCTTTTTGTCCACTCTCAACTGCTCTTGCTTCTTGTTGTTTACATCAATACCGCTGACTACTGGTCTGGCATGCTCATAATCACACTCAGAAGCGTATTGATACGGCTCCGTGTGGACGCAAATATTTTGAAAACGGTTACATATGGACGCGAGCGTTTTCCTAAAACGGAGGACAGCAAATATGCGTTTTCAAAAATACCCGGTTACGTGTGGATGGGGCCTGAGTTTCAGCTATTTATCAGATGTTCTTTTTTGTTATCATGTTTTGAATGGGTACGTCACCAGAAACACATAAAAGTCAAGAGGCATATTTCCATAGAGGAAACGTGATCCATGTTGTGTGTCAACATATTTATGAGTCAGAAACTTTTTTTTAAAACCTAAATGGTTCATAACTGAAAAATAAGTTCTTCTGGGATTTATTCAGGTAGAAGAACTGGACTGAAAAAAAAAAAATAAAGTAAAGATAACTCAGAGAGAAAAAAATGAAGCCTGGTCGAGAACCTTGAAAAGTCAGAGCAACACACACACAAAAAAACTTAATAGTCAAAACATCTCCTTCCAGAAAATGTTCCCCAGATTTTCACCAGCTGGTTTCTAGTAAAGAAACCAGTGGAAGTTTTGGCAGATGGTGGGTGCTTTATACTGGATTCTTAGTATTCTGTCAAAGTTAGAACATTTTTTAACCCTTTGACGGGCAAAGGTTTTTCACTTTTCTTACTCTGAATGGGCGCGCACGCATTCGAAACAATAGTAAATCGGAAGTGAAGTTGTTCGCGTTAGAAAACAAGATTGTTCGAGTTGTGAAAAACATCCAGGGAGGTTATTCGAGTTAATAACAACTTTTCAACTTTTTCTCTTTTTTAACGTTTACCGACGTAATTTGAACGCTTCAGCCGTTTTGATCGATAACTAGTAGGCTACGCCCGCTTCCGGCCGCTACGCCCTGTCAAAAAATTTGTCCCAGTTGTGGCTCAAAACATTTAGTTTTGAAACGTTACAACCCATGGAAGGATTGGATAAATAATATGCATGTACGATTTTTAAAAAAAAACGCGGGAAAAAAAAGACAAACATATGTTTTAAGTTACATCAATCGCAAAATATTTTTTTAGCACAACCACAAATGCCAAAGAGAAAAAATCAAAGAAAACAAAAAGTCTTTAGCAAAGCTGCACATAGTTGGAAAGAGTTTTGCTGTTAGTTTTCTATATTTTAACAAAATATGTTAAAATAAAAACTTTAAAAGAGACGTTAGGTTCCCTTCTGACCCACAAAGTTCACACTGGCTTTTTGAATCCATCAGATGGAAAAATGAAGAACATATGTTTTTGATTTTTCTAAAAACTGAATAGAAATTCAAATCTAACTTTTTTTCAGTCTAAGAACAAAACCCCCATAAAATCCAATAAAAACTTTTAATCAAAAACAATTTTACTACCTGAGAAATAGATAAAAAGTATTGTGATTCATTAAACTGTCCAGACAGAACATGTCGCTTTAAGAAACCAGAAAAAAAAACACTCATAAAAGCCACGCAGTGTTGGATTATTTCAGGTTAATGCTCCAGAAAGCTCCACTTGAGTCTTCTCATGTCTGAATTTCACATTTAGAAGCTTTACGGGAATAAAATCTTAGTTTGTTTGCCTGGAATGTGACGAGAATCACAACCCGAAGCTTCATTTGTCTCTGCTTTTCAGTCCATCAAAAGTTCACCAGAAACCTCAACGTGAGAGGTTCAATCATCTCTGTACCATCAGAGGTGTTCAGTCGGCAGATGTCCAAGCATCAAACCCTCATCAGTCCCAATCTGAACATTTTAAATGCAATCTTCATTGTTTCCTGTCATTGTCTGTAATGAGGGAGTTGTTTCACATTCATCCAGTTGTTCTGGGAGAGGTAAGACACCAGTGTCCAGATGTTTTCATACATCTCTAACTGATTTAAAATGGCATCTGAAACTATTCCTGACAAAAAAAAAAAAAAAGTCAATTTAAAATGTTTCCAAATTAAAACTTTAATTATGTTTGGAATACTCATGGATGTTATCTCCATATTCTCTAGTAGGTTAAATTTCAATAATAAGTGAAGGTTATTGGGATAGATATTCATAGAAATCTGCTGGTTTCCAGTTGGAAATAAAGTGACAACCATTTTATTGTTGAATTTTGACACTAAATGGATTTGTAAGCCAATTAAGCAGAATAAATAAAACTGAAGAATAAATGGTCGTCTTGGATGGAACTCTTGAAATTCAGACCTTTGTTCCTGGTCATAAGATCATTCTTCCATCACAGCCCTCTGTGAGTTTTTTTATTATTTAACCTGAATCTCATTTCTTTTAAAAACTCCATCATAACAACTGGCCTGGTTCTGGCTCTGTCTTGTTCTGAACAACAGGAATCACGGACTTTCACAACATCCTGATTTCATGGAGACGTGAGTTTGTGTGTGGGGGCAGAGAACGTGTGTTTCAGTCTAATCGTCGCTGATGACGTCCACATCCTCACCGTCGACCTGTTGAGTTGCAGCCCTCCAGCGACTGACATGTTGACTGCCCTTCCTCTTTTGCTGAGCTTCTGGAGACTCCTCCTCCAACTTCTGCCGCTTGTGCTTCGTTCGGCGGTTTTGAAACCACACTTTGACCTGCACACATGACAAACAGACAGTTCAGAATACCTGGAAACATGTACCACACCGCCACATTTTTATCAATAACGAGACCACTTACAGTATATTTACAATTTGGATTTAAAAAGATCACAGCAGCCACAACGAGAGCAGTGAAATATGGTGATTCCTTAAGATTTAACACTCATAGTCCTATAAGTCAGTCACTTAAATTGGACAAAAATTTATTCCACTTTGAAACCAAAAACCTTTTAACCCTTTTCCATTCATCTTTTGCATTGTGGGATCCAGAATTTGGCTCTTCGTTTCTCCTGCGAACCTAGCATATCAAACCAAGCAGTACTGCACAAAACTGTAGGAGGTAGCGGTGAGCAAAATCTACAAACAACAAAACCAAACCAAAATACCTTTAATTACCACTTCACTGTGTTCTGTGCAGATTCTTTCTACGGCAGAACATCATCTTCACACCTCCAGTACGACATTTTTATTTGAATGAACACTAAGACTCACAAAGTTCAGAAATGGACTCTGAACATTTCAGCTATTTATCAGATGTATTTATCAGATGTTCCCTAGTGGTTGAAACAATCAACGTGAGAGCAAGAGCAGACCTATAGGTCAGCCGACGACATTAAGAGTTTAGAAGAACATTTACGGATAAACATATGACTAAATTACATTAAAATTGTGATGCAAAGTTTTCAGTCTAATTGCAAAAGTTGATGAAAAGCAAGAAAGAGACCAAGCTTGAAATGACTGTATGTAGAGACATGGCTCATACCTGCAAATAAATATACATTCAACTTGAATTTTATTTCCCACAACTTTTATTCAATGTGGAGATCATTTTATAGAAATAACTCTAAAAATTGAAATTAAAACTAATTTAAAATATCATAAATTTGCCAATGTATCTGAAAGTTTAATTTCAACACGTAGAACTTCCTACAAGTACAACATTTGTTTCTAATAATGAGAACAGATTGTATTTGAAATAGTAAACATGATCATCTTAAGAACAGAAGCCTATTTTAGTATCTAACCAGTGGATTTAGGTGCAGCTACACCACAACCTGTGATGCTGTCAGAGATAGGTGATTTAATATCTGCGCACTAGTAAAACATAACTGTGACACCTCGAGTTGTTTCAACTCGCCATGTTGGCTTCCAGCTCATGTTGCACCATCTGTCAGACTCTAAGTCTAAATGATGAGATCCAGATAAACATGATAAAGCCTGGAGTCACTTCCAGCACAAGCCAGAGGCAATGCAAGACCAATGAGGAAAAAGATATGATGACATTAAGCAAGATATACTCCAAAACCACAAACCACATGGTATTTTTATGTGTTCGAAACGGCAAACAAAATTTGATTCGGGGGAAATTTCCTCTCAGATGCAAAATAAACTTTAAATCAGTTTTGGTCACTTACGGTGCCTGACATCACAATCATGTAAAAATAAAAAAAATTTAAAAATCACAAGTTTTCTGAAACTAGAAGCTGTGATTGGAAATTTGAATGTATTCTTTAAAAATACAAATAATAATTTTGGATTTCTATGAGCTGGGCTAAAATCTTTATAGCATACTTAAGTGTTAGGAAGAAAATTTATTTTAACGCAGGTAAAAATCATCTCTGATATGTGAGGAGGAGGAGATTTGCTTTGGAGCAGAGCCCAGAGATGTCCTGCAGGAGCGTGGATCAGCTGTCTGATTTATGATGGTTTATCTGCTGACTGATGAAGCCTCCTCTCCGTCTTTCTGTCTGCTGTTGTGAAAGAGTTCCTGCGTTATGATTCACTTCTCTTGCTGGCAGCAGGACTCACGTCGCTGCGACAACCTGATGACAAACACCGACTGTGGCTCCTGACAGGAGGAGGAGGCGGAGCTGACTAAGTATCGATTCACTCCTTCAAACAGCCACCAAAAACTGAGCCGAGCAAAGCAGCAGCACAAGGTTGCAGGTGCAAATCTTACCAGTTTTTCAAATGGGCTGCTTTGGTTGCCTGGGCTGCCTGATATGCATGTTTTTGGAGGGTGGGAGGAAACTAGAGTACCTGGAGAAAACCCACGCAGACATGGGGAGAATGCCAGTTTTCAAAGCCTCGTCCCCACCTGGGACATGAACCCTCGACCTTTTTGCTGTGAGGCCACTGTGCTACCCACTGCACCACCATGCCACCTTCATCCGCTCATTGATCCTCGAATTCTTCATCTATAAACTTATTTCTTCAACTTTTTATGAATAAAATTATTTATTTATTTTCATTCATTTAATATACTATATTTATTATTAATTTGTTCATCTATTAACATATTCATTTTTGCAACCATTTTAAATCATTCATTAATTTTTGTCCTTTATTTATTTAGTCCCCACATCAAAGAGTTTTTTCACTCGATTTTATGTATTCAGGTTTTTGTTCCATTTTGCTGCCATTTTTGTTTTTGAAATTATCAAGCATTTGTTCAGTGTTTGCTTTTTTTAATGTTTTTTCTTTTATAATTCATTGAATATTCAATAAATCTTTTAAAAATAAATTTACGATTTCGCTTCCGGTCGGAGGAGTATGTAGTCGCGTTTTTCTCCTGTCCTGCACTGCATTTGCTCTTTTACCCACAAAACCACATTTTTTACTGGACTTTCTGCATTGAGTGTATTTTTTGTTACTTTTCTTCCGAAGAATTCTCTTTTTTTTTACCCCAGCCATCATGTCTAAACCTAAATCCTCTAAAAAAACCTCTGAGATGGAAGCTGATGCGCCGCTTAGCAGGGCCGACATTATAGCTCTGCTAGCTGATCACCGAGCAGCGCTTATGGCGGAGCTAAAAGCCACTTTTCTTGACACGATGAACAGCAAACTGGACGCGCTCCAGAAGGAATCAGACAGACACGAGGGCATCGAGGGTCCCCAGCCGTCCAAATTTTTTGCTCAACTACTTCAAGATGCCTTTGGTCCGGAAATTTTTCCTACTCCGCCTGAGTTGGACCGAGCCCATCGCAGCTTAGCTCTCAAACCGGGCCCCGGGGGAAGACCACGGCCTGTCATCATTCGTTTTCACCGGTACCAAAATAAAGAGCTGCTGATCCGAGAAGCCAGAAAGCGGAGAGAGGTGAAGTACCAGGATAAGGCGTTCAGGGTGTACGAGGACTACAGCCCTGAAGTGATGGAGCAGAGAAAAGTCTTTAAAGCTGTTATGTCCGACATGTATAAGAGGGGCTTCCGGCCAGCTCTGCTCTATCCAGCACGGTTGAGAATCATCAAACCAGACGGTACGCGGGTCATGTTCGGTTCTGTGGCCGAGGCTGAGAAGTTTGTGGAAGAAGCTGGATGACTTTAAACGGACTACTTTAAGGTGACGTATGGGGAAGTCCCTGTGCTAAATCATTCAGTAGATCCATGTTCAGAGGTTACTATGGGTAGCTTAAAAATGCACTTTGTGACATGAAGGTTTTTTTTCTTTTTTCTGTTTGTTCATTACAGACATATTTACATAGATATCCTTTTTTTTTTTTGGTTTTGTGTGTTTTATATTACATTCTATTTGACTAGTTATGCATTTGTAGTGGAGGTGGGTTTAATTTAGTATGGAAGGTTTGTCTTTAGATAAGGTAAGTGTGCTGTGTTTATTTACAGCTAGTTTCACCTGGTGGTTTGGGGTTTTTTCGGGCCTGGGGTGCGGGTGGGAAGGGGTTTTTTGGGGGGTTTTGCTGCCAGTGCTACCACTTAATAATACTGCTCTTTGCTTTACTTTTCTCTGTCAGTCAGGATACAAACCATTTTCTAAAACGTTCTTCAGTATGTTTGGTGATCATTTATTCCATTTTTGGCAACACAAACTGTGATGACTGGTTCCATTAACATTGTCACCTGGAATGTAAAGGGCTTAAACCACCCTGTTAAGAGGAAAAAGGCTCTGACACACTTAAAAAACATGGCTGCAGATGTAATTTTCCTCCAAGAAACCCATCTCAAAATCTCAGACCATAAATGGTTAAAATGTGGGTGGGTGGGGCAGCTTTTTCACTCTACCTTTCAGGGGAAGGCTAGAGGGACTGTAATATTGATAAGGAAAAACATTTCCTTTACCTGTTCGTCTGTCCTTGCTGATCCAGCCGGCAGGTACATCATAGTCACTGGTTCACTGTATAATATTGATGTCATTCTGGTCAATATCTATGCCCCCAATTGCGATGATCCCCCTTTCTTTTCACGTGTTTTTGGGCAGATACCATGCCTTAATACGCATTTGCCCATTATGGGAGGAGATTTTAATTTATGCCTGAACCCTGGGCTGGACAGATCATCTGTGAGACCTGGATACTCTCCACCTAAGTCTGTTACGTATGTACAATCATTCCTCTCCACTTATGGTGTTTTAGACATCTGGCGTTTTTTGCACCCACAGGATAAGCAGTACTCTTTCTTTTCCAATCCGCATCAATCCTATAGCAGGATTGACTACTTCTTCACAGATAATAAACTGACTCCCAATGTACAGCTATGCAACTATCAACCAATAGTAATATCGGATCATGCTCCGCTGGTGTTAAAATTGTCTATACCTGCCTCCTCTCTCCCCAGAAGATTCTGGAGATTTAACTCTCTTTTACTGAGTGACGAAAAATTCCTTGATTTCATTTCAGACCAAATTTCTCTGTTCCTGGAATTTAATTTAACAGCTGAAGTTTCAATTGCTACTGTTTGGGAGGCTCTCAAGGCCTACCTTAGAGGTCAGGTGATATCATTCACGACTAAAAAGAAACGTGACTCGCTTGCGAGTCAGAAAGATTTGGAAAAACAAATTGCTGATGTGGATCAAAAGCACTCTCAAAATCCTACTCCAGATTTATATAAAGAACGTCTGAAACTTAGTGCTGAGTATGATAGGCTTACCTCACAATCTATTGAATATTTACTGTTGAAAAATCGAAGTAACATATATGAACATGGGGATAAGGCAGGTGAGGTACTTGCAAGACAACTGAAAAGTTCAAGGGCCAAGCATGCTATTCACGGGATTGCTGGACAAGATGACACCATGTTGACTGATCAGCAGGCAATAAACGATGCTTTTCAATCATATTACAAGAAATTATATAACTCTGATAATATGTGCAATTCTGACCTTCTTTCTGAATTCTTTAGAGACCTACCAGTACCTACCTTGAGTCCTGATGAAGTTTTAAAGTTGAATGCACCTATACAACAGCAGGAGGTCCTGGAAGCAATTAGGGCTTTGCACCCACACAAATCACCAGGTCCCGATGGTCTGCCAAGTGAGTTCTATTCAGCTTTTGCTGAAAAACTAGCCCCTTTGATGACAACAATGTTTGCGGACTCTCTTTGTAAAGGTATGCTCCCTAATAGTTTAAATCAAGCATGTATTACTCTACTCCCTAAAAAAGATAAGAACCTCTCAGAGTGTGGGTCTTATAGACCAATTTCATTGTTGAATTGCGATTATAAGATCCTGGCTGAAGTTCTTGCCCGTCGGCTTGAAACTGTCCTTCCTAGTTTGGTTTCCTGTGACCAATCTGGTTTTGTTAAAGACCGTCATTCATTTTTCAGTGTTCGACGATTATTTAATATTTTATATACCCCCAGTGAGACTGAATCTGAATGCCTTCTCTCTTTGGATGCAGAGAAGGCATTCGATCGGATTGAGTGGAAATATCTCTTTGAGACTTTGCACAAATTTGGGGTTGGGGGATCCTTTCTGTCATGGGTTAAGCTTTTATATGCTTCTCCTTCTGCTATGGTTCTCACTAACAACACCTACTCCAAACCTTTTAGTTTACACCGAGGCACACGGCAGGGATGCCCCCTCAGTCCGCTACTTTTTGTGTTGGCCATGGAACCCCTAGCAATTACAATCAGAAATAGTAATTCCATCCATGGCATTTCAAGGTGGGGGACGGAACACAAGCTGGCTCTCTATGCAGACGACCTCCTGCTGTTTGTATCCTAGGTTGAAAACACTATCCCTCATATTTTGGAGCTTCTTGGTAGGTTTGGACCTGTGTCAGGTTATAAAATAAATTTGCAGAAAAGTGAGTTACTGCCGTTGAATATGTCGGAGTTAGTCATGAGAGAGATTGCTCTCCCATTTAAGATAGCGAGAGATAGCTTTGTTTATCTTGGGGTAACTGTAACAAAACAATTTCATAATCTTTTCAAAGAAAACTTTGATAAACTACTGGTGACAACACAACAAGAACTAGCAAAATGGTCTCCCCTCTACCTGTCACTAGTTGGGAGAGTCAATGTGATTAAAATGTCTGTATTGCCAAGATTTTTCTCTTTCAGAATCTTCCTGTATATATACCAAACAGTTACTTTAAAAAACTTAATTCCATTATTTCAGTATTTCTATGGAGCGGCAAACAGCCACGGTTGCGTAGTGAACATCTGCAGAAAACAAAGCAGCACGGTGGGTTTTCACTTCCAAATTTTCGTTATTATTATTGGGCTGCTAATCTCTTTTGTATGACCTACTGGGCGCATTACTCCGCTGAGGTAGGTCCACCATGGGTGGAGATGGAGAAACTCTCTTCTGGAGTGGGGTTGTTGCCATCAGTAATCGGTGCATCACTTCCACTATCTAAATCTCACACCGTTAATAACTCTGTGGTTCATAACTCGATTAAAATTTGCCATCAATTCAGAAAACATTTTGGCTATTCCGGAATGAGTCTGCACATTTCAATAGCTTCCAATAAATTTTTTCCACCATCTCTGCTAGATGCTACATTTCAAAATTGGCAGCAATGGGGCTTGAAATCATTTGATGATTTATATTTTAATAATCAATTTGCCTCTTTTCAGCAACTTATTGATAAATACAAGGTTCCTCAATCACATTTTTTTTCGATATTTACAAGTACGTCATTTCATCACGACCTCCACCCCAGGGTTCCCAAACAAACCTCCTAAAAGTATTTTGGATAATATCTTGACCTTCAATCCTACTCGTAAGAAATCCGTATCTAGAATCCTTGGAATGATTTCGGCAATAAATTCTCCCTCAACACTAACCCTTAAAGCTCATTGGGAGCAGGAGCTTAGAATAAGTATTAATGAAACAGACTGGGACAATAGTATGAAAAAAATCAACTCGTCCTCAATGTGTGCAAGGCATTGTCTGTTACAATTTAAGGTTGTGCATCGTGCTCACCTCAGTAAAACCAAGTTGGCGCAAATGTATCCACAGATTGATCCTTTGTGTAACAGGTGCAAAAATTCAGAAGGCACATTAATCCATACTTTCTGGTTCTGCCCAAGAATACAGTGCTTTTGGGGAGATATTTGTGGGGCACTTAGCTGTATCTTGGGAATCAAATTAAATCTAAATCCACTCATGTTTTTGTTTGGTATCAACAGTGAGTCTCTGCCATTGCCGAGCGGTGGTCAGAGGATCATTGCGTTTACAACTATGCTAGCCCGACGTCTCGTACTCCTTAGGTGGAGGGATGCTGCCTCGCCCACCTTATCACATTGGATCAGAGATGTGCTTTACCATCTCAAATTAGAGAAGACAAGATACACGCTGAGAAAATCGGAGCATAAATTTTACAGGGTTTGGAGGCCTTTCTTAAATTACTTCAACCTACCATCCACAGTTGTGTCAGAGTGAGGCCCGCTTTCCTCTTTTCATTTTCTTTTTCACTCAATATAAAAAAATAAATCTGTTTTTCTCTACATGTACATAGCTCTTTACCTGTCAGGTTTAATTTGTCGCTTTTTTTTGTGTGTTTGCTATTTGTATATATACATAGGTGTGTATATATGCATAATTTTCACTTTACTGAGATTCTGACTGACTATATTTTTTCCTGTTTCTCTATGTCTCTTTTTTTTTATTATTGTTTATCTACTAAACTTATATTCTGTGTGGAATTGGCAGTGGGAGGGGTGGGGGGATTATTATTATGTACTTTTTTTTTTTTCTTTTTTTCTTACTTGTGTGTATTGTTTCTGGAATCAAAATCAATAAATATATAAAACACAAAAAAATAAATTTACTTGATTTTTTTAAATATTCATTGTAAGATTCTTTGTTTGTCCATAAAGGTTCGTTTCATCTTCTGAACCGCTTATCTTTAATAGGGTCGCAGGGGTGCTGGAGCCTATCCCGGCTGATTTCAGGCAAGAGGCAGGGTAAGCCCTGAACAGTTTGCCAGTCTGTTGCGGGGCCACACAGATTCCGAGGGGCAATTTTGCAGCGGCCAACCAATGTAACTTGCATGTTTATGGACAGTTGGAGGAAACTGGAATACCCGACGTATACATGGAGAGAACATGCAAACTCCACACAGAAAGGCCAGTGTTTCAAGCCTTGCCCCAATCCCGGACTCAAACCCTGACCTTCTTGCTGTGAGGCCACTGTGCTAACCACTGCACCACCGTGCAGCCCCGTAAAAATGTTCACTGTATAAATGACAAATTTCTTCACTTGTCAAGGATTCAGGTCTGCTCATTGGTTCATGGTTTACAGATCAAATATTCTCTCATTTATTCTTTAGATTTTGCTATTTAACATTAACATTTTTTATACCAAACTGAAATCAATATGCATATTACAAATTTGAGGTTTTCTTTAGACTGATCACAAAAAAATCTTTTTATTATTTGTTCAACACCTAAAATACTCAGGTTAGCAAATTCCCACGCTGTTCCCCTCAATGCCCCTTCATGTGTACCTGTGTCTCGGTCAGGCACAGTCCGCTGGCCAACTGCTTCCTTTCTGCTCCAACTACGTAGTGATTTTTCTCAAAAGCTCGTTCCAGACGAAGGAGCTGAGAGGGTGAGAACGCCGTTCGGATCCGTTTGGGTTTCCTGGAAAATGGACCGTGGAGAAGCAGGTTCTCTGGACTGTGGTCCTCTCCTAAAAACACAAACACACACACTTTTCACTATTTTTTGCCTGACAAAGGTGAAACATGATGGATTTTCTTTCTAACCCAAGAAAAAACACCTCTGACTTGTTTGAGAATAACTCTCAGCAGGACTTTATGAAAGGAGATATTTTTTTGTTTCAGACAGGATTGGGACAATGACAGAGTTCTGGGGCTCCCGGTATGTTTCTGACCCTCAACAATAGAAAAAGGTGATGTTTCCTCTCGCTGGCTGGTGTTTGAGCTGCTCATCCTTCACATCATGTTTTAACAACAGTGTGCGTGTTTGCTCAGCTAATCTGAGCAAACAACTTGTCTGTTTGATATTTGCATGTGAATCTTCAGTCAAACCACAAACTGGAGTCCCACCTGCGTTCACCGCTGGAGGAGAGAAAACACCACCTTCTAAATCTCATCTGCAAACATTTGGCTTTCATCTCCATTTACTTACCTATAAACCATGTGAATAAAAACATTAACCAAAAAACATTGAACCTTTCCTGTTTGTTTAGACACTTTTCTAAGTTTCTGCTCTCAGTTTTAAATACTTATTTCAAATTCAAGCAACAACTAATTTCTTGACCAAAGTTAAAGATTCCAGGGGTGGCTCTAAGATCTGTATGACGAGGAGGCCAATAGGAATCAAAGAGCTGAAACAAGACTTTTCCATTTTTACTGAATCTTCTGTCTTGTTTATTCATTTCTGAGGTGACGTGAGATGCCTGAAAGGTCTAAACTTTACTAAACGATTTTGGAAATTGTACCATTTTGAGCGGCTATTAGAATAAAAAGTATGACTATCATCGCTGAACAGATCCAGTTCAGACATTCAATTTAATCGGGTATTCTTTAAATAGCACAGCATCACAATAAAGTAATCTCAAATGGTTTTACACACACTCATGAGTGTTACACAGTCAGACTTAACTAAACCAATACAAGCCAAAACATCCTGGATCTTTGATTGTCTTTTTCCTTTAAGAAAACTTCCAAAAACCCAATTACAAGGAGGAACTTTACAAAGAATCAGTTGAAGATGTGAAATTCACACTGTAGACAGGCAGAATGAATGCAGTGTGATTTAGTGTATATCATACTTCAAATTTAGAAGTATAATATTTCCAAACATCATAATACTTCCAAAGTATGATACTTCCAAATACCATATCAGATGGGCTTCATCCAGATGGATGACGAATGAGTCACTTCTTTTTTCAATAATCAACAAAAAGATTTCATTTGAGACAAACTACGACTGAGGTGATTTAAAGACGTTCCATTATTTTTGTCAATGCAAATTGCGTTCAAAATGAGGTCAAACTGATTGAAAAGGAAGGTTGAATCGTTCATTTAGAACATCATACAATGTCATGTATTTGTTGTATTCACATACACCAAAACATTGGGGCTGCATGTGGCACAGTGTTTACCACAGTGGCCGAACAGCAAGAAGGTCTGGGGTTCAAGTTCCAGAGTGGGGGACGAGGCTTGAAACACTGGCCTTGTATGCAAGGGTTTTCTACCTGTCCTCCTATTTCCTCCTATCCTCCAAAAACATGCATGTTAGGTTAATTGGCCGCTAAGACATTGACCCTAGGAATGAGTGTGTGTGTGTGTGTGTGTGTGGATGGATGTGTGTGTCCCTGCAACATACTGGTGACCTGTTTGGGGTGTATCCTGACTGTCATCTGAAAGCACCTCTTAAAGTGAAAAAAAATGAGTAAACAGAACAAAAACAAAAAATTGACATTGAGACTGAAAAAAGGTGTCAATAAAATAAGAAAATCATCGATTACAGAATGGTGGCTAATTATTTTGAAGCTAAGCAATTAAAGTTTTTAAAAACAAAATATAAGATTGACTGGGCATTTTAATAAGTATTACGACGTTTTACCTCTTACTTTGATTGATAACAAAAACGTTGAACCAGCGTAACAAAGGACTGAAAGTCAAAGCTAAAGCGGCTAAAGCTTTGAAGCTAACCGAGAGTATTTCCATAAAAGACGTTTCTCCAAAGCTTTTTATCTTTAAATTTGATTTTTTTTTTGTTTTGGTTTGTCTAATTTTCCTGAGGTGTTCGAGCAAAGTGGCAATCACAGGTTGGAAAACACATAGCTAATTTGTTTAGAAGACGAAGCGGTTAAAGAAACGCGAGCGAGCGTGACGCCGAAACGGTTTTTCTTTGTGACATTGGTCCAAACCGACACGCAGCTTATGCTTTATTTTTTTCACTGTTTATTAAAATCTCACGTAAATCTTTCAATACATTTTACATAAAAACAAATTTACGCTCGGCTGCTTTCTGAATAGTCTAAAGAAGTTGCCGCCAATGACACGCTTCACGCAAAAGAGCGGGCTCCACGCCGGCCTTGGGAGTACAACGCATCCTCACGCCTTTTATCCTGCGTTAGCATCTCTAAAGTCTTATTCATATGCAAAATAATGGCCGGTATGGTTTGCAAATATTTTTATGGCCATCTTTTGATGCTTTAATGTAGCGTAACGAAAGGTGGATGACATCGATGCCACACAAAAACAAAAATTTTACAGTCCAGTCTTAGAAAATGCTCGAATAAAACTTAGATAGTTCTAGTTTTCTAGTTTTCAAAATCCTTTCAGCAAAAACAATGAACACACAATCGGGTTTTTGCTGTTTTGAGGATGTTTGGCTATTAAAAAACATAGTCCTTTGTGATATTAAAAAAAAAATCCAAGTGCAATAGTTTTGCAAATTTGGCAAAATCTCTACAAAATGAGCAAAGTTTTTTTTAGATAGTTTAACTAAAGAATAAAAAGTATAAACTTGTTTGTTGAAAGTCTGCCAACAATGGCAAAAAATAATCAAACTTTCTCATGAACTTGCGAACAATCTGAAAAATTTCACTGGATTTAGTTTTAGAACTGAATCAAATCAGCTTTATTTGTTTTTTTGCCAGTTTTACCAAGACATCTGAAGGATACTGTGAGGTTCTCAGGTGTATCTTTAATCTATTTGTGTTTGTTTACGCTTGGTATAACTATACAAAGAATTTGAGTGTGTCGAGTTACCTTTTAGAATCATTCCCTTGGCATTTAATCTAATTCACAAATTGGCAGAGATGAGTCAAAGTTTGTCATTATCAGCTTGTCTCATTTTCAGTTGACAGTTTGAATACCTTTTAAATATCAATCATTACTCTGATCATTCTAGATAGTCAGGTATTATGAAAACACCCTCAACTTGGGAAGACTCTACATCTCCCAATTTTGTTGAATTGAATGCAACAGTTAAAAGTTAGTGGGAAAGTTTGGAAAAGCTCAATTTAAACATCTCAAAGAAGGACATGTTATTGGTTCAGTGATGAAGATAAATAAATAAATAAATAAATAAATGAATTAGTGATTAAGTGATTTTAATTAATTTATTTCTATAATTTGGTCAGTAATGTTCACATGTTTTGAGTTCAATCAGTTGGACATAAGATCTAACCAGACTAATCCATTGTCGGTCGTCCAATCTTATCTCACAAAATAATCTTCATGTGTCACATCTGCAGAAAAATTCAGGCAAAAACAGTGACTTTCAACTTGTAAATTTTGAATTAAAGCTGAATTTATCACTTTTTTTTAAATTATTCATCTTTTCTCCTACTTTACAAAGTAAAAAAGTTGCATCCAGTCATAGAAAAGTAAAAGATGACAGTCACTTTTTAAATATTTCCAGTTTCAGAGGAAAAATTGACAAAAGAGTTGTTCTTTTCTTCCTTAGACTCCAAGAACACTAAATTATACGAAGTTTTCTACTCGATGTCTTAAAACCAATCTAACCGGCCTGGCGTTGCCATGTGTCTTGATGCTAACATTGATCAGACACAAAACAAGTAAGACAGTTCACATTTTGAGTTCAGGTTCACCTCACTGTGATGAACAGATGAACCTGAATGCAACACAAGCTTAACTCAAAATTACTTAGAGATCACATTACACTCCTAATTTAAACACACACTTCGATGTGTCAAAAATCTTTTTCATTCATGAGCCGAACATAGGATCGGTCTTCTTTTTTTAACTCTACAGATCAGTAAAGGGTTTCATTCCTGATTCATGTGGAGAAAGAAAACAGATTTCAAAATTAGATGAAGAATCATGTATTCTAGACACATTTTGTTTTCTCTAAATGACAAAGTAATTTACTAAAATTTTAAAGACGTAAAAGTTTAATTTCAAATCAAAATACCTCAAGATAATTTCACATATTCATCCAAATTTCAGCCATTCATTCAACCACTCTTAATTATTTAATTTAAATAATTTATCTTTTAAAGGAATGTCCCCTTTCTTTATAGTGAGTCAACCCTTTAAAAAAGATGGGCGATTTTATTCTTTAAAGGATCAATAATGATCAGCAGATTGAAGCAATAAAATTTAAATTCTAAAGGGATAAATTCTAAAGACTCTAGAAAAAAATAGCAAAAAATATTTGGTCAGTTAGCTTTTAAATGTTATAAGTTTTTGAGAAAATATTAATTTAAAAAATTGAATAATAGTAACTACGGTAAGTCCAAATATAACATGTTGTCTTTAAACCTTGATGGAAAAGATTTTTTTTAGAAAGATGCATCATCAGCCGAATCTATGTTGAGAACTGGGTGAGCAACATATGAGTAAAATGTTCCAGGTTTTCTGTCTGAGGTCGATCATTAAACCACCTGGACGAGTCTGAGTTACACATCACCTTACACCTCTCTACATGTTAAACGGAAAAAAATAATTATGATTAAAATGACTTTTCCCTAACCTGAGTACTTTTTTTGTTTAAAAAAAAGAACGTCTTTTCACTGTTGATTCACAACAACTTTGGATTTACTTACTTTTTAAAGAAAAAAATTTTTTCCTCCTGTGAATTAAATATACAAAGCGAAGAAAATCCCCATCTAAAAAAAACACCATGACATTGCAGTTTAAAAGAATGGATTTGGTTTGTAATTGGTTCTTGTTTTAACATTGAAATGCAGGTGAAATCCATCGCATTTTATAACATTTCTTGCTCTCATGAAACCTCATGAAAGGACGTTTCCAAACTAAACAAATGTCTGTACAGGAATCAGGCCTCTATTCTTTGTGTCGATAGACATCAACGAACCTTCGAGAATTTATTCACTGTGTTAAGTAATAAATATATAAATAACAAAATATGTCCTTTTAGAACGTCTTAAACCAAAGAAGCCATGATTGTTTCCAGGAACTAGAACTTGTGTTCCTCTGAGTTTTACAGAACAACACAAAAGAACCCAGATCAAGTAAATCAAGAGTTAAATGTTTCCTAAACAACGCTCTCAGTCTGGATTTCTGGACATTAGAGCAGAAAAATGTACCGAGTGTTTGAAAGAAAAAGAGTTCAGGAGAACTACGAGTTACAACTGTATTTCTGTTGTTATAAGGTTTTGTTTTTTTTTTTTCTTCAATAGGGCCTCATTTGCCTCTTGATTGTTGGAGGCAGATTCCCAACCAGACCTGGTCAGATCATTTCAGCACTTAGAACACATTTTAAAGTTGATTTGAAATAAAGCAAATGAGATCATGTATTAATGTGTCAAACAGAAACTTCATTAAGTTGTAGTTTTCCAGTCTTTAACTTTTGTATTTAGAAAACTTTCTATAAAATATCAGTGGTTTGACTTTGAATTTATTTTCTGAACTGATTTTATTTAAAAGTAATGTATTAATAAAGTCTGTTGGGATTTAATGTTTGAAGTATAATAAAAATAAAATGTATGTTAAAGATTTAAAAAACTTATTTTGCCAGTTTAAAAAAACTATGTAATTCATGTTATTTTTATTTGAAAAAAATCATTCATAGAAACCTTTACATTTTTAGAAGAAGTTTGTATGCATGTGTGTGTTTGAGTGGATCCACGAGTGTCAGTAGGTGGAGAGATTATTTTCTCAGAACCTGAGTTTTGAATCTCTGCTGGTGTTTCAAAAGGCCTCAGATTACAGTCACACACTCTAATTCTCAATCCACCTCTACAAATAGTCCTTGCACCTGATTGCAGCATCGACACCAAACTTTTCACAAGTTTTTTTATCTAAATGTTTTGAAACATTTGCTGAAGTGAAACAGAATTTCTGTTTTATGACAAAAATTCAAATAATAAAATCAATTAGTTTCTATTAAAATCCTGGTGAACAGAAATCATATGAAGAAAGAATATTTAACACATTTAAAAAAAGACATTTTCTTCATACGTCTATTTAAGTCTAAATCAAAAAATGAATTTTTAGAGAAATCCAATCTCAACCTAAAAAAAGTCATCTTTACACATCATGTTTAATAACGAGAATGAACTCAAAGTTGTGTCTGGTGTGAATAAATCATCTTTATCACTAAATGTTTCTCTTCAGGATGAATCATTTATCTTCTGACATGTTCAAAACAAAGTTTTTCCGTTCTTAAAACAGATGAACAGACTTGTCATCAGGATGAACATCATTAGGTTTGACTCAGTTGTCTGATCATCGTCTACTCACACTTTCCTTCCCACAACTCAACAGAAATCAAACCGAATTTTGCCTGTCATTTTAATCCACACGCGTTTACACACTATAACTTCTCCCCCCTTAATCGATCACACTAAAAGTTTTGGTGCAGAGAAATTTGAAAAAAATTGTCCCAAATTATGTCATTTAACCCAAAATTAAATGATTACTTTTTATTAAAACAAACCGTTAAATTGATTAGTCATTATAAGAAATCCATTCAAGAGGAAAAAAAAAATCTATTGTGGAGAGTTTTACACTTTTTTACTGAATTTGAAATGTTTTTATTTGAGACTTCTATATTATCCTGTCAGAAACACGTCCTATTTCTAAGAAAAGAAGTATTTTTTATAGTTTATATTGAACAACCGATAATAATCTTACACAGCAGCTTCTGTTTTGATGTTTTTAATTAGCTAATCTATTAAAATCTCATGTTTTGTGCTTCTTTATTATTCAAATTATTCAAATAAAACTTCAACTTATCTGATTGTAAATTCATAAAGAAGTTATCTGCAGCTAAGAAATAAATGTTAAAGATCAAACATGTCCACATCCAAAACTGTGCACTTGTGACGTCTGTAAACTTAGTCAAACTTTTTACTTTAATTTCAAATATGTGTGTGTATGTGTATGCATTGGTAAAAGGTGAGATCAGTCTTGTCGTTCAGCAAAAAACGCACACTTTAAAATTGTAAAAATTATAATTTTCTTTTTTTATCTGTTCAAATTCATCCAAACATTTATTTTATTTCAAACAAAAAATTAGTTGGTTATTTTCTCATTTGTATAAAATGATTTTTTCTGTGTTTTTTCATTTATTTTTAAACTCAAGATATTTTTATATCCTTTGTTTTGACTTTTTAATTGTTTGTTTGTTTTCCAAAACTATAAGTCAAACTTTTATTTGAAATATTTATTTTTATTATTCATTTAGTTTTCAACCAAAAAGAAGATCAACAGTTTGGGTGTTACATTTTAATTCATTTAATTTGCTAAATAATAAAATTTCAATTCAGTAAATAAATGGTCAATTTGTTTGATGGAGATAAAATAAAACTTTTAAAAAAGCAACAGAATTTAAGACATTTATTTGATGAAAATGATATTAAGCTTTTTATGTTCTTCTATATTTAAAATTAAATAAAAATAGAGAGAAATATGATTATAAGATAAAACTATATGTTTAAAAAAATGCTTTGAATTGTTTTTTTCTGGGTCATAGAATGATGAAAATAACAGATTGAAGCCTCTGCATTATTTTTAGATTTATATTTAAAATCTGATCAAGGTTAGAGTTTATTTTTATTTTCTCACAATCCTAAAAACAAAAGTCCAAAATCAGTCAAAATGTTTTTTTTAATTATTTGTTACTGTATTTTCCTTCTAATTTAAAATATAAGTGTGCACACAAAACAGAAAATTAGATTTTTGTTTTATGTTCATTTTAAAAATAAAATCTGAAACAAGTTAAATTCCTAGAGAACTCCACAAAATACTTGAACGTGTTTCTAAACGTGTTTCTAAATTATATGCATATTCAAATAAAAAAAAAAAAAACCCTATAAGACTGCAAGAGAGAAAAAAAATCTGAAGCAACTGGAAGAAAATCGTATTAAATAAATTCAGTCCAGATTGTGTTTTGTTTGATTTAAAAATTGTTTTAATAAGTAAATTTAATTTCTCTTTCAAATATTTTTTTGTTTGTTTGTTTTAGAGTTGAAAACATTTTTGAAAAATTTCCGTGACATAAAGATGATTTTAGATTATAATGTCCTTTTATATTTATTGTATTAAAACAATACAAAACAATACATTTTTTGTATTAAAACAATAAACACAGAAACCTTTATTGTTTTAAAACAAAAAACACAGGGTTATTTATTATTGTTTTATGATAAAATAATATTTACCTTAATAAACAATATTTACAATTATTATTGTTTTTACCATAAATAACAATAAATACCGGGCTATTAATTGTTTTAATATATTTAAAATGTTTTTAAACGTAAATTAGATGCAGAATTGAACCTGATTTAAAATTCACTGGAAAATAACTTAATGAGGAACTTTATTTATGATTAAAATAATCAAGAAATTATATTTAAAAAATTCTAATCTGCAGGGGATTAAAAATATTAAATCAGATCCTGGGACAAAGAGACTAACAGTGGACCACAGACCCCTGGCCTTACCCCATCTCATCGGCTCACCTTGGAAACGGTGTCCTAGGAAACGGTTCCGTAGGACCCAGGGGTAGAAGCTGAGGGCCTCCCGATGCTGCGGGCTGAAGAAGCTCTGCGGGGGGATCTGTAAAGGGTGTAGCGGTAACACACCGGGCCCCTGAGGGTGTGCACCGGGCTCCTGAAGCACCATGTCCGCTCCGGTAGAGAACAGAGTCCTACCGCTGTTACCCTGGAAACAGGAACCGAAGACCCCTGCAGCAGAAGCTGGATGCAAAGAGTCCGGGAAGCGGAGCGCTGTGGGTCGGATGGGCTCATCCCCGGGACCACCGCTCTTGCTGCCCGCATCCTTCCCAACCAGAGCCTCGATGGTGAAACATTTCTTATTGCTGCTGTGCTGGAACATTGTGAATTGAGATGATGAGAAGAAGTGAAGCTGAGGAGAAATTTGGTCCATTAAGTCCAGTTTGTTGGACTCCGAAAGCTCAGATTCCCAGTTTCTCCATTTCTCTCCACCAGAGTCCGTCCGTGCGTAAAAGCTCTGCGTAAAAGTTGCGCGTAAATCCTGACTTTCAGCACCTGGAAATCACTGTGATCCTCTCACCTGCGTCCAGGATGGTGTGTCTGCTTCCCGAAAAGAAAAAAAGATCGTAAACTTCTTGCGCTTACAGTGGCGCACAGGTTCTCCAGATGGAGCAGAGATGGAGCAGAGCTGGAGCAGAGATGGAGGGCTGCAGGTTCGAATCACTCAGTGTCTCCTTGCTTCTCTTGCCACCGCATGCTGGAGTGTGAAGAGTGCCCAGATTGTGAGTGTGTCACCAGTCTGCACGAGATCAGATACCTGCCCAGCCCAGAGGTGCGCAGCGCATGCGCAGACCCAGCTGTTCCAACAGCCATTTTGTTGCTAAAGGAGGAAGAATGTCAACAATGATGATGATGATGATGATGATGGAGATGATGATGAAGAACAAAACCAGAATTCATTAAAGGGATTAAATTAAATTTATTAATGATCAAAGTAATTTTTATTTTCACTTTTCTGTTGTTTTATTTGGAGTTTTGTTTGTTTGTTTGTTTCTGTGATTCTTTCTGCTTATTTTTAAACAACTTTAGCTAAATTTTAATTTTATTTTGTAACATTTTACAAAAATAAAATATTTATTTCTATATCAAGTCTGTTTGGATCTTATTTTATTTTTATTTCTTAGATTATTCAAACTTATTTTAAAAAACACAAGATTGCAGTGAATCAACTTTATTTTATGTTTATTTGTAATACTGATCAAATTAAAGTTGAGTTTATGAAGTTATTCTGATTAATACATTTGATTGATTAACTTATCTGCAAAAAAGTGTAAAAGTTTAGGATTTTTTTTTATTATTTACTGTCTAGAACTTTTTTTCTACAGTGTGTGAATCACTATTTATTTGTACAACTTTTGTCTTTTTATACATTTCTTTCTTGTTATTTCTTCAAGGTTTTTTTTTTATATTTTGTGAGTGTTTTTTTTTAAATGATTCCATTTTTATGTTTAGTCTTTTTTTATTATTATTTATGTTTTAAACTTACTTGAGTTTTAATTTATCTTAAAATATTTTTTTTTACTTCACATCCATCTCATCGATACCAGCTTCTCTTTTCCTCACACTTAAATTTGTCATGCCATTTGTTTCATCCACTTAAAAAAAAATTACATATAGTTTTACTTTTTTGACACAAAAAACAACTTTTTTTAAGCAGATTGAATAATTTGCCACCAATTATTTCAGCCCCTGCTTATTTAATTTGTCTCTAACCAAACATCTGATAAGCATTTCAGTTTTAACCAAATGAATTTAAAAAATTCTTTTAAATAATAAAAAAAAAAGTAATGAAATGTAATAAAAAGTAATAAATGTCTTGTTTAATCACTATAAACGTAGAAAAAACTTCCAGCAGAGTTTATCTTATTTAGGTTAGTTTGATTTATTTTTTATTATATTTGTTGTATTCATTTGATTTTACTTCGTATTTACTAAAAAAAAAAAAAAAAGACGTGCAAAAGTTAGTTTATGAGTTTTCTAAAGAAAAGATTGATGGTGTCATGGCTTTCTGTCATTTTCATGGCTTTTCTAAAACCTGTTCTGGTTTTATTGTTTCTTAGAGATTTTTTTCTTTATGGTTTTATGGTCTTCCATAGATTTAATGCTTTGAAATAATTAACTAGTCATTTCTTATAATGTTCTTCAACAAGTTTTATATGATTGATCAGCAATACTTACTAAAAGATTTAGTCTCTGAACAAGTCTTTGAATCAGACATTTCTTTTGGTATTTTGTAACATGTGGTGGCTGATTTTATTTTTAACTGAGAAAACATATTTTAAGAAACTGTGATTTTTGCACGCCTGAAAAATTTAGTTCAGAAAAGCTCTAATTAAATAAAGTTTAAGCGGGTGTTGCCATTTTGTTAAAAAAAAAATCCAATTTACGTGGTACATTGGATAACACAGTGGCCTCACAGCTAGTAGGTCGGGGGCTGAGGCTTGAAACGCTTGCCTTTCTGTTTGGAGTTTGCATGTTCTCCCTGTGTACGTGTGGGTTTTTTCAGAGTATTCTGGTTTCCTCCCACTCTCTATAAACATGCATGTTAGGTTGACTGGCTCCTGGGAAATTGCCCCTTGGTATGAGTGTGTGTGGCCCTGCGATAGACTGGCGACCTGTTAGAGGTGTACTCGGCCTTTCGCCTTAAATTAGCCAGGATGGGCTCCAGCGTTCCACGCAACACTCTTAGGGATGAGCAGTTCAGAAGATGAATGAAATTCTATTTACATTTTCTGTTATTTTTATTTCCAATTTTCATTGCAGTTGCCTGTTCATAGCATGTTGGATTGTTACCCAAAAATTTTTAAACAAGTTTTGAATGTGAAAAGAGACTCGAAATATATTGCAAAAAAATGCAAAGAGACTAGATCATGAGAAAAGCAAATAGTTTTAAAGCTTGAACAGATGTCGATTAGCCCTGGAGAGGATTGTTGTTTCATTCTTTCCTTTAAAAAGTAACAATATAGATGTGTAGGAGTAAAAAGACAGGAGAGAGTTTAGCACCAGGAAAGTCCTACCATCATGACGGAGGAAATTATTGGTTGGCCTGCAAATGTCTTTATCAATATGACCTCCAGACAGCCAGGGGCGCTGCTGCACACAGTCATTACACACATCAGCTGTCAGAAACATTTCTACAAACCAGAAGCGCTATCTTGGTCAGACTTGGGTACTTGGTTAAATCCTGAAAGCCCAAAACTGACCGGTCCGGAGCAGCTTAGAGACCTGCAGGACAAATGCCAGCCTATTCAAGAGCCTCTAATTGTGGCCTGGGAAGCCCTACAAAGACCCCCTGCCTCCAATTCCAATGGGCCATCCTGCAGTGGTCCGTGTGAACCACAGAGCCTTTTTTCCTCCCCATGCTGCCTCAGTATGCCAATCTCCTCTCTCCTCCACTCCCCTCCTGTCCCTCCGGTTAATTAATAGGCCTTACTGGCAGATTTGGATCCAGCTCGGCTTTGATTGAAGGCAGCCATTAGCATCTATTAATTTTGCCTCTGGCGTTCTATGGTGCGACCTGAAAGGAGGAATTAAGTGGTGTGAGTCATTGTGAGGCTGAGTTAAAGTGTGATTATTGTCGAGCAGCCTGGAGCCGCAACTAACTGCTGCTAAGCCCTCTTGAAAGTGAAGGGGCGACTCCTCTCATTAGAGTCCAACAAGGGAAAGATATTAACAGGAAATAGCTGCAAATGTCTTTCTTCCACTTTTAATCTCTTTGGCGTCCACGTGAAAAGGGCACTTGAAAATGTGAATAGAAAGGGGGGCCAGGAGCACGAGCACAGCGGCTGCCATGATCCAGATGGACGTCACCTCATCTGGAGATTTCTCAGATAAACTCCATTACTCTTCTAGATGGGTCCTTTCGGTTGCAGGATTACAGAGAGGGACATTTGATCGGGATCTGTACTAGGACCATGTCCTCTCTGGCAAACGAGAGTAAAGTAGTCTGCAGTTCAGACCAAAGGGATTCTTAACGTCCCAGCCAAAAAACTATTAGTCAAAGACTCCATTTGATTAAAAATCCTGGTATAAACAAGCACAATTACATTCTCTAGTTTTAGTGTCGAGAGGAGCCAGATGGAGTGTTTCGGGCATCTGGTCAGGATGCCCCCCGAGCGCCTCGCTGGTGAGGTGTTTTGGGCACGTTCCATTGGGAAGAGACCAAGGGACAGACCCCGGACAGCATGGAGAGACTATGTCTCACAGCTGGCCGGGGAACGACTTGGAATCCTTCCGGGTGAACTGGAGGATGCAGCTGGGGTGAGAGAAGCCTGGGGTTCCCGTTTGAGGCTGTTGCCCCCGCGACCTGGCCCCGGAACAAGCGGAAGATGACGGAACGGAAAGTTTTTTTCTTATTTACGCCTTATACACATCCAAATTTTAATTTTTCCTCATGTCCAAATTAAACCTCCTTGTAAATGAATTTGTAACACTCTCAGAGTGTGAGGTTTTCTTAGTAAGGCCTGTCACTCCTAGCCAGGCTGGTGTCACATTGTGCCTCCTCCTCTTGAAATAATTTCACTTCAACAACTGGGCAGCGAACTGGTGACCTGTTTGGGGTGTGCCTTGCCCATATAGATAAGCAGTTCAGAAGACGAAACTAAACTGGTCAGGGGTTGTAGGTATAGCTTACAATTGCAGTGATCAAAAAAGCATCGCTCCAATCAGTGAACAGAGATGATGCAGTGACGTGAGCACTAGCATCCGTGCTAGTCAATGCATTTTGTGTATCCGTCCCGGCCGTGTTTCTGTACGGTTTGTGTTGGCAATGATTCCTGAGATTGAGAATTTAAAGACAGGGTTCAGAAAGTTACCGGTAATTCAAGAAGAAAGATGTGGTTGCCCTGCTGCTGATGTTTTTAAGCCCTTATTTTCTGGACCACACTGACTGCTCAGAGTCATCCGGTCCCAACCAGAAAGGAACAAATTGGTTAAATAAAAAAGTTTCCGCCCACCGTAAATGAGCGAATCTGAATGCTTTGAGGTCCGACTGTTTTCACAGACTGGAAGAAACAGCCTGGTGTACCAGTCTATGTCACTCCTACAGTGATAGTAATTTGGTGGTTTCTTGAAGACAGAGATTCAATTCATCAGATCAATCTTTGTGAAGTTTGTGTCATCTTTCTCAAATTAGGATGAATTTTTTTCAGTTTTACCTTGTTCAAAAAGTCTTACATAAATACAATGTATGTCTTGTCCTGCTGTCGGCCATGATAGATATCATGTCTTCAGTCTTACTGAAAAGGATGAGGGTGAAATTAGTGCTGACCTGAGTTTATAAAGATTCGGAACCTCTTGTTTATCTCACCTGACTGACACGTCTGTCCTCTCCTCTTCTTCCTTTTCACACTCCTCCTCCTGACTTCAGGTGTTCACAGGTGGTTGAGAGGCACCATGGGAACTCTGTGACATGACAGCAGAGGCTGTGACCCATAGCAAACACACACATAAGGCACACACACACACACACACACACACACACACACACACACACACACACAGATACATCCAGTGATTTCCTTGCAGATTTAAAACAAAGTTATTATTCTTACTGCAAAATATGAGGATCATAGAAGAACATTTTACAGATCAGAGTAAAAGTGGATCCAACACACTCTGCCAGCTCTGTGTGGACTGTGGAGATGGGCTGAGTTCTGAATCACAGGTGTCGGGTTTAGCTTGTCAAACAGCACCTGACACACTGATCCTTTCTCACAAATTTGCAATCCGTAACCTTTAGGTCAGAGGTGCCGAAGCCTGGAGGGCCTCTGTCTGAAGGGTCCGGATCCTCAGACCATCTACAGGTGTCCCACAACCAATCACAACCTCAGCTGTCAGACTCATGTGACGTCATAGACAACACAGGAATGTAAACAAAAAGGTGTCTGAGATGCAGGTGGTGAAAATGGACGTAACACCGCCCCGTAGTGGGAAAAACTAAAATCCCGTACGAATCCCCCAAAATTAAGTAGAATACTCATAGATAATCATCACAATACTTCATCTTTATTCCCTTTCTGACAAATTAGAGAGAAAAAAATGAACTTTCAACTGCTTTGTGATAGAAAATTTGACTGTGTCAAAGATGAGTACAGGAGGACACAACCAGCAACAATAAATTCTAAATAAAGACATTTGATCTATCTGTTCGGTTATGGCTGAATAAGCAGATGGAGGAACTGCAGCTCTTACCACACTTGCTGCAAATGTGATTGGCGGTATGAGTCATGGGAGGAGCAGTGGCAGTCTGACTTTTTGCTGTCTCTGGGTCTTTGTGGCCTGGTGCTGGATCTCTCTATTCTCCTTGACCTGCTTGGTTGCCTCACAAATCAATAAAGCATAGTTTTGATGTCCAGTTATGTGTCAGCATGAACAAAACAAGTTTAACCCTCCGATATACTGTATATAGATAGCTATATATATATATATATATATATATGTATAAAAAATTAAAGTTGCAAGTGAGCATCATTTTACCATCTAAACAGCTAAGCTAAAAACATCACTTTAGAAAATTATCAAATCCAAAGTAAGACAGTTATAATGTAGATTTAAACAGAAATGTAAAAATTTAAGGTCCAATAACAAAATTTTAAGACCAAAAGAGAGCCGATAGGTTGTGATTTACCGACATCTAGCGGATCTTATGTGGTATTACACCACCAAATTCTTAATTGATTTAAAAAATTAATTATTTGACTTTGATGCAGATAGGGTTAGATGGAAGAAACTGACTTGCTGTGGCGACCCCCAAAGAGAAATGCCGAAAAACAAATTATTTGACTTTGAATGAATGATTAAGACAAAAAAAGGTATTTGCTATTTTACCCAAAGAAACCATTTTTAACCATAACTTGTATTTTTATAATCCTAGTTTATAGATCTGCAGACAGAAATATCACTTGTTCAAATGTTTAAAGATATTTGAAGACCAATTAATTTCCAATTAATTTCCGTTACAGCATAGGACGCACTATTTTTAAGTAATTATTTTTGTAATGAAAAAAAAAAAAATGAATTACTCTATTGATCCCTCACCGGGGAAATTTGTTTGCTGCACTCCTTACACCGCAGCAGGCTGCCCTTCAACGGCGCCAATGGTGGGAGAAGCGGGGGTTAGGTGTCTTCTCCAAGGACCCGAGACGTGCTCTCCGTGGGACGCGAACCCGCGACCTTCCGGTCCGCGGGCGAACGCTCTAACCACGCGGCCACCGTCTCCCCGTCAATATATAATAATAATAATAACAACAATAATAATCATAACAATAAACTTTTCTCATCTTTCTCCAACAAGTCAGAAAGTGGCACAGTAGGACTTAAACCACATCAATTTTCCTTCATAATGAATAATTTTCAATCAAATCTGAGAAAAAAAAATACTCATATAGGTCAGAGTTTTAAAAAAGCGACATGATGGTTGTAACTTAATATCAATATTATAAAGTTCATGTATTCAAGTTTTTAAAAAGCTGACTGAAAGTGATGTAACACAGGTGAAATATGTCATGGTAGATAACATAAAAATGACTATCTCAACTGTCTTTATGGGTTTGAATATCAATGAAACTCTGGCTTTGAGAGGTACGTAAACAGGTAGAAGTACGTTTTCAGCTTGGTTTCAATGAGAATTTTTGCATTTTGACTTAAACCCTTTCCAGCGCCTCGCGACCGAAAGCATCCACACTAGTTTATCGGGAAAAATGTTAGAAAACATTAAAAATTTAGATTTTTCTAGAAGTGAACAACTTTCAGAAAGTTGTTCACTTCTGGTATCCTGTTCGTTCTTTTGCATGTGCGCCCGTTCAGAGTAAGAAAGGCGAAAAACTTTTGCTTGTTAAAGGGTGAAAAGGCTCAGATTTGTCAGGAAAAAGCAATCTGAACAAAGCACATTAGAGATTAGTACGAGACACCTAAATTAGTCTTCATTCTTAAACTGAAAAAGATGTTTATAGGAAAACGTTAGTAGTAAATTGAGGATTTTTGAGTTGAATAATTCGATAACATGAGAACAATAAAGCAAATGGAGTTGTATATAAATTTTGCAGAAGATGAGGCATGATCATCTTGGGAAAGCGTCAGACTTTACTAAGCAGGACTAAAATAATCATCACAATTCATTTTGTTACATTATTACCTTGTTTATTTGGGAATTTTGGTGGAATTAATAATGAAAAATACTGAAAAAGCATTTTGTGATAGAATCCTGAACAGTTTGTTAGAGATGCTCATCACAAGGATCCAGTAAACATTTCAAAGCAAGGCACCTCTGGTTGGAAAACATGGATTTTAATACATCTGCATGTGAAAACATGAGCTTTAACTCTTCAATTCATATGAGAATTTTCTCAACTGTTTTCATTGTCCATCAGTTTCTCATAAGGCCGTGGCTTGTGTTCAGCATGTGGGGTTGTCTGTAAAAATTGAGATTATAAAAAATAAATTCAGCAAAATGTGGGAAAACCACAACTTTCTGTTGTTTTTCACAAAGAAATAGCAACAGAATAAAAAGAAAAAAATTCTGCTTCAGAATCAGACTGAACATGCAGTTTGACTGGATAGGTTATAGTGCAGCGCCACCTGGTGTTTGGCGATGAACACCCATTTCTCAATCTCAGGAGATTAGAGAAGTTTCCAAACTTCAGTTTTGGGAACATTGTGACCTGAAGGAACCAAACCAAGCCCAAATGAAGAAATCAGAATGACAGCATTCTGAAGGACTTGCTGGAAACGATCCAGAGACGCAGGCAAACAGAAGTCTTGTGATGCAGCATCAGGACCTTCAAACCCGATTTTGGGAGCTCTGCTTCTTGGCTCAGTTAGAGTCTGATAGTCTGCTTTAAACCAAATGATTTAGTGTCATCTGGGCGCTATTTCCTGCATCATGGCCGGCAGGTGGATGGTTGGAATTGAGTCTCTGTGTCTCAGTTTGAACATCAGCTGCTCTTTCTCCAGGGAGAGCTTCTGGTTTATGGCTACCTGTCTCTCCAGTGCTGCCTTTACCTCCTGCTGCTCCTTCGACAGCTGCCTGCAGACAGAACATCAGAGAAGAGTAAGAACTCTTGTTCATTTACAACATGAAGCAGAGCTTCTCAAACAGTGAGGCGATGTAACCCAGGGGAACATGCTTTTTTTTGTCATGCCAGAATAAAGTGTAATTGCACATCCACTACAGTAGATGGCAGTCATGCTCTGATTGTCAGAATGTGAGCAGGGACTATTAGCTCTATGGTGTATGGTATTTTGCACCGAGCAGCCAATATAAAGTGGAGTATTTACTATGGTGGCATATAGTAGGGAGGTGTGAATTATTTTTTTCTTACTGGGAGCGGGGTTATAGAAAGTAATTGAGAAGCACTGATTTACAGGACGTCTCAAAATTTGTGTTGCTACAATTTGATTTAACATTGAGTTTTTAAATCTCTTTAATCTTTTAATGTTATTGTTTTATGTTCTTTTTATAAGACGTACAACGTTGTTCATAATTATTTGTACTAATTTGGACCTAAAGTTATTTTTAATTTCCCAAAATAGGATTTTTGCGACTGCAAAAGATAAGAGACATTGCAGAAGAGATAAAACATGTTAAAAAAAAAAAACTAAAATATTTCTCAAATTTTATTTAGATTTGAACCAAAGTAACTTATGCTGACCAGCATGTTTTCTGTAATAGCCCATGACGTTTTTTTTGTTATTTTTTAATCTGAAACCGTATAGAAATAACTTAGAACGTGCAACTTTTTGTTCAAATGAAAATGTAAAACATTTTTATCCACAATAGCAATTATTAAAACCAAAAAAAAAATCAGTTAGATTAAAGATCATTTGGAGTCTGAATTTGTCAAAGTGAGAATAATTAACGACATAGTGCCATTTAGCTGCAATAATCCTATTTGTCCAGCAGTGGTCAGCACTTACTGAATCAGAGTTTGATAGTTATCTATCCGAACTCTCAGGTCCTCGTTCTGCTGCAGGACGTTGATGATCTGGTCCTCCAGAGATTGATTCCTCTCCACCTGAGTAAACGAAAGAAGAGAACAGTGGGAGTGAATGTTCTGGAAAGATGAAGGTGGTATGAGGATGTACAGAAACTGTCTGTAAATACCAGCTCATCCATCAGCTGCAACTTCCTGCTCTGTTCCTGCACGCGCTCAGATTTCATCTCGATGACAAACAGCAGTGATTCCTGTTCAGACTCCCAGAATGCACCGGGGCTGCCATGCTCCTGGACAAAAAGTCACAATTCAGGTTTGTTAATTTGTCCGAATCAAGACTCCTCCAAAGATTGAATCATTTTGACAGTAGATAAGAAGTAAAAAACACACCTGGATGTTCCTCTGAAGGTTTTTCTTAAACGCTGATTCCTCCACTCGTCTCTTCAGGTCATTGTAAACACGCAGCTCTCCCTTCAGTTCTTCTACTTTTTCCTTTAGTCACATAAAATAAAAATATTTAGGGTGAACGCACACAGATGTTCATCTTCCATCCTGCGGGTGGCGTTAGATCAAACACAGCTGGGACACTGATGGGACCTACTGTAACTTAATGTCAATATATTTCTATTAAACTTCTACGATATGTTGGATTACAGAGAGTTAAGAATCCAGAGAATCTTCTAAAAGCTGAGGTTGAAATTCCTGCTGATCAGGATTGTTTGAAACTTTACAACTGAAAGCTTTTATTTTTACAGTAGACTTGATCTGGATGATGCAGACATCGTAGTGTGTATTAACTTCATGAACCCAGAAACAAAGCTGGGTTTTTTGGATTGTCATGGCAACGCCTTTACCTTGAGGACGTTTTCCGCTGCCTGATATTTTTCTGTCAGCTGATTTTTCTCCTGCTCGTGTCTCCTCTGCAGTTCTGCAGAAGACAGGGACAACACAAGATCAGCTGCTGTACACACATACACTTACTGACGTGAAATATGATAAACTTCATCTTTGGAATTATTACATTGTTTAAACTGTCAGGATCGGTTAGAAAAAGTGATCAGTCTAGAATAATTTCTAAATGTTTAGAAGTGTTTAGAAGCAGACAGATGTGTGACCTGTGGTCAGTCGGCCGTGTTCCTCAGCAGCAGATTTACTTCTTTGTTCATACTGGACGTTCAGCTCAGCCGACGTTTCACTTTTTACCTGCAGGTTGTAAAAGATGGAGGACTGATGAAATCTCAAATTTGATTGAGTTATCAATCATTTTGACAACAATTTGTCAGACGACTACAAATTCGGCAGTGGATGAGGGTGGTAAAAAAAAATGATAAAGATGAGTTTAAGCTCAAACAAAACCCGACCATATTAATCAGGAATAACTCATCCTGCGTCTGATTAGAAAATGAACAGTAACCCCAGGTCTGCTTACCTTGTCGAGAACGCCCAGTACCAGAGAGCATATTTCCTCATTAGTGTGACTTTTCAGTAGCTCCGCCCTCTCTGATTGACCATTGGCTGAAAGCACTTGTTTTAAAGTTTTTAGCTGCCACTCAAAGCGCTCCAGCTGCTTCTCCAGAGGGATGTCTGAATCACCCGACAAAGATTTACCTGTAAAAACAAAAATATATACAGTATGTCAAAAATATCACAAAGAAAAAAAAAGAAACAGCATAGTTTTCTGGGTCTAAAACACTGTCATCAACAGGTGGAAACAGAAACTGCACAAATAGAGCCTTGGAGAGTTTTGTATGAATAATATTTGTAATAATTTTTAAAGATTTTTTTTTTCATTCCATTCTGATGTCTTCTGCTTATCCGGGGACGAGCCATGGGGGCAACGGCCTCAGACGGCAGTGCTCACCCCAGCTGCATCCTCTAGCTCACATGGGAGGATCCTGATGCGTTCCCTGGCCAGCTAAGAGACATAATCTCTCCAGTGGGTCCAGGTTCTGTCTCTGGGTCTCCTCCCAATGGGACATGCCCTAAACAACTCACCAGCGAGGTGTTTGTGAGGCATCCTATCCAGATGCCCGAACGACCCCATCTGGCTTCTCTTGACCCAGAGGAGCAACGGCTCTAATCCGAACTCCTCACAGATGGCAGAGCTCTTCCCTCCATCTCTGAGTGAGAGCCCAGCCACTCTGAGCAAAGTAATTTCGGCGGCTTGTATACGAGATGTGGTTCTTAGGTAAGGGTGGGAACGTAGATAGACTTGTAAATCGAAAACTTTCCTTTTCGGCTCAGCTCTTTGTTTACCATGACGGGCCGATGCAGCTTCCTAATTATTGCAGACGCCGCACCAATCCATCTGTCGATCTCCTGCTCCATACTTAAACTCCTCCATCAATGATATTTTTTCTAGATTTCTAACATTTTTAATTCATAATGGTTAATGGTTGCTGTCAAGATGTGAGCTTTTAGTGACATTTAAGATCTCATTATGATTCACTGGAGCTTTTAAACATTGTTTGTTTTTCTAGTGCTGTTCCACCAAGCTGCTGTTCCAGCTCCACCACACCCAACTCGGCACCAGGTACCCAACTCGGCACCACCTAACAGCTGTTCTGAAGCTGCTTTGGTGCTCTCTCTTGGACTTTGTGGAGCTACCGGACACTTACATTTCTTCATAGGGTATTAATAAAGTATTTTTAATCTGAATGTAGTGATTAATTTGATTTATACGTATCTTTAAAAACACTTAAGAACAATTAACAAGATTAAAACACATGGAATAAACTAAATCAAAAATACTTTTCTTTGTTTGCACCATATTCACTTTTTTTAAGTATTTGCTGCGTATCCATGGAACATGATTTAGATTCCAATTTTAATAACTTTCTCAAAAATGTACACTTTCACATTATATTTTTTTTGGTAATTTTTAGAATGTTTTTTTCTTTCCAAATTTTCAGTTATTCAAACTATTCCCCATTAAACCAGCTCTGACAACACTGGGATTTTACGACATTGTGCATCAAAACATTTTCTTGGCTGCTTTTCCAGCAGCGGATGGCTTAATTGCCAAGTAAGTTTGCACAAGCAGGCAATTTATCCTGCGGTGGTGGTGATGCAAAAGTGCAAGAAAAAACTGATCCGTAGCAGAAAAACAGACCGATACAAACTATTTTCCCAAGGTAATAAAAATAAAGGTATGATAATAGTAGGATGACAGCAAAAAGAAAAGGAGAAATTTAGAGTCAGAATTGGGAGTAAATACAATAATAAATTACTTTAAATGAGAAAATTGATTGTGGATCATTTCAGCCCTAAAAGTCTGACAAATGAGCCTGATAATGTCTGAATGATGACGAGTACAGTTTTGCTGAATCATGTCTCGATGAAGTCTTTAATCTTGGACCTCATCTCCAGTCCTTTAGATCATTTCTGCAGTAATATGGTTTCAGATTTTATCGCTATGCTAATCTATGCCTCACTGAAGGACAGGAACACACACCTGCCAAGAAACTCTTGCAGACAGAACACTAAAAACAAGAGTCCTTAGTCAGCGTTTGACTCTTGGAATGAGATCAGTCAGTGACAGACAAAAGTAGCTTATTGAAGAGATCTGGTTTTTATCTCAGTCCAATTTATTCTGCTGTCGTAATAGTGCAACAAACAGAAACCCCCCCCCCCCCAAAAAACAAGATAATAACAAGACTATAAACCAGGGGTGTCAAACATATGGCTCGCGGGCCACATGTGGCCCACCAGAGGGTTCATTACGGACCATGGGATAAACATTCATTATATAAAAAAATTTATTAATTTCCTTTAAGTTGTTGTAAACTTGTCCACTGGGGGTGCTGTGTTTTAGTACGCAAGCAAAACCCCGGTGGAACTAGTGCCAAGAGATGAAAGTATTTACGTCTGTTCACGGAATTTGCATTTGCTATTGGTGTTTACGCGATCAGCATCTCGAAACTTGATCGGTTATGAGCATGTGCAGAACGTCGTACTTCAGCAAGTATTAAACAAGAGGAGAAATTACTGTGAAATTCATAAATTAATGTTTTTAAAGTTCCACAAAACTGTGACTAAATATTTTGCAACTCTGATTTAATCATATGATCAGTTATTAATAACAAACCTAAACAAATGTTAGACTGAGTAAAAGTGTTGCTGAAAATACACAAACTTTTAAAAGTTTTTAGGTTCATAACGTCCAAAAGCAAAACTCATTCATTCCACTGATTAGTTTTAGGAACAATACAAATAAAAAGTGGACTTATTCTTAGTTCAAAGTAACTTTACAAGAAATTTACTGACTCGGTCCGCTTGAGATGCTATTAAGGTGGATTCGGCCCGCAGACCAAAATAAGTTTGACACCGCTGCCATAATCAGTACATATCTATGAACAGGTTTTTTTAAAATTAATAATCATACTTTATTAATCCCTCATGGGTAAATTACTGTGCTGCATTGCACAGCAGCAGGCAGCCATGACAGCGCCAATGGTGGGGGTGGTTAGAGCGTTCGCGCATGGACCAGAAGTTCGTGGGTTCGCATCCCACAGAGAGCACGTCTAGGGTCCTTGGAGAAGAGACCTAACCCCCATTTCTTCCACCATTGGCTGCCATTTTGCACCATCGGCCCTTCTGACCATCACCAACCATTCGCATACACACCATTAAGACTAGGCAACGTGGGTGAAGTGTCTCGCCCAGGGACACAACGGCAATTTAATCTCTACGACCGTCCCACTGTGGCATCTGGGGTTCCAGCGGTCTCCCATCCAGCCCAGGTCCAGCCTGCTTAGCTTCTGAGGTCTGACTGGTTCAGGCATAGACAGGCTGGTATGGCCTTGAGATTCCTGGACACTCCTCTAGTAAAGAGATCTAGCTCCGTGTCACTGGAAGGACATTCCAGAGAAGAGAAATTTCTTTCTTCCTTCTTGTTTTAAAAATGCTTCAAGTCACCGACAAGCTGGAAGAAGTGTTCAGGAAGCCTGGAATCTGTCGTCCTGTAACGTTTTCTAATAACACATTCATTCATTTCTTGTGTATGAAAGACATCACCCTCTAGTTCACTACAAACCAACCGAGGCCTGACTCACTCGAAGTAAGAATCAAATCCAAGTGAGAAAAACAAGAATAAAACCTCAAACTAAATTGGACTTTTAGCAGGTCCTCACAAAAACACAGAGTTGAATCACTCATTCAGGAAGCGCTTCAAGCTGTAATTTTATCCAGTAAATTACATCATTGACATGTGGGTACATGAGTTCACACACTTCATTCGTTCCCGATGACGTCTTCAGTTTGCATCAATATCATGAGCTCAACACTAACTTCTCCAGACTCTAGATGTGTTTGCTGCAACTGAAAAAAAAATTAATAATAGGTGTAAAGCCGAGAATTTTATTCATTGAAAAATAGAAGTAAATCTTCCATGAAGAGAAAACCACCAGGAGGTTTTTTATGTTTGCCTTTTGAGATAATCCCAGAACAAATCTCAGAGGAAACGGGCTGAAACTTGTCCGCAGAGGAACAAACAGCTTCACGCTTGATTTTAATCAGAAAGTTCTGCAGGTGATTCTGGAAGTAAACAGAGAAACCTGCAGAACGGAGGGGAATTTACAACTTTAACATGCAGGAAAATGAGAAAAA
The DNA here is from genome assembly GCA_902685375.1 of Neostethus bicornis. Lineage (NCBI taxonomy): Eukaryota > Metazoa > Chordata > Actinopteri > Atheriniformes > Phallostethidae > Neostethus > Neostethus bicornis. The sequence continues at coordinate 3,898,907 of CACRXE010000076.1, read as the reverse complement.
AAAGCACAAAGTTTGACTAAAAGCTGGTTTAATATTTAGTCTGACTGATCAAAAAAAAGAGCAAAGTGTGTTTCTGTTCTGAACCGACATGTGACTCAGAGTCACCGTGCTGCTTGTTAAACTGCTCATAAACAGCAGGAAGTGAGGAAACAAGCGAGTATGGTGGAGTTAATAGACCCCCGATCGACGCGGACGGAGAATAACAGATGTTTCTTCAGACTTCCATGTTCAAGCTTCATGCTCACAGCATTTCATTAAGTTGATCAGTCAGACGTTTAAAAAGCTCGTTAAAATAAGTTAACTTTAAATGGTTCTGAATAAGATCTACAAACTGGTTCATGATGAATGGTTGAGTTTATTGAGGTGACAGAGGCCTGATCGCCTCCAACCAGCTCCTTGGATAGCTTTTGAACAAAAATTAAGCCTCAATTTTCACAGATTAGCTCCATATGGCTCAGTTTAATCAGTATGAGGGGGTCATGTGTTTTTTCACCAACTCATTCTGTAAATGGTTCATTATTTTGTTTGAGAAATGTTGGGAACATGGTGCATTAAGGTGTTAAAAGGGGGAATATTTTTATTGTTGTGCTACTAAACCAGGTGTGGGCAAAAAACGGCCCGCAGGCCAGATGCGGCCTGTTGAATGTTTTGATCCGGCCGCAGAACTTGAAAAAATTAAATAAATAAACCTTGTTAGTTTTATTTACCAAACAAGGTCCTTGGAGAAGACACCTAACCCCCGTTTCTCCCACCATCGGCGCCGTCGTGAGCAACCTGCTGCGGTGAAGGAGTGCAGCACACAAATTTCCCTGGTGAGGGATGAATAGAGTAAAATATATATATTTTTTTGTTAGTGTTTTGTTTCTCCTGCAATTCTGATGCTTCCTCACTAGATGGTGCACTGTATGATATGGAAAGCCATCGGGCTCAATGAACGCATGTAAACAAGCTTGTTAGATGTTTAAATAAGCAAAATGTTACATCAAGTGCCTAGATTTCAAACCTAGCACCTAAATGCACGTTTTTAAGCGCTATCGCATTTGAAATGTACCGCTCTTGATGTAATATTTAGCGCGCTTGTTTAAAATTTAGCGCGCCATTCTATCGGTTTAATCTAGCGGTTACCAAAGCATGTCATCCATCGGCTCCTGTTCTGGCCCCTTTGTCAAATGTTAGAACTCAATGTGGCCCGCAAACCAAAAAGTTTGCCCACCCCTATACTAGACCAACAAGTACAGCATGTGGAAAAATAAAAAGATAAATAGAGGTCAGATTCAATCAAATTAATTAAAAAAACTTTAATTTACCATTTTGAAAACACTATATAAATGAATTTGACGAAGTAAAATTTAGAGTACAATCAAAAACTTGAACGTAACCCCCTTTTTTAAAGTGTGAGAAATTAAATGGTGACAAGGCGGAGGAAACAGGAAGTGAGAGAAGGTGATTCAGAAACGGAAACCGCATTCTGAAACAGAATAAAACTCACCTCCTCCATCTCGTTGGTTACTTCCTTTAAGACTCTTCTCTCCTTTCTTTCCTTTACCTTTTTTCTGTAAACGAGAAGCACACAAAGTTCCACTGGTTAACACGATCAAATTTAAACACGGATCAACAAACAAATTTTTTTAATTAAAAAAGAAAAAACTAAATGTTTAGAAAAAGAAGAAACATCAAAGTCGGATGTGGAACTACAAATGTGTGCATTATTTCACATGAAATGAACATGGTCTTTCTTTTCTTCCTTACAAGTTATTGATTTGAGGAAAAAAAACAATATTGTGCGTAAAACTATTTGCTATTTGCTTGAAAGTGCCAAGAGCTTGCCTATGCAGCCAAGGATCTGGCCGCCAGGGTCCCTGCCGTTGGCTGCCACCCATCTCCTCCTTCACCCGACACCTATGGCCCCTCCTGCAGGTGGTGAGTCCACTGGTAGAGCGGCCCATGTCCCCGGTTCGGGCTGAGCCCGGCCAGGCCCCATAGGTAAAAGCCCGGCCACCAGGCACTCGCTCTCGTGCCCCACCCTCGGGCCTGGCTCCAAGGGGGGGCCCCGGTGACCCTCGTCCGGGCAAGGGATACTTGGCCATGTTTGATATCTTCATAGGGGTATTTTGAGCCACACTCATCTAGGACTTGTTTGCCTTGGGGGACCCTACCAGGGGCATTAAGCATCGGACAACATAGCTCCTACGATTGTTGGGGCACGCAAACCCCTCCATCGCGATAAGGTGGCGGCTCAAGGAGGACTCGATCTATGTTCTTACCCTCACCTATGGTCACCAGCTGTGGTTGGTGACCGAAAGAATGAGATCGCGGGTACAAGCGGCCGAAATGAGCTTCCTCCGCAGGGTGGCTGGGCTCTCACTCAGAGATCGGGTGAGGAGCTCTGCCATCTGGGAGGAGCTCGGTGTCCAGCCGCTCCTCCTCCAGGTCGAGAAGAGCCAGATGGGTCCCGAGCGCCTCGCGGGCGAGGTGTTTTGGGCACGTCTCGCCGGGAGGAGACCAAGGGACAGACCCCGGACCCGCTGGAGAGACTATGTCTCACAGCTGGCCGGGGAACAACTTGGGATCCTTGCGAGTGAGCTGGAGGATGCAGCCGGGGAGAGAGAGGCCTGGGCTACCCGTTTGAGGCTGTTGCCACTGCGACCCGACCCCGGAACAAGCGGAAGATGATGGAACGGAGCTTGAAAGTGCCATCACATTTTCAACCTTTTCAGGTTTTGTGTAATATTGTTGTATTTGGTGATGATGTGTGGTTTGAATGTAGCTGGTCACCTAAAAAAAACAACTTTCTACAAGTATCTAACTCTCAGCTTACAGTTCTTAAGATAAACTAAAGGCTACATGGGGTTTGAAAGAACACCTAGTCAGATGCAGGACCAGCCAGAGGGACTATGTCTTGAGATCTTCCTGGATGAGTAAAAGCAGGGGTTCCCTACTGGCTGGCGTAAAACAAACCGTTCCACACATTAGAAATCAGCTGAAAAATTTGTGCGTCTTACGTGTGTTACCACCTAGTTTATGTATCAGTACGAAGAGGAATTACCATCAGGAATACACCCCTGCACTGCTTGGTCACGCTTTGGTTAGTGACTAATGCACATAAGCTGTTACATGACCAAAGTTCCCAGATGTCCGACTTCTTCCATACGTTCACCAAAACAATACTGGCAATAGACCATGCAGATCGCCACTAGCGGCTTTCAGATGCACAACTGCAGCAGCAGGAGATGCCATGTGCTTAGCCTCATTATACTCAATCATGTTCATGGAATGCAGTAGAGCGTTCATCATGCGGGAGTTTTATTAGCCTTGGCGGGCGAGCGTGTGATAGGTCCTAATTGCGGGTGTCTCCCACCCAATGAGGGAGACTTGGCATGTCTGCATCAAAGATGAGTAATTGACGGATGTAATGAAGAAAATCCAGCGACTTTTCAAATTAAAACCTCACTATGGCTTGAATAATAAAACCAAATGGAAATAAGGGAAATTATTTCTTCTTTCTGTGTGGCCTGGTACCACATGAACCATGGACTGGTACTAGTCCGCGGCTTGGTGGTTGGGGACCACTGTGTTATAGGATAATGTGTCCATGGCGAGGGAAGTCTGTTTCTCCCTGCTGAAGCAGATTTGCGTATGACGTTTTGGTAAAAAATAGATTTATGCTTTTATTTTATTTGAAATATCTGTAAAGCTACTCGATAGAGAACATGAGTGGAGATTATATAAGGACCATGATGAAGCAGCTTTTTGCAGTAAGAACATAAGCGTATCAAATATTTCAAACTTAAATGTGTGTCCTGATAATGGATTTGAAGCTTGGCATGTATGCACTTTTTTGTTTAAATTATTGGAACAAGATTCTTCTTCAAAATAAATACAGAAAAGAAAACTTGATTAAAACAGGCTTTGTTTTCATATCATGTTGTAGTTTTTTCTATTCTCAATATTAATTTCTGACTGTTTAACAGAAGGAAACTAAAGATGTAAAAGCAGCTGGTCATGGTCTGTGACTGTAAACTGGAGCAGCAGATCATTATGAGAGTGTCCCATTAGTCTCCACATGACTGAAGCAGGAACTTTCCCTCTTTTCTTCAGGCATTATGTAAGTTCAGCTGGACAACAGATGCTTGTTTTCTGCAGCCGGTAGGAAAATGGAAGGACTTCGAGTTTGATCACAGACCTGTAGAAAGTGGAGAAACTTTAACCTCACCTGGAACTGTTTATTATCTATTATTGTCCAGATTCTGGCCCCTCCTAGATATAATTAAGGTGTGCAAAGACCTGCAAGGTGCTACGACAGAGCTTTTCCAGTTGTGAGAAGAGACTGTAATGCAACACGGTAGATACAGAAACAGATCTACATCCACACAGAAGAGAGTGAGATTCTTCTTCCTCTTTTATCTTTTCTCTTCAGATCTTCTTACAGGAGGTCAGTTTCCTCCATCTAACCCCGTCTCCTGCATCCTCTTTTTCACACACCAGTAGCCTTTATGTCCTCCTCCTTTACATCTTTAAACCTCTTCTTTGGTCTTTCTCTAGATCTCCTGCCTGGTAGTTCCAAGTTCTGCATCCTTCTGCTGTTCTACTCCTCCTCTGTACATGTCTGAGACATCTCAGTCTGGCCTCTCTGACTTTATCTCCAGAACCTCTAACATGTGTTCTTCTGATCATGCCCATCCTGGTCACTCCCAAAGAAAACCTCAGCATCTTCCTCTCTGCTAGTGAAACCTCCTCCACAACATACAAAATCTCTGGCCCTCCCTCTTTCCTCAGTCTATTGTCGTACTCTCTTTGTTTGGTCTCCCACAAAAAGCAGCTGAAAAAAAAATTCAGCTGCTTGCATTATCACAATCACTCCCTTAATGAACCGCATCAGACCCCTCCTTCAACAGCTCCACTGACTCCCCCTCCCACGCTCCATTCAGGACAAAATCCTGCTCATTCATAGTCAGACACAATCTTGCACCTCTCTATTTCTCTGATTCCCGCCATATTGCCAAAAATGGCCAATCAACGGAACATGTTTTCGGAGGGTAGCAGGAAACCGGAGTACCCGGAGGAAACCCAAACATACATGGGGAGAATATGCAAACTCCTTATACGCACACACAAATATATTGAACAAAAACACTGAAAGCAAAGAAAGGCTACTAATAAACACAATGTATTATTATCATCTCTACTACCTCCACTTCTGCCCCGTCTTTTTTTCAACACCGGTGTCTCTAAACCAAACAACATGGCCGGTCTGACCACATTTTTGTACACTTTTCTTTTCCTTTTAGCTGGCACTCTTTTGTTACACTGACACTTAGCCTGCCAACACATGCTTCTTCACCCCTTTTCCACACTCTCCATTGCTCTGGACTGTTGATCTTAAGTACTTAAAATCTTCAAGCTTCTTTATCACTTTTCCATTTGGATCCCTCTCATTTACACACATGTACCGTAGTCTGCTTTACTCTGACTAATCTTCATTCCTCTTCTTTCTAGTGCAAACCTCCACCTCTCCAGCTTTTCCTCCAGCTCTTCCCTCCTCTCACTACAGATCACAATGTCATCTGCAAACATCACTGACCATGGAGATTCCTGTCTGACCTCGTCTGTCAGCCTGTCTATCACCATAGCAAACAGCAAAGGATTCAGAGCAGATCCTTGGTGCAGTCCCACCCCCACACTGAACTCCTCTGTCTCACCTACAGCACACCTCACCACTGTGTAAAACCACACATGCTCAGTTCTGCCTCTAGTCTAGCTTCGACATCTCTTTCCCGTAACTTCATTATATGACTCATCAGTTTTATTCTCTGTAGTCACCACAGCTTTGCACATCTCTTGTTCTTAAAAATAGGAACAAGTAATTTTCTAAATCTACTGCCACTTCAGCTAAACACTTTTGTAAACTTCTAACCAAAGTATCTTACATGACCATGTTACGGTGGGACTACTGAGCTGCAGTTTATTCTGAGATCTTTTACATGGTGGTGTCACAAACAGGCATCCTCATTCATTGGGTGAACATCGTAGACGAGTGGGATTGCAGACCACAGAGGAGGCCAAGTGTAAATAATTTGAATTGGTAATTCCGTACCGCAGCTTTGAACCTGATGTGGGCAGCTACAGGAAATCACTGCAGAAATATTCACATTGTCCACAGGCAAGTGTAAGAATATGGTAGCTTTATTCTTGCTGAGAAGTTGGTAAAGTGTTAGAGAATGGTGACCTGCACAAAAAGATGTAACACCTTCCGTGCATGAGCTTGAAGTCCACTTTCCCTCTACCACCAATCGTCATTAAAGTTCTGTTTTATTATGAACTCTCCAGATTACGCTCAGCTCAGCATTACTGACTGGCTCTGGAGTGAATCCACACACATGCACACACCCTGAAACACACAAGTCTGCAGCAAAAAATTTTATACACGCTGTGGCCAAACAATCACGCCCTGAAATGCTTGTTAATGCACACACAGTTTGAACACTCAACTCTGCAGCCTGGACACCAGCTTTATTTGAACTCTGAGCTGAAACAATAAATATCTCTCCTCCAAACATGTCAACGTGGACATGAGCTAGGCGGCGTGTCGTCAGTTTAAACCTCTGAGAAGAAGGAGGTGCTGGTGAGCAGAAGCATATGTTCCAGCAGGCGTCGAAGAGGCCCTCACATTTTTAAAAGCCTATAAATCAGAGCAGAGGCTCCTCTCCTCTGTTTGAACAACACTTCACCTTCAAGAACAACCTCACTGCACAGAAATGTGGACTCGTCCCAGAGCAGAAACCAGAGTTAAGGGCCAGGGGCTCATCCTATTGGCCGATTTAAACATCACTGGGTGGAGTTACGCAAAGCCGGTGACGATCTGTGGAGGGTCCAACCTGCTAACCAAACTAAATGTTGGGTGGGCTCGAAGAGATTATATGAATGACAATGACATCACATAGAAACCATGTTCCCAAACTCTGCATAGTTTTGGCAGATGCCACAAACCCCAAGCCCGTAACAATGACCACATCAAGTTTCTGCAGCGTGCACTCTGACCTAATCCTTCTTTAAACAGCACGGTGACACATCGACAGAATAATGACTCCTCACATTTATCAAGACTGCTAATAAAGGCCACGTTCAACCATCAAGGAAACGCCTTAAGAAACTTGAAAATCTTCTGAAATGTGTTTTACTGTGAGAACGAAGAGAAGGAATTTACTGCACAGCAAAACCTGAGACACAAACACTGATTGCATTCGATCAAATCTGCACCAGAATGAGTGTTAGTTAGATAGTTGTGTAGTTAAAACCACCTGTTCAAAACGGAAAATGACGGTTTGAATGTTTTATTTTATAATGAATTCATTTACATTTATACAAGTTGATTTTTTTATTTAATTTTAACAGCTACTAAGTTCTTTAAAACAATAAAAATCAATATCAATGAATGAATGAGTTATTTGAATTTGTGAGGCCTTTACTTTCTTCTCACCACCTTAACTTACTGCATCCAACAACTCTGGTAATGGCTCATTGGTGGATTATGTGACGTTAGACTGAAATCTGAAAGTTAAGTACTCATTGTGATGAACGCAGGATAAGAAGGAAAAACTCTAAGCACCGTTCCACTGATGTGTCAATTGTTTTATCATTATCATTCCATTGGTCCGTAGTGGTGAAGAAAGGGCTGAGTCGTAAAGTAAAGCTCTCAATTTACAAGTAGATCTACATTCTTATCCGCACCCATGGTCACCAGCTGTGAGTGGTAACCAAAAGAATGTGATCACGGATACAAGCGGCCAAAATGAGCTTCCTCTGCAGGATGGCTGGGCTCTCACTCAGAGAATGAGTGAGGAGCTCTGCCATCTGGGAGAAGCTTGGAGTAGAGCCGCTGCTCCTCCAGGTCGAGAGAAGCCAGATAGGGTGGTTTGGGTATTCGGTTAGAAGGCCTTCCTGGACGCCTCACTGGGGAGGTGTTTAGGGCACATCCCACTGGGAGGAAACCCAGAGGCAGAACAACTGCCAAGAAATAAACCATTTAGTAATAAACTATTACTACAAAATATTATTTTGAAATGATCAAAAGATTGAAATATTTTTTATCTGTTTTTATGTTTGCGGTTTTGACTGCAATCAGTCAATCTGCATCAAAACACACACAGATCACACAAAAACAATTAAACAAATCAGTGATCTTTATCAACTAAACACAGCTCACTGTCTAACATCGTTAGTTCAAATATGCACGCTGATATAATCTGTCAGCATGAATCACGTGAGACGATTGAGCAGCTGTTGAGTTTACAGTCAGTTCCTTTCTGGTTACTTTGTAAAGTTTTGACTCACTTCCACAGTAGCTTGTTGAAAGTATTCAATATGTAATGACACATTCCTGTTTTAATCTATTTTCTTTAAATACAGATGTTTTTGCTTTTCTTGGAATCATATTAATCTACAGCTGTCTGTAGTCGTTAGAATTTACTGTATTTTCACGACCAGAAAGCACAGTTTCAGTTAAAGGTCCTTTTTCTGTATTTTAACAAATGCAAAAGGCACACCGGATTTTAGGGCGCGGACACGTTCCCACATATCAGTAAAAAATTCAATTATTTTTCTATAGCCTAATATCACAAATCAATTCCCATTACAGATTGAAAAAAAAAAAGGTAGATACACAAATACACAAATAAAAGCTAACTAAACAGTTTTAGTACATTCCTGCCCTTAAACCCCCTCTCATGATGAGGAAAAACACCAAAAAAAAAAACAGCAGTGGGAAAAAAAGAGAGAAGAAACCTCATGTGGATCCACATGAAGGGGGGATCCCTCCCTCGGGACGAGCAGCCAATGTGTCTAAGACTATTGATTAAATATTAATTTATTCTACTTTACAGTTTTATATCTGAAGAAATCAGTAGATGAGCTTCATCCTGATGAAAACGGGATGATAGATCAAAGACAGAGGCCTCATCAGTCTGGCGACGCCTAGGACAGGGAAGGTAGATGCATGCGAGAGTGTTTTAAAAATGCAACGGGGTCAAAACTGAGTTTAGTTGTGATTTATTGCAGTATTGAGCGAGGTACTCGCGTTATTTTTTCAATCATCAATAAGCATCCAAAAATCCATCAAAGTTCTCATCTTCTGTATCTGAAAAGAACAGCTGGGCTAGATTTCGCTCAAACCCGTCAATTTTCTTTTTCTTATTGTCAGAGTCGTCTTGTTGCCGTGCGGCTCTTCATTAATGATGCCGGCTTTTGCAAAAGCTTGTAGAACAGTGCAAGCAGACACGTTAACAAGAGCATCTACAATTCATTCACAAATTGTGGCGTACTCTTCTTCTGAGTAGGAGAGTATTCACCATCTTCTTTCCCGACCACACTTTCCTCTTCCTCGTTTTCATCCTATCCTCTCCTACATCCGCTTTCTCGAAGTCACACAACAGATTAGACGCACCACACCATGAGGCGATCCGAGTCATTTTAGTGGATGTGAACATGAGGACTTGTTGCAGAATGCACACACCGCATGATCAACCAGTCCCTTAGAGGTGGATGGAAATTTTGGATTTTATTATGGTGAACATATCCAACAGCTATGATGTGGCAAAAAAACAGAGTATTAAACTGTAGACGTGCAGCAGTTTATCATCAGACCTTCATGTAGCGGCTCCTCCTAGTAACTCCAGCAAATAAATATCAAAGAGAAACATGCAGCGATGCTGCTGTAAAGTTTAACATGCACTTTTCTTATGGTTTCTTTGTAAAGTAACAAGCAGCGTCTGACTCTGTTTTAAAGCTAACAGAGGCGTTTAAGGGACTACAAAAAATCCAGTTGCTACAGAATCTGTCACACCGAGGTAGAGAAGTGTTGTTTCACACCAGCCAAATGCAAACTCAGCTAATCAATGTCCCCATGCTGGTCGGTCCTAATCAATCAGCTGACTCGAACAAACTGGTTTCCAAGCTGCAGCTCTGTCTGGCTACAACTTCAGCTCCCAATTGGAGGAATTTAATTTGCTGAATGGGAAATAAAAAGAGTCACATGACAGATGTTTCAGATCCTCGGATATCTTCAGCGATGACCTACAAGTGACATGATGATCCATAGTGATCCAGATGAAGCAAAGCACAAGATAACAATCCTCCAGAATCTGGTCGTACCATTTAGCACGTCTTCTCTAGAAGAACTTCCACTTTTTATGCCTTCTGTAATCAACATCTTAAAATAGAAAACCTTCCCAACTTTAGACTTGAAGGTCAGCAAGTTCATTACATTAAGCAGACTGTGATGTTATATTTACACTTTCAGTCTCGGTTCCTCTTCAGCAGCTTAAACATAAACTCAGTCTGGATCCAAAGAATGTGAAATGGAAAAGAAACGTGCAGGCAGAAACTACTTGGATGGTGTGAGTGAAGACGAGAGCTGTGAAGATCGTTTCCCACCACTGATCAGGTTTAGAACAGAACAGTCTGTAGTTATCGAGGCAGTACATTTGCATGAATCATAACAGTGCTCATTGACTCCTTAATTTTGTGTTAAACAAGATATTTTGTCCACGACAGGTTGTGAATGTGATGTTTAGACCGTGGACTCTCACCACTTTCGATAGTGTCCCTTTCAATTATCTGCTCAACCTGTATCGGCATCAAAATAATCCATTCTAAGTATTCAACCAATTACAGAATATTTCAATGATCCCCCATAAAAAGTTGCCTGAAAAGACCAAATTCATAAGCCATCCTCGATTCTGTTCATGAGTCTAGAAAAATTTTGTTGCTCAAGCAAAAAATTTTTTGCAAAGCAACAACTTTTTATTTGGAAATCTTGTCGCTGTCGGCTCAGCTGGGTCAAAGAATCAAAAGTAAAAGTGACCAACGTTCCTGAATGTTTGCTTAAACAAGAAAAGTCCTTCAACACGGTAAGTAAATTTACTTTTAGATTTATAGAAACGCCCTGATAAGGATAGGAAAACAGACCCGAACCATGGTCACCAGCTGTGGAGGAGTCACTGAAAAAATGAGAAGGCATGCAGACTCTATCTGGACTCTTCCTTAGAGATAGGAGAGCTCAGAGTAGAGCTGTGGCTGTAGATGGGGTAGTTCGGGTATCTAGTCAAGAGTCTGACGCCTCCCTAGTGTCGTTTTTCTTACATCTCTCAGCGGGAGGAGAGGCATAGCTGAAAGGATCAATGTCTCACAACTAGAAATGAAAACCTTTGGATTATCCCAGATGAGCTGCTGCAAGTGACTGGGGAGTTGCGACTTTCCAGTTCAGGACACTGTCCCACTGACCCCGAATAACCGGACCCAACAGAGCACAGCACAGATTGACAAATTTGCAAAGCAATAATTCCCCTAGAGATGTTCTACATCTATCTTCATTCAGCATCTTCTCAGTGATCTCTCCACTCTGTAAAAGTTTTGTCCTCTTACATTCATCTTTATTTTCTACCTTCCTCTTCCATCTTTTCCCATCCACTGAGAAATACCAGAAAAAAAAAAAAAAAAAAGTTCAAAAGTTTGGTTTCTAAACCCAGGAATGCTGCAGGCTGACAGCTGCTCCAGAAATGAACATAATAAATGTCTGTGAGCTGTTAAGCAATGCAGACACATATTATTAAGGTTGTGAAGCTGCATGGGAATACGTTTGGGCATCACTCCCCTCTAAAAATCTGTGAAACTGTGATTGGGCTGAGAAGATAAATTTTCTTGACAGAAACACAGAACACACTGAAGGGGGGTTGAGACATGTTAGTGGAGATGGTTAAAGTGATGTGAAGCCATAATAGTGGAGAGCTAGCCCAGTTTAGATCAGAAACTAGATTAGAACCAGCTTAGAACCAGACCAAGACCTGCACTAAAAGGTGGATCTGATTTCAATTACTTCTCAGAGTTCTTACTGATGCCCGTCAATGGCCTTGATTTTTCCAAATATACATTTAAAAGACAAACTTAAGAGCTTCATTTAATTGGGGATCATTAAAAATTTAAGTCATTAACAATTTGATTAGAAAGAAATAAACCTGAGGGGGGAGACGGTGGCTCAGTGGTTAGAGTGCTCGCCCGCGGAAGTCAACCGAAAGTTTGCGGATTCGCATCCCACTGAGTGCAGGGTCTAGGGTCCTAGGAGAAGACGCCTAACCCTATTTCTCCCACCATTGGCGCCGTCGTGGGCAGCCTGCTGCGGTGTAGGAGTGCAGCACACAAATTTCTCCGGTGAGGGATGAATAGAGTGAGTACAAATTTAAAAAAATAAAATAAAATAAAATGTTTAAATCATTATTTCTAGTTCAAAATAGTTTGATTTTGACTAAAAGGGATGTTTTTTTTTGGTTTGTTGTAAATGGACATCTGGGAGGAGCTCTGGTGCTCCTCCGGTCGGAGAGGAGCCAGATGGGGTGGTTTGAGCATCTGATTAGGATGCCTCTCGAATACCTAGCTGGTGGGGTGTTCCGAGCATGTCCCACCGGGGGAAGACTCAGAGGCAGACTTTGGACCCGCTGGGGACATGTAACACCTCAGGATCCTCCCAGGTCAGATGGAGGACGCAGCCGGGGTGAGAGAAGGGTTTCCCGTCTGAGGCTGTTCCCCCGCGACCCGGGCCCAGATAGACAGAACACAATTGAATGGAACTTTTATTCCATATTTTGTGAATTTAATGCATTTTTCTATCTTGTAAAATATTGTAGAAAAGGCTTCAAAGTGGCCCGACTAAGCGGAAAACAACGGAACGCAGCGGATTTTACTTATATAGGGCTTCCTCATTCCTGCAAGTATCCCAAAATGCTTTGCATTTTTACATTTACATCAACAAAATACAAACGAGAGTTTAAACCAGAGATAAAGTTGAGACACATAAAACAACCTTTTAAAACAAATTAACAAAGAATGTAGAATAAACCCATGTTACCAAAGCTATAATAATAGTATAGGTTGGAAGCTAGGAACATAGCGGACAGTAAACAGTGTAGCACAGTGTGCATGCTGCCATATATTTCACATCAACATACTTCACAACAACAACACTTCACATTACTTTGTGTTTTTCATAATGACCATGTGTAAATGTAAATATGAGTGTTTTAGATTTAGTTTCTTTGTTTGAAAATACCCCAAAAATTCAAGACAGGATTTTTAAACATTGTGGATGAATTATGAATGTTTGCTTAACGTCTGCAGATCCCCTAATGAGTAAGCCATTAATCCCAATTAGTAGCACAGACTTAAATACTCCTGAGAAACAGATGGTGATGTAAGAGGCGGTGTGAACGGGTAAAATGATTCTTTTCAATGGCAGAGAAACTGTAGCACACACTAAAATGTGCCACAACGTCTCCTGGTTCTTCTGGTTCACTGAACAAATATTCAGAATTTCTTCATCCAATTAAATCAGACCATATGAAGCCATCTGGGTGTGGCTGCAGACCTCCACTAGCATCTTTATTACACAATAACCACTGCAGACCAAGTGAAGCAACAAGTCTGCAAGAATTTATTTGTCTTCTGCATCTCCAACAGAAATTTTCTCCCAGCATACAATTCAACGTCATCTCATACAGACAGAATCAATGACTGTAGATCAATACAGCACATCAGCCAATCAGGACTTTTGATATCTGGATCATGTAGTATCAGTTCAAATCAAACTAGTCCAGCTGTTGTTCTCAATATCTCTACAACCATAACTGATCAATTACTCTGACTTCAAAAAAGGGTTGAATTCTTTTCTTTCTGTTTCTGATTGGAAAAACAAACTTATATGTGATAGTGTTTTTCTATCAGATCAAACTCATTCTGGATGGAAGTCAGAACTGACCTGATTGATCCGTTTGCATCCACAACAGAGACAGAAAGGACAAATAATGACAGAAATGGGGCAGTAGTATAAGCCTTTGAAAAATATATTAAGCTAGTAATTCCATTTTCAATTAAATCAGCCACCAACTGTTTCAAAGTTATTACAGGCTTTCAGGAATTTATCGATACATGGCGGTAAATACCGCAGTTTAAACCGGTATTTACCATCTCAGTGGAAACAGTTTGCTGATGCCTAAAATGGTAAAAGCTGTCAGAAAGTCAAAAACTTCTTTATTTTCCTCACAAATGTTTAAAAAGGTGTGTAATTTAAATTAATAAATCCTATCAATACATAATCACACATAATACAATTACCATATTATTCCAAATACTCGTGCATGCACGGCCGGAATCATGGGGTGCGCTTCTATAAATATGCTATTTGCAAAAAAAAAACCTGCAAAGGCAAAATAACTCGGCTCAGTGCAGTACCGGTATCAGCACAACCTGCACATGTGCGGTATGGCTTTCTGTGAGAACAGCATGGTGACTGCTGTAAATTTGAGCTTCCTCCGCAGGGTGGCTGGACTCTCACTCAGAGATAGAGTGAGGAGTTCTACCATTTGGGAGGAGTTCAGAGTAGAGCTGTTGTTCCTCCGAGTCGAGAGAAGCCAGATGGGGTGGTTCGAGCATTTGGGTAGGATGCTCCCAAACGTCTTGTTGGTGAGGTTTTTTGGGCACGTCCCACCGGGAGGAGACCCAGAGGCAGACCCCAGACCTGCTGGAGAAACTATGTCTCACAGCTGACCGAGGAACACCTTGGGATCCTCCTGGTTGAGATGGAGTAGGCAGCCGGGGTGAGAGAAGCCTGGGCTTCCCGTATGAGGATGTTGACCCTACAACCTACAACCTTTACCCCAGATCAATGGAAGACAACGGAACTGAACTTTTACTGGGGAAAGATAAGAAGACGTTGCATATATAATAACCAAATCGTTAATAATGATGTTTAACCAGATGCATTTTAACAACGTGTAAGTATTATGAAAGATCTAGAACTTTAAATTAAAACAACCACTCCCTCAGTGGCTTTAAACGAGGCTGAATGCAAACACAACTGAATTAATGGATTATTTGACGTTATGAGTATCATTCTTATGGGTGTGCCAAAACTTACAGTAGCTACTGGAACAAATCAAAAGTTTAAACGACACTTTTCCTCATTCTGTTTTATTACACCTTTGATTTTTAAAAATCTCTCAAGCAATTTAGAATTTTTAACATTTCCAAAAACAAAAAAAAACATACAAAAAAAAACAAAGACGAGTAACAATTTATAGCAAAAAAGACCAAAAGTGGATTTCTATTTTTTTCTACATAATGAAAGTTTTGCTTAATGAGTTTTCTGATCTGAATTGCTGATTTATTACACAAATCTTTTAAACTATGATTGAGGAAAAAAAACATAAATCATTGGAAAATTAAGATTTCTGAAAATATTCACATCTGTGTCGTTTCAGTTCAGTTTCTTTCCAACAATAAAAGAGGATCAAATACAGATCAGAAAGGATTGAGATCAAACCAAACTCAAAGTCCAATCCAGCAGCAGAGGTGTACCACATGGATCTGTCTACAGCCCCTTTATTTTCTATCAATAACCAAAAGACAACAGCTGTCAAAGTTCCTGTTTTCACACACACATACATACACACAACTCCATTTTACTCATGGATATTACAGAAGACATACAGCTGAGTAACACACGAGGTCAAAAAAGTCAAACTTAAAAATAAAAAACTACAAAAATGGAGTCTGATTGTAAATCACAAGAACAGATGAAAAGAAACCTGGACACATGTCTCACATCTGTTTTCTCCACAATAAAAAAAAAAAACACAAGGAACTCACAAAAAGTGAAATCTAAGGTAGGAAAAAGAATTTTAAAGACAAATCTGTGTATTTCTTAATTAATCAAGGTGTGATCTCATTAAAAATGTTAAAAAGTTGTCTTCTGAACAGTGGATAAGCTGTCCAGGAGACAACTTTGAAACATTTTCAAAGAGATAATAGACTTAAAACTCTATTAAAAAGCTTACAACTGGGGAAAAAGGACAAAGCTCAGCATCAGCGTGTGAAAACTTTAAGATCAAGTCCTAATTGGAACCAGATGTCCAGATTTTCTGGACATAAACTAAGGTTTTTCATCCAGAATGAAGGTTTTCATCCCGAAACACAGATCACCATATCCCTCTACCCAATCCTTCTCCATTTAAACAAGCAGATCGTTCACGATTGTTCACTTCTCACCTTGCTGTGGGTGCAGCCCATTCCTCTAGCACCGATCTGTTGTCCTCGAACCGCCAAAGCTCTCTGTCTCCTTCTTCTTCCCTCTGTTGACAACTTTCAAAATCTGAAAAAAAAAACCTTGAACGCAACGCGGCGATTTACTTGTGATGCATTCAGGGACTCTCTGTTACTTTTAACCTTCCATTTCCACTTCATTAAATTTAAATCACTTTTTGTCTTTTTAGCCGCCACATAGAATAAAATGTAAATGCGCTTTTCCATCCCAATATTAAAATAAAGATTTACAAATATTTAATATATAAGTATATGTTTCTATTCAGAAATAAACAGATGAAATATATTTTTCCAACCGCCTTTGAAAGCATTGCTTTTGTGAAAACTGTCATGCGCAGTAGTCTCCTTTTGTGTGTTAGCATTTTTCTGGTAAAAATACTAATCAAAGGGTTATTGAAGTCTCCCACAAACTCTCCCCCATTCTGATTTAGTTTACACTTTATGAACATTAATAATCTTAATGCATGAACACTTTGCATCATAACCAAAACCACAAATAATTTTTGATAAGATAAAATTCTGCATCCACATTGCATTGCCTGATTTACTTTGAAAGCAGTTTAATTCAAATAGAGATTAAAAAAAATCAGTTAAAAATATATTTTTAGATGAACGCATGCATTCATGGTGACCTGTTCGGGATGTATCCTGCCTCTCGCCTGAGATCAACCAGGATAGATAGGAATAAGTGGTTCAGACGACAAAACATTGTGTCAAAAGTGTCTGTACCAGACTGGTGACCTGTGGAGGGTGTACCCTTCCTCTTGACTGGATAGAAGCCGTTTCCCCTGATATCCAGAGAAAGAAGAGCATTTTAGAATATGAATTGGTTGTGATCAAGTATGCTAATTTTGGGGGGGATTTTAGATTACAATTCTAATATTTTTCACAACTAGTTTGACACTAGTCTCTCTGTGAAGAGTTTGCATGTTTTCCCAGTGTATGCGTGGATTTTCTCCAGGAATTTGTGCTTCTAAAAACATGTGTGTTAGCTCAATTGTCCACTGAGAAATTACCCGTATGGACGATGAGTGTGTGAGTGGTTGTGGTGTGGCCCTGCGACAGCCTGGCGATCTTTACTAGTTGTACCCGTCTCTTGTCTATAACTAACCAGGTTTGAAAAAGCAGTTAAACCAAGTAAATGAGGTTCAAGTATTGGGTGATTTTGGGTGACGGATTTTATTACATCTTTAGCTGGAAAATCTTGGCTGAAAAGTTTAAACTCTGTTTATTTTTGTCTTTTGTTATCTTATTTATAAGCATGTCATCAAATTTTGTTGTTAAAAAGATTCCATTCCTTCTCAAAACAACAAATTGAGGCAACCTTTACACTCTAAACACACTCTCATTGTGTTCCCTGTGATCTTCTACAGGACGCTCCGGAGCCTGTGAGAGGCTTTTGATCCATAGATAACCTGGTCGGGTTATCTGCAGCATGATTAAAGGTGAACACGGCATAATCAGCTGATAACCCACTTACGACCTCTCAGGCCTGGTCTGACATCATCACATTTCAATCAGCTGATGTCACGGTCAGGCCTTTTTGTGCTCATGTGTTGCTTGGCTATTTTTAAGACAGTTTTATTAAGTTTAGATGGTATTATATTAATTGGATCCAAACAGAAGAGTCAAGATTATTCCGCTAGGCCATTAACAGAGGACAAAAGTGGACTGCAAACGTTGGTCTTCAACATGTTCCTCAAAATCTTAACTAAGAAACAATTTGGTGCAATTGATTCTACTTTAATTTTGTCATTTGGAGGACAACACTGTCCAACGCTGTCAGACAGGCTGCTGAATTGATGCCAATTCAAATGTTTGTTTCCGTACCTTAGATTTGTTTTATACCACAAAATGTACATGAGTTTGTGTTTAGGCAAGAACCTTTCAAATAAAGAAAACATGTGAAGAATTGAAAATATTTTATTGATCCCCGAAGGGAAATTTGAGTGCTCCAGTGCAAACAGAAAGACAGTATGACGAGACGATGAATGGCCTTTCAAAGAGTCTGATGGAGGATGGCAGAAATTATTCCCTGTACTGCTCCTCTGTGCAGTGGGGTTGCAGGAGTCTGTCAAATGAAGCTACTCCCAAGATGGTCCACAAATTCATGGAGGGAATAGGAAGAGTTCAACATGATTGGAGAGGGGAGATGGTAGGTAAGTGGTTGCAGCGTTCGCCCGCGGACTGGAAGTTCGCAGGTTTGCATCCCACTGAGAGCACGTCTTGGATCCTTGGAGAAGACACCTAACCCCCCGTTTCTCCCCCACCATTGGCACCGTCGTGGGCAGCCTGCTGTGTTGTAAGGAGTGCAGCACACAAATTTTCCCGGTGAGGAATGAATACAGTAATCCTTTATCTTTATGATTGATGAGCCAACCACAGATCCAACCCTCCTGGTCAGCTAGTTTAATTTGCTGGCGTCTTTTGGCCTCCACACCGGATCACAGAGAAGAACAGGACATGGACACCCTCTCCATGATGGACCCCCAGAACACGGAAATCATCCCCCTGCAGGGTTTAAAGAACCTGAGCTTTCCCAAGTGGTACAGTCTATCCAGGTCTCTTCTATAGGTGACAAAAACTCTTTGAAAAAAAAGTCAGAAAAATACAATAACTCAACTTCAAGATTTCAGAACATACGTATAATGATGAGCACAGACTTTAGTCTGGATATAATTTAGTTTTGCTACTTCAAAATAAAATCTGTTTTGTAAAATGATTAATTGAAAAATGTGTGACTGTCTAACATGTGCAAATTGTGATTTAAGATTAACAAAATGGCTAGAAATCCTTATCGATAGTTTTATGTAGATCTCATTAAATTCAACTAGATGTCAATAATTTTTATCTTGGAACACTGGTCTTTCTGTGTGGAGTTTGCATGTTCTCCCCATGCATGCGAGGGTTTTCTCCGGGTACTCCAGTTTCCTCTCACCCTCCAAAAACATGCATGATAGGTTGATTGGCCGATGCCAAATTGCTCCTAGGAATGAATGTGTGTGTGTGTGGTTGTATGTGTGTGGCCCCGCAACAGCCTGGTGACCTGTTCAGGGTGTACCTTACCCCTCAGCTAGGATGGGCTCCGTCATCCCGATAACCCTGTTCGGGACAGACGTTAAGAAGGTAACTGACTGATTGAATCATTTTTATGTGCTCTGATATTTACTGTTATAATTGCATGCACAAAAGATTAAAAAAGGATTTTCAAAAGACTGGCAACCTGTTTGGGGTGTGCCCTGCCTCTCATATTAAATCAGCTAAGATAGGCTACCACACCCCCACAACCCTGTTGGGGATGGACGGTTCAGAAGACAAATTTTTTTTAAGTTTTTTTTTTTTTTACCTCCCCTGCAGAGATAACTGGTGTGTGAACATGGTGCATCCCAAAAAACTTTTTCTTCTCTCTTTGTTTTTCAAGCAATTTAAAAAAAATGTGAACATTTTCAAACATTTTTTAAATGATTTTGAGCTCAGTTTAATTCTAACTTTTTTAAATTACAAATCTATAAACAGCTTCAAAAGAGAACATATTTAGCTGAATTTACATGCAAAAAATAGAAAATCAAAATTCAGCATCTATCTTTCTCCTCCTCTTTATTCTACTGTCCTGCCAACTTAAACACCTGCCCTGTTTCAAAAGATAGCAGCACACCCTCATTGAAAAACAAGACCATATTTATTATTACAATTTTTATCTCGTGTTTTTATTACCAGTCATCTCTAATCTGAAAGATTTTCCTCCAAAAGAAATAACATCATATCATAATAACGGAAATCTAGAGATACACATAAAGGATGAGAAGTGCCAACATGGAGTAAAACTTTCAAACAGCTTCACACTTACATATATTTAAACAGATAAAAGTCTAAGTTTTAAACTCATCCCACATCTTTTCCCTGAGTTCTCTCACTTTAAATTTCTTCCCATCTTTTTGCTGAGGAGTGAAGAGCAACTTTTGGCCCAGAACTTGTTGTTTTGTCCTCCTCCTATCGGACTGTTTTACTTAGCACATGCTGATACAAATGCCTACAGAAGACTTATCTGTGAAAGTAAGCAGGATTTTCTTTATCAGCCACATGAAGTGAACATGTACATATGAGCAAATTTCCTTTGGAAATTCCTGGCTCATGTCCTGGATCAGATTCACGTTGAGAATCCATGGTAACAGGACATGTAAATAGTCCTGAGTAGGTTTAATTCATCCTGTGCTGCTGGCCTCAAAGACCACGCACGCTTCATGACCCCACAGCTTTCCTGTCACACCTCCAGCTCAGTCATGGACCTGAACACAGTCACATCATCAAGTGGAAATGAGACCTTGTTCTGACGTACAGTGTCCATGCCATATCCAAAACCAGGGGGTCCGAAGTTGGATATTAATTGTCCTTGATTTGTTGAGTTTTTGACTTTTTTTATCCACAAAGGGAAAGTTGGCAAAAGTCTCTCTGTGGACTAAAAGACTGGTGAATAGAGGTAGAGGTAGGCTGCACGGTAGTGCATTGGTTTGCACAGCGGCCTCATAGCAAGACGGTTGGTGTACGAGTCTCGGAGTGTGGTCGTTCTGTGTAGAGTTTGCATGTTCTCCCCCGTGTGTGGGGGTTTTCTCCATGTACTCCGCTTTCCTCGCGCCCTCCAAAAATATGCATGTTAGTTTGATTGGCCGCTATGAAATTGTCCCTCAGAATGAGTGTGGGTGTGGATGGTTGTGCGTGGCCTGCAACAGACTGGTGACCTGTTCAGGGTGTACCCTACCTCTCACCTGAAATCTGCCGGGATAGGCTATGGCATCCCCCTTAACCACACTAGGGATAAGCAGTTCAGAAGATGAAACGAAACAAGATGTACAGATGAATCAAGACGAAACAAGACTAGATTCTGACAAAGCCCCAAAGCTTGGCAACAAATCCATGGTTGCATGGACCAGCACAAAAACAACTAAACAAAACCCCTTTTCCTCATTAATGCCTTCATCTGTCCGCATCTAGCCCTGAATTTCTGCTGGGCTGCAGTCTCTGAATTCCAAAGTATTTTTCTACCAATGTGGCTGACTATGTTGTCTTGACTCCCTCTTCTATCTCATTCTCCTCTGGAGACAGTGCAAACCAGCAGCTTGATATTCAAAAACCTACCCTCCAATCCCACTCTACTCAAGGGGACTGCCTTCCACAAAATCCCATGTTTTGTCTACCATTTAAAATATGCTTACATGTTTTACCCCAGGTGTTTTTTCTTCGTTACTTTACCTTCTCCACTCTCTGGCAGTGAGAGTGTAGAACTATTTAAAAAAAAACACCATGTAAACCTCCCTATCGTGGGAATCTATCCCTATGACAAGGAAGTGCCCGTATATGACTCGATGTCCTCAGTGTCCTGGCTTGGGTGTATTGGAACTGAAATGTTGTTGTTACCTTGCGATCCAATAACAATAAAGTCTTTTAATGTTAGCATTTAGTGTTCTAGAACAGAGTGTCAGAGGCAACTTATCTAAGAACTCCATTTTTCTCCAGGTGAACTTTAAAACTCACATGGCCAATACTGGTGAGAAATAAGGACCCTAATTTGAATCCAGTTGGTATTCCGTTCTTAGACTCCTGCGATTGCCATGGACAGTGTGATAAACACGATGTTAAAAAATCTACATGCGTACATGGCACCAAGATACCTATTGAGGAGACGGGTGCCTTTGAACTGGGACAATAGACACATTGCCTACAAAGTGGTTTCTCAGGAAGAGGTGAACGCATTCTTCAGGTTCTTTGGGAAGATGCTGAGGAGGTCTCTTCTCTAAATTTGTACTCCTAGTCTTAGATCTTGAATTGCAGTGGGGGGATTTCAATGTTTAAAAGTGGACTGGCTTTCTTTTGTTCTATGTGAACAGTTTCAACCATCCAGGGTAGTCAGAGAAGTTAGAGGAAATGCAGGTGGATGCTCCGCTGGTCTCATGGATCGAAGACTACCTGACCGGTCGACTGCAGTATGTGAGACTGAAGAACTGTGTGTTTGAGTTCCTGACCAGTAATACCAGTGCTCCACAGCGAACTGTCCTGTCCCCATTCCTTTTTACCACCTATACCGCTGACTTCCAGTACCATTCTGGTTCTTGTCATCTTCAGAAGTTCTCGGATGACTCAGCCATCTTTGGGTGTGTGGAAAACGGAAGCGAGGACAAGTACAGGGACCTGGTGAAGAAATTTGTCCATTGGTCTGGGGAGACCCATCTGCACCTGGACGTGGCCAAAACAAAGGAGATGGTGGTGGACTTCAGCAGGAGCGGGTCCCAACCATCACCGGTCTGTATTGATGGATCTGATGTGGAGATGGTCCTGTCATACAGATTCTTGGGCGTTTACGTAAACAGTAAACTGGACTGGTCCACCAACATAGACATGATCTACAAAAGGGGCCTGAGTACCTGAGTAGACTGTACTACCTTAGAAAGCTCTGGTCCTTCAACAAGATGCTCTCCATGTTTTACCATGCCATCACGGAGAGTGTTCTGTTCTTTGCTGTGGCCGCCTGGGGAGCTGGTATAAAAACAAAGAATGCTAACAGACTGAACAAGCTGGTAAAAAAAAAACTGGACGTGTGGTTGGCTCACACCTCGCCTGTGTATAGGAGGTGGCGAGGGACAGAATGAAGGTAAAACTGTCATCAATCATGCTAAATCCCTCCCACGCCCTGCATGAATCCGTGGACCATCTGAAGAGCAGCTTCTACGACAGACTCCTGCAACCCTGCTGCTCAAAGGAACGGTACAGAAAATAATTTCTGCCATCCTCCATCAAACTATTTAACCTTTCACTTTCAAACCTGTAACGACTTGTGATTCACAACAGGTTAAAACAGGCTTACGCTGTGGCACTCAAATTTTGCTTCAGGGATAACTAAAGTATTTTTAATTCAATACTAGGGTTTGAATTGACCTCATACAGTTTAAATTGTCCACAGGAATTTAACAAATAAACACGGTTGAGCTGAACTAACACCATCCAGTCGCATGGATGATCATATGAGCGCAAGCATCACTTTATTTAAAGTCATGCGACTAATGTTTGTGATTTCAGATGTTAAACAGAGAAACTGACAAAGTAGGGCTTATCTCAGGTAAGTACTGTTCAAAGCTTGATGCTCAGTGGACAGTCGGTTGTTAGACAGAATGATAGGGATGGTTTGGTGAGTATCGGAGCCTGAATGCAGACCCTGCAGCCAGAAGCAGCTGCTGTTGGATGGAAACTTCTTCTGACGCTGAAAACAACAACTGCTGCTCCTCCGTCTGCCAGAGACACGAGAACCTGCTAAAAATACATGCAAATCCACATTCCACCCATGGACATAGCCCGTGTGTGTGTATGTGTGTGGTGATAATGTCCAGGCTTTGTGAGGGTGCAGTACTGTACAGACCGGCTGCAGAGCTTAATATAAACTCTGGCTGAGCAGCTCTATAAATAGCCAGTAGTCATTGTGAAGCAGATTACAGATCAGTGTGAGAAAATCCAAACACAGCGACCTGAAGGCCAGCCTCAAAGTGTACCAGACAAAGTCTGGACACGGTCATGATCATACCAACAAAGACATGGAAACCTGTCTAAGGAGCTCTCCTGTACTCATGTTGATGTGGAGTATTTCTACACTAACGTGAAAAGGCTTATAATTAATAACAACAAATATTTAATTGCAAACATTTGACTCTAAAAAATCTGTTTTTCATATTCTTGTTTGTGCAACACAGGTATATTTTAAGCTGCTGTGCATGTCTATTAAAAAGAGACTGTGTACTAGTGAGTCAGGGTTGACCATCACAGTGATGCGCTGCAGACTCACCAGAAACTAAACAGGAATTTTACACTTTTGTTTTGAAACTTGTAACTGAGTCAAATGAATTAATAAAGTCAGCAATGAAACAATTAAAAAAATTATGAACAGATCATATCAGTATTTTTAAAAGTGTTTTTCAGATTCAAATATATAATAAAGACTTTATGATACTTTTTTACTCAGCTGTATTTTTATAGTTTACAAATGCTTATTTTCACAAACACAACTTCTATCAAAGATTATGTTCAAATAAATTAAGATTCCTCACACAAACCAGATCAGTCCAGTTTACATGAACCACATTCATTCAAACCTTTTTGACAGTAATCTAGTTAATATCAATTAATTAAAAAGTGGAGAAAATTTATTTATGAAAACCAGGAAGAGTGACCATCTACCTGCGTTATTGGATTTAAGAGGGTGAGAAAGAGGAGTCAATACGAAATCGATATGTCAAAGAGGTATCCAAACCAGGTGCCCAGACCACCCCATCTGACTCCTCTCCACTTTGAGCTCCTCCTTTTTTTTGTGAGGAAGAGCCTAGACACATTATGGAAAAAACCCATCCTGCTGTTTGTATTCGGTACTTTTTTTCTTTTGGTCACCACCCTCAGCTGGTGAGCATATGTGAGGACAGGAACAGTCAGTCAGTCAGTCACCTTCTAAACCATCTATCCCTTACAGGTTCGCAGGGGGTGCCGGAGCCCATCCCAGCTGATTCAAGACGAGGGGCAGGGTACACCTTGAACGGGTCGCCAGTCTGTCGCGGGGCCACAAACATACAACCATCCATACACACTCATTCCTAGGGCCAATCAACCTAATATGCATGTTTTTGGAGGGTGAGAGGATACCAGAGTTCCCACAGAAAACCCACGCAGACACAGGGAGAACATGCAAGAACATAGTTTGACTGGTAAATTGAGAACTACATTTTTTTTTTTGCCTCAATGAATTGATGGAGCATCCTAATTTTTGTGGACGATGCACCGATCTGTCAACCTCCAGCTCCATTTTTCCCTCAATAGTGAACAAGATCCTGAGATACTTGCACGCCTACACTCCTGGCAGGACAACAATGTCAGATGTTTTTCCATGTTGTAAATCGAGCTGGGAACCCAGTGCATCATGGGAATGTTTGGTCCGTAGCAGCGTGACTGAAGGGATGAGCTGAAGATGAAAATAGGATCCAATAGAATGGAAAGTTAGAGTATAATCTGGTTCTAGAGAGATGAAGTTGATAATTAGAGGTTCTATATCCCAGTTTAACCTTTAATAAGAGAACCACCAGTGGACCCTTAGTCTGGATGAAGAAATGATATGCAACTTTAAAATTTTTACGATTTAATGGTGCTCAGAAAGTTAAAGTACCTTCCATTTGATTCTGGGTTTAATAAGAGGCAAATAAACGGAAACTCTTCTTCTTTCGGCATTTCCCTTCAGGGTCACCACAGCAAGTGAGCCTCTTCCATCTAACCCTATCTGGTGTATCCTCTTTGGTGACACCAACTATCTTCATGTCTTCCTTCACTGCGTCCATGAACCTCCTCTATTTCGGTCACTCCCAGAGAGATCCTCAGCATCTTCATCTCTGCTACCTCCATCTCTGCTTCCTGTCTTTTCTTCAGTGCTACTGTTTCTAGACCAAACAGCATGGCCGATCTCACCACGGTTTTGTAAACTTTCCCTTTCATTCTAGCTGAAACTCTTCTGTCTCACATCACACCTGATACTTTCCTCCACCCGTTCCAGCCTGCCTGAACACGCTTCTTCACCTCTCTTCCACACTCTCCATTGCACTGGACTGTTGATCCTAAGAACTTAAAATCTTCCACCTTCTTTATTTCTTCTCCCTGTAACTTCACTTTTCCATTTGGATCCCTCTCATTCACACACATGTACTCTGTTTTACTCTGACTAATCTTCATTCCTCTTCTTTCTAGTGCAAACCTCCACCTCTCCAGTTTTTCTTCCACCTCTTCTCTCCTCTCACTACAGATCACAATGTCATCTGCAAATAAACAGAAACTAAATTTTTAATTTATGATCCACATTTCTATTTTTTTTTTAGGTTTCTTGCAGCATTTTTAAAATAAAACCATGAAAACGTTTTATGATTAGACTGAAGGTCTCCCCACGTCCACCTAAACATCCTCAGGGCCTGTCTCTGAGGAACTTTCTAATATTAAACTGGGTTAATGATTTTATTTAAACACATGACCAAACATGATCATTCTGCAGGAAAAAAAAGTTTATTGAAAGAAACTCAACTTCATCCAAAACTTTCTCAGCAGGATGTCACATGGAACATTGTTCTGCTGAATTCAAACTTGTTCTTATTGCTTCAGAGAAAATGTTTTCTTGTGATGATGAATCTCATGTTCTTGGAAAAGATCATTAAAGTTTTAATCACTTTTGTGCTCCACCTGCAGGCAAGAGGTCGCTGCTTAGATCACACTGGACTCTTTGTTCAGCTCTTAAGAGGAAACAAGACGATATCAATGAGACAACACGGGTTTTACTCATTCTTCAGGTGTGGGGGTAATCACCTTCTGTGCCCTGGATGTGACCATCTTACCAGAACAAGATTCATACAAGTTACATCTTTACCAATATCATTTGAGGCCCAAAAGGACAAGCAAAGGAAGCCCTAACCCACCCACCCAGGTGCGGAAAAGACTCCCCTGCAGGAGTAAACCCCCACCACCAAGGGGCACGGGTTTCCCTAATGCCAGGACCCCATGCTATGGGGCAGAAATGCCAACCGTATCCCATGACAGCAGGCCAGTCTAGGGAGTGTCGGAAACATAGGCTCAGACCGAAAAGGGAGCAATCACCCCAAGGACCCAGAGGCTCCTGTCTGTCCAGCCGGAGCACAGCCGGAGGCCCAGCAGGACCAGGCCGCCCTGTAGGCAATCACCACACACCAAAACACAACCAAGTGCCAGGCCCAGGCAGCCCAGAGACCATTGTAGCTCCACGTCTGCACCCCTAATATCCCTCTTCAGTCCTCTAGTCCCTCAACTGTAGCCCAGCCAACTCTTCCATGCAGATTTCCCCTCATACACCTCTTCAAAATCCCTGCTAGAGATGAGGGCTCCGACGGGCTCAAGCGAGACCACATCCAAGTCTGTCTCCCAAAAAACACACAACAGCATCTCTGGGTGCCTCCTGCCCCCCGGCAGCGGGCAAGTAACTGGCCCTTTGGACGCAAAGCATTTAAAATAAACAAATTAGAGCTTGAGAACAGAGCATAACTGTACAACAATACTTGACATACAGAGATCCCCATTCCGTTTGTCAAAGGGTTAAAAAAAATAAAAGGCCAATTCCGCTGTTGGGGAAATGCTGCCACCGTGTGGTAAAACTTGGAAACTACAATAACAAAAAATTGAGGTCATTTTCTAAACATCTTCCTCTTAAACTAGAATCAATTTGAATTTTCATTACTGAATTTGTCAAAATCTTCTAAATAGATTATATGTGCTTTATTTTATTTTTTTTAAATGTAACATTTAAATCTAACATAATTTTTTTACCTCCTTATGCACTTACAGTCTGTATTGACCTCAATGTTTTTGTCACATTATTCCTTCTTTTTATTATTTTAATATTTTATTATTTTTCTTCTTGTAGATATACTGTCTATTTCTTCTTTCTTGTTTGCTGCTGTAACACACAAATTTCCTAAGTGTGGGATCAATAAAGTAAGTCTAATCTAATCTAAAACCCTCCAAATTTGAGTGATGAATTTGGGTTGTCAGCTAATAAAGATCATAATTGGCCAACAAAATTTGTACATGTTGCAATTATATATTCTCATTACATAATATTCCACTGCAAATTACAAACATGCTTGGTCGAAAGAGTAACAGAAAGAAGTTTTCAGGACAGGAAAGAAAATTTTTTGATGAAAATGAATCCAGTGAGAAACAGGTTTCATGTACAAATAATTTATCTTTTATTTACCAGATGTTTGTACGTATGTGTGTTTGTATGAATACATTTCAAATGGTTGGAATCCAATAAGTCAGGTCACAATGATGAAATCTACAAACATAATATCAAAAATCACTGAAATGGTGCGAGATCTTCGGGACACGGCAAAAAACAAAACAAAAGTTTAGCAAAAAGGTGAAAAAAATCCTCCAGGTTTAGAAAAAAATTCCTAAAGACTACTGAAAAGATTGAAACGGATGTCAAGATCGATTAGATGTGTCACTAGACCGACTGACTACAAAACCACTAGGTTTCTAATCAGTTTGTTATTTTCTTCTACCAGATGTGGTCATGATGAGACGAACCACAGTTTTATTATGTATCAAAAACATTATCACTTTAAAGATCAATCAGGGTTAGAAAAAACCAAGAACAGAACCGAGTTCCTGCAGGAGGTCCACATTCAGGTGAACTCTGAAGAATGTCAGAATGATGCCCAGAGAGGAGAAACCGATTAGAGTCCAGAGGACCTTGGCACTGAAGTAAAGTGGAGCCAGACTATTGAGAGAGAGAGAGACCAACATGTTAGACTCAGAACTTGAAACAACACATTGAAGATGAGATTCAGTAATTCTTCTCTTTCTGGTTCCTTACCGTCCATGTGAACTCTCAGCATATCCCCAGAAGTAACGTAGACGTCCGTACAGATACAACAAACCACAAAAGGTGGACAAACCTGCAGCACATATTCAAGTTAACCGAAAACTCTGTAAGTCTGTCCGTCTGTGAATATGTGTTCACCTTGACTAAAGAAGACTCCTGACATCCAGAGAACAGTGATGAAGATGGGGAAGTACTCTGAACAGTTTGCCCTGCACACACACATCACATACAGTATTCATGTGTGTTAGAGAGGTAGTATGAGATAAAGACCACAAGGGGGAGTTAGAGCACAAACATTGATTTGATGGAAACAGGGGTTTGAAAAGACCTACAAATAAAAAGTTTGGTGATGTCAGACTTTCATGTATTTGTGGTCTTCTGAACTGCTGTCCCTGATGGGGTCGCGGAAGTGTCGGAGCCTATCTCAGCTAATTTCAGGCGAGAGGCAGGGAACACCCAGAACAGGTCACCAGCCTGTTGCGGGCCACACATACACACTCAGTCCTAGAGGCAATTTTACAATGGCCAATTGACATAACATGCATATTTTTGGAGGGTGGGAAGAAACTGGAGTACCTAGAGGAAACCCATACATACATGGGGAGAACATGCAAACTACAGAAAGACCTGTGAATCAAGCCTCATCCCACATCGGTACTCAAACCCCTGACTTTCTTGCAGTGAGGCTCCTGTGCTAACCACTGAGACACCATTTAATTTATTTTAAAAAAAAGTGAGTCACAAAATAAAATTAATTTGTGGAATCAAAAATGGCGGCTAGTGAGTAGCACAGTGGCCACACAGCAAGAGGTTGGAGTTCGAGTACCAGGCGGGACAAGGCATGGAACTATGGCCTTTCTGTGTGGAGTTTGCATGTCCTCTGTGTGTGTGTGTGTGTGTGTGTGTGTGTGCGTGTGCGTGTGCGTGTGCGTGTGCGTGTGCGTGTGCGTGTGCGTGTGCGTGTGCGTGTGCGTGTGCGTGTGCGTGTGCGTGTGCGTGTGCGTGTGCGTGTGCGTGTGCGTGTGCGTGTGCGTGTGCGTGTGCGTGTGCGTGTGCGTGTGTGTGTGTGTGTGTGAGTTCCCCTCCACCCCCAGCCTCTAAAAACATGCATGTCAGGTTGAATGGCTGCTAGGAAATTGCCCCTAGGAATGAATGTGTGAGTGGGAGTTTGTGTGGCCCAGCGGCAGACTACCTCTCCTCTTATATCAGCCAGGATAAACTCCGTTAGGGAATAAGTGTTTCAGAAGAACAAAGTTAAACAATAACGATTACATGATGTGTTAATTTTAAATTTTACACAGTAATGAATTTTATTATCAAGTCCATGTCATTTCTTTCCTTATTGTTTTTGTTCGTAATCGTTTTCATAATGACAAATAAATGTGGATCAGTTTGTTTGTGTGCATGAGCCACAGAACAGGGAACTTTTCTGCTTTTGGTTTCCATGGCGATATGTATATTAAATGTAAAAACAGGTTACATAAGCAACATACCAAGTTTATGAAAAATGATGGTTTTATATTTCAAAAGAATCCAGTTACACAAGTATGAAAAATTTTAAACATTTAACCACACACACAAACACACACACACACACATGCAGAGTAACTTACTGAGCTCTGAAGATTCTCTCAAACTCTGGCGGTCCACTTGTGGTGGGTGGAGAAACGGAATACTTCCTCCTGGCATAAATTACCTGCATGGAGAAGTAAGCTACACACACACATGAACATAAACACACAATAGTTTGACTTTTAAAAAATAAAAATCTTCATGAGACAGTGAGAAACGTTAAAATGAACTGAAGTGTAAATGAAGTCCGTTAACTGGTAGATGATGTAGATTATACAGTAGGTAATCCCACATCAGACATTACAGACACTAGATTAGTCTTATTCTGGAGGATTTACTAGAACTCTGTCTTACCTTGTTCCAGAACACCTAACACGGTCACAGCACCCAGTCCGATGGCGTCCTCTGCCATCTCTGCAGACACAAGAGGAAAGTTCAGCAGCTGGCAGACAGAAACACAGTGAAGGCATTCAGGAAATGTTCAGACTGCTCACCTGCTGGGGGCGGGGACAAAATACACACCTGCATCCAAACAGCTGGAAGAAAAAAATACTCCAAACATCCATGTGGAAGGTGTGGCATCATGTCGTTTTAGGATTACCCCGAAGAATATTTAATATTTTATGTATTGAGGGGAAAAAAATGACATGTTAGAACTAATAAAATTCTGATTTTAATTACTTAAATTTTTCGCAAACCATTAACAATGGCTAACACCTGGATGAAGTCAGAATGACTCGACAGTCGGATCGGTGCAGCGTCTGCAATAATCAGGACGCTGCATCGGTCAGTCGTCGCGAAGAAAGAGCTGAGCCGAAAAGCAAAGCTCTCGATTTACGTTCCCACCCTCACCTATGGTCACCAGCTGGTGAGGTGTTTCGGGCACGTCCTACATGGAGGAAACCCAGAGGTAGACTTCGGATCCTCTGTATGCAGGTGTGTCAAAGTCCGGTCCTCGAGGGCCGGTGTCCTGAAGGTTTTCATTGTATTCCTGCTTAAACACAGCTGATGCCCATGAAGTGGAATCACAACCAATCAAGTTTAGCACACTGACCCAGTAACCTGGATCAAGTGTGTAAACGAAAGAACACATAGAAACCCTTTAGGACACCGGCCCTTGAGGACCGGATCTTCACACTTGCTGTAGAGACTATGTCTCACAGCAGGCCGGGGAACGCCTCAGGATCCTCCTGTGTGAGCTCGTGGATGCAGCTGGGGTGAGAGAAGCCTGGGATTCACGTCTGAAGCTGTTGCCCCTGCAACCCGGCCCCAGATAAGCGGAAGATGACAGAATGGAAAGAATAATTTTTGTATGAAGAAAAACTCAAATATATGAATATTATTCTAATAAAATTTAAGATGAGCATTTGATGCTTTTCATCCATTTTTGACCAGGAAATCACGGTGATGTTAGAATCATGTTCTTTTTTCTCAATCTGAAGAAAGTGTGTGAAAATCCAACCATAAAACCAGGATTTCAGGCAAAACTGGCTAAAAGTTGGAAACATCTGTAAATATTTCACTGGTAATAAGTGTTTTTTATCACATTGTGTATGATATGAAATGATATTTTCATTCTCACCGAGAATGACGTGTTTTCAAATGTTGTCAGGAAACTTATTAAAAAAAAACTCGTACACGACTCACTTGTTTCTAAAGAACTATATTTACATAATACTCTTGTTTTACAGAGAACCATATCAAAAGTATAAAATACTTACAAAATCCGCTGCAATATATAAAAATAACTTCTATTTTCTCCATAGGATTAGGAAAGGCTTACATACAAAAAAAAAATATCTTTATAGACATTTAGAAAAAAAAAAAAAAAAAAGCCCGTTCACAACAGTCAGACCCAGAAAAGGCTGGCAGAAAATCTGCAGGGTCGTTCAACACTCCGAGCCTGAAAACACCACCCGGGAAACACAAAACAGCAGCCGGAAGACAAAATAAAAGATGCCGCAGATTTGGCGGGACAAAACCAAGAACCCCTTAGATGGCTGGATATGGAGGATGAGCGCCATTGTGAAGTTTTTTTCCTCCTCATTTTTGTTTGATTGAAGAATTTGCTTGAAATAGTCGCCTAAAATTATGACCTAAATCTCTGCTCTTTTCGATGCAGGTTTGATTCAATTTCCAAAACGGAAGAAATTTTTTTTTTCATTTTAGATTTTTTTAGAACAGAAAAACCTCTGCTCTTTTTGATGCAGGTTTGATTCAATTTCCGAAAGGCGAAACATTTTTTTCCCTCATTTTAGATTTTTTTTTACCTGATGCGCGTCCAGGTCAAATATCAAAGATATTCAATGATTATTACAACTGATCCTGGATTAAATCAACTTGTAGGGTTTCTCACTTTCTTCTTGTTTCTTCAAATCTTAAGTTTTTTCAGCCAACTAAGATGAAAACCTGCCTTACAGGTAACACACGGAGCTTAAAAACTACTACAAGTTCTCAAAACCTGTTACTGGAAACTACCTGGAGACTTTCTGAATGAGTCACTCGTTAATGACTTTCCAGGCATGATGTCGGAAATGTTTTCAAAGTTGCTACATCTTTTAGAAAACATCTTAAAATTCACGCTCTTCGTGGTACGAAGACCTTTATCAGAACAAAAAATCAGAAGGATCAAACTCAAAATGGCCTCAGAGGATAAAAGTTATTTCCATAAACAAAACTAACTGTTGCGGAGTCAAAATGTTTGTTCTTTCCATAAAATTTCCCTACGTATGAAAATGAGGCCGACACACAACTCTATTTCATTTTTGCCCCGCCCACATTACACAATTCACCAGTGGGGGTCCGGCTGCTGGTGTGCGTGTACTGCTGGCCTCCAGGTGGCGCTGTGTGTGGGGGGCAGGGAGTACAGTGGTTTAGAACTGAGCCATAGGTTCAGTAGTAGTCTTAGTGCGACACCATTCAGACACACTGCAGTGTGTTAGAGAATCACACACTTTCTCTCTCATACATTTACACACGCACGCTTGCACGCATACACACACCCAGTCTTATAAGACTTCCACTCCTGGTGGAAAAACACTGAAAACATTTTGCTGATTTGGCTAAAACTGCTTTGTTTCTATCTAAATAGTTCTTGCATCGTAAACCTGGACTATTTATCCTAAAATAATCCACTCATGTCTTGTTTAAATGTTTCAGAGTTTTTCCACCAGGAGCTGCAGCTAAAAAGTCTGCTAACTTCTCTCATCGGACCGACTGGTCCAGTCCTCCGATGACCCGCTGGACCCCGGCAGGTCCGGAGAATCAGGAAACAGCTCCGTGACGAAGTGTAAGCAGGAAGTAGTGGGCGTGTCTACTGGTGACTGGCGAGCAGCTCGTCCAGGTCCGCCATCCACTCCTGGGTGCTCTGTCCTTTCAGGAGCGAGTCCACCAGCTCGCTCTCAGCGGCGAAACTTCCCGCTGCCACGTTGTATCCGAACGACACCTGCTGCTGCTGGCTGGCAGTCCTGCTCACCTGGTATCCTTGGTTACATTGCATTCCCTGGCGACCGTTGCCTTGCGGCTGTCCAAAGGCTGCCATATCAGAGAGAACGGCCTGGTTCTGATTGGCCTGCTGCTGAGCCTGTTGTTGACTGCTCATTGGCTGGCCCAGGCTTTGCGGGTTTGGCGCCACCCTCTGCTGAGACGTTGCCATGTTGGCTTGCATCATTTGTTGCCCGCTACTCAGAGCTGTCATGGGTCGACCGGCAGGATTGGCACCAAAAGGGGCAGAGCCAGGGGGCATTTTGGGAATGCGTTGCTGCATGTGGAAGGTGTTGGGGGTGTTGGTGAAGGAATTAGCAGAAGGCGACTGGTTGGCGAGCTGCTGTTGCCAAGCAGCATTCTGGTTGCTTTGCATCTGGCCCGGCAGGCCGCCTCCCATTCCGCTCTGCATGGCGCCGGGCATGCGTGTGGCCAGCTGCTGCTGTTTCAACATAGCGGCGTTAGGCTGCGGCTTCAGGTGCTGCTGCGTCAGCAGGTTTTGCCTGTAGGTGGCACTCATGGGCTGCCGCTGCTGGGCGGGGTGAGCCGAGTGGCCTGGGTGAAGGTTCATGTTGTTGTAGAGAACGTCCACATTGGCTCCGCCTCCTCCACAGGATGACAGACTGATGTCGGCCTGGCTCACCGCAGGGGGCGGAGCCACACCTCCACCCGGCCCGCTACCCTGTCCCATGTTCATTCCCATCATGCTTTGGTGGTTCTGAGGAAACATACGGGCTCCGGGGTTGGGGCCTCCAATGGCTCCGACGCTGCCCATTGGTTGAGAGGAAGCTGAGGAGGGACAAATGAAATTTAGAAATTTTACCCAATAATCAACAAACCCAAAAATGTATACAGAAGACTATCTCTGTGGAAACAGTCTGACCTCGCAGGATTTGTTTTTGACGACATGATGATGTCACTGCTAATGCTAGTTTATGAGATGAATGGTGGTTTTATATTCGTTTCCATGGAAACTGAACCTGAATAGCTGGGTCACACACAAAACTGCAGACTGGACATCAGATGAAGATCAGATGGTCGTTTCATTTCCAAGTCAAATGAGTGATAAGCATCCTTTCCACACTGACGGGATCTGATGGTTTCACTGGTTGGACAACTAGTTCCTGTTTAACTGTGGGAATCCAACATTCCTATGAAAACTGAGCGATTGGCTTTACCTCCTGTGACTCCTCAAACTGAACAAAGCTTTTGTTCTTCCACACATGGGATCCTGATCACAAAGGCTCTGGTTTTACACATTACAGCTACGCTATTCATCACAAATATTAAAAAAGAAGTCAATTCAATCTAAAATCTTTAATTTCCCTTTAGAAAAAACAATTTGGTTTTATGTTTTCCTGTCTAAAGCACAGTGTGTTGCATTTTTCTGTGAGTGCTTCTACATTTTAATGAAGGTCAGAACTAGTTTAGCTTCATTTCTGACTCCTTCTGCTTGGGATTACTGAACCACTTGAAAATAATGATCTGATGTCTCACCTGGAAACTGGTTGACTTGTTGCTGTGGAAACGGGTTCTGATTGGCTGGCGGTCCGGGCTGGTCCTGGTATTGCGGTGGGGGTCGGGTCAGATGTCTCTGCATCTGCTGGTCTTGCTGACGCTGCTTCTCCTGTGCACACACACCACATCGTGTTTCACACGTTCAGAATGAGGATTTTTTTTTTTACATGATGCGATAGACTTGAGGAGCATTTCACAACATTGGTTCAAAAGTTGCTTCAGAACAATTTGTGACTAAACTCAATAAAACTTTCTGATTTGGATTGGCTTCCATAGACCTTTTGCCTAATTTCAGACACAGAGGTTCAAACTTTTTCCGGTTTTCGAATGATCCAGACACCAAACTCCCTAATGTCTTTGAGCCCTGCAGCAGCAGGTTTATGAATCCTTTCCTGATCTTGATGAAGAAGCTTCTTTAGCATGATTTTTAGTTTTACTCCACTGGACACATCACTATTACAGAAATGACCTTTGATAATGACTTGCGACAGTCAACGAAAAAGCCATTTGGTTGAAGCGGAGATTTTTTTTCCTCTCTGTTATTGCAAAGAAAAACATGCTGAAGCATTAAACTCATCCAAAATTGCTGTAAACAAGACTGATAAGTAAAATTTTAATATAACTCCAGCTCCTTTCTTCAGCTTTTCTTTTCTCCCTCATTGTATTTGGTTTATCAGTTTACGAGGTTTTAATGTAAATTTGTGGTTCCTGGTTTTACCAACGATAGCTGAACCACAACAATTCCTCATAAAATACTTAGTTTATTACTTGTTTATGATGCCAGTTGCGTAACTAATGCACACATTGTTCTGAAAACTTCCAGATATTTTATTGTATAAACAAAAAGATTTTAGGACAACTTATTAAACATCACCAGTAGTTTTTGGATGCTGAAATATTTTGTTCTGCAAGCCACTGGCTCCTCCTAGTGGCTAAAATCAAACTCTGTTGGAATTATTGATCTAATAAGAAACTAATCTAGAGACACCTGCAGTAACCGAGGCCAGCCGTACCTGTTCAGCCATGATCTGCTGCCGCTGCATGTACTGTTGCTTCTTCTGCTGCTCCAGGATCTGCTGGTGTTTTAGTGCTGCTGATGCCACCGCTGCCTGGTTGCTGAGATACGCAGCGTTGCTATGGGTACCTGCCATGACGTTTGCCCCTGTCTGGGATGCCATGGGATTGTTTCCAGGCCCAGATGCCATGGCGTTGGTGGGACCTGGACCTTGTGGTGGAGCGGGGTAGGTGTTTTGGTCCTAATACAGACACAAATCAAAGAAATTTTATGAAAAATCCCACCATATTTTCTGGTTCATTATAGGACATTGTTTCTACAGCTTGGTAATGTTTACATTATTCCCTGTAATAGGTTTTTATTTGTACTCTGGAGATGCAACGTTGTATACCTTTATTTTGAAAAGAAAATAACTTTTTTTTTTTTTCACTAAATTGTTTTGGGATACAAAAAAGCCAAGAGTAGACAAAAGAGTTAACAAAAAAAAATAATTTTTTTGTCTAGTTTATTCAGAGTCAGTCCACAGTGCAAGCAGCCTAAACGGGGACACTGAGACCACCACTTTTGGACACCTCTGCTCCATCAGGATAGATTATGCTGTGTACAGAGAGAATATTTGTCCCTTCTGCGCAGCAGGGGGTCATTCAGAGTTTTAAAAACCTAAGTTTTAAAACAAACTTTACTGATTAGCAGCAGTGATAATGAAGTGTGAAAACAGCAGGAACAGGGCGTCCTGCTTGCTGGGAGGAAAGCTGCTATATTTAAATACAGACACAGTGTTTATGAAAGGCTACTTTCATGCTCTCAATCTTTTCTTTCCTGACTGAGCCTTAGCAACCAGCTGCAACCAGTCAAATGTGAACCAAAAAGTTAGCTGCTGGAAATTACAATCTATAATCAAAACTAAAAAGTTCCTTGTAGACGTGGACATCATTACAATTTGGAAATAAATGAGCGCAGCCATGTTTGGGAGGCGGAGCTGTTGAGGACTACCTCGCTTAAGAATACTTTAGGGGGTCTGTGTAGGCTTGTTAAAAAGCTGTAGTAGGTAGACATCCTCACTTGGGATTTCTACGTCCATTAGATAAGTTTACAATGAGCCAACAGAATGCTATAAAGTTTGAGAATTATTAATAAAAGATGGGGAAAAAAACCATACACGAATCTGCTTCCTACCTGTGCTATGACAGCAGAAAGATGGAGCAACAACAAACACATTGTTGCTGAGTCAGCTTCTGATCTAGTGAAACAGCTATGTGTCTGAACAAGTAGCCAGTTAGCAACTAACGTTAGCATCACCAGTAACTGACTTGCATCACAAGCTGTAACATTTTAATAGCAATGTAATGTTTTATGTCTCATATCTGGTCATGGAACGACTCGAGCTGGAGGATGCAGCCAGGTTGAGAGAAACCTGGGTTTCCCTTCTGTTAACCCCGGGACCTAGCTGTTTCCTGTGTGGATGCGTTTACCTGTGAGTGCGGTAGATGCTGTCTGAAGTTCATGTTGTTCTTCGGCTGCTGATGACGAAGGAGGGACAGCAGCGGCACCTTGTTTTGATTTTGTGCGTTGGGGAGTCGTGGCGGGGGACCTGGAGGCCCGGCCTCAAAGTGTGATAGAGGTTTGGTGTTACTGTAATTCAGCAGGGCCGTTGGGGTCGGACCCCCAGCCGCAGGCAGGTGACTGAGGATATTGGGGTGTCCGCTGGGCGCCTGCATGTAGGTGTTGGCCCCTCCCTTTGGAGAGCCCTTGTTGGGTTGAGGGGGCATCAGCAGCTGCTTCTGGGCATTGGGGTTAAAGTCCTGTTGGTAAAGGGAGGGGGACGTGGACTTGTCCATACCAAACGGTCCCCCCAGCTGGCTCTGAGTGGTGTTGCTCATCTGAGGCCACGGTGATGAGTGGGTGTGGGGGCCCCTGGCTGGGGGCTGCTGCGGCTTCTGGACTCTGAGTTTCTGGACTCTCTGCTGATGGGCCGCCAACTGCTGGAGCTGCTGGGCAGGAGACAAGTCTTTTTGCACCGAGGGTCCTGGGGGCAGAAGATGGTTGGGAGGGGGTTGAAGCTGCCTCGGGTGAGAAGCGGGTTGGGATTGGGGGAGAGCAGGGGAGGAAGCGGACGAAGAGGCAACAGGGGAGCTGGTGGGGTGAGCAGCAGGTCCAGTTGAAACAGAGGTTGTGTGAGAGTCCTGCTCAAACACCGGAGAGAACTCGGCCTTTACTGTTGCCAAATCTGGAGGTAGCAGGCCTTGGGACCCCTGGCCTCCTCCTCCCACCCCTCCTACTCCTGTTGGTACCAGCTCCAACGGATCTTTACGATCCTCAAACCCCTCGCTGAGAATGTCCTGGATGTCCTCTATAGCGACGGAGCAGTTCAGTTCCTCCATCAGCTCCTTCCAGCCCTGCTCGTCCAAGTTCAGGTCAGGGAACAAGCTGTTGTTGCCCCCTCCTGATGGAGGCATGATGGGCAGAATGTCCTCTGGCTCCTGCTTCATTTCCTTCCGATGGAAATCCAACCCGCCATCACTTCCATCCACCAGGTCGCCGGCCGGTCTGTGGGTCCCGTTGGAGTTGAGCGAGTCGCTGATTCCCAGCTTGGAGTCCAGCGGGGAGCCGTTGGTAGTGCCGTTGTCTAGACAAGCCTTCTTGTTGGGAGGAAAGCTGTCACTGAAACCGTTGACCTGATCCCTGCTCAGCGGAGAACTGGCACTCACCAGTTTCCTCTTCACAGTTTCCTGCAACTAAATCAAAGGAAACAATAAATAAACAGTGTCTCACCAAATTTATTTTCCAAGCACATACACATAAAATACCCTTACCAACTAATTGCAAACTAGTCAAGTTAAACCACACTGAGGTCTGAATCAGTCTAACAATTCAGTCTACTTTTTATTTTAGAACAGGTTTTTACATGATAGATAAAACTAATTCACCTTCAGATGATCCAACCAAAGAAAACAAGATTCAGTACCAACAGTAATAAGAGGAGTATTTTTACGACAGTTTATCTTCTTTGTAAAATCTGCATTAAAACTTTGCTCTTAAGAGATAAAACAATCAAAATGCATTCTCCGGATCACTAAGTAACCAGCACGTGAATACAGTTTCTCTCTGCAAATATGTGGAGATGCAGAAGTTGTTTTTGTCAAAATTTTTGAACAGCTCAGTTATGGAAATGCTTCAAAATAGAGATGAATCCCATTGAATATTTTCTAAGAGTGTCTCATTTCAGATCATCACTGCCTCACAGCTGTGGCGTGTTTCTGTGTTTCCATTGCTACATCTAGATTTTTAGACGAAGCATTAAAGTAAAAAGAAAAAAAAAAGTTTTATAAAAGTTTGAGCTTCATTCAGAAAAGTAGGTTTTGTTTATTCCCTCTTATCTGCACTTTGGTTTGGAGATAAGGTCACAAATTGTGTCAAAAGTGGTTTGAAAACAGAGAAATATGAGATCAGAAGGGAGCAGAAAACCAACAAAAATATAGTAGATCTTCTCTGAACGAGAGCTGTGGTTTGCTCTGAGAGGAAGGTTTGTTATCTGAAGAAAAATACCAACCGCTCACAAACTCACTTTATGAAAGACAAGTTAGTGAAACTCTTACAACATACAGGAAACAGGAAGTAACTTTATAAACTTCCATTTTGCTGATCAGAAACTTTTGATGCCATTCAATGGAACAGGTTCAGTTGATAAATACGAGTACATCTGACAGTGTTTGGTTTTTTTTAAAAAAACACCAGACACATTATTTTTTACATTTCTTACAAAAACTCACAGGAACAAAAAAGTTGAGTTTCCCTTCTTGTCTTAGTTTGTGATAAAAAAATATATATATATATTTTTTTCCAATAGAAAGACTGACATCTTATGGTAAAACCTGGAATGTTCAAATTAGTTTTACCCCATAAACCTGATTTGATTGGAAAAAAGAGAGAGTAATTTTAATATTAATATAACCCAGAGTCAGGTCTAACTTTTTACTTTACTTTTTGAGGAAAAAAACTTTAAATATAATTTAAAAAAGAGACTTAACACACAAAGTATTTGTGAAAAACCAGTTTTAACCACATTTGTTAGACAAACTGAGACAAACACACTTTGGTTTTAAATGAAAAACAAAATAGTAAAACCAGATTTTAGAAGTAGCCAGTTTTTTTTCCCTAGCGTTACAGACCCAGATGTCACCATTAGTGAAACAGTGTGTGATCATGTGGGTGGTGAAAAGCCCGAACATCTGTGGACTTTACTCAGATAAACATAAAATCATTTGGCCAAAACAAAAAGAAACTGTTGAAGATGGATTAATTTTTTATGTGTTAAAATCAAACCGTGACCTGATGACTAGATTAAAGCATATTGTGTGTGTTACCGGTTTATGTATTTAGGAAATTGGTGCAAGGGGTCACAGTTGAAAAAAATACAGAGAACTTTGACAGCTCTAAACCTGAAAAACTAGTTTAACTTCTTCTAGTTACCATGGTTATTGAGTATAAAAGGAGGGCTGTGCAGCTGAGTGTGGAGATTATGTCTGTGATGCATCGGTGCAGTACTGGTGAGTGAGTGTGTGTTGTCACGGGTGGAACTTCACAATAAGACCCAGGTAAAGTGTTTGTCCCGCTCTATTCAACACCCAAACTGACTCGCCCAGGAATCTCTAGCTCTAACAGAGCCACAAAAATCCAAACTATTCGATGTGTTTACGTCAACCAGAACTCTGCTCTGGTGGAATTTCAGGCGTATTTTCTTTGTTTTGTCTACTGTAAGCGCTGCTTGAACCATAGCAGCGCCTGATACCGACAATCTGCACACATGACGGAGTTAATTTGACTTTCACTCCACCCAGCATGCAGACCTGACTGGCTCTTTCTGGTTTATTGCAACACGGTAAACAAATGAATGACAGTCAATAAGAAGGTCAGACAGGAAGGCTTTTCCATTTTTTTAAAATTACTTTTTCTTTAAACAAATTTCAACAACTTTTGTTAAATTTAATAGTTTTTAAGAAGTCCGGTTTTTAACTAATCATCAAACTAATGAAACCTAAAGAGTGCAAAAGTCATTGGAGCTAGTTTTTATTTACTAAAGCTGGGACTAAAAAAAAAAAAACACAGAAAGACAAACTTTAACTTCTACCATTTTCTACCTTGAAATGAATCTTTATGTCTTCCATGTAAAATCTTGACTATTTATGCCACAATTATGTTTAATATTTGATTAAAAAGCAACTCATTTCGTCTTTTGAACCGCTTATTTCTAATGGGGCTCCAGAGGGTGCTGGAGCCTATCACAACCGATTTAATGTGAGAGGCACGATTCACCCCAAACAGGTCGCCAGACTAACGCGGGGCCACACACAACACTCATTCCTAGGGGCAATTTCATAGCCACCAATCAACCTAACATGAATGTGATTGGAGGGTGGGAGGAAACCGGAGTACCTAGAGAAAACCAACTCATAGATGAGGAGAACCTGCAAACTCCACACAGAAAGGCCAGTGTTCCACGCCTCGTCCCACGCAGGACTCGAACTCCAACCTTCTTGCTCTGAGACCACTGCGCTAACGACTGCACCACCATGCAGCCGTTTATTTAAATATTTCATTCAAACATCTTTATTTTCAAACATATTTCGACCATTTTAATTCAGGCTCATTGATTTAATATATATTTTAACGCATCAAATGACCCCGTGTACTGACTCCATCCAAACTCATTGTTTTCATTCTTTTGTGAGCTGTTTTCTATCATATATTACAAAGTTTTACTGTCTCCCTTGGAATTGGTGAAGGACATCGTAGTCAGGGACATTATTTTCAGTTCATGTATGTGTGCATTTCAAGGTAGATGTTACATACTTGTAGGAATAGGAGTCTTTTTTTTCCTCCATCAAATTAGATTTCAAATTTGTTTGAAGATAAACTGCTTTGTAGGAGAATCTTGATTGACCTCCCATCTGATCCTATAAAAAACATTCAATGGCCTCAGCAGCAGACTTTGTTCCAAAGTCAAGTATTTAGAAAATAGAAATTTATCCAAATTAGCCTTCGGATTGTCGTGTAGTGGAAGACTAAATGAATGACAAAATTAATTTATGCTACTTTAAATCCAAGACTCCAGAGTTTGGTTTTATATTTTAGACTGATATTGTGGCTCATCATTAACATGTACAAAGAACCCAGTCAGAGAGGTCTAACTCCACCCAGCAAGTTTCTCACTAGTAAGAATAATGAGTAAGCTGTGTAGTTTCTTTTCACACTGACTCATACGTCCCATCTCTGGTCGATCAGCTTCGACTAAAACCGGCTTTATCAAAACAAACAAAAACCTTCCAGCCTCTGTGATCTTCAAAAGTCCTTTAAAAAAACACACTCTTCTGCACAGATCGTTATGGTCATGTACAATTAAACCAAACAAAAAAATACTGCAAATATACAAAACCTCAAAATACATCATCAGCCTCTCCGCAGATTTCATGTACAACCTGAAGGATTCCTGTAACTACACAGTTTCTGAAAAACACCTCTGAAAGTCTCACGGCTTTCAGAGGTGAAATCAGACTCAGACTACGTAAACTTCTTCTACACCAAGTCTCACTCTTTACGCTTTTTGCACTTTACTGAATAGTAGTTTGTGATGAACAGAAATCTGTTCAGTACATTTAGTCCACTTGACATTATTCATGTGCAAACGTTCTCACTTTTACTATTAAAACATGCCTATGCTGTTGAGTGTTTCCCCATCCAACATTCATCCATGTAATAGTTGCAAAAAAAAAAAGCTGTGGGTTGTGACCAAAAGAACAAGATCGCAGATACAAGCAGCCGAAATTAACTTCCTCCGCAGGGTGGCTGGGCTCTCACTGAAAAATAGAGTGAGGAGCTCTGCCATCCGGGAGGAGCTCGGAGTAAAGCTGTTGCTCTGGTCCGAGCATCTTGTTAGGGTGCCTCCCGAATGCCTCACTGGTGAGATGTTTCGGGCACGTCCCATCAGGGAGGAGACCCAAAGGCAGACCTCGGATTCGCTGGAGAGACTCTCACAGCTGGCCGGGTAACACTTCAGGATCCTCCTGGGTGAGCTGGAGGATGCATCTAGAATGAGAGAAGCCTAGATTCCCATCTGAGGTTGATGCCCCTGTGACCTGGCCCCAGATAAGCGGAAGACAACAAAACGGAACAATACTAAACTTTTTTCAGTTGCATGACAGGCCACTTTTTATTGGTTTCTTTCAGTCTGGAAAATTAGTGCAAAACTAACATCTGCAAGTTGAAATGCTCACTTACAATTTTATTTACAGACGCATAATTTTTTCCCCCCAAAGCAGTTTGAGAAAGCTAAGATGGTGTGAGATACGTTTTTGTTGAGTTTGTAAAGATTGACTAAGAAAAAAGTTCTTATATCAAAGCTGATGAAATCCTTTCTTATACTGCTCAGACAAATGGAACAAAACGGTGTCGCTTCAGTGAGGCCAATGCTGGGTCAAATAAGACATCACCCATTGTTGTCTAGGACAACATCTTATTTAGAATAAAATTAGGGCAACTGGTTAAGGTTTAAAAGTGTTTGTTGTTTAAGCCGTTTATACTGAAAAGTAAAAGAAAGGCCTAAATAAAAAAATTTCCTATGGCTGTGAAAAAAATATACAATATTAATTGATGAAGCCTTCATGTCTGAAGAAGACGCTTCAATTAATCCAGCATCTACAATTACCATCATTAAGATAAACTAGCATACTGTTCCACCCCAAATGCATCATCACAGAGAGGCCTGGTGATGAACAAGATGTTGTACATGTACACTGTGAGAAGCCAACTTATTGATCCGGGTGTACACAGCAGTCCAAGCAGCGTGTTTGTAGTGGGATTACTGGATTTGGCCAGCTGACCCAAGAAAAAGAAGTTCTGCAGTGTTAAAATGCTGTACAATGTTCTTTCAACACATATTCAAGTCAAATTT
This sequence comes from Neostethus bicornis, assembly GCA_902685375.1. NCBI lineage: Eukaryota > Metazoa > Chordata > Actinopteri > Atheriniformes > Phallostethidae > Neostethus > Neostethus bicornis. Next base: position 3,854,807 of record CACRXE010000076.1, on the reverse strand, counting down.
GTAAAATGGTAATTAGATATTGTGTGCAGCCCTAAGTAACACCCTTTTCCAGTCTATCAATTTTTGTATTATGCTGCTAAAGTTTGGAACAAACTTCTTGAGGGTGTGAGACAAGCCTTCCACTGAGACAAAGTTTAAATCTAGGCTGACAACAGTTATGTTAAATTGTGCATTTGACTGAAGATTAATCACTCTCTTTAAAATTTTTACTGTGTTTTGTGATTTTAAGACATTTTTCTGTCTTGCAAAGCACTTTGAATTGCCTTGCGAATTAATTCTGTTACAAATAAACTTGCCTTGCCTATTTTTCCCCTGTATCTCTTTCATTGAATACTTCCTCCTTGTACTGTGGAGGTGAGCGTTTTATTAGTCAACTTAAAATTGCAATTCCATTCTGTTCTGTTGTCTTCGTCCGGTTCGTGGGGGCAACAGTCTGAGACGGGAAGCCCAAGTTTCTCTCACAGCAGTTGCATCCGCCAGCTCACCCAGGAGGATCCCGACGTGTTCCCCAGTCAGCTGTTCGACATAGTCTCACCAGCAGGTCCGGGATCTGTCTCTGGGTCTCCTCCTGGTAGGATGTGCCCGAAAAACATCACCAGCGAAGCATTCGGGAGGCATCCTAACCAGATCCCCGAAACACCCCATCTGGCTTCTCTCGACTCGGAAGAGCAGCAGCTCTACTCCAAGCTCCCCCGGATGGCAGAGCTGCTCACTATCTCTGAAAAGAGCCCAGCCAATCTGCAGAGGAAGCTCATCTTGGCTGCTTGTACCCGCGCTCTTGTTCTTTTGCTCACCAACCACAGCTGGTGAATGTAGGTGAGAGCTTAGATCGACAGGTAAATCGACAGGTAACTTAGATCGACAGGTAAATTACAGTATTAGAAAATTAAAAATAATAGTGTGATTGAATTACAATCACATAGAAAACGCTTCGAAGCTGTCTTCTGGACAGTGTATTTGTTGATCATCTACAAGTAGATAGATTTTTGATTACTGCCTAGATCATTAAATACACTGTCCAGATGACAACTTTGAAGAGGATGGATTTCTCCTAGACCAATGAGTGTTTACCTGTTCAATCACATGTACTAAACCTGATGGCCAAACTTTAGTAAATATTGTTTTAAATTTCCCACATAGACACACGTGTCGACCATCCTGTATTCAAATAAAAACGGTCTCCAGCTGTCAGTGTACCCTTCCCATCATCAGACTCACCGCGATCAGCGTGCTGTTCCTGCTCTGCTCCGTCCCTCCACTCTCTCCGTGATCCACACCTCCTCCACCTCCTGGTGCTCTCTGACCGGCCTGATCACCGCTGGGCTGGGGCTGCCGGTGCTTGCTGGCTCGCTTGGCTTTAGTCTGCAGACATCGCTGGTGGAGAGCGAGGGTTTGCTGTCTCTCCGGCTCCAGACGCTCCAGCATGGCGTTCTCGTAGCGTCTCTCGCAGTTGGTGTGATGCTGCCGGATGAGCTCGATCCTCCGGCGGAGCCGCTCCATCACCACGCTGTGTCGCGGTGTAACAAAATCCGCCATCATCAATAAAGACTTGTAGTAAACTCCCGGCTCAGGTTTCGTCCATAAAATGCTGAATTTAGTCTTTTTCTCTCTCACACTCTGGGCGTCTAAAACACCCCCCTTTGCCCTTTACAAAGACTCCTGTGCTGGCTCCATCGAGGCGACCTTTGTCTCGCTAATGGCCTTCAGTCACAGCAGCAATCACTGCCGGAGAGGAAAATTAACATTTTTTTCTGGGTGTAACACCATCCAGCCTCATGATCCAGTCTCATTTAAGTTGTGATCTGTGAACCTGTTTCCATACAGCAGCTCATTTAACTGGCTGTGTAACACTCAAGCTAATGGAGCCACATTCATTCCGCCAGACTTTTAAAAACCGAATCAAGCCTGATTTTCACTCTAAAAATAAACTTTCTACAGAATTCGCACAGGATTCCTCTTAATGAATCAATTTGCCTCCATGTTATCAGAGAACAACTCACTGATCCTGGCACATTCCTCCACTAAAACATCAAAAATAAAGTTACCATCTTTTAAAAACTCAATAAAATCCACACGATCTGGCTCGTTGAGAAGCTAGCGAAAACTATCCTTTAACTTTTTACATCTTTTCTATATTAGATAGTAGGTTTTACGTCAATTTAGAGCGAAATATCAGCTTTCAAACTTGTGTGAAACTTTAAAAAATGTTAGCTGTTAGCATCCAGGAGCTAACATGCTAACAACTTCACCTCATGTAAACACTCGAGTTGTTATCCCCCCAAAAAACTAAACTCCAGCGCAATAAAACTAGGATACACGCCTCATCGTTGCTGTTTGACATTTATTTAACGTTTAAATGGACTTACTGTGAGAGTGTAGCTGTCTTCTCTTCCTACAGCATCTGTCCTGCAGCGGAACAGCTGATCCTCCGCCTCCGTGTAGCCGTTAGCCGCTAGCCTACTATGGATAGAAAGCCTCAAACATTTCAATTCATCCACATTCTTTCATTATATTTATCAACAATCAACGCCGCTAAGATCCCTTTCCCTGGCTGAAGTAGAGTCAATGTATACACGCCTCAAAGCTGATTCCTTGGCCAGCACAGGCTAACTCCTTCCCTCTGTTCTGCTTCTATTGTTTTCCAGCAAACAGGCAGCTTTGTGCCGCCATCTTGGAAACTTTCTCTTTTTTTTCCATGAGCGATAGGAATGTCATCGCTCCCGCCTCCAGTTTGACAGACAGCTAAAACAACCAATAGGAAACAAAAAAAGTTGTCAAATTTGACTGACATCAAGAAAAACCAATCAAAAGTCAGTTTTGGGAAATTAAAAAAGAATTGAAATAATAATGTAAATTATCAAAAATATAAATATACACCTGTTAAGGGATTCCTTCCACCTCCCGTAATGAAAAGGCTTTCATAGCGTACAGGGTACTAAAAAACACATTTATCGTCCATTTTATAAATTTAAAAAAAGGCTGCGCACGCGTAGTAAATTTTAACTGCATTGTAGTGACTTAAGAAGAACAAGTCTAGCTTTGACTTCACTGTATTATTTCAGAAACCCCAACCATTTACAAACAATTTGGAAAAAAATATCTGAAAATACTCAAGTGCAAACAGTCATCACATCAAATAAAATCAAGATACTCAAATACTACAAAAAACTCAATAGAAGCTAGAATCTGAAATATTTAGGATAATTTACTGTATCACAAAAATACTCTGCAATAATCTGTCCTCCTCTATTCATGACTGAAGCATTTCATTCAGACAAGGTTGAGGTGAAATGAGATTTGCCATTTGGAAGCAAGTAAAATCTGGATTTCTTTCGAGTTTATCACAAAATGTTTGTCAAAACTTTGAGTTTTAAAATCCCTATCAATTTTTTAAACTGAACTCAATTATGACAGATTTTTTTATAACCAGCTTATGATCTTTAAAAACATATTTAACAAGAAAAATGTCCACATGTTGTGTTTTGTATTAATTTTTCTATGAATGTAAAATAACCTAAAATGAATGAGCTTCTGGAGATTTTTACATGTTATAATTCTGTACCAATAAACTAAATTCATTTCTTAATTCTGATTTCCACCCATTAACACACACTGGCTTCTGCTGTTTGAATCATTTCCTTCCTACATATACTGTACATTAACTTTGGTCACCACCCTCAGCTGTGACTGACCTCTTCTTCTTCTTTCGGCATTTCCCTTCAGGAGTCGCCTCAGCAATTCAGTTTTTTCCATCTAACCCTATCTGCTGCATCTTCTTTGGTCATGCCAACTATCTTCATGTCTTCCTTCACTGCCTCCACGAACCTCCTCTTTGGTCTTCCTCTAGGCCTCTTTCCTGGTAGTTACAAACCCAGCATCCATCTGCCGATGTACTCTCTCTACTCTGCACATGTCCAAACCATCTCAGTCTAGCTTCTCTGACTTTATCTCCAAAACCTCTACCATGTGCTGTTCCTCTGATAGTATACTCATTCGTGATCCTGTCCATCCTGGTCACTCCCAAAGACATCCTCAGCATCTTCATCTCTGCTACTTCCATCTCTGTTTCCTGTCTTTTCTTTAGTGCCACTGTCCCTAGACCAAATAGCATGGCCGGTCTCACCACGGTTTTGTAAACTTTCCCTTTCATTTTAGCTGAAACTCTTCAACCACACCTGATACTTTTCCCTTTTAAAAGTATCAGGTGTGGTAGAAGATACGCTGCACACGCTTTTCACTTCTTTTCCACACTCTCCATTGCTCTGGACTGTTGACCCTAAGTACTTAAAATCTTCCACCTTCTTTATCTCTTCTCCTTGTAACCTCACCTTTCCATTTGGATCCCTCTCATTTACACACATGTACTCTGTTTTACTCTGACTAATCTTCATTCCTCTTCTTTCTAGTGCAAACCTCCACCTCTCCAGCTTTACCTCCTCTCACCACAGATCACAATGTCATTTGCAAACATGATTGTCCATGGAGATTTGTGTCTAACCTTGTCTGTCAGCAAAATACAAAAATAATATTCACAATGATCAGAATTACTATCCAAAAGAAAAAGCCTTCATAAAGTTTAACTTTTCAATTTTAAATGCAATTCAATTAGAATAATAAAAAAAATCCATTTAAATAAGTGTAGGAAAGCCATTCTAAGCTTTTGCATATATATCCATGTGTATGTAAAACTAAATTTGATGTCAATTCATTTTTTTTTTAGATTAACATATAATCATTTGTAATTTTTATATAATTTTTGCTCCATTTCTTCATTTTTGATGCTCCAAATTACTAATCAACAAAAGAAAATTAGTGTTTAGTTGGGATAATATGAGTTTTGTCATTTTCTTAAAACCAAATATTTGAAGTAGTGCAGAATTTTGTGAACTCAGCAGAAGACAAAATATATATTTTTTCCAAATCCAAATGGAAAATATCTATATGCGAAAAGATCGGACGTTTTTTATGCCTTTCAGAGAGAATTAGCATGTTCCTGATATTTCTTATAAGTGAACTACATCGCCAAGGACAGCAAAAATAGGCCTTTTCGGGATCAAAGTTGAATATGGGTTGTTTGATGTACCACAAACAAATCAAACCTTCTAAAACCAAAACCAACCACACCAAACTGAATAAAGACAGCAAAGCCTCGGTTTAGTTTCCATTTGGCCTTTTTTATTCATCAAAACAAATTGTTGACAGCACGGCCACACACACGCAGACACACACACGTCAGGTTTCATCATCACAGTAATTCTATTCAAACCGTCCTGTGGTGTGGGTCATACAGACCGTTAGTTCACACACAGAGGTGACAAAATAAAAAGCAGAGTTAGCGAGTGGGATGCAGAGTTCAGTCTGTCATCGAGGTTGCCGGAGCTACACAGGCCACACACCGGGATGGGCTTCAGAGATAGCCATAATTTTATCTCAGCATTCTGGTGATGCGGGTGGCCAATCATGGGACGGCGGATGCTGAGCAGAGGATAGACACGGAGACACAAGACGGACACAAGATGCTTTAAAAGTTGAGGGCTGCACGAGGACAACAGTAAGACAATCCCATTTAATTCCTCTTTTCATTTCTAGCTTTGATTTCTAAAAAAAAAAAGAAAAAAGAGAAAAGCTGAAATGATTCAAAACAGCAATGATGTGGATCGAGGGAAGCTCTGGATTTAACAGAAATGACGTGATCAGTAGATTTTCTGTAACAGCAACCTCTCACATCAACATGAGACATGATTCTCATCTGTCAGATTATGTTTTGAGAAAAATACTTAGTCCTCAAACCTTTTGTTTTGTTAAGGAAAAACATAGAAAAAAAAAATCCAAAATGATAATTTTCCCCATCATATCGTCCTGTAAGCTGGTTCTTCTCATTTCAATTTGGGTCTGATTTAACTTGTTTTCCTCTGTATGGCGTTGGTTTGGATTGAGACCAGATGGAGAGAAGAGCTTCCAACCTGCCGGACAGACGACGTCACGCATAAGTTAACAGGTCACATGATTCATGGAGGAAGGTTGAATTGAACATGGGAGGGTAGATCAGAGCTGCTTCTTTCAAAACTTTCAACCACATCTCACGCCATCATCAAGTGTCCCGGGACAAACTGGAATTGTTCAGCGACTCCAAGGAACCCCGAGATGTAGATGAAACATCAAACCGTTTGACCTCCGAGCTTCTTCTGACATTTGAGTGGAGCTAACAGGGGGCTAAGTGCTTCGGAGCAAAAAGGGAAAAAGAAAGTCGGAGTGTTCCCAGTAAATTACTTTAAACTTTACATTGTGGTTATATAGGCAGCTAGCAGGCTAATTCTTCACCTATCACCTGTTAGTCGTTAGTTGTTTGTCAGTAAGCTGTTTAATGACCGTTTCCTGCCTTCATCATCACCTGCTGCAAGTACAAGCTCCTGACAATCCTGACCGCCGATTGGTGGAACCAGCTCGGGCAGACAGGAAGTCGTGACGTTAAGGAATGATGCAGGAAGTTTAGTGGGTCTCAGTTAATCTCTTAAAAAAAAGGGGGTAAATAATCAGTTCTGTTCAATATGGAATCATCAGGAGGAAGTGGTGTCCATAGTTAATTTCCTGTCGGCTTCACTGCTTCCACCATTTCCAATCATCGCCTCAGAGCGGAGGAGTAGGAGAGGGGGAAGATGGGTCGGGGTGGGGGCCAGGGCGGTGTACTCTGAGGTATCAGTCTTTTCTGACTTTCCTGCTCCTGGGAGATCTCCGCAGAACATCATCTTCCTTCTGAGAAAGAGAGAGGTGAAGAATTGTCAGCTAAACATATTAAATTAGCCATGTACAAGAGACGATGGACATTCAGGGAATCCAGAATGATACCTCTCTGTATAATATTCAGAGAAATATCAGCCTGGTCACCACGCCATGCAAGGGCAGTTCAAGTCACAGATAGACAGAACTATCGAATAAAAATTATTTACTGTGTTCATGCGTTATTTGTGAGCAACGTCATTTCCCCAGTGACTAAAAGCACACGCAGTTTGTTTCTTTTAATGTTAGAATCAATAAAATAGACAAAGCAGGTTGCGTCATCAATTGACAGTGTGAAGGAGAGCAAGAGGAAGAGACAAAGAAAGTTGGAGAGAGGTAGAACAAAGGAGAACAATGTCTGATTGAAGAAGCTAGAGAGTTAGTGTACAGAACTCTCCTCACTGATGTCACAAAATCTTTCAAGACTTCATTAAAGGTTTTTTTTGTCTTTTCAGGGTTTTTTATTTTCTTTACTTTTTTTGTTTTTGTGTCTTTTCTGTGGTCCCACGGATGGCTTGGGCCTAGCAGAAATTGAACCAGGTTCTCCCGGTCGAAAGATGGTATGTCTACCACTAGGCCAACGCCCCCTGGGACAGACTTTTTTAAAGTTTAAGGTAATTTAATGACACCATATATATTTTACATGTCCGATTTATCCCCATGGTGGATAGAGAAAGAAATGTGAATCATAGCTAGTTAAACAGAGCTGCTGGCTCTTTGTCACATTTTCTGAAACCAATTTGTCCCTTCACCAGGTTGTAGAGATCCATAATAAAATCTTCTGCTCACCTCTTCTGCTGTGATCTCCTCCTCCTGCTCTTGCTCTGCGGAAGCCTCGTCTTCCTCATCCTTCACCTCTGTAACTGTGAGAAAAAAATTTTGTTTGACAAACCGCAGAAAAGAAACCCAAAACAACACAATCTGCTCAGCTGTCAGACCTGGACTGATCTTCTCTGCCTCCTCGGCCTCATCTTCCTCCTCCTCCTCTTCTTCCTCTTCCTTCACGTCTGGCTGAGGTTCATCAGTCTTCTTGTACTCTGCCGGTGTCGCTGCACTCTTCTTCTGCAGAACAAACAGGAAAGTTTCGGTCAACTTCTCAGAAGTTAAACCAAAGTCGCACATGCAGAGGTTTATCTTCTGCAGGTTTAGGACATCAAATGAAAAACTGGCTGCTGAATATTGAACCATCACAGAATATTTAAGGTAAAAGTGTATACTGAGGACTAGGCATGTTGAATTTTAGGTTCCTGAAGAATCTCTGAAACTAAAATCAGCACACTCAGCACTGTGAGGTAAAACTAAAGATAAAGGATTCCCAGTTAGACGTGACCGTGTTTACAGTAAAGTAGAAAATGATCAGTGGTTCAACAAGCTTTATTTAACTGGGATTAGTGATCTTGGAAGAAAGTAATGTCACCACCTTAACAGAGTGTCTTGCTGGTGATGTAAGATGGGATCAGCTTTCATATGATGTCTGTGTCCCTGATTATAAAAGTGATGTCGAGAGTAAAATATGATTATTTCATTTTTAAATAGATCAACTTTACATCAACCAATTTAAGAAGAGGGTGTGCGAGGAACTTCAATGTTTTCTCATAACAACACAATACATTTTAAGACATATCAAAGAATTTCCTCCAGAATACAGATGAATTTTAAGTTTAAGGTCTAAAGCCAGTGAGTGCTCAACTGTGGAAGTATTCCTCCTTTGATCAGGATTGTGTTTGTTTGGCTGAACACAAAATTGACCCCAAGTTGGAATCTGATTCATATCAGAACAAGAACCAATAGCACTCACGTCTCACCAGGTAGTAGCTACTGTAATATTTTTCTAGCTGAATCAAATCAGAATCATTGATACATGTGCACATAATTTAAACGTTCTTATCCAGGTAAACACAGCTGATAGTATGACAACAAATTTAAACTGGACCAGGAGCAGGAAGAGTGAAACAGGAGCTCAAGACGATACAACAAGGACCACACAGACACAGAAGCAGGTCTAGCACACAGAACCACACAGATACAATGTGGCGCTACTCTAACAGGAGCAGGACTATTCACCGGGCCGGTGGAGGTGGGGCAGTTCGGCTTCCCAGCTTCCTTTAACTCTTCCTGTAAGGTGTTGAGACTCAGCTGACCCTCAGTTTGTCCTGATGACCTCTGTGGACCACCACAAAGTTTACAGCAAAACAATCCAGATCAATTCTTCTGACAGGGAACCTGTGTGCTTTCTGGAGGTCGTTACTACCTCCATTTTTAGTGAATCGTTCACAAGTTGCACTAATGGCGCACGAGAATCATAATGTTCAGAGAAATCAGAAAGGCTGCAGATCACATGAGGGTTGATGACTTTACCTTGCCGGTGCAGCAGAAGACGAAGATGAGGATGAGCGGGAGAGCCACGGTGAGAACGTAGACCACCCAGAGCCATGGACGCTCCTCTGCAGCATTCATCAGCTGGGTCACCACGCCAGGCTGGAACAGCGTAAACACAGTGAGGAAGAGAAACACACATGGAAAAGCAAATCCAAAACAAAACTTTTGCATGGAGCACTGGAAAATGATTATTTTAGTATTCGTATTTACATGGAGCAGATTAATTCAATCCAACACTCTCGATCAGAAGTAATTGTTTCCAATACAAAAGAACAGGTTTTTATTTAAACTTCCCCTGATGGTGAATCAGCAGGTAAAAACATCATGTTAATTTCTGTCATTTTTAATCTGCTTGGTTAAACCACTTTATAATTTTCAGAAAAGTTTTAAAATATTATTGTGAGAGAAACTGAAATTCTGAAGTGAGAATTTGTCAAACTAGATCTTAACATGTAGCTTGTTTTGTAGTTGTTCTGTATGTTACCATGCTTCTTTGTTGTTTGTCTTTTCAAAATTGGATTATACAGAAGGTTTTTTTATTTAAAAAAAAGAGTCTTATTGTTGATGTGAAAACATAAATGGCTGAAAACATAACTTTTTACTGTGCAAACAAAAGAGCAGAAACTTTTAAGCCTCTTGCTCAAATAACTAAGTTTATTTCCTGTACTTCAATTTTTCAACTAAGAAATCAAGAGCAATAGACAAGAAACAGAGCGAAGTAAGAAAAGAAAAATCTAACTTCATTCATTGATTTTGTATCAACAACTTGGGATTGTCAACAACAGGAGTGTCGCTGCTAGTTGTATGAGCAGTTTTTTTTTTAAAAAGTTTCATAGTTTCTAGTTCAGCTGTAGGCAGTTGAACAGTGCTGCCTACATATTGATCAGTGATCAGGTAACAACGACTTGTCCACTAGTCTGAATATTCCAGGGATAACTAGCAAAGCTCTGATTCTGTAGTTCAAAATCACACCATCTAATCCTGACTTTTTCACAGATTTTATAAATCTGCCCGACAGATTATAAAACAAATAATTCTATGAAACTTTCATTTATTCAAACCAAAATGTAATGAGGGCATCAGTGTTTGTATAACAGGTCACTATGACGTAAACCTAGAAGCAATATGGTAAAACATTTACCTCATCCCATCTAGACTTTACCTCAATGACAGAAAAAAAATTGTTTTTAAACATTTTTTGTGTTATTGATATTCTAATATATTTTATTATACTCTCTTGTTGTCTGTTGGAGAACGGTTTTGTGAATCTTTACGTGCGCAGTAAAGCCTTTTTGTTTTTAACGGAGTTAGGCCCAATTAGGAGCAACTAAATTGATTTTTTCTCTTATTAAAAAAAATTATTACCAAAAACAAAGAAAAAACAAAACCGTCAAATAAAACAAAGAATGAAAGTATGTTTCTCTTTGTAAATAAATCTATTTACAAGTATATTGAAACTGTGTAAAAAAATACTGTGTTTATGTATGTATATATATTCAATTTTGAGTGTTTGAAAAAAATAAATAATTTGTGTTCGTGAAACAAGATTGAGTCGTATCCACAGGATTGTGGCCCTGTAGATATGAATGTCGACCTACCTCTGCAGCACCCTCTGCTGCCTTCTTCAGACCCCAGCCTTCATTGGCCCAGCGTTCGGCTGTGTTGCGGTCATTGGTGATGAAAAAGTTGTCAAAGAAGATGTCGGAGGTCATGGACCAGAGCTCAAGTCCAACAGCCATGAATGGAGTCATCTTGAATGGTTGCAGATCCTCAAAGTAAGCAGGGTTGGCGATCTTCCTTGGCTTCCAGATTCCCTAAAAGCCAAAGGGTCAAAAGATTAGGATAGTTCACTGAGAACTTCCTCTCCAAGAAGGCACACACTCACTTGGTAGTTAGGGTTGTCGATCATGGGGGGCTTCCACTTGCCCTTGTAGTTGGGGTTGTCGATCATTGGCCGTTTCCAGGCGCCACAGCCAGGAGCAGCCTCGCAGGCAGGGTTCGGGATCTGAGGTGCCTCCCATTCGCCATCCATGTCCTCATCCCTGATGAGGCAGAAGGTCATTATCTATCCCCCACTACCCAGTCTGTAAAAGACCTTGTTGCTATGTTAACTTACCAGTCCTCAGGCTTCATGGCATCTGGGTCTCCGATGTACTCTGGCTCATCGTCCAACCAGCCGTCAGGTTTAACAGCAACTTCATCTGGAACCTGAGCTGGAGCATCTTCATCCCTGTAGAAACACCAACACATTCTGGTTCACCAGCAACAGATGTCACCATGGTAACACTCCTAACATATGACACCTACCAGTCCTCGGGCTTCACAGCGTCTGGGTCCTGGATCTTAGGCCTCTCGTCCCAGTCTTCTGGTTTGTGGTCGTCAGGATCTTCAATCTCAGCCGGGGGGTTTACAGGAGGGGTCATATCTGTCAGCAGGTTCCCGGTGTTCACCACTGTCTGATCCACTAAAACTTCAAAGCTGTTGTCTGGGTTCACCACTGAGAGGGGAAAACAAAAAGAATAATAGAATGAATACTTTGACTCTCTTTACAAAGAAGTTAAAAAACAACATCAGAGATCCGTCAGCAGCAGCTGGAAGGTGAAGCGTCACTGCTGGCAGACATGGTGTGTGTTGTGCTTTTTGCACTCCGACTGAGCAATCTGTACTAACAATAACACATTTTGTGACTTACTGAGGATCTGACTGCAGTGGCTTTTACTGCTTTTAGAAACTAAGAAGTGACATTTACTTCCAAAACTGTTCTGTTATTTGTGTTTTGAATTTCTCAGTGGGGTTCTCCAGCAGCACGAAGGCTGACCAACGTGTAAAAACCAGAGTACAATGTTGGTGGAGCCAACTAGCTTTAACCCAATTGGCTGTCTGAAATTAACATGCAGCATTTAGTAAAACCAGAAACCTTGAAATCATCTCATCCAGGTTCATTTGAGACAACAACACTAACTTCTTTTATCCTCTTGCAGTGAAGCAATCAACTGCACTTTGCAATGCTGCATTAGATAAACAAGCACACGTTCTGCTGCTATTTCAGTAGTCATTTACCAACTCTTTCTTAGGGTTTTAAAACACTTCATAAAAACTACAGGGTTTTCTCTAAATGTTTCCTATATCAATGGAAACTAACCTATTTTATTAAATATGTGAACTTATTCACTCGGGCAAATTGTGAACTTACATGTACTTGTGCCACTTTAATACATAAATTCCAGTAAAAGCTGCATTAAAACAAACTGACTAAACAACTGCACTGGTTTGCAAACCTAAAAGAACCAAGAGAAATTTGTGAAGCTGCGGTGATTGTGGCATGTTAGAAATTTAGCTTTTGGAATTTATTGGATTTGTGCCAGTAGCATTAATTCAATTCACCTCCACTGCTCAGGATCTGTTCTACTTCAGGCCATCCAGTTGGAAACGAGAAGTGAAAACCGTAACAAGAATTATCACAGAAAAAGGCTTATTTTTGATACAACACTAATTAATGATTAGTGAAGCGTAAGTATGCAAGCACAGTGTGCTGGTTTGGTATGAAGTTAATCTTCCAGCTCAGCCAGTTTTGAGGCTGTCGCTAAAGTTTTCCTTAGAGTTTCCTTCAGATAGTTTTAGAAGGCTTTCAGAAACCTGGGCTGATGATAGACACGAGCCCACAAAGACTACACAGAAACTGTTTTTGATATCTGGTTAAACTGTAGAGCTGACTAAGAGACTTTTATGTTCACTTTAATTATGTAGAACTACGTTTGAGAAAAACAACAAAGTAAAATGAAATAGATTTTTATTGTTGATAAAACCTGTCATGACACCAATGAAACTAAAGTTTATACAAATCCTATTGTGCAGCCAACTCTGTTCTCACTCTTTTTGATGTACATTTCTTACCGAGTGTGTACAGGTGAGTCTTTTTGTCGGTGTAGTATGACCGTAGGTCAGCATCTGGCTTCTTGGCGTGTTTTTCTTCATACTCTCCAGTTTTGGGGTTTTTGTGTCTGAAGATGAAGTGCAGCTTGTAATCTTCTCCACATTTGTCGGGTCCAAACATGATTGTGTACGGAGTTTTATCTACAAACAGATCCTGCGTGCAAACAGACAAGAACATTAAGCTTGTAATAAGAGGGCTTGGAACTTCACAGACTTCTGAACATCTTCTGCTGAACATATGAGAATATAAAAAACAAAACCACTAAATTCACCAGTAAGACTTTTAGATAGCTGGACATCTAAAAAGTTTAAAGAACAAATAGAAAGAGTTGATCAAAACACATTTTTAGAGAAATGGAGATTTTCAATGTCAGGTACTATATATCATGCTGATTAATCAAACCTGTGAGATATGAATGTAGATCTTTTTAGAAGGATCGAATGCGTTCATTAAATCGTCATGAACTATCTAAAGTTTAGGTTTGTAGACCTGTCATGTTTTTTCTATTCAATTAATTTGTTAAAATCTGATTTTAGATGTGTTTGGGTGGCAGCTATGTGTTCACCTACCAGATCAAGGTCAGGGGTCTGAGTCAGCAGTTTGACGTAGGCGCCGCCACAGTCGATGCCAGACTGGAAATTCACCTCGTACCTGAACACACAACAAGCTGTCAGAAACATGAAAACAGGCTGAATGCATTAGTATATGTTTTCAGCTCTTACTGAACGATGAGTGGCTCGGTGTCGAAGGTGAAAGGTCGCAGCATCTGGGCCGAGATGGCGTGATGCTTAGCCCGAGATTTCAGGACCAGACCTTTGTCACCGGGCAGCTTACTGTCCTTCATCTCCTCCACAGCCCATTTACCTATGTACACAATAATCATCACTTCCTGGTAAAAAAACCCAAAAACATCCAGAACTTTCATTTAGTTCCTGCATAAGAAAACATCTTTGTACCCACCATCATACTTAGCAATCTCTTCATCAGCATCGTCCTTCTTGGCGTTGGACAAAACCCACCTGGAACAGACAGATGTATTACTGACAAAAACACAGGGCACTGACCCAAGTTTTTACTCTGAGCTACAGTAAAACCATCAGCACACACAAGCACTAACTATTAATCGTTAAAAATTTAAATAGTTTGGGAATTTTATTTTGAACAATTTTTTTTAACTAGAAGTAAACATTTGAACCGGCATGCGTCTCACGGTTGCACCGATTCTAGAAAATGCTTTACTCATTTTCTTTCATGATGCAACCATTCAAAGAGAGTAAAACATTTTCACTTGTCATCTGCCAAGAAAGTGATCCGGAAAAGAATGTTTTGGATGATGTTCTTGCTTTGGATGTTCCTCAGCTGCCTGCCCGAAGGCACAGCCTGGAAAAGCAAATTAAAATTTTCTGGAAGGCTCAAATGCCAACTTTCAAGCCACAGCTGAACATCTGGAGAAAACATCTGGATGTCAAATGTACGCTGGTTGCCACTTCAAACTAGCATGCAAATCCACCTCCATCTTCAACTGGTTTTTCATTGTGGTTTCACTCTGTCCTAAGTCTAGATAAGAAGAGGGAATAAAAGCCTAAAACACCAGAACATTCAGGGCGATAAAAAACTAGACTTCTCATGTACCGAGTAATAGATGAAAAAAATTAAAACCTTGTGTTTGTTAAATCATCAATCAAAAAAAGATTATACAGATAACATCATTTTGTTGAGTCATGGATCTAAAACCTGGACTGAAACCAAAGACCCTGACTGGACCATCGCTTAAGACGACAGACACTTTGATTAATACTCCCACCAAGGTTACCTTGGTTAGATCATCCTTAGCATTACTGTGGTACTACCATGTCAGGGTCTGCTGTCCAAAGCCCAATTTAAACTTTCTATTTTATTAATCCACACAGGCTTTCTCCTTCCAAATTTGAAACTTGATCCTCTTTCAAACAGTCGATCCAAATAAAATTTGCCAAAATAATTGTTGTGTTTTTCATGTGCTGCATCTCACAACTGCAGGATTGCAGCAATCAAGAAGCAGAACAAGACATCCCTGCTTTGCACCAGTCATCATTCTCATTAAATTTCTTTATTAAAATATATTTTAGCCAAGCTTTATTAAATTCCTTCAATCATTTTATTCTGAAATGTCTTACTTTCTCACCAGTTTATTTTTTTTAATCAAAAGTTTTTTTAAAAGTAGTTTTTAACATGTTTCTTTTATTGACTTAATGACTGATAGACACTCAGTTTGGAGAATTAGCTAATAAAATTTGGAGAATTAACAAATTCAGTACAAGCTGCTTGATATCAATTTATTCTAGCTTCTCGAGAGGTTTTCACAAATTTCTGGAACCCATTAAAACTTTTATCCTCCAGCCATGCTTCTTGTATTTGCTCACCCGTCCAGGGTTCCTCGATCAAAGGACTCAGCAAAGAAATGTTCCCCCCTCGGTTCTGGAGCTTTGTAGGTCACCTGGAAACAAACCACACCAGTTTGTTGGAGATAAAACAATTTTTTAACTCCTATTGCTCTGATAGAAAGCAGCTAAATGTGAGAAAACACCTGGTTCCAAACTCTGTTTTGACTGAATTACAAAAACAAAGCCAGACGGTTTGCTGCTCTATCAGTTTTTACTAATACTGGTGCGATTGCAGGCCAGTAGATCAGAGGATCGACCTGACTTCCTAGTAAACACTTACCAGTATCATGAGTAAATATTCTATCCGACAGAATGCAATGGGAGGTTTCTGTATGTATCATTACTGATGATTCACAACTTAAAAACCGTTCAGTATCTGTGTCAGACAGGTTTTCTTATCTCACCTTTGGTGCTGGAGGTGTTTTGGGAGTGGGCGGAGCCTCTTCTTGAAAATCTTCCTCTAACTCCTCTTCATCATCAGCTCCTGCCAATCCCAAATCTAACTCATCTTCAACGTCTACGTCATCGCCCAGATCCACCTCGACCAGGTCGTCTGCCTGGCAGGAGGGAGATATGCTGAGGCAGAGGAGACCCACCCCCAGAAGAACGAACACGACCCTGTGATGCATCGTCTGTGAAGAGGAAAAAAAAAAAACGTAATAAACAGAATAAAATGTTTTATCTAAATACCATCATCACACAGAAATAAGAGATAAAACACAAATAAAATTAAATAGTGCTTTTTTTATTATGTTTATGGTAAAATAATAAAACGTCACAATAGGATCAAAACTAAAGCAGACTAAATGAACCTTAAAGGCAGAAAAACTGATGTGGATAATGTGTGTTAAGAGCTTTCCTTTCATCTTTTCACAGAGCAGAGAATGTAACTCATCGCTATGGCGACAGACCAGCACCCACAAGACAGATCTCCTTGGCTCCTTTAGTCTTAATGAGATTACACCCCCCGGGATTATTGCAGCACCCCATAGATGATTTGCTTTACACAAACACAAAGGTTACTAATTACACAAATGTGCGCTTACAGAGCTGCACAAACCCGGATGGCAACTTGTTCAGATGAACGGAAAATACACATTTTATGAGGTCAAGTGGAGAAATATACAATTATCAAGGGGGGCGGGGGGGGGGGGGGGTTCAGGTTTTACCTTCACCTTTTGCTGGGTCCTATAAATAGTTTTTTCACCTCTCACTAGCATCGCTTTGCAACTCAATTTGAAAAGTTTGGATCAAAGTCTGGAGATTTCTTAATTTGCTTTAAGTGCTTAGATAGAAAAATGATGAAAATGATTTTCATTGTACTATAGATGCAAGTAATCTCATCCAAATGAAAGTTTAAAGAAAAAAAAAAAAGAAAAAACATGAACTACAGTACACTTCGTAGGAAAGATGTGGGGCGACACAGGCAGAATGCATGAACCTCCAGGACAACAAAATAATAATAATAATAGAAATGTATTAGAACAGAACCATTTTTGTTTCATAGCACGACCTTGAAATTTACAACTCAAGTTTAATTGTAGAAAGTTTCAAATTTTTCTTCTGAACAGTATATTTGATGATCGAAGTGTTTCGACTTCCATCCAGAAATCATTTTCAATCTGGATTTCAATAACAAAATATTACAAATATATAAAGAAGACACTACTAAGTCACAATAAGAATTTTTATTTGAAAAAAATGAAAACGACTTAAATGCCATGTCAGCTGGGTTTTACAAAAACTAGTTAAAAAAGAAAAGTTTAAACAATTTAATGGAACAGAAAACATATAGTTTTAAAGTATTTCTTCGGACTAATTCTGAGGGTTTCATTTGTTTGGGTGAGGGTGGACAGTGTAGTGTGGGGGTTTTTGTGTTCCGACTCGGTACACGGATAAAACCAACTGTGACTTGATCAATTTCAATTTACCCAAAAATGCATGACCATAAAAGGGGGAAGTATAACATTGTTGCACGGTGGCAACAGACGGTTTGATTTACAAACCAATTTAGATTACATCCAATTTGATCAATTATTGTGTGAGAAAAAACTTAACTGTCATTCTGTTTTTCGGCTGAGCAGAAACAAGAGCTAATCAGATTAACGTGCTGCAAGCTTAGCGAGCAGCGCTGATGAGTACGACCATGACAGCTAGCTGTTAGCTAGCTAACATCTAGTTCCCCTGGCTGGAGTCTAAGCTGTCCATGTGGGAATCGGCTGCGGATATATGCACAGTGGAGGGGGACGAGAGTGGTCACGAAATCCCTCGGAGCATCATTAAGCATGCAAAATATTGCAGTCAGAACAAAAGATAAACACCGAGAGGCCGTGCATCATGGAAAGAAAACAGCTCTTGAATCACTTTGATCGTAGCTCATCATCACAGACAGTTTTGTATTTCCAGATGAATCTACTGGTCACCACGGAGACAGTGAAACTCAGCTGTTTTTAAGTCTCTGTGGACCAAGTCTCCATCACTGCTAAAATGTACTGAATTATCCACCTGAAAACTGAGCAGGGATTGAATATTTTGACAAAATAACTAGAGTTTAATTCAATTTGACAACCAGGATTATAACTTCCACGCTGTTTCATTTTTTAAAAAAGTACTGAAATGTACATTTTAAAATGAGGTGACATGTGGGTTTGCCTTTGGGGGTAATGAGCTTTCATGCAGCCTCCGATTGGCTGTTAGAACTGTTTAATCTTAATCAGTTCAGTGACACTAGCTGAAGTTGCTCTTCTTCACCCAGACAGATGTCTCCATGAGGCCTGGAGTTACTGGTAATCTGATATTAGAGCCTGTAGGACATCTGCTACATCTCAGATCCATCATCTGACTGCTTTCTAACAGGGTTTAAGGAGGAAACGCCGAGCTTTCTCACAGCAGCACCAAAATACAGAGAAGCTTCATCATCCCATTATGAGACCATTTAGAAATGAATTACAGAAAAAGTAAGACTTTGGGTTTCCTGATTGAGCAGGATGACAAAGCTGTGATGAAGTAAAAGCTCATAAAAGAATCACAATATTTCAAGCCAAATTTCCTTCTTGGCAGCTTTCACCATACGTGTTCATAACATCCCAATCTTATCAGTCTCAAGGATGTTTTGTTATTTTTTTAATCATTAACTTGAGGTCATTGGTTTACATTAAAACAACCATCTTCACCTTCATGTGAAAACAGAAAAAGTAGAAACTGCTGCATCTGTGTGTGAAAATCAGTTAACTCATCACCAAACAGGATAAACAGGTTACAGTTTAACTGAAACCCACTCGCAGCTCAGAAAATCTACTTTATTCTTAACAACTTGTTTCACATAAAAACTATTTCATGCCTTGTGCCATCAGACTCTGTAAAGCAGCCGTGTCGAGCAGGAGCAGAAGAGAGCTGCTGTGATTTGACCGATTTGACCTTTGCATCCGATAACAAGCACTTTACTTTTTGTTAAACTTATTTTTACCTCTTATATTCATGAAGTGCTCTTTTTTCCCATTTTGATGTGTGAATGGGTGCGACATATGGCAAAATAATTTCCCTCGGGATCAATAAAGTATTTATCTGTTTTAAAAAAAGGGAATCTTTCTTATTTACTGCTAATAAAATTGTAGCTCTAAACAGGTTCTTCTTCAAATGTAGTTACTGAGGACAACCTTTGAATACCAGACATTAAAAACTAACAGATCCGTGGAGTCTAAATGGATCCACCTCTTTCACAGTGGAGATCTGCAACCAGCCTGGACCTGTAGAAGGAGTCAGCCTGCAGAATTATTACTAGACACAAACTGTGAGGGGAAACACTGATGTTTGCTTTGCAGAGCAACAACAACCTAAAAAGAATTTTAAATGGGTGCTCCGGTTTCCTTCCACTCTCTAAAACCAAGTGCGTTAGATTGATTTGCCGCAATGAAATTGCCCCAATGAATGTGTGTGTTTATGTCCCTGCAACAGACTGGTGACTGGTTTGGGATACCCTGTTTCTTGCCTGAAATCAGCAGTTAGGCCCTGACACCCGGTTAAGGACAAGCGGTTAAGATGACAAAACAAGTACAAGGTTGAATGTGCTAGCCTTGTCTTGAAGAACATCCATAATCTAGTCCGGAGCAGAAAAAAATGGATGATTTACTTGATAGTTTGTGCTTTTACTTCAATGTCTTCCCATGAAAGATAAACCAACTGAAATAGAGAAACTGGTGTAAAGCATGAGAGTAAAATGTCAACATGTCTTTAGTTAGCCCCTCTGTATCTCACTACAGGAGATAAAGGTTGTGAGAAACCAGGATCAGGCAAGGCCTGCTTTAAAAATCCCTCTACTCAACATGAGCTCCTCTCTCACTTTCATTCATTTGGTTTACATTCTGCCAGAACAAATAAAGCATGTGGATCAAGATTCCTGAGCATCTATCAGAAGGAAACCACAAAGCTGCTGCCTCTGATCTGAAGAAAGAACCTCCTGACTTCTGATTCATTTTAAGGTTTGCAGGTCATAAAACATCTTTAAATAACACATCAGGATTCCATATTGAAAAACTGGACTTAAAACATCTCCTGAGACCATTTAGAACAACAACCCAAATCTGACATCTACAAGAAAACATCTAAAATTATCAATCAAAAGTGATCAAATCTGCTTTAGTCATTTCCTTCATAAAGAAATGGTCAAGAATAGTTGTTTATTAAAATCTGATCATTACTTAATTTGTCATTGAGGTGTTTTTATACATACAATTTAAGAAAACTACGACCAGAATTTGCTTTAATACATAATCTCAGCATCCTTAGGTAACCAATCAGAGCTAATTAAATCATACAGTATGAGATCTATGATGATAATCGTGCCTCCTGAAGCTGGATTTCTTATTTTACAGACTGATTCACATGTAAATGTGTCTAAAGCAGCTCATAAAACTCTCAGACCGTCTCCAACACGCGGATCACAGGCTAAAAGCTAACCTGCTTCTTACGAAACAATTAACAAAAATTGAGCTGTGTCCTTCACCTTTTACAAGCAATGACAAACAGCAGACGAGGTCTTTCTAATCTGATTTAAAATCGTTCCAATTTGCTGTGTTTTTTTGCGGCTAATTTCGGAATTTTGATGAAAAAGGCCAGTGAAGAAGCTAACATGCTAATTAGCCACAGTTAGCCCAATAAGGCTAACACAGACATGCTCTTTTTAAATACGAAAATCACTCAATTTTTCTATTTCAATTAACAGAACGAACAGTTTCTCTTTAAGAGAAATTAATTTGTAATTAATAATCATTTCTTTTTAACAGGACTCACCTCCTGCTCTCCGCTGTGAATTACTGAGGAGGATCACGTGTTTTACTGCTGGACCTACACCTTCTTTCTCTCAAGCTGATTGGTCGATATCAAACAGGGATTGTTACTTCTTGTCAACTGTCACGATCTGATTGGTTAAGGGAAAATCTCTGTAAGGCCGCCTCCTTGAGCTGCCACTCGTGGACAGCAGTAATTGGTTCAAGGATGACCGGAAATGAGCTCTGATTGGCTGTAGGAATCCATGAAAAATCATTTTTGAATACAATTTCAAATAACAGCTAAAAGTTAGCTGATTAAAAATC
Organism: Neostethus bicornis; assembly: GCA_902685375.1. Classification (NCBI taxonomy): domain Eukaryota; kingdom Metazoa; phylum Chordata; class Actinopteri; order Atheriniformes; family Phallostethidae; genus Neostethus; species Neostethus bicornis. The sequence continues at coordinate 3,833,703 of CACRXE010000076.1, read as the reverse complement.
TGGTTTGAATAGGGGGAATAATTTTATCAAAATTAACACAAGCTCACTGCTTTATAGATGTTTTGTTTCATTATAAAAAGTCTAGAGACAGTGGCACTGAGGAAAAGACAGGAAGCAGAGATGGAGGTAGCAGAGATGAGGATGTTGAGGGTCTCTCAGGGAGTGACCAGGATGGACAGGATTAGAAATGAGTATATCAGAGGAACAGCACAAGTTAGAAGTTTTGGAGATAAAGTCAGAGAGGCCAGACTGAGATGTGCAGAGGAGAGAGAGAGAGAGTACATCAGTAGAAGGATGCTGGGTTTGGAATAACCAGGAAAGAGGACTAGAGGAGGTTCATGGATACAGTGAAGGAAGACATGAAGATAGTTGGTGTGACCGAGGACGATGCAGCAGATAGGGTTAGATGGAAGAAACTGACTTGTTGTGGCGACCTCTGAAGGGAAATGCCGAAAGAAGAAGTATTCAAAGAACAGATTTCTGTGTTTGTCATTTGATTGAATAAATTAGCTTTTTTTTTGTGTGTATGTTCTGTAATGAATGAGCTCATTCTTTGCTGTGAAGTGAGATCAGAATGATGACAATCATGTGATCCTGAACAAAAAGCTGCTTTAAATTCTCTTGCATTGCTTTAAATGTTCATTTCAATAGATTTATTTAGCAGAAATCAGATTGTTACATGTAGAACTTTTCAAATTTTTTTCTAAAACATACTGTATTCATCATTCAAATGTGGAAATTACTTTTGCTGCATTGCACCGCAGCAGGCAGCTATGACGGCATCAATGGTGGAAAAAACAGGGTTTAGGTGTCTTCTCCAAGGACACCTGGGCATGGCCATTAAGAATTGTTTTGTAATTTTGGGCTTTTTGGTAGAATGCCCGCATGTTCTTTGCTACTTTCGGACACAAACATAATTGCTACACTAAAGTGTCAGCATTACACATTTAAGTTACACTAAGCAAACGTGCAATTCTTAAAATATTTTACTCATAAAAGTAATTGTAACTGAATTTCTTATTCTGAGTGATTTTGGTTTAACAATAAGCAAGTATAATAAATCAGTGATTGAGTTGTAATGTAAAAAAAAAAAAAGAGACCATCACCCATTGAAAACTTTGAATTTTTGTCTTTATTACAATCCACTGATTGAATAGAAGTTTTAAGCTCATTTAAATAGTTTATCTAAAGGATATAAAAGACTTGAATCAAGAAGACAGAAATGCATTCCAGTGCATCTTCCAAAAGAAAATCAAATCAATCTTAAGTTAAGTTCACTAATTACCTCAGAGCATCATCAACTCACAGCAAACCTGAAAACATAAATTTGTTTTCGGGTTTAAATATCCCGTTAAATCAGACTGTACCAAAAACTGAGCTGAATCTCAGAAGGGAAAGTAGGAATAAATTGTTCCCATTTGTACTGTGTTCCCTTTGATGAAATAATGGTTGAAAACACAGATCAGATGTGTTGGTAAAAAGAACAAACCTTCTAGATTAGTTAGTGTCCTTACATACACGAAAACTCTAAACAGGGAAAGAACAGTAGCATTTACAAATGTATTTATACTTAACTGAACTATAATTGGAAATCTGGATATTTTCACCAGACATGTGAAAATTTCCCATCTGGCAAATTCTAAGGCATTTAAATAAAAAATGATTACAAATATCTCAGTATTTTTGGATTTTCTAAAAATGACAAATGAATGTACTTTAGCTACTCCGACGAGACGTAAATGCTAAATAAAATATTTAAAATTATAGTTGGAAATACAATAGAATGAACTTATTGAAGCAGCAGATTAAGAACAATTGTAGAAAGGCTTAAAAGTTGTTTTCTGGACAGTGTAGTTGATGATAGAGACGTTTCGACTTCCATTTGGAAATAAAATTCAATCTGATTGAAAAAGATTTAATCAAATACACTGTCCAGAAGACAACTTTGATTGATCATTCCTGGACGAATGAGGGTTTACACAATCTTAATTAAGAACAATGTATTTTTCACATGTACAAAACAAAATGCAGAGAGTAGTATCTCCTAAAAGGAACAGAAAAGTTCCACAAGTCAGTTTTGGACTACTTTAACTGGAACAAGAAAAAAACAAAAAAACGAGCCACCATAATCAGACACTGGTTTGAGAATAACTCATCCTGCATCAGTTTGATGAAACAAAGTAATCGTAAAACAAAACAGGATAGATCTACTTTGTTATTACTAAACTGAACAATTTGGCAACATTAGTTATTGATTTAAAAGTTTTCTATCCAAGGAGAGCAAAGGAAGTTTGATCAAATTGTTCCACATAAATATGGTTTTCTGAACACTGTCTCATATTTTTAAACACTAATTACAGTTTGGAAAATAAATGAGAAAATGATAATAGTGATCAAGTGTAATCGCACTTGATCACTGTTGCACTCCATGCTGGACCAGCCTTAAAGCCACGTCGGCATTGAAAGCCTTTTGGGATCTTGTTTCCGGACATGTCTGGGTATAGTTCTGTTAAACGACTGTCACAAGTGATTTCATTAGACTGTTGGATGGAAAGCAGCGCTACACTGCCTTACTTCTTAAGTCATGTGTATTAAGCTGCACAAGAACATTTGCTCCACAATTGCAGAGAAACTTATATTAGTCTTCAAAAGATGTTAAATTAGTTAATAGTGATCTCACAATCTGTTCCTGTGAAGTGCTGCATATAAGAAATGTATATCTAGGTATACATTTCATACATTTCAGGGTCATATATCAGGAATCCTCTTGTTTACTGACTAAGATAAGAATTGAGGCAGACTGTGTGTTACACTTACTATGATTTAGGTCCAGTTGCTAATTCAAACATTTTATGTTGATTTTTATAAACCACATGCTAGTTAACTGCATCCAAATTGGTTTTAAATTGAAATTTATGGTTTCATTGAAAGCTCTTTAAAAAGCCACCCAAAGGTAACAGAATTAATACTTCTGAAAGTAAATCCAATTAAGTATTTCCACAAACTTTTCACCAGGCATTTAGAAAGAACATGGAAATTTGTAAATGTTCTTAAGGTAGTAGAATAAGTAAGAAAAACCAAATTAATCATGTTTTACTTCCCCTAACTGAAAAACAAACCACAAACACTTCTACTGAAACAGGTTGAATTTTGTATCCTAGACTTTTCTTTCCGGTGATAGCTCAGGAGAAGATGAGGAATCTTTCTAAACATTCATTTGGATAGACTGCAAAAAGTAGCAAATAATATTTTTTGCATTGATAATTTTTGTTAAAGCCACCAAATGGCAGAAAACTATAAAATTATTTACACATATTTCATTTAATTTGTCTGCCTTAAACACTAAAATGTCCAAATTTGTGCAAAAAATGAAGATAAATATTTTTTTTTTAGCTTGTGTTAAAACGAATGATTAAAATTTAAGATGCAATCATAAATAAAAAGAAAAGGATTTCTCTACCACCTAAAGTTTAAAAAGGACACTCAAAGTCCCCTGTGAGGACACTGACTAATCTGTGGGACTGTACCGATCCAGATCAGGTCTGCTGGTTTATCAGCACCATGCAGGCTTTAGAAAATGTGTAGTCATTTGATAATATATATATAAAACTCAACATGATTTAAAGGCACCTACTCTTCATCTGAGGGAACAGATTCAGATAAAATATTTTAATCTGCACACGAAGGGAACAATTTATCAGAAACTTTTCCTGTTTACAAGAAAGAGCACAGTCTCACCCTCTAAAACAAAATCTTGACTGAGAACTGGAAGTGAGAAAAAAGGAAGTTTTTTTTTTGTTGTTGTTGTTGAACTGGACTGAAAAACTACAGCACAGCAAAGTAGGACAGAGCACAGCGGAGGAACATCTGGAGCAGAACGAGCACCTTTCTCCAACAAGGCCTCACTGATCTGAAAAGGTTTACAGAAGAATAAAAACACAGACTGTCTATATCAGTAGTTCCAAGCTGCAGCAAAGTATTGTGGGTACAAGTAGATGCTACATGTTTCTGTGTAACCTTGACCTGCTCTGCATCTTTGTTAAGGCATCTTAGCGCCTGGTGGAGAGGCAACATGGGCACCCCGAGCAGCAGGGCGTTCAGAGGATACCATGTACATTTCTGTGCATGAGGGAAAAGGAGGAAGAATAGAGAGTCTAGGCAAAAAAAATTCTGTTTCTAACCAGCTGCAGAAAAGGAAAGAGTCTGTTTGCAGCTGATTGTTCATCAGAGTCTTCCTCTGTGAGTCCCAGTGTGTTAACATTTAGCTTACTTTATGTACACTTAAATATAGAATCATCAGAAGAGATGTTTATTTTGCCCCATCCTGCTGGGGAAACCCCAGAGACCAGTTTCCTCATGACTGGCCGTATTTCTGTGGGTTTAGTCTGATCCTCTGAGTCTTGCAGCAGTGACTACCAGCCACACGGTGGCCCAGTGGCACCACGCTGAGATGACAGCAGCTGATTGGCCCGTTGGTCAGAAGGGCTGAGGTATGCTAAGAGGCCATATGAGTATCACTCTGCTTTCTTTATGAAGATCTAAGAGAAGAAAGAGAAACACACACACATTATAAAACTGTAATCACACATTTTCTACATGAGTATAAGTAAATGCAAAAGGGAAAAAAATTATAAGACATTAGGAATAAAAAAAAACTAAAATGAGAAATGAAAAAGTAACAACTCCCTTTAGAAATATAAATTTATTTAGAAAAACTGCATGGAAAGAAAAAGTAAAAGTCACAAAAAAATGAAAGAAAATCAAAAATTATTGGAGAACATGAAGACAGATATATTTTTGGGATGAATGGCTGACGTATTTTCTTCTGACAATGTGGGCAGGTTTTCTGTAGCCTATCTGTCACATTTAGTATCCTATAAAAACCATTTGTAGACACATCCGATTTGGTAAATCTGAATCTCCTCAGGATGTTGTAAAGTAAAGACAAACTGGAGCAAAGCACCCAAACTTCCCCTAATGTACGTGTGTTTTTAATAAGATTCTGAATAATTCTATTTTAAACGCTGAAGGATCTTTGGGATTACAGCTGCACAGACTTGGAGCCTGAATTTCCGCAGCGACTAATTCAAATTGGGGGTGGAGGGAGTTTAATGCTGTGAGACGTTCTCCTCACATAGCAGTCGGGTTGTCACGCTCTCATGTTTGCATGCCACGGTCCTGCTCTGCACTGTGACCCAGCCAAGACCTTCTCAGCTAGAATCAAACTAGGATCATGAACTCATCTCTCCAACCCAGCCCCTCACTGATGCAACAAACACACAACATGGGGAGGACATGGGCAGCTGCAGTAGAGGAACAACATGCTGATCAAAACACACACGAGAGATCCAATCTTTCAAGAATCAGCTAGTGTCTACAATCATTTTCCTCCAGGTGCTGATTTATTAGGATGAAGGTGTCCTGCTGAAAGGAGGAAAAAACTTTATCTCCAAAAGCTTGAGGAAGGGGTAACATGCTAAATTGAATAGAATTGAATACTTTATTAATCCCCAAAGGGAAATTTAAGGGCTGCAGTGCAAACACCAGGTATTAAACACCTCGATGCCCATTACTTTTGTCCACCGGCGGCCCAACCCGGTTGCACTATATCCAACCAGGCAACCCAAAAGCTGAAGTCTGGAATGGGTCACAAAGCCTGGCTGCAGTGAAGAACACCAAACTAGTCTCTCTGTATTGCACTGGGTCCGAGCATGCATCTCCAGTTCCTCAAGCGAGCAACCCGACGTTTCCATGAAAACCGCAAAAACACTGGGCCCGAAGGACCTCCTCAAAATCAACTTTTTGAAAGGCTTACCATGTTTGATCATTTTTTTATAAAATAATTCCTGAGGTGGTTTTATATTTCATTCATGCATGTTTGCACATTCTATGAGCTGTTCTTGGTTCTTGTTCTTAGTAGAGGATTTTGTTCTCTATCACACTCAGTCTAATGTAAGGATGAAGTACTTCAGCAGCAGATAACACGCACTGCTCATGCTCAGTCCCTCCCCCAGGTACTGATCTCCTTCCACTCACATTTTCACTTGCTTTGCTAACTTCATGCACTTTACATTGTATTTTACGGCTTCAAATGAGATTCATGCTGCGTTGTGCACGAATCTAGAGAAGACGACTAAGTGAGGAGCGAAAGGAAGAGGGAATTCACTGATTCAAAAACAGAAGTAAAACTGAAAAAAAAAAATTTATAAGTAATTTTTTTTTTTTACTTCAGTGAACATCGCTTTTCTGAGCAAACAAGTATTACCAGGTTTATCTCTCTCTATACGCTGTGAGGTAAAAATTATTACCTCACAGAAGCACAATACTACCTCTTTAATGATGCTGGTGGCGGAGATGGCATGCAGTCTGATGGTTTAGGTCAAGTTTAGTAACTTGATTTGGAATTGGAATGGTAGGATTTAAGGATTTAAAAAAAAAAAAAAAAACCAAATCCTCTTAAATTGCCTTGATCAGAAATATTACTACTGGCATTAAAAAAACAAGAACCAAAACCAGATCTTCACTCCCCCTTACCTAATCAAATCTACTTTCTACCACTAGGTTGGTCTGAGTTTTTCATTCTTTGTAAAATTAGTGTGACAGATTCAAGGAGTTGAAAATCTCCCTCAGAAACTTTCCTCCATCTCCACGACAGCATCCCACGGCTGCTTCACATTCATGATGAGAACCTCCTGTTCCACAGCATCCCAAAGCTACTAAGCTGGACAGAGATCTGGTATCTAAGGAAGCCTTTGGAGGACACTGATCTAATCATTATAGTTCATAATTCTGTTGGAAGTGGCATCAGAAGATAATCCGCTGTGCTCAGAAAAGGATGAACATGGTCAGTAACACTACTGAGACTGTGTTTATTAATCCACACAGGTACTAAAGGGATCAAAGAGGAAAAAGAAAATCTCCCATGTCTCCAAAGGTATCCTTGTCTGTTGGAATGAATCTATATATTTAATATTTTCATCATTTGAATTAAATGAGTGCTTTGTTTTTCCAGTTTGGATGATTGTCAGTAAACCTTGGCCTCACTTTTCTGTTTCTAAAACAAGAATCACTTTATTAATCCTGTAGGGAAACTTATTGTGCTTCAGAGAAATAGATACAGTATATCCTGCTGCTGTAGAATATCTGCTTCAAGGTTGGATTCGATGTGTGCGAAGTAGGGGTATAAACGGTACACAAAAGACTCGGTTCAATGTGTATCTCAGTTTTGAGGTCACGGTTCAGTTCATTTTCAGTACAGTTTTGAACAAATTCTAAATCATTTGCCCGATGTTTGTGTTTACTCAAACCAACTATTTCTTTTAACGTTAAATGACTGGGAAATAAGAGAAATGCAAAGTGCTGCTTGACATAAGTTCAAATAAATATTCACAAAGAAGCAAGAAATGCATAAAATAATCCTTTTAAACAGTTAACAAAACAAACAGCAGCACAAACATTTCAACTGAACTGAATTAAAAAAGACTTCATTAATCCCCGAAGGTAAATATGATGCTGCAGTGCTAACACCTCGATGGCTTCCCAGTCCGCTTACACGGTATAAAAACTGGCATCTGAACAATTGAAAAACAAGTAAATAATGAGTCCACAAAGTCGGGCTTCAATGAAGCACACCACAGTGGCCCCTCCACTTTCCCGCTGAGCCCGGGTGAGCGTCCCCAATTCCTCCATCTTGCCAGCGAGTGACCGGATGTTATTGATGACAACGGCAGGGACACTGGGCTCAAAGCGCTTTCTTTTAAATGGTCTCGCTCTCAGTTCTTCCGGGACTGACCGACTTCTCCTGCCACGGTGGATTCAGTTCCAAGAGCTAGCAGCTGGTCGTGCACGCAAACAAAGCGGGACAAATCCATGACCAGCAAAACAAGCCAACAGGGAGATACAGTAGCTGTTGAAAAAAATGTCTAGCTTAAAAACAGCCGTCCGAAGTAAAACAATGCAGTCCAAAATGACGTCCAAAGAGCGCACAAAGTCACACCTCCAGAAATGGACAATATACTAGCAGAAAAAAAAAATGCAAAAATAGACGCCCAAACCCTAAAACAACACGAGGCACCACAGCAGGCAGCCATCCGGGGTAGCACCATTTATTTTTTTGAATACGGTCTTAGATCCTACATTATTGACCAGGGATGTCAAACTCAAATACACAATAGGTCAAAATTGAATCTAAAGTTATTTAAAGTTGTGGGCTATAATTGATATTTATAGAATAGGTTTTATTCGTGTAAAACAATGAGGCTTTTCATACGAACCCAGGTGAGCAAATCTTAATATCACTGCATGCAAACTCACTTAACTTTATTGCAAACACAAAATTGTATGAGGTAAGACTTAGGTGCCATAGCAGCTGTCGACAAATTAGAGTTTATTTATGGCTCATGCCAATTGGCAAAACACCAAAAGGGCATTCTTGAATTTGCGCTATTAGTGATGCAATCCACTGAAGACTTTAATTCCAGTGTGCCAGTTGTAGTTGTCATTTGGCATAACTTTGTGGGCCAAACATAATTACAATGCTGTCCAATTTGGCCCGGCGGCAAGAGTTTGCCACATATGCAATGGCGTCACATTTATGCCTTAAGTGTTGTGCACATACTTATCCCCGGGTAAAACAATTACAACTGCAAGCAAAAAAAACCAACAAGTGCCTGCGTGATAACCTGTTCCCGACAGCCTGTACCGAACTGAAAGTCTTCGGTGCGAATATACGTATCATTACACCTCTAGTGTTTAGTGATGCTAATCTGCAGACCTCGGTAGAAACCGGTGTTTATTGGACTCTGCTGTTATTTTATCATCTCCAACCAGTCAAATCCTTTTCTCTGACATCAACAACCAGATCTTTCTCACTTCTCTCCAGACCCTCTCTTTAAAGCCTACAAAATGCATGTGTGTGAGAATCTCAGTAGATCAGCAGATTCTGAAACACTCAGATTATCAACCATGTGATATTTAAAGTCTCTGAGTCCCTTTAAAAAGACTTTGAAGCTCCTTGAAACTCATTCCGAGGCTCAGGTAGATTAAAATGTTTCCATAATTTGATTCTGCCATGTCATAGGCTGGATAAATATCTGTTCTAACTAGTACTGAACTAGTTGGATCTATCAAAATGAGCTCAGGTGAAACTTTTAGCCTCAAAAACAGCCCATGTTTAAAAGAATTACAGGATTCAAGTCAGGTTATGTCAGTTACGTTTTGTCTACTATGCCACAAGATTGGGTTGGAAAAAGTCCTAAACCCCTGATCCTGAATCTCCGAAGACATTTCTGCTTTCATGCTGACTTTAGAGTCAGAAGCTCAAACCTCCAATCCTCATGCAGAATCTTAAAATCCAAAGTTCCCTCATGCTAAGAGCCTCAGAATTTTTTCTGATACTAGTTAAGAGTCATCAGGGCCTCTGGCGTTATTCTGCTAATCCTCCATGGAACATGGGGTGTGCTCTCACCTCGCTGAGAATCACCCACACTGGTGAGTCTGTCATCACTGTGAGACGCATGGCCTCGAGCGGCCCAAAGGAGAGGTCAACCTCACCCTTTGAAATCCCATTCTGGAACAATCCTGAAAGAGAAAATAAATGATTGTATTAAAGAGTCAAAACAAGAAAAGAAGTTTCTTTGATTCTTTCATTCAGCTCATTTCCCACGTTGTTCTTGCTGCAATCCTGCTCAGATTTCTGACTAAATGAGAATTTTTATTGCCGCTGTGCTGTGGTGTGTTTGCTCTAGACTTTAGCTAGACCATATGTGGTTTCCAGTTTGTTTTTGCCTGGAACAATTTGCAGATGATAACAATGAGTCACTGTGGGGTTTTTTTTAGCGATCGCTTACATAACTTTACAACTTTAATCATGTCATTTCAGACAGGCGACGGGAAGATAAAACTATTTTGGAAGAATTTGGTTTCGTTCATTTCTGTATGTAGTCATCATGGATCTGAAGACGTTGTTATAGAGAACGAGATGGTCTGGTTTTCAGCAAATCTCCGTCTGTTAGTTTCTTCAGATTAAGATTTTAACTCAAACTGGTGGTTTAAAGCTGAGTGAAGCAGTCGGAATGGAAGTCACATGCCATAGTTTCCAGTTGGGAAAAGATTGATTATTCTACTCAGTTTGAGAACAAATTTTTTCCCAGGATTTTGCTCCTCAAAGACAACACATGGATTTAAACTTCATCGAGACGCATGGTGATTTTTTGTAAATCACCAGATAAACATTTCTACCACCTACGTTATTTTTTTTCCCAATGGAGCTCATTTTAGACTAAAAGTACAACTAAATGTTTATCTTATTTAAGGAAACAATCTGTAATCTGTGTAATCATTTGAACTTATAACCAATTATAAATGGCAGCACGGTGGCGCAGTTTGTAGCACAGTGGCCTCACAGCAAGAAGTTTGTAGGTTCGAGTCCCGGGTGGGGACAAGGCTTGGAACATTGTCCTTTCTGTGTGGAGTTAGCATATTCTCTCCGTGTTTGCGTGGGTTTTCTTCGGGTACTCCGGTTTCCTCCCACCCTCAAAAGACATGCATGCTAGGTTGATTGTCCGGTGCCGAAATTGCCCCTTGGAATGAATGTGTGTGTGGATGGTTGTATGTGTGTGGCCCTGCGACAGACTGGCAACCTGTTCGGGGTGTACCCTGCCCTTCACCTTAAATCAGCCGGGATGGGTCCAGCACCCCCTGCAACCCCGCAAGGGATAGACGGATAAGAAGAGGACTGATGACTGACCAATTAGAAACCAGTACAGCTGACCCAATCATTCAGCTGGACTGGCGTAAAATGTACTACTTTCTTCCGTTTCATTGACTAAATTTTCTTCTTACTCTGTTGATTTAAAAAAAAAAAGACTGTCTTTGTTCGTTACAGTCAACAAGTGAAGCTTTAATTTTCAAACAGGCTTATATACAAACTCAAATTTTCCTTCGGGGATTAATAAAGTATCTTCAATTCAATGCAATTGACAAGATCCAGATGTTTAAGTCTTCTCTAGGATTTGGAAAATTCAGGACAATAGAGGCTTGTACTCTCAGAGACCATTGTTTGTTGAGATTTGAGATGACATGCTGTCCAATACTGTACAATAAGACGAAAGATAAGACGAAGAAAAAGTTTTTATTGTAGTCATTATTGTAAGAAAAGTTGGCTTTCACTTTGTTTCAGACACATCAAATCAATTTATATGCATCTGTGGATAAATCTAAATTATTCATGCATTGATGTAATTAAAGGTTCCTTTTGCTTTCTGTGCAGATTTACAGGTTATTAAAACCCATTACATTTATCCACAGTCCATTAGTAGACCCGTGCGGTTGTGATCTGGTTTCCTCTTTGTATAAAAAGACGTCTCCATCAAGACTGGTCTGGCTTCTGGTTCTTGCTCCACCTGAACTGGGCTGTGATCCCAACAGGATTATTTACTAGGATTACCATTGCGATCTCTCAGGAGTTGTAATCCTTATGAAGATCAGTGTCTGCCTGGTTGCTTATCTCAGGGTGTTATCTGTTATTACTGCATATTTTCTGCATCCTACGGGAGATAAGAAGCCAAACTAAAACATCTGAGACCATCTGACCTCTGCAGTCAGATGTTCAAACCCACAGGTTTCACATGGAGTATCCTACACACACACACACACACACATTGCACTATAAAAGACTGAATTAAAAGAGTGAAGCGGAGACGAATGAATCGATCCGCTGAAAAATTGATGAAGAGGATGAAGAGCAGCTGGTAATTCACATCAGATCATCACATACCATTATTATATGAATAATTCCAGTTACAGTGCTCAAATTGTCCAGTTTCATCATAAAAAAAAAAACTTAATTAGTTTGTGTGTTAAAGTTGACTTTTAAATGTTATTTGTAGAGCTTTTTAAGTTATAAATTGGTAGATTGAACATTTATTTAACAGGAAGTGGACAAAAGTGATTACACATACACACACCAACAAATTCCTCTCTCTTTTTTTTCCCTCTAAAAGATACATCTACACACGCGCACACACACACATTTCACGCGCGCACTCAGTGCTTTGGGAGGTGGAGGGGTCATAACAGCAACAGGCGCTGCTTATTGATTTCAGGCTTAACAACGTCACAGACTCCAAAAATTTACTATAATACTAGAAAAAGCTGCCGGATTGAAGAAAAAAAAAGAATTGCTTAATTTTAGCGACTCTAGCAGCTAGAGGGTCTAAATACTCGCCAAATATAGTGTCAAAGTTGCTGAGTTGATAGCATTGACTTCATCTAACAAGTTTTTTTTGTCCTGCAAACCTGGCGATCAACTTGGAATCAGTCCGCGGGCCATCAGTAGACTGCGATCGACTGGTTGGGGACCCCCGCTCTAGAACTTACCTCCGGTCGAGCTATGCAGTCCTGACATATTTCTGTTTGAATCATAATGCTCTGCTTGAGCGTTTCTTACCTATCCTGATGAATCCATCTTCAGTTCGATGATACTTTGGTGTTTTCACCTTTCCCTCTGTTAAAGCTTCTTTTTCTGCCTGGATGTTCTAGAAAACAAACAAAAAAAACCTGGTTAAAATATAACTATGACATACGTGTTGCCACCTTATTGTTTAGTTAGCTCTATCTGGTTTTAACCGCAACTGGTTGGATAGTTTTAAGAAAATAGAGAAATAAGTACAAAGCACACAGGTACATGTACTGTAGCTCAATTTTCTGTGATACATGACATTGAATAACATACATCTGGGGAAAAAAGAACATTTTTGTTTGAAGATTTTGCCAAAATAAATCTAAAATTGATTATGTGAAAGAAACCAGTCAGGAACAATTATAGTGCATCTTGATTCTCCTGTGATAAACTGGTTCATCCTCCTGCTTTTTCACTCCTTTAATTGGTTGTGTTTCATTGGGTAGCAGCTGGACTAATCAGCCTCTGTTTTCTGTCCCTACGACTCATTCATCTTCATACATTTTCAGGCCAAACAGGATCTTAATTTAGCCCCGCTTTTCTTTACAGAAAGGTTAGGGTGTGTTCAAGAGCTGTTAGAATGATTAGAAAAGAAACTTTCTCTGTGAAAATCTTCCTACGCCTCTGTAATGCCATCAGCGACTCAAACTTTTTCAACATCAAATGAATTTACCACAACACCAAATGTGTTCCTACTACTATCTCGATTAAGTTCATCTGCTACATATGCAATTACCTAATCCCTCATTAACAGTCTTTGGGAAAACAATTTAAATTTATTTGAACGATTTAAACTGCACTATTTCTATGCAATTGGCAGAACTGCTAGAATTGTGGAGGAGACGGTGGCTCAGGGGTTAGAGCGTTCAGCCGCGGACTGAAGTTAACCGTAAGTTTGCAGGTTCGCATCCCACTGAGTTCACATCTAGGATCCTTGGGGTAGACATTTAAGCCCCTGTTTCTCCCACCCTTGGCGTCGTCGTAGGTGGCAGCCTGCTGCGGTATAAAGCAGCACACAAATTTTTCGGTCAGTGATTAATATAGTATATTAAAAAAAAAAATCAAAAGGTTGATTTATAGAATTTTTTTGAGCTGGATTAAAAACCTTAATGGAGCAGAGTGGCCCTCAGGCTGTACTTCACCTACTTCATGTTGATTTAGAGGTTTTAATGCCAATATATACGTGGCTTCTTTCAGTTCTTTTTTTTCCTAATCTGTTGGGAAATGATTGCTACCTTCAGATGTGAAGTCAAATGGGAGGAAAGTGAGCAGATCTGTTTTAATTATTGGTTATAAAATAACGATAGGCATCTGAATTGTTTCACATTCTTTGTATTTAAACAGAGGATGAAAAAGTGAAACATTCCTGCAGATGGGATGAGTTATTAATAAATAATTTCCCCAGAAATGGAGTCATGGCGCCATCCAACCTCGCTTCCAGCACATTTCCAATCAGAGAACATATGCAGACCCACATCACGCATGGCTTAGTTTGCCCGATAATCAAGCTCTTTTCCATCATCTCGCTCCTTCCTTTTTCTTTGGTCAGCGTTGCCACAGCAACTGCCTCCCTCTCCGCGTGCTCAGCTTCCTTTAAGTGTTGGTTGATTTTTTTTGCCTCCCTTCTCTGGCCAGCTCTCTGCAGGAGCTCCTCTCACTCTCCTCCTATATATCATCCTGCTGTGACTCTCAGCTTTAATCAGCCTTCGTCTCACAGCCGACCGCAGCAGAGAAACAGGCAGTGATCCATCACTCTGCCTCCACCTCCACCAACCACAGACTAAACTCAGAGATAAGAAGCCCTCATGTTGAAGATCAGGGATATGGTCATCCTTTAAAAGCAAGAAGTCATATCAAATATGGAAGGAAAGTTTGGAGGATGAGCTTCTGTTTTTAGTCTCGTCTGAATTCAGTCACAGTTTTTAAGAAGAAACTTTTGAAACCATAACCATAAAAGTGTTGGTGAACTTTACCCATAAAGAGGAAGAAAGTGAAGCATTTTTAATTATGTTGAATATTTCAATTAAAAAATGACAGATTTATTATAAAGAGGATTTTCAATTCTTTCATGCAACATAAAATTTGCCCGCTTTACCCCTGAAAGGATGTTAAACTGGCATAAAAGCATGAATCTGTCTTTTCAATGTGCTCTGGCATCATCTGACCAAAAGATTTAGGAAGAAAGCTGCATTTTACCAAATTACTTTCATTTCAGAAGGATTTGGGGAACAGGTGCTAAAAGATCTGGAACTCACATCGAAAGGGAGAACCTCCACCGATGTGTTGAAGAGTTTGTCTCCTGGATGCTCAATATTTCCGCTCCGAAAGAAATACCTAAAAAAGAAGACGTAGCATGAAACAGACTCTGCACTCCAGAGAGCTCTTGCTCTTTTTCTCTGCACCTACCTCTCAATGCGGACAGGTGTGAAAAACCGCATCCGGATGAAATCTCCTGCTACAGGTGTGAAGGCCCAGAAGAAGTCCTCCCCAAGGTAGGCCTTCTCCAATGTGTAGCGCTGGTAGGTTTTCAGGCTTGTTGTCACTTCTGCCAGTGGGTTGGCATGGCCTTTATGAAGAACCTGTTTCCCAAAGTCTTTATCCTGAAAGACACCGTACATTGGCTCAGTTGTATCCGTTCATTAGAATCATCTAAAGGAGGGGTCAGCAACCCAAGATTCCAGCGCTGCATGCAACTCTTTCAACTTTTGTGGTGAGTAGGTTTTTCAAAATTCCGTTCCGTCGTCTTCCGCTTTCAGGGCCAGGTCGCGGGGGCAACAGCCTCAGATGGGAAGCACAGGCTTCTCTCACCCTGGCTACATCCTCCAGCTCACCCGGAAGGATCCCAAGTTGTTACCCGGCCAGCTGTGAGACATAGTCTCTCAAGCGGGTCCCGGGATCTGCCTCTTGGTCTCCTCCCGATGGGACATGCCCGAAACACCTCACCAGCGAGCAGACCAAATGCCCGAACCACCTGAACTAGCTTCTCTGAACCTAGCAGCTCTACGCTGAGCTCCTCCCAAATGGCAGAACTCCTCACCCGATCTCTGCGTGAGAGGCCAGCCACCCTGCGGAGGAAGCTAATTTCGGCCACTAGAATCCCCAGCTGGTGACTACGGTGAGAGTAGGAACGTTGAGCTTACGCTCACATTGCTTAAGCTTACATTTGTCTCTGCCTGAGATTGAAATAACCTTGCATAGAAACTGCAGCCTGTGCCAACAACCAGTTTGAAAGCAGTTTCACCATATTTATTACCTTTTTTTTTTCTCATGAACAACCTCAGATGGTGAAATTCTGCAGCGTTGAGAGTCCAATCAGAAGATGTTGAATTACGTCTTTGTTAATATGATTATTAAAGATGATCTACCATTTTTTCTCGTTTGGCACGTTTTTTAGATACCTGAAGAAACAACATATTGAGGAGACGGTGGCCGCGTGGTTAGAGCGTTCGCGCGCGGACCGGAAGGTCGCGGGTTCGCGTCCCACGGAGAGCACGTCTAGGGTCCTTGGAGAAGACACCCAACCCCCGCTTCTCCCACCATTGGCGCCGTTGAAGGGCAGCCTGCTGCGGTGTAAGGAGTGCAGCAAACAAATTTCCCCGGTGAGGGATGAATAGAGTATTTCATTTATTTATTTTATTTTATATTGCCTGATGTAAAGCTCCCATAAAATGTTGGGAATCTTATAATATACAGTTTGTTAATCTGTGGAGACTGCCTCAGAAATATTTTTGCGTACCAGCATCCTGTGTTCCATCTGAAGAAATTTTTAATGAACCAAATATGAAGTAAAACTAAAGCCTTCAACTGATAAAGAGCTTCTATTTCTGAATAAAAACATGTGAGATATAAATTGTGTTTATTTTCTAACTTTTCAATGTAGATTATATTTCTGTTTCTGACTAAAAAATAGTTTTTGGGTTCCCAAATTTTAAAAAACAAAAAAAGTTTATGCAAGTTTAGGTGGAGCTAAATGTTGTCTGAGGGTTCTGTAAGGGTTACCTCAAGGTTACAAATGTTAAGTTCGGAGAACGTTCTCGGAAGGTTGTCTGAGGGCTCTGTTAAGGTTTTGTGAGGGTTGCCTATGGGTTAGTTTTCTAGATTACATGAACGTTCAGAGAACTTTCTAAGAACATTGTGTAATGGTTCCCTGAAGGTTATGGTTAAAATTAAGATTAGAGGTACGTTCTGAAAACCTTAAGGGAACCATTCAGAAAAACAAAAAATAACGTACCGCCACAGGCATAAAACTTTCCATTTGCACCTTTAGAGAACCAAAAAAAAACCTTTAAGGAACGTTCTACTAACCTTTAAAAACCCTTCCCAGAACGTTTTGGGAACATTGAACAGTCAGCTGGGTTATTATTAATAATTCTTTCTCTTTGGATTTTAAAGGTTGCCGATCCCTCATAGACTCAGGACCCCATTCCATCCCCACAAACTAAAAGATCACACAAACATGGCCTCTTTTTGATCCCCAATCAGACTCTCGATCAGAAGAAGATGGTCCAGATTTCTCTTTACAAACACCCAGATGTCCTGAGACCTCTGGCCAGCTGGTCACCTTTCATCTCTCTATCTCAAACCACATTCAGACAACATTTACTGTACATTAGAAGAATGCATTATTAACTCCAACACATTGCGGTGGAACTTCATCAGTAAAGTTCTCTTTACTTGGAGCTCACACTGAGAACATAAACCAGCACAGTCTGCTTTCATCTACCATGCAGAGTGTTTTGAAAGTACGAGGTATTCACATAGCGATGCATGAGGAGGTGAGAGATCACGACTTAATGTCTTCAGTAGGTCTCTGAGAAGTAGTGATGATGAGATGTTTTCTTCTCTGTGTTATTTCTCTTCCTCTTCAGTGAACAAATCTTTCTAGAGACAAATAAATCCCACCTTTGATTTTTGAAGTGGATTTTCTCATTAAACTACAGAGAGCACTTCAGGCGGCATCTCCGCATATTCAGGTCCTCTATGCAATTGAGCCTCTGTGGTTCAATCTCCACCGGGAGATCCACGACAGCCGGATCAATATCCAATTGATTACAGCAGATTGCTGCACCAGTCAGAGGGTTAATATCTATCGCTCTTAACATAGTAATCAGAGGCATTAGGCAGAGATGCAGGCGGGAAGCAGAACTGCCAGCAACTGCAGTGGCTCTCAATCTTCATCTCAGAACTTGGACTGTGACTTGGTCCAAGTTTGGAATCACTGAACTGACAGATGAACAGCCGAACAGCCCGACTGAGAGGAGCTGAGATGTGGACACCTGAGAAGATTAGATATTTCTTATCAATGCACTAGAGGTGGATAAAACCGTGAAGGACCAACTGGTCTATCATTCGATGAGAGTGGGCAATTCTGATTGCACGTGTACTGAAATGAAAGAAAATGTTTCTTTTCCCACTTATTTTAGCATTTCACTTCCATCTGCCGCAAAAAAAAAACTTTTTCTGATTTCTTAACCAAGTTAATCAGAAGCCTCACTATTTAACTTATGATCAGAACCCACAGTTTTCAGGCTTCTCTGACAGACGACAGTTCCTAGTTCGCCTTTGCAACTCAGAAATATCAGCAGATTGATTAAAATCAATTGACTATCAGACCCGACCTGAAGAAAAAATGAACTATCTTAGATGAGTAAATATTATGTAAGAAAAGCTTATTACAAAGAAAAAAATCAATGTGTTTTCAGATAATTTATTAATGTTTGGAACAAATGTGGATTATCCAACATTGTCCAAGAAAAACAAAATTATTTTAAAATAATCCAGTAGTATTAAAAAGTTCAGACAAAGTTTTCAGTTACATTCAAAGTCCATCCAAGCCTCAAACTTGTTGTGTTATTATACATGACCTTCAATAAACGGCTACAGGTCAAGTAAAAAGAGATGAAAATTCTGGAAGTTTGAAACACGGAATCCTCCAAAGAGCACCAATGCGATGATAAGCGGATGTAAAAGCAGAAATAGCTGCAAACTGATGACAAAGAGACACACGGGACAAATTTAGATAAACTGGAAGAAAATAAATCACTGCAGAAATTTTGCCAAAGTCTCATATCAGCTGCTAAAAAAGCTGAGTTTAGCTTATTTTGAGGAATAAGCATATTTCTATTAAAAAACAACTGGGGCTCATTTGTCTCAGCGTGCTACTGGTTTGGTTTGGACCTCCTAGCTAGGTCTGTAATAGTCTCAGGTGCTTGAACAGAAATGAAGCTGCCAACATACAGAAGTTTTTCTCTTACCTTAAGTTTCTGTATTTTTCCAGCCAGAGAGGAGTGTGTACCAACATGCTGGAAGAGTGATGGCTTGAACCGGATCCTCAGGTTGGCTTTCTGCCTGTCACAGTGTTTCTGGTGAAGAGAAACAGGGTGATTAAATCACAGGGATCGTTTAAACTGATCCAAACAGCTTCCAATGGGAGATGGTGGAGTTTGATCAATTTAAGAAGATTTAGCTTTAAGGACACACTCACCGCATCCTTCTCTGGGTTACACACTTTAACCCACATGATGTGGTCCAGCAGCCAGTCGATGGGTTTGTCTTTGTAGAACATGAGCATGAACTCCACGATGAGCGGCAGGTCCAAAGACTTGAACATTTTTCCTGGAGGTAGGAGAAAAATGTCAAGTTTGTTAAGTCTGACTTTACTGCTTTTAGGGCTCATTTTGAGAAACTCAGTTAAAAACAAAAGAAAGTAGTTGGCCAGATGAATGATTATAGAAGTTTATGAGTCTTTTCAGTTCAGCAACTTCCAGAATGTCAAAACTCCGAGCATCAAGTCAACATGGAATGTCATCAGAAACAACTCGGTTTCATCACACTCTAGAAAATAAACACGACATCTGAAATATACCGTCTTAAAAATACGACATGATGAACATGAACGTGTGACATGCTGACATCTGAAATATTCTGTCTAAAACATGTGACATGTTGAAGTTTATTAAAGTTTAGTTTGTTGCAGTTTTTATAGTTATTGTGTAAAAAAAATGGGTATAGAACTCTAAAAATATGAAATGATCAAATTGTTACGTATATCAAGAATTGAATGTAAAATTTGTATTTTTATTTTTTCTAATTTCTGTTTTACCACTTTGGTCTGCAGGGTGGCGCATTAAATAACACAGTGGCCTCACAGTAAGAAGGTCAGGGTTTTAGTCTCGTAGTGGAGGCAGTGCTTGAAACACTGGCCTTTCGTATGCGTACGGATGTGTGGGTTTCCTCTGGCTACTCCGGTTACCTTCCACCCTTCAAAAAACATGAATGTTAGGTTGAGTGGCTGCTATGAAATTACTCCAAGGGATGAGTGTGTGTGTGGATGGTTGACTGGTGAACTGTTCAGGGTGTACCCTGCCTCTCGCCTAAAATTTGCATTGATGGGATCCAACACTCCGGCGACTCAATAAGGGATAAGTGATTCAGAAGACAAAAACTTTTGATGTCTAAATTTGGAAGTTCTGAACACAAAACTTGAAACATTTGTAAAACTTGATGATGAAAACTTCCTAAGATGAACAAAAACAGGTTTTGATGAACTCATCATGCAACTTTGTCAAAGCTTTGGGACTTGCTGCTGAGAACAATCTTGTGTCATTATTTTTATTTTTTTTTTAAACAGATTAGTTCAAGAACATTAAAGTTTTCCTCTTTTTTAATGTTTTAGCATTTTACTCCAGAGAAATGGACAATGTGACTTTTCTAGACACATCGTTGATCATCGATTGATCTATAAATAGAACTTTGAATATTTTTTTACACATTTCCAAACATCTACAGACATATTTAAGATCTAATTAATTTTAATCTCCTAATACCTTTCTCTGAATCAAATCATAACTCCATCACCCTATTAAAAAAATTCTTATATATTTTTTTCTATCTCATTTCATCTCTAAATTGATCCCGTCTGATTTGAACGTGTCACAGTCTGATATGTGGAAATGAGCTGAACAAATGGGATAAAAACCTGATATCTTTGACATTTCTTCAGGTTATTATCTGCTGATTTACTCTTTTGCTTCACTCTGTACTGAAGGAAATGAGCTCAGCATTTCCTTTCAGACGTCTGACAGGGTTTCATCTGTTTGATGTCTCTGAAGAATATCAGTCTGAGCTTCAATGAAAATTAAAGGTCAAAAAGTGAACTGCCCAGACGTCTCACTGGACTCAAACAATGACGAATTAAAAGGCCAGTCGATGAGCTCCGGATCATCGGCTGGCCTCATCTGGTGCTCCTTGATCGGTTTGGACATGTCAGTCTCTTGAGGGCAGCATGTCGAGCAAGGCACCACCCTACAGAATAACTCTGCAGCTAAACTTAGCAAACCCCAATTTGAGCATTTGAATTAAGAGAGGAGCCCTGCAGCCGTGCAGTTCTTCTGATTTAATGCAGTGAGTCAGCTTCATCCCCATGAATGTATTAAAGCTCCCAAGTGACCCGAGGCCAGAGAGGATTGGTAAGGTCAAAACCGTAGGAGGAGGAAGGCTGTGATGATCAGACGGTTAAAGCTGAGAACAAACAGAGAAGGATAAAAAAAACAAACACTCCGGTAAGAAATCATCGTCATCATCATTAAGCCGCTTTGAGACGGGACTCCCGTTGGGCTCAATCTGCATTCACCTCTACCTCTCTGTCTCTTCATCTCTGTCATCCCTTCAGAGTAAAACTGCTGACGGAAGTCAGATGCCGGCAGATTAAGTCAGAAAACAAACACATCAGCAAGAAGCTAAGAAATAAATCAGAACTAATAATTCTTTATGTTCTGTGAACTTTTCACGTGTGAGAAAAAAAAGCTTCACCAGAGGATTTAATTGGATATGAAGCAACAGAAGCTGAATACACAAAGTAAAAAAAATCTGTGGAAGAGAATTTGATGTCATGATCTTCAACTCGCACTGGACCGATTTGCTGCCGGGTGTGAAATGGCAGGAACGCGAATCAGCAGGTCCACATCCAATACCATGATCTTGGCAGGAAAAGGGTAGAATGCCCCCTGCAGGTTAGGGACAGAGTCCTGACCCAAGTGGAGGAGTTTAAATATCTTGGGGTCTTGTTCACGAGTGGGGGAAGGATGGAACAGACAGATCAGACAGATCACTGCAGTGTCTACAATAATTAGGACGCTGCATCGGTCCGTCGTGGTGACAAAAGAGCTGAACCGAAAAGCAAAGCTCTCGATTTACAAGTCGATCTACGTTCTGACCCTCACCTATGGTCACCAGCTGTGGATGATAACTGAAAGAATGAGATCACGGATACAAGCAGCCGCAATGAGCTTCTTCTGCAGGGTGGCTGGGCTCTCATTCAGAGGGAGAGTGAGGAGCTCAGAGTAGAGCCGTTTCTTCTCCGGGTCAAGAGACGCCAGATGGTGGGGTTCAGGATTCTGGTTAGGATGCCTCCTGAACGCTGGTGAGGTGTTTCGGCACGTCCCACCGGGAGTAGACCTAGAGGCAGATCCCAGACCTGTTGGTGAGACTTTGTCTCCCAGCTGGCTGAGGAACGTCTCAGGATCCTCCTGGATGAGTTGGAGGATGCAGCCAGGGTGAGACAAGCCTGAAGAATTAATGATGAATTTGAGATTTGATCACAGAGGACAGGTATAGACGCCTGTTCAGAGTTGTTCTTGCATCTGTTAGCATCCGTCAATGCTATAAATTACATGGATGTTTGAAGGAAACATCTGCTCCATCCAGACTATACTTCATTCAGAATAACAAATTTCCATAAGACAATACTTAACAACACTCTGCATTCATCAAAGCAGCATGAAAAGCAGGACAACCGACTTGTCAACAAGCCTGCCAATAGACTCTACCCCAAAAGAAACCATCTGGGCTAACACAAAAAGATCCAGGATGGAAAAGCAGCTAAAATCCTGCATCAAACCTGATAGAGAGATATTTCTCTCTTCAACCTCCAACAACCAGTCTTCTCACTTTCCAGACATGCACAGAGTTATTAGAAGAATTGCGACACAAAGGTAGCCATGGTAACAGCGGCAAACATTACCCTGAAACTACTTTTTACAGATGTGCAGCTGCCATCTGATTCACAATGAGCTCATATTTTCCATTAGCTGGTAAAATGTCTCGGTTTTAACATTTGATTTGTTCTTCATGTTCTACTGGGAATAAAATGAGTTTGATAAGGGTTGTGGATCATAAATTTTTCCTCCATGTTTGAAATAGAAGCAGCCAATTAGAGATCGTTAAACATACTATAAAAAAGCTTCAGTATATTGAGAATAGAAGTTTTGAGATTTTTTTTTTTACCCACTATAACATGATATTTGCGCTTCTATTTGGCTTTATTTTCTGTCCTTATTTCAAGAAAAACAAGAGGTGAGGGATAAATAAACTCCTTGGTTGACATTACTTTCAGACGGCCTCGTAAAGCAAAAGCTCTGGCCGCCTCAGCAAGACGAGAAAGCTCATCTCCTCTCCTTACTACATCTCTCTGCTCAATGAGTTTATTTAAAGCCATAAAAAGTTCTGCTCCATCTGTTTAGTCACTATTCTTTAATAACAAAGTTAACTCCTATTCGATGTTCCACTTAAGCCGATAAAAATAAATGAGTTTGGGCTCTTCGGCGTCCCTCCGGGTTCAGAACATGTGAGAACGATATTGATTGTTTTCTCTGTTGTAATTAGTGAAATCAATAATTCACTCTTTAGATGTTTCATTTGTTTGGATGGACGAAAAGATACAGAGAGGCAACTACAGACAAATTTAAAAGGAGTTTCATGGTCCCAATGGTTGGTACGGAAAGTGACAGAAAAGAAGGTTCAACATATTTGAACTCATAGTTGGTCATCTCTCTCCCAGTGTGGTCCTGTAACAATCTGGTGACTTGTACAGGGTGTACCCCACATCTTGCCTGCTTGCTTGTCAAAATTGTCTGGCATATTTTGCAATCTAGACAATGGATTAAATGAAACAGATTAAATTAAATTGACTTGATTTTTTTAAAAGACTTGATCTGCTCTGAGACCTTTGCTGTTTGCTATGGTGATGGACAGGCTGACAGACGAGGTCAGACAGGAATCTCCGTGGACAATAATGTTTGCAGATGACATTGTGATCTGTAGTGAGAGGAGGGGAGAAGGGGAAGAAAAGCTGGAGAGGTGGAGGTTTGCACTAGAAAGAAGAGGAATGAAGATTAGTCAGAGTAAGACAGAGTACATGTGTGTGAATGAGAGGGATCCAAATGAAAAAGTGAGGTTACAGAGAGAAGAGATAAAGAAGGTGGAAGGTTGTAAGTACTTAGGATCAACAGTCCAGAGCAATGGAGAGTGTGGGAAAGAGGTGAAGAAGCGTGTGCAGGCAGGCTGGAACGTGTGGAGAAATATACTGTATCAGGTGTGATTAGCTGAAACTAACAGAAGAGTTTCAGCTAAAATGAAAGAAAAAACCGTGGTGAGACCGGCCATGCTGTTTGGTTTAGAGACAGTGGCACTGAGGAAAAGACAGGAAACAGAGATGGCGGTAGCAGAGATGAAGATGCTGAGGATCTCTCTGGGAGTGACCAGGATGGACAGGATCAGAGGAACAGCACATGTTAGAGGTTTTGGAGATAAAGTCAAAGAGGCCAGACTGGGATGGTTTTGCTATGTGCAGAGGAAGGAGTACATCGGAAGAAGGATGCTGGGTTTGGAACCACCAGGAAAGAGGCCCAGAGGAAGACCAAAGAGGAGGTTCATGCATACAGTAAAGGAAGACGTGAAGATAGTTGGCATGACCGAAGAAGATGCGGCAGATAGGGTTAGATGGAAGAAACTGACTTGCTGTGGCGAGCCCTGAAAGGAAATGCCGAAAGAAGAAGAAATGAAGTTGTTATGGTAATTGTAAACCAAGCAATAAAGTCTGAAAAAGTAGCTTTTACACTGATTTTTTTTTTTTTTTTTTTTAGAAATTGGGACTTTTAAACGACAGTTAAGGAATGATATCTGCATGTTGTGGAGCACGTATGTATGAGTCATGTTTAACACAACCAATCTGTCAACATAAAGGTTAGAATTTGGCTTAACCTTAAATTACAGGGATTGATGAGATGAAGAACAACGGCAAACAAATACATGGAAAAATTGGGAAACCACTACAAAGAAATGTTGTAGAAACATAAAAGCTTTCCAAAATCTTAAAGTTTTTTTTTTAATCAAAGTTTACAAACCAACTTATTTCACTTTCTGAAATACAGCAATCTCCACATTAAAGTCTTTCTAACTATAATCAAGAATTGTCTCCTTCTCTGCACACAAGAAGATGTTTCTATAACCCGAATCCAATCTCAACCCACAAAAATAAAATAGAAAAGTTTGCAACACACCGGAAAAACTTTTCAAAAGTTTAAAGACTTTCCAATGAAATCTTATAAAGCAATAATGTTTTTATTGGTCCAACCATCAGATTTCTTCCACTTAAACCTTTTAAATGTTATTCCTTTTTTTCTTTATTTAATCTAAAAGTAAACAAGCCTTTGGGAGTTAAAGCCCTGAAACATCCAGAAGTGATATTTCATCCTCAGCTGTCAGATTACGAAGATGAAACGGTGTAAAATGAATGTATCAGGAACAGCGGTGAGACCAACCAGAAGAAGAAAACAAGATTTATAACCAAAAGAACTTTGTGGGAAAACAAAACGATTTATACGGACCAAGTCTTTTTTCATGTGCAACATTATTCTCTAAAGTCTCCAGCTATGAAGACAAAAAATATTGCTATTGAAACCAGAGCAGTTTACATATTTACATTTCGGAGTCATTTCCAGTTATTTATGTTCCTATATTTACTCTTTATCCTCACTAACCAGCTTAGACTCAGATGGTTCTTGGCACCACTGTGCATCATAAACATTTTCTGACTTTATCGTCCCACAGAGGAGCATCATTCCTCTTGTTTTTAGACCCACAGAAAATTTTATGCTCTCCTATTGATTCTACTGATTAGAAATCACAGTGGTGATTTCTAATCAGTAGAATCACCACAATCACCACACACACCAGCTGTGGGTGGTGACCGAAAGAATGAGATCGCGGGTAGAAGCGGCCGAAATGAGCTTCCTCCGCAGGGTGGCTGGGCTCTCACTCAGAGATCGGGTGAGGAGCTCTGCCATCCGGGAGGAGCTCAGTGTCGAGCCGCTCCTCCTCCAGGTCGAGAGGAGCCAGATGGGGAAGTTCGGGCATCTGGTCTGGATGCCCCCCGAGTGCCTTGCGGGCGAGGTGTTTTGGGCATGTCCCACCGGGAGGAGACCAAGGGGCAGACCCCGGACCCTCTGGAAAGACTATGTCTCAAAGCTGGCCGGGGAACGACTTGGGATCCTTCCAGATGAGCTGGAGGATGCAGCCGGGGAGAGAGAGGCCTGGGCTGCCCGTTTGAGGCTGTTGCCCCCGCGACCCGACCCCGGAACAAGTGGAAGATGACGGAACGGAACGGAAAGAAATCACAGTCAGTTTAATCTCCAGGATTGGTGAAAAATCAATCGGGAAGTCATCATCATTTCTAAGTTTGTAGTTGTGTAACTTTTTGAGATGACAGACTGTCTGCAGCAGACTAGGGACATATCCAGGATGAACCTTGCTTTGAACCGCTTCATAACTTGAAAGATCTTCCAAAAACATCACTTTCATATCTCTCATTCATTAGGAAATTTTCCATCTTTCTGTCTTGGTGTGAAAACATCTGTCTCCAATTAAAGAAGTGGTATTGTGCTTTAGTTTGGTAATAATTTATATCTCGTAGATATACAAACATGGTGCCTTTTGTTTCTTCAAAAATGCGATATTCGCTGAAAAAAAATCTCATGAATACATTTATTCACTTTCGTTTTTGACACTGTCTCTTCTTCCCTTCTTTCGCACCTCACTATGAGGCGTGTGTACAACAAAGGTAATCTCATTTGAATGCGTAAATCCAATGTTAAGCACATCGATTGCACATACTTTTAAATTTTTGTTTTGGTGTATTTCAATAAAAAATGTGAGGGAGCGAGAGCAGCATGTGAGAAAAGCGATCGAGCATGAGCAGAGCATGTGCACATCTACTGCAAAAATCCCTTCTGCTTACATTAAAAACTGTGACGGAAATCAAAATCCGTTGCCATGAAAAACTTGGCGTTTGAATAGTATCCAATTACTGGACGGCAAATGTGCATAAACTGGTTGAACATACACAAATGAAATAGAAAAGCTCTTCGGGGAAGTGTTGATTTGGGAATAGCATTCAAACAGGATAGAGAATTCCATTCTGTAGTTTTCCGGTTATCCAGAGCCGGGTCGCGTGGTCAACAGCCTCAGACATTTTGCAGGGGATGTGGTCCTGTAGGCTTTGCCGGTCCATGATCTCCAACTCTTGCTGAACCGATTTGCTGCCAAGTGTAAAGCGACCAGAATGGGAATCAGTGCCTCCGAATTCAAGACCATGGTCCTTGCCCGGAAAAGGGGCAACCCAGCTAATAATTTAACGTTCCCAGTACGTTTCGGGGAGGTTTTCCAAAGGTTAGCAGAACACTCCTTAAAAGTTATTTCTGGTTCTCTAAAGGTTCTAATGGAAAGTTTTATGACGGTTGCGAAATGTTATATTTTGGTTTTCAGAACGTTCGTCTAACTTTAATTTTAACCGGAACGTTTGGAATTTGGTTCTTTCAACGTCTTGGGAAGGTTACATTCTGACATAATCACCAACTAACGTTTCGGGAACGTTAGTTTTGGTTATGTAAAAACAAACCTTTAGAGAACTTCAGGCTAACGTTCGTTGGAGGTTTGTTGGGAAGTGCCTTCTGCGGGTCAGGGAGAGGGTTCTGCCCCAACAGGAGGAGTTTAAATATCTCAGGGTCTTGTTCACGATTGGGGGGGTGTAGAAAATTCCAAACAGTTAATTTTGTTCTTAGTTGCCTGAAGAAGAATAGAGTTGGAACACGGGTTGTTATTGCCACTCCTTGGGGATGTGGTGCGGATATTTTTGTGTAATCTTCAATGTCCGTCTGAAGTTTGCTGAAGACACATCTGGGTGTGACCAGACATCTTTTCAGGAAGCCGAGACTCTTCAAGGTACCTTACTTTCTTTGCCAAGAAGGTCTTGGCACTCCAACTTAATGACCATTGAATATCAACCCAGCTTGGGCCAAAATATTTCACCTCATCTTAGAAGTCTGGCTACTTTTTATGGACAACAATCCACACATCTATCAAGATTTTATACATCACACCTACTGAGTGGTTCCCTTTACACTTTAGGCTGGAAAACAAAAAGAAAAAGGTTCCACTGTCCTTCCCTAGCTCTTTAACACTCCGCCTACCCTCTTTGGAGGTCCCTGTCTTCCCCCTTGTCTGTACAAAGCACTTCATCCATGCCACAGATCACCCTGACACTCACAACTGCTGGAAGGGCTGGTTTTAGCAGCTTTCATGTGCTTTTAGCATGAAAGATGTCTTTTTGTTGTCAGTCCGACCTTTAATGATGCTACTCCAGCTCTTTAAACCACCCTGCAGGATAAACAGTGTTGAACTGAAATAAAATGCCTAGAAAACCTCTGTGTACAACCTACAAGATTACTAGCAGCCCCGGCGGAGACACACAAACGTTCTTGAGAAACAACGAAAGTGACAGTGCTCACGGGTGTTTTACGAGTTAAAGATAGTCCTGTTTTATTAATGACTTGTTTCTTAAAACTTGATCTGACTAAATGAATAGGAAAGATTAAAAAACTTAAATCATAAAAAGCCAAAAGTATTAACAATATGTATCTATTCTACTCAATATTTGATCATTAGTAAAGATTATCTATAGAAAATACATTTTCATCTTCATTTTTAATGATAAAATAGGTGTAAAATTCCAGAGTTAAATATCTGATTTATTTCACCAAATTAAAATGTTGCATTCCTCTTTTTTCCGGTAAATTATCCAAAAACTTGTGTTTTAATGGGAAGGGAACTCGTTCCCTGGCCTCATATTTGTTTTAACACAAACTGTTTGTTAACTGGAGGCCATCAGAAATAACCCTAAATGATTTTCCACTCATTTATAGCTCCAATTAATCAGTTACTTGGCTCGTTAGAGACATTTAGTAGCTTAATGCTGATGGGTTCAGAAGGAAAACTAGCTGACTCGATAAGAGAGGGTTTATAGCAGACGAGAACATAAAATCTAAAATCCAAGGTCTATGATGAACCCTGGTTTCAACAACCAGAACCCTGTCCTTAGCAGGTACAGGTATATGTTGGAGCAAAAGGATATTTAATGAACATGAAAATCTTTCCTGTTTGTTTGATTCACTCCTGAGGACGACCAACTTGGCTCGCAGTGTCCTTGTAAACACCTAAACAGGTGTCCTCCACAGCCTCCAACAACACCAGCTGTTTTTTACGCTGATCTCATCTTCAGTCAAATTTCCAATTTTCAAGACAAATTATTATGGAATTCTTGACTTATTAGAGCAATATTTGCTCTTATTTTTTGGAAATGATCATGTAGAAAAAGACAACTTTAAGGTAAATTAGATTTCCGTTTCGTTGTCTTCTAATTATCCGAGTTCGGGTCACGGGGGCAACAGCTTTCGACGGGAAGCCCAGGCTTCTCTCACCCGGCTGCATCCTCCAGCTCACTCAGGAGGATCCCGAGGGGTTCCCTGTACAGTTTTGAGACATAATCTCTCTAGCGGGCTGGAGTCTGCCTCTGGGTCTCCCCCAGTGAGACATGCCCGGAACAACTTACTCGCCCCACCAGTGAGAAGTTCATGAGGCATCTAGCTTCTCTCGAGCAACAGTTCTGCTCTGAGCTGTTCCCCAAAGCAGAGCTCCTCACTCTATCTCTGAGGAAGAAACCTCTACCCCCTCGGGTAGCAAGTGCCTAGTGGCTGGGCTTTTACCCATTGGACCTGGTTGAACTCAGCCCGAACAAAGGGCATGGGCCGCTCTTCCTGTGGAATCACCACCTGCAGGAAGGTGGTCGGGGAAGGTGGTCGGGGTAAGGGTCAGGTGAAGGAAGAGAGGGACAGTGGCTGGTGACGGGGACTCTGGCGATCAGACCCTCGGCTGCACAGGCTAGTTCTGGATGAAAATTCTTTCTTACATGTCCAGAAAATTCAGAAAAGCTTATTTAAAATATTTGGTGTCATTATCTAATTGTTAGCCAAGGATGCAGGACGTCATGGTACAAAAAATTCTAGGATTGAGAGCCCAATCAGAAAACAAGGTTAATATTATTGAACGATAGAAGAAGTCAGAAAGAAGCAGAATGTATTTCTGTGTGAAAGAGAATAAAATATTAAGAGGAAAAAAATGATAACAGAGTTCAAGTTTTGAAACTGATCTAAACTTTTAAAGAAAAATCTATATTTCTTCTGGGATTAAATCTAGCTGGTTTTATTTCCAACAGGGTTGAAACACAGTTTCTGTTTGTCCAGGAGCTGAAGGTTTTTCTGGGCTCTTCAGGGTTTTGTGAGTTGATCAGAAGCCTGCGGCTGTGTCCAACAGCTCTGACAAACTCTGTAAATATGAACTCCTCCAGCTCTGAAACATCTCATCAGTGTCAGTCAAAACTTACTGGAGGAATATTTTAACTGTGGAGAAGACTTTAGTTCTTGTTTTTTTCTATTTCCACTTTCTGCTATGAGATCTGTTCCTCAGGAGCAGGTCAGCACTGAGAGTCAGAGTGGGTTTATGTATCCACACAATCATACTGCTAGTACACTAAAAACTCACGTGACCTCCAACCTCCATCTGCTGGAAATGTTCCTGAGGAGAGACCTGATGTCTGATCATGCTGTGGTTTCATCTGTTCATGTCAGATGTTTCAACTAATTGATCAGACAATTTTTTTGGCCATTTGCTCACAGGCAAGTTCTAATGTTTTTATGAAAATACATATGATGAGCACTATTTGGTTAGTAAAGTTTTTCAAATGAATGCATTTAGAAATTACTTTATAGATGTTTTATTCTTTTCAACACCCTTGATTCCCATTTTTTTTTGCAATGTATCTTACTCTTTAAGATGGGATGTGTACAATGCATGAAAAAATGTAGAAAACATCAATTATATTTTTCCACTCAAGAGATTTTTCGCCATCCAGGAGGAGCTAGGGTGACCTCTGGGTCAAGAAAAAGTGGTCCGGGCATTTGGTTAAGATGCCTCCCGAACGCCTCGCTGGTGAGGTGTTTCGGGCACGTCTCATTGGGTGGAGACCTAGAGACAGAACCCATACACTCTGGAGAGACTATATCTCACAGCTGGGCGGGGAAAACCTTGGGATCTTCTCAGGTGAGCTGGAGGATGCACCGGGGGTGAGAGAAGCCTGGGCTTCCCGTCTGAGGCTGTCACCCCTTCAACCCTGCCCCAGATAAGCAGAAAACAACGGAATGGTGATCTAATGATATAGCCAGTGAAAAGAAAAGAACCAGTGGGCTCCATGTTGGGAACAGAACTTGCCCTAGGTTCTCTGTTAAGAAAGAAATTACACATTGTTTTGTTTTGTCTTCTGAACCAATTATACCTAATAGGATTGTGGGGGATGCCAGAGCCTATTCTGGCTGATTCCAGGCAATAGGCAGGGAACATCCCGAACAGGTCGCAAAGCTGTTGAGGGGCCACACACTCAGACAACCATCCACACACCGTCAGCTAATCAGCCTAACATGCATGTCTTTGGTGGGGGGGAGGAAATTGGAGTACCTGGAGAAAACCCCTGCACACATGGGGAGAACACGCAAACTCCACACAGAAAGAACAGTATTTCAACCAGTGCAATTGCAAAATTGTATCACAGAGAGGAAAAAAAAACAACTGTAAAAACAAGTAAAGAGTTATTCCAATTGACATCATCAGCAAAATAATTAAGAAGTCCGTCAGGAAGGTTTTATAAAAAGGACAGACGGTCCAAATGAAATCATATCAAAGCATATTTTACAGAGAAATCAATTCAGACAAACTAAATTTAGTTCATCAAGATAGAAAACCAATTACTTTAACAATACCCAAATAGTTCCAACAAAATGGTGGAACTAATAACCCTTTCAGAACAAGACCAACAAACTGGTTCAAAAGGAAACATTAGACATGACTTTTAAGAATAAAATGACATTAATCCTTTTCTGAATCCTTTTCTGAATCTATTTTCTCTTCATGCGATTGCTTTATTTGAACTCTGAGGACATAAGTGTGTTTCTTCCTTTCATCCGAAGTGACCTTTTGAAAACGTACCATCATCAATAAAAATGAATCCACATTTTATTAAAAAAAAAAAGTCTAAAGAAGAATTAAGGGGTGAGACGGTGGCTCAGTGGTAGAGCATTTGCCCGAGGACCGGAAGTCAACCGGAAGTTCGTGGGTTCGATTCCTAGTGAGTTCACGTCTAGGGTCCTTGGAGAGGACACCTGCCCCCCCGTTTGTCCCGCCATTGGTGCCATCATGGCAGCCAGCTGCGGTGTAGGAGTGCAGCACACAAATCTTCCCGGTGAGGGATGAATAGAGTAGGTAAAAAAAAAAAAAAATCCACCTTGAAAGACGACTGAGGTGGATACAAACAAAAAAACCTATAGAGTTCCTTAAAGCAGGTTAAATTAATCTCGGGTAGATCTGCAGTGTGATCTCATATGTGAAAAGACTTTGGTCAGTCTGTGACTTTATTGGTCCCCAGTTGAGACTGAAAACCGCCAGTGAGTCATTTTATTCTTTAGCAAGTGAATAAAATTTATGTGATCAGCAGCCAGCACTTTGTTTTGATTGTACTTGCTTATTTGAAGTGTTTTTTTCTGCTTATAAACCTTCAGGTCAGTTTAAATTCCAGGTTATTTTAATACTTCTTCTGCCTACTGTACTGCATTACTCTGACATTTTAATACTTTATGGAAGCACAGTGAATTCTCTCACACATCAAATGTGGTGTGTTCACTAGATGAACTTGATCTGTTCCGGACAACTCTAAGTCAAAGGTATAAAGGATTGGATTTAAAAAAAAAAAAAAAGTTGATCAGAAAGCTTAGAAATGTACCTTGTGATACAAATGACTAAACATGTCTGACCAACACTACAAGAAAAAAAAATGCTAGTTTTCGCATGTATGAACTTTTTTTTATTTTCAAAATGTATTACTTGTGTTTGTCATTAGCATCAAGACTTTATTATGGTACCAAGTGTGCGCATGTGAATGTGTATGTATGTAACTCTCAGTTCTATAGACAGATTGTTGTGCAAAATTACAACTCATGTCCTCATCACAGTAACTTGAGAACTTGAGGTGAGGCACTACCTCGAGTGTACAGAAATGAATATTAATATTTTCTGCTGATTTGTGCCAGAAAAGTTTTTGGAGTATGGCTACACATTTCTGAAATTTTATTGAGTAAAAGCAGCAGAATGCCAGTTTTTTTTTATTAAATCAATGGCAGAAACCCTGGTTGAGGCAGGGACGAACTGTGCCTCACCTCTGACTGCATGATCCACTATAAACTAGGTGGCATGATGCGTCCTCGTTTCTGGTTCTCAGCTTGTCGCCAATATAAATTTTACAGAAATATTTGTTCGACACCATGACTTTCTGGAGTCTGTGTAATGTCTTCTATGCATGTGTGAGAGAACTTTTCCTGCTGATCGCGCAAAATAGTGAAGAGAAGGTCAGTAGGAGAGGCAGGTAGAACTCTACCTCAACTTAAGGCGATGCAAACTGACAGGTGCTTTCTTGCTGCAAAGCTAGCTTCAACTAAGGAAATCCAAACTCAACAGAGGGCTAAAGCCAGTAAATCAAGAACAGAGGTTATTTTATGCTCCGCTGTATGAAGGGTAGGTTTTCCAAGAATTGGGCATTTCCCAAAACTGGATTTTCAGTCCAAACGGAAGGTGATAAGGAAAAGAAAACCAACAAAAGAGCTGAAAGGTTTGATTCAAACCACAGGGTTCTTTCCAAGTGAAGGCATTATGAAGCATTAATAGTAGTTTTATGTTGTTGGAAGGTTAGCAGAATAAGATTTGTTTTTCAGTTCTTATTGTAAATCTGAATCCCCCTCATCAGTCATGAACCTCACCGCACTGCCTCATCACCATGGCAGCACGTCTACCCCAGTTCTTCCTTCATTTTATTCCAAATTATAGATCTCTCTATAAGTGCCCTGAATGTAATGCATCTTAACTATCTTACTTTGATAATATTGTGCTTCACTCATCAATATTGTTGTGGTAAAAACCCAGCGACGTAGCTACATTAATTTTTCAAGCTACCACATTACACACACTAACGCCCACTGACATTCTACCTGCTTGCGTTCCTAGAGATCTGTTTACTGACACTTGATATTTATAAAAACTGAGTTATTTTTGGTGAACAAGAGCGTAGTCTTAATTCCTTTTGCTCACCAATGAAGCCCAGCTGAGAAAACTCCAAGATCATCCACTCCTCTGAAGGTTGCTGCAGCGCAAAGTTTTTCATTGTGGTGAAGTAGTTTGGACGAGCGACGATGTCGTCTTCCAACTGAAAACAGAAGCAAAGATGGATTATAGAAACAAAGTCATACTTTTTATTTAAAAAAGGGAGAAGAAAATTAACTTAAAGCTTAAAAACATGTTTGTAAATGGACTAACTTTTATAACGTTTTTCTACCTGCATTGGTACTTTACAGTGTAGCTTACATTCCCCCGTTCACACGCCCATACCTGATGATGGAAGCTGCCATCTAAGGTGACAAACCACGATCAGGAGCAATTGGGGGTTTGATGTCTTGCTCAGGGACAATTTGACATGAACTCTGGGCAGGGGATCAAACCTGCAACCCTAAGGTTACAGCTCCCAGCCACTGAGCCATCCTTCCTGTTAGTATTTTACTGATACGGTAAAAAGTTAGTTTTTGTGTTTTTTATTTCTTCGCTATCTTTTATTGCCTCAAACTACTGTTATCTTAAATTGCAATTAGTCACGAGCAACAGAAAAAATGTGTTTTGTTTTTTTCAAGTGTAGACCCTTCATTAGCTGTTAGTATATTTTTAAAATATATTGGGGGGAGGATGGCTTGGTGAGTAGGATGACCTTCCTGTAACCAGAAGGTCGCTAGTTCGATCCCCAACCGGGAGTGCATTCCAAGGTGTCCTTGAGCAAGACACTGAACACCCAATTGCTCCTGATAATAGTGGTATGCGCCTTGCATCTCTCGTTATTATGTGTGAATGGGTGACTGTGAGCACAATGTAAAGCACAACGCAGGTGGAAAAGCGCTTTATAAGTAAAGTGCATTTAAAAAGTGGAAGCAATTTTTGTTCATATAAATGGTTTATATGTAGGACTGGTATTGGTTTGTATAAAATCTCTACTTTCTATTTTCTATAAATATTAGTGAATTGGTGTCTTTTGTTTTGCGATCTTGATTTTCATTCATTCATCTTCTGAACGTTCATCCTCTGAACAACCCTGTTCATTTTCTGAACATGGTTGCTGGGGGTGCTGGAGCCTATCCTGGCTGATTTCGGGTGAGAGGCAGGATATACCTCGAACAAGTTACCAGGCTGCTGCAGGGTCCCACACACATAAACAACCATCCACACACACACACACATTTGTTCCTAGGGGCGATTTTATATCGGCCAATTAACCTAACATGCATGTTTGGTACGTGAGAGGAAAGCAGAGAACCTGGAGAAAACACACACATACATGGAGAGAACATGCAAATTCCACACAGAAATTCCAGTGCGGATTTTGATTTTGTACTAACTTTATCTAAAATTGACTGAATACAAAAGATGGATTTCTGTTGTTTTTTTAATTGAGTTTTAATGATAAACTTGTTTAGCCATAAATCCAGATTCGGTCTTTTCACACGTTCAATGTGGTTTTGTTGTTGTCTATTTGTGTGTATGTGTGCCTCAGCTATCTTAGATGTGTGTTTCTGTGTGTTGCTGTTCTCTTATCAAGGTGCTTTTGTAGTCAAGTTTGATTAAATCTCTTCCTTGCCTTCGTCTTTTCTATCTCTGTGAGGTCGGCCTGTGAGAATCTACTAAGAGTAAATGTCAATTAAACTTTCATCTTTAATTTAGTGTTAGCCTCTGATCAAATGAAAAAAACAATTATCCTGGCAACCTTTGTTTACACCTCCTGAATCTGCTAAAAAAGTGGTCTAACAATTATATTTTGGGAATCTAGCATCTTGGTCTCAATTTCAGCATTGATAAAAACATCCACTGTTTTTAGTGGATCAGGTTATTTTTCAAAAACAAAAAAAGGACAAGATTGCAGATACAAGCGGACAAAATGAGCTTCCTCCACAGGGGGGCTGGGC
This sequence comes from Neostethus bicornis, assembly GCA_902685375.1. Lineage (NCBI taxonomy): Eukaryota > Metazoa > Chordata > Actinopteri > Atheriniformes > Phallostethidae > Neostethus > Neostethus bicornis. Next base: position 3,797,973 of record CACRXE010000076.1, on the reverse strand, counting down.
TCTAACTCAGAGATTGAGTGAAGAGCTCTGCCATCAAGGAGGAGCTCATCGTATAGTGTTGCTCCTCCTAGTCGAGAGAAGCCATATGAGGTGGTTCGGGCATCTGGTCAGGATGATTCCCAAAGAGACCCAGGGGCAGACCCCGTGTGTCTCACAGCTGACTGAGTAACACCCTGGGGGAGCTGGAGGATGCAGCTGGGGTGAGAGAAGCCTGGGATTGCGTGAGAGGCTGTTGCCCCTGCAATGCGACCCCAGATAAGCGGAAGACAACAGAACGGATTGTCTTAAGCAGTACGCTACAACAAGGTAAGTTAGGCTTTTAACTAGACAGAGTGATTCTGGTAAAAACAACAGTGGTGACAGATGTGAAATTTCTGATCAGCACTGAGCTGAAATCTGGCAGAATAAATTTTGTTTGCAGGCTACACATCTGGAGCCTGAATACACCTGCACGTTCACACATATCAGCACACAGTGAGAGTTTTATTCCTGTTGTTACTTTCATTGCTTCTTCTCCTGCTGCTTGTTTGTTGTATCGATATAGAAATGCTTCATCACTCTCTGTTTGCTTAAAGTTTAGACTTTGCAATTGATTGCCAAATTGTACCTGACTTTTTCTCAAAGATTTAATGATTTTTTCTCCTTGTCTAGACTTGATTTTGTTATCCTCAGTGTTGTAATTGCAATGACAATTATGATTTATTTTTCCTCTGTCTGTTTTTTCCCTTTCTGCACCCCTCCAGGTTAATTGGTAGCATGATTCACAATCATTGTAATTATATTAACTATCTAAAGGGTCAAATTTAGAAAACAGTGCAAGATGGATTAAAAAGTAACAGTGCTTTTGAAAAAAATGACACCAGCCAGATTCAAACAAAAATGATGATCAATAAAGTTCTAAATGTATTTATAAAAGGGCAGCATGGTGGCACAGTGGCCTCACAGCAAGAAGGTCAGGGGCTCACGTCCCAGGGGGTGACGAGAATTGGAACGCTGGCCTTTCTGTGTGGAGTTTACATGTTCTCCTCGTGGACGCATTGGTTTCCTCCACGTACTCTGGTTTCCTCCCACCCTCCAAAAACATACATGTTAGGTTGACTGGCCGCTGCAAAATTGCCCCTAGGAATGAGTGTGTGGATGGTTGTGTGTGCGGCCCCATGACAGTCTGGCGACCTGTCCGGGGTGTACCCTTCCTCTCGCTTGAAATCAGCCGGGATAGGCTCCAACACCCGTGTGACCCTGTCAGGGATGGATGGTTGAGAAGATGAATGAATGATGTGTTTTTTAAGGAGATCAGCAGGGGCGAATACAGGATTTCCTAAAGGGAGGGCTTGAGGTCATTGACAAAGCGAGTATGGGGTAGATGCAGGCATCCTCCCACCCCTAGAACATTTTGAAAATCAAGAGTCATTTTCCTGCATTTCGGTGGCCCATTCACCGGCCCAGTAAGGGGGATAGCTTGACTAGTCCCCTTTTCTTTCTTCTTCATTTTTTTTTCTTTTTTTTTTGTGGACCAAAACGAGGTGGGCGCACCACCCCTGGATCCGCCTCTGATAAGGTCCATTTCTCTTCAGACACCACCCAATGTCTGTTTCATACAGAACTCAATCTTTCATAAAAAGATGTGCCTTTAATTTAATATCTACTTCTTTATAGTTTCTTGTGTTTTGTTGTTGTTGAAGTTGAGGTTGCACGGGCCTTCCGGCTTCTAACTTAGAAGAAAATCTATCAGTGCATTGGCAGGTGTGTTGTTTCCACATCTAATCCTTGAAGGTGTTTCTGAAAATAAGTGTGTAGCAACAGAAAAATCTGGGAACTGTATTTTTTCACAGATTATTTGGTGTGATGTTTCTATGGATGAACAGCTCATGTTGCTGGATCACTCATTAAACATGTGTTGATCTAATTCAGTCTGTTACGGCATGTGGGATAAAGTTGAGAGGAAGTTAGTTATTGAGCCTCCAGAAGTGAATAATCTGATCCTAGATTTACTGTAAAAAGTAACACATCTACACATGGCTGAACTTTACTTTAGGAGCTCTAAAGCGTTTTAAAGACTCAGCATGAATGGAGCATATGCACAAAAAACTCTTATGCTAGGAGAACAAAATCTGTGGCCAAGAACAGCCTTTCTGAACACAGGACAGGTGATTTCACAAATTGTTAAAATAGAAAACCATTCAGGTACTGTATGTTTTTGATGTTAGAATAATGTTTATGGTAAAAACCTCCAGATGGTTGAATCTGCGTAAAACTCTGCTTTTTTTAATTGATTCTTTTCAAGAATCAATTTTAAAAAGTAAAACCCAGCTTTTAAAAAAATTGCCACCTCTGACACATATAGTTTAACTTTATGATCCAAACTTGTTCAAATAATTCTTGATGAGAGCGGAATCTCGTCGCTGCACAAAGTTGAGATGCCAGCTGCAGCCTCTCCGCTCCTCCAGCTGCAGCTTCCTGACACACATTCACATCTCCCTTCTGTTCAAGACAGTCTGTATGAAATAATCAGCTCTCCGCCTCTTCCGTCACCATGGAGACATTCACGGAAGTTCAGACAAAGTTTAGTAGTCAGAATTGGTTCGTTTAATGATTTAAAGTTTTTTAAATGACACACTTTTTCTATTTGCTGGCCTTGCAGCAGATTTACAAGTCAAAAAAGGTTGAAACAATTTTTTTTTTGGCATCTTTTTTATTGCTGTGGATTCTTTGCTTATTTTCCAGAGAATATAACACTTAGCTTAATTTTTCTATTTATAAATTAGTTTGCAGATACGTGCATGTTGATTGTGCTCGCTTGTGTTAATCTTTACTTTTCTCATGAGAATCTTTCACCTTGGTGAAAAAAAAAATCTGCTGACTAGGAGCTCATTGCCATTATGATTGTTCATGCAGCAGTCAAAGTCTTGCACTTTAACCTTTGGAATGAGCTGTGGTGGAGCCGGTCTTCCCTGATGGGAGTGGTTACCATGGTAATGACCTTTATATTTGTGGTGGCTTTCTTGTGGATTGGACTCTAACATGCTGTTTCTTCATCTGGAGCCAGGATAAATGCTTAGTTAAACTGGTGGTTTTGTCATCCTTTCAAAATTGAGCCTGGTGGGCTTTATGTTAATTTAGGTTGTGTGTGAGATACATACGTATGTTTGAGTGTATATGTTCATTTGTCTTTTATGTGTGAAGACGAATTATGAACACAGAAAAGCTGAATTTGAGGTGTGGACATGTTTGCTTTGATGGTGCCTGAAGAGAGGATTGTTTTGGATACAAAATAATACTAAAAAAAGTACTTTGTAATTCACTAAAATACTTCCTTTAAAACCATCTTCCAATGTTTGTTCTTACTAATCTTGCCGATTTCCATCTTTTATCTTTTGTTCGTCGTCTTCCTCTTATCCGAAACCGAGTCGAGGGGGCAACAGCCTCAGATGTGAAACCCAGGTTTCTCTCACCCCGGCTGCATCCTCAAGCTCACCCGGAAGGATCCCAAGGTGTTCCCTGTCCAGCTGTGGGACATGGTCTCTCCAGCAGGTCAGGGGCCTGTCTCTGGGTCTCCTCACGGTGAGATTAGCCACCATGAAATTGCCCCTAGGAATGAGTGTGTGGGTGGATGGTTGGCTTTGTGTGTGGCCCCCGCGACAGACAAGCAACCTGTTCGGAGTATATCCTACCTCTCCCCTGAAATCAGCCAGAATAGACCCCCCCACAACTCTGCCCCATTAGGGGCAAACGGTACAGTAGACAAATAAACGGGGCTTTTTGTTCTCTGCACATTTTAACAAAGTTAAACTAAACAGTAGGATTAGACTACATTTATTTATTTTTCTTATAAATTCATTGTCTGACACTAGGCTGAAGCAGTCTATGCCAGCTAGTTAGCAGATGAGAGGATGGGTCCATCCTGTACACATCCCCTGTCTGGACAGGGAACACCTCGGGATTGTCCTGGACGAGCTGGAGAATGCCGCCAGGGTGAGAGAAGCCTAGCTTTCTAGCCTGAGGCTGCTGCCCCGCGACCCGGCCCTGGATAAGCGGAAGATGACTGAATGAAACGGAAGAATAATTCTTTTTTTTTTTTGTTGTTGATTTATTGGGATTAATGTTGCTGGGTTTTTTGTATAAATGATGGGTTTCTTAATTTTTGTTTTCTATATTTTATCTGGAGATTTCAACTTTTTATGACCATCTCTTGCAATTTATCTGAATATATATATTTTTTTTTACCAAATTCTTTTCCCATCATTTTTCTATATTTGACCTCCCTCCCCTCTATAATTGACTTTAAAAATATTTTATTTTTTATAGCAGGTTTAAATTTATCCTTGTTTTTTCTTCTTCCTTTCCTGATTGTAGGTACAGTATGTTTTTGTCTCGCTGCTACGTAGCATTGTGTTCAATGTTTTTCAGTCTAAACAAAGAGGTTATTTTTTCCATTAGCACTTTAAAAAATAACCTTAAATAATCCTGAAATAGCTCAAAAGGTTCATTCTGACCCAGTTGTAAGATAATCAGCTTAAAATGAGAAATATTAACATAACAACCAGCTAAAAAAAAAACTTAATCCTTCTGAGCAGAATTCTCTCAACCATCATAGTCACTGAACAGGTTTTTCTAGAATCATTTTTCAAGTCTGATGACTATTTCTTTGTATGGGGTTTATTAACCTCAGCTAGAATCTTTATATGAGTTATATAGTTCCCACGTGAACATGTGAATAACTGGGTTGACTGTAAACTAAATATAACACAGTTATAGAATAGCACCAGATTAGGACTGTAGTTGTAACGCTACCATCAGGTCAATAGTCTTACATAACATCAATCGTTGTGTTCTACAGGAGATAAAGCCTGATGGAACTGAGGGATGGTTTAGCCCTGGGAAACACAAACACTACAAAAGAAGACAACTTCATATTTCTCATGGTGATTAGAAAGGAATAAACACAACAAATTATTGCACATCATCTCAAAAGCTTCTTCAATCTTAAAGTTGAATGATTGAAGAAATGTGGTAAATGATTGAGTGGGATTCTTCGTTTTGTCTTCTGAACTGTCCATTCCAAACAAAGTCGCAGGAGTGCCACAGCCTATCCCGACTGATTTAAGGGTTGAGGCAGGATACACCCCGTACAAGTCGCCAATTTGTCACAAGGCCACCAAACACATTCATTCCTAGAGGCAATTTTGTACCGGCCAATCAACCTAACATGCATGTTTTTGGCGGGTGGGAGGAAACCGGAGTATCCAGAGAGAACATGCAAACTCCACAGAGATGCTAGTGTTTCAAGCCTCGTCCCATCTGGGGCTCGATCCCCAAACTTCATGTTGTGAGGCCACTGTGCTAATCACTGCAACACAGTGCCACATTAAGTGTGATTCTGTTGCATGAAATGTATCGTAACTTGGAAAATCTCAAAAAAATGAAATTAATCTGAAATACTACGAACCATTACGTTAAATATTACGAAATATTACGTTAAATATTACAAGCAGACGGAGATTGATCTTGAAGCATGAACTTTTATGAGGCGGCTCAATCACTGTACAACTAAGTAAAGATTTAATCATTAAATTTTAAGTAGTGCCTATTTACAGAGATTCAAAAAAAAAAAAAAAAAAATCAAGAGATTTTCAAAGATGAGCTAAAAGGAAGCACGGTCACTTTGGTCTCCTCACTGAAATCCAAATAGTGCAGTAAAATTGGAACAGAACTCAAAATTCCTGTCACATTCAGCTAAAGATAAAGTTTATTTATCCTTATTTTCTCAAATTCAGAAATTTGTGTCTCTAATCTTGTTTTTTGTAATTTTTTAATTTATTCAATGAAATGAGACCTAGTACGGCCAAATTAGATCAGATATTCACATGCAAAAAAGTAGACATCACAACAAAAAAACATACCAGAAAAACACGCCTAACACTCAAAACACATTGATTCTTAATAAAATCGAAAAGTTTGCAAAGTTAGATGATCATTTTATTTACTCTTGTTAGATAACCTCCCACTGTGACCACAATCAATTATAGATCATTAAAACATCAAGCCCTGAAATGACCCAGTTGCTGGATCTGAGTCTGTAATGGAGTAAAATTAGGGCATGGATAGATAAAAACAACAGAAAAGGTCAACCAAATCGAACCATGTACTCCATTTATTTATGTTAATTATTACCACTAATCCTCACAAACCCAGTTTTGACTGATATGAAGTTTAGTTCCCTTCTGCTAAAAAAACATATTTTAGTCATCATTGTAACTATTTTATTTTTTTATACACAAAACTTTCTTATTCTGTTAATGATTGGGTGCTTCTGATTCGATATGACATTCACAAACAAAAGAAGAGTCTGTGCTTGATGTATCCACATCACCCATGGCCAATTCCTGGCTTCCACATCTCAGGTTCCACTCACCCATGACACCACTACAGCCTATTTTTATCAGTTTGAAGCCCATCTCTTAATTTCGTCAAATATATATTCCATGTCTGTCCAGAGGGGGATCCCTTCTTCATTTGGATCTCCATGAGGTTTCTTTCTCATTCAAACAGCCAGTTTTAAGGATGTTTTTTCTAACCAAGAAGTAGATTCTAAGGGCAGGAATGATCTGAGTTTGTTTTGCATGGTAAGACAACTGTGTTGTGAAATTGGGGTATTCAAATAAAATAGAATGTTGCAGTCTGTTTAAGCTCTAAGTTTTGGGACATAACTGAATCTCTATTTCTAGATCAACATGCAGAGACATTGATCTGTTTTTATAATGAAACTAAGATCAATAAAGACATTGAATCGCTGGATAAAAAATATTTTTGTTTAAAGGGGAAAACCCTACCCTGCCATTCCTAGGACAACAAAAGCAGAGACATCAATCTGTGTAATGTTTAAACAACTGAACAACTTTACCTGTACATAGTAAGTTCCCTTAGCCTGAGCGTACATCATCAGGAAGCAGTAGTCCAGGTTCTGCTTCGTTCTCCACCTACAGAGAAGAAATTTACATAATCAACACCTGAAAAACATGTGTGTATGTGAACCAGGAAGTAAAATGATGATAACGTGGACAGCCTGAGCTTTCATCTGATATCTAACTGCCTGGTCCTGCATGCAGAGCAACAGACGTCACCAGCAGCAGGAAACACATCCAGTATGTTTCAGTCTCATGATTACAGGATTAAAGGTTTAACACCACAGGTCTCCATCCTGCAGCCTGTGAAGTGAAAAAGTCAGCAATCTCTGAATGTCCAACATTCCCAGACACAAGAAATATGTTTGTGACTGTGTGTATGTGTCGGGCATTTAAAAACATCTTATTAACCCATTTCCACTAACAATGGTTGAAACAAAAGCAGTTAAATAATTATGTATTTCACTCATAAACGCTCAGCGACAGTATTTTCTTCTACATTGTTTTCTTGTTAGACTACATGTTTTAAACCAAAATTAGTTTACACCTCGAACAGGTCGCCAGTCTGTTGTGCAGCCACACACACAACCATCCACACACCCACTCATTCCTGGTGGCAATTTCCTAGCAGCCAATTGCCGTAACATGCATATTTTTGGAGGGTGGAAGGAAACTGGAGTACCCAAAGAAAACCCTTGCATACACAGATGGAACATGCAAACTGCGCACAGAAAGGCTAGTGTTCTTGTGGAAACACCTTACCACTAAAATTTGTAAGTATACTAAACAAGCTTTTTAGTAGTTTAGTATTTAGTATTTTTAGTGTTTAGTAGTTTGTTTTCTTTTTTGTACATAGAAACCATCAGTCCTAAAATTGACCAAAGCGTAAAGAAAGATCAATATAATCCTTTATTCGTCCAGGAGTCATCCGTCGTAGAAAAGGCTTCAAAGTTGTCTTGTGGACAGTGTATTTGCTGATAGAGACGTTTCTACTTTCGTACCCTCACCTATGATCACCAGCTGTGGGTGGTGACCGAAAGAATGAGAGCACGGATACATACTATGTCTCACAGCTGGCTGGGGAACGACTTGGGACCCTTCCGGGTGGGCTGGAAATCCAGCTGGGGTGAGAGAAGCCTGGGCTTCCCGTCTGAGACTGTTGCCCCTGTGACCCGGCCCCTGATAAGTGGAAGATGACGGAGCGGCACGTTTCGACTTGACAGATGTAAACAATAATTCCTTGAATAGAATTACTTTAAACACAGCAAGAATATTGCAGGATTCATCATTTAAACATAAGACAGTTTTTTTTTCTATTTCAACAAGGAGAGTTTAGAATAAATAATAAAACAGCACACAACATTGAAAACTAAGCTGGGAAAATGCGTCTGAAACGTTCCCAGCATAGAAGGGGATGATGACGCTCAACACTAGAGTGGATTGATTTAGTCATGGGGTGTTATACTGTAATCAATTTGTCAAAGAGTCTGAAATGATCTGGAAGCTTCCAGATGAAGTTGAATTTTTCTTACAGTTAAGAGCAGAAACAGGAAGACTCATTGTCTGGGCTAATATGGATGAACATGTTCTAAAATGTTAAGTAGACTTTCTACAGAAGATCATACTCCACATCCAATGGCGAGTTAATAAATATTGATTAGATTTGACCAATCTTTCATCTCAGAAGCTTCTGATCACCAAGTCGAAGCGTACAACACGCATAAGTGGGAAAGATGTGAAAGGATATCAGCAGTCAGCACTATCCAGTCAGAAAAATGGTATAATGTTTATTAGTGTTCATGGACAGAAAAATCGGAAGGGGGTTTGATCATACGGAGCAGAGATTTTTCCCATTTTCACAAATAAAAAGTGCACAATGAAAGTTGAAGGTCTCTCTTCAGCTGAACTACTCAAAAATCGCTACCGTGTAAGTTCCAATACTCGCGCATGCGCAGCTTCACTGATGGGGTGAGCGTCTATAAATAAGCTAGCTGCCAAAACAATCTGCGGGGCATCAAGTCCGTGTAGTCCCTCATTCATCCAGGAGTGATCCATAGTAGAAAAAGTTTCAAAAAAGTCTTCTGGACAGTTTAATTCTTGATTGAGACGTTTCGACTTCCATCCGGAAATCATTTTCAATCTGAATGAAATGGACTGAAAACTCGATCTATTTATACTAACTTGAGTAAAAGGTAAAAAAAAAAAAAAAAAATAGTAAGGAGGGCTCGACCAATGAGCTTGTGTTACCTAAGATGGCTGTGAATGGCTCCTATTGTAGTCACAGACCAGTAAACAAACCCTATTATAAAAATGCTAAAAGCCTAGTGAATAGAAGTTCCTGCTAACGAGAGGCGTGAATCTGGGTCACGAGGTGTCATCTTTAGTCCATGGCTTCAAAAGGCTGCTGTAAATCCCGGGCAGAATGTCTCTAATGCCTCCACTCCGATTTTCAGATTGAAAATGATTTCCGGATGGAAGTCGAAACGTCTCGATCAAGAATTAAACTGTCCAGAAGACTTTTTTGAAACTTTTTCTACTAATCTGCGGGGCAAATAAATTTGGCTCAGTACGATACCGGTGTCACGCTCAAACGCGACTGCGAAAAAAGCCTCCACATAATAAAGCTATAGGGTTTTATAGCGTCGTATTAATCTGAAGTATCCTGCACTTTTCGGAGGATTTTTTGTACAAGTCATGACAAAAAAAATATTTTTTTTAACAATAATTTCAGCAATTTTTTTAGTTCCGGGAGCCACGTAATTTGTTTTTACGCTTTAAAACCGACAGTAACACGAAGAGAGACTAAAATAACAACTTTTTGGTACAAAATGAATAAAACGTGTAATAATTTTAAATTAATTTGAGTTTTTACACCGCAAGAAGTTGAGACCCAGACGCACGTTGTTGACGTCATAGATCGGTCTTCCGTTGCTCATTTGTTTGAAGTCAATCCATTTAGCGCTATTTAAAAGGACATGGTCATATTAGACTCCGCTAAAGTTGCATATGGAAGACTTATTTTGTTGGACTAAACTTGTATTATATGTTCTTTGAGGAACTGACATCGGCTATGCTAACATGTAACATGGAAACACAATGGGAAGAACTCAGCTGAACTTAGTATTGGTGTCCAAAGTGAACACAGCTTAAACCACAAGCAAAAACAGCATTGTCTACTTTAGAGCATATGATCTCTTTTTTTCCTCCAAGCTAACCAAACAAACAGGGTGTCACATGAAAGCAGAAAGTCTGCAGATTACAAAGAGGTCTTTCTGACCACTGTGGGACAAGGGGCCTGAAATCACATCTCTTTTAAGTTGTAAAAACTACATGAGCATTATCATATTTCTACATAACTATTCATACAGAGAGGTACTGTGTGTGTAAGTATGCACATAAGTAATATTTAAATTATTGCCTCTCCGGTCACGCCCACCGTATGTGTGCACGATGCAGTGTAAATCTTTTTTGAGGTTGTGAATACAATGTACAGCGCATCAAGTTAGCAAAAATTGCGTGTTTCCTTTTATATACTTATTTTGGCAGCTTTCAAAAAAATGGCACTCTGTGTTGGGACTGAGGGTGAGCAGAGGGCATGCACTAAAACACTTCCTGCCTAAGGTTGAAAGTGGGCATCGAGGAGAACAAAATGCATAGCCAAGAACAACCTGGAATTCTAATGGCATCCTAGTACTGGACGGGAGAGCTTGCATATTTCTCAAATGTAATTGAATAAAATAGAAAACCACATCTGTTACTTTTTTATACGGGAATAACATTCAAATACAGCACTGACCTTTCTGTGTGGAGTTTGCATGTTCTCCCTGTGTATGTGTGAGTTTCGCACGGCTATTCCGGTTTCCTCCTAGCCTCCAAAAATATGCAAGTTAAGTTGATTGTTAAGTTGATACAAAACTGACCATAGGAATGAGTGTGAGTGATTGTATTTATTTATTTTTTTAATTTTTACATACTTAATTCATCCCTCAACGGGAATTTTTTTCGTGCTTCATTGCACCACAGAAGGCTGCCAGGACTGTGCCAATGGTGAGAGAAATGGGGATTACCTGTCTTCCCCAAGGACACCTAGGCATGCGTGTGGCTTGACGATAGACTGGTGAGCTGATCAGGTTGTACCCTACCTCTTACATTGAATCAGCCGGGACAGGCTCAGGCCCCCTTTGACCCCACGAGGAATGGACGGTTCAGAAGATGAATGAATAATGAACATTCAAATTAGAAACCTCTAAAAAATAAATTTGACATGAAACTCAGTTTTAAATAGCCTGTGCAATCGATTTAAAGAATCTTAGTTTATATATTTATCAAACAACATATCATTGAGCCATTTATATTTTTTAAAACAAACATTGCTGATAAATTCTATAAAAATGGGGTTTCCAGACTTCGGGGTGCCCAGCTTGTCACAGTCTGAGGATAATGAGGAAGTAAATGTGAGAGGAACTGGCAGGAGGCAGCCAGGCACAGGAATTAAAGGCTTTATCGATAAAAATTTCAGCTAACGGTGCGGAAAAAAATCTAAAAGAAAGACAGACCGAGAGTGCTGGGAAACTGTAACAAGCAAACTAAATCAGCGGGTGAAGATACACTCAGGAGTTGAAGAACGACGTAGCACTCCTCTATCCGCTTCTGTGCAGAACAGCAGCCATAAAATATCCATCCAAGGAGAGGAAAGGGTGCTAAACAAAAGTCCAGCATCTGCAATGACTGTAAGACCTTGTTGAGGAAGATCTGCTGACATTTTACCCCAAAGTGAAAAAAAAGCAGCGGGTTATCAGCTCACAACAAGAAACAAAATCTCCTTTAGTCACACATGACAAACACGTACACATCTCACTGAAAGCCTTCCACCTTAACCTCCATTTCACTTTACTGTCTCATAAATAAACTCTCTCTCTTCTTCTCTACCAGCCTGCACTCATCTCAGCACTCAGTAGTTTAGTTTTTAACAAGTGGGAGTCAATAGTCGTTTTTATAATCCCATTGCGGTCTAAAAACAATCCTGGCAAAAGAGGCTTTTATTGGAAAACAGTAAAGTTCACACAGAAGCGGTCTTGTCTCACAATTCATCTCCATCACTAGTCAGCTGCTTTTCAATACAAACTGAGACACAAAGGGAAGATGTGTTTTCAGATGAAAAGGGACTTTCCTCATGGAGAAAAACCAGCGGGACCGTGACCACAAAGCAATCACTAGGTTCACCCCTGTTTTTTTTACGCTCATCTGTCCACCAGACTCAACGCTTTCATCTTTATTATCCATCACAGATCAGAGGTCCCAAAACTTCACTAGCCACTGAGTTTACATCTAAAACAGAGATGAGGACTTGAAAACAAGCAGAGTCTGCAGCTCCTGTGCTTCTAGCTAAAAAATATATATACAGTATTAAAAAAAATGGTGTAATATTATGGAGGATGTAGGCTTCCCAGGTGTTGAAGCTGTTAGTCCTGTGACCCCGCCCCAAATAGACAATGGAATGTCTATATTAACAAAAGAAAAAAAATATATCAAAGTTAAAAAAATGGGACGATATCTCAGACTACAAGAGATGTATCGCCTAAACTAAGAAAAACACTCTCTGAAAGACGTCAAAGTGAAAAACTACAGCAAAAAAATTGAAACGACAAGGCACAAACTAAGACATTCCAAAGAAAAAAGATGTCATGAACGAACACAAAACTTCAGAAATCATAAAGAAAAAAAGAATAGAACAAAAACATGTAAAAATTTACAAGAGCAAACAAAAACACCACAAAGAAAAGTTAAAAGCAAAAAAAAAAAATAAATAAAAAAAAATAGAATACTCATACTGATGTACTGATGACAATGTGGGAAAAAAAACATCTACACATCAACAGAAACTAACTCAAAGACAAGAAAGAAACGCTCCAACTATCACAAGTGAAAATAAACAATGTTTGTTCTTCACAGCTTTGTGACATTAAAAGAAAAAGCTTGTTGATGTAAACATTCACGAGACTGCAAGTTAATTTATGAATAGTTTTGATCAGATTCCGATTCGGAATCTTAAAAAATGTTCACCAGACTAGGAAAATAATAAATGGCTCAATAATTGAACACTTCTTGTAATTGAATAGAAACTCTTTCGTTTTGTCTTCTCAACCGCTTATCTGTTGCAGAGCCACACACACAGACAACCCTCCATACATACATAATCCTAGGGGCAATTTCATAGCAGCCAATTAACTTAACATGCATGTTTTTGGATGGTCTGAGGAAATCTATGTGTACACGTGGAGAACATGCAAACTCCACACAGAAAGGCCAATGGTTCAAGCATCGCCCCTACTCCGGGACTCAAACCCCCAACCTTTTTGCTGTCAGGCCACCGTGCCACCCCTAGAACTCATCCCCAGGTGAAAGACGTTCTAGTGTTGAATGTTCTGAGCCATGCCAATAAGCGGCCTTACTTTCCAACATCTCAAAGCTTTAGCAACCATTTTTAGTTGGATTCCCTTCAGAGACCAAAGAGCCTCGCCCATGGCCTACGTACAGACTATTTGCCCTTTGCACACTGAGACGCCATTGGAATGGAAGGTATATTCAAAGTTCCCAATTGGTGATTTCCTCAGATCATCAATGACAGACTTTGAGCTCAGATTTTTGCAGATGGACACAATTCAGCTGCATTGCAGAGCAGTTCTCTACTTGATATTCTCTCTTAAAGATGCAATGTGTAAGCCTACTGACGTGTTTGTCATCCATTGCTCATCAAAATATTCACACTTTATGACTTTTTAAATGAGATGCATCACTATTTCTAACGTTTCATCAGTCCATCTAGATGTTTGCGTACCAACTGTCCAGCAAACAATGACAACTTATTTTCTCCTCCACCTCCTTTGCTCAGCTAAAAAAGAAATAAGAGAGAACAAGAACAACTTTCACCACATCCCGTCATGGGAAAGGATATGTGTGTTATGAGGAGATAAGAAAGCAATCTGGATGATTGTGTGTTCTGGGCTGGTAGGTGTGACTCAGGCAGTCATGAGGAGGTTATGGCAGGCTGACAGATTCCTGTAGAGTTGTTTCAAACATTCAAACTCACATTACAAATTTCCCCTGATTATTGGAGCCAAAACCTCTCACACACAGACACACACTTACATTAGTGTTTTAATAGTTAGAAACATTTCATTTTTAGTGTGTAACTCTTCAGACTGGGACAAAATCTTCAGAGAGGATCATAAATCTGTGTGTAATGTGATGACAATGAGGTGTTCAATTACTAGAGTTATTTTCAGCACTTAGTCATATTTTACTGAGTAATATCAGAGAAATTATAAACTAAAAGAGTTGAGGCCACTCCAAAAGAATCCACTAGATTTGTTATGTTTCTGAAATCCAATTCATCTGATTGGCCCAAGCTTTTTTACAAATGTGTTTCCACATTCCGGAGTATGGGGTTATTTCAGGTTATATTCAGTTAGTCAGGTCAATATGCTTTTATATGTAGAGACGTAAGGACATGGAAACAGTAATTCTTGTATGCCACACCCACTCCACGGCACATCCAGACATCAGAAGAGCCAAATAAAAACATCAGTTTCTAGAGTTTTAGCATCAAAATTTATGTTAAAAATAAAAGTTTAGTTTGTTTTCCCCGGAGCAAAAGATCATGTCACACTCACCTTACTCTCTCCTTTGTGTCTCCGAAGGATTCTCGAAGTCGTGAGAAATCTGGGTAGAAGTGAACGGATGGAGAAACGACCTCCAGCAGACCCGATTGAATTTCAGCAGGAAAACTGAGAAAAGAAAAGACAGTTAAAAGAAAAAAACCAAAAAGGTTTATTAACAATAGTCTTAGACACATTGGATGCTCGTCCCGGGGGAGGAATCTCTCTTTCATGTAGATCCCCATGAGGTTTCTTATTTTTCCCACTGATGGGTTTTTAGGAGTTTTTCCTCACCGTAAAGGAGTGTCTATGGGCAGATTGTGCTGAAATTGTCTAGCTAGTTTTTGTTATTCATTTTCCAGACAGTTTGCAGACGATGCTCTATCACACAGTGGTAGATGCTCTGAGCTTTTAGTCAAACTTAGATGACAAAATCTGACAAAAATGTTGTGCAAAATTGCAAAACAGTTCCTTCAAAAAGTACAAATGCATTTAGATGCCATTACTAACTCACCTGTCATGACAAAAGAGCAAGTTTTGATTTAGACGATTGAACCACTGTGAACAGCAATCTTACCTCATTCGATACTTTTATTTATTCATCATTTCAGAATAAAATGTCTTATAAATCTAAGTGTAACAGTGATCTAATATATTTCAAGTTGCTCTTTATTTGTAGCAGACACATTTTCAAGTTTTCTCCTATTAATTTTCCCTGCACTTTGAAATTTTTCTAATCATCCAGTTCAAAACAAACTCAAACTTTTTATGAAATGATAAAATGACCAAATCTCACACATTGTTTATGTTCTAATTCTGAGATCTGAAAATATTACGCCTGGGGTTTCCAAATCTGTTCCTGGAGCATCTGGTGTCCTCATCGTTTTCATTTTGTTCCTGGTTCAATCCAGCTGATGCACATAAAGTTTAATTAAAGCCAATTAAAATTTAGCATGGTGACTCAATAACCTGGATCAGGTGTATAGATGCAAGAACACATGGAAAATCTTTAAGACACTAGCCTTTCAGGAGTGGAGTTAGACACCCCTGGTTTACGCTATCACTTTGCAAAATAAAAGTGTACAAAAATCCATTATGTGTTGGGACAAGAAAATAAGGGAGCAATCATGGAGGAATGCCATGGTAGGAAGTAGTATTAGTAATGGATTTAAATCCTTTGATACACCCCTACGATCCCACAAATTAACATGTTATTGCTATGTTTGCAACACCTTGTTGTGAAGGTTAACTTACAGATGTTTCAGGTTTTCTGCTACGCTGTTAGCGTACTGCTGGTCTGCCTGGAAACACACAAACACAAAGAAAATTTTTTTTTTTGAAGTTTCACAACAACAGTACACACTTCATTTCAAACAACAGCTTGAGCAATTGAGGATGTAGCTCAGCCTTCTGTTTTAACCAATCACAACCTGGACTGGGTTCCCCGTGGGATCTCCACATGTGACTGTGGAGGTCACTGTGTGGTCACGCAGACACATTTCCAGCAGCCGCATGGAGCTGCAATGTGTCACAGGCAACCATTTGTTTTGGCATCCTGAAGGTGCCAACCGGTTAGAGTTTACCACAAAACTCCATGTTAACGAGGAGCAGACATCTAACTGTTTTACATCAAATCCACACAATTTTCTTATATCAACACAAACACTGGACTCTTTCTTTTAAGTGGAAAGAAAAACACAATTTTTCCATCTGAGATTTTGCTCTTTTTTTTTTTACCCACAAAGAAAAATTGCAGGGCTTCTCAAAGGCAGACGTTTGTTTCTGTTTCATGTCTGAAGTAAACAATAGAAACTAGGAAATGTGGTGGAGGAAACATACTGACTTACTGTGATTAGAAAAAGATTGAGTTTATTCAAACAAAATTTGATCACAAGTTCTAAAGAACAAATAAATATCTATCAGCAACACTTTGGAATTAGAACAGCTGTTGGGAATATGGTGTTCCTGATGGTCCTGCTTTGGATGCTATGTAGCCGGCTGTGTTGGCCTTGAAGGGATTGAAAAAGTAGTCACGATTCACCCAGTAGAGCCGCAAACCGCCTATCTGAGCGTTTGAGTCTGGCATGTTGCGTTTCCATTAGAACATAGAGTTCCTCATATCTGGAGAAACAATCAGCCTCATTTGTAATAAGTTTTATTTGCCGTCTAGAAAACAGACATTGGCCAGAAAGAGAAGAGGAATCAAATCATAAAATTCTATAAAAAAATAAAATAAAAATGGTCTCGCTTACAGTTTTTAACCAGAAGCTGTAAATTGGGTAGAATCTTATTTAATAAATGGACAACAACTGTAAAAATAAGTAGCAGTCTTTCATTAATTCTGGATTATAGTAAAGGAGTTCAACATGGTTCAATACCAGGACCTTTACTTTTATCTGCTTTGCATGATAATGAACCTCCTCTGGGCTGCTCAAACATTTATATACAAATCTATGCAGATAACATGGTAATCTATATACGTGGAAATAATGACCCAGTTTATGGAACCTTAGTTTTAGACCTTAAACCTTAGTTTATGTAAACATGAAGCTACTATATTGTTGAGCGCGGGGTATCTAAAAAAAAAAAGCAAATGCTAATGATAACTTCTAAGTTCTGATAATCTGGTTTTTATTTCTTCAACATGCTTTAGGTCGGTGTTGTATCGTATCTTACAAACCTCCAAAAATACCCAACTTTGAAAACTGAAAATGCAGTCTTAAAAATAGAAGGTCATTTAGAAGAAACTTAATTCTTTCTAGCATCTGGTTTTGAAAATGTGGTTTATTTTGTTTGAACAACTTCACTTAAAAGCAGTTGCATCTCTGTAGAGACTCAGGTAACACAGGAGCTGATGTTGCGTGTGAGTGTGGCCGTCTGTGTTTCCCATGTTTTTCACTAACATGCTTCTCTCATGTAATATTCATGCTCTACATCCAACTTTAAAAGCTTTAAGTGAGTGGTTTTGCTGCTCATTGTTCATTTGCACAAACAAGTCTTCGAATAAATCATGTGACCCACTTCTACCTTAATCAAAACTCCGAACTCATTGATTTGGAACAATTACAGATTACTGGAAATGTGACAACACTCAGAAAAGAACCAAAAAGATGTCAAATATAAGCATAACCTTGGAAAGAAATGACAAAAGTTGCAAAAGCATTATGAAAATGAGTAAAATAACTGAAACAAAGTGAGATTTTAAAAAAAGTCAGCAGATATGGAGAGGAGCTGCTTCACTTTTGGGATGATGGAAACTGAAGTTTAGAACAATGAGGATATGGAAATACCAGTCCATGATTCAGGAGAAAACTCATTCATACATTCATCTTCTGAACAGCTTATCCCTGACAGGTCTCCGGGAGGGAGTGGTGCCAGTCACTGCTGATTTCAAGCGAGAGGCAGGGTACAATCCAAACAGGTGGCCAGTCTGATGCGGCGCCGCACACACAGACAACCATCCATACATATTCTTTCCTTGGGGCAATTTTGTAGCAGACAATTAACCTAACATGCATGGTTTTGGAGAGTGAGAGGAACTTGGAGTACCTGGAGAAAACCCACCCATACACGGGGAGAACATGCAAACTCAACAAAGAAAGGCCAGTGATCCAAGTTTCGTCCCACCCGGGACTCGTACCTCCTTAATGTGGGGCCACTGTGCTGACCGCTGCACCACCGTGCCGCCCACAAAAAAAACTTCTTAAGAAAATAACGTGACTTGATTTTACATTTGCTAACTGCTCATTGCTTGAACAATTTTAAACTAATCTGAACACAGCTTATTTTAAAGAAATAAATCAGTAGTTTTCTGATTTTTTTTATGCCAACATTGAAGCGATGGAACAAATTTGAGGTCAAATGAAAATCCAATGAATTATTTGTCTATTCATTTTGCCCACTTTGACAAATAGGAAGGTTGGTAGATCGAATTAGTTCGGATTGAAATTCCAGAGCATTGTCAAAGAAGAACAAATTCAAAATAAAAGATAAGAACCCCCTTCATGTACAACTCCATATCTGACCTTCATCAATTTAACTCAAAGTATACACACATTTATCCACACACACACAGTTCTCACTGTCCTTCAACCCGCCAGCAGCAATGTGAGCTTAGTGTTCGTATGGCAGCTAAACACAGTGGGTTATGAACATCATCAGTGTGCATTTTAAGGTTCATTAGCTCAAGCAGTGGCCTTTACAAAGCACGCGAGGAATGACACGCATCAACACGCATTTATTCTGATGGTCAATTATTCACACACACACATGTTTCCATGACTTCAGAGGACATTTCAGTCATTACGGTTCCATGCACAGTTCAGTTGATTGTTACAGTCAAGCAACTCATTTAGCTCAACTACTGTCCTCATCACAAAGTACGTACATAACATCTGCTGCAGGATCAGGGACCAAAAGACCCAGAAAAATGAACAGAAGTTCTGGTTCTGGACACGAGAAGCTTTATCATAGACAAAATAACTTTAAACAGAAAATTTAATTGAAGAATTGAAGACACTTCATTTATCCCCGAAGGAAAATTTGAGTGCTGTAGTGTTACAATCATAGAATAATACAATGTCATACAACATGATTTTTTTTTATTATTTGTTGTGAGTGAAAGTTTAAAGGTTTGAAAGTGTTTGAAAGGTTGAATATTTCAATTGAGGACGGCAGAAATTATTTTCTGTACTGTTTCTTTGAGCAGCGGGGTTGCAGGAGTCTGTTGCTGAAGCTATGCTTCAGATGGTCCACAGATTTATAGACAGGGTGGGAGGGATTTAGCACGATTGATAACAGTTTTGCTTTCATTCTGTCCCTCGCCACCTCCTCCACGCAGGCGAGGGGTGAGCCAACCACACGTCTAGCTTTTTTTTTATCAGTTTGTTTAGTCTGTCGGCATCCTTTGTTTTTATACCAGCTTTTACCAAGAAAGCTTTTACCAAGCTTTTTACCACTTTTACCAAGAAAAGTGGTGAACAATGTATTTGTGACACAGAAAGAAAAAAAAAGATGAGTTTAAATATATTAAGTAGATTGACCTGCTCTAGTAAATGTTAAATGTTTCCAGAAGTGTACATACTCTAATTTAATGTGTGCACAACAACATAGTTGATGTCATTGGACGCACTGACCTCTGCAATGAGAACCACGATGACGCAGTCGTCTTTCTCCGCAGGGCTCAGTTCTGACATCAGAGAGCTGAGTGTGTCGGTCAGGTATGAATGGACTTCCCTCTTTACACTGGGAACCCCCATCACTATAGAAACTGTAAACACACACAATACACATATAAAACGGTTAAATAGTCCAACAAATATAGCAAACAAGGAATGCTTTACATAGAAAAACACCTGCCAGCCTGAGGGGTCAGAGAATAATATTTAGTGAAGGCACAGATAAAAGATTTGGTAACACGCTGTACTTCACGCACAGCAACATATCCCCTGGAAATATACAAAGTTAGGAAGACAAAAAATATAAACATATCAATTTTTAAAACTTTTATTAAAAAAAAAACCAACTAGTTATTTATTCATCAGTTTGGAAGTTTCCCTGTCTTTCCATCTGTGCCTCCTGTCTCTCCCAACTCACACTAGTACTCCTTCCTTATTTTTCTCTACACCTACCTTCAGTCCCAAATCAAAATATCTTTTGTTAAATTATTGACTGATTTTATTCTTAGCTTGCTTGTTTGGATTGTAGGTCATTTCAGATGCTGCTTTAAGGATTGCGGAAGGCCTTTACATATAGAGAATTTGATCTACAAAAAGGTTTCGCCTTTGACTTTCCAGTTCTTTCTAGATGGCCTTGTCGTACTGAGGCGTTGCTTTTTGTTATAGGAAGTCAAACAGGTGGCTCGGAGCAAGTCCATGTGACACAACGTACGTTTAACAAGGGAATTAAATTCCAAGCTCAACAACTGATAGTTTATACAGTACACAAATATCTTCTTGTTTAATCTTCAGTTTAATACTTAAATCGATTTTGGGAGGTTGTGCGAAGCGCACCCTCAACACATCTCCAGTCGAATGTAAGGTCACACACAAAGACAGACAGCCAATCAAATGGACACTCATTTCAATTGGAAATTTAAAACGGCCTTATATGCATCAAAGTCATCAAATGCAGTACATACATTTGTTGATTAATCTATTAAACTGCTTATCCCTGACCTCATCTCTGGGGTGCTGGAGCCTATCCCGGCTGATTTAGGCGAGAGGCAGGACACACCCCGAACAGTTCACCAGTTTGTCGTGCGTCCACACACACAGACACAACCATCCACACATACACTCAATCCTAGGGGCAATTTCATAAGCCAACAAACCTGACATACATGTTTTACAAGTGTGGGAGGAAATCAGTATACCTGGAAAAAACTCACGGATACACGGGGAGAACATGCAAACTCCACCCAGAAAGGCCAGTGTTCCAAAACTCTCCACCACCTGGGATTCGAACCCTGACCTTCTTGCTGTGAAGCCACTAAACTATCCACTGCGTCAGCGTGTAGGCGCAGTACATACGGTAGATGATAATTATAAGAACTGTCTGCGCCTAAGATTTAAAGATGCTGAGGATCTCTCTGGGAGTGACTACGATGGACAGGATCGGAAATGAGTATATCAGAGGAACGGCACATATTAGAGGTTTTTAAAGATAAAGTCAGAGAGGCCAGACTGAGATGATTTGGACATGTGCAGAGGAGAGAGATAGAGAGAGAGAGTACATCGGCAGAAGGATGCTGGATTTGGAACCATCAGGAAAGAGGACTAGAGGAAGACCAAAGAGGAGGTTCATGGATACAGTAAAGGAAGACATGAGGATAGTTGGCGTGACCAAAGAGGATGCAGCAGAAAGGGTTAGATGGAAGAAACTGACTTGCTGTGGAGACCCCTGAAAGGAAATGCCAAAAGAAGAAATCTGCCCCTAAGATTTAATTCTCACATATCTAGTTTTGCTACCGGGGGCCACAGTCCTGCTTGTTTTCAACACACCGAACACAAAGTATTGAGTAATTGTGCAGAGCGTCACTAACTTGGGTGGAGACGGTGGCCGCGTGGTTAGCGCGTTCGCCCGCGGACCGGAAGGTCGCGGGTTCGCGTCCCACGGAGAGCACGTCTAGGGTCCTTGGAGAAGACACCTAACCCCCACTTCTCCCACCATTGGCGCCGTTGAAGGGCAGCCTGCTGCGGTGTAAGGAGTGCAGCGAACAAATTTCCCCGGTGAGGGATGAATAGAGTAATTCAAAATAAACAAAAAAAAAATAAACTGTTGAATGAAGATTATTTGAGACATGTGTGTTGAAGCAGTAACATGTTTGTAACTTTTAAGACTGAAACCCCCAGAGAGCAATTTTTGGAAAAATTCCTCTGATCAACAAAAGAAACAACCAAAAACAACCCAAACATGCTCAACACAAAAACAAACAAAATGAACTGGCTCACCACTACATCCTGTTATACAATGGTTGTGTGAAGTCACAAAAAACATGATAGGTGATTACTGTCAATTGACCAGTTCAAACTGGATCCCAAACTGTTTTTTTTTTTTGGTTAGTGCACATAAAGCCTCAGAAAGACAGCAACAGAAAAACACGACACACAGTTTCTTTGTTTTGTTTTTTCCCCTGGACGCTCCTGGGGAAAAAATCCACTGTGCTGAGCCTGTTTTGTTTCAAAGGTTTAACAAGTAAATCTGAGTTGGCACACTCGCATTCACACAAATACACATACACACACTTTAGAAGCACATTTATAATTATTTTACCATGGTTCTTATCTGTTCGTGTTTCACTGCATCATCCAGCACTTTATGCATGACTAACGTGCTTCACTAAAAGTGCATCATGGATATATTTGACTGCACTTACACATGTGCACGTCTGCAGAAATGCGTGCATGTGTGGATACTGATTCCTTTTGCTGATCTGTTGTCGCAGTATTTCTGCCGTCTGTGTGAAGATTGCTTGTCAGAAAATGGTTTACTGGCCAGAAAAATCCCTTTATAAATAAATTAGTCTTGACACACACACAAACACAAACGCATAGGATGACCTTGCTTCGCCTGGTTCGTTGGAGCTGTTTATTTAATTCTCTCAGGGATGTCGGGTGCATCATTGGTCTCTTACTGAGTTGTTACCCCATGAACAGTTAACAGTTCCCAGCCAGCCGGTGCAGCCGCAGCCTGGAGCAGTAGGAATAGACTCCACAGGTGTGATTAATGACTTTTTGGCTTGTTCTTTTCTTCTCTTTTGACACCCTAAGGCTGGCTGCATAAAATTAATTCAAAATGGTTCATGTTGCACCAGTCCAACGTTTGCCTGAGATGGGTTTAAGTCCTTGGACAATGTCATGAAAATAAGAAATGACTTCCATGTCTGGACTTTTTAAAACTGACCCTCTGGCTAGCTACTAAAATAGCTGCTGCCATGGAAACAGATGTATTATTTTTCCATTTTCAGTCCAATATTAACATTGTTTTGGTGAAATGACTCCTGTAGTGACAGAACCAGGACCAGTTATTATCCAGAACAAACACAAACAAATCAGTTTAGATCATTAGGACCAGGATCTTGGAACAAGTTGTAATAATGTTTTATATTAATTTGATAGGTTTACAATGAAACTCGTATGTTAGAGACGGGACGTACTGATTTTGTATACTAGTAGTTTATGACTTAAAGCAGAGTTATTGGGAATATTTACAGTACTATGTTTCCCATATGTGCTAGAAAAAAAAAGGTTATGAATAGATTAATTCAGTTTCACTTTTGTTTTTTTGGCAGAAATTTCCATCTGCCATCTGGGAGTTCTGCTATCTGGTAGGAGCTCAAAGTAGAGCTGCTCCCAGGTTGAGAGACGCCAGATGGGGTGGTCAGGGCATCTTGTCAGGATTTCTACCATGCACCTCGCTGGTAAGGTGTTTTGGGCGCATCCCACCAGGATGGGACCAAGAAGCAGACCCAGACCTCCTGGAGAGGCTGCGTCTCACAGCTCTCCGCGGAACGACTCGGGATCCTCCCGGTGAAACTGCAGCTGGGGTGAGAGAAGCCCGGGCTTCTCGTCTAAGGCTGTTCCCACTGCGACCCAGCCCCGGATAAGCGGTAGACGATGTAACGGAACAGAACAAAACTTTTGTTTTTATCTTTGTGATTTCCCCCATCCTCTCACTCCGTCCTCTTAGATCTTATTTGAGGCCATGATTGAGAGCATAGAGCGCATCCTGTTAGCAAAACTATTGCATTCTCTCTTTTTGAGCAGAGCACATACGCTAAAACACCTCATATGCGTGTTAGAATGTGGGCGTGGCAGAGAACCAAAGGTCTGGCCAAGACCAACTTGGCGGTCAGATAGCCTCCGAATACTGGACTAGAGATCTTACAAAGGACTCAAAAGTACATGAATGAAACAGAAAGCATCAAATGTTTTTGATGTGGTAATAACTTTCAAACACATTTGAAACTTCTGAAAAGTTGATTTCACATGAAACCCAGACCTTTTATCAAATATTGTATTCGTTAAATGGTCTTCATAGTGAACAAGAAGAGTTGACTCCACAAACTGAGTTGCTCAGTGGAAAACAGACCAGAAGTTTTTCAAGATATTGAGTTTATGATTGTGAGAAAAAGAAGGAAGGAGGGTGCAAAGTCCAAAGTCAGCAGTGCAGCGGTGGATAAATAAGCAACTAAAAAGAGATGAAGTAGTTGGATTCAATGCAGCATGTCAGAAAAAAAACAAGTAGAAAAAGAGAGAAAACCAAAAACAAACTGCACTTAGAGGAATTGTTACCAACTCAACATTACTGAGTGTTTAACCGCTCAATGAGGAAAAATATACCAACTAAAAACCGTGAGGAAATGCAATTCTGGTTGGTTTCGACTGGATGCATTTTTTTTTTTAGCATTTAAAGTTTGATAAACTATTTGTTTCACATGAGTTATGTGGCTATGAAAACTAGAGAGTTTATTTAGTTTAATTTGTTAACAAGAAAAATTGATCGATTACACTACAGGTGTAATTAATTTTTTTTATTTTG
Organism: Neostethus bicornis; assembly: GCA_902685375.1. NCBI lineage: Eukaryota > Metazoa > Chordata > Actinopteri > Atheriniformes > Phallostethidae > Neostethus > Neostethus bicornis. Next base: position 3,773,372 of record CACRXE010000076.1, on the reverse strand, counting down.
CCATACAATATTGATCCCTGAATAGGGAAATTACTTTTGCTGCATTGCACCATAGCAGGCATCCCCGTCACCGCCAATGGTGGGAGCAAATTAGGGGTTTGGTCATCCGATCAAGATCAAGAAAACCTTTATTTGTCCCATAATGGGGAAACTGCAGTATGCAACAGCATAGTTACAGGAAGAAAAAAGGTCCAAGGACATCTAGGCATGGTCCCTGTGGGAATTCAACCTGCCTCTACCGGTCCTAAGACGGACACTCTACCACTGAGCCAACCCTGTAACAACTTAATGATTCATCCAGGAACTAGATCTTTGAAAAAAATCTGGTCCGTATCTAATCTGAAAAATGAGTTTTATTTTATCTGGATCAAACCACTAGTTTAAATCTCTTCAGTAACACTTAGATACCGGATTATCCTGAATTTAGATGAACGCTGGAGTCAGTGGTGATCCCAGGAGAAACTATATCTATCCATTCATCTTCTTAACAGCTTAATCCATCACTGTGTCACAGGGGAGGAAGTCAATCGGAGCTAAATAACATGTTTATATAATATGGAGTTCATATTTAAATTCAGTTTAACTTGTTCAAGTCTTTTTAGATCACACTTCTACTTCTGAAACATGCAGGACCTGTCTTTACTTTTAAAAACAAAAACTGACATCCTGTTATTTCATTGGTTGTAGATTGCTATGTTTACTCCTTTATTGAGCACTACTTCTATAGATTTCCTAATCCAGGATATGTAATCCAACTCAATGTCATTTTAAACAACCTAGATTAAAGGGTAAAAAAATTGGATTCAGATCCCTGTAATCCAGATTAACCCTTAAGCAACTGGCCTCACATACCATAGAAACCTTAATTTTAACATCACAGCCTCTGCAGACTGGACGTCAAACTCAGATTACTAAACACATCTTTGCTTGCTTTTACCTCCAGTGCGTCCTTGTCCCACATGCACGGCCAGCTGCAGGCTGTCCTCTCTGTTCAGCAGGTGAGGAAGATTATGGAAAATGGAGGGAAGCTGCAGCATGTTTTTACTGCTGCTCACGTTCCATAGCTTCTGCCTCGTTTCCTCTGTGGACAGGCATAACGAACAGTTCAGAACAAGATCAGATCAGATTGGTTAGATTGTCAAATCAATGGAGTCCAGTTATGTGAATTAAAAATCACAACAAAGTGGGGCTGCATGGTGACACAGTGGTTAACGTAGCAAAAAGGTCGGGGTTTGAGTTGAGAAGTTGGCGCGGGCTTAGATCACTGGCCTTTCTATGTGAAGTTTGCATGTTCTCCACGTGTATGTGTGGGTTTTTTCCAGGTACTCTGGTTTACTTCTACCATCCAAAAACATGCATGTTAGGTTGATTGGTCTAAGAATGTGTGTGAAATTGCCCCTTACAATTAGTGCGTGTGTTTGTGAAGGGTTGTGAGTGTATGACCCAAGAACAGAATGGTGACCCGTTCAGGGTGTGTCCTGCCTCTCGCTTGTAATCAGCCTGGATAGGCTCCAGCAAGCCCCGTGATGCCATTAGGGATAAGTGGCTCAGAAAACAAAGCAAAGCATCAAAAGTGATACCGAATGTATTTTTAAAAACTACCCCATTTTCATTTCAAACCCAAATATTCGCAACTTGTGTGGTTTGTTTATATGTTTGACTTTAAAGTTGAAAAAATACATTTTTAACAAGTACAAATTATAAATACACAAGTGTATAGACACAATGTATGGCCAAAGTCAGGTAGGTGTTTTTTTTTCTCATGCATGTGAAACTGACCAGAAAGGCTGCTCCAGGTACGGTTGATGTCTCGGAGCGCCTGCTTCTCAGCAATGGCTCTTTTAATCTCTTCCAGAACCAGGTTTAGTTCCTTGGACCGCCTCAGGTTCTCCCGCTCAGCTGAGTGGAGGCGCTCCCTCAGAGCCAGAAACTCCCTTTGGTAGATGTCCACCACATCTCCTGCAGAAAAGAAGAGAAGTGTAGGTCAGAAAATCTCACTCAGAACGTCTGGTTCTAGGCACATAAAATCATTTTATGCTCAGTCTTTCATGGTCGGTCATCATCAAAGTTGCAGATTAAGACATTTTTAAAGCTTCATGTTCATGAAAATTCATCTGACATGGACAGCTATGTTTTCATTTAACATTCAGTAGATTCTCCTTTTTTCTTGTTAAAGCCTACGAGGACTTCATGCATTCTGTTATTAATTTATTACATCTTCATATGGCTGAATATTTCTCTTTGCTGCCATACTTCAAAGAGCCTGGACAGATTGATGTTGAACGGCAACACCATCTCGTCATCCTTAGGTAAATAATAATAATAATAAATATAAAAAATAGCGTCTTAATCTGAAACATAAAACCCAGAATAAAATCTACATCCAAGATGTGCAGCAGGAAACATCCTCCACCCATCCATCCATCACAGCTCACTGAGTTAATCCTGTGTGAAGGTAAATCTCTGGTAATCCCAGCTGGACTCGCATGCAGATATCTCCATTTACTGCTTTCAGCCCGCTGACAGAAACATCAAGACTGAAGGACAGAAAATAAGAAATGACAGCACGAGCGGCCCGGTCTGAACTCCCAGATTCAAACTCAGAGCCTAAAACATTTTTAAAGCTTCTTTCTGCTCTGACATGTTCATCCAGCAAATACACTTACAATTAGATCAAGTTTATTAACAAATTACTATTTTTTTTAATGAAGACTGTCAACTCCTCCATTATAAAGCTACTGTAATAAATGAAACTTGTCAACAACTTTTATGCAACTTAATCTTTATAAATCACATCTGGACAAATCCCAGGTGTAAGTGTTGTGTCAGGTGGTCTACCTCTCACAAGTGTGCGTGTTATTTTTTTTTTGTTGTCAGACTGTACTTTAACTCTACAGTTAAAATGAGTAAAGTTAAAACTAATTTAGAGCCTTTTTTGCCAGATTTTTTAAAAATTAAAATTACAAATAATGTATTATGTACAAAAAAAAATAGACATTTTCGTTTTTAGGCCATATCGCTCAGCTGCAGCGCATGGTTAAAAAATATGTTCAAATGTTGAGATTGACAATATTCATGTATCCTATTTGACTTCAAATGCTTCGTTTCACTGTCATCAGTTCACTTCAGGTTTTATCCACAAGTGCTGTCTTTTCGATTTGCCTTTCTACAATTCGTCTGACTGTCAAGATATGGCAGGAGGAGAACCCAATTGCAGGACAACAAAACAGGATCTATTTAACCAAAAGTCCAATAAAGCAAAAAGCCCAATAAAGCTGTAAGATACAGGGCACCGGATAAACTCAGGATCAAAAAGTTCAAAAGATATAACAGAGTTCAAAGATTAAACTTATGGTCAGTCAGCCAGGAAGACCTGGCTGGGAGGGATGGTGGTGATGACGACCCGACCAAGAATTCTAGTGAATTGCTTTTAAATAGGCACCAGGATCCACAGGTGTGTGTTATCAGACCAATCACCTTCAGATGTCCCTAATCAGGTGGCTGAGGGAAGGTGACGAGGGCTCCCTCTGATGGAAGGAGAGGGGATTGTGACACTGACTTTGCTCAGAGTTGCGCAAATTTCATGTAATCCACTGATAAAATATCGCACAAATTTTAGCTTAAGCAAACTTTTTCTACAAGCACCCGGTTCTTTTTTTTTTCTGCGGCTTAACCAGGCAAAACTGGCAACCTGTTCTGGGTGTACCCTGCCTTTCACCTGAAATAAGCCAGGATTTCAGGCTTATTCCCCCCCGGAATCCTGACAGAATACTTGATTCAGAAGATGAGTGACTGAATGAATGAACCACGCAATTACATAGATAATTTTATTCTGAACATCACAATTAGGTTTAAATAGGTTTTTCGGAGGATAGTCTGAAGAAAAGAGCTGTAGCAATCCTGACCCAAAGATCTTGTCAATAGCAGAGTTCAAAAGGAAAATAAGCAGACTGGTTTGAGATAATTCAAAGCCTAAAGGAAGTCAAAGAGCTCTGGGTCAAACCAGCAAGAGAATTTCTGAACGCACAACACATCCGACTTTGAAACAAGATCCCCCACAGCCCAGCAAGATGCCCCACCCATAAAATTGATGCAATCTAAGAACAGGAAACTGAGGCTCCAATTCACACACACTCACCAAACTGAACAATAAAGATTGAGAATCCTCGCTACACAGTTGACCCAAAGATATCAGTTACACATTTATAGACTAACTTAATCATGACTCCAGTAGATCTTCTCTTGGATCTAATTTTAGCTGGTGGAATTGTAAAGTAAAGAAGTATTCTGTGTAATCCCTTGTTCATCCAGGAATGATCCATTGTAGAAAAGGCTTCAAAGTTGTCTTCTTGACAGTCTATTTTCTGATTGAGACGTTTCGACTTCCATATGGAAATCATCTTCAATCAAAAATAATTTCGACGGAAATTATGATCATACCTTTTTATGGACTACATCTTTTTACGGAATTCCATCTGGAAATAATTTTTGATTGAAAATATACTGTCGAGAAGACAACTTTGAAGTCTTTTTACAATAAAGTAGTAAAGAAGAGTTTCTAGGCCAACTTTGGGTGCCTTGGTGTATTGGATTAGTTGAACCAGTGACCAATGACCATCTCTTTATGACTCATGAAGAGATGGTCATAATCTGATTGCTCTCACAAAACCGTGGTGAGACTTGCCATGCTGTGTGGTCTAGAGACAGTGGCACTGAGAAAAAGACAGGAAACAGAGATGAAGGTAACAGAGATGACGATGCTGAGGATCTCTCTGGGAGTGACCAGGATGGATATCAGAGATGTATATCAGAGGAACAGCACGTGTTCGAAGTTTTGGGGATAAAGTCAGAGAGGCCAGACTGAGATGGTTTGGACATGTGCAGAGGAGAGAGAGAGAGAGAGTACATCGGCAGAAGGATGCTGGGTTTGGAACCACCAGGAAAGAGGCCTAGAGGAAGACCAAAGAGGAGGTTCATGGATAGGGTGAAGGAAGACATGAAGAGATTTGAGTGTGACCGAAGAGGATGCAGCAGATAGGGTTAGATAGAAGAAACTGAGTTGCTGTGGTGACCCGTGGAGGGAAATGCCGAAAGGAGAAGAAGAAGGAGTTCACTCATCTTGAACAATGATAAAAACCCAAATGAACACGACAAGTGGGATGCACATTTGATTCTACACCTAGGTACAGTAGGTTTTACTTCCAGCTTTTGATTCAGGCAGAAGGGGATCTTCTATGACTTAACTTTCATCCAACAACTGAATTTTCTAAGCTGTAAATGTAAACCGCACAGAGACGCTCCCATTTAGCCATAATTATCACTCCAAGCCCTCATTTATGGAACACAATAGTCACATCTGTTGGTCTGGTTGTGTAGCGAATCCATGCACGTGTACGCATGCACACTAATACACACACAATGTCCTAACTGATGAGCTTTTAATGAGGCTGTTGCTCAGTTATTTATTTGCCTTGATGAAATAATCTCTTTCCTCTAGTCAATGTCTGATAGTTCACTCTGATTTTTGCACCCATGAATCTAGCCTGCGTCATGTTGTAAAAAGATACCCAGATATAAATAATCAGAAAAGAAAATCAAAGTTACAGCATGACAAAGAGTCAAAATAAAGATGTAGTCTATAAAAAGTTGATTTATAGCTTGATTTGATTTCAAAGGAACATCCAAAATTGGTGCTAACTTCTCTCAAATGTAATACATGTGGAAAAGATAAACACTCAGTGGAAACCTGGACCAATCTGTACTCTGGATCTTTGATGAAACAAAGAAAAAAATTAATCTTACATAACCAAAAAATCTTGTTTTCATGGTGTGAGATTTAACCAGGATTTTGTGATGGTTGCTAATAGAAAGTATTTTAGTGTTGGAAACAAAACCTTTGAGCTCAAGACAATGAAGCCCACAGCTGAATAGGCTTTAAATAGAGACACAAAGTATCTCAAATTTTCCACATAAGTCTGTAGGAGTATCAGTAGGTTCCATTTGATACTTCTATGGAAACAAGCATGACACTTAGATGGCAAGCAGCATGAAAATCAGCAGATAAACCAGCTAAAAACAGATGTCCATTGATCACAGCTTCTTCCATACAACTCTGCACGCTCTACCTCCTTTCTGTGTCAAAAATACCAACAGAAAAAAACTCTTTCAATGTCTGTTCTAAATCTCAAACCCGAACCTAATATACCAGAAAAAGGGATTTCAAGCAAGTTTTTGCAAAGAAACTCCCATCATTTCACAATTCAAATGCGTTACCAGTGAAAAAGTTCTTTAAAACCTGCACAACCTGTTGATTTCTGTCATCATATGTTTTACTGAAAGGTAAATAAAAGCCAGCAGAAAAACCCTGACAAAAATATGACAAGAGTTTGCATAAATACGTATCATCTGAAAGATTTTTCAGTTTGACATAATTTTGGACAATTTAAGATGCCGGAAAAATATCACAACTCTAATTTGAGAGATGACGGTGGTGAAGGTGGGAAAGTAGGAGTCAGACGCAAAGCCAGTTTTAGCTACCTTGCAGGTAACAGGAGTACAGAGTGAGTAACAAGACGTGGAGGGACACCTTCATGCCTGCAGTAGGCAATGAACAACAACGCAATCCAGCAGGTAGTGCAGATAATCTAATCTCAAAACTCAAAGAAACCCAGGCCCAAATAACATGGGGGAAGATGAGACACAGGTGGCATTTGGGACGTGGTGTGTTGAATTAGGGCAGGATTAGGAGTGAGGAAATATTCCAGATGAGGAAGATCATGACATAATAAACTGATGAAGAAAATCTTACTTCGTGAAAACACCATTTTTAACTTAAAGATAGTCATTAAAGCTAACAATTTCATTATCTGATCAAGTTTGGTGAAGTTAATGAAACCTAACATGGTATTCTTTAACCAGCTGGGCTACTTGGGGATTCTGTCTGAGCAGATCTATCTCATAATGAGCACAGTGGACTTTCTTTTGATGCTGCTTCCAGCAGGATAATCCATCAATTCTAAGAGTTCAAATCATCTTCGTCCTGACGATGAGTTCACTGTCCTTCAATGGCCTCCACAGCCACCAGAAATGAGTCTAATCGAGCAGCTTTGGATGCGGTAGAACAGGAAACTCTTATTATGGATTCACTGTGTGACGCTATCATGTCAAGATCATATTCTTTAGTCATGAGGTCATTTGGTACTGTCCCACATCCTCCAATCTGACCTTTAAAACCCAGATTCATCTCATCTAATCTCCTCTCCCTGGGTCTAAAAGTACAAATAGTTCTCATATCGACTAATAGCTTTCCCACATAAACACACACATGATCTGTCATTTATATAATCCCCCAACAAAATTCAAATAGTTTCATTTTACGGGGACGTTCATGTCCCCACAAAAGCAGTAATACAAAACACACACGCACGACCCGACTCAGATCAATAGGTGAATGTAGACAAACACTAATAACAATGTAATCCTACAATGTAATACAATCACATGCACACTGATACAAAGCAGAGCAGAGAGGGCGGCCGGGTTGACTCATATTGTAGTAATGTGTGTGTGTGAATATAACAATATAAGAGCCAGCCATCACCGGTAATGCGATTACCCATCTCACACACACACACACACACACACACACACACACACACACACACACACACACACACACACACACACACACATTACAAAAGGATGACTCAGTTAATGGTCTTGTGGTTTTCCAGTGAAGAGTGAGAAGAGGTTATACTGGAGAGTAAATAAGTATGGTTCTTCCTCAGTGATCAATAAACATTTCAGATAACAATCATCATTCTGATCACACCCTGATGTATGAAGTCACTTTAATGGGCCGTTTTTAATGATTAGTTTCTCTGTGAGTACTTTTTTTTGTGCCGTGGCAGAATGTCATGATGTTGTAAAGATTTCCATTCGCTATTATGTATGTTCCATCTCTCAACAGCATAAGGTTTATTTCTAAAATGAAGAAAGAGCTGAGCTGAAAAGCAAAGCTTTCGATTTAGCAGTCGATCTACGTTCCAACCCGCACCTATGGCGACCAGCTGTGGGTGGTGACCGAATGGACACTCACTCTGAGATAGAGCAAGGAGCTCTGCCCTCTAGGAGGAGCGCTGAGTAGAGCCGTTGCTCCTCTGGGTCGAGAGAAGCCAGATGGGCTGGTTTGGGCATTTTTTTTTCTTTTTTTTTTTTACATACTCTATTGATCCCTCACCGGGGAACTTTGTGTGCTGCACTACTACACCGCAGCAGGCTCCTACGACAGCGCCAATGGTGGGAGCAACGGGGGGTTAGGTGTCTTCTTCAAGGACTCCAGATGGGAACTCAGTGGGAATCAAAAATGCGAAAATTCCGGTCCACGGGTGAATGCCCTACCACTGAGTCACTGTCTCTCCCCATCTGGTTAGGAAGCCTCCCAAATGCCTCGCTTGTGAGGTGTTTTGGGCACATCATACCAGGAGGAGACCAAGAGGTAGACCCCAAACCTGCTGGAGAGACTATGTCTCACAGCTGGACTGGGAACACCTCAGGATTCTCTCAGGTGAGCTAGAGGATGCAGCCGGGTCAGGGAAACCTAGGCTTGATTGCCCCGTTGACCTGGCCCTGGATAAGTGGTAGACAACAGAACCAAAAAAAGATCCATAGAAATGTAACTTTTCCCTCAAAGGGAGGAAATTAACTGGATCAGAGTTTGTCTTTTTTTTCTGTTTAAACTACTGTAACAAATCTTTTTCCCTACGGTGTGAATAAAATCATATCTGATCTCACTTCCATGTGTTCCACAAGTAGACCTGATTCATAACATCCACACCTGCTCTTCCTTTTGGTTTCCATCCCTAAGCACTTTGTTTTTCTTTGGGAAGCACCATCTGTTTTTAGTTTTTCTGTTATTTCTATGGGTTTTTTATTTTCCCTCGATTTTCGTTTCCAGCTCATTAAGTGATTTATGTTTGTTTAACAGATGAAATTGAAACTTTCAGATGTCCCGAGTTTTTACCTCCCCAACACAGCAAATGATCAGCTTATTGAATCTACCATCATAAATTCAAAACCTCTCTAATTTCTACCTCTAAGTCAAAACTCATTTACTTTTGGCTAGTATGTCACCTCTGCTGCTTTCTAAGCAGCCAGTTCCCGGCAGACCAAACTTTCTAACTATAAAAGAAAAGAGACATTCTCTGCTTTTTTCATCAACACTGATGACACATAAAAACACTTAGAGGCAGGCCCAAAAGTCTCACAGCCAAATAGCCTGTAAATAAATCAGAAGGAAAAACAGTCAGAAAATTATACAAGTTTTGAAGTTAAAACGCTGACCAATTTTGACAGTTTACGTCGTATAAAATGGAGCCGGTGTTATTTAAAATTTTAAAAGACCCAAACAAACAAAGGAATGTATGGAGAAGTAAAAATGACAGATAAATAATTGGAAAGATGAGTATAATAATGAATGTGAAGGCCTTTTCATCAGGGATTAGGTGAGAAACTGAATCGTTTGTGATCACATCAGCGTAGCGTTGCCGCTCCCCCTCATTCAGAGAAGCCAGATGAGCAGTCATCATACCTGTTATTGAGCATTCAGGGAAAACAATGAAGGTCCCCCTGAACACTGGCTGAGAAGTAGGAAGTCTGATTTTTTCTGCTTCGGCTCCTGACGCTCTGACCTTTTTCCCAAATGAGTAATGAATCCATAAATGAAAATATCTCTATTTTAACATTAAGTTTGATCAATTTTATACCAAGCACTCACAAGCAAACTTGTACCGTGTTTAGAGTATAGCAGCACCTGTGTGTACAGCTGAGAATCCTAATCTGATTGGTCTGGAACTCTAATGAGCTCCATAATGAGTTCTGTCTACACTTTGACCCTCGTCTCTGGTGTTTAATCAGAGAGGGATAAATGAGGATGTGACAACAGGTCACTCTCACATTCTCTGCCTTTTGAACCAAATTAAATGTTAGATTAGAGGAGCCACAGATAGTTACCATGAACCTCCACACGTCCTGTCTCATATTTCACTTGTAAAAAGTCAGATCCAACTCTTAAAAAGAGTCTCTGACATATTGGAAGGCAGCATGCCTCACAGGATGTCCAGGCGACAGGAAAGTAAAGTTCCACAAGTGGCCACAGGGTCCAACCGATGTGTTTATTAGAGCAGGAGAAAGGAAGGAAACAGGAGTTCCTGAGTCGGCAGAACACAACACTACAGACTCGGTCCTGAAGCAGTGTTACGTTAGGTCATCATTAGCAAGAGCAATGAGCCGATAAAGAAGAAGCAGCTTCACAGCAGAAGTCACATTTAACTCTGCCAAGATTTACTTTGAGTAAAAATCAGGACCTGAAGTGTTCATCCTAACTCTCTCAAATAAGAACCAGGGATAATCTAAACTGATCCAGCTGATGGAAACAACATTATAGCCAGAGGGCAAAATTTAGAGCCAGAGAGGTTGAAATGTTTTCATGTGCTTCAAAGCTGTAAGAAGTGAAGTGATAATTCCCCATCTGTCCGGTCGGGTCCGTTCAGAGGGCTGTTCTGCGAAGCATGAGCTGCTTATCTCAGAGATAATGAGATCCATGACAAAGGTTTTCTTCTCCGGGCTGTGTGATTGCTCACATGAAAGTGATGCTTCTTATTTCACCGCTCACTGATCTTTCAGCGCTGCTGTTGATTCACAACGTGACAGCTCAGCAGCGGAGCTCTGAAAGAGGTCCAACATGAAAATGAGGAGGGGAATTCAGCTCACAGCGTAAACCTTGATGACGTGTAAACGTAGTTTCGCAGCAAATTAAATGTACAAATTGCCAGTTGGGTTATTTGTAACGTTTATAACAGCAAACAAACGAATGAGATATTTTTGCTGTTTGAAAGCAAATTACAATATTTTTTGTATCTAGATCTTACAAGTCAATCTAGGTTCCAACCCTCACCTATTAGCGCGGATACAAGCGGCCAAAATGAGCTTCCTCCACAGGGTAGCTGGGCTCTCACTCAGAGATCGGGTGATGAGTTCTGCTATCCTAGAGGAGCTCGGTGTCAAGCCGGGCCAGGTCAGGATGCCCCCCGAGCGCCTCGCTGGTGAGGTGTTTCGGGCGCGTCCCACTGAGAGGAGACCAAGAGGCAGACCTCGGACCCGCTGGAGAGACTATGTCTCACAGCTGGCTGGGGAACGACTCGGGAATCTTCCGGGTGAGCTGGAGGATACAGCTGGGATGAGAGAACCCAGGGTTTCCCGTCTGAGGATGTTGCCCCCACGACCCGGCCCCGGATAAGACGACAGAATGGAACCAAAATATCTAGATCTGAATTATATCGTCCCCTTTTGGCATTTCCCTTCAGGGGTCACCACAGCAAGTCAGTTTCTTCCAACTAACCCTATCTGCTGCATCCTCTTCGGTCACACCAACTATCTTCATGTCTTCCTTCACTGTATCCATGAACCTCCTCTTTGGTCTTCCTCTAGGCCTCTTTCCTGGTGGTTCCAAACCCAGCATCCTTCTGCCGATATACTCGCTCTCTCTCCTCTGCACATATTCAAACCATCTCTGTCTGGCCTCTCTGACTTTATCGGATCTAAATTATATCAGAAAGTAAATATGTGGGCAGTTTAACTCTTTCTTTGATTTTAAACCTTGGCGATTTTGGACAATAGTTTTTTTCCATCTTGGGATGACAGAAAAACTGATGATCCTAATAAATGTACTCTACTTAAATGGACTCTATTTCTACAGCATTTTTCTACCTGCGTTGGTACTCAAAGCGCTTTACAGTGTAGCTCACATTCACCCATTCACACACACATTCATACCTGATGGTGGACCTGCCATGTAAGATGCAAACTACCATCAGGAGCAATTGGGGGATCATTGTCTTGTTCAAGGACACCTTGGCATGAACTCTGGGTGGGGGAATCAAACCGGCAACACTCCAGTTACAGGACAGTTACCCTACCCTAGCCATCCTCCCCCTAATTATAAGCTGATATCATTCTAAAAAATCAAAAAATACAATTTTCTCAGGTTCTTTTATTCTAATATGAGACACTCCGTTATTGACCTTCTGCTTTCTTTCACTTTGCACCTTTAATGACAATATTTCTAACTCTAAGCAGTCTTTTGGCAGAAAGTCCGTGTGAATGAAAGAAGGGGGAAACAGATGTGCGTGAGAAAATAACCAGATGATAACCTCTGATTTTCAATCTGCTGAAGACTACGAGCGCATAAACACACACATACACAACAAGGAAGGATGGGCGAGGAGCGTAAACACACTTGACAACTCAAGGCTGGAGCGTCAGAATAATGACATCATGCAACTTCCTGCAGCGGCAGAGGGTGTGTGTTATAAAGGATGTCCAGCTTTTAAAACACCGCTGGCACACACCAACATCACCTTCACAGACATGAAAGAACAGAGCAACATATAATAATTCAAACTTCCTTGCAACCATGGGAACGGCACTCATGATAAGCTCATAATTCAGCAACGATATCACAACTAATAACCTAACACAAAACTGCATTCTGAGACTGAAAAAAGCTTTTTCTTGACCTTCTATTTTTATCTCATCCCCAGTACAGTATGTAAAATTGGAGGTTGACGAAGCAGTATGAACCAGGTGGCTCAGCAGTTTTTGCCAATTATGACAGTGGGTTGCAGTTCGACATTAATCCACTTGAGAATCAGAGGAAAAAGTTCTGAACTCGTTAGTGAGTTTAAATTAAAAATATCTTAAAAATCCTACATTTCTTAAAATTTCTGGTTCATTTGCAAGAACTAAACAAGTATTGCAAAAATGATGTTTTGTTTCAGAGATAAAAGAACAATACTCAGCAGAACAGGAAACAAAAAAGGAACAATCTCAACTCACACAATTGACTCAGAAAAGAAGAAATGTAAAGATCAGATTAGATGAAAGTGGAAGTTCTGCCTCATCGTGCAAAAAATGGCTTTGTACTTTCTTGGTGTGCTGGTAAAAAACTTAAATCTGATGAATGAAAATGAAAACCAACATAAAAACCTTCATCACCAAAGACGTGGTTCAGAACAGCAAGGACAATTGTGGTCATAAAAAAGAAACCAATCAGACAACAGATTGGTTTCTTATTTCATCTGCAGCAATAATTTTTCTATTTTCAGAGGAAATGTCACTAAAACCCAATCATGAATTCATTCATTCATTCATCTTCTGAACAGCTTATCCCTGACAGGGTCACGGAGGAGCCGGAGCCAATCCTGGCTGATTTGAGCCGAGAGGTAGGGTACATCCCGAACAGGCCGCCAGTCTGTTCTGTAACCACACGCACGCACACACAACCATCCACACATTCCAAGGAACAATTTTGGCGTGGCCAATCAACCTCACAAGCATGTTTTTGGACGGTGGGAGGAAACCGGGGGACCCACAGAAAACCCACGCAGACAAGGGGAGAACATGCTAACTACACACAGAAAGACCAGAGTGCCAACCCTCGTTCCCACCTGGGATTCAAACCCTGACCTCCTTGCTGTGAGGCTAGTGTGAAAACCACTGTGCAGCCACAAACATAAATTCTAAAAAAGACACTGTGAAATAGGGATTGTTGTGAAAAGCTACCATGTGTGATTTTATCAAACCAAGAATGACTACTTTCGTTTCTTTCTCACCTTCTCAGATTAGCTTTCTGATAGATCATGGCTCTAAATGATTTGGAGATATGGTTTATGACTCTTGTTTGTGTTCTGTAAAAGTGAATGTGGAAATGGTCCAGTTGTGATGTGATAAGACTTTAAGCGTAGCACCAGAAGATGGTCTGTGATCATTTTCTTGGACGTTTTATTCTCTTCTTTTAAATCCCCTCCACATTTCATCTAAGACTGAATCCTCTCCTCCTCTTCAAGTATAATTTCACACCTCTCCTGTGGTGTTTCTCGCCTTCCCACAATCCTCCTCCAACGTCATCAATGATTTGTATGATATGAAATCTGCCTTGTTGTCTTCTGTTAAACAAACACACTCCAGAATCCCACGTTGTATCTGCACCTCTAAGAAAACTGCATCTGCCTTGTGGATGTTTAAGTCACACAGCAAACCCAAGACAAAGCTCCATTCTTCACCTCCCCCACCATTAATCCACGCTGTGAGCTGGTAGGAACATTAGCGTCAAAGCCAGAAGGAGTGGGACACAGATGAAGTGACGGCATGGCCAAGAAAACCATCTGCACAAGCAAATATCAGAAAGAAGAGTAGAGAAGAAATGAAAGCCTAATCGAGAGGATGGCAATGACAGAAACAGACTAAACAAAAGAAAATCGCCCAGCAGCTCAAGCAGGTGTGAGGAAAAGCCATCAGGTGTCTGTTTCAGTGCTCAATGAGATGCTGCTAGATGTGGAAAATATGATGGAAGTGATGGAGTCGGCTGATGGTCTGTTCTTTAAGGCAATGCCAGGAAAACCACTCACACTCCGGCCACTTGGCCTTTTTAAAAACACTCACACATGAACTGGATTATGCTGCTTATCTGAATATACTGGAAAGAGTTTCAATCTGCTCAAAACACACTTAGAATCGCCAAAAATGAAAACGTATTTTAAATATCTATCTACTTAGATTTATAAATAAATCAATATATGATATAAATACATCTTTGCATACACAAACACAGGTATATATGTACAATATCCACATTCAGATCCAGCGTGAGACCACAAAGATCCGGAAACGGCAAAAAAGTCAGTCTGCCACTGCTCCCCCCCAAGACTCATACCACCTATCACATTTGCAATAATTGTGGTGGGAGCTGTAAACCCCGCATTGTCTTATTTAACCACAGCCAATGCTGCACAAACAGATAAGTAGCCAGATGCAGAGTCCACCGTCTCTAGACACAGAGGGAAACCAACAACAACAATTTATAGTATAACTGAACATAGAGAGGTACGTTAATTCCAGGAATTATTCTTCCAGCATTTCCCTTCAGGGGTCGCCACAGCAAGTCAGTTTCTTCCATCTAATCCTATCTGCTGCATCTTCTTCGGTCACACCAACTATCTTCATGTCTTCATTCACTGCGTCCATGAACCTCCTCTTTGGCCTTCCTCTAGTCCTCTTTCCTGGTGGTTCCAAATCCAGCATCCTTCTTACTATGTACTCTCCTCTGCACATGTCCAAACCATCTCAGTCTTGCCTCTCGAACTTTATCCCCAAAACCTCTAACATGTGCTTTTCCCCTGATGTTCTCATTTCTAATCCTGTCCATCCTGGTCACTCCCAGATAGATCCTCAGCATCTTCATCTCTGCTACCTCCATCTCTGCTTCCTGTCTTTTCTTCAGTGCTACTGTTTCTAGACCAAACAGCATGGCCGGTCTCACCACGGTTTTGTACACTTTCCCTTTCATTCTAGCTGAAACTCTTCTGTTGCACATCACAGCTGATACTTTCCTCCACCCGTTCCAGCCTGTCTGAACACTCTTCTTCACCTCTTTTCCACACTCTCCATTGCTCTGGACTGTTGATCCTTAGTACTTAAAATCTTCCACCTGCTTTATCTCTTTTCCCTGTAACCTCCCTTTTCCATTTGGATCCCTCTCATTCACACACATGTACTCTGTTTTACTCTGACTAATCTTCATTCCTTTTCTTTCTAGTGCACCTCTCCAGCTTTTCCTCCACCTCCCCATCTCCTCTCACTACAGATCACAATGTCATCTGCAAACATTCGATTGTATTCTTAAAACTAAAAACCTCCAGCAGGCAAAATCTGCTAAACAATTAACTTTTTTGCCACTTATAGTTGTCATAAGTGAAACCCCTCACCACACAGTTTATAGATGTTGTCAATTTGATACTTTTTTGTCTTGTTTAAACACTCAAAGTTCAAACCTATATGGATAAATAATACACTGTGAAATCAGAACAGCACCAGTTGTATTAGAATGGTGTGCAAGTCTCGATGTAGATATGACTAAACAAAACGGACATCATGAAAATATAGGATATATTTCGCAATTAAAATGTTATCAATGTTATCAGAACATTTTATCCTGTTTTATAGCATTTTTCTGTGGAAAAAAATGACCACCTTAAATTTTCTTTCCAGTCAGGAAATAATTTGGCAATCACGCGACATTAAGCAGGGTCACAGACATGATGCAGGCCGTCTATCAGGTGATAAGTACTGTACTTAAAACAAGTTATTGGGAAGCGGTAAACAATGAGTTGTAGGAAATGAAGCTAATAAGATTTCTTGCGCAAATTTGTTCCTGAGAAACGAGTACTTGGTTGCAAGCGGGAGACGGTGGCTCAGTGGTTAGAGTGTTTGCCCATGGACTGGAATTCAACCGGAATTTCGCGGGTTTGCATCCCACTGAGTGCACATATAGGGGCCTTGGACAAGACACCAAATCCCCTGTTTCTCTCACCATTGGTGCCGTCGTGGGCAGCCTGCTGTGGTGTAGGAGTGCAGCACACAAATTTTCCCGATGAGGGATGAATAGAGTGAGTAAAAAGTAGATTTTTTGTTTGAAATCTCATGGATTTTTTTTTTGCATTTATTTGTGTAAATACTTTGTGTTTTTGGTCTTTTAAATGATACAATGTCATTTATTTTATATTCATATTTTGTTTAAGTGTTGAGAAAACCAGCCGCCACGTTGTATCTGAAGGTAGAAAACTTCAGGAAAGAGTAGAGGGTGGGATTAAACAAGTGGTAAAACTTCATCCCACTTGTGTTTAAACAGTTTTGTTATTTTGTTGTTGAAAATAACATCGTTCAAATAAAAAACTTCATCAAGTTTTTCTGTTGACAAATCTCAATGGAACAGCTGGAGAGTTGTTCTTCACGGTGAGAGGATGACAAACTTCAACCGAGTCCGAATCCAGATGCTTATCCTGGTCGCCAAAAAAAATAGTACTTCTTGTTCTGCAGAACTGACCTCCAACTCACCAGGTTACGGTTTGGTGACTACAGAAACAGCATGTTTCTGAAGTTTATAATCTTCAGCTCTGTCACTACCACATCAATGAGTCTGAAGTATTTTTTGAGGTAAAGGGCCTCAGATCCAGTCCTGGAGGGCCGGTGTCCTGACGGTTTCCATTTTGTTTCTGGTTCAATACAGTTGTTGCACATAAAGTGAAATCAACAGCCGGTAAAATTTGGCTTATTGACTCAATAACTTGGATCAGGTGTGTAGATGCCAGAACACATGGAAAACCTTCAGGGCACCGGTCCTCGAGGAATGGAGTTGAGATTCCTGGTCTTCCACTTTTCTTCCCAGAGCTGCGATCCCCTGTCTTTCTTCTCCATACAAGCACGTAACTCCGTTATTTTCTCCACTAACTGTAGAACTGTAGGTTACGTAGATAAGAGTCTGGTTACAACACAGCTTCTTCTTAGAGACCTTCTAAGAACTGAAAAAGAAATCAATCCATTCATCTATCACCTTTTCTTTATTGAGGTCAGGTCACTGTGGCAACGGACAAAAAGGAGCTTTCCCAGCATGCTCCTTCCCTTTGACACTTTCCCGTTTCTCATGGAGGAGTCTGACAAAGCTGGATCTCAAAATTAATCCTTCATCAGACCACTAGGTCGCTTCCAGGAATCTCCCAGAAGGATGTGCTTGGAAACAAACTCAGATTGACGCAGGTTGTCTTTGTCTTAAATCTTATTGGTCCATCATGAAGGAGAACCAGTGGTTCTTGACCTTCAAATTGAATTCAGATTATAACAAATGAGGATGTTTTATTTGATGTATAATATATTTAAGAATTTGGATATATATTTAAGAATCACAGGATCATCACAAGTCCTTTTGAATTACTCTGCACATTATCACAAAGTCAAATTTCACTGAAGATTTAAACTGAACAAAAACTGTCTTTAGAACAATAAAAACATTAACTTCTTCATAAGCTCCATCTTCCCTGCATCCGGTTGGAAATAGCACACCCAAAGACAAGTTTTCACCGGAGAAGTCAGAATAATCCAGTCTGTGCAGGAAGCTGAAATGTGAGATATCATTGAAGTAGTCTCAGACTGATATGTTCTGGGAAATCTACCTGGAACATAACAGATCGACGTGATCGCTTTCTCCTCAGAGAACAGCATGTTACTATTGGCCAAAAGCCAGTCAAGTTCAAAGCCCGGGGTAAAGTTAAGTTTGATAATGAATGCTATCCACGGTAGCGCAGTGGATAGCACTGTGCCCTTAAAGCAAGTAGGTCAGGTATTGGGTATATGTATACTTGGGGGAGTTTGGTGGAGTTTGTATACTTTTATACAGTACAAGTATAATTTATACTTGGGTCGGTGAGAAAACATCTCAAGAACACATACCGAGGACAAGGTGTAGTCTAAAGCAAGGGTGCCCAACCTTTTTTGTCTCAAGATCTACTTTACAAATATCAAACCTCCTGAGATCTACCAGTCCCATGTTACATCGCAAACCCCACAGATCGTTTCCAGCCTGCTGCAACTACCCCTACAACACGATTTGTTACATCCGCACACGCACACACTCACAGCGCATGGGAGAGGGAGGGGCCACAGCAGCACTGCGGGATGCTTATTGATTCCAGGCTTAATAACGTGATTTCACATCACAGACTCCAAAAATCTCTAGTAATAGCAGAAAAGCCACTAGATTGACACTTTTTTTTTTTTTTTTTTTTACTTTTTTTCAATGCCATGCGATCTACCCATAATGCCTTTGCGATCGACCAGTCGATCGCGATCGACGTAATGGGCACCCCTAGTCAAAAGGATGACAAAAGACAACCTAGTAATGGAACAAAGACAAGACACGCATCATTTACGGAAGGAAGGGAGAAAAAATGAGACACGCGTGGTGCACATTATGAAGGGAACTGGCAATCACCAGAACAAATGAAAAGGGAGAACACGGAAGGGGAAGTTGAGACACGTGGAATGAGAAGGAGGTCAGTGTTTCAAAATAAAACAAGAAGCAACCCTAAATAACAACAAAATCACTGGTAAAAACCCGAAACCCTCAGCAGACGTTAAAGTGACCCCATGTTTGTTTGGTTTACCTCAAGGAAAGAAATGATCCAAAGCTCACAGTTCTGTTTTTATGTTTATTCTTGTAGTTTAAACTTTGTTTGGGTGGTTTCTGAATCTTGGAAGTCCATTGGCTGTGTTTTTGCCTTCATGTTGTTATGCTGCATGACCGTATCCCTGCTTCTAAACTGTCTCCAAACATCTTCAATTGACGGTACTTGGTGTACTTATGACTAATGAGTTTGAAAAATTGAACCAGATTCTATTTTTAAAGTCTTTACATGTAAAGTTATTTGTTTTTATCACACTATTCCATACGATTGAGGAAAAAGAAGGTAAACGTTAAAAAAGATGAAGGACCTGCCTTCATTGACAGCAGGTATTTTTGAAGAAGATCCTCATGGATTTTCTCCATGAGCGGTTGTCAAACATTTTATGCCACAGCATCAAGATGACACATGTTGACATTTGCGTGCAAATGCATGCATTTTTTTCTAGCAGACATCTTGTTGCCAAGTTTAGAAGCTCTCATCCCGCTGGTTTCTCTGATCAGTGTGGAAAATAGAAAATGTGTGAACACAGGAAGTGATAAAGATATTTGGGGAATCAAATAAAATGATTCTCAATTAGTGAAAATGTTCTTGAAAGAATAGAAGCAACAATTAAAGATGTATTCAGAAAACAACTAAGCAGCTAAATTTGAGCCTATTTGGTTTGTGTTTGTTAGCATAGGATTAAAGTAAGTCTAGATTAGTAGTAGCACCAGTCAGTGATCACCTGTAATCGATTCTATACAGACTCAGATTGTCTCCAAGCAGCCTCGTGTTATTTAACACTCAGTGTGCAAGTGTATGCACGCGTGTGTGTGTGGATACAACCTGCCTGAGCTCTTGTTTCAGTCGATGTGTCGAGTGGATTTGTGTTTATTTGAGCCTTCAGTCGATACTCCTGTTTGTCTGGGTGTGTGTGTAGAGATGAAATCCAGCTCACAAAGTCATTATCACATACACACACATACATACTTTTACACACACACAGATTCACTGCCAGGCTGGCAGCACTCACGTATTTTCACATGCCGCTTCTTCTCCAAATCAGCTGTCACGTCCGATTGGAGCTGAAGCAAAGAGACAGCAGGAGGAAAATTCTGGCATCTGTCGGAGTCCGTGAGCTCAGTCTGCTGCTCATGGTAAAAATTTTGTTTTATTTTTTCAACTTTTGGTAAAAATTTGTAGGGTTTTTTTGTAGTAAAGCTTGAAAATAAGTTTTATCTGCATCAGTCAGTCTTTAAATACCATGTCATCAAAAAGGACAGTTGTTGAAGTGTTTCTTATACCCCTAAAAACGCTTAGGGATTAAAATGTAAATCGAAACAAAAAAGTTAGGAAAGTAATCAAACTATTCAGAGTGAAACATCGTGAATATGTCAAATAGTGACTGTAGATGTTTCATAACTGAGAATTTTCAACTGAAAGTCTTGTAAAAAGTTGGAAAGAAAGCTTAAAAATCAAAGTGATTGGTATTTACAAAAATCACCCAAAAAGAACGATTCAGCGGCACATTAAGGATCATGTAAAAACTGGCATGATGTGACCAATCGTTTAAGAGAACAGAACTTTTGAGACAAAAATATAGACATATGTTCATCAGACTGTGAACTGGACCTGAAGATTTTGGTATAAATTAAAAGTATTCCCTCAGTCTACTTTAGGGGCATGAAACACATTTCAATTCAAGGACAAAACAATGTCCAAGAGTGTCAGATTGAGAAAAATGCAACATAATATTCTATTAATATTCTATTAATTAATTTCTTATGTAATATTAATAATTATTTGTTTTTTCACATCATTAACATAGAACGTTGAAAATAATGTAACTCATTATTTTAATCTTGATGGACTTTATGGTGAAAATGTTTTCACACATTTATATATTGTGCAATTATTTTAACTAAAAACTGTGTATTTTTGTTTAAAAATGGAAGCAAAAGTAAAGAAATGGGGATGAATTATTTCAAGTATTTTTCTCAGCCTCATCTTGATTTTAAGAATTTCCTCTCAGAGGCCAAAGTGGACACTCAGATGGGCTCATTTCCGTCCTTGGGCTTTATGTTTGACACCCTTGATCTATAGCGTATGATATCAGCAGTTGATCTTCAGAATATGGAAAAATCTTCATAAATTTAAGGCAAATCTTACAGTCATGACTGAATGCCTTAATCATATGGTACTAAAGCAGTTGGTGAAAAATGGACACGATTCTCAATCAGAAATTCCCCCATTGATTCAGATGGACTTCCAGGAACTGCTGTCTGTGCTACTAATCCCACTAATGCTACAGAGGAGCATTAGTGGTTACAGGGTGGTCAGTTTCAACAACACAGTAAGATTCAGTCCATACCTTTCACATCAGTAGAAACATCTGAGGCATTATGTGTAGAACTTTAGATGTTTGCAAAAGCAGATGCTCTCATAGATTCTCAATGAATGACTTATTCGTCCTTCTTTTTTCCACGCATGGTGCATGCAGATAGTGTGTCCAGAACACCCGAGTTTTATCATTTTCTTTTCAAAACCTTCCGGGTGCTTGTCATTTAAAGCTAGATGATTGCTTTTTGTTCTCCAACCTCAAGGTGGTAATGCCGCAGCTTGTTTAAATGCACCCTTGAATTCCAGAAACATCTTCATCTCAACCAAATCTGAAATACAAGACCCCATTTTCCCCTCTTCTTCCTTTGTCATCCTTCAGTTTCAGATCCTACGGTTCCTGTGTTACTACACACAATCATAGTGTGCGTTAGTATTCTGTGGACATTATATTGTTCATGGGTGCATCACATATCTGAGGTGTGAGGTTATAAATTAGGTGTGTGGTGAAATGTGTGTGTTTTATCTCGGGCTGCAGCCAAATAGACGATGTGGATAAGGACACACTTCACAGTCTAGAGGACATCTTCCTGTGTGTATATGTGTGTGTGTGGGAAGGTCGACTCATCTCCAATCAGTTTACACACACGTATGAATACACGTCCTGGTTGTCATGGTAACAGTTTCCAGCAGCAGACTGAGGACAGGCTAATAACCGTTCAGTCTCTCTGACTTTCAGATTTTCAGTTAGTGAAACAGGAAGCAGGTTTAAAAGCTGTGATTTCCTCCGGCTGTCTGAACCTGAACGCCTCGCTGCTTCTTTCTCAGACTCCACTGACGGCTCTGCTTCTAATTTGTATGAATGGAGATGAGAGTTGCTGTTAAAAGACCAACTCTGGGATGCAATTTCAGGGAGAAGTCAAGTGTGCGTTGAGCAACATTTGGAGGTTTGTTAACTTCTACAAACTATAGCTTAAAATAATATAATACCCTAACCTGAGGGACCAAAACTTATTCTACCAACCCCATGGAGCGCAAAACTAACATCCCTATGGTACTGGCACATTTTGGTGCTCTCAGCCTCTGTGTTGAAGTCTAGTTTGGAGTTTATAGAGAGGAAGGTCTATAGCAAGGGTGCCAATTAGTTGATCGCTGTCTACTTGCAGCCCGCGCGGACTGATCCCAAGTCAACCACTAGGTGAGTAGAAAAAAAAAATGAAACAACAGGAAATGAGTGTTGCCAACTTAGCAACTTTGACGGTATTTTTAGTGAGTATTCAGACCCTCTAGCGACTCTTTTTTTAAAAAATGTGACAATCTAGCGGCATTTTGTTGTGTTGTAGGAGATTTTGGGAGCCGGTGATGTGAAAGCATGTTGTTAAGCCTGTTCTCAATGAGCAGCACCTCCTGATGCTGTGGTCCCACCCCCTCACACACAGAAAATGTCTCTGTGTGTGTTTTAGAGAGGAGAATTTGAGTGTGTGCGCAAGTGTGTATGTTTGAGAAACAGAGAGGTGCGTGTGTTTGTGAGAGAGGAATTTGTCTGCGCGTGTGTGTGTTTGAGAGAGGGTTAACTTCCAGGGTTTGTGATGTGATGTCTGATGGTTGCGTGACAACAACAAAACATGTTGTAAGGGTTGTTTTTACTGCAGGCTGGAAATGATCTGTCGGTGTTTGCAATTTTCACACTGAACTGATAGATCTCAGGAGGTTTGCAACTTGAAAAGTAGCTCTTGGGACAAAAAAGTTTGGTCACCTGTAGTCTACACATAAGTAACAGTGTGATTTTAATTCAAGTCCAGACAAACACCCCAATAATCTCTGCAGGGTTCTGAAAGACTAATGGCATCTCGCCCAAACCAGTCTAAAACTTCTTCTAATTTACTAGAACATCCTCTATCGATGACCAATGAATCTTGATCGAAATGTCATCGATTTAACACAAATCCACACGCTTATTATAGAATATTTCTTAACCTTATGCACCAAAAAGTCTGAAATATTAATCACCTGTGAGGCTGATTTGTCATAGCAACATTGTACATAGTAAAACAGTCAAATGTCCTTTACCAAAGATCCATTATGTAAACACCACAACGTGATGGAGGAATCTGCAGAGACCTGAGTTGGCAAAGGAGCAAGTTTATTTTAAACATGGGCTGATAACAACCATTTACGTATGACATGTCCTTCACAGATATTTACCAGACTATGAAACTGCTTTAAGAAAGATTATTTAGAAACTTGAACTTATCTAAAAAAATGCAAACCCCTGTATCTCAGATACTGAGGAACATGTCAACCTGACATAGATAAGACAATCATGTATTTTTTTTTCAACCGTACTATATTGATTCCTCAATGGGGAAATTACTTTTGCTGGATTTCACTGCAGCAGGCAGCCACGACGGCACCAACGGTGGGATTGAGTAGAGGTTAGGTGTCTGTGCCAGGGACACTTGGGCACGGGCTCAGTGGGAATCGGGAGTTGCCTGGTCCAAGGACGTACATTCTACCACTGAGCCATTGCCTCCTCTCTCTTTTAGCCTGAATACTAGTTTCCCTCCACAAAGGCAATGCTTGTTACTTTGAAAAACAAACAAATAAAAACAAGTGAGCTTATTGTACTTTCCAATTACTCTTGGTGTCAAATGCAAGTTTTTTTGTTTTTTTTTTATTGTTTTGTCAAAATAATTTAACAAGCCTAAATCCTGGGCTTTTGCAAATAAAAAATGCCAACAATTACACCACAAAGTCAGTTGATTACTGTGATAGAGACAGCCTCTGGCCATGTTTGAGGTTTGGAACTGTGGGTGGAGTCTAGTGTTACATCAATTCATCCATCTACATTCAAAATTCAAAAGTTTGTCCAAACCAAGTCCTAATCATTTCTGCTCTAACACATCCCATTCACTCCTGATCATTAGTGATGAACTACAGAAGATGATCTAAAATCTAAACAGCATACTAATGTGAGGAAACCAGAAAGAAAACATAAAAAAACACATTATGGGACAAAATTTCTAAAACATACAAGACTTTGACACAGTGAGACCATATGTGTTTTCCATCAAGAACAAAAAATCCAATTTAGCCCCTTTTTATGGCTCAGTTTGAGCCTAAAAGCAGCAGCTAATCAGTAAAACATTTCAAACTGGGTGGTATAGCTGACCTGCTGTTTGCTGCTCTGAAGTGGAGGCCTGCGGCGTCTTTTGGGTCAGCAGGTGTTTCTTACTGCGAGCTAATGAAGGGTCAGGAGGTTACATGTTATGCAATCACATGAGGGAATGCAAAAACATGATGAGTCTGACTTGTCGTGGGAACAGAGCTGAGGAAAGCTTATGGGAAGCTCTATGAGGACCCACTTCTAGACAGGAAGTTCTTATCGCACAGACAGGAAGCAGCAGAAACCCTATCAGTTGCTGATCTGTTCATGTCTCAATGATGAGCGTTCGTGCGGTAATGAAGACAAATGTCCTCACAGGATGGAGGATGAGAACATAACAGATCCAACCTCTTGAGAAGAGCAACACAAGACTAGAAGATGTTTAACTGTGACTGAGGTTTCTTCCAAAGTAATTTTCCCAACGTTTCTAACTTAAGTCTTAAAACCCATTGAGACAGGGTCAGGTACCCACATGATCCTGTTTATGAGTCTCTCTGGACTGGTAGACATGATCACCAGCAAATAATTGGAGATGAGACATTGCTTCAAACACTTCCAATTAAACAAACTCTTTGTTTTTTTTCCCTAGTGTGTCAGACTGAATAAATTGTGCCGTTTTAATAAAATATTATTATGCCACCCTTGCATGTTTCTAGCTCCCTCCTTGTTTTCTGTCGATAAGCCGTCAGTGCTGCAGACAGCTGAGCAGTAATTCTCCACCATGATGGATACACTCTGCAGCCATGCTGAGGCCATTAAGGAACAGTTGTTAGCAGAGCTCATAAACAAGCTCTTCAGCTCCGGCCTGTTAAAGCTGCAGCTGAAGAATCCACCCAAAGGAGCCAATCAAAGTCAGCGGAGAGCAATCTGAATCTGTTAACTAGCACAGGGGCTAATTAATGATTGAACCAGCTAACAGTCACAATTACATGACGGTCAGAGACTGATGCGTGTTGCACATGTTTTAATAAGCCTTCCTTTTCTCATCTCCAAACCTTCATCTGATCTCTAAATAATGAAGGCTTGACTATGTCTCCACAGTTGGTACCCTAGACAACTGAAACACACAGTCATTCCTCATACGGGGTTACTGGTACTATCAGCAGTTTGTTTTGAGCAGGGATGCTGTACTTAACATCACCATGGCAACATCAGCTGCCGCTCCGAGTTCACAGCTGAGGGACGTCAGCTGCTCTTATCTCTGCCTTGTTTACACACACTTTGACAGATCCAGATTAAACTGTGCAGCAGCCAGAAAGAGACAACAGAATTTCTGTCATCCTGTCACATTTTTTCACCTCTCCACTCGTAATTCAGATTTCTATGCATATATTACTCACTACAGGACACAGGTGGCCAATAACACAACTCTGCTGAACTGTCAGTTGACCTGCCAATAGTTTTGTAAGATTCAGTTGGTTAAATGGGGATGCTCGTCGATGGTATAAATATTTCAGGCATTTTATATTCAGTTTAGGAGGATTCCAATCTAGCCTCAACAATGTAGTGTTCGTTTAAGCCCCAATCCCATGGTAGACGCATTATCCAGTCTACATAGTAGCTATGAAATGTGTGTTTAGTGGCTTAGCTTTACATGCAAATAAGTTTCAAAAGTTGCTTAAGTTAACAACTGTATTTAGTTTACACCAGTGTTGTTCAACCTTTTTATGTCAAGGTACATTTTCCATCAAAAAAAAAAAAACTTTAGGCACACCAACAACCAAAAATGAAAGTTTTGTACCATGTATGCCATAACATGTTTAGTTCCAGACAATGAGCCTTTCAGAAGATTTGCCCAAAATGCAAGAGAAACTTTTTCCTCTTTAATGTCTTGCAGAAAATGTAAGATTTAATGAAAATCTGCCATTTTTCTGCTTTGAAATATGTTCTAAATTTTCTCATAATGTCTCAAAAACATGAAAAAATACAATCCACTAAGTGGGGTAGTTTTTGAAATGGATAGACTGCAGTATGCAACAAAACAGTGAAGAAGAGTGGGTTGCTATGGTTCCAGTTAACAACCTATCCCAGGTCCATCCTGTCTGTCTCTAAATATAATGACTAGATCTTATATTGATAAACATAAATAAATACACTTTAATCCTTTTTTTTACACAAACACTATGTGATCAAACAAATCAATCTTAGGGGGCTGACAGTAGATCCCGATCCCTGTGTGACATGAAATATAATCATTTCTCACGGCTCACCTGGCGATCTGGTTGAAAAAGGCTGATATACCATCATAGCTGTGCGTTACCCCATCCAGTGAAAAGGACAGTTACATTCAGTCACCTAATGCAACACAGTTGACTCGAAATTATTTTAAAAATGGTCAATTTCTCTAAGAGCTAATGTTAAAGTTGCGTTCCGACTATAGGTTTTGATTTCTATTTTATCATCCAAACACTAATTCATAACTGGTTTGAAGGGGTAGCAATCTCTTTCCAACTGGCTAGCAGGTGAGAGGCGGGGCACATCCTGTTCAGGTCGCTAGACGGTGACAAAGTTTAAAAGTGTTGTGGAAAATAATCAGTGAGAATAAGCCAAACAGTCAAGTGTTCTTTACCAGAAATTTATCATGAAAACACTGTGAAACCAGTGGAGGAATCTGCAGACACCCCAGTTGTCCAAGGAGCAATTTTACTTTATACATGCAGATAACAACCTCTTGCATGTTACCTGACCATCACATATATTCACCAGACTATGAAACACATTGGTGTCTGCTAAAGAAAGATTATTAGGAGATTGTTAGGAATCTTGTGCTTGACCCAAGAGATGTAAATTTTCTACATCAGATACTAAAGAACAGGCCACCCTGACATAAAGTTAAGACAATCTTGCGTCTTGTGATCTGAAACCTCTATATCCCCTCCTTTTTGATCCTCTATGGATCAACTAGTACAGGCATCTGACAAAATCACAAAAATGTAATATTATCAGTAAATCATTTTCTAAATCATGGTATAATAACAATAAAAGAGGGGGGGACCCAATAATCATAAAAAATTTGATCATAAACCCACCACTATGTTGACAGAAGACCTCCATTCCAACTGTTATGTGAAAAAATAAAACAAAGCCACGCCCTGTCAGAGTTTACTTCTTTCAGAAAACTATTATTACTGCACTTTTAAAGATCAATCAGACACAGCCAAAGATCAACAGGTGATGAGAAACTTAAAAAATAAAAGAAATAATACTCAGCTCAGGTGAAATGAGACCGATAAGATGTTCATGATGAATAGTGACACCAAAATCTAATTTGGTTTATGATGAAAGAAAATTAGTAGCATTTGTCTTCTAATCCGTCCATCCCTAACGCGGTTATAGCAGTGCCAGACCCTGTCCCGGCTGATGCAAGGCGAGAGGCAGGGTACATCCTGACCAGGTCGCCAGTCTGTCGTGGGGCCACACACGCAATCATCCAAACACACATTCTATCCTACGGGCAATTTATTGCAGCCAATCAACCTGGCATGCATGTTTTTGGAGGGTGGGAGGAAACCAGAGTACCTGGAGTAAACTCACGCATACAAGAGGGAGAACATACAAACTCCACACAGAAAAGCCAATGTTTCAAGCCTCGTCCCCACCAGGGATTCAAACCACAATCTTCTTGCTGTGAGGCTAAGGTGCTATCCACTGTGTCATCGTGCCGCCCAAAATTAGTAGCATGAAAAACTAAAAATTTTATTGTCTCAGTATTGACATTTCTCTAAAGCAGGTTTTTCAACCAGTGTTCCGCGGCCCAGTAGTGTGCAATGAGAGATCGTCAAGTGAGCCACAGAAAATGATCTGATTACACCTACTACGTCGATCACGATCTACCTGTAGCTCCGAACCATTGTTTAGGTCAATTTCACAGTGTTTGTGATTCCAAAATGGATCAAACGTATTTATTTATCATAGGTTGTTTACTGTAACCATGGCAACCACTCCAGCATCTTTGCTGGTGGTGTGCCTCCAGATTTTTTTACATTAAAAAATGTAGCTTGGCTTAATAAAGGTTGAAAAACACTGCTCTGCAGGAATCCAGGACAGACTAATTGTGGGTTTGTTCTTAAAGAAAAGAATCATAATTTTTTTGCTTGAAACTAAATTCTAATCCCTGACTGACAAGTTTGTGGTAAATGTTTTACTTGCCAGTAAATGATTAATTCATGTTGAACACATTTAGTGATCATTAGAGAAGCAGCTTTAACCAGAGGCTTGCTGCGTGTTCTTTTGGTGTAATACATGCGTATCCATGTGCAGATCACGCTGGGACAAAGCCCGGTGAGGCAGAGACGTGCAGCAGCCAACGCCGAGTTTAATACACTCAGTAAATAATTGATGTCACACCATGCAGCTGTCAGCACACACACTGCTGAGCTGGCAGAATTTTAAATAACAGCTTTCAATGTTTCATTGATGTAAACACCTATTTAACATGATGTGGAGAAATTTACGTAAAAACAGAAACGTCGTGGACCTCTCAGAGAAACAGCAACCTTCAGTATTCATCACCGTGCGGACACAGAGATGTGTGTAGACGTAGAATCCAAAATCATACACACAACTTGTCAGCAGAGCGATGCTTCAGGCCGAAGGTTGCAGATTGTGGTTTGTCGAAACTCCCAAGCACTTGACCTGCCGCTGACCCTGCAGCCTGCTGGTCAATGTGCAGCAGTTCCCAAGGTGGTGCTTTTACACACCTCTCACCTTTTCCCTCCTCCTCCATACCAACCAGATAACTCTCATGTGTCCTAATTAAACCACACGATCCATTACATTACACGAACCAAAAAAAAAGTCACTCAGCATGCAATAATAAATATAAAAATAGAATGATTTCTTATCTCTAGATTACACCTAGTTGTGTGTGTGTGTGTGTGTGTGTGTGTGTGTGTGTGTGTGTGTGTGTGTGTGTGTGTGTGTGTGTGTGTGTGTGTGTGTGTGTGTGTGTGTGTGTGTGTGTGTGTGTGTGTGTGTGTGTGTGTGTGTGTGTGTGTGTGTGTGTGTGTGAAAATTTGGGTCAGGTCGGGCTTGGGTTCGGTATTAAGATCTTACCTCTATTCCAGATACTTGTTCTGAATGAAAAACAGTCCTTCTAAAAGTTGTGATCCTCCCCACTTCTGGCACCTTTTCTCCCTCCTGACCAAACCAAATGCCTCACACCTGGTCCTTTTTGCCTCTCCCAAATGCTTGCACCTGCGTCTCGTCTTCACCCTTGTTATTTAAGTCATTATGTACTTCACTCCATTGTCAGGTTGTCTGCTAATCTGCTGTGTCATGATAGTGGTCCATCATGTCTCGGCCTTCTATGTTGGCACTTTAGCCTCCTGTTTCCTTTTGTTGGGCTATCCTACCTGTCTGATCCCTTCCTCCCACCCCTTCCTTCTTCTTCTTTCGGCATTTCCCTTCTCTAATCCTCTTTGGCCTTACTCTAGGCCTCTTTCCTGGTGGATCCAAATCCAGCATCCTTCTTCCGATGTACTCTCTCTCTCCTCTGCACATGTCCAAACCATCTCAGTCTGGCCTCTCTGACTTTATACCCAAAACCTCTAACATGTGCTGTTCCCCTGATGTACTCTTTTCTAATCCTGTCCATCCTGGTCACTCCCAGAGAGAGCCTCAGCATCTTCATCTCTATTACCTCCATCTCTGTTTGTTGTCTTTTTCCCAGTGTACTGTTTCTAGACCAAACAGCATGGCCGGTCTCGCCATGGTTTTGTACCCCTTCCTAACTACAATAAACTTAAAAGATTTTCATGCGTCTGGGTTCTTCATCTCCACCTCATGACACTAAAACCTCCATGTAGTTTTTAGCATTTAGGGAGCTTTGCGCCTGTAGAAGCTACCCACACCCTGGCTTCTTAAATTAAATCCAAAAGCAACTAATTTGTTCCAATAAAAAAGTAGGTTCAAAATTTGACGTCTCTTATGTTTTTGTGGGAGTAAATTCCATCTCAATTGCCTGCTTCAAAAATGAAAACCAACCAAGTTAATTCCCATTTAAATATAACAATAAAATTGGTGTTGTTTTGATATAAATATAAATCCTATAAACAGCTCCATATAAACTCTATTTAAAAACCAAGTTTAAAAAAACAATTTTGCAGTAAAACTTGAGTCAGAACTCTATCCTACACGTTTTTCTGTCTCAACACAGACTTCTTTGATGGAAGTCTTTTAGTTTACTGGAAACTTTCTAAAATCTCACCTCGATGTTTTTTTTTTCCCTCTAGAGAACGTAAACAGAGTGTCTGTCGGAATGTTTCTGACAGCGAATCGGAACCCTGAGAGTGACAACATTTTATTAAATAAAGCATCATCTATGTCACTTTTCAGAGTGAAAGCTAAAATATTTTCACATATCAAGGATGGAAAGTACTTTGAGGGGTTTTATTCATCTGTTCAACTCACTTGAGATTTGTTTGTCTGTTTGTTGTTGTTTCTTTTTTATAAATGCGCAAAAAAATTGACGTAATTTTTAGATTTATCTGGGAAAAAAAACATATATAAACAGTTTTAATTTTTAACGGTAAGAAGAAAGAAGTAAAAACAACCACTGAAATAAAATCACAGTGAACAATCCTCAGATATCCTGAAGGGGTTTTAGAAAGTCCGTATATTTTGATGGCACCAAATATGCATGGCCATGTAAGATTAATAAAACATGTCTCCAGTCTCAGGATTTGTCGGCCCCAAAATGACTGTTGTGTGTGAATTAATAAAAATATATACAACATTGGAGAATTTGGCGAATGATGCTAAGTAAGAATAAAACAAAAAAGAGGGTCTGAGAACTTTGTGATCTTTCACATCCAAGTTTAAAGCTTTAAAAATATTGATTTTGTCCAGGAGGTTTTTATGTGTCTCTAAAAACTTTCGTTCCGTCTTCTAATTTGTCCATCAAAAACTACGTTGTGGGGGTTGCCTGAGCCTATCCTGGCTGATTCAAGGCAAGAGGCTAGATACACCCTGGACAGGTCGCCCATCTTTTGCAGGGGCCCCCCACACACAACCATTCACACATGCACTCATTCA
Organism: Neostethus bicornis; assembly: GCA_902685375.1. Taxonomy (NCBI): domain Eukaryota; kingdom Metazoa; phylum Chordata; class Actinopteri; order Atheriniformes; family Phallostethidae; genus Neostethus; species Neostethus bicornis. Next base: position 3,741,782 of record CACRXE010000076.1, on the reverse strand, counting down.
TAGAGGCAATTTTCATAGCAGCAAATCAACCTAACATGCATGTTTTTGGAGGGTGGGAGGAAAGTGGAGTACCGGGAGGAAACCCACACATACACTGGGAGAACATTCAAACACCTCACAAAAAGTCCAGTGTTTCAAGCCTCATCCTCATCTGGTTCTCGAACCCTGACCTTCTTGCTGTGAGGTCACTGTGCCTACCACCGCGCCATCGTGCTGCTATATCTCTACAAAACTGAATTTTGAAATTATTATAGTTGAAACTAAAATCTTACCCGAACATATTTATGGAAGACGGGTGGCTCAGTGAATTGGGCGACTGCCCTGTAACCGAAGGGTTGCCAATTCGATCCCCTGCCAGGAGTTCATGCCGAGGTGTCCTTGAGCAAGACACCAAACCCCTAATTGCTCCTGATGGTGGTATGTATCTTGCATGACAGCATCCCCATCAGGTGTGAATGGGTGAATGTGAGCTACACTGTAAAGCGCTTTGAGTGCCAACATAGGTGGAAAAAGCGCTATATAAGTAGAGTCCATTTACCATTACTTTTTTTTTTTTCATTCTTGGGACGAAATCATCACTGAGTTTAACATGTTTTTCTCCCTAAGTTTCACCCAGTACCAGTTTCTCTTAAGTAACGATTTTTTTTTTATTTCCGATGTGGTCCAGTCAACAAAGGAAGACCTAATCTGGATGATTATGTGCAGTTGCATGCCAGTTTAGTAAAGAATTTAATTTTAAAATTGGAAGCTGAGTGGAAAACAGATACTCACAGAAAAGCCAGATTCCAAAGTAATGTTCACTATTCAGTGATATACAACACCCAGAAAAAAATTGAACAAATTTATGAAAGTGTTTTTTAAAAAGCATACAGAACAACTTATGCCGCTAAATAGAACATAATGACCCAAAAATTGCATAAACTCCCCTCTAAAAAAACGAAGCGTTAAAAACCATCAACACTGCTGACATGAGAAACTATTTAGCAGATTTAAAATGCACAAACGAGCATCTGACGGTGACAACATGACACAAAAAACTGCTGCGGAGGCACAAAATACGAGCAAGAAAACAGAAAATGATGTGAACAGTGTGAAACCAAACAGCTGATAAAAATCCAACAAAAACAGAAACAGAGATGCTAAAATCACACAACAGTTACAAATTACTGACAGAAAAAAAAAACTCAGAATAAAAAGAAAACAGAGCAAAGCAACTTTAAAAATGGAAAATAACTGGAACGAGAAGCGGAAAAATGCAAAAGGTCGAAGACAAATTTGTAAAAATGTGTAAACTGATGAAAAACAATTGGAAACATGTGCAAACAGACATAAGTCCAAACAGAACATTGACACCTTCCTAGTCTCCAGATTTGTTACACAATTTCACAAAATCTGTCCGCTGACTCACAGCAGACTCAAAATGGACCAAAACATCAATCGATTCAACAGAAAATGATCTGGATGAAGATATTTTCTCCATTTTATGTTGCCTAAACTTGTTTTAAAGTCAGCTAGCCTTTTAACCCCACTAATACCCAGTGGTGGATGAAGTCCTCACTTTTCGTACTGAAGTAAAAAAGTACATATAATTAGGAAAAAAATAACACAAGGAAACGTACCGATGACAAATGTACTTAAGTAAAAGTACAAAAGTAATTGGTGTTAATTTTACTTTTTAGGTAAAAAGTAAAATTATTCGACCACAATTTAAATGTTATTTTTTGTACTGTAAGGTCACAGATAAATACTCTGTAATGATGGCTCAACTTTTATTTAAAAGTAGACACAACAAACAACGATCTTCTGACTCTTTTTCAACTTGTGCTATATTTGATGCTTGGTTTTTTTGGCGGTGAATGATTGCGGAAAATGTTTACTCTTGATTCTGATTGGTCTTCGATTCATTACTTCTTCTCCCTCTTGAAGACTGCAGGCGAGCAACTGCTCTCTCTACAGGTTGATTTTGGCGATGCGGCTTCAAGTTGCGATAAAAAAAAAAAAAAAAAAAGTACATTTTTCAAATTCCTGACCGAAAATGTAACAAAAAATGCAAAACAAAAAATGTAACAAAAAATGGGGGGAGACGGTGGCTCAGTGGTTAGAGCGTTCGCCCGCGGACCAGAAGTTAACCGGAAGTTTGCAGGTTTATATCCCACTCCTGACACCTGACCCCCCCGTTTCTCCCACCATTGGCAGCCTGCTGCGGTGTAGAGAAGCACACAAATTTCCCGGTCAGGGATTAATAAAAAAAAAAAAACCACACTTTTAAAAAAGTACAAAGTACAGATATTTGCTCCAAAATATAGTGAAGTAAAAGTAAAAAGTACAGGTCTCAAATTTTTACTTAAGTAAAGTACAGACACACATTTTTTTACTTAAGTACAGTAACGAAGTACATTTACTTTCTTATGTTCCACCACTGCTAAGACCTAACAGTACACTCATACTAGTTTTTAGCAATACTTGTCCTGTTCTTGGTGTGGCTTCTCCATTCATAAGGAAGAAATGAACGACCGGGTTGGCAGATCAAACTGAATGGTGTGTGTTACACAGGATGTAGAAGTAGGAACACTCAATACCATACAGTACACACCCGACTACACCCCTGGTTGGAGGATACAGCTGGAGAACAAGAGATGCTCCACATTACCAGGGGACCTCACAGTTATAGGAAAGCAGGAGGGGTGTGTGTGCATGGTGTGTGCATGGTGGCGTTCAGCCTAAGTAAAGGGAGTCTGTACCAAACACACACACTTGCGGAGCTCAAGTGTCTTAGACAAGGCAGAAGTGTTTCCCCTGCTTAAAGCACTGAATGCTCATGTGTCTGCGTATGTGTGTGTGCTTTTTTTAATCCTCTCAAGTCTATCAGACACTTTAACAGCCAGCTGCTTCCAGATGTTAGAAACACAAGTAGGAGAGTCTATAAACGCTTGTATCAAACTTGTGGGGTGTGTAGTTCAGCGTGTAAAGAGAAACCGATCTGCTTCTTGTTTTTGTCTGATGGATCAGGTCACTATTGACACTAATTCATATTCATAAAGTCATGTTAGACTTCTTTTTTAACACTTTTTCTCTAGCTTTTACATCAAGTTCTGGTTTTCAAATTTAGTTTGGAGGCTTTAAAAAAAGGCAGAATATTTGACTGATTTTATTAAGGATAAATAACTTAAAAAAATGTGAACTCAATCACTGTTTCAGTAAAAATTAAACCACTAATCAAAGTTAAAAATTCAAGCAACTGGAAACACAGGAATAATTGTTTCCAAATGTCCCCAAAGTCACCAAAATACAAGGATACTCAAGAACAGACACACACACTTTTCCCATCGCCACTGAATGGAAACTTTCCCATCTCTTTGAGATCTGTGTGTTTAGGGGCATTGGGGTCTGACAGTGGAAAGGCTACTTTGTAACCGTGGGAACAGACACATGACAGACATGGCACTCAACCGTTGGCATGGTAACAAGATTTTATCTTTGTTAGCCAATCGGCTTCTTTCCCAGAGGAGTGTGTGATGTAGAACTTTCTTTAGACAAGAATAAAAAATACCCCAGTTTCGACAGGGTCAAAAGACATCCTGGTGACACTTTCCCAAGTTCCTCAAAAGGTCCTAAACGTGGAAAGGGGGCATTTATGTCTTGGTTCTAATCCTAGATTAGGGGAAATGGGTGGGCCTTCAATCAAAAAGTCCTAGTGAGAAACGACATGTTTAGATTCCCCAATTTAATCCTATAAGGGCTCAAAAAGTCTGAGATGCATTCACTTCTTCACTGTTTACTGAGATCTATCTACGTGGAGACTATTGTTTTGCTCTCAAATCATCAAGATAAACTTTTTTCTTAAAGAAACCCTTTTCCAATAACTCAGAAATATTTTTTGCAGAAATGTTTAGGGCAGAAATTAATAGGTTAAAAACATTTAAGGAGGTGACAAATTTCAGACCTTTACAGAGATTTTAAAGGTCTTGTCTTCTGATAATTATTTTGCTAGGTGAAAAAAACCTTTAATTACCTCTGGTAGCAAGTATTCATTCATCTTCGGAACCACTTATCCCTGTCAGGGTCATGGGCGTGCACCAGGTCCATTTTAATATAAAGGTTTTTTTTATGAACAAATTCTGCATAAAGCCTGTTATCAAAATCAAACTTTTTTTTTTCTTTTTTGTACTGGAGCTGAATTTACAGGCAATAAAATTTTCTGTTGATTCAGGTTTAGTTATTTCCAAGCTTGGATTAAGAGCTGAACAATCATGCCTATAATTGGGTCCATAGCTTGAATTTAGACCGGAATTGAGCCCAGATTAAGATTTGAAGGGGCTGGTCTTGAAATGAACAGCCCTGTGCTTGAATTTTTATGTTTAAGCATTTGAGAAAAATCTGAACTAAGTCTAGATTTGGTTCCATATTCACTTGTAATGTGAGGTTTGATTTAGACCTGGCCCGTGTCCAACTGGTGTCAACCTTCTGCTTTGTGATAATCAGCACTGACCATCAGCTCTGAGGCCAGCAGTGTAATTCTGATAAGCACCCTCGCTTCCTCACTAATATGATTTAATTAGATTTGATGTGGATGTAATGAGGGAGTTCTGTTGTGATTATGGGTTCATTTTCTGACTAACTGAACAGAAACCCATTCTGGGCACAAATTTGCGTCCAGGCTGGTAAAACATCAAATATTAGAAGAGGATTTTCTTCATGTGCTCATCAGACCAGGAGAAATGCCTAATTAGAAGGTCAATTACAAGAAATCCGAACATCAGTCGGTCAAAATAGAAAAATCCCAGTTGAAAATGTTTAAAAACAAACTCATAGTTTTTATTATTTATTAATGCAGACATGAGGGCCCTAGTTTCCTTCTCCACCAGCCCCTCCCCTCTGTCTGGGTGCAGGAGGTGACCAGAGTCAGGTAGCAGCTCGTGAATGAGGGCGTCTGTGGAAAAAGACTTGAGTGGCCTCCAGCACAAAGAGGGCATTTAGAGAGCGAGGGGCCACATCTGGAGGGAGGCTAAAATACCGTCCAATTAACCACAACACCTTACCTTCAGCAGGGCATGGCGGGGAGGGGCTCATTATCAGGTTACACTCTTCCAGACTGAACTTTCACCCTTTATTAGAATGTTTCAGGATCAGGTTCCAAGACCTCCGGCTCATCCCCGTCTACATGTTTCTTATCAGGCATCAATTCTTTATGCTGACTGTTATTTAAAACTGTTCAAACTTTTTTAAGATGTCAGATAATAAAGCCTTCAGTTCTCAGATTTCACCTCAACTTGTTTAAAAGCTTTATGTTAAACAGCTGAAATGATACAATTACATTGTGTTTTAGCATCTTGCTTCATTTTCTGTTTAAATCTTCCGAATCATTTGAGTTAAGAAATTGTTTTTATGTATTTTTTTTAACATTTATTTTATCTTTTTGCAAAACAGCACATGAAATCCTAATGTTTCACATTTGGTTTGATCAGCTTCATTTGCTAACACGCATCCATACGTTACATTTTGTCAAGAAAGCTTTTACCATTGCAGACATAAATCAATAAATTTATTCCTGCCTCACCTGTAATAAAAAAAACCCACACATATCATCTGATTCTACTTCTTGCAGGTTAATGCTCGGTGTCACAAAATCAACCGATCTCCACCATGACTGTGATTTGACCAACCTCCAATTAGGGCATCTTTGACATGTGAAGGAATATTTCTCATCCTGAACATTGAAACTTTCCTATGGAAATTTAAGAAATTTCCAAAAGGAAAAGAGGGATCCAACCTTTGTATTGTGATAACATTTATTCCAACCTCTTTTCTTGATCAATGTGTGAAATTCCAGATGTCCATGAACTCAATTCCCATTTTTTGTTGTTGCAGAACACTAACGATTTAGCCCTGCAACAGACTGGCAACCTGTTCAGGGTGTATCCTACCTCTTGTCTGGAATCAGCCGGAATAGGCTCCTGCACTCTCGGGAACGCCACGACAAATAAGCAGTTTAGAAGATTAAACAAAACTAATGATTCAGCAATTGAATCACATATAAGTAACAGTAGAGTTTGGTGACCAATGGTTAAGAGGAACCAGTGATCCTTACCCAAATGGAGAAAAGCCGAAACAGCTGCAGGTACAGCTAGAGGTTAAAACTCGTCTGATTCCTCCGCTCCTTCTGGCTAACCTCTTCCTTCAGGACACCAAAGTGGACTTGCTACATATGAGCCCAAGAGCTTTGCCAGACATGATAAACTGTACTGTCTTCACCAAAACTTGGCTAAACAGACTTAACCTTTGAGATAGATGGTTTGTAGAGATTCATGGGGGATCCTGAGCACTTTCTCAATCTCATTTTTCAGGCAAGTGGATAAGAAACATCTGGGGCAGACATCTGTCTATGTATCTTTTACTAATACGAATGTATAATATTCTCTTTCCTTCAGTCAGAGAATCTGATCTAAACATTAACCTGATCATGCAGGTCTCTGTGACATCAGCGTTTGTTTTTTTAGAATGTCTCATAAATTAACATCACTATCTGTGCAGATCTGTTCAAATCTCAGTTCACGTGCCAATAAAACCATATAAAGTGAGCTGAGCTGACAGAAAGATTTAAACACCTAATCTAATGAAAGTCAATCAGTCGCACACACGAGCTGCTTTTCCCCGCACGCTCTTATTATTCATTTACAGTAAATGAATGTGTGTGAACACACACTGTTTCTGGTAGACAGATGGCTCACTCTGTGTGAGGAAGCTGATCTGTTTCAGTTCTGAGACTCCCTGTCACCTCCTCATCCTCCACTCCAAATACGCCCCACATTGTATCTGCTCTCATCTCATTTTTGTTTTGTTGTGTTTACAGAGATTTTCTGCCGTCATTGATGAGATTTTCTCTCCCTCTGTCAACCAGTTTAGGACGTCTCAAATTAGTTTTCATCATCATAGAGAAGAAATGAACATTTAACTGTAACAAAAGATATGACAGTAAACTGAAGGTTCGGGTTCGAGTCCGGAAGTTGGGGCGAGGCTTGAAACACTTGCCTTTCTCTGGTTTCCTTCCAAAAATGGATGTAAGGTTTATTGGCCACAGTAAAATTGCCCCCAGGGATGAGTATGTGTGTGATGAGGCAACACATTGGCGACCTGTTCAGGGTATAATCCTGCCTCTCACCTGAAATCAACCGGATAGGCTCCGGCACTCCAGCAAACCTGTTAGGGATAAGCATTTAAATAACGTAACTTGAACCTTTTCTAAACACGGAGCAGAACAAAAGCTGCTAATCGATTTGACCAAGGTATTTATTTTAACAGAAAACATGATTGATCTTATTTATTTGAACTTGTTACAATCAGAGTTGGAACATATGCATATGAGCCGCATACTCACGAAAGAGTCAGATTGTGTTATATCAGCTGTGATTTAATCACATCTGAATCTCCAGATAGTGAATTTCATCCACATAAAATAAACATAGTGATTCAAAATGATTTGTTTTATTATTTTGAGGTCAAATTTTTTATTTCACATTCTCCCGAACTACATTTTTTCTTTATAATTTTATTCCAAATCTAACCAAATAATAAATTAGAATAAAGAAAGAAAACTTTTTCATCCAAGGTGAGCCTCGTTTCTCCTCTGAGTTTCTCCACTGGCTTATATTTCCAAGCCTCTCCAGGAACTTTGATCATGTGTCCGATCAGGACTCAAGAATTCTACATGCCACATATTGATCTGCATTAGGAATCTGGTGATATTGTAACAAGCTGGTCAGGGTAAGATCCTACTAAACACACATTCATACAAATGTTTTCAAGGGTGGTGAGTTTTCTTTAGATCAGGGACGAGGTCTGCCTCAAGTGGAAGAATTCCAATATCTTTTTAATGATTGCAGAAAGAATGGAGATCAATATGGTATCGGTAGGATGCCTGCTTTGATCTTTGTGGAAGAAGGAACTCAACTTGTAGGCAAAGGCTTTCAATTTAGAAGCTGATCTACATTCCTAGTTTCACCTATGGCCTCCAGCTGTGAGTGTTGACCCAGAGGATAAGATAACAAATGAAAACAAAAGCTCACATAGGAGGCACACAGGAGTTTCCTCTGAACTTTTTCTCAAACATAGGATAAAGAGCTCAATCATCTTGATGGGGCAAAGAGTAAAACTGCTGTTTCCTCATTCTTATAGATCAGAGGTGGTTTTTGGCTATCTGGTTACGATGCACCCATGATGTTTCCATGCTGAGGTATTCTGCTACATCCCACCAGCAGGAAGTCCCTGAAAAGATCCAGCACACATTGAAGGAGCTACATGTCCTGGCTGGCATGGAAGTGTTGTGATATTCCTCAGAAAGGATGGAATAAATGTGTCAAGTTAAACTGAAAAATTATAGATTTTTGTGCAGCACAACTAAACATAAAGCAGCATACTTGGTTCTGAACAAGTAGGCTTCCTGTCATGGGGGATATTTATGTATTCATTTTAAAAATACAGATATCCTCTCATTAACAACACGAGACTGCGGCAGCTTTGAACAAACACAGAGACAAGTCATGACATGAACAGACAAAATAAGTGATAATACTTTAATTAATCACGTATTTCAATTACACAAAAATGCAAGTAATTAAAAACTCAAAACAGGCAGCGACATGCCCAAATGTGTGCGGTTAGTGTGTGAGTGTGCGCCTGTTTAGCATGTTAATTGCTCAGAGACAGATGCTGTTCTTGAGGATGTTTGTCCTGGTTATAAATAGCATTGGGCAAGTCCCACAACAACCAGTAAACAATCTAATAAAACATTATGCAGCCATCTTCAATAAATGTGACATTTTTTCTGGTATGATTTTTTACAACACTAGTTTGAAGTTTGTACATTTTATTTTCTCCTTCTGAACAACTTATTCCCTAACAGAGCTGCGGGGATGTCAGAACCTATCCCAGCTGATTTCAGGCAAGAGGCAGGGTACACTCCGAACAGGTCGCCAGTCTCCGACGGGGTTACACACACAGACAGCATCCACATACACACTCATTCCTACGGGCAGTTTTATAGCAGCCAATTAACTTAACCCCATGTTTTTGAAGGATTGGAAGAAACTGGTGTACTTGGAGAACACCCACACACACATTGGGAGAACATGCAAACTCCACACAGAAAGACCAATGTTTCGAGCCTCGTCACTCCTCTGGGACTCAAGCCTTACCTTCTTGCTGTGAGGCCACTGTGCTAACCACTGTGCCACCGTGCCGCACCCAAGTTTAATAATTTCTTAGACAATATATGTAAATTTTATTAAGTATTCTTGGACTAAATGTCTACAGAGACAAAGCGGTATGTTTCAGGGTCATTACCGCTGTAGACATCTGACATCCAGCTGAGTAACAGAGACAGAGTGTCTTAAAATTAAACCCTCAGAACAAGAAGTCAAAAGTCAGTGCCTAAAAAGAAAGCCAAACTCCATCACACGCTGCAGGCGCTGGGTCACATGCTGTCCTCCTGATGCTTCAGAAACACTCAAGCCTGGTCAATCCCAGCCCCACGGCGCAGTTACACACAGAGCTAGTGTCTATACACACTCAGGAAATACAGCAAAGCTCCAAGGGCTCGGTCAGTGAAACGGTGGACTTGCTCGTGTAAAAGACTAGTGAACATCTACAGATGGAGAGAACTGTGGGGTTTCCCTGTTCCATACTGAAGAAATGCAATCCTGCTGTTTTAGATGCATCCCTTCTCCAACACACCTCCACACACTTGGCAACAACTTGTTCATGTGATTCAGGTGTGTAAAAAACAGAAATGTCACCAAAGCAGGAGGATAGTAAAACTCTAAGACTGGACTTGGACACTCCTGACCGAAAATCACTATAACACACTAATACCGGTGGAGCATTTCTAAAATTGTATCAGAGTTTCCCTTTTTAAGTAAGTATATGGAAATTATTTTAGAAGATAGACTTCTAAATGGCAGTTTCAAAATGGACCTTCTCATTAACCCGTTGACCCCATACAGCTAATGTATCATGATGTCAATGTGTTTAGTTGCATCTTCAAAGACGTTCAGCTTCAACTCTAATTTCTGATCATCTCCACTTAAGCAGCTTCCTTTTTTCTTCTTTTTTCCTCATCTGAGTTTTTCTTGTGTCCTTTAAGTCTCACTAAATCTGTTTTGTACATAATATGTTTGGACTTGTTTTGCTCCTTTATGGATTTTTTTTTTTACCCTGTACGTCTCCATGTTGGTGCCTTTTCTTCTCTATTCTTGTGACCTTTGTGGTTTTAAGCTCTCGGACTGTTTGGATTTGGAAACTGGACCTGTACGTATTCCCTTGTTGAGTCGACTATAAGAACCTCATTAACCTCACAGTTTGGATTCAGAACTCTATCCAGCTATCTCTACAGGATTCTTCAGACATCTCATTATACCGCTGCTACGTGAGGTCACCTCAAAGTAAAATCTTTGTCACTGAGAAATTCTTTTCTCTGTTTTTTATCTTTATAGAGGAACTAGCTCACATGGCATGATCCCTTCTTAAGACTTCTTGTTTTATGGGTTCACACTACTGATTGATGTTCTCTTTTCTTTAAAATTATTTTATAATTTTTTCAATTTAAAACGCTTTTGAAGACACACTTCAAACTGATCGTGGAGAAACATTTACTGTTTAGGTTTTAAACAAAGGGAAAGATCTGGAAATCCAAGTTAAAAACACTCTTTGTTCCCACACAGGTGCATAATTTTCTTTGTTTCTCATATTTTGTATCTTTAAATTTGTTTTATATAAAAAATTTTTTAGAAATCTATATTTAAAAATCTATATCAAAATGGCTTTATAGAAACTTTTCAATATCCATGTGGTTTTACTCCATTTACTTTTAGGAGTAAACATGTGAATCTGAACTAACAGTAAAATGACTATTTCAGAGTGGTTTGTTTGGTGGGTTTGTGCGAACAAAGACGAGGACAAACTCTGAAATCCTCCAGACTCTGAGTGCAATCCGATCTGCGGGAGCATTAATCAAATATTCATCAGCTCCTTTCACAGCATCTTCAACCCTCCAGGAAACTCGGCAACCCAAACAGCATGTGCAGCACCGGGCTTTACATCGCCTGTGTATGTCACGCTTGATTATCTAATTATGCTCCTTCATGAATGATAAAATAACGATGTGTCACTCATGGGAGATGAAAACTAACCAAAGATGTTTGAGAAGCAAACACGGGCTGCAGGTCAGACTCTGTAAATGTGCGCTGGAGAAATATGGGTCACACCTGTTTGGCAGATCATTATGCATAGCAGCTAATTTGGGATTTGCTGCGTAGGGGGCTCCGATTAACAGAGAGGAGAACTTTGCAAGTGCACTAAATACAATTAAACTATTTGCAAACCTGAGGAAGGGATTAACAATTTTATCTAATTAATGTTTATCTGGGATGATAACCTCAGATACACTGATGAAAGCATAATTTTTTACACGTCTTGTTCTGTGTCATCATAATCACTGATATAAGAAGAGGATGCAAAATTGATCACGCCACTGATTAACATGTAGAAACTGCTGACCCAAAATTTTACAAGTTGTAAATTAAAGTCTTTGTGTAGCAAGTATTAAACAAACTTTGATGTCATCAGTTCTATCTTCTCTAAAACTTTCTTTATTTTACTGATTTATGTGACATTGTTTTTCTAAGTTTGTTCCCCCGAACGGGCCCATAAAAATGTCTTGAGCCTTGTTCACGTAGAATCGGTTTTACCCCGGGACTTCTGATTTTAATGATCTTCAGCATTAACAGCAATTTTTATCCCATGCCAATCTGCTATACCTGGAAAAAATTTCCCTTAAAAATTACTTTCCAAATTCAGCTAATAAAAAAAAAATGCTTGAATGATTTCAGTAACAAATGAATATCTACTGTATGTCTGTGATTGGGCGGCACGGTGGCGCACTGGGTAGCACAGCTGCCTCACAGCAAGAAGGTCGTGGGTTCAAGTCCTGGGTGGGGACGAAGCTTAGAACACTGTCCTTTCTGTGTGGAGTTTGCATGTTCACCCTGTGTCTGCATGGGGTTACTCCGGTTTCCTCCAAAGACATGCATGCTATGTTGATTGGCCGGTGCCAAATTGCCCATAGGAATGAGTGTGTGTGTGTGGATGATTGCATGTGTGTGGCCCCGCTACAGACTGGCGACTTGTTCGAGGTGTACCCTGCCCTTTCCCTTAAATCAGCTGGGATGGGCTCCGGCACCCCCCGTAGCCCTCCATAAAGGATGGACGGACAAGAAGGTGATGTCTGTGATTCAAGTTGTCTTTGTAAAATATAGATATTTTTTAACCATTATGGACATTTCTTACACATTTTTAACACAAATTTTAAATTAAAAAAATGATATAACGGTAATTTTGAATGAGGTCGCAGATAGTGTTGACCTTGGTAGAGCAAATCTATTCAACAAAACTTGAAACATTATCATTCTGCCTGTCATAACGCTGGACAAAAGAAGATTTTAAAAAAACATAACTGATTTTCAAAATTTCTCTTCATTCAAGGAAAATGAACTATAAATTTTATTGCCATTTTTAAAAATGGCAATTATTCATAGAATAAACCAACTAGTGTTCCGCAGCACACTAGTGTACCATGAGAGATCGTCAGGTGTGACTTGGGAAATGATCCTATTTCTCCTAAATTGGTGATCGGGATCTACCAGTATCCCCCAAATATTGTTTTAATTTATCTCATGGTGTTTGTGTAAAAAATTTAGGTTGCGTTAAAAACCAAAAAAATGGTGAATTCTAATAAAATCTCACATTATTAGCAAGACATTCATCAGAATAACTTAAAAAAAAAGTCATTTTTAAGTTATGATTATCCAAAAGAAGAATCATAAAAGATGTCAAAATAGGTTTTGATGTGTTGATTTGATTCCTAATTAGAACACTTTGCTGGGAATCACTATATTGGTATTATAGGTGACTCTAGAGAGTTGTTTTTAACATTTTTGGTTGTTGGGGTGCCTCAAAATTTTTTCGATGGAAAAATGTACCTTGGCATGAAAAGGGTTGCAAATCATTGACATAAACTAACGAAGGATCAAAATGTGACCTGAAAGCAAAGCTTGCAGGATGTAATTTATCTCTGGGAATGGGATGATGTGTGGTTTTAAAGCCATAACTGGAACAAAGTTAGTAAAATCTCATTTAATCCAAAGTCAAGTTAGTAATTTAAAAGTTTACGGGGTTTTTTTTCACATCTTTTGTGATATTCAACGATGGTATGCGTTATGTTTCTTAACTTTTTAAGATTAATTAACAGGGCATCTTATTTATTCTTTTATTTTCTCTTTTCCATGACCAGTTCTTTTCGGTAGTGCGGAGCCTCATTGTTTTTCTTTATCTTGGGGCAGTTCATCCATTCCTCTACACTGTAACATTTATATCTGCTTTTCTCAGTTCCCCGCTTGTTTTATTAGGTTAGTAAGTGAATTCTCCCTTCGCTGCACCTCCTGTTGAGTTGCTTTCCATCTTTATTTTCTCTATAAACCTTCAGATAAGTTCACCTGCCTTCCTCCCACCATAATCCTGCTTTCTGATTCCAGCTTCCTTGTCTTCTAAGGATGCAGCCTGTGCGTGGGAGGGGGTGATATAATCATCCTACTGGAACAGAAAGTATGATTAAAGGTGATTAAAGCAGCCGGAGAACGGCACGTTGACCAGTCATTACTCAGTAGGTGTAATGTTAATGAAATCCCAGATTCATTTCCAATTTTGAGAACTGATACCAGTTAAGCTACGCTCATTGATCAAATATGCTTCGTTAATTACTTTATTAGTCTGCGTAAAATAAAGCATTCCATTATTCACACACTGGTGTGATTATCTAAGAGTGACCGCATCTGTTTCATTGCACATACAGTAACAAATGGAATTGTTTTCAGCAAAGCAATATTTTTTCCACACCCCTCCTTCCCAAAATCAACAGCAGAATAATACACTTATCACTATTTTTATTTATAGGCGGTGTCAGTGGTAAAAATGACTGGCATACACACACATTCCAAGGGATATTTTCATAGTGGCCAATAACCTAACATGCATGATTTGGAGAGTGGGAGGAAACCAGAATATATAGAGAAAACCCACACATACATGGGTAGAACATGTAAACTCCACACAGAAAGACCAGTGTTCCAAGCTTCATTCCCAGCAGGGATTTGAACCCCGACCTTCTTGCTGTGAGCCCACCATGCTAACCACTGTGCAGCCAGTCAGTCATCTTCTTATCTGTCTATCCTTTACCGGGTTGCGGGAGGTGCCGGAGCCCATCCCGGCTGATTTAAGGCAAAGGGCAGGGTACACCCCGAACAGGTCGCCAGTCGGTCGCGGGGCCACACACATCCATCCACACACACATTCATTCCGAGGGGCAATTTTGGCACCGGCCAATCAACATAGCATACATGTCTTTGGAGGGTGGGAGAAAACCGGAGTACCCGGAGGAAACCCACGCAAACACGGGGAGAGCATGCAAACTCCACACAGAAAGACCAGTCTTCCAAGCCTCACCCCCACCCGGGATTTGAGCCCCGATCTTCTTGTTGTGAGGCCACCATGCTAACCACTGTTCAGCCATGAGAGTACATGTCAAAAATAAAAATAATGTATTACGCTATCAAGTTTTTATACAAGTAATTTATAATGCTTTTACATAAATGGTATCACATGTGATCATTTATGCTGTAAAAACTTGATTTTATAGCACTATTAGTTACAGAAAATGACATTTTTTACACACAAGTTTTAAAGCAAGCCGTTTACAGTGCCTTTAAATTAAGACTGAGACATTTGTAGCATCTTCTTAACAATAAAACACAGCCAATCTATCGTCAGATCTCATGATGTGGGTTTATAACTAAATAAATCCCACTTCTTCAGTTCTGTATTCTTGATGAAGATCATATCTGTGGGTCACATCTAAAATAAACTCAGACACGAAGATGAACACAGCAGGATATAAAAGCCTATAAATATCCTTGATGCCCTTTGGCAACAGAAAGGTGAAGAAACATAAAGGAGTGAATGGGAAAAGAGAGACGTAGAACAAATAGAGGGCAGAAAGAAAACGATGTGGGAAATTAAAGGGGCTTTATTTATAAACAATCTTTAACAATTGTTAAAGATTGTTTAACAATTTTCATGTGACCCCGTTAGGAATAAGCACTTCACAAGATGAATCAATTTCTGGATGAATTTACTCCACATGTCTGGAAGAAACTCCCGACGTCAATTGATGTTCTTAATTTAAATCTTTGTTAAAACATTTATCATCTTCATGCCAATACATTCAATCAATAGCTTGCTTTTACTGATTTTTTGAATAAGCACAATGAAAGTGCTTATTTCCTGTATTTAGTAGGAGGGTCGAACAAGTGTATTGATCAGTCTTCATAGTAAGTTCCTAATGATTTTGGCAGTAGCTGAATTTTTTTAAGGTTGTACAGGTCAGTCTGTAATTGAAACCGGGTATTACATCGAAGAACTTCGAGAGACACTTGAAGTTTGTAGAGAAATTTATAAACTACAGAGGAAACCATGTGTAACCCGACATCTGCAGTAGAGTTATTTTATATATTTTTAACATCTCAAAAAGATTTTTGTGCCTCTTTAAATTCTTTCAAAGCTTTTCCTTTACCCGCTGTGTTGCTTTTAATGTTTCATGGAAAGCACTTTGAAGTGTCTCGTACATGAAACATGATGTGAGCTGAACTTACGTTCACAGTTGTATTCTTGTTAGTAATAAAAAAAACTACAGGATGGTAGAAGTGAACAGATGTTTCATTCATCCACTTTACTCTGCATAAAAGTAGGATGTCTGATCTTAAACACCAACATCAGACCAAACATCACAGTGTGACTCCGCTCTGGTTCTGAGGTAGATTCAGGTGCAGAGATTATGTGGAGATAACTAAGCTTATCTGGAAATGTGGCCTGGGCATACTGGATCCAGCACAACAGGTCTTTTATGAAGCTTTTCTTCTAACATTATTTAATTTATCTTCTTGAACCGCTTATCCCTAATGTAACTGGCATGATTCCCTCGTCTACCACCAGAGGGACCCCTGGACTGTCTTTAGTCACCGTGATTCAGGACACCTTATGGTGAGTGAACATCTGCCTATGTAAAGGCTGCCTGCCTTGCCTTCAGCGGTGGGCAATCATCCCTACCAGGCAAGTCGTCCTGGCAGCCCGACCAAGAGACAGTTCTAAACTTTACCACTTTACATTCCACTGAATCATGTTATTTTCTTACAGCATTACTGGACTCCTTTGTTACATAAATAATGTTTATTTTCCTGCAATCGGGTCCTCTTCCTCCTTCGGTATCCCCGTCATGACAGTAACATTGAAAGATAAAATATTTCGATTTTCTTTGAAACTCACTCCGGGACTCGAACCCCAATCTGCTTACTGTATCCATAAACCTCCTCTTTGGTCTTCCTCTAGACCCCTTTCTTGAGGTTTCCAAACTCCGCATCCTTCTGCCAATGTACTCTCTCTCCTCTGCACATGTCCAAACCATCTCAGTCTGACCTCTACTTCTTAGTGTATGGATATACATATGCGCAATGTATCCAATTACACTCCGGATCGTTTTTGTTTCTATCCCTCTAGATTTCCACACATACTCAATGTGTAGCCATGATATACAGTATATTTTCTTGAGACAGTGCGAAGAGAAATGGGCTCAGTTTATTTTTAAGGTCTAAAACAAAACAGAACACTGTGTTTTCTGTGTCCTATACAATCTCCAAAATAAGTCAAGAGCTACTATTTTTATTTCATCTCTGAGTTGAGATGTAGGAAGAAGAAAGAATTATCTTTACATGATAGTTGCATTCAGTGTTACACACTCATGCACACACATCATTGAAGCAGAATTCCACCTCCAGGGCAGCATTAACAGCTCGTACCGTGACAACTGCCTGCAGGAGTGTCTGTGTGTGTTAACTGGGAAAGATTGGGGGCGTTTGAGGCTATCTAACCCCCGAGGCAAGGGCATGCAGAAAACTAACCGCAGCGTGAAAAATCTTGAACACTTCTTCCTTCATTCCAAATGAATGCTTTCTTTTCATCATTTTATTTCCTCGTTACTGCTTGTTCTTGTTCGTGTCTTCACTTACATCTCCTCAATGAGTTCATCATCATTTGTAAGTACTGTAGAAGTTGTGTCAGAAGACATCTCAGCTGCGTACTTTTTACAGAAATCTCAGACGTCTCTGGCCGCGCCATGGATGACAGAACGAGCTCATTCTGTCATTAAAGTTTCAGATGAGCAGCAGGAAATGGACAGACAGATGGAAGGATGTTTAATTCAGTGAAATTCACTTTGGTTCTTGTTCTTCCGAGCTAATGATCCTACAGCTGCTGCAGTCTGACATCCCATCAGCTGACTCGTTTCACCACATGTTTCTGAATCATTTCACATTCGAAAAACAGCATCCAGATCTTTTTTTTTTTTTTAAGTACAATGACCAAAAGTTACTGACCTGCCGTCAGTGACTCTACCAATGGTCGGAAAATTGAAATAGCAGATTAGTTGATGGGGGGTATAAAAAAGCAGAAAACCCACACTTACCACTGCTGAGAAGATGGTTATTTTTTAACATGTTAAAACAAGATTTTATATTAAGGTACACAAGTGAAAACACACTACTCAGTGTTCTGTAATTATATCCAAGGAGCTGCAATGTATTGAGAACCAATGCATTACCAGCCACTATCCGTGAGGAATAGAGCTTTGGGGCATCACAACATGATATCCCACTTTACATGTTGTGGTCCGTCTCTACGGTATGGCAGTGAAGCTTGGACACCGTTTCCCTACGAAGAGCAGAGACTAAATGCCCATCACTTGCGTAACTTCAGACGTCTCCTAGGCATCACCTGGTGGAATCAAGTATCCAATGTGGATGTCCTGACCCAGACGAGCATGTCCAGTATGTTCGCCATCCTCTCACAGAGGTGCCTGTGCTGGCTAGGATGCCTGCAGGATGGACGATGGCCTCATTCCAAAGGATATCCTCTATGGGAAGCTCGCCACAGGAACGCGGCCAACCGGACAACCTGCCCTGCGGTACAAAAATATCTGCAAGAGGGATCTGAAGTTGGGCAACATCAACGCAGCAGATCTCAAGTCAGTACTCTCTTACCACTACAGGTGGTGTGCAACTGTCACAATTGGCGTCAAACAGGCCGAGAACAGAGCGATTCAGCGCGAGACCACAAAGACCCGAAAACAGCAAAAAATTCAGTCTGCCACTGCCCCCCCATGACTCATACCATCTATCACATTTGTGTGATAGGAGCTGCAGCTCCCGCATTGGCTTATTCAACCACGGCCGACGCTGCATAAACTAATAAGTATCCAGGTGCAGACCCCATGGTCTCTAAAGTGCCGTTCTTGGTTTAGAAAATATCAACACCCATCGAGAGTAAATCATTTTTTGGTGATGTCCATGGTCACAGGATATCAGTACTAGAGCAGCTTTGAGATGAGAGGAAAGAGATCTTCTCACAAATGTGCAGAAGCTGTGTCCTGCCACCATATCAAAATGGATATCTGAGGAAGGTTTTCGACGGCTACTTCAATATATTACAACAAGTATGAAATATTGCTAAAGAAAAAAATGGTCAAACTATACGTAACGCGTGCATATAACATTTGCTGAGATACCGGAAAACACTTTCCCAGTTTCATCGAGCTCACCAAGATTCCACTTTAACAAGCAGATCATTCAAATAACCTGAGCCTAAACATGCAGGTCACAGCTTGTTATGCTTCTGTTATCCATCTTCACAGATTCAGGATTATTAAAAAGGCTCAACGATGTCCTGCAGCAGAAGACTCATTTCTGTTAAATGAAGCATTTATTGGGATTACTTCCAGCTGCAGCCTGGGCCACACTTCGTATTCTGGGGCCATTAATGGTGAGCGTGTCCTCAGTTGGATGCTGCTGACATTTAAAAAGGTTAAACACGAGCAGTCATTATGACTTGATGTTTGATGGCTTTTATCTGCAGATTATAAACAGAAGCCTGTTTACTTCATGTCAGGAAATAAAATTAACTTTTGAATTATTCAGATTTGTGTTTGTTGATCCAGAGCAATGAAATTCCTCACATTCAGCTGATGATTTGACGGCAGCTTTGGTAATGCAGATCACAGAGTTAATCTGGAGATCACATTACAAACAGACACTCTCTCAGTTTCCTTCACACTGACCAAACTAACCACCATCTTCTCTTTACACGCTGAGCCGAGTGGAGAGACAGAGGAGAGCTGAGGGGAAGCTGCAAGACATTTCTGAGGAGGGAGGGGACCAGACGCCTTTTAATGGCCATCCAATTTCATAAGCATAACATAAGCAACCAAATTACAAAATGCCTCTTGATGCTATCATAATCGTTTTTTTATTACGATAGTTACTATAGTAATAGTAATTTTACTATTTTAATTAGTGCTTCCAAGTTGTTCCCTATCCTTGGAATGGATTTCTGAAAGAAAAAGGCATACCCATCCCTCTTACAGAACTTATTGATCACCTACTTAAAATGTCTTGAATACGGAGCTCGTAAAAATGCAATAAAACAAAGAAAAGGGGACGAACCAAATGGGGAAAAGGTGAGAATAAACTTGAACAGACAAAAGAGAGAAACCTGAGTGAGAGCAGATATAGATGAGAAAGGAGGAATGAAAGCCAAGGGATCAATATGCCTCTCCATCTCTGTCAATGAGAGAAGTCACACCTACTCTCCTTCTTCTCTTGTTCTCTGACCAACACCAACATCACATGACTTTAACTGACGACATCACCTGTCCATCAAACCAACTGGAGCTAACGTGCACACGTTTACACTTAGACGAGTTTCATGCTCCTCATTACGCTCTGCTTCTTTTGGATTCTGCACCACATCCTGGTCAGGACAGTTGTTTTGGAGAATCTCTTGTATTTTTGTGTAAAAGAAATTGTTTCATTTTGTCTTCTGAACTGCTTATTTCCTAACGGGATCGTGTGGGGTGCCGGAGCCTATCCCTGCTGATTTCAGAAAGAAGCAGGGTACACTCTGAACAGGTCGCCAGTCTGTTGCAGGCTCACAACCACATACAAGCATCCACACACACTCATTTTTAGGGGCATTGTCACAGTGGCCAATTAATCTAACATGCATTGTTTTGGAGAGTTTGAGGAAACTGGAGTACCCAGAGAAAACCCACACATACATGGGGAGAACATGCAAACTCCACAAAGAAAGGCATGTGTATCAAGCTTCATCCTCACTCCGGGAGTTAAACCCTGACCTTCTTGCTGTGAGGCCACTGTGTTAATAACACCGTGCAGACCAGCAAAAGTTGTAAAAGTAGTCATCTGATTTGTGAATAAAATGACAAAACCTTAAAGTCATTGTAGTTATCTCCTTTTGAAAGTGTATTTTAGTAACTGGAGCGTTACCCCTCAGGTACTGTTCAAAAACCCATTATCAAAATAAGGCATTTTTACAGCTACTAAACCCATTGCAAAGTCAATTTTTAGTTGTTTTTTTTTTCAGGTAGGCTTTAAATATATTAGCTGAAAACTCCCAAAGAGGATGTTTGAAAATGATTTTAGAACACACTCATTTCAGCTGACTTTTCTAGCAGAGAATGAACAAAAAAATTTCCTCAATATCATTTTATTAAAAAGATTATGTCTGAACCGTGAAAGCCTGTCAGCGCAACTTTTACATGCAACAAAAACAAAGTTAATAAGTTTCAGTCAAAAGTTTGGAGACACTTCTGACTGAATGTGATGTAAATTCAAACATTTCAATGAGTTCAAACTCAGTTCAACAGCCTTCACATCGCAGATTCAAAAAGAAATACAAAAACCAAGAACAAAGAAGAGGTGAGAACTGTATATACATAGCTAAAAGCTAGGTAAACTATTTCATTACGTTCCTGAGAAAAAAATTCCAAGAAACCCAGCAGTGGAGAAAAAAAAAAGAAAATGCATGGGGATCCACATGAAAGAGAGATCCCTACCCCGAGAAGAGCAGCCAATGTGTCTAAGACTGTTAATTAA
Source organism: Neostethus bicornis (assembly GCA_902685375.1). Taxonomy (NCBI): domain Eukaryota; kingdom Metazoa; phylum Chordata; class Actinopteri; order Atheriniformes; family Phallostethidae; genus Neostethus; species Neostethus bicornis. The sequence goes on along the minus strand of CACRXE010000076.1, from coordinate 3,720,678 downwards.
ATATTAACTTATTCTATTCTACAGATTTATATCTAAAGAAATCAGTAGATGTTTAAACACAACTAAAGTTTAACACGACTATGTCTTTAAACTAATGAGGATTAAACTGATTGGGATGTATTCCGCCCCTCGCCTGAAAGCAGCTGGGATGGACTCCGGCACCCCACGCAACCCTTCAGAGTAAGCGGTTCAGAAGATGAATGAATGACAAATTAAACATCCCACAACCATCTTCCTATCTAATCTAATACAGGGGTGTCCAAATCCGATCCTTGAGGGCCAGTGTCCTGAAGGTTTTTCACATGTTCCTGGTTCAATACAGCTGATGCTGATAAATTGAAATCAACAGCCAATAAAATTTGTCACAATGACTCAATAACTTGGATCAGGTGTGTAGATGCAAGAATATATGGAAAACCTTCAGGACTGGATTTTGACACCCCTGTCCTAATAAAAGGTTACCTAAAAAGTTGAGATCTTGTATTATAGGAAAGAAAGACAATGCCTCATATGTATTAATCACTATTTTACACAATAGATATGGGATACTACTACTATGGGATATTGAGATACTACTCAAAATCTAAAAAAAAAAACATAAAATAGGTTTTTATTGCTTTACTTTTGAATTTAGGCTTGAAACATATCTAATTGTGTTTATTTGTTCAATGCTAAAGTTTGTGATTATGACATATTCTTGTGATTATGACATATTCACATAATCATATGTGGAGACGGTGGCCGCATGGTTAGCGCGTTCGCCCGCGGACCGGAAGGTCGTGGGTTCGCGTCCCACGGAGAGCACGTCTAGGGTCCTTGGAGAAGACATCTAGCCCCCACTTCTCCCACCATTGGTGCCGTTGAAGGGCAGCCTGCTGCGGTGTAAGGAGTGCAGCAAACAAATTTCCCCGGTGAGGGATGAATAGAGTAATACAAAATAAACAAAAATATTCTGTCCTAAATTCAATATTTGTGTGTGTCTTTCTTTCTGTCTCTCTTCTTTCTCTCTCTCAGACACGCACACACACAAAACCACATATAGAATTTTGTATTTTAAAAAAACAAGACAAAGTTCATAAATCTGATTGTATTTCAGGAACCAATCAGCAGTGAGGAAAGTTGATTAATGTAATCTTTTGAGATTTAACTTATCACAACAGCCACACACATCCGTTTGTGTCACACTTTTGTGTTCCTGCGTGCATAAAATTGTGTGCGTAAGAAGCGGGTTAAGACCAAACATTTTCACACTTAAGTTGAAAAGGCCGCGTTGTAATCTGATAGCAGTGCGTCTGTTTGGTAAATCAATCTGGAGGCATAGTTGAATGTGCAAGTGTGTGTTTATGCCGTTTTTACTGAGCAAGATTTTGTTTAGTATAAAAGTCACAACTCAGCAACATTAAATAGTATGAAGAAAAGTATCTTTAATTCAGTCGACCAATCACTGAGCTGTTTTTGCAACTATTTGCTGATCTTTGACCTCACTCCTGTCAGCATGACATCAGTGAACTTTTCCCATTTTAACTGGTTTCGAACCAGTGATGTTTCCAAGTATTTTCCACACTAGTGTTTAAACTAAACTGGTAATGAAAAGTGCTAAAGCATGCAGGTGAACTGGTGCATGATGGTAGTTTTTTCTTGCCTCATTTCTCCGTTACTGCAGCAATGAAATAATATCTGAGGTGAAAATACCCAGACGAAAACATCCACACATCTAGATTTTATGTGAATGAAAGGAGTAGAAAGTTGTTTTTCGTCTCTTTTCTTCGTCAGAATGTGAACAAAGTGAAGCTGAAAAGCAGTAAAAGGATGAAAAGTTTAGGCTGAACAGGTTTGAACACGTACAACAGCCTGAGGCTTTGGATCACTGAAGGAACGAAGGGGAGTCACATGCTTAAATCCCCATCCACAGACAACTGCTGGTGTCATTTAATGTTCCCTGAAAAGATTTTTCTAAAATCCCAAGTCTTATATTTAAACTTCTCACCAGATGTGTTCGGAAAAACTATTTACCAAATTTCCAACTAAAGCAAGGAAAAGTAATTTGTTGATTGTGCTGGATGACAGAGAAGACAGAGATTTTCTAGTCAGCATGTTGTGTAATTCCTAAATCTTAAACATTGCCCAGATGTGATTGGGTTGTGACATTTCAAATAATTTTCTGAAATGTCACCCAGACAAAATCATTCCACATTAAGTTCTTTTGTTGGATTCTGAGCATTTGGTCGTCTTTTTTTGTATTTTTTCACTCTGTTTCTTTTCTTTCTTTTTTGTCCCGTTCTGGAGATGTGACCATAGATATTATAAACTAGATCGGAAGTAGGTGGCAGCGGAACGAGATTTACATCCGCCATCTTGGCATGGGAATTGACAACGAATACCGATTGATAAATCAGTCGTTTTGACAACTTTGAAACTCTTTAGTTTTAAACTCTTTAAAACTCGTAAAATCTTGTAAGTGCCACATTTTAAATTTGTATTTTATATGTATATTTATTTTGATATAACTCTGTGGAAGACCATTGGGAGTTCATGATGTCTATGGATATGACTTTTTGCACTCTTTGAAGGTCATTTTAAACTGGAATGTTTGACTTCGGACGGCTGTTTTTAAGCTTGACATTTTTTTTCAATGTCTAGCTCCGCATTGGCTTGTTTTGTTGGTCATGGAGTTAACATGCACGACCAGCTAGTGGCTCTCGGAACCAGATCCACCTTAGCTGGAGAAGCCCGTGCAGTCCCGACAGAACTGAAGACGAGATGATCTGAAAGGAGATGCTTTGAGCCCAGTGGCCGCTTTCTGGAAGATGGAGGAACTAGGGACGCTCGCTCTGACCGAGCTGGAATATGGAGGAACCACTTTGGTGTGCTTCACCAAGCCCGACTCTGTGGACTCCTTATGGACTGGTTTTTCAACTGTTCAGACGCCAGATTTCCCACCGTGTAAGCGGACCGGAAAGGCATTGAGGTGTCAGCACTGCAGAATCAAATTTCCCTCCGGGGATTAATAAAGTATTTTCAATTCAATCATCAAATAAAACTAAGTTTGATTCCTCCATATCTTTTTGTCTAAGTTGACTTTGTCCCATTAAAGCTAAGCTTTTGTTTTAAATCAAACACGTCCTTGTCAATATGCAGAGCTTTTCAGCAGTGTTTGCTTCCAGCTCACACAGAAATAAATTGCTCCTTTTCCACTCTGAAAAAGTACATCTGTCATTTGTTCCACAACAGCTGTACTACTCCACCCACCCCGTCCACCCAGTGGACAATCATTCCTGACAGATTCTGTCACAGAATAACAAAGTGCCACCTCCCACTGGCAGCAGGGACTCCCAAACCAAACGCTCCCACTACCACCAAAAGCCAAACATGGTAAATACATCCTCGTCTCATCACACCCTTGTCTGAGAAAACTCAGCACTTCTACCACTATCTGGTCTGTTAAATAAGCAGTCCTTCACTCCTGAAGAGAACTGAGTCCACATCAGTGGGTCCACAAGTGGTGGTAAAAAAAAAAAAAGAAAAGCCAATTTTTTTTTCTTTACTGGTAACAAGCTTCATTACAAATGCACTAATGATCAGACGCGTTCCATCAAACCCTAACAATCCTGCTTCCAATCATCTAGCACCTCATAGATCAGATAAAAAAAACCCCACTCCTGTGGGACTAGAAATCTGAACTTTCTCCCAGCAAATGTTTCAAATTCAGAAAGCTTTCAACCTGGTTCAAGCCAGGAGACAAAGCGAGTGCTCAGACCCAAACTTTTAACCATCCTGATTTTTGAGGGTCTTTCCCAGTTACCAAAGCAGGTGAAAAGACTCCCTATACCTTTTGAACATAGGGAGTCACCTGATCCCCAGGTGAAACCCATTTTGGCCGGATAGAATGGACAAGATTTGACAGATTTCTACAGGACATGTTATCATACATGATGTGTTTGCTTCAGCTCCTTATGGATCAGCATCAGTCATGTTCAGTGTCTGATCTCTGCTTCTCTTCTGCAAACAGGCGCTCATTCCCCTGTGGGTTGGAGCCTTCCATGAACATCTCTTTTCGCTCATTTGGAACAAACAGAGCAGCAGCAGAATCAAACCAACTCCGCCTCTGCTGTCTGCTTTCATCTCTGTCCTCTGGTGGACTTCATCCCTTCATCTGACGTGTGATGGAGTTAAAATCAAAGAGTTTTCAAGTGAATTTAAGACTGAAACAGAAAATAAAACTGCAATTTCATCTATTGAATAGTAAAACAGGCGCTCCCTTCAGTACCAGGAGATGACTGTTAGTTGGTTTTATATCCAACAACCTTTCTATCCTGTTTAGCCAAAGTTCCCTTACAGCTATTTGTCTCAAACCTCTCTTCCTGCTCTTCGGGATTCCCTTTAAACTGAAATCCAGCATCCTGTTCTTTAAAAAGTCACAATTTTTATACAAAAAAAAAATAATCACACAAGCACTTAGTTTACTCCCATAAGTGCATGTGAAAGTCCAAACAGCTGTAACTTGGTTGCCCAACTTCCTTTTGGTGTTCACTCCGTAACGGCTCAGAAACAAAACATCATGTGTTCTTCCAAAAAGAAAAATGAAAAATTTAATGTGGTCTCATTTGAGGTGTGTGAATTACATCGGATCAGTGGGAGAGAAATCAGAAAGAAGTCTGAATGACATAATCCTTGTTACATGGACTCTCCCACTGCTTTTGTAAATCAATCATGAATGAGCGTTAGTTCAAAAAGTAAATTGCATTTGATGTCATCAGGCTGGAATAAAAATCGAAGATAAGAAACAAGAAGAGCAGTGCAGCAACAAACAACCAAGTTCAGTATTTGGGGAGCGGATTTCAAAGGACAACCAGGTGAGACTAGTAATGACAAAAACTGCAAACTGCATCTTAAGTAAACCAATGTTTCCGTTCTGTTGTCTTCTGCTTACCAGGGCTGTGGGGGCAACAGCCTCAAAGGGGAAACCCACGCTTCTCTCACCACGGCTGCACGCTCAAGCTTATCCAGAAGCATTCCGAGGTGTTCTCAGGCCAGCTCTGAGACCTAGTCTCACCGTTTGGTCTGGGGTCTGCCTCTGGGTCTCCTCCCTGTAGGGCATGCCCGAAACTCCTCACCAGCGAGGCATTCAGGAGGCATCTTAACCAGCTGCCTGAACTACCCCATCTGGCTTCTCTCGACCCAGAGGAGCAACGACTCTACTCTGTTCCAATGATATAAAATACAATGTGAAGATGATATATTTCACTGCCATTAGAATTACAATCAGCCAGCTTTGTAAACACGAAGATTCAAAGAGAACAAAATGTTATTTATGATCCACTGGGAATAAAATAAGTATAACTTCTTCAGATAAAATGAGAGTGTGTTTTTCTTGTAAATGAATAAAATCTGAAAGTAAGCTGTCTTCTACAAAAGGGCATCATAAATCATTCCCAAACTGCATTACCTCACCAGCACATCTTCCTTCACTGTGTGTGAAGACCCCTGCGTTTCCTCTAACACAACTGAAACCCCTTCCTCAGCGATGTCTCAGACACACCACCTTACCTCCCTGTCCTGCAGATCCCCCCAATCCAACCCACCCTCTCATACTGAGGGAGTGTGTGGCGCATCACAAACCAAGCATCCCCCCTTCTTTTTTTTTACCTCCAGCCCCTTTTTGTAACATCTGCAACATCTGCAGCATCCAAATACAACACAGCAAGCAGATTTCACTGGGAACAGCTGGAGCATGCACACACACACACATACACACACAAACCTGGAGCGGATCTTACCTCTGGAGCTGCTGAAGGCGGTGTACCAGGACAGAGAGACCAGCCCGCACAGCCCGAACAAGAAGACCGTCAGGAATGAGACATTACGGGGCCTCATCTCCGGATCCCCGGGAGCATGTCCGGACCGAGATGTGGAGGCGTGCGGCGGGTGGATGGATGGATGAATGAATGAATGGGGGAGACAGGTAGAAGAAGAAGAGGTGCTGAGACTCACTCTCCTTTTCTGCGGAGCTGTGTGCGTAAAAGCGGCAGCAGCCAGACTGAAGAGGGAGGGAGGAGGCTCGCTGTGATATGAGGAGGGGAGGGAAGGAGGAGACAATCAGGTAGAGAGGGAGAACATTCACATTAGTTTAAATAAATATAAAAAATATCAATAATTTTTAACGTTTAAAAAAATGGGCCAAATTTGACTCAGTGGTCTCCCTCACCCTGTACCACCCAAACAGATGTTCACCTCTGTCTGGGTGAGATCAAGCCTTGGTGCTAGTTGAACTTGAGCTGGAATTCCCCCGAGCTTTCTCATCCTCTTACCAGATCAGCTGCGCTTTCAACACGTTCTCACCCTAGTTTTCCAGCAGAATATTTTGCTGCAACCAGACAGCCAAATGCAGGTGGCAACAGATCCCCGATGTTAAGCTGTTATTTTTATTTAAAACTTGAATCTATAGCCGTTTGAACAAACGGGCTGTTAAAAAATTAAAAGCTCTAACTGCTGCTCTTTGCTAGGTAAGAAACTCAACTGAAATAACAGTACCCAACAGTAAAAAACAAACCTACAACAAATTAAAGATGAGGAGCTGAGTAGGGATTTATTTAATTGTCATCAACATCCGCTAGTTGCTTTGTTTAGTCACTACTTCTCAAAACTGTTCTTGCATCAAGCAATTACACATATCAATTCAAGAAATTAACTACTTAAATTTCCCTCTAGAACTTACTGTATATGACAGTGAAAAATAAAAACATCAAATGAGAGAGAGGACAGTAAAATACAAATTGTAGCTCATCTTCTGCCACCCCTAAGTCACACAATGTGCAGATTTTGTCCTCCTCAGAAAATCTTTGAAACTGACCACTTCTCTAGATAAATGTATAGTACCCATGCTTAGCAGAGCACAGATAGAGCATGGTTTTCTGCTGAAATAAGATGTTCATGTGGTTCTGTTTGGTATTTTTAAGTTTACTGCAGATTGCAAAGAGTGATCATGCATGGTTTTGTAATAATTTGTTGCTATAAAAAAATCTGGGTCTATTTTTGGAAATATTGTTACATTATATGTAATATGTCACATTTGGTATTGGATCAACTGAATTTGCTTGCATAAAACCAGATCCAGACCAGTGCACATTTGTTCTACCAGGATGTGCTAACAGCCCACAAAGAGTTGTGTATTTTTACTGCATATAATTCACGATTTATTACCATTGAAAAGTACTAAATGGTACTGTAATATGTTCATTATGGTTAACCTTGTGTGATCGATAAAATGACTGCTTAATGCCAGACCTACAGGTCACACACACAGTATGACTTTTTCATATTCCGGCCAAGAAATATGAAAAAGTCAGGCAAGGACATAGACATTGAATTGCTTTGGTTAATAAAGAGTAAAAGCCAAACTAAACATGTGCCTTTTGGCAAATCCAAAAGCAATATTGAACAACTGTATTAATAGCTAAAAAAAAACACCCCATAAAAATAAATCACAAACTGAAGATTTTTCTGTGAAGCATAATCCCATTTTCTCCTAATAAGTTTAATGAGAAGGTCTAATAAGATCCACATTGATTACATTCTGTAGATGAATTAATTATTTATTGAAACGGCATCTCTGCTATTAATTGTTGGGGTTTTTTTTAAGTGCATATCAATTCTTCAGCATCATTTATGAAAACACCGACAACTCCCATCATGCAAAGTCTTTAAAAATGGGACACACAAAGGAGCATCTTCCAACTATACCAAACATTCCAAAAATAGCAAGATTTTTGGGAAAAATTTATCAAACATACCAAGATTCCTGCAACCCCGCTGCTCAAAGGAACGGTACAGAAAATCATTTCTGCTGTCCTCCAACAAAAATTTAACTTTTCACTTTCAAACCTTCAAACTTTCACACACAGCAGCTAAACAAAACAAAAATGTTGTTGTATGATATTGTATGTTTGTAGCACTGCAGCACTAAAATATTCCTTCAAGGATAAATAAAGTATCTTCAGTTCAGTTCAATTACAACCGGAAATAGAATTCAAAACTACCATGAAGCAAATGGTACAGAAATGAACAGATTACAGCAGGAGACCTGATTCTGAAACGTATGGAGGTTATTTCCCACTGACAAAAGTAAAGATGGAACACGTAGTTTCTTACCAGCTGCATCCCTGACTGAAGGTATCAGGAGTAGGGGTGCCCACAGGAGGCCAGTTTCCACATCTGTGAAACTACATCAAAGCTAGAAAGTACAAATCTAAGAAGGTTTTTAGAGCAACATCTGTTCTGTCCACAATCTTTCAGAGAAGACCTGAAAGACTTCATGAAGGCGGATGCTGAAACATAAACTGCATCAATCGCAACAGCTTGGTGAAACAGGAGGAGTTCAAGAATATGAACACCTGGACACATCTGCAGGAGTTTTAAAGCATCACAGAACTGGATGAACACTAATGGGACGTGGTTTGAATATCTACATCAGCCAGGATTGATAACAAACCTTTACAGTAAGAGGTGGATTTGCAATGTGGTCAGGTAGTTAATTAGGGTTCCAACTGAATTGCTCTCTAGATTTTTTATTGCTTCATCTGGAAGTAATTATTTTCCTTTTTTCATTAAGAAGAGAGCAATCACTTTAAAGCCTAAAGCCCAAATCTCATTTTGCTTATTAACATCTGTTTACAACTAAACTAAATGGTTTTAGTTTCTGCTTTGTGTTAAAATTCCTCTTAAATATTATAAATGCCTTGATTTCACAAAAGCTTGAATTTAATAAACCTTCATCAGTTTATCACAGTTAATAAAACATTGCAAATATCCAAAGAAGAAGGAAAAAAATTGGGAAAATCTGCAGAATTACACCCATTTTCACCGTCAAACTTGAACTGAAAAACAGATATCTAAAGTCTGATCTTTAAATGTTCTCAAAAATTATCTTTTTGTCTGAATAAATTATTTACTCATTATTTTATGCAATCCAAAACTTAAACTCAAAAGTTGGATTGAACAAAACTCCTGATATAAAACAACCAAAAATTCACGTGATCTATTTCTTACTTTATCATTTTTTAAAAATACTTTATTAATCCCTCACGGGAAATTATTGTGCTGCATTTTCACCACAGCAGGCTGCCACCTATGACGGCGCCAATGGTGGGCGAAACGAGGGGTTAGGGTCTTCTTCAAGGACCCTAGATGTGCACTCAGTGGGATTCGAACCTGCAAACTTCCGGTTTGCGGGCGAACGCTCTATCCACTGAGCCACCATCTCCCCAAATTAGACAAACACAACTTTATTTTGATAGTACATTTTTAAATTATTTTTAAAAATCCTTATAATTTTTAGCCAAATTTATATCTATAATATTATCCATCATTAAATAATGATTGAATACACGTGTTTGAATCTTGGCTGGTCTGCAGCACCACCTGCTGGTCATTTATGATAATTTCAGGGCCTTAACTACTACTTATACAAATAAATTGTTGGAGAGAGAGAGAGAAAAAAAAACATTTTTTTTTGTTCAAACATGTCATAAATTCCCGACAAAATAACTACATTTCAAGCTAATTGTGGTAGTTTCCAGATGGATATTGTTACAGCGCTGTCAAAGCTAGACTGGTCACCTCTCATTACGTCACCCTGGCTCATAATAAATTGACTGCGCATGCGCAATCGTTTATGATTTTTAAACTGGACGATGAATACGGGTTTTAGGTACTCGGATTGGTGTGAAATACGAATACTGTGACAGGTATGCACGGGCTAATCCAGGATTTTATAAGGGGACGAGGGTCGTGAGGTCCTTGACAAAACGAGCACCTGTGGTGCTCACCAGTATAGGAGGTCTGGGGGCATTCCCCTCCAAAACATTTTGAAGAATAAGTAATTTTTCTTCATTGTGGTGCATATTTTGCCCAAAGTTTATAATAATTAAAGTAGTAACAACTCTTTTTTTTGTGGACCACAAGGGCTGTGTGGGAGTTAGGGAGGGCTGGTATGGGAATATGTCTTGCAAAGCTAATGGGAATGAATCGTCCTATTCTCTTTTTTTGTAGCTTCTTTTCTTCCTTGTGAATTATGTTCAAATTTTTAAAATTAATTCTTCCATATTTAGTCTATATCTTTTTTTTCTTTAATTTTCAAGACAAACTGTTAATATTTCACTTTAGATTGAGACTGGTCTAAAACATATACTTATTTCTTAATCATGTAGCTCGGAAATTAATAATTACTATTTTGGCTAGGTTCATGTGAACAGAAAGAGAATTGATCAGTTATGACAGACAGACGATGATGTCAAACAAAATTTCTGTGTTACACTGACATCTAGCGGTCATATATAATAGCTGCAATAATCCATACAAGTCAGATGAAGATCAATATTGAAAACAGTTCAATTTGTTTTATTCACCTGATAATATATGGTTCTTTAAAAAAAAAAAAAAGGAAAGAGAAAAGTGGTTGTTTTAAAAACATACAACCTATTTTTAACTTCTGAAACCTGAAAATCTACATCAGCCAACTTGGTAGAAATTGGCAAGGAAATGACAGGATACTATTTAGTATTTATTTTTAGTCTGTGCTGAGGCTCAGGGAAAGTACAGAGGTACATAGGTCATTCTCTGAAATCTTCCAGAGTTGTCTGAACTGGTTTTACGAGAAGTTTTCTGCTCTGTAGGAAATGATAAACAAAGTGAAACTACCTGAGTGTTTCATTCCTTTCATTAAGGCTTCAAGTTGCTAAAATTAAACACCAAACAGAAATCTGGATTGAAGTCTTTGCTTTCATAGGTTGAACTTTCCCCAGATTACCATAAACCATCGTTGACTTAGTTATAAGTACAGTTGATTGAGTGATATTGATTTATGATTATTAATACAGAGGGTGCGTCGCTTTGAACTCACAAAAACAAACTGAACAAAAATAATTTAAAAAAAAGTTTTTGATGTTGGCCAAAGCCTAAGAACTCCCCTTTTTTCTTTCACAGTATTTATTTTTTGAAAAATAGTCAGAACAGGACAATGTGAGAGGGTATTCATTACATGGTACAGTAGCTTTGGTTGTGTACATTTTTTGCATATGGTGTCGGAGTTTCAGTTCTTGTTGTTATTTAGGTTTTCTTCCTGTATTGTTTTGAAAAACTGGCCTCCCTGTCGTCCACCGGTGTCCTGACCTCCCCTCCTCATGTTCTCACTTTGTTCTGGTGATTGCTAGGTCCTTTCCTAATGTGTCACACATGTGTCTTATTGTTTCTCCCACCTGTCGGTATGTAATGTGTGTCTCATTTTTGTTTTTTTTTTTTGCCAGGTTGTCTGATCTCTTCTTTAGACTACAGGTTGTCTTTGTTGTTTGTTCTCGAGATATTTAGTGACTGACCCAACTACCTGAATTTTGGAGATCTTTTGAGTAGTTTCAAGAAATAAATCTGTTTTTATTGATACAGCATGCTGGGCTGCACTTTTGTCCGCAACCCTACACCTTTTTTTTTTTGCTCGACAATTTAAAACACAGGCTTCTATTTTTTTTTAACAATTTAAATAAACTGACGAATAAAAAAAAAAAAGACACTCAAGGATGTCTTACTAGACATATGGATTACAATAAATTTTTGGTCAGACTGTGAAATGTTTTCACCAAAACAAATGGTCATAAAGCGCCTGTCTTTAACTTCGATTTCAGCAGAAATGATATACGCTTTTCTATCATCTAGTCTTGAATTGGTAGAGGTTGACTGCAGAGGGACGCCCCCTCTAGATCATCTCAAACATTCGCAATACATACTGGACTTTAAAGCATGCCTGTTGCTCCTTAAATCACTCACAGTTGGAGCCCAATTTGCGTCATCTTCTGCCCGAAAATACTTGTACTAGAGAGGCCAGACTGAGATGGTTTGGACATATGCAGAGGAGAGAGAGCACATTGGAAGGAGGATGCTGGGTTTGGAACTACCAGGAAAATGCCTAGAGGAAGACCTTCCCCGGATACAGGGAAGGAAAACATGAAGATAGTTGGTGTGACCGAAGAGGATGCAGGAGATAGGGTTAGATGGAAGAACCTGACTTGCTGTGGCGATCCCTGAAGGGAAATGCCAAAAGAAGAAAACTTGGGAGAAACAATCAATTGATGAAATGACCTGGTCTTTCTTTTCTAACCATGGTACCATCGCTCTGCAACAAAAATAAACTGGACTCATCACCACATATTCATCTTTCACTGCTCTAAAGTCCAACTTGTATGGTCTTTAGAAAGTGGTTCTAAAACCACTTTGCGTTATGCGTTTGTAAATGCTCCTACTTTCACAATTACAAATAGCCTCAAGCTCTTCTGTTATTTTTCTTCAAATAGTCCTCACTTAAAGTTTAAGTGGTCATCAATCACCCTTGTTCAAGATTTTTCCTGGCCTAATTTCTTCCTAAAAGATAACAGTTATTACTATCTCTGTAGTTTTTAAGCCAATTTGAGTTATTTTTATTTTGCATGGCAAAGGTCTGACCCCTCTCAAACAGACTGACATCTATTCCATGATCATGTGTCTTTCCACATGGTTTCCACATGATTATTTAAGAAATCAGAAGCAACACAGTGCAGAAGTTGGGGTTAAATAACTTGTCAGCTAATTGCCCAAGCAGTACTTATCCAGTTGGAGGTTTTTTGAACAGGTGTAATTTTCTGGTGCACTATTAATTCATCAGATTGTATTTATTTTATTTTATTGTTAAAATAAAGAGTGTTAAAAATCTCAAACATGTCAGATTGTGGTAGATTCCCACATCTCACTGTAGTACAATCTATTGAATCCCTTTAGCTCATAATTAGTCTTCATTGAACTTTAAAACATCTGTCCGAATGTCAAGTTGACCTTTCATCATCTTTCCTGTGTACGTCAGTGCGTAATCTGACTCTAGTGAGCAGTTGCTCTGGGAGAAACAACAAACCCTGCTCCATGTGACAAAACTTTCTCAGACTTACAGTATCTTCTGGCAACAGTCCGACTCTTTATAAACATCAAACACAAGTAGAAGTCTTCCATATTTCCGGTAAAATATATGGAAACACTCTCAAGTTATGAGCTTTCATAAACTTTTATTTCCTTAGTTTTATACTTTCTTAAAATATTGATTTGGGTCCAATCAAGTATAAAATGTTTGAAACTCACTGGGGCCTTTATGTAGACTGCTTATGTGTAGTTAGATGCTAAACTTTTTAAATATTCAGCATTAGAGCCACTGCAAGGACAGAAAGGTACCAAATCTGACACATAAAAAAGACATGACAAGAGGAGAGGCCCAGTTGTGGCAAGCTATCTTTACTTACCACAGATGCTCAATCCTGTTCTGAGTAGTGTTCTTTTTGTACATATTGTCATCATTCTCTAGTTGCACGGATTACTTTTTTTCCCCAAATAATCCCCCTTTTTGGTTTATGTCTGAGTTGTTTTATTGACATCTGGTACTTTATTCCTATTTAATCTGAATGCTGTTTACCTTATGTACTGTTGTGTATTTTTGTTTAATTTATTTAACATTTACTTTACATTTAAATAATTGGTTGACTGTGATTGTAAATGTGCTTTATAAATAAGTTTGGCTTTACTTGATGGATTTTGCATTTTCTTTGGGAATGTTGTCATGGAAACAAGGCCCAAGAGCTTTATACAGTATGTGAGGAGATTTTAAATTGTCTGCTGGGTTGTGCATGCATGCACGCACATATATATGTGGACAAACTAGAGATGACAACCACTGATTGAACAATAAACTGTCTCTACAGCTGAAAACTGGGCAAAAAAAATAAAAAACCAAAACACTCACAGATGTCACATTCCGATGGGGAGAACAATTATTTGAATGTCTGGCTTGTTTTCTGCTTTAATCCACTTTAAATTAGTTTAGAAAAAGAGTTAATTGAAAATAGTCCACTAAAAATTATTTCTTACTAGAAGTGAGGATGGTTGTAGTGTGGCCCCGCAACAGACTGGTGCCCTGTTTGGGTTGTACCCTGCTTCTCGCCTGAAATCAGCCTGGACAGGCTCCAGCATTCCCCACAACCCTATTAGGGATAAGCGGTTCAGTAAACGAAATGAAGCATATTTGAATCATAAACTTTCTTTTTATACTGTTTGCAGGGGACAAGCCCAGTATCAAAGCTCAGGGGGCTTATTCACGCCCACTGAGTGTAAATTTGGGTGCAATCCTTGCTTGCACCCAAATCCAAACTTGAAATGGTGGTGATGATTTACATTTTTTAACATTCTTTTGACTCCGCTCATTTAAACAAATTAATAACACAAAAAAAGATGTTGAAATTAAAAAAAATATATGAACTATTTACATGACAAGATGCTTCATTATTAAGTCCACAATGACCATAGAGAGGAAAACCACAATCAAAACTAGGAACTGATACCTCGTAGCCTCCTTCAAAAACAGTAAGGGTGTCCAAGGCATTGTACAGTTTTGCGTATAAAAGCTGAGACAAATAGGTCAACAAGGCACACCTTTGTGGATTTCTTCATTGTTTTGACTGAATCTGTCCTCACTTTGTGGTTTTTTGACAAAAAAACAAATGATTTCCATGAGCTTTTGATCAATCAGTGAAAGAGAAGTGGAAGTAGGGTAGAAATTTGAACACCTTGAATTCACTGCAGATTAAATGGAGGAAGTTAGTAAAGTCCTTTCTGGCCTGCTTTAGTATGGCAACAAACTCTAAAGCTGGACATTGTGTAGCATGTAAACATGGTGTCGTGAGTAGGTGAGCCCCAAACTAGAGTTTGATGCTGAGGACGAGTTTAAATTTTGTTTTCCACAAAACAAAGAAGGTTGCAGGCAGTGGAGGCAGGACAAACTGGACAGCGGATATCAGAGAGGACCAATCAAAAAGGAATGCTCTCGCTGGGGGACAGTAGTCAGGTTCAGACTTTTGAAGAAGTGGTTATTGGGGTTGAGAGGCAAGGTATGGTTGTAAGGTTGCAGCACCAGGGAAAGAGTAAGCCCCTGAGCACAGCATAACAAAAACTACAACAAATGTGTCTGAATAGGAATGTCCTGTTCCATATTGGTATGGAGTGTCAGGAATCCTCCCTCTACTTCTTTACCTTGACCTCCTGCTCCAATCCTTCCCTCCCATTGACTCAACCTTTTCCCAGTTGTCTGCCTCTCATTTGTCCCATGTATTTATAAGCCCTATCCTCCATTTCCCTTTCGTCAGACTGCCTGTTGTGCTTCCACTCACCTTCAGTATGGAAAAGGGCACCGCAATGGGAAAGTCTCCCAAGCTTTGCCTCTGCCCTGGAACCCTAAGCCTCTGGATTCTAGCTCCAACCGGCCCCCAAACCTACACGCTCACCCTTTTTTTCTGGTACAGCTCTCCCGTCTTTGTCTGGTGCGGCCCTCATCAAGGCCTCCTTCTTGTCTCCAGCCTGCCAAGTTGCCAGCCAAGCTCATCTCTAAACCTCCTTTTCCCTTCAATAAACCAGCTAAACTCTGTTCTCTGCAATTGGGTCCCTCTTCCTTGCACCAACCTTGACACAAACACAAGCTTAGTCAGAATACACAATACTAGCCAAGAGTTGCCATTCTGCAGGTTTAATGTTTCTGAATAATAGATATGCAAAGACCTGATAGCAATTTATGGAGAAGAAATTTAATTTAGGCAGCATGGTGGTGCAGTGGCCTCACAGCAAGAGGGTGGGGTTCAAGTCCCAGAGTGGGATCGGGACTTGAAACACTGGCCTTTCTGTGTGGAGTTTGCATGTTCTCTCTGTGTATGCCTGGGTTTTCTCCTGTTTCCTCACACTCTCCAAAAACATGCATGTTAGGTTGATTAGACGTTATGAATTTGTCCCTAGGAATGAGCATGTGTGTTTACAGTTGTCTGTGAGTTTAACAGACTGGCGACCTGTTTGGTGTGTACCCCGCTTCTCGCTTGAAACCAGCCAGGATAGGCTCTGGCACAAAAGAAGTTTAACTGTCTTCTGTGAGGTTGACTAAAGTGTATTGTCAGATTCTGTTCAACAGCAGGATTTTGAACAGTAGTTCAAAAGATGAAACGAAAACAAAAGTTCATTTTTGGGGCAGGATGTGTATCCTAACGTCCTGAAGAATCCTGCAGGCCCATCTGTTGGATTTAGCACCATAGATTTGTTAATAATAAAATATGTAGACACGAGCTGGACTTAATTGTCCTGCTCGTGGAATATTAAGTCCACGAGCTGGATTGCAATGGCTATCAGGCTGTTATCTTTCCCTAGCGGCACCTGCACAGTTATCACAGTGCTCAAAGGCCTTCACAACCCTGATAGTTAATAGCCCTACGCACCTTGTCCTTAGGGCTGGTTTGACACTCACTGGTTTTGACTTTTCAACAAGTCAAAAATTGGTTGTAGTAACAGATAAGTCGTTATATTATTACTCTATTACATGCCTAATCTATTACTATTTCATTTCTCAAAACAGTACTACTACAGCATCCTTAAATTACCTTATATTACTATTAAATATTTACTACTACATCATCCCTGGTAGTAATTTCACATTATTTGATGTTTAAAAATGATATCTAATTCATACTCAAATTTTTTATGTTATACCAGGAATAACTGATGCTCTCAATTTCTTTGCATTGTGTCTTTAAATCAGTGGTTAGCATTTGATTTATAGATCAGTTATACATACTGTATGTCTTTAATTTTTTACTAAATAACTCAGGATCAGACTGCTGAAGTGTTTCCTGAGAGATATTATTTAGATCTTCAGATTTTTTACTGACTAACTGAGGATCAGAATGTTGGAGTGTGTTTCCATCCTGAGAGATCTGACTGGAGAGAGGTGGAGGGAGGTTAAACTAGAGAGGAGGAGTAAATCTCTGTTTCTTACTCCGATGCGGAAGAAGAATCAGTGTGAAAAGGAAGAAGAAACCCTGAATGAAAACATCCTCCATCAGGCTGATTTCACAACTTGTTGATCTTTGATTCGACCAGCGGCTTTCCTGGTGCTTCCTCCTCGCTTTCCGCGCTTCTTCTGACTCTGTGACTGTGTAATATCTCTGACTGGAAACATCCTCAGCTATCCTTTCATCAGTGTTTTTTACCAGCATCCTACGTTCACTTTTCAGCTTTCCTGGATCGATAAGTCATCTTTTATTCATTATTCATCCCTCCTCCTCCTGAGCTCCGGGAATTTCCTCCTCGTGGCGCCGCTGGGTGGCACCGCTGTCCCCGTGACAGCGGTGTGGGGAGCTATTGTGAGAAACCGACGTTGAGAGAGAGCTTTTTTTCAAAAAAACTCAAGAAAGAAGCTTCAAGTGAGGTGGAGTCTGTTTGGGGAAACTGAATTTGACTTCAGCGGGAAGATTTCCACCTGAAGTCCTACCGACCTCGGCGCGCTCTCCGCCGGGCACCGCTCGGTGTTATGACGTCACATCTGCCATAAATCCGGTATTGTTTGTATAACACATCCGCAGCCTGGAGGCTTGCTTTGTAGACCTGGAACTGAGTATTTGAGGGAGGGGGAAACTCTGGGATTCTCTCCGAACACAGCACTGCTGTGTCCGGCCCGGTGGGATGCCTCTCTGTCTGGAGACAGATTTTTACTGAAATCTCAGGATATTTTTTCTTAGAAGTTGGTTTCACTCTAACCGTATCGACGGCGGGGTGTTGGGGATTTGTGGAGGAGCTCCAGGTGGAGGACATGGCGGACTGTGGTGGGCCCAGCTCAGTGGACCCTGACACCCTGGACAGTCGTACTGCAAGCCCGGTGTCTGGGAAGAAGAGGGCGCAGCAGTCCCCTGGTCTCAGGAGCAAGTACCAGAGCTCTGGACCGGGGCACTGCTTCAAAAAAGTCACCCTGACCAAACCCACTTTCTGTCACAGCTGCAGCGACTTCATCTGGGGTCTGGTTGGATTCATATGTGAAGGTAAAACCACACACACACACACAACATGCATGGTGGTAAACACATTATTTACAACAGACATATTAACATACCCACAGCAGAAAGAGAGCAGTGTGTGTGTACCTAGTGGTACACACACTAGGTAAAAGTCTTTACCCATTCTAGATCTGATTTACTTGAGCTTAACTTACCTGGTCCATATCCACTTGGTCCAGATATAATAACTGGCCTGATCCACCTGGTCCAGATCTATCTATTCTGACCCACCTGGTCCAGATGTACCTGCTCTGACCAACCTGGTCCAGATCTATCTGGTCCAGATCTACCTGCTCTGACCCACCTGGTTCAGATCTAACCTGGTCTGACCCACCTGGTCCAGTTCTATCTGGTCGAGATCTATCTGCTGTGACCCACCTGGTCCAGATGTACCTGGTCTGACCAACCTGGTCCAGTTTTATCTGGTCGAGATCTACCTGCTCTGACCCACCTGGTCCAGATGTACCTGCTCTGACAAACCTGGTCCAGTTCTATCTGGCCGAGATCTACCTGCTCTGACCCACCTGGTCCATATCTAACCTGGTCTGACCCACCTGGTCCAGTTCTATCTGGTTGCAATCTACCTGCTGTGACCCACCTCGTCCAGATGTACCTGGTCTGACCAACCTGGTCCATTTCTATCTGGTCGAGATCTACCTGCTCTGACCCACCTGGTCCATATCTAACCTGGTCTGACCCACCTGGTCCAGTTCTATCTGGTTGCGATCTACCTGCTGTGACCCACCTCGTCCAGATGTACCTGCTCTGACCAACCTGGTCCAGTTCTATCTGGTCGAGATTTACCTGCTGTGACCCACCTGGTCCATATGTTCCTGGTCTGACCAACCTGGTCCAGTTCTATCTGGTCAAGATCTACCTGCTCTGACCCACCTCGTCCACATCTAACCTGGTCTGACCCACCTGGTCCATATCTAACCTGGTCTGACCCACCTGGTCCAGTTCTATCTGGTTGCGTTCTACCTGCTGTGACCCACCTCGTCCAGATGTACCTGGTCTGACCAACCTGGTCCAGTTCTATCTGGTCGAGATTTACCTGCTGTGACCCACCTGGTCCATATGTACCTGGTCTGACCAACCTGGTCCAGTTCTATCTGGTTGAGATCTACCTGATCTGATCCACCTGGTCCTTCCTTAGGATGATGTGTCAGAATCCTCTAACAGGAAGTTTCTGCCAGAAAACATTCAGATATTTTCAAGTTACCGTAAATACTTTATTTTTTTTCTGAGTAATAGTTTAGTAAAACCCTCTTGTTTCTTTGTAATTAGATTCTTTTTGCTGGATCACTTCTGATTTATTTTGTTTTCTCCTCATTTGGAACAGTTTTGTTACCCTGTCTTCACTGTTTTCTTGTTTTCGTCTCTGCTTCAGGGTTTCTGATTTTCTCTTAATAGCTTTGCTTTCTTTTACTTTTCTTTATAACTTATTTTTTCTACTCTTTTCTTTCGCCTCTCATGATTCCATTCTTTTCTTTCTTCGATCACTCTCTTCTTTAACTTCTCTTCCTTTCTCCTCTTCTGCTTCCTTCCCCGTTCTCCTCTTTCCTTTCTTTCCCTTTCCTGGCTGATTGTTTTCCTGTTCCTATGAATTTGGTGGGCACACTGAAGACCACTTCACCACATGAACACACAAACACACTCCAGTCTGCCCAGTAACACACTGCTCTACCCGCGTCTGTGCGTGTGTTCGCTTGAGGAGGTGTTAAGTGTCTGTTCAGATTTGCAGTCAAGTCGTGATTTACTTTGCCTGGTTGGTATGGCAACAGGGGACAGGCAAGGATGCTGGTTGCCAGAGGAATGTGTGTATGTGTGTGTGGTGGATGTGGCCGCCTTCATCCTCCTCTCCATCCCTGGCAGCTGCATGAAAATCTGTGGAAGGACCCGAGGTG
Source organism: Neostethus bicornis (assembly GCA_902685375.1). Lineage (NCBI taxonomy): Eukaryota > Metazoa > Chordata > Actinopteri > Atheriniformes > Phallostethidae > Neostethus > Neostethus bicornis. The sequence goes on along the minus strand of CACRXE010000076.1, from coordinate 3,700,850 downwards.
GCGTCCTGGAAAAGCTCCGACCCCGTTACGTAACATTTCTTCTTTAAGCCGTCACTTGGATTAACTCAGACCTGTGATGTCATCAAATGGCTTATTCTGCCTGTCATAACAGACAACAGGAAGATGTTTTAGGCTCATTCATTCCCAGGTTATTGATTTTAAACTGGGACATTCCAAATTTTGAGTTTGGGGAGCATGGAGTGAAAAGTTCAGAAAAACTTGGCGGTTTTTAACAGAAATTCTGGTTCAGTTCCTTCACATTCCAGAAGTCTGATACAGTTATAAAGCATCAATAAACCCTGATCCAGTACTTCACCACCACAGAACCCTGATCAAGTGGACACGGTCTGAATCTCTGAACCAAGTCTAAATGTATCTTTGATCTGACATCTGCAGATGGTACTTTATGTTGTAGATGTTTCTGCTGTAATCCTGAACCATGCGCCTCTATTGGTTGTTTCTATAGCTGATGGTTCTTGATGTGGATTTATCTGAGGGATCAGAGGTCGCTATGTTCAGGTTGGACTGGCTTCAGATTCCATTGTTGGAGAAAAAATACAGAAAAAAATTTCTTTAAATGATTTTAAAAGAAACCCTCCAAACATCGTTGATTGTCAAACCTTCATAAATCTGGATTTCCATAATTTATTTCAATCATAACATACAGCGGATGGATGGCTTGAAAAAGGTAATGAATGAAGCAAACGCAGTTATTTTTAAATGCTGACGTTGCTTAAAATTCAGACATATTCCTCTATTGTTGTGAGACTTGTAAGCATGACCGAACATAATAAAACCGGCTTTTCTGGTGTCATTGTGTGAACTGACCGGCCAAACTGGGAGCAAACCAGCGGGAGATTATTCCTTCTGTCTGGAGACAGTTTTATCTCTAATCTTAATGCTAAAACTCAACTAACCTGATGAGTATGCTTCAAGTCATTCCAGACCTTAAGTCATCCAGAGAAAGTTATTTACGGAGGTTTATAGTCAGTCCATTTATTAAATTTGTCCAGTTGGTAATTATTGTAACAGAAAATGATTCAAACTCTATTGTTTTCGTTCTTTCAGAAGCTTGTCGTGATGTTTGGTGTTGAGCTTTTGCTGAGTCATCATTACTTAGGAGTGGCCTTATCACACCATTGACTGATTAGAACAGGATAAACCTGACTGGTCTCCTTCAGCCTGGTCTTGTTTCTCGGTGCCTGGCAGAAGTGTGTACGTTGAGCTGTGTTTCATGATGAGCTGTGTGTGTCAGAAACCGGGCACAAGTTTTACCACAATGTGAAGAAATCAACCTGTAACGGATGGGGCTCAGCATCTCCCTACAGGCAAGCGGTTGAGGTTGAAGCGTTTTTTTTTTTTTTGTCTTGAGTGTTCTATTGCACATCATTTCCGAGCATCAGACCTCTTAGAGGCTGTGTGAGAACATTTAGATGAGAATCATACAGAAGCTTACAGACATCGGCAGCCATACTCGGTAGGTTGTATTGACAGAACCGTGCCATGTTGGCAGTGAAGATCCCCTTCCTTCTCTGTCACCCTCCATTGGACTGACAGTCTGAATCTTTAGAATAGCCCATACCAGCTTGTCAATGCCTGATCCCGTCAGACCTCAGAAGCAAAGCAGCCCGGGCAGTACTTAGACGGGAGACCGCTGGAATCTCCGGTGCCACAGTGGGACAGCCATTGAGAAAAAATTGCTGTGTCCTATGGCAAGACACTTCACCCACATTGTCTAGTCTGGATAGTGTGTGTGATTGTTTGGGAATGGTCAGATGGGCCGATGGTGCAAAATGTCAGCCTCGCTTCAGCCAGTCTGCTCCAGAGCAGGTGTAGCTACCATTACCTGGAATGGAGAGAATGAATGATGCATATGTGAAGCATCTTTGAGCATCCTGGAAAGTGCTATAAAAGTATAATGCATTATTATTATTATTATAATTGCAACCATTGTTTCCTGTTCTTTAGCAAGAGACATCAGTTGTGGTCGTATGTTTTTTTCAGCATTGTCATCCTGCAGACCTTAGCAGGCACCGCACCAGTGTTTATTAGACTTCCTGTTACCTCGCTATTACCTCTGATTAGTTTGCCCATTCACCTCTGATATCTACAACTGGATCTTTTCTCATATTCGAATTGTCTCGGCAAAGTCGTAGAGAAAGTTGTTGGTAAAAATTCCATTTAAAATCCTATTAAAACTGCAGTTTCTAGAATATTCAAACCAAACATCTCACCATGTCACATTCAAAATCTTCCAAATCCCTTCATTCTGATGCTCAGTGTGAACAAAGTCATCTTTACCATGTTAAATGATAATCATAACCTAGTGTTTCAGTGGAAGATTGGCTTTGTTGTGACCAGAAAGTTGTGGGTTTGAATCCTGCTGGGAACTCCTATTGAAATAAAACTGTGTGAGGCACTTAACCTCCGTCCAAGGCGACTGAATGCTGCGGTGCAAAATGCAGCATAATAATTTTCCTACAGAGATAAATAAAGTATCTTAATATCATTACTGTAATTATCTTTGAAGCTGTCCAGAGTACACTCTGCCTATGCTTTGCTCAGCAGCATCTGACCATCTTGTTTGTGTCCTCCTCAGTGTGCAACTTCATGTGCCATGAGAAATGTCTGAAGACACTGCGGACAGTTTGTTCCTGCATGACGCCATCTCAGGTGCAGGTGAGTTTTCAAACTGGCCAAACTGCAGGTGCTTCTCCGCTGAGCTCGGCAGAAATCGTCACCATGACGACCTCTCCACAATTTTCATCCCTGTGGGAAATACATCAGCAAAATGTTTCATAGAGCTTAACTAAGTTGTTTTCAGTGTGAATCACTCCGAGCAGGAAATAGCTGGTATGAAAGGAGGGTCGGGTATTAAAGCAGCTGAGTTTGATCTGAATTTAAATATTCAAATCATTCGGCTCTGAACATCGAGATAATGTTTCCTGGAAGTCGCTTTGTTCAGAGCTGATATAAATATTTGGTGTGTGATGGGGAGATGTTAGAAATGAAAAGGGAACAAGTCGTTAATCAGCGGAAAATATGTTGTTTGTCATATCTTGAATATTTAAAGTATGTGTTTTGCTTTTATTTTAGGTGTCATGAGTTTATTAATAGAAATTTGATTAAAATTGGTGGAATAATGTTGTAAAAATCTATTACCTTAAAACTATAAAACATTTTTTAAATTATAGGCATTTATAAATATATATATTTTTTCCATTTTAGGAATTTTGCCTAAAAAAAATTTGTGAAAGAGAAGCCAGATGGGGTGGCTCGGGCATCTGGTTAGATTGCCTCCAAACACCTCGCTGGTAAGGTGTTTTGGACACGTCCCACCAGGAGGAGACCCATAAGCAGACCTTGGACCCGCTGGAGAGACTGTGTCTCACAGCTGGCTAGGGAACACCTCGGGATCCTTCCGGGTTACCTGGAGGATGCAGGTGGGGTGAGAGAAGCCTGGGTTTCCTGTCTGAGGTTGTTGCCCCTGTGACCCGGCCCTGGATTAACAGAAGACAAAACCTTATGAATACCTAATTTCTGTTTTGGTTCAGTCAAAAAAGTTCATTTGGTTGTTTTTAACATCTTTTTTTCAAATATCCCCTTTTTTTTTTTTTTTTTTAACAAAAATGAATAATCATAATCTTACCCACAGACTGTGACTGTACAAATTTAACTTTTAGATAGATACATTTATCTAAATGCACATGTAAATGAGTTCAAAATAATACCAATATTCAAATCAACAAAAATGTATTTTGCAGGTTTATGGAACTAAAATCTGCAATAGTTAGGTTTTTTTGTTTCGTCTTCTGAGCACCTTATTCGTAATGGGGTGTGCCGGAGCTTATCTCGGCTGCTTTCATGTGAGAGGCAGGAAACACCCCAAACAGGTCGCTTGTCTGTTGCAGGCCACACACTCACAACCATACACACACAAGCAAACATTCCAAGGTGCAATTTTATAGCAGCCAATCAACCTCACATGCATGTTATTGGAGGCTGGGAGAAAAACGGAATAACCGAGGAAACCCACACATACACGGGGAGAACATGCAAACTTCATGAGGAAAGGACATTGATTCAAGCCTCACCCTCAACACCAGGAATCAAACCCCCAACCCTCTTGTTGTGAGGCCACCTTGCCAACCACTGCACCACTGTGCAGCCCTTTAAAGGATTTTAAAATCATTAATATGTGTATATTTTCTCTTTTGTTTAGCTCATACATACCAAATAAACAAACTTATTAAATTCAGAGACAAGCCATCTTGAAGGATTGGAAATATTTTTCATTTAAATTGTAGATCAATAAGAAAGTAAATTAAGTTTGAATAAAAATCCTCTCTTGTGGTCATATTTGTTCATAGATGTTCATTTATTCATCATGCAGAACTGACCGGGTGCTGCACTGGGCCTCTTTTACACCTCCGGGGTTCTAAATGTGACACCCCTGACTGATTTCTTAACTATGTCATTAAGTAACATCTTCTCAGTGTGAAAAGTAAAGAAAACACACTTCCTCTGCCTTACATGTTAACTTCACCTTTTTCAAAAACACACTAAGCCAGTTTTGTTTGCAAGCTGTTTTAAAAGTACAAGGAGTGGGGCATTATTATGGACTGTGGTCTCACAGTTTTAATGCTCCTACACCACTTGAAACATCTGGCCTATGTGTGTGGGGTTTACATATTTTCCATTCCATTGTCTTCCACTTATTAGAGGCCGGGTTGTGATTGCAACAGCCTCAGACGGGAAACCCAGGCTTCTCTCACCCTGGATGTGAGACATAGTCTCTCCAGCGGGTCCGGTGTCTGTGACTGGGTCTCCTTCCGGTGGGATGTGCACTTAATCTTTCTATTACCCAATGGTCAGCCAGTCACCTTCTTATTCGTCTATCCCTTATTGGGTTACGGGGGCTGCCGGAGCCCATCTGAGCTAATTCAAGGTGAGGGGCAGTTACCCAATGGTATTCATTCATTTTCCCCAGATAACATAAGCATTTAAAAAAGGCAGATTTTTTAAAAATGTCTTTAGACTCAAGTATGCACAACTGGTTGTCCATGTTTGTGTGACTCTATACAAGACTGGTGACCTGTTGAGTGTGCCATCACTCTGGTATCCTCCAATCTGATCTTGCAATGAACAAAGTAGAATGTAAAATACTGACACAACCCGCAACAGACTGGTGACCTATTCGGGGTGTATCCTACCTATACCTAAATTCAACCAGGCTAGAATCAGATGCCTCCCGCGACCCTGTTAGGATGTAATTTTGTACTTTTGTTGAATCTAAAAAATTATCAAAACAAAAAACTTTGGGAACATTTCCTCTAAAAATCAACCTCAATTTTCGGGAACAGATGACATTGAATTATTTAATAAATCAGAAATAAATTAAAAAAGATTGGTTGTAAAATTTGATTTTACTGATCCCAGTAATGGCAGCATGGTGGCTCAGTGGGTAGCACAGTGGCTTCACAGCAAGTAGGTCGTGGGTTCAAGTTCCCGGTGGGGACGAGGTTTGGAACACTGGCCTTTCTGAGTGGAATTTGCATGTTCTCCCTGTGTTTGCTGGATTTTACTTGGGTTCTCCGGTTTCCTCCCACCCTCTAAAAACATACATGTTAGGTTGATTAGTTGCTACCTGATTGCCCCTAGGAATGAGTGTGGGCGTTTATGGTTGTATGTGTATGGCCCCGCGACAGACTGGCAACCTGTTTGGAGTGTACCCTGCCCTTAGCTTCAAATCGCCCCCCAACCCCGCAATGGATAGACGGTTAAGAAAGTGACTGACTGACTGCTCCCAGTAATAGAAGGGTATTGATCAAGGTATTGATGGACCTGTCATCCGGTCACTGGTGAAAACCGACAAAAAGATTGAGCACTGACTTGTTCATTAAGTCTGAACTATCAAGCACATATTTTTAAAACATAAAGTAAGAATTATTTGTAGCTGAATAGACTTCATTTTTGCCTCCATCAGCATCCTCTCCTCTTTCACAGTTGATTTGATTTAGAGGACTTTTAATCCAACAATAGCTCTTTAGACTTTTTTTCTTCAAAGTGTTTATAAACTAACATTAATCTCTATTGTCACCATGTTTATTGTTTTATCGTCTCATCCTAAAAATTTATCATCTCCGTCTGGTTTGAGTTGTCTAATTCACCCTTCATAAAATCTTCTGGTGATAAAAGCAACTCGTGACTGAGCCAGTTGTTTACCAGAATGTGAACATAAAAGTAAGACATATGATTGGCCTTTGGCAGTCTGACACTTTTAGAAGCGATCCGCTTGAGAGGAAACATAAATGTGAGATAAATTTGATTACACTTCAGAGATGCTGTTATTTCTGGGTTCACAGCAAACCGGAAGCATGTCAAAATAAGTAACTTATAACTATTGTCAGAGTATTTACTGCTCTTTTAATATTTTCATTAAAAAAAACAAGATAACAAACCGGGTAGCACAGTGGCCTCACAACAAGAAGGTTGTGCGTTCAAGTCCTGGCTACGGATGAGCTTTGGAGCATTGGCCTTTCTGTGTGGAGTTTGCATGTTCTCCCCGTGTCTGTGTTGGTTTTCTCTGGGTACTCCAATTTCCTCTTACACTCCAAAAATATGCATGTTAGGTTAATTAGCCGGTGCCAAATTGCCCCTAGGAATGAGTATGTATGTGAGTGTGTATGTTTGTATGTGTGTGGCCCTGCGACAGACTGGTGACCTGTTCAGGGTGTACGCAGCCGGGATGGGCTCCGGCACTTCCCGCCACCCCGAAAGGGATCGACGGTGACTGAATAGAATAGGGATAGACTGACTGACTAATGTAAAAACAAACCTGAGGTACTTGTAAAAAGGAGTTGTTAAAACCCAATAAAAAACTATAGTGAGACAAAAATGCTTATGAATGAAAATAAAATGCTTATAGATGTGTTTTGTTTTGCATTAACTTTTCTTTCCATACGTTGTGTTTGCCTCGCCCCCCCCAACAGGTACCGGTAGCTCACTGTTTTGGTCCAGCTGGTCAGAAGAAACGTTTCTGCTGCATCTGCAGGAAGCAGACAGAAGGAAGCACGGCGCTGCGCTGCGAAGGTTTGATCCTCATCTTTACCATCCATACTGCTCCAACAAACTGCTTATCTGCATAATGTTCATCTTATCTGTTTGTGTCCTTTCACATACGTCTTCACTGTTAATTATGTATATGGATTTATTTTAATTTTACCAACATACATAGATAGAGGGAGGAGCTTGGAATAGAGCCGTTGCTCCTTTGAGTCGAGAAAAGCCAGATGGGGTGGTTAGGGTATTTAGTTAGCGTGCCTCCCAAACGGCTCCCTGGTGAGGTGTTTAGGGCTCATCTCACCAGGAGGAGACCCAGAAGCAGACCTTGGACCTACTGGAGAGACTGTCTCACAGCTGGGTGGGGAACGCCTCGAGATCCTTCCGGGTGAGCTGGAGGATGCAGCCGGAGTGAGAGAAGCCTGGGTTTCCCATCTGAAGCTGTTGCCCCTCCTTCCCAGCCTCATATAAGCGGAACACAATGGAACAGAACCTTTCAATACATTTTGGATAATTTTAATCAGGGGTGTGATTTTTGTCATTCATCTTCTGAACTGTCCATCCCTGACAGGGTTGTGGGGGGTGCTGGAGCCTATCCCGGCTGATTTAAGGTGTGAGGCAGGGTACACCCCAAACAGGTTGCCAGTCTGTTGCAGGTCTTCACACACAAAAAGATCATAATAGGAGTGATGCAAAAGTAACAGCAATAATATATTAGGAAAATAATCTGTACTTTGAGAGTAAAATTCAAAGGTAGGAACTAAAACCAGAAACATAAAACCCTGAAAAGAATCAGGTAATAGTCTCATTTTCAGCTGAGAGGAAATGATTTACTTCACTTATCAGACAGGAAGGAAATCTCAAATCACTTTTTATCAGAAGACCTCAAACTTTTCTTTTCTTTATTATTTTTTCTTTTTTTTAAATAAAATAATATAAAAACAAAGTCATATGAAATAGGTGTTTCTCAACCAAACCCAAAAGTTGAAGTCATCATGTGTCTATATGTGTGTTTCAGTGTGTGAGCTTCACGTGCACGCCGACTGCGCTGCTTTCAGCTGTGCCGACTGCCGAAGTTGTCACTTAGATGGGACGCTGCAGCAGGTGAGTTTGATTCTAGGAGGAGAAAGATGTTTTAGTAACTTTTGTTCTGATCCAATTTTATTTCTAAAAGAAACTGGAAACCTTCAAAATCTGAAAAGAAAATGCTTTGAAAATAAAAATGAACTGTTTCCGACATTTTTTTGCACCTTTCACGTATTTACAATTAATTAAATTTTAAGGCAACGCGGAGGTTAGCACAGTTGCCTCACAGTGAGAAAGTCAGGGGTTTGAGTCCTGGATTGTGACGAGGCTAGGGACACTGGCCCTTCTGTGTGGAGTTTGCATGTTCTCCCTGTGTATGTGTGGGTACTCCGGTTTGCTCCCACTCTCCAAAAACATGCATGTTAGGTTTATTGGCTACTGCATAATTGCCCTTAGGAATGAATGTGTGTGTGAATGGTTCTATGTATGAGGCTTCGCGACAGACTGGCGACCTGTTTGGGTGTACCCTGCCCCTCGCCTCAAGTCAGCAGGGACGGGCTCCAGCACCCTTCATTACCTGAAAGGGATAGACGGTTAAAAAGGTGACTGAATGACTGTTTCTGATTGTTTTTCATTTAATTTTTTTCACCTATTCAATCAATTTTTTTTATTTAAAATAATTTTCTTAAATGTCATTTGATTTTTTTTCACGTTTACAATTTATATGACAGAAATAAACTGGACTAAAAATTTTTTACAAACCCGAACATATTTTTTAGTAGATTTTTATTTTTGTTAATTTATATCTTTTTTTTCTTTTGCATTCTTCAACACATTTTTTTTGTTGAACAAAAAGAAAACCTTGCAGCTTTCGAGCCCCGACATCCTAAATAAAAAAGACATTTTGCTGACTTGTAGAATAGTTTAGCAGCGTTGCTCCTCTGAGCCGCTGGAGGAAGTTCAATAGTTTGATGAATCGTGACCCTCATGGAGCTGAAATAGTAAAATAAAAAACTATTGAGCTGTTGGGATTGGATGCATCTATCATGATTGGACAGATTCCTCCTGGAAAAAAAGAAGCAAAACTAAAAGTTAAGAGAGAAAAAAATGAGACATTTTTTAAGCTCATTCATTGAGTTGATTGTTTCTCTCCAGCAGGTTGTTTGCACATTCAGATTAATGACACATGTGAGTTATTGATCAGTTCGGTGTGATTGATCAGCCAATCAGAGACTCCCAGTGAGCTCTGAATAAAGACATCTGTCTGCTCACAGCATGTGGTTCAATCGCTGCTGATTGATCGATCCAGCAGAGCCGATGATGATGAGAAACCAAATCAGCATCACTATGAGAGACAGAAAACCAGCAGCTGAGCATCCAGATCTGTTCAGTTTGTCACACAGGGAGTCAATGAGAAGCACAGTCTGGTCGATTCCTGATCCATCTGTGTTACACTGACTGAGATGGTTATTTCACAAGTGGCTGAAATCATTTTTTCTTTCTGTAAATGACCAGCGATGGGTTTGAATAGTACATCTGCTCAATCAAGATGTCTGTTCAAGATACATTTCAGAATTTCGATGGTTCAAACTAGTCATGAGATCCTCATAATGATGGAGAGAGCTCTGCAGGCAATGTACCTAGTACTGTTAAAGATTAGCTAATCTGATTCTACAATCCAAATCATAATCTGGTGATTCATTATTGCCCGGATGGCATTAGTCCCCGTACCCTGAGGACCTGTGCGCTCCAGCTGTGTGGGGTTCCCCAGCACCTGTTCAACCTGAGCCTCAGGCTGGAGAGGGTTCCGCTTCTCTGGAAGACATCCTGCCTTGTCCCTGTACCCAAGAAACCATCTTCATCTCACCTCAAGGATTTCCGTCCAGTTACCCTTACATCTCATGTGATGAAGGTGCTGGAGAGGCTGGTGTTAGCTCACATGAGACCGCTGGTGAACTCCTCTCTGGACCCCCTGTAGTTTGCCTACCGGCCACGCCTGGGTGTTGACGATGCTGTTATCCATCTGCTGCAGCGAGCTCATTCACATCTGGATGGCTGTGGAGGAATGGTGAGAATCACCTTCTTTGATTTCTCTAGTGCCTTTAACACCATCCAGCCCCCATTACTGGGTGATAAGCTGCGGCTGATGGGTGCTGGTGTGTCCGCCGTCTCCTGGATCACTGATTACCTGACAGACAGGCCACAGTTCGTCCGGCTGGGCAAAGTCCGGTCCGATGTGGTTCTAAGTGGTGTGGGAGCCCCACAGGGCACTGTGCTCTCTCCATTCCTCTTCACATTGTACACTTCAGACTTCCAGCACAACTCCGATTCATGCCACCTACAGAAATTCTCTGATGACTCAGCAGTTGTAGGGTGTATAAGTGGTGGGCAGGAGGAGGAGTACAGGAGGGTGGTGGATGGATTTGTGGTGTGGGCGGGAGAGAACCACTTGCTCCTCAATGTAGACAAGACCAGGGAGATGGTGATTGACTTCTGGAAGAGGAGGACTGCTTTGCAGCTGCTCTGCATTCTGGGTAGAGATGTGGAGGTGGTTGAGGAGTACAAATACCTTGGAGTGACCATCGACAGTAGACTGACCTGGAGGAGCAACAGTACTGCTGTGTACAAGAAGACTTGCAGCCAACTTTACTTTCTAAGGAAGATGAGGTCCTTCAATGTGTGCGGCAAGATCCTTGAGACCTTCTCTCAGTCGGTGGTGGCCAGCTCCTTGTTCTTCTCTGTCATTTGCTGGGGGAGCACCATCGCAGCCAGTGACGCCAACAGACTGAATAAACTAATCAAACTGGCTGGCTCTGTCATTGGCAGCAAACATGACTCACTTGAGGCAGTGGTAGAGAGGAGGTCGCTGAACAAACTTTTATCCATCATGGACAATCAAAACCATCCTCTCTACCCACTCCTGGACGAACAACGAAGCTCCTTCTCCAAGAGGCTCAGACAGCTCTGCTTGAGAACATCTCGATACCGGAGGTCTTTCTTTCCGTACGTGATCGGACCCTACAACGACTCACTTAGCAGATAGGAACTTGTTGCTGTGACACACAAATTTCCCATGTGTGGGATCATTAAAGTATATTCTGATTCTGATTATGTCCACACATTCGGGGTTTTATTAATAAAAGCTTCCTACAGGGAACGTTCCACCATCACTGGAGGGAGGGGAACCTGGCTTCCGCTGCAAGGTGTGATGTTTGTCGGCGTTCATGCGGGTCATCTGACGTCCTGGCAGGAATGAGATGCGAGTGGTGTGGCATCACGGTGAGAAAAACTGACCAACTGAATGGCGTTGCTTTTACACCGGGCACAATTTCTTGGTTCTTTTGGGGTATTTTTTTCTGGAAGTAAATCTAGATGTTAAACTTTAATGGTTGTATAGAAGATAAATGTAGTAATAATTTTTACAATATTACACAACACTGCCTTCAACGGTTGGACTCATGTTTAGAAATAGATGTACTGAAAAAAAAATTAATAAACTGGAATCTGGAACATGATTGGTTCGATGGCTCAACCAATCATTTTTTATTGTGAGCAAAAACTATTGGCCCACAGCGAGTCTGTTATAGTAAGTAATGAGTGCAGTACTTTCTGAGTAGATGTAAACAATCCCTCTAATAGCAGTTTATGTGCAAACCCGAAAGAAGCAGGACTTAATGCATGTACAAAATTCACTGATAGTTACTGAGCTGTAAGCGTTGGAAGATATTCTATACTGATTTCATTTTGTCTCTATTTTATGCAAAAGTAACATCAAACCAGGCGGCACGGTGCTGCAGCGGTTAGTACAGTGGCCTCACAGCAAGAAGGTCAGGGTTTAAGTCCCAGTTGGAATGAGGCTTGAATGATAAAAACAAAAGAAGTAACAAAAGAAGTAGTAACAAAAGAAGTATTTACATTTTCTACCTAATACATTGCTTATCATCAGTTTTTGTACTCCAATAAGCAGAAATAATATGTGTGTGGGCTGACTTCTCCCCGTCTCCTCAGACACATGCGGCCTGTTATCCTTCTGTGGCACCAGAGTGCACTCTGGGACGTCTGCGCTGCATGCTTCTGCATCCAGCCAGCATCCGCCTGGACTCCAGAAACTTCAGCAAGATGCACTGTTACCGCATCACTGAGAGCTGCAGCCACGATCTGGGTACTCACACACACTTATCATACACACAGACACACACCTTCAGTTAGAAACAAACTTCATGTTGTTTCACCACTCCCAACGTGAAGCCCACACTCACACACTAACTGAGCCCACATCCTGTAATGCTGCTCGCACACAAAGCGAAACCTCAAAATGGTTTCCTGACAGCGTCACAGCGCGTTGGATTCTCAACCAACAGGATGTGAAACCTTTAGAGCGGCTGAAGATGCTTCTCATAAACAAACGACAAGCTAACATGAAAAGCAGTTCAGTGAAAAACGTTTGGCATTTCTCTGTTTCTGAGTAAAGACCACAAAATAAAACTGAAATGTGGGCATGTGACTAGAAAAAGTGAAAAATAAGATGAAAGAAATGAAGATGCTGATTGATATTTATAAATAAATTGCTTAAGTCAAGTACTTTTAACGTCCTTTGCAAATAGATTTGAGGATAATTTTTGTGTTCCCTTTAGATAATTCTGATGATCTTGATGGATCTGCTGCAGCATCTAAGGAAACCCAATCATCTTCTACAGAATCAGGTTGGTCCTCCAATGTTCTCTTTCTTCACACACCTGCCGACTTTGCTAAATGTTCAGATCGGCCCACCCTTAACAAGTTCTCTGAAGTTTTTTTTTTCCAACTAAGCTGGTTGGTTATGTGTTAGATTGAAGATGTTAAAAAAAAAAAAACAAAGTTTGACTTCTTCTTGTGTGAGGTTAAAATCGAAACTCGGGTTTTAGATTCAGATCAAATACAACAAAAACCCACAGAGTAAAGCAACCAGTTGACACACATGTGTTTTTCTGCTTTTTGACTCTCAGGTAAACAGTTCCTCAAGGTGTTTGATGGAGACGATGGAGTGAAGCGCGGCTTTTATAGATTAATTTCCCTCAGCAGAGCCACGAGGAATGAGGAGGCGGTGGTAAGACACTCACTCACTACATCTCTGCAAATCCAGCTAGGAAAGAATGACAAATAATCAAAATACTGTAATGGTGATACTGATAATCAAAATGTTAAAAGCGCTGAGTAAGGGTGTAGTTTACACAACTTCAAGGATGAAAAACTACAGGAATGATCTCAGAGAAGTAGTTAAAAGTGTCTGGAAACAGTTCACTCAAACTGGGAGAGCTCATCTTGTGTTTCTTGTAGAAAAAGTCTCTGTAAGTTTGACCCAATTTTAGAAATTTTTTCTTTCTGGGATTTCACATATTTTCTTTCTCTGAAGATCTTCGCTTGAAACTGACATAAAAACCGCCAGATATTATGACAGTGGGGAAAAATAAAACACTGGGAGAGGGGTGGCATTTCAGCTGTTCTCATTGAAGTTTTATGTGTTTATCTGTGTCGCCCTGCAGGAGGCCGCGTTGCGTGCCTTCTACCTGCCTGACGAGCCTCAGAAGTTTGTGCTACACGAGCTTGGCGGTCTACATAACGATGACATCCTGAATCAAAACGGCACAGGTCCAGATAACCGGGGCTCTTTGAAGGATGGAGGTGATTCCTGGATCCTGAGGCCCAACCAGAGAGAAACTGAAGTCATCAAGGTGTATGCTGGGTGGCCAAGGTGAGACTTTGTTTAGGTGCTAGCCCTTTAAGTCTTACTAACATTGAGGGTGGAATTATTGAGGAATATTTCGAATGGATCCGGAGTATGCCGACCATGAATGATTCGGGGTTAATGCGGCATCTTCCGGCGTCCAATTTGGGAACTTTGTTGTGTTTTCCGGCTTTCTGCTTTTATTAAAGGAAAAGGATTACTCTATTCATCCCTCACCGGGGAAATTTGTGTGCTGCACTCCTTACACCGCAGCAGGCTACCCACAACGGCGCCAATGGTGGGAGAAACAGGGGTTAGGTGTCTTCTCCAATGACCCTAGATGTCATTGCTCTCTGTGGGATGCAAACCCGCAAACCTCCGGTCTGCGGGTGAACTCTCTAACCACTGAGCTGCTGTCTCCCCCAAAATTACCATGATACTGGCAAGGAAAGGCAAAAAAAACCCCACAGAATATTCTAAAGTATGTCATAGGTGTGGAAATGTGTAAGAGCCAAGAAAGATCTACGGAAAACCCGGAAAAGATGCTGAAGAATCCCAGAAGTGCAGGAAAGAAGATACGTGGCACGATTGCTTGTGACTGTTTAAAAGAAACTTTTTATTTTCCGACTGAAAATACTAAATCCTATTAAACACATGCTGCGTACCGTCGTCTTCCGCTTATCCGGGTCGTGGGGGCAACAGCCTCAGACGGGAAGGCCAGGCTTCTCTCACCCCAGCTGCATCCTCCAGCTCACCCGGAAGGATCCCGAGTCGTTCTCCAGCCAGCTGTGAGATATAGTCTCTTCAGTGTGTCCGGGGTCAGCCTCTTGATCACCTCTAGGTAGGACGTGCCCAAAACATCTCACCAGCGAGGTGCTCGCAGGGGGCATCCTAACCAGACGCCCAAACCACCCCATCTGGCTTTTCTCGACCTGGAGGAGACGGTTAAGAAAGAGACTGACTGTTTATAAAAACTTGACAAAGTGAGCCATGTCCCTCTGTGTTCCAAATAGGAAGTAGCTAATGACTCCAAAAATTGTCAGCACCTGTGAACTTCTTTTGGAAAATTGAAAGCTCTTACTCGGTCACTGTGGTTGCCACAATAACTATTCTGCCTCCGTTACCTTAGTTACAGGTTTGATGGAGAGATTTGACTTACTCAGTGACACTGGGAAGCTGGACCGTGAGACAGAAGAATTGTTAGTTTGTTGTTACTCAGTGGCAAGGGTGTGGGCCACCAGCGAGGTGGGAATGTCGTAGCCAGACTCGTTAATTGCTGGTGTACTGTGGCGCTGAAATTTTCCTCTGAGAATAAATAAATTTTTTTCAGTTCAACTAAGTCCATTTGTGTCAGGAGGTGGACTCAGTGAATGGTTTGAACTTTGTGTGCTTTTGTTTTAGGTCGGACGCTGCGTTCGCCTCCATCTCCGTGTCAGAGAAGAGCACTGCTTCCTCTGTCCTTAGTGACGCCCTCACTCAGCTTGGCCGACTGGTAAGGAATCTCTTCAAAAGACCCTGAAGAATCCTGGTGAAGTTTTTTAAAATGATTTTTGTATATTGATGTTTTCAGAATGAAGACGTGTCAGGATTTAGTCTAATGGAAGTTTTTATGAACAGCAAGCAAGGTGAGAAAAATATGAGAGAAACCAAAATTACTTTTCCGTTGTGGATCTCTGCTGATTGAAGTTTGTGTCTGTAGTTCAGAAACAAACACTGAGTCCTGATGAGAAGATCCTGGAAAAGCTGCAGGAGATCTGGAAGGTAGGATGAAGCAGATGCCTTCCACGGCACGAGAGTAGTATAGTATAGATGTTAACAGAAACCAGGACAGATCTGCTAACATGCTATCGTCATGTAAGCTCAACATAAAAATACAAATTAAACCTATTTGAATGGAAAATTCAGGAGTTAAACCCTGCTCACATAAAATAAGGTGCATCGGCATCTAGAAAAATTGTAGTGATTTTCTTGATTATATGAATTGCACGAGATGGGTTGCGATAGGTGTTGCTCAAATTAAAGCGATTCATTGCCGTGATGTCAGCGTTTGAAATGGGGGATAAAGTAATCTAAATCGGCCGCATATCAGGAGAACATCAAACGATGCTGTTTGGCATCGTTTGCCTAATGCTTATCTGTAGGTAATCAGTCAAAAGTTGCACGTCTTTTCCGACTCGGAGTGGATCTAAAAAAATCCTAGCGACGGTCTCAAAATTTTAAGTCAGAGCAATAATGATGCGATTTGTCGCAAAAGGCCAAAAATGAGGTGAACAACGCTCGATAATTGAGATGGATGCCCGAACTGTGCTCGAATTGGCCAATTTTCCCCAGATCGACGCATCGCAGCCTCATCGCTTTTCAATGTGAGCAGGGCTTAAGAGATGAAGATGTGTCTTACGAACAATTGACAAGTTTGTTATAACAACACTTTGCGTACTCCGGCAGGCGTCTCTGCGGCAGATGAACCAAACTCGGTTCTACGTGGTAGAGAACAAAAAGCGGGCGGTCCAGGTGAGCCTTCTGATTGGAGGACTGCCGCCTCTGCTGACCAAAGAAGACTACGCTCGACTCATTCAGGAACATCTGGCCATTAAGAGTGAGTTTTCTCTGCAGAGAAGGGTTTTTTTTACTTATTAATTGAATGATAAATCAACAGTTTCTTGTCATGATAAAGTTTATGGAAATAATGGAAAAAATGAAAATAAATCAGTCCTTTTTAAATAATGCAGAATGGGTCACACATGGGAATACACACACAAAAATATGAAGCTAGCAAAGCCATAAAATATTAGACAAGAGTGGAAAAAAAGCAGATAAGACTAACACAAGTTGCTTCTAAGTTTGCACAAACAATGTTACATAATCTTAACTTTTACCACACTCTGCAACGAGGGGAGAAGAAAGATAAGAATATGGTCTGGGTTTGAAAATGTTGGCAATATACTACATGAAAAGCCAACATTTGAATTATTAGGCGGTGGTATTACTTCCACTGTTCACATAAACTGATGAAATACTGATGATGTTGCCCAGCAACTCACCAGCGAGGTGCTTAGGAAGCATCCTGACCAGATGCTCGAACCACCCTATCTGGCTTCTCTTGACCTGGAGGAGCAAGGGCTCTACTCGAAGCTCCTTCTAGATGGCAGAGCTCTTCAATCTATCTTGGTGAAAACCCAGCCACCTTGTGAAGAAAGCTCATTTCGGCTGCTCGTATCCATGATCTTGTTCTTTCAGTCACCACCCACAGCTGGTGACCATAGATGAGGATAGGAATGTAAATCGACTTGTAAATCGATAGCCTTGCTTTTCGGCTCAGCTCTTTCTTCACCACAACGGACCGATACAGCGTCCTAACTAATGTGGATGCCACACCAATTTGTCTGTTGATCTCCCATTCCACTGTTCCCCCACTCGTGAACAAGACTCTGAGATACGTAAGTTCCTCCATTTGGAGCAGGACTGACTCGCTGACCCTTTTCCAGTCACTGCCTTTTCCAGGCAAGGATTATGTTCTCAGATTTGGAGGCGTTATAACTTAACTTGTAATTCTTTCTTGTTTTGTGATTTTTAGATTAAAAATGTTACATCATGTAGTAGTCCATTTATGACAGTTTTAGTGATGAATAATTTTATTCATTGCTGCAACAGAAAGTTATGCTGGAGGGTGTGAAAGAAAGAAATTGGGCCGTACTGAAATGAATAAATGGATAGATGTAGGTTATAAAATCCTGTTAGTTGTAAGGTTATGTAGTACATCTCAGGATCAAGAATTTGATTTCTGCTCGTTTTACAATGTGTGCATGAATAGACATGACTTCCAGCAGAACTGCTGATAAAGCAGCTGATTCTGACCCAGCGTTACATCTTCATTATTGCCGTAATCGAAACACAACACGACAAAAAATGACCTCCAACAAAATGCATCTAAGATCCATTCAGTAGCCATAAAATGTCCATTTATTATTTTGTTTGTTTTTAATATGACGTTGAGCTCTACTGTTGTTTTTAATCATTTGATCTCATTAAAAGTTCACCATTACTCTGATCCATTTTTTCAAGTTCACATCTTTGTCTCTAGGTGACAATAATTTTACCTGCTTTTTTACTTACAGTTTTTGCTTCTGTTTTTTATTCACGCAATAAATCGACCTCATCATTTTTGCAGTTAAATCCAGGTGTTGACTTCACAGCCTCTTCACATCTTTATAAAACAAAAAGCCAGCCTAATTTCTAAATATGTTTTAATATTTATGTCTGTTTTATCATGACTTCCTGGACTGAGCATTCTGGAGAACTCACATTGGAGAATAAAGATAAATTATAGATGATATTCCATGTTGCTTTGTCTTGTTCTCTTTTTCTCTCAGCACAGTGAGGGGGAAAAAATGGCTGATTGGCCATGAAATAATCTGCCTGTGTTTGTTCCCGCAGATTATTTTACTTCTGATTTTCTGCATATAGTATGTCCTCGACATGAAGCAAAACAATTATCAGAAAAACAGAAAGATTGAGGTTGACTCTCAGCAGGAATGTTTCTTTAACTCCTCTCTCTTCTCCCTCTGTCTCTGTTTGTCTCTGCAGGTCACCTGGTCATCATCAGCCAAGTCTATGGGACTCAAGGTGAGGCCGTTGTCATGGCAACTGACCTGCTGGCCAGTTTTAAAAGGCCAGGCTGTCAAGAGATGTTTTGTGTCTCCACTGTGATCCACCATTGTTTTTCCAGCACAGAGAGAGAGAGAAAAATAACAAGTCATGTTTTGTTTGTTTGTTTGTGGTGTGTTCAGGTGCGGTGGCGTTGCAGATCTCTTGTTTTTCTGAAGCAGAGAGGATCTACATGTTGGCCAGAGACACCTCTGTTAGTAATAAGATGCTAACTTGCCTGGTCATACCGCAGATTGAGGTAATTGTTCCGCCCTCTGTGGAAAAAAAGAAAATCAGTTACCTGAGAAGGCGAAAAAGCTTTGAAAATGAAACAAAATCTGCTATAAACACACAATATGTATTTAGAGAAAAAATACATTGAATTGACTGTTTGTTGGGATGCATTTACGAATCATGTTAGTACTTTTGCTACTATTTATTTCTTACATGCACTACAGAAAGTTCCCCCAAAACTCTTTCTTCTTCTTTCGGCCTTTTCCTTCAGGGGTCACCACAGCAAGTCATTTTCTTCCATCTAACCCTATCTGCTGCATCTTCTTCGGTCACACCAACTATCTTCATGTCTTCCTTCACTGTATCCATGAACCTCCTCTTTGGTCTTCCTCTAGGCCTCTTTCCTGGTGGTTCCAAATCCAGCATCCTTCTGCCGATGTACTCTCTCTCTCCTCTGCACATGTCCAAACCATCTCAGTCTTGCCTCTCTGACTTTATCTCCAAAACCTCCAACATGTGCTGTTCCCCTGATATACTCATTTTTAATCCTGTCCATCCTGGTCACTCCCAGAGAGATCCTCAGCATCTTCATCTCTGCTACCTCCATCTCTGTTTCCTGTCTTTTCCTCAATGCTACTGTTTCTAGACCAAACAGCATGGCGGTCTCACCACGGTTTTGTACACGTTTCCTTTAATTTTAGCTGAAACTCTTCTATCACACATCACACCTGATACTTTTCTGCACCCGTTCCAGCCTGCCTGCACACAATTCTTCACCTCTTTTCCACACTCTCATTGCTCTGGACTGTTGATCCTAAGTACTTAAAATCTTCCACTTTCTTCATCTCTTCTCCCTGTAACTTCACTTTTCCATTTGGATCCCTCTCAATCAAACACATGTACCATGTCTTACTCTGACTAATCTTCATTCCTCTTCTTTCTAGTGCAAACCTCCACCTCTCTAGCTTTTCCTCCACCTCTTCCTTCCTCACACTACAGATCACAATGTCCCCTAAACTCTTTATTGGTGCCATTTTATATCACACACATTGTCTCTTTTTCTTCTTCAAGATTCCGCACCGTGTTGAACTTTGGCTGTCTCATACTGAACACTATAAGCAATTAGAGCTCTCGCTCGAACTTACTATTACTCATAATCTTTTTACTACATTTTAAACCTCCTGTAAAAGGCATAGATGTCTTTAGACTGCTGTTTTGTTGGTTCTGTATCAGTGAACTACGCAGGTCATTCCACAGGGTGAACGTTGTCCCAGATGTCAGAATAAATGTTCTTTTATGGGTAAAACCTGAGGATAAGTCCTCTCTTGCCGTGTTTTCTTTTAGTGCAGTAAACTGGGAGATGACGTCTGTCCCCTGCTGTTGTTTGTTAACCCGAAGAGCGGCGGGTTGAAGGGCAGAGAGCTCCTCTACAGCTTCAGGAAACTTCTGAACCCGCACCAGGTCTTTGACATTTCTAACGGAGGACCACTGGCTGGGTGAGGACGAGCTAAAAGACTGTGTCTCCCTGAAGCTGCTTGATTAACGTTGTATGTCAGGGTTAAGAAAAAACTACCAAGAAGTAAACCAATCACTTGTTATTATCTTCATTTTTTAATTAGTTTTCAGTGGGGCAGTGTACAGAAATGTGCTTGAATTACACGCAAGGCTAATTTTTATCACCTATTGCTAAAAGAAATAGTCCATATAGAAAAAAAAAATTATGACAATATCCCAATTACAAGTATGTGTAAAACACATCAAAATTAAATAACACAATTATTTTTTAAGACGATATACAAACTTTGACATACTGTTTTCCTCCCTCATGGGGAAATCCCTTTTGCTGCATTGCACCGCAGCAGGCAGCCATGATGGCGTCAATGATGGGAGAAACTAGGGCACAGGTGTCAAAGTCCGGTCTTTGACTGCCGGTCTCCTGAAGGTTTTTTATGTGTTCTTGCATTGACACACCTGATCCAGGGAGTGAGTCATTGTGCCAAATTTGATTGGTTGTTGATTACACTTCATGTGCATCAGCTGTGTTGAAGCAGGACACCGGCCCTCCAGGATCGGACTTTGACACCCCTGAAATAGGATGTTAGGTGTCTTCTCTGACATTTTGACATAGGCCCAGTGGGAATTGAACCGGCTTCTCCCAGTCCAAGGATGGACATTCTACCACTAAGTCAACTCCAACGTTACATTAATGGTGGGGTTACACCAATTTTTTGTAATTAAGCAGTTTGTATTTTCACTGATTGATTAGTGTTTATTTGACAACGGGACGAAAGTGAGTCGTGATCATTGAATAGATTACTTTTTTTACTGATAGTATCAATATAGAGCCTCTATAAAAAACTCCCTGAGATTTGATAGACCAATTTTTTTCTAATTGTTTTGGATTAATCCATGAAAGAAAGATGGGAATCGACATGAAGACCTCGATGTTTCAATTTGGTTACTTTTTCCAAATTTTCATTGGAAAAAAAAATTATTTATACTGTGTCTCAATGATTCTTAAAAAAACATTGAACCTTTGTTTTAAGACTTTGAGTTGTTCTGATTTGATCATATTTATTGGTTCCACTTTTTACCACTTGGTTAATAAAACTGATCTTCTAAAATAATCAAGGAGCCGGTCCAGTCATTTCTCTGTAGAAGTTTGACCTTGTTCTTCCCTCTTGCTGCAGTCTCCACGCCTTTAGGGAGGTCCCCAGGTTCCGAGTTCTTGTCTGTGGAGGTGATGGGACAGTGGGGTGGGTATTGGGTGTACTGGAAGCTGTAAGACACAAACTGGTGTGTCGGGAGCCACCCATTGGCATTGTACCGCTGGGAACTGGTGAGACAAACTCCTTTTCTCCTCTGATGAACTTGGTAGTTTTTTTCTTTTGGCTCACTTCTTGCTATCTTTACTCAGGGAATGACTTAGCTCGAATTCTACGGTGGGGGGCGGGTTACAGTGGAGAGGACCCCCACCACATCATGGTCTCTGTAGACGAGGCCGATGTGGTTCTTATGGACCGCTGGACAATCTTACTGGATGCCCAGGACATCTCAGAGGACAGCAAAGACAACGGGTTCCTGGAACCGCCAAAGGTGGGTTTTAGACCCTAGTCACACTGCCAAAACATTGCTGTAGTGTTCTTGTAGCCATGAAAAAAAAATTTGTCACCGCTCGTGACCGTTCATCGTTGTTTACAAAAGTTGACGGAAAACAGATAGAAGAACATCAAAGATACTGAATTCTGCGAGTGAAATAGTTTATTTTCTAAAAATGGTTAATTTAAAATAACAGTGTCCTTTTTTATCTCGGGGTCTTTTTCACGAGTGGGGGAAAGACATTGTCAGGCGGATCGATGCGGCATCAGTAATAACTAGGACGCTGCATCAGTCTGTCGTGGTAAAGAAAGAGCAGAGCCAAAAAGCAAAGCTCTCGATTTACAAGTCAATCTACGTTCCCACCTTCACCGAAAGAATGAGATCGCGGATACAAGTGGCTGAAATGAGTTTCTTCCGCAGGGTGGCTGGGCTCTCACTCAGAGATCGGGTGAGGAGTTCTGCCATCCGGGAAGAGCGCGGTGTGGAGCCGCTCCTCCTCCAGGTCGAGAGAGGCCGGATGGGGTGGTTGGAGCATCTGTTCAGGATGCCCGCCAAGCACCTTGCTGGTGAGGTGTTTTGGGCACATCCCACAGAGAGGAGACAAAGAGGCAGACCCCAGAAACGCTGGATATACTATGCCTCACAGTTGGCTGGGGAACGACTCGGGATCCTCCAGGGTGAGCTGGAGGATGCAGCTGGGTGAGAGAAGCCTGAGCTTCCCACCTGAGGCTGTTGCCCCCGCGACTCGGCACCAGATAAGCGGAAGACGACTGAACGGAGTGTAATTTTTAGAGAGACATTGAAATACTTTGAACACCATTAAAAAAAAGATGATCTGATGGTTCTATGTTCACTTCGTAAAAAGTACATTTATTACATTCAATTCCAAGACGTTCTTTTTTCTTCTTCAGACTTTATATGAACGTAGATTTTTTTTTCTTTTTTAGTGAAACTGTTAATCTTTGTTTCAGTTGCCGTAAACCTTAAAACTTGTTCCAAATTGAATAATTCTAAATTCTTCTCCATCCACTTCTCAGATTGTCCAGATGAACAACTACTTTGGTCTGGGAATTGATGCAGAGCTCAGTTTGGACTTCCACTTGGCCAGAGAGGACGACCCTGATAAATTCACCAGCAGGTTAAAAAAAAACCTTATTTCACTCAATATTAGGTCTTCCTCTCTTTTTTTGATTTAGTCACAACATATAAATTGAAAAGCAAGAGCAATACACATGATCTCAGAAGCCTACATTTCCCATCAGCCTTTTCTCTTTCTGCCATCCACAGGTTCCATAACAAAGGTGTGTATGTGAAAGTGGGTTTGCAGAAGATCAGTCACACCAGGAGTCTCCACAAAGAACTGCAGCTTCAGGTGGACTCTCAGGATGTCCCGCTACCAAATATCGAGGGGTTAATCTTCCTTAACATACCCAGGTAACAAATGTACACAAGCAGAGTCGTGTTACTCCTGGTGCACCACTTATTCCCCTCTATGTGGGTCTAGTTGGGGTTCTGGTGCTGATCTGTGGGGTTCAGAAGTCGACAGTCGTTATGGGAAACCGAGAATTGATGACGGTTTGCTGGAGGTGGTCGGGGTAACGGGAGTTGTTCACATGGTAAGATGACTTCTGGAAACACATCATACCAGACAGACGTGGTGCTTACATGTCCCTGTACGTGTGTCCAGGGTCAAGTACAGAGCGGTCTGCGTTCTGGCATACGAATTGCTCAAGGAAACTACATCAGGCTGACGGTAAGCAAACCCATACCTGTTCAGGTGGATGGGGAGCCATGGATCCAGCCTCCGGGACACATCATCATCTCTGCAGCCGGACCAAAGGTTGGTTCTGTTTGTTCCTGCTCAGCTTCCATTGTTTTCTTCTGTTTTTAGTAACAAATCAAAACATTGCTAATTAAACAACAAATTTGGGTTTATACAAAATAATTAGTAATAATCTTTGTTAAGGAAGTTCCAGGGTCTGGTCAGGGATAGATCAGGTATGTCAAAATCAAGTCCTGCAGGGTGGGTGTCCTGACGATTTTCCATCTGTTCTTGTGTCTACACATCTGATATAGGTTATTGAGTAAATGTGCCAAATTTTATTGGCTGTTGATTTCACTTTATGTTCATCAGCTGTATTGAACCAGAGACACAATGAAAACTGTCAGGACACTGTCCCTCCATGACCAGATCCTGACACTCCTGACTAAGAGGGAAAGTCTTGCAGATAGTATCAAGACAATACCACACCCCAATATGCTTCTATCTGATAATTTTAGAGCCTTTTTTTACTGGACAAGTTACACTGCATTGCTGATTTGTTATGTATGGAATAACTGTGTTAGCAAAAACTAGATTAAATAGTTTTTAAGTGTGGTCTCCTTTATACGATGTGACTGGTTACTTGTTCACCCTGCGTTTGTTTTCTGCTCTGTTCAGGTTCGCATGTTGAGGAAATCCAAGCAGAAGCAGAAAAAATCTTCATCTAATGCGAGGGATGGACGCTCGGAGAGTCCCTCCTCCAGAGAAGCAGGTCATTGACTTTCTCACCAGGGCATCGGTGTCTGACCTCTAACTTCTTTCTTGGTGCACCGAGGAAGACATTTCGGTGCCAGCCGCCGCAAATCCAGTCCTGTAGCTTTGTAGCAATGCTAACACTCTACAGGTCAACCTGAAGGAGGTGAAACTTTAAACATCTCTTCAGCCAGGAGGAGTGTGAGGGGGAACTTTGTTCTCATATGGATTCATCATCCTTCCTCTCAGCTTTTAACAGCAACAGAAATCATCTTAACACCTGAAGTTAAAACGACTTAACTTTTGTATTAAACCAGGAATCAGTAACTCTGGCGGCAAATCAGAAAGAAAAGGATGTTATAAATATATTTTCTTGTATTTATAACGTCTGAGTTGCAAAAAAAACCCCGGATGAGTGTTTTACTTCAGTTTTTAAACCCTCTTCTGGAATTTTTTAGTGATAGAATTAGACTCAGTGTCTGTTTCCACTTTGTCATTTAAAATAATGTGCAGCTATTATGTGATAGTGACCTCAATGGTGGTCATGTTGTCTGGGAAAAAAACACACCGACGGGCAGTTGAAAAGACTGCGACCAGATAATGGTAATCTAAACTAGAGATTTTTTGTTGGAAGCTAGCTTTTAATGCTCTCATCTTATTTTTGCCAAGCTACCGGAAACCTTTGAAACGCCATGAGCGTGAATTACGCTGGTTCATAAGAACTATAATTACACTAGCTTTACCCTTTTTAGTAACAAAATCACATAAAAAATATTACTTTAACAAGTTTTAATTTTTACTTTAAGGTAAGAAAAACTGGAAGGATGTACTTTTAATTTTTTTCTAATATTTACAGCAACTCATACTGTTAAATAATTCTAAAACTCAGACATTTCTGTTTATTTAATGAAGTTATTAGTTCTAATAAATTACCTAAATATGTCATTTTTTTACTGAATTAAGACAAAGATAAACGAATCAAACTCTTTCTGTCATTTACATAAAGTCGGATTTTACATTTAAAGGAACGGATTAGATAAAAAAAAAAAACCTTTAGATAAATCTGCCCTTGGAAAATGTGTTAGTTTTAAATGTCTTTCCTAGTTTTAGGGCCAATCTGACCTCTTGGACGGGGATAGAAATCACGTTATTGCTTCAGGGTGTTTTTCACTCACGTTGTGAGTGATTTGTCCGTCTTTATCAAGCAATTTTCAAACTAAATTATTGCACTAAAATTACCTCAGTGGCAAAACTTAACTATTAAATTTGAATTTACAACATTCTGTAAAAATAATCAAAAAGATTTGATAAAGTCTAAAAAAAAACTGGAATAACTTAACGTTTACAAAATTCTTTTGCCTTTAAAAAAACCTGTAGAAAAACCAATTACTGGAAAATGTATTTATAAATTGAAAAAACTAAAAATGTCAAATTTGAGTTTTCTTTCTTGCCATAATCACTTAATAAAATCCTCCATGTGCTATTCCTTCACATAAGCAACTGAAAGTAGTTCATTTAAAATTTTATTCCGACACAATTTTATCCAATATTGAAGTTCAACAGACATATATGTGCCTTTAATTCTTTTTTTTTTTTTTTAATTCAGAACTTTCAAATGTTAGATTTTTATATTTCCGCAAACTTTTGAGCTTTATTTCTAAATTTTAGCATATCTCTGCAGATACAGTATATTTAGTTATACATCTGAATACTTTTGGAGCCATGGTGGAGAAAACATGTGAATACCACTTTACGTTTAGAAATAAATAAAATAACACAGAATTTTTAGGCTTTTCCTAAGAATGCAATCAAAATTTTTTGGGAACAAAGGAGACATAAAATTTGCAGTATGAGTGTTTCTGCATCAGTTGACTTTAATTTGACACATTTT
Source organism: Neostethus bicornis (assembly GCA_902685375.1). Classification (NCBI taxonomy): domain Eukaryota; kingdom Metazoa; phylum Chordata; class Actinopteri; order Atheriniformes; family Phallostethidae; genus Neostethus; species Neostethus bicornis. Next base: position 3,674,675 of record CACRXE010000076.1, on the reverse strand, counting down.
AGTGCAATGCTTTTCAACTATGATCTTCAATGATGAGGCTTTATTTAAGCCTCAAATAAAAAAAATAACCTAAATTATTAGTGGTAGTGAATGATAGACAATAACAAAGTCATTTCCTGAACTTAAAATAAAATAATTTTTTTTTACACTTAATCCCATTCAAGGCATGCAGTTCTCAAATTTTCTAGAAAATGAGCAAATATGCAGAATTGTTTTTACAAGATGATCAGATAAAGAAACAAACGCTCACAAACTTTTCGCCATGTCAAGTGATGTTGTTCCGTTCTGTCATCTTCCGCTTATTCGAGGCTTGGTCGTGGGAACAACAGTCTCAGTCTCTCACCCTGGCTTCATCCTCTAGCTCACCAGGAAGATCCTGCGGTGTTACCCGGCCAGCTGTGAGACATAGTCTCTCCTGCAGGTCCGGCGTCTGGCTCTGGGTCTCTTCCCAGTGGGACATGCCCGAAACACCTCACCAGCAAGGTGTTCGGGAGACATCCTAACCAAATGCTCGAACCACCCCATCTGGCTTTTCTCAACCCGGAGAAGAAACGTCTCTACTCCGAGTTCCACTTGGATGGTGAAGCTCCTCACTGTATCTCTGAGTGAGAGCCTAGCCACCCTGTGGAAGAAGCCCATTTTGACCACTTGCATCTGCAATCTTGTTTCTGCCTCTGGGTGTCCTCCTGGTATCGTCGACCCAAAACACCTCATCAGCAAGGCGTTCAGGAGGCATCCTAACCAGATGCCCAATCCACCCCATCTGGCTTCTCTCGACCCAGAAGAGCAACGGCTCCAGTTAAATTGTTTAGTATTTATTTTTGAAAATTAGTCATTTTCAATTTAATTTTATCCCCTTTTTCTCGTATAGAAACCATGCCAGCTTAAAAAAAAAACAACTTCTGGCTAATAATTTAGCATTGATGCTAAATTTTGAGCTCCATAAGTTAAAAAGCTAGTTATAAAAAAACAATTTAAGCATAAAAATAATTTAGAGTACTGTTGTTTTTTTTGTTCTTGAGGAAAAAAAACAAGTGTTAACAAAAAAGATAAAATAAAAAAAGGAGTCAAACAGCAAAAAAAAGAGAAGTGGACTTAGCTCAGCTTTTGCAAGCTAACAATCAGCTTAAACTGCCGAGAATAGACATTTTAAGAAAATTAAACTGAAAAGTTAAAGTTTTGTGGATCGATTGTAAATGTTTTGGCAAATTTGATTTAATTTTTATATCCTTTTACAGACTTCAATTTTGGCATCCGAAACCGGTGCCGAGCTTGATAGTATGTTTGATTATTTATTTTCAATAATCTTTTTTTATCCTTTAATCTATTCTTTAATTCATTTTTATTTTCTAAGACTAGCAAAAAATTGATCGTGTATTGAAAACAATCAAAACAATTATAATGACATAAACCCAAAAGGGTTGAGGTCTTTTTAACAAAGTACGCACTTTGTCGTTACTTTTTCAGACACGCCATCATGAAGATGAGCTTTTATGATGCAGATGAGGAATCTAATGCTGAATTGTCCAGCTTCTGATGTAGCCACACTCATCCTTACTTGACTGCTGTTTTTAACCTTTAAAACAAGATCCTAGATTTGTGTCAAAGGGTTGAATTTTGTACTTTGGTGCTAGAAGAGCTGTAACGTAAAATTTCCGTACTTGACTTTAGAATCAGATCATGTTTTAATTCAAAGCCTCAAACTGTTGTAGAATTCAATGTTCTCTTAATTGACTCATGACAAAAACATCGATGATTTACTTAAGGGATGTTCTTGTTTTAGGCCGCTGACTCTTAAATGGAATACTTTTAGATATTTAATGATTCAGGAGAAAGCAGCGGCGCTTCTACCGGAAGCGGAAGTTTAGAACCGTCCATGCTAACCACTGCGCTACTGTGCACATTCTAACTTATGTGATGCTGAACCACCTGGAAACAGTTTTTAATCATGTTCAACTATACATGTAAAAGTAGACGTCTGAAAATCAGAGTTGTAATATTTTTTTTATTTCCATTATACATTTAAACTATGTGAGCAGAGAGTGTTATAAACTGTTTGGATTAAGAAGGAGTAATATACGTTTGTTTTTAACCATTTGGAGAAGTAAGGAGAGATGATCAATTTTACTGATTGGTTCGAAAGTGAAAGGTTAAATAGTGTGATGGAGGACGGCAGAATTTATTTTCTGTACCGTTCCTTTGAGCAGTTGGGTTGCAGGAGTGTGTTGCTGTAGCTGCTCTTCAGGTAGTCTACAGATTCATAAAGGAGAGGGAGGGATTTTGCAGGATTGATTGCAATTTTGCTTTCATTTTGTCCCTTGCTAATGTTCTTTTTCTCTTGGTCTCTAAATTTAAAGCTGTTTTTGTTGTTGTTGCTGTTGTTTCAGATAAAGCAAACTTGTTTCAAGTAAAGGATTCAAATTTGGTCACTTAAGAAATCGTATCTGCATGCATAGAGTCTAATTAGCTGAATCGTTTTGCTGGAAAAGAATAACTTTCCAACTTTGTGGTCATGAGAAATTACACAAAAATAGATAAAAAAGCAAATAACAATAAAACACATCATGCAAATAATAATCGAAAGTCACATCAACCAAAAAAATATATTTTTTTTGTATTTTGTACATGTTTGCAAATAAAAAGATAATTTAATTATTTCTTCCTTGAGAACAGGAACTAAACTCTATTTACACCGTGTCGAAATTCATCAGATGACCCAATTTAACCATTTGATTAAATCACAAACTCCTTGAAAGAAAAGTTGCTCCGTGTTAAATGACAATCATGAGAAGATTTTCTGTGCGGTTAATTAGTATGAGACTAAACTAGTTGATGTCTCTTTGTATTTTGGAAGCTCAGAGCAGCCATGCTTGAACTTGAATTTGGTTTAACTGTTTGAGGATCACCTTTCAAAATAATGTAGTGACAATGTCAGTCCGGACTCACCAATTAGAGTAAAAACAAAGTTGTTAAGTATGCTGCTCTCAGAAAAATAGCTTTTTTTCTTTTAATTACTATTTCGACAACTGTGTGAAAACTTTAAAACATTCTGAACAATTAGTTCGAAACATTTATTAGAGATCTTTTTTAAAGCATACCCATGTTCTCTGAAAAAAAAAATGTATGAAGGTAGGAAGAAAACAGAAAAATGGCTTGTAATCAAAAAGTAAGCTTCGTGACAAATCAAAACAAAAAAATAAAACTTGAAATCTGGTGAAGAAAAAAAAAAACTTTCCTAACAAGTATGTGTATTTGTTCTTCACAAAAAAATGTTCATCTTTAATCATCAGCTCTAGAAACAAAAAGCCAAGGTACATACTAGGTATTTCTTCATGTTCAGAAAGTTGATTTCTATGAGAGTGACAGTCATTTCACACAGTATGGAGAATTTTAAAAGACATAACGAATGTCTTTCAGGGCGTGTTTGAGGCTTTGATGTAACTGATTTGAGATCTTTTGCTGTAAAACTGTGACATTAAGTGTTCATTTTGATGTTTTGAGGAGCCCATGTCTCCTCTCCATCTGCTCGGACGATTTTTGTACAGTTTCTGGTCTGATGAGAAACTAGCTGTGGTTAATTTAGCCGTACGGTAATGAAGTAGTGTCGCTGTGCTGTTGTACACCTGTTTTATTGCAGAGCTGACTCCTGTTTTATACGGTTTAGATGACTGAAACCATCTGCTTCTTATTACCAAGCAGGTTTAGATCAAACCCAATTTACAAAAGTATCACCTGGAATAAAAACATTAAACAAGGTAAATGACATGGAACAAAAAAAAACATGATTAAATGCAGTCAATTAAGAAAAAAACAGAAAAACATTGAATAAATCAATAACAATTTTTAAAATTGCCATTCTAATGAATATGTAAACCTTTAGGAATAAAAAATCCTAAAAGAAAACTCAAAAACCAGGAAGCACACGATTTATTCTGCAGCTGATTAAAATTCCTCTGTTTACAAAAATATCCAATAAGGACATAACTTTTAGAATATTTACCATCAAATTACGTAATCATATCTATTACCAAATAAAAAAAAACCTTCTAATAAGACAAACAGGATAATACAATGTTCCAAATCACCTGCCAGAAAAGTCTTGTGGTGACAGGCAAACTATTTTTATATCTTTAGAAACATAATCCCAATCAAACTGAATTATTTAGAACCAATCATCAGTGTTAACAATGTTGGCCAAAAATAAGAGCTACCCCAATTTCTTTCCTGTGGATCTGTGGGCCTAATAATGCACTAGATAGTAACCCAAAAAAAGAGATGCTTAATGTAAAACATTGTTTCCACAACAGGGTTCTGACACCACTATGGATGTCAGGAAAAGAGACCAAAGAGGATATTTATGGATGTGGAGAAAGAAAATATGAAGGTAGTTGTGAGAAAAAGGGGTCCAGGATACAAGGTTAGATGGAGACAAATATTTTTATGTGATGACCACTGAAGGGAAATGAAAAGTATCTGCATTAGCTTCTTCCTGATCCAACATCTTGTTTTGAAAAGCAAATCATGAAGCATAGAACTATTTGGTGGAAAATCTACCACTAGTATAGAAATCTGTGTGTAGCAGCCCGAGGCCTCCGTCCTCCATCTAACACTGCCGGTCTCACAGCAACATTCACAGCTGCCATAGTTTTTCAAAACAATTTCCCCATGTTGCTGCATTGACCTCTGCTTTTGTGCCTCTGTCATGACGTCTGCTGAACCAGTCCAGCCTCGGAGGCCTTCCTACTTGTCCTCCGACGCCCTCAGTGCGATGGTGTGTTGACATGTGCGTGTTGTGTTCACCTCTAACGTGCTGAGCTCATGTGCCTCTGAATGTGCTGCAGGTGTTCAGTTCTTTCTGCTGTTTCTGCTGTAGCTCTTCAGTTTTTATTGACCGTTTCTCTGAATAGATGACGTGTATATTTTTGCAGACGGAAGCTGTTTTTAGTTTCATCTGTAAAGTTTTAACTGTAAATTGCACTAATTGTTCTACAGATGCTTTTAGATGTGACGTTCAGGTTATTATGAATGTTGTAATAATAAAGCTGGATATAATACATGTATATGTTTAGATAAGAAATTCTTACATGTGATAAATCCTAATAAACTAAAGACTGTCTCTGAATTAAACGCCCATTCTGTGTCTTATTACTTTGAAATGGCTTAAATCTGCTGATATGTGAGCATCTGTTTAACTTTTACACTGGTTGGATCATTGCTAGAGAGTGTGTGGGCTGCTTGAATCTATCCCAAACAGTAAGCAGCCAGAGGCATGGTACAGCCAATACAGATCATCCATTTGTTGCAGGAACATCTAGAAACAAGAAACCACCTTCACACAGTTATGATGAAGGCCGATCCAGCACCAACTTGTTGTGAGTCTATGGTGCTCACGATTATGCAATATCAAGCCCTAGTTTGAAAACATTCTGATTTAAATAGTATGTCAGAATGAACAAAGGGGAATCTTTAGATTCCCTTCAATCATCCAAAAACACCTTATGGATAGATGCAATATGAAATATAGCATGTTAAACCAGGGTTTGTATGAGTATGCCATTGAGTGGCAGTGTATTGGATGACCAATAGAACAAGAAGGCAGAAAATATAGGTTCCATTTCTTCTTTGACATAAATTGTTCTGTTCGTTTTGTTGTCTTCCGTTTATTCGCAGCCAGGTCGTAGGGCGCATCAGTCTCAGATGGTAAGACCAGGTTATCCTCACGCCGGTTGCATCCTCCAGCTCTCCCGGGAGAATCCTGAGGCGTTTCCCGGCCAGCTGTGGACATAGTCTCTCCAGCAGGTCTGGAGCCTACCTCTGGGTCTCATCCCGGTGAGACGTGCCTGAAACACCTCATCAGCAAGGCGTTCAGGAGGGATCCTAACCAGATGCCCAAACCACCATATCTTGCCTGTCTCGAACCGGAGGAGCAACGGTTCTACTTCAAGCTCTGCCCAGATAGCAGAGCTTCTCAGTCTATCTCTGAGTGAGAGCCCAGCCACTCTGTAGAGGAAGTTCATTTCGGCCGCTTATATCCGCTTATATACAGCTGGTGACCATAGATGAGGGTAAGAACGTAGATCGTTGATAAATTGAGAGATTTGCTCATTGGCTCAGCTCTATCTTCACCATGAAGGATCAATGCAGCGTCGTAATTATTGCGGACACCGTACCGATCCGTCTGTCGATCGCTTCATTCCTCCTCTACTCGTGAACAAAACCCTGAGATACTTAGACTCTTCAACCTGGGGCACGGCCCTGTCCCTGATCTCCACGGGGCATTATACCCTTTTCAGGGCAAGGATCCGAAATAACTCTGTGGATGTTTATAATATGCTCTTCTGAGATTTTCTCAGAGTAGAGCGACTGATCCTCATGAAGATCTAGTCAAGTGGTTTGGAAATCTGAGCAATAGTCAGCCCTTTACACTTTCTGGTTTATAATAATGACAGTATAAATCAATAAGAATGTCTAACTAATGTGTAATGGGTCTTCCTGAATCAACATTGTCTTTGCTTATTTGCATAGAATTAAATGAGAAAACTGTAATTTTGCAAAAGTTGGAATCTTTAATACCTTTTCAAGTTTCCAATGGACTTTTATTTGTATTGCTTAATATCAATAGGCTTTGCATAGTTAATTAAACAAGTGCACAAACATGTCATGAAGTCACAATTTATAATTACTAAACTAGCTGAGGCTTTACCCAATCTTATATGTTAATAATTGTTATTCATGCAAAGATCCACAAATTTGTTCACTTATGTTGGAAGATCAAAAACTAAACAATTTATTTAGCCACTTTGACACTATTGCACTTGCTTTAACTGATTGTAAAACTGAATTAAACTTGAAAAGTTTTTATTTTTGTGCAGAAACCAGATGGCAGTATTTGCAGAAGAATATCTTACTGTACACATTCTGTTTTGCAGTCAGAGTGAGTGCTCTTTGTTTTCTCCTATCTCTACACTGCATACGTCAGAGGGAATTTCCAGTGAAGAAGGAAAGAAAAGTCACTTTCATTACAATTCAGACTAAATCACTTACCTGTCTCATTTTATTAGACGTGCTAGGAAACTATCCGTCCTCAAATCACCTGGATCGTAAAGATTTGACTCTAAGATCAACAATGACGCGCTCATTCCGCGTCATTACGTTGTGATGAAGTCGGAGTGTAAATGGTTCAGCATGGCGAAATAACAATGTGGACAAGTCAACTCAAGTAAAAAAACGAAACGAGGATTAATGAGAAGCTGATCTTCACTTGAGAAAGCTAATCAGGTATAAAAACTATTCATTTAAAGACTTGTCTGCTGTTTACAGACAGGTAAACTTCACTATGACCTGCTTTGTTATGCTCCATTACTTACTTCCTTATTAGACAGGTAACTTTTTTATTTTTTATTCTGAATTAAAACAGTCTTTTATGACATTTTCAAAGAGTAAAATTAAATGTGTGTACATTTCTAAAATTTTGAATTTGTATTTGCTTTTCAAAGTCTTAATTTAAGTTAAATTTGAACTCTTTGGAACTTCGCCCGTCCGTGTTTGTGGTAATGGTGACAACAGGAACAGTGACAAAAAATAAAATAAAAACAAAAAAAATACACATCACACATGAATTTAACAGAAGCCGATTTGGAGGAAATGGTGTAATGAGTAGTTAGTTTGAAAACTGCTCATTTGTGGGAGTGTGTTGAGGCGAATTGTGCCAGAACACATAACTCTTACTTTTTTAAACGGAATTCATTACTGCTGGTAATAAATAAGCTTAGTGGTGTGAGACAGCCAGCATACAATCCATCAGAAGAACTACACAGATCTGAGTGTTTCTCTGCAGCACCATTTAAAAAGATCACTAATGAACTAGTAGTTCAGATCAGATCAGTTGTGATCAGTCAAATAAATTTATAGGTACACTGTTATTAATAACCATTGTCCACTTGTGATTAAAGTTATTGGGTTTTGTAGTTATAAGTCCATATTTGACTGATTGTACCGAAAAGCAGTTCAAACTCTCTTCTCATCTCTTTAGAAACCATGGCTGGAGAAGATCCCTACCAAAACCATCCTGGTCAGGTAAGCAATCTGCAGATTACCTCAATATTTATTAGTTTAACAGGAGGAAATGTCAGTAGTTAATATTCAGTGATCAACCTGAAACTAATAAAATTCATGTGCCAACCTGAGCATCCCTTTATAAGCACAGTGTGATATCAAGTTGATATAATCCCTCATTTGTCCAGGAATCATCCATTGTAGAAAAGGCTTCAAAGTTGTCTTCTGGACAGCGTATTTGACTGGTCGAGAGTCTCGATTGTCAAATACACTGTCCAGAAGACAACTTTGAAGCCCTTTCTACATAGTGTCCATCTTTACACAACTTCCAGCAGGACACTGTCACTAAGCTCAGATCATCTCCATGATGATGAGTTCATTCTCCTACAGTTGGCTTTTTACAGCCACTTTGAGATATGATGGAACAGAAGATTCACTGCCAAATGGAGCAAAGTCACTGAGCAAGGCTTTGTTACATTTATGACCAAACGAAGGCAGATCTGGAGGAAATTTGGAGTACCATTAGGTGGACTTTATAAAATGAACGGTAATGTAAATTCCAACAGTAGTTTGGAGTAGAATTGGAATGGATGTCGCCTAGAGTCATTGATAAAATGGGGTAGAATCTAATTACTATTAATCCAGCCAATTTGTTGCACCAGTGACATTTGGGGGCATGATCATAGATATGACCACTTAACCTGGCTTATAGAAAAACATAACTGGTTATTAAAAGAGTTCGACATTAAGTTACAAAAGTATACTCACTGCATATTCAATTGTATATACACCTTTTACATTATAATGTCTACTTTAAATAGTTAAAGCTGTAGATTGAAAATCTATGTATAGAATATGTAAATGAGCTAAACATGATGGACGTCCACAGGCTGATGTGAGCTGCTTGTATAAGTCAGGAAGATGCATGGGTGTTACAGTTAGCTTACTCAACCTCTTTCAAAGAAACCAACAAAAGAAATGGAGAGTCCCATTCTTTTCTGATCCATCTCAACAACGTCAGATCAGAAACCACCACAGAAGGTGTAGCACATACCATCAGACTTCCACCTCTGTGCTTTACTACATCACTCTTTACTGTACAAACTTTTACAGTTGGGTCCCTTAAAATTAAGCTCTTTATTTTCCCTGGAGCACTACCAGCATGTACAACCAGACAATTGCAGAATTGGTGTCAAAATATTAAATTAAATAGTCTATTTTAGCAGAGAAATATTCCCATTTAGTTTATTGGCTTCTACTTTATTTAAAAGCTGTCATTTGTTCTGTTTTTCAAAGCTGTGATCAAACCCTGGGAGACTGTCTGCTGTGCTTTAGGAACCAGTGACATCAAATCTGTTCAGATGGCATTTTCCTATAAAACCAAAACAAACTTCAAAATCTGAGCATCTTAGAGTTATCCAGTGACATCCTGCTTGTTCTGATATTTGTGTTTCCTGTAGATATTTGACCTCATGATGGACCCAAGCTGGAACTTCCCACATTTTCCTACCATGCCTCCAACAACGTCTCTTGGGACAGGTCAGTGTCTTCTATGCAGAATGTAAAAAAGAATATATATTTCCAATTTCCAAGAATTTTAGAAAATTATTCTTGGAAATTGGAATCAGCATCCCACTGTGTCCTTGTTTTTGCTGAACAACTATATATTCTTTGCATTTAACTTGACTATTAATCTGGTTGTAAGCAACCCAAATATTTTTTTGTGATCCAATTTTTTTATGACTTTCTCCCAAGATGCTTTGCCCAGATTAAAGTAAATTAACATAACAACTTTATTAGGAACATTTAGTTTTCAAACTTTTTTTCAGAATTTCATTGTGTCATAAAAAAATGTACCAGGAAATTAACCACATGTGAACCAACGGTTTCTTGATCACGTATTTCAGCGTGTATGTTATAGATTACATCAAGTCTAAGTGGGCCAACATGTGGTTCAGATGTCTGTTTATAAATTTTGTAGATCAGAAAATGGCCTGAAACATGAAGATTTCTCATAGCAATGACCCGTTATTCTACGTTTGATGGCAATACGTTGGAAGCTTAATATTTTTTTACAACTTTAGTCCAGCTTATCATGTTAGACCTGATTCTGGTCAGATTTGGGCCATCATAATTTTTTTAATTTTCTGAGCTGTGTGTGAACATGTATCATCAAGTGTTGTTTTTGAGTGCTTTTCCCTTTCTAATAGTGTTTGTGTGTGTAGATCACATCACCAGCTCTTGAAGCATCTGTGTACAAAACTAATCATTTACACTTCAATAGAATTTAGTTAGATTATCAAAGATAAACTTTGTAATAAGCACTTCATCAAATAGAGTACCTCCAACTCTTTGTGCTGCTGCATGTCACACAGACCTTTGAGGAACTTTGGAGAACATCTGAGTTTTCCTTGTTTGCTTTAGAGCATTTTTTTATGCGTGCCAGGAACACAGAATAAACCTCATTCAGCAGCACAAGTTCAAATCAATCTTTCAGACATTTGAGATAAAATTCCATTTTAAAACAGAATTTGAACAAAGAACAGAAAACAAAACAGAACTTAAGCAGACAGTAAGAAGAAAGAAAACAGAACAGTTTGTGACATTGACTTTGTAAAGTTGTTACTACAAAGCATCACCAGTTCATAATTTTTGTAAGAAGACCCCAGTAATCTGAAGGATAGGGCACTGGCCACCTACGCCAGGGATTGTGGGTTCTAGTCCCATTTGGGATGCACAGCATAGTGGTGCAGCGGAAGCGGCTGGTCCCATAAGTCAAAAGTCAATGGACTGAAACCATCCTCTACTAGATTGATCTATTTTAGGGGAGGCGTTAGCTCAGTGGTAGAATGGCTGTCTTAGGCCCAAAAGGTTACCGGTTCGATTCCCACCACGAGCTCATGCTGAAGTGTCACTGAAGGAGACACGCTCAGTTTTTCCCACCACCGGCACCATCGTGGCTGCCTACTGCGGTGCAATGCAGTACAGAAATGACCCCACGAGGAATTAATGAAGTGTGATTATAATTATTATTTATCATCTTAAATTTTCTCTAACTGGAAAATTAAGACGAAGAGAGAAAGACTAGACCAGGACTGTGATTCAGTTTAATTTGATCAGAGCACTGGAATGAGACTGAAAGATTTAAGATGTTTTAGAAGTTTTTCACTTTTCCTAAAATGAATTCTTTCACATCACAAATGAGATTTCTTATTCTGCAGATGTACAGTATGTACAACCTTGTGCGTCTGAGAGTACCTGATGATTTCTGTTTGTATTGAAGCTATAAAAAATAAGATGGCTTGACTTTGCTAGGATGTTATTTCAATATTTCACTATTTCATACAGTTGGATGTTGTTTTTATCATTGAGGAGGAGTTATTCATGAGACTCTCATTCTTCTTTTGTTTGATCAACTTTAAAGATAATTCATATTTAAAGATTCTAACTGTTTGTTATGTTCTTTATTTATTCAGCTCATTTATCAAATCGTACCCAAATACCACCTAGAATGTATTTAGTGCATTTCAGTTTACTCCAAAATGGGATCATTTATTACCTGAGAAATATTTGACAAATACAATGTGATTGATAGTGTTTAGTGTTTTTCAAGAGGACGTCTGAGAGTTGGATATCTGGGAAAAAAAAGGAACTACTCACGTCATCATATTTAATTACACAATAAAACAACTTTGATTTAAGAAGAACTGCTATTTCTCACCTGAATATTTCTGGAAAATAGTTCCAGTTATTTACCTGGGGAGAAAAGGAATTGCAAAAAAAATATTTCTGTATGTTTGATTATCTTTTGTTCGAGAATATAAAAAAATAAAGGCAACGCCCTGAAGAGGTGGCCAGTCTGTTGTCGGGCCATACACACACACTCATTCGTAGTTGCAATTTCATAGCAGCCAATCAACCTAACATACACGTTTTTGGAGGGTGGGTGGAAACCCATGGATACATGGAGAGAACATAGACGCTTTAATAGGGTCTTGGTTCCACTCGAACCTTTACTGATGTGTAATTATTAAGTCTTCAGCTAATCGGCTAAACAAAGTGCTGCTACGGTTTGTAGAAGGGGAAAGAGGCTCGATACCTGACTTCTTTTTTTAGTGACACAATTTCATTTTGGGCAAAAAATGGAGATAAAGTGAAAGAGGAGTTTCATGATGTGGTGGTTGTGGGATGGAGATTGTTTGCTCTCACTTCTTCTTTTCACTATACATGAGCAGTGACGACAAAACAAAAGTTTTGAGAGTGAATCTTAGATGTGTAGGATGGTAGAGAAGTGTCTGTTTTACATTTAGTTGTGAGGTTGTAGGAGTGATTCATGCATGTCCTCTATCATGAACGGTTAGATTTTTTTTTTTGAATGGAAACTTTCATTAGAGGAAACTCTTACCTTATTTTTAAGCATCTTTAGAGGTTAAAATTAGACCCCAAATACCAATCATTACACGACCAAAACATACAATATAGGATCAATACTTCCACTAAGTCCTGCTCCTACTATTTGAATGGGGAGCTCATTTGGAGAGTCTTCAGACTTTGCTGGGACGCAGTGATGTTTTACTATGTTCATTTTCTACTTAGTCTGTGTCTCCATGTAACTTCTAATCCCATTGTGCTTCATGGGCTTAGCAAGTTAGCAAAGCTAGGACATACTTTTCTAAATAATAATATATATAATAAAAGTTACCTGATCAAAGTACTACTTATTTTTGTGCTTCCTGTTTAGGGGTGGGACCAAGCGTGAGCAGATTGCATGTACTAAAACACTTCCTGTTAACGTCAGAAAGAGGGCAAGGCAGATAACGAATTCCATGGCCAACCTCACATTTGAATAGTTTCCCAACGCTTGATAGGAGAGCTTGCAAATTATTCAAACATCCATGAATGAAAAAGAAACCCCTATCAGGGTAGGAGAAACGGTCAAACGTGGTAGTATGTCAAATGAGGTAACTCCTCTTTTACTTCATGTATGAGGACCTTATGTATGAGGACTGTAAGACAGCGGTGAGGTGTGCTGTAGATGTGACAGAGGAGTTCAGTGTGGAGGTGGGACTGCACCCAGGATCTGCTCTGAGTCCTTTGCTGTTTGCTGTGGTGATGGACAGGCTGACAGACGAGGTTAGACATTAATCTCCATGGACAATGATATTTGCAGATGACATTGTGATCTGTAGTGAGAGGATGGAGGAAGAGATGGAGGAAAAGTTGGAGAGGTGGAGGTTTGCACTAGAAAGAAAGAAGATGAATGAATATTAGTCAGAGTAAGACAGAGTACATGTGTGTGAATGAGAGGGATCCAAATGGAAAAGTGAAGTTACAAGGAGAAGAGATAAAGAAGGTGGAAGATTTTAAAGGTCCTATATTATGCCTTTTTCCCCTTATTTTATCCTGTTGCTATGTATCTGATATGCTTAATTTTACATTCCGCCACAATCTAAACACAAAAGGTTATAAATTATACCCTGTTTGGGAGCGCAGTTTCATACCCGGAACTCAAAACAGCTTGTTTCAGTCTTTTTTTCTTTTTTTTTTCCCGGGACCCGCCCCGTTGGTTGCGATTGGTTGTCATTCATTGTGATTTCCCCACCCACCCAGCACAGCGTGGAGCGGGAGGGGCGAGGTGTGAGACGTATTGAGTAAACAAAGCGGTTCGGAGGAAGGAATAAACTTTGACTATGGCTGTCCCCGTTACTTTGCCTTACGTTTATGATCCAGAGTCTGATGAAGATTTTGAAGTCCATGCTGCACAAGTACCATGTTGAGCCGCATTTTGTAATAACGGTGCATTTTGTAATAAACGTCCAAAATGTCTTTATACTTCCATATATTCAATTACACAGATAATATTTGGCACAGTTTTTTCATACCTGGCATCATGTTGAACTCTGTTGGCTGTCTCAATTAAGCATGCAAGCAGCGCATGATCTTTGTAGAACTGATGCAGCAGCCAATCAGATTACAGCCCGCCCTCCCCTCCCTGGCTGAGTGACAGACCATGTAGAGCTTTGAATTTGGCCACAAGTTATTGGCCTATATAATTCCAAATTTCAAATAGGCAACTAAAGTTATATTTGGAGTATTCTGTCATACATAGATTTGGGAAATTGCATAAAATTGCATAAAAAACAACAAAAGTCACTCAAAACAAAAGTCATTTATTACAAAATGCACCGTTATTACAAAATGCGGCTCAACATACCACGAAGACTTCATCAAGACATAGCAGACTGGTAAACATGCTAACCCATATTCATTGTGAGATTACAGAGTAGCACATGCTAATTTTAGCTTTCATTGTAACTTAGGTGTAAGTGTGGTGTCTGTCAGACAATGCCAACTGAACAAGAAAATGTTTGCTGTCAGGAAAAACCAGAGGTAAAAGTTTAGTATGTTTGTATCTTTGCATTCAAGTAAAAAAACAAAGTACCAACATCATTGTTGGATAACTGTCACACAAACGCAGACAGAACATGTTTTTTGTACATTATAACAATTAGTAAGCTGGTCTATAACAATATGACTGTTATTCTAAAATTGCTGCTTACAAAATCCTTTTCAATGTTGACCAATATGACATTTTAATTATATGGGCAAAACCTACAGTTTTTTTTCTCCTCCGGAGCACGGAAATGGGTGGATATCAGGGTGGAGAGCAGGTAGAAGTGGGGGAGGGTGTTTGAGCTGCAGGGGGCTGAACAAAAAACAGATGTACGTCACTATGTTCCACCAGTCGTTAGAGGTTTGGAGAACACGCCCCTTACTTTGAATTTAAATATCTCAAAATAGCATGAATCACAATAAAACACACTTTGGGGGATTGTTTGGGGTAGTACTATGTAAAATAAAAGGTTAAAACCTCATAAAAGTCAGTTTTGCATAATAGGGGCCCTTTAAGTACTTAGGATCAACAGTCCAGAACAATGGAGAGTGTGAAAAAGAGATGAAGAAGCTTGTGCAGGCAGGCTGGAACGGGTGGAGAAAAGTATCAGGTGTGATGTGTGACAGAAGAGTTTCAGCTAAAATGAAAGGGAAAGTGTACAAAACCTTGATGAGACCGGCCATGCTGTTTTGTCTAGAGACAGTGGCACTGAGGAAAAGACAGGAAACAGAGATGGAGGTAGCAGAGATGAAGATGCTGAGGATCTGTATGGGAGTGACCAGGACGGACAGGATTAGAAATGAATATATCAAGGGAACAGCACAGGTTAGAGGTTTTGGAGATAAAGTCAGAGAGGCTAGACTGAGATGGTTTGGACATGTGCAGAGGAGAGGGAGAGTACATAGGAAGAAGGATGCTGGTTTTGGAACCACTAAGAAACAGGCCCAGAGGAAGAACAAAGAGGAGGTTCACGGATACAGTGAAGGATGACAGGAAGAAGATGATCGAAGGCGTGACCGAAGGAGTTGCAGCAGATTGGGTTAGATGGAAGAAACTAATTTGCTGTGGCGACCCCGAAGGGAAATGCCGAAAGAAGAAGAAGGTCAAACGTGTTGGAAATCTTCAAAGAAAAATGTAAATATTTGCTCTTCCCCAGTTAGTCATCCTTTTTTATCCGTCGGCAAGTCCTTTTCACATTCTCTAAGTTTTTGTCTTTTTTGTCTATAAAAATTTTGAAAATAAATTCTAAAACAAACATCCGAAAGTTCCTCAGCTGATCAATCTTTCCCGGTCTGGCGATGGTGGAGCCACCTCTTTGTGTTGAGTTACTTATTTTTGAATTGTTATATTCATGTTTTAATATCATTTTTGGAGGTGAATGTATAGTAAACACATTTAGGTGCATCTGACTCTGTCACACATGCTGCGACTCCGGTGTTTTTCTACTGTCATACAAGCTGGTTGTGGATGGGCTGAGTTAATGCTGAAGGAGGAAGTGTGCAGATTCACCAGCAGACATGATTTTGCAGATCACAATTCTCAGATTAACCCAAACCCAAAATGAGGCTGTGCTGAGTGAACTTTACTGTAAGCCGGCTCCTGAATAACCAGCATCTTCACCACAAAGATGAGGTCTCTCAGAGCTCTTGTTGGGGCCTCAACAACATTTTCCACTGAGGTTCCTTCACATTTAAATTTGCATACAAAACAAAGCAGGTCAGGTTAGCTTCTCACTCTTCGAATGAGACTTTGAGGCTTCTGTTATGTTTGCTATGCCGGAATCAGCACGTTCAGCACCAACAGACGTGCGAGGTTGTCTTTTTCATTTTTGCTTTGTCTCATTTTTACAAAACACATCTAAAAGCATTTTTTTCTTCCCTGTTTGTGAAAGAAAATATAAGAAAAAACACTCCATCTAGTTTTGTTGGTTAGAGGTGTTTCAACTCTGAAAACAGCCCCTGATATCAGAATTGAACTAGTGATGGTTTGTGGGAAATCATCAAACAGATTTTTGGTTATTTTTGCTTACTTGATGCTTATACTTTGTGTTTCTGTAGTTTCAGCTGATGGACCATACCTGCAGATCCTGGAGCAGCCCAAACAGGTAATGCTCACGATGTGAAACAACCACATATCCATCCACTACTTCCTGCCTGCAACTGACTTCTGTTAACTTCACACTGTGTTTTAAAATCAGTCTCTCTATAAACCATATTGTGTATCTACGAGTACATCTTAAAGCTGAAAAGGTGTCATTTTGTTAACTAAACTTCTCACTAATCGAGACAAATAGGTCACAATGTCCACAATTGGGGTTAAAGACTATAATTTCTCAGAACCAAGTTTTTTAAGTATCTTTATTTCCTCCTTTTCTTTCAACCAGAAAGATAAATAGGTTCAAGATAGCCACAAGTAAGAACTGTAAGTATAAAAGGTGTTTTACAAAATGATTAGACACTTAAATTCTCATCTTGGTTCTTTTCCAAGCTCACACTAGACATATATCTCAGTATAGATTGGCAGGAAAGCATCGGGGATAAGTAACGCGCTTGGCTTTAGAGGAAGTGAAATAAAACATGCAGTGAAAATAAGAGGAAACAATCCAATACTCAGTGAGAACCTGCCTGGAAGAAGATCAGAATTCAAATGAAGCCTCAAATAAAAGCCCTCATGCTCAAACATAAAAGATTTAGAACCTTTGAAAATACGAGTCAAGACTGTAAATACAGTGCAATCCTGGTCTTCAGCAAGAGTATTACACAAATAACAACAGATTATTCATATCTGGACACACGTTTATGCACTAATGTTCTTTTAAAAATATCAGTTTTGTTCCTCTTTATTTGCAATAAAAACTAAACTGTCAGGTTGTTTAGATGTTTCAAAATATCCTTAGAAACATTGAAACATAGATAAGTGATCCATACTATATGAGAAAGAATGATTTATTTCAGTACATCAGGAGTCATTCTTACATTTTTTTCAATGTGTTCTTGTTCAAACACGGGACTAAATGAATGAGTCAGTGTGCCAGAATTCAGAGACTGTCGGATCCATTTAACATGTGTTATGTATGCCATTACAGGCAAACATTAAAAAAACCTTCTGGATTGCAGATTTTGGACAGTGCTTCTCAATTGTTTTCTGTTATGCCCCCCTCACAAGAAGAAAACAATTTGCACTCCTCCCACTCCACTCACGACGATCTATACTGCACTTCATATTGCCTTCTCAGTGCAAAAAAACTCTCCACCATAAAGCTAATACTCCCTGCTCACACTCTGACAATCAGAGCATCACTGCAAACAACTGTAGTGGATGTGCACCTACACTTTATTCTAGGATTGCAAAAAGGAGAAAAAAAAGATGTTTTCTCTGGGGTCACACATGCACCGCTGCCATCAAACCAGCACGCCTCACTATTTGAGAAGCATTGCATTAAAACATCCAACATATTGTTCTTTTAGAGAAACATTTTTCACGTAGTATTGTCCTCTTTCCAAAACCAAATGAAAGTTCAGGCTTGAATTAGTTGCTAGATCCAGAAATAGTATTTGAAATCTGGAGCTTGAAGATGTAGCCAAACAGTTTTGAGAAAGATTTAAGATACTGTGTTTAGCTTTTCGTGAGGGTATAATGGAGGACAAACTGTAAAGACTCATCAATACTGATATCAAGGTGATCTAGAGATTTTAATCGGAAGTTTTGATACGAACTAGTAGGAGGAGACCACAACTCGATAACAGTTTGATCCACAAATAGAATTATCTATATCCTGGAAATACATTTTTTGACTCAGTGGTATTCAACATTGTACTTTGCTGCTCACTATCTTTCATATTTAAGTTGTTTTCCTGCTTTAACGAGGAGACTTGAGAGGAAATTGCTAGGGGGCATGATGCGTCACTACTCTGAATTATCACGCGCCATAAAACACGGAGGATAGTCAAGATTGAAGGAACGTGTTGGATATTCAGTTTAAAAATGGATCTGGAATGGAATAGTAATAGCTCATAATAGTAAAAGCTAGAGTGATGTCTTCTGAAGCAAGAAATAAAAAAGACACTTTAATATGAAACTTAAGAAACTTGGATTTAAGAATCTTCTTAAGTCCAGTAATAACAGACTCAGTTTTCCTTGGTCTTAAAAAGAAAACGTAGCATTTCTTCGTCTTATTGTATGAGACAAGACTGGAGTAAAATACAATTCTAAATAATCAGTTGTTTCTATTTTCTTTCATTGAAAATAGAAAGAACTTGCCGGGATCTTGAAAGTGTCCCCGGCAAGCAGAAAGAAGAAAAATGATCTACTTCATTGCTGGCTGGAGGTGTGTGTTTCGTTTAAAAATACGTGTTTTTTGCTGTGTTTTGCAGCGTGGCTTCAGGTTCAGATACGGCTGTGAAGGTCCATCTCATGGTGGTTTGCCCGGAGCTTCGAGTGAGAAGAACAGAAAGACCTACCCTACTGTCAAGGTAACACTTCCTGTTAGTGATTGCGGTGTTAAAACTTGTGCGCGCTTAGACGGACAAATTTTCTGCTGAGAGTTGAGATAATTTTCTTGCTTTGTACAGGTGAAGAACTTAATGTTTATCCCAGCGTAGTATAATGAGGAAGTGATGGAAACAGTCTGATAGGGCGTACTCAGTTTGACAGCAGGAGGAAGTAAGTTTCCTGCTGAGTAAATACACTATTTGTTCTGATAGATCAGTCGAATCACACCCTACATGTCTTTTATGTTCAATCCAAAACCAGATCCCCAAATTTGGTGATATTACAAACCACAGTGGTTTCAGTGATAAGATCCTCTGTAACATAGAGCTGTTTTATTGACCAAGTAAAAATAAATAGATAGAGTTTGTAAAGACATTTTTCTTTTATTTTAAAGAAATGAAAATGGATGTAGTTGCGTTTTTCTCCTGTCCTGCACTGCATTTGCTCTTTTACCCACAAAACCACATTTTTTACTGGACTTTCTGCACTGAGTGTATTTTTTGTTACTTTTCTTCCGAAGAATTCTCTTTTTTTTACCCCAGCCATCATGCCTAAACCTAAATCCTCTAAAAAAACCTCTGAGATGGAAGCTGATGCGCCGCTTAGCAGGGCCGACATTATAGCTCTGCTAGCTGATCACCGAGCAGCGCTTATGGCGGAGCTAAAAGCCACTTTTCTTGACACGATGAACAGCAAACTGGACGCGCTCCAGAAGGAATCAGACAGACACGGTGAGCGCCTGACATCCCTGGAGGAAAATGCCAACACAGTTGATCTCCGGGTAGCTAAGCTCGAAGCTACATGTGCCACGCTACAGGATGCTAACGATAAGCTAAGAGCTAAGCTAGCGGACTTGGAGGGGAGACAGAGGCGTTCTAATGTGCGTTTGGTGGGTCTTCCAGAGGGCATCGAGGGTCCCCAGCCGTCCAAATTTTTTGCTCAACTACTTCAAGATGCCTTTGGTCCGGAAATTTTTCCTACTCCGCCTGAGTTAGACCGAGCCCATCGCAGCTTAGCTCCCAAACCGGGCCCCGGGGGAAGACCGCGGCCTGTCATCATTCGTTTTCACCGGTACCAAAATAAAGAGCTGCTGATCCGAGAAGCCAGAAAGCGGAGAGAGGTGAAGTACCAGGATAAGGCGTTCAGGGTGTATGAGGACTACAGCCCTGAAGTGATGGAGCAGAGAAAAGTCTTTAAAGCTGTTATGTCCGACATGTACAAGAGGGGCTTCAGGCCAGCTCTGCTCTATCCAGCACGGTTGAGAATCATCAAACCAGACGGTACCCGGGTCATGTTCGGTTCTGTGGCCGAGGCTGAGAAGTTTGTGGAGGAAGCTGGATGACTTTAAATGGACTACTTTAAGGTGACGTATGGGGAAGTCCCTGTGCTAAATCATTCAGTAGATCCATGTTCAGAGGTTACAATGGGTAGCTTAAAAATGCACTTTGTGACATGAAGGTTTTTTTTTTTTTTTCTTCTCTGTTTGTTTATTACAGACATATTTACATAGATATCCTTTTTTTGGTTTTGTGTGTTTTATATTACATTCTATTTGACTAGTTATGCATTTGTAGTGGGGGTGGGTTTAGTTTAGTATGGAAGGTTTGTCTTTAGATAAGGTAGGTGTGCTGTGTTTATTTACAGCTAGTTTCACCTGGTGGTTTGGGGTTTTTTCGGGCCTGGGGTGCGGGTGGGAAGGGGTTTTTTGGGGGGTTTTGCTGCCAGTGCTACCACTTAATAATACTGCTCTTTGCTTTACTTTTCTCTGTCAGTCAGGATACAAACCATTTTCTAAAACGTTCTTCTGTATGTTTGGTGATCATTTATTCCATTTTTGGCAACACAAACTGTGATGACTGGTTCCATTAACATTGTCACCTGGAATGTAAAGGGCTTAAACCACCCTGTTAAGAGGAAAAAGGCTCTGACACACTTAAAAAACATGGCTGCAGATGTAATTTTCCTCCAAGAAACCCATCTCAAAATCTCAGACCATAAATGGTTAAAATGTGGGTGGGTGGGGCAGCTTTTTCACTCTACCTTTCAGGGGAAGGCTAGAGGGACTGCAATATTGATAAGGAAAAACATTTCCTTTACCTGTTCGTCTGTCCTTGCTGATCCAGCTGGCAGGTACATCATAGTCACTGGTTCACTGTATAATATTGATGTCATTCTGGTCAATATCTATGCCCCCAATTGCGATGATCCCCCTTTCTTTTCACGTGTTTTTGGGCAGATACCATGCCTTAATACGCATTTGCTCATTATGGGAGGAGATTTTAATTTATGCCTGAACCCTGGGCTGGACAGATCATCTGTGAGACCTGGATACTCTCCACCTAAGTCTGTTACGTATGTACAATCATTCCTCTCCACTTATGGTGTTTTAGACATCTGGCGTTTTTTGCACCCACAGGATAAGCAGTACTCTTTCTTTTCCAATCCGCATCAATCCTATAGCAGGATTGATTACTTCTTCACAGATAATAAACTGACTCCCAATGTACAGCTATGCAACTATCAACCAATAGTAATATCGGATCATGCTCCGCTGGTGTTAAAATTGTCTATACCTGCCTCCTCTCTCCCCAGAAGATTCTGGAGATTTAACTCTCTTTTACTGAGTGACGAAAAATTCCTTGATTTCATTTCAGACCAAATTTCTCTGTTCCTGGAATTTAATTTAACAGCTGAGGTTTCAATTGCTACTGTTTGGGAGGCTCTCAAGGCCTACCTTAGAGGTCAGGTGATATCATTCACGGCTAAAAAGAAACGTGACTCGCTTGCGAGTCAGAAAGATTTGGAAAAACAAATTGCTGATGTGGATCAAAAGCACTCTCTAAATCCTACTCCAGATTTGTATAAAGAACGTCTGAAACTTAGTGCTGAGTATGATAGGCTTACCTCACAAACTATTGAATATTTACTGTTGAAAAATCGAAGTAACATATATGAACATGGGGATAAGGCAGGTGAGGTACTTGCAAGACAACTGAAAAGTTCAAGGGCCAAGCATGCTATTCACGGGATTGCTGGACAAGATGACACCATGTTGACTGATCAGCAGGCAATAAACGGTGCTTTTCAATCATATTACAAGAAATTATATAACTCTGATAATATGTGCAATTCTGACCTTCTTTCTGAATTCTTTAGAGACCTACCAGTACCTACCTTGAGACCTGATGAAGTTTTAAAGTTGAATGCACCTATACAACAGCAGGAGGTCCTGGAAGCAATTAGGGCTTTGCACCCACACAAATCACCAGGTCCCGATGGTCTGCCAAGTGAGTTCTATTCAGCTTTTGCTGAAAAACTAGCCCCTTTGATGGCAACAATGTTTGCGGACTCTCTTTGTAAAGGTATGCTCCCTAATAGTTTAAATCAAGCATGTATTACTCTACTCCCTAAAAAAGATAAGAACCTCTCAGAGTGTGGGTCTTATAGACCAATTTCATTGTTGAATTGCGATTATAAGATCCTGGCTAAAGTTCTTGCCCGTCGGCTTGAAACTGTCCTTCCTAGTTTGGTTTCCTGTGACCAATCTGGTTTTGTTAAAGACCGTCATTCATTTTTCAGTGTTCGACGATTATTTAATATTTTATATACCCCCAGTGAGACTGAATCTGAATGCCTTCTCTCTTTGGATGCAGAGAAGGCATTCGATCGGATTGAGTGGAAATATCTCTTTGAGACTTTGCACAAATTTGGGGTTGGAGGATCCTTTCTGTCATGGGTTAAGCTTTTATATGCTTCTCCTTCTGCTATGGTTCTCACTAACAACACCTACTCCAAACCTTTTAGTTTACACCGAGGCACACGGCAGGGATGCCCCCTCAGTCCGCTACTTTTTGTGTTGGCCATGGAACCCCTAGCAATTACAATCAGAAATAGTAATTCCATCCATGGTATTTCAAGGTGGGGGACGGAACACAAGCTGGCTCTCCATGCAGACGACCTCCTGCTGTTTGTATCCAAGGCTGAAAACACTATCCCTCATATTTTGGAGCTTCTTGGTAGGTTTGGAACTGTGTCAGGTTATAAAATAAATTTGCAGAAAAGTGAGTTACTGCCGTTGAATATGTCGGAGTTAGTCATGAGAGAGATTGCTCTCCCATTTAAGATAGCGAGAGATAGCTTTGTTTATCTTGGGGTATCTGTAACAAAACAATTTCATAATCTTTTCAAAGAAAACTTTGATAAACTACTGGTGACAACACAACAAGAACTAGCAAAATGGTCTCCCCTCTACCTGTCACTAGTTGGGAGAGTCAACGTGATTAAAATGTCTGTATTGCCAAGATTTTTATATCTCTTTCAGAATCTTCCTGTATATATACCAAACAGTTACTTTAAAAAACTTAACTCCATAATTTCAGTATTTCTATGGAGCGGCAAACAGCCACGGTTGCGTAGTGAACATCTGCAGAAAACAAAGCAGGACGGTGGGTTTTCACTTCCAAATTTTCGTTATTATTATTGGGCTGCTAATCTCTTTTGTATGACCTACTGGGCGCATTACTCCGCTGATGTAGGTCCGCCATGGGTGGAGATGGAGAAACTTTCTTCTGGAGTGGGGTTGTTGCCATCAGTAATCGGTGCATCACTTCCACTATCTAAATCTCACACCGTTAATAACTCTGTGGTTCATAACTCGATTAAAATTTGCCATCAATTCAGAAAACATTTTGGCTATTCCGGAATGAGTCTGCACATTTCAATAGCTTCCAATAAATTTTTTCCACCATCTCTGCTAGATGCTACATTTCAAAATTGGCAGCAATGGGGCTTGAAATCATTTGATGATTTATATTTTAATAATCAATTTGCCTCTTTTCAGCAACTTATTGATAAATACAATGTTCCTCGATCACATTTTTTTCGATATTTACAAGTACGTCATTTCATCACGACCTCCACCCCAGGGTTCCCAAACAAACCTCCTAAAAGTATTTTGGATAATATCTTGACCTTCAATCCTACTCGTAAGAAATCCATATCTAGAATCCTTGGAATGATCTCGGCAATAAATTCTCCCTCAACACTAACCCTTAAAGCTCATTGGGAGCAGGATCTTAGAACAAGTATTATTGAAACAGACTGGGACAATATTATGAAAAATATCAACTCTTCCTCAATGTGTGCAAGGCATTGTCTGTTACAATTTAAGGTTGTGCACCGTGCTCACCTCAGTAAAACCAAGTTGGCGCAAATGTATCCACAGATTGATCCTTTGTGTAACAGGTGCAAAAATTCAGAAGGCACATTAATCCATACTTTCTGGTTCTGCCCAAGAATACAGTGCTTTTGGGGAGATATTTGTGGGGCACTTAGCTGTATCTTGGGAATCAAATTAAATCTAAATCCACTCATGTTTTTGTTTGGTATCAACAGTGAGTCTCTGCCATTGCCGAGCGGTGGTCAGAGGATCATTGCATTTACAACTTTGCTAGCCCGACGTCTCGTACTCCTTAGGTGGAAGGATGCTGCCTCGCCCACCTTATCACATTGGATCAGAGATGTGCTTTACCATCTCAAATTAGAGAAGATGAGATACACGCTGAGAAAATCGGAGCGTAAATTTTACAGGGTTTGGAGGCCTTTCTTAAATTACTTCAACCTACCATCCACAGTTGTGTCAGAGTGAGGCCCGCTTTCCTCTTTTCATTTTCTTTTTCACTCAATATAAAAAAATAAATCTGTTTTTCTCTACATGTACATAGCTCTTTACCTGTCAGGTTTAATTTGTTGTTTTTTTTTGTGTGTTTGCTATTTGTATATATACATAGGTGTGTATATATGCATAATTTTCACTTTACTGAGATTCTGACTGACTATTTATTTATTTATTTATTTTCCTGTTTCTCTATGTCTCTTTTTTTTTATTATTGTTTATCTACTAAACTTATATTCTGTGTGGAATTGGCAGTGGGAGGGGTGGGGGGATTATTATTATGTACTTTTTTTTTTTTTTTTTTTCTTTTTTTCTTACTTGTGTGTGTTGTTTATGGAATCAAAATCAATAAATATATAAAACACAAAAAAAGAAATGAAAATGAAATGTCACATAGACGTACAGAATCATGCGCTGAATGTAACATTAAAAAATGGAGATTTGGTACAAAACCATATGTGTGTCTTTGCCAGCTTACTTCAGAAGGAACCAACCACCGTCGCGTCTGCATATTGGCTTTTTTTTTTCCTTGGGGCTTTGGTTGCGACTAATCATCTCTCGCTCTCAGATTGTTGGTGGTTTTTGCCTGTGATGATCACTGGAGCTTATGTTTCATGTCATGTTTGTCTTTGTTGATGTTTACTTTGGAGTCTGTGGAGCTCCCACAAGTTCTGACCAAACCAAAACAGATGGGAAATCCCCAGATTCTTTATGCCATGTCTTTGTTTAATTCTCTGTTACATTTTCTTGCAAAAAAAGAGTGTTAATACGCAAGGTAGAGGAGTTTATCTGACAGTGATCTGAATTCACCTGTTCACGCTAAGCAGGCAAACTGAACGTCACAATGAGAATGACGGTGATGTGAAATGGTACCGTCATGCTTGTCTGATGCATCTGGTTGATGGAGACAATGCTTGACAACCAGTCACGCAGGTTTCATAATTTTATTTTTTTTTTTGTTACAAATTGAGGAAGTAACTATCAGAGCCAGAAACAGAGCCTTTTTGTGTCTATGTTTGGTTTCTGGGTCAGGGTTGATAGTTGTGGGGAAAACCCCTTCAGGTCTGGGACACCAGTGGGTTGGTGATATTTCTGACTCACCACTTGTTCTTTGATTTTTTTTAAATAATGATGAGACTCCTTTGAATTTCATTTCAATCCCCAGAAAACCCCACTTGTGTTGTTATTACCAGTTCTTCCGCTTTGAGTTTTAGAGAAGTTATTTTAATCCATTATTCTGAATTTTCTTTCCTGGTTGTGTTCTTTTTTTCCAAATTTAATTTTACTATGCATTACAGGCACAACATGTACATGTACTCAAAAAAAGTCAAACTGTACAAAAAATGTACAAAAAATTGTACAAAAAATGTCTCCTTTAATTCACCACTTAATAAGTGGGTTATAGATCAAATAAGAGCTATAAAAACAAAAATAGGAGTCTTGCTTTGTATAAGATTTATTTAATATCTATAAAATTTAGTTTGTACTCCCGCTAATGTGCCCATCAGAAAACATTTCAGATTGAATCCACACTTCAGTCAGGCGGCGAAATTCGTTTTGTCTTCTGAACAGCTTATCAATACGGTCGCAGGGGCTGCTAAAGCCTCTCCCAGCTGATTCAAGCCGGGACGCAGGGTACACCCAGGACAGGTTGCCAGTCTGCTGCGAGCTACACACACACATTCCTAGAGGCAGTTGTCATAGTGGCCAATCAACCAAACATGCATGTTTTTGGAGAATGAGAGGAAACCAGAGTACCTGGAGGAAACCCATTCATAGACGGGGAGAACATGCAAACTCCACACAGAAAGACTTGTGTTTCAAGCCTCGTCCCACTCCGGAACTTGAAACCTGACCTTCTTGCTTTGAGGCCGCTGTACTAACCACTGTGCAGCCTATACCCCCGCAACATCTTCCTGCTAAATAATAAATCTTAGGCCTATGGTTAGCTATAGTCACTCTCAACACGTTCCGGATCAGCCATTTGGTGGTAATACCTGAAACACCTCCCATGGAGATGTGCAGGAGGCATGCTGACCAGATGCCTGAACCACCCCATCTGGCTGCTTTTTCAGCAGAGGCATAGCAATTCTACTATAGACTTCTCCCAAATGGCAGATTTCTGACTATATCTCTAAAGTAGAGTGTCTAATCTGACTGTAAATTAATCTATTTATTGTTGGCAATGTAGAGCAAGTTCTGATGATAGTTTGAAGAAACCAAAAGGGTGTTTAGTGCTCTTTTTGTCAGTCTGTACTCCAGACTTGTATGCACATCAGTTCAAATGCAGAGCCTAAGGAGACTGACGGGTATTCACGTACTGTTCATTGGCATTCAACTACTTCTAAATATTGGTATCCACAATGGGACCTGTCAAGATTGTGGTGTATACTTATTGTAATGAAACATTTATTTTGTCAGGTCCGTTGGAAGTCGGCAAAGAATGACACACAACACTTTCTGAGTATTTAACAGCAAATGCGTTTATTTAGATCACAGCAAAGTAAGCATATAAATAAAAAGCATAATAGTGGATAATAGCACTTTAAGTTTCCGTCTCTTACCGTTAGCAAGGTCGGAGAGCCTTCAACCTCGGTAGAGCGTGCATAAAAATCCGGCTGGATGTTCTAATCCACAGACCCGCAGCAGACTCTACCGAGTATTGAGGAACTCCCGCTTTTCTACCTCATGACAAACAACATTCCATGAACAAACTTTCCCATAACAAAATTCCGCGCTTCTCTCTCTGTACAATTTTCTCATAACAACATTGAATGAGGGCATTTGACATCAAAAAATAAATCCCAATACATTCCACCCTTTATGTCAATGACATCATTCAATTAATGAAATTTTGGGGTTAACAAACAATATTGAATGAGAGCATTTGACATCAAAAAAAAAATCCCAATACACTTATCAATATGTGGTGGGGATTGACGAGGACAATGGTGACAAAGTCTTTCAGGTTGATGTCAGTAAAGTTAGTTGGAATAACAACATTTGAGGAAGTATTTGGAGCTTTAATTTTCTGGTTGTTTTACTTTTGTTTCCATCTGTACATACCGTGATGATATCATACTTTCCTTTTGCAACAACATTAGAGTCATATCAGTCATGTGTCACACGACAAGTTTCAGACTGATAAAACCCCTGGGACGTCTCATAAACAATTTAGATACTATTACAAAAATAAAAGCAGCTTCTTTGCTGGCCCAGACTTGTCCAAAATATTCATAAAAAAAACCCACACACACCTCTGCAGGCTTTCATGTCTTTTTGGGAATTTTTCATCATGACACCCACATGCAATTACGAGGAAGTCGAGTTGCGTCACAAAGAGGAAAGAGGATGAGTTTCAGCTTGTAGATTAAAACTCGCATCTTTAACTCCTTATTTTTAAAGACTTAAAAGAGAGCTGTGGCATTATTTGGGGTAAAGCGTGCACCTCAATAACAACTTAAAAACAAAGCAAATTAAAAACAAACTGAATTAATGAGTAATTTCTATTGTATTACATACAAATAAATACAATTATGTAACAAATGTCCTATTCTAACAGCAATTGACTCATTTTGTTTTAAATTCTGTTCCATTCCGTTGTCTTCCGCTTATCTAGGGCCGGGTCGCGGGTGCAATAGCCTCAAACGGGAAGCACAGGCTTCTCTCACCCCGGCTGCAACCTTCCAGCAGGTCAGGGGTCTGCCTCTTGGTCTCCTTCCGATGGGACGTGCCCGAAATACCTCACCAGCAGATGCGTTCAGGAGGTATCCTACCAGATACCCGAACCATCCTATCTGACTTTTCTCAACCTGTTTTAAATCAGAATTTCTTATTTTGATTTTGTAGTTACAATGATTTATATATCCATTATATATTTAAAATAAACATATTGGTACTTCAAAAGATGTTTACATTTACATATGATTGTAAACATACCATATTATTCTCAACAGAAGCACACTTTCTAATAGATGCACACCCGTTTTTTCCTGAAACTCAAATACAGCAAAGCTTAGTCCGACAAAAATAAGTCTTCCAATTGCAACTTTAGCTCAGGTCTGACATGTCTTTGTCCTTTTAAATAGCGCTAAATTGTGTTTCAAATACCGCACCCAATCAGTGCGGCCATGCACGCGCAAGTATTGGGAATAATACGGTATTTAGAGAGAAATTTGAAAAAACCTACACGACTTCATACAAATTTATTGAAATTTTCAAATTGAATATGGCAAATTTGCTACATTCAATTTGAAAATTTCAAGTTGGTTTTTACTTTTTTCCAATATTGACTAAAGTTGAGGTATGACTTTTTTTTTTGTTTGTTTTACGTATATAATGTGAAACCTTTTCTCATCAAAACACAAGTAAAACTCTGATTGGGACAGTACCAGCCTCGTTCTGGTACAGGTGTCTGAACTGTGATCAAAGACACCGGTTCCCAAGAGGCAGTAAATTTGAAACAATTACTGCTTCTGCCTCTGATATGAGAAATAACATAGAAGGTTGAACTAGGTTGTGACAACTTCTTTAGAACCTGGTTGGAAAATTTCGTTTGTAAACTGAAACTCAATAGTTGACAAGATTAATGCGCATAGAGAGCAAAGGTGGCCAAAAATGGAATCAGTCTGAGCTCCGATAGCGACAGTTTTGGATCCCCGCATGTGGTTACATTCTTGATAGCAACTCAACTTCATTGAAAGTCCTCCCAAATGGTCTCTGTCACTGACATCCATCTAACAACGTCTAACCAATACGTCTGTGAGCCAGGAAACCCTCAAACTGCATACACACCGTGTTTCTAGGAAATTCGCCTTCTGAACGCTTCAAGCTGACAGAACCAGGAAGAGGAAGTGGGCTCATGTTTATTTATTGCTGCAGTTGCAACTCTGCTGTAGGCAAATATCTGCAGTGGCATGATGCGCTTGCACACAAACACACACACAAGTACACAATGAAACAGGAACAGAGAACTTTTCATCTCATTTTCTTTATGTAAAACTCCTCAATGACATAATGAAATACCATGAAAATCAGAGAAATAGATAGGAAGAAAAACATGGATACACAGTGCCCCATGAAAGTATACGCCCTGTTTGAACTTTTTAACATTCACCACTTTTCAAGGTTCAAACATAGATTTCAATCCATGATGTGAGTGTTGCGCTATTTATTGACTATTTAAACCTGTTTCACAAAAACATAAAACTAAACTGTAAAACATCAAAATATTGATTTGCATGTTTTAAGACTTTATAAAACCATGTTTTGGGGTATGTCTTTATCAAGTTTGCACATTTTGAGACTTGAATTTGTTCTCGTTCTTCCTTGACATACAGCACGAGCTCAGTGAGGTCAGATCTTATATCCTTAATTAGGCCTGAATATTGTCCAACTTTGACTTGGCCACTCTAGCACATAGATATGTATAGTTTTGAGTCCTCCTTTTGCAGTTTTTGCTTTGTGTTTGAGATAATTCTTGTTGGAAATGTAAACTTCCATCCTGGTCTAAGGTCATTTGCAGATTCCAATAAGTTTTTATCCAAAATGTTATCCAAAAAATATCCTACTAACCATAATCCACTATGTTTAATAAGTGGGAATGATATGTTCAACCAAATGCATTTATTTCACATTACCAGAGCACCTTCTTCCACAAGTTCTCCAAACAGAACATTTGATAGATTTATTTATTTATGGGTAAAACTGATGACGTGTTTTTTTGCTGGGATAGGTTTCGGTACGTCCTGCCTGTAAAATCAATGCCCGTAAATGTCCACCTATACATAAAATCATTTGATGGATACTGAAAAAATACCAAAATGTTAATCAAACTCTCTAAAATAATGTTTTCTACTTTTTCTAAACTTGATAATTTAATGACCAGGGTTTGCATTTTTTTTGTTTTAAATATTTGAAGCTTTCTTTAAACTGAGAACATAATGGAAGTTTGTTACCTTTCTGAAAGAATACAGGATGAACTAGTTTTCAACTTTATGTAAAACAAAGCTTTGCATTAAAACCATAACTTTATTTAACCCTTAGATAATTTTTTTGCACTTGTGGTTTTCCTCATTTATTTGCTTACTCTACTTTGATCATAACTGTCGTAGAGCTATTTCGATTCTCCGTGTTTACAGACAGATAAGTAATTAAACATTTAACTCCACAAGTGACAGCTTTTTTTTAGGTTACAGTCTGAAGTGAAGCTACTCAGAACAAATATTTTCTAAAAGCCGCCTGGAACTGGATCAACATGGGTTTGTCTGTAAGAAGGTTCACGCTTCGGCCAAATGAAGCGTGCCGCGTTTATTATAGAAAATACAAAAAACAATTTGTACATTTGATTATTACTTAGTTTCAATAATTTGTCTGTTCACAAGAAGTTGATTTCATGTTGAATTTTGTATCAGGAAGTTTTTTTTTTATCTCTTCGAAAAGGTACGGGTGTTCATTTTGAAGGTGTTTCACTGTCAAACAGTTTCTGATTTAAAAGAAAAGGCAGGAAAAAACTTACATCAGAGACAAAAGCAAAATCAGACAGAGTTGAATTGTTGGAAGTTTTGTCTGTCGTTAGAAGGTGAAGCTGCTGCTGTTTGTGGTGAAGCAGTGACTCATCTCTACCAGCAGAAAGTTTTTCTAAACCACAGCACAAAAATAAAGAAGAACACACACTTAATCTGCGGATCTGGTGCGGCTCTAACATGTGAAACCTAAACCTGCTCTGTCTCTACCACCAGGTAGTTTTTATAACATTGTCTCCTGTTGCCTGCGTTTCAGATTTGTAACTACCAGGGTCCGGCTCGGGTGGTGGTCCAGCTAGTGACAGCGCAAACAACCTTCCCTCAACTGCACGCTCATAGTTTAGTGGGGAAACAGTGTGACAAAGGTATCTGCAGTGCAGACCTCCAGCCTAAAGATAGCAGCATCAGGTGTGTAACACTCACACACAGTCTGAACAAGGCTTCTCTTGGTGCTCATTTCTTTTTTTGTTCTGCTAGTTTTCCAAACCTCGGAATCCTTCATGTGACAAAGAAGAATGTGGCGAAGACTCTGGAGGAGAGGATGATCGAGGCTCTCAGGATGGGACACAGCTCTGGTGTTTCTATTCACCCGGAGATCGATTCCTTACAGGGGGGAGTCCGAATCCCTCGAGAACTCACTGGTCAGTCAGTGTGCCCAACACTGAATTGAATAAGATCAAGAATACCTTTATTTGTCCCACAATGGGGACATTGCAATATGCAACAGAATAGGCACAGGAAGAAGAAAAAAAAAAAAGGTCACAAATAGTACATAAATACAAAAAAAAAATTAGAACGGTCGTAAGGAAAATAGAAATTTCTCAAATAAGAAATTTGGTGAAAAAAATGGAGAGACATAACGCTATTAGTAATAAAATCAATACGCACACACACACTCACACACAAAGTAATATTAAGTGACATAATTGAAATAATTTTACAAAATATCATTTATTTATTTAGTCTTCTGAACCACTTATCCTCAAAGGGATTAGCTGGGGGGGGGCTTAGAGCTTATCCTGACTGATTTCAGGCAAGAGGCAAGGTACACCACGAACAGGTTGCCAGTTTGTTGCGGAACCACACACTCACAACCATTCACATAATCACACTCATCCCTAGGGGCAATTTCATAGCAGCCAGTCAACATAACATGCATGTTTTTGGAGGGTGAGAGGAAACTGGCATACCCGGAGAAAACCAACACATACACGGGGAGAACAAATAAACTCTACACAGAAAGACCAGTGGTCCAAGCCTTGTCCGCAACTGGGATTTGAAACCCGACCTTCTTGCTGTGTGAAGAATCACCACAATAAGTCCTGCTATACATCTGTTGTTTATTTTTATCCCTTTCTGAATGTTATAGTTTTATAGTTAATGCCGTCATTTATTGAAAAAAAACTTAATATTTAGTGTCTACAATCTTGTCCTTGTTTTGCTGAAGGTGTAATTGTGTGTTGATTTCTTCTCCACAGATCAGCAGCGCAGCCTGATCAGCAGTGCAGCCGCCAGTCAGGCCAAGGAAATGGATTTGAGTGTTGTCCGGCTCATGTTCACAGCGTTCCTACCTGATAGCGACGGAGGTTTTTCCAGAAGACTTGAGCCCGTTGTGTCGGAGGCCATCTATGACAGCAGTGAGTCATAGTGATGGTTCAATCAGTGCAGAGTCAGCAGCTAGACGTTATGATAAGCCTCCTGAACCCTTGTTTATTAACCTTTCGTAGTAACTTATCAACACATTATCCAACCAAAGAATGACAGAGCATATAGGTAAATAAATGTTTATCAGCCCTGAACACATCGGTCAAAATGATCTGTATACAACTACCTGATGAGATGAGTCAGGGAACAAATGAATCAATGTTTGGGCTCGTGAAGCAAACCAAACATTTCTGTTTGATTCACTGATGCTTTGGTTTTTATAACCAAGGTTGGCGGGATCATTCATGGATATTGAAAGGAATTTATTGGCAGAAAAATGCTGAGTTTAAAACTATCAGCATTGTAGTTGGTTGGCTTTTAATATAGAAATAAACACAACTTTATTCAATTTGACATGAACAAACATTTGCAGATGGTTTCAGATAATTTTTGTTTATTCTAGCTGGTGATGATTTGCTCAGAAGAACAAAACTTTTTCTATCTGCAGGAAAAAGTTTGACAGAATGATCACTACTTAGATAATCTCTCACAAGACCAACCCAGGATCTTGTTCTCAGTGGGCCTTGGAGAGTGTTAGGTATTCTTTAGTAGTCTCACCCTTCTCTTGGCTGGCTTTGGAGGGTCTCTCCTTCCTGCCAGAGTGGTTTGGGACGATTAAACTTGTCAGGAAGATGAAGAACGTATGTAGATATTAGAACTTGCTGCAATGACAGCAGTCAGTTGCAGGTTCTGTTCCGTTCCGTCATCTTCCACTTGTTCCGGGGTTGGGTCGCGGGGGCAACAGCCTCAAACGGGTAGCCCAGGCCTCCCTCTCCCCGGCTGTATCCTCCAGCTCACCCGGAAGGATCGCAAGTCGTTCCCCGGCCAGCCGTGAGACAGTCTCTCCAGCGGGTCCGGGGTCTGCCCCTTGGTCTCCTCCCGGTGGGACGTGCCCGAAACACCTTGGCCGCGAGGCGCTCGGGGGGGCATCCTGACTAGATGCCCGAACCACCCCATCTGGCTCCTCTCGACCTGGAGGAGGAGCGGCTCGACACCGAGCTCCTCCCGGATGGCAGAGCTCCTCACCCGATCTCTGAGTGAGAGCCCAGCCACCCTGCGGAGGAAGCTCATTTCGGCCGCTTGTACCCGCGATCTCATTCTTTCGGTCACCACCCACAGCTGGTGACCATAGGTGAGGGTTGGAACGTAGATCGACTTGTAAATTGAGAACTTTGCTTTTCGGCTCAGCTCTCTCTTTACCACGACGGACCGATGCAGCGTCCTAGTTGCAGGTTTTTAGACCAAATTCCATTGCCAATATGCCAGAACTTTATACTATTTGTATATGATATTTTTTTGCTAAATGTTCACCAATTTGTGAGCAACTCAGGCTCTAAAAGTGCAGAAGTGTTTATGCTTTTCTGTCTGGTTCTTTGGAAGATATTATGTTCCCATGTGTGAATCTTTTTACTGAACCCAGTGACCCTGTGATGATTTAACATCAGAAAGCATTTATTCTGTGGACATGTCGGGTTTTTCTCTGCGGCCTGGTTTCACTTCTGTCTTGATCCCGGTCTGGTTTCTGAGCTTTTCTGCTTTCTGTTGAGGTTTGAATTTGGCTCTGACTTAAGCCACTCTTTCACTTTGTCATCTTCAACATGAACAACTTTGCCCTGTAGTTTCTGGTTGGAGTTAGCTGTTTATGATTCCATCAAATAAAACTATGGACAGAAAACACAAATCTTTAAACCAGATTCTTGATGAAAACCAGACAGACTCAGAGGCTGTACCAATTAAAGCGCAAATAAAAATAAGTTATTAGAACTTGTGTAATGTGAAACATATTCACAGAAGTTTTAAAGCTCTAGAAAATGATGAAATTTGTTTGCTTAATCTAGATGGAATGAATTAAATGTTTCAGGACACAGAATAATTTTATATCATTTTAGGTTGTTTGTGATTCTTGATGTTTAATCAGTCTGTTGCTACACATTAATAAACCTGAGATTATTGTTTGTTTTAGTTCTGTTGTCCCCCACTCATGCGGGGCCTGGTTGCGGGGCCAACAGCCTCACATGGGAAACCCAGGCTTTCTCACCTTGGCTGCATCCCCCAGCTCACCCGGTAGGACCCTGAGGTGTTCCCCGGCCAGCTGTGAAGCATAGTCTATCTCTGAGTCTCCTCCCGGTGGGATGCGCCCAAAACACCTCACCAGCGAGGCATTTGGGAGGCATCCTAACCAGATGCCCAAATCCCCCCCATCTTGCTTTCCTCGACCTGAAGGAGCAACACCTCTACTCTGAGCTCCTCCTGGATGGCAGAGCTCCTCACTCTACTGTAGCTCTGTGTGAGATAGAGTTTCCCATGCCTGGATGCAGGTCACCAGGGCCCTCCCGTTGGAACTATGCCCTAGGGTGGGGCATGTGAGCGAGCACCCTGTGGCTGGCCTTTTATCCGGCCTGGCTCAGTCTGAATAGGGGACAAGTGCTGTCCGTCCGGTGGACTCACCACTCGCAGGAAGGGCCATACTGGTCGGGTGAAGGAAGTGATGGGCAGCAGCTGATGACAGGGACCCGTGCGGTCAGACCCTCGGCTGCATAAGCAAGCTATGTTTTTAGTTTGACAGCATAAACCATTTTAGTTGGTGCTATTATTTTTCTGATTGATTATTTGGATCTATTTAAAAACAGTTGCTATGCATGATCTTAACTCACTGATTTCTTTATTCTTATGTTAGTTTTGAATTAAAATAAAATAAATAAATGCATGCTTTAAAAACTACAATACATGTATGTGTAGTTTTCTATGATCTGATCCCAAAGACTTGTTAAGGACTGATTTATTGGTGCAGTTTTTTTAATTATTTTTCTACTAAAATAAACATGGGTGATCACTCTGAACTTGGCTTTAAAGTGACTGAAATTAGAAGGTCTTTTTTTCTCCTAACCATATTTGATGTTTGCTACCCAGGGTTTGGACAGCTGGAATGTTTCTAGATTTATGTTAATGAATTCTTGGATTAATTTATCCTGAATTGTGACACAATCCTTTTCTATATTCCCACAGAGGCTCCAAACGCTTCCAACCTGAAGATTGTGAGGATGGATCGCACAGCCGGCTGTGTAACCGGAGGAGAGGAGGTCTACCTACTTTGTGACAAAGTCCAGAAAGGTGAAGCAGTCATAAAACACATGGTGTCTCCTTTCCGCTAATCCTTTCCGGATTGTTGTGCAGAGATTGCAGGGACAGGAGTGTGCCGTGATGCTTTTCCTGGTTGGAGCAAGAGTTTTTGTTGTGCTGCATCAGGGGTTTCCCCTCACTTGAGCAAACTAAAGGAGGAGGAAGAAAAAACTGTTGTGGTGATAAATTTTGTCCTAAATCAGACTTTGGTTAGATGGTCTCCTGCTGATATGTGAGACTGGTAGTCATGTATTTTGTAGTAATCAGGTGTGCACATATTTTTTGGTACTGTACTCAGGGGAGACATGACATGATATTTCAAGGTTTGTGCTCCATAGGTTTGCTGTGTTGGTGCATCAAACAACATGTTTGAATTGTGGAGCAGTATGCATGCTCACCAATTATGTGCATCCTCAGTAATGACAATAGGATTTATCTATATATTTTCTTTTAAAAGCCTTTCTAGACACTCAGGGACACTGTCTCCTCCCCCTTCTTCTTCTCCTTTTGGCATTTTCCTTCAGGGGTCGCCACAGCAAGTCAGTTTCTTCCATCTAACCCTATCTGCTGCATCCTCTTCGGTCACGCCAACCATCTTCATGTCTTCCTTCACTGTATCCATGAACCTCCTCTTTTCTTCCTCTAGACCTCTTTCCTGGTGGTTCCAAACGCAGCATCCTTCTGCCGATGTACTCTCTCTCTCTCCTCTGCTCATGTCCAAACCATCTCAGTCTGGCCTCTCGGACTTTATCTTCAAAACCTCTAACATGTGCTGTTCCTCTGTTATACTCATTTCTGATCCTGTCCATCCTGGTCACTCTCAGAGAAATCCTCAGCATCTTCATCTCTGCTACTTCCATCTCTGCTTCCTGTCTTTTCCTCAATGCCACTGTCTCGAGACCAAACCGCATGGAGGGTTTCACCACGGTTTTGTAAACTTTTCCTTCAGGGACACTGTACACCAGTACAATTACTCAATGCTATACCAATTAGTACATCTCAGGGTTACATGATTTCTGGCGCAAGGTGGTAGATACCACGGTATATACCGGCATTTACTGTCTCGGCGGAAACAGGTTTCTGTTTCCTAAAGTGGCGGAAACTGTCTGAAACCTAAAAGATTCTTTATTTTCAGCACAAATGTGTTTTAAACCAGGTTTTAATGTCTTAAAAAAATAATGCAAAATGAATCAATCTTAGCTGTACCTAAAATTAACCTAAGTTGTCACCTAACAAGTGACCGCAAAATGCAAAGATCTTTTTCTGGCTAGTTTGGGGTATGAGATCTTCAAATAGTTGAATACAGCAATACACACTGTCTTTTTAGAATTAGATTTCCGGTGTCTTTTGTGGAATAAACTATTAGAAGTTGAAAATATCTTATTCTAGGCTCCGTGAACTTTAAACGTATTCATTTCACACTCAACCGAATACCATAGGATTATTTATATGCTTTCATTGGTCTGCATGTGCAGATTGTGCAAACAATTTATCAGCCATCAATATCACAAAAAAGGCCCAATTTCAAATTCTTTAATTTTGCCAGAAATATAAATCTAAATTTCATCTCTATTCAGATCTACAGTATTTAAATGTTGCATGGTTCCATGGAATTACAAGTAAGCTAGAACTTAAATAAAAGTCTTTGGTTTCTGACACCTCGACAGACGTATAACACAGTTTCTAACAGGTTTCCGCCAGTTTCTGACAGTTTATGCCAGCGTAAACTGGTTTTAACTTGAAAAGCTTTTTGTTTTATCCTTACTGTTGGTCGTGATAAATAAATTTGAGGTGCCAGATCAAAGATTTTACTCCAAATTTTACTCCAAATTGTTCCTTAATCTTTGTCCTGCTTCACTGAGAACCTCTCTGATTCAAATGTTTGTGTCTGCAGACGACATCCAGGTTCGTTTCTATGAGGAAGATGATACAGGGTTAACCTGGGAGGCACTGGGAGACTTCTCCCCCACTGATGTCCACAGACAGGTCGGTACCAACATACAAGATAGGATGTGGTCTAGCAGAAATCCAAACTTTTCATATTTTTTAAGCTGCTGGGACAGCATGTGCAGACCACACAGACCACAAGAGAGTTCATTTAGTAGGACTCTCTCGATAACATGCTTCTAATGTCCCACATTGCATCCCATTCTGAAATCACACACACCCAAAAGAATGTATTTACTCCTGTATTCCCTGTTAAGTAGTTATGAGTCATTTGGGTTATTGAAAGGTGTTTAGAGCATCTAAGAACTAAATTTCAAAGTCAAAATTAGAGAACAGAATAAAAGATGGAGCTATTTTTACCACCTTGCACTTTAAAAACCTTAGCAGCAGATAACTGATTACCATATTTTCACAACTATAGGGCACACTGTCTTAGATTATCTTCAATGATGGAGTGTGCCATGTGTGTGTGTTCAGTTTTCAATGTTTTGTTAAATTTCAACTTTAAGAACAAGTTTTTAATATTT
This sequence comes from Neostethus bicornis, assembly GCA_902685375.1. Lineage (NCBI taxonomy): Eukaryota > Metazoa > Chordata > Actinopteri > Atheriniformes > Phallostethidae > Neostethus > Neostethus bicornis. The sequence goes on along the minus strand of CACRXE010000076.1, from coordinate 3,636,239 downwards.
TCCATTTTCTTGGAAAGTAAAACTTTATGGATTTTTTATTTTTTTATTGACATGTTGCCACAACAGTTTGCCATCGTCTTCAAGACTCCAAAGTACCGAGACCAGAACCTGCAGAAACCGACGTCAGTGTATGTCCAGCTGAAGAGGAAATCTGACAACGAGACCAGCGATCCCAAGCCTTTTACCTACCACCCTCAGATCATAGGTAAGTCATCCAACTCCACACCGGGTTTAACATTGACGTTTCAGGCCTTGCTCAAAGGAACTACCCTCACATAAATGATTCTGTCTTCAGATAAAGAGGAAGTTCAGAGGAAAAGGCAGAAGACCCTGCCAAATTTCCAGGATTTTAGTGGTCATGGCGGTGGAGGTGGTCTGTACCGAGGTGGAGGAGGAGGAGGTCCAGCAGCCGGAGGAGGAGGACCAGGATCAGGAGTAGGAGGTAAAACCAGACACATATCTGGGGGAGTTCCTGGAAAGAACTCATACTCATTATATTCTATCCATTTATTCTTCAGGATACTTCCAGTGTTCTGCATATAACTACGGAGGCCCTGGAGGAGGAGGCTTTTCTACTGGATACTCAGCTGGTCTCACAGGAGGAGGAACTGGTATCAAACACGGTGAGGAATTAAATCTGCTTCTCATACGAAAACTGACAGAAACGTAGAGAGATGCTGGCCCTTCCTTTTCTTCATAACTGCTGGTTTGTTGACATAGAAATTAAACTAAGAGAGAGTTGGTTATGAGAGACTAACGAAAAGACAACTAAAAAGCAGAGTAACTGATGTGTTACTCTGCATTTGTTGCAGAGGCTAAGGAGCCTCTGCAACAAAAAAGGAATTGGCTGCAAGCTGCACACCATGTTCTTACCCACTAAAACCTGAATGAAAATGCAAACATAAAAGGAAAAAGTGCAATAGGCTGGATGCAGATTAAACACCTGAGAAAACAGTGGCTGAGGAGCCTCTGCAACAGGAGCCAAGGTGCACCTGCAATCACCAGCCATGATCCAAGGCCGCGGATAAGAGACGAGGCTCCAGAGCCAGATCTCCACCAGGGCCCAGAGCCAGGACCAGCAGCCACTGATGACCACAGATTCCCGCTGCAGAGGCACCCCCAGAGAAGGGCAGAGCTCCTCCCCCAGGATTAGGAGCTTTGCCATTTGGGAGAGGGTCAGAGTTGAGCCATTGCTCCTCAGGTTCGAGACAAGCCACATGGGGAGGGGACATTTGGTTAGGATAGCTCCCAAACATCTTGCTGGTGAGGTGTCTCGGGCACGTACAAACAGGAGGTACAACCTACTTGAGAGACTATGTCTCACAGCTGGCCAGGGAACACCTCTAGATCCTTCCAGGTGAGCTAGAGGATGCAGTCGGGGTGAAAGAAGCCTGGGCTTCCCGTCTGATGCTGTTGCCCCTGTCCCGGATAAGCGAAAAACAATGGAACAGAAAATTTTCTTTTATATCTCTATTTTCTTAACATTCATCCTTTTCTCACACTGAACCGTCATGTCTTTCTGACCACAACCCATCTCTTCAACTATCATAGGAACTAATTTACAAAATAGACACTTGACACATTTTTTTTTCAATTGAATACACTTTTTTTAATTGTGTAATTTGTTTTAAGCAGGTTTGAGAGTTCAAAAACAGACAAATTGGCACTACTTTACAAGTTTTTTGTTTTGCCAGTTTTTGGTGAAACACCAGAAACACCAGTGATTCACTGACAAAAACTGAAATGTCTGTTAGTGCAGGTTTCAGCAAAACATTTCTTGTTCCTTCATATTGTGAAATAAGGGGGTGCAACAAGGGGGTTGAATAGTAATCAATAGGAAAATATTGTTAAACTGAAGATGCAGATCTTTGTGTTGCAGCCTCTCAGGGCAACTCTGCAGACGACAGAAACGATGACAGCGATCCAGACGATGACGACACGTCTGGCACCGTCCTGCAAGCTTCGGGAGCCTCGGAGGAGGGGGAGAGTGTTGAGGAAGAAGGGACCACTGTTGAGCCGGAAGCAGACGGAGGTACAATTCCTCCATCATGATGCAGACGAGGAAGATGAATAATTTTATTAACTGTAGCATCATCTGTGTGACACAGAGCTGGTCCAGGTGACACACAGGCAGCTAGAGGCTCTTTTTCAGTACTCAGTCACTGGTGATTCAGCCTACCTGCTGGCCCCACAGCGCCCTCTGATGACGGCACAAGACAAAGACGGAGATACGTCAGTCCACATACACACACGAGCATGCAGACACTATAATGGATCATACACTACTCTTTGCTAACTTTCTTCTCTGCTTTAGCGGGCTGCATCTGGCTGTTCTTCATAACCAGCAGGAGGCACTAAAAAGTCTGACACAAGTGGTGTTTTGTCTTCCTGGTGAAGAAGTTCTGAATACCAGGAACCATTTATATCAGGTATAAAACTATCTGCTTATTTGGAAACCGGAAAAACATCCTGATTTTAATTGGTCTGTGTGGTCTCTTTAAAAAAAAAAAACTTTATTTGAAGTTTCAACAAAATCACAAACAAAATGTTTCTAATGTGCCATTCTGTTGCAATTACTTTACACAAACACACTTAAAATATGGAAAATGTCTTAAGCATTTAACCTATCAGCCAGTACTGCTCGTTGTTTAGAATTGACACAATAACGCACATAAAAAAATGTATAAACATGTTTCCTTCTTGTCCTGTAAGTACTTGTAATAGGATTACAATCATAACATATTGATTGTCTTATCAAATGGTCAGTTTTATAACTTATGACCTGATCATTTCTACACTACAATTCCCAGACTCCTTTGCATCTAGCGGTGATCACTCAGCAGAGCGCAGCTGTGGATGCATTGCTGCTCGCCGGTGCAGACCCAACACTGACAGATCGCCACGGCAATACAGTGCTTCACCTGGCTGCACAGCAGGAAGGAGGAGAGATGATCAAGTTTTTACTGCGACACCAAGAGATCCGAGGACTCCTGGAGTGCAGCAACACAGCAGGTACACACAAACACCTGCAGAAACACATACGATACCAGATAAACGCAGTATACTTAGTTTGTCTGTTTCCTTGGATACAGGAATGTGTGCAATTCACCTGGCTGTTCTAGCCAATCAGCTATCTTGTCTGAGGGAATTGCTGGATGCCGGGGCCAATGTGGAGGCCCAGGAACGTAGTTGTGGACGGACTGCTCTTCACCTCGCCACAGAAATCAACAACGTGTCGCTTGCCGGCTGCCTGCTGCTGGAGGTAAACATCAGACCGTAAAAATGCTGCTTCCTTCAAATTGTTTTTCACGGATAGCAGAACACATGGAAGTTATTTTGCGTGTAAAGACATAAACCTTTTTAGTCATTTTGATCTATTCATTTTTATTTCTGTCTCAAGGGAAACGCCACTGTGGATGCCTGCACCTTCAACGGCTCCACCGCCCTCCACGTCGCTGCCGGGCGGGGCTCCATCAAACTGACTGCACTCCTGATGGCTGCAGGTGAATCTTGACTTCCTCCCCTTTAGTCCCTGGGCTAGGGAATGCTTAGTAAAATGAATTTGTAAAGCATATACTCCCATCAATCATCTTATTTCAGTGAATGCAAACTGAGTTGTGGCCAGCTGGTGGCGCTGTAGAGAAAAATAGACATTTAGAGTGTAGAGACATGTAGCGAAAATAGACATTTTCACAATGTCCATCACATATTTCTTTTTTTTTCATAGAAGCGTATGCCCAAATCATGTGACTTTCAAAAAGAATCTTTTCCTTCCCATTGGTTTCCTTTATTTTATCTTTATTTTGGAGAAAACCAAATGACTTTAAAGACCAATAAGAGAGGAATCGAAAACAAAGCATGTTAAACTTGTAAAAAAAAAAGAGGGGCTCCAGTATGAAGCCCTGTGGTACACCATTACTCCAAATACAGAAATAGGCACTACTTGATCCACAGGACATCAATCTAACTTCATCTTCTTCTGATTGAACATTAAAGAAGCTGACTCATCATCAGATAGCTGGTTTTATTTCCACAGAGATGTTATTAATTTTGGATATCTTTGTGTTTGGGTTCCAGGTGCTGACCCAGAAAGGGAGAACTTTGAGCCGCTCTTCTTCAAAGAAGAAGAGGAGTTCTCTGAGGAGGAGAAGGAGTATGAAGATGATGAAGGCTATGTTCCAGGAACTACTCCTTTAAACATGGCTGCCACTGCTCAGGTAGGTAGAAACAGAGGTTCAGTCCCAGTTGGGTTCTGATGACGGATCAGAAGATAACCCTGTGTGGGTATGTGCAGGTGTTGGACCTACTGAATGGTAAAGAATACAAAGCACAAACTCCTCAAACAGCCTTCATCCCTCCTCAAGGTGAGTTCATCTCTTTTGATTGTTTCAGTGAGGCTTTAATCATTATTCATACAGACAGAGGTGAGCAATCGATCAATGTTTTGGATTAATTAATGGTTCTTATCATAGATCAGTTTGTAGCAGAGAAGTTGGTGGAGTAACAGATTTATTTTGAATTACATGCTTCTCTCCAAAACTCATACACTGTCATTGTAAGTTAGGATTAATCAGTGCAACCAGGATGACGTGTACGAATGTCTATGTTTAAACATTGCGCGTTCAGGTGACCTGATGAGCTTGGGTACAGATGTTAAACAGGGAGTTTGTAATGCTCTGGAGACCGAAGGATGCTGGGAAAGTCTGGCTCACAGCCTCGGCCTCGGGATCCTGAACACAGCCTTCAGATTGAGCCCATCCCCTGCCAAAACCCTGCTGGACAGCTACGAGGTAACGTGTATTACTGGTTGAGTTACTAAGGTTACAAGTTGGGTGTCCTGGCTTTATCTACCGCCCATTTTTATCTGGATGAAGACGATCTACTGATTTCTTTAAATATGTAGCTGTACAGTTATATAATACAATTATGTATATAATATTTAAGTAACAGACCTTTACACATTGTATGTCCCTTTTGGGGAGGATCTCTCTTCCATGTGGATCTACATGAAGGTTCTGCTTTTACTGCAGGTTTCAGGTGGGACGGTCCAAGAGTTGCTGTCCAGTCTGAGGTCAGTGGGGGAGTGCCAAGCTCTGAGCATCCTGGAGGAGGCGCTGTGTGACAACCAGGACACTCCCGCAGTTGACAACATGACTGGTGAGATCAACACGTTTGGTGGCCTTTATTCCAGATTCTGTTGCTTTAATTCACTGACTTGTGCTTTGTTTCTGCAGGCGAGTCTCTGTGTGCTCAAGTTCAAGCTCTAAAGGTGGACATTCAGATCGACAGTGGAGTGTGTGACAGCGGTGTGGAACTTTCCACAGCGTAGCCATTCGATTAGTCCATCTGCAGCTGCTTTTAGCGCAGGTCATCCATCCACTCATCCATCATCCAACCTGCTTTTCATGCAGTGTGATGCAGCACTCCGCCTCCTCAGCCTTTTGTTTCCTGATGAGACTTGAACAGAAGAGCATGAGTATCTCTGCTCTGAACTCTGGGATTGGACTGGCAGGGATGAAACCTGCAGCTTCCACCTGAATATTCTGCTCTGTCATCATGGTTTCAGCTGGTGTGGATGAGCTCAGAGATGAGTGTTGGGAATTTTGAGGAATTTCAGACTTCGTCCCAAAATGAAGCTCAGCAGCGACTCTGCAGGGATAGGTGCTACTAAAACTAAAAATGATTGTAAAAAGGAATGTTCCGATGTTTTCAGGTCTTCTGCGTTAAGAGGTCAGATCAACTGGTATCAGTCTGTCATGTTCAGTAATCTAACCGGGTTTCCCCAGTTCCCAATGCGAATATAGTTGCTGCTTTGGGCTTGGAACACTGACTTTTCTGTTTGGAGTTTGCATGTTTTTCAGGAGTATGAGTAGGTTCTCTGCAAGCTCTTATACACCCAGGAGTGATATGAGGTGAGTGTGGTTATCTGCCTCTGCGGGGCCTTCTTACAGAGCATTACCAGACTTTCCCGCCCATTTTGATGAAGACATCAAAATGTCTTCATCAATCTGTTGAGGACCCTGCGCAGTAGTCGTGATGGGCTCCAAATTCTCTCCACTCCTGGATTAAAAGCAGTTCTGAAACTGGGGGAATTATCTGGCCTTCAGGGATTCAAAAACCATCAAAACCAGTTCTGCATCTGCAATGTGTGTTTTATCACATACCTGAAACTAATTCAGCAGGGGTCAAGATAGATCAATAGAAATCATGTTGGAGTTTTGGTACTGAATAAAAAGCAGCTGATTGGTTCGCCTCTTCTTTCACACGAGAAAACCTGAAAACGTCTGGAAATCCAACCATGTGTTTTTATCTGATTTTACATGTTTTAAACATTTTTTCTGTCTTGAACTTTGAACTATTTGCAGCTGACATCTCTAAGCACAAAAAAAACAAACTAAAAAAAAGCAGCGCATTGTGAAAATGTAGTCAGGAACTGTGTGGAGTTGTGGACCTCCATCAAAGTGAACCCAAAGTTTCTGTTTCCAGCAGATATTTATATCCTCATGAGGTGTGGATGTTTTTTTTTTTTTTAATAAAGTTTTTATATATATTTTTATGGTATTTTATTGTGTTGTATTGTTGGATTTAGGATTTACCCAAAGTAATGGGCAATTTTCTAAGTGAAGATACTGATGATGCACTGGTAAAGTTTCTAAATTAATGTGCTTTAATTGAATACCAATATTTTTATAAAAAACACAGCAGATTAAATATTCAATCTATAAGTAAGTGGTATAATACCTGAACATGTACAGCAAAGCAGGTTGTGCAGTTAGACTGGGGACACAATTAACGCTGCTCAATTTAATTTCTCTCCGCTTCGTTATCTTCTACTGATCTAGTGCCGAATCACGGGGACAACAGCCTTGGTTGGGAAGCCCAGACTTCTCTCACCCCGGCTCTATCCTCCAGCCCACCTGGGAGGATCCTGATGTGTTCCCCAGCCAGCTGTGAGACAGTCTCTCCAGCAGGTCGGGGGTCTGCCCCTGGGTCTCCTTCTGGTAAGATGTGCCCGAAAAACCTCACCAACGAGGCGTTTGCGAAACATCCTAACCAGATGCCCTGACCACCCCATCTGGCTTCTCTCGACCTGGAGGAGCAATGGCTCTAGTCTGTCCTCCTCCCGGATTTACAGTTCATCACATTATCTCTTGAGTTAGAGCCCAGCCACCCTGCAGAGGAAGCCCATTTCGACTGCTTGTATCCGTGATCTCATTCTTTTGCAGTGATAAAAGACAGGATTGGTTAGAGCAAAAAAGTTCCCATTCACCTTAGAGCAAATAACCCCAATGCTGTGTGGTTAGACTGTTTCCATGGAAAGAAAAACAAATCTACTGAATCAAGCTAACTTATACAAATACAGAAGCAAATTCTTGATCCTGAAAGATTAATTTGAACCTCCGTCTGATCTGTGTTGTCTAAAGAGGATCCAGAACAGTTACCATAGCTAATTGTAGTGATGGAGCAAGAAAAGATTTGAGGTTTGCGATTAGACAAAAACCGGAGACATTGTACTGAAAGATTATTAAAGTTGATCTTGACTTTTATATAAAAATAAACTTTTTTTTTACAATTACAATGGCGGGTTGATAACGTCACGTGAGCCACTGTAGTTTGTCGAAGTACAGTAGTGTCTCTTCTGCTCCAAACCCGCCGATTTTCTGCCATGTCACGCCATGACATGTAAAACTAATTACACTTCTGAGTATCACCAACAGATTAAAAATATGAAATAAATACTGCTTGTCAATATTTTCATACTTCTTCTTTCGGCTTTTCCCTTTAGGGGTCGCCACAGCAAGTCCGTTTCTTCCATCTAATCCTATCTGCTGTATCCTCTTTGGTCACACCAACTATCTTCATGACTTCCTTCTCTGCGTCCATGAACCTCCTCTTTGGACTTCCTCTAGTCCTCTTTCCTGGTGGTTCCAAATCCAGCATCCTTCTTCCTATGTACTCTCTCTCCTCTGTACGTGCCCAAACCATCTCAGTCTTGCCTCTCTAACTTTATCCCCAAAACCTCTAACATGTGCTGTTCCTCTTATGTACTCATTTCTAATCCTGTCCATCCTGGTCACTCCCAGAGAGATCCTCAGCATCTTCATCTCTGCTACCTCCATCTCTGCTTCCTGTCTTTTCTTCAGTGCTACTGTTTCTAGGCCAAACAGCATGGCCGGTCTCACCACGGTTTTGTACACTTTCCCTTTCATTCTAGCTGAAACTCTTCTATCACACATCACACCTGCTACTTTCCTCCACCCGTTCCAACCTGCCTGAACACGCTTCTTCACTTCTTTTCCACTTTCCATTGCTCTGGACTGTTGATCCTAGATACTTAAAATCTTCCACCTTCTTTATCTCTTCTCCCTGTAACCTCACTTTTCCATTTGGATCCCTCTCATTTACACACATGTACTCTGTTTTACTTTGACTAATCTTCATTCCTCTTCTTTCTAGTGCAAACCTCCACCTCTCCAGCTTTTCCTCCACCTCTTCCCTCCTCTCACTACAGATCACAATTTACATGTTTTCATACTGATCTATGTATTAAAAATGGCTGACTTATGGGTTTTAGTCAATAGTTAGTGGTAAAAGCACTCTATTTACTAAGGGGGTCTTATCGAGGTTTTTGCCCTGGTCCCTGGCTGTGTTTTGTACGCCTCTGCTGATAAACACGCCTCTGCAGACATTCATGTTTTCTGTATCTGTAAATTGAGTCAGAGTGAGACCTCTTGTCCCTGCTGTGTGTGTATGTGTGTGTGTATATCGGAGGACATTTTGAGCTGCTGAGATCGTTCGGTAATAAAGTGTCAGCCTCAATCTGTGGCTGACAGATCTGCCTCACACACTGAGCTGTCGGTTTTATTAAGACGGAATTTTATCGGGAAATCTGTGAAGTTAAACCGGAGTTTATGTTGTCAGTCAGCTAGCTTAGCCAACCATAAAAGCTAGCCTATTCCTAGATGCTAGTTAGTTAGCGTCACCTAGCTGGCCTTTCCTCCTCCTCTTCCTCCTCCTCCTCCATCACTACCACCTCCTCGACAGCTGGTCCCTTCTGTCAGACACAATGGCTTTAAAACGAATTTCTAAGGTAACACACACTATGTTTATCAGGTTTTATTTCAGCCATGAATCTCTGAGCTGCTGTTAGCTTGTGTGCTAGCAGCGTTAGCATGGCTGCTAACACCAAACATCAAATTTAAGGACAATGTTGTGGTTTGTTATGAAATGTTTAAACGCATGAGCAGGACGATCAGGGGGATTTTTGTTCCAAACCTGCTGATTAACTGTGGATCTGATTGCACGAGGTGATCCCTGATGGGCCTGTGGTTCTGATCCAAAAATAATCTGGAGGTCGTTCATATTTTTATTGATCATGATGATCAGACTCATTTACAGACTGATTATTAAAGATCAGATGGTAGAAATGATGTCATCCTTACTATTTGATTTTGTCCGGATCAAAATGATGTCTTTGATAAATCCAGATCTGATGTGTTCAGATTAAAGCCTGTAAAACCCTCATTTTAAATAAATAATATCTCCATTGAAACTGGTTTTAAATATAGAAACATGTTTTTAACTTTCAGAGCAGCTCGATTTGATCCAGCATTTAAAAAAATGTCTTTAATGAATCAGAAACCAAACAGATCTTTGACAGCAAACTCTTAACATGTTCATACTTTGACACCAATCTCCAGATTGTTGATACATTGTGAGGTTTACAGTATTTTTGCAGGGATCACATACCGTATTTTCACCACCAATACGCACCGTATTAAAAGGCGCAGTCTCAATTGTGCGGTCCATTGCTGAACTTAACACACACCGATGGCGCACCTGATAATCGGGCGCGGGTTTTACGAATAATCCACAATCACAGACTCCATGTAACGTTCTCATTGTGTTCTCTAATATATCAGCCTTACAACAACACACATACACATGGCGCACCGCGCTACCATGTACTTTCCCGTGACGTCACCAATCAGGAAGTCGGCTATTTTGGAGGCATATACTACCGTGTTTTCACGACCATAGGGCGCACCGTATTAAAAGGCGCAGTCCAAATTTTGCGTGCTCTGTATTTAACACACACTTAAGGCGCACCTGATGATAGGGCGCGGGTTTTATATACATATCCTCTATTACGTAAGTCCGCCTTACAACAACACACACACATGCACATAGACCAGTGCATATGCACACACACGTGCGTATTTAAAAATAGATCGGGAGTAAAACTGAGTTTGGTTGGTTTTATTTAAATATTAGTTACAGTCATCATAAAGTCATTTATCAAATCCATTCAAGTCCTCATCCTCTGTTTCAGAATCTAACAGCTGTGCTAAATCCAACCTTTCAGGTTCACTTTCCATGCTGTCAGAGTCACTTTCTGAACCGTGCAGCTCCTCAGAAATGATACTGGCTTTTGGGAAAGCTCGGACAACAGTGCCAGCAGACACGTTAGCCCAAGCATATACAATCCACTGGCAAACTGTGGCGTAACTCGCCCGGCGCAGCTGATTGCCATCAGTTTAAACTGAGCTTCATAAGCGTCTCTCTTTTCCATTTTCATTGTTGTAAAAACAGCAATGTTCTGCATAAAGCACATACCTGTTCTTTTATACATAATCCATGCCCACACTTCCCCCTTCAATATTCTCATGTTTTCAACTGCATTCGCCTAATGATTCTCTAATACGTCTGCAAATCACAAATCAGATAGGGCGCACTGCACAATAGGGCGCACCGCTCATTTTGAAGAAAATTTGAGACTTTTAGGTGCGCCTTATGGCCGTGAAATTACGGTAGTATGAAACTATCAAAAATCAATATTTTTGTCATTTTTTTTAATCTTTTAGTACTTTTCAAAGGTGCAATTAGTATTCCACGTCATTAGCGCGATATGGCAGAACGTCATCTGGTCTTTGAAGAGAATTCGCCTTCACTCCAAGACTAGCCAATTTTTCTGCCGTATCCCGCTATTGACATGGAAAACTGATTGCATCTCTAAATAGTACCATAGTACAAAAGAATACTGCGTGGTGGATATTTTCATACTGATCAACGCATCTAAAATGTCAACTTCCGGGCTCGATAGCGCGTGCTGCACACTTAAACCTACTATTTTTTGTTTTTACTTGCGCCTTATAGTCGTGGAAATACTGTATTCTGAAATCCAAATGAGGATAAATACATAATAGACATAAATAATTGAGTTTTTTGTGTCTCACTAGAAAAATTTAAATTGTGTTATCTTTGTTATATAACATGAAAAAACTATTCCCACAAAAAAATTCTATCAATTTACAATATTTATACATGGTAAATCTTCTCAGGCATATTTGGTCATATGGGGGAGTTGGTGGCTCAGTGGTAGAGCGTTTGCCCGGGGACAGGAAGTTCGCAGGTTCGATTCCCACTGAGTCTAAGGATTTTTTTGGCCCACCAAAAGTTTGTGACAATTTTCTGTTTGATTTTATTACTCCCATCATTTTCATAACTGTTAAAATAATAATAATAAAAAGCTTTACATTAAAGTAATGGCTGTGCAGTGTTTAAAACAGAAAGGTCAGGGTTTGCATCCCAGAGTGGGACTGAAGCTTGAAACACTGACCTTTCTGTATGGTGTTTGTATGCTCTTCCCAATGAACGTGCAGGTTTTCTCCAGGTACTCCGGTTTGCTCCCACCCTCCAAAAACATCCATGTCAGGTTGATTGGCCGCTACAGAATTGTCCCTAGGAATGAGTGTGTGTGTGTGTGTGTATGGTTGTGAGTGTGTGTGGCCCTGCAACAAACAGGCGACCTGTTCGTGGTGTACCCTGCCACTTGCCTGAAATCAGCCTGGATGAGCTCTGTCATACGTAGATGCATAATCTTTCCTTTTTTTGTAGAAAATGACTACAGATTAGTCGTAACAAAATAACAAGTTACACTCTGCCATATTGATAGTTTTTGCTATGATAGACTTCAAGGAATCAAACTGATGCAGCTTCATGTCAGCAGTTTGTAGCGATTCACATGTCTGCTCAAATCTCTCTGGGAAGTCAGTGACTGCTCAGAAAGATTAAAGTTTGAGAAATGAAGTACTGCTCTGAGTCACAAAAAATAAAAAAGGCAATTCCAGTTTCAAGTGTGTGTGAGCTGCAGATGAACGGAAACGATCAGGATTCTGTGTTGATCATTTCATAAATTGAGTAAATTTGAATGTTTAATATTATGTATAAATTTTCACAAATGACATTTCTGTCGCATAACTCAACATATCCTCGGTATAGACACGAGACAAAAGATGGATGGGAGACAAAGTTCTACATTGAGGTTCAGCCCAAAAATATGAAGATAAGATTTGCAATTCATCTGGCTTGCCATCATCAATGCTGCTTTCGTTTAACTTTTACTTAAAAACTAAAAAGTACAGGTAAACACACTGTTTTGGGTTTACGGCCCATCTTGTATGTCTATCTGGGTGGAGGCCCAGGAAAACCAGTTTCTCTGTGGTTTTATTGGAAGCACCACATGGAGCTGAGAGCAGGACACTTTACGGCTCATCGCCTCGTGTTTGTAGTTATCATCCAATGTGGGCTGCGTCTAAAATCCACTGTGATCACAAAGCACCAGTTTACACTGGTTCTTGATACTGGCTGAAAAGCTGTGTCTGTTTGGAGTTATGCGTGTGAGAAGTTGTTTTTACCTTTGGTTTTTGTGTTTATTATATTATCTAAAGTTGAAACAATCTAATAGAAAAATGACACTGAGGCAGAAATGTGATCATGCACATAATCTGATACAATACTTAGAGTCTGATAAAACAAACCCAAAACAAAATGTAGTTTTACACATTGAAACAAAACCCCGCTGTGGGGTGAATTCTGCACTGAAAGATTTTTCAGCAAGACAAATAGAGCTGTAATAATTATCAAGGTAAACCCTCATTCTTACTTGTATAATTAGCTATAAACTATTTAATTCAGTTTATAGCGCTAATTAACTTGTCACCTCCAGCCGAGTTCAGCGAGTTCGCTTTGCAAGTAGCTTCTGATTGTTCAACAAGAAGATAAAGGTGTTAATTTTTAACCCTACAACGTCTTTTTTTGTGTCATAAAACCAGATGAATCATTGCTTATAAATGTCTGAGTTTCAATTTAAGATACAGTATATAGCTTTGTTCCGTTGTCTTCTGCTTATCGGGGGCTGGGTCGTGCGGGCAATAGAGTTGAACGGAAAACCCACGCTTCTCTCACCCCGGCTGTATCCTCCAGCTCACCCAAGAGGATCCCAAAGCAGTCTGCCCCTGGGTGTCCTACTGGTGAAACGTGCCTGAAACACCTCACCAGTGAGGCATTCGGAAGTCATCTTTGCCAGATGCCCGAACCACCCCATCTGGCTTCTCTTGATCCAAAAGAGCAATGGCTCTACTCCAAGCTCCTCCCGCATGGTAAAGCTTCTCCCTCTACGTCTGAGTGAGAGCTCAGCTATTTTGTGGAGAAAGCTCATTTCGGCTGCTTATATCTGAGATCTCGTTCTCCCGGTCACCACCCACAGCTGGTGATCGAAGGTGAGGGTGGGAAGGTCGATTGACTGGTAAAATCGAGAGCTTTCGATTTATTTTGTAAACATTATTTTCAGCCGTGTTGTTAATTCGACACCGTAGTTTGGACATTGGCCTTTAAACTGCTGAATTGTTGCTGTCGGTGCTGCATCAGTTTCAGTGTCAGTAATTCCTCAATCTGCAGGGTGAATTGTCATGAATAGGCAGACATTTAGCTGAACTGAATTCAAATTTTTTGTCACTGAGAAAACTATAAACTCATTTAAACCTATCATAAACACTTGATGTTGGGTAACAACAGTGCCACCTTCCCAACCTGTGCCTCCATCAGTGTGTGTTGTTCTTGGTCAGAAGGGCTCACTTTTGGCCATTTAAAAATTACAAGTTAAAAAAAAACATCAATGAGGGGGAAAACCGGAGAATATTAACTTCTAAATATTGTGCCAAATGCGTTATGAACTATTCCTGTTCTTCTCATTATTGATGTATTGTGCTTTATTTTGTATTGCATTTTAAAATGAAGACTTGTCATTAAAAGTTTTGAATAACCAGACCCAATTAATCATATTGACATGCTAATATCAGCCTGTGACTTTAAGATTCATCCAGAATGCATTGATTTGATAGAAAATGTAAGGAATATAAGGTTAAAACTCAACTTTTTGATGTGAAAAACAACTTTAATTTTCTCTTAATTATATAACACTTTAAGATTTTTTTGTTGTTGTTGTTTTTGCCATTCTGTGGTCCCAGGGATGGCTTGAACCAGGTTCTTCTGGTCAAGTCTACCACTAGGCCAACGCCGCCTGTGACCGCACTTTAAGAGTGTTTGAGGGTATTTTGGGGTAGGAAATGGTAAAGGGCACAGTGCATGTGTAAGAAAGGAATATTAAATAGTTGTGCTTTTTTGTTGCTATGGTTAAAAAAAAAAACAGATCTCGATCTTTTTTGCTGTAGAACCTCGCTTGTCTGTTAATAAAATGATCACATTTTATACCAGGGATAAATACTAAAGCTGACATGCATGATTGTTTTTTCAAACACAAAACATAATGAGATCTACAAAAACTTCCCTTTAAAGCTACCAATGGATCACAATAAAATAAAAAAAGTTCTGACGTTCTACGATAGACACTGCTTTACCTTCATTGGACATTTCCCTTTATTTCTTAATGAATGAATCTCTTTTTTTCAGGTTAATTTGACAGCTTCTTGTTGTAGAAAATAAAATGAAGATGCAGCATCTGTATGTCCTACTGCTGCATGATAAATAAAGTTCAGGTTGTTCAGCTGGATCAGGAGATGGTGGCCAACAAGGATTGATTCCTTAGCCATTGAACCTAAGGAACCTACTTAGTTTAACTAACTATCGGAATCAACAGGCTGAGTTGAAGCTGGTTTATGAAGAAAATAGTTTAACATAACATGAAATTTAGAACAGATGCTGTTTGTTTCAATTTCACCATCTTACCCCCACCTAGTAAAAGACTTGGTCTTTATTTTTAGTTGTAAATACTGATTTCTCTTTCCAATGGAGGTCTTTATATGATCTGGTTTATTGGAAGTTTTATTTTCAATGTTTTTACCTCTCTATCTAAGATCTAAAATTTAGTGACATGAATTAAAAGTTTGAGAGGAAATGCACAAAACTGGAAAAAAAATAGGTCATGATCAATTTCAGAGACTATTTTTGAGAAACAGCAGTGTTTTTATTACTAAACTGTCATAAAACAATAAAGATCATTCATTCAGATGGATAGAAATCTGGTTTTGTGATGCTGGTCTACAGATGAAGTGAACAGTCTGAAGTTGTGAGTTTCTGTGACTTGAAAGGATGAGTTCAGAACACCAGGACCAGAACTCTGACTTTAATCCCGGGTAGGGGGATCTTTCCAGCTGACGAGCCAGATCCTGAAAAGTCTTGTTGCTTCTTGCCTCCTAAACTCAGTGAAACTTGAAAGATGAGCCTGTATGTCACATACCAACACACACACAGCTTGGCTTCGGGGTAGAAACACTAAACCTCTCATCCTATAAGGAGCAGCCCACCTCCTCTTGCTTCACCTCTCCTCCCACCGCCCCTCCCGTCCTGCTGCTAGATCCTGATCCAACTACACAACTCAGAGTAAAAATAGGATGTGCTGCTGCTTGCACATCAATACTGGGTTTGTTTTAGTGCCCTATTCACACGACTGGCTGAAGAACTGGCAGCCAGTTCCAAGTCCAGATGAAAAGTCTGAGTTGGACATGATCAATGGGTCGATTGCTGTAGTAATAGGAATTTTTATTGCTTTCAATTAACTTTTGATTTTTTTTAAAGTTGATTAAAAACTAAATATGGTTCATTTTCGAAATTAGTCCATTCAAAAACAAGTCAGCAAATCAATCTTTAAATTTTCAAGACATTTATATCTACATACTTAAATATCTTAAATAATTTAACCGTCTTCCCGATGTTTCTCTTTTATTTGAATACACAATCCTGCTTGTTAGATCAGATTACTGTGTGTACGGTGGCTTTGATAGGCCAAACAGCCCACACAAATACAAGTGAGATAAAGTGATGTTTATTTCTGGACCTGCAGCGCTATCGGCCTGTAAATACAAACAGCTGTCACACATTTCTTCTTCTAGTCAGCAGGAGCTGACAAGATGATGCATTCGAGGATGGAGTAGTAATGTTTTTAGCTTCAACGTGGTTCAATCTGAACTTAGAGAAAGAAGAAATCACCCTTTAAGTACATTTATGTAAAAAAAACAATCTAAATGTAAACTAAAAATGAGGATCAATTAGATTATTGGTTTTCCAACTTTGGCCCGGGAGCCAAATTTATTCTGGATTGTGACCATATTTGACCCACAAAGCTATAAATGACAATTGAAGCTTGCCCACTGGTATTATAGCCCACCCTGCACGTGGCACTAATAGTACAAATCCGAGAATGCTCTTTTGGTGTTTTGGCATGTTAATTGGCAGGACAGATAAATGAACTCTTAATTTGTCGACAGCTGTTCTAGCAACCGAACACCAGTTTAACGCAATTTGTGTGTTTGAAATGTTTGTTTACACTGTTAAGGTTTGCTTGTCTAGGTAATTTGAAAAAGCTTATTTTTATACACAAAAAAAACATTCCGTTTCATTGTCTTCCGCTTAGCTGAGGCCGGGTCGCGGGGCCAACAGCCTCAGACAGGAAACCCAGGATCCCAAGGTGTTCCCTGGCCAGCTGTAAGACATAGTCTCTCCAGCGGGTTCGGGGTCTACTTATGGTTCTCCCGGTGGGACGTGCCCGAAACACCTCACCAGCATGGCGTTCGGTAGGCATCCTAACCAGATGCCCGAACCACCCCATCTGGTTTCTCTAAACCCACAGGAGCAATAGCTCTACTCTAAGCTCCTCGTTATTGCCCCTGGTCGGGTCACCCAAGGGAAACAGGTCCTAGGTGAGGGGCCAGATAAAGTGCGGCTCAAAAACCCCTAAAGAAGAATAACACCGTAGCAAAGTTTCCCTTGCATGGACGCAGTTCACCGGGGCCACTCCCAGGATGAGCCAATAAAGCGAGCCCCTGGCGGCCGGGCTTTTACCAATGAGTCCCGGCAGGGCTCAGGGACATGGGCCGCCCTAACAGTGAGGCCATAGAGGTCAGGCGAAGTAGGAAAAGGGTGGCAGCCGACAACAGGGACCCTGGCGGTCAGACACTCGCCAGCATATGCTGGTTCTGAAGAAAACATTTTCCATAAATATCAATGTTGACTTGTAACTTTGTCCCACTATTGGAATTTGGCCGACTGTGTATTTGAGTTTAACAATTCTGATTTATAATGCTCTTTATGTACCGTATGATCATCTTCCACTTCATCCAGAGTCGACTCATGGGGCTCCGCCACAGGAAAGCCCAGACTTCCATCACCCTGGCCACATCCTCTTCATTATCTTTCTTTATGCTTTTAAATAAAGTTATCAAACGCTCTCCTTGCATTCTTTTGAAATATTTTGTTGTTTCTACCGAAAAGTTGTAGAGGTTATAAATGACATTCCATCTTTTTCAGATAAAAAAACTCTAAGTTACTCAAATGAATTTTTTAACCTCTGTTTTCAAACCTCTTCGGTAACTCTGCTTAAAGCAGTGACCAGTTCTGATCAGACACCCTCCTGCTGCTGCTGTTACTCTACGAAAACCTTCACAGGAACTTTTTGTGTGTTTTTAGGAGCTGACCGACCTGTCCAGAGACCCCCCGGCTCAGTGCTCTGCCGGGCCCGTTGGTGAAGACAGTAAGAACATATTGATGAAGATTACATGGATAAAAATGAATGTTTGATCTCTCCTTTTTTCCTTTTTTACAGTGTTTCATTGGCAAGCTACTATTATGGGTCCGGTAAGTTTCTGGAACTGGTTTCTTTATTTCTCATCACACACACTGAAAGATGTGTATGGAAGGTGTGTGGTGTTTTGGGTGGTCTCCTTTTGTTTTGTTTATTCCGATCAGGAGTAAATGACTTAAGTTGAAAGATCTACCGACTAAAAAATGTGAAATATGTCCAAATAAATTACGTAGATACTGTATGCATCACATGACAAAAGTGACACATGCTTAAATTAAAATTTACATCATTGAATTAAAAGCTATTATTTTGTACGCTGCACAGTGGTACAGTGGTTAGCACAGAGCCCTTGCAGCAAGAAGATTGGGGTTAAAGTCCTGGGTGGGACGAGGCTTGAAACACTGGCTTTTCTGTGTGGAGTTTGCAAATTGTCCTTGTGTATACGTGGGTTTCCTCTGGGTACTCCAGTTTCTTCCCACCCTCCAAAAACATGCATGTTACGTTCATTGACCACTATGAAATCGACCCTTGTAATAACTGTGTGTGGATGGTTGTGTTTGGCACCGCAACAGACTAGCAATCTGTTCAGGGTGTACCCTGCCTCTCACCCTAAATCAGCTGGGATAGGCTCCGGCATCTCCTATTACAGAGTAGATAAAAATGAAAGGATTTTGTTAGCATGTCTTTGAATTGCTGGTTATTTTTTTTGCACTATTTGACAGTTTTGCCTTGTTGATGTATTTTGTTCTGAATAAAACGTCAACGTCTTTACGAGACTTACCCTGCAAGTGGAACTTCTAATTTTAATGTGGGGATTACGACTAGAAGTCGCTATTTTTTTTTTTTTTTTAAATGCAACAAATCTTAAATTTTTCACGTTTAAAATACTAATGACAACTGAACTGTATTTGATTTTCTGAGCACCGAGTAGGAAAAGAAAAAGAACAAGTGTTTGTTACAGTCAACCGACAAGATAAATGGAGACAACCCTACATGTCTGTAAATAAAATAACTGAGGACAATGACATAAGCTCAAGTTTATTTTTTAAACAAGTCAATAAAACTAAAAATCATTTGTCTCTTAGTGTAAAAAAAATAAATTGTATTATTATAGGAACCAATCACGGATCTCTTTATAAATAAACTTCAAAACTCTTGTGAATTTTAAACATTTATTTAAACTAAATTAAAAAAATGAGTTTGTTTATTGTCAAACTTTGTTTATTCTTTGTATAGCTATTTATTTATTTTTTTTGGAGTTTGACCAAAGTTTCAATATGTAACATCTGGTTTAAGTCATCTCCACCTAACTGGACACTCTGTATCAGCGAGTAACCTTCGTTGTCTCTGTTGCAGCCCGACAGTCCCTACCAGGGTGGTGTCTTTTTCCTCACTATTCACTTTCCCACAGATTACCCCTTCAAACCCCCCAAGGTCAGTCGACTCCCCGTACATTGTCCCTCAGAATATTCAGTTTTATATTAAACATTCTCTGCTTTATTTCTTTTCAGGTCGCCTTCACAACAAGAATTTATCACCCAAATATTAACAGTAACGGCAGCATCTGCTTGGATATATTGAGGTCTCAGTGGTCTCCAGCATTAACTATCTCTAAAGGTAAACACTGGAAAGGTTTTCAAAATAAATTTGCTTTATTAAGATGTTTGGATCACCCTTTACATTCAAATGTTGAAAATCTAATATCACAGTTGCCTTGAGCCAATTTTTTTTGGTTAATCTGACTGTCAGTTGTTGTGGAATTTTCTTAAGATGTCACACAAATGAGAAGAGAAGAAAATAATGTAGTAAAGTACAAAGATTAAATCCTGCAGCATTGGAAGTTCATGCAAATCAAACATTGATCGGCAGAAGTTCCCCAAACTTCCCCACAGACACATGTTTTAAGGATCCCCGTTGTCAGGGTGGGCTTTTTTGTTGTTAGGCATTCTGATAGGCTATGCAACTTTGGTTGGGCTGACCATCACGTATGATAGGCTGATAATTTATTAATATTTTTTACTGGGCTGTGCAAACTAAACATGTCCTTATCTTGCACCTGCAACTTGCTGGACAGAGGCTGCCTTATTTGGATAAAGTTTATAAAATGTATCTTTGCTTGTTCTTGAGCAGCTTGGAGTCTGTGTGAACAGGCTGGGAAAGTGTTCTCACACCATGGATGTTAGAGAGATGTCTTGATTCAGCACATCAAGTTAATTAAAGACACTTATTTTCATTAAGATGTTTTCAAAGTGAATATTAACCTTACTTAATCCAAAATTTTCTACCACACAGTCAAGATCCTTGTTCTTCTGTAACTTCTCTTTTCTCTCCTCAGTCCTTTTGTCCATTTGTTCTCTGTTATGTGACCCGAATCCTGACGACCCGTTAGTGCCAGAGATTGCCCGCATCTACAAAACAGACCCTGTCAGGTGAGTCTCCCTTTCAGGGGAAAAGAGTTGAGTTCAGGAAGTCAGATTAACATCCAGTGAGAGGAGTTGATCAGAAGTAGCAGCAGGTGAAGGTAGGGTGGTGTTAACCCATCTTTCCTGCTGCCTGATCTCAGGTATAGCAGACTAGCCAGGGAGTGGACAGAGAAGTATGCCATGCTGTGAGGGTAAGAGCTGAGCTCACTTGGATGAAGCACGTTTCTGTAAAGCACGGCCTTAGGAACTTTTTGTGATACCTGCATGGAGCACAGCCCGGCTAAGGAACACATGCAGGCTTAGGATTCCACATTTCAGACCATTTTTTTCTTACAAACTGTTGAATAACTTCGTTACCGTTCCATGCAACACTAATAAAAGGTAGCAAGAGCTGTTGATTTTGCATTAATTAGGCCCTTTAAAATGATCTTTCACTGTGGATTTCAGACATAAAAACAAATTTTAATTAGAAGAACACACCAGAAATATTGCACATATTTCCACATGTAAAAGCAGGACGTATGTGTGATGCAGAGATATCGGGACACATTACAAGATTAAAAGTTTGTTTTTTTTTCCCACGATTGTCCATTTTGTAACTCTCGTGTTTCGGTGTGTGCTTTTCATCGCTCTAGCGAACAGCACAACTTAGCAATATTTAGATCTGAATTACGCGGCTATATTTGGATCCCAATATTGCTTGGTGGTGTTATTCGTTAGAGCGATTGAGGACAACCACTGAGACAGGTGACGTCTTTAAAATAAAGGAAATAACACATTGGAATCTGGGGGAAATAGTGGCGCATTCTTTTAAATAAAATGAATCCCAAAAGAACAATTTGCAGACCTTTTTGTTGTTGTCATTGTATGGAATGATAAATACTTTTTTCATAATAAGCTTTTTTAATATAAACTCAAGACAAAAACCTTTAAACTAAACGTTCTTTCCTTTAAGCTAACTCGTGGAGAAAAACTTCTTTAGATTTTTTTTTTTTGTCAAATCAAAAGGAAATGATGTAGAAAAAAATTGCTTCATCTGAATGATCACTTAATCATTGTCTGGTAGCTTTTGAGTCTACAAACAGGAGGGTTGATCACACCAACTAGATACTGATGTAACACTCGAGTTTAAAAAGTTTCAAACCCTGACTGGATCCACAAGGACTGTATTCTTTATAGTTGATAGTTAAGGAACATTGTGGTTCCAGATGTTTCCATGCACTGATCATAAAGTTTTGTGTTTTGAAGTGGATTGTGGGTTTCCTGCTTCACTTTACCTGTAAAACTGAAATGTCCAAAATGATATGCGTGGTAAAGCAGGTTGTGAGAGAAAATCTGATCAAAAACCTGTCCAACCTACGGCTGGTTGTGGTCTGTGACTGAGGCATGGCATCGTCCTGTAGATCCCAAACCTGCAGCAGCTCTTCATTTTCTCTTCTCTCTCATGCAGGTACAACAAGACAGCTCAGGACTGGACTCAGAAATACGCCATGTGATCCGCCGCCGGCTGGACACGCTCATTTCAGTTTCTCACATGGTCACACCTCATCCCCCACCACCTGTAATGGCAATTTGTTCACACTTCTTTTTTGTCCCATCTTCAACTTGAATGCTCTTACATCCTCCGTTTGTCTGCTTTGAACACAAGCGAATGAAGGGCTGCAGCTTCGGAGTTGCAAATGTGCCAACTAACCCCAGGAAGCCGAGCGGACTCACCTGAAAGGTGACCCGGCAGCGCGAGGAACGCTCATTAATGCATGTCAGTGATTGGTCATGTGCTGCTCTGAACACTCATTTTAAATGAAAAGAATAAAGATAAACGCTTTTTAAGTTTTTAGGGTATTTTGGTTAGTTTTAGACAAGAGCCGTTAGTTTGTCCATCATCCAGCACCGTTCTCCTCTTTGCACTGAAAAGAAACGAAGCTCCCAGCGGCTGATTGATCAACTAATAGCTCTGTGATGGTTTCTCAATAAAGTTGAACAAATTGCAGGGGTATGGTGGTCCTGTTGTGTTTCCACTTTGTTTAAAATTGTCATGCAGAGTCAAATGGTGATTTCTTAATCCACTTGATGCTTCCCACCTGTTGACCAAAGGAGTACCCTCAGGCCCATCCACATCAGAGAAATATAAAGCTTTTTCTGCAGGATGAAAGCTTTTGTTACAAATAATTGCTCTCTGTTGTGATAAAACAGAAACCGATGTCTTACTGGAAACTTTCTAGAATAATGCATTGTATTTATATAGCGCTTTTTCAGGACTCTCAAAGACACTTCACATATGCATTATTCATTCTCTCCATACCAGGTAATAGTAGGCTACTGTTGTAGCCACAGCTGCCCCGGGGCAAACTGACAGAAGTGAGGCTGCCATTTTGTGCCATCGGCTTTTCTGACCATCTACCAACCAATCGCACACACATCATTCAGACTAGGCAACGTGAGTGAAGTGTCTTGCCCGGGAACACAATGGCAGTTTGATCTTAATGGCCGTCGCACCTGGGGTTGCGCCGGTCTCCCACCCAAGTATTGCTTAGGTTCTGAGGTCTGACTGGATCGGGTATTGACAGGCTCGTATGGCCACATATATATATATACTGTATATATATATATATATATATATATATATATTTTTTTTTTTAAATAAGCCAGCTTTCAAACACTGAAGAGTTAATTACTGAGAAGATGCAGAGTCATTTATTGAATTCACCTACTCAAAATATTAACAAAAGTAGGGAAGCATTTACCATCAGATGGCTCAAATAAATTTTGGGGAAAGAATACTATCTCTCAATCTAAGATGTGGTGTTCCCCCATTGGTTTTGGGAGGTGCGGTCTTGCCCAATTGGAAGCATAAAAGTATTAGTGATAAGGGTGTGGTGTCAGCAATAATTTGGATGATCTTGAGCCACCATGAACAAATTACTGAATTGCTGAAAAATGAAGCCTCTTCCATATCTTTAAAACTCTTCTTTGAATAAATATTAATTCCTGTGAAAAAATGTCTTTTCTGGAAATTTTTGGGCTTTTTTTTTTTTAGTTTGTAGTAGAGAAATAAAACCTGATAACCAATAAATGATTTTAAAATAATTTACAAAAACTTTTTAATAACTGTTAAAGTTTTGATTAATTGTTAAGGTGAGAAATTAAACTTCACAAGAATTATATACATTCTTCCTGAACATATGCTTTAAATCTGCATTTCTTGCAGAAAAATCCTGCCAATAAGATGGTCTGACTTAAGCATGTTTTATCCTGTCAACTGAACATAAAGAAGCACAAATATAATATTTAGACCGTGAAATGTATGCTTCGAATGTGCAAGAACAAAAGAGACTGGTTGCATCGATTAGGTTTCAGAAGGGCATCAAAAAGCCAACATCACTGATTTAACACAGATGGAAGCCAGGTCAAGTTTTTATGTCTTGGGGGTTGTTTAGTCATTTTAGTTTGAAAATTACATGCTAATTTGGGGCTTGTTACTGTCTCTAATAAGTCTATTCAATTTGATAATTTTTCAAGCTGATTATGGCACATTACAGGCGACCATTGTCACAGAGCAGTCAGAGCTAGACTGGTTATCTCCCTCTACCTCTTTGTAACTGATTAGAAACGGACTGCGCATGCTCGATCTTTTAATTTCCAAAATGGCTGATGTTTACGGTTTTTAAAAATTCCAATGCGGGAAGCAGGGAGAGGTGCTTTGACAGGTACGTACGTGTTCGAATTGTTTCAGTGTTTCAAAGATAATTAAACGTATTTTAATGTGTTAAAGTTACGTTAAATGGAGCGTTGTTACAACATTAGAAATGTTTAGTATGGTAAAGTTGTTTAAAATGTCTTGAAGTTGTGTTTTTGTGTGTTGTGGTTATGTCATTTTGAGTTGATAATTTTTGGTATGCTAGTTGTTTCACTAGCCTTTCTTACTGTCGTGTTAGTTTGTTAAAGCTTTGCTTTCGTAAGTTAAAATAGTTTAAAAGTGCCTCAGTGTGTTAAAGTTGTGTCAGAATGAGTTAAAGTTGTTTTAAAATGTGTTGAAGTTGCTTTAGAGTGTTTCAAGTTGGTGTCTTCAATTGTTTTTATGTTGTGTTATTTTGTTACAATGTCTTAAATTTGGGTAGGAAGTTAAAGTGATGTCTTAGTGTGTAAATAGTGTGTTACAGGGTGTTAAAGTAGTTTCAGAAGTTTTTTTTATATGTATAGGTTTTTTATAGATGATGAAGGAACATACTTCTTTTTCTTTCAGCATTTCCCGCCACAGCAAGTCAGTTTCTTCCATCTAACCCTATCTGCTGCATCCTCTTTGGACACGCCAATTTCCTTCATGTCCTCCATCATTGTATCCTTAAACCTCCTCTTTGGTCTTCCTCTAGGCCTCTTGCCTGGTGGTTCCAAACCCAGCATCCCTCTGCCAATGTCCTCCTGTTTCGTGTCTCTTCCTCAGTTCCACTGTCTCTAGACCAGGGAGTGTCAAACTCCAGTCCTCGAGGGCTGGTGTCCTGAAGGTTTTCCATGTGTTCCTGGTTCAATACAGCTGATGCACATAAAGTGAAATCAACAGCCAATACAATTTGGCACATTGACTCACTAACTTGGATAAGGTGTATAGATGCAAGAACACATAGAAAACCTTCTGGACACTGGCCCCCCAGAACCTGAGTTTGAGTTTAGACCAAACAGCATAGCTTGTCTAGAGACACCAGTTGTACATGTTCTCCCAAAAGATTAGAGAGGTCTATAACTTTTATAATAAACTATGAAGGACAAAATGAGAGGGGAAAAAAAATCCAGAAAATTATGGAATGGTGCAAAACAAGTATTCAGCCACCTGCAAAACTGCAAGATTTCTATGGCTCTTTCAGACATGTAAGTTGTTCTGTAAAAGCTGTTTGTAAGCCTGTTTGAACTTGTTTTTTATGTAAGACACCTTTCCACAGCCTCAGTCACACTCCAAACTCCACTACGGCTGAGAGCAAAGAGATGACAAAAGACGCCAGAAACAAAATTGTAGGCCTGCACCAAGCTGGGAAGACTGAACCTACAATGGCAGCATGGTAGAAGAAATCATCTGTGAGAACAATTATTAGGAAAGGTAAATACAAAAACCACTGATAATCTCCCTCGATCCGGGGCTCCCTGCAAGATCTAACCCTGTGGAGTCAAAATGGTCACACGAATGGTGCACAAAAATCCCACAATCGCATGGGGTGGTCTAGTGAATGACCAAAATTTACAGATACATTCTTTAAAAATCAGAAAATGGGATTTCCGAATATTTTATTTTTCATTTTGACTCTCAGTTGAGGCACATATGATGAAAAGTACAATTCACTCATATTTTTAAGTGGGTAAACTTGCACAATTGATGAGTAAAAGAATCCTTTTTTGCTCCACAGCGTGTGTATGGAAATATGGATGCTCTCTTTACTCCACTAGATGGCGCGATTCACCTGCAGATAGTTACCATTCCAATTTTCACACGAAATGAGCAGATCTTTTAT
Source organism: Neostethus bicornis (assembly GCA_902685375.1). Lineage (NCBI taxonomy): Eukaryota > Metazoa > Chordata > Actinopteri > Atheriniformes > Phallostethidae > Neostethus > Neostethus bicornis. Next base: position 3,610,440 of record CACRXE010000076.1, on the reverse strand, counting down.
TTTTTGATTTAAATCAGTGGAAATGTCTTTTACATAAATTTGGAGCATTTCATAGAAGTGAAAAAGTTATGCACAGACAGTAAAAAGTCATGCTGTTAGTTTTTCAGTTTAAAGGCTGAAGTTAAAAAAAAAAAAAAAAATCTATGATCATGTCAAAACAAGACTAAGAAAATTTAAATGGACAGGATCACTATTGATTTCTATTTTCATGCTAACATATTTTCTAATAATTTTATGCAACATTTTCTTATTAAAAAGAAAATATTTTTCTCCGTACTTGAACACCAAAGGACAGTTTGGCTCTTCATCATTATTAAATGAACTTTAATTTAAGAACTAAACAACATGAATACTTTGAAGTCAGAGTACATCAGAAACATTTAGAATATTTGATGATGAAAAAAAAAAAATCACTATTTAAAAAATTACTATTTTCTGCATTTTTGCACTTCATTGTTATCATACTAGAAAAAAAGTACACCTGGCAAGAACCTGACTAGTGCAAGGGTATCCAGACGTCACCCAATCAGATATAAATAGACCAAATTAAAATACATTAAGGTAAAATATGATGGACTGGTGGACTCTGTTACTTAAATATGTAATTATAGAAATAGAACCTCCTGCCTAATTATAAAATCTACTCCAGAATATTTAAATTGATTGAAAGAATAGTTGATAAAAGTCCAGCCGGAACCCAAAACTCATCTGCTAAAAATGATCATTTGCTTTTTGAATCAGTTCTGATCAGATGCTTCTAATTAAAAGCTTCATTAGATGAAGGTCCTATACATTTGAGATGATGCTAAGAAAATTTTTTTCAATATGAACAAAGTTTACTTGAATAATATTTCTAATGCTTTCTCTTGTAACTCTGTCATGTTAGACAATGTTTCGTATTCATTTAAAATTATGATCATTTACTAGATTTAGCTCATGATTAACAGTTTGTTGTCTATACATGTTCAAGGATATAACTTGGATTTATTCATAACTTGTATTAAATAGAAAAAATAAAATACTACAGTGTATTAAACAAAAAAAAGATACAAATTTGTACTAAAAGTACCTAAAACGTGTCATTTTGACTTTTTTAAGACAATCATAATGACTCTTAGTGAAAATCTTATTTAAGATTGTCTGTTAAAATCACTTCAAAAATATATTTTAAATAATATTCAATGTCTTTTATACTTATTTTGTGTCTCTGATTGGAATAAAAGTAAGGGTCTGGTTTTCCAGATTTTTTTTTCAGTCTCAATATATAATCATGTTATTTTAGATGTTATGATAATTTTCTACTTGTCTTTAAAAAAGATAAAAAGCCCTTTTTTTTAAGAAAAAAAAAATGTTTTTATTTTTTTGTTTATCAAAAGCAAAGATTAAGCGCTCTATGTGTAGTATCTACTTTTGTCCACTGTGTGGCGCCTTATGCCCATCGGGTCAGTATTTCAGCACTAGAACCAACACGTTCCGATATTTCGTTGAGAAACCCGAGCTCAAGTGTTATTTTGTGTAAAATAAATGTTTGTTGAAGTAAGAACCAGCAGAACCTTTGATAATAACAAACACTCACATTGTATTTGGGAAGTGTGTGTCCTTGATTCTTTGACCTGACCTGGCACTGGCTCCCCTCCGACCTTACACACATGCACACACTCACGGGGTTTCCAGAATGGTTTGAGCTGGGATGAAGGGTTCTCATGGAGGGTCCACAGAGACTTTCAGGATGCTTGAAACAATTCCAGGAGGTCTCAGGTTCCAAGGTAGATAATCCTGATGGGTGTGAGGAGTTTTCAGGAGTGTGGCAAATTGGTACCTGACCGGGTTCTAGTTTTCTGAAGGGGTTCCAGTAGGCTGGGAGCAGATTTAAATTAGTCTTAAATTATTTTAAGTGGCTCCAAGTCTGATGGAGGTGCTGTGTTCTTGTAGTTTTGGAGATTTTAAGAATTCCCAGAAGGCCTTTAAAAAAATCCAAGCTTTTCTAAAATCTGCTCTAGACATTAAGATTCCCCCACAAACTCACACAGTGTGATTTTTTTAGCTGTTTTGTTTGGATCTTTCAAGATATTAAATATGATACAAGTTTTAAAACCTATTTTAATGATAAGAAGTGGTGGAAAATGAAGTTTAACTCTGATCGGAAGATCTTTTACATGTTGTGTTTTAACAAAAATTTTTAAAATAATTTAAAATCTTCTTCTGATTTCGGCATTTCCTTTCAGGGGTCGCCACAGCAAGTCAGTTTCTTCCATCTAACCCTATTTGCTCCATATTCTTCGGTCACGCCAACTATCTTTATGTCTTCCTTCATTGTATCCATGAACCTCCTCTTTGGTCTTCCTCTAGTCCTCTTTCCTGGTGGTTCCAAATCCAGCATCCTTCTTCCAATGTACTCTCTCTCTCCTCTGTACATGTCCAAACCATCTCAGACTGGCCTTTTTTAAAAAACTTTATTTCCAAAAGTAAGTGAAGGTAAAAAAAAAATATTTCAAATGATCAATATAATAATAATTTAAGAAATAATTTAAATTTCTTACTGGCTGGTAAAATGATTCCAATATTGACTTTTTAAAAAAAATTTCACTTCAATGCAAACCCCAAACAACATAAAAACTATAAAGCTTAGAGATTATAAAAGAAAGCATTTAATCTGCTTTATGTTCATTAGATGTTGTGTGTTTGTCTTCAGCAGCATGTTTGCAGCGTCTCATTGACTTTTTCTGTTTCTTTCCAGTTTTTCCTGACGCTTCTGTCTCCCAGGAGGAAAGCAGCAGGCTAAAGGAGGATAAATATTTAATCAGCACTGCTCTGGAGTTTTTTGCTTAATTGGAGAAATTCTGCTCCTGACTCCAAAACCAAAAAAAAAAAAACCCTTAAAAAACCCTGAAGCTGATTTTTTTTAAAAAATCTCCCAAAATCTGATTCTTTTTCCAGATGATTTTTTTGTTTCAATCAGGATGTTTTTTTTTCCTGCAGTGTGAAATAAAGCTGGCAGCTTCTGGCTCCTGCTGTGTGTGCGTCAGCGCCATATGTCGGTGCGTAAAAAGGCGCAAATTAGTGCCAAATTTGCGCAGATCGGGGCGTCAGTCAGATTGGCAGGAGATATTATTCCAGATGAAACCAGAACACACACTAGTCCTGGTTCTGGATCACAGACTTTAAAATCTGATTTTTGGATCAAACCGGTCAGTGCTTCCACCTGGTGATCAGCGGGTTTATAGCGTGTGTGTGTGTGTTAGCATGCTGTTACTGTCCACAGGTGTGTGTGTCACTCCTCTTAACTTTATTATTTTTTTTTCTTTTTTACAGCAGACACGCGGAAAGCCTTATTTGGTGAGCTTTGAAAAAAAACTGTGACGCAACCTGAGATTTGAGCCAATCAGGATGTGGAGGTGCAGTCCGTATGCAAATGATCTGCCCTTATTTGGAAGTGACCCCGCCCCCTCCTGCTCCATGCGGCTCCCCCAGGAGCTCCGGAGCCCCGGACCCGGGAGAAGGAGCTCCCCTCCGGGACAAGAGAAGCATAAAGAGCCGGAGAGGGAGGGGATGAGATTTTTCTCCGTCCAATCCCTCTTTTCCCCTGAGATCTGCAGCTTTCCGCTCTCCGTCCCTCCCTCTTGTTTGCTAATCATTTCATTTTGACTCCTTTTTGAAGCGCTGGTTGATTTTTTTTTAGTCCACTTTTCATTTTGCCCTCAATCCGCGGCTGCTTGCCTCCTTCTGATCCCGGATCTCCCCTCTGCGCTCCTGGCGGCACCAGGCTGATCCTCCTTCAGGATCCTCTGAGATCTTCTAACTTCTGACAAGCAGCAAACCAGGACTAGGATCTAAAAAGAAGCCCCGGAGAAACCCAAAGGAATCCGGCTCTTCTCTGGATCAGGACCTCGGTACTTTGGGGAAACCCACCCCTCCTCCTTCTCATCCTCCTCATCCTCCTCCTCATCACTTCGTTTCTCTCCACCTTAATCCAGGTGGTCCTTTTTTGGCTTTTTGAGTGTCTGGTGCAGGGAGGATTATTCTTCATCTTCTTTCTTGTTTCTGGTGAAGACTAAGCTCCCAGAAGGACACTTTGATGTTCTCCATCCAGGACAGCCTCCCCCGGGGGGCTCTGACCATGAAGGAGGAGCCGCTCCCCACCGGGATGACCCCGGTCCGATCCTGGATGCAGGGCGCAGGGATTCTGGACGCAAACACAGCGGCGCAAAGGTAACAAAAAAAAATCACTACTTTTACAGATTTTACAAAATGACACGATTAGTGCAAAGTGTCACGCTGTCATCCCGGAGGCGCTAAAAAAAACCCGCAAAAAGGCGCAAAACAGGCGCAACTTGTGCGTAAAATCAGGAATGAATCCACGCGCTTCTTTCTAAAAACCTGAAAAATAACTCAAACCTGATCAAATAATTTTTATTTATAAAATGTATAATGACGAACAAACTTTTAAAAAATCCCGCACACCTTTAGTTGCGCTCTTTTTGCGCTGCTTTAAAATCCACTTTTTAATTTGCGCTCATAAAAAATCAGAATGATCTGAAATGATTTTATACTGTAAAAAAATTCAGTTGTTATAGTTTATTTAAATGAACGAGTTTAAAAACTTTGATACAATCTGATTCATTTTCTTCAATTAATCCAAACATTTTTATAAATTATTAATACAATACTTAATTTATGTTTAATTATTGGCATCAAAATCGTTGAGTTTATTTCCAGTTACAGTGAAAAAAATGTGGATTTATTACAAAAAACTGAGTTTATCATTTTAAAAACTGATCTGTTTTTAATCAAGAAGTTTGGAATTTAATCTGAACTTTATTTTTATAAAATCAAAATTTTTGAAAGATGATCAAGTTTCAAACTTGACTTTTGCTTCATAATTTTTTTTTTTTCATGTTCAACAACTGGAAAAAAAATTCTTCAAACAGCAAATGAAGTAAAATGCAGTTTGTTTTTTTAAAATAAAAAAGTACATTTTAATTTGATAATTAGGATTTTAAAAAGTCTTATTGCTTGCTTTTGTTGGATAATTTTAAGTGTTTTTTAGACATAGAAACACTGAAGAATATTCGAATAAAATGAAGAGAAGATGTAAGAATTGAGAGAAATAACTTTTTATCTGCAAGTTATTAGAAACAGTTTTTATTTAATCCAATTCATTGATAAAGTGGTGATCGTAGAAAATAAAAACATCTTTAGGCTGTAAGACAAAAGTAGTTTAGTTAATGATCAAGAAGGAGAAACATTTATCAGAGAGAAAAATCTGCTCTGTTCCAGTTTGCATCTCTTTACCATCTGCACATCTTCACTCACACACTTTACACACACGTTTGACACTAAACATCATAATTAGTTGATAAAATCTGAATAAAAGTACGTTTTTACTATTCAAATGTAATAAAATGCAAAGTGTTGAAACGTTTGTTAAAGTTAAGTTTAGCTCTTAATTATGATACGACTATTTATTTTTTCTTCCTAAAGAAAAATAGGACAACATTATAATAGTTTTATTTGAGCGTTTTGTGATGTTTGTTTGAATTAAGTTTAGAATGAGGTTAAATCTGATCCAGAGTGACCCCATGCGTTGGTATGAATCTGCAGATAAGAGAGTTTTTGTTGCTCAAACTTGTAGCAAAAAAATTAAGGTTTCGGCCTGGAGATAAAATAACAAAAAAAGAGAACCCGTAAAGTTGTAAACATCAGGAGGAGCTGCTCGGTTACAAAGCCACAGCACCCCAACACACCGCGCTTCAGATAAATCACGGGAAGTGTCAGGATGTGGGAAACATCAGGGAAGTCCACGTGGAGATTCAACCGCAGTGAAAACTGAGCTGGAAATTCACAGCGAGGACGAAATTTCCCAAAAAGCGAGTGGAGTTTTGGATGGGTTTGGGGAACATGAGGAGATAATTCCTGTCTTTTCTCAGCTGGAGCATCTTAGTGTGTGTGTCTGATGGTTGTGTGAGGGTGGGATGTGTGTGTTAGACTCAGGGTCCTGACTCTAGCTGTGTAAATGAGTTCTGATGAAGATGAGCTGATGTTCCTCCAGATGCTGCTGATTCGGCTCAATCCGCCTCTAAACAAACGGATGAATCTCTACTTTTTAAACATTTTCAAAGCTGAACTTTCTCAGAGTTTTAGAGTTAAACTGAACAAAAAAAAAGTCAGGTGTAACAGGCCTGTTTTAATAATACAGCTCACAAATCTGGTCGAAGAGGATTTACGACACGTAGATCATTCCTCAAACCAGATGAGGGAAAGCTGAGACGACGGGGGTACGAGGTTTCATCTGACCAGAAATCTCAGAAGAAAACTGCATCCCGCTTGACTGATGCAATAAAAATTCAGATCAGCTGCAGAAAACGAGAAATTATAACAAAAATTAAACTTGGTTTATTTCTGTCTTTGTATGTAATTGAAAAAAAATCTTAATGACTTTTAGTCTAATAATGAAAACAAACACACTTTAAAACCTTCCATCTCTTCAACATTCCCATCTAGAGAGGTTGGATTATATTTTGTATGTTTGAATGCTTCACAGTTAAAATAAGTTACAGATTAAATCAATCCACCCTCAAATTTGTTAATTTTTTTTCTAAAAAGCTAATACAAATTTATTTTTCAAGTTACTAATTAAATGACTGAAAATTGTCTTCTCCCTGATCACATTGGGAATGTCAGAAAATTGGGCGTCCGTGTGTAAATGTCCAATAACGATGCGCGTCCTGCTTCAGGCTCAGCCGCTTGTTCACAGCAGGTCTAATGAGCACGGCTTTCCATCACAGCATCAATCTGTTCAGCTTTTATCTCCAACTCCCATTAGCATTTAGTTTTTATCTTTTCTGAGCATGCTCAGTGGGTTTTTTGCCATGTAGGGACAGTGTGGCTTCCAGAAACCTGCGGCTGATCCGGTTCTTCTCCGGAACCAGAAAACTGATGCTGCTCGTTGTCCATAAACATTTAACCTCCTGACACAACAAATCCTCTCATTTCCTACGAGTAAAAGTGCCCTTAAACACCTCATAAAGTGTGAATGGGATTCCAAGCTGGAGTGTGCACGTGGAGAGGAGCGTGCATGTAGGAATGATTGATGCTGCTCGAGAGGAAGTTGGAGAGTAAAACTAGATTTGAAGCGACGTCTGAGTCACTTCATGTTTTCTCTGAGCTGAACGTATGTTTTTGTCTCAGCAGTGTGTGTGTGTGTGTGATTTTGCTGTTGGAGAAAATTTAGTGTGTTTCTAGTTTTTTTTTATCAGGATTTAATCTAGTTTCCAAATGAAAAAGAAAATCTCGACTTTTTCACTTGTATTTGGCTGTAAATAAAAATATTCTAAAAAAAAAAAAACCTGGGAAATTAACGAGTGCAATTTGTGTAAATGATGTAAAACATCTGGATTCTTCACATTGAAGTAAAATAATGTTTAAAAGATGGAGGCTCCTCATATTCTAGGGGTTTTTAATTTGTCTAATAAAATGTTAAGGGTACAAATTTTAATTTAATGAATATTTCTAAGCATGCAAAGTACTTGATGCAAATTAAATTTAAATTACTCTTAATCAAAACCTGTGAGCATTAAAAAGTCTGTATAAATTAACTGGTTTTTGTGTGTTTTATGCTCTTATTTGACCTTAAAAAGACAGACTCTGCGTCTCTCCACGACTTATAATGAATGGTTCATCCATGTCATTCCAGACAAAAAGCTTCTCCAGAGATGTTTGTGTAAAATCAAATTCCACAGTTTTTATTTTTTATTTAATTTGATGTAAATTGTTTTATACAAACACCTAAAAACAACTGCCCAGAAATTCTGAAATTTAGGACGTTTAAATGAACGGAAACAGTTTATTGAAATATCCGAAGTGTCTGCGGAAACTTACTGGTCAGTTTTTAAACAAGTGAAATCTTCTCTTTCTCGGCCTGATGGAGAAAAAAACTCTGTGAAAGTGTGATTCTGTTGTTGATTGTGTTGTCTTTTAGTTGGTCAGAAAGAAATCGTGTGATGTTTTGGATGTGAAGTATGGATTGTTTGACCTCTCGGTTGCTCATACTCAAAGGAATCTGAAATGTGACCCGTTGGCCAGAAAGACTTCTTTTAAACCTAAATATCTGACCGTTGATGGGAAAAGTAAAGTGAGAGCGCTTCGTGAGCAAATCAATGAGTAACATTATTTACTGATCGGATACATAGGTCAGTTCTTTCCAGGATTTAGTTATTTAAAAAAAAAAAAAAAAAACCTTTTTGGATTATGATTATTTTTGCATTGTTTTTAGAGGAAATAAGTGGGTTTCTCACATCAGAGATATTTACTGATCAAATCTGGAGAGTCTTAAGCTTTACTTCTACATCTGGTTTTCTTTGCTGAAAACTCCTGCTTTATTTAGCTGACTATATGTGTGTGAAGTCAGTTTCAGAAGCAAAACGTCATGCCTAAGGTTCCTATGAGGTGCTGGATCGTCGCCCAATTACTGGGATGTTTGCTGAGAGTCCTGCTTGATTCTTGTGTGTATTAGTGTGTGTGTCTGTGTGTGTGTGTGTGACAGGAAGCCACTAATTTTTGTCTGATCAGTTGATCGTTGATCGTTTCAAATGAAGAACAATAAGTTGATAGAAATGACAAACACGTAAATTTCACTCAGACTCTTTTCAGTAACTTGGTTCTTCCTCAAATCAGATTCAGGACCTGAATTAGATTTCGATCTCTGAGAGATGTTTTAAAAAGTATTTATTCAGCCAGTGTAAAGAAATTGGACCTAAAAACATGTAAAAGTGTTCCATAAGGTTTTCAATCATTGTTTGAGCAAGTTAAGACATTTTTAAGCGTTGGCTGGAGTAACACCTGAAAATTAGCTCTTTTAATGTAGAATTGTTTAAAATGTTTAGTTTAGAAAAATCCTTCATTCATTCGTCTTCTATCCTGTTCATCTTCATTAGTGTCACAGGAAAGAATAAAACGACTCAATTTTAAAACCACACATTTTATACATCAATAAAAATGTTAATTATGACGGGAAAACAAAATCTGAAAATTTGATACATTGCTGAGTCCTGTTTTTGATTTCTGGTGTGTATTTAAGTTTGTGTGTGTGTGTGTTGGAGGGTTGGTGATGGGATATTTTTCTGTGTTTGCCGTCAATAGTCATCTCCTCAATTTTTGAATCCTCGAGTGCTCTGCTTCTCCGTGTTTAGCCCTGATTGTGTGTGGTGACCGAAAAAAAAAAGATTTAGAATACAACTGATCAAAATGAGCTTCCTTTACAGCTTGACAGGGCTCTCGTGCAGAGATAAGGTCCGGAGTTCTGCCATCTGAGAAAAAGCGTTGTTGCTCCATGTAGAGAGGCGCCAGGTCAAGGGTATTTGGTTGGGTTGCTTCCCGGTTGCTTTTTTTGATGAGGCGTTGTGTGCACATCTCACTAGGAAGGAGTCCCATGACCCATTACAGGGACCATGTTATGTAGCTGGGCCAGGAATACTGCAGCATCCTCTCGAATGGGAATAAGTAACAGGGGTGAGACAAGTTTGAAGTTCCCTCCTTATGCGACCAGATGACAGAGTGGACGATGCAGAAGGATAACCGCCAACCTAAAAAGAGGAGAAGCTCCTATATTATTGTCTTTTTTCTGAACACCTCATTGGCTGCGTTTCTGTCGACCCTCGTCGACACAATGTCTTCCCGATCAGGATTTTGTGCAGAAACGGCAAAAAGAGGGAATAGTGCAGCTGTGTTGATCGGATGAGGTCCGCTACATCTTCTGTTCATCCTATTACAGGCAGATCTTATCTGAACATCAGAAACATCTCTAACAGGAAAATAATGACTTTACACATACATGCATGGTGGTGATGTTCAGAAAAACTGAAAGTTGTTTTGTAAAAGTTCTGAAAAAATAAAAATAAAAAAATGAACGAGTAGTTTGTAAAGTGTAGGACAGCTGGATGCCTGTAACACTGCCCCATTCTTACCGCACTGGGCTGCCTGGTGAAAGACTTAGAAAAGAAAAAAAAAAATGAAGTTCAGGAGTACCCTGCGATCTCTTTAGGGATAAGTACTTCAGAAGACGAAATGGATGTTCAGGAGATAGTTATTTGCAACCAGAAAATGAGAAGAATTAATCACAATATTTAGTTCAAAACATTAAACCACGGAAATAAATTAATAATGCAAGAGAACATTGTCAATAATTAGTGCATTTAGAAAAAAACTCATTTTAATTACTTTTGAAAGTAATTGCTTTTTGTCACGTATTTAAACAGTTGATTAAAATCTTAAATTTGTTATCCTGGGATTAGAAACTCATATTTCAGACACTTATTTTGAATTCACTTATTATAACCTTAACCTTAGTTTACAGTAAAGCTGAGTGAATATTAATCTACTTAGTATCAGAAAGTTTTGAAACAGAAGTATTTGTACTCAGTTTGTTAAAAATGAATATTTATCCGTCCTTATTTTTAAGAAATATCAGAAATTTAATATGAAACCAAAAATCAAATCAGTTGCGCTTTTTTTTCCCCCCTGATTACATCAAATCTACAACTTTAAGCAAACTTCTTATTTTTCCAAGCAAGTTAAACTCGTTTTATTTAAAGTATGGTTATGTCACGTTGAAAACTTTAAATGGGCCACCAAGTTAAGAATTTAACAGCGCTGTTTGCATCAAACTCTTTAATTCACTCTAACCTCAATCTTTTGGTTGTTTTAAACTTGGAGATGATCTAAAACTGTACAATTTATAGAAACTGTGCTCGAAAAACTTTTACAGCAATTGCCACAATAACGTTAACACTTCACATACTAAACTATTCATATACATATCTTAAGTTGAAATGGCAACGACGTACTTCCTCAAAGTGAATTCTGTCAGCCCAACATTAAAAGTGCACCTTCTGCATTAATCATAAAAAAGCAGTATAATAAAATGTCTCTGGGGAAATTTAACATATTCACCACATCAAAAAATATAGTTATATTTTTAAAGCTGTATGTTTGTGTTAAACAAATGATTTTATCCTCTCCTGGTGAGAGGTGTCAGAGCCTGTCCCGGCTGATCCAAGGAGAGAGGCAGGTTACACCTCAAACAGGTCACCAGCATGCAGGACACACACATTCATTTCTAGGGACAATTTTCAGTGTGGCCAATCAACCTAACATGCATGTTTTTGGAGGGTGAGAGGAAACTGGACCACCTGCAGAAAATCCATGAATAAATGTATAGAGCATGCAAACTCCACACTGAAAGGCCAGTTTTTCAAGCCTCGCCCCTCTCTAACGCTCAAACCCCTGACTTTCTTGCTGCGAGGCCATTGCACCACCGTGCTGCCCAAACTGTTTTCATATAGATTTTTATCAAATTTGCAGTCAAGCTAAAATGCTGAATGGAGACACCAGGAGGGTTAACACAACCAAAATTTTTTTAGTAATAAATCAAAAAGGTTGCTTTGATGACTTTTGACCTGCAGGTTTGGTTCAGCTTTTCCTTCACTCTAACACTGCTTTACTTTGAGTGTTCTTTTGATTCTGTTTGTTTTCATCCTTGTGAATCAGTTCCTCGTTAGCTGAAGTCGAAACCGCTGAACAAACAGCTGCAGGTCACAGTTTGACGTCTACGAGACGCATCTTCACACATTCAACACCTCACAGAACGCACTAATTAACACACGCAGACAAACACACGCGTGGTCATAGTCTGAGCGTGTGCAGAAGGCCCTCAGTCTAAAGACTAATTTGTTGGTAATTGCAGCGTGACAGGAGCAGCCATTCCAGCATCGAGCCACCGTTTCCCCGAGCCACTCGTCCTAATTAGGAATGACACACACTATTAAGGTGCACAAATGGAAATCAGTCAGGGGGCGTTTCCTCCCTGACTGTGCATGAGGGGAGCTCCCACAATGCCTTTCACTTAACAGCACATGAAAACAGGAAACAATGTTTGTAGGTAATCTAATTATTTCAAATGGTCCCAGTTATTGAGATGAACATTTATTGGTGCTAAACTGTTCCAAGCAGGGTTTGGTAATAAGTTAATGATGACTCAAAGTGAAATTGTTCATGTTGTTACAACATGACAGCAAATAATAGAAAACACCATTAACTAATGCTCAGCTGCTGAAAAATCAGCAAATCATTTATTTTTTTAAATGATCTAAAAAGACTTAATAAATTACCATCATAGTGTAATTTGATTACTTTGTCCAGAGTATTTTGTCACTAAACAAGATTAAAACTGAAACATCTTGTGCGGAATGAGTGAGAATTCAAATCACAGTTGATTTTTTTGGGTTAATGAGCAAAAATAACAATGAGTATAGAATAGTTAAGACTCGCTATTTAGCCAATAAAAGCCTCAAAGTGGGTCAAGAATTTTTCCCAAAACAATCTGTTATCGGCAGCTTGAAGTTTGGTCCAAAGCAGGATGGGTACTTTTTTTTCTGAGTTAGAAACTGAATGTGAAGTTGAAATCTAGATTCATCAATTCAGCAATGTTTTTCCATCTTTCATCATCCTGTTTTTGCAAATTTTGTATGAATTTATGCCCGTTTTTTCTGTCCTTGGCTAACGAGTCAGTCCAGGCTTAGACGTGTGTGTGTTCAGAAATACTACTATGGAGGTCTTGGTTGAAACCAGTGCTCTTTGGCCTTATTACCCTCAACTCTAGCCATTCTCCTAATTTACCTCTGACATCTTCAAAATGATTTTTTTTCTTATTCAGACTTTCTTTGTAAACTGTACATGGCTGTGGGTAAAATTCCCAGTTGATCAGCAGGTCCTAAAACACTAAGACCAACAACCGTGCCATCTTAAAACTCTCTTTGATTTCTTTTCTGCTTCATTCTGAACTATCGTCTCCACGGTCGTATGCAAGAAGTCACAAATGTGATTGGTTGGATATTTGTCTCAACAAACAAATGAACATTTCATTTTCTGAACCTCTTTATTGCCTAACAGGGTTGTGGGAGCCTATCCCGGCTGATTTCAGGCAAGCGGCAAGGTGTACCCTGAACAGGTCACCTGTCTGTTGAGGGCCACATACTCATTCCTAGGGGCAATTTCAATAGAGAGAAACCAATCTAACATGCATGTTTTTGGTGGGTGTGAGGAAACTAGAGTACCCAGACAGGACTCGAACCCCAACCTTCCTGCTGTAAGGCTACTGTGCTAAACACTCTGCCACCGTACAGCCTTACAAATGAATGAATGTATGAATATCTAGTTATTTAAATAGATCTCCATTTGTAACAACAGTGATAGCCACTAGACGTTCTGTGGTCCATCACTTAAAATACAAGTTCACAATAAATACATTCATAAAACAACAATAATAATCAAATGCAATAGTTTAAGGCAGACATTGTAAACGTTTAAGATTGCTAAGATGTACCAACTAATTTTTAAAACATCTAATGTTCTTCAAATGAATAAAAGATGGTAACTTGTTCCACTGTAAAAGTTCTGTAGATAACCGTTTTCTGGACAGCACAAGTTCTAGGAAATGAAAGGCTTATCTCACTCCTTGTTTGCTATCTGGTGGAGTGACAGTGTTGATCACTTGCATAAATACTCTCAGTATATCGAGCAGAAGGTTTCTTCATATTGCATGTGAAGTTAAACAAACTGGCAAGACATTTTTTTTAATGTTGCCTTCCATCAACCAGCAGACATGACGGAGTCTGATGTATGTGAATAACATCAGTACAAGGTGAACATCACAGAGTCAAACGTGCATCTTTGTTCTGCAGAACCTGAAGTTTCTGAATGTCTTTCTATGAAACACAAGTCCAAATTTTTATGTGTTTTATGAAGTTGATCTTTCCCCAAGCTAATCTAATATAATCAAATCACAGTCATAATCCAAGTGAGACAAAACAAGCGACTGTGACTTGTTTAATTGAAGGAACTGTATTAAAAAGTTAACTCTGAGTGGAATTCAGTAATTAGTTACCAGTGAGTTAAAGTTAATCAACTTAAACTATCAGATAATCAGTCAAAGTTTCTTTTTGTATCCAATAAGAGAACAAAACTCCCTCTTCAGGTGGTTTGTTAAAATACAAACGGTCACTTCCTAGAGTTTCACAATGCCATAGTTTTAACTTAACTTTGTGCCAACCAGTTTGATCCGTATCATCTCCTCCTTGATGGCGATATTTCAGATTTTGGTAAATTAGTTATGGAATATTTTCTTTCCATAACTTTTCTTTGGAAAACTCAACGAGTTTTTCAACCCCTTTTATTATGTGAGGTGTAAGTGTTTTAACTGCTCAAAATGATTTCAATTCAACTTGCAAACGACTTCATCCAACTTGATCCCATAAAACGCCAACAAATGTTGATCTGGAGTTCATTCAGATAACCGCTGACAGATGTTACCAACACAACATCTGCCTTTGTGTGTTACTACCAGTTCTGTTTAGACTGGAGTAGTATTTTTATTCTTATCCACTTGAATCCTCCTACAGTTTATTAGTCACTTTTTTTGTTTGTTATTTGAGTTCTCACCAGCTGATCCGTGGCTAATGGCTAACCGTAGCGACGTGCTGACATCATCGGCGTGACAAAAAGCTGCTTTCCGTCTAAATCAGGCCAAGGAGAGACGTACAAGCTTTCTGACTCAGAAGATGTCAAATCAGTTTAAATAAACTTGCTAAGTAACATGGTGCAGAGCGATTTGTGTGTGTGTTTGCGTTGTAGCTGTATGTTTGCTTTTTACTGAAACAGATTTGAACATCTATTGTTTATTTGATGAATGTCCTGGCAGTCAGAGTGAGTGTGTGAGTGTGTGTGTTTATGAGTGTGTGAGGCCACCCTGGTTAAAGACTGGAGCAGCGGTCACACTCCATCTCCTGTGTGATTAATGACATGGTGTCTGCGGGCATTCGGCTCTGCAGCCTGAAGATGGTTAAGAAGTGAAACAGGGTCAGTCAGTGGATTTGATGGGTCAAGTTTGACTGAAAGGACTGAAAAAAGAAGAAAATTGAGAATTTAGCAGAATACAATAGGATGAAAATATAAAAAAATGGAAATAGAAAATGATTTAGGAACTCTAAAAAAGGGTAGGTAAATAAAAACAATATAAAAGTCTCACTTCTATTGAAATACTTTTTTACCTATCCTATTTATCTTATTGGGTGCATAGTCGCCCAGTGGTTACCACAGTGGCCTCACAGCAAGAAGGTTGGGGTTCAAGTCCCACATTGGGATGAGGCTTGAAACACTAACCTTTCTGTGTGTAGTTTCCTTGTTTATGCGTGGATTTTCTCCCACTCTCCAAAAACATGCACGTTAGTTTAATTGGCCACTAGCGCTTTGGAATTTTTTTCTTAAAATGTAAGGCGCAATACAAATAAAATGTATTATTATTATTATGAATTTGTGTGTGAGTCTCTGCCTCTCGCCTGGAACCACCCAAGATAGGCTCCGGCATCCCCTTCAACCTGATTAGGAATAGGCAGTTCAGAACACTATGTATCTTATTATGAAGATTGCGCAATAAAAATGTAAATGTCTACTAGTTCTTCATCTTTGAACCTGTATTTCTCGACTAAACTTTGTGATGTTGGTAATCTTACTCCATCAGTTTGTTCTTCTTCTTACGATTATATGAAGTTCCCACTGGAGTGTCTTTCATTCCCTTCAGTCCTCCCAGAGAAAGTAGAAGATGCTGATCCTAGTTTTAAACATTTTTTACAGTTCAAATCTTCTTTGGACAGTGCAATAGAATCTTCGTGTTATCACGTTTCCACTAATCCAGCTGTTTACTACATAGACAAATCTGGCACCATTCTTTTGACTCCATTGTGTTTTCTGAAGTTGAAGATGATTCCATTTACCATATGACGGCTTCCTCCTTAAACACTCTCAAAATGCACCACTTCCCCAACTTTAAATAGATAGTTGAAAACAAAAATAATTAATCCTATTTGAAGTTATGTGTAGAACTGAACCTTAGGAACAACACGAAAAGAATTACCAATTGAAAACATGGCTGTGCTTCACTGAGATCTTTAGGTCAACAAGGAGAATTTTAGGGCTTCCTCACTTAAGAGTTGGACCCCGTTTAGTTCTCTGTTTTCACAAAGATGTCCTAGTCTGGTAAACAAAGCTGAATCTACTAGAAGCCAGATATCCCGACTCAACTCAGATGTCTTCAAGTGAAGAAGCGGCCGTCTATACTTCGGCCGCTTCTTCTCTAAACACGGGTGTACTGTTGGTTCTGTTTTAGTTCTAATAGACCATTGTATTGCTGTAGCCAGAATCATAGTGGTTATATCCCATAATCCCACCTATGTTTATAGAGGCAGTGAGCATGCATCTGCACACACTTTTTGCGTAGTGCTCGACATGACTCCTGCTGACCTTTAATTGCTGGCTTTGTGGTTAAAAAAAGTGCAGATTGCCGGCCACGGCCTCGCTTGCCGCTTCTTGTTTGTTCCCTGTGTGTATATGTGTGTGTGTTCCTCTCTGGCTATTGGAGTGTGATTTACACTCCGGGCATGTTAGAGCGAGCAATGTGCCATCGATACTGTTTTTATTACACCTTGTGCCAAGTGCTAACAGCCGGGTACGCGCGGCACTGACAAGTGGATGCAGCTGTAATTAGCATAATTGAAATAATAATAATGCTAAGGAGGTTTTTGAGAGGATGCAGAACAGCGAGGAGAGGATGAACGTCGCTGTGGTGATAAGCTGACGGGTGGGCTGTTTGATGGGATAATGGCTGGTTTAGTTTGGGAACAGGTGCCAGGTACGGTTTGGATCATTTTCTTCTTTCTGGAACGGAAATGCAAACTTTCATCACCTTTTGCAGGTTGATGGTTTAACTCGCGAACAATGAAACAAGATTGTCCTCATTTAGGAAGATTTGATTTGATTAATACATCATTAATCCTGCCAATTTATCAGTTTGATCCTCCCACATCCATCATTTTACACTTCGGCTGCTCTGGTGAGCATGTGGAAACTAAACCAGATTTAAAACAATTTTTTAATCATTTCCACCCAGTAAATTTTATCTCAGATAAAATGATCAAGACATTTGAGAAGTCTCTTAATTCAATATAGTGGTGTTTATGAATACCTTCTTACATTAAAAAGCCAAAACAAGTTAAAATGTTCTCATTCAAGAGTGAATATGAAGGCGACATCTGTCAGGATGACTTAAGCACAATAACAGTGTTGATGCTTTATTAGCATAACATGCAATCATCACATTTCCTGGTTGCGTAAAGCTAAAAAGTCTTCTGATTTTTGTTCATGTCCACATGTAAATAAATTCTCCATTTATTTCATATTTATTTCCAACATGCTTTCATGAACATGTGCTGCAGTCAGTTACAGTTGGAGATTCCAGCTTGATCCATGGAAAGATTCACTTCCACTAGATGTCTGCTTGTTCAGTCGGTTGACATTGAGATGGTATTTTTGGTGGCCTTCATGAGGTGTGGCATGGTGTACTTTCCATACCATGCCCCTACCTTTGAGTTTTTGACCAAAAGCCTTTACTTGAAATGTCTTTCATTTTGTTTTCTGAACCGATTATCATTAAAAGGGTTGCGTCGGCTGCATGATCCTATCCTGGTTGATTTAATTTGAGAGGCAGGGTACACCCTGAACAGGTTGCCTGTCTTTTGCGGGACATGCAATGCATCATCAGAAAAACAAGTAGCAGATTTCTCTTCTCCTTCAGCTTCACTTTTTTTTTTTTTATTAAAGTATATAATCTGGTTGTCTAAATAGAAACAGACTGTTAATAATTGATCTTATTCTTATTTATTAATTTTTTTTGGATAACTGTCAATTGAACTACTGAGACAAATTAATTATCCTTCAGGGATAAATAAAGTCTCTCATCATCTCGTCTTTATTCAGCTTTTATGTGGACGTATGAGTGATGCTTCTCAGACAAACAACTTATTTGTTTCAGTTCATTCATTATATGCGTAACTAACTTTACTCAGCAAGATGGTGTGTCTTCATGTCCCCTTCACCACCCAGCTCGTCCTCTTATAACATCTGTAACTAGCAAAAACTTTTAGTGCAAATAAATTTTGATGAACATGATGCTGTTTTAAAGGTTCTGCCTACCCTGTGAAGTGGAAAAAAGTTGTTGTCATGACAGCACGACTCAAGAGACTGCCGTGTGTTAAAAACATAAAACCCAAGATGATTCTGTCTGGTTGAGCTGTCGTGACTTAAAACCAAAGAGCGCGTATTCACAGCATCCAGTTGAAGGAAATTATTCTTGTGAAAGGGTTAAAACACGAGTCTGGGGTGTGGAAAAGATCCCAGAAGCAGCACAGCCTCAGGAGCCATTTCACTGTTTGAAATATTTAGTTTTATTCAGTTCACTGAAGCACAAAAGTTAGATTTAAAACATAATGCTTCTTCTTCTGTTAAACATTTCTGTTTGAAATAAAGCCAAACAGAAACGCAGCGGCTGAAATAACTAACGGTGAAAATCATTTTAAAATTAATAAAGTTCTTCTTTAGTTTAGAACAATCTTTTGTTTACAACCAAACTTAAAAAATTAGGTGAACCTCTATTTTTTTTTTTTTTGGTTTCAATTCTAGTTCACAAAATGTGTACTGAAATTTCTCCATCACAACAATAATTTATGTTAGTTAAACATTTATAGTCATTTTGGAAATTGAATGTAAATGAATAAAGAAATTGACAAAGAGTGCTCTTAAAAATGTCACATAGATTTAAGAGTTTTATTTTTACTGTGATAAAAGTATGACTATAATTGCTGGATGTGTGACAACACTGATAAAAAGACAAAGAAATGATCCCATCTTAATGATTTCTTAGCTTCATCATACCAGTCTTCTCATTAATCTAATTGCACTCTTCGTTTGATTGTACATTTACTTAGTTTTGCAACTAAACACGAGTCTGGGTTTTGTTGCAAAAAATTCAATATCGTTTAAGAAACTGCAAAAGTGAAAAGAAAAGGAGGTTTTAGCTCAGTAGTAGAATGCCCTTCCATGGACCGGAGAGGTTGGTTTGATTCCCACTGGACCCATGCCTAAGTGTCCCTGGGGAAGTCACCTCACGCCCAGTTATTCCCACCATTGAGATCGTCATGGCTGCCTGCTGCGATGCAATGCAGCAAAAAGTAATTTCTCCATTGAGGGATGAATCCAGTACAATAATAATAAAAATAAAAAAGATCATTTGTGACCATTAATAATGCTAACAGCACAATTGTGCTTTATGATTTACTAAATATTAGAAAAAGTAGTACAATCGACCTAAAAACTTGCTTAAATGCACCTTTCTCTTGTTCATTTTTACCAAATGAGCACATTTCTTCCAGAAGTCTCAGACTTGGTATTTTTAGTTAAAACAAATTTGATAGAAATTTTGATACTGACAATTAATGTAACTGCAGACCTCTGAATTATTTTGACAAAAATCCTCAGAAACACTACTAAGATTTTTTTTTTGCATAGGGATACAAGTATGACAGAAATAAAAATCAAATGACATTTAGATTCTGAGCATGCTCAAAATGTTTCATTCTTCATTGCTTGTGTTTGTGACACAGATTTTAATTGATGATTTAGATGGAAAGTTGGGACAATGCACGCAAAGGAAAACACAACCGTATTTCCTTAAAGCCCTGGACTCAGCTTTAATAATTCTCATTCTGATGTAATAAAAATAAGGGTTTGCAGTTAAAACACATTTTATTGTGCTTTACTAAGTATTTTTGTGTATAAAACAGCATGTCATTTAAATTGGTTTAAATCAAATGAAAAAAGATAACAATTTTGATCCCAAATGAACTGATAAAGTTTCATTCAACACAAATTCAATCACCGCACCTAATTAAAGTACATATCTTACCGGTAGACAGATTGGTGTGGCGTCTGCAGTAATCAGGACACTGAAATGGTCCGTTTAAAAAAAAACAAAAAACAGCTAGTTTATTTTTTTTAATCTGCAGTAGAGATGAAGTCTAGCGTCATCATTTGACCTCGGAGTTACCGTCGAGGAAGCAGAACAGTTGGCCCAGGAACACCAGCACTGGAAAAACTTGGTTTATCGGGTTGGTTCAACGCACAGGGACGGGACCCACTACCCTTCGCTGAAGCTCTAATTGGTTGATTGAGTAGGGATGAAACCTTAAGGACAAAGTTTGTATAGACCCCCAAACATTCAACTGAAGGACATCTTTGGATGGTTCTGCAGTTTGGCACGTGAAGAAAATGACCGGAAAATAAATAGTACGTGAGTACGTGATCATATGAAGCAGTTTTATTTCTCAATCTACCTACAAAAAAAAAAAAAAAAGAGTGTAACCACTCATTTGATGTGTTTGGCAAGTTTCAAATCTTCAAATGCAAAAAAAAGGAATCTTTTATCAGCTGTTTCCATCTGTATTTGACACTTAGACTCCCTGCTGAATGCTAAAGGGTTTATTTTTTTCTTCTGTGTGAGGTGAAGTCAGCGGCTGGTTGTACCTAGAGACAGGTGTGTGTGTGAGTGATAAAATAGATGCTTGTGGTTGTTCTTTATGCAGTAAAGTCATTGAAAATATCTGTTGATGAACGTGTTGAAGTCTTGTTCTCCGTCTTTCCACTCACTGCTATTTTTACCCCAACACTCAGCTGCTTTTATTCCCTCTGAGCCTCCATTAAAACTTCCCGAAGCACACCTGAGCAGCTCCTGCTCCTTCCCTCGTGGAGTCCCTTTGCAAACTCTCCACATTACGGCCGCTTGGCCAAACGCTGCGAGTTGGAGGAATTAGCCTTCAACAAACTGGCCTACAAATGAGGCATTAGGCATCAGTAATGGAGGTGCAGAAAGGTCACGGCTGTATTAATCTGCCGTCTGGGGAATACACCCCCGAGCCGGGAAGCTTGAAGGCCGAGGGAGCCGGCAAGTTTCCAAAAACAAACCTCCAAGCATGAATAAATATTTATGGGTGCCCCAGCGATCGTATTGATTATGAAGCGTTTATGGAAACAAAACAAGCAGGAATATGAGATTGATGTGGAGACATTCGCCTTTTGTTCGGAGCCTCTTTCCCCCTTGGACGCTTCGAGCTTCCCCAGGCTGAGAGCAAAGGCCGCTTCCTGCAGGGAAATCGACTTTATTTCTGGATCAACCAGGATTTTTATCCGTTTTCTCTAAAGTCTGCAGCTGACTCCGTTTAAAGGCTCAAATTTTTCCTATTTAAATACAATCATCTGTAATTCCAGCAGGAATTACTCACACCGCAAGCAGAAACAAGAAAAGTTCTTATGTTTCTGGTAGAAAAAAATGTGTTTTATGACTTTATCATGTTTGAAAACAGAAGTTTATTCTACATGCTTCTTGAGACAGGACGTGCGTAAGCAACCTCCTGCTGCAAAAGTACTTCTGGGTCTGTAATCAACCGATCATGAATAAAATATTACAAAGAATATTACAAACATTAAAAAAAAAAATCATTCAAAAAAGAAATGAAACGAAGGTTGAATAAAACTTTATCTGAAACAACTTTGCTAAGATGAATTTGTGTTTTGACAGAAATTTGCATATTCCTAAGTCTAAATCAAAATATATCCTTTTTTTAAATTTTATTTTAATATGTAAAGAATTTTTCATAATAATAAATTGATAATTCTCTGTTTGTGTTTCAGTGGGGTGGGACTGGCCCGAGCTCACTTTGAGAAGCAGCCTCCATCTAACCTGAGGAAGTCCAACTTCTTTCACTTCGTCTTAGCGTTGTATGACCGGCAAGGTCAGCCAGTGGAGATCGAGAGAACTTCCTACGTGGACTTTGTGGAGAAAGACAAGGTGATCGTCTCTTCATGTTCTTGTGTTGGTCCATGTTTTTCAGAAAAGATCTAAACAAGTTTTATAGGATCTGCTAACTATAAAAAGAAGTGAAGACGTTTCAGGTTTTAATCTTAAAATTGTTTGATACACCAGAGATAAGTCTACTTTAAGTATGAGGGAAGAATGGAGAGGGGATCAACAGACAGACTGGTGCAGCATATGCAATAATTTGGCCGCTGCATTCGTCTATCCAAAACAAATCATGAAGAAAAGTTTGAAGATGATCTTAAGTTTAGAGGTGATCTAGATCGTCTGACATGAGTCAAAGGACATAAAAGCTTCAGCCTTCCATTAGGATCTCCAGGAAAACCAATGAAATTCCAGTATGAAAGGGAAGAGCCAGTTCAACAAATCCTGGAAACTTTAGATCTTTAACTTCAGCTCTTCTTCCCAGTTTTACCAAATCAGAGTTTTTCTCCAGTTGCAGCTGGAAGTTTGTTCCTCTGTTCTTCAATATTAAACTCATGAAGCTGCTGAAGCAGATCCTCTAACAGTGATGATCCTGCTGGTAACATTCAGGCAGGTTTGGGGGTGTTTGTTCTCTGATCGGCTGCCAGCTGGCTCCACATCCTCCACCCACTCCCTCACCTCCGCTTTGACCTCTAGTCTCTCGCCCCGACACAAACGCACTGGGACCGAGCCAAAGCTCCCAGGCACAGTTGGCACTGAGCGGCCGACCCGCTCGGGCTGATGGAAGGAGAGGAGGAAAATGTGGGGAAGAAGAAGAGAGGAGGAAGGTCACCACTGAGTGAAAAAAGAAAGAAGGGGAGGTTCAGATTAATTTAGCTCTTTCATGACGTTGTTCTCACCTGCTGCTTTGAGCGAGCAGGCGGCACCCTCAGCGTGGTGGTTGAAGGTGATCTGAACACTTCGAGCTACAATTTGTAAACTGGTAAAACCTTCCAGCTCAGTATTTTATTAATTTATTAGAAAGTAGTTCAGATGTAAAGCGGGATGATGTTTTGTCTGGGTTTAAAGACAATGAAGATGTTGGAGATCAACTTCCGAGGCGTGTTAATAAGACCTGACGGACTGAATGTATTTTACTATATAGAAAAAAAAGTAGGACAAGAGACAGAAAATATCAAACAAAATACGTATGGATTAAAAAAAAAAACACATTTAAGGACAAAAAACAAACAAAAAATACATGCAATGACAAAAATGCATTTAAATTTATTATTATTTTTTTTTTTTATTTTGAATTACTCTATTCATCCCTCACCGGGGAAATTTGTTTGCTGCACTCCTTACACCGCAATTTTACACCGTGTACATCTTACATCTTATCTTACATCTTATCTTACATCTTATCTTTTTACACCGTGTACATCTTACACCGCAAATTTAATCTAAAGTTTGGATATTTTATGTGAAAATCTAAATGTAATTTCTTTAGATCTTCTTTCACAAGAAATGAGAAAACTTTCTAAAGTCAAGCTTTCTGGCTGCTTGTGAACTGGGATTAGACTGGGATTAAGTTGGGATTATACTGAGACCATAAAGGTATTTTATTTGTGTTGCAGGAATATAATGGAGAGAAGACAAACAACGGGATCCACTACCGGCTACAATTGCTCTACAGCAACGGTAAGACTCCAACCCTGTGTCACCCAAAAGCCAGAACCTGAGCCTTAGTGTCTTGATCCATTTATTATTCAGGGCAGAATCCGGTCCAATCTGGTTTTTGCTGATCACTTTGTCAAATTTGATGATGCATTCGGACTCTAGTAAGAATCTGGCAAGATTCAGCTTCCACTCTTTACAAACTATTTAAATACATGCTTTCACTATTGGAAAAAGTAAGAAGTCTTGTACCATGATGAGATTAAAAGCAGAACTTCTTGTTCTGGTTTTTAAGAAGATAAAGTCTGGATCAGATCCAGGTGTAACGTTGTGTTGGTCCTGAAGTACTCTTAGTGTAATAAAGAACCTGGACTGGACTATGTTGGCACAAACAAAACCATGAGTGTATCATGAACAGGAACATTTCTCCTCTGACTTTCTCTCAGCTCCAGGACGTTTTGCTGCTCATTCATAGGAAAACCACACGCTTGTATCTGGAAAAACTTAATTTGTCAAAAAATAAGTCGTAATCATTCTGCAATAAATGGGTCAAGTGCATAAAAACTCTTTAGAGAAAGGTTTATTTGTTTTGGTGAGAAAATGCTGAAAAAGTATGTTCTAACATAAAAGTAAATGAATAGTAAGTGTTGATTTCTGGTTTTCCTTATTTCTCTTCCATCTTTGTTCCTCTGCATCCTCTGCTCCCCCACATTAACCCTCTAAGTCCACCTGTATCTTGTAGAGTGTTGTATTGCCCTGTAGACCAAAGACCATCACCTTCAAACACCTCACGTCGTCCAAAAGTTCGTTCAACCCTAAAAACATTAACTTTACCTCCACAAGAAAAAATCATTTTTTTGTACCAAATCTGCAGCTGAATGAAATTATTTCCATCTCTGAAGGGAAAAAATGTTCCAGGGACGTTTTCCAGTCTGGGAACATGCCGATCATCCACCGGATCCAAATCCAAACTTTGTTCTTTCTAATTTGCAGCTTGAATCGATGAAGTAGAGTTAATGATGGGATGTTTCCCATAAGTCCTTGCTGCTCTGCAGTCAAATCATTTAAGCTTGTATTAAAGGTCACTCAGCATACTCAAACTTTACCTCAGCAGAACACTTTTAGGAGTCTGGAAAAGGTTTTTCATTATCAGGCTGTAGACATCTGGAATATCTGACAACCTGAACCTGTTTTGTCCATCGGGGTGCTGTAGAGGAGGGGTTGGCGGCCGGGGAGCTAAGCGAGGGGGGCGTGTGGATCTGCGGCTGATTGGAAACACACAGCTCAGCTTTGTTCTGGCTACAGTCCAGACGGGCGGGAGAAGGAAAAGGAGGAGGAGGAGGCGTAATGCGCTTCGACTCCTGCAGGAGTAGCAGATAAAGTAGCACATAAAAGAGCGTTTCCTTCCACAGGCGGATAAATCACTCTAATATGAGTCGTCGGATTAGCATCGTGTGGAGGTAATTGACCTCATCTGCAGCCGGGACGGATAGCCGCCATTTAGGCTGCAGACTGAGGAGTGAATCATGTCAATTAGAAGCAGAGGAAGCTGCGAGGAAACGGGCCGAAAAACGAGCATCCAGCACAATTAGAGCCCCAGCTCGTCTAACAGGTGTTCCCTCCACCCCACGTTGTGTTTGTGTCACATTTACGCCGGGATGCATAGCTAATAAAAAACAAGTCGTCCTGATTGATATTTAATTTGTCGGAGAATGAGGATTTCTTGTTCTCCTGCAGGAGGAAGGCGGTGGGGGGGCCGGGAGTACGCGTCTCGCCCCATAAATAATAAACAGCTCTGCAGCAGTAATGTGTGTGTTTGCAGAGCGAGTAATACACAACCAGGTTATAAATAATAGCACAAGTCATTTACAGCACATTATTGGGAGGCTTTTGTTTCTCTCTGGCTGCGATGTGTGTGTGTTTGAATAGTGTGTGTTTTTGCTGGATTTCAGGCATCAGGACAGAACAGGATCTGTACGTCCGGCTTATTGACTCCATGACCAAACAGGTAAGAAACTTTCAGACGTCACACCTCCTCCTACTCTAACTAGTTTTATGTGGCACAACAAACAAAGAAAAACAGAAATATTAATTGATAAAGCATTCAATTAAATCATTACATGTCATTAAAAGACAAATGGTCACAAAAGAGACATGGTAACCGACCACCGTTCTGACACACTATGGGATATTTACATGTTCATGAATATACTAATTAGCTCCAACTCCCATATTGGTCAGGTGATGTGGAATTGATTTTACTGATTCAAAATTCAGCAACTCAACAACAGTAAACTCATCAGCACGGTGGAGGTAAGATGTGGTTTGCGATGAGTTGATCTAAGACAGCGTGGTTTTCCATCTAAAGCTCGGTGGCTCTTTTCTTTTCTGCACATGTACGTTGAAACCAGTTCTTCTTTGACTTTCTGTTGCTTCTTTCTATCATCTTCAACCAGTTAGTTCATTCTTTTCTCACCTACGACATCAACAATTGGATGTTTTTTTTTTTTTATTTTTAGACCTTTTCTGGAAACTGAAGAGATGGTTGTGGGTAAAAAATGTACAGTTAGTGAAACACTCAGACCAACTCAAAGTCTCCTTGATCCCCTTTCTTACCCACTTTAATGCTCAGTTTGATCTTCACCATCCCTACATGGTTAGATGCTGCTGTGTGATTCACTGTGTACCTGATAAGTTGTGTTTAGTGTTAGAATTTATGTCTTTAGACTAGGCAGACTCCTACAGCCTGGACCATCCAATTTTAGAGTAAAAATAAGGGAGGAACTCATTCTGCTTGAAAATCTGGAATGGTTCATCATTTAATAGTGCTATAATTGACTCCATCATTACGTGTGTTCATATGAAGCTCAATTTCTCACTTTCTGAACCTGCACTCCTGAGTCTGACTCTTCAGTTTTCATCTAAATTTTCACTCGTCCTCCTGGTGAACAGTTCCCTTTCCTTTCCTCGTAGTGGACCTGGTGAGGTCCTCCTCCTCTTTTCTTTCTCAAGGCTCTGATGTGTTTTCCTTTCCAGTGGCTGTAATTTGGTCTTCTGCTTCCTCCAGATCCTCCCACCTTTCCGGTTCTCACTCACTCAGAACCCCTGTGTAGGTTTCTACTTGTGAATGGTTTCACTGCCGGCAACAAACCCACAAATATTTCCACATTCCAGTCAATCCGAACCTCCATCGTTAACCCTAATTCCTTATTTTTTGGAATGATTTATCGTCCATAAGTAGAAACAGTCCAAAACTTGTCAAGATTTTCCCTTCTCATAAGCCGATTATTTGTGTAGTTTCCTCAGAGTGATCATACAAAGGAATAGTTTTGTTAAGTTTAACGTTGAAGAGTACGAATGCACAAAACTTTTTAAAATTTTGCTCGGTGGTTGATACAACTTATTAAAGTCCAATTAAAATAAATAATAAAAAAATAATTGCCAAATAAATCAAGTTATTAAGTAGTGGGAGTAAAATAAACTAGTTGTTTGGAGAAAAAAGTGTTTGTCCATCTCAACCTTGAGGAAATATCCATAAAAACCTGGAGCAGAAATAAGAGACAACCCACTGAGACCATTACTTAAATGGAAAACTTCCAATCTAACCAAGACCAGGATGGAAAATCTGTATCAAACTGGTACCAAGAAGAAAAACCTTTAGAAACAGAAAAATGAACATTATCTAAAGCTTGGAACTGGAAGGAAAATGCATCCTGACTGAAAGGAAAACAACCATCAGAACCAAAAACAGGATCTAAAACACATTTTCTACCAAAATCAGAAACAAAACAAAAAAAAACCCAAAGAAGAAAAAGTGAGACATCTTTGAAAGTCACACCTCACAAGAAGTAGTCCATTAGATGCTTACAAGAAGTTCTTTCCTCTTCACAAAGTGACCTGTGAACCAATCAAAGAGCCAATCAGATCCATCGATGATTCACTGAGCGTAATAACTGGACCTGCTGAACTGCTGATTGATCTGGGATTCTATAGAAATGATGTCATGTTGATGTTTTTAGAGTCCTGTTAAATACAACTGAGGAGGAATAATGAGGAAGAATAAAGATCAGAGCATCTCACACACACGCACACACGTCCTGTCGGCATGTTCCCGATCGATGCGCCAAACGGCTCCCAACAAAGCATCAGCTGTGCAAACGGATCAATAGGCCCTAATGTGGCCCAGCAGCGGCACACAGGAGACAATAATCCTGACACCTTCTCCTCCGTAACACACACTCGGCTCGCCACCTTCACCTTCTACTACATGACACCCCATTGGTTGACAGTGGAAGCTGATAGACGGGTCGGTTGGAGTCCCATCGGATCGATGAGACCCTGCAGAGCGCCTGCCAGTGGCCCAGCATCTGCTGGATTGTCAGAGCGCTGAGGAGCAGGATTAATGCAGATTGGACCGTGCTAGGCCGCCACCGTGACTTTAACACGTCGAGTCGCTCCACACAGAGCGACGAAGGCACTCAGCATGACGCCAGCAGTGGCATCTCTGCTGGAGAGCCTCCACTTCTCCACAGGTGGACCTGAGATGTTTACAGACAACAAAAGGTCTTCACTGACTTTAATCTTTTATTTAATTTTTATTTGTAGAGCACTTTTCATACATAAGAAACTCAAAATTAACTTTGTCTAATATTTTCTAAAACAAACCAGATACAAAAACAGCTCTGGATTTCTACTATAATTTAATTTATCCAATAAGGATTTATAAAATTCCAAACTTCATTCAGAACAAAATAGTTTTTCAAAATGAGATTCAATTATACTATAGTGTATTTTTGCAGCTTAATGAAAATTTTTGACACATACTTTTTAATAGTTTATATGTAGTTATTTAACCATAAAATATGCTTTATGGGATACGTTTATCTGTTTTAAATAATTTAAAAAAAAAACATCAACTATTTGCATATTTACTTAATAATGTATCGAATAGTGATTATGTTTAAAAATATTTGAACTTAAAACTAGACAGGCGACCTGTTCGGGGTGTACCCCTCGCCTTGAATCAGCCAGGATAGGCTCCAGCAACCCCCGCAACCCTGTAAGGGATAGACGGTTAAGAAGGTGACTGGCTGACTGAACTTAA
The DNA here is from genome assembly GCA_902685375.1 of Neostethus bicornis. Taxonomy (NCBI): domain Eukaryota; kingdom Metazoa; phylum Chordata; class Actinopteri; order Atheriniformes; family Phallostethidae; genus Neostethus; species Neostethus bicornis. The sequence continues at coordinate 3,581,944 of CACRXE010000076.1, read as the reverse complement.
AACTACTTTGAATATATTTCTTTTATTATTTTTTTATAAAATAATAAGTTTGGTATAATTTATTTACAATAATCAAAATGATTGCAAAATAATAAGTAGTTTTAAAAATTTGTGCGATAAATTCAAAGTGTCTAGTACCTGCAACTTTTTCCATCAATTAATGATAAGAACTCATTTTCTGGAGCAGCTTCTTTGTGAACATGTTTGACACAGAAATAGATCATGCAAACTCGATACCCCCATCTTTAAAACTCCAGGTTTTTATAAATATTCTAACGTGAGTAACTCAACTCCAGCTGCTCCAACGTATCAAAATCTCCTGAAATGTTCCTTCTGAAAGTCTAACTTTCCTGCTCCTTCACTTCAAATCCATGCTTTTCTAACAAATAGATCTGGATTTTTCCTTCAATCTGTAGTTTAGGAGATAATCTATTACTTAAAGGAATAAACAGAAACACACATTTGTCATAGAGGTACAGACCAGCAAACCTACACATAGTTTATGCATTACCGTGTGCATACAGCTGTGTGCATGCAGCTGCACGTGCACACGCCTGATGCAATCCACATACCTCCTGGTCAAACTGGAGCGTTTTAATCGAGAGGAACAGAGCCAGGACTAGGATCAATAATGCAGAAGTGGTCGTTATCCTAAAAGAATTGTCCCCCTGGGTTGTATGCGTGTGTGTGTGTGTGTGTATGTAGGGTGGAGGTCTGTTTTGACTATAAAGGTGGATGAGGTAGTGGTAGGTCACTGCAGGAAAAGACACACACACATGGTTTTAGTGCAGTTCATTTACAACCACTGGAGTATTACAGAAACACACACTTTTCTCCTGATGTTGGATTGGATGAAACCCTTAGAAGCAGGAAGTGGTTTCAGTACCTACTCTCGTTACCATGCCGACCGTCTACGTGACCGATCCGACCTGTAGCCAGAAACCAGGTTGAGGCCCTGAAACAGTTTCTTTAAAAAAGTCCTCACACAAAAAAAGTAAAGTAAAGCAGCCACTCACATATACACATACACACATGCCGCACTGCGCTCAGCGGTCGTCCGTCATCCGGACGCTGACATGACAGCTCCACGGGGTGGAGGAGAAGGTGGTGGGGGCTCCATCCTGGGGCGCCGCCCGCCATCTGGCAGGGAATTCTGGGAAGGCCGGAGGAGGCTGAGACCACCACACAGGGGGAGACAGTGGGAGGTGTTGGTGGTTGGAGGCCATACTTGACTTTACCGGTGAGGAGGAGGATGTGTGTGTGTGTGTACATGTACTTACCCACACAGCTGAGCTGAACCTGCCATGAAGACCACTTTCTCTAAACCAGTTTCTACTAACAATAATCTGGTTTAAATAAAAAAATCAACCAGCTATAAAGACTAAACTAGTTTTTCTGCTGGTTTGTTGTTAAATATTGTAAAAATAAACTGTTTTTTAATAGTTGAACAGGTTTAAATCTGCAGAAAACAGGTTTATTTTAAACTGGTTCAATCTAAAAATAAATGTTTCATATGATAAACGGATTTATATACAAATATTTAAGTAGTTCTTCTAGAGACTTGTTAAACTTGTCAATGTAAGTTTAACTAATGAGCTGGTACTTAAATTGGATTAAAAATCTAGTTTGATCTTAAATTAATGTATTTATCAGGGTATTAAACTGGTTTATAAAAATGCAGGACACATACATGTACCTATCTCGCTTTGTCGCGCTCTCTATGTATATTTTTTATATATTTATATATCATTGGTTTCAATGCTTTAAACTTTAACTAAAATGGATAAAATGTATATAAAAATCTAAGTTGAGATCAAATTTTCAAAAGTGTTGCTGGATTTGTCAGATTGGTCTACGCAGGACTTCCTGTTTATGAACAGAAAGTCTTCGTGCTGCTGTTGGAGCATCTTCTTTCTGCTCCATCATTTATCATCTCAGAGATGTTTTATTCTCAGTAGAGTACGTGGTCTATATTTGTAACCTTCCAGCATCTTTGGCTGAGTTTCATTTCCTGTCCCGACTGGTTGATGCCTCTGGTCTTCACCAGTACAAACTGAACATCACTAAAACAGGACTCATTAGTTTATTAAAAATACAATGTTCGCTTCTTTTTAAAATGAGCCGGCTTCAGACGTGAACCGATGGTGACAGAAGAGATGGATTCTCCTCATCAGCTGAACCACGATCACTTCTCTGTCTCCTGTTTCAGATTTCCATGCATTAGACCCACATTCATGTTGTTATTAGAGTATCTAATTCTTACTCTGAAAATCTCCCAGACCAGTTACAGAGAATTTCATACTCATTTTAGCAGAAGAACCATTTTAAAATGTTTGTCTTTCAAGATAAAGGACCTAAAATAAATTTTAATAAAAAGAAATAAGAAAGACATTTAAATGAAATAAACTATTTTATGCTGTAAATGATGGGAAAACAATAAATGAGAAAAAATATAGATAAATGAATAAATGCATTTTTTAAAATACTTGAGCAACTAATGCATGAACCAATTTTTAAATAGGTACAAACTACTAAAAATAAAAAAAAACATATTTAGAAGGAATTTAAAAAGTACACAAAATAAAATTGAAATATTGAAACTTTTCTAACCAAATAAATGAAACAATGTAAAACTATGGATCTAATATTGATAAATTAATATTTGAACAAATCAAATAAACTGTCTATAGTAAAAACGAATGAACCATGACTTTGAACCACATACAGTAAACACAACCTAAAGATGAATTAACACAGAATTAGAAATGATCTTTACAGATTAAATAATCTGTAGATAGAAATAATTTAAACCATTTTGTACTGGTTTTTGATCTGAAAGGAACATCCAGATCCAGTTCACTTCCACATGTTCATCTTTTTCTTCAGACCTTGATTGTTTCCCCTCTTGGTTTCAGCCCATCCTGTACGAAGGTCAGGACAAGAACCCAGAGATGTGCCGTGTCCTCCTCACCCATGAGATCATGTGCAGGTAATTCCTCAACACACACAGACACACATCTCTGGAAAACGCTTCTTCTTTATGGAGGTGTTTGTGTGGGAGTAAAAGAAAAAAACGAGTTTATTTGTTTTGGAGGGGGTGTGTGTTTGTGGTGGAGAAGAAGAGCAGCTGTTGGTTTTTGGTTCATCACACCAATCAACACGTTTCCTCGGCTGCTGGCGAAGACTTCGTGTTTTTACTGCCTCAGACCGAGGAGTGAGGAAGAGGAGGAGGGTGGGGTGAAAATACGACACACATGCACACACACAGCTCCCAGCAGTTTGTTTGTCCACATGTGGACTGAAAACATCTGATTCCAACATTTTTCCAACACTTTTTATGTTCCCAGGAGTAACATTCAAAAATCTCCTCACCAGCTGCAGGAAACTGGTTTTAAACTGGTGACGGATGAAGGTTAACTTGTTAGGTTGTAAAGCAGCTGAACTGGATCAGAACAGATTTCTGTGGTCCACATAATAAACATGAACCATTTTAACTCTACATTAATCCGATCAAAATCCCATGGCTTTCAAGAGAATCTTTTCCAACTACTAAAGGGGAAAAACTGTAGTGAGAGAAGACATCATCAGACATCAGAGGTACGACATTTGTTAGTGATTTTGAAGATAAAGTCGGACAGGACAGATTGAGATGTTCAGATGAGAGGTGGAATATTGGGTTCAATGGTGGAAACTGGATCATTGGGAAAAAGCCTAAAGGTACATTGTCTCTTTGGGACATGCGTCTCTTTTTGGTGCATTTCCATAAAAAAGGCAATCCTTGCTACAAAAAACACTTCCTGCTTTTGTAAAATGTTACGATGGAGAACAAAAAACGATTTAAACAGTAAGCTGGCGTTTGAATAGTTTCCAAATACTGTACGAGAGAGCTTAGAAATGACTCAAACATGTATGAATGAAATAGAAACTACTTTAGGTGTTTATTTTTTATGCAAGAATAATGTTCAATACATAGATGATATGTACCTCCAAAAAGATTATTTTGCAATCAAACCCACACCCGTGCCATTTTGTTGTCCTCCACTTAATCGGGTCTGGGTCACGTGGGAACTGGGTTCTAACAGGAAACCCAGATTTCTCTCACCTCGGCTGCATCTTTCAGCTCACCTGGGAGGATCCCGAGGCGTTCCCTTGCCAGCTGGGAGACATAAGGGTCTGCCTCTGGGTCTCCTGCCAGTAGGGTGTGCCCGAAACACCTCACCAGTGAAGCATTCGGGAGACATCCTAATCAAATGTCCAAACCACCCTATCTGACTTCTCTCGACCTGGAGGAACAACGGCTCTACTCCGAGCTCCTCCTGGATGGCAGAGCTCCTTACTCTATCTCTGAGTGAAGACCAACGCCCTTTAACTAATAAAAAAATGGACAGTAAAGAAATGTTCTTTTTTCCCCCATGAGTTAAGGATAAAAAAAAACAAAAACAACTTTATTGTGTACATGAACACATCTGGAAAATTTATTAACTGTGTGTCAGAATCTGGAAGCTCCTTCCGCCTCCTCGTCTCCTCACACAGTATGATGGGTGTCGGGTGCTGAAGTCATTATGTGATTGAGTGGGATTATTAAGCGGCTTTCTCCCTGATGGATGTTGTTTCCTTCCACTAATGAGTGAGGAATCGGCCCGTCCTCCGTCTCTCTGAGTCTCATCTCCATCCCAGGTGAGGACGACTTTATGGGCGTCCCGGTTGGTTTGTCTACCTGGATGAAACACCTTTGGGTGTAGCGCCTGTTTGATGGTGTGCAGGTGGAGAAGCACCCTGTCAGAGATTAATGATGTTCTAAAGCAGCAGATTTAAACATCTTCTCAGGTTTTCTGTTACTTATTCAGCCTTTAAAGATAAAAAAAAATAAAATAAAATAGATTCTGCACCTCAAATGAGCGGGAACACCATCAAATATTGTTTTTGATTGTTTGGGCTTCAATTCCTTCAAAGATGTGTTTTCTTCTCTGAATGCCGACTCACGGTATTAAGAATGATTCATTCTTAATATTAATCTAAAATATTATTGGATGGAGCTCAAACAGCAACAAAATATGATATAAATGCCAAGAAATTAATGTACCTGATAAATAATTCACAGATTCATCTTTTTCTTTGTTTCTCTCCCTCTGCATTATGTGCTGGTCAGAAAAAAATATGATAAACTAAGTTTATATTTATTTTAATGCTCTTAAAAACTCAAATCAAATCCAACTCTGAGATTTAGGAGGAGTTTTAATTTTACAGTTTTGACCATTTTTTTCATCAACATAAAGTCACACAAATGAAATCAACATTTTCCTTCAAATCTATTTTTCTGTTTATCACCAAAGATGAGATTTTTTTTTTCTTTCCTAAAGAAGAAAACATGTTGATGGCTCGTCCTGCACTCACTAGCTTGTTCCCAGTTTGTGTTTAATGAAACACCTTCTTAAGTTTCTGTACTCCTCCTCACCACAGAGACTGGAGCAATTGAAAAAAAATTCTTCATTTCTCAAATATGTAAACTGGAACTTCTCATAAAAAGAACTTAGCAGATCCAAAATATGAAATTAAAATGTGAAAACCTCTCCACAAAAGACTAAACTACCGTACTTTTTATTGTAATGTATACACTTAAAACGGTTTTTATAAATTATTTTGTGTGGTTTGAATCTGAATTTTGCAATCTCAGCTGATCCCAACAAGTCTTAAAAAGATCAAATATTGTGAGAAATATAATGAGAAATTTTTTTTGATCTTACAAAGAGGATTTTTGTGATTTTTAATTGAGAAAGCAGAGATAAATTCACAATTTAGTCGAGTGAGTTTTCTCTCTCTCTGCAGAATCGTTTAATCACTCTTCATCTTGTTTTATATATTTTGAGTGAATTTATGTCCCATATTCTAAAAAATCTAAATTCTAAAACTTTAAATAAATTGAAAGAGAGGAACAGAATTGGGTTTATAACCAATATTCCAAAAAGTGTACGCTGATAGTTAACATCTAAAAATCAAAAGAAGAAAAAGAGATTACTATGAAGGAATTGAACAGCAAAGAATGCAAGTTTTTTTTGTGGGAAAACAAAGTAAATGATCATGAAGAGCACTGTTTAGTAGAATGATTCCCACTGTGTGTGAGAGTACACAGTGAGTGTGTGGAACAGGATAGATGGAAAAATCCTCAAGCTTCAAATAATGCAGGTACTGCAAACTGTTTTACAAATTAAATTTTCTTTGAACAATCCATTTTCTGATATTTTTCTTCCAACATTTTGTAACTGGGAGCCATAAGCCATCCTAACAAGTGGCAGGAGAATGGCAGGGTACACCGTGGACTGGTCGCTAGCCTGCCACAAGTTATTTTATCCACCTGGAGCTCAGCTACTTGGATGATCTGTGATTGTGGGGTAACCTCTTCATTGCATCCTTACAGCACATTAAACACGTGCACACTGATTCTTCCCCAAACCACAGTCACCAGAGCGACAGCCAGGTTGGCAAAGCAGTGCCGCGGAGGTTCGCCAGCGGAAGTTCTGGCCGGCTGCTGCTGAGGCGTTCCAGGCCCATGGGTCATTACAACACTTACTCTTTGAAAATGAGCCGACTGGCCCGCTCAGAACTGTGATGGGAGCGGTGGGAGCAGCGCCATGCTGCGGCCTCCTCAGGGAGCTCCAGTGTATCTGGGTGAAACTCCTTTTTGAGCTTTCAGTGGATTCCACTCGTGGCGGTGTGTGAAGTGCAGCCTCGTGTGACCCAACGGAGGCTCGCCAGGCAGGCCGGCCCGAGTGTGTGTGTGTATGGTTTAGATCCACAACAATCCTCCACATGAGTGACAGGATCAACAACAACACACAGTTTGTTTTATTTTCACACACACTCATTCAGGTTGTGTGTGTTTTGTGGCTCTCCGTCATTAGCCGGCCGTGGTGTTAGCCGGTTTGCGGCCCGGGGGGAAACGTCATTAAGCCGATATTGTGGACGCTCAGCCAAGGTTTGTTTTCGTCTTTGGAAAGGGGCCCTGGGTCCCTGGAGGGGCCCCGGCAGTGCTCCTGGGGTCCAGTTTGTTTATTACACTTCTTTGGCAGTTTGGAGGGGGTTGTCACCACAGCAGCACCAGTGGGTTTCCAATGCTAATTGGTCTCCTGGAACTTTCACTAATGGTTCCAAGTAGCTGGGGGAATAAATTATTGTGGCGCGTTCGGTGGCAACAGTCACACGTGCACACGCACGCAGAGGCTGGAAGACACAAACACGGCGCTTAGTTTATGATTTTTCTTTACTTAGAGATCAAACAGTGTGATAAATGATTCATAACGTGTCTCATTTGGCATTCGCAGCCTCGATTTGACGCTTGTTTGTCAAATGCCAATTTGATTCAGGACAGCATGAGGCTGGAGCAGGAGTATAATTGGACGTCACGGGTCACATGCAATATGATTAATTTTTAAGAATTACCGGATGATCTGTTAATGACCTTCACAGCAAAGAGAGGAAGGCAAAGAAAGATAGTTTGGAGCAGCTTGTCAGAAATTGTCTCATTCATGAGGGATGACGTGTTCTCGTCCCATCATGTGTTCAAAAGTTGACTTGCATCCAGTTAGACAAAGATCTGAGAATTTTCTTTCTTCTCTCAGCCATTCTTTGGAAGATCTTCATCATTTTAGGAGTTTTAGTCCAGCCTGTTTCATTATAATATTCTTTTTTTTTTTATTACAGCACTCATTATTTTCTCTTTGAAACGCTGATTGCTGTCTGTCAGGATGTAAAAACTCAGGGAAACCCATCTGCTCTAATTTTTGCTGCATTACATTTCTTTTTCATTTTGATGTCTGTAGATGAAATCTGAATTTTTTTTTATTTTCATCATTCTCATCTCTGTGTTGACAGCAGAGCTCCCATCAGTTTTCCTGCCCTCTGATTGGTTCATATTGTGCCTGCGGGCGCTGCTCAGGGCGGTGAAAAAGCTTCAGACTATCAGGGAAACAAATTATTTAGAATCAATATTTTCCTATAAATAACTCGTCTGCAGATGCAGCGTGTTTGGTTATTTTAACCTGATCGATAAGTTTAAATCGGTTAATCTTCATCAGTAAAGGAATTGTTTTTCAGAGGTTAGGACCCAACTTGTCTCTGTATAAATGACTCCCATCGTTGGAGCAAGTAAGACGATTTAAAAAAAAAAGCTAGATCAAAATATAATTCCACAAAAATGAGTGTTTGAAGCTGCTTTAGCACCTCCTTTCTTGTAAAAATAGTTTTACAAATTGCAAAGTTAGAGGAAAAAAATGTCCTAACGTACAAAAATGAGGTCTGTCTTTAGATTAGCATCTAAATAAAATAAAATATCAGGTGTATTTGTGGTGCGTTCACCCACTGGCAATTCGGATGCTGCATGCCAGAGCAGAATATTCTGGAAATAATTCTGTTTAACACGCCTCTTCAAGCAATCACACCAGAGGCCTCGTTAGGCTCCACCCGCCCCTGTAGGATGTGGTGGAAACCCGACGCTCCCTCTGGATGCCTCCACTGAATCTGGATGTGTCTCCAGTCAGGGTGATGGTGGATGAAATGCTTGCTGGCCAAGTCACCCTCTGGGTACCTGAACGGCTGTTCTGGCAGGATGCTGTCTGCTCAGCTGGCTGGTCGTCATGGCAAAAGATAGAGGAGGAGGCGGGGCGGGACAGGGACACAGTAGTACTTCCATCACTGGGTATTGTCCAACTCTGAGTGACCTTGAGTTGGACCAGTTCCAACTGGAGGCTGAGGGTGTGTGGTTATGTAGTAAATATCACTCAGATCAGAAGAAATTTTTATTAGAAGTAAAATTGAATCAAAACAGATCATTTTGCTGTGTTTATGTTCAATTTAAAATAATTGTCCTACAAAAACTGTTTCTAGATGAAACCTTCAGGTGTCTCCATGAGGCTGGGAAATGAGATTTACAGACAGGGAAAGAGGGAAAAAAAATGAAGCATGATGTTAGATTTTCTATTTTTCTCTCTCTGCAGTCGGTGCTGCGACAAGAAGAGCTGCGGAAATCGCAACGAGACGCCGTCAGACCCCGTCATCATCGACAGGTAAAGAACTCAACTGTTCTGTGTCCCACCTGCCGAACAAATAGTCTGCATCACAAACACGCTGCTGTGAAGCCGAGTTCTGCTATCAGGCCAGTTTGGTTTTTATGGGTATCTTTTATTCTGAAAGTGTAATTTATTCTCATTTTTGCTGCTGAATGAGAATACAACACTGCAGATTGATCCTTTTTTAAACATTTTTATGTCAATGGGACAAAAGGAAATCTGTTCCGGGTTTTCCATCTGTTGTGTCTTACTTTTTGTTATGTTTTTCACAATGAGGAGGATCGGTGTGGTGATGCATGTGGGGACCGTTAAAACAGTCTATTTTCACAAACAAAGTAGAATATAAAAAAAAACAAAAAAACTTGATGGTTATTTTGTAGAGTAGAGGCCATTCCGGACTTGTTGCTGGTGAGATCCCACAGTCAGATCAAGCAGAGAGGATGGATACCAGTAAACATCGGACTGAGATTTGGTGATTCAAGCAGATTTTCCAACCATCGAAAGGCTGGATGCTGGAAGGAAAAGTTTGTTTCTTTTGAAAAAATTTCTTCTTATAGAAAACATCTACAAATATCTGTCACTTTGAAACAATTTATCTTTATTTTAGTCGAAGATTTAAAAGCAATCTAAGTTTACAAAAAAAAACCAGCATCTTCCACATAAATAAAGAACTCGATTGTATTTAAACTCAGCAAAAACTTTATTTTTATTCTCTTTAACTCTCTGAGGATCTACCCAATTTCTTTATCAGGTGATTTCTATACAAGTGTGTTGTTTTGATGAGCAGAAATGTTCAAGAACACGAAGATCTGGACGATGGGATTTCTGGGATTTACTTACAGATCAGTCTGACTGTGTGTTGGTGGCTGATAGATGCTTGCTTACACTACATATTTTAGTTTATCCTCAGTAGAGAGTTTAAAAGAGTTTCTATAAAGGTTAATAAACGACAGACTGAATTCTTGAACGCATCGCAATGTTTTCTCGACATGTTTTCTCACCTCCTGACGACGAATTTGTTTGTTCAACACATTTCTTCCATCAAATTATTCCCCATCACTTCAACCCAGAGATTTTTTTTATTTGTTTGGATGTTTTTCTTTACATGTCAGGAAATATTTCTTCTCAGTCTCAGCCTGCGACTCTAATGACGTCTCTTTCTCTGACCTGGTTTCTGTTCAGCAAAGCTCAATAGAGCCACAAAAGTGGAAAATAAAAAGGTTTTTATCAGATTTAAATGAAGTCTGCCGCCTCCCTGTAGCCATGTTGCCATTGCCTCGGCGATCACTTCATTTGTTTTCCATCCATTTCTGTGTTAACGACTCTCCAGCGTCCCTCGTTGTGAATTTTAACTCCACATCCAATCAGATGCTTCCAAATATCAGTACCACAATCCTTTAGCCGCACTGCTTGTCCTCGCTGTCTAATCCCTCTGCCTGCGATGTCCTCGGAGTCAACGGCTGTCCGTCACAGCGCCTGCTTCTGATTGGTCGAACCGCTGCGCTGGGAGCCAAAGACCTCCGAGGAGGTCAGAGGGGAGGACGGGCGAGGGTGTAGGAGGAGGGTCAGAACGCAGTCCATGTTGGCTCGTTAGAGAGGCCTTGGATCACAGCCTGAACACACACACACATCCAGGTGACACACACACACCTATATGAAAAAAATGCATACAGTGCACGCATGTTCATACATGCCAGAAACACACATCCACACAGTGGATGGCGTCCTCTCACCTCAGGGTGAGCGTGTGTGTCTGATGGGTGTTTTCAGCGTTTTCATCACCTCTCTGTTGGTTTTGTCACACGTGAGATGGACTCTGAACATCCGTCGCTCTACAATAATGCTGCAAGGCATTGTGGGTAAAGTCAGAACTTAAAAATCAAAGGAGGTGGACGAGGTGTCTTGTTCTCTAGGATCTCTGACTGGGTTTAGACTGGATCTATAGAGGATTTGTTGGGATTTAAGCTGCGTTTAGTCTGGATGTGGGGTGGATTTAGACTGTTTTCTAAACTAAATTTAAACCAGAAGTGCGTTGGAATTTATTTTGAACTGTCCTATGTTATTTTTTATTAAATATTTAGATTAGATATAAATCCATGAAGTCTGTTTTTAGACTAAATTTTAACATCAAAACGCCAACTAAATATAACACTGGGTTTACATACATCATTTCTGCGACCCATCTATTTAAGGTGTGTAACATATTCAGCATAAATTTCGGTAAATTTAGATTAATTTTGGATTAAAATTAGACTGGAACTTCATTTAAGGTTGTCAGTGTTTATGGGTTCTCTCTTTGGGGATCTTTTCACTGCAATAGTTGAATTTCTCTACTTAATTCAGATTAATCAGCTTCATTTTTTGAGCCTGCGAACAAGTCAGAGTGAAAATGTAAAATCTGCCGGACAGGAGTCTCCAAAGACCAGGATGGAGCAACACTCATTTATAATTAGACTAGTTTTGGACTTTTTGTTAACTGGGACTAAAATTAGGTCAAACTTCGGACTGTATTTCCTCATTTGAATAAAATGCCGTCAAGACCTGGATGGCGTTGAAAATTAGTCCCAAAATACTTCTATCAAATTAATCGGAATTTGTAATACAAATAATTTAGACGTGTATAACAGAAAAAAAAATTTGTATAACAAAAACTACAATTTGTAAAGATGTTTAGAAACATGATGTAAACAGGGTGTTCTACTCACACAGGTAACACACTGAGCGTGCTCAATGGAAAATTGTTTCTTGTTTGGTGGGTTTGGTCCCTGGTTGTGTTTCTGCAGGACGACCGCTTTAATTAGGACACGACAGGACACTGATACTAGTCCACTAACCCAGGGAATACACACACACATGGTTATTGTGGGAATATTAATGGAGACACACACGTGCGTGTGCAGACAACGCCACTGATTTACTGCAGCTCTGCTTGTTTCTCTGCATTTTAACGCCTGTTAAGAAATGCAGAGATTTCATTGCTGTGACCTGCACTAAAGCACACTAAAACACACATGTTGTCCCGCTGTGCGTGTGTGAATGTGTATGTGTGTGGGAGCAGGAGGTGGGTTAGTGACCCATCATGCAAATGATGTGTCTGAGCTGCTACAGTAAAGCAGTTTAATGCTTCGCCTCGCTCGTGTAAATCAAACATTCTTTTCCCCTCCGAGCTGCAGCTTTTTGTAGACTTTCATCCGTCCTACCTGCTTCACCTGTGAGGAGGTGAGGTGTGTCTATCATAAAGATGCTGGAGAGTCACTTCCTGTTGTTATTGTCTGATCCATAGCTGAAGCTCGGAGCATCAGCTGGAGCATGTGTGTGTGTGTGAATATAAATGTGTGCCAATGTTCGTGTCTGAGGTCGCTTTGTTTCCTCCGTTTGCCAGTTAATGGCCAAAATCCTGCCGAGGCAGCAGAACGCAGCGCTGACGGATCGCTGGAACACTGCCGTTATTACACGCTAATATTGCAATTAGATGGGTGGCCAAGTTCCCCGAGCGGGCAGATAAATCCCTGCACAGTGTCACAATGTACGAGGAGGCCGGACTCTAATTACCCATACCGCCCCTCCCTTGTTCTGCTACCTGACCATCACCTCCTGCTTTAATGGTGAAGCTTTACACAAAGGCCATAACCCTCTGCACCGGCTTCTCCAACACCATTTTAAGCTTTTTCTGGGTTCACGGGGATGGCTATTGTCTTTTGACCCCTCAGACAACACAGATTCTTAGTTCAAAGTTACTTTATCAGTTACTTCAGTTACTTTGTTTTGCTTCAGTACTTGAAGTAGTGAGTAGGTAGTTTAAGCAAGTCTCAGTTTGGAGATCCTTTGTGAAGAAAGTCACTGGAAAGAGAAAACATCATGATCAAAGTAAACTCCAGAAAGTACCTTTTTATTTTTAACATCATTTACAAACATCCGGTCACAATCAGAGCCTTCATTAAGGTTCCGATTGTGCCTCAATTAAGGCACACCAGATATCAGAAAATCTGGTGTTGTCAAAGAGACGTTCAGGTGGTGGTGAAGCTGTGTACAGTTCACACTTTGTCATACAGCAGGACCAGTAATCTGCTTCATTTTTGTAGGTTCAAAGAATAGTATATGGGATAGTAAAGTCCGGATCTTCCCATTCAGGGTGTGACCCTGTCATTCCTCTGCAAGGAATGGACCTTTTTTTTCTTTGTTAAAGCTCGCACAAAGTATTTTTTTGTCTTTAACCAGTCATTTTAGACAGTCTGTGGTCTTTTTTTCCCTTTAAGCTTTTTTATCATTTTCTCACTGCAAGTAAATTTCTTGAAACTGTTACACCAAAGAGGAGCATTATTTTCTTCTTGAGCTTTCTAATCAGTTGTTGATCTTTCCCTGTTTCTGATTGTATATCACTATCAGTCAACCTATCTCACATGTTTTTGGAGGTGGGAGGAAACACGCCTACACAGGGAGAACATGCAAACTCCACGCAGAACTTTCAGTGTTTCAAGCCTCGTCCTACCCAGGACTTGAATCCCGCGCCTCTTGCTGTGAGTCCACTGTGTTAACCACTGCAACACCGTGCCACTCATATATCACTTTACCATGTAGAATCTCTGAATAAACATTACATATTGCAGCTGGATTTTAATTTTTTTTATGGAACACAAAAGCCTGAAAAATATTTCCAGACATCAAACTACTTCACATATGTTTCTTGACTGTGGTGAACTAGCAAGGGTTAATTAGATAAGAAATGGATCGCTAAATTCCATATAGGTTTCACATCCTGAAAAGAATAACCAAGTTAGACGTAAGTTTGCTTCTGTCTTGACTCCTTAAACATTTCAGCTTAAAATCTAGAATCAGAAACAAAGACTGGATGTTTTCTGAGGAAGCCACTGACGTTTTAGCTGAACGCTCACTGCTTTGGGAATTAATCATCATTTGAACAAAGAAACTCCTGCACAGCATCTTCTTACCACAGTTACGATGCTTTATTGTCTCATGGGAGCAGGAATGCCAGAGAGGCTGCAGGAGGGGAGGAAAGTTTGATTTAAAGAGGCGATTCAAAAGGAAATAACTAGACTGGAGCTAAAGTTCATCTGCAACTGTTTTTGTTGCTTTTATTGCTACACAAAGGGCACTTTTCAAGGTTGTATTTTAGTACACAGCAGCCAACACAGCTGAGTCTGTCAATGTAAGAACTTTACTTATGGATTGAGGGAGTGAATAAAGAAAAAAATAAAACTTGGAACACGCTATTGTTCCACCATACATGAATCTTATTAGAGAAACCATCTTTCTACTTGCACTGGATTTAAATTGTCATAAAAAATTACACATCAACACAAAATGTTTTAAACTTGTCTTGTAGTAACAAACACAATCCTTATTTTTTATGTCCTGGGATCAGTGAAAACAGATTGTAATTCATCTTGATGCTGCCAAACCGGGTTCAGTGCTGGTTTGTTGTGGTGCCAGATGATTGCCTTGCTTCTTTCTTTGTCATGAACAGTTCAGGTAAAACATTCATCGTAAATGTGTGTGTGTTTGAGGTTTGTGTCTGTGGGTGTAGGCTTGGTGGATGGGGTGTAGTAGTAGTCGTAACTGCCCCCGTGGACCCTTCCCAGCAATCGTAGCGTATTGATCAGGCGAATGCAGCCCATCGGAGCCGGCCAGATTAAGAGTATAGATTTACAATAAAAGCAGGACATTACTAAGAAGGTGAGATGGAGGAGGAGAAAGAAGAGTCTAGAAGTAGCTGCGGGGTTTCTGGGCTGCAAAGGGTCAAGATCAATCAGAATTTCAAGTTTACCTCACTGATTGGAGGAAAATGTCAGACGGGCAACCTGTTGATGATTTTTACTGGACAAACTAACAAACAATGAGTAGCAATGCTTCATGGGTAATATGGAATTACACTGAATCAAAATTTGAAAAGTGGTTACAATTAAAGAAAAATTTGTTGTTCACAATGAAAAAACAATCTACACATGATCGAAATCTAAAATGTGGCCATGGTGTTTAGTTTTGGGTATTTTTTTGCTTTTTCCTTTCCATTGTCTTTCATTTATCTGGGGCTGGGTTGCGGGGCTACAGCGTCAGACAGGAAACTCAAGCTTTTCTCATCCAGCTCACCTGGGAGGAATCTGAGGCATTCCCTTGCCAGCTGCGAGACATAGTCTCTCCAGCAGGTCCAGGGTCTGCCTCTGGGTCACCTTCCGGTGGGACGTGCCCAAAACACCTCACCAATGAGGCGTCCAGGAGGAACCCTGAACCACCCCATCTGGCTTCTCTCGACCCAAAGGAGCAACGGCTTTATTCCGAGGTCTTCACGGATGGCAGAGCTCCTCGCTCTATCTCTGAGTGAGAGCCTCTTGTATCCGTGATCTTGTTCTTTCAGTCACCACCCAGGCTGGTAACAACAGGTCAGCGTAGGAATGTAAATTAGTGCTAAATTAGGTGCTACTGTGCTAATAATTTTACTTGTTTTTTTTTTTTTTTGCTGGGAGTGGGGCAAACAGGGAGGTGCATTACTACCATTCTCTTCCTGTCCTGCCCTATTCTTATACTTCTCTTAATGTACAGAAACCAGAAATACTACTTACAGTAGATAATGAATTCTTGGATAGTCAAATGTACAGAGGTGGAAATGTCTAGGTGGACTGAGTCTGTGTGGGTGTGGTCTATGGCACTGTGTGAAATATAGATGTAGACTGGCCACAACAGCAGGTGGTCTGATGTTAAGACTGAATTATTTACACACACATACAGCTGTTTCCATCACTTCAGAGAATATCTGACGGAGGTGGAGACGCTTTCCTGATCTACAGTCCAGCAATAGGCTTGATGGTTTGTGGTCTCCATCATGTAAGCTTTGGAGGGATTGAGGCTCTAGTTCTACTCCATCTTTTTAGATCACATTGATGTGTTCATTGGGTCAAAGAGAAATCTCTCTCTTAAAACTGCTGCTTTTTATTTTCTTCTTTTGTCAGAAGAGTTTGGTGCATGAACCAGGTTCACGTTTTCATACAAGAAACAGATTTGATTTCATATGCTTTGAACTCTGATCTTATGTTTTTATCATGGTGATTTTAATGAGTTCTGAATATGTATAAAAGCAGAGGCCAGAAGTTGCGTCTGTGTCCTGTTTTTAGATTTGTGTTTACACAACAAGCTCAGAAAGAACAGCTGGAATGATGCGTGGTGCTCCATTTCCAGAAGTTTCTCTGCAGCTTTACAGTTCACAGAGATGCTGAGCCTCAATGTGAACCTCAGGGGACAGCTGAGAGCTGGGGGAGCTGTCCCACAGGGCCTCTCAGAAGCCCCACCATCAGCACCACCTCCACCTGTCTTGGTGTCTCCATTAAGTTCCTGGTGTGGCCTCGGCCTGCGGGGGCCCCTCAGGGCTCACTCAGGTTTGATGTGATCCGGGGAGAAGTGTTCAGTGGCCCGGGGTGTCTACATCTATCTTCCACATGGGAGTGTTGGGGAAGTGGGTGGGAGGGTGCATAGGACAAAACTCCTATAAAGCATGTTATGTGAAAGAAGTCAGTGCCTGGAAGAAATGGGGAAGATCTGCTTACTGTGTCCATTTTACCAAATAGTTTGAACAGTTGGTGGAGACCTCAACTCACCTAGCAAATAGGGCAAACCAGCTTCATGAACAGAATGGCAGAGCAGAACGAATAAATTCACACCAAGTTATTTGGAAGATTTTGACTTTGTAGCTTTTGGTTTGTTTTTTTTCTTTTCTTTTAGACAATTCACCTTAGGACTAAATAACTCCAACAGGCTCTCTGAACTTAAGTTCTAACTGTTACCAGGATAGAGTGGAAATAGAGGTGGAAATACATACGAAGAAACAGTTAC
Source organism: Neostethus bicornis (assembly GCA_902685375.1). Taxonomy (NCBI): domain Eukaryota; kingdom Metazoa; phylum Chordata; class Actinopteri; order Atheriniformes; family Phallostethidae; genus Neostethus; species Neostethus bicornis. The sequence continues at coordinate 3,565,040 of CACRXE010000076.1, read as the reverse complement.
GGAATTTTAGTTTCAGAGTGAAAGCTGCTATATAAGATTTTTATAAATTCATTTTTTGAAAAATGACTTGAATTTGACTTTACTGGTCAGACACACACTTAGAAATAGGTGCACTGGAAAACTATCTGAATAAACTGCAGGTTCTGTGAAATGTTGAAAACCTCAGTCTCTTTTTGTATGGTGAGCAAGTATTATTGGCTCACAGCCAATGATCAATCTCTTCAACTTGCTGGATTCTTCAATTTTACAGTTTAAAATCCAACTAAAGATCATCTTCAGGATAACTGAGCCTCTCTATTCTGTTGTCCTGGATTATATGGCAGGTTTGTTTGCACTTTACTGTCCCGGGCCACATCAGAGCCTCGTAGCTGGTTTCCACTTCCTGCTGACTCCTAATTGGATTGACTGTGATTACATCACCGCCTGCAGGTTCATTAGCTGCCTCAGTGGCCACGTCCAGCGGTGCTCAGCAAGAAGAACCCTATACCCCGTCACGCCCCACCCACACAGCAGGACGGGATGCTCATCAGGGGATCATGGGTACTTTGGGAACCCCCTCAACCTTCCTTCCCCTCACCAAATCCTCTCAGCTTGCATTTTACCTCCCAAAGGCAAATCACCTTGTTAATGTTCTCACTCACATTTAGGATGCTCACAGTTGGATGCAGAGATTAACATTCACACACGCGTACACTCTTGTAGGTCTGACAAAGTGATGTCAGAGACCCCGCCCTCTCTCAGGTGGTCAGTGTGAGAAAAAAATATTGATCTGAATTCACTGATCTGTTCAACAAACATACAAACATCCGCACAGACCACCAACTTCAGCTGTTTGCAGTTCAAATGTCTCTATATTGCAACTATTGGAGGTTTTTAGCTTCAAATGGACTCCAATGTTCTGATTTCTAGATTGAGGAGATTTGGTATTAATGTAGAACCACTCCCTTAGATTTTACAAACTGCGTTAGCCATTTGGAGAAAACTCTGAACTAGAAATGGTAAAAGTTTTGCATTATTTACATGTTGTATCTGAGGTTTTGGAATGTCCATTGGGACTTGTGGACTACAGAAAGATCTAGTATTCTGCCTAATTTGTCTAACCGGTTTGCACCAATGTGGCGCCATCTTTCAAATCTCTCAGAAACATCTCTCTTCTCAAACGGAGTCGTTCTCAAACTCTCTTGCCCCATGCTCCCTCCTGTTAATCACTCAAGTGTTTTTCCCAATTAAGAATACACTGATAACCTTCCATCATACACGCACACACAGGGTTGTATAATCAAAAGTATGAGTGCGGTGTGGCTAATTAAGGACAACTAGCAGATGTGGGGGTTGGAATTGTGTATGTGTTCATCAAGAAGTGTTCTTTTTATAGATACATGTTATACAGTTTTAATTTTTTAGTTCTGTTTAGAAGGCAAAAGGATGAAAAGAAACATGTGGATGGAGACTAGTTGGGATGAATGTTGTGATGAAGACCATGAGAAAGACTATATGTGTGTTTGGTTTATGTTTCCGTCTCTCGTCCTCTTTGCTGTCTTCAGAGTTTTGTGGTGGTAAAGTGAGACCACATGTTTCCCTCTATCTGTCTCCTCTTTCTCTTACAGTGCTTCAATAGACAGTTTTATCATTTGCAGGTCTGAATAGTTCTCCAGTAATTAGACAGAATTGATGTTGTGTTGATGTTGTGACCCCAGGCTCATTGTCTCATCTGTGTAAAGTCACTGGACAAAGCTCCAGAAAGGTGTTGAGAGCTTCTTTGCTGGAAGGTTTTCTGAGATCTGATGTGATGTTTCTTTTGATGGCGTTGCTTCAAAAGCCAAACCTGTCATTTTTTTAGGCAGACACACTCAGCAATTGGCCGAGACATTGGTCAATCAGAGATGTCTTCTATCACCTTCAAATAAAGAAACTGGCCTTATTTTCCAGTTTGATGCTCATGTTTAAAATTTTAACATAAAATAAATTCAGAATTCTCAAGTGTTAAAACTGTTTGCTAATATTTTAGCTAACTAAAATTGTGTTGCCTCTGTCGTGGAATGTCCATCTTGGGGCGGGAGAAGCTGGTTCGATTCCCACTGGGCCCATGCCCAAGTGTCTCTGGACCATACACCTAATCCCACAATTGGTGCCATTGTGGCTGCCTGCTGCGGTGCAATGCGGAATAAATATCGTATGATAAACAAAAAAATACACATATATAGATTTTTACAAAGTTTGGGGCCACATGTGCCTCCAGTTTTATTTCTGTCAAAGATATGGATATTTACTGAAAGTTAAAAAGGATAAGTCTCTCCAGAGTTGCACAATTTTTCTACCTATTTGTCTGTCCCGTCCATCCGTCTATCTTGTCTATCAGTCTAATTTACCTATACACTCACTTATGAATCTATTCATCCAATCAACTTGAAAACACATATTTTCAATAAAATAATCAAAGTTATAGGAATTGGTATTTAAATGCTAAAAGAAAGATTCATACCCATTAGAGCTTAGCTAAAATATTTTGTGCAGTCTGACTTCATTTAACATCAGAAATGACCTGAATCTGAGCTTTGTGTGTGTGTGTGTGTGTGTGTATGTTTGTGTGTGTGTGTGTGTGTGTGTGAGGGAGAGAGAGAGAGCAAGAGAGAGAAGTGAAATGTGAGGCTGGCAAGTCCAGACACAGCAGCAGCAGTGGGAGAAGGGGGTGGGCGAGTGGATTGGACGGCATGGATGGTGGAGGTGATGCAAGTGATGGAGGGGTGAGAATGAGACAGTTGTGGAGGGGAGACAGAAAGGTGGGGGGAGGGGCAGATTAACAGGGTATTGATTTCTATATAAAGATGGAGGAAGGCGATATGCAGAGGTTTGGTGGAGGCTAGGTGAAGGTTCAGGTTACATAATGACCAACACACCCGTCTGTCTGTCTGACTGGTTTGAGCTGAAAGTCCTCACACAGCAGTGTTTACTCTCTGTGATCACACACACACATCATACCAGTTCCTGTTTGGTCTTGATTCAGTTCTGGACTTTTTATAAAAAATTAACCATGATAATTCGAATGATGTCTGACTGTTCAATGATCCATCTTGGTATCTGAAATCCAGATTTTAGATTTTTTTTTTTTTATTTAATGGTGCATAGTTATACATTTGTGTCCCACCACTGATGATAGAAATAAATAACATTGCAAAAAATGCATTTACATAAATCTTTGTAGCTTTAAATTACACACTTCACTAGTCTCGCATTTTAAACTCCACAAAAAATGTATTTAGTTGTTAAGATTTTCTATCATTTCTCTCAGTAAGCAACTAGTCCATCTAAAGAAGTGTCTAAAATACACCTTATATTACTATTGATGTAGAAAACTACATAAAAATAACTCATGTTAGAGTATTGAGGGCAGAAACTGTACTATGAAGTGTGTGTGTGTGTCTGTGAGCTTTAGTAAAGCCAGGTCACATGACTCGTGTTAACCATCAAATTCTCTTCAAACAGCGGAGGAGCTTTGAGGAGATTCACACTGATTTTTCAGGCAGTTCAAATCCATTTTTATTTCAAAATATACAGACCGACGTGACCAAAGCTCACAGTTGGACACCTGAGCTTTGGCAGACACACATGCAAGACAAACGCACACTCACACACACACTCCTTCACCTCCTCTCTGACTTCTTCTCCTCACTCTTAGAAACTGTTGCCAAACAAGCAGCTCCACACTTTTTTTCCTGTGAAAGCGTGAAAACAATCGAGCTGCAGAGCTGCATCTAGCACACACACTCACACCCACACACACTTCAGCTCACTCACCCACAACACAAATCAATACCAATTTATAATTCAGGATTGCTGGAGTTTGGGTTTTAGGGCAGCCTGGCTTCCAGCCTTCATAAATATTACAGTGTTATTGACTTGATCTCAATGAATTGAAGATTTTCTTCTTCTGCTTTTTTTTCTTGTTCTTCTTCACTGCACCCCTTCCCCTCCTCCTTCTCACGCTTTTCACCAGTTGTGATCTTGAGGAATAAAGTCTTCTTGTTTCATTTTCTGTAAGTCAGACACGAGACAACACACAGGCGAGAACATGGTGGCTAATCGCCCATAAACCTACTCAGAGACACAGATACACACAGACAAACTCACAATCAAACAAAGACATTGTAAGGCTGAACGGTGACTCTGTGTGTATGTGTGTGTAGTGGATAAAAAAAATACACAACCAGTCATGCTGATTAGTCTTATTAGCGATCAGCCAATTGATTTACAGCAAAAATTATTAACTTAAGAATAAACTCTATTTAACAGATAAGACACACTTGGAGAAAGAAACTTAAACAAAACAGCAAAGGTATTTCCTCACTTTTTTAAGGAGGATTGAAGTCAAGCTTTACCCAAAAATCCACCCCTTCTTACTCATCCACCCTGCCACTCTTCTCCCACCTCCTCCTGTACAGTAAAAATGGATGTATTGATTTTCCTCCTGACCACCAGCTCACTTTTCTTATTTTTCTCTCAGCTGATGTGCCTGCTGACAAACACACCTAAGACACCGAGTATGTGTGTGTGTTGAGGTGGACCTCGGAAAAAAATGATGTCTTAAAATGTAAAATATTTCCAGTCAGTCAATCAGTGTATGAAAAACCCCACAAAAAAAATCCATAAATATTTATCCATAAAAATATCTGAGGTGATTGATTAGATGACCTTTATTGATTAGGTGGCTCCTGCAAAGGAGGAGGTGTAAATTAAGCTAAATGAGCAAAAAGGATGAACCGGATATTCATACAAGTATGTTTTTTGCTTGTATTTCTTTTACTCTAGATACATCCTTCCATTCATGATACATCGTAATTTCCTCTCAATTTATGGCCAGTTTAATCTGATAAATACTTTAATAAAAACTGCTAAAAATAGAGTCAAAATAAAATTTGTGTTGCTATTTTTGTTTGTTGTCCCCCCCAAACTCATCAAAAATTAAAATATTTTAATGTCTTTAAGCAGAACTTTGAGAAGAGAAACACAAACAAATAATAAAGTACTTTTGATAGTTCCTCATGAAGTAAAGAAACAGTAGCTTTGATGACCCTAGCGCATCATGGAATGTCATATGGCAGCCATAAATCTTAAAAGGAAAAAAAGACCCCTCAACCAGACTTGGCTAAAAGATTTATTTGGAAGAACAATCTGAAGCCACACCTTAAAGACGGGGGGTGTCAGCTTCCTGCAAGCAGCCTGAGAGCTGGACCCCCAGGGAGAGGTTTCATCACAGGATCTTCTGCCTCCCATTACATTTTCAAACCCTCAGAAACCAGTAAAGCTCCAGTCTGAAATTCTCAGATTTTTGGGGGATTTTATGGAGTTGGGCTTCCATAGCTTTAGATGAAGCATTTTAACTTCTATTCTGAGTTTATTTCCATTTATAACTTCTGAATATTTCTTTTTTTTTTTTTAACCTGTCCTGTCCGGCGTTGTGACAAGCAAAATGATGATCTGTATATTAAGTATTGCTGGGCAGTTTTGTTCTACCAGGGTCAGCACCATGTGCCGACCCTGACAAGCTTTATTTGTTTATTTTAAATGCTTTACAATTAAAATATCTGTGCTTTCTGTGCTGGACCTGACAGGAATTACTAAGGAGAGGGGTGGGGGTAGGTGGGGTGAAAAAGAGGAGGAATAGGGTACAGAAGAAGAAGAAAGGGGGAGAAAGTGAAGTGAAAATCTGAAGTTGCAGTATTCAGCATCACGACCAATCTGCTGGATTATCTGAGGGGAAAAAAAGTACAAACAAGAGTTTAAACCAGTGGTAAAGCTGACACACACAACAAAACCTACTAGAACAAATGATGTACAACACAAACACATGTTACTAGAGTTATAATAATATTGGTTGGGAGCAAGGAACATAGCGGACAGTAAACAGAGTGATATAGTGTGCGAGTGTGAGTGAAAATACATGCAGGCTGCCGATGTAAACCATGTGCTTATTAGGACCAACGGATCCTCACCAGCCCCAAAAGATTGGAACAAGAAGATAACTTCAGAAGATAACTTCTTAATATTTCTAACATGAACCCGTCACACTGTTGTTGCAACTTCCATCAACAATGTCAGTCCTTTCTTTGTCATTTAAATATGCTGATGTCAGAAATGGTTGTACCATAGTTATTACATTTTTTTAAAACTGTGGGAAAACTTTTGTTTATGTGTTTGTTTTGTTATGTTGGACCTGGATTGGCCTGAATGAAGGCAACTAGAAGCCTGTTTAACAAGTTCAAACTGTTACATGGTTATCTGTTCAGTTCGTTTGAGATTGAGGAACCAACAAACCAATCTCATTAGTGTCAACAGCAAAGATGTCATCAATCAGAGCAACAAGGGGATCAATAGCCAACCTGATCTGTTTAGAATGGTGAAAATGTCGTTTTGTTTCCTCTGACCAGTTGTGAACTGTTGTTTTGTCTGATAAGGGGACTGAAAGTTGCCGACATGCTCCTAAATATTTGTTGTTTACATGCCTTTTATAAAGGTAGAAGAACCGTTTTAATGCGGCTCACTTTTATTTTTCGGTTTTAAATTTCTATGGTTGACATTGTAAAAAGCCACATCTTATTTTCCCATTCATTTCAATGGACCTGCTTAAGTTCACATAACTGCCTAATTTTTTTCCGGCCTGGAAAAAAAAAAGCATTGTAGAAATTTTTGTGTTTTGGATAGCACAAATACTATAAAACAGAATAAATTGTGGCTGAATTTTTTTTCTTGGATAACATTTTTAGCAAAAAATAAAAGCTTTACTTCCATTATACCAAATTTAGTTTTGTCCCCCACACAAAGCCACACACACACATACACACACAATTGTAATGCAATTGAAGCTGTTCTGTTTTAACTAGAAAATATTTATAGGAAGGTTTGAACTTTGAGAGTGTTTAAAAACAATGTTAAAACTCAGTGAAACACAACGGATTCTGAAGCAGACAAAATAGTTTGTACAGGATGAAAAAAATCTGGACAACCTGAAACCTCTATATTGGAGAAATTCTTCCTGGTTCAGGACGGTCAGGAGGTGGTAGTTTCTGGGTGCATCTCTGCCTTTCCAGCTGAGTGTCTGCTGCAGGATAATCATGGCTAAAATATTGAAGCAGTGGCATTTTGGAAGCGAGTGGAGCTGAAATTTTGGCAAGATGATGCAGGAGAAGGAGGGAGGGGTGCTTTATTCTTTGCCTGCCCATAGTCGTCTTCCTTCGGCTGCACAGTAAAACCCCTCTTAGTGGGTAGTGCCATCTGGCCAGGGCTCCTGGTGGAGGCGTAACGGGGCCCAAAAAACTCGGGGTCGCGATGCTTTACTGCCCAAGCCTGCTGCCTGCAGATGGCAGCGGGCGTGCCACTGGAAAACGCCAAGGTCGTGGCAGCATGTGGCGCGATGGAGGAGAGAGCTAAATGGCAATGGGGATGGCAGAGGGGGTGAGGATGGTGGAGGATGGAGGCGGGGGAAAGAGGGGAGGAGAGGCACCGCTGGAGCCATGGCAACATCAGGACTGTGCTATGCTACATTAAAAAGCAGCGCTAGCTCGCCATATGGGAGGGCTACTGCTATCAAAGCTAATAGCTATGTTAGCTTAATGCACACGTGCACACACACACATACACACACACACACACACACACACACACAGAGGCAAGCAGGCGTTCAGGCTGATGGTGAGCAAACTTTATGTGTGTGTTTTAGCACACACACGGGTTCTCAGTGAGGTGGCAGCTGGTGGAGAGAAAAGAGTCCCAGTACAAAGGAATTTAATAAGAGAGCAGCTGAATGAGACAGAAACACACACAATCAGAAAGAAATACACAACAAAACACAATGTTACTTATACACACATATAACCGTACACAACTAAGCTGATATACACAACAAAATACAAAACACACAGAAATATGCACAATCCGACTGAAACACACAACAAAACACAGGTTGTGGCACACAGAAATACACACAATTAGAAATGCACAGGGAAAACGTGTGTTATTGAAAAGACACTGACACACACATACTCAGACAGAAACACACAACAGAACACAATGTTACTAGAACACACATTTAACCATACACAAATAAGCTGAAGTACACAACATTACACACTATAGTACTGAATCACACAACAAAACACAATGTTACTAAAATACACATCTGACCATACACAAATACGTAAGCTGAAATACACAACAACACACACTATTTTACTGAAACACACAACAAAAACCAGACTGATACACTTAGATATGAGAACAATAAGAAAGAAAAGCACAACAAAAACGTTTTTAAAAATACTGAAAAAAAACCCAATCAGACTGAAATATACAGAAAAAACACTGAAACAGTGAAGTAAAAGTAACAGGACTAACGTACACAATACTGTTACTTTCACACAGTTCTATAGAAACACCTGCTGAATCAAACACACATGCTGAGACTGAAATAATCACAAAAACATCACTATTAACACATTATTTAGCACAATTTTCTCTGAAACACACTAAATCATACTTTTTCTGAAACAAATCATGGGACGCAGGATGCACGGTGGGACAGTTGGTTTGTACTGTGGGCACAGAGCGAGAAAGTCAGCGTTTGAGCCCCGGTTGAGTAAGGCTTGCAATGCGGGCCTTTCTGTGGGAAGTTTCCATGTTTTCCATGTATATTTGGTTTTTTTCCAGGTTGTCCAGCTTCCTCCCACCCTTCAAAAAACATGTGTTAGGTTGATTGGCCGTTGGAAAATTGCCCCTAAAAATCAGAGTGAGTGGTCGTCTGTCTCTTTATGTGCCCCGTAACAGACTGGCGATCTGTAAGGGTGTACATCACTTTTCAAGTGTAACCACCAGGAACAGGCTCCTGCAACCCCAAGTCGGATAAGTAGTTCAGCAGAAGACTGACTGACTGTAATGGGACACACAAAATGAGACTGAAATACAGAGCAAAAGACACATAACGAGACTGAAATAGACATTAAAATATCCATGTTGCAAGATCATTGAGCCCACATTGTTTCTGAATCACACACTGGAACACATACTGTTACTGCTTTACATAAAAGAACACAATGTTACTGAAACACAGTTTTTCCTAAGCACACACTGGAACAAACTGTTACTGGAACACAAATCTGGTATAAAATCCATGCCAGGTCTCTGGATGTGATGCCATAATCAACATTGTCTTTGCCCCTTCTGTACTTCTCTAGGTCTTTGCTCTAACTTTGTTAACAAACAGTTCTCTGGTGCCACCGATTGCTTCAGCATATTTAATTTTTCTTCAGCAACTACTCAGGTATCGCAGTCACTAGCTTACAATTGCAGCGATCGGAAAACTTTGGGCTAATTAGCGAACAGATATGATGGTCTGACGTGAACACAATCTTCCAGGCTATGTTGATAGTTCTGTGGTGAAAACAGATCAACCAAGCTGTATGGTCTGTATCGGCAACAGTTACAGAGTTTGAGAATTTAAAGTCAATGTTTAGAAAGTTTATTTAGAAAAAGTACCTTTTTGCTCTGTTACCGATGGGAAAAGCTTGTTTTTATTCTCTGTTTTCCGTACTAAACTGACTTTTCGGATGCCTTACACACATCACACGCAGTAAAAAAGTAAATGGCTCTCGTTGAGCAAATGAACACCAATACAGCAAAGCCAGGCTGTTTTCCCAGAGTAAAATAACCAGTTTATGCTTCGGGTTAGTTACTTCCACCAACAGTGAGTAGACTTTGGTAACACAATCAGTTCATAATATTAAAGTTTTTTTTTCATTTGCAGATAATCCAAACCCATAAATAGTTTTAACTGTCTACTCAAAATGATTAAACCACAACAAGCAAATTACTTTTGTACCTGCCATATTTACAACTTTTTTTTAAAAACCCAGAGAACATTTATCTCCCTAAGGTCAAACTAGAACAAAAAGTACAACCAGGTTCTTCTTATACTAAGAAGACTACTATTACTTGTAATGTCTCTGGGTGTCTAATCATCTTATGATAGAATCATCCGAATGTTTTCATCCATTGAGTATGCTGGTTACCAGTGAGTGTAATCTAGGTTACCCATTACTAAGCTAAATGTAACTGTACTAACTGGAACTTGTTTACTTGCAGACACATGTAACCAGGATTCCTGTGACTGTTATACTTGGATTTAGGTTACTTTTATTGTAACTGAATAATGTGTTTGCCGGTCGGGTACAGGGTCCTACCCCAAGTGGAGGAGTATAAGTTTCTCTGGGTCTTGTTTTCGAGTGGGGATTGGAGCGGGAGATTGACAGACGGTAGTAGTGTGGCGTCTGCAATAATCAGGACACTGCATCAATCTGTTGTGGTGAAGGATTAGCTGAGGCGAAAAGCAAAGCTCTTGGTTTACCAGTCGATCTACTTTCCTGTTTCACCTACGGTCACGGGCTGTGGTTGGTGACTAGAAGAGCAAGATCACGGATACAAGCGGTCATGAAATGAGCTTTTGCTGCAGTGTGGCTGGCTGCTCACTGGGAGTGAGAAGCTCTGCCATCTGGGAGGATCTCAGAGTAGAGCTGTAGCTCCTCTGGGTCGAGAGAAGCCAGATGCGGTGGTTCTGGCATCTGCTTTGAATGTCTCCCGAACGCCTCACCGGTGACGTGTTTCGGGCACGTCCCACCAGGAGAAGACCCAGAAGCAGGCTGCATCCGCTGGAAGGACTATGTCTCACAGCTGGTTAGAGAACACTCGTAATCTGCCGAGGTAAGCTCGAGGGGGCAGCTGTGTTGAGAGAAGCCTGGGCTTGCCGTCTGAGGCTTTTGCCGTTGCGACCCAGCCCTGGATAAGTGGAAGACAAAGGAACAGAACGGAAGTGGATAATGTTTAACTAGTTAACCTGTATCTAATTTGCCTGTAATATTTTACCTGTAATTGGTTTACCTGAGCATGAATTGCCTCGATTTGTTTGTATTTTGGCAGCTTGTTTTTATTGGGATGTTCTAGAACTTGATTTAGGAATGAGTTTCTTATTGGACTAGACCCAGTTAACCCCATTCCTGTGATTGATAATTTGACTCTGCTAGTGGAACCAGGTGATGATAAATATTTCCTGTTAAAAAATTGCTGCAATCTCATCTGATCATATTGAAGAATTAATATTTATTTGATATTTCATCTCATTGTTCCTTTTTTCTGTTGAAACTCAGAGTATTGAAAAGTTTTCTCGCCTTTAGCGCACCAGGTGAACTTTTCTACTTCTCTCTTTTACTTTGTGTTTCTGAGCATCTCGTCCCCTGATGACCCCCTCCCTCCTCACACTGCACTCCCCATTCTGCCTGCAGCTGAATATGAAAAGTGAAAATTAATTTGGGGGCTTTCATTACATTCACTGTTTGGCCCATTTCCCTGAGTCTGACACACACACACTCATTTGTCCATTTGGGAAGAGGAGGATCTGGATGATCAGGGAGTTGGATTATTAAAACAGAGTTTATCATGTGACCCTGAAGGCTGCTTCATTAATAAACGTTCCCAGACTAGGAGCTGTAATTTAGCTGATGTTGAGTGTGTTTTGTGTCATTTTGTCATCACGCTTGTGTGCAGGACTGTGTTTAAACCCCAACACCGTATGTTTTTCTCTGCCTTTTTTTTTTAACCCCACACGGAATTAAAATCATTTCCCCAGAGAGTAAATGTTCCCAAAAATGTTACATATTTATTTTTTTGTAAATAAATTTTTGAGTCCCTTAGCACCAGTTTAATTTGATCATTTTATATATAGGTTTTTTTCCTTAAGTGTTTTTACCCGTCAAACCCCCTCAAACCCCCCCAAAAAAACATAAAACAAGCTACAGTAAAACTCCACATTCTTATCTATCTGCACATGAGGTGTCTCATGCAGAGGTGTCTACACCCCAAACAGAATCAGGATGTAAAAGCATTATTGATTAGACCACTTCTCACCTACTGGAGTGTCAGATCTGACATACAACCAGGCAGAAATGTTGTCCCGGACAAACAAGCCACCCAGGGTTACCATAGACCAGTCTCTCCAATCAAAACACACCATGGATAACTAATTAAGCTACATCAAGCTGGTCACCATCTAGTGACTGTTACAAATGTACAACACGCAAAAAGTTAACATCCACAATTGTCCTGCCATCTTTCTCTTCCCATGTGTCCGATGAATGATGGGAAGTTCCAACCCCTTGGTTTGAGTTTGGTCCTCAGATTTCTGTGTTTGGAGAGTTGTCCTTCACCCTTAGCCTGTTCCATGAAGTGGACATGCATAACAGGAATGGAGGGAGGTGGGAGAAAGAGGGACAAAGAGAAGGATTCAGGCCGATATTAAGTGAGTTGGATCAGGAGCCTCTGCTTACCGTCTGACTGAGTCTAGACTCTCAGTTTAGACACAAACTTCTTGTTCCAATGTGTTTTGATTTTGGTTTCTAGGGCTTCCAAAACTCATCCAGGTCTGACTGAAGAACAAGTTATTGAATAAATTCATTTGCAGCTTAACCTAATTTTTTATGTCCTATTTTTTTCCACATATGGGGCAACAAGTAATTCGGAGATCATTTTTACGGGATCACTAGAATTGAACCTCCAGCCTTTCAAATGGCTCTTGAGCCACACCTTCCCTCTGTTGTATTTTACTTTTACTCTAAAAGACTGAATATACTATATGCATACATTATTTTATAAGTAGAAATAACTTTTAAAATATTTTCAGACTGATAATAAAATTTTGCCCTAAACTGTTGTTTTTTTTTAAAACAGGTAAAAAGAAAACTGAAAACTGGTTAGAAGTTTGAGACCCGTCAGACATTTTATACTTCAGTGTTTCTGTGTCTTACTGTCGGTTTTGGGCTATACGGATCAAAATTTAGTACTGCTGACCTTCCTGCTCTCTCTGGAGTCTACTTCTGGATCCTTAAACATTCATTCCATCCTATCTTACCCACTACTGCGAGGCATCTAAAGCTTTCTGCTTTTAACGCTTCAAAAAATGTATTTTTCCAGAAATCTTGGGTCTGTTTGTTGCTTCTCCGGCTCTCGGACTCTCACCTCCTCAGGTAAATTGAGTTTTCAAGGTGAACGTCCCATTACAGGAGAAGGTTGACAAATTAATTTGGTGGGTGCCTTGTTGCCGTGTGGGTAGCGATAGTGACCAGCTGTCAATTTGAGAAATGAGGTGTAGCTCGGTGAGCCAGATGGGGGAGAAATTGAACAGCACATTAGCTAATTACTTATGCAAATCACCGTCAGTCGCTGCACCTTAACTTAAGCGTGCAGGATGACACTTGGAGAGGCCGTGGAGAGTTTTAGTTTAGGCTAAAATCCAAATGTATCCACTGGTCATCTGGAGGCAGCCCACTTACGTGGAGGAGCAAAGCTGGGTCAAAGAAAATTCACTGCCACAGCTTCAAAAAGAAAATAGAGATTCTGGATTATTTTTACTTTGGTCTGGCTACTTTAATCAAGTTGTGTGGATCTGAATGAAAGACATTGTGATTGATTCTTCACAGAGAGAATCTGCCTAGCTTTTTCCACTGTGTGTCCTTATTACAACATACGCTTTCTGAAGACGATAATAAAATGTTGAAGCAGTTTGTGATAATAATAATAAAAATAAAAAAAGCTCGCCAGTCTGTCGCCACAATCACAACCACTCACTCCTAGGGCAATTTGGTATTGGCCAATTAACTTCACACATATAGTTTTGGAGAATGAGAGGAAACCCAAATGTACATGGGCAAACTCCACACAAAAAGGCCAGTGATTAAAGCCTTGTCCCACCCGGGACTCAAACCTCAACGTCCTTGCTGTGAGGCCACTGGGCTAACGACTGAGCCACTGAAAAACAAGTCATATATAAAAGCTATTAATTGAACATCAGACCACTTCATATTCGTATTGTCATTTATAACAAAATAAAAAAATAGAAAATATTTTTAGGGGAAGCAAAACTTCATTATTTTTATAGAAGTAAGCTCATCTGCAATTTCAGTCAATTAAGAACAACCTCATTTAAGTCATATAAACTCTAATGAGACTATAATTTTTTTTATTCAAATTAAAATTAAGAACTTGTATTTTCTAAAAAGAGTTTTAGTTCAAAGCTACTGTATGTATCACTTTTTTTACTATGAGTTTGAGCAGAAGTCAGAGGTCAGTGTGCACTCCATTTAGGTGTGGCGTCCTGCCTCTGGGGCTCAGTTTAATTTGTCAGATGAAGACAACCCGAAATATCTGTTTAAGAACAAAGAGTTTTAAATAGCAATGTTTTTGTTAAAAGCCTGGGAACAACATAGAAGGACCCTTTTTTTTATTTAAATTGTAAAAACTGTCTGCTTATTTTTTATGTGTCACTACAGGCTCATGTGGAATCACGAGAAATACTTGCAATAATTTGAAAAGGAATAATTATTTAGGTAAAAATGGATCTCTATAAATGAACTCAAACACTAATAAAAAAAAATAATCCAAAAAGCAAAGACTCTTGATCCTCATGTACACAGGTCCAAATGATTATGCTGATGAGATTTTTCTGTAGATGTTCTAACAGAGTTGGAAGCTTCTAGAGGTCCCTACATTTATTAGTTAGTAGCGCTTTCTGATTAGTGCTTTGTAATGTCATTTTAGCAGCTGCTCTCTTAATCTGGCATATTTGTCTGGCAGAATCCTTCCTCATCATGCATTTTTCTGCACAGCAAAATGTGGGGTCTTAATCAGACAAAAATCTCTTTTAATGTATACGTTTCTGTGAAAAAAAAAAAAGAATGTTTTCATCTGCCCGGTTCTTTCAATCGGCTTCATATCCCCAGTTTTCCAGCAGAAATCAAGAAGTATTGATAAAGATCACATTAATAATCTGGAATAACCTTTACAATTTTTTTCTATAATTGGGCTCATATGACAAAATGATCGTTAGTCAAATCTGGTTTGAGGAATCCCAAAAAATCTCAGATGCAATAAAAACATAACAATACAATAAAATAATCTTGATGGTGCCTAAATATTATTTTTATAATAAGATATAGTTTTAAGACATAATTAGATTTCATTTTTACTAAATTTTGTTCATAACTTATTAATAAAATATACTTCTAATCAAACACAATAATAAAGACAAAAATGACAAAGCAATAAACCAAAAAACAACATAATACAATCAATAATATTTGTTATATACAGTATGTGTCACCATAGTGGTTACAAACCTGTGATAAAAGTCGAGAAGGGGTTAAAAGCTTCCACAGGTTAGAGGTCCACTGTTAATCTAAAAACCTGTCTAGGATTGACTGGAATGTTGAAAACAAGATGACAGAAACTTTCAGCAGAAAAACTGCTGATTTTGCAGGAAAAGCTCCACGTTATTATTTCCTTTCAACTTCTCAAGACATCAGTCATCTGACGTGTGCCTGCAGGTCTGTGAAGGACCAGGAGCCGCAGGTTGGGAAACATCTGCAGAATATTTATACATCAGACTGAAACAGAGAATTTCTTCTTTATTGCTTGTTTGGTGTTTTGGACTTTCGAGGTTGTACTCGCATCATTAAGACTCCTTCATTGACCATCAGGAGCCTCCTGTGTAGCTGCTCCCTCCCCATCTGCAGGCTCACCCTCCTCTACCTCCTCTTCCTCAGCACCCCGGTCCGCAACTCGGTGGCCAGGTGTTCATTTAACGCCTAACGGCAGCTCGGTAAGGACGCCCCTGAGTCAGCTTCACGCCGCTGCCAACCAAGCGAAGACTGCTCTGCCAAAACTCACCCATAAACCCCTCCTCCTCCTCTCCATCCTCTTCTTTCTTCTCCTCCCTTCTTCTTTTGTTTAACCTTGCAGTGATGTCATCTCATCATTTTTTCCTGGTGATAAAAGCAGCAGACGTCCAGCAGCTGGATGCTAACGGCTCCTGTATGGCCGAACGTACGGGAACGAGGATAGGATCACTTTTACTGTAAACATGAGTTTTAATTCAAGTTTCAATCTGAATAAGATGCTGCTTCTGGTTCAGATTTGAATCATTCAGATAGAGGAGTTTTATAACGCCTTTTATCTGGTCAGAAGTTGTTAGATGAGCAGATGTCAGAAATTCATCTTGTTCAAGGTCTTGCATAGGTCATCATGCAACAAGCATGTTTAAACCCCACTCTGTAACCATACCAATGGATCCTGAACCTCAGACCAAGTGGAAAGTCTCAGCTGTGTTTCAGGAAAAATCTTCATGCCAGTTCCAAAAAAAAGTGTGGATAATGAAAGAACAAGTAAAGCTTGAATTGATACATTTCAACTATTTACTCTAAACGACTTCTTCTAAAAAGTTTATGGCTAATTTATTTATCTTGCTTCTGCTCATTCCAAGTATGGCCACAGGTTTATGATTTATTGTAAATAAAACACTAGATAATAAGATTTGTGCATCACCGCATTATGAAAGGGACAGATTATTTAACTGTATAATTTCAACAATTTTAGTGCTAATGTTAACTATTTTTATGTTTTTCTAACTAATGAAATGTTCCAACAGCTTTTAATCCTTCATGTTGCTGCTGCATGTCACAACAAAAGCATACAATCTGTGTTAATTTTTGATTAAATCCTATTTATGGCTGAGAAAGTAAAGCTGAAGGAGGACACACCTGATCCCACTCCATATCACATTATAACCACACGTTACATGAACACACACAAATACATATTAAATATACATTACATATGTTTGTATCTATCCGGTAAAGATTTGACCATAGTTGATGGAAAAAAAACAGGATTCAGTTCCTGTTGGAGCTTAGACTGTGGAGACATCTCTGAGAGCTCCTCTGTATGTGGACACAGTCGCTTCCCATGTTTCCTTTCCCAGCATGCACAGTGTTCCCTCCCTGGGCTCTCCAGTGAGGCTTAGTGTTTTGTACGTGAACCGTCTTCCTAATCACACCTCGCTAATCCCAGCTGTCAAACCAAACCTGACGGTCCAATCAAAGCCAGCCGCTGCATGGACACCCGTTAATGAGCTCATGGAGGGCCGCCGCTGGAGGATGATGGGAAATAAAAAGAGACAAAGTCAGAACTGGATCTTCTTGTTCCTCCTCTTGAGATTTGATGTCCGTTAAAATCGAGGAGAGCCGAGGGCAGCGGGGCACCTGGTTCAGATCCAGGTGTGTGTGAAGGAAGTAATGGACTGCTGTGTGTGTTTGTGTGTGCAACATTGATCCATCGATCGGTGTCGGTGTGGCCCCCCGAGCGCCGGCAGGCTTAACTGTTGTTACTGCTGTGGCTGTTTAGCCGTCAATCATTAATTAATGCACTCGCAGTGTGAGCTCTCCCCACCTGTCAGTCCCACACACACACGCACACACACAGCTGTGAGTGATAGCCACTCAGAGCGTTTGATTCCTGCCTGTTGACGGTAATGAAGTGGGAGCTGAGGGTTCGACTGCAGCTCTGACTCTTTAAATCTGCAGCCTTTGATTTCCTCTGCGTCTCAGTGTGTTCAAACACACACACATTCACGCTGAGTGCGATCGGAGTTTCAAAGTGCTCTGCTTGTGTGTGTACACCAACGAATCTGCTCCACATTCATTCAGAAAAGCTTAAATGTGACCAAAGGTGATGAGATCCAGTAGGTAGAGACGCATCACCTTGTTCTCAGTTGCCATGGATATTCTTGTCCGAGATCTTCAGAAACAAAACATCTCATGAGGCAATCGCTCCAAGCAGATTTATCTCATCATTTTTTCTAATAACTTAGTTAATTTTACCATAATGTGCTCAAAGCAGTGTTGTAAAACTATTTTTTTTTTTTAAATGTATTTGCTTCTGAGTCCGGTTCGGCTTTGTCTTCAGCACATCACTGAACAGGAAGCTCCCAGTTCTGCTTCATGTCACAGATCACTTCAGCGCGCCTGTCAAGCCTCCACTCTGTGAACCTCCTCATGTTTCTGGTTCTCATAGATCCTCGCCATCTTTTTCTTTCCCACTCAGTTATAAACACTGATGTATGTGTTGGTGTTACATGTTGAGTTCTCAGCTGTTCTCAGTTTTCCCCCCAGTCGTGCACCAACTTGTTTTTCTGTAAAGTGTTGCTGCTCCAGTTTTCTGCAGGAAGAGGTCGCAGCAGGCGCCTTCCAGCTTTTTCTCAGGGGAGCTTTTTCAGCGCTGCACCGCTATGCAGATTAGTTCTGACCTTGTGACAACCCACTCCAGTTCTCCACCTGCAGCTCTACTTCCAGGCTGCGACCTGCAGCTCCTGGTCCAGTCGCAGCAGGTTTCCACTTGCTTGAGTTCAGTTGGGGTCCACATCAGCAGCAGGAGTTGGTTAAAAAATGGGTCCAAACTTAAAAAATCCTTCACAGCTTGTTTAAAAACCCTGCATGAGAAATGTGTGCTTTCATTCACTTCCTGTTTGCCCTCCAACTTCCTCCTTAGTCCAGTTGTCCACTGTAATACTGCCAGCTCGACCTGCTGCATGAACTTGATTTTCTGCTGGGGAAACTTCTCAGAGGTTCTGATCAGAACAGAACAATGATAGTAGGAATGTCCATTCGTCCCCTCCGACCTTCTGATCTCTTCCTGCTGGTCATTTCCCACTGTGGTAGGATAACTACAAGCAGCTGGGAAGCCACTTCCTGCAGGATGTGATTCCAGAAGCAGAATGTGACCAATGATCTCTCATCAAGTTTTTGTTTGAGAACGAAACAAATGTAGGACCATCCAATCTGACTATTATTCATCTTCTTTTCCACCAAAAAAGCAATTGGATCAAAAGAAGGTTTAATAAATCTGTCTATCCAGGAATGGCCAAACAGATAATCTGGAACTGAGCTTCATTCGATCATGTGTGTTTCCATATTCTGAGCCTCATGTTTGCTGATTCAGTAAAAGTTAAACCACAATTGTTCAGGATTGTCAAATATCCAGCAGTATCCAATTAGATCCTGATTTTTACGAGAAAATTGAAGTTTACTAAATAAAAACAAAATACTTTTTTTTCTACTGAAATATACTGTATATATATATTTTACATCGAATTGCTCCCTTAAAATCTAGTTTATCAAACTTTTGGGAAGCTTTATTTTAGTCAGTCACCTTCTTAACCGTCTATCTTCTTCAGGGTTGTGGGGGGTGTTTGAGGTGAGGGGCAGGGTACATCCCGAACAGGTCGCCAGTCTGTCGCGGGGCCACACACACAACCTTACTCATTACTAGCGGCAGTCACGTAGTAGCCAATCAACCCTAGCATGCATGTTTTTGGAGGGTGGCAGGAAACCGTAGTACCTGGAGAAAACCCACAAATACATGGGGAGAACATGCAAACTCCACACAAAAAGGCCAGTGTTCCAAGCCTCGTCCCCAACCGGGACTCAAACCCACAATCTTTTTGCTGTGCGGCCACTGTGCTACCCACTGCGCCACCGTGCAGCCCTAGCTTTATTTTAATTGTAGAATTTTTATCTAATCAATACCATTTTTTGTTGTCTGGGGTTATTAGCACTGATTTTTGAATTATAAAAGGATTAAAAGCAGTCGTCAGCATAGACTCAAATTCACTTCCTGTGACAACAGGAAATAAAGTTAGTGTTTCTTGCTGAGAAAGTTAATCATTGTGTTGTATTTATTTTGTTTAGATTTTAGTTTCATGTTGTTTACGTGTTCTCTGAAAGCTGGTGAAGTGGTTTGAGATGTAGAAGATTTAAGTTGGACACTCTGAGGTCAGCAGCTTCCAAAGGTTTTATGAGCCGTGATGAGCAGCTTCCGGCCGCCATCGTCACCACACATGGTCTCTATTTAGATAGGGTGAGGTGGGTGGAGGAGAGAGAGTGAAAGCTAGAGAAAAGGAAGTGGATGATGTGAGTTTCTCTTGGGAAACCTTGTTTCCTGCAGCTGTGGACAGATGTTACCCCTACACTCAGATCCTGACCTGTTCACCTTTACATAAAGCATTCAGCTACAGTGGGGGCAGAGTTTCATGCCTGAAAGAAGCAGATTGGAAAAGAAGTTTGAAGTCTTTTCACACCCCAGTAAAAGAAAGAAACAAATTTACAATGAATGTTTAAACCCCCAACTTAAATCTCACGGGTAGAATCTAAGTCGGGATGATTACAAACCAGACTGCTTGTACATCTGATGCTAATCCATAAAAGAAAATTGTAGGGTCCTCAGCCAATCGGAGTGGGACATAATCCAATCAAAAAGAAACAGAAAAAGTGTGGGAGAAGAAGTTGTCCTAGACCAAGTGTATTACAGCAAAACCCGAGGAGGAAAATCAACTTTTTGTTGTAAGTAATCTTATTCTGACAGCCTTTCAGCTCAAAATCTATGAAAGAAATGCCTCATGAAGCATTTTGAAGTACCATCTTTATTTAGTAAGCACTTTAAAACTTTACAACCAGTCAACGTGTTCTAAATAAGTAGATAGATACATGGATGTCTCTCACTCCCTTCTGGTTTTATTAACATTAAGATATGGAACATCAGACCTCTGTGTGCCATTTGGACGGCACCATCGTCCACATACTTTAAAAAGTCTCATGCTTTCTCTGCTGCAGCTCTTGGGACACTTCCTGGGTTTAAGATGAATGTTTAGGATTTTAAATCTTAAAAAAACCCTACTTTCTGAGGTATTTTCTTTAAAAAGCCCCAATCCATAAAATCAGTGGGGGACAGACCTGGAGGTCAGGGAGGTACAGCAGAGTGTGTGAACGAAGTGATAAAACTTAGAGAAGTCAAGCATTGGATGTCAAAATATGGTTGAACAGAGCCTAGTTGTTTGCTAATGGTGTAAAAAAGAAGACTTTATGCTTTTACTCCATATTTTTCTCCAAAAATAAATTGAAATGAATCAAGTTTCCGTACAAAAAAATCTCTGCATTCATTTTTATAAGACAGATGTGAAAGTATCTTTTCTATTTTTTTTTTATCCATTTGTGGGCATATGTTGACACTTAAATAATGGAGGACTTTTTCCACTTTTAAGAAGTCAACCCAGAGCCAGGTTCATTTTACGAATGTGCTGTTTATGAAACATGAGGATAATGTAAGATTGGTGAGTGGGTCCAAGGGGTTTCTGTGCTCTAGCTGATGATGGTAAAATGTTTAAGTGCACAGGATGATCAGGATGTACAAACACAGTGGGTTCGAGAGTGGATCTTTTTTTTTTTTCTCTGAAATGTCTCAGTTTCATTTTCAAACATGTCCAAGTAGAAATTTGTTCAAGTGTGTTTGGAAAGATATCCGAGAGTTTAAAAAGAGAAATTTGGAGAAACAATTCTGCTTTTGAATCGACACAATTGTCAAGATTCCAGCAATTACCAATTTTAAACCACAAAGGCTACTTTATACGTTATTATTTTTTACTATTTAATCCGTTTCCATCCATGTTCAATAGTTTAGAGAGGCTGGTCAAGTGGTAAAGCTCCAGTAAATAAAACTTCATGTCTACTTACACTAATGATGTAAAATTCTTCTCTGTTCTGGTTTGGTTTTTAATAGACCCTTGTAGATCGTAATGGGTTGATTTGGAAAGCCAGACCACATCGTGGCGCTTGCTTCAGATGTTAAAAAGATGATTCTTAAAAAAACAAAAACAACCCTTTTTCTTACAAGTCGCTTTTTCTGTTTGTTGTGGAGCTGCTGATGAGATGAAGACCGGACAGGTTCATTAATCTCTTTTAAAGCTCAGGTGCATTGAAACAACCTCATTTTGGATCAGTATTTACTTCTGTTTCTTAACGTTCTGCTGATGCGTCTTTCTGCCCGTTTCCAGAAATAATTTTCCATCTTTATTCAGTGAGTGGTCCAGGAGGAATTGGACCTGTGCTTTCTGACTGTGAGTTATTACCTGCTGACAGCTGCCTGCAGCCTGACTGACGGCTCCATATTTAAACACTTTTATGTAAATTATATCCTAATTAACCTCTAAAACACTTTTACATCAACTGGATAGAAGCAGTTAGATGTCTTGTGGTCCAGCTTGGATCTGGTCTAGTCCAGTTGAGCTGGATGTTCTTTCCTTTGGTTGTGCCACCTTGTTTTGGGCGAATGTTAAAAGGACATGCGTCTGGACCTCAAAATGCGGTTGAACATTGTCTGGACGCCTTTGCAGTCAACTTTTCCCTAAATCTGACTCATTCAAGAAAAACAAGAAAAGATGTTTAAAAAAAAAAAAAAATCAACTTTTGACCTAATAACAGTGAGTCTAGAGTTGTCACGTTAGTTTATGAAAGAAGGGTTCAGGTAAGAATTCTTACCGAAGTTGAGCAAAGCGCATAAATTAAGACACTTCCTGCTTACGCTAGAATGTGGGAGTGACAAACAACAAAATCTGTAGCCAAAAACAACCTTGAACTCAAACAGTATTGAATTATAGATGGAAGAGTTCGCATATCTCTAAAACTTGCATGATTGAAATGATAAATCATTTCAGGTATGTTATTGATGTGTGAATAACATTTAAATATGGAAGAAACATTCAAAAAATTTGGTTTTGCATAAAACATCGCCTTTAACCCTTTATAGGGTCAAGCGGCCGGGAGCAACCACACCAATTATTGAGGAAAACATCTGAAAGCGTCCTTGGCAACTAATGATAGAAAACAAGATAATATCAAATTATTCGGTTCTCATCCGGTTTGTTGTTAGTTTGAAAGCATGTCTGCCCGAAACGGAACGTGATAAACGTTCCGGTTCCATTCTGGTTCCGGTTCCATTCCGGTTCCATTCCGGTTCCATTCCGGTTCAGTTCCGTCATCTTCCGCTTGTTCCGGGGTCGGGTCGCGGGGCAACCCCAAACGGGTAAAAAACGTGTGCCTTTTAAAGGGTTATGTGATGAGGTCTTCCAGCACGTCACAGTGCTGGCTTAATTGGTCAATCTTTAATTAATCTTTTTCCATCTCTCTTGGAAGTGAGGTTGTGCTAACACCTCACAAAAGCGGAGTGTGGAGGAATCCCAGCAGTGGAGCATCTAGAGTTCGGCTCCAGCATCCAGCCTCGGGTTTGTTCTGACAGCTTCCACTTAAAGAGGGAAGTGTTGGCTTTTACCTGCCGGCTGCAGGTTTCAGATGAACTTCAAACAGAAAGTGTAATTTTGTGGAAATAATGTTCAGCTTGAGGAACAGAGTCGTCCTCTCCACGGCAGCTTTTATCTCCTGGAAGAAGAGAATGAAGCTGATCTGGGAGCAGATGTGGGACTCAGAGCTCCTCTGATATTAAAACAACTCCATTGTGTAGAAGTGGTTCTGAGAAAAAGGCTTACAAATTTAATGACACTTATTATCTCAGGACTACAAATCTGCTTTGTAGTCTTTCCCTGCTGTACACCTCCTCCTCTACCTCGTCCTCCTGCTTGTCAAACGTGTTGAAGTCTTCAGGTTGTTCCAGAAGCTCATTAATGCTCATTTCCACTGAGAAAAGCAAGAGAACTTTAGTTTTTAATTACACTGTATGTGCATTGCACAGAAATAAGTCACATCCATGTTTAAAGCCTAATGTCATTTTTCTAAAATGTCCTATTTGTTACTTGTGAAGAATGAAATTAAAAAGCATAGTTTGTAAATGACAAGTTTAACTACAAAGTAAGATAAAAAAAGATGAGAAGGAAGCAGAGATGAAATAGCCACTTTTTTCCCTTTTTTTTTAACTGTACTATATTCATCTCTCGTAGTGACATTACTTTTGCTGCATAACACCACAGCAGACAGCATGACGGCACCAATGATGGGAGCAAATAGGAGTTAGGTGTCTTCTCCAACGGCTATTGGGCATGGGCCCTGTGAGAATCAAACCGGCTTCTCCCAGTCCAAAGATGGACATGGTATCCACCGATTGGAGGATAGCTATCCACCAATTTTTAAAAATTGTTCCTAAGATAACATTTATGTTGCTTTTCTTACATTCTAACATTTTTAAACTAGGTAGTGAAGAGGTTTTTTTTTATTTTTTCTGCTAACACAGAAAGTCAGAGTCAGAACTGCTGTCCAGTACGTACTCTCCTCTTTCTCAGCCACACCGTTGTAACGCTGTAGAAAAGTAATCTTCTCCACTTTGTTGGAAACTTCATGGAATAGATTAAATTATGGCTGGGGAATGCTAATCCATTCCCATCACAGAACATGATTCAGTCCTTGTTGATCTCAAATGAGGACCAGGTACATATGCATCATTTCACCTATTAAGAAGGGTCCGATGTATCATCTTGGACTATAATGTAGAGGCTGAAATTCCAACTGTTATCCTGCTAAATGTGCTTCATGCTGCTTTAGTGGATGATGGTTTGAATGGATCTGAGAGATCAGAAAAAGTAAACATGGTTGAATAAAAATCCATATGTAAAATAATAAGACCAA
This sequence comes from Neostethus bicornis, assembly GCA_902685375.1. Classification (NCBI taxonomy): domain Eukaryota; kingdom Metazoa; phylum Chordata; class Actinopteri; order Atheriniformes; family Phallostethidae; genus Neostethus; species Neostethus bicornis. The sequence continues at coordinate 3,540,711 of CACRXE010000076.1, read as the reverse complement.
ACATAAAATTTTCAGGGTTTGTCACTCAGCTGATTCCTGTTCTGTGTTTACACTCCTCAGATTGTTTGCTGATCTTTGGTTTCAGATACTCTGTGCTAAAAGCCCTCAACAAACCGTCACAGTGAGCGTGTGTGTGTGCAGGTGGTTGAGGTGCGTCTGCTTCATACTGTGTAACACTTCTGCCCTCTGTTTGCGCTGACGGTGCAGTGTCACGGTGGCGGCTGGCAGCCAAAAGAGCTGCGAAAACAACAAAAAGGACAAAAAAAGAAAAGCAGAAACACTTCATCTCCAGCCGCGAATCAAAGCGGAGGCCATGACGAGACCCGAAACAAAAAACAGAAGAGATTGACACGGGCCATGCAGCACTCGACAAGCCTCATCGTAGCGTTTGTTCAGCAAAATTAAACACTCAGGACTGTTTTCACCTGCTCAGGCAGGCAGCCGCACATATGGCCCACAAGTTAAAAATAAAGACAATGTGCATACATTTGCATACATAATGCAGAGCGACCCCCATTTAATATGCAAATTCCCTGAAATATTACTGAACACCTTCTGTTCCCAGAGAATACATTTGAATTTGCAATTAGAATTATCCTGTATAATTAATGAAAAGCGTCAATTTTTGGCTCCTTGCTAATTTGATTAAACATGTTGATGAGGCGTTTAGAGGCACCGCTGGATTGCAGGAGAAAACAGATACGGGATCTAGTGATCAGCTGTCCTCCGGCAGGTCAAAGCCATGTCGGATGTGTGTGTGTATTGGCAACAAATGGTCAACAGTGTTTGTTTTCCATCACCATCCACTTTTTTTTTTTTACTTCATTGCTGTCTGTGTGAAGAGAAAGGTTATTTTTTAATGGGAAACGGGATGTCAGGAGATCTTTGATGATGTCACACCTGCAGTTTTCCTCTGCAGGTCAGATGGTTCCTTGTACTCCCCCTGATGAATATTAATAATATTTGTAATATGATTCCCCAATGACCGAAGACTGTTTGTATAACAGGGATCAGATTATTATAGTCTGTAGTCCTGCAGGGCCTCTCTGAAAGTGCGCGCACAACCTCTGTTAGAAGAGTAAAACACATTATTTAGCTTATTTAACACCACAAACAATTGGATGATAGTTCCTTTTTAACCAGCTGTGATAGGCTCTGACATCTCGGCGACCCTAACTGGGATAAACGGTTTAGAAAATGACTGACTGACTACTTTTTTTGTAATTTATTAAACAGCAGCTGGTTGATGCTAATGACCCACTTTTTAAGGAATACAATAGCTAGAGTTCGGCCTCACTAACAGTCCCATCTCATGCGAAATAATTTGCCATTGTATCTTATGCACTGTACAACCACAATTTATGTTTTAGAACTCCCACTGCACAATAGTTGAAATCATGAAATCTCTCTGATTTATAGAACTTTATTACAGACCAGGAAGTGAGAACATTTGATTCTCACTCCTCCCCATGGCCGTGCTGAGAAAACAGACCATGTTCCTGAGTTGTGAGGAAGTATTTAAAAGTAAATCGTTTATCTTCCGCCAACTCACAACGGAGCAGTTTGAAGCAGGAAGGAGCAGGAGGAGCAGGAGGCAGGGTAGTGTGAAATGTTTCCTCCTTGTTACGTAAAAAGTGTCATCAACGTGGCTAACATGTCACTTCTATAGCAGGTACGTTGTCACGAAGGAGGCGGCGTGAATACCGATATAATCTGAATCATTCTAAAAACTATGTCGCTGACAAATACAAGGCTCAGGTACCTTTCAACATTAACTTCACATTTATTATCAATAACTATTCCCAGCACTAACTGCTGTGTATTCTTGTGAGAGGAAAAAAGCCAGGAACAGAACCCAACCTTCCTGCCATGCTTAAGTCTGGTGAATCCTACGTGTGTAACTGTAAACTATACTTGGAAATTCCTTCCAAATGAGATGGAGTTTAGTGTTACTGTGATAAACCTGGACACCAAAACATGCACGCATTCCTTCCTGAAATGAGCCCCGGCATATTATTTATTTTTCAAATTTGCATTGCCCCTCAGATGATTGGACGCTGTCAGCTGTGAGTGATTTCCTCATTAATACTTACATCCGACTGGAAATATGAAAACATGGATGTCAACTTCAAGCTGTGTCTCTTTCTGCTGTTTGAGTAAAGTACATCCAGGAGCATAAATAAGTAAATAAATTAGAGTTTGGACGTGTGACATGATTAAGATTTAAATCTGGAGCTGAACTGAGGTCAGGTTTTATAGCAAGTTATAGAAATTTGTTGTTTATGGTTGTTTCTATTTTCTGTACCGTGGACAATCTAGCTGACATCCTAATTTTAAACCTGTCCTGGGTAAGCTGGTTTGTATCTACAGTACCTGTTATATGATAATCAATAATATCAATTCAGTCATGTTTCTTTTCAACAAATGACTCGTTCATTTTTGTAACTTTCTGAGGAGCTCTGCTATCTCCTGTTTTGATACTTCACACGGAGAAGAAGTAGGTCCACGTCCTCTCTGAAAGCAGACGTTCAAAAACCCGTAGGACAAGCCCATTCTGCCCTTGTTTCCTCCTCTGAAAGCTCGCCTCGGCTGGCCTAGAGCGGCCCAAGGTCAGGCCAGATGGTGCGGCTGGTTCACCTTGCTGCTGACCGCTGGTCCCAGCGCAGCAGACTGAAGCCTCGGCCAAACAGATGGAAAATAGCAGCAAGCTTTAAAACCCTGAAACGTGCAGAGATTCAGCAGATGATAAACCCTTCTCCAACAACAACAACAAAAAAAAAATAATTCCACGAGCTGTTTGTGCCAATTAGGTGAATGTGTATTTTTTTTTTTTTTTTTTTATGAGTATTTAATTTAGCCGCTCCGTCCAATGTGCTTTTAGTGTCAACTTCAAAGCTGAGTAAATTACATTCGCTTTGTAAGGCTTGCATCATTATTCCTGCTCTTTATCAGCAGCCAATCAGCAGCCTGAAAATGTGTTTACATCCCTTATATAAACTTTCTTATTAATATTAACCTAACAAAGTTCATACTTTAGATTCTTTATTTTCCTGAACATGTTTTTCTTATGTTTCAACCTGTGTTCATTTTTAGTGTACAGTTGCAATAATGATTTTAACTTTTTTTTCTTAAAAATGCAACGGGAGATTGTTTCTTGATAATATTTTATTGTTGTCTAAAGAGAAGATCAAAGAATATAATTCGAGTTTGTTTAAAGATATTTAAAGAACAGAAATAACTTTTTAACAAACATATATCTTGGCCTTTTTTTTCCCAGTGATTACCAAATTGATGCCAGACTTTCTAGAAGTAGTGCAGAAAAAGCCCCATCCGGCCAAGAAAAATATTCTAGGTTTGCTCTCTTAAAGATCAATTAATGATTTATCTATAAATAGTTTTCAATTAGCAGTAAATTTAACAACAAAGAGAAAAACAAGAAAATATTACAAAGTGGATTTTTTTTTAAAAATGAACCAGTAAGACACAGACCTTTTTGACCAAATAGAGTTTGACCCGAAAATTTAAACTCGTAAAATCATTCTAAGTTTAGATGAAGACTTTTGTCTGTAAACAAACTGTTTAATGTTTTTCTCATCCTCATGTTTATAAGAAAATTATGTTGTTGGAAGGAGAAAATTGGCATTGCGGACGAGGATCATTTGATAAATCCTAGTCAATTTAATGTACTTTTATCGGAGCGAATGTCTCAAAGTAAACTGAATATATATTGTTCCGTTTTCTTCGTCATCGTCTGCTTATCAGGAGCTGGGTTGCGGAGGCAACAGCCTCAGATGGGAACCCAAGCTTCTCTCACCCTAGCTGCACCCCAGCTCACCCGGGAGGATCCTGAGGTGTTCTCGGGTAGCTGTGAGACATAGTCTCTCCAGCGAGTCTGGAGTCTGCCTCTGGGTCTCCTCCCGGTGGGACATGTCCGAAACACCTCATCAGCAAAATTTGGGAGGCATCTGAACCAGATGTCCAAACCACCCAACTGACTTCTCTCGATCCAGAGGAGCAACGGTTCTACTCCAAGCTCCACATGGATGGCAGAGCTCCTCACCCAAAAATAAGCCAAAAAACTACAAAAAGTAATCATCAGTGAATTGTCTTGGATGCAATTTATAAGTAATACCAGAATATAAGTACTGCGGCAATTAAAGCATATGGAATACATATAAGCAAACAGGTAACTCACAAAAACAAACTTTAGGGAAAGACACTGCTTTCATTGTCATTGCAGAACATTGTCATTGTAGAAATGGAAAAAAAAGGTTAATCACTTTTCATTTACTTTATATATAATTATTGATGGGCTTGTAACAGTGGTATCAGACCCCCATTCATATCTGAAGAAAGTAAACGATGCACCGACTGAGGGACTGTTTAGATGTTTAGCGCTGATAAAGTTTTCATGACTTGAATTAAAAACGCTCCATAGCTAAAACTCCCGGCTGACTTTCTTCTTGTTTAGCGATTCAGTGTTGATAATTAGTGAGTCTCTGAAATTTCCCGGACCTGTTTATGTGACACTCAGCAACATTTTATCCCCCTTCAGTTTCTGAGCCGAGGCAGCAGCTGGAAAGGTTAAAGTGGCATGAAAAGATATTGAAACGAAATGGTTGGAAGGCAAGCCCCAGGCATTTATTCAAATGGCCGAGGTTTTTTTTTCCTTTTCCCTTAATTTTGGTTCAATAAAGCTGGATGTTCAGCCATCAGCAGTCAGACAGCTAATTAAATACCTCAGCGGCTGTACGAGCTGCATGAAGCCTGCTTGGAATAGTAATGTGTGTAAAGAGAAACGTATGTCAGCCTTATAAGTGAGAGGTAAATCTGTGCTGCTATCTCTGACACCCGATCACATAAACAAAAGGAAGATACTTGTCTTAATAGTCAGCACATCAGGACCATTTCTGACTGGTGGGAAATCGGGATTGAGTGTAAAATGATTGAAGAAACTATACCAGCACTTTTACTTACAAGTTGTCAACAGTTTTGAACTATTTATTAAGTTTTTTAAAATTATTAGCAGCAGACATCATGTTGATGCTGACAAGTTGACATGTTGTGCTGTATAGGTTTGAAAAAAAATTCATATGGCCTGATTTCTAAATCGGTTTCTACCTGCCTTTGTCAGACGAATTAGGACTAAATGTTGGTGTAGAAAATATGAGATTATAACTAAAAACAGGAAGAAAGACCAGGGTGTAATAGCAAAACTAAAGTGAAAAGAACAAGGGACACTTTTCAGAAAAACACAAGAAAATGCATGTATTGACAAAAACTTAAGTTGAAAGGATAATTAAAGAAAGCAAATCTTAAGTTTTGACAACTAACCTTATGCCAGGAGTCATTTAAACAAATTTCTTAGCCAATCAAGGATTGACTTTTAATTAAACATACTAAACATTCCCATAGTTGTAGCTATTATATGTTGTGGATTTGATAAAAATCTTGTTGATACTTACTCAAAACAATTACACATATTCTATGTAGGACAGATATTCAAATTAACTAGCTTAATTTTTTGGCTTTAACTGAGCGGCGGAAAGTTTGAAAGCATGCGGGACAACTCACATTAGAAAACGTTAAAAAAAATAAATAAATAAAATAAAATCAAGATTATTTGAGTGAGTCGAGTGGAATGTTAAAAACTAAGTTATTCCAGGAAGTGTTGTTCACTTCTGGTTTCCTGTTAGTTCAAAAGTGTGTGCGCTCATTCATAGTTAGAAAAGTGAAAAATATTTGCCCGTTAAAGAATAATTATAACCCCAAGAAACGTTCCCTAATGTCTCAGATTAAGCAAAACCATTTGTCATGCTGCTAAGCTATTGAAGTTGTGGGACTGGTGTGTTAAGTTTGCCATCAGATCAATTAAAGTCAGTTTTTATAAGCATGTGAATAAAAACACGTCGAACACCCAGGATGAACTGGGGACCTGGTTTACTTTGCTGTTTACCTGCAAGGAACTGAAAAAGACCTCGTGAAGAAACACTAAATGAATGAAACGCAAAGATAATGAAGAATAGAAAGTAAAATACAAACTGTACGCAAATGAAACAAAGTTGTCAAAAATGTAAACCAAAACTATCAGATTATGCGATATATAATGACAAACGGGTTAGAATCATAGCAGCAGTGGCTGTGTGAACCTGGGATCTCTATCATTTCAAGCAGGGCATCCTCTCTAAGGCATCCACAATTAGATGTTACTTCTCTACAACATACGCATATGTACACACTGGCACACATTTGCACACCATGCACCTTTGTTAGATATTATGGTCTTTATTTCACCTGCTGCTGTAAAATTACAGTGCATCTCCAATCTCACATTTTGTTTTTCGTAAAGATAAAGCATTTTTTATTTACAATTAAACTTCTATTTTTATTTTCTCATCAGCAGACATTTTCTCTTATTTAAAACTTCCCACCTTGTAGTAGAAGATATATCACATTAAAAGTTATGCAGATTAAACTACTGATAATATTCTGATGTAAATATGTTATGAAATAAAAAATGTGTCCGTTTCTTTTTATTCCAGGTAACCTCCATGTACTCTTTATCCCAATTATTAAAGGTCAATCTTGCTCAGTGTTTTTTTTTTCTTTACCATTTTAAAAACATCTTTCCCTTCAGTTTTATAATTCATTTAACGATTTCAGCTCACGCCTGCCTGAGCAGTAAATTCTTAACATGAACAACATGATTTAATCATTTCCCGGCGGTGAAACCAAACATACACTGTAACGATTTTAATTAATATTTTACATTAGTGAAACATGTTTTCTTCCTGTTTCTTTTGTCATTTTCAGCACATTCGGTCATATTTTGGCTCTTATTTTATACTGTTTTAATTTCTTTCTGCCGCCACTTTGCATCTCATTCTCATCATTCATCATGCTTCGTTTCAGATCTTTATGGACTTGTTTTATGTTTTTAGTGACTACATCGAGATGACTAACGATTATCCTTTGCCCAGTGTGTTTTTAGCAATGTTTCTATGTGGAAGCATCAGAAGTGTGCCAGGTAGTCATTATGCTTTACAGGTGTGCTGAAGGTCGGCTTTGGTCTGAAAAGTCTCTGAAGGCCTAGCTGCTGTGATCCCATCACTAAGTGATCTACAGCGCTGGTCGTACCAGATGTTGTGTGTCCCTTTGAGGTTTTGTTATTATTTCCCATCTTGTTGTGCGTTTTCCCATCTGTTCTCCATATTTCTTTTTTGGGGAGTATGTTTTTTATTTAACTTTTGTTTAAAAGATATAATTAAATTATGTAATTTATGTACGGACTTGGCCTTGGTGTCCTCCAGGGCTTTAGACCTGTGCTCCTTAGGCTTGTTTTGTAATACAGATAAAATTTGAAAGTGTTGCTTTGCTTGTTTGCAGCTCTGCATAATGAGGGCAAACAGGAAGAGGTAGACGAGGGTTGTTAGGTCACAACCAAGTCTATAGGTCATGAACTCATTGAGCTGTTACGTCTGAAAATGATGTTGGTCTGTTTTCCCTGCAGATTGCCCTCACTCCAGCTTTTCACATCCCTCCTTCTTGTTGTGAGAGTTTGTGTTGTTTTGATAATGTGCTCTTTGATATTCAGAGGTCTGACCCTGATTTTCAGCGGCTTTAACAAGAGCTCTGCTACTAAATTCATCTGCCTGGCATCGGCCGCCGACGTGCTTTTCAGTCAGGGAATATTTAAGGAAGTACATGCCAGTCCTCAGGTGTGTGAAATGTCAAACTTTTCAGGAAAAAAAGTCCAGTTTTTTCTTTTTTTTTTTTTTACATTTATTTTAGCTTCAGGCAGTTTGAGTTGATCTGGTGGGTTTTAGGAGGATTTCATCAGGCTGGAAGCTGAAGGATCTTTATGTCCTGAGAGAATAAAAAAAATCCTTCAGTTCAGCATGAAAAACCCACAACGCGGCTGCTATGAAGATTTCTCATGACAGCAGTGAAATCACAGCTTCCGCAGGGCTTAAAACACAAAACTGCAATTTATTACAGCTAAAAAGAAAATAAATAAAATCCATCTGATTAACTCAAATGATGTGTTCGGTATTTGTAGTTTAAAAGCAGAAACTTTTCTTTCTCTCTAAGTATTGATGAGAGTTTTATTTTAAAAAGCATTAAATGGAAATCAGATGTTATTGACCTTTAACCTTGAAAACACCTTGAGGTCCAGAATTGATATATTCAGATTAACGAGGCATTTATCCTTTTATTTAACCGTATTTACCAGGATCACATCCTGAAATTTATTCTAAGAAATTTAAAACCCCAAAAAAACCAAACTAAACTTTTTTTATTCTTTCGCTCTGAAAGTCTAGGATAAGTAAAAAAAAAAAAAAAGAAGCAAAGTGGCAATTTAATGTGTCTGATGCTTTTTTTTTTTTATCAGATTAGCAAAGTTGATCATTTCAGCTATAAAAATGGCCATTCTCTTGAGAAAAGGAAATGGATTAACATGCACTCTGACAGCTGTGGATAACTCCTCTGCTTTAAACCACTAACATTTCAGCTGAATTAAGCAAACATTAGCATAGCCGTGTTTTGCCCCTGGAACTCCCTGGAAGAACCTTGGAGGTGGCCTAGTGTGGGAAGAAATCTAGTTTAATAAGCCCCAATTATCTCAGCATATTTAACAAGACAAAGTGCAGGTAAATGTTTAAATCTGCAGAGTATTTTTTATTTTTTTACCGGGCTGATATATCGGTTTGCTGCCCAGAGGGAGACCACTGTTTCCAGAGTCCTTCCAATGTTTTCCAGATTATTTTCATGTTGTTTTTCAGATTTCTTTCCTGGGCTTCTTTTTATTGCTGCTATCTTTCTCTGCGCTGTCTCCAAGGCTTCTCCGTCCTAATCTCTAGGCTTCTATGTTGTTCCCAGGATTCTCCTTGGTTGTTTCCAGGTTATTTCAGATTGTTAGCAGGCTATCCCTGTGCTCTTCCACACTGGCCGTGAAAGTCTCCTGGTGGTTTGTGTGGCGGCAGCTGGTGGCCTCATGCTGTCTCTGAATCACAATATGCTGCCAAGCTGTCCACATGCAGTCTACACTCCACCAGTGCAACTCACATCATCCCCCTGGGGTTACAGGTCTTCTGTGTGGTTTTTGCTTTGTTCACTAGTTTGGTGTTTTTATGCTGAAAGACTGAAACTTGGAGAAAACAGGTTGAATTTGATGCATCTCAGGAAATTCTGGTTCTTCTTTCTCTCTGGTCCGATTCACAGATACTAATTTATTTTTAAATGGATTCTTTGTTTCAATTAATCAGGCGCTTAATTTTTAAAGTTTCTTTCAATATAACGAACTTCATCATAGAGCAAATTTGAAAATTTACATCATGTTTACTTTAATTTTCAATTTAGAAGAGCAGCTTTAGCAACAGACTCCTGCAACCCTGCTGCTCAAAGGAACGTTACAGAAAATCATATTTACCATTCTCCATCAAACTATTTAACTTTTCAATTTCAAACTAGTAATTACCTGCCATTCACAACAATAATCAAACAAACAAAAAAGGATATGTTGTATGGCATTGTATGATTGTAGCACTCAAATTTCCCTTTGGGGACAAAAAACGTATCTGAATAATAATGAAACAAAGTTTCATTATTTCATTATTTAAATTTGTAATATTTTATTTTTTATTTATAATCATCTTTTGTTTTTCTTCAATGTTAGTTGTTGTTTTGCAAAATTGAGCAAAGATGTCCTGGTTTTAACGTTAACAATAAATTTAATAAATAATGCAATTAGAAATGTCAAATAATGCTACTTAATACATATTATTTTTCCAATTTTTTTTTTCTGTTTAAAACTTTCCTAAAACAAGCGCTCTGACTAAAAACTTTTCTTTCAGTCTTTAGTCCTATTTTTTTTCTATTTTAATATTAAAAAGTTAATTCAGTCAAAAAGATGAGGTTGTAAGAAATGGAAAGTTCACCAGGAAACATTATAGTTGTTGTTTTATGGTGTATTATTTTATATTTAATACAATAGCGATTACATTTATCATTTTTTTTTTATTTATTTATTTTTTTTTTGTTTATTTTGAATTACTCTATTCATCCCTCACTGGGGAAATTTGTTTGCTGCACTCCTTACACCGCAGCAGGCTGCCCTTCAACGGCGCCAATGGTGGGAGAAGTGGGGGCTAGGTGTCTTCTCCAAGGACCCTAGACGTGCTCTCCGTGGGACGCGAACCCACGACCTTGCGGTCCGCGGGCGAACGCGCTAACCACGCGGCCACCGTCTCCACCAATTTGATGATCGAGACGTTTCGACCTCCATCTGGAAATAATTTTTAATCTAATTTTTCAACCTGTAAGATTGAAAATGATTTCCGGATGGAAGTCAAAACGTCTCGATCAGAAAATACACCATCTAGATGCCTTTTCTGTGATGGATCACTCCTGGACGAATGAGGGATTACACGAATAGCAAGGATGTGTGTCAATGATTAATGTTATGTCATTGTGTGGATTATTCAAAAAATGTAAGTTCATTTTTCTTTTGAATTATTACCCGTAGACCTGGTGTGAAACTCAAACACACACACTTCTGTATTTTGCAACTGACAATGAGCAGATTTTGGATATGAATGGTTGTAAACTGGCATGAATTTGTGGTGAGCAAACTTGTCCGTGTTTGTCATTGTGCTGGTCCACCAGTTTCAGATGGATGAGATCGTCATGGTTTCTGTGACAGATGTTATTCTGACCTGACCCGATCCACCGTGTGTTTTTCTCCACTTTACTCCCTGTCTCTCTCAAGCATATAAAATAATTATGGGATGTTCTGTTGAACCATGTGCTCCAGGAACGCAGTGTGTTTAAACATTCACACACACACAAACACACACGTCTCACCTCCAGCAAGGAGGAAACAAGCAAATGAAAAGAGGAAATATCTCCAGCATGTTGGTGTTCAGACATCTCCGTTGGGTTTCTGTCACAACCAAACATGGCTGACAACTTGCTGTGTTGAACAAAATAATAGATGATCTTCTCAGTGACCGCAGGGCGTTTTGGTTCTACAGCTGCTAGCCCACATCATCATCCTTCCACATCTGTGTGGCTGCTGTGATGTATTTGATCTTTAGTCTTCTTTCGTTACAAACATTTTCTCTCTGGTTTGGTCTGTATAACAGACAACGTCCCAGTCTTGTTCGTTAAGATGCACATGGCTAATCTGAGTTGTTTTACCACAGAAACCATACTGGTTCAGTTTTTTTTTTAAGTGGCTCTGATTAGATCAGAATATTTGCTACACCAACTTCCATTATTGAAATTTTGAGATTTTTTTTGTAGATGTTTTGGGAAATTTATGCAGAGACGACAGCTCAGAGGTAGAACGTTTGCCCTTGGTCTGGAAGTTCTCCAAAAGTTCTCCAGATCAAATCCCACTGAGCTCATGTCTAGGTGTCCTTGTGGAAGACACCCAACCCCCCGTTTCTCCCACCATTGGCGCCGTCCTGGCAGCCTGCTGTGGTGTAATGCAGCACACAAATTTTCCCGTTGAGGAATGAATAAAGTATATATTTTTTCTTCTTTCTTCTTCTGTAGTCCCGGCATGTGCATTGGATATTTTCCATTGGTGGATTATCTTTCTCTTTGATAAAAAATGTCTCCCAAAGCCACTTCCTTTCTTCTGCTACATCCTACAAACATGAACCGTGTTATCATAGATAATTTAATATCTAATCCTAAATACAGTCTGTATGTTCAACTCGGGAGAGGATTTCTCCTCCAACTGGGAATCCATGAGGTTTTCTTTCCTTTTTCATGTAAACATGGGTTTTCCTCACTGAGGAGGCTTGTCCTTAGACAACAATGCCCTGGTTTTGTTTAGTTTTGTTAATATTAGTGTTGATTGTTCAGTCTGGGTGTGCATTGAACTGTGTGTGAAGCCCTTTCCTACAACCTTGTGAGACATGAAGAAAATGTAACCCAGTTTAATGGTTAGTAATAGTGAGGCCTTTTGTATTTAGTTTAACAGTTGTTTGTTAAGATGAATTATTTTGGAAGATTTCTATTCATTAGTCACATTAATGGGTAAAACTTTAGTTGTGTCTCACTATTTGTTCCTATTCAGACATCCAAGCTTCAGGGGGCGCTGCAATCTGATTTCCACATCATGTTTTTTTGTTATTTATTTTGATGGATTTGTTGTCAGGTTGCTTTCAGGTGCCGTAATCTTCCCTACTTAGAGAGGAAGAGAAGGAGCGGTCTTGTCGTTTCCACGTCAACCGCGATTGATTTGGATTGATCAGCTTCACCTATTTCACTTGACATCCTCCATCGACGGTTTCTTTTATCCTCCAGGATGAAAACGAGGCGATCCGCGGCACCTCTGGAGAGAAAAAAACTGCAGCTCTCAATATTTCAGATGGAACAAATGAATTGCACAAAACTCTTTTAGCAGAATAAACTACTTTTGTGCGTCAAGACAAAGTCTAGGGAATAAGGGACTGAGGACCTAATGTGTTGTGACAATAGACAGTGTGTGTGTGCGGGGATGTGCAAGTGTGTGTGTGAGAGGGGGATAGAGCCAGATCTGTTCCAGAGACTGTTTTAGTGCCTCATCAAATATTTAGTTTGATTGTACATGGTCCTGTAATTGCCATCTTGGCTTGTGAATTATTGATGGTGTGTAGCAGAGCCAAGGAGGGCCCTCACACACACACTCATACTGACGGAGACGGTAGTGCTAAGGCCGGTGAATCATCATGTGATGGTGATGCTCTTGTTTCATATCCTAATTAGCTGCAGAGGAGCATCATCTGAGCTCCTCAGTAATTATTTCAACAACACGGCAGAGTCAATATTAGACTTTACTCAACCTCCTAATGAGGCCACCCTCCTCCTCCTTCTTCTCCTCCTTCGTCTTCTGATGTTTTTGTAGCGCTAACTGTGAGCTTGTTTTTCTTTTTTCCTCCCCTCTGTGTTGTCTGCTCGGCGGTTCGCTGCGAGCAGATACGATGTGACGGCGAGGCGGTTAGCGGCTTAACCAGGACCGATCGTTTGTTAGAGGGGCCTTTTCTCCGCTCTGTCACCTGTGAGATGAGTCAGTGGCGACGGCGGCATGCGGGTCCAGGCTCGCCAGGCGGTAAACTGGGGGTGAGAGCGAGCACTGGCGGATCAGCAACACGGCAGCTTTTAAAAATACTCCTGCTGAAATATTGATTTTTTTTCTGCTGCTTTTTCTTTCTTGCCTAACATAATAAGTGAGAGACTCCAGGGAGTGCATGTGTGTGCGCATGTGTATGCGTATGCACATGTGTGTGTTCATCAGGGTCTTGTAATCTGAGCCCTGCGTAATTGCTTCCCATAGTGTACTGGGTGTGGTCAGGTTGACATCATGGAGAGTGGCCGGTGAAAATGCTGAAGTCAGGCCAATATGTACCCCCTCTCCCACACACACACTCACACTCACACACACACACCAACCTCACCCCCTGATGTGAGCTAAATTAGCTCTAAAGCAGCTCCACTGGAACAATTACAGCCACCATCGTCCTGTTTCTGCTTTTTAGAATGAAATCCTCTGCAGCTCCACAGGAAGCCTTTCAGCTGCCGTTCATTCAAACATGCACAATCACCGGGCGGGTCCCATGACAGCAGGGTATCATGGGGGGCACAGAGGGATATGAAGAATCAGGAGGGGTCCAAACCTTTTGTTGAAACAACACCTTGTAGTTAAACTACAAAGAGGAACAAACTGCTCAGAATAAAGAGTCTGAAAATGGAAATAGTTTGTTTATTGGTTTATTAGCCACAAAAGTTTTGAGGCGAGTGAAAAAAATGTAATGATTTAAGTTCCTTTTTCTGAGGAAAACACTACTCATAGTTAAAACAATGAACTGGGACATTTTCGTGTTCAGTAGAAAATATGTGTGACCTTATGGCAACAACACTGTGAAAGTTCCTGCCTGGAAACTAACCTCAGCGCTGTCAGTTAACTCCATTTCAAGCGGAGGGCAAACAGTCAGCAGTGTTAACCAATCAGAGAGCGGTGGACTTGACGTCCACAAAGGAACTAGAAAACACAGAAAAGGCTAACGAACAAGATGGCGTGAGCAAAACTTAAGTCAATTGACTTTTGTTGTTGCAAGGAGACGCATTTTAACGCTAAGTGGAACAAACTCTCAATTTATCGCTATCTTATCTTTTAATAATTGAAAAAAAACTTCTGACATGCAGAAAGGATGTTGCTCTTAAATACCACTAAAGGATTTTTCTTGCTGTCTTCTGTCTGTATTTGAATTAAACTGTCCGTTGAGGGTGTGGTGAACAGTTGTGGTTACTATGGCAACAGTGGTAAACAAATCTACTTTTCACTGATTTGTTGCTGCATCAAATTCACTGTCAGTTTCCATAAAATATCTCAAAAAGCACCTGAGATGTTGTCTGTATTTTGCTAGGAGTGGGCTATAGGTGGAAAAGATTGACAAGTCATTTCTTCTAGCGTATTTCCTGTAGCTTCACCGTCACAACAAAACCATGTTTCTGAGATGGATTTTTATTGATTGACTTGGGAGTCTTTTTTTATTTTTTATTTTCCTTTTGCCTGTGTAACCCACAGGAATCCTGTTGGTTTGTAAAGAACTGCCAACATAAAACAGTTTCAGCTCAAAGATGACAGATTTTTATAGAAAGTTCTGCTGAGTTGGGTAAAATTATGAAGCAGAAGAACTTTAAACTTTAGAAACTTATAATCTGGAGTCTGATGAGGATCTAACGTAAACAAACCCACATTAACACATCTATCTGGATTTATTTGGATCTTTCTTGGTCCTGAGTTGGTTCTTGACTTGATTCAGTTGTTTTGGCACCAAACAGGAAGTCCCTCCTTTCTGAGTCTCTGAATCTATGGGGACGGTTTCTGTACCTAACCTCAACGTGATCTTGTAAATGCTTGAATGAAGTGTTGTGTGGGAATGAGTCATTTTCTCTGCTCGTGGTCTGGCAGGTTCTAATCCGGTTCGTCCAGCGGTAATTGATTGTGTTTCAGTCAAATGAGGTGACAGCTTACACTGGCACAGCCCAACTCCCTTATTTTTCTTCACTCTTTTTCTAAATCTACAGAAGAATTAAAAATGGAATGGGCAGATAATAATAGTAATAATAGAGTTCCAGTTTATTACAATGTTTTTACCGTACCACTACTACTTCTTCTCTTTTGCTTTCTTTTCAAAACTCTGATGGGAAAACTTTTTTCTTGTAGGCCAACAAAAACTTACTGGTTCTGAGCATTTCCCAGTTTAAACTTCTACTAAAAGCTCTCTAGTCTAGAATGCCAACTCTAAACCACAGCCTATCTTAGCACCAGTTTTTTGGCTTTCAACTGTTTAAAAACTACCTTTATATGTAGTGTTTTTACCGGCAGCAATCCCTCACTGAAGAATCAGATTAATTACCACCCCTCTGCCATCACTGCAATGTTTTTTGGCAGCCATCTGGGTTTTCGTTTTAGTCTTAGTCTTTGGAACTAAAATTTCTTTAAGTTTTAGTCACATTTTCGTCATCTCTATATATTTTCGTTTTAGTCTAAAAAACAGAAAAGAGTTTTCGTCTAGTTTTTGTCCAGTTTTATTCAGAGAAGACTAAAAAACGTTTTTATTACTGAGAATGATGCAGATTGTTTGTTAAAAAAAGACAACCCCGCCTCGATTTGATTTGCGCAAAACAGCAAACATTGTAAAACAACGTAAAATAAATAGAAATTCTTTATTGAGTGAGGTACGTTGTAACTTATTCATATTTAAAAATAACACTTCTTAGTAACTCCTGTAAACAAAGTAAACATTGGAATGCATTGCATTTAAAACAGTCGTTGGCGCAACTAAACTAACTGAGGAAGTTAGCAGCGCTGACAAGCTAGCATTAGCTTGAAGTTGTAATGCTGTTTGCGCAAAAGATGTGAAAAGCTTTAAGTTCCCAACCACCAAGCCCCTTTTTTGCTGTTGCCGCAATGGTATATGACTTTCTCGTGGCTGCAGGTGTTTTGTGTTGACGGTGTGAACGTGCAGCATTGTGGGAGGCGTGCCGCCGTGTGAGACAGAATACAGCCGCTATGTTTTTTCTTTTCACAGACAGAAATGTGGAAGTCTGACACTTATTTTGTTACATTTTTGTCTCATCAACAGAAACTTGCAAACGTCTTGTCACATATTCGTCACCAAAAAGTCACATTTTTTTGTTATTATTACGTTATCGTCATGAAAAAAAGCTTTGTCAACAAAATCATTTAGTTGTCGTTATACAAATGTGAGCATTAGCTGGCCACAAAATAATAGTTTAACTAGTTAAAACCTTTGATCCTGTCAGCAACAAAAGAATAAAAAGCAATGAAGAAGTAAAGTTGGTTTAAGAAAAAGAAAGTTTAGATTCCTGACAACTGAAACACCTTGAGAACCCTCTGTAAGAGTTGACTCGCTAATTTAAATTAACAGATTGCCAACACAAAACAAAGAGTTTGTACAACTTAACCTCTTAGTTCCAGGTAGCCATGACCAGAATCCAGATTAAATATGGAGAAGCAACATTAGGCTGTTATTCTGCAAAAAAGTGGAACAAACTACAGATAGAAATAGGACTGTCAAATCCATTTTAAATCAAACTTTTCTTTTTACATGCTCATATGAATAACTGTGCATGACTTTCTGAAATTGAGTAATTTTTTAATTACTATGCATTATCAGCCTTTCTGTGTAGAGCTTGTATGTTCTCCTCAAGTATATATAGGTTAACTCCCGATACTCAGGTTTTCTCCCACTCTCCAAAAACATGCATGTTAGGTTAATTGGCCGCTACAAAATTGCCCCTAGGATGGTTGTGTGTGTGGCCCTGCAACAGACTGTCGACCTGTTCGCGGTGTATCCGGGCTCTAGTCTGAAATCAGCCGGAATAGGCTCCGGCACCGCTCGCGGCCTATCAGGGAAAAGCAGTTTGGAGGACTAAATGAAACAATGCGTTGACACAAATGTTTGATAACGCATTGCACCCTGTAAGTTTCTTTAAAATTGTGTTTTCCGTGCTTTTAATACCAGTTTGAAACTTTTATTGCCTACATGATGCTTTTGATGAAAATGTAAATCAAATTTCCGTAAAGGGTCTTGTTCATTGATGTGTTGCTTTTCTCAAAACAATGAAAACTGAATTATCTCTGAAATTATTCAGCAAACTAAAGGTCTCAGAACTGACTCAAGAGGAAAGTTCACTTATTGTCTCTTAATTTTCTGTATCTAATCTTTATTTTAACGTAGACAAGTCTTTGTATTCACATAACAGATAAATAAATTGCCACCATGTGACTGGCTTGTTAAAATAATTAATGGAATACAATGTTGTGCGTGACAAGCATTTGATTGATTACAAAAAATGTAAAGTAGAATTTAATTTATTTTTTTAAAATGTTTTGTGCGGTAATTTTTACTTTTTTTTACTAAACTGCACATATTTTATATTTTTGTATAAAGTGTAATGTTTTTGAAATTTTCCATTTTCAAATAGAAAACCTGTCCATTTGGCATTATTCAGGTATAGTTTTGCTGGTGCGTGAGTTTTAGTGTGTGCCAGTTGTGCTTGGTTGTCTAAATCTGTGTGTGCATGTTTGAACCTTCTGTGTGTGAGGTTTTGTGTGTGTGAGTGTGAGCAAGCCCCTGGTCTTGTCTCCAGCTGCGTTTTAATTCAATCTGTATTGATCCATATCAGCTCTCTGAAGGACTCGGTATCATCTGAATGGAGCTCCATATTATTCTGTTCACTGCCATAAAGGGCATTAGAGCCTCCAGAGCAGCAGATCAGCTTTCAGTCGATACACACTCCACACACAGACCGCCCACCTCTCTATTCTCTGTCTCTCTGTAAAGGCTCAGTTCATACAAATTATTTAAAAAAAAATAAATACTGTGAGTTTGGTTTTATGATTTATTTTACAAACATTGAGACGTACAGAGACACACACAAATATAAACATGTTCAGAAAGCAGCAGAGATTTTAAATTTATTCACCTTGTGGGAAAAATTTTTGCAACCAAAACCAAAATCGGACAGAATCACAATCAGATAACCGGAATCAACAGTTTAAAAATATAAAACCAGAAGATTTTAACTTAATTTTTTTTATTTGCCTACTAATTCACAATAAAATTCTTTAAAAAAAAATGGAATCAGACTTGAACCACAAATGCACCTCAATCTGTGAACTATGTTGGAGAATTGTGGAACTCTGAGGCTTAGGATCCCATAAATGTTTTTTGTATGAAGGAGAAAAGTTCATCTTTGTTCAGTATTTAATCGATGGAGAAGAGATAAGTGAATGATGGTGAGCTCTTACGTTACTTTTTTTGATGGAACTTGCAACCTGCGGTGGGTTTACCCTATTTTTTACTCGATGTTCACTGTGGTATTTTTCAGCGCCTCTGTGTTGAAAAATTGGTTGGAACAATTACGGAACTCCTATACATCCTTTTTTTTTTTTTTTCATTTTTAAGGCTTGAAAATAAAATAACTAATGATATAACTGAAAATGATGGAGGACGGCACAGTAGCCTCACAGGAAGAACGTCTGGGATTCGAGTTCTAGGTGGGACGAGGCTTGAAGCGCTAACCTTTCTGTGTGGAGTCTGCATGTTCTCCCTTTGTATGCGTGAGTTTCCTCCGGGTATTCCGGTTTCCTCCCATCCTCCAAAAACATGCATGCTAGGTTGATAGGCCAAATTGAAATTGCCCCTCGGAATTAGTGTCTTTGTGGATTGTTGTCAGTGGGGGCCCAGCGACCTTTTTGGGGTGTATCCTGCCTCTTGCCTTAAATTAGCTGGGATAGATTCTGGCATCCCCCTTAACCCGATTAGGGATGGTCAGTTCAGAAGACGAAACTTGAATGTTGGGTTCATTTTGAGCAATATGTGTGAAATACATATGTTCTGAAATTTTTTAATCATTAACCCATAATTTTGTAGAGTTTTAAAGACCTAGAAGATTCCGTTTGGATGCTGCTGAGTGAGAAGAAAAGGTCTTTAAACATATTCTTCCTGGCTTATTGGGGTAAAAATCAATGCCGACCTCACTGAGTCCCATCTGTATCCACCCTCCTCCTGATCCTCCTGAACTCCCAGCATTCCTTGCCACGACGGGAGGAGGAAGGGCTGATGTTGAGCGGAGGTTATCCCCTGGTTAATGTGACATGTCTGTCTGCGACCTTGCCGCTTGTTAACTGCCCGGATTATTATTGTGATAATGTGGCAATTAAAAAGGAAGCGTTCCATCAGAACGGGAGGGTGGTGAAGGGGGGTCCTGCATGAGGTGGTGAAGGGGTGTTATGGTCCGAGGAGATGGATGTGTGCAGATTACACAGCAGTGGGAAAGACATTAAGGTGGCAATCCATCGTGACCTGCTTCCCTCCTCCGGAGCTGCTGGTTATTACCGCCCGTCGTCATTGATATCCATTCCCAATCAATACTCTTTTGCTGCCATGGCAACGGGTGTAAATCAACACGCAGTAAGCATGAGGGGAAATCAAAAGGCAGGTCTGAATGAGATGCCATGACTTCACAAGGATGATCAAATCATCTGATCCGATGATAAAAGATGGCGTCTATACGTATACAACGAGGCCCGGCCACTTCCTGTTATGAATGGAAGACATTGATCCTCATTTATTATGTCATACAACTATTGCAGCATTTTTTTCCTCTAAAATGAAACCCATTATAAGTTTCTTTGAGGTGGTGAAAGCAGAACTTGGCTTCACATTTTTTTCTGATCCTGGACCAGGTCATAATAGATCTTTAAGTTGGTTTATCTGAAACTTTCCTCTAATCTCACATTTTCCTCTGCCTCTTTTCTTTTCAGATTCTTCCTGAAGTTCTTCCTCAAGTGCAATCAGAACTGTTTGAAAAATGCAGGAAACCCACGAGACATGAGGAGGTTTCAGGTGAGAGGAGTTTATTTGCCAAACCAGTAAAACCATCACACAATCACCCTAAAAACAGCAAGTCTTTGTTACATCAAATGAGTTGCTGCTTAATGTACTTCATGAGATCCATTTGAATCCTTAGAGAAGAACTTTGCAGGACGATGTTAGACTGACCCTGACTGCCTCCAACAGGTTGTGGTGTCCACTACAGTCAATGTTGATGGCCATGTTCTGGCCGTCTCAGACAACATGTTTGTCCACAACAACTCCAAACATGGTCGCCGTGCTCGACGCCTGGATCCTTCTGAAGGTAAGACGTTATTCAAACCCTGTAAGGCATGGCTAAGTGGGTAGATTAGCTGTTCTGTAACCAGAGGGTTGCTATTTCGATTTTTGAGCTTATGCCAAAATGTTCCCAAGCAGGATACCAAACCCCTAAATTGTTCCTGATTTGTCGTGGTCAGTACCTTGCATGACTGATTTAGTCATCGAGTGTGAATGTGCCACATTGTAAAGTGCTGCCACAAAGGCAAAAGAGCTATATAAGTACAGTCCAAACTATGGATCCAGATGTGAGTGCTCACAAACTCCACTGACATTATAAACAGTAGGTCTAGGGTCAGGAAGTCTCTGGGTGAGATTGAAGTTCACATCTCACCAAGGGGTTAATCTGTAGACCAGGTTCGGTCATGCTTAATTCAAGTTACCAGCCACCAGAGGACCTTTAAACATCTGACACGAACGAATCTCTGCTCCTCGTGAAGCTGCTCTTGCTGAATGTTCAGGCGGTGTCGGTGAACAAATGTTCACTTCTTCCCGTTCACAAATAAAACACATCATCGGGTTGTAAACTTCACACTTTGAAATCGTACTCTGGGAGCCGAGGCAGAGCGGAAACATTTCCTCTGATGTTCTTCACTTTAACTCCACTTCTCCTTGTCCCCCATCTCATTAAACCCACTCCTCCTCGTTCAGCTCTGTCCAGTCACTATGATGTAACGCTCTCACTCAGGTCGAGCTGCTTTGTGTGCCAGACGTGTGGAACTAAACCAGCAGCAGCTTTTTTAGACTGACTCAAACAAGACGTGGCAGAATAAAATCCTCATCCAGGTACTCTGATGAAACTCGCTCCACCACCTGCAGGGGTGTAATTTGGTGAAATCCATTTGACACATATGAGGCTTAAAGAAACAGATCTGCATCCAGCTGAAAGTGTGATGGTGTTTAATTTGTTCTGCTCGAAGCACACCAGGTGGGTGGAGTCTTTTTGGCACATTCAGGCAGTAATGTATGGCGGAAGTCCACATGAATAAAAAAAACTGTCCATTTTGGTCCACACTGTGACCTGTTTTTGTGTGAATCTCCTCATGTTCATCATTAAGTCTTGTCAGGTCAGACCCTACCCTCGTGGGACACACTGATTCGAAACACACTACTAAAACACTTTGTTAAACTTCTGTAGTTCATGCTGCTCCACCCTTAGATTACAAGACCTCTAAACTGTCCGACTCATTACAGGAGTCTTTTTTTCCCTCCATGAACTTCTGATGTAATCGTCTGACTTGGTCTAACCTTCTGGTTACACCAGTCGGTGGTGTTTATCACTCTTTGTGTATAACAGACTTGATAAGGTAGTGGATCAAAGAAAAGCAGGATAAGATGGTCTCCTGTGGAAAGAGTGAGTCCCCACCTGTCTGGCACGTTCATAGTTATAAATCAAACACTACCTGGCACTAATCTGTCAAAGTGAGCTGTTTGGGAAACACCTGGAGACCTTCAAGAAACTTTGAATCAAACCTGCTCCTGAACATTCATGAGCAGAGACGACGTGCGCAAAGTCTTAGAGGGGCCAAAAGGGGCCCGTTGTTTACCAGGCAGTGTCTCGCAGAGGGAACCTCGGGGCCTTTCATCTCTTCCAGACTGGGATGTTTTCAGAGGCGATAAAAAGCCCAACATCTGCTCTGTCCTTTGTCGCCAACCCTCAGCCTCCAGTCGCCCTGATAAAACTTTCCACCGCCTGCTCCTCGTCTTTGTACCCCATTCATGTGATCAGAAAGCCCCCGCACTCCGCAACCTCCACCCCGCGGACCCTCTGGACTGTTTGTTTACTGCTGCGACAAAAGAGGGAAATTAATAAGGAGACAACAATTGAGTCCAGGGAGAGGGGAAAAGCCTCGACCCACTGCAGCAGCTGCACCGTTTCTTCTCTTTCATTTAGAAACTCTGAGGGACTTTTAGATGTAATTCTGCAACCAGAGGAGCCCAACATGAGCTCACAAGTCTGGAACTTCTCAAAGTCCTCTGGAAGAATCGGGGTTGTTTCAAACTACAACATCCGGATCTCTAAGTTTGCTTTAGCAAACTTTTCACAAAATCAATTAGCAGCAACTTAAACTCGGTCATTTCAAGTGACATCTAAGAAAGTAACTTACACCACATTAATTAGACAAAAACATCAGGAGCCAATACAGCATACAGAGTAGATACATCAATACCATTGCTTGGTTACTATTATTTACTGGAGGATGTCGCCAGTAAAAATAACATTTTGCCCAATAAAAGTTTTTTTTTTCCAAATATATTTTTATTCACAATAATGTTTGACTCAAACTTAACATTTGAGTTAAATTTAACTTTGTTCATTCCATTTACATTTCCACCCCAACTTGATCAGAGTTGTTGTAATTTAAATCTGTATAATATAAATTAGTTTAGTTCACTGCACTTAACATTTTAATATGGATCATTAAGCTAAAGTTTCTTTTTTATATCCAAACTTAAAAAAAAAAAATCACCTCTAAAATTTATGTAAAATAAACAGGAAATTGACTGCTTTACATTCTTTTTCTCTGAGTTCATTTTTCCCCCTCATTGTCTCCTATTGGATGGACTGAAGAACCAAAGTTAATCAATTGAAATAATTCTTTTCTTGCTGTCGTCCATTAACCCATCCTCTTTCCAATTTGCAGCAGAAACTCATCTTCCCTATAACAGAGGAGAAAATTGGAGCAGAGATATTTCATGGAGCCTGTGAATGCATCTTTATAGATCAGGAACTGGGAGTCTGACCGGAATGTCGGCTCATCCTCCCGCTAAAACGCCTCCACTCTAAGAAAAGCTCATAAAACTGAGGATGGTCTTGTTTCTGTCCGTCTGCCTGTCTGCCCGGGCTCAGGCTGCAGACACCGTTGATGTGGAGCTCTGTATTGATTGGCGTAGTTCTGGAAAAACTAATCTTTGAATGTTAGTGTTTGGCCACCTGACAGAGAGCTCTCTGTAGTCGGTTAAAAGAAAGGAATGGAATGAAGGTCAAATCACCCAGTTTTCAAGTTGGAGCAATGCATCATGTATAGATTTGTAAATGAAGTGAAAGAATTTATAAGAATAAAGCATGTGAAACATTCCTGCAGGTAGTTGGAGTAAAGACAAAATTCAGATCCACACACACGTAGCTCATGTTGCTTTTATGTTGCTGTGTTTCCGAAGCAGCCACGCCCTGCATCAAAGCCATCAGTCCGAGTGAGGGCTGGACGACTGGCGGCGCCACGGTCATCCTCATTGGGGATAACTTCTTCGACGGCTTGCAAGTGGTCTTTGGTACCATGCTGGTCTGGAGCGAGGTCAGTAAAAACCTACTTCTTGGGTTGTTTATTTGTTTCATTTTGAAGCCTGTTGCTTAGTTCAACCATTTTTAATTTTTTTACAGTTTCATTTCTAAAATAAATTATTGATAACTTTTTGGCTCCAGTTAGGAATGAGCTGTTCAGAAGATGAATTAGTGACGGAATGACTTTTTGGCTTAACAAAGAAATTTTATATTTTGGAGTAAGTTTTGGAGTAATTTTTTAAGTCAACACACAAACATCAAGCGATTTCAGCATCATAAACACATCATAAATTGTTCCGTTTCATTATCTTCCGCTTGTTCCGGGGTCGGGTCGCGGGAGCAACAGCCTCAAACAGTTAGCCCAGGCCTCTCTCACCCCGGCTGCATCCTCCAGCTCTCCCGGGAGGATCCCAAGTTGTTCCCCGGCCAGCTGTGAGACATAGTCTCTACAATTGTAAAAAATTGTAAAAAAAATAAAAATAAATTAATGATAAAAAAAACCCTCATTACACTAAAATGGAAAGCATTTGTTAAATTTGAGGTTTGATGATAAAAATGTTTTTTAAAATGTCAATTTCTCAAGTTGCTTCCAAAGAAAACAAGAAAAAAATCTATTGTGCATAAATGAACTTTTGCAGTTAAAATTTTCTTGCGAAGTGCAACATAATGCAAAATGAACTTTTTGGAAGTTTTGTTTAAATGCTTGCATGTTTAAAACCAGATTTTTTTTGCATGCTTTTTCTTTTAGATACTCATAATTACACTCTGACTTGCAGTAGAGCAAACGGCTCTTCACCTAGAGTTGGTGCCTGAGAGGCTGATTGACTTATCTAAGATGTTTCTGGTGTTGTTTGATCAGTTTCTTCTGCCACTTCCTGTTAAACACAACACCTGCAGCCTGGTACCTAGTTTAGAAATGATCTGGAATCAGTTTCATAAACAGCTGCACGTCTCCTTCCTACTTCTCATCAACACAAACTTGCAGTCATCGCGCAGAAACAGCTGCATCAGCAAGTCCCCAGAAATATGCAGATGTGTATCTGATGGAGCTGCAGGAGGAGTTGCACATACGCTGCTGCATGAAATATTGAAGCAGGTCCAGAAGAACCGAACACCTGGCAGGGAAGGTGCGCACATACAGCACCGCATGCTGCCGGCAAAGCTTCTTGCTTTGATCAGCGTCATCAGGCGGACTCCAAAGCCCAGCATCCCTCCGAACACTCGCTGACCCAGATGTGGGGAACTTTAGTTTCTGTCTGATGTGTTTGTGAGTGTGAATTGGATGGGGTAGCTCAGGTTTACATGATGGCTTTTTTCTTTTTAAAGAACTTCTATTTATTGGTAGTTAGCTGTGGTAACTCAAATATCTGGGACTTATCATCAAGATCTACTGCTACAGAGTCATTTTGATTAAAACTGACAAAATAAACTAAATCACTACTCAATAATAATCAAAAACTCAATATATCTGCATAACATTTGATATAATTCAATATTTGAATTGTTTTAATGCAAAGCAATCTAGAAGGGCGATAAAGTAGGAAGCAGATGTACAAACAGGTAGGATGTAAAGTTTAATCCCTTAAGTGACGAAGCAGGTCTCAGATACTGAATTTATCAGATGGGATAGATTTGCCATCAAAGGGTTAATTACAGGTCAGAAAAAGCTGTTTGTTCAGAGGGACAGATAGAGGAAAATGAAAGAGAATCATGCTTTCAGTACAGAATTCTGATTTCTCAATCAATATTATCTTGCTTCACGAAGCATTGATGCGTTCTATTTAATTTGGTTTAATAACTGTTACTCTGGTAACCTTGATTAAAACTAATTTCTCTTACGACAGCTGATCACCCCACATGCCATCCGGGTCCAGACTCCACCACGACACATCCCAGGAGTTGTTGAGGTAACGCTGTCCTACAAGTCCAAACAGTTCTGCAAAGGAGCACCGGGACGCTTTGTCTACACCGGTAAGATCCCATAAACACGTTTCCATCCACACACTGAATCTGAACCCTAACGAGCAGTTAAAAGGCAGCTTTATTTTACAGTATTTCTGGATGTATTGTGCGAAGTAAATGTGATGATGCCTCAGTCTTTAGATGATTTACGTACACATTTTCGAGACATATTTGTTGGTTGGTTAATATCACGCAAAAGTGTGTTCATTCAGAAACTGTGCATGGTAAATTCTAGCAGTATCAGTAAACATCAATAATGATCTAATTTACATCGTTAGAAGCATCTCTGAAAAGATGGAAATGTTCAAATAGGATCAACCAAAGAATAATGAGTGCGCAGAAAGTTTGTTTTATGCCAGAAAGGAAGAGAAATAGGAGAAGTTTAAGTATCTCGGGGTCTTGTTCACGAGTGGGGGAAGGATGGAGCAGGAGATCGACAGGCGGATCGGTGCAGCATCAGCAATAACTAGGACGCTACATCGGTCCGTCGTGGTAAAGAGAAAGCTGAGCCGAAAAGCAAAGCTCTCGATTTACAAGTCAATCTACGTTCCAACCCTCACCTATGGTCACCAGCTGTGGGTGGTGACCGAAAGAATGAGATCGCGGGTACAAGCGGCCAAAATGAGCTTCCTCTGCAGGGTGGCTGGGCTCTCACTCAGAGATCGGGTGAGGAGCTCTGCCATCCGGGAGGAGCTCGGTGTCGAGCCGCTCCTCCAGGTCGAGAGGAGCCAGATGGGGTCGTTCGGGCATCTGGTCAGAATGCACCCCGAGCGCCTCGCCGGCGAGGTGTTTCAGGCACATCCCACTGGGAGGAGAACAAGGGGCAGACCCCGCACCCGCTGGAGCGACTATGTCTCACAGCTGGCCGGGGAAAGACTTGGGATCCTTCCGGGTGAGCTGAAGGATGCAGCTGGGGTGAGAGAGGCCTGGGCTGCCCGTTTGAGGCCGTTGCCCCCACAACCCGACCCCGGAACAAGCGGAAGATGACGGAACGGAAAGGAAGAGAAATAAAGCTTCTGTGTAAACCCAATAAAGTACAGTGGTCCCAATAACCAGCTGAGTTGGACACGGTTTAGTGAGGAAAGAAGCAAATCGGTCAGTAAGCAAACACAAGGGTGAGGTGTTAGCTCAGTGGTAGAATATTTGTCTTTGGACTGGAAGAAGCCGGTTTGATTCCCACTGGGGCCGTGCCCAAGTGTCCTTGGAGAAGACCATTGGCGCTGCCTGCTGCGGTGCAATGTAGCAAAAGTAATTTCCTCATTGAGGGATAAATTCATGCTACGATTAAACTTTTTTTTTTTTTTTTTTTTAATATGTTGTCCTATTTTGCCTTTTTAAAGCCCCATTAGCCTCTTGATCCAAGATGTCTGGATGTAAACTTGACTATAAATAACCCAGTGTCCACACGAAGAAAACAAAATCATAAAATTACTACATGAGATTTGTGTGGAACTCCATTTGCAGTTGTTGTATTCTAGTACAGTAAAGTGTCTAGATATGTGTCATTTTTTTAAACCAGAGTTTTCCTCCAAAATTGTAAATCTTTGTGTTTAGAAATTGTTTAAAAGACCCCAATTATTTTTTTGATCATCTCTATATTCAGACTGATCATAAAATTGGTCAAATAAGCAACAATCACAAAAGGTTCTATTAAAAAGCATAGTGGAAATATTTGAGTTGGCAAAATTGCTTAATTTGAAAACCCCAATTTAGTTTTTTTTGATAAAGTCTTGACTGTATTGAAGACACTTTATAAATCTGAAGGTGAGTTAACATATTGATCTGAACAGTTTGTTCTGTGGAGACTTTATAAGTGCATTTTACTCAGCGAACCATTCCAACGAAGGTGATATTTTCCGTTTTCATTATTGTTCTGAGATCTTTCAGTCAGCTTTTCACATTTTTTTCTGCCAACTTTAAACCAAACAGTTAAACCTGCAGATTTTCTGACCTTCTGAACCTCCGCCTCCCCTGTGAGTTTCCCCTTCAGCACATTTATTTTCTCTGCACCTGCAACTTTTCCGGCTCATGTAAATAAATGATTGTTCTGTTTGTGGTTTAACTGAACTCCCTGGATGGAAAGTTCAGGCTCTGCTCTCAGAGCTTCCAGCGGTTTGCAGATCGCCTTTGTTATTGGCTACAAGCAGGATGGAAAGTAAACATTTCCCCCAGAGTCCTTTTCTTCTCGGCTCCTCTCGCCGCTCGCCCTTCAGACTCATTGTCGACTGTCCAAAGCCTTCGTATCTTCCTGTCACATCGGTGCTTTTACTGCCTCTGATTATTCTGTCAGAATATCCAGATGTCATTCAAAGTAGCAGAAAGGTCAGATGGAAGGCTGTTTAGTCTGATAAGTAAATGTCATTGCGTCGGGCTTTCTGTTTAACACCAGTTTATCATCTTTTTGGAGGCGCCGCCTTCTCCGATGGCGGACAGCGCAGAGGAGATGGACGCTCACAATGGACGCCTCTTTTCCAATGCTAATCTGTGATTCCATGTCCTGATACCAGAGACAGGTTGAGAGCTCTGCTTTCACACTCTGAATAGAGCCAATGCTGAACGATGTTCTCCTCAAAAACACACTGGAGTCCAGACATCATGTTCACATCACGTCCACCACGGGCCAGCAGCGAAGAGACAAGTCCAATGTCACTTGGACGTGAGTGTGAGATTTAGTCTGGATGAAATCTTGTTTGTTTCTAGCTAATATTTCTCAGTGTATTAAGGAGGCTGTGTGTAGAACACACAAATGTCAAATCAGAGATTAGCAAACTTTATCTGTTGGATTGATGAGAAGAAAAAATATTTGCGTGTCCCTGAACTTACCACAAGGTTCTACATCTCTTCAATTTACCCCAATTTATGTGCTCTTTTCTTCTGCCATGTTGTTTCTACCAGTGGATTAAAGTGAACTAGGGAACATTTGATTTAGGAAACCTTGATCTGATCACATTTCCTGGGCAGCAACACGTTTCCCAGGTAGGCAAAACATCCTTCAAAATAAATGTTAAAGTGGCTATGTAACAGTGGCAACATAACGCCGTTGTAACAACAACTACATAACAACTTCTTCCTTCATGTTTTATCCAGACTCCCAAGTCAGTAGCAAAATGTAGAGATTTGAGGAAGTTGTGGTGGTTCTTCTCAGCCGTGGTATCTAAATACCCACAACATATGTGGTACATAGCCTTACAAAATACCAAACAACGAGGCGTGGTCTTGTTTGAAGAGTTGTCCAAATTCACAATGAATACCCCCTTTTCTGAGTTTCTCCTTAGTTTGTTTCTGCAACACATTAGCATGGAGGCTTCTTTAATTCTGCGAACATCTCTAAATGTTTCTGTGTCGGGAGTTATTGTCATAAAAGCTAGGGTTGTTCCTCTGAATGTTCAAGATGTTCTTTGGCAAAGACCTGAATGAACAAATCCCCCTAAAAACTTTCCATTTTGTCAAAAAACACAGGAGTCAAGAAGTCCTTCCTGTAAAAATCTTCAATCAGTTTTTATATTCTTTAGCAGGTTTCTGATTGTCCTTAATGAGACACCAGGGTTTCTGAGCAGAGTTTGTCTCATTGAGAAAGTTTTAGGTTTCTTGTCAGAGTTCTAGAGTCCATGATTTCATCCTGCTGATGAGGAGGATTTTTAGCTCTTCAGCAGAAGTTTGTGTCCTTCAAGAACTCTCCAGAGATTTTCAATCAGGAATTAGGCATCCTCATGCAGACTGTCGGAAGTTTACTGGGTTATGTTCCCAGCTTTATTCAGGCTTTACAACGACCAATCAGGAAGCGGTATTCCCACGTCTGAGCACTTCTTCATCAGCGTGGCGGCTGGAGTTGCCTCTCAGGTGCAGATGAAGGTGAGGTGACGAGCAATGAGATCCGAGCACTTCCCAGATTCCCGACGCTCTTCCTCCCCGCGGCTTAAAGCAGCTTGAGGATTTGATCCTGTGGTTTCGCTCTGAAAACCTGGCCGAAGGCGAGAAACGCCGTGCGGAATGACAACAAGGCAAAGAGGAGAGACAGAGTTAAACAGATTCATCCTGGAGCTCTCTGATCATCGCTTACAGCTCGCAGCCGTTTGACTGCTTTTATCCAGCTTCTCAGCGCTGAAATGCAGGTCCTACATCTGGGTCACAGAGCAGATCTGGTACCGTTTACAGACATGCAGGATAAATTATAAGTGGCATTAAACTGTAAATATACAAAAATAAACACAAAAAATGAATCAGTAAATTTATGAGTTTCTCACTGACTTTAGTTCTTTTCGTTGTTTTTGTGTGTGTAAGAGTGTGTGAGATGTTCTCCTACTGCTCCGTGTTGTGTTTTCAGCCTCAGGTTTCACCAACCTCGCAGCTGTGGGTGTTGAATGAGTCGGATGGTGCTGCTGGGCCGACGCCGACCGCCTCACAGCTTGTAATGCACAGATCAATGGGGCCCGCAGGGGGGAGGGCAAAGGGGGAGGCGTTGTGGGATCGATGGATGCTGAGTTATTGCGGCGCTCGGCCACTGATTTTTAGAGAGCTGTGTTTTCCCAGGAAAGTCAATACCTCCAGGCTCCCCTCATTAATTTCAACCCCCCTCGCTATATCCCTACTGAACCTCCCCTTGCAGCTGGGGGCAAGGCTGTGTGTGTGTGTGTGGTTGAAATGATAAAGTCAGAGTCATATGACAGGTGTAAAAAAGAAAGAAGATAGTAAAAACTGATCAAGTTCTCCTCTGGAATATTATAAAAACAAAGTAGTTTTTCTTTTAACAGTTGGAAAAACTAGCATAATAAAATAATGGTTTGGGACACACGTCTGCAGCTGGCAGATGGGTTTTGTAGTTCTTTTTTTTCCCTCCATGATTTAATTTTCTGTTTTTCTCTAATTGTTCATTTTGATAATCGATTAAAGACTAACACAAACAACACAAATATAAAGTAAAAATTTTGACAGGTGAAGAGGAAGAAAAGGCTCATTAATGTTATTTAATCTAATTTCTAAACTTAATCAGATGATACAAAGATTTCTAAAAGACATGTAAAATCTAAGCAAAATACTATAATTAATCAAATAATTCATTAAAACATCCATAAGAGATTTTTTTATTTCATCATAAAAAAAGTTACACTTTTTTTCCACCAAAAAAGATCACTTGAAAAAAGGAGAAAAATTGATGCTAATAGTCATCGATCAGTCTTTCGCCCCTATGCCCAGGTCGAACGACCGATTTGCACGTCAGGACAGCTGTATATATATACATATATATACATATATATATATGTATATACGTATATATGTACATATATACATATATATGTACATATGTATATACATATGTGCATATATATATACATATATATATATATATATATACAGCTGTCCTGACGGCTATATATGTACATATATGTACATATACTATATATGTACGTATATATGTATATACATGTATGTACATATATGTATACACATGTATATATATATGTGTATGTATATATATATACGTAGGTATGTGCTATTGTAAAGCAGCTATTTTGACTTGCACTTGTAGGTACTCTACATGTTTGTAGTTTTTAGAATAGTGTGAGTATTTTCTGATCTTTTTTGCTGAAACGTTTTGCCATCCACAGTATTTTCAATTTATAGAATTTGAGAGATTTTAAGTTAGTTTCTATGCAAAATTAGGTGTGTTGAGGAGTCTTCTGCTGCAAAGAAAAACAAAATGTTCCACTGATTGTCTGATTCCCTTTTTTCTGCCATGAGATTCAATGAGATTTCTTTGCTTGTTTTTTGCTGTTGTAGGAACTATGCTATATTCTATTGAAGCTTTGTTCCTCTCTGGACTGAACAAAATATATCTCACTCTGGATTGTTTCAGAGGATTCTGGCCTCATGTTAATGGAGAATAGCTCAGTACATAGAAGTGAAGTCCTCCTGCTTTGCCCAAGTTCTAAAAAACCTTTGTCTTAGTTCTGGACATGAACACTTTGTCCCTAGAGTTATTTTTTTTTCTTTGCTGACTGTGTAAATTGATCTGTAAATCACCTGGTTGGGTTGCTATGTGAACAAGTCTGTGAGCACTGGGACGTGTAATTGATCTGAAACAGCTAATGAAGCCGGTGAGCTCACCAGTCAGACTCACCTGAACACGACCTTGTAACCTAATGACGTAATCATAGCAGCCCAATCAGTGAGCCTGAAAGGCCCCATATGACTTCCAGTCAGAAGACGGAGAGGATACCGAACTACAGCAGGTTCACTAAAGATTTTCTGCAATCTCCTCCTCTTTGTCTCATACACACCTGGAACTCATCAGCTGATTGTAAGCTGCTACCTTCGTCCTCCATCGCCTCCTCTTCTTCTGAAGCACTGCTCACTAATTGACTTCTGAATTTTTATTGTTTAATTACTGTCAAAGTAACACATGGAGGCAATTATGTGTAACTGGCTCCAGATCAGCCCTCAGCAGCGGAGGGAAACAAAAGGAGTAACACACTCACAGTGTTTTATGGTCTTACTTGAGGTGACGGCTGGAGGCTGAAAAACCTCCCTCTGACACGCTGCCTCTTTATCTCTCTCTCAGTTCTACATAGTCAACCTTTTCTGAAATATATGAACAAATATGAAGCGCAAGATTTCTATCAAAATATTTTTATTTTGTAAATGTTCAGACAAATAATTTTCAAAGCTTAAAACGTTTTTTTTTTTTTTTTTTTTACTAGTTGTGGTTTAACATTTGAAATTAGGCTAGTGTGAGTTTGAAAGGGTTTTCACAGAGCTCGAAAAGTTTGGGGTTTCTTTTTGTTTATAGTATTAAATGAGCAGGTTTTGTGTAGCAGATCAATGACTTTTGACATTGTTTTGCAACATGTAATACTCACTTTACTTTTTTTTTGTTTGCCATTTTTGCTTTAGCTTATACTGAGTGGTCAATACTTTACCAAACCAGTTAGTTAGTCCATCAGTTTGGTTAGATTTGTACCATTGAACACAGCAGAGAACTTCCTCGAGGACTGATAGCCCAGTAACTCTTTGCAAATAAGCATTAAGACACCAATATTGCCTTTTCTCCTACATTGCACCTACAACCATTAGAAATACTTACCTAACCATTAGAAATACTTACCTATAATTGAAACTAGAGAGATTGTTAGACTATGGCTTTTGCTCACCATTCAAAAGTGAATGGCTGAGGTTTTCAATGGCCCACAGAATCTGCAATTTATTTATAGATATATATATATTTTTATTTTCAGTACATCTGTTGCATAAGTCCATCCAAGTCAAAACACATTTAAGTACCATTTCTGAAGATAAATTTATAAAGATCTTCAGTTTAATCTTTAACCGTCCCAGCCACCTCTACCTACCTCTTCGTCAACATTTTTAATTACAGAAATTGCTTGAATTATTTGTGTACCATTGATAAACAACTAGCATAGATAATTATTGTATTCTAAATGTGTTTCTTTTTACTACCTCCTGTTTTATGAGACTCTGCTTCCGCTGAATTCCGTAGAAATTTTAACAGAAATAAAAAGGTTTGTTTTAGGTGTCACCTCCCCCTCTGGAGGTGTTGAAAGCGCACAACTGTGAGAAGCTTTAAATAAAACAGCAGCGGATGCCCAAAGGAAACTGATTTTAGAGGTGATGCAACACCTGCAGAACTGAAGCAGAACTTCAGCTTCGTCTCCTTGTACAGGAGGGAAACATACTGATCAATCAGGCCATCATTAATGACCTCCTCCATGATGCTCATAAAAATTTCATGAACTTTAAACTGTGATTGGCAAGAGTCTCAGCCTGATGACCACACGGTGCAGTAGAGGTTATATGACCGCCACACTTGCTTCCTGTTTACTGATATCTGAAAAGATGGGAAAAGCATCTGCCACCAAGT
Source organism: Neostethus bicornis (assembly GCA_902685375.1). Lineage (NCBI taxonomy): Eukaryota > Metazoa > Chordata > Actinopteri > Atheriniformes > Phallostethidae > Neostethus > Neostethus bicornis. Next base: position 3,507,350 of record CACRXE010000076.1, on the reverse strand, counting down.
GTGTTAATGCATGGTCACATTGATACATCTGACCAGTTAGTTCGATTAGAACCTGGATAGAATGTCTGGACAACTCAATTAAGACAATCGGGGTCCCGCCTGGGATCCCGTTGGTCATGTAAGGCCGGTTTGTCTTTGAGAACACCTCAATGTATTTATTTCTGAGTGAGCACTGAATTTGTACTTACTAATACCCCTGAACTGGACATGCCAGTGGTTGATGGCCTGGTCATGTGAAAACCTGAATGTGAATGAGTTTTAAGGAATCAGGTGTCCCATTGTGTAACCTGTAGCGTGTGCGGCGGGCAAGTCGAGCCCACCTGATGCTCCCTGAACATGATAAGTTTCTTCATCTTTGATCTCCGCTGTCGCGTCGTCTTTTATTAGACAGCAGCAGAAGTCGGTACTCTGCTGGGACTTTCTCCACCCTCAGCAGAGACGCAGCACATTTCATCAAAGACGCCTTTGGCGCCGCTCCACTTTGGGAATGGGGACTCGTGGAACTAATGTTGGGTAATTAGTCATTTCTGCGGGGGCTTTTTCTACTGCTGCTCCAGAAAATATTTCTTCTCAGGTGGGGGGCCTATTTCTTTGAGGCACATGTTCTTGGCTCTAATCATTGGGAGGTAATTCTTCACTGATTAACATGCTAGATCCTTGAGATATTTGGTCCTGATGGAGAGAGACCAGGTTATCTGCTCTTCTGAGGATACCTGGTAGGAAGACTTTAACTGATAATGATCTCATTCCTTAGAGACATCTTGTAGAACCAAAATCTGTTGAAATGTTGACTGGGGTCAAGTTAAAACAGCATTGTATCTCTGTGGCCTTTTCCTCAATTTCCTCCAAATTATGTCAAAGATTTTGGGCGTCATTGGGAAAACTTACAGATGATGCCAAAGGAGGTTTCTCAAGTTGCATAATAAACACAATAAAAACAAAATGTAGACTTTAGTAACTTGGTCGTTTTGCAGTTTCCCCGTGGTGAACAAGACATTTAAGTTTTCCCCAATTGTGTAGCTGGATGTTCTTCTTTTCTCTGGGGTTTGATTGTTTTGTAGAAAATTGCCCACAAGGTAGCAGTTGTTGAAACTGGATAACGTTGACCTGATGGGTTTGTCCAAATTGGTATTGCAGTGTGAAAGTGAATCAAAATAAAGTCTAATACTTCCCTCATCCTAAAAGGAAGTCACGGTTTGACCTTCCTGTTTAACTTTCCATTCATAAACCTAGAAAATCTTTCTGCTCTCAGACGAAGGTTAAAAGCTGAGAGCAAATGGAATATCCCAAAGACATATTCTTCTTCTTTTTCTCACTTTGATAAGATGGAGAGTTGAATTGGAATTTGTTGGCATAAAATAGCAGATCAATAAGCAGCTGAACGGAGGCGTCCAGCTCATCAGCTGCCCCAGACTCAGCTGATACTTCTTGGCCACTTGACAAGCAGCAAAACAAATCAGCATGTTGTGTCTCAGTCGGACCCACCTCATCATCATCGGTGGTCACAGGGCTGAGCAGCGTGCTGACCTGCATCAATCAGTCGGCTGGATGAGACAGGAATTGGTGCAGCGGGTCACACTTCGCCGGGGGAGTCGCCCTCGCAGACAGTTTCATCTGGTGTCTGAGGTCTATTTGGAATGATGAGTGCAATACAGTAGGTAGCCACGCATCAGGGGCATGACTGTGCCTTCCACAAGGCCATCACCACCTAAAGAGAAAGGTAAAGGTATACAAAATACCAACCTTAAATTCCCTATTACCCCTGTCTGAATCAGAGTGCATATTTCATCTTTGGTTGATAAATATGAGCAAAGCAGCAGCATATGAAAACACTCAGAGCGAGATGTTACAAATGAAAAACAAGCAAGGATGAATAAGTTGTAAGTTGCTGAGAAGGAGGAGCAACAGCACAGAGGTGAGCGGGGGTTATGGACCTGCAGAGATGTTCCAGCAATCTGAGTTTCAGACTGATCTGTGATCAACCAGATGAAAAGAAGAGGAGCATGGCCTTTGTCCAAAGACTGTAGATTTATGATCATTTGTTCTTATCAAACAGATAGTACCATAAATCTAACAGGGTAGTGGGGGTTGGGGAGAGATGTCCACCAATTCTAAAGCTGCTCTGCAACACTGGGATCCAGAGACAGTGGAGACCATTGGAGGACAGTGAACCCTTGGCCATGGTGCCATTCACCATGTCACAAAGACAAGTTCTTTGTGACATGGTGAATTTTTGTAATCTTGATTAAAAGGATGACCATGGTTAGGGTTTGCAACAAAACCTGAGCAGTTTGTGCTTCTAAACTAACTGTTGAACATGAAGCTGAAATGGAAACTTCTCAGGCCAAGCATTAGAACCAGTGTTTTAAAATAGTAGTTGTATCTGTTGTCGTCTTATATTCCAACCATTCTGCCTATATTCCACTGATCTCTGATATCACCACTTAGATCTTTTGTCTAAGTTGGACCGTTTTCTAAGAACCTTAGAGAAGGTTACGGTTAAAAAAGGACAAGAAAAAGAAAAACAATTATCAGTTTCTGAAATCATTAAACCTACAACTCTGTTACGTTTAAAGTGACTCATATCTTTTTTTTCTTTTTCTGAGCTCAGTTTGAACTTCAGAAAGTTATCGTGATCAGTACACATGGGTAGATGTGTTACGTTGCTGCCTTGTTATCAGATTATTAGATAACCTTTTTATTACGATGGCTACAAGTTTGGTTTAAGTGAGGTGAGTAAATATTTAAGCCTGAAACAGAAGAGTGATGAAAAATGGTTGACAAATCACAGACTTTATTTGTGAGTCAAGTTATACATATAAGTTTGCTTTCGTTCTTATATTGAAAATGGACAGTAAAACATCAGGATCCATTTGGTTTTTGCTGAGTGACCAAATTTGAAGCTGCACCAAGATTTTTTGTATAAAACACCACAAATAAATCAGGTTTTTACATCTTTACTTTGCAGAGTTTGCTTGTATCCTCTGATGCTGAAAACCTGTCATCAACAATTGAGCTTTTAGCACAGCTCGTATCTCCCCCTCTTTGTCTCCTTTCTTCTCCCTCCCTTCCGCTCCTCAGTCACTTAGTCGCCTGATAAGGCAGCGTGGCGATCAGCAGGACGCCGACCAACCGTTTGATCACTTTCACAGCGAGTGGAGAGCAGCGAGTGGAGAGGCCGATAAATACTTGATTAAATATCTGGAGAATCATCCTCTCTCCTCTCCTCCTCCTCTTCACAAGGAGGCAGCGGCAGAGCGACGGCCTCCTCATGAAGAAGAGGAGGAGAGAAAAATCAATACAAATTACGATGGAGAAAGTGGCACTGATGCCTGGAATTGCAGCATATGTTTACACTAAATCAGGCAATCTGTCTTCATATGGGCGATGTAATGCGAGGGGGGGGTCAGGGTTCGCCCTGCCAGCCGCCACTCTCCAATTACTCTGGCTCTTAGTGGGGAGGCAGTCGGTATCGATTGGCTGGGAGGAGCATGGACCCTGCAGGCAGCCAATGAGGCGCTGGGGTCAGAGTGCGGCAAGATTTTAATAAGACCAAGTAATGGGCTTAATTTCTGAGGTGGTGGTGGTGGTTAGTGAGGTTGACTCAGAGCCGTCTGTTCTGAGGTTCATTAAAAGCTTCTTTGTTTCATGTGCAATGTTCTTCTTCATCTGTGATGGACACCAACAAAAAAGAGATCTTAAACTGAACAAAACAAAAATGATTGAATATATTTTTAATATAAATCAATACCTTGACTGTTTGAGTTAAATGAGCATGAGTTTATCACGTGATGCAGAAAAAAAACAAGCAGGAGCTCAGCTGCAAGACTACCTGGCATCAGAATCCAATCTGAAGACAGTTTCTAACTCCAAGCAGGAAACCCATGAGAACAGTCCTCCAAGTGGACCCTAGTGGCTCATAATTCTGTATTAGAACAAAACAATTTCTGAGCAACAGTGACTTTTTTTTTTATCTGAACTTAGCTTTAGGGAAGTTTGAAAAAGCTGCATCAGCAGCTGTTCAGTTTTTTTCTTAAAAACATAGAACAATAACATGGAACAAGCTAAGGTTAGTATTAAACAATTTATATCTTAACTTAACAAACATGCTAAATCGCATGGTGCTAGTATGAGGTTACTAATGAGGTCAACAGAAAAGACAGCGTTTCTGGGTGATGATGATGGTTATACTCTTCACTATCTCCTGCAGCTCGCAGAGAAAATGTGATGAATTCTGCACATACGTACAACAGACAAGACTTAATCTAGATGACCACACTTGTTATAAGTTTGTCTGAAAATTACTCTGATTTGAGTAATTGAAAGAAGTAAATGACTTGCTTTTGATTGGACAGTGACAATGAGTCATTTTACATGTTTGTAATAAATTGAGTTGCACAAATAAAGCCAAATTGAAGGTCAGAAATGGTTTAAAAAAATAATTGTCAAGAAGTTTGAAGATCTTTTTTAATTGGTATGTCTGTTCCGTCGACTTCCACTTTAAATTTATATTTATGGTGTATTGGATTATAAGGCAATCCGTCCATTTTTGAGGAAACTAAAGGCTTTTTAAGTTGGCCTTTCTAAATGTGTGGAAAATATGGTACATTCTTAAAGGATGTAGATAATATTATTAAAGTATCTACATTCTTTCCTACATTCTTGATGCCAGTCGCTTTCAGAGACTAGCATCGAGTTCTTATACTTTAACTGTTCATGGAAGAAATTATGGAAGTTTCGGCGTGAAAGCTCGTCTCGGAAAAACATTTGGTGACATATGAGCATCATTTAGAGTTCTGATGGGAAACCTTGCTTTTCTCCCCTTCCTCTTCGGATGAAGAGTTCAGCGTCTCGGATCCCTCCTCCTCGCTCCGAGGCTAAATGGGTTTTTTATTCTATTGCGGGAGCTCCCATCAAGCCACTCACTTGTTGTATAAGTTGGAATGTGTGTACGCAGCGTCGGGAGGCAATCCGGTTTGGGATTCGCTGCTGATTGCTGCTCCGGTCGACCCACTGCATTATCTCCATTCATCCTCCGCTGCTCCTTATCCCTCCAAAAAGTCTCTTTGGGATCCCACAATGAAACCCTCTTTCATTCAGGGCGAGCTGAGGTAATAGATTCAGGCGGTACAGCTCTCTGGTTCCTCTCAGGGAGGCGGGAAAGGAACACATCCAACATGGCAGCCCCTGTGGCGAAGGCCTTGTCCCTTAGCACTCTGTCACCCTTCAGATATCATCCCCACCTCAGTCGCTGCCTGAAACCTTTTTTTTTTTCCTCCTCCACTGCTTGAAACGAGCTCCGACAAATTTGATTTAGCAGCTCGCCGTTGCCCATTCCCGCAGAAAGAAAACAAATATTGTTATAATGGTAATAACATCTATTTGGAGCGGTGGCAACAAACGGCGGCGGGGCCTTTGAAGGAGACCCCTCTGTGCTGCCGGATAGCTGCCTTATTCTTATTCATGAAAGCCGGGTTATGCATATTAGCACAAACTAGCTATTCTACTCAGCGGCATTCGGAGTGTCAATCATCCTTACAGAATACAAGAGCCAACGGTGACAAAAGCGGAGTGGGCACGATCGGCTGACAAATTGTCCCCAAAGTCAAATTTGACAGCCTTTTATGATTAATGGGCTTGATTATGGAGAAGTATCTCCCTGAACTCATTTCCGGGTGTTTCTCCAGCTCCGAGAGGAGGAGGAGGAGGTGGAAGGCTGATTGTTTGCCGAGGTGAAAGAGTGGAGGAAAAGGGGAAGAAAAGCCAAGTGGAAGGATGGTTGGATTGAATTAGTAGCGGAGGAGTTGATGAAGAGGCAGAGCGAGGAGGAGTGTGAGGTCTTTCACTTAATAATCAACAGCAGCTCTCGGTCTGTTAGCAGCGTTAGCGTTCACTGCTAATCAGAACCAACAGTGTGATGCTGGAGACTTGAGATCATATCTCCCTGACGAGGTCACAGCTCAAATTCTGGTCTGAAGATGTTCTCTTCTACCTATGGGTGCCAAGTGGAGCACAAATCAGGCGTGGGTTTCCATAGATATATCAAAGGTTCAGATTTAATTTCCTGTGAAGAAATTATAAGAATCTAGACACAGAGAAAGTTAATTTGAAAACATTTTATTTGTATGGAAGTTTTTTTTCACTGACAGCTCAGCAACTCTTTGTTAGTAGGACCTGCCAACACTTAAAAGAAACCTACCAATGTTTTCTGGCCTTTTCTGGTTCCGTGTCCTCAACTAAAATACTTTGTTGTCGCTGAAACCAGGAAGTTGAAAGTGACTTACAGACAGTGGGCCAATGGTCTCTGTTCACCCTGCCTCCAATTCTATCAAAATAATGTACACTGTAACAGAAACACAAAAAGCAAACAAAAAAAAGTTTGTCAAATAAAAGTGAGTTAAACTTCCTCTTCCTGGTTGACCAGGTGTGTGTTCCTGTGCTTATAATCGCCATCTTTCTGTTTGACTTGTAGCCTTGAACGAGCCCACCATCGACTACGGCTTCCAGAGGTTACAGAAGGTCATTCCACGCCACCCGGGAGACCCTGAGAGGTTACCAAAGGTGAGTAAAGACAAGTTATTAAGTCAGTGCAATGGGTCAGAGGTTCTTCACCTGGCAGGTACGACCCAGAATGCACCCCTCTGTCAGAGCTGCTTCTAAACAGACAGTTTAATCAGGTTACTGCAGGTGATTTCATACTGTTTGCTCCTCTGTGGCCATCATATGCCACCTGCATTGTCTCATATTGGTACCACACCACAGAACCCCGAGTCGCATTATTGGATTTGTTGGTTCTGCTTGATACGCTCCTGGCATTGCTTGGCTCTCCTCTCCGCCAGAATGCCAGATTGTTTCCAAAACCTTCAAACAGAAAGCAGATGTTTCAGGGAGCAAATCCTCCCACGGAGGAAGATGAAGGCTTGGCTAAAGTATGACCTGCCGAAAATGAAGCACCCGTTCAATGATTTTACAGTCACAGATTATTGAATTCATATAAACAAGTGGCTGAAAATGAACAAATTTGGATATTTTATGAAAGTGATGTGTTCTCAAAGGTGATATTTTAATATGATTTAATGCACATGATGTTTGTTGGAAGGCAAGACAAATAATCTGAGTAAACATGACTACTTATCACTTCAACAATGAGGGTAAGAGCTGTGTTCCTGAGTTTTGAGTTGATGGGATCAGCCAGAACAAATTTGCTGGAACCCCCCCCCTCCCAAAAAAAAAACAAAATCACAAACATGGTGATTAAAAGAAGAATAGAATAAAATAGGACCAGCAAACCATGAAGATTATCTCATGTAAATTTTATAATTCAATTTTATTTCTATTGCTCAATATCACAAAACAATTGTCTGAAAGGGTCCTATGGGATATTAGCGGATAGAAAGTTGTGTAAAATACCTCCTAACATTTTGGATTGAAATGAAGAACTTGGCAGCTGTTTTTCTCTTTTCATAAAGAAACCAGAAATCTTGAAAAAAAAAAAAAAAGAAATCAGTCAACAGTAAAGAAAAGTGCATGTGATTCAAAGACACTTGGTAAAAAAAAGTATCAGTAGTTAAATCAGGGAGCTGGATTTGGTATTTACTCCAAAACAACATTTGTACACAGACAGAAAAGCAGCATGCAGCCATCAGGTGTCCTGGTTAGTATGAAGAGATTATTCAGGCTGCAGCCGGCTGCGAGGAGGCTAACTGAGGCAGATTCTCTGAGGCAGCCAGCAGCGGCGGCCGGTGGGGAGCGTCAGATGGGCCCTGACACTCTAAAGCAGCTGCCAAATTGAAACCATTTATCAAAACCTGACATCGGAGATCCAGTCACCAAAAAAGCAGTTTATTTGTAAATTGATACTAATAGTGAGCACACATTGTCTGGCCCCTTTGATGGCCTGATTTACAGCCTCCTCCCCACTCTGATCCCTTTCTGCCTTTTACATATTTATTTATTCAAAAGAAAACTCAATAAGCCTGCGGTTCCTTTCACTTGCAAGGCGTTTGGAATGAGGCTGGAAAAAGTTGCGGTGTGAGGTGACAGCATGCCGTGTTGCTGCGACCAAGCTGCGATGGGTTAACTCGGGCTGTCACTTCTCTTTTGTTTTCACCTGCAGCTGCCTCTCTGCAGAGGACAGCAGCCGGGATGGAGAGAGATGTCTGGACAGGCGGCGCGACACCGAACAGATTGATTTGTTGTAGGCGTCATGTATGGGATTGTGACTGGGAGAGAGGGTTAACGTGAATGAAAAGACCCACTTGGTAACTTGCAAATAAAAATTGCATGTTGATTTATGTGGTTGGTGGAAGAACTAAAATGTATAAATGTTTAGGAAAGCTTTGCAAAAGTCAAAACCACAAGCTCCCACATTTGTTAGTGGTAGAGTAAACTTAAATGTTAACAACAAGACCGAAACAATGACTTCAAGAACAATAATTATCAAAACTATTAACAGAGTAATAGTTTCGAGATGGTGGGGGAGATGGTTGCTCAGTGGTTAGAGCGTTCACCCGCAAACCGGAAGACAACCGGAAGTTTGCAGGTTCGCATCCTACTGAGTGCACGTCTAGGGTTCTTGGAGAAGACACCCAACCCCCGTTTCTCCCACCATTGGCGCCGTCATAGGTGGCAGCCTGCTGCGGTGAAATGCAGCACATAAATTTCCCAATGAGAGATCAAAAAGTGTTTTAAAAAAAAAATAATGTCAGTATTAGGAGCTCTTTCAAGTTGTTTTTTTAAAGTTTCCTTCATACCGTTTAACATGTTCCCTATTTCAGGGATCCTTATGATTATTTGCTTAGTATACCTAGAAAAATGAAAAAAAAAAAAGTCAAATAGTCTTTAATGTTTTGTTCTTTTATAATAAAAGTTGAACAATTTCAAAACCCAACACTCAAAAGTAAAGTAAAATAAAGTAAAATAAAGTAAAATGTGATAGATACTTTAGACCGCTTTCAGGACCGCTTTCAAGAACTTGCATCTTGGTTGAGATGCAGGTTCTCCTTTTATGTATTTTTTGATCTATGTCCACTTTTTTTTCTTTGCTGTTCCAGTTTCTTGTATTTGTCGGTGCAGCTTAAGTACATAAAAACTCTGCAGAACACGCTTTGCTAGACACGTCCACACAGGTTTAGTGTTTGACACTGTTATACCTGTATTACCAGAGAAACCATGCTTTGTCTTCTCATTTAGTTCCTTTGTTTTGTTTTTACTGCTCCCAATAGTTGATTTTATTTATTTTTTTTTTGGTTAAATGCGTTTCCCTTTTTGTCGGCTCGAGAAAACATTGTAAAATTAAAAGCGTCAATTAAAAAAAACAATCTAAGACTAGTATTACCAGTAGAAACCTTGGTACACCTGGTTCATTACCCATAAACATTTGTTCTTGTTCTCTGTCTTGCAGTTCATTGCAGAGCTTCCTTTGGATTTTTTTTCTTTGACCTGGGAATTCTCGTGTGGTTAGTCAGATAAGTTGGTCCCATTTGAATACCACAGGCAAATATGAAAGTTTTTTTTTTAACCAATTTAACCAATAGCTAACTGATATTAGACCTATGTACTTTAAGGAGGCATCCTAACCAGATGACAACCAATGTATAAAACAGTTTGACTTGTTTAAGCAGATTTTGGTGCACCAGTTAATCAACATTTACAAATACAACAAAATATCAAATGTCAAAAGCTACCACAAATAAATATTAACACTAAATCTTATCTTAAGTAGGTAAAAAAAAAGAAATCTCTGGTGACAAAATTTTGTTCAATGTTTTCTGAATAAAATCTAAAAAGATGTAAATGAGGCAGATTTAGATGCAGGTCATCGTTTGACTGCCTGTCCTCTCTGTTTGCTAGATGGATGCTGAGGTGTCCACTTGCAGCTGAGCCAGACTGAAAATAAAATTAGAGGTCTGAATCTGATCCAGGAGAAAGCCCAGAGGTCATCAGCAACCAGTTGGCTTCATAGCCCGTCAAACTGACCATTTACTGCAGAGCTGCAGCCAAATTCATGGATTCACATCCCAGGTTAAGAAAAGAATAAAAGGACTGGGGTGATGTTCTGAAGTGTAAGGATGCAGAGAATAACCAGTTTAATCACTCAAATGACGTTTTTATTATAAACTTTGCCTTACAAAGCAAAGAGAAAACACTAATGCGGAAAAATTAAGAATTTAGTCTTTTTCCCTGTTCTTCTTCCTCATGATTCGTGAACCATGAGGTGGAGATTAAGTGTGTTTGGCATTTTCTGTGTGCACCTTTAGCTCTGATCATTGACCCCCATCCGGACTCGCGGGGCATCCATCCGTTCAGGGATTATTAATTCCTACCCACTTCATGAATGAGCAGATTTCCGGCGTTCATTGAGAATAATGAGCAATATTCGATTCATGACCTGAATTTCAATAGGTTTCCTCTGAATGAAATTAACCTCACACCATGTCCTGCATCGTTTGAATAGCTCTCTTCCTGATAATCGCTAATCTGGAGATCCAACATGATACGACTCTCCTCCTCCTCCTCCTCCTGCAAGTCCATCCATATTTTATAGAGATCAGCGGGGCGGTGGCTGTATCTGTAGCTCCGCTCAGGGTGATTTATCATTGTTAAGGCCGCTGTCTGATGGCTTCTCCTCCAGGGTCACGCTGATCCCTGTTCGCCTCGCACCTCCTCAACAACGGAGCCGGCCCCCCGTAATTAAGCCCCTAGAAACCATTGGAAAAAATAGAAAAAAGGAGAAACAGAATGAAGGAGGCAGGGAAAAAGGGGGGAAAAGGAGGAATGTGTCAAGAGATGGACAGAAGAAGGGCAAGGGCATGGAGGCCATGAGTACTCAGCCTGTAAAAGGATTTTTCTTCAGGTTTACAAAGGAAATTGTTTTAACCATTGTAGGAACCACATTCTTTCTATGAGATGTTCAGTAATAATAAATTAAACAAAATAAAATAAAGATTCTCACTTTCAGGTTTTAGATGCATTGTTTTTTTTTTTAAAGCAGAAATACTTTTTTTTTTTGCTTGCTTTCGCCTCTTAAGGCTGGTTTTACAAGACAATTTGTTCAATAAGTGTTTCAATGTATAAACCAACCCTGTGAATTTTCAGTGTTTGGTAATTACAACAAAAATATGAGTAAGACTGAGGCTGAAATACTAAGGTAATCTCAACATAACAGCTAAACAAGAGAAAAAAACTACCCACACAGATGGTCCAGAGTACACATTATTTGTCTTTAACCACATGTTTCAAGATAATTGCAATAATTCACCAAATATCTGCACAAAACTCACTTTTATCAAATGAATATAATTTTTTTATTGCCTTTGCTTTTAATATGTTACTGCAAAAGATTTTTTTTTGTAGGAAAGCAAACTATTCATTTACACAAAGAATGAATCAACGCGTTTCTGGTGTACTTTTGAATTTCAAATCTGTCATTCATAGCGAAAGATTTGTTCCTTGTAAGTTGTTTTTAGTAAACCATTACATCTCGGGGAAAAAAAAACTAAAAACACACACACACAGAGCACTCAATTCGACAATCTAGCAATAAAATGAGTGCATAACTTTTTTTAGTGTCCAGAAAAAGTTTTATAATTGGCTGTTTTGAATATTAAACATTATTATGAAAGCTGGTGATGTGGGTTTAAACATTTGGAACTTATTGTGTCACTCTAAAAGTTAAAAAAAAAAATTACAATATTTTCAGATTTCAAAAACATAGTAACCGAACAAATTTATCACACAGCCATAGACGCATGCTTACACCTTAAAATAGCTATCATCAAAAATAAAAACCTTACGAGGTTCATTACGCTTAAAAACTTTGAAAACAAATTGTGTTTCTGCACAGCGGCTTTTCTATTGGTTGATTGAATCAATTTTAAAATCAAAACAAACCAGGCTTAACCTGTTTGCATGTTAGCGACACCAGACTAATAAAGTCAGTCTAGTCTAGAAAAGCAGATTTAACAAATTCAACGTCATTAAATGCAAATGTTAAAGGAAAAAAAAAGAGAGAGAACATTTTTAGTTTAAATATTTAAATGATTTTATATTAATCGGAAGGACTATGCCAGCTCGCTGACATTAGCTTTTAATATTAATAAGAAGGACAACACACACTTTATTGGGTGCAGACATGTACATCGAAACAATAACAACAGCATCCATACTGTCACTACAGTACCACTACTACTGCTGCTGCTACAGCTGAACAGAAATAAGAGAATTAGTAATAATAGTATTGTTAATATGTAGTATTCACAAGCCTGGAGGAAATGAAACAAAGGCTGTTGTTTCTGTTCAGTGTTGCGTGGATACCGAGTTTTAACATGTTCACAGCAACACACACACCTACACAGATGCTAAGGGGAGTTTTCAGAAACAACTCTCAGTGGGTTTAATCAACTCAGCACTGACGAGGAGGGGGGTGGAGTAGTGGAGGAAGAAAAGGAGGAGGAGGAAGCACTTCATTCTGGGTTCAGTGTTGATGGTGAAACCCCCTCAGACTAAAACCTGGTCTGAACCAGAGAGGGGATATGTGTATCTGAGTGCGTATGTGTATGTGGGTGTGTGTGAGGCAGTCAGAATTAATTGCAGTGTGTTCACTGCTGTGTGGACTAGAGTCTGACACAGAGGAACAAAACAGAACCTTCCAGTTCTGCTGGAATTCTGCAGGTTTCAGGATTAAATAAAAGTGGCTGCATGACCTATCAGCATGTAGTGTGTCACTTAGTTACAGTCAGTAGTGACTAGTAAAACTAGTCTATAGTTGATTATACAGCGGGATTAAAAACACAGAGACAGACCAATCCAAACAGCGCCTCTCTATATCTTAGAACCAACTCTTCTTTACTGGAGATATAGGAAAAAAAAATAATGGGGTGTGGGCTTATCTTTTAAAGGAATCGAGTAATCCAAGTTTTCACTGTTTTTATAAAAATATGAGTATAAAACCAAGGTATTTAAATATTTTATCATTAATTTTAAACTATAGTAACATCACAACATATTTTTTATGTTTTAAGTGCCCCAAATACATCAACTATTTCAGTCAAGTGTAATTTTAGCCAATTCAAACTCAGTGTTATTATCACACACTTTAATTTATATTGGGGTTTTTTAAATCCCCCCAAATTACCCTCAACTTATTTGACCACTTTTTAATTTATGAGCTAATATATTTTAAAGATATTTTTGCAAATGAAAGAACTTAAAATTGTCTTTCACTTTTTTGTACTCTGTCCTGTTCAGGACAAATTTGTTGGATAAAGTCAGCACCATATTTTTCTTACATATTCAGTCAGGAATTTTAGTTTGATATAAATCAAGAATGAAATGTAAAAGTATTGATTTACTTTTAAAAAGTGTATTTGTAGACTTATGTAAATAAGTATAAAGGCCATCTTTGTATAGAAGGTGTAGAAAAATAGACAAAAGTTTCTATGAATAGCTTGTCGTACAAATTTTCTTTCATATTTAATCGTAAATTCAAACTAGTCCTTAACTTTTTTAAAGTATAAAGGTACATTTATGTAAATAATAGGAATGACATATACATATGTTACTTAGAGTGTATTAGGTTGAAAACATAGATAAGTTTCTATAAATAGCATGTGTCGTAACTTGATTGAGTCTTTAAACATTTGCTGCTCATCCATCTTCAGCTGTTCACTAACTGAATGGTTTCTACATCCTCATGTTATTGGCCTGAAATAAATTATCCAATCAGCAACCTCGCTCTCCGAGCTGTTTTATATGTCCACTTATCCCCTCCCCCACCTCCATCCTCTGCCATAACCCCATCCATCTCCCTTCATCTGAAGGGAAACACCCAGTGACCCTCCTCTTCCTCTATTTTTTACTCCAATTTCTCCCCTTCATCCCAACCACCTCCCCCGTTTTGGAGGTGCGGGTCAGTGATAAGAGATGATGATGATGATAACTGGGAGCCAGTGCATTATCGTATTGATCGGGTCAGGCCTTTCAGCGCCGCTAAAGCGCCCGGCGCTCTGATTGCCGGCACTCGCTTTGACAGGAATCCGATGGCGCTGTCTGTGTGTGTGTGTTAATGTGTGTCCACGAAGGGTGTGGCACAGTGGACCATGGTGTGTGATAGTGTGAATGTGTGGCAGTGAGGAGGCAATTAGCTGCTCTGACAGCAAATCCAGGAGCAGCAGGAGACAGAAAGTGAATCTGATGCATGAAAACTAACAAAAACAGATCGAGAAGGCCGGAAAACACACCGTAAAGGAACAAGAGAGCATGAACATAAATTTAAAATAGTAAAGAAAGATAAATCAAGTGAGAAAGAAAAAGGAAGATGTGCTAAAAAATAGTTAAGGGGATGGACATGGGGAAAGGAATCAGAAGTTAACTTGTTGTATGAATGAGAACCGCTTTATCTCCTTTTTTTTATCAAAACAGAGAATTTAAGTGACTAAAAGAAGAAAAGAAAGAAAATAGAGGTATGCAAATTTCATTCATCTTCTAAACTGCTTATTCCTAACGGGGTGCAGTAGATGAGACCTGCTGGGCAAGAGCCAGGGTAAACCCCAAACAGGTCGCTAGTCTGCTGCGGGGCCACACACACAGGCAACCATACACACACACACACACACACACACACACACACACACACAATCCTAGTGTCAATTGTGTAGTGGCCTACAAAACATGCATGTTTTTGGAGGGTGGGAGGAAACCAGAGTCCCCAGGGTAAACCCACTCAGATACGGGGAGAACATGCAAATTCCACACAGAAAGACTAGTGTTTCAAGCCTCGCCTCGACCTTCAGCTGTGAGGCCACCGTGCAGCCATGCAAACTTTAATTTTGAGCTTTTCAGGTAGAAAGTTTATTTTCCGTCAACAAATCAAAAGAAGTTTAAAAAAAGATATTTTTTAATTTAATTTTACACGTTTCTGACAACTTTTACCCATCAATTCTTGCAACAATGAGGAGAAAACACAACATCTACAAACCCCCTGAGGGTGTGTGGCTCCTGGGTTTGATGTCCAGTGCGCCCAGTTGGTGTCCATCCTTTAATTACTGCGATTAGATGGAAGCTGATCAGGAACAGAGAGGAACTATCGATCCATGAGAAGCTTCGGCTCTGATTCCACCGCTGTGCTGCTTCACTGCTGGTTGGAGTAGTTAGTCCTGAATCACAGATCACAGAGAGGCCACAGACAAACAAGCAAGTATACAAACACATGTTTACTTACCCACATACACACTGAGCCACAGCAGCGAGCTCTCGAAGGCGTCATTAACTTGAGAAGGTTGTTGTGTCTGTCAAGACCTAATGAAAATAGAAGGAGACTCCCCTCTCTCACACACACATTCACACACACAAACAAAAAAAACATGGCAAACAACAGAAAATACTCAACAAAACATGCACAAGAGCTTAAGTACTATGTGTGAGGTTAAAGTGCTTGTGTGCTTTCTGTTTATGTTGTTTATCTGTGTGTGTGTGTGCATGTTTGAGTGGATGTGTGTGTAAGAGAGAGAGAGAGAAAGAGAGAGAGACGGGCAGATGCTGCCTCGTGGCGTCTCGCTGCTGCCGGCAAGCGAAGGAGACATTAACTAACTTCTGTTTCCTAATGGAGATTAATGAACCTGAGGAGCCATGCACACACACACATATTCACATGCTGAAATTCAAGAGTAACACACTCTGTTGTTGAGCTCGCAGGTTTCATCTGTGACGGTGATTTAGTGTTTTAGATTTTTTTTTAAAAGGTGATTATTTACCTGTGACAGCATGGTGACCTGACCATGGTGTACCCTGCCTCTGACCTAGCTTAATCACTTGGATAGGCTCTGGAACCACCCGCAATTTAAAGTTGGACAAGTTATTCAGAAAACGAATGCTTTCTGATACAAAATTTCCCCAAAGATATCAAATAAATTTCGATAGCATTTACATTTGCGTTGCACTTTTTTTTTCACTTTTGTGTGTATTCGATTTACTGTCAAATCATTTCACATTATATTGGTACAAAATGCCACAAGATTATTGGTTACTAAGTACAAAATATATGTTACATGTGTTTGAATTTGATAGACTATGTGGGATTCATTTGTTTAGCATTTTTCCCTAAACATTTTTTCAGAGTTACTGTCCCTAGGTAAAAAGTGTACATTTGGATTAAATTTTATCTGATTCACCTTGTAATCTTTGTACTTCACATTCCAATTCACATGAGAAATATGTTTTTTCTGCCGACATTTATCGCCTCTAAATCCGAGACACTGGACTTCACCTGAAAAAGGGTGGAGTATCCCCTGCAGGTCAGGAACAGGATTCTGCTTCAAATAGTGGAGTTTAAGTTCTTTGAGATTGAGTTCACAAGTAGGGAAAGAATGGAGCAGGAGAACGACAGACAGATCGGTGCAGTGTTTGCAATAATTAGGATGATGGATTGGTACGCTGTGGTGAAGAAACACCTGAGCCAAAAGGCAAAGATCTCAATTTACCAGTCAAACTAAGTTCCTAACGTCCCCTATGGTCACTAGTAGTAGGTGGTGTCCGAAAGAACGAGATCGCAGATACAAGTGGCCAAAATAAGCTTTTTGTGCAGGGTGGCTGGGCTCTCACTCAGAGACAGACTGGGAGCAAAAAGTAGAGCTGTTGCTCCAACGGTTCAAGAGAAGCCAGCTGGGGTGGTTTGGCATCTGGTTAAGATGCCTCCTGGTCGTGTTCTGGGCACATCCCACCGGAAGGAGACATAGAGGCTTCCTGGCTGAGGCTGTTGTCCCAGTGACCTGGACCCAGATAGATAACAATATATTTTTATCCATTAGTGGAGATTTCTAACTGACTCTTCCAAAATCAGATGTATATTTGTTTGGGCCTTGCAACTGACATCTTTACAGTCTGGACCTTGTGTCTCGCCCATAACTAGCTAGCTTCGGCACCCCTTGCGACGACATCAGGGATAAGCTGTTCAGAATATGAAAGAATATTTGGTTTGTTTAACATATGTATTACATAAGATTGCAGAGTTATAACTGCGGGGAAAAAAAAAAGAAAAACCTCAAGTTAGAAAAAAGGAAGAAGAAATATGAAATGACAAAAAGAAAAATGTATAATAGAGAAAAAAAATAGAAAAGAAGCAATAAAAACCCAACCATGTTGTAAATTGGTAGTAGCAACCTACACAAACACAATTAACTTTTAGCATGGCTATGCTAAGCTAATGTTTCTCACTGGATCCAGTCTTTGTGCTAACCTATCGAACGGAGCCAATGAGTAAATGTAAGTGACGAAGAGAGGGATAGATGAGGAAGCTATGAAAGAAGAGGAAAGGAAGGAAGTTAAAAAAGAAGATTGTGTTACATTTACTGACACTGTGGGAAACTCACCATCACAACTTCTGTTTGAAAGTGGAGGCAAACTTCATGTCAACAAAAAGAAAACAAACATGGAGGCTCGGGCCAACTTTCTGCTCAACGTCTGTTTGTGTTTCAGCTGCTGCTTCTTACATTTCATGTTGTTTCCATCTGAGCGTGTTGGACCATCTCCTCAAGGTCAACCTCTGTCGTGGGAAATGGAGATCAGTATGTATCGAAGGCCAATCTACTGCCAGTACTCTGATTGAGAGGGAGGGAAAACGCTGTTGTTCATGGCAACCACTTCTATTTCCAAACATAAAGTTAATCTGAAATTGGAAGCTGCTGTGGTTCCTACAGGAATAATAAAACCCTGATTCATTATAACACTGATTACTGATAGGTAATCTCAGGTTCTTCTGCAACTTTCCAAACATTGTAAACATTTTGTGATAATGTACATACCATCACAGAACCCTGATCTGGTATACTCCTCTTCATTCTTGTTTCAATCAAATGTTAGTTCGTTCATCTCCTGAACCACTAATCTGTTATGGAGTCACGGGGGGGGCCGGAGCCTTTCCCAGCTGATACAGGCAGGAGACAGGGTACACTTCGAACAGGTCACCAGTAAGTTGCGGGGCAACGCACACAGAACACCATCTACACACACACACATTCCTAGGGGCAATTTTGTCGTGGTCGATAAACCTAACACGCATAGTTTTGAAGGGTCGGAGTAAACCAGGGTATCTGAAGAAAATCACACAGAGAGAACATGCAAACTCTACATAGAAAAAACAATGTTTCAAGCCTCGCCCCCACTCCAGGATTCAAACCCTGGATTTTCTTTCTGTGAGGCCACAGTGTTAACCACCGTGCCACCATGCAGCCTCAATTAAATGTACTATACTCTATTGTGTTCTTCCATTTACTAGCCATAGGGAGTGTAAGAACGTGGATCAACCGGTACAGTGAACCGAAGAAGTGCCCTATTTTTTGTGGATGCTACAATAATCAAACATAGTTCAGGTTTATCTAATTTTGTTCAGTTTGTTTCTGTTCGATGCAGTTTAGATCATTCCAGGACTGTAGGGTGCGCACAGTTTTCCATCAGATCTCAGTTTGTGTAAAAAACTCTGATGTGTAATCTTTGAGTCGCTCAGTGAGTTGAAATCACATTCTTTTTTGCTACCTGTTCTCCAAATGAGCCTCGCAGCTTGGAAATGCTTGCAGACTCAGTAAGCATAGTAGATTTTCTCATGTCAAACCAGACAGGTGTGAGCAGCAGGATAGTGGGCTGGACCTGACTCTTTTTTTTTTTTTTTCTGTCTCATCTCTTCTTCCCTATGTTTGCAGTGGATGTGTGTTGTAATACCTGAGGGAGCTCCAGCAGAGGCCTCCACCTCACCACTGCTGCTCCTCTGGGACTTTACTCCTCATTCTTTCTACCAGCTCATCATTGTTTGTTTCCTTTACATCCATTTTGTTATTCCATCATCACATGGTTTTTTTTCACCTCTTGTCTCTGAATTGATCTCGGTGTCTATCTAGTCATTTCCTCTGGTTTATTTATCGTCCTATCTAATTATATGTAATCCCATCTTTTACTATTTTTATCATTGATCTTTCTTTTCCATATCGTTTCGTTTTCTCTTTGCATTTCTTTCATTTTCCATCAGATTTGTCCTTTCTTGTTTTTTCTTCTTCTAAATGTTTTCATTAGGTTATTGTATGTCGTTATAGTGACCCTCTGCGGATTCGATTGGGCCTCTCTTTATTCTGTCAGGATTTAAAAACCGTGGTCCTGAGGGTTTTAATGACTTCTTTCTTTCCCTCTATGTGCAGCCATCCCTTCATCTGCAGCTACGTATATTTTACTTTTTTAGGATAAAATCTAAAATTTTCTGCAATTACTTTTATTATAAGGGTTAAACTTTTGACATGTCCCGAAAGTCACAAGACCGTTTGATTTAAATTAGATTTTGATCATTTATTTCAGACCTGCACGCAGATACATAACATTACAGTGGATGCAAGATTTGAGAAGGGGATGGATGAAGCAAACACTTTTACTGATTCCAAACTCCCTCAGTGACATCAGTGAAACAAAAAGTTTTATTAAAAGTTTTGCACTCAAGGTTGAAACACAGACCTAACCCTAATGTCTGCTTCTCAAGGTGAATGTTTTTGAACAACTGTGATGGTTTCTCAGTGTTTCCAGGTCTGATGTGAAAGATAAAAGTCATTTCCAGGTTTAATCGTCTCTTTCTGTCATTCTCAGGAAGTTTTGTTGAAGCGAGCAGCAGACCTGGTGGAAGCTCTTTACGGGATGCCACACAACAACCAGGTGAGGGATCCCACATGTTCTTCATCCGATCCCGCTCAATAACAGTGTAATCGTTTATATGACGAGAAACTCAAATTTCCAGAAACACTTAAACTTGTAAAATGTGCAATTTTTATTGTTTACGTAACGCTGTCAAAAAATCAAATATGACAAATAAAAATTGGCCATCTTTTGGTAAAAACATCAAAAGATCATTTATTTAACGTATTTAAGTGGGCAACACCTGTGGAATACTGATGGCAGTCCTGAAGGGCATACAAGCAGCTTATTCCAAAACATGGCTCAAACTTCATTACCAGGAGGTTTATTAGTTTTGATGATACATTTATTTAAAATCATTTAAACTGAATAGCCAACAGGCTGTTAAGTGTGTGCCCTGCCTCTCATCTAAAATCAGCTGGGATAAGCCCCAGCAACCTCTGCAAGCCCATTAGGGATAAGCGGTCTAGAAAACAAAGCAAAACCTGCTTTATGGTTGACGCCTGACACACATATGCTGCTCAGAGAAAAACTCAACGCAGCATACGTTTATTTCAAAATCACAAAATTTAAACTTCAATACTTGCTTAAGTCAGAGTTGCTGTGAAATAATAAGTTAAGGGTTTAAGTGCGTAAAAATGAAAATGAAAGAAGTTGTTTTTGACAGGAACGCTCATACCTGAGGCTCTCCTAGTTTGCAGTTTGCCTTCACAATCCTTTGTGGCAAGGCGTTACTATTTTATTATACTGTGCAAAAAAAAAAAACAAAGAAACTAAAAAGTACTATTGGTGCTTATTTGTTGTCGTTTTTATTGGTTTTGAACCATAAATTGTAGAAATGATATAAATTGCCTTAGTTCATTTTGCACATTCTTGAATCCAAACCCTTTTAAATCCTCTTCTCTCACCGTACAGGAGATCATCCTGAAGCGAGCGGCCGACCTCACCGAGGCACTCTATAGTGTTCCTCGCAGCCACAACCAGCTGCCGTCACTCACCGGCTCTGCCGCCCACTCGGGGATGATGGGCGTCAACTCGTTCAGCAGTCAGCTCGCCGTCAACATCTCCGAAGCCTCGCAGGCCGATCAGGGTGAGACCTCAATTCAGTTTGCTACTGGTGGAATAGAAACATGCTTTCCTCAGCAGCCTGTTCTCATTCTGCTGGTGAGAAAGCAGAAGTAGCTGCTAAAACTCCCCAGTCTCCCCACCCAGCCCCCTTTTCCAGCCCACGCCTGCTTCTCCCATCGGCCCGGCAGAACACCTTACAGGAATTCATGAGGTCATGGGAAATGAAAATTCATAACTCAGTAGTTTATGTGCGGTCGGAAACGTTCCACCCAGGACCCACTGGCCGCTCTCCTGCTGTTACGACCCGACTCCGAGCGCCCATCGCAATTACCCACCGTGATTAAAACATTAATAAAAAACAGGCTGGCTAATTTACAGCTCTAATTCAGAGCAGCTGAACAGCCCATCTTCATCCTCTGCTTTCTCACTAGGAGGAGGCTCGGACAACAACAAATGTTCTCCATTCAGTTTCAGGAAGGAAACTATCAGGCTGCAGATGTTCACAACACTCCCTTCAGAACCATTTCACACAAATTTGGACCAAACGTGGAACCAGGATCAGAGTTAGAGATCTCTGACCACTTAAAGCTGAATTTCCAGTGGAAGTTGCTGATCTAATAAATCTCAAGATAATCTAAAACCAGATCAATTTCACAGCTATAACCCCAACACTCAGTTGAAAGAATGATAAATAATTTCATATCCAGATTTCACTCTAAATGATTTATTTTTTCTATTTTATCAGGGACCTTCAGCTCAAGTTCTGTGCTTTTTAAAGAAAAGATCTCAGATCACTGAGTGAAAAAAGATTGGTTTGAATTTATTAGAAACTAAAACAGCCGATTTAACTATAAAAAAAACAGATCTTAACTCAGTTTAAATCCAATAGAATGACTTTACTGAACTGTATTAATTTTAAGTTTTACTCTTTGTTTGAAAAACCCAATTACTTAAACTATTTTCTAAATAATTTGATACTTAGTAATAAAATTTATCAACTTTCAGAAGTAATGGTAGATTTTTCAAATCCTTTTAGTTTTGTCATTTTTCACTCTGGAAAAAAAAGTTAAACTTTCCGGATTGGTTTAAAATATTGAAACATTATCTTTATAAATGTATGTTTTACACACAATTTTAATTTCGTGTTTTATTTTGTTGAATTAATTATAAAACATAAACTTTCAGAAATATCCAGTTGTGAGCTAAATGCGTAAAGGCAAGTACAAGAGAGACAAAAAAAGTTCTCTACTGCAAAGTTAAGACTTTTTATGTTCAAAATAAACACATTTCCAGAAAGCAATGGTTTTACAGTGAAACAAAAAAAATGATTTAAAACTTAACCAGAAATCATTTTTTTAAACTTTTGTCAGAAATCCAGTATTAGAAGTGACGTCATCAGTTTTTCTACCATCAAGCAGAGAAGCTAGAAAAAAATTTCCAGCATGAATCAGAAATCCCAGATTCAATACCAAGAGTAGAAGATGTCTTTCTGCAGATGTTCATGTTACAGGACAGAAACACCTTTAAGAAGTGACATGTTCAGATCAGCTGAGGGAGCAAAAAGCGACTGAGACTCAGCGGGAAAAAATCTCCATTCAGGGATTGAGCTTGTTATCGCCAGCCACCTGAACGCTCTCCCGACGCAGTTCTGTTTCTGAACAATGTGATCTACTTCCCACGCCACCCTGTTGGAGGCCGCATGTGTTTCCTATCGCCAGTCCCATCACAGGCCGGCAGTCTGTAAGCTGCTCCTGCTGTGAAGTGAGGAGGGGTGAAGTTGCTTGGAAGTGCTCTGACTCAACCCGGGGTTAGTGGGACCTCTTCAGCCTTAGGAGGGGGTCACAGGTCAAGCGGAGTACTGTCATTTAATACATTATAAGGCAAGATGAGAAATTAGGGGGGGCATAACCTGAAGAGACGCAATCTGTGACATTCCTGGTGATGTGACTGTAGAGGAAATTATACCGGTCCTTATTTTATCCTGGATATTTACTTTCTAATGATCTAGCCACTTGAATACAACATACCCCTGTCATTTTCTTTATGTGGACAAAAAGTGGCCCAGATTTCTTAATCCTTTCTTGAAAGGAATCATTTGTTAAAAATATTTGAAGTTGAAAGAAAAGTACATTATTACACAAATAAAATACTGTTCATCCATTAACTGTTTTGGGCTGAGAATTTAATTTAAATGAAGCAATTTTAATGATTTAACATAAAGAACCCAAATATGTGATCAGTTAAAAAAAATCCACTTCATTTATTCAGTGAAATGAGGTGGATCAGAACCTATAGCCTTATTCCGGAATTTAAAAAAATAGACTTGTGATGAATTCTGAATTCTTTTAATTAGTTTTTATTTTTTTATGCATGACGGTATGTATGATTACAGCTTCAAATATTAAACAGCGCAACCGCATAAACCTAAAATAATCAAAAATAAATTAAAAGTAGTGCAGAATTCTATTTACTTCGTATCAAACCTCATTTCTTGGTAAAACAAATCGACTTGTCTTGTTTGACAAGACACCTTTGCACCCACCTGACCGCCATCCGTTTTTGTCTCTTTCTCAGGTTACTCCCGTAACTCCAACAGTGTGTCTCCACGTGGATATGTGCCGAGTTCCACGCCTCAGCAGTCCAACTACAACACCATCACGTCCACCATGAACGGATATGGCGCGGCAGGGATGACCAACCTCGGCGTTCCCGGCTCCCCCAGCTTCCTCAACGGCTCCACCGCCAACTCCGCTTACGCAAGTGAGTGCATGCAAAGAAAGAGAATGAGGAAGCAAACCTTCACCGAAAGGCAGTTGGGAGGATGCTCTTTGTCTGTGCAGAGTCACATTGATCCTAAGGCTGCTCATCACTGCTTGTGCTCACCTTAAAGTTGTACGGATGGAGAAGCTAACACACAATATCTAGAAAAATATTTGCTAATGTGTCAGTCAGAGTTTTTATTTCTTTAACAAACCTTCAAGATATAGGAGTTGGAATGGAGCTTCAGTGAATCACTTCAGTGCTTGTTTGTAGAATTTCATTCTCATTGTGCGTTTCAGTTGTCCATTGTCGACAGTATATCGAAGTTACAAAGTGTGGTAACTACAAAATGCATGCTTCAATGGTTTCTGATTTTATTTTGATGTAAAAAACTAGAAATTCACTAATGAACACAAGAATGTGCTTTATAGCAACATTAGTGATAATATCTAATGGAAATGAACTCCCTGAAAACAATGGACCACCGGGGGCGGCCATCTTGAAATGTCAGATATTGTCCTTTTCTGCTGACCAGAGATCAGTTAGAAATTAAATGAATACTGATGTTGAATTGATCCGTACTAATATAAGGGATTATGTTTGGACTAAATTTTCTAGAAAGTTTATTTGTATGTCAACTGGAGCCCACTGTGAGTTTGAAATGCTTCAACAGCTCAGGGGTGCTGAATCATTGGGACACTCAGAGAGAATAGAGAGTCGTTCATATGCTCACGTGTTTGAGTTTCAAATTAAATTTGGTGAACCTTTGAAGCCAAAGATGGCCCCTAGTGGCAAAATGTTTAGTGAACAAAACCTTAGTTAATATGTTTTGTAGTTTTTGGATCCATTAAGTTCAAATTTTGCGCTGTTAAAAGTTGGTTATTTAAGTGTTTCCTTTGTGAAAGGGCTGGTGTGACTTTACCCAATTATTTTGCAATATTTTAGAGAATGAAATAAATATGAATGACCAATTGTTTTAGTTGTAAAGGTGTTTATGTTTATTTAAAGATGGCAGTAGAATCTTTTTGATGTGTAGAGAGAGAATTTGTTGAAGTGGGCTGATGTTTGGCTACTACTCAGATCCTTTCTTGCCTGTAGGGGGAGCTGCAGGTAGAAAGGCGCAGGTGTCTTTCCGAAAGCACCCGTAGGGAAAACACTGTTGTTTTGGATTCTGTTTCAAAGAACTCAGTTGGTCTCAGCGAGACTCGTTTAGCAAAAATCAAGCTCAAAAGGCGCCTCCGTGCCAGGTGATGTTGTCGTCCCTGGCGGCCAAAACAAAAGGTGGGCACACATGTTTGCTGGCTGAGCGTTGGATTTCTCAGTGTGTGTTGACTGAACACTGCCATGCATTGTTCACCTCCTCCTTACTGTCCCCCTGTCCATCCTCCTCTTCCTCACCCCACCCACTCCTTTTCTACTAATCCAACTAACATCCTCACTGCATCCTTCACTCATTCACGCTTTGGGCCGAATCCATTACTATCAGGAGACAAGAACAAGGAAACGGGAGGAGAGAGAAGCAGCGATCCAGGATGATGGTCGCTGGCATGAAGCGAGAAATCACATTTGCATTCCCAGTTTCATTATACAAAGATTCATTTTCAGACTCAGTCCTTAAATCATTCACAGAAACACAGTGATCCATGAACTCAATGTTTCAGGAGAGTCTTCGTCTCTGAGAATGATGTTTTTAGGTGGAATCTGATGGTCCTGTTCTAAATGAAGACCCTCAAATACTTCACCTGACGTACTTGAAAAATCATGCAGAATTCCATCTGCAGATACAAACCAAAAAGTACTTCTTTTTTTTATCAAGGACGAAAGTTTTATTGAAGACAAAAAATGGTTACTATGCAAACAGTTTTTTTTTTTTGCATATGTGTATTAATGCTCCAGTTTTATGAGCATTACATTTGTAGAAAGGCACAAACACATTAGCATCTTCCTACTTTAAAGGTCCCATCTCATGTGAAATAAATCTGTTTTCTTATGGTAGCCTGTGCACACAAACAACCATAATTTGGGTTTTGGAACATGTAATACACAATAGTTATAAAATTATGATCATATATAAGGTTCATCATAGACCAAAAAGTCTAAACAGCTGGTTTCGCTCAGCACTAGGAATATGAATGATCATCATGTCGACTCCTTTCAGGATTACTGAAGTGGAGACCAATATAGTCTATAAATTTTTGAAATTTTGTGAAGTTAGATGAAAACGTATTGTTTCCATGGACGTGTTGGTATTATTAAACCAGATTTTTATTGTTGTAAAAAAAAAGTGCATCAGAAACTGCGTGATTAGCTAGCATTAGCTAGCATCATGTAGTCTGTACACGAGACACTATTTTTTTCTCTGCTTCCCGTAAAGAATTTAGCTTCTTTTTTTTTAGATATAGAAATAATTGCAATAATTTCATAAATAATATTAAACGTTTGGTTTTCTGACATTTTCTAACAAGTTTGGATTACCACTTTGATCACAAAAATATGTTCGAACTTTTTCTTCTCTTTTTTTTACTTAAAAAACATCTTCACAGAAGGAAATATAAATGAAACAAAAAAATAAATAAAATCATTGAAGAATAAAACTATGTAGTAAAAAAATAAACTAGATACATTTTATAGTTAGACATGGCAGGCTCTCTTTATCTGTGAGCCATCACTCACACTTTTGTGGTCAATTACATCAATTGATAAATGTATTTATCTGTTGAGTTATGCTATCAATGGCCCTAATATTTTGGTAATAATTAACTGGGGTTTTCTAGTATTTAATTACAGAAGGGGTATTACAGTAGTAGATAAATTAATTTTCTTGTCAAGTTATTTTAAGACTGCTATGCTAATGATCGCTATGGTGTCCTCTGTATAGATGAAGTATCCTTAAAACCTGTCTAATCTAAGGTAGTTATTTCTTAAAAAGAATACAGTTAATCTCATTTGACATGCAACTCCATGCACTTATTTTTGATAAAACAACACTTTTATTAGGTTCTCCACATGTGTGCAATCACAACACACACACACGCTGCTCTTTTCACTATGACGATCAAACACTGGGCAAGAATATTATGCATTTTGGTGAGGTGTTTAAGTTACTAGTGTTCCACCTTTACAAGCAACTTTGTATTACATTTATTGCATCTAATGTTATCTGAATCAACTTTAAAGAAATGGATCCACACTTTGGATCATTTAACATGACTTCGCTGCACTGCCATTCACAGTGCCTCCTCCCTCCCTCTGCAGCACTCAGTGCAGCAGGGATGCAGGGAGGGAGAGACAGACTGTCTTTTACGGGGTTTTATTCCGCGCATTCCCACCTCTACGTCTTTTCAAGTATGCAGCCCTACGCTGCGCAAACAAATTGCTTCCAGTGGGCGCAGGTCTACGCCTTCCAGCGCGGCGTTTCCTAGGCTAAGCGCGGCGCTCTCACAAGATTTGGAATCAGATAGTATGAGGCAAACAGAAAAAAAAAACCTGTGTACCCTGTGTTTGCTCTCTTGCCCTGGTTCTCCGCCAATATGTTAAGAATTCTGTTGAGGCTAAAAGTTTTCGGTTTGGTAGAAAATGCTGACGTGGCACCGATGCCAAACGGTATCAGTATCCCATCCCTACGTATCATACATCTTACTGAGATTGTTTCAGTAAAACTGGCAGAAATATTCCTTCCTGTCTTGTACATGAAATGTGCTTCATAAATACATTTGCCTCACCTTAATCTCTGCAAATGATTTGACAATAAGTAGTCTTTTTTTTCAGGTTAAGTTGAAACATTTCTACACGGAACATAAAATGACATTATAAAAGAAACTTATTTATGTTGTCATAATTTTGAGACAAGAACAGATATTTTCTCTCTCTCTCTCTCTGTAAAACGGGCCACGTCATTTTTATAACAACCTTTTAAACACTTCCCTTTCCTCTGGGGAAAAATATTTTTTTAACTCTTACTGACTTTTTGATGCTGCTTTAATTAATCAACTAGTTAACTCGTTGCCTAGCAGCACATTGCCAAGAGAATGATGATGTCAGACTTCGAGGAAAGAATGAACTGTTCTTGGAATGATGAATTGTCCCGTTTTAGCTTTAGAACCTTTAAATTCATGGTTGATCTTCAACGTGCGTGCACAAACACAGATTTATCTTTTGAGTGTGAGTGGGAGGAGCTACAGTTTCTCTTGGAATCCAATCAGATTGTTTTTTGTTTTTTTAGTTCTGCAAGTTATGGATCAACTTTGTCAGAAGGAGCATGTTTCTTCCTCCGGTCCTCGGCCCAATCCTCCTGCTCTTCCTCCTCTTCCTCACCACCTCTCCCCTGCATGACTCACCTCATTTCAGCCCAATCACTCACTCGCTCGAAACCGTCTTCTTACTCCCTCTCGTCCTCCTCACCTCCTCCTCTTCTTCCTCTGCTCCTTTAGGCCCTTATTCATTCTCTCCTGTCCATATGGTTTCTGCAGTCAAACAGAAGAGCGCCTTCGCCCCCGTCGTGCGACCACAGACCTCCCCGCCCCCCACCTGCACCACCACCAATGGCAGCAACCTCCAGGGTGAGCATCCCATCCCCCTCCGCCTCTCACCTGTTGTCCCCCCAGCTGTTCTCCTGTCCACCTCCCATCTGGACACGCAGGCGGACGTCCAGTGTCTCTGTAATGAGCTTTCTGTGCCTCCAGAGGTCAAAGTTGATCCATAACTTGTGGTTCCTCATGTTTATATTCGCAGCACTTTTGTGTTCTTCTTGCAAATGCTGCCGAGCTTCTTCAACAACGAACTCTGACTCATTTAGAACAAACACTCAGCAACAGAGTAACTTATTATTGATAATGATAAAATATTAAACTTCTTTAATGTAAAAGTTTTATTCTGTAATTTTTTATGTGGCCACGTCCACATTACATTTTAGTTTTTCTCATATGACTCGCTAGGTTTTTTCTCATGTCTGTATTTAATTTTTTACAAGCTAAACATATTTTGTATAAAATATGTGATGAGATGTTATTAAAAAATTTAGCGTAAGTTCAACAAATTGCGATGAAATAAAACCAAAAACAGCCAGAAGAAGATTTAGCAATTAATTAGTTTACTTTATTTATAATTTGGTCGAAGTTGAAGAACAACCAGCATTGATAGCTGGACAGAACACGCTCGTCTTGATTCTCCAGATGTTTCCACCTGAAGGATCATAGAAATTTTCAGGATTGCCGGCCTGCTGCTTTCTTTAAAACCAGAATAGGACTAGTTTTCAATGCTCTCCAAACCAATCATCAAACTATAATCAGCTCAAATTTTCTCCGAGTTTGTAAAATGTCTCATTTTCATCACCTATATTGTAGAATATGTGTACTTCAGTTATGAATAGTTTTGTTTCAGTTTTAAAACTGACATTGATGTTATGTGTCTTTCAGCCATGGCCGGTCTCATCGTACCCCCCATGTGAGGAGGAGTCCCTACATAATGTGGACAGAGCCCCTCCCCGCCCAGCACCAGTCGACCTCCACCAACTTAAAAGATCCTCTCAGCGCTAACTGAACCGTCCAAACCAGAAACATCTGAATTTTCTCCCACGAGGAAGTCCTGCCTCAGTATGGAGACTTTGGGTGGGACGGACGCTGTATGCAGGTTTTTTTTTAAAAAAAAAGAAACTCTGCTGACAAAACCGGCTCTGGGTCATCTGAGAGCAAGTTCACAGAGAGCTTCTGGTCACTACAGAGTTAAGAAAATATGGAGAAACAAAGCAAGTACGACAGAATAAGTCAAATGAGATTTTTATGTTTTATTTTGGAATGAAAAATGGTGCGTTCACCTGCCTTCAAACGTAGAATGGGATTTTACAGACTCAATTAGACACTTCCTTTTCAAAATGATCGGATCATAAAATTCAGAGTCAGAATGATTTCTGTTAAACAGGAAGTAACTTTTACTAAAATGACGCAAAAATTATTTAAAAGAATCATGTCCACAACGGCGTGTTGGTCTGACCAATAGAAATGTTCAAAGTTCACCTTTATAACTCTCTGACCTTAAACACACCCTTTTCTAGCGAAGTGTGAACTACTGCCCTACATGAGTTTTGTGCCACTTTTAATCTCAATTCTTCCAATCTTTGATGATTCAAGATCAGTAGGTCAAGATTAGAGTGACTTTTACTGTAGCGAGAGATCTCTGAGAAGAGGCAGAATAAAAAAGTACTTATTGCCTACCTGCCGATGTTTGTAAGTGCTAGATTAAAATAGATTCAAGCATCTAAAATTTTTCAGAATTAAACCAGCATACCATAAAAACATGGCCCCTATGTGTAGAAACGCAACCAGATATACTCCGTCCTTGGACGGTACTCTGCACTGATCTACAGTTTGTCTAGTTGCAAAATTTAATTCTAGACCCTGCTGTTTAGTTCAAATCTTTGCTGTAAGAAAGAAACAACCAGTCCAGCTTTCTGTGGACTATCATCTCCAGCAACACAGCTACTGTATGTAGTGTTCAGATCAAATGGGACGAGCCTGGTTTAGATTATATGAAAGAAAAGAGTACGTTAAACTCGAGGGTTGAAAAAAAAGGCAGTTGTTAACATTTTTTTTTGTCTAAAAGTTTACAAACCTCTGAGAATCGTGAAGTTTGTGGTAAAGGATTATCACACTGATCAACAGTCTGGTGAATTTCCAACAGAAGCTCTCTGTGGACCCCAGAGTCCTGGGACCATTTTTTCAATAAAAGTTTCATATTTGGAACGACCGTCAGACGGTTTCCAGATGTGCCGAATTTCCAGTTAAAGAAAAAAAAAACTCAGCGGACTAAAGTCCTTAAAGAGCCGGTGGAGCGTTTTGCTTTTCTGTATCATAGCTTTTACCAATGTCTGTGTCTCATATCGAAGGAGGAAATGCAGTAATTTTGTAAAAGAGAGAATTAAACATCCTGCCGAGGACACTGATCTTTGTTCCTCACTTCATTTTTCTTTCTAACTTGTCACTTTTTTTAAAATTCCAGTCCAATATTTCTGTTCTGCGGGTGCATCGAGTGGTAGAGTTTAACCAGAAAAGCTTGCAGCAGTTTTAATCCCATTTAGGTACCAGATTTTCTCGTTATTCTTCTGATTGTGCTTATTTTATATGTATTTATAAAGTCTGTTTTGGGGAGTTTCTTCTGTGATTTAGGCCTGAATGATAGTCGCAAATATATCTGTAAACACATTTGATGTCTTAATACCTTTTAGATATTGTAAAAAGAGTGAACAAGTGAGAGGACTCAACCAACCTTTTTGTAAAAAAAACAAACAAAAAAATGGTCATTGCGTTCATGTTCACCCTGTTTTTCAGAGCAGGACGTAACAAAAAAAGCGCTTTCATCACTTTTATAAAAAAAAAAAAAAGAAAAAAAACACGCTTTTGCGATCCAATATTTAACTTTTTGTAAACAGCATTGTTTGTGTTTCTCCTGGTTCTTCTCGTCCTTTGTGTATTATGGTGAAATGTATAATCATGGTTATTTCTTAATGCACTATTTTCTGTTGGGGCACTTAAATGCATCTTAGCAAAAAAAAAAAAGAAGAGAGAAAAGAGAAAGCTAGAACAATATGCACCATTTTTTTGTTTTTATTCCTCAGAATTTAAACCATCATATTTCTTCCTCTTTACTTTTTGGACCAAGCGGACTTGTTGGCCTGTCTGAGTGTTTCACCCAATCCTCCTCTTTTTATCTTTCAGTTTTATTTTTAAAAACTCCCAACTCAAGGATACGTCTATTCCTGTTACTATTGTACTTCCTCTTGCACCGTTTTATTATGCAACTTTATTTCCGTGCCGGATCAACGGCACTGTCCACATTAGTGTGAAGCAAGTGGAGAAGAAAAATCACATCTGAGGTCTGCAGCTAATGGATTTTTTGATGTAAGAATAAATTTTGCAGCATTAAAAAGCTTAGTAATTTTCCTTTCTTTTTTTTTTTTTGTCTTTCCCATTGGTGGGATAAGCAGAAAAGTAGAAGAGGCGGGTTCATCCAATTTAAAGCATATACTCAATCCAATCAGGGCCAAACTGCTGATACAGCTATTTACTTCTATTCGGTGATGTTACTGTGTTCCGTTCCATTCATTCTGTTGTCTTTATTATTTGAGGCTGGGTCGCGGGAACAACATCCTCAGACGGGAAGCTCAGGCTTCTCTCATCTCGGCCTCATCATCTAGCTCACCCGGGAGGATCCCGAGATATTCTCTGTCCAGCTGTGAGACGTAGTGGGTCTGGGCTCTGCCTCTAGGACTCCTCCTGGTGGGATGTGCCCAAAACACATCACCAGTGAGGCGTTCGGGAGGCATCCTAACCAGATGCCCGAACCCCCCCATCTGGCTTTTCTCGACCCGGAGAGAAATCAGATCTCTGGGTAGAGCTGGAGGAGCAACGACTCTACTCCAAGCTCTTCCAGGACGGTACTTCATCCAGCTGATTATAGCTTTCACTCCATCGCAGAGTGAAGACCCAGCCACCCTGCTTAGGAAGCTTATTTTGGCCGCTTGTATCAGTAATCTCGTTCATTCCAAGTTATGTAAATCCCACTTATCCACCTCTATTGCTAAGCCCACTGAAGCATTTAAAAGAGGCATAAATGAGTTTTCTAGTAGAAATAGTTATTACAGAAAAAATTTTTTACTGTAAAGAAATTCAATCCTGCTGATTATAATTCCCATTCCTTATTTAATCAATCTTTTGCTTACTTTGGATTTTTTTTTTAAGTAAATTCCCAAATAAATACACTAAAATACTAAACGCTGAAACTAAATTCAGTTACAGAAAAATTTTGGCAAACATTACAAAAACTACTGAAGCGATAATTCTACAAAGTAGAAAAATAAACATGTTTCTAATGTTTAATGGTAGGATCGGATCTGGGTGGTCATCAGGCTCAGAAACTTTTTTTTTTTTTTTTAATGTGATCCATGGATTAGTTCAGACCTCTTCAACATAAAATCCAGCCCGTCTTCTCGAACTGCTTCTGTCTCTTTCTGTATGACTCGCTGGGTCTCCCACCCTGATGGTTTAATCTGAAAACGACACTTTCTGGATGTTTTAATGTGAACAAAGAAAGACGCGCAGCATCTTTGTGAAATATGAAGTATATCATCAAAGTATATCAAAGCACAATGTTTAATTAATGTCTTTAAGATACAGAGGGCAAGCAGGGGAGGGGTGCCCTCCTGGGTTTTATTTCTGTCTCTTGCCATGCTGTAAATAGATGCATGTCTTGTTTTCTCAAGTTTGCTTTTTTTTGGTTTTTTATTTGAATTTTTTTTCTGTGATCCAGTGCTTTTTGTACAGAAACAGTCTAATAAAGATTAAATTTGGCTTGAATTTGTTGAAGTTTTTATATTTATGCACCTATTTAACCTCTTCAAATATGAATAGTTGGCTCTTGTTTTATGTGAAAGTTTAGGATATTTTAGGATGTTTAGGACTTTCTGTGTGGAGTTCACATGTTCGCCCCGTGTATGCATAGATTTTCTCCGGGTACTCTGATTTCCTCCCACTTTAAAAAAACAGGCCATAAAATTCCATACAAATGAATGTGTGTGTGGATGGTTGTGTGTATGTGTGGCTTTGCGACAGACTGGCGACCTGCTCGAGGTGTACCCTGCCTCTCGCCTTGAATCAGCTGGGATAGGTTCCGGGACCCCTTGGGCCCCATTAGGGATACAGGAAGTAGTTCAGAAAATGAAACAAAACAAGTTAATTTTACCAAACTGGTGGTGGTCTGCGGGGTCGGACTGTTTCATTCAGTTTAAACTCCAGTTTTGACTGGTCGGTTAAAAAGCTGAAGTGGTGTTTTATAATTAGGTTGAGATATTTTTAAAATGAAAAACACTGTCTATAAAGACCTGTAGTCTGTCCAGACGATTTCACAGAGAAAATACAGCAACGCTTGGACAGATCACCGCAGAGACAAACATGCTAATTACAGGAGAGTTCAGAAAAACCACCTCGCGTCCACATCAGCTCCACGTGAACCAGCAAACTAATCGATGACTTGGTCCTCGTAAAGATGTTTCAACACCCTCTTTCATCATTCCATCATATTACACTGTCGGGCTGTGCAGTGGTCTGCTGTTATCACCTGAAACCCACATTAAGAAGTTTGCTGTTCTGAGCTCCAATTATGGGTTTTAACGTGAATCTTTCTGTGTGGAGTTTGCATCTTCTTACTTTACTTGTTGGATTTGTTTATTACTTACATTCCACTAAGAATCATGAAGAAAGTAAATGAAGCTTAAAGTAAAGAACTGGTTTTATGTTTAGTATTGTTAGAATCAGACTGTTGGAGCACAGCTTCATGTCTGACCGGCCATAGATCAAGTTATTGTTTCAGACCATCAGAAACCAGGTGGAACTTCTTCTCAATTTTTTTTTCTTTTTAACCCTGTGGATCCTTTAAGTCAGAGCAGAAAAGTTTGTTTCCGTCTGCCCTAAATTTGAATGGCAACAAAATTACCCAAAATTACACGTGATTGTTGGAAAAAACTTGGATTGAGATGATTGTGGAGGACCTCAGTTTAACCTGAACGGAGGGACAAAAGCACTTCCAGACCTGAGAAACATTTGTTTGTTTTTTTTAAATTCTGGATTTATATTTATCAGTCCACTAAGGATGGCATCAGAACCCCGCCATCCAGTTTATTCTGCATCACATGTAGTTTGAAGAAAACTTTAGTTATTAAGAAAGCATTACAGGAGTGCAGCAGTAACTAAGTTAGAATAAAATTCTAAATGATTCAGGTCACACGTTTGCTCATTTTAAAGTTCATATTGATGAACAAGTCTCACACTACATTGTCCAGGATTCTCCACTGTTACCGTTTGGGATTCCTTTCTTTCACCCCAGGAGGAGCTTGGGCAGCACTTCCATAGGTGTGTTTGGTTTGAATTTGAGGTTGAAGAGCTCAGAATTTTGGTCCTGTATGAAACGAACTGCTGTCTAAATGCTTTCAGACCTACTTTAATCAAAATAAAACTCAGAAACACTTAGACAGGAATCTCCTTGGACAAAGATGTTTGCAGATGACATTGTGATCTGTTGTAAGAGGAGCTGGAGAGGTGGAGGTTTGCCCTAGAAAGAAGAGGAATGAAGATTAGTCAGAGTAAGACAGAGTACATGTGTGTGAATGAGAGGGATCCAAATGGAAAAGTGAGGTTACAGGGAGAAGAGATAAAGAAGGTGGAAGATACTTTGTATCAACAGTCCAGAGCAATGGTGAGTGTGGAAAAGAGGTGAAGAAGTTTGTGCAGGCAGGCTGGAACGGGTGGAGAAAAGTATCAGGTGTGATGTGTGATAGAAGAGTTTCAGCTAAAATGAAAGGAAAAGTGTACAAAACTGTGGTGAGACCAGCCATGCTGTCTTTTACTTCCAGAGATGGAAGTAGCAGAGATGAAGATGCTGAGGATGTCTTTGGGAGTGACCAGGATGGACAGGATTAGAAATGTGTATATCAGAGGAACAGCACGTGTTAGAGGTTTTGGAGATAAAGTCAGAGAGGACAGACTGAGATGATTTGGACATGTACAGAGAAGAGAGAGTACATCGGCAGAAGAATGCTGTATTTGGAACCACGAGGAAAGAGGCCCAGAGGAAGACCAAAGATGAGGTTCATGGATACAGTGAAGGAGGATATGAAGATAGTTGGTGTGACCGAAGAAGATGCAGCAGATAGGGTTAGATGGAAGAAACTGACTTGCTGTGGTGACCCCTGAAGGGAAATGCCGAAAGAAGAAGAAACAACTATCTCCTCAGTTGAGAAGATCTGATCAGTTTAAAGATCAATGTTTTTGCAGCACCGGTGACTTTTTCACGGCTTCCTTCAAAATGAGCTTTTACAGGCTGGGAAATGTGTTTCCCCCGTGTGGGAGTCAGCTCGGCGCTCCCTGACAGGTGTGACAGGTGTTACCCAGCATTCCCAGCGCAGCACTTTCCCTTTCACAGCTCAGGTGAAACAGGAGGAGGTCTAT
Source organism: Neostethus bicornis (assembly GCA_902685375.1). Taxonomy (NCBI): domain Eukaryota; kingdom Metazoa; phylum Chordata; class Actinopteri; order Atheriniformes; family Phallostethidae; genus Neostethus; species Neostethus bicornis. The sequence continues at coordinate 3,471,867 of CACRXE010000076.1, read as the reverse complement.
CAGAGAAAGATGCTCATCATCAAGTTTACTGTCTGCTGCTTCTGTTTGGTTGGATGAAAGTTCCTGATGGGGAGACTTTGGGTTGTCTGAAGATCTTCTGCTGAACTGAGGAAAGAACAAAAAAAATTAACACAAAAATATAATAATAATGCATTGTATTTATACAGCACTTTTCAGGACTCTCAAAGACGCTTCACATATGGATTATTCATTCACTCCATACCAGGTAATAGTAGGCTACTGTTGTAGCCACAGCTGCCCTGGGGCAAACTGACAGAAACGAGGTTGCCGTTTTGCGCCATCGGCTCTTCTGACCATCACCAACCAATCACACACGCACCATTCAGACTACGCAATGTGGGTGAACTGTCTTGCCCAGGGACTCAACGGCAATTTAATCTCAACGGCCGTCCCACTGTGGCACCGGGGGTTCCGGCGGTCTCCCATCCAAGTACAGCCCAGGCCCAACATGCTTAGCTTCTGAGGTCTGACAGGATCAGGCATTGACAAGCTGGTATGGCCGCCAGGTTTACAAGGTAAAAGGAATAGGACATTTTGATTATTTAGACGGAGACGAAACAGAAAGATCAAATCGGATCATTTGGCAACATTTCCCACAAAAACAACAACAGAAAGTTACCTGGTTTTAAATTGAGTCTTTCGATCTCTCAGAGGTGGTGTTCAGCATTATGATTGTAATTAACTGAATGTGATGGATTCATAATGTTTATTCACATCAAACTCCGCTTTATTTGCAGATTTCTAATCCACTCCCGGGGCTCATTTGGGATTTGAACCTTTGATGTTGGGAATCCTATCCCAAGCCCAACAAGCCATGTCTGCATAACTCCTACTATCAGACCAGGTATGGACACCAATCAGAGCAAAGTCAAAACGAATGGTTCACGTTTTAAATGTCTCTTTTGAAGATTATCGTTTATTCTTTCGTTTCTTTCAAGTCAACCGGTCAGAGGTTTTCCACACCTCAAGTCAGCTTTATTCTTCCATCAAAATTTTCAAATGAATAAATACCGAGGAAACTCTATTTTGAGAAAATAGGTGGCATAGTTGGTAGCACAGTGGCCTAACGGCAAGAAGGCCGTTGGTTCAAGTCCCGGGTGGGGACAAGGCTTGGAACACTGGCCTTTCTGTGGCCACAATATGATTGCCCCTAGGAATAAGTGTGTGTGGATTGTTGCATGTGTGTGGCCCTGCCCCGCGACAGACTGGTGACCTGTTTGGTGTGTACCTTGCCTCAAATCAGCTGGGATGGGCTCCAGAACCTCCTGCAATTTCGTAAGGAAAAGATGATTAAGAAAGTGACTTTTTGAACAGTAAAACTAAAAACCCTGAAATACGAGGAAATGTCTGACTTTTCAGTTCTTGTCAAACTATTCATTTTGTTAAAATCTAAAACCTTTATTTCCCAGTGTGTTACTAAACATCCTAACAGAGCTTTTCCCGTTTTAAATTATGAAGTGATTGCCACATCTTGTTCAAGATAACGATGGGAGCAACGACCTGCGCCTGAACAAAATGTCATTTTGTTTGTATAAAGAGTACTCTGTTGAATACCTAATCACGTCAGACGGCTTAGGTCACGTCGCTCCATTCTCCAACGGATCATTTCTTAAAACAAAACCAAACTCCTGGAACAAGCTTCAGTTTAGTTTCTGATGATTCTAACCCAGCAGGCGAAGCAAAGCTGAGTAAACTCGAAACGACCAACATAAGAAGTAATGAACATCTCAGTAACTCTAACTTTCTACCATAAAACAATCAATTTCCTGATGGGTTCTAAGAACACAAGACAGTTTCTTTTGTGAAGTCTTTCGCAGAGCTTTTGGCTTTCTGTGCTCAGCAGTATAGATGAGATGTTTCTGTTTCTGTGAGTCACAGTTATACCGAGGCATAAATCCACCTTCATTTACCTTCTGAGTGTGAAACAGGCCACACACAGACACGTCCAGGTGAGAAACTGGCCTAATAAACCCAGAGGCAAGAGTGTTTCCGCTTAGTTTAACACACCATCAGGTCATTTTACAGTTTCCATGAACGTTCAGGGAGATGTGGAGTTGTTTTCACTCCCTCCTCCTTTTTCTTCTCCATCTCCGCAGTGACACCGTCTAACCAGGACAAAAACTCAAAACAAAACTCTGTCATCCACTTTACACCTGCTTCTCGTCTTCATCTGTCTTTATTTTGCTGGAGGAGGCAGGATGTTTGGTTTGGCTGCGACCTGCTGCATGACTTTATCCCTCGGTGCTGTTGTTAAAGATTTCAACCTAAAATAATGAAAACCAAATGCGGAGCCGAGGAACAGCTTCAGGTTTCAGGCCTGCGCCTTAAAAAAGTTACGTCTGCAAGAGAACGGAGCCAAATAACTCACTTATGTTTCCCTTGTAACATTACGCCCAACATGAGATCTTTACATTGTCAAACCTGGTGAGTATCAAACCAACTGTATCGATAGGAAAACAGTTTTAATAAGCATTCCCAGGCGAGGGCTGGGGAACACCTCTCACCTGGAAGCTATTAGAGCCGACAGGAAATAAAGGCAGAGATCGAGTGCTTCCCAATAATGTGTGTCCCCTTGGAGAGAGAAAATATGTAGATTCATCATAAAACATATCGAAGCACTTGGTCTGTAACCAAGGAGAGAAAATCAGCAGAGACAGCTGGGCACCTCCATGATAATATCGCACAAACATCTGTGGATGCAGCGTGCAGAGAGCGTTTCATCGCTCATGTCCAACGTCTCTCCTGACAGTCACGCTGTAAACACCTTCTCCAGATGGACGCGTGGATTTATGGAGGCTCCTTCTGCCAAGAAGAAGAAACACGAGAGAAGACTATAGGGCGGGAGAAAAAATGGAGCCAAACTTCTGAAGATGTTCGAGCAAAAATATGAGATGTAACAGAAGTAAAGATGATGTGTGAAACTCCCAGAGTTTGGATGTTTTCCTGCTACTGACCTTCCCCTTCCATCTGCAATGTGAGTTACACAACTTGGTAAAAAGACTCTACGTTGCAAAAAATCCATCTCAATTATGGGCTTATCGTCAGGCATCTGCATGGAAATTATCATCAAGGAGGTGGTAATATTTTCTTTCTTGGTTTTGTCATCCATACAAGATATGGACCACATAAACCCATTTTTATAGTAACTTTACAGTAACTAAGTTGGACAAACAAAGATATTTTGATGAATTATTATAAGAAAGATTCACTAGTGTGCTTAAAAAAAGAATCAAATTGAATCAAACTTTATTTATAAAGCACTTCTCACACGTAAAGTTTCACAAAGTGCTGAATGGAACAAATAAAAATTCAAACAAAAATTCAAATCCAGATCATTAAACAAACTTAAACACAAACATGTGTTTTTTTGTTCTTACGTTTCTCGGTCAAAACTTAAGGGAAAACATTCTCTTTGACTGAAGGGGAAGGTTGGCTCAGTGACTACAAAGATGACCGTCTTGTAACTGGAGGGTTGCTGGTTCGTTTCCCCGCCTAGAGTTCATTCTGAGGTGTCCTTTACAAGACAACAAACCCCTAATTGCTCCTGATAGTGGTTTGCATGGCAGCATCACCCATCAGAATCAGAAATGCTTTTATTGCCATGGTCAATGAAGAGGCTCAGAGACTAGGAACTTGCTGTGGTACTAGTGTGCAAAGTGTTCACAAGTCCAACAGCAGAAGGGAAGAAGCTGTTTTTGTGGCGGGACGTTAGGGTCCAAATGGACCGGAACCTCCTGCCCGAGGGGAGTCGCTCAAAAAGTCCATGCCTAGGGTGGGAAGGGTCAGCTGCTATCCGACCTGCACGCCCCCGAGTCCTGGAGACGTACAGTTCATGGAGAGATGGAAGGCTGCAGCCAATCACCTTCTTCGCGGAGCGCACAATGCGCTGCAGTCTATGTTTGTCCCTGGCTGTGGCTCCTACGTACCACACGGTGATGGAGGAGGTGAGGATGGACTCGACAATGGCTGTGTAAAACTGCACCAACATCTGGGCGGGCAGGTTGGCTTTCTCCAGCTGCTGCAGAAAGTACATCCTCTGATGGGTCTTTTTGATCAGGGAGCTAATAGACGGTTGACTTTAAGAGTCTACAGTGGTGATGGGGAGTCTGTCAGTGCAAGGGGGGGGATAGGCCCTGTGACTTTTCTGAAGTCCACGATCAACTCCACTGTCTTCTGAGCATTGCGCTCCAGGTTGTTGCTGCTGTAACAACCTGGAATGTATATACGTATGAATGTGAGCTACACTGTAAAGCACTTTGAGTGCCAATGCAGGTTGAAAAACGCTATATAAGTAAAGTCCATTCTTTTCTTTATTCGTTTCTTTTATTTTGTTTTTCTTTTAGTTGAGTTTCTCTGCATCCAGATGATCCAGACTTTACATTTTGAATCTCTCGTCCTACTTGATAAACACCTTGTTTGTCTTCATGTTACATATACAGCAGAAACGATGTTTCTCTCCGAGGGATTTATGTTGTTACAATAAGGACTGATGAATCTGACAGATCCACACCTTCACCTCCTCCCTCGAGCGAACATTTACTTCTTCAATTAAGTCACATGTTTCTTCTCACCTCGTCATCACTTCCTGAAAGCTTTGTGGCGGTGATGAAAAAAGTTGCAGAGTCGGTAACATGTTCACAATATGTTGCTGTTACCACCATTTATTTTTAAAAAAAAACATCTTCACATAAAAACCAGCTTATCCTCTACAAACACAGCTCTCTGTAGATTGTAGAGGCTCCAATATATTGTCATAAAGATCCTATCAGTGCCGGACTCTGAGCCTGCTTGCACACGCTTCTACACCTCTTTTCCACACTCTCCATTGCTCTGGACTGTTGATCCTAGATACTTAAAATCTTCCACCTTCTTTATCTCTTCTCCCTGTAACCTCACTTTTCCATTTGGATCCCTCTCATTTACACACATGTACTCTGTTTTACTCTGACTAATCTTAATTCCTCTTCTTTCTAGTGCAAACCTCCACCTCTCCAGCTTTTCCTCCACCTCTTCCCTCCTCTCACTACAGATTGCAGACATCATTGTCCATGGAGTTTCCTGTCTAACCTCGTCTGTCAGCCTGTCCATCACCATAGCGAACAGCAAAGGATTCAGAGCAGATTCCTGGTGCAGTCCCACCCTCACTCTGAACTCCTCTGTCTCACCTACAGCACACTTCATCTCCAACACCAAGTCTCAAACTATCGATGTATAAAAACTACAATCTATAAATCTATATAAATACATTTTCATTGGGTCCATCAGTACTTTTTATGGCATTACCAATAGCTGTACCTCCAAACATTTATTGTCCGATCAAAGCATTTAACCAAACATATTTCAGCCTGACTTTGTTGCCAGATAGGCTAAAATCAACAGAGCTACTGTGGAGACTTTCAGAATTCATTTTACTGTCTCTCTCTACACAAAGTGATGGGCGATGAAACTTTTGCTTCAAACATCGAGATTTAGACCTGGTGTCCCCAAGCTTTCTCAAAAGCTTTGGGTACCTCTTTGAATTCAGACTTGCCGTTTGGCAGTCGGAGAGTTTAGCAGCTAAGCTTTGGATTGTTTGTTGAGTAAAGGTGTTTATTGTTAAATTTTTCGTCAATGACGCTTCTTTTTTCACCGCATCAACTCAGTATGTTTAATGACCATAAAATATGTAGTTACTGATGGGTTGATTGATAAAGATTGATGAAGAGTAATGAAGAGTAATTCTAAAGGCCTCAGTTGTTTGTCATTAGTAAGTAAGTAAGTGAGTGAGTGAGTGAGTGAGTGAGTGAGTGAGTGAGTGAGTGAGTGAGTGAGTGAGTGAGTGAGTGAGTGAGTGAATGAGTGAGTGAATGAGTGAGTGAGTGAGTGAGTGAATGAGTGAGTGAATGAGTGAGTGAGTGAGTTAGTGAGTAGATCTACAAGTACATGTGAGTACACAAATGTCAGTGTCCAGATTATGTAACAACAGATCGATATGTGTATGTGTTTCTGTTTCCTCTGTGTGATTCTGCAGAAACTCTGAGCAGGTTCTGACCTGCAGCAGTGAGAACAGTTTCCTGCAGGATCCTGAGGGAGCAACGGGTCAGAACCTGCTTGGATGGACATTAGCTTTAATGCAGTCTTCCACCTGAGCAGACCGAAGTCCCGCTGCTGTTTGGAGATTCAGCGCAGAGCTGCCTCGGCAGGCCGTGGAGGAAGACGTTTTCTCTACACCAACACATCAGAACCTTTTAAAAATTCAGCCACATGAGGAGGGGTTCACCATGGGATCAAAATATGGAACATGACTTTTAACCCTGAAACAGCCAGAAGTTTTTTGTTAAAGTTCTGTAGACTACTGAAAAATAATCCATCTGTCTGTCAGTCATTTTTGGAGTCTCAGAGTGGGCTGAAATTGTTCTGCTGAAAATCACAGTAAGTCACTGAAAGGATGAGAGGTGAGAAAACTTTAACCACCACTAGATTTTATAGTGACAGAAGAACACATCTGAAGAAAGACACAGTTATAATAATCCTACACTTTGCTTTAAAACCTTTCTAAGCTTGTTGAACAGCATGGAAAATAACACAGATTGAAGAGAAATTTTTGTTTGGTTTTAAACTCGGCTGAATGGATCCATTTGTTCATTCAGAAGGGAGTGAACAAATAACTGACCAGAAACTTGGTTATTAATCAAGATCTCTAGCAGATTCATGTGTTATTGGATGAAACCTCATTAGAAACGGTCGCTGTAGAAATTGGGCTGCCAGGAAGCTCAAATCCATGCAGAATGTCCAAGCTGTTTGGAGGAGAGACGTAGAGGAATTACTGACATGTGCTACATGGACTGGACCAGGCCTGGACCAGAAACTGGTAGCAGCAGGTCTAAAGGTGGGAGGGCTTCTGATTCCGAATCCAAACCTCGGTTTTTCTAAAGCAGTGTGGGATCATCTTATCAAAAACACCCCCATAAAGAGAAACATTTACTCGGAGAAAAACAGTAAGAAGGAAATGATGGAACTGTTTTCTGAGAATGCAAATGAGTTCCCTAAACAGGTGTCGTATTAGGACACATATCATTCAAAGATGTTTCTAAATGTTAATGAGGAAGAAGAATCAGGAAAATGAGGGTATGCAAGATCTGAGATGAATCCACTTAAGACCCCAAAAAGTGATCGATGAACACTTGTAACACCTAAACTCAGTATTTTGATCAGTTTCTATTTAAAACACATGATGAAATAAGTTATTTTTTCTTTCACTTTATTTTCTTTTTTCTTGTGTGTATCACTTTCACCTCAGTACCGTGTCGTATGACATGATGAATGTCTATTTTTATTCTCAAGTTTTAGTTTGATTAACTGATTTTGTTCTGATTCTCATAACCGCATGGCTAAGATGAAAATGAAGACTGATGATTTTTTGATGTTGTGCTGTGAGTACGGACAGAAACGGCCTTGTAGTTTTTATGCTAACATTGGCCGAGTTTCTGAGCGTTACCTCATGATGATTTGCTGTGATTCTCAGAGACAAGGGCTGTGGTTGCATCACCGACTTTTTGAGTCCGCAGATGCACAGCCGCATCTTGTTTACATCCTTTTACAAGACAGTTGATGAGATTTGAGTATCCTCTGTATAAATATTTACCTGCAGTGCGTCGGCTTCATCTGTCCAGCCCTGCCCTACCATCGGTCCCTCAGGGAGTCATGGAGACAGAGCAGAGATCCGTACTGACCGAGACTCTTATTAAAACAATGAAGCTCATAATTATCCTGGAATTCCAAAGCAGGGCTATAGTCGTAATGAGGCCACACAGGAGCCGGCGAATAAAGAATGAATGTAATAAATAAGCCATTAGATGGGAAGTAAAAAGAAGAGGATATAAAAAGAGACAACAACAGTGAAATGAGTTCAGACAGGTCTTCTGGTCTCTTGATGAACACTTGGAGAAGTTTCAGTCTTTAGACATGTTTGTTTGGAAGTTAAAATAGTTTTTATTTAAAGTCCACAGATAGAAAACATGTGGAAAGTAGCGATGTGTTGTCTCTGATGGACAGTAAGATGTTGGAGTGAGTTTCTGGTGGGTTCATGTCACTGGCAGCTGGTAAAAAAAACTTAATCCAAGAATCTCTTGTCGTATTTTAAACGTTCATGAAACGAATTTGGAGGTCCAAAATGTGGTCATAGAGAACCTTCAAATCTTTCAGTCTGGACCACATAATAGGTCCGGGATTATTCATAAGTCCATGTTTGAACACACACGTGTTCCTAGAGAGCGTGAGTTGGGCTTCTCTGGCCCAAAGTTCTGATGCAGTTTCATATTTTGACTTTGATGTAATCATGTAAACTGTTCTTTGTGACTGACCAGAGGAACATAATCTTGTGACTAATGATTTATTCAGGCAAAGAAAAGTCTCCAAACTTAGGTTGTGATCCACTCTCAGGTTGACGCGCAATAGACACCTCCCCAAAGAACTTGTCTGGATTGATTTTTAAAATATTTGTTGCCAGCAGCTTCTCACAGACACACTTCATTTCTTTGTATTTCTTCAGTTTCAGCTCTAAATGAAGCTAAAATGAGACAGTTTGGCAGAACAGTTCCAACATGATGAATCCAAGAGCTGAACAAAACCTGAAAGAGTTGTCTTGTAAAACTAAGAACAACTCCATTAAATATTTGGACCAGAACCTTGGTTATTAATCAGGATCCCTAGCAGATTCATCTGTTATTGGATGAAACCTCATTAGAAACGGTTGCTTTGGAAATTGGGCTGCCTGAAAGCTCAAATCCATGCAGAATGTCCAAGTTGTTTGAAGGAGACACATAGAGGAATTACTGACATGTGCTACATGGACTGGACCAGGCCTGGACCAGAAACTGGTAGCAGCAGGTCTGAAGGTGGGAGGGCTTCTGGTCCAGAATCCAAACCTCAGTTTTTCTAAAGCAGTGTGGGATCATCTTATCAAAAACACCTCCATAAAGAGAAACATTCACTGGGAGAAAAACAGTAAGAAGGAAATGATGGAACTGTTTTCTAAAAAGGCAAATGAGGAACAGAGCTGCGCAGATCAGATGTTCACTTTAAGACCCTCGGACTGGACAGACGCAAACTTTGGCTTCGGTTTTGGATTCATGTTAGTTTTACAAAGACCTTTCCTGTTTTTTGACAACTCTATCTCAGATATTTTGTTTCAACCTAAAATCTACAAAATCTTTATTTTATTATAAGCATAACTTCTTGTAAGTTTTAACAATTTATAAAAATCAGCCACTGGAGCAAATATTAAAACTTTATTTCATTCCAGTTTATACATATATATATATATATTGCCAAAAAGGCAGGAGGCATTGGCTCAGTGGCAGAATGTCTGCACTTGGACCGAGAAAAAACTATTTTTCCCACCATTGGTGCAGTCTTGGCTGCCTGCTGCAGTGCAATGCAGCAAAAGTAATTTCTCCATTTGAGGTATGAATACAATATATTAAAAAAAAAAAAAAAAACAGCAACCCTTTTTTCCAAAGTTTTTTTCGATGGCAAATCTGAAACATGTATTTTTTTCCCAAGGTACAAACGGTGGCTCAGTGCTATAGCGTTCGCCCGCGGACCGGAAGTTAACTGGAAGTTTGTGGGTTAGATTCCCACTCAGTTCATGTCTAGGGTCCTTGGAGAAGACACGTAAGTCCCTGTTTCTCCCACCATTGGTGCCGTTGTGGTAGCCTGCTGCGGTGTAGTACAGCCCACAAATTTCCCTGGTGAGGGATGAATAGAGTATGTAAAAATTAAAAAGAAAATGTTGCATGTCCAGTGTTTTCTATTTCAGATTTGCTGCTGCCATCAGATTAAAAACTAATCTGACATTTTATGTAAATGTCAGATGCAGATTATTTTATGTTGGTAGGGAAAAAAACAGTGGTTGTTGAAATAATCAAATTCTGTCACCTTCATAATTTCCCAGAGTTACAATCTTTTCTAGACCCATGTATTGATTTTGGCCTCCATTGATTGTTCATTTCAAGTTTGACCGGACCTTCCCGTTCCATTTGAACGCAGTTCAGCCTCCACATCTCCATCAGCTTTTGAAAGCTCTCTGCTTTTAATGGCTGCTTTGAAATAAAAAGAATGATCATATCAGTGGACGTATTAAAGTTTCCCTGAAGGAACTGTAGACTTTTATGAGTTTTACTGCTTCTGTCTTTTTTACACATTTGACTGCTTCCTGGAGCACGTATACCACCAAACTTAATGGCTAACGGAGAAGTCAAAGGGAAAACTTGGCTGATTGCAGCCATAACTCGTGCTCATACTAATTACCAGTGGCTGTAAAATAAGTCAAACTGGTCATCCTAATGAGTTCACCAGAGACCGATTGTTAAAGTCCATTAAAAAGATCTATTTTTCTTCTCCTTTCATATTTGTGTTTCCTCTCTGCTCAACTGTCAGTGTCGTCTTATCAAGCAAACAAACTCCTGTTTAAAGGTCATGAAGCCTCATCCAACAGACCCTGTAATTAATTGGAAATGAAGCAGTAAAATGGTTTCTCACATGGTGTGGAAGTGAATGCTTTTCAGTTTGGATGAGTTTGGTTTGAGTTTATGTTGGAGAGGAAAGTCAAACAAATCAAAATTCAGAAGAATTCTAAAACTACCCCAATGACATGAAAACTGGAGAGAAACATATGCTGAGAAAACACAGGCTACAAACTCCAGATGGAGCTCTTCAAAGAGCAAATCTCTGATAAACTCCTGTAAATGTAATTAGAAACGACACACGCGGTACAGGAACTCAGCATGAAGAAAGCAGCTCTACTTTATCACGTTTTTGTCAATAAACACCTCTCAGGTTTATGGATGTTGGCCATTAAAGCTCCACAGAGGTTCAGACAACGACAGAAGACATCCGTCTGAGTAACGACTCCTCTGACGGGCAGCTGCTGTCACAGCCAGCTGTACTAAAAACTTCTGGAAGCTCAAACATGTTGATACCAGTCTGTGGTCAGTTATTCTTTTTGCTGAACAAACTGAAACTTCTGGTTCAGTGATGGAGAAAAAACCTGCTCCGATGTTTGCTACTTGACGCCTGTGCAGATTTATTTTCTTCACACGAAATAATAACCCCCGTAAAGCCAAACCATTTGACTCACTTTAGCACTGCTTATGAACTATAAACCACTTCATTACTTGGTCTTGTTCACGAGTGGGGGAAGGATGGAGCGGAAGATCGACAGGCACATCAGTGCATCGTCAACAATAACTAGGACGCTGCATCGGTCCGTCATGGTAAAGAAAGGGCTTAGCCGAAAAGCAAAGCTCTAAATTTACAAGTCAATCTACGTTCGTACCCACACTAATGATCACCACCGACCGAAAGAAAGAGATCGCGGATACAAGCGAGCAAAATGAGCTTCCTCTGGAGGGTGGCTGGGCTCTCACTCAGAGATCGGGTGAGGAGCTCTGCCATCCGGGAGGAGCTTGGTGTCGAGCCGCTCCTCCTCCAGGTTGAGAGAAGCCAGATGGGGTGGTTCGGGCATCTCTTCAGGATGCCCCCGAGCGCCTCGCTGGTGAGGTATTTTGGGCACGTCCCACTGGAGGGAGACTTAGAGGCAGACACCAGACCAGCAGGAGAGACTGTCCCACAGCTGGCTGGGGAATGACTCGGGATCCTTCCAGGTGAGCTGAAGGATGCAGCTGGAATGAGAGAAGCCTGAGCTTCCCGTCTGAGGCTGTTGCCCCCGCAACTCGGCCCCGCATAAGCAGAAGACGACAAAATGGAACGGAAAGTCCATTACTTGGTGATGTAGCTTTTTGATAAAATCTATCGCTGAGATCCAGAGGAAATATGAATACTTCAAAAAATTTAAAGCTAAATCTACTCAGTAAGAAAAAACAAGAAATTGCAACAATTTTTTAAACAAAGAAAGCAGTGAAAAAGTTTGTACATTAGATTTCATTTTTGATGTAGCACACTAAGCTGAAGCAAATTCTTAGTCTTTAAATTTTCATTGACAATGCCAACAAACAGTTCTTGATTCCTTGATGTTACAGATCAGCAGGGCCAACCTGCGAGACAGTCTTTCAGAAAGATACCGTAAAGTTATAATGATAAATAATACTGTAAAGTTGAATCAATCAGTGTAGAAATAAATGCATGTATAAAATCATAGACAGAAGAATAGATGATAGACCGTGGATGAATTAATAAGTTAAATTAAAAGTGGTGAAAAGAATGTCAATGTAATTGTGAAATATTCATGAAGATGAGAGATTAGTGAATTGTTTCCATAACAACAATGTCAAAGTGTTTTATTATCTCTGAAATCGAAAATGATTCCATGCCAAATGATTCCATACCAAATGATTCCATACAAAATGATTCCATACCAAATGATTCCATACCAAATGATTCCATACAAAATGATTCCATACCAAATAATTCCATACCAAATGATTCCATACAAAATGATTCCATACCAAATGATTCCATACTAAATGATTCCATACCAAATGATTCCATACCAAATGATTACACACCAAATGATTCCACACTAAATGATTCCACATCAAATGATTCCATACCAAATGGTTCCATACCAAATGATTCCATTCTAAATGATTCCATACCAAATGATTCCATACCAAATGATTCCATTCTAAATGATTCCATACTAAATGATTCCATACCAAATGATTCCATACCAAATGATTCCATACCAAATAATTCCATACCAAATGATTCCATACAAAATGATTTCATACCAAATGATTCCATACTAAATGATTCCATACAAAATGATTCCATACCAAATGTTTCCATACCAATAGATTCCATTCTAAATGATTCCATACTAAATGAGTCCATATCAATAGATTCCATACTAAATGATTCCGTACCAAATGATTCCATACCAAATGATTCCATTCTAAATGATTCCATACTAAATGATTCCATACCAAATGATTCCATACTAATTGATTTCATACCAAATGATTCCATACTAAATGATTCAATACCAAATGATTCCATACTAAATGATTCCATACAAAATGATTCCATACCAAATGTTTCCATACCAATAGATTCCATTCTAAATGATTCCATACTAAATGAGTCCATATCAATAGATTCCATACTAAATGATTCCATACCAAATGATTCCATACCAAATGATTCCATTCTAAATGATTCCATACTAAATGATTCCATACCAAATGGTTCCATACTAAATGATTCCATACCAAATGATTCCATACTAAATGATTCCATACTAAAGGATTCCATACTAGATGATTCCATACCAAATGATTCCATACCAAATGATTCCATACCAAATGATTCCATACCAAATGGTTCCGTACCAAATGATTCCATACCAATAGATTCCATTCTAAATGATTCCATACTAAATGAGTCCATATCAATAGATTCCATACTAAATGATTCCATACCAAATGATTCCATACCAAATGATTCCATTCTAAATGATTCCATACTAAATGATTCCATACCAAATGGTTCCATACTAAATGATTCCATACCAAATGATTCCATACTAAATGATTCCATACTAAAGGATTCCATACTAGATGATTCCATACCAAATGATTCCATACCAAATGATTCCATACCAAATGATTCCATACCAAATGGTTCCGTACCAAATGATTCCATACTAAATGATTCCATACAAAATGATTCCATACCAAATGTTTCCATACCAATAGATTCCATTCTAAATGATTCCATACTAAATGAGTCCATATCAATAGATTCCATACTAAATGATTCCATACCAAATGATTCCATACCAAATGATTCCATACCAAAACCAGGGTCAATGTTAAATTTATTCCAACACTTTGATTGGAAACAAAGAGGTGGAACAACTCATTCTTACTTACTTTCTTTGTTTTTGCAGAAAAAAATTGAATATTTTTCCAATGTTCAACTTTTTACTTTTTTTCTCTGCAATTAATAAATATAAAATGTCCTTTTGCCCGACCAGGTCGCTGCAATATAGCTGACGTGTGAATGGATTAAGCCAACGGCCATGAGAACCGACTCGATGGAACCGGTTCAACTTGCATTGCATGCTGATGTTTTCCAGAGAAAACCTGCTGCAGCCAGAAAACTTTTCTTTGTTAACAGACATCAGGCGAAACATCATCCATCCTCACATTCTTCCAGAAAACTCCACAGGAGATATTCCTCCTCCTGCATTCAACTCCGGCTGCTGATGAAAGCGGCTCTTCAGGGAGCAGACGGCTGTTATTTTGGCACCGGCTCCTGATGTTGCTCACAGCTCTATATGTGCCATCCATCGCCTGAACATCCTGGGGCTCCCGGGGCTGCTAAAACCCCGCAGGCTGGGTGGAATCTAATAAAACGCACTTGACGTTTTAATTGCATTTTTCCTCATCAAGGAGTAATCTTCAAGATGGTTGTGGCGTTTCTGTTGAGACCAATAAGGCTGATATTATGATCAGTCATTTCTTTGACAAACACGCCTCGATTTAAAAGGAATGCTGAGCTTAACGAAGATGCTGGTAATGTTCAGCTTCCTAACGTTGTCATACACCACATCTCTGTGATGCAGATCTGTTTGCAGACATTTTGGCGTTCAGAGGATGACTGCGTCCCTGCAGTGTGGCAGAACCATAATGTGCTCCATAATGGCTTTCAATTAAGACTCTTGTGAAGACTGCATGTTAGAAACACTCCTCCATTTATTGGTTTAACTCTGAGAAACATCATCCAAACCAACATGACAACATCTGATAAACTCAAAGCTTCTGTTGCAGGTTCAAATTAGGACCCCCACCCCACTTTATGTTCTCCAGTTAAATTTATTAGCCAGCTAATCGGATGGCAGCATCTAGTCATGTAAACATGTGGAAGAGAAATTGCTGAAGTTCAAACTGAGCACCTGGTGAAAGACATCACAGATTGATAGAGTTTTAAATGCCACAGTTGTTGGTCGTAGTGTTGTGGATTCTCAAGAATTTTCACCCACACGCATCTTTTACGACTTGACTTGTTCAGAGGAGAATGAGAAGGCTGGTTAGAGTTTATAGAAAGGCAACAACCTGGCAAGTTTGAAAGGCAGACCATGCCCATTCCTTCTTGACCACAGTAGACTATCTAGTGATGCTACTCAAGTAGGATTAATTACAAAGCAGAAAAACTCAGTCATCTCCACCATGGGGATAAGTTCACCATCCTCCAATGGCAGATCACCAGATCATCATCAAAACGATTGATTCTTGAAATAATCAGGCAAAGTTTAACTCATTAGCGCCACTGTGGAAAAACACAAATTCTGTTTTCACTCAACTGATCAACACTGCGGCACACAAAAACACAACTTCTGATTTTTTTTTTTTGGAAAACACAGTGAAACTGGGCTGCATGATGGCGCAGTGGTTAGCACGATGGCCTCACAGCAAGAAGATCGGGGTTCAAATCCTGGGTAGGACAAGACTAACGCTGGCTTTTCTGTGCAGAGTTTGCATGTTGTCCCTGTGTACATGTGGGTTTCCTTCCACCCCCTAAAAAACATGCGTAATAGGTTAATTGGCAGCCACAAAATTGTTCCTCTGAATGATTTTGTATGTCTCTGGCCCTGTGACAGACTGGCGACCTGTTCAGGGTATACCTTCCCTCTTGCCTTGAATAAGCCAGGATAGGCTCCAGCATCCCCCGCGTTCCTAGCAGGAAATAAGCGGTTCAGATGTTGAATGAATGGGAAACCCAGTTAAATTAACTATGGAAACCTCGTTTCTGAAAGTCTCCTCTGTCTCTCCAGCAGTCCAACATCTCACTGTGTGGTGGAAGTTTCAGTGGCTCTTTGTGGTTGGATGGTTTTGTCTCCTGAAGCCAAACATATTTTAATGTGAAAGTTTGTGATGCTCTGGGTAAAACAAGAAATAATGTGGTTTAGGTTAGTTTAAGCTCAAAAAAAGAATCTTATTTCATTTTATATTTTTTAAATAAAGTTTCTTGAGTGAAAAACCTGAAGAATTGTTGAAGGTGATGATGTTTTATTTGACCAGATCACTGCTGTTGTACAAATGGAAAGAACTCCTGGTTCAGTTTCTGACCAGCAATCTTTCAACACTGACCTGATTATTACAAAAATCAAAGAAACATCTGGAGCATTTCCTGTTTCATGACAGCTGATGAGGAACCGTGGATTGTTTCTGAGAGGAGCAGAGTTGTGGCTGATCTGAATAACAAATTTTTATAAATCCTGTTCCCTGGGTAATCTCCTTCCAGACTCAACTTCCACAAACCACCACTTGTTTTTTATCAATTCTTTAGAAAATCAGTGAAAAGTTCTTGGCTAACTCCAGCAAAAGCTGGATGTTAACCTGCCGTTGTCATGGTGACAGATGTTTTATTGATGAAGATTTTAAAACGTTCTCTCTAAACTTGATGAGGTAAAGATGAAATTTGATCTTTAACAAAGGTTTTAGGAAAATAATCCTGAGCGTTCACACTGAGGAGATGTTTAAATATAAAGGATTCTTTCTCTATATCAATTTTGGGCTCATTGGTCTCCATAAATTTGTGCCTTAGCGTGAGCATGAATTTGTGACCGTGTGACAGTGTAGAAGTTTTCTTTGCAGTCGTCTGCTGGGGAGGCAGCTTGACTGCAAGGGACAGCAATAGGTTGAACAGACTAATAAGGAAATGTGCATCTGTGGTCGGAAGAAATGTGGACTCTGTGGGAGCTGTTTTGGAGGGAGGATGAGGGCTTTAATGTAGGGTATCCTGAATAACCCCCGTCACTCTCTACACGATGTTATTTCGACCCAGAAGACGACCTGAAGCAACAGGTTCCTCTCACAGCGCTGCAGGACTGATCGCTTTAGGAGGTCTTTCATCCCTTCAGCCCTCAGGCAATTTAATAGATCAGATGTTTCTGGAAGGAACTGAGTCCTATTTTATTATTGGATGTATGTTGTTTTGTTTTATTTTTTGTTTTGTATGTACAGCTTGTGTGATTTCTGTTGATGCTGGACACCAGAATTTCTCCTGCGGGAGATTAGTAAGGTTTTTATTTATCTATCTATCAACCTCTTTATGGTGTACCTTGCCTTTTTTGCGCCTACTAAATGAGATGCTCTTTAGGAACACTTGCATTTAAACAGCTGGTTTACAAATAAATAGATGGATCTTGTGAGAATTTTGTATTTCTCCTGTTATAGTTCTTCTTCTCTCTTCTGGAATACTTGATTGACATCACAATCTCGTCCTCGCCACCCTTGACTTGACCAGGCAGAGAGCCATTCTTGTGTTGGTCCAGATGGAGCTTTCTGTCTTTACTCTCTCATGCTGCTCTGGTCAGAGAAATAAAGCAGAAAGAGAAAATTTCATGTGATCTCCAAGTTTTCTTTGGTGGGAGATGTGTTATGAACTGCAAAACGTGGCACATTGTGGATTGATTGTTTAAAATGCATTCCAAACTATTCATTTGCTTGAATGAGAATAAATAAACTGCATTTAAGCTGCATATGTGACACGTATTGGGATAATACCAAAAGAATAATATCAGCTTAATACTGTATTCTATTTTTTTAGTAAAGTATTATTATCAACTTATACAATCTTTCCAGAGCTTTCCAGCAAAAACAAATGTATTTTGTCTTTGTGCAAATCTATCTGACTTTTTATGCTTGGGGTGAGTAATTAAACCTTTAGTTTTTAAGGAGTTATCGTAAAAATAAAAAAAAAATCTCATAAAACAGTCAGAAAATGTATAAGTTTACTGTCTGATCCGAATCATGTGTAAAACATAAAAATTTGTATATTTTTTTTTCTTTTTTTAGCGAAATATAACCATTTTAAAGTCTAAACTGATCATCCAAGTTTCAGCAGAGTTAATTACATGACTGCACCAGTCCAGAAAGGTCACAATCTGAATTTAGTCTCCAAACAAACCTGAGCCGAGTTCTCCACCTGCAGGAGCTCTGCCTCCAGGATGGATTCCTGTCAGGAGGTGTGATACGACTGCAGCTGCTCGGCTAATACGAGACCCATAAAAACCCTGCTGGCCTCATTGTTTATCAATTAAGTCATTCCTCACGTCTGCTTCAATTTCCCTGCAAACTGTGTGATATGGATTTGTTCCCTTTGACCGCTGAGGGTCCAAAGCAAACAAGGCAGCAGTCCTGGTTTTGGCTGAAGGGTTAAAATGAGTCTCTTCGCTCCCCGCTGGCTTTAGGAGCAGCAGAAAAGGCCGTAATTGGAAGAAGAGAGCTGTAGCTACAAACACCTCCCACCCCCCTCCACCCAACATTCAAATTCATAGTTTGAATGGCAGAAGAAGAGAAAATCTTTCAATTACGTCTTTTCTACTCCCCCACCCCCAACATTTAAATTGGAAGTGATCTCAGAGGAAATAGTTATCATTTTAATGACAGCCTCCATTCATTAAAACTCTCATTCTTCCACTCTTTCCCAGCTCTCCTGTGGATTGGAAGCAGATTCTCACAAAAGCCTTTCTTCAATTACCTCCGAGTTAACCCCACCCTCCTCCATCACAGTAGAGGGAAGGGATCGCCCCCTCTTTCGATAACCAGCAGAATTTGTCATTCAAAGTCCGGATCTCTATTTCACCTCCAGAAAGTTTGTTTTCTGTCTACAGGTAGAACCTGGTGTGACCAGATCAGAAAGGTACAAAACATTTTTAAAACACCAGTAGCTTTAAAAAGGTTGTTTGGAGGACAGCATGAGGATGATGATGATGTGGTAATAGGAACATCTAATCAGGCAAACAGCAGGATTTAAACAGGATTTTTTTTCCTCCACAGTCTGCTAAACGTCTCCCACATCTGCTTGTAACATAATCGTGAGTCATTATTGACTTTGTTCAGATACCTAATACCAGATTTTGGTATTCACAGGCCGTGGCTATGTTTGGTTTACTGCTTAACCCATACAGGTGCAATGACATCATCCTGTTATCTAATTTAGTTAACTGATTGATTTATAGCCTCTCCAAATCAGATGGGTTGTAATTTCCCCATTTTCTTCATTATAATGATCTAATGCTTGCACATCAAGTCAACAAGCTAAAATAACTTTTTACTGAAATCAGACACGCCATTATTTTGAAAGGACAACTGATTTAAAAAAAGCAACTTTTTTTAACCAGTTAAGTTTAAATTGAATTTAAACTAATCAAGTACCCAGCTGTTTAAAGAAAAGCTTCACTTCTCAAACAGCTGAGGTGGCAACAGATTGATCAGTGGTCACTCCTCGACCTTTAATTCTGCATGGATTCCATCATGTTTCAGCTCCAACAACTTTTGATCAACTTTGCATCTTTATTCCATTTTATCTGAAGTCATTTTCAGGCTGCAGAAATGTTTTCCAAAAAGAAATTTAAAACTTATGGTGATCCATTTGATTTCTGATCAGAAGACAAACTTTTTCTGACACTGGACTATTTTGTAACGCTGGCAGCCCGACTACTCTTTATCAATACTGGGCATGCTTAGACCTGATTTTGACTTTTCTGGCTTTGCATTTCCAAACTAAAGAAATACTTACTTGAAACCAAAACCAGGGAAAAGAAGTGATGGCTGGTATGATGAGACAAAGGTTTTTGTTCACCATACAACAAATAATTGGTTGAAATTTTAACATCCCACACTGTCTGCAGTTTTGTATCAATTTAATTTTGGTACATCTGTTAATAAGCATAAATCTAGAGAACTTGTGGAGGCAAGTTTCTGTAATAGAGCAAAAAAATCTGAAAAATCTGACATAACTTTCAGTTAAAAAAGTGATCATAACACTTGTTTTTTTTTGTTTTTTTTACTTTTGGATCTTCTACAAAAAATGAATGAAAAAAAAATCAAATTCCTAATTTTAATTTGTTTCAATTAGTTAGTCAGATAGTCTAGTTCTACATGTCTAGTCCTCAATAGGGAGATACCCACAGAAACACGGCCAAATAAAGGCCTAAAAAGATGCCTCCAAGAGGGATCTGAAGTTGTGCAACATCAACAAAGCAGATCTCAAATCACTGTCCTCTGACTGCTGTAGGTGGTGTGCAACTGTCAAAATTGGTATCAAGCAGGCCAAGAAGAACAGAGAGATTCAGCGAGGCCACAAAGACCTAAAAACAGCAGAAAAGTCAGTCTGTCACTGCTCCCCCCATGACTCATACCACCTATCACATTTGCAGCAAGTATGATAGGAGCTGCAGCTCCTGCATTGGCTTATTTAGCCACAACCGACACTGCACAAAAAGATAAGTATCCAGGTGCAAATCCATTGTCTCTAAAGACAGAAGGATGCCAACAAAAGTCAGATGGTTTGATGCAGTGACTCGCAGCTGGCCGATTAAAAAATGATATTGAAATTTTAATTTAAGATTGACTGAGTAACCAATCATAACAAACTTTCTTTTTTTTCTTTCATGAAAACAGCTAAAAACATTGTTCTATTTTTTGTAATTGATTCCACATGTTATTTCTTCACCAGCATGTTTGATTTGTTTGTTTAATGTTCTTTACTTTTCAAAAAAAAAGAAGTTTTTCTGTCAAGTAAAGATTTCTTTTGCGTGTGAACTTTTGAAATTTTTTTTCTGAGGGTTGTTTTTTTTTTAAATGCAGAAACATCTTAAAGCTGTTTTGTTTCCACTTTAGCTCATCATGTTAGTGCTGGACACCCTGCAGTTTATTACACGTTCTCTTTGCTTTAGATAATCCTTTTTTTCCTTGTTTCATTTTCTAAATACATTTTTATGCAGACTTTATTCCGTTACTTCATTGTATAAAAAAAGATGAAATGGGAGGAGGGATTATAGCAATTAGAAAAAAAAAACATTTTTTCTCTTTAAAAGCAATAAGGGAAATAATCCATTTACTAATCTGCACAAACCTGGAAAACTGTTTTATTTGTTTCCGGCAATCATACAAAATACCTTAAAAAAAAAAACAGAACCAAATTGATTTATTTATCCTCAAATTCACAAAATGCACCGTGTATGTTCATGTGTTGCATTCAGTGGTTAAAACTTCCATATTCCAGCACAACAATATTTGCAGGCACTTATGGCCAAACACAAAAAAGAAAGTTTTTTTAATGCATATGTGCATAATGGGTAATATTAAGCCAATTGTATGTGCAAAATGAAAAAAAAAATCATTAGTGAAACATTATGACCGTGATCTCCAGCTCTTGCTGGATCGATTTGCTGCCGAATTTGAAGAGGCCACAGTAATGATAGTAACAAGCAACCAGAAATGTAAAATATAGACATTTTAAATTCATATGTATTGAAAATACATTTGATCGATTTGCTGCTGAATTTGAAGTGGCCGGGATGGGAATCAGTGCCTCCAAATCCGAGACAATGGTCCTCGCCCGGAAAAGGGTGGAATGCACCCTGCAGGTCAGGGACAAGGTCCTGCCTGAAGAGTAGGAGTTTAAGTACCTCGGGGTCTTGTTCACAAGTGGGAGAAGGATGGAGCAGGAGATTGACAGGCAGATTGGTGTGGCGTCAGCAATAACTAGGACGCTGCATCGGTCCGTCGTGGTAAAGAGAGAGCTAAGCCGAAAAGCAAAGCTCTCAAGTTGATCTACGTTTCCACCCTCGCCTATAGTCACCAGCTATGGGTGGTGACCGAAAGAATGAGATCGTGGATGAGGAGCTCTCCAATCTGGGAGGAGCTCGATGTCGAGCCGCTCCTCTTCCAGGTCGAGAAGAGCCAGATGGAATGGTTAGGGCATCTGGCCAGGATGCCCCCCGAGCGCCTCGCTGGTGAGGTGTTTCGGGCACAGCCTACCGGGAGGAGACCAGCTGGAGAGACTATGTCTCAGAGTTGGCTGGGGAATGACTCGGGATACTTCCGGGTGAGCTGGAGGATGCAGCTGGGGTGAAAGAAGCCTAGGCTTCCCGTATGAGGCTGTTGCCCTCGCGACCTGGCCCAAGGATAGGCGGAAGATGACGGAACGGAACGGAAAACATCATGACAATGGAGTATGGTCAACTTAAGATGTGTGTTACAGTGTATAACCAAAGAAAGACAGAGTGGTGGCGGTCGCCGCAACAAGATAAACTGTAGAAACTTTCCTTTTTGAAATGTTCTCTTCTTCTTTCTTCAGTCTTTCATCTTTTCTCTTTTCTTCTGATACTAAATCAACGTTCCCACAGAGCTTTTTCAGCTCATGTTCAGACACTTTAGTTAAATTTGTCTTTTTTCTCATGTTGTTTGGAAAAGATTGTGTGTATTTGTGTGTATGAATGTGTGTGTGTTTAGCCAGGGATTGCTGCAGGTTGCGCAGGACTGCAGTCGCTGCAGGCGGTTAAACGCAGTGAAGAGGCTCATGACCACAATTATGATGAAATCAAAGTAATTTGGTTGTTTCTTTTTGTGTGAGTGTCTCATTAATAGAAGATAAACCACAGACATCAAAGAGAATCCCGGAGCAGAATCAAACACTGCCG
This sequence comes from Neostethus bicornis, assembly GCA_902685375.1. Lineage (NCBI taxonomy): Eukaryota > Metazoa > Chordata > Actinopteri > Atheriniformes > Phallostethidae > Neostethus > Neostethus bicornis. The sequence goes on along the minus strand of CACRXE010000076.1, from coordinate 3,449,408 downwards.
ACTTTTCTTCATTCATTTGTTTCTCTAAATCTCCTCCGAACGGCAGCAATGGCAGCAGCTAATTGGAGGTTTTGATCTGAAGCTAGTTTGCATGTGGAGTGGAAAAGTTGCTTCCTTTCACCTGAGGGCCGACCATGCTGCACCTTTTAAAAACAGCAGAAACAACATTTGATTTGGGACTAATCACCATTTTCTCCCAACAACACTTTTAATATTTCACGTTCTCCTCTGAATGCAAATGAGCATCAGAATGTTTTTAGCCTTTTATTTCATCTTGTAATTAGGCCCCAAATGTTAATGAATTATGCTAATTCCTCACAATTAGCATATAATATCGAAGACAATCAACAATTAGCATACGCTGCGTTGAAGACAATCAGAAGCTTCTCTAGTCCCACACCAACACCACTGCTTCAGAATGATAATTAGTGCAAGGGGCAAACACAAAGTGGGGTGATGGGGCAACATGAGGCCGCTTGTCAGGTGACTTCTCTTAGTATGGATGACCATCCTGATTAAGACAGTCTGCTGTTTCCAGATCATTGCATAGAAGCTGAGCTAAGAACTTCCTGAGAGGAGATGTAGAAGACTGTGGTTGGAACGGTGGACTAAAATACATTGTTATTTGCCCGCCCAACTGATGCTAGAAACCATTATGTGAGGTTCTCACACTAATCTCCACGTCTCGCTGTGCTCTGGAGATGGGTCATGTAAGCAGGGCAGAGTGGAACCAGAACCATGTCATGTGGATGGGCTGTTTGTTGCTTGGGCAAAGCGAGAAATGGAGCAGCTCTGAACTTGGACCTTTTTCCATCAGCAGCAAAATTTGAGAGTTCTTTCTGCCGATACATTTGCTTCATTTGACTTTTTTCTGCAGCTTCCCAGGCTGCTGAGCCCTGGGGTCTCCACACGGCAGACTCCACTTGGCTGCAGGCCTACAGGAAGGGTGTGGATCCGGGTCCTGAATATCCATTTGGAACTCATTAAAGATCTCCAATGGACTTGGGGCCCCATTTCTCACCTCCTCCAGGGACCTCGTTCTGTCTGAGCTCATTTACAGAGTGTCCTCTTCTCCTGACAGCCTCTAATTCGTATTTGAATTTAGGTCACATTGATCTGGGCCTCAGTCCAAAGTCCAGTCCCAGAGGGTCTGGATCAGCCAACAGCTAGGCAGAGAAAGGCAGGAAGGATCTTCGCACTCCCTCCTTCTCTTTCTCCTCATACTCCACACGCCGCGGTCGGCCAGCAGGATGGAGAGGCCTCGGCCCTGGAACAGCCTGTGGCGCCGCAGGGCACCACGTGATGTGGACAGTTCTGATGGCAACCTGATGTGATGCTGCGCTGCTCTGAACTGAGGACAAAGTCTGAGAATAAGCTCTTCCATCAAATTCCATCTGACCTTCAGGCAGTGAGTTCAAAACCTGCAAAGAGACATTACGCAATCATCTAAGATTTAACACTCATCCCCAACTGGAAACAAGTCAAACTTTCAAACATCCAGAGCCTTCATCCTCTTGTTGAGGATAGCTGATGTTACCAAGGTGAGAGTAGAGCTGAAACAAAATCACAAACAAGAAATATCTTAGAAGAAACTGATCTTCTCTAAGTTTTATGTGAATAAGCACATCGAACTGAAATCAGAGGCTAAATCAGAAGCTAAAGCTTCAGTTTGAAAAAAAACATTCATCCATCCTTTTCCCAGGATGTTGGGGAAGCAGTGACCCAGACTTTTCCCTGTTTGCCCACTTCTTTCAACCCACCTGAAGGATCTTAAGACATTCCCAAGTCATACTGGGAATTTAGTTACTTCAAAATGCTCTGCTTCGTCCGAATCTTCTATAACCACAATGACATATTCACCTGAGAATAGGGATGGTCATCGAAATTGTCTTACCGATACCGCTTATCAATCCGGTCTCTTATCGATACTTTTGTCAATACTTTTTTAGTGTAAAAATAAGTAGAGGAAGACAAACAAACTTTGCGGATGCAACCAAATCTGTTATTTTCACATTTTTTTTGGTCCGGAAAAAAATGCTGACGCAGAACTGGTGCCAAACGGTGTCTAAATCGGTATCCCATTCCCATCTGAAATTCATCTAACTAACTTCATTTCTGAGTCATTTTGAGTTATTTTGCCACAGCAACTTAGCTGATGTCTGATTTGAACCACTAATTGGCAAGATCTGTTTGTGATGTTTGTTTGACTAGAGCAGGGGTGGGCAAACTTTTGGATTCACAGGCTACATTGAGTGCTAAGATTTGACAAAAGGGCCGGAACAGGAACAGATGGATGACATGCTTTGGTAACCTCACATCATTAGAGAAAAAACTATGCATCTCGGGATATGGAGAAAACATGTGCTTTAATTTCCAGATGTTACATCGAACGTGTTAAATTTAAAATCTAGTGCGCTAGATTTTAAATTTAACTTTTTAAATTTAACTTTTTAAATTTAACTTTTTAAATTTAAAATCTAGCGCACAAACGTGCATTTTGCGGTGCTAAGTTTGAAATCTAAGCGTTTGATGTAGGATTTTGCACGCTTGTTTATGTGTGTATTGAGCCTAATGGCTTTCCATATCTGTGCATGCTTTATTTTGACAACGTGCGCATTACGGAGACACCCACATTGCAATGGGAGCAATGTTGTTGTTTTCTCAACAAAGCCAGTGAATCTTGAGTGCACCATCTAGTGAGGAAACATCAGAATTGCAGGGAAAATAAAACATTAACAAGGTTGATTTCTTTAATATTTTCACATTCGGTGGGCTGTATTAAAACGTTTCACGGACCACATGTGGCCTGCGGGCCGTAGTTTGCCCATACCTGGACTAGAGTGTGACTTAGATACAGTATGTAAATGTTTGCTGCTAATGTGGCAAAAGGTCAAGCTGGCTTCACTTGGTCACAAAATTGTGACATCAATATCAAACCCGGTAATTACAAAAACAGAGAGACTATTTCTAAGCGGGTTCAAAGTATCAGGACTGCTTGTAATCGGGACCCATCAGTGAGTATTTGAGGGAAGTAACCATCACATTAGAGCACATAATAATGTGAACAAGACTCAGTGAGTCTCTTCTCCTTTCACTGAGTGGAAACCTTCCTGGTCAAAAGCAGTCACAGGGGAACTGTGTTGTTAAGCACCACTGCCACCAAACACACCCTGTGAATCAAAAATAGGAGTAGGAATAAACACCTTCGAGGTGGATCTGTCCCTGCTGGGTCCTGTTTCATTTACTGTAGAGCACATTAGAACATTTACTACTCTAAGCAGTTATGTACCTGTAGTTATGGACACTTTGGATACTTACAGGAACTCGCCTAGGGTTAAATGGCTTCATACACACATGCAACGCTCTTACACATAGTCTCACATTTTGTCAGACAACACCTTCATTACAAACAAGCATAAAGCAGGAGTCTTGCCTGCTTCCAGCCTCTTTAGTTTATTCTACCGGCTGATAGAATATTGCTGGCTCAGCAGAATCTGTCTTTATGGGAGGAGGAAGCAAATCAGCCATATGCTGTTGGTAATATTTGAGAGAATGATGGCTACTGATTTTACATCTGTTGTTATTTAAAAGTAACCAGGATCAGAGAATTGTTCTGAAGTACATCAAAGTTGAAATGGAAACATTCTAAATCTATTTCATCTTCAAATTTTTGTCTTCCTTATTGCTGTACAGACAGCACACTCTGTGAGTGGGCCTTAAAATAATATACAGCGTCCTTTTTTGTTCACAATTTTATGGTTTCAAAACTTTTTATATCCAAAATACAATAAATCAACATAGTTGCTGCTTCACAGTTATAAAATCCACAATGAACATATGTTCTTAGTAAACAAAAGGGCGACAAACAAGACTCTGACTTTTGCAGCCGGAGCAGGAATACATAAAAACATCAATCATCAGAATATAGCAATGTTCACACACAAGAATTTGGACTATTTGTAGATGAAACCCATTCACTTCTCTCCTCTTTAATGCTGATGTTGTGATGTGGAAGGAGGAGGACCCAAATGCAGGACGAAACAAGGTTATTGAACATAATTCAGATAAGTCTGTAAAGCAAAAGGCACAGGATTTCAAAAGTTCAAATAATAGATTTCAAACATGGTCAGGCACACAAGGGAGACTTGACTGGAAGGCCTGATATGACCCGACGGGAAATTCCGGGGTTATTGCCCTAAAATAGATGGCAGGGTCCACAGATGTGTGGCATCAGGAATCAATCTCAGGTGTTCCTAATCAGGGTGATGAGGAACATCCAGGGCTTCCTCTGGCAGCAGGTGAGGGGATCACAACAGCTGATAACCTTGTATTTCTGCTTAAGTTTTGTACGAGTGTAAACCGTTATCTTGCACCTTTCATATTTCTTTACTTAGTTCAATTTTTCTTTAAGAGTTCAGCTCTGAAATTATCTTGAGAGTAAATCAGCCACCATATCTGTTCCGTCTCCTTTGGTCATTATGGGCTGACAAAATAGCTTTTACACCAACAAAACAATGTTCAAGTTTATTTAGTTGCTGCCATGGAGACTTTTTACTAGCTTTAGCCAATAGGCAGTCAAATAAACTAAAACGCTGGTTTGAAAATGATGGAATGGATTAAAGGCCCAGAGAAACCAGCTCTAAATCTGATTAGTTGAAGCAAAAGTTTCGTTGTCAACTTATAACAACAAGAGGTGCATTTGTGCATTTTAACACATGCACAATTCTGGCTGCACGGTGGTGCAATGGTTTGCACAGTGGCTTCACAGCAAGAAGGTCTGGATTTCAAGTCTTGGCGTGGGGCTGAGGCTTGAAACTCTAGTGTTTTTATGTGGAATTTGCATGTTCTCCACGTGTTCTTGTGGGTTTTCCCCGAATGCTACAGGTTGTCCGCTTTCCTCCCACTCTCCAAAATCATGCATGTTAGGTGTTGATTTGCCGCTATGACATTGCCCCTTGGAATGAGTGTGTATGTAGCCTCGCAGCAGCCTAGCGACCTATTGGAGGTGTAACCTGCCTCTTACCTAAAATTTTCGGCATCCCCTGCAATCCCATTAGAAACAAGTGGTTCAGAAAACTAAACAAAACATGCATAATTCTGCTTTTGGTCATTTCTTCTAATTCTTTTGAAAGAAAATGGACATTTTCAACAAAGAAAAGTGAAAAGTTATGTTTTTTGTTATTAATGGAAATGTGTAGAAGGTGCAATTTTATAAATCTAACTACCGGTAGTTGTACCAATAATTTCCAAAGAAAGTAATTATTCATTGAATAATTTTTTGTTTTAATTTATTTAGCGTTTTTCTTCTACACGACCAAAAACTGTGTTTTTTCTCAACTCGTGTCCAGATTCATTCAAGGTATCCCACTACTTCTCATTTAGACATTGGTGAGGTGGTGAGCACTTTTGAACAGCTTCTATCTTCACCTGCGCTTCTGCAACATCTTTACATCCTCTGTGAACAAATTCTCTTCAGAGGAAGATAAACACCTCCTCCGCAGCGCAGAGGAGAACCCTCCCTTTCATTTTTGCTCCTCATCAGATGTTTCCACTCATATTAATTTCCACAACAGATTGCAGAGTGGAATTAATGCATCTTTCAGCAACAGCAGCAGCAGGCTTTTCTCACATCTCTCCAGAACTCAATTACTCTCAACATTTAAAATAAATAAATTAAAGGTGTCCTGCAGCCGGCAGCTGGAGCATTCCAAGTGCTCCAGGGAGACCAAATTAAGCCACAGAATGTATATGTAATATACAATCTCACTAATGATACGTGTTAAAAGAGCCACCGTGTAGGCGCTGCTCAAAAATTACATGGGTCATTACGGCGAGTTGAGCACAGATTTATCTGCTGCCAACAAAACACACCATTTGTTTTACCTGGTAATCACACAGGCAGCTAATTACACACAGAAAAGCCGTCTGTGTGTGTTATCGTGATGTATATCTTTATGTAAACTAATTCCATACAAACCGATCCCACATTCATGGAATATTTTGCTGTTAATGACGATAAGTTGTTTTTATTGCTTTCAGTTGTGTGTTTTAGACATTGTGGTGATGTTTGCTGAAAAAGGACGTTTCTAATTTTCAACAAAAAAAAAATTGTTGAAAATTTGGTAAGAAAAATAACTAACTAGAAGAGTTCAGAGCATCATTTGCACAGGGACAATTTTTTCAAATCTTCCCAAAACGACGTAACAAGTTTTTTTTTTTTTAGTTCTAAAATTTAACCTGCTGTCTGGTTAACTGAGAGGAAAAAGTAACAGTAAATAATCTTATTCATTACTCTAGTTAGTACACATGCATGACTCAAACTTAAACATAGTTCAGTTCACACTGGATTTATTTCTATTGATTTGTCTCAATGTGAACTTTTACCAATAATGTTACTTTAAATAAACAGCGACAAACGAACACACTTCAGAGGCCATGACAGTGTGAATCAATGCTGAATTGAGATTCAACACACAAGTAAATAATAAAAGATTCCGATCACAAAAGAAAATATCTTCATGGAAGATAATGTAATAGAAAAAACCTGCTTTAAAATAACTCATGTACTTTGACATTTTTCACTGTGGATAGATCAAATAAAAGTTATTTTGTGCAGATGATTCAATTTTATGGGTAGTTACCCAAAAAATACTCAGCAGGATTTTATCAAACATTGTAATTTTTATATTGCCAAAAATTTTCTTGAATATATCAAACACTAGATACCACTGTAGACTCTTTCCGCTTCCTCGGCTCTACCATCACACAGGACCTAAAGTGGGAGCCGTCCATCAGCTCCCTGATCAAAAAGGCCCAGCAGAGGATGTACTTTCTGCGGCAGTTGAAGAAAGCCAAGCTGCCTGCCCAGATGTTGTTGCAGTTTTACACAGCCATCATCGAGTCCATCCTCACCTCCTCCATCACCGTGTGGTACGCTGGAGCCACAGCCAGGGACAAACACAGACTGCAGCGCATTGTGCGCTCTGCAGAGAAGGTGATCGGCTGCAGCCTTCTATCTCTCGAAGACCTGTACGTCTCCAGGACTCGGGGGCGTGCAGGTCGGATAGCAGCTGACCCTTCCTACCCTGGACATGGACTTTTTGAGCGACTCCCCTCGGGCAGGAGGCTCCGGTCCATTCGGACCAGAATGTCCCGCCACAAAAACAGCTTCTTCCCTTCTGCCGTTAGTCTAATTAATACTTTATAACCTGAACCCCACATCTCTTAGTCACCTCCCTCTTGTCACTTTACTATCTTTATTATTTTTTATTATTTTCTATGACATGGCACTACTTTTCTTTTTCTTTCTGAGCACTGTTTTGTTAAAATTATTTTTATTTATTTTATTTTTTATTATTTTCATCTTATAATATTGCACAGCTGTATCAAAGCAAGTTCCTAGTCTCTGATATTCTCATTGACATGGCAATAAAAGCATTCTGATTCTGATTCTGATTAAGAAAGACCAGAACTGCATCAGGTCTTTGCAAATAAATTCCACTCAGGTACGGCAAAGCTTCTATCAGAAACACTTCATCCTTCACAATGCATCTGGATCACCTAAATTTATTGAAATCGACTGAGCTTTGTTTTCCACCATGTTTGCTTCATGATAAACATGAGGTAAGTTATACAACTCCAATTAAATGCTTAATTCAGTGATCCAAGTCATCCTAATCAGTGTGGCAAGTTGTCACAAATGCATCACCAAATTCAAACGTTTTTACCAGAGAAACATCGCAGTCACCTTCTTAACCATCACCCCGGCTGAATCGAGGCGAGGGGCAGGGTACACCTTGAACAGGTCACCAGTCTGTCACGGGGCCACACACTCACACACTCATTCCTAGGGGAAATCATGTAGTGGCCAATCAACCCAGCATGCATTTTTATGGAGGGTGGGTACCCAGAGTACCCGGGGAAAACCCACAAATACACGGGAGAGGCCAGAGACCACATAGAAAGGCCAGTTTTCCAAGCCTCGTCCCTACCCTGGACTAGAACCCACAACCTACTTGCTGTGAGGCCACCGTGCTACCCACCGCGCCACCGTGCCGTCCCCGGAGAAACATGTCTGTTTAAATTTCACATTTTTATCCGTTTGTTTCAACAATAAGAGTAAATCTAATGTGATTAAGTAGATGTTCTTAGGCTGAGATTAAAAAGGAAATTACAGTTAATTCACTGCACTATCATGCTTTCTTCAGAGAAGCTGGAACCAGCTGTATTTTTCACTTAACAAAAACAGAAAATGATGAATGTGCAGCCAAACAAAAAAGAATCAACCTGAAATATAAAAAGAAGAAAAACCTTAATTATAAGGAGACACGGCCACCATCAGAGTCTTTCCATCGGTGAACATCTGCATTTTAATCGATTTGCTTTCCCTACTCCTTCTCTGACTCCACGTCTTTCAAGATCATTAACTTTATTGGATCGGACATTCCTGTTGCAAAAACAATTCAGCAGAATCATTTGCAATGCAGCTCCCCAGTGCGGGATGCAAATGTTGCACGCGCTCGCCGCCCCGGCCTGGCAATTACCAGATGCAGGCGCCACCGTCAGAGTAAAGTCGAGGCTGCAAATAATGTGATTACTCAGTCATTAGGAGATGGAGTGCATTCATTACAGGCGGCCGAGGAATCTGGGTGTTGTTGACATCATCTTGGCAGAACAGAGGACCAAACAGGATGTCAACAACATGATGCCCATAAACCTCCTCGCTCGCACGCACGCACACACAACCACACACATTCAACTTCCAGCAGGTAGCAGCTGAAAGTCACTGATGATCATCTGACATTATCTGCATTAACGTTAAGCAGACAGGAAGTAACTCACAGCAAACACCGAACAGATGAAACATCTGGAACACACCATCTTTTCCCATCTGATTTTACCTGTTTTCTTCTTCATGCTTCTAAAGTTGGGCCTCAGCCAGTCAGCTGTTGCGCGACAAGAAGCATTGCTGTGTTTCAACCAACCAGGTGTCAGCGTGCGAAGCAATATGGTTTTCAATTAATAGAATTTGACGAAAATTTCTAAAACTTTTTTGGAGTCTTGATATTGTAAACAAAGTGAGAAAAAATCCTTCCAAATAAAGGATGTGCCTTTTCTCAAAAATGAAAATCCTAATCTTTTCTTTTCTTGTTTAAATTTCATGTCATGGATCCTTTCTCCTCCAAAAGAACATGGAACGGCAGGCGTGCAAATTTCTAAAATTTCTTTTGGGATCTCAGTGAGATACAAGGAGATTATTTGCTGTTCTTTTTTGTTTTCTTGTGGTTGCTTACCAGCACCGAACTTATTATTTTCAGGTTATTTGCTCCCTCTACTCCGACATGAGCCGAATCTTCTTCACATATAACAGCTCATAATTCTGTCAAATACTACCAAACTGAGGATCTGGTCTGTCCTGATGTGTGTTGTGTCGTCTTGTTTAACACACAAAGCAAACAATAATTGAGGCCATACTTTTGTGACATGATCACCCACAACTGTCTAGAACTGTCTAAAAGATTAAACCCACTGTAACAGCAACAACACATCATATTCACCCTGTGATGCTACGTGTCTTTCTTCCAAGAGTTTAAGGTTTGAGCCCAGAAAAAAATTAAACATAGAAAATCCAACAAACTATTGCTCATTGAAGACAGCTCAGATTAGAGACAGAACGAAAACACATGCTGCAGTAAAAAGAATTTGTTGGAATTATATAGAGCTTTACTTCATGTTCAATGCTTTGATATAAACTGTAGCATTAAAAAGTGGGAATGACTCACCCTACACTCTACTAGCCCTAACTCTAATGACCCCTATTCCACCAACCGTAAACTTAACCCTGACTTTTACCATGCTAACCCATAACACGAACTTTACTATTGACCACATTTGTGTTGTGGGAATTTAATCCACATTAAAATCCAGAAAGACTTCATGACATATTTCTGGTTCATCAGAAAAAGTTTTTTTTTCATAAATCCTGATCTACGTTCCTCACCTATGACCAGAAAACACCTAACCTGCTGAGAACATGACTAGAAAATGTAGCTGGGCTGAGGGAAGTCAAGGCTTCTCTGTTTATGCTGCTATCTTGTGACCCGATCCTAGAAGAAGCAGAAGATTGGGCTCTCATTGCCTCAGCTGGAACATCACTACATCCATACTGTAAAACAAACCTCAAAGACATCAGAAAAATGATAAAATGGCATGCAGTACTTGGCATTGTGAATTTTCACCAGCCCAGTCCTCTTGACCCATGTGCATAAAATAGAATGAAGCTGGCCCACTACATTCAGAATCATTCAGAATCAGCAAAGTGTAGAAAAAAGTTTTCATCCACACTCGTGCTACAATAGGGCCTCTTTCTGCCGAAAGTTTGTCCTGATTCCTAATTTTGATAGTACAAGTATAAATTTGATGTATGAGTGATTCTCAATCAAAAAATAAATGCCTACATTTACCGCTACTTGCATTTCATTGATATTTATTTTTAGTGCTGGGTTTGAAAGCATCAGTATCAGCATTGTTTGAAATTTGTGACTAGATATCAGTCTGATATAAAATTTTACATTATTACTCAAGCCATTGAAAAATGAAAACTTTCGTGATCTTATTTATATTATACTGGTGATAAAACAGCATTTCTTGACAACAGCGTTCAGACTGGAGGTGAGTAAGCAGACAAAGAGGCAGAGCATAATCAAACTAAAATCTCAATAATTACTCAAAATACTGCATGAGTTGTTTCATTTTTCAAAAAGTAACAACTCGGGGATGAATCCAGATAAGCCTGAGATAACAGTTGATTGGGATTATGTAGCATCATATACTGTACCTGTCAGGATAAAAGACTTAATCTAGAATCAGGTTTAAATTATTCTTTACAGTTTATAGTAAAGTTTATTCTTTCCTGAAGTTTCCTCATTGTATTTAGCACCCTGACTCCTTTCTATAAACAGGGAGGGGGTAAACATATTAGAAAGTATCCTGGTGAAACTGTGCCGTGCTACATGGACTCAAATTAAATAGCAATTTCATTTAAGCAATTTGGTGCAATATGTTAATGTGGTAAGAAAGAAAGATTCCTCCCATAACACTTTCCATGAAATGAAATAACACATATTTGAAAGCTTAATTTTTCTTTTACACACATTATTATAATTTCAATGCGTGTAATTGAAACAGCCATCCAGGCAACTTGGATTAAATGAAATAGTGGTAAAATTGCACCTTTGCTTTGCTAAGGCTGACTGAGTCTCTGCATCAAATGAATTTAATTATTCCTGTAGCCCATATATTATTAATCATCTATATTGATTTCTGAACTCCCAGACTGCTTGTGGATATGCAAATGCAGCGACAGCAATATGAGGATGGGCTCATTTGCATGGGAGCCCATTATTATTTTATAAGTAAATTTTAATGTGGACTCAATTAAAACTCAGCCAGTGGAACAGCTAAATTGGCCCAAGGTATGAGCTCTGTGAGATTCATGTGCCGAGCTGGGACATATCAATTAGTAAAGATCAAACTTTGGCTCCTCCGGAGGGGAAAGAAAATGCTGGAATTCAATCAGAGCGTGTGGAGCGGCTTTAACTTGCCAGCTCCATCTTTGCTGGGTTTTTGCTTCTGTTTTTATCTATATGACTATTATTAGCTTGGAAAGAGTCCGGACTTTAATCAGATCCACCAAATGGAATCATGACCTGGAAAATTTCTCCACTCAGTAGTGGTTTCAGCAGGGGAGCAGAGGTCACTTCAATATTTCATCACCATTAATGTGACCTTCCTGCTGCTGTTTGAAGAAACACCTCAGGTCCTGCCGCACACACGCACATCGTACCCTCATACAAAGCATCCCAAAGCTGAAATGTTTCTGGCTGAAGGTCCAGATGAGAAAAAATGGAGCAGAGGGACATCGAGCAGCAGGTTATTGAATCAGCTGAGCACATGAAGGTGTTTATCTTGTGTTGTACAGATGGACTTTTACCTGACAGATGAACCAAAAGGTGACGAGTAGCCTAATCGAGCTGGAGCTCATTGATAAAGATAAATGGATAAATGACCAGGAATACATGTAAGAATTCACAATAAACTTGGAAAAAAGGGTGGACAGCAACTATAAGACAGATTGGTTTACTGACTACTGACTCAGAACGTTTTTTTTTTCAGTGAGAAGGATAACAATGACTTTGCATATGCAACTTTTTATTCAAATGTAAATAAAATTTTAAAAAATTGTATTTACCACTTAAATGGGCAAAAGTTTTTTCATCATTCTTACTCTGAATGGGCACACACACTTTTGAACTAACAGAAAAACGGAAGTGAAAACGTCAACCGGAAGTTGTTTACTTCTCGAACACTCTCGTTTTCGAACGGCTTTGATCCATTTTATTCTGTAAATGGTTAATACAGTTAAACTTAGAAGAAGCATGTGCCATTTCTAGCTGATACAAAAAAAAATCTCTTCAATTAAAATCATTTTTAAGTCAGAATTTGAATAACTATTGGCAGCACTGAGCCTGATTTTTCCTGGACCCCTCCCCAGTTTCCGTATCAGAATTTTTTTTTTTCGCAAATCACCTTTTAAACCCACCTTCAATCTTTTCCATAAACAGAAAGTTCTTCCTAAATAAAACTTGATGTGATTTAAACCCTCCAGATTTATTCTGTTACACCGTCAGATTTATTTCTATCTGTGTCTGCTTTGCCAGAATAGTTTCCCAGCAGCAGAAACCAGCTTTCATCTCACCCTCAGACTCACTGATACTGGTCAGACTGTGTTTCTGCTTCCATGTGGTCCTGCTGGTCCGATCAAAGGTCCTGTCCTCCACTTTTATGTTAATCAGCCGTGGTTTCCACCAGCTGCAGATAAACTGACAGGACGTCTGGCCGAACTCAGTCCAGACCGTTACTTCTCACCTTCTTACACCTTTAGTTTCGTAAAACAACCATGAAAGTGAATCAAAGTCGATAAATCCTGAGACCTGACTGTTCTGGTTGGTGGCGAGTTCACTGTCTGGAACTGTCTGAGGAGTGCTGTCTGTGGTGTATTTGCCGCCTCCGTGGGACTAAAAGGATCCACATTTTAAAAATAACTAAAATGATGTTGCTGTTTCTGAAGCTTGATGTTTCTGAAGCTAAATGTTACAGATGAACAGACAGTGAGACCACTGATGAGTTCAAGGTATTGATAGGTTATTGATGTCCCAAAAGAGTTTCCAAAGGAGTTTACACATCATCATCAATCATCAATTATCCTGTTGAATCCCCAGAGAAAAGAAAAGTTTTATTGTTCACAGAGGAGTGTGAACATCACTACCTTCTTCCTACTCCTCCCTCTACATGGATACAACACAAACACTCGTAGATACATTTGAGCTCAGCTCAAGGCTGTAAAAGAGGATTCATGTGCTGACACTTTAACACTGATTCTGGGAGTAATCTGACGATGCTGTTGTCTCTCAAAGGAGGAAGAAGAGGAGGAGGACTCCCCCACACTACTGGCTTCAATCCAAACCGACCTGCCAGCATCCTGAGACAACCTGGCCGGAAACAGGCGCAGATTTATCAGAGATGTGAGCCATATGAACAGAGGAGACAAAATGGAGGAGCAGAGTGGGGTCAGCAATTCTCCACCTGAAAGAAATGAAAGCATGTAGAGAAAAAGTCAGGAATGAATGATACGGCTCAGAAACTAATGGAGGAAATAAAAGCCATTCAATATCTGCAACTTTTAACGGATGACAATTCTCTGTCATTTTCTTTATAAACTACTGGACTTGAACCGGTGTTTCCAGTAAAGAAAAACAAAGAAGCTTTAGCAGGAACAGAGTCATCCCAGTTAATCAGCTTCAATTTTTTTCAAATTTGATTAACACAAAAAGCAACAGTTGAAATGACAGATAGTCAGATACCGAAATGTGATGTTCAGCAGTGGTAGGATGATGTTTCTAACTTGTGCTTGTATGTACAGTATGTGTGTGTTTAAGAAGATGTCTGCATGTGTGCAAAAATACATATGAATATATGTGTATATATTTATATGTGTTTGTGTATGCAGAGGTTCAGGCACTGGGCAGATGAGATCAGGTTAGACTATAAATCAAACTTGTGGATGGTCCTCTCAACCGTGTAAGAAGAAGTGTAACAGCTTCCAGATGGCAGCGGCTTAGTGTCCACACGTCCGTGTTCTCCGTCTCTTCGAATTGGGCCGCTGTTCAGCATTCCCAGCCGAGTGCTGTAGAAGAATCTGTAGGAAGAGGAGGAGTTTGTAATGCGAGCGCGAGTCGAGCTTATCGGGCCTGATCCGCTCTGGGCCGCTCGGACTCTGCAGAGCTTAACCGAGTTCTGTTACAGCTCTAATTGGCTGTTGCTGCAGTAACAAGCAAAGGAACACACACGCATCCAAGACACACACACATACACACACACACACACACACTGATCAGCTGTTTACTGTCTGATGCTGTGTCTTCCAACCTCTAGTTTCAGTCAGGGCAGAAGCAGAACTTTACAGACTGGTAAATCTTTAGAAGTTGATGATGATGAAAAGTCTTTTCATCCCTCGTACCACAAATCAGTATTAATAGTGAAATACCTAGTGGCTATACTGAACTAAACTGCCCCATAACATCCCTGCTTTTAACAGACACTTCTTGGTGAGGGAAAGCTCCTACTCAAGAGTGGGAGAGCAGGTTGTAGCCATCGCTGGAAGGACCCAACTTCATGGCACTCATTGTTTTATTTTATTTCCTACAAAACTGACATTTTGGATTCACCAAGAAAGTGTCGACCATCAATGTTCCTGGTTCAGACAATGGTTAAGCTCAGCTTGTGCTTCCTAAGTTTTAAAGGGATTCCAAAACATAGTGAGAGGTCATGTTTCTTCAGAGAGAAAAAATAAAAATTATTATGTCAATGGTCTGAAACATCTTCAATAAAGTTCCTTGCACAGTTTGCACCTGATCCTCCAGAAGTAGTTTCCAAATGGTCTTAATCTATTGACCAGTGGTGGTTTGCATTAACCCACAGACTCCCAGTCAAGGCAAAACTTTGGTTTGTTTTACTGAATAATTTTTGTTTTGTGCTAACTTTTAATTTTACAATATTAGTCAACCACCAAAATCCAGAAAAAAACTCAAAAAACACAGAGATGATGCAGTTTGTTTCAAAACTCTTCAATCTGATGTTGCTGCTTATTGGCGATAACTCCCTTCTAAACTTTTTGTCAAGAATGTGCCATAAGAAAAAAAAACAACCTCCCCCCTCCTGCCGCACCCGCTAAACACTTGAACTCCTTTTTTAATTGATTGATATTGATTTTATTGTTTGAATCTTTTTATTAGTAATATTTTGTAATTTGGTCCTATATGTAATTTGATTGAACTGTTTTATATTTTGCACTTTTTTTCATTCACTGCAGTTTTACAAGATTCCACATAGAAAAATGGGTCGATTAACAAAAATTGTTCAGCATAATTTAAATGTACTTCCAATTTAATTTTAACCTTGATCTACTTTTAATTAATTACTTCTCAGGGGTCTTTTCCACTATTTTTTAAAAATGTAGTTAAAATATTGGCATTGCAGAGGCTGTTTATAGCCTGTTTTTAAGTCTGTGGATTCAAACATCTCATTTGATCACGCATATAATAAATATACACACAATAATTGCGATCATATTTCTGATTTTATGATTAAAATATCAGAACAGTAAATGTTAAATAAACCTACAAAGTCTCAATTCATGGTGTTGCAGGTTTTCCTCCACCTGGTCATAAAACGGCTGCATTAATGTTTAATGATCAGCAGTTTATACATTCATGACAGGAGTAAAAAGTTAGACTAACACTGACGTATATGCAAGGTCTGAGACTGAAACAGGTGGAAACATCTACACCTGGACTTCATTTGCAGTTCAGCGACTCAAAATCTAACTTGCTCATAAGTTTGAGATCATAATTCATTTCAGGTGGAGTCGAGATGGACGTCAGAGTCTGGAGGTAAACTCAGCGTGAACTCAGAACACAAACCACCTTGTCAAAAAAGTCCAGCAGTGATTTTTTTCTTTCAAACCACTTAGAAAACTCAGTCTGTTACATGTTTCAGTGTTTTTTTTTTTACCAGCAAAAGACGTGCTCGCATGGTGCCTGGCTCGCTGGCAGTAATTCTGCAGAAGACCAAAAGCTTCCATAGAATATGACAAAAGCATCACTAGGAATTGAAAACTTCTCTATTCCTGCACTGGATGATAGCTACATCTACCCACAGAGTGAACCGGAACTCCTTCCATGCTGTTTGCAATACACTGGACCATTAGGCATAGTATCACAATCTATTGCCAACTGATAAGCTTCTGAAACAGAAGAATGGCACCTTTAATGTACTCAAAGACTTCTTCGTCCAGAGTCTGCTTTGTGTGTTTATTGGTTGGAAGAATTGATGATAAATAAACATGAGGACCCATGATGTGGTGGAGGCCCAAATCTCTAAATTACATGTCTGGGGTGTACCTGCATCTTACCCGTTACGAATATGAACAGTTTTCACCATTCCCAAACCAGAAGCATTTCCCAAGTTTACCACAATGGTAAACGTCTTCTCAACATCCACAGGGGCCAGATGGGTGGGATTTCCCATGTCTTCTGTTTTGGGAAGTGTACAACCCATCAGAAAGAAACTCCAACATGTGGGCATCTGTCTTATAGCAAACCTGTGAAAGCTGGTATTAAGTGAGAAATCTGGGCTGTCCTCCCTGGTCTGCTACCTTTGTGAGACAAACCCGGACAAACATAAGACTTGGATTGAATTGCTTCAGTCTTCTGCTTTTTACTTTCGAATTAGCTTGGTGGTTGTGTTTAAGGTTTTATATGTCAAAAATACTACAAAGCTATTTTGACAAAGAAATAAAAACAGCATCATCTGCTAATCTTCCGGCATGGTTCTGTGGAAAGTATCCTAAATATGTGCATAGTAAATCTTTAGTTTGTTAGCAAACATTCAAAATTTTGGATAAATCATCTTCTTGTTCTTGGTCATTTTAGTTTTTATAGAGGAAATCAATTCTGGATCCCGAACATCTCCATCTGCTTAATTCATCTTGAAACATTTTAGCTTCTTTGCTGTAAGAGTTGGACCAAATTGATCTGGCTGGGAGGTTTCATCCGCTTCCTGCTTTCTTTACGGTGAATTTTTGTGAATCTTCTAGCTTAGATGTGTCTCCACAAGATCCAAAGGAAAAACTGTTTTTCTTTTTGATCAGTGAATAATTTGATCTACAATTGCTATCACCAGCCAATTAAAGAGCAGAATGTAAGGCTTGGCATACTTGAATGTGAGGACTTGAAAAAGGTTGCGCAAGAAATAAGACATCCAGTTAAAGCAGCGCATGATTTTTTTTGCTTTGTCAGAAGATTTAATTCTCTATTTCCAAGTCCATTTCCTAAATCTCCCCATACTTTCCCCTAAACATGCAGCAGGAGGACATCCTTTCCATTCTTCACCTTCTTGGTTTACATCTCTGATCCAACATGGCAGAAGCTTTGAGGATGGTGAGCCAAACTCTTATCCAAGTGCAGCAGAGCGAGGAGAGACCAGAACCTCTGTACTGGGAACATGAGGATCCGGTTTCACTCGCGAGAGAAAGACCTGGAACAGTGCTCACTGGCACATCTGGAGAAGTCTGAGGGTGGAAGAATGAGGAAAACTCCAGAACATCAGACATTAAACCTCTTCCTCTACACCAAGAAAACGGGAGTTTGTGTTTAACAGTGTTTTTGCAGCTGGCACTGATCCGCCGTAAAACTCCTTCCTGAATGAACGTTTCCATGGGAACAATGTAACATCATATTTGGCAGCACTGGAATGCCACTTAACATCTATTGAACCCAGTACATTAAAAACTCGAGTTTTCGCTGATGGGACAGATGTTGGGGTTTCATCAGTCAATAACCACTAGGCTCAAGATGCATAAATTGGTAAAGATCAAAACTCCTTCTGAACCTCAGATCAACAAATGGTTTGTGTCCACCATAATAATACATTTAATCAGATATCTTGTAAAATGACATCATGTGCATAGGTGTATCTATTTTGTTATCTTTGACTTCTTCTTAGATGTAGTGTCTTTTATCATCATCTGAAAATGGTATAAGACCCTTCTGTATTTTTTTTTTTATCTTTTCAGTCTTTGAGTGCATTTGTGTATTTTTGTTTTGAATGATCAGAATCTTCCTCCTAATTGGCTCTATTGGTTAGATGGATGTGTGTTGGGTCTGTGTGAAATGGCGAGATTTGCCTCTGATGAGTTTCTGGTAAATCTATGAATCCTGCCTGGTTTTTGACATACCTCAATGAGGAGGTGACCTCCGAGCGTCCTCTTCTCTTTGCCACGTGACCATAGACCCTCTGCGGTGAAACAAGAAGCAGACGATTAAGTTTTCACTGCAGCTCTTAGCGTTTCCTCTCTGCAGTGCTCTGTTTCTGACATACAACACTGCCAGATGGTTGAGAGTCATTAAGGCTGTCTCACTCAATATCTGCTGGTGTCCATCTCTGCCCTATGCTGCCGTAAAGAGCCGCAACACTGCTTTCCAATGAAAACACCGGCCATGCTTGTTTGAAGTTTCTGATCGCTCAGCAAAAGGCCAAAGAAAGAGAAAAGACGGAAAATCCATGAAGCTCAGAGGAAAGCGGTTTCGGTAGAATGAGAAAAAGAAAATGTAGATGCCTTCAGCGTCAGCAGTCCATCAGCTGTCATGTCAGTAGTAGAAGGAAACTCTCCATCTGTAGAACAAAACTCTTCAGAAAAAAAAATAGTCACACTGTTGAAGAACACTGCAAGAAATTTAAAACCAAGATATTGAAACCTACATTTATCTTTAAAGATGCATTTACATTCAAAGATAGCAGAAAAGCAGAATTTACATTCACATTTTGGGGTAGAGTTAAGAGCTAAAACTCCCCACAAAAAAAACAAGTCACAAGTTTTCAAAACTTTGAGAGTAAATGGACAGTCCCATCAACTAATGTTTGGACGTAACATTTAGGTAGGAATCTCTATCCAGAGGCTGACCACGGATTTCTATTTATTCCTGGCCTAACACATCAGATGAAAATAAATACATCAAATCATTTATCTTTTTAATTCTCAATGATTCATTGCATTGTGGTGGGTTGCATCGAAACTCAACAGCTCTTTTAGAGTTGAGTTTAGTGTTTTTTTAAAAGTACAGGACAAGTTTTTTACAAAAGAACCTTGAAAGAACCAAGTTTTCTTAAGAAAACTTAAGAACGCCCCCGAATGTCTGAAAGTCTGTATCCCCACGGTGTGGTCAGTTTAGGACCTCCAGAGAAGATAGAAGACGTACAGTTCCTCTACTTACATTGGTTCTCCTTCCACCAGATCTCAGATAACCGAGAAACAGATGGAGGTTTACTTAGAGATATTACTGGTCCATCAAGAAATTGAGTTTCCCTTTTTTATTTTTTGTGTATTAGAGGTTTTCAGGAGAGCAATAGTAAGTAAACTCTGAGACAAACGCAAATGAGATTCAAGATCTATTTGAGGCTAAGGAATACTACCCCAAAATCACACTAGAAACAAGAAAAAGGGGAGGGGGTGGAAACACTACTCTTAAAGGCCTCTACTCGGACCAGGTTGCCCAGACTAAATGGCAAAATCCAGACCTGAGGCCGAGACGCTAGCAAGGCAAGACCCAGCCAGGGAAGCAGGAGACCGGATGTGGCGGGCCAAGAGACAGTGGACCAGACGTGGCGCAGTCAGAAGACTGAAGAATGTTGACCCGAAGCCATGAAACTGGACAGTACAAATTTCTTCATTTACATTAGAAGTCATTCCCCATTGAATGCAATTTGTTCCTAAAGTAAAACCCACCTCTACCTGCTTCATCTGTATGCCAGAGATTATTTGGCAAAGCCAGAAGGACCCTCGGTCAAAAATATTAAAAAACAAGCTGCTTTTGAAGGAAGTTGAACTACAAATATTAAAAGGATCTAGGGAATCGAGAGAAATGATTGACTGACCTACGGACGTCAGATTTTGGTTTATTGTGAGATTTACACAAAAATTGTATTCCTTCTCATTTATTGTGCTCAGTTTCAAATAAAAAAGTTATGAAATCATGACATTTCGACTTATTTGTAGACTTAAAAGATAAATAAAAAAATTGGTAATCAGGGTCAAATATATCAATTTAACACACATCACTTTAACTTAAGTAGTGTTTTTTTTTTTTTTTATCAGTACTTTTACATAAGGCATTTTTTCACCCAATTTTTTGCTTTTACTTTAATGCAAAAGTAAATACTTCATCTACCTCTGCAGACTGAAAGAGGCAACTCGAGACAGAAAGAATAAGACATGTTGTCCTTCATCTATCGGGTCTGTAGCTTCATGTGTCCGGTGTTTACTTTGCCACACGAAGTGTTGATGAGAACTTAAGAAGTAAAGAAACTCCAAACTGAGGGTGGTGTAACAATCTTGAAACACTGCGTTCAGAAGTGACACAATCAATAAAAAGTGTTTTCACATAATGACAGATGAACAACTTCAAACACATCAAGATGTTTGCATTAAACCGTGTTTATTCTGCAGCTACTCTGCTCTTCATTATCTGCAGAAAAAGCCACAACTGCACCAATATTTACACTTTTGAGCTGGAAAATGTTACGTTCTACTGAATTATTCATGGAGTTTGCTAAAGGCCTTTCTCTGGAGTTTGTGATGCAACACTTTCAGCTTCTTGCAAGTTGCTGGGATGGTTGAGATAGAGATCATCTTCTCAAGAGTCACAACAGATTCCTAAACTTCCTCTGATTGTGGGAGGAAACCAAGCTTTGGTTCTGTTTGGGAGGAGCGGACTTTTGTTTCCCAGCAGCCCGTCTGTCATCTATAATTCATAATGTTTAATGGGCAGCTGATATTTTGGGGAAACGCCATTTGTAAAAATCAATGAAACAAATAATGAGCGGCTGATGCTAATGCTGAGGCTCAGACCTGACAGGAAGGAGACGTAGACAGGAAAGGTGATGGAAGGGAGTCCAATAATCTGATCTGAGTACAGATTTAAGATTTATTAATAAATAAATTATGTGCCCCCAACAAAAAATGAATAATTCAATCGTTAAGCCGTCAAAAAAAGTGCTAATAAATGTTGGCCCACATATTGAGATGCACGTTCTAAGCAGCTAATGATCTGATACTGGATGATCGGCCATTGATGTGAATAAATTTTGTGTGCGTTTTTTAAATGAGTGTGTGAGTGCCCAATCATGTGTGTAAATAATTAAATCTGAAGTAGGCGATGACCTCTTTTACTTTAAGAAAGGAGTTCAGTCAGCTTCTGAAGATCTACCTCACTAACTTAATGATCAGTACAGATAATATTGTAAAAAATCCCAAAAATAGGTGGGTGCAGCGGTAGCTGGCAGTTTAATCAGAACAACCCCCTCTTAAAAAATAACAATGTCAATGAAGACCTTGAAAGAACCATTACAACACCAACACCCCACCTGTCTTACCCTCCAAAATAAGGTACTCCAAAAGCAAACCAAAGTAATGGGATTCTAAAAAGCCTAAACTGGAGCCAACAACCCCCCGAAATAATCCGAAAACTCACCTTCTCTGTACAATAGGAAACACATCAAAGAACAATTACCAACCGTAAGTATCAGAAGTAGACCTGAAGACGACGAGAGAAATTTTCATCCAGCACATTTTAACTTGATTATTTTTCTTTAATTCGCAGATGAATTTATACTGAGTTCAGAATTGACGAGTATTTAGTGTTAAAAAATAAGATTGTTAGTCTGGTTCAAGTGTCCTGGAGCAGCCAGCTTCAGGACTCCTCCAAGCAAAGCTGTATATTACCTAAAAGTCATGGCTGGAGGGGCTAATCATGCAAAGTGTCAGAGGCCTCAGGGAATAGGGGGCCTGAGGGCGCGGAAGCCCTCTGTTTAAAGGGATTATCCATTTTTTCTGCCTTTTAGAGACAATGCTTGGTAACCAAGGAGACGAGGGACAGACACAAAAGAAAAGAAAGCGTGAAATCTACCTCCATCATTTATAACATAAAATGGATAAAATAGCTGAAAAATGCTTCAATAAAATACAAATACCAAACAGGAGGAACAAAACATGTTTATGCTAAGAAATTAAAGACGGTAAAGATGTGATCTGGTAGATGTTGTGCTTTGGGGAAAAAAATATTAGAATTATGGAATAAAAAACAAAATAAAATTAATGTGGTTCTCGGAATCATGTTCATTTATAAAGAAGTTATTGTTACTTTACGTTTTTTATTATTATTTTAGTTTTGGGCATGGGGGAGACGGTGGCTCTGTGGTTAGAGTGTTAACCGGATGTTCGCGGGTTCGCATACCACTGAGCTCATGTCTCGGGTCCTTTGACAAGAGACCTAACCCCCCCGTTTCTCTCACCATTGGCGCCATCGTAGGTGGCAGCCTGCTGTGGTGTAGTGCAGCACACAAATTTCCCTGTGAGGGATGAATTAAGTATTTAAAAAAGAAAAGAATTTAACACCTTCAATAGGAAGAGATCCAATTAATTTTTCTAGACCAATTAATTTTTCTTATCCATTTGAACGCAAAATAGTTTTCTTTGACAGAATGTGACCCTGTCAAATCCTCTCTGCTGTCCCAACCATGGAATGTGCATTAAGTTTAGATTCCATTTTTCCATTTTGATGGAAAATAAACATTTATTGAATTGATGGTACCAAGAAATAATGTGGTTTTGAAAAGAGAATCATCTAACTTCAATAAAAAATATTGTCCTAATGAAGCAAAGTCTGATTGAAACCTTGAAATTCCTCCTGTCTTTTGTAGTCTGTGGAGATCCATCAGTTAGACAGTGTGTGAGGAGGAGGTCTATAAGGATTCTGGGTGGTTGTCCTATGTCAGCAGAGGCTGAACCCACCTTGTTATCCCACAGCAGAGCACTTGGCATGCCATCAGTCTTTAAGTGGTTCTGGAAAGAGGCCTAGAGTCCAAACTCTTAAACACATTAAGGACCGGCAGCAGGAAACCCTGCTGGCTACCTCTCACCCATTTCACGCTTCACTTCCAGATTTGTTCAGATTTTGTTGGAAGCAGCGTCTCAGTAACTGGCTAGGTTTCCTTTTTGTACTCACCATTACCTCCACACCTGCTCACGTTTTAGACAAGAAACTGGATCTTGTTTCAAACTTCACCTCATTTGTGCTAGTCTGCGTTTTAGTTTGAGATCCATTGTGAGGGTCAAACAAACAAAAAATGATTGTGTTTGAGCAGATTTTCAGACACTTTCATGTTGAAAGATTTCACCGGGATGAATCATTAGATTCTTGAGAACGCTGTGACATCTTCTAGGATGTCACAACTCTGATCGCTTACTCCTTTGACAAAAGAATTGGAGGACTGATAAAAAGTCACTGAGCAAAACTTGATTTTAATAATTCTCAGGAAGAAAATTCTTTCTTTGAAAGTAGAAATAACATCTGCTTTCAGGAGAAAATTGAGTGGCTGATAACTAGGGATTGTGTTTGCTACCTACCAGAAATCTTAACAAACCTGCAGCCAAAAAGAAATGATACTGTATTTATCTTTTTTTTTTATCACTGTAATTCGCTTTTTTTTGTAAAGACAAAAGTCACAGGTGGATCCATTCTGATTGTCAATGTTTACTGCTAAAGCCAAATAAGGCTTAACATTCAGCCAAAAATCAATATAATTCAGAAAAAGAATAAGACTGGCAGATGTCCAAACAGTGAATACAACTCTGATCTGTCTTGCAGTCAAGGGTCTGCCTCTGAGTCTCCTCCTGGTGGGACGTGCCCGAAACACCTCACCAGTGAAGCGTTCTGGAGCCATCCTGACCAGATGCCTGAACCACTCCATCTAACTTCTCTCGACCTCGAGGTGCAATGGCTCAACTCCGAGCTCCCCACGGATAGCAGAGCTCCTCACTCTATGTCTGAGTGAGCTACCCACCACCCACAGCTGGTGACCAAAAACAATGAGACATTTTTTTTACACAAAATGATTTAGGAATTCTTGAAATAAGCCTGAATCGGTAGAGACCAGTCAAACTATGGCGATGTGTTTCAAAGCTCAAAAAGAAGGAGTTAGGATTTTATTTTTTATTTTGCTGAGATTACCTTTTTTATTGAGTGTGTGTGGATAGTTGTGAGAGTGTGTGTGGCTCTGGGGTTCAGTGTTCAGGGTGTACCCTGCCTCTCTCTCTCTCTTGTAATCAGCTAGGATGGGCTTTGGCACCCCCTGCAAACTTGTTATAAATAAGCGGTTCAGAAGATGAAACAATTATTTCTTTTGTCTTCTTCGTATTTTCTGTTAAAGAGAAAAAAATGACACCATGCGTTGGATCATCAGACGGCTCCGAATCACTGTTCGCTTTTCATTTCCAGATAACATCATGATCGTGTTTGAAGTGACTTGTAGCTCTTAATGCATCGCTCAGCTTATGAAGAAGCGACTTGTTGTGTCAGAGGTTCTTCATCAGGGCCTAGTTTATGTTAACCCACATCTGGTCATGTCAGTCAGAAGCAAAGCAGAAGTAAAGAAGCTGCTTGTTTTCACAGCAGGAGGAAGAAGGGGAGGTGAAAGATCTGCTGTCAGAGTCTGAATTATCCTGTAAAACAAGTGCTGGTGGAGCAGAGAGGAAAATAATTACTGCTGCAGTAATAAGCAGTGGAGTCTTAATAGGATTCAGAGTTTGTTTGGAGCTCAGCTAATGTGTCTATTATTAGAGCTGAGATATTGGATCGGCTGCGTCTTTCAGGATAATTGTCTGCACGGCTTCGCTCTGCTCCAGTAATAGGAAGTAATAATGATCATCACACTGTGTGGATGAAGCTGCCATGTAAAACACTTAGACGCGACATGATTACTGATGTTACACACAGCCTGTAGCTCGTACATTATCCGACATGTTTCAACATGTTGAAACCTGCAGAGAAGCAAACAAATGGATCTGTTTGGTCATGGCCTGGTTCTAATCCACAGGTGTTCTACTAACTGCGTTAAAAAGGACTCCATAGTTACAGCTCAAATAAGACAGAGTGGCCTAGACTAGCAGCTTGCCCAAGGTGTACCCAGCCTCCTGCCTGCTTGATAGCTGGACTTTAGCACCCCACCAACTCTGCATTGAAAGATGTGACGCAAAAATGGATTCATTCATTTTTCAAGCCACTCAAAGTTTGGACTTGCATGGTGTGAAATCTACCCCAGTTAAGCTGCAGCTGAGAGGCAGGGTACACCGCCGAGAATCTACTAGAATCTACCTGAAAAAAAAAAAAAAAAAATTTATAATGGGATTAAGTGAATGGAAAAAAAAAATCAATTTTGTTGAACGCAATTCAAGACTGAAACACATGCTTTAAATAATTATTTACAATAATTTCGTGTCTTTCTCTGTTTTTCTTTTACTCAGAATGTGGGATTAAGTGTTGAACATTTGACACTAAATATGGATCAATCAGGTATTTTTGGATCTCTCCAGATATTTCATTCAACCGCAAGACCAGAATAGGAAGTCATCAGTGTTCTCTACACCATCAAATAGAGACATGGTGTGTAAAATGTAAATGCAGAAGGAATGATGGGAAATCCATCGAAATGTGGTGTTCATGTTGAAGTTTGACAAGCCAACATTTTCCTCCATCCTTTGATTCCAGCTGTAAAAATGAACTGGTTTTATTCCTCTGAAACACCATCTGACCACATACTCCCATCTTCATCTTCTTTCCTCAAACCAATTCATCTTTGCACATGCTCACATCCTCCCAGGACAGCCTGGCCCGCACTTTGCGCATGTGTGTGTTTTGACAGCGTAGCACAGCTGACCTTTATACACAATCTCCATGTTTTGTAGAGGTGGTCCGACCCTCGTCTTCCTCTTCATCTTTCTCTGAACCTTCACAGCAGGGTTAATGCAAAGCCACATCCCCTGATGCACACTCACACACACAATTTTGTTTGCTGGAGACTGTGATCTTCTTTTGTTTTCTAGAAGGAAACATCTGTTTGTAGTGAGGTTATTGTATTAGGCTGAACTTTTATAAATTAATTTGGGAGTGAAATGTTACTATTTGGTCATCCATCTTTTTCACGTATTGTTCACTAAATATGACGTGCACAAGCAGCATCACCTTAAATTTCTGACAGATAGATTGATCAATTTTGTTACAAGAAAAGGAATTTTGATTGGGAACCAATCAAAGAGACCCTTCAACCAAAGAAGCTCCTGCTGAAAGAGATTGACTAATCTAGTGTTAAAAGTCAACACGGCGGAAAATAAAATCTTAATTGAATTTAGTTTTTTTTTTTTAAAAAAGTTATTTTTTTCTCAAAAAGTTTGTGGCTATCTCGTAACGTTAAGTTTATTAGATAATAAAAATATTTTTATTTTCGGTTGAAACTTTTTACTTCGCTCTTCTGAAACCACACCCCAAATCACAAGCCCTGCCTACAATCGTTTCTTGTTTTATGCTGTAAAATAGAACTGCATTCTATTTCCTTCAAACTCCCAAGAGTCAGGATGAAGCTAAGCCAACATGTGACCTCCTTAGACCACAGCTCTGCGGTGGTGTTGCCCCTCCACTCTCCTCTCACCACACACACTAACATGTTTCTGGTTGTAGTTCCTCTGGGATGCCAGCAGTTCTCTGAGAGTTTTCCATCTTCAGGAACTCCTGACAGCAGTATGAGTTTCCTTTTTAAAGAAAAACATCCAGAAAGAGGCAACTTCTCTTTCAGTGTTTTGGGAATGTCCTTCTCATGGGTCTCAGAGGTGTAATCTGGATTTAATGTACAGCCGGCCACAGTCATCAGTGCAGCTTGGAGATGAAGAACAGAAAACCCTGTGGAGAGGATCAACAGTCCACACCGCTTTTCATTTCAGAGACATAAAACTACATCTGCTTCTGCAGTTTTGGTTTCTGTGTCAGTTAGTTTTGGACTCAAGAAATAAAACTTTGGAAATGTCTTGGAAGTATTGGAGGTTCCTTGGAGAGACTCCAAAATCCTCATAAGTTCCTGAAACTCTGTGAGGATTCCAAGAATGAATAAAGGCCGAATCCATTTGGATCCATTTAATCCAAAAAACTATCAAGTGACCTAAGAACCTCATTTTAGATTCTGAAAATCCACTAAATAAGAAATGCCCTTAAAACCTTCAGAAATGTCGTGATATTGTTAAAATCTCCAGCGACCCTCAGTGTGCACTCATACGAGGTGAGATCTGCTCTTAGGAGTCAATTAAATTTAGAAATAGAATTACAGAAAGGGTTGTGTTTCCTTAACTAAGTGCTTTCCCAATTGAAAGAAAAAAGACAATAATAACCACTGTAATTTCACACAAGGGAAAAATGAAGTTCCAAAATAAGGACGTTTCTGTCCTTATTTTGGAGTTTAAAACTTCATAAAAAACCTGCACACTTTTTCTCCACAAAAGTCTATTAAGTTTATCTCTTAATGCTGTTGCTTGGACATTGGTCAAGAAGTGAGAACACGTCCTGTCCCAGCAAATCTTTGCAGTCATGGATGTGGTGAATTCTCACCATGTCAAGCTGAGCCCTAAATGTGCAAATTCCACTCCCCTGCTGTTTATCTTTAGAGAGTTTGAACCAGGATCGAGTCCGGTGGCTTTTAAACGTATACTCCTCAGCCACCTTAGGGGAAGGATGGCTCAGTGAGTAGGTTGACTGCCCTGTAACCGGAGGGTTGCCGGTTCGATCCCCCACCATGAGTTCATGCCGAGGTGCCCTTGAGCAAGACACTGAACCCGCAATTGCTCCTGATGGTGGTTTACACCTTGCATGGCAGCATCCCCATCAGGTATGAATGTGTGTTGTGAATGGGTGAATGTGAGCTACACTGTAAAGTGCTTTGAGTACCGACGCAGGTAGAAAAGTGCTATATAAGTAGAGTCCATTTACCATATATCTTCAGATGCCTCACTTCTCTTACCACCATCAAGTAATGTCCCAGCACATCCTTTTTTTGTCAAGACAAGCCCGACCCCAAAGCACATTAAATGAGCAAGACTGACAAAAAAGGAACTTCATCAGGTTTTGAAAAACAATTAAAAATACACAAGGGATCATGCCAAAAAAACAAGAAAGTTCTGTCAATTACAAAGTCATTATATTCGAGCTACGGTTGCAGGGGAGAGCTGGAACCTATTCCAGCTATTTGCAAGAGAGAGGAAAGGTGAACACTGAAAAAGTTGCCAAGTTTATTGTTTTACAGGAAGCAAAAATCCATAAGGTCTCTGAAGTATTCAAAGTGATCTGTATTCATGAAACTTCATAAATGGTGGTTTCTTCACTAGCAATGGTTCCTCCTGCACAAATTAAAACTTTGGTGCAGGTCCCAGACATCCTAAAAACTTTCATTCAACGTCCCACCTTCCATTCATGTTAAAAGTTCTGGAAAAAGTGTTACTTCTGAGCTCTGTGCCCGTTTAACCAATAATAATGTTTACGAGCAGTTCCAGTCCAATAGCTTCCTCTGGCTGCTAATTCTGGGTCTTTATTTGTTCTCCTTTTTCATCATCTGATCAAACCTTCCACACCCTCTTCTTCAGCTTGATTTTTTTTTAAGATAAAACTAGCCTCTTCTTGACAAGTTTGCAGTTTTGTTTGGACTTAGAAATCTATCCAATGGGCCCTCTAGTGGAAACTTTAGATAACAAGTGTTGGGCGTAAGCCAGTTTGGAAACATAATTTTTACAATAGTCTTTTAATTGTGAGGGCCGAAAAAAAAAAAAAAAAAATGAGAAAAAATCCCCAACTAACTCATGCCGCTTAAAAAAAAAAAAAACTTAATAAAACTTGTTTACTGCCTGGTTTTATTAAACTTCCAAGTCTGCCTGCAACAAAATTCAAAGAATCTTCTGAGTGACTCCATGAAGCACACCCAACTGTTCCAGAGACCTTTAAACCTCACAGATGTTGAAATCTGTTTCAGTGACCTTTGGAATTTGCTCTACAGTAAATTACATTAAAGTTTAGGACAATAAAGGGCTGTAATAGAATCCTGTCTGGAAAAGTCCTCCGTCTTTATTTCATGGTGTTTGCATTAAGTTTATTTTTTTTAAAAAGTTGAGGGCTCCTCTGGATGGGGAGGCTTTGAGCTTCATGTCAGAAAATGTAAATGTTACTGTGCATGTTTGTCTTGTATGAGGCTGGATATTGAAAATATTAGCTCAGTTATTCTTGTCAGGCAGAGAAAACACTGAAGGCCTTCGGGGAGCTCCCGACTCTGAAAACACATCTGACTGAAACATGATTTATTCGATCAGATGCTGTAGGTTTAGAAATAAAGAAGTCGTAGACTGTGAAACAAAGAGCAGCTCTGAAGGGGGGAAGGATTTCTTTTATTTCCTCAGATGGGGTCTTCTCTAGGGACAGACACCTCCAGGGGCCTCAAATGAACATCTAATATGGAAATGAAGACGGGTGTTTTTGCTGTTCACTGACAGTTTTCCCTCCTCCTTTTGTGTTGAAAGTGACTCTGTTTTGATGTTATTGTGTTCTTCATTTCTTCATCGCCTCAGACAATGATGCTACATATTTGTTCTGCTCCCCAGTGACAGTCGATATTAAAGCGACATGATGATGAAACAAAGGCAGGAAAACCGACAACGCGTTTGCTGAAAACCTGTTAACCTCCATCTCCTGCTCAATAATTTTTCTTTTTTTTCATTCTACGTTTATGTGTGGGATCGCTTCAGCGAGAGCTGCTCGTCATCTCCAGGCGGAGGAAGACAAAGGAGGGCAGTAAAGGTTCCCACTAATTATGTTTCATAAAGCAAATTAAAGTGGAGAGCAGGTTCATGTGATTACCATCACATTAAAATGGATTTTTAATGACTCCTTTTATTATTTTTATTTAACTGGAAACGTTCAGAAAATTTACTGTTTTCAAACAAAGAAATTTCACAGCACAAAAGACTTGAAGATAATACATTGGGGAAAAAAAGAACAATTAACACTTAATAAACTGAAAGGCACTAAACAACTGTTAAAGATTGTGTTGCCAGAACATTTAGTGAAGCTAAAGAATAATTTATTTATTTTGCAATGTGTGTGCTTGATCAGATTTATTACCTTTTGGCTTGCTTATCATTACACACTTTGTTTTGAACATAATTTTATTGGACGGTATTTCTAGGTGCAGCCAAAGTGGTGATTGAATACAGTTTGATAACCTCCGGATCAGGTTTCTGCATTTTGTGGATGATTTTGTCCTGTTTGATTTATCAGGCCATGATCAACTCTCACTGGACTGACTCACAGTATTTCCACTCAATTCAATTTCATTCACAACCGGGTCAGACATCATACACATAGTTTTTAACTGAGAGCCCTTAAAGCGACTGACCAGGAAGCTAAAAGATAATGCGGTGACGTCAAACAAAAAGGCATCGATCTGGATTTGTTTGTGGGTCGATTGCTAATTGCACGGAGGTTGACCGGTCTGTGTTAGCAATTGTACCAGAAGTTGAGAACCTAATACCAGAACAAAGTTTAGAGAGTATTATTAAGAAAAAGGATGTGGTTGATTTGTTGCCTAATGCGATTTGGGTAAAGTTTTTTGTCCAACTGGCCTTGTCAGCGCTTTACACACGTCAGGTCCGATTCTGACCAGAAAGCAGAGATTCGTCTGAGTACCTGCCACACGTTTAGCAAACAAACCTTAATGGTGTGAAGTCTGTTTCTTCTGAGTAAAAGAAACAGCCTGATGTATTGGGCTAAGAATCAGCCGCTTCACATTCAAAACTGTAATGCTCAAGCAAAAAAGAGTCGAGTGTACTGTACGATTAAGGGATGCTGTTCTACTCAATGTGGAGGAGTCTGGATATTTCGTTGTCTTGTTCACCATTGAATGAAGGACGCATATTAGCAGCTTGGCTTTTCACTTGATTCAAGAAGCTCGAATCATGTTGGTGTCCAAAAAAAAGCATGTCTTTTTTTGCATTCACATGCAAGTTCCAACATTGTGGTTTATTTTGAAATAGAACATAAAAATGCCATGGGGGAGGAGCTCAAAGTGCAGCCGTTGCTCCTCTAGGTCGAGAGAACCCGGATGGGGTGGTTTGGGTATCTGTATAGTATGTCTCCCGAGCGCATCGCTGATGTAGTGTTTCAGGCATGTCCCACCGGGAGGAGACCCAGAGTTAAGCCCTGAACCCACTGGAGAGACTATATCTTGCAGCTGGACAGGGAACCCCTTGGGATCATCCAGGATGACCTGGAGGATGCATCTGGGGTGAGGGAAGCCTGGGCTTGCCGTCTGAGGCTGTTGCCCCCACAATCCAGCCCCGGATAAGCACAAGACATCGGAAAATGTTTTAAAACCAAGTATATTTTCTTGGGACAATGAATGTGTTTGAAAAAACTCAGTGTCTTGCCGTCATGTTGCTGATCAAGGCAACAATAACTACAACAACAACAAAAAAAAAATCAAGAAAATCCCAATAAAAATGATGAACTCTTGGAAGATACCAGTCAAACTTGAGTTTTTTCTGTCAGATTCATCTTCAGAGTCTGCATCTCCCTGAAGGCCAAATACGGCTTTAAATGGATCATCGCTGCATTTAATCTGGTCTAAGCCGTCTACGTTCTTCTTTCCTGGAGGCTGACAGAATGAACAGCAAAACCTCAAGGTGAAAACAAGCCTTGGTGTTTCAGCTGAGGGCCAACACAATTATCTGACAGCTCCAAACAAACATCTGCAGGAAACACTGTTGATCCACGTTACAGTAAGCCCCGTGGGTCCTCCCTGTGGATCGGCATCTCCAGAAGGAATCACACATCACTGTCTTCAAATCAAGCTCAGAAAACTTATGCTAGTGTTTTTATATTTGTTAAAGCAAATCTGAAACAATCTTTTTTGTTTTTTACAAGAGTACATTCCTAAAAATTGTTT
Source organism: Neostethus bicornis (assembly GCA_902685375.1). Classification (NCBI taxonomy): domain Eukaryota; kingdom Metazoa; phylum Chordata; class Actinopteri; order Atheriniformes; family Phallostethidae; genus Neostethus; species Neostethus bicornis. The sequence goes on along the minus strand of CACRXE010000076.1, from coordinate 3,417,428 downwards.
TGAGGTGAATAAAATTAGACCTACCTTGAAATGATTTGAAAGTAGACATCCTGGCCTTACAAAGCCAAACAATACTGGTGTCTTCTGTTCATTTGAGGTCACACGTTTCCACACCTTGGCCAGTTTTTCCAGCAAATATTGAGAAACCCACGGGGTTCCCAAGACAGCCACAAAACATGATGTGTTTCGTAAAGCCTGGGTCTTCCCCAGGATGATCATTGAGTACGAATCACCAGAAACTCAGTCCTCAGACACCTGAAGCACTTCACCTGGATTTTGTTGATTCATAGTGGTAACGGTGCTGCATTGAGCCCATCCTGAATGATCGGGTTTCTTGCCTTATCTCTTAGGAAGAGCAGAACAACAGTATCAGCTGGGTAATGATGCCAACTGGTCATTTATACTGTTAAACCAATCTCTTCTTTATTCTTTCACTTCCTTCATTTATTTTTAACGTCCTTGCTTTGAGTGTGAAAAGTGTTCACAGGAGGAAGAATTTTAACACTCCTCATCCTTAAGTGTTCAGCCATTACAGTGTCCCAGTTATCAGTTGAATTTCTCATTCTTCATCTCATTGTACTCAATTTACGCTTGTTTTATTTTGAAGTAAAACAATTTGACTAAATGAATAAAATCAGTCGTTTCTAGTTTAATAACCTCAAGCAACAACAAAATGTAATTCTCAAAACTTTAATATTTTTAAGTTTAATGAGTCTACATTGCCAACATCACACTGGCATGCTGAGGTTCTGCCTGAAAGGTAAAAATAAATCCATCTTCAGGGATCCACCTTTATGTTCTGACATTTGCATTGTCGAATTTGATTTTACCTCCAGATCTTTGACCACAACTGATTTCTTAGTTCTTCTTGGTTTTGTAAGGTCCTAAAAATGCTGCAAGATGATATTTTTGATTATTTATTGTTCACATGACACGAGAGAGTGGAACCATAAAGCTTTTAGGTGGCTGCTGGCTGGTTTGTGGACAGGTGAAGTTGGTGTTTACTGGACAGTCGCATGGCAGCGCTGAAAGCAGACCCCCATTGAATGCAAAGGGTTTGGGGGCTTTTACATGCATGAGCAGCAGGTAAGAGCATAAATCCATAGAGCTTCAGGTAGACGATGAAAGCCCACCGGTCACTGTCGGTGTGGATTTATTGCCGTGCAGTTCGACGCTTCTTCCATTAAAATATCGAACACTTTCCGAGACACAGGATTTATGAAAGGAAATGGCTGCACAGGACTTTCTCGCTTTTACAACACTTTCTAAGAGAAAGTGTCATGTTGCAGCACTCGGTGGGAACTGGACACAGGAAGCAGGACGTGGAGCTGATGACAACATCTGGTTGTGATTTGGAAGAGATGGCAGTGAAATATGAAAACCAAAGGAGGGACACAAAATAACTCTGAGTTCCTGCATGAGAACAGCAAACATGGAAAATCTGACCTAGATAGAAGTAATAAATTAATGTGAAGTAGAAGTTCACAACCACTCTGGTGCTCATAGAACCTCCAAAGGTCCCAGTGTTCACTCTTATTATTTCAGTGTGGGTACTAATTTCTTCATTTTTGTCCTCTGATATGTTCTGCCCAAAGCCTCTGTTTGAACAATTCTGAAAAGGTAGTTAAATAAAACTCATTGAACAGGGTCTGCAGAGTCACACAACAGAGACTGGCTTTTATTAATAGAAATATGTGTCAGGTTTATCTACTATTTCGATTAAGTAAAGGGAATATCTTAGTTTTAGACCCACCAATAAAGCCACTGTGTAACTCAATAGGCAATTTCTTCACAGTAGCACAGAGGCGGCAGTGTCGTGGTCAGGGGGGAAAATCTGGGATGAAAAATGTTTCAGATTTAAGACTCGAAAGCCCCAAACTCTTCATTCATTTTTAGTTTAAGGATTCAAATTTGGGCCTAAATTTGATTATTTCAGAAGAGTTATCCTAATCTGACCTCCAAATGCCAAAATATATCCAGGTTGGATTTTGTTTTGCTTTAAACCTTCCATGTTTATTTGCTGAAAAAAAATCAAGCTCTTATATGGAATGTAATGGCATAAGTGTCCCACATATGTTCTGGGAATGAACAGAAACTACTTTTTGGTCTTCATTTTTCAGCTACACAAGCGCCACCAGAGGATTATTCAAACTATTTATCTTTGTTTCTTTTCATGGCCATTCTATAAAAACTATTAAATGGTGAAAAGGGAAAAGTAAATCTTTTTTCCACTAATTTGACACTAACTGGATTTACAAACAGCCATTAAATTACATTCTCTGAATCATTTAATCCAGCCTTTATATTTATGTGGGACATGCTAACTGTCGGGTCATGCTGACCTGCTGAGCCCTGAACCTCCTCGCGGACCTGTTTCAGATTTAAAACCGTTTAACCGTCATGTGTTTACCATTTGAGCTCAGAGGAGGCAGATCTGAGAGCAGCAGTAAAAAGGTGTGAGTGACTGCTGCCGTGGCGACCACCTGCAGTCCTAAATTGGGCAATTAGGCCAGCGAAGTATTTTCTTAGCGGGTAATTCTCTGTAATGAGTTCAACAGTGCAGATCTGCCTGAGGCCCCACCTTCACCCTGCTGAAGACGGGGAGGATCGACAGGAGGGAAAACGCTGCATGGCGTTCGGCCTGTCACTCTTGTTAATCTTCAGCTTCAGCAGAAGGCATTCCTTGCTCCTCCTCCTTCGTATGATTCATTGACCGAAGTCCCAGAGAAGCTGCAGCCAGGTTGAGTAAATCCCCCTCTCTTAATTAAGATTTCTCTCACCCCTCATTCCAACACTCCCTCCCTTCCTTGCCCTCAGCTCGGGCTGAAAACTTCAGCAGCTGACAAGAAATCAATGCGTCCGGGGCGCTGGGGCTCAGGTATTGGATTGCAGGTGGGCCCAGGAGGGGCCCCGGCCGGCCCCGGGCCCCCCGACTGCAGCACAGAGCTGTCCGCTACCGTTAGCCCCCACCGCAGCCGAGATGTGAAGTCTTTGGCTGCCGGATAAAAATGTCAAGCACTAATAGGCTCCGTTGTGATTAGCTGAGATGGAGTTCACAAATCCTGGGTAGAAAATCTGTTAGCAGCGATCTTTACAAGGTCTTAGGGTTTGTCGGCCGCTCGACTCCTCCTCACAACACACCCCTCTCTTAGCTTCAGCAGCCTCTCAGGGAGCGCAGAGGAATCGCAACCATAAATAAATAATTGTCTGAACTTTCCGTCAATTAGAAAATAAGAAAAGGTGGACTTGTTGTGAAGCTCCACACAGAATATTCATGAGCAGCTTCATTACCCCGGGATGCTCCTGTTTTCAGGGATTTACTTTAACCCCCGTGTAAGCCGCATAGGTAGAAATATTATTTACACTTTGTTGAGGATTTCTCCCTCCTTCTCTCTTTTTACTTTTTTGTTGTTGCCTCAAAGTTGTGAGTGAATCCGGGCTGGGAGTCTGACCTCACAGAGCTGGAAGGTATCAGATGTGAGATGGAGAGCATCATTTATTTAGAAACAGGCCTGTTTTTAATCACCTGGAGATAGCTAGAGGACTCTGAGGATTCATGAAAACTCTGGTGTTAACTGTTAAACACCTGCAGTGCAGATAGAAAGTAAACGTGAGGAGTGGGGGCATATTGCAGAACGGGGTACGAGGGGGGGTTTACAGAAAACTTGAAGTTTTTCCTAACTGTAAAACACAGTAAAACTTAGCTGGCTGAGCTTTTACATACTTATCTTTCTGCAGTAAAAAGGTTCCATGGCCTTTTCTAGCTTCTACTTTTACATATTTTTTCCAAAAGGCTCACAGGCCCAGGGAGGGCAGTTAGTGAAGGAAGTGAAGGATGACCAATAATGAACAGTTTAACAACCCGACATGGACAGCAGAGACGTTATGAACCTTGTGGGCAAACTTGAGATGTTTCCACCTGAACCTAAAGATGAACTTCCTGCAAAGATAAACAAAAAGTAATTCTTCCATGGTCTGAAATTAAGAGGAAAAGCAAAAGAAGGAAGACAACTAGGATATGTCTATGTAGATTCTGAAGTATGGAGAAGTGGGAAGTGAGGAGAACATATTCAACATTGTTTTATTACAGGATTTTAGTTTTTTACATGTTTTCTTCTGGTGAAATATCTGGACTTCAGAAAGACGATTTCAGCATCTGGACTAATTATTATCTCCATCATGACACTGGGCTAAATATTTTTTTTTTTATTTATTTTAATAAACTTCATTAATCCCTCATTGGGAAATTTGTGTGCTGCATTACACCACAGCAGGCTGCAAACAATGACAGCACCAATGGTGGGAGAAACCAGGAATTAGGTGTCTTCTCCAAGGCCCCTAGACATGAACTCAGTGGGATGGAAACCCTCAAACTTCCAGTTAACTTCCGGTCCGCGGGTGGACACTCCAACCACTGAGCTACCGTCTCAGTGGTTGATGAAGAGGATGCCGCTCCGTAGTGTCATATAAAACTGTTAAGTATTTCAATGAAAGCAACATTGTTTGCATGGTAAAAGCCTTACTTTGGACCTCTGTGAATTTTGGTATAGCTTCACTGATGAGAAAGCCGTTCCCCAATAGACACAGATATTGGAGACACTTTAGTGTAAACACACCATTGCTTTATTTGTAAATCTGACTATTTGAGACTTTAAATGACCCTAGCAGAACAAAACTTTCCTACATTTTTTTTCTAGTATGTGACATATTCAACCAGACTTGGTTTTCTGTGTTGAACAGATATTTATGCTATCTCTAAAAAGAGTGTTAAGAATCCTGTTTTGGATGAGTTGAGGTGTGTTCTTGTTATTTTGTCTTTTACTGTCTTTCATTTTTGTAAGGAATGACATATCCCGGAAGTACCAACTTTCACATAATGGAGTTTGGCTTCAAAGAATCAATCGAGGAGCAGAGGAACCTGAATCAGAAATGAATGGATTTGCAGTGACTAAGGTTCATGTGGCTGATTTGGCCAAAATAGTACTTCTTTTCTTTAAATATCTATCAATAATAACTAAATACAGTGATTTGCATACAATGAACCCCAACAATGAAAAGATGATCAAAGTCAAACTTACCACATCAGGACATCTAAAAATTTCTTTGATGAAAATACGTGGAAAAGGTTTGTTTCGTTAGCTGATGCAGAGTCAGCTGACCAGTGTTTATTGAGTTTAGGGGTCTAAGCCAAAATAGCGTGGTCAGTGTTATGGCTTATGTAACATTTCCATAACTTTTTGGAAGTCTGAGACAGAAAAGTAACTGATCTTATCCTAAATTCAACCCTGAAACATTTTGAAAGCCATAATGACAACACCAGAATGAGTGGCAAATTAGGGTTTTTTTTTTTTCCTATTTCATTCAAATAGAATTGCCTGTTGAAGTTTCAAATCAAAGGTTTAAAACTGTCTCTGACCTCTAATTTCAACAATGCTAAAGTTAAATGAGGCTGGTTATGAGGACTTTGGAGTCTGATGGAGTTCACACTTTCATTATGAGATGAACCACCTGAAAAAAATACAAATAAAAACAGAACAAGTTTTATTTTACAAAATACAAAAGAAACAGAACATATTTTTAACAGGAGAAATCTGATGTTTTACTTTCATGCACATTAAACTGCTTTTGTTAGACCTTTACAACAACTAAATAATGAGAACTGAGCATCTTTGCATTGTTTGTCCTCCAGATTTCAATCCTCTCTTTTCTGCTGGTTATAGTGAGGGTAGATCCCCTAATACCAGTTTAGGGAGTAAACAATGCAAATCCAGCACAAATAACTTTAATATATATATATGTGTATATATATATAAAGTAAAAATATTTACTTTATATATATATATATATATATATATATACGTATATGTAAAGCAAAGAACAACAAATATTTTTACTTTATTAACAGTGGCTTTATTACTGAGAATGGTGCAGGTCATTTGTAACACCAAAAAAAGACAACACTACTTGTGCAAAACAACAAACATTGTAAAAACAACGTAAATAAATGCAAATTCTTCGGTTGGTGAGATACGTTGTAACTTATTCATACTTAAAAATGACACCTCTTTATAACCCCTTTACATAAAGTAAACATTGGAATGCATTGCATTTAAATCAGTCGTTAGCGCAACCAAACTAACTGAGGACGTTAGCAGCGCCGACAAGCTAGCATTAGCTAGAAGTCTCGATAGATCATCAGCATGCCGTTTGCGCAAAATATGTGGGAAGCTTTAAGCTTTAAGTTTTCGACCACCAAGCCCCTTTGTTGCTGTTGCCACCATGGTGTGTGACTTTCTCGTGGCTGCAGGTGTGTTGTGTTGACGGTGTGAACGTGCAGCATTGTGGGGTCGTGCCATCGTGAGAGACAGAATACAGCCGCTGTGCTATTTCTTTTCACAGACGGAAATATAAACGTCTGACGTCTATGATCACCTCACATTTTCGTCTTGTCAACAAAAACGTCTCGTCATATTTTCGTCACCAAAGAGCCGCATTTGTTTCGTTATTGTTACGTCATCGTCATGAAAAAAAAAACCTTCGTCGACAAATGAATTTCATTGTCGTTGACAAAATTAACACTGGCAGTCAACAGAACCAAAGTGAAAATGTGCCTGGACTTTCAGGCAAAAACAAATGTTTTGGGGCTTTGTATTGAATTAAAAAATGTATTCATCAATCATATTTTTACAACTAATTTTAGCTTATTTTTCGTAAGCGTGTTCTCTTTGCTATTATTTCAAGCCATCATTAAAGAAAGCTGAAAACAAAATTTCAGCAAAAAGGAGATCCACGCATTGAATCAGGGCTGCGAGAATCTGTGGATCTTCGTTTTAATTTATACTACCGTAATTTCACGACCATTGGGCGCACCGTACGAAAAGGCGCAGGCTCAGTTATGTGCGCCATTGATGTATTTAACACACACATAAGGCGCACTGTACGAAAAGGCGCAATCTCAGTCACACACCGCCTTACAACAACACACACGCAACCATGCAAATGTGCGTATTAAAAAATAGATCGGGAGCAAAACTGAGTTTGGTTGTGGTTTATTTAAGTCGTAACGATACTAAACAAGCACATTACTGGTAATAGTCTTTATTCAAATCCGTCATCCTCTGTTTTGGAATCGAACAGCTGCGCAAAATCCAACAGAGCAGGTCCACTTCGCTCCTCGCTGTCAAACTCACTGTCTGTACCGTGCGGCTCCTCAGAAAGGATACCAGTTTTTGCAAAAGCTCGGATAACAGTACCAGCAGACACGTTAGTCCAAGCATCTACAATCCATTGGCAAACTGTAGCATAACTCGCCCGGCGCTGCCTTCCACCCTCCGTGAAACTGTGGTCTCCTTTGGTCATCCATCGCTCGCACGCCCCTCACACTTCACTCTTTAATGTTCTCATGCCTTTTCTTTCAGGTCCGCCTCGCGGGCACGGGGTTTTCTTTTACGTCCGCCTTTTCTCGCGAGCACAGCGTTTTTTTTAGGTCCGCCTATTCTCACACACAGGGCACACCGCACGAAAAGGGGCACTGCTCATTTTGAAGAAAATCTAAGACTTTTATATGCACCTTATAGCTGTGAAATTACGGTACTTTGAATAACAGAGCATATTCAAATAGGATTACTACACTCAGACTGAAACCTTATTGGCTCTCATCAAGTTTTCATCACTTGTGTGGAGGCGAGTTTCTCAGTGTGAATGGAAAACTCTGATCAAAGGTAGATGATGAACAGCTTGGACATCAGAAAAAAAAAAAAAAAAAAGTAAATATATAAAACAATTTTACAAAAGACCGTTTCACATTTTAGTGCGTGTTTTTTTCCTCTTTTGGGTGTAAAGTGTAATTTTGTAATGTTTTTGTTATTTCGATATTTAACAAAGTTTAAATGAAATAATAAAAAGTTTTTTCCAGTTACATCTTGTCCATTAAGTGTTGCATATTTACAGACCAACCAACATTCTGACCCTGTAAATTTTTTTCTGGAGAAAATGTTCTCCTCGTCCTGTTTTGAAGAGAAAAGCAAGATAAGGAAGATGGTAAAAAGTTTTTCTTTAAACTTTTTTGTTGTTTTTGTTTTTACCAGAATTTTTTTTGTCTGGGAGGCATTTAGATAAACCCGAACAATTTTGTTGCAAAACATGAACCCCGGTCCAAGGCAGGTCTAGTCTGGCCCAGTCTGGCCTTTTCTGAATGTTGACCTAACCTCTGTGTAATGATTAGACCGTGTCATAAATTGCTTACAAATGGTCGTCTTGTTCTGCAGCACTTCTTTCCCAGATTAGCTTATTACAATCCCATGCGTTTCAGAATCAATGCCTCACATTATGCCTGAAACAGCCACTGCCTCCCCCTTCACTGCAGATGTGAGCTTCAGTCCCAGGTGGATTATTTTCAATCAATAGAGCAAGCGCGGTGGTTCTGGAGGCCTCTAAATATCCCGGATTGGCTGAGCAGAGAGCGGCGGCCTGACCCGAGCAACGATCCGTTCCATAATCACCTCGGACCGACGGATTCTTTTACAGCCGCTGGAGTTTCCCTCCCAGGCTGCTCTGCTGCTTTTAATGAATTTCCTGTCCTACAGCCTCAGAAATGTCAACACTCAATCACTCTGTAATTGAATTTCTGCAGCAGTCCAACATTTTTCCTCTTAAAGCAGCTCCATTAAAACATTCTTTTGTTTGCACTCTTGGAAAACTTACATGGACTCGTTTTTATTGTTGGCTGTGTTAGCTAATGCTTCTAACATCTGTCCAGTTCAGCACTGGTGGAGGTGAGGGGTAGACCTGGATGATGGAGGTGTTGGACCGAAGATGAGGAGGCCCAAAATGTTTACAGCCCGGCTCCAATAATCATGTGTCATTACAGCTCTCCTCCTTCTTCTTCTATCCCTGTAATTAGGGTTTGATGGTGGGAACATCTGGTGTTTCACAGTTCAACTCCAACACAAACAGTGGAGCCAGCGGGCCTGGAGCTGAAGGGGATCATCTGGGATTTCTATGTAGTTGATGATTTGCTTCTTCTCTCTCCTGATTAAAGTCACTTCCTGTTGAGTCACACCTTTACTTAATGATCAAACTTATTTTGTGCTGCAGGAGTATTGAGTGGATCTCTTTTTGGAATGCTCCATCAGCTGGTTTGGCTCAGGAAACAGATAATTGGGGAATTTGGTGGAAACTAAGCACAGATCTGTTCTACATTGCTGGTTTAATGATCTGCTGTAACTTCAGTCTTTTTATCCTTCTTAATAAAGTTTTTCGACTCTCCTGGTGAACTTGCAAGTGTTAGCGGCAGCATCTATTTTAAAGTCATTGCTCTCAGAGGTTTTTTTCATCATCAAGATGACATTTTGGTATTCAGGAATGAAAGTGCCTTTTTCTTCATTTTTGTTGATTTCACATCAGTACTTTTGCTCAAATCTGCCTCTCTGATGACAGGTGGTATTACTTTGCTTAGACCTGTTTCAACAACAGACTGTTGCTAACAAAAACTGTGTCCAATCAAGAGCACAACCAAAAGACACAGATCAGGTTAATTGTTATGCAAGCTGCGATTATTAACACCCTCAATTTTGAAAAAAAAAAAAAAAAGGACAGTTCACTGAGGTTTTGTGACATTTTGGCTCTGCTCCAGCAACAGGGGGAAGTGGTGCAAACAAAGTAAAAATATATATATATACACATATGTATATGTATAGATATATCTAAATATATAAATTATATATAAACTATTAATGCCCATCCTGACTAATTTACAGGGAGAGATGGTTTACACCTTGTACAGATAGCCAGTCAGTTGCAGTGTCACACATTGGACAGCCAACTATACACGTGCTCTATCATTCCCGGGGCAATTTTCCATTTGCCAATTTGCTAAACACTGTTGTTTTTGCAGTGGGAGAATGAGCTTGAATATCTGGATCAAACATACTTTGTACCTGCTCACGGGGAGAACATGCAAACTCCGCACATTTTGTTGAAATTTACCTGTACATAAGTTGTTGCTGGTCTGGAGGTCACGTCCACATGCCAAAGAAAAGACGTTCATGTCCACCATCTTTTATTAATCATGGATGTCCGACCAGACGTTTTTTAAACTGTATCTCCAACCCTGACTTTTTAATGAATCCCAACAGATTTTGAGTTGTTTTAGTGAACATTATTGAGTTTTACACATGCATTCTTTCATTCTAAATTTCTAAAGAGCAGTCAAGCTGTTTCCCATTTTTGCAGGATTTGGAGTTTTTGAGGAACAATAAATTAGTGGAGCTGCTGGTGATCACTTTTCCCAGTGCCTGACTGGGAAATATCAAGTTCAAAGAACCACAAAAACTGAGTTGCACAACCAGAATTCATCCCAGTAGAAAACGAAAATGAACAAAGTAAAATTATATGTACCGTATATACATACATTACATGGATCTATGTTCGTCAGCATATATATACATGCATACATCAGTCTTGCCAACAATTAGTGATTTGTATGAGGTGTAGATCCACCTTTCTCCTGATACTTGCCAGGATAGACTACATTGAAACTCAGTGTTGGAGAAGTATTTCTGGAAATGAAACAATTTGTTGATGTAAATAATTATGACTTTAATAATCCTTTCCTGTAATTGATTGTAGAATATTCAGGAGCGAAAACATTTTCCAACAAGATTCATTGTTGAAAAAATTTACAGTTCCGTCCTGGAATTCCCTTAGTTTCTGGGAGATTATGGATGTTATTATGACAATACATGTTGTTAACAGAAATGGGAATAAAACCATTTTTATTAGTAAAAAGCTGATAGAATCGAAACAAGATGCACAACGTCAATTCTCTGCAGTTCAGCCCGTTGTCCTGATGACATCACATTTCAAACCTAACTTGTCATCATCTGATTTACCTTCCTTCTGTGCAACCATCATCGGAAATATGCTGTAATAAAACTTCAGATAATTATTCATATTCTGTCACCAGTTATTTTTCCATCAACGCTACACATCAGACTCACTGTGAGGAAACAATCTGCTCGTCGGACCATCTGTCCCACTGGAGATTCCCCTGATTTATCGGATTTATTTACTTATTGGAGCATTTTATATGTTTTGGTCTCTAAGATTTAGTTTTCTCAAAGGTTGTGGACTTCAGTAAAACAGACCCCACTGATTTGTATCCAATATGACGACTCAATAGAAAGCTCCCATAGAGACCATCACTGAAAGGAGATGTCTTAAACAAGTTAGCAAATAAATAATGTTAATGAATATCTCATCTCCCGGCTTGCCTGGCAACACCACGAGATCGCTCTGGATGAGTTAGAAGAAATGTAAGAGAGCAGAAAGTTTGGGAAGTCCCTGCTTGGGTTGTTGGCCTCCGCTAACCAGACCTATGATATGAGGAGAATGGCTGGATGATTTCATTGCTTCCTTACAATGACAATAAAGCTTCTTGAATCATATGAATTTTTCTGGTTGACAAAATGGTCAAACTGCAAGTTGAGTTTCCTGGTGTTGGTTGTTTCTGGGAAATCAGGTGGACTACCATGGGATAAGAACCTGAACCAGCTGTAGTGACCTCTCTACATGTGTGAGGTGAACGTAAAGTGGGGGTTCATCTGTTGCTGGTGACGACTGCCTATCAGATATGATCTGTTGTGTGCAGCACAGAACAAGCCCGCAGTGAAAGAAAGTTTCGTCAGATTTAATCGATAATGTTTTCTGCAGATCTGTCCCTGCAGACACTTCATCACATTTTTCCTAAGTGAACGCAGCGTTTGGCAGAAACTCGCTCTCAGCTGGATTTTCACACAGAAATAGAAAAACATAAATCTGTTGGGGTGTGTTCCACAAACACTGTGGGAAACTCTGCAGAGCCACATTAGCTCAGAATTTTAAGCGCACTCATAATTCACCTGTTTTTCACTGTTAGATTGTCCCGACAAATATGATCAGACCTTTGGTCAGAAACACACAAACTGGACTACAATCGGAACCAGATACTGAGATACACATGCTCGTTTATACTGACAAAGATGTCTGTATTTTTGGAATAACATTTTTTACTTTAACAACTCATTCTTCTGTATTTCTAAAGTGAAAAAATATGTAATTCAATTCCGATTAAACCTTTTGCATTCAGAAATTTAATCTACACTAAACACAAGTTAAAAGGTTTCACCATTTTTATGGTTTATAAAATTAAATTTACTTAATCTAATTTAATTATTAAGATAATTTCCAGCCTTTTGTTCATTCCCGATAAGGCATGGGGAATTTTTTTTTATAATAGGATAAGTGATTTCAGATTGTGTACAAAAAACTTACGATTTCAACTTTACCATAAAAACACCACTAAACATCTCATTCTGATCTCAGTAAAAAGACATCACGGAAAGTAAACATAACTTATATTTAAACATTAAATGTCACAAATAATTCTTTCCAGCTGAGCATAGATTTCCCATGAGCCTTAGCAGCAGTGCATCTGTGATTCTGAGAAAAGTGCACGTCACTAGAAAAATAAAGCTTTGTCAAACTTAATTGTTGAATTGTGAAAGTGGAAATATCTGATGACCGATCCGAGAACAGATCATTTGGAGTTTGAAAGATGTGAGAATGAAAAGGAAAAAAAGTAAGAGTCTGATAATTTTTTATATAATTTTCTTTCTTGTTTTGACTGACTGCGTTCTGTAAATGCACTACTAGGTAAAACGTTGATAATAGTTTTATGAAGCTATTCAAATTTTGATAAATTTAATAAAGAAATAATATGATAGTATTTAGTTTAATTTCTTTACAAACTATTTTTTATTGATTACATAATAATAAAAAAAATAAGTAAAAAAATTTAAGATAAAGAGAGATTGAAGTTTGGATTATTTGCAGATTACAGAAGAACGTGATTCGATGAACACCTAACAGACGTAAAGAACATCTGAGGCGCAAACACAAAAGAGCATGTTATTCTGTTTCAGTCTTTATCCTCCAACCTCATCTGGGTGTTACACCAGGTTTTACTGTTTTTTTATAATGTCAAGTAAAAGTGATGTGTGTGCGTGTGTGTGTGTATGTCTGTGTGTAAAAGCTCCCCAGCAGCAGCTGTAGTTCTTATTTATGGTCATATTTCTGTGTTCCTACTTTTATTCTCCATCTAATTGGTCCAGTGCTGCCTTGTTGATGGGGCGCTGTGCTGAGCCGGGCGGTCGGGGTCCGTTCATGCAGCGACCCCTGATCCCCAGAGAGTGTTGGTGGATGAGGGTGTCGTAAAGCCCTGCAGCGGACCCTGCACTCCAGGCTCCTGTGTGTACACTTATCACCTGTAATGAAGAGCAGAGGGGCTGGACTCAAGCACGACCCACCTCCTTCTCTCCTTCTCCGCCTCATCATCATCATTTCCTCCATTCAGACGAGCCTCCAAACTGAAACCTTGTTTTCTTTGGCCCAAAGTCTGCTCCTCTCAGTGACCTAATTTGATTTCTAAGTTATAAGGTAATAAATAAGTGCCATAAAATGAGTCTCTTAACGCTTTTCTGGAACAGAACTCGCATTGTGCCGCCTTTAATTGACTGCAGGTTTCTCGATGGACGGCAGCCATCTCCATCGTCCACTCATGTTCCGGCAATTCTTCTTTCTGAATGGAAATCTGGACTGAGGTGCATCGGTCGGTCAGCTCTCAGGTGTTCGGACCAGCTCAGAGTAGATTAGGAGGGAGGCGTTGGTGCGGAGCACTTTCCCCGGCCCCTGGGGGTCACTTCAGGATGTGTAACCTGATGTAATTGCAGGCATTAAGTGCAGAGCGGCCCCGGACAATCCCCTCCTTTGTGGAGTAAATTAAAGAATATTAGTGGCAGCGGCCGGTGCTAATGGACAGAAAATGGATTGTGAGCGGTTTAGGGGGTCATTACAAAACAAAGCTGATGTTAAAAGGGGGCTTGTCACTGGCTCCAATCCACCCTGAACTCTGCAGCTCTAGGTTGTTAATCATGTGAGAGTGGAACGGAGAGGACAGAGCTCCAAGCTGGCACTTGCTCTCTGTTTCCTTCACATTTGGTTGTCCACACAATGTTAATCCCACCTGGCCACCCACATGTGGCCCTGCTGCTGTTTCCTGCTCCCACAGCTGGAATTTAAACTATTTCCCCATACTCAAGAAGCCGATTCTACTTTCGGGACTGATCAGAACAACAGAATACTCATAAAATATAAATTTGATAGAAATAAGATACTGTTGCACAGTCAACCGAACTTTTCCTGGCAGGAGTTTTCAAAGAAGTCGGAGCCCAAAAAAGCTCAAACTTTATTTGTTTCCTGAGATTTGAGAATAGCGCATTACTTCTCTGAGAGCCCTGAATTTATAAGCATCCTGAAGAAGAAAGCATTAGTATTTTTCTGTTGTGACGTGTTGTGTAATTATACTGAAAGTGAAGTTTTGTGCCTTTTGTATTATATCACCGTGTAATCACTCATTCATCCAGGAGTTCATTCAATCAAAAATACTTCCCAGATAGAAGTCGAAACGTCTTGATCAGAAAATTCACTGTCTAGAAGACAACTTTGAAGCCCTTCCTTCATTTCGTATAATATTATCTCATTTTATTAATTGGCATTTTTCACAAAATCCAATGACATAAGCTGGGCATGGTCTTGCAATAGAAAGAATCCAACTGCATCTGATCTGACTTGAGGTCTGAGATCTGTACCAATCAGCAGTCTCTGAACTCACTTTTAAGAGTCTGGAAAGTCCTCCAGTGATGCGCCATCACTGCGCTACATCCAAACTGTTGTCGTTGCTGTGTGCGTAATACTATGAATCCACTTTAATTCACTATTTTACACCATGTACAAAACCTCAATTAACATTCAGTTGATAGAAAATAAGAGAAAAAAAGACAACTTAGTGATTTGGCTTCCAATGATTGGTTTTCTAGTGATTGTAGAGATTTTTTTTCTATCGGTCCTTGAACAGCCCACTGGATCCCCCTTGTGTTTCCTCAGCAGCCATTACTAATGACCTCTGTTTCTAAATGATGACAAAATGACCCCGATCTAAAAATGTGGGCGTGTTCTGGCATCTGGGCATGCTCAGTCTGTCAGCAGCTGAAGGTTATTTAGCTTCTTTCTTTGTCCAGACCTCTTCAGTTGATGGAAAATCCAGAGTGAGAACTGGCAATGTGCAGAGATTTCTGTTCCCAGTGCTGCTCCATCATCATGACTGGGGTAGAAGATCCAGGGCGAACATGACAGTTATTCAAACACAAGCAATAACTTAGTTAAAGATCCTATTCAAAGTTTGTTTTTAAAGAGAGGGTTTTGTGCTTTTGTGGGGTTATAAATTATATCTCATTGCATGTTAGAGGTAAACATGGTATTTTTTCCTAGCTCCGAAATAAAATATTTGCCAAAAAAAGAGTTTATAAATATATTTATTCATTTCCACGTCTGTTTTTGACTATGTCAACGTTGTCCACAGCCAGGCATGTGGACAACACTGAATGGATCTTGTTTGCGGTCACAAATACAGTGCAAAGAGCATCAAGTTAGCGTAGCTGGCGCATATTTTTTATGTTCTTGTTTTTGGTGCATTTATGTTGAAATGGCACCACTTGATGGGACTGTGCGAAAAAATGTTTTTACATGCTGCAAAAACCCTTCTGTCTAATGTTAGAATGGAGTGTAGCAAAGAACAAAAGTCATGGCAAAGGAATCTAAGTATTCAAATGGTATCCAGATACTGGGTCTGGGAGATTGCAAATTACTCAAACATACATGAATAAAGGCAAAAATAGAAAATCTCCAGTATGATTTTTATGTGAAAATAACCTTTGGTAAACTTACAAACTATCAAAAGCTGATTTAGCATGAAACGCTTTCTTATCACTAAATATAGCAAACAGGAAAAGTTTATGGAGTAATACACATTTTTTATTTCAAATTTCTCATTAGAGATTGCCTGTGATGATTCCAAAAATAGGCAGTGGAGTTTTAAGCAAACCCAAAATAGAAAAAAAACAAAAACCTTTGCCACTAGTGATAAAAAGAATAAAATAAGAAAATTTTAATGATTAATTTTAATCAACTTGAAATGATTTCAGAAGCATCCTAGAGACGTCCGACCCAGATGCCAGAGTTACCTGGTCTGACTCCTTTTCACGCAAGGAAACCTTGATTTTCTACTTTTCAAAGAACACCCATGATGGGACACTATCAAAAGTCTTCTGCAGGTCAATGAACCTCATGTAGTAACCAGAGAGTTACTGGTTGAAGTAACTCTCATGCTGCTTCCAAGAACCTGGAGAAGTATACTTAACCACAATAAAGACAAACAGAGCACAGCTCATCCTCAATCAGAGGTCCAACTATCGAACCTCTCTTGGACCCTGAATAGACCTTATCACAAAGTTTGAAAAACGTGACGCTTCTTTCGCTGAATCTCACATTCTTGTAAAGACAAACCTCCAACCCAGAGGTGCCAACACTGAGTCCTGAAGTAGTTTGAAAATGTTTCTAGGTATCATTTGGGAAAATAATGTTTTTGAAATCTTTGTGCAATTATTAAAAAAATTACATTCTTTGTGTTTAACATTCACAACAGACTGACAACCTGCTTAGGGTCTATCCCACCTTGCACCTTTTACCAGGCGGAATAGACTCCGGCTCACTTTGCAACCCTGACAGGAATAAGCAGTTCAGAATAGATGTGATTGACGTTCAAATATGACCACAAATTATGTGCTTCCAGCCACATTTGTGACATTTTTGATGTTACAGAATAATTGTAAATGTATTTTTTCTCATTTTTTGATGGTATGCAGTTGTGTTTACTTTTTATTAAATTTACTCTTTGTCTTTTTTTTTGTGAGTTTCTGGTAAAAGTGGGAAGAGAAAAAGATACTTTCACAGTCACACTGACATCCAAATACATTGATTTACTTCCATTACAAATACATTTCTGTCCACCTTTCCTTTAGTTTGACCTGAAATGAGGCAGTTTGCATCATCTCCACTTTGCTTCATTTTCAGAAAATAATTCCTGTTGCTTTTGCCAAACAACATCCTCCACATCGTAAATCACACCATTCAGCGCTTTGTCCCACAGTGATTGATTGTCTCCTCACACAGAGGTGATGGGAAGCCATCCAGATTGCTCTCCTGCAGCCTCGCCTCCATCTTCTCCATCTGACAGCAACACTCTTTGTTTGGGACACTTCTTGGCAAAATCATCCTCTTCCTGCTAACGGTCAGAAGGAAATGATGCAGAACGGAGGTCGACTTTTGGGTGTAGTCTCAGAGGTTAACGCTCACTATTCTCTGACTCACAGATATGTTCTGGGGTGGTCTTTGGAGAAGCCCGCACATATTGAAATTTAACACTGACTTAAATCAGGAAAGATGACTTCACAATCAAATGTTGTTCATTCGGCTTTATCAATACACTCATTAATGCCCACTTTCAGAATCAATTAATTCCAATTTCCAACCAAATAAAAACAAGTCTTATTCTGATATTGATATAAAAACAGCTCATTAAAATCTTATCCAAAACAAATGTCAACACAAAGTTGAAAGTGGAATCCAAGATGAGGCAACGAAAAAACTATTTCATCAAAAT
Source organism: Neostethus bicornis (assembly GCA_902685375.1). NCBI lineage: Eukaryota > Metazoa > Chordata > Actinopteri > Atheriniformes > Phallostethidae > Neostethus > Neostethus bicornis. The sequence continues at coordinate 3,399,832 of CACRXE010000076.1, read as the reverse complement.
GATAAGACAGTTAAACTTTTTTCTGTCATTTTAGATACGAGCTTAATTCAATCCAAATTTTATTTTAGAGCAAATTTGTATTTTAAAAAAAAGTGTCTAAAAGTACATCTAATTTGAAATTACAGTAAAAAATAATGTAAATCCAAACCAGTATAAAAAGAACAATTAAAATTGAGTAAAAATACATCACTGGTGGTTCCATTTAAATCTTCTACTCAGTAACAAAAATAGCACAACACTGGTTTTTATTTTATCGTTTGAAGCCGCTTTGAGCTTTAAGTGTCAGGTCAAAAATAATTCAGTTTTCAACTCTAGAGCCAGCTAAAAATTTGCCACCAGTCTGATCGCAAATTTAATATTAATCCAGGGTAAACACTGAATTAAATGTGGATTAAGTGTGGAGGGTCAGCCAGGAAATAAAAATAATTCAGTGTAAAACTCGTGCAAAACTATTATATTCATCCTGAAAGAAACCAGTTGAAATTCTGTTCATATTTTTATTGAAAATGAAGCTTGTTCATCTTGTCATGGTATGTGATTTATGCAGTTTATGTAGACATTCAGACAAGTTGCTGCTGGTGAGGCAGTTTAAACCTTAGAAATGATGAACAGACACAACCTGATGGTCGTCCTGCATCCACTCGCCGTTTACTGTGGAAACCACTCTGGAGTCTCATAAGTCAGATCCTACTCTGGCCCTCAGAAAGATTTGTTCCCACATATCGTATTTTATTTTCATCTTTTGGCTCCCTATGTAATAAACTGTATAGGTAGAAAATAAACAGCAGTGCTGGCTTTGTGTCGGATTCTCCACTGGGAACATGGACGGGAAGAAAAGCTGCAGCTCAGAGCCAAGAAATAAATCTCTGCCAAGAGCCCAGATCACCTGGTGCCGTATTTCTATCGCTGAGAAGAGCTACTTTGAAAACCTCTGTTTGCCTCTAAATGTCACCCACAGAGTTCAGCTTTGATTTTAGGTCCATCTCGTCTGTACGACCTGCTGGTGTCAATACATCTCGATCAGCTCACCTCCTTCTCCATCCCTTACAGAAGAAGCACCGAGCATCCCAAGAGGAAAGATGGATTTTAGGTCAGCTACATGTGCTGCCATCTGTTCGGCACCACAACTTAAAAGATGTTGAAAGCTGGAGGAAAAGAGGGAGGTTGAGGGGGGCGAGAAGAGGGTGACACCATATGAGGATTGGGACGAAGAAGGAGTAAAAAGAAACAAAAGGATGTTATTTTAACTTGAACATTTGAGGACCTTCTTGCTGAAGGCGAGTTGGAAGAAGGGCCCTGATGTGAGGGGACAAAGAGAGAGGAAAAAGGGGAGAAATGATGCATCTACATTTATCATCCTCGGGCTTCCCACAATTCTTTGGAGTGCGACTTGAATGACAGCAAGGGCGTCCCACAGCACTCGCCAGAACCAAAATTTATGCAAATTCACATGAAGCTGAAACTTGATCTGATGAAGATTAAGATTTTTGACACAAAGAGGAAATACCTGAACCGAGCCAGAGACCAGGGCCAGACCAGATGTGGGCCAGAACTGGGTCAGAACAGAAATGATGGTGTGTAAACAGAGTGATGACGAAGATTGTCCAGAGTCTTTGTGTGGGTCAAAATGATGGATGTGTGCAGAAGAGGAGTTTATTTCTCAAGCTGATTGATAAAATCTAGGAATGAGCACTGTCTATGTCAGTAAGACCTGATCCAGAGCCAGAACTGTTTAATTGCACAAAAACATGCTAGAATATGCTAGAAAACCAAGATTAGAAAACATTTATAAAAAACAAAATCTCTATTTCATTTAATTATTTGTTTACTTTGATGAGGTAGACGTGAGTCAGATTATCCTGATGGATGGTGACAAAAGTCACAAGGCCTACTAACTAAGTCCATTAAAAACATTGTGTGACAACTCTGCTTGAACTCATCCCAGACCATGTTTGAAGTTCATTGAAGTTCAACCTCGCGATGTTTCGGGATTCACCTCTTCAACTGTTGAGACTTTACAATCGTTTTCAACATGGTGGTATTTACATCTCATGGACCAGCAGAGAAGACGTTCAGGAAATAAATCACTTCTTTTTTCTTTTTTTTTTTTAATTTTACAAAGTCACAACTCCTACCCTCGTAAATTTTTTTTTTTTTGCATACTTATCCCCCAACGGGAAAGTTTGTGTGCAGCATTACACCGCAGCAGGCTGCCAGGACAGCACCAATTGTGGGAGAAATGGGGGTTAGGTGTCTTCGCCAGGGACACCTAGACATGAGCTGAGGGGGATGCAAACTTCCGGCCGATGGGCTACCATTCTACTACAGAGATATCGCTTCCACCCAATTTAAACATGGCCAAATAATATGAAAGTTTTATAAAATGATGTATAGTATTATTTCATAAAGTCATTACTCCAACTGTTCCAACAATTCTGAATAATGATGAATGAAAATAATGATTAAAAAAAAACTAAAAATAAATAAATGGGGGTGGTGGTGCCTCAGTGGTAGAGCGTTCGCCTGCTGACTTGAAGTCAACCGGAAGTTCGTGGGTTCGACTCCCCTGAGTTCACGTCTAGGGTCCTTGGAGAAGACACATAAACCCCTGTTTTCCCACCATTTGCGCCGTCATGGCAGCCTGCTGCAGTGTAAAGCAGCACACAAATTTTCCCGGTGAGGGATCAAAATAATATACAAAAAAACTCTTTTCAGTCTCGCTTTTAGCCTTTTTTAATGATGTAGTTCACCAACCAAAGTGCCAACTTTTTTTTTTTTTTTTGCTAATCTTCATTTCATCTTTATAGTACAAGACGTTAGATGTTCTTTACAGCTGTAAGAAGCCAGTTGCCTTCAGATTGGTTCACTTGGTTCACTTCAGTGGTCTCATTTGCCTTCAGAAGGAGCCTTATTGGAAGCATTATATTACCAGGGTCCTAAAATTGTACATTTCCGTGTTTGTGTTCCCAAGAAATGAGAAGCCTAAGGTATTTTTAAAAAGTTTTAAAAAACAACTTGTCATATTTGCTAACTGGATGTAAAGTACCTGTTCTGGAATACTTTTGTATCTGAATGATGAGTTATCTTGTATCACAGAAACACCAACAACCCAAAAAACTGGTTCACTCTCAAGTCACATTTTCTTTTTATTCTCTTTTTTTTAACAATATGTCTAGTTTTGTGTATTTTTGTTAATTGATGTAGATAAATACAATGAACACTGACACAAGTTTATTTTCACCATCAACATAACAACCAGATAATCTTTTGTGTATCCACCACTTTGGGCTGCAGCGTGCAGTGTGTGTTTTGTACTGTGAGCATCCACATGGACCACTAGATGTGCTTGTTCTGTGGTTGAAAAGGAACCCTCCCTCCCCATTTCTGCTTAAACAAGCTGTGGTTGCAGAATTTTTTTTCTCTCTCTCTCACATGCATAGTTAGACCATGCTATGTGCTCTGCTATATGCTCATGCCCAGGACGTGCAAAGTTGTGGTGCATGTCTGAATTTAAGGCTCCTCCAAACTCTATTGTGAATCAATGCCTGCAGCTATCATCACAATTACCCCGCAGAGCTATTAGCTGGTTTTCCTTAGAAATGATTGAGAATATAAATAGATGCCAAAAAATCTAGTGGGATTTTGAAGGTTTGAAGAAGCTTGTAAAACACTAAATATATTTACAGCAAAAACTGATCCAATCCAATTATGAAAAAGAAGAAAACCAACAAATTGCATCAAATCATCTTTCTGTTACAAACCAGCTCGTCCAAACTGACAGAAGATAATAAAAATCTTCTGCAGACCCAGGAACAGAAAAATAAAACAATAAATAGTTCATCCATATCCTGAGGGGAGATATTTTATTACTTAATAAAACACACTTTATAATAGATGTTGTATATCAATATTCAATTTCAAGGGAACTGTTAAGGCAATGGCGCCCAGTTTGATGACTGCATTCCTGCAGAGTTTCTTACGGGTTTGAAAATAAAAGTTTTTAATGTTGGAATAAACTTTGCCAGATTTTGGATTCATATTCAAACTATTTTCTTACGTCAGATTAACAGATACGTGACAGCAACCAGAGGACTGTTGAAGAATCAGATTTTCTTTTCAGTAAAATAAAAAGTTGTATATTTTATTTTTTTTTTTTTCTTGAAACGTATTATTTTATTGTGGTACATTTTTTTCTTTTTAAACAATGTCTCTGATAACGGTGAAAATTCTTTGAACGTTCTCCTGCTTCAGACAATTCACGCTTGCTTGAGGTTTTTGTAAAATATAGCATTCTGGATGCAGAGTCACCCGCCCTCAGTGTGTCAGCATTTTGCTAGAGGTGCGTAAGATTACAGATGAATCGGTGGATGAGTTGGAATGTGGAGATTCATTAGTTCTCTGGATTGACTCCAGTTAATTTTCATGAATTCTTCCCGTCTCTATGGGAATGCTTGCTCCTTCACACGGACCCACAGGTGGGAGCCCCTGTAAGTAAGGACACATATTGTTTTCTCACCTCCTGTCCCTTCTCCTCCTCTTGTTCCTACTCCTCGCAGTGATGGATGTCCTGCCTGATGCTGTTTCAATATCAAATACCAGAATGTCTTGTTTGGGCAGAGAGCGCTCGGTGTTCCAATGGAGGAACAACGATGTGGGCCAGGGTTCACTAGAGGGCGGTTCATCTGGGATTTGTGGGGCCCGGGGCCGAGCTAAAGGGGCCCGGGGCCGAGCTGACAGGGGAAAATATTTTGTAGTCTCTAGGGTGCAGCTTAGTTCACATTCAGTTCTGCTTTTACTTCCCTCCCAGGAGCAGAAACTTGGCTTCAGCTATGATGACTTCTCCAGATGTGCTGCTCACTTCTTCCTCCTCTCCTCCTCCTCCTCTCCATTGTGAATTTCTGAACACCACAATTAACATCTATAAATCATGTCCCGAATACTTCCTGCTCAATCACAGGGGAATATTGGGGAACAGCCCAATAACTCATAACAAATTGGGGGCTTAAAGCAGCCAAAAAGATAAATTGTGTGGTGGAAAAAAAGCTCGAAAAGGACGAGAGTCTCAGCAATTTAATGACAAGCCGCTCTGTTAAATTAGAGGTAGACGATTAATAAAAAGCTCCAGCAGTCTGTTTCCTCTCAGCTTCCTGCTTTTTTTTTCTTGTTATGACAAAATCAATCACAGGGAACATTTTCCAGATCTAATGAGATGACTTTATTTTCTTTATAGATCATTCAGGACAAAATAACAAATGTCCTCCAAATTCAGGAGGACTGCAGTAAATAAACAAAGAGCAGGTTCAAACACACAGATTCATTTTAAAATCATATCTAATTTACATATTCTTATTAATAAGAAGACGGTCCTACAGAACACATCACATTTAAAATAACAGGAATGGGATTCAAATCATTTTAATGAGAAGAAACTTTAATGAGAAGAAACTTCTCATGAAGACAAACAACTAAACTTAGACACTCCCGGACCTCTGAGACTCAGGTTTCAGACAAGGCTGTATAGCACAGGTTATTTATCTATTTTTCTAAGGTAATCTTTGTTTAAACAGCAGGGTTTTCAATTAAACTCTCTCTGGTTTGACTGTTTATCCTATACATTAGAAGAAGATGGAGAGCAAAATTCTAATTGTAACCACTATGACGCTATCTGTTTGGACAGAAAGAGTCAAACAGAAAGGAAACCATACCTACAAAAAAAAAAAATACAACAAACTTAAATATTACGAGGATTGTTAAACAGAGAAGAACCCAATGCATGATGGGATATTACATTCAGCTTTAGGTAATAGCATTTGTACAAAAAGATAAGCGATTGCTCGGCAAAGTAAAATTGATGTGACGTTTAAGACGAAAGGTCTTCTGTCAACTAAGAACTTACACAATCAGAGCAATCAGAGTTCATCTTTTTGGGCGGGGCAGTTAAGACTCCCAACTCATTGAATAAGTTATTATTCAAGAAAATTTTGTTTCGCCTTCTGAACCGCTTTTCCACAATGGGGTCACGGGAGTTGCCAAAACTATCCTGGCCAATTTCCTGTGAGAGGCAGAGTACACCCCGAATAGGTCGCCAGTCAGTTGTGGTGCCACACACACACAGTCATCCACACACACACTCATTCATAGGCGCAATTTCATTGTGGCCACTCAATCTAACACACGTTTTTGGAGAATGGGAGAAATCTGGAGTACCCAGAGAAAACTCACGCATACAATGGGGAGAACATGCAAACTCCACTGAGAAAGGCCAGTGTTTCAAGCCTCGCCCCGACTCTGGGACTCAAACCCCGACCTTGTTGCTGGGTGGCTACTGTGCTTACTACTAGTGCACCACCATGTAGCCCTGAAGAAATTTTTTAAAAACTGTTTTTCAAAAAAGAGCCAGTGCAATCGACCAAGTTTTGTTTCGATTCTTTTGGTGTTTGTTTGACCACCAGCTAGTTTCAAACTTTGTGAAGCCTCTCATCACATGTTTATGTCTGATCCTTAACTAGAATAACTAAAATACATCAAGGTTAAAATGTGTAATTTTTAAAAGCAGAGCAGTGAATCAGGCTAATGTGGGGCGACTGTGTCTCTAGGGAAAAAGGTAGTCGTCCTTTAAGTTATGGAATCTTTTCCAGTCGTCTTCTAGCTATGTGTTGAAGTTTCCTTGGCCTGGACACTACAGCCCAGGTTGGCCCCTCGTGTGCCTGTGGGGTATGAATGTGTAAAAAGAGAAAAGCACTTACTATGTAACCGTAGAAGTTCTTGGTGGATTGGACATGTTTTGGTTGTCAACATATTAAGTGCTGTGTAGCCATGGTCTATTTAACGGTCTGACATATTTCACCTGGACTGGAGATCATGTGTGTCACACAGGTAGATGGTTTCATTCATTTCTGTAGGAGTGTTTTAGACTATCATAAGTTTAGAACCAAGCCTGTAGAGCTGCCATGATCCTGTCATTATGACTGGCTGAATTTTATGTAATTTGTGATTGTAACGTGATGGTGTTTTCTGATTTAAAAGATGTAAATAAATCCTAAAAAGTAGTTGAATAAAAAAGTAGGTTTTAAGCATTAAATGTGTGAATTGTTCAAAAAAGTAATTGAAATGGGAAAATTCACTATCACACCATAAACATTCAAAAATTTAAATTAATGTTGCACCAAATAATGAAGAAACAGCAACAAGATGTTAGGATGTATTATATTTTTGAGCAATAAAGTGTCCTCCTGTCCTGAAAATTTCACTTTCACAAAATAAGTTTATTTTGCAATTTAATTGTTTCCTTATTACAAAAATGGCCCTGAGCTTAATTGGTTGATGTAATTGTCTCATCGTTGTTAAACTACCCACAGATCATTGGGAAATCAAAGTCAATAAAAATGAGAGGGAATGATATGACCTGAGTGGCCAATGAACAATGACTGAAAATTTTCTTCAAATTTAATATTAAACAATTTTACTGTTGTCAGTGAAAATGTAACATCAAACACACAAAATTTCAAGAAAAATTATGTCTATTAATTGTTTAAAAAATCTGTTCTGCACAGTTTTTTGTGTGTGTTATTTTTTTTAAGTACTATATTCATCCTTCAAATGGGAAAATTTCTGCAGTGCATTGCACCGCAGCAGGCATCCACGATGGCACCAATGGTAGGAGAAACGAGGGGTTAGGTGTCTTCTCAAAGGACACTTAGGCATGAGGCTGGTGGGAATTGAACTATCTTTTCCTGGTCCGAGGGCGGACATTTATTACTGAGCTAAAGGCCTCCTTTCTTGTTGACTTATTGTTATTTAAAGAATCTTTATAATTGAGATATTGAATATTGTTATTACATTTTCTGTAATACAATCAGATAAGGATGGATGAGGTTCTACACTTGACTGTAACTATGGTCACAAACATGACATGTAATTAAATAGTTAAATTAATCCAAAAATGTTTATGGAAGTAGTTTACCCTAAATGTGTACATTAAACCATAAACTAAGTTTTTGGGTTTTGTTTTTTACTTTAACAGTTCTAAGCTTTAGTTATTTTTTCTGTTTCAAATTCATTTATTAGTTTGCAACCATTTATTTTTTGGCATCTTTATTTCTTCTCTTTAATTTGGATATTTGGATGCGCAATTATTTTTCCAGCTGATAAAGTAATCAGGAAGTTTTTATGTATTAAACAGTTTGAAAACAGTATGCATTCCTGGATTATCGGATATATTAAAAAATAAATAAAAAATCTGATAATTCTTTCTGCAGCATAAAATAATAATATACAAAAAAAAATGCTGTACTAAAAAGCCAAAGGTTGGATGAGCAGCTCCGGATGGTTTAATATGGATCCAACCTGGAGTGTTTGAAGATGCTCTGCTGAAGGTCATCATCTTCACCTTTCCAAATGTCTGCTGGTCCGAGGCTTATCGTTTTTCCTCGGAGATGTTTTAAAAAGGCAGAACAAGTAGAGCAAGAGGAGTAGGAAGGAGAAGAGCTAGAAGTGGTGGGATGAATAAATAAATACTCATCATTCCAAGGTTGCTTCCTGAAATCTCCCTTGGCTCTGCTGGGATCGGTCGGCTCGATCGATGGGCAAACAAAACCAGCCGAACGTGAAGCTGCCGTCACTCTGATTGTTTCAAGGACAAAACTGCTTCCAGGCTCAAATCAATTCATCTTGTGCTCCAATCAACAAGCTGTTAATGACAAATGCTGCTGTTTTCCAGAGTTTTACCTTCTCACTAACAGAAAAAACAACTTTGCTCAATTATTCTGCCCCAAATGGAAGACTTGGAAACACTTTCGGAGTTTAAGGGCTAGGAAAATTGAGCTTGGTTAATAATAAATAAACACCATGAATGTTTGTCAATCCTGCCTGAGGAACGAGACAAAAAATCAAGGTGAGGTGCCTGAACGTGTCTCCAGCTAAATCTCAGTCCAAACAGTGTGGTGTCTAGCTCGAAGACGTTATTCATTTTTAAGGAGAAGAAAGTTTACCTGCAATCCAGAGAAAAAGACAAAAAGTTAACCATGAGTTACTCTGAGAGCTCATCTGTGCTGAGCCAGACAAGTGTGGGCCATTTTGGATCATTTTCTGCATTCTGACCAGAAGAAAAAGTTGGGATAATGCAAACCGAGGAACCCAAATTAGAATGAGGGGTAAAACAGAAATGATAGAAGAGACGTTCCCATTAACAGAACGTGAGGAAATCTAAAGAAGAAGCTAAAGCAGAGAGGTCAGACTGAGATGGTTTGGACATGTGCAGAGGAGCAAGAGTACATCAGCAGAGTTTGGCTGGGTTTGGAACCACCAGGAAAGAGGCGTTGAGGAAGATCAAAGAGGAGGTTCATAGATACAGAGAAGGAAGACATGACGATAGTTAGCGCGACCGAAGAGGATGCAGCAGATAGGGATGGATGGGAGGAAGAGGGGAAGTGGGGGTTCAATGGTGGAGCATTCGTCCCAGGACCGGATGTTTACGGGTTCGATTCCCATTGTGTTCACGTCTAGGGTTTTTGGAGAAGATACCCCACCTCCCGTTCTCCCACAATTGGTACTATCATGGCAGCCTGCTGCGGTGTGATGCAGCGCACAAATTTCTCTGATGAGGGGAAGCTGTCCTTTCTTCGTGTCTGACGTTTTCCTCCCATCTATCCAATGTGTGATTGTTACCGCAACCCAATAAATCCTTTCCCACTGGATGTCTATAGGATCTCTGGTCTAAAGTAGACATGTACAAGTATACTGTGTTTTTTTTTCCTAAAAGCACAGAAAATCCTTCCAAAGGTCTAAAAAATGTGAACTAGTTTGTACTGCCATCATCGCGTTTTCTTTTATGTTCCCATTGCTATTTGCGTATCAATCTATGAAAGCCCTGGAAAACACCAATTGATTAAGTTAAAGGAGAAATGAGATGGACCAAAGACAACTAAAAGTGTTCTTTTTTTTTTTTACTCACTCTATTCATCCCTCACCAGGGAAATTTGTGTGCTGCACTCATACACCACAGCAGGCGGCCACAACAGCACCAATGGTGGGAGAAACGGTGGGTTAGGTGTCTTATCCAAGGACCCTAGACATACATTAAGTGGGATGCAAACTCGCGGACTTCTACGTCTGCAGGCGAACACTCTAACCACTGAGCCAACGTCTCCCTGTCTCCACCGTTAAAGATACTCAATATTTCCATTTACACAGCCTAAATTTGATTTTAGTTCTTGTCTTGAGAACACTTTCAGATCAGCTCTTCCTTGTAAAAAAAAAGTCACCATCTGTGAGATTTGGACAAAGGTTGAAAGTCACTGTTGTAAAAAATGTACATCCCAAAGCATGATTGTCCCACAACTGTTTTTTTAAAGAGGGAATGATGCGTTCATTGTCATGTGCAGTATGCAAAGATGCATACTGCATTACCGGTATGCATCTGCTTTCTCAGTGATTCTTTTCTTCCATACCAACAGAATTATAGCGTGGCATTTGGACACTCAGCTTATCAGATCGGGTTTCGTAATGTTTGATCATTTTGGAAAAGAGAAAAAAGTGCCAGACATTGAGTGCTGCAATCCTGCAGATTTTTTATGTGCCTCTGCTTTAACAGAATTGATTAAAATGAAAGAACAGTTGTATGAAATTACGTTGGCTATTGAGTCAAACTAGTCAGAGTCAGGTGTAGTAAAGCAGAAATATCCTGCAAACCTCCGACATAATGGCCCTCAAGGACCGATCCTAGACCTGCTTGATTTAAGGGGTATGATTACAAACATGGCATAATTACCTTTTATTTTTACTTCTTTTGTGTCATTGTGTCAAATATTATCCCAGAAAGCACACAAAACTTTGTTGGAAATGAATAAAATTTAAAAACGTTGAAGGGGTGTGAATAGTTTTAAGGCCCTTTGGGACAGTCAGGAAGTTCACAGACCTGAAGACAAAATTAAAACAAGCCAAAGCTGAGTAATGTAAAACCAGAGCAGTGATGGTGCTACATCGGACCGTACAGCAGAAGGAGTTGCCTCCACCTTCCTCTCAGGCTGGATTACGTGCAGCTGAGCAGTAGATTTATTCCTGCTCCGGTCGTCAGCGGCAACCTGACAGCAGAGTTTTTGCTCGTGGCTAAAACAGTGAAGTTCATCCCATCACACTCGTCTAATTGCCATCGAGGGGAAACTGAGAGCCGACTCTCTCATCTCTGAGAGGTGGCTGCACATGATAATGATCCGGCACATTCTTTCAGCTTCCATAACAAGGCTGTTGAAGGCCACGGCGGGCTGGGGAGTGGAGCTTTTTCCTCTCAAATCACAGTTAATAAGGAGGACACACCTCACAAAGAGGTGCCCGGTCAGGGTTCAGTGTGCCGCTCAAATCGTATCAGCAAACATCTGAACAAATACCTGAACAGGTCGATGTGTTACAGAACCTGTTTCTCAATCACTTCTGAACTCATATCTGTTTCTAATCAGCTTCTTCCTAAATAATTCATCTGTTAGGCTGTTTTACTATCCATTTACCGTAAGTTTGTTTGGTTTTAGAGAGTCGTTCTATATTTTTTGTTTACTTTTATGTGAAGATGTCAAATTTTCAATACGATTGCTAAGAAATTACGTACTTTTTCTTTACAATAATTGTATTAACAAATTTTGGAGAAATTTTAAAAATCATAGTTTATTTTTTTGTGAAACACGATAGCAATTAAAATCGAAATTTTAACATTTTTGGGGTTTAGTTTAAACAAAAATATAAAACAAAAACTTTTCACCTTTAATTTTGTTTGACAATTTTGAACAATTGACTATTTTCTGGTTTTATGTTTTTATCGAAAACCTAATTTGTGTAATTAATTTTCTAAAAATGAGCTATTTAATTCACTGATGAATGGACTTCCTTTTATAGTCAGGTTAGGACATCTAAACATTTACATAAGCTGTTTAAATTGGATGTGATAGAGAGCAACCAGAACCGGTGGTGTTTGTTTTGAGGAGAGCCCAGCAGAACTGTAAGACACATATAATCATCTGGGGTTCCAGACTGAACAGAATCTGCACACGGTCTGGTCCAGTCACGGTCTGGACTCTTTAGAACCTCTGGCGACGCAGCAGCTGTGATCTTCAGCTCCTTGAAGAAAATTGCTTAATTACATATTTAAGGTGTAATAAGCGTCTGTGAGCACCGCCTGTGCTGAAGTGCTCCATATTTCAGCGGCCGGTCCGATAATGGCTTGTTAGGTAGAGGAAGACGAGCCGCTGCTGCTCTCTAATCACTCCCATGCTTTGATTAGCAGCAGCTCTCGAATAATGGGTGGCATTTTCCAACGGCCTGTCGGGCGGAGGGGGGAAATGATTTAACAGCCTCTTTGCTCCTTTCTCCTCCTCCTCCTCATCCCAGTGGTTTTGATCTATTTTTTACTGCCTGTCTCAGTCATTTATCAAGTGCAGAATGGCTAGTAAAGTAATCTGACATTAGCACCGTGTGACTAATACCTCAGGAAAGAAAAAGAAAGGCAGCAGAGGTTTGTCATTTGAATAAATCATGGAGGACGTTGGTGTTAATGAGGGAAGAAAGAGGAAGAAATGTCGAACTTGGCCTCTGAACCTCGCTGTTCGTTTCAAAGCAAAGTGAAGGCCAAAAGGCAGTTAGACAGGAAATGTAGGTTTGTTTTGAGTATCGGTAGGAGGGCGTTCTTTGTGACCAGGATTTATCCCATCCAAAATAAAATCACACGTTCTCCCGGAAATGTTCAGATAGAAATATAACATGTTTCAGTCATTTAAAAAAAAAAAAGACTTAGTCTAATTTGAACAAACAGAAACATTTCTTCATCATTTTTCAAGAGGTATCACATTTAATGTTTAAAACCAGAGCGTCTGTCTTTATAGCCTTGCAGTCTGGGATGTTTAACCAGAACATAAAACATGAATGATTTGTTAAGATTGTGATTTTATTAAAAAAAATTATTTTAAAAAAATTGATACACTTGGATGTTGTTTATTTTTCTGGTTGAATGAATGAAACAAACAAAAAGTACAGAAATCAACCAAAATGGACCAAATACGCTGTTTTCCTCTTGAAAGCCCTGGTTAGACAGGAAGTGATAAAACTTTGTGACTTGAAGTTGATCAGCTCCTCGTAAAAGAGTCAGATTAGACATAAACTTTTTAAACATACAGTGAAGGAGGTAATGAAGGTGATGATTATGTTAGATTATATTACATTAAATTAAGTTAGGCCATATAACACAGACTTTTCCAAAGCGAATGAACATCCAGAAAAATGTAGTATTTCACTCTGTCTTGTGTAAATTCAATTATAATCTATCCTGGCCATAATGTAATGAAAAACTGACCCTAAATTGCTTTCAAACCATAGTATTTGCACAAAAATCAACTTCCAGTGTGATTCTGGAAATAGTTTGTGTCTAAACTCTAAGACACTCTGGCGAAGATCAAGCAAATTCTACGAGGAGGTTTTCTCTTGTTATAACTACAAAAGGTCTAGAATCATTATCATAGTGAGACGTTGGAACATTTTTAGCTGAAATTAGTTTTATCAGCTTGTAAAGTTGCCCGCTTCTGATCCAACAAAATTTAATGATGAAAAATGTTTGTTTTCATCCCTGCTCCGCTCATCATGGATCTGATGACTGAAACCAAGTGGCTCCGATTTGATTTGTTTTCTGCCCTCGCTTTGCTAACACTATTCCTGTTTTAACTAGCACATCTGAGAATAAGTTTGCATTCTGCATGAGATCAGCCAGCAAAAAGATGGAGGCTTCATCTCTTCATCTTCATCTTTTCGCTGTGTGAACAAAGACAGTGAAAGCAGTCGATGTGGTCAGATAATCCTGCATCACCTCAGTCCACCTACATCGATCCTTCTCCGGACGTCTGCTGAGGATTACGGGTGGAGGGGGTTGGTCAGTCAGTCATCTTGAGATGGACAGATTGCCCCCCTTCTCCTTCCCACCACCTCTCCCTACTTCCCACCTTGACCCTGAGCCAGCCAATCAGCTGCAGGCCAGCGGTCAAACTCTGTGCCTGCATTATGCATGATGCAGCTATTCCACAGAGGTGGCCGGAAAGTCCAGTTTGCTTGAGATGTTTACACACTCCTGTGTGTGTCCGTGTGTGTGAGTGTGCACTAAGAGGTTTTAGATATTAACTCCCCTCTTCCTGATGCCGATAACCTCGGGATGTGCAAACAAAAATTACATAAACGAGTCCATTAAGAATTATAATCATCAGTGTGGTGAATTTTTAACTAAGTTACAGCAAAAACACACAAACTCACACACAAACACACACAGCCACAATTACATACAGCTGGGGGGTTTTGGTTCTGTTTCTTTTTTTTGCTTGAGTTTTATTTGTGAATAGCAAAAATGAAAAACTGATAGTTGGTTTGAAAACAATTTTGTAAAAAGAAAAAAAAAAGATGCTACGGAAGCTCATGGATGATAGCACCAAAGAATAACTTTCGTTCCATTCCGTCGTCTTTCGCTTCTCCAGGGCCGGGTCGCGGGGGCAACAGCCTCAGACGGGAAGCACAGGCTTCTCTCAACCTAGCTGCATCCTCCAGCTCACCCAGAAGGATCCCGAGTCGTTCCCTAGCCGTCACCTTGCACTGAAAATGATTTTGATAGCTTTGTCATGTTGTTCACAATTTGCTGAAGCCAAAAGGCTTGCCAAAGGCTATGCCTCTTGGTCTCATCCGGGTGGATTGTGCCCGAAACACCTCACCAGCGAGGCACTCGGGAGGCATCCTGACCAGATGCCCGTACTGCCCCATCTGGCTCCTCTCAACCTGGAGGAGGAGTGGCTCAACACAGAGCTCCTCCCATATGGCAGAACTCTTCACCCAATCTCTGAGTGTGAGCCCAGCCACCCTGCGGAGGAAGCTCATTTTTGCTGCTTGCATCCGTATTCTCATTCTTTCAGCTACCATCCACAGTTGGTGACCATAAGTGAGGGTAGGAATGTAGATTGACTTGTAAATCAACAGCTTTGCTTTTCGGCTAAGCTCTCTCTTTACCACAACAGATCGATGCAGCTTCCTAGTTATTGCTGACGCCGCACCGATCCGCCTGTCTATCTCCCGCTCCATCTTTCCCCCACTCGTGAACAAGACCCCGAGATTGTTTTTTTCTCTCTCCAATCTAGGCAGATCCAAAGTAACAAGATAAATTGCATTTTTCAAAGCAGCAAATTGATAGTCTTGAAATCTAAACACGTCAAAAAAGTTTAATTCATCATGAGTAATTTTAACAAACACCAGGTTTAGTTTCAATCTAAAAGTCAAATATGTAAAATTTTACTTCAGAAAGGACACTGGGTCGAGAGAAAATAATCATATAGGACCCCATAGTTTCAACAACCTATTTTGTATAGAAGTCAATGTTTCTGAAATGATCTTAAAGACCTATTTAAATTGACGGTTCATCTTAAAAACCATTTTAAGCAGCTGTGATCAATCTCTCCCCTGTCGTTTGTTTCAGCTCAGTCATTGTCGCTTTTGAACAAATAACAAGACATACTGTATGAAAATTATTAAAGAGGAGCATAAAAACAGAATTGTTGCAGTCGGGATGATTCTAGATCGGGATGATTCTAGAAATAGGCCACAGGATAGTCTTTGATCCTCATCAACAATTCCCTGCTTCCTCCAGATGTTTCTCAGTTGTTAACAGGGTCTATGTAAGTTGCAAACTAAAAGATATACTGGTACATTGTTTGCTTCAACCCTGTGAGTCTTTTTTTTTGTATCAAATAAATCAACGTCTTAGTGTTGATCTGTACAAAACATAAAGCATGTTTAACATGACTGGTTTTTGTTTTAACCAACACCAGTGCCCCAGTTTGTCTATCTATTGCTTATAAAAATCAATTAACTACTGGTACTATAAACAAAAGTTTGCAACAATTAAAAATCTTTTTATTCCCTTTAAATGTATAAATATATAAATGTGGATTCAAGTACAATTGTCACCATGTGACAGAGAAAAACTTTGCAAAATTCCACCGTGTTTAATTAAATTTGGGTGTTTTCTAATAAAAGTTTAAACATAAAATTCACCTCTTAGAAAACTAAAATAGTCCTGAAAGACTCTATTCACAACATGTAGCATTGTCCTGCAACGCACACAAACATAATGACTATGTTATTATTGTCTAATTTTAATAAGAATATAACAGTTTGCTTGTGCATATAAAATTCATATTAAAACTTAAGCTGGTACCATGAGGGCAACAGCGAGGCAGTAAAAGTTATTACAGTGATATGGTTCTTTTTTGTTTTCTTTTTAACTGCTTTAAAAGTACACTGGTGTGAATTCAGAAAGTTTTCTTTGATGATGATTATCTTTCTCTTTCAAAGTTATGAATGTGTTCTTTTCAGATGTTGTTTCTCTAGTTCTGTGTTTGTTGGGTTTTTTTAATCTTCCGTAAGACAAGACACAACACGCCAATGGCTTTAAATCAAACATCAAGTCAAAGCAGAAGCAGTGAGGAAACACACATCTTCTCTACACTCACCTTTACTTTACGCTCCATCAGAGGTTAAGTGTTTGTTTGTTAATGTGTGCATTAGAGATGAGGAGGACATTCCCAGGAGTCCCACACTTCTCTAACTTAATTATTAAGGTGTTGGGGGGGCTAATGAACTGTAGGATTACTGAGGTGATAATCTGAGTCGGTGCATTAAGTCTGGCTGTGTTATTATGCCTGAAGCCTGACAATCAACAAGCTAGAAACATCACCTGCTGCAGAGCAAATAAACAGATTTTACTGGCGGTTATGAAACACTTAAAACACAACAACATGGTGTTGTTGAGACCTTTCAGAGTCTCAACAAAATGTATCATTTTTGGTGTTCTGCAAATTATTAAAGTAAGTTTCCAACACGCGTCAGGGTTTGTGGATGTGGAAGGAGGAGGACCCAAATGCAGGACATCAAAACAAGGTTTTCAGGTAAGTCTGTGAAGCAAAGGGCACAGGATTAACTCAGGATTCAGGAGTTCAAATAATACAACAGAGTTCAAAGATAATGTCACAGTCAGGCAACCAGGGTGACCTGGCTGGAAGGGATGGTAATGACCCGACGAGAAAGTCTGGGGTGATTGCCCTTAAATAGGCAGCAGGCTGACGATGCACAGCTGATTGGTACCAGGCTAATCACCCAGGTGTTCAGGACAAGGTTGGAATCCAGGTGAGGAAGGAAGCTCCTGGGCTTCTTCTGGCGGGAAGTGAGGGGACCCCGACAACACAAGGATATCTGAAAAAAGGCTTCAAAGTTGGACAGTGTATTTGACAATTGAGACGTTTAGACTTCCAGCCGGAAATCTGTGTCGGTCGTCAAAAACGTTTTTCAGAAAACAACTTTGAAGTCTTTTCTACAATGGTTCACCCCTGGATGAATGAGGGATTACATGAACATTATAATATGTTTTAGAAGGAGGTTCCACGCAACCACTGTAGCTTCTCAAACTACAGCAGACAAAGGGCTACTGAAGATTTAAAGCGTTTTTTTCAAATATACTGCTCATAGTTCTCATGATGTTTTAGAGGCAGATGAGGTTATTTAGGGTTATACTCACACTACGCAAATTAATCTGTGTTCGAGAAAAATTTACCACTGAAGCATGGCTTATTTGACAAGTGTGAATGCTTCAAAACCCTGCCATGTTTGTTTAGTTGTCCCTGGCCCACTTGGAAGTGGTGTTTCAGGGCAAGGCTCAATTGGACTTGGGTGCAGTTACCATGTGTCATGAGCATCAGCAGTGCACAAAAGAGGATGTGTGACATCACATTTTTGTGACGCTCCAAAGCCCTATTTCTAGCCACAAAAATTATAAACATTTTAACAATAGGCCATGATAGGACTGTGAGCTTTGTGAACCAAACAACTTAATAATTTTACCCCCAAAGTAAACAGAGTGACGGAATATATTGCTTTCAGTGAGAATGTTTCTCTTCCTTCGCACCACACCAACATAAGCATTCTCCAACACGAATGGTGAAACCATATGTGAGTGAAAGTCAGAGGTGGTGTGGGAAAGGGAAAATTGTACTCTGGTTTGGTTCATGCAACCATGTATTAAAAGACAGTTAGAGGTTTAGCATGAAGAATGCAACAAAGCTAGAAGAAGTAATGCAAACAAACAAACGAAATGGTCCAGGTACAGAGCCTTGTGGTATGTCATCATTTTGTTTTCTTTCTAAACACTGTTTTTGGGCTTCAATTTAACTCCAAAACATGAATCCAAAGTGTCAGTGGTCATGATGTTTTTTGTCATCTATTTATTTGCACAGCTTTCCCTGACAAATCGTTTGCGATTGTGCCGTTGGCATAAAAACTCAGACATTCCTCACTCAGCCACTTCCTCCAGCTCATCTGAGGAGTTCCCAGGTCCTGCGGAAAGACATAATCCTTTCAACTTTCTCTGGGTCTTCCCATCACATCCTCCCAGGGAAATTTGTCTGGAATATCTCAACAACTCACTTCATTTGTCTCTTCTGGATGATGAGAAACAGGAGTTGCACTCTGAGCCCCTCCTGGATGACCAAGTTTACCACCCTATCCATCTGACCACTTTTCTTCATCAAAGGTCAGCCTGTGTTTGATATAGAAATAAAAAAGGCTGACTTTCTAAACACCTTTTCGGAACAAGTAGAAATGATGACAGTGGTACAAGTTAGCAACTTTTCAATTGTAATTTAATCTAAAAGATAATGCATTTTAGATAACCAATTGGAACACTGAACAATATGAGACAAAAATCAGGGCAGACCACAAACCAGTCTCAGGAAATCTTTCCCATTCCACTTCATCAGATTGATAAATGAGCCTATAAAGGACAAGGATGACTGATGCACCCATACATGGACTGACATACTAAACACACATAGCTACACCTATTTTAATTTTAACAAACGTTTAACTACAAAAACAAATATGTAAATATAAAGTTGTGCGTAGTTTTCCAGCATTGCTCTCAACTTAGTTAGTTTATCCAGACTAGAACCTCATTTTTAAAGCATGCTTACTCCAAAATCCATGCGTACACGAACTTCCAACCAAATTGAGGGATTTTCAAAAGTGGCAGAGAAGATGAACTGCTGTGTAACCCTAAGTATAGTTAAAGGCTTGTAAGATGTGGGGGAAGGAAAGGCAATGTGGACAGAACCTGAGAGACCTAGGGTTAGGATTAGGGTTAGGTAACTCTAATTTGCATAGCATGAGCAAAGTGCGTAAGCTGAGGAAAAATGCTTGCTTGGCTGAAAATCTACACAAGTCTTTATAAATGAGGTCCTAGATGATGGAAGATGGATGCTTGTGGCGTTATTAACACATGACTGCAAAAGTTGTCCACCATAGACTGCCTGTCTTCAAAGTTATTCCATTTTTGGCAGCTATATGAGCAAAAAGTAGGTGCACTACTGTTTTCACAAAGTGATTTGTGGGAACTGTCACAACACTTACCCTCATCTTCCTTTACGAGTTTCCCCATTTTTTTTATTAATATTTTTGGAGTACATCTAAAGATCATTAACTTTTTTTTTTTTAAACTTCTTTACAGCATAATATGGATGAACAGACGTCTCTCTTCATTAAGTTTTAATGAACTGTCCTCATTTAGCATTTAGACATTTAGAGAATGGCAAATTTAAAGGTGAGTTTGAGTTGAAAGTGATAAAACTGACGTTTTCTTTCTAATATCCTGTGTTACTGTGTTGGTCAATGTACTACTGCACCGTCCATCACCTTCCTTTTTACATTCAAAGAAAAAACACTCCAGATGAGTCTTTGTGTATACATGCTGTCTCCACAGAAAATTGAAACTCTCTTTTTCTATTCAGCTCTCTGTCAGACAGGGCCCCTCTACAGGGGCCTGACATTTCAGCGGTGTACCTTTTGGCCCAAGTGATTTCCCTCTCTTCTTCTCTTTGGTCTCATTTACCCATGATCCCGCGCACACTGCTGTAGCACCACTGTGTCTCTGAAGTCCAAATTCATCATGCTGTCATTTGACATGTTCCATTCATCACCACAGCCATGCTTCATTAGAGCAAGCTACAGGCTAATTACATTCAGTTATGTAACACAAATAGACAGAAAGAGTTAAAGATGTTTCCAACATGGTAATACGTGCACGTGTTTGACCCTGCGGCCGCTGGCAGCGCTGCAGCTTCATCACATTTTCACAACCCTGAATAATGAGGAAGGTCACAGAAAAACTAACAAAGAAAAAAAAACAACGACCTGCAGGGAAGCTGAACTCTGCTGCTTCAGTGATTTATTTTCACTCAATTAATCAATAAATACTCAGTTCACACAGAACGGAATGTTTTCACATCGGCTGTCCATCAACTCCACATATTCATCTTTAGCTGGATTTTTTCCCGTCAGCTATACAAATGTAGAAAAACACCCTGTAAGCTTCCAACTTTCATTTTTCTATCTACTCATATTCATTTATATTTCAAAATGTGAGATCATAGACAATGCAGGAGGACATAACCTGCTCCTCTGAAAAAAAATATATCAACAAGAAGACAGAGTTCTTCTGCAGGAAGATTATTGCTGCTTGCTTATGTGATTTTTTTGTTCTCATAAATATACTCAGAGTAGGTCTGAATATGAGAAAAGATAACGTAGGCGACATCAGTAGTCAAAGGAGAATGGGCAGACTGGTTGGAACTGATATGAAGACAACTGAAAGTCCAATGAGCACTGGTTATAAAAAAGTCCCACAGCAACAAATGACCCAAATGGAGTTACCTTGGATCAATGGTTGATCCAAGGTAGTGTTAAGAGTGTTTCCTACCAGTTTTTTTTACCCAGATACGGTTCATTGTGACTCCTGTTCGGTGCCAGGCAATGGAATCTAGTTGGGACCAGACCTCCATCAAAGGAGCCTGACAAAGATAGTAAGGATGCATGGTAGTTACTTCTTAGAGGAAGAGCCAAAGAAAGGTTGCAATTCCCAAGCAGCACAATGACCTGATTTCAACTCTGAGATATGTAGCATTACTGGAGAAGCAGCTGAAGATGGTGGTTCCAAACTGTCAAACTTGCATTCGTCTGAATTCTCTAAATTTTGTCTAATTCTAAAAGAGCTCAAAAGACATATTTAAAAAAAAAAAAACGCAAAAGTCAGCTGACAAGCTTCTGTGGCTTTAAGTGGAGGACAAGAGCTAGAGGGCCTCCATATTTGAAGATGTGTTCAGAGCAACAACTGTTCTGTGAAGTCAGTGAACCTGTGAAGGAGGTAAATTCAGATGGGACCAAGACTATTTGGATTTTTTAGGAGTTCTGGAACCAACAAAGCAAAGTTAGAAAGCCCCACACAGGAGAACCTCTGAGTGTAATTTTACTAAACATTAAACTCAACCCCGGAGCTCACGAAGGGACTGGAATCTTTCTAGTCGGGAGGATGCAGAGCCACACAGACAGTCGACCTGTTTCTCTCCTTTCAATAATTTTATGCTTCATTCATCTCTTTTACTATCTCATAGCAGGAGGTTTGCAAGGTCCATCAGCAAGCCAGAGCTGAGGCAGCGAGGGCGAGGAGGAGGAAAAAGGTTGTTCGGGTCGACGCACACACTCAGCTGCCTACAGATCACAAAATAAACTGAAAGCAAACAGAAAAACAGACTTTAGGAAACAGGATGTCCCTGTTATGGTTGGTCCTTTTTTTAAGTTTTTATGTTTCTCTGATGTGAGTCTCTAAAGTTTATAAATCTGTTTAACATTGCAAATTATGGGAAAATTGTGATGACAGACCTTATCTACGGTTTCCACAAGGGGATGAGAACAGTGAAAGGGAGCTGTGGAAGCGGACAAAAAGCAAGATTAGAAAGAGTTTTGTCTAGGACAGAAAGGCGAGAAGTAGACAGAAGAAATATTCAGGTGAAACCTTTTAGGTAACAGAGAAGCTGGTGCTTCAAAAGAAACTACTCTGATTCCCAGTGTTTGTGCTATTTGAACTGTATTCATGGGTCTGAATTCCTCAACAGTTGCAGGAACAAGCAATGCTGTGACAGTGGATCTAAACATGAAGGAAGTTTTGCTCCTGACCAACCAAGATGAGCATCAGTCTTGTCAGTCAGCAGCTGCTCTGTGAATCTGAGACCGTGTTTTTCAACTGGAAAAAAGGTGAAGTGCTGTCCTAAATTTAGAATGAGTTCCCTGCCCAAACAGTAGGGTTTAAGTTTCCCTGGGTCTTGATCGGTCGTCAAGGAAAACTAGAGCAGACCGAAGCCTTCAATTTAGATGCAACATCAGTTTGTCAAAGCTCTCAATTTACAAGGTAATCTACATTTCAACCCTTACCATTGGTCATCAGCTGTGGGAAGAAGCTCACATTAGAGCTGTTGCTGCTCTGTGTAGTGACAAGCCAGATAGGGGGGTTTGGGTAAATGATTAGGATGTCTCCCAGACACCTCTCTAGTAGAGTCTTCTGGGCACCTTCCCCAGACCCTGCCCCAAATAGTTGAGTTTTAGTTTCTTAGGATCTTGTTCATGAGACCTTGGTATCTTGTATGACACTGATCATAATACAACCCTTTCACGCAGGCCGGACAACCTCATTCGACATTTTTTCATCTCTCAGGTCTTGCTTTTACTTTTGGCTGACCCAAGAAAAAGTTGGTATCGGTTTAGAACCACTTCTTGCAATCAGGAGTTGGTGCCCGGTTATTGAGTCACTAAAAAGGTTCATGTTTAACCACAAGAAATAGCAAAGTGTGCTGTTAGAGACCAAAGTTCATTAGAGTTTAAGATTTTTTCTGCCAGTATAAACTTTATTGTTAGGCTATTTCAAGATCCCTCTTAAAATGTGAGGTTGCATCTCAGGCTTCTGAATACCTCTCTTTTGCAACCTGCTCTCTATTTGGCTCCACTGACAAAACCTCCAGTTGCTATCTTTACATCAGGACTGAAGTCCTGCTGCGTAAAACTTGTTTCCAGGAAACTTGTGTGCGTTTGTGATGCTGTGTTTTGATCTGCAGCAGCGTATTTGGCTGCAGAGCGTCTCTCCAGATGGATTTTCTGACTCTGTGATCCGTGTCATGGCTCTGTGGAGCAGTTGCCTGCTGTGTGGTCTGGTCTATCAGAGCCCCATCGGACTCCTCAATAGGCCGTTTATGTTAATCACGTCATAATGTTATTTACATCAATCGATCAGTTGGCTCGTTGGACGCTGCCAGACTGAGGTCGGGAGCTGCGGGAGTGACAGGTTACATTTGCATCCTGTCGGGCTGGGAAATGGGCTCATGTCGCAGAGAGCAGGTTCTGTCCTCCTCATGCTTGTGGCCCCACACGGAGGCTCGGAGTGATGGCCTTTCCCCCCCCAGCAGCCGTCAGACGGAGGCAGAGTGACAGCAAGTCTCAAACCTCCGACTGCTGCTGTCAGCCGCTCAGATATCACCGAGACTTATTGAAACCACACTGCACAAGTTCACGGTATGCCTGTTCACGCCGTGCACATGCATGTCATGCACATTTTCTACAGAGTTCAAAATCACGCTCTAAAAGTCTGTGACCTTTTACTGCAGACAAAATAGAAATCAACCTTTTTCTGGATTTTCAAAT
This sequence comes from Neostethus bicornis, assembly GCA_902685375.1. Classification (NCBI taxonomy): domain Eukaryota; kingdom Metazoa; phylum Chordata; class Actinopteri; order Atheriniformes; family Phallostethidae; genus Neostethus; species Neostethus bicornis. The sequence goes on along the minus strand of CACRXE010000076.1, from coordinate 3,376,255 downwards.
AGACAATTTTATTTATATTTCTTGTTGAACACTGATGTAAAAGAAAAGGAATCTATATATGAAGTAAAAAGACCTGGCCTACTAATCCTGAAGGTCACGTGAAACTTATTGAACAATCTTTGAGGCAGGACAATTTATTTGAACACTTCTCATCAAAACCCAGATCCAACATCTTCTTTTAGAAAATTTCCTAATGTTTGCAACTCAAAAGCGCCTAAACAGGAACCCTAATGATTCTATTTAATTTTTTAGTGCGTTATCATAAACTTGACTTTGACCATGGGAATATTTCTTCAACTGACAACACAATTTCTGCAGATTCCTGGACAAGTCATCCACTGTACTTGTTTCAACTAACCCACATGTGAGATCTGCCTGTAAGGTCGTTACTAACAGATAGGGAGACATTGGCTGACCAATCAGAATAATTTATTTCTGTCAGGGTAAAATGGTCTAAAGAAAGATAAATGATCAATTGTTGGATCAATAGTAGCTGTTAGGTGATATTGTGTCTCTTTGTAGGAAACTTTCAGTTGAATTTTGTCAATTTGACCAACGGGAAAAAAAAACACACAGAATGTAATTAGTAAAAATGAAATAATCAATGAAAAGTTTGCAGCAGAGCGCAAACAATTTTTTTTTCACAGCTCATGAGATGTGTCAGTGCTTGATTTTATTTGACATATTTCTTTTCTTTTGGCTCTAGTTATGTAAAAAGTAATTTTTTAAAAATGTTTTGCGTTACATTAAATAATCACTGACTAGGATATTACAGTATGGCACCATCATGTAGGGGAAGACGGCAACACAGTGGTTAGCGCGTTCACGCACGGACCGGAAGGTTGCGGGCCCACAGAGAGCACGTCTAGGGTCCTTGGAGAAGACACCTAACCACCATTGGCGCCGTTGAAGGGCAGCCTGCTGCGGTGTAAGGAGTGCAGCACACAAATTTCCCCAGTGAGGGATGAATAGAGTAATTTGTTTTTATTTTATTTTTTTTATATAATTGAGTGTATCTGATCTAATTAAACAAATCTCCCTTACATAACCAACAATTTTGAGCTGAGTTTAAGAGTTTAGCCTGACAAATTATGAATATATTTACAAAAATGTATTGGGTATTTAAAAAAAAGAAAGCATTTTTCTGAGTTGTATCAAGTAATCAAGAACTGTTTGTTGCCATTGTCAATAAATGTCAGAGGCTAGGAACTTGCTTCGGCATAGTGAGCAACATCAAACGTAAAATCTGTCGATTAGAATAAAAATATACAGTAACAAAAATAAAAATCCCCTGCCTGTAGCATAAAAATAGAATTATATGGTAAGTAGTGCAAAGAGAATGATAAAGTTGAAACCGATAGGTTTTCAGATCATGTTCTGGAGCCCCATGACATCCACCATCCTACTAGTTTTACTGTTTTCATGCTAAAGTTGATGCAAGTTAAATAGTTTTATATTAACGAGTTCTTAACTCCTGCTGGTGAAAGATTGATTTTTAATTTGCTGTGTTGTTGCATTAGAACCAAAATATTGTAAGGTGATATATGCTGAAGAACCAGATATGGGGACTTACTTACTGGAAGGAACTGTTTCACCTCTAAACAACTCACAATTATGGAAAGATATTCTGGTTGTTCCATCTCAAATTCAGAGGCCTTCTTCTTCTCCTTTTGGCATTTCGCTTCAGGGGTCGTCACAGCAAGTCAGTTTCTTCCAGCTCATCATGTCTCCAGCATCCTGTTCTTCAGTCACACCAACTGTCTTCATGTCTTCCTTCAATGTATCCATGAACCTTCTCTTTGGTCTTCCTCTAGGCCTCTTTCTGGTGGTTCCAAACGTAGGAACTTTCTGCCAATGTGCTACCTCTGCACATGTCCAAACCATTTCATTCTGGCCTCTCAGGGTTTATCTCCAAAAACTCTAACACGTCCTGTTCCCGTGATATACTCATTTCTAATCCTGTCCATCCTGGTCAGTCCCAGAGAGGTAGAAGCATCTTCATCTCTGCTACCTTCATCTCTGTTTCCTGTCTTTACCTCAGTGCCACTATCTCTAGACCAAACAGCATGGCCAGTCTCACCACGGTTTTGTTCACTAACCTTTTATTTTAGCTGAAACTCTTCTGTCACACATGACACTAGATATTTTTCTCCACCTGTTCCAGCCTGCCTGCATACGCTTCTTCACCTCTTTTCCACACTCTCCATTGCTCTGGACTGTTGATTTCTAAGTACTTAAAATCTTCCACCTTCTTTATCTCTTCTCTCTGTAACCTCATTGTTCCATTTGGATCCCTCTCATTCACACTCATGTACTCTGTCTTACTCTGACTAATCGTTATTCCTCTTCTCACATTCGGAAGCCACACTAATGATAGTAACAAGCAACCAGAAATGTAAAATATAGACATTTTGAATTTATATGTATTTAAAAAAAAAGTTTGCATTTGCATGCAAGGTTACCCATCAAATAAATTCTCATAAACTTGTGATATTCTTTATGGATAACACGTTCCGTCATCTTCCGCTCATCCGGGGCCGGGTCGCGGAGGCAACAGCCCCAAATGGGAAGCCCAGGCTTCTCTCACCCTGGCTGCATCCTCCAGCTCACCCGGAACGATCCCGAGTCGTTCCCCGGCCTGAGACATAGTCTCTCCAGCAGGTCCAGGGTCACCCCCTTGGTCTACTCCCAGTGGGACGTGCCCAAAACACCTTACCCACGTTTGTATTTAAATTAATTCTTATGAGTTATCAATACAAAAGACCTGAGCACTACTAACGGAAAGATATAAAACAATGACAAAACAAATAGTTTATTCATTCACTAGGAATAAGTCTGCTTTACTTGCTGCTCAGCAGAAGGAAAATTTTCACTGTAATTCTTCTGTAATGCTGCATTCGAGCGTGAAACGCTTTTTAAAACTGTTGTTTTTATCAGAGCATCAAAACACTTAATTTAAGCATGCACGTAATGTGTGTTACCAACATCATAATGAGAATTATACTGCCAACTTTTTTCCAATAATGTGTTACAATACCATTATATTTAAGAAAAGAAATAGTTTCCTGTGACTCGCTCCATTTGTATCGTGTTTCTCCCAATTCTGTTTAGTGTTCCATGTTCTACACTCTGGAGAAAACAGTGGGAAATGTCCCCACAGATACAGTGAAACATCCCTGAAATTCTTCTAGTAGCCCATTCCCAGATGTCCACAACTCACAGGTGTCCACACAGCGACACTGATGGACTCTGATGACTCCACATCATCATGATGTGCTTTATCACAAACATGTTGCTCTCAGACGCCAACACACAGCCTTGATAAACCATCTTCCTGTCCTTCACACTCCTGTTCCTCCTTCTCCTGCACAAACACAACACAAAGCCTCGCTCTCAGAGCCCCCCCTTACTTGTTTGGCCTCCCCCAGGACATGCAGGCGTTGTCGGAGCCCAGCACCGTCCCCCGGCGCAGCGGTTCACCAGGTGTTGTCTGCAACAGGCAATTAGTAGAATAGGTGTAGCTGTCAATCAGCCGGCTGGAAGATTAGCTGCTTGGCCGTAATTAGCGGGTTAGAGGCTTCTTGGCCCAGAGGATAAAGGCTTTGCCAATAATGGGCCCTGGGGTATTAATTACTGAAGGTCGAAGCTGCCGAAAAGGCCGGGATCTTAGCAGCAGCGCACGTAAGATGATTGTTTAAATTTCAAAAATAATACTGGTCTGACAGTTGTTGGGGTCCCACTGGGCGGCGGGTACAAGGTAGCCGAGGTAATTAGTTTGAAGAGGGAAAGGGCATGGTTACAGGCGTGTTTGTGAAGAGCAATGGAGGGATGGAGGAGAGGGGAAAATATAAATGTGAGGATGGAGCGAGGTGTGGAGGGGGTGTGGAGAGAAAAGTAAAAAAATGAAAAGTGGAAGGGAAAGAAGAGATTCTGAAGACGAGTGGAGATAAATTTGCAGACAGGGAGGAGGCGGAGAAAACTTGAGCGATGGGAGGATTTAAAGAGGAAAGAAGGTGGAAAATTATAATGTAAGAGCGAAGAGGATATAAGGGAGAAATGGGAGGAGAGGAAAGAGGAAGGATGGGATAATGAAGAGAGATCAGAGAAAGAGAATAAAAGAGGAGGGGGGGGACAAAAGACGAAAATACCAGAGAAGAGGAACAATGAGAATGTGTTCCATGATGAAAACACAGCTGTGATGGGATGTACAGGTCAAGATCTTAAAGCTGCATTCACAATTAACAAATTCACATTGATCTGAAAAATTGGATGCTCTTGAACTCTTAGGTACATCCGTTTGTACTGTGGTTTCAATTGAACTTTTTTTTCATACTGTAAAATTTCAGAACTATAAAACCAATCTTATGGCCTCGCCCTTCACAACTGAAGTCAAAATCAGTAAAATTGCAATTAAAATCCATTCTCGCGTCACAGGAGAATCAAATTGGGGTGGAGTTCCAGTGTCAATGACATCTGAAATCTGGTTGGAGTGCCCTGTGTACCTTCAAATCTTTTAAATGACTTCTCAGACCCGTATAGATCACCAAAGTCATCTTACTAATATCATATATATCCAGTATAAAGTGGTATTTTGCATTTGGTTCCAAATATCCAGAAAACATTTAGTCACTGTAGAAATAAGCTGGGGATATCTTGAAAAGTAATTGAATAGATGTTAGCATGAAGCTATGTTGCCACAGGTAGCAGCAACGAAATGAGAAAAAAAATATATTGTTTTTCTATCGAAGGATAGTGCGGTGGCGCAGTGGCACGGTGGCACCTCTTGCCTTAAGTCAGTCAGGATAGGCTTCGGCACCGCCCACGACCCCTTTAGGGATGGGCGGTTTAGAAGACGATACCATTGAAGGACACAGAAAACAGAACTCACAAGCTTCAATCAAAGAGTAAACTGATACAAGATCCTTCTAATGCTGCAAACTACAACAACATCATACTTTGTTGGCCCATTGTGAATTAGTTGATGTCTCGTATTCATTTATTTTCTATACCGCTTATTCCAGTCAGATTCACGGGGGTGTCGGAACTCATTCTTGTTGGTTACAGGCGAGTCTGTCTCAGATTATTAACATAATCAATGTTTTATTTGGCCTTTCATTAAATTTTGACATGGCAACTTTTTGGCATGCTTTATTGTAGTTTTTCAAAGGTTTGCTCCTTTCAACCTTTTTGAATAAAAACAATGACAATTTTAAAATACACGATTTAAAGGGCTTAAGAGCAGACTGGGGACGTATTGAGAATACCCTGAAGTTCCAGCACTCAACAACTCAATGTTGAAGAAGTGGTTTAGAAAATAAAGAAATGATACCATGCAGAATTTTTGTGGAGATTTTCTGACCAAATCTTTTTTTTTTCTCAATTTAAAGTTTTTTACAATCCTAACAATCAATCAACATGACTCATGCAGCACTGCCTATCATTTGACGATCAGTGAAGTTAATTTCATGTTTATCAATGCACTTCACTGATTTGACCAAACTTTGAGACAAAGATGCTGCTCCTGCTGAACCAAGAAGGAGATCGCTTAAATCAGAAAGAGTAAAAACAAAAAAAATATATTGCAAGACAAAAGGATTCGCACAAGCACACTCAAAAACTCTGTAAATCTGTCTGCATGTAAAACTCTGCACCTGCGGCCCTTGGCGGCTCCTGATCCGAGGGCCACAATAAACATGTCAGCCAGGGCTGTGCCCCTTCATCGGCCCCCATAAATACACATAAACCTCTGTAGCAGTGCATGCTAGGAGCAAAGTTCAAGTCTGTTGTTTTTATTATGTTTTATTGTCTGGTTGCTATCGGCTTGCTGCTTTCTCTACCCAGACTTTTCTCTTGAGACTCTACATGACTAAGGACAGAAATTTCTACACCTCAACGTACACATCTCACCTGTGCTCATCCTGGTTCATCTCTTAACTGGCATTGAAATCATCACAGATGATGAATCGAGTAAAAAGAAATGCAAAAAGGTGTATAAGATCTTGTGGATTTTTTGGTATTTTCGGCCTGTTTCAATCTGAGCATGGTGTTGGAAATCTTCCTTGGATCTGGCTCTCTATCAACAAAATAGCACTCAGATTTGAAACACATCCATGATTAAATTTTCCTGACCACATCCCAACCCTACTCCTTCATACTTACATCTGATGACTGTGCTGCTTGCGAGCAGTCAACTGATGAAGATGATGGAGATGATAGTGTTCATGAAGACTAAATGATTTCTTCATTTTCAGTTGTCCAGTTTTCTTGCCTTAGTTTTCCTGCTATTAACCAACAGTAAGGGTACTGACTGGTTGTTTGCTGCTGCAGAAAAACAGTTTCAACGTTGAACGTGTGTGTTCTCAGATGCTGCTTAGCATACCTCGGTAAGAACCGATGCGCAAGGACTTTGTGTTGGGCTTTTAACATTTACAATCAATGTTTCCATTTCTCCTAAAACTCTGATATTTTTTTTTCTTCCTCACATTATAACCTTACTCAACGTTGCAGGGAAAACTCTAAAAACATTTAAAAGAACATTTTTGACTAATAGCCATGCCCAACTAAAAATTTGTCTTCTTCTTGTTGGTTTGTCAAATGATAAATGATGGCAATCAGATAAAGTCACAACAGCCAAATAAATAAAGTTATTTGAGACAATAGTTGGATTACAAGAAGAACACAGGACCTGAACTTGATGGACCAACGTTTTTCAGAATTTAATGATGACAATCACAAGTCTCCAGTGTAAAAATTTCCCACCAAAAGTTTGTCTTGTATAAAACTAAACAAAGACAAAAATAACATTCACTTTAGTCTGAACAATGTCCCTGGATCATCTCAAAATAATACATTTACAGTGAGGGCATACAGTTCAACACAATACTTATAGGTTTATGCAGTCGAGAATCTGACCGCAAGGGTCTTCGTCGTCATCTGCAGCCCATCTCTTCCTTCACCCAACTCTTATGACCGTTCTTGCAGGTGATGAGTCCAACTGGAGGAAAGGCCCATGTTCCCTGTTCGAGATAAGCCCAGCCAGGCTCCATGGGTAAAAGCCCGACCAGCAGGCGCTTTCTCTCGTGTCGCACCCTCAGGCCTGGCTCCTTGGGCCCATCCCAGGCACAGCAGCAAAGTACCATGGAGTCTATTGGATCTGAAAGACTAAAGATGGCAGAAAACGGCAAAAAAAAAAATGCATGTCCAGGACTATAAAGAGGCTAATTAATATAACCAGCAGCGAACAGATTTGACCAACTGATGTTTTAGTTTGTTCGACAGAAAATTGTGCCAAATAAACTTGATTTTTACTATGTATTTCTGACCAAATGTGAAAAACTATCACATTCATACAGGTCACATTACTAAGATTCTAAATAGAAATTCAGTCCAAAGTTTTCATCTCACTGAAACTTAGATGAACAACATTGAACAGATTTTTTTTTTTAATGCTTTCTTTTACCAAAAATATAGACACAATGGTTAAAAAGCCACATGACGCAAAAAATAGTGTTTACAACAAGAGAAAGGATTCATGTGCATGTGTTTCATTCATCAAGAAGTCGTTTGCTGCTTAGAGAAAGTAGCAGGAATGCCGCCATAGAAAAGTCGGCTGAAGTGTTGATACCGAGATTCCACAGACCTTTGTTGCCCAACCAGCTTTAATTCCAATTGACATTGTTGTCATCTCCTCTCATGTGTGAATGGTTGAAGATTAAATCAGAGAATCAAATGGACTAGCTCATGTAAAATGGATTGGCTTCAGGAAACTTTCTCGTTAACCTATGACCTCTGCACTCAAAGAAATTACCCGACAAAAGAAGGCAGAAAAAGTGAATTAATTCACATTTTCATGGAAATTAAATGCAGCAGTGGTTTAATAATTTGTGATGAGGAGTTCATGACCTGCCCTCACAAAGACTTCCTAAATCAGTCCGAGAGCTGTTCATCTGATCGCCTGAAGTGATGGATTATAAAGCTGATTTTTATCCTTTGAGTGAAAAAAAAGTTTTTCAACAAAGTCTAAAAAGGAGCTTGGAGTAAAAGTTTAAATTTTCTTTAGCTAACACTGACAACTACGAAATCAATGATTTTGTCTTTGGTCCAACAATTTTTCTCTGTGGTTGTTGTTTTTTTTAGTGAGTTTTCAGATCTCTAATCGGATTAAAAATCATTTGGATCTGTGATTTAGCACAGATCACTTCTCACGTGTGTGATCATCTTGATCAAAGTTTTTTAAACTAAAGCATTGTTTTTTTGCTTTCTCCTGTATTCAAACATTTTCAGACTGTCATCCTGCTTCCATTCACCTCAAACATTATAATTGAGAAATGTTGATTTGAATCATCTGTCTTTGTGGGGTGGAGGTGAGGGTAAACTTTGCGTAGCTTGGAAAAAGGGGTTGTTGTGCCACATTTTGTCCCACATGTAAACTTCCAGCTGGTGTCCTGGGTCCCAGTAGATCAACCCATTGTGGACTATAGGCCTTGTTTGAAAGGAAAAAAATGGCAAATGAAAAGACATTAAGTTCCACATGTTAGGCACAGGTGTCAGAGTAATAACGCCTATCACAGAGGAAGATGAGGAGGAGGAAGAGCAGGTTTGCGTTCACCGCTGCATAATACAAGCTGTTTCCCGTGGGAAAGTGAGGTTGAAGCGCTGATGTTGGTTCCCACCCGTCCTGCAGCGATGGATGTCTGATTGGACTTCTGTTTGTGCTGCTCGCTGTCAGCTCTAATGGACCCTGAAAGCTGCTTCTGCTCCTCCATTTGTTCTATCCTCCATGAGCTACATCATGCCTGTTTTCTGCTCACAGAAACATTTTCTCAAAGCTCAACCGTCAAGAAGGTTTAAAATCTATGAGAAAAGGTGCAAAGGAAAGTCTCTTGCTGTTCTTCTCCTTCCATCAGATTTCAGTGCTAACCTGCTGCTCCAAGTTGATGTCTTCCTGATTCTTTGATTCTCTGGATTTTTTGTGTCCATTACTTTTAGTGTCTCCGGGATCTGGCTCGACATTTTTATTTCATTTAAAAAAAAAGGTAGTTTTTTGTTTAGGAAGGAACTGAAATGTACACAAAAGACCAATCATGGCTAGAGTTACCTGGTAGGATAAAAAAAATGAACACAAAATCATCTATTTCCTCTTCCATTCATTTATTTTCTGGTCCAGTTTATTATGTTTCATTCTGTGATTAAGCAAATGTCTCAAACAAGAGGTGTGTTGCTCTGGACAACTTGGAGTGACAGACATTCACTCATATCCCCTCCAATAGAGACAAAAAAACCTGTTGACCTAATATGAATAATATTGTTCGTGAGTCAGAATCAAAGTACGTAGTGGAAAAAATTTACACATATGAAACACGTGAAAGAACAAGCACATGCCATACTGAAAGGCTGGTGTTCTAAGCTGGAAACTAAAAATAAAATGAAATGGATAAAAAAAAATATCAGCTGGGAATGATCAAATGAAGACTCTGTTTGCCCTTTTTCCTCTTCTTTTCGTATCTTTTCTGGACTTTTTTCTTCTACCCTTGAGTGAAAGTGCCAGTCCTGATTTTCAGATGACGTAAGGCCAGTTAAGGGACATATTTAAAATGGCCATTGTGGTCATGTTTGAGTGCTTGTGTGTGACACAGTGCTGTGAAGCTGTCATGTGATTTTCAGGTTGGATGAAAAGTGGGATTTCTCAGTCTCTGGATGCTGCAGGGCAACAACCCTTCCAGAGATCCACATAATAAATATCAGTGGGACATCAAAATGAGGCATAACCACATAGTTTTGGTTAGAAAGTTGTGTAGTTTGGAGTCCCATTAGAAGACTGACAGGATCTGTGTTTCCTGAAGTGTTTACGCTGCAGGTAAAGTTCTGATCGTACAGCTGATGTTTGGGATTCTTAACGTTTCCCAGATTCATCCCTGATGGCCGACCTGCCGCAGGTCATGACAGAGTTCTGCCTGCGAGGTTTGACCCGGGAATTACTCACACCTTTCTCTGAGTGTTTACATTCAGAACACACTTCTCCTGTTTTGTCTTGTGTGAAACGTTCAGCCTGACCTGAAACCAGCTCCGGGGCTCGGTCTAATTGCTGGCTGAATAATGAGTTTAGTCTCCAGCTGTTACATCACACCTGCACCGCCTCTCCTTTCAGTGACCATCAGACCAAACATGGTGAAACAGAGCAGACATTTTAGGGTGCAGTAGCTTTGGGAGAATGCACGCTTCTGAACTTCAACTCCCATCATGCATTCTGCCATCTGTTGTCCTTTAATGCCCTAACGTGTCATGCTAAATGCCACGTTTGTCTTGTTTCCCTGACCTTTTTGTCATCTCATTGTAAGACAAGCTAAGATAAACCTGTCCCTTAGGTCACTGGTTACTACACAACCTGAACCCTAAAAACAAGTAGACCCTTCAAATAAAAAAAAAAAACAGGTTAATAAAAAACAAGATCTCAAACAAGATTGTGAAAAATGGCTGCCCATCCTTTCCAGCCAGCTAATGGATACTGTCTTGCCCTTTATAATTGTGCGGAATATTTATTTTCAGAGTTAGATTACATTCTTTAAGTTTTCTGTCTTTTATTTTGAAGGCCGTTTCCTGTGTTTTATTTTGAAGGCTGAACTAGAAACAGGAAGTTGTGAGGAGAAGTCAGCAATTTTGCTTCCGCTAGTGAGTTAGCACAACAGTTAGCTAGCTACCAGTTATCCACCGCCTTTCGTCTATTTTTTCTAATCCCCTTTTGACATCACAGTCTGTAAGTTTGTTTTATATGTTCATAAAGTACAATATTAATGTCTCATTTGTGTGAAAGGACACTTGGAAGTGTGTATTTTGCTACTGCTAGTTTGTATGTTTATTACCGCATGTAGGCCTATTTTCATGGTGATAAGCTACTTTAAACATACTTTTGCACTATATTAAGTGTATATTTTCTTTCTGTTTTACAGTTTTACTCTGTTCTGAAGACATCTTTTTCATACAGTAGTCATTAAAATGGAGCTTGGACGCTACATCTTGACTCTGCGCATGTTTTCCAGAAGGAGTTAGGCTTACTGCTGAGTTTATGTTAGATACGCATAAATGAGAGCAGGAAAGTAAAAAGACTTTTTGTAAAAGGACTTTAGAAGAAAAAAAGGACTGTTACAGTAAAAAGACTGTAACAGTAAAAAGGACTTGAAAAAATAAAGAGACCTTACGCAATCGGATAACAAAATAGGACAGCACGGCACATAATCAAACATGGACGAAGTAAATCAGGAATTCACTCCGGAGCCTACTCAGTATTCTAGACCCAACAATAACTCCCAAGATGGCGGGTCAGTGAAGACTTTCAGAAGCTCCAGTTCCAATCGTTCATCTGTGAGCACCGCAGCAGCTAAAGCCAGAGCAGATGCTGAAGCCGCTCGCGCTCGTGTAGCATTCGCTAAAAAAGAAAAAGCCCTAAAAGCTGAAAAAGCCAAATTGGAAGCTGAAAAAGCCAAATTGGTAGCCGATCTGGAGGCCGATCTGGAAGCTTTACAATATGAAAGAGAGGCTGCAGCCGCTAACGCCAAAGCAGAAGCACTGGAAGCAGCAGCAGATCTAGAGGACGGAGAAACCCGTAGAACGAGAAGCTCCCCTGTTCCAGCCCAAAATACACATGAACGTGTAAGCCATTACGTCGAACAACAAAATGGTCACCTTGACGACAGGCCTGCTCCAGTCTACCGTCAGGACACCCCAGAGCAATGTATTGAGCCCCAGTATAACCCCCCAACACCACACATCTTCAGAGCACAGGACTATGTGGTGATAGATTCCTGGTCAGCATCATCTCAAAGTCCACAAAGGACAGTACCCTCTCACCCCCACCAGATGGCGCTCAACTATCATCCGTCTCCACAACAGCACACTAAAAACCCCACTCAAAGCAGTGTAAAGACAGAGTTTAAACCCAAGTCAAGCTTTCCAAACTACGCGGACACATCCCACACACGTAGAGCAGAATCTTCAGTAATGATGGATATGGCAAAATATTTAGCTCGTAAAGAACTCGTACGCACTGGCCTATCACGTTTTGATGACCGGCCCGAAACATATAGGGCGTGGAAGTCCTCGTTTTTCAACACGATCAGAGACGTGGATCTGTCTGCGAGTGAACAGTTGGATTTGCTCTTGAAGTGGCTGGGAAAAGAATCAAGTGAACACGTCAAACGTCTCAGAGCGGTCAATATAGCCAATCCAGCCGCCGCATTACAAACAGCGTGGGAAAGGCTCGATGATTGCTACGGTGCTCCAGAAGTCATCGAGAGTGCTCTCTTCTCGAAGCTTGATAATTTTCCAAAGATCTCTAATAAAGAAAACTACAAGTTGAGAGAGCTCGGAGATCTACTAAACGAGGTGCTCGCAGCTAAAGAAGATGGATACTTGTCAGGCTTGTCATATCTGGACACCGCACGTGGTATAAAGCCAATTGTGGAGAAGTTGCCATACAGCCTACAGGAAAAGTGGCTCAACCAGGGATCTAAGTACAAAGAAACGTCTCGAGTCAGTTATCCACCATTCTCATATTTCACCTCTTTCGTCTGCTACCAAGCTAAAATAAGGAACGATCCCAGCTTTTCATATTCAGGAAACAACGTTCGTTCAGAACAGGTTGTGCAGAGGCGAGTTAGTCCAAGAGGTGCGGTTTCGGTGCACAAGACCAAGGTGACAAACGACGAAAGTCCAACGGAAGTGCCTTCTAAAGACGATTTAGTCAAGCAGTGCCCTATCCACAAGAAGCCCCACCCCCTAAAGAAATGTCGAGGATTCAGACTTAAGACTCTCGAAGACAGAAAGGCTTATCTAAAAGAACAAGGCATCTGCTTCAAATGTTGTTCATCTTCTTCTCATCTCGCCCGGGATTGCAAAGTCACGGTGAAATGTGATGAGTGTAACAGTGAAAGTCACATATCGGCCCTTCACCCTGGCCCGCCTAAATGGGCGAACAAAGAGTCAAACCCCCCACAAGATAACGGCGGGGAGCAAGAAAAAGAGGCAAATTCAGTAGTCAGTCCTCTCTGTACCGAGGTTTGCGGAGACGCTCTGAAGTCAAAATCTTGCGCGAAGATCTGTCTTGTCAAGGTTTACCCAAAGAACCACCCACATGAAGCAGTGAAAATGTATGCAATGCTCGACGATCAGAGCAACAAGTCTCTAGCCAGGTCGCAGTTTTTCGATGTTTTCAAAATCGAAGCCATCACTTATCCATACACTCTGAGAACGTGTACTGGACTGACCACAACATCTGGCAGAAGAGCAACTGGATTTCAGATTGAAGCAATTAAAGGCGGAATAAGCTTTTCACTCCCAGAACTGATTGAATGTGAGGACTTACCGGACAATCGTGAGGAAATACCAACACCTGAGGCTGCCTTCCACCACCGCCATCTCAAGGATCTCGCCATAGAAATCCCACCTCTGGACAATGATGCTCAGATCCTTCTACTTCTGGGTCGCGACATTCTTCGCGCACATAAAGTGAGACAACAGATAAATGGCCCTGGAGATACACCATTTGCTCAAAGACTTGACCTTGGATGGGTGTTGGTCGGTGATGTGTGTTTGGGAAAAGTCCATAAGCCCACAGTTCACAGCTACAAAACAAACATACTGGGAGATGGCAGACCAACACTTTTTCAGCCATGCACAAGTCACGTCCATCTTAACCAAGTAATCAGTCCAAGCCAAACAAACGGACACAGAAACGGTCGCTTGCACATGGACGCTGACTCCCTCGGGCTCACTGTTTTTGCTAGAACTGCAAATGACGAGAAACGTGCCTTCTCTGTAGAGGACGAACAGTTTATCAAAGTCATGGATGAACAAGTTTTTCAGGATGAATCCAACAGTTGGGTCGCCCCCCTTCTTTTCAAGTCTCCAAGTGACCATGCATCCAGATCCGTTCAAGCCTCTCTGCTCACCAAAACAAACTGGTCCACAGGTCCAGCATTCCTTCACAAGCCTCAAACAGTATGTGATCAGCAACAAACATTTGAGCTTATTGATCCAGAGTCGGACATTGATGTCAGACCGCAAGTGACAAGTTGCGTTACCAGCCACGATGATAAGTCGCTCAATCCGAAGAGATTCGAAAAATTCTCAACTTGGAAGTCATTGCAAAGAGCGGTTGCAAACCTCATCCATGTAGCTCGTTGTTTCAAGTCAACAAACAAAAATGTTATAGATTGTACTGGCTGGCATCAGTGTAGCAAACCTCGCACAGCGGACGAGCTATCTCAAGCAACTTCAGTGATTCTTCTTGCTGTACAAAAGGACTGCTTTAATGAAGAGTTCACTGCCCTCTCAAAAGGAGTTGACGTAAACCAGAAAAGTCCACTGTCAAAACTCAATCCAGTCCTTGGATCAGATGGATTGTTGAGAATCGGAGGCCGGTTGAAGCAAGCTGATCTCTGCGATCAGGAGAAACATCCAGTTGTTTTGCCAGGCAAACATCACGTCTCCACTCTGCTCATAAGCTACTACCATGACAAAGTGGAACATCAAGGCCGTACCTTTACAGAAGGCGCTGTACGAGCTGCCGGCTTCTGGTTGATCAGTAGCAAAAGACGCATAAGTAGCATTCTTCATGGATGTGTTACCTGTCGAAAGCTCCGTGGGAAAAGAGAGAACCAAAAAATGTCGGACCTCCCTCAAGAGCGGCTGAGCACTTCATCTCCCTTCACATACACTGGTGTGGACGTCTTCGGACACTGGCTTGTGACAGCCAGACGGACAAGAGGAGGTGTTGTACAAAACAAGCGCTGGGCCGTTCTCTTCACATGCTTGAGTACACGTGCTGTCCACATAGAGGTAATAGAGTCGATGGACACGTCGTCGTTCATTAACGCCTTGAGGAGATTCTTTGCTATCCGTGGCCCCTCTGAACAGCTTCACTCAGACTGTGGAACCAACTTTGTCGGCGCTTGCAGAGAGTTGGAGTTTCACAAAGTGCTGAAGGGATCAGACGTTCAGAAGTACACAAACAATCAAGGATGTTCATGGCACTTCAACCCACCACACTCCTCACATATGGGTGGTGCGTGGGAACGCATGATCGGAGTCGCAAGGAGGATCTTAGATTCAATGCTCATGCGAATTCACTCGTCAAGCTTGTCCAATGAAGTCCTGTGCACTCTCATGGCAGAAGTGACATCCATCATCAATTCCAGACCCCTGGTTTCTGTATCTTCTGATCCAGAGGTTCCTCAAATACTTACCCCTGCGATGCTTCTCACCCGGAAACAGAGTGTTCCACCTCCATCAGGGAAATTCACCGACAAAGACTTGTTCAAGCAACAGTGGCGTCAAGTACAAAGGCTTGCAGACCAATTCTGGAGTCGTTGGAAACGTGAATATCTGCATACACTACAAGTACGTCATAAATGGCAAACGTCAAGTCCCAACATCGAAGAAGGTGATGTTGTTTTACTGAAAGACACCCAGACATGCCGCAATGAGTGGCCCATGGCTCTTGTGACTAAAACCTTTCCAGGACGCGATGGAAAGGTCCGAAAAATCGAGATTAAAACGACCAAAGATGGATCTACAAAGACATTCCTTCGGCCCGTCACCGAGGTCATTCTTCTTCTGAAATCAAAGGACTGAATGCATGTTTTAGGTTTATATGGCATCTTTACAGACACCAGGCGGGGAGTGTCTTGCCCTTTATAATTGTGCGGAATATTTATTTTCAGAGTTAGATTACATTCTTTAAGTTTTCTGTCTTTTATTTTGAAGGCCGTTTCCTGTGTTTTATTTTGAAGGCTGAACTAGAAACAGGAAGTTGTGAGGAGAAGTCAGCAATTTTGCTTCCGCTAGTGAGTTAGCACAACAGTTAGCTAGCTACCAGTTATCCACCGCCTTTCGTCTATTTTTTCTAATCCCCTTTTGACATCACAGTCTGTAAGTTTGTTTTATATGTTCATAAAGTACAATATTAATGTCTCATTTGTGTGAAAGGACACTTGGAAGTGTGTATTTTGCTACTGCTAGTTTGTATGTTTATTACCGCATGTAGGCCTATTTTCATGGTGATAAGCTACTTTAAACATACTTTTGCACTATATTAAGTGTATATTTTCTTTCTGTTTTACAGTTTTACTCTGTTCTGAAGACATCTTTTTCATACAGTAGTCATTAAAATGGAGCTTGGACGCTACATCTTGACTCTGCGCATGTTTTCCAGAAGGAGTTAGGCTTACTGCTGAGTTTATGTTAGATACGCATAAATGAGAGCAGGAAAGATACAGACTTGCTACCTAAACAAGTTGCCTGTCTGTGGCCCACAAAGAGAAAATGACAACCAATTTGAGCTAACTTATCAGCCAATTGTGAATCTTCTGGTGGTGGGAAAACACACGTTTGCTCAAGGAGGAAATAAATTGTCTTATATATTTTATTTTTATTAATCTTTGAAACATAAAAGTAGAAAAAGCCCAATTTAGCGAAAAAGCTAATGAAGCTAAAAAAAAAAGCTAACGTTAGTCTAAAAGCTATTGAAGCTGAAAAAAGGACCATGTGACTTTTAAAAGATAGAACAACTAAGTTAATCAAAAGACTCACACTTTTTTCTTAATACAATTTAAATAACAGTTAAATAAGAATTCCACAAACTTTCTAGAGGTGCACATCACCAGACAACCAATCCCATGTTTAACAGGAGCTACTTACCTATTCAGTTTTTGATGATTCATCAAGTTTTCATCTTCCATTCCAACTGCTGATTTAAAAATGAAAAAATAAAAAAAAAGCTGGATATCCTCTTCTGTCTTGTCCTCGCTGAGTAGAGACTTTGCTGCTGTCATAATTTAATACAAGATCACATTACCACAAAATGGCTAATATCTGGTGTGCCATTACAAAGAAAGCAGGTGTAAGAGGCTTTAAATGTTCTCCATGTGGATGAGATTGTGCAGACTGATGGAGATAAAATGAGAGTTTTATGGTGGATGTGGGAGGAGAAGCAGTCATTCCAGTTCCAGCAGGAGAAAACTGGAAGATGATCTGCAGCTTCACATCACAAGCTGACTTTTTATTTATGTTGTTAACTTCAAGTTTGCCTGTTGAGGTTAACAGGTCATCTCCGCTATACCCCAGCAGCTAGGCCGAAGTGTCCAGAGAGTGCCTGTCAGAAACTATATGAATAAGACACGGCGGGCAGCCTTGGACTGTCAGACACCACAGAAGAAGAGAATGACTGACGGCAGTAGGTCAATGACAAACCTGTTCAGTCACACCTAGAGGGAGAAATCTTCTTGAATAATTTGGCTCAACCTTTTTAAATCAATAATTTTATAAATAATATGAAGATTACAAACTTTTCTGCAAATTTCTGTTAGATGTCAATACATTTGTATAAGCTGGTTATCTCAGATTGGTCCCCCTGACAGATCTCACTGGGCTGTCATTCAGAAACTGGGTAGGAATAAATATGAAACTAAGACCACTGTTACTTCCAGGCAGGAAATCAGAAGGTCAGTAGAAGCCATGACCTGCTTATCAATGTCCTGACTGATTGATGGTGATGGATTCTCCATCATACCAACTTTGTCTGGATAAGGTCCATTTCCTACATCCCCCAAACATGAACTACGTCATTTTAGATTTAGATGGGCTTCTCCCTTAATAGATCCAGACACCTCCTGTCAAAAAATCTCTTCATCAATCAAAAATTATCTTTTTTTTTTCATCACTGAAAATAAGGGTCAAATGGTAGGGATCTCCAGGCTCTGTTCAGTTTAGCTTTTATTTGTGTCACTTGTGTCTTATCGTGAATTTGGTTTTGTTAAGCCCTTTAAAAAACTGTAACATGTGATTCTGCACTTTACACAATCATAAATTGACGTTAATAGCTTAAAACATACCTCTCTTGTACACTGGATAATCAAATAGATGTTTAAGTGTAGAAGAATGAAAGAAAGAATTTCTATTTGATTGTCATGACAGAAGAAGTAAGGTACCCATCACACAGACATAATGAAATTACACTACACAATAAGAATCCCAACCTAATTAGGATCTTTTTGAATACAGTGTCCACACCTGTAGCCCAAAAGTTGCAACAAAGAAGAAAATTCTGTGTTTGGACAACCTAAACAAATCCAGATTCTGTTTTGAATTACCTCAAACATGGAAAGTCTTTCTTTCTAGGTCCATCTCTGGGCTCTCACTCAGAGATAGAGTGAGGAGCTCTGCCATCCGGGAGGAGTTCGGAGTAGAGCCGTTTCTCCTCTAAGTCGAGACAAGCCAGACGGGGTGGTTCAGGCATCTGATTAGGATGCCTCCCGAGCACCTCACTGGTGGTGTGGTTCGGGCACGTGGGAGGGTGGGAAGAAACCTGAGTACCTGGAGAAAACCCACACATACGCGGGGAGAACATGCAAACTTCACACATAAGGTCAGCGTTCAATGCCACTATGCTAACCACCATGCCACCGTGCTAATCACTGTGCCACCGTGCAGCCCTTAATCAATGTTTTGACTTTTTTTTTAATCCATTGGAAGCACTACCAAATATATCTCAATCAAAAAAAGTTGGAAAAACTAAGAGGAAATGATGTGTTCATTAAAAATAAATTTAGAACAAATGTTAAAAAATTCTGTATTTCTATTAAAGGTGTGGATCTTTGGAATAATTGTGATGATGAACTTAAATTGTGTTTAAATCTTTTATGTTTAAAAAAGAAATTTAAGTTATTATTACTTAAAAAATATGCAAGTCTTGATGGTTAAATTCAAGCTTATATAAAAAGTAAACAATTATGATGTGTTATGATTATGTTATGTGTTACGATTATGTGTTATGATTATGTTATTTGTTATGTGTTATGATGTGTTATGATATTATTATGTTATGTGTTATAACAATTATGATGACTTAGTATTTACTTATGTCTTTTTGCTTTTATGATGACATAAAAAAAAAAAAAAAGGGTCGGCGTAATAAGCGTTTGCTTCAGCCGATACCTTTTCGGTCCTTTGCTGGAATATGGTTGTTTTCTTTATTTCATTGATATGAGGTTGCACTGTGACCGAAATAAATAAATAAATAAAAAAAATAAAACAGTCGATTCTGCTGGATTTCTTTACAAAAAGCAACCCACAGTTGCACTTTTACTTGAAACAATCAGATTTTGTGATGGTCACCCTGGAACATAGAAACAGTTACTGAGGGGCTGATACTGTAGAAGCAGATAGAGTTTGACTGAAGGTCTTGGTGAGAAATGCACAGTCCACCGGTGGCTGTAAAAAATAACAACTGTAGACTTACAGATATCATAACACCACACTCTTAGACCAAGGACTTATGCTTCACCTGTAAGTGTTTCTCTAAGAGTTAAAAACTGTATCAAAGAGTTAGTGTGTCTCTTTCTCTTTTGATAATGAAAGTTTGAGATTTCCCACAGAATGTAAACAAAAATATTTCTGACCTGTTCTTTCACAGATGTTATTTACAAAAAAAAAAAAAAAACCTAGGCATTAGAGAGAAACAAGATTATTGGGGCAGAAAGTCGATTTGAAAAATAAAAAAATAAAAAAATTGTTTTACCCAAAGAGCTGTTAAAAAGCAGCCGTACCAGCAGTAGCCATTTTGGATCATTTAGCCTGGTGATACTCCACATGGCTCCTCTCTAAGCCCTCACCAGCAGGTTAGCGTCGAGTTGCAGCTGTGTGTTGCGTGGGGGGCCTGACCACCTCGAACAGCTGATCTGTGTGTGTGTGTGTTGCAACATTAGTAGGGTTAATCCACATAAATGTTGACAGCCATATTGCTGACGCAGGAAGTTAATAAGACTAACTGATTATTAGCTTCATAACATTCCACCGTCATTGCTACACTGCCTGTCAATCATTGACACAATTAAATTGTTTAATGAATAAATTTGCATTGATAATGAGGAGGTTGCAGGGGAACATCTGGCCGTGGCGGTTTGATGGCGAGCGTTGCATCAGATCCCCATATGGAGGCCGAGTGGAAGGGCTGTTTGATGCTAACTAAATGAAAAGTATCACTCATCGTAATTTGGCTGGTTTGACAGTCAGGAAATCACTTAGTAAGAGCGATTCTGCCCAATTACAGCCCCTACAGCTAATTACTAAAGGAGGAGTCTGTTCACACACCCTGCCAGACAAACACACTCACCTTCCTCCGTCAGCAGGCAGGAAATGCCTCCAGCTTCCTCCTCCATGTCGACAGCTTGAAAATGAAATGCTAATTTTCCCGCTAGCTCGCTGCCGTCACATCTGGTCCAGACACATTCTTCAGTCTTCGTGTACGCATGTTTTCTCACAATTAAAAGGAGCTGCTCACTTAAACGTTTGAAAATACAACGTAATTATGGTGTTGAGGCAAAACTTCAGCGCCATTACGAGAAGCTGCTCAGCTGAAATCATTTCCGGGAGTGAAGATGAATATTCATGCAAACACAAAGAAAAGGTTTTCTAGGTTCACTGAAAAGTTTCAAAAGTTGTTCATTTTGTCCATTCATGTCCTCAAACTTCCCATTCAGAGCAGAAAAAACAACAACACTTCCAGTGTTTTTGAACTGTTGCCGACAAACTTTCTTTCCGAGTAAGTAAGATGTGAAAGAACTTCTACAATGAAGATAAAAGTTCTAAACCCAATACCTGAAACAAGTTTACAATCTCGAGTTTATTGTTGTGCAATGTTTAATGAGAGTACACAAAACAGTCTAGCATAATGAACCAGTCTAGCATAATGAACTTTAGACTTGGTTCTAAAGAACCAAGTGACATTAGGTTGACTGCAATGTTTTGAGATAGACCATAGATTCATCCCAAAGCATGGCTCATATGGACCAAACATACAGTATCTCCAAGGGTAGGTCTGGGCTTTTACTGCATTTGTTGAAGATTGTGTGAAACACGTATTTTAAAGGATAATTATCATAAATGTATACAGTAATAAGATAGCTACATGAGATACAGAAAGTGGAATTGCTCTGTATAGAGGTTTCTAAGATTATGTGATATGTTTTTAAGACTTAAGACCTTCATCAGCATGTTAAACAGTTTTGTCAGCAGTGCTTTGGTACTACCAAACAAATAAAGCTAATTGCAAAAATCTAATCAGGAATGCCTTCTGTCAAAGCGTCCTGCTGTTCCATCTAGCTCTCATGATCTTCGAAGCTCTATGCTTTCATTCCTTTACCCTCTTCTCCTAATCGGGCGATTAATTGACAGCATCTCTCTCACCAACTATACGCCCTACTGGCACACTCAGCCCATCACAGTCTATCAGTACTTTTAAATACCTGCCATTGTCTCTCCCGCTTTGTTTGCCCTCTTTCACCTACACACACCACTAGTATTTAATTGGCTAATTTCTAAGTGCTTTGGCATCCACGTTTCTTTCTGCCTATATGGAGTAGCCCCGGGTTCATTGCCTGTTTATCCTGGAAAGGATCCCTCCTTCATCCGGATCTCCTTGAAGTTTCCACTGCCTCCAATCAGGTGTTTTAGGAGTTTTTCTTCACCGCAAAGGAGAGTCTAAAATGGGATGTACCGGAGCTGGTTAGTTCAGGTAATGCTTGTAGTAGCTACCTTTTGCTCTTCCGTATGGGAACTCCTCTGCAATCTTGTCTCATATCCACTCCCTTGAGTCTCTCCTCATAGAATTATTTTTACTTGTTCTTGTCTTTTTAACTTTTGCCGATATGCTTTTTGCAGTGATATTTGGATCAATCTGAATTCTAGGTGCCATGTTTGAGATTCAGCAAATTTTTAAACTGAACTTTATGTGAAATTTAATAATATAAACATTTCTTCAATCATCAGCCTAACCATTACAGATTGGGATGTGTGCAAATGTGTTTTTTTTTCTTTCATGAATATTTATGTTAAATTGCTCATGCCAGAAAGGTGTGAGGAGTGGATCTTGTTTCCAAATCAGTGTTATTTTCTTGGTCATATAACGATCCGAGTTGTAGTGTACAACATTGGACTGGCTGATTCTGATGGAGCCCAGTTGTTTGGATGAGATTAACAGTTTGGACCTGCAGGGAAATGAATGGGACAAAGATTTGGATGTGTTGAGTCGGGCGGATCAGCAATGAGTCTACTGGGTGTTTCTCAGGCAGCGTGGGCTCAGAGCTACTCTTTGTTCTGCCTGTTTGCTTAACATTTGAATAAAACTCTGGTATCTGCTTGGCTTGGGGAGTGGTCTTGTACTCTCCTGAACCACTCCTCTTCATCAGCTGCTGGGAACTAGCAAACAAGGCCTGGCTGACAGCCATATTGGCCCACTCAGGTTGAGGGACAGTGTATTGCATTGTGTGGCAGTCCGAGGCACGGCACCGGAACGTGGGTGTCAGGAAATCTTTGGATCTCTTAGGGACCTGAACTTTCTCACCCTGTGGTGGAAGTCTGAAAGAGTTTATTCCAATCTCCTCAATGATGAGTCTGTCCAGTTTCTCTTTCTGACTTCATTGATAAGCTGAAGATCTTTCAAAGTTTCTACAAGAAACGTCTGGTGTCTGCAGGTCTCACCCTGCCGGGGTGCGTTCAGATGTTTCAAGTTCCATTTCATGATTAAATAAGAAATGTTATAGATAAATAAATGTGTTTGCAAAACTCTAAGATCATTCAAAGAAAAGTTGTGTTGAAGCAGTAAAACATTGGTAACCAGAAGTAAGATTTTTCCAAAAGACCAGCGCTGGACACCCAACGTAGCAGCAAGAATCCCCAGAACCTTCTTTGTAGAACCAACTCCCAGTCTGGCTTCAGAAAGCAAACACTCTGCCTTTCAGATCAGATGTTGGAAATGCAATTTCAAACATATCTCCTAGTTCTCTTACTCCCCTCTGTGGGAGAGTGTTCTGTTTCAGACCTGATGGATCTTCTGTGTTTCTGCTGAGGGCGTCACCAGAATGAGGTTCCCTGTGTGCTTGATCCACTGTCCATGATGCCCGTATACTGATTTCTTGAATTGAAAATTCTTCATTAATACCTGAAGGGAAATTCAGGTATAGTCTTAGATACATTGCCTGTTCATCTGGGGAACGGGGTCGGGGAGTGGAGGGTGCTTCTTCTTTTTTTGTGCCATCATTGTTTTGTTTTTTGTTTGTTTTTTGCCGAGAAGGAGGAATGTGCAATTTTCCTAAGGGCAGGAATGTGCCATTTTTTTGTTTCAATCTATTTCTGAATGTATACATTTTTTGTTCTTCTTTCACCTCTTTTTATGTTTTTTTAAGGGTTTCACTTCCTCATAGATTGGTCTGATGCAACATGCTTTATTCTTCAGTTTATTATTTTAGTTTTCTGTAAAGATTTATTTATTTAAATGTGGGTGAACCCCACTGATGTAAAAATCCCATGCTACCCACTTTATAGAAATTCTGAAAAAGAAATATGTACCATTTAATTTGTACGGTAGAGCTGGGTTTACTTTCTGGGACCTTATGCTAATAAAAGTCCAGGACTATTTGTTGAGATGCTTTGGCAAAATGAGATGATACTTTCAGAATTATTCAACTGTCCCTAGGAAACGATACACCAGCAGAAATCTCATGGAAGCTTTAGGATCAGCACAGATTCTGATTACCTGCAACCAAACAAGCTCTTTTACTCTGATAAAAAATCTTCAAAGAGTTAATAAGTCTGCTTTCTAATGAACTAAAAAATATGAAACAAGTAATAAGTAGATGTCACAATTCTCCAAATGAATAAATAATTGTTTGATTCATTTGCTTATTTTAATTGAGTCAAAGCAAAAGCTTGACTCTACTGTATTACGTTTTGGGGTTTTTTTTGTTTTTTGTCAAACAGGTTGTACAGTAAAACAAATGTTTTGCCTAGCCAGATGCCTGAACCACCCCATCTGGTTTCTCTCGACCTGGAGGAGGAGCGGCTTGACACTGAGCTTCTCTTGGATGGCAGAGTTCCTAACCTGATCTCTGACTGAAAGGCCAGGCACCCTGCGGGGGAAGGTCATTTTGTCCGCTTGTGTCCGCGATCTTGTGCTTTTGGTCACCACCTACAGCTGGTGACCATAAATGAGGGTAGAATAGTAGATCGACTTTGCCCCCCGAGTGCCACGCTGGTGAGGTGTTTCAGGCACATCCCACCAAAAGGCAGACCCCGGACCCACTGGACAGACTTTGTCTCACAGCTGGCCGGGGAACAACCCAGGATATTTCTGGGTGAGCTGGAGGATGCAGATGGGTTAAGAGAAGCCTGGGATTCCCGTCTGAGCCTGTATCACCTGCAACCCGGCCTCGGATAAGCAGAAGATGACGGAACAGTTTTGCAGTTATTCATAAAATTATTTGAACCTTTTTCAGATTCCCAAATTTGTCTCTTTCTTCTGTCGTTTGTTTGATAAAATGGATTTTTTTTTTCATCTTAATCCCAGTATGTTTTTTCTTCAATTATACATTCATCTTCTGATCCACTTGACCCTTTCAGGGATCCAGAGGGAGACTATTCCTGGTGGGTTACAGGCGAGAGGCAGGGCACACCACTGACAGGTCGCCAGTCAGTTGTGAGGCCCTTCCCCCTGTAATGATAGGGAATGACAAACTTTACATGTACAAAAATCTTATGAAGCCATCATTTTGATTTAATTTGTTTTTAAATAATCTATCAAATTATTATTCTATTAAAAAATAAAAACATTTATTGGACATTAAAACATTTGACTTGTTTTAATTTTATGTCGGACATTTTCTTTCTTGGGATCAAATTAATTCTGTTTTTATCTGACCTTTTTTTTAGGTAAAATAAGACTTTGGAATTTCAGAATATTAATAATAATATGTAATCTGAAGTGTTTTGCTGGTTAAAATTTAGTCTGATCCCCCTCATTTTGACAAAAAACAAGTCAACTACAGGTTGTTTTTTTCTTGGATTTGGACCATCAACTTTCTTCATGTCTCCTGCCCCCTGCTGGCTACATGTGGCTAGCACAAAGACACCATCAATTCACATCCGTGCATCTCCATCCAGTCAAGAGGAGCATCCTGAGCTCCTTTTCTCCAGGAAATATGCAGGCAGCAGGATGAAGATCAAACCAAACACTAATCTCTACATCTCAATTTTATTTACAGATTTTTTAACTGCATTTTTTAAATTTTCTAACAACCCACTCACATCTCCTCTCTTAGCCAACAGCTGCTGCACATCTTTTGTTTTTCCAGCTGTGGAACACATTGAGATACTTAAATGAAAACTGTTTTTATCAAACTCTTTCAATCTGACTTGTAGATTAAAAGGATGTAAACTAATTTCTGCGTCATAAAAACATGTATCCCAAGTATCTGTGCTCTGTCTAAAACACACAATTTTATTTTACATACAGTATCAATAGAACAGAGACCTCAGTGTAAACCACAAATTTATATTTTAAAAGCAAGTTTCATAAATCAGAATGCTGAGAAACAACAAAGTAATTTCAAATTATACTGTAAAAACAAAAAGGTTTTAGATAGAAAAAATTGTAAAGCAGGTTCCTCTTTTCCTCATCTGTACCAGTTATGTATTCCAAAGAATGCACCAGTGAACAAGGCAATAGTATAATATATTTTAGTAAAAATTAAACAAGTCCCATTTGCCTTAAAAAAAGATAAAAGAATACAGTCAGGTTTGTCAAACAAAAGATAGCACTCTCAAAGAAAAGAATTTAAACTCAGTTATTTTGGTTAAATATTTATATATACAGTATATATATATATATACATATGTATATGTATTGTCTCGTCTGAAAAATTAACTATATACAGTATGTACATATTTTTAATCTCTTTTGAATGTTGTGAATTTGTATGGAAATTTTCTGCTTTTTACATCTGCGTAAGGTTTGATGTGTGTGAGGGAAAGTTGTACATTGCGCTTCCTACGAACATCCTAAAATTGAAATATTCATGGTGTAAACTAGAATTGGGCTAAGTTGCTGGATACCAGAAGTTAAATTAGTGTATAACTACCCAACAGGCCTGCTGATTCTTAGTCTGTCAAATAAAAATCAATATATTTTCTGAGAGACACAAACAGCTACTTTAAGTCTAAGGTGTTTAATTTGTTTAAAAATATGTATATATCTGTCATGTGCTTGGTCCTAAAATGCACAAATCCATTTTTTTTTTGTTATGTTAACATATTTACATTTATTTGAAATGTGCAAAAGTATATAAAAACAAATGACATTCTTTAAAATAAAAGCAAAAGTTAAAATCCTCAAAAACTTGTCAAAGGAATGTTTTACTTTCCTGTTTTGTTTCAAAGAAACTTGTCAAAGGAAAAGTATTTCTTCCATTTAAAAATTTCATACTTTAAAATTAACATTCTAGAATCATGACTCAAAAGACATTTTTTTGGAAAAATTTTCATTAACCATAAAAAATACTTTCAGTTGTCCTTGATGAAAAACATGGCAATAAATTAAAGAAACACTGAACGTTCAGTCATAACAAATGTTTAAATCTTACAATAAAGTACCACAATTTTGTACACTATATTTGAATATGGTCAATTTTGTTCCCCAAATTAGTTATTAAAGTGTTTTCATAAGAAAAAAAAACTTGCAAATTCAAACATCTTTTTGCCAAAAAAAATTATCAAAATGAGAAATAAATTTTAAAAAGAGCAAAAATTTTTTTGAAGTGTTCCTTTCTGTTTATAAAAATTCAGTTTAATTTAAATCTGATTAAAAAAAAAAAAAGGATCAACAAGGACATACTCGTGATGATCTCAATAAGGAATCCGGTGGTAGTTTTCTAACTTGGATTAGATTCCACAGTATAATATTATTTATCTGTATTGATAGTGTACTATCAATACTATTATACAGTATATGATGCCCCTTGTTGTCACATTTATACACCACTATCACACAACAAATAGATGGTTTTATTAAGCGTCTATTCGTATAAGCTCCGGGCAGCTTATATTTTGAAGTAAAACTCAAAAATATAAAACTCAAAAAATTTATGTTTTTTGATCGAGTACATTATGAAAACAACAAGTTTTTTATAGGCAGGTGGCCTAGAGAAAGACCAAAGAGGAGGTTCATGGATACAGTGAAGGAAGACATGAAGATGGTTGGCGTGACCGAAGAAGATGCAGCAGATAGGGTTAGATGGAAGAAACTGACTTGCTGTCAGACATTATGCAAACAAACCACAACAAATTTGTCCAAACTCATCTGTAATTACTTGGTTTAACCAATCAAGGTGCTCATTGGACAATTCCTCTGTAAAGCCACACCCAGCAGTACCTCTGGACAGATGTTGAGCATCTTACCAAACATTACCAATATGAATTAAAGCAATGTCCCAATGAGACACTACTAAGCATTGCACACACATGTCTGCATTTGTATCCCACTTTCAAGTTTTTTGTTTCTTTCTCAATCACACACTTAAAGTTTTCAATCCCTGCATTTGTTTTGGACTGATTGTGCTCCGTTAGCTGGTCCCTAAGCTGGTCCAGCCAATGAAAATGTCTTATTCTGACTCTTATCTGACATCTTGTTTCTTTTTCTCCCTCCAGTAATAACTTGCAGTATTTTGCTGACTCAGCCTTAGTGTGTGTTAGAACCAGCTGGTGTGTTTACATATGATCGTTAGTGTGTGAGATGATACGTAAAGCAAAACACAACACGGTGTCCTGGATGAAAAAATTTCACGGTGCTGAAAATAATTTTTACACAGAGGAATAAAGCCTTTAAAAAAAGAGTTGGCTTGATCCAACTCTTCAAACCAAAATGATTCAAACATAAACAATTTTATGTTGTTTTATGCTTCTTAAAAGTAATTTTTCTGGTGCGGGTCTCTCACTTCAGCCAGGTGGCTTCTGTTGGTGCCCACGTCTCCTGGAGGGGTGGACCCCTTTGGTTTTGGCCATTGCAGTCATCGGCAGGCCAACTCCTGATGTTGATCGATCCCCAGTTATTATTTCCTCACAGCATCAGGCCAGATGCTTATTTTATTTTACCATTGACAGTAGATAGCGGTTTAGGGCAAATGGGGGGACTGGAATGCCTGGAGGAGGAGTTGGGGGAAGTGTGGGGTTGTGTGACCGCTGATCTATTTGTGCAGTGTTTTGTGTGTGTGATTTTTTTATGTATATTTGGTTTTCACTTCCTATTTTTTTTAATAATCTCTGTTTTAATTCTGTTAAAGTTTTTATTTTCTGTTTTAGCACTTTGTGTAACTTTGTTTGAAAAGTGCTTCATAAATAAAATTTGATTTGATTCTTAATTCAAATAAAACATGTGTTTATATTACTCATGTCAAGTTTCCAGGGAAGTCTTTATTAATCTACCGCCTCCTTCAAGTGACCGTGTTAATCTGTGATGAGCAAGAAATGACCTGTGAAATCTTTCGATTGCTGCTCCAATTCCCCGATGGTGAGTGAAGTGTTCTCACAGCAGGAGTCTATTAGAGGAACATTTCACACTAAATCCAACAGTTCGATGAACTGGTCGTTTACCACACAAACACACAACACACACATACTGGGTATATTGTGAGAAAAATAGGGTTCAGTTTGTCTCCGTATAAAGAAAACATCTTTAGAATGAGGACGTATAAACAAAATAAGAGCCCCACCATCATGTCACAAAATGATTCATCACTGTTATGTTTTATTAATAACTACAGTCAAATTCTTTCTCATCTCATTTAAAAGTCAAATAAATTGAATGAATTTAAAAGTAAATTCAAACTCTGAAAGATCAAATTTATTTCAGATATAATGTGCTGCAGAAATTTCATTTGATTTTTAAAGACATCTGTGAAGACATTTGGTTGTTTTTGATTGGTTTTGTTTTAAAATTCTTGATTAATAAATCAAGAATTTGCTCCAAAGATGCAAAAAAAAAAAAAAAACTAACATTTCACAATTTTCTTTAAGCAAAACTTAAGGTTGAAAACCGATTCTGTTGTATTTTGCCTATCCGTGGCCGGGTCGTGGGGGCAACAGCTTCAGATGGCAAGCCCAGGCTTCCCTCACCCTGGCTGCATCCTCCAGCTCACCCAGAAGGATCTTGAAGTGTTCTCCGGGCAGTTGTGAGACATAGTCCCTCCAGCAGGTGAGAGCCCTATCTCAGATTCTACTCCCAGTGGGCTGTACCGAAAAAACCTCACCGGCAAGGCACTCAGAAGGCATCCTAAACAGATGCCCAAACCATCCCATCTAGCTTCTCTCGACTCTGAGGAGCAACGGCTGTATTCGGAGCTCCTCTCAGATGGCAGAGCTCCTCACCCTATCTCTGAGAGAGAATCCAGCCCCCCTTAGAGGAAGCTCATTTCGGCCGCTTGTATCCGCGATCTCGTTCTTTCATTCATCCCCGACAGATGGTAACTATAAGTGAGGGTGGGATCACAGATCAACTTGTCGACTTGCTTTTTGGTTCAGCTCTTTCTTTCCTACGACAGACAGATGCAGCATCCTGGTGGTTGGGCTTTTACCAATGGAGCTCGGCTGGGCTCAGCCTGCACAGAAACATTTGCTGCCTTTCCAGTGGACTCAGCACCTGCAGGAAGGACCATTGGGGTTGGGTGAAGGAGGAAATGGGCGGCAGCCGACGACGGGGACCCTGGCGGTCACACCCTTGGCTGCATAGCCTAGTTCTAGATTGAAAACCCAAACATAGAAAAAAATGTAATGATCATTTAATGAAAAACCAAACCAAAGTCTTCTGTCAGGTATCAACTAGTGATCTCAAATCTAATTTTCTGGGATTTGAAAATTGCTCTGACCAGTCATTAGATTTTGTGGGTTCAGAATCACAACCATGAAACAAGTATAGTCCCTGATTTCTGGAAACCCCTAAAACATCTACAATCCATGTTAAGCACTAAATTTTGTAAGGTTTTTAATTTAATCTGGTACATAAAACATGGACATCAGGTAATAAAATCAAATCACCCTGCTTCAGCTTCATAAAACAATTTACTTGGAGACTACGCCTCAAAGGGAGCTTTACTCCAAAGTCTGACTCAGTGTCATAAAAGAAACATCAAGAACATAATTCCTTCCCTCTTAGAGGAACAAATAGGTTTTTAAAAAAGCTTTCAGTTGGTCTGTGAAAAAAAATACTTTCAGATTTATAAACGAGTGGTGATGTTAAAATACTGTATTTTTTTATGTTGTCATTGAAAATTATTTTTATACCTCAATTACAATTTTACTACTTAATCAATTAGTAATGGTAGTACTAGTGGAGGTACTTACACTGATTACCAACTGAAATATTGATATTATTAAAATCATCTCATTGTCACCGATATAGTAGAAGGAGTATGTTTAGAGAAAAAAAGGAAGAGATCAGGATAACTGCTGCTGCTGGACATCAAGAGTTGAGAGATACAGATTTTTATAATTATGGGGTAAGGTTGGTTCAGTGAGTAGGGCAATCGCCCTTTAACCAGAAGGGCTGCCGGTTTGATCCCCCGCCAGGAGTTATGCCAAGGTGTCCTTGAGTAAGACACCGAACTCCCAATTGCTCCTGATGATAGCTCGCACCTTGCCTGGCAGCATCCCCTTCAGGTACGAATGTGTACGTATGAATGTGAGCTACACTGTAAAGCGCTTTGAGTGCCGACACAGATGGAAAAGCGCTGTTTGTCAAGTCTTTTTTTGGGTTTTCGACTATCAAGTCTTCTTTAG
Organism: Neostethus bicornis; assembly: GCA_902685375.1. Lineage (NCBI taxonomy): Eukaryota > Metazoa > Chordata > Actinopteri > Atheriniformes > Phallostethidae > Neostethus > Neostethus bicornis. The sequence continues at coordinate 3,345,604 of CACRXE010000076.1, read as the reverse complement.
TTTTTGACTGTGAGTATTTTTACACTGTCAAATCATTTTACACGTGAATGCTGGTTGACTTGAAAAACCCGGACAACAGATGGACACAGATCCGGTATACGACTCTACTACTAACTTATCTACAAATAAGTAGAGTCCATATAATTATGTTTTTAATCTCTAGGTTTTGATACAAGTGATAAAGGTGATTCAAAATGTAATGGCAAAGAAATGTCTTTATAATCACGCAAACAGAACTGACTTTTTAAACTGAAATTGACATTTCATTCAGTTTTCAGCTCAAATGTGCAAGTGATCATCTAGATCAGTAAGCTTGGACACAACACCTCCAAAAAAGAAAAAAATTTGAAACTGAATCAACTTTAGTTCAACTTAATTAAAAACAAAAAACTTGCAAACGTATTGATGTGCAGCACTACTTTAGCTATTAGTGCTTTTAGACTTTTTTAATCCTAGACGATCCCGTGGGTCAACAAATTACAAGCTCCCTTGTTTGGACTACATTAAAGATCAAGCTGACCAAAGATTACTTTTCCTTTAAATTTTCAATCTGAACTCAATACTGATTGTAAATCATCGGGAAAACCTCTCTTTCTTCACTGATTTTAGTTCAAATTGACTAAATTTCTCTTTGTTTTTTGTTTTCGTATCATACCTCACTGTGTTTTTATCCAGTGACTTTCTGTGAATTTGACTGATTTTTGATCCATTGAAATGTTTTGAAATGTTTATTGAGCTTGGCCGGCTTCTCAATAAACTCATTAAGTTTTATTTTAGCGTAATTTTAGCTCTGTATACATAGCTGTTTGTATATTTGGATTGTGATTTTTTAATAATTAGATCAATTTTATCTAAAAAAATTTCACAACAGTGATATAAATATCAATGACGTAACATTATGTAACTAACAAATCAGAGGAGAGGAAAGTAAAGTTTTTCTGGCCCTGCGTAAATTTCTAAATCTGTAAAAACTTCTCAATCATATTCCCAGAAGCGACATCACATTTTAATTCAGCCATTGTCATCAATAAAGTATGTAAGAATGTTAATAAAAGTCATCTCCAAGCGTCAAATTAGTTCAGTTTCTAACTCAAGTGAGTTATGTACACACAAAGCTGGGAAAACGTTACATAATTCCAAAAAGTTATAAAGGCAACAATCCAACAACGCTACCCCACTCGGTTTTAATTAAATGTAATAATAACCAGAAGAAAACAGTTGGTTTCAATTTAGCACCAGCATAGAATTCTCCATAAACATGTTCTCAAATCCTTTCGGTTTTGTAAAGGAAGACACAAAAAGGAAGGAATACAGATAGGGACTGAGAAGAAAGTGAAAAGTTTCAGAGGGAAACAAACTTAGTTCCACTGTTTGCAGAAGAAAGCTCAAAAACAAAGATCAGGTACCCCACCTCACAGGATAATAAACCTGAGTTAACCTCTCCTTCAAAACCCAAATGCTCAGTGTGCACCTTTAAAACTTTTTTAGTTTCTTTTAAATTTCTCTGTCAATGGTCCCTGTTTAGACTCTGTCCCTTTTTTGAGTCCTACTGGGTCTAGAAATCCAGAAATCCACAAGTCTCCACTCTGTTGTGTTCTTTGATCTGTGATGATGGAACTAAAACCAGAACCAGGTCTGAAGCTTTAACATCCCTCTGATAAGGACTCAAAGACCTGAAACCAAAATAATCTTCAAGGATGTTCACACAGACAGTTGTTGATCATTTTAATGCAGATCACACACGCGCTGAGAGTGTGTGCTGTGTGAGCAGGGGAGGTGTTTTGGAAGAGGCAGGGGAGGTGTTGGGGGTAAAGTGGAGGAGAAACTGCCTCTTGTCTTTTCCAGTTTGGGGCTTCCAGATGGGAAGTCATTTTTTATTCGTCTTGCGGCGTCTCTTCACATCTGTCGACGCAGATGTTTAATGAATATAGAAGCAGCCGAGCTGTCGCCTCATTAATACTGCAGCGGCGTGGGGAGCCTGGCCGGCTACAGGGGCCCACCGTGCCGCTGCATCACCGGGGCCCGGCAGAAGCAGCTGGCACCCCCCAGGAAGGAAGCTCTGCATGTGTGTGTGCATGTGAGTGTGCAAGTGACTGTATGTCACTGACGCTATTCACTGGGATTAATTGAAGCGATTAATTTGACTCCTCCCTTTTATACGGAATCAAACAGGTGAACAAGCTCCACCTTCTCTTTGCATGGTGATTGTCAGGTCTCTATTAAACCACCAAATCCCAATCATTGGTGAATCCACTGACAATCCGCTTGTTGTTACCATCAAAACAATGGCTGCAACAGACCGTCACACACCTAACTTCCTCTTTGGGCAAATGTAGGTTTAAAAGTGTTGCATTTTAAAATGTAGATGATGTAGATGATTTCTTTTAGTCTGCTCTTTATTTACAGCTTGCTTTTTTCCAGAACTGATCCAGCTTGGATCAGGTCATTTCATAACTATGCTGGTGAAATAGATCATTGTTGCCTCCCGATGGGGTTTTGTTCATTATTATGGTTTGTTCATAACATTCAGTTTGAGCTTTCCAGGAGAATCTTTGTCCATTTCTGCTGAATTCCAGATTCAGCTTAATTCAACTTAATGAAGCTCCAAACATCTTCTGCCTGATTTTTTTTTCATAATGAAGTCTGACTTTACACTCCAGAATTTCTGACATCCTCCTTTGCTTCAGTGGCACCTCCATTCTGCATCTCCTTCCACACATATTGAATGATGTTCTTGGTCTCTGATGGTGTCCACCATGCCCATTGATGATGTTCTTCATGGATAAAGTCGAACTCCTGCATGGTGAAATATTGTGCTTCAGTTTTTACTCGTAGTACCCTTTTTCCTTCTCCCTGTTCTATTTACATTCCTTCTCAGAAAACTTTGCTGAATGAAAATGATCCAGGTTCTCTTTGTTCAGTTTATAGAAAAGCACATCAATGCAGGGTGTTGTTCGGCCTCTGAGAGATTAGTGTCGTGATGTGGATTTAAAAACCCCAAACAAAAAAAATATTAAAACTGCTTTTATCATCCACTTCTCATCATCCTTTTCCTTCCTCCTTTTTCTTCCACTTCTTCTGCACCTTTTTTAAAATGTTTCCATTAAAAGGCTCATTTCCTCTCATCTTTTTTAATGTTTCTGCAGTTCAGATGAAATGACTGTGAAGGTCGTCGGGCAGAAATCTGGACCGTACTCCACCCCGCACCTCTCTAATACTCCACCCCCCAACATGCTCAGGGTAAGGACCATTACCTGAGTCCCATTAAACCATTAAAAGTGAGGCTTTGTCCCAGACCCTCATAAAGAAGCCTCAGCTGCTCAGTGACACCTTCACAGGTGAAATTCACATTTTATGAAACTAGTTTCAGTTGAGGTAAAAGTAAACGGGTAGTTAACTTAATTTCCTCTCTTTCCCTCCGTTACTGCACCTGTCAGGCCGAGCGGAGGACAGAACTAATGAGCAGCCAGTCTGCACCAGCAGCAATGTTAACTTCTATGCTTTGTTTTCAGAGCGTAGTATGTATCAAAACTGGGTAATTTAGGAATGATTTATCCCACACACGTGCACATCTGTCTACAATGTAAAGAATGTAATCTTTTATATAGAAAACTTATCATTGATCTATTTTAACTGAAATGGACAAAAACTATGGATGAAAAACAACCCAAAGTGCTTCTCAGCTATAAAACACATTTACAAAATCAAATCATAAGACAAGAAAATGGTACAGTTAAAAAGATTTGACTATTTTTAAGATGTATTTAAAACAAGGTTGCATTGCAACTATGTGATTACGTTGGATTTCTGATTGTTTTCTGTGTGTTTGTCAAGTTACAACACTCACATGACTACCAATCTTGTTCATGACTGATCTTTTGTTTCATATAAAACTTTAAAAAGCGACATTGACAGAAATGGATGAAAATCCAACAAAGATTTTAAAACTTTGAATCACAAAAACCAAGCAAAAGCTCACAGATTGTAACTCAAATTCACAAATTCCATAGCTAATAAGCAAATAGAAAATTATTTTTTATAAGATATACTTATTCAAGATGCTGCTTTTGGAGGGCATTATGTGATGATTGTCAACACAGAAATGCACACACAAAGAATCATTTATACACAGCCTTGAAATTAACCGAATGTCTCAGAAATAATACACATACCATTATTCCCTGATGGGTATGGGATTCTCCTAGAAGCATCAGAGTATAGGGATATCAGTGACTGGCAAATGTGCAAATCTTTCACAAAAATTTAAATGAAGCCACCAGTTTACCCTGAAGGGAAATGCCGAAAGAAGAAGAAGTCATGTGTCATGACTCTTCAAAAACACCAAAATTTAATAACATAGATAATCTTTACATGTAGAAATACAGTATGTAGATTATGTTTAAACGGCTGAACTACCTGAAACATGTACATGTCAAAATGAAACGCCAAGTCCACAAAATTGCTGTTAACACTTTTCACTTTACAGCAAATTTGTTTGAAGCATTGATTAAAGTTGACAAATCACGACATAACGAGATCTGTAGTGGCAAATATTTCATAGACCTTCTCAGGTTGAGTTGTGACCCCAAAGATGTAAACTTCCCTCACCACATGGATAGGTCGATCATTGGAATTTTCAATGTCAATATTTGTCAAAGAAATTCTTGGTAGGAAATTTTATCTCTGGTTACAATAAAAAATTGTACACACACACAAAAAATTCACAGAATCCACACTTAAAGTTTAATTGAGAACAATTGTAAGTTACCCAAAAAGTGTCTCTAGGTTTTTTACCTGAAAAGTAGGAATTTCCTCGGAATAAAAGATAAATTTCAAGTTATATCAATTTACCTGAGATTTTGTGATTTTTTTTTTTTTTTTAATGTACTTCATTAATCCCTGACCAGGAAATTTGTGTGCTGTGCTACACTGCAGCAGGCTGCCACCCATAACGGCACCAATGGTGGGAGAAACAGGGGGTTAGGTGTGTTCTCCATGGACCCTAGACATTAACTCAGTGGGATGCTAAGCTGCGAACTTCCGGTTAACTTCTAGTCCGCAGGCGAACTCTCTAACCACCGTCTCCCCCTAAGATTGGATGAGATTGGAATTAGTATCAGAACGATATTGATATGGTCAAATATTGTCCATACTGATAAATATTTGATCACATTAAATAATAAAAATATATTATCAAATAATAAAAAAATATATATTTTGTGGATCACAGTTTTTTTTCAACAAGGCTTTCATCATAAGCTGGGTGTCAAGCTTTTGAACATTCCCATCTAAGTTCAACCTGACTCAGATCGCAAAGTCTAGTTACTAGTTAGTCTAGTTACAGTTTCCCTTCTTTGTTCACAAATTTCCAATGTGTGGGATCAATAACATAATTCAGATTCTGATTATTGTGAAGGATATTATATCTCAATCAAATCTATTGATTGAGAAATCAAACCATTGTCAAGTATTGTGGTTTTATGTCTTTATTCTGTTATCACTGTTACATCAAAAAGGTAATCATCTTTATATGAGTTGAAAAAGCCATGGCTCATAAACTTTATGTAAAAATTTGCTCCTCTTATTTAGCTGAGGGACTTTAGGGCATCTGATGACCCCAGCAGGGCTCTTTGTTGACCTCTGATCTCATGAAAACTTCAACTGTTTGGTTCTGAGGTCCAGATTCAAGCAGCTGAGTTTGTTGCTCGTTCTGGGCCAAAAGAGAGCTGTCACATATTTCACCGCATGTACACTCATTAAAGAGGAAAGCGCGCAGAGCAGTAATTGTTTTAATTTATTTGTTTATGGTGCAGACAGAGGGGACGGGCGCATGGCACTCTGCAGCTTTATTGGCAACATATGGAAGACATTTATCACCATTTGCAGCGATGGGCCGAAATGATTTTATTAACTCATTTGTAACTTTACACTTTTTTAATCAAACACATGCTGCGTGCGCTAATGCTCTGATAATGCTCCGGGGCTTTGTAAAGAGAGACACAGCCGGAGGGAAATAAAACAGGGAGGAAGGAGGGAAGAAATAAAGGAGTGGAGGTCTGGGAGCAGGGAAATGAATGGAGGCGGAGACTTGAATCTGTTCAAAACTCTTACTTGAACTTGATGAAATCTTTTCTCTTCGCTGCTCTCTAGGTGTAAGGCTCCATGGTGACTCTGTCCCATGTCACCAGCACTGAGATGTATGAGCAGGCCAGGTTCTGCACCTCAGTTCCTCCAATTCAGTTCACAGTGAAGCAAAATTGAAAGAACTTTTAGAATTTTAGAACGGCACCTCTGAATCCTGAAAGTCCGGATGAGCAGAAACCAAAACATTACAACCTGTGTCCACTGAAAGCTCAGGGATCTGCTCAGTTTGTATTTTTAGGGCTTAATTAAATTGTTTAAAAAGTGAAAGATGCCATGCTCTCCGCCCCTTCTGGCACTTTATGCTAATTGCCTCTCCCTCATGTTTTCACGTGTTTTATTTCACTCTTTGTTATCTGAATCCTGGTCCCCTTCGCTCCTGTGTCAAGTCACCTGTTGCTACAACCCAAGCTTGCGGAGGACCCAAGCCTGCCCAGATTGCACCTCCCCACCCTTATTCAGTCGTCCCTTCTGTCTTCAATAAAACTAGTTGTATATGTAGGTCCTACGTCTCAAATATTTGAAGGATCTTGTTCGATTATTGTGAAGCATATTTTGCAATAAAAGAAAACTGACACCTACAGGTTTTTAATTATATATTTTTTCACATCACATCTTTGATTTTAAGTGTCAGGTGGTGACAGAGACTGTTCCAGCTGTAAAGCAGGTGAGAGGCAGGGTGTATCTTGTACAGGCCACCAGTCTGTCACAGGGCCACATAAAGACAGACAACCAATCACATGCACAATAACTGTATGTTTGGTTTTAGGGCTTAGCGTGGTTGCTGCTACAACAGTCTACCAGAGAGTAGTTCAAAGGTCACTTTCTAACTTCTAATGAGACACAACAGCAAACGTGGAAGTCCAAAAAGCGTTGTTCCAGCAAAAATATATAATTGGGGAAAAATTATGATTTTACCAAATGTTTTCAGTCTTTTCTCAACCTCTTAAGAAAAGTTTAGATGTGCCAGGTGGTTCAAATAAGGCTAATTCCTGAAGATTCTTACTGCATCCTCCAAGAAAGAGACGCTCACTCTGGAAAGTTTTTAAACTAATGAAGACATGAGGCAGCAGAAGAAGGAAAGATGTGATGTTCTTTACATCCTCAGGCTTAGTTAACGTCTGCTGTTCGCAGACTTCCAGTCACTCCGCTTATGTCTGCAGTGATGTGATGCAACATGAAGACACAACATTTCAAAACAAATCTGCCATTTTAAGCACCATCTGGCCCTCTTCTTCCTCCTACTCCTTTTTCTCCTCCTCTTTTGTCGTAACTGACACAACTGAACATGTCATCTGCCAGCTCCTCTGTCACCTTCTCCCATTAACCAGTTTCTTGCAGCACCTCCCGCTCTCACATCTCCTGAATAAAACAAACGGGTGGCGTTTTCCCATCCCGCGGAGACTCGACCACAAACATCTGGATGCAAACAAGAGTCTAACAAACATGCAGCCGACCCCTGCATAAAAGAAGGAAGCCAAGATTCAGTGGGAACGGTCGACGTGCTGCGACAGAGCGATGTGACACTGCAGCACCGTCAGCTCCCATTAAGGCCCTAAAGAGTAGGACATCAAACCAGGAGGAAGAGGAGCGAGGAGCGGGATCATCACAGTTTAATAGGACATGTGGCGTTTCCTCCTCCACTCAGGCCCAAACTGTAATCCACCATTCTGACCAGCTGTCCACAGACTAATGGACTGAGCGACACCATCATCCTCCTCTTCAGCATCACTCTGTCCTTAAAATCCTCAAACAGGAGAGTTGTGTGCAGATAGTGACTCTGCATTTCTGATGGAAAACAATTAACAAAGTTTGTTGACGTTAGATTTTGTTTTTAAATGTAATTTTAGTCACATACAAAATGTGTTAGTGGTAATAATGAGGCTGAAAATGACAGAAAACAGTCCAGTGATGGAACTTTTTGCAACAAGTAACTGGCAAAGAGCAGGGTATGCCCTGAACAGGTCACCAGCCACTTGCAACCAGTCGTGTGCAAACACACTGAAAGCAGCAATTTACTATCACCAGTCATCCTAACCTGCAACATTTTCAAGTTCCCAGTTTTAAGTTTTCTGTAACTCTGCACAGAAAAAAAGAGTCTAAAGATAAAAATATTGAAATGATCTCAAGTAAATGCCCAGACAATTTCTTTGTCTGATGCTCTGTAATTAAAAGCTGTTTCAGAACCTGGTGGTCCTTCAACCCCAAGTTCACAGACTCATGACTAAAATACAAGTGGTGTGAACACACTGTCTGGTACAATGATCTTGAGATCCAACCATTTGTTCTTCTGTGTTCTCTATTCATCAAGGAGACACAGAGGCCTCCACAGCACAGTGGTCCTCTAGTCAGGATGCTTTGAATAGTGCTACAGAAAGTAATGAATATTGGTAGGAAGGCTCTTACCATTTCCTCAAGATGCTGAGTACTTCATGATGACACAATGTTCACAATGACCGTGATCTCCAGCTCTCACTGAACCGATCTGCTGCTGAGTGTGAAGCGGCCAGGATGGGAATCAGCACTTCCAAATCAGAGACCATTGACCTCGCCGGAAAAGGGTGGAATACTCCTCAGCTGCATGAGGATGCTGAAGATGTTGTTCATGGGTCTTCTTTTTGATTGGTTTTTGATAAAATGTTGCAACTAAGCTTTTTTTACCAGCATATTTTTAATTCTCTGTCATCTATTGAAAAGAAAAACATATGCAGATGACATTAAACTGTTTTAGTGATGTTTCGAGTCTACAGTTCAGGAGAGGGTAAGGAGTTCAGCCCTTTATCTTTCCTGTCCCTGTCATTCTGTTCTGGCTTGGAGTGATGGACATTGGTTTTCCTGACATGAAGCCAAATGCTCCATTTTTCTCTGAGTGAGATCTCTGCTGCTGCTGCCAGGACTACCCAACCAGTAATGGATGTCTGCTGAAGATGTTTCTGCTTCCTGTCACCGCAGAACAAGCCATATCCGGACCCCCGCTTGGTGCCACTCAATTGTGCAATCATATCTAATTAAGTAAAACGGAGTTTGGTTTGGGGCCCAGCTGAACTCCTGCGGCAGTTTTGAGAGCTCTGTGTTAAAGCTTTCGTATATTTGTGCTGGCACAGTAAATCACTGAGCGAACAGAGCATGCTAATCCATAACGCTGCAGCTGGAGACCAGTAATTTACTGACTTCATCACAGGAAGCAGCAGGAGGCTGCAGTTCCTCCACAGAAGGTGTGGGAAAGGTGGAAAATGTTCGAACGTTAGCAGAAACATGGAGCTGAAACATTCCTGCAGCTTAATGGTGCTCAACTATTTCCTGCTTCGTTCTCCCAGAAGACTACTGATTATTAAGTTTCAACATTTCACTCATTAAATAACGCGAACCGACAGCGAGAGCAGATTAAAAAAAAACTACATTACCCATAAGACTTAGAGCACCCACCTGTCAGACACATTAAACATACAGTAGATGTTCTAATGCTAGTATCTAAAGATTTGACCCCAGAGTCCTGATAAAAGGGTTGTTTGGTTTGGGAACTTTTGGAGTTGTTGGTAAAGATTAGCCAGGAAGATGATTTTGAAAAAATATAACTCTAAGCTGCCACATGAAGTTGTTGAGGAAGTGATCCTTGTGACAGATGGGGGATTACAGAGAAAGCATCAACACCTCAAAAAAAAAAAAAAAAAAACAGATTCACTATCAGTAATCATTTTTTTTTCTCTCTAATGTCAGAGGGAAAATTTTCAAATTGCCCGGAGGGGCTGGCTGCACAGAAAAATTAAAAAACGGACCATGACAAATAGTCACAATAACAGTGATGCTCTCACATATATATGCATGCTCTTGAATGTATGAGATGGATGATGAAGAGCAGAGACCTGAACAGCTTTCCAAAAGTCAATAATGATCTGTTTTATTTGAAACAATAACATGCAATGTGACACATCAGACTGTCTATTATTTATTATTTTTCCTGCTTGCTTGATAAACTGAGGCCTCTGCCGATGAAGCCCAGTATTGGATCAAGCAATTGAGAAAATGGATGGATTTGATGATCCAAACATTTTCTGTGGATCATTACATTTCATTTGTTGATGTCAGTGGGTAGAAAGGTCAGGCTATGATCTGATGAGTCATACGTTCTGTACGACCTGTTTTCTTTTTTGATTTTTTTTTAATTATTATTTGTGTACAGATTATGGTGGTAAGGAAAAAATTGATGACCCATAAAAAAAACTTTAAATCAAACAAAAACGCAAATTGTTGGTTTTTATATTTAAGCAATTAGTAAGCTGACATGGTTTTGTTTTTTTTGGTTTTTTTTGTTTGTTTTTTGCGGGGCTTGAAACACTGGTCTTTCTGTGTAGAGTTTGATTGTTCTCTCATATATGCATGGGCTTTCTCCAGGTGCTCCAGTTTCATCACACCCTCCAAAACATGCATGTTAGTTTAACTGGCCACTATGAAATGGCCCTAGGAACGAGTTTGTGTGGATGAATGTTTGTATGTGGCGACGCAACAGACTGGCGACCTGTTCAGGGTGCACCCCAGCTCTCGCCTGAAATCAGCCGGGAAAAGTTCCGGCACCCTTCATGGTCCTATTAGGGAAAAGCGTTTCAGAAATCAAAACGAAACGTGCTTCATAGGTTTCTTCCAACAGCAGAAACATGTTTGGTCAAAGCTAGTTAATAGTAGTATGGGTGTGTCAATAGAAACAGATTTACTGGTGTTTAACAATTCTTCCCTGACTCACATCAGTTTTTATAACCCCCAAAATCTATTAACAAAAAGAGGAAGATAGATAGTTTCCTGTCTTTCTATAGCTAAGCTTCAAGACTGTTCAAAGTTGACCACCATCCTGCAGTTTCCCTGCTCATATGATTCAGATAAAGTGGATCCATCATTCTCCAATTTCTCCAATTCTCCAATTTGACTCTGCAAATACGCTTACATCCTGCATGACTATCTCTCTAGAGAGTATCCCCGTTTTCGATAAATGAGCCAGATTATTCCTTTTGTAGATTCTTGATACTCACTTTGTTGTTTATTGTTCATCTATTTTTATCTCTGGCTTTATTCTGACCTGCTTCCTGCACATCATAATGAGGACAGGTGTAGCGCTCTGACAGCTTCTCGCTGCTTCCACTTCTTCTACAGCTTGTTGCACTAATTCAGATGTCTATCATCTTCACCTCGCAGCATAGTTTACTATGATATTATCTTCTTCACCGCAGGGACCAACATGCTGTAATCGCTGCCTCCGAATAATTTGTTTTCCTGCACGGCTCCCTCGCTTCCAACCTCCTGTCCAGTCCTGAATTTATGATCCTGCAGCAGGTTGTAGCAGCAACCCACAGATCTCTAAGGCTTCCGTCTTCTGATTAAAGAGCTTTCTGAGAGTCATCATCAGTATGAAGGAGCTGTTTATGATCTGTAAAACAGAGTTCATGAAGGAGGAGCTCATAGTTTTAGATTTGATAAAAAAAACTTTCAGTAGTCTGTATTTCTCAGTATGATCATGTAAGACTGTTTCAAGCATAACATTTTAATGAAGACCAACTCAAGTTCCCACATGGTTTCCTGTGGTATTTTTTTTCATCATTTCGAGGTAAAATTTAGTCATCATTCAACTTTAAATACGTACGGATTCAGTTGTGTTTTTCAGGACTGGTTGAAGAAGTTTTTCTTCTTTGCTGTATGTCAGTGATTAACAAAGTGTATAAAAAGCGGGGATCATGGAGTTATTCTCAAATTCTAGAGTTTTTAAACCATAAAAAAAGAGGTTCAAAAATGTTTTGTCAGTTTCACCATTTCAAAACCTGAAATGGTTTACCTGGACTTAAAAAAATTAGTATTATTGCAAATTCACAAACATTGAGTATTTTAAAAAATACATGATGTAACACATACGTGATGCACCATAACCAAACTTTTCTTGTCTTAAAGCTTCTTAAAGCAACAAAAAGATAATACAAACTACCTGGAATCCAAACTGCAACATAGAATAATCTATTCTCTCCTGTGTGCCAACATGTTTGTCTTACCCATGTTCACATTTTCAAAGATGTGAACATGGGTAAGACAAACAGCAAAATTTAAGGGGTAGTGTGATCGCAGTTAAAAAAAATCCATTTTTCTCTGTGAGCATTGAAGGTGTCTCTGAGAGCTCTGAGTTTTTGTGTCAGGCCATTTTAGTCGTCTCCTCCTCCATCTGTCTGGTTACCGACTCATCATGCACAAATCAGAGTGTGTATCCCCATTACACTTTAATGTGTGTTCTCTTTTATATCTCTTTGTAATCTGGTACGGTTGTGTCTTGCCTCATTAAAGGTTTGTCTTGCTACCTGCATGAGAACCTCTTTCAGATCAAAGTAATGAGGGGAAAATTACATGACTGTTTACCATCCTGTTTTAAAACTAGTTCCTCTTTCGAAGATCAGTGAAACATTTACTCTTTTCATCACAACCCTCAGAAACAACATGAAGAGCGTCCTATTTTTTCTTAGTTGTAAACTCGACAGTGAAATGTCCCATCTTTTAGATAATGTCTGTTCTTATGCGTCAACAACACGGCACCGTAGGGAACATGAAAAATTTAATTCTAAAAGCCTTGTCCACATAGCAAAGAGAAGGAAGCCTGAAGACAATTCCTCTTCCGAGTAGAAGCTTTGTAGTTTGGAGAAACAGAAACAGCTGTTTGAATAACTGATAACGACAGATACGTACGTACAAACATCTTAAAAATTTTTTACAGTTTTTTGGTTGGTTTTTTGTTCTGAAATTTTTATAAACAGATGAGTAACCATGGAAATCCTATTTCATTGTACCTGATCACACACATCAGACCATGCCTGTAATTCTGGATCACACACCTGCTTCAGACACATTTTATCACACATCTGGATCAGACAAGCCTGGATCAAACACATCTGGATCACAAGTGACCATTCCAGATTTTTTTTTTTTAATCAAACACATCTGAATCAGCCGTATTCCTCATTTCGATGTTATGCAACAAAATGTTTTTTAAGAAAAGCAACTGAACAGGATTGTGGTAGAAAATAATTATTTTCCACCAATCTTGTTCATTTTTCTTCATGTACAGGTATGTCCGACATTCTCATGTATGTAGAACTCGTGTATGTAGCATCAACCTGTCCTGGTGTGGTTTTCAATGGAGCTAGAGGATGTTTAATTAAATATTTGTTTTGTTTAATTATTCATTAGCCATTTCTGCTTCCAGAGAAAAACATCCAATACTTGGATCTCCTGCAAAACTGTCTCCATGTTTCTCTGTTGGTCTTCGTTCGTAGTTCTGCATCTTACTGACGTCCAAAGGTAAAGTGTGGAGTCCACAGCAGCACATACTGGTCACCTCATGAGAGGGCTCATGCAGTTCAAGTGGGACAAAGGTGATGGATGTTGAACACAAAGAACAAATTTCAAATTTACTTCAAAATGGACATTGCTAAAAAAGTTTTCCCTGTAGTGTTATGGTTCGGCTCTTGTCCATACTTCAGTCTGGACTCTACTCTAGGTGTTAGACCGGATTGTGCTCTTAATTTCACTTCAAATTCAAAGTCAGATTATAAACAAAAGTTTAGACTAGCTTGTTGTTTAGCCTTTTATTTAATTTGCATTTTGAATTTCAATCTAAACTTTGCTGTTTTTTGAGATTCTGGTATAGACTTGACATCCAGGTTTTACTGTTGATTCACAATTGGTCCACAGTCCAGGTTTCACCCTGAATTTTAGTTTATATCGCATTCTAAATTACTCCCAAGACTTAAAACTTGAGATTCTTGTCTAAATTTAGTCTGTGTTCAAGATTGTATTGTGTTCAAGCCATCAAATTAGATTTTACTTCTAATTTCCATCTAGATTTCATTCTACACTTCGTTCTTGACTCTTGTGAAGGCTTTATCAAGAGTACAGTCCAAACTTCAAATCAAGCTCCAGTCTGGATACTGGATCAAATTCCAGTACATGTTTTAGCCTAGATTTCAGTCTCAATTCATTGTGCTGCATTTTCCCCTTTTTTTTTTTTTAAAGCTTCCGCATTGTTTTAAAAATTTGGACTTTTTTTTCATCCAATGTTTTGAATTTTGGATTTTCTTAAACTCTTGACATTGTAGAATCATCATTCATACATTAACATTTCTGTCTTCATATTGGTGGTATCCACCGTGACTGAAGCCCAACATGCTGCTATGATCTAGCTAAATGAATTGGATGAAATGAGTGTGTGTTCACCCCGAGGCCTCTTGCTTTATTTGGTCTGTAGAGGCTGACTCACCTCACAACAACTACCCAACAAGAAGCAAATGAACAAGCTAGCAGCTCTTCTCCCAATCTGTCCTGCTGCTTAGCCACAATGAGGTGGGACTCAGCACCACCCTCTCTCTGCCGCATTCAGTATTTCAGACGATCCAACGGGGATTGCAGCTAATTACCTCGCCAACGATCCCTGCGCCGAGCTGACCTGCGCCGGCAGGAGAGGCAGCATTAACATGCTATGATGCAAATGAAATGTGTCCCTGTGCCTCTTTGCAGCTCGGCTTATCAAAAAATGATGACCCGCGGCTAATGATCAGCGAGTGAGGCCCTCGCCAGGGGAAGGGCCATTGTTCTGTTGGAGGTTTTTACATTAAAGATGGATGTCAGAGAGAAGTGTGTAGGAGGAGGAAGCGGGCCGGTTGACTCTCGCTCTGACCTTTTAAATCTTCACCTCAGGTGTTTTTTGGTACTTTTCTTGGTCCTGCGGCATCCAAACTCCATGGCGTCCACCCAAGTAATGCAAGACATGTGTGTGGTTGCAGAGCTCACAGGGCGTCCGATGGGGACGTGACCTGTTCACCACCTGCCCGATTCCGTAATCACATCATCACACCAGAGCCAGTCGTTAACACGAAGCCCTCAGCTGGTGCCTCCGGACGTGGCAGGACCAGGCTCACAGTGTGTGTGTTTATGTGAGGGGAAGAGCGGCTTAGCAGGACGAAATGTGCTGCTGCTCATTTAAATGAGCGGCCAAACAAAGAGCAGCGCCATAAACAATGAGGAACGTCTCCGTGGCAACAGGGGCCCCATCTGTTCCCTGCTAATGACCTCTCTCTGCTCATACACTGTTTTAATTAAACCAGCACACACACACCTGAGAATGGCCCCAGTTCCCTTCGGTGGTCTCCTGGCTGATCTGAGGTCAGAAACATTGGACATAAAAACATATTCAGACAGGTGGTCAGCAGGTGGTCATGTGGCCCAAGCAGATCTCATGGACGTTACAATAACAACTCAGAAACACGTACATACAGTAGATGTTTGAGAACTTTTCTGAAAACATCTCTGATCAAACTTGTTATAACCGAAGATTGAAATGTATGTAGGTAAATTTTTACATTGAAAATTCTTTTCTTTTTGTTCAACTGCTGTCCATACCTTTGTTCCAAAGAAGTTAACAATGTAACAACACTGATGCTCAGAATTTCCTCTGAAGGTCTGAAAGTTTCAGAGGTTCAGGAAGAAAGAGAGGACACAGTGTTAGGAATCCGGGCGTGAAATGTTAAACATTAGCTGCTGGGATTCAGTCCTGGGTGACTTTAGACTCCATGGAGAAGAAAATACAATCAGCATAGTTCTGCTGGAGACCTCAGCCCGGATTGATCTGCCTGCTTATTTCCATGCATATTTCCATGCATGTTAAAAAAAAATGAAAAGCCGCAGGAGTTTGTTTTTTTTTTCTAGTCTGTTTAATTAGCTCCGAGGATCTGGACCTGTAGGTTTGGATCACTTCTTGTTGGTTTTGTGGAGGTTTCTGCTGCAAACATTCAGTTTTTCACCGCCAATAAAACTTGATCAATCTTGATTAGCCTCCTAATTAAGTCGACGTTTTCTTCAAAGTCCGTGGACGCCGGTCCATAAAAAATTTCCATTGAACTGTACTCTTTGAATGCATGTTTGAAAAAAGTCTGATGATCTGAACCATTGTGTTTTCCCCTCATTAGTTACTGTATGTAAACCAACTTATCATCAACTCATTCATACTAAAATGAGTCTGATTAGATGTCCAAAAGTGAGGAGTTAATACTTTAGATTGGCTTGAAAAACAAGTCCAATAAACATCCAGTTCATCCCTCCTGATATAATATTAACACGTGTTGTTTTAAAGAAGAGGTATTGTGTTTTCCAGGAGTAATACCGTAATGCTTATCTCATTGCACATTTAGGTAGACATGGTATTTTTGGAACCTCCAAAACTAAGACCACTAAACACAGAAAATTTTACCAACGGACATCACCTTTTTAGTACATATTTGTTACCATCTACAACAGCAGAACTACTAATGTGCTCCATTTTACATGGTAGTAGTGCTGGGGGAAAGTTGGAAAACCTCTGGTTCCATGGAATGCTGTTTGTGATTGGGGGCTGAAACTTGAAGGCTGTAACACCTCATCAGAAAAATAAAATACTGTTTTAAAAATTCACTTTTGTTTCTATTCTTCTGACTAAAGACAAACTAGTTGAGTTACAAATACTGAAAGAAAGAACTATCAAAACCCTCTAGTAATTATTCGCAAAAGTTTTAAACTGATGATATCACGTGTTTACAGTGCATCCTTTGACTTTATTCTGAATTAAGAGTGGAGCCCAACAGAAAAAGTTAGATCTTGTTGCTTCATCTGGTCACTAAATTTCTCATTTAAGTAGAAATAGGTTGTTTCTCTGTGGTGGACTGATGTTTTCTGGGTTTTACTTATTAGCCGGAGAGTTAAGCTTCCCGCAACCAATGGAATGAGCACATAAAAAGATGGATTTATCAGTCCAATAATACGATTATTTTCCCCTGTCAGAGTTTGTGTTTTACAGAACTTCGACAAACTGTGCGTCTGCAGCTCGGAGTGTGTTTGCTGCTAAACAAACTTGTGATTGGTTCCTTTCTTTGGCCTTGCAATTCACTAACTCTCTTGATAATTGAAGACTTTGTAGCGCATTCAGGGAACAAATAAGAGTCAACTGTTTTTGTGACATACCATTGTCTCCTTGACCCAGAGCCGGCGGACATCTCCTCCCTCCTCACAAGGCTCAAGCCTTGGGGCTGGTTTGGGTCTTTCGGGTCCTTCAGACCTTGACTGACTGATTAATGGACTGGACGGTAGTCAGCTGGTGAGATTAGAGAAACGCCGCCTCCTTATCTGGGGACGCAACAGCAAAGAGAAACATCCAGCAGTCCTGTGCCAATCCCAACCCCCCCATCCCAATGCCCCCACCCTACCCTGGAATCTCAGACGTTGGGGAAATTAATGCTGGGATGGAGGATGGGGAGGAGGTGGAGGCAAACTGCTTGCCAAGTCATCTGAGATCTTACTCCTCCTCTCCTCCTTTTTCGATTTTGTTTGTGCCCGCTGCCGATTCCCAGGCCTGAGTTTTTCGGCTCAGCATCAAATCCCTGCCATCCTCACGGATTCTCCAGATCTCATTACAGTCAATGAGGCTGCAAAGACTTTCAGATCAAAGTGAAAGAGTTGAGCGGCTGAGAGAGGCAAGGAGTCTTGTTTTAACAGTGGGAGGGGCTGGATGGTTCAGCAGAACCATCCGGGAGCCACAGCAGAACTTTACAGAACACATCATTTCCATCTTCGGACAGCTTGGTCCAAACCACAGAGCATCAAACTCCAAAAAACTAACATTTTGTTTTCACCCCGTTGAAGTTTTTTTGTTTGTGTTTTTTTTTTTTGTTATTTCTTCAACTTTTTAATAGAAAAACATACGCAAGTCCAATACATTTTAACACTAACCTAAGTGGTGCGGTACAGCGTCTAAATCCAATCGATAGTGCTCCGATCACAAACCAATATACTTAAAAAAATTGCAAAACGGAAAAGAACATTAAAAGGCTCCGAAATGGAAAGGAAAATGTACTTGTAGTCTGTAACTAAAGATCACAATTCAGATTTCTTGAATGCATTAGTTGGGCTTGATCCCAACAATGAGATGAAATTGGAATATGATGAGGTTAAGGGCCCCAGCTCAGAAAACGGGATCCAGACAAGTGGTAGAGTATAAATGTAAAACTATAAGTTTAGATATAACAATAGATTATCATTAGAAATGATCAAAAGAATAAATTGCGTAGCAAAAATTTAAAAATTCATTCATTTAAAAATGAATTTTCAGCTTAGTCTATATTGCATTGACTTTTCTTAATCTTGTTATTAGATTCCTTTCTTGCACATTCAACATTATACAATTTCTTCTTTTCATTTTGTTTTTTTCCATCTCAGGTTCATCACGCCTAATCAGTTTTCTTCATCCAACCCTATCTTCTGCTTCTTCTTCTTTCACAAAAAACTACCTCCATGTTCAACATTCATAATTTTCTTAATTGGTCTTTGGTCTTCCTCTTGGTCTCTTACTCAGCAGTTCAAATTTATTCCTTTACTCTGAACGTGTCGAAACCCATACATTCCTTTACAAATACATACAGTATCCTGAGATGATCAGAGAAACTTGATATGTTTGTTGTTTCGTTTTTTTGTGTTTTTCTTTTTTACGTCAGCTCTTATACTTACTTAAAATAATTGTCAAAACTGTTCAGAGTTTATTCTTTTCCCCCTGCTTTTCTCAACAGTACAAATTAGTGCAGAGTTCAGTTCAGTTCAGATTTATTCATTTGGTCATACATAAAATCACAACAATAACACAGATTGCAACAAAGAAACAAACAGACCAAAGAAAAGGAATAGGCTGAAGCATGGCTCATACATACTGTATGTGCCTATCCCTATACAGCAGACACACTAATCTTCGTGTCGCCCTTCAATTTTTATCTTTCTTCTACTTATGAATTAAACTGTATGAGATGTGAAGATTCCCTACGTAGTGGGATCTCCTTCCTGATTTATAGAAAACACTCGTCCCTCTCAAGCTCAGGACTATGATCGCAAATGTTGATGTGTTGCTTATCATCCCAGTGAAAAGTTGATTACTAAAACTCTTCAATGAGCGATGAGTTCCTGCTAAGAAACATAAAACAGTTGTGTTTAAACATTGTTCATCTGTATTCACATCTGAAGCATTTTTAAAAACTTCCAAAAATCTGACAGTTTGAGTCCCATTCGCTCATTGAAGTATTCAACAAGCCTTTTTTTCTGGATTGTGGGCTATGGCACTGAACTTTAGTGAAATCTAAGTCGAACATGAACTTCAACACTAAAAACAAATGAATCATTGCTATTTAAAAATCTGCCATTCCTTAACCCTCAAAGACGTCCATCAAAAACCACATGGTTTCCTTGAGGTTCGGACTTTTAGAGCTGGTGTGATTTATGACAAAATCATCTCCGCAAGGAGAAGAGTTTAGTTGTATTTGGAGATTTTTTTTTTTTAATTATTCAGATTTTTATACATGATGTTTAAGGACTCCCAAAACAAACGATTTATCTGTATTTGGAACAAAATCTAACTTTTGATTTTGTTAAAGTAAGAAAACATCTCCCAAAATGAATCATTTATGATGAGAGTCATACAACCAATCATGGTCTGAACCCATGGCAGGCTGGACTTTGTGGTTGTTGAATGAAGGGTGTCCTCAGGGATAATAGGTTGAACCACTAATATTTAAGGCTCTTATATTTTTCTGGAATGTAAGTTGGTTTTTCTTCAACACTGCCAAAATTCCGCACCAGAATACTGAGACTTTTCTCCATAAAATGTTCGTTGTGCTGCTGCCGAGGATTTGAGAACTTATTTTTCTGTGGTGAGTAAACAACAAACCTGTGATTTCTGCATAAACAGCTGCCTCACATGCATGCATTCAAAGCTCTGTGTCAAACATAAATCCTTGGGGCTTCTCGCTTTAACATATTCATTACCTTCAGCCCGTAGCTCATTTTCAAGTCGGCAGTGCTAAGCAGCAATGATGGTCGGCACCCGTTGTCCAGGGCAGGACTCCCTGGACCTGAGCGTGAATAAATTGACCAGGTCGCTAGAAAGTGTGTTGTAATGAGGGTGAGACAATGTCGGGTGGAGATCCCTGAACCCTCGCTGTGATCCACTGTACGCCGCTAGCTCTGATTTATGCGGCCGTTTAGACTGAGGTTTTATTTACTGCTGCGTTTACGACTTTTATGTATTCAAATCAGTCACCTGACTCTGAATCAGCTCCTCCACAGGCCATCTGTTTTAGTTTTAATATCTGAAACTGTGGTTTAATGGCCTATTGGACAGAAACAGAGTCAGGAAGTTTATTTGTGTTTTCAGATGACAGAAAATCAACAATTCCTATGCTAGCATATCTCCTCTTTAATTGTGTTTGATATGTGAAGACATGTAAATTTGGAATTTCTTCTTCAGTTTACAGACACCAAGACATTTTATATAGGTTTGTTAGTAGTGATCTGTTTGCCACCTTTTGAGAACCACGCATGTCTAATAACCGGTCACCTGTTTTCCTTTTGTATTCCTCCAGCTTTCATCTACATTCACCGAACTTTTAGCTTTTTGTCTCAGATTTTTTTTAGTTCCACTTTTTGATTTTGTCTAAGATATCTGCCTAGCGTCATTCTCCACTGAAATTAGCAGTGAGTTTAGACTGACTGTAAGTTTGGCTTAGCAAAAATTTATGGCTCCAATATTCTAGATTACAAAATGAATTATGGTAAATCATCTGTTTACATCTATGCCAGGAGTGTCCAACCTTTTTTGTCCCAAGAGCTACTTTTCAAGTATGAAACCTCTTGAGATCTACCAGTCCACCATTACCATCACGAAACCTCCAGAGACGGTTTCCAGCCTGCAGTAAAACTACCCTCGCAACACGTTGTGTTGTTGTTACACAACCATTAGACATTACAAACTCACACACACATACACATAGATAAGTTCCTCTCTCTCAAACACACACGGGAAAATTCCTCTCTATCTCTCTCAAACACATGCACATGCACGCACACCAACAAATTCCTCTCTCCCACTTGCTCTTTGTCTCTCTTTAACACATACACACACAGACATTTTCCGCATACACACAGCATTTTGGAAGGTAGAGGGGTCACAACAGCAACAGGCGCTGCTTATTGATTTCAGGCTTAACAGCGGTATTTCATGTCACAGACTCCAAAAATTTCCAATAACACAAGAAAAAGCCACTAAATTGAAGCTTTCTTTTTAAAAAAGTAATTTAATTTTAGCGACTCTACCAGCTAGAGGGTCTGAATACTCACTAAATATAGCGTCAAAATTGCTAAGTTGACAACACTGACTTGATTTCATATTCTTTTTCCTTACACACTTGGTGGTCGACTTGGAATCAGTCCATGGGCTACCATTACACCGACTGGTTGGGCACCTCTGGTCTAAGCAAATTGTCTGTCATTTCAAATGAACACACACACACAAAATTGGGGAGACGGTGGCCGCGTGGTTAGAGCGTTCGCGCGCGGACCGGAAGGTCGCGGGTTTGCGTCCCACGGAGAGCACGTCTAGGGTCCTTGGAGAAGACACCTAACCCCCGCTTCTCCCACCATTGGCGCCGTCAAAGGGCAGCCTGCTGCGGTGTAAGGAGTGCAGCACACAAATTTCCCCGGTGAGGGATGAATAGAGTAATTCAATTATTATTAATTATTAAAAATGTGTTCAACAATTTTAAATCTTTTTTTGTGTTCCTAATTTTTCACGCATTTTTTTGTAGTTTTGTGATGTGGTCTTTCCAGGCTGATAGCCTTTTTGTCTTCATCTTTATGTCTTGAAACATATTAAGTTTTATGATGGACCATCTGACCTTCTGGAAGGTGAATGTTAATTTTCTAAAACTACACATTATTGGTGGTTTGTTCAACAGAAAGCAAGTACACATTATTAAAGAAAGAACACAATGGAGAAAAGATTTCTTTTTAAAGGAATAATGATAATTTATATTTCAACTTTATCTAACCAGGAGAAACTAATTGAGATTGTAAATCTCTTTTTTAACAGTGTCCAATTGACTTAACAACCATGTTTTGTGAAGATGGGAAGAAACCCACTTATACACAGGGAGGACATGCAAACTCCACACAGAAAGGCCAGTCTTTCAAGCCTCAACCCCACTCCAAGACTCCCCAACCTTCTCGCTGTGAGGCCACCATGCTAACCACTGTGCCACCATGTAGCCATAATAAAAATTCAGAGAAAAAAAGGGTAGCTAGGTAGGTGCACTTTTGGCCATCTGGAGGTAATAATTAGAATAGAAGGCCACCCAAAGTTCAGGAGTGTTTATTTAGAAAGCATCATTAAAGCATCCTGTTGTTGCCAGTTTAGTTCATGATAAGTTGACTTCTTGAAATGATAAACAGGTGTGAAAACCAGCCAGAACTCCAGCTGCAGCTCTGAAGAATTTAACCACTATAAAACATGGCCAAAAGCTTGAATTTGTCATTCTCACATTCTGATAATCTATGACCGTACAATAAAATAGAATATCCCCTGATGTCTCATTATGACCCCGACCATTAAACAAGGCATTCATGCAATGTTCGAGAAACATATTTTCCACAAAGAAGAAATAATGACAACTTTTTTACCTGCAAGTCATGTGCCAAACGGTCATCGTGTCTGTCACACACACAATACGACTTATCATAGTAACATAAGTTTGAATTACATAGTGTGTTTCTAAATACAGTATTTCAATCATGAGTAAAAAAATGTCCTACTTTATACAACAAACTCTTCAGGAAAATGTGACTACTTGATTGCGACGCTGAAATTATAAACCTTTAAAACTTTTATTGACAAATGAAATGAGTTCATGTTTCTACAATCTTTTTAGTCTTAGTTTTTTTTCTTTTTTTTTTTTTTTTAAAAGAGACGATAAAGTTTAGACATGCTTTGCTAAGTTCTTTGTTCATTTTTTTGCAGACTTAAATTATTTTGAACTGAGCTGAATTGAATATTCTTGAACCAAGAATATTCAAGAATATTCTTGATTCAAGAATATGGAATCAAGAAAAAAAAGTGTCATAACTTTACCACTCCCATTTTATGCTTTGATAAAAAGTTTTTATCACGCCACACAATTGATCCCTTGCGGGAAAAGTGTCAACACTGTAAAGCTTATCAGACAAAAAAGTTTTCAAATTGTCTTTGCAAAATGGGGTTTTTTTTCAACTGTTGGAAAACAATTTTACAAACTTGACACAGATGACATAATAAATCAAATTACTTACAAAAGTAGTTTCAAAATGAATATGATTCTCTTTTTCTGTCCCTTTGTGACCCTTTTAAGGGTCTTTAGATACTGTATTAAATAGCATTCAATTCAGGGGCTCCATCTTCCTGGTGCGGGGCTTCAATAGCGACTTTAAAAATGATAAATAGCCACAATATAGAAAAAAACATCCAGTGAAACACCCAAAATAATTTGAGTTTTGATTTGGACCTCTTTGCACATAAAATAGTACTCAGAGCAGCATTTGTCACCGATACACTTTGTGGTCACACCATCTAATTGTCTGAACCCCTAACCAAAAGTTTGCTGTCTAAGATTTCTGACTAAGCCCTACAAGAATCAAACTGCAGGCATCTCGAAACAGCCTCCTTCTCTATGTCATTGGGCATCAAGCAGAGTTTGGGGAGCTCTATAGCACTCAGTAGATGATGTAAGGGGGAAGTACCTCGTGTAGGAGGTTGGAGACTGACCAACCATGTTACCTGTGCTCTGGGACACTAGAAGAGTAACCAGCTTGTTTCACATATCTGCTGATTGACATTCAGCAGTTGTTTGAACATGATGTGAAAATCTTTGGGACATGCTGGTCTAAAACCTTCTGCCGGCTCAGCGAGACCTCCACCTTGTGGAGAGAAGCTGGGTCACTTGAAAAACTCTTTCAAGGTAAGAGGATGCAGATGAAAACCACAGAGTATGTGTAAGTGCGTGTTAAGTCACTCAGCATGGAACCACTACAAGCACGCTCAGATGGACGTTTGCCAGGCTAATGGATGAGTGGGGGTGATGATGTTGGTGTGTGTTGAGTAAACCTGCAGAGTTGTGTCTGACCTTGGGCTGTATAACTAGTTAACGCTCAGTATGTCAAACATGAATGCTCCCCTGTGTGTATGTGTGTGATTTCAGGTCTATCTGTTCCAGTCAGTGGCAGGCCATCTTTGGCTCCTCCTCTGATGGAGAGGTGGGGTGAGCAAGGAGGTGGTGGAGGATGGGAGAAAACTTCTCTTCTATCCAAACCCCTCAGATCCCTGAGCTCTCCTCCTTCATCCCCTCAACCCCACACCCCGGTGCACTCAGCATCTGCTCAAAGGATGAATAAATGAAGCACTCCCACCAATCCCCCACCCCCTGACTGACAGAGGCCCGTCTTAATTGTGGCTGAAAGCCGGCTTTTCTCCCTGCTAATTAGCAGATTGTGGCGTTAAATGATTCAAAAAGTCAGGGCTCATACGGCCGCTGCCGATCATCACTTATTCAGGCGGCGAGTGGCGCTTTGTGAGAACACCGCCGCCCGAGGTAAATGAATTTACTCCAATTAGCAGCCGCTGTCAGCACGCATCACCATCTCCATCTTCAGGACATGTCTTTAAAAAGTAATGCTCTTATTTTGTCCTCTGGTTTTGTTACATCTGATGTTTGCTGGAGGGGAATGAAGCAAACATAAAGAGACCGCAGGAAGTCTCTCACACACAGAGACAGACACACCATAAGAGATGAGGCCCAGCTTGGGATGCCAGCAGTGGAGTAGGAATCTGTTCCTCTGGCTGAGTCTCAGCAGGCATCTCTTGCAGGAAAACAGTTGTAGGACAGACAGGAGGAAGCTGTACCGTTCAGACAGGTTCATAGGTAGAAATCCATATCTGTCCTTCATCAACATATCCAGATTCTAAACTCACATTCTCTACACTGAATCTGCTGATAAATTAGATGAATAAGAGAATCAGAAAAATAAATCAAACAAAATGTGACTAAAACTATTTCTTTTGCTGTGTATATTTACATTGGGGTGCAGACTTCTTATCTGATCTCAACTCTATCCCATTGGTTGGACACCCACCTTCATGTCCAACCTACCACTAGATGGGGTCCCACTGACTTATCTCAAGGTGAAGGAAACTTGATTTGAAACATTTGTTCCCTTTCCAAAAACCATGACATGGTGACCCTATCAACAATATGAAACTTCTGGCATGTCGGTCCTGATATCAAACTACACAGAACCCTCTTCACAGCTGTGAGGAGCCACGGAGTAAAATAAGAAAATTCTATGCAGGAGGGTCAGACTCTTCCTTAGAGATGGCCTGTAAATCTCACACAAAGAGGAGATAAGAGTAGACATGCTAGTCTTCTGCTTTGAGAAGGGTGAAAAGGGACCAGTTGGTCGGCATTTGGTTGTGATGCATCCTAAATGACTCTCGGATGAGGTGTTCCGAGGACCCAAAGGACAGCAAGAGAAAGATGAAAAAAAATTGCTGGATGAATTTTAGTTTTTGTCCAGTCAAGAAAATTCTGGATATCCACCCAGATGAGCAGTGAGAAGTTGGAGAAATTGGAGAAAGCAGTCTAGGCATCCGGTTTGGGTTACTGAATTGCCATTTAGATCCTGAAAAATTAAGAAGGCTGAACAAAATCTGAACCAAAGTCAAAATTAAATGCCAAAATAACAGTGCAGGATAAAATAACAGAAACTCTTCGAGGTGTAGAGCATTTTAGTGTTTGATATTGGAAGCCCTTGACATCAGTATCCGATGGTGGAGATGGAGACGTAGAACTTATGTGTATACACGACCACCCAGTGTTTGAGGGTAGAGAAAGGCAGTGATCTTCTAGTGATCAACTTAGGCAGGTACGAGACAGGGAGACTAAATGAGAAAACATAGATTATAGAGTAAACAGAAACAAGACAACAGACAACCTCACTAAGGAGGGAAGTACACCAGGGTTTATGTGCAGTAGCAAAGTGAAAACAAGACACAGATACAAACATTAAGAAGAGGTATTTCAGACCACATATGAGGGATTAGGGCAAAGAGCACAACAAGAAGAAAAGAGAAAGGGACAGAAGGGGAGGAACATGGCACAACATATTGTTTCAGAATTTATCTTTCCAGTTCTTGTCTCAAAATGCGTAGAAAAAGCTACATTTTAAATTTCATTTCTACACATACAACCTATTTTTAATGCATATTTCTTCTTCTTTCTTGTTTTAGTTTGGAACCATCATCATCAGAAAACCTGAAGCTGATCTAATGCCAGACTTTTATCATTTCATCTGTTTCTTTAACCACTAATTGGATCCATTTCTAAACATCTACTGTTATTTCCAAATATTTGAAACCCATCAACACAAGTTTTTCCTGGCGTTTCGTCCTAATCTGCTGCATGTTTTAAAACATTTCAGCTCATTTGGTTTCTGTGAAGCGCAGCTCTTCACGGCTGAGGTCCACTGCAGAATAGATGGACTTCTTCTGCTCGGCTCGCTTCCATATGCTTCATCATTAAAGCCACGGCTGCCGTAAGGAGTCACGTATAAATGTTGAATCGCAGCGGTGCACATCTAGACTCCAGAGACGACAGATGTTCGTGCAGAGACAATTAATTAACAACCGTCAGGAATCAGCTGGGACGATGAGGAGAGTCTGGACGTCACGGTCATGGAGATCTGATTCTGATCCTGTTCTGATCCAGTGAATGTTGGATACTGGCTCCACTACTGACCATTCTGCTTCCTGTTGGCAATGTAAACCAACCTCTAAGTTTGTGTTCATTGTTTCAGATTTTTATAGAATCTAATGTGAAATTATTTAAAAGAATCTAAAAATATAAATAATTATTAAGTATTTGGAGTCTTATAGAATGAGCATAAAATCCCAGGTATTTTTCTAAAAGAATAAGAGTATCTTTGTGTTTTCAGATGCTTCATAAATGAATGAGGTACAGTAGCTCGTTACTTTCGTTAATGTGAGAATTACCCCTGGTGACCATGTTTGTAGCAGCTAATTTGTACTTCCTCACTTTTGCCAACTGTATTCTGGATGTTTTACCACCGCATCATCTCCTTAAAGTGGGAATACTATTTCCTTCATTCAAATGGAAATTATTATCGTTTCTCAGCATTTGTGGCCTCAGTGTTTTTTTACACATTTTTTTTTCTCATGTGAAATGAACTTGCACAGTTCCAGCATTTTTTTTTGGAGTTAAAATGTGTTCTTAAACTATCTCAATGTATTTATTGGTAAGACTGCTCCAATGAATCCAGCAGATCAGTGACCCCCTTCAAGTTTTTAAACCCTACTTTCTTTGGTTTCTGTACCAGAGTAATTCCTTCATCCAGTCAGCATAAAACTTTCCTCCCAGACCACCGACCCATGAAACAAGTTAATCTACAGCTCTCTGATTCGTTTTTGCACTGACACCAAATTGAACCAGTCAGACACTTTAAAACCCTTCTTCCGAAGCCATTTTTAAAATAAATATTTTATAAATTAGCTTCAGGTTCAGAGCAATCACTTTATGAATGAATTGAGTTTTATAAAAAAAAAAACTTGCCCTGCGTTAACATGCAGTCCGAGGTGTTGGAGTTTTTTTTCTCTTTTACTGATTTTTTATCTTTGCTACTTAATTTCATCACCAATTGCACAGAAAATGTGAATTATTGTGAAGTTATTGTACTTCTTTGAACATTTCTGCCATCTCTTTATGATCCTCAGACAAAAGCTTCAGCCTTTTGTCTAAATTTCTTGTGGATAGACAACAACTGATTTTCCTGTTCAGTTGTTTGACATCAGAAACTGGAACAAACAGGAAAGACGAGTCAGAGACATTGTTTTGAGAGGGTGAAGTTTGTCATTTCAGTCATCAGGGACTCTGCTGCTGCAGGTGGAGTGAAGATGAAGATGAGCGTCCATCAGTGTTTTTCACATCAACAATACAAAAACAAATCTGCAGCAGCTGCTGTTTTAAATCTGGGTTTACAGGTGAGTGGGGGGCTGCTCTTTGAATAGGAACAAAAAAATCAGAATCAGTTTTACTCATTTGTAATTCAAATAAAGTTAAATTAACTGCTCTACTGCTATGTGGCTTAGAGTATATATTAAAATAAACCTCCTATTTTTCACTTGAGGTTTAAAAACTGGTTCTTACTCCAAGAGTCAGAATCAAATTGGTGTTCCCAAAATTAATGTTAAGCAGTTGCTAGATCACCTTAAGTTTGGTCATAAAGTTTGGACTTAGATAAAGGTAATCAAAGTTAGTACTGCAGTTCAAACTAAGGATGTATCAAAAGGTATTTGCAGCAAACATTTAAAAAATCTACAAAATGCCATTTATTATGGAGTAAAATTACTGTCAAAAAGGTGAATGTATGATTTTAACATTTGACCTGTGTGCAGGGGCGAATCGAGGATTTTCTAAAGAGGGTGGGCGTGAGGTCATAGACAAAACAACACCTGTGGTGCTCGCCAGTACAGGCGGCCTGGGGGCATTCCTCACCCCAGAACATTTCGAAAAACAAGTAATTTTTCTGCATTTGGGTGCATATTTTGCCCAAAGTTTATCATTATTAAAGTGGTAAAAACGCTTTTTTTTGTGAACCAAAAAGGGGGCATGGGGAGTGTGACCCCACGCTCCCCTCCCGGATCCGCCCCTGGTGCCGGTACAAATCTAAAAGCTCTAGGTACAAGTAACGTTTTGTGAATACAACTCTCCTTTGCAAGGGCTTTGAAACTTGCTACAACTACAAATTCATTTCTGTGGACACGAATAAAAAATATGCTGAAATGACGTCACTACTGTGACAGGAAAAGTAATCAAATGTCGATTGTTCCTTACTGCGTATGACCCGCATTTAAAGACAGTTCATTTTTACTACATATATGTCCATCATAAAGAATTTTTTCTTACAACCCCAAATTTAAAAATTAACTATTTTTAAAAAAAACTATCTTTGAATGTGGGGCATGCGCAGTTGGGAAAAATCGACTTTCGATTACTTTGTAGCAAATGAGAATTCAGTCAGTCAGTCATCTTCTTATCCGTCTGTCCCTTTCGGGGTTGCGGTGGGTGCCGGAGCCCATCCCGGCTATTTTAAGGCGAAGGGCAGGGTACACCCTGAACAGGTCGCCAGTCTGTCGCAGGGCCACATACATACAACCATCCACACACATACACTCATTCATTCCTTGGGGCAATTTGGAACCGGCCAATCAACCTAGCATGCATGTCTTTGGAGGGTGGGAGGAAACCGAAGTACCCGGAGGAAACCCACGCAAACACGGGGAGAACATGCAAACTCCACACAGAAAGGACAGTGTTCCAAGCCTTGTCCCGACCTGGGACTCAAACCCACGACCTTCTTGCTGTGAGGCCAATGTGCTATCCACCGCGCCACCGTGCCGCACCGTGCAGCATTTTTTGAATGCTACTCGTACCCACAACTTTTAGATTTAAACCCACGCAGATTCCACCACACAAGCACCAATGTTAAAATACTTCTTTTTGACAGTAATGTTACTCCATATTTTATGTGCATGTAAAATATTGAAACTCATCGTAGCATCCAAATAACCACCACATTACCATTTGTCATACCTCCAAGTTCTTACAAACACTCACTTAACACTTGTGATTGTTCATTTATTTACTGCTTTCAGTGGAATATATGACACTGAAATGATCTAATCACGTAATGAGAGCTCCAACATTTCCAATTTCAAACAGCATGTTGTGGACATGAATAACAAAGCAACTATAATGGGTTCATATAAAGAAAAGAATGCAGAGATTTGCTTTTAAAAACTGCTTTTGGTAATTGAAAACGCCAGGTTGTTTGTTCAGAGACCCTTAAATAGTGTACAAAAAAAAATCACAACAAAAACACCGCCCTCTGCTGGTTAGAATGAAACACAAAGAAAACTGACTCCTACAGTCATTAAGGCACTGAATTTAGAAGATAGCTACAGGAAGAGCATTGAAGCATAAAATGAATGTTTTATTTCTTATACAGTTGTTCCGAAGCGAGTTTTCATCCAGAGAAAACACCAGACTTCCTTTGGCAATGTCACCAGACTCCTGTAGACTTAGCTTTAAGATTCACTCATCTCAGTGTCTTTGTTGCCTCAGTGGTTCATCCTTTAGACATTTTCTTTGGTCATCATCATCCATCCTTCAAAGGAGCCCCACCTTTCGCTTTGCTCAAGGCGAAAGTCTCAGAGGACAATTCTGAAGTTTCATTTTGGGTTTTTTTTTTTTTTATCTTGGAAAAGTCAAGTAAGGGTCCTTCCTCTTCCCACCTGGTCTATGTAAGTAATCAGAAGTCTGTTTCAGATGAAGCCAGCCTTTTCAGGTGTCTCACATGAATACTTATATCTGAACTACATCCGAGCATGATGTGACACAACGTTGAGAAATTTTGTGTACAGGATTCTAACCTCACACAGAAGAAAAGTGGAGCTAGAAGAAATAATTGGATCAAAGTTAAACCTTTTAAAGATGTGGATGGCTTTTGGTGCAACATTGAGGTTCAGGTTTCAGGGTAACAGCCTCAGAAGGGAAGAGTTACCTTGAACCACCCAAAAATTCTGGGCCAGCAAGTCCTGGTTCTCCTCCTGGTGGGATGTACCGTGGGCATCGCAAAAGCTTGTTGTTGGGCAGCATCCTGATCAGGTGCCCAAACCACCACATCTGGCTTTTCTCAACTTGGAGGAGCAACAGCTCTATTCCAAAACTCGTACCTCTAAATGGCAGAGCTCCTCATTCTAAGTTTGGGGGAGAATACAGACACCCTGGGGCCATGTGAATTCACGATCATGTTCTGTCGATGACCATCCACAGATGGTGACGATGCCTTCCTGTCATGGGGATATGGATCTTACACTGACTGACGAATTTTTCACCTCAATAGAGTGATGAAAGTAACATAATTATTGAGGACGCCACATTGGTCTACCTGTCGATCTCCTGCGTCATCCTTCCCTAACTCATGATCAATACCCTGAAATACTGTACTTCAAGGACCATGGTCTCAAACTTGGAGGTGGTGATTCCCATCCTTGCTGAGAGTTGAGTGCGAAGCAGGCTTTTAAAGATGAAGTACTAAATTAAAAACCAACCATCTTCAAGATTTTAACTAACCCCATTGTCCCCTTCTGAATATTCCATGTGTCTGAGCTCCACCACTTCGGTTCTGCCTCATCTTATCTATAAATCACTTATTTAATCCAGGTTAAGAAACATCTAACACGATTAAGGTTTTGAAATAACCCAATCGACCAGTTACCAAGTAAATCCTGAGGATTCACTCTTATAGAAGCTCAGTCTTTTCTGGTAAATCCAAGATGGTTAGATGCATTGATTATTTTGTTGTTGAGATTAATCAGAATACATTATCATCGTGTGTTGAAGGTGAATAAAAATGATTGATTTCTGATGCATAATTGTTCCTGTGTGTTCATGTGATGTTTCATCTTGGGAGGCCTTCCCAGTGGATGGATTGGAGGCGTCCTCTGCCACTGTCTGCAACTCTTCTTCTCCACCCGGACACCCATCCATCAGGATGAAAGTAATGAGTCATTCCAGCAGCTGACGGAGGCTAATTCTTCCTCCTCCTGAAACGTGTAGGAGTTTTTAATATGTTGGAGTAGAAGAACAAGTCGTCCTGGGACTAGTTTGGCTTTTCATCAATCTGCCACTTCCTCTTTTTTTATTTTGGGGGTGGGTTGTTATTTTTCTCCCTCTCGCCCACGCATACTCAGAAACACTGATTCAGAGATCAGAACAAAGCTCTCTTATTGTTCTCCTCTTTAAATAACAGCTCTTGTTTTGTGGGGGTCTCACAGGAAACTGGAGAGGATGGATGTGTTTCCAATAAAAGCTCTGGGAATATTAAGAAATCTCTTTGTTATCCACACTAAAGTAAACTCCTCTTTCATTTTATTGTCTCCAATTAGACATCAGAGTTAGAAGGGGAGTTACACAAAATTCCTGATCAGTAGGAGACATGTTTGTTCTGATTTGAATCAAACAACTTACATGAAGAAAATGTGTCTTGAAATCACAAACCCACCACTTTTTGAAAGTTTATAGAATCCCAGGATGGTGGAAAAGATTATCACCATCTCAGACTTTTAATCATCATGTTGAACAGTGGTGATGTACGGAAGCTCTGAGTGGACAAATGACTGAAAGCTGACAGCTGCTCATTGGAAATTTTATGGCTGCAGCACATCTGCAGCAGCTGTCTGGATGATGGGTTTAAATTCGGGGATGACAGTAATGAACATCACTACACGGTTGGTGGAATACGTTGATCTCGCTAAGAAGGTGAAAACATTAAAGTTACTCAGCAGGAACCGGAGAGCAGTCAGTAAAATGGGCCATTTTCATCATCAGTCATCAGTCTAACAGGGTGAAGTCTATCTTCATGTCTGGAACATGATATCCGCAGACTGAAACTATGGTGATGGGTTGGTGCTAAACTGGACTGCAAGTGTGCAAGATCTTTCATAATCTGTGAAAGAGACATAATCTGAATTGAGTGGATGTTGCTCTAAAACCTTCGTGTACTTCGGAGTATTAATGGAACTTTATTGATGTGGAAGTTACACCAGCACATGGACCACATCTACCCACAACCCAATCCTCTGATACCATCAGAAATCTACCTGATAAGATGTTGTATGCTCTGTCTTGTTTTTAGTCTGCAGAACAAGGCCTTCATGTTCTCCACTTTGATTCAGAGAATTTCCAATGGGTTTGAACCCAGAGGAAATAGCTATGTTTCCAGATCATGCTCACATACATCTTACATCTCTCATGACAGAGCTTTACATGGTTTTCAGGTAGATTCCAGGGTTAAACCAAAGATTTCTGTCTCTCTAGTACATACAGAGATTCTTCCTCAGCTTCTGAATGTTTGAAAATCCTACTTCATAAATCCTGGAAGTCATCTATGTAACTGTTTTTTCTTAGATTGTTCATCTTCCCATTTGAGCAAATCTACCTCCCTGGAATACTCCTTTTATAACTCAGCATGTTGCTAACTTGTCAATTATTGGTCTATTTGCCTTTAAACACGTACATCCAGTTGTTTTTTTAAAATACCATTACACCATATGTTCTTATTTGATCACATTCAGCTCATATTTTCGCATGATCAGTTTGAACATCTGATCTGCTTCACATGTTCTCCTGAGAATAAACTGTGGGTGAATATAATTTATGTTTAATTACGTTTATCTTTTAGTTACATACTACGAAGATGCCGGCTGCAATGAACCTGGAGTTTTATCTGTAATCGAACTTGAATTCGTCATCTGTGGAAAGAAAACGTGGGATTCATGCAAACAGGTGAACTATGAGGAGATTTGCTAAAAGAACCAGCATCACGAACATGTCTGTGCTGGTGTGTATCCATGGAGTGTTTGTGTGTTCAGCAGAAACAAGCCGCAGCTTCTCCTCTTTTTATTTATCGGGTGACAGTGAGCTGCTGCTGCTTATTTACAGCAGATTGGTTCTCCAGATGTTTCGCAAGAAGAGAAATCCCCCAAACACACACACACACACACACACCATCCCCATCCAGATGGAAGCCATTCTTTATAAGACTCTATAATCCCTCTCTCAGTGAGAGGAAACACAGGAAGGTGAAGTGAAGCATCTCCTCTTCCTCGTGTCACTGATGTTCTCCAGTCATGTTGATGTGGTTTTAGTTTAACATGGACATTCAGAGCTCACTTCCAAAACACCATCTCCAGCCGGTGAGGCTGATTAATTTTTTTGACGATGTTCTTTTTTTCACAGATCAACACGAATCTGTAACTAAAACATTCATGGTCTTCAGCTTGTCGATGCAAAGCTGTAAACATCTGGATGCAGGTGCTCGCTGCCATGTTGACACAGTTTTTTTGTCTTACCTACCAAACTGTCTCTTTCCTTCTAACCCAGCAGTCACACTTTAGGCACATCAGGACTATTAGTGTTTTGTGACCGTATTGAAGTAATGATACCAACCAGAGGTATTACAAGTCATTTTTCTCATTTTAGTTGTAAAATTCATCCACTTGGAACAGTACAGTACACTATATCAATTAAAATATAAAATTTCAAATCATATCTTTCTGCCATATTCATATCTATTTGTCAGAGTAAGACAGAGTATGTGTGTGAATTAGAGGGATCCAAATGGAAAAGTGAGGTTACAGGGAGAAGAGATAAAGAAGGTGGAAGATTTTAAGTACTTTGGATCAACGGTCCAGAGAGTGTGGAAAAGAGGGGAAGAAGTGTGTGCAGGCAGGCTGGAACGGGTGGAGAAAAGTATCAGGTGTGATGTGTGACAGAAGATTTTCAGCTAAAATGAAAGGAAACGTGTACAAAACCGTGGTGAGACCGGCCACGCTGTTTGGTCTAGAGACAGTAGCACTGAGGAAAAGACAGGAAACAGAGATGGAGGTAGCAGAGATGAAGATGCTGAGGATCTCTCTGGGAGTGACCAGGATGGACAGGAATAGAAATGAGTATATCAGAGGAACAGTATATGTTAGAGGTTTTAGAGATGAAGTCGGAGAGGCCAGACTGAGATGGCTTGGACATGTGCAGAGGAGAGAGAGAGTGTACATAGGAAGAAGGATGCTGCATTTGGAAGCACCAGGAAAGAGGACTAGAGGAAGGAGGTTCATGGATACAGTGAAGGAAGACATGAAGATAGTTGGTGTGACCGAAGAAGATGCAGCAGATAGGGTTAGATGGAAGAAACTGGCTTGCTGGGGCTCCCCTGAAGGGAAATGCCGAAAGAAGAAGAGATCCATATCTTAAACCTGTCACATTTTGAAACAAACTTTTTATTTATATTTACATACTGTATGTGGACATATGCCTTTTTGTGTGACTTTTAAAGCACTATATAAATAAATAAATGTAATTATTTGTTGTATATGAGCACTTTAGATTTATCAGATTTTTAAACATGGTCAAATTGAATAGGTTACCGCCAGTGGACTTTTCCCGGCTGCAGAATGACTTTGAGACTGAAAGAGCCATGGGTTGCTGAACCTTGCACATATCTTGTTCTGTTGTATCATTTTACCCACAAGAGCCAAGTCTTCTACACTCTCAGGGTGTGTTTGTGCTCACAGGAAGATGAGGTAAGCTGCTACCTTGGTTAGTGTCATTTTAATAATTTTCTTGTTATTATCAAATTGATCAAAACATTTGAAATTACTCAGTCAGTCAGTCACCTTCTTAACCGTCTGTCCCTCACAGGTGTCCCTCAAATTTAATAAATTCAAATTGAAAGTTCTTTCATCATATTGGGTGTTATTTTATAAGATATATAAAATATTATATATCATAATTCATATATCATATAAATTAAACAATCAAACCGTTTAATTGGTTTGATTCATTCTGTTTAATGAATCAAACCAATTAAACAGAATGATACAGGTATTTGGAATCTTTTTAAAAACATCTTTTAAAAAATCTTTTAAAAAAAAAGACATCTAAAAAAAGACATTTATGTCTTTTGTGTCACATAAAAGACATTTATGTGAATCATTAAAAGCAGTCATTTGAGTTTGAATCTTTTCACAATTCAGCTTTTTCTTCCTAAAAGCGAAAGACAACAAAAAAAAATCTACTACAAAAATAACATTCATTTAACAAGTTTGACAGGAAAGAGAGACAGAAGTTTCAAACATTCCTACAAAGAGTCTCTGTGGGTGCCTGGTATATTGTTGGACATGTTCCAGCAGCTTTTGCTATAGTAGAAGAAGTAAAGATGTTGTTTAAGGTGGAAACAATGGTGATACATTCTCCAAGCTTTATTTTAGATCACTGTTCCTCACCAGAAAACACACATTAATCAAAAACGTTAATAATTTTTCTCCATTGGGAAGAAAGTGTCCATCCTCTAATGTTTGTCTATTTAGTCCAAACATGGCCGTGATGACTGATAAAGATAAAACAGTCTTTGTATCAGTCCTGTTTTCGCCCAGTTTGTACATCTCTGAGTGTCTGACTGCATCAGATCATCCCAAAAAAGAGAAGCACCAAACAGTCATTATCATTCTCTTCACTCCCACAATTCTCTACTCCTGCTTCAATTGATGTGGGATTGTACGCTTGGCATGGGAAGCATAATTACCGTCCAGCATCTCTGCCAACCAAAGCAGCCAACACTCTGTTTGTGCATCAATCTAAACATCAACAACAACAAAAAACACAGTTCTCCGTTCAGACATCCCAGAGGACCACCTCCATTCACTATAATGGTGGCACGATGCTTCTCTCTGATGGACAGCAGGACACTAAGGGACAGCACTTTGTGCAGTGTACATGAGGAATTATGGCAAAGCGCGCCAAAAAGAGACCCTGTGGAAATGTGGACGTGAACGTGCTGTTGATTCAAAACCTTTGGTTAACATGTCATGGCCTGGCTAGTTAAACCTCACACGCTCATACATGTGAGCGTTTGCAAAATAGTTTCTATTTTCTTTGGAAACCAATAAGCACAATAGATTTAGTTGTGATCATGTCCCCTGCCCTGAACTACTTCAAACAGATGGCTGTCATCTCTTGTTCTGGGTACTTTTGGGTCCAGGGAAAGTTTATTTTCTGTTAAAATGGAGGATTCCCTCCAAAACATTGTCTTGGTGCAGCTTAAAAAAATTGAGTCAAGCAAGCAATTTTTTCATTCTCTTGTCCATACCAGAACATACAGGCAAAACTAACAGATTTTTTTTTTTTGCAAACAATGATCAGTTAGTAAGAAAACCATACAGAAACAAAAGAATCCAGTTGGTAGTGAGCCATTTGTGTCTGTCGAGAGCTGGTCAGATTTCTTTTTTTTTTATGTACTTTATTCATCCCTCAAATGGGGAAATTTCTGTGCTAAATTGCACCGCAGCAGGTGGCCACGATGACACCAATGGTGAGAGAAACAGGGGATTAAATGTCTTCCCCATGGATACTCATGCATGGGCCAAGTGGGAATCGAACCGGCTTCTCCCAGCCCAAAGACGGACACTCTAACATATCTGACCATATCTGACCGAATCTAACACCTCCTCCTTTGGCCACAATTGGAATGGTATCCTCTAAAATCTGGACTAGCAATTCACATTTAGCTCAATATTTTTTACAAGAAGGGACAGCAATAGGCTGGACAGACTGATGAGGAAATGTGCATCTGTGGTGGGGAAAAATGTGGAATATGTGGGAGCTGTTTTGGAGGGGAGGATGAGGGCTTTAATGCAGGGTATCCTGTATAACTCCCGTCACCCTCTACAAATGTTATCACGACCCAGAAGACGACCCGAAGTAACAGGTTCCTCTCACTGCGCTGCAGAACTGAGCACTTTAGGAGGTCATTCATCCCTTCAGCCCTCAGGCAATTTAATTGATCAGATGTTTCTGGAAGGAACTAAGTTCTATTTTATCATTGTATGTATGTATGTATGCTGTTAATAGTTTGTTATAATTAGGTTATAAGTCATGATAATTCTATTAATCACGATGAACTTACAATTATCATCCAATTATGACTCCTCAATACTAGTATGTCTGTGAATAAATCAACATAAATTTTAGTGAGGAGTGTTCATTTTTGGTCCAAAGTATCACTTAGTCTGTCTTTGTGTAACTAATTGGTACTTTCTTCCACTTTACACCAATATGTTTTTGTTACTGTAACTCTTAGAAAGCTCTTCTGTACGAACCTCTCATAGGGCTCCTGAATGTAGCAGCAGGTTTTCTTCCATCATCAGCTGCTTGCAGCAGCTGCGTCAAAAATCACCTGGGCCCGGTGGTGACGGTGTTGGGTTGACAGATGGTGGACAGTCCCACAGGAACTCTTCGGACAGTTCGACTGCCACCCCCACCAAGAGGTGAGGGGTTTCCCTTGATGAGCAACAGGAAGAGAAGACTGATGAGGAGGGCGATCCGGGTCTCATCTCAACATCCATCGGGCCTCTGTGTTAATGAGAGGAGGTAGAAGAGCAGGTGAGGGATGGAGGTGAGGTTCAGAAGGGAGATGAGCAGAAGCAAGGTGAGAGAAATTAGTTGCGGTGATAAATAAGAAAGCAGCAGGAGGAAAAGAGAAGGATGAGGCGGCAGGATGCAGACTAATGTGTCATCAAAAAACTCTGAAACTTTTTATTCCTAAAAATTCTGGCTTTTGAAACGAGGTTGTCATTATTTACTTAAAACTGACCTTCAGGCATCAGAATAGTGGAGGAGAATCCTGAGGGGGATTAAATAAATAATACTAAGTTAAAAACATGAAATATCAGGATTCTGTCAAGATTTTTATGACCATCCATCCATCACTGACATTTTAATGAAGTTCCTTTGAGTTATAGATGAAAACACTTTTGGACCTTATAGATCCTCTCCGTCATTGATGTTTAACTTAAAAGTGCATCACGTAACAAAATCAAAAGTAATTCTGATTTGTTATTAAAAATTGTGTTTTATTTTAAATCAAACCTCTTCTCTAAAGTGACTTCTTACACTCTGCACTTTTAAAGTACACCATGATGATGACATGGTTTAAATTTCCTTTTTACCAGCATCTAGCAACCTGAAGGTTCTCCACGGTTATCTGCAAGGAAAATCCAAATGTCTTTGCATAACGTTCTAGAAACCAACGTGTCCATGCCAACCACTCACAGGAGTGTGATGTCACCAAACTTTCACTGCAGACTTTGAAAGATTTTTTTTTCACATATGTTTGATTTTGTTATCTAATGAGGTTTTCTGGTTATGTCTTAGTATTGAACTGTTTGTTTGGTGTTTTCCCCTCATATTCTGGTCTAATATAGAACTACACCAAAATATAATGAGACTAATTGGGATTTCAGACCACACTGATTTTGAACTTTAAAAAAATTAATATGAGACAAATTTTGGAACAAGCATAGGACTAACATGGTCCTAACATAGTACTGAAATGGGACTATCATGGCACTAACATCGGCCTGACATGGGACATGCATGAAACTAACATACCAAAATGGTACTAACATGGGACTAATGCCGAATTAACGAGAGACGCAGATAGTAGATGCATTGTACTAAAGGGGCAATAACATGGAACAAACACAGGACTAAAATAGTACTAACATGGTTCTGACATGGCAACAACCAGAATGGAGATAAAATTGGTACCAACAGGGGATTCGCATGAGACTGACATGGTTGAACCATGGCATTAACATAGGCACTATCATGAGACTGACAAGGTCCTAACACACCTCTAGTATTGGGTCAATTATGGTTCGAAGACAATACTAAAAAATTTGTTTCAAATTAATATCACAAACAAAAATGGGGAAAGTAACAATGATTTTAAAAAGGGTTTTTTTCTAAATAGAAATCTATTGACATAAAAGTTTTACGTAAAAAAAAAAAAAAAAAAAAAAAAACATGCTACATTTGCTTTTCCAACGGTATATGCAGTATATATATTTTTTTAAAGTTAGTCCAAAAGAAAAATTTTGGGAAAAAAAAGGGGAGAGCATCTTTCAGTGAAATCCATTGAGACACACTACAGAATATATAAGAGGATTTAAGCAGACCAAACTCACACCAATATCTCTGTTTAACAAATCATCTCATTTTATCTCATATTTAATTTTATTAAACTAAAAATTGATAAGAAACCCACACCTCGCACTGCCTCATTCAATAGGAGAGTAGAGGAATATGTGGTGGCCTCTGGGTTTTATTGTGTTTCAACAAGTCTGACAACGTATCAGACTAGATAAAATCCCTTTAGAAAAGTTCCTTTTATATGGAAGACTGTCAATATATAAAAAGTTGGAGAGGGAATATTGTGCTCGGAGCCCAATAGGAAAATTTGTTGACAGAAAATCTTAAAACAGAGAAAAAAAACCCTAAATAAAATCCTTTTTGTTGTTCATCTGAGTTTCTCACTGGACTACTGAGATCAGAAATACTCTCTTCCATCCCTCCAGGAGGCTCCCTCCATCTCCCATCATGCCTCACCTGACACAACATTACAGATGCATTATGGGATCTGAGGGAGGAGGGCGAGGGGCCGCAGAGCATTGTGAATATTTAATGAAACATGAGAGGACCAAACGCAGGTCGTCAAGAGAGGAGGAGGTTATCAATATTACATCAGAGTGCCGCTCCATCGTGTTCCTTCACTTCTTTTGTTTCAGGAAAACAAAAGAAAAGTTGGAGTTTTATCTGCTTTTTGACTGGATACGAAGCAGAAAATGTGAGAAAACTGTCAGATTTCTGAATAAGTTCCTCAGCAGTTTGATTTAGATGTGGGAAACTTAGAAATATTCTGATGGAAGTGTACATTTTGCAGATTGGTTGGCTTAAATTGACCATAGTTGTCTGTTTCTCCATGTGGCCTTGTGAATGACTGGTGTCCCATGCAGGGTGCACCCTCCCTCTCTCTAACGAACAACTAATTCCATACAGACAACATGAGTCAAAGAGGTGCACTAAGCACGTTTTAGGACAACTCTGTACTCTCCTTTCCTGATACTAATCACTACATTAGACAAGTGATCCAGGAGATGGATCGATAGAATATTTTAGTTTTGGGTTGGCTTTTGGAAGCCGCATTCATTCTGGTATTTCGATGAGCTGCACAATGTTTATACAAATCAACAAGGCTTACTAAAAGGACAAAAGTTATTGTCAGATTTGATTTGTCCTCAGATCTGATGAACTGAGTTTGTCTTTGTGTTGGCTCCAGTAAGACTCTGATGAGAGGGCGACTAAATAAAGTGCGGCATGTCTCTTTGTGAAGTTGGAGGTAACCTTGCAGCTCGCTCAGCCTCACCTCGTCCCTCAGAGACGGGATGTGATTTTGGTTTTCTGTTGAAGAGCAGCAGTGGTGCCCGTGTGGGTGGAGTCATCACACCGTAAACAGGATGATGTTGAGCTCCTTTCACGCAACTCAATGAGTTTAATGGGATGAAGACGTCTTTTGCAGATGAAGATCACATACGTATAATCCGGTTGTTAACACGGGGTGAACATGGAGCTATGAAGGACATCATCATCCAAGAAAAACACTGGCACCACAACGGAGTATTTATATACTACAATACTTTCAATTCAACATCTGGATCTGGTTGACCAGTTGAAAAAACAGCTGCTTTAGATTAAAAACTGGTCAAATCTGATCGTTAGCCAATAGAAGAGTCTGGAAACACAAGTCCAGATTCAAATCCATCTTGAGACTGAAATCAGCTTCCACGAGTTGGACTATGATTCAAGCACCAATCAGATGTCAGATACTAAAATCTAGACAGTTTAACCAGTATGCAAGGATCTTCGGTCTGCAGCTTTAAATGTCTTCAACTCGACACACTCTGGAAAGTGGTATTGAATAAAAAAATAATATTTATGTACTGACAAAAGATGTGGAAGACTAATCTGGAGTCCGTGCAGAACTATTTGCCCAACATGGACCAGTTGGTAACCGCCCTCTGTTTTTACAAACCGCGGATTTTTAAACTTAGCTTTTGGCTTTTTGAACGTAAAAAAAAAAAACATGGACCAGTTTGCTTGTGTCTGAGCTGTTTAACCATTACCATGCTTTCATAAGGCCAACTACAGTTCATGTCTGGGTTTTGGATGGTAAAACTTGGGCTCTGATATCACTGGTTGTGAAGAACTTTTTGTTCATATTTCAGAATTATTTCACCACAAAACCTCAGTATCACCAATCCAAAACACTAAGGCTACACCTATGCTGTGATAAATCACGACACCACTATTATTATTCCAGTGTCACTGCACCGTAGCACTGTATTAGGATTATTCACCCAGCATGACTAGGAATTGAAACCAGCCTTAAACTGTTGCCTGCTTTGCCGCTGCTTCATGATTCCTCAGTTTGCCATGACATTTAGCTTCTCCTCAACAACAGGCGAGTCATCGGCGAGCAGATTTACTGTCCACCAAAGTTTTTACAGTGTGACATAAAAAACACGCTAAGGTCATGTTTTATTTATTTATTCCATCATAATTAGCAATTTAAATAACCAGGCTCCGTTCAGGAGAATAATTACTTCCAATCCTCCCTTTGGGAGCCATCACTGCAGACGGAGCAGCAGTGGGGTTCAAACCAAGGCTTGTGGCCCAGAAGAGGCCTCAGCCAGTTAGAAGTGGAGGGGCCTGTATGTCAGAGAAGCGATCCAAGCTATGTCACTACTTATCATTTGTAAAAGTAACATTTTTGTTGAAGGAAGTGAATGTATTTATTAGTATAAATTGTTTATGATTGTTTTGATTTTAAAAAGTAACATTTAGGACATTTTTAAAAAAAAGCTTTTTTGCACAATATAATTTAAAAAAAAATCACCAATTTTTATGGGTTTCTTTGGGGGTTTTTTTTTTTGGTTTTTTTTTAAAAACTACACCTACAAATTTAATTTGTCATTTAAATAAGAAAATACCAAAATTAAAAAAAAAAAATCATTACGATACATAATAAAATTATTAAAATATTAAAAGTTGTTCTTTTTTAGACAACCAGATGAAAAAAATTGATGGTACAAAATACTGCCCGTAGTTCTCTGGTAGAGCAAGCCACTCGAGCTTCTCACTGCCTCATGCAGAGAGACGTGCAGACATACAGTTTGAGATACATTATTCTTGTAGATGGATGCAATAATCATTTGTCATTGATAGATTAAAAAAGGAATTTAGAGAATAAACAACCATCCTAGTTTGTTTGGGGTTTTTTTTTTTTTTCAAAATCCAAAAACCTCCCATTTTATCAAATAAATACCCCAATAAATAAATAACCACAGTGTAACAGTTGCTTCAATCAAAAGTTGGTAAAAAATTAGGTTTCTTTCTAGGTTTTTCTGATTGTGCTGGATGAGTTGACCAAAAAAGGAAAGTCTTAAGCTTTTTACTCGCTGTTATACCTCACATGAGGACGAATACATAGTATGAAACATTGTTAGACTTTCCAGAGCATGAAGAATTGTGTTTCGCCTACGTTAGGTGGTTCTGACAAAACATCTGGTCTACGTTCTGTCTGAGGAACTTCGGTTTCAGCGAAACACAAGGAAAGACTTTTTCAGATAAGACCTAAGTGAAGGCCTTCATCCTCTCA
Organism: Neostethus bicornis; assembly: GCA_902685375.1. Classification (NCBI taxonomy): domain Eukaryota; kingdom Metazoa; phylum Chordata; class Actinopteri; order Atheriniformes; family Phallostethidae; genus Neostethus; species Neostethus bicornis. The sequence goes on along the minus strand of CACRXE010000076.1, from coordinate 3,302,386 downwards.
GAGTAATTTATTATGGTTTTTCTTTTACTTCTGCAGTTTAAAAGTATCAGATTTACGATCATAAGTTCACAAAAGTGGCAAATAAAATACCAGAAGACTTTCTCACAATTAGTTTAGTCCAAACATTTAGAGGAACAGGAAAACTAAAAAAAACAGCAAAAAAAGGACAATAATTAAGTTTATAGAGTTATAAAGAGTTCAATTAATTTTTAATTCTGTTCCTACTTATTTATACTGTTTTAATCAACTTGATCAAGTTCAGTGACGTAAAACTCAGTCACATTAGTTGTTTTGTGTAACCCAATGTTTTAGTGACTTCAACCTGTCGTTCGTTCCGTTCCGTCGTCTTCCGCTCATCCGGGGGCAGCAGCCTCAGCCGGTAAGCCCAGGCTTCTCTCACCCCAGCTACATCCTCCAGCTCACCCGGAAGGATCCCGAGTCGTTCCTTGGCCAGCTGTGAGACATAGTCTCTCCAGCGGATCCGGGGTCTGCCTCTTGGTCTCCTCTCGGTGGGACCTGTCATTTTAAAGTGTTATTTTAAGAAGTCAAACCTAAGCCTCCTTGGGGATCAAGGATAGCTGTTCATTAGGATTCAACTTCTTTTTGTCACCTCCCGGTAGGATCGAATTCAGCAGTCTTCTTTAATTTATCAGTCAGGACTGTTTCCTCTGGGTTTTTTTTTTGTTTGTTTGTTTATTACAAAATCACATTTATTGTTTCATTTTGTCTTCTGAACCACTTATTTTTTTAACGAGGTCGTGGGGGGTGCCGGAGCCTATCCCAGCGCATTTCAGGTGAGAGGCAGGCTACACCACAAACAGGTCATCAGTCTGTCCTGGAGCAACACATATACACAACCATGCACACACACACTCATTCCTAGAGGCAATTTCATAGCAGCCAATCAACCAAATATGGAAGCTTTAGAGAGTGGGCGTAAACCGGAATACCCGGAAAACCCACGCATAGTATTTGGGGAGAACATGCAAACTTAACACAGAACGACCAGTGTTTCATGCCTTGCCCCCACTCTGGGACTCGAACCCGAACTTCTTGCTGTGAGGCCACTGTGCTAACCACTGCACCACTGTGCAGCTCATATTTATTGCTTCATGAGATTATTTTAGAGTCTAGAAGAGACCTTTTTACACACATCACCCTGTACTTAGAGCCTCTTGATGATAACCAGAGAAGAGGTGCAGGTGATGGAGCTGTTCAATTCTCCACTCATCAAGATATCCTGATGCACACGTTAATCTTTGCATCCATCTTTTTTCTGGCCCTTTTGTCCAGCAGTGCGAGGGTTCATTCTGGAGAGTTTCAAGTGGCAGGTAGGACGCACTCTTGACAGGTTACCACTTTGTTGCAGGGCCATAAACAGACTGAAAATCACCAATACACACATTTGTTTTTGCGGGCAAGAGGAACCCAGGGAACCTGAAGAAAACTGACGCACACAAAAATAACAAGTAAGCACTTCATGTTTTGAGACTCTGCTGGAACTGGGCTCGGACCAGCAACCTTCTTCCTCTGAACCTACAGCTCTAACTACTCTGTCACTGTGCAACCTGCAAACACATATTAATGTTCATATAAACTTCTCCCGCACTAAAATTTCACAGTTAGAAGATTCTGGGGTGTACAGATGTACAAATCCTGCTTGTATTTTTCAGTGTGGGTTTGAATGTTCTTGTCGTGCGTGCGTGTGCATTTCTCTCTGGTAGTTCAGTTTATGCCCATTTTCTAAGAACAAACAAATGAGGCTGCTGTTTGGTCTGTTTAAATAGCACATAATTATGAAGTACTGGAAAGAGTCTGACAGGTTCTCTGCTTTGTGTGGCCCTGCCACTGACTGATGCCCTGTACCCACCCTCTCACCTGCTAACCAGCCCATACAGGCACCAGCAGCCCCTTTGTTTTAATGAAGTAGTAACCAGTTTATAAAAAAAATAACGGTTGGACAAAAATGCTTAAAGATTTCATGTTTGTTCCTCCTGCATTTCTGTAATCTGACCGAGGAGATTAAATCACAAAGATTTCTCCAACCAGATGATTCTACATCATTATATAAATCACTCTCAGCTCTGCAATCTGGACTGCTTGTTAAAATACCTCCTGTAACAGCTTTATTTATAGTTTATTTAGGCCAAAGATGAAGGCAGCATCCGGTCCATTTAACACGCCTCAGTTAATGTTCTTCAGTATGTTGTGGACATTTACGCAAATCAGACAAAGGTCTTGTCTTCTTGTTCATCTTTAGGAGTCACTTTAGCCTGAGTTGTTCTTACAGGAATTTAAATGAACTTTCCTGATGAATATTTTACTTTAATTTCACTTAGCAGGATTGTTTGAGCTGCTATTCCATTTTAATGACAAAACAAACTGCAGCTCAGACAAAACACTTCATTTAAACATTAATGCTGCAGATGTATATCCAGAAGAAGGAAATGGGGCAGAAAGCTGGAGGAGGAAAAGCTGGTCAGGTTTGGAAGGACTACAGTAAGTGCTCCGATGAACAAAACAGCCATGCATTATGCAGAGACATCCATTTATCTTCTTTGACTGTGAGCATGACAGACAGCCGGGAGAAGCTGGAGGACCACTTCATTATCGTCATTACGAAGGAATAAAAATCTGGAAAGAGGCTTGGAGGAATCACGCCGAACACAATAAGCTCAAACAGATTTTGGGAGATTATCCCTTTAAAAGCAACAGAAGAAACCCCAGGTTACAGCAGCAGTGGCACACCTGAGGTTATCCAGGAAAGTGCTTTTAATAACGTCTGCCAACGCTGTTCGATATGACGCACATTAACTCAGCAGCAGGATCCTAATTATCCCCCCAGGACCCAACGTTGGACACCGTCAGCTCATTGAAGCTACTTTTAATCATTTGATAGACGAGTGAATGCGAATCAGACAGCAGTTTGTCCCTCGCTTCTTTTTCTACAGAGCCTTTCTTGGACTTCATCATGTTTTTTTTTTTCTTTTCTCACTTGAGATATAAATAAATTTAATCTCAAACACACTATTTTCTCCAACATTTCTCCCTTGTGGACCATAAGAAATAACAGTAACAGGGAAGGAAATAAGTGAACCACAGAGATTCTTGGGAACAAAATGAACTTAAAGAAAGAGAAACTCTAACGTTCACATCTAATAATTCAACTAGAAACAGACTCGGCATTGTCAGAGAGAAGAGGATTAAAGAGGAGATGTTGCTGTCATCTGATAAAAAATGTGGGAAATACAGCCCTGAAGACGTATGAATGAACGTACGAGTTCATCTGAGAAGTGACCAGACGTTTTCCCCTGAGTCCATTTTTATTTATAAAAGTAAACTATCACTTATGAAACACTTTTTTTTCTATTTATTTCAATTTGATATTTAAAAAAATATGATCCCAGATATGAACAGTGCGTAGATTATTGGTTAAGCGTGATCTGGACAGAAAAAGAGCCATAAAAAGGAGAGTGTACATTTTGGTAGTTGGATGAATCTGTAACAATTTGCAGGAGAATTTTTAATTATCATCTTTTTATCAGAGGGGAGTTAAACTCATAAACAGAAAAGAGGCATGCAGCTCACTATAACAGAGAAAAATTATAAACTTCAAATTTATTCCCACTCGTTTATCAATTATCTAATTTTTAAATGAGATCAAACAAATTTACAAAGAAAACAAACAGAAGAGAAACTACTCCAAATTTTTTTTTCCTGTTTTCTAATTTGATCACATTCATTCCCAACATCTCTTGTGAGCATGCCGTGCTGAAGCTTGTCAAACCTCTCGCTTATTCTTACTGCCAACATCTTTAATAAGAAAGAAATTAAACATTTATTTATCTTCTGAACCACTTATCCCAGTCAGGGCAGAGCATATCCCAGCTGGTGACAGGCAGGAGCTGAGGTGCATCCTGAACAAGTCACCAGTCCTATAAAGAGGGCCACAAACAGACACATTCAATCACTCACATGCACATACATTCCTAGGGGCAATTTTCTAGTAACCAAAAAACCCAATCATGCATGTCTTTGAAGAGTGGGAGGAATCCAGCAAACTGGGGATATACAGGGAGAACATGCAAACTCCACACAGAAATACTCATGATTAAATTCTCGCCTGAAACAGGGCTCAAACCCCCAACCTTCTTGCAGTGAGTCCATAGTGCTAACCTCTGTGTCACAATGAAGCTTCAAATAAACCAAATCTAGGGGGAAAAAAATCACAACCTATTATTCATGCTTAAAATAAAAATTAATGTAAAATAATAACTAAAAGTCATTATGGAAATAGTAACTGAGCATTAATAATATGAACACATTTTAACATCCATCCATCTTCTTATCCGTCAGTCCCTTTCGGGATTGCTGGGGGTGCCGGAGCCCATCCCGGCTAATTTAAGGCGAAGGGCAGGGTACACCCCGAACAGGTTGCCAGTCTGTCGTGGGACATTTTAACATGAAAAAAACATAATTTTATTAAACTTTTAAATATAGAAAAAAATAAAGAGTTATATCTCTTTTAAAATAGCTTCACACTTTTTCTTTTTTCCTCCAAACTAACAAAATTATTTTACAATGAAGTGAAGAAAATTATTAAATGTCTTCTTTCAAATAAAGTTTTTTTTTTTAATTCAAAAGAAACCTTTCTTTCATTTTTGATCAGGTACGAGTATAAATTGAGTTTACAGTTTCGTCCATCCCAGAACATTTTGTAAACTTCATCAGTAATTTTATACTGGATTGTTACCACTTATTTTGACTTGAACAGAAAGTTAACATTTTAAGTGACTAATAGTTTGATTTCTCACAAACAAGAAAGAATGTTTTTGTAGAAACATATGTAAATGTTTAAAATGTCACATAAAATCAGATTTTATTTTACAAGCAGTATTGTTTAAAAAATGATTTGTTCTTGAATTTGATTTAATAACCCATTATAATCAGGCCACATATCATTAAACTATCAAAGAAATAATCAGTGTGGGATGTCATATTTCTCAGATTAAAATAAAATCAACTCAGATAAATAAAGTTTAACACAATGTTAAAATGAGTCATTGCATCTGGTCTTTTTTTCTCTCTTTCATTCATATACTGTATTTTTTAAAACATGTTATCGTGCATGAAATGACAAATCATTTTAAGTTTCACCACATATGAGCAAGTAGAAAATAGAATTAAAATCAGATAAAAATTTGCTTTGCTCATGTCTGTTAATTTTATACGTGGGGACATTTAACACAACACATTCAACACAATATGACTGATGGCGAAGTTTATCTCTGAAAACATCAAGAATTAAGATGAAGGTGATTCTGGTGTAATTTTTTTAAAAGAATATTACTTTAGTAATCGTTGCATCCTCCCTTCTGTTGACAATTTTTTAAACATCTGCGGAATCAAGAAACCAGTTTGTGGTGGTGTGTGAGAGAAATGTGTGGGACATTCTATGTGTGGGACAAACACACTATGGTTCTGGACTTTATTATGTTTCTCCAGGTGAAAAGTCTGTTTTGCAGGCAGAGCCGAAGCAGAATGTGCCTCAGTAAAATAATACAGTCCGGATGGAGAAGATGTTGCTCTTCATAAACTTTCCAGCTGTGATAAAGCTAGAGATGTGTGTTTGCATTTTCCCCATAACTTATTAGATAACTAGCATGCTTTTCAGTAAAACACACGAGAATCAAAACACATACCTACACATTTCCCTTGCAAACTTTAAAAGTTTTCTAATAAAAATCAATCAAATATGGAATCATTTTTGTGGGGTTCAGATACTGTTTATAATTTATTAATAGTTTTTTTCTTAAACAGTCATACATGATAAAGTCTGTTCAATGTAAAAATTTGAAAAGAAGTCAATTACAGCAAGTCTCACTGGAGTATTATTAACTTTTTAATGCCTGACACTAATTTATTTAGCTGCAATTCTTGTTTCCACTGGAAAAACGACATATATTAAGTGGTAAAACTGCACGGTCTGTGTGAATGAGGAGTTTAATTTATATCGATTTATATCGAAAACTTTGTTACTTACAATGATAAATAGAAAAACTGCACCTCGAAGCAAAAACTATTTCTGAATGATTAGGATCAGAACCTGAATTATTTTCAACACATGGTCTGCGGCGCCCCCAATGGGAACCTCAGATCGGAAAAAACGGTTTTAATATCAAGTTGCAATTTTTAATTCACATTTTACCAAAACTATTTTTTCAGTGTAACATTTTCTGTCTAATACGTCTACATTTATTTTATAGTCATATTGACTCATGTCATTTTTACTGGATGTCATTCAGAACAATAGAAGAGGGTAAAAAAAAAAAAAAAATCAAGTTTAATTTTGAAGCAGTGTTTTTACAGATGACTTCTGCAGCAGATCATACGATGAACATGAACACACACTTGTAACCAATTTTTCACTTGTTGAGGTTAACAGGTTATTTCTAAAGTGAGAGAGTTCTGACTTGATGTGTCTAGTTAGACCAGTTTAAAGAAAGTTCCTGGAAAGCTGGAAGATTTGTTCAATTTAGATAAACTTACAGACAGAAAGTCACAAAAATTGAACATATTGATTTACAAAAAGAAAAACGTATGTTCATCATAGAGATTTATCAATGTGATGTAAAAGAAAAATTTTAATGTGACCATGAGCATTTGTGTTAAAAAGAGTATTTGAGCATTTTCAGAGCCAAAGAGACTTTTTATGACTTGTGTTTTTTATGTTGTATAAATTTTTTTAACCAATGTTAAATAGATCCATTGACGTTGTATTTGTGTGATTAGATTTACAGTAAATGTTCATTTCTTTAGTATTTTGAATGATAATTAGAAATATCAGTACCAGACCTGAGGGTATTTAGTGTTGCAGCAGCTATAGATGCAACAAAAAAAAAATTACCAAATTTTATAAAACATGTGACATTCCTGCTCCCTATTAATCAAACTTCTTGCAAATTCTGATTTAAAATTATTTTTAATTTAAATTTTGTAATTAGATTGGAAAAGCAAATGACAAGCTTATCCTAAAGTAAAATAAGACAATTCTATAAAGGTTAAAGTTAGACTACTATTTTTGTGGGGGAAAAAAATCTAAATTTTAATTTATATTTGAACAAAGTAAATGCACGTCCAAAGCTATTCCTTTCCTTCTCACAGATTTAAAAAAAAGTATGGGATATTGCAAGAAACAAACACTTCTCACAGATGCTGACCAACTGTTTGCATCTCCTTTTGGCATGTCGATTATTAATCTTAAGCAACAAGCTCCAGATCTTTCCAGCATCTTATTTTGTTTTTTTATTCTTTCCTTCCTTAGTTATGATGTGAATAACAGTTGAGAATATTTTTTACACAATGCTATATCTTCTGCAATGTTAATGTCATCTGGCCCCAAAAATATATTTTTTTTAAGAATTAAAAGTAACTAAATCAAAAATTGCCAAGGGTGTGAATTGTTATGGACTCTGCTTATTGTAATGTTTTATATGCATCTTTTTACTCTCTCTTTTTTTGTCATCAACCCAAAAAAGCTCTGCTGGGATGGAGGCTGTGTGCAGGAATAAGGCTGGAGGATGGAGTGAATACTTCAAGCGTGTCCAAAGTGTATTGTGCACATCTGTTTGCATGTTTAAATATGTGAGAGTTTATTCTTTGAATTACCTGGAATTCATTTTCTCTGTTTTAAAATTTTGAAAAACATTTCACGTACCTTGTTTTGAAAAAGCCCTCAAGAAATCAATTTTACTGATGATTTATTTTGGATCATTATTCTAAAACATACATATCATCCAATGTGGATAAAAGAAAATGCTTTTATTTGATTTTACATTAACTTTAATTCCACTATGTTTTTTTTACTGTGACAACAATTTTATTTGATTACTTTTCTGACACAAATAATTCAGATTAAATTTTTAATGTATAACATAGATTTTTTAATATGTAAAGTTCTGTTTCACAAATCTTATTTAAGTTTATCCCAATGTTTCTCTTCCTGATCAAATATTAAATTTAGCGTGTTTATGGGATTTTGGTATATGGATAAAGTATACATAGTAGTAAGTATGTATTTTAGGATTACAATTTTTTTTGTCTTGTATGAAAATGATTTTGTTATAGAGAGCCGTTTTGCAGAGTTTGATACCGAGGACGAGATTAGCTGTTTCAAATTCACAAAGGTAGTGAGAGAAGGAACTTGGCCAAAAACTGGAATAATTGTATAAAAAGAGCATCCAAATAAAAAAATCCTCTAAAGCAGGGGTCTGAAACTCATGGCCTGTGGACCAACTGTGGCCCCTGGGACGATCATTTTGCGGCCTCCATCTTACAGTAATATGAAAGATTATTCTTAGTGTAGCTCGCAAGATTAAAATGGATGACACTTGTTGTTTGCGGAGCTCTTTGTTATTATTTTATTTGTTTATCACTGATTGGTTGATATTTTATTCATTTTTAAATAGCTTTATTTTATTTGTTATTTTGTGTTAAAAATTAAGATACATCAGAACATTGGAATGTTTTATCAGCACTTTTCTTGTGAATACCTTGATGCGGCCGAGCCTCACCCAGCCTCTGCCTCCAGCTGCCCTCAGGTAAATGGAGTTAGAGATCCCTAATATTAAGGAATCAGGCTCAGGGTTTTAAAGACACGGTGATGTAGATGAGCAACAAGGAAAGAGTCAGCCACACTCTGCTTCTCAACACTGCTCTGTAGAACAGAGAAAAAGAAAAAAGGCAAACGCATATCATAACAAAACTATAACAAAAGAAAAAAAAAACATACCAAATAATGATCTTTACTCATCTCCGTCCTGAGTGTCACCAGTCTGAGAAGGCCTATGTGATTGATCTACCATCCTGTTTCCATCAGGATGAAGCCAATCTAGTGATTTTCTTCAAGTATAACGCTGTGGAGTAAAATAATCTAATATTTAATTAACAGTCTTGGCTGTCCTTGTTCTGGGCGAGGGCTCTCTCTTTCGTGTGGCTTCCCATGTGGTTTCTTTTTTATTCCCCACTGCTAGTTTTTTGGGGAGTTTTTCTTCACTGTGAAGGACGTTCTAAGGGCAAGAATGTGCTGAAATTGTTAGCTAGCATTCTTAAATTAGTTTTAGCTGTGTATTTGTGTATCTACCTTATCTTCTTTGTTTTTTTTTCAAGCTATAATGGGAAGCCCGTTAAGACAATTGTTTTAATACATTGAGCTATACAAAGATAATTGAATTAAATTAATTATCATTAAATAATTGTCCAGATTGGGTCTTTATTTAGTCTTGTCTTCTTAGTTTGGAGAAAACTTCGAACAAGAAAAACGCAACTGTTTTAGCGCCATCTTGTGGTTGCAGGCTTACAATAATCGGATTTTACATAACAAACACTATTTAGTTCAATCAATGGTCGATTAATTTACTATAAATAAATTACTAAAATACTTAACCATTCCCCTTGGATTATTATTGCAAATGATCAAGTTACCTTTGCACGTTATAGAAGCCATTTCTTCTTATTTACATCACATTGCAATTCTTTAGGATATACTTCATCTGTTTCTTATATAAAAATCTGCTTGTTATGACATTATTGCAATTGTCAGTAAAAGATAACTACATGAAACATGTTAAAAGTCTTGTAATACAAAACAAATACTCCTCAATTTATTATTTATTAGCACAAGTCTAACCAGTTAAGGTAGATCCAAGTATTATTCCAGAAAAAAATAACTTCTAAATATCTTTCGTAAGACATTGCATATTGTAATAATTTAATTTAAAAGATTTAATTTAATTTCTGAAATGATCTTAGATCACTTTGCAAAGGTTATCCTCCAGGAGAGCAGGAGGAAGTAGACACTACACCTCACTTTTAGAAACCGTAGAAGAAGTGTTGCTGCAGTGTCACATATGCTAATCGTAGAAGAAGAATCGCGCGTATCCGGTAGTTTTTACTGTTTCTTTCAGAGATTTGTCTTTTATTTAAATATAAATCTAGATCATTCCTCCTTGTTTTTATTTTCTACTATCTCGAACTTCACTTGAAAACGTTTAAAGGTGAGTCAAGTTTAAACTCCTGCTGATAGCATTCGAAAAGCTAGATACCGTTAGCTTCTTAAGCTAATCTGTTAGCTGACTCAGACGTTAATTTTTACAACCAAAATCAATTCATATCCGTCTAGTTCTGTCTTCTGAACACCTACAATTACGTATAACTTGATTTTAATAATGATCTGATTAGTTGTGAAACGTTTAGTAGACACTTAATGTAAACATCAAGATTAATGCTAACAAGCTAGCTTCCTAGCTAACAACCTAGCTTCCTTTTATTAGTCCATTTTAATCTCATCAGGTTTGGTTTAAGGATTAAATAGTGTATTTCCAGCATTCTTTTTGACCAACTTCACTGTGTATGCCAGCAGGAGCAAATGATTAACTTTTATGTTTTAGTTTTCAAATGAATTAATGTATTTCTGCTAAATACCAGCGCTTAAAGGCCTATGGTTAAAACACGGTCGGCTTTTCTTCTATAAAAACTCCTAATCTGAAACGATTCACAATGAAGTTAAACATTTTCCTCTTGGAATAAACGTCCGAAATGTTCCGCGTCTACCTCACTGCGGTCAAGTGAGCCGCGGTTCACTCAGCCGCGATTCACGTGTGCGCGCCTCGTTTAAATCAATGGAGTCAACTTTGAGGAGCGATAAAAACACTTTTATATTTTATGCCAAATCCACACTAGTATTGATCTCTTCTACTAAATGTCTTTTATCAATAAACAAAGAATTGTGCATTTTTATCGTATACTTTAGGATTTATTAGCATTTAAAAGTGATTCACGTGTGCGCGCCTCGTTTAAATCAATGGAGTCAACTTTGAGGAGCGATAAAAAACACTTTTATATTTTATGCCAAATCCACACTAGTATTGATCTCTTCTACTAAATGTCTTTTATCAATAAACAAAGAATTGTGCATTTTTATCGTATACTTTAGGATTTATTAGCATTTAAAAGTGATTCACGTGCGCGCGCGGTTCATTCAGCCGCGATTCACCAGTGCGCGCCTTGTTTAAATCAATGGAGTCAACTTTGAGGAGCGATAAAAACACTTTTATATTTTATGCCAGTTCCACACTAGTATTTATCTCTTCTACTAAATGTCTTTTTTCATTAAACAAAAAATTGTGCATTTTTATCGTATACTTTAGGATTTATTAGCATTTAAAAGTGACAAATGGTTTACTTCCCTGCGATTCGGCCGCGATCCACGCAGAATCATATTGCGACTTTTTACATGTTTACGGTAATTTCAAAGTAAATAGCCATAACAGTCAACTTTGAGGAGCGATAAAATCACTTTTATCCATTTTGTCAGATCCACACTAGTGGATAGTGTGGACAGGCGGATCGGCGCGGCATCAGCAATAACTAGGACACTGCATCGGTCCGTCGTGGTAAAGAGAGAGCTGAGCAAAGCTCTCGATTTACAAGTCGATCTACGTTCCAACCCTCACCTATGGTCACCAGCTGTGGGTGGTGACCGAAAGAATGAGATTGAGGATACAAGCAGCCGAAATGAGCTTCCTCTGCAGGGTGGCTGGGCTCTCACTCAGAGACCGGGTGAGGAGCTCTGCCATCCGGGAGGGGCTCGGTGTCGAGCCGCTCCTCCTCCAGGTCGAGAGGAGCCAGATGGGGTGGTTCGGGCATCTGGTCAGGATGCCCCCCGAGCGCCTCGCAGGCGAGGCGATAAAAACTCTGGACCTGGAGCGGCTCGACACCGAGCCCCTCCCGGTTGGCAGAGCTCCTCACCCGGTCTCTGAGTGAGAGCCCAGCCACCCTGCAGAGGAAGCTCATTTCGGCTGCTTGTATCCTCAATCTCATTCTTTCGGTCACCACCCACAGCGGGTGACCATAGGTGAGGGTTGGAACGTAGATCGACTTGTAAATCGAGAGCTTTGCTCATCTGGATCAGTGTTACGTTGACACAGATTATGTACAAGATTTGTATTAAATAGGATAAAGCAGCATCCCACATTGGAGCTGTCCTGAATATCCTTTTTGATCATCTCAAAGGATTTTCACCTCCTGTCCTGCAGGAACAAGAAGTCACAGTCCAACAGCACACAGCTGATGAGCATCCGGATTACCAGAGAACATTTGATTGCTTTAATGACACTCTCGGGACTTCAAACCTCAGCATGAATCCAACTTAAGCTTCACACATTATTTATAACTGAAGATAATGATTCAATTAGTGTACATTGATCCCTATTTTTCGTTTTTGAATGTCTTCAGAAATCTAACATTCATCCCCTCAAATTTTTACATTGATTGTGATCCTTTCTTTCTTTATTCTTCTCACTTGAGATCTACTGGTTTCATTTCGTCTAGTTTCTGAACCGCTAATCTCCAATGGGATACCAGAGCGTACCTCTGCTGATTGCAGACGAGAGGCGGGGTACACCCCGAACAGGTTGCCGATCTGTTGCGGGACCTTACAGTCAGGCAGCCATTCACACACACTCATTCCTAGGGATAATTTTGTAGCGACCAATTAATATGCATGTTTTTGGAGGGTGAGAGGAAACCGGAAAACCTGGAGAAAACACACACACAGGGAGAACATGCAAACTCCACACAAAAAGACCTGTGTTTTGAGCCTCGCCCCACTCCGGGACTCGAACACCTGTTACTGTGAGTTTGCATTGCGCCACTGTGCAGCCATAGATCTGCTGGTGTCTTTTTTTTTTTCTGCTCAGTTCACATTTGTTTGTCTCCTTTTGTAATCCAATTCCAGGACTTGATCCTGAATCTTGGAGATGTGTTTGGATTGATTTCTGCTGGTGTTTGTTTTTTTTCATATTCCCCGTCATTCTGCTCAATTAAACCTGAAATATTAAATAATAATATAATGATGATAATAGTTTAATATTTTGATGAGAAAGGTATAAACCTTCTTATGGATTATGCCTTCTTTCCCAATTATAATTTTAAACAGGCGGATTTATGAAGCTGGTCAAAGAAGAAGCTGGAAATGATTAATCTGAAAACCTGTATTTCAGCTTAAAACTTTTCAACATCTATTTTTTTCTTGGTTTAATTAGTGATATTAAAATTTTGTAATTCAAGTTTTAGAAAATACAAATCTGGTCAAAGAAAATACAATTATTTCATACACACAAGCTTATGAGTTTAGTCTGTAACGTTGAGAAACTTTCTGGTGAAGAAACTGATGCTGTTGTTTCATCGTGTTGTGTTCATGATCAATCAGACTTTCTGATTTCTCTTGGAACACCTCGTCTATGTTCCTATAACAGATTGCATCTCCTGTTTTCCTTGGCGCCCCTATCTACAGGAAACGCTTCGGTTGTTTCTTCACAGCCGTTGCCTCAGCATCATGTCTCACGGCTACCCGTTCAGTCGACCGCTGCCCGACAGCAACTTCAAGCGCAATCAGCAGACTGGCAACTCGTCAGCAGAGAGCGGCTTCTATGGGGAACGCCAGGGGTCTTTCTCCTCCTACACGTCGTCGTCCCCAGGCTTCCATGATCCCTTCTCGGCCTCTATGACCTCGGACTCTCCGCAGCCAACTCAGGGCTCCCAGGAGAATGCGTCCAACATCCTGATGAGATGCGGTTTGAAGCACGAGGATCTGGTTCGGCTCTCCAAGCTACCCGATGATGTTCTGAACCTTAAGTCACTGCCGCACATCCTCCAGCAGGTCCATGGCGACAACGAAGCCGCCCAACATTTTCCTCCCTCATCTTCCTCTTACTCTAACTCTGCCTATCAACCCTCTACCAACTTCTCCTCCAGAGAACTGGACCAACTCAGCACCATGCCAGTGCAATACCCTCTTATGTCCACCACCAGTTCATGTGAACCGGTCCTGGATCGTTGGGGGAATCCCATAAGCTTCAGTTCTGGCCAGTCAGAACCATCTTCACAATCCAGACACATGGAGGAATTCAACAGATCAAATCCTGATTATGGTAAGACTGGTCCACTTCCCTTTTTCAGCTCAGCGGGACCAGCGTCAAGAGCCCTTGAGCCTCTCCATCCATATCCCGGACCACCTGATCACAGAGCAGCCAGCGCAGTTCCTCTTCCTCCTCCTCCTCCTTCTTATAGGGAGCCACTGCCCAATCTCTGGGATACCCACTGTGAGCCAGCACCATGCTCCTCCTCCTTCAGGAGCAGGCACAGCTCGGGCTCTGCACCATCCAGGAAACAAGCTCGGGACTTCCACGGGATGTCTCCGCAGGTGTTCCCGTACTCGTGCTCACTGTGTGATATCTGTGTCCTGTCCAACAGGGTGAGTCTCCCCGCCCTCTGCAGGTTTGGGTGCTGAAGGGGGTGGGAGTGCGGCAGAGGGATAGAGGTTTAAGCTACAAGCTCAGAGATGTTGGTGAATGATTCTTGTTGTCTTGTTTTAGGCGTGGATTCAACATGTTGCCTCCGCCGTGCATACTGATAGTCAGCTGTTGCTGCTGCAGCAGTGAGTTACACACACACACACACCATGTCAAGTGCTGTCCTGCTGTTATGTCCTGTTAGACCAACATGAGATTTTCCTTCCAGGTTGACTTCATTAATCTGAGTTTCGTTTTTTGTTGTTTTCCTACCTTTCATTTCTTATGTCTCTGTGACCTTCAGGTATCCCTCGTGGAACTGCCGCGTGGAAGAACCCAGAAGGTCAGTGAAACTAGTAAAACTTTGATCTGCTTTCTTATCATTTTTAAAAATGTTATTGTAGAAAAAAAATCAGTTTTATGCATAGGATTATTGCAAATATTATGACGCATTTAGTTTCCAACTTGAATGTGTTTCACATAAATAAATGATACATGTTTTTAGACTAAAGTTCATATACAGCAGATTACAAACAGCCGATATCGATAACATGCAAAACACTTAAGCTTCCATTTGAGTTTAAAATTCAGACCAGTTTAGTCTTGGAGGGAAAATCCTTTTAGGCCTCAGTCGTGTAATCCCACTGTTTTTTCACAATTCTGTTGCTTTTAAACCTCATTAATAGAAAGTGGTTTGTCATTAAAATTGCTACACTATTGTGTCTTTGAAATAATTATTTTCAGGTGAAACCAATCATAGTTTTTTGTCCAAAAAAGGCTATGTCCAAGGCTTTGTCCAATGCCTTGAAAAGGCAACAAGTATTCTCTCCTGTTTTCTTTATTAATGCCCCGTTTTTGACACGCACAACATCCCAGTTAGGATTGACCAATTTTAGTAATTTTGGTCTCAAAAGACCAGTTTTATTGGAGTCGGGGGCATCAATTTCAGTGATTTTTTTTTTTTTTTTTCCTATTGACTTGAATGAAATTTTCCCCTCAAAAGTTTATGCTTTTAAAAACGTCCACAGCTCCATTAATTTTTATCCTACAGCCACAAATTTGGCATCAAGACGCAGAAAATTTTGTCCTCTAAAATTAACTTGAGCTAGATTTTTTATTTAATCCACCGTTTTCCTGCTACAGCCCTCTAACAAAGCCAAAGTCAGATTTTTTTTCTCATTCACTCCAATGCCATTTTGATGTATGTGCATGCAAGCGAGCCAGCAGTGCACAGGTGGTCAAAGGAGAAAAAAAATAAACGACTGTTTTACTGAAATGATCTAAAAATAATAATATATTATATTTATATATATCTTGTTTGTTTTGTGTTTAGTTTGAGTGTGTTTGAACTAATGAGATCCACACAGCAGAGTTCTGCTCTGCACGTGTGCAATAGGCGCTAGGCAGGATGGGGGTTGTAGTCCATTTTCAACATTTCAGCATAACTAGGTGGCTGCAAGGCTTTGAACAGCTGTTTATCTAAAACAGCACATTTCTAGTTAAAGTTTGTTTTTGACTAGATTATCTAACAATTGAATGTGTTTTCATGAACGTTTCAGCCGAAATGACAACCAACCAGACAGGTGGAAAAACAGAGAGAGACCAATTCCACCAGCTGGCAGAGCCAGACATGACCACGGTAAAGCTGCCTGCTCAACAGACTCAGACTTCTGGACTGTGGTTCTTTTGATCTAATGAGTCTCTTTATTTCCAGCATCGTCAGGCAGAGGTCCCCAGAAGGTAAAAGTACAACCTAAAGCTCATCATGTGCAGCTGCTGCAGAGTGGATGCCAACATGCATGTGTGTTTTCTGTCAGGCCTCAGAGAAAGGGAAAGTGGTGTGTGTGAAATTTCCGGCCCAGTCTGTGGATGAAGCATTTCTCAGGAATCTGGTTAAACCGTTTGGAAATCTCGTCCAGATCATCATGTTTCCAACTTTAGTGAGTGCACGTTGTTCACCACGCACACACACACACACACACACACACATAATGGCTTTATGTCTTTCTCGGTTCTTTGTGTATCTGAGTAGAACTTGGAACTGTGGCTTCCATAGCCTGTTCCTAAGGTGACCTTAATAAAGGCACCGCTTTTGTTCCTGCCAGTGCCGTTAGCTGCAAAGTATGAACCAATAAACTGAAATGTGGACCCAGTCACTCTGTTTCCATGACAACCTAAGTTGTTTGTTTCTTCCTGTCTAAATACAGCAGATCTTTGGTGCATTGGTGTTCGTTAACTAGTGATCCAATAAGCTGAAAGTTTACACTGAGTTATGGTGTTTTACTTTTCCAACTTCCTGCTCCGTTTTGCCCTCATTCTTTTTAACCATGTCCTGTTCAGGTTTTGTTCCTGGTGCTTCGCTCACAAAAACCATTTGAACTTGATCCCTTAGTTTAAACCACTGGTTTATCAGTTATTCTTAATAAATGAGAGTAAGATTAAACGTTTTTATTGAAGAGACTTTTTTGGCTATTCTTTTATTTTTACTTGTGTGCAGCATTTATTTTCAGTTGTGGTTGTTAAAACCTTTAAAAGTCAAACTTAGTATTTTAAATTCCTTTGTCTGTGTTTGCTTCGTGTCGTAATGGACTGGTACCCTGACCAGCTCTACTATCTCTCACACTCACTTTTCCTTCCATACAGAGTAGAGCTAATTAATTTTTTGGTGAAGATCTGTTTTCATAAAAATAAGTCCTTTTTTATTTTTTTTTATTAATCTTGTTTAGATTTTTTTCCAGCTTTTTAGTCCAAACACTGGTAA
The DNA here is from genome assembly GCA_902685375.1 of Neostethus bicornis. NCBI lineage: Eukaryota > Metazoa > Chordata > Actinopteri > Atheriniformes > Phallostethidae > Neostethus > Neostethus bicornis. Next base: position 3,285,274 of record CACRXE010000076.1, on the reverse strand, counting down.
TTAGTAACATTACATACAAGAAAAGGCAGCTCATAGGCACTGTCGAGTGACTTTTTCATGCTGCATATAAATGTTCATGTTGTAAGATGAAATGTGTGATGTTCTCAGGCATTTCTGGAGATGGGAACCATCGAACAAGCGAATGATCTGGTGAAATATCACATCCAGAATCCTCAGATGGTGAACGATGAGCAGATAGAGTTCAGCATCTCTGACACTTTCAAGTTCATACAGGTAGGAACTTGATGAGTCATTCACCTTCCACCACTGATGCCAGTTTGAATACATGATGAACAGGTTTTCTTTGTCTCAGTGGCCTGTTGAGCCCAGGAAGTCATGTCTTTAATCTGTCTTACAGAGCTCCCAGGTGGTGAGCTTTAGTCCACCACCTTACAATCTGGACGGACGTTCAGACCTGTTGAGCATCATCAAACGCTTCGGTGTGCCTGATTACACTCTGTTCCTGCCCTCTAAGGTGAGCTAATACCTCTCTGAAAACATGTGGCTCTCAAGTAAAATCAGCAGGCGGTATTTTTGATGGTGCTGGTATCATATGTTATGTGATTTCAGTTTTTTTTTTTTGTTACAAATATTCAACTGAAGAAAAACCCAACAAAGCAGAAAAAAAATGTAATCTGCAGAACAGAACCAGCGCAATGTCATGACAATACATATTTAAGTTTATGGTTAAATTGACAGTTTGGTTTAAAGAACCACTAATACCGTTGGGCTGAAGGCTTTTAGATTCAGAGTCACCTCACCATTAAAGTACCACGTCTTGCCATGTTTGTCACTTGGCTTTTACGAGAGATGCTGATCACTAAGAACTCCTGACTGATTGGATGTTTAATCTAATCTATTGTGAGGAGGTACAGATCACCCTCAGACGGTATCTGATGTTCAACCAATACATCAGAATTAAAATTAGCATCATGATCCAACCCAGCCAGTTGAACTGAACCAGAAGACTGATGATCTTTGATCTAAATGTTTCAGGCTTTTGTGGAAATGAAGACCACCGAAGATGCTCAGAAGTTGGTGGACTATTACAGAACCAATACTCTGTGGATCAACAAAGACCGCATCAGTGTGGCTTTCTCCACAGAATACAAGACACTCATGTGAGTGGGACTTGGAGGATGTGCTCCAGTCAGTGATTGTTACTAACACAAGTTCTGTATTGCAGGCGGGTTCATTCAGCAAAGACGTATGAAGAAGAACTCAAAGCCATCCAGAAAAACAAAGAGTCCAGGAACAGATCGAGGGAAATGTCCAGAAGACGAAAAAGATCTAGATCCAAAGATCAATCAACAGATACGAAGGATCCCAAACGAAAGAACAGGTCTAGGTCCAGAGAGAGGTCGAACAGAGATCAGGGGAGCAGAACTCGGCACAGCTCCAGAGACATTTCCAGCAGAGAGAGGAGTACCAGAACCAGAGATGAATCCAGTAAAACACAGTCCTCACCAAAACAGGAAGATGAAAAGAAACCAGGTGAGAGCTTGAATCCTGACCAGAAAGTCAGTGACAGACTACTGCTGACCTGCTGTTTCCTTCTGCTTCTATAAGAGCTGTTGGTACCGAGTAGAAGACGATTAAAGATTATCTTCTTTCGCTCTGCACAGACACCGAGGTAACAGGCACAGAGGCCGCAGGTACAGAGACTGCAGGTACCGAGGCCGCAGGCACCGAGGCTACTGAGGGAGAAACTTCAGGGAAGTCTCAGACTGGAGACAAAGAATCTGAAGCTGCAGGTGAAGATCCAGAGAGGAATGGAGATAGGTGAGTTTCTCTTTTCTCACAACCAGACACATGCAGCCTAACAAACAAATGTGAAGAACCTCAAACATCTTTTGCAGCTTGTCTGCAGAGGAGAGTGTAATCGAGGGCATGGAGGTAATCGCAGAGGATGGAAAGAAAATAAAAGATGAAGCAGAAGGGGAAGAAGTAACTGATGAAATTACCAAACAGAAACAAGGTGAAAATAAAACCTTAAGCACTTAACTGTAAAAAGATTGCATGTGACCATTAAATGTGTTTTACAGAAGACGAGTTGAACACAACAGATGATCAGGAGGTTTCTGGACTAGAGAGCGATGCGATGGAACAGGAGAAGAATCTTGAAGAAAACGAGGTGACTTAATGTGTGGTCATACTGGGAAACCTTCGTGACCATCAGGAAGGGTTGGGGTTCTCGGTCTCCATTAGAACCATTACCTTTGAAGTGCAGTAAAACTGAGATACTGTTAGGCAGCAGGAACATTTTAGACCAGGTGCATCCAAAATCTATCCCCGAGGCCACTGTCGTGAAAGTTTGCAACATTTCTCTCGTGTGGGGTCAAAGTATTCATGATTCTGATGTTCCTGCTTGGACACAGAAACTTTACATAAACAGATGGAGACGTTTGATAATAATGCAGAGATAAGCACCACCATCATGTGCCCAATAGGTAAATAGTTTTTCACAACCATCGGGCCGGTTCATAATGCCCGCTGCAAAAGTTGATCCTGAAACACTAAACAGGTGTGATGTAACAAGAGTCAAATGGCTCGGCATATCTGGCTAAGTGAGCAGAAGTATAATTATCGTACACCTGGCGACACTGTCTCTTCCACTCCCCAAAAACATGGATGATAGGCTAATTGGTTACTGGTAAATTACTTGTATGGTTAGTGTGTGAATGACTGTCCTGTACAGGGTGTACCTCACCTGGAACTAGCTGGGATAGGTTCCTGTGGATCTAAACCACTTGCTCTGGTCTGAGTTGTGAACATAAATATTAGATAGCAGAGTTTTTCTCTAAACGAAACTCAAACACATCCTATTGTCTCCCATCTTCACTCCTCAAAATAAGAAGTCACTTTTTTTTCTTGAACCACTGAAATTCTCCAGCATGTTCTCAGTGCTGCTGAGAAATAAGCTCACAGATTCAGTTTTCTTTTCTTGGTGTCATGTAAGCATGCTGAAGGTTTGTTCTGGTCTCCAGGAGGAAGCAGGTTGCCCTCTGGACCTGGACAACTGTATAACACTGGATGAAGTGGAGAGTGACGATGAAGGTAGAAGACTGGACTTTTTAGTGAGTTTCCACAAAATGCATGGATTTAATTTTTATGTTGTGTTCTCTGCAGTTAAAGTTAAAAGAGCCAGACAAAGATCGGAGGTAAGTTCTTGATTTGTTTCTTTGGTTCCTCTTAGTTCAGACCAGTACGATTGAGGCTTGTGTTTCATTGTAGTCCCCAAATGAGGTCAGCAGGGTCCTTTTCTTCAGCTCCATGCCAACACGCTTCTCTGACAAGCAGCTTCTCAAACTGATGAGGAGCTTTGGAACTGTGGTCCGGTACCTTCTGATTCGGGGTCGACGACAGGTCAGACACGTTTTCTGCTGCTTCTCTTAAGGGCTCTGATTGGTCCACAGTCTACACCAATCTCATCCACACTCCTTTTCCATAAATGTTTTCTTCTCTGCTTCAGGGCTTCGTGGAGATGTCAACGTCCTCTGAAGCAATAAAAGTAGCCAAACATCTGGACTCCAAATACATTTCCATCGGAGGCTGCAGGCTCTATGGCAGCTTGTCCAGGAAATACACCAGACTCACCAACGGGTCAGAACCTCTTCCAACACGTCCTATTTCCTCCCATTTACCCTCCCGTCATCAACTCTTTTCTGTCAGTGCAGGTGGGATGTGAAGCCGAACAAAGATAAGAACACCACTGGGTCGGAGAAAGCCAGCTCACCAGATGGTAAGAACAGTCCAAGAAAATCAAAAAGGAGAGAGTCCTCCAGGAGAAGCAAGTCTGAAAAGTCTCCTGAGAAAAATTCCTCCAGCAAGAAGGACGACAAGCAGCTCTCAAAGAACTCAGAGAGCCAAAAAGATTCTCACCAGAAGCGCACAAAAAGTCCAGAACGCAAAAAAAGAGCTTCTGACACCGCAGAGAAAACCAAAACGGAACCAGAAGAAAAGAAGACTGAAGAACCATTAAAATCTGAAAAGGCAGAAGAAAAAGATTTCAGTGCAGATGTTCATCAGGAGGTAAGGCTGATGATGTTTGTATGTGTTACCATTGGTTACTTAAACGACTGGGAGCAAGCTTGTTTCATCTTCCTGGATCGGTTAAAACAGAAGTTAAAAAAGGATGACCTACAGTTTTAAAACTATAGAAAAAAAAGACCTGGTCATCAAATAGTTGTAAGTCTGACTCAGTCTAGCTTTTATTTTAATAAGTTAATTTAATAAGTTAGAGATTTTTTCTTCTAAGAAATCAAATCTTTAAGGGATTGAAAGTATAAAAGATCTTCTAGTGCAAACAGCCATGTCATTCTTTGACCCTATCTTGGTCCTTTCAGGCTTCGTCTGGGTTTGTGTCTCCCAACCAAGAAAAATACTTGTTGCCAAAACCAAAAATTTAATTCTATTGACAGAATGTGGGCTCAATGGTCTTACTAATTAGCTCACATTTATCTATAGATATATAAAAGTATATTAATATGTACAGAATGTCACTTCATAAACAGGAGTCCAACTAGTGAAGGCTGGTTAAAGTAACACAGTCAAAAATAACTGACATTTTACCTGACAAAGTGTAACTTTATTTTAAAAACGTTTTTGACATTTACTTGCTTAAGTTTAGAAGCAAGAATGAAGGTCTTTTCAATTTTTAAGGACTTTAACGAGACGTTCAAGATGTAAAGTTTTTCTTTTCCCCACATGCTTTGTTCTTTATCCAGTCTGTGGATAAACATTTACTCTGAACTACTTTTAGGAGGAGATACAAGAGGCCCCAGCAGAAGAAACCAGAGAACCTGAAAAGCCAGTTGGTAAGAAATATACATTTATAAACACAAGTGGTTTGTCTAAAAAGAGCATAAGCCCACATTCGGCCGATTGACTTAATAGATCTGCTGCATTTGGAGATTATGTACAAATTTTAAAAGCTTCGAATCTGCTGCTGTGCATTCAAGTGTCTCCTGGTGTTTTCTGATGCAGGCGCAGAGTTTGTGCGTCCAGTTGTCGGGTATTTCTGCAACTTGTGCGAAGTGATCTTCTGCGATGAGGATGAAGCCAAGTCAAAGCATTGCAGGACGTTGGAGCACTGCAGAAAATACCAGGTTGTCACAGAAACCAGTCCTCATCACACCTTTAAGGAGGGCTAACAACTCCAAAAAGAATAACAACTTGTCTGTTTTGTTTCAGGAAAAGACAGGGGAGGACCCATGGAATATCTAACCCAACTACTCAATTATTTCATATTTGTTTTGGTTTGATGGAAAAAATAAAGTACACAAAGAAAATGTGTCTTGAGTTTATTTTTCAAAACTTCTTAACATTAAAAGCTTAAACATTTCAGGTTCCATGTGTAATGATGCATTCAGGTTCTGAAAGGGAACATGTCTCGGTCACTGAACACATCTGCAACAGCACACTGCCAGATGTGTAAACTGGATAAATTCCAACCGTTAGATGGAATCCTAAAACAAAGACATGTTGAACTGCTCACTTCTACTTAGATATTCACAGTAACTTGAAACAAACAAAATAAAAAACTTGTGTGTTTATCGAACTGTTTAAAATGTTACTTTAAAAAGTCCAAACGGCATAAAAAAAACACTGAAACAGAACATTTTTCTTTCTCTAAGTTGTTTTCTTTGCCTTCTTCCCTTTGTTTTGTCCCTTCTCCAGATGTTTCTGCAGAGAGAGGTTCATGTGGTTAGTGAGTGGGTGGGAGTTGTCAGGTATGGTTGGGTGAGCCTAGTCTTACCTGCAGGTTGTCATAGTGCAACTGGCTGCAGCAGTGCTTCTTAATGGCCGTTTCTTTTTTGGAATAGAACAGGGAGCAGACTCTGCAGTAGTAGCCCATCTTTACATGTTCCACACCTGCACAAGTAAGCATCTTTAGCTCCTTTCTAATCACCATGACAACATGTGAGCAGAGTTTTCTTACCGATTGGGGTGTTTGGGTCAAATGGAGGCAGGGTCACGGGTTTATTTTCAGAAGTTGGAGATTCAACCGATTCGTCAGAGGTGTCCAGCTCCTGTTTATGATGTCATGTTAACCAATAAAAACTACAATGAATATTAAATAGAAGAAAAGCTTACATCATCTTTGAGCTCACTAGTATCAGATTCTACAGGTTTGCCATTTGACTCGTCTTCCTCTGTGTTCATGTCTTCAGTCGTCTCGGCATATTCCTCAGTTTTTGAATCATCGTCAGCCTTCAAATCTTCTGTCATGGACTCATCTTTCATGTTGGACTCGTCCTGTTTCTCGGATTCATCCTCAAGCTTTGGTTCTTCTCCAGTAATGTTTCCTCCATCTTCCTTATTCTCCTTTGTCTCCAACTCCTGCTCCTTCCTGTCCTCCTTGATCCTTTTGGCTGGGGGTTCTTCGGCATTTTGAGACACCGTTAATGGAGAACTGTTGGCTCGCTTTGGGGCAGTTGGGCATTGGTGGCTGGATGAAGAGAAACTGATCAGATTCCATCATAGAAAACTCAAAACTAATCCCAGAAACATGCATCTGCAGCATCTCAGAATAAAAACACGGATTTCACATCAATCTGCTTCAAAACCTCAATCTGACCAGATGTGACTAAGAAGTGGGTGCTGTGCTATTGTGGGGTGATAATTATAGGACAGTGGTGCCCAACCAGTCGACTGATCCCAAATCGACCTTCCAGGTGTGTAGGAAAAATAAATAATGAAATGACAGGAAGTGCTACCAACTTAAGTGAGTATTCAGACCCTCTAGCGACCTTAAAAATTGACAGTCTAGCAAATTTCTATTGTTATTGGGGGTTTTTAAGGTCTGACATGAAAGCACGTTGCTAATCTAGTTCTCAATGAGCAGCGGCTCCTGCCACTGTGGCCCCTCCCAAAGCACTGCGTGCATGAAGAAAATGTTTGACTGTATGTGTAAGAGAGAGCAGAAGAATTTGTCTGTGTGTTTGTCAGGGTTAGTCTGTGTTTGAGAGAGAAAAATTTGTGTGTGCGTGTGTGTTTGAGAGAGAGGAATTTGTCTGTGTGTATGTGTCCAAGAGGGTGGGTTTCTAATGTGAGGTCTAATGGTTGTGTGACAACATCAAAACATGTAGTGAGGGTAGTTTTACTGCCGACTGGGAACAATCTGTGGGGTTTGCGATTTTAACACCGGAATGGTAGATCTCAGGAGGTTTGATACTTGAAAAGTAATTCTTGGGACAAAAAGTTTGGACACCTCTTTTATAGAATATATAAACAAGACTTTTGTCAGCTCAAAAAATGTGATAATTACCAAAAAGCTTGTGAATGTATTTAATAGGTTTGACTTCTATTTTTGACAAGGAATTTCCCCCTACTTAGTCCCGCCTGCTGGCTGTATGCACAACACAACATACAGTAAATCTTATCTAAGGCCACAAATTCAATGTAAAGTACGTCATTAGTGAAGCTACCACACATTCTTTTATATTCTTATGGGTGCATTCACATAAAAACTATTCCATGTTAGTGGGAGGGACCAAGTGCGAGCAGAGCACTTGATACATTAGAATGTGGGTGAGAACCAGGTGTTCAAATAGTATCCAAATACAGGACAGGAATGTTATTAAGTTGCTCAAACTTAATAACCAAATAGCATTGAGACTTCAGGAGTGTTTTTGATGTGGGGAAAAATGTTGAAACTTTGTAGAATTCTTCAAAAAGTTGATTTTGCAACAAATTTGTCCTTTGTTATTATTATTAACCTGTCTTGCAATGAATTACAGTTAACCCAGTTAAATGATAAATTTAGACTTAAATGATTAAATCCAGTGTATGGATTAAATCTTAAAATGACTGGTTCGGGATTACCGTGTTTTCCGCACTATAAGGTGCACCTAAAAACCTTAAATTTTCTCTAAAGTCCACGATGCGCCTTTCAACCTGGAGCGCCTTATATATGGATTAATATTGAGCTACAACAGGTGTCGCAACTGCGGTAATCAGCCGCCGACTCCATTTTCCCCGTAGAAGAAGTAGTGCGCGGTGCATGCTGGGATATATGAAAAGGCGTCTCATTTCCATTTGTGTGTTTGCGTAAAGACCCAGAAATGGCTCCTACCAAGAGACACTGTTACACTGCAGAGTTTAAACTCAAGGCGATCGGTCACGCAGTAGAACACGGGAATAGAGCTGCAGCGAGAGAGTTTAACATCAATGAATCAATGGTGAGGAAGCAAGAGGATGCGTTGCGCCAAGTAAAAAAGACTAAACAAAGTTTCTGCGGAAACAAAGCGAGATGGCCACAGTTAGAGGACAAAGTTGAACAGCCTTTACTGTAACGCCTTATAATGCGATGCGCCTTATATATGGAAAAAGTTTTTTAAAATGTCATTTACTGAAGGTGCGCCTTATAGTGCGGACATTACGGTACTTTAATCCCACCAAAGTAAAATAAATTGTGACATGATTGTTCAGATTTTTATTTGTCAAACTATTTGAGGTTCTTGAAACAGATTTATCTGGGACAGTTTTGCTTGGTACAGCTGAAGATAAGCCCCTCCCTGATACCAGTCAGGGGGAGGAGTCAGAAATAAATTGCTACTGCTCCTTTTTATGTTAATTTCTCCTGCAGGTAATTCTGATTGCAGTGAGGTGGGAAGCAAAGATCTGTCCAATGTGGTACCTCATGTGGCCTGTGTGAAGGTTTACATTGTGTGTGTGCTGACCCGTGTTTGAGCTGCCTGTACTTCCTGCTGACGTAGATGGTTAACCGTTTCCCGTTAAACCGCGGCGGAATTGCTTTGCAGGTCTCTGCCATTTTCTCTGCGTCTTCGGGTCGATTCATCTCGATGAAACACTGCAGACACACAGAGAACTTCATCTGGATCTTTCAACCCTTAGCTCAATCTGCAACATTCAGTTCTGGGTCCCCACCTCTCTGCGGATCCGATTTAGGAAGTACTTGCGGACTTTTCCGTATGGCTCGGCAAGTTTCAGGACCTCCTCATCCGAATATTTGCTGTTGGGGAGCTGGCCCACGTACACCACCCTGCTAGTTCCACACTGAACACACACGCATTCATCGCTCTGTCAGAACTCAGGTCTAACAGGAACCCAGGGAAACTATTCATGGTGCATCTGTGGGGCTCACCTGGATGGTAGGATAGGTCATAGAGTGGCTAATCCGAACCGACCGGCCACAAACCAAAGGGGTCACATTACCATTGTAGAACTTAGCCATGTCTCGCGCCTCTTCCTCCGTTTCAAACTGAATGTAGGCCTGAAAGAGAAAATGCAAATTTGAAAAACGAAATATATTTTTTGAAGAAAGCAAACAGTTCAATCTTATTATTAGACGTGAAAAAGCAGTGTGTTGTTTACCTCGGGCCGGAGGTCCAGAACCAGGTGCCTGGTTACTTTTCCAAAAGGCTTAGCAAGTCCCAGCAACTCATTAAAAAAGTTGTAGCCTCGTCTGAAGCCAACAATGTTAACCACACGCATCCCCTGAAGGAGAAGAAACAAACAGGAGCTGAAGAAGCAGCAGCATAAATGAACCATTCAACAAATGAACTTTGCATGAACGATTGTCTTCTTCAGCAGCATGTCTGTTTCCATGGATACATACCCCTTTTCTTGTGTTGTCTGCAGACAGAGAAAAACAGAGTTCAACATTTAGAAAGAAATTGATTAAATCATCACGACATCCCAGCAATAACGCACCAATGGCGTCTGTTTCCATATCTTCCTCCTCCAGCTCGTCCAACGTAACAAAGTTCTCCATGTTCTCCATGAAGTCCTCTTCCTCCTTGAACAAAGCCAAACATATTTTAGTTCTAATTGGTCAAATGGAGATTGGAATTATGCCTAAACTGCCAGGACGACCTGCAAAGACGCCGGAATCCCGGAGTCCGCCATGATAGCGAGCATGTCTAATGCTAACCCGAAAGAGCTGTTGGAGCAACACAGGCCTGCAATTGTCTCTGAGCTTAAAAAGTCACTTGTTTCTGAGATCCGAGCTTCTATCTCCGCTGATTCTAAAGCTTCTCTAGACGCCATTAATGAGGGGCTAAACCGCATTCAGCCTGTTGGTGTTAGCCACGGGAGACGCATTAGCAACCTGGAAGCTACGTGCGCTACCTTGAAGGAAAGCAACCAACAGCTGACCTGGAGGGTAGAAGCAGGCGACAGAATATCCGCAACGTTGGGCTTCCAGAATCTGTGGAGGAGTCTCGCCCCACTATGTTTTTTCAGAGATGCTGGTTGGCATGTTGGTTGGCTACGGCCTTCAAGTCTCCCCCCCACCTGGACCACACTCACCGGGCTCTCGTACCCAGAACTAACCGAGGCGAGCGACCACGCGCAGTCATTTGAGGTTACACAACTACCAGACAAAAGAGCTGGGGATAAGAGAGGCTCAGAAGCGCAGAAACCTGGAGTATCGAAGCCACAAGCTCCGGTTATACGAGGCGGTTTAGGGTGTAAACTTGACACAGAGCAAAAAAGGCTTGCTCAGCCTAAGATCTACACAAATGCTAGTAAATGTGGTCCCCCGTCTCACCATGTCATCAGGTAGCTCCTCTCTTGCAGCTTCGGAACTTTCTCCCGGTTCTTTTTTAGACTCCTGTCCAATTTGCACTTGACTATTTTGGACTTCCAGCTTCTCTGCTGGCTCCTCAGCTGGCTTCTCTGTTTGTTCCTTTGTTGGCTCCTCAGCTGGCTCCTTGTTTGGCTCCTCGGCTGCCTCATCCACCCCTCTATTCTTTTCAGCAGGTGTCTCAGTGGTGACATCATCTGCTGCAAGAGCCTATAAAAAAATACATTCTAGTATTAGAGATTATCAAAATTTTCTCGATGTAAAGCAGCTTCCTCACCTTCTCTTTATCCTCCTCTGCGGCCTCCTTCACCAACTCCGTGCTCTCAGGCTTCTTCTCCTCCTCCTTATTCTTCTCCTCTTCATCCTGCATCACGGCAGACACCCCCTCTTCATCTGATTCCATGTTGTCTTCGTCCTTCTTTTTGGTTCTGGATGAAGATTTGGAGGATAAGCTTCGAGAACTGGAGGAGCTGGTGTTGCTCCGGCTGCTTCTCTTGCTTTTCACGTCTTCAGCAGATCCGTGCTGTTTGCGGTTCACACTGGGAATTTGAAAATGAGACATTGGGGAGTGAGAGGTGTCGTCACCTCCTGTCATGGTAATTGGGTGAAAGCAGCACTCACGTGAGGGTTTTGTACTTGGTGCAGATGTTGAGGCGGATGTTGCGTCCGTATAGGTTGAGTGGGTTGATGTTGTAATACTTCACCAGCATTTCTGCGTCCTGTGTGGTTCCCATTTGAATGAAGGCCTGAACATAAACACATCCTTGTCAGTCCCAAAGACAATGTCAGCATCTTTTTCTTCACCGCCTCCAGCTCTGCCTCCCGGCAGTCACACTTTAAAACTAAAGCTGACAAAAAGAACTTGCAAAAACTTGTTTTAGACACCTGAAAAGAAACCTGATCCTCGTGTTTAAAGAGGCCTTTTAAACATCTCAAGATCTTCTAAGATGAGCTAGAGAATGTGACCAGGGTGAGTGGAGTCTGAGCTGCTCTGCTGAGACTCTACACCACCCCTGACAACCGTAACAGCACAATAAGGTTGAAAACTAAGTTTAATACTATTGAGTAATGTGAAACTTTTAAACACAATACATTGAAAAATAAAGTTTGCAAAACAGATATTTGAAAAAGTGAAATCCAGAATGGCAAGGAAGCAATCATCAAGTTTCATAACCTAAACTTTAGTCGGATCGGAAAAAACCCAGATGGATCAAAGTGCTTGTTCCTACATCCAGAATTTCTGCTGTTGTGAAAAAAATGTCTTAAAACTAGTTATAGTAACAGAAAATCTTTACAGCACTAGATTTCTGATGTTTAGTGATCTGAATGTAAAGAGAATACATTGAGTTGAACCAATAAGAACCAATCATACACACTAGTTCTACAGGTCCTTGATCTGCTTACTTGGTTGCTTCTGGTCCAACTTAGTTTCTTACCCCGTCCGTTAGGAACAGATGTTTCTCCACCGTCCCAAAGCGTCCAGCAATGGTCAACAGATCCTTCTTCTTCTCCTGCTCTCTGGGAAGGTGGGAGCAGAAAACCACTTTGCTGCCGCAACCTTTTATCTCATGCATAAGTCTGTTCGAGTGAAAGTCTGCTGATCTGTCCATGGAACGGTCCATCTGTCTGTCCATGGAGCGGTTCATTGGCTGGTCCATGGGCCGGCGGTCTTTCTGAAAGACAAAGAGAAAGTCGAGTCAGGTTCTGAGAGGAGTGAGGTACGTTTAAAGGAAGTGAGGGGGGTATCTGTACCTCAATGACCATCAGCTTCTTGGACAGGTAGAAGTTGAGTGGTTTCCCGTACAGAGATGCTGGACGCTGTTTATAGTAGTTCACCATGTCTAAGGCTTCTTCGTGAGAGCTCATCTCCATGAAGGCCTAATGGAGACAGAGACCAATTCCTCAGAGTCTGGTTCAAACAGAAATCTGTATGACCGGTTTTGTGACTGGGACAGGATGAAGCAGAATCAGTTGTTGTACCTTGTTATTAAGGACCAGGTGTTCCACCATGCGGCCAAAAGGTTCTGCAAAAGTGAACAGGGTCTTGTTGCTCAAAGGTCTCCTATCGTACTTCACCACCACAACTCTGCTTCGCAACTGTGGACAACATTAGGATCACAGGACCATCAGAAACTGATGAACATCCTAAAACCAGCAAGAATGGGGATATTTGAACTCACCACGTTCTGTTCCATCTGGTTTCCAAAATGAGCAGAACCTCCTGCTGACACACAAACACAAAAGATTTACATCAGACAATGGTTGCTTTATTGCAGAGTAGACCGCAGTGAATGGGAGAAGGACTTTGTCAAACCAGCATGGCTTAGAGCGTGGCTTGGAGTCTAGCAGTGCAAGTAAAGAATATTTAAAAATTTGATTTAATAACAAACACATTGTTTTTAAGCCTAAATTTGAATTAATCAATTTATCACACTGCCCTAGTGCTGATTCCCACTTTGAAGAACAAGAGAAGTATGCAGAGATTTGGTAACTGGAGAAAAATATATTTGATGAACCTTACAATGAAGTTATGTTTAAAACAAAACTATCTTTAGATGATGAATATTATGCTTGATTTACGTGGATGTGCAAGTAAAAATAAGTCTGGAAAGAGATTAAACAAGATCTCATTAGGTTTACTCCATGTCCTGTGTGATCCGTGTCTTACCCCAGCTGGAAGACATCACTCCACCGTGTCCAGATGAGATGGGTGCCGGTCCCAGTAGCCCTGGAGCCAGGTTAGGGGCATCCTGTAATCCCATGCTGCCATACAACAACCATGGGTCAGTAAACTAAGTAGCTCAAAACCCATTTTTCTGCTTAAAACAGACTCAATTCCAATTTTATCAGCAAAACTGATTAATTTTTTTGAAAATTTTGATATCACCTTAATACATTGTCTTAAATCAGATTTAAAATTGGTATATTTTGATGATATCACTCTGAGCAGTTATTTTCTGAAACCCCTTCTCTCTCGAGCGGGTTCTCGTCGTGGTACAGTTGGTTAATTTCACCAAATGCCGCTTTCATAAAAGTGTCTCAGGCACTGTCCACACATGGCCAGATATCTGGTAAAACGAATATATTTTTATCTGTTTTGGCCTGTCATCCACACAAACCCGTCGTTTTTTTTTTCACTACAAACCGTTGTGAAAAGTGAAGAATTTGGAAAACTCCGGTTTTGCGTTTAGACATGCATAACCGGCGTTTTGCGTTTTTAAACGCCACTACCTGTGATAATTAATGTATAAATGTCATTTGTGTGTGTCCTTGATTTTAATATCAGACACCGGGCAGCATGAATCCTCTAAAAAAAAACACTAATTTCCAGCTTTTTTTTTTTTTTTTTTCACACTAAACTGCTCTTGCTTCTTGTTGAGGAGCAAAGGAGGCGAAATAAGTTACAGTCGGTAATTATTCGTCACATAAGCCTTCCTAGCTCAGAAGTTACGTTTAGATAAATACTGCCCACTACTGATCTGGCATGTGTATAATCGCACTCAGAAGCGTATTTATATGGGTTTGTGTGGATGCGGTTATATTGAAAACGGTTACGTGTGTACACGAGAGTTTTTCTAAAACGGAGGGCAGCAGATATACATTTTCAAAAATACCCGGCTACGTGTCAACATGGTTTCAGAGCAACTGTATCTCACCTTCTGCCTGAAGCCATTCTGGGATTCCACTCTGGGTACCTTTAAAAACAAAGAACAAAAAAAGAAAAGCAAAGACTGGGCGTTACTACTTCATTAAAGCTTCAAACACCTAATTAACATCTGGGTCATTAGTGCTGATAAGGTAAAGGTCTATAAATTGAAACATGAACCAAGTCCACAGACCTGGATGAGATAACACGGGAAAGTAGCTGGAATGTGCAAAAAAATATGTGTCTGCTTTTAGAGTAATCCAGATGTTCTGTTGGATCTTGACTATGTGTGTGAGAGAGTTCTTGTGAATCAGAGTGACTCACATGTCCAGAAGCTGCCGCTTGCTTTCAGCATGTTTGAGTCCGTTAACATGCTGGTTCCAATCCTGCAGAAGGAAACGTTCAAACTTTAAAAATTAAAATGATCAAAGAGACTTTGCAGGATCAGTTCACTCTGAAGTACAGAACTTTTTGCTTAGTCAAATTAAAGCCCCTCCCATGGTAAGTGCGCGTTTAGAACTCTGCCCCCCAATTGAGATGTGTTTGTGAGCTTATTTTAAAATATCTTCACAATTAACAGACAATAATGTTGGTCAAAAAAGGGAAAAGATTATATGACTCCTCAAACTTGTGTAATGAATCTCAGGACATGTGAAAGTGTAACTAAAGATTTTCAGACCAGAAGAAGCATCTGAAACATCTAATTAGCATGCTGAAGAGCTCTAGGTCTGAGAGAAGAAGGAATTTAAGCCAGATTAAATGGACCAGAACTTTGTCAGATTGAATAGGAGGATGATAACAGACTATGATTGGCTGACGGGTGGCTGAAGGTGAGCCCAGATGAACTCAAATATTTAGTGTTATTCCAAGAAGAAAAGATGAATGCAGCTGAACGTACTCACCATGTTGGAATGAACATCAAAGTCACAAAGAGTGCACACATGAGGGAATATACGGGGCATAATTCCCAAGAAGTCATGAATTTTTCCATTAGATGGTGAGCCCATCCTCTGCTGCATAATGCCGGAAGACGAGGAGACCATGCCGAGCCCACCATAGGAAGCTTGGTGGGACAGCTCAGGAAAAGAGTTGTCACCTCTTCTGTTGTCGCTGTAACCGGAGTCAAAGCCCCGTCCAGATGAGACATCCGGCATCGAGCTGAATCCATATTTTGTAGGGGACTGAGGCCTCACTGAGCCCTGGCCCATAGAAGGGCCACTCGTTCTCCCAATGGGGCGGTCGTCCCAGCTATCCCGTCCTCCTCGATAAGCAGCCTCAGAGGACATGGAGGACGTCTGCCCCCGATCTTTAGTGTCCATCTTTCGCTTCTTTACCTGCATGATGAGCCGTGGCAACGTCTCTACGGTGATTTCTTCTTCAGGAATCTCTACCAGAGCATCCAGGTCTTCGGGTGTCAGCCCCAAACTGGCAAACAGCTTCATTGTGCTGCCAAGATTACTGCCACCGCTACGCCGGGACATTGAAGCGACACCGTCCGGGCCGTCTCCCGATCCTCTCAACATTCCCGAGGTCATGCCCCCCATCTGCTGACTGGATCGCTGCTCATTCATGTTGTAGTTCAAGGTCTCTGCAGCTGCAAGGAGCCCCCGACCCACAGAAAACTGTTTCTGACTGCTGTCCGACTGCAGCTGCTGAGACATAACACCAGCAGGTGGCGCTGCCTTCAGGGAAAGACTAAGAATGAAGCGGAAATTTTGTGTTTGGCTAAGACCACAGCAGGTCAAAGTCGGTTAATGTCTTAGAAACCAGTGAAGAAAAATCCTCTTCTCTGAAGATTTCTGCTGAAACACAGTGAGGCAGAAAAATGCTTCAGACAATACGTCCACAAGGACAACTAAAGATGTCAGCCACTTAAGGAGGTCTACATCCACCTGATGAAGCCGATATCACTGCAGAGGGAATATGGGAGGATTAAAGAAGGAGTAGGCAGTGTATACTTCAGCCTGGACCAGGAGGAAGAAATGAGCAAGAGATAAATAACGATGGAGACTTCCTCATGAAGGAAAACCTCTGCAAGCAGCGTTCAAAGTGACAAGTGATTACAACAACCCTCTGCAATGGACTGAGGGGTGCAAAGCAGAGACAGACTAATGAACAAGTGGATAAAGGAGAGTTGGTAAACTTCTTTCACATTACTTTCCTATAAAGAAGCTTTAGGTTAAAAAAAAATGGATGAACCCACTTTCAGTAATCGTCACTGAAAACACCTCAAAAACTTTATTATTATAAGTAAAAAAGATCCAGTTTGAAAGAAAAGCTAGGAGTAACATCTTAAAGGTATAATAAAGGTGTGGAAAAAAAGTTGTTCAAAAGGATAATTCAACCGTATAAAATGAGATTAGTCGTTGTTCAGATATTTCATGGACCATCTCGCCTTACTAAATAAAAGTCCAGATTCGGTCCTCATATTTGACTTTGAAAGTGGTAGTTCTCCATCTTTCTAAAGATCATCAAAGTTTTTCTTTGGAAGTGTTAGGATCTCGTCAAGTCAAACACCATAAAAGGTGATTAAACTTAACTCATTCAAAAGAAGCAAATTTGAGCTGCGATACATTTGAACGAATTAAAAGTATTTGGACAGATTACGCCCCGCAACAGACTGGCGACGTATTCAGGATGTACCCTGCTTCCTTCCTACTTGTAATAAACCAGGATAGGCTCCCCCCGCAACACCAACTGGAATAGGCGGTACGGAAAATGAATGAATGGACCGACAGCTTAATCCATTTTTCAGAACGAAACTGAATTTTGATTGGACAGAGAAGATAATTCAATGCAATCCCATGGAAGAAGTGATCCTGACTATCACTTCAGAATACAAAACAAAATAAATAAACCTATTTCTGTAGATAAATAGGGTTTTTTTTTATTTGGGATTATTAAAAGGTTGATTTCTGATCATCTACTGCTGGCCTCGTCAGAAATATATTTGTGGATATTAGAATCAGAAAGGTTTTTATTGCCATGGTCAATGAAGAGGATCAGAGACTAGGAACTTGCTGTGGTACTAGTGTGCAGGAAAAAGAAAAAACAAATAAAAATATTAAGTACCGGTAGTTGAAAAGCAGCTCTTAAAGATGATACCCTGGAAAAAGAAAATAGCCTGGTCGTATTACCAGAACAGGACTGAAAACATGTTTTGTGAAAAAACAGATCCTTTCCAGACTTGGGAGCTCCAAATGATTGAAGCAGTGAGGGATCATCTGGACAGAGAACTGATTTGAGAGCTTTGAAATATTTTCAGAAGTCTGAGGAACTATTAATGAATATTAGAAATAATAGAAAGCATCGCTAAAGACTGATCAGACTGATGGAGAATAAACCTGAACAGTCCAGATGTTGATTTTTGAATCCTTAGAATTGTTTGAACTACATTTAGACAGTATATCAGTGTATCAGTTGGTTCTTCCATTTCCATGAGAGCAAAATCAGGACTCCTAAGATGTAGCAATGGCCTATTTTTATCTTTCAAAACTTGACACCACACTCTAATTTTAACCACAAACATACATCGTGCTGATCCAGCCTGTATGCTGATTAAAGAACACTTTTTTGTATTCCAAATAAGAGCTCCAAGAACTATGCAACGCTTTATGAATGTCCAGTGGACTAATAGTGATCAAAATAGAAGTTGGTGAGAGGTTGTTTATAGCTGAATATTGTTTTCAGCTATAATGTTATTGTTGAAATCTAGCGCGTTCAATTTAGCCTGATTCAAATTAGTTCAAATGAACCATCAAAGATTTATCTTTAGGATTTTATATCCTCTTAGCCAGACTGGTGCCACCTCGTGCCTTTGCTCAATTTCATTTTACTTCAACAACTAATCAGAGATTGCAAGAATTAGCTTACAATTGCAGAAAAAGGAAAACGTGCAACCCAATCAACAAAAGAATGACAGTGTGACATGAACACAAGCGTCTGTCCAGACCATGTTTGTACATGGGTGGATCGTGAGGCGATCCCCAGCCAGCTGCGAGACATAGTCTCTCCAGTGGGTCTGGTGTCTACTCTGGGTCTACTCCAAATGGGATGTGCCCAAAACCTCTCTCCAACAAAGCGTTCGGGAAGCATTCTAAACATATGCCCGAACCGCCCTATCTGGCTTGTCTCGCCCCGGAGGAGCAAAGGCTCTACTCTGAGCTCCTCCTCAAAGGAATAACTCATCCCTCTATCTCTGAGTGAGAGCTCAGCAGCCACCCTCCTGAGGGATCTCATTTCTGCTAATTGTATTTGCTATCTTGTTATTTTGGTCACAAAATAACAAGATTGCTTATTATTTTCTCGTTGATTGTAGATCAACTGGTCTACAATCGACAAGTTGATCTACAATCGACAATTTACCAGTCGATTGTAGATTGACTGGTAAATTGATAACTTTGCTTGTCGGCTCAGCTCTTTCTTTCCCATGACGGACCCGATCCAGCGTCCTAATTTTGCAGACGCCACACAGATCCGTCTGAGGGGTGTTCACATCAAACTGACCCTTGCTATCACCCGTCGGAGGACTAGGCCAGTGGTGGGGAAACTTTTGGATTCGCGGGCCACATTAAGTTTTAACATTTGACAAAGGGGCCAGAACAGGTGCAGATGGATGGCATGTTTTGGTAACTGCTAGAGTAGACCGATAAAATGGCGCACTGAATGATACATCAAGTGCGTTAAATTTCAAATCTAGCGCGCTAGCGCTTAAAGGCACGCATTTAGTGGTGCTAAGTTTGACATCTAAGCTCCGGAATAGATTTCGGCGCTTAGAAATCTATTCCGGATAGCAAGCAAAATGATATAAGCAATTTAGCTTGTTTTAACATCTAACGTGCTTGTTTAAGTGCGTGTATTGGGCCCGATGACTTTAAATACATGAACACACCGTTTATTTTCACAACGTGCACATCACGGAGACACACACATTTTAATGGGAGCAGTGTTGTTTTATCAACAAAACCAATATATCTGGAAACATCTGAATTGCAGGGAAAATAAAGCATTATTATGGTTTGTTTACTTGTTTACTTATTAAGTTCGGCAGGCCGGATTAAACAGTTTAACGGGCCAACTGGTCTAGACCCTGTCTAGAGTATAACAGATGAACCTACAGATATGTCAAAAGGCCCCATTTTAAAGGAACGCGAGCTTCATAACATGATCTTGAAAAAAATGTACAAGAAGGACAATAATTTTAACATAAAGTTTACAAAATAAAAACCCAATTTAAAAACAAAAATTATATAAGAAAAAACACTGCCCCTTCTATGGAAATATTGGTACAGATGTTTAATATGACTGGCTTGTATCTTTTATTTTTATTTCTTGTCTGTTTGATTGTGTGTAAATGGACATTGAGTCTGGAATAAAGATGATTATGATGATGACTGTTTACAAAATTTAAAAATAAATAACGAATGAAATTAAGAAAACAAAACCAAATAATGCATTATTTTTACATAAAAAATCACGATATTAAATAAATAAAAAGAAAATAAAAGCAAAGTTAAAGATGAATGGAATTAGTAGTTCATCGCCCAACCTCCACTTTAAAAATCTTACTTATATGTAGACCATATGAATGGGTTGAATTAATAATTAGGAAAACTTAGCAACAAATGTATTTTTTTACGTTAACATTCTGCTAATCAGCCTAACCGTACCATGTCTTCTGTAGCATTATGCTAGCAGGATCTAAATTTAGTTCAACTGTATTCTTATTTTGTTAGCGTTTCAATGTGCAGCATATTAATAAAGTATTTTAAATCACGCAGCATGTAATATACAAAGAAATTATCACATTCAAATACACCTACCGTACCTTTTTTCAAATTTGTAGTGTCAGCTTTGACGATTTATCGTCTGCGCTAGGAATAATGGCACAAATATCGCGAGATTTCAGTATTCAGTTTTGTTCTTTTTTTGTGTTTTACCTCATTTAAGTATTTCTGCCAAGTTTTTCGACGCCTATTGTTTTCCTACTACATATATTAAACAATTTTACTTTAGTGTTTTAGTTGTTTCTTTCAAAAACACAGGATAATTTAAATTATTTTTGTTGTTTTAGACTTGAAGTCAGTAAGTTTCCACGAGATTACAGTTTTTTTCTACAGTCTACAATGCTGCGTTCAATTATACTCAGTAAATACAAGCATCAATATTTTTCCCGTGTTTTTCCTATTAAATGTTACAGTAAATAACAATATTGAACAATAAAATATCAAATAAAATCACGCTGGCACATTAGCATTTTTCTAGAGTACCTGTATAGTAAAATGATGATTTAATAATAATTGTTCACAAGTCAAAAAGTACCAACTTTACCATAATTTTTAATTCTGTCCGATAAAAATAGTTTAACTTATGAATTTGTGTGATTAAATCATATTGATCAAACAAATTTATTGAATTAAATTTATTTCTTGAATAAAGAATTGAAAATAAACCATACAGCCATGTGCACCTGAAAGCAGCACAGCCATGTAACCAATCAGGAGCACCTGAGAATGACGCGGTGATGTAAACAAACACAGGCGGAGCAGCCATTACTGTTCACATCAAAACTGACCGTTGCTTGCTATCACCTCGTCAAATCTTCAGGTAAACTAACGCTTAATTTAAAAAATAACAACCCCGTGTACTTTTGACATTATCTCATGTCGGTTGGAGGAGGCTGCGTGTGGAGATCGTCGCATTTTAAAGGCGTGAGATTGTTATTGTGGTGTGAAACAGCGGCCATCTCGTCGGGTTTCCCCGTCAGTCACATCTCTTTTTCTTCTTCTCAGATCCTGTTACATCGTCAATTATGAGGGATCCAACTCTTAACAACATCGTCTCCAGCATTGGGATGAGTGGGGATGTGATTCTCAGCAGCCAGTTTGACTCTGAAGACAATCCGTTTGCAGAGTATATGTGGATGGAGAATGAAGAGGAGTTCAACAGGCAGGTCAGAGTCACAGCTTTAGAAGTTACTTTTCATCTTTACAGAAAGATCGGCTGTGTCTCAGCTCTGAAAACTACAGGGAAACCAGATTACTTGCTACTTACAACTCTGGTTTAACTCAAGTTAAGGACAAACACGAACAAGACTGGATGACCTAGTTTTTAGGATCCAGTAAACATGAAAACACAGACAAGCTCAGATTAACCCTTCCTCTCACCACAGATATTTAATTAAATATTTTTATATGTAAATATACTTGTAAAAGCTTTAAATCACACTCAACATTTCCTCTTCCTTCTTAATACATTGAGATTTAAATAAAGTACAAAACTATAAACGTATCGAATTAATTAAAGTGTAAAATTTTATACTTAAGCAGTCTTCAGTTGTCAAATTACAAATCTAATGTGAAACTGGAACGTGCTGTTTCAGATTTTAAAAAAAGAAAAGATGTTTTTTTATGCTTTGTAGCCACCTAGTTTAAAAAAAAAAGACTAAACCTGCTAAAATGATTTTTTGACTGAGAAGAACAGGGATTTGAGCTGTGCTAGAATATTTTGTAGGGGTAGTAGAATTGGTAGATGATGATGAATTTAATAAATAACAGTTTAAAAAACTACCTAAAATATTTTCCCGCCTTTAATCTGAGATTGAGATTTAACTCAGATTGGACATTATTTCTAGATAGAAGTTTAAACTTCTTGATTATCAAATACACTGTCCAGAAGACAACTTTGAAGTCTTTTCTATGGTTGATCAGTCCTGGACAAAGGAAGGATTACAGGGATTCATTAATCTATTAATTCTTTAGTTGGATTAATCAAAAAATTGAATGAGGCATAGGCCTACTTGTCATGTTTAATTTGGTGATAGTTTTATTGATGATTCATCGAGAATTGCACAAAAAAAGGTGTTTAGCGCCATACTTTTTTTTGTAGATTTCCATTCTGTTTGAACGTGTTAGCATGCGACGCTAAAGGCTACATTTCGTTTTTCACCGCTTTGACTTTTATTCATTAAAAAATATATATATATTTTGGACAAATTCTTTTATTTTGTTCTTCCAACATGTTTTGTTTCACTTTTACTGCTTGTTTTTGTGACTTAAACCGCCTTCGGGCACTTTTATCTTAACTTTTGCTAATTTAGCATACTGGCGCTAACTATACCATAGCGGTGCCGCCATGTGGGAACGTGCTCTTGGCGCCAAAAGTTCTTCCCAAAAATCCTTAAATACAGCTAAGAGCTAAGATTGAAATTTAAGAAGAGACTTTACATTTTATTGGTGGTCAGAAGATGGATTTTTTTTTTAACTATATGTGAAGAGGGTTTTTTTTGTTTTGTTGCAATTAAGATCAATTTTCTTCATTTAAACTATTTTTTTCTTTTCAGATTAAAAGTTTTTTGTTGTTTTTAGTTGAATATATTTGTTTCTGAGGAAAGCATTTGAATTCCTTTGAAATAATTGGTTTTCTCAGTTACAATTTTGTTAAATTAGGCCGAGGTGGAATTTTTCAGACTAGAAGAGACATCCTGCTGTCTGTTTCAGAAAACACAAAACTCCTTCAGCAGGAATTCCGGTCTGGGCTAGACAGCATTATGAAATCAGATGAAGGCGTTTGAAGGCCATCAGCATGGATAAGGAGGCATCCTGGCTTGCTGTGAATTTCTTTAGTGTTCTGATCACCTGGTGTCCTGGTGATCAGAACTATGGTCATTCAGAGGAGCTCCTTTTGTGTTTTCAGAACCCACAACAGTTTAAGAGCTTGTGCTTTGTTCTTGTTCAAATCTCTCTTAAAAAAAAAAAAAGTCATCTGATCTGAGCAGAATAGGATGCAATGTGTGAAATCAACCACACAAATTCTTGGATCTAGCACTCTGGCACGGCTGGTCTTGTGACTGGCATGGCGATGATGGTGCATCGTTTGTTCTAAATTTGATGAAGAAAGAGTGTGATCTGATGAAATGCATATATGTAATTTGTGGTTTCAATTCCCATAAAAGTACGGTTCTAAATTTAAAAGAAAACTGAATGTTAATGTTGTATGATGGTATAGTTTAAAAAACGTTTTTATGAACAAAAGTGTACCGTTCACTTAAAAGTCTAAATAGTTCACTTTGAAAATGGAAAATTATTTTTAAATAAATTAAACAATAAACACAATTATTTTACTAAACTTGTTAACATCCCAGTAAACTACTTAATTGTCAAAAAGTCACTCTCGCAAGTTTTTAAACATCAGTATTAAAATCAAATTAAACAACCAACAGATTTCCTGCAAATTTCTAAAAAGAACAAAATGTTAATAATCAGATTGCTACATAAGCTGGTTACTAAGAACTGTATCACTTTACAGAATTTTGTGCTCCGCTCGCACTGAATGGGAGTATTTTTCAAGGTCAGATAAGCAAAGAAATTCCCTCAAACAATGGACTCTTCTGAACAGTCTGTACATAATTCCGGACCAAGTCTTTTCAAGGACAAATTGACGTACACGTGCTTATGTGCTAAGATGGTCTGCAGCTTACCAACAGGAAGTGGTAAAAGAATTGGATGCTCGGAGAGCAACTGCTTTTTCTAAGGAATTGCAAAGCTTTTAATACTGCAGTATTTTTATTAATTGTTAAAACTTCTCCCAAATCTGATCCTTTTTTTTAAAAAAAAAAGAAACTGTGGCAATAGTTTTCTCTTGCTGGGTTTCGTGTCTGATCTTGATGATCATTCACACATGGCACAATCCTCTTTTATTCTGGTAGGAGCAGGAAGTTGTTTATTGATCACTCCTTATAGAATATACAAGGCATTCTTTGTATTAATAATGTTTAGTGGTTTATTGTTCTCTTCACTTAAAACAAAACCTCTTGTGATTGAACATTAGCTTGTCTGTGTCTGTGCAGGTGGAGGAGGAACTCTGGGAGGAAGAGTTTATTGAGCTCTGCTTCCAGGAGATGCTGGAGGAGGAGGAGCAGTGGGAGTGGTTCATCCCCTCCAGGGACCTCCCCGCTTCCACAATCAGTCAGCTGCAGGACCAGATCACTTTACTGGTTCTAGACGTTGACTTGCACGAGGACCAAGAAGAAATTGACATTGTGGTGAGTCTGCATCAATCAGGAACCTGAAAAGTTGCGAGGGGTTCAGGGTCTCCCCCGAACATCATTGACCGGTGTATTTGTGCTCTTTCCTCAGATGAACAGTAGTCTGAATCCCAATGCCAAGGAGTTCACCCCGGGCATCCAGAAACACATCATGTGACCCTGCTGGGCTCTGCCCCTTCAACAGCCGCACTGTGACATCATCGGCCAGACGTTTGCTGTGTTGCCAAAGTTTCCACACTCGCCTTGCATGTCTTCAAAAAATGTTTCTGTTTGCACCACTCCCCCGCTTACCGTTTGATGTTACACCTACCCGCCCACCCATGTGTGAAAGAATCTGTTTGTGGGAACTCTCTGAATGTAAATCAGCTGAGAGTAGTCTCTGTCACTTTGAATTCAGAACAAACCTACGTTTGTGTCGCACTTTTGTTTTTTTCTGCACTGCTGTTAGACCCTGAAGGCACCACGGCTCCCTTTCCCAAACCCACTAAGTTAGTTTAGGACCGGTTCTGGTCCATATCTGACCCGGTTTGAACTGGTTGTGCTGTTTGTGTTTTCTTCCTCTGTTGCCTCATTAACTGATAAAGTGTTGACTATTTTCTAAATGCACAGAAAGTACTGTATAAAAATTCAAATAAAAGAAAAACTTGTAAAAAAAAATATTTTTTCTTAAACTACTTGAAATAAATGTTTATTGAGAAAATGTCTACATTTTCTGTTGGGCTTTTTGATTGGTTGTAAAAATCTGAGAGTTTGAAGGTGACTTCAGTAGAAAGACCTCTGTGAAGGAGTATTTTAGGGCTAAGGACCACTGTCTGTAAAGGAAGAATACATCAGTTGAAACTACCTACATGTAGAAGAGTCATAATAACATTCATCCACAGTGTTGCAATGGTTAACACTGTGGCCTCACCGCAGTAAGGTCAAGGGGTTTGCGTTAGTCCAAGCTGGGGAGGCTTGAATCACTGACCTTTCTGTGTGGAATTTGCATGTTCTTTCTGTGTATGTGTAGGTATACTCCAGTTTCCTCCAACAATATGCATGATAGGTTAATTGGCCACTGTAAAATTGCCTTTTGAACAGAGTGTGTATCTGGACCGGCAACAGACGGCCAACTTGTTTGGGATGTACCCCGCCTCTCGCCTGTAATCAGCTGGCTCCTGCACCCTCCACGGCTCCTAACTGTAACTAGAATCTTGATAGTGATTAGTAGTTCAGAAGATGACTGACTGAAGTTAAAGTACATACTCAAGGCATGGCTTAAAAATATGACCAATTAGGATCATTTCTCACGAAACACCTGATGATCTTTAACGGTACCCTACTGTGCTGCAGAACAGTGGTTGAAAAACACTGATCCAAAAGATTACCTTGCAAATGTGTGCAAGACCCATTTTGATATTCTATTCCCTCCACCAGTGGGTGATGTCTTATTTTTCTGTGCTTGTGCAATAAAAGGTCACCTCTCCTGTTACTCAGATGGAGACAGTTGGAGGCCACAACAGATTTTTTTTTTCTTTATGAGGAAGGAGATTTAGAAGCATACATTTAAAAAGTACAGGGGAGCTCTGAAATAAAAAGTTTACTTAGTCCTCACCATAATGAACAGATCATGTAGTTAAACAAGATAAAAATAAACAGGAGAAAAAGTGACAGAACATGCAGGGTTTGATGTCTTCTTCTTTCGGCATTTCCCTTCAGGGGTCGCCACAGCAAGTCAGTTTCTTCCATCTAACCCTATCTGCTGCATCCTCTTTGGTCACACCAACTATCTTCATGTCTTCCTTCACTGCGTCCATGAACCTCCTCTTTGGCCTTCCTCTAGTCCTCTTTCCTGGTGGTTCCAAATCCAGCATCCTTCTTCCTATGTACTCTCTCCTCTGTACATGCCCAAACCATCTCAGTCTTGCCTCTCAAACTTTATCCCCAAAACCTCTAACGTGCTGTTTCCCTGATGTACTCATTTCTAATCCTGTCGATCCTGGTCACTCCCAGAGAGTTCCTCAGCATCTTCATCTCTGCTACCTCCATCTCTGCTTCCTGTCTTTTCTTCAGTGCTACTGTTTCTAGACCAAACAGCATGGCCGGTCTCACTACGGTTTTGTAAACTTTTCCTTTCATTTTAGCTGAAACTCTTCGGTCACACATCACACCTGATAGTTTTCTCCACCCATTCCAGCCTGCTTGAACACACTTCTTCACCTCTTTTCCACACTCTCCATTGCTCTGAACTGTTGATCATAAGTACTTAAAATCTTCCACCTTCTTTGTCTCTTCTACCTGTAACCTCACTTTTTCATTTGGATCCCTCTCATTCACACACATGTACTCTGTTTTACTCTGACTAATCTTCATTCCTCTTCTTTCTAGTGCAAACCTCCACCTCTCCAGCTTTTCCTCCACCTCTTCCCTCCTCTCACCACAGATCACAATGTCATCTGCAAAAATCATTGTCCATGGAGATTTCTGTCTGACCTCGTCTATCAGCCTGTCCATCACCACAGCAAACAGCAAAGGGCTCAGAGCAGATCCCTGGTGCAGTCCCACCCCCACACTGAACTCCTCTGTCTCACCGACAGCACACCTCACCACTGTCTTACAGCCCTCATACATGTCCTGAACCACTCTAACATACTTCTCTGTCACACCAGACTTACCATAGTTCTTCTCTAGGTACCCTGTCATACGCTTTCTCTAGATGTAGTTTTTAATATTATCCAGCAGATGGCAGTCTCTGTTCGGTCTTAACAGTGAAAAGCGGTCAGAAAATGTCATCTGAGCTCTGCAGTATAACCTGATCTCCAGCAGAGGGAGACAAAGTGTTTATGACGCGAGAGTATAAAGTGAGGTAGAAAAGGAGAAATTCTTCTTTTTGTGGGGTGTCTGGGGTTGTAGATCAGCTGCAGTCTCTATTGTAATCCAGCAGGTCAGATCCAGACCAGGACGGCTGTCATGCATGCTGATGAGGATGCTTGTCAATTAGGGGCGTGGCTTCAAGAGGCCTGCAGGTCACACTTTACAGAAAGCCTATTGGTTGGAAGGAGATGTTAGGGAATTTGTTGTAGCTACAGATGTCTGCAAAGAGCCAGCAGGTCACGACCCCAATGTCGGTGTCAGGACCCCCCTCTTTCGCTCTTCTTTTTCTGCATATCATCACCACCACCATCATCATCATCACAGGGTACTGGCATACAGGCTGATTGTTCCTTCTAAGAGCAGGAGGTAGAAATGAAGGTCCTCTCAGACGTCTCTTTTCACTGGTCTCAGATCACAGTAGGACTGGTAATACACAAAAGAACTGGATTACAGGATCTTCTGCTCCAAAACACCTTTTGGTTAAACTAGAAGAAAAAAAAAGTTATGCCAGATTTAGTCAGGTTTAGGAAACAGTGTCGCTCACTTGAACTTTCACCTCAGATCTGGACCTTCAGCATAAACC
The DNA here is from genome assembly GCA_902685375.1 of Neostethus bicornis. NCBI lineage: Eukaryota > Metazoa > Chordata > Actinopteri > Atheriniformes > Phallostethidae > Neostethus > Neostethus bicornis. Next base: position 3,257,595 of record CACRXE010000076.1, on the reverse strand, counting down.
TGTAGTCATGTTTGATCTTTAGAACTGGTCTGGTTATACTCTGTTTAAAACACGGTGGTGTCTCATTGCTGTCTCATTCTCATTAGATCAATTTTCTAATACATCATCAAGACTGAAGCCCTCCAGCCCTCCTGTTCTGGCGTTTTTTCATGTGTTCCTGTTTCTATACACCTGATCCAGGTTATTGAGTCAATGTGCCAAACTTTACTGGCTGTTGATTTCACTTTATGTACATCAGCTGTATTGAACCAGGACACCGTTCCCCCAGGACCAGATCTCAACACCCCTGGCCGACATATTCTAAAGCACTGATAAGCATTCTCATGGTTTAGGATCAATGTGGATCAGTGTCCAAAAGGTGGATCCGAGAGAGTTGAGTTTTGTTCTCTTATCTTATATTATTTACATATTTTTGTCTTTTTCATTTTTCCTCAACTTTTTAAAAATCTTTACCACTCTTTTAACTTTTCGTTCTTCCTCTTCTTTCAATCATCTCTCTGATTTTTCTCTGCTTTTAATTTGTTATCATGTAATGATTCAGATTTTAATCAGTCCGAGTTTTCATTTATAACCCTCACCTACGGTCACCAGCTTTGGGGGTGACCGAAAGAATGAGATCGCGGATACAAGCGGCCGAAATGAACTTCCTCCGCAGGGTGGCTGGGCTCTCACTCAGAGATCGGTGAAGAGCTCTGCCATCCGGGAGGAGCTCGGTGTCGAGCCGCTCCTCCTCCAGGTCGAGAGGAGCCAGATGGGGTGGTTCGGACATCTGGTCAGAATGCCCCCCGAGCGCCGAGCGGGTGAGATGTTTTGGGCACGTCCCACCGGGAGGAGACCAAGGGGCAGACCCGGGATCTGCTGGAGAGACCATGTCTCACAGCTGGCCGGGGAAAGACTCTGGATCGTTCCGGGTGAACTGGAGGATGCAGCTGGGGTGAGAGAAGCCTGGGCTTCCCTTTTGAGGCTGTTGCCCCCGCGACCTGGCTCCGGAACAAGCGGAAGATGACGGAACTGTTGAGGACTTTGTGTAACTTGAAAATTGCTCTAGAAATAAAGTTTGATTTAATGATGTCTTTGCTTTATTGCCATATTCCCTAGTTATTGAACAGGAGGAGGTCCATGCTGGTGAAAGAAATTTGGCCACCAGCACTTTTTATTTGTGGTATCAGTTTGTGGGCTGCAAGGTGCAGCAGTTGGTTAGCACTGTGGCCTCATAGCAACAAAGTTAGGGTTAAAGCTGTGGGTTGGAGGAGTTTAGACACTTTCCTTACTATGTAGAGTTTGCATGTTCTCCTGTGTATGCTTGGATTCTCTCTAGGTGCTCTTGTTTTCACTCACCCTTCTAAACATGCATGTTAAGTTTATGCGCCACTGGTAAATTTCCCCTTGGAACGAGTGTGTAGATGGGTGGTATTCGTTCTTTGTACGTGGCTTTGCAACAGACTGGCAACTTGTTTAATGGTGTACCCCGCCTATTGGCTGTAACCAGCCAGGAACCTTATAGCGCTCCTGTGATCTTGATCAGAATAAGTGGTACAAAAAAGGAATGAATGAATGAATTTCAGTTTGTCTTCATTTTTTCTGTTCTTTCTATTAACAAGTCTTCTTTGTGTTTTTAATTAACTTTTTTGCACTTTATATTTTCTGTGTAATTTTTTTTCATTCCTGCTTTCTAGACTTTCGCTTCCATTTTTATTTTAGAAAATACTTCTTATCCATACCCTGCCATGCTGCTTTGAATCAGTGGGTGTGAAAATGGACGTATTGTTTGCATTGTATGTTTTTAATGTTTTACAGTTTTAGTTTTACATTTTGTTCCTCCCGACTCATCAGCTTTTGTTTGGTTAAATTTAGAGAGTAACAAAAACCAACATCTAAACACACACATACCCTCAGATGAGATGATGCAAAGACACAGTTTGATCCCTCCTGTTGCCCCTTGTCCTCCTCCTCCTCCTCCCAGCCTTCAGCCCTGCAGCTTTCAGATGCAAACGAAGTAGACATATGGAGAGGAGGTGTCTCTGCTGCGGCTCTCCTAAAGATTCAGATTGTATGACAAATCACGTCCAGCACCGCTCGGCCTCCTCCGCCCAGCCTCCACCCCCCAGACAACAGCTTCATCAGGCTGAAAGAAGGGAGATTCTGGAGCTTTGTCCAGTCTGGACTCCCTGCTCCTTCTCTCCTGCTCAATTACTTCTTTGTTGGAGTGAATTCAACTTATTGCACTCCAAACCATATGGCCTCCCTCTCTCTCTTTCCAGCTGAACCTCTCTTGGCCGCTGATACACATCTGACTGTCTATAGTTTTCATTCTGTTTCATTACAGGTTAGATGTTTTCACCACTGATGGTTCCTTCAGGATGTCCACCAGTTTGGTTTTGATCAAAGCAATCAACAACCCAATGAGGAATGCCTGAAAGTAACTGATGCACAGATGTTCCCCAAGTCTTCTTCACTAAGCTGCAGATGCTCCTCATCTCACCCCCAAATGTTTTAAACCAGTAACATAAATTTTATGTAGGAAAGTATAAGTGCATTTGATGCCACTTACGATTTTGCATTTTATCAACATCAGAAAAAAAGACCTTTTTTTTCTCGGTGTTTAGATTTCATTTTAACTTCATTTTTGTTAACGTAAAGGATTTAATGAACTAATTGGAAGTTTGATGCACAGCAAGTGTCTTTATTGTCTCTGTTATTCCTAGAAAACAGAAAAATGGAAGTTGCTTAAGATAGAGTCATGATCTGGTATCCTTAAAGAATGAGACACAATAGACTTTGTTAAGAATCCTGATAGTTTTAGTTTTCTACGTAGACAGAGCTGCATTCATTCCTTTCTGTGGTACGATTCTCCTCTTCATGAAGCACCTATGCTGCCACGCTGCCCTCATATGAAGAGAGACGTGAACAAAGTTCCATGCAGATTACACTCAACTGTTTTCATCAGAAAATTTGGTTATATATTTTTGAAAATGTGTGTATTGAATGTAAATAGTTCATCCTCTTCTGACAGAGTTTGGACAAAGGTGGTGTGACACAAGCTGTTTTTTTCTTTGTTGCATAGACTCATTTATTGATCAGTCAGGGGTTCCTATCCAGTACTGACTCATTCATCAGTTGTTCTTCTGATGGGAGAACATTTATAAAGACATGTTACTTTTTTTTTTGGTAAGGTTCTTGTTGAACTTTACAATAGCCATTCATGTTTCATTTCATTTTTACTCATTCTATTCATCCCTCTCCGGGGAAATTTGTGTGCTGCACAACTACACCGCAGCAGGCTGCCACGACGGCACCAATGGTGGGAGAAATGGGGGGTTAGGTGTCTTCTCCAAGGACTCTAGACGTGCACTCAGTGGGATGTGAACCCACGAACTTCCGGTTGACTTCCGGTCCAGTGGGTCTAACCACTGAGCCACCGTCTCCCCATTTCTGTAGGATATTCAAGAAGTTTAAAATTGTTTCATTGGATTTCACGACAGGTCTTTTTTAGATTTCATTTTCTGAACTGCTTATTCAGAACTGCGTATTCCCTGCAGGGATCGCAGGGAATAGCATCAACCCTATCCCGGCTGATTTAAGGCAAGCAGCAGGGTACATCCCGAACAGGTCGACAGTCTGTTGCAGGGCCACAAACACACAACACACCCACTCATTTCTTAGGGCGATTTTATAATGACCAATCAATGTAACATGCATGCTTTTGAAGGGTGGGAGGAAACTGGAGTACCTGGAGAAAATCCACACATAGACAGGGCGAACATGCAAACTCCACACAGAAAGGCCAGTGTCCCAAGCCTCGTCCACACCCAGGACTTGTACTACAACCTTCTTGCTGTGAGGCCACTGTTGCTAGCCCCTGTGCCACCGTGCAATCCTCAAGATATGTTCAGGTCTATTCAGCTAAATAATAATTTTATTTAATTACTTTCTTCCTCTCATGTGTATCCAAATGTCAGAATGACCAACACTACAACCCAAAACATACAAACGCACATAAATATGTAACTTACATATAAAATAACATATAAGTGAAAAGTAGCATGATGAAGATCAGGTCTAATTAATACACTTCTGTTTAAGTTTCACAGATTAACCAGACGATACCAGACGTGAGTTTAGAAACCTTTTTGTTCTTTTCCACTTAGTCTCTTCACCAATAAACGCCTTGTCTGCTTTCCCCCCTGCTCTTTCATCACTCCTCAGCACACAGACACAAAAGCGTGATCAAATACAGTTTATTGTCTGGTCCGTCTGCTGTTATAGATATCTTTCCTGTCCTCACAGCGTCTGCTGCTTTAGGAAGGTTTTAATGTGTAGGAACGTCTCGGCAGCAGTGGCCTCCATCAATCTGGGAGCAGCTTCCTTTCACTTGTCTGTGGCTGTTTGCTCAGGGTGATAATTTACCTCCAGTTTACCCCGCATTAGCGACCACAAAGGCAACCATTTGGATTTATCTTCGCCTAGTTGGGGCCATGGCAACGCCATGACCAGAAAACAAGCACCTGAAAAGAGTTGTCACTGGCCGGACACCAACTCATCACTGAGCTGTTAGCAGGATGTTTTCACTTCAGCTTCAATCACAGAGAGGAAGAAAGAGCTCAGACAGCTCGATACTGCTGAGGTAATACGTTGCTCTGCATGGAAAGCTTCTTCTTAGGGCTGAGCACTGAGATTGCCAACTAGAGATGTCTTTTTTCTTAAAGGCAAAGAAGGCTGAAAGAGATGGCTGATGATGGAGGACGATGTTTGCCAACAAGCTGATGCTGTGAGATTCATTCCTAAAAGCCATCAGTTTGATTTGAGTGAGAAAAACCTACAATTCTGATGCTGTCTAGGATCCAAAGCCCTCTGAAAACTGCACAGAAAAAGTCAAACACGCTATGTGGGACCCTAATCCTGTCTTAAATTGTGGCCAAACTTTTCATACTTTTCTCATGAAACACCCCATTACTACCCCTTCCTGACAATTTCTTGTACTTCTTCTTTTGGCATTTCCCTTCAGGAGTCACCACAGCAAGTCAGTTTTTTCCATCTAACCCTGTCTCCTGCATCCTCTCCGGTCACGCCAACCATCTTCATGTCTTCCTTCACTGTATCCAGGAGACCTCCGCGCTTCATCATCCCCGCTCCATCAGGATGAAATCCATCTACTCATCCCCGTCCATGGCATCGCTGGGCTGAGGAGTCCCCGTGTTTCCATCAGGATGAAGAACATCTATTGACTTCTTTAGATATTTAGCTGTAGATTAGAATAAGCTAATATTTAAACAATAATCTTTGACACATTGGTTGCTCGTCACGGGGAAGGGATCTCTCTTTCATGTGGATCCCCACGAGGTTTCTTATTTTTTCCCCACTTATGGGTTTTTTTAGGAGTTTTTCCTCACCGTGAAGGAGAGTCTAAGGACATAAATTTGTTAGTCTTGTTTAGTTAGTATTTGTTAGTTATTTTTCTTGCTGTGTGTTTGTGTTGATACATTCCTCTTTTTCTTGTGAAGCCCATTGAGATGGAAATTCTGTGATTTTGGACTATACAAATAAAATCGAATTGAATTGAATTGAACCTCCTCTTTGGTCTTCCTCTGGTCCTCTTTCCTGGTGGTTCCAAACCCAGCATCCTTCTGCCGATGTACTCTCTCTCTCTCCTCCAAATGGCACATGTCCAAACCAATCTGGCCTTTCTGGCTTACCAATTTCTTGTACGGTGACATCAAACACTGATTAATGTGAACACAGTCCAGTTTTTTCAGTGAGATGTTTCATACTAAGTTCCTCCAAATTCAGAGAAATCCATTTCTGGAACTTTTGCTGTCTTTCAATTTGTTCGGTGAAGTTTAACTTGGCTTCTCAGAGTCTGAGGAGGCTGAACTCTGAAACAAATTTTAGTGTTTGATTTTAGTCCAAAATTCACAAAAGTCAACCAGTATGCATGACATCCAAAAATCTCAAGAACTAACGTATAAATGCTCTCTGGTCTGACTGAGTTTGATTCACAGAGTTAATAAAGTTTTCTGTGCAAACTAAAGACTGCTGCAGCTCGGATCACCTATAGAAACACCTCCTCTGATTTACTAGCAGGTCTTGTGTTGCCAACTAAGATTTTCTCAGCACCAGCATATTTTTTGTTCCAGGATTACTACAGTTGTTAATCAGAGTCTGAGCAGATTAAACTTTTTCTCTCCTCCAGCTCAGTCACTTGTTTTTGTTTCTTCTTTCTCCTGGAGGGCCCTCCAGCTTTTCCCTTTCTTCTGAAGTGTGTGTGTGGGTGTGTGTATGTTGGAGGGATTTGGTTAATTTCACTCAGTGTCATTTTCTCACGTGTTTCACTTCATTGAAATGCAATCACATCTGATGTCGCTGAGACCTTAATCCTGTCAGAGCTTCACCCCGAACAGACCTCTCACTCTGCTCCCTTCTTTTCTCCCTTTCTCTCATTCTTCTTTTCTTTCATCCTTCCATTCATTCATTCTCATGAGCAGTTCACACAAAATCACCTTTTTTATTTAGAAGTTGACAGAAAATTCACATCTCAACTTCAAATTAATAAAAAGAGATTGCAGTCAATGATTAAAAATATTGAGAAAAAGTAACACAAAAGCAGATAACAGTCAAAACAGCATTTCTTTCTCTTTTTTTTGTGCCGATGAACTGTACAAATGGGGCTCTAGTGTGTTTTTTTTTATTGCTGTGCACATTTAGGCATTTTTATATGTACTCATTTACACTGATAAATAAGGATGACCGTAGGTTGGCCCACAGTTAGTGACTTTCAATCTTCTAACAGTAAAACGCTATCCTGAGTCATCATCTAGCACCAGTGACTTGAACTGATACGACTCAGGCTTATCACACCCTCAACTGATCCATCTGCATCATTTTGTGGTTTGTTCATCTTCTGAACCGTCAATCTCTTTTGGAGTTGCGGGAAGTACCTTTACCAGCTAATTTAAGGCGAGTGGCAGGGTACACCCCAAACAGGTTGCCAGTCTGTCACGAGGATACACACTCATAGCCATACACACACACACACGCAGTTTCGTTATAGGGGAATAAAAGTGTGCAATGGCGTAATAGCGCAATAGTATAATAGCGCAATAGTAATGCCGTAATAGTACATACAATAGTGTAGTCATGTAATAGCAACATTATAATAGTGTAATAGTATAAATAGTAAAAGTGCAAAGGCACAATAACAATAGCGTATAGTAACAGTATAATACTGTAACAATAATAGTATAATTGTGTTATAGTAAAATTGCAATGAAAATAGCACAATAATGTAATAATAATAGTTCAATAATGTAATAACAATATTACAACAGTATAATAATGTAATAATGTGATAATAATGCCATGTCGCATTAGTAATGATGTAATAGTAACAGTATTATGTGTAATAATAATGTCGTAATAGTAATATAATGATAGCGTGATAGTGCAATCGTGTCATGGTAACCACTGCACCACCATGTCACCCTAATTTTGTGGTATTATTAAAAATTGGTCTTGTGGGTGGGATAAACTTTTTACAAGGAAAAAAAAAACTCCATATACTATCACATTTCTTCAAAGAGACGAGAGAAACCATTTTAAGCTAGAAGCAGGTAGGCAGCAGGTCCAGTATGTTGTCTAGAGACTAAAAATTGGTGGGGAGGCTTTTTCATATCTTCACTTCTCCTCTCCATCATAAGAGTAGAGGAGATATGGTTCTATTTTCCACTGATCTAACTCTCGGCTCCTTCTGGGCTTAAAAATTAAAAGGATGCCAAAAAATGGCTGTACAACAGTCAGTCTGGTTTTGTTTGTCAAGGGTGTTCTGATATCACAAATTTCCACCAAAAAAGAATCTTCCATTTAACTTAATTTGTTAAACTGTTGCCGTCATACGTCACAGTTTCAATCAAACAATCAGCACAACAAACACTTTATTTGTGTATTGTAACAAAGGACAAGAAATCTTTTCATATGTCTGAGAAAGTTGATTGAACATGCCTTGATTATGCCCGGACAGCAAAAACCACATCAAGGATTTTTGTCAAACCCACAACTTCTTCTTCTTTCGGCATTTCCCTTCAGGGGTCGCCACAGCAAGTCAGTTTCTTCCATCTAATCCTATCTGCTGTATCTTCTTTGGTCACACCAACTATCTTCATGTCTTCCTTCACTGCGTCCCACAACGATGCATCTGAATCCACATGAACTCATGTTAACTGGACATGGCTGAGGTTTTCAACAATTACTTGAACTGTAAGTCCAACAAAAAGAAAGTCACTAAGCTAGATATTTTCTTGAGTTCCCATCCTCCTAAAATGTAAAGAAATAGAAGATCTCATGAAATTCAAGAAAACTTCAAAAAGATTGTGGAAGCAAAAATTGCAGAAGTACTTGTTTATCTCCCTCAAGTTTCCTCATATGACTCGACAACTAAGGCGACCAAACTCCAAACTTGATTTCCTATTATGCTTTTCAATTCAAGGTGGGGTAGAACCCTTCCACCTGACTATCAAAAGTTAAAAGAGTTAATCTTACTAACACTGATGAACAGATCCCAACCTGGTTCTACTGGCACTCGGACAGCGGTCCAATTTAATGACATCTCTACATGTAAATGTGTCTGGGTTTCCTGCAGATAGGTCATCAAATGTTCGCCACCCACTGATCCTTCAGCTGTAAACCGCTCCCCTCCACTTTACGTGCACGTGGAGCAGCTGTTCCATCACTTTGAAGTGATAAAGCTATAAAACCGGAATGGCCTCTACCTCCTTCTTCTTCTGCTGGTTTTTCTGCTGCAGTGTGCCAGCATTTAGACTACTCCTCCCACAGCAGGAGGACTCTGTGTGGTTTATCACTCAGCCTATAAACATTCGTCCATCACAGAGACACACGGCTTTGGTTTGTCCTTTTGCATCATTATTTTGGCCATAAAAACTCCACAATTATTGCTGATATTTCACTCTATTTCTCTGATAGCCACATACTACGACACTTTCAAGACTTTTGATACATTTGCTCAGATTGTAAACCAGCGTATTTTTAACAGTCACGTGCAGAGGCTACAACAATTTTTCTAAATTATAAATTAAAATTTTTTTTATACTAAGTGAACTGTCAACTTGAAGGTTTCTCTGACCCCAAACTGAAAAAGCACCATAAAGATTGTTTTGTTTCTTATGGGTTTACAGGGCCTTCAAAGTTACCATTTCACTTTAATAACATAGCCGACTGTTCTAACTGCTGTCTGTTATACTCTGTCCAAGTTACCTTTGATTTTTCCCACTTTCTTTACAGCCGCTCTGACCATTAATGCAACTAATTAAAGTCCCAGATTGGTAACAATGTGATAACGAACTCTTGTTTGTTCAAGTTCAATGATGTTCTGTACCTAAATTTGTCCAATCAAACGTTGGATTTTTGTCCATAAGCACCGCACGGGTGCTTGCATTTGAAAAGTGATACAATTCAAAATGCAGAACTTTTCCAATTTCAGTGGGTGGAATGTATTCAAGACTCTGATTCATATGTAGATTTTTTTAATTAGGTGACCGATATTCTAGCACTGGCTTCAAGTTATTTGTAAAGGCCCAGGACAAATTACTCGTTTCTGAAACATCTCTTGACTCTTTTTTTCTGCAGGTCGAATGGGACTGCAAACCCAGTACATCATACCCAAAATTTACTAAAAAAAAAATAAAAAATACATGTTATTACAACTTTCACATTTAAAGTAACATTTTTTACCTGTAGCGGTCCTTGCTACCAGGAAGTCCTACCAGAAAGTTATCAGAGTTAAGATCGACATTCTTCTATGAAACAACCGGTTGTGTAGGACATATAAAGATTTAAATATATCTTGACTGTATTTTTTTTAATTAATTTCATTTTACTCACTCTATTCATCCCTCACAGGGAAAATTTGTGTGCTGCACTCCTACACCGCAGCAGGCTGCCACAACAGCGCCAATGGTGGGAGACACGGGGGGGTTAGGTGTCTTCTCCAAAGACCCCAGATGTGCACTCAGTGGGATGCGAACCCGTGAACTTCCGGTCCGCTGGCGAACGCTCTGCCAAAATATGTTTTCTGTAAAATGAGACATAATCATCTCAGTTTCAGGTTGCACCATCACTACCATGAGGTCATGAGTCTAACATCCAGGAGTAAGGGGTTACGTGGAAAAATGGAATACCCTCAAATATTATGTACTGTATATAAGGATGATGGGTTTTATTTTCATTTGCTAAAGGCTTCAAAAAGTAATTAGCACAGTCTGGAGATGAGGAGGAACCAAAAATGTTCAAACTTTACATAGTATTTTTTGCGTTCTGAGTTTGTGTCCCAGTTTCTCACCATGGGAAGCATTGATAGCCTTCCTTTTTAGCCCAGAATATTTAAACCTGTTTCCCCCTCCCTTCTGTAGGTCATTTTTTAGATCAGCTCTAGCCTTCACTTAGACTACGAGTATCCTGAAGCCAAATTCTCACAGTGATCCTAACAGACTGATATAAAACTGCTCTGAGTGTTCAGCAAGGCATAGGCTAGAATTTCACAATCAGTGAGATTTGGGGATCCATGCAAGATAAATTATTTGTAGTTTTGGACATTTGTGAATGGAGGGTCATGTCTGCTGCATAGACATACAGTGAAGCTTCACACACGCAATCATCTACTTGCTTTTCTGAGTCACTCACTTTGATTTTATCTGTTTTGTTTTTATGGATTATACTTTGCACTTGTGACTAATTTGATGGCCAGTATGTTTTATTCATTTCTCTTGATGCATTTTTCTTTATGGTTTTCAAAGCTTAAAGGATGGGTAGAACATGTTTCATGCTTTCAAAGATATTTCTTCTTTACAATTGTAGATTTTCTCTACAATCACCATGCTACAAATAAGCAGCATAGCATTGCTGCATTTTTGCAGAGAATTATTCATTTCTGTTCAAACTTAGTAGCTTGGCTTTACTGGGCAGATGGACTTTTTTGTCATCACCTCACTCTCAGCTTGAAATAAGAATGTCGAGACTAAAGATCTCTTCTAACTTTTTCTGATCTGAGGTGACTATTTGAACTGGGTGCTTAAAGAAGACAAAACAGAGTTCCTCTCTGGAGACTGAAAATCCCAACAGGAGATTATGCCGGATCGCTCCAATTTGGCTGTTTTCCCAGCAACTAGTGGTCATGAAGTCTCAACATGTCCTCGTAATACTTGGATATTTATTCTAAATAAATATAAACAGGCACAAGATGATTTCAATACATTTGTTGATCATCGTACTCAGAAGCACAACATTGTAAACTCGGTCTACATTGTTTAAATGTCAAAAACTGGTATCTTAAAAGGATTGCATGGTAAACCAGCAGTAGAAATATCTCTGTTTTATCAGGAAAAATATCTTTCAACTGCTTAAGTACTTCTTAATTTTCGATTGATTGCAAATTCATTTTTAAAACACGCTTTTGAGGCCTTTTCACTGCTGTTCTTGTTCTTCTAAAACCTAAAGCTATATCCCTGAGCAGATCAGCAACATGACACCCTGACAGTCTTTCTGAAACCAGGACTTCAGGGCGGCCGCAGCCCGGAGTGTTGCTTGTGTCAGAGTGTTTTAAAGTCCAGCTGATCCTCTTAGAGTGAAACAGGATTTAGGATTTGTAGGCCGGTCGTTGGGGCCTCGGCCAGGCTTGTGCCGGCCCTGCAGCCGGGGCAGAGATGATTTGTGTGCAGCCTGGGTTTGGTTTTGTTCCTGCTGAGGCCCATTTGAATAAGAATGCTGCCAATAGAGTGGCTGAGGCAGAAAGAAAGCGGCACAAAAGGCCAGAGGAGCTGAATTTGGATGGAGGACAAACCAGGAGAGGAGTGAAAAGAAGTGCAGGGCGGACGGCCACAATGGAACAATTCACCTTATAATCGCTTTGATATATTATACATGCCTGAAGACTCTAAACATTGTGTAATTATTTATAAATGACCCCCCTCCTCTTTTCTCCTCGCAACCCCTTCCCTGCAGAATAAAGCCGCAGAAAGACTCTGCAGGTCTCTACTTTTCCTCCACTGAACCGCAAACGGAATAAATAGAATAATTAATGGAAAATTGTATGCCTGTCTCATAAAGATGTCTTTAAAAAACACTTAGAGTGTGTGCGTTTGTGTGTGTTTACCACAGCAAAGAAGGAATTGGAGGCCACTGGTCCTCAGACTGTCACATTCTGTCTGAAAGAGACAAACTGTAATCTATTTGTCTGGAAAGAAATCAGTTTTAAAAAAAGCTGAACAATATGAAACAGAGGATGAAGAATTGGTCCTGATTCAACATGTGTGTGTGGGGGCAGGGGGGATTTTTTCTGGAAAAATTTATAGAAAAAAAGTATTTTCTTTTACTTTTAAAAGGAAAATAAAATAAAACTTTTAGTAAAAATCTTGTTTAATTTTCATCACATGAATAAAATTAAAAAAAAATTATTTTAAAAATTCACTAACATGTTTAATGTTGGGTTGAATTAAAAATATATGATTGAATGACTCATGGATGTTTTCAAATAAGCATTTTAAAATATATTTGACAGCAAAATGAAGCCTTAAGAACCAATAATGTACATTTGATATTATTTAATGTTGTAAATTTTTCATTTTGAATTAAAATACAAATTTATTGATGAAAAAAAATCCAACTTGAGCTTCAATAAATGTTCCAACTCCTAGTTTCTATTTAAAGAACATCAAAGCTGTGAATAAGAGAAAATAATTTAAAAAGAATATTTAAATGTTAAAAAGGACTGAATAAACCAAGATAAGAGTAAATCTGAAGCAGTGATGGGGGGGGGGGACCCCAATAATTCAGACAAAAACATGAAGCTACAAACTGGTTTTTGAAACAGATTTTTTTTATTTCTGATCTTCAGAATAAAGAGAAGTTGTTTCCTCGTGCACATGCAGAAACTTGTGTTGTCTTTGTGTGGAGCAGGAGGATGAGTGGAGGGATGGAGGATCCTCCGGTGCGTGTCTCCGCCCGGTGGGGGGTTTCAGGAGGTCTCACTGAGACCCTTTTTCTTTCTTTTATTATTTCTTTCTTCTCTTTTTTTATGTTTTAGTGGAAACTCTAAAAGTGTCTTGGGTTGGAGGAGAAGGGGGGAAATCTGGTCCGTGCGTGTCGCTCGCGTGGCCGGGGGTCTGTTCTGATTGGCTGGCCGTGATTACCGGCACGCGTCTTTATGTTAATGAACGCGGGCGGCACGGGGCAGACCTGCCGTGAGAGGGTGTGTCTGTGCGGGATGTGGGGGCTGGTCATTGTGTGTCCAGAGTATAAAACCGGACTGAGGCCAGTCGTGTGCCAGGCTCACCGGCTCACACGAGCTGATCTGGAGCAAAAACACGCAGAGACACGTGGATCAAAGACTGCGCTAACTCCAGGTAAGTTGAGGTGCGCTGCAGTGCACCTGTTGTTGTTGTGGGGAGATCTTCATTCTCTCTGCTGTGTGAGCAGATTTTTATGCTCTTCTTTTTCTTCCTGCAGGACTGAACATGGACTCTGACACCTGCGACTTCTTCACCAACACTGACGATGAGGACTCCCGCGGGAGTACGCAGCCGCAGCAGCAGAAGAAGCGGCGCAGAGGACGTGCACGCAATGATGCTACCGTGCAAGTGGTGAAAAAAACCCGCAGACTGAAGGCTAATGACCGGGAGAGGAACCGGATGCACAACCTGAACGATGCGCTGGACGCGCTGCGGGGGGTCCTCCCTGCCTTCCCAGATGAAACCAAACTCACTAAAATTGAAACTCTGCGCTTTGCGCACAACTACATCTGGGCTCTTTCAGAGACCATTCGCATCGCTGATCTACAGGCGGGGAAACACAGCGACCCCACGCTGCTGCTCAGCTCCTCACGCCTTACTGAAGCCCCCAGCCCGGGCAGCGACGCCTGCTCATGGAGCTCCAGCAGATCCACCTCCTCCTCCTCTCCTGCTTACTCCTCCAACCCGGGGAGCCCTGCCTCCCAGGAGGAGTACAGCTACCTGCAGCAGGATGCTCTCTTCAGCTTCCGCAGCTTCATCTACTGAGTGAGGAGGGGTCCTCAGAGACTTGGACATGTGTCAGAGCCACAGTTTGCCTTACTGATCTCATTTCTCTGAGATGATTTCATTTAGTTTGCACTCCTCCTCTTCCCAGCCTGCAGGTTCCAGTCAGCTTCACAAGCTTCTCTTCCTCTTTTCGGGGGTGAAAAGTCAATTTTACAATTTGTAAAGTGATGGAGCAGAACACTGAGCGTGGAAATCAGCCCCAACAAAAGACTGAAAGGATCTGGTCCTCATTCATTATTCTGAGCCTCTCCACCTTTATGCCTTTAACTCTGGTCCGTTGTTGTTGTTTTAATTTATTTTTTTATGCTCACACCAACTGTATTTTGTACATAAAGAGATTTTTATTCTATTTACTGAAACTTTGTTTTTCTACGAAATAAATAAAGTTATAACTTTTCTATAAAAAACAGTCTGAATCATCTCTTTTTTTTTCCTGCCTTTTTGCTGTCATACACAGCATAATCCTAATTAATATTGATGGTGAAAAGAAAAACAATAAGTCTAATGAGCAACAAAACCAGATAAAACCAAAAGGCCCAGTTTGGTCATGTTGGGGAATGATGGACGTCTTCACACAACACATTAAAAAAATTTCAATTCGTTTGTTACAAAGAAAATTAAGAGTGTCTGTATTTAAAAAGAGAGAGAAATGATCACAAAAAGCATAAGAAAGTTGTGATGAAGTAGAACCCAGAAGCGTAGCCAGTTTTAACCAGTTTAATGCAGTTAATCAGGGGTTAGAGAAGAGGAGTAGGCATGTGCAGAAGTGAAGTGGACCAGAAGTGGAGGAACACCATCCATGGCTGTGGCAGGAGTGTAGAACAGCAGAATATCTGACACCAGAGTGATGGACAACGGGGATTAAATAACCAAGGGGGAAAACGAGACACAGGTGGAAACATTAGGGAGAGGCAATTGGGACCAGGTGTACTGAACTAGTGTACAGGGCAGGATTAGGAGACAGGAAATGTTTTAGATGGGTAGAGAATCAAGACAAAAAGAATAATAAGATTATATCGATGTTTGATTTCGGGAGGAATTTTCAGTCCACAAAAGAGGTTTAAATAACAGCAGATTGGTCTAAAAATGCACAGAAAAAAAGACTTTTGGTTGTCATGTGACGCTTACTTTTATGCAATAATAACACATGCATGACAACACAAATAAGAACAACCATTGTTTATCAGATTTTTGAATGGATTTGAAATTTGTTGCTGCTTAAAAATTCAAATACGTTTTTTTTTTCTTTTAGAAAAATGTCCTTCATAGAAGCCAGTTCCAGCTTCCAGCCAAATCTGATGCAATTAATCAAGTTTAGAATAAATTATGCTGACTTTAGAAACACATCAAACCGTTCAAAAAGCTTTAATCCCCCCTCTAACCCACACACTGTCACTGCACGTGCAGAGGATGGACAGATAATTGTGGAACCCTTGGAGATAAAAACTCCTGCCAGACTTCAGAGAAGAGGAGAAAAAAGAGGGGGATTATCCTTTCCTGGAATTCAAAGTGTAAAATACTCATGAATTCTAGTTTGATCAATATTCTTGAGTAGAAATCAGATCATCCTGACAACTGTTATCATATACCACATCTGTAATATGCATGTCATAAACATATTACAATTCCTATTACAGTTTATTATAACCATCAATTTTGGCTTAATTTTCTAAATAAGTTCATTCTGGTTATAACTGAGCACAAACCTCTTTCAATACTGAAATCTTGCTTTGTTTTGGTGCTTTTTCTCTTTTAAACTGTAAAGTGCACAACAAGTAAAATATGATTTATTTTCATCATTCTTATTATGTTTGCGCGCGTTACCGGATGCTTGCATTGTTGGTGTGCGTGAGGCCGTGTGCTAATTGAGCGGGATTAGCTGCCGGCGGCCTGCGTGCACCTGCAGCCTCATAATGAGCTCCAGTAAGTTTTAATTAGATTTCTTTTGTGCTTGCTGAGGATGAAGCCAAATGTGCCAACCGCTGCAGTGCAGGAGCAGCACGCTCATTGGCTGACATCACAATCACGCCAAGCCCACCACCCCTTTCTCTCAGAAAAATAAAACTGACCTCCAGTTGAGGAGATTTCATGTTTTCTCCTGTTAGGACATTTTCAGACACAAGTTACCCATCAGAATCTGCTGCTGCTTTTTGCTATGGCAACTAAATTTATCTGTCAAGCCAAATTGTGATTCAAAATGACAAGGAGTTTAAAAAATGTTCTGTTAGAAATTAGAAAAAATAATTATATTTAGCACTTTAGTGTCTTAAAGATGTTAAATGACCTCACCATGAAAACTGGATTGGGAGGTATGGTGGAGTTGACTTGCTGAAGTTTTAAGCATTGATTTCTAAGAGACTGAGCTGAGCGTGCTTTGGGGATTCTGAGAGATCAGAATAAATTAGATTTTTACTCACTTTATTCACCCCTCATCTGGGAAATTTGCATGCTGCAGTCCAACACCGCAGCAGGCTGCCACAACGGCGCCAATGGTGGGATAGGTGTCGTCTCCAAGGACCCTAGACGTGCACTCAGTGGGATGCAAACCCACGAACTTCCGTTTGACTTCTGCTTGACTTCCAGTCCGCGGCCGAACGCTCTAACCACTGAGCCACCATCTCCCCCGGTGGCTCAGGCTATCGACAGTGGCCGTCTCCCCCTTGATCAGGGTTAGGAGCATTTCCTGATTTCTCAGGATTTTAACTCACAACCATCTCCAGGATTTCTAAAGAAGGTTTAAAGCACAGAAAAAGAACCAGTTTTTAAAATAAGATGAGAATGACCAAACTGGTTTGAAGTTATTGGTAACCAACGGATGATCTAATAATCACTTAATCTGGATATTTACACCAACAGGTCCTCCTGTACCTGAAAAGGAGGGAACTGATGTTACCATTCACACATATTGACCACAATTGAACACAAGAAGATGGAAATAATTCATTATTTTTATAAATTTTCTTTTCAGCTCCACATTCCTTTGCGAGCTAAAGATTGAGTGCAAACATCATAAAAGCTTGAATCCATGCTTCCTCAAACCAACTCCAGTTTGATGCTGGTGGAGTGATGATGTGGAAGTTTTCCTTAGCTCTCTCATTAACCACCACAGCTGAGGATTGTTGCTGACCATGTTCATTCCTTCATGACCAAGGAGAACATTCATCTGATGCTGACATCATTTTCTTCATGGTGATGAGCTCACTGTTTTTCTGTTGCGTTGTGATGATGAGGCTCTGAATTAGTGGACGCACTTTGAGCTGCTGCTGGGATCAAAGGTCAAAGATCAGCGTTTAAAGGTGCCACTGTGACCGTGGGGTGGCTGCTCAGGCTGACCTGGGATTAGCAAGTCTCCTGTCACCTCAGGGTGACAAGAAGCTGCTCTGAAGCTCTGATCTAGGATGAGAGCGCTGGGATGTCTGGAGAACCTGTTGCTGGGTGACCAGCAGGTTGGAAACACCCGAATCCAAACTACTTCTGTACTGGGATAGTTTTATACAGATATTTTACAAACAACCAATACTTTAGCTTAATCAGTTTAATGAATCAGAATGATGACAAGTTGGATGTGATACTGATTGTGCCACAGCATCAGTAACTGGTGAAAAATCAGGTGACATTATATAAAAATATGTGAATCTTTTTTCATCCCAACGTGTGAATTTTCAATTTTGTCTGCACACTAAAACGAAAGAATGCCAACATAAGGTAACCCCTAGAAACCAGAGCACCTGCAGATATGGTCCAGATAATAGCTCAAGATTGTTCAATTTTGTTTTGAAAAATATTTAATCTATTATACTTGTTCATAGACATAAAAATTAAGTCAAAAAAAAAAAAGAAGAAGAAGAAAATATTTCAGTACAGATGACAGATTTCTTTTTCTATCACCATTTCCATTGAGATTATTTTTATTATTTGAATTATTGAGCAGCCCAAAAAGTGAAATATGAAATTAAATCAAATTCCAATAGTAAAATAATTCACAACATGAAAACTTTACCTTTCATGGAGTTGAAGGCACAAAGTGCACGTTTAGGGTCCTTGGAGAAGACACCTAACTGCCAGTTTCTCCCACCATTGGCGCCGTCATAGGTGGCAGCTTGCTATGGTGTAAGAATGCAGCACACAAATTTTCCCGGTGAGGGATGAATAGAGTGAGTAAAAATTAAAAAATAAAATTATATAAAATAACTGCTAATTCTACATATTTTTCATTCTTTTAAAATAATTATAAATTCTATCATCTAGAGAAAACAAGGTATGACGGGAGCCCGAATGAATGCTTACTATTTGGGTCAGTTTGTTTAGCTGCAGAGTTTGAACTATTTTTGAGCCTTCAGCTATTTAAAAAAGAACCATGAAGAACCATTTTCAGCACTTAACCCCGCCCGGCCCCTACCAACAGTCTGTCAAACAAACCAACCCTTAAAGGACAGATTAGACTCGACTTAAGCCTCTGTTTTCTCAACAAGTCATTAACCTGGGGTGTTCTGCTGCAGATGGATCAGGAGAACCTTGACACCCTTCATGGTTCTCTGTCAAGGTGTGCTGCTTTTAAACAGGACCTGTGGATTTCAATTTGGTCCAGAGATTTTTAGAAGAGTCTGTAGTTTTTGAATAGGGTCCAAAATTTTCTTTTACATTGTAAGAATTTCAACCGGAGTCTACAAAGGTCTACTTGGGTTCTCTAAGTCTAAGTCGCTGTCAAGGTTTCCATTAGAGCAAGGGTGTCCAAATCCGGTCCTCGAGGGCCGGTGCCCTGCAGGTTTTCCATATGTTCTTGCATCTACACACCTGATCCAGTTCATTGAGTCATTGTGCCAAATTTTATTGGCTGTTGATTTCACTTTCTGTGCATCAGCTGTATTGAACCATGAACACAATGAAAACCTTCAGGACACTGGCTCTCGAGGACCAACTTTGGACACCCCTGCATTCGGGACTAAAGGCTTTTTTATGGTCCACAGGGTTTTGTCATGATATACAGGTCTCCACGTGGGTGCCCAGGTAATTTTGGGGTGTTGATTTTTATTAGGATTTGAAGATCTCAAATAGGTTTTGGTGTTTTTCTTGGTATCTTCAGTCCTCTTCTGGTTCCTCTTGTGTGCTGGGAAGGTGGTTTCTTCTTGATCTGGTTATCAATGTTTTTTTGGACATTTGGAAGTCTGACTGTCCATCCAGCTTCATCAGCAGCTCTCCTTGTAAATTCCTGGACATTGTTCTCAATTTGTTGCTCCACTTTATCTTCTTTGTCTGAGAAGAATGAAGCTCTCCACAGTGTCCTCCTTTCCTTCCTCTCCCCTCACACTTTTTATGGGACAGTTCTCCTCCTCCACCTCACTGTCCTCCCTGTAAAGACAGGAGGAAGGAGTCCTGCTGATTTCTTTCGATAATTGATGATTTCCCCTTTTTTCCCCTCGAACATCAATCAGATGTTTTGAGTTTTCGGAGACCAAAGAAAGAGTCAGACAAATGGTACCGGTACTTGTTCAGCAAGGGTACCAGAAATCAGTTCGATATGACCGAAGTCCAGACCACAAGGAGATGCTTCCGAAGCACTTTTTTTTTTTTATATAGAATGTGAGCAGTACAAAGTAATATGTAGAGCTTTGAGTTGTCTCCAAATAAGAGTGTAGAGTTTACTGGTGTGAATCAAATCTTCCGAAGGGTGGGTTAATTGAGGAATTCTACATACATAGAGAATGAGAAAAAAAGAGCGAAAATGTCGTTTTTTTTTCTCATTTAAAATGAAAAACGTCATGAAAGAAAAAGGTAGTACAAACAGTAGACACGTCACCCTAAGGCCGGTTCATAAAACATTTCCCCCTGTTTGTCAGTTTGGGAATCTGTGACCTGTCAATGAGAGCCCAGGGCAAAATCCTTCTGATACTCCTGATCCCAGATCGGTAGAAGATCCAGGATCAGTTTCTCTTCCATGTCGCTGATCCCTGCTACTTACGTCGGCTCTTCATAACTGTTTGTGCTGCAGGTTGGAGGTGAGAAGCTCGACAGGTGGAAGTGGGTGCTGAAGGACTCTCAGAGCCGATGAAGAGAGAGCTAATGAGAGCTGAGTGGAGAACACACACATGAACACACACATGGACAAACTGCTCCAGGGCATTTTGGGGGGGACAGCTAGTTCCCCTTTAAGAGCCCACAGAAGCAGAACAGAGTCACAGGAAAGTGTCAATCAAGAGGGCAACGAAGCAGCAGGAACACACACACACACAAGAAGTTGAATGTGGTGGACTTTTTTTCCAATGTAACATGTTTTTGTGTCCAAGTTGATTTTTTGGTTTTCTGACCTGAGGCGTAGAACAGTTGTGGAGCGTTTCTCTCTCGACAGTGTTTGCCTTTCTTCTCATAAATCTTCCCAGATTTTCTTCTACAGAAGATGTATGGAAATGGTTCAGGTTTATGTGTTCCCGCTTTCACTCCCAGCTGGTTTCAGAGACCAACTGAAACAAGTTTTTGTCGTTTCAGGATGAACGGCAGGTAGAGCGGTTTAAAATCCGTCCACTTCCAGTCTACAACCACCATCAAGTCTTTACATAACCAGTTGTAAAAACTATTCTACTGCTAGTTGTCTAGTTGATGACTGATTTACAACTTTAAAGCCAGTTATTTTTTTTTTTACCATTGCACAACTTGTCCTATAACAACCAGTTCAGTTCCTCTCCATAACCAGCCCAGTACCAACCTATCCATGTCAGGCATGTAACCAGTCTAATTCTGGTGTTCAACTGATGAAGTATTGTCAAAATCACATTATAAAATAACACTGAAATCAGTTCATAACTAGTGTACCAGAGGTATACAACCAGTCTAATACGCATCCACAACCAGCTTAGTACTATATTCAAAACACAATAGATCCTGTACCAGTACAAATCCAATCCAGGAATACTGAAATAGGTCCTATTTCTATCCTATTCCATTTTTTTATCATTACTGTGACATGGCAACACTGATTGGAGAAAGAGCTGTATGTAAAAAAAAAAAATGGTCACAATATGTGACAACCAGTCAGAATAAAATAGATCACTAGGTTGTTCAAAGTTTTCGAGATTAAAGGCAGTGTGGAAGATATTCATTGAAAACTGAGCAACTCTTTGTGAATATTGGTCTTGTTGTTTTCTGGCTTCTTCTAAGTTTGAATCTCCAGCCAAAAAAAAAAAATACTTGTTGGCAAAACCTGAAAATTGGAGTGGTTGACAGGCTCTCAATTAACAGCCACATACGTGATTGGCTCATGATTTTTTTTTATTTGTTAGGGGTTTTTTTTTCAGTGTATCTAATCTTAAAAATGAGTCCACCCCTCTTTCTCTGTTTTCTAGCTTTTCTTTCTCTCTCCATTAAACACTTCCTTTATGTTGTTCGATTAAACATTCATGATTCAACCTGCCTTTGTAGGACAGGTTGGTGGTTAGCAAGTTCGTCCTTTAGTTTCTTCAGATACAAAAGATAAATAAACAAAAATGAAATTTAACCATTTCAATCAGTTTAAGAATCTCAGGTTCTTCTTCACAAGTGGGGGAAGAATGGAGCGGGAAATTGACAGACGCATTGGGGCAGTGTCTGCAATAATTAGGAAGCTGCCTTGGTCAATTGTGGCAAAGAAATAGCTGAGGCAAAAAGAAAAACTCTCGGTTTACCAGTTGATCTACGTTTCTACCCTCACCTATGGTCACCAGCTGTTGGTGGTGACCGAAAGAACGTGATCCTGGATACAAGCGACCAAAATGAGTTTCCTCAACAAGGTGGCTGAGCTCTCACTCACATACAGGGCAAGAAGCTCTGCCATCGGGGAACACCTCAGAATAGAGCCGTTGCTCCTCCAGGTCAAGAGAATCCAGATGAATCTAAGCTTGTTGTGTTTTTATGTGGTTGATTGTTTGAAATGTAAATTGTAATAAATTTGACCAAAAGTCAAATATTAGCACACATGCTGTAGATACCGATGCTCTCCTGCTCTCATTCGCCTGTTTCTGCCTCTGTGCTCTTCCATCAGACTTTTCCAATCACCATAGAAATGCATATTGACCATAACAACCACTCTGGGTAGTTATCATCTGCTTTTTATCAAAAATTAAAAAAAAAAAAAGACTGCATATCAGTTGTAATTTTATTTTTGCATATTTATGCAATACGTTAGTATGATTTGTCTGGATTTAAAAATAAAACAAACATGCAGGTGACGTGACACAGACTTACTCGTCATCATGGGGAGGGAGGTTGAGGTATGAAGACCCCTGCCCTCAGATACAGATCATGAAACCGAGCCTCAGAGCTGCTGCCACTGTTCAGGTAAACAGATGGGAGGTTCTGCCCCCTGCTCTCTCTGCTCTACAAGATAACCTCTGACTCCCCATCCTCACCCCTCTGTTCCCTCTGTGTTACTGATTGCACCTGTAACCCCCTCCCACCCAGTCAGAGGAAGACTAAAGTTTCATCCCGCTCACCTTGAGAGAAGAAAAAAAAACCCCACACCATTACTTACTAATTGGTTCATTCATCTCAGCAGGTTGCTGTCAGCAGAGAGAGTCTCAGTTTCAGAACCCAGGACTCAGTTTACAACCACTATCTAACAATAATTATCCTGTAGTGATCCACCACCATCTATAAACTTCTTTAACATCAACAACTGGAACACAATTTTCTCCTTGATACTGTTGATCACTCAAGCTTTGGTAGAAATCTTGATTCCATCCCCTTATCAGTGTGTGGGTTCAGCTCATTAAGATTTGCATCACGGTTTCACAAAGAGTCCCACTACAGTGTTCCAATCAAACGTCAGATTATACTTTGACCAGAATGATTGATCATGTTAACGCCTTAATATTTTTTTCTCCATTTTTTAGATCGCAAGCTATTTACATTATTGTTTTCATCAAGCTATAATTGTTAGAGAGAAGAACTCATACTTCATCCAAGAGAACATTGTTCTTAGTGAGTAGGGTGACCACCTTGTAACCAGAGGGTTGCTGGTTAGATCCCCCGCCTGGAGTTCATTGCTCCTGATGGTGGTTTGCACCTTGCATGGCAGCCTCCATCATCAGGTATGAATATGTGTTTGAATGGGTGGTTTTGAGCTGCAATGTATGCATTGTATGAACCACTAAATTAGGGTACAGTGCACTGCAGCAGTGAGCAATCTAAATTTGTAAGACAATAGTCAATTATATCAGTGGTGCAGAACTCATCTTATGTCCTTTTTTTCATTCAGTTCATTTATACTCTTCAAATTCAGTCTAGTGTACCAAAAATACATTGCCATGGAAATCTTGCAGTTTGGTCCAGAAGCTGCCCCCTGATGTTAGTTTAGAAAATTCCGTCATCCTGTAAATGTTTTTAAATGAAGTTTAAATGCTTCACTGGCTGTCAGAAATATAACGAATTTGAGAAAAGTGAAGTTTTTTTATTTACTACAATTTGAACTTTGACTGTCCAATCTTGAGAAATGGTAAAGATGTCTTAAATTGTCTCCTCTTGAAGGTAACCTTTTTTTTTTTGGGAGAACAATCTACAGTACTTTTATAATTCTTCTCAGATCACTACAAAATAATTGCACTTTTTTTTCATCTTTAGTGCAATCATTTAAAAAAAATATGTTCTGTGGTTTCAATTTGACTTTTGTTTTTGTTAATAAACGTGTACATCTTGACTCTTTAAAGGTCCCCTATTCTGCAAAACTGACTTTTATGAGGTTTTAACCTTTTATTTTACTTAGTACTACCCCAAACAATCCCCCAAAGTGTGTTTTATTGTGATTCATGCTATTTTGAGATATTTAAATTCAAAGTAAGGGGCGTGTTCTCCAAACCTCTAACGACTGGTGGAACATAGTGACGTACATCTGTTTTTTGTTCAGCCCCCTGCAGCTCAAACACGAATGAATGAAAATCACAATGAATGACAACCAATCGCAACCAACGGGGCGGGTCCCGGGAAAAAAAAAAAGAAAAAAAGACTGAAACAAGCCGTTTTGAGTTCCGGGTTGGAAACTGCGCTCCCAAACAGGGTATTATTTAAAACCTTTTGTGTTGAGATTGTGGCGGAATGTAAAATTATGCATATCAGATACATAGCACTGGATAAAATAAGGGAAAAAAGGCATAATAGGGGACCTTTAATTACACCACATTCACTTTTTTCTTCATTTTAAAGCCAGACTATCAAATAAAATACTGTTGACTGTTTCATTACATTTCATGATGCTGGATGTGGTGAGTAGTGGTGAGTTGTGCAACGAGCCAGGGCTGTTCTGAAATCAGTCAGTGATCAATCAGATTAATGAGAATGATTATTGATTTGTGGACTTAGTTCTTTCTGCTGATCTCTAAACTCTTGTCCTCCCAACTTCCTCCTCTATTCTCTTGTACATGTGGGGCTCAGGAGTGGGTGGTGTAGTTGTTGTAGGTGGAGTGGGGGGTCAGCAGTTATGAGGTCTTAATCAGGGCTGCAGAGGTCAGCCCCCTCCTCCCTTGTCTTCCACAATTACCATGAAATTCTGAATGTCCACACGGCTCGCTGCAGCGCCGAGTCATCCAGAGGGCGAGGGGGCTCCTGGCTGTGCACCCCACCCCTCCAATGGCTCTCACCACATCCAACTCCAAGCATCATCCACCCACTTCATCACCCTTGCTCCCCCTCCTGCTGCTCGCCATGTCCCGGTTGAACCTCTGACCTCCAAACACTCCGAAAAGACCGAAGCAATTTCCAGAGCAATAAACTGTTTCTATGGTGACAAAGACCAACGCGTTCACAATGCAGCTTCAACAAACATGCAAATCTAAAGAGAAAGGTGTTGCAAGAAAATAAATCTCTAACTCTGGATCTTATCTGAGGTCTTCATATTTCCATGAGAATGTTTTGAGGAGTTTTCCGATGGACATCTTTGTTTTTGTTACCGGAGCGTCGCCGCCTGAATAATGAGCCTCTTCTTCTTCTCCTTCGACCTGTATGATAATAAAGCTTTCAGTGGGATTTCTTTTTTGGCTTCTGCAGGGAAAAAGCCTCAAATTCACCATGAAGAAAAGTATAAATCAGACATTTAAGTTGGCCTGGCTCGCCGGCGGGGGCCACAATAGTGGCGAGGAGGGCGCGGACAAGGGGAGCGCCATAATGTAAAATAGTTAAAAGCTTATTAGAAGTGCTGAAAGGCAGAGTGATTTCCACTTTGTTTCGGAACACCCTGAGCTCATCCTTTCAAGTGATTGTGAAGGGGGCAATTCAAATCTCTTTGGGCCCATATGAATGAAGGCCCCTCTTAAAGCTCCTTTATAAGCCGGCAAATTCCCCACAGGCGTATGCCCTTTAGCTCCATTACTGATTTACCCGGAGCATTCATCTGCAGCCTTCTGCTGCCATTGTTCTGCTGCAGCAGCCACCCCTGCACCTGACAGAAGCAGCTCCTCTTGACAGAAGCAACAAAACCAGAAATATGAAGTTTGTTTTTAAATTTTAGCAATCTGCAGCAGAAAATGCAAGAAAATATTTCCACCTGCAAGGTCGCTAAACACGAGGGAGCCAAATGAGGCCTGCAGAAAAGCTGGAGGCCTGAACTCTTCTCTCATTTCTTTCTTTTCCCTTTCTTTCTCATTTTCTTTATTTTCTGCCACCCCTTCCACCTCTTTCTCCTCTTCGCCCCCCTGAGCCCTCCCATTCAGATAAAGGAGTGAAAAAAATTCCAAGTGGGCCTATTGGTGCTGTACTTAGATTAATTAGGCTCTCCTTTAGAGCCCATTCAGCCCCTCTCTCAAACGGGGGTCCTGCTCCCTCTGTGTGTAAAGTTTTTGGAGGCATTTGCATTTGTTTGTGTGGTTTGGTGCTGCACCGAGGTGGAGGAGAGGCCGCACAAAAGAGGAGCAGGGAAAATATTCTTTTAATGGCTTTTTCACTGCTTTCCGTTGTTTTCTTTCTCCCTTTTCACGGCTAACAGCTCTCCACAACACGAGAGCCGACGCAGAAAGAAATACAGAAAAAGTTGTCAGAGAAGAGAGGGAGGTTGTGAAATCAGATCTGATGCTCACAAAGAGGTTGAGAGTGTGTGCAGTGTTGGAAAGGGAGGCGGGGTGCTGCATGGGGTTGAATGCCTGTGCATGTGCACTCATGCATTAACAGCATTTCAGTTGATGCAAAGTGTTGGTCTGTCTGATAAAGTTTCTTTTACCAAAACAAGGAAAGTGACAATGGTGTTACATTTCCCAAATACAGCTTCAAACAAGCTTCATAACCAGCGGGGATGTAATGAAAGTTCAAATAAAAACTTAGTGCAAACATTATTTGAACATACAAGTACTATCAATGTATGTGCCTATTTTATGTCAAATACAGGCTGATTGTGATTTTAAAGCTGAAAATAAATCTTTAAATCCATCTGATCATCACAACCAGACAGTTACCATTTACTTATAACTGTGGTTACCTTGGGATGGCATCTTTTTTTCTTTTAAAGCTGTAGACATCTACAAAGGAGAAGACCATCAGCGTTGTATCAGAGAGGAAAAGTTTGATGCAGGAGCTGCTCCAGACCTCAACATGTTTTCTGATGTCCCAGATAGATTTTCTGGTGAAAGGCAAGTGGACCTGTCAGCACCGAGACTGCTGGTCCACCAGTCTACAGTGATTAAAGCAGGATGTGGGTCAGGTTTACAAGTGGCCTGGATAAATCAAATTTTGTTCTAAAACTTTCAAGTACTTCACAGCTGTGGAAGCTTCCTGGTTTATCAGATCATTGATGATGCACCTGATAAAAAGCATGAAGCACCATCTTCTCTTTCGAATTTAAATGCAAGATTAATTTTCTTTTACTGAACAAAAACACTTCTTTAAAAAAATATGTGCTATTTAGACAAATTTTATTTGATATAAACAGATTTGCTCAAATTGAAATGTTGACAACCAGGAATTTGACTAAGTGTGGATATTAGCTTTGTGTGAAGGTTTAATTGTTGCTTTATTTTCAGCCTGTCTAAATCAGACAATCAACAACATTACATATTTTTCTCGACAAGTAGAAATTTGCATTAACACTCTGATGCTCCCATTTTTGCATTGCAAAAGTTTGACTTCATTCAATTTATTAATAAAAAAGCTTGTCAGTGCAAAACACTGAGATTATCATTTTTCATTTAACAGTCTATTGGAAAGTGCCTTTTGCAGGTTTTTTGTACGTGCAATATTGTGTGCAGTAAATATGATTACAAGTATTTGTCCTCAAATAAAATTCTTAATATCTATTAAACCATTGTAAAAAAAAGGTGTGAAGTATGCCTTGCTCAGATTAATCAAACAGAAGAATAGCTACATAAATTGATTACGGAAATATTCGATAGCTGTAGCTCTGATGGTGTATATAGATAAACATAGTGTATTTTGTTTGTTCAGAAATGCAATATTAGCCCCCCCAAAAAGCTTTCAATTATGTTTATTCACTTTTATTTTAGTGAGAGTTTTCTATTTTTTTGTGTTGTTTGTGAATTCCCTTGCAAATGACCAGAGCATGTGCACAACTGCTGCAAAAATATTTACTGCTTATGTTAGAAAATGGGCAAAGAACAATGCATTCTAGATGGCAAAGAATTCTAGATGCATTCTAGATGGCAAAGAACAATGGCCTCACAATGGTAGTGGAATACCTGTGCTCAAGTTGTGAGCACAAACAACTCAAACATGCATGAATAATAAAAAAAAACAAACAATTTAAGCAAGCGTACGTTGAGGTGGAAAATATTCAAACATTAGTAGGAACCTAAAAAAAAAAAAACCTTTCTTTGTGTTCTTTTTAGATTAAAAAAATTGTTAAATCGCAATGTTTGATTTTTAAAAAAATTTAATATTTACATCAAATTTGGCATTTTTACATAATTTTTTTTCTGTTTTTTATGCAATAAGTATTAGAAGTGCTGAACTAAAACTGGTTGAAAGCCTGACAGACAAAAACTATCAGAAGATTCATTAGAAAGTTAATTGCTGATGGCCTCACACCTCCTTCAGAATTGACTTCCATGATCATCAACAAGTTACGGGATGCCATGTTCAGTCTGCAGCTCCAGTGCATTGTTCATGTGTGCACTGTGCACGTGACTCAACAACACAACATTCAAAGAGGAGGGAGGAGGCTCGTGTTTAATCCTCACACACAAGTTTGGAGTCAGGACCTTCATCCTACATCTAGATCTCTGTGCAGCCACACACAGGCACACATACAATCACACACATAGACACACACAGACACACACACTCACACGGTATTAATACACAAGCACATATATAAATAAAGATATCGCATATCACCAACATTTAAACTTTGAATGTGAACATAGCCGGAACAAGTATTTTGAAATGTGAGAAATATTTTGAATAATTTTGTAACTATGCCAACGTAATATTATATTTACATCACAAATGACTCAACTCATTAATGAAGGGATCTCAGATCCGATTAAAAAAAAATTCTGCTTTTCTCCAGTTTTTCATCCAATCCTTAATTTTTTCCATCTCTGATAGTTTGTATTGCTGCCAGTTATGTTTGGACTTCTCAGGTTCAGCTAACAGATGGAGACGTGATGAGAAAATTTAGAACTGAGTTAGATGAAGAAGAAAAGAGCAGATGAAGTAGGGGGGGGCTCAGAGATGGAGAACGCTCTCACACACTCTGTTCTCTAAGTGTTATTAGGAGGCTGCAGCTTTAATGTGGACCAGTGATTATCAGGACAAAGGGGGGAGGAGGTCAGGGTGAACGGCAGCTCTGTGGCCTCTCATCATGGTGGTGATGGGGGGGTAGTGTGAGGGACTGAGTAATTGAGGGGATTTAGACTGAGAGGGGAAGACAAGGTTTTGTATGTATACATATATACATATATGTATACATACAAAACCTTGTCTTAAAACACAACCAGTTGAGTCAAACAAAATGCTGTCAGTGGATACTTACAGTATGATAATCTTCAGCAGGCAACAGGTTATTTAACTTTCACTGGTACAGCACCAGTGTCCGACCATGTGGAAAGACACACCCCGTGATTATGGAAAAAATGTCAGTTTGTTGGATGTGCTGTCAGATAAATGAGAAAATCAAGCAGAAAAAACATCTCAGGAAACAACAAAAACTATCAAAATTGGGTTGGTTACTATCAATAAATTATTAAAAACTGAACAGATAGTTGGGACATACTATGTAGTAGGATAAAAAATAATCACTGATTGTGCTTTCCAACCCCTTAAACATTTGAAGAATTAAAATAAATTGAATTAAAAACAACAGAAGAACACAGGGTTGTTTTAGTTTTAACAGTTGAAGGATCCACACACAATGCAAAGGGAAGTCAAAGGATCGGGATGAAATAAGTGTGTTAGTAAGCAACAAGATCATCCAGAATTTTTTGATGAGTGGAGGTTTCTCAGAAAGTTCCTCAGAAAGTTCCACAGAAAGTTCCTCAGAAATTTCCTCGGATGCAGAAATGTTTTCTTAGAGTTTAGGACAGAGATGAGTTCCCATCAAGGTGGGACTGTACTCCAATAGATCTTTAACAGGTTAATGTCAAACCTCACTGAGAACAACTTCAACCGGAGGGTGTTTGAAAATTCATGCTGAGCAAAATCAGACCAGATACTGAAGAGCAGTCAGAATCGGGAATTCCTGGAAAACTAAAACTCTCAAAATAAAAAGTTTCATCATCAGAACCAAAAAGAAACACCACTCCATCACACTTTTGGATTTTTACTTTCTTAATAAAAAGACAAAAATGTTCAAAACCTTTTTAAAAATGCTTATATTCTTCTCAGGTAAAATTTGAACAGGTGATGAAGAGGAACATCTGTCCCTGATATTATTAACCTTTATACACACATGTGTAGCAAATAAGTGTAGCAAAAAACACATCCATCACCTCACGGAGCTGCTCAGGTTGTTTTATTGACTCTAAAAGATAAAATCTGCAGCACCTGCTGAAAGCTGCAACATCACTCAGGTCTGCTGACAGTGTGTGTATTGATGATTTTAGGTGGCAAAGTGTGTGTTCCAGTCAAAACAAATTTGATGGTAATATGTTAACAGTTTTAAATCCATTTCTTTTCTTAAATTTCACACATTGGCCCTCATTAATCATTTTTAATTTTGCATATGGAAAAAATTGGGTGCACAACCAAAACGATGCACTCATCTAGATTTAATTCGGGTCACTTGGGTAAAATTGGGGTATTAAATTTAAGCAGAAAGTGTGTCCACATTTTGACGGGTAGTGCAGTGTGATGACACCTCAGCAGGGAGTTTGGCCCCCCACCGTCTCTGTTTCAGAGGTCGACATTGTTTTTGTTGTAAATCAGTGCTGCAGTGCTCTTATTTTTTTTAACATTTTTTTTCTTGCCTCCAATGATCAAGTGGCTCATTTTAGAGAATTTATTTATTAGTCCCAGTTTGTGCAGCTTGCATTAGTCATGAAGCATTCACAGGTATGTTGAATCAGGAAACTCTTCATCATGATAAAGCTGGAAACTTCTCTGTTCATCTCGGACACTTAAACTCAGCACAGATATCACAGCATGGAATCATGTGACATCTGCCTGCCCACTTTTTCACTCTGACTCTTTTCTTCTTCTCTGCAATAAAAGAGCACAGCTACAAAGTGTCCTGGAGGTCAGGGTGGTGAGGTGGAGGAGGGTGCCGACACAGAGGTCACTGTGGACATCAAAAACAGAATCCACCTCAGCCCTCTGACAAGACAAGCCATGCCCCCTCCTACCTCTCCTCAGGGAGATTTCAACCTACTTCCTGCTGGGCTGTCCCGCTACAGGTCAAAGGTCAGGTTTGAGGTACCTGAAGGCAGCGCAGACTGACAGCCAACACAGTGACGGACCTACGCAGGACCCAGGTGGAAAAACAACCTGTCGCTCAGATCCTGAGACAGGTGTTCAACCCAGAAATGAATCGATCCATCAGCTTCTCCTCGCTGATCATTAACTGAATCCAAACATCAAGTTTTCCTCCTGATCTGCTGCTTAAGTGCTGCTGAGCCTGAAACAAAACCTTCTCTTTAAGGACTGTGTGTGTCCATCCAGGCAGTAAACTGTATGTGCTTCTGCAACAATAGGAAGCCATCCACCTCCCTCCCTCCAGCCCCGTAGAGGTCAGAGGTCCACCCGACAACTGGCAGCGGTCACGCTTCTCTGACCTGCAGCGACTGCTGAGAGGATCTTCTTTCAGTTGAGATGGAGCTGAAACCTCAGATAGCTGATCTGTTTCTGTGACAATTAATTTCTCTGCATTTCTCTTCTATTTGTTTATTGCTCCCATTAATTTTTTATTTTTCCTATTCTCTTTATTTTATTGTTTTGCTTTGCTAATGGATTTCTTTACCGTTCTTATGCATCTACTTGCTCCCTTGATTCTATAAATTTATTTTTTGATTGGTTTCTTTTTTTTTTCACCTACTCCATTTATTTACTTGCATATTTCATTTTTTCGCCTCCATTTATTTAAATTGTTGCATCGATTTAATTCACTGTTGCCTCAAATGATTTGATGCTACCGTTTATCCATGTACCACTAACTTACGACTGATCCAAATTGATTTCTGATCATCTCATTCTATCACAATAATTTATTTGCTGGTCTAATTGTTTGACATTTTTATCTACGGTAATTTATTTGGTCCAAGAAGGACTTTGGATTTTGTTGTCTGTTCTAAATAATGTAAATTTAGAGGTCTTTTTAGCTCTTTGATTGCCACCTATTGTGATTCATTTGTTTTTACTCCACTGTATTTGCTGATCTCAGTTATTCAGTTCACCATCATCCTGATCTGATTACTTTGTCTGCTCCATCTGTTACCCAGGATTGTGTTACAATTTATATAATTCACAATAAAATGTAGGCTTAAACTTTTTTTACAAAATTTGTCAAAATGCAAATTTTAATCCCTCTTCACAAAGTCATTTATTTAAAACTTAACTACGTGCATTAATAAATTGGGGTGGGTTTTTTTTTGCTTTTTGATCCTGGTCTGAGTTCTTAAATAAAAGTGACAAAGTTCAACTTGTTCCGTGTCATTTAGTATCTCTCTGAAACAAAATGTGGGAAGGATTAATCTTCTTTTTTATTTTCAAGGAGGCAGAGAAGTTGCACAGTGAGCCGTTTTAAATGCTGCCGGGCTAATAGGTAAGTGGTAAATTAGACCACCACAAGATAGGCCCGATGTTCTTCTAGTTCAGTATCATCATAGGTTATAGCAGCTTTACGCAGGTGTCTAGTTTCAGTAAAAAAAAAAAAAAAGCTCCTGAGAAAATTATCTAAAAAATTTTAATGCAACAGCAGAAATCATCCTGATCCGTGGTTTGATTTAGTTGGAGTTAAATGTGTCTGTTTGAGTCAAAGATGTACCAAAAAAAGTAAGTCTTTGAAATGCTTCACTTTGTTACCAACCTGCTGGTTTGTTTTCAATCCACACAATACAGACTCGTGATATGAAGCAAAGAATAAATATATTGGGTCAACCTGATATTTGAAAGGCTGTTAATAATTAATGAAAGGCTTGTGATGATCTGAGTCATGGCAGTCATTCAGGGCCTTCTTTACCTGCTTTAAAGATATCTGAACAAACGACCAATGTTAATTATGATGAGGCAGCATGGCTCAGTGGTAGTGAGAGAAGGAAAGAGGTGGAGGAAAAGCTAGAAAGGAAGAGGTTTGCACTAGAAAGAAGAGGAATGACGATTAGTCAGAGTAAGACTAATTTTAAGTATTTAGGATCAACAGTCCAGAGCAATGAAGAGTGTGGAAAAGAGGTGAAGAAGCATTTGCAGACAGTGGCACTGAGGAAAAGACAGGTAACAGAGATGGAGGAGATTTGATCACCAATGGTTGTTGGTTAAGTTTATTATTGATAAGTTATCTTTTTGTGATCTGCTCACAATTTTAAATATATTTCTTCCAAGTAAAAATCATTTTAAACCATAAAAATGAGGGGTTTTGGTGAAATCAGAAGGAGCACTACTGATGGCACAGGTCTGAGTTGTACAGCTCCCTAGATGAAATAATTACAATTAAGAATATATAAAGTACTAACATGATTCCAGGTATGATTCTATAAAGGTCACTTTGATTTGCTCTCTTTTATTTTGCCAATTTGAGTTGTCTATGATTGGCTGCTTCTTCTGGAACTCAGAGGAAAAGCCAAGAGATCCCAGATCATCTCAGTCATCTAAACACCTCACCTCTGACACCTGGCTTTTTTGCTGCTTGGCTTGCAGTCCATCAGACCAGAGAGGGGTGGTGGGTCACAGCTCAGTAATGGGTGGGGGGGCTGCTGTGCACCACCAGGGGGCTGAAGTGTGCCACCCGGCAGCCAAAAGACTGATCCTGAATAACCAGGCAGGAGATCTGGCAAAGCTCCTTGGAAAATCTCATTACACCCCCTCCCCTCCTTATACCCTGTAAAAAAGAACTTGTTGCTTTGGCTGAGCCCCCCCTCAATAACCTTTTCTACTACCGGCTACATCTCTCTGTCTTTGTCCTGTGTGTCTTTTTCTCAGATTTGATCACATTAGTTCCACTTAGGGCTGGAAATCATCTGTGAGTTCTGGGATGGCGGCATGTGGAGGGTGGTGAAGTTTGCGGGGGGGGGGGGGGGGGGAGCAAAAGGAGATGGGAGGGTTAATTACATGAAAATGTGTATATCTTAATCATGCCTGGCTCAAATTATGCAAATTACCCTCTGCTTAGTTAAGTGTTTACAAGAAGAAACAGGAACAGACAGTGGGAAATACATCAGTGTCTCAACTAGACTGCATGACACACGAGCATAACTCGTCCAGAATGGGATTACACTCTGATTCCACTTCAATGTTAGACATTTTCTTCATTTTCACACCTGCAAAAAGATATCGTCCGTGAAGAAACAATGTGATAACTATTTAATTTAATGAGTGATTCTGAAACGAGTGTTCAGGTTCTGGGATCATCCTCCCCAGATTATTCATCATGTTAACTTATCTAACATCATCACCTGAAATTTATCTGTGGTACAGTTTTATTAGAGCTCGAAAAAACAATTGGACCAGAATTTTTTCACTAACAGTATTTTTTTTCATTATTGAGATCAACTTTTTATTTTATGTATCATTCCAGACTAAATAAGTGACACATTTCTTACTTTATTCTGAAAGGAATCCCAATAGCAGCAATTTTTGATTAGGATTTTGTCTCCATTTAAAGACAAGTGGCAGCTAAATCTAACCTGAAAAATAAACATGTTTTTTGTTCAAATACACACATTAAATTTGTTTAAATGTGCGTGTGCATTGGTTTGTTTTGCCAAAATGATGTATTACAATATTTGTTGTTTTTTTTTTTTTTAACCTTCAACTAGGGATGAATGGTGGTGCAGTGGTTGCACAGTGGCCTCACGGCAAAAAGATTGGGTTTGAGTCCCAGAGTGGGAACAGGGTTTGGAACACTGGCCTTTCCATGTGGAGTTTGCATGTCGTCTGTGTCCATTCGTGGGTTTTCTCCAGGTACACTAGTTTCCTCCCATCCTCCAAAAACATGCCTTTTTAGGTTAATCGACCGCTGCAAAAATTGCGCCAAGAAATGAGTGTGTATGGACGATTGTCTTAGTGTGGGGCCCGCAACAGACTGGCGGCCTGCTCAGGGTATATCCTTCCTCTTACCTGTAATGAACCAGAATAGGGTCCAGCACTCCTCGCAACCCCATTAGGATTTAGTGATCCAGAAAACAAAACCTTCAACTGTTTTTTAATTCTAAACAGTTATGAGAGCTTGCACCTTTTAGGTTGAAGGTTTGATTGAAGCAAATGATGGAGAGGTTCCAACAGAGACACTTTTATGTGAAGTTTGAATGAACTAAACCTGGTTTTTTCCCTCATTGCAGATGGCAAAACTTCACAAATTTGAGATAAAATTTCAAATTTCTCGGAACACATTATTTGTCCTCTTGAATGTCAGATGCGCGATTAAACCTGCTGTGGAGGCTCTAAACTGAATCATTATAACAGGATCAGAACCAGCTTCTTCTCTCGTGCAGACCTGTGTGAATAAGGTTAATAGCCAGGTGAGTTCTTCCTGAAAGGAAGTGGAGGTAAAACGATGGGTAGAGATGGAGACCCTCTTTGTGATCAGCAGGTTTCCACCTTCGTCCTGCCGCCTGAGTTCGCAGAATCGCTAATTGGACATAAAAACACAGAGTGAATAAAGAGCAGGCCTGAGAAGTCCTGCGAGGCGACCCCCATTCAGTCCCAATATGTAACTCGAGCCCTCTGTATTATTATTAGACCTGCACAGCTCAAACTGCTAGTTAGAGCCCGGCCTCTGTGGTGCCACCTTCAAACCAGCTCCATTGTGTGGACGCTCTAAGGCAGAGATTATGTGGTCGGGTTAAAAACTTGAGAAAGACCAGAGGAGCCCCCTCTCCCCCGGCTCCTTGGGAACCTGCTTTAAATGGACTCTATACAACATCAGGAGATGGTTTTACACATTAGGGAGCAGCTCAGTGAGCTGGTCAGGTTGCTGTGGTCACCTGGAGCCTGTGCCACGCAGCAGGATTCAGGCTTTCATCCTTTGTGGCGTTGAGCAGGAAGGGGGCGGGGTTTTATTTTGCCATGCAGCTGGCATTGACACTCCCCTCCACAGTCTTAAATATGTCAGCAGCCTGACTGGTATACACATGAAGAAGGTAAACTGACCCACTGATAAGAAGCAGTTAGAAAATAATCTAACATATTTTAATCTGGAACGTGTACCTTGCAGCCAAACAAGCTTGTACTAAAATTGAAAAATGAAAAATAAATGTGTCAACTTATTCAGTTCTGGCAAAATCTTGAAATACAGTATTGTCAGGTTTGAAAGTGGGCATAAATAGAGCATATTAGGTTACAAAGAGTTCACATTTCGTGCAGAATATTAAAATCTTTTTTCAAAATATTTATGTGACCCATCTCAAGCCAATTTCACCTCAGATGTGGCTTGTGTTTTTTAGCAAGGCCTAATCTGCCAAACTGTAATTGAGACACCAATAGCTAGGTATGGGCCAAAATAAAACCACACGCATTCAATTAATGCATGGTGTCCAAATACATCTAGTTTAACCATCTAGCTGTCGCTTTACCTTGATTACCCTTTTCACACATTTGGTCTTGCTGGGATTGGTGATATGTTTTTCAAATATCAATTATATGAAATTATATTATTTGACAAATACCAAATGTATTATTTTAATGTATATATTATTTTAATTATATTATTCGACAAATACCAAATGGAAAAGCTGGGTGGGCCCATGATTGCCGTTGCAATCATGTGCAGGCCGACTCCTAGCATGGATCGAGCCCCAGTTATTATTTCCTCACAGCATCAGGCCGGATGTCTATTTTTATTTTGGTTAAAGAGACAGTAGCTAGCAGTTCAGGTGAAATAGGGGTTAGGAAGGGTATGTGTGGGGGTAGGGACGGGGCAGCTGTGTGAATGTCGATCCATGTGAGTAGCTTTTTGTATGAGTGTGAGATTTTTGATGTATGCTTCTTTTTGACTATGTTCTTTTTAATGATCTGAATTTTAATATTGTTTGAGTTTTTATATGTTCTGTTCAGCACTTTGTGTAACTTTATGATAGAAAAGTACTTTACAAATAAAATTTGATTTGATTGGATATACATAATTTTTTATCATACATTATGAGTAAACTGGCTTACAACTATATATTTTAGCATTACGTCATATAAAGCATAATAAACTATAAAAATTATGTTTTTACAGTGAAATACTGGCAACGTAGGATGTCACAATACTACCGTCAAAATACAATCCAAAAAGTATTGGTCTTGAATAATAAACAAATTTGTAAAAACTACACATTTTGGTCTCAAAACTTTTAAGTTTCTCTTGTAATTTCACAAGTAGGTTCTCGTTTTCTTGAGACAGTTATGCATGTTGCAATGCACCGTACATTTGGTGTTTGCCCTTATGAGATTGCAGCTGATGCATGCTGGACATTCTCGGAATGTCTGGCAACTTGTACAAAAACTGAAAGTGAATTCCAGCCTGAATATGTGTCTGCAAAGCTTGGTTGAAAGTCTCAAAATTTGTTCCTGCAATTCATGCAGTTAGTATAAACAAGAGATGGTCATAGAGCAATACCTTCAAGGTATTTCCTGCTTCTAATTATGAAAGACAAAAAGTTGCATGACATAGATGTGACATCAAATGTCAAAGCACCACTGGTCGATTAAGTACTCACTTTTTGTACTTAAGTAAAAGTTAAAAAGTAATCGGTGTAAATTTAACTCTTTTAGTAAAAGTATTCGACCATAATTCAAATGTTATTTATGTCACAGATAAATACTTTGTGTAATGATGGCTCAACTTTTTATTTAAAAGTAAACACAATGAACAACGATCTTCTGACTCTTTTTTTAATTTGTGCTATGTTTGAGGTTAATTTTTTGGTGGTGAATGACTGTAAATGTTTACTCTCAATTTTGATTGGTCCTCGATTCATTACCTCTTCCCCCTCTTGGAGACCGCAGGCGATCGACTGCTCCCTCTACAGGTTGATTTTGGCAATGCGGCTTCAAGTTACGCTAAAAAAAATTGTATATTTTTCAAATTCCTGACAGAAAATGTAACAAAAACTGCAAAACACACTTTTAAAAAGTAGCGGAGTAAAAGTACAGATTTTCGCTCAAAAAATGTAGTGAAGTAAAAGTAAAAAGCACAGGTCTCAAATTTTAATTAAGTAAGTACAGTTACACAATTTTTTTTACTTAAGTACAGTGACGAAGTACATTTACTCCGTTATGTTCCACCACTGCAAAGCACACATCCTCTCAGACTGTTTTTACGGTGTCAACTGCAGGTTACAGCATTTTACCATGAAGACAAATAGTTACCAAAACTGTTAGCATTTTACCATTTTTAGCTATGAACAAAATCTTTTAAGAGTATTATGTTTCTTAGCAACTTTCTGTTTATTTAATCTACCTTTCTCTCTCCTATCCTTCTCGAACCTTCCCAGCTTCCAGCGACCATAACTTCATGTCTATTTCATAGCTCCAGCACTTGAAGCTTCTCACTTTCCAGAATGAGGAGTTAACAAGCTGACCCCCTACCTTTTGCTCTGAATGGATGAGGGTCTGTTGGTTGGAGAGCTCCATCTTTCTGCTCTAACCCTCCACTGATCATTGAAGTGTGATGTCAGCAGGACACCGCCCGCTGCAATTGTTCAGGACACTTTTTTTTATTGGATAAGTGGAGCAGCTTCCTTTGTGCCTTTGAGCCTGAGGTGGCCCGTTGGGCTCTTAATCACCGGCCCTCTGAGGTGTGCTGCGTTCAAGGGGCAGTGGATAAAGAAGTGCCGGTTCATTCGAGCCGGGCTGTTGACCTACCAGCTCATTGTTCTTCTTCTCAGCACCTTGGCTCAGCAAGGTAAACAAATGGCAAACAAAAGGCGGAGCTTCAGAGCCGCCGCCACTGCGGGAGACCGAAATTAGTAATGCCAGGGCCCCGTTCAACCTTATAGGCTGCTCCAAGGCCCCAGCAGTCACGTTCTGGTGTTAATGTGGCAGGGTTTAGGATGCTCAGTCGATCTGGTTTGACTCTGGTATACAGAGTTTCAGATTTGTCTTTGAATAAACTCCATCCACTAAAAGCTTTTACAGGTCAACTAGACTGGCATCATGAAGGCCAAGAACTTGGTGGCCTCCACATTGAGACATATGGAGGTTATTTGAGGGAAATAACTAACATGTTCTGGATGACATGGTGATCAAAGATGTCGAGGAACGAAATAAGCTCCATCAGAGTTGTATTAATTTTCTGGCCCGAGTTTTCTTGATCAAAGTTTGCAAAGCTTGTTTAAGATATAACCCTTTCCAACCTCTCTAAGTACAGAAATGTTACATTTACATGTTGGTACATTTATGTTCCTGAGCCTGGTGGTCCTGTTCTGGATTCCCTTTAGCTTCCTGTGTAAAAAGAGGGGTTAAAAACAAAGCTGTGGCCCAGTAAGTGCAACTATGAACCACTTTTATTACAACTCTGGCCTTGCACATCACCTGGCTTTTTCTCCCCTGTCTTCAGACTGTTTCCTCTCAAACATTAGTCTT
This sequence comes from Neostethus bicornis, assembly GCA_902685375.1. Classification (NCBI taxonomy): domain Eukaryota; kingdom Metazoa; phylum Chordata; class Actinopteri; order Atheriniformes; family Phallostethidae; genus Neostethus; species Neostethus bicornis. The sequence goes on along the minus strand of CACRXE010000076.1, from coordinate 3,218,398 downwards.
CGAACTTTGCTCCTCTATGATGTTGTGTGTGGAAACTTTCACCTTCCAGATTTACAGTAGTCAAATTATGACAAACAATCATCGGATGTCATAAGTTCAAAATTTAAATTCTGAATTGCTGTCGGTTTGCAGGATATTTGGGAGCTTCGGGAAGTTATTCCACAATACTGAGTTTTCATGAAAATAAAATTGGTTTCGAGATTGAAATATCACCATCTTATAGATAATGTAGAAGACAGCTGGCATGATTACATAACAATACTAAATAATTCCTCAGGTTTCCTCCATGCCCTCTCTACCCTTCTCAACTTGACTCACGATGGTTGGCTGGTGTCAGAACTATTGCGGTTTTAGTTTACCTGTAGTGCCCCCAAAAAATACATTTCTGTTTCCTCTGAAGAAGCTAAGTTTTCAATTTGTGCTAACAACATTTAAAACAACACACGAATACAGATAAAAATGGAGGAGTGTGTTCTTCATGACAAATTTCCTTGTAGGCATTTACAGTATTAATAGTTTAATTACCGATTGAGCAGGAGGTTGATATTTCAAACAAGAACAGCTGTAATCATTTTCCTTTGTGGAAGACTGAAGATAGTCCTGTTCTAATTTGATTCAAATAGACCATAAAAACATAGTGGAAATATAAAGTACTTTATTTATCCACACTGAGAAATTTGTGTGCAACAGAGTCAATGATGAAGATACAGGAAAACATTTTTTTTAAATGATATGGAAAAATGTACACAAGTGTAACTTGATTAAATAATGAGGAAACTGGCAAAAGGAGAGATTACGTTTACAGATTTACAAAGGGAAACTGCTTTTACTGGCATTGCAACAAACAGGTGATCTGTTTGAAGTGTACCCCATCTCGTGCTTGTAACCCACCGGGATAGGCTACGGAACCCCCTAAAACCATGACAGGGATAAGCAGTTCAGTAGATGAATGAAAGAATTAAGGAATGAACAAACTTTGTTTGCCAAAGATAATTGCTGGTCTGGTGGATAGGTTGTAAACTCTGATGGAGGACAACAGAACATCTGTTGTCATGTTGTCATGTTGTCATCGCAGAACATCTGCGGTGTAAGGAGTGCAGCAAACAAATTTCCCCGGTGAGGGATGAATAGAGTAATTCAAAATAAAAATAAAAATAAAAAAATCTCACACCACTCCTTTATCGAGCATGGTTACAGAAACCTGTTGAAGCTGCTCTTCAGTTTGGCCACAGGACTTTGGAGAGCGTGTGAGAAGGTTCCAATGATGGACAACAGTTTTGCTGTTTCATTACTGTGATCCTTTTGAAAAAATAGGAACATAAGCTCTTCTTTCGGACCATCCATCTATTGTTTGACCAACTTGTTCAACATTTGGACATCAGAGCTTATTCCGGTCAGTATTAGTCGAGAGGAATAGTACACCCTAGATAAGTCACCGGTGTGTTGTACAGCCCCATTTAGATAGACACATGCTCACTATTGAGGGCAATTTCCTGGCAAGCAATCTAACATGCATGTTTTTGAAGGTGGAAGGAACCCATGAATACATGAAGAAAACATGCAGACTTCACACAGAATGGCTACACTCTCACCTTGCACGGGGCTAAAACTAGTGAAATTTTAGCCGTGAGGCTGCAGTGATGACAGCTTTGCCACCAGGTCAAGCTCAAATGTATGAATCGCTGCCTTCTTGTTTTGATGACTCGTGCTATCCCACTGACTTTGTGCCCAGAAAACTTTTCTGAACCATCAACACTAGCTTCATAAACTGTTTTTTTGAGCAGTTTTATGAGCTAGAAGTTGATGATATTGTGGCAGAAAGCGTAAGAACCAGCATTGATAGAGGGTGGAGTTCTGAACCAGCAACGGAAACCTGCTCAGTCATCCAATGTGTTGGATGGAGACTGAATCACTTCTGCATGAAAACCTTGAAAGAGAGTTTTGGGAAGAAGTCTAAACACATCCTCCTTTATAATCCGTTTTCACTACCTTCTTTTTAGCTTGTTGACAACCTCCCAAGTTGAACACTGAGTTCTGTCCAAATATAAAATGTGTCTCCAGAGAGACTTAGAACATCTCAAAGACTTGGAGACAATAAGAACATCCTCTTCATCCTCAGCTGCTTCATTCCAAACTTTCCCAGACGTTTCAGTTCTTTCTCTCTGCGGACTTAAAGCTAAATTCACTCCTCATCCTCCTCCCTCACCCCAACATGGCTCTAATCCCTCTTCTATAGTCTCTCCTTCTTTTTCTCTTCACCTCCATTCTTCTTGAAGCTCTCTCACTCTGTGGGGAACAAATCAGATTAACCATGTGATGATGAGCCGTCGTGTGACCGAATTGAAGCTTTGCTGTGTTTTCTCGCTCGGATTCATATGAAATCCGACTCGGATTCATCAGGTCACATTTCTGGTTAACAAAGGTAATGATGTGCATTTATGTGTCCTGTATGAAATGTGCTTTGTGAATAAAGTTGATTCATTTCTTTGTAGTTGTCCCAAATTTTGGTTAAGCGTCTTGTTGAAAAATGTTGGAATATTCTTGATGGTTTCAAGACTCTCTAAAGTCCAGAGCCAGAAAAACATTTCTATCACAATAGTCCCATTTTAACCATCTGTGACTTTTAGAACCCTGTGACTGGTCTTATACTGGTACAGGTGGTCGGAACTAAACTGTAGGAAGTAGCTAAAATTTGGAATCATCTCTCTGATGTCGTGATGAATTGAAACAGTGATGATAAACTGTGATGTCTGGTTTTCTGCAACTGAATATAGCCATGAGGCAGCAAGTTCATCAATCTTTTTAGATCTGGCACAGTCAAACTTACACCTCAATCCATCTTTCCAAAGAGTCTAATGGCCAGCTGTGTCAGTGCTGAAGGCCTTCGGTGATCTTCTTCACTCAAAATACTTCAAAACACACTAGATTTCTTTTATGTTTGATAAAGTTTGTTATGGCGACTAGGCAGAATGTTCCAGAGCGTCTGATCATCCCAGGAGATTTAGATGTCCGGGATGTTCCAGAAAGCTGGTTAAGTATTCTGCTGCCTTCAAAGACGAAGCTTTGAAGAGAGCCTAAATGAGAGAGTAAAGAGTATCACAGCAAGGGGCCACGAGAGGCGAAACATCGGCTTTAAGGCACGGATGCCATCTCCTGAGCGGAGCAGCGCCCCCCCAGCTGGCAGAGGCTTTCACCATGGGACAAAAGATATCTAATTGAGAACAAACTGTCAGTGAATGAGGAGAGACCGTGACCGGAGAGGGGGCCACTACGGGCACCGGGCCAGCGCCAGGGCCCTGGGGTCTCAGTCTATCTCTGGTCCCCGGCCCCTTCGGGCTTCTCAGACCTCTTATGTGTGACACAAGAGGCCACGGAGGATAACACGCGCAGCGGGCCGACACAAAGGCCTTTCACTGCAGACACAGTCCAAATTCAGCCGACTGTCAAGAGGAGACGCTGAAAAGAGGCAGGGAGAAGTGTGAGGTCTCCAGGGCAGGGGGACGAGGACGAGCAGGGGGGCTCGATTTGGGGATGGTCCAGTCCTCAAAACAGACCAAATCTTCACCTCTGCAGCTGGGCAGGGAGTCTCCATCATTCCTGAAGAGAGAGAACTGGGTCGGATTTTAAGGGTGTTTACATCCAATCATGTCTGGGTTAAAATTCTGCAGATAAAATGTTTTTGATTTCATTCTCATTTAACTCTGTAATATTTTAGAAGTTTTTGCGCAGAACCAGAAACTTTGAATATCTTCTGAAATGTGTGTTGTTGTTGTTTTGTTTTTTTTTACTTTGTCCTTAACCCAAATTTGTCTTTTGCAGAGCTTCTAATGTTTTTTGAACATTTGTATAGACCTTTACCTAAATTGCTTCACCCAGCTAATGTCAGAGGGTTAGAAATTGAAACTCTGACCCCTTTTTTATCAGCTGGTAGCTGAACCGATGAACGGAGACAACCGTTTTTCTCCTTTTTGTGCAGTAAAACTTTAACCTCTGGCTTTCCATCGCCTCTTCCATGCTTTCAGGCAGGGGTTTTGTGGAGGATCTTCTCCTATGCCTCATGCTCCACTGCTGCAGTATTGGGGTGCTGAGATAAAAAGAAGCTCTACCACCAACAGAGCTGAATGGTCATTGTAAGGTTCACAAAGGCGGCTACAGGGGGACACAAGACTCACTCGTCTCAATGGTTCACTTTGGGATCTCAGACAATAGCGTAAAAACATAGATAGAAGCTTCGAAAGAGGAGCAGCACTCGAGTGGAGGGACTCATCATTGATTGTGTTCTCTGTTAAAGATGCCATCAATCACCCCATCAGTCCTGCAGCAGCTGAGCTGATTTACATGTTGCAGAGGAACATCAATCATCCCAAACCTGAAGCACAGCTCAGGAACTTTAGCTGAAGCTTCTCTTCAGAGTACAAGAACCACTTTAAACCTGATATCAAAGAGCTGAAACTTAAAGGTAGACATTTTTGTTGATGGTCTTAGTGGACAGAATCAAGCAATAACGGTTTGCTTTTTTTGTGAGAACAAAAAACTCTAAAGTTTTCTCTCCGGCATTTCCTCTGAGAAGGACAGAAAGACAGTGGACACATGTTCACAAGATAAATAAATGCATGTTTACCGGATGTCAGGAAAAGGAAGATCATTTTGGACTTTATAAAGCAGACTGTATTGGTATGAATGAGACCTTCAGGTTTAAGATGCTAGGGATGAAGATGGATGTTGAAAATAAAAAAAAAAAAAAAAAAGTTCCGTACAAAGTGAGATTTATTTACCAGTAGGTTTTTCTTCCGGCAAAACCATGTCAGATCCATCAGAAGATATTTGGAGCTTTATGACGAGGAGAATCAGACCCCTGTATGTGCTGCTAGAATCAGAGATTGAGCAGAAATGGACACAGATTCCTCAGAAAAACAAAGTTGTCGAAGCTAGGCTAAGGTCTGAAGTACAAATTTGTGAGCAGCAGTATGGTTTTATGCCTAAAAAGAGCACTACAGATGCAGTATTTGCCTTGAGGATGTTGATAGAGAAGTACAGAGAAGGCCAGAGGGAGCTGCACTGTGTCTTTGTAGATCTAGAGAAAGCTTATGACTGCACTAGAAAGAAGAGGAATGAAGATTAGTCAGAGTAAAACAGAGTACATGTGTGTGAATGAGAGGGATCCAAATGGAAAAGTGAGGTTACAGGGAGAAGAGATCAAGAAGGTGGAAGATTTTAAGTACTTAGGATCAACAGTCCAGAGCAATGGAGAGTGTGGAAAAGAGGTTAAGAAGCGTGTGCAGGCAGGCTGGAACGGGTGGAGAAAAGTATCAGGTGTGATGTGTGATAGAAGAGTTTCAGCCAAAATTAAAGGGAAAGTGTACAAAACCTTGGTGAGACCCGCCATGCTGTTTGGTCTAGAAACAGTAGCACTGAAGAAAAGACAGGAAACAGAGATGGAGGTAGCAGAGATGAAGATGCTGAGGATCTCTCTGGGATTGACCAGGATGGACAGGATTAGAAATGAGTATATCAGAGGAACAGCACATGTTAGAGGTTTTGGGGATAAAGTTCGAGAGGCAAGACTGAGATGATTTGGACATGTGCAGAGTCCAAGTGCAGAGGAGAGAGAGAGTACATCGGAAGAAGGATGCTGGATTTGGAACCACCAGGAAAGAGGACTAGAGGAAGGCCAAAGAGGCAGTTCATGGACGTAGTGAAGGAAGACATGAAGATAGTTGGCGTGACTGAAGAGGATGCAGCAGATAGGGTTAGATGGAAGAAACTGACTTGCTGTGGCGACCCCTGAAGGGAAATGCCGAAAGAAGATGATTCCTCAGAAAAACAAAACTACCTGAGTCATGCACATGAAAAACTCCAATGGAGTCCACCAGCCTCTACATCTGAATCAACTTTTAGAAGTAAATAAGAAATAAGACGACGATTATTTTCATCTAGTAACTTTAATGAATAAGTCATTGAACCGATTTAGCAAATTGGAAGATTTTGATTAAAGAAATGATAAACTAATAGTTCAATGATATAAACGGTCAAGATGAAAATGAAAACAGAAAGTCATAATTTCTGTTAATCCTTCAACAAATAAAACAAATGATCAAAGTCTCTTTGTATTTGTGGAAAGTTCTGTCTGAATTAACTTTAACAGTGAAACATTTATGACAGGATTAACTTTGGCAGGTCTGAGGACTGGCCAGGTTTAAGACGTTTGTTTGAATCTGATCAAAAACTCCTCATCTTTCAACTGTTACTTTTCTCTGCAGTAATTCCACCGAGTTTTACAAACACTACAAAATTCTGTTTCTTGTCAGAGTAGACGAACGGACTGAGAGAGAACGATGTAATGATTATTCCTCCCTCTGAGTCCTCCCATCTGTCCCTGTTTCTGCAGACCCCAGCCTTTTTCACAACGGGTGACAGGACCCTGCAGCCCACAAACACAGGACTAGAGGGGAGGGATACACCCCCCACACCCACAACCCTTAGACACTGACCACCCCTCCCAAACACACACACTCACACAAACACCCGACAGCCTCCCAATTGTGTCCCTGCACACCAAAGCACTCTTCTATAGTTTTTTGATTGGCTTTCAATCCCCACCACTGACATGGGAGGGGGACTTTGTGTGTGTGTGTTGTGTGTGTAGAGGGCTTACTAAGGAGATTTAGTAGAAGGGGGAGCACAGAGGTGATTTTTCAGAGGGAGGAGGAGGTAAGTAAAAACTGGGACAGATGGGACTGATTGTTGCTCTCTGCACATTAAGAAGGAGACATCTGCAGAGAGACGGAGAGCCGAACGGACGGGACGGAGACGTTGAACCCAAACACACACACATTCACAGATTTGCATGTTAATTCACTTGAAGAAGTTTCACAAACATCTCATGATTTACGTTTATTTTCCACTTTATGGAGGCGGGTCATCACAATACCAGCACTACTCCCCCCTCTGCATTGTCATGTTATATTGTCTGATCACACACACACACACACACACACACACACACACACACTTGGTAATATCATGCACAGAAAGTGCATGTGCCATGATTTGTTTTTTTTGTTGTAAACTAGGTCTGAAAGTCTGAACTAATGAATTTGTCTTTGTCTTAAATGTAGGTTTATCAAACAATGAACAAATGAATGAATAGAGAGATAATCCCAGCACACCACCCCGCTGCCCCTGCTCTGCTGTGGCACACGCACCCCTCAGCTGCTTATTTGGCCATGGCAGGGCATACAATAATTATCCAAAACATTTAGATATGTAAACACGTAAATCCAGGCCAAACGCAAAGCAGTTGCCATAGCAACAGCAGAAAGGCAAACTGACATGTCTTTCAGTTATTTTGCAGGCTATCGCTACATTAAATTTGGCTCATAAAATGCATTAAATTTCTCTCATTTCTTTGCTTTCTTTCATCATGACACACATTAATGTTCCATGTTATTGAATCACAAAACTTTTTGGAAGTTGTAAATAGAGACTAACTGAACATGGAATTGGAAGAAATCAGCCACTGGCCCAACTTCCTCCCATTCTCTTTGTTTGACATTTATTTGTTCTGCTACGTGCTAAGATTCCTCATTCCTTGACATTTTCACTTTAATTCAAACTTATTAATATTTAACTTTATAATTGTATGTCTTCAAGTGCTTATTTTATCCAAGTATTCCATCTTCTGAACTGCTTTTTTTAAACACCCAATGCAGATCGTAGAGAGAGTTGTACCAGTGCAGCATCAGTGAGACATGGAGGGACACCAGCAGCTTTAATGAATCCTCATGGAATCTTTTCACAATCATGAAGGAGGTGTTTGTTCATGAAGGAGATGATCTGCTCTCGGCTCACAGATAATACCGAGGCCAAACGACACACAGAAAGAACGGGGCTGACTGGGAATGAAGAGGTGGTAATGAGATGAAGCCTGGTGCTGGAGAGGCAGACTATTGTTGTGAAGGGGGTTTGGAAACAAGGTTCAAGAGGCCTGGATCATCACTGTGCAGCTCACAGATCACATGGTAAATCATCGGATACATGTTCTGTTCATTCCTTAGCAGGAATGAAGACTTGCCTGCAGGTTGGGTGAAATATTTCTGCATATCCAGGCAGGTTGTCTGAAACAGGGGGCTAAATTTGGATTCCTTATTTAGGTCAATTCAACAAACAAAATGTTGTTGTTAACGGAATCTTAACAAGACTTCATTCCTTTTGTTTTAATGAAAAGAGAAAAAAAATGAGCTCACGAGAAGTCCTTTTCTTGGTAGGTTCTATTACGATGGTTACATTTCAATACGGTCCTGTCTCAATAAGCTGATCAAACCGATGCTGCATGGAGGAATTTTGGTATCTGGTTCCAGATCAGAAGTTTTAAGTTGATTAAACTCTCATATCATTACCTGAAAGAAGTTAAATGAAGTGGCTGGGACATTTGGGGCTAGGATAACTCCCAGAAAGGAAGACAAAAAAATTTTTAACACGTCCAATGACCTCTTACTCATGTTTCATCATTTCTTACGTCATGATGAATTTAATGTAACCCTCAAAACAGAGGGTAGTCATCTTTCAGTGGTCACCTTTTCAGAAAACCAAATCTTTCTTCAGCGTCATCCGTCACGGTAATAAGCATGTATTCCTCTAAGTACCTGATTTTAAGCATAAAACTAAACTAGAACCGAGCCACCGACAGTGAACCCAAAAAAAAAAGAATCTCCAAAGGAATTTCTCAACTTCACCTCGTACCAAATTTTCAGTAGGGATGAATCCCATCTGCTACATCCTGCAAACAAATTCTGTTTCAGTAGATTTGGACAAGTTAAACTTTAATTTCCTGTCCTAGGTGTCCATCTAGGGAGGGGATCTCTCCTCTAAATGGGTCTCCAGAAGATATCCTTATTCTTTTCCCCAGCCACCTTTTTTAGTTTTTCCTGATTGTGTAAAAGCTACAGTCTAAAAATAAAGAATGTTCAGTGAGGATCAAAAATAAAACCAAAACGCGGACTCACTCCTGAATAGATAAAAATATAAGAAGAATTCTGATGGGACGAGACAGAGCTAAAAGTTCCCATCTTTCCTTCAAGAATCACTCCAAAACAATTAAGAAAGCAAATCAATTTTAACCCATTAAATTTAGATTCATTAAAGACATCTCCATGAGCAGTGATGTTTGCAGATGACATTGTGATCCGTAGTGAAAGGAGGGAAGAGGTGGAGGAAAAGCTGGAGAGGTGGAGGTTTGCACTAGAAAGAAGAGGAATGAAGATTAGTCAGAGTAAGACAGAGTACATGTGTGATTGAGAGAGATACAAATGGAAAAGTGAAGTGACAGGGAGAAGAGATAAAAAAGATGGAAGATTTTAAGTATCTAGGATCAACAGTCCAGAGCAATGGAGAGTGTGGAAAAGAGGGGAAGAAGCATGTTCAGGCAGGCTCGAACGGGGGGAGGAAAGTATCAGGTGTGATGTGTGATAGAAGAGTTTCAGCTAAAATGAAAAGGAAAATGTACAAAACCGTGTGAGACTGGCCATGCTGTTTGGTCTAGAGACAGTTGTACTGAGGAAAAGACAGAAAAAAGAGATGGAGGTAGCGGAGATGAAGATGCTGAGGATCTCTCTGGAAGTGATCAGGATTGACAGGATTAGCATTGAGTATATTAGGGGAACAGCACATGTTAGAGGTTTTGGAGATAAAGTCAGAGAGGCCAGACTGAGATGGTTTGGACATGTACAGAGAAGAGAGAGAGAGAGAGTACATAGGAAGAAGGATGCTGGGTTAGGAACCACCAGGAAAGAGAACTAGAGGAAGACCAAAGAGGAGGTTCATGGAAACAGTGACGGAAGACAGGAAGATAGTTGGTGTGACCAAAAAAGATGCAGCAGATAGGGTTAGATGAAAGACACTGACTTGCTGTAGCAACCCCTGAAGGGAAATGCCGAAAGAAGAAGAATACAATTTTCACAAGAAAGTTTGAACCCTCGGCTCTAAAATATCTATATATCGCTGTTCAGTCTGATTTTTACCAGTTTTGTTTACCGTTTGAAGTCTTTTTAATTTATATTGTAGCGATACTACAAAATGAATACAAGTTAAAAAACATAAAATATAAATTAAAAAAACTGATTGGTTCTTTTTTGTTACTATTTACAAGTTTGAAATGTGATTTTCTCATGTTCTGGGCGAGAGGTACAGCTGAAGCCAAAAACAGTTTTGGCTCCAGGTTTTGGCCCGGGGACGTTTCAGGCTTCACTGGACCGAATCTTATACACAACTCTGTATCTCCACACTTATGAGGCTTTTCCATTGACTGCATTCACCCCACAGCCCCCGGTGTGTGTTGTGAGTGTGTGTGAATTAATGTGCATGTGAGCGAAGTGTGTTTGTGCAGATGCTTTTCATTCGGACTGGCAGTGAGAATGAACTTAATCCTCTAAGCTCTTGTTGGGGCTTGTCCTGTCGCCTCTCAAAAAGAACAGAAAAAGCTTTAAGTGATGAAACTTTAAACTCTAAATCCTTCCACCGTGTCCAGGTCTCTGAGTTACATGTTGGACAGAGGTGCAAAAGTGACGACAAAACATCTCAAAGTTAGTAGATTTTTGTGATGTTGTTAGAATGAGGAAGTTTGAAAAGGTGATTTCTGTTCCTAATGCACTGGACTGATGCCAGCTTTCATTTTGGAACATCTACATATTTCTGTAGTTTTTGCTTGTCACAGAAGTGGTTCCTTTCACCTGTTCATGTGTCCTCATATGTGTCTTCCTTTGTTCAAACTCCTTGTGTAAGTTATTGGTTTGTCTATCATTTTTTCAAAACAATTACTTTTGTTTTTTGTTTAAAGATTGTCAACGAAGCTTCAACTCAAGAAAACCTTTATTTGTCCCGCTACGGAGAAATTGCATTGTAGGACAAATTTTATCCCCTCTGCATTTTGTTACGTCTTCACTTGAGCTTGTGAGTAACTTCTGTTGAAAATGTTCAAAAAGTTTCAGGATCCCCTCACCTTCCGCCAGGGGAGCCCTGAATTTTCCAATCACCCTGATTAGGGTCACCTGAGGATGATTTCTGATTCCACACATCTGTGGACCCTGCCATCTCTTCCAACCTGGTCGCCCTAGTGTCCTGACCATGTTTGAACTTTGTTATTATTTGAACTTTTGAAATCCTGATCTAATCCTGTGCACTTTGCTTTACCGACTTTCCAGAATTGAGATAATACACCTTGCTTTGAAGTCCTGCAATTGGGTCCTCCTACTTCCACATCCCTAAATCGCTGACAAATATAATAAATAATAAGAATATGTGCATCATTACATGGAAGTATCTGAAGAATACAAGTGGGGAAAAAAAGACTTCTAGTTTCTAATTTGGGAAAACAAGCTGAATTCAAAGACACATTTCCAATTAATAAATTATATGGAAAAATGAAACATGGATCATCAAAAATAATTAATTGAATGCTTAGGTTTTTGTGAAATGTTTACAGTTTCCCGCCTGAACGTCTGGTCTTGGACTTGTGTTGAACTCGACTGAGGTGGTCTCCTCAGACAGAGCTGCTCTTCACTGCAGCTGCCCACAAAGTAAGAAGTGTTTCACCTCGCCCATCTGTGTGTGTGTATCACCTCGGGGCATTTTGTCACTTAAGAGTGGGGCATTTGGCTGATCGGTTTTCCTCACCGTGAAGTGTGCGCTTCAAAGGCCGGATGAGCAGATTAGAGGTCAGGACGGGCTCTGAACTAACTGATTTAGGAAGGTTTAGTCTTCACTCTGAAATCCATCCTCTTTGTTTGGCCTCATCTCTGTTCCTGTTACCAGTTCTTTCTCTCCTTTTAATTTGTTTTTCTTTGCTTCGGTGACCAACAGAAACTCCAAATGTTTCACATGTTCTCGCTTTATCACTTGACAAATTTTCAGACACTGATAGGTGAAGTGGAGTTTTTTTTTCCACACCTCGGAGAACACAAAAGAACTACTTTTCATTATCGTCACTGCTATGTTTTATAAATGTTTTAAATGGCTTTACATTTGTATGGTTTCAGCCTGTTTTTCTTCCACCTGTGAACATGACAACCTGTTGTGTAGCATCAATACATCCCATAAACTGCAGAAAAAAATGGTGATGATTGTACTGCCCCCTGCTGGCATCCTGACCTAACTACTGTCGAATTTATGCATACAGACTGTATAACATACATACTCACACACACACACACACACACACACACACACACACACACACACACACACACACACACACACACACACACACACACACACACACACACACACACACACACACATAGAATTTGATATGATTTTAAAATCATTTAAAGAAATAAGTTCTGTTTATTTTCAGTGTGTTTGTAACTTGTTCCATGTGGGGGGCAAAAAAGGCCCTCTTTTTCCAGGTCTGTGAAAGGCAAGTGGAACAAATAACAGCAATCAATAAAATGCAGCCCTTTATAATCAACATTTCTCTGCTTGATCAAACTGTAAATGTAGGGTAGTACGAGTCTAAGTATGGCTTGGTGGATAAAAGTTCATCAACGTGCAAACCTCCTGGTGGATAGTGACCATCCCACTCCAAATCACAATGATGGGTCAAGGCCTCGGTATGTGGCAAACATTGATTTGTATCATTCATTTACAACAAATTTTTATAATCTAAAATCAATAGAACAGTTGTAGTGACCATTCTAGGACCAAATACAAAAAAACATTTAATGACATTCTACTGATAGAAACTCTAACATATCCGAGAATATTGTTTTGGGGATCATGTGTGGGATCATTAAAGTATATTCTGATTCTGATTATTTGAAACTATGACATGAACAGAAAACATTTGTCTTTCTAAAACATTTGTTCTTGCGTACAAAAAAAATGATTGCTAAAAACTGGATGAAATGTAAAGCCCAACTTTAGACCAGTGAGAAAATACAGTATGATAGAAAAATAAATAGTATGAAGAAGCCGACATACCACATAGACCTAAAGTTGGAATGTTTCAGCAATTCTGAAAGACATGGCTGGACTTTGGAAAAATAATCCATGATAATCTTTTGTTGTGTGTGAATTAACAAATATGGGTCAAGCAAGGTTTCCCCAATAATTATATTTATAATGTAAGAAGAATGCCTCTGTATACCGTACATGGTTTATTAAAATAAAAATGACAAATTAATAAAAAAAATACAAGCTTTCTCTAAATCAGAAATAGTCTAAATCAAACCTAAAATTTTTATTTTAAGAACACAAAATAAATTTAATCAAAACATAAATACCTGTTAGAGACTTGGACCCTTCTTCTGTGGATGATCCACCTTCTCTGCACCTGTTCTGGAATTTATGCTGCTCCATTAGCGTCATTACCCAAACATGTTGTCTGACTGGTTTGTTCTATCTCAGAAAAATTTGGAAAATTTCACTACTTCCTCTTGATGTTTCTTTAACCCCCTGAGGTAAGCACTAACGTAGCAACATAGGACCACAGACCAAAACTGAACAAAGTCCATTTAATCTTCATTTCGTCTTCTGAACCGCTTGTCCCTAACTGGGTCAGGGAGGGTTCCAGAGTCTGTCCCAGCTGATTTCAAGTGAGAGGCAGGGTATACCCCAAACAGGTCACCAGTCTGTTGTGGGGCTAAACAATCAAGACAATCATCGACACACACACTCATTCCGAGGGTCCATTTTGTGGCAGCCAATCAACCTAAAAGACATGTCTTCGGAGGGTGGGAGGAAACCGGAGTACCCCAAGAAAACCCACGCATACACACAGGGACAACATGCAAACTTGACACAGAAAGGGCAGCGTTTCAAGCCTCGCCCCTCCCTCCCGGACTCAAATCTTGACCTTCTTGCTGTCAGGCCACTGTGCTAATCACTGTGCAACCTGCAAGTCCGTTTCATGAAAGAAAAACAACCTGATCAATTCAATTCAATTTTATTTGTATAGCCCAAAATCACAGAATTTCTGTCTCAATGGGCTTCACAAGAAAAAGAGGGATTTATTATAACAAATAGAGAGCAAGAAAAATAACTAACAAATGCTATCTGAACAAGACTAGCACATTTAGACTCTCCTTCACGGTGAGGAAAAACTCCTAAAAAACCCATCAGTGGGGAAAAAATAAGAAACCTTGTGGGGATCCACACAAAAGAGCGATCCCTCCCCCGGGACGAGCAACCAATGTGTCAAATATTATTGTTTAAATAGTAGCTTATTCTACTCTACAGCTAAATATCTAAAGAAGTCAGTAGATGTTCTTCTTCCTGATGGAAACACGGTGGGCTCCTCTGCCCGGAGATGTTCAAGAAGGGGTTGAGTAGATTTTCTTCATCCTGATGGAAACACGGTGGACTCCTCAGCCCAGCGATGCCCTGGACGAGATAGGTAGATGGATTTCATCCTGATGGTGCGGGGATGGTGAAGCGTGGAGGTCTCCTTGGTGTGGCCATGTATGGCCATCAGCAACATCCAAGCTGGTGAGGGCAAGACACACCCTGCATAGGTCACCACTCTGTTGCATAGAGGAAGAAGGTGTGCCTGTTGAGAACTCACACATACACGGTACTCGGTAACAAGGAACAATCTCACGAAAAAACAGTAAGAAAGAAATGCAATAAAAACATTTGAAAAAAATCCAAATAATCTTAACTGAATCATGATGGAAGAACATTTATAATGTAACAGATTTCTCCAAAGGACAAAGTACTACCTTGACTTTAGGAATGAAGTTCTAGATACACCTCAGGGTGTTGTGGACAAAGTTTCATATCAAAACTTGACATGAGCAGTGATTTGAAATCAACAGCAGGTGGCAGAAAATGGATAAAAACAAAGAGAGATAGAGATCATTTTATTTTGAAAATCCAAACTAAACTCTGTTATTTTGAAGAGAACACAAAGGGAAGTTGTGTGTATGAGTGTGTGTAGGAATTTAGAAAAACAGTGTTCTTGTGGGTGGAAGGATCAGGAAGACTGGAGGAACTGAGAGGAAAGCACATGCTAGAAATCAAATAAAAAAGACAAGAAAAAACTTGAGCTTTCTGGAGGAAAAAAAGAGAAGTGTGGATTTTTTTTCCTACTCGGCTGTCAAGAAGACCCTCAAGGTGTGGTCAGGCCACGCCCCCTCAGGTAAACCACACTTCTGTCATTTTTTTTTCTGCTCCATTTTGGATTTTTATTGAATTACAACTATGTGTATGTTTTAATTTAACCTGTTTTTAAAACTGGTGGTATTTCCTCCTCTTGTCTCACTTCCATCTCCCCCAATCCAGAAGAACAGGATGGAATATTGTTCCCTGACTGGATGTGTGGCTCACTTCTTAAAATGAAAGAAAAACTAATCCAATCTGAATGATTTATTAATTATGTGTACAATTCAGAAGGTAGATTAAAAGTTTTAAATTACAGCCTTATTTTTAAGTGTTGTTAAAATCATTTTCAAAATTCCGCTCCGTCATCTTCCACTTGTTCCGGGGTCGGGTCGCGGGGGCAACAGCCTCAAACGGGAAGCCCAGGCTTTTCTCACCCCGGCTGCATCCTCCAGCTCACCCGGAAGGATCCCAGCGGGTCCAGGGTCTGCCCCTTGGTCTCCTGTCGATAGGAGGCGCTTGGGTGGCATCCTGACCAGATGCCCATACCACCCCATCTGGCTCCTCTCGACCTGGAGGAGGAGCAGCTAGACATCGAGCTCCCCTGGATGGCAGAGCTCCTCACCCGATCTCTGAGTGAGAGCCCAGCCACCCTGCAGAGGAAGCTCATTTTGGCCGCTTGTATCCGCGATCTCAGTCTTTTGGTCACCACCCACAGCTGGTGACCATAGGTGAGGGTGGGAACATAGATTGACTTGTAAATTGAGAGCTTTGCTTTTCGGCTTAGCTCTCTTTTTACCACGACGGACCGATGCAGCGTCCTAGTTATTGCTGACGCTGAACCGATCCGCCTGTCGATTTCCCGCTCCATCCTTCCCCCACTCGTGAACAAGACCCCGAGATAAACTCCTCCACTTACGGCAGGACCCTGTGCCTGACCTGCAGGGGGCATTCCACCCTTTTCCGGGCGAGGACCATGGTCTCGGATTTGGAAATTTTCAAAATTCAAATTTTATTTTTACTCACTCTATTCATTCCTCACCGGGGAAATTTGTGTGCTACACTCCTACACCGCAGCAGGCTGCCCACGACGGCGTCAATGGTGGGAGAAACAGGGGTTGAGGTGTCTCCTACAAGGACTTTGACTAGACGTGCACTCAGTGAGATGCGAACCTCCGGTCCATGGGCGACAGCTCTAACCACTGAGCCACCGTCTCCCCTAAATTTAAATAGATTCTGTGTTCTAAACCACTTATCCCTAATGAGGTGGCGGAGCCTGTCCTGACTGATTTCAGGTCAGAGGCAGGGTACACCCTAACCAGGTCGCCAGTCTGTTGCAGGGCCACACACACACACAAGTATCCACACACTCATTCTTAGGCGCAATTTTCATTGTGGCCAATTAACCTAACATGCATGTTTTTAGAGGGTGGAAGGAAACTGGGGTACCAGGAGAAAACCCACACATGCATGGGGAGAACATGCAAACTCCACACAGAAAGACCACTGTTTCAAGCCATGTGCCCACTCCAGAACTCGAACCACGACCTTATTTCTGGGAAGCCACTTTACTAACATTTAAATTAACTTGTCATAGGAGATAAAAATGTTTTTAAAGACATCTTTTCTTCCAAAGCCAAAGAAATAGTCAGCTTCATACTAAATCCTTTGCATCGTTTGGACTTAATGATCGCTGCCATTAAAAACTTTGTCTCTCTGCTATCAGTTATCATTTAATAATAATAATAATCTATAACATGTGGTCATCACAGCAGCAGCTTGCATGAATGATGGAGGTTTTGTAGAAGGTTCCACTGATCCTTCCCATGGAGCTGCTGTGTCAAGAAGCCTGTGGTTATGATTAAGTTTGGGTTGAAATTATACCTGCATTCAGGTCAGACGCATTTCTTACACATCTGAACAACCTGAGTCAATCCACTATGGGAGATTATCAACAACCTTTTTTTTATCCAGGACCATCATGAAACCACAGCTGGTTTAGAAAAAAATAAAAAACCCACTTGTTTATCTGTGAACAATCCTGCCTGCTGTTACTGGAAACATCTTTTTCCAGACGAACCTATCAGATGTCTCTGACTATCTTTCTGACAAGGTCATGGCAATGTTGTTGTTTTTTCCAAATGGAGTGTAGCTCGGGGGAGTGTAGCTGGAGAGACTATGACTCACAGCTGGCCGGGGAACGACTTGGGATCCTTCCGGGTGAGCTGGAGGATGCAGCCGGGGTGAGGGAGGCCTGGGCTACCCGTTTGAGGCTGTTGCCCCCGCGACCCGACCCCGGAACAAGCGAAAGATGACGGAACGGAGAGTAGCTCTTATTCTTTGGCTTCTGATTAGTCTCCGCTCCAGACTGAAGCCTGTTGGACCTTTTGACTAAGCTTAAAGAGCTAACATCGATCATAATTCATCAAGTAACTGAATCCCTCGGAAGTTACGCTTCCAAAATCAGTTCCAAAATAATCTAAGAGTACAGTTATTAGTACCCTATTAGATTGTTAATCATCAATTCAAACATAAAAGGCTTCTGAATCAATCATTTTTCAGTGATTTGATCCAGAAAAGATACAGATGTATCATCAGTCTGAGATTCCTCCCAAAGTAAATCATTATGTATCAGTTTAACCTCAGTAATCTCAGGAATCCCATTGCTATGACAATCCGTCTCCTACAGCTGTTTCAGACGGGAATTGACAGCAGAAAACTTGGCGAACCTGCCAGGAAAGAGGTTTACTTGAATGGCCGTTAGTGGTGACGGATTTCTCTTCCTTCTATAGAAACCTTGAATCAGGTGTAACATACTCAGTTTAAACATAAACCTGGATTCTGGAACAGACTGCAGATTTATTTATTTGATTCAAATTTTAAAATAAAAAGAATCTACTACAGGAGATAAAAAAATCACCTAATCAAAGATTATTTTGCGGAGCGGTGCAGATCAGATGAGTTGAAAACATGTGACCACAACAGAGAGAAGATTACTCCCTGCATCAGAGTTTGGCTGGTTCTGTACGCCAACCCCTTCCTTACAAAATTAAGATTTTCTCGTCTTCCTGCTTCTGTTTGCAGGATGGATGGAAGCAGCACGGCAGGAAATCCCAACGCTGGCCTGTCTGGCTTACTTCCTGAGCATGCTGACGGGGCGGGGTCTACCTCAAAAGAAGAAAAGCAATCCAAATCCATCTGTCTGTCCGGGTCCCAGAAGCACCAAAGTCCGGCTACGAACCCGGAACTTCCAGACCTCATCAGATCTTCCCATCAGCAGCTTTCTCCACTAGCTGACCTAAACTCTGATAAAACCGAACTGAAAAATACCTGTTCAGGTGAACTGGATCTACCATCGGAACGTCTAGAATCAACGAAGTCTTCTTTGCAAGAGATCTCTCCTACGAAGAGCGATCAGCTCAGACCAGGTCCAACTGAACCAGATTGTCTGGATGTGGATCAAAGGAAACCAGGAAGTTCTCCCAGACTTCAAAATGAACTTGAACCAGAGAACCACAAAGTCCAAACTAATCATAATCCCGTAGAACTTGAGACCGACGAAGAGAACCCTGCTTCACTTGTGGATTTAACCAAAGAAAAGATTAAGGCTCCAACGTCTAGAGACCAGCAGAACCACCAGGATCTACTTCCACCAGATAGAGATTATTCTCATCTGGACCTGAACACCCAATTGGTTCCTCCAACAGATCAGCAGAGCCTCTGTCCTCCTACATCCCACTCTTTAGCCCTGGCTCCACCAGGTCCTCCCCCCACAATAGAAGCGTTCTGTGACCAGGTGAAACCATGTCCTCCTGGCTCATCAGGTGAGCCCAGACTGTGTGGCTACCTCCAGAAACAAGGTGGGCCTTTAAGGGCCTGGAAGCAGCGCTGGTTCATCTATGAAGAAAAGAAAAATCAGTTGTTCTACTACCGCACGCCACAGGATGTGATGCCGCTGGGTAAGGTGGACCTCAGCAGCGCCACGTTCTCCTACCCGCTGAAGGCAGAGAAGGGAACCTTTCACATCAAGACACCTGAACGTACCTTCATTCTTAAGGTAGGAACTTGTGAAGTGGTCCACATGCAACTGAATGATGAACCAGTCTATGAGACACTTGTCTGACACAAGTGGGAGGAACTTGTTTTGGACCTTGTTTTCTGTGTAGAAAACTTACCAAACTGGACCAGGTCACCAGTACAGACTGATAAACAGTTTGCCTGCTCCCTACAGGCGGTGACCCAGGAGCTGATGCTTTATTGGCTGCAGCAGCTACAGGTGAAACGGTGCCAACATCCAGAGACCAACACCTGCTCAGAACACAACACAACCACAGGTGAGACACAGACAGCGAGGGGAGCAAAACTAGTGTAAAAAGTAATTGGTGTAAATTTTACTTTTTAAGAAAAAAGTAAAAGTAAACACAACAAACAACGATCTTCTGACTCTTTTTCAATTTGTGCTTTACTTGTTAGTTTTTTGGCGGTGAATGACTACAGAAAATGTTCACTCTCGATTCTGATTGGTCCTCGGTTCATTACTTCTTCTCCCTCTTGGAGACCGCAGGTGATCAACTGCTCCCTCTACAGATTTATTTTGGCGATGCGGCTTCATGTTATGCTAAAAAAAGAAAAACTGTATATTTTTCAAATTCGTTACATTTCATTTGCATGTAACAAAAAATGCAAAATACACTTTTAAAAAGTAGCGGAGTAAAAGAACAAATATTTGCTCTAAAATGTAGTGAAGTAAAAGTAAAAAGTACAGGTCTCAAATTTTACTTAAATAAAGTCCAAATACACATTTTTTTTACTTAAGTACAGTAACAAAGTACATTTACTTCGTTACGTTCCACCACTGCTGATATTTAAATAGCTCCCATGATAGTTAAACTGGTGTGAATCTTTGGACTGATACCCATCTGAATCTATCCCAGTTGTCTCCTCTGGACTTGGTGTACAACTGTAAAGACTTCTAAGCCCATCCAGCTCTAGATGTGGGCGTTTCCTGTGGTTGACCTCTTCCTCCTCCTCCCAGGGAGAGTTGGGAAATCCCTTCTGCAGGAAGGGAGCAGTTCAGAATGATTCACTCTTCTCTCTGACAGAAGTGTGGAGAAAAGTTTGAGCCTAATAGCACAGAATGAGTCAGGGAATCTGACTTTGAAGTTCCATTTATGGATGGTGTGTTCATCTGTTCAGAAACTAATCTGAGCATGTTTAGACCTTGTTGACTGTGTATCCATGTCATCACTTCTCCACCCCCTTCCTTTTGCTGTTGTTATGAGCTAGCGAGCATGACAGGATTACAGTGGAAAGTAAATGTTGACGGGTGTACAATCAGGAAGCCGGATGCTTCTCATACTGTTTGATGTTGATATGTAAAGATCAAGATCATTTCCTTCCAAACCGACATCATGGACTAGCAGTACCCTAGCAGACCACCTCTGTTAACTCATAAAATTTAAAGTTTACCTTCTTTAAACTCTTATATTTTATTCGCCTTAACTTAGCATTAATTTGCTTTATCAGTAAGAAAATACAAAACCTTTTCAGATTGTTATTAAATGAGGACATAAAACACCATAAATGAAAACCAGAACAGGAAGTTATCAGTACATTGTAAATAATGACCCACTGATCATCAGCTTCTCATGCCACTGGTTCCCCATGATTTACATAAAACTATCTTTGGTTGGCAACTATTGTATCAGTAATACTTTAAACACATCATGTGCCGTGAGAAATGATCCTATTTCACCTCATATGGTGATCGTGATCTACAGGTAGCTCCTAAAGATTATTTTGGTTGATATCATGGTGATTTTGTAAATAATAATAGTAATTAAAGTGTATTTTGTATGTCTATTAACATGAAATCTCATCATTTTATTTAGAGACAGACTCCTGTGATAAGTTTTTACCGTAACCATAGCAACCCATTCTTCTCTGCTTTTTTGTTGCATGCTGCTATCCATTCCTCTCCAAAACTATCCAACCTAGTGGATTGTACTTTCTACATGTTTTTGAGACATGAGAAAATGTGTGTTTTAAAGCAGAAAAATTGGCAAATTTAAATAAAATCTCACATTTTCTGCAGGACATTAAAGAGCGGAAAAGGTTTCTCTTGAATTCTGGGTAAATCCTCTGAAAGGCTCATTGTCTGAAACTAAACATGTTAAAATGGAAAATAAGGTGCAAAACTTTCAAAAGTCCAGAATAACAAAGAGTTCATTCTGACACATGGTTGCAAAAAAATTACTTTTAATTAATTAAATCATTTAAATTTGTTTAGCTAGTCGATCTACGTTCTACATTCCCACACTCACCTATGGAAAGAATGCGATCGCGGATATAAGCAGCCGAAATGAGCTTCCTCCGCAGGGTGGCTGGGCTCTCACTCAGAGATCGAATGGGGAGGTCTGCCATCTGGGAGGAGCTTGGTGTCGAGCCGCTCCTCCTTCAGGATGAGAGAAATCAGATGGGGTGGTTCAGGTATCTGGTCAGGATTCCCCGAGTGCCTGGCTAGTGGGGTGTTTTGGGCACGTCCTATCGGGGGAGACCAAAAGGCAGACCCCAGACCTGCTGGAGAGACTTTGTCTCACAGCTGGCCGGGGAACGACTCGGGATCCTTCCAGGTGAGCTGGAGGATGCAGCAGGGGTGAGAGAAGCCTGGGCTTCCCGTCTGAGGCTGTTGCCCCCGCAGCCTGGCCCCTGATAAGCGGAAGACAATGGAGCGGAAATTTGTTCAGCGAATTGTTTTAACATTTTTGGTTAGTGGTACGTCTCAAGATATTTTTTGATGGAAAAATGTCACTTGGAATTAAAAGGTTGAAAAACACTGCTGTAGATCTCCTTAAAGGTGAGCTTCACCTTCTGGACTAGCTACTGCTAACGAACAGAGTAGATTAACCCAAAGGAGAGTTCAAATTAGACTTAAAACAACCATCACAGCCTGTCCTTGATTGTAAATATGGCACATATTTTCTTGCTTTTGAGGCCGTCTGTCTTCGAGTCAAGTTCCAGTTTATTTCTGAAGCTCAGTATGGGCAACACAAAAACTAATGACATTTTTTCATCTTCTGAACCACTTATCCCTGATGTGGCCACGGAGGTGCTGGAGCCTATCCCGGCTGATTTAAGGCGAGAGGTAGGGTGCACACCGAACAGGTCGCCAGTCTGTCGTGGGGCACACACACACAACCATCCACACACACTCAGTAATGAAAGTGAGCAGAGAAAAATCAAAAGAAACTAGAGAATGCTGTTTCGGAGAAACAGCGCGTTGAATGCCTGGCCCTCATCTCCAAATCAGCATGGATCAAATAAAGAAAAAGAGATGAATGACTCCTTTGGAGCTCTCTGAGGTTAGGAGACATGGCTGTTCAGTGGTTCAGGCTAGGTGTGTTGCGTTCAGCTAATTCCTGAGGTATGATGTTTAGATTATTGCATCACCACAAAAACAGGATGCTGCTAACTAAAGATCCCCTGCAGTGTGCTGAATGAGAGGAAACACCAGCACACTAAATATAAGCCTCATTTTCCTTCTACGGGCTGAGCTACGACCAGTTTACATTGGTTTCTGTTGGGAAGTAAAAACATGGATCACACTGCACATTCAAGTTTTTGAGATGTCTGTTGTTTATGAAGTTTTAGGTAATCCACTCATGTTCTGACTTGTTTAGACTGAATGAAACACTGCAATCAGATTGGTCAATGCACTAGTGCTCCCTGCTGGTTGAAGCACTCTGAAACATCAGTTTGGGGTGAAGTTTAATAAAAAACTTTTTAATGTTTTGGTTTGGAGTGATAAATCATGTACTTGTTTTAAAAGTTAAAAATCCATATGTGAAAATAAGACAATTTGTAAACTAAAGAACGAGCTTATTTTAGGTTTTATTGAGAGCTACATAAATAAAAGAAATTGAACAACTCAAACACGTGAAAACCAACGTGTTCAAACAAGTTTATTATTTCCCAACATGTTTTTAACCTGTTGTTCTCTCAGAGTTTTATAATTCCTATTTATAGACGTCTGGATTTGGCAGATTAGACTTTGCCATGACTAGATTCCACAGAACGAATGCTAACTATGCTCTTACTGGAGGATACCGCTCAAGCATTTACTGAACATTCTTTTAGAATCATTTTCGAATATCAAATGTTGGTCTGCTCAGAGTGATCAGATGACGTCGTTTACGCTCTGTGCATAACTGAAATTTTATGTGGTAGTCGTGGAATTTGCATGACCTTTAAAGTTTGGAGCCTTAAATAAAACCTAGTATTTTAAACCAGTTTGAATTTCCAGTAAAAAATCACAAGACCAGAAATGACAATTATGGGAAGAAGTGATTTTCTTCTTCAAGACTTTATGGACTTTCCTTGTATTGCTTTGTTTACCTGAGTGTCTCTACAGATCTCTTCAGTTATTTTCTGCCATTTGCCCTTCATTTTAAATCGTGTAAAAAAAATCACTGAAGGATATTAAAAAAGAATCTCACATTTCAATGATAACATCACAGAAGTCATCAAGACTTTAATCCAATCAGCACCTAATTTACCAAAGAGCTGGTTGATAAAATTAACATGCTGTAAACTTATCGTGATAGATGCAAATTTAACTAAACTGAAATGTTCAGAAATTGTATCAGAAAAATTGTTACGAAGCAAAAATAACAAATGTCAATCTAGATATTTTATTTTTGTTACGAAACATGAATTAAACTATATTTTGAAAATGTTTGCTACCTTGTTTCAAACAGTAGTTCTAGACCAGGCATGAGCAAACAATGGCCCGCAGGCCACATGCGGCCCGTTAAATGTTGTAATCCAGCCCGCCGAACTTGGGGAAATAAAAAAAAAAAAACCTTGTTAGTTTTGTTTCCCCTGCAATTCTAATGTTTCTTCACTAGACGCACTCTAGATATATTGGCTTTGTTGAGAATACAACGACACTGCTCCCATTAAAATGTGTGTGTCTTTGTGATGCGCACGCTGTCAAAATAAACAGTGTGCATAGATATGGAAAGCCATTGGGCTCATTACACACATGTAAACAAGCTTGTTAGATGCTAAAAACAAAGCAAAACGTTACATCACGCGCTTAGATTTCAAACCTAGGGCCGCTAAATGCACACTTATAAACGCTATGACACTAGATTTCAGACCTAGCGTGTCATTCTATCAGTCTAATCTAGCGGCTACCAAAGCAAGCCCATCCACCTACTCCTGTTCTGGACCCCTGGTCAAATGTTAGAACTCAATGTGGACCGCAAATCCAAAAGTTTGTCCACCTTTGATCTAGACTATTCTAGATTACAAATTGTAGATGCTGTGACACTCAGCAAGGTGTCTGGAGTTTGATTCTAGAGTGATGCCAGCTTGAACGAAGCACCCTTGCATCACACATGACCGCCAAATGGGGGCCAACAACCTAAAGAAATGCATTTTGGGTTTTGAAATATTGACAACAGTTTGGCAGAGAGTTATTTCAAAATTTGCAGGGTGAAAACTTTTAGTTCTGATCAAAGTGGTGTGAATGGGTCATTGGGAAAATTTGTATCAGAACCACATTCATGTTTACTATTCTATTGAAAAAAAATCTGAGTCCTGTTTCTGGTACAAACACGGCCAGAGAGGTGGAAACTTTTTTTTTTTTTATTAGCCGTATAAAAACTTTTTAAACAAGTTTGAGTTCATTTCATTTAAATTTGTTTAATTTTTTTGTCACAAAAATGTGACTCTTTTCATTTTCAATATTCAAACTGCTTTTATTTTAATCTAAAACAGTTTCAGAAATGAAAACATTACATGGTAAATAGTAAAATGTGTCATTTTTTTATGGTGAATGTGTCTTTTTTATTTTATTTAGACAACTTCCTGCCACAGCTGAAGAGCCCACTGGGTCTGGTAGGAGAGGAGGCAGCGAGCGCGTCTACATGGGCGCCATTCTCCAACATGTCCCTTAAACATCCTATCATCGAGATTCAGTGAGTAAGAAGATCTGAATACCTGGTTCGACCTTCTACTTCAGTTCTGCAGGTAATGTTCTTCTATTTGAACAGAAACTCGGTCCACAGTCTGCGAAACAGAGCATCTCAGGACTGGAGTCAGAGCGTGTTCTACAGCAATGGTTTAACCCAACCAGAAACACAGAGAACCAGCTCTCCAGGTACCACACGGAATGACTCGTAACCATCTACTCTGAGTTTTTTAACCTGAATTTAAAACCTTCTGGATCAGAACAAAGTCAAAATCATCTCAGATCAGTTAAACTGTTTTGGATGTTACTGGTTCTGGTTCACGTTACTCTTCCTCTCATTCTTCAGTTTCTTTATCTCCAGGAACCTCCACAGACGCTTCACCCACTCCTTCCTCATCAGTCAGTTCATCAGACCCATTATTGCCGTCACTGAGCGGCAAAGAATCACCATTAGAGAATCGTAACAGAAGTATGAAGACTCGTGTCTCGACTACCATACCAGTTCTCCGTAGGGACACGACCTCCTCAGACCGAACGTCTCGCCTGCAACAAGAGAAGCAGATGCTGATGGAGGAAGTGAAATCTCAGAAGGTAATTAACACCAAGTAATTAGTGTAACACATGTAAGTATGGGAAAGTGATGACCTTCTGTTTTATAGGAACTGGTTTGGATCTTACACAAAGCTTTGGAAGCCGCTCAGCTAGAAAAGCGAACCTGCGCAGAGTTTTTGGCCGAGCAGGACGAGCAAGAACGCCTGGAGCTGCTACGGCACCGCGAGCGGGTGGCAGCAGATCTACGAAGCCGGCTAGAAGACGCCAAAACGGAGATGGAGATGCTAAGGAGAACTCTGGCAGACAGAGACGCACAGGTGGCCGAGCTACAGGAGAAGATCCAAACACTGACAGAGAGGAACAATGACAAGCAGCAGGTGAGGACTGACTGGGCAGGTCTGACTTGAAGTGGAGAAGACATTTACTGAATGAAAACAGCCATTATGGCTTATTCCATCTATCATGTGGATGTTTTCTGTTAGAACAGGTTCTAACTTATATGGGTAAGAAAATACAGACTTTGACCCATTGAGTTTAACCCTCTTCACGGGGCTCACGAACTGAATCAATGCATCACTATTTGGAAAAGTGATCAAGATGAAGGGATTCCAAACCTTAATACCAAACTGAGAGAAACTGTGTTTCTTTGGCTTCAAATCTGATGAAAATTATCTGTTTGAAGCAGAACTAATGCTTGTTATTCAAGCGGTGCTTACTTCTCTCTACCTTCCTGATTTCTTTTAGACGACCTCCTGTTTTACCAACTTGAGACAGTCTAATTCATCTTCCACTGTGGTCCTGGATAATCAGAGCTTCAAACAGCTTCAACAACAGATTGAGAACCTGAAGGTGAAGTATTCCACAGCATGTTGTTATCTCCCTAAAAATTTGAATCAGACCCAAGTCTGAAAAAGAGCTCTATCTACCTATCACTGTCTGGTGACACAAGTTCAGTCTGTTCTTCAATAAATGGGTTCAGATTCAGTTTTAAAACTAAGGTCTCTAAAGATCTTAAAGATTCCAACATGGTTCTTGGAGCGTGGATGTAAGAAATAGGGTCTAACATCGGTTTTGTTTTTATCCTTCAGGATGACATTGAAGCCTACACGATTCAGAACAAGTTTCTAAACTCAGAGATTTATCAGCTGACCAAACTATGGAGGAAAAGCTCAGAGCAGGAGAAGAGCCTGATGGTGAAGGTGAGTTGAATTGGAAATACAAGGACCAGGTTCTGTTGCTGGTCTGAAATCTGGAAGACCTAGTCATTCAACATGATCGGAAAGACCTTAGAAAAAAATTTGATTCAATCAGATTATGACATCCTTGTTTTCCTTGAAGAGGAACCCTAAGCACTGTGTTTACTCATCCTTCTACTGCTTAAGGGCTCTTGATGAAATTAACATTTAAGGTGAGATATGAGGAAAGGGATCATGACCTCTGATTAGTCAACTATTTGTTTTCTACCTCTGGATTGGTTCCAGTGTGCTTACCTGGAGGCCACCAATTGTCAGATGGAGAGCCGTTACCTTGGCGTCTTGAGGAAACTACAGGAGACCAAATCTCTGGATCCAGTCCAGCAAAAGGCTGTGCAGAAAATGATTGAGGACGCTTTGCGAGAAGAGCTGGATGGTGTCATTAAGCTCTCCTCAGAGAAGTACGGACATTTCTAGAACAGAACTTACTTAAAAGTTACGCTCCAATGTTCAATTCCTTCTCAAAGATGTCTGGAAAATAAATGTCTTCAGGAATCACGATGAGTACGGCTTTAAGATAATCCCGGACTATGAGGTGGAAGACATGAAGCTGCTGGCAAAGATTCAGGCTTTGGAGATCCGGTCCCACAACTTACTGCACCAGGTTTGAATGCTCCACATTCCACATACTCAGCATGGCATCTCTAATGTTAACAGAAACTCATGTAAAATCACCAGTCACAATGTGGTCATGTTATTACGGCTTAAAGGGCCCATCTCATGCAAAATTGACTTTCCAGAGTTTTCTACCTTGTAAGAGTGATGTCCGGGCCTTGTATATGTCACCAAAGGGGTTTCTAGATTGATTTAGCCCATTTTTCACAAATTGCTGTGGATTTCTGGTACGCTCAGACAAAACAACGAATGAGCAGATGTCTAAAGTATGACGCGGCTGTCTAAAGTATGACACATTTGACGTAGCCAGGACGGACTTCGCACACTCCCCCCTCCGCAGCAAACCCTCCCTCGTCACCACACGCCCGCCCTCCTCACCCGCCTCCACTCCGGCCTTACACCCTCACAAACTCGCTTTCAACGTCCGATATACAGGCTGGTTCGCTGCTCTGCGTCTTTTTTTATTTTCTTGCTTGAAACACGCTTTTTTGATGAATCAACATGATAAAATCTTATTTCAGACCCTACCAAACCGCTACGCACGGGTTTACGCCTGCCTTCCCCCTCCGGCTCAGAGATGGGCGGAGGAATAGCGGCTCAGTGAGAGCAGAGGGCAGAGCTTGTACTTTCTCAGGACGGGTGAGGGGATGAGCGATACCCGGCCTTTTTTAGTTCCGGGTCTGTGACTGCGCTCCACCAAATCATTATATTTTCATAACCATCGTGTAATGCATGTTGCAAACCCCACATTTTGCGTGTGTATGTGCATAATATACAATGTGAAAAGAGTTATTTGGCATGAGATGGGCCCTTTAATCTTGGAAACATTTTTGGTTTGATGATGCAAAGCATGATGTGTTGCTTTATTGCAGTGTTTCTCAATTATTTTTTGACACGGCCAGTCTCCCCCACCCACCTCTACATAACACTGTATCCTTATTAACGTATAAGAGAATAAAAAGAAAGAAATATGGATCAATTTACAACAGAGAATAGCTTTATTTACTGTAACACTGAAAGAATGCTCCCTGAGCACATTCTGCCAATAAGAGCGCCACTGCCCCTTCCTGTTGTGGAGCGGTATTGCGCTTTATTCAAGATCAGTAAAAAAAATCCAAATAGGAAAATAAAAGAACATGTTCCCCGAGGTCTTGACGGAACCACTGCTGTAATGGTGCAGTGCATCAGGCTCAATTTGGATTAAGCAGGTAAATGTACTGACTTGTTTGTGTTCCTACAGGAGGGGGTGGAGCACCCCCAGCTAAGTCGTTGGGCACAGTACCTTGCTGGTAGGTCCAACGATGAACTAGGTGCCTCACCTGAGCTGAAAATTCTACTACGTGGAGGTATTCCTCAAGAGTACCGTCAAAAAGTGTGGCGCTGGATGGTTTGGGCCAGAACCAGGACGATCCGAGAGCGGCATCCACAGCACTATGAGCAGGTATGCAAGTACTACGGCATTTATCTGTCAGGAAGTAGCGAGTATTTAACCTGGCTCATTAGATTCAAGTTTATTGTCATTTGGAACAACAAAGCTACAGTTTTGTCTTTATTCCAACTCAAGAAGAAGGCCTACAAACAAAACACAACTTTACACAATGGCTTCACCATTTACGAGAGGAATAGAGACCTGGAGAAGGGAGGGAAGGTTGTTTGGTGCTTGTATCGCTGCCAGAGAGCGATTCAAGAGCACGAGTGGGAAAAAAAAACAAACACTTGGAACATAGAGCAAAACATTAGAGTTACTGTATATACAAAACACACACACACACACACAGGAAACCAGGTGAAGGCCTCAGTTGTGAGAACAGGGCATGTGTCCTCCAATAACCAACCAGGCCTAGGTCGGAAAAAGGAAGACCAGATTCAATATTTAGATTGTTTTGGGTATAGACAGTGTCAGGGGTTTGGCTCAAGACCCCGACAAAACAGAAGACAAGGAAGGCAGGCGGGCAGTTTAATGCCTTTTAGTAAAAATAATAATACATTAAACCCTGATAAAATGGAGCAGCGACTGGAGCATGGGAGATCCAAGCAACAGCCAGCAGGAAGAGGACACAGCTGCTCTCAATCAATCCACTTTGTGGCAACGGACCCTCTGGAACTATGTGGCAATAGACTCCCATTATGTGGCAACGGAGCAACAGTCTCCTGCACACAGGAGAGAGAGCGAGACAGAGACAGACAGCAGCAGGAAAAGGCCCAGGGCCCTTACAACAGCGAGACTTTTTTATGCCTGAGTCTGTCAGAGGTCTCACCATAATGACTCCCGTTATGTTTGCAGTTATGTGAAAAAAGCAGGAGATCTCCTCATCCGGCTTCCCGCCAGATCCAACTGGATCTCCACCGAACCCTGACGACCAATGCACACTTCTCCTCACCTTCCAGCCCAGCCATTCAGCAGCTCTGCCGCATCCTGCTAGCTTTCACCTGGCAGAACCCTGCTATTGGCTACTGCCAAGGACTCAACAGGTCTCACCTGCTCTGAAAACACCTTTTTTTTTATTTCAACTTGGACTGAAGGTTGATGGTTTTACAAGTTGTCAGAAGAGGTTTTGTGATCATGTGGTGTTCTGTGTGTCTCTCAGGTTGGCGGCCATCGCCCTGCTCGTCTTGCAGAATGAAGAAGATGCATTTTGGTGTCTGGTAGCGGTGGTGGAGACCATCATGCCTCAAGACTACTACACCAAAAATCTTGTGGCTTCTCAGGTGAGAGGACACACCCACCCTTTTACTTGGACTCTGGATGTACCAAGTGTGTGATAATCAGTAACTGGTTGTGTGTTAAGGCGGACCAGCGGGTTCTGAAGGACTTCCTGGTGGAGAAACTTCCCCGACTCGCAGCTCATTTTGAGAGTCACAACATCGAGGTGTCCCTCATCACGTTCAACTGGTTCCTAGTGGTTTTTGTAGAAAGCCTGCCCAGTGACATTCTGCTACCAGTGTGGGATGCTTTCCTGTACGAGGGCACAAAGGTATCCCAAAATGCTACACAGCTTATCTAATGCTACACTTCTTACCTAAAAACGCACCCAAATGTGTGATGTTCAGAGAGTTTGTAAGCGGAAAGTTTTCTTCTGCAGATCATTTTTAGGTATGCTTTGGCACTTTTTAAATACAAAGAGGATGACATCTTGAAAATCCATGACACCGTGGAGATCCATCAGTATCTTCGCTTCTTTACAAAAACCATCTCTGACAGCAGGTAAAAACACAAGGTTTATTTTGCAGAACAAAATCATTTTCTTCCCTTTAGCCACAATTAGGTCTTAAAAGAAAAGCTAGAGTTCTGTCTTTTTATGTGCGAAGAACTTCTGAGGTTCTAACAAGTCCAGATGAATAAGTATATCAATTTTGGATTTGAGTAGCGATACCTTCCAAACCCAAACTGAAAATAAGAACTTAATTACCATAACTGTTAATTACTGTTTTAATGGCCAAACCTTCTGCAGGAATGTCTCCATCCTTAATTCCATTATATCTCAACTAAGGTTTCCTGAAACCTGATGACAAAGCTTCCTTTCTGTGTGTATTTAGGAAACTAATAAGCATTGCCTTCAACGACATGAACCCGTTCCCTCGCCGCTTACTGAGGAACCGGCGCATGCAGCACTTGGAGCGCCTGCAGACGGAGCTGCGGGAACTGGAGCGGCAGCAGAAAGAGTTTGTTACGGAGAACCCGGAGCGGAAAGATAAGGAGCTGGACATGATGGCGAGCGAGGACGATGATGAACTCTGACCCTGAACAGTGGAATGGAGTGACTTTTTTCTGACTTTTTTCTATTTTGTTACTTATATACTCAAAGAAAATTTGATAAGAAATTAATGTTTGTAAAAATGAAGATTAAAAGTTTATTGATACAGAAATATTTGATGTTACCTTGAAATGTGTTGACGTGTCACCATAGCTGCTTTTTTACTCCTGAATTTTTTCCACCAATGAATGGATTCAAACCAATGACAGAAATGATTATTCAACATAAAACACAACACATAAAAAATACCAGCAATAATAAAACAAATAATTTGAACGCCATTAAAACAGAATACATGTCGATGTGTTCCGGATGCTCATTATAGAGTGAATAATGTTTTGTGGATGTCTGACCATACCTACAAACCTGAGCGAGGATTTTTTTTAATTTTTTTGTCTATTCACCAAGAAAATTTGTGTGCTGCACTCCTACACCGCAGTAGGCTGTCATGGCGGCGCCAATGGTGGGAGAAGCAGGGGGTCGGGTGTCTTCTCCAAGGACCCTAGACGTGCACTCAGTGGGATGCGAACCCACGAACTTCCGGTCCGTGGGTAAACGCTCTAACGACTGAGCCACCGTCTCCCTTCCCCAGGTTGATACGGTTCTTCCTTCTAGATACAATGCTGCTGCTGCTCCTCCACATTCAGATGAGCTAGATAAGGTCTTTAGGGTGTCTGGCCAGAAGAACTATTGGTGTGCTGTTATAGACATATCCATTTGGGAAGACCTAAAACATGCTGAAGCTACATTGGGCCTTAAACCTAGTGGGATTCTCCCTGGATGAGCTGGTAGAAGTCCTCTGAGAAGAAAGTCAAACCATCGATTCCATGAATCTAGAAGGAAGTGCCACCAACCTCACTTTCAAATTCCTCACTTCAAGTCCCAAGCAGTTCCAGCCATCTGTAGTTGTGATATGAATGTGTGTAACCTTTTTAATATCCACTTAGTCAAACCAAGTAAAGATCTGGTTCAAATGTTGCATTTTATTATTTTCTTACAAAACAAATATACATAAGAAATGATAATTTATAAAAATCAACCAAGAACAAAGAAAAAGTTCTTCCATGTTACAAACGACTTGTTACTGCAGAGAAAAGCTAAACACTAGTGTTACACCTGACAGGTATGTCAGCCTAACAGGTGTGTGTCCATCCCACACACGTCTAGCAGGGTTGTAGACCTGTGGATCTAACAGCAGATTATTCACACCGTACAAAGACCACTGCAAAACATGAACATGCAACTTGTTCTGGATCAGCTCGTCTTCGGCGTTGGCCCTTCATCTGATTGGATCGGGGCCCTGCCGAGCTGAAAACAGTCTGAGATTTAAAAAAAACTAACATAGGAGCCAAGTCGATACACCCCAGTGTGCGAGGCCCCACCCGCTAAGCAGAAACTCAGAATCTTACTTCTGTTTTATATCAAATAGTTGATGTAATTGATTAGTTTTATTAGTTCACACACACAAACACACTGATGATGCAGGGATGTTTGTGTCTGCTGACCTCAGATCAGCTGAATCACCACTCCAAAACCTTCAGACTGGAGCATGTCGAAGCCTCAACTCAGCTGTCCCTAAGAGTGGACAGAGCCTTAGCTGTGAATTCTGATTGGTTGGATAGAGACCGAAGAGTTTCATTCCAAAGAAAAGATTTTCTCCTTTGTTGTGCCAAAGTATGTGCACGCTGCAAAGCGTTTGATAGGAGAAAACCTTCAACCTTTTTGGATGTCTCGAAGCAAATACCTAAACAGCCCATCATATCCTCACATCTCTACTGGTTATTACTGAACAAAGTTTGAAGCTGAAATATACAATGCAATCATATTTTTATTCCCATCAAGTCAACAAAGGGATGGAAATAGCACTTCGTTACAAATCAAGTATTAAAAAAATCCCCAGGTATTCACAGTGACCTCCAATTTCCTTTATACCATTAGCTTGACAAAGAAAGAACACTCCCACAATGCCCAGTTAGTGCAAGATAGAAACAAACAGCTATAAAATAAATTCTACATTATATGAAAGATTGAATAGAGTTTTATGAATAATTACAATTTCAAGACAAAATTGGGTCTTTACTAGGTAGAAATGAAATTGGACTTTACAAAACGTGTACAATTACTTTTTACACATTTTTACAGTTTTAGTTTGTTCCTCAGCTGATTTTTTTTTTTTATTAATTGATTATAAAGTAATCGTCTCGATGTGACTGTCACAGACATTCTGTTTTAAGTTAACCTCACTG
The DNA here is from genome assembly GCA_902685375.1 of Neostethus bicornis. Classification (NCBI taxonomy): domain Eukaryota; kingdom Metazoa; phylum Chordata; class Actinopteri; order Atheriniformes; family Phallostethidae; genus Neostethus; species Neostethus bicornis. Next base: position 3,184,908 of record CACRXE010000076.1, on the reverse strand, counting down.
AGCTGGTTTCTTATGGCTACTCAGTTGCTCCCTCCCATTTTTCAGTCACTTGTATTTATTTTTTTAAATGTGGAAATATGCCCCAAGTGGAGGAGTTTAAGTATCTCGGGTCTTGTTTATGAGTGGGGAAGGACGGAGCGGGAGATCGACAGACAGATCGGTGCGGCGTCAGCAATACTCAGGACGCTGCATCAGTTTGTCGCGGTAAAGAAAGAGCTGAGCCGTAAAGCAAAGCTCTCAACCATAGTCGCCTATGGTCAGTAGCTGTGGGTGGTGACTAAAGAATCAGATCACGGACACAAGCAGCCAAAATGAGCTTCCTCTGCAGGGTTGCTGAGCTCTCACTCAGAGATAAAGTGAGGAGCTCTGCCATTCGAGAGGAGCTCGGAGTAGAGCAGTTGCTCCTCCAGGTCGAGAGAAGCCAGAGGGGGTGGTTCGAGCATCTGGTTAGGGTACGTCCGGAACGCGTTGCTGGTAAGGTGTTCCGGGCACGTCCCACAGGGAAAAGACCCAAAAGTAGGCCCCGGACCTGCTGGACAAACTATGTCTCACAGCTAGCCCGGGAATGGCATCTGACTTTAATTTTTGGATAATTTTGAGGGAAAATTAAACTTCTAATTGAATTTCTTTCTTCAGTCAGTGACTCCTTCATCTTTTAAATATAATCTTGATTTCTGTAAAGAGACCTTACGTATTACAACTCTTCAGGAAAAACTCAGTCTATCACTCAATGTTGGAATGAAACTCTTCAGCTCCTGCAGCAGGGAGGTCAATCCGCCTGGTGACAGAGGTCACATGGCCAAAGTAAACGTGTCTGAGAAGCAGGATTAACTCGAGGTGGAACATGATTAAATGCTTGTGTGTGTGTGTTAAAATCAGAGCTACAAACACTGTTTGTCTAAACACTTCACAGCTACGTTAACGGACGTCAGTGTTGGATCGAGTCCATCTTTAGTGCAATTAGTCGACATGCGCAGACTCGCCGCTCAGCTGCTGTTAAACAAACATGCTTTAAATGTTCGGTCATGATCCAAATCAGAACCAGAATCAGCTCTTGTGGCCCAAAAAAAGTCTTGTCCTTTGAATAGTTGAAAATGCATGATGAGAAATCTGCAGACAGATGTTGGGCACCAAACAGCAGCAGGTGAACCCCTCTGAACTGAACGATAGACCAACATCCAACCTTTTTAGACTTAGTCCACAGACATCCTCCTTCAGACTGAACCTCCAGCTGATGCATCTGATGTTTCGATGGTGATAACACCAGGCTTTGGATCAGTTCTTTGTGGTAAAAAGAGTCATCTGAAGCTCTTCTACAGGAGATGGTTGCGATTCCCTCAAGATGGAAATCTTTTCCATTCACATTACCAAGACTAAACTATGGGATGTGTCCAAGATGCTGTTGACTCAGCCACTGAGGGACAATCAGCAAAAGTTGTTACTTGTTGGGACCAGAGGAGTCACAATTACATATTCTTTTGGTAAACCACTGTGTAAAAACAAAGTCATTTTTAAACACCAACAGTGTGAAATCTCCTTCATTTTTTTTTATCTTTTCTGTTTTTGTTGTAAGACAATGACAATCACTAATGTACCAGTCAAACCCTCTCTGCTGTGTAAAAAAATAAATTTAACTCCCGGTGGCGCAGTGGTTAGCAATGTGTGGCCTCACAGCAAGAAGGTCGGGGTTTAACTCCCGGGTGGGACACTTGGAACACTGGCCTTTCTATAGGGATGCATGGTTCAGAAGGCAAACAAAGCTGAAAAGAATCATAAACCTCAGGCAAAACTACCGCATAACATTTTTTAATATTTCTTTTTAACGTGACTAAATCTCGCGCAAAAAAATTCAGCTATCCAGGTTTTTAACTTTCTAATCTTTAAAGGGGGGTTATTCTTTCCTTTTTAATACCAGCTCGTCACAATTAATAGTAATTGTACTATATTTGTCTCTCAATGGAGGAAATTGCTTTTGATGTATTGCACTGCAGCAGGCAGCCGGTGGAACGGTGGGAGTAACTGGGGGTTAGGTGTCTTCTCCCAGGACACTTGGAGCTCATCGGGAATCAAACCAATAACTCTTCAGTTCGAAGATGGCAATTTTACCACTGAGCTATGCCTCAGCTATGTCTAAAGCTACTTATCGTATTTATTCGAGTATAACGCCCAAAATCTTTTACCTATATATATATTATTTGCGCGATTTTCGCAAAACATTAAATGGAACCATATCTCTCGACCCACAAAACGCCTATAGTCTATTTTTATTGATAGTATCCAAATTAATTGCCTCGGCGATATCAAATAAATACTTCTCGATAGCTCATTAGCAACACTCACTGCAGAGGCGAGGCATATTCATGTTAATTCGGTATTGTGTTCATAGTTTACGTCGTCAAAAAATTATTTTTTTTATTATGGACACACACGTGTTCAACGACGTTTGTCACTTAGAATGTTTGGTCTGAGTGAAGAAAAGATAAAACAAAATTGTATACCGACTTTTAATCAAAAATTAGGGTGCGCGTTATAGTTGAATAAATACGGTAATTCATTTTGACATTATGCTGACTAAACAAATTTCTTATTTAGTTAGTGGACAAATGGAGATGAGCTGAAATGTGTTGGTTCACTGTAAATGATAAATTTCGATGGCCATGCTTTAGCTTTTAAACTTGTGGAAAAATTGAAGAAACTTAAAAAAAAAAAAAAATCATCTGTTTTTTTTTTGCATACAAGGAAGTAGTTATCTTTTTTTTTTTTTCCTTTGGTCTCCACATTGTTTGCATTATCGTGTGTTTGTGCTGTTTATTGTGAAGCCCTTCTTTTTACTACTTCTTAACTCAATTGTTCCATATTTATTCCACATTTAAAAAAAAACATTTGTTTTTCTTTACTGGATTTTTTTTTTGGTTCATATTAAACACTTTTAAAAGAAAAAACTTTTATTTTTCACAAGAAAAAAATTCCAATTTTTCAAAACTAGATTTTTTTTAGTAAAAAAAAAAAAAAAAAAAAAAAAACACAATTTTTTCTGAAATACAGTCGATAATAAGTTCTCGAAACAGAAAAAAGAATTCTCACATCTTACTCGTATGCTTGATGTGAGATGATTGGCTGGAGAGGAGCAGGGGGAGGGGCCATGTCTGTTTGTTATTATTTGGACACAATGCGACCACTAGTGGACGCTTTGTAAACTACAATAATTTTACAATACTTAAAAAAAAAAATTAATGACTTTTTCTTCATTATAAATTGTGACTAAAACTATTACTGGTATACAGTTCATATTTCTTTGTTTTTTAATTCTAGGTCAACTGATTCATTAATAGATTGGATAATTTGTAATTGTGACACCTCTGGTTGAGACAAGTGATTTTCCCCACGTGGAAGAGTTAAAAAAATTAAAGAAATGATTGAGAATTTTTTGTTAATCTTGATGGACCACGTTTGTAACGGAAGATCAACCAGTCGGCAGAGTCCTTCCTGCAGGTGTTAAAGGTCGGAGTAGTTTAGGGGTGCAGGATGAAGATGAACATATTTCTGAAAGAGATTTTAGGACGTTATGAGACACTTGGTTCAGTTTAGAAGATGCTACGGAGCAAACAATGTAATCTACAGAGCTCAGAGAGAGGTACAGTCTGGAGGGAGGATGTTGGGATTCAGCCTCACACGCTCATCAATTGAAGGGGCAAAAAGGCAACACACTGGGCAACCGCAGGGGCAACAGAAGAGGAGGAGCTGCCTTCATCACACCAGTCCAAAGAATGTTTAGCTGGAAGGAAATGATTGATGCAGAAAATTAAGAATCCATCCCACCTATCCACCCCAGCCCGTCGGTCCAGTCGGTGTTTGACACGTTGAAGCAGGAAGACTTGTCGTTATGGTAACATGATGCAGTTTGTGTTATTGCTGTCCGAGCTCAGCCTTCACTGCAGCAGGAAGCTCCCCCACCTGTCCGGCTCCAGACAGGAAGTTGGATCCCCGTGATCGTTTGTGGATAAGTCAGCTGACGAGTTCAACGATGAGACGAAAAGATCAATAAATCCCAACCAGGTGAGAATCATGTGACCGGCAGATTGTCCTCCACCAGCTGCTTTCTGATGGCTTTACTGACTTCACACCATTGTGTAGAAGAAACCAACCAAGTATTTCTACCTCTGGTCACCTGTCCACCATCACATCAGTGGAGTAAGACAACATACATCTAATCCAAAAGCCAATGAGATTTCAGTTCCAGTTACTATGCAATTCTGTTTCCATGACAACAGCCCTATAGCAGACTCCACACTCTAAGGGTAAAATCCTTTTTCAGTCAGGTGAAGACTGATGGCCGCTGCTCCACCTGTCCGCAGGCTCCGCCCCCTTAGATGGAGTCCAGGTGAGAACAGAAAGCGCGTGATCCCCGTCAGGAAGCGGGCGGTGAACAATGAGTTGGGTGCGTTTTATAAAAAAGACATCACTACGAAAAAATGCATCAGCCGGTTTAAAATCTGCAGCGCTTCGTTAAAGTGCTTCGTTACATTGTTACGTTTTTACAGTTTCTTATTAAAATATCGTTTTCCCTGGAGTGAAACCATAGTAAACATGTTACACGTTGGTAAAAATAAACATTTGGAATGTCTCTTTAGGAAGTCCCAGTGGCTGATTTTGGTCAAGCAGAGCTCGTCCCAGGAGCCTGAAACAGGAAACGTGCACACGGTTAACACGACCAACACACAGAACTTGTGCATGAGAGCGGAGCATCATGGGAATTGGTGAGGTGTAATGATGGTGGAGCCTGAGCAGCTGTTCAGAAGTCTAACTTTGTTTGTACATTAGGTCAAACTTTTCAACCGTGTCCACATTTAAAGTTGCTTCATGCTTTTGTTTTTATCAAACTTGAGAAGTTCTGCTTCTGCAAACAAATCTGCAGAAAACTAAACACTCATTGGTTCTACAAAAAAAAAGTAAAAGGTTGTCTCTCTACTCAAATGGGACACATGAAGGCTAAGTCACATCTAAAATTAGTTGTTTCACAACATTTTGTGTTTCGTTCCACATGAATGAAAGCGATTAAACTTCTATCAGAGTTAATTATCGACCATCAACACTCACAGCACTGCAAAAAAAAAAAAAAAAAAAAAACAAACTAGTTTTCACAATTCATTCACCTCTTTTTGCTGACTTTTCTCCAATCCATCAACTCCTGGCTGCTCTCCAAACACCAACAGAATGGCTGGTAAGAAAATAATCAATCACAGGCTGGGAGGCTGGGTTCCATCGGGGTGATTCAATAATCAGACCGATTAAAAAACAGGTTGTGGTGCATTTGAGTAAACCTTTTTAGAGTTTTTTTTCTTTTCTTTTGACCTGTTTCTCACCAGAAAAATCAACTAGAGCTTTTTTTCCATCTATGGGTCCATTGTTTCACATTTCACATCTATTTGGTCAAGCTTTATCGACCGGTTTTCAACCTTACAGATATCTGTTTTTTTGTCTTTCAAACCCTTGTTTTCTAAATTTTTAGACCAAAATTTCAGAATTCAGACCAAATTATACTTCTTGGTTTTCTACATTTCAGACATTAAGTCTACAAGTTTTAGTAAATAACTTTTTTTTTTTTTAGAATTTACCGACCACACAGCAAATTTTAGATTTCAAAAGGTGATCAAGATTACAAAAAAAAAAAAAAAGGCTCGACTGTACTGCTGTGGAAACACACGTTTCTGTGAATTTTCAGATATTCAAGTTGATCTAAAGTTGAATCTATTTGTAAACTCCTCTCAGACTGCTCAGACTGGGATTAGACTAACATCTGGATGGATGACAAGGCAGGACAGACTCAGCAGACAACAAACCAGAGGTGTGGTATCATGGTCAGAATGGTGAGGTCTATTTATACCATTTTGGGTTCTCTAGTTCAATCCAACGAGCAAGTTGAAAAAATTCCTTTCAGACTGGTGTTCATAGAAACACTTCTCTTTTTCTCTGCCTGTTGAAACCTTCAGTCCCACTGAAGATTAATTGTTGATTAAGACAAAATCTAACAGGTTATCTCCAGTGTTTTTGACTGGGTTACATGTCTGAACCTCGGACCACCTCTCAATGCTGTTGTCTGCAGAGTTGCCCTCTTTAGAGCACCGTGGTGACATAACGAAAGACTCAAACTCAGAACTGCAGAAAAATAGGATTTTATAAAAATATTTTCTGTAAAAAAAGGTACAAAAAGTATAAAAAAATAAATAGAAATACAAAGTCAGTGATTTTAGTTCCATGGAAGAGCAGGGATGAAGATGGTGATGATGAGTCTGGTAAACATGCAAAGTTCATCCAGCGTGTTCGGGAATGTCTGTTAGCATGCATCAGTTAGCATGTGTTAGCACATGGCGGTGATGGCGGCTGAATTCTCGGCTGATTTGGCAAAGGGGACGGGGCTTGGCGTTTGCAGTAGGCTGACAAAAAGGAAGAGGGTGGAGGTGGGCAGGTAGATGCAGAGGAAGAGGACGACATCCTCACTGAGGCACAAAACAAAGTCGCTCTGCTCCGTCAGCACCCAGTCCACCAGCACACCCACCAGCAGGTAGTACACCTGGAACTCCTGAAGCTCCTCCCACTCCTCACCCTCGCCCAAGTGTGGCCCTGCCCCTGCATTCTGTGACGAACTGTTCCGCCTGGCCACGCCCCCTCCAGCACTGCATTCACTCACCATGGGCTTCATCTCCGCCCCCTCCGACGCTACCTCCTTCACACGGCTCCGCCCACGCTCCGCCGCGCGCTCCAGTCGCCGGCTGCTTTCCACAAATTCCTGCATGAAGATGGTAAAGTTCAGGGGGTCGGTCACAGGAAGGAGGAATCACAAAATGACTGAAGGTCATGGTAGTTTGGGGAAAGTGTGGAAAATTGGAGGGAGAATAAATTATCAAAATTTTTTTAGTTACATTAAAAACCAAACAAGTATCAGAAATTAATCTGACAAGAGCTACAGATCTGCTTTTTGTCTATATCTTTTGCTTGTTATTTAAATGGGTGCGGTCTCATTGGAAAGAATCGACTGTAGTGACACTGGATTCTACGAATAAAATTGAATTGAAAATTAATTTGATCTCTTATGTGTCTTAACGTTGGCATTAGAAAACAAATAGACACAAATTAAAGAGGTTTTCTCCTTCTGCAAAGCTCGTCTGATGAACTGGATCACAGATATTCTTGATGATTCGACACAACCCAAAGGCAGTTACAGAAATCCCAACATGATAAAAAAATAAATCCTTCTTTGAAAAGATCCACTTCAGTCTCGCTCACTGACCCCTGCCGAAACAGGCAACGTCTTCTCTGCTAACCCCATCCACCAGTCATACTTTCAGAAACATAAAAAGACATCTGATGCCTGCTTACCATCAGAGCTTTGTCCATGAAGAACTCTTTCCCTGGAGTCCCGTCGTTGTACTTTGTATCAATGGCGAAGCACAGGAAGAGGACGTCCACCACGATCTCAAAGATGGACAGGAAGCAGTGAGCCACCAGGAAGGAGAAGAGACACACGATGATGAGTGGTAGTAGCCACTCCGCGTAATCCCGCTGATAGTTCAGGAGGACCACGCCTGCGAATGCCGTCGATGTCACAATCAGGATCTGAAGAGACGGGATGATATGAACATTAATGACTTGCTTTCACACAAACCTTAAATAATAATTATGCATGGATACACGCCCGACATATAGTTTTGCACGCGGTTGTAATTTATTTTCCCAGTAAATCTTCACATTCAAGTGTGTGTATGACACTCATGACTTAAATGCAGAGGTGTCAAGTAGCGAAGTAGAACTACTTCGTTACTTTACTCAAGTAGAAAATCTCGTTATTTTTACTTTAACGAAGTAATTATTTTTTTTTTGCCTACTTTTTACTTTTACTCACTACTTTTTTTATGCAATTGTCTGTACTTTTACTTTGTTATTTTTATAAAAAGTAGTCGCTACTTTCGCCATTTTGTCACCATTAAAATTAAAGAAATAAGAAACAATGCTGTGTTCCAAGTGTCACGCGGGGGGGAGGGACACCTATGTGGCACTCCGAACCTTAGAAACTTGTTAAAGACTATTCATTATTGCCTCAAAGAACTTTGAAAACTACCTGCCTTCAAGGCTTAAAAACGCCTTTTGGTTATTTATTTATTTTTTTTACATTGAGTGTGTTTGTGTCTGCTGAAGTTTTTAAATTAGGTGATGCAGAGTGAAGCTTGGTAGCTGAAGGGACGTTACATTATGCCCTGCTTATGATAATACATTTGAGTGTGTTCATTAATCGATTTCCAATAAAGATTATTAAGAAAAAAATGTTTCTGATTCATAAAGTTTCACACCACAACACTTTCATTTAGTTATCCTATTTTCTGCTCCTTAAAGCATGTGATCATGGTTAAAAATATGTTCATACACTTTTGTTAATAATATTTCTTTTTTTATGAAAATTACTTTGACTATTTTTACTTCAAGTAGTTTTGGCAATAGGTTACTTTTTACTTTTACTTGAGTAAAAACTTGAGTTGATACTTCTACTTTTACTAAAGTAGTTTTTTAACTCAATATTTATACTTCTACTTGAGTAGGAAATGTTGGTACTTTTGACACCTCTGCTTAAATGTGATGCCTGAGCACAGGTGTCAAACTCTGACCTGCACACTATTTAGATTTGGCTGCAAAATTAGACTAAATGACAAGTTGAAGCTGTCCTACTGAAATTTTAGCCTGTGATGTGTGTAAAACTAATAGATTTTTTTAAAATTTCAACAACAAACAATGATTTGCTAATTTGAATAAAAATTTGTTTTAAATGAAGGTATCTTATATATAATTTGGTTTCATTTAGAAATATTATTAAGGGTGTTTAGGGATATTTTTCTAACAAAACATGTAACATTATAGTAAAAGAAATACTAGGTGGATGAATGAGAGAATATTTGCGGGGGGTTTCTGTGTTGTCCTGTACAAGTCTGCTTTGAGTTTTAATCTAAAAAGAGTTTCGGAGCACAGGGTGTGAGGCGAGGTTCCAGACCTGGAGGCAGAGTGAATGATGACTTTGCCCACGGGGTGATGCTGTGAGATGTGTGGAGGAAGATTAGAGTGAACAGAATGATGTGGAGGAGGAGGTTAAGAATGTTCTAGGAGGTGTGAAGAGGAGTTTGAACAGAAAATGAAAGAACGTCAAGAGCTGGTTTATGAGTGATGTGATGAAAAGAAAGTTCACACATCTTAAAACTTGCAACTGATTGAAGTTAGACTTTTTAAATTGGACGTATTCACAGATTAAAAGAAAGAACTTCTTATGATCCTCTTATTAGAGCCTTTGTCCATTTGATTACAAACATCAAAGACATTCATGTCGGAAATGATTTGAACAACTTTTAATCTCAGTCTAATATGAAACAATGAGTCTGACAAGAAATTCCCTCTCCTGCATCAAAAAAATCCACTGTCTTTTCTTCTTCCTGTGTCTTACCTTCCCCAGGAAGAGGACGAAGTCTCCGATGGCGTTGATTGTGGCGACGCGCAGAGCGTTTTCCACCAAGATGACGAAGGCATCGCGGGCTGACGTGCAGAAGCTCGTGCTGTTGATGGCTGTGGCTGCATATGCATTCTGGGAAATGAGCAGTAAGGTGAGACGAAGGAACTTTGATGATGATGAAAAATGTTGACCCTCACCTGATTGAGATAGTTGAGGCACTTCTCCAAACACCACAAACAGCAGATACACGACTTCAGCAAACAGCGGGCGCACATGTTTTCCTGAACAACAACCGTCACATCAGAAAATAGAACACAGACTCTGAACAGAACAGAGTGTGTTGTCATAGAAACACAGCTCTGCGTACCCTTCCTTTCAGCTGGTTGTGGATGTACATGAGGATGAGTCGTGGGATCTTGACAAGTGTGATGATGAAAGACCCCTTAGCAACAGTTCCCAGGTGGTACCGGACCAGCCTCAGGACTGAGGACAGGATCGGGGTCACCGGTAACCGGTTCTTGTCCCTGAAACCAAAAGACACAATTTTATCCAATGGTTCAATTTGTAACATTTTGCTTGTGGTCTCAATGCCCAAGGCAACAGAGATGATGGATGTCCTGCTTTATAATTTAATCAAACCGGACTCACCTTGTGAAGTAATATGTGACCACAGCTCCAGCCACGGTCATCTGCTGACAGGCCAGGATGAACTCACTGATCCAAACCAGACCCACCGCATGGTACCAGGTCAGGTACTGCAGAGGACCCGTCAGCCGAAATTCTGTCAGCCCTGTTTCCTCGTTTAGCTCTGGGTTTCCTACAAGACCAAAGGAACCAGAAAAACAGGGTAAGAAAACAGGGACGAAAGCTGAGCTTTAAGTTTTCCAACACAATGCGAAAATTGGGATTTCTTTCACTCCTTGAAAACCATCTAAATTCACAACCTAGGTATGCTCCTTGGTGGGTGGGTGCTTATTGGCTTTAACCAAACATTACTTTCTGTGTGTGTGATGTGTGTAATGCATCCAAACAGTCAATGTAATCCTGAACGCAGAGTGTAGACTCAAACTCCCAAATCCCATCAGCAGCAGGGTAAACATGTCTTTCAATAAATTTAACTTTCTAGACATCAACTCTGTTCTGTCTTTGAAAAAACATGACATTTTTTGCAGATAAATGAGAAAAAAAAAACGTAAATTAAATATAAAAACATGCACAATGTTGGAAGTTATTCATCTGCATCCTTCAATCTAATAAAGGCCGTTGAACATATGTATGAATAAAAAATTAATAATTCAAAATCATTCCTAGTTATTCTCTATGAAATTGAAATACATATTCACACCTTTCATCTGTAGACTTTCAAATTATAACCTGTGCTTCACTATGAGGGAACGCTACGTAAAAGTTTAGTATGGATGTGAGTCGATGCTCAAATCTCAAAAAATGATGTTCTTTGATGCCATCTCATCTAAAAGGAAGAATAAATATTCTAATTCATAAAGTAAAGTATTAGCCTGATACATCTGATAGTTTCTTTCACTTTGTGGGAACAGTCTGGCCTCTCAGCATTGGGGTTTGCTCGCTCCAAAAGAAGCGGAAACATATTTGCTTTAACCAATCACTGCTTTCTGGTCAGGACTGGAAGTGACAAATGTAATATGTCCGAACAGTTTGTTTGGTTCGGAAAGCAAAGCGTAAAAATAAACTTTTCCTGTTGGCAGCACGACTTTTCTCTTGAATAAAATCTTTAAAACACTGACTTTGTTCTAGTTTTAAATGCTCCCTCTAAAGAATGGTAGCTAACTAAAACCACTAAGCATAGTTAACCTACTAGATCAGCTACCAAACGAAAGAACACAAGCTTCAGTCCGGGCCATGTTTGAAGTTTGGTAGCTAAACATCCACGTCAACCGTGCTAAACGGTCAGAGTCTGGCAGGTCCAGACATTTTTGATCACTGTAATTGTGAACTAATGCCTACCATCACCGACTAGTTTCAGATGTAAAAAGAAATTAAATGGAGGCACAACATGACACCATTCCGGCCAGTTAAGTATCAAAATATTCCCTTGGAGCCACCAGATGGAACGCTTGACAAAATGATTACTACAGAACTGTTTGTGTTTGTGTGTGAGGGCTAACCTGTGGTTCCCAAGAAGAGTAGAACCAGTACCCAGTAGATCCAGAAGATAAGGAGTGCTAAGAAGGTGACAAAGGGCTGCAAGGTGAGGAGGGGGAGGTGGATGAAGACTTTTCCCGCCACGTGGAAGAGAGCGATGGTGAGAGCTACTCGTTTCCTCATGAAGAGCATGAGCAACAGCAGGATTATCTGCACACACACACATACATATATAGCATTAGGCCTTGCCTGGCTTTTCCAGGTTTGGGTCATGCGACCCTCATACCGACCGTGAAAACGGTGGCGGAGACTGCGTAGACCAGCAGCGTCTGTCCACTGTCCTTCATGAGCTCCTCCTTTGTTCCTTCCTTTGATTCCTTCAGGATTTTGGAGGACGTGTCATTCCCGTAGAGCCGGTGGTCAATGTAGAGCCACCAGAGGACACTCGTCCCCGCTGAGAGAGAGACGTACATGTCACACAACACGTTAAACAGCTCAACAATCGCATGGAAAATGACCTCACCGAGGGATCCGAGGACAACCAGCGATGTAAGGATCCAGACGAGCACGGCAGAGATGTAGCGAATGATGACCATGAGGGTCATGGACAAGGCTAGAAGACAGACATAGGACAGTAAAGTTTGACTCTATATCCTTACAAAAAGTTTCAATAAAGCTCGTTAATGTTCTCACCCAGAGCGAGGACACACAGTCCTATGATGATCTCCTTACTGGCGACCACTCCGGCGATCAACCGGTGGAGGACACTGGTGTCTCCTACAAACGTCACCACGGCCTCCGCAAACTTAGAATAGCAGGACATGTCCACCGGCGTGCAGCGATTAAAGATTGGCAAAGGTTTACTAAGGACAGAAATATGGGTTAAAGGTCAGAGAACAGAAACAGAAGACAACGCAGTAAACACCTGGATGTACCTGGGTGGGACAGGAAGTTTGGGACATTTATCAAACCTCTCTGGGAGATCGGGGTATTTATGACCCGCTAACTCGTAGGAACACAACTCAGAACCTGAAAGAAAAGGCAGAGAAAGTCTTGATCAAGCATCATCTCTAATCTACTATCAACTATTATAATCTTTGAGGTATATAGGATTTGTTTCATCATCTTGCTCTCTCATCAAGCATCTGTTCATTCAAATCTTAATTAACTTCAAGACCAGCACTTGTTTTCAGGTCATCCATCAGTAGCAAGACGTGTAACAGTTCAGCATGGTGGTCGGCTGAGAACTTGTATTCAGGTCACATAATGGAACGTGAGGTCACATTCCATCATGTAACCTATCACACTAAAACCAGTATCTGTCTTTGTGAACAGAGGAGCCACAGAGGGGCGTTGATGCCGCTCCTGCAACCCCCTCCTTCATTGTAGAGTGGCACCACGTTAATACAGCCTTTGTTACTGTGATGTGTGTGGATTTTAACAGCTGTAGCAGGTCTAGTTTGAGCATGTTTGGTAGAGATTGGGACAGGTCTTTGGCCGCACCAACATTACACTTCTAGCAAACACATTTAATGATAGTGGAATGTTCTTAAATATAATTTTAAGGGACCATTTTATAATCCTCTCTCTGATCTCTGGCCTGCTTTTCATGTTCATTTCCTTGCTTGACCGTCAGGATGCAACATTACACAAACACATGGGGATCAATCAAAAAACAACAATGGCAAGCACATCCCCACGAAAATAAGGAATGTCCAAACTAAGATTTCCATTCCATTGTCTTCCACCTAGCACGGTGGCACAGTGGCCTCACAGCAAGAAGGTCGTGGGTTCAAGTCCCGGGTGGGGACGAGGTTTTGGAACACTGTCCTTTCTGTGTGGAGTTTGCATGTTCTCCCCGTGTTTGCGTGGGTTTCCTCCGGGTGCTCCGGTTTCCTCCCACCCTCCAAAGACATGCATGCTAGGTTGATTGGCTGGTGCCAAATTGCCCCTAGGAATGAGTGTGTATGTGGATGGTTGTATGTGTGTGGCCCCGCGACAGACTGGCGACCTGTTCGGGGTGTACCCTGCCCTTCGCCTTAAATTAGCCGGGATGGGCTTCGGCACCCACCACAACCCCGAAAGGGACAGACGGATAAGAAGACGACTGACTGACTGTCTTCCACCTTATCCGGGGCCGGATTGCAGGGGAATCCTCAGACAGGAAACCCAGGCTTCTCTTACCCCGGATGCATCCTTCAGCTCACCTGGGAAGATCCCTAGGCATTCCCCGGCCAGCAGTGAGACATAGCCTCTCCTGTAGATCCGGGATCTGCCTCTGGGTCTCCTCCTGGTGAGATATGTCCAAAACCCCTCACCAGCGAGGCGTTCGTGAAGTATCCTGACCAGATGCCCAAACCACCCCATCTGACCCCATCCAGAGATCCTGTCTTAAGTGTCCTCCATTCATGTGAAAAGCTTACCGTTGGACATGGCAAACGTCTTTAGGTCCTGGTAGGTTTTCAGTTTTTCAGAGGGACACAGAGACACACAAATAGCCAAGGACTTGATTTTCCTCTGAACAATGTCGATGTTACATGGATCCAGGAAGAAGACGAACCTGCAGGAACACAAACACAAAATGTCAAGTGGGCTCAGAAAGTAGAATTTAAGGCTCAAAATACCTTCAGCTCCCAAGAGGGTCATGTAAGTAAATAAAAACCTGTTGACAAAGACAGAATATCATCCTGATCATTGATATTATAACAGATGCACTGCAAAAACAAACTTTTAAAATGATGTTAAACATGAAACAACTAAAATATACTAAGAAAACTGTTCAGATTTAAAGAAAATATTATTAAACAAATATTTTATTGATTTATGCCCATTTCTTTTTTTAATAACTACATTTTGCTGTAGGAAAACAAACTAAACATTCCACATGCAACAAAAAAGTAACACGTGATCTCCAAATTAAGAATACAGTGATCTCTTGCAATAACGCAGTTTACTTATCAAGGTTTTGCTACTTTGCGGATTTGCATCGTGCATTGTGTTCTGCATTCTGATTGGCTAAAAAGTCACTCCGCTTCTTCTCTACTTGTGCGTCAATAACGTTGCAGTTTAGTATGTACACGTACGTAAAACAGCTTGCCAAATTTACGTTATGTAAGTGCAAATTCTCTCGCAATTTTGACTTTCAAAAGGCGTGAAAAGAAGAAAACACTGCATAGCGGACTCAGGATGCAGCGGCTCAGTCTGAAGAGCAGTGAAATACACCTGGGTCACTATTTGTCCGACTGTACTTTGTATTTTTTCATAACCATTTTAATTTTCTCTCGTTTAATCCAATTCCTCGGGTCGCAGTGGGCGGTGCTAATTTCCGCAATTTGAAGCCTTCTGTTCACATTGATGATTAAAATTATTATTTACAGTACAGAAGTTATTGGTTGAAAAAAAAGTTTCTAGAGTACTTTCATTTGTGAAATAAACGCTTGAGCCTGTAAAATGCTTTGTTCTTTCTTTTCAATGTATAATTGAGTGTTTAATTGTATAATAAAATAAATTGTGTGAAAAAATAAAGGTTTCAATTTCACGGATTTTGTCTACCGCGGGTTCTTTTTGGAAAAAAAACAAAACAGCGAAAAACAAGGGTTTACTTTATTTCTAAATTTATGTGGTTATCAAATATTTGTCTCATTTCAACCCTATAAAAATTATATAAAATGAAATCAGACTGATTTGGAACAAATACATTTATGTTCTTTAAACTGTAATAAAATTTTAGATTTGAGCAAATGGACAAAATGAAAAGTCAGAAGTAAGTTTAATTTTTTTGCTGTAATGCTTTAACAATAAAGTTTTACATGCAATAAACTTTCAATTCTACTACTGGTTCAGAAGTTCGGTTTAGATCATTTTTGAAGATGTTATTGTTATTGCACCATAAGGGGTTAATAAAATTACAGCTGCAGTACACCTGACTCCAGATGAAGACACAAACAAGACACAAGTTGAAAAGCCAGAAGACTGTACAGGCGCTTCATTGTCTTAGGGATAGACTCACACACTGGTCATTATAAATCAGGTTTGTGTTAAAACTAGGACCGCCGCAGTGGTCAATTTGACTGCACGTCACTTTAATATGATAATTAGAATAAATAAAATACAACCTAGGAGGCTGACCTTTTATGACTTTTAATATAGATATGTTTTCTATCGTATTATGTATTTTTTTGTGTTTTAAAAATGAACATTTCAAAATTTATAAGCATTTTATCTTCCCTAATCGGGGCGCAGCAGCTGGGAGGAAGTGCGCATTGGAAGTTGTTGCTATGTTGCTATGGCAACAAACATATTGCTATGGCCACACATTACTGTGTGTTTATATTTATGGAGCAAGACAAGGAGGGCTCTGACGCAATTACAGAAACATTTTAGAAAGGTTGAGTGAAATAATATTGAAGAGACACCATGAAGAGAGTAAGAAAATTGTTTTCTGAATAACGTATGCCATGTTTTGTAGATAAGTCTTGCAAGTTCAAGCAACATATTGAAATATAGTCTGTAGCCAATTTTATTCTAAGTTTTAAAAATATTTAACAATTTATCATTATTATTACTTTAAAAATTGAGTGTTGTAAAAGTTTATTTATGCAATATAGCAGCGCAAAACATGAATAATTACATAAGCGGTCACATTGACGGTCATGGAGCTTGCAGGTAGATTTAGAACAAGGCGGTCCTAGTGTTTAGAGTTTCAATCCTAGATGATTTATTTTCATCAAACAGCACAACTACCAACCTTCCAAAAACCTTCCAGACTGCATTGAGCCGGTGAGCTTACCGGTATCAGAGTCACTGTGGCGTTAACTTTTTGTACCACATCAGCAAAATAGCAAAGCAGCAACTGCAGGCCTAACGTTTGCAGAGGTGCACAAATTCTGATAAATTAAACACCAGCAACCTTAGAAAACATAAAGTGTAAGAACGCAGTTTGTAACCTTGAACCAAAACTAAACACGCAAACTTATCTTAAAAACTCAACACAATAATGCACAAAGAATTTATTGCAAAGCAACGTCATCATCGAAATGACCAAATTTAGGATGAATCTAAAAAGTATTATTAATTATAGAGAACTCAAAATCAAACACGATTTTCTAAGACATTTACAGAAAATATTAAAACTCCCAAGTAGCAAAATCAAATATGGTGAGAGAAAATGGCAACATCCCAAAACAAAGACTTAAAGGCAGCATGAAAGATCTATCACTGACTGCTCAGCAACTTTTTGTGAATATTGTGCATGCTTTGTTTAGTCTTTTCTGACTTTTACTGGGTTTATAGAAATACTTATTTAATACCGGGACCAGGAAGTTGGAGGGTCAATATTTTATTTGCTCACTAAACAAAAATGATGGTTTGAGGTTCTTATTGTACGAGAGTGCAGTTTTTTTTAATAAAGTTTTATTTTTCCTTTCAACAAATCTGCTTGTAAAGGCAGGTATAGCCATGATTTAAGCAATATTGAAAAAATTAATAAATAGGTTGTCCATGCCACTTTTAAGAGTACCATAAAGGGAGTGTAGAACCACTTTGCTCTGCATATTAAGAACAGATGGACAATAGATGGTTGATTGCATGGCTGTATAAAAATAGAGGCAGTAATTCCGTCATACAATCATTTATTCTAAGCCTCTAGATTAGTACAAAAACTTGCAAATAAATAGTAATTTCATATTGGTTGTCAGGCCCTAAAAACTTCCATTTTTTATCTCTAATAAAAACCAAGCCTGTTCACTTTTGCCGTCATGCAGCTCCCTATCTTAGAACATTGCTGGTAACGGCATCATGCTGTGGAGGTGTTTCTGAGCATTTCTGGAAGCAAATAATTAAATATACACCACAATAGAAGACAAAAGGAAAACATTCTGACAAGAGACAAAGACAAGAGTTTAACCTTCACAAGATGAGGAGGGGCAGTTTTTTCCCGCAAAAAAAAAACAAAATCACAGGCACAGCAAAATTTTGGACACACAAGCAAAAAATTCTTGCAAGTTGTCAAAAACGGAGGCTTTACAAAATGCAACTGTAACGTGTGAATTCTTTCACTCATAAATGTCTTATATTGTTCCATTTGATTCTTAAATACATTTAAAGTTATAGGCATGATCAATAAATTAAATGTTGCAAACCCTGCAAAATTATGATTGTGTTTCAAGGTTATGAGGCAGTTTGAAGGGTATGTTTAGGTGACCTCGTCCAAAAAAGAACAATGAATACACAATTGATGGAGGAGGTCATTTGCGGCATCTACAGTCACTAACCATTTAATGAAAGACACTAGTGTTGTACAGGAGTAAAAAACATCAGGAGAAATGAGGACAAAATCTGAGCAGAGTTCAAATGTGGATGTGGGAAGGATGTCTGGCAAAGTCTAACAACACACAAAGAACACCTACATCTTTAAACACATGCTTCTGTTCTCCTACAGAGAAAAGAATCTCTGCTGATACCAATTCTGTGACACTTCAGTTCACCTGATGCCACTTAAAATCCCTTCAGACCAGAATAAAAATCATTTCAAGTCTCAGAAAAGCAGTTTTAAACCTTGTCGCTATATTTTATCAGCTGATCATCTCCCTGCAGGTAAAAATAGGTTCTGTATGTGTGTGTGAGTGAGTGTAAGCAGCTCTGCGGATGAGTCACAGCTCTTAGTGCGTGTCAGCATAATAAACTCTCCCACAGGACTTTGAATGCACCATATGGTACAACTGTATTAAAACGCCAGGCTGAACAGAACCTCATAGTAACACGGTAATTACAAAACCACTTTTAAAAATGCTGTGATGTGGTTGATGTTCAGCAATGTTGTGCATCGTAAAAATCTAAATAGGTTAAAATGAGGTTATTTATAATGATTATTTAAACCTTGTAGAACATTAACAATGTCATTGCAAAACTGATGCAGCAGCACGTCTCTAAAAACTAGTTCAAGATTATATTTATTATTGTTATTCTGCAGAGTCTCCTCTTATTTTAAAAAAATGTCTGTGCAAATCTGATTGATGATTTTAGCTGGTTTACAGATCTTTACACAAGGAGGAAAGTTTTGGACTGGAGGCAGAAGCTAAACTCCTACTCCAGCATGCTGCTTTGATCTTTACAGGATGTGGTTGAGTATTGTTTTGCTGAAATTTGCATAGTGATTCCTAAAATAAACAAAGTCTGTAAAAGATGCTGGTCTAAAACATTCATGCACTTTTCAGCTTTTGAAATTGCTAACGCTGGATATCCCACTGACCTCTGGACCTTAGCTTGTCCCATATGTGCTTCTGTCCTGACTTGTGGACCCCATCTCAATCACATGTCATCTGAACCCCCAATCCTCTCCACTTGCGACTGGATGAGGCCCATTTGCTGCACATTACATCCTAAATTATGTTTTAAATTTAGATTAGCTGATTTGAGATTACCAGCCATGCTTAGATAAGATTCCATCAGTTCATCTCTTTTCTAACTGGATCTCTTCCAGGTTTCTTCTTTTTGGGGGGGTTTAGGAGTTTTTCCTCTCCGAAAAGGATGGTCTGTGGACATGATTCTTGTGGAAGTCTCTAGTTTAGTGTCGTTATCCCAGCTAGGACTACCATCTCTCAAACCCCCAATGCTTTCAGAGGTCTAGCTGATAACAACCTGGATGCTCGGCTACTTCTTTAGTCCGCTTTCTGGAACAAGTTCTGAACTTTGTCTTTAAGTATTTTCAAGGTTCAGAGAAGACGACCATGTTCACCTGTTTACATTTGGCTTCTTGTCGGCATAACTGATGAAAGAATCATGTGCAAATCTAATATGCCACATTTGATTCCGTATATTTCTGAAGGACTTCCTGAAACCACACCACTCTACCACTCCTTCTCTGAAATTATTCGTTTGAAACACATTAACAGTGTGTTTCAAAATGCAATCATTATTTGACAAATTCACCCCTTAATTTATTGTGCATTCCAATTTTTAAAGACGTGTTGTTGCCATCTGATCAAACATGAGTTCATATTTTAAAAAAAATAAATGTCTCAGTTTCAACAAATGATCTCTTCAATTCACATTCACTGTGATGATCGAACACATCATAAAAAGAATGAAAACAGCTACATAAATACACACAGCCATACTCACTTCCTGTCTCTGTGATCAAGGCCACTGAGCCGCACGCCTTCGATCTGTTCGTTGCGTTGGCCGCAGGTGTTTCCATAGCTATCGTAGCCGAAGACGAGGCGAGCAGCACCGCCGGTGACAATGGTGAAGCCACAGATGCAGCCCTGCAGGACGAGGACACACAGGACATCAGAGGAGTAGAACAGTGAAACGTTTGGCTGTGTTGATCTGAACATGGTCATTGTAGGTCATCGTAGAGTGACCTGTCTGTTAGGTCATAACCAATAACAATCAGAGAACCAATTGGGCCTGGTCCATGTCTCAAAATCTCAAAATCAGATCAACTACATGGCTGACAAAAAAAAAAGTAAGGGTTTTTTTTCCCCAACAGAATTTAAAACGTGTGATATGAGAGCAGTAGGTGTATTTAGGAAAAATATATCCAGCACATTTGGAGTTATTTAAGTTTGTATTAATAAGTTTTTACCTAAAATCTTTTTTGGATGCTGGATTGATGCAGCTGGATAAGATGTTGCCCAGAAAAAGCCTTAAAAAACCAATACGACAATCTTAAAAACTGCTCTATATTCCACTGAGAGCCTGTGAAGAGAGCCAAAATAATATGTTCCAGCGTCTTTTTTGCCACTTGAAACTGACTGCTCGATCCTTAGGAACAAGCTACTGCAGTAAAAAAGCATCATCGGTTTTCACAGTTTTTCTGGCACCAGACTTTATTTTGGCCGGAATCCTCAACTGGAAGAAGCTCAACAACAGAGAGCTGTTCTGTTCATTTCATTTTAAAAACCAAAAATAAAAAGCATTAGAGTATGATAAATGCATTTGTGTTTCATTTGTTGGTTTATTATTGTCAGGCGGAAATCTGAACAGCCGCTTATTAATCTGGTGTCTTATCTTGTACTTTTTTGAGTGCAAAAACAAAAAGAGGAAGAAAAACAAACTATGTGGATGAAACCAAACAACGTAAACAAATTAAAAATATCAATGTAAAGGGAGATAAGTTAATAATTAGTTTTAAATTGTTTTAATATACAAGGTGTGGTTGCATCCTCATAGTTTGTTTGTCTTCCTCTACTTGTTTTTACACTAAAAAAAGTATCAATAAGACTACAGTGAACCCTCGCTACTTTGCGGTTCGATCATCGCGGATTCACGACTTTATTACATGTGTAGTATATTATAAGAGAAATACATCGCAGATCTTCTGAAAATTTTAAAATAGTTGAAATATAATGAATGTGCATTGTTTCCTAATACATGACGAATCAGCTCCCAATTTCTGTAACCTAGCCTATGATTGGTATTATGACCCGACCCGCAACAGCTTCTAAATACTGTAAACAAGGTGTTCCTAATTTGTGGATTTTCAGCTATTACGGCCAGTTTAGACACAATACCGTGTTGATAAGTTGTAGCGATAAGTATAATAGTATCGATAAGATCGTATCGATATTATGCTCATTTTAGAAATCTACGCAATTTCTAAATTGCTTGCAAGCAATTCCATCCCCACTAACCCGTAACCCTTAACCTCTAACTGTAACACTTCTCGCTTGTTGTTGAAGCTTTGCGCGTTTTACCACATACTTCACGTCTTCCACGTAATTTGCAAAATGAGTGCAACAATGATAAGCATCCCTATAAAAAATTGCATTGTAAAGAAAAACATAACACTATACATTCAAAAAGGAACATGCATAACCCTCCATGGATGGTGCATGCTGGTAAACAACACTAACTAGGACAGTATGGAAAACATCAATAACTCACATCAATATGTTTTGTACCAGTGTGAGATCTGCATCCAGCTTACAGTTTATCATCACTTCTACATTCTATCTGGATGCAATTCAGCATCTAAAAACAATGTGAGCAAGATCTGCAACATTTACCTCACATGCATCAGATTTAAACCTGCAGCCCTTAGAAGTAGAACTAATCCTGCTCTTCACAACAACAATAGAATCACCAGAAGCAGGGAGAACAGATTGTTTTTGTGATTCTCTGCTGTTATAGCAGCGTGGTATTATTGTGTAGGTTCTGGTGTTGTTAGGTTTTAGTTACCATGCCGACGCAGAAGACTGTGAAGAGCAGAAACCAGGGCAGATCGGTGCAGCTCCGGTCCTCCAGTGGTCTCCATTCTCTCTTTGTCCTCTGAAACACACACACACACACACACACACACACATGCATTGTGAGGATGAAGCTGGGCCTGCAGCACTTAGCCCTGCCTAATGATCAGCTTTCTGTAATCAAACCCAGTTTCTCTTCACTAGCTAGGCATGGAGTTCACCAGCAGCTCGGCCCGGTAACCTGGTGCTTCCTTTCAGAGATAATTGGATTATTTGCAGCCTGTAATCCCGGGCCTCTCTTCTATTCCAATCACTTTCACGGTTAAATATATAAACACAACCTGGTGAAGGACAAAGATGAGGACGGTATCGAGTCAAACTGGGTCTGAATGAACAGAACCAGGCTGTATTTACCTCCGAGCTACCGCAGCATCCCATTGCAGTCAGGGTGGAGGTGCTCGGAGCTTCACGGAGCTTCAACTCAGCAGCAGCGGGGAGAAGAAAAGATGGACGCTGTCCCGCAGGCCGAGCCCGGAGCGGAGACGGTCCTACCGGTCACACTAAGTCCTCCAGTCCGTTTAGCATTGTACCGTCACAACCAACTCCTCTTACTGTCCGAATGTGGGATTAACTGCCAAGGATTTGTCCGCCACACTTCCTGGTGGGCCGTCAGGTGCAGCGGCCATTCATCTCATTGCGCACGCGCAATTCAACACAAAGCCGAAAAGAAGCTGAACAATAGAGATGCGCTGTAGTACTGATTCTGACCACTGAGTGGGAGTGAATAGAACGTGGCGCTGTTTTTCTACTGTCGATAAAAATAATCATTTTGGACAAAACAAAATAAAATCCTTTCAATGTTGACAACTTGTCACAATATGTCACACCTAATCTTGATTTTTTTTTTTTTTTTTTTTAAAAGCATAAAACATGTGCTTTGCAACACGCTGAACCAGTCCTAAATATCTCCAAATAAATCTTCATCACTAGAAGAATGATGATTGTTTTCCGTTCCGTCATCTTCCGCTTGTTCCGGGGTCGGGTCGCGGGGGCAACAGCCTCAAACGGGCAGCCCAGGCCTCTCTCACCCCGTCTGCATCCTCTAGCTCACCTGGAAGGATCCCAAGTCGTTCCCCGGCCAGCTGTGAGACAGTCTCTCCAGCGGGTCTGCCCCTTGGTCTCCTCCCGTTGGGACGTGCCCGAAACACCTCGCCTGCAAGGCGCTCGGGGAGCATTCTGACCAGATGCCCAAACCACCCCATCTGGCTCCTCTCGACCTGGAGGAGGAGCGTCTCGACACCGAGCTCTCCCGGAAAAGCTCCTCACCCGATCTCTGAGTGAGAGCCCAGCCGCCCTGCAGAGGAAGCTCATTTCGGCCGCTTGTACCCGCGATCTCATTCTTTCGGTCACCACCCACAGCTGGTGACCATAGGTGACGGTTGGAACATAGATCAACTTGTAAATCGAGAGCTTTGCTTTTCGGCTCAGCTCTCTCTTTACCACAACGGACCGATGCAGCGTCCTAGTTATTGCTGATGCCGCACCGATCCGCCTGTCGATCTCCCGCTCCATCCTTCCTTCTGAAAATATGAAAACACGACCTTACAGGCATCTGAGCAAAAAGAATCAAAACCAGGTCATTAGATTGTAGTGTTTCCATGGTGACAGCACCAAGTTATTTAATCTCTCTGAAAACAGAGAATGGTTTAACTCCATAGAACTACTGAAAACAACAATAACTACATGTGAAGCTGTTTTTACGACACAGCTGGGTCAATGCTATTCTGTTGTCATTTTGTTCTGAAATGTGTTCCAACTGTAAGAATAGACTGTAATGCTTTTCTGCTGAAAGTATAACCTGTAATGCCAAAATACTTGTAAACAAAAAGTTGAAAAAGCTGGACATAGCTAAAATACTGACTAAAAAGCTTTAGAGAGCAGGAAAGCTTGACGATGCTTAATGTAGTTTGATACAATTTAATGAGGCTTAATATAGCTTAAAGTAGCATAATGTTGTTTTCTGTAATTTACAGTCACTTAATATAGCTTGATGTTGCTTAATATAGCATAACATAGCTTACTGTTGCTTATTACAGTTTAATGTAGCTTAATGTAGCTTAATATATCTTACTGTAACTAATACAGCTTTATGTAGCTTAATACTGCTTAATGTAGCTCAATGTAGTTTAATAAAAGCTTATTGTAGCTTAATTGTAACTTAATGTAGTTTAATGCAGCCTAATAAAGCTAAAGTTAGCTGAAAAGCTAAAAAGCACCCGAATAAGCAAAAAACATAAAGCCACGTATGCCTTTAAAATGCGGTAAAATAACCCCGGTCATGGCTCTGTGCCACGTTGGTTAGCTTTACCAGCTAGCTTCCAAATGCTGCATTATCTCTAAAACGTAAACGCTGATTAAATTCTTTAGACATTAAACCACGTCGAGAACAGGTATTGTTCCTGTTCAAGGACATGTTTTTTTACAAAGTACAAATGCTTTCTTAATGTCTGTGCATTTTTCAGACCTAATTGAAATTATCTAAAATACGTAAACAAGCATTTAGCTGCAACCTCATTATGTTTTAAAAACAGCTAGCTTTTTTAATGAAGAAGGGAGTAAAACTCTACACAGCTTAACGTATAAGGGTATAAGGGTGTTGTCTGAGAGAACACCAATCACACACACACACACACACTCACTCACATGACTCCGTTTAAACCATCTAATTTAACTAACCTTGCTATTCTCAGTACTCACTATTTAGACACACATTGTCATTTATGCACACAGGTTCCTTCATTATACAATGGAGAGAAACTTTCTGCTGAGTTTTAAGAAGTCAAAAATACATCTTTACGCAAACCACAAAATTTACTCAAATTTCAGGTCAGCCAGTAGCTATCAATGACAACAAAACAGTATTATGTGATCAGATCATGCTGATGCAAGTGTAGGACTTGTGAAATAGACATTGCGAAGAAGGTTTTATACGAAGTATTTGGAATTGTGACAAACTATGAGAGAATTCAGTGTTTCTTTGGGTAAAACTGACAAGAAAGAGGTAAAATTTTCAGCGTTTCCATGGTAAAAAATTAAAAATGAGACTTGCATCTAATTTCAGCATCAAAAAGTAGGTGCAAGTCTTTGTGTTGTTTGTTTGTGCTCAAAGGTTTGTTTGAGTGTGCATGTCAGAGTTCATGTACAGTGAAGTATGACCTGTGACTATCTCAGAGCTGCTAGTCTGGTCTTTGTCACTATATCAACACAGAACCCAGTGTTTTCAGTCTCCACCAGTCACCATGTACACTTCACGCATACTCACACAAAGCAGTGGAGTGGATTAACAGTAGTTGTTTGTACAATGAAGGAAACAAACTTTCTGCCAAGGTGAAAGTAAAAAGTGTACAGGAAACTGTTACAGAAGAAAGTTCATGCTGAAAGTCAAGAGAATGCAGTATGAGATAAAAGGCTAGCGATTACTTCTCTCTCTGAGGATAAATGGCCAGAGAGAAGTATATTAAATAACTGCATTATTGAGTTTTTAAAAAACCCTCCTTACTGGCTGATTCACCATGAAGACCCTTTTACATATCTGTTTTCCTTTCAAGTACCTGCACCTCACTGGTTCCAGAGTTTTTTCATTTTCATGTTACGCTCATCAACATCTCAAATGGTGCAAATTAGTGTTATTTTGCTTGTGATGTTCATTCACAAACTAATGCTAGAGTTTTGAGAAATTTTACAAATCAGCCGGTTGACCAATGGATTCCTTGATCACTTTGTCTCAAGCAATGAAGTCTTCCATGGGTACTTCCTTCCCATGGAGAAAACTTTGAGGAGTTTTCTCTATGGGAAGAGAAAACTCCCTATACCCATACTGTACTCCCCTTACCGATGGATTCTTGGTAAGAATCCATTTAATTTGGATTCTTACCAAAATAAATGTTTTCAAGCTTCAATAGGACACAGTCACTCTGATTTAACTGTAAATCCTCAAGTAAATAGTTTCAGTTTTTTTTTTAACCCATTCAGTTGAGCTATAAACCCTAGTTTATATTATTATAGATAAAGAATCATTCAGCTAAGGGCAGGGTACGCCTTGTACTAGTTGGTAACTCTATTGCAGGATGCAATACAACTAAAAACAAAAAAAAAAAAACACTGCCAAAGTAGATTACATTTTGTTGTACATATCAAATTTGAGTTGCCGAATGATATGATGTGAATGAGTCATTAACACTTTGGCATCTCTTAAATGTAAACTGTACCTTCATCTGGTTACTAAATCTTACAAATACATCATCGCCAACTAAGTCGCCACACTTTTTTTTTTTTACAAAGAGGATATTTAGTAAATAGTCAAACAAACGATTTTGATGAACCTACGTTATCCATTTTGTACCTTTTTCTGAAGATTTCTTTAAAAATAAAAGTCATTAAAAACAAAGTGTGCTTGTCGAGACAGTGGCCAAAAAGACATTTTCTGAATATTGCTTTTGTTCCTGAGTTTAGCAAAATCATTTTCACGAGTATATTTTTCTTTGTTGCATGTTAATGAGACAGAATGCAGCCATCTGAGCTCTTCTCCCACTCATATTAATCATTGCGTTGACAGAACAACTGTTTTATTTCACACACCTCCTGGTTGTGCTGCATCTCTTAAAAGTCTAATCAGTCAAAACAGAGATGCTTCTTGATATTATTAACAGCTACAGGCTATAAAACAAATATGAGACATCTACATATAAAATTATTTGAGTCTGGTCCAGAAGATTCTTTTTTCTTGGACCCATGTGTCTTTAACAAAAACTGGCCTCACCTTTTTAAATTGGATTTTATCATAATGTTTTTACTGACATGACCTTTATTACAGGTTTTCAAAACCAATTTCTTAAAAATTGACTGATTAACAAATATTTGAAGATTGTTAGCTTTTGTTCAACTAATTTTATGGCTCAAATTCTCAAAAAAGGGGCTTCAATATGTACTCCTCAAGAGCCAAAACCCAGGAATTTTCTAAAATATTCAACCAAGAGTTATCCAAAGAGTATTTTTTTAAATTAAATAAGAACAGTAACACATAAAGTAACTCTCATTTTGTGACTTTAAGATCTGGGCAAAACAATTTGACTGTCTCAATTATTTTCTAGTTCATCCAAAACACAGCAATCATTGCGTTTTTCTTTTTTTTGTTTTAAAAGACACCACATTTCACTCACCCCTTAATTGGAGCATGGAAACATATATTTAATGTTTTTATGGGAGTAGAATTTATTGTAATATTTTCATACATTCTCAAGTTATGGTAATATTTCTCAGGTCTTCATGTGGATTTCACAGAGACATCTAATCTTTAGTTCTCGTTCCTATGTTTTTGAGGAAGGCCATTTTTTTTTTTTTTGATGGGGGGAGGCGGGGAGGGATTGCAGGCAGTGATTTTTATGGAAAGTTTATATTGCTGAAGATTGTCTCGTAATGCATTTTGACAGAATCAACTTTCCTCACTCAATTCTGATCAACAAATCCCCATGATCATTAAGCATCTCTCATTATAATGGCTTTGAGGCCACTTTTATTAAAAAAAAAAAAAAAAAGCAGTTTGATTGGGCGCAAAGTGATGCTTAACAAATCTTATGACCATTAAAAACAACAAGGTAGATTCAATTCTATAAAAGCTGAAATTTGCACTGGGATGGCTGAAGCTCCTAGGGACACCATCTTCCAAAAGCAGGTTTCAAATCTGACTAATTGTGAGATTATCTGAAACTGAGGGGTAAAATGAATAAATTATTTCCCCAGTTTGTTCAAGGTTCATTCTCTGGACAACAAGGTGGACCTACGATGTGTGGCGGACCCACAGCAACAAGGAAATTTGCAGTTTCAGTCTGGCGGAAATTTAGCTACAGTATATACCAAATATAGATTTATTCTTCCAAAAAAGGTCCTAGGTTAAAGAGGGGGCCAAGAAAATCTTGACATACTGTAGATCAGCTAACTTAAGAACAGTCTCTTCCCAACAGCTTTACCAAAACTGTACTGTTACAGATCAAAATAGTAATTATTTTTTTTGAAAAATAACAAAATCTTTGTAATAGTTAATCCATGTCCAGTGGTCTGATTAATAAAACGTTTAAGAATGTTTTTGTTACACATGGAATTGTAGTAAGTGAATTAACCTCAAATTTTCTGGAAGTGACATACCATGTGAGTTTCTGGTGGTCACTATTTAATTTGAAAATATAAATTTAGAAACTGTTCATTTTTAGAACAGAACAAGTCGACCACAAAAATGGACCCTAACAGAAGTTTGGAAGCACAACACAGAGCATAACAACAAGCTTCATCTGCTTAAATAGTCCAAGTGTAGTTTGGAAAGTTTCTGACCATTCTTTAGAGATGAAAAATACAAAAATCAACAGGAAAAGAGCGTATTAATTATCCAGACCCTCAAAAAGTTCTCTTCATTATGAAAATTGAAAATGAAGTACTAGAAAATTACCAGAATCACAAAATACTTAAAGTATGTATAATACTCTGGTCATGACTGAGTTTTTTATAAAATGTAATTGTACTTGTTGTGACACAATCCGTAGTTCTAATAGATTTTTTAAAACAGTCTCAAAAGAATGGCAGTATCCGAATATAAAAAAACCCCTGAATCTTCACCTTTCGCCTGAGCAGAGCCTGTTGATGAGAGCTGTAGGAGAGATGTTTTGGATCCATGTTGCTGCCACTTTCCCAGGGTTCCTGGTATTTTCTGGTGAGTTCAGCAGAGTCCTGCTGAGTCCAGCAGAGTCTTGGTGCTGCTAGAAAGACTTAAAGACATCAGTGATGTGGGTCTGACCAGATTGTAGAGGACAGAGAAGCTTTTGTCTTATTGTTGACTGTTGTACCAGGCTGAACACTGAGAGTGTGTGTATGTGTGTGTGTCTAAATGCGTATGTGTGTAAATCTGTGTGTGCGTGCGTTCACATGTGTGGTATATGTTTTTGTTCCTGTGAATGAATGGGAATTATTTTAACTGTATGTCGAATAAATACTTTTTCACTCAGTGGACTTATTCTCCTTTTTCAGATGGTTATGATCAGAATCAAATTCTGGCATTCAACACCAAACTTGATGTGGCTTGTTATGTGTAAAAGAAGACTGAAGATCTGAATTTTACTCAGAAGATCCAGTCTCTTCAAGCATACATTATTTAATGAGATGCTTTCAGATTCTAATTTTCTTCAGTGAAGCATCCCCCTTCAAGATGAGACTGTGTTTTTTTTTACAAGCTAATGTCAGAAATGCACATTTAAGATATGAAAATTGGTATTATTGAGATTATAAAGCCAGACAGAGCCTGAGTCCGACTGGTGACCTGTTCGAGGTGTGCCCTGCCTCTCATCTGTAACCAGCCAGGATCAGCTCCAGCACTCTCCGCAACCCTGATAGAGATACGCAGTTCCAAAGATGCATCAATGCATGAATAATATCAGACAGAATTTTAAACTGGCAAGCAAAATTCAGTTCTTCGCTCTGGCCACTAGAGACTAGTCTAGGATCTACTCCTGGAATCCTGTAAAACAATTCCCAAAACAGATGACGTTTTCTCTGTAAATTCGATGACCATCTTTAAAATAGTAATGCTTAGGCTGTTGCACTTGTGACTTGACAAAGTACAATTGGAGGACAGTGATACAGTACTCTTAATGACAAATCAAGAATAAAAAAGGTTTAAATCCTCTTTTGTAAACACAAGCTGCTTCTAAAAATATGTGTAAGCTAAAATTTGAAATAAAACAAGTATGAAACACAGAGCATTTGGTTACCAGGGCTATACAGTAAAATTAGTCGGTTCGACTAATTTTTTGGTACAGAATTAAAACAAAATGCTGAAACATTTGCCCAATTTTTGTGTTTTTATTAAACCAACTATTTGTTTTAGCATTATAGAATTGGGAAAATAATAGATGCTATGTGCTTATTGGTAATAAGTTGAATAGAATATTTTCAAACAAGCAACAACTATATTAAATGTTTAAAGGCTTCTGTTTAAAGGCTTCTACACACCCAGTGGTTGCCATCAAAGGAGCTCAAGTGTCTACATTTAGCGGCCAATCTATATCCGTTTTGTACAGTTCTAACAAAATGCTGGACTCGGTCATGCCAGAGGTCTTGAAATTGAAGGCCTGGTATGCAGAATAAGGCTATGCCATTAACGCAACACTCATCACAGTCGGCCGTGGTTAAAGAAAAAAAACCCTTTACACAAAAGACAGGTTCAGATGGAAAATAACAAGCAGATTTATTAGATTGATAAAAAGTCCAAATAAAGAAGACAAACCAGAGAAACTAGGCAGGTTCTAATGTAGGAGCTGGAGCCAAAGTTCAAGCATGATAAACGACGATCTGGCGAAGAGTGTGTCAAAAACTGTTCCATTTATGCTGCAGCAGATGAGTAGATTAGTTTCAGGCGTGACTAGTTGCACACACACAGACAAGAGGGAGGGGGGGGAAACAGGACACAGAGGGGGAACAGTCTACTCTCCTGACATGAGGTTCCAAGGTGTAATTATTAGCACTTTAAATAAATAAATGAATTACTCTATTCATCCCTCACCGGGGAAATTTGTGTGCTGCACTCCTTACACCACAGCAGGCTGCCCTTCGACGGCGCCAATGGTGGGAGAAGCGGGGGGTTAGGTGTCTTCTCCAAGGACCCTAGACGGTGGTCTCAGCGGGAATCAAATCCGCGACCTTTCGGTCCGCGGGCGAGTACTCTAGCGCTGTAGACTCTGAATTCAAATTTTGGTGGAACCTGACTGCATGTGGGGCCTAGAATTGTTATTGTGCATTTCAAAAGAATTTCGGTTTTGCTTTGTGGCGGTCATGATGTTCGCTTCACATGCTAAAGGTCATTGGTTCGAAACCGAGCAGAAACAGTTTCCCTATCTCATGGGCCATTTGATGATGTGCTGCACGCATTACAGAAATTTCAAATGAGCCTGGGATGTGGTCTAACGGAATTTTAGGCACTGTCCATGTTTGCAAATATCCAAACAGGCTACCAAAACATAAGGACAATAGAAGTTTAGTGAGAAAAAGCTGACGTCAAGCGAGAACATAAAGATTCTATCACCATCACGGAGATTGGGATGTGGAGGTTCCATGCTGTAATGGTTAGCACTTTGGACTCTAAATCCAATGAGCCGAGTTCAAATCTCGGTGGAACCTGGCCATAAGTGATCCCCATATTTGACATTGTGTTATCAAAAGAATTTTGCTTCGTGGCGGTCATGACGATCGCTTGACATGCAAAAAGTCGTCTGTTTGAAAGCGAGCGGAAACAGTTTCGTTATATGAGGGACAATATTGGTGATGTCCAGCACGCGTTAGAGAAATTTCAAATGATCCAAGTGTGGCCAGCTGCACCAGTCTAACGGAAAGTTAGCCACTGTTCATGTTTGCAGTAATTCAAATCTGCAACGGAAACGTAGGGGGAATGGACTAAACGTTTAGTGAGAACAAATTGTGCGTAGAGCATGGAGATGACTGTGCGTTTTGCCATTGCTTTCGAGGGAGGTAAAAACGGGCTGTAACTCTTAGTTAGAAATAAGACCCAGCAATTTCAATTGTAGCAACCATTTTCCGACGCGGCAAAGTTAATGCGCGTCAACGAGCTGGCCACCGGGATCGTGTTTGAATGCCCCTTACAAGTTGGGTTTTGAGGTCAGGATGGCCGAGCGGTCCAAGGCGCTACGTTCAGGCCGTAGTCTCCTGCCGGAGGCGTGGGTTCGAATCCCACTTCTGACAAAATGTAATTAAGCTTCCAGACTGGTCATTCTTTTTGGCACCATTTGAGTTTGTCTTCTTCATTGCTGAGACTGCCACTGTTACGGTTCCTTTCACGGAGCCAAGTTCGCAACAGTTTCCGTAGTGTAGTCGTTATCACGTTCACTTCACACGCGAAAGGTCCTCGGCTCGAAACCGAGTGGAAACAGTTTCCTTACCTCGCGGGCTGTTTTGATGAACTGCTGCACGCATTGCAGAAATCGCGAGCCATCCTAGTGAGCCCAGACGGAACAAACTTATGAGTATTTTCATACAGACTGCTCTTTTATTCCGCCGGTGCTGCTGTGTTGCAAAGAACTGCAGCTACCGCCAACGCTCGCGCTCTCGTCGGTACAATCCTGTTCTTTCGCCCGGAAACTACCGAAGGCCGTTGATTCATGTGGAGTCTCCTTGTTGTGAACTTTGGTTCTATCACCATCACGGAGATTGGGATGTGAAGGTTCCATGGTGTAATGGTTAGCACTTTGGACTCTGAATCCAATGATCCGAGTTCAAATCTCGGTGGAACCTGGCCGTAAGTGATCCCCATATTTGACATTGTGTTATCAAAAGAATTTTGCTTCGTGGTGGTCATGACGATCGCTTGACATGCAAAAAGTCGTCTGTTTGAAAGCGAGCGGAAACAGTTTCGTTATATGAGGGACAATATCGGTGATGTCCAGCACGCGTTAGACAAATTTCAAATGATCCAAGTGTGGCCAGCTGCACCAGTCTAACGGAAAGTTAGCCACTGTTCATGTTTGCAGTAATTCAAATCTGCAAGGGAAACGTAGGGGGAATGGACTAAACGTTTAGTGAGAACAAATTGTGCAACCCGCTTGCGTAGAGCATGGAGATGATTGTGCGTTTTGCCATTGCTTTCGAGAGAGGTAGAAACGGGCTGTAACTCTTAGTTAGAAATAAGACCCAGCAATTTCAATTGTAGCAACCATTTTCAGACGCGGCAAAGTTAATGCGCGTCAACGAGCTGGCCACCGGGATCGTGTTTGAATGCACCTTACAAGTTGGGTTTTGAGGTCAGGATGGCCGAGCGGTCTAAGGCGCTACGTTCAGGTCGTAATCTCCTGCCGGGGGCGTGGGTTCGAATCCCACTTCTGACAAAATGTAATTAAGCTTCCAGACTGGTCATTCTTTTTGGCACCATTTGAGTTTGTCTTCTTCATTGCTGAGACTGCCACTGTTACGGTTTCTTTCACGGAGCCAAGTTCGCAACAGTTTCCGTAGTGTAGTGGTTATCACGTTCGCTTCACACGCGAAAGGTCCTCGGCTCGAAACCGAGCGGAAACAGTTTCCTTACCTCGCGGGCTGTTTTGATGAACTGCTGCACGCATTGCAGAAATCGCGAGCCATCCTAGTGAGCCCAGACGGAACAAACTTATGAGTATTTTCATACAGACTGCTCTTTTATTCCGCCGGTGCTGCTGTGTTGCAAAGAACTGCAGCTATCGCCAACGCTCGCGCTCTCGTCGGTACAATCCCGTTCTTTCGCCCGGAAACTACCGAAAGCCGTTGATTCATGTGGAGTCTCCTTGTTGTGAACTTTGGTTCTATCACCATCACGGAGATTGGGATGTGAAGGTTCCATGGTGTAATGGTTAGCACTTTGGACTCTGAATCCAATGATCCGAGTTCAAATCTCGGTGGAACCTGGCCGTAAGTGATCCCCATATTTGACATTGTGTTATCAAAAGAATTTTGCTTCGTGGCGGTCATGACGATCGCTTGACATGCAAAAAGTCGTCTGTTTGAAAGCGAGCGGAAACAGTTTCGTTATATGAGGCACAATATCGGTGATGTCCAGCACGCGTTAGAGAAATTTCAAATGATCCAAGTGTGGCCAGCTGCACCAGTCTAACGGAAAGTTAGCCACTGTTCATGTTTGCAGTAATTCAAATCTGCAACGGAAACGTAGGGGGAATGGACTAAACGTTTAGTGAGAACAAATTGTGCGTAGAGCATGGAGATGACTGTGCGTTTTGCCATTGCTTTCGAGGGAGGTAGAAACGGGCTGTAACTCTTAGTTAGAAATAAGACCCAGCAATTTCAATTGTAGCAACCATTTTCAGACGCGGCAAAGTTAATGCGCGTCAACGAGCTGGCCACCGGGATCGTGTTTGAATGCACCTTACAAGTTGGGTTTTGAGGTCAGGATGGCCGAGCGGTCTAAGGCGCTACGTTCAGGTCGTAGTCTCCTGCCGGAGGCGTGGGTTCGAATCCCACTTCTGACAAAATGTAATTAAGCTTCCAGACTGGTCATTCTTTTTGGCACCATTTGAGTTTGTCTTCTTCATTGCTGAGACTGCCACTGTTACGGTTCCTTTCACGGAGCCAAGTTCGCAACAGTTTCCGTAGTGTAGTGGTTATCACGTTCGCTTCACACGCGAAAGGTCCTCGGCTCGAAACCGAGCGGAAACAGTTTCCTTACCTCCCGGGCTGTTTTGATGAACTGCTGTACGCATTGCAGAAATCGCGAGCAATCCTAGTGAGCCCAGACGGAACAAACTGTGCCCCCGCTTGCGTAGAGCATGGAGATGACTGCGTGTTTTGCCATTGCTTTCGAGGGAGGTAGAAACGGGCTGTAACTCTTAGTTAGAAATAAGACCCGGCAATTTCAATTGTAGCAACCATTTTCAGACGCGGCAAAGTTAATGCGCGTCAACGAGCTGGCCACCGGGATCGTGTTTGAATGCACCTTACAAGTTGGGTTTTGAGGTCAGGATGGCCGAGCGGTCTAAGGCGCTACGTTCAGGTCGTAGTCTCCTGCCGGAGGCGTGGGTTCGAATCCCACTTCTGACAAAATGTAATTAAGCTTCCAGACTGGTCATTCTTTTTGGCACCATTTGAGTTTGTCTTCTTCATTGCTGAGACTGCCACTGTTACGGTTCCTTTCACGGAGCCAAGTTCGCAACAGTTTCCGTAGTGTAGTGGTTATCACGTTCGCTTCACACGCGAAAGGTCCTCGGCTCAAAACCGAGCGGAAACAGTTTCCTTACCTCGCGGGCTGTTTTGATGAACTGCTGCACGCATTGCAGAAATCGCGAGCCATCCTAGTGAGCCCAGACGGAACAAACTTATGAGTATTTTCATACAGACTGCTCTTTTATTCCGCCGGTGCTGCTGCGTTGCAAAGAACTGCAGCTACCGCCAACGCTCGCGCTCTCGTCGGTACAATCCTGTTCTTTCTTCCGGAAACTACCGAAAGCCGTTGATTCATGTGGAGTCTCCTTGTTGTGAACTTTGGTTCTATCACCATCACGGGGATTGGGATGTGGAGGTTCCTTGGTGTAATGGTTAGCACTTTGGACTCTGAATCCAATGATTTGAGTTCAAATCTCGGTGGAACCTGGCCGTAAGTGATCCCCATATTTGACATTGTGTTATCAAAAGAATTTTGCTTCGTGGCGGTCATGACGATCGCTTGACATGCAAAAAGTCGTCTGTTTGAAAGCGAGCGGAAACAGTTTCGTTATATGAGGGACAATATCGGTGATGTCCAGCACGCGTTAGAGAAATTTCAAATGATCCAAGTGGGGCCAGCTGCACCAGTCTAACGGAAAGTTAGCCACTGTTCATGTTTGCAGTAATTCAATTCTGCAACGGAAACGTAGGGGGAATGGACTAAACGTTTAGTGAGAACAAATTGTGCCCCCGCTTGCGTAGAGCATGGAGATGACTGCGCGTTTTGCCATTGCTTTCGAGGGAGGTAGAAACGGGCTGTAACTCTTAGTTAGAAATAAGACCCAGCAATTTCAATTGTAGCAACCATTTTCAGACGCGGCAAAGTTAATGCGCGTCAACGAGCTGGCCACCGGGATCGTGTTTGAATGCACCTTACAAGTTGGGTTTTGAGGTCAGGATGGCCGAGCGGTCTAAGGCGCTACGTTCAGGTCGTAGTCTCCTGCCGGAGGCGTGGGTTCGAATCCCACTTCTGACAAAATGTAATTAAGCTTCCAGACTGGTCATTCTTTTTGGCACCATTTGAGTTTGTCTTCTTCATTGCTGAGACTGCCACTGTTACGGTTCCTTTCACGGAGCCAAGTTCGCAACAGTTTCCGTAGTGTAGTGGTTATCACGTTCGCTTCACACGCGAAAGGTCCTCGGCTCGAAACCGAGCGGAAACAGTTTCCTTACCTCCAGGGCTGTTTTGATGAACTGCTGTACGCATTGCAGAAATCGCGAGCAATCCTAGTGAGCCCAGACGGAACAAACTGTGCCCCCGCTTGCGTAGAGCATGGAGATGACTGCGTGTTTTGCCATTGCTTTCGAGGGAGGTAGAAACGGGCTGTAACTCTTAGTTAGAAATAAGACCCGGCAATTTCAATTGTAGCAACCATTTTCAGACGCGGCAAAGTTAATGCGCGTCAACGAGCTGGCCACCGGGATCGTGTTTGAATGCACCTTACAAGTTGGGTTTTGAGGTCAGGATGGCCGAGCGGTCTAAGGCGCTACGTTCAGGTCGTAGTCTCCTGCCGGAGGCGTGGGTTCGAATCCCACTTCTGACAAAATGTAATTAAGCTTCCAGACTGGTCATTCTTTTTGGCACCATTTGAGTTTGTCTTCTTCATTGCTGAGACTGCCACTGTTACGGTTCCTTTCACTGAGCCAAGTTCGCAACAGTTTCCGTAGTGTAGTGGTTATCACGTTCGCTTCACACGAGAAAGGTCCTCGGCTCGAAACCGAGCGGAAACAGTTTCCTTACCTCGCGGGCTGTTTTGATGAACTGCTGCACGCATTGCAGAAATTGCGAGCCATCCTAGTGAGCACAGACGGAACAAACTTATGAGTATTTTCATACAGACTGCTCTTTTATTCCGCCGGTGCTGCTGCGTTGCAAAGAACTGCGGCTACCGCCAACGCTCGCGCTCTCGTCGGTACAATCCTGTTCTTTCGCCCGGAAACTACCGAAAGCCGTTGATTCATGTGGAGTCTCCTTGTTGTGAACTTTGGTTCTATCACCATCACGGAGATTGGGATGTGGAGGTTCCTTGGTGTAATGGTGAGCACTTTGGACTCTGAATCCAATGATCCGAGTTCAAATCTCGGTGGAACCTGGCCGTAAGTGATCCCCATATTTGACATTGTGTTATCAAAAGAATTTTGCTTCGTGGCGGTCATGACGATCGCTTGACATGCAAAAAGTCGTCTGTTTGAAAGCGAGCGGAAACAGTTTCGTTATATGAGGGACAATATCGGTGATGTCCAGCACGCGTTAGAGAAATTTCAAATGATCCAAGTGGGGCCAGCTGCACCAGTCTAACGGAAAGTTAGCCACTGTTCATGTTTGCAGTAATTCAAATCTGCAACGGAAACGTAGGGGGAATGGACTAAACGTTTAGTGAGAACAAATTGTGCCCCCGCTTGCGTAGAGCATGGAGATGACTGCGCGTTTTGCCATTGCTTTCGAGGGAGGTAGAAACGGGCTGTATCTCTTAGTTAGAAATAAGACCCAGCAATTTCAATTGTAGCAACCATTTCCAGACGCGGCAAAGTTAATGCGCGTCAACGAGCTGGCCACCGGGATCGTGTATGAATGCACCTTATAAGTTGGGTTTTGAGGTCAGGATGGCCGAGCGATCTAAGGCGCTACGTTCAGGTCGTAGTCTTCTGCCGGAGGCGTGGGTTCGAATCCTACTTCTGACAAAATGTAATTAAGCTTCCAGACTGGTCATTCTTTTTGGCACCATTTGAGTTTGTCTTCTTCATTGCTGAGACTGCCACTGTTACGGTTCCTTTCACTGAGCCAAGTTTGCAGCAGTTTCCGTAGTGTAGTGGTTATCACGTTCGCTTCACACGCGAAAGGTCCTCGGCTCGAAACCGAGCGGAAACAGTTTCCTTACTTCAAGGGCTGTTTTGATGAACTGCTGCACGCATTGCAGAAATCGCGAGCCTTCCTAGTGAGCCCAGACGGAACAAACTTATGAGTATTTTCATACAGAATGCTCCTTTATTCCGCCGGTGCTGCTGTATTGCAAAGAACTGCAGCTACCGCCAACGCTCGCGCTCTCGTCGGTACAATCCTGTTCTTTCGCCCGGAAACTACCGAAAGCCGTTGATTCATGTGGAGTCTCCTTGTTGTGAACTTTGGTTCTATCACCATCACGGAGATTGGGATGTGGAGGTTCCATGGTGTGATGGTTAGCACTTTGGACTCTGAATCCAATGATCCGAGTTCAAATCTCGGTGGAACCTGGCCGTAAGTGATCCCCATATTTGACATTGTGTTATCAAAAGAATTTTGCTTCGTGGCCGTCATGACTATCGCTTGACATGCAAAAAGTCGTCTGTTTGAAAGCGAGCGGAAACAGTATCGTTATATGAGGGACAATATTGGTGATGTCCAGCACGCGTTAGAGAAATTTCAAATGATCCAAGTGTAGCCAGCTGCACCAGTCTAACGGAAAGTTAGCCACTGTTCATGTTTGCAGTAATTCAAATCTGCAACGGAAACGTAGGGGGAATGGACTAAACGTTTAGTGAGAACAAATTGTGCCCCCGCTTGCGTAGAGCATGGAGATGACTGCGCGTTTTGCCATTGCTTTCGAGGAAGGTAGAAACGGGCTGTAACTCTTAGTTAGAAATAAGACCCAGCAATTTCAATTGTAGCAACCGTTTTCAGACGCGGCAAAGTTAATGCGCGTCAACGAGCTGGCCACCGGGATCGTGTATGAATGCACCTTACAAGTTGGGTTATGAGGTCAGGATGGCCGAGCGGTCTAAGGCGCTACGTTCAGGTCGTAGTCTCCTGCCGGAGGCGTGGGTTCGAATCCCACTTCTGACAAAATGTAATTAAGCTTCCAGACTGGTCATTCTTTTTGGCACCATTTGAGTTTGTCTTCTTCATTGCTGAGACTGCCACTGTTACAGTTCCTTTCACGGAGCCAAGTTTGCAACAGTTTCCGTAGTGTAGTGGTTATCACGTTCGCTTCACACGCGAAAGGTCCTCGCCTCGAAACCGAGCGGAAACAGTTTCCTTACCTCGCGGGCTGTTTTGATGAACTGCTGCACGCATTGCAGAAATCGCGAGCCATCCTAGTGAGCCCAGACGGAACAAACTTATAAGTATTTTCATACAGACTGCTCTTTTATTCCGCCGGTGCTGCTGTGTTGCAAAGAGCTGCAGCTACCGCCAACGCTCGCGCTCTCGTCGGTACAATCCTGTTCTTTCGCCCGGAAACTACCGAAAGCCGTTGATTCATGTGGAGTCTCCTTGTTGTGAACTTTGGTTCTATCACCATCACGGAGATTGGGATGTGGAGGTTCCATGGTGTGATGGTTAGCACTTTGGACTCTGAATCCAATGTTCCGAGTTCAAAACTCGGTGGAACCTGGCCGTAAGTGATCCCCATATTTGACATTGTGTTATCAAAAGAATTTTGCTTGGTGGCGGTCATGACGATCGCTTAACATGCAAAAAGTCGTCTGTTTGAAAGCGAGCGGAAACAGTTTCATTATATGAGGGACAATATTGGTGATGTCCAGCACGCGTTAGAGAAATTTCAAATGATCCATATGTAGCCAGCTGCACAAGTCTAACGGAAAGTTAGCCACTGTTCATGTTTGCAGTAATTCAAATCTGCAACGGAAACGTAGGGGGAATGGACTAAACGTTTAGTGAGAACAAATTGTGCCCCCGCTTGCGTAGAGCATGGAGATGACTGCGCGTTTTGCCATTGCTTTCGAGGGAGGTAGAAACGGGCTGTAACTCTTAGTTAGAAATAAGACCCAGCAATTTCAATTGTAGCAACCATTTTCAGACGCGGCAAAGTTAATGCGCGTCAACGAGCTGGCCACCGGGATCGTGTTTGAATGCACCTTACAAGTTGGGTTTTGAGGTCAGGATGGCCGAGCGGTCTAAGGCGCTACGTTCAGGTCGTAGTCTCCTGCCGGAGGCGTGGGTTCGAATCCTACTTCTGACAAAATGTAATTAAGCTTCCAGACTGGTCATTCTTTTTGGCACCATTTGAGTTTGTCTTCTTCATTGCTGAGACTGCCACTGTTACGGTTCCTTTCACGGAGCCAAGTTTGCAGCAGTTTCCGTAGTGTAGTGGTTATCACGTTCGCTTCACACGCGAAAGGTCCTCGGCTCGAAACCGAGCGGAAACAGTTTCCTTACCTCACGGGCTGTTTTGATGAACTGCTGCACGCATTGCAGAAATCGCGAGCCTTCTTAGTGAGCCCAGACGGCACAAACTTATGAGTATTTTCATACAGACTGCTCTTTTATTCCGCCGGTGCTGCTGTGTTGCAAAGAACTGCAGCTACCGCCAACGCTCGTGCTCTCGTCGGTACAATCCTGTTCTTTCGCCCGGAAACTACCGAAAGCCGTTGATTCATGTGGAGTCTCCTTGTTGTGAACTTTGGTTCTATCACCATCACGGAGATTGGGATGTGGAGGTTCCATGGTGTGATGGTTATCACTTTGGACTCTGAATCCAAAGATTCGAGTTCAAATCTCGGTGGAACCTGGCCGTAAGTGATCCCCATATTTGACATTGTGTTATCAAAAGAATTTTGCTTCGTGGCCGTCATGACGATCGCTTGACATGCAAAAAGTCGTCTGTTTGAAAGCGAGCGGAAACAGTTTCGTTATATGAGGGACAATATTGGTGATATCCATCACGCGTTAGAGAAATTTCAAATGATCCAAGTGTAGCCAGCTCCACCAGTCTAACGGAAAGTTAGCCACTGTTCATGTTTGCAGTAATTCAAATCTGCAACGGAAACGTAGGGGGAATGGACTAAACGTTTAGTGAGAACAAATTGTGCCCCCGCTTGCGTAGAGCATGGAGATGACTGCGCGTTTTGCCATTGCTTTCGAGGGAGGTAGAAACGGGCTGTAACTCTTAGTTAGAAATAAGACCCAGCAATTTCAATTGTAGCAACCATTTTCAGACGCGGCAAAGTTAATGCGCGTCAACGAGCTGGCCACCGGGATCGTGTTTGAATGCACCTTACAAGCTGGGTTTTGAGGTCAGGATGGCCGAGCGGTCTAAGGCGCTACGTTCAGGTCGTAGTCTCCTGCCGGAGGCGTGGGTTCGAATCCTACTTCTGACAAAATGTAATTAAGCTTCCAGACTGGTCATTCTTTTTGGCACCATTTGAGTTTGTCTTCTTCATTGCTGAGACTGCCACTGTTACGGTTCCTTTCACGGAGCCAAGTTTGCAGCAGTTTCCGTAGTGTAGTGGTTATCACGTTCGCTTCACACGCGAAAGGTCCTCGGCTCGAAACCGAGCGGAAACAGTTTCCTTACCTCACGGGCTGTTTTGATGAACTGCTGCACGCATTGCAGAAATCGCGAGCCTTCCTAGTGAGCCCAGACGGAACAAACTTATGAGTATTTTCATACAGACTGCTCTTTTATTCCGCCGGTGCTGCTGTGTTGCAAAGAACTGCAGCTACCGCCAACGCTCGCGCTCTCGTCGGTACAATCCTGTTCTTTCGCCCGGAAACTACCGAAAGCCGTTGATTCATGTGGAGTCTCCTTGTTGTGAACTTTGGTTCTATCACCATCACGGAGATTGGGATGTGGAGGTTCCATGGTGTGATGGTTAGCACTTTGGACTCTGAATCCAAAGATTCGAGTTCAAATCTCGGTGGAACCTGGCCGTAAGTGATCCCCATATTTGACATTGTGTTATCAAAAGAATTTTGCTTCGTGGCCGTCATGACCATCGCTTGACATGCAAAAAGTCGTCTGTTTGAAAGCGAGCGGAAACAGTTTCGTTATATGAGGGACAATATTGGTGATATCCATCACGCGTTAGAGAAATTTCAAATGATCCAAGTGTAGCCAGCTGCACCAGTCTAACGGAAAGTTAGCCACTGTTCATGTTTGCAGTAATTCAAATCTGCAACGGAAACGTAGGGGGAATGGACTAAACGTTTAGTGAGAACAAATTGTGCCCCCGCTTGCGTAGAGCATGGAGATGACTGCGCGTTTTGCCATTGCTTTCGAGGGAGTTAGAAACGGGCTGTAACTCTTAGTTAGAAATAAGACCCAGCAATTTCAATTGTAGCAACCATTTTCAGACGCGGCAAAGTTAATGCGCGTCAACGAGCTGGCCACCGGGATCGTGTTTGAATGCACCTTACAAGTTGGGTTTTGAGGTCAGGATGGCCGAGCGGTCTAAGGCGCTACGTTCAGGTCGTAGTCTCCTGCCGGAGGCGTGGGTTCGAATCCTACTTCTGACAAAATGTAATTAAGCTTCCAGACTGGTCATTCTTTTTGGCACCATTTGAGTTTGTCTTCTTCATTGCTGAGACTGCCACTGTTACGGTTCCTTTCACGGAGCCAAGTTTGCAGCAGTTTCCGTAGTGTAGTGGTTATCACAT
Organism: Neostethus bicornis; assembly: GCA_902685375.1. Lineage (NCBI taxonomy): Eukaryota > Metazoa > Chordata > Actinopteri > Atheriniformes > Phallostethidae > Neostethus > Neostethus bicornis. Next base: position 3,142,940 of record CACRXE010000076.1, on the reverse strand, counting down.
TCGCTTCACACGCGAAAGGTCCTCGCCTCGAAACCGAGCGGAAACAGTTTCCTTACCTCACGGGCTGTTTTGATGAACTGCTGCACGCATTGCAGAAATCGCGAGCCTTCCTAGTGAGCCCAGACGGAAAAAACTTATGAGTATTTTCATACAGACTGCTCTTTTATTCCGCCGGTGCTGCTGTGTTGCAAAGAACTGCAGCTACCGCCAACGCTCGCGCTCTTGTCGGTACAATCCTGTTCTTTCGCCCGGAAACTACCGAAAGCCGTTGATTCATGTGGAGTCTCCTTGTTGTGAACTTTGGTTCTATCACCATCACGGAGATTAGGATGTGGAGGTTCAATGGTGTAATGTTTAGCACTTTGGACTCTGAATCCAATGATCCGAGTTCAAATTTCGGTGGAACCTGGCCGTAAGTGATCCCCATATTTGACATTGTGTTATCAAAAGAATTTTGCTTCGTGGCGGTCATGACGATCGCTTGACATGCAAAAAGTCGTCTGTTTGAAAGCGAGCGGAAACAGTTTCGTTATATGAGGGACAATATCGGTGATGTCCAGCACGCGTTAGAGAAATTTCAAATGATCCAAGTGTGGCCAGCTGCACCAGTCTAACGGAAAGTTAGCCACTGTTCATGTTTGCAGTAATTCAAATCTGCAACGGAAACGTAGGGGGAATGGACTAAACGTTTAGTGAGAACAAATTGTGCCCCCGCTTGCGTAGAGCATGGAGATGACTGCGCGTTTTGCCATTGCTTTCGAGGGAGGTAGAAACGGGCTGTAACTCTTAGTTAGAAATAAGACCCAGCAATTTCAATTGTAGCAACCATTTTCAGACGCGGCAAAGTTAATGCGCGTCAACGAGCTGGCCACCGGGATCGTGTTTGAATGCACCTTACTAGTTGGGTTTTGAGGTCAGGATGGCCGAGCGGTCTAAGGCGCTACGTTCAGGTCGTAGTCTCCTGCCGGAGGCGTGGGTTCGAATCCCACTTCTGACAAAATGTAATTAAGCTTCCAGACTGGTCATTCTTTTTGGCACCATTTGAGTTTGTCTTCTTCATTGCTGAGACTGCCACCGTTACGGTTCCTTTCACGGAGCCAAGTTCGCAACAGTTTCCGTAGTGTAGTGGTTATCACGTTCGCTTCACACGCGAAAGGTCCTCGGCTCGAAACCGAGCGGTAACAGTTTCCTTACCTCGCGGGCTGTTTTGATGAACTGCTGCACGCATTGCAGAAATCGCGAGCCATCCTAGTGAGCCCAGACGGAACAAACTTATGAGTATTTTCATACAGACTGCTCTTTTATTCCGCCGGTGCTGCTGTGTTGCAAAGAACTGCAGCTACCGCCAACGCTCGCGCTCTCGTCGGTACAATCCTGTTCTTTCGCCCGGAAACTACCGAAAGCCGTTGATTCATGTGGAGTCTCCTTGTTGTGAACTTTGGTTCTATCACCATCACGGAGATTGGGATGTGGAGGTTCCATGGTGTAATGGTTAGCACTTTGGACTCTGAATCCAATGATCCGAGTTCAAATCTCGGTGGAACCTGGCCGTAAGTGATCCCCATATTTGACATTGTGTTATCAAAAGAATTTTGCTTCGTGGCGGTCATGACGATCGCTTGACATGCAAAAAGTCGTCTGTTTGAAAGCGAGCGGAAACAGTTTCGTTATATGAGGGACAATATCGGTGATGTCCAGCACGCGTTAGAGAAATTTCAAATGATCCAAGTGTGGCCAGCTGCACCAGTCTAACGGAAAGTTAGCCACTGTTCATGTTTGCAGTAATTCAAATCTGCAACGGAAACGTAGGGGGAATGGACTAAACGTTTAGTGAGAACAAATTGTGCCCCCGCTTGCGTAGAGCATGGAGATGACTGCGCGTTTTGCCATTGCTTTCGAGGGAGGTAGAAACGGGCTGTAACTCTTAGTTAGAAATAAGACCCAGCAATTTCAATTGTAGCAACCATTTTCAGACGCGGCAAAGTTAATGCGCGTCAACGAGCTGGCCACCGGGATCGTGTTTGAATGCACCTTACTAGTTGGGTTTTGAGGTCAGGATGGCCGAGCGGTCTAAGGCGCTACGTTCAGGTCGTAGTCTCCTGCCGGAGGCGTGGGTTCGAATCCCACTTCTGACAAAATGTAATTAAGCTTCCAGACTGGTCATTCTTTTTGGCACCATTTGAGTTTGTCTTCTTCATTGCTGAGACTGCCACCGTTACGGTTCCTTTCACGGAGCCAAGTTCGCAACAGTTTCCGTAGTGTAGTGGTTATCACGTTCGCTTCACACGCGAAAGGTCCTCGGCTCGAAAACGAGCGGAAACAGTTTCCTTACCTCGCGGGCTGTTTTGATGAACTGCTGCACGCATTGCAGAAATCGCGAGCCCACCTAGTGAGCCCAGACGGAACAAACTTATGAGTATTTTCATACAGACTGCTCTTTTATTCCGCCGGTGCTGCTGTGTTGCAAAGAACTGCAGCTACCGCCAACGCTCGCGCTCTCGTCGGTACAATCCTGTTTTTTCGCCCGGAAACTACCGAAAGCCGTTGATTCATGTGGAGTCTCCTTGTTGTGAACTTTGGTTCTATCACCATCACGGAGATTGGGATGTGGAGGTTCCATGGTGTAATGGTTAGCACTTTGGACTCTGAATCCAATGATCCGAATTCAAATCTCGGTGGAACCTGGCCGTAAGTGATCCCCATATTTGATATTGTGTTATCAAAAGAATTTTGCTTCGTGGCGGTCATGACGATCGCTTGACATGCAAAAAGTCGTCTGTTTGAAAGCGAGCGGAAACAGTTTCGTTATATGAGGGACAATATCGGTGATGTCCAGCACGCGTTAGAGAAATTTCAAATGATCCAAGTGTGGCCAGCTGCACCAGTCTAACGGAAAGTTAGCCACTGTTCATGTTTGCAGTAATTCAAATCTGCAACGGAAACGTAGGGGGAATGGACTAAACGTTTAGTGAGAACAAATTGTGCACCCGCTTGCGTAGAGCATGGAGATGACTGTGCGTTTTGCCATTGCTTTCGAGGGAGGTAGAAACGGGCTGTAACTCTTAGTTAGAAATAAGACCCAGCAATTTCAATTGTAGCAACCATTTTCAGACGCGGCAAAGTTAATGCGCGTCAACGAGCTGGCCACCGGGATCGTGTTTGAATGCACCTTACAAGTTGGGTTTTGAGGTCAGGATGGCCGAGCGGTCTAAGGCGCTACGTTCAGGTCGTAGTCTCCTGCCGGAGGCGTGGGTTCGAATCCCACTTCTGACAAAATGTAATTAAGCTTCCAGACTGGTCATTCTTTTTGGCACCATTTGAGTTTGTCTTCTTCATTGCTGAGACTGCCACTGTTACGGTTCCTTTCACAGAGCCAAGTTCGCAACAGTTTCCGTAGTGTAGTGGTTATCACGTTCGCTTCACACGCGAAAGGTCCTCGGCTCGAAACCGAGCGGTAACAGTTTCCTTACCTCGCGGGCTGTTTTGATGAACTGCTGCACGCATTGCAGAAATCGCGAGCCATCCTAGTGAGCCCAGACGGAACAAACTTATGAGTATTTTCATACAGACTGCTCTTTTATTCCGCCGGTGCTGCTGTGTTGCAAAGAACTGCAGCTACCGCCAACGCTCGCGCTCTCGTCGGTACAATCCTGTTCTTTCGCCCGGAAACTACCGAAAGCCGTTGATTCATGTGGAGTCTCCTTGTTGTGAACTTTGGTTCTATCACCATCACGGAGATTGGGATGTGGAGGTTCCATGGTGTAATGGTTAGCACTTTGGACTCTGAATCCAATGATCCGAGTTCAAATCTCGGTGGAACCTGGCCGTAAGTGATCCCCATATTTGACATTGTGTTATCAAAAGAATTTTGCTTCGTGGCGGTCATGACGATCGCTTGACATGCAAAAAGTCGTCTGTTTGAAAGCGAGCGGAAACAGTTTCGTTATATGAGGGACAATATCGGTGATGTCCAGCACGCGTTAGAGAAATTTCAAATGATCCAAGTGTGGCCAGCTGCACCAGTCTAACGGAAAGTTAGCCACTGTTCATGTTTGCAGTAATTCAAATCTGCAACGGAAACGTAGGGGGAATGGACTAAACGTTTAGTGAGAACAAATTGTGCCCCCGCTTGCGTAGAGCATGGAGATGACTGTGCGTTTTGCCATTGCTTTCGGGGGAGGAAGAAACGGGCTGTAACTCTTAGTTAGAAATAAGACCCAGCAATTTCAGTTGTAGCAACCATTTTCAGACGCGGCAAAGTTAATGCGCGTCAACGAGCTGGCCACCGGGATCGTGTTTGAATGCACCTTACAAGTTGGGTTTTGAGGTCAGGATGGCCGAGCGGTCTAAGGCGCTACGTTCAGGTCGTAGTCTCCTGCCGGAGGCGTGGGTTCGAATCCCACTTCTGACAAAATGTAATTAAGCTTCCAGACTGGTCATTCTTTTTGGCACCATTTGAGTTTGTCTTCTTCATTGCTGAGACTGCCACTGTTACGGTTCCTTTCACGGAGCCAAGTTCGCAACAGTTTCCGTAGTGTAGTGGTTATCACGTTCGCTTCACACGCGAAAGGTCCTCGGCTCGAAACCGAGCGGAAACAGTTTCCTTACCTCGCGGGCTGTTTTGATGAACTGCTGCACGCATTGCAGAAATCGCGAGCCTTCCTAGTGAGCTCAGACGGAACAAACTTATGAGTATTTTCATACAGACTGCTCTTTTATTCCGCCGGTGCTGCTGTGTTGCAAAGAACTGCAGCTACCGCCAACGCTCGCGCTCTCGTCGGTACAATCCTGTTCTTTCGCCCGGAAACTACCGAAAGCCTTTGATTCATGTGGAGTCTCCTTGTTGTGAACTTTGGTTCTATCACCATCACGGAGATTGGGATGTGGAGGTTCCATGGTGTAATGGTTAGCACTTTGGACTCTGAATCCAATGATCCGAGTTCAAATCTCGGTGGAACCTGGCCGTAAGTGATCTCCATATTTGACATTGTGTTATCAAAAGAATTTTGCTTCGTGGCGGTCATGACGATCGCTTGACATGCAAAAAGTCGTCTGTTTGAAAGCGAGCGGAAACAGTTTCGTTATATGAGGGACAATATTGGTGATGTCCAGCACGCGTTAGAGAAATTTCAAATGATCCAAATGTGGCCAGCATCACCAGTCTAATGGAAAGTTAGCCACTGTTCATGTTTGCAGTAATTCAAATCTGCAACGGAAACGTAGGGGGAATGGACTAAATGTTTAGTGAGAACAAATTGTGCGTAGAGCATGGAGACGACTGTGCGTTTTGCCATTGCTTTCGAGGGAGGTAGAAACGGGCTGTAACTCTTAGTTAGAAATAAGACCCAGCAATTTCAATTGTAGCAACCATTTTCAGACGCGGCAAAGTTAATGCGCGTCAACGAGCTGGCCACCGGGATCGTGTTTGAATGCACCTTACAAGTTGGGTTTTGAGGTCAGGATGGCCGAGCGGTCTAAGGCGCTACGTTCAGGTCGTAGTCTCCTGCCGGAGGCGTGGGTTCGAATCCCACTCCTAAAAAAAAAAAAATGTAATTAAGCTTCCAGACTGGTAATTCTTTTTGGCACCATTTGAGTTTGTCTTCTTCATTGCTGAGACTGCCACTGTTACGGTTCCTTTCACGGAGCCAAGTTCGCAACAGTTTCCGTAGTGTAATGGTTATCACGTTCGCTTCACACGCGAAAGGTCCTCGGCTCGAAACCGAGCGGAAACAGTTTCCTTACCTTGCGGGCTGTTTTGATGAACTGCTGCACGCATTGCAGAAATCGCGAGCCTTCCTAGTGAGCTCAGACGGAACAAACTTATGAGTATTTTCATACAGACTGCTCTTTTATTCCGCCGGTGCTGCTGTGTTGCAAAGAACTGCAGCTACCGCCAACGCTCGCGCTCTCGTCGGTACAATCCTGTTCTTTCGCCCGGAAACTACCGAAAGCCTTTGATTCATGTGGAGTCTCCTTGTTGTGAACTTTGGTTCTATCACCATCACGGAGATTGGGATGTGGAGGTTCCATGGTGTAATGGTTAGCACTTTGGACTCTGAATCCAATGATCCGAGTTCAAATCTCGGTGGAACCTGGCCGTAAGTGATCTCCATATTTGACATTGTGTTATCAAAAGAATTTTGCTTCGTGGCGGTCATGACGATCGCTTGACATGCAAAAAGTCGTCTGTTTGAAAGCGAGCGGAAACAGTTTCGTTATATGAGGGACAATATCGGTGATGTCCAGCACGCGTTAGAGAAATTTCAAATGATCCAAATGTGGCCAGCTGCACCAGTCTAACGGAAAGTTAGCCACTGTTCATGTTTGCAGTAATTCAAATCTGCAACGGAAACGTAGGGGGAATGGACTAAACGTTTAGTGAGAACAAATTGTGCGTAGAGCATGGAGATGACTGTGCGTTTTGCCATTGCTTTCGAGGGAGGTAGAAACGGGCTGTAACTCTTAGTTAGAAATAAGACCCAGCAATTTCAATTGTAGCAACCATTTTCAGACGCGGCAAAGTTAATGCGCGTCAACGAGCTGGCCACCGGGATCGTGTTTGAATGCACCTTACAAGTTGGGTTTTGAGGTCAGGATGGCCGAGCGGTCTAAGGCGCTACGTTCAGGTCGTAGTCTCCTGCCGGAGGCGTGGGTTCGAATCCCACTTCTGACAAAATGTAATTAAACTTCCAGACTGGTCATTCTTTTTGGCACCATTTGAGTTTGTCTTCTTCATTGCTGAGACTGCCACTGTTACGGTTCCTTTCACGGAGCCAAGTTCGCAACAGTTTCCGTAGTGTAGTGGTTATCACGTTCGCTTCACACGCGAAAGGTCCTCGGCTCGAAACCGAGCGGAAACAGTTTCCTTACCTTGCGGGCTGTTTTGATGAACTGCTGCACGCATTGCAGAAATCGCGAGCCTTCCTAGTGAGCTCAGACGGAACAAACTTATGAGTATTTTCATACAGACTGCTCTTTTATTCCGCCGGTGCTGCTGTGTTGCAAAGAACTGCAGCTACCGCCAACGCTCGCGCTCTTCGTCGGTACAATCCTGTTCTTTCGCCCGGAAACTACCGAAAGCCGTTGATTCATGTCGAGTCTCCTTGTTGTGAACTTTGGTTCTATCACCATCACGGAGATTGGGATGTGGAGGTTCCATGGTGTAATGGTTAGCACTTTGGACTCTGAATCCAATGATCCGAGTTCAAATCTCGGTGGAACCTGGCTGTAAGTGATCTCCATATTTGACATTGTGTTATCAAAAGAATTTTGCTTCGTGGCGGTCATGACCATCGCTTGACATGCAAAAAGTTGTCTGTTTGAAAGCAGGCGGAAACAGTTTCGTTATATGAGGGACAATATTGGTGATGTCCAGCACGCGTTAGAGAAATTTCAAATGATCCAAATGTGGCCAGCTGCACCAGTCTAATGGAAAGTTAGCCACTGTTCATGTTTGCAGTAATTCAAATCTGCAACGGAAACGTAGGGGGAATGGACTAAACGTTTAGTGAGAACAAATTGTGCGTAGAGCATGGAGATGACTGTGCGTTTTGCCATTGCTTTCGAGGGAGGTAGAAACGGGCTGTAACTCTTAGTTAGAAATAAGACCCAGCAATTTCAATTGTAGCAACCATTTTCAGACGCGGCAAAGTTAATGCGCGTCAACGAGCTGGCCACCGGGATCGTGTTTGAATGCACCTTACAAGTTGGGTTTTGAGGTCAGGATGGCCGAGCGGTCTAAGGCGCTACGTTCAGGTCGTAGTCTCCTGCCGGAGGCCTGGGTTCGAATCCCACTTCTGACAAAATGTAATTAAACTTCCAGACTGGTCATTCTTTTTGGCACCATTTGAGTTTGTCTTCTTCATTGCTGAGACTGCCACTGTTACGGTTCCTTTCACGGAGCCAAGTTCGCAACAGTTTCCGTAGTGTAGTGGTTATCACGTTCGCTTCACACGCGAAAGGTCCTCGGCTCGAAATCGAGCGGAAACAGTTTCCTTACCTCGCGGGCTGTTTTGATGAACTGCTGCACGCATTGCAGAAATCGCGAGCCTTCCTAGTGAGCCCAGACGGAACAAACTTATGAGTATTTTCATACAGACTGCTCTTTTATTCCGCCGGTGCTGCTGTGTTGCAAAGAACTGCAGCTACCGCCAACGCTCGCGCTCTCGTCGGTACAATCCTGTTCTTTCGCCCGGAAACTACCGAAAGCCGTTGATTCATGTGGAGTCTCCTTGTTGTGAACTTTGGTTCTATCACCATCACGGAGATTGGGATGTGGAGGTTCCATGGTGTAATGGTTAGCACTTTGGACTCTGAATCCAATGATCCGAGTTCAAATCTCGGTGGAACCTGGCCGTAAGTGATCTCCATATTTGACATTGTGTTATCAAAAGAATTTTGCTTCGTGGCGGTCATGACGATCGCTTGACATGCAAAAAGTCGTCTGTTTGAAAGCGAGCGGAAACAGTTTCGTTATATGAGGGACAATATCGGTGATGTCCAGCACGCGTTAGAGAAATTTCAAATGATCCAAATGTGGCCAGCTGCACCAGTCTAACGGAAAGTTAGCCACTGTTCATGTTTGCAGTAATTCAAATCTGCAACGGAAACGTAGGGGGAATGGACTAAACGTTTAGTGAGAACAAATTGTGCGTAGAGCATGGAGATGACTGTGCGTTTTGCCATTGCTTTCGAGGGAGGTAGAAACGGGCTGTAACTCTTAGTTAGAAATAAGACCCAGCAATTTCAATTGTAGCAACCATTTTCAGACGCGGCAAAGTTAATGCGCGTCAACGAGCTGGCCACCGGGATCGTGTTTGAATGCACCTTACAAGTTGGGTTTTGAGGTCAGGATGGCCGAGCGGTCTAAGGCGCTACGTTCAGGTCGTAGTCTCCTGCCGGAGGCGTGGGTTCGAATCCCACTTCTGACAAAATGTAATTAAGCTTCCGACTGGTCATTCTTTTTGGCACCATTTGAGTTTGTCTTCTTCATTGCTGAGACTGCCACTGTTACGGTTCCTTTCACGGAGCCAAGTTCGCAACAGTTTCCGTAGTGTAGTGGTTATCACGTTCGCTTCACACGCGAAAGGTCCTCGGCTCGAAACCGAGCGGAAACAGTTTCCTTACCTCGCGGGCTGTTTTGATGAACTGCTGCACGCATTGCAGAAATCGCGAGCCATCCTAGTGAGCCCAGACGGAACAAACTTATGAGTATTTTCATACAGACTGCTCTTTTATTCCGCCGGTGCTGCTGTGTTGCAAAGAACTGCAGCTACCGCCAACGCTCGCGCTCTCGTCGGTACAATCCTGTTCTTTCGCCCGGAAACTACCGAAATGCCGTTGATTCATGTGGAGTCTCCTTGTTGTGAACTTTGGTTCTATCACCATCACGGAGATTGGGATGTGGAGGTTCCATGGTGTAATGGTTAGCACTTTGGACTCTGAATCCAATGATCCTGAGTTCAAATCTCGGTGGAACCTGGCCGTAAGTGATCCCCATATTTGACATTGTGTTATCAAAAGAATTTTGCTTCGTGGCGGTCATGACGATCGCTTGACATGCAAAAAGTCGTCTGTTTGAAAGCGAGCGGAAACAGTTTCGTTATATGAGGGACAATATCGGTGATGTCCAGCACGCGTTAGAGAAATTTCAAATGATCCAAATGTGGCCAGCTGCACCAGTCTAACGGAAAGTTAGCCACTGTTCATGTTTGCAGTAATTCAAATCTGCAACGGAAACGTAGGGGGAATTGACTAAACGTTTAGTGAGAACAAATTGTGCGTAGAGCATGGAGATGACTGTGCGTTTTGCCATTGCTTTCGAGGGAGGTAGAAACGGGCTGTAACTCTTAGTTAGAAATAAGACCCAGCAATTTCAATTGTAGCAACCATTTTCAGACGCGGCAAAGTTAATGCGCGTCAACGAGCTGGCCACCGGGATCGTGTTTGAATGCACCTTACAAGTTGGGTTTTGAGGTCAGGATGGCCGAGCGGTCTAAGGCGCTACGTTCAGGTCGTAGTCTCCTGCCGGAGGCGTGGGTTCGAATCCCACTTCTGACAAAATGTAATTAAGCTTCCAGACTGGTCATTCTTTTTGGCACCATTTGAGTTTGTCTTCTTCATTGCTGAGACTGCCACTGTTACGGTTCCTTTCACGGAGCCAAGTTCGCAACAGTTTCCGTAGTGTAGTGGTTATCATGTTCGCTTCACACGCGAAAGGTCCTCGGCTCGAAACCGAGCGGAAACAGTTTCCTTACCTCGCGGGCTGTTTTGATGAACTGCTGCACGCATTGCAGAAATCGCGAGCCTTCCTAGTGAGCTCAGACGGAACAAACTTATGAGTATTTTAATACAGACTGCTCTTTTATTCCGCCGGTGCTGCTGTGTTGCAAAGAACTGCAGCTACCGCCAACGCTCGCGCTCTTGTCGGTACGATCCTGTTCTTTCGCCCGGAAACTACCGAAAGCCGTTGATTCATGTCGAGTCTCCTTGTTGTGAACTTTGGTTCTATCACCATCACGGAGATTGGGATGTGGAGATTCCATGGTGTAATGGTTAGCACTTTGGACTCTGAATCCAATGATCCGAGTTCAAATCTCGGTGGAACCTGGCCGTAAGTGATCCCCTTATTTGACATTGTGTTGTCAAAAGAATTTTGCTTCGTGGCGGTCATGACGATCGCTTGACATGCAAAAAGTCGTCTGTTTGAAAGCGAGCGGAAACAGTTTCGTTATATGAGGGACAATATTGGTGATGTCCAGCACGCGTTAGAGAAATTTCAAATGATCCAAATGTGGCCAGCTGCACCAGTCTAACGGAAAGTTAGCCACTGTTCATGTTTGCAGTAATTCAAATCTGCAACGGAAACGTAGGGGGAATGGACTAAACGTTTAGTGAGAACAAATTGTGCGTAGAGCATGGAGACGACTGTGCGTTTTGCCATTGCTTTCGAGGGAGGTAGAAACGGGCTGTAACTCTTAGTTAGAAATAAGACCCAGCAATTTCAATTGTAGCAACCATTTTCAGACGCGGCAAAGTTAATGCGCGTCAACGAGCTGGCCACCGGGATCGTGTTTGAATGCACCTTACAAGTTGGGTTTTGAGGTCAGGATGGCCGAGCGGTCTAAGGCGCTACGTTCAGGTCGTAGTCTCCTGCCGGAGGCGTGGGTTCGAATCCCACTTCTGACAAAATGTAATTAAGCTTCCAGACTGGTCATTCTTTTTGGCACCATTTGAGTTTGTCTTCTTCATTGCTGAGACTGCCACTGTTACGGTTCCTTTCACGGAGCCAAGTTCGCAACAGTTTCCGTAGTGTAGTGGTTATCACGTTCGCTTCACACGCGAAAGGTCCTCGGCTCGAAATCGAGCGGAAACAGTTTCCTTACCTCGCGGGCTGTTTTGATGAACTGCTGCACGCATTGCAGAAATCGCGAGCCTTCCTAGTGAGCCCAGACGGAACAAACTTATGAGTATTTTACATACAGACTGCTCTTTTATTCCGCCGGTGCTGCTGTGTTGCAAAGAACTGCAGCAGGATTGTACTCTCGTCGGTACAATTCTGTTCTTTCGCCCGGAAACTACCGAAATTCGTTGATTCATGTGGAGTCTCCTTGTTGTGAACTTTGGTTCTATCACCATCACGGTGATTGGGATGTGGAGGTTCCATGGTGTAATGGTTAGCACTTTGGACTCTGAATCCAATGATCTGAGTTCAAATCTCGGTGGAACCTGGCCGTAAGTGATCCCCATATTTGACATTGTGTTATCAAAAGAATTTTGCTTCGTGGCGGTCATGACGATCGCTTGACATGCAAAAAGTCGTCTGTTTGAAAGCGAGCGGAAACAGTTTCGTTATATGAGGGACAATATTGGTGATGTCCAGCACGCGTTAGAGAAATTTCAAATGATCCAAATGTGGCCAGCTGCACCAGTCTAACGGAAAGTTAGCCACTGTTCATGTTTGCAGTAATTCAAATCTGCAACGGAAACGTAGGGGGAATGGACTAAACGTTTAGTGAGAACAAATTGTGCGTAGAGCATGGAGATGACTGTGCGTTTTGCCATTGCTTTCGAGGGAGGTAGAAACGGGCTGTAACTCTTAGTTAGAAATAAGACCCAGCAATTTCAATTGTAGCAACCATTTTCAGACGCGGCAAAGTTAATGCGCGTCAACGAGCTGGCCACCGGGATCGTGTTTGAATGCACCTTACAAGTTGGGTTTTGAGGTCAGGATGGCCGAGCGGTCTAAGGCGCTACGTTCAGGTCGTAGTCTCCTGCCGGAGGCGTGGGTTCGAATCCCACTTCTGACAAAATGTAATTAAGCTTCCAGACTGGTCATTCTTTTTGGCACCATTTGAGTTTGTCTTCTTCATTGCTGAGACTGCCACTGTTACGGTTCCTTTCACGGAGCCAAGTTCGCAACAGTTTCCGTAGTGTAGTGGTTATCACGTTCGCTTCACACGCGAAAGGTCCTCGGCTCGAAACCGAGCGGAAACAGTTTCCTTACCTCGCGGGCTGTTTTGATGAACTGCTGCACGCATTGCAGAAATCGCGAGCCTTCCTAGTGAGCTCAGACGGAACAAACTTATGAGTATTTTCATACAGACTGCTCTTTTATTCCGCCGGTGCTGCTGTGTTGCAAAGAACTGCAGCTACCGCCAACGCTCGCGCTCTTGTCGGTACAATCCTGTTCTTTCGCCCGGAAACTACCGAAAGCCGTTGATTAATGTCGAGTCTCCTTGTTGTGAACTTTGGTTCTATCACCATCACGGAGATTGGGATGTGGAGGTTCCATGGTGTAATGGTTAGCACTTTGGACTCTGAATCCAATGATCCGAGTTCAAATCTCGGTGGAACCTGGCCGTAAGTGATCTCCATATTTGACATTGTGTTATCAAAAGAATTTTGCTTCGTGGCGGTCATGACCATCGCTTGACATGCAAAAAGTTGTCTGTTTGAAAGCGAGCGGAAACAGTTTCGTTATATGAGGGACAATATTGGTGATGTCCAGCACGCGTTAGAGAAATTTCAAATGATCCAAATGTGGCCAGCTGCACCAGTCTAACGGAAAGTTAGCCACTGTTCATGTTTGCAGTAATTCAAATCTGCAACGGAAACGTAGGGGGAATGGACTAAACGTTTAGTGAGAACAAATTGTGCGTAGAGCATGGAGATGACTGTGCGTTTTGCCATTGCTTTCGAGGGAGGTAGAAACGGGCTGTAACTCTTAGTTAGAAATAAGACCCAGCAATTTCAATTGTAGCAACCATTTTCAGACGCGGCAAAGTTAATGCGCGTCAACGAGCTGGCCACCGGGATCGTGTTTGAATGCACCTTACAAGTTGGGTTTTGAGGTCAGGATGGCCGAGCGGTCTAAGGCGCTACGTTCAGGTCGTAGTCTCCTGCCGGAGGCGTGGGTTCGAATCCCACTTCTGACAAAATGTAATTAAACTTCCAGACTGGTCATTCTTTTTGGCACCATTTGAGTTTGTCTTCTTCATTGCTGAGACTGCCACTGTTACGGTTCCTTTCACGGAGCCAAGTTCGCAACAGTTTCCGTAGTGTAGTGGTTATCACGTTCGCTTCACACGCGAAAGGTCCTCGGCTCGAAACCGAGCGGAAACAGTTTCCTTACCTCGCGGGCTGTTTTGATGAACTGCTGCACGCATTGCAGAAATCGCGAGCCTTCCTAGTGAGCTCAGACGGAACAAACTTATGAGTATTTTCATACAGACTGCTCTTTTATTCCGCCGGTGCTGCTGTGTTGCAAAGAACTGCAGCTACCGCCAACGCTCGCGCTCTCGTCGGTACAATCCTGTTCTTTCGCCCGGAAACTACCGAAAGCCGTTGATTCATGTGGAGTCTCCTTGTTGTGAACTTTGGTTCTATCACCATCACGGAGATTGGGATGTGGAGGTTCCATGGTGTAATGGTTAGCACTTTGGACTCTGAATCCAATGATCCGAGTTCAAATCTCGGTGGAACCTGGCCGTAAGTGATCTCCATATTTGACATTGTGTTATCAAAAGAATTTTGCTTCGTGGCGGTCATGACGATCGCTTGACATGCAAAAAGTCGTCTGTTTGAAAGCGAGCGGAAACAGTTTCGTTATATGAGGGACAATATTGGTGATGTCCAGCACGCGTTAGAGAAATTTCAAATGATCCAAATGTGGCCAGCATCACCAGTCTAATGGAAAGTTAGCCACTGTTCATGTTTGCAGTAATTCAAATCTGCAACGGAAACGTAGGGGGAATGGACTAAACGTTTAGTGAGAACAAATTGTGCCCCCGCTTGCGTAGAGCATGGAGATGACTGCGCGTTTTGCCATTGCTTTCGAGGGAGGTAGAAACGGGCTGTAACTCTTAGTTAGAAATAAGACCCAGCAATTTCAATTGTAGCAACCATTTTCAGACGCGGCAAAGTTAATGCGCGTCAACGAGCTGGCCACCGGGATCGTGTTTGAATGCACCTTACAAGTTGGGTTTTGAGGTCAGGATGGCCGAGCGGTCTAAGGCGCTACGTTCATGTTGTAGTCTCCTGTTGGAGGCGTGGGTTCGAATTCCACTTCTGACAAAATGTAATTAGGCTTCCAGATTGGTCATTCTTTTTGGCACCATTTGAGTTTGTCTTCTTCATTGCTGAGACTGCCACTGTTACGGTTCCTTTCACGGAGCCAAGTTCGCAACAGTTTCCGTAGTGTAGTGGTTATCACGTTCGCTTCACACGCGAAAGGTCCTCGGCTCGAAACCGAGCGGAAACAGTTTCCTTACCTTGCGGGCTGTTTTGATGAACTGCTGCACGCATTGCAGAAATCGCGAGCCTTCCTAGTGAGCTCAGACGGAACAAACTTATGAGTATTTTCATACAGACTGCTCTTTTATTCCGCCGGTGCTGCTGTGTTGCAAAGAACTGCAGCTACCGCCAACGCTCGCGCTCTTGTCGATACAATCCTGTTCTTTCGCCCGGAAACTACCGAAAGCCGTTGATTAATGTCGAGTCTCCTTGTTGTGAACTTTGGTTCTATCACCATCACGGAGATTGGGATGTGGAGGTTCCATGGTGTAATGGTTAGCACTTTGGACTCTGAATCCAATGATCCGAGTTCAAATCTCGGTGGAACCTGGCCGTAAGTGATCTCCATATTTGACATTGTGTTATCAAAAGAATTTTGCTTCGTGGCGGTCATGACCATCGCTTGACATGCAAAAAGTTGTCTGTTTGAAAGCGAGCGGAAACAGTTTCGTTATATGAGGGACAATATTGGTGATGTCCAGCACGCGTTAGAGAAATTTCAAATGATCCAAATGTGGCCAGCTGCACCAGTCTAACGGAAAGTTAGCCACTGTTCATGTTTGCAGTAATTCAAATCTGCAACGGAAACGTAGGGGGAATGGACTAAACGTTTAGTGAGAACAAATTGTGCGTAGAGCATGGAGATGACTGTGCGTTTTGCCATTGCTTTCGAGGGAGGTAGAAACGGGCTGTAACTCTTAGTTAGAAATAAGACCCAGCAATTTCAATTGTAGCAACCATTTTTAGACGCGGCAAAGTTAATGCGCGTCAACGAGCTGGCCACCGGGATCGTGTTTGAATGCACCTTACAAGTTGGGTTTTGAGGTCAGGATGGCCGAGTGGTCTAAGGCGCTACGTTCAGGTCGTAGTCTCCTGCCGGAGGCGTGGGTTCGAATCCCACTTCTGACAAAATGTAATTAAGCTTCCAGACTGGTCATTCTTTTTGGCACCATTTGAGTTTGTCTTCTTCATTGCTGAGACTGCCACTGTTACGGTTCCTTTCACGGAGCCAAGTTCGCAACAGTTTCCGTAGTGTAGTGGTTATCACGTTCGCTTCACACGCGAAAGGTCCTCGGCTCAAAACCGAGCGGAAACAGTTTCCTTACCTCGCGGGCTGTTTTGATGAACTGCTGCAAGCATTGCAGAAATCGCGAGCCTTCCTAGTGAGCCCAGACGGAACAAACTTATGAGTATTTACATACAGACTGCTCTTTTATTCCGCCGGTGCTGCTGTGTTGCAAAGAACTGCAGCTACCGCCAACGCTCGCGCTCTCGTCGGTACAATCCTGTTCTTTCGCCCGGAAACTACCGAAAGCCGTTGATTCATGTGGAGTCTCCTTGTTGTGAACTTTGGTTCTATCACCATCACGGAGATTGGGATGTGGAGGTTCCATGGTGTAATGGTTAGCACTTTGGACTCTGAATCCAATGATCCGAGTTCAAATCTCGGTGGAACCTGGCCGTAAGTGTTCCCCATATTTGACATTGTGTTATCAAAAGAATTTTGCTTCGTGGCCGTCATGACCGATCGCTTGACATGCAAAAAGTCGTCTGTTTGAAAGCGAGCGGAAACAGTTTCGTTATATGAGGGACAATATTGGTGATGTCCAGCACGCGTTAGAGAAATTTCAAATGATCCATGTGTAGCCAGCTGCACCAGTCTAACGGAAAGTTAGCCACTGTTCATGTTTGCAGTAATTCAAATCTGCAACGGAAACGTAGGGGGAATGGACTAAACGTTTAGTGAGAACAAATTGTGCCCCCGCTTGCGTAGAGCATGGAGATGACTGCGCGTTTTGCCATTGCTTTCGAGGAAGGTAGAAACGGGCTGTAACTCTTAGTTAGAAATAAGACCCAGCAATTTCAATTGTAGCAACCATTTTCAGACGCGGCAAAGTTAATGCGCGTCAACGAGCTGGCCACCGGGATCGTGTATGAATGCACCTTACAAGGTGGGTTATGAGGTCAGGATGGCCGAGCGGTCTAAGGCGCTACGTTCAGGTTGTAGTCTCCTGCCGGAGGCGTGGGTTCGAATCCCACTTCTGACAAAATGTAATTAAGCTTCCAGACTGGTCATTCTTTTTGGCACCATTTGAGTTTGTCTTCTTCATTGCTGAGACTGCCACTGTTACGGTTCCTTTCACGGAGCCAAGTTCGCAACAGTTTCCGTAGTGTAGTGGTTATCACGTTCGCTTCACACGCGAAAGGTCCTCGGCTCGAAACCGAGCGGAAACAGTTTCCTTACCTCGCGGGCTGTTTTGATGAACTGCTGCACGCATTGCAGAAATCGCGAGCCTTCCTAGTGAGCTCAGACGGAACAAACTTATGAGTATTTTCATACAGACTGCTCTTTTATTCCGCCGGTGCTGCTGTGTTGCAAAGAACTGCAGCTACCGCCAACGCTCGCGCTCTCGTCGGTACAATCCTGTTCTTTCGCCCGGAAACTACCGAAAGCCGTTGATTCATGTGGAGTCTCCTTGTTGTGAACTTTGGTTCTATCACCATCACGGAGATTGGGATGTGGAGGTTCCATGGTGTAATGGTTAGCACTTTGGACTCTGAATCCAATGATCCGAGTTCAAATCTCGGTGGAACCTGGCCGTAAGTGATCTCCCATATTTGACATTGTGTTATCAAAAGAATTTTGCTTCGTGGCGGTCATGACCATCGCTTGACATGCAAAAAGTCGTCTGTTTGAAAGCGAGCGGAAACAGTTTCGTTATATGAGGAACAATATCGGTGATGTCCAGCACGCGTTAGAGAAATTTCAAATGATCCAAATGTGGCCAGCTGCACCAGTCTAACGGAAAGTTAGCCACTGTTCATGTTTGCAGTAATTCAAATCTGCAACGGAAACGTAGGGGGAATGGACTAAACGTTTAGTGAGAACAAATTGTGCCCCCGCTTGCGTAGAGCATGGAGATGACTGCGCGTTTTGCCATTGCTTTCGAGGGAGGTAGAAACGGGCTGTAACTCTTAGTTAGAAATAAGACCCAGCAATTTCAATTGTAGCAACCATTTTCAGACGCGGCAAAGTTAATGCGCGTCAACGAGCTGGCCACCGGGATCGTGTTTGAATGCACCTTACAAGTTGGGTTTTGAGGTCAGGATGGCCGAGCGGTCTAAGGCGCTACGTTCAGGTTGTAGTCTCCTGTCGGAGGCGTGGGTTCGAATTCCACTTCTGACAAAATGTAATTAAGCTTCCAGACTGGTCATTCTTTTTGGCACCATTTGAGTTTGTCTTCTTCATTGCTGAGACTGCCACTGTTACGGTTCCTTTCACGGAGCCAAGTTCGCAACAGTTTCCGTAGTGTAGTGGTTATCACGTTCGCTTCACACGCGAAAGGTCCTCGGCTCGAAACCGAGCGGAAACAGTTTCCTTACCTCGCGGGCTGTTTTGATGAACTGCTGCACGCATTGCAGAAATCATGAGCCTTCCTAGTGAGCCCAGACGGAACAAACTTATGAGTATTTTCATACAGACTGCTCTTTTATTCCGCCGGTGCTGCTGTGTTGCAAAGAACTGCAGCTACCGCCAACGCTCGCGCTCTCGTCGGTACAATCCTGTTCTTTCGTCCGGAAACTACCGAAAGCCGTTGATACATGTGGAGTCTCCTTGTTGTGAACTTTGGTTCTATCACCATCACGGAGATTGGGATGTGGAGGTTCCATGGTGTAATGGTCAGCACTTTGGACTCTGAATCCAATGATCCGAGTTCAAATCTCGGTGGAACCTGGCCGTAAATGATCCCCATATTTGACATTGTGTTATCAAAAGAATTTTGCTTCGTGGCGGTCATGACGATCGCTTGACATGCAAAAAGTCGTCTGTTTGAAAGCGAGCGGAAACAGTTTCGTTATATGAGGAACAATATCGGTGATGTCCAGCACGCGTTAGAGAAATTTCAAATGATCCAAGTGTGGCCAGCTGCACCAGTCTAACGGAAAGTTAGCCACTGTTCATGTTTGCAGTAATTCAAATCTGCAACGGAAACGTAGGGGGAATGGACTAAACGTTTAGTGAGAACAAATTGTGCGTAGAGCATGGAGATGACTGTGCGTTTTGCCATTGCTTTCGAGGGAGGTAGAAACGGGCTGTAACTCTTAGTTAGAAATAAGACCCAGCAATTTCAATTGTAGCAACCATTTTCAGACGCGGCAAAGTTAATGCGCGTCAACGAGCTGGCCACCGGGATCGTGTTTGAATGCACCTTACAAGTTGGGTTTTGAGGTCAGGATGGCCGAGCGGTCTAAGGCGCTACGTTCAGGTCGTAGTCTCCTGCCGGAGGCGTGGGTTCGAATTCCACTTCTGACAAAATGTAATTAGGCTTCCAGATTGGTCATTCTTTTTGGCACCATTTGAGTTTGTCTTCTTCATTGCTGAGACTGCCACTGTTACGGTTCCTTTCACGGAGCCAAGTTCGCAACAGTTTCCGTAGTGTAGTGGTTATCACGTTCGCTTCACACGCGAAAGGTCCTCGGCTCGAAACCGAGCGGAAACAGTTTCCTTACCTCGCGGGCTGTTTTGATGAACTGCTGCACGCATTGCAGAAATCGCGAGCCTTCCTAGTGAGCTCAGACGGAACAAACTTATGAGTATTTTCATACAGACTGCTCTTTTATTCCGCTGGTGCTGCTGTGTTGCAAAGAACTACAGCTACCGCCAACGCTCGCGCTCTCGTCGGTACAATCCTGTTCTTTCGCCCGGAAACTACCGAAAGCCGTTGATTCATGTCGAGTCTCCTTGTTGTGAACTTTGGTTCTATCACCATCACGGAGATTGGGATGTGGAGGTTCCATGGTGTAATGGTTAGCACTTTGGACTCTGAATCCAATGATCCGAGTTCAAATCTCGGTGGAACCTGGCTGTAAGTGATCTCCATATTTGACATTGTGTTATCAAAAGAATTTTGCTTCGTGGCGGTCATGACGATCGCTTAACATGCAAAAAGTCGTCTGTTTGAAAGCGAGCGGAAACAGTTTCGTTATATGAGGGACAATATTGGTGATGTCCAGCAAGCGTTAGAGAAATTTCAAATGATCCATTTGTAGCCAGCTGCACAAGTCTAACGGAAAGTTAGCCACTGTTCATGTTTGCAGTAATTCAAATCTGCAACGGAAACGTAGGGGGAATGGACTAAACGTTTAGTGAGAACAAATTGTGCCCCCGCTTGCGTAGAGCATGGAGATGACTGCGCGTTTTGCCATTGCTTTCGAGGGAGGTAGAAACGGGCTGTAACTCTTAGTTAGAAATAAGACCCAGCAATTTCAATTGTAGCAACCATTTTCAGACGCGGCAAAGTTAATGCGCGTCAACGAGCTGGCCACCGGGATCGTGTTTGAATGCACCTTACAAGTTGGGTTTTGAGGTCAGGATGGCCGAGCGGTCTAAGGCGCTACGTTCAGGTTGTAGTCTCCTGCCGGAGGCGTGGGTTCGAATCCCACTTCTGACAAAATGTAATTAAACTTCCAGACTGGTCATTCTTTTTGGCACCATTTGAGTTTGTCTTCTTCATTGCTGAGACTGCCACTGTTACGGTTCCTTTCACGGAGCCAAGTTCGCAACAGTTTCCGTAGTGTAGTGGTTATCAACGTTCGCTTCACACGCGAAAGGTCCTCGGCTCGAAACCGAGCGGAAACAGTTTCCTTACCTCGCGGGCTGTTTTGATGAACTGCTGCACGCATTGCAGAAATCGCGAGCCTTCCTAATGAGCCCAGACGGAACAAACTTATGAGTATTTTCATACAGACTGCTCTTTTATTCCGCCGGTGCTGCTGTGTTGCAAAGAACTGCAGCTACCGCCAACGCTCGCGCTCTCGTCGGTACAATCCTGTTCTTTCGTCCGGAAACTACCGAAAGCCGTTGATACATGTGGAGTCTCCTTGTTGTGAACTTTGGTTCTATCACCATCACGGAGATTGGGATGTGGAGGTTCCATGGTGTAATGGTTAGCACTTTGGACTCTGAATCCAATGATCCGAGTTCAAATCTCGGTGGAACCTGGCCGTAAGTGATCTCCATATTTGACATTGTGTTATCAAAAGAATTTTGCTTCGTGGCGGTCATGACGATCGCTTAACATGCAAAAAGTCGTCTGTTTGAAAGCGAGCGGAAACAGTTTCGTTATATGAGGGACAATATTGGTGATGTCCAGCACGCGTTAGAGAAATTTCAAATGATCCATGTGTATCCAGCTGCACAAGTCTAACGGAAAGTTAGCCACTGTTCATGTTTGCAGTAATTCAAATCTGCAACGGAAACGTAGGGGGAATGGACTAAACGTTTAGTGAGAACAAATTGTGCCCCCGCTTGCGTAGAGCATGGAGATGACTGCGCGTTTTGCCATTGCTTTCGAGGGAGGTAGAAACGGGCTGTAACTCTTAGTTAGAAATAAGACCCAGCAATTTCAATTGTAGCAACCATTTTCAGACGCGGCAAAGTTAATGCGCGTCAACGAGCTGGCCACCGGGATCGTGTTTGAATGCACCTTACAAGTTGGGTTTTGAGGTCAGGATGGCCGAGCGGTCTAAGGCGCTACGTTCAGGTCGTAGTCTCCTGCCGGAGGCGTGGGTTTGAATCCTACTTCTGACAAAATGTAATTAAGCTTCCAGACTGGTCATTCTTTTTGGCACCATTTGAGTTTGTCTTCTTCATTGCTGAGACTGCCACTGTTACGGTTCCTTTCACGGAGCCAAGTTTGCAGCAGTTTCCGTAGTGTAGTGGTTATCACGTTCGCTTCACACGCGAAAGGTCCTCGGCTCGAAACCGAGCGGAAACAGTTTCCTTACCTCACGGGCCCGTTTTGATGAACTGCTGCACGCATTGCAGAAATCGCGAGCCTTCCTAGTGAGCCCAGACGAAACAAACTTATGAGTATTTTCATACAGACTGCTCTTTTATTCCGCCGGTGCTGCTGTGTTGCAAAGAACTGCAGCTACCGCCAACGCTCGCGCTCTCGTCGGTACAATCCTGTTCTTTCGCCCGGAAACTACCGAAAGCCGTTGATTCATGTGGAGTCTCCTTGTTGTGAACTTTGGTTCTATCACCATCACGGAGATTGGGATGTGGAGGTTCCATGGTGTGATGGTTAGCACTTTGGACTCTGAATCCAATGATCCGAGTTCAAATCTCGGAGGAACCTGGCCGTAAGTGTTCCCCATATTTGACATTGTGTTATCAAAAGAATTTTGCTTCGTGGCCGTCATGACCATCGCTTGACATGCAAAAAGTCGTCTGTTTGAAAGCGAGCGGAAACAGTTTCGTTATATGAGGGACAATATTGGTGATGTCCAGCACGCGTTAGAGAAATTTCAAATGATCCATGTGTAGCCAGCTGCACCAGTCTAACGGAAAGTTAGCCACTGTTCATGTTTGCAGTAATTCAAATCTGCAACGGAAACGTAGGGGGAATGGACTAAACGTTTAGTGAGAACAAATTGTGCCCCCGCTTGCGTAGAGCATGGAGATGACTGCGCGTTTTGCCATTGCTTTCGAGGAAGGTAGAAACGGGCTGTAACTCTTAGTTAGAAATAAGACCCAGCAATTTCAATTGTAGCAACCATTTTCAGACGCGGCAAAGTTAATGCGCGTCAACGAGCTGGCCACCGGGATCGTGTATGAATGCACCTTACAAGGTGGGTTATGAGGTCAGGATGGCCGAGCGGTCTAAGGCGCTACGTTCAGGTTGTAGTCTCCTGCCGGAGGCGTGGGTTCGAATCCCACTTCTGACAAAATGTAATTAAGCTTCCAGACTGGTCATTCTTTTTGGCACCATTTGAGTTTGTCTTCTTCATTGCTGAGACTGCCACTGTTACGGTTCCTTTCACGGAGCCAAGTTCGCAACAGTTTCCGTAGTGTAGTGGTTATCACGTTCGCTTCACACGCGAAAGGTCCTCGGCTCGAAACCGAGCGGAAACAGTTTCCTTACCTCGCGGGCTGTTTTGATGAACTGCTGCACGCATTGCAGAAATCATGAGCCTTCCTAGTGAGCCCAGACGGAACAAACTTATGAGTATTTTCATACAGACTGCTCTTTTATTCCGCCGGTGCTGCTGTGTTGCAAAGAACTGCAGCTACCGCCAACGCTCGCGCTCTCGTCGGTACAATCCTGTTCTTTCGTCCGGAAACTACCGAAAGCCGTTGATACATGTGGAGTCTCCTTGTTGTGAACTTTGGTTCTATCACCATCACGGAGATTGGGATGTGGAGGTTCCATGGTGTAATGGTCAGCACTTTGGACTCTGAATCCAATGATCCGAGTTCAAATCTCGGTGGAACCTGGCCGTGAATGATCCCCATATTTGACATTGTGTTATCAAAAGAATTTTGCTTCGTGGCGGTCATGACGATCGCTTGACATGCAAAAAGTCGTCTGTTTGAAAGCGAGCGGAAACAGTTTCGTTATATGAGGAACAATATCGGTGATGTCCAGCACGCGTTAGAGAAATTTCAAATGATCCAATGTGTAGCCAGCTGCACAAGTCTAACGGAAAGTTAGCCACTGTTCATGTTTGCAGTAATTCAAATCTGCAACGGAAACGTAGGGGGAATGGACTAAACGTTTAGTGAGAACAAATTGTGCCCCCGCTTGCGTAGAGCATGGAGATGACTGCGCGTTTTGCCATTGCTTTCGAGGGAGGTAGAAACGGGCTGTAACTCTTAGTTAGAAATAAGACCCAGCAATTTCAATTGTAGCAACCATTTTCAGACGCGGCAAAGTTAATGCGCGTCAACGAGCTGGCCACCGGGATCGTGTATGAATGCACCTTACAAGTTGGGTTATGAGGTCAGGATGGCCGAGCGGTCTAAGGCGCTACGTTCAGGTCGTAGTCTCCTGCCGGAGGCGTGGGTTCGAATCCCACTTCTGACAAAATGTAATTAAGCTTCCAGACTGGTCATTCTTTTTGGCACCATTTGAGTTTGTCTTCTTCATTGCTGAGACTGCCACTGTTACGGTTCCTTTCACGGAGCCAAGTTCGCAACAGTTTCCGTAGTGTAGTGGTTATCACGTTCGCTTCACACGCGAAAGGTCCTCGGCTCGAAACCGAGCGGAAACAGTTTCCTTACCTCGCGGGCTGTTTTGATGAACTGCTGCACGCATTGCAGAAATCGCGAGCCTTCCTAGTGAGCCCAGACGGAACAAACTTATGAGTATTTTCATACAGACTGCTCTTTTATTCCGCCGGTGCTGCTGTGTTGCAAAGAACTGCAGCTACCGCCAACGCTCGCGCTCTCGTCGGTACAATCCTGTTCTTTCGCCCGGAAACTACCGAAAGCCGTTGATTCATGTGGAGTCTCCTTGTTGTGAACTTTGGTTCTATCACCATCACGGAGATTGGGATGTGGAGGTTCCATGGTGTAATGGTTAGCACTTTGGACTCTGAATCCAATGATCCGAGTTCAAATCTCGGTGGAACCTGGCCGTAAGTGATCCCCATATTTGACATTGTGTTATCAAAAGAATTTTGCTTCGTGGCGGTCATGACGATCGCTTGACATGCAAAAAGTCGTCTGTTTGAAAGCGAGCGGAAACAGTTTCGTTATATGAGGACAATATTGGTGATGTCCAGCACGCGTTAGAGAAATTTCAAATGATCCATGTGTAGCCAGCTGCACCAGTCTAACGGAAAGTTAGCCACTGTTCATGTTTGCAGTAATTCAAATCTGCAACGGAAACGTAGGGGGAATGGACTAAACGTTTAGTGAGAACAAATTGTGCCCCCGCTTGCGTAGAGCATGGAGATGACTGTCGCGTTTTGCCATTGCTTTCGAGGGAGGTAGAAACGGGCTGTAACTCTTAGTTAGAAATAAGACCCAGCAATTTCAATTGTAGCAACCATTTTCAGACGCGGCAAAGTTAATGCGCGTCAACGAGCTGGCCACCGGGATCGTGTTTGAATGCACCTTACAAGTTGGGTTTTGAGGTCAGGATGGCCGAGCGGTCTAAGGCGCTACGTTCAGGTCGTAGTCTCCTGCCGGAGGCGTGGGTTCGAATCCCACTTCTGACAAAATGTAATTAAGCTTCCAGACTGGTCATTCTTTTTGGCACCATTTGAGTTTGTCTTCTTCATTGCTGAGACTGCCACTGTTACGGTTCCTTTCACGGAGCCAAGTTCGCAACAGTTTCCGTAGTGTAGTGGTTATCACGTTCGCTTCACACGCGAAAGGTCCTCGGCTCGAAACCGAGCGGAAACAGTTTCCTTACCTTGCGGGCCGTTTTGATGAACTGCTGCACGCATTGCAGAAATCGCGAGCCTTCCTAGTGAGCTCAGACGGAACAAACTTATGAGTATTTTCATACAGACTGCTCTTTTATTCCGCCGGTGCTGCTGTGTTGCAAAGAACTGCAGCTACCGCCAACGCTCGCGCTCTCGTCGGTACAATCCTGTTCTTTCGCCCGGAAACTACCGAAAGCCGTTGATTCATGTGGAGTCTCCTTGTTGTGAACTTTGGTTCTATCACCATCACGGAGATTGGGATGTGGAGGTTCCATGGTGTAATGGTTAGCACTTTGGACTCTGAATCCAATGATCCGAGTTCAAATCTCGGTGGAACCTGGCCGTAAGTGATCTCCCATATTTGACATTGTGTTATCAAAAGAATTTTGCTTCGTGGCGGTCATGACGATCGCTTGAACATGCAAAAAGTCGTCTGTTTGAAAGCGAGCGGAAACAGTTTCGTTATATGAGGGACAATATTGGTGATGTCCAGCACGCGTTAGAGAAATTTCAAATGATCCAATGTGTAGCCAGCTGCACCAGTCTAACGGAAAGTTAGCCACTGTTCATGTTTGCAGTAATTCAAATCTGCAACGGAAACGTAGGGGGAATGGACTAAACGTTTAGTGAGAACAAATTGTGCCCCCGCTTGCGTAGAGCATGGAGATGACTGTGCGTTTTGCCATTGCTTTCGGGGGAGGTAGAAACGGGCTGTAACTCTTAGTTAGAAATAAGACCCAGCAATTTCAATTGTAGCAACCATTTTCAGACGCGGCAAAGTTAATGCGCGTCAACGAGCTGGCCACCGGGATCGTGTTTGAATGCACCTTACAAGTTGGGTTTATGAGGTCAGGATGGCCGAGCGGTCTAAGGCGCTACGATCAGGTCGTAGTTTCCTGCCGGAGGCGTGGGTTCGAATCCCACTTCTGACAAAATGTAATTAAGCTTCCAGACTGGTCATTCTTTTTGGCACCATTTGAGTTTGTCTTCTTCATTGCTGAGACTGCCACTGTTACGGTTCCTTTCACGGAGCCAAGTTCGCAACAGTTTCCGTAGTGTAGTGGTTATCACGTTCGCTTCACACGCGAAAGGTCCTCGGCTCGAAACCGAGCGGAAACAGTTTCCTTACCTCGCGGGCTGTTTTGATGAACTGCTGCACGCATTGCAGAAATCGCGAGCCATCCTAGTGAGCCCAGACGGAACAAACTTATGAGTATTTTCATACAGACTGCTCTTTTATTCCGCCGGTGCTGCTGTGTTGCAAAGAACTGCAGCTACCGCCAACGCTCGCGCTCTCGTCGGTACAATCCTGTTCTTTCGTCCGGAAACTACCGAAAGCCGTTGATACATGTGGAGTCTCCTTGTTGTGAACTTTGGTTCTATCACCATCACGGAAATTGGGATGTGGAGGTTCCATGGTGTAATGGTCAGCACTTTGGACTCTGAATCCAATGATCCGAGTTCAAATCTCGGTGGAACCTGGCCGTAAGTGATCTCCCATATTTGACATTGTGTTATCAAAAGAATTTTGCTTCGTGGCGGTCATGACGATCGCTTGAACATGCAAAAAGTCGTCTGTTTGAAAGCGAGCGGAAACAGTTTCGTTATATGAGGGAACAATATCGGTGATGTCCAGCACGCGTTAGAGAAATTTCAAATGATCCAATGTAGGCCAGCTGCACCAGTCTAACGGAAAGTTAGCCACTGTTCATGTTTGCAGTAATTCAAATCTGCAACG
The DNA here is from genome assembly GCA_902685375.1 of Neostethus bicornis. Lineage (NCBI taxonomy): Eukaryota > Metazoa > Chordata > Actinopteri > Atheriniformes > Phallostethidae > Neostethus > Neostethus bicornis. Next base: position 3,116,191 of record CACRXE010000076.1, on the reverse strand, counting down.
GAAACGTAGGGGGAATGGACTAAACGTTTAGTGAGAACAAATTAGTGCCCCCGCTTGCGTAGAGCATGGAGATGACTGCTGCGTTTTGCCATTGCTTTCGAGGGAGGTAGAAACGGGCTGTAACTCTTAGTTAGAAATAAGACCCAGCAATTTCAATTGTAGCAACCATTTTCAGACGCGGCAAAGTTAATGCGCGTCAACGAGCTGGCCACCGGGATCGTGTTTGAATGCACCTTACAAGTTGGGTTTTGAGGTCAGGATGGCCGAGCGGTCTAAGGCGCTACGTTCAGGTCGTAGTCTCCTGCCGGAGGCGTGGGTTCGAATCCCACTTCTGACAAAATGTAATTAAGCTTCCAGACTGGTCATTCTTTTTGGCACCATTTGAGTTTGTCTTCTTCATTGCTGAGACTGCCACTGTTACGGTTCCTTTCACGGAGCCAAGTTCGCAACAGTTTCCGTAGTGTAGTGGTTATCACGTTCGCTTCACACGCGAAAGGTCCTCGGCTCGAAACCGAGCGGAAACAGTTTCCTTACCTCGCGGGCTGTTTTGATGAACTGCTGCACGCATTGCAGAAATCGCGAGCCTTCCTAGTGAGCCCAGACGGAACAAACTTATGAGTATTTTCATACAGACTGCTCTTTTATTCCGCCGGTGCTGCTGTGTTGCAAAGAACTGCAGCTACCGCCAACGCTCGCGCTCTCGTCGGTACAATCCTGTTCTTTCGCCCGGAAACTACCGAAAAGCCGTTGATTCATGTGGAGTCTCCTTGTTGTGAACTTTGGTTCTATCACCATCACGGAGATTGGGATGTGGAGGTTCCATGGTGTAATGGTTAGCACTTTGGACTCTGAATCCAATGATCCGAGTTCAACTCTCGGTGGAACCTGGCCGTAAGTGATCCCCATATTTGACATTGTGTTATCAAAAGAATTTTGCTTCGTGGCGGTCATGACGATCGCTTGACATGCAAAAAGTCGTCTGTTTGAAAGCGAGCGGAAACAGTTTCGTTATATGAGGATAATATTGGTGATGTCCAGCACGCGTTAGAGAAATTTCAAATGATCCATGTGTATCCAGCTGCACAAGTCTAACGGAAAGTTAGCCACTGTTCATGTTTGCAGTAATTCAAATCTGCAACGGAAACGTAGGGGGAATGGACTAAACGTTTAGTGAGAACAAATTGTGCCCCCGCTTGCGTAGAGCATGGAGATGACTGCTGCGTTTTGCCATTGCTTTCGAGGGAGGTAGAAACGGGCTGTAACTCTTAGTTAGAAATAAGACCCAGCAATTTCAATTGTAGCAACCATTTTCAGACGCGGCAAAGTTAATGCGCGTCAACGAGCTGGCCACCGGGATCGTGTTTGAATGCACCTTACAAGTTGGGTTTTGAGGTCAGGATGGCCGAGCGGTCTAAGGCGCTACGTTCAGGTCGTAGTCTCCTGCCGGAGGCGTGGGTTCGAATCCCACTTCTGACAAAATGTAATTAAACTTCCAGACTGGTCATTCTTTTTGGCACCATTTGAGTTTGTCTTCTTCATTGCTGAGACTGCCACTGTTACGGTTCCTTTCACGGAGCCAAGTTCGCAACAGTTTCCGTAGTGTAGTGGTTATCACGTTCGCTTCACACGCGAAAGGTCCTCGGCTCGAAACCGAGCGGAAACAGTTTCCTTACCTTGCGGGCTGTTTTGATGAACTGCTGCACGCAGTTGCAGAAATCGCGAGCCTTCCTAGTGAGCTCAGACGGAACAAACTTATGAGTATTTTCATACAGACTGCTCTTTTATTCCGCCGGTGCTGCTGTGTTGCAAAGAACTGCAGCTACCGCCAACGCTCGCGCTCTCGTCGGTACAATCCTGTTCTTTCGCCCGGAAACTACCGAAAGCCGTTGATTCATGTGGAGTCTCCTTGTTGTGAACTTTGGTTCTATCACCATCACGGAGATTGGTATGTGGAGGTTCCATGGTGTAATGGTTAGCACTTTGGACTCTGAATCCAATGATCCGAGTTCAAATCTCGGTGGAACCTGGCCGTAAGTGATCCCCATATTTGACATTGTGTTATAAAAAGAATTTTGCTTCGTGGCGGTCATGACGATCGCTTAACATGCAAAAAGTCGTCTGTTTGAAAGCGAGCGGAAACAGTTTCGTTATATGAGGGACAATATTGGTGATGTCCAGCACGCGTTAGAGAAATTTCAAATGATCCATGTGTAGCCAGCTGCACAAGTCTAACGGAAAGTTAGCCACTGTTCATGTTTGCAGTAATTCAAATCTGCAACGGAAACGTAGGGGGAATGGACTAAACGTTTAGTGAGAACAAATTGTGCCCCCGCTTGCGTAGAGCATGGAGATGACTGCGCGTTTTGCCATTGCTTTCGAGGGAGGTAGAAACGGGCTGTAACTCTTAGTTAGAAATAAGACCCAGCAATTTCAATTGTAGCAACCATTTTCAGACGCGGCAAAGTTAATGCGCGTCAACGAGCTGGCCACCGGGATCGTGTTTGAATGCACCTTACAAGTTGGGTTTTGAGGTCAGGATGGCCGAGCGGTCTAAGGCGCTACGTTCAGGTCGTAGTCTCCTGCCGGAGGCGTGGGTTCGAATCCCACTTCTGACAAGATGTAATTAGGCTTCCAGATTGGTCATTCTTTTTGGCACCATTTGAGTTTGTCTTCTTCATTGCTGAGACTGCCACTGTTACGGTTCCTTTCACGGAACCAAGTTCGCAACAGTTTCCGTAGTGTAGTGGTTATCACGTTCGCTTCACACGCGAAAGGTCCTCGGCTCGAAACCGAGCGGAAACAGTTTCCTTACCTTGCGGGCTGTTTTGATGAACTGCTGCACGCATTGCAGAAATCGCGAGCCTTCCTAGTGAGCTCAGACGGAACAAACTTATGAGTATTTTCATACAGACTGCTCTTTTATTCCGCCGGTGCTGCTGTGTTGCAAAGAACTGCAGCTACCGCCAACGCTCGCGCTCTCGTCGGTACAATCCTGTTCTTTCGCCCGGAAACTACCGAAAGCCGTTGATTCATGTGGAGTCTCCTTGTTGTGAACTTTGGTTCTATCACCATCACGGAGATTGGGATGTGGAGGTTCCATGGTGTAATGGTTAGCACTTTGGACTCTGAATCCAATGATCCGAGTTCAAATCACGGTGGAACCTGGCCGTAAGTGATCTCCATATTTGACATTGTGTTATCAAAAGAATTTTGCTTCGTGGCGGTCATGACGATCGCTTAACATGCAAAAAGTCGTCTGTTTGAAAGCGAGCGGAAACAGTTTCGTTATATGAGGGACAATATTGGTGATGTCCAGCACGCGTTAGAGAAATTTCAAATGATCCATGTGTAGCCAGCTGCACAAGTCTAACGGAAAGTTAGCCACTGTTCATGTTTGCAGTAATTCAAATCTGCAACGGAAACGTAGGGGGAATGGACTAAACGTTTAGTGAGAACAAATTGTGCCCCCGCTTGCGTAGAGCATGGAGATGACTGCGCGTTTTGCCATTGCTTTCGAGGGAGGTAGAAACGGGCTGTAACTCTTAGTTAGAAATAAGACCCAGCAATTTCAATTGTAGCAACCATTTTCAGAAGCGGCAAAGTTAATGCGCGTCAACGAGCTGGCCACCGGGATCGTGTTTGAATGCACCTTACAAGTTGGGTTTTGAGGTCAGGATGGCCGAGCGGTCTAAGGCGCTACGTTCAGGTTGTAGTCTCCTGCCGGAGGCGTGGGTTCGAATCCCACTTCTGACAAAATGTAATTAAACTTCCAGACTGGTCATTCTTTTTGGCACCATTTGAGTTTGTCTTCTTCATTGCTGAGACTGCCACTGTTACGGTTCCTTTCACGGAGCCAAGTTCGCAACAGTTTCCGTAGTGTAGTGGTTATCACGTTCGCTTCACACGCGAAAGGTCCTCGGCTCGAAACCGAGCGGAAACAGTTTCCTTACCTTGCGGGCTGTTTTGATGAACTGCTGCACGCATTGCAGAAATCGCGAGCCTTCCTAGTGAGCTCAGACGGAACAAACTTATGAGTATTTTCATACAGACTGCTCTTTTATTCCGCCGGTGCTGCTGTGTTGCAAAGAACTGCAGCTACCGCCAACGCTCGCGCTCTCGTCGGTACAATCCTGTTCTTTCGCCCGGAAACTACCGAAAGCCGTTGATTCATGTGGAGTCTCCTTGTTGTGAACTTTGGTTCTATCACCATCACGGAGATTGGGATGTGGAGGTTCCATGGTGTAATGGTTAGCACTTTGGACTCTGAATCCAATGATCCGAGTTCAAATCTCGGTGGAACCTGGCCGTAAGTGATCCCCATATTTGACATTGTGTTATCAAAAGAATTTTGCTTCGTGGCGGTCATGACGATCGCTTAACATGCAAAAAGTCGTCTGTTTGAAAGCGAGCGGAAACAGTTTCGTTATATGAGGGACAATATTGGTGATGTCCAGCACGCGTTAGAGAAATTTCAAATGATCCATGTGTAGCCAGCTGCACAAGTCTAACGGAAAGTTAGCCACTGTTCATGTTTGCAGTAATTCAAATCTGCAACGGAAACGTAGGGGGAATGGACTAAACGTTTAGTGAGAACAAATTGTGCCCCCGCTTGCGTAGAGCATGGAGATGACTGCGCGTTTTGCCATTGCTTTCGAGGGAGGTAGAAACGGGCTGTAACTCTTAGTTAGAAATAAGACCCAGCAATTTCAATTGTAGCAACCATTTTCAGACGCGGCAAAGTTAATGCGCGTCAACGAGCTGGCCACCGGGATCGTGTTTGAATGCACCTTACAAGTTGGGTTTTGAGGTCAGGATGGCCGAGCGGTCTAAGGCGCTACGTTCAGGTCGTAGTCTCCTGCCGGAGGCGTGGGTTCGAATCCTACTTCTGACAAAATGTAATTAAGCTTCCAGACTGGTCATTCTTTTTGGCACCATTTGAGTTTGTCTTCTTCATTGCTGAGACTGCCACTGTTACGGTTCCTTTCACGGAGCCAAGTTTGCAGCAGTTTCCGTAGTGTAGTGGTTATCACGTTCGCTTCACACGCGAAAGGTCCTCGGCTCGAAACCGAGCGGAAACAGTTTCCTTACCTCACGGGCCGTTTTGATGAACTGCTGCACGCATTGCAGAAATCGCGAGCCTTCCTAGTGAGCCCAGACGAAACAAACTTATGAGTATTTTCATACAGACTGCTCTTTTATTCCGCCGGTGCTGCTGTGTTGCAAAGAACTGCAGCTACCGCCAACGCTCGCGCTCTCGTCGGTACAATCCTGTTCTTTCGCCCGGAAACTACCGAAAGCCGTTGATTCATGTGGAGTCTCCTTGTTGTGAACTTTGGTTCTATCACCATCACGGAGATTGGGATGTGGAGGTTCCATGGTGTGATGGTTAACACTTTGGACTCTGAATCCAATGATCCGAGTTCAAATCTCGGTGGAACCTGGCCGTAAGTGTTCCCCATATTTGACATTGTGTTATCAAAAGAATTTTGCTTCGTGGCCGTCATGACCATCGCTTGACATGCAAAAAGTCGTCTGTTTGAAAGCGAGCGGAAACAGTTTCGTTATATGAGGGACAATATTGGTGATGTCCAGCACGCGTTAGAGAAATTTCAAATGATCCAAGTGTAGCCAGCTGCACCAGTCTAACGGAAAGTTAGCCACTGTTCATGTTTGCAGTAATTCAAATCTGCAACGGAAACGTAGGGGGAATGGACTAAACGTTTAGTGAGAACAAATTGTGCCCCCGCTTGCGTAGAGCATGGAGATGACTGCGCGTTTTGCCATTGCTTTCGAGGAAGGTAGAAACGGGCTGTAACTCTTAGTTAGAAATAAGACCCAGCTATTTCAATTGTAGCAACCATTTTCAGATGCGGCAAAGTTAATGCGCGTCAACGAGCTGGCCACCGGGATCGTGTATGAATGCACCTTACAAGTTGGGTTATGAGGTCAGGATGGCCGAGCGGTCTAAGGCGCTACGTTCAGGTCGTAGTCTCCTGCCGGAGGCGTGGGTTCGAATCCCACTTCTGACAAAATGTAATTAAGCTTCCAGACTGGTCATTCTTTTTGGCACCATTTGAGTTTGTCTTCTTCATTGCTGAGACTGCCACTGTTACGGTTCCTTTCACGGAGCCAAGTTTGCAACAGTTTCCGTAGTGTAGTGGTTATCACGTTCGCTTCACACGCGAAAGGTCCTCGGCTCGAAACCGAGCGGAAACAGTTTCCTTACCTCGCGGGCTGTTTTGATGAACTGCTGCACGCATTCCCGGAATCGCGAGCCTTCCTAATGAGCCCAGACGGAACAAACTTATGAGTATTTTCATACAGACTGCTCTTTTATTCCGCCGGTGCTGCTGTGTTGCAAAGAACTGCAGCTACCGCCAACGCTCGCGCTCTCGTCGGTACAATCCTGTTCTTTCACCCGGAAACTACCGAAAGCCGTTGATTCATGTCGAGTCTCCTTGTTGTGAACTTTGGTTCTATCACCATCACGGAGATTGGGATGTGGAGGTTCCATGGTGTAATGGTTAGCACTTTGGACTCTGAATCCAATGATCCGAGTTCAACTCTCGGTGGAACCTGGCCGTAAGTGATCCCCATATTTGACATGGTGTTATCAAAAGAATTTTGCTTCGTGGCGGTCATGACGATCGCTTAACATGCAAAAAGTCGTCTGTTTGAAAGCGAGCGGAAACAGTTTCGTTATATGAAGGACAATATTGGTGATGTCCAGCACGCGTTAGAGAAATTTCAAATGATCCATGTGTATCCAGCTGCACAAGTCTAACGGAAAGTTAGCCACTGTTCATGTTTGCAGTAATTCAAATCTGCAACGGAAACGTAGGGGGAATGGACTAAACGTTTAGTGAGAACAAATTGTGCCCCCGCTTGCGTAGAGCATGGAGATGACTGCGCGTTTTGCCATTGCTTTCGAGGGAGGTAGAAACGGGCTGTAACTCTTAGTTAGAAATAAGACCCAGCAATTTCAATTGTAGCAACCATTTTCAGACGCGGCAAAGTTAATGCGCGTCAACGAGCTGGCCACCGGGATCGTGTTTGAATGCACCTTACAAGTTGGGTTTTGAGGTCAGGATGGCCGAGCGGTCTAAGGCGCTACGTTCAGGTTGTAGTCTCCTGCCGGAGGCGTGGGTTCGAATCCCACTTCTGACAAAATGTAATTAAACTTCCAGACTGGTCATTCTTTTTGGCACCATTTGAGTTTGTCTTCTTCATTGCTGAGACTGCCACTGTTACGGTTCCTTTCACGGAGCCAAGTTCGCAACAGTTTCCGTAGTGTAGTGGTTATCACGTTCGCTTCACACGCGAAAGGTCCTCGGCTCGAAACCGAGCGGAAACAGTTTCCTTACCTCGCGGGCTGTTTTGATGAACTGCTGCACGCATTGCAGAAATCGCGAGCCTTCCTAATGAGCCCAGACGGAACAAACTTATGAGTATTTTCATACAGACTGCTCTTTTATTCCGCCGGTGCTGCTGTGTTGCAAAGAACTGCAGCTACCGCCAACGCTCGCGCTCTCGTCGGTAAAATCCTGTTCTTTCGCCCGGAAACTACCGAAAGCCGTTGATTCATGTGGAGTCTCCTTGTTGTGAACTTTGGTTCTATCACCATCACGGAGATTGGGATGGTGCTCTTGTCTTGACTGCTCTTTTATTTTATTTGATTCATGGGCGCGTGACTTGTCTCAGCACTTAAATTGTAATGTGTCCATTTTGTGTATTGTTTGTTTTTCATTTTTTCTGATTATCCCCAGCTGCTGAACTGTGGTGGCTGCTGATGGGAAGACTGGCCTGATGAGGTTCCCCTGCATCCATGTACCACTTTCATTATTTAAGAACAAGGCTCACCTTTGCATTTTCTCAGTTTTTCAATACAGTAATGTTCATTGTAACATTGTCACTGACCAAGTGAACTATTGCCATTCATTCATGCCTCTCTTTTTCTGGAACTGTCAATACTATTTGCTTTCTCTCAGGAACCCCTCAGCCCTAGTCCTCCTGAACTCTTCTGCCATCCACTCACACCTGGTGCATTCCCACTCCAGTGCAGACACGTTTTGTTATTTCAGTTAGTCATCTTCTTATCCTTTTACCCTTTCGGGTTCCGGGGGGTGCCAGAGCCTATCCCGGTCAATATAAGGTGAAGGGCAAAGTACACCTTGAACAGGTCGCCAGTGTGTCGCAGGCCACAGACATACAACCATCCACACACATATTCATTCCTAGGGGCAATTTGGCATCAGCCAATCAACCTAGCATGCGTGACTTTGGAGGGTGGGAAGAAACCGGAGTACTTGGAGGAAACCCACACAAACACGGGGAGAACATGCAAACTCCACACAGAAAGGACAATGTTCCAAGCCTTGTCCCCATCCGGGACTCGAACCCACGACCTTCTTGCTGTGATGCCACTGTGCCACCCACTGTGCCACCGTGCTGCCTGTTTTGTTATTTGATAAATTGTTTTTTATGATCATTTACCTGTGCCTGGATCTCCTTCCTCCACTAATCCTTAACATAAATATCTATCTCCATCTGTTTTATGTATAGTAATCACTGTCACAAATTTTAAGTACATAAAAAAGACCATTAAATTGTTATTTAGGGATGAGTGATGCAGATGGAGGACTACTGAAGGCATAGGTGTGAAATGCAAAGTCCACCCAAGATACGAAGCAATATAAATAAGAATATACAGACAAATGGCGGATGGATGGATGTCATGTTGTTACCGGATATTAGTAAGTGAAAGCTTTTATTTTGACAAATCGAAAAGGAAACAACTTGATTGATTGTGGGTCATGATAAAGTTGAGTCGGTGTGTGCATCAGCTGCTGTGTTTTTGTGTGTGGACCAGTTAGGATCTGAAGGAGGAGGAGGAGGGTTGTAGAGGATCAGAATTTAGGGACCCGAGCTCACTAGAACCGAAGAGTCTGAAAGAACGAACACTACTTTTTTTTTTTTTTTAATTATTTAATCATATTTTTAAGTATTATTATTTCTCATTTGATTGCGTCTCAGTGGGATTGAATCCTACTACTAAAACAACCGTCTTCTTTTTTTTTTTTTGTCATTTTTTGGATTTTTTTTTCTCAGCTGGAAGTAAGTGGAACTTAAAAAAGAATTAAAGCTGATGAAAAAAACTGATCTGCAGTGACTTTGAGACCTGGTGCAGCCTGGTTGGTGAGAAAAAAAACTTCTCTGATATACGTTTAAAAAGCTTTGTTTTACTATTAATTCATTTCTTAACTTGTTATTTGAGGTAACGGTACAAACTGCGTTTTAGATGTTTTTTTTTTTAGTATAAATAAATGAGACTGTTTTGTTCTGAATTATTTCACTTAGAAAAGTTGAATGAAAAGCAGCAGTTTTCCATGAGTCCACTAGAGGCGCTAGAGTTAAGTCACCGCTGATGGAGTTGAACTATTTCGTTTTTTATTGTTTATATCGAACAAATTCAAACTATCTAATCATTTTTTTGTTTTGTGTGTGTGAACCAGGTTTTTTTTTTTTAAAGTGTTTCTTATGTGTTTCTATAATCGTCTGAGGTCAGGGAGGTTCACACACACCTTTGTGTGCGGCTCTCTTTGATCAGTGTGTTAATGAAGTGGAGGCTCCTGGTATGTAAATTTATTTTTATTTTAAAAAGCCCACTCACACTACTTTTTCCTCCACTGATTACCATGATGAGGATATTGTGTGGATTAGAGCTTCTTGGAAATTGATCATATTCAAATGACCCTAGTCTACCCCCTCTGAGGTGGGATTCTGTGAAGCTGGGAGGAAATGCCTGGTTCCAGAATAGATGCTCCAACTATAAATGCTGCTGTTTGATCACAAAGTTGGTTAGATTCTAATAAGGAAAATAGGTCAGCCATCTAAACTTTGTTTTGCAGTTGTTTTGTTGGTGGCATACAACATGTGGCACATGAGAGCAGAAACTCATGTCATTATTTGTCCAGTTTGTGTCCAAACTAGTTGATTCTGGAGATACAACATGGACAACTAAATGTTTACCCAAACCATGCTTATCACCATCTGACTCATCTTAAACAGACGGGTTCCATCTAATAATTGTTTGTTTGAGGTCTAGTTTAAAGCATTTTCCGACAAAAAATGACTTACTGAATGCCTCTGACTGAACATTTGTGTCTCCACTGTGTTGACCAGATGACGCAAAGAACTGTGTCATGTTAAGCAGATAGCACAATGTCTTTCTTTGGACAATCCACCCAGACTTCCTTCACCTTGCAACCAATGCGTTCCCTGAGAAAAACCCCCAGCGTCTCCTGTGGTCTACCTTTGGGTCTTTTCCCAGTGGAACATACAAAGAACATCTAACAGGCAGGGCATCATTACCAGGTGCCCAAATCACCCCATTTCGCTCCTCTTTATCTGGAGAACCAACAGCTCTACTTCAAACCCCTTCATTCATCCTCTTCCTGTGCGAGAGACCTTATTTTGATTATTTGTTTCTGCAATCTTCTTTGTTCTGTCATCACCCACGGTCCATAGCACGAACATAGATTGGCTGGTGGATCAAGTCAATCTCCACCAGAAACAACTCTGTAAACACAGACACAGTAAACAGTGACTCAAAAAGTTCAACAAATTGCACAAAAAAAGAATGTCCTCAATTAGATGGTGAAAAGTAAAATCCCGGGTTCCAGGTTGCTTCGATGTTCTTGGCAGCATTTCCCTTGCCTTTTTGGATCACAACAGATTGACTTAGCATCCTATGTTCTCTGCACCAATTTACCCATCATTCTCCTGCTCCATCCCTATTCCCACTACCGCACATGATCCTGAGATAATTTAGAGATAATTTAATGATAATTTAATTCCTGTCCCAGAAAGTACACTCCATGCTTTTCTGGTTACAGTCAACCTTTCAAAATGCATTCATTTGTACATTTGCAAGTACTGTATTTTCCACACTACAAGGCACACTGCATTATTATAAGGCGCACCTTCAATAAAGGACATTTTTTAAAACTTTTTCCATATATAAGGCTCACTGTATTATAAGGCGCTACAGTAAAGGCTGTTCAATTTTGTCCTCTAACTGTGGCCATCTTGCTTTGTTCCCGCGGAAACTCTGTTTAGTCTTGTTTACTTGGCGCAGTGCATCCTCTTGCTTCCTCCACTTCTTCACCATTGATTCATTGATGTTAAACTCTCTCGCTGCGGCTCTATTCCCGTGTTCTACTGCGTGACCGATCGACTTAAGTTTAAACTTTGCGTTGTAACAGTGTCTCTTGGTAGGAGCCATTTCAGGGTCTTTACTCAAACACACAAATGGAAATGAGACGCCCTTTCATATATCCCAGCATGCACCGCGCACTACTTCTTCTACGGGGAAAATGGAGTCGGCGGCTGCTTACCGCAGTTGCGACACCTGTTGTAGCTCAATATTGATCCATATATAAGGCGCTCCGAGTTAAAAGGTGCATCGTGGACTTTAGAGAAAATGTAAGGTTTTTAGGTGCGCCTTATAGTGCGGAAAATACAGTAAGTGTTTGTTTGGACATTATCCACCTGGAGGAACTTGATTAGTCTTTTCTGTGAGGATTTTTTTTTTTTTAAGAAACAGGCCGTAAAAAGCTAAAAGCAGATACATTTTTTGTGAAGTTTAAATTTTCCATTTTTATATATTCTTTGATGTGGTATACTATTATTTCCCAATGTCACGTTTCAAAATCAATTGTCAACTATTCAGGGTTGGCAGATTCAGGTTGTAAGGCAAGTAATGTCTGGTTTGACTATGTGGTGCCTTTCCTTAAACTTGAAAGGCTAAATTAAGCTAAAAAAAAAAAAAAAGACTTATTCAGCAGGTGCTTCAATTGTCTATTAACATGATGATGAGCATAATGGGGTATGAGTGTTAAAATATTAAATGATGTGTGCGCTCATGTTGATGATCCATGTGAAGATGTTTATGTGATGTCCGTGTGGGCTGATTGATCAGTGCTGACGCTGTTTGATCAGATAACCGTGTCTGTGATCAGCAGCTTCAGTATCAGCGCACCTTAGACCCGACACCTTTGAGCCCATTTTAAACGTGTGTCTGTGTGTGTGTTTAACGCAGAGTGAGCAGCAGCTGCAGATCATTCGGGCTCAGCGACGCCTGCAGACATGTCTGTCTCCACACAGCTGGGGCTGCTGCTGTGGAAGAACTTCACCTACAGACGACGGCAGACGGTCAGTTACTCAACATTGTATTTTCACTCAGTTACCATGCGCTAGAACCTGTCTCAGTGATACCACAACGAAAGAGTTCTGACTTTAATTTCAACATTCTCATCTTTACTCTTTTAGCCTGTCCTAATCTAGAGGGGATTTTTTTTCATCAGACAGACTTCAGAAAAGACTTTTAAACTAGTGTGTTAATATTGAATCAGTCCTGGGTGATGTTAAAAGTTTCTAGAATAGGTAGAACCATTAGTAGCTGTGTGGCTGTCATCTTCTTCAATCAATGAGTTGCTTGTTACAGAAAAAAAAATCTGACCACTTCTGATTAGTATTGATTCGATACACAATCTTTTTAGTTAAGTAATCTTCACTTGAACCCAAAGAGGCGTCATCTGCACCTCAGATTTCTTTGCTTCCAATCAATCAGTCAGATGGTTTGATCACAGGCAGTGTGTATTTGAGCGTGCATGAGTGTGTGTCGGTTTGTGCCGCTAATGGGTTGGGGAACATTTATTATGAATGATTTCTAATGATGAAGATAAAAATCTCCTTCCTGTAGCACTCAGACTTTTAGCAGACTAAAAAAGACAGCTCTTTGCTCACGCAAATGTATAACCACACATACATACAAATTTGTTTGTCTTTTGAACAGGAGTTACATGATCACGCTGTGACTATCCAAAGGAATCAAACACGTATATTGAGAAAAAAAATTAGTTTTCTGAATTTTTAGACTCCTTAGCTTACCTGGATTGTAATGCTATTGTATGTTCAACTAAAGCTGAAAAACAATTTCAGGTAGTAGTTCTATTTAATGTATGTGATGCTAGTTGAAAAACTAAATCACTACAGCCCACTTTTGATAAACCCAGTTCTTCCAGAAGGACATAACCATTTTTTCTAACATTATAAATTTAGATGAACGCAATTTTAAACTTACTGCTCAGCTGTGATTTTGTCCTGATATTTCCGTCAGATAGATATCAGGACACAAGGTTCAGGTTGCATTGACCTGAACCTTTTTTTTTTTTTGGCACTAGTGTTCTGTAAGATTTCCCAACATAAAGCGGGGTTTAAATTTTACCTGCTTCCATTTTTTGGTTCTGTGATGTTTTAAACTCTCTCTAAAACTGAGTTTAAACAGCAGGATGAAGCAATTGCAAAAAAAAAAGAAATTCTCTGCACGCCATAAAATTTGGAAAACTTTATTCTGGTTACCAACAATTTAATCGTCCTTGGTAACAAGTAAAATGCCCTTAGTTACAAGTAAATTGTCCATTGTAATGAGTAAATTGGTTTTACTAATGAGTAAGTTGTCTTTAGCGATGAATAAAATATCCCTAGTAACGAGTAAGTCGTTTTTAGTAACAACGGCAAAAAGAGTGCTTAGTGGAAGTAAGGGCGAAGTTTAGGTTTTAATGTTTATTGCCTGATGATACTTGATGCCTTGAAAAGGCAGCGAATATTGTTTTTCTGTTTTCTTTAGTATGGTCCCTTTTTTTTTTTTTTGACACGTAAGAAGTCCCAGTTAGGATTGACCAATTTTAGTGATTTTGGTAAAAATCTTGCTTTACTCAAACTCTTGTCCATCTCGCAGTCAGAGAATTATTTTTGTAGGTTTTGTTTTTCTTTTTTTTACAATAAATGACATTTCTGAGTCTCTAGAATATACTTGCGTATTTGCCAACTAACTCTGTCTGTGTGGACTGTTTTAAATTTTGTTTTTATTTAATTTTACTTTATTCTTACTTTATTCGTCCCTCACCGGGGAAATTTGTGTGGTGCACTCCTATACCGCAGCAGGCTGCCGACAAAGGTGCCAATTGGTGGGAGAAATGGGGTTTAGGTGTCTTCTTAAAGAACCCTAGACGTGAACTCAGGGGGATGCGAACCCGCAAACTTCCAGTTGACTTCCAGTCTGCGGGCGAACGCTCTAACCACTGAGCCACCGCCCCCCCCCTTTTTTATAGAAACAATCTAAAAATAATTATGGAAATAGTTTATATAGTGCTCTAAAAGGTTGCATATGTGTATGCCACACAGGGTCTGTGTTTGTTTTGTGTTCAGTTTGGGTGCGTTTAAACTAATTAGATCTACAGAGCAAAGCTCTGCGCATGCACGGTATGCGCTAGGGATGATGGCCGTTGTAGTCCATTTTCAGCAATCCAGCACAACTTGGAGGCTGCAAGGCATCAAACAGCTGTTTATCTAAAACAGCGCATTTTTTGTTATGATTGTTACTCTCAAGGTTATACAGATATATGTATACACACACATACAGACATGCACATAAATAACTGTGCTGATAAAAAGCTTGCGTCCTCTTATGTTACATAATGTTGGCAGCCAAGCAAATGTCATAAAGAGACAACTTGTGTTTTTATAATTATATTCAAACGCTTGCTTATTATTTGTATTAAGTTAAAATAAGTCATATAATTATTAATTATTTAATTATTCATTTTTACATTGGTATCGTCTATAATATATTTTTATTAGATTCATTTTTCTCTTTAAAGCGATGCCTAATTTACATTTTAAAAAATACAATACAAATTATTCATATCTCTCAAGTGTTAATTTTAATTAATCTTATTTATATTGCAACTAAGATGTCATTTATTTTTTTTTTGCTTTTTTTACTTTAAGGGACAGAAACATTTGCACATTGAGAGGGAAAATGTTGTAAATGTTTCTCACTAGCTCAGACATGAACATGTCATGACGTCATTTCTGCAGAAAAATACCACCGGCAAACATGCAAACCCTCATTTTATGGTTTCTATAGAAAACCCCAAAAGCCTCTCACTTTACAGTTTCTCCTTTTTTTTTTTTACCTTCAGGAAGCCATAAAAACACAACACCTACATATCGCCTTACTAAAAACATAACCATCATTTGTATTAAAAACCTATACAAAAGTAACGTGGCGTTTCAATCAAGTCACTACATGTTTCCTAATAAAGAAATTACATTTTAGAGGAGATTGTGACAAATTTTGATTTACAATTAATTTCTAGAGCAATAAACTATTTAAATGATTACCCTTCTTTGCAGAAACTATAATATAGAGATGCAGGACCTCCAACATACAAGATTAAACTTTGCTTCTTTTTTTTATTGACATTAGACACATTTTATAAGACTAATGACTGCTGAACAACAGCTGAAAGCTTGGTTTATATTCTTCTTCTTTCTGCATTTCCCTTCAGGGGTCGCCACAGCAAGTCAGTTTCTTCCATCTAACCCTATCTGCTGTATCCTCTTTGGTCACACCAACTATCTTCATGTCTTCCTTCACTGTATCCATGAACTTCCTCTTTGGCCTTCCTCTAGTCCTCTTTCCTGGTGGTTCCAAATCCAGCATCCTTCTTCCGATGTACTCTCTCTCTCTTCTCTGCACATGTCCAAAACATCTCAGTCTGGCCTCTCAGACTTTATCCCCAAAACCTCTAACATGTGCTGTTTGTTGATGTACTCATTTCTAATCCTGTCCATCCTGGTCACTCCCAGAGAGATCCTCAGCATCTTCATCTCTGCTACCTCCATCTCTGCTTCCTGTCTTTTCTTCGGTGCTACTGTTTCTAGACCAAAAAGCATGGCAGTCTCACCACAGTTTTGTACATAAACTTATGTTTTTATTGGTTTACATTGGTGGTGTAATATTGGTGGTGCAAAGTCTGAGAGGCCAGACTGAGATGGTTTGGACATGTACAGAGAAGATTGACCGAGTAGTGAAGGGAAAAGCCGAAAGGAGAAGAAGAAGATTGGTGGTGTAATATTTCTGATGGTGCTTCTGTGTTCTGGTTCTTCCATCAGAGGTTGATCAAGCTGATTTAAAAGTGAAATAAATTTCTGTTTTTGTGTGTTTCAGCTCCAGCTCCTTGTGGAGATTGTCTGGCCGCTCTTCATCTTCTTCATCCTCATCGCCGTGCGGCTGAACTACCCTCCATATGAACAACATGAGTGTGAGTAATGTTCGTTTTGTACCGCTGTAGCGGTGGGAAGATAAGCGTGATGTACACGACTCAAAAACAAGATTGATTCTAGTCTATCAAAGCTGATCAATACCCTGCAGAGCTGAGCTGCTACAGGTTTTCTCAAGTTGCTTATCAAAACTTTTATGGTTTTTTTTATCTGTGAGCTGGAACATTATCAGACTTGTTGAAGGCCACAGGGCTGCTTTTAGGATGGATGATATCACAGAGTTGTGCAAGCGCATCTTTACAGCTGGTAGTCCAGTGTCGTCTTCAAATGATCAGAACCATCTCATCAGAAGGTAACTGGTGGTCAGGATGGATCTTGAAATCATCCAAACTGGCAAGACTATCTTCATCACATCTGCTTTCCCGTCACGTATTTCCTTTAGATACCTTCATAATTTCTGGAAATAGCGGTATGAGTTTTTGACCGTTGTCCATCTCAGAAGCAGAAATTGCTGTTTTCCTGCTTCCTGCTGAAATCAGAAGCAGCGGGCTTTCAGAACTGCCAGGAATGTTGGAGCGCTTAATCACAAGACGTGTTCAAACTCGTCGCTCCACAAGAAAGTTTTAACAGATCAGCGGAGAGTTGGGAGATTACTTCATCTCACGTGTTTAGATGCAGTTTTCCACATCTATGTATGACTCCATCCGTTTCTAAAGCTCTGTGTTTTCTTTCATTTGTTTATTGGAGGAGCTTTTTAGCTTCTAATCCCACATTTAACTCCTGTTTGCTCCCAGTGTCAGTTCATCACTTCTTAGAGTTGTAGTGAAGGAGGCTTTGTTAGTTTAATGTTATTCATCCTGCTCCACCCTCATTATCCTGCCAGGGGTCACAGGGAGTGGGACAGCTTCACCTGGACATCTCAGGCCTGTAGCAACAGAGTTCCCTCTTTTTTTTTTTTAGTTGTAGAGTCTGCCTATAGGACTAGATAGATCGGATGTGCGTCAGGTTCAGAGAAAAAAAAACAAACAAACAGATAAAAACCGCTTCTTCGGTTCACCAGAAGAAAACGCCTCTGAAACTATGACCAAGATAAATATGACTCCCCAGTGTTTCTGTCATGTGACTGAGTCTTCCCCGTGTTTGACGTAATATTTCCAGTGATGAAAGGAATCCCTGAAAAAGAACTAGCTACACGTTTAGTTTGTGTTGAAGCAGACTGTAGTAACAGGTGTTAGAAAACAAAAAAAATGGCCTCCGGCTTTGCGTTTGTAATTTCTTCACTGGGAACATATAAATCTAACGGTGACTCAACGGTTTGAATTCGTCATGGAATCAAATATTGCTGTGTCAGAGTAAACGTGGGAACAAATCTGTGTTTTTATTTGATTTCATTTGTTCAGTTTAATCACCCATTTCTCTTAAGATAATTATAATTTTCATTAGGTTGAAAGGGAAATAAATTTTTTACGTTAGAAAGTTTCTCGAACTGAAAAATGACAAGATTATTCAGTTAATATGAAGTTGCAGAGAACATAATAGATTCTTCTTCTTACTTGTTCTTATTATATGTATATATTTTTTTCACTCACTATTCATTTGTGTGCTGCACTCCCACACTGCTGCAGGCTGCCCACGATGGCGCCAATGGTGGGAGAAACGGGGAGTTAGGTGTCATCTCCAAGGGCCCTAGACATGCCCTCAGTGGGATGCGAACCTGTGAACTTCCGGTTTACTTCCGGTCTGTGCAGAACGTTCTAACCACTGAGCCACCGTCTCCCCACTTAGCTGTTTAAACAATTAGCTGTTTAAGTGAAATTATTGGGGGAAAAAAATCTGCACCAATCTTTCGATCATTTTTACATTTCAGTTACTAATAATAATTTGCTACAGAAAGAAACCAACAGTTTCAGCGTCTCCATGTTGGTGTGCAGCTGCGGAGAAAATTTTATACTGAAAACAAAAACAAGCCAGTTTTGCATTTATCATGGAAGTCGTGAGAAAAAAAATCAAAATTTTAGATGTTTAAATGCATCTGAAGCTCTGAAAATACATCAAGTTCAGTATTATAGAAGAAAAACAGAATGAAATCAGTTTTATAAAATTTGCAGTGGACATAAGACTCTGTGATCTTCCATGGTTTCTGTCCAGTTGGCCTGACCTTGGTACACCAGTCCGGAAAAAAGAACAGAACAAGTCCATATCTGGAAATCAGAATCTGATCAAATTCTGTGATCTAACTTGTGATATTTTATCAATGAAAATCAAACTGAAACACCATCAGATTATCTTTGCACATGGACCTGACTAGATTAAAATCTGCGTCATCTTCTGATCAATTATCTTGGTAATATGATTGATCAAATATCTGTGAGCACAGATTGAGAGTAAAAGCCAACATTTCCTGTTGGTGAAAACTGGCAAACTGGCAGTTTCTACACATGTTGGTCAGATGAATATCGATTAGAGATTATTGATGAAGTATTTTGGTCCTGTGGGCCGGCGGCCTCATCAGGTTAAGGCGACCTGTGGACCTGAAAGAACCTGCAGCTCTCAGTCTTATCTTATCGGTTCTGATTAGAAACAGGCCAGTTGGCAGTCTTAAGGTTCTCCAATAGTTCAGCTTTAAGCTTTGGGTCAAAGGTTGGACCTGAGTGGCTGCTGTTGACGCCCCGCTGCAGGTGATAGTAATCACAGATTATCTGTGGAGGTGAGGACGCTCCGTTCCAGCACAGCAGTATGATAAAGAAGACACTGCATAGACATCTGCCTGTAGATTAAACTTTCATTCTCAACCACAACCAAAGCAGCTTTGATATTTAACCAAAATATTATAAACAATAAGCAAATCCACCAGTTAGAACATTTCCAATAATAAATTGATGGGTGAAACAAAAACAGTTCTAATTGATTCAAAACTATTATTTAATAGAACTTGATCTCCAATAATGTAGTTCCATTTTTTTTTTTAATAAAAAAAAGTCTTATTTTATTTTTTTCTAAGCAGGGTCTAAAAAAATTGATTTAAAAACTCATGTTGATGGTCCCAGGGGCACTGGCCTAGTGGTAGAGATATCGTCTTTCCACCAGGAGAACCTGGTTTAATTCCCGGTTGGCCCAAGCCGTCCCTGGAACCAGAGAAAAGACATGAGAGAAAATTAAAACCCTGAAAAGACAAAAAAAAAAACTCCTGTTGATCATAAAAAATACACGGTGGTACAATGATTAGCACATTTGCAAGGTACATTTGCAAATGTGCAATGAATTGCAACCCCGCAAGAAAGTTGGGGTTCGAATCCTGGGGTTTGGAACACCTTTCTGTGTGGAGTTTGTATGTTCTCCTTGTGTATGTTGGGTTTTCTCCAGGTACTCCGGTTTCCTCCCACCCTCCAAAAAACATGCATCTTAGGTTGATTGGCCACGCCAAAATTGCCCACTGGAATGTGTGGGTGTGTGGCCCTGCGACAGACTGGCAACCTGTTTAGGGTGTAATCTGCCTCTCGCGTTAAATTAGCAGGAAGGTGTATCCTGCCTCTCGCGTTAAATTAGCAGGAATAGACTCTGCCACCCCCGCAAATTTGTTAGGGTTAAGCGGTTCAGAAGACGAAACAAAATATGCTTCTATCACATATAACACACACACACACACACACACACACACACACGTTTATATATAAGCATATACGTGTTTAGTGCTGAATTAAGTAATAACTATAAATAAATAGAACAATTGGACATACTGTCGACTGATTTTTTTTTTATCATTCTTATTTGAATACAAATAATGTGAATAGAATGCTGTGATTTAATTTATGAACTAAATCGGCGCAATCATTAGTACCTCTGATTGGATGTTATAACCATATAAGATGTGCTCTGAATAGTAATCTGCTGCTGCTGGAGTTTATTTAGAATTCAATATCTTAAAAAAATCATCTCGTGACATCTTTTTTGTTTGTGTTTGACCAAAGGTGTCTCAATAGTAAAGTCAGTCTTTTTCAATATATTGATGCACATTAAAGCATGAGAGCTAGGACGGTATTTCTCAACCTTTTTTATGGTAATTTTTTCCATGAAATTAAATCTTGAGGCACACCAACTACCAAAAATGTTTAAAAATGATTTTTTTTAAGCTAATTTAAATAATTTAATTTTTAATTTTAAAAAACAAGTGAAGCAGATGAACACTACTCTTGCTGTGATTCCGGAAGGTCTGACAAAGGAACTCCAACCGCTGACATTGGCGTAAACCGGCCATTCAAAGTACCGGTAAGGCTGTGAGCAGTGTGGGCACAATGGATGATCAGAGGAGACCACAGCTTCACGAACAGTGGAAGGCAGCGCCGGGCGAGTTCCACCACAGTTTGCCATTGGATTGTTGGTGCTTGGGCTAACGCGTCTGCTGGCACTGTTGTCCAAGCTTTCGCAAAAGTAGGCATCATTTCCGCGGAGCTGCACGATACAGAAAGTGACTCTGACAGCGAGGAAAGTGAACCTGCTATGTTGGATTTACTGCACCTGTTAGATTCTGAAACAGAGGATGAGGACTTGGATGGATTTGATAAATGACTTTATTACGACTGTAACTAATTTTTAAATAGAGCCAACCAAACTCTGTTTTACTCCCGATCTATTTTTAAATACGCACACTTGTCTGCTTGTGTGTGTGTTGTTGTAAGGCAAACGTACACAGTAGAGGATATGTATGTAAAACGTGCGCCATATCATCAGGTGCGCCTTATGTGTGTGTTAAATACAGAGCACCAAAACTGAGACTGCACCTTTTAATATGGTATGCCTTTTGGTTGTGAAAATACGGTAACATGTTTAGTTCCAGACAATAAGTCTTTCAGAGGATTTACCCAGAATTCAAGAGAAACTTTTTCTTCTTTAATGTCTTGCAGAAAATGTGAGATTTAATCAGAATCTGCTATTTTCTGCTTTAAAACATGCCATAAATTTTCTCATAAAGTCTCAAAAACATGTAGAAAACACAATCCACCAGCTAGGGTATTTTTTGGAAGGGATGGATGTATAGCAGCATGTTACAAAAAGCAGAGAAGAGTGGGTTGCAATGGTTACAGGACATTCCTGCCTGTCTCTAAATGCCTGTTTGTCAGATTTTGTACTGACAAACATAAAGAAATACACTATTTTTTTACACAAACACCATGAGATTAACAAAAAAAACTCTTTGGGAACTACTGGTTGATCCCGATCACCGCATGTCGATCTTTCTGACGATCTTTCACGGTACACTGGTATGCCGTGGAACGCTGGTTGAAAAACACTGACCTAACATGTCGATGTGAACGGTTATTAAATGTAAGATGATCATTTAAAAAAAAAAAAAAAAAAAAAGGTTCCTGTGATACCAAGGACGGTTGAAGTAATTATGAAGTTGTTCCACTCTTTAATTTTGACATTAAATGACAAGGGTCCAAAACTCAGTTTATCTCCTCGAATTAAAGGCTATTTCAAAATAATTGATTTAAAATAAACTCACAATCTATCTGTGAGCATAAGAAGTAGCAGAAGAAGAACTGTTCTACTGAACAGTTTTGGGATTTTTTTTTTTTTAATGATCAACGATGTTCGGTTGTAGACACCCCTCAGCAGCTGAATTAAAAAATGAAGGTAAATGAACGTACATTTTCAGCTCTCAGGACACTGCGTTCTATGAGGTTTTGTGCAAAATTCAGACAACTTGTCAGAATAAGAAGTACATTGTGGATATTTTCAGATCCGCTGGAGAAACTGAGAATAGTTTAAACTTTCTCAAAGTTTTCAGAATTTGTAAAACAATAATACATTTTTAACAATTTCTGAAAGTAACCTTTTACATTTAATCAAAATTATTGTGCTAATGTAAAATGAAAAATAAAATACTTTTAGACATTAAAAATGAATCTTTATCATTTTATTTAAAAATAAACGGAATGAAAGTATATTCAGATCTTAATGCTTCATAGTTGTCCAATGGTCTTTTCCCGTTAAGTTTTGGTTGTGTTAAATGACTGAAGGAGTTTTTGTCATTTGCAGGTCATTTTCCCAACAAGGCGATGCCATCTGCCGGCACACTGCCCTGGATCCAGGGAATCCTTTGCAACGCCAACAATCCCTGCTTCAGGAACCCCACACCAGGAGAATCACCGGGTGTTGTTGGAAACTTCAACGACTCCATGTGAGACCCCTGTTTCTTAAACGCCTCATCTAGCTTCCTTCAGTCAGGTTAAACCTTGTGTTCTGTTTGTGGATAACTTGTGTAATTTTTTGTGCTTCTGTTATCCATAGAATTTCCCGTCTCTTCTCTGATGCCAAAAAGATCCTGCTGTACAGCCAAAATGATAAAAACCTGGAGGGCTTTAAGGAGCTGGCTCAGGCACTGAAGTATCTGCAGAGCAGTCGCTCAGGTAAGAGACCTGGATGGAGATTTAACTCATTAGTTGTTGGTGATAAAACTGCTCAGAGATCAGTGGGGCAAGGCTAAACTTTTCAGGTCTCGGTGAGTTTTCAGGCTCAATGAGCAGAAAGAATTCTGGTTTTTGTCTCACCATGGGAGTTGTTTCCTCTCGGTACCTGCTTAGACCTGCCAACACGCCTCTTCTGGTGGAGAATAAACATAAATCTTATCAGCTCACGGTGGAATATGTGTGGTGAATTGGGTGAACGCCATATAAACTGGTTTAATGTACCTGTACAGATCAAGGACAGAAACTTTATCTATGTCTTTCTATCTTTTTATCCCTCCATCATTAGTCAGCTCGGGATTCTGTTTTTTTGAGGTTCTGGTTGAAGGGGGGTCTCATTGTTTCCTTTTGACTCTCGCCGGAGTTCCTGGAATCTGATTGGTCAGACTCTGATCCCTGCATGTGGCGTTCAGCATGTCGCTTTGTCACGTCGGGTTTTCTTCTTTCGACAGCATCACACTGAACGTCACAGAGTTCAAACAGCTGAGTCCACATCGGACCTGAGCCTGAACCCGTTTCATTGCTGAGCCTGACCCACCAGAGTTTTGACCCGTTCACAGCGGTCTGTCAGAATCTGTTATTAAAGCAGACGTTCTGCTCTGCTGGAGCTCATTTGTCCAATCTTATCACTGAGCTGCTGATATAAGACAGCTGGAGCCGTTACCCATCCACAGGTTTCTGTCTTCATGTGGTCTCCCTACCTCAGCCTGGTAGAAACAGACCCTTTTCAGAATCAGTTGAACCCTTTTTTTTTTCTTTCACCAGCTACGCTTTCTACTAACATTTAGTTGAAAATGCAGCATCAGCACAACTTATTATATTAATCATGAACAAAAATAATAATAATAATAATAATAATGCATTGAACTTATATAGCGCTTTTCTAGACACTCAAAGACGCTTTACATATATATATGCATTATTCATTCACTCCATACAATCATTCACACACACAACATTCATTCTTGATGATGGGAGCTACCATGCAAGGCGCAGACCACTATCATCAGAAGCAACTGGGGGTTCGGTGTCTTGCTCAAGGACACCTTGGCATGGACTCTGGGCGGGGGATCGAACCTGCGACCTTCCGGTTACGGAGCGGTCGCCCTACCCACCGAGCCATCCTTCCCCCTTAATTAAAGCTTCACGTTCATTAATATCATATAATAATATCACTTTCAATAAACAATCTGCATGAAATATTCTGTCAGATCTGAACTGAGAACTTAGATAAAAGACATGTTTTAAGTGGAGAATAATGAAGGATGGTGAAATGTTCTTTTCAAACAAAAAGATGAGATCATATATGATTAATATAATTACTATTAGAATGAAAATGAAAGTTGTACTGGATGAATAACTAACGGTAGGCGTTGTGTTCAAGTTGTACATATTTTTGTTTTTGTAGTTTTTTTCATTTCAACTTGACCTTCTTTTACTTGTATTACTACGACAACTTTAAAACTTGTGCTCCTGCCATGTGCGTCATTAAAGAGGGAAATTTAATCTGATAAACCCACAACCTCAAATGAATGATAAACATGTGAAAATATTGTGAAACCAAAGGATAAACCTGGCACGTTTGGTCAAAACCGGATCAGACCATTTGACACGCTTCTGTAGAACTGTGACGAGGGTGGAGGTCCTTTTGAGCTGGTGGTTTCTGTTCAGACCTGCAGCCTGATGGGGGTTTGGGGATTGCGTGGGTTAGCATCCACACAGCCAAAAGACATTTATTCTGAATCCACTTGAATGGAAACTTTACAGACATGTGAAAACATGAAGAGACTGAACTTCAATCACGCACCCTCCCTGTAGCCTGTAATTTTCCCACACCATGCCCAAACATGGGCGACACTTCCTGTAAAAACTTCACTCATCAACTCTGGAAGTGGGTCATAAGGTCCAAGTTTTAGAAACTCCTTGACAGATTGTGTAAAATATGACTGCCTCGTGTGTTGTTTTATTATTATTATTATTAGCGTTACATCTCAGTCATTCCTTCTTCTGTACCTCAACCAGCAGGGTGGGAGGTTTTGTACCCTGAGTTTTATCTGTGTAACTTGAACTGTCTGAATAAAATCAGCTGACTCCATTCTACTGAAAAATGCTGCCAAAAAACAGGTTTTTTATAAAGTCCCCTGTCCTGTGTGGACATTTGTGTGGAGACAAAAGCAGAGGATTTACAGGAGGAGGAGGAGGTCTCGAGTTTCTCTCGCCACTTTATTTGTCGTTTTCTTCCTCCCACAGGCTTCAAGTTGAAGCATTTTCTGCGAGACAATGAGACTTTGTCGGGCTTCCTGCGAGGGAACGCCTCCTTTTCCGATCACGACATCCAGCAAATCATAGAGGCTGACATCAACCTGGAGAAGGTGAGGAGGTGCTCTGCACATGCTCGGAACACCTGACCCTCACAGCATCCTGATTTTTAATTGTTCATAAAATGATGCCCAATAGAATTTCCAATAAAATACAACACATTTGTTTAAACGACTGATCCGGTTTCTGTTCCAGGTCCTTCTCAGAGGACTTGGGGTCCAACTCAAAGACATGTGTCCCAGGAAGGGTGGCAAGCAGAATCTCAGTGACTTTGTGACGATCTCAGACCAGATGGTGGCGATGATGGTGCAGGAAATCATCTGTAGGGTGCCATCTATCTGGCTGGACCGAGCTCAGGACAACTTCATGCAGAATCTAGACTTCTTCAAACCCATTCGGGTAAAATGGTTTATTTTAATTAAAACATTATATTACACATTTTAAATCTTTCCGCCTAGCGTCAAACTCTTAGGTCTATTCCTTGACTCCCGTCTGACAGGGGCCACAGGCGTCACAAAGTGTCTCCATGGGGTTGTCCTCTTAGGTGACTCTATGCAGGTGTGCTGTGTATGTTCATTGTGTGGGAGGAGGCGTGTCTTGGCTTGCTTTTCCTCTTTGTGCTTACTTTTTGTAGCCTGGAGACTCAATTTAAAGGCTCTGAATGCAGCAGCATGTCACAGAGGCCTCGCCACCTTTTGTCTTGAAAAAAAGAAATCTACGAGCTGCTGCCAGATCAGTTTCCACAGCAGCAGCAGCAGAGAACTCAGAGAGATTGAGGACCGGTAGATCCACGTGGCATTGCTGACTTGTATCAGGAAGATCCACAACTAAACAGCAACTGTCCTAAACAGGATGTTATAAATCATTACTCAGCATGTTATCATCTGATGATGAACACAAACTAAAGCTGGAAATTTTAATTTTACTGACTGAAAACAAATTACCAGTACTTTATTGTTTAATAAAGGAAGATTTAACTTGCATTTGGTCATTTCAAGGTGAACTTTATTGAGATAATCTGGAAGCAATCCCAAACAGAGTATTACATCTGATTTATTATTGTAGGATCTACTTTAGATCATAAGCCACGTCCTTTCCCAAATGAAATACCCACTACCACAGAATATTGTATTGCATTACCGATAGTTTGACGACGTCTTAAACATTTGCCTATTTTCCATCCAAAAGATTCCCCCACCTGACATTTTGTGTTACCAATCTGCCTAACTTCAATAACTATTTTTCTTTTTTAAATTTTTGTTAACCTTTATTATTTATTTATTTTTTATTTTTTGTTTATTTTGAATTACTCTATTCATCCCTCACCGGGGAAATTTGTTTGCTGCACTCCTTACACCGCAGCAGGCTGCCCTTCAACGGCGCCAATGGTGGGAGAAGCGGAGGTTAGGTGTCTTCTCCAAGGACCCTAGACGTGCTCTCCGTGGGACGCAAACCCGCGACCTTCTGGTCCGCGGGCGAACGCGCTAACCACGCGGCCACCGTCTCCGCGTGGTTAGCGTGTTATTTAGACCCGTCTTATTTAGACCTAAAGTCAAATTTTATTCTGCTTTAAAATAATCATGTATCCAGATTGGAGATGAGTTATGTCAGTGGTCCCCAACCACCGGGCTGCGGACCGGTACTGGGCCGTGGGTCATATAGTACCGGGCCGCACAGAAAGAAATAACTTATGTTATTTCCATTTGGTTTATTATTTGAGTCATAACAATGTTTTATTTTCATAAGTCACCAGATTTTCTTCCTTACATCCATCAATGACTCACCTTTGACACATCATTTCATTAAATTTAAAACCCTAAACTAGCAAAATGAGTAAAAAACAAAGATCTATAGGAAGCTTCTTCACTAAGAGGAGTTACAGAGTTACGAAGCACTCTTCAGGTTTCAGACCAAGAGGAGACTGTCTGGTTCCAGCAAAACAAACTCAGAACTCCGATTGATCTAGTCTTACTGTGAGGAGCCTAACTGGTATTTTTATTCACTTTGTTTTTGTGATGTCTTATTTTGAAGATATGTTTACCGTTACCGTAGCAACCAGAGTGCGTTCAAGCAGAGAGAACGTTTCCACATTATAAAGACGCTGCTAATAAATTTTCTTGTGAGGACAATGTGGTTTAAAGATTATTATTTATTTAAAAAAACCCATTTTTTTCAGGCTTGTCTTATTACGTTTAGACCGGTTCGTGAAAATATTATCCCACATTAAACCGGTCCGTGTTGCAAAAAAGGTTGGGGAACTCTGAGTTATCCTATAATTTAGAAAAAAAACTTTCATATCAGGGACCTGCCTGCCCCTTTCAGGTTTTTCCGGTCTTAAATCATGAGATAAAATTGAATGTGAACATTTTGTATTTTTAAATGTATCCAAAAAGCTTCCTTCACCAGTTTATGATTAACACTTGGTAACCAAAGTGTGTCCTTTTTGTCTTTTTTAGAGGGATGTCCGGTCCGATCCAAAGGCCGTCCGACAGGTTGCTGTGGCAGCAAACAAACTTCTGGACAGCTTGGGATTGTTGGCAGTGGAGGTAGGGCACACTCTCATAACTAACCCATCAGACAGATTAACTGTGTCCCTCAGAGGAGTCTTAGACGTGACCTCAGCAGCTCCAAGGCCGATGAGTTTACTTGGCAGTGCCGAGTGACTGAGAGTCTTTGTCCTGATAAAAAAAATAACAGCTTTTCTGTAGCAGAGAGGGAGCAGAACCAGCTGAAATAAGACTCAAATGTCTCAGCAGGTTTGTCTCCTCACATCTCAACAAACAATAAACACTGCATCAAACCTCGTCCTGCTGAGGCACAGCTGACTGAAGAAGAAACCAGGGACAGAGTGTCCTCTTGAGAAAATGTCTGGTTAGGGTCAGTAAGAAGACAGTTTGATGTCGAAGACAGGTAAACACGTGCTTGGGGTTTTGGATCAGCCTGTTTTAGAAGGTTGTAAGTAGAGAAGATGAGAAGGGTTGAACTATTCAGAACCGTGATTAAATAGGTGGTTCTATCCTGAATTCTGAGTTTGGTCTTAGTTTTTTCTTTTTTAAAGCTTTTCTATTTTCGGAACCATTTCAGGTTCTGACTCACTGGAGTTTCTTGGGTTTTGAACCCAATCTCAATTTCAAACCAATCTCAACCTCTGCTTCATCACTGGTTTCTTCTGTTTCTCTTTCTTCCTCCCTCATCCAGTTAGCTGGGATGAAGAGCTGGATCGACCTGAGGAATGAGATCATCTTCTTGACTCAAAATGCCACCTCATCACCCAGTGTCATGTACCAAGCTGTGTCTAGGATTGTCTGTGGTCATCCTGAAGGTGGCGGTCTACAGATCAAGTCTCTCAATTGGTACGAAGACAGTAACTACAAGGCTTTGTTTGGGAACCACAACAGCAGCGAGGACGATGCCGCGGCACACTACGACAACTCATCCAGTGAGTACTGATCCTGCTTTTGCTGAACTGGTCTAATTTCTAGAGGGACCAAAAGTCCCACACATGAAATTTTGGTTATTTCCACTTTGCTTTTTGGGAGGCATAGCTCAGTGGTAGAGTAGCCCTTATTAGACTAAAGCAGTGGTTCTCAAATAGTGCTGCGCGCGCCCTCATGGGGGAACACGGCGCCATGCCAGGGGGGGGGGGGGAGGGGGGACGCGTGTGACCCTGTGGAACACGGTTTTTTTTTCTTGCCATACTAGAATAAAGTGTAATTGTACATCCACTACAGTAGTTGTAGTTTATAGTTTAAATAAGAATTTAAAAAAATTAAAATTCAAGTTACTTGATGCACTTTAAATCTTTTCTGTTACAGACTAAAAACAATGTTAATAAATCTGTTTTTTTTTTTTCTTTAATGTTATTGAGGATACAATGTTATGCAGAGGTATACTTAGAACCAGGGGCCCCCAATCTTTTCCGCGCCACGGACCGGTTTAGTGTCTAATAATATTTTCACGGACCGGTCTACAGGTGATAAGACCAGCCAGGAAAACTGGCTTTTTTTTTTTAATTAATAATAATACATTTAAATCCATGTTGTCTTCGTGAGAAAATTTATTAGCATCGTCTTTATAACGTGGAAACATTGGTAACAGTAAACACACCTTCAAAATAAAAGACATCACAAAAACAAAGTGAATAAAAATACTAGTTAGGACCCTCACATCAGGGGTGGTCCCCCTAGTGGTTGGGGACCACTGCTTATAACAATTTTATAGACAAATGATACTAATTATAGTCATGGCGGAAAGTGTGTGTGTGTGTGGGGGGGGGGGGATGCAAAATATTTTCTTCCGCAACAGGAAATAATTGAGAAGCACTGGACTAAAGAGTCCTGCCACAAGCTCATGCCAAAGCCATCCTGCAGTAGACACCTAGTTACTCCCACCACTGGTGCTGTCATGGCTACCAGCTGTAATTTGCCCATTTGGGGCTAATAAATGTTTTCTTGATTGATTAGGGATAAATAAAGTATGTGGTTCTTCTTATCATTCTTTTTGTCGTCTCAGAGCAGATGTTTGTTTTGTAATAAAGTTGCTGATCTCATCCTTCTATAACACCTGCTTTTATGTGTAGCTCTTATTGGTTAGGTTTCACATTTTCTAAATAGTGCTGCACTTGAGTTTTGCTGATAATGGATGCTTTTACTTCCTTATCTGACCCTTACTTCATCACCTCCCATGGCTGCTGCATCCTGCTGAATGTGCAACATTCTCTCCTTATGTAAACTCTGCCGTGTTTGTTTGTATGTGTGTGACTGAGTTGTTATTCAGGATCATCCTCAGGTTTTAAAATCGTGGTTTTTTTCTGGGGGAAAAAAGCTCTGGATTTTTCTGAATGTGATTCCTCTTAATTATTTACAACAAAATGTTTAGAGAATATATTTAATATTCAACCTGGTTCGGTATGGCCTTCATTGCTGTGCCTGGTTCATGTGTGTTGGCATCACCTCTGTATGTGTGTGTGTGTTCTAGCTCCCTATTGTAACAACCTGGTAAAGAGCATGGACTCCAACCCGATGTCCAGGATGATCTGGCAGGCCCTGAAACCTCTGCTGCTAGGAAAGATCCTGTACACCCCGCACACTCCAGCCACACAAAGAATCATCCACGAGGTTTGACAACCTCCTTTTTTATATTTTTAAAGATGCAATTAGATTTGAGAAAATTTCCTCAAATGAAAAGCTTAATAAATGCAGTGTTTCTTACCTGTGATGCAAGGAGCTTTCTGATTGGTCAGCAGACTTATCAGAACAGATATCTATCACTGCAGATTAATGTAATAATTTGGCTAAAGGATGAAGTCTCACCTGGGTTTGTTTATGTTTCCTTTAGGTAAACCGAACCTTTCAGGAGCTCGGTGTGTTCAGGGACCTCGGCGGCATGTGGGAGGAAGTGAGACCTAAAGTGTGGGACTTCATGGAGAACAGCCAGCAGATGGACCTGTTCAGGGTGAACAAGCTCTACCTACTACCTCACCTGTTCTGTTTCCGCCTCCACAGGATGTATCTTTTTAACCAAATTTATTTTTCTCTTCTTCTTTCTGTTCAATAGACTCTTTTAAAAAACAACATCACCGCCTCTTACTTCCATGCTCAGCTGACCAACACCGACTGGACCGTCTCTGATATTTCAGAGTTTCTCTCCAAGGATGCAAGTGACTCATCAGGAAGCACCGTCACCTGGAGAGACGTGTTCAATGAGACAGACCAGGCCATCATGAGTATCTCCCGCTTTATGGAGGTCAGTGTGACGCCAGATAACATGTTGAATTTTTTTCAGATTGTTAGAAGTGGTTAAATTCATTCTGGTTGTGTGTTAGTGTGTGAACCTGGACAAACTGGAGCCGGTCTCCACTGAAGAACGACTCATCAATCAGTCTCTGCTGTTATTGGAGGATCGTAAGTTTTGGGCAGGAATCGTGTTCCCTGACATCCTCGCCAACGCCACCGAACTCCCGTCGAAACTCAACTACAAAATCCGAATGGACATAGACAATGTGGAGCGGACTAATAAGATCAAAGACGCGTAAGTACATAGAAAATTATGTCCATGTTTTTGAATTGGGAAATAGTTTACTTTATATTGGACTGTGTTTTGGCTGATAGTTTATTCTTTCATCTTCTGACTGGGTTTTATTTCTTATACTCTGACTTGAGCATGCTCAGATCTGCACCCCCATGCTGTCCAGCCTTTCCCTTTCCCTTCATGGGTCGGCAAAGCAAGTCAGTTTCTTCCATCTAATCCTATCTGCTGTATCCTCTTTGGTCACACCAACTATCTTCATGTCTTCCTTCACTGCGTCCATGAACCTCCTCTTTGGTCTTAGGCCTCTTTCTTGGTGGTTCCAAATCCAGCATCCTTCTGCCAACTCTCTCTTTCTCCTCTGCACATGTCCAAACCATCTCAGTCTGGCCTCTCGGACTTTATCCCCAAAACCTCTAACATGTGCTGTTCCCCTGATGTACTCATTTCTAATCTGTCCATCCTGGTCACTCCCAGAGAGATCCTCAGCAATCCAGCCTGACTTACCATTTTTTTTACTGGCTTCTATTGTTGTTCTCATACAGATACTGGGACCCAGGTCCTCGCGCTGATCCATTTGAGGACATGAGATACATTTGGGGCGGCTTCACCTACCTGCAAGATGTCATCGAGCATGGGATCATCCGAGCAATGACGGGTACCAAAGAGAAGACTGGAGTTTACATCCAACAGATGCCGTACCCCTGCTACGTAGACGACATGTAGGAAACTTAAAGAATTGTCCCAATGGTTCTTACCTGGTTACTAAATCTTTTTTTTTTTTTTTTCAGTTTTCTGAGGGTGATGAGTCGCTCCATGCCGCTCTTCATGACTCTCGCCTGGATGTACTCTGTGTCAATTATTCTAAAGAGTGTTGTGTATGAGAAGGAAGCCCGGCTGAAGGAGACTATGAGGATTATGGGTCTCGACAAT
The DNA here is from genome assembly GCA_902685375.1 of Neostethus bicornis. Taxonomy (NCBI): domain Eukaryota; kingdom Metazoa; phylum Chordata; class Actinopteri; order Atheriniformes; family Phallostethidae; genus Neostethus; species Neostethus bicornis. The sequence goes on along the minus strand of CACRXE010000076.1, from coordinate 3,084,314 downwards.
GGGATTCTGTGGTTCAGCTGGTTTATCAGCAGTCTGATTCCTCTATTGATCAGCGCTGGACTCCTGGTGCTCCTGCTTAAGGTAAGCAACACAAAACTTCAAGACTAACTTAAATACAAATACAATACCAGTACTTTTTGGTTTGCAATAAGATAGTATTTGCCTGAATATTGAGCGAGATGTGTGATAGTTTTCAAGATTTATGAAGATCACTTAAAAAAAAAAAAAAAAGACAACTGGTTTGCTCATGAGTTTTGTTTGGAAAATGACATCTGATGATCAAAACTGTTCAAATACCTAAGTCCTGTGAAATATGAGGTAATAAAAACATGAACCCAGAAAATATTAACTGGGACTAGTAGAAGCTGCTTGTTCCAAAGTATTGAACTCTGACTTGAACAAATCAATATCTTCTGGGGGGGGGTTAGTCACCTCCAGAGGGTGCTGTAGTCAACAGGCGGCACTGGCATTAATGGGCGAGTTAGATCCCTGTTATCGGTGAACATAAAGCCACATTGCTGTTTCAGTGTCGTTTAGTTTTCTGTTTTTGTTCCCTTTACCTCTGCAGCAGGGAAATCTTCTGCCTTACAGTGATCCTGGTGTCATCTTCCTCTTCCTGGGATCCTATGCTGTGGTCACCATCATGCAGTGTTTCCTCATCAGCACAGCGTTTGCACGTGCCAACCTGGCCGCTGCCTGCGGAGGAATCATCTACTTCACCCTCTACTTGCCCTATGTGCTCTGCATCGCTTGGTCCGACTACATCGGCTATGGAGCCAAAGTCTTTGCTGTGAGCTGCCTTGCTTTTAATTTCCTCTCCGAATGCTGAGAGGCTTGACTATAGACCGCATGTCGTTCTCTTTCTACAGAGCCTCCTGTCTCCTGTGGCGTTTGGTTTTGGCTGCGAATACTTTGCTCTGTTTGAGGAACAGGGAGTGGGCATCCAGTGGAAGAACCTGGTGTCCAGTCCTATGCAGGAAGATGATTTCAGCCTTCGAACCACCATCCTCATGATGTACTTTGACTCCTTCCTATACGGAGTCCTCACCTGGTATTTTGAAGCGGTGTTTCCAGGTTAGCTTTTGTCTTCTGGGAATGTTTTTTTCTTTTTTTCACATTCTGTTCAGTGGTTTGATTCTTGATTGAAGTCCTCTGGTTCCTCAGGTCAGTATGGAATCCCTCGCCCTTGGTACTTCCCTTTCTCCAGGTCCTACTGGTTTGGAGAGAAGGAAGGCAAGACCAACAAAGTCCCTCTGCACCGCAAAGGAAACGCTTCAGGTGAGGATGATATGATCACATCGGGCCACGAGGGGCACAGTGGTTCTACTCTTAACGATTAAACAGACCAGAGATTAAAAGCAAACTTGCTTAGCTGTAAGTATAATGTTTACAGCTGTGTGCATGGAGGAGGAACCTGCTCATCTCGAGCCAGGAGTCTTTATCGAGAACTTGGTGAAAGTTTACCGACACGGGAAGAAGCTCGCTGTGGACGGATTAACTCTTGGATTTTATGAGGGACAAATCACATCTTTCCTCGGACACAATGGAGCAGGAAAAACAACAACAATGTAAGTATTTGTACAGAAACATTACCACCTGCTGCAGGACTCATCACTAACGCTTCAGTATAGCGATTCCCAGACTGCTTTGCAGCTTTACCATAACTTTTTATAAAGGAAGCACAACTAAGGCTATAGTTAAATGTACAATTTTTTAATCATTGATTTGTAAAAAAGAATCAACAAATACATAAAGCAAGAACTATTATTATGAAAACCAATGACCCTGTTGTTACGTGTCATTACAAAAGAGGCGTTGGCTCAGTGGTAGAGTAGTAGACGAGGTGTCCTTGGAGCAGACATCTAACCCCCAGTTTCTCATACCATTGGCGCTGTTGTGTGGCTGCCTGCAGCGGTGCAATGCCTCACAGTAAATTCCCCATTGCGAAAGCAAGCTTTTTTAGGCATGCAATGTTTTACTTTGCATGCGGTTGTAGTTTATTTTGCGGGTAAGTGAAAAAGTGTATAAACAACCCTTATGGCATAAAGGTGATGTTGTAAACTAATCACAGACGAGTTTCGTCTTGATATCACTGTCCTCCCTCCTAAATTAATTGTGTGGCTACTGCTTGCAACCAATCAGAGCTTTAAGACCCTCCTCTGTCACTAAGTTGGCAAGAATTCACCTTCTTTGTTAAATATTGAAAACGAGAAAGACTGGTGGAGAAAATGAAGGTGGGTTGCTATTACTGTTACAGCTGAGGTTGGCGGTATCTTTATGGCAGCGGGTGCAACATGCTAACCCAGAGTAAATGTGACTTGTACCCTGAGAAGAACAAAAAAAAGTGTGCTAATGCAGATGGTCAGCATTCAAGCAGCCTATTTCTGCCAGTTCTGATTGGGTCAAACCTGTAAAAGCCTCCATTGGAGTGTTTATAGCATAAAATCAAAAACCTATATAAAGTCAAATTGTTTTTGGTGCTGTTAGTTTTTTTTTTTTTTTTTTTTTTTACTGTTTGCAAGGATTTTTAGAAAAAAATTCTCATAAATGTGTTGCTTATTGGAGATTTTTTTTTTAATTTATTGCCAATCAGCATCTTGTTTTCTGATTGAATAGTGTTACAGCAAATATTTGATTTAACAAACGACAGTCAAATGGTTTTTCATTGTGTTCCAATTCTCTACCAAAAACGTACCAAACCGTGACTGTTGTGTACCGTTACACCTCTACTATTTTAGTCCACCACAAAACATCCTAAAAGCTGTTTGATTCAGTGTCTTAGTTCAAAAAGACTTCTTTGTTGTTTCTTTGTTGCTGAATTTTTACTATAATCTCAAAACAGTCACTCTGGGTGTAAGCGGTGCTCTTCACCACAAGGCCACTGAACCTGTGGAAACCTGTTGGTAATGATGGATTTTGTAAAGGTGGATAAAGGGTTCAAAGCGTGTAAACAAGTTACAACTTATAGCCCGAAGAACACAGTTCTGTATATTTTATGGCTACACGGAGCAGCTGTTATTCTCAGATACTAACAGTACAAACTCTTATCAGCGTGTTTGTTGTTATCTAAAACAGATGCTGGAGGTGAACTCTGACCTGTGTTGGTTGAAAATCACGCAAACAAAATGAAAGTGTGGTTATTAGGAGAGAATCGATGTTTGAAATGGAGAATCTGTTATGTTATTATTCATGTGAGCCAAAAAAGTTTTTGAGACCGCTTTTATCTGGTTATGAAAAATGACAAAAGCCTAATCAACATGCACACACGCGCACCCTCGTTTGCACATCGGTGTCAAGCACAATTATTGTTAGACTCTGAACCACCTTCCAGGTTCAGATAAAGTCTAGGTATGAACAGGTTCAGAAAATTAAAAATGCTGCTTTTTTTCTGTGCAGGTCCATCCTGACGGGTCTGTTTCCCCCCACATCTGGCACCGCCTACATCCTGGGTAAAGACATCCGCACTGAGCTGAGTGGTATTAGACAGAGTCTCGGTGTCTGTCCTCAACACAATGTCCTCTTCAGCATGTGAGTACTTCACTGCTTTTCATTTGTCTCTGACCTACTGACTGATACTTCATACCCTCTGGATGTTCTGCCCCCTACAGGCTAACAGTGGAGGAGCACATTTGGTTCTACGCCCGTCTTAAAGGTCTTACGGAGGAGCAAGTGAAAGGGGAGATCGAGCACATCCTGCAAGACACTGGGCTGCCCCACAAACGCAAATCCCGGACGAGCACTCTGTCTGGTGGTATGCAGAGGAAGTTGTCTGTGGCTCTGGCTTTTGTTGGCGGTTCCAAGGTTGTAATCCTGGATGAGCCCACGGCTGGAGTTGACCCTTACGCCCGCAGAGGGATCTGGGACTTGCTGTTGCAGTATCGACAGGGTAAAACACAGAATGAACTGGTTTCTGGTCCTCCCGTCGGGTTTCGGTTTTAATCTTTGTTGTTTCATCAGGTCGGACAATAATCCTGTCCACACACCACATGGATGAAGCCGACATGTTAGGCGACCGCATCGCCATTATCTCCCACGGGAAGCTCTGTTGTGTGGGCTCATCTCTGTACCTGAAAAACCAGCTTGGAACGGGATACTACCTGACTCTGGTTAAAAAAGACCCGGAGCCTTCACTCAGCTCCTGCAGAAATTCCTCCAGCACAGTGTCGTTCAACAAGAAGGTCTGAATCACACCAAAAAACATCTTTAATGAGTCCTGTATTGGACCATCCCTCTGACCTCGTTCTGTGTTTCAGGATGAGGACGGAGCGTCGGTCAGCAGCAGCGACGCGGGACTTGGCAGCGAACATGAAAGTGAGGCACCCACCATCGGTGAGCTCTCTGTTCCTGCAAAGCTGATTCCTTTTTTCAAAGGTGGAGCTGATTCTTGTTTCTTCATGCTCAGAGAACGGTCCATCTGCAGCTATTTGCACGCCCCCCTTCGTTCCTGCAGACACGTCTCTGGTGTCTAGCTTGATCCTGCGCCATGTTCCTGCTGCCCGTCTGGTAGAGGACTTGGGACATGAGCTGACCTATGTACTGCCCTACAGCGCTGCTAAGGATGGAGCTTTTGTGGAGCTATTCAAAGATCTGGACCTAAAACTGTCCGACCTCGGCATCTCCAGCTACGGCGTGTCAGACACCACGCTGGAAGAGGTGAGATATCTGTATATTAGATTTCAGTTTGTAATTTTGAGATTTTTGTAACTTGGCGTGTTTCTAATTTTTTCTTTTGTAGATTTTTTTGAAAGTGGCAGAAGATAACGGAGTTGACACGGAGGTGCCATCAGGTGGGCAGGAAGTGACCTTTGAATAGCAGCATCCATTGAAAAATATCTGGAAAAAGTTCTTATTACCCATGTGTGTTGATTCAGATGGAACACTTCCTGTTCAGAGGAGAAGAAGAGCTCATGCGTTTGGTGGAGGTGATCATCAGAGCTGCCTAAAACCGCTAACGGAGGACGACAATAATGATTGTAATGACTCCGATGGAGACCTAGGTAAGGCATCATCCCTGGATTCTGATATCATAAAGGATTTTTTTATTTTATTTATTCAAATGAGGTTTTAAGAAATTTTTTCTCACTCAGAACGAGGGTCTAAGGGCAGAAAAAAATACCAGTTATTTGTACAATTATCTCCATGTAAGCAGATACAGTTGGACAAAACTGTGATGTTCATGATGTTTGCTCATGTGTCCTGTGTGTCCTATCAGACTGTAAGGAAACGGACTGGCTGAACTGCACCGAAGGGAAAGGTTCCCACCAGGTGCAGGGGTGGAGCCTCAGGAGGCAGCAGTTTGTAGCTCTGATGTGGAAACGTTTCCTGTACGCTCGGCGCTCCAGGAAGGGCTTCTTCGCTCAGGTATTCACACCTGAGACTTTTCCCCGGTGAATCAACTGTTTTGAGGTAGCTCAGAGAACATCCTTGTTTGTTTTCAGATTGTTCTTCCTGCTGTTTTCGTTTGCATCGCTCTGGTATTCAGTCTCATCGTGCCCCCGTTTGGAAAGTATCCCAGCCTTGAACTGCAGCCCTGGATGTATGAGGACCAGGTCACCTTCATCAGGTGGGTGTCTGTCCACTATGAGAGTAGAGTGTTGGTCAGGTTTATAAGCTGTGACTTACTGTGTTTGTCCAATCAGTGACGATGCTCCGAGAGATGCCAACATGCAGAAGTTACTAAACGCTCTGCTGGATCCTCCAGGCTTAGGAACCCGCTGCATGGACGGACATTTTATCCCGTAAGAACACACACTGATCATCATCACTGCTTTGAAGATCTTCACCAAATCAGACATGAATGAAAAGATGAGGAATTCTCTCTGTTTCTATTTTCTCTTCAGAGAAGCTCCCTGTACGATGGGAGATGAAGACTGGCACATCCCGGAGATTCCTCTGAGTGTCCAACAGGTGTTTAGCTCCAGAAACTGGACCATGGAGGACCCGTCTCCAGCCTGTTTCTGTACCCGTGACGGCAAGAAGAGGATGCTGCCAGAATGTCCCGCTGGAGCAGGAGGCCTGCCCCCACCAGAGGTCAGACACCTTGAAAACTGAATGTTTTTGTTAAGGGGAAGGTCGAAGTTGTTGGTTCATGAAACAAACGCTAAGCTAGAGTTAACACTGAAAATAGTCGACCAAAAACTTTCAATAAAAGCTCAATCTGGCCAAATAAATTGGGTATTTACACTTTTCTAATTTAATATTAATATTAACCTATAAAGGAGTGTCTTGGCCCATCAGTGAGTTGGTTTGAATTATTGCCACTTTTTTCTAATTTTATTTTATTTATCAGACGCCTTGTTTCAGTTAAAGTTTGTTCGGGCTGCATTTTTCAAACAAAGACTTTTTCTATGCAGATGAACCTCACCGCCTCTGACACGCTACAAAACCTGACAGGAAGAAATGTTTCTGACTACCTGGTGAAGACCTACGCTGAGATCATTGGGAAGAGGTGAAATATAAACATTGCATGTGGACAAACTTACGTAAGCTTTGGTTGGTCCTAAAGTTTCCTTTTGTCCTCTCAGCTTAAAGAACAAAGTCTGGGTGAATGAATTCAGGTCAGAATCTGGATTTACTTTAAAGCATCAGCTCTTCTCTCTCTCTGTGCTCCAATATGCTGAGATAACCTGATGTTTCTGCAGGTACGGCGGCTTCTCTCTGGGCGCTCGCAGCACACAGGTCCTCCCTCCCGCCAATGAGATTGATGATGCCATTGAGAGAGTCCGAAAAATCTTTGAGTTACAGAAGGTGGGTGGATGTTTCCTTTGTTTCTCTGTGACCTGATTATGCCCCTCCTGAACTATAGTGACCGGTTTTAGTTTTGTATTTGTTCCTGCAGGGAGCCGCCGCAGACAGATTTCTGGACAGTCTGTCTGGATTCATAAATGGCCTAGACACCAAAAACAATGTCAAGGTGAGTAAAGGTGCCTCCAGCTCAGCTGACATCCGATTACCTGTGTGGGAACTGGTGTCATACTTGACTGACCAGGTACACTGAACAGACTGAACATCTGGTTCTGATCTGTTCTTCAGATCTGGTTTAACAACAAAGGATGGCACAGCGTGACGGGCTTTATCAACGTTATGAACAATGGCATCCTGAGGGCCAACCTGCCTAATGGTGCTGACCCCAACAAGTACGGCATCATCGCTCACAACCACCCGCTCAACCTGACCAAGGAGCAGCTGTCCCAGGTCGCCTTGTGAGTACACAAACCCACCCACCCACACAAACTCACCTCAACCGCACAAACCAACCGGGACTGAGCAAACCCAATTTAATTAAATTTAATTAACTTTATAATACTCAATATTACGACTGACTTTTCTGTCAAATGGACAAAAAAATCTGTCTTAAGATAAGTAATAACAAATTGGTAAAATAAACATCAGACCTTGGAAATAACTTCTCCAGAAAAAAAGAAACCTTAAGGAGATCTACTCTCCGTACGGACAGGTCTGCACCTGGATAGTTATCTGTTAGTGTAGCATCAGCTGTGAATGAATAAGCCAATGCAGGAACTGTAGCTCCTAGCACACTTGCTGCAAATGTAATAGGTGGTATGAGTCATGGGGGGAGCAGTGTCAGACTGACTTTGCTGTTTCCGGGTCTTTGTGGCCTCGCCCAGGATCTCTCTGTTCTCCTCGGCTTGCTTAACACAGATTTTGACAGTTGGACGCCACATATAGTGGTCAACTCTCACTGACTCGAGATCTGCTGTGTGGATGTTGCATGACTTGAGATCCCTCTTGCAGGCAGCTTTGTACCACTGGGCAGATCGTCCAGTTGGACTGTATTTTTTTTCTTTCTTTTTTTGTGATGGATTATGCGTAGCCCCAGGGGGAATCAGGTAGCAATTTTGCCACTAGGCTAACGCCCCCCCTGCACCGGAATGTAATTTTAAAGATTAGCTAAACTAAATCTACAACTACAGTATGTCTGAAGAATTTAAAAGATAGGCTTCATCGGTATGAAAATTAGTGGCATGCAGGGGCCCCGATGAGAGGAACCAGGGATGAGACGAGGGGTGCGGGACAGCTTCTAGCTGGCCTGGAAGTAAGCTTGTCCAAAGAGGAAGGTTTTAAGCTTACTGTTGAATGTAGAAAATGTTTCTACTCTCTCATATCGCAGCCAGTGACGCCAACAGACTGAATAAACCAATCAGACTGGCTGGCTCTGTCATTGGCAGCAAACAGGACTCACTGGAGGCAGTGGTAGAGAGGAGGTCACTGAACAAACTTTTATCCATCAAGGACAATCATGACCATCCTCTCCACCCACTCCTGGACGAACAGCGGAGCTCTTTCTCCAAGAGGCTCAGACAGCTCCGCTCGAGAACATCTCGTTGCCGGAGGTCTTTCTTCCTGTACCTGATCGGGCTCTACAACGACTCCCTTAGCAGATAGAAATTTGTTGCTGTGACACACAAATTTCCCATGTGTGGGATCATTAAAGTATATTCTGATATAAGTTGGGAGCTTATTCCATAAAACATGGGCTTGGTGGCTGGAGCACCTTCAATTTGGCTTTTAGAAGGTCTAGGGACAATGTGCTGTCCTCACGACACGTGACTGTGTGCAGCTAGACAGCCAGCTAACTCTTCCAATGAAAAAAGAGACTCCCACACAAGGCTTGCTTTTCTTGTTTATGTAGACTCTTTTCGTCACAGGATTATACATATATGTACGTATATATATGTACGTGGTAATAGTAACTGAAACAAAACAAACAAAAGAAGTGCATTATAAGCTGTACAAAACGCTGAGTCTCCATGATCAAACACACGTTAGCTTAGCTTGAAACATGCGCGCGTTAGCTTAGCTTGAAACATGCGCGCCCACATCCTAAGTGGCTTACTACATAAGACGCGATTCACACGTTATCAAATGAAATACAATCTTAAGCATGCAAACAAAGCACATAAACACAAAAAATACTTACAAAGACTAAAGTTATCCCAGGTTTTTAACAAGTTTTGAGCGCAGTCTACTTCCGTCTTTTCAATTTCAGACTCATCCAAGATCTACTATTTTCGAGACCTCTCACTCTGCTGTTAGTTTAACAAATTATAAAAGATCTTTAGAAGAGACAGACGTCTCACTCTGACATACACTCCGATCAAAGACATAACACTCCCCGCTTGATATAAACATATTATATCACCACATATCGAAACATAAAATTTACATAGATAATATCTTACTCCGAAAGCAAAACAACAGTCTCTGAGACTGGTCTCAAAAACACCTTTGGAGTTCCATCTTTGATGATCCGTATCTCCACTTTACGAACCTTCTTGTCACTACTGGGTAGAGTCTTAACTATCAGTCCCATAGGCCATTCATTCCTGTGGGCTAGAGGATCTTTTAACAACACAATGTCTCCTTCTTTGACATTTGGTTGGTTTTCAGTCCACTTTGTGCGCTTCTTCTTGCACCGAACGAATGATGACATCCTTGGCTTGAGTGAGTTCATCTGCGCCACATTCTCTTTCAGACTTCTCCATCCTGCCTGTTTATTTGTCCTTTGTTTCAAAGAAACCATAACATGAATAAGCCTGGCTACTGCTCTGCATGCCGTTGTCCAACCTGAAAATCCTTCGAAACGTTTTGCACCTAACTGAGTTGTCGTGACGGTAGTTGCAAGTGTCTTCACATGAGCTCGTACTTCCCCGTCATTCCCAGGCTCCACAAGTGAGAATGAATAGTCTTTTTGAGATTCATTGAGCTTTTCTGAACACAGAAAGCTTGGGCCTGTAACCCAATTACTGTTTTTGAGTTCAACGGCTGGAATAAATCCAGTTGCCAGGTCAGCTGGATTCACCTCCGTTGAAACGTAATGCCACTGGTCAGGTTGAGTGGATGACCTGATTCGTGTGACGCGGCCAGCTACATACATGTAGAATCTTTTTGAGGAGTTGTGTATGTAACCTAACACAATGCGACTGTCAGTGAAAAACTTGACACTGTCAATTTTGAGGTCCAACTCGTCTTTGATCAAGTCATACATTTCCACTGCAAGCACGGCAGCACAAAGTTCCAACCGTGGTACGGTGCGTGCAGGTCGGGGTGCCAGTCTCGACTTCCCCATCACAAAACCCACGTGACACTTGCCTTGAGTGTCTAAAGAGCGCAGGTAGGCCACCGCACCTATAGCCACAGTAGACGCATCTGAAAAAACACAGAGTTCATTAGTTTTCACTTCACCTAAAGAACCTGAACTGCAACACCCCTTGATTTGGAGATCCTCTAGAGTTTTCAGTGAGTCTCTCCATGAGATCCATGCGTCCTCCTTCCCTGGGGAAAGAGGTGCGTCCCAGTCGCCCTCCTCCGTTGAAAGTCCTCTGAGTAGCGCTTTGCCCTACACGATCACAGGAGCTGCAAAACCCAACGGATCATACAAGCCACCGACAGCCGACAGTACTCCCCTACGTGTGAATGGCCTTGTCTCATTGGACACAAGGCAAGCAAAGCTGTCAGTTTGCAGGTTCCAACATAGTCCCAAGCTCCTTTGAACAGGAAGTGGATCTACACCAAGATCCAATTCTCTCAAGTCCTTTGCTAGATCGTCTGCAGGGAATGCTTCCATAACGAGGCTGCAGTTGGAGGCAACTTTGTGTAGTCGCAAATTGGACTCTGCTAACATGTTTTGTGTTCTCGTCAACAGGTCAACTGCCTGTTCAGGTGTGGCGACCGAAGTGAGCCCGTCATCTACATAAAATTGTCTTTCAACAAACCGTCTGGCATCTGAGCCATGTTCCAGCTCACCTTCGCTTGCTGCCCGCCGCATGCAGTAAATGGCAACAGCGGGTGATGGGCTATTCCCAAAAACATGCACTTTCATCCGATATTCGACCACATTTTTTGTGACGTCATTGTCCTCAAACCAGAGATAGCGCAGATAGTCTCTGTGATCTTCACACACCTCAAAACAATAAAACACTTGTTGAACATCAGCTGTCAGGGCTATTGGCTCTTTTCTGAACCGTAACAGCACTCCTAACAGAGAATTATTCAGATCAGGTCCACTGAGTAGCACTTGGTTCAGGGATGTTCCTTCACACTCTGCACTAGAATCAAAAACAACACGTATTTGATCTGGCTTTTGCGGGTGGTATACACCAAACGTTGGCAGATACCAGTGTTCTTTACCTTCGGGCAGAGGTGGAGCGAGTTCAGCTTGATCGTTATCCAACATTTTCTGCATAAATCGGATGTAGTGATCTTTCATTTTTGGTTTCTTTTCTAACGTCTTCTTGAGTGAGTATAGACGTTCCGAGGCTTGAACTCTGTTGCTTGGGAGTCTCCTCCTTGGAGAGCGAAAGGGCAATGGAGCGACCCAGGTGTTTTCTTTGTTTTGTTGGACCGCCTTGTCCATTATTGTTAGAAAGTTTTTGTCATCTATAGACAGTGCCACCTTGTCATCTGACTCTGTACGTTCAAACACAGACTGACCTAGCTTGTGTGTGTTGCCTTTAATGTCCACACTATTTGAGATTAAAGGTGTGCTTTGCTGGGGCTGCTTGACATAGTCCTCTTTCACTGTAAAGACGTTTGGACATGGTTCAAAATGAGTAGTCCGTCCGTTGTCTAGCATGTGTGTTCTGTACACGTTGACTTCTGTTGTGTTGTGAGTTTTGCCCAAGCACACTTCCCCTATCACAACCCACCCTAAGTCTAACCTTTGGGCGTATGGTGCGTTATTTGGTCCATTGATCTGTTCTCTTACTTTATGAATGCTGAGGAGGTCCCTTCCCAGCAAAAGGAGAATAGGAGCATGATGATCGACCGGTTGGATTTTGCTTGCAATAGGGAGAAGGTGTGGATGGTGCTTAGCAATCTCAGGTGAAGGAATTTCAGATCTTTCGTCCGGCACTGAATCACACTCGATTAAAGGAGGCAGTTTGACATTTGTTTTTCCATCCATGGACTCTACTACAAAATGTTCTGCTCTCCTACCTGCAGTTTCAGCTTTTCCTAAGCATGTTTTCAGCGTGTATGGCACAGGTGCACTTTTTATTCCAAACAGGTTGAAAAAGTCCGTCCTAGCCAGGGACCTATTGCTCTGTTCGTCAATCACTGCATACATTTTTATAGCTCTGTCCTTTTGACCTTCTGGATATGCTTTCACCAAACAGATCTTTGAACATGAGCGTGGGCTGTCACTTTGTCCACATACCTCTGTGCACTTGGAGACTACTGCAGGATGGTCTTCTGAGTCCTCCTTAGCATCTACATTCTTTGAGGTGTCATCTTTTGGGACAGGTGTGGGACCCGGATGGAGTGCTGACAAGTGTTTTGGACTGTCACACTCTACACACTTTACTGCTACTTTACAATCTTTGGCTATATGTTGCACAGACCCACAACACCTGTAGCATATACGATGCTCTCTCAGAAAAGCCTGTCGTTCCTCAATTGATTTGTCTCTGAATAACTTGCATTTTTTCAGAGGGTGTGGCTTCTTATGAATTGGACACAGACGATCTGGTTCTTCGATTTTCTTCTGTTCAAAACTCCCTTGTTTTCTTTCCTCAATTTCCGTTCTGTGTACTGCAACAGTAGCTTTTCGATTATATGGAATGGACTTTTCAGTGCGTGTGGTAACTTGGTTGCTGCAGCTGGATGGGGAAAAACTTGGATCATTTTTCATTTTTGCTTGTTGCTGTACAAATTGCACAAAGACAGAAAAAGGTGGAAATGACACTCTATTGACTTCTTTATACTTTGTACCTACAGTGGTCCACCTCTCCTGCATGTTAAAGGGGAGTTTTTCAACTATTTGTCTAACCCCTCGAGCCGTGTCTAAATATGCAAGACCTGGCAGTGTACCATCAGACTTAGCACACTGCAACTCCAACAAGATGTCACCCAGCTCCCTTAATTTGCCACTCTCTTTGTTTGTCAGCCTTGGAAACTCCTCCAACTTTTTTAACAGTGCATCCTCAATGACTTCTGAGGAGCCATAACATTCCTCTAGACGCTCCCATACCACTTTTACACCTGCAGCGGGATTGAGGGTGTGTACTGCGCGAAGCCTTTTTGCTTGCTCTGAAGATTTTGGCCCTAACCATTTTGTGAGCAAGTCTAGCTCTTCTCTAGGGGACAGATTCAAGTCTTTAGTAACACTCGTGAATGAGACTTTCCATGCCCAATAGTTTTCGGGTCTGTCATCATATTGGAGTAAGCCGGTGCTAACTATTTCTTTGCGGATGAGATATTTTGCAAAATCTTGTACGCTGTTTTGCTCTATTTGGTTGTGACTTGTAGGCAAAAAGGTGTGAGCTTGGGGTTTGAGTGAGAATGTGCTGGTTGGAACAGCTTCTGGTATGTACTCATGTTTAACATCGTTTTTCATTGGGGACTGGACATGAGTTTCTTTTGTTATTATTGATCGACTTGGCATTTGAAAATTTGTGCTATCATGTGTAGCACTAGGTGGCGCCTTTAGCTTACATTGTTGTTCCACATAATCACTTGTGCGTTGTACTGCATTAAACGTCTCACCTGTAATAGGAAGTTCTGGGTCTGACTCCCCGCTCTGACTTTCTAATTCTTCATAGGCTGCAGCTTCTGCCTCAGCTGCTGCTATTTCCTTTACACACTTCAAAACATGGAGACTGGCCTCCAAATCTGCCTTTTGTCTCATCGAGTCTGCTTCCAAATCTGCTTTTTGTCTCGCCGAATCTGCCTCCAAATCTGCTTTTTGTCTCGCCGAATCTGCCTCCAAATCTGCTTTTTGTCTCATCAGACTAGCTTCTTTTTCTGCGAAACGGAGCTGGGCCTTTGCTGCTTGGGCTTTGGCGTATGCTTTTGTGGCTGACACACTTGAAGCTGCTGTGGTGTGCGACCGTCTGCTGGTGGCTCTGGACCTGACGCTGTGTGGAGGTGAATGCTGCGGCCTCTCTGACGGCTGCCTCTCAGGCGACAGCTGGTCTGCAGGAACCGGGTGATTGGTGGCAGCCTGGTCATCAGCTTGCTGCTCTGAGTTTGCCTCTGGCTCGAACTGTGATTCATAATCTCTCAAGTAACTCTTACCTGAGCGTAGACTCATGTTGACTGTGTAGCTCAGTGTTGTTTAACCCGCCGTATAGAAGTCTTTTTTCTTCTATTTAAGTCTTTTTACTGTGCTGTCCTCACGACACGTGACTGTGTGCAGCTAGACAGCCAGCTAACTCTTCCAATGAAAAAAGAGACTCCCACACAAGGCTTGCTTTTCTTGTTTATGTAGACTCTTTTCGTCACAGGATTATACATATATGTACGTATATATATGTACGTGGTAATAGTAACTGAAACAAAACAAACAAAAGAAGTGCATTATAAGCTGTACAAAACGCTGAGTCTCCATGATCAAACACACGTTAGCTTAGCTTGAAACATGCGCGCGTTAGCTTAGCTTGAAACATGCGCGCCCACATCCTAAGTGGCTTACTACATAAGACGCGATTCACACGTTATCAAATGAAATACAATCTTAAGCATGCAAACAAAGCACATAAACACAAAAAATACTTACAAAGACTAAAGTTATCCCAGGTTTTTAACAAGTTTTGAGCGCAGTCTACTTCCGTCTTTTCAATTTCAGACTCATCCAAGATCTACTATTTTCGAGACCTCTCACTCTGCTGTTAGTTTAACAAATTATAAAAGATCTTTAGAAGAGACAGACGTCTCACTCTGACATACACTCCGATCAAAGACATAACAGACAAACAGCCCTAGCCCTGCAATTTGTGAGCAAGGTGCTGTGTTTTTAGGATGCTGGAAGTGAGAGGAATTTTAAGGTGCACAAAACCATGGAAGCAACACGAACACTCCATGATGCTAAATATTTAATCCCATCTTTTCTTCTTCATCCCCAGGGTGACCACCTCAGTAGATGTCCTCGTGTCCATCTGTGTGATCTTTGCCATGTCCTTCGTTCCTGCCAGCTTTGTGGTTTTCCTCATCCAGGAACGCGTCAGCAAAGCCAAGCACATGCAGTTCATCAGTGGTGTGCAGCCACTGCTCTACTGGGTGGCAACCTTCATCTGGGACATGGTGAGGTTTAAAGCAACCGCATCAAAACAAGAGTCACTGCATGCGTGTGTTTGTTGGTGACGTTTACGTGTCTCTGCAGTGTAACTATTTCGTCCCAGCGATTCTCGTCATTTTCATCTTCATCTGCTTCCAACAAAAAGCATACGTCTCCTCCACCAACTTGCCGACACTTGCCCTGCTGCTCCTGCTCTACGGGTCAGATTCACCTTCCCGAATCCTCACACACTCTCCTTCAGTCTCATACATCTTGTTTCCTCACACACCGTCCCAGCAATACCACTTGTTCTGCTTCCTTCCCACATCATCGTCCACTCTCACAACTTTTGTCTCCACCTAAAACTACGTCCTTCCCTCTGCTCCATCTTTCTAGATCCTCCAGATCTTTACCAGTGGAATGCAGCCGTTTGTTTTAACTCTCACTAGACCATGTTGTCTGTATATGTGTCTCCAGCTGGTCCATCACGCCCCTCATGTATCCAGCCTCATTCTTCTTCAAGATCCCCAGCACAGCGTACGTTGTCCTCACCAGTGTCAACATCCTCATCGGCATCAACGGCAGCATCTCTACCTTCGTCATGGAGCTTTTTGGAGACCATGTAAGTTAATGTTCAGCATTTGAGACCCTAATATAAAGTTTAGTTTACGAGGAGCTTTAACTTTTTGTTTCCTGCAGGAGATCGGAGGCATCAATGACATCCTCAAGAACGTTCTTCTCATCTTTCCTCACTTTTGTCTGGGTCGTGGACTCATCGATATGGTGAAGAACCAGGCCATGGCTGACGCTCTAGAGAGATTTGGTGAGACAAAGACTATTTTTGGCTTCTTAGCTGGAACCTGTGAACCAGATCCTGAAGCTTGAGGTGTGATTTATTGTAATTTTCACTCAAAAAGCAGGTGGAATCATAAAATCTGAAGGAAATTATTCCAAATTTATATAAACATTAATGTTAGTTTTATGGTTGTTGTGTTCCAGGTGAGAATCGTTTCCGCTCGCCTCTGGAGTGGGACATGGTTGGAAAAAACCTGCTTGCTATGGCTGTTGAGGGCGTACTGTTCTTCATCATCACTGTCCTCATCCAGTACAGATTCTGCATCAAACCAAGGTAGGTCTAAACCGGATTTGTTTTCTTACCTTAACATGAAAGATGAAGTTAATTTTTCAACGAGTGTGTTTTGGATGAACAGGCCAGTCAGTAAACTCACCAAACTTGGAAATCTGGGTGAGGAAGACGAGGATGTAGCCCGGGAGAGGCAGCGTATTGTCCACGGACTCGGACATGGTGACATCCTTGAGCTTCGGCAGCTCACCAAAGTGAGCAGGTTTTACACTTACAGGGTTTAACTTGAAGCACTGGGACTAATCTGTATCACAACTGTGTCCTGCAGGTGTTTAAGAGGAAGCAGAAACCAGCCGTGGATCGTCTGTGTGTCGGTATTCCACCTGGAGAGGTCAGTTTGACTCCACAAAAGAGAAAAATATGAGAGAATATGATGATCTACATGCTGAACATGTGTGTTTGTCTATTGTCAGTGTTTTGGTCTGCTTGGCGTGAATGGAGCTGGAAAGACCACCACCTTTAAAATGCTCACTGGGGACACCATTGTGACCAGCGGGGAGGCGTTTCTGGCTGGAAAAAGGTAAGAAACTGACCTCCAACTTCATGGAAACCATCTCTATTTACTGATAGGCATGCATTTTTTTTTGGCTTCTCACAAATGGTCACTTGTGGTTCAAAACCTGACCTAGTTGCTAAAGTGAATTAAAACTGAGCAGAAGAACCAGGTGGGGCCAGCTCTGGCTTTCAAGAACCTGCACACGCCTCCAAATGTTCTGTTTCATTGACCTGCTTTTTCCAGATTTATTCTTGAGGATTAAGAAAAACTCTGAAAACACATCCAATATTTCAATTTGAACCAAAAACTAGGTTCCATAGAACCGGCCCGGTCAGAGGAACCAGGTCTAATGGTTTCAGGACCACAGTTTCTCTCCACACACACAGGAGATGTGGGTCTCTCCAAAGTTCCCATTGTTTTGTTAAACAGAAACTTCTCACAGCAGTAGAAGTTGGTCGTTAAGCTGCTTATTGCTGCTAAGGTTGTTTGTTGGCACCAAAATTGTGTTGCTTCATTTCTAAATCAGAAGGAAGTTCCCAACCTCTGGTTCTGGGCCTGTAGGAGGCCTGTGTAGCTCTCTCAGCTAACATTCTACTTTCTCATTATTTCCTGTTTCCCAGCATCCTTCGGGAGATCGATGAGGTTCATCGGAACATGGGTTACTGTCCGCAGTTTGATGCCATCAATGAGCTGCTGACTGGACGAGAACACCTGGAGCTGTACGCCATCCTCAGAGGCGTCCCAGAAAGCGAAGTCTGCGATGTGAGTTCCAACGTCCTGTACCAATATCTGATCAGACCAGAGCAAATGGGTGATGTACTTTCTGTTTGATTAACAGGTGGCAGAGTGGGGCATCAGGAAGTTGAGCCTCTTGAAATACGCTGATAAACGTGCTGGAAGTTACAGCGGAGGGAACATGAGGAAGCTTTCTACAGCCATGTCTCTGATCGGAGCGCCACCTGTCGTCTTCTTGGTAAGACTCCTTTCATTGTTTTCCTTCTCTCCTCCTCTTCGTTTTCTCTGAAGTTTTCAGTAAGTAAAAGTAGAACTGAGCTCTGAATCCTGATGCTTCTGGGTTCATTTTTTTCTCCGTTCCGTCATTTTCTGCTTGTTCCGGGGCCGAGTCACAGAGGTAACAGCCTCAGATGGGAAGCTCAGGCTTCTCTAACCCCAGCTGCATCTTCCAGCTCACCCGGAAGGATCCCAAGTCGTTCCCCGGCCAGCTGTGTGACATAGTCTCTCCAGCGGGTCCGGGTTCTGCCCCTTGGTTTCCTCCCGGTGGGACGTGCCCGAAACACCTCACCCGCGAGACGCTCGGGGGGGGCATCCTGACCAGATACCCGAACCACCCCATCTGGCTTCTCTCAATCTGGAGGAGGAGCAGCTCGACACTGAGCTCCTCCTGGATGGCAGAGCTCCTCACCCGATCTCTGAGTGAGAGCCAAGCCACCCGGTGGAGGAAGCTCATTTCGGTCACTGGTATTCGCATTCTCATTCTTTCGGTCACCACCCTCAGCTGGTGACCATAGGTGAGGGTTGGAACATAGATCTCTGTTAATCGAGAGCTCTGTTTTTCGGCTCAGCTCTTTTTTTACCACGACGGACCGATGCAGCGTCCTAGTTATTGCTGACGCTGCACCGATCCGCCTGTCGATCTCCCGCTCCATCCTTCCCCCACTCGTGAACAAGACCCTGAGATACTTAAACTCCTCCACTTGGGGCAGGACCCTGTCCCTGACCCGCAGGGGATATTCCACCATTTTTGCTTGTTTTCTATTTACTATTACTATGGTTTTCAGGAATGAAAATGCTGCTTATCAAAATGTTTCTAAACAAAGAAATGGAATCATATTCCTTTGTTTCCCTCCTCATGCTCCAACCACAGTAGATAAGTTACAAAACAACTCTGGGTGTGTGACGACCAATTAGAGAGCAGCTAAGTAAGATTTTGCAGGGGCGGGGGAGGGGTGAGGGCTGTTGTGTAACGGGGTTATTAGTTAAAAAGACCCTGCCGTTGGTCACCGAGCAGACAGGCTGGCTACTGCAGCAGCAACAATGACCCTACTCCCCCTCCTTCTCACCTTCTCCCTCTGCTTCCTGCTTCACCTTTGGGCCAATTTGAACCTGGCTGTGCTGCTTGTTACAGGACGAGCCCACTACCGGCATGGACCCCAAGGCCCGCCGGGCCCTATGGAACTGCATCACCAGCGTTATCAAGGAGGGACGTTCCGTCGTCCTCACATCGCACAGGTGGGTTGGGATGGACAGAAGGTCAAATCCTCCACATGACCTCAAGGGGTTTGTTTATAAAGGAAATCTTAATGGAAAAACTTAGATTAGAGGGAATTACAACGTGACTTCTGGTAGTGATGATGTATTCTTATCGTGGTTCCTAACTCTGGACAGAGATATTCATACCATATTAGCACTGACTCACCTAGAAGGAGAAACTTGGATCTGGTTTCTTCTTTCACACGTGTGTGAGTGTGACACTCCGCTTTGTGTTTCAGTATGGAGGAATGTGAAGCTCTGTGTACCAGGATGGCAATTATGGTGAACGGCAGGTTCAGATGTCTTGGCAGCGTCCAGCATTTAAAGAACAGGTAACATACACACACACTTACACACTCTGGAAGCATGACTCCGCCTCCTTCTTATAGTGTGTTTTGGGGTACAGGTTTGGTGACGGTTACACGATCATCCTGCGGGTCGCTGGAACAGACCCGAACTTAGTTTCAGTCATGAAGTTCATAGAAAGTGAGCTGAGCGGCAGCACGCTGAAGGAGAAGCACAGGAACATGCTGCAGTACCAACTCCCCTCTTCTCTCACCTCGCTCGCCCACATCTTCTCCATCCTCGCTAAAAACAAGGAGATGCTTCAGATTGAAGACTATTCTGTCACTCAGACCACTTTGGATCAGGTACGACACACACACACACTTGCTATGTTTAGTTCTGACCAACGGATTCTGGAGATTCTGTTCTCCAGGAGATTTAGATTTTCTGACCAGCTTTTCTAACTAAACACTAAAACTGGGTCATCAGACAGACTTGGTAGTGGGCTTGTTGTGGAATTTTCTTAATAAGTTTTCACACAAATGAGAACAGAAAAATAGAATTTAATAAAGTAAAAAAGATTAAATGCTGCAGCATTGGAAGTTCATGCAAACCAAAGTTTGATCGGCAGAAGTTCAACAATTTGACCAAACGCCCATGTTTTAAGGACCTTCATTGTTAGGGTGGGCTTCTACATTGCGAGGCTGGATAGCTCATTCTTATAGGCTATGCAAATTTGGTTGGGCTGAACATTGTTTGATAGGCTAATAATTTATCCATGGGCTGAACAAACTTAATATGTTGTTATCTTGCACCTGCAACTTGCTGGACAGAGGCTGCCTTATTTGGATAGAGTTTGTAAAATGTATCTTTGCTTGTCCTTGAGCAGCTTGGAGTTGGTGTGAACGAGCTGGAACAAGATTCTCACACCAAGGATGTTAGATAGATATCTTGTTTCAGCACATCAAGTTAATTAAACACGCCCATAGTCATTAAGATGTTTTCAAAGTGAATATTAATCTTAAATTTTCTACCACAGGCTACAACTTTTTTAATCTTTAGTCATCTTATTCCCCTAGGCTGCTCTCTCTCCCATACCTAGCCCAGAGTCTCAGATCAGCTGATTGGGTTCTTTTGAAAATACAACAAAGGTGTCACAGTCGCACTTAAGACCCTAAAATCAGAAAACAGTGTTGTTGACGTTTCTAAATTTGATTTATTTGTCATTATCTATGTTTTTCTTAAGTTTTGTTTGAGTTTGTTGCCCATTTCATTGAGGTGAGTTGAACTGTTTCTGGTTAGACTGTTCAGTGATCACCAGATTAAGTTTTGTTGTTGAAGTATATACCTTCTAAAACTAACAGTAAATTGTTTTGGCCTTGTGATATTTACTCAATATTTTTCAAAGTGTTCTGATGCCTAGAAAAAAACTCAATTTAATGCGTCTGTTTGAAGATACAAGGACTGGACATTAAATTGGTTGCTTGGCAGCTTAAAAATACTCTGATCTGACCAAACTGTATCAGACAGTTTATTTCTTCATCCTGAAGATTTTTCAAAACCTTTTTTTTTTTCATAAGAAAAGCAGTGGATATCCCAGCTTCAACTTTCTGGATTATAGCTTCTCACCACAAACAATTCTAACAGTCTAACAGCTTCTGTTCAGTTCAGTTCAAATTTATTCATTTGGTCATACATAAAATCACAACAATAACACAGATTGCAACAAAGAAACAAACAGACCTGAACAAATCTGTTGAACAATTGAAGCTCAATTGTATGAAGCCTACGTATATTTAAATCCTTCTTCATCTGAATCAATAAATGATCAGGGACCCTGTACTTCTCAAGGAATCATTTCATAGGTTCACTAATTTGAGGATGGGCAGCAGGACTCTTCTAGGAACAAATTATTACTAATTGAAACAAATTAGTCAATCTGATCTTCATGTTTAATGCTAAACTATCCATCTTCTTGAAGCAGTTGGTGTACTTAATTCATGTCCAGTGGCTAAGCAGCAGATCCCTGCAGGTTTCATGTGACCAACCTCCACCTGCTGGCCCATTAGGATAGGACCAAATCTGATCTGTGACCTGGAAATATCTCTCTTCGACGTCTGAACTTGTCCTACGATGTGAAACCTGCACATTTAAACACGTCCACATACCACTCTTCATTGGTTCTGATGTTGAACAGAAGATCAGATTCTAACAGATTCTGTTTGTTCTTTCAGGTGTTTGTGAATTTTGCAAAGGACCAGAGTGACGACTATGTGTCCAAAGACCCGTCTGTGAGGCGGAAAGACGTCTCCATCAACGTTCCCATGTTGAGCTCCACTGGCCGAGCTGCCGAAAGAGGGGCCGCGTTCGGAGAGAGCGTGTTGTGATCACATGACTGATCTTTGGCCTGGACTTGTGCCACAACAGAGGGCAACCCCTCCTCACCTGCCAGGATATTGAACTGATTTTAATAAGGCAGTGGTTGGCGCCACCTGCCTCTAGATGCCAGTCAATGCAAGTGATTTCGTGTGGGGAAAGGAACCTCGCAGACCTCTGCTGCCTGAGCTTCTGAAGCTCCTTAAAATTGAAGCCAAACGAAGACACGTATCAGCAGCGATGAAGAATGTCTATCATTTCAAACAGCCAATCATGTTGGACTTATTTATATTTTTAGCTGCAGCACAAAGCTGTAAATTGTTTTATTTTTGGGGGTCCATGATGTTTCCTTTTAGTCTTTAACTACCAATCAGAGTGCTCGATACAAATACGTGCTTAATTTTATAGTTGCTTTTTTTTTTTTTTTTTTATAAAAAGATAATAAAGGAGCAGATTCGTTTGTCTGGGTGTAAAACAGTACCTCATCAGCTCCTGGAAGCACACTACAGTATTGATAGATCGGATCATTGATGGATCGGATCATTGGTCAGTGGTCGTCCTTTGCAGCACTTTACGTGTTCGAGCATCAGTTTGTTTGCACTGAATCAACCTTCTTCTGATCATCTTCTTTGTTGTGCTGCTGATGCAAGAAAAGCTGTTACAGCCCAACAAGCAGAATAAACGGACAAAATCTGCCTCTTGGCTCTCTTTTAAACACACATACACACACACAATAATGCAAACACTGCAATACTTGTGAATCAGCTGGTTCAGTCAAAAGAGGATTATTTTATTTAACCAGTAAAACACTTAAAAATACTCCTTTTCACTGTAAAAGACCAGTAATACGGTTAAAGAGTAATAAATTACACGCAAAATCCGGTTGAACAAAAAGAGGCTCTAATACAAATAACTTTCACATGAGTCGAAAAAACTCAACAAAGAATTGGAATGGTTATCAATACCATCTTACCAATTCTAGTACTCTTCTTGATACTGCTTATCAATCCAATATTTTACAAATAATTTTAACGATACTTTTTTTAGTGTAAAAAAAGTTCACGAGTGGGGGAAGGATGGAACGGGAGGTTGACAGGCGGATCGGTGCGGCGTCAGCAATAAATAGGACGCTGCATCGGTCCGTTTTGGTAAAGAGAGAGCTGAGCCGAAAAGCAAAGCTCTCGATTTACAAGTCGATCTACGTTCCAACCCTCACCTACGGTCACCAGCTGTGGGTGGTGACTTAAAGAATGAGATTGAGGATACAAGCGGCCGAAATGAGCTTCCTCCACAAGGTGGCTGGGCTATCACTCAGAGATCGGGTGAGGAGTTCTGCCATCCAGGAGGAGCTCGATGTCGAGCCGCTCCTCCTCCAGGTTGAGAGGAGCCAGATCGGGTGGTTTGCCCCCGAGCGCCTCCCGGCGAAGTGTTTCGGGCACGTCCCACTGGGAGGAGACCAAGGGCCACAGACCGAATTCACTGGAGAGACTATGTCTCACAGCTGGCCAGGGAACGACTTGGGATCCTTCCGGGTGAGCTGGAGGATGCAGCTGGGGTGAGAGAAGCCTGGGCTTCCCGTTTGAGGCTGTTGCCCCCGCGACCCGACCCTGGAACTAGCAGAAGATGACAGAACGGAAAAATCTTTAATAAACAATAAATACACAATGTAAACCCGAATGAGCACCACTTTCAGGAAACAAGTTTGTTTTTTTTGGTTAAATTATTATTCCACGAAACAAATCAAGTCTACTCATTACAAGAAACCCATGCAGACATTGGTGCCACAAATGGTTAGTTTAACGTGGTGACAAAGGAGAAAGATGTCATCTTTTACAGTCGTTAATACTACAGTATAACAAGAAACAAATCTAATACTCAGGAACTCCCTTGATTTTGCTGAAACTAGCCAAAAACAATGATACCAATCCTTGTAGCAAATCTTTCTGAGGAAAATGGGAGGGACAAATCTGTGTTATTAATAGATCGGTATACAGAGATCTCCATATGCAGATCAGTTATTTTTATATTTCTCCTCTAGTGATCTTAGCCTAAACCAGGGGTGCCCAACCAGTCAAACGTGGTATACTGATAGCCCAAGGACTGATCTCAAGTCAACCGCCAGGTGTGTAGGGGGAATGAAACCACTAGATCGTAGATGTAGTCTGACTAGACCAGGGGTGTCCAACCTTTTGTGTCCCAAGAACTACTTTTCAAGTATCAAACCTCGTGAGATCTACCATTCTAGTGTCAACGTCACAAACACGCAGATTGTTTCAGCCTACAATTAAACTATCCTCACAACATGTTTTGTTGTTGTTACACAACCATTAGACATCACAATCAAACCTTCTCAAACACACACAATTCCTCTCTCTCAAACATACACAACATAGACAAATTCTTCTCTCACACGGTCACACACAGACACACTGTCTCAAACATGCAAACAGACAAATTCTCCATGCATGCAGTGCTTTTGGTGTGACCATGGCTCTGCTCATTTGAACAGACTTAACAATGTGCTTTTACATCACAGACTACAAAAATTTCCAAATAACAATAGAAAAAGTTGCCAGATTGTCGTTTTTTTTTCATTTGGTAAAAAGAGTCTCTAAAGGGTCTAAATACTCTCTAAGAATAGCGTCAACGTCATGAAGTTAGAAACACTGACTTCCGTTCGTTCCGTTCAGTCGTCTTTCACTCATCGGGGGCCGGGTCGCGGGGGCAACAGCCTCAGACGGGAAGCCCAGTCCTCTGTCACCTCGGCTGCATCCTCCAGCTCATCCGGAAGGGACCCAAGGTGTTCCCTGGCCAGCTGTGAGATATAGTCTCCGCAGCGGGTCTGGGGTCTGCCTCTTGGTCTCCTCCCAGTGGGACGTACCTGAAACACCTCATCAGCGAGGCGCTCGGGGGGCATCCTGACCAGATGCCCGAAACACCCCATCTGGCTCCTCTCAACCTGGAGGAGCAGCGGCTCGACACCGAGCTCTTCACCCAATCGCTGAGTGAGAGCCCAGCCACCCAGCGGAGGAAGCTCATTTCGGCCGCTTGTACCCGCGATCTCATTCTTTCGGTCACCACCCACAGCTGGTGACCATAGGTGAGGGTGGGAACGTAGATCAACTTGTAAATGGAGAGCTTTGCTTTTCGGCTCAGCTCTCTCTTTACCACGACGAACCGATGCGGCATCTAACCCTGACTTCCAGTCATTTCATTTTTTTTCCCTAACACACCTGGCGGTCGACTTGGTATCAGTCCGTGGGCTACCAGTAGACCGCGATCGATTGGTTGGGCACTCTGGACCGGACTATAGCCTTCTTAGGCTTAGCTGTTTTATATACTATGGAGCAGAAAAGAAAAAAAGACTTTTAGTTCATCAGTAAATAGGATTATATTTGAATTTTTTTGTAGTTTATTTGGTGTCCTTATCAGATCTTTTTTTAATTTTTTGTTAAATTGCAGCATCATCAGTATTTCTTATTGATGTCATTTTTAACACAATAATAGAAGAACCCGTATGTGACTCAACAAAAATAAACGTACAGAATATTATTTAACAAGAACACAAAGAAAACTTTGAGAATTTCATCCCTCGAGGATTTTCATCATGTTTCATCATGAGTTAAAATCATCCCTGTAAGCATTTTATTTCCTGATTGATGCAGTTTTTCACTGAGGAAGTTAGCCTATCCAACCAATGAGATTGAGGCTAAAAAGATTTTTGAACCAATCATATTAAAACTTTTCCGGTAAGAGGCGGGACTTAGCTGACGGTATAAATACTAGTGTCTTTCTTTGAGCAGTTTGTCTTCCAAAGGATTCTTAAAAATCCTATCGTGGGAGATAATTTATCTTTATTTTTCTTCACTATTTCTGGAAAAGCTTATTAACTGAGACAAAATGGTGAGTAAGAAAATTGAATAGATATATTTATGTATAAATATATTTTTCACAGCATTATATAAATTTATAGATATTAATTATAATTTCCATTTTATTTTGAATGTTAATAATAATGATTTAGATTTATGTGAGAAATAAGTTTAGAAGCTCTGAGATTATATATATATTTTGGGATCAGTCAGATCAGGGATGAGATCAGAGATGAAAACCAGGCCAGGGTGTGTCTCCTGCCTCTTCATCCTTTGTCTAAAAGAAAATGATCTCTATTCTCATCCTGAAAACAAAAAAATAATCATTTACTGTCTAAAATACTCCCATGAATCACAGATTAATCTATAATATTCATTTTTATATTATATATATATAAAAAAAATCTTAATAATATATGATGCAAATTAAATGTTTTATTTTATGCAGATGTATTTTAAAGTTATAAAAGGATATTTTTACCATCTTAATTAAGATCATTGTGCATTTTGATTTCTTACTGTTAATATTTTTATGATTAATCGCAATGGGTGCGGTTCAGTCACATGGTGTGAATCAGATGATGACGAATAAGAGTTCTTTGTGTATTCATTTCTGCATTTTGTTTGTTTCCATGTAAGAAGCTGAAATTAATTTTTTTTTAATTAGGATCGCACTGATTTTTAATATTTTATGTTAATTTCACATCTTTCATCTCCTATTGATTTATTGACTTTCTAAAATTCAGCAACAGCACCATCTTTTGGTCAGAAATAAAACTTTCTGAAAAAGCAGATTTTTTTTTTTTTTCTTTTGATAAGTTACTTTTCAGATTAAACTATTAAGTCAGCTTTTAATCCCAATATTCGTTTTGTCTTCTGAACCAATTATCCTTAACGGGATCTCGAAAGGTGCCGGAGCATCTCCCTGCTGATTTCAGGTGAAAGGCGGGGTACACCCCAAACAACTGTCCAGTCTGCAGTATTTTGTGTTGCAGGGCCACACAAAAAACACAGCCATCCACACGCACTCAATCCAAGGGACAATTTCATAGTGGCCACTTAACCTAACAAGCATTTTTTTGGAGAGTGGGGTGAAACCTGCACATACACAGGGAGAACATGCAAACTCCACACAGAAAGAACCTGTGTTTCAAGCCTTGCTCCTAGTCCGGGACTCAAACCCTGACCTTCTTGCTGTGAGACCACTGCCACTGTGCAGCCCTGATCACTATTTGCCTTTTTTTTTTTTAAATATATAAATTCCATTTAAATCAGGAGAAAGTGATAGCTCAGTGGTAGAGTGTCCGCCCTTGGACCGGGAGAAGCTGGTTCAAATCCCTCTGAGCTCATGTCTAGACCTTCTTGGGGAAAATCCCTAACGCCACCCTTTCTCCCAGCCCTGTGGTGCAATGCAGCAAAGACATTTTCCCATTGAGGGATGAGTATATACGTTAAAAGATTAAAAACTGTACATTAAATTTTTATTACTTGATTAGTACCAGTTAGTTTATAACTTAAAGAATTTCCTACAAGGAATTAATTCACTTCATCATTGGAATAATTTTACATGCTCAGTTCACATCTGAAACAAACATTCTGTCCAATAGGACTTTTAATACCTGGTTATTTTTAAATTAGTTCTAACTTCCCACAGATGCTGGATTAGATACACGCCACTTTAAGATTTAAGTTATCAAATTCTAGATTAAAGCCTTGATTTTGACTTATTTTCATCTGTAAAATGTTAGTAACTGTCTAATTATTGTGAGCAGAAACAAACCCAGACATGTCCTTCTGAATATTTAATGTAATTTGATTTTCCCGTTTCCTCATCTCTTCCAGCGTGAGTGTATCTCAGTGCACGTTGGTCAGGCTGGTGTCCAGATTGGCAATGCCTGCTGGGAGCTTTACTGTCTGGAACATGGGATCCAGCCTGATGGCCAGATGCCCAGTGACAAGACCATTGGAGGAGGAGATGATTCCTTCAACACCTTCTTCAGTGAGACTGGAGCTGGAAAACACGTCCCCAGAGCTGTCTTTGTGGACCTGGAGCCCACCGTCATCGGTAAGAATCTTTTTTCTTGTGTAGAGCATGTGTAAAGAACAGTGATCATGGAGTTTCTTTCCTCAGATGAGGTGCGTACTGGGACATACCGCCAGCTGTTCCACCCCGAGCAGCTGATCACCGGGAAGGAGGACGCCGCCAACAACTACGCACGTGGCCACTACACTATCGGAAAGGAGATCATCGACCTGGTTCTGGACAGGATCCGTAAACTGGTGAGTGAATTTTGGCTTTCTGTTTCAGGAGAATAGATGTGAGTTCCAGATGTTCATAACTCTCTCTCTGCTCCTGTCTCCAGGCGGATCAGTGCACCGGCCTCCAGGGCTTTCTGGTCTTCCACAGCTTTGGTGGTGGAACCGGTTCTGGTTTCACCTCCTTGCTGATGGAGCGTCTGTCTGTGGACTACGGCAAGAAGTCTAAGCTGGAGTTCTCCATCTACCCGGCACCTCAGGTTTCCACCGCTGTGGTGGAGCCCTACAACTCCATCCTCACCACCCACACCACCCTGGAGCACTCAGACTGTGCCTTCATGGTAGACAACGAGGCCATCTACGACATCTGCCGCAGGAACCTGGACATTGAGCGTCCCACCTACACCAACCTGAACCGGCTCATCAGCCAGATCGTGTCCTCCATCACCGCTTCTCTTCGCTTCGACGGCGCCCTTAACGTAGACCTGACAGAGTTCCAGACCAACTTGGTGCCCTATCCCCGCATCCACTTCCCCCTGGCCACCTACGCCCCCGTTATCTCTGCAGAGAAGGCCTACCACGAGCAGCTGACAGTAGCAGAGATCACAAACGCCTGCTTCGAGCCCGCCAACCAGATGGTGAAGTGTGACCCTCGCCACGGCAAGTACATGGCTTGCTGTCTCCTGTATCGAGGCGACGTAGTGCCCAAAGACGTCAACGCAGCTATTGCTACCATCAAAACCAAGCGCTCCATCCAGTTTGTGGACTGGTGTCCTACTGGCTTCAAGGTGGGCATCAACTACCAGCCTCCCACCGTGGTTCCTGGTGGAGACCTGGCTAAGGTTCAGAGGGCCGTGTGCATGCTGAGCAACACAACCGCCATCGCAGAGGCCTGGGCTCGTCTCGACCACAAGTTCGACCTTATGTACGCAAAGAGGGCATTCGTCCACTGGTATGTAGGAGAGGGCATGGAGGAGGGAGAGTTCTCAGAAGCCAGAGAAGACATGGCCGCTCTGGAGAAGGATTATGAAGAAGTGGGAGTCGACTCCATGGAAGGAGAAGGTGAAGAGGAAGGAGAAGAGTACTAAGCTTAGACTGAAGGAAATCATCATGCCCACAAGCATTTAAAAGCAACTTTCTAAGTTCAATAAAGTATCTAAATCATCTTTTCTGGAGTATTTTCTTTTAACCCGGTCTTTCACTTCAGTTTGAGTTAGAAAGATATAAAAGAATTTTTCATTTCCCGTTTCTTCTCAGAGGTTTTGCCCTGATCATAAAGTTAACCAGACATATAATATTACATTTTATAGTGCCAGTATGATGGTTCCTCTTGAAAGAAACGATGTTTGTAAGGAGGAAACAATGAGTTTAAAGTAGTTAAATTAAAACAAGTTTAATAGGTAACTACATGCTGTATTTGGGAAGGGTTAGTTGTGGCACCATATGAACAGTTTTTTAAGTGTCTCAAATTTAATATGTGTACATGTGTGTCTGTGTGTGTATATACATATATATATATATATATATATATACACCCTGACCCAGACCAGCATGTCCGTATGTTCGCCATCCCTTATGAGGCACCTGCGCTAGCTAAGCTGTGGATGCAGGATAAACGATGGTCGCATTCTAAAGGACATCCTCAATAGGGAGCTTGCCACATGAACGCGTATGACCTGCTCCACGGTACGAAGATGCCTTGCAAGAAGGATCTCAAGTCGATCAACATCAACGTTGCAAATCCAGAGTCAGTGACCTCTGACCTCTACAGGTGGTGGGCAACTGTCATAATCAGTATCAAGCAAGCCGAGGGGAACAGACAAATCCAGACTGAAGGCTGCCCACAAAATACACATACACACATATATACTTGCATGCACATACACACACACACAGACACACATATATATATACGTATATATATATATATATATATATACGTGTATATATATATATATATATGTATATATATATACACGTATATATATACGTGTATACGTATATATATATGTGGGGGTGCACAGCCTTTCCCCTTTTGGTCCACAAAAAAAAATGTTCTTACTACTTTAATTATTACAAACTTTGGATAAAATATGCACCAAAACGCAGATAAATTACTTATTTTTCAAAATTTACTGGGGGAAATACCCCCAACGCCCATACTGGCAAGCACCACAGGTGCTCGTTGTGTCGATAACCCCCCGACCCCCTTTTACAAAATCCTGGATTCGCCCCTGATTCGTACATGAGGTGCGTGTGAGTGTAAATCCACTCTTGTCCAACAGGGGGCGCACACTGATAAGGAGCATAGTGTCTCATCACTAAATATAAAGATGGAGGTAAAGGAGACTGTGGTGAAAAGGGAAGAAGAAACATTCTCATGTATAAGAATAAAAAAACTTGTCGTTTTATTTGAATAAATCAAATAAAATGACCTGCTATTTTGTTTTCTTTTAAATAAAATATTACTTCCTTTTTTCTTGGTAATAATCCGCCTACATTTAGCCATAAACGACACATAAACAGGAACGTTTGTAGCTCAACTAAATCCTTAAATATAATAATGAACAAAATCGATATTTTATGTGAAGCAATTTGATTAAAGATATTTTTAAATTGTATTTTACAACCAAAACTAATAAAATCAGACATTTATTCATTTCTAGTCAAGAAATACAAAAACATTTTTATTAAAAAGAAAAAAAAAATACTTTATCCACTATGTATGTGAATGTTTTTTTTTTCATTTTTATAGTGAGGATACATGTGGCTGGCTTAAACTCTGGCCTGATATCTCTGCAGAAAAAACTGGGCATCTAGTTCAGATGAATCATACTTTTTATGAATGAAAACATGTGAGAACTATTCCACTAGTTGTTTAAAGCAAGAAATTTTAGGTATTTTTTTTTGTGCATTTATGGATTATGCATGATAATTTGGTGCAAGTCAAGACAATAATCGAAACAAGAAATGATTTCGGAGGCTTTATTGAACTCACAGAACATTTGGAATGTCACCACATTGAAATTCTTTTAACCATGATTAGATTCCTCTCAGTACAAACATTATTGCTTTCAGTAAAACAGTGAGTTTAAACTTAGTACTCTTCACCCTCTTCCTCTCCTTCAATCGAGTCGACTCCCACTTCTTCATAATCCTTCTCCAGAGCGGCCATGTCTTCTCTGGCTTCTGAGAACTCTCCCTCCTCCATGCCCTCTCCTACATACCAGTGGACGAATGCCCTCTTGGCGTACATGAGGTCAAACTTGTGGTCGAGACGAGCCCAAGCCTCAGCGATGGCGGTGGTGTTGCTCAGCATGCACACGGCCCTCTGAACCTTAGCCAGATCTCCACCAGGAACCACGGTGGGAGGCTGGTAGTTGATGCCCACCTTGAAGCCAGTAGGACACCAGTCCACAAACTGGATTGAGCGCTTGGTTTTGATGGTAGCGATAGCTGCATTGACGTCTTTGGGCACTACGTCGCCTCGATACAGGAGACAGCAGGCCATGTACTTGCCGTGACGAGGGTCACACTTCACCATCTGGTTGGCGGGCTCGAAGCAGGCGTTTGTGATCTCTGCTACTGTCAGCTGCTCGTGGTAGGCCTTCTCTGCAGAGATGACGGGGGCGTAGGTGGCCAGGGGGAAGTGGATGCGGGGATACGGCACCAAGTTGGTCTGGAACTCCGTCAGGTCTACGTTAAGGGCACCGTCAAATCGAAGAGAAGCGGTGATGGAGGACACGATCTGGCTGATGAGCCGGTTCAGGTTGGTGTAGGTGGGACGCTCAATGTCCAGGTTCCTGCGGCAGATGTCGTAGATGGCCTCGTTGTCTACCATGAAGGCACAGTCTGAGTGCTCCAGGGTGGTGTGGGTGGTGAGGATGGAGTTGTAGGGCTCCACCACAGCGGTGGAAACCTGAGGTGCTGGGTAGATGGAGAACTCCAGCTTAGACTTCTTGCCGTAGTCCACAGACAGACGCTCCATCAGCAGGGAGGTGAAACCAGAACCGGTTCCACCACCAAAGCTGTGGAAGACCAGAAAGCCCTGGAGGCCGGTGCACTGATCCGCCTGGAGACAGGAGCAGAGAGAGTTATGAACATCTGGAACTAACATCTGTTCTCCTGAAACAGAAAGCCAAAATTCACCCACCAGTTTACGGATCCTGTCCAGAACCAGGTCGATGATCTCCTTTCCGATAGTGTAGTGGCCACGGGCGTAGTTGTTGGCGGCGTCCTCCTTCCCAGTGATCAGCTGCTCGGGGTGGAACAGCTGGCGGTATGTCCCAGTACGCACCTCATCTGAGGAAAACCAACTCCATGATTACTGTTCTTTACACAAACTCTACACGAGAAAAAAAAAATTCTTACCGATGACTGTGGGCTCCAGGTCCACAAAGACAGCTCTGGGGACGTGTTTTCCAGCTCCAGTCTCACTGAAGAAGGTGTTGAAGGAATCATCTCCTCCTCCAATGGTCTTGTCACTGGGCATCTGGCCATCAGGCTGGATCCCATGTTCCAGACAGTAAAGCTCCCAGCAGGCATTGCCAATCTGGACACCGGCCTGAC
The DNA here is from genome assembly GCA_902685375.1 of Neostethus bicornis. Lineage (NCBI taxonomy): Eukaryota > Metazoa > Chordata > Actinopteri > Atheriniformes > Phallostethidae > Neostethus > Neostethus bicornis. The sequence continues at coordinate 3,052,029 of CACRXE010000076.1, read as the reverse complement.
CAACGTGCACTGAGATACACTCACGCTGAAAAGAAAAAAACAAATTTTACATTTGATATTCAGAACAAACAAATGAGATTTAGATCCTTTAAGATCACAGCATTAGGATGGGTTTCATTAGAAAAGACAGTTTTACATGCAAATCACTACGGCGCAATGCATGCTGGGAATTCCATCCAGATGACGCCATCGGCTGATTCATACCACGTGACATGAGGATGGCGCACCGTTAATTTATGCGATCTTTTAGATTTAAATGCTTTAATGAACCACAAGATCTAAACAAATGTGTAATTCAAACAGAACAAGGAGATCTGTGTTGGAGTTCACAACAAAGAGATCCATTTATTCTAACAATGGAGGGAAAAAAAAGCGGCACGCCCTGGCCTGCTCTTCTCTAAGATGCGCAGTTATATTTCTCCTTTTAACTCCATACAGACATTTAATTGCTTCAAATGACATAAAATCAGATTTTTAAAACAAATTGGAATAACTTTTCAGAATTTTTTTAATTAAAAAATAAATATTTTACATTTTTTTCATTTAAACTCCAATGAATTAACTTTTTAAATGTATCCTACTTACCATTCTGACAGAATTGAGATGATTGAAGATGAAATGTAGAAAATCTGTGGGTTTAAGATGCTGCTTACTCTCACTAATGGACTTTTATGTGTCCTGTGCAAGAGAAACTGGCAAAAGCCGGACACTCACAACCAATTTATACTTCCATCTTTGTCCCACCCTAAACCGGGACAGCCTAATTCTGATTGGTTCAAAGTCTCTGCAACTTTATTCCTATTGGATAAAATAAAACCGCTTCTCGAAAAAAGAGCGGCATTAAACAGGAAGTGAAAAGGTTTAAGAATAAATTTTAACATATGGCGACATTTTTAAATTCCAACAAAGGGAAAGAAATTCTTAGTTGTTAGACATATAATTGCTTAGCTGGAGGGTAGGAAACCCAAGTATTTAAGTGATGAGGTTAAAGAAGAAGATATTACGACTTAGTTACATAAAGTAACATTTCTTCCTCCATATTGTTACTACAATATGTTCACAACAGTTTAGCATTTACATATTAATGTTTCCTCTTGTTGTGTCCTCTTATTTAATCTATTTGTGCTCGTGTTCATGTTTCTGTGTCTATATCTTCTTTAAAAAAAAAATTAAAATCTTGGGTTTGTATCCAAGCACTCACATTTCATTTGGGAATCAATAAGTATGTGGAAGAAAGGCTAAGAAGCTTGTGCAGGCAGACTGGAAGTGTTCAGTGTAATTAAAGACTGTCAACTAAAATGAAAGAAAACTACGAAATTGTGATGAAACCAGCTGTTTGGTCTAAAGGCAGGAAGCAGACATGATGCAAGTTTTGCTTGGGCTTGAGCAAGTTGTACAAAATTAGAGACCTAGATCAAGGCCAAAAAGGGGACTTGGGGATGTAGTGAAAGGGTACATGAAGGTTGTTGGTTTCATAAGAAGATACGGAAGGAAGGGTTCGACAAAAATGTAAAGAAAACTCAATTTAATGCATCACAGTGGCCTCACAAACAAGAAGATTGGGGTTTGAGTCCCTGAGTGATGGGAGGCTTGAATCCCTGGCCTTTCTGTGTAGAGTTTGCCAGTTCTCTCACCCTCCAAAAACATACATTTTATGTTGATTGGCCGCTACATAATTGCCCCAAGTAATGAGTGTGTGTGTGGACTGGCAACCTGTTCAGGATGTATCCTGCCTCTCGCCGGAAAGCCGCGGGTATAGGCTCCGGTACAACCTGTGACCCCATTAGGAACAAGCGGTTCAGGAGAACCGCTTGTTTGCTCGTCACATTGTTTGCTCGTCCCTGAGGAGGGATCTCTCTTTCACGTGGATCCTCATGAGGTTTCTTATTTTTTCCCCACTGATGGGTTTTTTAGGAGTTTTTCCTCACCGAGAAGGAGAGTCTAAGTGCATAAATGTGCCAGTCTTGTTTAGTTAGCATTTGTTAGTTATTTTTCTTGCTGTGTATCTGTGTTAATACATTCCTCTTTTTCTTGTGAAGCCCATTGAGACAGACATTCTGTGATTTTGGGCTATACAAATAAAATTGAAATTGAATTGAAAGACAAAACTAAATTTATATTTGCTTTTGAGGATCCACCTTTCCACTACATGATTAACAACCACTAAGAGACGATCCTCTTTTGTAGGACTACGTCTGATGTCGGAAGACTGTAAAGCATCAACCCCATAAAACTGTAGAGCGAGTAGGTGTAACCATCATCTGTTCCTCTTCTGTCTAAAGACTGACACAATAGTGTCTGCCTCAACAAAATCGACATTCACAAGCCTGAATGACTCCTACCCTACAACACTAATCCCTGTGGTCATGAAGTGCTTTCAAAGCCCAGGCACACAGCTGTTATTGGATCCTAACTGATCCTCCTGCAATAAGAGCCGCTCCGCCTTACTCAGTTGAATTATTTCACAAAGCGACATTATTCAGTTCAGTTTGACCCAAAAAGTCCTTGATAAATATCTCAAGCAAAACTTTCAGTTTTTAGGTGCAACAAAATAAGAACAGAAAAACTTTGTTAAAATGTGTAGAAAAGTAGGAATGCTGAAAGAATTGATTAGTTTCACTCACTTGTTTATGTCTTGTAATGTTCTCTCTCAATTTGATGAAAAACAGGAAGCAATACCTTCCTTTTTTATTCAGTTTTTGACTTAATAAGTTATTAAAATGCACTTAAAAAGTTCTGTGTACACCTAAATACAGATGTGGTTATTTAAATACTGAAAACCCAGATGCTTGGTATCACTGCTGCTGTGAAAATCTATTGATGAATTGGATTGTGTGCTGATGTAGCATCAACTCGATGAACAACCTGCTCCCCACACACACCTGTGTAATAACAGTATGGTTTTCTTTGTTCCAGAACCCCTTTGATCCAGCGGCAGAAAAGATCATACAATTTCAGACTGGAAACTGCTTTGATAAAAACTGAATTCTAAACTCTATAGACTCTTCTCTGAGTGCTTTGACTCACAATGTGAATTTGCCTTTTTTAGAAGTTCAAAATGTAGACTTAGAGTTGGATGTTTCCGGTACCCAATTTGACTTGCAAGTTTATTTTACAGTGAAACTCTTTAAAAAAAATGTGTTCTTTGTTTCATCCGTTTCTCAGGAAACACAAACCAAAAAAAACCCTTTTCCTTATTCAAACAGTAAAATTTTATTAATCAGTTTTACATCTCACTGCTCTATGCTGCTTTGTTTAAGTGAAGCTCAACCTCCTGCTTCCTCCTGCTTCCTCCAACATCTACCAGGATTGGATGGCGCAGTTTTCAATCACTCAGCTGATTCTGAATCTCTCCTGCTGTGATTGGTTGAATTAACTGAGGCGGCAGACAGTCGGTCTGATGTAGCGGCTCAGGTGGCAGCTCAGGTGGACAAACCAAACATGGAAATATCCGTTGCCATGGAGAGAACAGGAAGTTACTTCATGGGGGAGAAGGTGCAAGGAAACATGAGCTGGTTCCTCTGAGAGTCAAGATGGACAACGCTGCTTCTGACTGAAACGCAAATACATTAGTTTAGTCAATGATTACTGGTTATTTTCTGTGCAATAATTGATCATTGGGGAAAATTTTAGCAAGAAAAAACAAATGTTTTGTTCTAATGGTGTGGAGCCTCACCAGCAGCCACAACTCTGGGATCGGTGTGCGCTTTGTGCCGCATTTCAGCTCGTTCGTCAGCGCTAGGAAACCACCAGAGGGTGTGAGCTGAGGGATACAAAGAGAAAACCGTTATCTCCAATCATCTTTACTGCATCACAGTAGATGGCTGAGGAGCAGGAGGGCAGTGGGGGAACTGGACCATTCTGCTTCAGTACCCAATTAACTCATCTGACTGATTTGTCCTCTATACATGTCGGTCCTTCTGGATCATGTTCAAAATGGTTTTCCTTTAATAGTTCCACTTGCTGATAACATAGTGGACTGAGTGAACCTACAATAGCTTCCTGGTCTCCTGCCTGGCCACTTTGATTTGGCCTCTGATATCCTCAGTCATCCCTGATTCTGTCCTCGTGGTCACTCCCAAGAAGTAACTTAGCATCTTCCGCTGCTTTCTGTCTTTTTCTCAGTGCCACTGTCTCTACACCTGACCGTCTTCTAGTTAGTTAAAGTAACCGGTAATGTCAAAACCTTAACTAATTTCTTTGAGATGATGTTCATGTAATATAGTCCTGACATCGCTCAGCATCTCCTACCTCTGTTCAACGGACCAAACTCGTTGTGAAATGCTCCCAGCAGCTTGCCATACCCCGGTGCATCATGGGAAGTGACTGCAGCCCGGAAGTCTTTTCCCCAAACAGATGGACCACCAGGACGCATCTGGTAGGAAACCAGCTCATACACACCTAAAAAAAGTCAGCCAGGTCAGAACGGGGTCATCCCACAGGCTCAATGTGAGGGCGGGGCTTACCGCCTTCCTGAGGAGGTTTCTGTAATTGGCTCCAAGGAATCAGGTACGTCACTTCGTTGTCCTGTGAAGTCAGCATTGGGATGGCCTTTGAGATATACTCCGAGATCCAAGAAGCGTCCTTAGACAGAGCTGCCCGAACACCTGCCCGTTGGGAGTAACTGTCTGAGGGGAGGAGGAGCAACATGAGGTCACCAACTCATTTCAGAGTTGAAGAGACTCTGATAAAAGAAGTTCCTCACCATACTTCCATATGTGAAAAACTTGATTTAAGCCACCGTACTCAACGCTCCAGTAGCCAACCAGCTCAGAGTGTGCCGTGCGTAGGTGGATCTTCTCATTGGTCAGTTTCAGGAAGGCTGCGGTCAGGTCAGGACGGATGCAGTACGTCCGGAACTCATAGAAGATTTTGTCTTCCTGCCGAGGCCCATTGGCAAAGCGCGCGACCGGCTGAAAAGAAGGACAAAAGAGAACATGTCTCACTTTTACAAAAAAACTACAAACCAGTTGTTTAGAAAAATACAAGATTTTCTGTAAAAAAAAAATAAAAAATGAAGGACGCAACATGAGATATATAGGAGACATTTTCATAAGCTGGGTCAGAGGAGCAACAGCCTCAGATGAGAAACCCCAGCTTCTCTCACCCTGGGATCCTCCCAGGTGTACTGGAGAATCCCATTCAAAACAGGTGTTCCCTGTCTAGATGTAAGACCTAGTCCCTCCAGCAAGTCCAGGGCCTGCCTCTGGGTCTCCTCGTGGCGGGATGTGCCCAGAACACCTTACCAGCGAGTCATTCTGGAGGCATCCTAACCAGAACAACCCCACCTGGCTTCTCTCGACCACAAGGAGCAACAGCTCTACTCCGAGCTCCTCATTCTATCTCTAAGCAAGAGCCCACCCACCCTACAGAAGAAGCCTTTTTTGGGCCACTTGTATCAGTGATCAGTGAGTGTATATTAAAGTATTTCAGATATTTTTAGCATAGGTCAGTCTACAATTTCCAGTACAATAGTTGTCCTAAAATGTTCCAATAAAGAAATTGTTGATTTAATATGGATCATAACAGTAGATAGTTTTGTTTGGATTCTAGAGTAAATGATCAAAGACAAACTGTTTTGATTTTGCATGTTGTGTTGGCCTGCGCCCTCCAGAGGTGGAGTAGCAGTACTACACTTTACTACTGGCTACGTGAAGCATGTGTCTAAGGGGCGTGGTTATTTCTATTGACCATTTCTCAATTTGATCCATTAAAACACCATTTTATTTATTTTTCCACCTCTCGTTCTGTTAAGTTTGTTTCTAATCTTCAATCCGAAGCATATGGAAAAGTTTAAACCAATAAATGCAATTTAGAAATAAACTGGCCTCAAATGACCCTGAGGTGCAGGTCTCTTGCAGGGCCTCTCAGCTGCTGGTTAATGTTAAACTTTGAATTCTGACCTTTAAACTAGGATCAAAGACTACACAAATCCAAAATGTGGCACATAGAAAACTAACAGATTGCTGAAGGATGTGTGTTAATGTGTGTGAGAGAATCGCATGAAGAGAGATCTGTCAGTTTTTTGTATGCTGGAAGCCTGGTTTTGACTCACCTGTGCAGCAGTGGGTCTGAGCTGGACCAAAGCAGATTTGAAACAGCGACAGATTTTCAACATGTTGTCAATGAAAGCTGGAGAAGAAGAAGAATGTTGATTCTACAAGGAAACTGTTTAAGCAGACAAGATCCTAAAATAAACAGGACATTCCACTCTGAGCAAAAAAACCACAACACTACAACCTGGAGAAAAATTATTTTAGTATGAAAACGTATACTAATTTTTAACTAAAAATTTTAACTTGTAACTAAATTTTAAAACAATTATAATTTGGTTATGTTGTTTTAATAAATAAACAAATTTAGCCGCTTAGCCATTTTAAAAACTGTTCTGGCCGTGAAAAGTGACAATCTGCTTTAAAAATTTGTACCGATAAAGCTAAAAAAATAAATAAAATTAAACCACTAAATAAATAAACTGAAAAGAGTAAAAACAAACACAAAACAAAAAAGCAGTCATTTAAAAACTAAAACATGTTTTATCCATCCGGATTTCGTCTTCTCAATTTTTAGCAGAGTGAGACATCTTGTCACTAAATTTCTTTTTTCAAATCTTTTTATATTTGCTCACAATTAGTTATTTAAAAAAAAAAAAAAAGCTCGCGATAAACACGTTTCACTTCTTGATTTTTGATAATAAGTAATATATTAGAATTAATCTTTACATTAAAAAAAAACATACTTTGGACTGATTCTAAAAATTAATTTTCGTGTAAAATTAAATTATTTTGTTCTTCCACTGAATGAATGTGATTGCTACGTAATATTTCTGTAAGTCAATAAAACTTTTCTATAAAAAAAACTTATGACGACATTTGCGTCACATCCGATCAGGAAGTTGTTCCTCTTTCAGGAGGACATGCTACCACCAACATGCTGAAGGTCCTCCAAGTGTGTGTCCGTCACCAGCTATGGAAGTCCGTCCATCCCCATACACGCTGCCTGTCCTCTGCGGTGCCTAAAGGCCTCCTGCACAATGGGGGGCAGGGCCCAGAACCCCCGATGGGGCCCAAATACACCCCTGATGTAGTCCAGGGTTGTACCGTGGATCCAAACCTGGAGGAGCAGTTTGTCTTCCTGGACCTGGATAGTACAGGTGAGACCAAAGTCAAAGCACTCCTCCTGTTTCCCGCATGGAGGAGGTTTTAAAATCGTCCTTAGCACCTAAAAAGATTATTCATCGGTCATTTTGAAAATCGCAATCAGACTACTCATGATTGCGCATGTGTAGTCTGTTTATAATGACCTGCAGTGACGTAGCCAGTCTAGCTCTGACTGCGCTGTTACAATAGCTGTCTGGAATGTACTATTGTCGACTTGAAAACGAGTCACATTGTGGGTGTTTTCATGTGTGACACTTGGGATTTTTCATTGGCTGTACAGAAATGTCAGTGCTAAAGTATGGGTGAAACAAGATTTTGAGTTTCTATCAGTCCCAGTAAGTATGGTAGCCTGCTAGGTCATTTCATCACAACCTCTAGCACTCACTCAGATACACACAGTCGCAGTTCATTTAATAAAACACTGCTAGAGACCTCCTGTGGTGGTGCTATCGGAGGATGATTAAAATATTTTTTTCTATCTGTCCAGGTGTAAGGGAAGACCAGGGTGAGGAGGAGCTTCTTCGTCATCTCAGTGCCTCTTTAGTTCCACCTTCACCAGGTCCTGAGTCTGGTTCTAGATCCGATCTTACTGATCAGGTCTCTCCTCAGAAACAGCTAAAGTCTCTGAAGTATCAGCTGCAGGTCCTGAGGGGTGAAGCCCAACTGGATGTAAGGTCAGACTCCTACATCCAGTTCCAGGATGTGGACTTCCCACTGGATGAGAGCCTTCTGGCTTCGAAGAAAAAGAAGAAGATGATGGCGGAACAGAAAGGTGAGCACAAGATTTTTGGGACTCCGGATGTGTCTGAGCCGATTAGCGACACCTGCTGTTCAGGTTGCGGGGCTGTGCTCCACTGCACAGGCACCGACCTGCCCGGCTACCTGCCCAGTGAGAAGTTCAAGGTACTGCAGGCTGAGGGCCAGCTGGGAAGTGCTACTTGCCAACGCTGTTACCTGCTCACCCACCACCAGAAGGCCTTGGATGTCCAGCTGTCTAGGGACCAGTACCGGGAGGTGGTGCGGCAGATCCGCCCACACAAAGCCTTGGTCCTGCTCATTGTTGACTTACTGGACTTGCCCGACTCCATTGTCCCCAACCTGCCTGACCTGGTTGGAACCAACAAGCATATTGTCGTCCTCGGTAACAAAGTGGACCTGTTGCCTGGCGACTCCCCAAACTACCTGCATAGGCTGAAGCGGCAGCTTGGACAATACTGCCAGGAAGCCGGCTTTGGCTCTCAGGTGACCAATGTCCACCTGATCAGCGCTAAGACCGGCTACGGTATCGAGAACCTGATCTCCAGCCTGCAGCAGTCCTGGAAATACAAAGGTGACGTCTACCTGGTGGGCACCGCTAACTCAGGGAAGTCAACGCTCTTCAACATACTGCTAGAGTCAGACTACTGCAAGTCCAGAGCATCTGACGTCATCCAGAAAGCCACCATCTCTCCATGGCCAGGTCAGTGTCCTCAGTGAGGTGTCCTCAATTTTTTTCTCTGAAAATTGTCCAAGCTTTGCCACTTGCACACTGTAATCCCCTCAGAGTTACACCGCAGGTACAGTAAGTAAATAATTTAGAAAAGTAACGGTTGTATTTCTAGTAATCTGGGATCAACTTCTCCAAGTTTTTTCTCACTATTGACTGGTGGTACTAATCAGGTTTCTGCCAGTTTACGCCACTGTCTTGTCAGAAGCAGGCATCCGCCTGTGGAAACTTAACTCTGGTCTGAAGACCTTATTAGTGGAATCATTTCTACTTTTTTATGAAACTTTTTTGTTGTCATATTGTTTTTTCATTCAGGGACAACTCTGAATTTACTGAAGTTCCCTATTATCAATCCAACTCCGTACCGGATGTTTCGCCGCAAGGAACGGCTGAAAGAGACGTTCCAGCAAACAGAAGAGGAGCTATCACAGGAAGAGCGTCGGAGGGTGCAGAACCTCAGTCGCCATGGTTATCTTGTTGGTAAGATTGGGGCGAGAAGGTGCCAGGTGGATTTGTGAAAGGCATGTCACTGATTACCTGATCATCTGCTCAGGTCGTGTTGGCCGGACTTTCAGAACCAATACACCTAAGAAAGACGAGATTCAGTTTGATCCAGACAGTTTGGCTTTTGGAGAAGACGAGATGAATGGAGTGGTGACAAAACCAGGTAAGATGGGATGTTGGTTTATTATAAACACAGTTGTATCTCAGGTTCTTGGGGGTAGTGGTTAATTTTTAATCAGAAGTTTTGGGTCAGTTTTGGCATCCATTGATTCAGACTCCAAGTTCATAAGGAATTGATTGAGCTGAAGCAGATTATCTGGGAATCTAAGATGTGTTCCATGGTAACTGGACCTCCTCTCTGACCCAACAGCGGTGAGCAAACCCCCTATGCAGTTGAGCTGGAACGAGCTGAAAGACGCCCACTGGCTGTTTGATACACCGGGGATCCTAAAGGACCTTGATGTAAGGCTGGTGTTTGTACAGATTTTGACCAGATATTGCCTCATCCTATAATTAATAATCTCAAACAAAGCCTTTGTTTCTATGGAAACAGCCAGCTGCTGTTCAGTAAATCCCGTTCTTTTGACCTGGGCTTTCAGGTTCTCCAGCTGTTACAGGAGCAGGAAACCCGCTTGGTAGTACCGACTAAGGCCATCGTCCCTCGGACCTTCGTGCTGAAGCCCCAGATGAGTCTTTTTGTTGGAGCACTGGCCCGGATCGACTTTCTACAGGTCAGAACATCAACTTCCTGTCACAATTCTTAACTATCGATGAGTGAAGAAACCACAATGGTGCTTGAGATCTACAGCACTTTTTAAGACCGGTCGGTACCCAATCTCCAACATCTCCTTGCCTAACCTAAAAAGAAAGTCTAGGGTCATGTAACTACTGACCCCACCTAAAGTTAGGCAAGGTTTTACTTGCTCAACAGAAACCACATGTTGAGATGTTCACCATCTTGTAGGAGATCCAAATGTCTGTCGTTTTTAACATAATTAGATTCCTGACAATTGCTTCATGGTCCACAGGGAGGAAAGTCCTGCTGGTTTTCAGTCATGGTTTCCAGTCGAGTTCCAGTTCATATCACCACTTTGGAAAAAGCAGACAGTGTTTACCAGAAGCATGCAGGACACACTCTGCTAGGGGTGAGTCTCCTGAACACACCACTTACTCCGGATGCTTTCAGGTACATTAATGCTTGTTTGTGAACTGCATTCAGGTGCCTACGGGAGGGTCGGAGCGGATGAAAAAGTTTGGAGCACTGGTTCCCCAAGAGATCCAGTTAGAGGGTCGAGGTTACCTGGAGGCTGCTGCTGACATCACACTTTCCTCTGCAGGTAAACTTGATTACCTGTCTTAGCTGCAGATGTCACCTGTGTGCACGTGTCTAATCTATTTATGTGTGCAACCTGCATGCAGGCTGGATCGCCGTAACAGCAGTGGAGGGTCAGCAGCTGCAGATGAGGCTCCACGGCCCTCCGACTGCAGGTTACAGTGTGCGTATGCAGCCTCTCCTCCCCCACGTGGTGACTCTAAAAGGAGAACGTATTCGTAGATCTGCCGCCTACAAACCAATGAGAGCTTTGGGGCAGCTGGAAAGGGGTCGTGCTGGAGGTGGAAACTCCACATCGCAGCTTAACAACAAAAAGAAGAAGACACAGAACACGTCCAAGCAGCAACGTGGCTTTCTGAATATGGCCAGAGATGAGACATCATCGGATTCCATGGTTTGATGCAAGAATGTCCACCAGGAATGAACCAGTTCTGGACTCTATTTCCCTACATACCTAGGAAAAAAAACTGGTGATGATTTATAGCCACACGGAATAAATTTCCAGACATTTGGTTCCCATGGTAACTAGACTCGCAGTGTAGGTCAAAATGGAGAAAAAAGGTTTATGGTTCTAAGTCAGGCATGGGCAAACTACGGCCTGCGGGCCACATGCGGCCAGTTAAACATTTTAATCCGGCCCGACAAACTTAAAAAATAAAATAAACCTTGTTAACGTTTTTTTTCCCTGCAATCCTGACGTTTCCTCACTAGATGGTGCACTGTAGATTTATTGGCTTTGTCGAGAATACATCAACACTGCTCGCAATAAAATGTGTGTGTCTCAGTGATGCGCACTCTGTCAAAATAAACAGTGTGCATCAATATGGAAAGCCATCAGGCCCAATACTCGCACGTAAACAAGCGTGTTAGATGTTAAAAAGAAAGCAAAATGTTACATCAAGCGATTATAATTTCAAAATTCACAAATTTCCCCTGTGTGGGATCAATAAAGTATATTCTGATTCTGATAGATTTTAAACCTAGCGCCGCTAAATCTGCGTTTTTAAGCGCTAGATTCCAGACCTAGCACCGCTAGATTTGAAATTCAACGCTCGTATTGCAACATTAATCACGCTTGTTTAAAATCTAGTGCCCCATGCTATCGGTCTTATCTTGTAGTTACCAACCATGCCGTCCATCTGATCCTGTTCTGGCCGCCTGGTCAAATGTTTGAACTCAATGTGGTTAGCAAATCAAAAAGTTTGCCCTCCCTTGGTCCAAGTACTCCAGTTTGAGAAATGAACTCTTTTTCCTATCTTCTAACGAGCATTGGTTGTTAGGATTACGATTGGTCATTTATCAGGAACATTTATCATCCCATTACATCTTGCCATGGATATGAAGCTGACTGACTACTATTGTGGCCCCATAAGTGTGTTTTGTGTGTGAAAGAAGTCAATAAATGCTTTTGTAAATCTTTATTAAAAAGACGGTGACACATGATAGATGCTAGGTTATAGCAGAACCGTTGAAATTGATTCTGAGGAACCATCAACAACAGATATACTGTAGTAATAAAAAATTTCATCAGCTGATCATCACAAAAACCATATGCTGCTGAATTTTAGGACTTCAAATCATGATTTTATCTTTATCATCAAACAGCAGCAACAACATCTGTCTTTAAATCATCATACAGAGCCTACCTCCAAGGCCACCAAGACATATTTTGAAATAGTCCAAAGTCAATCAGTTCATGCTGAACAAAAAAAGACAATCACACAGTCAGACACAGAACACGTCCAAGCTGATTGTCTGAGGAGGAAATGGACTGACGTTTTGAAACCAGTGAATCTGGTTCCGCTGTAACAAAATCGAATCATCATCACAACTCATAATCAGGTCCAGGCACAGAGATTTGAATGATTTGATTATTTTCATATAAAAACAAAAAACACGTTTATAGGTTTCTTTTAAACTTCAGAAATTTGTTCAGACAAGTTTTTCTGTTCTGGGAGGAGTCAAAAACTCACAAACTAAATAACCAAATATGATGAATATGACTCTATAGAAATCAGATCAGTTCATCCAGACAGTTTTCTATGTACAGAAAGTAATCATATCTCCATGGAAACCATTGTTTGGGCAATACAGCTGGTGTACACCAGCAAACCAGAACTGGTTCTGGATGGCACCAGGAAAACTGTCAAAATGGGTCCAAAGCTTCAGGAAGAAATATAGTGCAGACTAGAACCCGTTCCGCCCCGTGGTGTTTAAAGCTACATACAGATTAACTGATATCAGATTACACATAAGCATCCAGAGGCCATGATGCCATGAAAACAGCAAATCACTTGGGTTTATCATTTGGATCCATATAGTAGACATTGACCAGATGGCGGTTGAGGTGGCGGCGATACTCCACCTCCTGTGGGAAGGTGCGATCACAAAAGATGCACAAGTGGCTCTTGAGCTCAGTGGGGGTTTCTGGGTCAGTCATTTTGTTGGGCCCAGTGCCAATGCCATTCAGGCCAGAATCATCACTGCCCTCAGAGGCGCTATCACTGATGTCACTTCCTCCATCATGGCTGCTATGGATACCCTCATCATCTTCTGGGTCTGTGTGTCTACCCCGCGGGCCCAAACCTACTGGAGATGATGGTGGAGTAGGTTTAATGAAGACCGGTTTGAGCTGGTCTGCGGCTTGAGCCGGTGTATCTAATCTGGAGCTCCTGCGAGCCACAGCTGTCTGCTTTGACGGTTTGCTGAGAATCTTTGTGGGTTCTGGTTGAACCGGTGCTTCGGGGAAGGAAGTAACAGGTGTTGGAGTAGTTTCTTTCTGTTCGGATTGGGTCGGTTCATCTGGCTGAGCAGAACTTTCTGAGTTTGAACCAATGAGATTCTCTTTTTTACCCCTTTTGTTGGAGTTTCGGGTCTTCTGTTTTACAGGTGGTCCTCGGTTGGATTTTGAAGTAGCACCAGATCCTTTCACCTTGGTTGTATCATCTGAAGGTTTGGATAATTCCTTCTCACTGGCTTTGACACGTTTAGTCTTGGGTAACTTTTGGGAAAGATCTAAAATCTCAGTGAACTTCCTCTTGGTCGACTTTTCCTTGCCCGCTTTGACTTTCGGAGTAGAAGTTTCGGGTTTCTCTGAGGCTGCCTCTTCTTGTTCTGGTTTCTTCTCAGATTTCTTTGATCCAGATTTTCTGTTTTTACCAGGGTTTTTAATCACATTCTTCTGAAGGTCCTTCTTCTTCTCAGGCTTCTTCTGAACCACTTCAGATACCTCTGCCTCAGTGTGAGGATTAGCGGTTGGGGGTTCTTCTTTATCCTCAATAGTGGTGTTTTCAGCTGGAGGCTTCTTGACCCGTTTTCTTGCCTTGTCAGATCCCCCATTTGCAGGACTCCCCTCCAGCTGGCCAAGAGCCTCTCCAGCTTTTTTCTGCCGAGTGACTATTTTTGTCTTTGTTTTTTCCTTCTCAGTTGGGACGGTTGTTTTCTTTGCAGCCTTTTCTGGGATTTCAGTTGGTTCCACCTGGGTAGTGCTGGACTGGCCGTTCTTCTTGATGGACAAATTAATAGGACAGGGCTCATCATCTTTGTCATCCTGGTTCATGTCCTCCTCTATGCCGGGAGAAGATTTAGAGTTTTCATCTGTAACCTCAGGTTTCTTGACCCGGAGTTTGACTTTTGATACATCCAGTGCCACGTTGCAGCCGGAGTGGCGGGACTTGATGTGGTACTGTAGGTTGCACTTCTTAGACGCAGCGTACTTGCAGAGCGGACACAGAAACTGACGAGGGTTCAGGTGGAGTTCAACGTGCTTCTTGAAATTGCTGCGATCGGCCGTCTTGTACTCGCAGTACGGGCAGCATAGCGGTTTAGGACCGTCGTGAACTTGCCGGGCATGCCGGGTCACCTCATGCTGGTTGGCTGCCAGATAAGAGCAGCTCTCACACTTGAAGGGACGTTCACCTGGAACCAGTAGAAATATGTGTTGAAGAAAACCAGAGGCTGGTAGACGTTCACATAAGCAAACAAATCTTGAAACGAAAACGGTCAAATGTTGTTTAGAACATAGAAATATTTCTAACTTAATACACACTTGGGTTGGTTGGTCTGGTTCTACGATGAGTACGGGACAAACTAAAGAGCTCATGTTCTGTGTGTTTAGATTGTACACACACCCACATGACTGAACAGACTTGTCCACATGTGGATTCTGATGGATTTAGCTTTGTTCATGCAGGAGATCAGGTTTAAAATGTTAACACACACACACACACACACACAAACACAACAAGGTGTTACTTTACCATGTTAGTCCACCATGACAGCTTCATTAGAGAAACGACAAACAGATGATGAATAAAGATCATTGGTTAACAAGTCTAGTGTAACTATGGTAACTGTGATCAACAAAAATGGCCTGATCCAACTAGAAGATTCAAAACCGTAAACTTGTTTAGGGTTTGGGTTTTGTTCACGAGTGGGGGAAGGATGGTGCGGCATCAGCAATAACTAGGATACTGGATCGGTCCGTCATGGTGAAGAGAGAGCTGAGCCAAAAAGAAAATCTCTTGATTTACAAGTCGATCTACGTTCCCACTCTCACCTATGGTCACCCGCTGTGGGTGGTGACCGAAAGAATGAGATCACGGATACAAGCGGCCGAAATGCGCTTCCTCCGCACGGTGGCTGGGCTCTCACTCAGAGATCGGGTGAGGAGCTCTGCCATCCGGGAGGAGCTTGGTGTTGAGCCACTCCTCCTCCAAGTCGAGAGAAGCCAGATGGGGTGGTTCGGGCATCTGGTCAGGATGCCCCCCTGGCGCCTCGCTGGTGAGGTGTTTTGGGCACGTCCCACCGGGAGGAGACCAAGGTGCAAACCCTGGACCCGCTGGAGAGACTATGTCTCACAGCTTACCAGGGAACGACTCGGGATCCTTCCAGGTGAGGTGGAGGATGCAGCCGGGGTGAGAGAGGCCTTGGCTTCTCGTTTGAGGCTGTTGCCCCCCGACCCAGCCCCGGAACAAGCGGAAGACGACGGAATGGTTTTTTAGTACTTTAGTCACAACACCCATAACTTTGTTTTTGTGTCCACAGACGCCCCCACAGACCGCCAGTCTCACCTGAGTGTGTCCTCATGTGTCGGGTGAGGTGTGTCTTCTGAGAGCTGGAGTAGTCACAGTACAGACACTGGAAAGGACGGACACCTGGACAAGAGAATCCATATAATCACACACTCAGATAGGAACCCTATGGAAGAGGACCGGTGTCCTTACCTGTATGTGTCCGGATGTGTTGGATGTAGTTACTCTTTCGGTCGGAGAAGTAGGAGCACTGGCTGCAAGTGTGCAGCTTGCTGGGGAAGTGGTTCCTCAGGTGTTTTCTCCAGTGATACTGGCTAACCGTGGTGTACGGACACAGAGTACACTTGAACACCCTAAACACACACACAACATTAGGTCGACCACACTCTAGCAGCATAGACCATTATGAAACAGATCTATAAGTAAAGAGTGTGTGTTTCGGTGTGTTACCTGTGGTTCTCTCCCTCCTTGTTGTGGTGTTTAAGGTGGGCGATGTAGTGGTCATATCGGTTAGTGTTATAGCCGCACCGCTCACACCTTATCAGCCCTTTGATTTCTCCAGATGTTGCTGTGGTTACCGGCTCTGTACTCTTATTCACCTCCCCAGTCGACAGCGCGTCCTTAACCTTGCTCTTGCTCCGGCCCTCCACCTGGTTGACCACCATCATCTTGCTGATGGTGTGTGTGCTCAGATGTTGAACGAAGTCCTTCTCATTCTGCGCCTGGAAGTGACACGGCTTGCAGCGAAACGGCTTCTTCTTCTTGGCACTGTCTGAGCCAGCTGAGGTGCCATCATTAAGTTTGACGGCCTGCTGAGTTGTGGAGTCTAGAGGGTGGGGCTTAATGCTGCTGGATTGGTCTTCAGCTTTGTCCACTTCTTTGTTCTTATCTTTTCTGTCGTCCTCAACGGCGTCAGCCTCTCTACTGGGACCAGGGGACTCCGGATACTCCACGATGCAGACCTCTCTTTGGTTTTGGTTGTCGTAGCTATATCTGCTCGGGGACACAGGTGAGTTAGGGGCAAAAGTTTGGAACGGACCAATGCTGGTTTTTATTGATACCTTATGATGCCTTCATCCTCGCTGTCAGAGTAGCTGCAGCCGACTGTCTGCAGTTCCATCATCTCCTTCTCATCCGCCACACTATCGTCACCAGCACCGCCCTCTGCTGCCGCCACGTTGGCCAGCATCACCAGCTGAGGAGCGGGCAGTGTGTTCTTGGGCATATCGCTCAATCCGCTCAACACAGAGAACACGGCCGGCGCTGCCATGTTGACTTCAGGCCTTTACCTGCCGACACAAAACAGCAAACATAGGATTCAATTCATTTGAATTGGAGGTACAGAGGCCGACTCTTTATTCCAGACCTTCAGAAGGAAATTATTTAAAATCCAAGGGTTTTTTTGTATACTATATTCATCCCTCACCGGGGAAATTTGTACGCTGCATCACACCGCAGAAGGCTGCCACGACGGCACCAATGGTGGGAGAAACTCTTCTCCAAGGACCTTAGAGGTGAACTCAATGGGAATCGAACCAGCGAACTTCCGGTTAACGTCCGGTCCGCGGGTGAACGCTCTACCACTGAGCCACCGCCTCCCCCAGGATGATGTTAAAATACAATACCTACCAAATAATTAGAGTGGGTGGTTGGTAGGCACAAAAAAGTTTAGCCCCGAGACAATAAAAAACCTTAAGTTTATTGTTGCATAGCTCAGTGGTAGAATGGCCGTGTTTGCACCAAGGAGTTGCCGGTTTAATTCCCGATGAGCTCATGCCTAAATTTCCTGAAGAGGACACCTAACCCCAGTTACTCCCACCATTGGCGCAATCAATGCTACCTGCTGCGGTTCAATGCAGCACCAAACACTGCTTCGTGAGACAATCTCTGTCAACCTGAGCGATTACATACATCAAAAAGGTGTAGTAGTGCAGCACACAAATTTCCCCGGTGACAGATCAATAGAGAATTTAAAATAAATAAATGTATAATTTCCAGAAACAACATATTTGTTATGTGTAAAATACGTTTTGTTTCGTCTTCCAAACCGAATATCCCTATTGGAATGGAGGGGGGTGCTGGAGCCTATCCAGACTTATTTTGTGACCTACACAGTGGCGCTGTGGCTAGCACAATAGCCAGGGGCGAATCCAGGGGGTAAGGGGCGGGGCGTGCACGCCCACACCCCGCCCTTTTGGTAAAAAAAAAAAAAAAAAGAAGTGTTCTTACTACTTTAATTATTATAAACTTTGGGCAAAATATGCACCAAAATGCAGAAAAATTACTTCTTTTTCAAAAAATTCTTGGGGGAATGCGCCCAGATCCCTTATACTGGCGAGCACCACAGGTGCTTGTTTTGTCTATGACCTCAACCCCCCCTTCCCCGCCCCCCGCACCCCTTCTACAAAATTCTAGAATCGCCCCTGGTGGCCTTACAGAAAGAAGTTCTTTGTTTCAAATCCCACGGCGAGACAAGGTTTGGAACGCTAGCCTTTCTGTGTGGAGTTTGCATGTTCTCCCCATGTATGCATGGGTCTCCTCCCAATTTCAAAAACATGCATGTTAGGTTGAGGACCCCCTCGAAAATGAGATGTCTCATCTCAATGGGCCTATCCTACTAATAGATAATAAAGATTTCATGTAAGAGGCAGGGAACACCCCATACAGGTCGCCAGTCTGTTGCAGGGCTGTGAAATATTTAAAAATGCTCACATTTCTATTTCAGAATGGGTTTTTAATCAAACATGAGAAACTTAATGGTAAAACAATTTAAAATTTTACAAAGCGTGTTCTCCCTCCAGATGTTGTCCTTCCGGACGATTTCATCTTCTGACGTCACGTCGGCCATTTTGAACAGCACCACGGATGAGTCGACAGCGCCTCGCTCACAGAACACACACACACACCCCAGGAAAACAACTCCATATAAAGTTACAAAGACAAATCTGAGAAAAGTTTTCACAAATTTTAAGATAGATTAAACTCAGATGAAGATCGAATTTAACTTTCGGCGTAAAAGTAACAGATTAAAAAAGTTTGATGTTTCACGTGTTGAATTGCAGCGACCATTTTGCGGAATTTAAAGAAACAATCGGTCACAATATGTGTGTTTTAAAGTTGTTATTTAGGAGTGTGAGGGCGGTGAGCAGCGTCCCACGATGTGGGAGTGTTAGCCATGGTCCTGATCAGCCCCGGACAGCGCCTTCGTCTCCACCTGAACGCCTCCATTTTCCTCAAACTACTCTAACTTTCCAGCGTCACAAAAACCCCTCCTAGTCTCTATCCAAGACGTGCATTTCTCTCAGAGTCTTGAACACACTCACCAAATCCTCACGCATAAAGTTTAAGGGACTTTTTTGGAGTTTTTCACCCTTTGGAGTGTTTTTTCTTCGACGAAAAGTGAAGGCAGAAAAGTGAAGAGAAGTTTCCGTGCATTCCTCCACAGCCACGTACGTCCCTGACGTCATCACGTTGCTACCATGAGAGCTAGGGTTTTGTAGTTTTATTAAAACTACAAAATCATTTCATTAAAACAACAACAACTTTGAAATCCCAAGAAGAAGAAAAGAAAGGATTAGAATGAACGTCTTTTTAAATCTATTAAAAAACAATGTCGACACACTCAAAATGAGTTTCAGAATTTATTTGGCAAAACATTTGTCCTCAAATTAGACTAAAATCTTTCATGTTGTAAAGAAACTAAAAGACTAAACATACAAAACCTTTCAATTTATTACTGACCAGCTCAACTCAGGACATTAATCTCATGGATGTGGCAGGATTAAGATGCTACCTAAGTCCAAGATGGAGCAAGCTGGTGTGAAAGAAATATTTCTACATATTGTAGCATAAGGTACAGTCAGTCACCTTCTTAACTGTCTATCCCTTAGGGTACAAGTGTCAAGGTCCGGTCCTCGAGGGCTGGTATCCTGAAGGTGTTCCATATGTTTTTGGATCTACACACCTGATCCAAGTTAACGAGTCATTGTGTCATATTTTATTGTCTGTTGATTTCAATGTATGTTCATCAGCTGTATTGAACCAGGAGCCCATCTCGGCTGATTCGAAGTGAGGGGCAGGGTACACCCCATACAGGTTGCCAGTCTGTCACAGAGCCACACACATACATTCCTAGGGACAATAGTTTAGTGGCCAATCAACCTAACATGTATGTTTGTGGAGTGGCGGAGGAAACCAGACTACCTTGAGAAAACCCACACATACATGGGGAGATCATGCAAAGCCCTCACAGAAAGGCTAGCGTTCCAAGCCTCGTCTCCAGCTGGGACTCAAACCCACGACTTTCTTGTTGTGAGGCCACAGTGTTACCCACTACGCCACCGTGCCGTCAGAATAAGGTACACCAAAAATAAAATTGATAATGAGTGGGTAAAAACTACCCCTAGCATTTGACCAATGGTTAGAAAAAAAATTCACATTTCAATTGCTGGATAATAAATGGCCTCACCTATCGCTACCAGCTGTGGGTGGTGTCCAAAACAACGAGATTGCAGATACAAGTGGCCGAAATGAGCTTCCTCTGCAGGATGGCAGGGCACTCACTCAGAGGGAGTGAGTAGCTTTGCCATCCGAGAAGAGCTCGGAATAGAGACGCTGTTCTTCTGGGTCAAGAGAAGCTAGGTGGGGTGGTTTGGGCACTGGTTATGATGCCTAATGAGCACATTACTGGTGAGGTGTTTCGGGTATGTCCCACAGGGAGGAGACCTAAGGCAGACCCTTGACCTGCTGGAGAGACTATGTCTCACAGCTGGCTGGGAAACGCGTTGGAATCCTCTCGGGTGAGCTGGAGGATGCGGGCGGTGTGAGAGAAGCATAGACCTCCCATTTGAGGTTGTTGTCCCTGCGACCGGAGAAGCGGAAGACAACAGAACGGAAATGGCCTCATTTTACTAGGATAGATGCTTAAAAGTAGAGGTTTAATGTCCTGCTTGTAGGTTTACTGGAAATATAAAATCCTAACTTGTGACTTCTTTAAATATCCACGGCTTACATAATCATAAAGATTGGAACTCTTTGTAAAGACTACCAGGCATTGAGCACTTTCTTCTCTTAATACTAAAAGTGCAGCTTCTATAAACTACTACATGGGGAAATAATACAAAACACACATTACATAAAGATGAAATTAGAAATGTAGATGAACATAATAATAACCACAGATTAAGATTGAAAAGTCATTTCAGGAGGGGCAATAAGATACCAACAAGTCCAACATGAAGAAAATTTGAATTTAAAAACTAACATTTGGTTCTGTAGAACTCTTGTTAAAGTTACGTTTGAGACAATTTCTCACAATTGTTGAAGGAGTCAAGACTTTACTTGTGTGTTTTAGATTGCCCCCAAACAATCAAACAATTGGAGAAAGACCCAAAGTGAAGTTCTTGGTTGTTTTGAGAAGTAAAATATCCTTGGAGCAAGTGTGGGCAAACTACGGCCGACGGGCCACATGCGACCCGTTAAACGTTTTAATCCGGCCAGCCGAACTTGAAAAAATCAAATAAATAAACCTTGTTAGTTTTATGTTCCCTGCAATTCTGATGTCTCATCACTAGATGGCACATATATTGGATTGGTTGAGAATACAACAATGCTGCTCCCAATAAAATGTGCGCATCACGGAGATACGCACCCAGTCAAAATAAACAATTTTTAAGCGCTATCGCACTAGATTTTAGACCTAGCGCCGCTAGATTTGAAATTTAACGCGCTTGGTTTAACATTTAGCACGCTTGTTTAAAATCTAGCATGAGTGAACTTCGGATATGGTGTTATTCAAGTCAACTATTTAAATAAAGACAAAAAAATTCAATCAGAAAAAATGCACAGTTTTATTTCAAAATGGTAAATCGGAGATAAACTTGTGATGGTACATTTGCTGTGGAGCATCAGTAGAATTATAAGTAGTTATTAGCCAATGTGGAGAAATGCCTTCGAACAAACTTATTTTACTCAACTTTTTTTTTGTAAAGGATAACTGTTGGGTGCAACTATGAGAAACCAACACAAGATATACTCACAAAAAACACGTATTAACTTCTTTAAATGCATCTGCTAAAGTAAAGTACAATAATTATCGATCATCTAAACTTTAATAAAATGATAGTGTCTGTTTGTAGTTCTTCCTATGTAAACACTCATGGCTATAAGACTTCTTTCAGTCACTTGTGTTGTGGCAGAGGTTGTGCATGTGAGTTTTTTTTTGTGTTCGGTGTCGAGGCAAATTGAACTAATAAAAAATAACGAAGAGGAGAATGGCTGGTGAAGCCAAGATGGTTTACACTATTGCAGTGGGAACAATGAGGTCACACAATGATTATTGTTGCCCTGGAGACAAGAGCTGAGCTGTTCATGTCTGCAACAATCACAAAATCCTTTGTCCAAGTAGCTAGACAATTGTGCTGTTAGTAACATTGTTGTATAAGTATCATATTTGAATGATAGACGCTCTTTCTTGTGTTTTGATAGATTAGAAACACAAATGCATAATTTTAAGTGCTCAATTTCAGAAACTGCACGTTTTTTTACAACTACCAACTGGGTTAGGAAAGTGCCCTCACAGTAAGACGGTTAGGGGTCAAGTTCACGATGGGACAACGCTTAAAACACTGGTCTTTCTGTGTGGAGTTTGCATGTTCTCCCTGTATATGTTCGGGTTTTCTCCGAGTAGTCCGGTTTCTTCCCACCCTCCAAAAACATGCATGCTAAGTTGATTGGCCACCAAGAATATTGCCCCAGGAATGAGTGTGTGTGTAGATGGTTGTGTGTGTGTGGCACCGTGACAGACTGGTGACCTGTTCAGGGTGTACTCTCCCTCTCACCTGAAAGCAGCCAGGATAGTCTCTGGAACTATCCGCAACCCCGTTATAGAATAAGCTGTACAGAAGGCAAGTCTACCAACTGACTTTTATTGGTTAACAATCAATACACAGATAGATCTATAAATAAGTAAAAAGAAACAGCACATTAAAAATAACTGTACGGACAACATTTATGATGATGTACAATTGATGAGCCTGCCCCATGTCCAAATGAACTCTTCCATTAAAAAAAGTGTTCACTACAATCAAACGACCGTATTTTCAGAGTATAAGTTGCAGTTTTTATAGAAAGACCAAGGGTAAGACTTGTACTCTGGAGCAACTTATAAGTGGACAATTTATTACCATGATTCCACGTGTTATTTTCCCACTAAACCGCAAGAGGGCGCTGTAGGCCTGAGTTGATAATTACAACTTTGCTGGCAACTTGTGAAACAACTGAGAAGGGCTGAACAAAAATGGCACTGAAAAGTAAATCATGTCCTACAAATTACAAGCTGCAAATAGTGAAATATGCAGCTGAAAATTGTAATCAAGCAGCAGAAAGAAAGTTTGGAGTTAGTCTGGTGTAAGCGATATAGAGGAAGAAGTGAAATGAAATGAAATGATGGTTTGGGAAACTTTTCAGCATGTTTTTTCTTATCTGAATACCTCTTAATATGTTACTTTAATATAGCGGGCACATTCTCAGTTGGTTGTTTATGCATCATGTAACGTTAGTACACCGTAAACGTATCCAGCCTGTTCATCTGGGTAGGATGCCTCCCGAACTTCCCACTGCTGAGGTGTTCCGACCTCCCGGGAGGAGACCCAGAGGCAGACCCCAGACCCGCTGGAGAGACTATATCGCAGCTGGCCTCGGAATCCTCCCGGGAGAGCTGGAGGATGCAGCCAGGGTAAGACAAGCCTAGGCTTCCCGTCTGAGGCTGCTGCCCCTGCGACCTAGCCCCAGATAAAAATAATAAAAATGCATTGAACTTTTATTGCGCATTTCTGGACACTCAAAGACGCTTCGCCGATGCATTATTCATTCACTATATGCGGAATAAGCACTATTCATTCATATGATCGGAAGACAATGTAACTTTCTGTGAAAAATGCAATTTATACTCCCATGCGGCTTATATATGATTTTTCTTCTATATTGTGCATTTTTGGTTGGTGCGACCTATACTCCAGAACATCCTACAGACCGAAAAATGCGGTACTAAAAAAACGTATTTAGAAAATAGCTGATAAAAATATTCCCTGAATTGTACAAGTAAAGATGTACAGGGATTACTGGTAAAAGATAGGACTGGAATACGTTATTCTGCTGTCTGTCTTTTACGTCAGCTGTGTCGGTAGTGCGAGTCTCGGCCTCAGCTTTGGCTTCTTCATTTCCTGCAAGAGCTTCTGGTGTTTTCTCCTCAGGCCTCCTTCTCCACCTCCCTAGCATTCTTAGGCTTAACGGGGTCCTTTGGTTTGAGTTTAGGCTCTACCTTCGTAGGTGCAAGTCTATCTTTCAAACTCAGTAATCTCCTCTTGGGCGCCGTCAATGTCGGCTGCGGATTTGCTCCTCTTGGGGATCCTCTCGCTGATCGCTGATTTGTTCAATGAAAAAAAAGAAGGAAAAACTAGCCGATCACTGTAGAATTAATTAGAAACAGTGTAATCTGGTTAAAGCTGTGATTGATTTAGTGCCCAGAAACTATAAGTTAAGATAAGGAGTTCATTCAGCATGTCAGAAATTTTGATTAAAACATAAATTACCACATCTAAACAAGTTAAAGATCAAATCAAAATCAAATCAATTTTTATTTATAAAGCACTTTTCCAGCACAAAGTCACACAAAGTGCTGAATAGAACAAATAAAAACGTAAACAGCATTAAAATCCAGATCATTAAGAAAACAGTAAGTCATACATCAAAAATCACACACTCACACAAAACACTGCACACATGCAACGATGTTCACACAGCGCCCCATTTTACCCCTCATAAGCCCATCCTTCCCCAAACCCATTCCACCCGAACCGCTAGCTACTGTCTAGCCTGATGCTGTGAGGAAACAATAACTGGGGATCGATCCAAACCAGGAGTCAGTCCGCCCATGACTGCTGCGGCCAAAACCACAGGGGTGCACCCAGCTTCAAGAGACACAGGCACCCACAGAAGCTACCTGGCTAAAGTGAGGTACCCACACCACCCAGGCCAGTGAGAACCCCACAGAGAAGACCCCACTGACTAAGCAGGCACCACTCTCAGGATGAAAGATCCCCATGAGGAAACACTGGAGTAAGACACAGAATAAAACAATAGAATAAAAACTAAAACCAGTAAAACAGGTTGCAGATGCATCAAATGAAAAGAAAAATAAATAATAAAAAACTAAGACTAGGAATCGAAAAAAAAAAAGTTAATTGCGAAGTTGAGAAAAATAATCATAATTAATTGCAATGAATCGCATAATGAATTCACATGCAGGCACAAAATTGTAAATTTAGCAAGTTTCTTTTGTATAATGCAAATACATTTCCAATAAAAGTACATTTTTTATTGTTTTTTTTTTCAGTTTGAGATCTCTAACATGTTTTGACAAAACTTAATATGTGATGGATTTCTGCTCACTGGAAAGCATGTGACACATTACTAATGATTTTTTTTTCTAGAATCCAAATGACTAATACAAAAAACACAGAGTAAGAAAATAATAGTTAGGAATCTTCTTCTTTCATGATTTATTTCTGCTTGTGTAAAGACATGTGGCATGTTGCTTCATGTCTAAGTATTATTTTTTCTTGTAATGTGAATAGATAATTGGATCCACTGTGTCCAGCCCAACTAAATAAACATAAAAAATGATTATTTGGAGTGAAGTTAAATCTCTTCCCTAACTTTTTGCTTGGGTGAAATATCATTTTCCACCAAGCACCCTGAAGGGCACGGTTCATTTTGACACAACCAGACTGGAAACTAATCTGTTCCTTAGTAATGATACTAATGTACATCAGGGTACAAGTGCCATGTAATATAAGAAACTCCAGATTAGTAGAAAGCCGTTTCCCTTTAAGGAGACTGGATCCACAGTTCAAGTTGTTCAGGATAGTGAGTCAAACTATTTGTAATTGGAAACCGTTCAACCTCACACTCTGTGTCGGGGTTATTCACTACCAGACAGGTGACATCCCATGTCCATAAGTAAACCCTGGCCGCCTGCATTCGTTCTAGAAAAAAATTGGCTCACTAACAATTTTGTCTGTTGGAGAATTTTGTGTGCCACATTTTGTCGGGTTCTTTGTAAAATGAAAAAGAAAAAAACAGCAGTACATCTCCAATTACAACTCCTCTGTTATGGTAAAGAGGTGGCTTAATGACATGGTGTAAAGTTCTCTTACACAACAAATGTAAAGCTCTACTCACACAAGACTGAATTCCTACTTTGCATCATATGCAAAACTGTCTGGAGGAGAAAGTAAATTCAAAAAGCAGAGCTGGCAGACATGGGTGTATGATCAAGATCAATTCAAATGAACTGACAATAATACACTGACTTGAATCACTCGTAACTTTAAAACAACTAAATAATATCCAAACCAAATATTAAGTTGAGTCACATTTTCAAAATTACTGTGCCCAAAACAGCAACATTTATTAAACCTTTTTATGTTTTATTGTTCATTCTTTACTTTGAAAGTTCTTCCTACGTTCCGGAACATTAAAACCTGCAACAGCAGCACTGCCATTGTTTTGTAATCATATTTTTCTCAAAAAAAGAGAAATGCATAAAAGAAAAACAACTTAAAATATTTATTAATCTTCTGAACCGTTCATCCCTAACAGGGTTGCCAGAGCTTATCCTGGTTGATTTAAGGCGAGAGGCAGAGTACACCCTGAACAGGTCTCCAGTCTGACGCATGGCAACAAATACACAACCATTCCTAGGGGTAATTTCGTAGTGGTCAATAAACCTAACATGCATGTTTTTGGAGAATATCGGAGTACCCAGAGAAAAAACATGCATATACAGGGAGAACATGCAGACTCCACACAGAAAGGCCAGTGTCTCTAGCCGCGTCTTCACCCGGGTCTCTAACCCCAACCTTCTTGCTGTGAGGCCACTGTGCTAACCATTGCACCACCGTGTCACGGACTTAAAATATTTTCACTGAATGTCAGTCAGTCATCTTCTTATCAGTCTGTTCCTTTCGGG
Organism: Neostethus bicornis; assembly: GCA_902685375.1. Taxonomy (NCBI): domain Eukaryota; kingdom Metazoa; phylum Chordata; class Actinopteri; order Atheriniformes; family Phallostethidae; genus Neostethus; species Neostethus bicornis. Next base: position 3,025,481 of record CACRXE010000076.1, on the reverse strand, counting down.
GGGGTGCATGAGCCTATCCTGGCTGATTTATGGGACAGGGCAGGTTACACCCCGAACAGGTCACCAGTCTGTCGCAGGGCCACACACATACAACCATCCACACACTCGTTCCTAGGGGTAATTTGGCACCAGCCAATTAACCTAGCATGCATGTCTTTGGTGGGTGGGAGGAAACCGGAGTACCTGGAGGAAACCCACGCAAACACGGGGAGAACATGCAAACTCTACACAGAAATGACAGTGTTCCAAGCCTCGTCCCCACCCGAGACTCGAACCTACGACCTTCTTGCTGTGAGGCCACTGTGATGCCCACTGTGCCACTGTGCTGCTTCACTGAATCTTTTTGAATATTATTCATTTTTATATACAAAAAAGAAAAGTATAATTTGGGATCATCTGGTCAAATTATTAATTTTGTACGTTATTTTTTTCATTAGAGGCAGTCTTCCACAAGCAGAGAGCAATATTAAAAAGTTTATCTCATCTGAGATTAGAAATGATCAATCACGTTGACACTACCTTGTTTTGGATTAACAGCCACGTCTTCAAAGTTTGTGTAAAAAGACCAAGAAGTGTTTAGTTTCTATGTTAAAAATAACCTTTCAAGAAACTAACCAGTATAGCAGAAGTACGTTTGAGGATTCCCTCACAATCCTTTGTTCTTAATTCTTTTAGATTCGTGTTTTTCTTCATCTTTTTCTGTCCGGCGTTGCGCCCACATTGTGATAATCCATCACCAATGGTGTAGAAGGCTTTTGTTTTTGTTTGCCTATGAATGATCAAGTCTGAATTCTAAATGACAGATTCCTGGCTGCCCCACAGACAGCCAGGAATCCATAATGCCCTACAGGTCACATTCTTTAGCGTTCAGATTTCTACACATTTTTTGTGCAAGATGTTGTTCAACAATATTTCCTTGTCCCTATCTTTGTCTCCTTTCGGCATTTCCCTTCAGGGGGCGCCACAGCAAGTCAGTTTCATCCATCTAACCCTATCTGCTGAATCCTCTTCGGTCACGTCAACTATTTCCTTGTCCCTATGCTGGTAAAAAAATTGTAAATTTAGGGAATGAAACAGATAAACCAGTCAGTTATTAAGATGATTTAGTCTTTATTGGTTTCTTCTTTAGTTGAAACAAATTATTCTACCAGAAACTATTATTTAGAGCCTTAAAACTCACCATAGTGTCAACATCACCAGCATTTTTTTGGGTTTACTAACACTATTTAATTAGCCCTAAAATACAAGTCTGGTCATATTTTTCTGTTGCTTTGATTCTTTTTTATGTGCTAATTTGTAATAATATACAAAACACTTTGCACCAGATACAGACAAATTACAAAAGAACACAAATCATAGCTCCAAAAATACACTAGGAACACGCCCGCAGGGGATTAAGAATTGGGAGAACAGCTGAAGTGGCAGATTTCCACTTGCTCAACTTCTAAGGTAATAAGACGCTCATCATGCTACAAGTCTAAACATGAACTTTTACAGATAATTTTATGTGAAAAACATGCAAATTTGAAACTTCTGAGTGTGAGAAGGTTTTAACTTTCTGTCACTTATTTATTATTTATTACATTTAATAAATAATTCATTTATCACAAGACAAATGAAAACAATAAAAATAACACGTGTTCTTCCCATGTTTTTTTTAATGTGGAAAGACCTAAGAAGTAATAGCTGACTATTAAGAGATAATACTTTTTTTCCTTCAAAGACTGTAAATGTAGCTTGTTAGGAGTGAATCAATAAAGACGGTACAGGTACTTGCTCAGCAAGGGTAGCAAAACTCAGTGCCGAGTGTCCCGTTCCATTGTCTTCCGCTTATTTGGGGCCGGGTCACAGGAGCAACAGCCTCAGACAGGAAGCCGAGGCTTCTCTCACCCCAGCTGCATCCTCCAGCTCACCTGGAGGGATCCCGAGTCGTTCCCTGGCCAGCTGTGAGACATTAGTCTCTCCAGCGTGTCCGGTGTTTGCTTCTTTGGATTCTTCCCGGTGGGACGTGCCTGAAACACCTTGCCAGCGAGGCGCTCGGGGGGCATCCTGACCAGATGCCCGAACGACCCCATCTGGCTCCTCTCAACTTGGAGGAGAAGCGGCTCGACACCGAGCTCCTCCCGGATGGCAGAGCTCCTCACCCGATTTCTGAGTGAGAGCCCAGCCACCCGGCGGGAGAAGCTCATTTCGGCCGTCATCTCATTCTTTCGGTCACCATTCACAGCTGGTGACCATAGGTGAGGGTCGGATTGGACCGATGCAGCGTTCTATTTTAGCTGACGCAGCACTGATCCGCCTGTCCATCTTCCGCTCCATCCTTACCCCACCCGTGCACACGACCCACAAGTTCCTCATTCGCAAGCTTCTTATATCAGAAAATAGACACAGACACTCTCTATTAATGAAGTTTGCTGACAAAGACAGATAAAAATGGTACAACCCAGTTCCTGGGCAAGAAAGATAAACAGACAAAACTGTAGAAACGGTACTTCACTGACACACGAACATCTTAATATTTCTCACAGAGGGACTTAAGTCCAGACTACAATGAGCTGACCCCAACCAGACTTATTCATAGAATAGGGCTGTTACAGGTTAAAAAGTGGACGTTTGAGGTGTATCCAAATAGGGCATGCCAAATATGTGTATGACACTGGTGTGGGTGGGTTTGTATGTGTGTATGATGATGATGTTATACACTTTGTTCGTGATATCACTGTATTTAGATGGAATATTTCTAACATAGGCAGCCCGGTGGCAGAGTAAATGAGTGTGAATGAGATGGATCCAAATGGAAAAGTGAGGTTACAGGGAGAAGAGATAAAGAAGGTGGAAAATTTTAAGTACTTAGGATCAACAGTCCAGAGCAATAGAGAGTGTGGAAAAGAGGTGAAGAAGCGTGTGCAGGCAGGCTGGAACGGGTGGAGAAAAGTATCAGGTGTGATGTGTGACAGAAGAGTTTCAGATAGAATGAAAGGGAAAGTGTACAAAACCGTGGTGAGACCGGCCATGCTGTTTGGTCTAGAGACAGTGGCACTGAGGAAAAGACAGGAAACAGAGATGGAGGTAGCAGAGAAGAAGATGCTGAGGGTCTCTCTGGGAGTGACCAGGATGGATTGGATCAGAAATGAGTATATCAGAGGAACAGCACATGTTAGAGGTTTTGGGGATAAAGTCCGAGAGGCCAGACTGAGATGGTTTGGACATGTACAGAGAAGAGAGACCTAGTTCATCGGCAGAAGGATGCTGGGTTTGGAACCACCAGGAAAGAGGCCTAGAGGAAGACCAAAGAGGAGGTTCATGGATACAGTGAAGGAAGACATAAAGATAATTGGTGTGTCTGAAGAGGATGCAGCAGAAGTAGTAGCAGTAGAAGCAGAAGGACAAAATTGACTTGCTGTGGCGACCCCTGAAGGGAAATGTCAAAAGGTGAAGAAGAAGAAGAAGGCAGCCCGGTGGCAGAGTGGTTAGCACAGTGGCCTCACAGCAAGAAGGTCAGGGTTCCAGTTCCAGGTGGGGACGATGCTTGAGACACTGGCCTTTCTGTGTGGAGTTTGCATGTTCTCCTTGTGTATGTGGGGTTTTCTCTGGGTACTCTGGTTTCCTCTCACCCTCCAAAAACAAGCATGTTAGGTTGATTGGCCGGTACCAAATTACCTCTAGGAATGAGTGTGTGTGATTGTATGTGTGTGGCCCCACAACAGACTGGCGACTTCTTTGGGTGTACCCTGACCCTCGCCTCAAATCAGCCAGAGTCATGTAAACTGGAAAAATATCAGGATTTCTGAGAAGAACAGGACATAATATCAATTGTGTTGCTACCCTTTGCCTTTCACATACTGGAAGAAATGTTAGGTATCTCAGTCTGGAAAAGAAACAATAGGAGGAACAGAAAGGATACAGTCAGTCTTCATGTCAATGACCTTTGGAAGAATTTGCAAGGCCTTGTCTCATGTTATCTTTGACCTGGAACTCACGTGCTCAATGACTCATCTTCTTATCAGCTTTTATTAGAGAAAACTACAGTTAACAATAAACAAAGTAAAAAAAAAATTATATAAATCCCATTCAATAGTATCAAATCAAAAGAATAGAATTGGATTTTAAAGTATTTATCCAGAGTTGGTTCAGACTAGTTCTGGTCAAATCTTGTAAAGGGTATTGTAGTGGAGTTGTTGATCTCATTGTGGGAAAGGTGTGGTCTCAGGGAGTGGTAGTGTGGGAGGAAAATAGGGTTAGAGTATGATTGCTGTAAGAGAACTATATTTTCCCTGAGACAGGGAGAGAAAAAAAGTGGGGATAAGACTTGACCTTGTGGGACACCGGAATTTAAGTTTAACTTATTGGACGCAAACTCATTTGAAGAAGCTGTTGTGGTTTTCCGTATGAACAACTGTAAATCAATAAAATTAATAATGGCTGGGGCCTTCGGGCCAGTGATCGGATGTAAATGTTACGAGGAGACGGCAGCACGGTGGGTAGAGCGTTCGCGAGCGGACCGGAAGGTCGTGGGTTCACATCCCACTGAGAGCACGTCTAGGGTCCTTGGAGAAGACACCTAACCCCCGCTTCTCTCACGATTGGTGCTGTCGAAGGGCAGCCTGCTGCGGTGTAAGGAGTGCAGCAACCAAATTTCCTCGGTGAGGGACGAATAGAGTAATATATGGATGGAGACGGCAGCTCAGTGGGTAGAGCGTTCACGTGCGGACTGGAAGTTTGCGGGTTCGTGTCCCACAGAGAGCCCGTCTAGGGTCCTTGGAGAAGACACCTAACCCCTGCTTCTCTCACCATTGGCGCCGTCGAAGGGCAGCCAGCTACGGTGTAAGGAGTGCAGCACACAAATTTTCCCGGTGAGGGATGAATAGAGTAATTTATGGGTGGAGACGGCAGCTCAGTTGGTAGAGCGTTCGCGCGCTGACCGGAAGTTCGCGGATTCGCGTCCCACAGAGAGCAGGTCTAGGGTCCTTGGAGAAGACACCTAACCCCTGCTTCTCTCACCATTAGCGCCGTCGAAGGGCAGCCTGCTGCGGTGTGAGGAGTACAGCACACAAATTTCCCCAGTGAGGGATGAATAGAGTAATTTATGGGTGGAGACGGCAGCTCAGTGGGTAGAGTGTTCGCGCGCGGACCGGAAGTTCGCGGATTTGCGTCCCACAGAGAGCAGGTCTAGGGTCCTTGGAGAAGACACCTAACCCTTGCTTCTCTCACCATTGGCGCCGTCGAAGGGCAGCCTGCTGCGGTGTAAGCAGTACAGCACACAAATTTCCCGGTGAGGGATGAATAGAGTAATTCATTTATTTATTATTTAAATGGTCAACTGTGTGAAAAAAGGGTGGAAATTTGTGTCTAAGTGCGTAGACCTATTGTGATTCAAGCTTTCTAAAGATTGAAAAGATCTGAATGAACTTTAGAGAGAGATTAATGTACTCTGAATAAATAGAAACACACACACACCCACTGGGTAACAGACAGCCACAGACCAACCTGTCAATCATTGACTTTATGAACGGATAGACGTCACTGTCTGGCATCGTGACGTCACCTCCCCCAGATGTGGGAAACTGAGACCACAACCAGAAGTCATGGGGATATTTTCAAACTAAGACAAGTTTTACCACAGTCACACAATTTTTAACTTGACAAAACATCCTGGAACTTTACAGTTGGTCAAAGTTTTACGCGCAAAATAGAATAGGTAAAATAGAAATAAAATATCACTAGTGAAGATTAAAATATTTGAGTAAGAACTTAGAATAAAAACGGAATTCCAATAAATTACTGAAAGGTTCTTCCTGTACAGAAAAAGAGACAAAAAAAAAAAAAAACAAAACGGGAGAAAAACAAAATGCCTACCGAGTGACTTTTTTACGGGATTACGATTTTCTAATGAAGACATTCTAGCGTTGACTTTGCTGTTCTACCAATTTCTAGACCGGTTTGACTGAAGAGAAAAAACACAGACATTCATTCACACAGACAAACACGCACTCAGAAACACACAGACACATGCTCAAAAGGTGTTAAATTTTGGAATTTTAGTACACTGAATTATTAAGTTGTCAAAGTGTAGTTCAGTTCAAAAGACTGTATGAAACAAAACAAATTAGATTGTAGAAATTGGATAATTAACTGGAAGTAAATTTAATAATTATATGTTGATTGTTTAAATATGTTACAATTATATGTTGGGCGTTTGTTGTTATTGTAAATATGATGCACAGGTGGTGGTGTGAGAAATGGAAATGGTGTTTTTTTTTTTATTAAAAAAAGGGGGCAGACAATTTGATAAAAATTGTATTGTTTTGTTTAGCTCTTTTCTAATAATGATTATGTAAAGTTGTGTTAAATATGTTATTATTATTATTATTATTATTTGTCATGAAAGGAATACAAAATTAATGAAATATGAAAACACACAGACAGACGCACAAAACCAGACACCTACCCACAGACACACATGAATACACAGACACACACGAACACACAGACACACACCTACTCACAGACACACACAAACACACAGACACCCACATACTCACAGACACACGAGCACACAGACACACAAAAACACACAGACACACACAAACAAACAAACACAAATGAACACACAAACACACACATACTCACAGACACATGCGCACACAAACACACATGAGCACACAGACACACACATACTCACAGTCACACACAAACACACAAACACACACCTACTCACAGACACACACAAACACACAGACACCCACATACTTACAGACACACGAGCAGACAGACACACAAAAACACACAGACACACACACAAACACAAATGAACACACAAACACACACATACTCACAGACACATGCGCACACAGACACACATGAGCACACTGTTACGACCCTGGGGTCGTGGCCGTTTAAATCTTTTTGCCTGTCTGTCCTCACAGAACCTGGAGCTGCACTGGGCCCGCCCACTGCCACCTGCTCACTATAAAAAGGCCAAACTTGGTTCATCTGGGAGCTGCTGGCTGGTCTCTGCTCCTGTCGCCACCCTGATCCTCTGCCATTCTTTTGTTTCAGTGTATCATTCTTTGTAATAAATCCCTTTAAACCTTTTACTTTGTGTGGCCTTCCCCTTAATGTTGCTGCTCTTTGAGCCAGAGTAGTAACAACACAGACACACACATACTCACAGACACACACGAACACACAGACACACACAAACAAATGAACACACAAACACACACATACTCAAAGACACATGCGCACACAGACACACATGAGCACACAGACACACACAAACACACAGACACGCACAAACTCACAGATACACGAGCACACAGACACACACCTACTCACAGACACACACGAACACACAAACACACACCTACTCACAGACACACACAAACACACACAAACACAAATGAACACACAAACACACACATACTCACAGACACATGCGCACACAGACACATGAGCACACAGACACACAAAAACACACAGACACACACAAACACAAATGAACACACAAACACACACATACTCACAGACACACGAGCACACAGACACACATGAGCACACAGACACACACATACTCACAGACACACGAGCACACAGACACACAAAAACACACAGACACACACAAACACAAATGAACACACAAACACAAACACACACATACTCACAGACACATGCGCACACAGACACACACATACTCACAGACACACACGAACACACAGACACACACAAACACAAATGAACACACACATACTCACAGACACATGCGCACACAGACACACACAGACACACACAAACACACGCGAACACACAGACACGCACAAACTCACAGATACACGAGCACACGGACACACACCTACTCACAGACACACACGAACACACAAACACACACCTACTCACAGACACACTAGCACACAGACACACACATACAGACACATACACATATAGACAAGCACATACAGATGCCCGCAAACACAGACAGATACACAGACAGAAGCACACACAAATACGCGCACGCACGCACGCACGCACGCACACACACACACACACACACACACAGAAAGATAGACAGATGTGTGTATCCGTCCTGTATAACACTGTATAACAAAAATAAAAAGAGAAATGGATAAAAATATATAACACAACATGTCAAGAGACATGACCATACTATTTTATATACTATTTTAATTTGACGCATTTTTACGTCTTTTAAAATGTATTGTCCTAAGTTTATGCTGTTTAAAAAATTGCATTATTAAGTATTTTAATGAGGCGTGTTAAATATTTTGTAACATATTTTATTTGTAAAGTATTAACCGGAAGTATGTATAGATTTTTGTCGCCACACCAAGTCTCGTTAAGTGAGTGCAGTCTTGAGTTAGTTCAGCCTCCTCTGTGTCCCGTGACGGCGTTTTATCAAAGTTTCAGACACTTAGAGGAAAGTTTTTTATTACTTTAGAAAACTTTCGTGTTTTTTTTATTCTTTGGATTTCTTTATTGAACTCTTTGCAGCGGATGGATTGAAGTTCTAAAAGAACGGAAGTTAAATAGAATGTTTTTTATATGAATAACGGAAACTTTGCTCGCTCTTTGGTTTTTTCTCAGAGGTCATTTGAATAGTTTCCTCGGAGTTTATCAGGATGGATCGTGAGTTCAGCTAGCAGTAGAGTTTGTTCGTATCCGTTCAGTCGTGTTTAGTCCGACTCTGTCGTTTCTCTCTGGGACAGGATGAGCACAGATCAGAATGTTAACTTCAGCGTCCTTAACAGGACCTGTAAATTTGTAGTGATCCTCTGTTTTCTCCATTTCTCCGTCACTTTCGTCTTTTATGTTCGATCTGTGGATTCACCTTTCACTTTCCGGACCCCACAGTCCAAAATTAATTGGGCTAAAGCGACTGTGGAAAACCCCGAGGAAACCAACGGGAATCAAGAGGAAAAAACGTCGAAAAAATGTCCAGAGACGTCACCTTTATTAGGTAAGTTTTAATATGTTACCCCAGAGAGAATGTAAGGAGAAAAACTTCTTGTTCAATACCATGTTCTGTGAATACACGAATAACCGCCTCGAGTTAAATATATGGAAAAAAAAAATGTTATCCCTATCAATTTGGAAACGCGTTTGATCTTATTATGAAACTTCATCAATCCCAAACTGGGTCAATACTTATCCTAATCAGATCACTATAAGGGGGAGGCATAGCTCAGTGTCATCTTTGGACCGAAGAGTTGCTGGTCTCTTGAGAAGACACTTAAACCCCAATTTCTCCCACTATTGGCGCCGTCATCGGGTGCCTGCTGCGGTGCAATGCAGCATAAAAACTTCTCCATTCGGGATTACTACAGTATGATAAAATACTACAAAAACTGTAAGATAGACAAATACTGGACCCATTCTAGTACCCAATCTGTTCGCAACTAATGACAGGGCCTTCCAGGCAGCTGCTCCACGGCTCTGGAACGCTCTTCCCGAGAGCTTGTGAGGGCTCCACAAAAAAGACTGAAGACATTTTTATTTCTAAAGGCTTTTCAACAAAGTTTTTAGTGTTTATTTGTGTTGTGGTTTTATTTAATTTAGCTGTTTGTTGTTCCTTTTGGTCATTGTAGCACTTTGAGATCTCCACTGGAGATAGAAAGTGTGTTATAAATAAAATTTACTATTAATGTCATAACACACCCACACTGGTTCCAAAATTAATCTATGTTTAACCCAATCTGGATTGTCAGGGCTTTCCAAACCAGACCCAAATGGGACCCAAATTGGAACATTGGAAAGGTGTTTGTATTTGGTTGCTGTGGCATCCACAACAAATAAGAGATCATTTTCCATTTGTTGTTGTGCAACAAATAAGACAGATTTTTATAAACTTCAAACGGATTTGTTTTAAGATGGTCTTTCTGTACAACTGTAACTAAAATATATCAGACTCTATCGTTGACTTCGATTAATAAAATAATAGAACATAGTTTGTTATTAATTATAAAGAAAGTTATTCAAACAATAAGAAGAATCAAATATTCTAATCAGATCCACTCGACCCGCCCTCACCTCCAATCTATGTGTGATCTATCCAATGACTAACTTTTTTTTTTTTACCAAAATCTGCACATATTAATTTTATTTCATTTCAAGCAAGTTTTGGAACAAATTACCCCTCAAAACCCAACCTCTACCCCACCAAAAAAACAAGGAATTTGTTACAATTACATTAAATTAAAGATCTGAGTTCTCACATCTGCTCAAACTCGTAATTCTTGGTCTAGATAATTATTACTTTTTGTAATGTAAGATTGTTTATACTGGATGTTGATTTTCATTTTGTGGTCTGAACTCTTTATCTCTAATCGGGATGCGGGGATGCTGGAGCCTATCCCGGCTGATTACAGGCGAGAAGCAGGATACACCCAGAACAAGTTACCAGTATATTGCGAGGCCACGCACATACGCACACACTCATTCCTAGATGCAATTTCATAGTGCCCAATCAACGTAACATAAATGTTTTCGGAGGGTGGGAGGAAACCGGAGTACTCGGAGAAAACCCACGCATACACGGGGAGAACATGCAAACTCCACACAGAAAGACCAGATGTTGATTTTATTGTTTTTTCTTCTGAACTGCTTATCCCTAACAGGGTTGTGGTGAGTTCTGGAGTCTATCCCAGCTGATTTCAGGCGAGAGGCAGGATACACCCTAAACGGGTCGCCTTTCTGTCCCGGGGCCACACACCAACAACCATCTACACACACATTCATTCCTAGGGGCAATTTCATAGCGGCCAATCAACCTAACACGCATGTTTTTGGAGGGTAGGAGGAAAGCTATGCATATGTGGAGAACATGCAAACTCCACACAGAAAGACCAGATGTTGATTTTAGTGTGCTAAATAAATTTGGAATAAGAAACTTTAATTACAGATTTGTTTTTGCTGTTGTTGTCCTGTTTCCCTAAATTGTAAACTTGTTTTTTAAATTGTACCCCAGAAAGACTAGCGACCAGTGTCCAAAACCATCCCAGTTAATTGACCCGGCGAAAAACCTTTCAGTGACACAATGGTTCTGTTTGAGGAACTTGACATTTGTTCTTTACGTTAGCTGTTCACGTAAAAGAATTCTAAACCTGCAGGTGTGTCTGGAATGTCAAGAAATGATCGTTTCGTCAAGATTTTTATCTTTAAGCACTCAATAATTTGCGTTGTAATTTCCAGTTTGTCTAGTTACTGTGAAGGATGATTAGGGCAGTTTGACGAACTGTACTTTTGTTTTGGTCTCATAATACCTTTCACGTCTTCTTAAAACAAGTTGGATCACTTTAAAGTTAATTTAAAGGGCCCATCTCATGCAAAATCGACTTTCCAGAGTTTTCTACCTTGTAAGAGTGATGTCCGGGCCTTGTATATGTCACCAAAGGGGTTTCTAGATTGATTTAGCCCGTTTTTCACAAATTTCTGTGGATTTCTGGTACGCTCAGACAAAACAACGAATGAGCAGATGTCTAAAGTATGACGCGGCTGTCTAAAGTATGACGCATTTGACGTAGCCAGGACGGACTTCGCACACGCCTCCCTCCGCAGCAAACCCTCCCTCCTCACCACCCGCCCGCCCTCCTCACCCACCTCCACTCCGGCCTTACGCCCTCACAAACTCGCTTTCAACGTCTTTTTTTTATTTCTTGCTTGAAACACAATTTTTTGATGAATCAACATGATAAAATCTTATTTCAGACGCTACCAAACCGCTACGCACGGGTTTACGCCTCCCTTCCCCCTCCCGCTCGGAGATGGGCGGAGGAATAGCGGCTCAGTGAGAGCAGAGGGCGGTGCTTGTACTTTCTCAGGACGGGCAGGGGGGTTAGCAGACTCGGCCTTTCATAGTTCTGGGTCTGTGACTGCGTTCCACCAAATCAATATATTTTCATAACTATCGTGTAATGCATGTTGCAAACCCCACATTTTGCGTGTATATGTGCATAGGATACAATGTGAAAAGAGTTGTTTTGCATGAGATGGGCCCTTTAACAGTAGATCAGTTTTACATAAAGACCTGTGGTAATTTGTCATAAGTGACAAGTTAATCTGTATCTTTAATCCTGCAACTTGGCTGTTAAAAAAATGTCATTAAGCCAAAACACTTGCGACGCCTGTAGCCCCATGTCTGTGAATAAAACGGTTTCATTTTTGTTTTACATCAGTGTGGAAGATCAAGGTGGAAGATTTTAAGTTCTTAGGATCAACAGTCCAGAGAAATGGAGAATGTAGAAAAGAGGTGAAGAAGCGTGTGCAGGCAGGCTGGAACGGGTGAAGAAAAGTATCAGGTGTGATATGTGACAGAAGAGTTTCAGCTAAATGAAAGGGAAAGTGTACAAAACCGTGGCGGCCATGCTGTTTGGTCTAGAGACAGTGGCACTGAGAAACAGACAGGAAACAGAGGTGTAGCTAGCAGAGATGAAGATGCTGAGGATCTCCCTGGGAGTGACCAGAATGGACAGGATTGGAAATGAGTATATCAGAGGAACAGCACATATTAGAGGTTTTGGAGATAAAGTCAGAGAGGCCAGACTGAGATGGTTTGGACATGTACAGAGTAGAGAGACCGAGTACATTGGCAGAAGGATGCTGGATTAGGAACCACCAGGAAAGAGAACTACAGAAAGGCCAAAGAGGGGGTTCATGGACGCAGTGAAGAAAGACATGAAGATAGTTGTGTGACCAAAGAGGATGCAGCTTAAACAAATTTTGTACAATTTTTTTTTCTGTTCTAAAATATGATCTGATTCTTGGTTTAATTCGTCTTTTTTCCTCGGCTTGTTTACGTACATCTGATACCTCTTTCGTACAAGGAAACAAAAAAAACCTGTACAACCACCCCAGTGCATGCTGGTCCATACATGATACTGAAATTTCCCTCTTAATGACCCAGAACGAAACAAAAAAAACATAGCTTACAAACACAAAGAAACAGAACAAATGGCTTAAACTCAAAACAAATTTAGAAAAAGTTATTATCTCCCATAAACTCAAATGTGGACACTTAGTGGTGGTGTTGGGGGAAGAGGGTCTTATTACAGGGATTAGAGACAGTTTTATGATCTTCTCTGAGAACAGATGTTGAACAGCTGTGATGTTGGATCTAGAATAAAGTTAGTAACATCCAGGAAGTTACTGATTTATTTACCTGTTAAAAATGAGAGATTAAAAACACGGTCATCCGGGGATGATTTCTGAATCAAAGTATTCAGGGTAACACTCTAAATAGGGGTAAACACACACTGATCACCATGGAAGCACCACTAAACCTGTTTCTCACTTCGACCTTGTGCAGATTTCCAGCTTCACAAGAGAACATGCTGTTCTCAGCTACTAGTAGGCTCCTAGAGACTAGTTTGAGACTGTGGACATTACCTACACAGTTAACGGAGATTTACATCAACCTCACCCTATTTCCCACACATTCCGCTTTGCATTTTGTATTTTATCTGTATATTTTGCTGTGTTCTTAGTGGGTCCTATACGGGTGGTGTTCAACATTCATGTGACCCTGGAAGACATAAAGAAGGACAACCCTCAGGTCGAGCTGGGAGGACGCAGCCGACCCAAAGACTGTGAGGCGCTCCAGAAAGTGGCTATCATAATCCCGTTCCGGAAACGAGAGGAACACTTAAAGTTTTGGCTCTACTATCTGCACCCAATCCTACGAAGACAGCAGCTGGACTATGGGGTCTACATCATTAACCAGGTGGGTTGAAATGTCATCTAGATAGAAATACGTACGTATGAATACAGAACTCAGGGGTGTTACAGGGAAGTTGGGCAGTGCCTCATACTCTTTGTGGTGGATCAATTCAATTTTATTTGTATAGCCCAAAATCACAGAATTTCTGTCTCAATGGGCTTCACATTGCAGATTCAGAAAGACAAAAAAATAAGAAAAAAGAGGAATGTATAAACACAAATACACAGCAAGAAAACTAACAAATGCCATCTAGACAATATTAGCACATTCCTGCCCTTAAACTTTCGTTCTCGGTGAGGAAAAACGTCTAAAAAACCATCAGTGGGAAAAAAATAAGAAACCACATGGGGATCCACATGAAGGTAGATCCCTTCCCGGGACGAGCATCCAATGTGTCAAGAATTTAAATATGATCGTATTATACTCTATAGCTAAATATCTAAAGAAGTCAATAGATGTTCTTCATCCTGATGGAAACACGGGGGATTCCGCAGCCCGATCAGAACCTGGTCTTGTTGCTCACACACTGAGATGCCTGCTTGATTCTTAAAATCAAACTAATTCCTAGTTTTATTTCCACAAGCATTGGAGAGACTTTAAATTAAATTGTTTCCAAATAAGAACCTGAATTAATCTTGTTGTAAATATTTTAGTGTAAATATCTGGTGCGAGTAGATTTACTTCTAGTCGGAGGAAAAGAGAAGTGTTTTAAAATATTTTTTCTTAAAGAACAGTTCCTCTACATTTCCATATCCTGAGATCTGTTCTATTGTTTTTATGGGTGTTGAGGTTTGTTGGAGGATTTTTTTGTCTTGATTGGACATGTTGCTTTCTGGTTTTTGTCCAGTTGACGTGTCATGTGACAAACTTCAGTGACCTCTTCTTGTTTTCCTTTCCCAACATTGGCTTTTTGATGACCACGTTTCCATGGTAACCTTTCGGAATGGAGTGTAGACCATCAGTAGGTAGATCAACTTAAGTTCCAGCTCTTTGTTGGATTTGTTCCTATTTTTTTGCATTTTTAGGTGAGACTGGAAGTTTTAGTGCAAAACAGGTGAAGTTAAAATTCTGCTTTTTGGCAATTATTACTCAGAAAGGAAAAAAGAAAATGGATAACATGTTGGACTAGTATAAACAAGTTGTTTGCAACGTTGGATTGTTTTAATAAAATCAGGGTTTCTTTTTTAGTGCCTGAAAGAAAAAGCCTTAAAAAAGGTGGAAAACAGACATCAAGACTAATACAGTTAACCGTTTATTTATTCTGGGTCAGAGATTAGAACTGTAGTATTCACAAGTGTTGAAGTGACAGATTCTCGTTTCTAGGCAACCATGAGAGAATCATGTGATTAGGTGTGTTTGGGGTTTAGGAAAGGCGCTCCCTTTGGAAGCAAAAAATATCCAATCATAATCTTTTCTATTCTTTTCTCTTATTTTTATTCACTTGACTGAAACAAATGAAGTGTGAGTCAAATCATTGGAGGAGTGATCGCTGGTCGTTCTTGTTTCAATCAAAACTCAAACAACAGATACGCTGCTTGGGTGTGTATGAAGCAATAAATCTTAAGCATGGGCAAAGAAATCCAAACCAAACCCAAAGCGATTCAATGGAAATTCTGCATTTAATCCTCAGCACACCTTCATATTGTTCACCTTCCAGAAAACTAAACAACTTTCTCTCATTTTTTTCAACATTTTTCTACTGAATCTTATCAAAAGTCAATTTGAGGACAATTTTTTCCCGCGTGTAAATTCCCATGTATACATGTGTACATGTACTCGGTCATCTGCCATGTTTTTAAAGTATTGTTCACTACTGTTTACAGTGTTGTTTTTGTCAACGATGACGACAACGGAATGATTTAATTGACGAAGCATTTTTTTATGACGATGACGTAACATAACGAAATAAATGCGACATTTTGGTGACGAAAATGTGACGAGACGTTTGCAAGTTTCTGTTGACGAAACGAAAATGTAACAAAATGGGCGTCAGACTTTCACATTTCTGTCTGTGAAAAGAAAAAAGCACAGCGGCTGCATTCTGTCTCTCACGGCGGCACGCCCCCCCACAATGCTGCACGTTCACACCGTCTACACAACACACCTGCAGCCACGAGGAAGTCACACTTCTGTCGGTAACAGTAACAAAGGGGCTTGGTGGTCAGAAACTTAAGGTTTTCCACATTTTTGCGCAAACAGCATGCTAACTTCAAGCTAATGCTAGCTTGTTGGCGCTGCTAACTTCCTTAGTTAGCTTGGTTGCGTTAGACACTGATTTAAAGATACAGTGCAATGTTTATTTTGTTAACAGGGTTATTAAGAGGTGTCATTTTTAAGTATGTATAAGATACAACGTTCCTCACTCACTGAAGAATTTCTTTTTATTTTACGTTGTTTTACGATGTTTGATGTTTTGCGCAAGTTAAAGCTCGGCAGGGTTTTTTTTTTTTTTTTTTTTTTTTAACAAATAACCCTAATAATCATTATCGGTAAAAAAGCCACGATTGTTAAAATAAGTTTGTTTTTTTTTAAACACTAAAACTAGGCTAAAAACGTTTTTAGTCTTCCCTGACTAAAACTAGACGAAAACTCTTTTGGGTTTTTGTTGACTAAAATGTAATGAAAACATATAGCGATGACAAAAACGTGACTAAAACTAAATTAATTTTCGTTCCAAAGACGAAGACTAAAACGAAAACTTAGATGGCTGTCAAAAACAACAATGACTGTTTTTGATGCTGAGACGTGAACCCAAAATGAACATTCATTGACACAGTTTAGTTTATGACGTGAAAACGAGCAGTTTTTAGTCTCAACAGAAGATAAGACCTCATTGCTAATCTCACAGCTTGTCTTTTTCTGTGTAAATCTTCTCATTGACTGGACATTTTGTTTACATAGGCAGTTTTGTTTTTAGTTCACCTGGTTCAGTTTCCTCCTGGAAACCCTGACATGGATTATTCACGAGGAGGATTTGTGTTTCATGGTTTCAATCTGCAGGGAGAAAAGATGACTGTGTGTGTGGGATGTGTTGTCTATGTGCTCATGTTCACACATGAATCCAGTTTGTGTCTTTGTGTGTGTGTGTTTGGTCCCCTAGTAATTTGGGACAGACAGGAAGCACCTGCATGTGTTTACTGAAACACGTTTGTTCTTCTTCTGCTGCTTGTGACTCACAGTTCTTCATCTTTTCTTGTCTTTACTTCCACCTTATCTCCTTCTCTCTCTTTCTGCTCCTCTCACGGCCCCCTCCTTGTCCACTCCCCCCCACTTTCTGCATGCCAGGTGTTTCTGACCAATGGCCGTGTTGTCTGGAGCCACGCAGGCCCGCCCCCTGCTGAAGGGTCGCTATGGTAATTCTGCTGCTTCTTTTTCTTTTCTGTCTGCTTTTTGTTTGTGTTTTGACACCTGAATCGACTCACTGACCAGAATTCTTACTCTGGCTCTAACTGGGTTCTATAATAACCTGAGCATGTGGTCATTTTAATAAACAAGAAATATAAAAACTATTATCCGATGTGACTCTTGATGTGAACAAGTAGTTTTTTTTATGTAGATGTGGCATGAGGGTCTAACAGACTGCAACGACAACGCCACCCAGGAAGCTTAGCTCTGGGACAATCAAGGCCTGGTTGCTGCAAATCACCAGGACTGTGCGAGGTCTGGACACAAGTCAGGTGTACAAATTCCAAAAACCAAAAATTCTTTAATTCCACAATACAATGATGTTAAAAATAAAATGGATCTATAAAGAAAGCTACAACCAGACAAAGAAATAAGTAATCAGTTGAATCAAATCAAATTGAAACAAGAGTAGGATCATGCACACATTGGTTTGTAAACAGTTCCTTGTTTGAGCAGCAACGTACTAATCAAACTGATGATTTCCAATAATATGGACAAAACAACGGCTTTCTGCTGAACGGTGACGCCCACGAGCAGCCACACACCTAGAAATGAAACATGATAATGAGAGGAAGAATAAGGAATAACCTAACACTGTTTAACGGCTTACCTACCGGTAACGTGAATGTTAATTGTGCAGCAGAACGAGGAAGGGGCTGCAGGCAACCACCGGAGCTCTTAACACCCTGAAATAATATTTAATCAGCCGTTGTCCCACACTAAACACAGAGAGAACCCACCCCGAACCTACCGGTACAAACTCCGATCATAACACAGCGCACCTGACGTCCGCGCTCTAGATTGGGTGAGGGGCAGGGAGCTGGGGAACCCAGCAGGTCTTGAGTAGTCCTGTAGATCAGGACAAGGTTTGGATCATCTCATCCACCCCGTGAGTGCACTCACTCATGTCTGTTGTGTGAAGATGAGCACATTTTCAAAGATGGCGCTGGTCCCGCCCACCAGACACGTCTAAAGATAGCGCCAGTACCGCTCACCACACACATTAAAGAGGTCCCACCTGCCACATAGACATAAATTCTTATATTACTGATGGACAATGAGATGGATGCTTGTTTATCTGTAGAATGTCCCTTGAGACGCGACATACGTAATTTTCCACTTTCCATACAATGTACAGATGTAAACCAGAAACATTAGGAAGCACATATCACATGTTGGTATGAACCTACATCGTGTCTTTGTAGATCGAAAAAAAAACCTACAGAGGAACATAGAGCTCTCTATGTTTGTTCATTCATTCCTGCCCTCACCTAGGGTCACCAGCTGTGGGTGGGGTCTGAAAACACGAGATCGCGGATACAAGCGGCCGAAAAAAGCTTTTTCTGCAGGGTGTTAGGCTCTCACTCAGAGATAGAGTGAGCAGCGATGTCCTCCAGGAGGAGCTTTGAGTATAGCTGTTTCTCCTCCAGTTCGAGAGAAGCCAGATGGGGTGGTTCGGGCATCGAATGCCTCGTAGATGATTAATGAACAAATGGATTTATTTAAACAGGTCAATGGATAAGAGACCTACAATATATTGTATGGATCAATCAGGATAGGATGGATATAAGTTGGAGGAATGAATAGATAGAAAATCTAGAAAGTCTATGGAAATCCTAACTGTCAAAAGTTTCCTTTTCTCCACCAGCTGGATGCAGACCAGTGGGATTGTTGTAATGTTTCTGTCCAGAATGCCACATTCCTCTACGTTTCCTCCAAAAAAAAGTCTAAAAATAGTCTAATCTATCCAGCTTTTGTCTTATTTTTGATAGGATTTGTCTCTACATTAGATTTCGGAGGATGTATGAAGGTCAGAAGTAACTTTAAACTTTTTCTTTTTAAATTATCAGTTGTTATCACGATAACCTGAAAACTTTAAACACATGTCAAAGTGACATTGTTTCAGGGAAAATGCTTGTAATTTACCTCTGTGCCACACAGAGAATGTGTCTCTGAGTTAGGGTTGACACACACGCTGCCAACACACACACATACATACACAAACACTGTAAACAAACACGGGTACTGTCCATTCGGAAGTGTTCCTGCAAAGCTGGAACAAACTCACCAATACTCGCTTACACTGGTTGTTGTGTTAATGATCTCTATGCTTGTTCCATTGAAGAAATTGTTCCTCTCGAGACCACATGCAACCCGTTGCTTAGCAGCCACAATCTGTTTACTGCAGATAACTTACTGAGTAAACCTGTGTGTAATGGTGCACATCTCTGATGAAGGAAATACACTTGAGAGACTTTTTGCAAGTTTATTTTGTCCAGTTTAAAACACTTTTATAAAACTAACCAATTTTTGTAGATGTTTAAATTAGTGGTGTTAGTTGATTTAAAAAATTAATTGAATTAATTACAGGATTTTGTTATTAATTAATCGAATTAATCACATTTTAACGTCATATCTGCTAAAGGTCTCCTGATAAAGAATTTGAATTCTAGGATATTAAAAAACTGTACTGTATGACTAATCATCTGAATACAGTGAGAAGAGAAGATTTTAAATCCAATTTATTTTTGGTGAACTCTGCCTCATGAGGCCAGGTGCATTATTTAAAAAAATAAAACAAGGGTTAGGGTTTGTTAGGGTTCATTCTTATCTTCAACGATAGAAATTGGCCTGCAATCAGCAGCAACCCACTTTGCGATAGTATTTGGTAATTCCTCATTCGCTCATTCGCTTGCCAAATTCAGCTAGCTTGGTTTGGCGGAGTGAGCTCCCGGTAGCCACACTAGCAACAGAGGAACTTGCCTGAACATGTTTTATGTTTAGATGGTATGTCAGGATGGACTTGCTCCGATGGTAGGAAAACTTGTCTTTGAAAAAACTACAAATGACTATGTTTTTATTTATCGTCCCATCTTTATTATTTTTTGTATAAAAACATGTCTTTCAGTGGCTCGACTCGGGGGCGAATCCAGGATTTTCCAAAGGGGTGGGTGCGTGGGGAGGGGGTGTGAGGAGGCATTCACACCCCAGAACATTTTTAAAAACAAGTAATTTTTCTGCATTTTGGTGCATATTTTGCCCAAAGTTTATTACAATTAAAGTAGTAAGAACACTTTTTTTTTTTTGTACTAAAAGGGGTGGAGAATGGGGGACGTGCACTAACACGCCCCCCCCCTAGATCCGTCCCTGCGACTGTGTTATACTCCTGAGTCTTGACAATGTCTGTTGTGTTGAACCACTTCTGCCTTGTTAATTTGCCAGTGCAGGCGATGTAGGATGGCCGAGAAGACTACGGGTCCTTCAATAGGCCAAAATTCAAATGAGCAAGCATTGGCTCGCCACCATTACGACGTCATAATTAATTGCATTAATTTTTTTTAACACGTTAAAATGCGGCGTGATTAATTAATCAAATTAACGCGTTAAAATGACGTCACTATTTAAAATTTTTTTTTTTACTTTTTTTTTAAAATGATCTTATTTAGTTTCTTTGATCTACATATGACTGAGAACTTTCACACTTTTTCTGCAGCACAATCAAATTTCTTGTGTTCTTAGTGGAGAGCCAGCCACGTCATGGGAGCAACTGTTTAACTTCGGAACATGCACAGGGGTGATAAATGCTCTAATCAGCACTTGGGTGTGGGGGCTGCAGCAACTCTGTGACCCAGTGATGTCCTTTTGGCCTGACGCAGGCGAATAACCCTTAGCTCATGTTAAAGCAGGATGTATGTTCAGAAAATCAGAAAGCAGGTTTCATGTGTGTATGTGTGTGTGTTACAGGATGGGGACGATACTTTTAACCGGGCCAAACTTTTGAACATCGGCTATGCAGAGGCTCTAAAGGAGTACGACTACAATTGCTTCGTGTTCAGCGATGTTGACCTGATCCCCATGGACGACCGCAACATATACAAGTGCTTCCAGCAACCGCGCCACCTCTCGGTGTCCATGGACAAGTTTGGCTATAGGTGAGTTCATGCTTGCCCTACTTGTTTAAACAGTAAATATCTTGTGTTTTATATTTTTTGTGTGTGTTTCATTTTTATTGATTTGGAGTCTGAGCAGCCCCAGACAGTAACTCTGCCACTAGGCCAATGCCCACTGGGACCAATATCTTCTGTTTTAGCAGAACTTATTAGAATTTCCTATTTACTGTCTGGTTTTATTTGCTCTAAAGTTCTTTGGTTTCAAATGCAAACTAAAGAGTTCGTTAGGGGTTTAATAGGTGGTTTTATTGTTTACTGACTAATCACGCATCTGAGGCGAAGTACATTAGCACATATTTACATCAGACTGTGTGAACAGGAAAAGTTGCCATTCAAAGTCAGTCTGTGTAAATGAATTCCCGGTATGTGTTTGTGTATGGTAAATAACAAGCTTCATTTGGAAACCCCGTCTCGTCACGGCAGTTTAGATGCATCGTGGAATTACGAAACCTCTGCTGAAATGCTATTAATTTTATCCTACATAACGCGACACAGAATTTTGACATGCTATTACAGGAACCTATAGCGACGTCGGAACCTGTTTCGACTCAGGTAGTGGTTGGCTTTGCACTGCTTTTCTAAAATACCCCAATTCTATATGAAAAGTTCCTGAAGAATTAACTCCGAAAATGTAAAGGCAAATGAACACACCCTTTGTATACACGTCATCGGACCTCTCACCTAGTAAGTCACAATTTTTATGTAAACCTACAGGTTTCAGCCACCCACAGAAACCTCCATAATAACCATAGAAAACAAAAAACAAGTTAGTCTAGCACTAACTGTTCTTGATGTGCTCTTCATGCCTTTTGATCTGGAGGACATCATAATGTGTTACAATCACATTATACAGTTTATTTTAAATAAACTGAAGGATGGACAGAACTAATGAACCAGTTGGTGTTTCTGTGGACTGTATTATCACGACCATAGGTCTCATTTAAACGTCCTAACTTTTCTCCAAAATGTACGGAGCGACTTGTGGTCCACCTAATGTGTTGTGTGACTTTGGGATTGCACTTATGAGAGAGCAGTATGAAAATGATAAGGTGGGTTGTGGCCATGAAAGAAGATGGCGAACACACTTTTACAAGACCGGGAGGCAGCTCTGGGTGATTATGGGTTGTAGATGCCTGGGGTGTATTCCAGAAAGCAAGTTATGTGACATACCGTACCTAGTTAAGTTTAAGGGTAAGTTTGTCGATAACTTCAACTTTTGGTTACATAAACGGAGGTAACTTCCGGGTTATGTAAGTAACCATAGTAACTTCCCATCTCATAATTTGCTGTGGAGCAGGTTATGCTCCACGTAAGTTTCAAAAAGCTTAGTAAGTAAGGCGTATCCCTTTGATGACGATCCTACGAACATGGAAGCACAAATTATTCACTTTTTATATTATACACTTTTTGTAAGAAGATGATAAGGCCACGTCTCGATGTGCTGTCTTATCCAGAGAGTGTAGACTCTAATGAAATGTCACATTTTCTGCTAGATATCAAAGAGGAAAAAGTTTCTGTTGCATTCTGGGTAAATCCTCTGAAAGACTGATTGTCTAGAACTAAACATGTTAAAATGGAAAATAAAATGCAAAACTTTTAAAAGAGCTTTTTAAAAGAAAAATCACAAATTTTGTTTTGATTTTGTTTTATGTAGGATACTTTAGTGCAAATTACTAGAGGAGGCGTTGGCTCAGTGGTAAAGTTTTAGTCTTTGAACCGGAAGAAGCCAGTTTGAATCCCCACTAGCCTTTTCTCATTTTTTAATTTGGATAGGTTCTCATACTGCTCAGGAAATAAAGTCATACTTGAATAGATATACGTACGTCAACGGATATTTTATTGAACATTTAAAAAAAAAAAAAAAAAATGGAGTAAGTTTGATATTTTTAAACTCGCGCAGTTACTCTGTCAGTTTTTTTTTGCCAAGCTGACTTTTTTTCAATTAATGCTGCTGTATTGCTTTTTGTCCATGAAAATAGGGCTTGAGTTCTTCATAAACCAGCATTAACACCTTCAACTCCCGCTCTGTGAAGAATGCTGGCCGTTATTTCTAACCTTCCGTTTTTATTAAGGATCATGAATTCGGGGATCCATTGGAAAGGTCTTCATATTTTCAGTGCGCGCTCGCACTATCTCTGAGTTACCAGCAGGAGGTCGATTGAACTTAAACTTATCAGGTATTTTGGAACGGACATACTCAAGTTAGCAGGATCTCGGTTAATGAACGTCAGTGGTAGATGAAGTACTCACTTTTTGTACTTAAGTAAAAGTAAAGATAATTAAGCAAATAATTTACTTAAGTAAAAGTAAAGGTACCAATAAAAAAAAATCTACTTAAGTAAAAGTACAAAAGTAGTTGGTGTAAATTGTACTTTTTTTAAAAAAATGTTTGGGGGAGGGGAGGCCCCCAGTCAATATATATTGGCTTTGTCAAAGCCCCACCCCCCTTTGGAAAATTCTAGATCCGCCCCTGCTCTGTGTAATGATGGCTCAACTTTTTATTTAGAAGTAAACACAACGAACAACGATCTTCTGACTCTTTAATTTGTACTAGATTTGTTGTTGGGTTTTTGGCGCTGAATGAATGCGGAAAATGTTTCTCGATTCATTACTTCTTCTCCCGATCAACTGCTTCTTTTGATTTTGGCGATGCAGCTTCAAGATGCGCTAAAAAAACTTGTGTATTTTTCAAATTCCTGAACGAAAATGTAACGAAAAATGTAAAACACACTTTTAAAAAATAGCGAAGTAAAAGTACAAATATTTGCTCAAAAAATGTGGTGAAGTAAAAGTAAAAGTACCGGTCTTAAATTTTACTTAAGTAAAGTACAGATACACAATTTTTTTTTACTTAAGTACAGTAACAAAGTACATTTACTTCGTTACGTTCCACCACTGATGAACTGCAATTTGGACTTGTTCATTAGGTCTTCAGAAGGAGAAGCGTAAATTATCACTCCACAGAACGACTCTGTTTCAGAATTCAGTGGTGAATGCGTTAAAACATAAGGTGATATGTCACGTGAACATCGTCTTGAATTTCTACATACATTTCTTTTGCTAATCTGAACACATGACGCTTCTACATCCGTGAAGTTTTATCAAACTTGAAAAGTTTATGAAGCTCCAATTTGCATGGGTAGGCAAACTTTTCTATTCATGGGGCACATTGAGTTCTAAAATGTGACGGAAGTGTCAGATCAGCGCAGATGGATGATGCGTTTTAATAAACCGTACTTAATAAAGGCAAAAAAAATTAAATGATTGGTTAAAATGGGGTTTTTCTGAAAATAGCTTAATATTTTCTATCAACTTTTCTTGATCCGGCCCCTCACCTTTTCCAGATTTGGATGCAATTTAAAAAAAAAAAAAATTTTCAGTACTTCTCTATCTGGAAAGGTTCTGCAGATTTCCAGGACTAGTAAAAGTTTAGACTTTTTCGTCCCAAAAACAGCCTAAAGCCTGAGTTGGCTATTTTCTTATTATAAAAAAAAATAAAGATGGAGTTTTTTTCTTTATAAACAAGGGATTAGAGGTTGGATAATCTTTTGCCGTAGAGAGTAAACTGGCAGAGGAAGAGTCCCTCCATCTGCTTCCTGGAGTAGAGACCAGGAAGTGCTGACTCAGACGCTTTTAAAGAACATATGAAACTTTCCAACACTTCCTGTTTGATAGTGAAAACTTGTTTTTGTTAAACACGTCTAAGTCTGCTTTAAATCCCTTTAAAACCACTCTGGATGTTTTTATACAAGGCCAATTGTACTTTAAACTTGCTGATGTGTGCAATCCCTGTTCTAGTGGCTGGAGTGAAATTAAATTCAAGATTTAGACTAAATATTAGAGAGACTTTGTCATTGCATTTAAGAAGCAATGAAATATGTTTGACCCTCATTTCTCCCACCATTGGTGCCGTTGTGAGCGTCGTGATGGCTTCTCAATGTGAATGTATTAGTTATACAGTATAAGTCATTGCATGTGTGTGTTTGTGAGTGCTTGTGTGTGTGTGTGTGTGTGTGTGTATGTGTGGTGAGTAGTGGACCAGTGTTCTGAGTTGTGTAACAGCCACGATGAAGAAGTTGTTCCTCATCTGGTTGGTCTGGGCTCAGATGGAAGGGTGTAAAATAGGGAGTGTCCTTAGTCAGCAGGACCATTACGGATATTTTTGGCCCTTCGAAGAAGACATTTGGCCTAAATCTCCTCCAGTCGGAGTGGGGAGCCAGTGATCCACTGGATTGTCTTGATGACCAATTGCAGTTGTTTCTTCTCCCACACAGTGCAGCTGGCGTACCACACAGTGCATACTCTCTCCATTGTGCAGCGGTTGAAGTTTTTCAGTAGAAGTGGAGCGAGTTTGTTTGTTCTCAACATTCTCAGGAAGTATAAATGCTGCTTGAGCTTTTTAACGATGTTGCTGATGTTAACAGCTGAGGTCCTCTGAGATGTGGAGACTGAGTAACTTAAAGTTCTTGACTTGCTCCATTTCTGTTCCTCATTCAGACCTGAGGGAGTGGTTTGTTCTGAAGTCAATGATGATTTCCTTTGTCTTCCTGGTATTGGGTTTGAGGTGGTTGTCATTGTATCAGGGTGTGAGTGCTTGGTCCTCCTCCCTGTATTGAGTTTCATCTTCATCACTGATCAGCGCAACAATGGTTGTGTCGTCAGCATTTGATGAAGGTGTTGGCCACACAGTCATGGGTGCACACCTATGATGTAGTAAGCAGCCCTGAGGACTAACTGTGTTGAGGATGATTGTAGAGGAATTGATGGAACCCATTCTGTTGGTCGGGAAGTCTCTTAACCAGTGACAGAGAGAGTTTCAAGCTGCAGTTGCTGTAGTTTGTTGATCAGTCAGATGGTGCTAATGGAGTTAAATGACAGTCTGTAGTTAATAAACAACTTTCTGACTTAAAGCTGACACAAACTGAGTCACTAGCACCAACTTATCTTCTTCTTTCGGCATTTCCCTTCATGGGTCGCGACAGCAAGTCAGTTTCTTCCATCTAACCCAATCTGATGTATCCTCTTCGGTCACACCAACTATCTTCATGTCTTCCTTCTCTGCGTCCATGAACCTCCTCTTTGGTCTTCCTCTAGGTCATTTCCCTATTAGTTCCAAATCCAGCATCCTTCTTCCAATGTACTCTCTCTCCTCTGTACATGTCCAAACCATCTCATTCTGGCCTCTCGGACTTTATCTCCAAAACCTCTAACATGTGCTGTTACTCCTATATACTCATTTCTAATCCTGTCCATCCTGGTCACTCCCAGAGAGATCCTCAGCATCTTCATCTCTGCTACCTCCATCTCTATTTCCTGTCTTTTTCTCAGTGCCACTGTCTCTAGACCAAACAGCATGGCCGGTCTCACCACGGTTTTGCATACTTTCTTTTTCATTTTAGCTGAAACTCTTCTATCATACATCGCACCTGATACTTTCTACACCTGTTCCAGCCTGCCTGCACACACTTCTTCACCTCTTTTCCACACTCTCCATTGCTCTGGACTGTTGATTCTAAGTACTTAAAATCTTCCACCTTCTTGCAACCACTAGCACCCAATTATAATGCAACTATTTTATTGCTGTATGTTTGAATTGAACTGAATGTAAAAGTGACATGTGAATCTGTCAAAATTTCCATTAGTGTTTTTATTTAAACTCACTATTAACCTTTTCCTTGGAACAATAGATGGATTTTTACCCTTAGCCTACAATCTGGCATGTTTGCATTCTCTGTATGTTTGTTCATTTTCACGCACTCTCTCGTTCTACAAATTAGAGAAACAAAATCAAATTTCAGGAACTTCCTCAGTGGAGGTTTTATTTTCAGGAACTGGTGTAACATGAGAATTGTTTTGTTGAACGAGCAGCTAGAGTAGTTTACTTTGCTCATGAAGTGACTTTTCACGCTGTTTTAATCAGACTCATGGTTAGCATTGTCATCGTGACATATTCTAGAAAAACTATCCCATAGTCTTTTTGAGCTGGATAACCTAAACACTACTTGCTTTTTTTTTTTTTCTCTTGCAGGCTACCCTACAATCAGTACTTTGGAGGTGTGTCCTCATTGAGCAAAGAACAATTCGAAAAGATCAACGGCTTTCCAAATAACTACTGGGGTTGGGGTGGAGAAGATGATGACATCTATAACAGGTACAGTACAGCTGCTTTCTTCACTGTCACACTCTGTTTCCACTTTGTTTTCGGTCAGTAGTCCCAAATGATTAGGACCAAAGATCATGTTTTAACATCCCGGTTGGAGAACTGATCGTAAGGTGATTTTTTTTTTTTTTTTTTAATTATTTAAATTTAGTTTTAACAATGTGTTGCCACCTTCTGGCCACAGCAACACACTGCAGCTTTCTGTGTTACACAATAATAATGAGTAAAACGGACTCTACTTCTATAGCGCTTTTTTTTTTTACCTACGTTGTACTCAAGCACTTTACAGTGTAACTGACATTGACACACACATTTATACCTGATGATAGATAGATAAAAACTTTATTAATCTCCCGCAGCAACAGAAATCACACAAGCTGTACATACAAATAAATAAAAACAACATACATACAGGAACAAAATAGGACTCAGTTCCTTCCAACATCTGATCGATTAAATTGCCTGAGGGCTGAAGGGATGAATGACCTCCTAAAGTGCTCTGTCCTGCAGCGCAGTGAGAGGAACCTGTTACTTTGGGTTGTCTTCTGGGTTGTGATAACCTCATTTAGAGGGTGACGGGGGTTATTCAGGATACCCTGCATTAGAACCCTCATTCTCTCCTTCAAAACAGCTCCCACATAGTCCACATTTCTTCCCACCACAGATGCACATTTCCTTATCAGTCTGTCCAGTCTATTGTTGTCCCTTGCAGTCAAGCTGCCTCCCCAGCAGACGACCGCAAAGAAAACTGCAGTTGCCACGACAGACTGATGGGGGCTGCATACCACTATCAGAAGCAACGGGGGGTTTGGTATCTTGCTCAAGGACACCTTGGCATGAACTCCGGGCGGGTGATCGAACCGGCGACTCTCCGGTATTAGAACGGTCACCCTACCTACTGAGCCATTCTTCCCGCAGTAGTAGAGTAGACCTGGTCCTACCCTTAACATAACTACAAAAGGTTCAAAGAGGTGTCCAGGTCTTTGGCCTCTAAGTGTTTTTCAGAATCAGCGTTGTATGAAGTCCATGTTGTCTTTAACCTCTTGGGTCGATCCTAAACAACGGCAGGTTTTGGTAAAATTAAACGCTAAGCTAACAACAACTTATACTCCAGTTTAAGTGATATAGAATCAGGTCGGACTTTAGACCAGATTGCAGTTAGAGACACTGTGTAAAGTTGTTGTTT
This sequence comes from Neostethus bicornis, assembly GCA_902685375.1. Lineage (NCBI taxonomy): Eukaryota > Metazoa > Chordata > Actinopteri > Atheriniformes > Phallostethidae > Neostethus > Neostethus bicornis. The sequence continues at coordinate 2,997,051 of CACRXE010000076.1, read as the reverse complement.
TTGAAAGACAACAAAATCTGATGAAGCTCAATCACATTGTCTCCACAGGGTGGCCATCAAAGGAATGAGCATCTCCAGACCCAATGGAGACATTGGGAAATGTCGCATGATCAGACACAACCGTGACCAAAAGAACGAACCCAACCCAGAGAGGTATGCACACAGTATTCTTTTGTATCCTTCAGGCGAGGCCAGCTCTTTGTATTGTATTGTATTTATTTAGTTAAGGAACGGTGCGCTCAACAAACAGAAACACGTTTTAAATCCACAGATTATAGTCTATTTTCTATCGTCTGTCTCTGCTGACTGGCTAGTCACAAGGATCACATGATAGAAGAAAAGAAATTTTATACCAAGAGAAAAAAAAGGTTTTAAAATAATATGTGTACATTTTCTAGTTCTCACTGTATTTGTTATAAACGCGCGTCTCACACACTCATTAAAATAGGGAGGTGACTCAGTGGTAGAGCGTTCGCCTGTGGACCGGAAATTAACCAGAAGTTCGCAAGTTCAAGTCCCATCCAGTTCACATCTAGGGTCTTTGGAGAAGAGACCTAACCCCCTGTTTCTCCCACCATTGGCGTCATCGTGGCAGCCTGCTGCGGTGTAGTTGTACAGCACACAAATTTCCTTAGTGAGGAATGAATAGAGTATGTTCCGTTCGTTCCGTCATCTTCCGCTTCTTCCGGGGTCGGGTCGCGGGGGTCTGCAGTCTCAAACGGGAAGCCCAGGCTTCTCTCACCCCGGCTGCATCCTCCAGCTCACCCAGAAGGATCCCATGTCGTTTCCCGGCCAGCTGTGAGACATAGTCTCTCCAGCGAGTCCGCGGTCTGCCCCTTGGTCTCCTCCCAGTGGGACGTGCCCGAAACACCTTGCCCACGAGGCGCTCCGGGGGTATCCTGACCGGATGCCCGAACCACCTCATCTAGCTCCTCTCGACCTGGAAGAGGAGCGGCTCGACACCGAGCTCCTCACCCAATCTCTGAGTGAGAGCCCAGCCACCCTGCGAAGGAAGCTCATTTCGGCCGCTTGTATCCGCAATCTCATTCTTTCGGTCACCACCCACAGCTGGTGACCATAGGTGAGGGTTGGAACGTAGATCGACTTGTAAGTCGAGAGCTTTGCTTTTCGGCTCAGCTCTTTCTTTACCACGACGGAGCGATGCAGCGTCCTAGTTATTGCTGATGCTGCACCGATCCGCCTATCGATCTCCCACTCCATCCTTCCCCTACTCGTGAAGAAAGCCTCGAGATACGTAAACTCCTCCACTTGAATAGAGTATGTAAAATAAAATAAAAAATAAACACGTTACATCTGTTTAGTAGTTGAATTTTCTCCAGTGATTGATTGCGGGTGTCTTAGTGTTTACTGGGTGGAGCAAGAATCAACTCAAAATGAGGAACAAAACCAGAGAAACAACCAAAAGACTCAACGTAAACAAAACTTGGAGAATTATTAGGTGTTTAAACAAAGTCAACAGAACTGTGTCTCTTCTAACAAAGCAAATAACCCGAGTCATGGGTAAACAGAAACTCCCTGTCCTGTTAGGGACATGGACAGAAATACTCCTACTTTTACTGTTTTAAAGTGAAAAGTTTAAACCCAGCTATAAAAACCTTGTTTAGACTTCTCTACAATCACTGCCTCGGTCTGATGTAAACTCTGCTCAGAACAAGATCAAAGTGCAATTCTGTCAAATCCAGGCTTTAGGTTTAATTTTTCTCCTGAAAGACAGTTTGTGTCTCCTTTTGTGATCGTTTTAAACCAAGTGATGACGATCAATGGGCAAGATTTCAATTATTTCACTTGAAATATCATCGAAATGATATTGATTTAGAAATGATAACACTACTTGTTTTCCGTTCCGTTCCATCATCTTCCGCTTGTTCCGGGGCCGGGTCGCGGGGGCAACAGCCTCAAACGGGAAGCCCAGGCCTCTCTCACCCCTGCTGCATCCTCCAGCTCACCAGGAAGGATCCCAAGGCATTTCCCAGCCAGCTGTGAGACATAATCTCTCCAGCGGATCCAGCGTCTGCCTTCTGGGTCTCCTTCCAGTCGGACTTGCCCAAAACACCTCATCAACGAGGCGATCGGGAGGCATACTGACCAGATGCCCTAACGACTCCATCTGGCTTCTCTCGACCTGGAGGAGCAAAGGCTCTACTATAAGCTCCTCCCGGATTGCAAAGCTCCTCACTCTATCTCTGAATGAGAGCCCAGCCATCCTGCAGAGGAAGCTCATTTCGGCCGCTTGTATCTGCGATCTCATTCTTTCGGTCACCCCCCACAGCTGGTGACCATAGGTGAGGGTAGGAACGTTTATTGACTGGTACATTGAGAGCTTTGCTTTTTGGCTCAGCTCTTTCTTCACAACGTTGGACCGACGCAGCATCCTGATTATAGCGGACGCTGCACTGATCTGTTTGATTATGACATAATCTGTGTTTGATTGTGTCCCGAGTAAATAAAAAAAAAAACTACATCTTGCTCTCTCATCCTGACTAAACTTTTACCGTTTATTTAATCAGACAGGCTTTTGATTTAGATCCCTGACACATTTGAATCCCTTCAGAAGAAGAAATCTGATCAAATTTGGGTGCCGTGCTTCTGATCGGTTTATTCTGCTTCCAGATTCGATCGGATCGCCCACACCAGAGAAACGATGGCTAAAGATGGGATCAACTCTCTGAGCTATAAGGTGATCAAGGTGGAGAAAATGGATTTATACACCAACATCACAGTCAGCGTTGGAAGCCCTTAAGATACAGCTGGACTACTACAGCACAAACCACATGTTGCCTCTGACACTTGAAGCTTTAAATTCTGGTCCTGATCCACATGGACCAGAATTGCTGGTTTTTGCACAGATATGTTTTTTGTTATCTTGGTGGGCCGACCGAATTCTGATTGGTGGCATGTGGAATCAATTGGCTGCTTTATTTGAAAAATGAATCAGCACGGGGGAGGTTATTTAATGGTCATTGTTTTGGGGTTTAGACCTGGTTCTGGTCGGGTACAATATGTTTGGTGCCGGTGACTTTTTTTTTTATTCTGACCAATCTTAATGGAACAGACTGAATCAGTCATTCCGCGGATTTGGCTCAGTGCTGGATAGTAGTCGGTTTGCATGTTTATGTATCACTAAATGGCACCAACTTGGGTCCAAAGGGGGAACTGGTTATGGTCCCAACACAAGTCAAAGTAGGATATCTTTGGTTCAGGTCCACAGTGAAAGTTCAGAAGAAAATGTATTGCTGTTTACTGAGCCTTTTCAATCTTTGGTTTGACACAAGTGACATGAATGGACCGTTTCCATGACAACGGTTGTGTTTATGCAAGAATTGATCCTGAGTTGACTTACAGCGGACAACTAAACCATATGGGGAAAAAACTGGATCCATGGCAACCACTGAGACTTTATCATTAAACAGTAATTGCCATAGAAAGTTGAGTTTGATTGGTGGTTGCCAGAAGCGGCTGAAGTGAAACCTGTGACCAGTTTCAGAGCTTAACCAGGTTTAAACTCCCATTAAATTAAAGTGATAATCAGTTCTGATCGGGGATCAGCTTTCAGTCAATAGATGAATGTGGTGAGGAATCAGTTGGTGTAACCAGCTTGATCAATTCACCAAGAAAAGCAACTTATCCCTTATTTGATAATCATGTTAAATAGATAGAAAATGAATTGCAGCTGCGCCGTGATTGGTCGGTTTATTTGTTGAGTAATTCTTTAAGTGTCCTTACTGCAGCTGTTGGTACCAAAGACTTTTTTGATCAGCTTGACGAGCCTGTCTGACTACTGACGGCGGATATTGACGAGTGTGCATGTGTGTTTTTTGTTCTGGATGTCAGATTATTTTTTTGTTGTTTTTTTGTGTTAAATGGACCAAACCCATCTGAGCGAAACTTTCACCTGTAATGTGCCTTAAAAAGAATTAGTGTGATACTGAGCTGGATAAACTGGTCAAGCTGTTTGAGGGATTTGGTTTTTGATGATGAATAAAATCAAAACTGTGATCCAAGTCTTGATTAACATTTTTTTTCTACCCTGATTGTTATGCAGCATTGAGAGTACATGAGTGTTGCAAAGAAGAAACGCTTTCATTGCGTGACTTTATCTGGTTTGACTTTTAATATCTACTCATCTTCAACATCTCAGCCAGAAGCCTCCAGACATTCATTGTGAGATCTTTCTTACTGCACTGACTCCAGAAATTATTTTATGAATAGAAAGCTAAGGTTTTGTTTGTTTTTTTTTACAGAACAAATGAACAGTGAAAAAACGGTTAGTCTTCTTCTAAGGGAAGGCTTTGGCTCACTGGTAGAGCGTTTGTTCTAGGACTGAGATAAGCTGGTTTGATTCTCACTGATCCTGCTAATTGTCCCTGGAGAAGACGCGTAACCTCCTAGTTGGTCCCACCATTGGTGTCGTTGTGGCTGCCTGCTGCGGTGCAATGCAGCAAAAGTAATTTCCCCATATAGGGACTAATAAAGAAATTTGTCTTCTTCTTGGCTTGGATTAGTTTATCTATTAAACAAAGGTGGCTAGAGTAGCCTAAAAATTTACTCAAGTAAAAGTACAGTTACTCTAAAATATTTTTACTCAAGTAAAAGTAACAAGTAGACGTAACAAAATTTAAGAGTAAAAAGTATGCGTTAAAAAAACTACTCAAGTACTGAGTAACTTTAAAAGTAACATGTGATTTATTTATTAGACATAAGTATATAAACAACACTACAAAATTTACTAAATTTGTATTTTCAAAATAAAGCTAAAAGATCGGTAAAAAAATACAACCCCCGTCGGCCTCCTTGCCAAACCATTAATGATGCTTGCATTGTTTTATTGTTAATGTGATTATTAGACCAACAACCCTGGACGCAGCTCAGATAAAGACGTTTACACCTGCTTTAGCAGTAACTTCTTTTCCAAAATAATTTTTTTGTACTAAATTTTGTTTTCTTGCAAGATGGCACAAGGGTACGTCTGATAGGTCAGATGGAGTCATGTGACTGTGCTTACTACATTTGATTGGAGGAACATTGTCTACAGTCATTACAGCAAGAAGTGCTCTTTAGAGAATACTTATATTGTACTGAAAAATGTCTTAAAAGCAGGAAAAGTAACGGGTCACCTTTTGCTCAATGTAACTGAGTTACAGTAGTGTTATTTACTTATTAAGTTACTCAAGTAAAAACTATTAAAAATACTTATAGACGTACATTTTATTCAAAAAGTTACTCAAGTAAATGTAACACCCACCTCTGCTTTTAAGCAGTGGTGGATGAAGTACTCACTTTTTGTTCTAAAGTAAAAGTACAGATAATTAGGCGAAAAAAATACTTAAGTAAAGGAGAACGTATCAATTAAAAAAAATCTACTTAAGTAAAAGTACAAAAGTAATTGGTGTGAATTTTACTTTTTAAGTAAAAAGTAAAAGTATTCAACCATAATTCAAATGTTATTTTTTGTGCTGTAGGGTCACAAATAAACACTCTGCAGGGGGCGTGACCCCCTTCCCCCGCCTCTTTTGGTCCACAAAAAAAAAAAAAAAAACTGAAAGGGGACAAGTCAAGCTATCCCCTGGCAGGGCCAGCGAATGGGCCACCAAAAATGCAGAAAAATGACTCTTATTTTTTAAGACGTTCTGGGGGGAAGGCCCCCAGTCCTCCTATACTGACTTTGTCAATGACCTCATGCCCCCCCTCCCCCCCCATTTTTAGAGAATCCTGGAACCGCCCCTGCTTTGTGTAACGATGGCTCAACTTTTTATTTAGAAGTAAACACAACGAACGAATCTTCTGACTCTTCTTAATTTGTACTATATTTGATGTTAGGTTTTTGAAGCTGAATAAATGCGGAAAATGTTTACTCTCGAATCTCTGATTGGTCCTCGATTCATCACTTCTTCTCCCGATCAACTGTTCCTTTTGATTTTGGCGATGCGGCTTCAAGATGCGCTAAAAAAAAACCAAACTGTAATTTTCCAAAATCCTGAACGAAAATGTAACAAAAAATGTAAAACACATTTTTAAAAAGTAGCGAAGTAAAAGTACAGATATTTGCTCTAAAAATGTAGTGAAGTAAAAGTAAAAGTACAGGTCTCAAATTTTTCCTTAAGTAAAGTACAGATACACAATTTTTTTACTTAAGTACATTAATGAAGTACATTTACTTCTTACATTTATGTTCCACCACTGCTTTTAAGGCAGCACAGGTCTCCATAAGAACACCAGACAAACTACCAGTCACCCTCAATCTATTAAATAAAATATAAACCAGTTTTTCCTGAGCTGTTGGGTGTAAAACAAAACCCATGCATCCACCAGAAAATTGTGTAAATTTCACATCACGTTTTGCCAAGCCTTCAACCACAACCACCAAAATGCCAACTATGGAGATGGTCAATTCTTTCCTGTGTCCTTCACATTCATGAGTGTTTTTTTTTTTTTCAGGACAGTAAAGTGCAAGTTTAACCAAAACGTGTCATGAAGTTTTAAAGAAAAATTAACGTGACTTAGAAAATGTCTGACGCAGCAACTCCATGCCAGATTTTTTTATTCTCTTACATTTACTCCAAAGCAAACAAAAATGTCTTGCTTGCAAAAATAAAGTAATGCCATTTAGTTGAAGGGAAAGATTTTATTCCAAAATTTCCTTCTGGCCTGGAAAAATATCCAAAACACACTTAATCTATTTTTTTTTCTTCCAGAACCTCAATTTTTTTTCCATGTCAGTAATTAAATACTTTTCAACTCGCTGTTTGTTTCCAAAAATGTTTTAACAGTTCTATAAATTTTTAATTAGTAATGTGGTCGCAGGGTGGTACGGTGGCCTCACAGCAAGAGGGTCGAGGTTTGAAATACTGGCCTTTCTGTGTGGAGTTTGTGTTTTCCTCCTGTGTATGCGTGGATTTTCTCCCACCCTCCAAAAACATGCATGTTGAATTGATTGGCCACTATGAAATAGCCCCTTGGAAGAAGTTTGTGTGAGGCCCTGTGACCGACTGGCAACCTGTTTGGGGTGTACCCTGCCTCTCGCCTTGAATCAGCCAGAGGCACCCATTGCAAACCCAATAGGGATGGTTGGTTCTGAAGATGAGTGTTGGTAAAACAACACGATCAAAATCTCTTTATTCAATTTTTTATTTAAAAAAGTGAGTATTTACCGCTAAAGTAGAACTTAGACGATCTTCATGTAAACGTTAAACTATAAACTGTTTAGGAATAAATCCTAGTGTTGTAGTAGTCGTATTTGTCCAGAAGTTTATGACAATAAATGGACACGATGGTATCAGTTAAAGTATTTTAATAACAAAAATATTACATTTTTGATAAACACCTTTTTCTTGTGTGAATGAAGCTCTAAAAACAGAAAAGTTAATTTTCAGAACACAAAAGTACCAGGGATAATAATACTTTTCATTTTCCAAAACGGTTGAAATTATTGGATGGGCTTAAAAACTGTAAAAAAACAAACAAACCTGCAGTTGTTTCAGCAGTTGGAGTGATAAACAATCCCTGAATTACTGAGTCACATCTGGTCAACATGAAGACAACCAGATGTTCCTGTTGCTTTATTAGACTTCCAATGTTAGAATCATAGTTTACATCAATAAAATCAGAATGAAAACTAACTCCATCAGACAGAAAGGTCCATATTTTCCTGTCTCTTAAAAAATGAGACAACACCAACCCGATGCTGGCTGGCTTTTAGTTTTTGCTGGAACAAACAAATCGATCAGCCAACTTCCTATTCCAGATTTTACAGAGTTCAAGGATTCCGGTCTTACAGCGTCCCCTGCTGCACCTTCTGAAACAGCTGCTGCCTCTGCTGGGCTGTCATTGTGTCACAGTTCTGCAGCAGGTTGGCCACTATGAGGGTCTGCTGGACACTGGGAGATTTGACCCAAATCCGTCCGTTCATCCCCACCACCAGCTCACACGGGAAGAGCTTCTCCAGGTCGGACCGGATGTCACTTTGAGGGGCCAACAGCCTGTGGGACAGAAGACACATCAGCATTCCTGTCCCTCGAGCAGAGGTGGGCAAACTTTTTGGTTTGCGGGCCACATTGAGTTCTAATGTTTGACCAGGGGGCCGGAACAGGAGCAGCTGGATGGTATGCTTTGGTAACCGCTAGATTGGACCTATAGAATGGCGCGCTAGATTTTAAAGAAGCGGGCTAAATGTTACATCAAGAGTGTTAAATTTCAAATCTAGTGACGCTAGGTCTGAAATCTAGTGCGATAGTGCCTACAAACGTGCATTTAGCAGCGCTAGGTTTGGAATCTAAGCGCTTGATGTAACATTTTGCTAGTTTTAACATCTAACACGCTTGTTTACGTGCGTGCATTTCCATATCTGCACGCACTGTTTATTTTGTGTGCATCACAAACACACACACATTTTAATGGGAGCAGTGTTGTTTATTTTCTCAACAAATCCAATATATCCAGAATGTGCCATCTAGTGAGGAAACATTAGAGTCGCAGAGAAAATAAAACATTAACAAGGTATAATTATTTTTAAAAATTTATGTTCGGCGGGCCGGAGTAAATTGTTTAATAGGCTGCATGTGGCCCGCGGGCTGTAGTTTGCCCATGCCTGCCCTAGAGGCTTTAAAAATTATGTGATCTAACGTGACTTACCTTCTGACAAGTCCCAGAGAGACTTTAATGAGAAGACCATCTTTCCCGAATACTCCCATCCCATTGGCTCGTCCTAAACTGTCGATACACACCAACTCCGGCTCCATGTCCTTGTTGGCTATGATAAACTGAGCAAACACCAGATCGCCCACCTGCACAGGTATAGAAGAGAGGGGTTTCAGACCTCTGCGGAGTGAGTTGATCACAATTGATTACTTATAATTAAAAGTTGATTTTATTTATAAAACTTTTAAAAACCATTGCAGCTCGGATCACAATGAGAGTAACTGTAATCCTAACATCTGGAAAGATTTCATGTGGTTTGGGATCCAGCAGTGAAACAAACTGGACAGTTTCGGATTCACACCCAGGTAAGAACATTATTATTACTATCACATCACACCGGTGAAGATTCCCCGGCTCCTCCGCCACCCTTACCTGTACATTAGGTCTGTTCCTCTTGGTGGCTCCTTCAAACGCCATGTAGGACAGAGTTGCTGTCTCACTTCCTCCATAGTCCACTCTATAGATATCTCCGACTTTGGCCATGACAACACCGATGATTGTCTCTCCTTTTGTAGCGACATACTGAGGAAAGAAAAGAGGGCTGACGTTGGAAGCAAGTACAAGAGACAAAGACAGAGTGATGGGGACAGGAAATGGAAATAAGTTGGACGAAGGAGACAGGCAGGAAGAGTGGAAGAAATTGGGTAAAGCCAGGGATCGTGCTGGATGGAGGAGTGTAGAAAGTCACTAGATTGAGTGAATGGGTCACAGGAGAGAGGGGCGGGGAGATAACCTCAATTATTAAAATAGTATTAATATTGATGTTAATTTATGAGTTTAACTTTCTAACCAGGACGCTGCATCGGTCCGTCGTGGTAAACATAGCGCTGAGCCGAAAAGCAAAGCTCTTGATTTACAAGTCGATCTACGTTCCCACCCTCATCTATGGTCAACATCAGTGGGTGGTGACTGAAAAAAACCCAAGATCGCGGATACAAGCGGCCGAAATGAGCTTCCTCCGCAGGATGGCTGGGCTCTCACTTAGAGATCGGGTGAGGAGGTCTGCCATCCGGGAGAAGCTCAATGTCGAGCCGCTCCTCCTCCAGGTTGAGAAACCAGATGGGGTGGTTCGGGCATCTAGTCAGGATGCCCCCAGAGTGCCTCGCTGGTGAGGTGTTTTGGGCACGTCCCACCGGGAGGAGACCAAGAGGCAGACCCCAGACATGTTGGACCTATGGGTGTATCTGTGGGTGGTTCTGACAAATCTGTGTGTGGTTCTGATCTATAGGTGGTTCTGATGGACATATGGGTGGATCTGTGGGTGGCTTTGATCTGTGTGTGGTTCTGATGGACCTATGGGTGGATCTGTGGGTGGCTCTGATGACCCTATGGGTGGATCTGTGGGTGGCTCTGATGGACCTGTGGGTGGATCTGTGTGTGGCTCTGATCTGTGTGTCGTTCTAATGGACCTATGGGTGGATCTGTGTGTGGTTCTGATGGACCTATGGGTGGATCTGTGTGTGGTTCTGATCTGTGTGTGGTTCTGATGGACCTATGGGTGGATCTGTGTGTGGTTCTGATCTGTGTGTGGTTCTGATGGACCTATGGGTGGATCTGTATGTGGTTCTAATGGACCTATGGGTGGATCTGTATGTGGTTCTAATGGACCTATGGGTGGATCTGTGTGTGGTTCTGATGGACCTATGGGTGGATCTGTGAGTGGTTCTAATGGACCTATGGGTGGATCTGTGTGTGGTTCTAATGGACCTATGGGTGGATCTGTGTGTCGTTCTAATGGACCTATGGGTGGATCTGTGTGTGGTTCTGATGGACCTATGGGTGGATCTGTGTGTGGTTCTGATCTGTGTGTGGTTCTGATGGACCTATGGGTGGATCTGTATGTGGTTCTAATGGACCTATGGGTGGATCTGTGTCTGGTTCTGATGGACCTATGGGTGGATCTGTGAGTGGTTCTAATGGACCTATGGGTGGATCTGTGTGTGGTTCTAATGGACCTATGGGTGGATCTGTGTGTGGTTCCACAGGACCTATGGGTGGATCTGTGTGTGGTTCCACAGGACCTATGGGTGGATCTGTGTGTGGTTCTACAGGACCTATGGGTGGATCTGACTGCTTTGTGTGTGGTTCTGGCTCCACAAACTGAGCCGTACTCACCCTTTTCTGCTGTGAGTCTATCCAGAAGGTGTAGGGGATTTTGTGCCTGAGCACGCCGCTCTTGGTGACCAGCAGTCGGTCTCCGCTCCACCTCAGCCCCGGTCCACACACCACCCGCTCCGTTTTAACAGTCTCCGTCAGAGAGATACATTCCTCCACCTTCAAGCAGAACTCATCTCCAGGTAAAAGAACTTGGTCAACTCTCTCTTTTAGAAGAGAAAACATCCCGGCGAATGGAGACACAGGACTATATCCGGCGGACTGAGATACATGTGACACACATGGCGCAGCTTTAGCGCTCCCTTCCGGCTTGGAAGTCAAACACTTCTGTCCTAAAAATGATGAGAAAACGTCTTATTTGACATTAAATTATGTAGTGGAACCAGTTCAATTAGTTGTGCTTATTCCTATTTTTTTTTTTTTTTTTAAATGTTATTTAAAACAGATTGCCGCATTAATATTACTTTATTTAGTTAATGAGGCAAACTAGTGGTGAAAGTTGGTACATTTTTCAAATGAGCTCACTGAGACCCTCTAGTGGACTAGCAAACTTCCTGTTAATACCTCTTCTTTTTTTTTTTTTTTTTTTGGCAAACTACTGAATTATAAAGAATTTTCTTCACCTTACGGCATTTCCCTTCAGGGTTCGCCACAGTATCTAACCCTATCTGCTGCATCCTCTTGAGTCACGCCAACTATCTTCATGTCTTTCTTCACAGTATCCATGAACCTCCTCTTTGGTGTTCCTCTTGGTCTCGTAACTGGCAGTTCCAAACCCAGCATCCTTCTGCCAATGTACTCTCTCCTCTGCACATGTCAAACCATCTTAGTCTGGTCTCTCTGACTTTATTTCCAAAACCTTTAACATGTGCTGTTCCCCTGATCCTGTCCATCCTGGTCACTCCAAAAGAGACCCTCAGCATCTTCATCTCTGCTACCGCCATCTTTGTTTTCTGTCTTTTCATCAGTGCCACTGTCTGTAGACCAAACAGCATGGCCGGTCTCACCATGGTCTTGTACACTTTAACCCTGAGAAACATAAACCTGAGGAACGTGTTTAGCTACCTGAATAGCTGAGTAATTGTAACAAACTACAGTAATCAACAAGGCCAGGATAGTAAAAAGATGATTCATGCAAAAATATAAGGAAAAGAGTTGTCTTCTGAGCCATGGAAAATGAAGGCCCAAAGGCAAGGGATGCAAAGCAACACCATCAGCTCACAATACTGTGAGGGGTCACAATCAACATATACTACCCTTTCTAAAGTCTCACGTATTTCTGCTAGCTCAACTTCCAGGTTGGTTACAGCTAGAGCTGAGGCAGAAGCAGATAAAGCCAAATTATAATTTTATGAAAAAGAAACTGAAAGAACAATCAAGACCTAAAACCAAGATTGAATCCCTCAAAAGAAAGGAGCTAAGTTGAAAAAGAAAATGGAAGTTCTCGATGACTTTAATCTTATTCTTGAGAAACAAATTCAAACGATGAGAACAGACATGGAGAGGTTGTTCATTGAAGAAAAAATAAAATTGACAACGCTTGAAACTGAGGTAAGTTTTCTGCCGAGCGCCAGTTGCTGAGGCGGAGGGAGGAACAGCTGCTGCAGAAAATTTAAAGGCAAAGACAGGATGTGACTTCGATAAAACCCTTTTTCAGGATCTGAGAAATAAGCTAAATGAAAGGGAAAGCCATCACAAAGAGGCTCTAAAGGAAATTATGACTCATGCAGATGTGACCCTTGCTAAAGCAGATGCTGCCCTCAGACAAAAAGAGATTGATTTTGCTGGGATGGGGGCAGAACATCAGGTACTAAAAACTGAGCTAACCACAGTGAAACCAAGGCTGAACCAGCATGAAAAGGTTTAAAAACACCACAAGAGAGTGAAACATCAAGAAAGGCATTTAACAGGAGGAACCATTCAAGCCAGTGGACTGTGGTTGGTTGGAGGAAAGCGTCTCATAAGCACCATAATTCATGAGTGTTTTTATTGCAGAAAGCTTTGTAAGCAGTTTGAACTGCAGCTCATGTTGACCTTCTTGAAGAAAAACTCAGGGTAGACCCTTCATTCTTGTATGTGAGCTTGAATGTTTTCGGTCCTTTGGAGATAATGATAAAACGTACATGAGCAGGCCAAGTCAACTACAAGTGGTCGGCCATGACATTCACATGTATGTTCACAACAGCCATCCACACAGTTTAATTCTCTCCCTGGAAATAGTCTAACCACCAATATTTTTACCTGACCTAGTTGCTAAAGTTTTCACTTCAGCAACTAGGTCTGAAGTGACCTAGTTGCTGAACTAGGTGCTGAAGTTTTCACTTCAGCAACTAGGTCAGGTAAAAAAAATTGAGTGAAGTTCCTAGGTGGCGCCAGCCTGGCTGTATTTATTTAAACATCTTTTTAAAATATGCATCTTCATGAAAGTTCATAAACTGGCAGGTTTTTTTGAACAAGGTACAAATTATCTGTAAATTGATTATAAATTTCCAGGAAGTAATCAGAGCCCATTTTTACATTTGACAGTTCTGCTCAGAGATGATTGGCTGAGGATGGGTTTGTTGCCATGCTAATGCAGGTCCAGGTAGTAGAACTAATTCCGTGGTCCCCAAACTTTTTCCCACGGATATAATTTCATTGACAAACGCTGTCATGACAACCTACCTTCTTCCATCCGCTGCATTCCGACACAGCAAGAAAATATGCCTAAACATTGAGTGAGAAGTGATAAACTAACTATGTTAAGCTGGGGACGCCGTGGGGCCCGGTCCCCAAGTTTGCCAACCATTGCACTAATCCAATTAGTCCCACAAATATTCCTGCTGTGGTCTTTTAAGGCATTCACTGTCATGCACAAAACTCTGTAAAAAGCAGTAAAACTTCCTCCGTGCATACCCAGAGGAGCTCTGTGCGTGCTTGGAACTGCAGGAGAAGATGGGATGATCTAAGTTGGCGTGACAGGCCTGACGCGTTGCCACTCGGCACAGAAAAGCACGACAGTTGGTGTGGTCAAACATTCAGCTTTATTTTACAAAAACACAAAAAACAGCTGACTGCTCGAAACTCGGACCTGTCCGCATCCTGCAGAACAGCACTAGTCCTGACCTTCACACAAGTTTAGACTGCTTTTTACAGAAAACACAAATCAGTATGAAAAACAACAAAAAACATTGCGTTTCTTCCTCTGTCTTCAACGTGGCAGTTTCACTGGCTCTTCTGCATTGTTCTGCTGGAACGACTCTTCAGAACCTTCTGGAAGATATCATCTGTGGAAATAACCTGGATAAGAATCTATCTCCAAATGGTACCTAAAATATGAACACTCACCGTTCCTGAAGCTCCTGGTATCCACCTGCAAGTCAGAAAATCTGCCATTAGAACCAGCCTTGCTCACAAACTCAGATTGAAAATGGTCTGATTAAAAGCCTTAATCCTCATCATAATCAGAGGTTCATTTCAGATGATTGTGATAAACTGAGATGGTTCCTACAACATCTTGGTTGGTTCTAGTATGAGGTGGGCAAACTTTTTGGTTCGCGAGCCACATTGAGTTCTAACATTTGACAAGGGTGCCGGAACAGGAGCAGATGGACGGCATGATTTGGTAACCGCTAGTTTAGACCGATAGAATGGCGCGCTAGATTTTTAACAAGCACTAAATGTTACATCAAGGGCATTAAATTTCAAATCTAGCGGCGCTAGGTCTGAAATCTAAGCGCTTGATGTAACATTTTGCTTGTTTTAACATCTAACATGCTTGTTTACATGCGTTTTGACCCCGATGACTTTCCATATCTGTGCACATTGTTTATTTTGACAGCGTGCGCATCATGAAGACACACACATTTTAATGGGAGCAGTGTTGTTGTATCATTGGCGCCATCTAGTGAGGAACCATCTGAATTACAGGAAAATAAAACATAAACAAGGTTTATTTATTTAATTTTTTCAAGTTCGGCAGGCCGGATTAAAATGTTTAACGGGCCGCATGTGGCCCGCGGGCCGTAGTTTGCCCATGCCTGTTCTAGTAGGTCAGCCGTACAAGTTTTTTCTAATAACTTCATGCTCTGAAGATCATTTATTGGTCAGAATCAGCTGCTTCTTTTGTGTTCTTACCCTGAAGGCGGCTGCCGTTCTAGAAGCAGTCGCAGGTCCATCAGCTTGTTCTCGATCCACTTTTGGAGCTGCAGACACAAAAGTATCTCTGATTTAGCTGAAGAAAACCAGCTGACAGAAGTTTTATTCAGCTCATACGTAACATAGCCCTCAGGTGGAGATGATGACTAGCTGATGTGGAAAAAAACAGCACGCAAGAATGGCAACTAGTGTCGACAACACATGTGCGTCTTTATTAGTTTTATCACCTGTTTAAAACTTTCCTGTTGCTTTTCTAAAAGTTTTCCCTAATGCTTTTCACTTCATTTCACTTGTCCAATTAGGCCCCTGTTGCTTCTCTAGGCAGTAAATCAAAGAAACCACCAACACCAAGTCTGTGCATTTTAAAAAAGCATACTTTGACTTTTTCTCCGAATAAAAAATAGGTGGAAATTTAGCAGCGTGATGGTTTTGTAATTTTCTAAAGCTGTAAATTTGATTATGTCTGTGATGTGGCAGGTGTGTTGAGCCGCATTTTGTAATAACGGTGCATTTTGTAATAAATGTCCAAAATGTAATAACTTTTTCATTTCATTTTGTAATAAAGCCGCATTTTGTTATAAACTGCCGCATTTTGTAATAAACTGCCCCAACGCAAAGAGTTTGTATTTTAAAGAAATCGGTAGCTGCTGATCCCCGCGTCTGCTCCTCCGTCATCCAGCGAAGCATCACTACCTGAATGAACTGTTACCTTGACCTGCATGTGGCGGGAGGGGTCCCACATCTAGATGAACGAGCCCAAGCATCCAGTGGCATGTTTGTCATTTCACTTTAAAGGCCAAATGAACTTTTTTCTGTTTAAAAGATGGAGTGGGTGATGGTGATTGTGTTTTAGACCAGGTACGCCCGATGAGTTTTTTTTTTTTTTTTGAGTATGAGAGTGTTGTTAAACACAGATGTGCCCATACAGAGATCTAATGGCCTTGAACTTTCTGGAGAGTCCTAATTTCTAACCTTTACACACATTTTGGACGTTTATTACAAAATGCACCGTTATTACAAAATGCGGCTCAACAAGGTGGAGGAAATGTGTTTTAATACAGAAAATGTGATTGCCTTTTGAAAACGGCCAATGTGAACAGTGGTGAAGAGATTATGTCCAACGCTGATGTAACATTTTGGTTTGTTCCGTTCATTGAAAATTTTAATAACTAAAAGAGCTTTGCTCAGTCCCAAAAAAAAAAAAAAGTACATTTTATGTTTCAATCTGCCATAAATGTTGGCAGATATATTGGTGGGATTTTTGTAACTTGTGAATGTTTTGTGAAGTTTTTTTTAGATTTTGTTTGGTCTTTTGGGGAGGCCATTTTGTGCATGGCATGATTGTTTTGAGCTAAGGTGAAGATTTTATGTGCACTTTATACTTTATTGCTTATTGAATGTCTTACACCAATATTAGTGATGTCTTAAAATGACCTGAAACTGGCCAGAAGAAGAAATAATTGAGTCTAAGTGATGATGAATCCTAGAGAAGAGTAAAATGTGGACCCCGATTTGGATAAGTCAGCATTCAAAGCCAAACTCACAAACACACCGGAAGCTATCCAGCAGCGAGAAAACAAATAAAGCCTTAGAATGAAATCACAGACACTCATTTTCCCTCGCAGAAATAAAAAACAACTTTCTCAGGCTGCGACCCATTGGTGGTTTTCAGAGTCTCAAGAGTCTGATGAGGGTTAGAACTTCTTAGCTATCAGGAGCCCATAGATTGGTTTTGGAAGTTTGATATCCTCTCTGACTTTATGAAAAGCCCTGTGACTGTACCTTGTGATAAGTTTCAATTTTAGGAATTAGCTGTGATTAGCTGATTACCTGCTAATTAGCGGTGCCTTCATGCTGCAACAGTCTTAGATTAAGACTGGTCAATCATGCATTAAGCACTAGCAGGTGAGCACTAGCAGGTGAGCACTAGCAGGTGAGCACTAGCAGATGAGCACTAGCAGGTGAGCACTAGCAGGTGAGCACTAGCAAGTGAGCACTAGCAGGGGAGCACTAGCTGGTGAGCACTAGCAAGTGAGCACTAGCAGGTGAGCACTAGCAGGTGAGCACTAGCAGGTGAGCACTAGCAGGTGAGCACTAGCAGGTGAACACTAGCAGGTGAGCGCCAACATTTTGAACATCTAATTTTTTTTTTTTTTTTTGTTTATTTTGAATTACTCTATTCATCCCTCACCGGGGAAATTTGTTAAAGCAGTTTTCTAAAGCAGTTTTCTTAGGTTTCCGTTTCCCATTTTAACTGGTGCGTAAACACACTTGTATATAACAGATTAAGAGTAGAGTTTGGTTCCAGAAACCCAAGAATTTGTTGATTTTGTTCATTTTAACAGGAGTAGGCAAAAACTCATTTTAATAGAAACAAGCAACACACAACTGTGACTCACGGAGGGGTTCGATGATGCTGTCTACAGCATGAACAACTCCATTGGTCGCCATCAGGTCTGCCTCCGCCACTGGGATTTTGTTCACGTAGACGATGGAGTTACGCTGCAATCCAAATCCACCAGTCATCAAATCGGGGTCAGAAAGATGTTTTTATTAGAAAAAAAACAAAAGAAAACTTAATATTTTAAGCAATGAGAACAATTCTTAGTGTGAACTTAGAGACTCACCGTGCCAAGCTCCAGCTTGTCTCCTTGAAGAGGTGTTACTCTAGTATGAGATCCAACTCCCCCGCTCACCAACAGACCCGTCGACAGGTGATACTTGATCATACCTGTAAGTTGCTGGGGATTACCTGCAAATAGAAACACCTCATCACAGACTACCCCTCATCTCCGCTAAATGATCTGAAGAGTTAGAAGACGTAAACACGTCAGCAGCTGAAGCTAAGCAGAACATTTCCACAACAACTTACATCAACACCCTGTCTATTCTCAGACCAAACAAGGAGAGGAAAAACATTTAGCTGACACACACGTATGATGTCTTGGACCAGAGAATGTGTGTAATCACTCACGAAGCAGTCGGTTCTGTTCCGCCTGTGGCAGCTTCTTAAAGGCGTTATTGGTGGGAGCAAATAAGGTGAGCAGAGATTCAGAACCCTGTCGATTCAACATCTCAGTCATCCCAGCAGTTTGGATGGCTCCAACTAGCAAACTGGAAAACAACAGACACACAAACAGTGATGATTATCATACCTTCACTCGTTTTGAAAGGTCAGAGGTTGGTTTTTAAACACTTTATGTTTTAGAGACATGTTTACATCCTGACAGGCTACAAGGACCAGGTTAGGGCCAGTAAACTTAACACGAAGGTTTTTGGTCACAGCAAAAAAGCTAAAGTATTGAGACTTACCTACAGGGAAATTAAAGAAATTTGACCAAAAAAAGACAGTTTCAAAGCTTTCCCCAGTTTAGAATTGAACCAAGAACCTTCTGGGTATCTGACTTATATAATACCAGTGACGTGCAGGCAGATGAGGGTTGGCACTACCTGTCATTATCAACATAAAGGAGAAAAATAAATTTACCTTTTTTTACATTATAGTGTTTTGATTTTTTAAATAATAAATTGCAAGTTAAATACAACCTAGGTGATGCATGCAGTGCTCCAGTCTCTTGTTAGGTGGCACTGCTGATCCAAGAAATTACAGATGCTTTACCCCAAAAAAGACTAGTTGAAACAGTTGCACAGTCATCAGATACTCCAAACATCCCGTACATGTGCTCCATGTAATCATCTTTAAAATTCAGAGGGAATTATCCTCAGTCAGTAATGCAAAAATTGTTTTAAAAAAAATTTTTTTTGACCAAGAATAGAGAAAAAGATTCATGAATTTTTACATCATATAAATGTGCCGAGTTACTCGAAACAAATACCTGAAGACTGGTAGGTTTGCAATTGTGTATATTTGTTTTCTTGAGTTTCTTACTATACTTTACATCATCCACAGAGAAAAATTGGAACAAAATGGTTGAAACGTAATGCTAGAGTGGGTAAGAACATTACACCAGTATGGAATACGCTGGTCCCACTGTATGCTGATGACATGATTTGAGTACAAATCCAGCTGCCCAGATGTTGTCTACTTTGGAAAAATTGGCTACCAAACACGTCTTCTTTACTTCCCTCATTTCATTTCCAAGTAACCATTTGCGTGGCATCTTTTGGACTTCCCTTTGCAAATGTTCAGAACAAAGCAGTTTGAGAAGGATGAGAAAACCCCAATGGAACAAGGTCCAACATTTTTGTTTCCAGTTTGCTGTAAAACACTCATTTTTCCCACTGCTGCGTCAGTCGGATGTGGAAGAAGGATTTGAGTGGATGGAAAACTGCTGGAGTTATTTAACATTGATTAGCAACAAAGTACCTGAAGGAATGAGATTAAGCTTTAATGACATTTCTTTGGAATTGTCTAAAAAAAATAACAAAATGAAAAGAACTCATTGTACGGAAATAGTCGTCCCTCAGTGGAAAATTCACCCGAGACAAGCATTCCGACTACCGGTGGCCAGACTTGAGTACATATGGAAGGGCAAATGCAATTTGGGGGTCAAAAACTGCAAAAGAAAGATGTCTTTTTTCTCTTATAAAAATTGATCTAATCACCAAAACTAGATCATCAAAGTAGAAAAATCCTAACGACTTAAATAGGAACAAGTTGTATGTTAGTGTTAGGGATAAAGTCTGCTTTTGCTTTGTTGTGTCACTAGCTCCACAATAGGAGAAATGGAACATCTCCAACGTCAAACTGTCATGATCCTCTCACCTGCCACCAGAGGGAGCCCTAGATGTTCCTTGTCACCCTAATTAGGGACACCTGTGATTGATTCCTGATACCACACATTTGTGGACCCTACCATCTATTTAAGGGCAATCACCACCATCTTCCTGGTAGGGTCATACCATCCCTTCCTGCCAGGTCTCCCTCCCTGGTTGCCTGACCAAGAACACATTCTGACAATAACCTGTTGCCATGCCACTGAAACTTTTTTTTCCTTGTCACAGTATTAATGGACTGCTAAATTCAGTTGGTGTGAGAATAGAAGATGGAGGGGAAAAAGTTGGATGGAGGAAATTGATTTTCTAAAAAAAAAAAGAAAATTTAAAAATATATTTTGAGATTTACTTTGTGTAATATCATAGAGGTTTCCCAAAAGAAGACATCTCATATTTTGGAATTTCTGATAGTGCTCACCTGAAGCGGTCGTCGGCTTTCAGGACGTCCATGACTGTCCCCATTGGCGGAGAGAGGACTTTGTCCACAGTGAACATGGAAGCAAAGCGTCCGGTCTTGTCATGTGCAGCGATGCAGGCGTTCTCAATGCACAGGTTCTACATACAGACAGGAAACACTCGATATAATCTGGCGTCACCCCAAGTCGCTTCAGAACATGCTCAGTGACAATAAAAGGAGAGTCTTGGAGTATAAAAGAAACATCTTCATTTATCACAATGCAAAAACAATTCATTCGGTAAACCCAGAAAGAGATCTTCTGGTCCAGTAATAATTTTGTCGTCAACAAACTGAAGCCTCCAGTCTTTCGGAGCATGAGAAGATCTAAAGAGCATCTGCAGCTGAAAACACAAACAAACCCACACACAAACCCACATAAAATTTGACTATGGGAAGCAAAACTCCAGGTGGAGTCTGCAGATATCATTAATGACCAGGAAAGACAAGGCCTGGATTATGTGGAGCTCAACAAAGACCAACCAGCCCACATTCTGTTTTATGTGGGTGGGAAAACATACCATCCTCAGTTACTAATTCCAATCCAGTGACTCTGTACACTGGATTGCATAGAGTATGGAACGTGAGCTGGGATTAGACCGTCGACAGACAGGTTAGGTTAGTCCCGAGGTAGACTATGGGGAGAAAGAATTGGAAGAATCCTTTGAATTGCGCAACAAGAGGGACTTGACTCTCAATGGACGGAGTCTGTCCAGGGCATAGTGACTCTATGCCCTGGACAGAGAGTCACTATAGAGTGCACAATAAAGTGCACAGAGTCACTGATATTCATAATCAAATGATTATAAGAAAATTTAAAAGAAAGTTAATCTGTACCATCAGGGTCAAAGTTATCCACAAAAAGGAAAGAAAAGACCTCATGAAATGTACAGGCTAAAAAAAAATGGGTCAGCAACAGTTCACCGAACAATGGAAAACTTGGGCAGTGCATTGGGGCTAAACAGTGTGTAAAAACGTGTCTCACTATTGACATATAATTATGATTTTAAGCAGGGATTTTTGATATAGAAAATGGTGCATATTTTTATCATTAAGACAAAATCTGTGCGTAAGATAGTCCTACAAATGAAGTTACTTTTAGAATACAATGAGTAAAGGAGTTTCGAAACTAAAGAAAAGAATGTCAGGCTCTTGTAAAATACTTCCACAACTGAGGACAAATGAACTTGGAAAAAATAAGAAAAAAGTAGAGTAATACTGAAGTAATCTTAAGAATTAAATGAATTTCTGACAAGGAACTGAGCTACTGCACATGGTAGGAAAAACTGAACTTTTGGTGGGAGTGATGCATCTAAGGACAACAATGTACGGCACCCACAATGTCACAAGAATTTTCAGGAAACAGGCTCAGTGTTTCAGTGAGAGTTGGACTCTGAAAAGGATTTTCAGTGTAAGCTAATCTGTTCACAATATTTTGGACAAAGTATTTAGACAAAACTAGGGAAAATGACCAAATTTGGTCAGGTTGAATTGGATTTCCACTTTTTGTACCAATGGCCACTAAATGGAAAATTTGAGAACGTGAGTGAGTGAAAGTAGTCTTTTTGCAGGATTAGCTAAACAAACAACTGGGAAAATTATAAATGAACTATTTTTTTATTGGAAAGGACAAATTTAACAAGCAACAAACCAGATTTGGTCAAAAAAAGATTTCTTACATTTCTGTAGACAAAAACTCTGAGTTTAATTCCTCCCAGTGTCTCCAACTCCTGGCCATGGTACAGAGACTTGGAGGAAAGCTGTCCTTTCAGAATGTGATTGGTCATCAGCTTTCTCATGAGAGGATTCATTGTTGTACTTCCTATTAAACACATTCAGGTGAAAATCCCATAAACAATCACTCATATGTACCATCCTGAAGAGACTTACCTTTGAAGCCTTCATTCAGTGGTGCCAGCATGGTCAGAGCTTCAGACCCTGTCAAGTGTGAACTCAAACCAGCGTCAACAAACAACCGGGTTGCCGTTGAGATAGATGTATCTTCAGCCAACTCCAAGAGTGTTTTAGCTATAAGACACAAATACAAGTTCTAAATCATATACTAAAACATCTTGTACAACCGTTACTACAACCAAATACAAACTTACACACTTTATGATTTACAACATAACTGTATATCTGTGCTCGGTTCAGAATACCTGAGTCTGGGATAAGCAACTCGCTGATGTAATGAATGACTCCATTAGTTCCCAACTGGTCTTTCTTGGTGATGATCGCTTTGCCGTTCAGAGTCATTTGGTCCCCATCACAACCAACTTCTAGCATGGTGCCTTGCAGAGTTTCCATTGGGGCTCCAGACACAATCGATTCTGCACACTGCATGTGGTTCAAGATGTGGTATTTCAGCAGGTCTAAGAGGGTGAACAGAAATCGACTTCAGTAGTTTGCAAATAGATCACCTCAAACTTATCAGACAATTTCCCTAAATAGTACCTGCAAGAGCCACGGGGTCAGCAAGGATCCGGCTTAGGGTCTCCTGAGGAATCTTTTCAAAGGCATCATTGGTAGGAGCAAAGATGGTGAAGTGCCCATCGTTTTCTAGCATCGCTGTCATACTGGCAGCAGCAAGAGCTGTCTAAAACATTAATACAACAAATCACGAACATAGAAAGTGTTTTATACACAAAATTAGACAAACTGACACCAAAAACATTCATGTAGTTTATTTAGAAAAACAAAAGTAAAAATTTAAAATCAGTGCTGATTTAAGATCACATTGATTTGTTCGATAGACTCTTTATGTCAAATCTACAGTAGAACCGATGAACTCACCCTCAGTGACTCCAGATCATCATCAACATCAATAAGTCCTTGCACATCGCTGGAGATGGCGGTGATGACACGATCGACCACGTGCACAATGCCATTGGTGGCATGCTGGTCAGGTTTGATGAGACGAGCACAATTTACTGTGATAATCTGAGAGACAAATGGCTGTGTTTTAGTAGGCGTTGCACAGAGTATATATGCATGTTTTTGAGTTGGTTTAGTCACCCCATTGCTATAGTGATGGATGTGGACATTGGAGTCCTGGTACATAGAAGGGAAGGAGAATCCGTGCTTCAGATCCTCTGAGGTCAATCGACGGTTCACCATGTGATAATGAAGCGCATTCAGGAGCTCAATGTTCACATTGCTCACAAGAGCATCCAGAATTTCCTGCAGAAAGAAGACAAAGTTTGCATGGATATCCTAACCCAGACATTCAACACCTTTCCCAAATTTTAATCTGGAGTTACTGACCGCTGGCAGGGCAGACCATGCTTCGTTACTCGGGGCAAAGAAAGTAAAACTTCCGGGACCTTCAATCTCCTCTCTCAGATTGGCTCGTTCGGTGTACATCTGTGTGGTGGTGGCCCCGACAACACCAAGAGTGTTGTAGATGTTCACCAGAGGGAGCGCTGACACACAGGAAATTTTAATCATTAAAACATGGTGCTTTCACTGATTTCACATGTTCTGTGATCAAACTCAATTAGATGATTCAAGTGTTCCAGATGTCCTACCTGCAGGACAACCCTTTTCTCCAGGAATCTTTTCATAACCTGGACAGCATTCATAGCTGATCACCCTGTATAGCACAGAAAAAAAAAACCAAGGCATCAGAAGACATAGCACACAATAAACCCTGTGGACATTTTCCCTGTCTTCATTCTAAGACATCCTTAGGCCTAGCTTACATCCTCTGAATTAACCCCGTTTGTCTATAAAACAATCAGACCTTTTGAAGAACTTTGTTCTCTACGCTCCAGGAGACACATAAATTCTTGTCTGTGAATAATTATGCCAATAAAGTTATGAGCACCAGTTGGTTTCCATGACGTCAAGAACTTAGAACTTTAAAGAATACCATGTAGGTCTACAACATTCAAAAGCCGAGACCTTAATCCCATTCTGCAAACTCCCAGGTGGTCATGAGCTGGGATTAGATCAAGAGCACTCAATGACTCGCTCTTGCTCCCTGTCTTCCTCGCACACACAAATAATTGCTCCTTTTTGAGACCTTTCTGAACCAAACCAACATGGCTGGTTAATTTTACTAGGATATCCAGCAGCTCAAAGCAAGAATTTTTTTGAGTTTATGGACCACAAAGGCTTTTCAAATAGGAGGTACTGTGAAAAATCAACTTTCAGAGGTGTTTACTATGTTTGAATAGTATTCCAACATCAAAACACACTTGAAGTATTTTCTGTTTAATACATACAGAATTTTGCAATTTGCGAACTCATCTATCAAGTATTCTAATAGTACGTATTTAAATGTAGGGTTGTTTTTTGCCACAAAGTTTTCTTCATTTTATGTAGGAAGTGTTTTAGTTTATGTATTCAGCTCATGCTTGGTCCCTCCCCTCAGGTACTACTCTTCTTCCCCTCAAATTTTTTGTAAATAACCAAAATAAGAATTAATTTTTTTGTATTAGAGTTGTCACATATGCGCTTAAATTGTATTTTTGACCTCAAATAAGACTTATGTTGTTGTGCACTTGCCCAGGTAGTGGACTAAGTGAGGAAATTCTCAGTGTCAAAAACGGAAACTGAATTAATGTATTTATAAGCTTAATTGGCAAATATTGCATTTCTGTACAGACAAAAGATACCATATGTATCCATATACTTGTTTGCTATAAGATAAAACTCATCATCCTGTCTCGGACAGGATAAAGGAACCCAGAGTCTGGATCAAACACCAGGAGCTCATGGGTCACGAAGGAATCAGAAACCAGGTTTTAAATATTACCACAGGGACCAACAAAGCCCCCAGAGACCATCTCATCAAGAATGTGATAACATCTTTGTCAGGTCGATGAACTGCTGCTGTGCCAGGGTCAAGGTTGGTTCCTAGAACCAGCAGCTTGTGGGTTCCAGGGACATCACAGACTCCAGGATTTATAGGCAAAGCGACCAGGTGGAGCCGTGGAGGTCTGTCTGCTGGAAAACTCTGAGATTCCAGCTGCATGTGGACTGTAATGACGCGTGTAGGCCAAGCCCGGGCTTCGGGACTTCCTGTAGAGATTTCCATAATAAATGTGGAACCGCCGTCTGGACTCGTAAAGCTTATTTCCTCTGAGAAAAGAAGAATCTGTAGCCCAACCAGATGCCTGACGGGGGACCAGCACCAACCGCCAGGAAAAACACTTAAACTATCAGAAGCCCTACTTCCAGCTAACTACAACATAAACCTGAACAGAAGCCAGTTCAGGAATCCCAGTGAAGAGTTCAATTCAATGCAGATTTACAGCACTGTAAGTGACTTTAAAAGCCACGATATTGTTGTCCAACTAAGATCAAAATGAAAGGAACTCCGAATTCTACTTGCACATTAATCTAAATAGTTAACGAGCATTTCATACAGACAAGTTACTAAAAATAACATGATTGACCATAAAGAGATCATAGTTTTTCCCAACTTTTTGAAGACAAGTTTTGATTCATGAACAGAACTGAGGAAAAAAAACACTCAGAGAAATGTCCAACTGCAACCAATAATAAAATCATTCCCAAAAATTCATTGATCTTGTCCATTTGAATCTAATCAATCTTATGATGCAACAGGTAAGTTAGTAGCTAAGCACTTAAATGCCCTTTTCTTTTCTAATGGTAAACCTTGTTTCTATCGCATAACATGGTACGGTTCATTTAAACCAACATGCACACTCATGTGTATGAAATATAAAGGCTTTAGTCGCTGTGTAAAAGTTGTCCAGGGAAATAAAGAAAAGAAGCGAAACAATATTAGATTCTGGTTGTTGAAACTGATGGATTGTGGTGGGCACATGTTTGATACCACGTTAAACCTCAAAAAGTTCAAAGGCAGATAAATTAGCAGCACAGTGTAACTGCATTACTTTGTGTCTGCTTGTATATTATGTAAGCAAACATAACCAAACAAAGGTATTGAAGAATCCCCCTCCAAAAAAAAAGCCAGTCTTTGAAGAGTTCCAAATGTTCTCGTATGGCTTACTGCCGAGGACTTTATATGTTTTGTTTACAGAGAAGTAAAGGAACAATCTGGCTAGGAATTGTGGGTCATTGAACAACCACAAATACCAAAAAAATCTATAACTCTTTTCAGGTCTTATTTGGAGAATGTATATGTCCATAGTCTCCAAAAACCCTCAGTTCGTTCTGACCAACGCAACTTTTTCCATTCCCACAATTACTTTGTTTGACATCGCAACAACCTTCTCCACGATCATCATTTCCTTCATTGTAGGCACAACTTTCTCCATCATCACCATGACCTCTTTCACTATCCCTGTGATAACTAAAATTTGGCTTTTAATTTCTTTGGATCCAACTATCAGAATAGGTTTATTACAATATGATTGGGCGGCAAGGTGGTGCAGTGGTTAGCACAGTGGCCTCACAGCAAGAAGGTCAGGCTTCAAGTCCTGGGTGGGATGACGCTTGGCCTTTCTGTGGGGAGTTTGCATGTTCTCCCTGTGTATGCATGGGTTTCCTCCCGGTAATCTGTTTTCCTCCCACCCTCCAAAAACATGCATGTAAGGTTGATTGGTTGATATGAAAATTGCCCCTTGACCTGAGAGTTTGTGTGTGTGGTAGTGTGTGTGAGGTCCCGCAACAGACTGCCGACCTGTTCGGGGTGTATGCTGCCTCTCGCATTAAATCAGCTGGGAAAGAAACCAGCATTCCCCACGACCCCGTAAGGGATAAGCGGTTCAGAAGATGAAATGAAACAATATGGATGATTACTTATGTCGGACCCGCTGGAGAGACTATGTCTCACAGCTGGCCAGTGAAAGACTTGGGTGAGCTGGAGGATGCAGCCGGGGTGAGAGAGGCCTGGGCTGCCCGTTTGAGGCTGTTGCCCCCGCGACCTGACCCCGGAACAAGCGGAAGATGACGGAACGGAATTTATGTCAGACACTTAACAATTGAAATGTCCAGCTCTATTATCACAACCCGTATGTAGTTGGAAAATAATGTGAGGTCATGGTAGGAACCAATAGAAACAATCAAGGAGGAAATCTGTGCAGTTCAATGCCTTCACAGACAAAGACGAGAAAACTAAGATCCAAACTTACTGATTTATTTCCATGCATCAACTTAAGCCACGGGGTTGTGGAGACAGACAGTCTTTGTCATGAGGCAAACTAATGTATTGTGTTTATTGACATCATCCAGTTTTTAAGTGTTTTTTTTTTTCTGTTGTTCAACTGTCTCTAATTGTCTTTAATGGCCCACAGTGAGATGAACAGAACCAGAGAAAGCATAGCATTGTGTTTCCCTGAGAACCAAATACAGCTGCAGAAATTAAACCAGACGTTTCTTCTAAGATCAAGACTTAGGGCAATTGCTCTGTTCTGGGGATTATCACCTGCAATAAGTGAGTCTTTGTCTTCTGTCCTGAAACACACTGCTTCTCTACAGAAATCCAAACAAAACAGAATATGATCCAGAAGTAGTCTGGAGTACCAACAAAATGTGAAAGCATAAAGGTTGGAGGTCAAAGAGTCTGATGATGCACTAAACAACATCATATTTAAGACTGGTCTAGCTCTCCGGCTTCATGGTAGCCCCTCTAAAAAGAGGCGAAACATTCAGATCTCCAGGGGAAAATGTAAACAGATGGAGTCCAGCTACTGTGTATATGTGTTGGCACACACAGGTTTCTGATTATTAAACCAGATGGAAACTTGACTCCTGTTTGTTCTCCACATAAACAAAGATGGCAGCCGTGGATTTCTGTCAAAACAAACGAACCTCGCAGTAATTCAGTCGCTCCGGGGAAAACGTTCCAGAAACTTTAAGGAAATAAAAAACAGCCTCCACCTCAATCCATAGCCACAGCGGGAGACTGCCTTCCTCTCTGCAGAGGAGCCAGGCTCTGATCCAAACCCAAGACAAACATGTCAATGGCACTAAAGCGCAATTAGAAACTTGAGGAATCCGACAACAAGTTAAATGTTCCCTTGGAACCAACATGTGTCCACGCCATGTGAGCCTCAAGTTACGTTAAAGTTCAGTCAATCGATTGTTTGGTCCTTTAGTCAAACAACCAAAAATGCTTAACCTACCAAAAATTTCACCTAAATCTTGCCCTAAGCTAATCTTTTTCAACCTTCAAAAATGTGTGATAATTTGAGCCCCATGGCTATTGAGATTGGATTTAAAAACAACCAGTAAATACAAAAAATGATATTGCATACATACAGACAAAGACACATACACACATGCGCACATACAATTCACCCTCCGTGCCCTCTGCTGTACCCAGAGATGTGTTATATAAGAGGAAGAACATGAGGATTTCCTGTATCCGTCTCCATAAATCAGATGGATCTGGTAAAATGAAGAAAAGATGTGATTCCCCATCCCTTCTCTTTCACATGAAACGTTGACAATGGAGAATAGTTTATGTCAATTACATAAAAATGTTATACTAAAAAAAAATTACAATATAAATAATAACTTATTGGACGAGTAAAGGGCTAAATCCAACATTTTTGTGGAAAATAAAACTAACAATTATGTAATGATTAGTATTTGTGTATTTACATTTTCCTACTGCGGTCCTGGAGGAAGATTCTGCGATAAATCAAGAAATAAAAATGCAACCAGATCTATTGTTTTTGTTCCTCCACATTTCCCATCCCAGCAATTAAAATTCCTGTATTGCCCAAGGAAATGAAGGATAAGTAATCATCCATCCATTTTCTGAACCGCTTAATCCAACTCTTGGTTGCGGATGTACCGGAGCTTATCTTGGCTGGTGGAAGGCGAAAGGCAAGGGACATCTTGATCAGGTCACCATTCTGTCATAGGGCCACATGAAAAGAAAAACATACACACACTTGCATTCATTAAGTGAAAATTTCCAGCAACCAATTCGCTAGACTTTTGTGTTTTTGATGGCAAGAAGCTAAAGAACCGGAGAAAATAAAAACTCCTCATAGAAAAGTGGGCGGTCCAAACCTTATTTGAACCAGTGATCTTCCTGCTGTGAGAGTACAGTGTTACCTTGTCTTGCAGCACTGTTTAAAATGAATATTGCAATAGCGAGGCATCAGCAATAACTAGAACGCTACATCAGTCCGTCGTGGTAAAGAAAGAGCTGAGCCGAAAAGCAAAGCTCTCGATTTACAAGTCGATCTATGTTCCCTCCCTCACCTATGGTCACCAGCTGTGGGTGGTGACTGAAAGAATGAGATCGAATGAGGGGCCGAAATGAGCTTCCTCCGCAGGTTGGCTGGGCTCTCACTCAGAGATCGGGTGAGGAGCTTGACACCTGGTGAGGTGTTTTGGGCATGTCCCACCGGGAGGAGACCCAGAATCCTTCCGGGTGAGCTGGAGGATGCAGCTGGGGTGAGAATACCCTGGGCTTCCCATCTGTTGTCCGTGCAACCCTGCCCCGGATAAGCGGAAGACAACGGAATGGAACAGCTTTTTAGTACTTATGTCACAACACCCATAACTTTGTTTAAAGTGTCCATAGACACCCCCACAGACCCTTAGTCTCACCTGAGTGTGTCCTCATGTGTCGACGGAATGGAACAATAGTTTAAATCAGAATGATAAGTTAAAACTGTGCACGACCATATTGGTTGACACTGTGGTTTTACAGCAAGATGGTTGCTGAACTTAGAACACTGGCTTCTCTGTATGATGTCTATATGTTCTCCCCGTACACAAATGGGGTTCTCTTTGGGTTCTAGAAATGAGTGTATGTGTGACCTGAAAACCTGTTCAGGGTTTTCCTTGGCTTTTGCCCGACACCAACTCAATAGATAATATCCGGTACTTTGCAACAAGTTTTGCTCAGGTTTACAAAGCAGAAAAATGTCATGTTTGACAAGTACAGAAGCAGTTGCGTCTGGATAATTATTTCTATAAAATAACAAATGGAGCAATTCCTCAGCAGCATGACGAGAAGGATAATCACCGACTTTACGGCTTGTGGCTGGGTTCAGAATCAGATATAGAAATACAGAGTTTAGCTGGAGGAGCAGTGAACGGGGGTGGAATGAGTCTTCCTTCTGCTGACCTGTGACCTCCACAGACCCATAACAACAAACAAAGGCCAGTTTGTCCAGCCGGAACATGTCCAGCTGAACCATACTGTGTATCTGGTGCTCAGGTTCTCCAACCGGATTTCCTCAAATATTCTAGAAACTCTCACTTCCAGCTTTTTTTTAATTTGGCTTGGGTTCCAGGATGCCTCATAGAACCATTCAAGTATGGCACCAGGTAGAGTCATAAACTTTGAGACAAATGTCAAAAGTTCAGAAAAAAGGTTAAAAAAAAAGAGCAATAATCTGAAAAAAGAAGAGAGAACAAGGAGGGGTGGGAGATAAAAAAGGCGAAAGAAGAAACGAGAAGCAGATGAGAGCAAATTAGAGGGGAGGAGAATGTAAACATGGGAAATGAAGAACAGATGAGTCATTGTGCCAAAGTGCTGAAGCAGCCGTAACTATAGGAACAAGCCCACTGGTCAGCATTGAGAGCAGCTGGTTTACTTAAACTGAGTAGTGAAACCAGTAGGTCTCACCAGGATTAAGAACTTCAGCCACCAAAATCTTGAAAAAAGTCAAACACAGACTCTGGGTGGGACACCGTGGCAATCAGCTAATGACAAACAAGCTTCTATCAGCATGTCTCTACTGATATGAGCATCAACTGAGGGGCTTCGGTCTCACATAACACAAGGACACACTGCAACATCCCAAAGTTTGCCCAGTGGTTGTCCATTGTTCATCAGCAGCATAATGACAGGTGGTTGCTGGTCCAACAATGGCTGGTCTTGGCCCAATTATTGGCCAGTTCGGACCTGGTTTCAGGTTGAAGCAAGATGGAAGGAATGATGGACCACCTCCAGGAATGGACCAAGAACGTAAAAGAAGCAGTCCAACTGTAGCCCATTATTTTTTGTCTGTCAGCATTGTCACCAATAAAGTTTTACCTTTTGAATCGCCCTCGGACTGAATCAATAAACTGAAAGCACGCAGAGTTCTTTACACACATTACTGCGCTGAGCTGCACGGTTCTGACCTCTGAGGAGGAAAAACAAACGTGTCTCCTAAATCTTTGTAATTCAGTCGTCAGCTTCCTCACCTTCACGACCCCATTGGGATGCCCAGATGTAGAGGGTGAAGTGAAAGAAAAATGTTCTATTTCAACAAATCCTCAAAGAGAACATCCACAGAGCACTGGTCTAACACCAGACGATCTGGTTTGGGTTTTACAGTTAATGAGGCTCTCAGCAGGGTACAGACTGGTTTCCAAAGTCTCCCTCAGATCTGGCCTAAGGGTCGGGACTTTATCTTTGTAGGATATATATGCTCCTACCTCACAGACAGGTTTTTAAACATCTGATTAAGAATGTTAAGATTTCAAGTTGTTTTTAATTTGACAATTTTAAGCCAAAGGTACATTTTCTGGTGTAGGCTTGGGCAGCGTCTCACTCACTGCAAGTTAATACCCAAAATTTAGTCTGAGAGTTTAGATCTGAAGAGGTCTCAAGATGAACAGGACCTTGAAGATCATCTCGTAAGGAGTAGATGATTTAGGTTGCCGAAAACTTTATAGCTTTTTGTTTTCTTATGTGTGAAAATGATATGAAACCTAAAGGAAAGACAAATGTGACATTTCACTTCGGCTGTACTCTAAACACTAAGCATTTGGGGACTATTGAACTCAGGTGTGTACCTCTTTTCATTCTTGAAGAGTTTTCAGATTTACAGCTGTTCTCTGAAGCGAGTTGAAGGGTTTCTCTGTGGTCCCTAAGTTTTATGGTATGAGTTTGAATGTTCTCTTTGTTCTCTAGTTTTGGGGGAAGGATAGCTCAGTGGGTAGGCGACCGTTTGTAACCGGAGGGTTGCCCACTTGATCCCTTGCCTGGAGTTAATACCAAGTTGTTCCTGAACAAGACACCAAACTCCCAATTGCCCTTGATGCTGGTTTGCACCTCACACGGTGGCTTCTACCATCAATGTTTGTGTGAATGTGAGCTACAATGTAAAATGCTTTGAGTACCAATGTAGGTAGAAAAGCGCAAAATAAGTGGAGACCATTACCATTTATTTGTTTAGTATCATTAGCATTTATCTCATATCTCCCACATTTCATGATAAACTCAAGTGTAATTCTTTTCACATCAACAATTACTTTCTGAGCCTCTGATTTGTGGTATGCTGGCATTGTCTTTTAGAGATTGGATCTGAATTCTTAAATGGTGTCCTCAGGGTCCATCATAAGGATCTAAGAATTCCAAATGGGTAGTGCTAGTACTCTCAGTTGGATCTTGATTCCATAAGTGAATGGACCATGATGAATAAAATTTGCTCCTCTGAAGTTGAAAAGAGATTAAATATTTGACCAAGATGGAAGAGAAGAAAGTTGAGTAGTAAGTACGTAGAACAAACAAAGAGTAGAACGAAAGTAAACAAGAAATCACTGAGGAGGTGACACATATTTAGCGTTAGAACTATAGATATAAAGTGCACAAGATTGCTCATAGAGGAGACAAAAAAACTTGAATAGAGACAATGAGAAGATGTCAGAACACAGATGTTTGGATGGACGGAAGGAACGTTTGATGAATTAACTCCACTTGATGGAGAGAAAAGATGGAGGTATTAGATGGACTTACGTGGGCTGGCCACAGATCTTGCGGTGATACCACTGTTTGCAGTTGGTGAAATATTTCTTGTTGGTTCCTTTGAGTTGCTGCATGGCACACACATTAGGACTGCAAAAGATGAAGGGGAGGGACGGAAAGAGGAAGGAAATGGGGAGGAAGAGAATGAGTGAAAAGGAAAAGTTGTGTCATTTTTGCAGATCAGAGTTTTAGCAATGACTATTGTTAAAACACAAGTTTCCACAAGACAGCCTGGATTATTTGGAACTGGTGATTGAGGTGTTCCCATGGGAACATAGTAACTAGCTGTTGAGGATGGTCTAGCATCTGTCAAGATGGATGGACAAGCAGTGGGTCACTATGGTGACCAGATCAGAGATACCAGACTTAAGTTTAAACTTTAAGCGATGGAGTCATCCCTCTTACGTCACATTAAAAAAATTTCTGTTTAAAACAACTTATTAAACTAAAAAACAGATCTAAAGTCTTCCTGAGCTGGAAATCCAAAAAATAAAATCAGTCACCTTGTTTACTCTCATCACCTTCACAGTGAAGTCATAATGAGTTTGGACTTCTGATGGCCATACCTGGATCATCATGATTGAACTTGTAATATGCAAAGGTTGTGTGAAACAGGTTTTCAAATAACTTTTTTGCGGAACCTGATCTGATGGATCAGCTAACCACATCCCTCCTTAGTTTCATTGTAACACATGTGTAATAAGTAAAAGCCGGTTAGAAGTGTTGTGTGTGGGCTGGGTTTGGTTGTAAACTCACCCCTGCTGACGACCCCGGATCCTGCTGTGCTGCAGGACAGCCTGGTATGGAGACCGGGCCACACACACGGTCACAACTATCGACAGACCCAAAAGCAGGATGCACACCTTCATCTTCACTCTTTTGAAACGATCAAACTCCCTCAGCAGTTCTTCCTCCTCCTCCTCTTCTTTTTCTTCTCCTCTGCGCCCTGCAGACTGTCTGAGGACTTCTCTTTATTCACCAGGAGCAGGAGGAGGAGGAGGATTTAAGAGGAGGAGCAAAGATTTTTACTTCTCAGGATCCACACATTTACACAAGAAAAAATTATTCTGATACAAACTGAACTTTTTTCAACAGATAAAATATATATATATATATAAAAAAAATCTGGAACCAATCAACTCAACCTCTTTTAATTCAGAAAAATCTGCATAAATATGTTGGATTTTCACGAGTTTTTCATCTAATAAAAGTAGATACATGTGTTTGAATTCGATTTGCCTGCCTGAAAGCTGACTGAGCTTACTGATGGAAAAAAAAAATCAATTGTAGTTTGAATTCCAAACTTGAGACGTTGAGCTCATCTCAGCAGATTTTAGACTTCCTAATTGTAAAATTCTCCATGAATCATAAACAGAGTGAAACAATCTAGTTTTAAAAAAGTAATAATCCAAATTGCACATATTCCACTGTGGAAGAAACACCATGGGAGATTCAGGACACTCTGTAGAGTCTTTGTTTCCATGCTGAACACCAGTGCATCAGATGAGCTGGAAGAAGTGTTGGTATATTGATGATCTGAAAACAAAAGCATGTAGAACCATGTAGAGAATAGGATCCACCAGCTGGGGTAGTTTTTGGGAGGATGCAACAAAATAGCAGAGAAGAAGAGTGAGTTGCTATGGTTACAGGACAGACCTGCCTGTCTCTAAATCATATGACAAGATTTCATACTGATAAACATAAATAAACATGCTTTAATCCATTTTTTTACACAAACACCATGAGATCAACCAATACAATCTGGTAGCTATTGGTAGATCCAGATCATCCTTTGAGGGGAAATAGGACCATTTCCCACGGTACTCCTGACAATACTGACATGATACTGACACTGTTTGAAAAACGCTCTTATGGAAGATTAAATAGATGATTAAAAAGACAGGAAACAGAGATGGAGGTAGCAGAGATGAAGATGCTGAGAATCTCTCTGGGAGTGACCAGGATGGACAGGATCAGGAATGAGTATATCAGGGGAACAGCACATGTTAGAGGTTTTGGGGATAAAGTTCGAGAGTCCAGACTGAGATGGTTTGGACATGTACAGAGGAGAGAGACCGAGTACATCGGCAGAAGGATGCTGGGTTTGGAACGACCAGGAAAGAGGCCTAGAGGAAGACCTAAGAGGAGGTTCACGGATACAGTGAAGGAAGACATGAAGATAGTTGGCGTGACTAAAGAAGATGCAGCAGAAAGGGTTAGATGGAAGAAACTGACTTGCGGAGGTGACCACTGAAGGGAAATGCCATAAGGATTTAAATGCAGAGATGCAATTAAAATACATGCATGATTGTATGACTACCTGGACGAGATAATAATTCAAAAACTTGATAAATAAGTTAAAGGATCAATAGTTGTATAAATGGATGAATGTATGTATGGAAGTTTAGAATTTTTTTCTTGTAAAAAAATGTTTGCTGATATTACATTTATTTTGTCCTGCTTTAGAAGCAAAATATCCAGATATTAGACCAAGTTTAAATCTTTCATTCTGAATCTTAAGATCTCACTTGGTTCCTTTTTAGCTGGGTTAACAAGTTTGATATGGGCATTCCAAAAGTACTCAAAAGAAAACTCAAATAAATCCAGAAATTACGCTTACTGTCTCTCCTGTAAAATCCAAGTATCATACAAACTACACATACTGTAATAACGTTTCAGCCTTTTTCAAATGGATTTTTATTTCCTGGAGACTCAACTCAATGAGTTCTTAACTACATAAAAAACAATCACCCCATTAAACAGAAGATTCAAAATTGGATTAAATTTCCTTTTTATGTATTAAATGAACATAAAAAGATAACGCATCAATTGAAGAGGGATTTGTAAGAAGGGTTTTCAAGTTAGGTCCAATTCAAAAAATGGGTTTCGGCATCAAAATATCTCCGTTAGACATTTTTCCTATAAATCTTTGCTTTTCTGGCGCGAGATTTACCGTTGGAACAAGGTTCCTCGTGCCGCGATAAAGGACATGCATGTTGAATTAGTTAAGGTTTCCTGGTGTGAAATACAGTCTCATAATCCAGCTAAAGTGCAGCACGCATAGACATGTCTGTGTTTTGGCAACCCTGCAGGCTCCCACATATCTTCCTGTAGATTCCCAGGCTTCAAGCATAGAAACAGAAGAGCCAGAAGAGCCAGACACCAGTGAGTCTCACACTCTATAAATCACAGTGTCTGGGGATCTTTTGTCAGCTTTGTACACAAGACAAACACAATTAGTATAAAATTACTTTGGTGAGACTTGATAAAGTGTTTGAGCTGTAGAGCTTTATGAAAACCTGCAAGAGATGATGAGTCCAATGGTTTTAAAAAAAC
The DNA here is from genome assembly GCA_902685375.1 of Neostethus bicornis. NCBI lineage: Eukaryota > Metazoa > Chordata > Actinopteri > Atheriniformes > Phallostethidae > Neostethus > Neostethus bicornis. The sequence goes on along the minus strand of CACRXE010000076.1, from coordinate 2,960,917 downwards.
AAGTTTTTCCTCATTGAACCTGTCCGTTCCCAGCAGGGTCTGAGTTATTGTTTTTCAAATTTATTCTAACAGCAGGAAGAAGAGCATTTTATTCTGCTCCTCATGAAAACACAGAATAGATCTTTAAAGTTATTTGCTGTCTTTTTAAGTTGGCTGTGTAATGCAGATGTACAGCTGCACATGCTTGGACAAATGTTGGCGTACCAGAGATGAGAGGAATCCACTTCAAGCTGGACAAAGTTTTGTCCAGTTCCTTGATGTTTCAGATCATTTAAACAAAAAAGAAAGGTCATTTTTTTTGTTTCCCTCCATTAGAGCAAATGGTTAAGTGAAATCTCAGATTGCTGTTGCTCCAAAAAATTGTTTAAAAGTAAATTTTTCATTTTAAGAAAAAGATCTAATGACGATACCAGAGGACAGTTTGAAACAGATACTGCTGTTTGGCTAAAATTGTCATTTTTTTTGTATATTTGCACAGCCAATCAGTGAGATTTGAAGTCTCACTGACCAAAACATGTCAGCCTTGATTGAATTTTATTTATATTCATCAACACTTTCTCCTTTTTTGAGCAAATTGATTTCCAAGTTTAGTCAAATATTTACATTTTTAAAGTAAGGAGTGAATTTGTCCACTTGTCAGTATTCAATAACATCAGATTCTACATCTAAATTCTCTAACAAGATCCAAAATAGCTTAGATTGATGTTTTCACATGTTTTAGAGAAAATAATCTCTTTGTTGGCACAAAGTTTTTATGGTCTTGCCCCTTGAGATTTAGGACCATGATCCTAACTTGGCCCCTTGCAGCCATGCAAGGGGCTCGGTTGGTAATATAAATAACAGGCGGAACAGGGGGCAGCCTTGTCTGCAGCCCCGCCAATATTTATTGGTTTTGAGAGAATGCCATTGGTAATAACTTATGCACAGGAGTCATTGCACAAGCATGGACCTATGTAGAAACGTCGAGACAGACATAATCTGGGAAATGACCCACTTTAATCAAAAGCATTCTTACTCTTGAATACCAAACAGTTGTATTTGTTGCCCTCTTCTAAAATTCTAATTATTCTAAATAGTAAATATAACTTCTTTGAAAAATTATTGTCGTCTGATCACACCTCAATCTGAAATTTTTAATTTTTTTTGCCAGGAGGCTCTCTGATGACTTCGACAGGATAAAAAAAATGTTTTCTGGTCTAAATTTGTTTGACTGACTCTAACTTTCCCTGCTGTGAGCAGATTTTCCAAATTTTGGAACATGTGTAATTGGAACTCTTCTCAACAAAGAGGAATTTTCTCGTCTGATTTAGATTTGGGGAACATTTTTTAGGATGTCCTTCAATGGTTGATTTGTGACTATTAAACCATTTGTCCTATTTCCAAATGAAATTTCCAAATTTCATGCCCAGACTCGCTCTGGGTTCTTTTCTCTTTTAACCTGTTAAAATGTTTAATTATATTTTGGTTTCTTTTATCCTTATTTAGGGCAGTTTATATTGTTCAGCAATGATAAATGGCAGATACAGGGGCGAATCCAGGATTTTCTAAAGGGGGCTGGAGGTTTATAATAATTAAAGTAGTAAGAACACTTTATTTTTTTGTGGGCCAAAATTGGGGTGGCGTGCGCTCCTACGTCCCTCCACCCCCTCTGGATTTGTCCCTGAGATACCAAGTGTTGCATTTATGAAAGACTCTAGATATACAAGGAATAGTTCAATCAGGTGTGGTCTTCTGGTCATAATTTTCTAAAACCTAATTTAATCTTGGTTCAACTGGGATTTTCATTGGGCTAGGCCCAACCGGGCTCAGCCCGAACAGGGGACATGGGCCGCCATTTCAGTGGGCTCACCTGCAGGACGAGATGGGCGGCAGCCAACAACGGGGAACCTGGTGGTCAAATCCTTGGCTGCAAAAGCTGCTTCTTTTTTCTTTTTTTTAATGCCCAAACCACGGGGTGGTTTATGGTTCGGGCATCTGGTCAAGATGCCTCCCGAGCACCTCGTTGGTGAGGTGTTTCGAGCACGTCCCTTCAAGCAGAGACCAAGAGGCAGACCCTAGACCCGCTGGAGGGACTATGTCTCACAGCTGGCTGGGGAATGACTCGAGATCTTTCCTGGTGATGCAGCTGGGGTGAGAGAAGCCTTGGCTTCCTGTCTGAGGTTGTTGCCCCCGTGACACCGCCCTGGATAAGCGGAAGGCAACGGAACAGAATTAAATTTGTATGATTTAAACCCAGTAACAAAAAAGTTCATTGAGCAGAAAAAGGAGTTTTTGTGTTGGCGTTGGTTGAAGAAAGTTGTGCTTCAGAGATTTTAGAGCATTTAGTCATTCTTTCTGGAACTTGGGTGAATGAAACATAAAATTAAAACATGGAAATGAGCCTTTTAGTTACTTCAACATTTGATTTAGCTACTGTAAAGAAGTTGATTTGACTTCGAACTAGAATTTTCCCAGTTTTTATAAAATTTTGCACACGTTTTTAATTGTGTTTTTTCAGCATTTTTATATTCCATTTTTTGTTTTTGCTGGTCTTTTTAAAACCTCAGTTTTCAAATTTATGATGTGCTTTTAGATGAAAGCTTTTTAAAGTTTCCAACCTAATGGACCCTCCAGAAGAACACATCAATCTGGGAATTAAGGTCTGCTATTAAACCTTGGCTGTTTGACCATTTCTGCTGAAATTTCCATTTTATACCAGACTTAGTTCTACATAACTAACCGATTAGGAAATCCTGTCTTTTACTTTACTTATGTGACTAACTCATTGAGACAAAAAATTAAATGATTTATTGTGAAACCTGTGGCTAGGAAAATGATGCATTAAACTTTCAGTCTCTCAAAAGAGTTTTTCAGATTCAGTTTTTTGCAAAGTGAAGAGAGGTTTCTGTTCTATCTTCTCAGATTTATCCAAACTAGAGATATAGACGACAACTTCTGCTCGCTAAAGTGTGAACAGCTCACAGATGTTAACAAAAACTGGAATCGTGTTCATTTTGGGCACAAATGTTAATCTTATTTCACTGCAAAGCTTCACTTATGAAGCTATGTCTTGTGCGGGCTTCTTTTCTGATCTCTAGAAGCAAACTGAACGAGTGAGAAAGAAGGAGAGAAGAAAACGCTTAACTTGGTTAAACACACAAAGTGACACCAGTAGCTTTTGATTTTTCAAAAGTGCTTTGAAAGTTAAGTAAAAGCAATCACTCGCCAGCCCTACGACACCCCCTTCTGGAAGATCAGAACCAAGTTTAATAAACTAATCAAGATAAAAGACACTCCACAAAGAACGTTTTGTTTTTCAGAGACTGATCAAAGCTGTTCATCACTTAAAAGATGTGTCACAGGTGTATTAGTCCTCCCCTCTCAAAGTAGATCACACACAAACTGAACACAATCATCAAAAGTGCAGCGTACGACGAAGAAATACTGATATGTATTGAAAGTGATACAATGACTTCACCTTCAAATTTATTCTCATCTGGGGCCAAGAAAATCCTGGCAAATACCAGACCTTATTAGGGTTGAATTTCATTGAGCAAAGGCCTGCTTTATGAAAGCAGACCCTCCTCAAACCTGGCAACCCTTGTCTGAAACAAGTTGAGGGTGAGTTTGGAGGGCTCTTCGATCCCTCCAGACAGATCATCTATTAGAAAGGGCTGAAAACTCATCCAGGCATTTATCTTGCCCTCTTCCAAACCAAAACCATCCATATTCTCACCCACTGAGAAAAACCTAGGACTCAAACTTTTACATATGGGAGGAAAAATTCCTACAAATTAGACTTTTTAATTCGCCTGTTACATGTCATGAAGCGGGGTGCAGGTGGAAAGTGGAGGACCCAATTGCAGACAGAAAACATGTTTTATTTGAATTGTGAAATGAAAAACAAAGTTTCAGTGGCATGGCAAAAGGTTCTTAACAGGATATGTTCATGGTCAGGCAACCAGGGCGACCTGGCTGGAAGGGATGGTATGACCTGACAGGGAAGTTCAGGATGATTGCCACAAAATAAATGGCATAGTCCACGAATGTGTAGAATCAGGAATCAATCTCAGGTGACCCTAATCAGGGTGATGAGGAACATCCAGGGCTCCCTCTGGCAGCAGGAGAGGGGATCATGACATTACATCAAGAGGCATAACACAATCATTTTAAGCTTTCCCACTTTTTTTGATCAATCTATAGATCACTTTCTTCAACAATGTTGTACATCAACACTGGACAATCATGTCTTTGTATCTGTCCAACTATTTCCTACACATCTCATTGTTAAAAGATTTAGTAAGCAGCCAATGAGTGAGTTAGATCCCTACGCCCATAAAACATACCATATTTAAAAAAGCATGCATAAATTTATTTATGTAATCAAATAAATCAGATGTTGAAAATACATAATTTTAGCCCACGTGCAAACAAAGATAGATATTTATACGGTCGGGAGAATATCTGAGCCTGATGAGGAGATGCTGCGGCTGCTGGAAATTAATCTCACCAGAACTGATTCTGAATTTAGTGGTGATTTTTATCAGCAGGTGAAGGGCATGGTGAAGGATAAGAAGTCAGCCCCCACCATTGCTAACATTTATTCAGTGGAATAGGAGGCTTAAGCTTTGCTTGGCTGTGTGAAAAAACTTCCACATTCTTCATGTTTGCTTCTTTTTGGGGTCAGACTGTACCTCATAACAGACTTTCACATTTTTAGAAGAGCATTGATCAAACATGAAACCAGGCCCACAAAGAGAAAAACTGCATTTTAAGCCATTGGGTTTAATATCTCTATATATTTGTTTTTTAACAAAGCTGGTTTATATTTGAAGAACACATTAACTAGTCAAATGAATCTCCAATTTCTAAAGATGCTTTATCCAACCAACCAAGCAGCAGCCATGTCCAGGTAAATGCTGTTTTCCAGCCTGATCACAAGAGGGCACTTTTGCTCTTTCCTCTCATATAGTCTCAAAGTAATTCTTAAAGCTAAAACCACTGATGTGTCTCCCATCGAAGCCCTGGTCACCATATATTCCCCCTTCAAATTTGAGCTGGTCAGAGTGCTTCAAAACCACTTTCAGCACCTGGCTCAGGGGTAGATGGCCCTCAGCTGTATTGGGATCACAAGGTAATGGAAGCTCTCATGTGGATCATAAATTTAAGAGTCCAACTCATTAGGGCAGAGGTCAGACTCCTACCTGAGATTTGATCCAGAGACTCGGACTAACTTCTCTGGAGGTGTTGCTTTTATCACAATGTTTTTTTTTCAAAGTGTAAGGGCAAGCTCGACTCCGATGACCGTGTTTATCTGGTAACTGAAAAGTATGCTGCATGTTAAGAAAATTGAAGCAATAAGATCCTGAAAAGAACAATACCCACAAACATTCTGGTTTGGTATGCAAAGTATCTTCTGTTTCATGTCAGTCAGCACCACCATTCTCTGGAAACGGATCTGAAAGGAGAGCCAAACTGGACATGCCTGAGCACAAAGAAAGGTTTCAGATTGTTTTTTCAATGTAATTAAAAATCTCAGCTCACCACATTGAATTAAACTTTATGGACTACTCAGCTTTGTGGAGAGTTTATTCTCATCCCATTTGGAGTTTCATGCAAGCCTAACCTCTTTTGCAAGATATTTTGCCCTAAACCAAGCCTATGAGTCATAGCTGGTTTCTTTTTTTAAAAAGGTGCTGAGTAGATGTGTGCAACTTAGTCATTTTTATATGAGTTTATTAAATGTCAAAGTTAATAAAAAATGAACTAATTAAGGTCAAGTTGTTATGTGTGTGTGTGTCACGGCTTTCCAATAAAAATAAAATGGGACGGTGGTGCAGTGGTTAGCACAGTGAACAGCAAGAAGGTGGGGGGTTTGAGTCCCGGGTGGAAATGAGGCTTGGAACATTGGCCTTTCTGTGTGGCTTTTGCATGTTCTCCCCATGTATGTGTGGGTTTTCTCTGGGTACTCCGGTTGCATGTTAGGTTGATTGGCCGCTATGAAATTGCCCCTTGGAACAAGTGAGTGTGGCACCATGACAGACTGGTGACCTGTTTGGCACCCCCTGTGAATCTGTTCGAAATGGACATTTCAGAATTTGAATGAATAAACTCAGTGACAGAAAAGCAACTTAGACATTCTCTGATAACCATTGATGTTGTTGAAAAGGATTCAAATGATCTGTCGGTCAAGAAATGAGCAGATATGATTAATCAGTACCATGGAACTATGGTATTGTATGAGGAAGTCTGGTGTGACAGAGAAGTATGTTAGAGTGGTGAAGGACATGTATGAGGGCTGTAAGACAGTGGTGACGTGTGCTGTAGGTGAGACAGAGGAGTTCAGTGTGGGGGTGGGACTGCACCAAGGATCTGCTCTGAGTCCTTTGCTGTTTGCTGTGGTGATGGACAGGCTGACAGGCGAGGTCAGACAGGAATCCCCATGGACAATGATGTTTGCAGATGACATTGTGATCTGTCGTGAGAGGAGGGAAGAATGGAGGAAAAGCTGGAGAGGTGGAGGTTTGCACTAGAAAGAAGAAAAATGAAGATTAGTCAGAGTAAAACAGAGTACATGTGTGTGAATGAGAGGGATCCAAATGGAAAAGTGAGGTTACAGGTAGAAGAGATAAAGAAGGTGCAAGATTTGAAGTATCTAGGATCAACAGTCCAGAGCAATGGAGAGTGTGGAAAAGAGGTGAAGAAGTGTGTACAGGCAGGCTGGAACGGGTTGAGGAAAGTATCTGGTGTGATGTGCAACAGAAGAGTTTCAGCGAGAATGAAAGGGAGAGTGTACAAAATCGTGGTGAGACCGGCCATGCTGTTTGGTCTAGAAACAGTGGCACTGAAGAAAAGACAGGAAGCAGAGGTGGAGGTAGCAGAGATGAAGATGCTGAGGATCTCTCTGGGAGTGACCAGGATGGACAGAATCAGAAATGATTATATCAGGGGAACAGCACATGTTAGAGGTTTTGGGGGTAAAGTTCGAGAGGCAAGACTGAGATGGTTTGGACATGTGCAGAGGAGAGAGAGAGAGTACATAGGAAGAAGGATGCTGGATTTGGAACCACCGGGAAAGAGGACCAGAGGAAGGCCAAAGAGGAGGTTCATGGACGCAGTGAAGGAAGACATGAAGATAGTTGGTGTGACCAAAGAGGATACAGCAGATAGGGTTAGATGGAAGAAACTGACTTGCTGTGGCGACCCCTAAAGGGAAATGCCGAAAGGAGAAGAAGGTACCATCCACTGGTTAACCCACATGTCTCACTGTACACCTGTTTTCCTAGGTCACGGGAGGAACCGGAGCCCTTTCAAGCTATTCTGCAGGTGAGAAATATGCTATACCACCTCTCACCTACCAATCCAGAGCTCTACCCCAACACAGAAAGACAAATAACCACACTCGCTCACTCCTAAGAGAATTTAGAAAGACCAATTAATCTAATATAGTGGGGGAAAGCCAGACACAAAGTAGAGACCTTCTTGCTGTGAGACTGCTGTGCTAACCATCACACCACCTTGCAGCCCTCACACGTTCTTCCTGTTCCAGTTAATGAGGGTTTTTTCCTGAGCTAGTCTTTGATTGACAAACCTGGTTCATGTGATCCATGCTGTGGTAACAGCGACCACTTCACACCGCACAAAGGTTTAAAAAAAAGCTAATCGCCTTAATTCACCTGTTCTCCATTACAAAGCATTTTGCAGCAGAATTTGTTTAAAAAAATAACTATTTGAAAACCCAATTCAAGGATTGTCCTCTTATTGCCGTTAATTAATGGATCATTTTATAATAGACCGTCTCTACATTGTGCTTCTGATCATAACATCTGCTTCTCTATGTCTCTCATGTTATTTATGCATCATACGTGTGCAGGAGGTGGGATTGATGTGGGTTAGTTCGACAACTTGATCCTGCCCCAGGCTCAATAGATCCCACAGGATTTGTGGTGGGCCGAATACAAACTCCCGCAGCTCACCCTGTCAAACGTTGTGTCTCTTTCATTATGTCTGTTGGTATTTTGGTTGATATTCTTCGAACAAATGCCTCCAAATCCGAGACTTGGGTTCTCAACAGGAAAACAATGGCATGTTTTTTTGGGTTCAAGAAAGAGGTGTTGCCCCAGATGTTTAAGTTGAGGTATCTCAGGGTCTTGTTCACAAGTGAGAAAAGAATTTAGTAGATTAGTGTGGCATCTGCAGTGATTAGGATACAGCATCGACCCCGGGGTTGCCTGAGAGGATTAGTCTCGTGGTTTTTCTGGGAATGCTTCATATTATGGCCGAATTGAGAACTTATGACTAAGCTGCTGGTAAACGAATAAGACATTTTTTATTTTTTTTTTATTTTTTATTTTTAGCAATTTCTTGTTTGTTAATGAGATCTTTTGTGAAAATAAAAAGCATTCTCTTTTTCTAAAAAAAATCTCCCTCAATGAAGACTGTTTTATTTTGAAAATCTTGACATTTACCGTACTTTCCCAATAAAAGCACACTTTCTAATAGAAGCGCACCCCTGTTTTTTCCTCAAACTTGAATACAGCAAAGTCAACTCTAACAAAAATAAGTCTTCCATATAAAACTTTAGCTCAAGTTTGACATGTGCTTGTCCTTTTAAATAGCGCTAAATGACGCTTTAGATAGCGATACCACGCATGTGCAGCTTGTGCTTGTAACGGAACCGTACTGAGCCAAAATTTTTGCCCAGCACATTTTTTTTTTTTGGATATAGGTTATGTACAGACGCACACTCCATCGGTGCAGCTGCGCATGCGCAAGTCATAATAATAATACATTTTATTTATAATGCGCCTTACGTCTTAAGAAAAAATCCCGAAGCGCTACATAAAAACTAGGCAAGATAAAAACAATAAAAACTATTTAAAAACAAAATCTACATTCAGAAAACGAAGAACCATAAAGTCAAAAATTAAAAGCCTTATAAAAAAATGAATGCATTTAGGCCTTTTTAAAATGTGTCCACACTTTGTGGGGCTCTGAGGAGTTCTGGGAGCTCATTTCAAAGTCGTGGGGCAAAGGCCTGAAAGGCTCTGTCCCCCATTGTGGTCAGGCTGGTCCTGGGCTGGTGGAGGTAGTGGGTGGAATTAGAGTGAAGGTATCTTGTGTTGAATAGAGGGGAGAGGAGCTCAGTGAGGTACAAGTTGGAGTATTGGGAACAGCAGGGTAATCATATTTAAATGAAAACTAATGTTGTTTTTCATGTTTCTGAACAGGTATCCCTTTATTGTAACAAACCTCACAATTATATGCTGACGCACGGCAACTCTGACATGTTTTTTGTCTATTTCTTGCTTCATCAAATACGAAAAACATGGTCACACTTGTGCAACGAAACGTGTCTGAAACCACAAACGATCCTGCTGACACCATTGGATGGAGCCAGGTTTTGGTAGGGCCTCGTGCCCTATTACACACACACATATACACAGTATTTTGCTTTCATTGTTTGCGTGTGTGTTGGTAAAGAGTAAGTGTAGCAGACACTTTGGTGATATGTACAAAAAAACACGACAATCACTGGAATAATTTGAAACACATAAAAAAAATCTAAACTAGACAAAGATAAACAAAGAAGAAACAGCTACAGGGTAAAACTGACACCTGTCTCTCTAACACACACTCATTCACACACACAGAAAGTCTGACCCATCCCACAGGAAAATATGATTCATGCAGCGTTTCCCGGCACTGCTGATGGGAAAGTGTAATTTTCCGCTGTATGATAAACAGCCGAGTGGAAGAGCAACACTTATTGAGTGGAACGCCTGTGTCTGCAGGGACAAACTCAGCTGTCTCACGCACACAAGCACACTTGTCTGGCAGCGTCTGTGAGGCATGTCAGAGGAAGAGTCTGGTGGCCAGAGAGTAATGCATTTTTATTTATACTGTACAATTTGTCCGGTAAGATGTTACGAGGTGGGACTGACACAGAAATGAATTTGTTTTCTCAGAGGAGAGCCTGAACAGTGTTTTACATGTACAACTGCGTATACAGAGAAATCAGAGGCTTTATGATATGCTGCATGTCGCATCCTGACTGATCTGAGGGTGAGCTTACAAAGACTGCAGACAGGCATCAAGAGGGGGGGAATTGATTCGTACAGATGGCCAATTTACCCAACAGCTAGAAGCTACAAATGTCTGAGGAGGGACGGTCTGATGGCTCATTCGCTGACAGTAAAGGCACAAATGGTCACAGATTGCAATTCCCACCTCTAACAAATTTAACCGTGTAGAGTTTATAGAAGAGGTTTTGAGAAGAAGAAGAGTTCTCACAAATCCCAAGAGACCCCTCACCGGCTTTGGAGGCTCCTCTGTGTAGAATTTACTGTGCAGATGGAAAGTAAAGTCGAGACTGATGGGATGTTTGATGGTCTTTCAAGTGTTTGGTCATAAAAAATGGGACAAACTAAAGGTTTTAGATTATGTTGTCATGTCATAACCCATCTGGAAAGACGATGATAGGAACATTTTGGGAAAATACTTCAACCAGCTAGACCACCGTAGCTTAGGGGTGGTTCAAGATGGGATTTAAGACCATTTAAGTCTTCACTAAAATGGGTTTAGTTATAGAAACACCTGTGTAATGAAGAGTCTATTATATGGTTAGTTAAGTGCCAGCTGGTGTTTTCTATTGTACCGGGCACGAGTGGTGTTCCTTTGACAAATAAGGACAGTAGTGAGGAAAACAAGAATATCATGATCTCTTTTCTGGTTTTTGGGATCTGGCAGTATGAACATCTGAAAAAAATTGGCTGAAAATTTAGCTGAATGTCTTTCTTAAAAAATGGTTTTCCAGTGGTTGTCATTAGTTTAGATAACATTCATCCCCCAACAGAAACAGCTGGCTGCATTTAAAAACTCGGGGTGAATCTAGAAAGTGAACATTGTCCATCAAACCCTCACACCCACTTCATTCCATCCCAAAGTTTAAACGGTAAATGGACTCTACTTGTATAGCACTTTTCCACCTGCGTTGGCACTCCAAGTGCTTCACATTGTAGCTCACATTCACCCATACCTGATGGCGTGGCTTCCATGCAAGATGCAAATCACCATCAGGAGCAATTAGGGGTTGGGTGTCTTCCTCAGGGACACCTCGGCATGAACTCCTGGCAGTGGATCGAACCGGCAACCCTCCAGTTACAGGAGGGTGGCCCTGTTCACTGAGCCATCCTTTCCTCCAAAGAAAGAACACTCAACACAAATTTTTTTTCCAAGAGTAAAGCGTTTTTATTATTTTGAGTTCGGAATTCAGTACTTTGTATTTTCTTCTGCAAGTGCTCATGCACAGAGTCGGTTTTTACTTGCAAAAACGTTGCAACAGCACTTTTTACTGCAGTAAAACTAGCTAGATGGTGTTTAAAATTATTTTATGTGTTCAAGAAAGTCGGAGCAAACGTTTCTTTTCATCTTATGCTCAGCATTTTTTTGCCATCATGTTTTTCTGCCCTAAGTGCATCTTTTTGCCTTCACACGTACCAAATAATCAACTCGTTGCATACTTGACAAATTTTTATAATTAAAGAAACTTTGATTGTTGTACTGGCATTTTTCTGCAGATTTTAGGGAGAGAAAACAAATGCGAGTTTTGCCAGTTCATCACTTTTTGGCAGGAAATCACTTTCTGGCACAGCATTGTGTTGAACTTGAAAATTACTGTCCGCCAAAAAGTGATTAGCCAAAAAAAAAAACAAAAAAAAAAACAGCTAACACAATTCAAAATTTTTTTCTTGTTTGTTCATATTGTAAAATCAGGGTATGACTGAGCAAGAATTTGAAAAAATGTAAAATGTAAACATCTTCATTACGCTTTTTCATTTAACTTGATTTCAACATCTGCATTTATCAAGATCAAACTTTACATGCACCTAAAAGAGACATGTACAGCACTCTTCAGAAAAGCACACTTGTATTTTCTGTGTATGTCTGAAATTGACACCATTTTGTGCGTAACTTTGATAAATGAGGGCTACTAAAAGTAAAACCAAATATTGGTTTATACGTTTTTAGGTCAATTCCCCAAACTTGTTGCTTTTTGTCAGCAGAAGGAAAGAACCTGGAAAAGATGTAACATGTAAGATGTACGATAATTGGGCTTTAAGGTCTTTTTAAATGGAACCAACTGTGGTTATTTGACGGTGGTCAGTAGGTGGCTGTGGTTAGACTGCGGTTGCTCACTGGTAGAGCGTTTGGCCTTGGACCGAAAGTTAACCGGAGGTTAACAGGAAGACAACCGGAAGTTAGCCTGAACTTAACCGGAAGTTAACTGGAAGTTTGCAGGTTCGAATCCCACTGAGCTCATGTCAAGGTGTCCTTGGGGTAGATACTTAACCCCTGTTTCTCCCACCATTGACACCGTCGTGGCAGCCTGCTGTGGTGTAATGCAGCACACAAATTTCCCCAGTGAGGGATCAGTAAAGTATAGAATTATTATTTGTGCAAGAATAAAAAGGCTTGAGATGAAAAAATTAAAGCGTGAAAACAGATCTGTTCAAATGTCCAAAAATTGATAATTATTTTTTAAAAATTACATTTACGTAAATATCTCGAACAAACTAACTCTTGAGGCTCAGAAGCAGGACCTGGCCCTGACCATCAAAACATCTGCCTCTATGTCCAGAGTGAACAGATAGAGTGACTCATTAAGTAACAATCATATCTATCCATGTATTACAATAAAATGTTTTCGAAGTAGAGCATTTCTATATGAGCATAACCTGAGATTCTAGATGATGCAACACAACATGAGTAAAACTGACCTGATTTGATCAGAGGGCCTGGTAAAGAGGGGAGACTTCTCCTGAGAATTATGACCATTTTTAAACTGTGAAGCTGAAAGAGAGCCCGTAGGCAGTAGTGATGAGGAGATTGTTCCTGACAGAATGGAAGGAACAAGGTCAGGGTTAGCTCCTAAATGACGAACAATAGCTGTGACCCTTACATACTTTCACTATTAAAACTAGGATAAAAAATGTAAAGGTTGTTATGTGGGATTAAAATAAAAGGTGAGGGCTTATTCCACCAAGGGCTGCATGGTGGCACAGTGGTTAGCACTGTGGCCTCACGTTGGATAAAACTTGAAATACAGGCCTTTCTGTGTTGAGTTTGCATGTTCTCCTTGTGTACGCATGGGTTTTCTCCAGGTACTCCAGTTTCCTCCCACCGTCCGAAAACATGCAAGGTTAATTGGCCACTATGAAATTGCCCCAGGGAATATTTGTATGTGTCGATTGTTGTCTGTGTGTGTGTGGCCCTGCAGACTGGTGACCTGTTCGGGGTTTATTCTGCCTCTTACTTGAAATCAGCTGGGATAGGCTGCAGCATTCTATGTGACCCCGTTAGGGATGTGCGGCACAGAAGACAAAACTACATGAAACATTCGACCAGGAGAATATCTTGATTAGTGAAATCAAATGGGTTTTAAGAATGAATCTTGTTGAGATAAGAGTCCAGTGGCAGTGGCAGTAACCACAAGTTAGCAATATACGAGATGAAAAGGAGTGAACTAGGATGTTTCATTATTTTTCTTGCTCTACAACACAGGATATACACATTTTTACAACTTTCTCATCAAACCCCTGGTGTTGCTGCACCTACAGTTCCCATAGGAAAGAAGGAGTGAAACACAAGAGGCTGACTTCCTATAAAAAATCAGTGTGTTCTGTTTGTCTGGCATTTGCACCTGTGGTTAGTGATGGCCCTGTCAGGAAAGGAGGCACGAAAGACTAGAAACACACTCACTAACGGAAAGTGGAACACGTAAAAGTAAGGCACACAGAAGATGATGCAGATTTTATTAATAACAAGTCGTGAGCCAAAGTGGGCTGATCTGTGGAGAAAAACTTCAGGGCTCAAACTTGCTCCAATACAGGCTGACTGTTACTAGAAAGCAGTGCTTACTGGTCTAGAACTTTGATGGGGAAAAGTCCCACTGGGATAGAAAATGTGTAGTTTCTTACTTTTCATAGAACATGAAAAAGATTGTGATTACTAATGAGGAATCATGAATAGCCAACAAGTGTTGTAACGGTCCTGACAGAGAATCTCTCCTTTGTGTGGATCGCCATGAGGTTTCTTATTTTTCCCGTAACTTGTTTTTTTCTTTTGCACATTTTTGCTTACGGAAAAGGACAACGGAAGCCTGGGCTTCCCGTTTGAGGTTGTTGCCCCGCAACCCGGCCCCGGAACAAGCGGAAAATAACAGAACGGAAAAGGACAACGATCTTTGGAAATTTGTTCAGCTAGTTTTACAATCAGCTATTGTTACCCTTAGATTGTTGTCGAACATAAGACTGTTTGTAGTCCAACAATGCCACTGGGGGGGTTTATGTGTTTTTCTGAGTATTTTTTTGATATTTAAATTTGATGTGTGAAACCTGTTGATACAACTATGATTTGATATTGGGCTAGACAAAAAAACATTGAAAAATTTACATGAGAGATAAAAGTTTAATCAGTGTGAGTGGTAACTTTTGAATTGAATTGACAATACTTTATTAATCCCCGAAGGGACATTTGAGCATAGACATGAAACAGGACCAAAACAGAGGACCAAAAGAACTTCCAGACTAAAAAGAAATCGACACTCAAGAAACTTATGTTCACGTTTTTCCTTTTTTTAAAAACGGCTGTGAATGGCTAGTAGTTACAGATAAGAAAGTGAAAGGTTAAACAGTTTGATGGAGGATGGCAGAAATGATTTTCTGTACTGTTCCTTTGAGCAGTGGGGTTGCAGGAGTCTGTTGCTGAAACTGCTTTTCAGATTCATGAATGGGGTGGGAGGGATTTAGCATGTTTGATGACAGTTTTGCTTTCCTTCTGTCTCTCACCAGCTCCTCCACCCAGTCGAGGGGTAAGCCAACCACATGTCCATCTGTTTTTTTATAAGTTTGGTTTGTTTTAGTTTAGTTTGACCAGTTTCTTAAACTGGTATTAGCCACAAACGCAACTCCTTTCCAACCTAAACATCTAAAACTCATAAATGTTATTGCATTTAATTTTCAATAAGAAAATACATTATTAAAAAAGTTGAACTCTTTTTTTATTTTATTGAGTAATTACAAAGACAATTGAGATGATTAGTTTTTAAGGTGGTCGAAATGAAATTTTGGAAGTTAGAAACACACTGTTTCCATGCTGTAGATTAATTTTAAACTTCTTATTTAATAACTTTTAACTGAACTATTTCAGTTTAATAGGCAGGACTACAAATGGTTCATTTACCAAAATGATACAAACCAGACAAAAAATATTGGAACTTCAACCTTTCCGGTAATTAGATGGTAATTTGTCGGAGCGAAAGATAAATAACTGCATGAAGACAGACATTTGCAGCTTACCAAACAAATAGAACTAGATAGAGTACCATTTATAACAAACAAAATTATAAAGCAAAAGCAAATTTAATTATCACTTTCATGGTGAAATAAATGTGTCGTTTAATAGGCCATTAGAAGTGGGGTCGGACTGCTTTGTTGGTGTTGATGAAGCAGCAGGTGCTGATTGGCTACCAAGTTTCTGTCCATCTGCTGAAGTCTTAATTATTCCCCCAATGAATGCAATTTGGTGTCAATCAACTAACCCCTTAGAAGAGTTCAGATAACTCAGATAACAACCACAGAACTGTTGTGTTTTCCACTATTTATCAGCCCTGATGTTGTCTGTGTGTCAGCAAACCGTGCTTTCAGAATGTAGTGTACCTAAATGGTGGGTAGCTTGTGGACCATCTGGCACCGTTTCCCCTGGATACACCCAGGATAATCCGACTTTAGCTTGGTATTTAAAAAATCGAGAACTTCTAAACCTGTAAAAACCTTCAGCTATACAACTTTTAGAAGTTTTTTAAAGGATGTTCTACTCAAACTAACTTTACTATAGATGGTATTGTTTATTGATAAAGAAGTGCTTATTAGTCTAAGCTTTTCCTGTCTTGAATTTTGCCGTGTCTCTGATGCAGATGATCAGACAATAAAATCCTTGATAAATCAAGTGTCTTCCTACACAGCTTCATGTTTCTTTACCTTTTCTCCAACAAATGACAAAACCTATATTACCTATTTAGTACATCGCTTTATAATGAACAAAAAAGAAACTCATTTTTCTTCTGTTAGGAGTGAAGTAATCACCACCTACAGAACCAGCCTCATGAAGTTTGAAGGACTTGTAGATATTAATTTCCATCTAAATTCTATTTTTATGTAATGAATAATTCTATTTCTTTGTTATGAATAATTATGCACCAGACAGTAAGGCAGAACTACACTCACGTTTCACCATAGTATGTAGACCTAGTGACAGGCTTCTGTTGGACATTATTTGACCCGGTGAATAACCACAAAAATTTCAGAGATATTTATGTTAATCCCAATTACTTTGAACAATTCCGTTTCATGAGTAATTACAGTATAGTATTTTACATTTCTCTCAATTTACAAGTTGATTTACGTTTCCACTCTCACCTATGGTCACCAGCTGTGGGTGGTGACCAAAAAAATGAGATCGCGGATTTAAGCATCTGTAATGAGCTTCCTCCGCAGGGTGGCTGAGCACTTCCTCAGAGAAATAGTGATGAGCTCTGCCATTCCAGAGGAGCCCAAAGTAAAACCATTGCTCCTCCAGGTCTAGAGAAGCCAGATGGGGTGGTTCAGGTGTCTGGTTACGATGCCTCCCAAGCGCCTCGCTGGTGAGGTATTTTGGGCAGATCCCACAAGGAGGAAACCTTGAGGCAGACTCCGGACCTGCTGGAGAGACTATGTCTCACAGCTGGCTGGGGAACACCTCGGAATCCTCCCAGCTGAGCTTGAGAATACAACCGGGGTGAGTGAAGACTGGGTTGGCTGTCTGAAGCTGTTTCCCCCGTGACCCATTCCCGGATAAGCGGAAGACAACAGAACAAAACGGGAAATTACAGTATGTCATGGACAAATTCTGGACTAAATGTTGTAACCCAACAAAGACTTTAATGGGTCATAAAAAATGTGTTTTGGGTCACAAATGGTTATGATTTTGGCAAAGATGTCAAAGTTGTCCATTTTGACAAAGGATTTGGATGACATTAAGGCCAAATTCTTTTGGCAGGTGAAGAAGTGTTTGCTGGCAGGCAGATAGAGATAAAGTCAGAGAGGTCAGACTGAGATGATTCGGACACATCCAGAGGGGAGAGAGAGAGAATATTTCAATAGAGGGATGCTGAGACCAAAAAAGTGATGTGTGCATATGGTGAAGGTGGGCAGGAGGATACTTGGTGTTTTGATAGATGAATTAGAGAACAAGTTTAGGTTATGCAAACTAATTTGCTGCAGTGGTGGAAAAGGGAGAAGAGATAAAGAAGTTGGAAGATTTTAAGTACTTAGGATCAACAGTCCAGAGCAATGGAGAGTGCGGAAAAGAGGTGAAGATGCGTGTGCAAGTAGGCTGGAGAAAAGTATCAGGTGTGATGTGTGACAAAAGAGTTTCAGCTAAAATGAAAGGAAAAGTGTACAAAACCGTGGTGAGACCCGCCATGCTGTTTGGTCTAGAGACAGTGGCACTGAGAAAAAGACAGGAAACAGAGATGGAGGTAGCAGAGATGAAGATGCTGAGGATCTCTATGGGAGTGACCAGAATGTCAGAATGAGATGGTTTGGACCTGTGCAGAGAAGAGAGAGTACGTCGGCAGAAAGATGCTGGGTTTGGAACCACCAGGAAAGAGGCCTAGAGGAAGACCAAAGAGGAGGTTCATGGATACAGTGAAGGAAGACATGAAGATAGTTGGTGTGACCAAAGAGGATACAGCAGATAGGGTTAGATGGAAGAAACTGACTTGCTGTGGCGACCCCTGAAGGGAAGAGCCAAAAGGAGAAGATGAGAAGAGAATGTATTTGAAAGTTAAAAAAATTAAATGTTTCATCTTCCCACATCTCATTATTTTTCACCAGTGAAACTCCATCAGTGTAGAAGGATCTAGTTTCTATTATCATAGTTTTCGTGTGTAAGGCTGTAAACAGTTACATATAATTTCTGACAGCTTCAGAAAGGCAGAAGTCATTTTAATTGTCCTGTCACTTTCTCATCGGTTTTATTTCTCTATTTTTTTCTTCTGAACATTTTTAGAAATGATCAAACTGTCTTGCCACTGACAAACACCTTATTTTTTTTCACCTATCTGCAAGCTTTTTTCATTTTTCACTGTCTCGAGATGGAAATAAAATGAATATTTAATCGCTACAGATAGTCATATTAACATATTCTTTTACAAGAGGGAAGAAAGTTTCACTCTTAGAGATAGTTTTATGTGTTGACATACCTGCATGTCCATTTGACTATCTGTCTATCCTTGCCTTCGTCCTTCAAAAAGCACACATTTACGCAATTCTTAACTTTGTTTAACTTGTGTTTTTATTTCCAAGGACTAATTTGTCTCTAGCTGCACGGTGGAACAATGGCTAGCCAGGTGGCCTAACAGCAAGAAGGTCGGGGGTTGTTGGGACAAGGCTCGAATTGCTGGTCTTCCCATGTGCAGTACGTAAGTTACCCTAGTGTAATGAGGATTTTTGTCCGGGTACCCAGCTTTCTTCCCACCCTCCAAAAATATTAGCCACTGGGAAATTGCCCCTAGGTTTAAATAAATTATTGCATGTCTCTGTGGCCCCACAACAGACTGGCAACCTTGCCTCTTGCTGGGGTAGACACTACCCTGCCCTGCAACCCTGAAAGGGATAAGCAATTCGAAAGATGACTGAATGACTAAATTTATATCTTTTAGCTTGCGATAGATCTGTCACCATTTAGATATGGAACAGTAGATACTTCTGGTTTTGACATGAAACGGTGTGCAGGTGGTAGAAGGAGGAATCAATTGCAGGACAGAAAACATGGTTTATTTAAGTATGGTAGTCCAGTATTGATGTGAAAAGAAAAACAAAGTTTCAGTGGTATGGTAAGAGGTTATTGTCAGAATGTGTTCTTGGTCAGCCAGGTCTCCCTGGTTGGAAGGGATGGTTTGACCCAACATCGAAGTCCGGGGTGATTGCCCTTAAATAGATGGCAGGGTCCACAGATGTGTGGGATCAGGAATCAATCTCAGGTATCCCTAATCAGGGTGATGAGGAACATTCAGGGCTCCCTCTGGCAGCAAGTGAGGGGATCCTGACAAGTTTTTTACTGAATAACTATGTAGTCATAAACATTTTGTGAATTAACAAGTGATAATTATATTAAAAATGTTAGTTTTCAAACATTTATTAAGCTACACAAATTTCTTTTGTTTGTGAAGCGTTTATCTTTCAGTGTTCATCTTGAAAGAAGCTTTTGCTTATTAAAGTGTATAATGATGATAATGTGATGTACATATATTGGTAAAAAAAAAAAGATGCAAAAGGTGTGGACATGTCAGACCCAGAACATACAAAGAAGCCACGCAGCTTTTATTTTACAACCCACCACATTTACCCATTAAATCATTATCATTCAAGTTTAGATTTTTAAAAAAGAAATTAACTTTGATACAGTACACAACTACCACACCATACCAGCACAAAGAAGCTCTTCAAGTCTGAGGAAAACAGGATAAAAGCTGTCAGATGCTGAAACACATGAGTATGAAGACCTCTGGCCTCAGAGACAAATTGTGATGGATAAAATGGTCTTTAAGGGATTTTTGACACCAACTAAAACGGCTTTTCTCACCACGCAATAGAAGCATTTTAACACAATGGTTTTGATATATCTGCTCCTAAAGTGATGGTAAAATTTGTAGTGAATAAAAAAAAACTAATGTACCTCTGTGTGGTATTTATTTTGTTTTGTTTCATCTTCTGAACCGCTTATCCCTAAAAGGGTTGCAGCAGTGTGGGGTGGAGGGGTTTAGCCTATCTAGACTGATCTCAGGGTAGGGTACATCCTAAACAAGTCACCAGTCTGTTGCAGGGCTAAATACACAGAACCATCCACACACACACACTCATTCCTAGGGCCAATTTCATAGTGTCCAATCAACCTAACATGCATGTTTTTGGCAGATGAGAGAAAACCGGGGTACCGGTAGGTAGAAAACCCACGCATACACGGGGAGAATATGCAAACTCCACACAAAAAGGCCAGTGTGTCAAGTCTCATCTCACTCGGGACTCGAACCCAGGCCATCTTGCTGTGAGACTGTGTGGTATTTGATACATTGTAAACAATGAGAGTAAAGACGCAAACAAGCATGTTCTGGAGACTTTCAGCTACCAGTCTTTTTATTTATCATAATATTTTTAAAAGTTTTTATGTTCTTTTTATCAGATGTTACAAATAGTCTCAATACAAAAGTTACGCTAAAAGTTTTTCTTCTTCTAAAACTAAATCCGATTCTGTTCATTACTTTTACGGATGAAATTTCTTGGCGAAGTAGAAGTGTTGGAGGGATCCGGCACGGTGACCTCAGGATTGGATCTCTGCTTTTTGCAGATGATGTGGCCCTGTTGGCTTTTTCGGGCCGTGATCTCCATCGTGCTCGACCGATTCGCTACCGAGTGTGAAGCGGCCGAGATGGAAATCAGTGCCTCCAAATCTGAGACCATGGTCCTCGCCGGAAAAGGGTGGAATGCCCCCTGCAGGTCAGGGACAAGGTCCTGCCTCAAGTGGAGGAGTTTAAGTTTAAGGTCTTGTTCACAAATAGGGGGAGGATGGAGTGGGAGATTTACAGAAGGATTTGTGCGGCGTCCACCATAATCAGAACCCTGCATTGGTCTGTCGTGGTGAAGAAAAACCAGAGTGGAAAAGTCAAGTTCTCAATCTACCAGTTGATCTACATTCCTACCCTCACCCAGGGTCACCAGCTCTGAGTGACCCTAGGTGAGGGTGAGATCGCACTTACAAGCGGCCGAAATGAGCTCCCCCAACAGGGTGGCTGGGCTCTCACTCAGAGATAGAGTGAAGAGCTCTGCCATCTGGGGGGAGCTCGGAGTAGAGCATCTGGTTAGGATGCCTCCAGAACGCCTCACTGGTGATTTGTTTCGGGCTTGTCCCCCAGGAGGGGACCAATGACCTGCTGGAGAGACTATGTCTAACACCTCGGGATCCTCCCGGGTGAGCTGGAGGATGCAGCAAGGTTGAGAGAAGTCTGGGTTTCCTGTCTGAGGCTGTTGCCCCACGACCCAGCCCTGGATGAAGTGGGGCTGGGCCCAAACTAATGGATTAGTCGCATTTCATTAGTTCAGATTGGACTAATTCCAATTAATATTTAGAGACAGACAGAGAAAATTTGAGTGAACAAATTCAAATAAACCTTCACATTTATTTTAAACTAAGATCAGTCTTTTTTTTTTGACAAATTGGACAAACTTATCCACAGCATCATCTTTCACAGAAAGATTAAATTCTCATGTGAGCAGGATGAAAAATGAGAGGAAGCACAAGTTCTCTTCTTTGCAAACTACAACTTGTGATGACTCATGAAGAAAAGGTGGAAGCACCATGCTAACCAAGCAATATGTCACAGATGACTGAGTAGATGGGTTAATTTTAATTAATATTATAATGGGAAATTTACCTTTTGTGTGCAGGAATTCTGAAGATGGATGAGCTTAGAGACTTCTTAATCCAGCTCGGGTGGAGGACGGAACATTTCCCCAAACATTTGCTGCTACTCATGTAGTTTGTCTTACTTGGTTTTGCTCTTTCTGGGAGTTTAAATAAGATTTATGTAGTCTTGTGGTCAGTTTGTTTCATGATTGCTACTGCATAAACAACCCAAAACAGTATTGGCATCCACATAATTTATTTAAAATGGGATACATTTAGTGACTGTTGCACAATTCATGCAGTATTTGAAATAATATACATCACCTCTGTTTCTGGGGTTTGAATCCCGGGGCCTAATGGAACATAAATTTGTTCTTTATGGACTTACAATAAAATAAAAGAAAGTAAATATCAGACGTTGGTAAGTCACTGAGAGAAATGAAACTGCTTGTTAGTACAATGCTTAGGAGGTGAGAATAAGTGAAACGAAAACTGTGAGAGAGTAGTTAGAAGATCATTATCAGATAATTTTGGGTTATTTTTCAAAGAAAAGGTCCTGCATCGTGTCCTATTAGCCTTAATTGACCTCCAATGTGTTGGTCATTATTCTCTGGTTAACAGCTTTTGAAGATTATTGTGAGGAGCTCACTGATGGGAACTGATAAATACGTTCTACTCTGTTGAAAGTTTGATAACTTGGATTATATGTTGCCATGGCAGTGCAGTATTGTGCCTCAGTTGCCTTCTTCTTCTTCTCCTTTCGGCATTTCCCTTCAAGGGTTGCCACAGCAAGTCAGTTTCTTCCATCTAACCCTATCTGCTGCATCCTCTTTGGTCACACCAACTATCTTCAAGTCTTCCTTCACTGTATCCATGAACCTCCTCTTTGGTCTTCCTCTAGGCCTCTTTCCTGGTGGTTCCAAACCCAGCATCCTTTTGCCGATGTACTTGGTCTCTCTTCTCTGTACATGTCCAAACCATCTCAGTCTGGCCTCTCTGACTTTATCTCCAAAACCTCTAACATGTGCTGTTCCTCTGATATATTCATTTCTGATCCTGTCCATCCTGGTCACTCCCAGAGAGATCCTCAGCATCTTCATCTCTGCTACTTCCATCTCTGTTTCTTGTCTTTTTCTCAGTGCCACTGTCTCCAAACCAAACAGCATGGAGGGTCTCACCACGGTTTTGTACACGTTCCCTTTCATTCTAGCTGAAACTCTTCTGTCACACATCACACCTGATACTTGTCTCCACCCGTTCCAGCCTGCTTGAACACGCTTCTTCACCTCTTTTCCACACTCTCCATTGCTCTGGACTGTTGATCCTAAGCACTTAAAATCTTCCACCTTCTTTATTTCTTCTCGCTGTAACCTTACTTTTCCATTTGGGTCCCTCTCATTCACACACGTGTACTCTGTCTTACTCTGACTAATCTTCATTCCTCTTTTTTCTAGTGCAAACCTCCACCTCCATTGTGCCTCAGTTGCCTGAGCCCCCAAAACATCTTTCTTCACCACATCTTTGGATGATTGCTTGGATTGTGTCTGAAAGTATAACTTGTGTCTAAAAATATTTTTTTAACCTTTCGCTAACAGCCTTTTGTCCAAAAAGCTTCAAACTCTTTTGAGATGTTTGGAGTGTTTCAAAATCATACCGCAGTTGGGTAAAGGGTACAGAATTTTTAGCAAGTAGCAAGTAATTATTGCTGATTCGTTTGGTGTCCGCAGTTATTGGGATGCAGCATTGGTTCGTTGTGGGGAAGAGAGAGCTGAGCCAAAAAGCAAAACTTTTGACTTATATGTCAATTTACATATTCTGACATAACCAATGTTCAGCAGCTGTGGGTGGCAAGCCAAAGTGAGGGAAGTCTGGACCTTCTTGCTAAATTTGCTGTTCTCCTAACCTGACCTCATGTAGACACAGAAGATGAACAAACACATGGAGGGAAGTTGCTCTTTTGTTTTCACTCCTTCTCATTCAATTATATCACAAACAAATGGAAAAAGCCATCTATGCACTTGTTTCTTTTCATCTGTCCTACTTAGTTTTATTAAGCTCATGCTTTGCTGTTCATTTTACTCCTGCTAATTACTTGTTTTTTTGTTCCTGCTCAGCACATTGTGTAAGTTTTATGTAGTTGTTTGGCACGGGCTTTTTATTGTTAATTGCTCTTTTTGATCAGGTAGGAATTCACAGGAGTCCTCAACCAGAAACTTTGATATACAAAGAACTTTGAGGTTTGTTTAAACCCACACACTAGTTTTCAACCCTAAACACTAAAAAACAAATACTTATGGAAGAAATGGAGAAGATACAGAGCATCATTTGTCATAAGAGCAATGAAAAGTAAGCAGGAAGAGGATGTGCGTTTTAGGTAACTGTGTCAGGCCATTCATTATGATCTGTTCTGCACTTTATAATCTTGGACAAAGATCTCGGCTTCATACATCAGCCTTGTTACCTCATTTCTGCTTGTTTCTTGTGTCTCTGCTTAATGCTACCTTCTCATGTACTGAGTTTGGGTGCATTTTTTCACCTCATTAGGACATTATCTTGTAGACAGCAGTTTTTAAGGGAGTAAGACCCTGACGGCAGCCAGGCTCATGTCCTCATAAAGTCACATCATCTCTTGGATTCTGGTTTGGATAATGTGGAACATTTTAGAGAAGGTTAGGAATGAATAAGTCATTGTGAGGTTTAAGGATTTGGGTTACACCACATTCTGAATGGAAGTCTTAAAAAAAATTTGAAGCTCAAATAGATGTCTGAATAAATCGAAGTCCAAGCAGCACACCATTTGTCATGGATGAGCAAAGAAATGGGTGTTCCTAATGAACATCTTAATGAAGCATTACCATCGTGAACTTTTGGCTTTTGACGTTTCTCCTTGCTGTCTCCAATGGTTTAGGCATCATTCCTTATTAATTAGCCGGCCATTCGTTATGCCGACAAACAGTCTGTTACTCTAACACACACAGACATGCATGAATGCATAAGTGGGCACATGTTCATCCAGATGAAATGATGCATATGCAGAGTGCATGCAGAGTGTGCATGTGCACACTCACGTCCTCATTTTAATATCAGTGTCAGAAGTTTATTAATTTTTCATATGAACACAAAAGCAGTAAGCTGGTGAACGGTGCGTCTCACACCGAGTCAGGCTCCTTGTCAAATGCTGGCAGACAAACACACATAAAGAGTTGCAAACTGAGAATGCATCGACGGAGGAATAGACACAAACAACACCACAAGAAGAAAAAAAAAACTTAGGACGGGGAATAGATGAAAGCTGACAAAGCTGCTGATTGTGCCATCAATCACTTCCAGCTTATGGTTTACTCTTCGAAGTGGACATTCAGGGAGGGTTACTCTTGGCTTCCACAACTCTGTTTTGAAACAGTTATTAAACTTTAGGATACTTAAATAACTTGAGCTTGCGATAAAAAATTCCCGTCAGCATTTCTGTATTTTATTTCCCTGCAGCTCAAAACCATCTGTTCATTTAAAACAAACTGTGTATCCTCACAAAAACTGTCATTTTGATACCATCCACCATCCATCCTTCAATCCTTCCATCTTTCACGGATTCAATTCAATTTTGTTTGACTAGATCTTTATCACAAAAAATCTTTCAACATAGATTTCACACACAGTTACTCAAACAGAAACAGATACAGTTAGCTTCACAATTTATGCAGATTAATTATGACCAGTCGTGTCTAAAATAAATAGAGTGAGGACATCTGTGGCCTCACACCCAGCTTTAGAAAAATTCTGTTACAAACTGGTTATGGGAAAAAGGGGAAATCTCATAAAAACTCAGATGCAGAAGATAATTTTTGACAGGATGAACAGGGAGGGTGTACTGTATGTAGGACAGGGAATTACAGATTGAGTAATGAAAATCTACGATAAAGTAGCATAGGTTTGAAAGTTGTAACAGATGGGCTTCATCTAGATTAGTCATTGGGATAAAGTAAGGATTCAGAATCCATATAAAATTAAAGTAACAGCCCATTTGAAATGAGCTTAGGTACAGACATGGTGCTACAGGGTGCATCCTCAAGAAACCAGGGATAGGAGAGAGTCAAGATTGGTGGATATCAATGACGTAATTAAAAGTGTGGAACGTAAGCAAATAAGCAAATAATAATAATATTATAATAATAAATAATAATAATAAGCAAATAATCTCGACAAAACAACAGCAGATAAAAATGGACAAAGGCTCAGTGCATCATACTTCTCCCACCTTCGGAGTGTAACAACTAACAGTATGATAACGAAGTGGACTTGTCCCTCCTTGGTCTCTTCTTCCAGTTTGCCCATTAAGTGTTCCAACCCACCCTTCAGAGGAAACTCATTTGAGGCACTCGTATCTCTAATCTGTTCTTTCTAAATCCAGAGCTTCCATTTTTTTTTCTTCAGCACAAGACTCCTGAAAAGTCTTTGTGATTTCAGAACCCAAAGTCTGTCTTCAGAAGTTTTTCCCAACTCTCACAATTCCTCCCTCCTCCACAGCTTTACCCAGGTATATACAGGGTATGACTATGTTTCTGACCAATAGAAAGCCCAAATATTTTGCTCTCATCAAGTCATCATGATGGATCATCATTGGCTTCATTCATTATTGGATCATTATCAGTTATTGGCTCATTGAGTCATAGTGGGTGATGCATCTGTTCCTTTGTCATTTTTCAACAGCGTTTCACAAAACAAGAATAAAGCAGATTAGAATTGAATATATCCCTAGATTTATAGTTTGAGCAGACTTGTCTGTGGATGAAAGGGACTCTGAAAACTTTAGTAGACCCGATGAATACAAATGCTCGCTACGATTGTGCTTTCAGAACCTAAATAAAGCCGGAGACTGCTGGAATAAATTCATGCAGGCAGACCTGCTTCCTGTCCTGGAAGGTTTCCAAATTAATTTCCTCCCCGTTCATTTACATCTTCACAGGATGAAGTAAGGTTCTGCATTATACAAAATTGTAAAGCACTAAGTCACAGCAGAGCAGGAAAATAAATTTGGATGGCTGGTTTTTATGCCGCTATGGCCATTGTTCACTTAAAGTTTCATAGCGTCAGCAAACAAGTATAAGTTCTAGTGATTTGTTATTTGTTAAAAAATATTCACCACTCCAGGCCATCTTACACTAACCTGGTTATACTGTTAAGGAGAGAAAACAGGACGTGTCTGTCGGGATTCCTCACCTGCTGCCAGATGGAGCCCTGAAAGGTCCTCATCGTCCTGATTGGGTGACACCTGTGATGATTACTGATTCCCAACATCTGTGCACCCTGCCATCTATTTAAGGGGAATCACCTTGGATCTTACCATCCCTTCCAGCCAGGTCAACCTGGTTGCCTGAGCATGTTTTGAACTTTTGAAACCTGAGTTAACACTGTGCTTCTTGCTTTACAGACTTCCTGATTTGAGTTAATAAACCTTGTTTGAAGTCCTGCAATTGGGTCCTCCTCCTTCCACCATCCTCAATACCCTGACAGTGTCCCCTGAAGCAGTGAAAATACTTGGTCCAACTCAAGCACTGTCTACAAAAGATGATCATGGCCCAATGAAGCCAACAAGGCCACATCTTTCGCAAAAAGCAGAGATCCGATCCACCAAACCAAATCCCTCCAATGCCTCAGCTCTTTGCCTCTTTGTTAATAAAAAACTGATATCAATAATGTTTGATATAATGGAACAGTAAAAATATAGACACTCTACACATTAGAAAAACTTGGGAATTGTAAAAAATAGTGCCCTTTACTATTTGGTTGGTATTATTCCATTATGCAAACCAAGGCATTCTACTATACAGTTCACTACATCAGTATGTTGTGCACTGTTTGCCAGTTTATCAGTTAAGTTGGTTTGCCAAAGATGACGGACTTAAAAAAGTCCATTTGTCTGACTTCTGAAATATTCAAATCCCTGAGAGTTTCTTTCTCTATATCCATGCTTGCGTAGTAGACACTGAATGATTCAAAAAGTGGTAGCTAGAGTTTATTTTCACAAGTGTATAGTGAGGAAAAACAACCTCAAAAGCACATCAGAAATCTAAAACACTTTCTTTCTGAGTACACAGACAAATTAATCGACCAGGCACTGTTTGTACCTAATTTTTATTTTTGCAAGGCCCAGTCGGATCGAAATGCTATGTGAAGTCTAATTTTTGTTTATCCAAAAGAATGTGTCTATTTTCAAAATGTTGTACGTGTTTAATGCCGATGCCTACATCAGTTTGAAGCCCAAACTCTTTGCCTACAGAATGGTTAACGTACAAAACACTCTTTTTTTCTTCGGTTCCCTCAATCAGATCCCAAATTTTTCCTGCTCAGTATCCTCTGTCGTCTGATGACATCTGGCAGTCTCGTCACCAATGAAAACATCCCAAACAAACTTCTTAGCTATGTGCTCTTCCCCCATGTTGGAATTAGGTACATTCCTCTTCGTCGACAGCAGTCTCACCAACAACTTTCGGAGGAATCAAGAACACTAAACTTTTCCACAACACTTCTTGTGGAAGTGTTCTTCTTTCTGCATTTCCCTTCAGAAAGCAAGTCAGTTTCTTCCATCTAACCCTATCTGGTGTGTCCCCTTCGGTCACACCAACTATCTTCATGTCTTCCTTCACTGTATTCATGAACCTCCTCTTTGGTCTTCCTCTAGGCCTCTTTCCTGGTGGTTCCAAATCCAGCATCCTTCTACTGATGTACTCTCTCTCTCTCCTCTGCACTTGTCCAAACCATCTCAGTCTGGCCTCTAAGACTTTTTTTTCCAAAACCTCCAATATGTGCAGTTCCCCTGATGTACTCATTTCTAAACCTGTCCATCCTGGTCACTCCTAGAGAGATCCTCAGCATACTACCTCCTACTCATAATACCTCCATTCTACCTCCATGTCTGTTTCCTGTCTTTTTCTCAGTATTACAACAGTTCCACAGCACTAAGCTTTTATATTTGTTCGTTTCTTGTTCTTTCTTTTTATGAAACACACAAACTTTTTCTTAAAAGCTCTTTCTTGGAATCCTTTCTCATTATTTTTGTTTACCGCTGCTTCAAACGTCACAAATCAACTCAGATGAAAGCAGCTGCTGCATAATTAAATGTTATTTAAATTGTAGTCTAAAGGTGTAAGTTTTGTGTCACGTCTGCTGCTTTGTGTTGCCAAACTTTGATTTTCTGTCACTTTGACTCAAAGAATAAAAACTTATTTACTTTATTTTGCTTGGCTTCAATTAAAAAGAGAAAGATCATAAGCACAACAAATAACAAATAAGAAAATATGGAGCCCTTTTATTCAGAAGAAAGCTTCCAATTCAAAGAGATAATTTCCCAAAAAGCAAAGCAATATTTTGCTCTCCTTCTGCCCCCTGCTGCTTCTAACTGAGCTGAGATCTGATCTGAACATGCCCTCTCTCTCAGAAGCATCTGAGTCTTTGGCAGAGACCAGAGGAGCGGAAAGATGGTCAACGCTGAGAAAGACAAAATTATCCAGTTCAGCTGTGCCTGGTTAATAATTGCTTTGTATGCAAATCAGCTGGAGCAAAAAGTTTCCGGGCCTGTCAGATAAGCTCCCACGGCAACATCTCACTAGTTATATAACAGCTTTTAAAGTGGATCAATATATATTTTATATGACCAAAAAAAAGGTTTCTGGGACATCATAAGTAGGCAAATGTGTGCTTACAGAAATGAGATGTTTATCTTTTTAGAATAAAATATGAATTGCAACTCAGACTCAGATAAAAAATATGCCGTTATATCCGAGATCTGAAACAAAACATTTGTTTTTTTAAGCTCTTTGTGGTTCGTGAAACATTTAAATTGTTAAAACTTTTTATTTCTAATGTTGAGAAGGTTTAAGTTTTCAAAATAAACTTGTCTGGTAAACTATTACATAGAACCAACCGTGGTCTAGTTTTAACATGGATGTTTATCCGACGCTGGAGAGGTGGAGGTTTGCACTAGAAAGAAGAGGAATAAAGATTAGTCAGAGCAAGACAGAGTACATGTGTGTGAATGAAAGGGATCCAAATAGAAAAGTAAGATTGCAGGGAGAAGAGATAAAGAAGGTGAAAGATTTAAAGAATCAACAGTCCAGAGTGTGGACAAGAAGTGAAGAAGCGTTTGCAGGCAGGCTAAAATGGGTGGAGAAAAGTATCAGGTGTGATGTGTGATAGAAGAGTTTAAAAAATTAAAGGAATAGCGTACAAAACCGTGGTGAGACCGGCCATGCTGTTTGGTCTAGAAACAGTGGCACTGACAAAAAGACAGGAAACAGAGATGGAGGTAGCAGAGATAACGGTGCTGAGGATCACTCTGGGAGTGACCAGGATGGACAGGATCAAAAATGAGTATATCAGAGAAACAGCACATGTTAGAGGTTTTGAAGATAAAGTCAGAGAGGCCAGGCTGAGAGGGTTTGGACATGTGCAAAGGAGAGAGAGATGCTCAGAAGAAGGATGCTGGGTTTGGAACCACCAGGAAAGAGGACTAGAGGAAGACCAAAGAGGAGGTTCATGGATACAGTGAAGGAAGACATGAAGATAGTTGGTGTGACTAAACAAGATGCAGCAGATAGGGTTAGATGGAAGAAACTGACTTGCTGTGGCGACCCCTGAAAGTAAATGCTGAAAGAAGAAGATTGTTAACAAGTCACCTGCCCAATGTGTTTAGTCCACGTGTCATTATGTATTAGAAAACCTACAAAAGATGTTGAATCAAGCTTTGTCAGGACGTCAGAGAGCTGAGATTGTTTCTGATCCCTTTACGCATTGTTTTATGCTTATAAAGCTTTTAAAATGTCTTTTTAATTTCTGTTTTATATCAGGCTCAAACTTTACTAACCTGAACAAGCTGCAGTCAGACATTCCAAACCATCATAAAAGTGAAACGTTATCATTCACAGCCTAGTTTTCAATCAGCGTTATAAGAAGGTAAACCAAAAGCCAATCACTATCCAAAGTGCATTAATAGCTTTTTTTTCTTCTTCTTTCCCATTTTAAATTGATAAAGTGTGACACTTCGGCACTGATCGATGGAAACAGCAAGTTGTTGCTCTTTATGGTAATTTCCCTCTGGATTTAAGTTTTCTTTTTTATTTATTGAACACAATAAACTGCTCTAGTTGGGATGATTAGGGACCAAAAGAACAAGATTGGTAAAACAAATAGCCATTGTGAGTTTCCCACAATTTCGTTTGAGATTGGTTGAGAATCTCTGACATGAGGGTAGAGAAGTTGGGGCCGAGGGAAGCCAGATTTAGCAACAGTAGAATTGCCATGATAGACACTATTCTTTCTGAGGTTGTTTCCGTTCCGTCGTCTACCACTTATCCGCGGCCGGGCCGCGGGGGCAACAGTCTCTGATGGGAAGCCCAAGCTTCTCTCAGCCCAGCTGCATCCTCCTGCTCACCCAGGAGGATCTCGAGTTGTTCCCCGGCCAACTGTGAGACATAGTTTATCCAGTGGGTCCGGGCGCTACCTCTTGACCTCCTTCTGGTATGACATGCCTGAAACACCTCACCAGCGAGGCGCTCGGGAGGCATCCTGCCCAGATGTCCGAACCACCCCATCTGGCTTCTCTCGACCTGGAGGAGGAGCGGCTCGACACCGAGCTTGTCCCAGATGGCAAACTCCTCACCCGATCTCTGAGTGAGAGCCCAGTCACCCTGCGGAGAAAGCTCATTTCGGGCGCTTGTATCCGCGATCTGATTCGGTCACTAACCACAGCTGGTGACCATAGGTGAAGATAGGATCGTAGATCCATTACTGGGGCCCATTATTTATAATTCAATTATACAGTAATTAAATTTGACACGAAATCGAACAATATTAAACAAAAGGAACTTCAAATAAATGACGTAAACAAGACAAGAATAAAAAAAAACAGAAAAACACTCAGAGTGCGCAGACTTCCGGCAAGGTCTGTGGAAAAAGGTCGCAAAATGGAGAAAAAAACGAGTATATGACCTCCTGATAATGTTCACACAAGCTGAAGTGACTAACGTATGTCTTGCAGCTAGCCTCGGAAAGCCATGGGATTCTCCCAGATGAGCTGGAAAATGTGACTATGGTGGGCTTCCTTGCTAAAACTGCTGCCCCCACAACATGACCTTGAATAAAAACAGAGAAAAGAGCATAGAATGTGAAAGGGAAGCATATTGACAGCATGGCCGAAAAAAAAATAATACACACACGGCCGCACTTATTGAATTCCTTTAAGTCGAAATACAAAAAGAGCGAGTCTCACGTCATCGGGCCTTGGCGTCCCCATACTGGCAGAGATGCAGCAAGGATTTGTCAGCAGAAGGATGAGACGCTGTTCATTTTCAAGAAACATTTCCAAAACTATTTACGAGAGCTGTTTCTACATGAAAAAACAATCAGACCAGAAATAATGATGTAGTAATGAGGTAGTTATTTGTTTAAAACATGTGTTCTGTTCTGTTCTGTTCCGTTATCTTCCGCTTATCCAGGGCCGGGTCATAGGGGCAACAGCCTCAGACGGGAAGCCCAGGCTTCTCTCTCCCCAGCTGTATCCTCCAGCTCACCTGGAAGGATCCTTAGTCATTCCCCAGCCAGCTGTGAGATATAGTCTTTCCAGCGGATCCAGGGTCTGCCTCCTGGTCTCCTCCTGGTGGGACGTGCCCGAAACACCTCACCAGTGAGGCGCTCGGGGAGCACACTGACCAGATACCCGAACCACCCCATCTGGCTTCTCTTAACCTGGAGGAGGAGTGGCTCGACACCGAGTTCCTCCCGGATGTCAGCCAATCTCTGAGTGAGAGCCCAGCCACCCTGCGGAGGATGCTCATTTGGGCCGCTTGTTTCCGCGATCTCATTCTTTCGGTCACCTCCCACAGCTGGTGACCATAGGTGAGGGTAGGAACATAGATCGACTTGTAAATCAAGCGCTTTGCTTTTCGGCTCAGCTCTTTCTTTACCACGACGGACCGATGCAACTTCCTACTTATTGCTGACGCTGCACCAATCAACCTGTCAATCTCCTGCTCCATCTTTCCCCCACTCATGAACAAGACCCCGAGATACTTAAACTCCTTAATCTAAAAAGCAACGAATGCTTTTTCATACAAATTTTTCCTTTTGTAATGAAATGTATTAAAAATCCATTCAGTTATTTTATGTAAAAACAAAGAAAACCATCCGGTGATGGTTACCTTCTCTTTTATTGTATCTTTTACACACCAGAGAGCTAATTATCTGGTTCTTTTGTCCGTTTAATTCTTCGGAAACACTTCAGCAAAAATGTACTTGAGAAACCAAGGACTTCCCCAAACTGAAGTTCTCTCCTGTCATTTAATCTTTTCTGTGCAATTACACAGATCGATGGGAAAACGAAAAGAAGGACGCAAAGATAAAGCAATCTGAAAACAGACATGAAGATTCAATTTGTGAAAGAAAAAGGAGAAACATGCAGATTCTAAACACCAAAAATAACCCTGTAACAAGCTGTTTGACAAGTTGTTCTGGTGGTTGCGAAGGATGTCAGAGTCTATTCCGGCTGATTCAAGGTAAGAGGTAGGTTTCACCCCACACAGGTCACCAGTCTGTCACAAGGTGCCTTTTAACATTTTGGCTTAAACTTTATTTTTGAATTTGTGAAAAGATTAGTTGAACTAACTTAAATGGATCCAGTTGGAGAATAAGCATGTTATAGAAGAGGTATTAAAATCCGACTAAATTTGGTTATGTAATCTAGAAATAAGGGAACTAAACATCTTCTACAAGTTTTCATAGAAAGTTAACTTTAGAAACAGAAATTGCGACAAAAAGAAATCCCCAATTCAAAGAGTGCTTTGATATTAACCGGAAAAGATGGGATAAAAAAAGTAATTGAAGTGTATAAATGGTGCTATTTTACAGCAGCAATGCAAACAAAGACAAACCTTAAATGGTGGTCTGCAGTTTTTTTTTGAGAAGTTTAGTCTTACAGTGTTGGACATCTCTACATCGTGCACACATGGTTCTAATGTTCCCACCTTCTGAAAATAGACACCAGCATAAGGAAACATTTTACAGAGTTGAGCAGAAAAATTCAAAACAGATTTAGCAGGATTTAGCGGCCATTTGTTGAAAATATTCCATGTACGTTGTGATTATATACAGCACAGAGACGACGACCTTTATTCTTTTACTTACTGTATTTCAAACTTCTCTTTTTAAATTCTGGTTTCAATCCAATTTTTTTGATCTACTTCAACCTCATGAGGGATAAGCGGTTCGGAAGCTGTTCTACCACCATTGGTGCTGTTGTGGCAGCTTGTTACGGTGTGATGCAGCGCACAAATTTTCCTGGTCAGGGATCAATATAGTATACAAAAAAAGTTACAACAGGAAAACCTAAATGTTTAAACAAATATGTTCTCCATTCAGATAAGGACCTCAGAGATCACAGATAATGATGACCGAGAAAAACCCAACAGAATGTGATGAGTAATCTTCTAAAAAAAAATCTGAGCTATTTTGAGAGGAAGAGATTCCTTAGAAACTGTCTGCTAACTCAGCTTCAATGTCCTCTAAATTTCGGAAACAAAAAAGTGTTACACTTGTAAAAAACATATTTGATAATGAGCAGTATATGTTAAACATTTGAGGTTTTGATGAAGAGTGATATAATAATACAGAGTAAAGACAGAAAAAGTAGAATACTGAGTCTTTTATTTTGCAGGATAATTAGTTTTCATTCTCTCAGCGTTTACCTAATTCTCTGCGTTGTTGTCCTAAAGTAATAAAACTAGTCGAAGCTCATTGCTTTTTTTTTTCCTTCCATTCAGGATTTTTTTAATTCTATGTTCGTCTTCTTGCATCATACATCCATCCACAACACTGTCTCCACTAAAACACAAACATACACAACAATTCTTGTAAATTTACACATGCAGACACACAAAATGCTGACATGCCATGACACAAAAAAAAGTCACACCTTTGCTTCTCTGAGTCACTCACACACATAAACACACATGCACAGCTGTGAACACCCATGCTGTCACCATCCATTAGAGTAAGACAGGTGACAGCAGGCAGAGGTGGCACACTGCGACAGGAATGACTCCTTCTTTAATCACACAAGACTCACAAACACACACACACACCTTTCTGCAGCAATAAAACAGATAGAAAAGCGTGGGAAGAGATGTAGAAAGGAAAACACGGGCAGAAGGAAAGCTGGAGGACAACAAGAGGAGAGGTGAGGAAATGACAGAAGGGAAGTTACAAATGAGAAGACAAAGGTGAAAAACAATGGAAGACAAGGAAATCTCATCCTGTCGGAGGAATGAAAACAGTTGTGGAAAAGTAACTTACTGCAGTTATTGGTCTTTTGCGACTTGTATCATCAGTACTTTGGAAAGGCGTAATCAGATTGTAAGGGTCTTAAAAACTGAGTTGTACTGATGGATACAAATTCTTTTACTCCGTGACCAGCAATCAGCATCTGGATCAGATAATAATGAGATTGTTTTCATTTGTGAGGTCTATTTATTAAAAATCTAAAAGATTATCTGGGCAGGATCTGTTATCTCTATGGAGCACATAGTCTACATCAGCAGCATGCATGTACTGTGCCATACTGTTTACTGTCTGCTATGTTCCTTACTCCCAATCAATATGAGAGTTTTGGTAACATTGGTTTCTGTTCTACATCGTTCTACATCAAAGTCTTGTTTTCATCTTTTTTCCAGATGATTCAGCAGGTTGTTTGTGACTCCTGGTTTTGTCGCAACATCTTATTGCATTTTAGCACCCTTCTCCTTCTCACACCCCCTTTGTATACCTGTTTTCAGCTTAAAGAATCAACTTCGAATCTCTTTTTTTTTTTTTTTTTTTTTATAAATGAGCTTCAATGACACTGCTTTTTATTCCCTGAAAAAAAAAACACAGAAATATTGTAAAAGACAAAAAAAAAATCCAACATATTTGTTGATTCAAATAAAAAGTGCTATTACAATGCAGTAATGCGAAATGTATTGACAAAAATGTCTGGATTGAAGGTTAGAAAACACATTTAAACGTTTTTTTTACTCTTTATTTTGTATTGTGGCAAACTTGTCAACAGTCTGTCCTATGATGTGCTTGACATTTCTCACAGTAAGCATGTTTAAAGTTGTTGTCAAATTTTCTATGATGGGAAATGATCCAGGCCATTCTTTCTCACACCAGGGGGCATCTCCGTGGTTTTCCCTTTCTGAGAAAGGGCTGGTGCCGCTTCTGGAAAAGATTATCATCATCACTGGATTTTCCCCAGTAGGGGCTTATTTATCCTCATCATTCATGGTTGCTGCATATCAACGGAATAAGCGGTCATAAACATTTTCAAAGCATCTTTACTGCTGATTTTTTTTGTCATATAAAAACATATTTGCACATTAAAAACATATTGTGATTTTCACTGAAAGCAGTAACGGTAAAGTGGCAACCCTGATCTAGTCACTAATCATCATGGTATGAGTAGCAAATCTAGTTTTTGTGTTT
Source organism: Neostethus bicornis (assembly GCA_902685375.1). Lineage (NCBI taxonomy): Eukaryota > Metazoa > Chordata > Actinopteri > Atheriniformes > Phallostethidae > Neostethus > Neostethus bicornis. The sequence goes on along the minus strand of CACRXE010000076.1, from coordinate 2,924,926 downwards.
CCCTGAATCTACCAAATTATGTCATTTGAAAATAAAACAGACTATTTTGTATGTTGTTTAAAATGTGTAGAAACAATCAAATGAAAATGGACTGTTTCAGTGTTTGCCATATTCATGCTGTATCATTTTTTTACCAAGGTGCCACTAAAAAAAATTATTTTAAATTTTCAAGTATTTCTTCATAGCATCAACACTTTAACTGTTTCCAACAGCAATTCAATAGGAATCATATGTATGTTTTTTTTTTGAGCACAAGAGAAGATTAGAAGTGTGGCTGTCCAGGTTTCAGGTCTTTGCAGGTAGTTTTGCTGTTATTTAGATTTCCTTCTGGTTTTCATTTGAAATAATCACCTTTCAAATTAGGTGAGAAATTTTAAAGGTTTTAATTTGAAATACTCACCTTCCTATCATTCCAGGTATCTCCTCATTGTGTTCTCTCTTCGTTCTGATGATTGAGGGATTCCTTCCTAATGTGTCTCATGTGTGTCTCATTGTCTCTCCCTCCTGTTTGTACGTAATGTGCATCTTGTCCTTCAATCATTGCCAGGTTGTCTTGTGTCAAACATTTACCTACAGGTAGCCCGAGTCTAGAGTATTTGAACTGCTCAAGTTACCTGGCTCTTGGATATATTTGAGTTTGTTTCAAGAATAAATCTGTTTTTTTAAAACAAATTAAAACTGCCTACTGTCTTGCGATTGTGTCCGCAACCTCAAATATCATGACAGTGGGAGCTGGACCAAAAAGCAACACATGCCAGGAGAAGTGACAAAGAATACACAGAGGACTCAGACACTGGACAGTTTTCTCATGAAGATAATGGTTCACAGTTTTCCTCTTTCCCTCTGTAAGATGATGTTTGCATCGCAAGGTTTTAACTCTTTATGACCGCTTCTCCAATTCCGTTTTAGAATTGGAGCAACTATCCGACTTGGTCTGTTCACAATTATTGACCAACTGCATCTGGGTGAGAGCACACACGTACAGAGAAAGACATTACTTACAAACAGTCAAAGTAGATTCATTATAAGCACTAAAAAGAGAGATGTTAAAGGAAACACTCACATAAGTGCAGACCACATTGACAGAGTGTGGGTTCAACATTCACTCAACAAAGCTGATTCCCATGCGCGACTATTTAGCTTCATCACAATCCTCCATTGGCTCTCATCCTATGTCACGCTGGAACTCCAATATTCACCTTGTATTGCAACGGGCTGCCAAATGCCTTCCCTGCTCCAACCTGTGCCCCTGTTTCCCCGCAACACTTACAGGCACAGTGCCTGACCTGCTTCTGCTGATCCCAGCACAGTGCACACCCGTTAAACCCTTTGTGTGCCTGCAGTCTGACCGGTCGTTCTTCTACTCCTCTACTCCATTTACATCTAGGATGTGGGCTGATTTCTGCTGGCTTCATATTTGTACCACTTGTGACAGGCTGACGGAGAAAACGTGTTAAAAACACCATCACCTGAAAAGAAGTATCTAAAAAAATACACTGAGACACAATCTTTTAAAATAAACTTTTGAAGCATACAAGAAAGCCAATTACACTTTAAGGGCAGAACTTTTCCCCCCGATACTTTAAAAAATAAGCAACATAAATTAATGAGTCTGGCTCTTCTCTGGCATTTTTTATGTTGAACGCACCACATTTGCTGTTATAATTTTTCTGTAACAAAAACCCTTTTTTTATCATTCCAAAAAAAAACCCCAAAACAATCAAAAGCTTCAAGAAAATCCAAGTGATTGCTCTATTTGTGCTGGGAACCATCAACAAAATGTGCACATATAATCCACTGTAACCGCAAATAACAAGAACACGAGTTGAATTATCTGCTGGCACACAACCCATTGCCCTCTGACACATGTACTGAGACTGTCAATGAAAATGTCATCCTGCTCAGAGTGTGTAAGTCTCACAACAAAGGTGGCAGAACTCTGTCAAAACCACTCTTCAGCAGGTCAGACACTTTGCACAAAGAAGCGAGCAGAATGACATGCAGGCTCGATCTATACAAGCAGGGTGATAAGCAAGCAGGTAGTCCACTAAAAAATTCACTCACTTTTTTTCTTTGCAAACATTTACTTGGAATACCAGCAGCCATTTTTTGACTACAGAAAAAGAAGTTTATAGTTCTTTATTTGTCAAAACACCATCACAAAATCACAAACTTTGCACTTTAGAATTTTATAGAGTTTTTAAAACTTACATTGAACATCGCCTCATTCAGATATGAACATTTTAGGGAGTTTTTGCAGAGACATGTCTTGAGTGTTTGCACCATTAACATTCTTCTTCTTCTTTCGGCATTTCCCTTCAGGGGTCGCCACAGCAAGTCTGTTTCTTCCATCTAACCCTACCTGCTGCATCTTCTTCAGTCATACCAACTGTCTTCCCTCACTATATCCATGAACCTCCTCTTTGGTCTTCCTCTAAGCCTCTTTCCTGGTGGTTCCAAACCCAGCATCCTTCTTCCGATGTACTCTCTCTCCTCTGCACATGTCCAAACCATCTCAGTCTGGCCTCTTTGACTTTATCTCCAAAAGCTCTAACATGTGCTGTTCCTCTGATATATTCATTTCTAATCCTGTCCCTCCTGGTCACTCCAAGAGAGATCCTCATCATCTTCATCTCTGTTTCCTGTCTTTTTTCTTCAGTGCCATGGTCTCAAGACCAAACAGCATGGCCGGTCTCACCACAGTTTTGTACACTTTCTTTTTCATTCTAGCTGAAACTCTTCTATCACACATCACACCTGATATTTTACTCCACCCATTCCAGCCTGCATGCACACACTTCTTCACCTCTTTTCCACACTCTCCATTGCTCTGGACTGTTGATCCTAAGTACTTAAAATCTTCCACCTTCTTTATCTCTTCTCCCTGTAACTTCATTTTTCCATTTGGATCCCTCTCATTCACACACATGTACTCTGTTTACTCTGACTAATCTTCATTCCTCTTCTTTCTAGTGCAAACCTCCACTTCTCCAGCTTTTCCTCCACCTCTCCCCTCCTCTCACTACAGATCACAATGTCATCTGCAAACATCAATTTGAAATCCATTAACACTGGTCAGTAGCTTCAGTTTTAAATGTGCCTAAACTTTGAATTGTAAGTACATTGGATGACTAGCCCGGCTGCCGCCACTTAATCCTGCCGTTTAATTTCATTTTACTTTGTCGGAAATTGCACGCATTAGCTTACAAATACAACATATGACATTGTGACATATACACAAGCGTCCATCCGGGTTATGGATGTAGCTTGGCGACTAATAAAGAGGTGGTCCATGCTTTACAGCCCATGTTGGCCACAATTCCCAAAATTGAGCATTTTAAAGACAGTACTCAGAGAATTTTTAAAGAAGTGGTTGCAGCAGCGCTGCCAGATTAGAAAAGACCGATTGGTAAATTTATAGAAGTATGCAATCACAGTAGAATGAGCAAACCTCGATCCTGCAAGGTCACTCTGTTTCCATGGAGTAAAAAAACGGTTTGATTCTGTGTAAACGTGGGTTTTCTCAGGGCACTCTGGTTTTCCCCCACCCTCCAAAAACACGTGTGTCAGGTTGATTGGCTAGTTTTCAGGCGGCAAATCGCCAAATTGCCCCCTGGAGTGAGTGTGTGTGAATGATTGTATGTGTGTGGCCCCGCGACACCTTGCAACCTGATCAGGGTGTACCCTGCCTCTCACCTTAAATTCAGCCAGAATAGGCTATGGCACTTCCTCGACCCTTTTAGCCAATAAGCTGTTCAGAAGAGAAGTGTCACTCTCCATCCTAACATGGTTATTGAAATTGATCAGTGAACTTGCCACCATGTTAAAAGTGACCAATGTCCATTTTTGTTTTTTAAAAGTCAAGTATAGCGCTTGATGGAGGAGATATTACGTACCAAATAAGAACAGCCAGGAGAAAACAACTTTGGTAAGCAATGGTTGGTCATGCCTGTTAAAACGTTCATGCTTTAACATTCCTCTTCAGAATTTCTATCTGCTTCACTCTCTGGACTGAGGCAATCAGCTTCAAACAGCCAACAAAATTTAAAATATTTTTCACTTTCAAGATCTGCCTCACTTTCACATTTCTTCCAATTTCAGTTTTACTCTGCCAATTTCAGTTTGTGAAAAGAAATGGTTAATGTGTTCAATATTCTGAATTTGGTGAATTCCCAAAAGTTTAAACGTGTGATGACTAGGTGGAAATGGTCCCATGGAGACCTTGTTGGGAATGGTTTCTGATGGCTGGTTGAAAATGGTCTTTGATGACCTCAGTCAGACTTGTCCATGATTACTGGGCGGAAATTTCTCTCAAATGACTGAAGTGGAAATTGCTCCTGATTGTTGTGTATCCGGTGATGCTGTGGACTCTGGATGTAATGTCCCCATTAGTGATGAAAGCGGGAAGACGAGCTGATGGTTTTCTCTATGGTGCCTAAATTCTCTGAAGAATCTTTCTGTCTCCAACAGTGCACAGGGAATGCCACACTGTCGGCTGATATCCTCAGTTTAGCCTCCATCAGCACAAATCAGTCCAGATGAGTGAATATTTTAGAAGTATATGTGAAACTAGGCCAATCGCTCCTTTCATTGACAATAAACAACATTTACTTAAAATATTAACAACATCCAAATCGAACATGGAGAAAGATTATTTTTGTAATTGAAAAAAAAAAACATCTTAGGAGGAAGTGACCATCTCCCAACATAACAGCAGGTGGTTGTCGCCCCCTGAGCTGTCTGTCCGGTGTAAATGTGGAACACAGCACTCTCTTCCCACTCTTCCTGTTACCCATCGCTGCTATGGAGGAGGCCAACATGTCGACACCTTGCTGAGAAACTTCTCAGACCTTTTCCTCTTCTTTTCTTAGGACAAATACTGTTATCATTTTTAAATTATAAAGTACATTTTTTTCAGATTATTCACTTATACCAAGTCTTTAAGGGTTTTGCTACCAATGGCAGAGATCTTCAGCCTCTTTGCTGAGGAAACATATTTCGTGCACCTTTGTTTGAAATCTTGTCTTTTTGGTTGCCACCCCAAAGCTGATGATACAGGTAGAAATGTAGATCAAAAGGTAACACAAGAAAATAACATCCACTCATCAATCTTCTATACCCATTTTCTACTTGGAGCGGGCAGGGTTCACAAAACCTATCACAGACAATTTAAGGAGAGAGACGTGGAACACCTCGAACAAGCTGCTGGCTTGTTGTGGGGGCCACATGGAAAAACTGATAGCCTCTTAGAGGCAATTTCCCAGTGACCAATTTACCAAACACGCATACTTTTGGAGGGTGGGAGAAAGCCGGAGTGCCCCCAAAAAACATCCATACTCCACACAACTTTGCCTACATCTGAGTAACAAAGTGCAAAAAAAGGATATAAAATTGCAATAAAAATTCAAAAACAATTTAAAACAATGAATTACTTAGCTGTTCACGGTTTTCCATCTAACTTAATTCATTGAACAAATGCTTAAATGTTTCTACAGCTGTTTTTCATCCTAATAAAATGTCCTTAACTTTGATCCCAAATCAAGGGCTTTGGCGAGTCTTGAGAGGAACACCGGAGAACAAAGTACACTGAACCACTTCCTTTACTTTTTAGTTCTCAGCTTTCAGTTGGTTGATGTCCAAATGTGTCACACACAGTATAAACTTGCTTCTGAAGAAAAAAAAAAAAAAAAATTAGACAACCCGATGAATCCCACAAATATCCTTCATAGATTGATTTTAATGGAGGTACTTTTAAAAAAATCTAAATGAATTTAAAGGTTTCAAGTGTTTTAACAGAACAAAGATCAACATCAGGCTCCGTCCCTCAGACATCTGGACTGTCAGGACATCAGCTGGGGTGTTCCTTCAACTTTTTCTCTTAAATCTAAAACATGAACCCAGGATGAGGGACCCGACGTGGAGCACAGCGGGATGAGGGACAAGACGTGGAGGGCCACATCATGGCCGCACCAGGCAATGAACAGCAGTAGAGCAGAAGAGTGATCCAACACTGCAGACAAAACCACCAGGGTTTAAGTAACCATGGGAAGATGAGACACAGCTGGAGAAATCAGAAAGAGGCATTTGGGACCAGGTATCATGGTTCCCTTGCCCGCCACCAGAGAGAGCTCCGGACATTCCTCCCTCACCTGGATTACAACCTTATCCGGAACACCTGGGTGATTAGCCTGGTAACAATCAGCTGCGCATCGCCCGCCGGCTGTCTATTTAAGGGCAATCACCCCAGACTTTCTCGGCAGGTCATACCATTCCTTCAAGCCAGGTCTTCCTGGTTGCCTGACCGTGAAACAAATTCTGAACAATAACCTCATGCCATACCACTAAAACCTTATGATTTTTCTTTCACAGCATTACTGGACTGACATATTCAAATAAACCATGTTTTCTGTCCTGCAATTGGGTCCTCCTCCTTCCACCCCCACACCACTTCACGACACCAGGCGTGATGAATTAGGAAAGAGGACTAGATTTGGAGGGAGGAAATGTTCCCAGTGACAGGATCAAGACAGTAAACCAAATGTATAGCTGTTACCGGTGGCCGAGCGGTTTTTACTTTTGCGCCAGTAAGTTGTTTCCGACAATGCCAGTTTCCGACAACACCAGTTTCTTACTTATCCTGCCGACAACGCCAGTTTGTTACCGGTGGCCGAGTGGTAACAAACAGATTTCTTAGCAGGTTCTGTTTCGCAGGGAGACCACACTCAGGGTAGAGTCAAAACATGAATTGAATCCAAGACAGCTTTTCATAGTAGGTATCATACCACACTCATCCTAGTTCAACATTCGAAAACTAACAACCTACAAACTACTAACAGTTAGCAACGGCTAGCTTTTGTTGTTCTTCAAAATAAACAACAACCGCTGTCAACTGTCAGCATCCATAACACAACAATCGTTGTTGTCATGGTAACAATAGCCATTTGGGAATTCAAATTAGAAGCAAAAATGTAGTTTCATTACGAGTCAAGGTTGGCACACAGTTCTGGCCTTGGAGAAGGAACACAAATGTGCATGCCGGCACTTGCAACATGCACGATCGGTGTCCATATTGATGCCAGACGTACCTATGTATTTATTCAACCCGTGCGCCCCTCCCTCATTTTCATACATATTTTGTAGAGAACCCAGGGAGCCACTACTGTTATGCTATCCGCATGCGGCTGCAGACCCAAGTTAAACAAACTTTTACATTGATTTCTTCCATTATTAGCGGACATTAAAGCAATGCTAGGTTTTTTCATAGACAACGGACGTATGCAGCCAATGGTCATTAAGATAAACTTATATGAGCAGCAATCTTGTATAAATCCAACCAGCTTCAGACTGAGAATGAAGATGTCACAGTCTCCACAAAAGTGTTGGTTTATTTTTGTAGCTGCTTCAAACGCCGTCTTTGCATTCTCTCCCAGGTGTTTTTGTAATGTCAGGCTTGTTAACTGCGTCCTAGATGGCACAGAAATCATTTTAGTATACATCCAACTCAACACGGAGCCAATCTTCAAATGGATCTGCCTGAATTCAGCAGGCTAATGGTCTGATACAATACTGCAGACAGCAAGGATGGACCTTACCATACATGGCTTATCTTAAAGGGGTTGTGTGTGAGAGGAAACGGGAACAAAGCTTATCCTGATCCAAATAAAGTCTGTGAACATTGTAGCTGTCACAAGCAAGGTTTTATTTGTCCTTTCATTTATCCTTTTCTGCTTCAGTCCTCCTCTGATGCACTTATTTATCTCAGCTTTCTTTCCTCATTTATTGTTGCAGACACTTTTACGGTCGTCCTCCCTATTACTTCACGGAGCAAGAGAGAACTTCAGAAACAGAGAGAGAGAAAACTCATTCCAAAACTTTTAACTACTAACCTTCAGTCCTACTTTGTCTCCCGCTGGGTTGATTTCCTTCAAGTTGTCCTCCATATGTCTTCTATTTGTGTTTATGTGAAGGCGCAACCCAGAAAAGGATCATGTTTTACAACAAGCCCCCTAAAAAAAATTGATGCCCTTAAAAGTGTTTAACAGCGTTAATGCATCCATTTATTGTGTGTTCATTCCTGAAGCAAGTCTCCTCAATGAATGGAGTTAAAGCATGCATGGGAATGTAAAGACACCTTGTTTTAATTGTGAAACCAAAAAGATGCTCAGGATGTTTTATAGTAGCTCCACATGGGAAGCCTGTGTCGTTCTGTAGAGGTACAAACATTAGGTGGGCTGTTTTTAGGGTGAAAGAACACCAGACATTTTGGTCCTAGGAAACAAAATCCATCCTGAGTTTCATATGTCACATATGTGTGGGTTTTCTGCAGGGCTCTCCGGTTTCCTCCCGTTCCATCGTCTTCCATTTATCCGGGATTGGGTCACGGGGGCGATGGCCTCAGACAGGAAGCCCAGGCTTCTCTCACCCCAGCTGCATCCTCCAGCTCACCCGGAAGGATCCCAAGTTGTTCCCCAGCCAGCTGTGAGACACAGTCTCTCCAGCAGATCCGGGATCTGCCTCCTGGTCTCCTCCCGGTGGGACATGCCCGAAACACCTCACCAGCGAGGCACTCAGGGGGCATCCTGACCGGATGTCCTAACCACCACATCTGGCTTCTCTCGACCTGGAAGAGGAGCGGCTCGACACCAAGCTCCTTCCGGATGGCAGAGCTCCTCACCCAATTAATGAGTGAGAGCCTAGCCACCCTGCGGAGGAAGCTCATTTCGGCCGCTTGTATCTGCGATCTCATTCTTTCGGTCACCACCCACAGCTGGTGACCATAGGTGAGGGTAGGAACATAGATTGACTTGTAAATTGAGAGCTTTGCTTTTCGGCTCAGCTCTTTCTTTACCACGACGGACCGATGCAGCATCCCAGTTATTGCTGATGCCGCACCGATCCGCCTCTCGATCTCCCGCTCCATCCTTCCCCCACTTGTAAACATGACCCCGAGATACTTAAACTCCTCCACTTGGGGCAGGACCCTGTCCGTGACCTGCAAGGAGCATTCCACCTTTTTCCGGGCGAGGACTCCCACCCTCCAAAAAACATGCATGTGAGTTTAATTGGCCTCTATGATTGTCCCAGAAATGAGTGTGTGTGGTTGTGAGTGTGTGGCCCCACAACAGACTGGTGATGAGTTCGGGGTGTACTCCGCCTTTCACCTGACCTCATTTGGGATAAGTGATTCAGAAGACAAAATGAAACGTACTGGACTTCCATGAATAAGAGAGTTCTTTAAATTTATTTAGCAACAGGTGAAAATATTGTCTCCTAAGAGAATATTAAAGAAACTTTTCAGACAGTTTTTTAGGTTCTACTGTGTTACTTTGTCAAGCCTGGATGTTGTAATGTTTGCTATTTTAATAACTGCAAAAAATCTTTTTTTTCTATCCCGATGCTGGACAGGATGGGGTTAAAAAAAGAAGAAAGAAACAGAGGTGCAATAATTTTGGTTATTTATGCACATCCTTGCCCTGTTGACTTAACAGATGCTACAGAACAAAATGTGTGTTTGTCTGTACAGAGGTCTGGGCACACAGCAACATGCACAATAAATGAATGTGTGTGTGTCTATATGTGTGCATCCTCTGTGTGTTTGAGAGCTGCCTCTCCTGAGCAGTGACAGCCCTTCCATTTCCTATTCCTACCAGCATGTAACTGCACAGCATGACTGGAAGTCATTCTGCGGTACATGTGCACCCGGCCTTCTCATTACCGGGGCTTAAAATCAACAGCAGGAAAGAGAAGCTGCTTTAGCCCGACATTTAACGCTGCACTCTTTTCCCTGCACATGGTAAATAACATGTTTCTTTTATGCAAATAGAGAATAACTACATCTTTGAAACCTCCATTGGGATGACTTGACTCTATCTAGAACAACTTGGCCTGTTTTCCTGAGGATTCTGTTTATTGAAAACAATGCTGCACCTCATTTTCATTCTTCAACATCATGAATTATTTTGTATTGGCAGCATTTTGAGATTTGATTCAAAGTTCTGTTTTGGTTTTAACCGGAGTATGCAGCATAGAAGCATAATGTTTTGTTGGATTTAATAATTTATGTAGAGGGAGAGAAAACATGATCCTCTAGCAAACAAGCACTACCAAGTCATACTGGATGTGTTCACTACCTCATCTCAGTTGCTCTTAAGATGAGAATTAAAATCTAATTCCAGGACGAAGAAGTTGCTTCCTGCTTACAAAGCACTGGTGGTAAGATGCAGCAGGTAAGAGACAGAGATGTTCTACTTACTGCAGCCTTTCATCATATCCTCAGCCAGCAGGGGGTGTGGGATCACTGCAGGACTCAGACAGAATATCTTCAGCTTCACAGACACTGGATTTCATGAATCCTCATACGAAGCCAGCAAGACACAGAAGATGCAGAGTATAGTGGATCTGAAATGCGCTGCCACGTCATGCTGTGCTGGTCGCTGCCACCTCGTAAGGAGGTTGGAAATCATTCCTCTGGATGCTCCTGTATCTTCAGGTGATGCCACACTCAGTGCCAGGCATTGGTAATGTACAAAAACAAGCTGCATGGCAATAAGAAAACTCATAGGGCTGAAGTAAAATGAAAGAAATCTCAGCAAAAAAAACTTCATAAGCTGAATTTTGGCTTCTTGAAATCCATGGTGTTCATTTCTGCGCCTGCTGGCCAACTGGTGTCTTGTGGTCGGCTGCCAACAATCTATGTTCTTCTTTCTGTTTTACCTTTTTCCTTTGGTGAGGAATACAACAGCAAGAGTCCTCCTTCCATCCATAACGTTCACTTTTGGTCTTCCTCTAGACCTCTTGCCTGACGGTTCATCTTTCTGACGATGTGTTCAATAAAACATTCATTCATTGAATAAGATTTTATTTTATCTTTTAAATCGACAAACTGTATACTTACAATAATACTCATAGTCACCTTCCTAACTGTCTACGTATCCCTTACAAGATTGCGGGGGGTGCCAGAGCCCATTCCGAATGATTCGAGGGGCAGGGTACACCCCGAACAGGTCACCAGTCTGTCGTGGGGCCACACGCATACAACCGTACACGCACACATTCGTTCAGGGGCAATCATGGAACGGCCAATCAACCTAACATGCATATTTTTGGAGGGTGGGAGGAAACCAAAGTACCTGGAGAAAACCCACGCATACATGGGGAGATCATGCAAACTCCACACAGACAGGCCAGTGTTCCAAGCCTTGTCCCCACCAGGGACTCGAAACCACTACCTTCTTGCTGTGAGGCCACTGTGCTACCAAACGCGCCACCGTGCCGCTCCTATACTCAGACGAGGTATAATTTGGCCTTTTATTTAAATAGTATACTTAACTAACTTAATGTAATTAACTTAAGGCGAGGCAATAGCTCAGTGGTAGAACATTCTCCGGAAGTTTGCAGGATCAAATCCCACTGAGCTCATGTCTAGATGTCCTTGGAGAAGACACCTAAACCTCCTGTTTCTCCCACCACTGGCGCCGTCGTGGCAGCCTGCTGCAGTGTAATGCAGCACACATTCATCCCCGTTTAGGGATGAATACAGTATATTTATTTTGTTCTTAATACTATTTAAATAAAAGGCCAAATTTATACCTTGTTTGTTTCCTCCAAAGCTTAGAATCTCATTTTGAATCAGACAAGAAAAAGATTTCCTGGTCTTCACATAGATTTTATGTCAGTTGTAATCAAAGCCACAGTTTTAGTGTTACATCAACACATTCTCAACATAAACCACAATTTACCTGTAATAACGTTGAATGATGATGAAAGTGAAGGTTTTACAGCTAATATAATGTGACTGCAGTGAAGTTACTGACCATCAGAGCATAACCCAGTGGGTGGTCAGATGTGAGCCAGAGCTTTAGACTCCCCCCACACACCACACCACTTACACACAAACAGTTTGTGAACTTTGTGAACTTTCTGTCTAATTTTGTCAAACTAATTGCTTTAAGTTTCTTGCACAGCCACGTATGCTTTTTTTTAGGTGCTGAGTTTGGGATTTAATAATTATTTAAGCATGGTCAATTAGTTTGATTTTGAGGTGTTCACAATTTTTTTATTTAAATGAAGCTGTTTTGAACTGATCAGTAGTTTTTTTTTCATCATTTAGGAGCTCCAAATATAACCACCTCTGCAAGCATCAGCTCTAAACATTTTGGTTTAACTACGGTCGGTCAGTTCAAGGGGAAACATTATTTGAGTTGTGGGTTAGACTGTAAGTAAAATATTACAGTATGTGTATTTTATTAATTAACATTTTGCGATGTTGCGATCAGAGATCGGGTGAGGAGCTCTGCCATCCGGGAGGAGCTCGGTGTCGAGCCGCTCCTCCTTCAGGTCAAGTGGAGCCAGATGGGGTGGTTCGGGCATCTGGTCAGGATGCCCCCTGAGCACCTCGCGGGTGAGTTATTTCAGGCACGTCCCACCGGGAGGAGAACAAGGGGCAGACCCCGGATCCTTTGGAGAGACTATGTCTCACTGCTGCGACATTCACGAAATTGTAATATAAATCGGATTTACGTAACAGAAAGAAAAGTTGGTCTTGTATGTCAAACTTAGCTAACCATATGTAAAAGAGAAGGAGAAGGTCCAGCCTGACCAAACAATGGGAGAAAACATAAATGATCGTATTCACATTTCCCCTAACAATTCTTTATTTCTTTATTGTAATATGATCTCCTGTAGTATGGGTGTAAACCAGGGATGGGCAAACTTTTTGATTCGCAGGCCACATCGGGTACTAACATTTGACCAAGGGGCTGGAACAGGCACAGAGGGATGGCATGCTTTGGTAAACAAGGACGCTAGATATGGAAAGCCATTGGGGCCGCTACACACATGTAATCTAGTGCCCTAGCACTTAAAAAACGTGCATCTAGCGCGCTAGGTTTAAATGTAGGTTTGAAATCTCATGACAATCTATTTTGACAATTGATGATGTTGATATTTGTCATAAAATCAGCAGATATAAAAACTGAAAATAAATAAGTACTGTATTTGTTAACCTTGATTTTCTTCTTTTTCTTTTAGCTTCTAACTTCAAAAGTCACCTCGTCAAGTCAGTTTTTTGCATCTAAACCTGTCTTCTTGGGCAACATGGTGGCGCAGTGGTTAGCACAGTGGCCTCACAACAAGAAGCTCAGGGTTCAAGTCCTGAAAGGGATGAGGCCTGAAACAATGGCCTCCACAGTGTGTAGTTTAAAAGTTCTCTCCGTGTATGAGTGGATTTTCTTCAGCTATTCTGGTTTCTTCCCACCCTTCAAAAACATGCATATTAGGTTGATTGGCCGCTATGAAAACTGCCCGTAGGAATGAATGTCTGTGTGGTCCCGCGAGAGACTGGTGACCGATTCGGGGTGTACTCTGCCTCTCGCCTTAAATCAGCCGGTATGGGCTCCGGAAACCCCCGATGACCCAGACAGGGATGGGCGGTTCAGAAGATGAAGAGAAACCTGTCTTCTTCCTCATCATCTTCTCTCATATCAAATGCATTCATGTCGTCTTTCTCCACATCCATAAATGTCCTCTTTGGTATTCCTCATTGGTTGTCTTCATGCTATTTCCTAACTCTGCATCATATTCCTTCATCCCCCCCTGGTGTCATAGTTCCCTTGCCCACCACCAGAGGGAACTCGGGGCCTTCCCTCATTTGCCTGATTTTAGACACCTGAAGGACTTTGTGCAGCTACCTTTAAATAGGCAGCCTGTCTTCCCTTCAGGTGCCGGGTCATACCTTCCATCGGCTGCCTGACCATAAAATACATTTTGAACAATAACTTCATGACATTTCCACTGATCCATGTGTTTTTTTTATAGCAATACTGTACTCCTTCATTCAATAAATCACGTTTTTTGTCTGCAATTGGGTCCTCCTCCTTCCACCTGCATTCTACACCCTGACACCTGGATAGGTCAGAACCATTTCAGTCTGGCCTTGAACTGCATTCCCAAAAACGTGAATATGTGCTCGGACGTCCTCTACCTGATCTGAGCAATGATAAAGTAGTTAATTAAGGATTTGGTCTAATTTATCTTCAAATACATTGGAAACGGGTGGCAAATCATAAAAGAGGAAGGAATAGGGAAGAAATATGTGAAATATGAATGAAGTCAAAAGGTGAAGTTGTTTTTCATTCTTTGGCGAGTGTAGTTTTTAAATTGAGGAGATCATTGTTGGTGTGAGACTGATTTGGAGTGCAAAAGTTTTTATTTGGTCTTGTGAAAGCAAAAAAAAAAAAAGAAAGAAGGTTGGAATTGGGCAATAAACTAGTGATATTATCTGGATTGAGCCGGGGTTTATTGTGAAAGGCAACCAGTTTGAGCACAATCACAGTAAAAAAGATAAGGAAGAAGTTTATAACTCATGTTAGAGCTGGAGAGATTAATGTGAACCTATGTTGAACATAAAAGGATAGAAAGATAAAATCAGTAGTACAGGTGAATGATTTCCTGGTGGTCAGATCGGCAGTGGAAAAAAAATAGAAAGGTGAGAAAGAATGATGAGGGGAGGAAACATCTCAGCAGGGGAACTGTTGATAGTCAGTTTTTATTCAAAACATGAGACGAAGACATTGCATTTGTTCAGGCGAGTAAGTTTGTAGGGTTATTGCTGAAAACCAAAGATTTCATAGTGGTGGAAATAGATACTAGAAAAATATAGCCAGGCTATGTCCATGTCTTTCCAAACTGGACGCTGAGAGGTTGATTCACGCTTTCATCTCCTCCAGTCTGGATTACTGCAATGCCCTTCTTGTAGGGATCCCATGCAGGGGCTTACAAAAGTTCCAGCACATCCAGAAGTGCGCTGCCTGGATCCTGATAAGGAGGCGCAAATATGACCATGTCACTCCCATCCTCAAATCCCTCCACTGGCTACCCGTTAAATACAGAATTTAGTACAAGGTCTGCCTCCTCACCCATCAGTGCATACACTGCACTGCACCTGTTTATCTCCAAGAACTCCTAACCCTCCACACCACTGTCCGAAGCCTGCACTCCTCCTCCTCCTACTGCCTGCACCAACCAAGAACCAAACTCTCCACTATGGGGGACAGGGCCTTCCAGGCAGCTGCTCCACAGCTCTGGAACGATCTTCCCGAGAGCCTGAGGGCTCCACAGAGCGTTGAGGTTCTTAAGAAAAGACTGAAGACATTTTTATTTCTAAAGGCTTTTCAGCAAAGTTTTTAGTGTTTTTTGTGTTATGGTTTTATTTCATTTTGCTGTTTGTTGTTGCTATTGGTCATTGTAGCACTTTGAGATCTCCATTGGAAATATGAAGTGCGTTATAAATAAAATTTTTATTATTATTATACTTGTGGTTGTCGGAGTATGTGTGACAAAAGTTTGACAAAGAGTAGAGGCAAAGTGAAATAAAGAGATTTGGTGGCTTGTTACCGCCTAAAATAAAGCTCCCACACAATTTATTTCATATTGACTTTGTTTTCTTTGTGTCTGTGTTTTGTGATTTTGGATGATTCAGATGAGAACCATTTGACAGAAAGGAGATAAAACGTTGTAGGGATAAAGAGACTGAAGTGAGTCATTGGGACGGTCAAATGATGCAGTTGCAAATTTTGGGGTGGAGAGGTGACACTGAGTGGTCCTGATAAGACATCGGGTTGGTTGGCAGACTGTGAGGAGAGCAGCTGTAGGGCTTATCTGTTTATCTTAAGGAAATGTAACACAGTGAGGTGACGATGTCCAACTTGTTGTTTTTGTGAGAGTTGTTTTGTGAAGTGGTGAGAGATATGGCACTGACCTTTTCTGTTCTAGGCGAGGTATTCAGCAAAGATTGGTTGGGTCTGCAAGAATGACCCAATCCTTCTTGTTGGATGGAGAAAGAGACAGATCATCAACTGGGACACCACAGAAGGTCTAAATGAGGGAAGCACTGTCGTGATCCAGTCGCCTGCCGCCAGAGGGAGCCCTTGACCTTCCTCATCACCCTGATTAGGGACACCTGAGATTGATTTCTGATGCCACACACCTGTGGATCCTGCTGCCTATTTAAGGGCAATCACCCCCACAGTTCCCCGTTGGGTCATTGTCATCCTTCTCACCCAGGTTCTCCTGGCTGCCTGACCATACGTTATCTTTGAACTCTGTCGTATCATTTGAACGTTTGGATCCTGAGTTAATCCTGTGCTCTTTGCCTTACAGACTCACCTGAATTGTGTTCAATAAACCTTGTTGTGATGTCCTGCATGTGTGTCCTTCTCCTTCCAAATCATAACAGCACTAGTGATATAACCAGGATGGCGCTACCTCATATCTCTTCTCAGTTTAATATCAGTTCAACTACAGTATTAGTATGAACTCACGAGGGATTGTAAGTCCCAGGAAAAACAGCGAGCCCATTAACTAAAAGAAATGGTATTGTAAACGTCCAACTGATTCTGTCTGTATTTTGGTAGCAAAGCACCAAGGTAGACCAGGCAGACCAATTTATAAATTTTGTGAAAGTAGAAACAGCACCAGGAAAGCATTGGGTCATTTACAATCAGTTGCCAGAGTAGATCGCAGAAAGGAATTCAAAGTAGTCTTCTGGACAGTGTATCTGATCATCGAGACGTTTCAGCTTCCATCTGGAAAATCATTTTCATCTATAATGAATCACCCCTGAATGAATGAGGGATTTCACAAACTTACTAGAAGAGAGGTAATTGGCTGCACCCTTGAAAATTTGACATTTTTCTAACTCCTTGTGCAAATTAATTTGTCCGCCCAAATCTGTGCGAATTTCTACCCAAATGGGTAGAAAGTAGTGGACTAGTGCATAACTTGAAGACAACTCCTTTTAAATTTAGTACTAGGCACTCAACAAAGAAGACATTCACAAAAGTCAAGCAGAACAATAAAGCGCCTCAAAGCAAACTGCAGGAGGCATAAACCATGAACTGGAAATGTAAGAACATGAATAAATAAAACATTATACTCTCATGTTTCAGGCAATAAAATGTGCCATTACCCTTCCTTAAACCAGAGACCATTTAAATGATTGATATATTATGCCTATACATTATATAGTGCAAAAATATAAATAGCTCAAGAAAAGTTTTGTCGCAGTACAAACAAATGCATAAAAACAGCTAATAGCTAATCAAATAATGTTTACGCACAAATGCAGATGCATAGGACACGATAATGTTGACCAATAATTGCTAAGAAAGGTGTAATGTCATTTATTGGATTGCTAGGTTGAAAATATCTCATTCATAATCATGTACACATTAGGATTTTTTGCGCTACAAATGGAACACATTGGGCATGTTGGTGAGTCCGGAGGTCTGCAAAGCTGCCAGCCATGACCATATGGATTATAACTAAGAGCAGGAGAGGATGGCAAATGTAGCATCCTGCTTAGTTTAGCAGCATTGGTGTAACTGGATCCTTCCATTAACTCTGTCTAGACCTCCATGGATGTCTCTGACATTATTCAGGAGACTAAACATAAAGAAGTAGCATTTAGCCATCAGAGGAGTTTAAAAGGCTTTAATTATATTATTTATGTGTCTTAAAGCGTCTTCTTCCCTCCACTGGAATGCTGGTAATGGTTTATGTAACAGACTGGATTGTCTTGTACATTAAATGTACCTTACAAAGAACATTGTCTTGCCTCATCAGCATATACTATGCCCATATTTATAAAAACAAACTAATGATATTTGAATGTGTTTTATCGATCTTTATATTGTTATAGTGTTTATTCTAGCTCAGGGGTGGGTAAACTTTTTGACTCGCGGGGCACATTGAGTTCTAACTTTTGACAAGCGGGCCGGACCCCGGGGAGAAGGGGGCCGGGGCGTACCCTCAACCCCCCCTCTAGGTCGATTAAAAAAAAAATTGTTCTTACTACTTTAATTATTGTCGACTTCGTTTAAAATATGCACCAAAATGCAGAAAAATGACTTATTTTTCAAAAAGGTTCTTGGGGGGATGCCCTCAGACCCCACTATACTGGCAAGCACCATAGGTTTGTTTTGTGCCCCCTCCTTTAGAAAATCCTGTATTCGCCCCAGGGAACAAGAGCAGATGGATGGCATGCTTTGGTAACCACTAGATTAGACCGATAGAATGTTGCGCTAGATTTTAAACGCACGCTCAAATCTAGCGGTGCTAGGTCTGACATCTAGTGCGATAGCGCTTAAAAATGTGCATTTGGCGGCGCTAGGTCTGAAATCTAAGTGCTTGATGTAATATTTTATTTGTTTTAACATCTAACACACTTGTTTACGTGTGTGTATTGGGCTTGATGTCTTTCCATATCTGTGTTTATTTTGAAAGTGTGCGCATCACAGAGACACACACATTTTAATGGGAGCAGTGTTGTTGTATTTTTGGTGCAATCTAGTGACGAACATAAAAAGAATCAAGAAACTCAAGAAAAATCAAACTAACATGGTTTATTTATTTATTTAGTTTGGCGGGGCGAATTAAAACGGTTAACGGGCCGCGGGTCGTAGTTTGCTCATGCCTGTTCTGGCTCTAAACTGTTGCTTGTTTGGAGGAAATTTACATATGCATCTCGTCATAGTACAAATTCTTGATGTTTGTACTTTTTTTTCTAGAAAAAGCACAACTACTTTTTCATCTACTTCTCTTTAGCTTCGTGGAACATATTGTGCTCTCTGTATGGATAAGATTTGACTTGATCCAATTTTCTAATGTAAAGGTAATGATGAAAGTCCCAACTTGTCCTTTTTTATATTATTTCAGAAAAAATAAAAATCCAATTTATCAAAAGATAATGTGCAATTAAAGGAAAAGGAGAAAGACAGCAGTGATGTCTATGCACTGCTGAGAGAGATTAACATCCCAGAGAGCAGCATTGATTCATTGTGTTGGTCCTGACGCCAATAAAAACCAAAGCCTGTTCCCAGGACTGATCAGGATGATGGACTGCCATTAATAGCAAACTAATGACTAAGGATGTTGAAAGAGAAATGGCTGCAGGTCACCAGCAGAAATGCACAAGCAGAAAATGTCACCTTTTTTCAGAAAATAAATAATCACTGAGCCTGATATAAGTATGTGTTAACCTGTCGTACTTGTTCAAGAGAAACATTACTTAAGATTGACTAGTTTATAACTACTGTATTTCTGCTAAAAAATGTCCAAAGTAAAAGATCAAGGGGAAAATACCATATTTGTTTTTGAATACATTTTTTTGTCAAGATTCAAAAGGGAAGTCTAGTCTTACTGAGCGGACTCCTGATCCAAAGGTGCATAATAGAAATGCAATGGGTCAATGAACAGATATTTATCCTTTTGATATGACTTGGCATTTAAAGAATCAAATCCTGATAGTACTGCCTTGGCACACATAGACCAGCGATGTTTTATGAATCACTATTTATCATTTAAAAATAGTATAAATTAAACTGTATAGTATAAACATTGCATGTTTTAGTAACAATGGACCAGTTCCAGTGTACATTCAGTTTGATGTCATGGACCAACAATAAATACACTTCAGGCCAGATTGGCCCCTAGGCCTGAGTTTGACATCTATGTACTAGATCACTCTTATTTTACAATTTTTTCATCCCAATGGTTCTTGCAGATGATAGTTCTGCCTGATTGCGAACTTAATACAATTTTACTTCCTGGTTCTCAGGGGTAGATTGAGGAGGGGACTCCTCCCCCTTTCGGTCCACAAAAAAAAAAAAGGTGAAGAAAGGAAAGGGGACTAGTCAAGCTATCCCCTACAGGGCCAGCAAATGGGCACCAAAATGCAGGAAAATGACCGAAAGGGGCAGGGGCGTTCCCCCCCTCCCTTCTCGGTCCACAAAAAAAAAAAAAGAGAAGAAAGGAAAGGGGACTAGTCAAGCTATGCCATTGCAGGGCCTGTGAATGAGCACCAAAATGGGCACCAAAATGCAGGAAAATGACCGAAAGGGGTAGGGGCATCCCACCCCGCTCGGTCCACAAAAAAAAAAGGAGAAGAAAGGAAAGGGGACCAGTTAAGCGATCCCCTGGCAGGGTCCTAAAATGCACCAAAATGGGCACCAAAATGCAGGGAAATAACTCTTATTTCTCATAATGTTCTGGGCGAAATGCTCCTAGCCTCCCCTATACTGGCTTTGTCGCATCACAACCCCACCCCTTTAGAGAATCCTAGATCCGCCCCTGGTTCTCATTCAAAAAATTTAATTCATGGAATTAAGTATATTATTGATGTTTTCAGGGCATAAAATACTTACTGGGAATAAAATACTTAATCACAAAACATAAATAATTGTAAATAATTACCTCTGCCAATAAGACTATGTTGTGATGAGGAGCGAGTGTGTCTGTGTGTGAACAAGATAACTCAAAAGGTTATGGATGGATTTTAACAAAAATTTCAGAACGTGTCAACAATCGGCAGATGAAGAAGTGATAAAATTTTGTGGGTGATTCGTCTGACCGTTTGGGTCTAGGAGTGTTGTAAAGCTTTTATTTAAAGTCTGAAGGATTGTCTCACCCTGGGACTTTAAGAGGCGGAGCAGAGAACATTGGAACTTCGCTGTCTATGAAAATCTTAGGATATGTCAAGTTCCTTTTGGTACTGTTATCTGTTAATCTGTACAACAATAGCTGGTAGAAAAAAGGGAACAGACTTTTTCCACAGATCTTGGCAGAGCTCTGCACTTTCCAAGTGCTTTTCAAGTCAAATTCTGTCTTTAATGACATTGTCCAAAGAAACCAAACTTGTTGGTAATGTGAAATAAAGTAATCTCTGAGGTATATTTTGAACTTAATCTGAGATAATCTGGTATGTTTCAAATATCTCCTGTGTCTCTGCAACCCTGGTAAATGTTTTTGCAGCTGTTGGATTTATTCATATCCCAGCTGCTGTCAGCAGAAATACTCTGGTAAGATTCGGCCTCCTTCATTCTCCCTCAAAAACTGCAGTTTAAAGAAAATCACAAATTCCATCAGTGCAGCATCTAAAAGATAATTTTACATTTTTACACCCACACATTCAAAGTCAGCTAAAAGAGCCGCTCTGCTTCTGTATTGTCAGTGATATCCAACCCTCTCTGACATGTTTGACGTGCTGGAAACAAACAACATAATTCCCTGTTACACACCCCACCACCTTCTAGATGTTGAAAGCTCTCTCACTAATACTTACTTAGTGAAGTATAAAACTCATCATAAAATCTAATTAGCTGCCTTTACTTTAAACAATGTCTCACGCCTTTTAAAGATAACTTGAGAGATCCAGAGCAAAAACAACTTGTGTTTGTGAAACTTTTACGAACTTTATAAATCTCACTGACTGATGTTAACCTTGAGATAAACTTTAGGGAAGTTACATGACATTATGACATCTCTATTACCGGTCACCATTTTAACAAATAACCTGAGCCTAGAACATGTTGCCTCAACAAAGAAACTACCAATGACATAAAGTCTGTAAGAAGAAGCAAAAATTCTTTCCAAAAAATTCCAATTCCAAAATTTTAGCCAAAAAAACGCTTGCTGAATAACCAGTAGATGTTAAAACCATAGTCTGTAGTTGTATTTATCAATTCAGCTTAGATTAACTAAACTAAAAGCCAGGACATCCATATTCTTAGATAAAGGGTACTCAACCAGTTGATCACAAGCCTGATTCAAAGTTGACCGCCTGGTGTGAAAAGAACACACCGGCTCAGACACTATTTTTAGGGAGTATTCAGACTCCCTAGCGACTTTTTCTTTCAAAAAAGCAACAATATAACGACTGTTTCTAGTGTTATTGGAAATTTTTGGAGTCTGTGACGTGAAATCACGTAGTTAAGCCTGTTCTTAATGAGCAGCGACTGATACTGCAGTGGCTCCTCCCAAAGCACTGCGTGCGGAAAGTGTCTGTGTGTGTGGGTGAGAAAAATTTGTGCACGTGTTTGTTTGAGAGAGAAAGAGAAACTTGTCTGTGTGTGTGTTTGTCAGAAAGAGGAATTTGTGTGTTTGTGAAGAGTGTGTATTTGTGACGTAGTGTCTTATGGTTGTGTAACAACACCAAAACATGTTGTGAGGGTGTTTTAATTCAGACTCAAAACAATTTGTGTGTGTTTGCGATGTTGAGACTGGGAGTTTAGGTACTTGAAAAGTAGTTCTTGGGGCAAAAAAGGTCTGGCACCCCTGCCTTAGATCCTCTTTCTCACAGAGGAAAAAACCCTCCTAAAATCAGGGATAGATGGTGGAGATACAAAGGGAAAGACAAATTGTGAATAGTCTTGTACAGAATCCAAACAGATGCACTTAGTAAAATACTGGCTTAGACAAAATGACCATTTCAACAGTGGATCGCCCGGGTTTAATAACAGATGTGAACAAATTGTGGGAACTTTTTTCCCCCTCCAACTTCCACTGTTTTTCTGACATCATCTTCTCAATCAATTAAAAAAAAAAACCAAATTAAGCATATCTACATTCACACAGGCACTGATATTTACTAAAACTTTTCAGATGATTATGATAACCAGCTGAATTATGCTTGAATTTTTTTCCAAGCCCATCTGCTTCAGTTTACAGTGAGATATTAACCACATGCCTGATGGTGTTCAACT
The DNA here is from genome assembly GCA_902685375.1 of Neostethus bicornis. NCBI lineage: Eukaryota > Metazoa > Chordata > Actinopteri > Atheriniformes > Phallostethidae > Neostethus > Neostethus bicornis. The sequence goes on along the minus strand of CACRXE010000076.1, from coordinate 2,902,388 downwards.
GTGATGCCCTTGAAGGAGGATTTTGTTGCTTGCAGACACCTCTGACTAATCTCATAATGAGAATCATAAAAGGTCCCGTTCCACCTGAAATGTCTGTAGCAGCTTGTTCCTGCCGGGCTTCTTCTCTCAGAAACAGACGCTACCCTGAAAGCATAGCTAATATCTGCCCAAATCCCATCTGGCATCCAGAAATAAATGCCTGTTTTCACCAAAGACGAAGCAATCTCTCCCACGCCCTCCTCAAGAAGCTTTCCTTCAAATAAACGTGCATCCTGTTTAAGTCAACATTTATATCTCAATGCCGGGAAGGCAGTGCTTTTCTTAAGGATACAGTAAACATCTTTAATGGCAATCCTCTCCCTCCTGAACCTCTGTTCCCTCATATCTGTCCGACTCTTGATGAGAGCTGATTATTAAGTCTGTGATTGGTCCCTTTCAAGAAGGAAGAAAACACGTGACTCCCATTTGCCTGCTTGTGTAAATGCCCCGAAAGCACTAAGTAATTTAGCAAACGAGCTCTTTGATGAATTTACAATTGTTTGATGAGACATCTGAGGTGGATTGGGATTTATTTGTTTGTGTTTTATTATCTGGATGCAGAAAGCACTGGTGGAGTAAAGTGATGCTTTCTAAATGAAACTTTGACCGGGGTGACTTGTGTAACTACAATTGACTGTGGAACTAGTGAGGGTGAAGTCACCCATAACGTTTGATGCCATCCATCCATAGGAACCCAATTCATTTGATATTTTCTGACTAATGGAAAGATCAGTTTCACTGTTCAGAGCTGGAAGCATGCAGTTATTGGTCTAGACCAGGCATGGGCAAACTGCGGCCTGTTAAACAGTTTAATCCGGACCGTTGGGGCTTGGAAAAATGAAATAAATAAATCTTGTTAATGTTTTATTTCTCCTGCAATTCTGATGTTTCTTCACTAGATGGCGCACACACATATTGGCTTGGTTGAGAATACAACAACACTGCTCCCATTAAAATGTGTGTATCTCCATGACGCACACGCTATCAAAATAAACAGTGTGCACAGATATGGAAAGCCATCTGGCCCAATACACGCACGTAAACAAGCGTGTTAGATGTTAAAACAAGCAAAATGTTGCATTAAGCGCTTAGATTTCAAACCTAAATGTACGTTTTTAAGCACTATTGCACTAGATTTCAGACTTAGCACGCTAGATTTGAAATTTAGCCGTTGTGATGTAACAACTAGCGTGCTTGTTTATAATCTTGCGTGCCATTCTATTGGCATAATGTAGCAGTTACCAAAGCATGCCATCCATCTGCTCCTGTTCCGGCCCACTTGACAAATATTAGAACTCAATGTGGCCCCAAATCAAAAAGTTTGCCAACCACTGGTCTAGACCAAGCATGGGCAAACTACTGCCCGCGCGCGACGTGCAGCCCGTGAAATGTTTTAATCCGGCCCGCCGAGATTAAAAAAAAAAAAAAATTCTTATTAATGTTTTATTAAAGTGAAAGTAAAATGATGCTTTATGAAGAGTAACATTACAATAACCAGGAAATTTCTCGGAGAGCAAAGAAAAAAGAAAAAGTTTACATCCTGGCATCAAAAATGGTAATTTGAGTCTTGGTTTTGTTTCTGTTGGAAGTTTTCTCCAAGGTTTGGGTTTTAATTGGGAAGCGGAGCAGCAGAGACTGATTGGCAGAGGTATGTAGAAATGAACTGCTGACAGCTGATTTGATTGATCACATTATTAAGAGTCCAGATGAGCCACTAAGTTCACTATGTTCAGTATCTACTAAATTAAATTAAAAGCCAGACTTGCAGTGTCTCTCTGCATTAGCAGCTGGGCTAAATGCCAAACTAGACGGATAACAGAGCCCAAGACTTATTATCAACTGGAGTTCTACTGTTGTTTTGTTGAAAGGTGGTGAGTCCTTTTCATCAACTGATGTGTGGGACAGTCTTTCACCCATTAGATATGAAATGAAGGATCACTGTAACCATTCTAAGTCATCATCTGCTCTTTATGAGACCAATAAACCAAATGAATAAATTCTCAAAGATAGAGCAGTGGACAAAACTTCATTCCTATTGCTGTTCCTGTTGTCCACTTAAAATGACTTTTTGTTTGGGCCGAAATAAAATTTTTAGGCATTTTTGCTAGTCTTCTCGTTATTCACTCATTTATTCATTCATTCTGAACTGCCTCACCCTATCAGAGTTACAGTGGGTGCCAGAGTTGATTCCTGATGGTAACAGGTGAGAACAAGGGTTCACCCCAATCAGGTCGTCGGTCTGTTGCGGGGCGTCTTCTCATTATAATGGGGGCAAAACTCAAATAAATTATCTTGTAAGAACAGCTGTATTTAAAATAAAATATATACTACTAAATTATTTAGAAATATTGCCTAAACTCCACTTCAGAAAATCAACATTCTAAACCACAAGATTTGATTAAAAAAGATTGTCAAAGATCAAGAGCTTTTTATTAAACACTCTAGTTTAAATGAGACTTTGAGCATAGGAAGTTATTGCTCTATATAGGTACACACCCACTGCACATTAACAAGGATTAAAACTTGAAGAGCCACTTCTTAAACTGACGGCATGAAATATAAAAACACAGCAGCTAAAGATAAGTGCATCATATTAGCAGGAAAAGTAGTTCTTGTGAAAGAGCTGCAAATTAAAAGTTGCTTTTTTTTCAGTTAGAGATGCTTGATAAGTTGGCCTCTGCTATACTTGAAGATCAGATTTTAAACTCTTTTTTTTGTGTGTGTGTGCGTTTTCAGGATATAATATACACCTTTGAAATCAGAGTGTAGGAAATTGAAAGATTCTTTCATATTGAAAATGCAAGTTTTTCTTTTTTTCTGCCTGCCTTTTATACTTCTTTGTTAATCAATTCAAGTAGTTTGCAAGTTGCAGCTCTGAAGCTTTCCCACTCTTCTTTTGATTCTATTTATTCCTTTGTGGTTACACACAATGTCCTCGCTCTTTTCTACCAATGGCTAATTAAACATCAGATTTTTCTGTACTCTTCTCTGCTATCTGTTTGTCACAATGGACAGTTGTGACATCATGTAGACCTTCAAATATGATTGATCGATAGGATTTTTATTGGTTTAATGCAACAGGTCTTCTTAGTCAGGAACACTTGTTAGGTGTAAAGAAAGTTCCACCAGCAAAAACGTGTCACCAAGGGTTCAACAATCTTGTATTGGCTCTGGGGAGGGAACATAAGATTATTGAAGGCTAAGAGGGGACATTTGGAGGTATACTTTTATTATCTGTGTGTATGTTTGATATTTATTAAGAGTGGTTTATTGAGTTCTATTTTTTTACTTGTAAATTGCCATTTTTACAGGGATTGGGACATTTTATTGTAAAAATTTTGAATTTTTTTGTAAATATTTTTTTCTCTGATCAACCTGACATAATGGTATCATCCGGTGGAGACATCTTATATAAAGGTGGAAGTTTTTGCCATTCAGTTGCTCAGATGTTTGGAGAAGGAAAGTGAACAGTTTACTCAAAATTTATAAAAAATATTTAAACTAAATCCAAGACCTGAGACTTCTCTTCTACTTTTACCACAATGGTGGCCTCTGAAACTACAGGCTCAGCATGACACTGTCCAACAAGAAAAAGTCTCTAGGTGAGTAAATCTTGCCTTTCTCTTGATTAGGTGAGTCCCCTTTTGATTTATCCTTTTCTCTGAAATAGCCTGGTTCCAATTTCTCGAAAAATTCTATCCAACTATCTGTATAACACCTGTGTTTTTTTACGCTTAAAGTTTTTGCTTAGTTTTGCTCATGATATGGTGTGTGAACGCTTTCTCTTGATGGCCAAGTCAAATACACAAGCATGAGAGGGATTTTCTATTGTTTTTTTTCGATGAAGCTTTAATTTTCAGCCAAGATGCAATAATCTTCCTATTTAACTAAAGAAATCAGACAAAAAAAAAACTTGTAATCAGTTGCGGTTTTGCTTGTTGTAAGTAAATCTTCTCGGGAACCTTCTGGAAAACTCATTAAGCAACTTCATACCAAATGTGGTTTTGGTACCAAATGTGGTTTTCCTTTTTATCGGGTCATAAGTAATTGGTTGCACTTTTTCTAAAATCATGCCATCATCACAAACCTATAACTGTTGACAATTACGGTAAGTTTTTGCAATATGTTGAAATGTTTCTGGATATTTAGAGATTGACAAATCTATGAATGAATTTCTGTGTATTACCAGTACTTTAGTTCTGCAGTGTGAGAAACCCTTGTTCTGTCACTGTTTTACTCTAGATCGTGAGTTGTCTTTTCCTTTCTGTCACTGTTGACCTTTTTCACATGGCGGCCAATTAAAACCTCTGGATGCAAACCATCTTCAGACGTTTAGATCCATTACTGCCCTTTCTTCTTGCAAAAGCTGTTGTGTAGGAGAGGGAATGAGGAGGATCCAAATGCAGGTTTAACAGTTTATTAAGTGTTGAACAAAGGAATCCACAGCAGAGAGATAACGGCTTCAGGCAGTGCTGGATGGCCAAGAGGAAGGGCTGAAGGTTCCTGTGAGGAGAATAAGAAAATTAGTCTGATATCAAAATTTGACTCAGCTTAGAGGTGGTCAGTTTACCACTAGAATCGTTGAAGACCTGACAGAGACTGTGGGTGACACCAGGTCTTTTATAGCCACCGGTAAGTCTGTGCAGCTGGGAGCAATCAGCCAATCCTCTCGTTAGAAGCCATCCAGCACCTGTGAGTTTTGGGGGAGAGAAAAAAACAAACAAGCAGGCCTAAAAGGCCTCACACCACAGTACCCCCCCCCTCTACGGACGCCACCTGGCGGACCACCAGACCTGTCCGGAAAGCGGCGGTGAAAGTCCCGGACCAAGCCAGGGTCCAGGATCGCTGAACGGGGCACCCAGCACCGTTCCTCCGGGCCATAACCCTCCCAGTCCACGAGGTACTGTAGACCCCGACCTCGGCGACGAACATCCAAAAGACGGTTGACCGTGTACGCATCCGAGCCGTCGACAAGGCGAGGAGGTGGAGGGGGAGCAGAAGGAGGCTGGAGGGGACTGGTAGAAACCGGTTTGATCTGAGAGACGTGGAACACAGGATGTACCTTCATGGAAGAGGGCAGGGCGAGCTTTACCGAGACCGGGTTGACCAGCCGCAGGATCCGGAAAGGGCCAATGAAGCGGGGTGAAAGCTTGCGAGACTCTGCCCTGAGGGGAATGTTCCTGGTAGACAGAAGGACAGACTGACCAACCTGATATGCTGGGGCTGGCTGACGGTGGCGATTAGCTTGGCGCCGCGCCCGGCCGCAGGCCTGTTGGAGGGCCCTCCTAGTTTTCCTCCAGATCCGACGACACCGTCTGATATGGAGCTGCACCGAAGGGACAGCCAGCTCCTGTTCCTGATCCGGGAACAATGGGGGTTGGTAACCCAGAGAAGCCTCGAACGGGGACAATCCTGTGGAGGAACTAACTTGGGAATTATGGGCATACTCAATCCACGGGAGATGAGACGACCACGTGGACTGGGCAGAGGCCAACACGCACCGTAATGTGGATTCCAGGTGTTGGTTAGCCCGCTCCGACTGGCCGTTGGATTGGGGGTGGAAGCCAGATGACAAGCTGACGGAAGCCCCCAGCGCCTTACAGAAGGACTTCCAAACAGCTGATGTGAATTGCGGACCCCGGTCAGAGACTATGTCCAGAGGGATACCATGCAGACGGAACACATGGGTCACCATGAGCTGGGCAGTCTCCAAGGCTGAAGGGAGTTTAGGAAGAGGCACCAGATGTACAGCTTTGGAGAATCGGTCCACAATCGTGACCACAACAGTGTTACCTTCTGAGGGAGGGAGTCCGGTCACAAAGTCCAGTGCGATATGGGACCAGGGACGACTGGGAACCGGTAGGGGATGGAGCAGCCCCGCAGGAGGACGATGAGGGACCTTGCCCCGGGAACAGGCAGAACAGGCAGCGACAAAATTCCTAGTGTCTGCCTCCATCGTTGGCCACCAGAACCGCCGCTGAAGAAGCGCCATTGTACGGCGAATCCCAGGGTGACAGGACCACCGGGATGCATGTGCCCATAGGAGAACCTGGGAGCGGGCAGAGGATGGCACATACGAACGGTTAGCTGGGCCAGTACCTGGGTCCGGATCATGCTGCAGACCATCCCTTATTGCAGTCTCGATCTCCCAAGTGATTGCCCCAATGACGCAGGAGGGGGGTAGAATGGGCTCCGGCTCCGATCTGGACTGATGACAGTCATGCAGGCGGGAGAGGGCGTCAGGTTTGGTATTGCGGTTGCCCGGCCTGTAAGTGAGGGTAAAATTAAAGCGTGTAAAGAACAGCTGCCACCGGGCCTGTCGAGAGTTGAGTCTCTTAGCTGCTTGGATGTAAGCGAGGTTTTTGTGGTCTGTCCAGACCACGAATGGGTGTTCTGCGCCCTCGAGCCAGTGCCTCCATTCCTCGAGTGCCAGTTTGACTGCGAGCAGTTCTCTATTCCCCACATCGTAGTTTTGTTCAGCTGCAGAGAGACGCTTAGAGAAAAAGGCACAGGGATGGAGTTTGCCATCCTCCTGATGGTATTGGGACAGCACAGCACCCACCCCTGAATCCGAGGCGTCCACCTCCACAATAAACTGCCTCAAGGGGTCGGGCTGGACCAGAATGGGGGCCGAGGTAAACCTCTTCTTAAGCTCAGTGAATGCACCCTCTGCTTGGGGAGACCAAACGAACGGTCTGGCTGTGGAAGTAAGCTGGGTAAGGGGAAGAGCTACCTGACTGTAATTGCGAATGAAACGCCTGTAAAAATTTGCGAAACCCAGAAATTGTTGTAGTTTGCGACGGGTGTTGGGTCGAGGCCACTCAGCCACCGCGCTAACTTTTTCGGGGTCCGGGCAAACCTGCCCAGCGTGTACAATAAAACCAAGGAAGTTGACGGACTGAGAATGGAACTCGCACTTCTCAGCCTTTACAAACAGACGATTCTCAAGGAGTCGCTGGAGTACCGCACGGACATGGACGATGTGCTCCTCAACAGTGGGCGAAAAAATAAGAATGTCGTCCAGATAAACAAAGACAAAACGATTAAGGAAGTCACGGAGCACATCGTTAATGAATGCCTGGAAGACTGCGGGAGCGTTAGTTAACCCGAAAGGCATGACCAAGTATTCGAATTGGCCCAGGTGGGTGTTGAACGCCGTCTTCCACTCGTCCCCCTCCCGCATTCGGACGAGATGGTAGGCGCAACGCAGATCGAGTTTTGTAAAGACCCGGGCTCCCTGAAGTAGCTCGAACACCGAATTAATGAGGGGCAACGGGTATTTGTTGCGAACGGTGATGTTATTAAGACCCCGATAATCGACGCACGGACGGAGGGAACCATCCTTCTTACCCACAAAAAAGGACCCCGCTGCTATGGGTGCCGAGGAAGGGCGGATAAGCCCCGACGCCAGGGACTCATTGATGTACTTCTCCATCGCCCCCCTCTCTGGAGCAGACAGATTGTACAGGCGACTGGCGGGTAAGGTTGCCCCAGGGAGGAGGTCGATGGCGCAATCATATGGCCGATGAGGCGGGAGAGATTGTGCCCTCTCCTTACTGAAGACCTCTTTGAGGTCATGATACTCTGCCGGGATAGACGCAACGTCCACCGGGTCGATAGAGCCTACCGTGTCAGAAGAGACGGTTGTCACGGCAGATTGGAGGCAAGTTGCATGGCACTGATTGCTCCACCCGACGATACGCCGGTTTTGCCAGTCGACCTGTGGATTGTGCAACCTAAGCCAGGGGAAACCTAACACAAGGGGTGAGCCGGGTGACGAAATAACGTTAAACGAAAGGTGCTCACGGTGATTACCCGATACCACCATCTCCAACGGGGAGGACTGGTGGGTCACCCTGGTAATAACGTGTCCATCGATCGCCGTGGCATTAATGGGTTCTCCGAGTGGTTGGGACTGGAATCCACACTGACGGAGAAAATCTGCGTCGATGAAGTTGCCGTCGGCCCCGGAATCCACCAACGCTTCGACCGGAAAAGAAGAGGAACAACCAGAGGTTAGTGTCACAAGAATCATAAGCCTAGGGGTACCATGACATCTAGTTGTGCCCACCCGTAACCCTAGGTCTACCGGTGGGCCCCGTCTTTTGGGCGACAAGGGCAAGCTGAGAGTAAGTGACTTCTCGACCCGCAATAGAGACACCTCCCTTCTTTTAGTCTAACCTCTCTTTCCTTTTTGGTTAGATGCATCTGTCCCAACTGCATTGGTTCTGTGGAAGGCTGCTCAGCCTCTTGTGGAACAGATGCAAATGCCCTAGGTGGGGGGCAGACCGAGGAAGGCTGTCGATGGCTGTGAACTGGAGCAGGGTGTAGGGCCCGGGTGGTATTTTCATATCGTTTCTCTCTTTGACGGTTGTCTAACTGTATTGCCAGGGAAATGAGTTCCTCCAATGTGGATGGGGTCCCCCTGCCAGCTAGCTCATCCTTCAGAGGATCATTCAGGGCATTTAGGAACACCCCTCTTAGTGCCTTCTGTCCCCAGCCAGCCTCTACTGCTAGGGTCCGGAATGAGATGGAGAACTCCGCCACAGATAGAGTTCCCTGGGAAAGGTGGAGTAGACGCTGGGAGGCATCTCCAGCCCGGTCCGGCACCTCGAACATGGTTCTGAATAAACTCAGAAAATCAGATGTTGAGCGATCAGCCAGGGGGGCTGCCGCGTCTTCGGCCTCGGCCCACTCCAGTGCCCTGCCCCGAAGAAGACCCACAATGTACAAATTCTTAACTTTGTCTGATTCGAAAGTCCGTGGTCTTAGAGCAAAGACATTTGAACACTGCAAGAGGAACCCACGACATTTCCCCAGGGTTCCATGGAAAGGTTCCGGGTCCGTAATATGGTGGTCCATGAGTGGGCTGGGCATAGCTGAAGGAGGTGCCGAGGCTGTGGACAGAAAAAGAGAACTTAGATTATTTACTTTGTCTGTTAAAGCCTGTAACTGTGTTTTTAATTGAGTATTTTCGTCCATAAGGGCCTTTATGGCCTGTTGTTGTTGTCCCAGGAATATTCCTTGTCGGGTCAGAATCTCTGACACTGAGGGTGATGCAGAACCCGCTGGATCCATTCTGGTCAGGTCTTCTGTTGTGTAGGAGAGGGAATGAGGAGGATCCAAATGCAGGTTTAACAGTTTATTAAGTGTTGAACAAAGGAATCCACAGCAGAGAGATAACGGCTTCAGGCAGTGCTGGATGGCCAAGAGGAAGGGCTGAAGGTTCCTGTGAGGAGAATAAGAAAATTAGTCTGATATCAAAATTTGACTCAGCTTAGAGGTGGTCAGTTTACCACTAGAATCGTTGAAGACCTGACAGAGACTGTGGGTGACACCAGGTCTTTTATAGCCACCGGTAAGTCTGTGCAGCTGGGAGCAATCAGCCAATCCTCTCGTTAGAAGCCATCCAGCACCTGTGAGTTTTGGGGGAGAGAAAAAAACAAACAAGCAGGCCTAAAAGGCCTCACACCACAAAAGCGGCTCTTACTGTTTACCCTAGCCAGACAGTGCCTCATGTTTATGACAGGAAATGTATTCAAAGCGTTTTTTTTATTGAAAAAAAGAGATGTGTGACATTTTTCTTTTTGAAAACTGAAGATTTAAATGTCATGGCTAACCAAAAGCCACAGTTTTTGATCCAAAGTTCACAAGCAGCTTCAGAAATGTTTTGGGCTGTCATCCAGTAGTTGTATGTTTCTTTGTGTACCATGTTCGATGTGGAGAATTGTCCGGTGTTTTTCTGTGATAGCAGATGAATGTAGTCTCACTCTGTGCTGCATTTGATTGTTTAGCCAGCATGCAAATTTCATAAATGTTATTAATTTTATTTGCCAGCTGTTGTGATGGTAAAAATTTATCTTCGTTCTGATGATGGTTTCTAACGAATCCTTTTACAATTGGATTTCAGAGAATTGGCACACTCTCCCAATTTAGAGAAATGAGTCACAGTTGTCAGTTCATCATCCACACCAATGAAAGCATACGATAAATCTTGACATTATTTTGAACACTGAGATATTCGCACTAAAAATTCTAATATCAAACTTTAGTTTAGGGCGCTGTGAGATGACGTAGTGGTTACCATAGTGACCTCACAAAAAGAAGGTTGGCGTTTGAGGCCCGGAATGGGGACGAGGCTTATAACACTGGTTTTTCTGTGTGGAAAAACCATGTTTGCAGTTTTCTCCGGGTTCTCTAGTTTCCGTCCACCCTCCAAAAAAATACTTGTTAGTTGAATTGGCCACTAAGAAATAGCCTCTAGGGGAGAGTGTGTATGGGTTGTCTGTCGGTGTATGTGGCTCGCAAAAACTGGCGACCTGTTTAGGATGTACCCTGCTTCTCTGTGCCTAACCCACTTTGGGATAATTGATCCAGAAAATGAAACAAAAATTTGTTTTTAAATTCTTGTCATTTTTCCCGGGGTTTACTGTTTATCCATTTATGCCTTCTGAGAAACAGTTATTCATATTTTTGAAAATATTCTTTTCCATTTTGGAAGAAAACAATGTCAGTGCCAAAATCTTGGGGTACATAATTAAGTGCTCTGTAATACCCTCATTTCTTCTGATGAGGTCTTCAGCCTCGTAAAAGAAATCCTTCTTGCATTAAAAAAAAAAAAAAAAAATACTAATCCACCAGATAAAAAGACTATCAGGAGCTTCATTTGCTGACATTGATGCAACCAATCATATTTGTGTGTTTATTGTCTGCGGGAATGTGAATTGAATGTTTATGTTGAGACATTCTGATGTCATCCATAAAAAAACAATCGCAGTAAACAAGTTTACGCATATAAAGATGAAAAATGCATGTCCAGATATTTCTCCTTACCTCATGTCTGTTTGTTTCTAGACAAATGTTTCTATGTTAGTCTCAGAGAACAGAAGAAGAAAGATGGATTGAGGAGGGGTATTAACATTCAGAAGAACCAGTCAGCAGTCCTGAAATGTCAAGCATAACCGATGAATAACAAAATCTCTGCAGTCATTTTACAGAACTTTAATTTTTTCTCTTGAAATTAAGGAGTTTTATAAACCTGATCACTAAATGTGTCACATATGAGAGCTGGTATAATACCAGTAGATTTTTTATTTGTTACAGCGTCAGACACTTTCGCATTTGCGCCCCCCCACCTCACGGCAGATAATTATAGAATTCTATCGAGTGAAGGGCCCTCAATTTCAAAATGTGCAAATAAATCATTATTTACAACGCAGCTCCGTGGAAATGATTTATATTCCATGTACACTGTGACTAATGAAATCAATGTATGACAGAAAAACAGAACAAATGCCTCAACAACACTCACCCACCCAAATTCCTATTCACTCCCACCACACTCTAGTCTGATTTTACAGTTTAGCCAAGCCAGGTGATCACCAGTCATTTCCATCCTCAGGCTGAACCCTTATATTCTATTTGACAGTTTTCTGACTTTTGTGTTCTTGTTTTGAAAACAATAAGATCCTTTATATTCTCACTGTGACTGTCTCTGTATTGTATACCCATACGCCTCCACCCACACCGTAGCTCAGTGGTAGAATGGCCATCATTGGACCTGAAGAAGCTGGTTTGTTTCCCACCGGGCCCATGCTTAAGTGTCCCTGGAGAAGAATCCTAACCCCCATCTATTCCCACCATTGGTAATGTCATGGCTGCCTGCTGCAGTGAAATGCAGCAAAAGGAATTTCCCCACGAGGGATGACTATAGTACAATTAAATAAAAAAAATTCTGATATGATCCGATGATGGTTGTTAAAATCTGACTAAACTGTGATGTTTAGCCATCATAGAGTCCATCCTCACCTCCTCCATCACTGTGTGGTACGCTGGAGCCACAGCCAGGGACAAACATAGATTGCAGCGCATTGTGCGCTCTGCGGAGAAGGTGATTGGCTGCAGCCTTCCATCTCTCCATGAACTGTACGTCTCCAGGACTTGGGGACGTGCAGGTTGGATAGCAGCTGACCCTTCCCACCCTGGGCATGGACTATTACAGCAACTCCCCTCGGACAGGAGGCTCCGGTCCATTCGGACCAGAACGTCCCGCCACAAAAACAACTTCTTCCCTTCTGCTGTTGTACTTACGAATACTTTATAACCCGCTCATATCTTAGTTGCGTTGCTCTTGTCACTTTACAGTCTATATTATTTTCTATGCCATTGCACTACTGTATATTTTTTGTTCTGAGCACTCTTACTTTTGTTAAAATGATTATTATTATTTTATTTTTTACCATAGTTACATATCCTATTTTTAAGTTTATGAGTACCACAGCAAGTTCATAGTCACTAACCATCTTCATTGACCATGACAATAAAAGTATTCATGATTCTGATCTTTTCTTTGGGATATTTCTCAATTTTTCAAACCATTTATTTCAACATTCATTCTGTAAATGCCATGTTTTTCCATTGCATTTAGCTTTTGGTTTGGGTGAAAATAAAACTCAATGGTGATATGTGAGAAAATTTGAAAGGACAGAACTGGTGCAGTACCTGGACTGTACATGACTGTTAGACAGTGGTGAGGTGTGGATATGTCTGACGGAGGAGTTCCGAGTGGAGGCGAGACTCAATCAGGGATTGTTCTAAACCCCCAATGGAGTATTGTTCTTCACAATGGTAAGGACATGCTACAAGAGCTTGGACAGGAATCTCCTTGAACTATGATGTTTACAGATGATATTATGATATTAAGTAAAGATGGATGCTGAGATTTGGATCTCTGGGAATGAGGTGCAGAGAAAGACCAAAATTGTAGTTTGCTGATGCAATGATAAAAAAAACAATAGAAGAACAGAGATGAGATAATCAGACCTATTGTTAGTTTTATTTATTCCTTGAAAAGAAAAAATAATGCCTATTCCTTTAAAATGCACAATTGGAAACTTCCAAGAAAAATAGAATGGGTCAATGCAGCAATATGACCATTCAGTAATAGCCTTGTTTGTTAATGACTAATGTCTAAGTATCTGTATATTTTTTATGATTACCTCGTTTGTGTGTCTAAAAACTTTGAAAAGAGATAAGAACACATAAAACAAGAAGAGGCCTATCAAACAAGGTGAAATTAAAAGTACAATGGGTTGTATGAAAACATCTTTTTATTTGGGTCAGGCAAATAAAGGAAGGGTATCAATTGATTAGGAACAAAAGGTTTATCAATTGATTAAAAACAGGATAAAGGGGAAACAAAAACCCCAAAGATGTCTTTTCCTTCATGACAATTCAAGTCAACAAGGTTTAATGAGGGCTAAACTGTGCTTGTTGTCAGGATAGTAAAGCTGTGGCCTTCACTTTCTTCTTTCATCTTCAGTCTATACTTTTCTGTTTTTCTGTCCCAAGCTGTGTAGCATGTTGTCAGGTAGTTTTACAACGCAAGTCTTTGAAATGCAAATCAGTCCAGTGCATGTGCACGTGAGTCTGTGTGCAAGAAATGAAAAAAATTAAATAATTTCCATGTCTTTTGGGAAAAAAATCTATGATAATGATTTTCTATGTGTGACTCTTGTCTCTTGTACAAACTTTGATAAATATACGGGGGAAAAAAATCTTGATCACAGGAGTTTCCGATGTGTTTATCACCACCAACCTGTCACCGTTAAAACACTCCTCAGAGAAGCCTGCAGATCTAAGAGTTCACAGATAACTGGAAACACACCATGCCGGATGTTTCCCAGCATCCTCCTTTCCCTCTTTCCTCACCATCTAAAACCGGCTGATGTCTCATGGGAATTGATCAAGTATATCTCCTCCTAGTCTTCAAAGACCTACCTCTTTCTGGTTCATTACCACTTCTACTAAGTTGTGTGTTTTTTGGAAAAAAAAAAAAAAATCAACTAGTGCTTGTGTATTTTTATTTTCTAAAGTCGGCCGTTACAGAGTGTTCTATTTGCTTCTCGGCTCTTACTTAGCAGTCCGCTGGCTTCCCGCATCTCCATGTTCTTCTAATACTAGTTAAATCAATTATTTTAGCTCCATCATTATCGGGCCAACTCACATTGTCATCTGAAAGCACCAATTGAGTGACTGTTGGAAATGATGAAACCTCTTGTTTGCCAGCTGTCTCGTCTCCAAGGCAACCAGGAAACAAACTTACATTAATATACAAAGACATCGATGTTTTCAAAATAATTAGTCAATGTCATATTCACATTTTGGCTATTTTTGAAAGGCGACATAGATTGTGGTGTCTGTGAAATATGTTATTTATTTAATTAAAGGCAGACTCTCATTAGGGGGTAAATAGCCGACTGACAAAAAATGCATTCGGACTACAAACACGTATTGCCACAAAAACCATTTCATCAGCAATACATTAAAAGTTAAAATACTTGATAGAAAAATATGCACTATTATTTCAGATATTGGTTCAAATATCAGAACTTATGTTTTGACTGTACCAGTATCCAACATGTGATGATGACAGGGTTTTTAAAGGTCAATGCCATGTAAGTCTTGGCACATTTTAAGGGGTTGGGTTAAGCCAAGATTTATGTATAACAGCGTTTTTCAACCAGTGTTCTGAGGTATGTTAGTCTTCCGTGAGAGATGGCAGGGATTGAGTGATAGTAATAATATGTAGTCGAATGTTTTGTTGTGATAGCACATTAGTGGGCAACTAAAAATAATAGATTGGAAAGTAATTGAGTAATAGTATATGATTCAGCTATTACTGCTGCCTGTTTTTGATTTGCTGCAAGGGTCACTGGTGCTCAGGGCCATTAATTAACAGGAGTGTGAATGTTTTCGGACACTGTGATAATCAAGTGTGAGGGTGCTGCAAGGGCAAGACAACGGCCTAATGGCCATTGCAATCCAACTAGTGGACAGGTAAGTATTCACAACTGATTGGGTCTAGCTAATCTCTAAAGTGGTCTACTTACCTTCTATTGTCCTCACCGAAAGTACAGAACCAGTAAGACACTCCCCTTGTGTTCGCATGATAATAGCCCTGTGAACTGGAACTGCTACCCTAAAGAGAGAATAGATTCTCATTAAAAGGGAATGAATGTGAAGGATAGTTTGTGTATATTTAATTATTATATTATTATATAATTATTGTAGTTGTTATTGTAGTTGTTTAACAATATGGACCAAGTAGAAATACAGTTTGAAAGATTCTACAAATACAAATTGTGTGTTTATCATTTTTGTCAAGAAAGAAAGTCCAGACTCGCCGGTACGACAATCTGAATGTAGATTACCCTGTAATAGTCATAACAAAAGTAGTAGTCATGTATTAATGTAATAGTAATATATTGTCTGTAATATATCCCATCCCTGAGAGACAGTCAGGTGTACTGTAGGAAACAATCATATTTCACCACATTTGGTGGTTGTTACCTATTGGAAGTTCCCAAAGATGTTTTTTTATTGATCTGATAGTGTAAAGCGATAATTAAAGCGTATAAAGTGTTTATCAGAGTGAAATTTTTGTATTTCATTTAGAGACAGGCATGGCTGTCCGGTAACCATAGCAACCCACTCTTCTTCTCTCTTTTTTTTTTTTTTTTTTTTGCATGTTGCTGTTCATATCTTCCAAAAACAACCCCAGGTTGTGGATATTACTTTCTAAATGTTTTTGAGACATTATGAGAAAATTTGTGTTTAAAGCAGAAAAATGGCAGATCCTAATAAAATTTCACATTCTCTAAAAGACATTAAAGAGGAAAAAAGTTTATTTTGCATTCTGGGTAAATGCAATGAGACGCTCATTTTCTGGAACAAAATATACACATTGTTAGATATAGTGTAATAACATATTGTTAATATGGGCGGGTATTGAGAATCATTTTGAACATTTTTGGTAGATGGTGTGCCTCAAGATTTTTTTTCTATGGAAAAAAAAGTTCAGTTGCATTAAAAAAAAAGTTGAAAAACACTGATGTATAGAAACCAATGTCAGATGAGGGCTTTAATCAATAACCTACCAAACTTTACAAGAACCCACTGGTGTTTTTTTTTGAGGTGTAACGCTTAATGAGATTGTTTGTTTACTGAAGCTACATTGTATTGTAGTGGGAACAATGCAGTATACTCGTCTTGTAATGGAGAAAAAAATGTAGTCCTAATGAAACATTATATTTATGTCCTAAAAATGATTAAAATCCTGCAAATTTGTATGACCACAGCATGCCTACGGAATGGAAACAATAACTGGATGGTGCATCGTCATTTCAACCCTGCAGATAGAGAAGCCAAAATGACTCAATAGTCCTGCTTCTTCCTTTTGATATGCTAATGACCAATCACAGAAACACTTCTTGTGAGAGGGAGTTGAAAGTAAACACACATAAGCTCAGGTTTAATCAATGTTTGAAATTTCAAAGAAGTGTTTCAGGCTTATCATTCATGACGGCAGCTTTTGTGCCATAGAGTTGGAAAAATGTGCTTTGATTCTTTTCTATTTAACTCAGATGTGTGTGAGTTTACATGAATAGCCAAATACATTCCCAGCGTCCTTGTTGTTTTCTAATCAGTAAGTGTCATTTATGCTCTCTTTTCTACATAAATAGATTTTATGAACACACACTGCTCTTATCATTATCACTGCAATCCAATTTAATCCAAACCAAACTGCAGGCTTGTAGAAAAGGACACGAGCAGACATACCTGTGGACATCAATATGTCTCATTCTAAAACTAATGATTTTCTTCTGAGATGCTCTTCAGAAGGGCTGTTGCTAATCCTTGTGGTTGGCAGCTCAGATAAGGACTAATGAGCAGAGATTTAAGGTTATCTATCCATGCTGATCTGTGAGGAAGTGGCTGCTTGTCTGATTTATTGTTTGCTGCTTGCTGATGTTACTTGATCCCAAGGGATTGGACATTTTAGGTCAAGAGTGTCCCACAAAGGAGTTCGGTTTTAACTTTCCTTCTAACGTAGATGTAAAATACCTTATAGAGACCAGCATGCATCACAACGCAACATATCTGTTCACCTCAGCTCTTTAAGGTGAAGTTATAAAGTATAAATGACTCAGATTTACATAGATCAAGTTTACATGCAGTAAAAAATGCAGACATAAAAACCACTGGACTGGTTCAAATCATCTTCTTCTTTTGGCATTTCTCTTCAGGAGTCGCCACAGCAAGTCAGTTTCTTCCATCTAACCCTATCTGCTGCGTCTTCTTCGGTCACACCAACTATCTTCATGTCTTCTTTCACTGTATCCATGAACCTCCTCTTTGGTATTCCTCTAGTCCTCTTTCCTGGTGGTTCCAAACCCAGCATCCTTCTGCCGATGTACTCGGTCTCTCTCCTCTGCACATGTCCAAACCATCTCAGTCTGGCCTCTCTCACCAAAACCTCTAACATGTGCTGTTCCTCTGACATACTAATTTCTGATCCTGTCCGTCCTGGTCACTCCCACAGAGATCCTCAGCATCTTCATCTCTGCTACCTCCATCTCTGCTTCCTGTCTTTTCCTCAGTGTCACTGTTTCTAGACCAAACAGCATTGCCGGTCTCACCACGGTTTTGTACACTTTTCCTTTTATTTTAGCTGAAACTCTTCTGTCGCACATCACACCTGATACTTTCCTCCACCCGTTCCAGCCTGCTTGAACACTCTTCTTCACCTCTTTTCCACACTCTCCATTGCTCTGGATTGTTGATCCTAAGTACTTAAAATCTTCCATCTTCTTTCTCTTCTCCCTGTAACCTCACTTTTCCATTTGGATCCCTCTCATTCACACACATGTTCTCTGTTTTACTCTGACTAATCTTCATTCCTCTTTTTTCTAGTGCAAACCTCCACCTCTCCAGCTTTTCCTCCACCTCTTCCCTCCTCTCACTACATATCACAATGTCATCTACAAACATCATTGCAAACATCACTGGACTGGCTGAAATAAGTTTTGTAATTAAACCCTTAAGTTTGAGATTCACAAAAAGGCAGTGGAGAAATAAAACTTCCATTGGGACCAGTAATAATCTGGATTTACCATCAGGTATCTTCCAACCATCACCCATCGTCCCCAAGTGTGAATGTGACTTAAATAGTTCATGATTAGAAGCTAAATTAAGTTTCATGGTGGGGCAGGCCATTCCTTACAGATAAAGTAGGGAACTCACGTTTCCAGGGGGAAATCAGAGTGTTTCTGGACTTTTATCGGGCGACAGAAAAAGAGGACCATAGAACAGATCACAGTGGATGGACCGTCTCTTTCAGCTAGTCTGAAAATAACTTGGGATTCCCTGCAAAAACTGAGGAAAAAAAAAACAGGTGATTACTGTTTAAAGTGTTGCCCTATATTATCTTCAATTAGGTTTAGATGGACTAAAACATTGGCATTGATAAAAATTGCAACGTCACATTAATGCATTAATACAACAAGAAGGTTGGGGTTAGAGTCTGGGTGGGATAAAGCCTGGAACACTGGCCTTTTTGTGCAGAAAGCACAGCAGCAGACTGGTCACCTGTTCAGAGTGTACTCTCCCACTCGCCTTAAATCAACCGGAACAAGCTCTGGCACCCCCTATGACCTTGTTGGGGATAAGTGGTTCAGAAGAGAAAATGAGACAAATCATTAATGTCTGATTTTTCACATCAGAAATGCACAAATATCCATCACTAGTTTGCTGTTTGCATCACTTTTTGAGGTGTACATCCCATCCTGCAAGAAACACAACACCTATCACCATCATGCAACCACACGGAGGATTTTCCTTGTTGGTGGTGCATCATGGTTCCACCAGAAGATAAACAACTGTTGCAAATCAGAGGGGTGCAAGGTCAGCAGCACCAACAACGCAGGTTATGATCCATCACGGTAAAAAACAGCCCAAAGCGTGTCAGGAAGACATTATTATACCGTCAGCAGGCTGGAGTGCTGACACCAGGAGCTCCGACTGCACGAATTCATGCTGCTGAAGCCAAAATGTGAAAATAAAATCAGACAGATGACATGTCTGGTGTCTTAGTGCAGCTCAGGTTACTCGGGAAACTGCTGCCTCACACTCCACAGTAACTTCCTGTTTTCTCTGTTCCGAGCAATAAATAAATAAATAAATAGTGTTTTTAGCAAGAGGTTGTAACTAAATATTCAACCTCATACTTAAGTTTCTTCTCTATCTACATTAGTTAATAAAGTCCTCTTGACGTCATATTTCTCCTGCTAGAACCTAAAAAAAACAAACGTCAAAGAAACAGAAGAATATTCACTGACTCATAAAAATCCAAAATTTTCCCAATGTGTATTTTCATATTTTTATATTTTTGACGACTTATATAAAGTTTTAGACCTCTACTCTCACAGTAGAGACATAGGGGTGCAGATACATTTTTCATCCATTAATCTTCTTGTGGCTTAACACTTGATCACAGGAATAGTATATGGACCTATAGGGACCAGAATCAACCCTTTACAGCAGGCATGGGCAAACTACGGCCCGCGGGCCACATACAGCCCGTTAATTGTTTTAATCCGACCTGCCGAACATAAACAATTAAATAAATAAACCTCGTTAATGTTGTATTTTTACTGTAATTCTAATGCTTTGCCACTAGATGGCACCAAAGATACAACAAAACTGCTCCCATTAAAATGTGTGCGTCTCCGTGATGCACACGCTGGCAAAATAAACAATGTCACAGATATGGAAAGCCATCGGGGACAATACACGCACGTAAACAAGCGTGTTAGATGTTACAATAAGCACAATGTTTCATCAAGCGCTTAGATTTCAAACCTAGCGTCACTAAATGCACGTTTTTAAGCGCTACCGCACTAGATTTCAGACCTAGCGCCGCTGGATTTGAAATGTAACGCTCTTGATGTAACATTTAGCGCTTGTTTAAAATCTAGCGTGCCATTCCATCGGTCTAATCTAGCAGTTACCAAAGCGTGCCATTGGATGTAGAGATTGGAGATTGATACATTTTAATGTTTAATCTCCAAAAGCCTTTTTCTTTTATTTTGTTGGTAATAATCTGGTACCTAGAGCGAGGTTGTAGAACACATTGGTGCCTTTTTCTTATCTTAATAGAATTCAAGGTTCGATTTCTTTTCATTTGTTGGAGAGTATCAAAAAGATTTGTGTAATTTTGGTGATGTAAGGTAACAAGAATAAACCTGGCAAACTCTTCGCAGAAAGAACTCTAGCAATCTTTCTTAACAAAATTGGAAATTGATCTTTACAGAAATCCTTGCTTGACTTAGTTTTAGTAATCAACTCACAAATCTCAGAGGAAGTTGGTTGAATCATTTGTCCTAGAAAATGTTTTTATACTCAAGGAAATGCATCCAAATCCACGATAAGAGTCATTTATCACCTAATTAGATAAGTGCTTTGCCACTCTAGTCAAATGCTAAATGGGATACTTGATTTGTGATTTCCACGTAGAAACATTCAGACACAGTTATGATTCATTTCATTAATCTCACTTAGTCCTGAGTCCCCTGCTCTCGTGGTCATGACTAGAAAAGATCAATGCAAATGCACCATGATACACTTCATGCATCAATGTGGCATTTTATCTCATAACGTCTAGGAGACGGGGGTATTGGGAGGTATGTGGCATTATGTAGTTTTCATGAGCTTCTATTTAAATGATTTTCTTTCCAGCGATGCGTGGGACCACCAGCATGCAGTTTTGCACAAACACATTTGACTGAGAGCCACATAAAACAGGCCATAAAGCAGCTTCTGTGCAGTGGCAGGTTTTAACCAAACTCTATACTTTGAGATGGTGTGAATGAAACAAAACTGTTGGATATGTGCACGGATAGGATGTGGGGTTTTGATCAAGTCAGAGATTGTCTACGAGGATGCTTGGAGATGAAAGTGGAGATGAAAGTGATCTTGAGTCAGCTTTTTTTTTAAATCAGACTAATATTGTATCATTCTTCCGCCAATCCGAGTATCATACACTGCAGTTGAATTGTCCACCTCTTGAATGAAATCTTCTTTTTCTTGAATGGAGGCCACAAAACTTCCCATCCTGGTAGACTGTGAAACATTGCAGAGATGTTTGTGAAGCTAGATTTTGCATTTATACACTTTAATTTGACAACACTGGGTTCATACATTTTCTGGTAATAAATCCAGGAAATCGTGTCGCAGTGAGAGAAACGATACATCTTATGGTGAAGCTTCTTGACAATCTGGTAAAAAGTAGGGTCGCCCTCTTTAAATCTTTAACTGTTTGAGCCATTAAACTAACAGCATCTACTTTGAGGAGGTTCACCATTTTTGTGTCGTCCATGAGGAATAATGTCAGTTTGCACGAGAAAAGTTATTCTAAACCCATCCGCATGCCATTTTAAAAATCACAACTCTCTTCAGGCATGATTCAGGCTGTTTGAAATTTTATGAGACATTTTTTCAACTTTACATCAAACAACTGAGTTCGTGTACAACTGCACATTAAATGTATAGCTTCAGTTTTGTCTGTAGGACTAGAATTGGAAAACAAAAACTTTGAAAAGGACGAATAAAATCATTTATCTGATTTTGTGTCGTTTTCATTTCATAAAATGGAATTGAAGTAATGTTGACATAAATTATGCTGCAAGTAGGCTGTAAGTTGGTGACTTTTACGATGCTCGTGAAGTAAACTGAAGATGTGTCTATTGTTTGAAAGACACATGAACATTAATTAAAAGTTTTTTTTTTTGTTTTTTTTTTCCAAATGAGTTCCAGATTTCATTGTATTTGTGGTTTCTGTCACAATGTGGAAGGAGGACGACCCAATTGCAGGACATCTAAACAAGGTTTATTAACACAATTTAGGTAAGTCTGCAAAGCAAAAGGCACAGGATTAAGACATGACTCAAAAGTTCAAATAATAACAAGAGTTCAATTAAGGTCAAGCAACCAGAGAGACCTGGCTGGAAGGGATGATAATGACCTGACGAGAAAGTCTAGGATGATTGCCCTTAAATAGGCAGCAGGTTGACAATGCACAGCTGACTGGTACTAGGCTAATCACCCAGGTGTTCAGGATCAAGGGGAGAAGGAAGGTCTAGGGCTCCCTCTGGTGGCAGGTGAGGAGATCCTGATAGTTTCAGCTGTTAACATTTGTTTTATATAAAGACTGAAGAGATGTGAACTGCTTTGATAAGCGGACTAAGTTGATATTTGTGCTAATATTTTATCTTGCGATAGCGATTTCAGAATTGAGCTTAGATTGTCTTGCAAGTTTTTACCGAAAATAAGTATGGGAATTCAACCTCAAAATGAGAGCATATGCTGACCCTGTCACACAGTGAGCTCATAAAACACACCAATTCTTCTGTCCTGCCCACATTGAGTCGAGACAACTTGTAAATAAAGACCAAAAAAGATTTTTGCAACAAAAACAGTAAAAAGGCCAATGTACCTTCAGGCATTCAACCTTTTTGTTTTTACAGATAAGTACCACTGAGACTTCTGTCCTCCTTACTAAAGAGACTCTTTAACCTGCACGTGTGATGATGGTGAAAGCTCCTGCAGAGAAGCCACAAATAACCACTTCTGATCTGCAAAAGAAGTGCTTGTATCACATAAAACACAAAAATCAATATAAAATGTTATTAGCTGTCAGGGGACAGAAAAATATGGGTAACCTCTCACCAGAAAGTTCTTAAAAAGATCAATTATACCAATAAATTAGGAATTAAAGCAATCACTTTCAGATACTCAGAAAGTGAAAGACTGTTGCTTGGTGGTATTTTTAGCAGTGGTTTAGCTTGTTCTGGGGAGATGGCAAATTCAGGGCCATGTTCTGTCAGGGCACATTACAGAAAATCTCTATTGTATCTGACTTCCTCTACGTTACACTTTCTCTGGTTGGTTACACTCCATCTGCTCATATTAAAAGCTCTACTGATATATATGCTTTGAGACAGAACACAAATATGTGCATAATTTAAACATTTTCATTATTAAAAAAAATCAATTTTCATCTCAACTCATTTACATATACAATGACATGAATCACACTGACAATCTGTGTTGTAATTGTTTTGGTGGGGCGGTCAGCACCTTACTGGTTAGACTTTACTGTCTCCTTACATCCCGGTGAACTGGGAAACTCAATAGGATTGATTAGAAGTTAAAAACAAATATTCTCTTCTCAGTCTGAAAACTGTAAGACCACCAATGGTGTCCTACCTGCTTTATAAGCACAGGTGCACATAACTGGTGTACAACTGTTGTGGACTGTCAAAATGCATGGTGAGTACCAAATCAGATGTTGGAGGGCTTTTGCCCACCTTCATGGCATGCCATGTGACATGTTGGAACAAAAGAAAACAGCAAAATGTAATAATGTCCTTTTATCACTAAAATACGTAAAAAGTGGTATTTCCGTTTAGTTCCATTGTCTTCTGCTCATCCGGGGCCGGGTCGCGGGGGTGACAGCCTCAGATAGGAAGCCCAGGCATCTCTCACCCCGGCTGCATCCTCCAACTCACCGAGGAGGATTCCGAGGCGTTCCCTAGCCAGCTGAGAGACAGTCTTTCCATTCCACGGTCTACCCTTGGGTGTCCTGCCAGTGGGACATGCCCGAAAAATCTCGCCAGCGAGGTGCTCGGAAGGCATCTTAACCAGATATCTAAACCACCCCATTTGGCTTCTCTCAATCCAGAGGGGCAGCGGCTATGGTATTTGTACATGTAAAATTGAATTTCCTAGAGTATGTCCCAAAAACTGTGAAATGTAATGTTTGCTTTTGCAGCATTTTGGTCACTGTTGGGACAGTTTTTACATGAGAACAAGTGTTTACATGCCCATTAAAGATAATCTGAATGGATGTTTTTTGGTATGAGTGATTCAACCACATATCTGTTGTTTAGACATCCTACTTAGCAGATGCTACGTACTCAGATGCTCAATAATCACTGAGTAACATCTCTGAATAGGTGCCTAAGTTCTGAACCTGAAAAAAACATATGCGCACCTCTGCATGTGAGTGCTATTTAAATATTCAGAAAATCTGTTTTTCAACACTTTTCTGCTTTTAGACATTTTTGTTAACACCCTGATCAGTCATTTCAAAGCCATTACTGACAAACAACTTCAAACCTTCAATTTTTTATTAGTGGGATTGTTTAAAAAACAACTTTCCTTGACCCTGAACAACTTTTCTGTGATGCCCACCGGCAGGAATTTAGCCAAACCACAGGACTGACGTTGTCAGCGGCAACATGTCGATGCTCTGAAGTAGAACAAATCTAACAAGAACATCATGTTCTCTTTTAACCTTTCCCAAGTCTTGCCCCTGGTCGATCCTTTGAGCTTTGCATAGCTGGTAGCAAAATGTAACTTTACTGTTGAGGTTCAACATTTGAACCAAAGCTGAGAGAAAATGAGAAAGTTATAATAATCTCACATTCACCAAGTCAAAAAAAAGAGTACATAAGTCTTTGACCAGCATTATGCTGAAATAGAATGATTTTTTTGGTTCATTTTTCTCTTCTTCGTTGAATTGTTTCATCTGACAAAACAAGCATCGTAGACCAGCTGGAAATTTAGACCAGATGCTGGTCGTTGGTGCTAATTTAGCCAAAATGTCTTAAATTATTTTTTTCCCTAAACTTTTGTCCAACTCCAGGATACAGCGATGCCAGTGCTCAGTGCAGGTGGGGTACACTCTGAATGAGATGCCGCATCTTCTTCTTTTTCTTTCGGCATTTCCCTTTAGAGGTCGCCACAGCAAGTCAATTTCTTCCATCTAACCCTATCTGCTGCATCTTCTTTGGTCACACCAACTATCTTCATGTCTTCCTTCACTGCATCGATGAACTTCCTCTTTGTCTTCCTCTAGTCCTCTTTCCTGGTGGTTCCAAACCCAGCATCCTTCTTCCGATGCACTCTCTCTCTCCCTTCTCTGCACATGTCCAAACCATTTCAGTCTGCCCTCTCTGACTTTATCTCCAAAGCCTCTAACATGTGCTGTTCCCCTGATATACTCATGTCTAGTCCTATCCATCCTGGTTACTCCCAGAGAGATCCTCAGCATCTTCATCTCTGCTACCTCCATCTCTGTTTCCTGTCTTTTCCCCAGTGCCACTGTCTCTAGACCAAACAGCATGGCCGGTCTCACGACGGTTTTGGACACTTTTCCTTTCATTTTAGCTGAAACTCTTCTGTCACACATCACACCTGATACTTTTCTCCACTCGTTCCAGCCTGCCTGCACACGCTTCTTCACCTCTTTTCCACACTCTCCATTGCTCTGGACTGTTGATCCTACGTACTTCCACCCTCTTCATCTCTTCTATCTGTAACCTCACTTTTCCATTTGGATCCCTCTCATTCACACACATGTATTCTGTCTTACTCTGACTAATCTTCATTCCTCTTCTTTCTTGTGCAAATTTCCACCTCTCCAGCTTTTCCTCCACCTCTTCCCTCCTCTCACTACGGATCACAATGTCATCTACAAACATAATTGTCCATGGACAATGATGTCCGCATGTTGGACATTTTCTCCTTTTTGAAGAATTTTTACAGCCACTCATGTCAAAGCCAAATCAGGCCCTGATATTTCCAGTCTAGGAGAAGTGGCTGATGCTGGTTCTTGACTGTAGGATTAATCTTCTTCTAAAGTAACTGGATAACTGGGAGGAAAATGAGTTGCTATCTGACCCTCATCAAAGTTGATTTGATCTCAAAGGAGACAAAAGCTGATGTGCAAAAGATTAATCCACTGAAAAAAAAAGACGTTTTGTCCAGAACTGGAATAAGTTGAAGAGACTGGAGGAAATCATCGCCAGGGGTTAATCCGAGGAGGTTCAGAAACTGAGTAAGGTTTGGAATGATGATAAGGAAGACTCTGAGAACACATCAAGACACTGATGGAAAGGATCCAACATCTGAGCAAAACAGGAGAAGAATTTATTCAAACGGTGAAGGAAAAACATCAGAGGTTTTAAATCCCATCTAAAACGGAGATATGAGTAGACGTAGTCATTTGAACTTAATTCCTGGTGCTCTCAAGAATCTGCTTTACAGGTCTATGATGGTTGGACCTCCAAGTCAAGAAGACACATACCTGCAGGCCAACGTGATCTTAAATGACAAAAGTAATACCAAAACAGACTTTTTATTTTCATGTCCTGAAGCAGAATGAGTTTCAGGGTGAGAGGTTTTATTCCTGAACAAAGTTGGATCACTCAAATACACCAAATGCTCCTGCTGTTAACCAGGAAGAGCACATCTAATGACCGGTGGCAGCAGCGGCCAGAGGGAATCTTCACACGCCCAAAGGTTAAGACCATTAGGCGAATATCTGCGAGGGAAGAGGTGGGGAAACAGTGACACCAGAAGAAGAGAAATGAGTCTCTCCTTCCAGCCGCCTCGTTTTGTGATGCACTGTTAGAAATGAAGGAGTTGTGATGGATGAGGAGAGCGCATGGGATTGACGGTATTAGGGGAGTTGGTGATGGTTAAAGGGCAAAGCCTTTGGGGATTTCTTTTCTAATAAACCCCCATGATTTGCGTTACAGAGAGAAAAAATGGTGGAAAAAAGAGGAGAGTTTGCTCTTATTTGAGCTTCTTTTCAATTCTACATAAAGATTTTAATTTGGATTACAACTTCAAAATTCACTGTGGGGCTAAAAGAAAGAATGCTGCCCCCCATGATTCTGGAAAAGATCTAACTGTGAGGAAGACAGGAGAAAAGTCATGCCTTTTATGAATAAAGAGAAAAAAATAAATGCATAAGGGGATGAAAACCAAAAAATGAGACTAAAATGATCATGTTAAAAACATTTTGACATTTTCCCTGAAACAATAAAGCCAGTTTAATCTGTTTAATTTGATCGTTTGCAAATTTGAAAGCAAACTACTTTGTCTCCTCTTTTCAAATGTCTTCTTTGATGCTTTAATCCAGCCAGTTTTGCCAATATGTCTGGAATTTCCAATCCCGTGCCTGGGGAAAGTCTCAACAATTTTCAAGCTTTTGTTTATTAACTGAAATGCTTCATTCAACCATCCAGCAGCAAACACACAGCTGTGACTGCAGAGCCAGAAATCTTATGGCAGGTTTCTTTAATCCCCGAATGGCTGCCTTCTGGGGGAAAAGAACATTTTTTAAGGATTTTAATTTCTGAGTTTTATGCATGCTGAAAACTACCCAGTCCCATCCCTTGCTGTATTGAGGCTTAACCAGAGGGAAGAATTAACCTTTGACCCTCATATTTGAAATAGGGGTACTGATTTTGGAAGCAGAGACTCAAATAAATTTAATCAAATTTACTTTAGAAAAGACCTTTTAAAAAGAAGCAACAGAGTTCCCCTGATAAAAAGCTATCATAAGTAAGTCTAGAAATTTAAGTTTGAGGGAAATAATGAGCTAGATGAGTCATTAATTCACAACAGTGCAATTTCAGTCACTCTTATTCAGAAGAGTCCAGTCTCTTCTTTTGCACCCAATTTAAACATTCCCAATATTCCTAGAAATGATGGTCACATCTTACCTGTAGAGTCCTACTACCTGTATTCCTTCTTGAGGCTTACACTACAAATGATTGAAGCCAAACAAACCCTCGGACATGCTTCTAGTTGTTATTAAAATGCCTTCAGGAGGAGGAAACATCTTAATTAGTTTCCATGTGTATTTATTATGTGATATAAATGATCCCTCACTGTAAACATTCCATTGGAACTATGTGGCTTTATGTGCAGCATTAGTGCCACGTTGGTATTTGCCCTCTGGTATTTTCTGTTAGGGTCTGAATGACCAGCTGAAGTTTTCTTGAGACCTCTGTCTTTTCAGTTTAACAAACTCCACAGACGACATTTATTCAAGTACTATTGTTAATAAATGAATAATCTGGTTCTAATCCAAACATTTTTCTATTCAAAAAACAAAATCTGAAAGTTGATTCAGGTAAAGCTATTTTGTGCTAAAGTTTTTCAGTTCCGTCATCTTCCGCTTATCCGAGGCTGGGTCGCAGGGGCAACAGCCACAAACGGGAAGCCCAGGCTTCTCTCGCCCCAGCTGCATCCTCCAGCTCACCCGGAAGGATCCTGAGTCATTACCCAGCTAACTGTGAGACAGTTTCTCCAGCCGGTCCAGGGTCTGCCTCATAGTCTCCTACCATTGGGACGTGCTCGGGGAACATCCTGACCAGATACCCTGAATCCCCCCACCGGACTTCTCTCGACCGTAAGTTATTTCATGCTAAAATGCTAAATGGAGGCCATAGCTCAATGGTAGAATGTTCACCCTTGGACCAGAAGTTCGCTGATTTGAATCCCACTGAGCTCATGTCTAGGTGTCCTTGGGGAAGACATCTAAGCTCCATGTTTCTCCTACCATTGGCGTTGTCCTGGCAGCCTGCTGTGGTGTAACGCAGCACAGAAATTGTACATTCATTAAAAAGAAAAAGGATCTGGTCACCTAGCAACAATGATGATGAAACTTTTTTTTTTTTAATATGGAGTCTAAATTGATTTGCTATGCGGGTCCAAATAAATAATAGAAGGTATTTTTTTTTTTTTTTTCTATTACTGAGATTTTAAAATGTACATGATGGAAACTATAGATGCAAAAACAAAAACGTTAACGTCTGATGCTTTTGAGAAGGAGTAAAAATGAGCAAAGAATGTTTTTTAAAATCTACCTGCCTGGTAGTTTGTTCATCTGATTGCTGTGTTACTGTGTGTACTTTGTGACCCTGATGTGAATGCAATTGCATAAAAAATTAAAGAATGAGTAAGTCTGAATATTTTTTTCTTCAAAATGACCCGGAGAGTAATTTATTGTGACTGAACAAAAGCAAACCCCAACTCCGTTTAAAAAAAAAAAAAGAAAGAGGTATGTGTGAATAGGAGTTTTTGGGGTTAGTTTCAGAAAAACAAAAGCTCTACCAAAGTTTTGAAACTCACCAACATTTCCTCAGGTCAAAAACCAACTTCAAATCTTAAAAACAAACATGTTGAGATGAAAGTCAGCGTCTTATAGTCTTTATTCTGTTTTTGAAGTGGTTTGTGAAATCCTCACATTAAGCCTCTGATACGCTTTCTTAAATCAGTTTTGATCCCTTGTTTTTTTTTTTTTTTGTCAGAAGTGTATTGTTTTAACACACAATGATACGTTAAGAGTGTACTTGAGTCAACATCACACAATCCTCTCTTTACTTTTGTCTTACGCTGAGAATATGGCCTCAATCATCAACCAGCATATTTATGTGTGAAACACAGCAATGAAAGTCTATAAAATACGATACAAAAGGAGGATATGCAACAGGTCGGAGGGTTTTAAATTAGGAATTGAATATTTTTACAGGTGCTAGCAGTGTAATAGGAATAAAGAAAGAGTATTTTGGGTTTGGAACCCAAAGTATTTAAATACCCAAAGTTTTAAGTATCTAGGGTCAACAGTCCAGAGCAATGGAGAGTGTGGAAAAGAGGTGAAGAAGCGTGTCCAGGCAGGCTGGAACGGGTGGAGGAAAGTATCGGGTGTGATGTGCGACAGAAGAGTTTCAGCTTGAATGAAATGGAAAGTGTACAAAACCGTGGTGAGACTGGCCATGCTGTTTGGTCTAGAGACAGTGGGACTGAGGAAAAGACAGGAAACAGAGATGGAGGTAGCAGAGATGAAGATGCTGAGGATCTCTCTGGGAGTGACCAGGATGGACAGGATTAGAAATCAGTACATCAGGGGAACAGCACATGTTAGAGGTTTTGGGGATAAAGTTCGAGAGGCAAGACTGAGATGGTTTGGACATGAGAGAGAGTACATAGGAAGAAGGATGCTGGATTTGGAACCACCAGGAAAGAGGACTAGAGGAAGGCCAAAGAGGAGGTTCATGGATGCAGTGAAGGAAGACATGAAGATAGTTGGTGTGACCAAAGAGGATACAGCAGATAGGGTTAGATGGCAGAAACTGACTTGCTGTGGCGACCCCTAAAGGGAAAAGCCGAAAGAAGAAGAAGAAGACAGGTCCTAGTAGTGTAATGGGAATAAAGAAAGAGTACTTTGGGTTTGGAACCACCAGGAAAGAGGCCTAGAGGAAGTTCATGGATACAGTGAAAGAAGACATGAAGATAGTTGGTATGACTGAAGAAGATGCAGCAGATAGGGTTAGATGGAAGAAACTGACTTGCTGTTGCGACCCCTGAACGGAAATGTAGAAAGAGGAAGAAATAGTACTTTGAAGAGTTGATGAATGAAGAAGACGCATCTTGCCAAAACACCAACAATAATCCGTATCTGGTTGTTATGCACAAAGAACTCATGCTGTTTTGTATTAGTTGAAAGTGTAATTCCCAATCATGCTTGCTATACTGGGCGGAGTTTGTGTCCTTGGTGGTAGAAACACAAGGACTCTTCTGTGAGTTGGCTGGTCCAGTATTGCAGTAAAGTAGGGCGTCCCCATCTCCACGCAGAAGAAGTCACTTCTCATTAACCGTTGTCATGTCAGGACAGAGAGATTGGAGAGACTCGTGTCAGAGTGGCCCTGAGACAGGCTCTGCTGTTATTTATACCCCAGCTCAGTACTCCAGGTCAAATACATATGGAGCGAAACACAGAGCTCACTGCCCTCTATCTATCCATCTATTTATTTATAAATCTATCTTTGAAAATCCAAGTGGCGTTAACCATTTTTTTTGAAAGAAAGTTCCTAAACTTATCAGATCACGTAGAACATCCCTGTCATGCTAATTAAGGCAACCAGTTCATGATAACAAATAACGTTTTATTCTTTTACTCCTGTAAGACATTGTTGGCAGAAAGTGATCAAATAAATTGAACAGAGACCAATAGGTCACACATCACGTTACAAACCCCGAGATCAATGCCGTAAATCAGAAAGAAGGATGAGTTTGGACCTTCATACCCAGGTCATCCTCCAACTCTAAAAGAGTGTTTCATTAATTGGGCTTAAAGAAGATCAAATTTTCTGTAATTGGTCTGAATGAAATCAAACTCTGTTTTCTGATACCAGACCTCCTCCAAACAACCTTTGCTTCTCTGTGAGGTAATGTGTTGTTTGCTTTATGCTAATTATTGCAGTGGGGATGTTCAGTAAGGAATCAATAAGAAGTGAGTAATTTATTTAACTGCTCAACCTTCTCACTATTCTAGTGGCCCAAAGCCACTAGAGGCCTACTTTCCAGACCTCCTCCATGTCTGGGGTTTACACTTGGAGAGAAAAAAAGGTCCAAACAACAGTGTTCTATTCACTCAGCCGGTCAGGGAGAAGAGATAAAGAAGGTGGAAGATTTTAAGTACTTAGGATCAACAGTCCAGAGCAATGGAGAGTGTGGAAAAGAGGTGAAGAAGCGTGCGCAGGCAGGCTGGAACAGATGGAGAAAAATATCAGGTGTGATGTGTGGTAGAAGAGTTTCAGCTAAAATCAAAGGGAAAGTGTACAAAACCGTGGTGAGACCCGCCATGCTGTCTGGTCTTCAGACAGTGGTACTGAGGAAAAGACAGGAAACAGAAATGGAGGTAGCAGAGATGAAGATGCTGAGGATCTCTCTGGGAGTGACCAGGATGGACAGGATCAGAAATGAGTATATTAGCGGAACAGCACGTGTTAGAGGTTTTGGAGATAAAGTCAGAGAGGCCAGACTGAGATGGTTTGGACATGTGCAGAGGAGACAGAGAGAGAACATTGGAAGAAGGATGTTGGATTTGGAACCACCAGGAAAGAGGACTAGAGGAAGGCCAAAGAGGAAATTCATGGACGCAGTGAAGGAAGACATGAAGATAGTTGGTGTGATCGAAGAGGTTGCAGCAGATAGGGTTAGATGGAAGAAACTGACTTGCTGCGGCGACCCCTGAAGGGAAATGCCGAAAGATGAAGAAGAAGGTCAGTGGAAACAGTGTCAGAGACCTTCAGGATTCAGTGATCTATGCTTGAACTACCTCTGCCTCCCACCACTGCAAAGTCAAGAAGGTCGCTTAATGAGGGTTCTCTTATCTGCCAATGAGGCTCAACAGATAGAAGAAAGGCCTTATCTAATTTAAATGACATTTCCACATGGTCCGGAAAGATAATATATACATTTATATATACGTTTTGTCAGATTGTTTTAGTCAGTTTAAATTATTAAAAACATCCATCTATCCAGAACACTGTGCCTGGCTTAGAGAAAGATCAGTATCCTCACTTAAGATTTCTGAGGCAAGATTTTCATAAACTTTGGGACTTTCAAAGAGTGCTTCCAGTAAAAAGTCTCTTTTTTTTTTTTTTTTTTCTCAACACAGAACATTCCCATTTTTCCACACAAGTCGTTTCCATGCTTTTTGAAAGCTGCACAATTTACACATCAAACAATTCAATTACAATTAAATCCAAAAAAAAAAAGTAAGAAAAGGCCAAATGATTACCAGTAATCCCTCAATATTTACAACAATTTAAAAGTAAAGCTAATTTATTCCATATTACAATCATAGAATTAAAAAAGAACTGGTTTTAAATAATTTTGCTTCATAAAATGTGAAGAATTTATGCTGAATGAAAACTTTGAGAATAAAATCCCCCTCGAGTTGATTCAAAAGACCATGAGGACCAGAGATGGCATACTGAAGACTACCCAAGCTCTCTCGGGTCTTTAAGTGCAGAATCTAGATTAATAACCTCACCTTATAATCAGGACAGCTGTGGTCACCACTATTTTCAGGTCCTGTAATTAGGTGTCTGTGTGGAATTAGGGAAGGAGGGAACGGGAGCTCCTATCTGCAGATCCTACGATAAGCTATAGCTTTCTCTCTTTCACTCTTTTTTTTTACTACTTTCACTTTTTTCCCCCTTCTTCTCAAACATATAATTCTCTGAAGATTCCACCACAAGAACCTTTTAATAATCCCAAAGCAATTTTCAGAGACTTTAGATCAACCATTCTCCAGCTCCAGCTCCTCACTGACCCAGTAATGATGGCAGTAAACCCCTTATTCCCTCAACTTCAACTATTGATTTTAAGGCCTGGCTAATAGGGCCGAGAAGGTCATCTTTGCCATATTTTCTTTTAGGGACACTTCTGTGCAGTGTAAGTAATTAAGTGCAACCCAATCCATTAAACTGACCCACTGTGCTACCATGGTGACATCTTCACATAATGGAGCCTTAAGGGAAAAATAATTGATTCAGTTACACAATATTAGACTTTAATTACCTCTTTTTCCCAAAAAAGAAACCACTATACAAGAAGTCTGTTTTTTTTCTTTACAGATTTGTTGTTGTTTTTCACAAAGTTTTGTTGCATTATCGAAATTAGACCAGATTTTTCTACTAACGTAATTTTTCCATCTAATCTCAGATGGATTGTTTGCTGTTTCCATGTGGAGTCCTTCAGGAGAAACGGATGAACAATTTTGTTATTTATATATGATCTTTAAAACAAATCACATTAATAAGATTGTTTTTGAGTTTGGTATAAATTGCAACTCAATGAACCCTATCTCTGGCATTTTCAGAAACCAGCAGTAGAAATAACAGTCATGGGCGAATGGACTCAAAGTGGCACTGGACCCCGTTAACCAACACACTCGGATATCTACAATACTCAACACCCACATAAAATACATTCATTTTTACTTTAATTTTATTAATTTAATTTAATATCAAATTAAACAAAATGGAATGGACAGGTCGACAGGAAGCTCCTCCTCCAGGTCGAGAGAAGCCAGATGGGATGGTTTGGGCATCTGGTCAGGATGCCACCCGAGTGGCTCAATGGTGAGGTGTTTAGGGCGCGTCCAACCATGAGGAGACCAAGAGGCAGACCCCGGACCTGCTGGAGAGACTATGTCTCACATCTGGCTGGGGAACGACTCGGGATTCTTCCGGGTGAGCTGGAGGATGCAGCTGGGGTGAGCAAAGCCTGGGCTTCCCATTTAAGGCTGTTGCCCCCGCAACTCTGCCCTGGATAAGCGGAAGACGACGAAAGGGAACGGGGTGGACAGTGGCACAGTGGTCAGCATAGTTACAGTACCTTACAGCAAAAAGGCAGGGGTTCAAGTCCCAGAGTGGGGCAAGGCTTAAAACACTAGGCTTTCTGTGTGGAGTTTGCATGTTTACATGTTCTCCCTGTGTACTCCTTGTTTCTCTGGGTACTCCTGTTTCCGCCCACCCACAAAAACATTTGTGTTAGGTTGACTGGCCCTAGGAATGAGTGTGTTTGGATGGTTGTGTGTGTGGCCCCACAACAGACTAGCAGCCTGTACAATGTGTGTCCTGCGTCTCGCCTGAAATCAGCCGGGATAGGCTCCTTTAGGAACAAGCAGTTCAGAAGACGAATTGAAATTGAACAAAAACAGAAAAACTACCCAACTTTGAACAATAGACATGCATATCTACAGCTGTGATGGATCAAATGTGCGTGAATGTTTCTTACAGTACACATGAGGATCGGCCATCTCCACTGGTTTGGATGTCTAGCCACTTGGCCCATCTGAATGGAAAGGAAGTTGGTAAAAATGAGAAAGATTTAATATTAGAGATTACTTTAATTTACTCTACTGGCTCAAACATCACTGAATCTTTTCTATGTCAAGTCGATCTGACTGCTGTGGTCATTCAGTGATCATTTCTTTGATAGAGGACCCAGGAATGAGAGGAGTCTCCAAACACAAGTTCTATATTATGACTCAATCACCAAATGACTCCAGTCAAAAAACAATTTGGCAATACCAAAGTTCTTCATGTCAATGAAGCTTTAAAAATGGAGGAGCATAAAGACTGTCCTGGCAGTGAGTGGCTCATCCTCCTCAAATCTGAACTCCTCACGCAAAGTAAAGAACGAACAAAGAGAGGAAATATGGTGTGAACAGAGAAAAGAGAAGATAACTGAGCAAACAGGAAGAGCAAGGAGGTAAAATGTCAAGGATGGCTATTCTGGTACTGAAAAGGCCAAGTATGAGGAACATGATCACTACCTCAGCAGATATAGACGGGATAATGAGGAGACAGTCAACAGGGCATGACGAGGTGAGAGACGCTGGAACAATATTAATGACGTTTTCCCCCATTTTCTACCAGCTAGATTCTATTAAACTCTACAATATTTGTGAAGAATGTTTCTTCATATGAGGCACCAGAAGCCTGTGAGCAGCAGGTTTACCAGCAACCGAAGCCTGTGAAGCCTTCTTCCCTTTCATGGTCGGTTTCTGTGCTTTGTGTGGGTGGTTTGCAGCTAACATTGATCCCACTAACTACCCGGCTTCGTTTTGTTCCACAACAACTACAAACATGTAAGTTTTCTCTGCCTGATCACAGAAATGTGTGGTATTTCCTCTTCTACACCAGAAGAACTATGCAAAGGTTGCAGTATGTCAGAACCAGACATAAACACAGGCTTGTCAGGACTTTTATGTCTAGAGAAACATGTCACAGATGGGCTTCATTTATACACTTCATATGGTTGTGCTTTTTTGAATTAATAATAATAATAATTAAAAAAAAACAACCCATAGTTTCCTCTTTTGAAAATGACCAAGGGATGAAAAATGAAAACATCAAAGACAAAAGGCATTCATCGTTTCTTTCAGGAAGAAATATGGCTAGAGAAAAATCTATGATCCATCATTGCATCAATGTTTGATGAAATCGGATGAAAGAAGCACACAGTGGGGATCATAATTATGCCTGATGTGGTTTAGGTAGAGGTAGGGAGCCTTGGAAAAGATTCAAAGTTCATCTCCAGGTCTAAGTCAAGTCAGGTCAGGTCAGGCCAGTCACATGGACAGATGGATAGAAAGATGCTCATAGATAGACATATCTATATATTATGTGTGTTAAAAGGTCACTTATGTTAATGGCATTGAGCTTTAAAAGTGCCTGTTCCTGTACAATTAAATTAATGGGTTTTTAACGTGTTAATTCAGACTGCTCTAGATTTTAAATTATACAGCACAAAGGCAGCAACCTGCATTTAAACATAAAAGGCCTAATTTTACCAGCCATTAGCCACCAGACTCATAATGTCTAATTTTCTCATTTTCCTGACATAGAAACATTGTGAACCATTTATGTTCAATTCTCTAATGGACATGGCCTTATGTTCACCCTCAGCGGTCACATTGGATGTATTTCCATTTATTTTGCATACTTCTGGTACTTCGGTCAAGTGCTATATTTTAAGATTTTATTCATTTAAGTGTGTAGCTATAAATGTCCGACAAATTTAAATTGGTTTAATTTTTGAAACAGTTCTTTAACTTTTGAGTAAATGTCTCAGTCCATGGGTGTCTAGTTTATTTCATTCTTAAATTGGTGGGAGATGGTGGCTCAGTGGGTAGAGCGTTCGCCCGCAAACCAGAAGCTCGCAGGTTCACATCCCACTGAGTTCACATCTAGGGTCCTTGGAGAAGACCCTAACACCTCGTTTCTCCCACCATTGGCGCCGTCATAGGTGGCCGCCTGCTGCGGTGAAATGCAGCACAATAATTTCCTGTGAGGGATTAATAAAGTATTAAAAAAAAAAATAAATAAATAAATATTGAATTGAAAATACTTTATTAATCCCCAAAAAGAAATTTGACTACTGCAACTGGAAAGGCAAGATGATGAGAGGACAAAAGGCCTTTTAAAGAGTCTATTGGAAGACTGCAGAAATGATTCCCTGCACTGCTCCTTTGAGCAGTGGGGTTGCAGGAGTCTGTCAATTGAGCAACTCCCAAGATGGCCCACAAATTCATGGAGTGGGGTTCAACATGATTGACTAGACGACCACAGGTCCAACCCTCCGGGTTAGCTAGTTTAGTTCGCTGGCGTCCTTTGGTCTCTACACCAGCTACCAAACAGATCAGAGAAGAACAGGACATGGAGACCTTCCTCATGATGGACCCCCAGAATGTGGAGATCATCCCGCTGCCGGTGTTGAAGGACCTGAGCTTTCCCAGGTGGTGCAGTCTATTCAGGTCTCTCCTATAGGTGACGTCTGTGCTGGTGGACCAGTCTGCTTTACCGCTCATGAAAACAATATATATGCATTGAGTTGGTCCTAAATATTATGTGTTAAGGACCAACACATAATATTTGTGTATAATCAAATATTATGTGTTGATAACATTTGATATCGGTATCGATATCGGTATAATCTCTATGTATATAATCTAAATTCCCCTTTACAATTTGCTCATCCATTTAAAAAAAATTGGAATTACCGTAGTTGTTCCAACTGCTTCCATGGCCATAAAAATACAAGCAACCAGGCAAGTAGACAGTCTTCACAAAAGTTTGCAAAATAATGGGTAACTATCTTGACTTCTGTGAATTTCTGTTTAGAATTGTGTGCAGCAAATCCTACCCTCTTTGTCAT
The DNA here is from genome assembly GCA_902685375.1 of Neostethus bicornis. Classification (NCBI taxonomy): domain Eukaryota; kingdom Metazoa; phylum Chordata; class Actinopteri; order Atheriniformes; family Phallostethidae; genus Neostethus; species Neostethus bicornis. Next base: position 2,865,134 of record CACRXE010000076.1, on the reverse strand, counting down.
AAACAATCCCCACTCAAACAAAAGACATTATCTTAGTTTGAAGTTATGAAGTTGTCTGCTAACCTTATGGAGCAGGGCTGCTAACTTTCAATTAAATTAATTCTGAATAACTCAGAAAATCAAAAAGTTTGGGGCAATTCATTTCACCCAACTTTGTAGGATCAGTTTGGCCCCTATCTCTAATAACGTGACGTGGAAGATGAAGTCTGGTCCGGACAGACTCGACTATCTGGCAGAATGTTTTATTCCACTTGACAGAACACTTTTGGGATAAATTAGAGTAGAGTTTGAGAGTCTTCTTGTTTAACATAATTGCATGACCTTACAAATGTGCTCATTGAAAATTGGTTGTACGATTCTATCAACACATTTCGAACACTCCTGGGCAGCCTTCCTGAAATACAGTAGGTGGAGAACTTATAGTTACAAAGGGTTGACTCGGGTCATCTCAAAGCCAATGGATTAGGAATAGAACAACACTTTGGTCCCTAAGCAAATCAAACCAGGCTAGAGAGTATTTTGGGCAATGTAATATATTTAACTACATATCATTAACAGATATCTTTCAGGTAATATTACAGGTTTCAATTTGTGATGTATAGTGAAGCTTCTGTTTGACCCGTGACTAACAATGTGAGGAGAAAGACAAACACATCTGTGATGCTCCCTCGGGTGGAGAACTCTGAAGAACAGATTGGAAACTTGATGTCAGCTCTGTTTTGAATGTCTTAATGTCCCCATCTGTCACATAATCATGCTCTACATGTGCAGCTCATTTAGTTTTATGAGGTGCTATATAAATAAATTGACAGTGAATATTCAACTTTCTTTTTGGTCTGTATTTTTCAGTCAGTAGAAAAATATTGATTTTTGGACCTCGTTGAATTGTTGAGCACCGCGTGAAGAGTCCGTGTTCTAACTTAAGGTTGTTGATGTCGTAATTTTCATCTGTGTTCCTATGCAGGTTTTCTATGGGTTACGTTCACCTTGACACGTACATATGAACCCTTTTACTCCTTTATACCATCACCGATAATGTTTTTTTTTTTTCCAAGAAAACCTTAATGCTCTTGAACGTCCTTCAAACTGAGTGATTGACCACGTCTGTTCACCATAGCCTAACATTCAATCGAGACAAACTTGGAGAAGTGAGTCAGTAATTCAGCAGAGTTCAGAGAAAAAGCCTGCAGGAAAAAAGGTAGAAAGACAAAAGTCTTATTTACATTTCTTTGTAAATGTAGAAGAAGCTGCACATTTTCTCTGGTCTGAAGAAAAATCTTGTACATTTTCTTCAATCGAGTAAGTCTTCATTACTTGTCAAAATAAAACTGACAAAAGTACTGTAGTCGGCACTTAAAAGAAATGATACAATGAAAAAGAAATGGTTTAAAAAGGTCACGGACCAAGTCTGTAAAGACATTGTATCGTCGCCATCATCAATTTTTGTTTTTAACCCCGACTGGAATTTTCCGAGATAAATGTCCGATAAATCGCAATGGTAAATGGACTCTACTTAAATATCACTTTATGTAAGCATATATACTCTCTGTATATTTAAAGTTGGCCTCTAATTTGTTACGAGGTAGTCTAAAACCAGGGGTGCTTCTGGAAAGAGGCCATCGGAATCGACTAAACCAGCCTTATAATCATCGTTCTCTGTACAAGGTGGGTATCGATAAAACCTTTGTCTCAAACTAATCAAATTTTGAGTTTGTTTCTCATGGCTTTTAACTTGTTCTGGCTACATTTGAGTATCAGTCCTCAACTGAAGGAGGAAAACAAATAGAATTGGTTTTCGATATAATTTAAAAGTAATTTCCCAAAGAAGTTGAATAAAGTAAAAAAATCCGAGGAGCATGAGACACCTGTCCATATCTGTATAACCCTTTATCTGGAAATATGACGGGTCAGGCTGGACAGAGAGAGAGGGATCTACTGATTACATGTGATGTTCTCAAATATTTAACATTTAATAAAGTCTTTCTGGAACGCTATGTGTCCCGCGACTTCATGTAACATACATTTAGTCACCACTGGTTTATTTTTTGGGTAAATTTGTTTAATGGGGAGTTCTTCACTTGGGATGCTGAAGCTATTTTTTTCCTGTATTTAATTGTGTAAAAAGAGGGTTTTACAACAATAAAATAAGTACTGATGAGTTGATTGATGCATATGGAGCACAACTAACGACTTATGTGAGAAATGCAACGATCAGAAAAATATATACAGATATAATTCTAGATATGCAGACATATGCGGTGTATTCTGCAGCATTTACACGTGTACTACACAAAACTGTATATAGATGTGTGTTATATGTGAGTGGATTTAAAAAACAACCTCTGCTTTTAGTATCATTCCCCCAATATTGCTGGTGGAAATCACATGTTTTTCAAATAACGATATGAGCATGCAACAAAAAGGTAATAGGGACACAAATAAGCAAAGTAATAAAAGTGAAAACTTGTTAAAAATAGATTTAAACCAGAGCCTCCGGCTCTTTATTTTCCTTCACAGTAGCAGAAAATCTTCCTCATCACAGCTAAAAGAATAAATACTGGTTTCCAAAATGTGTTTTGATGAGAAAACATAATGTTCATTCCTCGAATACAAGTTTTTGCTATTATAATAACAGTGATATAATTCAAATCACAACAAAGAGTGGGATCAAAATGAAAACTGAACTGATGACTTCTGAAAATAAGTTTCTGACTGTAACAAAGCGATGATCTTGGTCCCATCCTTCAACGTGGCTGGTTGTGGTCATTCGTTAAGTCCAATGAATAGATAAGGACTATTTTTTTGTTTAAACACCCTTAAATCTTCACTTCCTTTTCTTTGTGCTTCCCTGCAACATCATCTAGGACTGCAGCATGGCAGCTTTTAAGGTTTCCATCCATAAAAACAGGCTTCTTTAGAGAAGATGCAACCATTCATAACAGCAGAATAAAAAGGACTCAAGATGGCTTTCAGAGAGAAAATTTAAATTTGAATGGGCCTTTTTTCAGGTTGAAATGCTTCCTCTTGACATGTCATGAAAAAGTAAGAAAAGAAGAGATGCTGAAAGAGTTGAAAAGAAACAGCTGAAGAAGCCATGTTGCCATCGTTTTACATTGTTGGTTGGATATAAAACTGTTTCCAGTCAGTCAAACCACCTCATAATTGAGCTTCATTTGGCTGTTTATTTTTTACACAACATTCTTTACATTTTCACTTCATGGTAGTATCATGATTGGAATGTTATGAGTATTTGTATTGCTTTTATGAACCATCCATGACTATGATCCCATTCAGTTGGCATATGAAAACATTTTCTGATTTGTTTGCATCCATGAGTCCTGTGCACCTTGGAATGCCCAAGAAGAAACGATCTGTACCGTATGTTTGAACTCTTACAAATAGCACGTAACTAGAGAGATTCATTAATGTACACCTCTATTCGAAATGGAATTTTTATTTATGGATGCATTCTGCAACTACCAGTTTCAGTCAGATTCAGGCTATTGTAAAAAAAAGAAAAAAAAAAGCCTACGTGGTTGTCCACAATGAGATCCATGTTATCTAATGACATCTGTCATCTATAATAAAAACCATGCTGACAACTTCTGGCGAAGGTGGCCATTTCTACAACACCAAAAAGGAGGCCACTACATGTATTGAGTAAGGATACAAAAATGGTTTTCACTTCTACTCTTATAGAAAAGATTTGTTGAAAAACTCTTTTAGCCATTCACCCCAGCAAGGTCACAATTTTCAGAAGGTTTAGAAGATGAGTAAAACTGCTAGCATATTGGAACATTTTCAGTATTTTTTTTTGACCAGTTTTTTTTTTTTTGTAGACCTAACATAATGCAGCGTTGTATTCAGGTGCAACTCCAAAATAAGGACAAATAAGCAATAAAATTTAGGTTGCGCAAGAAAACAATTATTTTTCATGATGTAGGTGCAGGAGGAGGACCCAATTGTAGGACAACAAACACGATTTATTCAGTAAAGGAGTCCAGTAAAGCTCTAGAAAAAAACGTATGGCTCAGATGAATGTCTAACAGGAAACGTTCTGAGGCTTGTCTTGGTCAGGCAACCAGGAATACCTGGGTGGAAGGTATGGTTACCCCACACCAAAGGCAAGGCAGACTGCCTTTTAATAGCCAGCTAGCCAATCACCGTCAGGTGTCCCGAATCAGGGAGATGAGGAAAATTCCCGTGCTCCCTCTGGTGGTAGGCGAGGGAACTATGACATAATTCAGCCTCATTTTATCCTGTTCATAGAATTTTCTCGCTTTGCTACAGAATGTTTGTGACAGATAATGCAGGTAGCACAAACACTACTCACAAGGCAACACTCATATCAGTAACATTAGCTACAAAAAGCTTTAGCTTTTGTTAAAATTAAAACGGTTTCCAACCCTGCAAGAATATTTGTACAGATCGTAATTTGAACTTTCAGGTACTAGGCTACATTAGCGGTGTTAGCGCCTTTTTAGGGCACCATTCTATAGTCACACTTTGTAGACTAAATATTTTAAGCAGGACTGCAGCAGGGTTTTTATTTTTTATCAAGAGGAGACACTGCCCTCAACTCTTTCCTTATTTAAATTAGAGCTTAGGTGAGATAAGGACTGGAGTGTGCCTGTCAAAGGCTATTTGAAAAAAAAAAAATTTAAGTGAAAACACTTTTACTTTGAAAAATAGTATTTGTATCAAGTCCGTGTAGTCCCTCATTCATCCAGGAGTGATCCATAGTAGAAAAAGTTTCAAAAAAGTCTTCTGGACAGTTTAATTCTTGATCGAGACGTTTCGACTTCCATCTGGAAATCATTTTCAATCTGAATGAAATGGACTGAAAACTGGATCTATTTATACTAACCTGAATTAAAGGTAAAAAAATAGCAAGAAGGGCTTGACCAATGAGCCTGTGTTACCTATGATGACCGTGAATGGCTCCTATTGTAGCCACAGACCAGTAAACGAACCCTATTATAATAATGCTAAAAGCCTAGTGAATAGAAATTCCTGCTAACGAGAGGCGTGAATCTGGGTCACGAGGTGTCATCTTTAGTCCATGGCTTCAGAACGCTGCTGTAAATCCCGGGCAGAATGTATCTAACGCCTCCACTCCGATTCAGTGAGGGACTCTCTTTCTTCACAAAGATGGCTTCCTTCACACCTCTTTCAAACCATCCTTTCTCTGTACTTAGAATCTTCACCTCGCTGTCCTCAAAAGTGTGTTTGGTGGATATCTGTATCGTTTTGATGTTTTAGTAACAACACGTATCAACAACACTGTATCAAACTACTTTGCAGTCAGAAATGACAGTTATTTAATATAACATGATGAACACCTTTTCTTTCTTTTTGTACTTTTATTTCACATTTTTTCTTTACTTTTAACTACTTTTTAAATTCTTTCACTCCCTCCCTATTTTCTGTCTTAACTGCTTCTAAAATGAAGTCTGCAATCCCTCCTGAACAAAGAGAGGAATGTGTTTTCAACAGCCTGAAGTGGACCTGAAGTTCTTTTCGCTAAAGTGTGAGGACATTTTTTTTGTGGCAATCTGTGTAGGAGAGATGGACAGAAGCGTTTAGAAACTTTTCACAAGGTTCCATGAAAGAGACTTTCTCTCCTACTGCTTCCATTTTTCTGTCCAAGCTGCTTGCCCATTCAGAGTGGCGGCTTTAGAAGACTTAGTGCTTGCCTTCTGCTGAATGAGGAGCCACCTTCTTTTCTTACTGTGACCTCTTTTTGTACTTGAAACTTTCCAGTCACTTTCCATTAGCCAATTTAATAAAGGAAATACTGAATGAAGTTTAATAAAAAATGAATGATTTATTGTAGGTGATGGAGTAAAATCCCAAGCAATCTTGCACATGGACAGAATGTGGGTTTTTACACAAAGAGAAATTTTTGATTATTTGCACTTTTCTCAAGAGAACTTAACATTTTGGTGTAAATACACAACAAAAATAGAGAAGTCAGGAAACTCGATTGTACCGGTATTCAGCAAAACTGACATCTTCGAATTTCTAAACGTTTACTTGCCTACATCGTGTAAATCTTGAGCAGATTGAAAATGTGCAAATATTACTTTTTATGTTGATATGGAAACCAGTAAATGAACCATGCAGGTAGTGTGGACACCTCTGCATGTGAGGAGTTACGTTGCTGGAAAATACAAGGACACAGAGCAACAGACATCGTGTAATGGGTGGATTTGCAATGTTTACCCCCATGGTGATCATGTAAATGGTTTAAATTCCAGCTCAGAAGTTGATCTTTCATCTTTAGCATCGATGTATGCATGAATAAGGACTGGAAGTACGTAGACAACCTTCATCTCTTAAAACATGGCTGGCAAAGATCTAAAGTCATTGAGTACAAAACGTACACACGCACAACACTAGAGAGTTGGCAGGACTACAAGTGATGGGCTAGGGTAGTGAAGAGGGACATTAGGTGTGCAGAGGTGGTCTTTGGGCTGCCTGGGTCGGGCACTTGGCTGTGTTTTTGGACTGTGGTGATTGCATATGGGGTAGCCTGGCCCTGCTGGGCCCCTGGTTGAGCCCTGGCTTAGGGGTTGTCGGGTCCCTGGGCCCTTGGGGTGAGTGCTCCCCTCTCGGTCCGGGCCTTGACTTCTGTCATCCCCTGGGCTTGACTAGGGCCATGGAGTACGGTTGCCGCATCTGCCCCAAGGCCTGTGGGTCCTGGCATCGGGGAGGCCCGTGCCCTTGGTGCTGGGGTGGCCCTGGCAGGGGTTTCTCTATGCGCCTTGCTAGGTGGGTGGGCGGCTCCTCGGCCCGGTCTCGGGGTCCCGGGATCTGGATGGGCGTGGGCCCGGGTTGCAAGTGTCTCTGCCTCCCTCGTTCCAATCTTTTGGGGCCTACTATTTGCATCGTCCGGTGGTGTAAATAGGCTCAGTTTTTAGAGGGTTATTTTCCTTTTGTATCTATATTCTATTATTTTATGATGCCATTTTATGTTACTAGTATTCCAGAAACAATTTTTTTTTAAATCACCTGTTTCAGTTGCAGAATCACAATTGCTCTTATATTAAAGTACAAAGTAAAAATTCATTCAGCTTAGTCCTTGCATTCTGAATGATGCACACTTAACAATCACAATTCACATGAATCAGACATAACAGTTACAGTCTTCATCACACTTTACATTTCTAATTCATTTGATTTTCTGAACCGCTTTAACTATTACATTGTTTGTCGATAAAGAAATTTTCTGTGGTCTATTTGTAGGCTGTCAGCTTCCAACGACCTGATACACAGAGAGCAACAGTTGGTCAAACACCATATCCTCTCCTGGGTGTAGCTGAGCAAACGCTGGTGCAAATATTGTTTTACTCCTCGTTCTGTCCTTCTGTGCCAGTGCTTGCAGCCTTAAAACAGTCAGGGGAGATATTTGTAGAGAACGGTGGTTCCCGTAGGGCATAAAAGGGGACATTTTTCACTGATCAAATGATTTTATTACAAGAAATCAAAAGAGAATAATTTAACATATGCCTGGCTCTCTCGTTGCTTTAGCTACTTATTCTTTTCCTTTTCTTTGTCTTTCTTTGCCTCCCCTCAATCTCTGATGTATGTGAAGCTTTGATTTCTCCTCATGAAAGGCTACAGATCCATGAAAACTGAATGATTGCAGACCTTACATGTAACCAGATCAAGAAAATGAGCCTGCATATGGATTGCTGCTGCAAACTTTACAAACACTGACGTATTTTTCCCAACTTCTGGAGCACAGAACTAATCAATGTCTTTGCCTTTATTTCTGTCATGACTGTCAGAATAGAGAAAGACAGCAGGAGACTATGTTTGGCAAAGCTGAGCGGATTAACTTATTAATGACTTCCTGCATAACAGATCGGGGTCAGGAGAGATTCATTTAGCATCTGAAAACAATCACACACAATTAGTTTGCTGACATCCAACAGAAATGTTGAAGAGACTTTGACTTCTTCCTTCCAGCACTTCATCAAGGATGTGTTCCCTTTCAGGATCCTGAACAGGCAGCAACAATAAGAATAAAAGTAAAGAGAAAAGTGAAGTTATTTTAATGTTGAGTGCAAGTAGTATAGAGTCTGGAGTCAAAAGAAGTTAGTTCATATCATATTGCACAATTTACAAGCTGATAGACAGCTTTCTAATGCTCCACCCACTGTCAATATTACCAACGTGACTGCCCACCCTGTTATTTTTAACCACCACTTTCATCACTATGATGGTATGCTAACCATTACCATCAGTCAGTGTTGAATACCATCACTCTTGCAGCATCTGCAAATATACTGTAATTTCACGACCATTAGGCGCACCGTACGAAAAGGCGCAGTCTCAGTTATGTGCGGCATTGCTGTATTTAACACACACATAAGGCGCACCGTACGAAAAGGCGCAGTCTCAGTCACACACCGCCTTACAACAACACACATGCAAGCATGCAAATGTGGGTATTAAAAAATAGATCGGGAGCAAAACTGAGTTTGGTTGTGCTTTATTTAAGTAGTAATGATACTAAACAAGCACATTACCGGTAATAGTCTTTATTCAAATCCGTCAAAGTCCTCATCCTCTGTTTCAGAATCGAACAGCTGCGCAAAATCCAACAGAGCAGGTCCACTTTGCTCCTCGCTGTCAAAGTCACTGTCTGTACTGTGCGGCTCCTCAGAAAGGATACCAGCTTTTGCGAAAGCTGGGATAACAGTACCAGCAGATACGTTAGTCCAAGCATCTACAATCCATTGACAAACTGTAGCACAACTTGTCCGGCGCTGCCTTCTACCCTTCGTGTGGTCTCCTTCGGTCATCCATCGCTCCCACGCCACTTGCATCCTTAATTTGAACGGCTGGTTCACGCCGATGTCCAGCGGTTGGAGCTCTTTCGTCAGTCCTCCTGGAATCACAGCAAGCGTAGCATTCATCTGCTTCACTTGTTGTTTCACGTCAGCGGTGAGATGAGCACGCGTAGTCATAAATTAGAGGCGATGGTGATGTGTGGAAAAAACCACCCGGTCTCCGAACATACAGTGGTGGTCAAAAGTTTACATACACTTGTAAAGAACATAATGTCATGGCTGTCTTGAGTTTCCAGTTATTTCAACAACTCTGATTTTTCTCTGATATAGTGATTGGAACAGATCCTTCTTTGTCACAAAAAACATTCATGAAGTTTGATTCTTTTATGACTTTATTATGGGTAAACTGAAAATGTGACGAAATCAGCTCGGTCAAAAATATACATACAGCAATGCTAATATTTGGTTACATGTCCTTTGGCCATTTTTACTTCAATTAGGCGCTTTTGGTAGCCATCCACAAGCTTCTGGCAAGTTTCTGGTTGAATCTCTGACCACTCCTCTTGACAGAATTGGTGCAGTTCAGTTAAATTTGTTGGCTTTCTGACATGGACTTGTTTCTTCAGCATTATCCACATGTTCTCAATGGGATTTAAGTCAGGACTTTGGGAAGGCCATTCTAAAACCTTAATTCTAGCCTGATTTAGCCATTCCATTACCACTTTTGATGTGTGTTTGGGGTCATTGTCCTGTTGGAACACCCAACTGCGCCCAAGACCCAACCTTCGGGCTGATGACTTCAGGTTTTCTTGAAGAATTTGAAGGTAATCCTCCTTCTTCATTGTCCCATTGACTCTCTGTAAAGCACCAGTTCCATTGGCAGCAAAACAGGCCCACCGTGCTTGATGGTAGGCATGGTGTTCTTGGGGTTAAAGGCCTCACCTTTTCTCCTCCAAACATATTGCTGGGCATTGTGGCCAAACAGCTCAATTTTTGTTTCATCTGACCACAGAACTTTCCTCCAGAAGGTCTTTTCTTTGTCCATGTGATCAGCAGCAAACTTTAGTCGAGCCTTAAGGTGCCGCTTTTGGAGCAAGGGCTTCCTTCTTGCACGGCAACCTCTCAGTCCATGGCGATGCAAAACACGCTTGACTGTGGACACTGACACCTGTGTTCCAGCAGCTTCTAATTCTTGGCAGATCTGCTTTTTGGTGCTCCTGGGTTGACTCTTCACCCTCCTGACCAGTTTTCTCTCAGCAGCAGGTGACAGCTTGCGTTTTCTTCCTGATCGTGGCAGTGACAAAATAGTGCCATGCACTTTATACTTACAAACAATTGTTTGCACTGTTGCTCTTGGAACCTGCAGCTGCTTTGAAATGGCTCCAAGTGACTTTCCTGACTTGTTCAAGTCAATGATTCTCTTTTTCAAATCTGTGCTGAGCTCCTTTGACTTTCCCATTGTAGCGTTTGTGGGTGTTTTTATCCAATGAGCCCTTTTTAAATGGCCTCAGAGAAGTCACCAGCTGTAGTCACTCATAATCACTCACAAGAAGTTAAGAGGTCATGCTATGAAGCTCATGTCATTGACACAACTAAGTCTCCAAGTTCTAAGTCTCCAAAATTGCTCATTCATGTTGCTGTATGTATATTTTTGACCCAGCTGATTTCGTCACATTTTCAGTTTACCCATAATAAAGTCATAAAAGAATAAAACTTCATGAATGTTTTTTGTGACAAAGAAGGATCTGTTCCAATCACTATATCAGAGAAAAATCAGAGTTGTTGAAATAACTGGAAACTCAAGACAGCCATGACATTATGTTCTTTACAAGTGTATGTAAACTTTTGACCAGCACTGTACACCTGCCCCAGCCACTCTTTCATCATTTGCTCGTCGATTCCCATGTTCCTCCGCATAGCTGATTGCCTTCAGCTTAAACTGAGCGTTATAAGCGTGTCTCTTTGCCATTTTCAGGGTTAAAACAGAAATTTTGTGCACACACCACATATCTTTTTCATACACAATCCACGCCCACACTTCACTCTTTAACGTTCTCATGCCTTTTCTTTCAGGTCCACCTCGCCTCACGGGCACCACTTTTTCTTTTATTGCCGCCTTTTCTCACACACAAGGTGCACCGCACGAAAGGGCGCACCGCTCATTTTGAAGGAAATCTAAGACGTTTATGTGCGCCTTATAGTCGTGAAATTACGGTAATAGAAATGTGGTTTTGAAGATTTTTATTCATTCATTTTTAAAGCGCTGATTTGCACGGGGTGGACACCGGTTGGACTTGTGAACAGAAAGGAAAAAAAATGTGGATTCACAAGCTTAGTATAAGATTCAGCTCCAATCTGTAGTGGGGTATTTTAATATGTATTTTAATATATAACTCTTTATTTTTCAACCAACGTTAATTCTGTCCTCGTGTTTAAGGTCACATTGTAATGCATATTTGAAAATGATGCTTATGTTGAACTTTACTTTAAACTTTGCAATGTGTTAAAATCAGGACTAGAAAACCCAATCTTGTATGATTCTGTACCCAACAACAGTGCCAGAAATGTAGATGAGACAGTTTAATGTTTTCTTATGAAATCAGGCTGTTGTGCATGCATCATGTGAGTAGAAACTCTGGGCAATAGACAAGAGCTGGAGTTCATCAAACATGAGATTGTGGGAAAGTGATGCCAGTGACTCTGACAGTAGCACGATTGTTGGTGACAGGTGACTGGTTTGAAGATAATTAAACCTGCTGGAATTTCATGCAACAGTCTCTGGAGTTGCTCCGACTGGTGAAAAATGATCTGAGAGTGTTGGATCTGAGCATTGAAATGCCTTTCTGATGATAAGTTTACTGATTGAATCCGACAGAAAGGACAAAGCAATCTGAGGCTTCGGTGGTCACAAACTCATCACTGCCGGACTCCAAGAAGGAGAAACAAAGTTCAACTCCCAGTTCCTTCTCAAAGGGATTGAAGAAAAAATTCCCAAGAGCAGAGATTCATAGTCTTTGCTTCCTTGGGGCATCATTGTCAGTGAGTTGGTTTCCTGTCCTTTTCACCCCAGAAAGTCCAGGAATGCTGCTGATATCCATAAACCAGTCCGGTGATGGATCTACTGTTGGTTTTGAAGGGGTTTTCATCCATAAGATCTCATTGTGTGCAGCTCGGATTGCATATTGACATCACAGTGTATTAGTTTTTCTTAGCAAGCTCGGTAAAACACAGCTTCTGCGTGTGCTCTGACATAATACTGCGGTAGTGCGTTGGCTTTTTTACAACTAAACTTCGATTGGATTGAAAGAACCTCAAATAATATGTGCAAACAAAAGATTTAATCCTATAACAACATGCAATCACAATGTCTAACCTTGGAATGACTTTTGCAAACACAATATGTAATCCTAGAACCGGGATTGGGTCAGATCTGATTATTTTTATCACCTTGTTGCTCCCAATAATGCGATTTTGCATAATGCCTTGACCTGGTCTGTTTTCTCTTTGTTTGCCAGCTGAATATATTTTCTGTAAAGGTCACCAAATACTTTTCCATTTTATATCTTACATGAGAAAAAGTAAGTTGAAAGTTAGAGTAATTACAAACTTATTTTCAGCTTGACAAGCCAAACTCTGTAAATAAAAGATTTTTTTTTGTTTTCAAATAAATACATTCACAATTAATCAATAACAAAATAAGTACCATGGCATGACTTGTAGATGTGATTCATATTCATCTGTTTTTTTTTTTCATTTATGTTTTTATTTATTTTGGTCATATTGTAAATTCACATTAAATGAAATGAAAATTAGAATATTAAATGAAAAAGTAATACAAAGTACAATTGTTACTTTAAATTCATTATATATAAGCTTGAAATTACCCATCAAGACTTGCATATTTTTTAAGCAATAATAACTTAAATTTCTTCTTTTACAGAAAAGATTGGAACATAATTTAATTTCATCATCACAATTATTCCAAAGATCCACACATCACAATTACATAAACATCTGCTAAATCACGTCATTCCAAAAAATGTGACCCATACTAACCTACCTTATGAGTGAGGTCTTTCAAAGAGATAACATCATGAAGATAGTATCCATAATAGAAATAGCCTTTTCGTATGTACTCCCAAACCCATCACTGCATGATTTTTTTTTATGCAAACAAACCGAGAACTTTGTCGGTTCGCTTTTCCACCTTAAAGAAGTCCATTACGTTTCATTGGATCACTTCAAAATAATTTCACCTCTCCTCCCTTCCTAGAAGGTCTGACTCCATCTAATATATTCAGCCAACTTCAAAATAACAAACTATTTCACTACCTCCCCGCACTGCTTCACTGAAAGCATGAGATCATAAATAACCTTGTGTTGCATAGTGGTTGGTGTTTAAATAACCTCCTGTTATCATGCTATGCTTATTATTCATTTTCCATGCCGCTGCATCCTAATCAGGGTTACAGCGTTTTATTCAGATTATTAAAAATAAAATACCGGTAAGCCTTATTACCACTAAACTTAGAGATGATAAATTTGTGTTGGACAAATTGTATTTTGACAACAAATAATGCAGTTGGTATCACTTTCTTCGTCAGAACCCCCACTTTTCTCCAAGATCTTCCAAAAGATTTATTTTATACTGCAGCTGACTTTAAGATTATGAATGTATCACATTTTACACTGATTTACACATGAAATGATAAATTTTCCTGTAGAGTAAGGTCATCTAGTGTTGGATTAAAGTCAACTTTGTGAAGAACCTTTGTAAAAAGTAACTGTGGTGGAAAACAGCCTCGGTGGAAAAAAAAGTCAACTGCTTTCTTTACAAGTTTATTGTATAAATCACATGTGCATAGGTGAAAAGCTGGAGAGATCTCCCCCTGTTTCTGATCGTACAAACTTTAATGCATTGCTGTGCTGAAGGTTTAACCGCCCCTTTGATAGTTCAACTGCAGTTCAGAGTCATCGCTGCCTTGGAGTAAAATAAGAAACGTAGGATGAGGATAGTGCTAGTCTGTTTCTTCACACTCCCTAAGACACCTGGCGTTCCAGATGACACAGAAACACAGCAGAACACAGGATTATTGATAAACCATCATGAGAAACTAAAATGTCCAGATTTTAACGATCAACTTATAATGTTTGCTAAACACTACTGTTTAATATAACATTTCCATTACATAACATAGGGTGATTAAAATGCAGTGGTGGAACGTAACGAAGTAAATGTACTTCATTATTGTACTTAAGTAAAAAAATTGTGTATCTGTACTTTACTTAAGTAAAATTTGAGACCGGTACTTTTATTTTTACTTTACTACATTTTTAGAGCAAATATCTGTACTTTTACTTCGCTACTTTTTAAAAGTGTGTTTTACATTTTTCGTTACATTTTTGTTCAGGAATTTGAAAAATACACAGGTTTTTTAGCGCATCTTGAAGCCGCATCGCCAAAATCAAAAGAAGCAGTTGATCGGGAGAAGAAGTAATGAATCGAGAAACATTTTCTGCATTCATTCAGCGCCAAAAACCTAACATCAGATATAGTACAAATTAAAAAGAGTCAGAAGGTCGTTGTTCGTTGTGTTTACTTCTAAAAAAGTAAACGTACAAAAGTAGTTGGTGTAAATTGTACTTTTAAAGTAAAAAGTAAAAGTATTTGATCATAATCAAAATGTTATTTTTTGTGCTGTAGGGTCACAAACAGATACGCTGCAGGGGCGCTTCCCCTCTCCCGCCTCTTTTGGTCCACAAAGAAAAAAGAAAGAACGGAAAGGGGACACGTCAAGCTATCCCCTAGCAGGGCCAGCAAATGGGCCACCAAAATGCAGAAAAATTATACAATTGGCTTTGTCAATGACCTCACGACGCTCCCCCCCTCCTTTAGAAAATCTTGGATCCGCCCCAGCTCCGTGTAATGATGGCTCAAATTTTTATTTAGAAGTAAACACAACGAACAACGATCTTCTGACTCTTTTTAATTTGTACTATATTTGATGTTAGTTTTTTGGCGCTGAATGAATGCGGAAAATGTTTACTCTCGATTCTGATTGGTCCTCGATTCATTACTTCTTCTCCCGATCAACTGCTCCTTTTGATTTTGGCGATGCGGCTTCAAGATGCGCAAAAAAACTGTGTATTTTTCAAATTCCTGAACAAAAATGTAACAAAAAATGTAAAACACACTTTTAAAAAATAGCGAAGTAAAAGTACAGATATTTGCACTAAAAATGTAGTGAAGTAAAAGTAAAAGTACTGGTCTCAAATTTGACTTAAGTAAAGTACAGATACACAATTTTTTTACTTAAGTACAGTAACGAAGTACATTTACTTCGTTACGTTCCACCACTGATGATCCACCACTCCTGTGAAGTAAAGACATACTTTCTGTGTATGTAGGCTGCGTATCGCTTCATTGTTAGAAGAGATTTACAGTTGTTTTGTTCTTGAAATATGAATTTATTTGGGCAATTCACAGCACTGGTTTCAAGCAAGAGTAGTCTAATGTTGAGATTGAATAGTGTAGTGTAAACCCAGTCACTTTCCCTCGGTAGTATCCCCATTTTTGGACACAGCATCCCTCTGTCATCCTCTGTAAAAAACCTTGGAGTCAAAATGGATTCTAACCTCACCTTTGACTCCCACATTCACCATCTCTGCAAGGTTTCCTTCCTCCATCTTAAAAATATAGCCAGGCTACGTCCATGTCTTTCCAAACCTGACGCTGAGAGGTTGATTCACGCTTTCATCTCCTCCAGGCTGGATTACTGCAATGCCCTTCTTGTAGGGATCCCATGCAGGGGCTTACAAAAGCTCCAGCGCATCCAGAACTGTGCTGCCCGGATCCTGATAAGGAGGCGCAAATATGACCATATCACTCCCATCCTCAAATCCCTCCACTGGCTACCCGTTAAATACAGAATTCAGTACAAGCTCTGCCTCCTCACCCATCAGTGCATACACGGCACTGCACCTGCCTATCTCCAAGAACTCCTAACCCTCCACACCACTGTCCGAGACCTGCGCTCTTCCTCCTCCTCCTACTGCCTGCATCAACGAAGGACCAAACTCTCCACTATGGGGTACAGGGCCTTCCAGGCAACTGCTCCACGGCTCTGGAACGATCTTCCCGAGAGCTTGAGGGCTCCACAAAGCGTTGAGGCTTTTAAGAAAAGACTTAAGACATTTTTATTTTTAAAGGCTTTTCAGCAAAGTTTTTAGTGTTGTTTTTTTGTGTTGTGGTTTTATTTAATTTAGCTGTTTGTTTGTTGTTTCTTTTGGTCATTGTAGCACTTTGAGATCTCCACTGGAGATATAAAGTGCGTTTACAAATAAAATGTATTATTATTATTAGATGCTAATGCTAACACTGCCCAGTTTGGCTAGTATTAGAAGCTAATGTTTGTGTACTTGAAAGTAGACCGTGTTCTTCTTTCCCACTGGGTTTCAGGCTGACAATGCAATAGAACGCTACTCTACTCCAACATTTCTCCTCCTCTACAAATAGAAATGAATTCTTACATCTTCACTGAACAACATCATTAAATTGTGAACATGACATCTGGTGTCCCTGACATGCGTGACCTCAAACCGTTCACATTACTAATTGCAACTGTGTTACTTGACTAAAATGTTCTTTCACAGAGATTTCTTTTACATTCAATTCTGTAGCTTCTTTCATACAAATATGTGGAAGAATTCAGCTGAACACAGCCCATCAGAAACAGAGAAATGAGTTTTAAAAGAGGCTAATGAATGCAATCTAATTAACCATTTAGTCTGTGGATGGACCAAAGCGCTGAGAACATTGCTAGAAAAATGTTGTCGCTCTGTTGAGTATCTCGGAAGTGGAAATAAAGAGAAGTTTCATGCACAGCTCTCTGTCTCACTGAATCCAGTTGGGTTAATTAAGGCAAGAAATACGGTAGAAATGATCAGAACTGATTACGGCTAATGATACAGACTGTCTTACATTGTACACTGAGGCAGATACAGTGTTCTGTGCAGGTTTTCAGTTGTGGACAAAGTCCAGTTTTAATAAATCTTTTTGTCTGGTAAGATAGCTTTTGTGTTGAAAATTAAGTACATTTTGACACTAATGAAGTTATCAATAAGACAAACCAGAAGAAAAAAAAAGTCCAGGCCAATTAAAGACCATTCTTTAAAGCTATGAATCCAAGAAACGGCCATCATTACAGATTCTTGGCGCTACGTTCCTGATACATCATTATGAGTTTACGCGAATTTAACACAGTGTTGAACTACGACATAGCTTGGCTGTTACTCTGCCACATTGATGGGGCATTCAAACCACCTGGCTGATTCACTGCCTACCAGGTGAAGGTACTGTTGCTGTGGAAACACTACAGAGAGTGCTGAACCAAAGCCAGAAGCACTGATGGAAATGAAGCAGCAACAGGTGCTTAAACACCATGTAGACCTGCTAATAACCATAAAAAATCCACACAGTGCTGTTTCAGTTTACTCTACTAGGTTTTAAATATTTTAAACTGGAACAGCGATGTGGATCTAGTTGGTTTTTTTTGTGGATTACAGTCGCAAAGCTCCATTCTGTTACATGTCGAGCAGAAACTCTCCCAGCTAATTACAGAAGTTACTTAACTACTTAGTGAACATTGAAATGGAGATGGTTTAAACGTCTTGCGTTGATCTGTATCATCTCGGCTAGATTCTCATGTTTCATGTCTGGAAGAGTTTACTCTCCTTATGTTTGAATAGTTATTAGCTCAGCTAATCAAACACATTAACTTTAATATTTTAAAACTAACAGGCCAAGCCAACATTCTTCTTTTACATGGCTCATCCCATTAAATCTTTAATGGGTTTTTGCTCATTAATATGCTAATGAATGCACGAGTGGCCTCTGAGTTCCAATCAAATCTCTGCTGTTGGAACGGTCAGGACTAATAATTAGTCCATACACTGACTGCAACATTTCAGAGAAAATAAAACATAAAAAGTTTTTTTATTTTTTTTTAAACCCAGTAGTAACTTGTCTATGATGTCTTCTTCTTTTTTTTTTTTTTATCCTGGTGAACATTGTTATCCACAGCTCCTGTGATCCACATTCATCCACTTCCATAAATCCTTGTCCCCGGCTGAAGATAGTCTCACAGCCATACATCAGCCTGAGCTTTAGCCACCAGAAAGGATGGTTTGAAGAGGGCCTGACTGAGCAGTAGGGATTGGTAAGAAAACCTTAAAATCCTGTCAGGTTGATGAGTCGCTTGAAGCATCATTCAGCTCACAGAGCCCTCAGAAAAAAAGACAGAAAAAAATCTCGTCAATCAATACAAAAGCCATCAGAGCTGGTCAGAGATGCATGGAGACAGGCTTCTGTCATCACCTTCAGCCTGAGGGCAGCGGGGAGGACTTTAAAAGAACAGGATGGTATTCAGTGTGCCTGCAGGACATTGGTCACAGAGAGTTTTACATTTTTCTCAGTAAAAAGCCAAAAAGGCCATTTCTGTTTGCTGAGTACAAGTAATCACAGGGCTCCATCTGCATGTCCTGTCTGAGCCAATGTAATAATTCTGCTCCATATTGGACCCAAAATGGAGACATAAAACCTAAAGTATTTAGTCTCACTGCTCTGAGAGATGAAAGTAAATATGAATCTCGCTGCGATCTCATTAAACTCGATTAAATACTTTCACATAAATCCGCGTTTTGTGTCTTTTCAGAATACGGTCAAATTATACAATTCAAGTTTACACATGTGCATCCCTTGCATTCTGAGAATCAATCCTCTTTTGACTTAGTTTATCTCCTAAAATCCACATCTGTCTAATGTAATTCAAGTCAATTCAATTCAGTTTTATTTGTATTGCCCAAAGTCACAGAATTTTTGTCTCAATGGGCTTTACAATGCAGATTCAGATTACCCCTACTGATGTTTTTACCCATCAGTAGGGGTAAAAACAGAAACCTCATGGGGATCCACATGAAAGAGAGATCCCTCCCCCAAGATGAGCATCCAATGTGTTTAAGACTCTTGTTTAAATATTAGCTTGTAATCTGCATATATAATCCAGATATGTTCTAGTAATTCACTATTACACTATTACAAGATAAGACTATAGAAATAATACACGTTTTAGAAAAAAAAGTTTGTTTACAACAAAGCAACCATGATTACCTCATTAGTCAAATTCTGTAGCCAGTCTATGGTGTTTGTCTTTTAAAAGATAAAATCCAGACTGGTTCCGCATTCAACATTCAAGAAGCTTTATTGTCATTTCAAAGAAACAATTACATTTTATTTGGTAGCTTCTCAAATAGCAGAGGTGTCAAAAGTACCAACATTTTCTACTCAAGTAGAAGTATAAATACCGAGTTAAAAAACTACTTTAGTAAAAGTAGAAGTATCAACTCAAGTTTTCTACTTAAGTAAAAGTAAAAAGTAACCTATTTTAAAACTACTTAAAGTAAAAAAAGTAAAAGTAATTTTCAGAAAAAAAGGAATATTGTTAACAAAAGCGTGTGAACATATTTTTTAACTATTATCACATACTTTAAGGAGCAGAAAATATGATAATAAATGAAAGTGTTTTGGTGTTAAACTTTATGAATTAGAAACATTTACAAAGTATTTCTTAATAATCTTTATTGGAAATCGATTAATGAACACAATCAAATGTATTAACATAAGCAGGGCATTATGTAACGTCCCTTCAGCTACCAAGCTTCACTCTGCATCACCTAATTTAACCAACTTCAAGACACAAACACACTCAATGTAAAAAAAACCACAAACACACTCAATGTTAAAAAAAACACAAACACACTCAATGTTAAAAAAAATTAAATAAATGAAAAAAAAATGACCAAAAGGCTTTTTCAAGCCTTGAAGGCAGCTAGTTTTCAAAGTTCTTTGAGGCAATAATGAAAAGTCTTTAACAAGTTGGTAAGTATGGGAGTGCCACATACAGCCTGGGCAGCGTTGCCAGGTGGGAGGTGCTGGATTATTGTACTAATGACGTAAAATGATTGTATTTTACAAAAAATATCGTACACCCAGTAAAACCACGCCCATTGACAAAATAACACCCTTTACAGGCACTCGTAAGGCAGTGGGAGTGAAGGAAACACACAGGAGGCAAAATCCTTGGATTCTTTTTCTAAAATTTTAAGAACTGTAAAAATGAAAAAATAACCAGGGAAATGAGATTTTAAGAAACCCAGAAAGAAACCAGTAGGGGCGGGACTTAGGAGACGGTATATATAAATTTATATATATACATATCTACATATATATGTGTACATATAAGGTTTTTTTTTTTTTTTTTTAATGTTAACCCAAACATCTTCATGATACAAAATCTAAGCGATGTGTAGTTTTAATCTCCTCAGTCAGTCTTTATAAACTAATCAATAACATTTTGGATGTTTTTAAGCACAAATACTTCATCCACTACTATTTATGGATTAATCAGTTCAATTAGCTTTGTTTCTAAAGATAAAATAGTGCGTCACAGATCAAAGTTATTTTTATAAAAATACCATCTACAACATTTTCAGCAAAGACGTTTACAATAACCGCAGACTGAAAATAATAATAAAAAAAACATTTCTTTGCTGTTGTTTTTTTTAAAAAAAACTGATAATTCAATCAAAGTTCAGTGTTGTAGCATCAGAAACACTTTGATTTCCGAGCCCGCAACAAGTCTTAAACAGGCAAACTAACGTTCCTGCTCTTTAAAAGTTTGTGGGCGGGGCTACTTGGCCCAAAGTAATGATTGACTGGAGCTGTCAGCCAATCATTCATCTGTTCCTTTGTTTGATGCATTCAGGGTTGATAAAAAAAAAAAAAAAAAAAAAAACTCCGACAAACAGTCGCGGCTTTTTAACGGTGACAAAATGGAGAAAGTAGCGACTACTTTTTAAAAAATGAACGAAGTAAAAGTACAGATAATTGCATAAAAAAGTAGTGAGTAAAAGTAAAAAGTAGACAAAAAAATAATTACTTCGTTAAAGTAAAGATACCGAGATTTTCTACTTGAGTAAGGTAACGAAGTAATCTTACTTCGCTACTTGACACCTCTGTCAAATAGCTAGCCAAATCAAATAAATTAACCATAAAATATAGCAATTAACTATTAATGGTCCAAATAAATTATGCATGTCGTTGTGTGTGCTGGTGTGTGCTTGGGAATGCTGGTTTGGATGGCTCCTGAAAAATAAAAGAACAAACATTATTTTTGATGTTTACTTAGCCCACATTTTTCTCTTTTTAAATCAATTCATTCTCTGTCCATTGCCAGTGTCTTTTATAGATGTAGCTTTTAATGTGATGATCACAGTTTTGTGATAAGCAGGTGAGCATGAAGCGACCAGGATAGGAATTCGATCTAAATTAGACAGCATGATCCCGTTCCGTTCTGTCATCTTCCACATATCCGGGGCCGGGTCGTGGGAGCAACAGCCTCAGACGAGAAGCCCAGGCTTCTCTCACCCCAGCTGCATCCTCCAGCTCACCCTGAAGGATCCCGAGTCGTTCCCTAGCCAGCTGTGAGACGTAGTCTCTCCAGCAGGTCTGGGGTCTGCCTCTTGGTCTCCTCCTGTGCCCAAAACACCTCAACCTAGAGGTGCTCGTGGGGCATCCTGACCAGATGCCCAAACCTCCCATCTGGCTTCTCTTGACCTGGAGGAGGAGCAGCTCAACACCGAGCTCCTCCCAAATGGCAGAGCTCCTCTAAGTGAGAGCCCAGCCACCCTGTGGAGGAAGCTCATTTCGGCCGCTTGTGTCCGCGATCTCATTCTTTCGGTCACCACCTACAGCTGGTGACCATAGGTCAGGGTGGGAACGTAGATCGACTTGTAAATCACCACCTGCATAAGGGTAGGGTGATGGAGGAGATGGGTGGCAGCCAACGATGGGGACCTTGGTGGTCAGATCCTTAACAGCATGATCCCAAACCAAAATTTATTTTAATTTTCTCATCAAATAGGGATGCGTTTCCTCTGGAAGGAGAAACAATATGTATCAATTCATAGCCAATAAGCTGGAATAAATAATCAAAATGTCACAGTTTTTGGTCTAGCACTCTGATTAGTGCTTAATTATGTTAATAACTTTCACAACTTTTGACTGTGTTTCTTTCACTGTAAGGAATTTATTATTTCCACCCACTCATTCTTTAATCTAGGTAAGTTTCCCACTTTAGTCCCAATCCAGATTGTTTACTCTTCATATTGACCAAGCCTTCAGTGAATTTTCTAATGGTCTTCTTGATCTGATCTGATCCGAAGCTTGACACAAATCTTTGACCTCTAGATGTACTTAATCTCTGGACTCCACTTTCTCTCTTGGAGAATCACCAACTTGTCCAGTTTCCTTTTCATTTCACTTGGATTATCTCGCTATCCCCGAGTCTGAAACTCAACCATTCCACACATGGTTTAAAATGATGGAGCATGTGTAGATGTGGAGGTTTGTGGGTGGATCTGGTGATCTGGCTTTCAATTCATCAACTACACCATCAAATCTCATAAACGCTTTTAAAGCATTAAAATCAGATCCTTTCAAATAGCTCTGTGGAAATTTCTTACAATAACTAGTTCATCATTTTCTCATGTGAGCCAAACCCTGACATCCTTAAAACTAAAAAATATGACCTGCTTCAGACAACTGATCCACACCAATTTGAAAGATGTAGAAATTTAGGAGAGTTTCTCTAAAAGAAAGATTTTGTTATTTAAAATTTTTCTCTCAACCATAAAACCAGCAGCTTCTTCTTGGAGTAGCAGAGCTGACTAATCTCAATCTCCAACATTTACCATAAAATTATCCAAATCTGTACTCGATCAGGCAATTGACAATGTCTGTAGCTGATGGTAGGGGCTTAGGAGACCAGGGTTAGAGTATAAGACAGGGATTATTATGAATGATCTTTCTGTCTTGTCTCAAATCAAATTCCTTGGCGAAAGCCATTTAATCTGGATGCATCCATAGGGGACTAAATTAGTTTGAATGAAATGGAATAATGTCCATCTTCAACATTGTAAAACTTTCTGTGCCCCTCAAAATCCCCATCAATCCTTGAGGAGATTTTATATATTGGACTGGTGACCACTGCTTAATGGATATTCTCTGTACTTCCTGTCTACTTTATTTTGCCCCGGGCACATATCCATGATTTTATTACTTTCCTAAGACTGTACTTACAATTGAAACTTCCCATGTGCTAAGATTACATAAAATTACACTTTATACTAAGATTTGTTAGCTGTTTTTTTTTTAAGTCCTCCATTTGTAGATGGGCCAATGAAATAAAACCAACATGAATAAACCAGAGTGACAGTTTGTAACGGAGTTTACAACTCATAAAAAGAAATATTCCCAAAGAGAAATGTCACTTTTGAATTATTTAAAACATTTGGTGTTTCCAGAGAGCGACCCAAGGGTATTTACTGGGTCAGCTTCCAAAGAACGTCTAAGTTCTGCATCTGGGGTAAGAGTTTAGGTCTCTGGGACACCCCTGCAAACATAAGTGTTAAAGACAGCTGAAACTACTAGAAGACCCCGTAGAAATACGAGTTTATGTTTGCAGGGTGTTATATTCATGCTTTATTGAACTTTTGAGGGCATTTTAAATTAATTAAAAAAAAAATTAATTAAAAAGGTTCATAACTCTAATGTTCATTTTCAGCCTTAATTACATCTGTCAGATAAATTTGGATATAAAAATCTGAATTTTTCGCTCACAGTCATTTTATAAACTCTCACTGGACCCAAATCAGTCAGAACTCATCAGTTGTTGGGAATGTGTTTTTTTACATCTGCCAATAAACTCTCATCAGATCTTTGTTTTTAAAGGTGAGCTAGTTTTATTCAAAAGTCTTTTGAGGTTTCTGAAATGTTGTAACACTAATCCCACATCAAAAACATACCTGCCGTGATTATCTACGCCATTCATGCATTTTGAGTGCTGTGCAAGCTTCCTTCCGCAGTTTCTAGATCAGGGGTCACCGACCCACTGCGCGCGGGCAACCGGTCGCCTGCAGCGACTGCATCAGTCGCCTGCAGGCCAGTTCTAAAAATAGCACCAATCACAAATTAGCTTTGTCTAAAATTTTTTTTAATTGTGTTGCTATTCTTTTTGAATTTCATTTACAGTGATGTAAATTTAAAAACGAATACATAAAAACGTAAAAAAAATATATATATCACAAAAAAAAAAAAAAAGTTTAATATAGGAACTCTGACATAGTATGGGTCGGAGGTCAGTCTAGTGCGCATGACAAACCAGCTTTGCAGAGATGAGCTCGTGAGCACTGCAAAGATGAGGTTACAAACATGTTTTCTACCCACAAAAACATGGCAGAAAAAAGGAAGAAAATGTATCATTTTCACAGTGAATGGGAAGAAGAGTTCTTTTTTACTAACGTGAAAGAAAACTGTGTGTGTCTCATCTGCGGTGACGCACAGTCGCACCGTCCTTATTTTGAAAGGAGTAGATTTTTGTTAAATCTTACATAATTGATCATTTGTACAAACATGGTTTAGAGTTTATGTTTTGATAACTGTTGGTGGCTAGTAAAAATTTTAAAAATGTCCTGCAAAATGTTGTGGAAGTGATCATTTGAAAATGAAACACTTGGATATTGCATATTGAAATGTCTGTTTCTGTTTAATCATACTGAAATAATTATTGTGATGGATCATTAACAATCAGTGTCTTCACGTAGTAAATCATTAATAATAATATCATATTAAAGGTACACTGTGTAACTTTGTTATTTCAGAAGTGTATTATCAAAGTGGTAGCCCTTTGCATTACTCGGTACCCTTGAAGAAGCTCTCAGGTTCAAAAAGGTTGGTGACCCCTGATCTAGATGGTACTCCCTTTGTGTTGTTTTCCGTCTCGCTGTTTATTCTCTGCCATGTCTGCATTCTGTGCAATGACAAAAAATCTTTACAACTGAAAGCACCCTCTTTGAGGCATTTCTGAACCTTAAATCAAAATCTTAACCTCTATCTTAAAGTATCTAATTAAATACAAAGTTGCTCAGAGGTTAAAGAAAGAGGGGAAAACAAAATGTTTAGCTGTCTGCTTGTTGTAACCTCCAACTTGACTTAATGAGATGTGAAAGCTGAGAAAATTAACAACGTAACGCATTCAGTGTAATAGAGGACTCATTTCCGTTTCCTGTGGGTAAAATTATAGACATAACCACACTTTTAGACATAAAACCATATAAAGTGTCTATGGGTAATTTATCATCCGTTCAGATGAGTACATTAATAATTATAGGGAACTAATCTGAAGGATAGTTTGTAAAAATGATAATAGTAGTATTATTGTAGTAGTTTAACATCATCGACCAATAAGAAATACATTTTAAAAGATGATAAAAATACAAATCGTGTGTTCATCATTTTTGTCAAGAAAGAAAGTCCAGACTTGCGGTACGATTATGTAAATGTAATATTCCGTTCCATTCCGTCATCTTCCGCTTGTTCCGGGGTCGGGTCGCGGGGACAACAGCCTCAAACGGGCAGCCCAGGCCTCTCTCACCCCGGCTGCATCCCCCAGCTCACCCGGAAGGATCCCAAGTCGTTCCCCGGCCAGCCGTGAGACATACTCTCTCCAGCGGGTCCGGGGTCTGCCCCTTGGTGTCCTCCCGGTTGGATGTGCCTGAAACACCTCGCCTGCGAGGCGCTCGGGGGGCATCCTGACCAGATGTCTGAACCACCCCATCTGGCTCCTCTCGACCTGGAGGAGGAGCGGCTCGACACCGAGCTCCTCCCAGATGGCAGAGCTCCTCACCCGATCTCTGAGTGAGAGCCCAGCCACCCTGCGGAGGAAGCTCATTTCGGCCGCTTGTACCCGCAATCTCATTCTTTCGGTCACCACCCACAGCTGGTGACCATAGGTGAGGGATGGAACGGTCAATAATATGTTTATTGTAACATATTACAGTAAATGTAATATGTTATAGTAATAGCAATGGATGCCCCTGTGTTAGCAACATATAGCAAAATGAATTGTAATAGTAATGCATGATTGTAAAAGTAATTGTAACAGTAATAGCAATATATTGTCTGTAATAGATCCCATCCCCGGTTGCACCAGATTGCCTCTTCATGTTTGCCTCAGTACCTCCTACACATGTAATTTTTCTGGTAAAAAAGTTGGAAGGTTGTAGCTGGTTGCATCTGAATAACTGATGGTTTGATCCCTTAAAGCAGATGTGGTACGCGTTATGCTTCAGGCTCTTCATGCTCCTTTGACTGCAAATTAAATCTTCCAAAAACTTAATCTGAATTAACCACGAGCCACGGGACATGAAAGTTATGATTGTTCTACTTGTGACTTAGGTCCAGGTCATTTCACACCCCCAGCCTGTGGTCTAGCCTTTCCTCTGTCCTCTTTTTGTCTCATTCTGCGTTATTTCTTCTCTTGCTGCATGTGTTGAGTTCTTCTATTTCCATTACCTTTCCCCAAAAAGGTATTGTGCCATTGTTCCTTAATGAAGGGGCTCTGAGCAGCATGCTGACATAGCCTATTTGGAGACCCCTCTCAGGGCAGGTAGAATCTAGGATCTGGGTTTATAGATAACTAAAAATCTGTTTTCATTGGAAAGCTTGTGATTAAATGCCAGAGGATAGAAACACAAATACGCTGTGCAAACAAAGGCTGGGATTGTGGAAGCAAACTTATTTACCTTGTTAGGTCAAACTGATTGCTAACGAACCTGTTTTACTGTTTGTATAAAGCTTCAAATCCTGACATGAAGGTAGACGAAAACAAACACTCGCTACTGTTAAAGCTACATCCCAAATTGCATTGTCTTCCTGAAACTCCAGTTCTAAAAATTATTTTTTTTAAAAATTCAATTCAGTTTTATTTGTATAGCCCAAAATCCCAGAATTTCCATCTCAATGGACTTCACAAGAAAAAGAGGAATATATTAACACAAATACACAGCAAGAAAAATAACTAACAAATGCTAACTAAACAAGACTAGTACATTTATGCCCCTAGACCCTCCTTCTCGGTGAGGAAAAACTCCTAAAAAACCCATCAGTGGGGAAAAAATAAGAAACCTCGTGGGGATCCACATGAAAGAGGGATCCCTCCCCCGGGACGAGCAACCAATGTGTCAAAGATTATTGTTTAAATATTAGCTTATTCTACTCTACAGCTAAATATCTAAAGAAGTCAATATATTTTTCTACAATTTTACTATAATTGGGGAAGCAAGTGCATCAAATTGGAATTGTGTGCATATGTTTTTGTTCAAAATGTAGAACTCTACTGCTCATACTGTCTTGTAATAGTAAGGGGCGCACATTACATTTTTTGTGCATATACTGTATGAACTTTGGATACAATGCCTCAGGTTACTTTTGCTGTTTCCAGATGGCCTTTTCTGCTCGGTGGACGTTTAAGCTAATGGAAGTAAGTTTTATCATGTCTTGGGATTTTTCTGACTCGAAGGGATTTAAGGAAAATGTTTCGGTCGGACTTTGTATTAAATCCTCTCAAGAAGAGGCTGACATATCTACACAGCAGCGGCTCAGAGGAATGGGCGTGGGTGAAGGGAGGAATTAATCAGAGCCTATTATTCAACCAGTTAAAATCTAAAGCTTTTCCAGTTTAGGTCCTATTTGCCTGATTTTACTCCATTTATCATTTAATTTACTTTGCATAGATTCATAATGGAGCTGTAATCCTCTTATCTACAACTAAAGGACTTCAATAATTCAACATACAAAGTGAAGTTATGGTGGTATTTTCTTGAATATTGAACACAGAGACATGCTAATAAGTTTTTTCCTCTCCACAGGTTATGTTAGGTCAGTCTAAACGGATGTGTAATTTACATAATTTAACTAAATGAACCAACCACCAGCAACCAACAACTTTTCTCAATTTTAGAGGTCAGGCTGACTGAAAAACCATCGGCCTGTTGAGACAACAACCAACAACAAGTATCTTTAGCTACTGGTTTCTTAATTTTGGCATCAGCATCCTGTTTTGTTGCCAAACTCAACCTGCATGTGTATCATACAACTGCACAAGCGTAGTTTAGCGTCTCTATTTGATAGATGTTTAACTATATCTGTCAAAAGAAATTAGGTATTCAGTATGTCACACTCATGTTTCAACATTGTTAAAGGGGACAGAAATATTTATTTCTATTCCAAAGCAGTGCTAACGTGAGAACAAGAATAAGAAACTCTAGTTTACTTGCAACAAGGATAGCACACCCCAGCAGACTGACCAGAATGTCTATAAGAGAATATGCCTCCTGTACATACATATATAAACATTGTTAAAAGGAAGAGAAATATTTATTTCCATCCCAAAGCAGTTCTCACGGGAGAGCTAGAATGAGAAACTCTAGTTTACTTACAACAAGGATAGCACACCCCAACAGACTGATCAGAATGTCTATAAGAGAATATGCCTCCTGTATATATGTATATATATATATATATATATATATATATACATACAGTGCAGAAAATAAGTATTTGAACACCCTGCTATTTTGCTATTTCTCCCACTTGGAAATCATGGAGGGGTCTGAAATTTTCATCATAGGTGCATGTCCACTGTGAGAGAGATAATCTAAAAAGAAAAATCCAGAAATCAAAATGCATGATTTTTTTAACGATTTCTTTGTGTGATACAGCTGCAAACAAGTATTTGAACACCTGAAAAAATGAATGTTAATATTTGGTGGAGTAGCCTTTGTTTGCTATTACAGAGGTCAAACGTTTCCTAAAGTTTTTCACCAGGTTTGCACACACTGCAGGAGGGATCTTGGCCCACTCCTCCACACAGATCTTCTCTAGATCAGTCAGGTTTCTGGGCTGTCGCTGAGAAACACGGAGTTTGAGCTCCCTCCAAAGATTCTCGATTGGGTTCAGGTCTGTAGACTGGCTAGGCCATGCTAGAACCTTGATATGCTTCTTACGGAGCCACTCCTTGGTTTTCCTGGCTGTGTGCTTCGGGTCATTGTCATGTTGGAAGACCCAGCCACGACCCATCTTCAATGCTCTGACAGAGGGAAGGAGGTTGTTCCCCAAAATGTCACAATACAGGGCCCCAGTCATCCTCTCTTTATAATGCAGTTCACTCGTCCTGTCCCATGTGCAGAAAAGCACCCCCAAAGCATGATGCTACCACCCCCATGCTTCACAGTAGGGATGGTGTTCTTCGGATTGTACTCTTCATTCTTCTTCCTCCAAACACACTTAGTGGAATTATGACCAAAAAGTTCTATTTTGGTCTCATCTGACCACAAAACTTTCTCCCATGACTCCTCTGTATCATCCAAATGGTCATGTGCAAACTTAAGATGGGCCTTGACATGTGCTGGTTTAAGCAGGGGAACCTTTCGTGCCATGCATGATTTCAAATCATGACGTCTTAGTGTATTACCTACAGTAACCTTGAAAACGGTGGTCCCAGCTCTTTTCAGGTCATTGACCAACTCCTGTTGTGTAGTTCTAGGCTGATTCCTCACCTTTCTTAGGATCATTGAGACCCCACGAGGTGATATCTTGCATGGGGCTCTACTCCGATTGAGATTGACTGTCATTTCAGGTTCTTCCATTTTGTAATGATTGCTCCAACAGGGGACCTTTTTTCACCAAGCTGCTTGGCAATTGCTCCGTAGCCCTTTCCAGCCTTGTGGAGGTCTCTGGTGTCTTTGGACAGCTCTTTGGTCTTGGCCATGTTACAAGTTTGAGTCTTACTGATTGTATGGGGTGGACAGGCGTCTTTATGCAGCTAACGACCTCAAACAGGTGCATCTGATTCAGGATGATACATGGAGTGCAGGTGGACTTCTAAGGGGCAGACTAACAGGTCTTTCAGGGTCAGAATTCTAGATGATACACAGGTGTTCAAATACTTATTTGCAGCTGTATCACACAAATAAATCGTTAAAAAATTATGCATTTTGATTTCCGGATTTTTCTTTTTAGATTATCTCTCTCACAGTGGACATGCACCTATGATGAAAATTTCAGACCCCTCCATGATTTCCAAGTGGGAGAAATAGCAAAATAGCAGGGTGTTCAAATACTTATTTTCTGCACTGTATATATATACATATATACAGTATATATATACATATATATGTATATATATACTGTATATATTTATAAAACATCGTTAAAGGGAAGAGAAATATTTATTTCTATCCCAAAGCAGTGCTAACTTGAGAACAAGAATGAGAAACTCTAGTTTACTTGCAACAAAGGATGGAGATTTTTGGGTGGAGACGGGTTTGCGTCCCACAGAGAGCACGTCTAGGGTCCTTGGAGAAGACACCTAACCCCCGCTTCTCCCACCATTGGCGCCGTTGAAGGGCAGCCTGCTGCAGTGTAAGGAGTGCAGCAAACAAATTTCCCCGGTGAGGGATGAATAGAGTAATTCATTCATTCATTCAACAAGGATAGCACACCCCAGCATACTGACCAGAATGTCTACAAGGGAATATGCCTCCTGCATATATCTTCTACATATGCCTCCTAATACACAAGATACTTTTGAAGGATAAAGTAAAAGATGTATATAAAACTTTACATTTTCTACCCAACAGACATTTTTCAGACTAACGAAAACCAGTTTCAGTTAATGTTTTTCTTTTGCCATTATAAAATCTTGATGCCCAATGGGAAGGACTGTTGTGGTACTCTGGAATATTTAAAATGGGTAGAACTAAATTAAAAAACAGTTGGACTCTGATTGACCCTCAGATGGTGTGTCTGTAGACACACTTTTAAAGTGTAATGAAGAAAAAAAAAATCATGTTTTAATTCTCTCTGGGCTCGATATTAATTTCAGATTCCTCTAATCTAGCTAGGTCATCACATCTCAGGAGGTGACACTGGTATAGCATGCCAGCCTATCTCATGTGCCCGATCTTATCACTTTCTGTTTATTAAAAAGTTAATTAACCCTTTGTAACTCAGGTTAAATTATTTGTTCATTTAACTTGGCTTTTTCTGTTATGTGTGAACACACAAGTATACATTCCAACCTTTTTGGTTGACCTGAGTGCAAATGAAATGAACGTTGATCACTGGAGTCATGAATTATAATCCCTTTAATGGGGCATTTAAAATGAAGTGAGAGATGGGGCAAAGATCTGATTTGTTACAGCGGAATGAAGATCTAGGTCAGCTAATGATGCACAGCTACAGAGGCAGCAGGTTAAAACTTTACTTAACACAAATAAGTCATGATAGTTTCAAAGCTACAGTGATCTTTATTATTTATGTTGGCGTCAGCGAAATCCCTAATTCAAGATGACAGGTTTAATAATTTTAGCTTCACAATGAATTCAACATTACATTTTTGATCTTCACTTTTAGAAGATGGTTAGCTTTGGTGACTGGTACATGTGAACAGAAGTTGAAGTCTCAATGTGCCGTTATCTAATACAGTACATGGCTACTGCTTAGACGTCATCTTCCACTTGTTCCGGGGTCGGGTCGCGGGGGCAACAGCCTCAAACGGGCAGCCCAGGCGTCTCTCACCCCGGCTGCATCCCCCAGCTCACTCAGAAGGATCCCAAGTCTTTCCCCTGCCAGCTGTGAGATATAGTCTCTCCAGCAGGACCGTGGTCTGCCCCTTGGTCTCCTCCCGGTGGGATGTGCCTGAAACATCCCGCCTGTGAGGCGCTCGGGGGGTATACTGGCCAGATACCCGAACCACCCCATCTGGCTCCTCTCGACCCGGAGGAGGAGCGGCTCGACACCGAGCTCCTCCCGGATGGCGGAGCTCCTCACCCGATCTCTGAGTGAGAGCCCAGCCACCCTGCGGAGGAAGCTTGTTTCGGCCGCTTGTACCCACGATCTCATTCTTTTGGTCACCACCCACAGCTGGTGACCAGTCACCAGCTGTGGGTGGTCACCAGACCAGTCAGTGCACTGAGTGTGGAAAACAAACAAACAAACAAACAAACAAAAAAGCTGAACTAACAAGTATGGAAATACATTAAAAATGCTCACCTGGGGAAGGGTCACTCATTGAGTAGGGCGACCGACCTGTAACTGGAG
Source organism: Neostethus bicornis (assembly GCA_902685375.1). Classification (NCBI taxonomy): domain Eukaryota; kingdom Metazoa; phylum Chordata; class Actinopteri; order Atheriniformes; family Phallostethidae; genus Neostethus; species Neostethus bicornis. Next base: position 2,833,274 of record CACRXE010000076.1, on the reverse strand, counting down.
GGTTGCCGGTTGGATCCCCCACTCCGAGTTCATGCGGAGGTGTCCTTGAGCAAGACTCCGAAGCCCCAATTGCTCCTGATGGTGGTTAGCACCTTGCATGGCAGTATTCCCATCAGGTATGAATGTGTATGAATGGGTGCATGTTAGCTACACTGTAGAGCGCTCGAGTGCCAATGCAGGTGGAAAAACAAAACTTTCACATTTTTGAGTGTTTGCTGAAATAAAAGTTCCTGGAATCATGAAGTTGTTTGGTCAGAAGTTTCAGTGCTGAGTCTAAAAGCTATTAGGCCAATAATGGAGGATAGTTTCATAATAGTCACTAATGGTCCAGAGAGTATGGCCAGGTCATGGACTACAGCAAGCATTTTATGGGGCTGAAGATGTTCTACTCTGTAAAGACAATATAATAGAAAAATATCCACATATTGACCACCTTTTATCATGAAACCTTGGCATCTGATGTGTCCTCACGAAGCCTAATCCCCTGATGCTAAGTCACTCTTTCTTGTATCACTTTACCAGAACAACAAAAAACTGTGCATTCAGCAAGATCAGTTCTTGAAGAATCAATGTACAAATATTGTTCCAAAGGCTGCACAGTGGTGCAGTTGGTTAGCAGTATAGCTTCATAGGAGGATGGTTGCTGATTCAAGCTCAGATTGGGGCAAGGCTTTAAACACCAGCCTATTGGTATGGATTTCACATTGCCTTGCCCTTTATGCATGATTTATCTGCAGAAACTATGGCTTCCAAACACTTTAAATATGCTTTAGGTCATTTGGCCGGTGGGAAATTGCCACAGAAGGGCGTGTGTGTATGAATGGTTGTCTGTATCTGTATGTCTGCCCGCAACAGACTGGTAACCGGTTCGGGCTGTACCCTGCCTCTTTCTTGTATTCAACTGGGATAAGTTTTGATGTGTCCGCAATCTTCAGTGGGATAAACAATACAGAAATGTTTAAATATTCTTCATGCCCTAATACCAGTAACTCTCTTTTGTGCATTGAACTTTCTGTTCCGTTTCATCGTCTTCCGCTTATCCGGGACTGGGTCACAGGGGTAACAGCCTCAGACGGGAAGCCCAGGCGTTGCTCACCCCAGGTGCATCCTCCAGCTCACCCAGAAGGATCCCGAGTCGTTCCCCAGCCACCTGTGAGACATAGTCTCTCCAGCGGGTCCGGGGTCTGCCGCTTGGTCTCCTTACTTCTGCTTTCTCATATTAAATGTTTGACTTAACCATACTGAAAATTTCAAATCTATACATACCTCTGTGACACCTTCGGTGATGCTTTCAAGGAGTTACATATGGTGGACAAACGTGAGCAAAATTACCAGAAAATCACTGGTCCAAAATTTGTAATTTTTTTTGTGTTCTCAATTAAGGACAACAACACTTAAGTTGGGGTTAGCTCTGGACCAAATATGAGCCACAAAATACTCACCAGTCAAGCAACCGAGCGAAAGGTTCCCTGAATATTCTCACATATGCTGAACATTCACGAGGTTAATTGAGACAGTTATTTAACCATTGAATAACTTGCTTAAATGTTCAGTCATCTTCTTATCCGTCTGTCCCTTTCGGTGTTGCGGGGGGTGCCGGAGCCCATCCCGGCTAATTCAAGGCGAAATGTTGTCATGGTTATCTACGGGGATCCATAAAATCTGGATGTCTGAGACAAAGATGACAAATTCAGTAATAAATTTTATGAGCAGTCCGTCTTTACACCAAATGAACAGATACTGTACTGTAAGTATCTAGGATCAACAGTCCAGAGCAATGGAGAGTGTGGAAAAGTGGTGAAGAAGCATGTTCAGACAGGCTGGAACAGGTGGAGGAAAGTATCAGGTGTGATATGCGACAGAAGAGTTTCAGCTAGAATGAAAGGGAAAGTGGACAAAACCGTGGTGAGACCGGCCATGCTGTTTGGTCTAGAAACAGTAGCACTGAAGAGAAGACAGGAAGCAGAGATGGAGGTAGCAGAGATGAAGATGCTGAGGATCTCTCTGGGAGTGACCAGGATGGACAGGATTAGAAATCAGTACATCAGGGGAACAGCACATGTTAGAGGATTTGGGGATAAAGTTCGAGAGGCAAGACTGAGATGGTTTGGACATGTGCAGATGATAGAGAGAGAGTACATCGAAAGAAGGATGCTGGGTTTGAAACCACCAGGAAAGAAGACTACAGGAAGACCAAAGAGGAGGTTCATGGATACAGTGAAGGAAGACATGAAGACAGTTGGTGTGACCGAAGAAGATGCAGCAGATAGGGTTAGATGGAAGAAACTGACTTACTGTGGTGACCCCTGAAGGGAAATGCCGAAAGAAGAACACATACTGTACTGCGCCCCAACCTGCTCCCTCAAAAGTAATCCCTGAACCACAAGCTCCTGACCGTGCATATGTCTGTGTTTAGCCAGTACATATGCATTACACTTTTTAAAAAATCTGTTTCAGTTGACTGTGTGACATGTTTTTGTCAGTGTATATGATTGTGTTTGTTGTCACAAAAAGCTGATTTAATGTGAATGAGAACAGGCCTTCCAGCGGGATACAACACAACCAGGTCACAAAAAAAAACTAAGAAAAAGACAATGAGGTTTGCAGCTGCAGCAAGAAAACACAAAGGCTGAGAAAGTAGGAGGAGGGAAGGTAAAAGAGACGGAAAATGTTCAAAGGAGTGGTGAGCCCTCGGGGCAAAAAGAGAGTGCTTGTCAGGAAGATGATGGTTTACCTAAGGAGTATGAAGAAAAACGGTACGAAGGAGAAAGAGAGACAAGACAAGCCAGAGTAAAAAAGAGGCCACAACGGAAAAATGAGACAGGAGACAAAGTCCAGATTGAGAAGATGTGAAGAATAAGTAGAGCTCGATGGGGATGAAGGCAGACAACTGTTTGGTGAGTCTCAGGGCGATCAGCATAACTCATTTCTCCAGCACACTGCAGGTCTCCGTCATGCTGTTGGACACTGTCAGCAGGGGCAGGATTTAACTCCTCAGCCTTTCTTTCAAAGGTTCTATCACAGTGGATACAAGTTTGAAACCTTGGCTTTTAACAACCCTGGCAATCTCTCACCAAGGTTTCATCTGAAATAAAGTGTGCAGGAAGGGTTTTTAAGTTTGAAGCACAGCAAGTCAACATCCCATCCATAAACTCAATTTTTTTGCTCAACTGAACCAAACAACTGAATCACAATTCTGGAAAAAACATTTGAGTTAGATTACAATTTTCCTACTTTGTTTTGTGATTCCAAATCTGATTGAGTGGTCAAGATGGTGGACGTTGTCTGCCTGAGTCCCCACTGAACCAGCAAACAAATGACCATATTATCTATTTTAGCATTCAGCATTTGTCCATCCAAAGCAGGTTGAAAAACATCACTATTCATCAGTCCAGTTCTGAAAATTTACTGGACAACACAAGCTCTTTATTTCCTATTTAGTCATTTATGGTGTAGTTTATTGCTCTAGTAGTACACCAATGCAGTTACAGACATTGCGGATTCTTTTAATTGGCTCTCCAGGGGAGATAGTATTGCGGGTCGGGGATCTGTCCCTAGGTCTCTTCCCGGTCGGATGTCCCCAAAAATCCCCATCAGCAAAGCATTCAGGATGGGTCCTAACCAGATGCCCGAACCACCCCATCTGGCTTCTCTTGACCAAGAGGAGCATTGGCTCTACTCTGAGCTCCTTCTGGATAGCAGAGCTTCTCACTCTATTTCTGAGTGAGAGCCCAGCCACCCTGAGGAGGAAGCTAATTTTGGTTAATTTGTTTTAAGTAAAACTATTCTTCTTCTTTCGGCATTTTCCTTCAGGGGTCACCACAGCAAGTCAGTTTCTTCCATCTAATCCTATCTGCTGCATCCTCTTTGGTCACACCAACTATCTTCATGTCTTCCTTCACTGTATCCATGAACCTCCTCTTTGGCCTTCCTCTAGTCCTCTTTCCTGGTGGTTCCAAATCCAGCATCCTTCTTCCAATGTACTCTCTCTCTCTCCTCTGTACGTGCCCAAACCATCTCAGTCTTGCCTCTCTAACTTTATCCCACAAACCTCTAACATGTGCTGTTCCCCTGATGTACTCATTTCTAATCCTGTCCATCCTGGTCACTCCCAGAGAGATCCTCAGCATCTTCATCTCTGCTACCTCCATCTCTGCTTCCTGTCTTTTCTTCAGTGCTACTGTTTCTAGGCCAAACAGCATGGCCGTCTCACCACGGTTTTTTACACTTTCCCTTTCATTTTAGCTGAAACTCTTCTGTCGCGCATCACACCTGATATTTTCCTCCACCTGTTCCAGCCTGCCTGAACACGCTTCTTCACCTCTTTTCCACACTCTCCATTGCTCTGGACTGTTGATCCTAGAAAATCTTCCACCTTCTTTATCTCTTCTCCCTGTAACCTCACTTTTCCATTTGGATCCCTGTCATTCACACACATGTACTCTGTCTTGCTCTGACTAATCTTCATTCCTCTTCTTTCTAGTGCAAACCTCCACCTCTCCAGCTTTTCCTCCACCTCTTTCCTCCTCTCACTACAGATCACGATGTCATCTGTAATTTAAGTAAAACTATTAATACATAAATTTAGGACCGGTCTGTGATTCTTTATTTGTTCCTCATGGATAGTGAAATACTCAATGAGAAGAAGAAATGTGAGTAACTTGGAATAGTCAGATGTAACCAGACATGTGCGACTTAGTAAGCATACAGGAGGAAAAAATTCAAAACATAGCACGCTATGTCCGGCACAGTGCCCATACGTACTGACGGGACACAACCACAGCAGCAATTTAAGCAGGTCAGGAGGCTGATTTTATATGTCCACATTGGATGACTTGGGGCTGAGGTACAAACTGAGCATGAATAGCGTCACCGTGGATGTGTGAAACTGTGCCAAGCATCCTGTCACCAGTAGCATTTCGAACAGTGTCTTTGCCAACAGCTCATTCCATTTCTTTAAGACACGGACACAAAAAACTGAGTGGGAAAATGTGTGATGGAGCAAAGCCAGCGGTCAGTAAATGACCTTGTTCGGGTACAAATAGATGCTTCTGTCATCTCTGTTTGCTCAGGATTTTATGTCTCTCCAGGCCACCTGTGTCACACTATAAGCGCCTTCGAATTGCAAGCATAAAACATGAAGAAGACCCCGAAGCAAACACACATGACCAAATAAACTAGACAGTGGGCTGAAAGCTGGTGGAGAACTGAAGAAAAAAAACAGGTAAAGTGTTCTTGCAGAATAAATTGTGACCTGCTGCATGTGGTGTTAAGCATGAAGAAGAAATTTTGATAAAAATAACAGAGCCAACAAGAAAAAAAATATACATCAGAATATTCCATTGGGGGTTGTACCGCTCCCTGTTTTTTATATTACCCAAAAGAGTGTTGGTATTTTCATCCATATTTGAGTTTACAATCAATATAGAGCAGAACAATGAGGAAATTTATTCTTTCTTACAGACTGAACTTAAATGTGTGCTCAACTCTACCCCTAATTAAAACCAAATATTCAGATGACATTGTGATCTGTAGTGAGAGGAGCAAAGAGGTGGAGGAAAAGCTAGAGATGTGGAGGTTTGCACTAGAAAGAAGAGGAATGAAGATTAGTCAGAGTAAAACAGAGTACATGTGTGTAAATGAGAGGGATCCAAATGGAAAAGTGAGGTTACAGGGAGAGGATATAAAGAAGGTGGAAGATTTGAAGTACTTAGGATCAGTGCAGAGCATTGGAGAGTGTGGAAAAGAGGTGAAGAAGCGTGTTCAGGCAGGCTGGAACGGGTGGAGAAAAGTATCAGGTGTGATGTGTGATGGAAGAGTTTCAGCTAAAATTAAAGAGAAAGAGTAGAAAACCGTGGACATGAAATGGACATAAAAATGTCTATGAAAAAATGTTTACAGGTGTTTAAAATGTTCACATGAGTTTACGGACCTATATAGATGGAAACATATTGATGTTACATGTACTTGGTTTTCTGCCCATGCAGTCACACCATTGATAGAACTGCTAGCACATCTTGTTCAGCCTTGGTTATTTTTTACAATAAGATTATTGAGGCAGTGGGACAAAAAAGAAACTCATCATCTACTCCACTGACGTAAATGTATTCCACAAAGCACACGAGATGTGCTTCATTTCTCCTGTCGGCCGGCTTATCCAGCTGTAATGAAAAAAATGGACTTTGGCGTAGATTGATTGCGATGCTGAACAGCGTCGTTGGAAAAGGGAAATCCTATTAGCTTTCTCCCCAAACAAAAAGTGGGCCATCACTTTCGCAGCTGGTTAAACTAAATTTTCACCCACTGAATGAGGATTTTCTACTTTGGCGATCACGAAGGACACCTTGTAAGAAGCCTCTGTGGACTTTCATTTTCCCAGGAGTAGGAAGTGTGATGACTTTTTCATCAAGTGCTTATTCACTTCATCACATTTTGATAATAATAAAAATCCAGCTCGCTTGTGCATACACTTTCACGTGTTCACTTTTTAGATGTCTTCTCAACTGTGTCGGTTTCTTCATCACCAGGTCAAAAACGTTGCACTCATTTTCACTGTGGTGTTTTTGTGTTACCTTTTTTGGACAATCTCCCACATTCACAGCAAGGCTTACAACTTTGTGCCAACATTGACAAAGATGCTAACATCAAATCGTTCTTGAGGACATTAGCCAAGTGATTTGTACGTTTACAAACCTGTTCTAATTACTGTTTGTTGTAAATAACCACTGTTTGATCAATGGTTATTGCAACGTAAGATGTGGGTGGAAAACTTGCTCAGCACATTTGTAATTCACAAATGGTAAAGTTTCCACTTTTTCAAAAGGCTTTTCATTCTCAAATAATACAACTGGATATGTATGACTGTCTTTAATGACAGTGTAAATTAAAAAAGTTATTCATGTCAAATTTTTACGACAAAGACATCACATTATAATGTGATTAAGTTCTTTTTATGTGTGTAAGCTGATAGCTCCGTGCTATGGAATATGACTCTTTTTCAGAATGTTCATCTGGCAGAGACCAAGGGGTGTCCAAAGAACATGCTTAGATGTGTGCTTATGAGGTTTTGTTAGGAAAAGATCTATGTACATTTTAACAACGTCTCACTGTTGAAGTAAAACAGGACAAAATTCCCGGGGCTATAGTTTCTCACTTTGTGGAAGTGTCTATTTGTTCAGAGCAGCCAGAGGAACGTTCTGATCATTGTAGTAAAGATACGTCATACAACAGCTACTGGTTGACTTTTGGAAACAGACAAACTAAATTTTCTGGTATTGATTGTATTTCAGCTGTAGTCGATGATGTTAACAATCACTTTAAGTTGATTGCACAAGCCTCCATCAGATGTCGCATTTACCTGAACAGTTTCAAGTTTTACGGTTTTGAGATGAATATTAGTTCCCGTCAATTGACCACTTTCTTATTAAGCACAAGTGAAGAACCGGGCCCTTCCTGGATCAGCTGCAAGCCTCTCCACAGCGAGTGAAATTTCGATTCTGAAATTTCCAAACATGATATTTGCAAGTATGACTGTTGAATCGTGAGGCAGAGTACTGATTCACACAGAGTACATGTGTGTGAATGAGAGGGATCCAAATGGAAAAGTGAAGTTACAGGGAGAAGAGATAAAGAAGGTGGAAGATTTTAAGTATTTAGGATCAACAGTCCAGAGCAATGGAGAGTGTGGAAAAGAGGTGAAGAAGAGTGTTCAGGCAGGCTGGAACGGGTGGAGAAAAGTATCAGGTGTGATGTGTGACAAAAGAGTTTCAGCTAAAATGAAAGGGAAAGTATACAAAACCGTGGTGAGACCCGTCATGCTGTTTGGTCTAGAGACAGTGGCACTGAGGAAAAGACAGGAAGCAGAGATGGAGGTAGCAGAGATGAAGATGCTGAGGATCTCTCTGGGAGTGACCAGGGTTGACAGGATCAGAAATGAGTACATCAGGGGAACAGCAAATGTTAGAGGTTTTGGAGATGAAGTCAAAGAGGCCAGACTGACATGGTTTGGACATGTACAGAGAAGAGAGACCGAGTACATCGGCAGAAGGATGCTGGGTTTGGAACCACCAGGAAAGAGGGCTAGAGGAAGACCAAAGAGGAGGTTCATGGATGCAGTGAAGGAAGGCATGAAGATAGTTGGTGTGACCAAAGAGGATACAGCAGATAGGATTAGATGGAAGAAACTGACTTGCTGTGGCGACCCCTGAAGGGAAATGCCGAAAGGAGAAGAAGAAGAAGACTGTTGAATCCTGACCATCTAAGTGAATGTTTTGCATTGTAATCTGAAAGACAAAATGAGTCTTTTCCAAAGTCTACAAACCAACACATTAAAACATCGAAGAAACACTGCCTACATTACTGCTCTGCATTGGCCTAAACAGGACTGTTTATGATGCTGGATTAAGCGACATCATCAATCATCTCTTCATTGGATGACATGAAGCTGAATGAGATATTGACTGCACAATCCATACGACCTGCATCCATAGGAGGGACTTCTCTGGGACATTTAGGTTGTGAAAATATTCTCAGTTGGAAACCATTTGGAGAGTTTTCCTCTTACAAAGATATGAATGTTAGATGTTGAGGAGTACCAGGGCATCAGAAAACAATGGATAATGTGAAATAGTGAATGCTCTCCAAAAAGTCTTGCAGGTCAAGAAGTGTCTGTTCAACGGCAAAAACAAGAGCCACTTAAATAAAAAATATGTGTTCACTTCTAATGGTAAGTGGGGGTAAGAAGACACACAAACTCAACATGGAAACCACTTTCCATTATGCCTTCCGGCCATAATCTACATACTTCACATAAAAAACTAAAGATGACTAAATTTCTACATATACATAGTCTCTAATGCTAACAAGCATTTAATTAAAGGCAGAATGGAAGATTTTGTAAAATCCGGAGTCTTGCAACTCTTTGTAAATACTGGTCTAGGAATTTGTTTTGCATTTGTTTTTTTCTGAAGAGAAAAACGGAGAAGAGATAAACAAGGTGGAAGATTTCAAGTACTTAGGAACAACAGTCCAGAGCAATGGAGAGTGTGGAAAAGAGGTGAAGAAGCGTGTGCAGCCAGGCTGGAACGGGTGGAGAAAAGTATCAGGTGTGATGTGTGATAGAAGAGTTTCAGCCAAAATGAAAGGGAAAGTGTACAAAACCGTGGTGAGACCGGCCATTCTGATTGGTCTAGAGACAGTGGCACTGAGGAAAAAGACAGGAAACAGAGATGGAGGTAGCACAGATGAAGATGCTGAGGATCTCACTGGGAGTGACCAGGGTGGACAGAATTAGAAATGAATACATCACGGGAGCAGCACATGTTAGAGGTTTTAGGGATAAAGTCTTAGAGGCCAGACTGAGATGGTTTGTACTACATGTGCAGAGGAGAGAGAGTACATTGGAAGAAAGATGCTGGATTTAGATCCACCATGTGATGATGAACTTAAATTATGTTCCAATCTTTTCTGTTTAAAGAAGAAATTTAAGTTATTATTGCTTAAAAAATATGCAAGTCTTGATGGTTAAATTCAAGCCTATATATAATGAATTTAAACTAACAATTGTATTACTTTTTCATTTGATTTTCTGATATTCATTTTAAGTATTATGATGGATTTCTGAATATTTACTTATATGTTTTTGCGTTCATGGTGATTTGAAAAAAGGGTCGGCGCAATAAGCGTTTGCTTCAGCCGATACCTTTTCGGTCCCTTGATAAATACAATTTTTCTTTCTTTAATGTGAAATTACAATGTGACCGAAATAAATAAATAAATAAACAAACCAGGAAAAGAGGACTAGAAGAAGGCGAAAGAGGAGGCTCATGGATACAGTGAAGGAAGACATGAAGATAGTTGGCGTAATTGAAGAAGACGCAGCAGATAGGATTAGATGGAAGAAACTGACTTGCTGTGGCGACCCTTGAAGGGAAATGCCGAAAGCAGAAGAAGATGTTTGCATTTGTTTTTTTTTTCTGGTCTTTTTTTTGTTTTGCGTCTCCAACCAATATAAATACATATTTTTCAGTCAGACTGACTGAGAGGCTGTGGGCCGAGGGTTTTATTCTTCATACAAAAACAATAGGCTGAGGTTTTAAATGTCCCAAAAAGTCCACAGTTTATTGTTTTATTTTTGTTTATTAATGTTACACTTATCTACAATCCACCTTTAATTATTAAAGACATTTAATGAACATTGCCTGTTTGTACTTGGAAGGGCGTGGGCCGGGTGGGGTTTCACTTGGATTCCCATGTGGTTTCTTCTTTTTTCCCCACAGCTGTTTCTTTTTTCTTTGTCGGGAAGGCATTTTTTTTTTTGTGTGTTCTTATTTTGTGCTTTCGTTCAATCTACCATGTGAACCCCGTTGAGACAAGTGTAATGTGGTTTTGGGCTAAAGACATAAAATTGAATTAAAATTGAACCAACATTTATGAAATGCTTTTTTTTTTTTTTTTACACAATCCATGCAAAATATATGTTCTTCCCGGTGGATTTAACGGTTGATAAATCTTCTAAGATGTTTAATAGAGGCATAATCACACCTGCTCGGTCTGCACACATCTTCCTAATCCACACTGCTCCATTGGGGAATCTTCTCCAGGAATGCATAGAAGTCATGGTAGCGTCACACCTTTTGCATTTCCCCCATACTAAAACCATCTAAGCTTAAGCACAGCTGTTACTTCTAACGTCGGCTTCATGTGAATCCACTGTCAAAAAGCTTTCTCGGGCACTTCTTTTCACCGTGTACACAACGATCCCCTGCTGTTAATGTATTCAGCCCGCTGCGGAGAATTATGCCTGCCTACATGGCCATTTCAGATGGCGCCTCCGAGTGTCTGTCCCAGCCGACAAAGCAGAAATAAACTGGATTGTTACTATTGGTATCAGCTTTTCCCTCACGCTGCCATCTCAACACTGCTTTCCACATCCTCTCATTCCCTCCCCTTCATATCCCCTCTCTTTGGGATTTATTCCCTTTGCTCTCAGCATTGTCTTTTACACTCTGACCTCTCACCATTTCGCATGCTGCCCCTGTGACGGGGGGATTTGGTGGGATGATCAAGTGAAAATGATGTGCTTTGCTTCTCTTTTATTTCTTCTTGCTGTGTCTGTCTGAGTTTGTATGATTTGGTTTTCTCTGTAGTGCCAGTTACTCACCATGCAGGGCTGGTTACGCTGTCGACTAAGCACAAAACTGAAGCACTAAAATCATGTCAGCAAGAAGTTAAAGAAGAAAGCCTTTTGTTGCAGTGGGAAGGGTACGTCAGTGAAGTAAGTTGTGTTTGGAGGGGGAGAGAAGCAGGTAGGGGCGGTTTGAGGTAAAAACATTTGATTGAAGGTGAGATTTGAAACACCAGATTCAGGGCAGAAAATACAAGAGGTAAAAAAAAGACAAGAAATGCAGAGAAAATGTTTTTCTGGGTGAAGAGCAGACTGGAGGCGAATGCTATGATCCCCTCCTCTCTCTCTTTATGACACACTTCATGAGTTGCCAAATTAGACGTAGAACTTATGAAAAAGCACTTGAACAGGCAATTATTTCCCCTGAAAATCCCCGCGTTAGTGTCAGCTTATTAGGAGATGAATGTGCCTGGCAGTTTGTTTGTTGCCGGTGCACAAATGAATGGAAGAAAGCAAAGAAACAGCAGGGACATTATTAGTCTCTGGAACACATCCACACAGCTGTGTAGATTAAAGCACGTTGGAAAATGGGAGTTTGGGAACACCTGAGCAGGTGCGAAGAACCGTGATGTCTCTTTTAAATTGTTTCACGCATTTGTTTTTTTAAGTACAGTTGGAAGACACTAATTGTTTTCTGGGATGTATTCATGGAAGGAAACACTGCTGCTGCCACGTGCCCCGGATTAATGATTAGGATGAATAAACTGCAGCAAGAGGATGAAATCCAGTTGTTTCCATTTAGTTTTGAATATGAGTCAAAAGTTCTCGGTCTAATCACTACCGCCATATGAACACCAGGGACTTTAAATCCTGGATTAGATTTTATGATATTACAAATCCAACTTTTAGAACCTGTCCAACCAATTTGGTGACTAATGTGAATAATTGTTACATACTTGCACATTACAAATTTTATCTCATTAAATTCCGGTTCGGTTTAGAGCCCGGAAATCAAAATTTGACTTTATTCCAGCAAATTTTTGTCTTTAATGGATCAACCATCCTTGACTCCCTCTATCCATCAATTTCCATTAATGATTGCAAGTTGTCCTGGTCGAGAAGCAAATAAGCTTTCCCGCACCATCACACTACCACCCCCATGCACGCCTCTTGACACAATGTTTTTTTAAAATAAAATGCTGTAGTATTTCTCTGCCAAATACAGTGAGCTTCCAAGAAGTCAACATTTTTACTTGTCTGTTCAAAATGTTCTTGCCAAACCTTGGGTAACATGTAGATGTTTTTGAATATGTGGGATGTGCGGTTGTTTTTTCTTCACAGGTAGAAATTTCCGTCTGATAACTCTTAAGGCACCATCTTTATATTATTTCTTTGATATAGAAATGATTTGTTGGATGCTTTCTTGAGATTTTTGGGACCTTTGAGTTTTCACACCCTTGGGATAATTTTAATCTGTCAATTGTTTCCTAAAAGATTTGCTGCTGTTTGTGGATAAAGGCTCAAACTGAGGTTTGCTTGAGCCCCAGAGGGTTGGAAATGTCTAAAACTTTTCCCAGACTGATAGATTTTGACCATTGTTTTTCTTTGGATCATGAAACAATGAATGTGACTGTTTTCTTTTAGTATTAAAATTGGTTTGATGAATTGAAATCCTTGTGAAGTGACAAAAACAAGAAGCCAATACTATATAACGGAACATTTAAACAAACTTCTAAAATTTTAGATATCATAATTCGGAAAAAAAAAAGCAAAATTTCTCCTGACGTTTTGAGTCACAGAAACTACTGTGCAACCCACTTCTTCATTATCTTAATTAGTTTAATATGATGCTCATCAAGTGTGAACCAAAATTCAGATTTTAAAATCCACAACTTCTAAAAATATCCCGCACAGTAAATGTCAGGGTGTAAAAGTGGAAAATAGGACTTGCATGAGAACGAAGGCGACATAGTGAAGGAACATTGGATCATTGTGTGTTTGTGTGGGTGTGCTGAGATGGAGGCTTGTTATTCTAATACCTTTTATCTAGCTGATGCAAGCTGCTTTCAATACTAAGCAATGTTAAAAGTCATGTCACAGATATGCAACCCAAAAAGGAGATCACCTTAATTCAACGCTTTACATTTTATCCGCTGTGCCGACTTACAGTTATCCAAACACAACAAAGGCTGCAACACTTCTGGACAATCTAGAACCCTCAACTTAACAAATAAGGGGAATGAATTGCTGAAAATGACACAAAATATAACTTTGTGGAGTTCATCCTGAAGAAAGTTGCAGGGGTGATGTTAGACGGGAGATGGCAAGAAACTTACAGGAGCTGTATATGAAAATGGAATTTTGTTACCAGTTTGTTTGAGTCAGTTTTTGAAAATGTGGATGTGCAAAAAGTTTCCTAAAGTTTTTCATAAAGTTATAGAACCTACAACTGGCATTCACATTGCCTCTAGCTTTTGCCAGTGACAAACATATAAAAGTCTTGGAGAGTGAAGACCTATCTACAAACAGAGCATAGCCAAAAACTGAAAGAAAATACAAATTTCTTCATTTCTTTTGACAATAGTTGACATGCATTGTTAAAAAAAGGCAGCTACATGTCCACTCTTGTGACCAATGAGAGGGGCACAACCTACCTTTTTAATCAGATGAGGAATTTCAGGCAAATTGTATTTCTGCAGACTGCGCTATTAGAAAGCTACCATTAATTTTTTGTACAATTAAAAATAAATAAAAAAATCTGACCTTTAATAGACCACATGGTCTACAGTAATGCAGCAATGATTAACCAGTTTAATTAATCCATTAATTAATTCAGTATTATACAATGTGTTCCCAATTATTATGCAAATGAGTTGACGATCATTGCTTTAGTTTATCTAGAATGTACTGTAGCCTACCTGAGGGTTGTTGGATTCCCGAAATCAGATTTTTATGTCATGATCCCACTCTCATTTGGAACATTCCCTCCCTCCATATCATGCCTTCTGCCCTAATTTTGCACACCCGGTTTCAATCCCCAGGTGTGTCTCGTTTCCCTCTGGATTATTGAAGCCCTGGTGTCCCTCACTTCCTTGTCAGATCATTACCCTGTTGCACTTCTGTTCTCCACTGAGCTGCAGTGCTGCTGTCATGTACATTCTGGGTTTCCCTCCATGCCTGGTCTCTCACACTCCTCCTGGTGTACCCTACTATCCTGGTCCCTTGCCCTGCTCCTGGCGCACCTTGCTGTTCTCGTTCCCCATCTTAGTGAGCACATAGCTCAAGTCCCTCGTTCTGCCGAGCTCGAAGCTCTGGTCCCTCGTCCTGCCGAGCTCAAAGCTCAAAGCTCTGGTCCCTCGTCCTGCTGAGCTCATAGCTCTGGTCCCTCGTCCTGCTGAGCTCATAGCTCTGGTCCCTTGTCCTGCCGAACTCATAGCTCTGGTCCCTCGTCCTGCCGAGCTCAAGGCTCTGGTCCCTCGTCCTGCCGACCTCATAGCTCTGGTAACTCGTCCTGCCGAGCTCAAAGGTCTGGTCCCTCGTCCTGCCAAGCTCACGCCTCTGGTTCCTTGTCCAGCTGAGCTCATACCTCTGGTTCCTTGACCAGCTGACCTCCACCTTCCGATCAGTCATCCTGTCGAGCCAGTGTCTACACTTCTGCAATAAACTGGTGAAAACTTGCTTTGCATCTGGGTCCTACTTACTACCTTCACCTCCATCATGAATTTTTGTGATAATCAGTTTGTCATTTGAGCCCAAGTGAAGGTTAAACTCCCTGAAGCCGTTACACGTTATTAATGAGATTATGTTTCCAGCAATCTGGGGGTGAGGGGATGTCTCCGCTGCTGGAAATAGAAAATAGGTGGATGAAAACTTTCCTTTTTTCACTGAAACGTGAGTGTTTAAACAGTTTTGTGTCCTATTCCGAGCCCACACAATGCTGTGCTGAAAAAGACATGATGAGGAAGAATTCTGCCAGACAAATATCCCAGGTCAGAGCAGCTGTTAAAATGACATTAAAAGCAGCAAAAAGGGTTTATACTGCCGCTGCAATTAAGGAATTTCATTTGTCTGTGTAGTAGCTTTCACATAGAGTGTGGGAGACAGTAGGGAACCATTTTGGAAAGACCAAAAAAATATCTGGTGAGTCGCATGAGAACAGCAGCGTCTACTTTTTGACCACACTGAGCAGAGCTTTCACTGCCGTTTAATGAAGAGGCAAAGAGAGTGAAGAGAGACTTTATTATTTATTGAAGTGTTTGTTGGTGTGCCCTGTATTTGGCTTGCAGCTTTTGTGGAGTGTTTTGGCGCGCTTTGCAGATGCGGAAAACTGTTTAATTTGATTTTCTAAAAAAAAAAAAAAAAAAAAGCCCAAATAAACAAAACTGCAGCTAACTTTCTTTAAAAAAATAAGACATCAGATTTGTATTATTTACTGACTCAGGTGAATGCTGAGAAGTTATTTTGGGCTGAGTTGAATTATTTGAAAAATATGTTTGTGTTTACAAAGTTAGATTATGGCTCTTAGTAAAAAAATGTGGCATTTTATCAGTACGGACTGTTTATTCAACTGTTCAGTCGCCAGCTTTCACACCGTCTGCGGTATGACCGGGAAGGCATCGAGGTGTTCGCACTGCAGCATCAAATTTTCCTTCGGGGATTAATAAATGTATTTTCAATTCATTTCAATTTGACAAGTGGGAGTTAAATTTAGGCTCATTGCAAATGACTAGTTCATAGTATTTAATTATTTTTCAATTAACTCCACCTTTTGCCTGGAAACTTGCCTTTTATAAGGACAATCTAAAAGCTCCAACCTAAGCAAAGAGCTCAAACTTTATTGGTGTCTGTTAAGTTTCTTCAAGTGTGGGACTAAAGATTCACGTGGATTTCACGTGGATCCCCATGAGGTTTCTTATTTTTTCCCCACTGATGGGTTTTTTAGGAGTTTTTCCTCACCGAGAAGGAGAGTCTAAGTGCATAAATGTGCTAGTCTTGTTTAGTTAGCATTTGTTAGTTATTTTTCTTGCTGTGTATTTGTTTTAATACATTCCTCTTTTTCTTGTGAAGCCCATTGAGACGGAAATTCTGTGATTTTGGGCTATACAAATAAAATTGAATTGAATTGAATGGATACATTTGACATCAATATATAAGACAATATAATATGTTACGATCCACAGGTTCTTGAAACTGTAATGTATTCTAATGTATTTCATTAACCCGGATAAAATAATAATACTAAATCTGTTTAGAAAACATGGGTTATTTGGCTTAACAAGAAAAAGAAGATGGTACGAGGTCTGTCCAACCAATGAATGGTCCGAAACACAATTTCTTAAAGTTTATGGTGTTTAGCAATCTCTTTTAGTGCAGAGACACTGAAGACAGGCATGGACAGTATCTAATCTGGCCCTAAAGAACCATAGCCGAATGCCTCCTGAAGATCGTCATCTTCTGAACCGTTTGTCCCTGATGTGATGACGTGAGGTGCAAGAGCCTATTCTGTCTGATTTCAGCAGAGAGGCAGGATACACCCCAAACTCTGCTGTGGGGCCACGCACACAGACATCCCCGCCCACAGTTAAATGCAAGAAGAAGCTTCCACTTCTGCAAGTCCTCTTCCAGGAAGGCTAACTACTGGCAGACAGTTGACATAAAAGAAAAAAAAAAACAGTTGAAAGGAGATAAATGGCTCTGTCCCTCTGACAATTTCATGCCAATTCAATTGATTAAATGAAACACGCTTTGTATAAACAGCTCTAATGTGTACCACCTTACAGTCTTGCTGTGCGTTCTGGGTTCACTGTTAAACAAGAAGGAAAAGTAAAGAAATCATGCGTGACATGAATTTCAGTAGTTCGACCATCTGTAACATCAGGTTATTTCTAAAGATACAGCAATCAGTGAGTAAACATCAGCTGCTTTTAGAAATCACTGCATGCTTTTTCAGATGGAAGATAACAGGTGGGATGAAGGGAAAAAAAAAACTTACAATTTAGAAAAATGACATGAATGTAATGACGCTGGTTGAGTTTGAGACGTCAGTCTAAGCAGGAAAATGTAAAATCTTCAGAGATGTAACTTCGACAGTTTCTATCCTCTTACATCTGCTAACATCTGTCTCCTGGGTCATCCTGCCAGTATTTTGACCCACTCCTTGTCCTTCAGTGGTTCACCTCCTGGAACCAGATCACAAGGACCCACAAAGCCTTTAAGCCCGTTTAAATTATTATTGTCTGTCTGACAGCAGACGTGGTGTGTGTTATACCCCTGTACAGGCGTTTGTAAAGGTCTGAACGACACGTATGTGTGTAAACCTGCAGGTTGTTCTTGTGTAACACAACATGAGCTTACTTTAGTTGAGTTGAAAGCTTTGTGTTCGGAAGGTTTTACAAAACGGCTGGGTACAAATCAGAAGAAGATTGAGATAAAATACCGTAATTTCACGACCATTTGGCGCACCGTCCAAAAAGACGCAGTCTCAGTTATATGCACCATTGCTGTATTTAACACACACATACATAGGGCGCACCGTACGAAAAGGCGCAGTCTCAGTCACACACCGCCTTACAACAACACACACGCAAGCATGCAAATGTGCGTATTAAAAAATAGATCGGGAACAAAACTGAGTTTGGTTGTGCTTTATTTAAGTAGTAACGATACTAAACAAGCACATTACCGGTAATAGTCTTTATTCAAATCCGTCAAAGTCCTCATCCTCTGTTTCGGAATCGAACAGCTGCGCAAAATCCAACAGAGCAGGTCCACTTCGCTGCTCGCTGTCAAAGTCACTGTCTGTACCGTGCGGCTCCTCAGAAAGGATGCCAGCTTTTGCGAAAGCTCGGATAACAGTACCAGCAGACACGTTAGTCCAAACATCTACAATCCATTGGCAAACTGTAGCATAACTCGCCCGGCGCTGCCTTCCACCCTTCCACAGGTCGATTCCCACGTTCCTCCGCGTAGCTGATTGCCTTCAGCTTAAACTGAGCGTCATAAGCGTGTCTCTTTGCCATTTTCAGGGTTAAAACAGCAATGTTGTGCATACAGCACATACCTTTTTATACACAATCCACGCCCACACTTCACTCTTTAACGTTCTCATGCCTTTTCTTTCAGGTCTGCCTCGCCTCACGGGCAACGCTTTTTCTTTTAGATCCACCTTTTCTCACACACAAGGCGCACGGCACGAAAGGGCGCACCGCTCATTTTGAAGAAAATCTAAGACGTTTATATGCGCCTTATAGCCATGAAATTACGGTAATTCGAAATTTTCCTGCTTGCATGTTTTACTGATCATAGGTACATAATTGTAGATGTTGTGCTGGTTTCCCTCAGCATGCCTGATGAACAGCATTACAGAGGCAATCCATTAGCTGGGCGACCGGTTAGCAGATGTAATAGACTTTGTTGGGCTACGGGGCACATGCGCCACAATTTGATGCATTACTCAGCAAGTCAGAAAATATTTTTTCAATTTGTCCTCGTAACTTTAGCAGAGTTAGCGAGGCATTTGTCCTGAGAGCAGCCAGTGGAACTTAGACGGAGGGGCTTGTTGGTAAAAGGAGGATGGGAGGAGAAAGTAAAATGTGTTTTAAGAGTTGCACAAGGCCAGGGCTTCATGTAGTGGGAGGAACCACGTTGGCCTCAATCACAAACTGGGTCAAAGAACAAAGAGCTTGTCTCACCAGTTTTAGAAAAAACGAACAGATTCCACTTTTATCTGTGTGCATGATTTATTTCTGCTGCCCGAATGATGGCGGGAGTACCGGCCCGGCTGCCATCTGATCATTACTGTTTTCATGAAGCATGTCTTTCGAATGAGTTTGTTTAAAATTCATTATTACACTCGTATAAGTGGAGACCAGTCTACTGGGGCTCTCTTATTTTAACATCCCAGGTGACTCAGTTCACTTAGGCTAATGGTTGAAGCTTCAGCTGGAAGTATGGCACAGCTGTGCTGGTTTTAGTTTGTGATGACCATGCAGATAGCGACTAATACTTGGCCTCGGTGCAGAGCGCCAACAGTAAACCCCGGTTTATCAGAAAGATCATCAGAAGGGCTTAGTGTGCTCACGACTGCTCCCAGAAAATCCAAAAAAGCACAATAAGTAATCTTTATTTAGAAGTGTTTTCCATCTGTGGACCTGAGTCACACTGATAGTTTATTAAATAAGTCAATTGATAAAAAAAAAAACAAACAGCATTGAGTCTTTTATTGGTCAGCTCTGTGTTTCTACTCAAGTTGTTTTTTGTGGACTTGAGAGTTTGAAATGAGGCAGAAAACTCATTTTAAACCTGATCTGATAGAGATGACCCATGTGATCCAAGGTAAACTCTGGTCCAGTTTCAGTAGGATCTGTCTAACCAAGGATTGTGCTGACAGATAAAGAACGTTATTTAATTGTTTTCAGTCCAAAGAGATTTTATCTCACCTGATACACCAGAATGGTCTATCACTCTGTGAAAACAGTCTAATCGCATGGCATTGGGGTTTGGGTGACAACTTTTTTATTTAACCAATTGTTCCTTTCTGATCGGGTTTGATGGGATGTATGTACCAGTCAGTGTAGTCTGGAAAACAACCTTTTTCTTGTTGGCAGCAGGGTAACAATGTCTTTCCCTTGAATAAATTTAATAAACAGAGTCTTAATAGAGCCAACGCTGGCTCTATAAAGACAGAAAAAATGAGATCGCAGATACAAGCGGTCAAAATGAGCTTCCTCCGCAGAATAGTTGTCACTCAGAGATCGGGGAAGGAGCTCTGCCATCCGGGAGGAACTCGATGTTGAGCCGCTCCTCCTCCAGGTCGAGAGAAGCCAGATAGGGTTGTTCGGACATCTGATCAGGCGCCCTTGCTGGCGAGGTGTTTCAGGCACGTCCCGCCGGCAGGAGACCAAGAGGCAGAGAGAGGCTGGGTTGGGAATGACACAGGATTCTACCGGGTGAGCTGGACGATGCAGCTTGGGTGAGAGAAGCCTGGACTTCCCGTCTGAGGCCCACGTGACCCGGCCCCGGATAAGCGGAAGACTGAATGGAACGGAACAGAATGGAGTCTTTATATTTTCAATCTCTTCTTGAGTAGAACGTTTTCAATTCGCTAATATCGTAAGCCAATGCCCACAGTCCCTGGCTGGTTGTCGAAGTAAAATGAAATTGAGCAGAGGCTGGTTTAGATTTTATCACGTGAAGGCGTCTTTTCCACCTTTAAGGCAGTTGATCACTTCTAGGCAGTCAGTGGAAAGATTTCACTGTTTTAAAAATTGGTTTGACTGATTCTATTTCTATTTCAAGAATATTCAAGTCCTATTTATTATCTATGTACAATTACGCCTATACATAGATAGTACAGGTGTCACAAAATGTTTGTAGCTTTCAAATGAACACATTTAAAAAATCTTTGAAAATAAAAAAAATAAGTCTCTTGTTTTGTAAGGTATTCATCTTTTTTTTCATTCATCTCTTGTTTTTCTCTTATTTTATAAAATGTTTCCATAATCAATTTTGTTTTTGTCAGAACTGAATGAGTCATGTTGTGAAGGATGCTTCTTTCTTATAGCACAAAACAATCTTACGAACATGCTATGGGGTCGAAGTCTTTTGACACCTCTTACAATTGGTGGTTCTTGTGTGCTTGGTGAGAGTTGTTAAAAGCTTGTGATTTTGGTGGTTAATGTTTCTTCCATTTACGCAAATGGTTGAAACGTTGAAGAAAGAGCTAAAGCACTGTGTAAAAGTCTTAAATACAAACTATGTGGGAAATACAGTAAAAGCATGAACATCCAACGAGAGATGAAAATTTGCAATGCATCTAGAACATCGGCAGAAGGATGTTGGTTTGGAACCACCAGGAAAGAGAACTAGAGGAAGACCAAACAGGAGGTTCATGGATATAGTGAAGGAAGACATGAAGATTGTTGGCATGACCGAAGAGGGCGCACCAGATTGGGTTAGATGGAAGAAACTGACTTCCTATGGCGGCCCCTGAAGGGATATGCCGAAAGAAGAAAATCTAATCAGTCTCTTTGGAGGCAAATAAATGTATCCTTAAATACAGTGTGGAGGGTCTTCCTCATACTGTTCACCTAATGACTTTTATGAAATAATGCCTATGCATGATACCTGCTTCTGTCTTTTCTGTCTGGAAAACTTTGACATTTTCTCAAAACAGGTGGGATTTGCTCTTTCGTATGTCAAACTCACTTTTTATAAGCGGCATTCTGCATTTGTTTTTACAAATATATTTTTTCAAATGACAGAGTAACTGCACAAATACAGTAGTTTATTGTGACACTACATTTTACAGATAAATTTATCCAAAGTACAGTATATTTATGTAGAGGGGAGGCAATAGCTCGGTGGTAGTGTCAACCCTTGGACCGGGAGAAGCTGGTTCAAATCCCACTGAGCTCATGTTTAGGTGTCCTTGGGTAAGACACCTACCCCACTGTTTCTCCCACCATCATGGCTGCTTTGAACAGGACTGAAATTTCCACATTGAGGGATGAATATGGTACGTTAAAATTGAAAAAAAAAAAAATCCTTAACATGAGGAGCGATTGACTGTGGGCCAATGGTTTTTGCACACCACACAAAAGCAATTGGCTCTTAGTGTGTGTTTTAAACAAGTTTATTGACTTTTTTTTTAATAGTTTAACCAGTGAAGTCAGTTTTAGGTAACATTGAAAAAAAAAAAAACCCATCAGAAACGACTCAAAGACCACCTTAAATGTTGTAGACTATTAAACAACAATCTTGCTGCTACAAAAAAACAGCATAATGTAAAATTTGAGATAGTAATAGTACCATTTGTGTTCGTAACTGAATCAGAATGACCTCCCATTATCAAGTCAGTCATTTATGTCAGAAACTGTAGGGGGCCAACACGCTGCCCTGAGGAACATTTACTAAATACTTTTTTTGCAAATTCTCAGATTGAAAGGTTTTCTGAAAAAAATCTTTAGGGCTAAGTTGGTTTGTTAATTCACAACTGACGATGACTTCCAGAACAAGTAGCCTGATGATAAAATAATTTATTAGCAGAATAGTAACAAGTCTTTCTAAAGTCCAGACACTTCCGTTTTTTTTTCCATCATGCCTGCAATTCAAGAAATATTAATACTGAAAAACATATAAAAAGAATTATTTCTACCAAAAAAAAAGGGAAGTTCTTTTTAGTTCTGTTATGTATGACATTTAAATACAGTAAATACAGTAAATATGGAAGTTTTACTGAGCCTAGATGAGGCAGAAATAAGGAACAGAGAAAAGCAATGTGTCCAGATTTAAGATCTCATCATGCATTGCTTCTCTTTCACACTCCCACTTTCACCCATTCTCCTTCTCACACATAAACACATCACACTCAGTTACACAGCACTTCATCATGCACATTCGCCGCCCTCTTCAGCGCTTCTTCTCCATCACATGCGCAAACTCCATCACACACTCATCAACTTCTTATCTGGAGGGCTGCACAGCCAGTCGGACCTCTGATGCGAAAGCTGCTCGTTACTGATCCTGATAAATAATGAGTCAAATCAAGGCGTGAACTCTACTGAGACTTCACTGGCCTGATTATAAACTCGGAGACCGACCCGGGCATGCATCGCTAGCGGGAAGAGACATGTACAGTAAACAAACAACAAGAACATTACGATGCAGTCACAATCACAGAGATGGTACATTTAGCTTTTGCTCACTTCCATTTAGACATTAAGCTCAAAGCAGCTCACATTAATAGAAATAAATGTTTTAATTAGAACTCTACCTTTTAACAGAGACCTCTATGAACGCAGTAATTTCCTGCCCAGACAAGAGAACAATGGGCCTGAGAGCCATGAAATTAGAAGCTAGCAGAGCCGAAACAGGAACTGATGGTGGGAAGCCAGGCTGGTTTGGTCCGGACGAACATTGACAGAGTACAATAAGAACACGACGTTATTCTTTAAATAATTAATCTCATTTTGTATAAATGAAAAGTCATTAAAGGTTTTCACATTTAGAAAGACAATGAACAGAGATGATAATATTCAATAACAATTACATAATTTTTAAATAGCCCTGTTGAATAAAATAAAATAGGTCAGTCTTTCTTCACTGCTCAACAAAACTTTGAAATACTTGAACTCCTTTCATGTCTATTTTCTGACCCGAAGACAACGGTCCTGGAAATCCTCGATTTTGCTTCATACAAATATCGTATTTGTTTCAAGTTACAGTTTCTGAAAACACATGATCTATTGAATTTAAAAAAACAAATTAAATAAAAACAATGAAAATATAAAATAAATATTCTTTCCAGTTTCTTTCACAATAATTTGAAAATATAAAATCCGCAGCACTGTAGAATTTTTTTTGGTAAACAATTTTAAAGGCTCAGTCTCTTTTTCTCACATTTTCAAAGCACTAATTTGCATTCAGCCCTGAAGTTGAAGCTTTTTGTCCATCATCTCAGCATTTCTGAGGGGTATTTTCTTCAAAAGAAACCTCCATTCACTCATTTTCTTTCTCTCTGATCCACCAGTAAAGATATTCCAAGACAACCAAAGAAAACATGAACAATATGAACAGGCTGGAACAATATGCTGTAGTTTTATTTTTTACCATCTTCATCAAAGATTGAATCATTTCATTTTGTTAACCTATCAGAATATGAACCATAAACACTTTCTTGCTGGAGAATGGTTATACAATGTTTGGGTAAAACCATGTGAGCCATACTTCTCCATTGCAACAGCTTTACCTTGGGTAGTTCGGTCTTGGCATTAATTTAACGCAGCAAAAACGTTGAGTGAACCAGTGTGAACAATACGCTTTTGAGACAGAATGCCCACATAGATACACAGCTTTTGTCATGCAGCTGAATCGATGCACAAATGATATGAATTCTTCATGTTCAAGTTGGTGTAAAACAGCCATCTAAGTTGGACCAAACAGGCGAAGAAAGGGACCAACTGCGATGGTCATGTGGGGGAGGACAACTTGTTGAACTCATCTGAGCAGAATGTATTTTTCTCACCAGAGAAGAGACTAAAACGGTCCTCGGTATTTTAGCAGCATCCAAACTAAACCTCTTACAGCCACTATCTTCAACAATTTGTCCATGTTGAAACAAGGACACTGAAAACCCAGAGAGTTGTTGCCTTTAATGACCACAACTAGACATCCCTGGTTCATACCAGCAGTTTACTTTGTCAGAAAGGCGATAGCACAGCAGTCTTCAAGAATACCTGGGAAGGCCTAATAACGACATCACTGTAGCGAGGAGAAAAGTTGTCTCAATGTCTCTGAGGTTTAAACTGGTCTTGTGGTCAAATGATGACATCCGAGTTATTCCATTTGAACTTGTGTTTCCACTGTGAAGAGTGCCCTGGAGACAAAAAAAAACTCCCCAAAAACCCAAAACATACACATAGGGATTTGTTCCAATAATGTTGAAATACAGGTCAACAAGCCAGGTTGATTACAGTACAGATCAGATGCCGGTCTCTCAGACACAATCTGTGTGCAGCAAGCTAATAGTACAGGGAAAAATAGTGCAGGGGAAGGTCAGCAGTACATGGGGAATTCAACGGACAGCCTCTTGTCATCTTTGAGTTGACAAGAGGTTGGTATGCACAGGCCCCAGAGATGATGAGCACTCACTAGCTCTGACTGCTGACCTTCTCATTGAAGGGCATCTTAATTCGGGGTCAAAATGCCTAATGAAAGATGGACTCAACCCAACATGTATTGGCTCCAAGCTTACAGCTAGAGGTTACACCAATAGTGGCTGAAATGGTGAGTTTATATGCGCATTTAAAAGTAACAATTACGGCCGGCAGCAAACACCTTCTTCACCAGCAGTTTTGGACTCATGAAACATGACACACAGACAACGTTCACAAATGCTGACCAGGTCTCCTATAGTAACGTGCAATTGCACACTAAGATACTTGCCTTCATCGAGAGCGAATGCAGGCTGAGCTACAGTAAATGACTAAATCAGAATGCACCCCTGGCTCATCCACTATGCCCCAAGTCCAGGCACTTAGCCATGCACACATCCTTTCTCTCCCTGCTTCTCTTTCTGAGTAACTCTTTCTCTCTCTGTCTGTCTCTCAATCTCCTCTCCACAGATAATTATGAATAATAAAGCAGAGGCTTAAATAATTGCCATGGTGGTCCTTTGGTGCCTCTTCAGCAGCTAAGTGGGTCACACTCGACGAAGCCTCTCAGTCCGATCCATCCAACCCTCAAACCCTGATAATAGGAGTGAGGTCTGGGAATTCACTGGCATGACATATCCAGAAAAGATCCAATATGAGAAGGATTTGGGCAAGAAGCAGGACTCTCTTTCTGACATTTTCTATTGTGAAAGGTAAAAGAAATCAGGCTTCTGTTATAGTTTTTTTGGCGTGGATCTTATGAGAGAGACAGCTGAGTTGTCACTTCAATGAGATGCAAGGAATCACAGAAAGGAAAGTTTTAATGCTATTGCCCACTGAAAGGCTGGTGGCAAATGTATCTAGGTAGAGAAATAGGACAAACAAAAAAAAATCAGAAAAAGACATTGGATCGTCTTCGGGATTGCCGGAGTGACCAATCGTAGTGAGACCATTGGATTTCAGAGGAAACAATTCCACATAAAAATGATAAACCTTTTGTCACTTTTTCCGATGTTCAGTTGTTACATTTGCCATAAAACACATACAATACAGATCAACTCTTCATTGACATCTTTGGTTTAAACAAAATTTAGACTTCTATAATCTCACAACAAATCTAAAGCCATAGTGAAAATGAATGGTTCGCATTTGAACTAGGATTGGAAACAATATTTCTTCACGCTCCAGCTACATTTCAGATATTTCTGCAGCTACATTCATACTATTATTCTTAGAGTGTTCTGGATCTGCATAGTAGACGTAAATGAGCAAATAAAGATATCACTAAGACAAACAATAATATCCCCTTTTTCAGAAGTTACTAACACTTCAGTTAACACTTCTCTTCCTCACAAATCTTGAGGTGAGAATTAAATTATTAAAATACCCACTCTTTGATATCCTTTTTCTTATATTTCTTGCTGTGAAATAACTTATTAATGAAATGAAGTGCATGCTTTCATTTTTGGGATGGATGCCATAGAAGCCAATTCTCTGCTGCCTCATTGTTATTGTGTATGCAGTGGCGCCTTTATAAGCTGGTAGTGAAGTTGAAATCTTATGCCAAAAACAAACTTGGTGCTTCTGTTGGTTTCAAATTAATTAAAGCATATTTTACTGTTTCACATATGGTCACTGTGGCAGATGGTAATAATACCTAGATAATTAATTCAATGTTAAATATTAATCCTTCCACCACTCTTTGCAACTTCAAAGTTAAAAACAAAGACATTTCCTCAAAAATCCCTGAATATTTCAAAGTATACTGGAAGGAATTTGAGATGTATTGATATAATATGGTATGGGTTATATTAATGTTTGAGAATTAAAAAAGTTACAGTTTTTTTAGTTGTTTCTTTTCACAGAAGTTAAATTTCTTGGATATGGCTAAGCCTATGACAAAACCTGTTTTCAGCATCTCATCAATGTAGTAAAATGTCATGGTCTTGTTTTTGTCAGCTTTTCATTGCCAACTTCTTTTCTGTTTGCCAGAGAAAGAAGACAAAAAATTGGATGAAAAAATTCCTCCGATTTGATAGCAACATTTTTGGTGTTATTGTTCATTGACTTTGTTGTAAAGTGGAATAAGAACAATGGAGGACCTCGGGGTGATGGTACTGACTGTGTTCTTCCTATTTGTTAAAAGTTTACCTGTCGTGAAGTGGTGTGCAGGTGGAAAGAGGAGGACCAAATTGCAGAAAGAAAACATGCTTTATTTGAATTTGGCAGTCCATTAATACTGTGAAAAGAAAAACAAAGTTTCAGTGGCATGGCAAAATGTTACTGTCAGAATGTGTTCATGGTCAGGCAACCAGGGAGGCCTGGCTGCAAGGGATGGTAATGAACCGACCAGGAAGTCCGGGGTGATTGCCGTTAAATAGATGGCAGGGTCCACAGATGTGTGGCATCAGGAATCAATCTCGGGTGTCCCTAATCAGGGCGTTGAGGAACATCCAGGGCTCCATCTGGCGGCAGGAGAGGGGATCATGACATTACCATATCAAACGAATTTTACATCTAGATTGTACAGTATTTGAACATAGTTTTCTTGTGGTTATGTGGTTTTGTGTTTATCTAAGATGGTCAAAACTTAACTTTTTTTTTATTAATGTGTATTAACTTTGGTTATTTATGAAAATAAAAAACCAGCTCCGTGACTGGAAATTTTCTGACCCTGATCGAGAAGAGGTGCTGGCTAGAGTCTACACAGATGTAAGCGTGCGACTCCAATCTCGTTCTCGTCCCTAATACTTTGATCTCACCAGATCCATGTAAAATCTTACGTGACTCACTAACATGTAAAAATTTCTGCTTCTTTCTCCACCTTGACGCAATAAACCATGGAGTTGAATCATTTTGGGCTGTGATTTCCCTTTATTAGACACAGGACATCACCTGCACACCCTGACTGTGTCATGTTGCGATGTCTGGATACTCACACGTTGTGCTCAGGTGTGTGTTTTCTCCTTCCAATTCTATAACCTGCCTTTCAGCTGCACCTTGCTGTCTCATTGGACTCCAGAACTGTCTGTCTGTTCTGTCCTGTACAATTAAGTGTTTCAATGTAGATTCTGGAATTTAATCAATCATTACAAGAGTTTGAACTAATAGTAGCGCAAAATATTATTAGTTTTACATTTCAAAAAATTGTTCTCAAAGAAACAAATTCTTCAAATCTAGAGCATCTTGATGTAAGATTGGTGAAGGTTGCATTTACACATTCAATGTCAATTACTTATAATGATAATTTTTATTCAGATATTACTCAGATATATTTTATTCAGATATATTTATTCAGGTATCTCTGCAAGAGAAGCCTCTGTGCGTTTTGTTCTTTGAACAAAGTGAATAAAATAGATTACCGTAATTTCACGACCATTAGGCGCACCGTACGAAAAGGCGCAGTCTCAGTCACACACCGCCTTACAACAACACACACGCAAGCATGGAAATGTGCGTATTAAAAAATAGATCGGGAGCAAAACTGAGTTTGGTTGTGCTTTATTTAAGTAGTAACGATACTAAACAAGCACATTACCGATAATAGTCTTTATTCAAATCCGTCAAAGTCCTCATCCTCTGTTTCGGAATCGAACAGCTGCGCAAAATCCAACAGAGCAGGTCTACTTCGCTCCTCGCTGTCAAAGTCACTGTCTGTACCGTGCGGCTCCTCAGAAAGGATAGCAGCTTTTGCGAAAGCTCGGATAACAGTACCAGCAGACACGTTAGTCCAAGCATCTACAATCCATTGACTTGTTAATGCTGAAATTTCTCCCGGCGGCTCGATCTCCATGTTCCTCCGCGTAGCTGATTGCCTTCAGCTTAAACTGAGCGTCATAAGCGTGTCTCTTTGCCATTTTCAGGGTTAAAACAGCAATGTTGTGCAGACAGCACATACCTTTTTTATACACAATCCAGGCCCACACTTCACTCTTTAACATTCTCATGCCTTTTCTTTCAGGTACGCCTCGCCTCACGGGCACCGCTTTTTCTTTTAGGTCCGCCTTTTCTCACACACAAGGCGCACCGCATGAAAGGGCGCACCGCTCAGTTTGAAGAAAATCTAAGACGTTTATATGCGCCTTATAGCCGTGAAATTACAGTATAAAATATTCTACTCAATGTCAGAATTTGAGGTCTTTGCAAGTGGTTTTGTTATTTAGGTTTATTTCTTGTTTTATTTTGAAATACTGACCTCCCTCTCGTTCCAGATGTCTCAACTTCCCCTCCTCGTGTTCGTTCTGGTGATTGCCTGCTCCCTTCCTAATGTGTCTCATGCGTGTTTTGTAGTTTCTCCCATCTGTATTTAATGTGTGTCTTGTCCTTCAGTCATTGCCAGGTTGTTTTGTGTCATCTTTGTGCTTCACACGAACCTATAGGCCTTCCTCGGTTTTTGAGGAGTTGTAATGTTCTGTGTTAAGTTAGCCTGTTTTTGGATATTTTTGAGTTGCTTTGAGAAAAGAATCTGTTTCTTGTTTAAAACTGTAAACTGTCCAGGGCATGTGTCCGCAACCTCACAAAATCTGACACCTACTGAAGTAACGTATGGTTATTTTGAACATATTCACCCATACTTCCATCATGAATGAAATGTCATTTCCCAAGAAATAAGAGCTTAGTACATACACCTATGAAGCTTTTGGGATTTGTAACATCAAACTGAGCCAAGAATACTTTAATAAGAGCTTCTAAAAGTCATTTGTCATGAAAGTTTTTGCAGGCTTTATTGTCAACATCTTCAAAGATGTGCAGGTGTGAACTCGATACTTTCAATCCAATGATCTAAGTTTGAATGTTTGTGGAATCTTGATACATCTGTTGATTTCCTTGTCAACAGATGTCATTACCGCTTCTCCCAAGGGGACATGATCTATTTATCTATTGTATCTGAGGAATACAGATAGAATTAGACAGGAATTGCCATGGACAATGATGTTTGCAGATGATCTGTATGATCTGTAGTGACAGGAGGGAAGAGGTAGAGGAAAAGCTGGAGAGGTGGAGGTTTGCACTAGAAAGAAGAGGAATGAAGATTAGTCGGAGTAAGACAGAGTACATGTGTGTAAATGAGAGGGATTCAAATGGAAAAGTGAGGTTACAGGGAGAAGAGATAAAGAAGGTGGAAGATTTTAAGTACTTAGGATCAAGAGTTCAGAGCAATGGAGAGTGTGGAAAAGAGGTGAAGAAGCGTGTGCAGGCAGGGTGGAATGGGTGGAGAAAAGTATCATGTGTGATGTGTGATAAAGGAGTTTCAACTAAAATGAAAGGAAAAGTGTACAAAAACGTGGTGAGACCGGCCATGCTGCTTCGTCTGCAGTGGCACTGGGGAAAAGACAGGAAACAGAGATGGAGGTAGCAGATATGAAGATGCTGAGGATCTCTCTGGGAGTGACCAGGATGGACAGGATCAGAGGAACAGCACATGTTAGAGGTTTTGGAGATAAAGTCAGAGAGGCCATACTGAGATCGTTTGAACATCTGCAGAGGAGAGAGAGAGTACGTCAGAAGAAGGATGCTGGATTTGGAACCATCAGGAAAGAGGCCGAGAGGAAGGCCAAAGAGGAGGTTCATGGATACAGTGAAGGAAGACTTGAAGATAGTTCGCGTGGCTGAAGAGGATTCAGCAGATAGGGTTGGATGAAAAAAACTGACTAGCTGTGGCGACCCCAGGTGTTTAGATTTACAAGTGACAGGACCAGTAAGATTAAATGAATGTGTTTTAAAAGTTTTTAATGTGATCGTTTAGATAGCGCTGATTTCTGCTCAGGAGTTTATGAAAACATTGTCATGTTGTAACATGAAGGTTTCTAGTGGAATATTATCAATTTTTCACAGTAAATGCATGCAGATGGAAACTAAATATAGCTTTTAATTTATTTTTTCATTGATGAAAATGACAGCATATCATAAAAACACTGTTTTGTCTGTAATTTATCTACTTATTGCTTGTCAGATAATGACAGCTCATGTGTAATATCTCCCGTCTGCACATCAGTGCATCTGGATGGACAGATAAATGAGCTATGCAGGAAATAATCAAAGAGGACAAAAGAGAGAGATGAAAGGGCACGGCGAAGCTGTGAACGGAGACAGGGAATCCTAAAAGACGTGAGCTTGACTGGGAGATGAGAAGAAGGCGTCCCACTCTTAATTAGAGCTACGGTCTCTGACAACCAATAAAGGTCAGGAAGCCACAGGAAGGCTGAATGTCAGCCATCCACCTGGGGAGCTGGCGGGTCGGTGTGCACGTCAGATCTCACTACGTTCACATTGTCTGTCCTTGTGTACAAAGACGTATTTACGCAAGAGGCAATATCTTCAAATGGCCGTGCAGTCCACAGAGATAACAATAACTGAAGCAAATGATGAGCTTGTGGAGAGAGAGGTGGTTTACATCAGAAGGGTCATGGACATGTTGGTTTGCTATGTGCATATTTATGCTTTCAAAAGTTTACTTTCACCATCTTTGTGAATGTTTTAAAGTTAAAGTATCTACAAGAAACAAACTTTTCCATCAGACTGGTTTTCTCCCTGGTTTCCCTGCTGGTGATACAACCTTCCAACATCGATCTGAACCCAAAGTCACCACGATATCCACAACAAAAAGCCATTGTCGATAGATACCTGGAGTCACCCGAGCAACCACTGCTTCATCGTTCTTTCTGACCACATGGGTCCCCCTTCATGTTTTAAGGTTTTTGTTCTCAATGTCTTCAGTGACCAGCGGGAGAAAAACTCCACAAAAAGTTTGTTTAAATATCTCATCTCTGCAAAAACCAAAAAAACCAACCTGTATCTAGACCAATATTCTAACACGCAATGGCTCTTCCTAGAAGGAGCGATGCTGCTCATTAAAGAAAATTAAATAAATTTGTGTTTGTATAATTAAGTAGCATTGTTACTGTAGCTCTGCCTCTTCTCCTGTCCTCTCTCAGCTGCATTGTTCTGCTTTTTTTTTTTTGCTACATGACTCAGATTCTTGGTGGTTACCATGGGTACCAGCAGAATCCAGGAGGATGATCCCTGTTATTGTGTTCTGGCCACCTTTAACATTGTTAACCTTTCACCCTAACAGTGAAAAGCTTGTACCGTAAACCTCAGGCTCACATAGGAGCTCAGAAAAAAACAACCTGTAGTTTAAAATACACAACAATATCATAATTGAAAACTTTTCAGTGTTTGACTTTGTTATAAAAATATATAGATTTTATGAGCTGTATCAGTCTAGCCTCATGTACAAGAAGAGCAATAGACACTTACTTACCCACAAAATTTCAAAATGGTTTGTAAAATACCACCTAGGAACAATCTATGTGAATAATATATGTGTGGATGATTCATTTTACAATTAATAGTGATTTCAAAACAATCCTAATTTGGCCAAAAAACCCCTGTTCCCATTTGATCGTAATCAAATGGAGTGTGCAATCAACAGACGAATTGGTGCAACATCAGCAATAATCAGGATGCCGCATCGGTCTGTCGTGGTGAAGAAAGAGCTGAGCTGAAAAGCAAAGCTCTGGATTTTCCAGTCGATCTACGTTCCTACCCCCACCTATGGTCACCAGCTGTGGGTGGTGATCGAAAGAACGAGATTACAGATACAAGCTGCTGAAATGAGCTTCCTCCACAGGGTGGCTGGGTCCTCACTCAGAGATGGAGTGAAGAGCTCTGCCATTTGGCAGGAACTCAGAGTAGAGCCGGTGCTCTGCCGGGTTGAGGGAAGCCAGAAGGGGTGATTTGGGCATCTGGTCAGGATGCCTCCCAAACGCCTCGCTGGTGAAGTGTTTCTGGCACGTCCCACCAGGACTCAGAGGTAGACCCCAGACCTGCTGGAGAGGCTATTTCTCACAGCTGGCCTGGGAACACATCAGGATCCTACTAAGTGAGCTGGAGGATGTAGCCGGGGTTCGAGATGAACAAGTTTCATCTGAGGCTTTTGCTGTGACCCGTCCCAGATTAGCAAATGATAACGCGAATGGAAAGTAGCGTAAACATTTTTTTTTTTTTGATAAGCTATTAATCTGCAAGTGCAGTTCATTGTGAACTAGTTCTTGTTGACAATATAGCTCTTAAATCTACATAAACTATGATTAATGAAAGCAAAAAGTTATAGTTTTATATCATGTTAGAAAAAAAAAACGTACACACTATGGGGTTTAGATAAAAAATGTTTTTGCTGAAGGAGACTCTGTTATTGCCCTCGTGCTTCTCTGTGCGTGTATGTGCGTAACCTGGAAAACACAGCACATAACATTTTTCTACCTCTATATGCCACTAGATATTAATCACAGCGTATGAACAGTTTCTCAGAACTCTAGCTGGTTTGTCTTCACTTAAACCTTAAAATGTTGCTTTTCTTGGTCTTTTATTATTTCTAGCCCCTAAAAAGTCTTTGAGAAAGTACAATAAAGGGTAAACAGGTGTAATATTAATCTTAACACTACTGGAGAAACAATTTTCTGCACTAGCTGCAAGAAACTCTAAAATTGTAAAATTCTTAATTTGCACAGAACTCACAAGAAAGCTGATTTCTGGATTAGAATGAAGCTGATGATTAATGTGAGAATGTTTCTTTGTGCTTTTATAGTTCTGTTTTTACAATCACAGACTGAACCAGAGACTTTTTCCCTCTGTTCCATCTTCTTGCATCCTCGTATTTTTCATCACTGTATTATAAAAGCTTAGTACAGAAGAACAACATGGCAAAGCAGGACTGCAGCCTGGAATTTACAAAGCCATGCTATGCCCTTTAATGTCAAACCAAAGATGGACATGCGAGCCAGTGGTAATGAATATGTTCAGTCTGTTTGACTAACCCCGAGCAAACCTCCAGAGGTGTTAGATAAATAATTCATGAAGAACTGTAAAGGACAGTATACCTAGAAAAAAAAATGAGTTTGAGGATGGCGGATATGTCTCATCTTCATAGCCACCGTTCAACGTCCCCCGGGAAAATCACAAGGTGAAGAAAAAGGAGTTGAAGCCAAGCGGTGGACAGTAGATGAAGAAAATACGACAAAGCGTCTTTTTAATTTGAATCAGTGTACCGTAAATTTCAATAGGGACAAAGCGACAACCCCATTCATCTCCGCAATGAACAATAACTCTCTAACAAAAAGAGATAAATAGTCGGGGACTCGGAGCCAAACTGAAGATGAAACACCTTGGGACACCAATATGATGGTGGAACTAACAAAGTTCAAGCTGAAGTTATTGAAAGGACAAAAATGATGAATCTTAAGGTGGTTCATGTCGACCAACCACATCGGTCTGCAAGATATTTCTTCTCCAGAAAGTAGTGATGTCTGTGGACTGAGAGATCAACTCGGTAAAGCCACTAAAATCTATGAAGTATTGATACGTTCTGAACTTGTAGATCTGTAGAACTAAGAAAGACTTGAAGGGAATGTGGGGTTCAGTCAATGGTGGATGAAGTACTCACTTTTTGTACTTAAGTAAAAGTACAGATAATTATGCAAAAAAAATACTTAAGTAAAAGTACCAATAAAAAAATCTACTTAAGTAAAAGTATAAAAGTAATTGGTGTAAATTTTACTTTTTAAGTAAAAAGTAAAAGTATTCGACAATAATTCAAATGTTATTTTTTGTGCTGTAGGGTCACAAATAAATACTCTGCAGGGGCGTGACCCCTCCTCCCCTCTCCCGCCTTTTTTGAATCATCTAAAAGAGGAAAGGAAAGCGGACAAGTCAAGCTGTCCCCTTGCAGGTCCAGCAAATGGTCCACCAAAATGCAGGAAAATTACTCTTATTTTTTTAAATGTTCTGGGGGGGAGGGGAATCCCCCAGTCACCCTACATTAGCTTTGTCAATGACCTCACGTTCCCGCCCCCCACCCCATTTTCAGAAAATCCTAGAACCGCCCCTGCTCTTGGCGCTGAATAAATGCGGAAAATGTTTACTCTCGACTCTGATTGAGCCTCGATTCATTACTTCTTCTCCCGATCAACGGCTCCTTTTGATTTTGGCGATGCGGCTTCAAGATGCTCTAAAAAAGACGTTATATTTTTTAAATTTCTGAACGAAAATGTAACAAAAAATGTAAAACACACTTTTAAAAAGTAGCAGAGTAAAAGTATAGATATTTGCTCTAAAAATGTAGTGAAGTAAAAGTAAAAATACCGGTCTCAAATTTTACTTAAGTAAAGTTCAGACACACAATTTTTTTTACTTAAGTACAGTAATGAAGTACTGTACATTTACTTCGTTATGTTCCACCACTGGGTTCAGTGTCTGTTCAATGACACTTTGGCTGATAGTGGATCATGAACCATGAACATTCTATAGATCTTCCTACTTCCAACGTAACGCATCAGTCTACAGTCACACTAGCACACATCGAACCCGGTGATGTAATAGAAGCTGAATGAAACTGAGAGGGATATTTTATTCAATCTGCTGCAGATGGAAATTATTTGTGCTTCATTTTAGCAGGAGAGCAGGTCAAAGTGTGTCTGGTGTCACAGTTAATGGAGTTAAAGTGATTATGAAACTGAAAGAGGTAGACTTTCAACAGACAATGCAAGCGAGGGAGAAAGAAAGGCAAGCAGAGTCCTGATTCAGAAAATACCTGCACTTCTAATCATATACAAGCCCTTTTGTGGAGCATGCCAGGGATACATTTGTCAGGAAATGTAGCAATCAGAAGCAATGAATGCAATCCTCTGAAGATTCTTTCTGATATGTGTGATACCATAAAAAGTCTAAAGGAATGATTGAAACGGTTTGATGACCTCTTGATATCACCACATATCTTGTTTATTCTTCAAGTTGGATGTTTTGATGTTTATAAGAACAGGATACAAGCTTTTTAAAAAAGTACAGACAAGTGAAGCTGAATTTCTGTAAATCCATCAGAATTTTGAAAATCACCAAAAATGACGTGTTTGCAGATGACAGAGTTCTTCTCATCAGAATTCTTGTTCAAATGTTTTCACCTACATGTGTTTAGGTCCTAACCTCCTTCACACCAACACACTGAAATGGTTACAGGGTGAAACTCATAGAAGGGGTCAAAGCCATAACCGTAGCTGTCACTTTTTTCCCTCTCAAATCCAGTTTAAAGGTTTTTAGTGTGTGTGACAGACTTGGACCACGAGTGATGTGCACAAAGCCGGAAATTGTCGAGACATGCAATTGATACACTGTCAAGATTAATTTAATCCTTGATTGAAAGGGATTTACGGTACTTCTGAATTCTTTTAATTTGGAAATTATTCATCAAGACCTGTAAATTTGGAGGGTAACTCAACCGGGCAAATAACATTTCATAGATTGTCCTAACAGAGACAGGGAGAACGTGCAAAGCCCACAATAAAGGCCAGTTTGTCAAACCTTACACTGCTTAGGGTTTAAACTAGTAGTTAACACTTGTTCTTAGGCCACAGTATTAACCAACTGCCCCGCCCTGCAGCGATGGGCAGGCACGTCTAAGTAATTTACACAATTGTGGTAATAAATCCGTGTAGTCCCTCATTCATCCAGGAGTGATCCATAGTAGAAAAAGTTTCAAAAAAGTCTTCTGGACAGTTTAATTCTTCAACGAGACGTTTCGACTTCCATCCGGAAATCATTTTCAATCTGAATGAAATGGACTGGAACCTGGATCCATTTATACTAACCTGAGTAACAGGTAAAAAAAGTGTAAGAAGGGCTCGACCAATGAGAATGTTCCTTAAGATGGTCGTGAATGGCTCCTATTGTAGCCACAGACCAGTAAACAAAAAAAAAAAAAAAAAAAAAAAAAAAAAAATGCTAAAAGCCTAGTGAAAAGAGAAACCTGCTAACGAGAGGCGTGAAACTGAGTCACGAGGTGTCATCTTTAGTCCATGGCTTCAAAAGGCTGCTATAGATACCGGGCAAAACGTATCTAACGCCTCCATTCCGATTCAGTGAGGGATTCTCTTTCATCACAAAAATGGCTTCTTTCACCCCTCTTTCAAACCAACCTTTCTCTCTACTTAGAATCTTCACCTCACTGTCCTCAAAAGTGTGTTTGGTGGATTTAAGATGCAGATGTACGGCAGACTGTGGACCACTAGAGGCTTCTCTTCTGTGTTGGTAAAGTCTTTTGTGGAGTGGTTGCTTTGTTTCCCCAATGTAGTTTTCTTTGCAGCTCCCTTCACTGCACCGGATCGAATAAACTACATTGCTCTGTTTTTCCGTAGGCATCTTGTCTTTAGGATGTACTAGTTTTTGACGTAATGTGTTGACCGGTTTAAAGAAAACCGGGATGTCATGTTGTCTGAAGATTCTCTGTAACTTCTCGGACAGTCCTGACACGTAGGGAATAGAGACTCCATTTTTTCTCTTCTCAGTTTCTGTTTCCCTCTTCTCATGTTTCTTGGACGCTCTCACCCTATTCAGGGCCCATTTGGGGTAGCCACAGACCGAGAGGGCTTTTCGGACATGCTGTGTCTCCTTCTCCTTAGCCTCTGTGCTCGTGGGTACCTCCTCCGCCCTGTGTTGTAAAGTTCTGATGACACCCAGTTTGTGTTGCAAAGGATGATTAGAGTCAAACTGTAGGTACTGGTCTGTGTGCGTGGGTTTCCTGTATACCTCCAGTTTGCAACTGGAGGTATACAGTTTGCAACTGGAGGTAACTGGAGGTACCAACTGGAGGTACCCACGAGCACAGAGGCTAAGGAGAAGGAGACACAGCATGTCCGAAAAGCCCTTTCGGTCTGTGGCTACCCCAAATGGGCCCTGAATAGGGTGAGAGCGTCCAAGAAACATGAGAAGAGGGAAACAGAAACTGAGAAGAGAAAAAATGGAGTCTCTATTCCCTACGTGTCAGGACTGTCCGAGAAGTTACAGAGAATCTTCAGACAACATGACATCCCGGTTTTCTTTAAACCGGTCAACACATTACGTCAAAAACTAGTACATCCTAAAGACAAGATGCCTACGGAAAAACAGAGCAATGTAGTTTATTCGATCCGGTGCAGTGAAGGGAGCTGCAAAGAAAACTACATTGGGGAAACAAAGCAACCACTCCACAAAAGACTTTACCAACACAGAAGAGAAGCCTCTAGTGGTCCACAGTCTGCCGTACATCTGCATCTTAAATCCACCAAACACACTTTTGAGGACAGTGAGGTGAAGATTCTAAGTAGAGAGAAAGGTTGGTTTGAAAGAGGGGTGAAAGAAGCCATTTTTGTGATGAAAGAGAATCCCTCACTGAATCGGAATGGAGGCGTTAGATACGTTTTGCCCGGTATCTATAGCAGCCTTTTGAAGCCATGGACTAAAGATGACACCTCGTGACTCAGTTTCACGCCTCTCGTTAGCAGGTTTCTCTTTTCACTAGGCTTTTAGCATTTTTTTTTTTTTTTTTTTTTTTGTTTACTGGTCTGTGGCTACAATAGGAGCCATTCACGACCATCTTAAGGAACATTCTCATTGGTCGAGCCCTTCTTACACTTTTTTTACCTGTTACTCAGGTTAGTATAAATGGATCCAGGTTCCAGTCCATTTCATTCAGATTGAAAATGATTACCGGATGGAAGTCGAAACGTCTCGTTGAAGAATTAAACTGTCCAGAAGACTTTTTTGAAACTTTTTCTACTACAATTGTGGTAATTTTATTCTGGAAATAACATAATCCCAGTTTATATTATTTCCAAGAAGCCCCCAAGAAGCCCCGTATCACTGGACTTAATGACTACAGGCCTGTGGCGCTTACGTCTGTAGTCATGAAGTCATTCGAACGCCTGGTCCTCCCTCATCTCAAGCACTTCACCTCTCCCTCTCTGGACCCTCTGCAGTTTGCCTACAGAGCCAACAGGTCTGTAGATGACGCCATCAACCTGGCCCTCCACTTCACACTGCAGCACCTGGACTCCCCGGGAACCTATGCCAGGATCCTGTTTGTGGACTTCAACACCATCCTCCCTACTCTGCTTCAGGACAAGCTCTCTCAGCTCAACGTGCCTGACTCCACTTGCAGGTGGATTACTGACTTCCTAACAGACCGGAGGCAGTGCGTGCGGCTGGGGAAGAATGTCTCCACCTCTTGGACTATCAGCACAGGATCCCCACAGGGCTGTGTCCTCTCTCCCCTGCTCTTCTCCCTGTACACTAGTTGCTGCACTTCCAGCCATGACTCTGTCAAACTGATCAAGTTTGCAGATGACACCACACTCATTGGGCTCATCTCTGATGGCAATGAGTCAGCCTACAGGATGGAGGTAGACCGGCTGGTGTCCTGGTGCAGCAACAACAACTTGGAGCTCAACGCTCAGAAGACAGTGGAGATGATCGTGGACTTTAGGAAAGTCACAGCTCCCATTACCCCCCTTGCACTGACAGACTCCCCCATCACCACTGTAGACTCTTTCCGCTTCCTCGGCACTACCATCACACAGAACCTAAAGTGGGAGCCATCCATCAGCTCCCTGATCAAAAAGGCCCAGCAGAGGATGTACTTTCTGCGGCAGTTGAAGAAAGCCAAGGTGCCCGCCCAGATGTTGGTGCAGTTTTACAGAGCCATCATCGAGTCTGTCCTCACCTCCTCCATCACCGTGTGGTACGCTGGAGCCACAGCCAGGGACAAACACAGACAGCAGCGCATTGTGCGCTCCGCAGAGAAATTACAGGAAACAAAATTTACTGGCATCGTAGACACAGGAATACGCATAGAATCAAAATGACAATAACAAGGATACAAACCTGTTGTAATATAATTTTGAATAAAAAACTAGGGCTGCAAATTGGATTTAAATAAAACACATTATTTATAATCATCTAAATTAGTAATAATATATTCTAGAAGAACCTCCAACAGTCTTTACTTTTGTTTGATCCAGAAAGGTTGAAGAGGGGTGCTTTGCGATGATTGCCTTTTAAAATGTAGATTTATTATTTATTTTGATAACAGTACTTCAGAGATTTTCCGTATCCAGCATTTAAAAGAAAAAACAGAATAATTGGAAACAATCAAGCTTTCATGCAATAAAATGATTTCTAGTTTCATTCAGGTCAATCACACAATGAAAGTTAATCACATAAATCTTGTTTGTTCCTTCCTATTACTGTAATTTTGCCAGAGGGAATCATTTATTTTCATCAGTCTGATGTGTGCATGCTTACATTTTCCCAGTTGTTATTTTTTAAGTATTTCACAAAAGTATTCTTATCAAGCAAAACAGCTTTTATAGCTTGTTTTATCTAAAAAATATTAATTATGTCTGAAATTCTGGGATCCCAATCAGTGGGAACTGAAGAGAGGTCTGAAACAACGAGGGTTGCTGCGAATGCACGCATACTCAGGTCAGATCAATCTGTTCCACAAGACCAATCTAATGTGTCACCGCAAAAGGCTGCAGTCGTTTACATAAAATTTAGAAAAAGGGAAAGCCTGGACAACAACTATTTGCCCATCTCAGCTGCCAGCTTCCATCATGTCAGCACTTTCTGGTGTCAAATTGTTCATTATTTGTTGCTGGAGGGTCAATGCTTCGTGATGAGAAGGTCAGTTTTGCGAACCTGAGCGTCAGGGAATCTGCTTCAGTGGTTTAATCGTGTGTGTGTGTGTGTGTTTGGAGGCTACATGTAGCCTATACTCAGCCTATACACTATAATCACTATGATGTCTGAACAACAAGAAAGAAAAGGAAGATTCATACGCGACACACAGAACTCAAAGATAACAGAATGTGAGCTTGAGTCAATTTACCAATAAAAATACCGACAATAAGAAAGTATTTTTATGCCAATGTGAACATTTAGAACGCATTGGTGGTTCCAGATGATACTTTTCAAAAGTCAGCAGTTAATAAAATGAATTCTTATTTGTTGAGCACTATTTTAAATCACGTATGACATATTAAGAATACGACCAAATGAGATCAAGACAAGAGTCAAGAGAAGCTAGATGCGGTGGTTTAAGCGCCTAGTTAGGATTTTTCCCAAATGCCTTGCTGGTGAGGGTGTTTTGGGCACGTCCCACTAGGAGGATACTCAGAGAGGCAGACCCTGGACCAGCTGGAGATACTATATCTCACAGCTGACCAGGGAACACGTCGGGATCCTCCCCGGTGAAGATACAGCCGAGGTGAGAGAAGAACGTGTTTCCGTCTGAGGCTGTTGCCCCCGAGACCCAGCCTCGGATAAGCAGAAGACAATGAAAACGGAACGGAAAGATCAAGATCACTAGAATTATGAGCGGTCTTTGATAAAACAAACTTTGATGAAATGAGATTAAAACACAAAACATTGTCTCAATGAAAATGAATGAACTCTATAAAAAATGTCACAATTTCGGCAGAGAAATCACTAAAGAAACACGCCCATAAAAGTGCTTTTGAAGAAACTGTGAGTCTGAGCTGAGATTTTTTTCTTAATCTTCTTCTTCTTCTTCTTTCGGCATTTCCCTTCAGGGGTCGCCACAGCAAGTCAGTTTATTCCATCTAACCCTATCTGCTGCATCCTCTTTGATCACGCCAATTATCTTCATGTCTTCCTTCACTGTATCCATGAACCTCCTCTTTGGCCTTCCTCTAGTCCTCTTTCCTGGTGGTTCCAAATCCAGCATCCTTCTGCCGATGTACTCTCTCTCTCTCCTCAGCACGTGTCCAAACCATCTCAGTCTTGCGACTCGAACTTTATCCCCAAAACCTCTAACATGTGCTGTTCCCCTGATGTACTAATTTCTAATCCTGTCCATCCTGGTCACTCCCAGAGAGATCCTCAGCATCTTCATCTCTGTTACCTCCATCTCTGATTCCTGTCTTTTCTTCAGTGCTACTGTTTCTAGACCAATCAGCATGGCCAGTCTCACCACGGTTTAGTACACTTTCCCTTATATTTTAGCTGAAACTCTTCTATCACACATCACACCTGATACTTTCCTCCACCCGTTCCAGCCTGCCTGAACACGCTTCTTCACCTCTTTTCCACACTCTCCATTGCTCTGGACTGTTGATCCTAGATACTTAAAATCTTCCACCTTCTTTATCTCTTCTACCTGTAACCTCACTTTTCCATTTGAATCCCTCTCATTCACACACGTACTCTGTTTTACTCTGACTAATCTTCATTCCTCTTCTTTCTAGTGCAAACCTCCACCTCTCCAGCTTTTCCTCCACCTCTTCCCTCCTCTCACTACAGATCACAATGTCATCTTCAAACATCATTGTCCATGGGGATTCCTGTCTGACCTCGTCTGTCAGCCTGTCCATCACCATAGCAAACATAGAGCAGATCCTTGGTGCAGTCCCACCCCCACACTGAACTCTTCTGTCTCACCTACAGCACACCTCACCACTGTCTTACAGCCCTCATACATGTCCTGGACCACTCTAACATACTTCTCCATCACACCGGACTTCTTCATACAATACCATAGTTCTTCTCTAGGTACCCTGTCATACGCTTTCTCTAGATCTACGAAGACACAGTGCAGCTCCCTTTGGCCTTCTCTGTACTTCTCTATCAGCATCCTCAAGGCAAATACTGCATCTGTAGTGCTCTTTTTAGGCATAAAACCATGTAATCTTAATATTTTTCTAAATATTTTTAGAACAATCACATTCCCAACTGCTCAGCTTCAAAGAGATCAAAGCAATGGTGTACCCCTTCTACCAAATAGTCTTGTGTCTTCAAAGAAGAGACAGTGAGGTTAAACATTCACCCAACGCTGCTCTTTGGGTGGGACTGTGTTCTCCCTGTGGGATCGGCTCTCAGAGTTCTCGCCTATGGCGTAGCGCCTCTTTATTCTGGTCCAAATCCAAAATATAGAATAGCAAGAAGAACATTGGATTCAAGGATCTGCTTGGAAATGCAAAAAGAAAAGAAGTTCAGCACCACAGAGCAGCTAGACAACCGTTCTCTCCGGTACGATGCCAAGAACGACAAAAAAACAAAAACAAAATCGGCAAACAACAATCTCTTCCAACATGCGAATCAGGTAGAAAACCAGTGGAGAAACTTATGTTATAGGCACCAGTCCAGCCACAGCTCGAGGCTTTTGTCTTTTGCTGTGGGCATGAATCGGGAATGAGGACTTTTTAGTTTAGTAAAATGACCCAGCCAATACGCCGCTGATGACCACAGCAGTTCTTTCAGGTGTAAAATGACAAATTGTGCTTTTCTGAATACCAACAAAAAGGAAAATAGGTGAATCTAATGAGTCATGTCTGGTTTAATAATTCTGTCTCATGCCTGAGCAGAAATAAGTTCAAAGTGCTGATAAGACTATCAGTTACATTTTCAGAAGAAAATAATTAAATCTATGCTAAAAGAGATTTGGTTTCTGTTTGCTCTTATCTGTACAAACGAACCGTACCCGAGCAGACAGACAAGGTCATATTCACACTTTTACTAACTCCATTGCATTTTACTGAAATGTAGGTGTGTGTATTCTGCTCATGGGTGGTTGCTGATGTTGCGTGTGTGTTGGTGAGCGAGTGTTTCTGCGAGGTCATCACTGCAGCCCTCCCTGCACAACAGAGCTCGTTTATAAAGCACCAGACTCATGACTTGCTAAGGTTTCATACATGAGACCTGCGCTTGCTTGTGTGTCTCCAACAATCCCAGATTTATAACCCAGCTCCTCATTTATCACGAGATGAGGAGGGAGTAGCAATATTTCTGCTCTAAAAAGAAAGAATGTGTGAGAGTAACTGATCTGCTAACTTGACCGTCGTCTGATGCAGAGATAAAACACTTTCCATTCACAGAGTGTAAGAGTCCATCCTGGGAGGTCATCTGGTTGTGAAAATCAACTTAAGACACAGACATGGAACTACAGGACACTTAGGGGACGCTGGTATTGATCGAAGGAACACTAAAGGATCATTCGGCCTTTCTAACAAATGCGTGATGTCCACATTAAGATGAAGTCATGAAGCAGATTGTTTGCCTTGCTGGAACAAGTCCAGACTCACTCTACATGACCGAGACGTTCAAACACAGTTTCTCATGGTAACATTATCTTTCCTTTAGAGTCATGAGAGTAAATGTTGACAGAACTGTGGAGAAAATGGAAAATTTCACCTGGATGACCATGTCCATTCCTTACGAGGAGAGTGAACCATCTACTGATGCTACGTCCATCAGGATAATGCACCATGTCACACAGATCAGATCATCTCCATGAAGATGAGTTGACTGTCCTTCAATGACCTCTACAGTCGCTAGACCTCAGTACAATGGAGCATCTTTGGGTTGAGATGGAACGAGAGGTTTTTAATAATTCCGTTCCGTTCCGTCGTCTTCCACTTGTTCCGGGGTTGGGTTGTGG
This sequence comes from Neostethus bicornis, assembly GCA_902685375.1. Classification (NCBI taxonomy): domain Eukaryota; kingdom Metazoa; phylum Chordata; class Actinopteri; order Atheriniformes; family Phallostethidae; genus Neostethus; species Neostethus bicornis. Next base: position 2,789,233 of record CACRXE010000076.1, on the reverse strand, counting down.
GGGTAACAGCCTCAAACGGGTAGCCCAGCCCTCTCTCTCCCCGGCTGCATCCTCCAGCTCACCCGGAAGGATCCCAAGTCGTTCCTCGGCCAGATGTGAGACGTAGTCTCTCCAGCGGGTCCGGGGTCTGCCCCTTGGTCTCCTCCCGGTGGGACCTGCCCGAAACACCTCGCCCGCGAGGCGCACAGGAGGCATCCTGACCAGATGCCCGAACCAGCTCATCTGGCTCCTCTCGAATTGGAGGAGGAGCGGCTTGACACCGAGCTCCTCCCAGATGGCACAGCTCCTCACCCGATCTCTGAGTGAGAGCCCAGCCAACCTGCGGAGGAAGCTCATTTTGGCCGCTTGTAACCACGATCTCATTCTTTCGGTCACCACCCACAGCTGGTGACCATAGGTGAGGGTTGGAACGTAGATCGACTTGTAAATCGAGAGCTTTGCTTTTCGGCTCAGTTCTCTCTTTACCACGACGGACCGATGCAGCATCCTGGTTATTGCTGATGCCGCACCGATCCGCCTGTCGATCTCCCGCTCCATCCTTCCCCCACTCGTGAACAAGACCCCGAGATACTTAAACTCCTCCACTTGTGGCAGGACCCTGTTGCTGATCTGCAGGGAACATTCCACCCATTTCCGGGCGAGGACCATGGTCTCGGATTTGGAGGCGCTAATTCCCATCCCGGCCGCTTCACACTCGGCAGCAAATCGATCCAGTGAGAGCTGGAGATCACAGCTGGAGATTGATATAAAAAAATCTGAGGAAAACTTTTAACATTATACTAAATGTATCACAGCAATAACTAAAATCATTTTGTCCTGGTATAAAGTTAAGCAAAAGAAAAGGGTAGGGGGGCCGGATTAAAAAAAAATACGCCAGGACCCAATGGCTACTGAATGTCACATTACTTTTAAACCAACGTCATATGTTTTTCAAAACAAAAGAACGCCAAAGGCACCATCAGGAAGTACTTATGTTCCCTGTAGCCTGGCAGCACGTTCCACATGTATGTCTACGTCTCAGAGTACTGTTTCATTGCTTCTGTTTTACACACAGAGCTCATAGTGTGTGGATGTGTGCATTTGTGTGTGTATGTGTGTGTGTGTGTGTGACAGTCTGAAGGTATTGCACTTTGCTGCATTATTGATTGACCGGTTCCCCGGGGCATGTGATACAGACTGGCCATGTTGATTTTCCACTTCACACACGCACTGATACACAATTTCGCCTCAGGAGCCGTGCACAGAGCGGTGTGTGCATTTTGCGTGCGTTCAAGTGTTTGCTTGCGTATGTGTGTGTGAGTCTAATCCTGTATACTGTGTGTGTAAGTTGAAAGATTGAGGCACGTAGGTGAGTGAAATGTAGGGAGTTTAAACTCACATCGACTTCATCTGCAGTTCCATACATTGGAGCCAGAAGCATCTTTGAGCCAGTTAGAAGGTCTAAGGTTTAATTAGAACCAGCTCCAGGCCAGTTTGGAAGTCCATGGTGCAACCAAAAGGAATTCCAAATTGGTTATCAGGTCAAGGAGAGTAACAGAACTAACACTGGGGCTTTTCAGGGGGCTAACGTGGAAGCAGAGCTGGCTCCAAGCTTGTGAGGAGGTTCAAACGTTGAACTTTTCGGGTTTCATATGACTTCATGTGGACTCCAATTGTACCCAATGTGGATCTCAAGTCCATTATATGTAAAAGTGGAGCCACTCGGATTGACTCAGCATGGAACCCATGTGGGGTCTTTGTGTACCCGTTGTTTACCGAAATGAACCCCAAGAATGAGCCATGTTTGAACTTTTCCCATTAAAAAATGCAGTAGCTGTTGAATCAGTTGTAAGACCTACTGACACATTTTAAGCTTTTCAGCAACCAAATATTCTCAAGTAGGAACAAAACATCTTAAATCTTAATTCAAATATTTTAACTTTTATACCTCGAACACTCCGCGACAGACTGGCGACCTGTTCGGGGTGTACCCTACCCCTCGCCTTGAATCAGCTGGAATGGGCTCCGGCACCCCACGCAATCCCGTAAGGGATAGATTGGTAAGAAGATGACTGACTGAGTTCGAACACTTTATTTTAAGTGTGCTTTAGTGACTTTTTTTTCTTTAGCTTTGTTCTCGTGTTTGGTATTTTAGGTCACTTTTATTGTGTGTTTACGTGTGTTTCATTGTTTATTGTTTCCGCTTTCTTTCCATGACAGTTTTTTTTTTTCTCGCTGGGGTAAAGGCGTAAGTGCGGAGATTTCTTGTGCATGTTTAGTTATTATTCATGCAGATTTTTGATTCTGTCTTTCTGTTTGATTAATTGCGTGAAACTTCTCGAGACAGCATTATTGGAATTTCGAGCTATTTGGAATGAATTGAAATTAATTTATTGTTCCATTTCTCATGCATGTTTAGTGTTTTGGCAGTTGCTTTCCTAGTGTGGTTTTACAATGAATGAGTATGCCATAAGAAATTTCAATATGGCTTCTCTGGTTAATAAATCTGAACATCATATGTTCTTCAGGTAAACCCAAAGCAGTCTCAATGTTAACTGCCATCATTCTCAAAGGTCAAATTTAAAGAGAGAGTTTTTTTTAGAACACATCTGCTCTTGTCAAACACTCATCCTTCATATGTCATGACTTTGTGGTTAATGTAGCCAATTTAGGACAATTTGTTCATGTGAGTCACTTCAGAAATCCTACATGACAGCATGTGGACTCCAATGAAAAGTAGAAGCTATTTTCCTAAAGGCCTATTTGAGCGAACATGATTTTTAAATATGCAACGTTTCTTTTTGTTTGTGCAAAAATGCAGCGTAATGTCTCTCGTGCCCTCCTGCTTTCTGTCAAATAACCAAATGTAAACATCTCGCCTACAATTCAACTGATCTCATGATTTCTTTCCATTATTGTTCCGTTCGTTCCGTCATCTTCTGCTTGTTCCGTGGTCGAGTCACGGGGGCAACAGCCTCAAACGAGCAGCCCAGGCCTCTCTCTCCCCGGCTGCATCCTCTAGCTCACCTGGAAGGATCCCAAGTTGTTCCCCGGGCAGCTGTGAGACATAGTTTCTCCAGCGGGTCCGGGGTCTGCCCCTTGGTCTCCTCCCGGTGGGACGTGCCCGAAACACCTCTCCTGCGAGGCGCTCGGGAGGCATCCTGACCAGATGCCCGAACCACCCCATCTGGCTCCTCTCGACCTGCAGGAGGAGCGCCTCGACACCGAGCTCCTCTCGGATGGCGGAGCTCCTCCCCCGATCTCTGAGTGAGAGCCCAGCCACAGCCACAGCTTTCCATTATTGTGATGAACAAAATTAGTGACAAATCGATTCTATGTCATCCAATCCACTTCAGAAAAATAATCAGTCTACTTTCCGCCACATCTGACCAGGATCCTACCCAAGTAATTAAGTCAACTCTCCCGCAGGTGGTGATCGGTTGTAAGCATTTCAAAGCTGCAAACTGCTTCTTGGAGTCTCTGTTACAAATAGCACATGAGTGCCGCAACACAATGTAACTAGGTTTGCATTGGGTGGGATGGTCTATGCAGTTGTTCCACTCAACTTATCATATTCCCTGAGATCCTCTGGTATTAGTCTTTTAGTAACACCAAATGTTAGAACAAGACTCACTGTGAGGCATTGTTTCAGCATTATCGTTCTTGCCTGTGGAACAGCCTGCCAGGGGATCTCAGGGCCGCACAGCCTGGTCATGTTTTTAAGGCTGAAAACCCACCTTTTCCACTTGGGTTTGACTTGATGTTTTTGTTTAGCATAAATGTATGTATTTTTATATACTATATGTTTCTTTACTTAGCTATTTTATGCCATTTTATTTTTTTATTTGGTTAATTTGAGTTTAATTTCCCAAACAGTTTTTTTTTTTTTACTTTTTTGATGGTTTATTGTTTTATTTTGTGTCTTAGTCCAGTGTTTCCTCATGGGATCCTCCATCCCAACAGCTTTGGCTGCTCATTCTGTGGGGTCCTTACTGTGGGGACTAGACTGGCCTAGGTGGTGCAGGTCCCTCACTTCAGCCAGGTAGCTTTTTGTGGGTGCACTTGCCTTCTGGGGCAGGATGGATAGTAAAGGGTTTTTCCTATGCAGGCCAACTCCTGATGTGGATTGATCCCCAGTTATTATTTCCTCGCAGCAGCATCAGGCCACGTTGTTGTTTTATTTACTGTTATTTTTAACTCGGTTAAAGAGACAGTAGCAAGCTGTTCAAGAGAAATGAGGGATTGGGAGGTGTGGGAGTTTGGAGAAGTGTGAGGCTGTGTGAATGTGGATAATGTTTTATGTAAGTGTGTGATTTTTTTTAAATGTTTGATTGCTTTTAATTTATTCGTTTTTATGATCTGGATTTTAATTATGTCGGAATTTTTCATTTTTCTGTTGAGCACTTTACGTAACTTAGTTTGAAAATTTCTCTATAAAGAAAGTTTATTAGATCTGATTCATTTACCTGACAATACAAAGGTGCAACTTTGTTCATTTGAATGGTGCAAAGTTCATTCGGATACTGTTTCCCATCCTCAGCTAGAAGGGATGTGTAAAACAAAGGATGGAGTGATGAACGTGTCTCTTTTCTGTGCTCTATTCTATTAAATTGTGCAGCTGTTTGTACTTTTCTCTATTATTTTTTGTTTATTCAGCCTTATAGCAGGTGGAGGTTATGTCTGAGTTTATTGGATGATAAAATCTATCCAGGGGAAAACAGAACAATGGAAGAAAAATGCTGTGGTTCAGAAAAATAAGAGCTGTAATTACCTTCCTATCCCCCGATGGGCTGAGGCACCCTGCTAACAGCATGGTAATCTCATCAGAGACGTCTTCAGGCAAGATTTCCCCCCTGGCTGCACCTGCCCATCAAAGTTGCTACTTCCTGTCTTAGGAATCGAATACACACACACATTTCTAACACACACACTGCACATGCACATACACATAAATGATAAATGCATAATGACTGATGTTCTTCTTTTTTTCTTTGCATTTATTAAGGTTTTTCTGTTTATTTAGTGACACATTTTTATTATTATTTTTTTTTTTTCACTTGATAGCGTTGAACCCCGCTTCCCGCCATCCCCTCTGCCCCACACACATATTAGTAATGCTTATTTATTTACTGTATAATAATGTTGTCATTAAGCTGAAAACCGCAGGCTTTGGTGGATATTAATGAAAAATGACAATTCGTCATTTTTCCAAAGGTTATATAACATTTGGTTCTCTAAATGAGTTTATTGAGCGTTTGTGAATGAAAATGGCTCTTTGGAGTGTGAAGGTTGCAGACATTTGGAACCGTCTTGAGGGTTGTAATTGATTACTAGACACAAATGTGGATTACCTGGTTTAAATCAATCGGAGTAATGCATTTTATCATTTTCAAACAGGATCCTCAAGCTAAGTCCAGGACGAGGAGGAATAAATAATCCATCTTTATGTCCATATGACTCCCAACAGCCATGCTCCATCTGGCCTTGTTAAATAGCGCACATTAAAGTTTGTACGTGCATGTAATAAAAATGGCTTGATCTTTAATCAGTGTCTAAGCTTTAACACAAGCTGTTTTTCCAATCATGACACAAATGATTTCTTGTGATGTTTGACTGTTGGGAGTATCTCCCTCTTGTACAACAAAACTTGAACACACAATGGTTCTCCTTTAATCTTTACACACGCCGAAGCAAATGAATATCTTTTTGTGTCCTCTCTGTGTCATTGGGCGTTGGTTCGCGTTAGGCCAGACCTATGGACTAAAGAAATATTTTCTGTAAAATATGGATTCGACCTCCGTGAAGCTGAGCCCGCTTAAAAAAGCATATAAACAAAAATATGTCAATCGTTTGTGCTGCGTTTGTGCTATAAAAATTTTTGTTTGTGCTATTTTAGTTTTTTTATTGTAAGAAATATAATTTGGACAAAGACGTCATCCAGCCCCTCATTCCGCCTAAAAATGCAAGAAAACTCTTCAAAATTGTGTAAATTGTTTGTGCTACGTTTGTGCTGTTATGTGCCGTGAAAATGTTCGTTTGTGCTATTTTATTTATTTTTTCTTAAAAAATATATTTTAAGAAATACGATTTGGACGATTAGGTCATCCAGACTTTTATTTATTTATGGGCGTCACCATATTTGATGACGTCATCGTCCAAATTGTATTTCTTAAAATAAAAAAAAAAGCTAATATAGCACAAAAAATTTTTCAGCGCATAACAGCACAAACATCGCACCAACGATTTCCATAATTTTTATGAGTTTTCTCGCATTTTTAGGCGGAATGAGGGGCTGGATGACGTCAGCGTCTAAATCGGATTTCTTAAAATAAAAAAAACTAAAATAGCACAGATGAAAATTGTTACACTACAAAACAGCACAAACGCAGCAGAAACAATTGACATATTTTTGTTGACATATATTTTGTAATAGGGGCCTGCTTCATGGAGGTTACGATTTGTCATCCAAATCATTCAATTTGCTGTTCCAATGTCTTCAAAGTTGTGCAAGATTAAAACATTTGTACAATTTTGTGTGAAGCTCAAATTTTTAAGCAAATCAATTCCAAATTACCTGCTCCATTCTAGATAAAACAGGGCATTGATGTTGATTTAGAACATTTTGAATCACGGAAGATCTGAAATGTGTCTCTACCCATCAGAAGTCATGACAGAGGGATGATTTCTTAGACCGTAAAAAATAAAAACAGAACTGAGAGTGATATAATTTAAGTTGTGTATGCTAGTCTGGAATTGTACAAAAATGCTTGCTAACTCTCCAGGTTAGCCTCCTGATACCCCTGCGAGCCATTAATCTTGAAAGCAGTTCAAAAGATGAAATAGGATAAAATGCAAAGGCAGAAAAAATAACAAAATGAACCGTTAAAATGCCCATTCATGCCATTTCTGATCATTTGGAAAGATGCCTAATAAAGCACCTAAAACAGCTCAATGATACATGTTTCAACGTGCAAATTTACAATTTTAGACACTGGTCATTGGTCTGGTGTGAATCCACCTTAACAAGATCAAACCCAGTGGCCCAAAACAAACCCCAAGCTGCAGGTTTTCAGGTTTCTTCATCCCAACTCAGCGGAGTGACAGCATTGATCTGTTTGTGGTTCATCTAATCCAATTAAACCTTACTTCTGTCCGGTCCAGCATTTGAAGCAAGGCTTTGTTGTCAAAAATCTACAAAGTAGCTTGGACTGTGAACTGGTGACGGCTGGTCAAAAAGAACTTTGTGTCTGTTCCAAACAGTGTCAGACTTCAATGTTTCCTTTAAAATCTCTTCATTTCAACGCAAATGAAAGCTGTCTGAGGTGTGGTGGGTTAAGTTTCATTCACCACAACTCCACACCATGATCTGTGTTATAAAATGTTCCTTTGGTGATCAAGCTGTAGCCTCAGACTGACGCAGGACATCCTATTATACAAAAGATCTTACTTTTCATTTCCCATGTGTGACAACATCACCATAATTAACAGGTTTTTTCTCCTCTGAGCAGGTCGGGTGGACTCTTTCCCCCCGCCCCATCCACTACAGCACATACAGAGCTATGTCCAGGTCAGTGGTGGATGAAGTACTCACTTTTTATACAAGTACTTAAGTAAAAGTACAGATAATTAGAGAAAAAAAAAACTTAAGTAAAAGTACCGAATAAAAAAAAATCTACTTAAGTAAAAGTACAAAAGTAATTAGTGTAAATTTTACTTTTAAAGTAAAAAGTAAAAGTATTCGACCATAATTCAAATGTTATTTTTTGTGCCGTAGGGTCATAAATAAATACTCTGCAGGGGCATGACACCCACTCTCCCGCCTTTTTGGTCCCCAAAAAAAGAAACAGAAGAAAGGAAAGGGGACAAGTCAAGCTATTCCCCTGCAGGGCCAGCAAATGGGCCACCAAAATGCAGGAAAATTACTCTTATTTTTTAAAATGTTCTGGGGGGAAGGCCCCCAGTCGCCCTATACTGGCTTTGTCAATGACCTCACGGCCCCTCAATACGCGCTTAAAAAACAGTATATTTTTCAAATTCCTGAACAAAAATGTCACAAAAAATGTAAAACACACCTTTAAAAAGTAGCGGAGTAAAAGTACAGATATTTGCTCTAAAATGTAGTGAAGTAAAAGTAAATTTACAGATCTCAAATTTTACTTAAGTAAAATACAGATACACGATTTTTTTTTTTTTACTGAAGTACAGTAACGAAGTACATTTACTTCATTACGTTCCACCACTGGTCCAGGTTTAGCAATGGGTCTTGGTCCTAATACTTATTCTTCTGGATGTTTCTTCAGCATGCAAAATTCAAAGCCTGAATTGAATAAAACTGCAGTCTGCAGACTGAATCTGCTAAATCTGGTGTATCAAGTTTATATAAAATTTCCTTTCACCTTGTATGCATGGGCTGTAAAATAAAGCCGGATTTGACGTCAGTATTTTATTTTTTCCCGTTTAGTTCAGCCTAAATTGCCACCCACCGATACACACGGTCTTAAAGCAGTGCAAGATCGCCACGAAGATCAAACGGTGAAATCTAAGCAGAATTTCCCATGAAATATTGATGTAGTACATTGGTGTTTAAGGGTTGTAGTCTCTGCCCAGATTTCTTTTCAAATTTAAAGTAGAACCAATTCTGATTCTAAATAAACATTTAAAATATCAGAGTTTGACAAAAATCTTTAACACTATAAATAAAAGGTGCAGGGTAAGTGCAATCTGTGGATTGGTAAACACATAATTTTGTGGCTTATTTGCAAAAAAAAAAAAAAAAGAGAAGAATTGTAAATCAAATGCAACCATATGAAACCATTTGTATTTAATCTGGTCATCTGTGGAAATTCTTTCTGTGTACAGGGGTTGCATTTTTTGTTCCACGGCCAAAGGATTATCTTTTATAAGTAAAAGGTTCAAGTGTTTACACAGAATCAAGCCTCTTGCATGGTTACTCACTATGAAATTAAAACAGCACACATGACTTGCACTAAATTTTTACAAACATTGAAAAAGAGTGTCCCAGAGATTCAAAGTGGTCCCATTTTAGTGACTCACAATGACTTCCTTACAGACAGCCGGCATACACGAAAATAAAAATAAGAAAATCTGTCTCCAAAAAACAAATTACATTTACAAATAATAAATAATAAAAATACTACCTATTTGAGTTTCTTAGATATCATGGGGAAGAACTTCGAGACACCTTTGAGGAGATTCAGGTTCATTATGTTGTGATTCTAGAAGAGCATCAATGATCCCATTTTCAGCTGGCAAACAAAGTTGCTGACCTTGACTTTGCATCACATGAGACTGTCAGAAACTTTTTTCAGCTCAATCCAAGCATAAATCTTTGAATTTGTGTCATGATGTGGAGCTGAGGCCAAAATATACCCTTGACACAACAGACAGGCTCAGATGAAAAACCACAAAGCAGATTTATTAGACTGATAAAAAAGTCCAAATAAAGCAGACAACAACAGATAAACTAGGCAGGTGCTGATGAAGGAGCCAAAAACTGGATAACAGATCAAGCATGATAAACAACGATCTGGCGAAGAGTGTGTCAAAAACTGTTCCATATATGCTCCAGCAGATGAGTAGATTAGTTTCAGGTGTGACTAGTTGCACACACACAGACAAGAGGGAGGGGGGAAACAGGACAGAGGGGGAACAGACTACTCTCCTGACAATTTGTCACCAGCACTGAGGTACCTGAAATGATTAAAAAAGCTCCTCGCTGGAAAGATTTTTGGGGTAGACAAGCTTGTCCATTTTCTTGATGCTCTACATGCTGTGGAACTTTGAGGTTACACATTCGAGCAACTTCATGTGACTGTACCTCTGAACTTGCAGAGTAGGCTGGCGGTACTTCTTTTTTAAAAAGATTGTCCCAAAGGTGTTTTGCAAGTACTGATGGATCACACTTTGTAGCCTCGCCATTGGAAGGGCCTATTTCGAGGGCTTGGAGAGGAGGGTCTGCCTGTTCAGCTCAAGAAAAGAAACAAATAACCAGAGCCAGTGATAAGTAGCCTCTGCCCAGTATGAAACACAGCTTCTGGAAAACTTCAATGCTCATGAGAGCAATGCCAGTAAGACATTTAGGTTCATGATTAGCAGGAATGCGATGGCTGGCAAGAGATCAAAAACTGCTGGTGAGTTGGCTCAGATGGCAGGAAGAATGCTGGCCAGTTTTTGCCGGCAATGAGTATAATTTTTTGTCCGACAAGGATTTGATGCTAAGGTGACTTCTTGTCACCAATTTGGCTAATCACATTTATTAAGAGGATTATAGAACAGGTGAGTTTTTGATCAGGTCCGGTTTTATGGACATAGAATTGAGTCTTAAGTCTTTGTGGATGACATGATTCTATTGGCTATATTGGGATCTCCATATTTGATGATGGCTATAAACCTAAGATGAACATCTTTATCATGAAGTGGGTTCATTGCGCTTCTTTTATTGAATTGGAATTTGGAATTGGAAAAAAGACCCTGCCCTAAGTGCGCAACTGTTTCAGAATTGAATGAGTGTGAGTTTCATGGCACGAGCCACAGGATGTTTCTTGGACTTCGGTTTTGATGTGAACTCGGTATTTGTCCATAGTGGTGAAGAAAGAGATGGACCAAATGAAGGACATTTGGATCCACGTTACAGGTGGATATTTGTCGCCCCTTGCCACAAGTAATAACCAAAATAATTAGATATTCAGTACATGATCGGAATGATTTCATTCAGCAATGCCAACTGTCTTTTCTTTGTAATGTTGTTCTCATTTTAGAAATCTTGCTCTTTTTTGCAAATATATACGTATTTCCATTTTGCGCAAGTTATGTGGAAACTGCGTGGAGGACACGAAGTATGCGGCAAAACGTGGCAAGAATTTCACAAGAAAACGTGGATTATGGGTTAGTGGTCAGGGATTGGTGGCTAGGGGCTGTGGGCTATGGGCCAGGGATTACAGGTTAGGGGTTAGTGCTTACGGCTAGGGGTTAGGTCTTGGGCCAAGGGGTAGGGCTAAGGGGTTAGGGTTTTGTGTTTAGCTCAAAAGTATCGCAATTAGTTTGAAAAAAAGGAGCTTGCTATAATAGTTTGAGCAATTAGCAAATTGCATTGATTTCTAAATTGAGTGCAATAAAAATAGGTTGAAGAATGAAGAACTGTGCAACCTCCACAATATGTGGAGGTGCGTAACTGTGCAACCTCATGGGCATCGCCAGGCTGAGGAGGCCCCTTTTGCTTTTTCCCTACTGATGGGTTTTTTTAGGAGTTTTTCTTCACCATAAAAGAGTCTAAGGACAGTAATGTACTAATATTGTCTAGCTAGCATTTGTTAGTAATTTTTTTTTTTGCTGTGTATTTGTGTTTATACATTCCTCTTTTTTCTTGTTTTTGTTATTTCTGAATCTCCAATGTGAAGCCCATTGAGACAGAAATTTTGTGATTCTGGGCTGTACAAATAAAATTCAATTGAACAGCTTATTGGTAACAATGCCTCCTGGGGAAGCGTTCCAGGCACATAAATACAATACTAGCCTTGGAGAAGACCTAAGGTAAGGTTGAGAGATTACATCTCCTGACAGATTTGGTAAAGCGTTCGAATCTCTTGGGACAAACTGCAAAAAGTGACAATGGCGAGAAAAGTTATTGTCCTTGCAACTTAAATAATACCAAATAACTTTTTAAAAAGAAATCATTCTCATAAAGCATGAATCATTATTTACGAAGTCTGAGTTTTCTCAAATCTGTCAGCGGTCATTAGTGAAAAATTTTCAAGCTTGTTGTGACAGCACCAATTCATTTACATGCAGTGAAATACACGGCGAACAAACAAACAGACGTATTTGTACAACATGTGTGATGTCTGACGGATCAGCAGGACATTAACGATGAATAATGTTTAATTACAGCCTGCTGTCATTCAGAAGGGAAATGTTTTTATAAAAAAAAGCACATTTTAATCAGATTACTCATTGTTTATTCTACCTGTTGCTGAAGAAAGTCAAGTTAAGAAAGCTACTTTAGAGAAAAGCAGAAAGGGTACGGACCTTGTCAGACCGAACGGAACATACAAAAAGAAAAATACTCATTAAAATATCAAAAGTGCACCAACATGACAGATGAATTACTGATTCAACTGAAATATTAAAACAACTCAAATGTTGAATACGTATCAGAGAAATATTTGATTATGAGACCATGAGAGTATGATGTTTTATTGGAAGAATGGTTTGGTAATGAGGAGAGTTAGGATTAGGACAGCTCAGCGGTTAGAGCGTTTGCGCGTGAACCGGAAGTTTGCGGGTTCAGATCCCACACAGAGCATGTCTAGGGTCCTTGGAGAAGACACCTGACCCCCGTTTCTCCCACCATTGGCGCCGTCGAAGGGCAGCCTGCTGCGGTGCAAGGAGTGCAGCACACAATTTTCCCAGGTGAGGGATGACTGGATTAATCCTTTATCTTTATAATTGACCTGCCAGATTTTAAAAAGGGTGAGTTCAACTTTGGCCCTTTGTCGGTTAAGGGAAGGGAACATGTGTGTATTTAGGACACCAATTGTAAATGATTTCTGGATGGAAGTCAAAACGTCTCGATCATCAAATACCATGTCCAGAAGACAACTTTGAAACCCTTTCTAAGATGGATCACTCCTGGATGAAAGAGAGATTACACAGACTTAGAACACCTACCCCCAATTTATTTTTTTTTTTTTTAACAAGGTCTTCTGAAAATGCAAAATGGTGCCTTTAAGTGATGTTGTCAGTAAGTAAGCATGTTGGTAAAATAGAAGTAAAAGCATTTCAAATTTCTCATCATGCCTTGTATAGTTTATTAGCCCACCCTCCAAATTCACTCCAACATAAACAAACAAAATAAATTGATGCCAAAGGTTAGAACAATGCCGAACATGGCCTGCTCTATAAATCTGTGACCTTAACATTTGGTCAAATGACCCTTTTGGTACAGAGTACCGTATTTTCCGCATTGTAAGGCGCACCTTCAATAAATGACATTTTTTAAAACTTTTTCCATATATAAGGCGCACCACATTATAAGGCGCTACAGTAAAGATTGGGGTTACGTTATGCATTCACTAAATGGTGCTACGCTAAAGGGAATGTTAAAAAAAAAAAACAGTCAGATAGGTCAGTCAAACTTTATTAACAATCACAAAACAGCTTTCTGTTTTTACTCCCAAAATGAATAAACAGCTGTTTTATTATTTTCTAAAGTATTAGTATTTTCGTGACACAGCTTTTCTTCCATTGGAGATAAACTCGGTTTAGTCTTACTTGGCGCAGCGCATCCTCTTGCTTCCTCCACTTCCTCACCATTGATTCATTGATGTTAAACTCTCTCACTGTGGCTCTATTCCCGTGTTCTACTGCGTGACCGATCACCTTGAGTTTAAACTCTGCGGTGCAGCAGTGTCTCTTGGTAGGAGCCATTTTCGGGTCTTTACACAAACACACAAATGGAAATAGGTGCGTTCGAGATGACACAGGCAGACGCAGATCGGTGCGCAATGCATGCCGGTCAGAACTGCGTCCGCCTGTGTAATCTAGAACAGACGCCCTTTCATATATCTCAGCATGCACCGCGCACTACTTCTTCTACGGGGGTAATGGAGTCGGTGGCTGCTTACCGCAGTTGCGACACCTGTTGTAGCTCAATATTAATCTATATATAAGGCGCTCCGGGTTAAAAGGTGCATCGTGGACTTTCGAGAAAATTTAAGGTTTTTAGGTGCGCCTTATAGTGCGGAAAATACAGTAACTATGAGCCCAACTGCTTAATGCCTTCCCCACATTCTTTGGGCGAAAGTATAAAAAACACAATGGCAGTGTCCTCCAGACAAAGGATTGACCAATAAAGAGTCTCTAGTCTTTGAGTCTCTAACTGTTATCCAAGTTGGTTTTGAAGTTTTGGTATATTGACCCTCAGGAAAATTATTCCATAGCTCCTGTAAGTGTAACAATATATATATAAAAAAAAAAAAAACAGACAGGAGAACAGTATATCAAAGACGTGCCACCATGAACAAGTCCAGGCACCCTACTACTAATTACCTGGTGACTGCCACAGCCCGTCATGTAAAGCTGTGTTGATTTGAAACTGCTGCCCTGTAAAGAGTAGAAGACCAAACAGCTATCGGTATGAGAAAGACTAATAACGTCATGAATAAAACAAGACCTGTGAGCTGCAGCTCACAAGCAACTGAATCCGTGTCTGTGTTTGACTCGATGCTCCTACTTTTGTGTTTTACATAAATAAATGATGACGAGGAGAAATTTTACACGTGCTGTTAAATGTAGGTTTAATCGACAATACAACAGATATTTAACCGAGAAGGTTGAACTCATGCTTAGGGAGGAGTTACCACTAGGGTTAAGGTTAGGGCATCTATGTACACTTAGGTGTGAAAAGTAGGCCAGCAAACATCATTTGAACTCCAGAGCTAATTTAAAGTTCCATTGTGGTCCATCCTCGCTTGCTGATTGGAAAACGATGCCAGCTGATTAATGCTGTATTTTCTTCTCCAATCCCTCGCCCCACTTTCATTCCCCTGTGTTCCCCAGAGGCACTCAGTGTTTCATCCTCTGCCAGATATATTCTGCTTTCCAGAATTCACTTTCAATTTTTTTATTTTTTTTTTAAAAAACAACACACATACAAAGATGAAATACATCATTTCCATTTTTGTTAAGAATGGAAAGTTTATTCTTCACTTTGCTCTTATAATTATTAGTTTTAGTTTACTGAAAGTCTTTTAAAATGCCATTTTAATTACCATCTACCATGTTTTTTATACATCAGTATCTGCTCATGAGTTTGTGTAGTCTATAATCTTGATCCCCGGGCGGAAAGGAACAACAAGCCCTGACTATGTGAAGTAATTTATTATCTCATGGTGACTAATTCAGCTTTGAGCCCCCTGTGCTTAGTGGAGGGTTTGAGGAAGCTTTCAGCTTGCCACCGCAATGATGGTTGTATATGACTTTTTTAATAAAACTTCTTTAAAATAAAAATAACACACACACACTATAATAACAAGAAAAACACAACTTTCATTTCATTCTTTCTAACTGTATGGATAAACGAAAGAACTATTTTTTGTGATCCATCAGTGTTTCTGGAACAATTACAAAAGAAGAATATACTGTAACTCCAGCTCTCACTGGATCAATTTGTTGCCAAGTGTGAAGCGGCCGGGATGGGAATTAGCGCCTCCAAATCCGAGACCATGGTCCTCGCCCGGAAAAGGTTGAATGCCCCCTGCAGGTCAAGGACAGGGTCCTGCCCCAAGTGGAGGAGTTTAAGTATCTCGGGGTCTTGTTCACGAGTGGGAGAAGGATGGAGCGGGAGATCGACAGGGGGATCGGTGCGGCGTCAGCAATAACTAGGACGCTGCATCGGTCCATCGTGGTAAAGAGAGAGCTGAGCCGAAAAGCAAAGCTCTTTATTTACAAGTCGATCTACGTTCCAACCCTTACCTATGGTCACCAGCTGTGGATGGTGACCGAAAGAATGAGATCGCGGATACAAGCGGGTACAAGCTTCCTCCGCTGGGTGGCTGGGTTCTCACTTAGAGACCGGGTGAGGAGCTCTGCCATCCGGGAGGAGCTCTGTGTCGAGCCGCTCCTACTCCAGGTCGAGAGGAGCTAGATGGGGTGGTTCGGGCATCTGGCTCCTCTTCTCCTCAGGATGCCCCCCGAGCGCCTCGCGGGCGAGGTGTTTTGGGCACGTGCCACTGGGAGGAGACCAAGGGGCAGACTCCGGAGCCGCTGGAGAGACTATGGTTCACAGCTGGCCGGGGAACGACTTGGGATAATCCTGGGTGAGCTGGAGGATGCAACCGGGGTGAGAGAGGCCTGGGCTGCCCGTTCGAGGCTGTTGCCCCTGCGACCCGACCCCGGAACAAGCGGAAGATGACGGAACGAATACAACTCAGATGTTCTAACTCTGTGATGATAAATCAAAGTTGTCTTTATTTTTGTGTTTGAACTTTCTTTGTGTAAGCTTATGGATGGTGTCGTGGTACACTGAGCATAAACACCATCTTTCCAAAGATAAAACCTAGAGTTTGCCTCTCCACCTCATGGGAGTTGATTTATTTAGTTTCTCTAACATTTGCTCCTTATTTGTTCCTCTTCTTTCCCTCTGGTAATTTAGCTGTGCGTTGGGGTAGCAATATATTCCAAATCCTGTCCAAGATGTGAAGACTAATAACTTGTCGGCCATTTCTCTTTTCCCTTGTCAATGCTTCATAGTATACATCACAATGTCCCCGGCTTTATGATGAAAGTGTGGTTGAAAGCGGCATTATTATCAGTGTGAAAGCGGAAAAAGTTTAATTTAACTGCATGGGAGCGATATCCGAGTGTCTTTGAAGGGGATAGGTGAAAAGAAGCTGCTTTGTTCTGCTAAGTAGCAGATAGAGCCTATTCACTGTGCACCGCAGGCAGAACACGACCTCGAAGCAATATGTTTGAAGTTTAGCATCTTCAGAAGCAGTTACCTCTGTAAGTGCAAAGATGCAACTCTTGTTCAGTTTTTGTCAAACTAAAGATCTGAATGAAAACCATGCTGATCTAGTTTTATTGCTGGAACTTTTAAGGACCTAACAGACAAAGTTTCTGGATATGTGCTTTGTTCTTTACCTAACTGTGAAGTAGTTACAGTAATATCGACAAGAAGCGATGCAGATATAAATACCACCACTCTGAAACCATGTTATAGAAACAGAAATTTACATCTTAGCTCTGACTTGCATTTGAAAAGGATTCAACATCATCTCTTTTTTTTTTTTTTAAATCTTTGATGTGATTGAGTTTGCTCGTTTTGTAGCCTCAAGAATCCATATTTGACGTATGGAGATTTACTCTCTAACAGAATAAATTGGTCTTGTTGGAGAACTGGATCATTCTGTATTTTAATGATGCATGGTTGATAGAAAAACCAAGGTCTGCCTTACATAACTCTTCAAAATAAGTTTGCTGGTATAAATCTGGAAGGGGTCAAGATTTTTTTTTTTTAGTGTAGCCTCTCTGTTTTTAGAAGTTGTTTTTCTTCTGATTTCACTGGGCCTTTCATTTTGGAATCTGCAAAAATTCTTGGAACACAACTATCTGATTAGCAGCTGCAGAAACCTTTTTTTTTTAGGTTGTCCATCCCGATCATTTCCTTCACAAGGGAGGTGTGAGAAAGCTTCTCGTTTCAATGCATATGTCTAACATTTCCAATGTAGCAGAAATGAAGATGCTGAAGATCTCTCTGGGAGTGACCAGGATGGACAGGATTAGACACGAGTACATCAGAGGAACAGCACATGTTAGAGGTTTTGGAGATAAAGTCCGAGAGGCCAGACTGAGATGGTTTGGACATGTGCAGAGGAGGGAGAAAGTAAATCGGCAGAAGGATGCTGGATTTGGAACCACCAGGAAAGAGGACTAGAGGAAGACCAATGAGGAGGTTCATGGATACAGTGAAGGAAGACATGAAGATAGTGATGTGACTGAAGAAGATGCAGCAGATAGGGTTAGATCAGGGGTGGACAAACTTTTTGGTTCATGGGCCACATTGGGTTGTAACATTTGATGAAGGGGCCAGAACAAGAGCAGATGGATAGTATGCTTTTTTAACCGCTAGATTAGACCGATACAATGGTGCACTAGATTTTAAACAACCATGCTAAATGTTACATCAAGACCAGGAAGTTTCAAATCTAGTGCGCTAAGTCTGAAATCTAGCGTGATAGTGCTTAAAAAGTGCATTTAGTTAAACTAGTTTTAAAATTTAAGTGCTTGATATAACATTTTGCTTGTTTTAACATCTAAAACGCTTGTTTACGTGCATGTATTGGGCCCAATGGCTTTCCATATCATACAGTGCGCCATCTAGTGAGAAAACATCAGAATTGCAGGAGAAATAAAACACTAAAAAGGTTTATTTATTTTTTTTTTTTTCAAATTAAACGGGCCAGATTAAAACATTTAACGGGCCATATGTGGCCCGCGGGCCGTAGTACTTGGGTTAGATGGAAGAAACCAACTTGCTGTGATGACCCTTGAAGGGAATTGCCGAAAGAATAAGAAGATTGAGCATATTTATTTCTTCATCCACCAAACCTTGGATTGAGTCACACAAATACATTTGCAAATGAGTACAATCAAAGTACTGAAAGTTAAAAAAAGAACACTTAAATGTATCAGCTCTTCAATATTTTTAGCTATGTCTAAATAGTTACAGTCTAGGGTCTCCATGAACACATTTACTGCTCTCTGCAACTTATTGCTGATTAGACACACGCCTTATTATAGAATACCAATAAAACTCTGGCATTTAAAAGAGAGTGCTGTAGATGTGTTTGATCCATCAGACTTAATGAGACATATCAAATGCAGACCTTTCTGCCTCATCAGAGGTCATCAGAAGTGTACAAGTTTGATATCTATTGCTTGATCAAGTTTCAATAAAAGCCACACAAGAGGACTTTTTTTTAGTATTTTCATGAACAAACTGATCATTTTTATTTGACACAAGAAGAAACACAGCTTTATCAAAACAAATATTGTTAAGGTTCAAATCAAAAGGTAGTTTTAAAGCGAACCATGTCCTTGAGCATGGACCATAGATATAAATTTTATTAGGGAATGTGATATTAAATGTGATATGTGAGGTGTGCTGTAGGTGAGACAGAGGAGTTCAGTGTGGGGGTGGGATTGCACCAAGGATCTGCTCTGAGCCCTTTGCTGTTTGCAATGGTGATGAACAGGCTGACAGACGATGTCAGACAGGAATCCCCATGGACAATGATGTTTGCAGATGACATTGTGATCTGTAGTGAGAGGAGGGAAGAGGTGGGGGAAAAGCTGGAGAGGTGGAGGTTTGCACTAGAAAGAAGAGGAATGAAGATTAGTCAGAGTAAAACAGAGTACATGTGTGTGAATGAGAGGGATCCAAATGGAAAAGTGAGGTTACAGGGAGAAGAGATAAAGAAGGTGGAAGATTTTAAGTATCTAGGATCAACAGTCCAGAGCAATGGAGAGTGTGGAAAAGAGGTGAAGAAGCGTGTGCAGGCAGGATGGAACGGGTGGAGGAAAGTATCAGCTGTGATGTGTGACAGAACAGTTTCAGCTAGAATGAAAGGGAAAGTGTACAAAACCGTGGGGATACCGGCGATGCTGTTTGGTCTAGAAATTGTAGCACTGAAGAAAAGACAGGAAGCAGAGATGGAGGTAGCAGAGATGAAGATGCTGAGGATCTCTCTGGGAGTGACCAGATGGACAGGATTAGAAATGAGTACATCAGGGGAACAGCACATGTTAGAGGTTTTGGGGATAAAGTTATGAGTCGCAAGACTGAGATGGTTTGGACATGTGCAGAGGAGAGAGAGAGTACATAGGAAGAAGGATGCTGGATTTGGAACCACCAGGAAAGACGACTAGAGGAAGACCAAAGAGGAGGTTCATGGACGCAGTGAAGGAAGACATGAAGATAGTTGGTGTGACCAAAGAGGATGCAGGAGATAGGTTTAGATGTAAGAAACTCACTTGCTGTGGCGACCCCTGAAGGGAAATTCCGAAAAAAGAAGAAGAAGGGAATGTGATATTAAAATCTGTTTTCTACCATTCAATATACCGTAACAGTCCATGGTAGTGGTTAATGGTCACGGCACAGCTCAGTTTGTTGTTATGGTGAAGCAAAAAAGAAACAAATCATCCAGTCGAGGGAAGAAAACAAAGCTGGCTGCTGCGTCGTTGCCACAAGCAAACATCTTCCACCAGTCGCCAGCAGCTGTAACGTCTGCAAACCGAATCACTTTGTCCTTATTCTATGTTGTGAACATGAAGGAAACCTTTCCTTTACCTTTGAGCCAATATCTTTGTTATTGATCGCTGCCTTGATGGATCATCTGACAAGTTCTATCTGTGAATGTCACAGTGACACGATGGCTGAGCCGATTCTGTAACCACGGTAACAATGACAGTGACATGACAGCTACATGTAGGATGTTCCAGACTGCTAATGCATGAACTCTGCTGACCCCCATTAACAGGACTAATTTACTGCCGCAGTGAATGTGATTGGTTTACTGTGGTGAGATTGTTTGATGGAATTATTAATGCAAAGACTACTTTGATGTTTGGAAATTCCATCTTTGTTTCCAATCAGCTTACACTGGGCTTTTTATACATTGGAAGACTTCAAAGCTTGAATCTGATGTTTTTACAAATCTGCAGTTAGTTTGGTCCTTCATTAGTGTTCCATCATATTTAGAGTTTTGTAGAAAGCTCTGAATTGGCTGCAAAGGAGGAGAAGAAACATGTCTGTTTTCTACAGGTGTTACAGATGCCTCTGAATACATGTGACTGATGAAGGTGTTTGTGTTTTTCTTTCGACACCAGTGTGCAATCAGAACTAAAAATATGTGATTCAGGGCCACGTACAACAACCTAGCTGGATTGAAAAATCATATTTGTGTCATACAGGGTGTCATATAACGTTTTCTACATGTTGCATATTTTATGCAAAGAAAAACTCAAGTATTGCTTCAGGATAATAATAATAATTTTATTTGTAACGCACTTTATATCGCCAGTGGAAATCTCAAAGTGCTACAATGACCAAAAGGAACAACAAACAGCAAAATTAAATAAGACCACAACACTGAAAATGTCTTCAGTCTTTTCTTAAAAGCCTCAACGCTCTGTGGAGCCCTCAAGCTCTCAGGAAGAGCGTTCCAGAGCTGTGGAGCAGCTGCCTGGAAGGCCCTGTCCCCCATAGTGGGGAGTTTGGTCCTTGGTTGGTGCAGGCAGGAGGAGGAGGAGGAGCGCAGGTCTCGGACAGTGGTGTGGAGGGTTAGGAGTTCTTGGAGATAAACAGGTGCAGTGCCGTGCATGCACTGATGGGTGAGGAGGCAGAGCTTGTACTGAATTCTGTATTTAACGGGTAGCCAGTGGAGGGATTTGAGGCTATGTTAGGATCCCCGAGTCATCCTCTCACAGAACAGTTCAAGCTTTTACCTTCTGGGTGGCGCTATAGGGTTCCTCCCTGCAGAACAAAGAGTTTGGGGGCTACTTTTATCCACACGGTTTTTTGTTTAGTGTAGTGCAGTGTTTTTATGTAGTGTTGTTTTTCCAATTTTCTTCCCTTTTGGAGGGTAATAAAGAAAGTTGAACTTGAACTTAAAGTGTGATTGTAACCTTGAATCAACGCATGAAAACTGGTTGAACTTGGAAGCAAAAGTTCTGTCAATCCTCAAGCTTTTGATTTTGGTTGGGTTAGGGCTTTATGCCTCGGTTTCACTTGAGAGACAAGCTTCCCTTGATTTGATTTTCTCTGTCAAAAAAACCCCCAAAACATCTGAGAGGACTTTAATTACAACTACAGTCTCTAAATCAGTCATTTGTCCAATAAATGGTGTATCATTTACCCCCTAAAGCAGGGGTGTCCAAATTCGGTTATGAGGGCCGGTGTCCTGAAGGTTTTCCATATGTTCTTGCATCTACACACATGATCCAGTTAATTGAGTTATTGTGCCAAATTCTATTGGCTGTTGATTTCACTTTCTGTGCATCAGCTGTATTCAACCAGAACCATGTGGAAAACCATCAGGATACCGGCCCTCAAGGACAGACTTTGGACACCCCTGCCCCAAAGTAAACAATTACTTTAAAGCAGGCCAACCACTGCCCTATCTCTTATTTTCCTCATAATCATGGACTTTTAGCAAATACATCGCAAATAACTGATGCTTTGAACTTCCAAAAAGACATTATCCACCATTCATAGATTTTCATACATGATGTTGAATTTTCAGAGCGACACAACCCATAGTGTGCACACTATATTTTATTTTAAAATAGATGGATTGTCATTGTTTGGGTTGAGGCAGTTTACTTTTCATGAAACAACTTTAAATTTTTTACCTTTTCAGTTTTCAAAAATAAAATTCCTGTGCACGTCATGCTAAATGCCATGTGGCACATGGCAAAAGCTCTGATTGGCTAGATTTTTTTGCATTTAGTTTTTTTTCCCTTTAGTGGAACAGATAGTATCAAAAGACACAAACTGTGAGACCTTTACATCCTCTATCTTTGGCAACCTGTTACAGATACAACCTGGTTATAAAAGGTGGTAAATGAATAGAAAAAAGAAAGTCAAGTTACAAAAAATGTATGTTTCCCAGGTTGTGTTTGGCTGGTGGTCGCGGTCAGTACATAAGAGCCTGGGCTGAAAACCCGGCTGGTCTGAGGGAAACATGTATACCCAATAGAAGATGGAGGACAGCTGGAGTACAAGAAGCAAATTTTAGCTCAGGTTTCCAATCCTGAGTAATATGTGACGGTGGTTTTCTTCTCTCTCCACACACTTTCACACATTTCTCCCTCGCCTCATCCTACGGCACAAAGTCAGCCTCTCTTGCCCACTAATTCACACACACAGTTGTACACACTGACTCACAGTTTGATATTTTCTCCTAAGCGGCTTGTATGAAGACATGTTCGCCTGTCTCTCCTCTGTGACTCAGTGACTGGAGGCTGCAGGCGGGACCAAAGCCAAGACTTTGTTCATAAATGTGAGCGTGGCCACTTTCAAACAAACTTTCCTGCTCGTGCCTGGTCCTTAATGCTGTCATACAGGGACTGGGGGAAACATCATCTTTACTTTGACACTAACCAGGATAAATGTCACACAATCACGAGCCAGAACTACACAGACGTGTGCAAACATTCATTTCTGCTTCCCACTGCACATGCTCAGACAGACACACATCAGATACTCTGCATTTTAAACAGTAGAACCTCCATTCCTCTAAGACATGTGGCATGAAGGAATTTTCACGTCTTCAAAGAATATTTTAGTTCATGCCAACAGGATGTGTAGTTTTGCTTTTTACTCTTCTACTGCCAGCCCAGATCAAGATGAAATCCTTTTTTAAATATCACTACTGGGGTAAAATAAAACAGGGCATTTGTTTTGAGAGTTGTAGGCCTTAAAGCCATCTTTAAAAAACAGCCTTAAAGTCCTGTGATCCTGGTGAGCTATACAATGTCACATATGTAATGTTTTACAAATTTGTTGAAGAGGTGTTTTTAGGTCTTTGCCAACATGAGGAGGCACAATTTTTTTTCACCCAAAACACACCGGATTAGAAACATCTCCTGATGAACACACGAAAACATTGGGGTTCTTGGTGATGAGGTGGAACATGACACAGAAAAAGTAGGTCTTTTTTGCCTATGCAACGATGTGGATCTGGATTAACAGTGATTGGGCGATTTTGGTCAGGATTCCTCTACTTTGTAACAACCTGTCTGAGAGGTTAAGGCTTGCACTGTCAGTACCATCTTTTTAATCTCTTTTTGAAACTCACTTTTAACAAATGCCCTTCTCTTAACTTAATTGTATTTTTTGACAACTTATTCATTTTGTCTTCTTCTTCTTGCAGCATTTCCCTTCAGGGGTCGCCACAGTACGTCAGTTTCTTCCATCTAACCCTTTCTGCTGCATCTTCTTAGGTCACGCCAACTATCTTCATGTCTTCCTTCACTGTATCCATGAACCTCCTCTTTGGTCTTCCTCTAGGCCTCTTCCCTGGTGGTTCCAAACTCATCATCCTCCTGCCGATATACTCTCTCTCTCTCCTCTGCACACGTCCGAACCACTTATTCCCAAATGGGGTTGCGAAGGTGCTGGAGCCCATCCTTGCCGATTTACAAAGTAAGATACGAGGCGGGGTACAGCCCAAAAATGTCGCCAGTCTGTTGCTGGGCCACACACTCACAACCATGCGCACACACAAATTCTTATGGGCATTTTTATTGCGGCCATTCAACCTAACACGCATGTTTTTGGAGAGTGGGAGGAAACCAGAGTGTCTGGAGGAAACCCACAAATCAGTGTTTCAAATCTCGCCACTACGGGGACTCAAATCCTGACCTTTTTGCTATGAGGCAACTGTATCAACCACTGTGCCATCATGCCGCCCGACACATTGTTTTGTGTCTAAAATGTGTCTGCTGTCTGGCTTTTGAATATTATTGTTTGTGATCGATGTGTATACTGTAAGTATATTAATTACATCATTGTAATGCAGTTTGAGGGTCTTTATTAACCTTGCTTTAAAAGTTGGTAGTCATAAGTAAAGATTAACATTGCTAATATCATCATGCCCCAACCCAAATAATGACAAGATATAAGAATATTACAAGAAAATATAAATAAATCGAGAAATTAATGGTTCAAAAAGGCCTTTTTTTTATAAGTACCATAAAAACTTAAGACAAATCTTAACACTGTACAAATTTGATTCAGTGATTAAATGTACATCCAACCTCCTGTTAGTTCAGTGATTGGACAGTTTTGTGCATAACAAGCATTTAGTATCCAGTTTTGGACATCACATACTTTCTGTCTCCCAATTTGTGGAAAAATACATTTTTTTTGTTGTTGTTTTTTTTATTGAGTAGAAGAACTGCAAAAAAGTACCAATTTGAAAGCAGAAGGGAGTTTCCCTGAGATCATTTTTTTTGGTCTAAGAAACAGAAAATAAAGATGAAATAGAACATTGAAGTCAGTGAATGGTCTAGAATTGGTCAAGCGTTCTCCTGCATCTATTGGATTATTGATGTTTTTAAATATCCTACTGGGATGAAACAATCATTGCTGTGTCCGAAGCCAAACCTATCTGTTGTAAAGGGGGAACAATGCAAAGTGGAGAAATATAACGTTGAGCTAGCATCACAGGCCTACTGTAGTATTCCCTAGCTAAACAGTGACACCTCCGAATCTTCATCTCTGGTTTAAAAAGGAGAGTCTCAACCTGGTATGAAATTTGTTTCTCTCTGAAGTCTGAAAAAGAGTGCTGATGCAAATACTTAGCTTCCAATAGTCTCAAACAACTTCTGAAACCGTGACTCCTGGGATAGAATAATTGAGCACAATCATTGTCAGTATCTGACCTTTTAGGTTAGCCAAGAACTGAAAAGCAATGCTTGACCCATAGCTTGTTTCCCAATCTAGAAAGGCAGTGACCCTCCTAAAACATGATCTTTTCCACTCGTTTATTCTGTTTTATGCTGAGCTGACAGACCCTTGGGACAAATATAAACTTTACAGCTGCAAGCGACAGCAGAGGACCAGGGCTGTGAAAATAAAGTTAGCGTGGTGTGGATGGAACTCTATTGTCATCACTGAAGGAGCAGAGACTCAGAGTGAAGACCCTTTGAAAGACCCTGGCTAAACATTATGTTTCCACTGATGTCCAGAGTACATGAAATCTTCTTTACACATGAAGGTTAGGGCTGAGTGTTTGATCAACCAGTGGCAACTAACCTTCAGCAAAGAAATTGTGCCGGCAAGAACAAACATAACTTTATTTATACAGTTCGTTAGTGCTAGGTTGTGGTCATATTCATTTTAAAATAATCTACAAGGAGCTGGAGGATACTTTTGAAGTCCAGAGTTGGTAATCAAGAATAGTTATGTAGGTTTTCAACTAGTTCCAGCCTGAAATGGCCTGTCTCAAACTGAGATGGTCCAACAGCCAGGGGCACTACTGCAAATGTGGGTATTAAAAAATAGATCGGGAGCAAAACTGAGTTTGTTTGTATTTTATTTAAGTAGTATAAACAAGCACATTACCGGTAATACATTGTCCTTATTCAAATCCGTCAAAGTCCTCATTCTTTGTTTTGGAATCGAGCCGCTGCGCAAAATCCAACAGAGCAGGTCCACTTCGCTCCTTGCTGTCAAAGTCACTGTCTGTACTGTGCGGCTCCTCAGAAAGGATACCAGTTTTTGCGAAAGCTCGGATAACAGTACCAGCAGACACGTTAGTCCAAGCATCTACAATCCATTGGCAAGCTGTAGCGTAACTCGCCCGGCGCTGCCTTCCACCCTTCGTGAAACTGTGGTCTCCTTCGGTCATCCATTGCTCCCACGCCGCTCACACTTCACTCTTTAACGTTCTCATGTGTTTTCTTTCAGGTCCGCCTCGCGGGCACCGTGTTTTCTTTTAGGCCCGCTTTTTCTCACGAGCACCACGTTTTCTTTTAGGTCTGCTTTTTCTTACACACAAGGCGCACCGCACAAAATGGAGCACCGCTCATTTTGAAGAAAATTTGAGACTTTTAAGTGCGCCTTATGGCCGTGAAATCACGGTAATTAGGCAGGTTCTAATGTAGGAGCTGAAGCCAAAAACTGGATAACAGGTCAAGCATGTGGTAAACAACGATCTGGCGAAGAGAAGAATGTGTCCAAAACTGTTCCATTTATGCTCCAGCAGATGAGTTTCAGGTGTGACTTGTGCACACACACACATAGACAAGAGGGAGGGGGGTGACAGGACACAGAGGGGGAACAGACTACTCTCTTGACACACACACACTGGGGGCAATTTTGTAGCAGCCAATCAACTGAACATGCATGCTTTGTAAAGGAATACCTGAATACTCGGAGAAAACCCACACATACATGTGAAGAACATGCAAATTTCCCCGCAGAAATGCCAGGGTTTCAAGCCACCCCCATTCTGGGACTAAAACCCCAACCCTCTTGCGGTGAGGTCTAACCACTGCGCCATTTTACAGCCCATAAATAGGGTCCATATACAAATAAACCAATTCAAGCCTATGCCTTACCTTGCTCTGTAAGATTATTTATAGAATTTACACAGAAAAACCACATCACCTTTAAAATTTAAACTCTGAATATCAAGGGCACGTTACGAGAATACATCCCCAAACATCTTTCTGACTGGTTAAACAGACACCTTCAGTGCAAATAGTTCCTTCATCACCTTTAGAGAAGACCTTTGGTCATTCTTAAAGGGCAATTATCACATGTGCCTTTTACATATGTCCTTATGTCTGAGCTATACTGAGATTCCACATCACTGATTGGTCAATGGATATATAGCTCATGTAATTAACTCTAAAGTTCAACGCAAACCTGCATCCAGGGTTTCAAAGTAAAATTCATAATTATCTGACTAAGGTCATTTCATTTCCTTTGCTCAGAACTTTAAACAGGGTTTCCTACTCTTCCTTTGAGGAAACAAAATATATATAGATACTGTATATATTTATATATATATCTATATATATAAATATATATATACAAAAAATAGATAAAAAATAGATCAATCTTTGGATTCGTAAAAAACCCTATACATCCCCCCCCTCTCCCTCCGTCCATCCCCCACACTCACAGTCTTCTGAGCCGCCTTCTTCTGAGCCAGGATATGTATATACTGTATATATATATATATATATATATAAATATATACATATCCTGTATACACAGAAAGAGAGAGCATATATAATATCGAAATAGAAACAAATTGCTGCATTCAGCAAAAAAAAAAAATCCCAATTCCCAAATTAGTCCCATAGATGTTATCACACAATGAGAGGGATCCAAATGGAAAAGTGAGGTTACAGGGAGAAGAGATAAAGAAGGTGGAAGATTTTAAGTATCTAGGATCAGCAGTCCAGAGCAATGGAGAGTGTGGAAAAGAGGTGAAGAAGTGTGTGCAGGAAGGCTGGAACGGGTGGAGAAAAGTATCAGGTGTGATGTGTGATAGAAGAGTTTCAGCTAAAATAAAAGGGAAAGTGTACAAAACCGTGGTGAGACCGGCCATGCTGTTTGGTCTAGAGACAGTGGCACTGAGGAAAAGACAGGAAACAGAGATGGAGGTAGCAGAGATGAAGATGCTGAGGATCTCTCTGGGAGTGACCAGGATAGACAGAATCAGAAATGAGGATATCAGAGGAACACCACATGTTAGAGGTTTTGGAGATAAAGTCCGAGAGGCCAGACTGAGATGGCTTGGACATGTACAGAGAAGAGAAACCGAGTACATCGGCAGAAGGATGCTGGGTTTGGAACCACCGGGAAAGAGGGCTAGAGAAAGACCAAAGAGGAGGTTCATGGATGCAGTGAAGGAAGACATGAAGATAGTTGGTGTGACCGAAGAGGATGCAGCAGATAGGGTTAGATGGAAGAAATTGACTTGATGTGGCAGCCCCTGAAGGGAAATGCCGAAAGGAGAAGAAGAAGAAGATGTTATCACACAATCCTGATCAGAATCAGAAATCATTTTAATACTATAGTTTGTTCACTGATGGTTCAAAGAATAGGAATGTTTTTTGATGGGAATCATCAAATGAAAATATGATTGCATTTGGTTATTACCCTGAGATAAAGAATAAATCAAATAAAAGAAAAAAAACATTCTAACAGGTTTGTTTTCATTTGTTTACATCATCATTTCTCATTTCCAAAACATAATTGGTAATCATGTAGAGAAGTAAAAAAGATGATTTTGTTTGAGTGGAAGTATTCCCAATTCTTTATTAGAAAATAGAACGAAAATTATTTTCTAAATATTGGGGTCAAATGTTCTTTCTGATCTTTCACCAAAAGTTAGGCTTTCATGTTTCTCCTCTCAACAAATTCAAATACAGTTTATTTTCCCATTTTTTTTTCTGATCAGTATTTTTCTTCTTCTCATCAAATTAGAGAAGTTAAAATGTTTCGTCTTCTGTACCATGTGTTCCCTAACAAGGTTACAGGGGTGCCGGAGCCTATCACGGCTGATTTGAGGCGAGAGGCATGATGCACCCCAAACAGGTTGCCAATCTGTCGCAGGGCCTCAGAAGTAAACATTCACACTCCTATGAGCAATCTGGCACCGGAGGGCGTGGGGAAACTGGAGTACCAAGAAAACACCCATGCATACATGGGGAGAATGTGCAAACTCCACACAGTTAGGTCAGTGTTTCAAGCCTTGTCCCACTCGAGACTTGAAGCCTGACCTTTTTGCTGTGAGGCCACTGTGCTAACCATCGCGCCACCGTACACCCAAAATTAAACTGAATATACTTCATTAATCTTCAAAGGGAAATTTGAGTGCTGCAGTGCAAATATTGGGTATTTAACACCTCGATGCCCCCTTGTCCCTATCCACCGGTTGCACTGTGTCCAACCTGGCAACCCAAAAGCTGGAGTCTGGAATGGGTCTGGCCTCTTCGTATTTCACTGGGTCCGAGTGTGCGCCTCCAGTGCCTCAAGCGAGCAATCGAACGTTTCCAGTGAAGCCGCAAAAACAGCAGGCTCGAAGCACCTCTTCTGAACAGTCTCCTTCTCCACACCTCCACCAGATCTACTTCTTCTCATCAGCTTCCTGAGCACTGAACCAACTGCTCCAGCCACATGCGGATGTGCCTCAGAGAGCCAGCAGCGGGTCGCACACGGCAACATGCATGTCAACTGAAGAATTACTCCTTAACCAGCTAGCTGTTGGGAACTAGCCGGACAATTTCTGGAAAATCAGCTGTCCGACACAAAACAACAATGTCCAAAATGCGTCATGAAAATGATCATAGAAAATTCTTTCTCCAGTCATTTCTACCAGGGTCTATTCCAAGTGGGCTGCTTCCTCAGAAGGTGGTTCTTTCTTACTCATCAATTTTTTATCAATTCCCTGATCTGGTTGCCATGAAGATTTAACTACTGTTTGAGCTTTGTAAGACAGAAAACTCAGGCTTTATTATAAAATGACGTGATTTGAATATATTTCGGATTAAATCTGGAATCCATCTCCATAAAAGATCAGAGGGTTTATGAGTTGTAAAACTCCTCATACTGTGTACAGTATTAATTACCAAAAGAGTTCTCATAAATTTCCAGGCCTCAATGTTTAGACTGATCATCAATCATTCCAACTGTGGAGGAGTGGAAAGTTTCTGGAGTAAATCATGAACTCCTCTTACGTACTATGAGGATGAATGAAGGACCGATAATCAATTTTTTACCAAGAAGGGAGGCTGGGAAAGACTGGTCTCCCAGAAATCATAAAAGAATAGTATAGGATTACTTTATTGATCCCAAACCAGGGAAATTTGCTTGTTGCAGCAGCAATAAACATTAATACACATATATACAACATAATTGAAAAAGAAATTGAACATGTGCAGAATAACTTAAGGCAATGTCAAAGAGAATTAAAGCAGAAACTGCAAAAAAGCTCCAACAGTACATATAAGAATCTTACTGTGTATTGGTCAAAAGTATGCCCTATAGCATACCTATCCATCTATCTATCCATCCACCAACTGTTCTTTTAAACCCCCTGAACATGACACAATTGATGGAAAACATTCCAGCTTGAACTCCTCTCCTTTCTGGTCGATAATCTCAGGAATTCAGTCCAGTAGGTGTAACCTCTTTGAACGCCCTAACTGCTGACCCAGCTCCACTTTCATCTTACATTTCCAGATTCTCAAAAAGATCAATTTAAAAGTACATTGGGTATAATAAAGGCAGCAATTACAATATGTAATCAATAAACTAAGATGTAGCATTAACATAATTGTTTTTCAAACAGACAAAAAAATCCAATTTAATTCCTCAAACTCCCATCTTCCAACAACTTTTTTAGACTTTTACATTTAAAAAGAAAAAAAAACCCTAAACATATTAAACAGATAGGAATTTTTTATTTTTACTCAATCTACTCATCGGGGAAATCTGTGTGCTTCACTCCTACACCGTAGCAGGCTGCCATGACGGCGCCAATGGTGGGAGAAACAGAGGATTAGGTGTCTTCTCCGAGAATCCTAGACGTGCACTCAGTGAGCAGCGACCTTGCAAACTTCTGGTTGACTACTGGTCCATGGGTGAACGCTTTAACCACTGAGCCACCGTCTCCCTCAGTTTAGTGAGATATTGTGAAACTTCAGTGTAATTATTTTCAAAAGAACATCAGATGGGTGGAGACGGTGGCCGCGTGGTTAGAGTGTTCGCCCGCGGACCGGAAGGTCGCGGGTTCGCGTCCCACGGAGAGCATGTCTAGGGTCCTTGGAGAAGACACCTAACCCCTGCTTCTCCCACCATTGGTGCCGTTGAAGGGCAGCCTGCTGCGGTGTAAGGAGTGCAGCAAACAAATTTCCCCGGTGAGGGATGAATAGAGTAATTTATTTATTTTTTATTTAGATACACTTTTGGTCATTTTGCTTTTAAAAATCTTAGTTGTCTAAACTTGGCAGATTTATAGAAGTCATCATTTAAAAGCCAAACAAACTTCGAGTTGAAGATCCTTTCAAAGAAGATATGAGTTCAAAAAGATGAGGAAATGTGGCTCTTTTTTTTCCCAGCTCACCATTTTTCATGACTTTGACCATGTTTTCTCTTCATCATACTTTTCCTAGTAATAAAAACAGCTTCATCAGGCATTTTCTTCATGTTGGCCACTCAGCTTTAATCATGATGCAGTAGTCTCTAGTATGACTTTTCACCTTGAGTATTTCAGGGTTCAGAAAAATGGTGTCCTGTCTTGTGAGTGTGTTGCGCTGGATGATTAAAACCAGATAGCTGATAAAGTTTGAAACAATTTCACAATATGAGATTTTTTTTAAAGTCTAGAAAATAATAGTTACTTCAGAAAAATTCTGACACGAAACTTTATTAACTACTTGACAGAAACAATTAAATTAGTTTCAATACAAAAGAAAGAATGAAAGGAAAGCTGCTCCGCAAACCAGCTTTTAAGATGCAATCTATTAAACAGAAGAAAAAAAACAATAGAGAAACTGAGATTGCAAAACAAAACAACCCACAAACCAGACGTTCTGAGTAAATATGGATATGACCATATTCACATGCCTGATCCTTCAAGATATAGAAAACAGGTATTATGTTCGCTTAGTTTTAAAAACACTCAAACACAAAGGGAAATTGGACAGACACTCCCTCATAAAAGTAATACGACTGCATTGTGAAGGCTTTTTTCTGTAGTGATGTGAAATTTTATGGCAACGTTTTTGTCAATTAGTTCATCACAAAGGGCTTCCTGAAACACCAGTGGTAAAAAAAGTTGAATATGATTTGTGAGCATTGTTGCGATGAGCAAGTCCCCATTTTTCATTGCTACCTGAGATCAATGACGTTTCTTCTGTTCTCTATTAGCAGCTTGAGATGCATAAAAGATGCTGCTGAGTTGGCTCAGAATGATAATGAGCATCAATTACCTCAGGAACTGTGTCCCTGGCCTCTGACCATAGATGTGACAATTCTTCATTTACTTGGTTTAAACATTGTAAACTTTAGAGTGAAGGCTGTGCAAACAAATATGTTTGAATTGATTCCTAAAGCTCAGATACTTGTTTTTGATCAAATCAGTTTCTTAAATTTAAATATGAGCTGCGTATGTCATGACTCTCTTCTCATCTGAAACATTTCCTCCCTCCTAATCAGGGGCGGATATAGGATTTTCTGAAGGGGGTGGCGTGAGGTAATTGTCAAAGCCAGTATGGAGGTGGGGGCATTCCCACTCAGGACGTTTTGAGAAATAAGAGTAATTTTCCTGCATTTTGGTGGCCTATTCGCTGGCCCTTGCAAGGGGATACCTTGACTTATCCCGTTTTTTTTCTTCTTCTTTTTTTGTTTTTGTAGACCAAAAAGGGCGCTGTGCGCCACCCCCAAAGCCCTACCCCCTGGATCTGTCCCTGCTAATTCTGCCCTCTGCCCTTATTTATCACACCTGGTTACTATTATGTCTCCATGATGTCTCAGCTGTGTCTGATCTTCCCCCGAATTACTTCATTTCTGTGTCAGATCATCTGCTATTGCACTGAGGTGCTGCACCCTGCTCAACCGGTCTGCAACACTGCTGTCATGCAGCCATGATAGTTTCCCTCTATGTCTGGTCCCGCACCCTGCTGTCCTTGTCTCTCGGGTCCCTCATCCTGCTGTTCTCCTTCATCTTCATCCTTCATCTGGTCCCTCATCCTGATGAGCTCCTCCCTCTAGTTCCTCATCCTGATGAGCTCCTTTCTCTGGTTCCCCATCATGTTGAGCTCCTACCTCTGGTCCCTCATCCTGCTGAGCTCCATTCTCTGGTCCATCATCATGTTGAGCTCCTACCTCTGGTCCCTCATCCTGATGAGCTCCTACCTCTGGTCCCTCATCCTGCTGAGCTCCTTTCTCTGGTCCCTCATCCTGTTGAGCTCCTACCTCTGGTCCCTCATCCTGCTGAGCTTTTTTCTCTAGTTCCTCATCCTGATGAGCTCCTACCTCTAGTCCCTTATCCTGCTGAGCTCCTTTCTCTGGTCCCTCATCCTGATGAGCTCCTACTTCTGGTCCCTCATCCTGATGAGCTCCTTTCTCTGGTCCCTCATCATGTTGAGCTCCTACCTCTGGTCCCTCTTCCTGCTGAGCTCCTTTCTCTGGTCCCTCATCATGTTGAGCTCCTACCTCTGGTCCCTCATACTGCTGAGCTCCTTTCTCTGGTCCCTCATCATGTTGAGCTCCTACCTCTGGTCCCTCATCCTGCTGAGCTCCTTTCTCTGGTCCCTCATCATGTTGAGCTCCTACCTCTTGTCCCTCATCCTGATGAGCTCCTACCTCTGGTCCCTCATCCTGCTGAGCTCCTTTCTCTGGTCCCTCATCATGTTGAGCTCCTACCTCTGGTCCCTCATCATGCTGAGCTTTTTTCTCTAGTTCCTCATCCTGATGAGCTCCTACCTCTAGTCCCTCATCCTGCTGAGCTCCTTTCTCTGGTCCCTCATCCTGATGAGCTCCTACTTCTGGTCCCTCATCCTGATGAGCTCCTTTCTCTGGTCCCTCATCATGTTGAGCTCCTACTTCTGGTCCCTCATCCTGCTGAGCTCCTTTCTCTGGTCCCTCATCCTGATGAGCTCCTACCTCTGGTCCGTAATCCTGCTGAGCTACTTTCTCTGGTCCGTAATCCTGCTGAGCTCCTTTCTCTGGTCCCTCAACATGTTGAGCTCCTACCTCTAGTCCCTCATCCTGCTGAGCTCCTTTCTCTGGTCCCTCATCCTGATGAGCTCCTACCTCTGGTCCGTAATCCTGCTGAGCTACTTTCTCTGGTCCCTCATCCTGCTGAGCTCCTTTCTCTGGTCCCTCATCATGCTGAGCTCCTACCTTTGGTCCCTCATCCTGCTGAGCTCCTTTCTCTGGTCCTTCATCCTACTGAGCTATGTCTGGTTCTGAACTCCACCGTCTTCACCACCATCATGACAGTTTAATTCCAACATTACTGGTATTCTAGTGGGGTTGGTAATTCAAGCAGTTATGAAGACACATTAAGGTGACCAAAACATTTTAAAAACTAGACTAAAACATTGCCTAATATCTGTAATAACCTTTTGATGTTACGTTCACAAACCATGTACGTATGTGCTCTTAGAAGTGATGACAATTGTAAGCCACTTCTAGAACTGAACTAAAACAAAGAAAGCAGGGTTTTCACTTTTCTGTAGTGGATCTTTCTGAGCCAACACTGGCAACTGAAAAAAATTAATCTCCCAACTTTGACTGTGTTTCCATAATTTAATTATATTGAGCTTTATTTGTGTGACATCAATTTACAACAATGTCATCTCAAGGCACTTCTCAGGAGATTAGTTCAGCCAATTTAGACTTATTGAGATAAGAAACCAACAGATTGCATCAAGTTTTTACTGCATATCTCCCAGCTTGAGCTCCTCTGTCGTGGGTGATGGTGGACAGAAAAAACTTCCATGCAATGAGAAGCCAAAAAAGATTGTTGCTAAGGCAGAGCCAGAAACTTCTTCACAAAAGGTGTCCCAATTGTCATGGGTGAAAAAAAAACAAGATCAGATGCTGAAAAAAGACAAATTCAATAAAATAGTTGTCAGTCCTGTGTGTGGCCTCGCACCTAACTGGTGATCTCTTCAAGGTGTATCCCGCCTCTCGCCTGAAACTAGCCGAGATAAGCTCTGATAACCTCACAAGCTGGATAAGCAGTATTAAGATAAATGTTCGTACAAAGAGAAAGAAAGTTCAAACCAGTTCAAACAATCCAGCCCGTATCAGCATCGTTGAGTGTAGACTAATCATTCTAAACAGTTCAATTCTTTTGGAAAGCAAGTTTTCAAATGTAATCACAAGGTATTGCAGTATCTCCTGCCAAAGTATAAACGGGTTCCAAAAGAGAGGGTACTGAAAGCCAAAATCTCCAACCAAACGGATTTGAGATCCGAGGTCTGCAGGCTGGGAATAAAGAGTTGTCTTAAATAAATTACTCTATTCATCCCTCACCGGGGAAATTTGTTTGCTGCACTCCTTACACCGCAGCAGGCTGCCCTTCAACGGCACCAATGGTGGGAGAAGCGGGGGTTAGGTGTCTTCTCCAAGGACCCTAAACGTGCTCTCCGTGGGACGCGAACCCGCGACCTTCCGGTCCGCGGGCGAACGCTCTAACCACGCGGCCACCGTCTCCCCACCATCTCAGTAACGTACATAACAATACAATGTTTGATACACAGTTGACTGTTAGCCGTCTGTTTCCTATAGATCTAGTTAGGACTATTTTACACAGTGGATGTGGTAAGAACACTTCACATCTGGCTTTGAAAGACTTTATTGGTGTCAGGATCCCTCCCCTGCCGCCAGAGGGACCCTGAATGTTCCTAATCATGCTGACTAGGGTCACCTGAGGATGATTCCTGATTCCACACATCTGTGCACCCTGCCTTCTATTTAAGGGGAATCACCCCAGACTTTCCTGTCGGGTCTTACCATCCCTTCCAGCCAGATCACCCTGGTTGCCTGACCTTGTTTTAACTTTGTTATTATTTGGACTTTTGAAACCTTGCGTTAATCCTGTGCTTCTTGCTTTACAGACTTCCTGAATTATGTTAATAAACCTTGTTTAATGTCCTGTAATTGGGTCCTCCTTCTTCCACAACCTGAAACCCCGACAATTAGAGCTTTTATCATGTACATCTTCCTTTTAAGAACCCTAAACCTGACCCTATCTATATTGAGAAGTGTATAAACATCAACAACTTCAAAAAACTTATTTCTATTGCAAAACATAATTGTCCGCGAGCAAAGAGAAATCATTTAGGAATTGCTGGCTCGGAATGAGTGTTTTAAAAAAAAATCCCATTAACCTTATTGTTGTGTTTATTTCTCAAGAGCAAAAATTATTTCCTGTAAAGTTTGATCTAAGGAAAATTGCCAGAGACCAAATTATAAATAAATATATTTAATGTGTCAATAGTTGCCTCATAGCACTCATAATCTACTCAAGTCATGCACAGCACTTCCAGATCAAGGCCATTTTTTTTTTTTTAACAATAATTCTCTTACATAATCAAGCATTTAATCAAACACTTTTTGGATCATGGACGAGATTTACTTACAGCCGATCTTGATAATACGCATCTGTTTCTATATGTAAATGTACTGTACATACATTCATATTATCTGCATGGATGTGTATGCATGTATTTCCTCAAGTATATGACTACAGGCTGACAGGAACATGGCAGTCATTCTCTAACCATCACCAGCCCCCTGGTCATTGGCATATCTTTTCCACCACCTGAGCCACTGTTTAATGGTGCAGATGCAGCGTTTGAATTGCATGGCATCTGATACCAGTCCCCAATTGTACATTGTGCTCTAGAAATGGATCAATTTCTCATTTATAAGAGAAAACATATCAGATGTGGGTATCGTATATTTCTGCAATAAAGCAGGAAAATGACAACTTTGAGTCACAGGAAAAACACAAAGGC
Source organism: Neostethus bicornis (assembly GCA_902685375.1). Lineage (NCBI taxonomy): Eukaryota > Metazoa > Chordata > Actinopteri > Atheriniformes > Phallostethidae > Neostethus > Neostethus bicornis. Next base: position 2,752,675 of record CACRXE010000076.1, on the reverse strand, counting down.
ATCAAATCACCAACACGAATACAGAGGAAACAAAAGACAAAAGGAGAGCATGACAAGGTCTTTTATTTAAGCCAGAAATGTCCCTAATATTTCATTCAAATGCTGGTTGACATCAAAGTTTGGTTTAAATAAAACTCATAAAATGTTAACATAAAAATTTCCGGTCTCTGAGAGGGCACACACTCATCACGTTGCATTTCTCTGTTTTTCCATTATAAAATTTGAGAGTGCATTCACACTGAACCAACTATGAAGACTAACTGAGGGTGACAGACCTCCATGTGATGATGGAAACAAACTCTCTGCATTCAGAGAAAATATGTGTCACAGATCATAACAGGAACGAGCTCTTCAAAAAAGTAGAGTTGCAGTTTAAATCTGGCATCCACCTCGCTAATGGTTATAAAAAGATAAATCCACACAGAGATGCCAATTACCTGCAAACCTCATAACGTACATCGCCCGCATAAACTGAACTAATACCTGGAATCACAAATTACAGCTTGGATGGAAAAACACCAAAACACAAATGCTGAAGAGTTGAATTTCCAAAAAGCATGATTTTCATTCTGGTTGTAGAAAAATAAACTAAAGTTGGAACCTTCAGGGTCTCAGAGGGGACAACAGAGGGCGTCTAAGCGGTCTTTGTATGTGGATGTACACTTACCAGCCACTTTATTAGATACACCATGCTAGTAACGGGTTGAACCCCCTTTTGCCTTCAGAACTGCTGTAATTCTTTGTGGCATTGATTCAACAAGGTGCTGGAAGCATTCCTCAGAGAGTTTGGTCCATATTGACATGATGGCATCACACACTTGCCGCAAATTTGGCGGCTGCACATCCATGATGCGAATCTCCCGTTTCACCACATCCCAAAGATGCTCTATTGGATTGAGATCTAGTGACTTGGAGGCCATTTAAGTACAGTGAACTCATTGTCATGTTCAAGAAACCAGTCTGAGATGATTCCAGCTTTGTGACATGGCGCATTATCCTGCTGAAAGTAGCCATCAGAAGTTGGGTACATTGTGGTCATAAAGGGATGGAAATGGTCAGCAACAATACCCAGGTAGGCTGTGGAGTTGCAATAATGCTCAATTGGTACCAAGGGCCCCAAAGAGTGCCAAGAAAATATTCCCCACACCATTACACCACCACCACCACCAGCCTGAACCATTGCGACATTCGGATGGAGCCATGCTTTCATGTTGTTGACGCCAAATTCTCACCCTACCATCCGAATGTCGCAGTAGAAATCAAGACTCATCAGACAAGGCAACGTTTTCCCAAACTTCCATTGTCCAATTTTGATGAGCTTGTGCAAATTCTAGCCTCAGTTTCCTGCCGTAGCTAAAAGCAGTGGCACCGGCTGACTGTGCATTCAGAGATGCTCTTCTGCCTACTTAGGTTGTAACGGGTGCCTATTTGCGTCATTGTTGCCTTTCTATCAGCTCAAACCACTCTGGCCATTCTCCTCTGACCTCTGGCATTAACAAGGTATTTCCGCCCACAGAACTGCTGCTCACTGGATATTTTTTCTTTTGTCTATATGCCTAAATGCACTGAGTTGCTGCCATGCAATTGGCTGATTAGAAATTAAGTGTTAACAAGCAGTCGGACAGGTGTACCCAACAAAGTGGTCAGTGAGTGTATATTAAATATAAAACAAAAATATGTAAAGTTTCTTGGGGTATTTTGGCTTCTAGTTCTAGGTTGGAGACTTATCTGAAATTTCTTGAATGTCATTATTTTTCTGTCTACTTTTTGCTAACCCAACACTTTTTTAGGAGGGTTAATGCTTTTGCCTTTAATCTCAGTATGTTTCTGTATGGAGAAAAAAAATCCATTCAAGGACCTTCTGTTTGTACGTATGTTCAATTGATCCCAACATGAAGAATCTTCCACTTTAGCCTTTAAAAACAAGTGCCTTCAAAATATATGAACTGCATCCAGACATAATTTGGTTTTCTTGCTTAGGATGCAATGCATTTCATTCATTACAGTGAGTGAAGGTTTTGACCTACCCTTCGTGCATCATTTTATGCCACATTGATCTTAATATGACCTTCTCTCCTCGGTGGATGTGACCTGAACCAAAGAGCTTCCTGCTCTCATTAGACCAGCAGTGCGAGGTGAGCTAGCAAAGCTGACACTGTGAAGGAGGGTGAGGCTGGATAGAAGACATGGCCAAGCAGGTCTGATCAGCTGGAAAAGATGTCACAGCTGACATCGCAGCCTGGAACTGGCTCAGGGTTTTACCATCGACCACACACAGACATCAGTATAGAATGTTACCAAAGCTCAGACACATGCTGTAAGTTTTACTCCGCATCTCAGGATCAGCTGGAAAAACTGATTGTAAATAATGATGAATTTAAATCACACTTGAAGAAAGTGTTATCTTTAGAAAAAGGAATGGAAAACAAAAACATCAGAAAGACGTTGGGAGATGACTAGAATGACGATGGATCTCTAAATAATTAGGAAAGACTGAGTTTTTACATCTGAAAGTTTGGTTTAGGGCTGTAACTAACGATTATTTTGGTAATCGATTAATCTGGCAATTAGTGGATCGATTAATCGATTAATCGGATAAAATGACAATTTAATAAATATTACTTTTTCGGCATATTATAGAATGTAATTGTGTAAAACACAACTCATAACCACATAAACAACACGTTGGGTTTATTATAGTAAGAGCAAATGTTACTCTTTCTGTCAAATAAAGAGGTAGAATATTATCATTTCTAGAAAATAATAAATCTACCTACTGTATACAGTAAAAGTAACTCATAAGCACCCATAAAATGTGCTTTAGTAGTACTGGCTAATAAAACATCAAACGTAAACTGTTGGATCACATTTGAAAACAAGAAACCTTTAACACTTCTGGATTAGCAAATTTAACCTTGTTCATTTAACCTTGCATATTAACGCGAGTCTTTTTCAAATTTAGCGGAAAATTATCCAAACTTTGGATGATTTTGTATGTGTTTTTCTTTCCGCCATCTTGTTGAATCTGATGGTGGGGTGAAATGCAGGCCAATGATTGGCTGCTATCTTCTTCTCCTCTTATTTTGGTAGCTGGCGTTGTCAATTAGCTCTCTACTGCCCCACTTGGAGACCAATTTAAGTGCAGTTGACAGCAAAAGCTTCTTAGATGATTAATCGATGACCAAATTAGTCGGCAACTATTTTGATAATCGATTATAATCGATTAAATCGATTAACTGTTTCAGCCCTAGTTTGGTTTTACACAAATTCTCAAACATAATTTATTGTCTCATAGCGTCAGTCCGGCATAGTTAACATCAACACGTTAATTTGTCCACCGGTAAATGCAGTTTACTGAGCATCTTGCATTCATTGCTTTTCACCTTGGGCCATGAGGAAATCATGTACAACAGTCTTTTGTTGGATTCTATTAGACATTCTTTTTTTTGTGTGCCTCCACCGAGACCTCTGAGCGGGCCGTACGTCCACTAGTTTTCTAAAAAGCCATTGAAAATTTTATTCCTTGAGTTATGCTCCTCTGAATAATTACAATAAATGTTTATTTGCTCTGAAGGTCAGGAGCAGCCGATATCTTTCTCTTTTCTGGTTGAAGCGACAATCGTCAATTCAAGTTAGCTGTGTCTTCTGCCAGTCTACTTACCTAACGTCCTTACTGAGAGGAAATGGCCAACATCCTTCTATGGTAGATTAGGATACTAATCTCCCTTCACTGGATTCAGCTGGACTGAGAAGTTTCCAGCCCTCTTTGTTCCCCAATGTACTTCATTTTCAACTAACTATGGTCCCAGATTCATCAGTGTCAGTATCTAGTATTACAATTGGTTTAGAGCCAATTCATTCTTTCTCAGATTTTAATTCATTTTTTTGTTTAAAAAAGGCACACATCAATAAAGGTTATTGTAATTAAAAATAAATAGTTCCTTACTTTGCTGCAGAGTGTTTGAATAACAATATTTTTTGCACGAAATATGCACAGAAGATTTTTTCTGTAATTCTAAGTTCGCCTAAAGAATAGGTTTTTTTTGGATCATCTCTCAGTCGCAGAAAACCCTTAGCCAACCACCTGACCATTGATTAGGTTTTAAATTATTTCACCTTAATTATTTCCCTAATTCATGTTTATTAGGGACAGGAAGTCTAATAAACAAATCTATACTGGATGGAAAGAAACTGTCCAAATCCATGCTGGTGAAAAATGCAGGGGATGAAGTGTGAAAATCAGTCTGATGCAAAACATCTGCAGTGTAAATGTCTGTGAAATGGCTTCCACGGTGAAATGATTTTTTTATGTTTAGGTTGCTTTTCCTCATGCAATATTCACTCCTATGATGACCCCATACTGAGGTGCTTCAGAAAAGTTCAGACACTCAAAACCGAGTGGACTGGGATCTTCTTCTACGGATAATGAGTATTCAAACTTTTAAAGAAGCTGAAAACCCAAAAGTTGAAGTAAAACATAAGAGTAAAGAAAAAGTCCTGTCACATCTAGTCTGAGGTCCAGAGGATGCTCCGTAATTTAAAAGTTTTAGATGGAGATAAACAAGAGGAGCTTCGGCTTTTTTTTTTTTTTTACTAGACATCCTTGTTTATGAAGGAGCCTCAAGCTGTGCTTGCAAACACCAGACAATCTAAAAGGTAATAAAGATTTTAAGGTTGACCAACAAGCGCCCAGAGGGCCGCTTTACACTTAAGAAAGGCTGATCTCTTCCAGAGAATGGGAGGCTGATATGGGCTACTGGGAAAGACACTCGACCACAAGATTGTGTTCAGTCATTATGACCCCTTCCTGTCCACCTGACTGACTTAAAGATATGGATACATCCCTTATTGTCAACTGCAGTTTAAAAGCTTTTAATATAACCCAATTTTAATTCAGTGTTTGAATGCACATCCCACTTAATGTGATGTTTATCGTACAACGTTTGGTCCTTTTACAGCTCAAATGAAAGGTTTCATCTCATGCAAAATGAACTTTTCAGAAGTTTTTACCTTGTAATAGTGATGCGTCTGCCTTTGATTGGTCGCTAATGTGGTTTTAGAGTGATACAGCCGTTTTTGCAAAACATGTGTTAGTTTTTCTGTCCTCTCACAAGTGACGTTGATCAAGTGCCTGCTTTCGAGATGACACAACAAGCTACAGACATGATCATTTTTACATAACAGGAAGCCTTAAACACACACTAACCCTAACCTTCTTCTGGTCCTTCGACTTCAATGAGTCTCCTCGAATCTATGGCTTGATTTCAATAATGCCGCTATGACTCTGGGTTTTTTGGCCATTCCCTTTTTTTTCCTAACAAGTCCCCTCTTTTGGCTAATTTTCTCATTAAAATCAAATAAACCAAATCAAAATAAAGAACTTTCTTCCAAATTGAGTTTGATGTGTTCAATAATGTAATTTATCGGCAAAAAGTTTGTACAGTATATCCAAACATTCGTCAACAGCTATACGTCTAGTCTTTTTAAAACATTGTTCACTTTAAAATCCATCTATTTTGAGAAACAGTTTGCCCATCACAAGATCCAAGAGGGCTGGAGTGCCTGTGTGATGCACCAGGGTAGACCCTGCATAGGTCACCAGTCTGTCGCAGAACTTGTTGCTTTCAGATTTTTGAAAAAAATCATTAATAATTAACAGAAACAACTCTGCAGCGCCTCCTCTTCCCTTCTGGTCGGTGACCTCTTTGAATACCCTCTGGTGGATAACCTCACAGCCCCTCAGAACCGTGCCCTCTCAGCTTTGTCCATCTGTACACGTCCATGTGATTGTTGTTGATGTTGCTGGAATTGTCACGAAACAAAATTTTAAAGCTAGACTTAGTGTGAAAACTTTTTTTTTTTGTTCAGACTTTGTTTGGTTGAATTACTAATTTAAACTTGTAAATGCATTAATTTAAATGTCAGGAAGAGAGAATTTCCAAATGTCATGGTAGACAATATCCTGCTAAAAAAAACTGGTTTTAATCCCAAAGGTGGATAGTCTGATCTCTTGCTTGCTCTCACTCTTGCTTTCTTTCCTCTAAGGGTATAGCTATTATTTGAATAAAAAAGAGGATTTTTTTTTTTTTTTTAACTCCTATATGTTTTGTTTAGAATATAAGAGGCACAAACTAAGAACGGTTTCTATATCTCAGCTGTTTGAACGTCAACATTTTGGCTTTATGAGGCCGTGTCTGTTTTTCTTATCACGATCAAAAGCCATCTAGTTTCTCTCCCTTACGTCTCATATCAAACCCTTCTTTTGAAGTAAGCTAAATTACTGTCAAAACAAAAATGAAACAGTGATGGGATGTTTGGAAGGGGGGTTGGCTTGAAGGTGGAAATGTGAAAATTGTACATCTGCCAGATTTTTTAAAAACATTCAGGTATTTTTTGCTAATTGGAAAATAAAAGAACATTGATTGAAGGTTAAATGAGCTGCTAGACACAGAGAAGACACAAACAAAAAGATTTTAAAAGTGCCACAAATGTGAATGAAAGCTAACGTCATTGCAGAGCCAAAGGCTCACGGTCCTCCTGCTTCTCTGTGCAGTGAACCTTCAGACGCCGCTCTCCGCGCTCAGTAAATTTTCATGACGCTTGGATGTGCAGCCAAGCTGGCAATTCAAGCTAGTATTGATTCAGAATGATAAATATCTCTCATACAAGCAGATCCGGGTTGTTTATGTCTGTGTCTACTCAGCTGGACCGGCAACAGAAGTATTTAGTTTTGCCTGGACACGCTGGACCAGAACGGCTTAAGCGCTGAATCAGCACTTTTCTTCATGGGAGTTTCACCTCATGCTGTAGATCAATCCTTCAAAATGCTTTAAAATGCAAAGATCATTTTCTAAGAAGAGAAAAAGAGACTGAATCATAATTCAGTTCTTGTGCATTTTATATCATGCAATGAAACAGCAGAGAAGGACACCAAAGTCAGAATGAATGAATTTGGCTTCTGCTGCATGGGCAGGGATGAACAGATCCAATCTGCTCATCCTGTCAAAACACAGAGAAGAATGCACATTGGAACTTGTTTTGGGCGTCTGGGCATTGGGTGGGTTGGAGACTTTAGTTGTTATGTTTCGAGCCAAAAGCAGACACACATTGCTGGACACCAATCTACTGAAGGGCACACAGAGAGACAGACACTGCTCACAATCAAACCAAAAGAGACATAAAAGTTAGAAAAGAATCTGAAATGCATGTCTTTGGTTGGTGAGAGCAAGTTGGGAATGAAAACTTGCTGTTATCTTTACAAGCTTTACCAGCTTCTGCCTGGCAGCACGGTGGCTCAGTGGTTAGTACAGTGGTCTCACAGCAAGAAGGCCGGGGGTTCGAGTTCCCGGTGGGGACGAGGCTTGGAATGCTGGTCTTCTGTATGGAGTTTGCATGTTCGCCCAGCGTAGGCATGGATTATCTCAGGGTGCTCTGGTTTCCTTCCTTACACTAAAAACATGGATGCTAGTTTGATTGGCCATGCCCAGCGCCCATTTCAGCCTGTCAATGCCTGATCCCATCAGACCTCAAAAGCTAAGGAGGCTGGGCCCGGGCAGTCTTTGGATGGGAGACTGCTTGAACCCCAGGTACTACAGTGGAACGGCCATTGAGATCAAATTGTTGCTGTGTCCCTGGGCAAGACACATTGCCTAGTCTGGATGGTGTGTGATTGGTCAGTGATGGTGCAAAAATGGCACCCTCACTTCTGCCAGTCTGCTCCAGGGCAGCTGCGGCTACAACAGTAGCTTACCATTATCTAATAAGGAGAGAAGGAATAATGCATATGTGTTGAGCATCTTGGAAAAGCGCTTTATAAGTTCAGTGCAATATTATTATTGGCCGGTTTAAAATTGCCCCTAGGAATGAGTGTGTGTTTGGTTGGTTGTGTCTGTGTGGTCCCGCGACAGACTGGTGACCTGTTCTGGGAGTACCCTGCCTCTCACTTTGAATCAGCTGGGATAGGCTATGGCACTTTTTGCAATCCTGTTAGGGATTGACTGTTCAGAAGACGAAACAAAATGAGCCTCAGCCTATTCCTTTTGGTTTGTCAAATGGGGTTTAAAATTCAATAATGTGAAACAAACCAGATAATTGAATAAACAAAATGAGCATCACTCTCCCAAAGATCGAACTGGCAACTTTTTAGTTTAACGTCTCTGTGCTGACTCTCAAGAGTCCATAACTACAGAAAAGTTGGTGTACTCATGAAACACCAGAACAAATTGATCAAACTGGGGTGACTCGTTAAGAATAGAAAGTCAGGGATTGAACTTTGTCTTGTTTCACAACTAAAAGACCATCGAAACAACTCTGACCCAAGCCTCGACATGTCAGAACAGGCTGTAATAATTTTATTGAAACAAAACCTTTTACTCTGATGAAGATGGAGAAGTTTTAGATGCTTTTATGATGGCTGAATTTTTTTAATTGTATTATCTTTATTCCCTCTAAAAATTGTCTGCAAAACTTTTTACAAATTTAATATATGACTGATATTATTTGTAATACTTTTGCCAGTAGATGCAGCAGATGAATCAATTTGCTAGAATTCTATCAGGGAGACTCCATCACTGTTTTCAACTGTTTTCTCTGTCCTCTCATGACCTTTGCTGTTCATTGCTTTCATTCTGTCCCCCTCTTTTTTAACGTTATTAAATGAGTGCACCTCCTTCACCAACCAGAGCCACCTTACTGGCACGCTGAACCTATCACAGTTAAGCAGTACTTTTAAACACTTGTCGTCTTCTCTTCAGCTGTTTCCAGAAGTTTATAAGGAGCCATCCTCCATATTATCCCCCTTCCATCCATTTTATCAGCTCTTCTGACAGAGCTTTGGGCCTTTATCCCGGTCTCTCCCTCGGACATAGGACACCTGGCTCCCCCTGACAACCGTCTTGTTACTGTTTTCCACTTTCGGCCCCTATGCTTCATAGTCATCCCGTCCGGCTTTAAGTAGCTTTTTTTTCCCAATCCCAATTCATTGCTTTTTCATCCCAGGAGGGGATCCCTCCTTCAACCGGATCTTCATGAGGTTTTTTCCCTGCGAAAGAGAATCTGAGAATACAATAGTTTAGGTATGGCTTTGTAGTAACAACCTTTCACTCTTGCATGTGGGAAACCATCTGCATCTCCTGTCTCACATCAATTAGCAGTGTTGGTAGGCCTTCCTTAGCCGCCACCAGCAGGTAGGATCGAAGGAGATCACCTAATTCTCCGGTTCATACCACTCCAAAGTCTACTATGTCAAAGTCTCTATATATTCTGTATTCAATAAATGCTTCAGTTCATTCAGTCTTCTGTGTCTCTCCTGATCGAAGTATTTACATGATGTGGATAAACAAACACGGCTTTTGGTATTCCTGAAGAGGCGTATCCTCTGTTTCCTCTCAGCTTGTTTCTGATGTCTGAGAGCATGAGTGGTTCCATTTACATCACTTTCAACATGGTTTATTGCCTTCCACTCTGACCGGAGCCACTGAGTCTACACATGAATGGATTTGAAGATAGTGTGAGAAAGTAGTGAGCAGCTCGGCTCTTAGGTTACTACAAATGAAGGTGTCATAATGAGATGGCAAAAGAGTCCACTAACACTAGCATTGTAATAATAGGAAATGTAGCCATTAAATAAAACCGATGGAAAAACTGATAGCTCGCTGGTGCTTAACAGTTTATATGAAGATCCAAAATCCACTGTGATATTTATTATCAGCAGACTGACTGCCTCAATTTATATAAAATGTTGATTCTTTTATAAAAATAACAATCTTATTGAAAAGTAGTTCTATCGTTTTGTTCAATTGAAGGAGGCAAAAAGTAGGGTTCTTGTTTTGGTTTTGGGTTTTTATCAGCGCTGTTAGCAGGTTGACATTTTTGGAAGTTGTAGATAATTGGTGTTAACGACAGACATCTGTGAATCGTACACCAGAAAAACTTTAGGAATGATGTCACATTTACCTCAGAGACACCAAATGGGTCTCAGAAGAAGAAAAGCCAACAAAGTCAATGGTAGGAACTCCGATACCTCACAGACACAACTTTTATTAGCCATTTCAAACTAAAGCAAAGTCAGCATTTGTTTGGTATTAAAATAAAACTTTTCACCAGTAAAAGTTAGACTTTCTGATTCTTGCCAGTAGCTCCTGGAAGTGTTCAGGTTGGAAGTTATTGTGTATTCAAAAACGTTAAATTAGCAAGCTACAACAATAACCTGGAGGAAAAGAGAAGGTTGGTGCTGATATTTGAAGAGACCAAAAATACTTGATGTCCTCTTTACTCATCTGTGTGACCAAGATTGTCATCATCTGTGATCATCTGTTAGACCAGTGCTTCTCAATTATTTCCCCACCCCCCCTCCCAGGAAGAAGAAAATATTTCATGCCCCCCCGCTCCCCCACTTTCTGCCGTGACTATAATTAGTATCATCTGTCTATGAACTTGTTAAAAGCACACCTCTGCATAACATTGCATCCTCATTAACATCAAAGAAAACAAAAAAAGAAAGTGGATGTGCGATGACACTATTCTAGCACGGCAAGAAAAAAAAAAAAAAAAACATGTTCCACAGGGTCACACACACCCCCCACCCCGGCATTGCGCGGTGCGCCCCACTATTTGAGAAGCACTATGTTAGACGAACATTGCTAGTCACTTAGTGGTTCCGTGATTCTTGTTTTTTTTTTTTTTTAGAAACCATTTTAAAAATGTGTGGTCTAAGCGTTGTTTCGAACCCTCATGAACTATTCTGCTAACAACAAGCAAGCTTTATACTATAATTTCACGACCATGAGGTGCATATAAACGTCTTAGATTTTCTTCAAAATGAGCAACGTGCCCTATCCTGCAGTGCGCCCTATATATAGGGCGCACTGCAGGATAGGGCAGGTATCCTAGGATAGGGCAGGATAGGGCAGGTAAGGGATAGGGCAGGTAAGGGAAAAGGGCTGGATGGACCCTTTCATTGAGGAATTGATGAAAAACTGGCCGAGGCAGGTGTATGTAAGGTGCCGAGTGTTAGTTTTCCAAGCATCATCATCGCTTCTGATTTATGACTCTGTCCGTGCTCATCTCACCACCGACGTGAAACAAACAAGTGAAGGAGATGAACGCTACACTTGCTCTGATTCTAGGAGGTCTGACAAAGAAACTCCTGCCGCTGGACATCGGTGTTAACCGGCCGTTCAAAGCAAGGCTGTGAGCGGCGTGGGAGCAATGGATGACCAAAATGGTCCACAGCTTCCCGAAGGGTGGAAGGCAGCTCCCAGGCGAGTTACGCCACAGTTTGCCAGTGGATTGTAGATGCTTGGGCTAACGTGTCTGCTGGCACTGTTGTCCGAACTTTCGCAAAAGCCGGCATCATTTCCAAGGAGCCGAAGAGCCATCAGGTGCACCTTATGTGTTTGTTAAATGCAGTAACGGCACACGTAACTGAGACGGCGCTTTTTCGTACGCTGCGCCTTTTGGTCGTGAAAATACGATAATAAATTTGTTCCATATAGTCTGTCTTTACAATATTTTTAACTGTTAACTTCAATCTCTGAAAACAAAACAAAAGCTTTTTCTCAAAATAAGTCCAACATGATAAAGAGATCCATCTTGATTTGATCCATCCTCTTGTTTTCTTTGGGCAGTTCTGAATTGTCTGAATTGATTTTCCGCAAAGTGCTCTGAGATCATGCTGTTATGACTTGGCTCTTTTTATATATATAAAAAAGGCCGAACAAAATTAAATCTTTGAAGAACTTTGCTTGACCTTTAAAACCGATAAGTCATAACAAAAGGTTTCCTCCAAAGAATGCTTAAAAAAGGAAACTGAGTTGTTTGCATGGATGAGTGGTCCCAGTTAAATTCCTTCCACTCGATTAAACTCCCCTGTTTTTGTCTGTATTAGGGATTTCCTATTGGCTGCTTGAGATCCTGTACTGGGAACAGAATCGTCTCATTTTGTGGTTTGGCCAGCAGACCGAGTGTACGCTGCTCAGACAGTGAGCATGTTTGGTGTTACGGTCTGAAGGAAAAGGTAAAAGCAAGGCTGTGTTTTGAAGTGCCGGGGGGAATATTATGTCAGGGATGTGACAAACCGGTGTAATTTCACACCTGTGGAAAAGTGGCAGAGCACCAAACAGCCTCTGACAACCACATAATAATCCATGGCCCCTAACATGACGGCAACTCTAGAACCTTGCTATTTCTGTGTCAGTGGGTTGTTACTCAAGCAGGTAGGTTTGCTTGCTTTGTAGGTATTTTTCTCATTTTACTTTGTCAGGTTGTAGTTAAATAACTTTGCATATTTCCACCAGAAACCTCGGTCCAGTGAACAAACATGCTTACAGTTTGAAATATTGTGAAATAAACTTTATATAGCAACCTTATGAAGGTTGGAAAGGCATGGCTGACTGGTAGAATCACCATTTTGGCTGGTTCAATTTCAGATGAGCTAATGCCAGAGTGTACCTGAAGAAGACTCCTAACCCCCTGTTACTCCTATCATTGGCACAGTCATGGCTGCCCACTGCGGTGCAATGCAGCACAGTAATTTTCTAATCAGGGATAAATAAAGTAAGAAATTGAAGAAAAACCTATAAATGTTCAAAGTTAGCATGAAGTCAGCCCTGCAAGGGCCTCAACCCCCCTGTCTCATATGTTGACCATTCTTTACGAATCACAGATCTTTTTAAATGATTTTAAATTCGCACATAGTTTAGAACATTTTTCTTCTCTCCTTTAATTTCTTTAAATGTGACTCATCTGAATGCTGCCAAGGTGTAAATTCCCCCACTAATAAATAAAACATGCCCTATCTTACACTGTGTCGTAACAGACCGAGACTAATGTAAATGACAAAAATAAGTGTAACGTACGGTAAATGATGAAAACCACCATCCCTGGTGATACAGGACATTCCCTGTATCCAATTGTATTTGTCCAATGTCTTTGATAGAGGAGCCAAACTGACTTGTGATTGGAGATAAAGTCATTGTCGTCTACATGTGGAAACAGTGGACGATGCAGGAGTTGGATGGGTTTGCTACAGAGGCAGAAACAAGTCTTTGCTAGAGTCAAGTGGAGTCAGATGAATTGAAGTGAGGTTAGGTGAGTTCCTCAAGGGCTTGTATGATGGAAACTAGGATATTAACTTTGATGTAGTTCAGATTTTCAATCAAAAACTTAACCCACAATAGATCATGGTACCCTTACCTGGTCCAACCACATCAATATTGGTTACACCAGCTTACCGTTTCATGTTTCTCACCTGAAACGTCTTTGTCTTTGTCAGAGCTTTTCTAACATTGAAGTTGTCCGAGCTTGAGTTACATTTTGTGGCTGCATTTTTGTATGAGTCTGATCTTGATTAGAAATGCTAACAATAGACGTTCTCACACTGTTCACAAACCCTTTATCATTTTGATCTCCCTCGTGGTGAGGTGGTGTCTTTATCAACGAGGCTGGGAGGTGTTTTTGTCTTTGAGCTTCAAAAATTGACTGGACTTAGTTATCACAGTCTGTTTCTTCACAATAGGCATGCAGAGGATGTGATGGTCATGGATGAGATACCTGCTGCTCTCCCGGAGCTCCTATAAACACAACCATCATCAACTCTTCCTCAGTGTCATTCGTTTGCCTTTAATCATCTACATGCTCCATTAGAGCTACTTTCACGCTGACAACGTCATGAAGGAACTGGACAGATATTGATTTTCTTCACTTTATAGAACATGAACAAACCACGTTGTCCCACACGAAGACGTAGTCATTAAAAAAAATGGAAGATCTGTTGAGAAAACATGAAACGACATCGACCGAGGTGTGGAGGGCTTAGCAGGTTCAGAAATAGAAAAAGAAGATTGTCAGTAATGGAAGAGAGCCACATGGACACAGAAGGTGTCTGTCCTCTAGCCTGAGAGAATAATCGATTTCAGGCTCCCGGGCCGTCTTTGTTATCCTCAGACTGGATGATGGGCACTGAAACGAAACCATATTGTGAAGAGAAGTGGATAAAAGAGGAAAAGAAATAGAAGACCAAAAATATTAAGACAGACGAGGAGAAAGGTGAAAGAAGTGTGGTGAAAGGAGATGTTTTACAGTCAAAAGGTGTGACATCTGAAGAAGTGTTGATGTGACTAATAGTTCACTGAAGTTCAGAAATATTCTCTTAAACTGACGCAAGCTTTCCAAGAAAACTCCTTTCCTTGGTAAAAAGAAGACATATTTTCACAAGTAAAACCTACCTTTTTCTTCTTGTTCCCTTTACGCCAATGCAGTGTTTCTGGTTTAGTGATTTATTAAGAGTTCTTTGAAGAGAAAGTACTTGCTGGTGGAGCAGAAAGGGAGAAGATTGAGAGGGATCTTCTTTGTTACAGGATATAATCCCTCACAGAGTACCTCCATAAACATTTACCTTTATGTGCTCCTTATACTTCGAACGTATATACCTATCTAAGAATTTTTGTCAGCTCTTTCAAGGAAAAGTTGATTGGTAAAAGTGAACACGTATTTTTGATATTACAATTTTTTGTGATGTCTCGGATTACTTCATTGCCGTTTCATGTGTGCCCTGGCCACACGTGGACACACCTGTGCCTTATCACAGAAAAGATCTTCGAATCTGCATACTGGTTTTAATCTTCCATAACTCTTTGCAATTGCGCACAGATTTTTTTTGTGTGTTTTTCAGACTCACCATGATTGGTCATGTTAGGTTTTGGGATTTTCTTCAGAGTCAATGCCTTTTTTCATTGTTATTCTGTCAATGAATTCAACCTGTCCGCTGTCCCGGCATCTTATCACCATAGTCTCCTGGGCTTTGGTTCAATTAAAGTAGATCCCACAGGACCACATCTGTCTCTGGGAGTAGTATCTGCCAAGAAGCTTCTTCTGAAACACAGCCACCTGTGAATGTCAGAGGGCTCAGAGAGCAGGTGTCAATTGTCTTTGGCGTGTGCATAAATGGGTGTGAAAATCTCAAAAGTGTGTGGGCAGTACCTAAATAGACGTAGAATAGTGCACAAATATTGTCTTTATGTATTTGTTTTCAGTTGTCTGTGTGACTACACATCCCCAACCTACACATTTTAACGTTCATGGAAGTCCCTCTGAATAAAATAAACTGAGATCTTGTCTTTTGGATTCTTTCAAACTTTTACCGAAAAAAAAAATTGATCTACTCAACTGGTTGCAAATCTTCTTTTTACGCTTTGTTTGTTATCAATGATATGCACATGATAATTTTTAAAATTAGACAAGTTGCATGGTCTTCTTGGGAATTTGGTTTTATCATCAACAATATTTTCAGATTCTGAGTTTCCATTACAACGAGAAAAAAAAGCCTCAGAGGTATTGCTACAACTTTAAATTGCTGTTCAAGAACCAAACAAATGGCAAAAATTGTCTAATACACACAGTCTTCCAGGGTCTAGACCAGGCATGGGCAAACCACGGCCCGCGGGCCACATGCGGCCTTTTAAACGTTTTAATCCGGACCGCTGTACTTCAAAAAAATAAAATAAATAAACCTTGTCAGTATTTTATTTCCCCTGGAATTCTTACGTATACTCATTAGATGGCCCACTGTATATATAGAAAGACATCGGGTACAATAAACGCACGTAAACAAGTGTATTAGATGTTAAAAACAAGCAAAATGTTACATGAAACCTAGCACCGTTAATTGGATATTTTTAATAGCTATCGTACTAAGTTTCAGACCTAGCACGCTAGATTTGAAATTTAACCCACTTGATGGAATATTTAGCGCGCTTGTTTAAAATCTAGCGCGCCATTCTATCGGTCTAATCAAGCGGTTATCAAAGTGTGCCATCCATCTGCTCTTGTTCCGGCCCTTTTGTCAAATGTTAGACTCAATGTGGCCCGCGAACCAAAGAGTTTGCCCGCCCCTGGTCCAAACCTTACCAAACAGATTTGTCAGAATAATGGAACAAAATAGTTGAGCATGAGATATTTCCAAAAGAAAGTTCTATATACTTTTGTTATAACACAATGATCCACTCTAAAAAAAAGAGCTTTAAAATGGCATAAACTCTATAAATGCAGTTTACTATTTCATAAATTATATGGTACACATTGCCCTTGGCGACTTTGAGAATTTTGAGTGCAGCCAACACATTTCATACATTTCTTCACTGTATCAAACAGCATGTTGTCCAATGACGTTCATCAAAGCCAATGAAATCGATTTATCTTGTCCTATTTCTTCAGTCAACATTTCCATTTTTATAAGCCTATGAAAATTTATCCATATTAAGGTAAAACTCTGCAGACCTGGTTTTCAGTGAGGGTCGGACAGTCTGCAGATAAATGTTGAGACAGATCATAAAACTCAGAAATGAGAAGCCTGCTAACTGCATTGATCTGTCTTCTGATTTTATAGCAGGTACTTTGGGTTTTAGAGATGGCACATTTGCAAGGGTTCCACTGTAAAATGGTACGACCTGGCTTGAATCTACTGTGGACCTGTAGAGAAATGACTGGGAACACTTAATGAATTCAATGGGAAAGTGTCCAAATCTTTCTTTGGTTGGTCATCTATCGTTTCAGCTTTTGTTTACTCTGCGAAATAACTTCTTATTTACAACCTTTGTGTTTCTTAAATGCTCCAAATATAAGCATATGTGAGGTTAAGTGTCATCTCAAACGTCACGTCAGCAGGTTGAAGAATGACCCATCAAACTTTCCTCTGGAAACCACCCCCTCCATTATCTGACCTTATGATTTACTCTGCGCCAGCTCCATTCACAGCTTGAAGTGGCTACAAGATCTTAAACAAGCTTTTGAATTACAGACAATGTGAAAATGGTGATGAGAGTGTTATCTTCCGTCTTCCTTGATGTAAAGACAACTGTTGTAGGGTCAAAGCGCCCAAAGTGTTAGTTCGGTTCGGAGGTTAGGACCCAGTGGAAATGTGGAATGTAGCTTCATGGGAATGGAAACAGAGATTAATACAGCCTGGTTGGAAGCCAGCTCAACGAGGCTGTCAGGGTGAAGCGCCAGTTTGCCAACAATGAGTCAGACTCAGCAAAGATGGCTGACTGCCAACACAATCACAGGCTTTCCTAGAACACTCCTCCGTCCTCTACATCCGTCAACAACCACAACGTCTCTCTGCCAGTTTTACTTCAGACACTCTGAACATCTTAAAGAGGATTATACAATATACTCATTCATTTCACAGCCAGTGTGATTTTATAAAAGCTCTACTGAACTGTAAAGTATAAATCCAAATAAAGCTGGTTGGTTGTATTAAATAAATAATCTCCTGCTGTGTCATGACCTCTAATTTTGTCCAAAGTTCCATGAAATATTTTTTTAGGATTTGGTACGGATGAAGTATTAGTCAGGGATGCGTGAAGAGTTTCCGTTGGGAGTAAGGCTAATTCAGCTTGCTTCATAAATTTAAAGCCATGTCAGTTTATTTTAACTTTACATTTCATGAAGAAAGCAGTTCACATTGCTCCGCAAATACGTCAGAATCTAGACTGATTTTAGATGAAGTCCTGCCCAAATTCTGACTGGGTTTTGGTCCAGACCTAGATCTCAATTGACTACCGGTCTGTATCACCATCTCAACTGAATTAGCTATTTTGATGAAAAAACTCAACTGTTTTTGTTTTCTCGAGATCACAGATGAATTTTTAGACATGAACCATTCCGCTTTGACCATTCCAGATCAAATAGTCATACATCGTGTAACACTTTGTGGATGTTAGCTGGTGTATTCCACCAGATGGCAGGGTTCAACATGGTCTGCAACTTTTGATTTAAACTTGGACATAAAACTCGGTGAAGAGACAGTGGCACTGTCTAGAGACAGTGCCACTTAGACAGTGCCACTGTCTCTAGACAGAGGTGCCACAGGAAAAGACAGGAAACAGAGATGGAGGTAGCAGAGATGAAAATGCTGAGGATCTCTCTGGGAGTGACCAGGATGGACAGGATCAGAAATGAGTATATCAGAGGAACAGCACATGTTAGAGGTTTTGGAGGTAAAGTCTGAGAGGCCAGACTGAGATGGTTTGGACATGTACAGAGAAGAGAGACTGAGTACATCGGAAGAAGGATGCTCGGTTTGGAACCACCAGAAAAGAGGACTAGAGGAAGACCAAAGAGGAGGTTCATGGATACAGTGAAGGAAGACATGAAGATAGTTGGTGTGACCAAAGAAGATGCAGCAGATAGGGTTAGATGGAAGAAACTGACTTGCAATGGCGAACCATGAAAGGAAATGGCGAAAGGAGAAGAAGATCATTCCATCACCATAAAGTCAGATTGAGGTCACTGAAATTCTGTTTTTCATCTAAATGGAAGAACCAGCAGACAAAGGCGGATATTGTCTTCCTGTGTAATGATTTTTGTTGTTTTTGGGTTCAGTCTACTAAAACTTTGAATCAGTATGTCTTAGCTTGGCTCTCTGGGGACTGCAGCCTTACAGATTTCTGAGTTATATGAGCATGTATCCTTTTTTCTCTTTTTTTTTGGCCTCAATCTTTCTTTTCAATTTGACGTTATTAGATATGTATCATTGTTTTGGTCATAATAAAAAAAACTCTATTGCAACCGAATCTCAATCCTGATTTTACCACGTCAGCAATGTGACAGCTAAATGAAATAATTGCAGCAATTAAACCTGACTTTCTATCAGCAGAAAAAGTCTGACGGATCTATCAAGGCAGGTCTGTGGGCATCTGGCATGCGTTCAGACTGATGTCACTTTTTTTTCTTCTTTTTAGTGTTCTTGTTTGAAGAATTTATTCAAAAACTGATGTTGTTTATTTGCTTGTTTATCAGCCCCGGTGCAGGTTATTTTGCTGATTCTGTGAGGAGTTGCTCTCAATGATGGTGGACTCGTGTCTTTTCTCTATAATCACTCCCTACAGGTTTTTAAGATAGGACCCAGAGGCAGCTGGAAAAGCTCAAATACATCAGACACTTAAAAATAAACTTAAATTAAATTTCACTTGCAGACACTGTGCTAACTTGGGAAGAAGTGCTGAATACAAAGATCAACTATAGGTGGGCGGAAATGAGCTGAAAATCTTATTCTGTGTGCAGGATGAAAAATTTTTAGTCTAGGTAGGGACATTATGCATGTCTTAGAAGCTAAAAAACTAAATGCCTCACAGATGCAGGTTAAAGCTGTTCAAGGTGAGTAAACAGGCAGGAATCTATAACAGACTGATCTCTCAGATTTTCATTCAGTAGATAAAATATTTTTTCATGTGGATTTTGAAACTGCTGCAACAGCAATGCAGGCCAGTTCTGAAAAATACATTTTTTTCTTTTTCTCAAAGGTTTTGACCTTTCATAAACTGAATGATCTTTAACTTATTTGGTTTTAACATTCATCTGTATTTCAGAGTCTTTCTTGGAACATTTTTATTCCCGAATCATCCTCAGCCTCACAGATTTTTTATCCTGATATAGTCTAACATGTCCTTTCTTAGGCTGCAACGTAGCAACAAATATAAAGTGTTACAGAGAACACTGGCATCATTTGCAGTCTTATCAGCAATGGCCGGTTAGCTCAGTTGGTTAGAGCGTGGTGCTAATAACGCCAAGGTCACGGGTTCGATCCCTGTATGGGCCAGTCTCCTTTTGGGAAGGCGTTGGTTGAGTGTTTGTCCGGTTCGAATTCTACTGAGCTCTCTAGGTGTCCTTGGAGCAGGCACTTAATGGCCTAGTTGCTCCCACAGCAGCCAGCCGTCATGGCTGCCTGCTGCGGTGCAATAAAGCACAGAAATTTTCCTAGAGGATCAATATAGTACAGTAACATTAAAAATTGCAAATGTTCTGATGATAATCTGAACTGTGGCCTGGTATCCAAAAGCACTCAGTCCTGCAGCGCAGTGAGAGGAACCTGTTACTTCGGGTCGGCTTTTGGGTCATCACAACATCATGTAGAGGGTGACAGGAGTTATTCAGGATACCCTGCATTAGAGCCCTCATCCTCCTCTCCAAAACAGCTCCCACAGAGTCCACATTTCTCCCCACCACAGATGCACATTTCCTTATCAGTCTTTCCAGCCTATTGTTGTCCCTTGCGGTCAAGCTGCCTCCTCAGCAGACGACCGCAAAGAAAACTGCAGTTGCAATGACAGACTGATAAAAGATGTTCAGCATGTCCCCACACACATCAAAAGTCTCAAGACTTGTCAGGATTCCGCTTGATTGTGGAATTTTGTTGATCTGAAACCCCCTGAGTAGAATTCAGAGAATTTACACATATGATGGACCACTTGTGAACTTGTATACAGTAAGTATCCAACATCAATCCAAATGAGAATTTGGACATGTTCACAAACACTGAGACTCTTCAGAAGAAGCAAAATGAGTTTCTTCAGACTGCACCTGCAGAAACACTGTGGTCCTTGGAAGGGCACAAAGGCTCCTCTGTACACCTCCCTTTTGCCTGAGCTCAAGTGGAGCAACAGAGAGAAGGAAAATAGATGAGCTGGTGAAGAGGATCAGCTCGGTCCCAGCCGCGATTTATTAGTTATAGTAGATAAATGAAAGATGTTGTAACGCTATTGTAACACATGGCTGTTCCTCCTACGCAGGGCAACAATGAGCAAAGCTCCGTCCGTAGTTTCTCTTACAGCAAAGAAAACGAAACGGCAGGTTTTTTCTTAATAAAACATGTTTTGAAATAAATTCATTGTGACTTTTCAGTGATGTTGAAAATGTGTGACCAAAATAAAAGTTCATTAATCACTGGAAGAAAGAAAAGCAATAATACTTTTAAAAAAAGCAAGGTAATTACACAGCATGCAAACTTTATTACATTTTTATTGAAAAGAATAACCACAACAAGACCATTTAGAAAACAATCATTTAAATGATTTAATTAGAGGAATTTAGATTTAGTGCTGAATGTTAATAACTTACAGATAATTTTTTTCCCCGCATTATCACATCTACGAGCTAATTGCTTTTACTGTGTTGTTTATAAACATTATTATGCAGACGTTTTTGTTTAGGATTTCTGGTTAATCAGATGAAAACTAATTACTAACATGGTGTACTAAAGCAGAACAGTAGATATACTTTATTTTTTCCAGTTAGTGACATGCTTCATCTGTCAGAGGCAGTGGATTGAGTTTGAAGAATGACTCTATTATCAGCCTCTGTTTAAACAGCGTCCTGCACGTCTGTAAGCATGGACGTATGTATGCATGTATGTTAGAATATGTATGTGTATGCATGCTTATTTGTAACCATTTATGTATGAATATGTTTACATGTGTGCAGTTGTGTGTGCACGGTGTACAGTATTTGTATGTAAAAGTGTATCTTTGTGAATTTGTATGGATGTATTAAAATATATACCGTTTGTATGTGTGTGTGTATGGTCTAGTGCAGGAATGGGCAAACTACGGCCCACGGGCCACATGCGGTCCGTTAAACGTTTTAATCTGGCCTGACGAACTTGAAAAAATTAGATAAATAAACCTTGTTAGTTTTATTTCCCCTGCAATTCTGATGTTTCCTCACTAGATGGCACACTCTGGGTATACTGGCTTTGTTGAGAATGCAACAACACTGTTCCCATTAAAATGTGTGTGTCTTTGTGATGTGCACATTACCAAAATAAGCAGTGCGCACAGATATGGAAAGCCATCGAACCCAACACACACACGTAAACAAACGTGTTAGATTTTAAAACGAGCAAAATGTTACATCAAACGCTAAGATTTCAATCCCAGCGCCATTAATGCCCTTTTTTAAGTGCTATCGCACCAGATTTCAGATCAAGCACTAGATTTGAAATCTAACGCACTTAATGTAACATTTAGCGAGATTGTTCAAAATCTAGCGTGTCATTCTATTGGTCTAATCTAGCGGTTACCAAAGCAGTGGCCATCGAACCAAAAAGTTTGCCCACCCGTGGTCTAGTGTATAGTGTGCATCTATGTATTCACGTCCACACGACAGTATATATGCATACAGTATGTAATTACCGTATTATTCCAAGTAGAAGCACATTTTCTTATAGAAGCACACACCTATTTTTTTCTGAAACTTGAATACAGCAAAACTCAGTCCAACTAAAATAAGTCTTCCATATGCAACTTTAGCTCAAGTCTGAGATGTCTTTTTAAATAGCTCTAATTAGCGCTATTGTGCATGTGCAGCTTGTATTGGTACCGGTGCTGTGCTGGGAGAAATTTTTTGGTCCAGCAGATTTTTTTTTGCAAATAGCTTATTCATAGACGTGCATCAGTGTGACCACGCATGCGCGAGTATGGGGAATAATACGGTATTTGTGTTTGTGATGGTATCTATTTGCAAAACTATTTTTGGAATAATACCTTCTTCTTCTTCTTTCGGCATTTCCCTTCAGGGGTCACCACAGCAAGTCAGTTTCTTCCATCTAACCCTATCTGCTGCATCCTCTTCGGTCACACCAACTACATATATTTATGTCTTCATTCACTGCATCCATGAACCTCCTCTTAGGCCTTCCTCTAGTCCTCTTTCCTGGTGGTTCCAAATCCAGCATCCTTCTTCCAATGTACTCTCTCTCCTCTGTACATGTCCGAACCATCTCAGTCTTGCCTTTCGAACTTTATCCCCAAAAATTTTGTTCCGTTCCGTCATCTTCCGCTTGTTCTGGGGTCGGGTCACGGGGGCAACAGCCTCAAATGGGTAGCCCAGGCCTCTCTCTCCCCGGCTGCATCCTCCAGCTCACCCGGCAGGATCCCAAGTCGTTCCCCGACCAGCTGTGAGACATAGTCTCTCCAGCGGGTCTGGGGTCTGCCCATTGGTCTCCTCCCAGTGGACGTGCCCAAAACACCTCGCCCGCGAGGCGCTCGCGAGGCATTTTGACCAGATGCCTGAACCACCCCATCTGGCTCCTCTCGACCTGAAGGAGGAGCGGATCGACACCGAGCTCCTCCCAGATGGTAGAGCTCCTCACCCGATCTCTGAGTGAGAGCTCAGCCACCCTGCGGAGGAAGCTCATTTTGGCCGCTTGTACCCGCAATCCCATTCTTTCGGTCACCACCCACAGCTGGTGACCATAAGTGAGGGTTGGAACGTAGATCAACTTGTAAATCGAGAGCTTTGCTTTTCGGCTCAGCTCTCTGTTCACCACGACGGACCGATGCAGCGTCCTAGTTATTGCTGACGCCGCACCGATCCACCTGTCAATCTCCCGGTTCATCCTCCCCCACTCGTGAACAAGACCCCGAGATACTTAAACTCCTCCACTTCGGGCAGGATGCAAACTTATTACAAAATTTTGTAATAATACCAATTCACATATGTAAGTGTGTAAGCATGCACATCATAAACATATCTATGTTTTTTTTAAAGTAGAGTGTGTTTGAGTAAATGTCTAATTATAAATAAACAAGTGTATGATTTAATTAAATATGCTTGGTTCCCCAAAAAGACCAATTTAAATTTGATGAATAGATTTCTAAACACTCTTTTCAGACGTCCTTCCTCCATCATAAAAACACAATTCTCTTTTCCCGTCTCTGCAACAAATGCCCTCTCTCTCTTTCTGTAAATATCTCCTCGTCCCTCGGCTCTGATGCTGTTCCTGTAAATCCTTTTTGGTATTCAACACTTGATTCCCCAGTTTGTCTTTGTGAAAGCTTAAGTTCCTCTCTCCACTCCACTGGCCAGTCTCTTTGCATAAGGGAGGCATAGTGTATGTTTTCATCTGGAGGCAGCACAAATGAAGTCCTATCTGGCACAACCACGCTTGCAGAGCTAAGCAAAGAAGGAAGAGTGTGTTTTAAAAAGAGGAGAAAACCATACGCTAGAGTGTAAGAGTGGTGTAAATGTGAAATTGTGTAATAAAATAACTGCGATTACAATATTTTACTAGACTTGTTGTTAAATAGCTGAAGGCTTTACATTGTTTACAGATTCAAGCCGAACCGATGAGAAAAATCAACTTGGTACTTAAAATAATGATTTTCAGTTTCCCTCTCTGGTACCAATTTGCAGGATAAAGATGAAGCTGGATATTTGAGGGTATTTCATCTGGTTTAAACTGGCATAAAAAGCCCTGAACTGAGGATTGGATATTTTACGTATTCTGTTGCAGCAGCCTCTGAATAGAAACTGCAGCAGGAAAGTGGGAAACTTTTCACACTTAAAAAGTCATCATGAAGCTATTTGCGATGCAATTTCTGTTAAATAAAGATGTAAAGTTCACTGAATGTACAAGGATGGTGCTTTTAAATCTCAGAGGTAAAAATATCACACAGATTTGTCCTTGCGTGCTGGAAAATTCATCTATGCAGAATTTGGATGGTTTAAGAAAGTAATGGAGAGGAAGAGAGGCTTCTGAATGGAATTGAAAAGAAACTGGTTCATCAGGAAGCATCAGTCAAAGAACAAAACCATGGAATTAATGAATAAAAGCTGCTGACTTTAATTTTGAATTGATTTTTTTATTTTAAACCAAATTTTGATTACAAATACCAAGCATTCAATCAATGCATAATGAGGAATCAAAGTCTGATGGTGTTCGGATAGGCTCTGCCAGATGATGTAGAAAGGTTGCCAAAGTTGCTAAAAAGTTTTTCAGCAGTTGAGTTGTTCATCGCAATTTTTTTCATTCCATCGTCTTTCGCTTAACCAGGGCTAAGTCACAAGGGCAACAGCCTCAGAAAGGAACTTTGGGCTTCTCTCACCCAGCTGCATCTCCCAACTCACCCAGGGGATCCCAAGGTGTTCCCCAGCCAGCTGTGGTAGATGGTCTGTCCAGCCGGTCCAGGGCCTACCTTTGGGTCTCCTCCCGTCAGATGTGCCTCCTAACCAGATGCCCGGACCACCCCATTGGAATTTTCTTGACCAGGATGAGCAATGGTTGTACTTCGGTCTCCTCCCGGATGGCAGAGCTCCTCGCTCTATCTCTGAGTGAAAGCCCAGCCACCCTGAGGAGGAATCTCATTTTGATCGCTTGCATCCACAATCTTGTTCTTTTGGTCACCATCCACAGCTGGTGACCATAGATGAGGGTAGGAACGTAGATCGACTTGTAAATCAAGAGCTTTGCCTTTTTGGCTCAGGTCTTTCTTTACCATGACAGATCAATGCAGCATCCTGATTATATTACTGTTATATTCTTATTTTGGTAAATTTACATAAAACGACGCTAATTCTTGAGGGGAGAGAGGAAACATGAGAAGAGCACGTTCACTAAATCATTTCCTGCTTACGTCAGAATGTTGGCATGACGGAGGAAAGAAGGTGTGTCAAAGAACGAAGTGGTGGGGGAGAATTTGCAAATTAGTCAAATATGCATGAATGAAATAAAAGAAAATATTTCTGCTATGTTTTTAAGTTAGAATAATGTTCATATTTGGTAAAAATCTCTAAAAATGTTCATATAATTTTGCATAAAATAGCCTCTTGTAGGCCTTAAATCTTTTGGGGTTAATTCAAGAGTCTTGCAAAAACATTTAAGAATGGGTAAATTGGTGATTTTTCTCGACTTTGTTAACACTGGCGTGGATCTCTAAATTTGTTCAAAATTTGATTGGGATTTCCCAGCCAATGGTCCCAGACACCTTCTAGCAGAAAGCAAACACTCTAACTGAAAAACATTAATTAGTTTTATCTGGTTGCAACTGGCAGACCAGTGTGAAACAGTCATGATGGGAATCAGCATCACCCATCCAGGACATTGCTCCTTCACTGGAATTAGTTTCAATCTAGACGAGAACACAAGAGTGAAGATGAGTGAGTCTCTTGAGCATATGTTGCAGTCCTAGCATCCTCCTGTTTGAGATAACCCTAAATCTGGTTTGACCTCTCTCTTTTTTAGACTCTCCAAGACCTTGAAAGGAAAAATTGGGGTCTTTTGAAAGCACCTCTGAATAGAATCAAAATAGGAAGTATAAAAGTTTGGTGGAATAGATTTTGTCACTTCACGTGTTCTAAGGTAGACTAAGCTTCTATTTACCCACACGTGTGCAGTATCTTCCAGGTAGGTGTCTCAGGTCTCTCAGGTGAAACTGAGACAGATTTTTGCTTTTCAGCCGGCCTTCGCCCATTGGGGTTAAATTTAATGGGTGACATCATGACGACATCCGATTTTGTTGTTCTCACACTCTTGTACTGCAATGTAGTAAATAAAAAGCAACAACAACTGCATAGATAAACAGGACATGTAATCTGAAGTCATTCCTCCTGGTCTCATCGTGCTGAGTTACCGCTCAGTGTTCGTCATTAATACTGCACCCCTGCTCCTCACCACGCACTACCGCTATTCATTCTGGATCCAGGTTGGCTTCGCAGCCACCACAACAAGTCATTTTATCCTGCAAACTAAATTTTCTGCACCTCATTAATGTGCTAAGTTGTTCCGTTGCTTGTGTGACACCACTAGCATTGAGAAGTGATCCTCGTCCTCCGTCACACACTCTGTAATCAGGCATGAGTCTCTACGTACGCCCACCCTGCTGTTCTAACAAACATAACATTACCTTCTCTAATGTGAACAGTACTTCACAGAGCTCAGAGGGGGATGAGCGAGGCTTTGATTGGTTTTAAATGACCATCAGGAGAACAAAGGCGTCCAGAAACCGGCAATTTTCTTTTGTTTATGTGCAGTAACAACCGACATTGTAACTCTGTGTTGTTCCACAAGTGGTTAGAGCGAAATGTGAAAGAACTTAATATCCCCTGAAGTCTAAATGTTGCATGATGCACGATCTGCTGTGGTGTAGACGATGAAACATTAATGGTGTAGCTGAACAACAATCTAAGAGAGTATACCAATGGGTTCGATTTACAGCAGCATGTCCTGAATGTCGGACACTCTGAAGCATGTAAGCACCACGGGAGGATTTCTCCAGACATGGAGGTTGATTATTTTTACCTCTGACCTATTTTTAATTATAAAACTTCTTAGACCTTACAGAAGAAAGAAGATGTAAAACTGTGCTTGAGATCAATTCTTAACAAAAAAAAAAAGACAATATCAAACATATTGAGACGGTAAAAAATTTGTTGAAAGTTAAAGAAGTCTGAACCAGAAAGGGAAGTATTGCAAACTGAGTCTGTTACCCCAGAAACCGTGGTAAAAACCTCCTCACTAGCACATCCACTATAAAGAAATACAGTTTGTGCTCATCTTCACCTGAAGAAACTGTCAGATATGTGTTACCATGGCAACGCAGTTCCAGAGGCCTCAGTATTGAATTAGTGCACAACATGAAAACAACTCCAATCTGGAACAGATAAGCTATAATTTCCAGATCAATTGCTCATTACAGCTCGCTATACCAGTGTCCAATATAAACCGGCCGATCAACCTTCTTTTATGTTTCTAATAGTGTAAGCACTAAAAAAAACATGTATGGTAAATGCTCACTCAAAATTGGGGGGGAAAGTTTATTGGATTTGTAAAAAGAAAAGTTCAGATAAAAATAAAATGTTACACCTTTTAGAAAAAATGCTTCCATATCTTTGCAATTCGGTCACGACAAAATGTTTTTAAAAAACAGGGTTTGGTCTGTGTTACAGTTTTGGTGTCCTGATTTTGAACATTGGCTTTAGTACAATTTATTTTGGTCCGAGTTCCTATTTTTTCACTTGAAAACTGAGGTGATTCAATCAACCATTGCAGCCACGTGAAGCATCCGAATCCAAGCTGAAATGCACCAAATCAACCATGTTTTCCTCAATGCCACAGTGAAATATGAGGATGTGTGCATGTGCATCTGAAATCCCAAGCACACAGGCCAACACGGGTCAGTACATCAGGTCCAGCATATTTCAGGAGGGAGAATTTTACCCAGTGCAGCTGGACCTGGAAAAAGGATGCGGGTCAGATGTGTCTGAGTCTAATCAGGCCAGAAAAGGTCTTGTTGCTGCTGTGGGTTGAAGGTCTGTGCATCAGTATGCCTGAGAGGTTGTGAATAGACTCAGGTGTTCATCCCTGACCATGGGATGAGGGAAAATCATCCCATAGTGAAACTCACATGTTCCTTCATTTCATTTAATCTTTTCATGTATAGATAATAAAATCTGCTTGGAAGCACATGATGACTCACTGATATCCACTGAAGTGGATAATGTGCTGAGACTATGTCTTCATTTATGCTGGGGACTGTAAAGCATGTCAGCCTCAGTGACCAGGTCACCGGTTCATTTTTGAACACATGCTTTTATATCCCTCTATATCTTCTCACTTTATATTAATGACTGTCTTCTTCCTGTTACGGGTGTCAGCTTTCTGAAAGGTGTGTAAGCCGTACAGATGCATCACAGTCTGTTATGATCTGATATGAATTCAATTCAATTTTTTTCAATTCAATTTTATTTGTATAGCTCAAAATCACAGAATTTCCGTCTCAATGGGCTTCACAAGAAAAAGAGGAATGTATTAATACAAATATACAGCAAGAAACATAACTAACAAAGGCTAATCCGTGTAGTCCCTCATTCGTCCAGGAGTGATCCATAGTAGAAAAAGTTTCAAAAAAGTCTTCTGGACAGTTTAATTCTTAAATGAGACGTTTCGACTTCCATCTGGAAATCATTTTCAATCTGAATGAAATGGACAGAAAACTGGATCTATTTATACTAACCTGAGTAAAAGGTAAAAAAAAAAATAGTAAGGACGGGCTCGACCAATGAGCCTATGTTACCTAAGATGGCCGTGAATGGCTCCTATTGTAGCCACAGACCAGTAAACGACCCTATTATAAAAATGCTAAAAGCCTAGTGAATAGAAATACCTGCTAACGAGAGGCGAGAAACTGGGTCACGAGGTGTCATCTTTAGTCCATGGCTTCAAAAGGCTGCTATAAATACCTGGCAAAATGTATCTAACACCTCCACTCCGATTCAGTGAGGGACTCTCTTTCATCACAAAGATGGCTTCTTTCACCCCTCTTTCAAACCAACCTTTCTCTCTACTTAGAATCTTCACCTTACTGTCCTCAAAAGTGTGTTTGGTGGATTTAAGATGCAGATGTACAGCAGACTGTGGACCACTAGAGGCTTCTCTTCTGTGTTGGTAAAGTCTTTTGTGGAGTGGCTGCTTCGTTTCACCAATGTAGTGTTCTTTGCAGCTACCTTCACTGCACCGGATCGAATAAACTACATTGCTTTGTTTTTCTGTCGGCATCTTGTCTTTGGGATGTACTAGTTTCTGCCGTAATGTGTTCTGCCGTAATAATGGCTAACTGAAAAAGACTATTTTTGAGCACATTTATGCCCTTAGACTCTCCTTCTCGGTGAGGAAAAACTCCTAAAAAACCCATGGGGAAAAAATAAGAAACCTCAAGGGGATCCACATCAAAGAAAGATCCCTCCCCCGGGACGAGCAACAAATGTGTCAAAGATTATTGTTTAAATATTAGCTTATTCTAATCTACAGCTAAATATTTAAAGAAGTCAATAGATGTTCTTCATTCTGATGAAAACACGGGGGACTCCTCAGCCCAGCGATGCCCTGGACGGGGATGAGTAGATGGAATTCATCCATCTACTCACTATTCACCCAAATGAATGCAGATTTGGGATCGGTGCGAGCTCACACACTGAGATCATGTGTAGTTTTTGGGACACAAAAAATTATGTCTGTGTTTTCAGAGCTCTCTGCTCCGTCAAGGTACCTGATTCTGTGACATCGGTCACAGCACAGCAAAGCACTGTCCTAGTTTTTGTGATAAGACATGGTGAGGTGTTGGTGACAAGCAGGTGGTCTGTTTAGGTGTGGCTGGCTTCTCCTGTTAGTTACGATCAACTCCTGCAACTCTAATCTGAAATAAGTGAGGAAAATAAAGATACGGATGCTGGAGAAATTGTGAATGTATATAAACTTGTGTACGAAGACAAGCGTGCACATAGTATACGATGTGTGTAGGTGGATGTCAAGAGAGGTGATCCGACTGAAATAGTTTTTTTTCCCCATTTCAATTACCCTTTTATTTAAAATAAAAAAAAAACTCCTATCAACAAAACAATTTTCCTTTTAAATCTTTGAGAGAAAAACATTTTTATCTTTCATTCGATGTCCTTAAGAGCAATTAACTGTCAATTGGATTCATCATGGAAGACAGTGTTTTTGATGAGGAGACGTTGAAGTGGAAAAGAAAATTGTCTAGTTTTAAATAAATATAATTTTATTTTTGTCAAAAAAATAGTTTCATCAAATTTTTATTCAAGTTGAAGGAAATGGTAATTATAAGTCTGGCTTTTAAAGATTCGGAGATGAAAAGGGGTTTGTTTAATGGCACAGACAGACAGAGACAGACAGACAGACAGACAGACAGACAGACAGACAGACAGACAGACAGACAGACAGACAGACAGACAGATAGATAGATAGATAGATAGATAGATAGATAGACTGAGGGACGGACGGACGGATGGACAGAGAGACAGATACACAGACAGTTAGGCAGATAGATCAATCATAGATAGATCGATCATAGATAGATCGATCATAGATAGATCGATCATAGATCGATCGATCATAGATAATCGATCATAGATAGCTTGATCATAGATAAATCGATCATAGATAGCTTGATCATAGATAAATCGATCATAGATAGATTGATCATGGATAAATCGATCATAGATAGATTGATCATGGATAAATCGATCATCGATAAATAGATCGATCATCGGTAGATAGATCGATCGATCATACTGTTGATAGATAGATAGATCAATCATAGAGAGATAGATTGATCATTGATAGATCAATCGATCATACTGTAGATAGATAGAGAGATCAATCGATCATACTGTAGATAGATAGATCAATCATAGAGAGATAGATCGATCATAGATAGATTGATCATAGATAGAGAATCAATCATACTGTAGATAGATAGATAGATCAATCGATCATACTGTAGATAGTTAGATAGATCAATTGATCATACTGTAGATAAATCGATCATAGATAGATTGATCATAGATAGAGAATCAATCATACTGTAGATAGTTAGATAGATCAATTGATCATACTGTAGATAAATCGATCATAGATAGATTGATCATAGATAGAGAGATCGATCATACTGTAGATAGATCAATACACATTGTAGATAGATAGCTAGAAAGATAGATCAATCATAGAGAGATTGATCATAGATAGATAGTTGATAGATAGATTAACAGATCGATCACAGATAGATAGACAAATAGATAGATAGATCATAGATAGACAGATCAATCATAAATAGATAGATGATCTATAGATAATAGATCATAGATAGATAGACAAATAGATAGATAGTTGGTTCAGTTTCAAGCACAGTGTAAAGCTCTTGTAGAACCCACAGTGAAATATTTATTTCAGGCAGCTAGAGCTCGAATGGTAAAGCAGTGCGGTTGACAATTGATGGATGGATCCTCAACTTCTTCAGGTCAAATTACGGAGACAAATTCTCCAATTTCCTCACACGTTCTTTACCTGTCATGCTCTTGCAAAAATGTGCACAGTTAAATCATGAAGGTTTCATAACTAATAGTCACACTTGTCTTTTTTTCAGTGGTTTAAACTTTTAACAAGCAGATTTTATTAAAAGTGATTAAGGAAAGTATTTACTTTTAAAGCTGTGTTTTATTTATCGGTGTAAATCGAACCCTTTCCAGGACATGTGGTTGTATGTAATCACTTGATTGAAGACATAGAAAAACCTCTCCATGGTGCTTTGAATTGACTCAGGCAGACTTTAATAAAAGTGAGAATTCACTTTTCTTTGTAAACAGTTACTGAGTAACAGTTCTTCTTCTTCTTTCGGCATTTCCCTTCAGGGGTCACCACAGCAAGTCAGTTTCTTCCATTTAACCCTATCTGCTGCATCTTCTTTGGTCACACCAACTATCTTCATGTGTTCCTTCACTGTGTCCATGAACCTCCTCTTTGGTCTTCCTCTAGGCCACTTTCCTGGTGGTTCCAAATTCAGCATCCTACTTCCTATGTACTCTCTCTCTCCTCTGCACATGTCCAAACCATCTCAGTCTGGCCTCTCTGACTTTATCCCCAAAACCTCTAACATGTGCTGTTCCCCTGATGTACTAATTTCTAATCCTGTCCATCCTGGTCACTCCCAGAGAGATCCTCAGCATCTTCATCTCTGCTACCTCCATCTCTGTCTTCTGTCTTTTTCCCAGTGCTACTGTTCTAGACCAAACAGCATGGCCGGTCTCACCAAGGTTTTGCACACTTTCCCTTTCATTCTAGCCGAAACTCTTCTGTCGCACATCACACCTGATACTTTCCTCCACCCGTTCCAGCCTGCCTGAACACACTTCTTCACCTCTTTTCCACACTCTCCATTGCTATGAGTAACAGCTAAAGTTTAGAAAAGTTAATCTTGCATGTATAGGTACTTTTACTTTGTTGGGACGTAACTCAGTCAGAGAAACTTAATATAGCTCTTGAATAACATAAATAAATACTTGTAATAAAAATACGTAAAACTCAATAATAAAAACTCATTTATACTTCAGTTAAAAATACAGGATATTGTTTTTCGTAGAAATGAATGAAATCATTTAGGATCCTACACAGTCCGTGTTGCTTTGTGGGTTTTGGGTGTCACTTGCATCATTAGCAATGCGTGAAAGCATATTTGGGTGTGAACTGTTGAAGGTCACCTGCTAATTACTCACAACTCGTCTCCAGAAGGGCTGTGGGCAGGAAAAGCAGCCAATCACATACCCGGATGTAAAATCTCAACATGAACATTCCTGTTCAGGGTTATTGGCCTTCAGATTGGGGTTATGACAGAACAGCAGTCATCCTCACTGATCCCTCTTTCCTCAGACTTTGCTTTAAATGCCCAATCAGTTTACAGACTGTAACATTCACATCCAAAAGGATTTGTTACGGCAAGAGTGTCTCTTGGAGCAGCAGTTTCTGTTGCTGTATGGGATGTCCTATACAGCAAAAAATGTAGCTGAGCTTAAATCTCACACTATATGATGGAAGGGGTAATGTTGGACAATTTTTTAGGTCACTTTCTCAGACTGCATCAAAAGAAAATGGCATTCAATGGCACATAATATAAATTTTATGTTTTCTGAAAATTTCTTAAAACCTTGAGCATTCGATTGGTACATCCACAAATTAATTATGCTGTACAGTCTCAGTAGTTTTAAGATCCAAACATAATTGTCTCAGAGGTGATTGTGTATTCAGGAGTGAAACAATTCATAATTGAAAATAAAAGGAACAAGGTGCATTTTTCCATTTTTGTTTGCTGCATTTTATTTTCCCTCTGCTTCTGTTCTCGTAGCATGTTCAGAGCTGCAGAGAAAGAGAGGGAGGGGCAGAGGGAGTAAGGCCCTGTCATCGCATTGCATTCACCTCAATAGCCAAGAGAATAGAGGTCAGGGAGGTGCGTGAGGAGCGAATTCCCCTGTGCAGGGACTTAAAGAAAGGCAAGACTGCAGCAGGAGATGCTGCGTATGTGTGTGTGTGCAGGGGAATATGTCTGCAAGTAAAGCAGATTAATGTAAGCTAAGCTTTCTGCACATCACTCATGCTGCCCACTCTTTGTGCGGGGATATTGCTTTCTCCAACACACACCCACTGTGCACCTCAGCACTTTTCTCATTGGCCACCCTTTCTGGACCATACATCAACCCCACGTAGAGGTATCCCCCTAAACCCCACAAGTTATGGAACTGACACACGCACATCCACGTAGAGACGCACACGCCCGCCACTATCCATCATCCAGCAATGGAACAATCCCAGAAAGCCTAACTTACAGCTTGAGATACCGATGACAGTAACCCACACACACCTAAACGCACACTGCTTGGTCGTAACAATACATCAGCTAAGCTAGCACCACCTCTGAGCTCCACCACCGCTGAAGATTTACAGCTATTGCCTGCATTTCAGAGGAGTCCTCCATATTGCTGCTACTCTGCGATAGCATGTTTGTGTTCATCACGGCTGATGGCTGGTCTCTGAGAGAACCCCTCTGTACAGCAGTTACTTGTAGTAGAATGCTTAGTTTATCATTGCTAGTACCAAATATTTTAGTTTCTCTCTATAGCCAAAAGCAGATAGTCAATTGTAGCGTTTTTTTGTCATTGCTTCTAGCAAACATTTTATAGCAACTCTCTATAGCCTGTAGCAGCTACTCAGTAAAAACATTTTTCTGCTTATCATTGCTACAAGCAACATTTTTAAAGGATACACCATATAGCGGTTACACAAATCTATCACGTTTATGTGTGTGTGTGTTTGGTATCTGCTTGTAATTTCAGATGTAAAACTTTGTTCTGAGACAGGGACGCACTTTCTCAGGTTCATAAAGGCTGCAGTCCCTTGACCCTTTTCACGGTGCTTGAATTGAATCTTTCTCTTCACTGTCAAGGCTTATTTCACTCTGCCTGCCATGGGATGTGAGAGTTATTACTGCAAAGCTGCTCAGAGAGGCCTGACAGGAGGGTGGTGAGGGGTCCAGAAGAAGCTCTATATGATGCCCATCAGTAGTAAGAACACTTTTCCCAATGCAACATTGCCCTGTTCGCCATCAGTGATGAGCAATACTTTTTGGTCAAAGGTGGTTTTGATGTTTCTGAATGTGAAAATAGTTTTTCTTTGAGCAGTTTATTTCACAGTCATGTAAAAAGAATCGTCAGCTGTATCCTTATCTTTCCTGCAGCACATGTGGGAGTTAGACATTTTTTTTCTGATGTAACCAAACTCATAAAAATCAAAAGCTTTGCCAGTTTCTGACCCATGTTTTAGAAGAAAAGACGATGTCAGTGTACGCCAAAAACGCAGAAAATCTTGGACTGAAATGCTTGTGTGAAAAAGGATACCTCGCTGTCACCTCATCAGTGTTTGTAACAGTGATATCAGCGTGGCATTTAGAGTCTCAGTCACACTTGATGCTAAATTGAAAGTTACTTTTCCCTAAGTGTTACTTTTATGCGAGAATAGTTCCACTTGGTGGGAGAGGATAAAGACAAAATTACCCTGTACGAGCAAAAGTAGAAGAAATGTGAATAATCCATTGGATTTAGGAAATATACAGTGAAGCTATCCAAAGGTATAAGCCCGGTGCCTGAAGAGCTTTCTGCCTGCATGGGAGCCAAGACTGGCAGAAAAATTCTCAATGATCTGCATCAATTTAGGTTAAATAACGAAAATCACCTGAAAGAGCCTCATGATCGCATGATTCATTGAATTGGCCACTCTCAGTTTACCTAACTCTAAGTATGCACTTGTTTTTGGCCCGTATATCGCATCTCCTCTGTTTCCTTCTTTTTCTGAGTCATCGGTGAATCAGATAATACCGAGTTGTTTGGAGAAGCTGCTGTGTTCCCAGATTTACTGGACAAATACCGAGTTGGTGCGGTGGTGTCTCTGTCAGTTTAACATATCCAACCTTTCAGGGCTTCCAGTTTCAGCTGCATCCAAGGTGCTCCTGCAAAGTTGTCTACGGCACAATACTGTGATGGTGCTATTCCTCTTCCTCCCAATAAGAACAACACTGTTCTACCCAAGTTTTCTTCTTTTTTGGTCTAGACATGACCGCAGACTTGAAGGTCACATAGGTTTGTGTTTGTCGTCATGTTTTTGCCAATGAAACTAAACACAGAAACAATTTAAACCAGAGTAATTGGCATACACGCAGCAGAATAATTCCTTCTCTTTGTTCCCCATAACGTTGCAGTTTCAGCCTGCAGGAAGCAACTAAAAGATTCTGCTTTGTTCTTTTTTTTTTTAGTGTTACACGTTGTCTAAAAACACCGACCAACATGCAAAGGGTAATTTAACATATAGCTTTGCTTCAGAAATATTTTTTTGCAAGTCCAGATCCTCTCTCTCTCTCCACCTGTAACTGTTTATTTAAGATAAACGTTAAAACAGCAGGTAACTTTCTCTTCATCACCAGGTGGTCTGTTTCACCATGTGAGAAAGTGAACTAGAGCCAGTTTTCACAGTGCTTTCATCATTTGTTTTCACTGTGACCATGGACGTAAGACCGTTGGTCATGATCATTGGTATTAGCAATAAAGGTTATGATGTTTTAGAAGATAAAGAGGAAACAAGACAGTTTGTAATGCAGTAAAAATCCCTGAACTAGAACTTCATTGACCATAAAAATCACTTGGATGCTAATAAGTCTTAACTGAGACATTGATTTGAACTGATGAGCCACACAAACTGGTAATCGGAGATTCCAGAGTGTAAATAGAGAGATTGACAAGGCAAGAAGAAGTCAACCTTTATTATTTCACAGATGGACCATAAAATCTCTCTTTGGAACCCATTTCTCTTTGGTTTGTTTTGTCTCAAAGGTTGTTTGTGGCTTCCATTTAATTGTGTGCACAGAGATGGAACCAAAGTAAGGACCACCTTGACGGAGTGCTAATTTGTTCAATGCTAATATAGAAATAACGTAATGGTAGGATTTAAAAACCAATAAATATCTAGTACGCTGGTTTCCTGTGGACAGATGTCTCAATGCTCAACTCAATAGAAACATTTCAAATAAACTCACTCCCTGCCAGTGCATCTATATTACTGTTTGTAAGCAGTTTCACCCACAGATTTTCTTAATCCTTCTCATTCTGTATGCACCCACACACACATCCATGCAAAACACAGCGAACCATCTGCAGGGGGTAAGAAGAAGCTGTTTTGAATGTTAGGTATTTATTGGTGGTTTATACCAGCTCACATGATGAGGAGAATGGTGATAAAAGGCTGCTGCCTCATGAACAATAATAATACATCCAAACAGACTTCTCTGGGTGGCCTAAAAGAGTTGTGGTTCTTGATCAATAAAGGAGCCTTCTTAAAATTCAGAACCCAACCCATAATGTGAGTCGTGAAGTCAATATATGATGGATGGTGCAGACTTATTTTGCTGCAAGTATTTTACCTGCAGTGCTGGCATATACCGTGAGTGTATGTATGTGTTTGTGTATATTTGATGGTGGTTGTGATGGTGGGAATTCACATCAGGGCCCAAAGCTGCAGAAGTGTTAAAGGAAATTGGGTTCAAGTCAAAAAGTAAAGTGGAAAATTGAAGTCCTGGGAAACTGAAGCAACGATGATATTTATTCACTCTGAATGAAGATATAAATTTAAAATTTTACTAAAACACTAGAAACTAGTTTTTGCACCAATCGGTTGGGTTGTAAGCAATGTTCCCTCTAAGTTGCGCGCCTGCGCAATTGCGCACTGCTCGCAGATTAATAGCGCACAAGAAAACCTATGCAGCGCACAAAATAAAACTCAATTTAAACCAAAGATGGGAAAATGAGACAAAACTCCGCAGCATATCTCTTTCTTCTTTCTTTCTGAAACAAATAGCTTCAAAGCGCTGCTTCGGAGTTTGGCTCGTCACGACAGGTGACGTCACAAAAGAGTACAAGTTTTAGCTCCGCCCCCTTTTGCTCAGGGAGCTTGTGTATTTGCTCAGACACATAAAAAATTAGAGGGAACATTGGTTGTAAGTCCTTTGTTTAGCTTGAAATAGCTAAAAAATATCTATCTATTTATCTATCTATCTATCTATCTATCTAGCCATCTATCTATCTGTCCGTCCATCCATATATATGTGTGTGTGTGTGTGTGTGTTTATCTTGTTTAATATACAGTACATAAATATATATTGTGTTAGATTTAATTTAAAACAAACTGCATATATTTGTTCTCCATTTGCTGCTCAAAACCTGACTTAATCACATTTGCCAATGCATATCCTGTTCAGGGGTATTAGCGCTTGAGCATGCAGGGTTAGGGATGGGCTGCTCAGTTTGCTGGAGGATGCTATACTTTTACATTTACCGTTAAGCCATGTCTAAGTCCAATTAATGAAAATGTTGCTCCATTTGGCAAAGACTGGAAACACATAACACGATTAACAGCATTAGCATATGCTCAGAAAGACTGTTTACTTCATTTAGACATCCCCCAACTCTTCCCATACACCATCTTCATTCCCATTCCAGTCACTCACAGAAGGTAGCTCATCTAAGATTGGAAACACGGATGTTGGAATCAAAGTTACCAGCTGGAGGTTGGCAAAGTATTTCATATACTTAGTTTCCTTTTCTGGATTTTGTGTTGTAATACATTATTTTGTAAGGGAATATAAATTACACCGTGGTTGTTCTGAACTAACCCAAATTTAGTTAAAAAAGGGTTGTTCCATATTAGCACAAAGTTTTGTTCGTTTTCTTAATGATATGATCAGTTTCCTCAATATTGATGAGAAAGGAACGCAAAGCCTAGAATAACCTGGAATGACTAGGCTGCAGGTTGAAAAGAGGTCACAAAACATCCAAACCAAATCAATAGGAGCAGAATGAAAGCGTAAACCAGAACAATGAGGCAGAAACACAAAGCAGCAAGCAGACAGACAATAAACGAAAAGGGAATTTAGAAAACCACAGAGTATGCATACAGATGGAGAAGCAGATCACATCATATCTCTAATGTCTCACGAAGAATGTTTCTGGGGATTTTCAACAACTAATAAACTCCCACACTAGTTTTACCTTTCGGATTATCAATTACCTTTTGTTATAAAGCCCAAATGAATGCATGCCTCTATGAAGCTGCACAGCAGCATTAAAAATGATTTGACTGAGTTTGTCGTTTTTTGCTTGACAATAATTCTTCCTCCAATTCAGGTAATGTCAAAGCAGTTTCATTTGAAGAATGAGAAGAAAATATATTTTAACAAATGGAGGTGAAACAATATTATTGCTACAATAGTTGGTTTTAAACATAGCTATGCCCTCAGGGCTACGGCAGTGTCATGTCCAGATTTAATCTTAGCCATGCCTCTAATGCAGGGGTGTCCAAATCCGGTCCTCGAGTGCTGGTGTCCTGAAGATTTTCCATATGTTCTTGCATCTACACACCTAATCCAGTTAATTGAGTAATTGTGCAAAATTCTATTGGCTGTTGATTTCACTTTCTGTGCATCAGCTGTATTGAACCAGGAACACATGGAAAACCTTCAGGACACCGGCCCTCGAGGACTGACTTTGGACACCCCTGCTCTAATGCTACAACCTCACCACCATGAAATTTAACTTAAATCCAAGCCACGCCACTGGAGCTACAGCCACTGCTATCATAGTTAGCCACTGCTATCATAGTTAGCTTTAAGCATGGCTTCTCATTCAGTGCTACAGTACCACAACTAGTGATAGCTTTGAATTCAGCCAAACACTATTAGAGCTCGCTAAATAGCTGTTTACAGAGTAATACCTCGGCATCTACAGGAACAGTCAACTTTAGCTCCTTCTTATGCCCATGGAGCAATAATATGTACGCTAATACACTCATTTTCCAAACAAACTACGACCCTCTTGTTTTTTCAGTTAGCTTTAACACCATTCATGCCCTAAAACCTACAGCCACACTGTTTTTATAGCCAGCTTCAAATCCATGCACACCACCAAAGTTGTAGCCTTCCACTATTTTACCTAGTTTAAACCCCAGCCATGCCCATGAGCCTACAACTGTATTTGTGACAGATTGAGTGGAGGAAGAACCCGAAGGAACTGTGCAAGTTCAGAAATTTTATTTTGAGGTAAAGGGTTGGCTGGGGAAGGCTGATGTATAAGCTAGCTGGAGAGGCATACCGGTAAAATTGTACACTGGAAGGCTGCAGAGACTTTGGAAGAAACGCTGACCTGAATATGAGGGGACTTGATGTGGAGAGGCTGTACACAAATGTGACCCACAGAGACAGGTTTGTGATCAGGTAAAGAATGGGTGTGGCTGAAACCGGGGAGAAATGGAGAATATTCTGAGATGGAGAAGATCACAACACTATTGCTTTTGGGTATGACAAGGGTAGCAGAGTCTTAACAGTCTAGTAAGTAATTCTGCATATCGAATGAATGTACCACTTTCCAAGCTTTCATTAGTAAGTTGTTAAATGGTCAAACTTCTACTTTCTTCCACTTTCACCAACTTTAATCCATCTTAAACAAAACCACAGGGAGCCTCCAAACATTCTTTCTTTCAGCCAAGAATACTCTGTACTACAGAAACTCTCTCAGTCTGAAAGCAGGCCTCTTGATGCTGTGAGTTCCCCTTTCACTCTTCCATCCCCAGGCTCCATTCACACCAGAGACAACAAAGCCCTAGTCGGCTGGCCAGAAGCTGCTGACCTGTCTCCTGCTCCTTTTCAACAAACCTGAGCCCAAGAAGTTTTTTTTTATTCAATAGAGAAGTGTGTTTCAAACTGGCTTGGTCAGTTCGCCGGGTCGGGAGAACCAGCCAGTGTCCTTCCACAAAACCACTCACAGGACAAAGGATGTTAGTTTTGTTTCTAAGGAAAATATGACATATCTCACCAGCCTCATGAAACTGTTTAATGCCGCACAAATTCAAAGAAAAATGATGAGAAATATTACGAATCACCTACACGTTTACTTCTTACGCTTTACCACAGCCAAGGAACAAACTGAATATGGTTTTGGTTGTTTGGCTTTTTTTCAAAGAAAGTTGTTGTTTATAAAAAAAAAGCCAATTTGCTTAAAGAGCAAGACTAGAGACTGAATTTCTTTCAACATTTTTATTCTTCGTGCTTATGTTAAAAACAACAAAGGATTTTGTCACCAATTCCCAAACAATTAGTGTGGTTGTTAACCAATGCTCACTTTGTGACATTCCGTTCCGTTCCATCATCTTCCGCTTGTTCCGGGGTCAAGTCGCGGGGGCAACAGCCTCAAACGGGTAGCCCAGGCCTCTCTCCCCTGCATCCTCCAGCTCACCTGGAAGGATCCCAAGTCGTTCCCCGGCCAGCTGTGAGACATAATGTGACATTTTGTGACACTTTGTGACATTATAATAATAATGTATACTTTATTGATCCCTCACCAGGGAAATTTGTGTGCTGCATTACACTGCAGCAGGCTGCCACAACACCACCAATGGTGGGAGAACAGTGGGTAGGTGTCTTTTCCAAGGACCCTAGACATGAACTCAGTGGGAATCAAACCAGCGAACTTCCTGGCCAAGGGCAAACGCTCTACCAATGAGCCACCACCAAATATCTATTGACTATTCCTTTTAAATAGTTAATTTTGGAACGTTTCTAGACGTGGACTAAATAATTATGTTTTGATTCTAACCAATTGCTTCAGTTCAGTCAGGGAGAACCTCTTTCTTTCCTCACTTACAGAAGATGCGATCTTGACTTACCTCATCATAATGTCTCACTTAACAAAAGAATTCTTTTTAAAAAAATAGGTTAACTCGTTATTTTGCGTATGTTGGGACAGGGGTAACTTTTCCTGATAAGTTGACAAACTTTGATTAGCTCTTATTAATATTCTTCACATAATGTCTTTGTATTTTGTGTTGTACCCTATGGTCAGATAGTTATTTTCCCCTCCTGGTTTCCTTTTACAAATCAGCTTGAGTCCCT
The DNA here is from genome assembly GCA_902685375.1 of Neostethus bicornis. Classification (NCBI taxonomy): domain Eukaryota; kingdom Metazoa; phylum Chordata; class Actinopteri; order Atheriniformes; family Phallostethidae; genus Neostethus; species Neostethus bicornis. Next base: position 2,711,294 of record CACRXE010000076.1, on the reverse strand, counting down.
GTACAGTTCATGTTTTTACCTATTGTTGATTTATGGCCACATTTCCATCCATTGTTTTTTTGCCTCCTACCTGTTATCCCTGTAGAACCCTCTTTTTCCAGGCATAATTTCCCTGTGGTCCACTTTTTTTTTACAGTCATATTCTCTGCTATTGTCTGTCCATGGTTTATGCTTTTGTATTTTTTATTTTCTATGCTGTGTGTTTTTAACTTTTAACCTTGCTCATTTCACTACTTATACCTACATGTGTCAGGATTTTCCACTTCCTGGCCCTTGTGTCTGCACTTCTTGAGTTCTGCCCTTTGCACTAATTCCTAGGGATGGGCGGATCAATCCTAACATCGATAATATCGATACCAACGCTAGTATTGATATTGATCGAAACTCCAACTACGATATCGATACTTTGGTTGAAGTTTTACCCCTCGCACTTTGCTTACGTTTTTTTTTTTTTTCAAAAAGTTAACCTAACTGATCTGTCTGCAAAATATGCGTAAATGCTGTGTGTTGCACCTGTATGTGTAAAAGTAGAGAGAGATGGAAGGAAAAAAGAGAAGTACCGTGTGGCTGTACTTTGAGGCTACCTGCACCATGTGCAGAAAGGCTGTTAAATATAGTGGGGACACTACAAATTAAAGAATCACCCCAAATAAAAACTTCAGAAACGGAGGAGAAAACCCTGACCCCTTCTGTTTCCCAGAGGCAGCGCTCATTAACAGAGACTCCAATTTTAATTGTAAAAGTACAACATAATCATCTTTAACATTAGTTAACATTTGTTTGCGTGCAACTGGGCACTTCTATCGATCTACGTACCAACCTGTGTTTATACATATACTTGGTCATACTATATTTATGACCCAGACCCTTGATGCAAAAATAGTCATTTAAATAATTTAAATATCGGTATCGACATAGGTATCGGCGATATTGGTCTGGTGTTTACTTGGTATCGGATCGATACCAAAACTTGCGGTATCACACACCCCTACTAATTCCTCATAACTAGACTCAATTGCTTCTACCTAATATTTGCATCTGTGTTCCATCTTCCTACTTCCTCTTTGAGTCGTGGTGTTATATCTCTAAGGAAGTTCACTCCAACACAAAGTTTTCCTCTATGATCTACTAACTGTCTACCCATCAATTATCCCTCTTTAAAAGACATGGTTCAATGTCCAATCTACCATGGGCCATCAAATTGTTCTGTTAGCCTTTTACAGTTGACCAGTTTTTCTCACAACAGTCCACCACAGAAGAAGGAAAGGTCATTTGTGACTACATATCATTGAATGGATGGAAACTCTATGATTTTCAAAGGGCTGTCAGGTTATTTTATAAAGTCTGGAAAGCAGAGCCGCCCTCCTTCACCAAGTCAAAGATTACATTTTTCTGCTTGGTGAGAGTATTATAGGTCTATGAGAAGGATGAGATTGATCTAACAGGCAGCAAGCAAAAGTATCTTAAGTTTTCTTCGGTGAGTTTGATACAAACCAGTCCTAGCGACTCATTTTCTAGTCCTTTTGTAGTTTAAACAGACAGCTTCAGCTTCTGCTCCTTGTGATGTTACAGAATCTTCAAAATGATGCAGATTTTTCTTTTCAGCTCGTCTTCTATCTGATCTCTGCCAAAGCTCTAAAACTCCTCAGAAATGTCATATTAAAACCAGAAAACAGAAATCTTTATTATCCGATGATCAGAAGAGTTTCAGAAAATAAACATTTGGTGACTTGTCTAAGTTAAAAAATACCACCTATAACCAGAAACAAACCATTAATTCTTCAAATGACAACTTTGGAAGCACACAATTTAACAATAAATGAGTTGTGTTAAAATGTTGTAAGAGTCCTTATGTGTCATCTTCTTTTTGGGGTTGTGGGGGTTGCTGGAGCCCATCCCGGCTGATTTTCAGGGTATACACTGAACAGGTCGCAAGTCTGTCGCAGGGCCACACACATACAACCATCCACACACACACTCAGCCCTGGGGGCAATTTGGCACTGGCCAATCAACCTAGCATGCATGTTTTTGGAGGGTGGGAAGAAACCGGAGTACCCGGAGGAAACCCACGCAAACACGGGGAGAACATGCAAACTCCACACAGAAAGGACAGTGTTCCAAGCCTCGTTCCTACCCGGGACTCAAACCCACAACCTTCTTGCTGTGAGGCCACTGTGCTACCCACTGCACCACCGTGCTGCTTCTGATGTGGATGTTTAATGATCAACACTCTAAAAACAAATTGTTACTAATAATAGGCGCAATAAAATAAATAAAATAAATGAATTACTCTATTCATCCTTCACCGGGGAAATTTGTGTGCTGCACTCCTTACACCGCAGCAGGCTGCCCTTTGATGGCACCAATGGTGGGAGAAGCAGGCGTTAGGTGTCTTCTCTAAGGACCCAATGCGTGCTCTCTGTGGGACGCGAACTTCCGGTCCGCGCGCAAACGCTCTAACCACTGAGTTGCCGTCTCCACCCAATAGAGCTAGTTTAAAGGTATGCCGTATTGTGCATAGAGATTTCACAACTGACTATTTATTCACCATCAAGTAACATAAAGAACCAACTTGGATTTAAAGATGAACTTGGGGAAAAACAAAAAATCAGTTGTAGCCTTATGGGTATGAACATTTTCGTCCCAATCAGTAGTCATCTTGTCTGATTGTGTTACAGGGAATGGTTTCTTTTGAGTAAAGTATTGGGTTTAAGTTAGCAGGTTCTACTTTAACTCTTGTCTCAGACTTGTATCACTTAGCAGGCTTAAATCCAGACCTACATATAAGACTCTCCAAGTCCCAGTTAGTTCCCATCCTAAAGCACAATATCAGTCAAGCAAGAACATTTAACTTCTTGCTGTAGGAGAAGTGTTCCTATGATGTTTATCAATCTGTATGATTAAATGCCTGGCAAAGACATCGTGATTACTTTGACTTTCCTGTAAAGAAAAAATTAAATGAAACATCAGTTGATGAGGAATATGGAAAAGGTTGTAAATTATCCACTCAAGTGCAAAAAACTCTGATCATCTTCCCTTGTGTTACAACTCTGTGATTAAAGACTTAGTTGATGACTACAGAATATGTTATGTCTTCATGTACACAAAAAATGCAAAACGACGTTCTAAACCAGCAATCGTGTCATTATTTTTTTTGTTCCCAGATGGACAGCAAGACATTTCTGCACTTTCTTGTGCGAAACCAACTGTTTGCAAACACCTAAAAACATGGTTGTCAGATCCACCAGTGGTGGATGAAGTACTTACTTTTTGTACTTAAGTAAAAGTACAGATAATTAGGCCAAGAAAATACTTAATTAAAAGTAAAAGTACCAATAAAAAAATCTACTTAAGTAAAAGTACAAAAGTAATTGGTGTAAATTTTACATTTCAAGTAAAAAGTAAAAGTATTCGATCACAATTCAAATGTTATTTTTTGTGCTATAGGGCCACAAATATTTGTGCTGTAGGGTCACAAATACAGCCCCTCCCCCCGCCTCCCTCTCCCTCTTCCTGTCTCTTTTGGTCCACAAATAAAAAGAAGAAAGGAAAGGGGACAAGTCAGGCTATACCCTAGCAGGGCCAGCAAACGGGCCGCCAAAATGCAGGAAAATTACACTTATTTTTTCAAATGTTTTGGGGGGGAGGCCCCCAGTCACCTTATATTGGCTTTGTCAATGACCTTACGCCCCTCCCCTCAGCCCCCTCCTTTAGAAAATTCTAGATCCGCCCCTTCATTGTTTAACGATGGCTCAACTTTTTAGTTAGACGTAAACACAACGAACAACGATCTTCTGATTTTTTAAAACCCACTTTTAAAAAATAGCGGAGTAAAAGTACAGATATTTGCTCAAAAAATGTAGTGAAGTAAAAGTAAAAGTACCGGTCTCAAATTTTACTTAAGTAAAGGAGAGATACACATTTTTTTCTTACTTAAGTACAGTAACGAAGTACATTTACTTCGTTAAGTTCCACCAATGGCTTTCACTAAATTGAACAAAAGAGGCCAACAAATAATGGTTTGTTGTCCTTAATATATCTTCACTTTGTGACCTCAGATGTGCTTTATCCCCGCTTCACCTGTCCTGATCCAAACTCAGACATGCTGCTGCCATCCTCACTCTCAGTGGCCCGTGATTGACTTGACAAATGTGCTTTGGAGCTGCGCTCTGACAATAAACACCCAACTGGGCGCAAACCTGCAGACTTTTCTACTCAACACTCCACCATCCCATCAATCACAACTGATATTTGAGGGCCCCATCGTTCTCAATCAAAAACTAAACAAAGAAAAACTTGGATGCGACTGTCACCACTGAGTGCTCCCCTCTTTATCATCATTATCCCTCTAATATCATTAGACGGCAGACTCAGAGGGCAAGTGGGTCTGTGAGGAAAAGGTCTCTTATAAACTGCCAAATAAAGGGAATCAAACCAAGCCTACTAGTCCTGATAGTCCCACCATTCCTTTAGGTATTGGAAATGAAGACACTCTTCCACATCTTTCAATCTTTGTCTCTGACACGCAGTCCTCAGACTTCCACAAGTTCCCAAGCAGTCATTTACCATCTGTTCCCGCTGAGACCTGGCTAAGGTGAGATACTGTCTCTAATCTAATTTCAGTCTTAGTGCGCATAACTTCATAAAAAGTTACTGCTCTCAATCTCAGAATGACTCAACACAATCTGGGACACCTAAGGTGGTCCAGGAAAACCACAGGTTGTCTCATTTGGACTAATGAGTGTTGGTCTCCATAGGTAAGCTCTCCTAAAGCCTCACAAATATACTGGTCCTCCCAAAAGGCCTCAGACCTCCATAAATTCCATATCATAACTATTCTTGTCGTTTCCACTTAAACTTGGCTGAAGTGAAAGTATATCCTATAATTTTTCTGTTCTCCATTGAAAACTTCTTCTTCTTCTTCTTTCGGCATTTCCCTTCAGGGGTCACCACAGCAAGTCAGTTTCTTCCATCTAACCCTATCTGCTGTATCCTCTTTGGTCACGCCAAGTATCTTCATGTCTTCCTTCACTGTATCCATGAACCTCCTCCTTGGTCTTCCTCTAGCCCTCTTTCCTGGTGGTTCCAAACCCAGCATCCTTCTTCCGATGTACTCGGTCTCTCTTCTCTGTACATGTCCAAACCATCTCAGTCTGGCCTCTCTGACTTTATCTCCAAAACCTCTAACATGTGCTGTTCCTCTGATATACTCATTTCTGATCCTGTCCACCCTGGTCACTCCCAGAGAGATCCTCAGCATCTTCATCTCTGCTACTTCTACCTCTGCTTCCTGTCTTTTCCTCAGTGTCACTGTCTCTAGACCAAACAGCATGGCCGGTCTCATCACGGTTTTGTGCACTCTGTTCTCCATTGAAAACATTTGAAGAATTTAAAAATGAAGAAAACAGGAATAACCTTCACAAAAACCTGGACACGAAAAGCTCATAGCCTGACCAACAAGCTTCTACACTATCCACCAGCTCTGGCGGTACGATGATGCTCTTCCATCTTCTGTAGATCCAGCTATGTATTCATTAGACCCTCTTTTTTAACCTGAGACCAAATGACTCTTGCACTACACCTAAAGTTGAATTTGGACTCACCAATGCTGTGGCGTTTGCTGAATGCAAAGCCACTATGAACTCATCAGATCGCAATTTATACTGAACTGGACTTGCCAAACCACGACTAGATGGCACGATAACCTGGAAGAAGATGTGCAACCATACAAATGTCGATACATGACATGGCAACATGGTGAGATCTTTTGCTCCGTCACGTTTCTCATCACTTGACTTGTGTTAGTCTTTGTTTCTTGTTATCTAACTGGAATGAATTCGTATTATCTTGGTCTCTTTGTGATGTGGCCCCAGAGCAGAACCGTTTCATTCTGTCTGATAATGATGGGATGTCAACAAGCCTACAACACTAGCTGCTACATGAGACTGGGTAGATAACTGGTAGATAAACTGGGCGAGATTGATGGCTCTGAGGCTTTCCTGCCTCCTAGTGGCATCACTAGAATGGATTAAAAAGAGAAGTTTTCATCATTAGATTTTTGTGAAACTGAGTGCGAAGAGAGTCCCACTGAGACCCAGGAGAGAACTGGAAAAGCTACGAGCAGATTAGAGCAGCTGCGTGTGTGTCGTCTTCTTTTGTGGGTGGATGTAAAATTGATGCAACCAGTTACAAGTGGAGGTGTTAAAAAAAAAAAAACATGTTCAGAAGCACCATATTTAGATGATTGTTGGTGCCTATTAGAGTGTGTAAGTGTTGATGTGTGTTAGTGCATTTCAGCATGTGTTAGTATGTTTTATCTGAATTAGCATGTGTCAGTGGATGTAATTCTGTGTTAGTGTGACTTAAATTATGTTACGTGTTGGTACACCTTAAGATGTGCAGTGTGTTTAAAAACATTTTTTTTAAAAGAACAAAATCTATTTCACAGGGTTTTTTTTTTTTTTTTTTTACAAGCTATTTAAAATTGCGCTGCCATGGTCTACACAGCTACGTAACTGGGACACACCTAGACATTCAAAAGCATGAGAGCGACTCAGAAAACGCAGATGCTTGTTACAACAGAAGGATGTCATAAATGTTCTTTTTCTTTTTAATCTTGAAATTTTGCTGTTAATATTTTACATCAGGCACTTTGTTGGGTAGCTACAGTACTCAGAGTTTAGTGTTTTCGCCTCCTGCTAATGGTTGCTAAGGAATTTTTTTGTCATGTAAATGTATGGCCGTCATATTTTTAAGCTAACATATACATTAAGTTAGCATTAAGGAGTTACTGATATGTTGTTTTTATTAGATTGTTAATGTCAAAAACACTAAAGTGTGCACTGTAATAAGCTGGTATGTTAACTGGTATGGTGCAGAATACTAGACTGTCAAGGCAGAATGAGATTACATAAAGAAGGTTGTAGTCATGATGGTAGTGAAGTAGGACCCAGATGCATGGCCAGTTTGTAGGTAGTAGGAGTGTAGAATCAGAAACAGAGCTCAACAAGATGAGGGACCAGATGTGAAGGGACAGCAGAATGAGAAACCAGATGTGGAAGAATAGCAGGGCAGCAAGGTGCAGCAGAAACAGGTTGAGGGACCAGATGTGGAGGGACGCCATCATGGCTGCAGTAGGAGTGCAAGAAAGCTGCATCACAGGTGATCTGAAACTGCTGTCATGGAGACCAGTGTTCAAGTAACCAAGAGACAACTGTAGAAATCAGAGAGAGGCAATTGGGACCAGGTGTGATGAGTTAGGGCAAAGGTGGAGGGAGGAAATGCTCAAGATAAGAGGATCATGACAGTTGTATGTGCTAATGCAGCTGTGCAGTTCACATTAAATACACTGTCTGAACTTACTCTATAAAGAGTGTTCCCAATAGTTATCATTTTTTGTTAGTTTTAATAGTGGTTTTATTGCGTCATTCTTCTTCTCTTTCGGTATTTCCCTTCAGGGGGCTCCACAGCAAGTCAGATTCTTTCATCTAACCCCATCTGCTGCATCTTCTTTGGTCACACCAACTATCTTCATGTCTTCTTTCAATGTATACACAAACCTTCTCTTTGGTCTTCCTCTAGGCATCTTTTGTGGTGGTTCCAAACCCAGCATCCTTCTTCCGATGTATTCTCTCTCTCTCCTCTGCACATGTCCAAACCATCTCAGTCTAGCCTTTCTGATTCTATCTCCAAAACCTCTACCATGTGCTGTTCCTCTGATATACTAACTCCTGATCCTGGTCACTCCCAGAGAGATCCCCAACATCTTCTTCTGTGCTACCTCCATCTCTGTTTCCTGTTTTTTCTTCAGTGCTACTGTTTCTAGACCAAACAGCATGGCCGGTCTCACCACAATTTTGAACACTTTCCTTTTCATTTTAGCTGAAACTCTTCTATCACACATCACACCTGATACTTTTCTCCATCCGTTCCAGCCTGCCTGCACATGCTTCTTCACTTCTTTTCCACACTCTCCATTGCTCTGGACTGTTGATCCTAAGAACTTAAAATCGTCCACCTTCTTTATCTCTTCTCCCTGTAACCTCACTTTTCCATTAGTGTGTCCTTAACCGGTTGAAAATGAAGTTGAGTGATGTCTAGGTGACTGGATTCGCAAGTGTTTTTGTTTTTTTTATCAGAACGGATGTTAATCCTAAAGTTAATAAAGTTGAAAATTTTTGTTATGTGCCAAGATGTGTTAATCTATCAGTGTATGTTTTCTTGTGTTAGTGTATGCAATTGTGTGTGTTAATTTTACTAGGTTGGCCTATTCCTCTGTTAGTGCAGGATACTGTGTCTGCCCATCTCATTGTATGTTATGTTAGTGTGTTAAAGTGTGTGTCATTCTGTCTCAGTCATTGCAATTGTATTTTAGTGTGTCTGTGTGTGTTTGTGTGAATGTGTGACTGAATAATTGGCATCCAAATTCCTATTTCTCACTTTACATCTACGTACTCCTAGGCTTTTGTCTCTCTCTTCGTCCTAACCCTTTCTTCGCTCCCTTATTTGCCTCTTTTGTTTCTCTTTAACCCCCTTTTTCCCTCTTTCTTTTTTAATCACTGAAATACATCCTTCTCTCTTTCTCTCCCCCTCTCTCCTGATCTGTCTCTCTCTCTCATTCTTCTCTCCCCATCTAAATATTGGATTTTTTTTTGTCTTCTTTTTCTTCAACTTTTCCCTTCATTCTTTTTCTCCCTCTTCTCTCCTTCCCTGTTTCTCTAAAAAAAAAATTTGGCATCTTTCATGGTCTCTGTTCACCTCACCCTTTCTCTCCCCCCTCTCTCTTTCTCTCTCTCTCACACACTCAGGCTCTCAGGCAGCAGCGACAGAGCTCAGTGCTGCTCTCAGTGTGCGGAGTGCATGATGAGGAGGTGGACGGTAGCGCAGTGTTTGATGCGCTCACCCTGTACTTTTTCTCCATGAGACTTTTCTTTCTCTCGCGTCTTCGTGCGGCTGCCAGCCGTGCGTCATTGTGCGTGTCTGCGCCTTATTTTAGTTTTTTTTTTTTTTTTTTTTTTTTGCTGCTGCTGCTTAACTGAGGATCAAGTTAGGCAGCAAAGATGAAGAGATGAGGGAGGAAAAGACTGCGGCTGTTCTAGAGAAAGAAGGCAAACTGTTTCTCCCTCCTCTGCACTCCTAATGGAAAGAACCACCAGCTCCGCAGGATCCCGCAGCTTTGCGGTTGCATCTCTTCTCCTCAACTGGAACTAATTCTTTTTTTATTTTTTCATTTTTGTCTGTTTGGAATCAAAGTGAAGGTCAGAAGAGAGATTGGCGCAATTCCTGTGCGTCATGATCCCATTTTAACACCAAAACCAGCGGTGCGTCCGCTCTCCGCGCGCCTGTGCGCTTGCCAGTGTGTGAGCGTGCTGATGTGTGTGTGCTTCTCGCCCCCTCCCCATTGAAAGGACTCACACCCTGTTATTAGCCTTCTTTTTTCTCTCCATCCGAGGCCCGGGCTGCGGGAGTACATGCGGGACTGGTGTAAACATGCTGAGCGGCGTCTTGTTCCTGAGCGTCCTCACGGTCACCAGTCTGTCTTCATCCGAAACGCAGAGTCGCAAAACTTCCATCTTCAAAGATATTTGCAAGGCGCGCTGCGCCTGCGAGGAACGCGAGAACATTCTCAACATCAATTGTGAGAATAAGGGATTCAGCACGGTCAGCCAGTTCCAGGCAACCCCCAACAAGATCTCCCAGCTTTTTCTGAACGGAAACTTCCTGTCTCGGATCAACGCCAATGAGTTTGTTAACTATGGGAATGTGACGTCTCTGCACCTGGGGAACAACGGCCTGCAAGAGATCCGACCAGGAGCCTTTACTGGCCTGCGCCTATTGAAGAGGCTTCACCTGAACAATAACAACCTAGAAGGTATCAAAGAGGACACTTTTGCTGGCCTGGAGAGTTTGGAGTATCTCCAGGCAGACTACAACTACATCAGTGTGATTGAGCCAGGGACCTTTAGCAAACTAAACAAACTCAAAGTTTTGATCCTCAACGACAACCTGCTGCTATCGCTGCCTCCCAACATCTTTCGCTTTGTGCTCCTCACCCACTTGGATTTACGTGGCAATCGTCTGAAGATGCTCCCTTTTGCAGGGGTATTGGAGCACATTGGGGGCATTATGGAGATACAGTTGGAGGAGAACCCGTGGAATTGCACCTGTGACCTGATCCCTCTTAAATCCTGGCTGGACACCATATCGGTCTTTGTTGGGGACATTGTGTGTGAGACGCCATTTAGACTGCATGGCAAGGACATTACCCAGCTTATTAAGCAGGACCTGTGTCCCCGTAGAAATGCTGGTGAGCGAGTCCATCTCCCTTCTGACTCCCACTTCCAGGGGGCGCTGCTTCCCACCTACCATCCAGCTGGGATCACCCCTACCCGCGCCCCCAAGGCTTCTCGCCCACCTAAAATGCGTTACCGGCCCACTCCCCGCCTCTCCAAAGACAGACACGTGTTTGGGCCTATCATGGTGTACCAGACCCGCTCTCCGGTCCCCATTGTATGTCCTAGTGTGTGCGTTTGCACTTCACAAAATCCAGATAGTGGGCTTAACATAAACTGCCAGGAGCGTAAGCTGCACAACATCAGTGAGCTAAACCCTAAACCATCATACCCCAAGAAGTTGCACCTGACCGGGAACTACCTGCAGGTGATCGACAGCAGTGACCTGGTAGAGTACAGCTCGCTGGAGCTCCTCCACCTGGGGAATAACCGGATCGCAGTCATTCAGGACGGCGCGTTTGAAAACCTAACAAACCTTCGGAGGCTTTACCTCAATGGAAATTATATTGAGTCCCTGTCCCAGTCCTTATTTGCTGGTCTGCAGTCCCTCCAGTACCTCTACCTGGAGTACAACATCATCAAAGAAATACTTCCCCAGACCTTCAGTTCTTTGCACAACTTGCAGCTGCTGTTTCTGAATAACAACCTTCTGCGCTCGCTTCCCTACAATGTGTTTGGGGGCACCATGTTAACCCGCCTCAACTTGAGGAACAATCATTTCTCCCACCTACCGGTTCAGGGGGTCCTGGACCAGCTTTCAGCCTTCATCCAGATTGACCTGCAGGAGAACCCCTGGGACTGTACCTGCCACATTGTGGCACTAAAAAACTGGATGGAGCTATCCAGCACCAGTGTGGTGGTCAATGAGATCACTTGTGACTCGCCATCCAAGCACGCTGGGCGCCTGCTGCGCTCGCTCCGCAACGAGGCCATCTGCCCTGACCCCAGCGAAGCACCCCCATCCCAATACGCACCTCCAACAAGAACACCCACATTAATCAGCCCTGCCACTGAAGCCCCCACCCCTGCCTCCTCTTCTTCGTCCTCTTCCTCTCCCTCCTCCTTTTCTTCTCCCAGCCCAACAAGCTCCACTGAGTCCCTTCTCAACACGCCAGAGTTACACCCCGAGGTCCCGCTCTCTGTCCTAATCCTCGGACTACTGGTGGTTTTCATCTTATCCGTCTGCTTTGGGGCTGGCCTCTTTGTATTTGTTTTAAAACGGCGTAAAGGGGTGGAGCACGTCCCTACGGCCGCTAATAACTTAGACCTCAGCTCCTTCCAGGTGCAGTATGGCTGCTACACGCCCGAACCAACGCAGGACAAAGCCTCTGAAAGCCACGTCTACAACTACATACCCCCATCAGTGGGCTCCATGTGTCCCAACCCCATCTACATGCAGAAGGAAGGCGAACAGGTGGCCTACTACCGTAACCTGAAGGAGCTCAGCTTGGGGTCTCCAGATGCAAAAAAAGAGGATGTTCATACTCGCAGCCCAGGTGCCTACACCATCAGCCCAGGGGAGTTTATGGAGAAATCCCCAACATCGTGTCGGCTGAGCGCCTTGGAGCCTCAGGAGATGTTGTATCAAAATCTAGGGGAGAGGCCTGACAAGGAACTCCCCACAGCTGCAGGTGCCCCCCCTTTCACCTACAGCTTCTGCACGTTGCCTAAGAGACCCTGCATTGTGCCCCCCTATGAGGCAGTGGTAGCGCGGCGGCCTGCCCCCCCACAGGACCGGCTACACAGGGGTGCGCTCTACGGGACGCCCCGGAAATACAATGACCCCCCCACACTGCTGCTGCCTGGGAAGCTAAAACCAGAACCGGACTACCTGGAGGTACTCGAGAAACAGACTGCTATGAGCCAACTGTAGATACCCCACAGCTCTAAATACCTATACTCTCTCTGTGGACCCAAGGCTCCCCGCCTCCTCTATTCCTTTTCTTCTCCTTATTTTTCTCAATGTATAAAAAGAAATTAAGAGGTATATTATTATGCAGTTCTATTTTCTTTCTAGAAAGTCTAAATTATTTCTTCTCTTTCGGGAAAAATGAAGTTGTGACAGACTGCAGGAATCTGTGATCCAGTTTGTGGTTGTCCCCATGAGGTGGATGGATGATGGAGGACAGGTTGACATTCCTGTAAATATTCAGGCTGAAACAGACCATCCAGAAAGTGCCTTTGCACTCCACATGTTCTGCGAAATGTTTGCTTTGATTTTGTTTGTGATGTATTTTAAAAACCTTCTGTAAATTAGACTTATTTGTCTGTTTTAGAGGAACATGAAGGTGGGGGTGAGATGGTGGTCGGGAGGCAGGATGGGGTTGCTACGGGGAATGCAAAACAGAACATATACGCTGTAGGGAGCAATACGGAGACATGGCGCCATTAAATTTTCACTGAAGCACTTTGTGACAATGTGAGCTGGGTGTGATTTTGTGTGTGACTGCTTCTGAGTGGGTGATGGACGCTGCCCCCACCCTGGAGAGACAGAAGAGGGTTGAGAGAGGGCTGCCGAAGCCTGCTGTCCACTCCATGTGGTGATAACATTATCTAATGGTCAGAGGACAACGAGTATGTAGATGTTTATAGAAGCTATTGACACTCCACAGTTCATATGGTCAGTGTAGCAGCTGCTAGGAGATGGGCAGGATGAAAGGGGGACTAGGAGTAAAAGGGGGAGCATTGTCTGTTAACCTGTAGCAGTATTTAAGATTTTAACTCTGGTGTCAGGTCTAATTGGGAACCCATCATCTTCATGAGCATTTTTTTTCCATTGCTAGAGCTGATGAACTCTGGTTCCTGTAAAAAAAAAAAAAAAAACCACTAGGAGCCATGTTCCTTCTACGCTTTTTTTCTCTCCTCCCCCATGTGCTGGATGTCTATATTTTTTTTGTTTTGGGGACATACCAAGCCTCTCCTGGACAATGTCGTCATTTCCTGAACCACAATGGAGCTTCTCCTGGACTATTACCAGGCCCTCTGGACTACATCAGACCACCCCTTGACTACATCCAGCCTCTGTTGGACTAAAACACACCTCCCCTGGACTGTATCCAGGCTTTTTGAACCACAGTAAGCGTCACCTGGATAATATTAGACCTTTGGGTCACCCGTGCTCCTTCCAGCTCTCCTGGTAATCACCTCACAGTTCAAGATCAGCAGTTTGAGAATTTGCTGTGTTTTAAGCTTTCAGCAGGTCATTGGGTCACTGATGAGGTTTTTAAAACTGGAGCGTAAAACCTTCTTCTTTCTGTCATCTTTAGACTTTTAGCGTCTTTGCTTTTCAGGAGTTTGGGGATTTTTATTTTGAAAAAACAGAATTTTTCTCTGTTCCGTTCGAACTACTGCAGGTAAAATAAATAAAGCAGAAATGTGAGGAAATCAGCAGAGATGATTCATTTGCACTAACAGAAGGTGATCAGATGTGCGCAGTCGTGCATTCTGAAACCGGCTCCCGCTCCTGCACTGCATCCTGGGAGAAAACAAACCTCTGCAGGTTTCTCTAATGAGGAAAATAACCGCCAATCATCTGCTTTCCTTCTGCCATCTCACAGGCTGTCTCATTTTCATCCATCAGGCCAGGAACTGGGACACTTAGCTCAGCAAACCCCACAGCCCCCCAGTTCTTCCATGATGGATAGTTCAATAAGCTAGTGATATTGGGTAGAGAAATGTTATTTTGGGGTATTCTTTGTCCTCGGACTCCAAAATAACAGGAGAGACCTTTACTTTAATCTAATAGTGCTGCATGAAACGGCTTTTTTACTTCCCTTGATTTACTCATTGGTACTCTCCTTTCATTGGTGTACCCCCTCAATGCTCACTGGGGGACCCTATTTGTTGTAAGTTGGTTTTGTGGAGCTGCTTTCTCTAGTTTGTGGTGCAGAGGTGAGCAGTGAGATGCTGCCGTAAGCAAAGCTCCGAGCGCTGTCATGCTTCCTTTTAACAAGCTTCGCCATTTCAGCTTCTAGTGAATGGGAGCTGGGTGGGTTTGAGAAGGAGGGGGACGTCAGGGTGTGTGGAAGGGTGAAGGACTCTTCATTCCTCTTTTCTGAGAACGGAGTGATTTTCCTTCCTTCGGCACAATAGCTCCTCTGTGTCTTTTTAGCAGTGGCGATGGGAAGAGAGAAAGGGGCAGCCCTTGCATGCAAGCACACACTTATGCACGTGCACACTCATGCACGCACACAGGGGATATAAGGGAGGGCTGGAACATGTGCAGCCTTGCACACCAATGAGGAAGCATTCTCCACAGAACACTCTCTTCCCTTATCTTTCAGACTTGGGACTTTTCTGTGAGGGTGTGTGCGTCTGTGTGCATGTGTGTGTGATAGTCAATGTGCATGCATGTGTGTGTGCACGAACGTCCGAGCGTTTGCATTCATATATTCATCTTCAAATCAAGTTAATGCCAATAACTGTGCAGAAGTGTTTTTTATTTCTTTCCATGATAAGATTCAGATGTATAAATAGGTGTTTTCATCCCATTCCGCCTTACCCCCGTTTGCCCACACCGTCCCCCCCACCAACCTCTCCTTTCTCCACCTCTCTGAATGATATGATAGAGGCCTGTAAATTGGTATTCCTGTACGCCGGCTCAGTGTGTGGATAAGCGATTCAGAGATGACTTTGAGGCATCAGCCTGCTGCTTTCACCTGATTTCTAATAGATGTTTCAGACCTCTCTGTCTGGACGTGCACGCTTTCTGACTTCTGTGCATAGCGCTGTGGGTGCGGGCATGTGTGCGTGTCACATACGGAGGACTGTAATTATTTTGCCGCAGCCTGCTGCAATCCATCCTTTTTACGAAGTTTGTTTCCTGGCTCTGCCAGCCGTTTTCTCTTAGCCATGCGCAGCCATGCAGCCATCATTAAGGCAACTGGATGTTCTCTCAGATATTTAAAAATGAGGGCTGAAAACCCAAATTTAACTAAATTTGAGTCAAAGTTCCTAAAATATGTAAAAGTCATCATTTCCCAACAGTACTGGGAATAACACTGTTTAAATACAACCAAAGTACTAACAATGTTACCTTTTGAGAAACAAAGTAATCTATTTAGTTACTTTTTTTTTATAGCTACAATGCAGTTATGTTACTTAGAACATAAAGTGGTGCATTACTAGGATTAGTTTAAATAAAGCAGTGCTGCATCACTTTTGCAGCTTAAAAATGTGCTTTATGCTGGGGGAGCTGTGCAGGGGTTTGAGGAGAGAGTTGCAAAAGCCTCACAGAGAGGGATTGCGGGTGCTCTGGCCATGCTGTTCTTCTATCTGCAGATCTTCGTACTAACAGATATTTGTAAAAACTTCCTATTCTTTGCAACAACCACTTGTTTACTGGATTATTTTTACTTGTATAGTTGTTCTAGGGAAATGTTTAAAAGTTTGCCAAAATATTGTTCTCAAACGGGCGCAATAGCATTTAAAAGAAGATTTTCATACCCACAGCGGGCCCAAAGTGGTTTTAATTTTAAGCATTGTAAAAAAAAAAAAAAAAAAAAAAAAAAAAAAGGCCCATCAAAAGTTGTGTGAAAAAAATTGACAATTGACGTAACAAAAAGTGTCAAAAAATCCTTTTTTACATTATGACATGATACTAAAATGTAAAACTTGATTAGTTTTGAGACGGCACAGTGGTACAGTGGGTAGCACAGTGGTCTCACAGCAAGAAGGTTGTGGGTTTGAGTCCTAGGTGGGGATGAGGCTTGGAAAACTGTCCTTTCTGTGTGGAGTTTGCATGTTCTCTCTTTGTCTGCGTGGGTTATCTCCAGGCATTCCAGTTTCCTCCCACCCTCCAAACACATGCACGCTAGGTTGATTGGCCAGTGCCAAATTGCCCCTAGGAATGAGTGTGTGTGGATGGATAGATGTATGTGTGTGGCCCCGTGCCAGACTGGTGACCTGTTCGGGGTGTACCCTGCCCCTCGCCTTGAATCAGCCGGGATAGGCTCCGGCACCCCCAGCAAACCCGTAGGAGATGGTAGGATAAGAAGGTGACTGACTGATTAGTTTTGTGTTATAATGGGACACTTTATTGTAAAATGTAGGGGGCGGGGGACGATGCTCAGTAGTAAAATGTTTGCCCTTGGACCGGAATATTGCCGAAAAATTGCCAAGTCGAATTTTGCCGGGTCGAATTCCCCTGAGTTTTTTCTAGGTGTCCTTTGGGAAGACACCTAACCGCCTTGTTTCTCCCACCATTGGCACCATCCTGCCAGCCTGCTGCGGTGCAATGCATCACAGAAATTTCCCCGTTGAGGGAGGAATAAGTACAAGTATGTAAAAATTCAAAAACAAAAAAAGCAACTTAGTCAAAGCATTAACGATTATTTGAACAAGTTTGAAAAATATCTAAAGTGAAAACATTAGTCAAAATATCTTTGAGGTTTTAGAATTACAATTAATTTTGTAACTAATTACTTTTACAATATTGTAACTACTTCTACTTCATGAGAAAGTTAACTTGCTACATAACTAATTACATTACCCTGGTAAGATAAGGAACACTGTTTTCCACAGTAATAGTCTCATTCCTCGAACAAAAAATGATCAAGCATTGTGTTCATTTTATTTATGCTCGGAAATCTTCTCGACATACGGTTGATCTGGGATTATTTTTGCCCTAGCTCTTCACCGAGATATCTCCAGGGAGTAGAAGTCAATCTTATCTTCATTCAGCTCTGTTGTTATTTTTTCCTCTTCTATAAATCACCATGGCAACAGCCAGAATTGTGTCAATATGCAATCAGTGGCATGACTGACTGACTAACGACTATTTAACAAACAATTAATTCAACAATCTAAATTTATTCTTATATTTGTGCAGATGTTTGTTCTTCACAGTAAAATGACAATACCAAAAATCAGGGTGACCTTGGGTCCTTTCCTCGGAATACATAAATAAATAAACAGATAAATGATACATGAGTAAATAAAAAAAATAATTCCATAAATAAATAAAGACATAAATATATGTATGAATAAATAAATGAATACAAAAATGGTATACATAAATACGTATCTGCATGAATACATGTTTAAATCCAGGTTAAGATAGTTTAATGAATAGGTGTTTGTCGGGGGATGGCGACAGAGCTGCCGGTTCAGGATGTTATGGAGACTAGACCTCCCGTATTTTCTAGTCCCGTTAAAACTGCACTGTTTATATTTTTTCTGCTGTTTGCTACAAAGAAACATCCGGAAGTAGTTCATCATGTCTGACGGTATAAAACCTGCAAAAAACTCCAGCTCGCTCTGAAACTTTTACTGGTGAGTGGTAGATTGGGAATTGGTGTGTAAACATGTGATATCATGTCATGGTGTTTATTTTTAGACAGGTGACGACTTCTGGTGGACAAAAACCAAACTGGGGAGCCTCTTCCTGTCAGCAGCTGTCGATCATGTGACAGGAAATGAATAAAACATGAGGCTTCAGATTTTACAGACATTGAAGGTCCTGTATCATGCAATATCAGCTTTTCAGAGCTTTTTACATTCCAATAGTGATTTGTCGGCCTTGTCACCAAAAGTGTTGTTTTAAGAACAATTCAATGGTTTTGAAAAAAAACCCAAAACTTTATGTCTCTTTTCCACGTAGCAACAAATGAGCGATTGCTACTTTAACGAAGCGCTTGCTGCATCAGGGATGCTTTTTACAAGCAGCTCCGTTATAAGTTGGGCATAGGATTGTCGGTTCACTGAGGACCCTTTGTCAAATTTGAGCAGAGTTCTTGCTTTTTCAGGATGGGTGGCGGAATGCATTTAATGTGTTGGATGCTCAGACCTCAAATTTTGGTTGTTTTCAAGCACAAGATTAAATGGGAAAAGAGTTATTTTCCATCAGATGCTACCTTTAACCAGATCATGCAGTGTTTAATGATGGTACTGGGGTGTGGATGAAGAGGGTGTGAAGGGAACTTAGTTGTAGTAATTGGTAGGCCGGGGGCTGTGAGGGATGTTTAATGGTGATGCCAAAAGATCTGAGTGCAACTAAACGTCAGATCCATTGCACTCAGATCTTTTGGCTGACTCGTTTGTAAAGACTCGCTTTTGGCTTCCTTGTTTGCAAAGATAGGATTTTGCAGGGTATTTTGTGGTTGCATCAATTGTCCCAACGTAGGTTGTGTGCTTTGGTGTTTTATGATGGTTCTGGTGGCTCTTTAAAGAGTCTGGTCATGGTCAGTGATCTTTTGGCTGACTCGTTTGTAAAGACAGGATTTTGCAGGATACTTTGTGGTGGCATCAATTGTCCCAACGTAGGTTGTGTGCTTTGGTGTTTTATGATGGTTCTGGTGGCCTTTTAAAGAGTCTGGTCATGGTCAGTGCTAGCTTCTGGTGGACAAAAACCAAACTGGGGAGCCTCTTCAGCTCACTTTAGTTGTACTCAAATTTATGTTTAGTTGCACTCAGATCTTTTGGCTGACTTGTTTGTAAAGACTCGCTTTTGGCTTACTCGTTTGCAAAGACAGAATTTTGCAGGGTATTTTGTGGTGGCATCAATTGTCCCAACGTAGGTTATGTGCTTTGGGGTTTTATGGTGGCTATGGTGGCCCTTTAAAGAGTCTGGTCATGGTCAGTGCTAACTTCTGGTGGACCAAAACCAAACAGGGGAGCCTCTTCAGGTCACTTTAGTTGTACTCAGATTCACATTTTGTTGCACTCAGATCTTTTGGCTGACTTGTTTGTAAAGACCCACTTTTGGCTTACTCGTTTACAAAGACAGGATTTTGTAGGGTATTTTGTGGTGGCATCAATTGTCCCAACGTAGGTTGTGTGCTTTGGTGTTTTATGGTGGTTCTGGTAGCCCTTTAAAGAGTCTGGTCATGGTCAGTGCTAATTTCTGGTGGACCAAAACCAAACTGGGGAGCCTCTTCAGCTCACTTTAGTTGTACTCAGATTTACTTTTAGTTGCACTCAGATCTTTTGGCTGACTCGTTTGTAAAGACTCGCTTTTGGCTAACCCGTTATAAAAGACAGGATTTTGCAGGGTATTTTGTGGTGGCATCAATTGTCCCAACGTAGGTTGTGTGCTTTGGTGTTTTATGGTGGTTCTGGTGGGCCTTGAAAGAGTCGGGTCATGGTTTTTAATAGGAATGTTGGTCTATTCCTAAAGGTAATTCTGAAGTTGGACTGGGCGGCTGAGCAGAAAGTATTTTCCAGCAGCCCTGTGAACTCTGTGAGTAAAGTGATGTCTCTTCAAGACGAGGGACTATTTTACTGTGCTGCTCACTGACCTGTGAACAGGTATATTTCAAACCTTTGATTAACACTTGAGTGAAGTTAGATGAACCTGATGAGACTTTAATAGGTTTCCGTTCATCGGAGGACCTTGATGGTTCTTTTAAAGCTGCCATCTGCTGTGACGTGTTGCTCTGCTGAGATATGATGTATATTTATCCAGAAGCATCAGACTGGAGCGGCTGTAATGGAAATGGTTGTGGAGCCTGCTGGGATGTGTGGGAATGGAGGGAAACATGGCATTGAGCTAGAACTGGGTGGTCAGAGAGAGAGAAGTCTGCTCGAGGATCCGAGGCACGCTCCACTTTGCTGCCCACATGCAATCAGAATGTAATTACCTCTTTCACCTCTTATCACACAGTCTGCTTAAATATTAATGTTGCCAGGATTGCTCTTGATTGGATTATTGATTAGCAGGTTTTGGTGTGCAGCCATGTTAACTGCTGCCTAGTTTTTCTGGTCTGCAGCCAACAGAGACGGATGAACCCTTTAGCAGCTTCAGCAAGAAAAGCTGCTAAAAAATGACCAAAAACAAAACAAAAAAAGTCAGTCTGGTACTTCACAGCACACGATCAGTCAGTCAGTCATCTTCTGAACCGCTTATCCTTTTCCAAGTTGCAGGGAGTGCTGGAACTTTTTTGGCTGATCAAAGGCAAGTGGCAAGGTAGACCCCGAACAGGTCGCAATTCCGTTGCAGTAGCACATTGTCATTTTTAATGTTTAACACACACAGCAGGTACTGGATGAGGCTGGATTGGGTTGCTATTCAACTTTAAATGAGTTCTTGTAAAAAGCCAATCAACTTAAATTATTTTCCATATACATTGAAAATGATCAGACACTGCAACTGATCCCAAAATTCGGAGGGTTAGGCTCATGTTTTTGTTTTTATAGCTTCTGTAAACGTTTTTAACTTGTTTTTTATTACACTTTGTCTTTCCAACGTTATCATTTATTGATCACCTGCAGCTGGTCTGGGGTTAGTCCAATCTCCTAACCCTGAGGGAAAGTCCTACCAAGAAAAAGTCATTTTAGTTGCATGCTCACTATTGCAATCTTTTCCTTTCAGTTATTACTTACAGGCAATGACCACAGATTAGAGCAGGAACACAAATCTATAGCTCTGTTGGCTGCGAGTTAATGGCTTATGGTGTGAAGATATTGGAGTGAGCTCTGAGAGAGTAGGAGGAATCATCTCGGATCTCTAGGATCGCTATGTTTATAAATCGTCTAAAAATGTCACCACAAACCAAAAAAAGGAAACATCAGTGCAAACTGTCCAGTTCTTGATGCCATCTATCCATTCATCATACTGTATCACTGCACGTTAAATCCTGTTTGAGTCGTTGTAAATCAGACGTATACTGGATCTTAATATACGGGACCCTTGTAACAAGTGAGCTGAAGAAACCTTAGGTCACACATTTACCATCTTACATTTGTTTTTCACTTTTAAAAAGCATCCAGTGGGTAAAACGGTGACCCCCTTCATGCTTCTGCTCCATTACTCTGGCACCTTGCATGGATTTTTTGTGTAAATGCAGGAAGGGAATCTAATTCCTTAAAAGGGTTCTATTTCCGAAGGACAGCCTGTGGAGGGGGAATGTGCTCTATCTTTATTAAAAAAGGCTCTTTTGTTGATGTGTTGTGGTGTGCTGGCATCATGCCCTGCTGCAGCACAGAGGGAGGCTCACCTACAGGATGTCAGCAGGGTATTACAGGCTTGTATTTGGCAGAGATCAATCAGCCGCTCTTTGTTCCTGTATCTCCAAGCGGGGATGTAAGCATGACGCTGTCTGCAGCAGCTGATTTCAAGAGCGATAAGCCAGCTTCAGCTCATCTGAAAAGGTTGGAAATGTCAGAGGTGCTCAAAGCAGTCAAGCAGATCTTGTTCCTCTCCAGTATCAGGTCTCCTCTCAGCTTCTCCGGCAGGCAAACACACATTTCTAATGGGATTCACAGTTTTTCCATGCATGGTGTTCGACGTTTCCTGATCCCAAACAGACGTATGAGGATAAAAGCTGAGATGAAACAGGCTGCAGTGGTGGTGAAGCAGGAGGGAGGAGACCGGAGGCTGTTCTGTCTGATCAGGATTCCTGTTCTCTCCACCCACAGATCTGCATGTCAGAGATGCTTCTTCTCCGGCCTGTCGCCATGTTCGGTGTGTTCAGCGTGAGAATTTGTCTGGACAATGTCTGCAGTAATTTATTAACACCGCAGAACAGTGAAACATAAAAAAAAAAAAATGTAGGAGGAGTTCTTTTTTACTGCTCATTTTAAGGCAAACCAGACAAACACCAGACCAGGTCTTTGACAGCTTTAAATCCTGGCTCAGTAGAAGCCAGTCAATCTGGTAAATGGTTAGAAGGTAGAAGGTAGAAAAAATTCTTGAAATAATCGAATGAAGACATTGCAACAAAAACTAAACTAAAAACTAAGAATTTCCTGTAGTTGAATTTTGATTTATTTTGAACAATTTTGGTTTCAAATCTGATACTTTGTTTTCACATCAATTCTCCATTCTGATTGGTGCAGGACAGAAAAAAAAAATTTCAACTAGTGATTTTCCAAAATTAGCTTTTTCTTTCTCCATAAATTTTAATTGAGTAAATTCAAAATTATCAAGTTTTTACAAAGATCAAATCAATCATTTTGAATTTGAACATAAATTATTAGCATATTTTTGTGGGTGTATATTTTCCACGAGGCAACATTTTTTTTTTCACAAGAATCCAAATTTGACTGAAAATTCTGTCATAAAATTAATAATGCATGTAATAAAAAAATTGCAAACATCTAACCAAGCTTCAAAAATTTTTTGAATTTTCCACAATTTTGAGTTTAGGGTCATAAAAAATCTAGAATAACTGCTTTTTATTTTCTCATTTTATGGGCCTGATGACAAAAAGGGTGGCGAATTTTCTTTTTAATTTAGTAAAAAATGCTATAAAACAGAATAGATTGTGCTGAATCTTTGTCTTTCACATTTCTGGCAAGAAATATACAATATATTGTCACACTAGTCAATTTGTTTGGCTTAATAACACCAGTTTGTTTCTTTGTGTCTGCACGTTTGTACGTGCAGACGTTGGTTCAAACAAGTATAGGAGAAAAAAATGAGGCAAACAGAGAAAAGAGAACATATACTTGAGGTCAAGGGATAGAATAGCATGCACATGCCTACTTCCGTGTGCAATTATGTCATTTTAAAGCTTAAAAATTAATAGAAAGCATAATGATTCTTTTTTACATTTTCAAGCCAGTAACAAAAAAAGTTTCTTTTATTCCAGGCCTACAAGCGAAATTGATTTCAGCAAAAGATTCAAGCCAACCAGCTGGATTGTTTTGTGATCAATGGGCTCTAAAAACAGTTTTACCCATCACGGATGCCCGAGGGGAGGTATGAATTGCCACTCTTAATATTTTTGCTGCCTCAGTCTATAATCTACAGAACTTTACTTCTTCTTAACCATCAGCTGCGTGTAATGTGTCAGGACCCTGCCTGCAGCCATAACGCATTTACACACGGTATCTGTAAAATGAATTTTAAAGTAAGAAGTTCACTAGAACACCTCTGGGCTTCAGGATTAACCAGGATCCAAGACCTGCAGTAAGCTGCTTATGATTCACTGCAACATATTTTATCAAACGATCACCTGCCTGACATGAAGCTAAATGGCCAGGGGCCTTCAGATGGACCCCTAGGGATACTATAGATCAGGAAGGGTTGAAGATCAACTTCTAGAGAAGGAGAAAGAACATTTAAAATATTTTATGCTAAACACGTTCTGTGTATTTACCTCATTTTCTTTTAGAATAATTTGTATTTTATCATGTAGGACTTTTTCTTTCTGATTTCAGATCAATATTCTGATTAGGATAGAATAAACAGATAGGATCTTATCTAAGGAATTAAAAACTAGATTTATTTCCGAGGCAGTTTCCCAAGTTCTCGATCTTATAATGTACGCATATACAAGTGTTACCTTGGAAATGAGATATGTCAGTCATGTGCCATGATGGGGATAATAAATCTATCCATAGCTACAGTATGTGTACATACACACATATATATTTACATGTGCCGGAATACACACGGTTTTATAAAGCGGATATGAGGACCTTTTTTTCTTACTTTCTACAATAGGAAATTGTTTTCTCTTCATTAAAGGAAGTTGTATCTATGATCTCCTTAGATTCCTTAAATCAGATAGACGACAATATAAACTGGTAAGAGGTATGACAAAATGAGGGTATACATCTGCTGGTTCAAAGAAAGAATCTAATCATTTAATTTTACATCAATTAGTTGGAGGAGGATTTTAAGTACTTAGGATCAACAGTCCAGAGCAATGGAGAGTGTGGAAAAGAGGTGAAGAAGTGTGTGCAAGCAGGCTGGAACAGGCATAGAAAAGTATCAGGTGTGATGTTTAACAGTTGAGTTTCAGCTAAAATGAAAGGGAAAGTGTACAAAACCGTGGTGAGACCACCATGCTGACCGTGGCACTGAGGAAAAGACAGGAAACAGAGATAGAGGTAGCAGAGATGACGATTCTGAAGATCTCTCTGGGAGTGACCAGAAAGGACAGGATTAGAAATGAGTACATCAGAGGAACAACACATGTTAGAGGTTTTGGAGATAAAGTCAGAGAGGGCAGACTGAGATGGTTTGGGCACGTACAGGGGAGAGAGAGAGAGTACATAGGAAGAAGGATGCTGGGTTTGGAACCACCAGGAAAGAGGTCTAGAGGAAGACCAAAGATGAGGTTCATGGATACAATGAAGGAAGACATAGAATTAGTTGGCATGACTGAAGAAGATACAGCAGATAGGGTTAGATGGTAGAAACTGACTTCCTGTGGAGACCCCTGAAGGGAAATGCCGAAAGGAGAAGAATTAGGAAATAAACCCAGATTTACTGCACGAAGAGAGATACTGTATTTCTGAATCTGGTCCAGTCTGACTGGAACTGAGCAATTTCCCATGACTGTGTCCAAAAAGCCCAGTTTAGTTGCTCCAACTATTGTACAAAGTCTTTTTAGGGTTTCCTGAAGACAAGACTTACACACAGTTACACACTACAGAGAGAGCGTTCACCATCATAAGCAATCAATTGTGTAAAGAAAATGACTCTGCTCAGAGTATGACCCTTCTTAGGAGGCAGAATTAAGTTAGTATATGTAAAATTAGAAAGTCGTGCTCTGAATACTTTGAATCCTATGAATGCCATAAATTAGAAAGACCGACTAGAATAGCCAGTTACTACTCATCTGTCTACCTGTTACTCAATGGTTTTTCCACGAGATTTTACAAAAATTCTCCTCTACGTGTACAACTTGTTTTTTCACCGTTTTTCAACCATCTCGGAACTAGTTCTTTCACCAACTCATCATCACCTGTTCCTCCATTGTTGTCTCCATATTTCTTATTAGTTCCTTCCTCATTGAAATTGCTGTGTCACAATTGTTCCATTTTCATCTTCCTCATCTTTCCAACAGCTATTTTAACATTAATCTATCAGTGGTTCCTCTATTTTTCAACCAATTTTGTAATAATCTTTGAGCCTTTTTTCAACAAGTTTTACCAGCAAAATCTTTTTTCCCTGTTCACTACTTCTTTTTGCAATTTTTTTTTTTTTTTTCCGAATTTTAGTAGTAATCTCCAATCTGATGTTCAGATAGATTTGGATCCAGTCCGCATACATTTGTGTTTTAAAAAACAATCCCATCAACCGGAGTGAGCAAGTGGTGTAATGGTACAGAGGGCAAAAAAGGGAGTTACTGATGAACGGAGGGACACAATGAGGTGAGACAAGAGAAAGTCCATCTCTCCCACTTCCATCTCGGCTCCACTCCATTTACAGTCCATCACAGCATCTCATTTGTCCCCGGTAGCCTTCCAGCTTTTATGCCTCAGTGTTTGAAACAACGGCACAGAATATCAGCTCAATTCTGAAGAATGAGGGGGAGTTTCTCAGAAAAAGTTTTACTACTTTTCTCTCCTTGCCTCTCGGCTAACCTCTATTTGGATTCCATCATGGATTCTCTCCATTTTAATTTGTTTCATAATTAGCAGCGGTGGTTGGGACTGTGGAGCCAGACAGTGCCTGATGCTGTGGGGAGGCTCTCTGCTCTTATCTGCATATGTTTGTTCAGCCAATCATCAGATCGAGTTGGTTTTTAGGGAATTTAGCAGAGAAATTTCACACTGTCATGAGATATTTCCATGAGTGAAACTAGTCATAATTTTCATGATTAGGGATGCATCTGGATTGAGAGGAACAGAACGAGGAGGGTCTTCACAAGTAAATTTTAAATTCACCAGGTAGAGACATGCAAGTCTACTTTATTTTAAAATTTCTCATCCATCAGACACATGTGTTCCAGTTCTGCTGCCATCACAAGATAAACCAGAAACCAAAAAAAAATCCCAAACAAGGTCATCAGAGCAGAGTTATTTTTTGTCTCGTTTCAACTCAAACTAAGGTAAATAATTCCTTTGAAGATTGGGTGTGTCCTTCATCTCTAAAAGTCTGGTGAAAATATTTAGATCTGTGTCTCTTGTGTGTGTTTATATTTATTTAACACAATTTTTTTCTCTCTCCAACCAAAGCGCTTGTACTTTTTTTTAAAGATCCATCAATATTAGAGAAAAAGGCTGATCTTTAGTTTTTGGAAGTTGATTTAAACCTATTTAATGACCATATCCCAGATTCTAATCTGGCTACAAAAAGTATATAAAAAAACACACAAAACTTTAGGTTTATAGTTTCTTAACTTTTGGTCCTGCCCCAAGCGGATGAGTTTAAGGATCTCGGAGTCTAGTTCACGAGTAGGGAAAAGATGGAGCGGGGGATGGACAGGCAGATCGGTGCGGCATCAGCAATAACTAGGACGCCGTATCGGTCCGTCGTGGTAAAGAAAGAGCTGAGCCAAAAAGCAAAACTTTCGATTTACAAGTCGATCTACGTTCCCACCCTCACTTATGGCCACCAGCTGTGGGTGGTGACCGAAAGAATGAGATCGCGGATACATCAGCCGAAATGAGCTTCCTCCGCAGGGTTGCTGGGCTCTCACTCAGAAATTTGGTGAGGAGTTCTACCATCTCGGAGGACCTCGGTGTCGAGCTGCTCCTCCTTCAGGATGAGAGAAGCCAGCTGGGGTAGTTCGGGCATCTGGTCAGGATGCCCCCCGAGCGCCTCGCTGGTGAGGTGTTTCGGTCACGTCCCACCGGACCCCGGATCTGCTGGAGAGACTATGTCTCGCAGCTGGCCGGGGAATGACTTGGGATCCTCTGGGTGAGCTGCAGGATGCACCTGGGGTGAGAAAAGCCTGGGTTTCCCGTCTGAAGCTTTTGCCCCTGTGACCGGACTCGGATAAGCAGAAGACGACGGAACAGAATGATGTCCATTCTCACTTTTTTCTAGTTTATTTTCCCCTCAAGCCAAGCTTTGTTAACGGACAGTTTGGAAAACCCCCCAAAAAAGTGTAGGTAGTTGCCCACGTGAACACACACGTTCCCATGCTGGCTGACTGCTGTAAGGGTGTGTGAGAGACTTGGCGGCCAATCCTTATCCAGCTGTGAAAGGCTCTGCATTAATGTGTAGGCCTGTGTGTGCTTGTGCACACATTAGTGTGGCTGGTGAGCTGAACGAGTGCACCCACACGTCTATTTCTGTCTGACTGTAAAGCTGGGATCTCTGACAGCACGTGCAGGGTGGCTGCAGTAGAGTGTGACATTTAATGCTTTTGACAGGAAGTCAGCACTGGGCCAGACCTGTGGGAATATTTTAACCAACACCCACAATCCCCGCAGCTCATCACAGGAAGCGGTTTCGGACTGGGATTGTGTCGGCTGATGGATAGAGGATAACGAGGTGTGTGTGTCCGTCTGTGCACGATCAGCATGATCTTCTCTGGATGCTGTCAGCCCGGGTGCTCCTGCTGTGGGAACCCAGGTGTGATGGCATTAACGTTGCCGCTCTATTTAACTAGTCACCATTAATACCTGTGTTGACCTAATATTTCACAGCTGAGCAGCTCCGTATTTTTTTGTAAAGAAAATCCACTTCAGATTGAGCATTTTTTCGTCCCCGGCAGAAAAAGTCCCACCGATTCCGTTTTCCTATCACCGATGGGACAAATCTACCAATGTAATGTGGTCATTCTCATTAATGATGTGAAACGGCTGCTAATGCTTTTACATTTTAATTAGAGGTTTGAACAGCAGGTAAATGAGTTATAAATATTTATGAGACCATAATCACTGATGTGGGAGGCTGGGGGCTTCTAACTTTGAGCATGAACCTGTCTGCCTAATGTACGAAAGTTTCCTACTAAGTGCAAGTAAAGCTCACTGCTTTGGTCATTGGTCAGCTTTCCTCCACGCTTATGAGTCCAGACCAGCTCTGGAAGTCTTTGGTCTTGTACTCAGATATTCTATATTGATGTGCACCACAGCTTTAGGGGTTAAGGAGAGTATTTATTGAGAGTGACCACCATCTCAGATCATAACCATTAATCATTACGTAAGAGGAAGAGGAATGAAGATTAGTCATTCGTCATTAGTCATTCATTAGTCAGAGTAAAACAGAATACATTTGTGTGAATGAGAGGGATCCAAATGGAAAAGTGAGGTTACAGGGAGAAGAGATAAAGAAGGTGGAAGATTTGAAGTATCTAGGATCAACAGTCCAGAGCAATGGAGAGTGTGGAAAAGAGGTGAAGAAGCGTGTTCAGGCAGGCTGGAACGGGTGGAGGAAAGTATCAGGTGTGATGTGCGACAGAAGAGTTTCAGCTAGAATAAAAGGGAAAGTGTACAAAACCGTGGTGAGACCGGCCATGCTGTTTGGTCTAGAGACCGTGACACTGAGGAAAAGACAGGTAACAGAGGTGGAGGTAGCAGAGATGAAGATGCTGAGGATCTCTCTGGGAGTGACCATATTGGCCAGGATTAGAAATGAGTACATAAGGGGAACAGCACATGTTAGAGGTTTTGGGGATAAAGTTTGAGAGGCAAGACTGAGATGGTTTGGGCATGTACAGAGGAGAGAGAGAGAGAGAGAGAACATAGGAAGAAGGATGCTGGATTTGGAACCAGCAGGAAAGAGGACTAGAGGAAGGCCAAAGAGGAGGTTCATGGATACAGTGAAGGAAGACATGAAGATAGTTGGTGTGACCAAAGAGGGTACAGCAGATAGGATTAGATGGAAGAAACTGACTTGCTGTGGTGACCCTTAAAGCGAAATGCCGAAAGAAGAAGAAGAAGATTACGCAGCCATCCATCTATCCATTTATCTACCCAGTCATGCATTTCCCAGTGTTACGGAATGAGACCATAAAATAGGAAGCCAGGCATTCCTATTTGTCACATATTCTACCTGGTTTCAGGATTTCAAGATATGTTGTGCCAGCCAGCAGACCAAGAGCCTCACAGGTTTTCTTTCTTGCTTCCAAACCACTTGTAAGAACGCAACCATTTTGGTTTCTGTAGATTTGGCCAACCAGCAGCTCCACTATGACGTCCTCTTGAGTGACCGACTTTATAACCTCATCATTATTTATTAGTTTTGAACTCTAAATCTGCATTTGCTTTGTCAGCTCAATGATTGTAAGCCCGAACGGCTAGTTTTCTTTCATCTTTATATTCCTTTACTTCTCGTCATTTTTTTTCTTCATGTCATATTCCGTAAAATTCTCGTTCAGCGGCACCATCTTCAGCAGCAACAAGTAAACAAATGGATAACAGAAGATAAATCAGCTGCAGAGATGACAAGCAGAAGGACAGAGAAGCTACCTGGTTTGATCATCTATCACCTGCTGGACTGCCTGAAGACTTTCTAATAAGATCCACTGGTATGACGGCTGTGTTGGAGGTGACAGAGAAAGGTTAAGACTAACGTTAGCCTTAAGCTAACATCCCCTAGCAGGTCACATGTAGGTTTGTTCACTCCTCCTGCAGACGAGATGTGACCAGAGCAATGAGTCTGTGTAACGTGAAGCACACATTAACGTCACGAGAAGCTATTAAAGAAAAATATCTTTCATATACCTGCAGAGGTCACATCTGGGGTAATGGTCAAGGGAATTATGGGATGTGAAGAAAATATGGGATGTGAGGGCTGTGGTGTGTGAGACTTGATGATCTGGCACCTGGAACTGTGCTGGATGATCTCACACGTTACAGAATCATTTTTACATTCTCAGGTAGTCATCCAACCTCTTTCAAATGTCCATTTTCTGCAAGTCACACTGGAGTCTCAGTACGATCATAAACTTGGGAAAACATAATTTACCACATTTTGAAGAGGGATATTGTGTTTTTGGGGAGTAATAATTATGTCATACATACTGTACATACACACAGTATCTTTTTGTTAATTGAGAAATGTGATATTTGCTGAATAAAACTACATATTTTTGGCTTCACTTTTGGCGCTATAAATTCTTTTTTAACGTGCTGTATTTATACCTCAAGTGGGGAAATTTTTGTGCTGCATTGCACCGCAACAGGCAGCCACAACACCACCAAAGTTGCAAAAAATGGGGGGCAAGGGTAAGTGTCTTCAACAAAGACACCTGGGCATGTGCCCAGTGGGAATCAAATTGGTTTCTCCAAGTTCAAGGGCGGACATTCTACCACTGAGCCGACACGTTTTTTTCCCCCTCATGTTACCTCTTATTTCCATCCTTTGCGTCCGTGCACAGTACTGCATAAACCTTGTTTAAGGCCGCAAACACAGTATAAATGTGTCAAATTAAAAAAGCTGTTGCATATTCTTTTATTATCTTAATTTGGATTGTTTTCCTTTTGTACAGCATTACAAGTATGAGCCCCTTTCCGTTACAGAGCACTCCCTGCTTACGTCAGAATGTGGGCGTGGTGGAGAACAAAAGGTGTGGCCATGAACAACCTGGTATTTTAGAAGTATCCAAAAACTGAAGGGGAAACACTAAATTACTTAAACATGTAGAATGAAGAACAAAACTATTTCAGATATGTTTTTGATGTAGAAATGATGTTAAAACATAGAAGAAAACTTTGTTTTACTCAGAAATCAAACCTATTCAGATATTTTTTTTTTTTTGCAGATTCTAAAATGCCGTTTTCATCTTGCTTTTCAATGCAATTAAAAAACAAATAAAAAATTCCAATATCCTCGTGATTCTGACAGGTCAACCTATCACTTATGTTAAGCTGGCTTTCATTTTTTGAGTTTTTAACCCTAATCTT
Source organism: Neostethus bicornis (assembly GCA_902685375.1). Classification (NCBI taxonomy): domain Eukaryota; kingdom Metazoa; phylum Chordata; class Actinopteri; order Atheriniformes; family Phallostethidae; genus Neostethus; species Neostethus bicornis. The sequence continues at coordinate 2,680,529 of CACRXE010000076.1, read as the reverse complement.
TTAACCCTTGTCTTTTTCTTGTGGCCAAAACTGATCCCCAATGTATTCTGTATTGTCCGAATCAAACTATACTTGTGGCTTTTGAGGAATTTGCATCTCATTATTTTGATATTAAATCAGATTTAGGCAGATAACCAACTTTGTTTTCCACAAACGGATGGAGTGAACACTGGTCCTCTTCTTTTAGAATTAGGCATAGGGCTCAACTAATCATCCACTTCTGTACAATCCCATTCATCCCACTGGTGTGGTATTGCCAATATGTCCTCACTGCTAACAATTTAGCGATTATCACCACTGCCTTCCAACCAGATATCGCCTTCATAATCCATTCTCCTCAGTGAGAATAAAATCCCGATTATTTTGACCCATGGATTTCTGATCTTTTGTAACATCATCCTGCTAAAGTCTTATAATCAGACTCAACCCAATCCCTGAGTTTCCCATCAGACCTGGGGCGGCCATGCTACCACATGGCTCTGCGTTCTGTAACATAACGATAACATGGAATGAATTTCAGGACATGATGCTTGGCTTCTGCAGCCTTAAATGAGAAAATCCATATGATATCATCTCCTGGGTATATAACCTGGAGCTGTATGTAGGTGTCAGTGATCATTCTCAAGCTACCATCCACATGTCATGGTGTCCTCCGGCAAGGTACTAGAGTGGCCTGGATAATAGTTTACAGCACCTGTAGGGTTAAAAGTGATACATTCAGCCATATTTTCAGCTCAGTGTTATTACCATTACCCTCACAATACCAGGGGTTATGTTGGTTTGTCCATTTCCAGATGAAACAACTGATTGGATTTGGGTGATTCACATTACAATAAAACTAGTGCATAAGTACCCCTGAAAAAAAGATTTCACAGATCAAGGACACTAACTGATTACCATGCCACAGATAAAAAAAAAATCAAATCTTCATAAATGTGAAAGTTATAAATGTAAAGGCAGAAAAGAGGTCAAACAGAAAAGGAGAGAAATCAAAGAAGGAATCAGGAAAATTATTCAACCCTACATTACTCCACAATTGCCTTGCAAATCAATAAGAGCCCTATAAATCATAGTTTAACCTCCTCTTTTTCTCTACTGCATCACTTCAAGCAGCACTTCTCATGTGCACCGCTAAATACCACCCTGCTGTGGCTTTATTTAAAAAAAAAAACTGTTCCATCTTTGGGCATCTAAATTCTGATCACGTTGGGTAGCCTGATCTCATCTCATAGATGTCTACATCCGACTTAGCGGCCCAGCTCGATCCCGGAAGCTGAACAAGGGAACTGGGGGGTAATTATATTCCTGTAGCCATTACTTGTGGAACTATCTGAGAGGTTATTTTCTTCACCTTGTTGTCTAAATGCAGCTAAATTTGATCTTTTACCTCATTCATGTGCAAACAAATCAGAGAGCTGCAGTACGGTAAACGCACGGTAAACATCGTAAACAAGCCTCATAAAGAAGCCACAGCATCATCCGGCTCTCAGCCGCAGGGGTTCGGGCATGTGTCAGCTCGGCCGTGATTTATAGCAAATATTATCAGAGCTCAGAGAGGAGGAGGAAGATGGAAGAAGGAGAACATGAACAAATGTGGATGAAAGAATGGAGATGGAGAGATAGGCGAATGTGGAGGAGGACGGTCGGGCAAAATGAGAGATGGGCAAGAGAGGAATGGAAGATGAGGAGTGGAGAGATAGAGGATGAGGGATGAAGGTTTCAGCACTCCCACCCATGACCAAGATCAATGTCCCTCTCGTCTGTGATTCATGTGTGTGTGGTTGAATGAACGTATGCTTGTCTGTGTGTGTGTGTGTGTGTGTGTGTCTGTATGGGTGACCAGTTTACAACAAGGGATGGTTGACCGTGACGGCCGATACGCATTGATGTTAACAAGAAGAAGGACAAAGCAGGAGAGGTCAGGGGGAGGAAAATGTGGAGGAATGAAGGAAGGAATGAAAATAAGAAGTAATGGAGGAGATAAGGAAGAATTGAGGGCTGACATGATGAGGTACAGAGAGGATAAGGATGAAGACGAGGGGATGAAGATAAGGAGGAAAGAAGAGGACATGTGAGAAGAAGCAGGACAGGCTTCATTCAGAAGGGATTAGTGTTGGAGAATGAAGGTGACTCATGGTGCCTCAGTCACTTAAAAAAACACGATGGAACTTGCACTCTGCTGGACTGGATTAATAAATAGGACCAGGAGGAAAAAGGAATTGGCTCTCCTCTCATTTCAGTGTGATCGTAATTTTGATGTCATCTAAAAACAGCTGTAAATTAAACAGCTGCATGTCTGCATGTTTGATGACAAAAACTAGCAAATAATTCAAAAAAGTTTTTGGTTTGCTTTGTTGTTCAAACACACACATAATTTATTTTAATGTCAAATTGGTGAAAGTTTTTTTAGACATTACTTCCTATCGGTGCAATCTTCTTCTTCTTCTTTCGGCATTTCCCTTAGGGGTGGCCACAGCAAGTCAGTTTCTTCCATCTAACCCTAACTCCTATATCCTCTTTGGTTACACCAACTATCTTCATGTCTTCATTCACTGTATCCATGAACCTCCTCTTTGGCCTTCCTCTGGTCCTCTTTCCTGGTGGTTCCAAATCCAGCATCCTTCTTCATATATACTCTCTCTCTCCTCTGTACGTTCCCAAACCATCTCAGTCTTGCCTCTCGAACTTTATCCCCAAAAATGGATATTTGAAAATGCATTTTAAATGCATTTTGAATGCAATGGATATTTTAAAATGGTGCAATCAAACTGTTTATTTACAAAAAAGTTAAAAAGACTTTAACTTTTGTCTGTGTTAAAGACAAAAGTTTTTGTTTATTTACAAAAAAGTTAAAAAGATTTCTCATTAAACTCATTTTTTAATTTTGTTCATCTTCTACACCGTTCATTCCTAACGGGCTTGTGGGGAAATTAGAGTCTCCGGCTGGGACGAGTTTATCATTAATTAGCACAACTAGATTTTAGTTTAAGAAAATCTCTTCTTAAGCCTATCCCGGCTTATTCAATGCAAATGGCAAGGGTATACCTCAAACAAGTCACCAGTCTGATTCCGCCACTTCAACATGAAAGTTGTTTCTTATCTGAATGCATTTGCCATTTTTTAGCCCACAGTCAAGGGTTACATGCTACAGTGCCAGCTTTCCTCTATTTTTCCTTAGGATTAACAGTGTCCTCATAACCGTTGGCTAACTTAGACTTCTGCTTTTCCATGACATTGTCCTCAGGTGCTTTCTGCCTCCTCTGGGCAGATTTTAGCTTCCCTGAAATTTAAAGAACCAAATCAGCCTCAAACACCATGAGTCCAGAACTTTATTTAAATGTTCACACTCATTTATATGACGCAATGCTTGTGGTGCTTATAGTTGGTTTCAGGACAGAACCTGTCTTAAAGATGAGTCGAGAACTATTTTAAAGCCTAAAAAAGGTATATTTTTATGACCTCTGCTGATCAGTAAGGATACAAAACTGATGAGTCACTGACCCTTAATCATTATTCTGATACTACATTCATCAGGAAGTAACTTTTATAACCAGAATTGTCTTGTCCACCTTCAGTGTGCTTTAATAGTGACTGCATCCGCTCCAACTGGCCTCTCAAGCTGGGTCCTCTGCATTGATCTGATTGGTTAAACTAACCACTGATGGACAGGGATTTAGCTTGTTTCAGGAGTGCTTGACCTTTTCCAAACTAAGAGACTTGAATCAATGGTTCTGTCTCAGAAACTGTGCACAGGCGCGGCCTAATTTATGCCGGTGCACCTCCTGAACTAAAGAAGTTACAGCTCATGACGGAAACCCAAGACATGTGACCTTTACTTCTTTTCAGCTCAGTATTTCTCAACATAGTTTTTTGTGGCCTTTTTAAGACAGGTTACTAATCAAAAGCAGTTGATGGAGGCGGGACAGAAAAAAAAAAGTCCCTGATTTATTTTGATATTCATGAAACGGCCTCACAGCAGGAGCAGGGCTGGGAAAAAGGCATAGGGCGGGAAGGGTTTATATGATTAAATTGGATCTTTTTATGGCTGTCTTCATAAAAAAGGTCAATAAGAAGACGGTTTATGTCTTTGAAGAGGTGAAAGTTGGTCTTTTAGGGGATCAATCCAAAATGTTGGCGTTAGCTGTGTTACGTAATATTTACCCCAACATTCACATATTTCTATTACCGTAATTTCACGACCATTAGGCGCACCGTACAAAACGGCGCAGCCTCAGTTATGTGAGCCATTGCTGTATTTAACACACACATAACGCGCACCATACGAAAAGGCGCAGTCTCAGTCACACACCGCCTTACAACAACACACACGCAATCATGCAAATGCGCGTATTAAAAAATAGATCGGGAGCAAAACTGAGTTTGGTTGTGCTTTATTTAAGTAGTAACGATACTAAACAAGCACATTACCGGTAATAGACTTTATTCAAATCCGTCAAAGTCCTCATCCTCTGTTTCTGAATCAAACAGCTGCGCAAAATCCAACAGAGCAGGTCCACTTCGCTCCTCGCTGTCAAAGTCACTGTCTGTACTGTGCGGCTCCTCAGAAAGGATACCAGCTTTTGCGAAAGCTCGGATAACAGTACCAGCAGACACATTAGTCCAAGCATCTACAATCCATTGGCAAACTGTAGCATAACTCGCCCGGCGCTGCCTTCCACCCTTTGTGAAACTGTGGTCTCCTTCGGTCATTCATCGCTCCCACGCCGCTCACACTTCACTCTTTAACGTTCTCATGCCTTTTCTTTCAGGTCCGCCTCGCGGGCACCGCGTTTTCTTTTAGGTCCGCCTTTTCTCACACGCAAGGCGCACCGCATGAAAAGGCGCACCGCTCATTTTGAAGAAAATCTAAGACTTTTATATGCGCCTCATAGCCGTGAAATTACGGTAATTTCTAAATCCTTTACCCCAATTTAAGGTTGAAGGCAACCTGAGAAAAATCTGAACCAGTCAGCAGTATGAGACTAAGGTCATCTTGGAAAATTCCCAGTCATGCCACAGCTCCACGAAGAGACAGACAAACATGCAAATACTTCTTGGTGCACTTTGACAACAACTACTGAGCTGAAGTACTTGTTTCACAGTGGGGAGTAGAAAAGAAAGGTCTTGCTGGTAGACTGTGCCTAGTCTGGGTTATTGATGCTGTGGTATGTGCTTCCTTTAGAAACAAGGAATTTCTGACATTCGCCCATCAGAACATCAGAAACTGCATCCAGAGGTGCCCTGCTCCCCTCATGAGTCTGGTCACCATCCTTTTTCTTTAATAACCTTCTTTAATAACAAAATAAATCGTTATCGTTTTCATTTGGTGACGAAAATGTGACGAGACGTTTGCAAGTTTCTGTTGACGAGACGAAAATGTAACAAAATAGGCGTCAGACTTTCACATTTCTGTCTGTGAAAAGAAAAACACAGCGGCTGCATTCTGTCTCTCACGGTGGCACGCCTCCCCTTAATGCTGCACGTTCACACCGTCTACACAACACACCTGCAGCCACGAGGAAGTCACAAAACATGGTGAAAACAGCAGCAAAGGAGTTTGAGGTCAGAAACTTAAAGTTTTCCACATATTTTGTGCAAACAGCATGCTAACTTCAAGCTAATGCTTGCTTGTCGCCGCGGCTAATTTCTTTAGTTAGCTTGGTTGCGCTAACCACTGATTTAAAGACACAACGCAATGTTTACTTTATTTACAGGGTGTTTAAGAGGTGTCATTTTTAATTATACATAAGTTACAATGTTCCTCACTCACTGAAGAATTTCTATTTATTTTATGTTGTTTTACTATGTTTGCAGTTTTTGCGCAAGCTAAAGCTCGGCAGAGTTTTTTTTTTTTTTTTTAAACAAATAACCTGCATCATTCTCAGTAATAAAGACACGATTGTTAAAGTTACTTTTTTTTTTTTTACACTAAAACTAGACTAAAAATGTTCTAAGTCTTCCCTGACAAAAACTCTTTTTTCGTTGACTCCGTTTTTGTTGACTAAAACGAAAATATAAAGAGACGTCAAAAACGTGACTAAAACGTAAATTAATATTCGTCCAAAGACGAAGACTAGAATGAAAACTTAGATGGCTGCCAAAAACAACAATGTTGTATTCATGTATGGATTCTTGACCTATTTTTTTTAAACTTGTGAGCCCTTACAAACTTTCGTCCTGTGAGAAGACAAGAGGAGACATGGTTACCTAACATAAACTGGGTAAAAGCCTCATGCTTTCTGGTTGGCTTAAATAAACAACCAAAAATAAGCTCTGGGGCAAAGTGTTCAGTCCTTTGGATCCCAGAGAGGATGCTGTCGGCATGGCTCCTTGCTGCCTTTGGACATGGCCACAGGGTCAAACTTTAACAACAGAGACCATGTTAAACATAGAAGACTATAAATATGAACAGATTTAAAATTTTAAGAAAAATTAGTCACTTTATCTCGCAAAAAGGTCAGACGTAAAACCTCTGTCAAAGCAGAAATTCTACCCAGTGTTGGGAACATGAAACTGTCTGGACGTGTTCTTTACAGATAACACTTCCATTATGAGAAGTTTCTGCATTTTCGTTTTTTGAAAAAAAAAAAAAACAACATTTATTTGAACTTAAAAATAAGATACTAAAGAATCAATATGAGTTTTTCACCTTTGTATTTACGTGTCTGAAGCAATGAGAAGACTGGGTGTTTTATTCCTGTGGGATTCCCGTCCCAAATTAGATAATTTAATAACTCAGTGAACAGACGGGGGTGGATGTTTAGTGACCTGTAAAATATAAAATAAAATAGCACTTCCACTCCCATGTCTAAAAGGTTTCCAATTCCCACTGAGCAGAACTCACGGTATCACTGAAAATTAAATCAAATACTGAGTTTTTTGCTAAATTAGACAAGAGACCCACAAGTGTGTAATGTTTTTCTAGTTTAACCCGATCCATCAGTGAAGGAAAAGAGCGTAGTACATTTACTTCATTACTGTTTCGTTTCATGTTCTGAACTACTTATCTCTAATCGTGGCTGGTTACTGTACTTAAGTAATAAAGTTGTGTATTTCAGTACTTTACCTAAGTAAATTCAAGGACTTTTTAGAACCTCACAGCCAGTGGTGGAACGTAACGAAGTAGGTGTACTTCGTTACTGTACTTAAGTAAATAAATTGTGTATCTGTACTTTACTTAAGTAAAATTTAAGACCAGTACTTTTACTTTTACTTCACCACATTTTTAGAGCAAATATCTGTACTTTTACTTCGCTACTTTTTAAAAGTGTGTTTTACATTTTTCGTTACATTTTCGTTCAAGAATTTGAAAAAACACAGGTTTTTTAGCGCATCTTGAAGCCGCATCGCCAAAATCAAAAGAAGCAGTTGATCGGGAGAAGAAGTAATGAATCGAGAAACATTTTCCGCATTCATTCAGCGCCAAAAAACTAACATCAAATCTAGTACAAATTAAAAAGTGTCAGAAGATCGTTGTTCATTGTGTTTACTTCTACATAAAACGTTGAGCCATCATTACACAGAGCAGGGGCGTATCTAGAATTTTCCAAAGGGGGGTGGGGCTTTGACAAAGCCAATATATAGTGACTGGGGGCCTCTCCCCAAAACATTTAAAAAATAAGTGTCATTTTCCTCCATTTTGGTGGCTCATTCACTGGCCCCTCTAGGGGATAGCTTGACTTGTCCCCTCTCCTTTTATTTTATTTTATTTATTTTTTTTGTGAACCAAAAGAGGCGGGAGAGGGGGGTCACACCCCTGCAGAGTATTTATCCTGGTTACCATGGTGACACATCTATAGCACAAAAAATAACATTTGAATTATGATCGAATACTTTTACTTTTTACTTAAAAAGTACAATTTACACCAACTACTTTTGTACTTTTACTTAAGTAGATGTTTTTATTGGTACTTTTACTTTTACTTGAGTAAATTTTTTGCCTAATTATCTGTATTTTTACTTAAGTACAAAAAGTGAGTACTTCATCCACCACTGCTCACAGCCAGAATTGACTCTGGCACTCCACGACTCTGTTAGCGATAAGCGGTTCAGAATGAAACATTTTAGAACAACTGTTTGTACTTTAACTCTTCTCTAAAACTTGTTTTGTGTTGCATTTTCAGTTTGGAACATTAAAGCCATCCAGTTCATTCAGTGCATCTTGATAGCCATAGTCAAACAGTAGAGGCATCAACTGTGTCTGAGAGGTGTCATCAAACAGATGCTCTGAACACTTCAAGAGGAAATTTATGGGAGTAGTAATGAGAAACAATCAGCATGTAACGTGATCAAGCACCGCTAAAAAGCTAACGTTGACAGGGATAAGTGGATGGAAAGATGAATGAGTGAATGAGATAGCATTAATGGAAGTAAAGTCAGAAGATGAACTTGTTGACCAAGAAAAAAAAGTCACCTTGTAAGCATGAATTATTTGTGTGTTTGAGAAGGACAAAAATTTTGTTTAAACAACCCTTGATCTAACCTGAGAAAACGGTAAGAATTATTTACATTCACATAGTTGTTCATCCCGGCGCTGGAAGGGCGGCCGGGATGGGAATTAGCGCCTCCAAATCCGAGACCATGGTCCTCGCCCAGCAAAGGGTGGAATGCCCCCTGGGGGTCAGGGACAGGGTCCTGCCCCAAGTGGAGGAGTTTAAGTATCTCGAGGTCTTGTTCACAAGTGGGGGAAGGATGGAGCAGGAGATCGACAGGCGGATCGGTGCGGCATCAGCAATAACTAGGACGCTGCATCGGTCCGTCGTGGTAAAGAGAGAGCTGAGCCGAAAAGCAAAGCTCTCGATTTACAAGTTGATCTACGTTCCGATTCTCACCTATGGTCACCAGCTGTGGGTGGTGACCAAAAGAATGAGATCGCGAGTACAAGCGGCCGAAATGAGCTTCCTCCGCAGGGTGGCTGGGCTCTCACTCAGAGATCAGGTGAGGAGCTCTGCCATCCGGGAGGAGCTCGGTGTCGAGCCGCTCCTCCTCCAGGTCGAGAGGAGCCAGATGGGGTGGTTCGGGCATCTGGTCAGGATGCCCCCCGAGCGCCTCGCGGGCGAGGTGTTTCAGGCACGTCCCACCGGGAGGAGACCAAGGGGCAGACCCCAGACCCGCTGGAGAGACTGTGTCTCACAGCTGGCCGGGGAACGACTTGGGATCCTTCCAGGTGAGCTAGAGGATGCAGCCGGGGAGAGAGAGGCCTGGGCTGCCCGTTTGAGACTGTTGCCCCCGCGACCCGACCCCGGAACAAGCAGAAGATGACGGAACGGGACGGAACATAGTTGTTAGCGAACAAAGGCTATTTGCTAGTTTGGCTGTGTGTTTATGGCAAGAAACAACTTTTTGTCAGGACTGTTTAACCATAAAGCCTCACATACAGTAAATGCTGTATTACATGGTAATATAACGGGTTTTTAAGGTGGTAAGAGCAATCTGGGCATCATAAGGGATCCTGCTAGCTTAGCGTACGATGTGACCCAAAAGAAGACCAGCCAGCATCACATTAAATGGCTTTCTAGTCTTTAAATTTATTTTTTTAAATATAGTATTGATGCAGTCATTTGTCATACCTAACATATCCTTCAAGAGGTTAACAAACGTAATAAATATAATTGGATATGTCTGTATTTTTTTAAAATGAGATTTTAATGTAAAACTATGTCATCAATTAAATGTACATTTTAAACATTGCACGTACCACATCACACATTATTTCCCAAGATTTTTTTTTCCTAGGGTTGGATCACACAGAAGGCCATAAAGAAAAGAAACAAAGAAAGTTCAATGGGATTATCTCATGCTGCCGGGAATGAAGATATCTATTAAATGTTCAAGAGAAGCAAAGAAAATGAACAATGGAAGTATCTGTTCAACATAATGAAATAATTTATAACTGTAGTCAATTTCTCTCTGTAATAAAACCCACCTTAACCTGCTTCTGTTGCATGCCAAAGATGTTTATTACAGCCATTTGGACCCTCACTCAAAAAAAAAAAAAACTTTAAAACAAAGCTACAGTTGGAGTTGAACAACAAATATTGAAAAGATCTAGATCAGGAATAAGTAAGTCTGGTCTCTGATGGTTTTCTGTGTGTTCCTGTGTCTATACACTTGATCCAAGTTATTAAGTCATTGTGCCAAATTTGATTAACTGTTGATTTCACTTTATGTGCATGAGCTGTGATGGACCAGTAATACATTGAAATCCTTGAAACCGGCCCTTCAAAACAAGAGTTGGACACTCTTGTTCTAGAGTGACAAAAGACCAACTGACCTTCTGAGATTCACACTGTGCCAAATCAGATCAGAGTTATATGCAACAATTATGATTCATCTTGTTCAATTTGGTCTAGTTTTAAATAAAGATGAGTAATTTTTACCCCAGGAAAAAAAAAAAAATCTTGAATTGGGTTGAATAGTTTTACATTTGAAATAAATTCAATACCCAGTACTTTAGTACTTTTACTTATGTATTTTTTTTAATATACTTTATTAATCCCTCACCGGGAAATGTGTGTGCTGCATTTCACCGCAGCAGGCTACCACCTATGACGGTGCCAATGGTAGGAGAAACGGGGGGTTAGGTGTCTTCTCAAAGAACCCTAGACCTGCACAGAATGGGAGATGACCCTGGAAACTTCCGCTTAAATTACGGTCCGCGGGTGTCGTGATGTGGAGCTGAGGCCAAAAATAAACCCATGACACAACAGACAGGCTCAGATGAAAAAATCACAAGCAGATTTATTAGATTTATAAAAAAAAGTCCAAATAAACAAGACCAAAACAGATAAAGTAGGCAGGTTCTGATGTAGGAGCTGGAACCAACAACAGGATAACAGGCAAGCACGATAAACAAACGATCTGGCAATGAGTAGATGGGTTTCAGGTGTACCTTGTGCACACACATAGAGGGAGGGGGGGAAACAGGACACAGCGGGGGAACAGGCTACTCTCCTGACAGCGGGCGAATGTTCTAACCACTGAGTCACCGTCTCCCCCCTATTTATGTCCAAATATTTTATTTTTAGTTAAGTACAAAAGTACTTGGGGCTGCACAATGGAATAGTAATTACCACAGTGGCCTCACAGCAAGATGGTCAGGGTTCAAGTCCCAGGTGGAAATGAGGCTTGAAACACTGGCCTTTTTGTGTGGAGTTTGCTTGTTCTCTCCATGTATGCGTGGGTTTCCTTTGGGTATCCAGGTTTCCTCCCACTCTCCAAAAACATCTACAAAATTGCCCTTATGAATGAATGTGTGTGTGTGGATGATTGTCATTGTGTATGGCCCTGCAACAGACTGGCGACCTGTTAGGGGTGTACACTGCTTTTCATCTGTAATCAGCTGGGATAGGCTCCGGTAGTTCCTAGATCCCAATTAGAGATAAGCGGTTATGAAGATGAAACGTAACAAAAGTACTTCATCCACTCGTCATCCATCCATCTGATTTATCTGTCTGTCCGTACATCCAGATAAGCCGTGTGGTACAGGTTGCTAATGACCTTAAAAACTTGGCTATGTAAATTTTTATTTATTCATTCATAAATTTATTTAATTCATAACAACAAACACAATTTTTAAACAATGCAGCATATATGATCAAATGCACAGGAGCAGAAAAATGTGTTAAAAAGAAAGTTTATTTTTGGGTAGAAAATAAAATGAAACTGACTAATAATAATAAATATATTTTACTATTCACCGCCAATTGGCTATGAACATAATTTTTTTGCATATTTCTATTAAAAGTACAATAAACTTTTAATAATTTGAGATGGATGAAAATTTGCGAACTGAAATACACTGCTATGAAAATAAATGTGTTCAAATCCTACCAGAGGGTTTAGAAAAGCTTCTTTTCAGCCATGTTGGTGATAAATAAAGGTGTTGATTTTTAGGAGGACAGAAGCTGAGTTGGCTACGTGTAAAGTTCCTGATAGTTTCTTGTGATCCAGCTTGAATCATCCGCTAATAGGAAATCCATCAGCTTTGTCCAGATCTGATTTCCAGCTCAATGTGTGCATAAATGAAGGCAAAGGTCACCGTCTGGTCCGCTTCTCTCCGTCCACTATCTCTGATTAGGAAGAAGGTCATCAGTCTATCAGGACTGACTCTGACACAAACGTTATTCCATCTCAGCACCAACAACGAGGCGTAAAGTGAGTCTGCTGTTGATGAAAGGAACAAATAAGAGTGTTTACCTTCAGCCTGAGAGGTGTGAGACAGGATTTATAATGTGGAGGTCACTCTCTGCTTGTTTCACTTAACCTTGGACTTATGAGCATGATTCATCATCCTAGCTTCTTGTAGCAAAGCCAGTCACATACAGAGAGATTTTTGCGGTTTTGCTCGGCTCTGCTCAGTGATGTCTGCTTTGTGCACACGGGCACGACCCCCAGCTTGATGGACGTGCTCGACATAAAAGTGAGAATACATGTGAAAACCCGCCAGCATTCATGCATCTTCTCTCTGCTCTCTGTTTCTTCTCATTGCTATTGATGACAAAAATAAGGCAAGCAAAGAAATCATTTCAAACACAAATTCAAAGCTACTATTGGTCTTTTCTGCAGAAAAAAACAAGATATTTTTTCCAATGCCAAGGTCAGATGGACATTATAAACTGTTTTTAAAAGCTGGGCTCGCTCAATGAATGATGAACTGTCTACAGACTTATCTCTAGGAATTTCAGTCTCACATTGCCATGAAAAACGACCTCAGAGAGAAGGAGAGGCAGTGGGGTAGTTGTCTTTTGTTGCTGTTAGATAATCTGTTTAGCAAATCCCATTTAAGGAAATATCATTGATCAGTTTTGGTGTTGGTAGCTGAAAGCATGAGTCAGATCAATGCCAAAGACAGGCTGGGGAACACAGAGAGCCATTGATGGTCCAGCACACACACCAAACACCCACAAAGGAGAACAGGAAGTGGAATGCTTCTTGCATGAAGGATGGAAAATATTTGATTTAAAACACAGTTAAAATCAGTCCTAAGAAGTCTTTATAAAAAAATCAAGAAAATGTTCACATTAAATTATTTAAAATGGAACATGGCTTCATCGTCTCATTCATTCGTGCTATTTTATGTGTATTTTGTTCGGAAAAAAAAAAAATCAAGCATCTTCTCCTAATAGTATTTGTTTCTCAAATATTATAGAAAAAGTAGACTTATTTTAATTATTTGATGTATATCATGATTTTCTTGGTTTGTTTCGTCATTTTACTGTCGATACAACTAATTAGACCAGGTTCCACTGGCGTTCGCTCATTTGTAAGTGTGCAAGATTGGCGCTCTTCGTACCTAGTGTGTTTGGGCAAGTGTGTTTTCTTGATGAAATACAAGCTGAAGTCTAGAAAAAATTAAGTTGGAAGAAAGAAATGGATTTTGTCGTATTTTGATTTTTTTTTTTTTTTTTTTTAACTAACAATAATATAAAAAAGATTTGGAACCACCAGGAAAGAGGACTGGAGGAAGGCCAAAGTGGAGGTTCGTGGATACAGTGAAGGAAGACATGAAGATAGTTGGCGTGACCAAAGAGGATATAGCAGATAGGGTTGGATGGATGAGGCGGACTTGCTATGGTGACCCCTGAAAGGAAATGCAGAAAGAAGAAGAATATAAAAAAAAGAAACTTTCATTTCATCTTTTGAACTGCTTATCCCTGCCAGCATGGTGGGGGTGCCAGAGCCTATCCTGACCGATTTAAGGCGAGAGTCAGGGTACACCCCGAACAAGTTGCCAGTCTGTTGCAAGGCTGTACACACAGACAACCGGCCACACACACTCACAGGGACAATTTTATAGTGGGCAATCAACCTAACATGCATGTTTTTGGAGGGTGGGAGAGTACCAGAAGAAAACCCACACATACCTAGGGGGAGAACATGCAAACTCCACACAGAAAGGCTAGTGTTTTAAGCCTCGTCCCCACTTGGGATTTGAACATCAACCTTCTTGTTGCGAGCCCACTGTGCTAACCACTACCCCGCCGTGCAGCCCAAAAATAAATTGAAATAATGGAAATAAAATATGTTTTACTAAAATAAAAAGAAAAAGTTTATGATTAAAAAAAATGTAATATTAAGTGGACGATTACAAATTTTCCCATGAGCAAATCAGGGGTAAGTCTTCAACACAGGTACGAACAGATATTTTTTGTGTATCTCCTAAGAATTCTGACACTGTTTTTCTTTTTGGTCTTTTTTTCATTTTCTGCTTTAATCCAGCAATTTCTCAAACTTGGATTGAAAAAATAAGACCTGATTTGTCACCTGTGATACCTCTGTAATTTCTCTGCTCAGAAGACTGAAAATAAAAGACTGTTGGAGGATTACTGTACAGAGCCTTGTTAAAAAAAAAATCCTAATTATTCCCTTCTTTGAATCACTGTGGAAACCTGTCTGACATTACAGTCTGACTTATTGTGTGAATGAAGTCATTCGGATGTTTTTTAGCTCTGGTTTCCTGTGTCGATGTCTCCTAAATGGAGAAGCCGTGGGAAACTTGTGATGGATGGAGTGCCCCCCTGATAATATCTTTGTAATGGATGTTGCCCCTCCCGGCATGTCTGCACCCATCCACACTGACGTCTTAGAACCAATCTGTGGAAGTCTACATAAGACCCCAATTTGCAGAGCTCTGCCTGAATCCTGAATTATTCTGGGGGTTGGAGCGGTGGAACAAAGCTTTGCATTAATAATGTAACCTTGTGCATCATCTATCCATCCCTCATCTTGTTTTCTCTCGTTTCCACTCAGTCCATGGTTGTGATAGCAAGGACAGTACTCAGGAGGAAGGTAGGCTTCGTTATCTCGCCTCAGGTGCTCAATGTGGTAGAGAGCCTACTATAATATTCCAGAGGTGCTTAACCTCATTTCCCTTAACATCTGTTTGAGGTTTTTAAGTTAACAACACAATTAGATGCAATTATGAACCTCCGCACACCTGGTGACTACGTCCCTTTGCAGAAAAGGATCTTCTTTGGGTTGATATACTGTACATGTCCGAATTTAAAAATAAAGTGGAGAACATCTCAGATATTCACCAGCACCTTTACAAGCTCCACAGTCGCATTTAATGCTGCTTTAGATGCCTCCATTCTACAAGTACATAGAAATACAATTACCTGCTCTCATATGCTGTTTTCTGCCTCACAAACTGCAGATTTCCCACTTTGCTTCCACTAATAGAAGCAGGAGGATAAAATAAGCCTAATTTTTCATTTTTTAAACTGCTTGAAGCATAAAAATAACTGTAGAATAAATGAAGGTTGCACGTTAGATTTCAGGTTCTTGCTCTGCATCTCTTTACTGTATGGTCTGGTATGATAAGCAGAAAGTGACCATAAAATAATCAGACACGTGCCACAACAGCCAGATTTTATTCGGCACATAATCCAACAGAAAACGTCTCAGTGAACCATGTGGAATTGGCTAACCTGGACAATAAACAGCCAGATATTTAAAGCAAAGAGTGGTGTGCTGGTATTGAAAATGAAAGTGGATGTAATAAATGTGAAATACTGTATTTGTGAACTACACTGTAGACTTAATAAAAGTGTTTGGGTAAAATGGGCACATTAAAACTGAGCTGCAAAGACTTCAAGACTTGGAGGCCAGGAGACCGATTTGTTTTTGGCAAGTCTAATACTTTCCCAGCCAGGTTAAGATAAATGGCCAGGAATTTCTTCTGTAAAGTTAGCAGTTCACTCTAAACAATCAGTCCATTTTTATGCTTGCATGTCCACCAGCAAGCATGGTAAACCAGTCTGGCTTTTGTAATCACTGCAAATCTGGACTAATGCACAATGTGCTTTTTGGTCAAACTTTAGATTAAATGTATGTTGATGTTCGATTGAGGTAACTGAACATCTAGTAGATCAGAGAAATGTTCCGTTCCGTCGTCTTCTGCTTATTCAGGGCCGGATCGCAGGAGCAACAGCCTCAGACGGGAAGCCCAGGCTTCTATCGACTCAGCTGTATCCGCTAGCTCCTCCTGAAGGATTCCGAGTCCTTCCCTGGCAAGCTGTGGGAAATAGTTTCTCCAGTGGGTCCGGGGTCTGCCTCTTGGTCTCCTACCGGTGGGATGTACCCAAAACACCTAACCAGCAGGCGCTCAGGAGGCATCCTAGGCATTTAGTCAGAGAAATGTATTTTTCCCAATTGGGACTAAATAGTCTCATTCTAGGACACAAACACTATTGTCAACAATCGACAGGTCCTTAGACCACATAGACTCGACCACACTACCATATTGAAATCTATATTACTTTCCAGAAGGAAGCGAGTCGGAAATAAAAAAAAAAGATTCAGTACATGATTACCAACAACAACAACAACACACAGACAGACAAACCCATCATGTCTCTGTAGCCGGATGGTGACAGATCATGTTGCTCATAAATGTCTGGTATTTATGGGACTACAATAAATCAAAGTTGAACAATCATCCTGGTAGAAAAAAATATCTGAAATGCTTCTGGAAGACCAGAAAAAAATCTCCATTAAAATGCAATCTGCTCGACTATATCTGAAACTCAACATCCGGGCATAGAATTTAGCATCTACTTTTTTATGATAGATTTGATCATGTTATAAATTCAAGCTGCATAAAAATATTTTAATAGCATAGTCGTACATTTCCATGCAGAAGAAACAGAAACCTGAAGCGCTGTGGTTTTTATCTCAAATGGCAGGAGGGAAAACCTTCAACTTTATTCTCAGAAATCTTTTGTCCAGTTCGTCTCAGATACAGAACCGGATACTGAAAAGAGCTGACATATTTTACCAGATGGATTTTCACCCACTCTTGATAAATTCTCCCCTTGAGCAGATTTACTCTTCATGAATAAATGAGTTTGCTCTTCTCATTACAGGGTTTGACAGACTCGGATGGTTTCTTCTGATTTAACACATCACTTTCACTGCAACTGCTTCTTTTTAAATACAGTTACTTTGGCTGAAATAGGGCTTTGAGGATTTTTAAAACGAGACTCTGACCTGAGAAGGGACAGTTGTTGAGTTGCAGACTTATTGTGTTTGTTCAGATGTTGGAAGATGCATTCTATGCCTGCAACTATTCATGTTTGTATTGCTCAGGTAGCTATTTATAGTTAGGCTACGCAGCTTGCATGAGGAGGAAGAGTGGGAAATGGGTTAACTACCATACAATTAAAATACTTTTGTTGTCACTGAAAATTACACAACTCTATCTGTATCACATTTTAGAATTCTTTTCATCATAATGAAAGTCCCATTTGGACAGAAAGTAAATCAATGGATTCTTTAAAACTCATTGGTAAAGCTATAGAATTACTCATTTTTTGTTGCAAGACATCGATGCACTCGCTTGATTGGTGCAGACGCAAACAAACCTACACCAACCCTTTGGAAAAGTAATAGATTTACATGATGTTTTGATGGAGATATGAATTCACATGTCACCAACAGAATCCATGTTTGTTGAAGCCAAATGTTCACAAGATTTTCTCTTCAAGCAATGGATTCACATGGTGTCCCGCTGAAATAACTAATTCATACGATTTTCTGTTGAAGTCACTGAGTCACATTAAATCACTAGATTCACATGGTTTTGTGTTAAAGGCAACAATCCAGATGATGTACTGGTGAAACCACAGAGTCACTTGACATCTCTTTAACAGCTTTGTAGTTTTTGATTCCCTGGCACAGCCCAGGGGGGCTTGCAAAGCTCCACCTTCTATATTTAAGCACCTTCACACTCTGAAACATGTTCAAACTGTAGCGTTTCAGCCCTGCAGGAGGCAGTTTAACAGAGATTTATGACTCCATAATTTCCTTTTTTGAAAGGCGTACCTGAACAGAGGAATCCCGAAGGGTGGCCCTTGCAACAAAGCGATGAATTGATAATCTGGCCCTCAGCAGTGCCATATGTGCACCAGCAGCCTGTGGGATACAACACGGGAGCTCTGAAGCCTGAAATAGGTTAGGTCTCCTCTGATAACAACAGCCAGGAGCTGGGATGACAGAGAACGATGGGAGCCGTGTTCATCCCTTTGCCAGCAGGTATCAGATACTTCTCCATGTAAAAGTTTGCATGCTCTGCTTTGCTGCTCCACCAAGATGAATTTGGTATTTCCAGAGCAGAAGTGGAAACTAAACAAGAGACTCCTTCCAAACACATCTGTGTTGCTTTAAATGAAAAATGCAATCTTGTGCTGATTAATTAGCAAGAAGTAGAGCAACATACTGATTTAACAGGTGCTTCCACATAGTGTTTGTCTGTGGGCATTTTTTATCAGACAGCGTCACGTCTGTCTGTGATAGAGTCGAAGAAACAAAGATCCGTGATTAAAGCATGTGTGAGTACAGCTGTGAGTCCTCCAGAGATTTCCCAGCAGCAGATTCCTGCTGAGGTCTTTTCCGCATGTTGCATCTCACTCCCTAACAGAGTAACCTAAATAGATCCACACCGAGTAAAATAACATCTTCACCTAAGCAGAATGAACATACAGGCACCGAGCTGCAGGCAAATAGTTTCCACTCTTATTGGTGAGCAACTCCTGAACAGAAGGGGGTTTGGTCTTTCCACAAGTAACTGGTTCCAGGGCCAAAACCCTGTATTGTGTCGAGTGCTATTGTATCTAATAAGAGCTGCCCTTTCTCAGACAACATATCGGGCTTCTACTTTACAATGAATCTGATGTTCTACATACCCAAAAATTGATTCTGTATTGGAAGATTAGAATGGCATGTTTGCAGAAGACATTGTGATCTGTAGTGAGAGGAGGGAAGAGGTGGAGGAAAAGCTGGAGAGGTGGAGGTTTGCACTAGAAAGAAGAGGAATGAAGATTAGTCAGAGTAAAACAGAGTACATGTGTGTGAATGAGAGGGATCCAAATGGAAAAGTGAGGTTACAGGGAGAAGAGATAAAGAAGGTGGAAGATTTTAAGTTCTTAGGATCAACAGTTCAGAGCAATGAAGAGTGTGGAAGAGAGGTGAAGAAGTGTGTGCAGGCAGGCTGGGACGGGTGGAGAAAAGTATCAGGTTTGATGTGTGATAGAAGAGTTTCAGCTAGAATGAAAGGGGAAATGCACAAAACCGTGTTGAGACTGGCCATGCAGTTTGGTCTAGAGACAGTGGCACTGAGGAAAAGACAGGAAACAGAGAAGGAAGTAGCAGAGATGAAGATGCTGAGGATATCTCTGGGAGTGACCAGGATGGACAGGATTAGAAATGAGTACATCAGAGGAACAGCACATGTTAGAGGTTTTAGAGATAAAGTCAGAGAGTCCACACTGACATGGTTTGGACATGGGCAGAGGAGAGAGGGAGAGGAGAGTACATTGACAGAAGGATGCTAGCTTTGGAACCACCAGGAAAGAGGTCTAGAGGAAGACCAAAGAGAAGGTTCATGGATACAGTGAAGGAAGACATGAAGATAGTTGGCGTGACCAAAGAAGATGCATCAGATAGGGTTAGATGGAAGAAACTGGCTTGCTGTGGTGACCCCTGAAGGGAAATGTCGAAAGAAGAAGCAGAATGGCAAACATCCCTGCCCCGAGGCATATTGTCAATGACCCCTTTCTCATTGATTCTGCAATTTTATGGACAACCTACTTATTTTTCAACCAGTCTTTAGTGGATTTGCAGGTTTGACGTAGATGATTGGGTCAAATTAGTGTCCAAACTTAGTGATCAAACTTTGTTATTTAGTGTCTTTAAACATAGAGTTGTGTTTAAGTCTATAAGAGAGCATATAAAAGCACATGCTCATTCACTCATCCTCAGAACCACTTAACCCTGTTGGGGTCACAGAGGATGCTAGAGCATGTCCCTGTTGGTTACAATCGAGAGGTGGGGTACTCTCAGAACACGTCACCAGTCTGTCGCAGGGCCAGAGGACAACACATAATCATTCCAATCTGGATCATTAAACAGTAAAAAATTAGAAGCAAACATTTATTAAATCCCACTCCCCCCTCCCTCCCCCACACACACATACAGTAAATACACCTGCACAACACACAACCCTGATTTAACCGTTTGTGACTGTCACATTAACTGAGACGTCACTGTGTTTCACGACTGCTTCTCTTTTCAGATGCCCTAACAAAAAAAAAGGTACATTTTAAAAAGAAAATAAACGGTTGAAACCAGGAGGGTAACACATTTTCACCATTGGTGTTTCCATATTATCTGGAGATGATGTGCTGTTTTGTCATGTTTACATGTGACTTTGCTTCTTTGGGAGTTTTTTTTTTTTTCTTGCAAACAGCTTATGCCAGCTGAACCAGTGCCTTTTTTCTCTCCAGACTGGAAGATTCTTCCCCAAAAGAAGCAATTATTCCTGACACTGACTGCGTTCCCTTCAGCTCTCAGCATGCTTTTCGCAAGAAGAGCTCCGAAGACCTTACCCTCAAACATTTTCACCCCGCTACTGAATCCCCCCCATCCACACACACTCAGCATGATGACATGGTTCATATAAATGAGTAACACGACGCTAACAGTGACAGAAAAATAAATGTAGCCGGGATCAATAATAAACACGTATGTTAGAAAGATAATGACTGCTCCGTTAGTTGGACAGTTTTAGGTAAAGTAATATTTCTTTTCATCCTATTCATCTTCAGCTTATTACGGAACATAAAACATCTTCTTTACCTCAGATGTGCAGCAGTTGTCAGAAAAACCCTTCTCAATCACATAAATTGATTGCTTCTGCCACTTTCCTTTCCAGACTTTTGAATTAAATTTTGTTTTTTTGCTTGTCAGGAAAACAAATGTCTGAAATAAATTGAAATAGAATTGAATGGAGTGATCACGGCAAGTCAGTTTAATCTGCTAAATACAGAAGATGTAGTTCTCTGGGAGCAGCAAAGCTGAGGAGTATTTTTTAGTTTGGGGCTGAGGTCCAGTTTAATTTATGATGATGATTACCAACTGGATTGGGTGTAGCACTTTCACTGATGATTTTGCTTTGGTCTGTTGTGGTGATAAAAAAGCTGTGGCTAAAAAAGAAAACCCTGGATTTACCTGCTGAATCTCTTCTCCCAATCTCACCTAGCTGTGTTCTTTTTCTTTGTTCTTCCTTACGGTCACTACCTACAAGCTGTGGGCATTGACCCAAAACATCAGATCATGAATGTAAGCGGACAAAATGAGTTTCCTCTGCAGGGTGGCCGGCCTCTAGATTAGGAGTAGGGTGAGTAGATTGGTCATGCAGCAGAAGTGAAGAAATGTTGCTCCTCATCATCACAGAACCCAGAGGAGGTCTCTCAGATTTGTGACAAGGATGCTTCGTACACACCTCCCTGGAGAGGTGAACTAGGCATATTCCCTCAGAAAACAGGTCATGGTCCTGTTCGAGCAGCTAACTTGACTCCATCTTGGAATAAAATAAGTAAATAAATGTGTTTTGTTTCATCTTCTGAACTGCGTACCGTAACGGGATCACTGTGAGTGCCGGAGCCTATCCTGGCTGATTTCTGGCGTGAGGCAGGGTGCAGCCTTAACAGATCACCAGTCTGCTGCATGGCCACTCACACACATTCATTCCAAGAGTTAATTTACACAGTGGCCAATCAACCTAACATGCATGTTTTTAGAGAGTGGTAGTAAACATAAGAACCAGGAGAGAATATGTGAACTCCACACAGAAATGCCAGTATTTTAAGCCTTGTTAAATAAAATTGTGACAATTGTTAACAAAAAATATGCTTTTACTGCAATATTTGCCATTAAAAAGTATCTAAACTCAGGTTATTCTCAGAAGAATTTGTGTCAAGTGTTTAACCAGGAAGGGCTTTTTCCTTCCTTTGCACGTGCGAGTCCTCTACAGCAGGAAAATGGTGTCATATGTTCCCTGACAATGCCATTACCTTTTGCACAGATGTGAAAACGTGAATCATGTGAATGAGAGAGTCATTTGCATAAGGAATGAGGGCAGGAAGTATGCTCAGGCGTTTGAGTGCATTCTGCCTGCAGCAGCCTCTATCGCTGAATAAATCATTGTAGGTGCACATCTGGCTCTTGGTGAGCGAGGTGAGGACAGAGCCAATCAGAGCAATGATGAAAATAAGAGAGAAAAGTAACGACAGCAGGAGATGAGAGTGGAGGTGAAATTACATCAGGAGGCCGAAGCGTGAGGAGGATGTGAAAGACGGGGGGAGTGGAAACGTATTGAGATGGGGTGGAAGTAAAGATGCTGCTTAACTTTTCAGAGACACTACAGAGTTTTTATTAGATTCTTAAAATATCAGAGACTGGAACAGATGACTTTTCTTCTATCCTCTGGTCTCCATCAGCCTGCAGCTGAGAGAGCTGATTGGCTGGAAATGAAAGTAAGGACCTGATACCGGTCTGTCCATATTCACCACTCGAACTCCTAATGATTATATAACATAAAGATAGTTCTGAGGTGGCCAAAGGGACACTGACTGAGACATTCACTACTAGCACCACCATCTGCCCCCAGATCCTAAGTACAGTATATATTTAAAATATATCAGGAAGTATTTTCCATTTGGTTGTAGGTTAACATTTTCAAAGTCCATCCTTTGGTGTGTGTGATGGCTACAGCCACACAACCATTTAGTTTGTAAACTTTATAATTTATTCACTTTATAAATATAATTTAGATCTTATGTTTGTTGTACCACTTTTATTTTCTTGGGTTTGATATAGGTTTAGATTACTGCACACGTTTGGTTTATGTTGCGTTCCGTCATCTTCCGCTTGTTCCGGGGTCGGGTCGCGGGGACAACAGCCTCAAACGGGCAGCCCAGGCCTCTCTCTCCCCGGCTGCATCCTCCAGCTCACCCGGAAGGATCCCAAGTCGTTCCCCGGCCAGCTGTAAGACATAGTCTCTCCAGCGGGTCCGGGGTCTGCCCCTTGGTCTCCTCCCGGTGGGACGTGCCCAAAACACCTCGCCCCATCTGACTCCTCTCGACCTGGAAAAACAACATAAACTTTGTTTATGTTGTCGATTCATATTAATTTGATTTTCTTAAGTTTTACAGGTGCTCCAGTTCCCGGGCTGAAGGCTCACCTGCTGTCCCTGGGCTGGAGCTACCTAATTGGACTGAACCATTTATTTCTTTTAGGAGTGAAATTGGTTTTTGTTGGCTTAGATTTAGTTAAGCTGTTTTGTTAACACCCCCTTTTTTGTGTTGGCAGTGGTTTAGTAATCTTTCATTTAAGGTCTTGCTTTTCTCAGTCTGGATCTGTTTTGTTTGAGTTAATTCTCTTTTGTTAAACCTTATATTGAGTTGAGTTAGTTATTTTTACCTCTTTTTATAATTGCTAAACATTTTTTATAATTTTTTTGTTAAATAAAAAGAACCCTTTTTTTTTTTACTTAAAACCCCATGCATGTCTGTTTGCACTGCTTGGTCCATCACAGTGTCATTTTAACTGCATTCTTATTTCTTGCGATCAAACCATTGACTGTGTACAGAAACTGTACATCGTAAGTCATATCCCCCTGCATGCCAAATGGGAGGTAGCTTCAGGCTCCAATATGCCTCAACGTTCATAAACTTTCGTTGAAAAATTGGCAGCCATTTCTCAGTTACTATAATTGTTACAGTAACATTTAGGGCCGGGTTACCTTAGTTACAACACATAGTATAGTATGTATTTTACACATAGTATAACTGTATTTGTCTTGCAGCACAAGTTTTACTAGGTAAATAATTGGCCAGTTGTATCCATCAAAAAATAAAATGTGCTGGCCGTTCACTTCACATGGGAGGGCTTGGGATTGTAATCTGGCATTTCAATATGGAGCCAAAATTTAGATTCAGCATCTTATTTTTCTTGTTTTGTAGACTTGAGTCTTTTAACTCCCCTTTTAACCCTCAGTTCAAACTTCAGAAAGTCATCTTCTCCATTTCCAAATGACCAGATGACATTCATTCATTCATCTTCTGAACCGTCCAACCCTAACGGGTCATGGAGGGTGCCGGACCTTATTCCGGCCAATCCGCCCCAACTAGGTCGCCAGTTTGTTGCAGAGGCACACACACAGACAACCATCCCCACACTCGCTCCTTCCTAGGGGCAAGCAATCAACCAAATATGCATGTTTAAGGAAGACGGGAAGAAACCAGAGTACCTGGAGAAAATCCAAGAATACACGGGAGATTCGAACTTTGTCCCCACCCAGGACTAGAACCCCCATCCTTCTTGCTGTGAGGTCATTGTGCTAACCACTGAGCCCCCGTACTGCCACCAGATAACTCAAACATGTTTTGTGTCATAAAAATCTGTAGACCTGGTCATGGTCTGATACAAACATGAACAGGCCTTTATGCATCATGACCATTACATGAGCTTAGATTTATAGTTATGCTACTTGATAAATGACAACTACCAATTTGATGAATCTACAAGGAGTAGATGGTCCATTCAACCTCAAATGAACATCAGTGTTTATGTGTGTGTGTTTAAGCTTGACATGATGAAGGAGATGTGCATTTGACTGAAGAACCCAAGGACTCCTTGCCTGTCTGTGTGATGGTCTCTCATCAATCCCAGGGTATCCCCGTAGAGCCCGGTTGCCATTTGTCTGCTCTCACCTGAGATGATTTAGCTGCGAGAAACAGAGATCTCTCGTCATCATAAGTTCAAATTAGTGGAATGATTAATTATAGAAACCATGACTGTTCAGTCATGTGGCAGAAAATCTATTTGTTTCATAAACATGCTGGAATTGGATTTGTTTTACCAAGAGATTTGGTCACTTTTTGTGCAAATCTGCCATGTGTGAAATCCCCAAAAGGTCTGCTGATATCACAAATCCCCATTCCCATGATTCAATCTCTTTTGTTTGGTTTTCCTCTGACCATTGGAAGAA
Source organism: Neostethus bicornis (assembly GCA_902685375.1). Lineage (NCBI taxonomy): Eukaryota > Metazoa > Chordata > Actinopteri > Atheriniformes > Phallostethidae > Neostethus > Neostethus bicornis. The sequence goes on along the minus strand of CACRXE010000076.1, from coordinate 2,655,697 downwards.
TGTTGTGCCTTTTGAAAATTGTGATGACATGTCCTGCAATAACCCCATATTATTTTTCCTCCAATACCTACTGGAAGACAAAACAAACCAAACTTAATTTGGAAGAACATTCTTGGAAATGCAGGAATAAGCATTTTCAGTAATTTAGTGCAAATGAGACACTTCAATGCTCTAAGGATGGTTAGAGGCTAAATATGCAAAGTTATCTTTCTTTTAAGGGCCAAATTTTATCCACCAAAGATATTGTATCTAGAATCAATTGATCAAAGCTTAAAAATTCTGAGACTTTGTTTAAATTTTCTGCAAATCAGCATCATCGTTAGGGCTGTATTCTTAAATCCTGGAAGTAAAAATTAAACGATTATTCTGCAAAGTAGACTTATGCCAGGCTGGAAAAATGTCAAGAAATTTAGCCTGAGCTACAAATAAAGCATTTACAGTATTTCTTAATCTGTTGTAAAAACCAGGCTTCACTATCAACTAAAACTATATGTGCAGGTCTAGCACTTTTTACTTTTATTTGTTTCAAATAGATTACTTGGGTATTTGTTACCTCATCCTTTATTTCATCATGCCAGCCAATAAAAAAAAAAAAAAAACTGCAACAAACGGTAAAGAAGATGCTCTAGCCAGAATCCTATCAGCTCACTTTCTTTGGAAGAACTTTAAATGTCCAAGTTCATCCAGAGATCCCGGGTTCAAATCATGAGACATTTCACCAATATTTTAGAGAGATGCCCGAACAATATTCTGTTATTTGTCTTAAAATGTTTTCATAAAGTTTTCTGGAGTTCTAAATAGAAAAGCCTTTGTTTATATCAGTGTATTTAATAATTTATTAAAGTTTAGAAACTCTTGGAATGCTGCAGGGGATTTGTTTCCTCCTGTCTTGTCAGCAGTACAACTCCAAAAAGAAAAACTAAACATTTATGATGCAGCTAAACAATATGATTGGGTGAACACTGTAACTCAGTTTTAAGCTTTTCTGTATTATTGGGTGATTTGCCAGCTGCTGATGTTCCAGATGTTTTTACTGTCGATTTAATGTCGTACTAGTCGTGCATTATTTAGAGTAGGTATGTATTTTCATTTACACTAAATTAGTGTTGTTGTGTTTGGATATATTTTTTTTTTTTTAGCATCCATTGCAGATCTGCCAATCTGGTGATAAAATCCAGCATAAATTTGATCGAAAGTTTTTACAAACCTGCGGAGTAAATAAAAAATTTTAGAGAGCGAGCATCATTACGTTTTATCTGTTTCTACATCCTTCAGACCAATGTCTTTTCTTGTTGTTTTTTTTCCCCTCGAGACACCCCGCTTCCCTCTGGAAAACATTGTCTTCATGTGACAGCAGCAAAACTTTGTGCTACAAGTGTCCCCGATAGTCAAACTACATTAAGGATGCTGTTGCTAAGAAACCATCCACAACTCAGTTCGGTTTAAAGAAGCATGTTTACATGCAAATGATCCCAGATGACGCTCCTCTGACATGTTTGTACTATTCAGGAGTCAACAATGCAGAACAAGTAGCATCAGACTTTGCATTCAACAGAGAATAAAAAGTCAAATAAACAACAGAGTTTTTTCTTTATCCTCAAGTGGATTTTCTTGAGGTTCGAGCCTCTGCAAATCATCCATGCTGCTAATAGCATGTCGGGGAAAAAAAATATCATCTGCAAACACAATACCAGACGTTTCAATGTGAAAATTCTTGTTTGTTATTTTCCGTCTATTTATTGTGAGGTGTGAGGCGAGATGTTTGAATCTATTGATTTTTTTCTCCCTCAACAACCAGGGACCACTTTTAATTTCATTGTTATCTACAAAGACAATAGAGATTGATTCTGTTCTATTCTCTGATCTATTTGAAGGGTATGCACCAGTGCCTGTAACCTGCTCATACGACCCCACAGGTTTATAAACCAAATGCTACTGCAGTGTCAGACTGCTTGAAGAAGAATGCATGTGGAGTTTTTTTTCTCAAAGTTTTTCAATGATTTATTTGAAACTAAAATGGTCCACAAAAGTTTGCAGGAATGATGGCTTTGTATTTAGGCTCAATAGTCTGCCTTTATTTCTCTGCTCATTATCCTAACTTTTTTTCAAGTTTGCTTTTATAGTCCTTTGTTCAATGTCCGATTGCTCGATTGAAGAATTGCTCTCGTAGGATGATCAGGAGTCAGGCAGAGGATGTGGCCGAACCAGTGAATGTGGCATTGTGTAGCCAGGCAAGGCCCATACATATGGGTTCTGAGCACCTGTCATGAAGCGGTGTGCAGGTGGAAAAAGGAGGACCCAATTGCAGACAGAAAATGTGGTTTATTTGAGTTTGGCAATCCACTAATACTGTGAAAAGAAAAAACAAAGTTTCATTGGCATGGCAAGAGGTTATTGTCAGAATTTGTTCTTTGTCAGGCAACCAGGGAGACCTGGCTGGAAATGATTGTATGACCTGACAGGGAAGTCTGGGGTGATTGCCCTTATGTAGATGGCAGGGTCCACAGATGTGTGGCATCAGGAATCAATCTCAGGTGTCCCTAATCAGGGGGATGAGGAACATCCAGAGCTCCCTCTGGCTGACAGATCATGACAGTAACTAGTTAGACACTCGCTCAAAAGACCATGAGGCTAGCCCAGTGTGTGATGGCTCGACGTAATCGAGCAACCTCTAACAACTCGGAGTTAACGTTGAGGAGGCAGAACAAGATTCCAAGATCACAAACACTGAAAGAACATCATCTAGTTGGCTCTACAGCCAACCTCAATTGGCTTGATTGTTCAAGATTGGTCTTTAATTTAAATTTAAGAATAATTTTTTTTGTGACAAAATGTTGAGGAGTAAGAAAAATTTTGGAAGCTCATATAATTTCTTCTTCTTTCAGCATTTCCCTTCAGGGGTCACCACAGCAAGTCAGTATCTACCATCTAACCCTATCTGCTGCATCTTCTTCGATCACGCCAACTATCTTCATGTCTTTCTTCAATGTAACCATGAACAGGTCTCTTTCCTGGTGGTTCCAAACCCAGCATTCTTCTTCCGATGTACTGTCTCTTTCTCTCTCTCTCTCTCTTTCTGCTCTGCACATGTCTAAACCATCTCAGTCTGGCCTCTCGGACTTTATCTCCAAATTCTTTAACATGTGCTGTTTCTCTGATATATTACTTTCTAATCCTATCCATGCTGGTCACTCACAGAGAGCATCTTCATCTCTGCTACCTCCATCTCTGTTTCCTGTCTTTTCCTCAGTGCCACTGTCTCTAAACCAAACAGCATGGCCGGTCCCACTACGATTTTGTACACTTTCCCTTTCATTTTAGCTGAAACTCTTCTATCACACATCACATCTGATACTTTTCTCCACCCGTTCCAGCCTGCCTGCAAACGCTTCTTCACCTCTTTTCCACACTCTCCATTGCTCTGTACTGTTGATCCCAAGTGCTTAAAATCTTTCACCTTCTTTATCTCTTCTCCCTGTAACTTCACTTTTCCATTTGGATCCCTCTCATTCACACACATGTACTTTGTCTTACTCTGACTAATCTTCATTCCTTTTCTTTCTAGTGCAAACCTCCACCTCTCCAGCTTTTCCTCCACCTCTTCCCTCCTCTCACTACAGATCACAATGTCATCTGCAAACATCATTGTGCATGGAGATTCCTGTCTAACCTCATCTGTCAGCCTGTCCATTACCACAGCAAACAGCAAAGCTTTTATATTTAATAACATTATGTGAAAAAGTGTTATAGTAATCAAAACTACTTCATAGTTACAAAAAGTATAAAAACAGGAGTTTTATATACTAATAAAGCTGGGAAATTAGAAAATGTGATGTTAAATTAAATTAAAACTGCTTTCACTCTTGGCATACCCTCTGAAAATGTTCTTTAAGTACAACACATTGTTGCATGATTAGAGACATTTAGCATTACCGGCAGTCTATCAGCTCTATTTGCAATCTAAAAAACACTGTTGGATGAGAGATGGGTTCTGTTGTGTGTAGCCTCATTCTCTTCATCATGAAGTAGATCTCCACAACTTTAAAGATGTCCATCTTCAATTTTGTAAAATCTTGCTCGTGCGACGTCTTTCGAAGTTTTGAAGATGTCTTGTTTTTTGTGTACTTCACTTAGAAAAAGGTTATTTTTACTAAATACTTTCATTTTTTCACTGAAGGTATTTGTTAAGGTACTTCTTATTCTGGCTTCCGTGTATTGTCCTTTAAAGTGAAAAGTAAAATATGCCATCTTTTCTTCTTGTGTGTCACAAAACTGTCTTAACTTAGATTTCTGCATTTACCTTCAGTATCTTTAAGGAAACATTAGATCTGAAGACAATGTAGAGAGATATATTACCGGTTTCTTAGAGAAAATGTCCTTCATCTACTAGAATGGTAGCAGAAGAAAGGTGAGCTACTTCAGGCATAACAACCTAGCTAGATTGACTGTCATCATTGTTACCTATTATTTCACATGGTGATTTAAGATAAAAGCAATCTGATTACTTACAGGCTCAAACCGCTGATGGCATATTTGTTCAATTTTATCATGTTCATTACTCAAAGCTATAATGGAGATGCCCACATGTTTTATCCTCTGAGAGATATTTGACAGGAATCTTCTTCCAGTTTTGGCCCCATTAACCTTTGTGTTTTCCTCTTGGAAGAAATGAAAAGATGACAAAATCTGTTTAATTATGATTTTCAGGTACTCTTCTGAACCAGATTGTACACTGATCCTAAGGCTACCTTTGCAAACTGAATTCGTTCTACCTCGTTAACTTTACTGGTTAGAAATCTGTTTATGTTCCCAAAGCTATTTGAAAAGAGTGTCATGCAAAATTACATTTTTGTATGTTTCTACTTTGTTCAAGTGTTTTTCCCACATCCAAAATTTTCCTGAAATGGTTTTCTATTCCATCTATGGATTTCCGGACGGAGGAGTCCCCCGTGTTTTCATCAGGATGAAGAACATTTTTTGACTTCTTTAGATATTTAGCTGTAAAGTAGAATAAGCTTTTAAACAATAGCCTTAGACACATTGGATACTCGTCCCAAGGGAGGGATCTCTCTTTTGTGTAGATCCCCACGAGGTTTCTCATTTTTTTCCCCACTGATGGGTTTTTTAGGAGTTTTTTCTCACCATGTTGGAGAGTTTAAGGGAAGGAATGTGCTAATATTGTCTAGCTAGCATTTGTTTGTTAGTTTTCTTGCTGTTCATTTGTTTTTATATATTCCTTTTTTCTTGTTTTTCTTTCTGAATCTACAATGTGAAGCCCATTGAGACAAAAAAAATCTGTGATTTTGGGCTACAGAAATAAAATTGAATTGGAAAAAAAAAGAATCAATGCATTTATGATGAATTTACAAGCTATCCTTTCCACTACTTGGATATTACTTAAACACCAGGTAGTTCTCAGCAATACATTTTGTTCTCGACCACACCAGCATTTTAATGTAAGCAGGAAGTATTTTAGCAGCACCAGGGCACGCACTGCATCAGATGAGGCGTTGTACATGTAAGCTTGTTCAACAGAAAGTGTCATTTATATGTTAATGCACAATGTAAGATTATAAAAGAATATGCACTTAACATAGCTAAATTGATGAGCTTTACACTATATTTGCGGCCTGAAACAATTTCCATGGTGTCGTGCATACACACCGGCACCAGGAACCAAGCAACGTGAGAACATAGTAATTAAGAATGCCAAAATTGGAAGTGAAACTGAATAAATGTATTAATAAGCTTTATTAGGCAAATATCACATTTCTAATTTAACAGAAGGTATCATGTCTACCCTTATCATTTAAAAGAATTATTAACCCACAAAGCACAATTCCTAGAGTCTTCTTAAGTTTCTTTATTATTTTGATCCAGGAATGCCCCCGCTTGCCTTCAGTTTTAGCCATTTCTGGATTTTTTTTATACATTTTTACTTGTTCATGCAGACAGTTTGACCATTCCAAAAAAACCTCTTTTCTTCTAAAGATAACATGGTCATGCTTTATGATGCATTTCATTTTCTTAACCGCTTATCCCTAATGGGGTCTTGAGGGTTGCCGGAGCCTATCCTGGCTGATTTCAAATAGATCGTCAGTCTGCTGCCCCACACACTCTCATTCCTAGTGATACTTTCATAGTGGCTAATCAACCAAACCTATATGTTTTGGAGAGTAGGAGGAAACCGGAGTAGCCAGATGGAACCATTGATTAGATGAACGTATAATTTAATTATCTTTCAAAAGCATCAACAATAAACAATTGATCAGGCTCTCTGATCTTTGAGTTCCTTTTGACTCTTTGCAGAAAAAATAAACTAGGAAGTTATTGTGTTTACTTTGTGTAATTTGGGTGAAATGACCCTTTGCATGAACACAAATAAACAGGCTTGCGTCTGCCCCTTTCTAAGGACTTTTTATCTTTACTGAAATCAAACCATTGACTCATCATAGCATAGTTAAAGCCAGATAAAAAGAAGAAAAAAAATGTAATTGAACCATACTTGTTGAGAAAAACCCAGTCAAAACGTAATTAAATGTTGAGACAATTAAATTTAAAACAGCTTTGCCGTCATTAAAAAAGTAAGAAATGGGAGATAATAATAAATGAATTAATTTGCAGGATAAATGCTGTCATGTAATTCATAATATTCAACTGAACTGTGCAGATAATCATATGGAAAAAAGAAAATATCCTCAGATGAGATGAAAAACATTAATGTGTTGTAAAAACACAAGGAAGGAGAAACGGACCTGCAATGTCTACCTTGCACAAAGAGGGTGAATGAGTTTGTGACTAAAGCTGCCCTTCAAAGCAGACACTGTGTCTGTCTTTGTCCAACATAGAGGTGAACTGGCCAGGACCCTCCTGTCAGCCATATCCTACACAGAGTCCAAACGACAGCCCAGCAGAGACGACTGTGTTCAGCTCTTTCCTTCTCTAGGATGCCACTCCGCTCTGACAGATACAAGGTATCTGTTGTAAAAGATGTTCAGGAATGTTGTTGGAGTTGTTGACTTTAAAAGATCTGAAATTTTTGAAGATGTAGAGCCGGTCCTGATGCTTCCTGTTGGTAGTATTGTCAGTATAGGACTACACGGTTGTGTAGTTTCAGATAAAAAGGTGTGACGACCGAATAGACCAATTTTTAACAGTCACCAGATCCATTGAATAAGACCTAAAAAATTACAGTTGGACCAATAATATACTAAAATAAAAAAATTAAAGCCAGTCTTAGATAAAAGTTATGAAAATTTCACTAATTGGATATCAATTTTTTTTTTATTTTTACTCACTCTATTCATCCCTCACCGAGAAATTTGTGTGCTGCACTCCTACACCGCAGCAGGCTGCCCACGACGGCGCCAACGGTGGGAAAAATGGGTGGTTGGGTGTCTTCTCCAAGGACCCTGGACGTGCACTCAGTGGGATGCAAACCCGTGAACTTCCGGTCCGCGGGCAAGCACTCTAACCACTGAGCCACCGTCTACCCCCTAATAAAATCAATGCAAATTAGATTCAAAGTTTGTGTTGGTCCAACCAGATATGCTTGGACCAAGCATATGGTCCAAGTATAATCTATGAAGTTAAACCGAGATGGCAGTGCTCAAACAATCAAAAACTATCCTGTCCTGGGCATGGCCACACTGAGGAGACCTCCGCGCTTCATCATCCCCGCTCCACCAGAATGAAATCCGTCTACACATCCCCGTCCAGGGCATCGCTGGGCTGAGGAGTCCCCCGCGTAACCATCAGGATGAAGAACATCTATTGACTTCTTTAGATATTTAGCTGTAGAGAAGAATAAGCTAATATTTAAACAATAATCTTTGACACAATGGTTGCTTGTCCCGAGGGAGGGATCTCTCTTTCATGTGGATCCCCACGAGGTTTCTTATTTTTTCCCCACTGATGGGGTTTTTAGGAGTTTTTCCTCACCGAGAAGGAGCGTCTAAGGGCATAAATGTCCTAGTCTTGTTTAGTTAGCATTTGTTAGTTATTTTTCTTGCTGTATTTTTGTGTTAATACATTCCTCTTTTTCTTGTGAAGCCCATTGAGACGGAAATTCTGTGATTTTGGGCTATACAAATAAAATTGAATTGAACTGAATATCATTGGGCCTTTTTTAGTTGTTAGCATTGAACCAAGGACTGACTATCATTCTTGACAAATCAGACACTAGGATTAGTCTACCTAGAGAGCATGCTTTATATTGATCAGATATTGGGAATTAGTGTTGGACCACACATATCTGTATTAACTAGCTCAGTGTGGAATAATTAAAATGCTGCTATCACAGTGAGACCCAGTAAATGAGTATATTTCTAACATCCCAATCTGGCCAAATTACAAAGCACCAACTGTTCTGAATTGGTAGCAGCATTAAGTCTGACATGAGTTTATAAAATGCCTCAGTTTAGACGTCTGTTATGGTAATTACGTTCTGGTGGTGAGAAACTAAAGTGGGTTTGATATTGAGCCTGTTATTTTGAATTTACAAACCATCTCAGTATTTCCCTGCTTTTCTCCTTATTTCATACTGAACCTGTCTATTGTGTTGTGTAGATGATGTAGTTATTGTGTTCCTATGCTGAGAGGAAACATCCATCTAGAGCCCTCTGACAAGTACGTTCTCCCCTGGATGAGGCGAACCTTGTTGTTTTCTCCATGCATATAAAATGATATGATATGCCAACACAGTTAATCTTTCTGACATTAAAAACATAGTGTTGCTCCATACAATTACTCCGAGCAGACGCCTCAGCATAGATGAAAAGCTCCACGGCATACTGATGAGCCGCAGGGGTAAAGGTCAAACTCAGCAACCTGGACTTCATTTTAGAAAAAAAATCCATCGCTGAAATCTCTCCTTATTGCTGCGCCATCAGATAGAGACATGGTGAGACTTCAATGTGACTCCTTTCCACACAAAACTATTTAATCTGTCAAGATTTAAGTATTTTTTTTCTGTCACTGACTCTTTGGTGGAAATGGTTCTCTTTTAAACTGAAAGACGGGAACTTCGGTGTTACCGAAGGTCTACTCATCCCCGTACTGTACATCTCTGGGCTGAGGAGCCTCCCGTGTTTCCATCAGGATGAAGAACATCTATTGACTTCTTTAGATATTTAGCTGTAGAGTAGAATAAGCTAATATTTAAACAATAATCTTTGACACATTGGTTGCTCGTCCCGGGGGAGGGATCTCTCTTTCATGTGGATCCCCACAAGGTTTCTTATTTTTCCCCACTGATGGGTTTTTTAGGAGTTTTTCCACATCGTGAAGGAGAATCTAAGGGCATGAATGTGCTAGTCTTGTTTAGTTAGCATTTGTTAGTTATTTTTTTTGCTGTGTATTTGTGTTAATACATTCCTCTTTTTCTTGTGAAGCCCATTGAAACGGAAATTCTGTGATTTTGGGCTATACAAATAAAATTGAATAGAATTACCACATTTTATTCCTTTATTTATTCCTTCGAAACTAGATCTTGGATTCTTCTGAGTGGTTTTCAGTTTGGCTGAAGGACTCATACATTCAGCTTTCACAACCCTGTATATTTAACCAGCTTCTGAACTGAAGACGGAACCTTCAATTGTTCAAACTTTTTTTTGTGAAATTACTGTAGATCCCAATTTGTTTTTCAAACCAAAACCTCAGTATGAGTAACACACCTGCTTTATTCTGTTGTACTATTATGAGATATGGAGTTTTTTATTGGGAACCAATCAGTCTTTTACGAATCATCTTCTACCTCTCTGTGGGGGCCCAGCTACAGATCCCTTTTTGGCTCGCTGAAACCAACAAAGAACAAAGTAGTTCAATGCTTTCTCTACCTGCTTCTTTGCTTTGTTTTCTATTTATTTCCAGCAGAAGGCATGGATGTAGCGTATCCCATCAGAGAGTTATTGGATGCAGTAGAGTACTGGAGAGGAGGAAGAGCTGCAGATCTGTCAGTGAGGCTGCCAACTCTGAAGTTTCCCCACTCTGCTTTGAGAAAGTAATCAATTTCTGCCGTTGCTTGTAGAGCCAAGCGGTACACATTTTCTTCAGTTACTCAGCGTCTGGTCAGGAATTTACCAATCTAAACATCATTTTGAGCATTTTAAACATGGTTTAGTTAAACAACCATAGAGATCTGAGCTTACACTTTATGTAATAAATCATATTTTGCTGCTGATTTTTTTAATTCTGAAGAAAATGAGACAGAGACTGCATCTCATCAATTTTTTGACACTTCTAATAAAACCTAACAGTTTTAATTTTCAATATTTTCAGAGACAAAAATAATCTCCTTAGAATGAAGCTCATATTTAACTTGTAATTTATTGCCATGTCCAGGAAAATACTTCTGAGACTAGATCAGTCCAAAGCCAACTTTTTCTCTGAGGTGGTGATTAAAATTTCGGCTCAAGTCAAAGCTGATGTGTTTCAAAGAGTTTTCTACAAACTGATGATCTTGTGATGTCTTTTGTTGAAAGACACAGAGAAAAACTCAGTTAATAAGTAAAATACAAGATTTTAAATGATCAATAAATTGATAAAATTAATCTTAGATAAGGTTGCTAGATTTGGACATTTGTTCCTTGCACCATTGTGTCCTTATTTCGTTCTTGCAAAAACAAGATATTTGATGTTACTCCGCTCAAATTGTGACAAGAATGAGCTAAGATGGTTAAAATGAGCTCTAAACATGTCTTTAGAAAAATATCATTCTTCTGAGTACTTCAATTGTGCTTAAGCAATTTTGTGCGTTTGTGAATACATTGTTGGTTAATGTTGAGTACATTTTAGTTTCACATTAAATTACTTGTTTTTTTTATGTATTGATTTGTGCTAACTACCAATCTCGCGATTACGGAGGCTTTTTGCACAATTTTAAGAGCAATTACAATGTTAAGCATATTTTTTGTTTCAGTTACTATGTGAAATAGTAAAATGTCACTAATGAGAGAGTGTTGTGCTTTCGTAGGATACTAATTCTTCTCAAATTGCAAATATAGACTTTCTTTAGGACAGAACAAACACTTATAAATACATCTATCCAGTTTCACTTGCATTTTTCATTAAAATTATTTTAGTCTGCAGGAAAAAAAAGTGTTAATTGAATTGAAGATACTTTATTTATCCCCGAAGGGAAATTTGAGTGCTGTGATGACGTTCTGTACCGTTCCTTTGAGCAGGGGGGTTGCAGGAGTCTGTTGCTGAAGCTGCTCTTCATATGGTCCACAGATTCATGGAGGGTGTGGGAGGGATTTTGCATGATTGATGACAGTTTTGCTTTCATTCTGTCCCTCGCTACCTCCTTCACGCAGGCGAGGGGTGAGCCAACACATCCAGTTTTTTTTATTTATTTATTTTTTATCAGTTTGTCAAGTCTGTTGGCATTCTTTGTTTTTATACCAGCAAGTTAAGTGCAATTCAATTCAATTTTATTTGTATAGCCCAAACTTACAGAATTTCCGTCTTAATGGGCTTCACAAGAAAAAGAGGAATGTATTAACACAAATACACAGCAAGAAAATAACTAACAAATGATAACTAAACAAGACTAGCTCCTTCTCGGTGAGGAAAAACTCCTAAAAAACCCATCAGTGGGGAAAAAATAAGAAACCTCGTGGGGATCCACATGAAAGAGAGATCCCTCCCCCGGGACGAGCAACCAATGAGTCAAAGTTACCAACAAGTTACCAACACTAATGAATATTCTTTGATATTCTTAAATTGGTGCATTTACATAAAAATCTTAGCGGATGGAGAGCAACATCTGAGGGGAGGGGCCGAGCATGAGCAGAGGGCATACGCTACAACATGTCCTCCACTACTTTCTGAGTAGTATCTGAATACTGGCTGTGAAGACTAGCCAGTTACTCAAGGGGGCATTAATGTGTTTGTGCATTACTGCTGCAAAACATTTTCTGCCTATGTTAGTTAGTAGGCATGACGGAGCACAAGGCTTACGGCCCAGAACAACCTGGCATTAAAAAAGTATTCAATAATTAGACAGTAGGACTTGCAAATGACTCAAACATGCACAAATGAAATAGAAAACACCATCAGGTATGATTTTAATATGGAGCTGATGCTCAAACAAGAGAGAAGCCTTTTCAAAGTTGATTTTGCAAAATATACCATCTTTAAACAATACAGTCACACTTTGTGAGCAGTGCTTCTTTTTACCTTCAATATTTACTGTTCAAGCACCGTGGGTTATTATCCATATTTAGGCTGTTTTTATGAGATATCAGTGTTGCCAGCAGGTGTTCTACTGTTTATACAAAGTTATATTCTCTGCAAAAACTTCACCTCAAAAATTCTACTAATGACTTATTTAGATCTCTGTTTTGTTGTTGTTGCCCTCAGAGAGGTTAATGACCTCGGATAATGAAACATAAAAAGTTAAATGCTTCAAAAGCTAATCTCAGAGATAGAAACAGCCAGACTGCTGGATAGCACCATATGGTAACCCTAACCTCCCAGACAAGGTCGTCCTAGCTCTCAGTCTGGGGTTGTGTTTTATGTAGTGTAAATGGCTCTAAGGTCAGTAGCTGAAGCAATAAAAGTTCATTTTCCCCAAAATATGCAAGATGCAATTCTTACTGCTGGTAGGTGGTGAGTCAGCAATAAATCTCTATATGCAGTGAGGAAAGGCTTTGTTGTTTTCTTTTGCATGCTAACTGACGATGATTCAAATCTAGCTAGTTAACATAACCCTCATCCACTTAGACTGCGAATATTGATTTTTCATTCTATCTTATTATATTTTTATTATATTATCATGTTTTACTCTAATTGAAACAGATCACACTGTCTTTTTTTTTTTTTTTTTTAATATACCTTACCCGGGAAATTTATGCGCTGCATTTCACCGCAGTAGGCTGCCACCTATGACGGCGCCAATGGTGGGAGAGACGGGAAATTAGGTGTCTTTTCCAAGGACCCTAGATGTTCATTCAGTGGGATGCGAACTCGTGAACTTCCGGTTGAATTCCCGTCCGCGAGCTAATGCTCTAACCACTGAGCCACCATCTCCCCCCGCTATTCTGTGCCAGACTACTGCCCTTTCAATATATTTGTTTTTTAACCACAAATGATGATAAATGATTGTATTTTACAGAATTTAACGATATTCCACAAATTTTCTGGCAGTCTTGTATCCATTAGCAGATGGAAAAGACCAAACAGTGGCTGTCTTGAGGATTTTCACTCTCTGAACAAGAACAAAACAGTTTGAGAAGTCCAGTCTGCCCAGTGTTTGCTCCTCTTGTCTGACAAGCAAATAGATTCTGTGGTTAGGCTGAGCTTCCTCCAGCTCTCTCTCTTCACTAAAGTTAAACCCTTTTTGAGCCGTGCTGACCTGGAGAAATCTATCCATGCTTTTATCAGTTCCCGTATAGATTACTGTAATGTGCTCCATGTGGGGAGTTAACCAAGTTGGTTTCAAATATCTGCAGGTTGTTTAAAACTCTGTAGCCTGATGAGAAGTACTCTGAATCATGTATACATCCCACAGGCCCTGTGCTCTCTGCACCAGCTCACAGTCCAGTTCGGGTTGCATTTTAAAATTGTATTATTTGTTTTTAAAGCAGCCAATGACCCCTGTGTAAGCATTGTTTTTTTTAAATGATAGGTTCACACTCCATCGTGCTCTTCTCCCAGAGAGTTTGCCACATTTTAAAGCTTAACTGAAAACGTACAAAAATTTTTTTGACAATGTCTGTACCAGTTATTTTAGTTTTGGAATGCTTTAAACTGACTCTGAAATTGTTTGTGCTTGATTTGGCTGCATTTGGGATAATTTGGTTTGATCATTTTAAAGTGCTCTGGAAACAAATTGGATTGATTTGATTGGATCTGCTGTGTAATACTTTGTCAAATTTAGCTAAAAACTTTTAATTCATAATATAATGCTTGATTTATTGTTGCACCACTTGAAGATATTTTATTGGGGACATGTTTTCTGAATGTCGTTAATTTTTTTCTGAATCTTTTTGTTCATATTTTCATCATTGGTACACCTTCAGGGATACAAAAAAAGTCAGAAGTTTAATTGGAAGTTGACTAAAAATATAATAAAAAAAACATTTCTTTTGCAATATTGAATAAAAGTATCATTTGGAACTTTTTGCATTTACTCGCTGTCATAAACTTTTGAATTGAAATCACAAAACTTAAAACTGCTTTCTTAATTTACCCAATGCGCACAAATTTAACTCTTCTGCTTAAATTCAATGGGTGTTAGGATTTTAGGGATGGTGGAAAGGAGGAGGACCCAATTGCAGGACTTCAAACATGGTTTATTAACTCAATTTAGGAAAGTCTATACAGCAAAAAAGCACAGCGTTAACTCAAGGTTCCAAAAGTCCAAATACTAACAAAGTTCAAACATGGACAGGTAACCAGGGTGACCTGGCTGGAAGGGATAGTAAGACCCAACTGGGAAGTCTGGGGTGATTCCCCTTAAATAGATGGCAGGGTGCACAGATGTGTGGAATCAGGAATAATCCTTAGGTGATCCCAATCAGATTGATTAGAAATATCTAGGGCTTCCTCTGGGGGCAGGTGAGGGATCCTGACAACGGTAGGGCATCTGCAAAATTTGGGTAAAAAAATTACATTTCCAATATTCCTAATTACAAATAAGACTCCATTAAAATAAAAATACAAGTTCTCTCCTTCAAACCATCGCTCAAGCCTGCAGCTGATCATAGCTTGTTTTATCATCGGTTTTTTTTGTTTGTTTGTTTTTTAGTCACTCTCACTCCTTGTTTGCTATTGTAACACAAATCCAGATTCATACTCACTCTAATCTTGGAAATCAAACAAAAGATTAACATATCCCACGACTACCTGGTGTGTACACCAACATGAGATCACTAACCCCGAAGTTGTCAGTGAAAATCTTGTTTACACCACTGTGCAGGTAGATTTAAGGATTAGGAACGACCGTTGATGCAACGAAGCTCATTTATTCATGTTGCCTACTGCTTTGACAGGAGATGTTGAGACTCTGAACAAGAACAAAACAGTTTGAGAAGTCCAGTCTGCCCAGTGTTTGCTCCTCTTGTCTGACAAGCAAATAGATTCTGTGGTTGTCATTTCATTCTGTGTACCAACAATTGTTCATGGTTAAACCCACCATGGGGAGATGCTACAGATACACTTAACAGTTTATTTAACCTGGGAAAGAATTTGTCTCGAGTCCAAGATGTAGGGTACACGCTGGGCATGTCGACAGTCTATCACAGGATCAGTTAGTTGAAAGTTGGAAAAACAAACAAACAACCAAAGGCGAATGCTAACTCACATCGGAGTGAGTCACAACATTGAGTTATCACTCTGAGTCATTTTGCTTCATCAGCATGCAAACTAAACAAACGAATCGTCCTCAGTCATTGAGCTTGGTCCCAATGCGAAGTCCCAAAAAGTCACTTTATTGAGTTACTATACTGAGTAACAATGCTGAGTCACTGTAGTTTCACCTCGCCATGTTACTACGTTCAGTTGTTTTGCAGAGTCAGTACATTAAAATGCAATAGTGGGTCAAGGTTTTGTATCTTTTCTTTCTTGATGAAAGCTTTTAAATGACTGAGTTGGTTTCAGTGAATTATGAATGGATTCAGCCTCCGGTCAAGGGCATTCAGAGAGTTAGCACAGTTGCACGTAGCATTAATTTGCCTCTTAAAGCTCCTCTCTGCTGTTGTTTAACCTCAGCACAAAGGGGAAAAAAACAGCCTCCCACAGGGGGAGGTTTTAATTCAGAGGTAGGGAACAGTGGCAATAATCTCATACAGTTGATCCTGTTGGACGTGGAGGACGACGGTCTTACCTCTTTTTCTTTCGTCATTTCCCTTCAGGGGTCGCCACAGCAAGTCAGTTTCTTTAATCTAACCCTATCTGCTGCATCCTCTTCAGTCACACCAACTATAATAATAATACATTTTGGGGGAAGGATGGCTCGGTGGGTAGGGCGACCGCTCCGTAACCGGAAGGTCGCAGGTTCGATCCCCTGCCCAGAGTCCATGCCGAGGTGTCCTTGAGCAAGACACCGAACTCCCAGTTGTTTCTGATGATAGTGGTCTGCGCCTTGCATGGTAGCTCCCATCATCAGGAATGGATGTTGTGTGTGTGAATGATTGTATGGAGTGAATGAATAACGCATATATATATGTAAAGCGTCTTTGAGTGTCTAGAAAAGCGCTATATAAGTTCAATGCATTATTATTATTTATAATGCTTACATTTTAAGAAAAAACAAATCCCAAAGCACTACATAAAAACTAGGCATGGTAAAAATAGTAAAAACAATTTAAAAACTAAAATCTACGTTCAGAAAACAAGGAACCATAAAGTCAAGAATTAAAAATGAATGTCTTTAGGCCTTTTTTAGGCCTTTTTTGAAAGTGTCCACACTTTGTGGGGCCCTGAGGAGTTTTGGGAGCTCATTCCAGAGTCGTGGGGCAACGGCCTGGAAGGCCCTGTCCTCCATTGTGGTCAATCTGGTCCTGGGCTGGTGGAATTAGAGCAAAGGTGTCGTGTGTTGATAAGTGGGGAGAGGAGCTCAGTGAGGTAAATTGGGGCAATCCCATGGACACATTGGTAGGGGAGGAGGCAGTTTGTGAATTGTGATTGGGAAAATATTATTCACCTTGACCTTTTTGATAATGTGCTGTTTGGTCCATCCAGACAGCTCAAGCTCAGCCTATAACCTTAATTTCCATTTTTCTGTCTTTATCTTACACCCACTCTTCCCAACTGCTCATCTACTCCAGTTGTCCTGCACCTTTAATCCACTATTCCCGTTCTGTTCCGTTTTGTCATCTTCTGCTTGTTCCGGGGTCGGGTCGCGGGGGCAACAGCCTCAAACGGGCAGCCCAGGCCTCTCTCACACCGGCTACATGCTCCAGCTCACCCGGAAGGATTCCAAGTCGCTCCCCGGCCAGCTGTGAGACATAGTCTCTCCAGCGGGTCTGGGGCCTGGCCCTTGGTCTCCTCCCGGTGGGACGTGCCCAAAACACCCGCCCGCGGCGCTCGGGGGGCATCAACCACCCCATCTGGCTCCTCTCAACCTGGAGGAGGAGCGGCTCGACACCAATCTCCTCCCGGATGGCAGAGGAGCTGCCATCCTCACCCGATCTCTGAGTAAGAGCCCAGCCATTTTGGAAGCTCATTTTGGCCGCTTGTACCCGCGATCTCATTCTTTCGGTCACCACCCACAGCTGGTGACCATAGCTGAGGGTAGGAACGTAGATCGACTTGTAAATCGAGAGCTTTGCTTTTCGGCTCAGCTCTCTCTTTACCACGACGGATCGATGCAGCGTCCTCCATTATTTCCATTGGGTTAAAACATATTCTCCTCACGTCAGATATTTATGTTTCACATCTAAACCATGAAACGTATCATGGATCAAATAAAAGCTTGTACAGGCAAATAAAAGCTTGCCTAGACTGGGTTTTTGAGAGAACCGGGGCAGAAAACATGCTGGTGTTCTATTGAAAGCCTCGAACATTTAAACTGGCACGCAACTTATCTTCCTGTGAGTCTGCAGAGCTAAAATCAAGACAGAGCTCAATTTTTTCCCAGCCAAGTATCTTGTGGTGAGAATCATTGCCATTCGGGGAAGATTTATGAGCCAACAGCATCAACTATATCAAATATTACTCAAACATTTACTTAAGTAGAGAGGAAAACATGGCCGACATGAAGTCTATCATTAAACTACTTTGGCTTTCATTTGTTTTTTATATACTTTTTTTTAAATTCAAGAGCACTGATTGGGTAGGAGGAAAAAGACCTGGACAAGTTGTTAGTTCAACACAAAGCCATATGTTAAACCAATATCTTGACTGTTTCAAATTTGTTTAGAGAGGGTTTTATATTTCTCGGTATCCGATTACTTTTAAAGTACAGATTTTTGTAAAAACAAATTAAATTAACAACAAAAAGTAATTATGATTTTCTTACTTTCCATATTTCCTTGAAATAGTTTGTGAGCAACTAATTCAAAATATGAATAGTGGTGTTGTTCAGTAGGAATTGATACCAGATGGTTGTTATTCTGCTTAAAAAAAATAATTTTGCAGTTATGGTTTTGGTAAAGAGAAAAAAGACAGATTGTTGGATTTGCATAATAGTCACCATAGATTTTTTTTTAGATTTAGATCATTTATGTCAAACCTCCACATATACGTATACACAACATAACATCAGAGTGGATGCATGCTTTGAAAAGGGGTAAATGCTAAATCTGTGTGTGTTTCGATTTTGCACCAACACATGACATAACCTGGACAAGCAAAGCAAACAAGCAAGTTAGTTACTCACCAGCTCAAGCTCATTAGATGTGCTATTTTTCTAGCAAATGAAAACTGCAGGATTTGTACAAGACAGTCAAATAAATTGGAAACACTGCCAATTTAATTAGATGTGTAAAAAAATGCATTGAAGCATGCAGTAGCAACATAACGCATCCTCTATTTATTGAAAAGTCTGTTTTTGGTACCTGAAACCCAGGCCAGTTGTTATTTAGTTCTTGATCAATACCAAAATATTTAGTATAACTCACCACAACCTGAACATATTGGTGGGCAATCAGAGTTTTGTCTAACCTCCAGAATTGTGTGTACTTGAGAAAACTGAGGTTTTTTTAATATTTACAGTAGAGTCATCCCTAACTGTGTATCCATCAGGATGAAGAACATCTATTGACTTCTTTAGATATTTAGCTGTAGAGTAGAATTAGCTAATATTTAAACAATAGTTTTAGATACATTGGGATTGAATGATCATCCCGAGGGAGGGATCTCTCCTTCCTGTGGATCTCCATATGGTTTCTTTTTTTTTTCCCACTGATGAGTTTTTTTAAGTTTTTTCTCACTGTGAAGGAGAATCTGAGGACAGGAATGTGCTGATATTGTCCAGCTAGTATAGCTAGTAATATTTGTGTTTATACATTCCTCTTTTTTCTTGTTTTTCCTTATTAATCTGCAAGTGGAGCCCATTGAGACAGAAATTCTGTGATTTTGGGCTATACAAACAAAACTGAACTGAACTGAATTGAAATTTAACTTTTATAGTCCATTACACCAAGTTAGAAGTTTTGGAGATGAAGTCAGAGAGGCCAGACTGAGATGGTTTGGACATGTACAGAGAAGAGAGATCGAGTACATCGGCAGAAGGATGCTGGGTTTGGAACCACCAAGAAAGAGACCTAGAGGAAGACCAAAGAGGAGGTTCATGGATACAGTGAAGGAAGACATGAAGATAGTTGGCATGACTGAAGAAGATGCAGCAGATTGGGTTAGATGGAAGAAACTGACTTGCTGTGGCGACCCCTGAAGGGAAATGCCGAAAGGAGAAAAAGAAGACGACACCAAGTGAATAAAAACTAAGATTCTGAACAGACTCAACAAACTCCTCGATAAGGGACACTGGACCACTGTTTTCAGCGTCCCTTCCAAAGAATGATGATGAAACAACTTTTAATCATGGAGAAATCCACTCATGAATTAGTGGACCAACTGAGAAGCAGCTCCATCCCCTGACTCCTGCATCCCTGCTGCTCAAAGGACTGGTATATAAAGCTGTTCCATTTTCACGATTCATCCACAAGATCTGTAATTGTTGTTGACTCATAAATCCCCAGCTTCCTTCTGTACATATATAAATATGTACTCTCCTTCTTCTATCTCCACTTTCTTTAATCTATTTATTCTTGTGTTCATGTTTCTATGTCTCTGTCTTCATGTTTTATTTTCCTGTTTCCTTGTCGTTGCAATGTAGTGCATAAATTTCCCTGTGGAGATTAATAAAGTATTTTCAATTCAATAAATCAGCCTGCAATTCTAGGGATATGAGCAGTGGTAGATAAGTCTTTCATGGTGTGAATAGGTTAGAGATGGACTAGATCCAGTTAATGTGGAAACACTGAGCTGTTATGGAATAAAAAGCCGAAGGATAAATCTAAAATCTAAACCCCTGACCCACACAGCATGCAAGCATTCAAAGCTCTCTGCAGTTCAGGGGGTCAAATGTGCAATAACCAGCATGTCTGCTGACCTGTAACAGCCCATAATATTCACCCAAGCTGAGTTTCCACTCTGCGTGTCGCTCTGACCACCTGCTGTCATTTTGCAGCAACCAGCAAGTTGTTTTCAGTTTTTATTCCGTCTGGAGGTCAGAACAGGTGTAGCTGGGTGATGCCTTGCAGGTGGGGAGAAAGTGGGGAGCTGGTGGCAGAATGGATGGATACAGAGGCAGGAAAAGAGAGAACAGAGGTTAAAAGAGCAACGTTCAAACTCTTGCAGCGTCTGGCAGAAATTTGGTGAAATTTCTGTTGGAATAAGTCTTTAATGAGCTATGTAATGGTGAGTGTGGATCCTCTGGGAGGCAGTGCGGTGTCCTTCAGGACCAGGACATAATCCTCATTATAACTGTGGTTAAAGGAAATTCCACACTTGTGAACTTCAGAAGTCTTATTTCTACTCACGTGTGTCACAGACATTATCACAGACTTTATACAAAGTTAATCCAGATCTCATCGATATCAAATCCAAATCTAACTCACATCTAATGCAAAACCAACCCAGATCTGCGTCCACACACACGCAAACTTAATACTAAACATGACGCAAATCCTATCTAAAATAGCAAACCTAAAACCAGATATAACCGAAACCCAGAATCGATAGGGACCTAATCAATCCCAATCAATTTTGTCAAAGCAAGCCTGGGGACTACATGAGATCATCTGGATGAAAGTGGAGGGTGAAACACGATTCAGATGTTTTGGTTTGTTATATTTTTCTGACTCCTTATTAATCCATGTTGAATTTAGAGGGGTGCTCCGGGAGTACGGAGTCTCGGAGCCCTTAGTACGGGCTGTCCGATCTTTGTACGACCGGAGCCAGAGCTTGGTCCGTATAGCTGGCAATATGTCGATTTAATTTTCAGTGAGAGTTGGACTCCTCCAAGGCTGCCCTTTGTCACCGATTCTGTTCATCACCTTTATGGACAGAATATCTAGGCCCATCGAGGCGTTGGAGGGATCCGGTTTGGTGACCTCAGGATCGGATCTCTGCTTTTTGCGGATGATGTGGTTCTATTGGCTTCATCGGACCGTGATCTCCAGCTCTCACTGGATCAATTTGCTGCCGAGTGTGAAGCGGCCGGGATGGGAATTAGCGCCTCCAAATCCGAGACCATGGTCCTCGCCCGGAAAAGGGTGGAATGCCCCCTGCGGGTCAGGGACAGGGTCCTGCCCCAAGTGGAG
The DNA here is from genome assembly GCA_902685375.1 of Neostethus bicornis. Taxonomy (NCBI): domain Eukaryota; kingdom Metazoa; phylum Chordata; class Actinopteri; order Atheriniformes; family Phallostethidae; genus Neostethus; species Neostethus bicornis. The sequence goes on along the minus strand of CACRXE010000076.1, from coordinate 2,634,425 downwards.
GAGTTTAAGTAACTCGGGGTCTTGTTCACGAGTGGGGGAAAGATGGAGCGGGAGATCGACAGGCGGATCGGTGCGGCATCAGCAATAACTAGGACGCTGCATCGGTCCATCATGGTAAAGCGAGAGCTTAGCCGAAAAGCAAAGCTCTCGATTTACAAGTCAATCTACGTTCCAACCCTCACCTATGGTCACCAGCTGTGGGTGGTGACCGAAAGAATGAGATCGCGGGTACAAGCGGCCGAAATGAGCTTCCTCCGCAGGGTGGCTGGGCTCTCACTCAGAGATCGGGTGAGGAGCTCTGCCATCTGGGAGGAGCTCGGTGTCGAGCCGCTCCTCCTCCAGGTCGAGAGGAGCCAGATGGGGTGGTTCGGGCATCTGGTCAGGATGCCCCCCAAGCGCCTCGCAGGCGAGGTGTTTTGGGCACGTGCCACCGGAAGGAGACCAAGGGGCAGACCCTGGACCCGCTGGAGAGACGATGTCTCACAGCTGGCCGGGTAGCGACTTGGGATCCTTCCAGGTGAGCTGGAGGATGCAGCCGGGGAGAGAGAGGCCTGGGCTGCCCGCTTGAGGCTGTTGCCACCGCGACCCGACCCCGGAACAAGCAGAAGATGACGGAACGGAATTTAGAGGTCCGCATCAAGCATGAATGCATGGTGGCCTCACAGCAAGAAGATCGGGGGTTCGAGTCCTGCAGTGGGGGTGAGGCTTGAAACATTGCCCTTTCTGTGTGTAGTTTGCATGTTCTCCCCATTTTGCATGGGTTTTCTCAAGGTGCTCTGGTTTCTTTCCACCCTTCCAAAACATGCACCTAAGGTTGATTCACCACTACAAAAGTGCCCCTAGGAATGAGTGTGTGTTTGTCGTGCTGCAACAGGCTGGTTACCTGTTCAGGGTGGACCCCGCCTCTTTCCTTAAATTAGCCAGAATAGGCTCTGGCACCCCTTGCAAGCCCATTAAGAATAAGCGGTTCAGAAGATGACACATCACATCCTCCGGTGATGTGACCCTTTATTTAAACTTCATCAGGTCTCAGTTTATACCTCTGTTATCTTCTAATCGAAAAGTCTAAATACCAAATAATTAATGCTCTTTAAATTAATAATCTGTAAATAGTAAAGAGTAGACTGAGCAGGATCAGATGACAGAGACAGAAAGTAAACAGGATATGTTGCAGGACCAGAATAGAAGGTTTTTAAATCCTGTGAAACTGATCCATGAAAAGGAAACAAGACAAAGAAACTAGAATTATTGATGAGCTACAGATGGTGACAAAGGAAACAGAACAAAGCCTCACAAGGTGGTGATGAACCAGAAGATTTAGAGTCAGGACATTAGACACATAAACAAACATTTCCTATTTATCTAAACCTCATCTCGTTTAATGTTGTCTTTTTTCTAGATTGAAAGGAAACATCTGCAGACCCCGTCTTTTTCTTTCAGCTTTTATAGTACATACAGATGTGTACATGTATAAGTATGTGTGTACGTATATTTATACAGATATAAATTAATACAGCCTGTACCGGGGGATCCGAGACTCCGTACTCCCTGTGCACCCCCCACAGGGGTCCCCTAGGGACACGGTTGAATGCCTTCTCCAAATCCACAAAACATATGTAGACTGGTTGGGCAAACTCCCAAGACCATGTCCGTCGTGGTAAAGAGAGAGCTGAGCCAAAAAGCAAAGCTCTCGATTTACAAGTCGATCTACGTTCCCACCCTCACCTATGGTCACCAGCTGTGGGTGGTGACCGAAAGAATGAGATCGCGGATACAAGCGGCCGAAATGAGCTTCCGCCGCAGGATGGCTGGGCTCTCACTCAGAGATCGGGTGAGCAGCTCTGCCATCTGGGAGGATCTCGGTGTCGTGCCGCTCCTCCAGGTCGAGAGGAGCCAGATGGGGTGGTTGGAGCATCTGGTCAGGATGCCCCCTGAGCGCCTCGCTGGTGAGGTGTTTCGGGCACGTCCCACCAGGAGGAGACCAAGAGGCAAACCCTGGATCCGCTGGAGAGACTATGTCTCACAGCTGGCTGGGGGATGACTCGGCATCCTTTCAGGTGAGCTGGAGGATGCAGCCAGTGTGAGAGAAGCCTGGGCTTGCTGTCTGAGGCTATTGGCCCCACAACCTTGCCCCAGATGAGCGGAAGATGACAGAGGCGGTGGCTCAGTGGTTAGAGTGTTTGCCCGCAGATCAAACGCGGGCAAACGCGTGATCTGCGGGCGTTTGCATGGGATGGGATGCGAACCCATGAACGCATGGGTTCGCATCTCCCTGAGTTCAGGTCTTGGGTTATCACCGCAGCCTACTGTGATGTAATGCAGCACACAATTTTGAGGCGGTGGCTTAGTGGGAGAGTATTTGCCCTCAGAATGGAAGTTAACCGAAAGTTTGTGGGTTCGCATCACACTGAGCTTACCTCTAGGGTCTTTGGAGAAGACACCTAACCCACCGTTTCTCCCACCCTTGGCGCCGTCATGGCAGACTGCTGCAGTGTAATGCAGCAAACAAATTTCCCGGTGACGGATCAATAAAGTTTGGGGGGAGACGGAGGCTCAGTGGTTAGAGCGTTTGCGGAAGTCAAACGGAAGTTCGCAGGTTCGCATTCCACTTTGTGCACTCTAGAGTTCTTGGAGAAGACACCTAACCCCCATTTCTCCCACCAATGGCGCTGTTCTGTAAGAGTGCAGCACACAAATTTCCTGGTGAGGGATGAATAGAGTGCATAGAAAAAAAAAAATTCTCTTCTATGCTTTGGAAAGTTAGCTGAACTCAGTTTGCTCTTTTTTTTAAAAAAAAACCTTCACGGCTCAGCAGAGTGTTTGCTTTGACAGCTTCGACTATTTATTAAGGATGTCAATGATGTTTAAGTTAACTTGTCTGGAGAAATTATTTCTTTAATTCTCTGAGTTACAGATCATTCTCTGTTTGCACTCGACATAATTTAGGGTGAAAACCCTTGTAGATCAACAGTTTCTGAAAATCGTAAACTAGTCTCTTCTTGTTAACGTTGCTATTGTTGGAGGTCCAATATAATCAAACCTGCCCCCTTCACTTGTCCGCCCACCTACTGACCAACTCACCCACCATCCTCACATTTTTTGAACCACTTTTTCAACTTTCAGTTGGATGCAGAAGCCAATTCCAATTAGTGTCAAGCACAAGGCAGGGTACACCCGAAATAGGTCACCAAACCGCTGCAGGGGTTATAGAGTTTTAAACTATTCAATTGTTGGCTTGTCTTTTTTTTTATATTTGCCCAAATGTACTCATTATTTTCACAATTTTATGGCCCTTTGACAAAGAGATGAATTAAACATGAGAATAAATGTCACATTTGTTTTATTCTTTTTATACTGAGCAGCTGACAGAAACATTAAAGTTATGTTCTCATGGTGATAAATAATTATGAAGTTTATTCAGGCGACGTGACAAAAAAAAAGTATTTGATTTGCCTGGTAAAATAAAATTCCAGTCATTTTGACAGTGATGTTGTAACCACTAGGCATTTTCGTCTGATTGAATAATAGGAATAATAAAACAAATCACGGCAGAAAAAACGTTTTAAATATTTGACCATCATATAAAGTGTGCAGAATTAAATGATGTGAGATAATTTAGGCTTTCTACGGATGAAAAAACACTCAGAATGCCAACTGGTGGACGCACCTGCTGTTCAGAGAATGGGCATTTATTATTAAATGAAGGTTGTTGACATCAATAGTCATCTGGATAGAGCTCTTAGATTCTCCTCACTGGTAAAAAATCCCATTCACAGAGTCGGAGAATGAAGGAAGAAAATAGATGAAAAGAACGCAGGAGAGAGACTCAAACAACAATGAAGGTTGAAAATGAATGGAACATGAGGAGAGTGCAACAATGAGACAGATGGAGGAAACTGGAATAGGATCAAGAGTTAAACAACCAAGAGTAGAGAATGATGGATAGAAATAAAAAGAAATGGAGTTCGTCAAGAAAAGAAAGAAAGCAGATCTGTGAGGGAAATATGAATACACACTCTACAGTCCTCCACTTTATCCTGACGTGAACTAAAATACAGACAGTCTTCAGAATAAGAATGCTTTTATTGCCATGTCAATGAAAAATATCAGAGACTAGGAACTTGCTTTGATACAGGTGTGCAAAAATATAAAATAAAAATAAAATAAATAACAATAATAATAATTTTAACAAAACTAAGAGTGAGTCCGTGTAGTCCCTCATTCATCCAGGAGTGATCCATAGTAGAAAAAGTTTCAAAAAAGTCTTCTGGACAGTTTAATTCTTGATCGAGACGTTTCGACTTCCATCCAGAAATCATTTTCAATCTGAATGAAATGGACTGAAAACTGGATCTATTTATACTAACCTGGGTAAAAGGAAAAAAAAATAAGGCAGGACTCGACCAATGATGGCAGTGAATGGCTCCTATTGTAGCCACAGACCAGTAAACGAACCCTATTATAAAAATTCTGAAAGCCTAGTGAATAGAAATTCCTGTTAACAAGAGGCGTGAAACTGGGTCACGAGGTGTCATCTTTCGTCCATGGCTTCAAAAGGCTGCTGTAAATACCGGGCAGAATGTATCTAAAACTAAGAGTGCTCAGAAGAAAAAGAAAAGTAGTGCAATGTCATAGAAAATAATAGTAAGTAATAAAGATAGTAAAGTGACAAGAGATGCGGGGATCCAGGTTATAAAGCATTCATTAGTCCAACGGCAGAAGGGAAGAAGCTGTTTTTGTGGCGGGACATTCTGGTCCGAATGGACCGGAGTCTCCTGTCCGAGGGGAGTCGCTCAAAAAGTCCATGTATCGGATGGGAAGGGTCAGCTGCTACCCGACCTGCACGCCCCCGAATCCTGGAGACGTATAGGTCTTCGAGAAATGGAAGACTGCAGCCGATCACCTTCTCTGCAGAGCGCACAATGCGCTGCAGTCTATGATTCTCCCTGGCTGTGGCTCCAGCGTACCACACGATGATGGAGGAGGTGAGGATGGACTCGATGATGGCTGTGTGAAACTGCCCCAGCATCTGGGCGGGCAGCTTGGCTTTCTTCAACTGCCACAGAAAGTACATCCTCTGCTGGGCCTTTTTAGTCAGGGAGCTGATCCCATTGATCAGCTCTTCACCACTGATCATCTTCACCACTGATCCCTTTAAAAAAGACAAACCGGGAGAAAATCCAGATCCTCCATAGATGTTAGAGCCAATCAGGATTACACCCTGCTACTTGAGACAAACCCAATTGTGTTACTATAGCTGAAATTATGTTAGATAAAGAAGATTTGAAGACAATGTTCTACGCCAGTCTTGACCATCCAGAGTCATTAAAACAATTAGGATTTACTGCTATGAAATTGTGAAGAACACAAAAACTTTTGTAGATAAAAAAAAATCCTCTCCCAGTTTCAAAGGGCTAAATCATATCAAAGCAAAGTGTTGTACACACACATCAAACCCTGCCATTCTTGCTTTCTGAGCTGAGTATCCATTAACCTCTCACTTTTTAGATGCTTCACCACCTGCTGATACACTGCACTGAATAAAATATTCTTTCTTTACAAGAGACAAATTGCTAAACTAGTTTCAAGTTAGGAATTACAATTCCCCCAGTTCTAAACCCAACTTTTCTGGTAACTTTTAATTAAGTTGAATCTAAGTGTCCCCTGCATACTTTGCAGATCTGGTCTGGAGATAATATTTCCCTTATATGGTAAAATCGACATTCAAATTAAACTTTATTTAGAAAGTGCTTTTCATACATAAAATTTAACACAAAGTGCTTTACATGTTAAAAACCCCAGAATACTAAAACAAAATAAGGACAAGTCCCCCACCCACAGATAAAAAACCCACTTATCCCCACACTCAGACATATTCATACATGTACTAATACACACAGAACACACACTCTCATGCATATACACAGGCACACATACAAGCTCACTAAAAATGCAATAGGCTGGATGCAGAAAAAGGGTGGAATGCCTCCTGCAGGTCGGGGGAGGAGCTCATAGTAGAGCCGCTCCTCCTTCAGGTCGAGAGAAGCCAGATGGGGTGGTTTGGACATCTGGTCAGGATATCTCCCCAGTGCCTCACTGGTGAGGTCTTTTTGGCATGGCCCACCGAGAGTAGACCAAGAGGTGGACCCGGACCGACCGGAGAGACTATGTCTCACAGCTGGCCGGGGAACAATTCGGGGTCCTTCCGGGCGAGCTGGAGGATGCAGCTGGTGTGAGAAGCCTGGGCGTCCCGTCTGAGGCTGTTGCCGACACGACGCGACCCTGGATAAGCGGAAGACGACGGATCGGAACAGAACAGAACGGAGCTTTGTAGGACGAAGTAGAGAAGGGTTCCATTTGAACAGCAGTTGAACATGAGTCAGTCGGTCCTACGGGGTTCCTATCAAACCTCTTGTTTCTAAATAATATTTCCTTGTTTCTTCTGAGCCTATTAGCTAGTTCTGTGGCACTTCCATGACTTCATTTCCTATTTTTGTTTTAAAACATAATTATTGGACTCCCTGTTGACTTGTACCCAGAAAACAATTTTTATCAACTTTAATCACTTTAGAAAAAAAAAAAAAAAGTTTCTGAAAGAAAGTCGAGTAAATAAACAACCAATCAGAGCTTCTGGGTCATGCTAGCAGCCTAAATAGTGGTTAGTAAGTCACAATCAGAGCTTATTATGGTTATTAAATCACAATAACAAGCTGAAGCTGAACTAGCGGTTAATGAGCTTCTCATGTTTGCCACCTCATTCCAGTTTCTCAATAGATTATACCAACGGTATTTAGATTAGGTATTTTATTTTTAGTTGTTATATGACTTTGTTAATAAACCTGCGCGTATGGAAAGGTCATATTTAACTGGCTGAGGAGGTGGTGCCTGTCCAAGTTACCTGGCATTGGCAGCGCTGCAGACGAATGCATGCAAGAACCATTTTAAAACCTGTCATGCTTCAGAATCAGCTTGCCCCTTGTGCTTTATATGGCAGCTGCTCTGCTGACTGATTGAGTAGAAGTTGAATAATTCCACTCTTTGCTAAATGAAACCATGCACGTTGGGTGTTTGCCAGAAACTGAGTCAGACTATAAAAACCCTCGGCCTCTATTGCGAATACAATGATACTAATTACAATGTTCTGTATTCAGCGAGATTTTCTGAGAATATCCTGCCAGCTGGTCTCTGTTTAACCTCGCTTCTCTGTTTCACATATTAAAGTTTCATTTGAATGTCTGTTTCAATCTGAAAATTTGAAAATGGAGTACAAAGGCCTAATTGGCATCCCGTAGTTTGGAAATAACTTAAGAAACTTAGACAAAAGGAGGAAAATGTTCATTTAGAGGGTATATAATGTTTCTTCTGGGAACCTAAATGATTAAAAAGTTTAAGTCCCCGCCGTGAGGACTTTTAGATGTTTTAATTGTAGATCCAACAGAAATTAATGGGCAAAAACTCTTGAATCCTGGACATTTAAAACTAATTTCCAACCAAAGCTTCGAGCAGCCAGAAAATATTATGTGAACCTAAATGTGACAGAAAGATATTTCCAACATTTTGTCTTCTGTACCGGTTATCCTTGATGGAATCACGGGGGTACGAGACCCTATCCTGGCTGCTTTCAGGGAAGAAGCAGAGTATGTCAGAGGGGTAGGTCAGTGTTTCAAGCCTTGTCCCCAACTTCGGAACTCAAACCACAACCTTCTTGCTGTGGGGCCACCATGCTAACCACTGCGCTGTGCCACCACTCAACCCTCATTACCCGCATGATAAAGAATATTTACTAGTAAATCTAGGGTGAAGTTGGATGGCAGGGATAATCTGGACTATGTCAGAGATTTTCAGTGAGTCATACGTGTAGATTTTTTTTTTTTTGCTGTACGTCACATTATATCAAGATCAGAAAACATAACAGAATGGCATTTTTTTTTCTAGTAATTTATTTTTTGTAAATCTGTACATCAACACAACCCATTGAGATAATTAAAGCATAATTTAAAAATATCACGCTGGAAACCTGTGGTCAAATCTTTGCAACATTAATCTGAATGTTTTAAAACTGTGACAATAAAAACACAAGATTTTTTTTTTTTTTTAGATAGATAGATGTAGATAAAAACTTTAGTAATCTCCCGCAGGAGAAATTCTGGTGTCCGGCAGCAACAGAAATCACACAAGCTGTACATACAAAATAAATAAAAACAACATACATATATAATAAAATAGTATTCAGTTCCTTCCAGAAACATCTGATCTATTAAATTACTATTACTTCGGTCACTCTGCTGGATTTTGATAACATCATGTAGAGGGTGACGGGGGTTATTGAGGATACCCTGCATTAGAGCCCTCATCCTCCCCTTAAAAACAGCTCCCACAGAGTCCACTTTTCTCCCCACCATAGATGCACATTTCCTAATTAGTCTGTCCAACCTATTGCTGTCCCTTGCGGTCAACAATACTGGAGATCTGCATATGAATTTGTGCAGGATAGACTTGTTCTGCCGAGAAAGGTATGTTGCATTTTTTCCATGGTAACACAACAAAAAAGCACCAGCAGAAATAGAGAGAAACATACAGTATCTAACAGGATGAAAAAGTGTGTGTGAGAGAGAGCATGCACCTGTGGAGTTCTGCCACCTTATTTTTTCCACCCACCCGCAATTAGTGGGTGCTAACTGTAATATTTGGACCTCAGCTGCTGTTTCACGGCTACATTTTTCCAGCTTGCTGCTTTAACTAAAATCTCCTGGATATTCAAAATCTCCCTTCGCCAGTTTAGTTAAGCTCAGAGTCCTCGTCTCACACACCCTGCCTTAGGTAGGTTTAATTATAGGTAGACGCTTTGTTATTACCTGCTGAAGTATCACTGTCACATAATGTCTGAAGACACCTGCAGCAACCTGTAAAAGTATTGTTCTTAAATTTAAGTTGCAGAAAAGTTTTTTATGGAGATAACTCATCCTTTTCTTTTTCTGGTGTGTATGGCTCATCAGTTTGGATGTTACACTGGAGATTACAAGATGCAGACTATACCCAATAAAAGCAGAATCTGTCCATGAAACAGAACAAAACCTGAGTTTCATTTGCATTTCAATGCAGTTTGACGATAAGACTTGTTTGCAATAATTTATATAAAAATACAAAAATCAAAATAAAATTTTGGGGTCCTACAAGATGATATTCTTCATACAATCTTATTTACATTATATGTCTGGCTTTGAAGGCAAATCCTATAATGTGTTTTATTTTTCAATTTTATTTTAATATACTTTATTAATCCCTGACTGGGAAATTTATGTGCTGCATTTCACCGCAGCAGGCTGCCACCTATGATGGCACCAATGGAGGGAGTAACGGGGGCTTAGGTGTCTTCTCCAAGGACTCTAGACATGCACTCAGTGGAATGCAAACTCGCGAACTTCCGTTTGACTTCCGGTTCGTGGGCGAACTTCTACCACCAACCCACCATCTCCCATCATGTTATGGCATAATGGACAAAAGCACAGAATAAGGAGATAAAAAAAAGTACTTTTATGTTTCTGAACAACAGAAATAAAACAACGAAGTGCGTACTACAAGAAACTGAGGAGAAAAAACAACTTAGAAATGATCAGAACAAATACATCTGATTATTCATGTTTTCTTTCACCTGCTTTGAGGACAAACAACTCTGAAAAAAATAAAAAAAAGTAGGGAACAAAAGGAAGTTTATGTAAACAATCCATTCTTTCAGGAGACAATTCAAAGAATTAAAACAATTAAAGATCCACAGCAGGGGGTCGACGAAGCTTCACAAGCACATTGACTTTTTTAAATTAATCTACTAAACTGGAATAGGATGAAACAGACCTAGTATAAGTAATTAGTTGTTATAATAAAAGGAACATATTAATAATTTAACTTTGATAAAAGCAGGCGAGTTATGGCATTAAGCTACAAACAATTAACAACAAAAAAAAAGCTTTAATGCTGTTTGTTCAGAAATACAAACACTATTTGTTTTCTTGGGATTTTTTTTCATTCGATTCCCACCAACCACATTCAAAAAAATAAACCATGCTAGCTCTAGTTGACAAAAGGATTTACCAACCTGATCCGGTGGGTACGAGGGTGGTTTGACCAATGTTTCTAATGACTTCTTTTTTGATGCCATCATCGTTGGACATCAGGAAATTCATCCATGACAAGTTTCTAAATATTGTGTTTCAACTCAAGTTACTCGTTCAGTAATTCTTTATACAATATGTATTTTCCATCTACTGTACGACACACTGCTTTTTTTTTTCATATTATCTCTAAATGAGACAGAAAATTAAAACTGTGCTCCACTTTGGGCCAATCTTTTTACCAACATTTTTTTTTAGGAATTATTAGGAATTTCTGAACCTTCTCTCAACTGTCCCTTAGATGAGGCCCATCGATCATATCCAACACAGGGGCGGATCCAGAATTTTTTAGAGGGGGGCATGAGGTCATTGACAGAGCCATTCACCCCTTTCCCTCTAGACCCTCCCAGACTTGTTTGCTGGTCCTGCAAGGGGAGAACTTGACGTGTCCCCTTTCCTTTCTTCTTCTTTTTCTTTTTTTTTTTTTTTTTGTAGACACAAAGGGGGGAGGCGTGCAACCACTACGGCTCCCCTGGATCCGCCCCTGCAACAGACACCAGATAAATTGTAACTTGTGTGTGTGAAACCCTTTCTGATGGCATTTGTTGTAAATTTGTGATTCACACAGGAAATAAAATTGAATTCAAAAGCAAACATTGACAAACCAGGCTTGGAACACTGGCCTTTCTGTGTGGAGTTTGCATGTTCTCCTTGTGTCTGTATGGGTTTCCTTCCACCCTCCAAAAACATGCACGTTAGGTTGATTGGCCGGTGCCAAATTGCCCCTAGAAATGAGTGTGTGTCTAAATGGTTGTACATATGTGCCCCGCGTGAGACTGGCGACCTGTTAGGGGTGTATCCTGCCCCTCACCTTGAATCGGCTGGGATGGGATCCAGCACCTCCCACAACCCCAAAAGGGATAGACGGTTAAGAAGGTGACTGACTAACTCTTTAACAAACCAAACTGGTTGTATTTCATACATAAGTTGATATTCCACTGTCTCTAGAGACAATGTAGTTTGAACCTGGATATTTATCTGTTTGTGCAGCATCGGCTGTGGCTGAATAAGCCGATGTTGGAGCTGCAGCTCCGACCACATTTGTTGCAAATGTGATAGGTGGTACGAGTCATGGAGGAATCAGTTCCAGCCGGACTGTTCTTGTTTTGTCCGGGTCTTTGTGGCCTTGCACTGGATCCCTCTGTATTCCCCAACCTACTTGACACTGATTTTGACAGTTGCACGCCACCTATTGTGGTCAGAGGTCACTGACTCGATCTGCTGTGTTGATGTTGCACGACTTCAGATCCCTCTTGCAGGCATCTTTGTACCGCAGGGCAGGTCATCCAGTTGGCCATGTTCCTATGGCCAGCTCCCCATGGAGGACGTCATTTGGAATGCGGCCATTGTCCATCCCGTATACATGGGCCAGGCAGTGCAGCCGCCTCTGTGAAAGGGTGGCGGGTAAGGACGTTCACTTTCGATACTCAATCCTGCCAGGTGATGCCTAGGACACGTCTAATCTTTTGACATAAACAAAAATTAATTTTTATTACCTCAAAAATTGGTGGATGGTCAACTAACTTTTGCTTTTCAATGCGAAAAAATAGCATCTTTTTTCCTTTGTTTACATTTTAGTCAACAACCAGTACCTGATTGCATAATAGAAAAACAAACATGGTAAGAAATGAAAAAGAAAGAAATGAAAAACACCAAACCGGCAGCAATTACATGGTGCATCACGATCAGCGTCATATTTTAATAAAACAAAATAGCATAAGCACTTTTTGATGATACTTACCTGCATGGAAACCATTCATGCATCCAGGAGAGGATCTGGAAGGAGGACAGCTGGCAATGTGTGGTATGTAGTGGATAAATGATGATGTCATTAAACACAGAGAAACAGCAACATTGGTAGTATACACAGTCAGTCATCGTGAGTCAGGCTGAATCAGTGTGATGTCTAGACATGTTGGAATTACAGAGGAGCTTAGTGATGACCAGGTAATCCATCCTTTTTCCTTCACTACCATGACAACCAGGTGATCCATTCTCTTACCTTCAGCTTAGACAGCAGAATGCTGGGTTCTTGTCTGTGTAGTTGTAGAAGAACCATCCTTCCTCACTTATTCATACAGAATAGTGTATCCAAACAGTAAGACTGGATCCCTATTTAAATAAGTAATTAACATAAGTAAATTTTCTATGTGGCTAAAAATTCTGTAAGACCATCCACTTTTCGTCCTCTTTCATCCATCAAGAGTGTCGTTTTCTAGTGTTTCAACCACAAGAATCAGAGGAGATTCGTTCTGTCCAGCTGCTCTATTAAATTACACAAAAGCCCAATTCATCCTCTTTACTTACTGTCCAAAGTTATTCCAGCTAATGGAGAAAACGGAGGGTAGGAACATGAATCTTTTGGGGGGCATTACTCTGATGCTCTGAAGTCTCTGTTATTGAGTTAGCTTTGAACAACTCACACAATCCATAAATGGAATGACTCCGAGGCAAAGGTTGGCCCCAGACGTAGAAAATCAGGGTTCCTAATCTAGTTAGAACATAAACGCTTGGGAATAAATACTTCAAATAATCAATATACTAAATATTATTAAATACTTCAACTCACAGGTTTTCATCTCAGTTACATTTCATTTCCTGGTTATCTCCTTTTTATTAAAAGCTCATAAAAATTTTGTGGATAAAATAAAAATAGTGGATTGGGAGGAGACGGCAGCTTAGTGGTTAGAGCGTTCGCGCGGACCGGAAGTTCGCGGGTTTGCGTCCCACAGAGAGCATGTCTAGGGTCCTTGGAGAAGACACCTAAACCCCGCTTCCCCCACCATTGACGCCGTCAAAGGGCAGCCTCCTGCGGTGTAAGGAGTGCAGCACACAAATTTTCTCGGTGAGGGATGAATAGAGTAATTTATTTAAAAGCATGAAACTAGAACATTTCTCCATCAAATTTTCCGAAATTCATTTCTACAAATTGAGTAAATAAATACTAACTTTCATGATTTAAAATAGAAAATATTCTTTCTATTTGTTTTCAGAACCATATAACATAGAAGATCGTTCACATTTCCAGTCGGTTTATGAAGTCCATGAACTTGTGAAATCTCACAGTGACACGTGTGTCACCCTCCGCTGCACCATCTTTTTAAGAGTGCTTTCTCTAGCTTTTATTAGTTTTTATGTTTTATTGTGGTAGACTTCTTGATTTATGTCTTGAAGGGAACTCTATAAATAAGGTTGGCTTTATCCTCTGCAGTGGTCCTCTAGTGTCTGCTTAAAAAAAATCTCCTACCCCTCAAACACACACACATACACACACACAACATGGCAGTATATAAATCAGAATATATATATATAAAACTAAATTAAGTTCTCAATGCGACATAATTTTGTCGAGTCATTTGTTTCTAAATGTTTGGATCATTTTTTTCTATCTTCTTCATGCCAAGATATGTTTTCCTATACCAAAAAAAATATATATATATATTAAGGCACACCAACAACCAAAAGTGTTAAATCCAATTCTTCATACCTAGCTTTACTAACATATAGTGCTTCTCTCCAAAGTGTTCTGCATGGGACTCAAATCAGCACATTACAGGCTTTTTCCTCTTGAATGTCTTGTTGAAAATGTGAGATTTAATTAGTATCTACAATTATTTAAAAACGCAACTGTTATGGGCAAAGCCATTTGGGGTATGTTTGGGGGTTTGTTTTTGTCGCCCTCTTGTGTTTTTCCCTTACCGCTGCCACCCAGGCTCCAAACTTCCCCACTTGTTGGCAGTTAAATATAAGCGCTAGTTAACTGATTAAGAAGATCTGGTGCCAAGCTGAGGAAGGACCCATCTGCAGCCCTTCCTAAAAAGCTTTTCAGTTGTTAAGATTGATTGTAAATAAATAGTTTATTCTTTCAAACACCCTACTTTTCCTCATTTTTCAATTGATTGTTTCACTCCCGTCTACGTATCGGCCCAACCCAGACCATACAAGTCATAACAGCAACGTAAAGGTGAAGTAGGATCATACCGTCATGGTACACCTGACGATCTCGCACAGTACAATAGTGTGCCACGAAACACACTGGTTAGACAAACACATTCCTCCAGAAATGCATACATTTCAACACACTTCCGTTCTGTTCCGTCATCTTCCGCTTTTTCCGAGGTCGGGTCGCGGGGGCAACAGCCTCAAACGGGCAGCCCAGGCCTCTCTCTCCCTGGCTGCATCCTCTAGCTCACCTGGAAGGGTCCCAAGTCGTTCCCAGGCCAGCCGTAAGACATAGTCTCTCCAGTGGGTCCGGGGTCTGCCCCTTGGTCTTCTCCCGGTGGGACGTTGCCCAAAACACCTCGCCTGCGAGGCGCTCGCGGGGCATCCTAACCAGATGCCCGAACCACCCCATGTGGCTCCTCTCGACCCGGAGGAGGAGCGGCTCGACACCGAGCTCCTCCCGGATGGCAGAGCTCCTCACCCGATCTCTGAGTGAGAGCCCAGCCACCCTGCGGAGGAAGCTCATTTCGGCCGCTTGTACCCGTAATCTCATTCTTTCGGTCACCACCCACAGCTGGTGACCATAGGTGAGGGTAGGAACGTAGATCGACTTGTAAATCGAGAGCTTTGCTTTTCGGCTAAGCTCTCTCTTTACCACGACAGACAGATGCAGCGTCGTAGTTATTGCTGATGCCGCACCGATCCACCTGTCGATCTCCCACTCCATCCTTCCCCCACTCATGAACAAGACCACGAAATACTTAAACTCCTCCACTTGGGGCAGGACCCTGTCCCTGACCCGCAGGGGGCATTCCACCCTTTTCCGGGCGAGGACCATGGTCTCGGATTTGAGGCGCTAATTCCCATCCCGGCCGCTTCACACTCGGCAGCAAATCGATCCAGTGAGAGCTGGAGATCACGGTCCGATGAAGCCAACAGGACCACATCATCCGCAAAAAAGCAGAGACCCGATCTTGAGGTCACCAAACCGGATCCCTCTGACGCCAGATCCCTCCAACGCCTCGGCTGCGCCTAGATATTCTGTCCATAAAGGTGATGAACAGAATTGGTGACTTTGGCCTTTTGTCAGCCCTTTGTTAAACTGGTGTATTTCAACACACCAGTTTAACATTTGGACGCTGGTTTCCAGTTTTTTAATTGTTTCAATGAGTCTTCTGTTCTTTTTTTATTTAATTTCAGGCTTACTTTGAAATTTCAAATCAGTCACAATAAACAACAAAAGAGCAACCAAATTAATAAAAAACAACATAATATTCAAAAAGGAGTGGGAAGAAGTTAAAAGAAAGCCTTTTTAATCCCATCCCCTTCGTTAATACTTATTATTGCTTCCATCTGTCTTCAAACACACTTTAAGAAGTTCACAATTCAAAACCTCCTTTTTTTTTCTTTGAGAAACTTTGCTTTTAGTGGATTTTTTTTTTCACTGCGGGAATTGGAAGTTTTACAAGATGAAGAAACATTTAAATATTAATTAAAACTGTTAATTTTTACACACATAAAATGCATCATTTCACTTCGGCTGCTTTAAAAACTAATTAAAAAGTCATTTCAAATTTTATGATTATTTTATACAAGCATTTATTTCATTTCTTTCAAGTAAGATTTGTGTCTGCTTTTAATCATAGACATAGTGGTAATTATTCATCTATTGTTTCATTTATGTGCTCTAAGAGAATAAGTCTATTCTGATGTCGTTTTAAAAGACATGAGTCACCTGGACATTTCCTTCTGGCCCGAGTAGTTGCGCCACATGCCCAACTGCCCATTTGTTGAGATTAATCAGACACGTGTTGTGCTGCGAGCTCGCTCTCCGTTCCGTACGATCGCCTCCGTCAGGGTTCCAACAGAGTGGACATGTAGGTCACCCTCTACTCTCAGACATCACTCAGCTCTGGAAGATGTGTCTGTGTGGACCTGAGTCCCTGAGGCATCCGGTACAGCCTTCCCAGCCAGAAAGGAAGCAATAAGACTGGAATGAGGTTGTGATTATCCGGGCTGTGTGAAATGATGACCACTGTGTGGATTTCATTGCTTTGTCCTGACTGACCTTACTTTGTGTAATCTGCAGTCAATAAGAGCTCTAAACACGTCCACCTGGTAGTTTCATCCTGAATAGATTTCTTTTATTGTTTTCTTTTCCTTCCTACCAACAACACATCCCTCACATTCAGTGCACAGACTATTTCATCATATTTTAGACTGCTTTGGTCAGCCAGGGGGAAGGATCCAGGAGAGAAAACAAAGAAAATGGTTTCCCATACAAACTAAAGTAAACATCCATCCTAGTTAGTTCACAGGTCAGATGGTGAATTTATCATCCCCTTCAGCTGTGTCCCTTCTCGGTCAGAAGGATTTCAGCCTGGAAAATTTTAGCCTAACCAAAGCAGAGACGATGCTCACAACAACGAGTCGAATGAGCGCATGTTTTTACCTTTAGAAAAATAATAAGAGGAAAAAAGATGGAAGATTCTCAGCCATACAACCATGCATAAGTTGACACATAAATACATCTATCTTCTTCTTGCGGCATTTCTCTTTAGGGGTCACCACAGCAAGTCAGTTTCTTCCATCTAATCCTATCTGCTGCATCCTCTTTGGTCACACCAACTATCTTCATGTCTTCCTTCACTGCATCCATGAACCTTCTCTTTGGTCTTCCTCTAGTCCTCTTTCCTGATGGTTCCAAATCCAGCATCCTTCTACCGATGTATTCTCTCTCTTCTGTACATGTCCAAACCATCTCAGTCTGGCCTCTCTCACTTTATCTCCAAAACCTCTAAAATGTACTAATTCCCTGATATACTCATTTCTAATCCTGTCCATCCTGGTCACTCCCAAAGAGATCCTCAGTATCTTCATTTCTGCTACCTCCATCTTTGTTTCCTGCCTTTTCCTCAGTGCCGATGTCTCTAGACCAAACAGCATGGCCGGTCTCACCACGGTTTTGTACACTTTCCCTTTCATTTTAGCTGAAACTCTTTTATCACACATCACACCTAATACTTTTCTCTATCCGTTCCAGCCTGCCTGCATACACTTCTTCACCTCTTTTCCACACTCTCCATTGCTCTGGACTCTCTTCTCCCTGTAACCTCACTTTTCCATTTGGATCCCTCTCATTCACACACATGTACTCTGTTTTACTCTGACTAATCTTCATTCCTCTTCTCTCTAGTGCAAACCTCCACCTCTTCAGCTTTTCCTCCACCTCTTCCCTCCTCTCACTACAGATCACAATGTCATCTGCAAATATCATTGTCCATGGAGATTCCTGTCTAACCTCGGCTGTCAGTGTGTCAGTCACTATAGCAAAACAGCAAATACATCTATCCGTACACACACATTCAAACATTAAGACGGCTTCTAGAGTTCTGAATTAATCTATTTTATGGCGTCAAAATAATAAAAAATATTTAAATGTCTCAAATAAATTTTTACTTTTTTAACAAAAAATGAAACAATCTGTTCTCTGACATGTTCGGCTAAGAATTTACAGCTAAAAACCTTTTCTGAAGTTCTTGTGGGAAAATGAGAAAATCTGACAGCCCGTGTTTATTTATCACATAAAAGTCTGAAAAGCAGCCAGTTCTAAATATTACTGTCTTCCTTGTTTTGCCCGCAGGCTCAAAATATTCATGAGCCGAATGAGATAAAGTTTCATTTAAATGACAAAATGTTGAGCTTAAAAGTCTGTGTTTATGCAGAGAATGAGACAATGAATGCGTGTTCATGATGTTCAGCTCAGCAGGACATCAGCACTGCTTCGTCCCAACAACCTGACACCGCCCCTCGGTGAGAAGGCAGATGTTCAAAGCAAGTCCATGCAGTGCCATGATTTCATTAACTAGCAAGATCTTTTTCTGTCCATTGAAAACAGTATTTGATTCTTCACATAGTTACCGATTATTCACATCCTTTGCTTATCTCTAATTTTGATATCCATATTCTAGGGACACAATGTTTGCACAGCTGAAAGGAGACGTTAGCTCAATGGTAAAATGTCTATCCTTGGACCAAGAGAAACTGGTTCAATTCCCACTGGGCTCATGGCTCGATGCCCGTGGAGCAGAAACCTAACCTTCAAGTTGCTTCAACCATTGGTGTTGTTGTGGCTGTGTTCTGCGGTGCAATGCAGCAAAAATAATTTCCCTTATAAGGGATGAATATAGCACGTTATTTTTTAAAATGTAGTTTCTTGTGAAGTCGAATAGTAGGATTAGTCTAGTGGCAGGCCACACAAGTAGGTCTAGAACAGGTAAGAGTGAGAAACAAAGTCAGCGACGCAACAGGGAGATGAGCCTAATTTTTTAACACATTCAGAGACGATGGCGGTAGCGTTCGCCCGCAGACCAGAAGTTTGCAGGTTCACATCCCACTAAGTTCACGTCTAGGGTTCTTGGAGAAAACCCCAAGGCGCCATCATAGGTGGCAGCCTGCTGTGGTGTAATGCAGCACAGATACTTGCCAATGAGGGATTAATAAAGTATATTAAAAAAAATTTCAGGCTCAATGATTGTTAGGGTCTATAGACCTTCAAATGCCCTCTATCCAGTTGTGGAATAAAGAGTTCTGACTTTTTGCTTTCATATATTTAACTTCTATAACACTTATCAAACTTGGGAGTTGCCAGAACCAAAACGGGCATGTTTCCGGCAAGAGTCGGGTCACATGTTGTCAGCCAACAAATGTAAACAGACAATCACTCACACATCCATTCTTAAGGCCATTGTACCACCATGCATTGGATGGCAGTTTTTCAATAGCTTAAAAGAAATGTAGATTTACTACTAGGATTGGTTGACAAAAGTTGGTTGGACTCTCATTGTGCTTGGATTTTATAAGAAGCTATTTTGTCACATATCTGACAGTAAACCAACAAACAGATCCAAAGCTGCCCCGAACTGACATTCCCACTGTGTGACAGAAAGTGCAGTTATACTTGGTTTACCTTTCCAGAATTTGTGGCTTGGTGGATTTTGGTTCTTATAGAAAGGCTGAGGTATGGAATAAACAAGTACCTTTGATCAGACTGACTGAAGATGGGAGGGGTTTGGTTAACAGGTGCACAGCAGCCTCAAGGTACAGTACTTCAACAGTACTTTCCTTTCGGAATTAAAGCATTTTCAATTCAATTCAATGTTTACACAAGAAATTAAAATTTCAAAGACTAAAAGAACCGGTGGAATTGTAAAACCATATCTAGATTTTTCTAGAGCTTGTAATTCATTTACAGAAACATCATTTTCAGGAACACGTGTCAAATTCTTCAAATACTTGTTTCCCTATTTGTACACAAAAGCCAAACATGTTTTTTTTCTCTTTTCCATTCCGTCATCTTCCGCTTGTTCCGGGATTGGGTCGCACGGGCAACAGCCTCAAACGGGTAGCCCAGGCCTCTCTCCCCCGGCTGCATCCTCCAGTTCACCCGGAAGGATCCCGAGTCGTTCCCCGGCCAGCTGTGAGACACAGTCACTCCAGCGGGTCTGGGGTCTGCCGATTGGTCTCCTCCCGGCGGAACATGCCCAAAACACCTCGCCCGCGAGGCGCTCGGGGGGCATCCTGACCAGAGGCCCGAACCACCCCATCTGGCTTACCCTTATCTTCCTTGAGCCGCCACCTTATCGCAGTGGAGGGGTTTGCGTGCCCCAATGATCCAAGGAGCTATGTTGTCCGGGGCTTAAAGCCTCTGGTAGGGTCACCCAAGGCAAACAGGTCCTAAGTGAGGGGCCAGACAAAGCTTGGCTCAAAAACTCTTATGAAGAAATCAAACATGGCCAAGTTGCTCTTGCCCGGACGCCGGTCACTGGGGCTCCCCCTTTTTTTCTCTTTTAACAACCTAAATGTTAAAAAAAAGTTTATGTGAATGGTTGATTGAGCTGAATATCATATTTCTGTTTTGATCTTCTTCTCACGTTTTCTTTTCGGTCCAGCTAAAATCTTCCACCCGACTGCCCACCTACTCCTGTTTGCCATCATAAAAGATGAATGGATGCCCCTGAAAGGCAGCTAATACTTTTCATGTTTGACTCGTATCATTTAACCCCATGAATCATTAATAAATGCCACAGTCAGCATTTCGTGGGGGCGGAGGACTGAAACATGATCCCTGGTTGTAAAATTTGGTGGTGTTCAGTCTGACCAAGAAAGATGGGAATGAGAACACCTGGACCAAGATGGATGAGAAAACCCAGGATTATGGGGTTGTTTATTTGAGATGAGTCGACCAGAAAGTCATACAACGGCTATTTGAGTCCAAGTGAACAAGATCTGGACCCTGTTTCAGGCGAATGCAAACCCTTGAACCAGATGGACACAAACACTTTAGAGCAGGTTGGTGAAACCATTTGAGATCAAGCAGATAAGAACTACCAGATGTATTGAAAATATACTATAAACCAGGTGAAACATCTGAGTCAGCTTGTTTGATTCAGTGAGAATACATCATACATTTTCTCGGCTCATTAGCTTGTGTGTGACTTGGAGGAAGATGAAGAATCAGTGTGTAACCAGAATAGCAGCTTCCTGATTCATAATTAATTACATCTCATTAATGAGGTGTGGTGACCCACGTGTAGACTTTCAGGACATTGTATTTGTTTCTGGTTTATTTTAGGAAGTCACCCGATAAAGAGGGTGCGCTACCATTGGTGTGTAACATGTGTGCATGTGCAGTCAGTTTCTGCTGAATGACTCCATGCATCATTAAATTACAACAGGCTTTTGTTGCAACAAACGTTGACAGTAATAAATTGTTTTGCTAGCATGTACATTTGCATAAGGTGCTCATGTAGAACATGAGAAGCTGGAGCATGCGAAAGTGTGAGTATTTTGGAATCATGAGCGGATATTTAATCTTTTAAATATAACTGAGCAACTTCGGCTTGTGATGTTATTAAATGTTCCTGAGATTTTAACCATTTATTTAGAGTAAAGCATAGATTGTCAGGATTATTGGTAGTATCTCTGGGATTCAGTGATGTGCGGTGAGGTTCATGTCTGGGGAGGCACTATTTCCTCAAGAGTCGAATTTACAATTGTAAGAACTGAAAAATGCATCTTATTTCAGCATTCATCCAACAACATCCAATTATTGATAATGCTTCATATCCAATCAACATTCCTTTTTCAATCACACTCACAAACATATACACAGGAACAGATTTGTCTCTTCTATAGCTATGGATGGAGTTTTAAGAAATTCACATAAAATGTAAACAAATTAAAGCACAGATATTTCATTTTGACCAACAGTAAAAAAATTCTGTTATTTTTCAAACTCTAAATTCTGGTGTTTTAATACATTTTAATAAAGTTCACCTTTTAAAATGGACAGAAAAAATGAAAAAAAAATCTTCAAGGCCAAACATGTATTTATATTATTTTTTTTCCCATTTTATATTTAAAAAAAAAGGAAATCGGAAAAAAAACAAACAAACAGAACCAGTTGTGTCCTTACAGTTACTTATAAATGAAGTCCATCCGCCGATCCCTCGCTACAAATGTTTTATGACTAAGTTGTAAAAGTCATCTTTTTTTCCTCTTGGTTTTAAGAGTTTTTCTGTCTCAATGGAGATTTTGGCAACAGAAAAACTGACGGGTTCTTTCTCACTACAAGAAAAGAAAGAAGTACCAGAGTGCGTGCACCCCCTTGAGCGGAAGCAGAGTACATACCTGCCTCCCCTGCCAATTTTTCAATGTGCTTTTTATGTGCGATCAGTAGCAGTAGTTTTCTAACACATATATAAAACACATTATATAGACTGCAGAAAGGTGTGGTGTTTCATAAATATATCCGTAAAGTTCTTACTGGTGATTTGCTGAAGACAGAAACTAGCATCTATCAAGCCACCCAGTTTGTATTGACTCATGCAGTCAGAATGGAAGCACAGCTTGTCTCTGCCTCCCTCAGGGTTTCTGACCTGGATTTTATTGGAAAAAAAAGTCTAATTTAGCTGTTTTTACTCAGTACAATGGCAGAAATATGTAGCCATTATCCAAATGCATTTTAACACATAACAATGGAAAATATTACACTTTCTTTTTCATGATGACTGGGAAGCACTGCCTCCCCTGACCGTACGTCATTGCTGGTATTCTCCCAAGTTTTTCTGATCTCTTTCAGTGGATAATCTAAGCTAGTTTAAACCACAACATATCTGTAGAGTGATTCTATTCCCCGTAGAATTTATTTAAAATTAATTTGATAATAATGGTAGTTATGAGAGAAAACACGAAACAAAAACTAAATAAAAAAGGGATTTG
Source organism: Neostethus bicornis (assembly GCA_902685375.1). Lineage (NCBI taxonomy): Eukaryota > Metazoa > Chordata > Actinopteri > Atheriniformes > Phallostethidae > Neostethus > Neostethus bicornis. The sequence continues at coordinate 2,612,031 of CACRXE010000076.1, read as the reverse complement.
GATGGTGGCCTAAAATGTCCTCCACCTGGCTCCCTAGAATCCTATGAGAGCAATCCTTCAATTGAACCTGAAGGTTGCATAGTGGAAAGAACCACGAAGCAAGCCCAGTACCTCACTGTTTGACGTAATCGCTGGCAACCTCCGACAACTCCAAGTCACCATTGAGGAACCAGAACAGCTGGCTCAAGATCGCAAATACTGGAAAAACTTATTTCATCTGGTCAGCTCAATGCACGAGGATGGGACACACCCCCATTTGCTGGAGCCCTAATAACAATAAATAACAACAATCTAATATGATCCATTGGTTGATATCTAAGTGACAATTTCTATTATCAAACAATGTGCAGACAGTTATTTTTTCTTCCCATTTTTCTCAGTTAGAAGTTTAGTGCATGTTTGCAAAATTTTCAACCCAGGTGTACCTGCTAAAGTCACCTCTGTTATCCCACCCTGTCTCCAAGGAGTTCGATTCCACTCTTTCATGCTCCGACCAAGTAAACGTGTTCCTCATGGAGGAGGGTTCAATGCAATTCATAAAAGAAAATAAAAGAGAAAAGAAGGATACTAAAAGTCAAACTGGGCGGACTCAGAGAGCTTATAGACTAATATTTTCCTGCCCACTTGGACTATAAATTATTCTTTAGAAACAGTTTTAAACCCACTTTGTAGCAAATAAAGTCAGATTTTCAGCCACTGTCACCTTCAGCTCCGGTTGCCATCGCTTACCATCATTACCTGTCATGTGAGAAAGTCCCAGCCCATGATTCACTGAGGAGGACGGTCATTAACCTCCAAGGCATCAATGGTAAGATGCATGAACTGAAGGCCAGAAAACGCTTCTGCATTTGTGTGTGTTGCTCATTATTAATGTTTCTGTGGGTAAGGCCAACCTTCATGCAATGTAAAGCGCACTGTACCAAAGGCTTCCTCACAGACTAGAAAATCCATGAAAATTAGAGTTTGTATGTTTGTGTGATCATTTATCTAAATAATTCATAAAAAAAATGATACAAGTCTTTGATCTTCCTTCTTGTAGGTCAGCCATTCGAGGAAAGTCTGGTGAAGAAATCCTCGTTTCTAATTACAGAACAAGCACCTTTGATTCACTTCTGCTGCTTGCTGTGCTATAAGGTGCAGATTTTCCTGCAGGTCAGCATGTGCATGGCCTGTGGTTGCCGTTGGTAACGCTGATGAAAGCATTCGATATGTGTATACACTGAATAATTCCTGTGAAAACCAGCAACCTGCTGTGTCCACCAGGTTGTGAAAGTGACTTTTTGCAGCAGTAATTGGTGGGGTGAAGTACTGCATGGTGAATATATACTGCAGAACCAGGAGGGCCCAGCTTCAGGGAGATGTTGCACCAAGGATGTAGACTCACTCAGCATGAGAATGCCAGTGATCTCCATGTTGAGGGAAATAGAAAAATGACAAGAAACAATATAGTACACACACCAGAGTTCGAAAAGGTGGTGAGACATTTCAACAACGCACTCAGCTGGACCCCACTTGTCCATGAGACGAGGAAACACAACATAAAATATAGTGTTACAAGCAAACCTGGAGAAAAAGTATCAACAAGAAAGAAGACTAATACAATTGGCAAATTGTGGGTGGATCAAAGAAAAGCAGAACTACTTTTTTGTGAGTGTTTGAATCAAAACTTGGGGGCACCTAAAGATTTTGATCGCCAGCTGTCCTGGGTAAAGCATGTAGATGTCTACAAGGTAAAAAACGCAATTTCACCGACAGTACCATGGTAAGTTTGAAGGATAACACGAGTTATGCAATTAGTTGATAGCTGTTTTTCTGGACTTTGATTCCGGTGAAAATGCAAAAGCCACTGAGGCTATCCAATCAGAAACATTTGTCAATAAGAAATGTTCTCAGTGTGTTGGAGAACAGCAAACTCTTTGAACTTTGGGGTTAGTATGGTGTCATCAAACAGCAACTTCCCTGGTGTTTTAAGTAATGAAGAGAGGAATGGACAGATAAATATAAAGGCTTGGCAGGAACTTACAATAAAATTTAAAATGTGATATTCTATACACGACGGGCTTAGGACGCTGGCCTTTCTGTGTGGAATTTGCATGCTCTCCCTTTGTCCACATGGGTTTTCTCCAGGTACTCGGGTTTCCTCCCACCCTCTGAAGAGATAGCAGCCAATTAGGAATGCCCCTAGGAATGCGTTGTGATGTGTTGCGATGTGTTGTGATAGTTGTGCATGTGTGCCCCTACAACAGACTGGCGACCTGTTTGGGGTGTATCCTGCTGTATCTCGCCTTAAATCAGCTAGGATAGGCTCTGGTACCCCTGAACCATTCCATTCTGTGTGGATGATGCATCCTGTGTGGGATAGATGGATCAGAAGATGAATGAATGAATATTCTATATAGAGATGAATGAAACAACGAAATTATAACAAAGGGGCAAAAGTAGATCCAGAATGCACCGCATGGACTACATCTCATAATTCTTTGCAATTACATCTCATCAGCATGACAATGTCATTCCATCCCATTGATTTTTTTCTTTTACTTTTTGACTTCACTTAATCACGCTGTTATCCCATATTGTTTGGTTTTCATTTGAAACAGTCAGCATTTTTTTTTTCCGATTTTATTCATGTCTTGTTGGTTTAGAAGCTACAAAGACAGATGAATTATTCCCTCCACAGGTGAGATTACCTGGCACGGCAATGCCTTGATGCATCGATTCATTGTTTCATAAAGAGGCCACATTTCATTGATTGGTAGTGTCTGGTGTCTGTATGCAAAGCAACAGGCAGATTCTGTATTATGAAAGACCTTGAACTGCAGCCATCAGTAGCTTTACACCCTTCAAAAAATCCTCACATCAAATCAGTGGCTTACTGAAGGTAATTATCCGGCCTCAGCTGGCCTCGGGGGATGATCCCGTTCACATTAAACTCCTTTTACAGATGTGTCAGGACTGATCATTTCCAGAAAAATGAGATGCTAGGAGAAGCTCATCTTCTAAACAAAATATCAGACCACATCAGGTGGGCTTCGTTCAACAATGAATCTCTGAACTGGTTACTGAATAAGCTAGCGTACTTGAAAGATTAAACATTTACTTGACTCCAGGTGTCAACACAGCATCAAAAGAACACGTGCATATCCTAGCAACCAGATAGAAACACAGCAGTTTGACATGGTAGCTAAGCTTCAAGAGCATTCATCATTTTGCAATAAGGTTTCTTCCAAACCAATTTATCATCATCCAATCATTGCTGATACAAGCCGATTCATTGTCGTCCTATCATTATTGTCTACGGTATAAACATATACTTTCTATTCTGTGACCCTTGTTCCTCTTTTACAAATAATACATGAGTTTGCATATCATGATTTTTGTTCAGTTTTGAGGATAGCTCAATAGCTCAATGTGTAACATCTTTTTCTACGGTGCTTTTTAAGGCAAATGAGAGCAAGAGAATCTTCTTCTTCTTCTCCTTTCGGCATCTCCCTACAGGGGTCACCACAGCAAGTCAGTTTCTTCCATCTAACTCTATCTGCTGTATCCTCTTCGGTCACACCAAATATCTTCATGTCTTCTTTCACTGCATCCATGAACCTCCTCTTTGGTCTTCCTCTAGCCCTCTTCCCTGGTGGTTCCAAACCCAGCATCCTTCTGCCGATGTACTTGTCTCTCTTCTCGGTACATGTCCAAACCATCTCTGTCTGGCCTCTTTGACTTTATCTCCAAAACCTCTAACATGCGCCGTTCCTCTGATATACTCATTTCTGATCCTGTCCATCCTGGTCACTCCCAGAGAGATCCTCAGTATCTTCATCTCTGCTACCTCCATCTCTGCTTCCTGTCTTTTCCTCTGTGTCACTATCTCTAGACCAAACAGCATAGTCGGTCTCACCATGGTTTTGTACACTTCCCCTTTCATTTTAGCTGAAACTCTTCTGTCACACATCACACCTGATACTTTTCTCCACCCATTCCAGCCTGCTTGCACACGCTTCTTCACCTCTTTTCCACACTCTCCATTGCTCTGGACTGTTGATCCTAAGTGCTTAAAATCTTCCACCTTCTTTATCTCTTCTCCCTATAACCTCACAAATGAGAGCGAGAGAATAATGTGTTCAAAATTAAAACCCATACCTGAATTCTTCATGTTTGAAGTAACATCGGCTCAAATGAACTCAATCATTTAGTCAGTCACCTTCTTAACCGTCTATCCCTAACGGCGTGGCGGGGGATGTTGGAGCCCATTCTGGCTGATTCGAGGTGAGGGGCAGGGTACACCCCGAACAGGTCGCCAGTCTGTAGCGGGGCCACACACACACTCATTCATTTGGCACCGACCAATCAACCTAGCATACATGTTTTTGGAGGGTGAGAGGAAACAGGAGTACCCCAAGAAAACCCACGCAGGCATGGGGAGAACGTGCAAACTCCACACATAAAGGCCAGTGTTCCAAACCTCGTCCAAACCCAGAACTTAAACCCACAACCTTCTTGCTGTGAAGCTACTGTGCTACCTACTGTGCCACCATGCCGCAACTCAATCATTTATTCTAGTTGAATTAAAACATGTTTTTTTTTGTTGCACATAAAGAATAATGCATAATGCCTGTGTTTATGAAATACAGTTTATTAGAATAATCTAAATATGGTTATTTGTAGAGTCATGTAAAATGAAGTTTGACATGAAGTATGTTTACATTAGCTCTGATTGTTTCTTGTTGAAACACTGTCCTCAATCCGAGCTTTTCGCCATTTCTTCTAAGGTGCTTTTTCCCATCTGAAATTCCATCTGTTTGGACAAGGTAATTGGTGGAGATTGATTTTTAACTCTTTGGGGTACGCGCACACGCCACCGCAGGGACAGCTCGTGTCTGTTTGACTGTCACATTGAGAATTAGAGCTCATGCCACTCACCGCAGCAGCCTCTCATTGAAGAAGAGTCCTTTTTGGAAAGCTTTCATTGGCAGTTTGACAGGCGTCACGCTGCCAGGACTTGTGTGTAAATTCATGAATGTAATAGAAATAATTCTAGTTCTGACCACAATTTGGCCAAATTGTTCAAGTAATACACACATAGTTGAATACAAGTTTGGTTCTTTCAAGATTTCTCTATTCAATGTTTGAGCATTTTTGAGCTATCGTAATTTCACGACCATTGGGCGCACTGTACGAAAAGGCGCAGTCTCAGTCACACACCGCCTTACAACAACACACACGCAAGCATGCAAATATGCGTATTAAAAATACTTTGTAGATCGGGAGCAAAACTGAGTTTGGTTGTGCTTTATTTAAGTAGTAACGATACTAAACAAGCACATTACCGGTAATAGTCTTTATTCAAATCCGTCAAAGTCCTCATCCTCTGTTTCCGAATCGAACAGCTGCGCAAAATCCAACCGAGTAGGTCCACTTCGCTCCTCGCTGTCAAAGTCACTGTCTGTACTGTGCGGCTCCTCAGAAAGGATATCAGCTTTTGCGAAAGCTCAGATAACAGTACCAGCAGACACGTTAGTCCAAGCAGCTACAATCCATTGACTCGTTAATGCTGAAATTTTTCACGGCGGCTCGATTCCCATGTTCCTCCGCGTAGCTGATTGCCTTCAGCTTAAACTGAGCGTCATAAGCGTGTCTCTTTGCCATTTTCAGGGTAAAAACAGCAATGTTGTGCATACAGCACATACCTTTTTTATACACAATCCAGGCCCACACTTCACTCTTTAACATTCTCATGCCTTTTCTTTCAGGTCCGCCTCGCCTCACGGGCACCGCTTTTTCTTTTAGGTCCGCCTTTTCTCACACACAAAGCGCACCACACTTTTTTTTTTTTTTTTTATTATTATTTATTTATTTATTTATTTCGGTCACAGTGCAACCTCATATCAATGAAATAAAGAAAACAACCATATTCCAGCAAAGGACCGAAAAGGTAACGGCTGAAGCAAACGCTTATTACGCCGACCCTTTTTTTTTTTTTTTTTTTTAAGTCATAATAAAAGCAAAAAGACATAAGTAAATACTAAGTCATCATAATTGTTATAACACATAACATAATAATATCATAATACACCATAACATAATCATAACACATCATAACATATAACATAATCATAACACATAATCGTAACACATAACATAATCATAACACATCATAATTGTTTACTTTTTATAGAAGCTTGAATTTAACCATCAAGACTTGCATATTTTTTAAGTATTAATAACTTAAATTTCTTTTTTAAACATAAAAGATTTAAACACAATTTAAGTTCATCATTACAATTATTCCAAAGATCCACACCTTTAATAGAAATACAGAATTTTTTAACATTTGTTCTAAATTTATTTTTAATGAACACATCATTTCCTCTTAGTTCGTATGGACTTTTCCTAATAATAAACATATTTTGTAGAGAGTTTGACATCATGTTTTTTTTTATCTTAAACATAAATTTTAAAGTGTGTAATTCCACTAGATCATAGAACTTTAATGTTTTTAAATTTATAAATAGATTATTGGTAGGTTGATTTTAAGATGAGAATGTTATTGCTCGTATTGCTTTTTTTTGTAAAATATAAATTGGTTTTGTGTTAGTTTTGTACGTATTTCCCCAAATCTCGATACAATAAGTTATATATGGAAGTACTAATGTATTATATAACATAAACAAACTTTTTTTATTTAGGACAAATCTGAATTTATAAATGATTGCTATTACTTTAGACAGTTTATTTTTTGTATAATTTATGTGTGATTTCCAGCTTAATTTGTGATCTATAATCATTCCAAGGAACTTACTGTCGTAAGCTCGTTCCAATGGGGTGTTATTAAGCATAATTTGAATTTGTTTAGGTACTTTTAATTTTGTAAATACTATAAATTTCGTTTTTTTCAATATTTAATGATAATTTATTTATGTCAAACCATATTTTTATTTTACTCAATTCTCTTTCAACTGATTGTATCATTTGGTTCAGGTCTTTTCCTGAAAAGTAAAGAGTAGTGTCGTCTGCAAACAGTACATAATTTATTAGTTTGGATGTGTAACACAAATCATTGATGTACAGGATAAAGAGTTTAGGCCCCAGCGTTGAGCCTTGTGGAATTCCACATATGACTTTGAATAAATCAGATTTTTCCTCCTTTATTTGTACATATTGATATCTATTTTCTAAGTAGCTCTGAAGCCATGTATATGCAGCTCCTCGAAAACCAAATCTGTCTAGTTTGCTCAGTAATATATTATGATCTATGGTGTCGAAAGCTTTCTTAAGGTCTATGAAAATACCGATGCCATAATTATTTGAGTCTATTGATGTAGTAATATTTTCTATTAGTTCTGTAACAGCCATATTAGTGGATCGGTTTTGTCTAAACCCATGTTGTTTGTCACTAAGGAGCTGGTGTTTCTCTATAAATTTATCTAATCTTATTACAAATACTTTTTCTATTATTTTTGAAAACTGTGGAAGTATGGATATAGGCCGATAATTTGAAAATAATTGTTTATTGCCATTTTTATAGACTGGAATAACTCTAGTTATTTTCATTTTTTCAGGAAATTTACCGATTTGAAAAGACTTATTGCAAATATATGTTAGAGGCTGTGCAATATGTTCTATTGTATTCTTTATTAAATTCATATCAATGTTAAGTGTATCTTTAGATGTTTTTGATTTAAATTGCTTTACTATTTTAATTATTTCATTTTCATTTGTTGGGTTTAAATAAAATGTAAAAGGATTTCTGTTTACAGCATCACTTGGACTTATGTTATGCTTCTCAATACTTTCAGCCAAGGTATTTCCTACATTAACAAAATAATGATTAAATCCTTCTATAATTTCTTTTATATTTTCCAGCTTTGAGCTTTTGTTCATGAATTGTTTTGGTATTTTATATTTTTTATCTTTTATTTTAATTATTTTATTAATGAAATTCCATGTTCCCTTAATATTTTCTTTTTGTTCTTCAAATAATTTATGAAAGTATTCTTTTTTGGTTTTCCGCAAAATACTAGTCAATTTGTTTTTATAATTTTTATATTTTATTTCAGATTCCTTGGTTTTGTGTTGAATAAACTTTTTATATAACATATTTTTCTTCTTACATGCATTTTGTAATCCACTTGTTATCCATGGCTTTATTTTAGAATTTTCTTTAAGTCTTACCTTTTTTTTTTTTTTCACGAAAGGGCGCACGGCTCATTTTAAAGAAAATCTAAGACTTTTATGTGCGCCTTATAGTCCTGAAATTACGGTACTCAAAAAAAAAAAAAAAATTCCATAAGAATCCACTGCAAAGTAAAATGAGACTCTGATAGTTTTCATCTAAATGTTCTTTGTGTTTTACTTGTGATTCTCTCCCCATAAAACAGTTTTAATAGTAACATCAAAATAAATTTGTTTTGTGTGTAGATGCTTTGATTCACCTTCCTGCCAACCCGAGATATTATTTCATCATCACATTTCATCACCACGATAAAACATAAGGGTCAAAACGGCTTTTTCTTTTTTATTTTTTTTAGACGTTCTGCTTATAAAAATGGTTTAGATATAATGGCGGAGAAAGTGGGTTTGAGTAACAGCCTGGAACCATCCAACGAAGAACTGGCATTGATTTGAGACAGAAAAAATGTAAATAATGAATGTATCTTTGGAATATTGAAACTTTTTTTTATGTGACAATTTCTCAAATAAGCCTGTATTTGTGATTTTGTCTCTAAATTTGAAAAAAATAGGTTGGACAGAATAAACAAATTTGGAACCTTAAAATATGAGGGGTTTTCTTTGTCAGGTGTTACTTGCTGAAGCGGAGGTGCATGAAAAGGTGTTTTTTGTCACGCGCTCCCCTGGGATGAGTTGTCAGTACTGTGGGTCAGAAAGGCACGCGGGCAGAGATGAAAAAGAAATGGTGTGATATAAAGGTGGCTTTACATCAGTGACAGCTATTGAAGAAGAGTAACCACCCTGTTTGCTACCAGTGTGGGTGACACCACTCTCTCGACCGTGTTGGGACGTGCAGACAACTCAGATTTCCCCCAATGTAAAAACCTTTTTACTGGTAAAACTTCTGTCAGTCTTATTGTGCAATTTACAAACTATTTTAATACTAAATCCACTGCTCAATTAGGCCTAAGTTTTTTCAATAGTGCTTGCAAAACTAAAAAAGCACTTATCGCAATATGGTGGAAAGACTCAAAATTTGTCTTCTGAACAGATTTGAAGATTGATACTAGTTATTTTCAATCTGATAGAAGGCAGTTGATTCTGGTCGTGCTGTTTTTGATGGGATTTTATTCAGCATTTTCTTTTAAATGGTTTGTACAAGTTCTTTTTTTTTTTTTTTTACAAATTTACAAATGTTCACTTTTTGCGACCAGTCTCAGGTCTCTTCTATCAAGTTGAAATGACTTGAAGATAGAAGCTGCACCATCTCAATATTCAAATATGCTTTCCAGAAGGCAACTTTGAAGCACTTTTACAGTTGATCTCTCCTAGATGATTATTATACAGACAATATCACAATTTTGATCATTTTATATTGCCATAACTATACATATCTCAGTATACTGCAGTTTAAGCAGGTTTAAAATGAGTTTCTGAAAAGTTGACAGAAATTTAATTGCTTCCTTTCCGCCAACTTTAGTTTGAAGTGACATTTATCTGTTTCAAGTGAGAAACAGAAATTTTAGTGCAGCAATTATAAATATCCCATAATTGTACATTTTGTGTTACTTTTATTTCTGTATTGTGGCAGAGTTAGGTATACAGATTTTCATCATGAGGATTCATTTAAAATTAAAACCAATCTACCTATCTATGTATACATGCATGCATCTGAATCTTCTTCTTCTTTCGGCATTTCCCATCAGCAAGTCAGTTTCTTCCATCTAACCCTATCTGCTGCATCTTCTTGACACCGACTATCTTTACGTATGTCTTCCATCACTGTAACCACTAACCTCCTCTTTGGTCTTCCTCTAGTCCTCCTTCCTGGTGGTTCCAAATCCAGCATCCTTCTGCCGATGTGTCTTTGTCTGCTTGCATATCTGTCCCTCTTCTTCTTCTCTTTTCAGCATTTTCCTTCATGGGTTACCAAAGCAAGTAAGTTTCTTCCATCTAACCCTATCTGCTGCATCTTCTTCAGTCACACCAACTATCTTTTTGTCTTCCTTCCCTGTATCCATGAACCTCCTCTTTGGTCTTCCTCTAGGTCTCCTGCCAGGCAGTTCCAAACCTAGTAGCTTTCAACCAATGTACTCCATATCCCTCCCTATACATGTCCAAACCATCTAAGTCTGGCCTTTTCTGTCTTTGTCTACATCAATTGCACAAAACTTCAACCTTTTACGCATCCATCGTTCAGTACTCCTGAATTTTGTGACATAAAGCATGTTGCAAACTTAAATGGGAATTCAAAGGACGTATGGAGTGAAGACACTAATACAATAAAAAATGGCCGTCATATTTGATCAAATTAATGTGGAAGCTATAAAAGAGAAATGGCACAATCAAACCTCCTCTAAAACAGTTTGCATTCAACATGGACCAGAAAGATGCGGTGACCAACAACAAAATCACTAAAAATAGCTAAAAAGAGAAAATGAACATAGCAACCGGGGTGCAACATTTTTGTTGTGTGGTGAAGCTTGTCCTAAAATAAAGCTTGTGAAACTGGTTGTACCGTGAGACCAAACCAGATGACTGACACCAGCCGATTACTACCCTGAATAACAGTGCTAAAAATAATTGTACTCATACTCTCCACTTGTGTTGGTGAAATTGATCAATTCCACTCAGAGATGTTGAACATGTTGTTTTCCACCTTTATTGATTTCTAAATGCATGTGGGACCAACTGTTATAAACCACTTCATGTTTCCAGCTCTGCTTTCAGAATCATTTCCTTTCTGTTCCCTCGCTCTTAAAAAAAAACATTTCGGTCTCACACACCAATAATCCCTTCCTTCACACAAAAATATAGTCCATGTCATGTACAGTCCCATTTTACAACACTTTATTTAGTGTAAAAACACATCTTAAAAAGACATTTCTTGAACATGTACCCAATGTTTTTTTTCCAATTACAACATCAACAGAAAAGTAGAAAACGTACTTGTTACAAGAAAAAACCATTGTACTCATATCAGAGTCTTATTTTTTCTCTCCTGGGTATCGAAGATGTAAAGCTAACAATTTTTCTTGACAATTAATTCATTTGCATCCATCAGATAACAGCATTTCTAGATCAGGTCATTTAAGGGACTGGATTAAGAATTGATTCCATAACAAGCGTCTCGTGCAGTTTCCCATCTGGACCCTTATCTGGTACTGCATATAGTTTCCCATCTGGTAACCAATTTTCTATTATATTCGTTAAAATAGAAACAATGCCATGTTGGTATAAAGAAAGAAACACAACTTTCTCCATTAATAAGTAAAACATATTGTTGAACATCAGTTGTAGTTTGTTGCTACACGCAGAAAGTTTGATTCTGATTTCTCTAAAGTTATTTTTCTAAGCCACACATGTCAGAAACCGTTAAATAAGAACAAAGAGATCAAACCTCAGTTTGATCATTCTTCTTTTTCTAAAGAACACCACCAAAATCCTTTTTTCTTCTAAGGCTTTCATCCTTACAGCCTCCATAAAAACTTTATAGTCTTGCATTTTGGAAACATCTGGGAATAATTATAATTAAAAACCTATGAAAGTTCAACAATATGGTTTTTATTTTTGACTTGTGAGAAAATTGGTACATGTGACACATTGTTATCCACAATTACACATCAACAAAATCAAAACAACTCAATGGGAGTGATCTAAGTGATCTAATTTGACCATGCATCCATAAAAAGTGTCTTCATGCTTCTCATCAGAGAGATGCAAGAAGCTCCTCCTACTAAAAATCAAACATCAGATTTTTTCTGAGAACGACTACAGAGAAAAAAAAAAGAAAGAAATGCTTTGATAATACTCATTTTACAGATGGACAAATAGAGAATTTTACTATCATTGAAGCACAAAAGAACATAAAAAATTACAGTTGCAGCCGACAAGACTCGATTTGAAGACACACTGAAGACATGCAGCCATAATTAGGTCTTCCTTGACAAAGACTCCTAGTGAGATGTGGTGTTTTGAAAAACAAAAACATGTTAGCGCACCTCACCAAAATTTTTATTTCTTTTTGACAAATAGATAGAGAAAAAGTCAAAGGAAAAGTAATCAAGTACCGTAATTTCACGGCCATTAGGCGCACCGTACGAAAAGGCGCAGCCTCAGTTTTGTGCGCCGTTGCTGTATTTAACACACACATAAGGTGCACCGTACGAAAAGGCGCAGTCTCAGTCGCACACCGCCTTACAACAACACACGCAAGCATGCAAATGTGCGTATTAAAAAATAGTCCAGTGCTTCTCAAATAGCGCGTGTGATCCTGTGGAACACGTTTTTCTTTTTTGCCGTACTAGAATAAAGTGTAATTGTACATCCACTACAGTAGCTAGTTGTAGTTTATAGTTTAAATGAGAATTATTTTATTAAAATTCAAGTTAATTGATGCACTTTAAATATTTTCTGTTACACACTAAAAAACAATGTTAATAAAGCTGTTCTTTTTTTTTTCTTTAATGTTAACGAGGATACAATGTTATGCAGAAGTGTACTTAGAACCAGGGGTCCCCAACCTTTTGTGCGCCACGGACCGGTTTAGTGTCTGATAATATTTTCACGGACCGGTCTACAGGTGATAAGACCAGCCGGAAAAACTGTCTTTTTTAATCAATAATAATACATTTAAATCCACGTTGTCTTCACGAGAAAATTTATTAGCAGCGTCTTTATAACGTGGAAAAATTCTCTCTGTTCGAACGCACTCTGGTTGCCATGGTAACGGTAAACATACCTTCTTAATAGAAGACATCACAAAAAACAAAGTGAATAAAAATACTAGTTAGGCCCCTCACACCAGGGGTGGTCCACCTGGTGGTTGGGGACCACTGCTTATAACAATTTTATAGACAAATGATACTAATTATGGTCATGGCGGAGAGTGGGGGAGAGGGGGGCGAAATAGTTTCTTCTTTCTAGGGGGGGCGCAACAGGATATAATTGAGAAGCACAGCGTTAGTCCAAGCAGCTACAATCCATTGACTCGTTTATGCTGAAATTTCTCGCGGCGGCTCGATTCCCATGTTCCTCCGCGGAGCTTAAACTGTGCGTCATAAGCGTGTCTCTTTGCCATTTTCAAGGTTAAAACAGCAATGTTGTGCATACAGCACATACCTTTTTTATACACAATCCACGCTCATACTTCCCTCTTTAACGTTCTCATGCTTTTCTTTCAGGTCCGCCTCGCCTCACGGGCACCGCTTTTTCTTTTAGGTCACACACAAGGCGCACCGCACGAAAGGGCGCGCCGCTCATTTTGAAGAAAATTTTAGACTTTTAGGTGCGCCTTATGGCCGTGAAATTACGGTAGTTGAGTTTGAAATACTTTCAACTTAATTTTTTTTTAAGTCCATGAAACACGAGTAGATCTTTGGAGATCTAGAGAAAGCATGCAGGGTACCCAGAGAAGATCTATGGTATTGTATGAGAAGTTCTGGTGTGTTATGGCGGTACAGCACATGTAAGAGGACTGTAAGACAGTGGTGAGGTGTGCTGTAGGTGAGACAGAGGAGTTCAGTGTGGGGTGGGACTGCACCAAGGATCTGCTCTAAGTCCTTTGTTGTTTGCTATGGTGATGGACAGGCTGATAGACGAGGTTAGACAGAAATCTCCATGGACAACGATGTTTGCAGATGACATTATGAAAATAAAAAGTGGCGAAAAAATTTGGAGAGGTGGAGTTTTGCACAAGTAAAAAGAGGAATGCAGATTAGTCAGAGTAAGACAGAGTACATGAGTGTGAATGAGAGGGATCCTAATGGGAAAGTGAGGTTACAGGGAGAAGAGATAAAAAAGGTGGAAGATTTTAAGAACTTAGGATCAACAGTCAAGAGCAATGGAGAGTGTGGAAAAGAGGTGAAGAAGCGTGTGCATGCAAGCTGGAAAAAGTGGAGAAAAGTATCAGGTGTGATGTGTGACAGAAAAGTTTCAGAAAGGGTAAGTGTACAAAACCGTAGTGAGACCAGCCATGCTGTTTGGTCTAGAGACAGTGGTACTGAGGAAAAGACAGGAAACATAGATGGAGGTAGCAGAGATGAAGATGCTGAGGATCTCTCTGGGAGTGACCAGGATGTACAGGATCAGGAATGTGTATATCAGAGGAACAGCACATGTTAGAGGTTTTAGAGATAAAGTCAGAGAGGCCAGACTAAGATGGTGTGGACATGTACAGAGGAGAGAGAGAGTACATCGGCTTAGTTTGGAATCACCAGGCAGGAGGCCTAGAGGAAGACCAAAGAGGAGATTCATAGATACAATGAACAAAGACATGAAGATAGTTGGCATGACCGAAGAGACTGCAGGAGACAGGATTAGATGGAAGAAAGTGACTTGCTGTGGTGACCCTCAAAGGGAAATGCCAAAAGGAGAAGAAGAAGAAAAAACACTCGCAAATTCTAAATTGACGATATCCAATATTAGCTAGAAAGAACGCCGATACCGTTTTTTTTATGATTATGGATCATTTATGAATAATCAACAGGAATTACTGCAACATTTTGTATGTAAATGTTAACCTCAAGACAAAGACTAAATGTAGTTTGTTGGGAGGTTTTTCACTGTTATGAATAACGTACATTTTCATTTTAGCATCTTTAGAAAAAAAAAAAAAGAAAAACAACAACAACAGCAACAAAAAAAAACACAGGACAGTAAAAACCTTTTGAGGAAATTTCCGAAAAAATAAAGTTGAGGGAATTGTTGCTTCACTTGGTTTTAAGGTCTGGGAGCTGGATGAATTTCTTATTTTATTTTATTTTTCTTATTATAACCTTTATTTATCCATTAAAGTCACACTTTCTATTAAAATTCTCTTTTATAAGAACGTCCTAGCCAAGAGGCAGCGAAATTACAAAGAACAAAAGAAATAAAAGCATAAACCTTTCAAAAAAACCAATCAATTTTAGAAGAATAAATAATTCAAACCAGCTGCACATGACTAACGCTTTCTGCATTTTTTTTCATTTTAGCACGGTTTGAATTCATTTCTGAGGTTTTTTGGGCCAAGATTAGCTCAGAAAGCAGAATGTAAAATGTTTAGAGTTCACATTTATTTGACCTCTTTTTAAAATACTTTATATGCAATTTTAAGTGTACTTTTACCAATAAAAAATACACATGGTGACAACCCTCGTACATTTTATCCAAGTTTCAATTTATCTAAAGTATAATTTGATAATTACAACAATACGTCTGTAATTTTAACTGTTATTGAAATGAAAAATAGGTTGGACCGCAGTGTTGTACCAAAGCCCAATCTGTTAGGAGAAATCTGGCGTTGCCGTAGAGACGAGTGTTTTTAGAAGCCGGTGGACACGGTGGAAGGCTGTTAGCTGTGAATTCAGAGCCTCATCAGCAGCTGCAGCAGTGTGCCCACATAAAGCTCACCAGAGTCAGATATTCCTCTCATCTTTATGCTTCTTACATTCCTCTGCTACAAAGCACTGCGGTCCATCTTTTTTCCTCTTTTTCCAGCAAAAAAAAAAAAAAAACTGACTGAAATTGACTTTTTTGTGTGCTGTGGAGCTCCATGTGAATTAATGAGGATTTTGAAAGCTGTTGTTTGAGAAAAAAAAGCTTTTTAGATGCAATCTATTTTCTTTGTTTGATTTGAACAGGCCGAGAAACAAAAGAATGAGCAAATAAATCAGATAGATGGATAGTTGGTAGATAGGCAGGTATGTAAATAAGACAAACTGAAAAAGGTCATTTGGAGAGAATTGTTCTTTAAAAAAGTGGACTTTTAAAAAACAATTCAGCTTCAGGTGACGCTAAAAGTTATGGACTGTGTCAAGAAGCTATTGTGAAGTTGTGAAGATGGAAATTCTTGGATTTATGAGAAAATATGTTCAGCAATTCAGGAAAATGTGTGATGAGAAGCAGGCAAGGCGAGGACGAGGGTTCTGGTGAGCATGTTGGAGCTCTGAGCTGCTCAGAAAAAAAACTTTGAAGCAGTCTACGGTGTGATGGGGAATCAACATGAATCTCCACAGAAAGAAGACAGAAAACTTTGAAACAGAACAAGCATTGTGCTACATACACCAGATGAGTTTTCTGACATTTTTAGTGAAACAAAGACTTCAATGCAAAAGTGAAAAGCTTTTTTAGCATTTTTATTTCATTAGCCAGCGTTGATAACCAGAACGGGAACTCATTCGTCGCCCACACAGCGTATGAAAAGCAAAGCAATAACAGAATGAATGTATTATATATAGTTGTGTTGACAAACACACAAACCCCATGAATAATATGTAGTTCAAACAAGAAATTTTTATGGAGAGCAACATTGAAGCAGGATTCGAGAGAAGCAGTCTTTGAGCTGGTGCAGAGTATCTAAAAATGAAGAAAAAGAGTTTAATGGGTTTTATTGTGCCCCTTGCCACTAGAGCTGTTTGCAGTGGTGGCTCTTAAAAAAATCTTTTCCAGTCTTGCATTAGTTGTCCCAAAGTTTGTTTGTTTTTTTAAATTGCTAAGTGAGGTCAGAGATCTCCAAGCGAAGAAAACAGAACCAAAAACTTATGTTTTTGTAGGAATATGTGATGAGGGTGGAGGGTAAACCCGGCATTACAAAACAAAATGAAGGCTCCCTTTGATAAATGTTCTACTAGCTAACAATAAAAAGGGAAGGTGATGTTTGCATGCTGGTGTAGCACATGTACGTATGATGACTGTAAGACAGTGGTGAGGTGTGGTGTACGTGAGACTGAGGAGTTCAGTGTGGGAGTGGGACAGGACCAGGGATCTGTTCTAAGTCCTTTGTTGTTTGCTACGGTGATGACAGATGAGGTTAGATAAGAATCTCCATGGACAATGATGTTTGTAGATGACATTGTGATCTGTAGTGAGAGGAGGGAAGAGGTGGAGGAAAAGCTGGAGAGGTGGAGGTTTGCACGAGAAAGAAGATGAATGAAGATTAGTCAGAGTAAAACAGAGTACATGTGTATGAATGAGAGGGATTCAAATGGAAAAGTGAAGTTACAGGGAGAAGAGATAAAGAAGGTAGAAGAGTTTAATGTTTAGGATCAACAGTCCAGAGCAATTGAGAGTGTGGAAAAGAGGTGAAGAAGCGTGAGCAGGCAGGCTGGAACAGGTGGAGAGAAGTATCAGGTGTGATGTGTGACAGAAGAGTTTCAGCTAAAATGAAAGAGAAAGTGTACAAAACTGTGGTGGGACCGGCCATGCTGTTTGGTCTAGAAACAGTGGTACTGAGGAAAAGACAGGAAGCAGAGATGGAAGTAGCAGAGATGAAGATGTTGAGGATCTCTCTGGGAGGGACCAGGATGGACAGGATCAGGAATAAGTATATCAGAGGAACAGCACATGTTAGAGGTTTTGGAGATAAAGTCAGAGAGGCCAGATTGAGATGGTTTGGACATGTGCAGAGGAGAGAGAGAGAGTGCATTGGCAGAAGGATGCTGCGTTTGGAACCACCAGGAAAGAGGCCTAGAGGAAGACCAAAACAGAAGTTCATGGATACGGTGAAGGAAGACATGAAGATAGTTGGTGTGACCGAAGAGGATACAGCAGATAGAGTTAGATGGAAGAAATTGACTTGCTGTGGCGACCCCTGAACGAAAATGTAGAAAGGAGAAGAAGAAGATGTTGGCATGCCATCTTTTTCAATATAGATTCAATGAAGAAAAGAGGAATCAAGAAGATGAATTGGACGATCATTTTACACCCAAAGTAAAAACTAATTGAGGTATTTTGTTAATGTTTGAAACCATTGAGTAATTTTCAAACTCTAAAAAGTGAAAGTGCTTCTTATTTTTATTGCAGATTTTCCCCTATATTGAATAATAAGAAGAATAAAAACAGGTGAAGAGAAATAAAACGGAATATTTTATTCACTAATATACTAACAAAAGCCCTAATTTTTCCAAGAGACCTCTGATAATTAAAAAAAAAAAAAAATAATGATATTATCTGGGATTTTTGTCTTGTACAAATCTTCTATTTTAATTAAAGTGTCCCTAAAAAGATTCCCTGAAGTAACTCACTATAATTAAGCTAACACAAACGTCCTCTGATTATTTTTACCCCCAAATCTCAATGCCCAATTTTTGGCTCATCTTAGCCGACTAATTGTTTGTTTGTTTTAACCAGGATGTGACCTATAAAGATTATTTTAGTTGTCAATTGATATCTTCATTGAAGCTATTCCAGCAACAAGGTGTCCTAATACGGTGTTGTTGTTTTTTCGCAATAAAAAAACTACCTGATTTAACCTAAAATAAACCACACACACAACTTGAATTGTTGTAGAAAAGGCTTCAAAGTTGTCTTAAGGACAGTGTATTTGACAATCGAAACGTTTCGATTTCCATCCGGAAATCATCTTCAATCTGATAGAATGGACCCGAGAACTGACGAGTGGTCTGTTAGTATCTATAACAGACTACTTGTTATGATATTAACGAGTAGTTAGTATCATAACTACTCGTATCATGAGTAGTTGTGATACGAGTAGCTATCGTACTCATAACGAGTGATGATACTCGTTATGAGTATCATAACGATACTCATAACATTATGATACTCGTTATGAGTGTCGTAGATACTCATAACTACGAGATTATAAGTATCTCGTAGTTATGATACTCATAACTACAAGTATCATAACTACTATGATATGATACGAGTAGTATCATAACTACTCGTATCATGAGTAGCTATGATACGAGTAATTATCGTAATAATACGATTATCATCGTATCATATATTATCATCAATGATCATATATCATCATATATATGATCTTCAACCAACCACAGTTGGACAACTGAGGTTGCCCAACTGTTGCCCAACCTCAGTTTGCCCAACTGCCTAACCCTGACCTTTAAGGATGAGCTAACCCCAAAAAACCTATTAACAAATACACTATTCAGATGACAACTTTGAAGCCTTTTTTACGATGGATCACTCTTGGGCGAATAAGGGATTACACGGTCAACTTGAACTGGTGTTATTGAATTGGTAAACTGTAGGTGCCTGTCTTATTGCTGGAGGGTTACAGATTCAATATCTGGTCCAGGAGCTCACGTTGAGCTGACCTTGAGCAAGACATGAACTCCTAATTTCTCTGCATGGGTTGTGGTTGAGTTCCTAACATGGCTGCTTCTGCCATTATGTGTGAACGTGTGTGCCAATGGGTGAATGTGTAGGTACAGTCAGATGCTGTGGTAGTACAGTATTATAATTAATGATCATTTCTTGATTTATTTACCAAGGCAGAAATTGTATTGTCATGATAGATGAACTCAATCAGCAACTCCAAGTTCAACGTCCACTTTTGGAAAAACAATTACAACCACAAAGTTCACTCATACTAAACCCCTGGTTTTTTGATGTTCACCACCTGAAGTATTTTGATTATTTGATTATTTTGAATTACTCTATTCATCCCTCACCGGGAAATTTGTTTGCTGCACTCCTTACACCGCAGCAGGCTGCCCTTCAACGGCGCCAATGGTGGGAGAAGCGGGGGTTAGGTGTCTTCTCCAAGGACCCTAGACGTGCTCTCCGTGGGACGCGAACCCGCGACCTTCCGGTCCGCGGGCGAACGCGCTAACCACGCGGCCACCGTCTCCACCCAAATTTCAGCAGAATCAAACATTTCTACCCGAGATTTCTCGCTTGTTCTTGCATGTTTACCTACTAACTGGTGCATTGTACCACCGTGTTGTCACCATTTACAGTCCTAATGAAGCCGTTTTTACTCTAGTTGTTGACTTCTAGCCGAGATATTTTTACCCTGATGTTAATCACAAATGTTGAGGGCACATTTAGGTAATTAAATTCTCCATCGCAGACTGGGTTTGGTTCCTATTGGACAGCCTTCACATATAAACATATTTACTGCAGCTGGAAATGAAGTCACTGCTTTTTTTTAAACATAGATTCAGGTTTCTCATATTTTTTGCACCATATTTTTTTTCCTACAATAGCTCCTGCTGAGACGCAGCCTTCACACTAAGTGGTTCTTGATTTGTAACTCGGTGTATTTTTTTGGTGAGAATGTGACATCCAGTTATGTTTTATAACCATCTACTGTGAGACAAGATCCTCTACAGCTCAGAGTTTCTGCCCATCTCGTAACATCACCGCCTGGCTGGCTTTGCTGTGGGCCTTTTTTTTCGAGTGGACACTACTCATGAGAAATAGAAACACACAACATGAAAAAAAGTGTTTTTTCTGCATCTGTCAGCACAAAGCCGTGTCAATTGCGTTTTCAGTCCATCACAGCCAGACAGTCCCTGGTTTGCAGACAAACTGATACAGCTTTATTCATGACCTGCTACTTAAAACAGATTTAACGATGCATTGCGTAACCTTCGACATTTAAAGTCGGCGTTCCAGACTCGTTTGATGGCCCAGGGACATTTATTTCTCAATTTGCTGTCAAGCATCGCCCCAAAAATGAGAAATCACTCTGCTATTTGTGTGTTTCTACACACAGGCTGATTTAAACACAAATCACAGCAAAGAAATGTAATCCTACAAGATGATCTTTATGGTTTCAGCAATTCGCTATGTATCAGGACGACACATGCAGAGATAAAAACACATGTTTATTACCAACGCAGTAACCCTTCCTCATTATTTTTGTTTTTGTTGCTTTATTTTCATCTGTCTTTGACTTTAGTAGTTGACAATACATTGTTCAATAAACTAGGATTTCTAGTCGTCTGTGTGTGGCATGACTATATATTCAAGCTGTAGTTTTTTTTTTTGCAATTCTTGGTTTTATTTGGTTTGTGGGTTTTTTTGTCCCACATACAGCAAAAAGACTTTAGGAGACAAATAGTCATCACAAATTATTTGCACAATAGGATTTACCACCACAGCCACTATAAGTACGATAATTTCTGTTTCAAAATGAACACCGACTAACTTTGTTCGAATTCTCTTTGTTACTGACCTTCTCCATGCTCCCACTGCATCTACACATTCCTCCAATCCCTTCTTTCTAACCCCTATCTCTCTGATCTGTTTCCTCCTGTGCCCTCAGCCCCTCACTGTCTATCTACCTCAAAACTGACGCTAACAATTATGATAAAATGAGGCATGACAGTTTGGACATCTGCTGCAGAGTGGCTCATATTGATGGGAGTCACTCTGGTGTCAGATGGACAGCAAAATAATAAACTGATATGGTTCACAAACATGACCATAACAGGAGAGAAATAGCTTTCAGTTTTCTCCTATGCGAGGCGTACAGAGGTCAGTTCTGTCCTTACCCATCCATCCTGATGGCAGATAGAAAAGGGAGAAGTGAATTTTTTTGTACATCCATTGACATGTATACCTTTTTTTCTCAAATCAAAAGTGTAGATTTCAAATCGTGACCTTGAAGATTTTGTCTTCTGTTGATCTTGGATTCTTCATGCTCAGGGTTATGCTTGTATGGTTCAGGGGACAATGCGGCAAGACTCTTCATTGTCCGGCTTTCCATGGATTTGGTATGCCATGGGGGCAGTAGTGGTGGACTCTGTTGTTGAATAGAATCTCCAGATAAGGACGAACCCACGGTCCCGAGAAAACACGGGTTTCGCTGCTAAATTTGGGGAAGGATGGCTCAGTGAGTAGGGTGCCCGCCCTGTAACCGGAGGGTTGCAGGGCGATCCCCCTCCATGAGGGCGATCCCCCTCCATGAGTTCATGTCGAGGTGTCCTTGAGCAAGACACTGAACCCCCAATTGCTCCTGATGATGGTTTGCACCTTGCATGGCAGCATCCCCATCAGGTATGAATGTGTGTGAATGGGTGAATGTGAGCTACCCTGTAAAGCGCTTTGAGCACCGACGCAGGTGGAAAAGTGCTATATAAATAGAGTCCATTTACCATTTAAATTTTGGCAGAGATCCTGAATGAACAACCCATTTTATAGATGAGCAGTGAGAGAGGGAATGATGGGATAAGCATCAGGGGAAAGGAGCATGTATGAAATTCCTCCTGCTGCATAAAAATCATCACTGATCTAGAAAGTCAATTCATTGCTGTAATAAGCATTCGTTTGGGAGGGGGTGGACAGAGGGGGGCAGAAATACAAATGCAATCTGTTCAAAAACTGCTCAATCTAAAAAACTCATTGGTGACAAAACAAGGCCCGCACATCACTGTAAGAATTCAGAAATCTCTGAAAAGTTCATTTTTATGAGATGGGATCCAAAAGTTTACATTTTAGGTGTCGAGACCCAACGGGTGGATTTGTTCATCAAGTGGAGGCCTTTAGCTGTTAGCATTTTTAAGTTTGGTCGTTTGTTCAGAGGTCGTTTGGAGAGACGGCAGCTCAGTGGTTAGAGCGTTCGCGCGTGGACCGGAAGTTTGCGGGTTTGCATCCCACATGGAGCACATCTAGGGTCCATGGAGAAGACACCTAACCCCCGTTTCTCCCACTGTTGGCACTGTCGAAGGGCAGCCTACTACGGTGTAAGGAGTGCAGCACACAAATTTCCCCGGTGAGGGATGAATAGAGTAATCATTTATTTTGTACAGCAACTTTAGAAGACTTTTTATTTGGAATTGTCATGTTAGGGTCCTTTGCGTGTAGCACTATCCCAGCCAAACAAACTAAAATAAACAGCTACTGTGGCTTAACTGTCCAATGACGCTTCCCCGTCTGGCATTATATCCTAAACACTGGACAGATGTCATGCACTGCTGAGCATAGGACACACGCCCAATCTAACTCATACATCATTCAAGAACCAAGGTCACCCAAAACCTTAAAATTTCTCATATGCAAGTCTGCAATGACGCAGCCCAACCATGATAACCCCAGTTAGCTATCCATTACTATCTTTCACAAAGCAATCTAAAATTTTTATGAGAGAAAAGGCATAAAAAAGTCAGCATTACACACAAATGAGTTCAATAAAAACAAAAGCAGAACATTTTTATGGCACCAGAGTTTGCTTTGTGCCACTGAAAAAAAAAGTATTTCTACTTTTCTGCACACAACTTTCTACTTACTTTTTTGTTCTTTTGGCAGAATGGATTTGATTTTACATTCTATTCATGCTCTGTATTTTGTGGAAAGTTGGAAAGGAAGTAAGTTTCAAGTCAGAATGGAGTTTTCCTGGCAGATAAGTAGAGGTGGTGAACTTCTTCAAACTGGTAACAGCACTAATAATATGATCATTATGAATCACCAACGACTTTATTTTCACTGTATACTACTCAAAGTTTCACATCCGTTTGGCGTTCTTGTTCATCTCCATCTTCTCAACCGCTTGTCCTTAACAAGGTCATGGGAAGTTCCAGCCTATGCCGGCTGATTACAGGCGAGAGGCAGGGTACACTCCGACCAGGTCGCTATTCTGCTGTGGAGCCACCAACACACGACCACCCATATACACATTCATTCTTAGTGGCAATTTTTCATATTGGCCAATCAAGCTAACATGCATGTTTTGGCCGTGGGAGGAAACCAGAGTACCGGGAAACAAGCCACACCTACACGGGGAGGACATGCAAACTCGAAACAGAAAGGTCAGTGTTTCAAGTCTTGTCTCAACCGGGACTTTTGCTTTGAGGCCACTGTGCAACCACTACGCCACTGTGCCCCCCCTGTCAAGATGTAGGCTTACTAAAATCTGATGAAAATTTTTTTGTGCTCTACACACAATGCACTCCTGTTTTTCTTTTATTTTTAAACACAATGGGTCATATATTTGGGAACACTTGTCGGAAGGAAGAGGAATGAAGATTAGCCAGAGTAAAACAGACTACATGTGTGTGAATGAGAGGGATCCAAATGCAAAAGTGAGGTTACAGGGAGAAGAAATAAAGAAGGTGGAAGATTTTAAGTATCTAGGATCAACAGTCCAGAGTAATGGAGAGTGTGGAAAAGAGGTGAAGAAGTGTGTGCAGGCAGGCTGGAACTGGTGGAGGAAAGTATCAGGTGTGATGTGCGACAGAAAAGTTTCAGCTAGAATGAAAGGGAAAGTGTACAAAACTGTGGTGAGACCCGCCATGCTGTTTGGTCTAGAAACAGTAGCACTGAATAAAAGACAGGAAACAGAGATGGAGGTAGTAGAGATGGAGGTATTAGAGATGAAGATGCTGAGGAGCTCTCTGGGAGTGACCAGGATGGACAGGATTAGAAATGAATACATCAGGGGAACAGCACATGTTAAATGTTGTGGGGATAAAGTCCGAGAGACAAGACTGAGATGGTTTGGGCATGTACAGAGGAGAGAGAGAGTACATAGGAAGAAGGATGCTGGATTTGGAACCACCAGGAAAGAGGACTAGAGGAAGGCCAAAGAGGAGGTTCATGGACGCAGTGAAGGAAGACATGAAGATAGTTAGAGTGACCAAACAAGATACAGCAGATAGGATTAAATGGAAGAAACTGACTTGCTGTGGCGACCCCTAAAGGGAAATGCCGAAAGAAGAAAAAGATTTGGGAACACTTGTCAGTCTTCAAACCAACAGTTGAGGCTTGCATATGCTTTTCTAAAATGTTAACCCATAAAAATTTTGATTCCAGTAGACATACTAGATGATCCATATTGTATTTTTTACAAGATATTTAAATCTCTGTTTTCAGTGTGGTTCACAATTTTTTTGGATCCCCACTGCACATATTGCTAACATAAACAAAATTGTCAGATGGAAAGGTGTGACTATCGAAAGTGATCCAAACTGAAGGAAGTGTTAACAGCAAAAAGAATAAAGTGATGGAGAGCTGTATCTTTGTGTTTCATTTTACATCAGCAAGTGTCTAACAATATCAGAAACGACATACAGTACGTTGTTGATGAAAAAAAAAAAAAACCTTTATCTGTACATCAGATTAGAAAAAGTCCTTCAGTGAGGAAATTTAATTTGCAAAGGTAAAAACAGATAAAGTCTGCCTGCAGGAGAAAATATTAAATACATTAATATACATACAAATGTTTCTATTTGCCTGACTAAAATACAGAAAATAATTTACTGCTTTTACAAGGTCAAAAAGTTTATCTAAACCAGAATTCAGCTCAACTTATTATTGGCTGGGCCCTCTATTACAGGTCAGATTTGTCATTTGTCCCCTATTGAAATTAATTGCCCTGATAAAGAGTCTTTGAACAAACACTGCATGGTGCTGATGGATTGTCAACCCTCTCAGCAGGATACAAATGCCTAGAAAGCGTCCATATATCACCTAAAGGGTAAGCTATCCATCACAGTTACCGTTTCTGGTGAAGGAGTTTTACTTCCAAAGGTACCCACATCTCCTCAGACTTGTGTAGGCTTTCTCCAATCCCTCCACAATTCCACTCTCTACCTTGTTTTCTTAGTTCTGCTGAGTACCGTAATTTCACGACCATTAGGCACACCGTACGAAAAGGCGCAGTCTCAGTTTTGTGCGCCATTGCTATATTTAACACACACATAAGGCGCACCGTTCGAAAAGGCGCAGTCTCAGTCACACACCGCCTTACAACAACACACGCAAGCATGCAAATGTGCGTATTAAAAAATAGATCGGGAGCAAAACTGAGTTTGGTTGTGCTTTATTTAAGTAGTAATGATACTAAACAAGCACATTACCGGTAATAGTCTTTATTCAAATCCGTCAAAGTCCTCATCCTCTGTTTCGGAATCAAATAGCTGCGCAAAATCCAACAGAGCAGGTCCACTTCGCTCCTCGCTGTCAAAGTCACTGTCTGTACTGTGCGGCTCGTCAGAAAGGATAGCAGCTTTTGCGAAAGCTCGGATAACAGTACCAGCAGACACGTTAGTCCAAGCATCTACAATCCATTGACTCGTTAATGCCGAAATTTTTCGCGGTGGCTCGATTCCCATGTTCCTCCGCGTAGCTGATTGCCTTCAGTTTAAACTGAGCGTCATAAGCGTGTCTCTTTGCCATTTTCAGGGTTTAAACAGCAATGTTGTGCATACAGCACATACCTTTTTTATACACAATCCACGCCCACACTTCACTCTTTAACGTTCTCATGCCTTTTCTTTCAGGTCTGCCTCGCCTCATGAGTACCGCTTTTTCTTTTAGGTCCACGGTTTCTCACACACAAGGCGCACCGCACGAAAGGGCGCACCGCTCATTTAGAAGAAAATCTAAGACGTTTATATGCGCCTTATAGCCATGAAATTACAGTATTTCTTAGTAGGAAATCTGGTCTCAGATTCACCGGTAGGCTGGCCACCCACCTAGCCCACCGTCAATGAGAGTGCACCTGGCTCTTTTTATTTTCCCGAAGCATCAGAAGTCTGACCACGTAAGAATGATGGGCAGATTGAGCTTCAGCAGCCCATCATCCCCTGCTTGTTGTCTCAGTCAGCGTGAATAACCCTCTAAACCCCTCATGTGGGGCAAGGTCATGGTCCACATAGCACAACAAACACTTTCCTGTCCAGCAGTCGATGGAATACTAAAACGTTGGAGGAGAGCTCATTTCGTCTGTGTTGACTGCAGTTATTGAATTAGACTTGATGTGGGAATAAAGATGGGATCATCATCCTCCGCTCTGACATTCCAGGGCTAATACAGATCTTTCAGTAGACTCGTAAATCTTTCCCCGGACTGTGTGTTGCGAATCTCACCATATTTAAATTACAAAAGCCTTTATGTGTCAGTGAGTGCAGAACAGAACCGCTCGCGCTGTGTCAGCTGTTTTTTTTTTTTTTTTTCTTTTTTAAATCCCAAAACGGATGAGAACAGTGATCATTTGCTGCTCTGGAATCATAAGACTCCTTTCACAGATGGACTGTGATGTGACAGATGGGCTGTAACATAGCCACAAAAAATAGAACAGCCATTTCCCTCAGGATGAAAAGGCCAAGGATTTTGTTCATGTACAATACATATTGTGAAAGTTTAGTGGACAATCCTAGGTTGGGTCACAGCACGTCATTTTATCCATCAAAGGCAGATATAGAAGTTCTGCACTGTCCCAATCGGGATCACCCTTAGTCTAGTCAAACATATCAGCAATACATATCGATATGTGTATCGATATGTATTGCGACACACATATCGAACCAATCTGGTACAGATCATGCTATTTAGGCTACCATGTTGCATGTAGGGCTGAAACAACTAATCGAATTAATCGATTATAATCGATTATTGAAATAGTTGTCGACTAATTTAGTCGTCGATTAATCGTGTAGAAAGTTTTTGCTGTCAACTGTACCTAATATTACACAACTTGATTGTTTTTTGTGTATTTTTACTCATGTCAACCTAGGCCATTTTTGTTTGGTACTATACCTCTGAACAAGGTTAAATTTGCAAATCTAAAACTGTAAATGATTTCTTGTTTTTAAATGTGATCCTGGATGGTCAACAGTTTCCATTTTATGTTTTTTTAGCCAGTACTATAAAACACATTTTATGGGTGCTTGTGATTTACCTTTACTGTATACAGTAAGTAGATTTATTATTTTATATTTGCTGTAGAAATGGTAATATTCTCCCTCTTTATTTTACAGAAAGATTAACATTTTTACTTATTAGAATGGCCCAATGTGTTGTTTAAGTGGTTATGAGTCGTGTTTTGCATAACTACATTCAATAAAATGCCAAAAAACTATTATTTATTAAGTTGTCTATTCTACCCGATTAATCGATTAATCGAGTCAATAATCGCCAGATTAATCGATCAACAAAATAATCGTTAGTTGCAGCCCTAGTTGCATGTTAAACCAAGTCATGTCAAGACGTTCAAGAAGGCATTCAAACCAAATGCCCAACTCACCTCCTAATAATTCTAATCTGATCTGCTGATAAATGAGCGAGCTCTTTATTCTATCTGAACCTCAAATAAAAATGCCATGCTTGTTTCATAAACAAATATTCATTAAAGTATTTTAAATATCTTCCACCATTGGTGATCATCATGTCTTGACCAGCAGTCTAAATCATGTTATCAAATAAAGTCCACGTGTCATCTGTTCAAATGTGAGGGTTAAAAATAACCGGATGAAGCCCATGTTTGCATTAATCACAACATTTCCGAGTAAGTCCTGATTATTTCCAGCTCCCCTAGCAGGGGACTAATGTAAATGCCACGTTTGGGTACCAGAAGCTTTCTGAGGACTCGAGTTTTCTTTCCGCGAAATGATTCAGTAAACAACCCTTTTTCATGAAAAGGGTTTTTTTTATCCTAAAAACAGAATCAAGTGAATCGCAGCTGACTCATTGATTTAGATTGAATTTAAATGAGTTGATGACCAGAATTTTTTTGTGTCTTAAGCATATGATGTTCAGCATGAATCAGATGTTTTTGCTTTCGTTTAGTAGAAATAGGTGGGTACAAAAAGCTATTTAAAGCTATGATGCAAATTTGTGTGTAAAAATCAGTGACTTTAGATTTTATGGTTTGGTTTTCTGTTTTATTCAAAACAATTCATAGACAAAATCACAGAATTTCTGTCTCAATGGACTTCAAATTGCAGATTCAGAAGGAAGAAAAACAAGAAAAAAGAGAAATGTATGAACACAAATACACAACAAGAAAACTAACTAACTAACCAACTAGCTAACTAATTAATGCTAGCTAGACGATATTAGCACATTCCTACCCTTAGACTCGCCTTTATGGTGAGGAAAAACTCCTAAAAAACCCAACAGTGGGGAAAAAATGAGAAACCTCATGGGGATCCACAGGAAAGAGAGACCCTTCCCCCAAAATGAGCATCAAATGTGTCTAAAACCATTGTTTAAATTTTGGCTTATTCTAATCTACAGCTAAATATCTAATGAAGTCAATAGA
Source organism: Neostethus bicornis (assembly GCA_902685375.1). Classification (NCBI taxonomy): domain Eukaryota; kingdom Metazoa; phylum Chordata; class Actinopteri; order Atheriniformes; family Phallostethidae; genus Neostethus; species Neostethus bicornis. The sequence goes on along the minus strand of CACRXE010000076.1, from coordinate 2,583,131 downwards.
TGTTCTTCATCCTGATGGAAACATGGGAGACTCCTCAGCCCGGCGATGCCTAGGACGGGGATGAGTAGATGGATTTCATCCTGAAAATCATGCCCAAGACATGAGTAGATGTCCTGGGCATCTACTCATTGCCCAGGACGGGGATGAGTAGATTGACTAATCCCGATGGAGCGGGGATGATAGATGAAGCGGAGGCATCCTCGGTCTGGCCATGCCCAGGACAGGAAACAGAATGCATAGAATCAGTTGATCCAGCATTGGTTTAATCTCCCCAATCTGGTTACCAATCTTGTTTCCACGTTTCATGCTTGTTTTTTTTTAGCTTGGTTTACGTTGTTTTTCTCCACCAAACGTTGGTTTTCTATCATTTTTCTCCAGCACATTGATATCTCGATTTACAAGTCGATCTACGTTCCAACCCTCACCTATGGTCACCAGCTGTGGGTGGTGACCAAAAGAATGAGATCGCGGGTACAAGCGGACGAAATGAGCTTCCTTCGCAGGGTGGCTGGGCTCTCACTTAGAGATCGGGTGAGGAGCTCTGCCATCCGGGAGGAGCTCGGTGTCGAGCCGCTCCTCTTCCGGGTCGAGAGGAGCCAGATTGGGTAGTTCGGACATCTGGTCAGGATGCTCCCTGAGCGCCCTGTTTTTTCCTAGACAATTCAACAGTCTGGTCCGATTGATACTGGTTTTCATCTCAGATTTTATTTGTTTTAAAGTAGGGTGTGCAAATACACTCATGCCTGTTTTTCTTACTCATAGAATTTTCTAAAACAATAAAAGTATGCTGAAACTTTAAATGAAACATTACTGTATTGTATGATCAGATTTTCTGTTCAGGCCACATCCATCATAAAAGATAAATGTTCATTGACGCTTCGAGGAAGCTCAGATAAAAAACTGTAATGTGTTTTGACATCTTTTTCTTTTTTCTCCAGTCAGTCTTCCATTTGTTTTTCTCCCAGGGCTCTCAGTGCCCTTCCATGTGAGCGGGGCTTGTTTCTACTTCTTCTGGTGGACTAACTCTACAGCTGGCCGGGTTGAAATTTGACCTTGGACCAGCCAAAAAGTGAAATGGAAGTTGATCCTCTAGATTTTCTGGTTATCTGCGGATAGACACACTGATGGGGTGATTTACGGTACAACTCACTCAAAATCTCACACAAGTAAAACAATGATTTTTTTTTGTGTTTCTGGATTTTTGTGATGTGTCAAAATCAGTTTCAGTTAAAACGTCAAACACTAGTTTTTGGACAATGGCATTACTTTGTACTCGCTCATTTAGAGTAAAGAAAACCATTTCTGGGAACAATCAGGGCTGCGTAGAAGTTAATAGACTCTTAAATGAATATTTTGAAGAAGAAGGTTTCGAAACCGAGCTCCTCCCGGATGGCAGAGCTCCTCACCGGAGCCGCTCCTCCTCCAGGTCGAGAGGAGCCAGATCGAGTGGTTCGGGCATCTGGTCAGGATGACCCCCAAGCGCCTCGCGGGTGAGGTGTTTCGGGCACGTCTCACCGGGAGGAGACCAATGGGCAGACCCCGGACCCGCTGGAGAGACTATGTCTCACAGCGGCAGTGGAACGACTTGGGATCCTTCCAGGTAAGCTGGAGGATGCAGCCGGGGTGAGAGAGGCCGGGGCTACCCGTTTGAGGCTGTTGCCCCCGCGACCCGACCCCGGAACAAGCGGTAGATGACGGAATGGAAGAAGGTTTTGTCTTCTGAACCCCTTATCCCTAACAAGGTAGCGGGGTGTGCCGCAGCCTATCCCAACTGATTTCAGGCGTGAGGCACTATACACCCTGAACAGGTCGCCAGTCTGTTGTGAGGCCACACACACACAACCATACACACACACTGATTCCTGGGGGTTATTTTATAGCAGGCAATCAACCTAATGTATATTTTTTGGAGAATGGGAGGAAACGGAAGTACCTGGAGGAAATGTATGCTTCCACGGGGAGTACATGCAAACTCCACACAGAGGGGGCAGTGTTCCCAGCCTCGACTCACTTGCGACTCGAACCTTGACCTTCTTGCTGTGAGGCCACTGTGCTATCAATGCTCCAGCATGCCACCCTCTTTTTAAAGTTGTAATTTTAATTGGAATGCAACTTTGAGATTGTGTTTATTCCTCAGAGCTTAAACATTTATATGAATTTAACTTTAAAACTAACTCAAATTAATACCTAAAGGTAAACAAAAACAGTAATAATTAACCTGTACTCTTGGGGCCCGTTTCAAGAAGGAAGTTCAAGAAACTTTGAGTTTAAATTTAAACCTTGAGTTGGTCAACTCTGAGATTGAAAACTCTGAGTTTTCGGTTTCAGATCAGCTGAAAACAGCTGGTTTAACCAACTTCAAGTTGATTGACTCAGAGTTTTGAAAATGCACTTCGAGAATAAAAAGCCCTGATCAATGGAGTGCAGACAATAGGAGTCACCATGGAAACAGGAGCAAACAAAGAGGTTCTAACAGACAGAACTGGATGTCCTACTGCAGACATACAGCGAGTATGAGCACAGTTTTATTTAAAAAAATGTCTGGAGGCATCTTCCTCCAAAGAGAGAGAAAAAACCTGGGTGGAAAGAGCTCCTAGAGGAAATACATAAGTTTACATTTAATCAAAGTGTTTGGTGTAACTAATTACTGAATAATGGTAGCACTGGGGGCAGGCGGTAGCTCAGCGGTAGAACGTTCGCCCGTGGACCGGAAGTTCGAGGGTTCGAATCCCACTGAGCTCACGGCAGCACTCAAATTTTACTATTGAGGTATGAATAAAGTGTGTGTGTGTGTATATATTTATTTTATTGTTGTCATATTCCAGTAAAATAGGAAATCCTTCTTAATTTTTCAACCATTTAAGGAATTACTTCAGTAATTAAATAAAAGACCAGTATTTGTATGAATTAAAAGTTCTTTTTAAACTTCCCGTTGTGGATGAAGTGGGATTTTTACAGTTACAATAATTCTATGATGAAATACATTTTATGCAGCGCAATAAATACATATATGTAACTGTGTTTTTAAACTTTACCAACACTGATGTAGTTCTAAAAATAATTCTGTCGGCATTAAAAGAACATGCCAGCAGCTAAAAATGAAAAATAAAACCATAATTCAAACGGGTAAGACATGATGATGTCATAGATCACAGGTAGACCACCTGACTTTATTAAATAATTAAATCTATCAGTGCAGCAGCTGAACACTGTGGCCGCACTAATGTGCTCAGCATCTCCAACTTTATAAAGAAAAAAACCTGTGACGCAACACACGATACAAGAGTGTGTGATGTGTCTGATGGATGAATAAGATTATTAATGTATGTTATGGAGTCTCAAGAAAAACAGTACCGCTCAAATAAACATGAATGAAGATATGATAGAAAATTAACTCGTGGTCTCAAAATTATTTTGTGGCATGAATTCAATTCCCTGTGAATGAATCCAGCGTCCTCATCTACGTACATTATGATCTAGAAACGGACATGTCATTTTGGTCTCTGCGTGAAGGAGACAGGTGTTTACTTTATGGTGTTTTTTTTCTTTTTACATACTTTATTTTTCCCTAATCGGAGAAATTTTTGCAATTTATCCATCAATGTACAAACAGATTGAACGAGGAAGGTTTATTTAAACCCTGTTCAATTTAAAAAGGAGCGGAGACCGAGAGAAACTCTGGGTTTCCTCAAGTAAACCTGCTCCCGACCAGGTTTGGTTTGCTGAGTCAGTTGCCCTGGTAACCGACTCTGAGTTTTGATTAACTCTCTTCTTGAAACCGGCTTAACTAACTCAGAGTTTACTGGTTTGAGTTACCTCCCTTTCTGAAACCGAAAAGTCTGAGTTTTCCACATTCTGGGGTTAACAAACTTTGAGTTTCCACAAATCCTCCTTCTTGAAACGGGCCCCTGGTCCTTCAGCTAAAAAAACACAAATATCGGAGGACAGGGTTGGGCTTTCTTTTTTGTTCACAAGTGGAACGTCATTTATTGTTGTCCAACACTCTAAAGAATTGATTAGTTTGTTTCCAGTTTTGAACAAAGTTGGATCATCCCGACAAGTTTTACCATGTAAAATAACATTTTAAATCTGCAATTGAAGTATTGCATGGCTAAAGACTTGTTATATGACAAATTGTTTGTTTTAGGAAATGAAAGTACATGAAATAAAGCACATACACTTCTCTAAATTTAGCTTTTTCTCTGTAATTCAGGAGGGTTTTCTGAAAACACACTTTTGTTTAGATAGTTTGTTATTTGCAGGTGCAACCCAGTACATGACTTAGATTTGTAGGGGGAAACTGTAGCCTAGTTTTCAGTAACACACTACATGGGTATTTACACATGGGTAATATCTCACTGTGCACGTGTCACACATGATCTCCCTAACAGCTTGACATGTTCCAGAAATATTTCCCCCTCTATTCCTATGAAATTAGAGCACAAAAACAGGCCTTCATTACAAGTCAAAGTTACATAATCCCCTAGATATGATGCAAAGAAAAGGCGAAAGTTTGTCCTAGCGTCCGATAGATGAATGTAAAACAGTGTTAATGGATCGCACTGGGAGCAAGCCGGCTCACATTCATCAAACAGCGTTTCTCATTAAGCATTAAATGTGAGCTGATGGAGAATAAGGGACGGATTGATTCTCAGAGCCAGGAATCTTTAACCCAGATTGTTAGCTACAAGTTTGATTGGTGAGTAAGTGGTAGCACAACGTGAAGAAATATATGAAAAACAATAATAATGAGAAAAAACTTAGTAGATATGATGCTTCTAGAAAATGTACAGAAAGAAAAACAACCCTTTAAATTCAGATCGCAATGTTTTAAAGTTTTAGTTAATTAACGGCACACATCAAACGAACCTTGTCTCATCTGGAAATCACATAGCTGTTTTAAGTGGTGGAGGTTTCTTGGGTGGAGAGATGAAAAAAATCGTGCTGACAGATGTTAATGGTGGAGATTACAAGTGTTACAAGCATCCACTTTTGGACGCTAATAGTGGTAGAGTTCACTAGTCGAGGCAAAGACTAGTGGTGGAGGCTTGAATGAAGAATTCTGATGTCGTGAATGCTGGTAGACATTGGAGTTAGAGGATTTGGGTTAAGGTGGTGGAAACACACATGCTGCAAACTCTCTGTTCCAGAAATACCATGCTACATTAAGTTTTTATGTGGATAGAGAGGCATTCGTGAGGAAACAAGTAAATGTTTAATTCTAAGAAACAGGATCTGGTCATTGATCTATATTTCTGATCAGGCGTTTATTTATTCATAAACTTGCTCTTTCCAAGAAAATTATTTTTAGAACTAGTCAGTATCTCAAATTGATTCAAGCACATCTGAAATATTGAACTTTCCATCCCCTGTCTCCAAAGTTCTACTCCTAAACTTTTCATATTCATCCCAGTCACTTTCTCCAGCTAATCTATTTTCCTAAAGGTGTTCAGATGGTACGTTAGCCAAGCACAAAGCAACCTCGTACCATCCTCTGAATGTAGACGAACAGTGACTCCATTATGATTCCTTTTCAGAACTAAAGAGCTCTTCAAAGGAGAGCACCATCAATGAAAAGTCTTGGAGTGACTTTTCATTGACGGTGCTCAAACAAAGAAGAGCTAACCATATGTGCTTAAACAGAAAAAAGCCTGATGCTCTTACAAGACTTCACTAACCTATTAATTTGAAAGTTTATAGCAGATTACAAACTATAAATCGTGTAGATAATTCACCAAATAGCAGCAGTGCAGCAGTAGAGATGTGAACCATTAGCCTAATTTACCTGCTGTTGTTTGCATCTTGGAACTATAAGACAACTCTAAGCATGCGGAAGTAGCTTCTTAAGAGCCATGGCTGTGTCTTGAGTGTGTCTCCTCCAATCCATCTAATGTGTTTGTGAACCTCTGCTAATTGGAAATGAGATAACAGGTTCAGTTGAAGAAGAGAAGAAAAGATGACTGGAATTACTTCTAACATGCCAGATTGTTTAGGAGAAGCATTTAGAACTTGAGGTCTTTAGCTGTAACTGAACAAAAACAGCACAACATCAAGCCCTTTTTGCTATGACGATATTAATGAACAAAATAAATTGAATGGCAACGTACAGTAAATGTGGCTGGTACTGTAAGTGGTCGCTAGTATCTGTTAACCATCTGGTCTTTTTTTCCACCATCAACACACTTTCAGAGTGGCCTTTGAATTGTTGGTAGATTGATTAATGTATTCCGTTCCGTCATCTCCCGCTTGTTCCGGGGTCGGGTCGCGGGGGCAACAGCCTCAAACGGGCAGCCCAGGCCTCTCTCACCCCGGCTGCATCCTCCAGCTCACGCGGAAGGATCCCAAGTCTTTCCCCGGCCAGCTGTGAGACATAGTCTCTCCAGCGGGTCCGGGGTCTGCCCCTTGGTCTCCTCCCGGTGGGATGTGCCCAAAACACCCCGCCCGCTAGGCGCTTGAGGGGCATCCTAACCAGATGCCCGAATCACCCCATCTGGCTCCTCTCGACCTGGAGGAGGAGCGGCTCGACACCGTGCTCCTCCCGGATGGCAGAGCTCCTCACCCGATCTCTGAGTGAGAGCCCAGCCACCTTGAGGAGGAAGCTCATTTCAGCCGCTTGTACTCGCAATTTCATTCTTTCGGTCACCACCCACAGCTGGTGACCATAGGTGAGGGTAGGAACGTAGATCGACTTGTAAATCGAGAGCTTTGCTTTTCGGCTTAGCTCTCTCTTTACCACGATGGACCGATGCAGCGTCCTAGTTCTTGGTGATTAATGTATGACTCATTTGTTTATTGATCACCTATCTTCAAACAGTGGTTAGTTTTACATCATCTCATATTTTGAGACAAGATATTTGAACATGCTGTTGCTTCATGTTTTTGGGATGCCTTGAGAAGGCCACTGTGCTAACAACTGCTGCACCGGGCAGCCTGGTTAAATCAATTTCTCTGTGAAAATGTTTGTTAAGAAGAAAGCAGGTCCAGCTGGTAGTCAACCTGAGTAAGATGGCGGGATGCCAGACGAGGGGTAACAGACTGGAACAAGATGCAATAACAACAGACAACCTGACAAAAAATGGACCAATCAAACAATCATCTCTGATTACATGATTGATTAGAGTAATCACTGTTAACTTTGATTGGAAATATTGTTTCATATATTGTTTCATCATCCACATAGAAGGATGTAAATGATGTAAGACTGTGTGAAGATTTTAAGTACTTAGGATCAACAGTCCAGAGCAAAGGAGAGTGTGGAAAAGAGGTGAAGAAGCGTGTTCAAGCAGGCTGGAACAGGTGGAGAAAAGTATCAGGTGTGATGTGTGACAGAAGAGTTTCAGACAAAATGAAAGGAAAAGTGTACAAAACCGTGGTGAGACCCGCCATGCTGTTTGGTCTAGAGATAGTGGCACTGAGGAAAAGACAGGAAACAGAGATGGAGGTAGCAGAGATAAAGATGCTGAGGATCTCTCTGGGAGTGACCAGGATGGACAGGATCAGAGGTTTTTGGGGATAAAATCAGAGAGGCCAGACTGAGATGGCTTGGACATGTGCAGAGGAGAGAGTCAGAGTACATCAGCAGAAGGATGCTGGTTTTGGCACCACTAGGAAAGTGGTCTTGAGGAAGACCAAGAGGAGGTTCATGGATACAATGAAGGAAGACATGAAGATAGTTGGCGTGACCGAAGAGGATTCAGCAGATAGGGATAGATGGAAGAACCTGACTTGCTGTGGCAACGCCTGAAGGGAAATGCCGAAAGGAGTAGAAGATCATGTTTAAACCCAACCTATAATTCTGGTAAAATCTTTGTGATTTAAATTAAACTGTCTGCTATGGCAGCTATGAAAGCCAAAGCCTGCAGTAGATGTTTTCTGACCTGCATCCCTCAGATTGCACTGATATTTCAACATATTTCACAATTAAAAGTGACAGCAAACGCCCCTCTACGCGCAGAGTACACATTGAAGCAGCAATGTGCAGAGATCGGACAGTTGCCATGGTAATCTGCTCAGAGTTCAGGGTTTTACACCCATCTACTTAGAGAAACATACCTGAAGTAGCAGCTGATTTGTTTTTCTCCTCCAGGCTTTCACACAAACTTTCACTCCTCCACCTGCCTTATTTTCATCTATTTCCGTTCTGCCTCGTTTCCTTTTCAGACTTTTATTATATGAATATTTCACAAAAGTGCAGGAGACTGTTTTTCTCTATCACTTGTCATTTATCACCCACCCTCCCTTCTCTCATCTTTCCAGATTTTCTCCTAGTTTTATGTCAGACGGTTGTTCTTTACAGAAAACTTCTAGTTATTACCCTGTCCTACAAGCTGCCATGGTGATGATTGATTTCCCCACAATCTTCCTCCTGTTCATCCTCCGCTGGGACTTTATTACTTTAGCTGTTTGATGAACAAGCAGCTTAAGTTCTTCTGGACAGAATTCTGTCTTACATTCTGCATCTCTAAGAGATGTGGGAGCATATGTTTGTTTTATTGATGTATTATGATGTCGTTCATCTTTCCATCCATTTATCCACTTTTTTATCTGCAGTCAAGTAAGGCTCCGGCTGCCAAACTGCGAAGTCCAGACTTCTTTCTGGCCAATTTATCTAGCTTATCCATTGAGCTACAAAGGCATTTGTAGGGGCGGCTTGGGGGCATAACGATTTCAATGTGTCATCGTTCAGTCCTAGGTTTGCTACTCAGTTTGATATCCAAAGAAGAATTTTTGGGAGCAGTAAGTCTACTCTAGTCTGCTATCAGAGCCTTTGACCTAAACCTGGCTTTCTATCTGAGGAAACTCATTTGGCTGCTTGTATTCATGGTCTAGTTCTCCAGGTCTGGTATCCTTAGTTGAAAGTAGAACAGTACAAGAACAAGACAGTCTAAAAAATATATCAGCTGAACAAATTTTGCACTGCAACAAATCAATGTGGACATGATCCCTGTAGATACAGCACCAATTTTTCTGTAGTTCCCTAGTTTCCCCCTTCCTCATTCCTGAACAAGAACCTGAGATACTTACATTTTATACTCCGACTTCGAGAAAATGTGCCGCCTAAGAAGATTGGTGGAACACCACCACCAATGATGCACATCAATGATTGGTGGTGCCACCAATGATTGGTGGTGCCACCAATCATAGGTGCCACCAAAATCTCTTGAATCTGATGTAAATCTCTTAAATCAGATTTAAGAGATTTAGCCCTTAAATCTGAAGGGGTAACTTTCCTAATAAATTCCAACAACAGCAAAAAATCCTAATTTATAAATCTGCATTCAGAAGCTCTTTGGTCCGTTGTGAGCAAAATTTCATCAGGGTGGGGTCTGATATGGACTTTTCACTTATCTGCATTTACAGAGAGCTCCCCCACCATCCGGTCTGAAAGCAAATTTTCCTTTTCCAATCAGTTCAAATTCTGATCTAACGTCTGGAGATTTTTCTGACACCAATTTCTACACAGAGCTAATTAGGGACCAAAGTTCAGGGAACATCTCAGTTTGAGTAATAAATATTTAAAGGAAATTATAACCACACAGTTATCTGTTTTCAGCTTTATCTTTGAGTAAAGGTTTCAAAATGTTGCAGCAAAATAATTTATAATGTACATAATCAGGATATTGTTAAAGTTCCTTTTTGGGATGAATTCCTGCTCACAACATCAATGTGTTTTCATTGTCTTCCATTCAACAACAACCAAAGCCGTCCAAGGGAGAAAAGACACCAGCATTATTTGTAGCGTTAGGCCTTAGTCCTTTTAATCATTTTCCTTCTGCAAGTTAGCATTTGAAGAAAAATAGAAAATACAAACCTTGCCCAAATTAACCAGTAAAGGTAAAAATGTTGAAAAAACTTTCAGTATTTCAGGAAACTAATGAGCAATATTTGTGAAAAGAGCGATGCCATGCTGTTATGAAGAATTTCATGATTAAAAGGGATGCTGTATTGTACATTTGCTTTGACCCCACTAAAACTTATCAAACATCGATGTCTGCCTCCTTTTTAGATATTGTGGTTTTGCTAAGATGACATCAACCATTTTTATTTACCGAGTCAGACTGGCAAAAATGTAAACCAAGAGTTGTGCTGAGGTGTGGTAGAATCCAAGCGCGGAACACAGGATGAAAAGAACAACATAAAAATTTATTTCTATTCAGGTAAAAAATAATTTTTTGAACCAGGTGGGTAGTTCAAGGCAGGCGAGTTGTCCCAGGCAGGCGGGTTGTCCAAGGCAGGCGAGTTGTCCAAGGCAGGCGGGTTTCTTAAGCAAAGGAAACAGAATATAAGACTACAGGCAAGAAAATTGTCACACAAAGCTCTACTAAAGGCTTGTTGTTGTTACCGCATGGAATTCAACGACCTGGCACAGGCTCGTGGTGGATGAAGTCTTATGTAGCTTGCTGATTGCAGATCATCTGGAGATGGTGAGCATGATGCCACAGAGACAGACGCCCTCTCAGAAGCAGGAGCAGGGTTCACAACACTAAGACTTGTTTTTCCCTGAGATGTCTCCTATCAAGTCTTTTAGAAATAGATTAAATTTAACAAGCTGTTCAGGAATGTATTACATTGATCACTTTTTTTTTGTCGCTGATTTTAAAGGCTGTTGTAGAAACAGAAAGTTATGACCATAAGTCATGCATGCAGTTCACTCTCAGAAAGCGAATAAGCAGAAGTTCATCAGTTGACATCTGCCTCCGACACACTTCGTAGTCATGACTTTATTTTTATATGGGCTTTTATTTTATTCTTTATGACTTATTTGTGATTGATGCGAGTTTTATTGCTGGACGGATCTATGCGTCAGCCTGCGTTATCACATAGATTTCATTCATCACTCTTATTGTGTGAATATGAGATTTGAGCACCAATAGCCACATAATAAATAACGCCATGTTCAGTTTTTATTTTCTTTCTGTCATTTTACCTTCTTTGTCTGGAAAAACAGATCAATAAATTTGAGCTGGTTTGCAACATCTTGACCGCATTCATATTTTCAGTGGGAGTCAAATTAATTGCTAAAATAGACTAAAAACACAAAAGGAAGAACAGATCTTTTAAAGTTTAAACCAACTAAGATCAGATGTGTGCTTGCATTTTTCAGTTAGCAGTACCAACATCTGCTTTTGTTGGTGTTGCAGACAACAAAAGACACCTGAGACAGTCTGTAAAATTGATGCCTACGGCAATCTGTGAAGCTTGAATGTATGTTCATGTCCTCTGGAGGGTCACTATCATGGCAAAATCATCCTTTTATACGATATGGAAGGTAGTTGGTGGCCGGCAATACCACCTACGTACATAGCACTACAGTCGGATTGCGCTTGATGGGACCACATATCTAGACACACACTTGTTCATATTGTAAAAAAAAAAAAAAAAAAAACTGCAAAGACTGAAATAGGGTTTAAACTCTGCTATTCACGTAATGTCCACTGATTTAATAAAAAAGGCCAGTTTCAAAGTGCTGCTTTGTATATGACAATATGACATCTATAACGTTCTTTCATGCTTCCGGCCTTGAATGTATTCAAAGGGGGAAAACAGCATGAAAGAACTTCAATATTTTTATTTATTTTTTCTATGAGTTCACATGTGCAAAATAATTAATGTATCCGATATCATGACTTCTGTGTGATTACCGTATTTTCCGCACTACAAGGTGCACGGTATTATAAGGCGCACCTTCAATAAATGACATTTTTTAAAACTTTTTCCAAATATAAGGCGCACCGCATTATAACGCGCTACAGTAAAGATTGGGGTTACGTTATGCATTCACTAAATGGTGCTGCGCTCAAGGGAATGTTAAAAAAAAAACAGTCAGATAGGTCAGTCAAACTTTATTAACAATTACAAAACAGCTTTCTGTTTTTACTCCCAAAATGAATAAACAGCTGTCTTATTATTTTCTCCGAGATAAAGTATTGGTATTTTCATGACACAGTTTATCTTCCATTGGAGAAAAACTCTGTTTAGTCTTACTTACTTGGCGCAGCGCATCCTCTTGCTTCCTCCACTTCCTCACCATTGATTCATTGATGTTAAACTCTCTCGCTGCGGCTCTATACCGTGTTCTACTGCGTGACCGATCGCCTTGAGTTTAAATTCTGCGGTATAAGAGTGTCTCTTTGTAGGAGCCATTTCCGGGTCTTTACACAAACACACAAATGGAAATGAGATGCATGCACCGCGCACTACTTCTTCTATGGGGAAAATGGAGTCAGTGGCTGCTTACCACAGTTGCGACACCTGTTGTAGCTCAATATTAATCCATATGTAAGGCGCTCCGGGTTAAAAGAAGCATTGTGAACTTTAGAGAAAATTTAAGTTTTTTAGGTGCGCCTTATATTGCGGAAAATACGGTACTTCAAATGTGAGATACATCTAGAATTGTTATTGCTAAGCAAACCAAAACTCCTTTCCTTCTTACTTTGCGAGAAGATAAGAGCTCTTTTTCAGTCAAAGGAGAACAGTGATAAAACCTGGAAGAACAAATATGGAGAACATTTGAAGGGGAAATAGCACTGCTGATTGTGCTTTTGCCTCCAGGTTTTTGACTTATCAAGAAGGTTTGGAAAAGAAGATGAAAACAAATGATTCTTGCCATGTCTGCTCCTTCACCTCTTGTATTTCCCACTTGTTTGAACAGGCTCATGCCACATATCCCAGTCTCCCTTTTTAGAAATAGACACAGAGAGCAATCTCACTGGTGGTTGCTTTATTTGTACTAACGGTGACGGAGACGGTGTCTCAGTGGTTAGAGCTGCAGACTGAAAGTTATTTGGAAGTTCACGTCTTGGTTCCTTGGAGAAGACACCTAAGCCCCCGTTTCTCCCACCATTGGTGCAGTCATAGGTGGCAGCCTGCTGCGGTGTCATGCAGCGCACAAATTTCTCGGTGAGGGTATGACCCTACTCCACTCGTACGCTCACCTGAATGTGTGTAATGTGTCCAAAACACTGCAATATCACCACAATGAATCCAGATGCTTCAAGGTACATTTTATTTTTTAAGAAACAGATTAAATCTTAACTTTTTTATTCTTGTTCGGCCCAATTTTAGTGTTGAGGTAGTGTAAACTGCTCATGTCAGGGTTTTTATTATGGCCCAGGTGAATCATGTTCAACTTGTAGTGAATAAATCTTCTATAACAAGAAACAGAATGATTATCTTCAATGTTGTGAGAAATTTGTGTTAATGGTTTAGTGGACACTAGTTGCCCTTTCCAGGCCACAGATGGTCGGTGTAATGGATGGTAACCTTCTCTTGTTACCACCTTGTCCTTGATTTCTATCCAAAATGTTCACCTGTTTTGTCCAGCAGATGGCTTACGATGACATTTCTTTGGACACAGAAGACAACCAGTGTGACCCAGTGACATTTTCATATGGGAACAAGACTGGAAATTACTGCAGCAGCCACGCTTTTCCAGAGAAGATGAACAGAATCTGTAACCTCGCCGTGAATGCTTTAAATACCCATAGAAACGACACAAAGATGGCGCCAGATAAATGATGATGTCGAAGCCACCTGCAGACCTTCATACTGTAAAGTACTTCCTATAAATCACACACATGGATGGAGACAGTGTCACATTCTCACAGTTGGGCACATGTAGAGTGTATAAATGATTATTGTTCTGTTAAGAGGCTAGTTTCCAGAGTTATGGCTCCACCTGGACACGTTTCATAGCCCTGCTCAGGCACCATGAACGCACACACACACACTTTCTGGTTTCGCTGTTGTATTTGGCTGTCCGCTTCTCAGCCTGGAGCCTGAAACCAAAGCCCTTTTCAGCCTCTCACTGGAACAAAACTCTCCAAGTCCAATTTAAGTTTATTTGTATAGCCCAAAATCACAGAATTTTTGTCTCAATGGGCTTCACATTGCAGATTCAGTGGAATGTACAAACACAAATGCACAGCAAGAAAACTAACTAGCAAATGCTAACTAAACAATACTCGCGCATTCCTACCCTTAGACTCTACTTCACGGTGAGGAAAAACTCGTAAAAACCCATCAGTGAGGAAAAAATAAGAAACCTCATGGGGATCCACACGAAAGAGAGATCCCTCCCTCGGGACGAGCAACCAATGTGTCTAAGACTATTCTTTAAATATTAGGTTATTCTGATCTACAGCTAAATATCTAAAGAAGTCAATAGATGTTCTTCATCCTGATGGAAACACAGGGGACTCCTCAGCCCGGCGATGTGCAGGACGGGGATGAGTAGATGGATTTTATCCTGATGAAAACGGGATGGTTAAGCAGCAAAGGGGCCTCCAGTCAGCAATCCATCGCATGTGAGGCCGAAACAAAACAATAACAAGGCTGACTGTAGGGAAAGTGTCCTGCCCTGTTTGAAATGGGACTTGCTGCAATTTGAGGGCAATGGTAAGCGTTGTGTAAACTTATTGAAAGAACAAAGATTGACTAAGCTTTTTAATTTCAATAATCTTAACTTTTTTCTCCTAATGAGTCCACGGAAGGTTTGCATCTTCATCACAATGCACAGTACATGTTGTTTATTGGGAAGGATAATATGCTGAAACCATAGTCTTTAGGATTACTACCTTGATAATCTCAAATTGGTAAAACTAAATCATCCACACACTCATTCTTCGAAAAGAAAGAAAGTCTGATTATTTACAGCACATTCCTAGTTCTCTGCCCCTAGATGTCTTTACAAAACTTGCGTTTGGTGATAAAGTCCGAAAAGCCAGACTGAGATGATTTGGACATGTGCAGAGGCGAGAGAGAGAGTACATCGGAAGAAGGATGCCGATTTTGGAACCACCAGGAAGGAGGTCCAGAGGAAGACCAAGGAGGACGTCCGTTGATACAGTGAAGAAAGACAAAAAGATAGTTGGCGTGACTGAAGATGATGCAGCAGATAGGGTTAGATGGAAGAAACTGACTTGGTGTGGTGACCCCTGAAGGGAAATGCCAAAAGGAGAAGAAGAAGGAGAATATAAGTAAATTGTAGTTTGGTCGTTCAAGTATTGTGGCAAGAGGCATTCCAGAAAGTACAATACACAGTAAGGTTTTCACCATAAAGTTGTCTGGACAATCCAAACACTGGAGAACATCTCCATTGCATTGGATATCTAAAACCAAGAGTAAGAAAATATTCATTCCAAACTTGTTCCCGCTGCATGAAGACACAAATAAAACTATTTGATGTCACTCTGACCTCCACCATACTGCTTTTAGAGGACAAGAAACCACTTTTCCACTTTTAGTCCAGGGCAGCTCACAGCAGCTTTACACGTCTCACACTCACATTTAGATAACACATAAATCTGATAGTTGCCATGGTGTCACACAAATAAAAACCCACAAGGACAGGAAGTTGCTGTCTTCCAGATAAAATGAAGGACAAGATGAGAATGGAAGCTGCTGTCTTCATTCTGAGTCACCTTCAGATGAGTTTTGTCCTTCAGAGGTAAATTTGTCTGCTCCATGTACACTTTAAACCTCGCCATCTGTTTTTTTCTACCTCATAAATTTCAATCTCCTTTTCTTTACTACTTCTTTGTCTCACTAATGATCCAAACGTCTCCGCTTTTTGTTCCCCCTCAGAGAAACACTACTTATTTATCTTTACTTTCTTTTTGTTTCAGCTTCCTGGCTTTTATCTGGATGCTAAGATTGTGAGATTTTAGGCTAAAAATATCAGAATCGTTAGAGTTCAATGTAGATGCGTAATGCCTCTTTTTATCAGTATTAATTCCGGTGTATGACTTCTTTGTCTTCATCTCTTTAATTTTTTTTTGTATAATTTGGTAATCAATTGGTAATATCTAGGAGCAGCCGAGGCGTTGGAGGGATCTGGTTTGGTGACCTCAGGATCGGATCTCTGCTTTTTGCGGATGATGTTGTCCTGTTGGCTTCATCAGACCGTGATCTCCAGCTCTCGCTGGATCGATTTGCTGCCGAGTGTGAAGCGGCCGGGATGGGAATTAGCGCCTCCAAATCCGAGACCATGGTCCTCGCCCGGAAAAGGGTGGAATGCCCCCTGCGGGTTAGGGACAGGGTCCTGCCCCAAGTGTAGGAGTTTAAGTATCTCGGGGTCTTGTTCACGAGTGGGGGAAGGATGGAGCGAGAGATCGACAGGCGGATCGGTGCGGCATCAGCAATAACTAGGACGCTGCATCGGTCCGTCGTGGTAAAGAGAGAGCTGAGCCGAAAAGCAAAGCTCTCGATTTACAAGTTGATCTACGTTCCTACCCTCACCTATGATCACCAGCTGTGGGTGGTGAGTGAAAGAATGAGATCGCGGGTACAAGCGGCCGAAATGAGCTTCCTCCGCAGGGTGGCTGGGCTCTCACTCAGAGATCGGGTGAGGAGCTCTGCCATCCGGGAGGAGCTCGGTGTCGAGCCGCTCCTCCTTCAGGTCGAGAGGAGCCAGATGGGGTGGTTCGGGCATCTGGTCGGGATGCCCCCCGAGCGCCTCGCGGGCGAGGTGTTTTGGGCACATCCCACCGGGAGGAGACCAAAGGGCAGACCCCGAACCCGCTGGAGAGACTATGTCTCAGAGCTGGCTGGGGAAACGACTTGGGATCCTTCTGGGTGAGCTAGAGGATGCAGCCGGGGAGAGAGAGGCCTGGGCTGGCTGTTTGAGGCTGTTGCCCCCACGACCCGACCCTGGAACAAGCGGAAGATGAAGGAACGGAACGAACGGAACGGTAATCAATTGTTGGTCTCCTTTCCCTTTGTTTTCACTTGCGTTCAGCTTTCCCCTTTCTTCCGGTATCCAAAGTAAAGAATCACATCCCCAGTTTTATTGAAGACATGAAACTTAAAGAAACAAAGAAAAATAGTTCTGCATCAGCATGTTTCCATTCTGACATCAACCCGCATATAAATTCCAGATTAGAGTGGAACACTTTAACGTGATAGACAGCCAGAGAGACATCTTCACCCCATTTTCCGACTTCCACTGAACTCTCATCTCCTCCTTCCGTCATTACCATAATTCCCTCCACGTACCAGGTGTGTTCTTCTATCTCCGCCTGATGACAGACGTGTCTGAGCTGACAGATGATCCTCATACACGACGACTTCATTCCCATGTCATACTGGTAGAAACAGATGCAGGGAACAATCAGACTGCCTGCAGAGACAGCAGAGAGAAGGTATGAAAGACATGAAGCCATGGGAACAACCTCTGCTCTCATTACCCCGACCTGTCATCATTAATGAGGCCCAACATTTAGCTCCATGTTTAGTAAGAAATGGGCAAATCAGTATTTCCAGCTGAGTGAATGATTTCCTGTCAGCTGTCAGCCGCGTGAAGCCGCCATTGCTCGGCTGCTGCATGATAATTACAGTAGAAGAGGTGCTCCCCGAGCCTAACTTCGCCCAGGAAATGCCATTTGCTAATGAGAGGTTAGTATTTCCATTTGAGTAGAAATATGTCTCACTAAGTGTGTGGCATTTAAACCTGCGACGGGGCACTGGACTCAGACTGTGTGGGCTCCGGTTCTCATTTCAAAAGTTTTCTTCTCTTTTTGGTCATTTTATGCACTCTTTAAGGATGTGAGCAACTTTCTCATTTTGCCCGAGGGTTAACTTGGCCTCCTACTGGCAGTTTCATGAGCTTTTAACCTTTAATTGTTTCCAATAAGAAGACAAGTCTAGTCAAACGTTAATTAGTGAGCTGTCTTCTGTTCTTATCGCCTCAGAGATTAGTTGTTGCTGGCTGGCTGGCTGAGGGGATTCAACGGTATGGTGGCTGCAGGATATCCACTTGCATATGAGTCACTGTGGAGGTAAAAATCTTATTAGAAAGCTGAGCTGAGTAGGCCGCTCACCTTCCATCATGTAAAATGATGTAAATTGAGTGAGAGACATTTAGACATGTTTGCTGTTTTCAAGAGGGTTGGGATTAAGTAAAATCAAACCTTCAGTTATGATGTAAACCATAATTCGACCTCATTTAGGTATAGGTTCGCGTCTCGTAATGTAATGACTACTATCCTTTAGATTTACTTAGTTCCCAGAGGAGAAGCCCCATTCTCTGGGGGACCTCTGCAGTGTGAGTCTGCGGTCATCGGTGGCTGCTGGTCCTTGGCTCCGGGGCCCTGGTGGGGATCTGGCTCCGGCCTCATCTCTTATTCGGGGCCTTGGATCATGGCCGGTGATCGCAGGTGAGCCTCAGCTCCTGCTGCGGTGGCTCCTCAGATATCGTTTTCTCAGGTGTTCCATCTGCATCCAGCCTATTGCATTTTTAAGTGAGTGTGTATGTGTACATATTTGAGGGTGTGTGAGGGTGGGTAAGTGGGTTTTTTATCTTTGGGGCGGGGGGGACTTATTTTGCTTTTGTGCTCTGGGGTTTTTAACTTGTAAGGTGCTTTGCGTTGCATTTCATGTATGAAAAGCACCATATAAATAAAGTTTGATTTGATTACGATTCTGGACCTCTTAACGTCACATTCTTCTACCACGTTTGTGACATTCAGCAAAACCGACCCTAAGTCAACTATCTTTCTCAAATATTAAATTTGCTGATATGAAAATGCTTAAAGCTTTGGTTCTTCAACTTTTATTGTCTGTGTTGCTTTAAATTAAGTCTTTTAACTCAACTTTAAACACCTTTGATTAAGCACTAGATTGGATACTAAACTAGGTTGTGCTCAATGTGCTTATTTGGGAAGTCCTGACATTTATCTTTATTAGACACATGGCTAAAGTGTTGAGGTTGTTTTTTAAATGCAATGCTCCTTCATTTTAAACCCTGAAGCACAAACGTGCAATATTTGAAAGATAAAATTATATATAAACTTCATTTTTTTTTCTCTGAAACAAAAGCATGAAAATCTAAAAGGCCAATTAGAGCTGAAATATGTCTCTGAGACAAAACAAGATGAGAAAGTTTATCTTTGGTTAATCCAGAGGTTTTCTGTGAAGGAAATAAAATTTCTGACAAGATGATGAATGTGTTTCACTGGTTTGTACACCAGTTTATCCATTTAAAACTTCCTACATTGCATCTCAGAGTGTGAGATGGAGTCTGCTTGTCATTGGAAATGTTGCTCTAATATGTTTGTAGCAACAGCACATATACTGTAGATGGCATTTAGATAGATGGAGTTTTTGTGTACACCACAAACATAAAGTGGTCTGAAATTACATAAAAATAGATTAATCAATTTGATTGATTCTGTTCGGTTTTACGTTTTAACTCAGATTTTTAGCTGCATGCTAATTGTTAGCTTAGCTTAGCAGCTGTAAAAAAAAAAAAAACACACACTTTAACTCATTTTATTCTTTCATTTATTAAAGTTTTTTTTTTTAAAGAAGGAAAGCTTGATTGATTCTGGATTTCAAAACCCCCCACAATAATTTGAAACAATTCTATCAAACTTAAGACAGCAAATAGAAAATAAGCTGTTAAGAACACAAAAAGTCTGGTTTCAGATTCTTTTTATTACAACCTTTAACAAAGAGAGAAGTTTAAGAATTTTTTTAGCCTTCAATATTTACAGAAAAAGATCAATTTAAGTTAAGCCAGTCTCATATCTTATAAATATTAGATAACCTCTTATGAGTGCAGAAGTCCCAACTTTTCTGTGTAAAGAACCAGAGAATTACCAACAGACAGGACGACTTGCATAAAGAAATAAAAACTTATTACAAATCTAACATTTTGGTTTTAGTGGAACTCTTGTCTGGTGATGGAAAGCCAGCGTGTGATGCATGTAAACCAAAACTCATCCAAGAACTGAACAATGTCCATGGGTCTCTGAGCTCATGAACACCCCTGAACTCCGATGGGTCAGAAATCCAATAATAATCTAGACCGAGACTACTTATTGATCCCAAAAGAACAATTCATTAAAAGCTCACTAACAGCCACATCACAGATTGGCAACCAATCAGGAAGAAAAGAAATCTGGTCAATGGCAGCTCCAGCCGTCCAAAAAGAAACTCATGACAACTGCCACAAGTTACCATTCTGTTCGTTGAGAGAAGAACTTACTTTAGAAAAGGCAGCAATGTTTTTGACCATTCATTCACCGGTTGTTCTGCCCTCCCCTATTTGCAAAAGTGACAGTGAGGCATGGAGGCGTATAACTTGGAGGAATAACCTTCTTGCTTTGGGAAGAAGATGGTTGATGCATCTTATGAACGTTATATTTAAACTGTGTTCTCCTTCTCAATAGCTAACTACACAAACAGTTGTGTACCTAAAACAACTTTGAAATCAATTTGAATATTTATCTAAATCTTTAAATGGCCAGAATCAACAGTAGAGTTCATTCCAAACAAAGTGACCGTCAGATTATTTACTGACTTTTTTTCTTTACCTCAGCAAATACGGTTTTGTTTGTACAGAGATTGGAGGAGGAAGGACGATGATGACGATCTTTTTGGAGACCACTTGCTCTCCACATCTATGCACATACTGTATTTTCTTTGGTATCAGTGACTTTTATAGCAAAATAGGTTTAGACAGTCCCTTTTTTTCTCTCTCTTTTGAAGTAAATGGCTGTTTGACCTGTTTTCGACAGGGTGATTTGTTCAGACATTTATTTAACATAATTATCTCCGGCCCTGTGAGCTGAAATGCAAGTTCAAACCTCTTAAGATTCTATCACAATTGCTATTTTCTAATGTGTGTCCAGAACAGTTGGCGTTCAGAATGAAAAGCGTCCATCTACTCACACCGCCCCTTTCTAGTCACAACAAAAACTATTAACACGATTAATTCACATGTTTCGATCACACATTCACACAAAACTTCATTAGCCAAATACTTCTTGTTTTTCCAAACATTCACAGATCTAGCCGTCTAAACACAACAAAGGGTTTGGTGTCTTGCCCAAAGACACTTTGGCACACAATCTGGGGATGACTAGATTAAATACAATAAATAAATAAATAAATTAGTACCTCCCCTGCAGGTGAGCATAATTACAGCAGACAGAGATTTTTTTTTATGCATTAATGTGCCGAGAATACCTCTCCCAGCATCCTGCAGCAGTAAAACCTGCTGACACTTGTAAAACTATCCTGCAGCAGACGCAAGCTTGTGTCGGATAGTTGTCCCCACCACATGCTTCCTCCTGGTTCGCTCCATCTGTATAGAAGCCATCTGGGAAGAAAGCTGGGCTATGCCTAATGTTTCCCAATCCCCTTCATCGCCGCATGTCTAGTAACTGCAGGGATTTCCTTCACTTAAATAAAGAAGATAGAAGATTGGACTCAAGATGCTCAGGGGTAATTATTCTGCTGTCAGACTGGAACCTGAAGTAGGAGTTTACATAATGAGTGCCAAGTTGCCAAAAATCATTAACAAAAAAAAAAATTGTTATCCCGATCATGCACAATGGCTTCCTCAAAAGACAGTTATTTACATTTTCAGGGTGGTGCATTGGTTAGCACAGAGGTCTCACAGCAAGAAGGTTGGGGTTCAAATCCTGGGTGGGGGCGTGGCTTAGAGCGTGCGCATATTCTCCCAATATAAAAGCAGGTTTCTTCCAAGTACTCCGCTTTCCCTGCCCTCCAAAAAATTACATGTTAGGTTGATTGGGCACTAGAAATAGCCTCTAGGAATGAGTCCGTGTATCCCCTGTGACAGACTGGCAACCTGCTTGGGGTGTACACTCCCTCTTGCCTTAAATCAGCCGGGTTAGGCTCTAGCACCCCACACAATCCCATTAGGAATAAGTGTTTAAGAGGACAAAAATGACATTTTCCCTATGATGTGGCTGAATTTGATTTCATCCTCTGGAAGGCAGGAGTTCTGTCATCTTGAACCTTAAAATGTTTAAAAAGTATTGCTGAACGATAGACCTGAAGACCTGCTTTCCTGAAGCTTTTTAACCGTACTAATTGCAACACACTTGACACTACTGAATATTGTCTGAAATCTCTTCTTATTCTTTTGGTATTACTCTTCAGGGGTCGCCACAACAAGTCAGTTTCTTCCATCTAACCCTATCTCCTGCATCCTCTTCCGTCACACCAACTATCTTCATGTCTTTCTACAAGATGTCCATGAACCTCCTCTTTGGTCTTCCTCTAGGCCTCTTTCCTGGTGGTTCCAAACTTTGCATACTTATACCATTTCTGAAATATCTGACAATTCCAAAAACTTTACTTGTGTCTTACAGAGGAGACTTTTCAATTGCACAGTAGAGACCAAACTGTAAATAATACCCTCTTGTCTGTGATATATCTTGGTTCAATTCTAATGTATTTCAAAATTTTTTTAACCTTATTTTACATCCAGAAAACCACATCTTGACCCGTCCTTCACGATGTTATTTCGTATCATTTATTGATCTCCTCCTGCATGTATTATCGTTTCATAATTTTGTGGTATTTGACATACACTGCGCTTTAATTTCTGAAGGGTGTGCATAACCACTCTATTATTAAATTTTGATTGATTTATTGATGGATTGCAGTAAGTGGTGTTAAAATGGTCGTTTTCCCTGCAGCCAACCAGAAAACATACTGCATGACCTCACTTGAAATGTACAAGTAGATCTTCAATCCTAATTTAATTCAGAACCGGAAGATTTGTCGGACAACACAAATTCTTCAAGGACTGCTGCTATTTCCATATTCTAGTCTAAATTGTATCAATTAAAACTTTCATAGTAGCGTTATTGTTGTGTTTGTTTGTTTCTGAATCATAATCCCTTCAAGTCACTTCCCGCTAAAGGTCACCTCATCTAATTGGCATCATAACACTTAATCCTGTCAAAGTGAGATGAGGATTCTAAAACATGATTGGTGTCTCCAGGCTGCATTGAATGGCCAGAATGAATTATTATTTTGTGCTCTGAAATCCAGTCTTGCAGAACAAGTTTTGTTTTCATCCAGTCTTTAATGAACAGAAGTAAAACAGTGAGCAAATAACACTAATTAACTCACGACTACTAGTGTTTAATCAAGAAATTTGCTCCCAGAGTGAAAATTTGAACACTTTAGTTTTTATTTGCATCCAATTATGGAACCAATTCCATAATTATTGGCGTGACCGAAGAAGATGCAGCAGAAAGGGTTAGATGGAAGAAACTGACTTGCTGTGGCGACCCCTAAAGGGAAATGCCGAAAGAAGAAGACATTTTCAAACTTTGATCGCATTCTTCAGAGTTCTACTAAAGCTATGAAAGGAAACTACAAAACCAGTCAGAGCACTAACGCATCTTGTCCCGCGTGTGCCATGCTAACTCCATAAGGTATAAAACATGGCAAAACTGCAGCAGTGTGTGAAACCAGTGCACACCTATCACATCAGTGTCTAGCACGTTGTCAACATGAAGCGTAGCAGAACGACCCCAATAATGTGCAGCTCAGGAGCTGCTAACAGCAGGGCTATGTGGAGGCTGGTAAAGACTTACAGAGGTCCATGCAGGGCAGACATGCAGCCATCACACCTTTACACACAACAACGTAGTTGGATTATGACCCCACACAGCTAATACACGAAACGATTGTGACCCCGCTCCACAGGCAAGCAGCTGAGGGGAACATGAACAACCCTCCTATCTCCCATTTCACACTGACTAGGGAAAGAAAGGGTCTCCATTCAAAATGACAAATGTATAATTCAGACTCTGTCTGATTTCTAAACAGGATTCTTCAAATCACCAGTTTTAAATGACAAATAAAATTATTTGTACAGACAATGGATTGAAGACGTTTTATCAAATCAATTGAAAAAAGCTAGAATAAAATAATAATGAACAAGGATGTGTGTTTTTCTAGCTCGTCCACCTTCTGTGGATAGCATTGGGAAATTGTGCTTTGAGTTTTCAACTTTCGACTAAAAAAAATCTCTAAAACATAGCAAAACAAAAAAAAAATCAATCTTGGTTAAATCTTTAAACAGACCTCAGGATAAGTTTTGTTTAACTCCTCTAAACTAACATTCCCGGGGACAGTTTACAGCATTTCTGTAAAACAGAAGCTTGATGGTGGACTGATGGGCGAACACAGCGTGGGTTGTGTCCTCACTGCAGCAGATTACACTGGGGGAGAGTTTCAGGTGCAACTCAGAGATCATAAAGAGATTTGGAGCAATGCCAGACCATACGGTGCTCCGGGGGCCAATCTATCAATACACCTGATGTTCAGCTCTGTGCTGGAGGCGCTACTTGCATCAAAAGCCCAGCTTTAATGAGGAAATTACATCATACTGTGACACTGTCAAAGGTGCATGTGGTCCATAGATGCCAGCATGGATTATTACAGAAGATGAGTGGTTACATCCTGGGTTTAATGCCACAGGTGTCTGTCTTATTGAGCTTTTAAAGAGCTTCTTCATGCTATTATCGGAGCACATGTGAGCCAGACACAGACAAGCAGATGCCACCTGAGGCATGATGAAAGATTCCAGAGATGGTTATTATGGGAAATTATTCACATATGCAAATAAGCTGGATCTGGGGACTAATTGCAAAACGTGTGAGCATCTCTTACATAATTACAGACAGTGTGAGAGAACTTATACATGCAAGTCTGCTGGTGAACCATGCATGTAGTCTGTGAGTGCTCCTATGCACGTGGACGTGCACGGGGAACTGCCAAGCTTTAAGATGAACTCAAATGTGAGTTAACAGGTCCAGAGGGAAGACCCTTAGAACTCTGCTTTTACAACGATGCACATTCAGATAAAAGATTTTCCCATAAAATAAAAGGTCAAGAAGTCACAGTTAGAGATGTGTAAAATGTGATTTGCCTTGCCGCGGCCTCTACGGGTGTCATTACCCGTCCTCATGCTGACTGATGCTCATGCTTCTCCTTGGCTTCGCATTATAGGGCTAGAGGACAGCGTGTGGTCATTTCTAGGTTAATGTAATGAGTTCTTTGTTGTGCAGTCATATGGATTATCCAGAGAGCTGCATGAGCATCCACCACTTAGCAGCTCGCCCGCTAATTATTCCCACTGGTCACTTGTGATAGAGCAAAGAGCATTTACTTGATATGTACAAAACACTAGCCGAAGACAACAAGTCAGAATTAGAATTAGAACACTTTATTTGCCTCTAAGGGGCAATTAAGTTTGCAGGCTTGGGTCAATGCAGAGGACAGGGCGTTATCCACACATTACAGCTAACACATATATAAAACTGTCAAAGACTTAACTCCACAAACACACACACACAGAAAAATATACACAGATCCAACTTCAAATATAAATGTCTGTATACATACAACTGATCTTGGTTTATGGGTTCCAGAGTCCAGTTTCTGGGGTATGGAGAGCAATATTTCAATTTCACATATCACAGTTTTCTGGTCTCAGTTCATGAGTGGTGAAGTCAACTCTGAAATCACACAGTTCCATTTAATGTGTGTCCGCGCAATGTGTGTGTGTAAAAGTCTTTTTGACTAATTGACTGAAGTTTTTCTATCTGGATTGATATTAAAAAGTTTTAGACTCATATTATGGATAAGCAGAGTTTAATCAGGTGTAATAAATGTATTTTTTGGCTGAGGTTCAGAAGTAATTGATATTTTTCTGTCTAGTCTACTGGGGATCGTTTTCATCACTCTTCATTGGCACTAGTCTCTCCTGAGGTTTCTGTCTTTTAAAGTGTCAAATCTCGACCACTCATCTTCAAAAAGCCTTTGAGGGAAAGAATCTAAAGGAAAGTGTACCTACGGAGCTCGTTTGTGTCTGCTCATTTCCCTCTGGTGGAGATAACAGATTTCCATGGCAACGCCATGCATTCTTAATGTGTTTGAATCTGTGTTTCTTATTGAATCTTTAATCATCTTCTAATGAACAATCTTCTCAACAGACTCTCTAATTTACCAACTCTCTGCTGGTCTGTGTGACGATTCTTCTCCTTACGCTTCATCTCATTACATCATGGACCTATTTATTTGACCCTTCGGCACCAACTCATTGCCATTTGCATTAAATATTTCTGACTAGTTTAGGGAGGGTACCAGTAATCAATAAATGAAGGACCAAGTGGCTTTAATAATTTAGAAGCTGCTAAATTTAGAGCAGCTCACTCTGTTTTACACACTCTGTGAACAAACACATTTTTACAGTAGAGTCCTCCCACACACACACACACATACACACAGCTTTAAATGCTAAGATCATGGCAGTTCTTTTTGCTGATTGTTCTTCCTTCCACATGATTAAACTGCTGCTTCAGATGATTGAAGATATCGATAAAAAAAAGTTTCTTTGTGATGGATGAACAGTTTGGTCCAAGAGTAAAACTTCTAAAAGAAAGAACTGAACCAGAACCAGGATATGAACTGGTCCCAGAATGTGGGATTAATAACTAAGACCAGGACCTACACTACATCCATAAATAAGTTCAGCACATTTCTTTTGAACAACTAGAGAACGACTGAACCGGGACTAGAACTAAGACAAAAAAAACCCCCAAAAAAACAAACAGGCCAAAAACAGGGACGAGTTTCATTCAGAGCAAAGAACAAAAAGAACTACAACGAGAATAAATAACACAACTAAAACAAAGAACTAGTATGAGACAAATCAAGAAGAAAAAACTGAAGCAGAACCATGATAAATCAAAATGTTTTGTGCAGCTTGTATGCAATATTACACATTTAAAAAATTAATAAATACAATAGCGATATTCAAAAAACAATTAAAAGAATTGGGAGTTTCTTGGACTGCCTCCAGTGACCGTTGTTTCAAAGTGTAGTCTTGAAGCGTGCCACACAAAGAGTTGCGTTGGTGACCACCTATCATAATAGTGTTGTTCGCTTATGGAAGATGCCACAGCATTTGCACAATGGCGACGTTTCACCATTGTGCTTGTGTCACCAGCTCATTTGAGGATCATTGCATATGAATCACGTCATTTGCACAATACATATTTGGAGGTGAAGTGGCTTGGTGGGCTGGGATTGAGTTCAAATTTGGCTGTAATTGGTCGCAGGTTTGATTTGTAAAGCCTACATTGTGTAAAGAGAGTCACTGTGATTTTTGTAAATTCAGAGTTTACCTTGCATAAGAAACATGCATGAGTTGAGCTTGATATATTAGGGTGTTGTGGAGTTTTACACCGGTCACGGTGTCAAACTGGCTGGGGGGGAGCCTCCTGCAGCCAGGGGAGGGGCCTTCTGAGTGGAGCTGGCAGGCCTAATTTTTTTGAGGAGATGCCAGCGCTAATTGTTTTCTCTCTCTGTTTTGTTCATCTGCAGGTCAGATATGCTTTAGGTTTTTCTGGTTCTTCAATGTTGAATTTATAATTATGATGATTGCTTCTTTACTTTATAATAAACTTGATTTGATTCGGCCCATACTTGGTTTCTATTTCCCTCATTTTTGTCCTAGACCCAGTGCCAATCTGTGACACAACCATGATAAGAAGGGAAAACAAGAACCCAAAAGGAGACAAGAACTAGGACCTGAACTAAGACAATAAACATACCAGAGAATGAAATCAAATTGATCACTAAGTTGTGGTTCCGTTTGTTCATGCCTTTTCATTCCTAATACTCTTTGTTCCAACAAAAAGATGAGTAAAATCTAGTCAGAAGATAAAGAAAGAGAAGCAGCTTGACGGAAAGAACATGAAGACGACGGCGATGATTCTTGTTTTTAGACGAAAAATCCATATTCAGATTTGTGTAAAAAAAAATGGATCAGAGACATGAAAGGAAAACATTTCTGTAACTCCCATGGTTTTTTTTTTTATTTTGAAGGGGTAGCAAACATGTTAAAAAATAAGCAAAATATCTTTAAAATCTGGAAATTTCTTCATATCTTCATGCAATTATGTTATGCAGAAAGAGAAAAAATAACTAAAATTTTAATGTTCCACCATGCTTTTTGCACAGCGTGTCTCTTTATTACCACATTTTTAGTTTGGTTGCATGTTCGTAAAAAGATGCCATAAATATGTAAACTGGATAATAAGCACGAACCTATTTGCACTGAGTCTGACTTTTTTATGTATTTTATGTGTTCTGGTTCTGAGTCTAACTGTGGTATGAAAAAATAATCCCTCTGAGGGAGATAAAGAATTACGATTCTCTGCTAACTGCTAGTAAACTCACACTTTTTATTGCAGTTTAACAAAAAATATGGCATCAATTTTTCTGAATATGGGATATTTACTGTACCGAACAATAATGTGTGTCATTTAGACTGAGGCAGTTAATGCAATTTACAGCCATTTTACAGAAAGTAATTCATGTCTGATAAAGAATATGCATACAGAGCAAAGACATGAAAACGCAAAATAAGATCACCTCAATGATCTGAGTCAACCATGAGAAGACGCTTGGATTTGAAAAGTGTTCCTGTGCATAGTTACATGGATTGGTAAATGAATAGATTGAAGGCCAATGGAAGAATGGGCATGAGCAATCTATAAATGGATACTTGAAGGGATGAATGCATGAACAGATGAATCGAGAGCAAAATCAATTGATACATGAGTTATAGACATACAGTGTACATGATGAACAAACTTTTCTTTATGTAGCACTTTTTCACTTGTGATGGTGCTTAGGGTGCTTCACAAAGTATATGTGCGTCCGCTCTTGGTGTAGACTCGTCTAAAGTGCCGATGCTGCTAGGTTCCACTCTGTCAGGCACCCACCCGGTACCCCGAGGTACCACTCTCCAGGAAAGTGCTCGAAAGGTGTGCCCGCTCTCGCTGTGGAATTGTCTCTGAAGCTGGTGTCACATTGGTGTCATCTTATGGTGGAAGCAGGCATGCAATCCATTAGATATTTGCTTTCTTGCTCAGGGACTTCAACATGAGTCCTATGGACAGGTGTTGAACTGGTAAAGCTCAGTTTCAGGACAGCCACTCATTGAATCAAATAAAAATACATCCAGTTGAAGAACCCAACAATTCAACCATTCACCCGTCCTTTTAGGTGGTAAACACTTAATTTTACTGGTAGATGTTCCTGTAAAATGATCAAAATTTATCATGCAATTCCTACAAGACTTAATAAAAACATCCCTTTTCGTTGGTTAAAGACGGAGAACTTTGATTGTTCACTGTTGGACATGTGTTGGTTTCTGTCTTGCAGAAGGCACTGCCCAGTTTTAGAAGATTCTGTTCTCGTGATTTTAGCTTTTGGTGTGTATGTGAGGGTTGGATGGTTTCTGCTAACAGCACCTGCAGATTTGAAGTGTTTTTAATCTGTTCTCGGTCCCATTCTATCTTTCTTTGCTGTGTGTGTTTTATTCTTTTCTGCTTGACAGCTGCTGAGAGAAGCTGCAGACAGTCGATTTGTCAGAATAGTTTTAGGGATTCTGTTTTGACCTTCAAACCTCTTCTCCAAATGATAATGAACACGGAACAACATCATCCAGATGGTGAGAAGCTCAGTGTGCCATACAAACACTTCATTACAAATAGGTTTAATTTTTAAAAGAAGAAGAAGCATCTCTGTGTTTAATCCTCTACATTTTGCAGTAGAGTTTACATCAACAAAAAATTTGGACCAGAGATACCAAAACATTAGCATTCTCTCGTATGAATAATTGAAGATACTTAATTATTAACAAGTATAAGGTTCTCTATCTAAAAACTCACCTTCACAAACACAGAGTAAATATTATTTATGTGAACCGCATATTAACGTTTTTACTTTAATAAAACACTTTGTTCAGTACTCGTTCTTCAGTAGTTTATGTCAGGGTTTTAGGGATGTGAAAGGAGGAGGAGCCAAATGGAGGACTTCAAACAAGGTTTTATAAACATAATTCAGGTACGTCTGTAGTATGACCTGAACGGGAAGTCTGGGGTGATTGCCCTTAAATAGATGGCAGGGTGCACAGATGTGTGGAATCAGGAAGCATCCTCAGGTGACTCTAATCAGGTTGATTTTGAACATCCAGGGCTCCCTCTGGCGGCAGGTGAGGGATCCTGATAGTTTCATGCTTTTGTTCCGTTCTGTCATCTTCCGCTTATTCCGGGGTCGGGTCGCGGGGGCAACAGCCTCAAACGGGCAGCCCAGGCCTCTCTCACCCCGGCTGCGTCCTCTAGCTCACCCGGGAGGATCCCAAGTCGTTCCCCGGCCAGCTGTGAGACATAGTCTCTCCAGCGGGTCCTGGGTCTGCCCCTTGGTCTCCTCCCGGTGGGACGTGTCCGAAACACCCCGCTTGCGAGGCACTCGGGGGCCATCCTGACCAGATGTCTGAACCACCCCATCTGGCTCCTCTCAACCTGGAGGAGGAGCGGCTCAACACCGAGCTCCTCCCGGATGGCAGAGCTCCTCACCCGATCTCTGAGTGAGAGCCCAGCCACCCTGCGGAGGAAGCTCATGCTTTTGTATTTAAAAAAAAAAAAATCAAACCTGCAACAGAAAATTACTGTCCATCTCTTTTTATTTCTTTCACGATGTGATCAGGCAATTAGATGAACACGTTCTGGCTCGACAACACTTTTACTTTTAAACAAACAGATGTAGCTCATGTTGCTACCAGAAACCAGCGTTCGTACAAGAGACGTGGAATTTTTACCATCTGGGTGTTACAGCAGCATTAATTGGTTTGTAAACAGATGTGTAGAAAAGTTTAGAAGCAATCTACAATCTGTTAGAAATAATAGGACAAGTTGTAGCTTCTGTAGACTGAAAAACAACATTGGTAAAATAAAATATGTGTGGCAGACTTTAATCCAGATGTTTATAATAACGAGCTTATATAGGTCAAATGAGCTTTGAAATGCAAAACAGTGCAGAAATAAATGCCTTTGAGCTATATAAACATGATGAAAAGTAGATTGGCATAATTATGTTGCAGTGGGGTCTCCATTGGTAGCTCTTTTCTCATGATCGGCCATGTTGGCAGCCATCAAAAAGTTGGACAGCCAGAATCTTTTAAGAGTACTTTTATGTGGTTGATAAAGGATTTATTATAAATTTGTGTCCGGAAGTGGTCATGAATATGAAAAAACTTAAATGCTGTATCAATTTTCTGATGCCTAACGTTATAACATGGATACAAACGGCCGAAATGACCTTCCACTGCAGGGTGGCCAGGCTCTCACTCAGAGATTAAGGGAGGAGTTCTGCCATCCAGGAGGAGCTTTGAGTTGAGCCGTTGCTTCTCGTTGGTCAAGAGAAGCCAGATGAGATGGCTCGGGCATCTGGTTAGGAGGCCTCTCGCGCCCTTGCTGGTGAGGTATTTTGGGCACGTCCCACTGGGAGGAGTCCTAGAGGTAGGTCCTGGACCCTTTGGGGAGACTGTCTCGCAGCTGGCCAGGGAACACCTCAGGATCCTCCCGGGTGAGCTGGAGAAGCCAAGGCTTCCTGTCTAAAGCTGTTGCCCCCGCAACCCTGCCCCAGATAAGCAGAAGACAACGGAATGGAAAGTTATATTTTATTGATCTTTTATTTAAAACTGGTGACCAAAGCAGCTGATACACCAGGGCACATGTGTAATCTAGGTTTTACCTTGATCTGATGTCTCTTTAATCTTACCTGTACCTTTCAGTGTGACACATGAGCCAACCTGCTTCCCTCATAGGAACACATGAAGTAGGATATCTGAACACGCAACCATTTCCCTGTCTGTCTAAAAGCGAGCTCAGCTCATTACTGTCCAATTCTACAATTAGCTGAGTTATCCTGAGTCTGCTCTGACTGAAGACCTGTGTGTGTATGTGTGTTTACCTTCATGTTTCAAGAGCGATGTGGAGTGTTACAAGTGTTATCTGGTGAGCCACAGATGGGATGTTTCCCACAGAGGGTGTGCGTTAAGCACTCCTTTTGCAATGTGAGTGTGCGATGACACTTTGAAACAGCTCATGCTCAACACTTGAAGGGAAATCATTACATGCTTGTAATGAATCTGGAGTAATGCACGGTGAGGCTGCATGGACCAGTCAAGTGAAATATGCCCGTTATCGTTTTACAGTCCAAGATTCTTTTAGGTCATCATCTTGTAGGGAATGTGAGTCATCATTACATTTTAACTCAATAGAAACCACTCCAAGACATATTTTTTACGCTTTAGGTGAGATTTGGTCAGCATGATAATCTCCAATTTATAAAGTTAGTGACAATGTAGTTTTTTAAAATCCTAAATAATAATAATCCTACTAAGGATTACTTTTGGGGCAACAGAACATTAGTAATGTGAACAAATGCAATAAGTATTTACTCATCTTTTATGACTCACTAATACATTTTTTCCTAATCCATAATACTTACAATAACACCAGCTTCAATACAGCTCAATTGCAATTCACTCCAGCCACTAGGTCAGGTATGACACATTGCTACCATTTGGGAAACATGGACAAACAGCCAGATGATCAACAAATAGAAGACTTCACTGATTTTTCAGGCACAATATGCACATCATGGTAAAAGCACACTATTTCTTCCAGCATTAGCACTCACGCATTTACACCTGATAGTGGAAGCTGCCATGCAAGGTGTGAACCATCATCAGAAGCATTTGGGGATTCGGTGTCTTGTTCAGGAATACCTCGGTATGAGCTCCAGTCAGGGGATGTAACCTGTATCCCTTTGGTAAGGGATACTCGCCTCTCTGGCAAGCTTCCAAGTGTTCAATTTCAATTCAATTCAATTTTATTTGTATAGCCCAAAATCACAGAATTTCCGTCTTAATGGGCTTCACAAGAAAAAGAGGAATGTATTAACACAAATACACAGCAAGAAAACTAACTAACAAATGCTAACTAAACAAGACTAGCACATTTATACCCTTAGACTCTCCTTCACGGTGAGAAAAAACTCCTAAAACACCCATCAGTGGGGAAAAAATAAGAAACCTCATGGGGATCCACATGAAAGAGTGTTCCGTTAAAGTTGAAAGTATGGAATCATTCAACCTTTCTTGTCATGTGGAATAGTTCCTAGTTGTTTTAAGTGGTGCCAAACTTTGTTTATGAAGAAAAAACACAAATCATGAGCCACCTCAGCCATGCTTCATACTTGTCACATTACAGTTGGAGTAGTACTATTGTCGAGGGTACAACCCGGACTCGTGTGTCATCAATATCCCTCATCAAATCATTAGTTTGATCAGAACCGATACACTGTCACATCCAATCAAGAATCTGTTTAGGATGCCTCCCGAGCGTATCGCTGGTGAGGTGTTTCAGGCATATCCCCCCCAGGAGCAGACCCAGCGATAGCCCTGGACCCGCTGGAGAGACTATGTCTCACAGCTGGCTGGCTAATGCCTTGGGATCCTCATGGATGAACTGGAGGATGCAGCTGGGCAGAGAGGAGCCTCGAGTTTCCGTATGAAGCTGTTGCCCCTGCAGTCCAGCCCTGGATAAGCGGAAGACAACGGAACACACCTATTATCAGAAATGCAATAGTTTAATTTCGTTTCAAGTTTGAAATATATTGAAACATTTTTAATATCATTGTATTATGTGGTAAGAAAATTACTGTGAGATAGTGTGTTCATGCCTACAAATAAACCTACTTACAGATTTTGTGATGACTGTGTAAATATTTGTCAAAATTTAGGGAGGCTGTAAGGAAGAGGCCACCAAATCCTTTGATTGTTATCAATACTTTCAAACAACTTAATCCAAGATTAACTCAAAGTCATTCAAAACATTGAAATATGTCTGTAAATTTATCATTCATTTTGTTATTCCTTCCTACTTTTACCCATATAAAGTTTAATTTGAATTATTTATTTTGTGACATCCCGCTGCTGTAGCATCGCAATTTCCCAGCTTGGGATCGATGAAGGACTTTTGATTTTGAAATAGAAACTAACGTTTAACAAGCATGTGTTGGCAGAGGGCAGACTGAAAGCCCACGGTTTAGTTCTGCAAGCATCTCAGCTGTTAAATGGAATTTCTACTCTGGAGAGTTTTAGCCTGTTTGATTTTGTACTGAGATGCCATCTCACTCCCCAACATCTGTTTGCACTACTGACTTTCTTTCTGATGGAACATAAACATCCAGGGTTTGGTCCATGCATGCAGGACAATGTATTTTCTCAGATCCAAACATCCTCCTTCCAATGAAACATTCAGACAGGGTTGGATTTGTTACAAAAAATATGAGCTTCATGAAGAAAAAAATGAATAAAATGTTCAGAATCAGATCAGCATAGTTGCATTGTTCTAGAATTAAAGGCTTGTTTAGCTATTCTCTGTCACGACATTTATATTTAATAGATAGTTATAAGTGGCGAGACATCAGCACCTTCAAAGCCTTCTCTGCTAGCCTGAAAAAATATCTAAAGAATAGCATTACAAATTTTGTGTCCATTTAGTTTGCTGTTTCAAGGCATGTTTTTACCTGCAGCATTTGAACAATTTTTTTTTATTCATTAAATGTTGGTCTAATTTTAGAAGAGTTAATAAGTTGTTCTGGAAATGTTGTAAAATAATTGTAGTAACATCTTTGCTTCAATCTGTCACATTGTGTGCAGTTTTCCTTCAAGCATCCCCAAACTGATTGAATAATTAGTTAGCATGTTGGATGCTAATTGGTTAGCATATTAGTTAATTAGTTAGTACATCAGTGGCTCATTGTGTGATTAAAAAAAAAATCTTGTTTTATTGAAGCTATTTTGTGAACTTACAATCATCAAAGAGGATAAAAAACCCATTCAAAGTCACATTTACTTTTGAGGCCATGTTCAAGAGGACTTTCATAAGAAAAAAATTAACAAAGTTAAAGATATCTGGATAGCATAAAATACATGTTCGTGCATGTATAAAATTTGTGCAAAAATACAACCGGACAAACTGGACTTTGAGCATTTGGGAAGAGAAATAACATTAGATTTATTCTGAAATTAATAAAAGTTTTTGGTGTGTAATCGGTTAAAAGGTCCAGCAAGCAAGACAGACACATGATTCATGGACAGATGGGTGGACATACAGCTTGATAAATACAGTGGTGGTCAAAAGTTTACATACACTTGTAAAGAACATAATGTCATGGCTATCTTGAGTTTCCAGTTATTTCAACAACTCTGATTTTTCTCTGATATAGTGATTGGAACAGATCCTTCTTTGTCACAAAAAAACATTCATGAAGTTTGATTCTTTTATGACTTTATTATGGGTAAACTGAAAATGTGACGAAATCAGCTGGGTCAAAAATATACATACAGCTCAATGAATGAGCAATTTTGAAGACTTAGAAAGTTGTGTCAATGACATGAGCTTCATAGCATGACCTCTTAACTTCTTGTGAGTGATTATGAGTGACTGCAGCTGGTGACTTCTCTGAGGCCATTTAAAAAGGGCTCATTGTATAAAAACACCCACAAACGCTACAATGGGAAAGTCAAAGGAGCTCAGCACAGATTTGAAAAAGAGAATCATTGACTTGAACATGTCAGGAAAGTCACTTGGAGCCATTTCAAAGCAGCTGCAGGTTTCAAGAGCAACAGTGCAAACAATTGTTTGTAAGTAGAAAGTGCATGGCACTGTTTTGTCACTGCCACGATCAGGAAGAAAACGCAAGCTGTCACCTGCTGCTGAGAGAAAACTGGTCAGGAGGGTGAAGAGTCAACCCAGGAGCACCAAAAAGCAGATCTGCCAAGAATTAGAAGCTGCTGGAACACAGGTGTCAGTGTCCACAGTCAAGCGTGTTTTGCATCGCCATGGACTGAGAGGTTGCCGTGCAAGAAGGAAGCCCTTGCTCCAAAAGCGGCACCTTAAGGCTCGACTAAAGTTTGCTGCTGATCACATGGACAAAGATAAGACCTTCTGGAGGAAAGTTCTGTGGTCAGATGAAACAAAAATTGAGCTGTTTGGCCACAATGCCCAGCAATATGTTTGGAGGAGAAAAGGTGAGGCCTTTAACCCCAAGAACACCATGCCTACCATCAAGCACGGTGGGCCTGTTTTGCTGCCAATGGAACTGGTGCTTTACAGAGAGTCAATGGGACAATGAAGAAGGAGGATTACCTTCAAATTCTTCAATAAAACCTGAAGTCATCAGCCCGAAGGTTGGGTCTTGGGCGCAGTTGGGTGTTCCAACAGGACAATGACCCCAAACACACATCAAAAGTGGTAATGGAATGGCTAAATCAGGCTAGAATTAAGGTTTTAGAATGCCCCTCCCAAAGTCCTGACTTAAATCCCATTGAGAACATGTGGATAATGCTGAAGAAACAAGTCCATGTCAGAAAGCCAACAAATTTAACTGAACTGCACCAATTCTGTCAAGAGGAGTGGTCAAAGATTCAACCAGAAACTTGCCAGAAGCTTGTGGATGGCTACCAAAAGCGCCTAATTGAAGTAAAAATGGCCAAAGGACATGTAACCAAATATTAGCATTGCTGTATGTATATTTTTGACCCAGCTGATTTTGTCACATTTTCAGTTTACCCATAATAAAGTCATAAAAGAATCAAACTTCATGAATGTTTTTTGTGACAAAGAAGGATCTGTTCCAATCACTATATCAGAGAAAAATCAGAGTTGTTGAAATAACTGGAAACTCAAGACAGCCATGACATTATGTTCTTTACAAGTGTATGTAAACTTTTGACCACCACTGTAGATATGTATGAATGATTGTGTATGGTAATACTATCAATAAATCTGAATTGGATTAAATCATATTTCATAACAAGTTCTTTTTTTGTAGCTAGCTACATTTGAACTGGATAAATTTAAAGCCTGAAAGGGAAGTGAGAAGAATAGGCTGAAGGGATATGGCCTGAAATCTCCCACTGAGATAAAATAATGAGGTAGGGTCGGATCTGAGAACAGAACAATAACTGGAGCTATCTAGAGCAGAGTTTCTTCTCGGTAGAAATGCTTTTAATGAGTTTGACCACAATAATGAAGTAAAAAGCCATTTAAACAGCAAGACATCTGGATTTTCACCTCTTCTTTTTCTAAATAAAATGCTGAATTTGTGTTTTTTCCCTCAGCAGCAATGACCCAAACAGACTACAGGCTTCCCCCCTGTAGTCTAACTAGCATCTCTCCGCCTCTACCTCCTCACTTTCAGCCTCTTTCATCACAGAGCTGTAATTGGGATGCTTCTTTCTCATATCTGCTGTGCTGCAACTCCCTGATGGGGAGGTTGCTCACTTTTAGTCTGCAAACATGCTCCAAACTTAAGAAATCAGACTTAAGTAGACAATAAAAATTTCCTAAGAACTATTTAGCCAATTTCTTTTGCTTTTAATCAGTCACACTAAAAATCTTCTCTTACAGAGTTCAGATGTTTTCACACCACCAATATGGTTTTGTCTTAGCAATTAGAGACATTTGAACCCAACTCCATGTATTTGCCTCGTTGGCTTGTTTAGAAATTAGACTAATAACACTTTTATTACATTCTGTACTTTTAAACTTTTCTTCACAAAAAAAAGCTCGGAACAATACTAACGTGTTGTCTTGATTTTATCAGAAAAGCTTTGAGTCTTTGAAAATGTCTGATAACTTTTTCACATTGGTCATCTAGTCCAGCGTTTTGCAACTTGTACTCTAGAAAATCCAAAAAATCTGGAGGCACACCACAAGCAAAGATTGTAGAGTGGGTTGCTATGGTTACCGTAAACAACCTATCACAGGACAAACTTGTCTGACTGTAAAAAAAAATGATAGATATCATACTGAGATTGCTTAATAAATGTGCTTTAATGCATTTTTCTTAACACAAACACCATGAGATCGACCAAAACAGCTTTTGGGAGCTACCGGTAGATCACGATCGACGTCTAAGGTGATATAAGCTAATTTTAAACAACACAACTGTGCGCACTAGCATGCCATTGAACTGTGGTTGGTCTAGATCAGCATTTTTCTACCAAACACTTTTCATTTATATATCCTCTTTCCTGACTGTCCTCCACAGACGTCCCAGGCTTTCTATCAGCATGCATCCCACATGCCTTCCTGATGGAGGGACTTCTACAATTAGCACAAGTTAATGAAATTTACACCCCCTTCCGATGCTAGGGAAAGGTGATGATAGTGACAGCTAGAGAGAAAAAGATGAACTAATCTCCAACACAGAATTAGAATCTAAAACTCATTTTTAGATTTAGAACAAGAATGTTTTTTTGTGGATGGTGAACTCGGTAAAAGTTTCATAGATTAACAAAATGTTTTATTTGTGTGCTATTGTTGGTTCTAAAATGTCTCATGAAGGCCAAACCAGGGGCTATGGATACTTTGAAAAAAGTCCAGATATACTGTATTTAGAAACATGGCTACATTTTAATTGAAAAACAAACCTTTTAGTGTTAGCCTTTTTTTTAAACCGTTCACTGCATCTTGTTGCTGGATTTAGCCCACCTGCTGTTAAGCATGACTTATTTTTGTTCATTTTTAATAACACAGTTGTACAACTCAGCAAGTTTAATCTTTTAAATGTGCCACACTCAGAGATAGTCTTTGAGCCAACGCTATGCCTTTAAACATACAATGTGAAGGTAGTGTTTTTGTGTCTTGTTAAAAATCTCATTTAAAACTTAGAAAAACACATATGGCTCTCAGGCCATTGCTTGGCCACTTGTTTTTCTAAACCATTGGTGGTCATGTTGGTACGATTACGACTAGCTTTAGCCTGGCTACATTAGCTAGGCCATTGTTACCCCTTTGGGCTTCAGTAGACAGCCGTTATGACACTTAATTTTTTCTGAGCTTGAAAATATTTCTGTTTAATTTATATTCCAACATTAAGGATGTTCATTCTTGTTGTCCTGCAACAGCTCAAAGATGCTCTTTGGCCTTGGTAACAACTAGATGTCATCACAACAGCTGTTTATGAAAGTCACTATAGCAATGTCATTCATCCATTTTCTAAGCCTTCTTCTTCCAACTCTGAGTCACTATAAGACAAATGAAAAAAAAACAAACATGTGCAGCCAAATACAAGACCATTTGAGTATAAATTGCACTCTCATTCTTACCAAGAAAAATCATAAAAAAGCAGAATGAACTCAAACAGAAAAGAAGGTTAATAACAGCAATAAAGAAAATTGGACCGAATCCGATTAATTGACTTTTTAAAAAATGCAGTGATGTGATTTGAATAAAAGCGAATGGAATCTATTCGTCTTGCAGATTTCTTTAAATAGGTCTCACTTGCATTTAAGTCTCAAGATGAGCTGACCCACAGGTTGTTTCACCGTGTACTTTGGTTTCTGATTAATTGATTGATACAAAAGGACTGGGTTCTTTGATGTCAAACGAATGAGAGAAAGTGGGACTAAAACAAGGACAAAAAACAAAGAAATAAGATAAAAAGACGCATTAGACATTACAGTGAAAAATAAGGTTGCATGGAGGTGTGAAGGTTGGTGCAACAGCCCATAGAGATAGGGTCACTGAGCCGAGTATAAACTGGCAGAAAGTTTTTCACACTGATCTCCATCAGAATCAGAAATGCTTTTATTGCAATGGTCAATGAAGAGTTTCAGAGACTAGGAACTTGCTGTGGTTCTAGTGTTACAAAGTGTTCATAAGTCCAACGGCAGAAGGGAAGAAGCAGTTTTTTGTGGCGGGACGTTCTGTTCCAAATGGACCAGAGCCTCTTGCCCGAGCGGAGTTGCTCAAAAAGTCCATGCCCAAGGTGGGAAGGGTCAGCTCCTATCCGAATTGCACGCCCCCGAGTCCTGAAGACGTACAGGTCATGGAGAAATGAAAGGCTGCAGCAGAAAGTACATCCTCTGCCGGGCCTTTTTGATCAGGGAGCTGATGGATGGACCCTACTTTAGATCCTGTATGATGGTAGTGCCTAGGAAGTGGAAAGAGTCTACAGTGGTGATGGGGGAGTCTGTCAGTGCAACGGGGTAATAAGGGGTTGTGACTTTCCTGAAGTTCATATCCACTGTCTTCTAAGCGTTGCGCTCCAGGCTGTTGTTGCTGCACCAGGACACCAGCCGGTCTACCTCCATCCTGTAGGCCGACTCATCTCCATCAGAGATGAGCCAGATGAGGGTAGTGCCATCCACAAACTTGATCAGTTTAACAGAGTCATGGCCGGAGGTGCAGCAGTTGGTGTACAGGGAGAAGAGCAGGGGAGAGAGTACACAGCCCTGTGGAGATCTTGTACTGGTAGTCCGAGAGATGGAGACAGTCTTCCCCGGCTGAACGCACTGCTTCCACCTGCAAGTGGAGTCAGGCACATTGAGCTGAGAGAGCTTGTCCTGAAGCAGAGTAGGGTGGCGTTTCCATGTTCTCCCTGCAATTAGATAAGCTCTCTACACCAACAGTATTTCAAACACCTCTTCCTGCCCCCAGAAATCAAAATAAATAAAAAAAGAGTCATCAATTCTTTCAATGTCCATTAATTGTCTAGACTGCTTTGTCCAACGCTGAAACATCACCTTCCCATTAATTCTCGGGTAAAAATTAGGATACATCCTGTTCAGGTTGCCAATTTGCCATAGAACACAAACATCCACAAATATTTAAATGATAAAGTTTTACCTTGTTTATTTGAGTTATTCAAATCTGAAAGCTATTTTCTGTTTGTCAAAGAAGTTTTTTTCTGTTTCTATTAAATTCAGTTCTCAGAGAGCACATTACTTTACACATTTTCCATCCCTCAAACAGCAGACTGCCTAGAATTTGACATTTACTTTTAATAATATGCACATTTGATATTTTCATTGTGGAGCCATCTACATTTTGCTGAATCAATCCACTCAACGCTGAACAAATTGCACAGAAATGTTTATACACCTCGAGCCAAAGTAATATTTTCTGAGTTAATACACAAATAAATATGACAAAAAAACGGTTTAACTATGTCATTTTTTATCCTTGGTATATTTCATTGGTAGCTTCTCTGGTGAAAGTTTATGAAACACGCCACCAGTCCAAAGTGCTTCTACTGTAATAAAGTAGAAGCAAATAAAAGCAACAACTGTGCCATCAGGGACGTCTAGGTGGGCTAAATAGGGGTAACAACCAATGTTGGCAGAAGCCTAAAAGCACCAGTTACATTTGTTAGCACATCTGCTGCAGAGTAACAAGCCAACTTATTTTATCCCGATGTTGGATTTTCCTCAAAGCATCACCATTTTACTTTCTTTTTTTTCTAAATCAGCACTTGTATTTCCACATGAGGAAATGAAGCATGTATTAATGTTTTTGACAACTCAGAATGCTGCAGTAAGACACCCAAAAGAAATAAACAGAAAAGAAATAGGCAAGAATACATTGAGAAATGACAGGAATATTATCGCTGAACGAGATGAGAAATATCTTCAGACAGACAACAAAGAAAACAAGGTTTTTACAAAGAGCAGTAGAAAAGAAAAAGATTTGATTTCTTATTCAAACAAAGTTTGAGATTTTTAATGCTTA
This sequence comes from Neostethus bicornis, assembly GCA_902685375.1. Taxonomy (NCBI): domain Eukaryota; kingdom Metazoa; phylum Chordata; class Actinopteri; order Atheriniformes; family Phallostethidae; genus Neostethus; species Neostethus bicornis. The sequence goes on along the minus strand of CACRXE010000076.1, from coordinate 2,541,909 downwards.
CTGCTAGTTCCAGATGACAGCAACATGAACTGATTAATTATCAGTCAAACAGTCTAACAGAGGGTCTTCAACAACCTTTTGTTTTAATAAGAAAAGAAAAAACCCTAGAATTAGAAATAGGACTTCACCAGCCTGCTGTTGCATCTCACTTTACTGGTTATTACTGGTATGGGAAACTGTTGTGAATATGTATAATGGTAGTTTTACATTCTGGAGGATGAATGGATAAAGAGTTTGATGCAGAATGGTTTAAATGATTTCCTAGACTGTTCCTTTGAGCAGTGGGGTTGCAGGAGTTTGTTATTGAAGCTCTGTCTCAGGTGGTCCACAGATTCATGGAGAGGGTGGAAGGGGTTCAACAAGATTGCAAACTGCTTAGCAATCATTCTGACCTTCAACATTTCCTCCATGCAGGTGTAGGGTATGCCAACCACAGATCCAGATTTTTAAAATGAGTTTGTTTAGTCTGTATGTGTTCTTTGTTATTATTCAGAAGAGTCTTAAGGTTGCTAGTTACCCTTGGTTTGTTCTGTTCTGTCGTCTTCCGCTTATCCTGGGGCGGGTCGCGGGGGCAACAGCCTCAGACGGGAAGCCCAGGCTTTTCTCACCCCAGCTGCATACTCCAGCTCACCCAGAAGGATCCCGAGTCGTTCCCCATCCAGCTGTGAGACATTGTCTCTCCAGCGGGTCCGGGTCTGCTTCTTGATCTCCTCCCGGTGGGATGTGCCCGAAACACTTCACCAGCGAGGGCTCGATGGGTGTCCTGACTGAATCCTTGAACCACCCCATCTCGCTTCTCTCGACCTGGAGGAGGAGCGGCTCGACACCGAGCTCCTCCCGGATGGCAGAACGCCTCACCCGATCTCTGAGTGAGATCCCAGCCATTCTGCATGGGAAGCTCATTTCGGCCGCTTGTATCCGCGATCTCATTCTTTCAGTCACCACCCAGAGCTGGTGACCATAGGTGAGGTTGGGAACATAAATCGACTTGTAAATCGAGAGCTTTGCTTTTCGGCTCAGCTCTTTCTTTATCACGATGGACTGATGCAGCATCCCCGATATTGCTGACGCTGCACCAATCCGCCTGTCGATGTCCCGCTTCATCCTTCTCCCACTCGTTAACAAGACCTTGGTTTATTGTTTGGGTAAAAGTGCACCTTCTTGATGGGAATGATGGGGTCTATGCAGAACCTGATGTAGTCATAAACACAGTCTGTTAGTCCGTCCAAGTCCTCACCATGTGGCTCATAGAAAACAGACCAGTCGGTGCACTCCAGGGAATCACACAGACAGTACATTGTGCCATCAGACCATTTTTACAGTCTTCGCAGTGACTGGTTGTTTTCTAGGACCAGGTCCAACTACATGATTAACGTCGGGACACACTAAATATTTTTATTGTTCATCTCCAATTTAAAAAAAAAAAATTATCAATACAATGCGTAGCAATGTCTTTGACTGGCTGCAGTCAGAGGGAGTTCTCTTTATGTTTAACATGTAGAAAGAGAATGAAATGAGCCAGCACTTTGAGATTACAGCTGCTAATGTCTAACAGAGGACATGTTTATTTGTGGTGTCATCATGGCCCATAGCTTGTTAATAAACCATCACTGGATCACATGTCCAGTTTTATAAGGCTGGAGGATTAACAACTTTAGATATACTGCAGCCATGATTACAATAATGAATCATCAACATCATCTAGCTGTGTCTCGGTGTGCTTGAAGTCAGTTTGTCTCATATTAGATGTGAAATGTGAGAAAGGTCAACGTAGAGTAGTGATTGGTTATTTTCTTTTGTTTAATTAATTAGAACATGCACTCTTTAATTTGCTTTTTATAATTACCAAAAAAAGGACTAATTTCATTGTGTGGGTGATAGAGGGAAGCAGGCTGTACATAGAGGGTGGTGGGGAAGCGAGGCTGTTTATGAGCTGAAATTCTGACTGAATCAGATATTTATAGACAATGACGTCACACTCAGTGACAGGGTTGACGCCTAAATATTAATTTTCAAGCTTTTGTGTCTGGCCTTAACACTTCAGCATGGCGGTGATTTTTGCCGATAAAAGGTCTAACTGACCAGACAATCTCTAAAAGTGACATAGCTTGTGGAAATACGGATTTCAAAAGGAAGAAGAGAGTTTAGTTTGATGAACAGTGATGTATTGAGTCTGGTTGGCCAGCATTCAGAAATCTCAGCAAACCACTGAGTGGAGGACATGCGGGGAAACATGACAGAGCCATTTGCTTGTCACAGTGAGTAGTGTCCAGTTCTACATCTGAGCAATCAAAGCCTGCAGAGGACGGTGATTTTCTGAAGCACTGACATTACAGTGAATGGTTGGGTACGTCAGCAGCGAGCTGCTGCCACTGCACTGCAATTACACTCCGTTCAGATCTCTTTTTCTTCTTCTTATTGTAATCTGGCCACCATTTGAAGCCCATACGTCTTTTAGGGTGGATGGTGGACATTTCTTTTATCTTGGTTGGAAACACGTCATAGTGTGACCTCTTTAGCTGACCAAAGACTGACCAATGCCTCTGTTGTTCTGTTTGTTTCTATAAAACTTGGGTAAAACTTAACCCTGCAAGTAAGTCTATGCTCATGGTAGCAGGCCTAAGAGATAGCTTATTCGTCATCAGTTTTCCCAACCTGTTAGTCCCAGTTTTACAGATCACCCAAGTAGTCTGGCCCTCAAAGTACTGTTCCACATGTCATATAGCTGGACATGAAGGGGTTAAAGAAGTAAAAGGATTTAAAAAAATAACGTATCCAATCCAACTCATTCATATTATTTATTGGCTTAGTTATTCTGTACTAGCTCCATTATTTACAACTTCAGAGACTCCGTTAATGATGCAATGCAACATCTTGGCCTGACTTTGACCTCGAAGTCTCTTAATGTGTCTGTGCACAGTCATCCATGACCATGCTCACTATGGCCATGTCTGCAGGGAGTGGAGGATTTAGCATGCAAAGAGTATCCCGAACCAACCTTGCAAGACATAAAAATCCTGCAATTTTATCACGACAGAAGCTATTCTGTCGTTATTTATGCTCCTTACGTTCCAGTTGTCATTATTTCTACTCCACACATTCAGTTTCTGTTAATCTTTTCCACAGGGCATCATGGGATCGTGGCGATGAAGTGAACCCATCAGAGTGAAAAGGTTTACGGTATTCGTTTTATTTCCATGAGTCACCTTTCCTGCTACTCTGATCATTGAACGTACCACCTGCAGCTTTGATATATTACTGCTCAATATTTACAAAGCGGAGATTATCATAGCAATCAGACAGCCAATGAAGGCAAATAAATCTGAGAAAGTGGTCCATGTGTGTCTGCATCTAACAGAAAAAGGCTGAGACAACTCCTCCGGGTAGCCTGTCTTTTACGTACATTCTCCATCCTTTCCAGGGAGAAAAGAATTAGGAAACTATGCACGCTGTCACTTTGACTCACTGTTATTGATGCTGTTTCAACCTTCACATATTACTCGAACCGACAGCACAAGATTTATATCCTGGTGGATTTGACCAGGGAATATCCATTCAGCGGCGTCTACTCGCATTCGGAGAGATTAAGGTCAAGGAGCCTCCTGAGCACATCTCCTACCCACGGGGTGCTTCAACCGGTCAGCAAAGCAAAACGACGAGGTGTAACAGCAAGTCTTGGACCTTCGAGCCCATTGCTGAAAAAGAGGCTGACTTTAACCGCTTGCTGCCTGACACGATTAGCATATGTTTTTTGTTTTTTTTTGTTCCCAAGATGGATAGACAGCCACAAAACTGGCGATGTAGGTTAAGGGATTGCTTGCTGGCTATTTGTCAATCCATTTATTGAAAATAGGGAGAGACAGTTCATTCTGGTCCTCCTCTAGAGCCTGAGTGACCACTCCCTGACCGCTGGCTGATTGCGGCTGGACGGTTATGGGCGTGTCCGAGCTAACAGACAAGCATCTGGAACAGACCATTTATCCATTCACCCAAAATACATCTAATCATCCAGCTGTAAACAGATCTAGCCAGGGTTTTGACAAGAACTGGACATGGCGAGTTGAATCTTCGAATGGGAAGTAGCTTCTGGCTCCAACACCCACAAAATTTTCTTGAAAAATTGGCAACTATTTCTCAGTCACAAAATAACCATTCTGGCTCTGCTGCTTTGGTTATAACGCATTCTCCTTGCATTTTATATTTGCCTTGTAGGACAAGTTTAATTTAATTTCATCTTCTGAACTGCTTATTCCTAACAGGGCCGTGGTACTGCCAGAGCCTACTTTGGCAAATTTTTAGGGGAAAGGCAGAGTACAACCAAAACAGGTTACTAGTCAGTTGAGAGTCCACACACCCAGCCATTCCTTATGGTAATTTTGTGGCAACCAATCGAACAACTATGCAGAAAAGGCCAGTGTTTAAGCCGTGCCCCATTCCGAGACTTGAACTTTGTCCTTATTGCTGTGAAGCCACTGTTCTAACCACTGCGCCACCATTCAGCCTGTAGCACAAGTTATTCATCTTAGTAACAAACAAATCAGATGCACCAATTAAAACCTAAAGTGTCTGTTCACCCAACATTGGGACATTTGACAGATTGGATTGAATAAGCCATTGACAGCATTTAGCCGAATTACAAACTAGACCAATTGGCCGTTTGCCCTACTCAACTAGCATGGGCATGTAGCTTCAAAAAACATACTCCTGGTTGGCAAAATGGTTGCCATGCAAATACAGACTGGACCAATGACTGCACATTTCCAGCTCTAAAACCTAATTATCAAACCACACTAATAAACGAAATGGGCAAAGAATTTGGTTTCATTTGAATGGAGATGAAACTGCAATTGTACCCATAAACGTTACCATTGCTGATTTCTTCCACTAATCCAAGACGTTTGAGCACATTGAAACCACTAAAGTCTTCACATAACAGATTGGTCTGACAAATGCAGGTCTAGGCCTAGGAGCAATAGAAGCAGATTATAGGGTTTGCTAAGTCCTGATTTTGGTTTCAGACATACACAGATCTTCCCAATGTCCTCATCTGACCAAATTGTTCATATGGAAATGTTGTTCCCTTCACTATGAAATAGCCCTGAGCTGTGTCGTAGTTTTAATACTCTCATAAAAATCTTCATTTTACTCTACTTCTACTTTAGTCAGAGTTTTATTAGATCCTGACAGATGTTTGACAGATAATCGGCATACTAGTTGGAAGTTTGATTTCCCATTTACCTCAGGATGAAACTGTGGATCCAGCAGCTAAGTCGATGTTAGCTATTAAGATTGTGAAGTGACATTAAAGTGTGAAGTTTATGGAGCTGATATGTGAAGGAGCAGTCATATTGTGAGCTCTCCATGGTGTTATTAAGCAGCTGTTCTGCAGAGCTTGTAATATTTTTTTAGATTACATTCAAGATAAAGGAAAAGGTTTAGTCGTTAAGTTACCACAATTCTGTTATTAGACAGTAAATAGATGTTAAAACAACAATAGCGGTAAAATCTGCTTTTACATATGCACACATCCATACATATTTATGAAGTTGTTGGCATCCTTCTGTCTCTAGAAACAACAGATTATGCACTTGGATTATTATCATTTTGTGCGGAGGCTGAATAAGCCAATGCGGGAGCTGCAGCTCCAGACACACTTGCTGCAGATGTAGTGGGCGATATGAGTCATAGGGGGAGCAGTGTCATAGTGACTTTTTTTTTGGCCTTTCGCTGGATCTCTTTGCTCTCCTGGCCCTGCTTGATACCAATTTTGACCATTGCGCTCAACCGGTGATGGCGTGCAACTGTCAGGCCACTGACTCAAGATCTGCTGCCTTGATTATGCACGACTTCAGATTAGACTTGCAGGCATCTTTGTACCGCAGGGCAGGTCGTCCAGTTGGCTGTGTTTTTGTGGTATGCTCCCCATAGTGGATGTCCTTTGGAATGGGGGTATCGTCTGCATTGTCATGCAGTACATCTGTGTACTCTATATTCATACAGTATATCTCAATCTATCTATCGATCTATCCTGTATATACACGTATAGACATATTTAAAGTAAGCATGGATAAACGTGAATATGTATATGTATTGGGGGCATCTGGTCAGGATGCTCCCCTAGCGCCTCGCGGGCGAGGTGTTTCGGGCAAGTTCCACCGGGAGGAGACCAAGGGGCAGACCCCGGACCCGCTGGAGAGACTATGTCTCACAGCTGGCCGGGGAACGACTTGGGATCCTCCGGGTGAGCTGGAGGATGCAGCCGGGGTGAGAGAGGCCTGGGCTACCCGTTTGAGGCTGTTGCCCCCGCGACCCAACCCCGGAACAAGCGGAAGACGACGGAACGAAATGTATATGTATATATACAGTATATACTGTACATGTGGGTGTGACAGAGGAGTTCAGTGTGGGGGTGGGACTGCACCAGGGATCTGCTCTGAGTCCTTTGCTGTTTGCATATATACATATACATATCCAAATATATATCCAAATATATATATATATATATATATATATATATCCATATATATGTATATATACGTACAGTATATATATAACTATATATATATATATATATATATATACACACATACATCAGTATTTTCATTATATATTTGTATGCACTTAGATGTCCTTGTTCCCAGTTTTCATTACTCTGTATTTCATTACCTCCTGGAACAAATTGCATTCTCGGAGGACTCACTGTAGTGACATTTTCTGGGGCTTTGATAGGAAATGTGCCATCACGTCCCCATGTGTATGAATATTTCAGACGATATCTTTACTTTTCATCTCGTGTAATTATTGGCTCATAATGAGATTTTATCCAAATCTTTGCTTTTTTATCTGTAATTAAATTTGAAAAACTCATTACTTTCTCATCAGTCATGGCAGGACTTGTAGTTTAATCTGACTGAAACTGGTACAAGTGGCGGATGAGAGTCTTTTAACCAGGTCAATATTGATCAAGTCTGATTACATCATAACAACTGAAAGGACTCTTGTTTCTACAGCGGTGAGATATATGGATCCAGTTCTTACATAAATCATTTGGAAGTCAGGGTTAGCTGAGGCTACTTCTCTATAAAATCCAGTGAGGTTTGGTAAACAGAAAGATGGAATTTGTTGAAACTACATGTTCAAAGAGGGTGACATGTGAAAAATGGTTTCTTCTCACATCACAAAGAGTAACAAGTTGTACGCAGAGGACTGGAACAGCAGGACAATCTACAGCCACTTCCATCTTTAAATTATTCAGAGCCTGCTCATATTTTTTGAGCTGCAACCTTGCTGTTGGTGCTGCATGGAGTGTGGTGTGAGAAACAGCTCCAGACGAGGCTAGAGAAAAAAAAATAATGATGTGACAGCAGGTCTAACCAGGCTGGTCAGCCTTATTACATAGGAACTGAAAATAAATTAGACTGATTCCATTTTTTAGTTACACAGTTGCTTCAAATTTATCTCATATAGTTTTCAGAGGCAGGGAGTGTTGTGTTGTTGGAACATGTGATGCTATTGTTCCAGGATTTGGATGAAGCCTTCCCTGAACAATGAAAGGACTTCACTCCAGCAGGTAGAACGCCAACTAAATCTGACAAACACCTCTTTTTTCTTTGTTCTCTTTACTTACAGCCTACCGAGGCTGCAATCTGAAACTCGTGCTTTTTCATGTATGTGTATGAGTAAACATGAACTAAGTCATAGAAGTGGAGGATGACTGGAATTGGTCAGTAGGGACTTGCTCTCACTTCTACCTTATTAATGGGGATGTAGACACAGCTCAGACAATCTACAGCTGTTGCTACCATTGCCTGTCTTTTTTTAGTTAAAAAAAAATGCATGACTCTCCGTAGCACAGATTAGCAAAAACAAAAAAGAGAAACATAATTCACTCACATAAGATATATATTAAAGTACAAATCGACCCAAATGATTCAACTGGACTGCAGACAGAAGCTATGCAACTGTACTTCTAATGATGGTGTTAGCATGAAAATTACAGTGTGAGGGCAAAAAGGTGGTAACGTGATGTTTAAAAGTGGTGAAATAATTGTGTGGTGAATCAGTGTCATTATGATTCAGTAGGGTGTTGGTGCTGCGGTAATGTGGTGGCATGATGATGATGATGGTGAGGTGGTATTTTGGTATTGTGTTTGACATTAACTTGGTGGTAATGTTATAATTTACCGTATTTTCCGCACTGTAAGGCACACCCAAAAACCTTAAATTTTCTCTAAAGTCCACGATGCGCCTTTTAACCCGGAGCGTTTTATATATGGATTAATATTGAGCTACAACAGGTGTCACAACTGCGGTGAGCAGCCGCCGACTCCATTTCCCCCGTAGAAGAATTAGTGCGTGGTGCATGCTGGGATATATGAAAGGGTGTCTCATTTCCATTTGTGTGTTTGTGTAAAGACCCAGAAATGGCTCCTACCAAGAGACACTGTTACACCGCAGAGTTTAAACTCAAGGCGATCGGTGACGCAGTAGAACACGGGAATAGAGCCGCAGCGACAGAGTTTAACATCAATGAATCAAAGGTGAGGAAGTGGAGGAAGCAAGAGGATGCGCTGCGCCAAGTAAGTAAGACTGAACACAGTTTATCTCCAATGGAAGATAAACTGTGTCACGAAAATACTAATACTTTATTTCAGAGAAAATAAGACCCAATAACCCAAGCCTTTACTGTAGCGCCTTATAATGCGGTGCGCCCTATATATGGAAAAAGTTTTTAAAAATGTAATTTATTTAAGGTTCGCCTTATAATGCAGTATGCCCTATAGTGCGGAAAATACGGTAGTTTGATAGAGTGTATGCTAGGGGTTTGGCATCAGGATTTAGATTTTGGACCAGGTCTAAAGATCCAAAAACTTAGAAAGGTTTTGGACAAAGCCTTTCTAAAAGGCTTTCACAAAAGGTCCAAAGCCCTATAGACTCACCAGATCTGTATGGCCCCAGTGAGTCTCTAACCATGCCAACCAAAGACATCTTTCTTGGCTGCACCACAACACACTCGCTCATTCAGCCAAATCCTCTGCCTGCCTCCAAACCATCCTACGAGAGCTATCGTTCAATTCAATCCCAAGGTCACAGGTTGAAAAAGGCAATGATGACCACAAAGTCCCATACCCGATGGCTCGACATAATCCCGGGTGATCTCCAACAACTCGGAGTCAATGTTTAGGAAGTAGAACAGCTGGCCCAAGATCTCCAGCACTGGAAAACGAAGGTCATCTGGTCAACTTATCTAACGGGGACGGGATCCATCCCCCTTGCTGGAGACTTTGATTGATTAATGAGTGATATGGGGAGGACAGACAAAGAAGGAACAGATACAAGAACAACAAACAAACTGAGAAAGTACTTTGTATGAGACACCAGGGTTTTTTTAACAAGGGAAAAGCAACACACAGCTACAGACATTAGAGAACTAAATTTGAGGAATCAGTGCAGAGGGCAGAACATGATGGTAAGACATGAAGCCAGGAAGGGGAGAGACTAGTGGTAGTATTAGCTCGGTCGCAATGAAGTAATATTTTAGTGGTGTCATGAAGCGGTGTGCAGGTGAAAAGAGGAGAACCCATATGCAGACAGAAAACGTGGTTTATTTGAATTTGGCAGTTCATTAATACTGTGGAAACAAAGTTTCAGTGGCATGGCAAAAGGTTATTGTCATGATTTGTACATGGTCAGGCAACCAGGGAGACCTGGCTGGAAGGGATTGTCCGGAGTGATTGCCCTTAAATAGATGGCAGAGTCCACAGTGTCATCAGGAAGCAATCTCAGGTGTCCCTAATCAGGGTGATGATGAACATCCAGGGCTCCCTCTAGCGGCAGGATAGGGGATCATGACAAGTGGTGTTGCATAATTTTTTTTTGTGACCATTTTAAGAATTTTAAGAGCATCTGTCATTTTTGTTATTAAACTAGAAGTATTTACAGTTTCTTCTGAACATGAACTATCTGACTATCCGTGTCATTCTTGCAATGTGAGCTTTGGATCATAAATTATAGAACTGCAGAGTGAACAAAATCAGATCCTGGAGAGGGCTTGGCTGACATCATAACTATGGAAACAAGGAGTCATGAAGACATAAATATATTCAGGAACCTTTCACAGATAATTGCATGGCACTGTACAGAAACACTTAGTGTCTTTCTTTTCAGTGTTCTTGGATTAAAACTGTTTACCTTCACACATTCACTTACCCAGCATGACCTGTTGAACAAGACGGAAACTCAACAATTACTCAATGAAAAACATATTCATCTGGTCACACACAAAGTCCAGAAAGAGATTTTTAAACACGTGTCCTCATGTCTATTTTTGCATTTTATATGTGCTGAAACATTTATAAATTTACAGGACAGATAGACGAAAGGACAAACAGACAGACGGATAATAGATGGAAGGACGGACGAATGGATAGATAGATGATAAATGAGTATGTGTGTTTGTGTGTATTCTGCTTCATTGTTCAGGCTGACATCCCCTACTGTGTCTGACAATAGGTTGTGTGCTCATGTCGACCATTATACTGTGTGTGGAATCCATTGGCAATGCATATGTGTGTGTTTCTCTGGACTGTTAAATAATAAATACAGTGTGTGTGTGTATGTGCCCATGTGGACTTTTAAATGATGAATACATCAGTGTGTAGAGAGTGTGTGCACTCTCGGATGTTAAAATAAACATTAAATTGAACTGAATCTGTTCCATAAATGCAGCCTGGTATGTGTGTGAAATGTAAAACAGAGGCAGCAGTGCAGCATAAGGAGTGTGTAAATCACACACAGAAACAAATATCTCCGGCTCAGTGCCTGCAAGAGGAAAAGCTGCTCCAAGTCTGAGATTTTTTTTTCTTTAATTTCAAGCTCCCAAATGAAACATATCTCCTAACATGGACTAAATATTTATATTTTTCTGTTGGTGTAGCTACACATTTGCTCTCTGTGTAATATGGCCGCCATTCTCTCATGCAGACAGCTTCAATTCAAAGCCAAATTTTGCCAGGTTTTCGCCATATTTCTGATCTAAAGTCAAAATCAATAAGCAGGTACTCTGGTAATTATCAGTTTGTGTTTTTTACATCAAAGTGAATTCAACAAGTATCAATTTCATTGCTGATATGCATCATTATTCAATGTGTACTGTCATCTTAAACAGATTTACGTTACATTTTTTATGTGATAGTGAGTGATGGGCTGCTAACAAGGACCACAGACAGCTAATTACTCCTGCCTGATCAGTCAGGCTGTCGGCTTGTGTCTTACAGACACGGTAATTATATATGGAGGTGTGTGTGTAGGTGTGTAAGCATGTCATTTTTTGGTGATAGACTCATGCATCAATTCATTAGTAACACCAGATTTAGTTTCCCCTCATGCAATAAAATTCATAAAGTGTCTTTTGAATGTCTTTTTTTGGTTCAAACCTCTGACCAATACGCACTCATATATGCATATATGAGTGCACGTGGTGGGGGTTTAATGGTTTAACGTGGTTTATAACGTGTAAGCTTGCATGTGCAAAAAATGTGCTTGTTTTTTAAATGTTAGTTATTGAAGGAAATAGTTAAACTACCGTAATTTCACGGCTATAAGGCGCATATAAATGTCTTAGATTTTCTTCAAAATGAGCGGTGCACCTTTTCGTGCGGTGCACCTTGTGTGTGAGAAGAGGTGGACCTAAAAGAAAAAGCGGTGCCCGTGAGGCGAGGCAGACCTGAAAGAAAAGGCATGAGAACGTTAAAGAGTGAAGTGTGGGCGTGGATTGTGTATAAAAAAGGTATGTGCTGTATGCATGACATTGCTGTTTTAACCCTGAAAATGGCAAAGAGACACGCTTATGACGCTCAGTTTAAGCTGAAGGCAATCAGCTACGCGGAGGAACATGGGAATCGAGCCGCCGCGAGAAATTTCCGCATTAACGAGTCAATATATTGTAGATGCTTGGACTAACGTGTCTGCTGGTACTGTTATCCGAGCTTTCGCAAAAGCTTGTATCCTTTCTTAGGAGCCGCACAGTACAGACAGTGACTTTGACAGCGAGGAGCGAAGTGGACCTGCTCTGTTGGATTTTGCGCAGCTGTTCGATTCAGAAACAGAGGATGAGGACTTTGACGGATTTGAATATAGACTATTATCGGTAATGAGCTTGTTTAGTATTGTTACTACTTAAATAAAGCACAACCAAACTCAGTTTTGTTCCCGATCTATTTTTTTAACATGCACATTTGCATGCTTGCGTGTGTGTTGTTGTAAGGCAGTGTGTGACTGAGATTGCGCCTTTTCGTACGGTGCGCCTTGTGTGTGTTAAATACAGCAATGGTGCACATAACTGAGACTGCGCCTTTTCGTACGGTGCGCCTAATGGTCGTGAAATTACGGTAAGTGGAGGAGTTCAAGTGTCATGGGGTCTTTTTCACGAGTGGGGGAAGGATGGAGAAGGAAATCAACAAATGAATCAGTGCGGCGTCCACAATGATCAGGACGCTGCATTCTACTATTGTGGTAAAGAAAGAGCAGAGCCAAAAAGTAAAGCTCTCGATTTACAAGTTGATCATCTACGTTCCTATCCTCACCTACGGTCAACAGCTGTGGGTGGTGACCGAAAGAACGAGCTCACGCATACAAGCGCCTGAAATCAGCTTCCTCCGCAGGGTGGCTGGACTCTCACTCAGAGATAAAGTGAGGAGCTTTGCCATCCGGGAGGAGCTCGAAGTAGAGCCATTGCTCCTTCGGTAAGGTCATTTTCATAAAACCAGAAGTAAAACTTGTTTTGCCCCCTTCATTACTATTGACCACACACTATCGCTATAACTATTTTTGTTATCAAATCTCTCTATTGGTACCAATCTGCTCCTCTAAGGTTTTAGATATTATTTATGCTGCTTTCACCTGGTATTCATAACCAACTAGTTTTAGTTTTTCATACTTCCTATACTTTATACTTATTATACTTCCTTTTTTGTTCATTCTTTTTTAATGCTTATTTAGTTACCCTGCCTCTTAAACACAAACTATAACAAAACCCATCGATGCACATGAAAGAACTGTCCACTTCCAGCCTATTTTTTGACTTCATACCTGCACACAGAGCAGATGATTGCATGGTAACCCAAGCATCCAATTAACTGGGCTGGAGCCCAGCCAGAAAGAGATGCTCTCTCCTTTTTCCTATTTTCAGAGCTCTCTCCATCTCCCTCCTCCTGAGCAGAGCGCTCTCTGTGGGCTGAGATAGCGCTGAGAGCTGCCAAGCTAAGACAGAGGCCGGAGGGAAGAGCACAGGTAGGATAGAGGGAGGAAACTTGAGGAAAAAGTAAGTATGAACAAAACAAACTGGGAAACAAATGAGAACAAACAGAAAGACGAGTGAAAGAGACGTTGTAGACTGATGTCCACACTCGACCAGCTCTAGCTGAGACTGAGATGGATGCAAAAAGAGATGTAAGGTCCAGGAGGAGCCTGGAGGAAGAGAGAAACCAGCTTTCAAGGAGAAACATGGCTGCTGAGGAAGAGAAGAAGTATGGTCACTATAGTGATGGTGATGGGTAGTTGCCCCCTGGGCATGAGGGAAAGACAAGAAAGCCTAAAAGAGTGGAAACAAACAAACATGGAGAAACTTGTAGCAGAGACAGCATACATTCACCCCTCGATCAATTAATCCATAGACCAATTTACCCATTTAACCAATAATCCATAAATACGGTATTATGCATTCATTGATCCATTCATTTATCCATCTTTCAATCTATGCTTCTATCCATTGGTCCAGTTTACCATCTATTGATCCAGTCATTCACATATATATTGAATTAATTTCACCACCATACATTCATTCATTCATCTAGCCATCCAGCCATTTTTCTATCCATCAATTTATCCAGCCACCAATTCTTTTATCCACCCATTCACCTATCAACCCATTTATCGTCCATCCATGCATTCGTTAATTCATTCAGCTAGCCATTCATCCATTTACACACCTACTCAGGCTTTAATTTGTTTTGTTAGATTTCCTGCAGAACTCCATTCATTGCTCCCAAGTGGGAACAAATAATCTGTATCACTTACCGTCCCGGCTGTTATCAGTGAAAGCAGGTGTTGTTTTTCTGATTGGTGTGGTGCTATTGATTACAGGTGAACCACAGTCTTTCAGCAGTATTCCTATCTACAAACACCATTACTATCCTTTGTATCTGTTTGCAGTGCGTGTTCAAGAAGAAGAATCGCATTGAAATGCAAAATCCTTTTTAAACTCAGTTGCAACTATGTGTTAAGTAAGGTTATACCTTGTGGTGTAACTGTATAAAATGGTATAAATTTTTGAAGCATTAGCAGTCAAAATAGGAATAAATAAGGATATATAATAGCTAAAAAGACATTATAATACTTTAGATCATGTTAAAGTGTTTGTAACTTCATTTGATTATTTTAAACTTGCAGCACTAACTGTGAAGCTAATCATTTCTGATTAATTTCAGTCGGATTGACCTTCAAAGTTACTACTTTGAAAAAAAAAAGTCTTTGGGGCTATGGATATGTGTAGAAGAGCTCTGCTGTAAAGTGTTGTTCAAGTCATTTTTCGCATCAGAATAAAGTACCACGATCATGAAGAAGCTGTTTGCTGGACAGTATGTAACTTAGTGTTTAACTAAGCGTTACATAGAATGGATGAAAGGCTCTAAAACATTCCAAGTTCGGTTTTGGAAGAAAAAAAAAAAGCAGTTCTAATACAACCAAATACAAATGTTTCAAAATTCTGGGGCAAATAGTCAAAGGGCAATTCCACCCATCTGCAGTAGTACAATATTTCTTTCTTCAACAAATCTTTGGACTTGGGACTTGCTGTGGTACACGTGTGCAAAAAAAAAGAAAAATAATAATAATAAAAAATAATAATAATTTTAACAAACTAAGAGTGCTCAGAAAGAAAAAGAAAAGTAGTGCAATGGCATAGAAAATAATAGAAAATAATAAAGATGGTAAAGTGACAAGAACGAAATGACCAAGTGATGAGCGGGTTATAAAGTATTCATAAGTCCAACGGAGAGGAAAGAACCTGTTTTTGTGGCGGGATATTCTGGTCCTTCTGAGGGCAGAAGGCTCCGGTCCATGCCCAGGGTGGAAAGGGTCAGCTGCTGTCCGACCTGCTTTGCCCCCGAGTCCTGGAGACGTACAGGTCTTCGAGAGATGGAAGGCTTCAGCCAAACACCTACTCTGCAGAGTGCACAATGCGCTGCAGTCTATGTTTGTCCCTGGCTGTGGCTCCAGTGTACCACACGGTGATGGTGGAGGTGGGGATGGACTCGATGATGGCCGAGTAAAACTGCACCAACATCTGGGCGGGCAGCTTGGATTTCTTCAGCTGCTGCCGTAAATAAATTCTCTGCGGGCCTTTTTGATCAGGGAGCTGATGGATGGCTCCCACTTTAGGTCCTGTATGATGGTAGTGCTGAGGAAGCGGAAAGAGTCTACTAGGTACCTGAGTAACAATTCCAATTAGTATCTTCTGCATTTTTCCTTATAGATAATTTAGAACCTACACAAATTCCGTGGTAAGTACTCCAATAACTAATGCATCATGTTTTGTTGGCGATATGATAATATGTCTAAAAGGTGCCGAAATAGTAGCCACAATCAAAACCGTTCAAGCAACTACAATTTCTGTTTTAGACACCAATGTGTTATCGTTGCATGTTTCATTTTAGCCACAGCATTTTTGGTTGTTTGTATTCAATAGGCAATTAAAATGTAGTACACCCAATTGAAAAGTTTTACCTGGACTCATTGCTGTTGTCACAGGTTAACATAGACATGCTAACTCTTTTAACAGTTGATTTGGACTGGTGTGTTCACATTTAGAAAAAATCCAAAGTAGATATAAATATAAGTAAACTAGTTATCAGTCAACCATCTTTAAGTTGAAGTTTATTTAAAATAAAAAATGAAGTTGAGTAAAAAGCTTTACAACTGACAGTGAGGATTTTGTGTGAGTTAAAGGGTAGTACATGGATCTATACCTAGTGATACCTCACTGTCTAGTAAATTATTAAATGAACAACCTAATGAAACTGGTCAGCTGATGGAAATGTGTAGGCCTTTGAGGTAGTGAGATCTCTCGATTTACTGACGATCAGAGGGAAAATGTTAATTTTTTTCCAATTCTTTTTTACCGTTTTTTGAATAACTTCACTGTTGGACTTTCCTCACAACTTTCTATTAGATGTTTCTCATCTTTCTTACTCTCTCCAGCACTTTTCCTGCACATTTAAAACCGTTTTTAAATGGATAATTTATGACCAGCAGCAAGGTTAAAAGCACTTCAGAGACAGATTCATATCCTAACTAGTTTTTCATCCTCTGAGGTAGATGTTTCTTTTTATTTTAATATTTTTTATGACTAAATCAGACTTTTACAAACTGATAATTTATATTGTGTTCTATTTGAAGTAATTATTTAAAACGTAACTGGGGCCCATATTTCTTATCTCACTTGTTGATCTTAATTAAATTGAAGATTTTTCTTGGAAAGAAAAACTAAAAATAGATAAAATGAAAAGAATTGCATGTTGTCCCAAGTATGCATGGGTTTTCTCCATGGACACCGGTTTCCTCCCACCCTCCAAAAACATGCATGTTAGGTTAATTGACCAATAAGAAATTGTTCCTAGGGATGAGTATGTGTGTGGCCCCGCAACAGACTAGCAACCTGTTTAGGGTGTTCCTGCCTATCGCCTGAAATCAGCCGAGATAAGGTCTGGCATCTCCTATGGTCCCGTTAGGGATACATGGTTAGAAGACCCATAAATTTGAGGCTGTTATTCACCATCATTCCCAAAACATACCGTCCTGAGATACTGTATCCCTCCAAATCTATGGTATTGAATTAATTGGACTCAAACTTTTGGGTGGAAAACTGAAACCCATAAAACATTTCTGAATTCAAACCAATGGTTTCCTGCAGTGTGAAGACGTTAATTTTATTTTTCTTTCTATTTGCTCCAAAGGGAATTTTATATTTAAATGGTTTTGGGAGCACTTTGTCTCTCAGAAGGAAAAGAAGTTCTCATCCAATCAGAAAATCCAAAAATAATCCCTTGTTGTCACCCCACTTGTCCAAGTATCCCCAGGACCTCAGTAATTAATTACAAGCTCACACGAGGAGCTCTAAGGATTAACAAATTTTAATAAATTGGCCTGTAGTTTGTTTCTTTCTTTACTTTCATTCACAATCACTTTCCAATGAATTGGAATTCACTTTCATTAATAATTTTATTTCATTGAAATTATTTTGATGTTTCCCGTACAATCTTGAGGCTGATATTTTTTCATGCAAATAAAACCATAACCTTGTCAGAATTGGGTGTTTACAAATTTACATTAAAATATGTCTGATTCTTTACAGTTTTTATGGGTAAAACTACATCGAAACAGAGAATTACGTAAATTGAATATAGAGACAATTATCAACTCTCAAAATCAAGAACAGTATGTACTTCATTCATTCTGTCCCCATCACACACACGTACACAGACACACACACGCAAACACACACACTATCATACAACTGTGATTTGGCATCCTTGTTTTAGAGGCATATGCCAAGATTTTGGAGAGACATATGCTTCTCATGACGATGAGCTGTTTTCCTGGAAGGTCTGGGGTTGTTCCAGACCTCATTCTGTAGCCTCATGCTGGACTTTGCTGCCACCAGACAGACATAAAAACCAGCAGGTTGTGTATGAAGTAGGTAATAACAAATAGAGGAGCAAATTACATATCAAGTTATAACTGATGATCTTGAAGTTCTGAAAGTTTTTGACTGAAATATCTGAAAATAGAATGCAGTACTGATTAAAATTGTTCTAGAAAAAATTGGAGGGTTGAAAAGTCTGTAGCACGGTGGCGCAGTGGGTAGCACAGTGGCCTCACAGCAAGAAGGTCGTGCGTTCGAGTCCCTGGTGGGGACGAGGCTTGGAACACTGTCCTTTCTGTGTGGAGTTTGCATGTTCTCCCCGTGTTTGCGAAGGTTTCCTCCGGGTACTCAGGTTTCCTCCCACCCTCCAAAGACATGCATGCTAGGTTGATTGGCCGGTGCCAAATTGCCCCTAGGAATGAATGTGTGTGTGGATGGTTGTATGTGTGTGGCCCCGCGACAGACTGGCGACCTGTTCGGGGTGTACCTTGCCCTTCGCCTTAAATTAGCTGGGATGGGCTTCGGAACCCCCCGCCACCCCGAAAGGGACTGACGGATAAGAAGATGACTGAAAAGTCTGTAATCTTTTCAATGTCTGTCATCTTCTTATTCGTCTGTCCCTTGCGGGGTTGCGGGGGGTTCTGAAGCCCATCCCGGCTAATTTAAGGGGAAGGGCAGAGTACACCCCGAACAGGTCGCTAGTCTGTCGCAGGGCCACACACACACACATTGCCTAGGGGCAATTTGGCACCGGCTAATCAACCTAGCATGCATGTCTTTCGAGGGTGGAAACCGGAGTACCTGGAGGAATCCCACGCAAACACGGGGAGAATATGCAAACTCCACACAGAAAGGACAGTGTTTCAAGCCTTGTCCCCATCCGGGACTCGAACCCACGACCTTCTTGCTGTGAGGCCACTGTGCTACTCACTGCGCCACCGTGCTGCCATCTTTTCAATGTAAGAGGGATAAAATAATCATAGAGTCACCAACCTTAAACCTCCTCACAACACATCAGAAATGTTTTCTTAAAACGTTATCTGTACATAATGTACATAGTTATCATATCGCAACAAGAAAAGTGCGTTCCAGCAAATTAAGATTCCATTTTTCACCAAACAAGACTACCCTCATCACCTCAGGGGATTTCTGAAAAAATTCACAATTTGACTTACTCACATTTAACCAAGGTCTGGCGTCTAAAATTAGACGTACATAAAATTATACACTTCGCTGGACAATTTTGATCATTTGACCAAACTCCTTCTCACATGGGAAAAAAAAATGCGTGGGTGTGCATTCTTAAGTGCGTGCGCTAGAAAAATTAGTAGCTATAGTTGAGAAGGCGGTCTTCGCATGTTAACAAGTGGAAAGCCAACAATCAATTTGGCCTTGGTAAGCTCAACGCCTTCATGATTTATTTTTGTACAGAACTGCTTGTCCATGGAACTTAAACAACGAGTTGATCATCCACTCCAATATTAATTTTTTTGGTAATTCTTTTGGCCATTGATTTTGCTTTGAAACTGGATGATTTCAATGCCAGTAACTGGTCAAGTGTGAAGGTAGAATTAGACTTTCAAGGTACAATGAAGACATCCATAAAGCGATTTGTGCATATACAGCATAAATAGAACTTATCTGCTCCCTCTTGGCGGGCGAAAATCTCTATGATCTTGAACTCATACCATGTGTCTTCAATTCTCACAGTTCAACTCAGAATTCTATGATCTGACTAAAACCTGGTTGACTACAGATTTGCAAACCACTCATTTGTAAAGATCCTATGCGGTCTGTGGTTTCTAAACCAACTGAAATTTTGCGTGTAAAATGTCCTGAGTTTTTTTTTCTGAAAATGACCAATCTTAAATCAGCCATAGGATGCCATTGGAATTGAAGGCAGCCACATGATACTGACTGTGCAAACACAGCCATGAATAGAGAATTGTTGCTTCCTCTACCTAGGAGAAGAAAATAGAATACCTTTGAACTTTTCATAGCCTGTATTCAATCTCGATAGTCTGTCTTAGATTTCCATAGCCTGACACAAGAAAAGCAGCATCAATTGAGCTGCCATGATGGGAGCTGTATGTACAACATAGATCTGAACAAAACTGATGATTGAATAAAGAAGTGCAAAAAGACAGAGGTATATTCTCTTGAAAAGTGAGGCAAGGCAATGCCCAACAGTCAGCCGCATACTTTCAATATTCTTTGGATAACTTCACAATTTCCTGTGCTAACTTAAATAAATTGGCCTCCTACATGGTTTTCTCCAAACATAAATAATTTTATTCCTCTGGCTGGGTTTGTTCTAAAATTATTATTAAAAGAAGTCATATGTATCCTCATACTCATGCTTCCGCTCCAATGTTGCCCCAGCCACATATGGGTTTTGATCTGTTGTTGTACTTCTTAAGTCAAGGTGAAGAAATGAACTTATTTGGAGCAAAACTAAAATGTGGATCAGGTTCAGTTTGCAATATGTGCCCAGCTCACCATCTCCACCGTTGTTCTGTTGCTGTGAAAAATAGATAAATATGGTTCCAATTGATTCTGTTGTAGTTTGACCCTGCACCTGCATCCCTCAGGCATTACTGTGGAGAATATGCTTCTGTTAGAAGTGATTGCTTTTGTCGGTGAGCCCAGGTTTTTTTTTTTTTATCCAGAGAAGAACACTGACTCCAGAGCTGCACCATCAAACTTTGATGGAGTGTATTAATACGGTTATGGCACTGTGCCTGGGCGCAGCTGCCAACTCCAAACTGCCTCCACTGTGGGAAATGAGCAGGTTGAGTCGGTGATCGCTGTATCGATCCTCTGCTTGACTTATATCTGTGTTTAGGACAGGTGCTCTGACAGGAATAAAATGCGAGTGGTGGTAGGGGGCTCCAACACAGCTTCCAACACCTGCTGATATGACTGTGTTGGTTGGTCCTTTCATGACTCAGCCAAAGAAATCTGATAACTACCACCTAGCTCATGTAACACTCCAGCATCTGCCCTCTGTGTAGAGAAAGGATCATTTTCATTTGAAAACTAAATAATTGAGGAAATAAAAAAGAAATGCAGAAAATACATTTATGTCAAGATTGGACAATCCCAATAAGTGCGAAATGTAAGTTTGTATCTCTACCATCTTCAACTAATCTGCCCATTCTATGCATAGCGCTGGCATAAATGGCTAGATGTAAATCTCAGGAAACGAGTACTTTCAGAAACACTGGATTTAATTTTGGACTGCCTCGTTATTTATCTATGCATGGGATTCTGTACATGTGTACAATATTTTTTTAGATATGTGAGTGAATTCAAATATCCATATTTATCTATTTTTACTTCGTTTTAAATAATACTTTAAAAAAGACGATCATTTTGGTAGATTTGGCAGTAAAAACGGTAATTATGCTTTTTCCCCACATCACAGTTTTCTAATAAAACCACCAGCCTGTCGATGTTTGTTCAGGCGATAAAAATAGCTAATATCTTTCTTCATTTGTCACACGTCAGCCTGACAATCATTTTATGCAGCAGCATAAACAGCTTTGACTGGCAGCGATGAAGAGACAGCCTCACATGGACATTTTACATTTATGATGCTTTGGCTTGTCTTCATTATCTGCTTCCAGCTCAACTTTATTATTTAAACAATCTTTTACTCTAAGACCTCATTAAAGGAGTTTGTGTCTGCGTTCTGTGCAAATAATTTTCAGAGGAAAGATGTCTTTTCTAAATCCGTAAACAATCTCATTTGCAACTTTTGGTTTCTCACTCTAAACCACATTTCCTCCAGTAGAAAGAGACAGATTTGGATGCATTAACGAGTATGAGGTTGGCTTTGGACATAGTGTTGACACGATCAAATTAATAGAAAACTCAATTTACCACAAAAAAATGTACCACTAAATTACTACACAGAGTTTAGTTTATCTCTCACTAACAAAATTCTGAATGAAAAAAGAAAATCTAAGTTTGACAAATATGTCATTTAATAATACTTAAAACCTCTATTAGTCCCACAATGGGGGAATTGCAATGCTGCATTGCACCACAACAGGCAGGCATGGCAGTGCCAAAGGTGGGAATAAGTAGGGAGTTAGGGGTCGGCTCCAGGGACACAAGGCAACTCAGTGGAATTTGAAACTGCTTCTCCGAATTCAAGGACAAATACTCTACCACTGAGCTAATGCCTCCCTGATTTTTAATTGGTCTGTTGAAGCATTGCTTCATTGGGATGTTGGACAATGTAACCAGATAACAAGGAATACAAAACAGTTTATTTTTTCTCCTTTGCTGCCTTCAATAGTACCTTCATGCGTTATTTGTTATGCTTTTTGGCAAAACGCATATTCCTCAAAAACTTTGGCTCCACCCCTTTTAAGAACTCTTAACGCAAGATCAGGGCTTTTTTATGCCATTTTTGTGGGCTTTCCGAGACTGTTAGTGAGTTCTGGGATTCTTAGACTTCGCCGTTTTCAAGCAAAATAAAATCTGCCACACGAACAGACGGCAAACGGAAGAGGACATTACCTTCCCCCCTGTTTTTATAGAATAGACTGTCAACATTTGTACATTATTGAAGATGTATTCATTTTTTGGCTCAACTTTTTTTTGCATAAGAAATAAGAACTACAACTTCATAATCTTTATTGTTTTTTTTGTAATAACTTCTCTGTAAGAAAATTGAGCAATAGAAACAAAATTGATGGCAATCGATGGCAATGTTTTCATCATTTTTCAATATCCAAAACTTTTTAAAGTTGTGACAAAATCGCAGCAAAAAGACTGAAAAAAAAAATAATAAACAACAAAGATGAATTAATATTACAGATTTAAAAAGCAACACCTTCTGATGCTGGCAAATAAAAATAGATCAAGAACAGATTGTATTGATGCAGATATGCGTCACCAGGTGTAAAGAGGTTACAAAACTCATTGAAGAACATCTGCGAGGAGTGAAAGTCTGTTACTTTTAAGAAATGAGAACTATCACCAAATACAACCCCCCCCCCACCCACACACACACACACACACACACAAATCACAGTGAAACATCTATTCTCAGTCATGTCCATCTTAACAAAAATGTCAAGGACCTAAAAATGTCAACCAACTCAACAAAGGGTTTCAGATCAAGCAAACTGAGGAATGTTAAGAACAATTGTTCTTACAAGTATGATATTATATCTCACCAAAACATGAAAAGCTCCATTCCCACAAGTTTGTACATTATTGAGTCTTCTTCTTCTCCTTTTGGCATTTCCCTTCGGGGGTCACAACAGCAAGTCAGTTTCTTCCATCTAACCCTGTCTCCTGCATCCTCTCACCAACTATCTTCATGTCCACGATCAATGTATCCATGGACCTCCTCTTTGGTCTTCCTCTAGGTCTCCTGCCTGGCAGTTTCAAAGCCAGCATCCTTCTACAAGTGTAATGTCCAAACTATCGCAGTTTGGCTTCTCTGACTTTGTACATTATAAAGTAATTTATGAACTTCCCCCAAATCCCCATCTGACTGTTTATGGGAGCCACTTTATTGTTAAAACACTTTTTTAAAAGCAAACTTCTATTGTGGGTCCCAGGAGGGGTGGTCTAGTGGTAGAATTTTCCCCTTTCGACCAGGAGAACCTGGTTTGATTCCCACTGGGCCCAAGCCGCTCCTGGGACTACCTGATGAAGATACCTGATGACGACAAACTTCTATTGTGGGCTGCAACCACCGTGGCCTCACAGCAAAAAGGTTGGGGGTTTGAGTTCCAGGTGGGATGAGGCTTGGAACACTGGCCTTTCTGTGTGGAGTTTGCATATTCATCCTGTGTACGTGTGAGTTTTCTCTGGGTACTCCGGTTTCCTCCCACCATCCAAAAACATGTGTGTTACTTTAATTGGTCACTATGACATCACGACTAGGAAGAGTGTATACATCGATGGTTGTGTGTGTGGCCTAACAGCAGACTGGCAACCTGTTTGGGGTGTATCCTGCCTCTTGGCTAAAATCAGGGCATCCTGGTGTGATTACTGTTTTTTCCACAGTTCTGTCACTTTCTTCCCATTTAAATATGTTTGCCATGGTCAGAAATGCCCATCAGTGGTAAAATCATGCTTTAACTCCACTGATTGCGACAAGGTCTTCCGATCACCAGGCTGCCGTTAGCAAACAGCTCGAACATCCACATGCTACCATCCAATCAGCCGTCTCATCATCCTCTGAACTACTGCTGTTCTGATGGATTGGAGCTGGCTTTTCCTGTGGAGTTGTTGGATATGTCTACAAGCTATAACAGTAGCAAGAGCCTCTGAGCTGATGTTTAGAGATACAAATGGCTTCATTATAAAATTCAAGTGGAAGAAAGACATCTGAGAGGCTCAGAGCAAACAACCTACTCACAAAACCATGACCCCCATCACAGATGTGCTTGTTGGCTTAGGACCTGTGTTTGACATAATGTGCTGGGTTTTATCTTTTATTTTACATAAACTAGAGAAAACGGTACAACCTCTTTGGAGAGGCTTTTATAAAATAACAGTAACCTGAAAGAATGGGAAACTAGGATCATTTTTTGTGAGATATACTGTATGTGTAAATACATATACACATAATAGAAAAACTGAGAGAACAACCGCATCAAACATGTTTATAGACCGATATCAATGTGCAAAATAATGTTTATGCTCAATACCTATACATGACCAATTGAAATTAAATAATTCAAAATGATTGAATATTCTACTGATCTAAGTAAAAAAATGTAGGAGCCTTTTTCAAGTCCTGACTTTGTGCAGTAAGTGTCAGGGTTTCAGGTCTTTACCGTTAGTTTTGGTGTTATTTATGTTTACTTCCTGTTTTATTTTGAAATACTGACTTTCCAGAGTCAGTATTGTTCCAGAGGTCTCGACTTCCTCTCCTTGAGTTCTTCCTCCGTTCTGGTGATTGCCGACTCCTTGCCTAATGTGTCTCACGTGTGTCGCATTGTCTCTCTTTTTCTTCTGTATTCATAGTAATGTGTGTCTTGTCGTTGCTTTGTCGCCAGGTTGTCTGTTGCCTTCCGTTAGACTACAGGCTGTCCTCGTTAAATGTTCTCGAGATGTTTTGACCGACCTAAGTTACCCTAATATTGGAAATGTTTTGAGTTGTTTCTGGAATTAAAACTATTTTTTGTTTAAACTTCATCTTGGGTTAGGGTCGACACCGACCCATTTTGGGTTTTACATCTATGAAAAAAACTACATAGGGACACTGGCCTTACATGGGCCAAACATGGCCATCAAACAGATTTACGACCAATAAATCTTTACACTGATTTATTGGACCCATATTTACTTGGTTGAGTCACAAAAAGCAATTACGTCTCATGAAGGTAAATGACTCAAAGCTTACTTCGTAGACCCAAATTTATTATAGCCCATTACCACTCTTCTAGATGTCGATGACCAAGGCTTTCTACAGTCAATAGGACTGGAGACAACCTGAACCATTGGGCAATGTGGGAATGTAGCTTTTAAAGGACAGATAAAAATGGCTTCTGTTTTTTTCCAGGCTTTGAAAAACTCTGAAAACATGGTTCTTTAGTGTTCTTCATTTAATACTAATTGACCAAAAAGAACTTTGGTTGAATTTTGGCCACAAAAGGGTCAAAGCCACTGAAAATCTAACCCAAGCCAAGAGAGTTACTCGAACATGTAGAGAATTTTCTGATCACATCAAAACCACCCAGGGCTTAAACCAGGACAAACACTGAGCTGATCTGACATTATTGCCTGGATTTGAGCTTCTGTTGTGACTCCAGCGTACATAGGTTTCCCTGAAGGCTTTGTTTAGATGTTCTAGGTATATCAGTAATGGAGCTCTTTTGGAAATGTCAACATGTGTAGCATGTTTGTTAATTCCTTGCCGTGGCATGAATCGGTATTTCCTGACAAACTGCATGTCTAGTTTGGGAAACTGGAAATGTCAAATACAAGTGGGATAAATATTTCACCATCCACCCACTACAGCTGAATAATAAGTTTATTTTATTATTGATGTAGAAGAAGAAGATGACATGACTTCCTTTCTAGTCTACCTCTGGGATTCCAGGAGTTTTTTTCCACCAGATGCTTCTTCCTCTTGCACTTCTGAATCTAACAGAGGCTTTACTCTGAATAATGTTTCTCATCCAAGGAATAGTATAGAGGGGAAAAAAGTAAAAATCCCCCAAAATGAAATTATCTTAAAACAAAGAACCCTAGTTACGCTTGTGATTAAAAATTTTGTTGCCAGAAAATGTATCGATTTCCACACCTACTGAAGAACCATTGCCTTGGTGTTACAGTTTTGGGTTAGGAAGACTTGAACAGACCTGAACAGAGGCAAGATGGAAGCTTGAAAAGAGGGCTAGTTCATTTTCTGGTTTGATTACTAGAAGGCTCTAGTTGCAGTACAGAGTCGTCAAGAGGTAATCCAATAGGCAACAATCCAAAAAAGATTCACACAAGAACAGAATCCCACTAGAAGTCTGGTGAAAGACTGGTACTCCAATTACAAAACGCTCAAACATTACAAAATTAAAATGTGGTTGAAGGTTAGCCATAAAGTATCACAGGTAGGAAGGCAGATTGGCAGTGGCTGATGAGTTGGTCCAGGTCTTTAAAGAGCTACTAATCAGAGGTCATAGGTAAGCTGCATAAATCCAAACAGAGCTGGAGGAAGACACACTTGATAACTGACCGGCCACAACCGACGCTGCACAATCAGATAAATATCCAGGTGCAGACTCCAATGTCTCTAGAGACAGAAAGATGCAAACGTTTTATATGTTTTCGTGCATTTGACTCCTGCCTAGAATCCAGATCTATTTTATCAAAGAGGCATCACACAAATTACCTGAATTTGTGTGATTCAGAAGACATTCCTGCTGGTGACGCCGCCGTGATTGTGTTTTTACTCATTAAAACTTTAGCTGGGCTAGCAGAAACAGCTGCTAGTACATTTATTATCTTTGTAGTACCTGCTGGCTTCTGTCCCTCTGTTCTCAGTCCTCAATTGGCTCATTTTTATAAATTTATGTCATGTCTTTGATGTTTGGCTGCCTGTCTCTGTGTTATACTTCCAACATTCAAAAATCCCCACCGTGTGCATCGCAGATGAAGGAAACTGCAGAAGCACAGTCAAGTAAAGAGTTTTTTCTAGCATGTAAAAGAAGGCTGCCATGTTCCCTGCAGCCGCCAACTGACTAACCAGCTATTTCTCTTAAATTCAGGCTTAGTTACAAAGTTAGGAACAGGTAACAGGTAAAAAACATTTTTTCATCATTGGTTCCATGCATTGGCAACATTTTACAGACTATTGAAGCCTCAGATTTACAACTTATGAACAACATCCAATTTTTAAAACAAAATATGACAAGGTATTCCTGTATCTTTAAGCCTATTTAAATGTAATACATTTTCATGTCAGACATTTAGCTAAAAATGACTCCTTGAAGCAGGCAGGTGACCTTTACATGAAATGAGAGGGAAAAAAGGTGCAAACATTGGAAAATGAGGCATATATAAAAATCTGCATTAGAAAAAAGTCGCTGGTTAGGTACCACACTGGTCTGACAGCGTTCACCTTTTTAAGAATTGTTGGCAGCCAAAGTGTCAGGGGTGGGAAAAGTCCTTTACATACTGCATGTGTGATCAGACTAGTCTAGTCTGCTTCAGTATACTGTATTTCTCATTGAATCTGGTTGGTGCAGAAGGTGACAGAACAAAACTCATGTTCTGGCCTTTTTACACTGATTTTTAGTTCAGTTTTTTTTTTTTTTTTTTTTAACTATGAAAGGAAAAGGTTTTCTTCTGTTTATCACAGCTTTGTCCGCTCAAAAGCCGTTCAAGATCCAGTTAAAGTAAAAAAAGTAAAAAGTAAAAAAAAAAGTCTTCAAATCAGTTTTCAATCAGTACATTTTGTTGGCAATAATCGAACAGTAACATTCTGACACTGTTTCTGTTTCAGTTTTCTTCCAAATGATAGAACAATTTAGTCCAGGGGTGGGCAAACTTTTTGGTTTGCGGGCCACATTGAGTTTTAACATTTGATAGAGTGGCCGGGACAGGAGCGCTTTGGTAACCACAAAATTAGACTGATAGAATAGCTGTCATGATGTGGAGCTGAGGCCAAAAAATATACCCTTGACTCAACAGACAGGCTCAGATGAAAAAATCACAAGCAAATTTATTAGATTGATAAAAGTCCAAATAAAGAAGACAAATACGGATAAACTAGGAAGGTTCTGACTTAGGAGCTGGAG
Organism: Neostethus bicornis; assembly: GCA_902685375.1. Classification (NCBI taxonomy): domain Eukaryota; kingdom Metazoa; phylum Chordata; class Actinopteri; order Atheriniformes; family Phallostethidae; genus Neostethus; species Neostethus bicornis. The sequence continues at coordinate 2,513,937 of CACRXE010000076.1, read as the reverse complement.
CCGAAAACTGGATAACAGGTCAAGCATGATAAACAAACGATCTGGCGAAGAGTGTGTCAAAAACTGATCCATTTATACTCCAGCAGATGAGTAGATTAGTTTCAGGTGTGACTTGTGCACATACACAGACAAGAGGGTGGGGGGAAACAAGACACAGAGGGGGAACAGACAACTCTCCTGACAATAGCACGCTAGATTTTAAACAAGAGCGTTAAATTTCAAATCTAGCGGCTAAGTCTGAAATTTATTGCCATAGCGCTCAAAAACGGGTATTTAGCGGCACCAGATCTGAAATCTATGAGCTTGATGTAACATTTTGCTTGTTTTAACATCTGACACATTTGTTTACGTGCGTGTATTGGGCTCGTTGGCTTTCCATATCTGTGCACAGTTTTTTTTTGACAGCGTGCGCATCACAGAGACACATGGGAGCAGTGTTGTTGTATTCTCAACAAAGCTAAAAATATCTAGAGTGTGCCACCTAGTGAGGAAACATTGGAATTGTAGGAGAAATAAAACATTAACAAGGTTTATTTTTTCAATTTTTTCAAGTTTGTCGGCCCGAATTAAAACATCTAATGGGCCGCAAGTTGCCCGCGGGCCATCGTTTGTCCATGCCTGGTTTAGTCATTTGATTGCTCTCACCTCTCACAATTTACAATATTTAGTCACTTAAATGTCTTTAACTTTATAAAACAATCTATGTGTCCTACTTACAGTTTCCAAGACCTTTCTGTTAACTTTGTGTGTGTATTCTCATTACATCATTTTGTGGAAGTCATGATTTTAAAACTTGACATTGACTAAAAGAAAATGGCACAAATGCAGACAGTAGCATCTATAAAACATCCACCATTATATGTTAAGCCGAGACACAAATACTGTACCCTCAACTCAACATTGAGAGCAATGATGTGTCAATGATGTGACAGCCCAAATCTCTGTCTCATTCTCATTTCATAGATATTTTGCCAATGGCTTCTTCTTGTCGTTGGACCAACAGCTTCTGATGAATTGCAGATTATTACAATGCTCCAGGTAGAGTGCAAAAGGACGTTGTTGTGATGTGGAAGGAGGAGGACCCAAATGCAGGAATTTAAACAAGGTTTATTAAACCAAGGATCAGCAAAGCTGTAATCAAAGAAGAAGGATCAAAATGGTTATCAAAGAGTCAATCTCAGTTTCAAAGGAAATCTGCTGGGTCGGGAGTCAGCCAGGGCTGGAAGGCATGAAGACCCGACGAGGAATGCTGGAGAGGCTGCCTTTAAATAGGCAGCAGGGAGATTAGCTGCAGGTGATCCAATCAGGTGCAGGTGGTCCAATCAGCCAGAATTGGGGGAAAGGTGAGATGGTCCCTTGCTCCCTCTGGTGGTGGTTGAGGGGACTACAACAGATGTATTGTGTAATGCAGGATGGGCGAACACGGTGACTCCCTTTACATGCCCTCTGCCCTCTTTTGCCAACAATAAATGAATTAAACAAAAAACTGAAGTCATGGTACATCAATGCACAATGACAAAAGACACTGCAAAGCATTTAAGAACACCACCATACCATAAACCATCTAAACGCACCATTCACTATCTGAACACAGCATAGAGCGCAGAAATTTACAACAAACCCCCTGAAAACACAAAAAAGTGCCTGAACACACATCCTGCCAAGTACAGTCAAGGTGTCACAACTTTTCCATTTAGTTCACAAAACAAAGAACTAAAACAATCATTCTTGTTGGTGAAACGGAAGCATGCACCTCTGATACTGGCCACCGTGCTACAGCCGACCAATCTGGACAGGCTTTTCAAAGACCTGATGTAACCAAGAGAAATTGTCTTTGTCCAATCATCCGACAGGATCTCCTTCATCATGAGCAGGCGGAGGACTTCCTCATCACAGCCATGTGAGACAAATGTGAGGAGACGACAGAGAAAAGATTACAGAAAAAATGAGATGAGAAGAAAGGCTGAAAAATGACATTTGAAGACAATGATGCAAGAGCAGGTTAAAAGTGTGAGGCAGAAGGTGAGGAGGAAGGACAGGAATAAAGGAGATGGATGGCAAAACTAGAGCCGGATGACGAAGAAGACAAACTTTGTTTAGATTCGTTATCAGACAATTTGCAACATGGTTTAAAAACTTCAAATATGATTAAGGAAGTTTGGATGAAAACAGATGTTTACACTGTGCCAGAAGACACGAGTTTCTACAAGTGCCTTTCAGACTAAAGTAGGAATAAAAACAGGGATACAAAGAGGCCCAAAGAGAGACAGTAATGGGATGGGAAGAAAGCTTGTTTAGGGGTGGAACCAAGATGGAAAGTGAACCAGATTGGAAAATGGATTTGGACCTCCCTTTACGAGGAACAACACAAAATAAAGTGTGGGAAAAAACCCAAGGCATTGTCTTAATTGAATACAGGTTATAAAAACATTCCTCTGATGTAGTTATTACAAAACAATTTCGATTACAACTAAATTAAACAATTACAATCAACCAAAAAAAAAAAAAAAACACCTTCAAATCAGAAAATGATGAGTCATTCTGATTCTTTTCTTCAGTGTAAAATTGTCATTCACAGAGACCCAGTGTACTTCTGCAGAGTTATGAGGTTGTCGGGAATATCTTGTTCCTGTCTCCTGGAAGCCAAATTTATGAAGGTAACATCATTAGAGAAGCAGCAGGCTCATTGCAGCTTCGTAGGAAACATAATAATAGAAGTTTAACCGAGACAAGATCAGTAGCCGGGGTTAAATCATTCTGTAGGGACACATTGGGAGACGCTAAGCGATGCTCGGTGAGCGGAAAGGACAGGAGGACAGAGGTTCTGATCAGACAGTCTGAGCTGGGGAAACATTTACATTAATTAGTTTTACTGAGAAGAGTTTGCTGTCACATCAGCAGAGAGCACGGGGACATGGGCAGTCAGCCTCTGTCTCTCCAACATCAATAACCATGGCAACCAAACATGCATTTACATCAAAGATTGGGAGAAAATGGCCGAGCTAAAATTACCAGTCCCCAGATCGCCATGCCAACGTGTTTTAGAGAAAAATCTGGATAGAAAGCAACTGATTATGACAGGAGATTTATGGGCCTACGGATGGACTCTGCAGTCAATTGTAGTCATTTTCATTATTGCAGTTTATCTTTTTTTTTCTACTCTGTTTTGTGCTCTTCTCAGTAGCCAACCTCTCTTTTAGAATTGAACCTTTGAGTCTACTTCAAACAGCTCTAGCTTGTGGATATAAAATTGATGAATAGCTTATTAGCCAAACATCATAGCTAATGGCCTTCATGTGTGATCTTTACTGCTGAATGGTTCAGAAACACCAAACTATTTATTGTTCTCTGCAGAGACCACAAGTTTATGAAGTTCCGTCTAGCCAGCATGCACACGCCCACCAAATGCTCTGAATGCGGGACGGGTATATTTGCCATTAAACCTTCCTCCAAGGACACGCCGGCTGGCACTTTTACAGCTCAATATGTACCAGTCGCTCAAGTATAGGTGTGCAGCAGGCCTGCCATTTCTGTTGATGAACACTGATATACACCCTGAGATAATCGCTGTGTACGGTGGCTGGAGTGCCGAGGAGAAACTGTGACTCAGCTGATGTTCGACTGGCTGAACTGATCATTTAACAAGTAGCTGAGGGAAATTTTAAATCTAACAAATGAGCTTTTTCTATCGCCATTTGATTAATTTTAGCCACACTAATAGGCATCTAGACAAATCCCTCCATCTTATCGAGGGTTTTCAGGTACAGCTGGTCGCACTTACATGCATGTACACACCCATGGGACCGCCCACTCGTTTTCTCTCCACACATACTTTGGCTAATCTTTCATCTGCCCACCTAATTATACTCGTCTGGGTTAATGCAGATGAATGGAGCCAAACTGTTGTCTGAAAACAAACAATAGAGTCAACGCCATGCACATTTGTTTACTCAGTAAAAATGTAGCCATTAGAGCAAGATGATCCTTCATGAAATTATTAAATGGATATTAAATGGGCCTCTGTGGCAGCCATTAAATCTTCAGGCCCTGATGATTCCTTATTGATCTTTAGTAGTTTTGCAGCATCTACTTTGTTTTTCTGTGATAGAACGTTTCCCTGTGGACAAAATGCTTTCATGTGGCCATGACAGATTTTCAGCACTGCAGTTTTACCAGCAATTAAATTACTATCCCTCTACTCCAAGTTCTTGATCTTTAATCATCTGATTTTGCAAGCTTTATTCAAGTCTAAACCTACCTGTTCAATTGATGATTGTGCCGCTTAAAGGGGATCACCCTTTGACATAAAAGGGAGTTCTGACTTAAGCAATAATGACACAATGTGAGATGGTACATCAGGACTTCGTATACCATTATTTCCTAAGACAAAACCTTATTTACCAAAACTCCCTATGCTAGTACGTGGTAAACTATACATAGCACTGAAAATCTCATGTCAATAGTTCTTATTCCAGTGTTCCTTAACCCTTCAGTTAATAAATCTTATGGTTCATTCTAAGGTCAGTTGGACATATATACCTATATACGTATATTATATACGTATTTTATACGTATATAATATACTTTTCATCTTTTTTTTTTAAATAATGTACACATCTAAAAGATGTTCCGGTCAAACAACCACAGAGGCAGATGGTTACTTCTGTGAAGTCCATTGACTTGCTTCAGGATGAAGCTCATCTGCTGATTTCTTCAAATGTAGAACAAGATAGGCAGATATTTGATTGTCTGTTCAAAGTGCACGGGCTGTCCATCCTAAGCTCTTTCTTTCATGTGGATTGTTGTGGAATTTCCAAAATACCATACTCCAGGTGAGAGATTTCGTCATTTTATTCTTTGCAATGAGAGTTTTTTCACCATTGTTGGCATAGAACAAAATTTGATCCACCAAAAGAAGACTTGGATTTTTATACCCAACCCCGGCTTAACATACAGATAACGCTAGCTAAACACATTCAAATCAAAAGACTGACCCACTCTTGAAGGTACAAAGACAACATGATCCACAAACAGACTAAAATCTGTTCCCAACTGGTTGAAGCAAAGAAGACATGCCCAAGTGTATAAAAGAAACATGAAAAAAGATGGATCAATCCTAGCTTGGCAAGAATCTGATCCATTGTCCCAGTTTTGGAGCTCTGTGTGTGTAAATTTTCTTCTAGGTTCCACAAGATTCCTTGTTTTTCCTACTACCTGTTTTTTTATCCTAACAAAAATGGAGGCCGGCACCCATCTCTTCCTTCACCTGACCCCTATGGCCCCTCCAGCAGGTGGTGAGCCCACTGAAAGGGCAGCCCATGTCCCCTGTTCAGGCTGAGCCCAGCCGGGCCCCATTGGTAAAAGCCCGGCCACCAGGCGTCCACTCTCGTGCCCCACCCTCGGGCCTGGCTCAAAGGGAAGGCACCAGTGACCCGCTTCCATTCAAGGGCAACCTCTCCATGCTTGAAATCTTCAGAGGGGTGTTTGAGCAGCGCTTTGTCTGGCCCCTTATCTAGGATCTTTTTGCCTTGGGTGAGCCTAACATGGCCATAGCTCCTCGGATCATTTGGGGCACGCAAACCCCTCCGCCATGATAAGGTGGCGGCCAAAGCCACCTTATGCAGCTGGGGTGAGAGAAGCGTGGGCTTCCCGTCTTAGGCTGTTGCCCCGCGACCCGGCCCCGGATAAGCGGAATACGACGGAACGGGACAAAAAAGGAGGGTCCAAAGACAAGAATGTTCAGAGTTTGATTAATAAGTTTAAGAATTAGCTATAGTTAAAAAATAGCTTTTGTTCATCTTAAAACTGATCTTTGTGTTTTGTTCCAGGTATCATTATTTACTGTGTGAAGCCAGGTGAGACAGTTATGGTGTGATATTGGGTATGCAAGCAAAATTTAATTGAATTTAGATACAAAGCAGTTGTTTGTGTGCCGTCTTTTGGAGTTGACCCAATATCGATAGGTCACATTCTAATAACTTCGGTAGCAGTAGAATTTGGCATCAAATCTTACTCTTCCTATACTTGTTTTGGCACCATTTCTTATCTCGCCCCATAGTAGATCTGCATTTATCTGTTCTTCAAATGGTAAGTGTCTCATATTTGTTCACAGATCCTCTGAAAGATGTTATATCAGAACGTCTATTTCAATATTTTTTTTAGTTGATCTGGTTTCAATTGTTTCAAGGCTTTTTCCCATTTTCTCTGCTTGAAGAGCACACACAAGTTGATCTCTCAATAAGGCTTTCAAATAACACTGATACTGGTAACACTTCTCATATCAGATTTTCATTCCTGTCAGGGGTTCTCCAAATCTCATCCACTCTTTCCCAACAACTTTGGGGCCTCATACTTTCCATTTCTGTTACCTTGAGGAGTTAAACCTGGTTATGCCTGGTTGTCACTTAACTTAATGTTTTGGTGTTTAACCATTTGTTTCTCCACAGAAATTGATGAAAGGCAACATTGATGTGAAACTTCAAAGCAATCAGCTAGACCGAGCAGGTGAAAACCATCAAGGGATCAATAAGTCAAAATTTGTTCACTGGGCAAAGGAAACAGCTCCATTAGCTTCATTCTTTGTCCTTAGTTAAAGAAGAAATTACAACCAAGATGTCAAAGTTTTACTAAAGAGAGAAATACTTGGAAAGTTTTCTTCTTGAATGACACTCATAATCTAAACTGGTCCTTAAATCAGTTTGAGATGTTTGGCAGACTTTCTGCCGGCTAATGATGCAAGTTGATGCAGGTTTGTGTCCATGCGAGGCAAACACAATCTGGCAGACAAACAGCTGATGGTGGTACGCTAAAACTAATGATGCTTTATCGCGGCACTGCTTAATCAGCTCCGCTTCTCAAAGTAAACCGAACATGGAACAAATAGGAGAGCGTTTCTGTGCAGCCCATCAATCTCAGTAAAAATTCAAAATTGGCAAAAATAAAAAAGAAGATAAATGAAACTGAGGTGAGTGAAAAATAAAAAGTGAAGCAAAAATATGAAGAGTAACCTCATTTTTAATTGTAAGTCCTCCCGGTAGAATTGAAATGGAGTTGGTAATGCATAGCCAGCAGTTACCTGCTGTCCCAGTTTATACCAGTTAGATTATATACACTCTCTCCTGAGAGCTATAACTTGAGAGAATGATTAGAAGATGAGAAAAGGTTGGGTCTCTGTTGATCTGTGTGGCATTATTACAAAGTTTTCTCATGAAAAGTTGGCTTCCTTCCGCTGAATAGCCCTTATGTTGTTGTATCTAATAAAACAATTAGAGTATCTCATTCCAACCTCATAATTTGAGAACTGAAGCAGTACAGCAAATGGGATTTCACCATGGAGATTGGGAATAGGAGCTAAAAAAAATTGAATGCCATAAATAAAACAAAACAAAATAGCAGTGATCTATTTATTTAAGTACATTTCTGAATGTTGGAAACATTAGCTGTTTTCCAGGTATGAAAACATATTAATTCATGTCACCAGATGATTTAATTCTTTTTGTTAGTCCACACTATTGTACTGTTGAAAGTGGTTGCAGTTTGATTGGATCTCCTCAAATTTGATTTAAACTCTTTTTTTTCTTTATTTTTCACACTTTATACACCTCATTTTGGTCCCCAAAAATGTAACACTGGAATATCAATGTCCATTTCACAACATTGCCATTTTATTTTCCCCCACTAGATGACCAGCTCAAAGGAAACTGGGCATTACCAAAACGTTCACAATCATGTTAATTTTAAAGTCTCCTGAAGTGTTTTGGCATTGCCTGATTCCGACCTTGATTATTGATGGAGAAACTCGCTCTTTTCTTAAAGAAGAAAGAAATACTTTCTTAAATTTTGATTTACAGCTTTAGCCTCATTTATTAGACTTGCTTGTGCCATAATTTTTGTGTACGCCAACCTCCATGAAAATTGAATGATTTATATAAATGTAATCGAGTTGACTATTGTGTAACTCTGAACAAAGCCAGGACCTGGTGTACGCAAATTATAAGAGTAGGGAAGAAAAGACATTTATTGATAGAACTGAAAGTGACCTAAGGACAGTAAAATGAAGCATTTGAACCATTGAGGAAACAATTAGAAATCACACATACATACCAGTCACTGTAGAACTATTCATAAGAAAATTAGACCACATTATAAAAAAGTTTGGCTATTAATATAAATGCACATTGAACGTGCATTTTGCATGTAAATGCACACTCATCTTATAATATTAAAACATCAAGCTTGAAAATACTTGAAAATACTTGAAAATGGATTTCTGGAGTGCGGCTACTTTTTAGGTCTCACTGGGTCTCTAGGATACATTTGCGTCATGATATTTGCTTGATCCATATTTGGAGTTCTACCAGCGTTGTTGTAGTGAGATTGAAATTAAGTTGGTAGAAATGTGAAGCAGTTTTTATCAATAAAGGTTCGATTGTGTAAAGGTTTGTATGAGTCCGAAGTATGCCGGCCAAAAGTAAGGTGCATAAGCTCGGCAAAAACATTTGCTCAGTTTGGGATTTACACAAATCTTTATACAGTAAAGAGCCTCCAGACATTTCGGCTTTTGCCTGAGCCAAGAAAAGCTCCAGGAACTTACTGACAAGGTTTAACACAGATAACAAATTCTTTAAAAACTAATAAATATTTTGTTGGGGTGCTTAAAGCCATCATAAAAACTCTGAAACCATCAGATAGTTGTCTCCGGAAAATAAAGTCTATCTGGATGACTGTTCAGATGAGAAGTAGCCACGTCACTGTTTGATCCAATGTTGAGCACAAAATGCACAAATAGTTTGAAAGAAGGCAATGGTCTCACAAAAATATAGACACGGGAACATCAGGTATGGGAAAATTAAGAGAAATTTTACACACAAAAAAGAACTATGCATATCCATCATTTGGAAGGGAATCAGCATCACCAAATCCAAGCCAATGGTCCAGGGTTGTAAAAAAAGTTCTCTTAAGGACTTTAAATCCATTGTCCAGTGGAAAAGTGGATCATTTGCTTCAACTGAACTCTCTATTCGCACATTCAGGACACTTTCTCTGAAATGTACCAAACAGACCTGAAAATGATACGTCCAAGTCTGACTTCTGATGTAACTTTATAGCCATAAAGCGTCATTCAAACTATAGAACACGGCCCTTTTTCTTTTAAAGTCTTTTTGGAAACCAGATGATATGCATCCCGAGATGCACTTTTGTGCCGCAGTAAATGTTTAATATGTGGAAAAGGAGAGAGCTTGAATAATATGGAATTCATTACCAGTCAGATAAGGTAATACTCTTTTTTCTGCAGTTAGCTGGAAAATTTCAGGTCCTCTTTAGCTGTTATTATTCAGCTTCTTGTTAAATATTCAGCAATTATTAACCTGAAATGAGTGTGAGTCAACAGGGGAGGTCGGAGGCCTCGGGGGTCTTCTGCTTGTTAAATAACAGTGAAAACAGTCGATCCTGATTATTTTTATGGTCTCTTTGTTGCTGTTTTTCCTGAGAGCCCATCTGGGTTCAAACAGCCGAGGAATCTTTATTCAACAGCGGGGGAACTTGAGTATGAAATGCATGAGAGAAAAATTTGCTCAGATATTCAAATTCCCATGTGCGCTTCGACCTTTAAACATTCCACATAGTTTCACCAGAATTTTAAGGGAGCAAAACTAATCACTATTTACAAAATTCTATGAAAGCCAATGTGCTCTCCTGATGTCATATTGTTGATTTGTGATGCCCTTCATCAAGGCCTCTTTTAAGCATAATTAGAGCTACTTTCATAAATAGCTATATCCTGAATGTATCAGCATGCCATCAACTAATGGGAAAATTTGTAATTTTAGCCTAGAGTGCTAAACGAGCTTTATAATTAGATATCTAAACAAAAACCTTCAGTAAACCATTCATTATTACTGCACTGCAACCAGAAATAAAAAAAATAAAACATAAATATGTGAATAATTGAATCCACACAATTCATTAAAAAATTGTTGTTGAAGTAAATTTACATACTGAATGCAACAAATACATTTATTTAATAACAATAGTACAAAGAATTATGCAGAAAATTTCAGGTCGAGCTCTGAATGTAAATCTTGAGGTTGCTTAAAAAAGCTGATGATCCGAAACAAATAAGGTGGTGGGCTGCATGTGGCGCAGTGGTTTGTGGCTTCACAGCAAGGAGATCGGAGTTCAAATGCCGGGTAGGGATGAGGCTTGGAACAATAGCTTTTCTGTGTAGAGTATCTATGTTCTCCCCAGGTATGCTTGGATTTCCGCCCGGTACTCTAGTTTCCTCAGTTACAGGGAGAAGAGATAAAGAAGGTGGAAGATTTTAAGTACTTAGGATCAACAGTTCAGAGCAATAGAGAGTGTGGAAAAGAGGTGAAGAAGCGTGTGCAGGAAGGCTGGAACGGGTGGAGAAAAGTATCAGGTGTGATGTGTGACAAAAGTGTTTCAGCCAAAATGAAAGGGAAAGTGTACAAAACCGTGGTGAGATCGGCCATGCTGTTTGGTCTAGAAACAGTAACATTGGGAAAAAGACAGGAAACAGAGATGGAGGTAGCAGAGATGAAGATGCTGAGGATCTCTCTGGGAGTGACCGGGATGGATTATAAATGAGTACATCAGGGGAACAGCACATGTTAGAGGTTTTGGGACTAAAGTCCGAGAGGCCAGACTGAGATGGTTAGGACATGTGCAGAGGAGAGAGAGAGTACATCGGAAGAAGGATGCTGGATTTGGATACACCAGGAAAGAGGACAAGAGGAAGGCCAAAAAGGGGGTCCCTGGACGCAGTGAAGGAAGACATGAAGATAGTTGGTGTGACCAAAGAGGATGCAGCAGATATGGTTAGATGGAAGAAACTGACTTGCTGTGGCAGCCCCTGAAGGGAAATGCCGAAAGAAGAAGAACTCTAGTTTCCTGCCACCCTCCAAAAACATGCATGTCAAGTTGATTGGCCACTACGAAATTGTGCCTCAGAATGAGTGAGTGTGACAGACTTGCAACCTGTTCAGGGTGTACCCTCCCTCTTGCCTTGAGTCAGCCAGGATAGGCTCCGGCACCCCCCACAACCCTGTCAGGAATAAGCAGTTCAGAAGATGAATGAATGAATAAATAAGATGGTTTTAAAATTGATTACAGTTGGCTTTAATCATTAAAAACATTAAAAATATTAAACTAATTTAATGGATTTTTTTTGTATATTTCAGAGACTAAAAAATCTTAAAGTTAGTTATGCTGTAATATTTAATTTGTTTAATTTTTTGTGTTCATTTATATTCATTTAATCTGTTAATGAAACCAAATCATTATAGATTAATTGTGAATGAAGCTTGTAAAAAAAATAAAAGTTTTGTTTTACTATAGAAATCATTTCAAATTTGCTGCACAAAAAAGAAAAAAAAAAAACAACATGTATTGATTTTTAATTTGGGTGGTTGATCAGAACACATATTTTACTCTTAATTTTCACACTTCACTTTAAAACCAAAATTAATTTTATTTATTAAATTATTTTTTTAATTAATTTATGCTTTTTCTTTCTTCATCTCTGCATATGAATGTTGCATTGAAGATTATTTTTGCATCCTCTAATATTTTCATTTATAAATATTTGATCATTTTAACCAGCTCTCTGCATTTCATTCCGTCTTGCTGTGGGGGGTTTAGTAGTAAGACTGATTGATTGTGACCTAACTGAACTGTGTAATAGAGTGGTTTATAAAGACTGTATTTTGATGTGCTCTCGGCGTCTTCTATGAGATTAGTGTCCTAAGGTTTAATTAGTGAGACCTAATTATGGCTGAGATTCTAGAGCTGGTTGGTAACTCAATCTTAAGTTTAATTGTTTCTCGCTAAGCAAGAGAAAGTTTGCTGAACGCTGCAAAATTTTTCCATTAATATCCTTCTTAAAGGTTGTCACCAGACTGATCTCAGAGCCCTGGTGGGAGGTCTGAGCGAGTAAGACCTAAAACATTTTATTTACTTCTCCTTTAGATCTTGGATATGTTTCATTGAATTGAATTGAACTGAAGATATTTTATTCATCCCTGAAAGGAAATTTGTATGCTGCAGTGCAGTCATACAACAACATTTTTTTTTTAGCTGTTGTAAGTGAAAGTTTAAAGGTTTGAAAGTAAAAGGTTGAATATTTTGACGGAGGACGGCAGAAATGATTTTCTGTACCGTTCCTTTGAGCAAAAGGGTTGCAGGAGTCTGTTGCTGAAGCTGCTTTTCAGATGGTCCACAGATTCATGGAGGGTGTGGGAGGGATTTAGCGTAATTGATTACAGTTTTCTGTCCCTTGCCACCTCCTTCACTCAGGCAAGGGGTGAGCCAACAACACGTCCAGCTTTTTTTTTCCAGCTTGTTCAGTCTGTTAGCATTCTTTGTTTTTATACCAGCTCCCCAGGCGGCCACAGCAAAGAATAGGACACTCTCCATGATGGCATGATGGCATCTTGTTGCAGACGTTGAAGGACCTGAGCTTTCTGAGGTAGTACAGTCTACTCAGGCCCTTTTTGTAAATCATGTCTGTGTTGGAGGGCCAGTCCAGTTTACTGTTGATGAAAACACCCAAGAATCTGTATGACGGGACCATCTCCACATCCACCACCATCTCTGTTGTTTTGGCCACGTTCAGCTACAGATTATTTCAAATGACAATGTCCGAAATAAAACTTGTATTGCTACTAAATTCTATTTTTCGGTAAATATTAGAGCATAATCCCAAGTTCAGGGTGTCTTTGTCTCCTTCCTAAAGCCTCCCAGATGTGTTGATAACTCAGGAATGTGGAGTTCCTTCATCAGTACTCAAAGGATAATTGGTCATCCATGCACTGATTTTTTTTAGATCTGTCGGTCCATTTAGTATAGCTCATTCAACCATTCAGCTATTTAAGTGGCATGAGACTGGTCGTTAAAGATCAGTTTTGCAACAAAAGTTGATTTTAAACTTTGTTTCTCATGCATAATGTTTAATTTTTTTTTTCAAGTCATGCAATCTTTATATTAGTACTGTAAGTAAATCCTGGTGTCACTGAGTTGGTCTACATGATCTACTTTGCTGATGCTAGAATATGGTTGTGCAAAGAACAAAAGGTCTGACCATGAACAACCTAGGTTTCGAATAGTATCTGTAGAATGTACAAGAGGTCCCAAAATAAACAAATATGCATGAATGAAATAGAAAACCACTTGGAGTATTTTTTGAAGTGGGAATAATGTTCAAAATTAGTAGAAACCTCTATGATGTTAATTTTGTTCGAAACCGCCCTTCAGACTTCAAACTACATCTTCAGATTGTTTGAATAACTTTCTGGGTAAAGTCTTTTGGGATTCTCAAAGTATCTTTTTTTTTTTTCTTTCCAATTCCCACACAACTACACACTGCTTCAGTAACGTTGGAGTTCTGTGAAGAATCTGTTTCTTCATCAGGTCTGTTTAACTCCACGTTCTGAAAAGCATCTGTAACTCAGTCTAATCCACTGAGATCCAGATCTGGGGGAAAATGAGTTTCTCTTCTCAAAGTCAAAATTCTCCAAGAAATCTCAACAATATAATGAGACATCTAGGTTCATCTTCACTGTTGGATATTTAAAATATAAGATGCAAGGCTGGGTGTAAAAGAGGATGTGGCGATAATTAGATCAACAATGTGACAAAAATCTGTAAAGTATGAATAATAACCCAGCAATGTGAAAATATAAGCAGAAATATTTCTGCCAACATTAATATTATGGGTGAAAACAGAATTTAAACTCCTCCTGCTTCTGTTTTCTGTCAGAAGCAATAAGCCAACGTGTGACACTAATAAACCCTCCTCCAGTGATTGAATATCCCAACTGGCACATGTACACGAGCAGCCAGAAGGAAATTAGCTAAAAGCAAGATTTTACTGTGTTAGAGATGCTGAGTCAGCTTTTCTCCCGGCGTTCAGCTGGAGACGAGTCATCGGGGAAAGAACTGAAGTAGCTTCTTTAATGTGGCGAGACAATCTAGGTCCATCTCACACCCTCCCTGACTTTTATATAAAACCAAAAGCTCAAAGCTTTTGTCTTTTTCTTCTTCAGATAATCTGCAGAATTCTTTTCATTGCATTCCAAAAATATCCATCTTTTTATTTTAAAAAGCTAACGTCCTTTTTTATTTAGGCCATACAATGTGTCCATGAAGGGGTTTTGTACAGCTCCTGACATGTTTTAAACATCCGAGGTTTTTTTTTGTTTTTTTTTTTAATGAAAATTAATGTAGCACGCATCAATAAAGTTGAAAAATATTTCAGAGTTCCATAGGAGTTTAGCGGTTTTTTTACCTCCGCCAAGGAGATTATGAGACGGGTAGCGTGTCTGATTGTGTATGTGTAAATGGGACAACTCATAAAGTTTGGGTGGATTTTTATAAAATTTTCAGGATGCATTCATAATCGGAAGAAGAGGTGATTAAAATTCTGTGGGTGATTTGGGTTACCGTTCGGGTCCAAGATTGTTTTAAATCTTCTATTTAAAGTCTGAACTCGTCACGCACTGGCACTTTAAAAGGCGGAGCAGAGGACACAGAAACTCTGTTCTCTGTTGTAATTTTAAGATCTTTTAAGTTTCTATTGGTTCTGCTCAGACTGGCTGGTAGGAAAAAGGAGCGTCCTTTTCCTCTGATCTTGGTGGAGGTTTGAGCTCTACAATAGCTTTTTAAGTATTTTAATGTAACCGAATCAGAAGCAAACTTTGGTCAAAAACGCTCATGTTTTGTGGAAATAAGTTGTACAGGTCTGTTAAAGACACGTTTTTTTGGGGTTTTTTTTGTAAAAATAGACTCTGAGGTCTTAACTGAGGCTTCTTGAAAACTTATGAACTTGTATTAATCAGCTTTCTAGGGTCTAAACTGTGTCTCTGAATGAAAACGTTCTTGCCTGTGACTATGAAGTGTTACTGGTATAGCAAAATGGCAGCTTTAATAAAAAACTATGAATTTTGGATTTTTTTTTTTTTTGCTTTTCTCTTCATTGGTTAGTACAACGAGCCACCACCGTCTAACACTATCTTCTGTCTCCTCTTTTTTTGCTACAACTATCTTCATGTCCTCCTTCACCAAAATCATAAACCTCCTCTTCGGTCTTCTAGACTTCCAGCCTTGGAGTTCCAAGGGATCGCACTATCTTGTTACTTCTATCTTCTGGTTCTGATTTTTCTTTAACTTATTTTTTCTCGCTTTTTTATTTTAATAATAATCACAACCGAACTGAGCCTAACCATAACCCCAAACCTAAAGAAGACGAGAGAGGACATGCATCTTTGCATTGAAATAAGAAGAACATTACTGGATGGTAACTAGTTTGGGTAACATGAGAAATGATGCAATATGTAGTATCTTTAAACGCCAAGGTGACATTGTTATCCGACTTGATGTGTGGACCATTGTAATGTCTCCAACCTTGATTTGGATCTCCAGCTCGACACATAATAGTTTTCATTCTCTGAAACGGCTCTCAGCAGTCCCATTTTCAGCAGCAGCACAGCGACACTAAAGCAACAGCTGTGAGATATACGAGCCACTTCCAGGGCAAACAGACAAGGTGGCGACTTTGTGCCACGCAGCAGACATCATCATGGCTAGAGAGCCAACATGAATCTGCCAACTTGATGAGGAACAATGTAAACATGACGTGTTGAGGTGTTGCAATTATGACATGTGCAAATAAATCAAATCAGAAAGAAAGAAATGAGATACGAGATTTTCCCAGGTGTTTAACACTACCTTCTTCATTAGCCGAAAAATTATTGATGATGCACATTAACTTATACTTCTCTGTCTCTGCGTTGATTTTTTTTCCCACAGCATTATACATTACCTAATTCATTTTCCAGTGCGAGTAAGGTATGAGAAACACTGCCAGGGACGTCATGCCCAAATTATGCTCCTAATTACAGTCAACAAAAGATTAGCCTTCCCTGAGAACACCCGCACACTCTCTTGCTTCCCAATATCCTTCAAGCAATAAAAAAGGTTACTGAAAGCACATGATCTAGACCCCCAATGTGGCACACTCAACATCTCAACCGGTTTAAGACTCACTTTTTAACAATATACGCAGCATAGTAGAATGATGACAGAAAGCAACTTCTCACCTTTACAACTACTTTATTCTGTGCAGTATGAATGCAAGTTCCTCCTTCTAGCCCAGGCATGGGCGAAGTACGACCCGTGGGCCACATGTGGCCAGTTAAAAATTTAATCCGGCCTGCCAAACTTGAAAAATCTAATTAAATAAACCTTGTTAATGTTTTATTTATCCTGCAATTTTCTAGTTTCCTCACTAGATGGCGCACTCTAGATTTATTGGCTTTGTTGAGAAAACAACAACACTGCTCCCATTAAAATGTGTGTGTCTCTGTGATAGCACACTGCCAAAATAAACAGGGTGTACAGATATGAAAAGCTATAGGGCCTAATACACGTACATAAACAAGCATGTTAGATGTTAAAACAAGCTAAATGTTACATCAAGCGCTTAGATTTCAAACTTAGCACCGCTAAAGGCATGTTTTTAAGCGTTATTGCACTTGATTTCAGACCTAGAGCCGCTAGATTTGAAATTTAACGCTCTTGATGTAACATTTAGCACACTTGTTCATTGGCCTAATCTAGCGGTTACCAAAGCGTACCATCCATTTGCTCCTGTTCTGGCCCCCTGGTCAAATGTTAGAACTCAATGTGGCCCGCGATTCAAAAAGTTTGCCCACCCCTGTTCTAGCCTAAGATGTCTGATGACTTTTTTTTCACTTGCATCTTCAAATATGAAGATGTGACTGCCCCATACCCCATGATCAACACAGGTTCTCCCATTGCTAGGCCTTCCCAACTTCTTCCAGCTCTTTTGTGGACCCTTTGAAATTTTAGGTTATCACAGTACAACTGCGTAACGGCTTTTCTCTTCTCTTTGTCAATGACTTCATTGGATCTTCATTCATTATCATCATATCAGCATGTTTCTGGATGCCCTAGATCTTTTGGTGTTTCTGACAAATCTTTGTAGATGTTTTTAACAAGTTAAAAGTTTGTTGCATGGAGATTGTATCAAATGATTGTGAGATCAAGGGAAAAAAAAAGGATGAAACAATTCACATCAATAACATCATGTTAGTAAAATACTTTGGAAAATCTGAGTTTTAGCCTTAGGTTCCTCTGTGTTGAGAAGTTAGCCCATTTATGTCTCTGTATTAAAACTTAAATCAGTATGTTTTTATGTTTGTTTTATTCAGTTGATGGAAGTCCGTAATCAATCTCAAATCTTAAACTTCACTAGATGCTTTTCTGACGAGTACTCTCCATCAAACCCATGCATTTCCTTACATCTCCGAGGATCGCTCATGTTCTCTGCCTCCCTCTTTTCTGCTAACGGGACTCAACAGCTAAGAGAGTTGGAATTCATTACCATTAGCTGCCATTAGCTAATCAGATGTTTTCCATGTGGAAATGAGTTGAGAGAAATCTCTATTGTCATATATAGTGGATCTAAAATACCAAAGCTGCTTTTAACCCCATCACAAGTTCTATTGGGATCACTGAGCTGTGGAAATGTAAGTGCACATTTAAACCATTAATCATTCCCAATCAGTTAACTTAAGCTAATAGAGCTTAATGTGTGATGAAGTGAATCCTAATGGCTTAATCCCCCGAAGCCTTTGACTTATATTCACCGTAATAAGAGCTAATAATACAAGACATAAACAGAAATCATAGAGAAATTAAAATCCTGCTCAAACAAAAGAAATATTTATGAAAATGATGTAGACATTTGAGAGGTTTAATCATTTGGAAGAAACAAAAATGTCACGCTTTAAATTGTTTGTTTCGTATCAGTTTAATTTGAGCTAATGTCTGAATCTTTTCTTCTTCTTTCGGCATTTCCCTTAAGGGATCGCCACAGCAAGTCAGTTTCTTCCATCTACCCCTATCTGCTGCATCCTCATCAGTTACACCAAATATCTTCATGTCTTCCTTCACTGCGTCCATGTCTCACCATGGTTTTGTACACTTTCACTTTAGCTGAAAGTCTTCCATAACATATCACACCTGATACTTTTCTCCACCCGTTCCAGCCTGCCTGCACACGCTTCTTCACCTCTTTTCCACAGTCTCCATTGCTCTGGACTATTGATCTCAAGTACTTAAAATCTTCCACCTTCTTTAGCTCTTCTCCCTGTAACCTCACTTTTCCATTTGGATCCCTCTCATTCACACACATGTACTGTTTTACTCTGACTAATCTTCATTCCTCTTCTTTCTAGTGCAAACCTCCACCTCTCCAGCTTTTCCTCCACCTCTTCCCTCCTCTCACAACAGATCACAACATCATCTATGAACATCATTGTGAGCAAGGACATCAGACAACCTGACGACAAGTGAAAGACAAGACACATATTAAATACAGAAGGAGGGAGAGACAATAAGACACACATGAGACACATTAGGAAGGGACACCTAATCATCGGAATGAATGGAGAACATGAAAAGAAGTCGAGACACCTACAACAAAAGGGAGGTCAGTATTTCAAAATAAATCCGGAAGCAAATCTAAACAACAACAAAACCAGCAAAGACCTAAAATCCTGACGTATTTTCTTTTATTGTGACAAATCCGATATTTTCTTGGCTGTTGGCAAATAATTTCTCTCAACATGTAGAAGTGATTTTGTGGAAGTGGAAGCAAATGAAAAGGATCTTCTTGTGAAATCTGCTTTTGTCTCTTGACATTACTTTTTCATTTAAGACAACGACTTTACTTTCTTAATTGAAGCAAAACTAACTACAGACGGGAACAATTACTCTTTTGTGTTACGTAAGCTGTAATGTGTGTCGAGTTTAATTATTTCTGAGCAACATTCATCTTCTCGTCGACTGTTGTCTTTTCTCTCTCGTTTGTCATCTTACAGCTGTACAACCCTGAAACGTTTTAAAAAAGCCCATATCTGGCCTGTTTTGCGATGGAGGCTTGATTTGGTGCCCTTGTCCCAAAGGTCAGAAACTCTCTGCAGCGGGTGGTAAAATGGGTGAGCGGATTGGTGCGTTTGTCACAACTCAGTTTGAAGTGCAGCTCAGTGCAGATCCTTCAGAAGGTTCCATCTGTGATGAGGGATTCTACATATCCACACACCCACTGAACTGGGAGTTTAGGCTTCAATGCTCAGGTCAACATTAGGTGGTCCCTTGTAGAAAATCAAAGTGGTACAAAGAGAGTTTGTTTATCTCTGCAATAAGGACCCTAAAAAGATTTGTTGGAATTTAACACTTTTTATTCATCATTCCATGCATTTTGATGTGTTAGTTGCCATTGCAAACAAATTCATTCTATTGTACAAATAAAAATCTGACAGACCAATATGCACACCCCGGACCCGCTGGAGAGACTATGTCTCAAAGCTGGCTTGGGAACGCCTCGGGATCCTTCCGGGTGAGCTGGAGGATGCAGCTGGGATGAGAGAAGCCAAGGCCTCCCATCTGAGGCTGTTGCTCCGCGACCCGGTCCCGGATAAGTGGAAGATGACGAAACAGATCGGAGATTAGTTTAAATTCAGAAACAGATTAAGTTCTTTCTGACTCAAGAAAATAAACAAGGGAATCAAACACATAGGAGGAGGAGTTAGCGCAGTTGTAGAGTTTACGTCCTTAGTCCGAGAAAAGCCGATTCTATACCCACTGGGCCCATGCCTATGTGTCCTTGGGGAAGACACCCAACCCTGTTTTTCCAACCACTGTTGCTGGCGTGGCGGCCTGCTGCTGTTCAATGCAGCACAGAAATTTTCCCATTTGAGGGATCAGTACAATACATAAAAAAAAATAAAAAAGAAAACTGAACCGAAGAACATATTTTTTGGCAGAAATATAGCTGTTCCTGATTTAGTTTAACTTATACATAAATAAACAAAAAAAAACTTTTCCAAAAAAGAATTTCACACTTTCCATCCAATCTCTGAAAATTGTTGGCATGATGCCTGAATGTTTTCTTTTTTTAAAAAAAGAAAATGATAAACAATTCTGAACCCAAATGGAATCATTAGGCTGGATGTGGTGTTGGAGGTTTGAAACAAGCTGTCATAAGCTGGAATGGAACCAATGACCTGTTCTGAGATTCATCTGTATGCGTAAAACCTCAGAAAGAGGTTTGATGAAGCTTCAATATTTGATGGAACTAATGTTTTTCTTTTTTTAGTTCTACAGTTTCCGCTAAATTTCTCTGATTCATGTTTTTACAAACCTATTCTCGACTCATTTCCAGCAGGCAGAGACTGTTCTAAGGAAATGAGTAAAGCTGACGCTACCAGACCGCAGGGAATAGCATATTAGCATGAAACTTTCCAACAATAAGACATTTTCTTTCTCCTTCACCGGTCTAACAGCCAAACAGCCATTCCACCTCCCATGATGCAATACCTAAATAGAGACAAAGCAATTACCACAATCCGCTTGACACAAGACCATGCCACGCTGTCAAGGAAACAACCACCGCCTTCTTCCTGCTACCTAGTCTGATCAACGAGAGGAGAAAAAGTACTACAAAAAACACTTTCTCAAATCCTCAATTTCCTGGACTTTAATAAAGTTATTTCCTCTTCCTGTTCTCACACCGAGTGGCTCTCCATAAGCAGTGAAGAGAGAAGCAATCATTGGTTTCTCAGACAGGACGCCATGTGGAGGAGTTTGTAGGTCAGGGAGAGAGAGCTCAGGGTGGGCCGACCCTGAGACAAATACCAAGAGAGAGGACTGTAAGTGTGTCTGGGGGGAGGAGAGACAGATGGAGGGCCTAGCGGGGTAATCAGTGGAGTAGCAGTTGTGGTTACCAGTTGATCATTCACCCAAGAGCTGCTTTCCTCCACTTGGCTGAAAATCTGAGGTGTTAATAAGCATGAGTACAAACTGTAGCCTTTAAAATTCTGCCAGATTCAAAACGTTATGAGCATCATACGTACACTCACTCACCTCACTGGTGAAATGAATCACTGGTAAAAAGAGAGTAAGAATGAGCTATGGATCATCAGCAATCTCCTACATCACAGTTTTCTGACAGCAATAACACACACAATTCACAAACAGGCTTTATATAAGACTTTTTTAGGCCCTTGTGGTTGGAAAGCATCAGTGATGCTAAATGAAGCTGTTCCACCTCTGCAGGTTGTTTGAAAGCGTCATGCACTGGTGGGAGGACCTGAAATTAGCAGCAAATCATTACGGGTCACTTTTAGCATATATATCCTAGACTGAGTGCTAATGAAGTGTTTGCTCATGATCAGGGTCAGTGTTTAAGAGATAGTCCACAATGGTCTGTAATACTTTAGACCTCAGTTCTTTTAGAGGACAAATCAATTCAGTTCAATTCAATTTTATTTGTATAGCCCAAAATCACAGAATTTCCGTCTCAATGGGCTTCACAAGAAAAAGAGGAATGTGTTAACACAAATACACAACAAGAAAAATAACTAACAAATGCTAACTAAACAAGACTAGCACATTTATTCCCTTAGACTCTCCTTCACGGTGAGGAAAAACTCCTAAAAAACCCATCAGTGGGGAAAAAATAAGAAACCTCGTGGGGATCCACATAAAAGAGAGATCCCTCCCCCGGGACGAGCAACCAATGTGTCAAAGGTTATTGTTTAAATATTAGCTTATTCTATCAGCAAAATCAGCAAAATAAGTTCTCGTCTGAGGCTGTTGCCCCCGCGACCCGGCCCCTTGATGAGCTGAAGGTGACGGAACGGAACGGGGAGGGTTGTTTGTTTTATGTGAGGCAAGTTAAATAAATAAATAAATATTTTACTCTATTGATCCCTCACCAGGAAAATTTGTGTACTGCACTTCTACAACGCAGCAGGCTGCACACGACTGCGTCAATGGTGGGAGAAACGGGGGTTAGGTGTCTTCTTCAAGAACCTTAGATGTGCACTCAGTGGTATGCGAACCCGTGGGCGAACGCTTTAACCAACGAGCTACCGTCTCCCCAAGTTCAATGGTTGCTGAATTTATTTTCTTCAGCTATCTTCTGTTTCTGAACTTAAACTGAATACCAAGAGTCACGTTTTTTTAAGATTTGTATGTGTGGGTAAAATTGTTTGCAATGAAGACAAACGCAGGGCGGCACGGTGGTGCAGGGGTTAACACAGTAGCCTTGCAACAAGAGGGTCGGGGGATTGAGTGCTTTGAGTGGGGACGAGGCTTGAAAAACTGGTCTTTCTGTGTGAAGTCTGCATGATCTTTCTGTGTGCATGTATGTAGATGATTTGTGCATGTAGATGATTGTCTGTATCTGTTTGTGTGGCCCCGTGACAGACTGGCAACCTGCTTGGGGTGTACTGTGCCACTCGCCTTGATTCAGCCAGGATAGGCTCCGGCACCCCGCGCATCACCGTTAAGGATGAACGGCTCAGATGATGTTTGGATCAAGTCAAACACATGAAAAGTCATTTCCAAAGGAGTTCCAGTGTTTTCAGGCATAGAAAAACAGTTTCAAATGAATCCTTCATTCAGAGCTTCTATAAATAAAACACACCACACAGCAATAAATATGGCTCATTTCATTGTGAAAATAATTTGGTTTAACTTTACTAAAAAGATTAAACAGCAAAGCGTGCTTAACCAGTAGTTTTTGGGAAGGTCTGACTTACACGGTCATCATGCAGTGATTACAGGCCGGATGTTTTACAGAGCTGGATTATGCACAGCGTACATAGCATGCTAAACCATCCGCTGCTTTTCCCTAGTCTTGTTCTCATGCAGAAAATCTCCCGTGAGAGCAGCATAAATGCCAGACATTCTGAGTAATTGTGCTCTGCTTGTCATGGTATTATTTGCCTGGTACACTCCTGATGCCCACTGCCCAGAGTGGGAATAATACAAAGATGACATAAAACAGCAACCTAAAGAACCTAATCATTTTTTTTAAGATTATGAGTGAAGTTTTCAAACATAAAACACACACACACAAAAAAACCTGAGAGCGGCTTTTGTCTGAAAAATGGAGGTGAGGCAGGGAAGTGTTAGTAATTGATGCTCCGCTTTTTTCCCCCTGTCACCTCCCTCCTCACCTGAGCTGGAAATTCTGTTTGATCATTTATAAATGTGCTCTATTTCTGCCCTGACTGAAAATGTTCATACTCAGAAAAGAAATTTCACTTTTCCTCCACCTGTAGAGGGACTTATGAAAGCAGAACCAACCCATGGAGTCACATGAGAAGCTAGACCTAAATAATAAAGTTGAGAATTGTCACAATTATTCATGAATTTTTTCTTGTTTTGTAGTTGTAGCAGAATATTTTATTGCTATTATTTCCAGGTTTTTAGAACAGTCAGATGTTGTTAGTACTCAACATAGTAAAATCTCATTTTCCTACATGATAAATGGCCAAATTAATAACAGTTTTAAAATTTCTACATTGATAAAAACATGTTAAATGAACTCTTCTTAAAACTTTTTGCCCAAAATAAGAACATCAGAAGTTCCTACTTGTAAAAAGGAATACTTACTTTTTGTCCTTGGATTTCTAGTCCTTTTCCCACAGGGGGAAAAGGGTGGAATGCCCCTGGCGGATCAGGGGCGGATCAGGACTCCACTTGGGGTCCTGCCCCAAGTGGAGGAGTTTAAGTATCTCTGGGTCTTGTTCATGAGTGGGGGAAGGATGGAGCGGGAGATCAACAGGCGGATCGGTGCGGTGTCAGCAATAACTAGGACGCTGCATCGGTCCATCGTGGTACTGAGAGAGCTGAGCCGAAAAGCAAAGCTCTCGATTTACAAGTCGATCTACGTTCCCACCCTCACCCATGGTCACCAGCTGTGGGTGGTGACCAAGAGAATGAGATCGCAGATAAAGCGGCCGAAATGAGCTTCCTCCGCAGGGTGGCTGGGCTCTCACTCAGAGATCAGGTGAGGAGCTCTGCCATCCAGGAGGAGCTCGGTGTCGAGCCGCTCCTCCTCCGGGTCAAGAAGAGCCAGATGGGGTGGTTCGGGCATCTGGTCATGATGCCCCCCGAGCAACTTGCTGTTGAGGTGTTTCGGGCATGTCCCACTGGATGGAAATCGAGAGGCAAACGCCGGACCCGCTGGAGAGACTATGTCCTACAGTCCTACAACGACTCGGGATCTGGGCTTCCCGTCTGAGGTTGTTGCCCCCGTGACCCAGCTCTGGATGAGCAGAAGATGACGGAACGGATTTCAAGTCATTTAATTGTTTCTTTTTTTTTTTTTTTTTCGTTACCACAGCAGATGTTCTATTTAGTCTACAGTATGTCAATGTGGGTGGAAATATAAAATATGAAAAAAAAAGTCACAATTAAAAGTTTACTTTCACAAAGAAAAACTTATCTTGAAGAGGTGTTTTGGAAAATCACCTCTGAATTTTTAAGCTTCCTCTTAAAGTAACACACTACTTTTATTCCATAACACAGTATGTCATTTCTTCAGATTAGACCATTTGATGCATATCTCTCCCGACAGTACAGCAGTGAATTGTGTCACTAAATAACCCCAGAATCCGCTGGAGAGACTGTCTCACAGCTGGTCAGGGAACCCCTTACGATCTCCTCAGGTGAGTTGGAAGATGCTGGCCAAGTGACTCAACTCCAGATGAGCGGAAGAAAACTGTACAGTATGGTTTTTTTGCTTTAATGATTAATTTAGTGACTCTTCTTATCCTCGATCTTGATTCATGAATTTCACTTATTTTGTATGTTAATGTGGTTTGATTTTCTTTTTCAAATTGCCTCCTATTTTTTTAGTATTTTAATTTTATTTCTCTGGTGCTTGTTTGTGTGTGTGCATCTTTTTTGTGGTTGTTACTGAAAAACTAATGAATTCAACATGGTCAATCATTTTATACAAATTAGTGAAGGAAGACATGAAGATAGTTGGTGCGACCGACAAAGATGCAGCAGATAGGGTTAGATGGAAGAAACTGACTTGCTGCGTTGATCCCTGAAGGTAAATGCCGAAAGAAGAAGAAGTTAGAGCTTTGTGAATTGATAGGAAATGATATAGGCCAATACAAGAGGGTGAATATTGGGGACAGGCAAAGGTCATGAGTCAAAAGGAAATAAATCTTAGTGTAGTTTTGAAATGTTATGTTAAGGTGAGTGGAAAAGAAATCCAAGCGTGGACTCAGAGTTAAAAACCAGAATCTCTATTGCAAACGTGGATGAACTGGAGATGACTAGCAGGGAGTGATGATGAGTTTCCATGTTCTTCAGACAGAGCAGACAGGCTGGCAGGTGAACGGAGAAGCTGGGTTGGATTTCTGGGAAAAGTAGTCGTATGTTAGTTCAAGGCAGAATTAGAAAGACCGATGGATATGCAAAGCTGATGATTGTTACCGCAAGGTGAACAATCCGGCGTTGGCTGAAGGTTCTTCTGATGAATAAATAGTAGAGCTGTTGATGAGTAGATGTGAAGCAGGTGTGAGAACGAGATGAGTTGTAGGTGTGGAAAGAGCCCTGGAGGACAGCACGGGATCACAACAGAAAAGTCTAACCCGAAAGACCTATGGACCTCTTCTTTTGGGAGCCCATTTTGAGCCTCTTAGGTCAACATTTATTGGTCTTGGATTTTCACACTACCAACTCTTCTTCTTCTTCTTTCCGCGTTTCCCTTCAGAGGGTCGCCACAGCAAGTCAGTTTCTTCCATCTAACCATATCTGCTGTATCCTCTTTGGTCACACCAACTATCTTCATACCATGAACCATATCCATGAACCTCCTCTTTGGTCTTCCTCTAGTCCTCTTTCCTGGTAGTTCCAAATCCTGCATTCTTCTTCCGATGTACTCGGTCTCTCTTCTCTGTACATGTCCAAACCATCTCAGTCTTGCCTCTCTAACTTTCATCTCTGCCACCTCCATCTCTGTTTCCTGTCTCACCAACTCTTAATATGTTATTTTAAAAAGATAGATAAACTTATAGTATGTAATCAAATATAAAGTATTACTTGTATTTAATTTCTTTGATTGGAGGAGTTTTTTTTTTGTGTTTTGAGTCTTCACGACCAACATTGTAAAACTGTCCGGCAGTCAGGACTTAATCCATCTCCAGAAGTCCGGACACCTGTTAACCTTTAACTAGAACACTTAAAATCTCATATTTCACTGCCAACTTCTAATTAAACTGGGGTTCTTGCTGAAAATAAGCCGTGAATACAGCATTAACTGGTCTGTGGTATATTGTCTTTCTGCACTGTCTAATTGGATGAGTGTGCCCATTGAGCCAGGGCTCAACCTTCTCGCTCAGCTTTTTTCCTCCTAATTGGAAGAGCTTAACTGAGGGTGGAAGGACAATTTGTGTTGAAATCAGCTGTGATGGGCTTCTTTTTCTGGAGGTAAAAAGGCAGTGGTGACATTCAGAGGAAATTATAAAAATAGATATGGAAAGTTAGATTTAATTATTTAAAAATACAAAGGATAAGATGAAGGTTGGTGATTTTTTTTTTCTCTTGACTATAAAACAAACTGCAAATCAGGCCGAAGGTTACCAAACATCAAACCCTGCACAGACATCTCCATTTGAAATTCTGAAATAATCTCATCTGATTATTCGAAAATCAAAACACATTAAACGGCCTAACTGATTAAACTAATAAAATAATGAATAATGAGTTCTGAACACGGGCATATCTGCAGTGTCTGTGAAGGACAAACCACATTACCTTTTAATTATTTATTTTATTTATAAATGGTTATTGGCTTTGTTACACTTGGAACAAAACTCGTTAAGCATGAAGAACTGGCAAACTTGTTTTTTTTTTTTTTTTTCAAAAGTACTATTCAAATAACATTACAATTAATTTACAAATGAATTAATCACAAATTATTTAGCCAATTACAATTTTCTCTTGACGTGATTCTTAAAAAAATCTTTGCTCACTGTCTTCATGACTAAGCTGCTTATTGTTGTACAGAATACCAACAATGCCCTTGCGCAAAAAGATGCATTCAACATTCACAGAGGTTTTGCAGAAAGTTCTTATACCTCGTTTACCAAGAATTGTGAAGATTTTAGGTTTTCTGCACAGGATTATGCAGTGCTTATACCACGGAAAGTACTGCAACCCTTCTGATGCAACATAAGCTGTATAAATCCCATCAGCGACAAATCTTAGACACAAACCAACTCAGAATCCGTCCCCCCACAAGCATCTCTAGAACTCCGAATGTGGTTCATGCAAAATACGTGGATGCATTATCAATTGTCTTCAAATACTGAGAAAATTAGCTCACAGCTAAGAGCTGGTGGTATCTGAAAATACTCATGAAAAATGACGGAGTGTTGCTTTCGCACATCCGTGGTGACATCTTTCACAAACGACAGTGGTAGAAAGACACCACAGCAACTCTGTGATTTACACCAAGCATTCTGGATGTATAGTGGTGGCAAAGACAGAGGTTAGCCGTGCACCGGGAATCCAATTGGTTGTGTCCAAATAATCCCCAGCTCAATTTATTGATAGTAATACATTATTTCAAAATTGGTTAAATGTGGTGATTTGACAATGTGCATGTGTCTTAATTGGCCATTTTTTTTTGTAATGAGGTCCATTTTTCTTAGGATAAGCACTTAATACTTCAACAGGCATATATTTTTCCCATTTCTTACTCTGAACGGGCACGCACGCTTTCAAACTAACAGAAAACCGGAAATAAAGTTGTTCACTTCTCGAAAAATCTCGTTTTCAACCGGGAGTTGCTACAGACGCTTTGGCCGTTTTGCCCAATAACTATTGCGACCATTTTCGACCAAAAAGGGTTAAATGTGTTTTCTAATTATTTCCAAGGTGCTCTTAACACTTCATTTCAGGGTTTTCACCTCACTTCCAGATTTTCACAGAGGTGTCGTCTTTTCCCCTCGTCTTGGTATTTGCGTACAGCAACTCCTGAGTTAACTTAAAGTTGCACAAGAGTCCACAAAATTTGCGTGGAAGTTGGTGAATGCACAGATTTGATCAAAAGCACAATTGATAAATGAGGCCGCTAGTATTTTCAGAATGTTTTTTTTTTTTTTTTACTGGTGATAGTTTCTTAGTTTCTATGTGTTCCTGGAGATAAAAATCCATAGTTTGAACTGCAGCATAAAGACATTTTACATGATATAATCTGTGTAATACGATGATCGCTTTACATTGATAAAGTGTTTTGTTGAGTAGGTTTCATCACTCTCTCCACTTCAAACTCAATATTCCTGACTATTTACATCATAAAGTGTAAATTGATTTATTCCTAAAGAAGTTTTTCCTCATTATAACAATCTCTTTCTAGTTTCTCATGAAAGTAATAAAATAACTCTTTACACAGCGGAAAAACAAAAGATTTCGAAAACATATCTTCATTTACGTCCTGATAGAGTTAATAGTCTATTAATTTTCCCTAAGTTTTTCCAGGGTTTTAGGTTTGTAACTAATCACAACAATGATTCAAAAATAAGTAAAGGTAGAGCTGGCAAATTCAAGACCTAGTAAAATTTAGAAAGTTGTTAAGAGACTGAAACAAGCATGTCGGTTTGGAAGGTTGGTTTCTTGCTATTTCGTTAACAATGAGAGTCATTCATTGGTCAGCGGAGCTTGTAGAAAGGCGATAGAGCTCAGCTTTTAGAGTTGTTGCCTCTATTAGCCATCCCATGACTGACCTTTTCTTTTAAAACATCAACATGTTTTCAAATGGGCTCCGCATAGAAAAATCTATTCCTTCTGTTCGATAGCATCTCAACACTTCTGAAAATGCTGAAAGAGCCTTTTATAAGCCGTATTGGCATTTACATTTGCGATACATTTTAACGGTTCCATCTTCACCAAACTCAATAACAGCAATGTTTTCCTTTGCGCTCTCATCACTCTCTGGATCCACTTGTCTGGATAGATCGCTTCGACCACTTCAAAGTCTTCTGGGAGTTTCTTTTTACTCCGATTGACAGAAGAAAATGTAAAAATCAGTAAAAAAAAAAAAAATGGGAACAAAATTTATTTTTATTGGGACAATTTTCTGCCTCAATTTGAAAGACACCCTGCAATTCCGAGTGTTTACAAGGATACCAATGGAGGCACGGGAGTCGGTAAAACTTTCCGGCTGCTTTGGTAGCTGTTGACTAAGCCTGCACATTAGCATTCACCACCAGCATCCTTTTCTTCATTTTAAATGGCTGGAGCGTGAGACATTAGACACATCTGGTTGGTAAGTGATGCCTAAAATGTCCTTTTAGGGTACAAAGTAACAACCTTACCCACACGAAGCCCCCATCAGACCTTCCAGAGAGGATTGATGGCAATATGCCAAGATGTGTCTTGTAATGTTAAAATGTTGTTTATTTTTTATCACTTGCCAGATAATAGAGCAAGCCCAAAGTTGATCCAACAAGGGTCTTGCAGTAAGCAAAAGCAAACAGATCTGAACCCATGTTAAAAAAAAAAAGAAGCCAATTTAGAAAATCTTGCAGAAGCAAAATGTGGTGGCTCAGGGATTGAAAAAGAAAGGCTCCTGGACATTACCTTTTGGGATGTTTCCTAGTTTGTCCCACCAGGACAACACCCCCCAAAAAAACCCAAAGAGACATTAAAAACAAGATTTAAAACTTCCTGCTGAAATGGAAATTTTGAAGTTTAGAAAAGAGTCCAAGATTTTCTGGACTCATTTCTAAGATGAGTCGAGCACACTCCTGTAACTAACATAAGTGTTTTAATTGTCCCCAAAGCACTTTCCGAGCCTCATAATGTCGGGTACCGGAACTGTCGGAAAAACGCTTTGACATTTGGATTCAAGATCAATACTTCTTTATTAAGAACTCGTGTGGAAACGTGTTTGCAGAGAAGACTAGAGATACAGTTAAACTCATGGAATGACACAAATGACAATACACAAATGTTTATGGAATCTAGAAAGAAAGAGTTTGTCCCTTCTAGGCAATGGTGATCTTTTTCTATACACTTGTGGTGCCTCTATCACTAGGTTGAACTAGGAAGACATTGAAATTCTTCAGGAACTTTCTTTAATGTGGGGTCCTTGCTGTTGGGTCCGCCTGACCTGGGTGCGGCTAGTCCCTTAGCTTAACCATGTTGCTGCTGTGAGTGCGAGACCTGGTTCCAGTTGGCCCTTTTGTGGTTTTGATGTATGCAGTCATGAACAGAATGGTTCCTGCTGTGGATCGATCCTCAGCTATTGTTTCCTCACAATTGCATTAGTCTAAATGTTTGTTTTAATTCCCGTTATTTTTTAAATTCATTTAAAGAGTTGCTTGCAGTTCAGGGCACCAGTGGGTCTGGAGATGCGTAAATGTCGATGCATGTGTGCAGTGTGTTGTGCAAGTGTGTCTGCATGAGAAAGTTTTTGAATGCATGCTTGCTTTTAATTTTTTATTGTTTAATGATCTGGATTATAATTATTATGTGTGTTTTACTTACTCTATTAAGCATTTTGTGTAACTTTATGTTTGAAAAGTGCTTTATAAAAAAAGTTAATTTGATGGGGAAAAAAAATCAGAAAGTAAAGGCATTGTCAGATATTCATTTTGCACCAACTTTCGTTTCCATCAAACTATTTCAAACCCAACAATCTACAACGCAGGTATTTTTATTTAGCGCTGGATAATTGGCTTTCAGGTTCCTCTTGGAAGATTAATAGTTTCTGAGAGAAGAAAAAGAGAGCAAAACATACCAGATTCCAATGCTTTTGGCTGCTCTATCAGGAGGACTCATTGATTAATAACACCCCACCAGGACCACTGCCTCCTGCTGTGGTGCCCCACAAATACTCTATCCACCTCCCTCCTCCTTCATCTGCATTAAATCTGAACATATTCAACAAGCCAGGATTATTTTCTAAGTTTATACTTTATTCAGTTTTATGTTCATCATTGATTTTTTTTAAATTGCTTTTATTTCCCTGATGCAAGCTGATGAATCAACATCTTTTCTTATTAATTGCAACTCAAAATGAGAATTTTATGTTGCACTTTTTTTTTTACCCACTAAGTCATTGTTTAATTGGTAAGATAATCTAATTCACTTGTTCTCTGGTTTTTCTTATACAAGCGTTTTTTATATATTTCAAATTTATTACAGCACTTACTTTGCATCTTTATCCCAGCCATTTGGATTGCACTGGAACAAGTTTAAACTCTTTATTTGCACTTTTATGGGCCCGGTATTGTTTTTTTTTCCACTGGGATCCATGCAGAGAAAGGTGGGTCTCCTCCGTTATCCACTATCCATTAATTCAATTTCTTGTGGCAGCTTCTTCTCTTCCCTGCCACCTTATCAGCCTAGGGACCCAACCTTGCGCCCTGATTTGTCATGAGGGTGACATTAGCCCTCTGTGCTTTCATTCATGTGGTTTAGAAGGCTTGTGCCGCACATTATTTGATTCCACACCTATTGCTAACCTCAGCGGAGATGTAAAAAGTGTAGGAATTGCACTCCCAACACGCCAAATCCGTGAAGACAAAAGAACGAAGACCGTCAGCTGAGACACCTGAACTAGTCTCTATGTAGAAATGGACACTGACTACGTGTGTGCCATCCTCTCCCAAAAGACTAACAGACAGAAAGTTAATATTGCAAATTGAAGCATGAAACAGGACCTGGAAGTGGTTTTTAAAATGAGTGCAGTTGCAGATGAGAGGTCAGGAAAGCAGAGTCTGGCTCTGAGAAATGGTCCGCACTGCAGAATGCACCATTATACATCAGCAGATTTAATAAGTGCAGCAGATGAATAAACCACCTGTTTGTGTGTGTGTTACCACCTGTGTGCCACCTCGTACGTGCACTGTATTTCTTCCGTCTGCTGCTGTGACAGAGTGATTTGTTACTGGAATGAATGCAGCACTATTTGCATATTAAGTGATTTGTCAGAGACGTGTAGCCGGGTGATGGAGTAGGTATTAGACCGGAGTTGGCTCTCGTTTTCATCGAGATTTGTCAGCGATGCCTCTCATTGTCAGCGTTCTCTCTCGCTGCAGCAACAACTTCATCTTTAAATCCATGCGTACGTTTTTCTCTCGAACTGCCACAATTTCTTTCTATTCTGTTTTTTAACCTAAACTGCTGTTTAAACCCTCACTTTTTTCATCTCATGACTCATTTTAACACCTTTTTATTAGCCTGCGCCCTTTGGTCCAAATGTGAACCTTTACTGGATTAACAATTTTATGTATAGGATTATAATGTGTCTGATTGGAACAACAAGGATTGTTGTTGGTCATGTGGAACATTACAGGCATTACATGCATTGGAATTTGGTCAAAACAAGGACACCCCTCTTGCTAAGAAACAGCAAGTCAGTTTCTTTTATCTAACCCTATCTGCTACATCTTCTTCGGTCACGCCAACTATCTTCATGTCTTCCTCCACTGTATCCAGGAACTTCCTCTTTGGTCTTCCTCTAGGCCTCTTTCCTGGTGGTTCCAAACTCAGCATCCTTCCAATGCACTCTCTCTCTACTCTGCACATGTCCAAACCATCTCAGTCTGGTCTTTCTGACTTTATCTCCAAAACCTCTAACATGTGCTGTTCCCCTGATGTACTCATTTCTAATCCTGTCCATCCTGGTCACTCCCAGAGAGATCTTCAGCATCTTCATCTCGGTTACCTCCATCTCTTTTCCTCAGTGCCACTGTCTCTAGATCAAACAGCATGATGGAAGACTTGATAAGTACAATGAACTCATCTGTGTTCTATAGGTGAAAGTCTCGTGTCCCCTTCAGTCTTGTAGTCTTCCCAACTTTTGTCTTGAACAAAATCTATCTAATCAACAACCACAACAGTTCTCGTTTCATGTTGATCCTTCTGTTGGGATTTTTTTTCCCCGTCTTTCGGGCCATAACTGCACGGTTTCTTGGTTTCTGTTGAATGAACAGCAGAAGCCTTTCTGTTGTTGGTGCTTTTCTGAGAACAGAAGAAGGACCCAAAAGAAGAATATCTTCTTCTAACTGAATGCTTTTGATGATTGGTCTTTTAGTGGTCTAACCAGGACAACCTGCCAGAGACAAAGCATATGGTGAATGCTTAAATACATCTGAGAGAACTTCCTTCTGATCCACCAGAGACAAACTGGGCTGGAGTTCATTCTCCGCAAAAAAAGCTCTGCTCTCTGGAAATGAAGATGGAAAACTAGCCTCCAGGAGCTTTCATTCGTTTTAGAAGCAAAGCCATGTGTTTCTGGCTCTGGTTTCCTTCTCCATTCACAGCACATCTGTTCTCATCCAGCAACTAGATGAGGCCAAGTAACCCAAGTAGACTCGTCCTGTTTATACCAGTTTCCAGTTCTGATATGAACAATGTACAAATACTTGATTTTTTTTTTTTTTGTAAAACGCTTTGCCGAACTGGGCAAACAGAACCGTTCACCATGCTGGGACTAATTGTACATGTCCTCTAAATCAGCAGGAGGGCCTTGTCTCATTCTGTTCTCTTCTCACCTTCACTTTGTCTCAACATTCTCTCACTTCCTAGTCTCTTTTCTTGCATCCTCTAATTTCTGCTCCTTCTCTCCAACTCCTCTACTCCTTCTCATTACTTGATCTTCTCCTTGTCTTTCCTAAACCTCATCCTCATTCTCCCTTTTCTTTGACCATCTTTTTCTCCTCATCCAGCTCTTCTGCTCCTCTCTGCGTCAGAGTGAATGTCTGATTTTGTCGTCCTCCGCCCCCGGGCAAACTTTCTCCCAACCCTCCTCATTTATTCTTCTCCTTACGCTATTCTTCAGAAGTCTCTGCCACCTCCTACATCTGCTCCTCCCTTTCCAGCCCAACGCTGCAGGGGTCCTGTTTAATCCCCTCCTATGTCATCACCACACAGAGACATTGGGATCTCCTCACCAATCAGATTCATCCTTCCCACTACCATCCTGTTCTACATCTCAGCTGTTCTCTTCCAACGAAACAGCAGGAATCAACAGATGTGTGAAGCAAATATTTCGCCATTTGGGAACAGAAAACAGAGAGAGAAGAGAGGCAGAAAGACACCAACAGAGAGAGAGAGAGAGACAGAGAAAGAGGAGCTTTCACATACAGTATGATGTACAATCTACTAAAGAATAAATAAACGGGCTTCAAATTACATCTGAGAAAAAGTGTCTTTCTTAATTTTCGAAGTGTTGCCATTCGCCAGCTATCCAGTATCTCATCCTTGTGTACTTCATCATTACTTTTGTTCACCCACCTATTCACCCCTTTATCTCACCATGAGGGTGGTGTCATGTGTGTGATGGTAGTGCCGAGGAAGCAGAAAGAGTCTACAGTGATGATGGGGGACTCTGTCTGTGCAACGGGGGGAGAGAGGGGGCAAGCCTAAAGTCACAGGCCTGACTTTCCAAGAAGCTGTTAATGTGGCAGGACGTTCTGGACCGAATGGACTGGAGCCTCCTGCTTGAGGGAAGTCGCTGAGGGGTCAGCTGCTATTCGACCTGCATGCCCCAGAGTCCTGGAGAACTACAGGTCATGGAGAGATTGGAGACTGCAGCCAATCACCTTCTGCGTAGAGCGCACAGTGTGCTGCAGTCTGTGTTTGTCCCTGGCTGTGGCTCCAGCGTACCACACGATGATAGAGGAGATGAGGATGAACTCGATGATGGCTGTGTGAAACTGCACCAACATCTGGGCAGGCAGCTTGGCTTTCTTCAACTGCCGCAGAAAGTACATCCTCTGCTGGGCCTTTTTGATCAGGGAGCTGATGGACGGCTCCCACTTTAGGTCCTGGGAAATGGTAGTGCCGAGGAAGCAGAAAGAGTCTACAGTGGTGATGGGGGAGTCTGTCAGTGCAAGGGGGGCAGGGGAGTGCAAGTGGGCCGTGACTTTCCTGAAGTCCACGATCATCTCCACTGTCATTCATTAATACAATCCTCAATAAGTTTTTTTTTTAAAGATTTTTACGTCAGTTTCCAGCTGTTTTGTAGGAAAAACAAAATGACTTCAAATCAGTCACAAAAAGTAACAGATGAATAATGACAAAACTAAAAAAAAAGAACATTAAACTAAACTTTAAATCAGTTTGTTTTATTCAGCTTTTAGTTATGCATTTATTTTAAAAAAGCCCATAATTGTTGTTCTACTTACAGGACTGAATGTTTAGATAACACTCAGCACATCTATAGTCTCACTGTGCTGTTACCATAGCAACCACATCCAACCTGTTTAAGTGATGCAAGATGATCTCAAGCACACAAACACTCCCAGTGGATCTCATACAGCTTAATATTATTTTCCAAACAGCACTGAGAAGATCTGATGGGACGTAATAGGACCTGAAGGGACTTGATGGAAGGAGATGAAACTTGATAGAATCTTCTGGAACTCGACCAAGTTTGATGGTTCATAATAACACCTTAACGCCATCATTTTCACAGAGTCTCTACGAACACTGTATAAAAGACATTTAATATTCTTTTTGTTAGGAGCCAGTGGGAGAAGAGGATGTGAGTAACCACTGAGGTTGAATAGAAAACCGACTTCTCATCTCCTGTGGAATATTCATCCAAAACACATTGAAATCACTCACCGTAAAATGTGCAAGTCCATGTTTGACCTTCGCACAGGTGTAAACTCAGTCCAGGTGTGTTTCTGTCAAACAGGAACCTGTTGACACGGCAGGTTTGTGTCCCTGTCACCCACAACCGAGCTAACCCACAATGCTCTCTGGTCTAAATCTGTATATTTTTTCATCTGCAGCAGAAACAGATGAAGCTCACTATCTCCTCTTCTGGTTCAGAGTAAACTAGGGTCAAGGTTCAACACCAAGCTGCTGTTCTTTGGTCATTCTTGACATTTAATGACATTTCTCTCTCATTAGGAAGCAGTGAAAGTTGGAAAAGCGTGAGGAGACTGCTTCAGTAACCCAATAAGCCGTATTTACACAGCTCTGGTAATTCTCCAGCCACCGATCTTGTCATATCCCTGCACAGTAGGGTGGGCGACACATTACTGGAGTGGAAATAAACCTGGTGGATCTATGTTGATGACAATAATCATGTTGTGTATGTTGAGGTTTTTGGAGTTATTTTTTTAGCTGTTTGGGAAAAATTTATCTATTATTTTTTGGGATGGCAGACACATCTCATTGAGCCCCAATGGTTACAATAAATCTAGTAAATCAGATTTAGAAGTTCTGGGTCTATTTTTGAGGCTAATACAGTTGAGGGGACTGATAGTGTTTGTGTTTGGAAACTGATCTAATCTTCTGGTTCTGGAGAATGAACCGATGTGCTGTAGATAGGCCTTGTACAAGTCCCTTTTTCAATTCAATTCAATTGTTTGTATAACCCAATATAACAACACAGTTGTCTCAGCGGCTCCACATTGTCAACTGAACAACAAATATACACACATATTCATTTTAAGATAAACAATAGCTAATTCATAAACCAATAAAACTCAGAGGAATCCTACCTTAGGCACTCTTTCACAGTGAGGATAAACTTCTTTAAAAAATACTGGTAGTGGGGAAAAGGAAGAAACCTCATAGGGATCCACATGAAGGAGGGATCTTGGCCCCGCCCCTTAGGAGGAACTGATAATGCACGTAGAACTGTGAATTAAATATTCCTCAGGCTTCCTCAGTCTGACGGCATCCAGGAGAGGGACACAGATGACCCATCAGGATATAGTACTCACTTTTCAGCCCACAGAATCATTGCATTCTGAGTTTGTTGAAATTTTACCAAAATGGTCATGAAGACTAATATGTGAAATCAGTAAAGGGAGTGCCCGTGTGATTTTAAACGGTATTATTTTGATCCAAATGAAATTTATTTATTTTACATGTTGCGAGCTTTTTAAAAAAATTCTGATTAACGAAAAAATTCTCGCAGCAGCAAGACTATTAGCAGGAACTCATAGAAGAGATCATATTACTCCCGTGCTAGCGTCTCTCCATTGGCTTCCTATTGAGTTTAGGATCAAGTTTAAAATCATCTTACTAACCTACAAGGCCCTAAACGGCATGGCTCCATCTTACATTAGTGAACTTATAGTACCTTATCAACCAAGCAGAACACTCCGCTCACAAAATGCAGGGCTGTTGGTGGTTCCTAGAATTTCAAAAAGTACAGTTGGAGGTAGAGCCTTTAGCTACCAAGCTCCAGTTTTATGGAATAAGCTCCCAGCTCAAGTGAGAGAGGCAGACAGTGTTCCTACATTTAAAGGGAGGCTTAAAGCATTCCTGTTTGAACAAGCTTATCAACAGGCCAGATAGAAACAGTTTCATTTAGCTGCTAGATAGTAAAAGCTGGGGAAAGTATGGTACATTGGGGTTCTGTCCTCTAATTCTATCTACTATTCTCTGCCAGACTGTCTTGGCTCTTTCCCCGTACCCCCTACTCTAACCCTCTACCCTAAACCCCTGGCTTTCTATCTCATTCATTGTTCTAAATTGTCTGTTTATTGAGAATTACACTGCTAGTTGGTACAATACAATTCACATGTTGTCCACCTCTCTCCCTCCTCTCTGGGAGAGAGCCCCATCCAGGACTCTGCGTTCCTGTCCTGGGCATGGCCACACCGAGGAGCCCTCCGCGCTTCTTCATCCCCGCTCCATCAGGACGAAATCCATCTACTCATTCCCGCCGTGGGCATCGCTGGGCTGAGGAGTCTCCCGTGTCTCCATCAGGATGAAGAACATCTACTCATCCCCGTACTGGACATCTCCGGGCTGAGGAGTCCCCCAGTGTTTCCATCAGGATGAAGAACATCTGCTCATCCCCATACTTGACATCTCCGGGCTGAGGAGCCCCCCGTGTTTCCATCAGGATGAAGAACATTTATTGACTTCTTTAGATATTTAGCTGTAGATTAGAATAAGCTAATATTTAAACAATAATCTGTGACACATTGTTTGCTCGTCCCGGGGGAGGGATCTCTCTTTCACGTGGATCCCCATGAGGTTTCTTATTTTTTCCCCACTGATGGGTTTTTTAGGAGTTTTTCCTCACCGAGAAGGAGAGTCTAAATGCATTAATGTGCTAGTCTTGTTTAGTTAGCATTTGTTAGTTATTTTTCTTGTTGTGTATTTGTGTTAATACATTCCTCTTTTTCTTGTGAAGCCCATTGAGACGGACATTCTGTGATTTTGGGCTATACAAATAAAATTGAATTGAATTGAATTGAAAATTGAAGACTATTTCCGGTCAAGTGATCTGGTACTGGAATTGACCTCGTCGCTGTTTTAGCAAATTTTTAATCCGCTTCAAGGAAGTCGTGCTTTTGTGGAAGTTATTGAAGCAGAGGTGGAACCATTGTGCAGACAAAACAGCCGGTGTAGTGTCACGATAAAGGATAAAACCTGCTATGTTTTCGCTCAGTTCTGAATTTATTTATTATTATTTATTAATAAAATCTTCTGTTCCTTGTTCACTGATGCCATGTGAGACTCCTGGGGACTGCTCTGACTGGTCCACCTGAATATTTAAAGGACACCATGGAAAGAAAGACCTTATGAAAAATAAATGAAACTATTTATGTTTTTTAGACTTTTCTCATAAACCACAGGAGGAAAAGAAGACATGTGCTCCACAGAGGCCATATGAACGTCTACACAGAAGAGAAACTGGAGGGAAAAAATTTAGTAGTCTGGCAGAGTTTTCATTCAGCTTTTCATCATTTAAACAAACCACAATCCTCCAACCCACACAGGACATCATTCCAATGCAGAGTGATATGTTATTGGTAGAAAAAGCCAATAACACAATCATTACACATGCCCGACTTCTAACATATCTTTCACATATCAATGCTTCAGTCAGTTTGTATTCATTAGTTTGTACATACATGCTGTATCTATTCATCTTGTGATCATTTTAGTACCTTACCTGCTGGAACTAATGCCTTACAATCCTAATCATCTATGAATTCTTAATCTCACTAAGGTTCCACTGAACATCACCTCCATCATCATCCAGACCTCTCTGAGACGTGGCACCAACTTCTGTTAGTCCCTACTAGAAAAAAAATTATGAAAGAAATCCTTACATTGATAATTTTCTATTGATTTCTGATTGTTCGAGGAATTTTTCGAACCAAATGGAAGCATTAATTTTCAATGCTTCAACCATTGCTCACTTAAAAAAGCAATGGGTCAACGATGCGTCGATTTGGGAAAAATTGGCAAATTTGAGTGCAGCTCGGGCTTCCATACAACTCATACAGTGTCGCTCGCCGCAAATTTTGGTCATTTGCGACAACTCGCATCATTAAAAAAATAAAAATAAAAAGGAATTACTCCAGTCATCCCTCACCGGGGAAATTTGTGTGCTGCACTCGATACACCGCAGCAGGCTGCCCTTCGACGGCGCCAATGGTGGGAGAAGCGGGGGTTAGGTGTCTTCTCCAAGGACCCTAGACGTGCTCTCTGTGGGACGCAAACCCGCGACCTTCCGGTCCGCGCGCGAATGCTCTAACCACTGAGCTGCCGTCTCTATCGGTATCACGTAAAATTTTGCAACCATCGCCCAAAATTTTTGAAATTTACTCCGATTCAGAAAGGTTGTGTTATTGTTGACTGAACACCTACTAATAAACTTTAGATAAACGATTGACCATTGGTCAATTTAATAACAGGTAAGTGGTGACATTTGTCGGACGACTGTTGTGCTATAATTTCTTGATGTTCAGTAGAAATTGTGCCGTTAATCAACCGATTTTGAGTGATTACAGACACGTCATATACTAGGCATGACGTGTCTGTAATGCCTAGTCTATTGTCATATGGCAATAAATTGCATATGACTATGACAGTCGCACGATTGTCTACTGACAACGAACCCCATTTCAAGTGGCTAAAAAAATGGCTGCAAGCATTAAAATCCAAATTCTTGTGTGTGTAGATCTGCCGTAATGGGCTGTGCTGTGAAGTTCAGGATGCCGCCCAGAAGACGTCTTATAGCCAATGTGTCAGCATTCTGTTTGTGATGCATCGGCTAATAGTCTGTAAGACCCTTTCTTCAAGCGCTTTACGGTCGATTGCTGCCATGCAGGCAATGCAGCATTGTTTGGTGCTCTCCAGACATGTGGATATTTGGATAACTTCATCTCCCAGTTCAAACGCAGACATCACGCCAATGAGTTGCTTTAATGTGAGCAACACCTATGGCAACCCTTTCATCTCACGTGATTCACACACACAGAAAAATTCTCACGATTTTCCTAAACGCCAATGCATCTCATTTTATCTGAGCAGGACTTTACAGAGCGGTAGCAAATTTACTGGATAAACGTCCTCATTTATCTAACAGTCTGACTGACAGAAAGAGTTGACTCACTCAAAGACAGGGACATCAGTTCCAAAGTAACACTGAGTCTTTGTCTCACACAAAGGATGTAAAGACACATTCCATCCAGAATGTGTCTTATTCGGTAACACGGGACCTTTTCATTTCACAACATCTACCAATCTATAAAGATTGGCAGCTCAGAGTTTAGGACTTTAATGAGAGTAGAGGTGAGATCCAGGCCACGCAGTTCCAATTGCAGCAAAGTGAAGATAAAATCCAGCTCAGAAGCGACAGAGACTGGATATGTGAAGTCACACATGTGGCTTTCAGAGGTAATCTAACAAAATCAGCCTGAGAGGACATCGGTTCCTTTGTGAAAGATTCACAAGGTCACACATTTGAAAATGTAAAAATAAAAGAAAAAGTGAAGAGAAATGGCTTATCATTGTTATTAAGGTGATGAAACATTTTTTAAAAATATAATCTGAAACAGCATGGTGGGGTAAGTCCAGGGGAGAGTTCAGATTATTTATAGGGTGTTTTTTTTTTTTTTTTAATATATATACTTTATTAATCCCTCACCAGGAAATTTGTGTGCTGCACTACACCGCAGCAGGCCGCCACCTATGACGGCGCCAGTGGTGGGAGAAACAGGGGGTTAGGTGTCTTCTCCAAGGACCCTAGATGTGAACTCAGTGGGATGCGAACCCGCAAACTTGCGGTTAACTTGTAGTTAACTTGTGGTTAACTTGCGGTTAACTTGCGGTTAACTTGCGGTTAACTTCCAGTTAACTTTCGGTTAACTTCCGGTTAACTTTCGGTTAACTTCCGGCCTGCGGGCGAACGCTCTAACCACTGAGCCACTGTCTCCCTTCAAGCATCTTTTGAGCATCTTTTAAAATATTTTCAGCCCACGTATTTTTCTCATTTTCTTTTTGTCATCAAATTACCGCAAGCTAATTCCAACTTACAGTCTGCTGTTAATAGAATCAGAATTAGAATCAGAATATACTTTATTGATCCCACACAGGGAAAATTTGTGCGTCACAGCAACAACTTCCTATCTGCTAAGTGAGTCGTTGTAGAGCCTGATCACGTACAGAAAGAAAGACCTCCGGTAACGAGATGTTCTCGAGCGGAGCTGTCTGAGCCTCTTGGAGAAGGAGCTCCGCTGTTTGTCCAGGAGTGGGTAGAGAGGATGGTCATGGTTTTCCATGAT
This sequence comes from Neostethus bicornis, assembly GCA_902685375.1. NCBI lineage: Eukaryota > Metazoa > Chordata > Actinopteri > Atheriniformes > Phallostethidae > Neostethus > Neostethus bicornis. Next base: position 2,472,514 of record CACRXE010000076.1, on the reverse strand, counting down.
GGATAAAAGTTTGTTCAGTGACCTCCTCTCCACCACTGCCTCAAGTGAGTCCTGTTTGCTGCCAATGACAGAGCCAGCCAGGACTGGCTGGCGTCACTGGCTGCTCCCCCAGCAGATGACAGAGAAGAACAAGGTGCTGGCCACCACAGACTGATAGAAGGTCTCCAGGATCATGCCGCATATTACAATAGTCCTGAAATTTAATTAAAAGGTTTACTGACAAAATGTATTTTAACAAATAGTATGAATTTCAATTGGTTTTAGGAATCACTAAAAAAACAGACATTGCTTTTTTAGAGTTTGTTGTTTAAGTAAAATGATATTGACAGAGGTTTTTTTTCTTACCATTATATTTTATTGTTTAAACTAAAGGCTCTTGACGGGATTAAATCTCCTTGAAAAACCCAGTGAGAAACGTCAGTGAGCTGAGAAGCACATGATGGAGAGATCGGTCGTCTATGTAATCGTCCTCGCTTCTTCGCCAGCTTTGAGTATTTAAAGCAAAATATGCCGCTGGTTCCACCCGCCGAGCAGTATTTAGCTGACTGGAATCAGTCAAATAACCTTTACTTGCTTCGTGAGACCTCACCTTAGCGCTTGTTCCTTTGAAGTCCCCAATTCCAGCCTCTTTCACTCTTCTTGAGTTCTGAATGTACATGGCCGCATGTGGCTGCACAAAAGCACTTCAGATGTAATGTGGCGATTCAGAAAAATTCATGTCATGGTGAATTTATAATGCGCTTTGCTATCAGAGTCTGCTTTGCCAGATTACATTGAAGCGGCAAACACGTTGATATTAGGACTCCTGCGGGGTCCAGAAAGAAGAAAAGAAAATACATCAGCATTTTTTTTAGCCTTTTAAACTATCCCGTTGAGATCTGACAACCTTTTCCCTCAATTCAGGAGAAGATTTGATGCTCAGCAGCTGAAATTGGACTTTTTAAAGCTTTGATAGATTTTATTTTTGTTACAGAGACAAACACAAAGGTATGGGAGCTATTCATACAGAAAATACTCCGTTATGTCAAAGAAATGGAGCTCAGATCTAAGATGTAAGTAAACATCACTCTTTCTTATAATAACTTGGTTTTGGTCAATACATCTAACAAGGGGCTCGACGGAGGTCAGGGGTCAGAATGATTCTAAAGAATGGTGACAGTGAGAGAGATCACAATGATTAGTTTTGAAAGAAGGATAAAAGAGAGAACAGCTGACAGTGGAGCTCTGGGCGACACTCAATACCTTCACAAACTCTTCTTCTCTGTCATAAATGTAGCTCAACACTGCCTCTGTGGTTTCTGGTGGTACTGCTGGCATTGGTACCTCCCTAAAACAAAAGAAAGAATGGTGTCTATGGAGTAAGACTAAGTATCCACCCTCTCTTAAAACGTTAAAATGCACCCATTTCTTTTTCCTTCTAGAATCTATTCATCCAGTTGTGCATTCATCCAACCAGCCTGTTGTGCATCGATCTGTGAAACATTTACTTATTCATCAATCAGTAGGAATATCTATCAAGTAATGCATCTATCGAGAAATTATTAATTGTTACATCTTGCGTTTTAACTCATTGTAACTTTTGCCGCTGGGACAACAAATGGAAATGAGCCTTGAGCTACAAGCGGGCATACTTAACATTTATTTATGTATGTTCATTAATATGTACTTTCCCATTCAGATAAATAAATTCAAACATGCATCCATTATTTATCTACCCTCCCTCCATTCATTGACTTATTTATCTGTACAGGAATCAATCAATCCATGTATCCATCAACTAATCATCCATTCAGCTATCCATCCAACATTAAAGTGTTCTTTCCAAACATCCATTTCTGCATCAATCCATCTGGACTACTTTAATGGAAAAGATTGGTATGCAGGACCTAGTTTGTTTCCCCTAGTTCGATAGATGGACCATCAGACGTCTAAGCATTCCCCATTTGAGTCTAAGCACTGAGCTCTACTAACAATCCAGTTTCAGGTTTCATGCTGTTCATTCATCACAGCAGCTCTCTGGTGAGGTCTCCTGACAGGATCTGACCATTCTTATCTGAAGAGCCAGACACTGCCTCCGTAAACCATCTGCTGTGTGACAATAAAATTCTAATTTTTTCTGATCTTTTGTGTCTGCTGAGGCGTTACAACAGAAGGCCAAAGACACCGGCCTCCCATAGAAACATGATGCATTGAAAGAAAAATACACTAGCGGAAAAAATGGAAAATAGGACCGGATGGATCACTGAGGGCAGTCAGCTTTGGGAATATTGACTATAATATGCAGAGGTGCTTTCATACCACTCACGCCCATTTATACTGTGGACACAGGGTCAGACACAAGGGATACCAGAAAAGTTATTTTATAATCACACTTTGACCACTAATAAAATTCATTGCTTAGTTCATGTCATAAAATGCCACCAGAGTTTTTGATGATGAAGAGAGTGTGCTTTTGTGGGGTAATAATTGTGTCATAATCATTGTGTAACAATTATGTCGTAGACTACAATATATAGATAAATAAAGTATCCTTTGTTAACTCAGAAATGCAATAATTGCTAAAAAAAAAAAATCTTATGGATGGAGCTCTTTATGTGACTTAAAAAATGTACTTTGTCATGTTTCAAATGACCTCTCTCAAAAATATCATAAAAAATTGTTACAAACTAAAGTAACTTTAATTCTAAAAGCACAAAGACATTGGACTAATAATATTTACATATTAAATATTTTAGAATGTTGGATATTTTTCTAATCTCCTAAATTTTCCATTTTAGTGTAAAAAATATCACATTTAAATAGTAAAAATAAATATAAAAAATCATTAGCCAGATCTAATCAAAATCAAGTTTTTCCAATGTACATAAGACCATATCAGGTGTAACGTATCATATTTTTATCATGTATCATGTCATTAACATGTTATAGCTTAAAAAAGTAATTTTATGGTGCTTTTTATTAAATGAAATGTGACTTCAACAGACTTTTGAAGAACATCTCCTATAGTACGTTCATATTGAAAACGGGTATAAAAACAACCTTTCAAATGCTAACGTTCCCGTTTAAATGCAATATTTGACCCAATATTTAAATGCAATATTGGGGAGACGGTGGATCAGCGCCAGAGCGCTCGCCCGCGGACCGGAAGGTCACGGTTTTGATTCCTGCTGAGACCACCGTCTAGGGTCCTTGGAGAAGACTCCTAACCCCTGCTTCTCCCACCATTGGCGCCGTCGAAGGGCAGCCTGCTGCGGTGTAAGGAGTGCAGCATACAAATTTCCCCAGTGAGGGATGAATAGAGTAATTCATTCGTTCATTTATTTAGCTCCCATAAATGTTTCCTTATTGTGACCATCTCTTCTCTGCCCCTGCACAGGTTAAACAGCATGAAGCACATTCTTGCTTAAACAATGTGCTTTATTTTGCTTTATTTAAAAAAATCATTGTAACACTTTATGTTCTTTGTGTAGATAATGACTTTGTGACAGTAAGAAAAGTATCTACTTAGATCATAACACAAAAAGTTACCCCATTTGTAAATTCATCATACTTAAAAGAGTATTATTCTCAATGCTATAAATGCGTTTATTCAGTTTTAATTGCGTTTACGACACTGTGAGTTTTTCCTGGGCGTGCGAGGGGAAGGAGAGCGGCAGTTGAGTAGAGGTACTAGGCAGGGGCAAAGCATGAGGAGCCTACTTCTTAATTGCATTAGAATGGGGCGTTGTGGAGAAAATAAGGGGTGGTGGAGAACACATGATGTGGCGGTGTACAACTTTTGACAATTGGTGTTTGAATGATGTTTGATACCTACCCGCAAATTGCCCAACAATAAAAAGTCGATGCCAAGGCATTGAATACTTTACCTTCCCAATCTTTGCAACCTTGAACCTTGGGTATCATTACCCTGACAATCTAATTTGTTGGAACTGAGTAACTGCGTACAGTTTTACTAAAATTTCTTCAGTGGTTTGGGAGATATCTTACGGAAACAAAGAGAGCCCGAGAGCCTGAGATGCATTTTAAAAAGAAAATCATGAATGGAATGGGACCACTTGAATTGGTTCTCCCGACTGTTGTCCTTTGAAACAAGTTTTTTAACCCACAAATTGGCAATATTTGCTTTCTCATTGCATCCCCCAAAATTTGTGGGATCAGGATTAAACAAATAAATACGTTGATATGATTGGGTAGTTTGTGCCAATTGCTAAACTAATGGGCTCTTTTAGCAGGAGGTATCAACTGATCCAAAGACTGTTACGTTCTTTTTATGAAGCCCAGTGGAACACGTAGCTCTACAGCCAACATAAAAGACAACAAAGTAAATACAAATAACACCCTTGTCCCACCTTCGGGACAGGTTGTAACACAATCACAACTAACATAAATGGTAGCCATTATTTGATACCAAGCTGAAGACACTTCTATCGTCTCGCATAAAAATATTTCTTATGCTTTTCACTACACCGTTGTGCATAGCTTCCCATTTCAACAGAGTAATAAAACCTGTAAAGCCATATTTGAATTTTAGCTACCACAGTAGCTTAGGAACCAATGATGAACAATTAAGTTCTTTCAATTCTACCGATACTCTTAGATTTTGTTTATAAATCAGAACAATTGTAGAATTACTTTTTTTATGGTTCAAAAGAACCAAATTCTTTTGCCTTTGACAACAAACTGCCCTTTACTTCTGAGAGTAATAAAGTTTGTTCTAAACAAAGATGTATTAGGGCCGCATTCACCTCAAGGTGTTGGCCAAGAGAAGGGTAAACTTTACACCAGGGGATGGTGGTCAATAGGAAAAGGATAAAACTTGCTATTATGGTTGGGGTTATCTTAGGTAACACATTCCATCACGTAAAGGTTGTGGCTCGGGCAGGAGTAAATCCATCCATAATGATATGTGGTGGCTCAGGCAGGGTTGAACCCCTACGTTTGGGATTGGAGAACCCTGAGAGAGGAATAAAACATTTTCATCATGTTGATCGAACACCTCGAGGACCTCTACTATCGTTGCATGGTGGTGGCTGACGGGGAGTAAAACCCTCTGTCGCAGCGAGGTGGTGACTTTTCTCTACTTCATAATTATGAAATAACATTGTTCATCTTTAAATTTCACTGTGGAGTTGTAACCTCAATAAAAGACTCCATGGACATTAGGTTTTACTATATGATAGAGTTTTTACATTACTTGGTTGGTCATTTAAGGTTGTGAAAGTTATTTGCAGCAATGAAAGTTTATGTGATTGAGAGTGCTGCTTTTATACACAATATGGAAGATGAAAGTAGAAGACCTCCGGGTTTGCTGTGTCAAACTGTGTTGTTGCTCAGCAGGAAAATCAAAGCAGAGTTAGAGGTTATTGCTCCAGCAATACATGACTCATTTAGCCCTTTTACAAATAACCAGTCACAACCTTATCTAAATGTTCTGCACCATCTTTTATATGAGACGCAGAGGGAGGAATAGAGGCGAGGACAGAGAACCTAAAAGCAAAATGAAGAGGACAATGCTAGTCAGATGGATACATGAACTGGGATTTAAAAGATAGATAGCAGAGTTTAAGTTGATACAATGCACAGCATAGGTCATGAGGATGGATGAGATGTTTGCTGTGAAGGTGATTTTAGTCTTCAAATCCATAATAAACATGTTTTGTTTTTTTTAAATGGAAGATGTCTGATCCATCCACATGTGGTTTGGCCAAGACTTGCACAAGACTCAAACCAGTCCAAAACCTAAGCCAGGAGACTAAATTATGTTTATTTTCATCCCATTTCCTTTATCGAGCCCATTTCTAGACTTCAATCTACTCCATGTGATTACTTATTAACGACAGGATCTAATAAGCCAATCCTCATGTTGCATCTGTTTATGTAGAAATGGTACTTTCAGTGAGAAAACACAATGTCAAAATTTCAGATCACTCAGTTTAGAGCTCGGATTGAGTTCACTGTGCTCCAATGACTTTTACAGTCCTTAGGTCACATTCTAATAGAGCAGACTTGGGATGTGATTGGACAGAGGATTCACATTACAAATCTGTTAGGTCCACAGAAAAAAAAAAAAAAAAGAAGAAGAAGAAGAAGAAAGGAAAGAGGAAAAGTCCTGCTATCCCCTTGCAGGGCCAGTGAATAGGCCACCAAAATGCAGAAAAATGACTCTTATTTTTCTAAATGTTTTGAGTACTGGTTTTGTCAATGACCTCACGCCCGCCCTTTAGAAGACCACACCCGCTCCCCTTTAGAAAATCCTGGATCTGCTCCTGGTCTATTCTTTCTTTCATTGTTACTGTGCTGCTGTAACACAAAAATGTACCACGTGTGAGATCAATAAAGTAATTCTGATTCTTTATTCTGATTTTCTACTTTGTTGACATTCAACATCATTTTCTGCTCATGCATCTCTCACCGTACCCCATTCTTAAAAATATCTTCTGGTCAAATGCTCTTTGATTCCCAGTTATGAGGAACTCATTTTCAATTGTTTCTGATCTATTTCTGATTCACCGTGTCTCAAATCTCCAACCTGGAGAGTAGAAATAGAAGAAAATTGATAATATGACCACAAGAGCATGATGGAGGCAGTATTATGTGTCATGGGGACTTCTGGTTACAGTTCTGTTTATCATCAGAAGTCTGATAATTGCTCTTTCCTTATCGCAATGTGGCATTTTAACTTACAAAGGGATCATAGAAAAGTCCACCGTCATTTCCTTTCCTCTCTCTTTTTATTAGAAACAACCCTTTGCAATACAGACGGGGTTGTTGCTAGTAAACTAAGCGGATGCGCACGCATCGCGGGAGCAAAAAGCGTCGCTGTTTTTGATTATTGGCATGGAGATTCGTAGCAATCTCTAAGTTATGACCATGTTCTCTGCATATTACCATAATTTACTGCCTTGTAAAAAAGAAAACTAGCTGAAACATGCAAAGAAGTATCATTTAGTTGCACTTTGTATGTTGCGTGCAGTCAGAAGTGACGTCGACTGGTAATTCCTCCATATTTGTGCCTGAATGTCTCCCCAAACATCTAAACGAACTTATTCAATTTTGTTGGCTAAAAGTAACATTGAAGTGACACGTGACAAAAGAAGAAAAGAACTCTTCACTTGTAACTAAAGGTAGGAGCCAGACGTAATACGTGATATATACTGTATGTATGTTATTGTTGGATGATGCAGATGATCACTGCATCTGAAACTGGGTGGTGTGTGGGTTTGTCTTTGTTTGTCTTCGTCTTCTGTTTCATATCACCACTAATACATAATGGGTCGAGGGCGTGCCAGAGCCTGTCCTGGCTAATTCAAGATGAGAGGCAGGGTACACCCCAGCTGGCAACCAAAACAGGTCGCCAGGCAGTCACAGTCCATACACACACATAGAGAAAACCCACGTACGGGGGAAACATGCAAACTCCACACAGAAAAGCAAATGTTTCAAGACTCGAACCCCAAACTTCTTGCTGTGTAGCCACTCTGCTAACTACTGCACAACTGTGCCGCCCATGTTTGTGCTTTATGCGCGTATGTAAATTTAAGATTGAAAGCCGTATGGCTGGAGCTGCAGGGCTTGAAATGTTTGGAATCGCGTCACAGTAGAAAGATGGGGAAAATATTGAAAAGTAAACTTTCTATTGTTATTTTGCAGTCATTTTACTGTCATTTTTTTGCAAAGTTTTTTTTAGACATTGTTCGTTCTGACGTTCTGTTTAGGTATTCGTTTTGCTTATTTGGGAATATTCTGTTTGAATTATGTTATTACTTACATGCAAAATGATACTTTTTATTATATTTAATATGGATAGAAATATCAAAGAAAAACCTGTGGACAACAAAAGTGTTATCTATTTGATCTGGAAGCACAAGACAAAGGACCCATACTTCCCCATGATCAACCAACATCATTGGTTTGGTTTGCCGCTAAACTACGTATTCAATCCAAGTTGGATCCATGAACAAAATGAGCCATTAGGTGGTCTGACCAACACAACATAGCATAAATCACTAGGGCATCGGATGGATTTTGGCTTCAGATCGGTCCAATATTAGTCAGTGGAGTATTTACGTGAGACCTCAGCAGTGATGGATCACCTCGATGTAGACTCACAGTCTTTTTGAAGAATAAATAATAGAAATGTTGGAGGTGTTTCCATTCTTGTTGCAAAAGGAAGAAGAAAGAAAGTAAGAGAACGAATGGAGGGAAGCTCTATTTAAAACTACAAGGCAGATAAAGTCATCGGAGATGCAAAGACAACGCTGTTTTCACGGCAGCGTGTGGGCTCGGAGACATGGCAGACTCTGTGGGCTTTGTGCACACAGGAAGCAAAGCACTGTGGGAGTTCTTCATCCATCAATAGGTGCCTTTCCCGCAGGGTCCCTGGGATTTGTGCCAACAACCCTCTGAGTGCTTGAAGCTCTGAGGGCATACAAACCCCAGCATTTATACACACACGCTGACACATACATGCCACCATGTACACACACTCATTTATTATCAGGCAATTCTAAGTAACACACACTCAAAATTACTCACACTTCTTTCTTTATAAGTAGGCCTAATGTTTTATTATACTATTTACTGGAAATAAAAAAATGTGAAATAAGACCAGAGTAAATTAAATTTTTGGCCTCAAAAAGAATACATTTACGTCACACAGATTTTTTAACAAAAGCCGGATAATTTGTTTTTCTGCAAAAGATGCTATAAATAACTTGTTTTTCAATTATTTGATGTGTGTTTTAATGGATGAGATGTAGAATATTTAGTCATTCATTTTCTGAACTGCTTATCCCTAACAGAATTGCGTGGGATGCTGGAGCTCATCCCGGCTGATCGAAGGCAAGAGGCAGGGTACACCCCAAACAGGTCGCCAGTCTGTCACATGGCCAAACACATACAGCCATCCAATCACACACACACACACACACACACACACACACACACTCATGCCTTAAGGCAATTTTGTAGTGGCCAATGAACCCAACATGCATGTTTTTGGCAGGTGGGAGGAAAGTGTAGTACCCGAAGAAAACCAACGCATACGTGCGGAGAACATGCAAACTCTCCACAGAAAGGCCAGTGTTCCAAGCCTAACTCCCCCAGGTTTTGAACTCCGATGTTCTTGCTGTGAGACCACTGGGCTAACCATTGCACCACCGTGCAGCCCAGATGTTGAATTAAAAAAAAAAAAAACTTCCGCTAGTTAAAGAAATTTTGTGTGAGGGGGCTTGACGTGGACCCTGCGGGTGGGATTTACAGTCAAACAGAAAAAGGGGCTGTTCAAAATAAAGCCTTGTAAACAGCATAGAGTTGAGAACAAGACAATTTACCCTTTATATTTTAAGTCACAGACTGTTCTTCAGTCAAAAACATTTTGTTCTGGTGGTGCAGACCTATGTCTGACTGTCCTGAACAGTTCTAATTTTACCGACTGGAACAGCACGTTGAGGATTTAAACAGAGACGACATGATGCAAAACTGAAAATCTACAGATACAAGAGTCAAGAAGATGAATGAGTGATTAGAAAAACATGGATTTAACTATTGGTCAATCAGGTAAGTTGCTGACCTATTTAAATAATCATTATCAGCGATGTTTACATGCAGACTGTTGAAATCATTTGTATTGGTTTGTGTTTAGAGCCTGGCTGGATTCCAACATAGAGCTGTCACAGAATGCCATGTGTGCAAAAAAAAATTATGTCATAGAATTTTCTCACTCATTCTCCAATTTATATGCTACCTGGTGCAATGCTAAAAGCATCTGATGCAATGGTGTAAACTTGCCATTGCTGACTTTCCACAAGTGAATTGTGCTTAGCTATCTATCTTGAAATTTGGTGTATTTAGAATGGTACTTTTAGAGTTCTTCTTCTTCTTTGACCACCAGTAGTCCAATTTCCACCGGCACCCTGTTGGTCAACAGCACCGATGGCTATTGACCAATGATAAAAGTAAAAGTACCAATGGTACTTTTAGAGTTGCCTGACTAAATTAACAAATTCCCTGAGACGTTATGTAGCAAAGTCTAGTAGTTAAATCTGACTGGCTGCACAAAGTTCTGACCTCAAACTCATAAAACAAATTTGGGAGAATATAGAGTCGGGACTTATCCGAAATCTGTATCTCTTCCCAAATTGACCGAAGAGTGGTCGAAAATTAGCAGGAAGAGAATCCTAGACATGATCAACACTCTCAGAAAAAAGTTCAAGGCCATTGAGAAAATCTTCGGGTCAGTAAAGTGTGTGCTCTTCAATTTTGGAACATTATGATGAAAAAAACATTGGTTCGGGCATCTGGTCAGGATGCCCCCCCGAGCGTGTTTCGGGCACGTCCCACCGGGAGGAGACCAAGGGGCAGACCCCGGACCCGCTGGAGAGACTACGTATGTCTCACAGCTGGCCGGGGAACGACGTGGGATCCTTCCGGGTGAGCTGGAGGATGCAGCCGGGGAGAGAGAGGTATGGGCTGCTCGTTTGAGGCTGTTGCCCCGGCGACCCAACCCCAGAACAAGCGGAAGATGATGGAACGGATTAATGAAAAAACCACCAATCACGGTTTAGAGACTTTGTGCGATTACCTCAAGATTTATTGTTTTATTCTCTATTTTTTTAAACAAGTAACGTTTTATTTCAAAAGTTTAAAAAACTTTTTTAACTTGACTTCAGAAAACGAACAAAAAAGTGTTTCTTATTAATTTACTTTAAATGTATAAATAAATGACCAAAAAAATTCTCTTGTGAGAGAATCCAGAGAAATGTCGTTGAGCAGGGGAACAATGCATTATTAAGCCTGGAAGCATTACACACTGAACCAGAAGCGCATACACACATGTTCCTGTTAATCATTCAGTAGTGTGAACTTAAAGCTGAGTAGCGTGACGGAGACGTGGCGTGGCAGGACTATTGGACCAAATGACAGAAGTTATCTTTAACTTGCTCGTCTGGAATATCTGTGATGGGCAGAGGAGGAATCAGGAAGATGTGATCTGAAAGCTCAGAGAAGAAAAATTACATAACTGACAGGAGAATTTGGGTAGCAAGCAGCATTGCACTAGCGCTGGGATACATTAGACATGATGCTGGATACGTACTGCACTACAAGCCTGTGAAATGATTTAATCATGTCCAGAAGCACTTAAAGCCAATGTGGCTCACATAGAGGAAGCAACAGACCAGAGCAAAATCTTCTGAAAAGCATTAATAATCCATCAGTGGCATTTTCTGGAAGTCTGTTGGTTTACAACTGAAGTTTGGGGAACCAGAAAATCAGCCAGGCAATCAGAGTTGGAATCTGATTATTTGATGACGTATGGGGTTAGAACACAAAATTAAACAAAAGAAAAAGAAAAATGTTGATTGCTAGCTATCCTGTCCACGAGAATAAATGAGTTGTCTTTTCAAATGATGGGTTTTATATTTCAAATGAACTACCTGTTGCTGGAGCTCTGTAGAAGAAACTAGTCTGACTTGAGTCTTCAAGTCAGGAGAGGGTTAGGAGTTCTTGGAGATAAACAGGTGCAGTGCCGTGTATGCACTGATGGGTGAGGAGACAGAGCTTGTACTGAATTCTGTATTTAACGGGTAGCCAGTGGAGGGATTTGAGGATGGGAGCGATATGGTCATATTGTGGGCCAGAAGTCACATTGGGATATTAGTTGGACACAGTTATTTTAATAAACACATCAATATAATCTAGTAGACTGAGAACAATCTACATGATGATTGTTCACTGGACTCAGTTCATACCATGCTAGTCATAAACCAGCTCAACACACTAAGTAATACCCACACTGGGATGAGGAGTCTAGCACAAGCCGCATGAAACCAAGTGACACCACGACCGGTAAGAGGTTGTTTCTTTCTTATTTGTAACTCTAAACTGATGAACACATCTCTCTCTTTCTTCTCTTTCTCAATACTTTCCCTGCTCTGTCTTTCGTATCACCAAATCCTCATTCATGCAGCTTTCAAATCTTGTAAAACACCAAAATCAATATTGAGCTTCTCGGTTGGTCTCTTAAAAAACAAATATCCCGCCTGAAGAATGGCAAGAGGGGGAGGTTTTGCGAGTTGATACTACGCCTACATTGAAGTTTGGAATCAATCTGTGGAATAAATGAAAGCAATATGTTTTTAGAGCCTTCCCGTCATTGATGTACATAATTGATTGTATCATCACTGGGATTGTGCTATTTTCCTAGAGCAGAATCTTGATTAATTACAAAGTTTGACAACTGTTGTGAGCTGTGGGCAAGTTGCTTGACCTTTGAGTGGAAATTTCTTGTGTGTCTTGAAAGAGAATTGGAAGCATTGAAATCCAGTTCTTACAACTAACTAAGCTTTGAATGGTTGACTTTTGTCTTCACAGCTAAGTGTTTGACATGAGTAGATGGGAATGGACATCTTGACTGCTGTTTTCATCATTTAGAGTTGCAACGCAAAGCTGTACCTTCAACCATGGTGACCGAAAAAAAAAAGACCATAAAATACAAGTGGCCGAATTGAGCGTCCTCCGCGGTGTGGCTAAGCTCTCACTCGGAGATAGGGTGAGGAGCTTTGCCATCCGGGAGGAGCTTGAAGTAGAGCCGTTTCTCCTCCGGGTTGAGAGAAGCCAGGTGGTGTAGTTCGAGCATCTGGTTAGGATGCCTCCCGAAAAGCCAAGCTGGTGATGTGTTACGGGCACGTCCCACTGAGAGAAGACCCAGAGGCAGACCCCAGACCTGCTAGAGAAACCATGTCTCACAGCTGGACAGGGAACCCTTTGGATCCTCCTGGGTAAGCTGGAAGATGATGTATGTCCATTCGGACACAATTCCATTCCAGCATTTAGTTAGGAATCACTTCTTTATTTGAGAACAGTTAGTAAAAGACTCGTACTCTGCAGTCATGTAAAAAGTCACATGAAAGATTAAATCAGAGCGAGCCGCAAGTTTACTTTTTTATCTTAACAGCAGAAGTTCCTTCACAAAGGCCAAAGTGACAAAATAATTGTGAAATTTGTTCTGAATGAGTGATCCAGGCCATCTGTCCTTTAAATAGTTGATGCCAGCTTCATGGTCCACCACCTCTAGAGGCCCGTAGGCAACAAGCGAGTGGCAACCTTGTCTTTGCTTGTTTTTGTCATGTTTTATCAGTCAAAGTAGAACGTAAAGAAGGGTTTGTAAATGTGAGTGTAGTTGTAACTCCTCTGCGTCTGCTGAGAAAGCTCCTGTGGTTACCTCTTCATTTTTAAAGGTTTTCTTCTTCAAGCCGAGTCCTGTGGTTTCACACTCGGCTCCTGTCTGTTTCCAGCTGTAGCAGCTGTTGCATGAGAGGGGTTCTTTTGAAAAAAAGGAAAAGCAACTTTTTGATGAAGGCGTCTGAAGCTGCAGGTGGGTACAGTTTGTACTTGCACCATTTCACAACTCTCAGATTGAAAGGGTAGTATTCAATTCAGGTTTTTTTCAATTAACACAAGTGAGACAGGAATTGTGAATGAACACATTCTGATTCAAAAAGTTTGGATCTTTAGACACAGCAAAAGAAATTTCTGTTTTCTGTTGCTGTAAACTCAGCCATTAAAAAAATTATGCACAAATGAAAACATTTCTTAACGTATTTGCTTTAAATGGAGTGAAATCTTGTGCACTAAAATTGTATGTCTTGGAATTTTTTTTTCTTTTCAATTAAAAAAAAAACAAAACGTGTTTTACCTCATTTGTCTATTTGAGTGGGAGACAAAAGATTGACTACCCAATGGTTAGATTCAAAGTTAACTTATTTTTTGTTATTGTTACAAACTCAAGAAGGCAGCTGTTGGAAACGTGCCGATTCTGTTTTTGGATTGCGTTCATGAATAAATTTATTAATCAAACATGATTGGGGTTTTTTTTAACATACAAGCCACCAATAACATATTTAATTTTAAAAGAAATTAAATCAGTTAACTGGTTTTCTGAAGAATCAAAAGTAAACAAGAGCAATTAAAAATGATAATATCATGACAGCTTTGAATTTATATTAAAAAAAATTCATACATCTATTTATATGCGTAATTCAATTTAAAGTATCACAATCCCAGTTTTGCCAAAGCAGTAACATCAGTTTTTTACAGCCTTAAAATTAATACTTTTTTATCGTATCGTATTTGACCCTCATGGGGAAGTTACTTTTGCTGCAATTCATGGCAGCAGGCAGCCATGACAGCGCAAATGGTGAGAGTAACGGGGCGTTAGGTGTCTTCTCCGGGAACACTATTCATGAGTTCATCAGGAATCAAACTGGCAACTCTTCGGCCCATATTCACGTCTCAAATTAGTCTTGCCAAACATTGCAAAAATTTTTTGTCATGGTCCCTTCTCATGATCACTCTTTCCCTCCTATCCTGCCCCTTACCCTAATTTGGCACACCTAGTCCCATCCCCGGTTGTGTCTTGTTTTCACTTGCCTGGATCTTTCCCCTGTAGCACTGCCTTGCTTCATTCCCGTCTTCCTGTTTTCCCGAGTGGGTCCTCTTGGAGTCTTCTTCCAAGAGAAAACTCTTGGAGTCTTCTCCAGGACGTCCTTGGGTACCTGTTGACTATCTATTATATCCTCTGCCCCTGAACTGGTATTTATTCTGGTGATTGAGGCCAGGTGCACCAAACTAGGGCTGAGGGCAGGAGAAAAGAAAGGAGGGATCCAGATGAGAGGGGGATCATGACATATTTTATTGTTTCCCCTGGTTGTCTTACATAGAGCAGAATTACTTCTGTAAAAAAGTATTTTAAACTAGTGTCTAAACATGTCCTTTTGATAAAAAAAAAAATCTACTCTTCTTTCAATCTTTGTTTTGGTTGTTTTGACCAACATGCGTGCTCCTAAATACTTACATAGTTAAGGCCTAAAACAAATCTTTTTCCAATTTTTTGATTTTCCATTTATTTTTGTGTGTGTGGAATAGATTATGCTTCAATTGTGAGCCTATTAATTGGTTTCAATTTGTAAGTTTTTTCTCAAGAAATTAGTCTCTCCGTTCTTAGAGTGGTTAGATTAAACCTGCTGAGAAGCAGGAAGACAAAGAGGCAGGAGAAGAAACGAGGACAAACTGAGTGATTACCGCTCATCATGAGTGTTTGGCAGCGAAAAGCAGATTAGTCTTGTGATGGCTGCATACCCATGCGGAGAACAATTTGTCATAATTTAACTATAGAGCTGCATGTAGCCAGAGGAAAAGAAGAAAGAAGAACAATCCGAAAATAACCACTATTACTTGTTGTTTACGAGCAGAATAATAGACCTGAGTTTCAGTGCTGGGAGACGGATGCAGCCACAGGGTGAGTCGACATTCGGCATGAGCGTGTTTGTGTGGAGCTAATTAGGTTCTGCCATTCAGCAGAGATGTCACCTGCCTTTAATTATAGCTGTTTTCCAGTTAGAGCACACACACATGAAAATGCTGGCGAAGCCAGACTGCAGGGGACATTTTCTTGACTTCTCCATTGCACTGTGAAGATTGTCTTAAAATTACAGGTATGAAACAGCTACTGCTTAGCTCACCTCTTACTCTGAACACATGAGAGGAAGTCAAGGGTATCTTATTGCAACAAGAACAAATTTCTCCCCAGGAATGTGAACAAATAGGTTTTGAGATCACAGATGAGTTCTGCTGAGACAATGTCTTTAGTGAGGCTTCATTCATCATTTTTCATCGTTAACAGTCTTCTTTTAGACCTAAACAAGGTGAGTTTTATGATGAAATATCCCTCCCCAAAAAACAAAGAATTAAGCTGTGATTTCGGAGTGTTTCAAATCAAATCCGTCCACAGACTACGATTCAATCGGGTTTCACAATTTCAGTGCACATACAGTCTAAAGTCAAAAGACGTTCAAGGTCAAGGGAGGTCAGATGGAATTGTTTGGACATCTGGTTATGATACCTCCTGAATGCCTTGCTGGGGAGGTGTTTTGGGCACTTCAAACCAGGAGAAACACCTGCTGCTCAATGTGGACAAGACTAGAGAGATGATAATTGACTTCCGAAAGAACGTGACTGCCTTGCGGCCCCTCTGCATTCTGGGTAGGGATGTAGAGGTGGTGGAGGAGAACAGATACCTGGGAGTGACTATCGACATCGACTTGCATAGTTACTGTGCTGCTGTAACGCACAAATTCCCCATGTTCGGGATCAATAAAGCAATTCTGATTCTGATGTATGCTGCCACTGCTGAGCTATCTAATGTCCACTGATGTCACACAAGAAGAAATTAAGAGCTTGAAATTTCAGAGCTTTTTTACCTTTAAAGACTATTGACCATTTTGTTGTTTTCCAAGTCCCTCACTCCCTAAACCTTAACACAGACCCACCTGCATTGCCGATGGAGCTGCTATGCCACTGTGGCAGGTGACATCTGGTCAATTTGACCTCGAAGCCTTTCTGTGGCTCATCCAATGAAAGTGGACACCATCCAACACAAAGGAGTGCACACATTCAACTCAGGAACATCTGCCAACTCATTCAGCTGGTGACAAATGCTCTCTATGTAATCTGTGCTGTGTAATATTCTTGCAAATGCAGGACTGCCAACGTTTCCTACGTCACACCAAAAAACAAACGAGAGGATACAGACGTGGTCTAATGATGGTTAAGCGTTCTTTAGGTTGCACTAATAAAAGCTACACAAATGTATTTGTATTTTTCTTTGCTGTTCATTCCGTAAGAGAGGAAAAAAGTTTTGTTTCAGTCATGTTTGTCTGCCCCATCGTTTATTCCCCCACCTATTGTAGTGCTTGGTTTTGATCATCTGTCTTTTTCTTCCAATAGCAAGGTTTAACACTTACATAAACTCTTTGCGTAAAGTTCAAGATTTGGATTTCATCATTTTATCAATCAATTTGTTGGTCTGCAGAACATTTTATCAAATAAAAAATGACCACTCAAACATGAAATATCTAATGTAATATTTTTAGAGAAGTAATAAAATGAATTGCAGTCATGTTTAACTTCTCAAAGGAGAAATGTTTCTTTTGATATAAAATGAAGTACTGAAAGGAGTTCGTCCTTCTTTCAGAACTGCTAATCATCCCCAAACATGTGAGTTTCTTGTAGCAGGTTTCTGTGGTGCCGTATGGATGCTGACTTTAATCAGAGGTGACATTAATTGTTGACTTCTAATGCTGGAAACTCTAATGATCTTATCTGCAGCAGAGGGAATTCTTGCTTTCCCCTCATTAGACGTCCTTTCATCAGACTTTGAAAGCTTTGGGAGCAGCGCTCGACTAGACTTTCAGTGCCCTTGAAGTTCTGTGGCGGGACCTTCATACTGCTACTTTGTATTGAGATTCATAGCTTGAGGAAATGTATACAAAACCCTCATTATGCACCGAACTTAGTACATCAAGTCCTAAGAATGGAGATTAGCTTCTCGGAAGGGGATAGATTCCACGTTGTCCATGAAGCAAGACTGACAGGGTGTACTGAGTATCTTCCTGGAGGGTTGAAACCATCTCTATCATCTATATCACAGTTGGAATCCACCAATTTTAATCTTCAATTATCTTCACCGTTGTTTAAAATAAAACCATTCGTGCACTCTTCATATATAATACTCACCCTTTCCATTCAAAATATAACATTCTGTTTAGCTAAAGTGTACGCCCCCAATATAGATGACCCCGCTTTCTTTCACTCCTTTTTTTCCACACTTTCTGAATAGTGACTTCTACTTCGAAATCTAATCTCTGACTATTCATAGCTCCACACTGCACTTCATGTCCATAAGAAAACCATTGAGTCCTACATGCAACCATGGGAACCCCCTGGACATTTTGGTGAAGTGAAGCTGTTATTAACACAGTTTTAAATATCGTGTATGTACATGAAATGCATTTTAGATTTACATGCATAAAGACACCTTTGACTTTCTCTTCAATGTATATGAGGGCTGATTGGGAGTGACTAAGAAATGCTTGATGCTTATTGATGAAGTCTTCATGTCAAAGCTCAAAAAGGAGTTCGTTAGTTGGCCAGTGCGGAGCAAGAGGTTGGTAATAAGTTCTACCTGCTTAATGAGCACCCTTCTAACCTCAGTAATGTTTTAATCTCGCTGTTCATTTTTGAGTCCTCCCCATGACTCTGTTCTGGCTCTTTTATTCCTCCCCCTCTCTTCTCAGCCTCCTATCCACACCCAGTGTCAACCATCAGCCCACGGGGGAAATTATGGGATGTCAGCAGTCTGCTAGGGAGGAGGTGGAAACTAAGAAAACAGAAAGAAAAGGAAAGACAGCGTATAGTTTCTAGAAGAAGTCATCCATCTTCTATAACCATAAGTCCAATTTCTTCTTTGTCATATTTGCCAATGGAGACAACATAAAACACAAACGCATAAAAAATATGACAAATAAAGAAATGGAGGAAGGCACCCATTTTACTCATCTTTCAAAATATAACATCTTTAATTTGGGTATAAATACATCAAATGTGCTGGGAATAAGTTTCGTCTTCTGAACCGGTTATTCCCTAATGGAATTGCAGGAGTGGCAGAGCCTATCCCGGCTGATTTCAGGCAAGAGCCCGACCCCGAATAGGTCACGAGTCTGTTCACCAGTCTGGTCACTCCTTCTTAGGGGCAATTTTGTAGTGGCCAATCAACCTATAACAATTATGCATTGTACTTATGTAGCGCTTTTCAGGACTCTCAAAGACACTTCACATATGCATTATTCATTTACTCCATACCAGGTAATGATAAGCTACTGTTGTAGCCACAGCTGCACTGGGGCAAACTGCCAGAAGTGAGGCTGCCATTTTTGCGCCATCGGCCCCTTCTGACCGTCACCAACCAATTGCACACTTACCATTCAGAATAGGCAAAGTGGATAAAGTGTCTTGCCCAGGGACACAGTGACAATTTAATTTCAACAGTCATCCCACTGTGGCACTTTGGGTTCCGGCGGTCTCCCATTCAAGTACAGCCCTGGCCCAGCCTGCTTAGCTTCTGAGGTCTGACGGGATTAGGCAATGACAGGCTGGTATGGCCAAATAATGCATGTCTTGGTAGGGTGGAAGGAAACTGGAGTACCCGGAGAACATCTACGCATACACACGGAGAGCATGCAAATTTCAGACACAGAGGCTAGTGCCTCAAGCCAGTGTTTCATACCAGGTAATGGTAAGCTACTGTTGTAGCCACAGCTGCCATGGGGCAAACTGACAGAAGCGAGGCTGCCATTTTTGTGCCATCGGCTCTTCTGACCATCACCAACCAATCGCACACTTACCATTCAGAATAGGCAACGTGGGTAAAGTGTCTTGCCCAGCGACACAGTGACAATTTAATCTCAAAATTCATCCCACTGTGGCACCTGGGGTCCTGCGGTCTCCCATCCTGCTTAGCTTCTGAGGTCTGACGGGATTAGGCAATGACAGGCTGGTCTGGCCAAATAATGCATGTTTTGGGAGGGTGAAAGGAAACTGGAGTACCCGGAGAACATTTATGCATACACACGGAGAGCATGCAAATTTCAGACACAGAGGCTAGTGTTTCAAGCCTCGTCCCCAAACGTATTGCTGTGAAGCCACTGTGCTAACCAGTGTGCCACCGTGCAGCTTCTAACAATAAGTTTCCTCAATAAATTTAAATGTAATGATTTTTATACTTATATAATGGTTTGTCATACCTGTAGGACACCTCAAAAAGCTTTGCAATATTTATCACATTTATCCATTCATTCAAATACTTTCACAACATTACTGAGGAATTTGTCTCAGTGATTAAACGGTGCTAAGATCAGATCCCAGAAAAAATTAAAACAATGTGGCTAAATATTAGAAGTCTGTACTTTATTGTAGAACTCTGTGATTTGCTTTAGAAAATTTTGACTAAATTGGCTTAAGAAATATTAAAACTGCTTCACAATCAAAACACTATTCGCTGTCCCGAGTGGTAAGTTTAAGTATTTATTAAATTAAACTTCAGCAGACATATGCAAAGGCTGGATGGAAAATTGAAAGTTATTCCACAAGAACACCAAAACAATTCAAGCCAGAGGGAACTTAATCTTTTTGAGGGAAAAGAAAAACAGGTTGTTTAGAGGAAAGATATGAAATGCTATGCAACCTGAAAAAACACTGTATATAATATGTGCAAAATCTGAACCAATCGCCATCTGAACCAATTGCCATCTCTACAGCTTGCATGTGACCTCTAAATCTGTTTTGATGTACCTAAGATCACCATAATGTGAACTTTGGTAGGGTTGTTTAAGAAAAACAACCCTTTTTCAAAAGAGGTTTTTTTTGTAACGAAGAATGAATACCTAGCTTTTAAGACATTTATTTATCAAGAAAATAAATAAACAATTTAAAAAAAAAGGAAAAAAGCGTGTAAAGCAATTTAAGTCCTAACCATCTATTCTCAATATTTTTTTATCAGAACAAATTTTTAAGTATTTATTGCAGTTGTGTTTGCTTGTGATTGAGTATTTTGCAGGAAAATGTTTGAATCACAGCAACTACGTGCGTAGAAAATGAAGAAATAAGTCGCTTCATTTTATCCATTTCAAGGTTTTGTTTGGTATTTCTTAGACTTCTGTCTGGATGTGAAAGACATGTTTTACAAATTTATTGACTGGTAAACTAGTGAAGTGAAAAGTGGAACAATTTATGAAACCAAACAAGAGACTTTCCAAAAAGATGATGGGAATGAGTTCGTTCACTTTAAGAGTGATGTTACCTGGAGTTCAAAGTGAGACTTACTGTGGAGGTAAAAGCTTTTCTTTGCCCCGTAGGGCTTCAAACATCCAGGGGAAACAAAGTGGAGCAGACAGGTTGGATCAGAGTTTAATGAAACAAAGACAGTCAGAAGACGAGTTTTACAAAGCTTTGCTCAGAACATGCCGTGGTTACTGTTTGGTTGAGGGCTATGTCGTAAAACAAATTAACCGGTCAATCCTGTGGAGGCCTATCAGTTGTACGGAGAATGATTAACTACAGGTGAATGACCTGCACGCAATACACCAAAGACAAATAGACTTTAAAAAAAAAAAAGAACAAAGGTTTCCCTTTGACCTAAACATTAACGTTGTACCCAGGGTTCAGTGAAGGCAGCTGGATTCAAAACTTGATGGAATCTATTCTGTTCCCGAGAAAATTTAGGTTAACATTTAAAAAGACCTACTGAATGAATTGGTTTTGTCCAGGTTCAGGTTGAAAGACGTATGGGCATACACCAGAGGGAGATTGAAGGGAGTTTCAATATAATTCAATGGAAACATAGTCTGGGTTTGATAACTAATTTTTACATGTTGGTGACCAACCAAATTTGGTCATTCATTGTTAAATATAAGGAGATTTCTAGAAAACAATGATGCTTTCATTAAAACAAATAGTTTGATTTCCCTTCAATAATTATTTACTAAAATAATTTTAGTTTCCAAAGAAAAACATCCTCAAAGTCACTATAAGAACCCCTTTTAGTGTTCTTTATGAGATGTAACATTCAGACAAAAAGTGACAGGTACCATATTTTCTAACTACTATCAAATTCTAAGATGAACCTTCAATGAATACCGTATTTTAAAACTTTTTTTCATATGTAGAGTGCACCACAACAAAGGCACATAGACTGGAAGCTACTATACAGTAGAAGCTGTGGTTGCTTGTCACAGGTCATCTTGTTGTTTCCGCCACTTTCGAACCATTGATTCATTAATGGCCAATTCCCTGATCACTGCTCTATACCCATGTTTGATTGCATTACCAAATGTCTTGAGACGCAAACTCTGCGTCATAAGCATGATTGTGTTCCAGTTGATGAGTATGGATGGCCCTTGAAAGGTGCCATTTTTTAACGCACGTGTGCATATAAACGTGTGACTGGAATTCCAACACCTGCGCTTTTACTGCTGTTACTTTGGTGATACCTCCTAACTACGATAGCCATAGTTAAATAACACTGAATCACATACAAGGTGCATCGAATTATAAGGCCCACTTGGAAAATGAAAGATTTTTAGATGCACCTTATAGAGCAAAAGATACGGTACTTAGATACGGTACTTATCACCTTTTGTGAAGATACAGACATCTAAATTTGGCCCTTATTAATTAATGCACAAATGACCTAGTTCAGTTTTTGGTTTTAAGCTGCCATGTGCTTTTCTATTGCAGATGCTCCGTTCAACATCCATCAGACCTTTCTTTGAAACACAAAACATCATCCTAATAAATGCTATCTGATATGTACACCATACCATGCAGTGAAAAAAGAATCATCTTGTTTCCAGATGTGTACATATCCATGGATCAGAGCAGCAGCTTTATGTTCAAATAATCGAACCAAACAACTAACAGATAAATCTGCTTTTGTGGAGACCTTGCCTGGGGTCTGCAGGGAGCCTGTTGAACCCGACCATCGTACAGCCTCCAGGTTGTCTTCAATTGGCATGATATTTGTTCAGGTGGAAGTGAAGGATGAACCCAAGCCATTCTGGCCATAAGCCTGAGAAGTGGTGACACAGTACATGCGTGCGTGAATAAAAAGGACAGCTTGTGCCCACAGCTGTGCCCAACATCTTTTCCAAACCCAATAAATTCCATTAACCACATTCTTATCCGCTGAGCCATTACTCGCTACAGAAAAAAATGTGCTTTCCTTTTAAATGAAAACCTTTACCCCAAATAGCTGAACTTCGTTTATTACATTTAACTTTGGATTCCAGAAAGCTCGAGATACACCACTGTAGTAAATAGTAAATGCTCCTTCTTGCACACATACGAACAATGCCGGAAGGAGTTGCAATTTAAAGCTCTAATCCCAAATCCTTCAAAAGTGTATCCATTTTTATCGTACTCTATTGATCTCTCACCGGGGAAATTTGTGTGCTGCATTACACCGCAGCAGGCTGTCACAACGGCGCCAATGGAGGAGAAACGGAGGGTTGGGTGTCTTCTCCAAGGACCCTAGACGTGAACTCAGTGGGAATCGTTTTCAATCATCATACGATTTTGCATCTAACACACAACTTCTGAAAACACATCAGAAAGTTGTGGATTGTAGATTGAGTCTTTATTTGGATAATTCTCCTAGAAGCTCACATCGCTCCGGTTTAGTCATGGTTTAGCACCATGAATGCTAAAGTCTGCCATCAAAATGTATGAATGTGGTTTATGGTTAAAAGCACTTTGAGTTAACCCCTGAAACATAATTACACAAAAAATACAAACCTTTTGAATCTAAAAATTTAGAAAAGTAAGGAGCTATTCGCTCAAGTTTCTAAAACCCTCCCATTAATTGCATTGACAATGAAAGGGTTCAAGTTTTGCTCACTTTTCTCCGCTCACTTTTTCTCTCCGAAATAATAATTTTTCAGCAAAATAATACAGGTTAGTCTTTTTTATTCAACTAATTATTCCAATTTCAGCTTATTTGAGACAATTGGGAATGGCTAGTCAGACATGAATGCGTGGAAAACTTTTTTCTGTTCAGATTTCAGAAGCCCATAATTCCAACAGTTCAAATAATTGTCAGATTTGTCTTTGAGAACATCTGATATTTGGTCAGAGATTAGAAAATCTTGTTTGGAAATTCACGAGGCGTTCAAAAGATAAAATTGTGCAATTCAACATCTTTCTAAGAAAGTCATGTAGCAACATTTCTACAAAAGTAAGTTTGTCTCAGAAGCAGTTTGACATGACAGAAACCGACCTAAAAGAAAAAAAAAAGGATATTGAACTTTACTTGAACTCAGAGTTCTCCTTTCATAAGTCTTCTTCCTCTGAGACTTGACAGAGAAAACCTTTTAATGATACAGATGCAGAAACCAGCTTTCCTCCCTTTAAGCTTTGTGTGCATTTGATGTTTTTTTCTCATTCGCCGAGAGGAAGGCTTTATTGTTCTATGAGTCTGACTGCATGACGGCTGGTCTGTCCACCCATTTGATCACATTTAATGATGCATTTTATGAAGAAGAAAATGTTTAACATAAACAATCAGAATAAACTTACTGTCTAAAGTGTCTGGAGTACCCGATTAAAACTTATCATGCATTAGTTCTGCTTTGGATTTTTCCTTTGACTTTGATTCAAGTCGGTAATCACAAAACACCACATATTGATCCTTAAAAATGTCTGACAATGATAGGAATATGTTCTGATTAATTACAATTAGGGCTGCTGCTGGATAGCAGTGTAGGCTCACAGCAAGAAGGTTGGAGTTCGAATCCCAGGTGGGGACGAGGCTCGGAATGCTGGCCTTTCTGTGTGGAGCTTGTATGTTCTCCAGGTGTATGTGTGGGTCTCCTCCGGATACTGCAGTTTCCTCCCACCCTCTAAAACCATGCATGTTAGGTTGATTGGGCGCTACGAAATTGCATCTAGGTATGAGTATGTGTGTGGATGCTTATGTGTGTGTGGCCCTGCAACAGACTGGCGACTTGTTCGGGGTATACCCTGCCTCTCGTCTTGAATCAGCCAGGACAGCCTCTGGCAGACACCGTCGCACTCCGTTAGGAAACAAGCGGTTCAGAAGATGAATGAAGGATTTCAGAGATAAAAAATACAAATCTAAACAATCCAGCTCGATGTACAACCAACAGCATTAGAAACAGACATCCATGAATCAGTGAAAATGATGTGGTGTGACTAATCCTGAAGGATGATTCCCTTCATTAGAGCTCTTACTGCATGTAAATCAGAGTCACGCTCTGAAAGACAAGACACAGCAACCATAGAAGTCAAAATCAGTATTCAGACCCTGGTCCGTACAGGTCACTTTAATAATGAGCAACCAGAACTAAAGACTTTATCCATGAGGCTTTATCTTCTAAAACACACAGAAGATAAAAGTCCAAGCTAATGTTTTACCAGAAGTTTTGTTTTACAAGTATGCTGGAAAAAGAAAGTAGAAAGAGCAGGGAACCACAGACACAGGTAATCACGTTGGATTTTTTTTTGCTCTGTTTTATTCTTCAGAGGAATTCAAAGTGACATCTTTACAAAGCTGGGCGCAACCCTGCAAGACTCATCTAATATCCATAATCACATTAACATAGACGATTACACTAATGAGATTATCAGATAATTTATTCATTAATTAGGAAACGTGTCTCTGTGGACACATATGATCTATGTCTTCAGGCACTGGGCAGAACAGGCAAAACAAACAAGATTTCTTTCCTAATGCCATCTAATCAGATTAGAGTAAAGTAAAAGTCTTTGTGCCAAGCGGTTAAGACAAACACAATTTCAGTTTATTTTAATGTGATCGAAACTAATCATTTGTTTCATACGGAGACCTTAAAGATGGAATAGCTAGGTGAGTAAATGAGGCTTGACCCTGTCAACACTTAAAATGCAGAGGGTGGACAGCTCTCTGGTTTTCATGTTTGTTACACTTCTTGCTGTAAATGCAGTCTCCTCTGGCAAAACCCAAATGTGTAACTGAGCAAGTGCTATTTATTGTTTGAATAATAGTGTAATAGGAAACACTATTATAAAAGTATTAGTCACATTAGTCACATGTTCCAATACTTTTGATCCCCCAGAAATGTAGTGTTCCTTTACAAATAATGTTATCTTCTAAGTTGTGCATCAGAACCAGATGTAAATACCTGGAAATCAAAGCTGAAATGTTGAATTTTTGTCTCATATTTGTTTTTCGATGTCATACTCAAATGTTTCCAGTCCACAGAAAAGATAAAGGAATTTGCTTCACTGTTCCAATACTTTTGGAGGGGACTGTAATTCATACTTTAATAAAAATGAAAGGAACAAATCAGATGATTTACAAGATTTCAATGTTTACAGGTAATTTATTTAAAAGAATATAATATGCATTCCAACTGGAATTCAAGCCTCCAAATGCCTCTGATGTTTAGCAAAGTTCGTATTAAATCATGGAAAGCTGAAACTAACTCTGAAACCAAATAAGCACTCTTGAAATCATTCAAGCAAAACTTTCATGTGGGGTCTTAAGTATTGTCCACTTTCAAGTAACAATTAATTTTTTGCTAAGTTTTATAATAAAAATTACATTTACAGTTGCCAGATGTAACATTAATACAAAGTTATACAGACATTAAAATGTTTCGTTTCGTCTCCTGAACTGTTTATTCCCTAACACCGCCTGCCGCAGGGTACACCCCAAACAGGTTGCCAGTCTGTCCTGGAATGACATTCACACAACCATCCACACTCATGCCTTGGGGCAATTTCTTGTGTCCAATAAATCTAACGTGCATGTTTTTGGAGGATGGGAGGAAACCAGAAAACCCACATATGCATGAGGACAACATGCAAACTTTGCACAGAAAGGCCAGCGTTCCAAGCCTCATCCCATCGGGCTCTCAAACCCCTGACCTCCTTGCTGTAAAGTCACCATCCTAGAGCTAAAAACCGAATGATCAATTCCCTTTTTAATGATGTGACCACACTGTGTTTTATATGTCGCATTGTGAGAAGATAATTACTTTTGTTTGAAACATCAGCGTGACAGCCAGGTGATTGATTCTGTCATGGGAACAGTATGGAAACCTCCTACGCAGAAACGACCAAAAATGAGCTCCTCCCTGTGTTGGTATCAGAGGTGTCAAAGGTACCAACATTTTCTACTCACGTACAAGTATAGATACCGAGTTAAAAAACAAATTTAGTAAAAGCAGAAGTATCAACTGAAGTTTTTACTCAAGTAAAAGTAAAAAGTAACCTATTGTCAAAACTACGTAAAGTAGAAAAGTAAAAGTAATTTTCAGAAAAAAAAATATTATTAACAAAACATGCTTTCAGGAGCAGAAAATATGATAACTAAATGAAAGTGTTGTGGTGTGGAACTTTATGAATCAGAAACATTTATTTCTTAATAATCTTTATTGGAAATCGATAATGAACACACTCAAATGTATTAACATAAGCAGGGCATTATGTAAGGTCCCTTCAGCTACCAAGCTTCACTCTGCATCACCTAATTTACCCAACTTCAGCAGACGCAAACACACTCAATGTAAAATAATAAAAAAAAAAGGCTTTTTTAAGCCTTGAAGGCAGTTTCAAAGTTCTTTGAGGCAATACTGAATAGTCTTTCACAAGTTGATAAGGTTGGGAGTGCCACGTACAACCTGCGTGACACCTGAAACACAGCAGGGGTGGAGGGTATGTGTGCATGCATGTGCGCGTGTTGTGTGTCACATGTTGAAGTGATGAAGCAAGAGGAAGACGTATCGAGATTACGTTAGCTCGCCTCATCCAACCACATTCAAATCAAATGGTGCGATTGACCCGGATTGGTTTTTAATAAATTTTTACTTTATTTTTAACGGTGACAAAATGGCGAAAGTAGCGACTACTTTTTTTTATAAAAATAACGAAGTAAAAGTACAGATAATTGCATAAAAAAGTAGTGAGTAAAAGTAAAAAGTAGACAAAAAAATAATTACTTTGTTAAAGTATAGATAACAAGATTTTCTACTTGAGTAAAGTAACAAAGTAGTTCTACTTCGCTACTTGACACCTCTGGTTGGTATGTGTTTGTGTGTGTCTGAGTGTGTTGCTTTGTTCAAGGGTTATTAAAGAATAGTTCTTCCATGTTTCTGCATAAACATGCTGTGCACACAATTACACTTTTTCTAAATGGTGTTTGAAAGTGTTCTAGCACAACCTTGGGTATGAACACTGTCCTTCCAGTGAGGTGATTACATGTCCTCAATACGCATGTATGGGTAATCCATGGCTTCCCCTCACAATGGACAGACACTCAGGTCTCCCTCTTTAAAGAGGCTCAAAGGACCTGCCTGTATAAATACAGGTGAATAAAAATAATGTGAAGCATGTGAAGTCTCACAGCTACTATTGCATCAGTCAGACTCTTCCTGGAACAACTGAGATGTCAGGGCTGCCTCGGAGATGTCACAGCTAGGGTTTGTGGAAATGATGATGGCTCTTTATTATCTACAGAAAAGAGCTTATGGAAATGAAAACTTCGTGCCAGTGAAGCATGTGGCTAAACAAACTCCAACTGCAATACTGCGGAAAATGTTGAAGAGGATCAGCAAAACTAACGGTACACTGTTCACAGATGGTGATAAAAAGGGAGGTCTGCAATTTTGTTTTTAATGTGTACATTTTTATTGTGTCCATTATGTTAGTATTCATAGTTTATTGAATTGCAGCTCATCTGTCGAACATTTCCCACCATTATTTTGGTGAAACTACTCCCTTTTAGCACAATTGAAGCGTGTGAATCATCACTTCGGTCATGTTCTCACTCCTCAATCAGCACTGGTATTTTTTCTTTAGATTTGATCTTCCTCCTCTCCTACTTCTCCTCCTCTCGTCAGCTCTTTCCACCCACATCATCCTCCATTCATTCCTCTTCATCTCCTCTCCATCCCACTCAGCCTTCCTCCTTCCTCACCTCCCGTCCCCAGATAGCAGTGTCAGATTTTACCCCAATCATGAATTTTACATGAATCTGGGCCGATGGACGGGCTTTACTTTTCTCTCTGAGATCATTGCAGTCGTGCCTCACCAACCCTTCTTTCTCATTAAAGTTCAATGTTAAATAAATGTTTAAGAGAGATCTTTTTACTTGCATCACCCAACTCATGTCCAGAGGACGGTGCTTTCAGGGGAACAAATCCACAGATTTCAGCTGCTCTAATATAAATGGCTTCTTCATTCCTGCTCACACGCAGAGAATAGCTAAGAGATTGGGGTCGGAAAACAGCAGCGGAAGACAACTCCATGGGGTGATAGGAAAAAGAGAGATAAGATTATGGTAATGTTAATTTAACCAGTTTCCAGAAACACAGAGCATATTTGTTTAAACCAGTTCTTAGTAACAAAAAGTCATTTTTGGCATTTGCTAGTGGCGCCAACTTGACTCTATTCAATCACTCCCCAGAAACACACAACAGATTAAACACAGCGGAATAATTCTGGCAAGTTTCCAGTAACACAGGACAGACTTTTTATCTACTTCTCAACGCTATAGCTAAAAATTCTTGAAGCTATTAAAGCTAGTTTCCAAATTACCAGATCAGAATATTTTTCACCAGTTTCCACAAATAAACAATTAATCCCAATTATTCTAATTTGTTTGAATTATAACCACTAAAACTAACATTTCCATTTAAAATAAAATACCATGAATGACCCAAATTAAAATGAGGACGACGGGAGAAACCCAAGCTCTTTTCGAACCAACTCAACCAGCCATCGTCACTATTGGACATTTCTTTATTGGACATTTCTCTATTGGACCAGCAATGTGTTTACTAGTCTAACTGGTTCATGGAACATAGCATGTCCTAGCAATGTTTTTACGCAGTCCAAGTTTCAGAAATACTGTAGTTTCTTTACACAGCAAATAGAAATACAGTATATTTATAATTGAAAAACATGTGGATAGTTAGTAAAAAAAATGTTTTTAAATCTTTCTAATATTTTTTACCTTCATTTTGCCAAGCTTTATTATTTATTTCTAAAAGTAAAGAATACTTTTTTGTTATTAAAAAAAATTAGAGTTCTTGAACAGCCGACTTAAAATATGGACCCAGACATTGAAATATGTCACAAAGTTGACCAGAACAAAGGAGTGATTGAATGACTTGCTTACTTCTATAAAACGATAAACAACATTGCCGAGCTTGTAAAGTTGTTTAAGTAAAGAGCAACAAGTTGCAGATCCCAACTTCTCAGGCTTACTACTGGATTTGAAAAATACCCTTTTTAGTCATAATTTGTTGAATCTCCAGAGATGCAAATTACATCTAAAAATAAAATGGAAAAAGGATAAAAACAGAAGTGAAGAGAAGTTTGTGAGGATTTTTCTGTGCTATAATGAAAATGTGAATACCAGTACGTCCCTGACTCAGAACAGTATGGTCTTTTTTAGAAAATGAGCGATGAAAGGTGGTTTCAAATCAGGTGGAGGTTCCTTGGCTTCTTAGGTAGAAAGTGACTGCTTATTGAAGGCAACTGCATTTTGCCAGCGGACACTTCATTCCTCATAATCAGTGTCATGCCACATGACAGATAGCACTAATCCATTAGAAAGCAGAGAGTGTGGGAGCCTTCAGAGGCTTTTATCCCCATCCATATGGCTTTATTTGAGCGTATGCATTTGAGCATACACGAGGGGACGAGGATGGTTTGCAGAGGGATTAATAACACAGAGGAAAAGCAAAGTGTTGGCGGCCTCACTCTGTCCTGTCCTCCCATAATTACCAGTCTAAGCCCAGCAGAGTGTGCGGGAAGGTGTCGCATTGCTCATTAGGTGTGCGGTGATCTGCACATGGTGAGGCTATGAAGGAGCGAGAGGAGTGGGCGAACCAGGAGGTAGCTGGTGGAGGAGGAGAAAAAGATGAAGGAGGTCCGCCCGTGTCGTCGTTGAAAGTTGGTGAATCAAACAGAAGTGGAATTAAAAGTCTTATTTGACTGATGTTTTCATGCCTCATTTTCAACTTTTTGAAAACTAGACATCTGTGGGAAGAACATCTGAGGTGAAACAGCTTACTGATATCTTCGAGATGCTGTTGCTAGGAGACCAGCCATTCTTCGATGCTATTTGACCCGATACAACATCTGTCATCTGGGAGCCACCATCATCTCGCTTTCATGTGGAAGATGAAAACGTATTTACCTGACAGCTGGATAAACAGCTGCAACATTAAAGTCATAGCTGCAAATTGTAACCTTGTTTATATTTTAAACCGACTAGAAAGTCCCTGGAGACTGCTGCTTGGAGACACAACCAAGAATTCATAAAACTTAGACTTAAAATTTTAAATCAGTCCATAGTAAAGCATTAAATCATCCAAAGAGAGAGCTTTGAGATGTCCTGGAGGAGAACCAGGGGTAAGACCCAAACAGAATAAAAATGCTGTGCTTTATCAATCAATTACTTTTCATCCATAGAGGAGCTCAAAGTGCTGCATGAAAAACAAAAAAAGGTTGCTATGCCAACAAGTCTGGCCATCACACCCACACAGTGGTAAACCAGAGACCAAAAATTCATACCACACAAATGAAACATGAAAAACCAAACAATGGAAGTATAAATATGTAAGTATGAGGGGAAAAAAATCAATATAGAAAATCTTTCCACCAAAGTCTTTTTTTTTTTTCCACCAGATGGAGGCTGTAATTTCAGAGCGAAATAAATGCAAATCAAATGTCTTTGCTTGGATGAAAACCTTTGTAACATTTAAGCTTGAAAATAGATCAGTAAGTCTTCTTCTTCCTTTTTCGGAATTTCCCTTCAGGGGTAGCCACAGCAAGTCAGTTTCTTCCATCTAACCCTATCTGCTGAATCCTCTTCGGTCACACCAACTATCTTCATGATAGATATAAGATAGATCAGTAATTAAAAGATGAGTAATCTGGTCACATTTTAAAACCTTTTAACTGCATGTCACATTTATGTACTAAAAGACAACTTCCGTTCCGCCATCTTCTGCTTGTTCCGGGGTCAGGTCGCGGGGGCAACAGCCTCAAACGGGCAGCCCAGGCCTCTCTCTCTCCGGCTGCATCCTCCAGCTCACCTGGAAGGATCCCAAGTCGTTCACCGGCCAGCTGTGAGACACAGTCTCTCCAGCGGGTCTGGGGTCTGCGCCTTGGTCTCCTCCCGGTGGCACGTGCCCGAAACACCTCACCCGCTCGGCGCTTGGGGGGCATCCTGACCAGATGCCCGAACCACCCCATCTGGCTCCCCTCGACCTGCAGGAGGAGCAGCTCGACACCGAGCTCCTCCCGGATGGCAGAGCTCCTCACCCGATCTCTGAGTGAGAGCCCAGCCATCCTGCGGAGGAAGCTCATTTCGGCCGCTTGTACCAGCGATCTCATTCTTTCGGTCACCACCCACAGCTGGTGACCACAGGTGAGGGTTGGAACATAGATTGACTTGTAAATCGAGAGCTTTGCTTTTCGGCTCAGCTCTCTCTTTACCACGACGGACCGATGCAGCGTCCTAGTTATTGCTGATGCCGCACCGATCCGCCTGTCGATCTCCCGCTCCATCCTTCCCCCACTTGTGAACAAGACCCCAAGATACTTAAACTCCTCCACTTGGGGCAGGACCCTGTCCCTGACCCACAGGGGGCATTCCACCCAACATTCCATTCCATCCAAGACAACTTGCAACCAAATAAATTATACATTAAAAGAACTTTCAAACTTCTGTAACATATTTTGGCCACTGTTAAAACAGATGTGCATGAAATGCAACATAAAAAAATAAAAATAACTTTATTCATTTATGATTTGCAAACTGACTAATATCCAAAACACTCACTACATGACATGTTGTGTCAGTATAAGACACAAATAGTGCAAACATGCACATTAAAACCCCTAACGGAACACAATACGATATGACAGCTTGATATGATACAACATGACTCAATACAACCATTCAAAGAAGATACAATTGGGCACGGCACAATACAATACAACACAATGCAGTGTGATGAAACACCATTCAATGTATTTTCATACTCAATATTATATACTCAAACATATTCCTGCATGATACAATGTGAAGCAATATTTATGCACCTTTAAGCACCTCGCACAAAACAACATAAAAATGTGAAATCATGGTATGAGACTATCTGGAATTTCATGACAATATCGGACATAACAATGAGATCATCTCATTGCATCTTAAAGCAACTGAAAGTGAAAAAAAAACAAAAAAACTTAGCCGTGATGATGGAAGAATTTAAATGTCTTTACCAAATTTGATTTGAAATCTTTTTATTTATTTATTTATTTATTATTACTTTTTTTATAAGTTGTCCTTCCAGTTTTTAGTCCCGTAGTCCCAGGGAAAGCTTTGACCAAGTAGGATTCAAACCCAGTCGGCCAGGTCGAAAGATGATAATTCCGTCACTAGACAAACGCCCCCTGGAATCTTTGAAAACTTTAACCAAATCTTTTTTTCGGTAATTTTTTTTTTTTAAGTTTTAAAAAAGTCAATGTTAAATGAGGAAAACTTTTGTTTCACGTTATTGTGTTTTAAGTATCAAATCGATATCGTAATAGGTAACAGAAAAAAAATGCTATTAGATATCTTGTCAATATTTTGCATGAAAACTCCCCTTTTTTTGAAGCCTATGTATCCTTAAAAACAACAAAAAATGCCAATAAATATTTTTAGTTGTAACATGAAAGCCATCTTGAGATTATTTGTGGTCCTACCGCCAACCAGTTTGCTACTAACTGGAATTCGACCACTCGCAAAGCACTGCTACTTTCATTGAGACAAACAAGAATGCAGATCACCAGTAGGTTACCTCTTCCGGAGCGTCATTATCATTTTTAGACATCCTTTGTCGAAGTGAAAGAGTGAATTATTTGTTGACCGGTGCTAGAAGCTTCTAGCTTCATTGAGTTTCTGTATGTTTGATGGGACCACTAATAACATGCAAAGCGATTATTACCATTATTGAACCATGCATTCATTGCCTTTATCATGTCCAAAAGACATGTTTAGGGACATCAGTCTTGGCAGAGAAAGTCAAACTTCTCTTTCTCTGTCCATCTCTGTCCGTTTTTTCTAGGGTAATTACTATGGGTTAATCTCACTCCATGGCCACTTAGGAATTGTAGACCTTCATGGAGGTTCTAGGTATTTACTGGGCTGTCATGTTGGTGGGACGTGCCCTGAAAACCACACTAAGCAAGAATCCAGGAGACATAGAAACAAGATGGTTGAGGCAATGCATTTACGTGCTGACAGTAAACTTGTCCTCCCCTCTATTTTAGAAATACAACTTCTGTTATTGTCTTGTTATGTGATTTATAGTAATGACTCTGAGCTGTGGGACCTGATTCAGATCTTTTTGGATTTGATGGTTCTGCTTTCCCACAATGCATCATGTTTTGATCACCAAGCACCATGATAGAAATTCTAAATTTTCTAATCGAGAAAAAAAACTCAACAGCTGATGCATTCTTGTTTGCTCAAATTTTATCACCTAATCTGAAACCAACTCATTTCTTTTGTTCCTCATTTCCATTTGAAAACTTTTGAACTGTCATGTTAACGAGCTGCCTTCGGGTTTCCGTCTTTTCCACATTGAGCGTTAGATTTTCTTTTTGTGATTCATCCCAGATCTCTTTGTTTTTCTTTTAAAATGGACTTTTTTGGTTGATGTTTTCTTTTGTTTTCAAATGTGCCCTTAAACTCATCAACAGCAAGATTTTCTCTTGCATTATGTATTTAAGACAATTGTTTTTCATTCATTTCTTTACGATTCAAGTCAAGCTATAGTCAGAAAAATAAAACAGGTGTTTTTCAGTTCCTTCGGTCAAACTACAAAAATACTACCTACCAAAACGAAGTTGCAAAGGAGTGCGTGTGTTTCCCATGAGCAGTTTTCCGACAATGGAACAAAGATAGTGAAAAACAGAGGAGCAAAGGAAAACGAGAGGGTGAGGAGCATGTTCACACCTGACTGAGCTCTTTATCTGAGCTCTCACCTGAACACCTGCCATCCATCTCCTCTTCAGGAGACCACCGATAACGGTGACACGCCGCCAAAAATACCACAACAGACGACACACACATGTCACCAAGACATAGCAGAGGCTCATGGGAAACTCCCCGTTGCCCAGCAGATAACAGGAACAAATTAAATCTGCCACACAAGAAAGCTCATACATGTACCTCACAAATAAAAGATAAAACACGTTTTTTATGCATTCTTTGTGAACGTCTTCAATGAATTAATCCGTGAATCTTCCCATCTCTTTGATGCATCCAAAGAGATGGAAATGGGAATGTTTCATGTATTCTGCAGATGGATGACGTTACTTTTGGTGGTGGAAATAACAAGATGCTATTTTAAAAAATGGATTTGTTTATTTAATATCTTTCATCATTTCATTGTCATTTTACCTTTTGCATCCATACAGATTATGACATCAAAATGAAATTCCACTTAAAGAAATGTTGATTCTCCTTGATGTTGATTTTTTTTTTATTTCATCCTATCTTCACTGATCAATGTCATTGGTAAGTTTAATTGAGCATTACTAATAAGTCCAAAGCTACCTGGTATAGCGGTTCATTTCCATTTCGTCATCTTCCGCTCATCTGGGGCTAGATCGCAGGGGCAACAGCCTCAGACGGGAAGCCCAGGTTTCTCTCACCCCAGCTGCATCCTCCAGCTCAACCAGAAGGATCCAGAGTCGTTCCACGGCCACCTGTGAGACAGCTGTGTCTTTCCAGCAGGTCTGGAGTCTGCCTCTCGGTCTCTTCCCGGTGGGGCATGCCCGAAACACCTCACCAGTGAGGCGCTCGGGAGGCATCCTGACCAGATGCCCGAACAACCCCATCTGGCTCCTCTTAACCTGGAGGAGGAGCGGCTCGACACCGAGCACCTCCCGGATGGCAGAGCTCCTCACTTGATCTCTGAGTGAGAGCCCGGCCACCCTGCGGATGAAGCTCGTTTCAACCGCTTGTATCCGCGATCTCATTCTTTTGGTCACCACCCACAGCTGGTGACCATAGGTGAGGATGGGAACGTAGATCCACTTGTAAATCGAGAGCCTAAAAAAGCCTGTAAAGAAGCCTGTCTATCTAGAAAGTGTTCCAAACAAATACCGCTGGTAACTTAGCCCGTGGAAGACTCTGGACAGACTCACGAGAATGCATCTCCAAACTGGCATGGAAATACTTTGGGATTGTCCAATGGATTCTGAAAAATTGTCCAGGTAGAGTCAATTCTGGCTTCTCATTTTGTCTGCTGCTCTAACTCCTCAGACGACGAGGGAGTGGATACATATATACTGTAAATAAATAATGGTCGGGTTGGACTGATAGACGTTATTAATAATCCCAGCTGTGAAGTTTTAGCCCCATCTTTTTCTCTATAAACTGTTGGCATGAAGTGAGTTAACACATACAGTGAATTAATGTCGCCATGAAAGTCAGTCATGGTGAAAAAGGAGCTGAGCTAATCAGCAAAGATCTCAATTTACTAGTGGATTTGCATTCTGAGACGTACACCAACTCCTCCTCTGGGTCAAGAGAAGCCAGATAAAGGGATTCGGAAGCTTGGTTAGAAAAAACCCCAGATACCATGCTGATAAGGCACGTCCGACCAGGAGGAGATCTAGCGGTTGATTCAGAACAGTTTGGTATGCTCCTGGATTGTTAGAAAGATGTCACTAAGATGAGAGAAGTCTTGGTTTACCTGGTAAATCTGCTTTCCTCACAACCCAACTTTATGGAAGCTTCAGTAGACTAGTGTAGAGAGCAGCAATCTCTCTGACCATGATTTGTAAAAAGAGGTTTTAAAAATTTTACTACTAAATACCAATTGAAAAACACAAACTAGAATCGTTCCATGCTCTGCTACTTTGAGTTGAAAAGACCCTCAGAGCAGACAGAGGGCCTGGATAATTACTGCCTCTATCGGACGATAAGTGGATTTTCAAGGCCCCCTCACATGTCCTCAAACATTTCCTGGGAGGATAATAATGGCCTCTGTCCCAACAGCTGTGTGGTGCCACATAATGACGTTGTTCCCCCCAGGCGGGGGTTTCCTGGTCAATGGGATATCAGCTGGGAAGATCTGGCTGAGATCTCCAATGACACATTTAAAGCTTTTTACTTCTCACTCCAACATACCTCATTCATGCTGTGTCATCCCTCACATCCTTTTAACAAACTTCCTGGATGTTCAAGATCACACAGTGCTTGGATTCAGTTTTGTTTTGGTTAATGCACTTATATAAAAGTTGAAGAAAGAAAAAGTGTGCTTCAATCCCTGATAAGTTTCATTTTCTCCTGTGCTCAAACACTTCAGTACTTTATTGATCCCTCACCGGGAAAATTTGTGTGCTACATCACACCGCAACAGGCTGCCACGACGGCACTAATGGTGGGAGAAACAGGGGGTTAGATGTCTTCTACAAGGACCCTAGACGTGAATTCAGTGGGAATCAAAACCGCGAACTTCCAGTCTGAGGGCGAATGCTCTGCCACTGAGCCAACGCCCCATCCTGTTGTTACAGAGAAAAGGACGTGGGTGGCTAACCTCTCTTACTTGAAAGGGATTGGACAGTTATTGATAAAGCATATAAATATACTCTATGTATTGTTCCATGCATTTTGAAAAAATGTGTTGTTCTGTCATCTTTCGCTTATCCGAGGCCAGGTCACAGCCTCAAACGGGAAGCCCAGGCTTCTCTCGCCCCAGCTACATCCTCCAGCTCATCCGGATGGATCCAGAGTAGTTCCCCAGCCAGCTGTGAGACATAGTCTCTCCAGCAGATCCGGGGTCTGGCTCTTGGTCTCCTCCCGGCGGGACATGCCTGAAACACCTCACCAGCGAGGCGCTCGGGGGGCATACTGACCAGAAGCCTGAACCACCCCATCTGGCTCCTCTCGACCTGGAGGAGGAGCGGCTCGACACCGAGCTCCTCTCAGATGGCAGAGCTCCTCACACTATCTCTGAGTGAGAGCCCAGCCATCCTGCGGAGGAAGCTCATTTCGGCCACTTGTATCCGCAATCTCATTCTTTCGGTCACCAGCCACAGCTGGTGACCATATGTGAGGGTGGGAAGGTAGATCGACTTGTAAATCAAGAGCTATGCTTTTCGGCTCAGCTCTTTCTTTAACACGACAGACCGATGCAGCGTCCGTTGTTATAATGTGCCGTATTTTACAATAATTTCTGGACCTGTTTTTCCACCTAATTTAAATGAATAAAGTTTGTTAAACCTTAAGAAGTATATTTATTGCCACAGATATTTTTTTATTTCTTACAGAAACGGCATCTACTGTATTTATTCATTACCTTGTGTTTGATCTGGCATGTAAATTCAGGAAATAAAAAAGTTGTTTCTCAACTTCTAGAAAACGGTTCAGTGAGAGTATCAACATTGACATGTTCTGTTAGATACGTAGCAGACATCCCCAAAATATGTCTCCAAGGATGTCACTATTGTTTTAACAGGTACGTATGCTAATCAATACTGAGCACACAACTGAAGTGTTGTTTATCAAGACAAGTGCATAAAAATGTTATGTAAATGAGAGAAACTGACAACAGTATTAGAAAACTAAAAGTTCACATTGTGTCTCAATATTAATAAATTATCTGTCTTGAAAAATCAAACTAATTACTGGTAAATAAAACATTTTACAGACAAAATCTAAGTGAGCTTTCAAATGTTATGTATAAATCTGTCATTTTTTTCTCAACCTTTTTAAAGAAAACCTTCCTCTTCTTCATAAACACATAAATTGTTAGTCTTCTCGTTTTTTTCATACAGTAAAGTATCAATAAGATTATCAAAATATCCCAGATCAAAAATCAGTATTAACAAGATTAGTAATGTTGATATACGTAAGTTTACCAATACCCACAAATACACAATCATGCAAACAAAGATGTGATAGAATCAGTAACAGATATTAACAAGAGCTAACCAATGCTCTACACCTTCCTGCATGCAAACATGTTTTAATTCCTTCACACATGTTAAAAGAAAAGGGGAGACTAAAATAAACAGAAATCACTTTATTACTCCCAGTGACAAAAGTTTTCTGCAGTGTTGTATAAAAAATGTTCAACCAATAAGCAAATAAATAATAAAATGCATAGTAAAAGAATGTTGCCCTTCGTCGTCTTCCGACTATCTGGGGCAGGGTCGCAGCGGCAACACCCTCAAACGGGAAACCGAAGCTACTCTCATCTCGGTGTTCTGTCGAGATCTGCGGCCTCGTCGAGATCTCAAACCGGTCGTAGTTGTCGATAGATCAGTGTTCAGAAAAGTGAGGTTTCATCTGAATCTGCAACCCATCACGAGATGTAAGAGATATACGAGGTTACTCTTAACAGTAAAAGCAATAGATTATAAAGAGTGGAAACTACTTTGTTTGAACTTTTTTCCTCTTAATAAATTACTAGATTATATTAAATAAGTTTATAAAAACATTATTGCTCTTGTCTTTGGTATATTGTTAACGATACAAATAGTAGGCCAACTCTAGAGATAAATGTGTTTATCAGACATGGTGTGGTATCCTAGTGAAGAGCGGGGCTCCATCATGGGGGAAGCGTCTTGGGCTACTGCATGGGGCGGTGATTGGGTACATCATGCTGGTCGCAGCCCTCGACGTTTAGATGTTGTGGAAGGGAGGGGGAGATGGATGACGCGTCCTGGGCATGTGCAGAAGCGGAGAGTTGCAACTCTTGACGGTCGCAAATCTCGACGGAACACCAGCCGCATCCTCCAGCTCACCAAGGAGGATCTCGAGGCTTTCCCCGGCCAGCTGTGACACATAGTCTCTCCAGCGGGTCTGGGGTTCCGAACCACCCCATCTGGCATCTCTCGAATCAGAGGAACAACGGCTCTACTTCAAGCTCTTCCCGGATGACAGAGTTCCTTACTCTCTCTCTGAGGGAGAACCCCGCCTTTACAACAACCCGTTAGCACTGAATAGTCACTGCTAAGTTTCAACAAGCAGATTTGGGCTAATCCTACATTTATGGGAGAGTGAGAATGCTGATACAGTAAGGTTTTTTTTTTTATTTATTACTTTCACATTGTCTTTTTACACATAAATTTACTGTATGTCTAACTTGTTAATAATTACTTTGTATAAATGGTGGAAAAACAACCTCATTATATAAACAAGATGGCTTGGATTGTAAGTCTAACTGTATGGCTTACGCATGTTTTTTTTCTTAATGAAGGAAAACAGAATTGTTTTGGGTTTATTTACATTCTGCACACACACACACTTCTAGTTCAGCACCTAATTAGTTGCACATTTACGTTTGTGCACTTGTGCTAATAATCATTTACTCCATATTCTCTTTCCTTTTGAATAAGAAAGTCTAGAGCCAAGCTTACGTTTAAACAGAGACTCGGTCACAGCCAAATGACGAGCGTGACCCCACACTGAGGTACTCTCTTGCATATTTAACCTCACTATGTTGAGATAAAGTCTGTGCTTCTTCTGCAGGGAAATACAAATTGCTCCTGTCCTTTCTTCCCTTAGGACAACCACTCTGCCTACAAACAATTAAAGTTTGATCTCCTTCACTCAGAGCGTGGCTGTGGTTGCCCAGAAGGGGAAAGTAGAAGGACGGCTGTGTCCTGGAGTATTGAGGATGATACGCCGGGGTGGAGACATTACTGCTTCATTTCAACAGAGAGCATCTTGTCTTCTCTGGCATCTCTAGCCATCTCAGAGACTTAGTTATGGACCTGTCTGACCAGTGGAGTGTGGTTAATTTGTAGGAGGAGCTTCTTCTATTGGTAAAATATATTGTTTTTGATAAGTGCATCTAATTAAAGTAAATCTAATTCAAATCAAAACAAAGAGAAAATGACACAAAATATTTAAAACTTTAAAAATATATAACAAGCAGATACAAGCTGCAGAAATGAGCTTCCTCCTGTGGGTGGCGGGGCTCTCACTCAGAGAAAGAATGAGGAGCTTTGCCATCCGGGAAGAACTCAGAGTATAGCTGTTGCTTCCAGGTCGAAACAAGCCAGATGGGGTAGTTCAGGCATATGGTTAGGATGCCTCCTGAACACCTCACTGGTGAGGTGTTTCAGGCAGGTCCCACCGGGAGGAGACCCAGAGGCAGACCCTGGACCAGTTGAAGAGACTATGTCTCACAGCTAACCAGGGAACACTTCACAATCCTACCGGGTGAGCTGGAGGATTTGTCCGGAATGAGAGTTGTTGCCCCAGCGTCCCAGCCCTGGATAAGTTGTAAACACGCTAATCATGGAAGCGATGAAGATGATGAAACATGACCAAAAATATTTGCAAGAAGAACATGAGGAAAATAAATCAGGTTTAGAAGGAAATTCAAACATGTTGAAAAGTTTCAGGCTGATTAGCCCCAATCAGGACTCCTTATAAACGGAATAACTTGAATACGAACATGTTTGATTCAACAGTTGAAATATTTATGAAAGCTCCAGACCAGGAGAACACGGGGATTAATGCTCACCGTTCATCTGAAACTAAAAATGACTAATCTCAGCTTGTTCACTCACTGTTCACAATGGAAACCTGCACAGCCCGGCATGAATGAGATCCTCCTTCGAAGACATTAGAGCTGGGGAAGAGATGAAGGGAAAGAAAAGACAGCTGGTCAAGATCCAATTTGCAGAAAGTACAAGGAGAGCCAAGCGGAGCTGAGAGGAACCCAGAGACGAGCAAAAAGGAGCCAAGGGAAAGGCTAAGAGCAGCTAAAAGTCATTTTTTGTATCAAACTGAATTTTCTCACATTCTTTTTTTATAAAACTCTGTGCTCGAAAAAAAGAAATCACATGTAGTTCTGCTATTATTCTTAACAAAATTTAATTATGAGCAGAAGAAGTCAAATTTATTTAAGATGCACAAATCAGAGTAAACAAAAGTAGGTTGAGGGGTAGGAGCGAGTTCTAAGTCTCCATTAAATTCCAAAATAATCATTTCATGTCCCGACAATAACAACCGTCGGGATTGTTGAAAGCAGAAATGACCAAAAGTGAATAAACAATAAGCAAAAGGAAATAGACTCACCTGCTAATGTAGACTAGTCATTTTCTTTTTTAAAAAAAGCATTATTTCAAAGTATTTTTTCTTCAGTAAAATATCTGCACTTCTAAAATAAACATGTTGTAAGACCACCAGATCTGTCCTTTCCTTTGCTTCTTAAAGAACTTTGCATAACCTTTTCTACACAAGCAAGCTGCATACAAAAGCAGAACCCAATTTTTACTACTACAGGTATGTGTGCATGTGGGATGTTAGAATACTCCAAAAAAAAAAAAAAAAAAAAAACGACTTTTTTTTTAAACTCCAAGGTAATTTTCCAATCCTGAGGATAAGTAAAAACGGCTGATTGAAAAAACATATCAGGTAGACAGAGAAAAGAAAGAGAGAAATACTATCCAGATCTCCCAGAGGTAATTTTCATGTTTATCAATTTAATTAAAATAGTTTGTATTTAATTGGAGGACGTTTTAGCTTCGGCTCGGCCACCGTGAATGATTACAGTTTCTATTATCGAAGCAGCCGCCTAACTAACTGAATATTTCCAAAGAAGCGAACACGTGTGTGTCTGAGATGCTACATTCTCTATGAGAAGATGAGTGTGAGCTATAATAAACCACTGCAATGGTAATGAGGGAGCCAGTCATTGATTACTGAAGGCAGTGAATGTCATCCGCCTACCACTCACAACGTCTGTCGGTGACTAACAAGCAGGATGGAATCTCGCATTGAAACACGCTCATTCAGGATTTAACCTCTTTATCATCTACTACTTCACCCCTCCGAGCTTTATAACCATACGTCTCTGTGTCTGGCTGAGGTCAGTCGCTTTACCAGGTGTAGACTCTCTGATGTAGCCATCAGAGACATAATCAGAGGATGTGCGAGAATATAGATATCCAAACCCAAGACCTGCTCTGACACCACGCAATGGAAACGAGTTTCAACTCAATATATGTTAATATTCTGAATATGTTACGCGTTACAAGGTCTCTGCCAAGTGGAGACTAAACTCAGAGATCTGTTTTATGCAACATTGGAATTTCAATTGTGAAAATGTACAGTTTTGAGACTGTTCGACAAGGTTGCACATGGTTCTATAAAAATGGATGAACATGTGTTATCCTGCTGGATGTAGCATTGCAAAATTGTCCAGAATGCTCACGATGAAATTGACATAGCCAACCATTGTAACCCGCAGGCTGGTTTGGGTTTGAATCAGCCAAAGTGAACCAGCTTCATAGCATTCTACCAGCAACAGCCTGATGTACTAATCCAAGGACTTAATTCTTGGATCAAGCATTAAGCCTAGGATCTATGTTTCCATGATGTTCCCAAGGGCATTTTGAGCTATCTGAACATGTAGATCAAATGATGATACATCTTCTTCTTCTTCTTTCGGCTTTTCGCTTTAGGGGTCGCCACAGCAAGTCAGTTTCTTCCATCTAATCCTATCTGCTGCATCCTCCCTGGTCACTCCAACTATCCTCGTGTCTTCCTTCACTGCATCCATGAACCTCCTCTTTGGTCTTCCTCTAGTCCTCTTTCCTGGTGGTTCCAAATCCAGCATCCTTCTTCCTATGTACTCTCTCTCTCTCCTCATGTCCAAACCATCTCAGTCTTGCCTCTCTAACTTTATCCCCAAAACCTCTAACATGTGCTGTTCCCCTGAT
The DNA here is from genome assembly GCA_902685375.1 of Neostethus bicornis. Classification (NCBI taxonomy): domain Eukaryota; kingdom Metazoa; phylum Chordata; class Actinopteri; order Atheriniformes; family Phallostethidae; genus Neostethus; species Neostethus bicornis. Next base: position 2,429,365 of record CACRXE010000076.1, on the reverse strand, counting down.
GTACTCATTTCTAATCATGTCCATCCTGGTCACTCCCAGAGAGATCCTCAGCTTCTTCATCTCTGCTACCTCCCTTCTCTGCTTCCTGTCTTTTCTTCAGTGTTACTGTCTCTAGACCAAACAGCATGGCCGGTCTCACCACGGTTTTGTACACTTTTCCTTTCATTCTAGCTGAAACTCTTCTGTCACACATCACACCTGATACTTTCCTCCACCCGTTCCAGCCTGCCTGAACACGCTTCGTCACCTCTTTTCCACACTCTCCATTGCTCTGGACTGACCTTCTTTATCTCTTCTCCCTGTAACCTCACTTTTCCATTTGGGTCCCTCTCATTCACACACATGTACTCTGTCTTACTCTGACTAATCTTCATTCCTCTTCTTTCTAGTGCAAACCTCCACCTCTCCAGCTTTTCCTCCACCTCTTCCCTCCTCTCACTACAGATCACAATGTCATCTGCAAACATCATTGTCCATGGAGATTCCTGTCTGACCTCGTCTGTCAGCCTGTCCATCACCACAGCAAACAGCAAAGGGCTCAAAGCAGATCCCTGGTGCAGTCCCACCCCCACACTGAACTCCTCTGTCTCACCTACAGCACGCCTCACCACTGTCTTACAGCCCTCATACATGTCCTGGACCACTCTAACATACTTCTCTGTCACACCAGACTTCCTCATACAATACCATAGTTCTTCTCTAGGTACCCTGTCATACGCTTTCTCTAGATCTACGAAGACACAGTGCAGCTCCCTCTGACCTCTGTACTTCTCTATCAGCATCCTCAAGGCAAATACTGCATCTGTAGTGCAGTATTTGCTGCATTTGTAGTCCGTTGATGTATCGTCGTCAAATGACGATACATCAACGGACACAAATTTTTATGATGTTTCAAGAAAATTTTGAGCTAGCCGAATGCAGAGATGAAATGGGGACGCATCTCAAATTGAGATAGTTTCTCTAACTTAAGTCATTCAGTTTATTAAAACTTCACAACCTACAGTTTGAACTGCAACATCTTTACCACATCCTTGAGAAAGCCACTGAAGTGGGCTGATTGGGATCTGATTGGTGCCTTTTAGCCTACGATTTCTTTTTCTTGCGTGGATTTGATTTTCTGGAAGGGAAGGTCTGGGCGAAGTGGTCAAACGACATAGAGGACAGGTGGAGTAGTAAAGTTTGTGATGCAGGTTATCCAAAAGAAACAAGCAAGAAATAAAAAAAAACCCTAGAATGAAGAACATTTAGTTCTAACATTTTTTCTTCCCCAAAACAGTGCCTCTTGATTTAATTTACTGCCCTCTCTGGTCCAAAGTAGACATAATTTAGACCTAACGTCTTCCTCTCGTAATGGGCATTTATGAAGACTCTGGTAATCTTGGTCATGGGGAGGCTATGTAGTGCAATACCGTTCCCTACTGGTTGGGAGTGTAAATACCGGGGATCATAAATGAAAAATTTAGCTTATCTATTGTCCTTCACGCATGAGGCAGCAAAAATTTTACAAAGGAGAGATAGAGCTTTTTCTTGTGGATTCAGTGCAGGCATTAGTCAGCTACAAAATTACCTCTTCTTGCAGAGATAATGGAGGGTTTAGATTTTTAGGAGGATAAAACAAGTATTTATAAGACATTTTACCCACCAGAGAGCAGCGGGACAGGAGATTAAAATGCTTCTTCTCTGTTTATGAAGAAGAGTAAGGTTGCCTTATTATAAAAAAAGATTGTTGAAATAAAACTTGATCTTCGCTGGTCCATCGAGAGGGGTTCATTGAGTTCCATGATTTTGTGAGGTAGCAAAAAGTTATTGGTAAATGTCAGGTTTAATCATCAGATGACTAAAACTTCAATAGAAAACAGTTTGCACTCCTTCCACCACTGTATTTTATTCACCCAAGCTACCTCTTGGTCCCTCAATACATCCTTCCCCCCCTTCAGCATTTCCTCCATCCATGCTACACCATGGTGGGCAAACTATTTGAATTGTGGGCCACATTGAGCTCTAACATTTGACAAAGGGGCCGGTACAGGAGAAGATGGAAGGCATGCTTTGGTAACCTCACCTCATTGGAGAAAAAATACACATCTTGGGATGTGAAGAAAACATGTGCTTTGATTTGCCAGGTTTTGAATGCTAGGTTTGAAATCTAATGTGTTTGTTTACGTGCATGTATTGGCTCCGACAGCTTTCCATATCTGGGCACACTATTTACTTTGACGACAAGTGCCGCACGAAGACACACATTTTAATGGAAGAAGTGTTGTTGTTGTTGTTTTCTCAACAAAGCCGATTTATGTGGAGTGTGCCATCTAGTGAGGAAATATCAGAATTGCAGGGCAAATAAATCATTAACAAGGTTTATTTATTTCAATTTTTCCACATTCGTCAGGCCTGATTAAAACGTTTCACGGGGTGCATGTGGCCCACGGACTGTAGTTTGCCCATGCCTGTGCAACACCCTATTCATGTCCCACATTCTTACCTTCATACACCCTACACATCCAAAATGATTATCCTTATACACTTTCGGGTAAAAGTACTAAAAGTCCAAAATAGTGTGAGAATATTGTCACAAATTTAAAGTTAGACATATGTAGATTGTCCAGTCAAAGAAACATAAAGAAGCCCTGTTTGATTTTGTTCTATTTTTCTTTCTTATTTTCTACATGCAGCTCATCTTTGGTACTCAAAAATGTCTCCCTCAAAAAAAAATGTCTCCCTCAAATGTACGTATACTCTATTTAAACCCATCTGATCTTTCCATGTCTATAAATAGTCAAGTGCCAACCTCACACAGGTCTGAGTTTGTAGAAAATTTTTCATCAAATTATTCTGAATATGAATTACTTTGTAGTTTCCTCTACACCTTAAAATATTCATGTTAAAGCACACAAAGCAAATGTGAGTAGTCATTTCATCCCAGTGTTTCATTTATTCTCAATTTCTTTCAACAAAAATTAATGAGAGCTGAAGAAAAAAAATGTAGAAATATTGGAATTAAAATCTTACTTTCTCTCTGTGAACAGATGGACACAATTTACACAGAAATGTACAAAACACTTTCATACTTATTAACAAACAGACGAGCGGTCTGGCTAAGCAGCAAAAGAATGGAAAATATGTTTCCTCCTCTGTTGTTTTTTTTTTACATTTTGTAGATGCTTTTTTCACGCCTTTCCTCGCTATCTCACCCAATCTGTTGGTTAAAGCTAAGACAGTAGTGCTTCTGTAAATGTTTATGGATAGATGCACAAACAGACAGATTCGTAGTTCATTTATTTAATATGTGTTTTTTGAACCATGTCGTTGATTCTTATAAACAGGTTTCACTCTTAATGCTGATCTTCACAGGTTAACTTCTCCTAATCTCAATAGCTTATAATAGCTTGGCTTCCTGCTTCTACCACAGAGGCTGGCACATTTACAAGACCACCTCTGGCAGTGCTCGGATCAAGCTCTTCCCACACTGAGGGGAGGAACTCCTCCTTAAGGAAAAAATATTTTTATACATACATTCTGTTTTTTTTATTTAAATTATCATAGACTGAACCTGATGCATAGATGAGAGCTGGTCCATAACAACCAAACAGCAGGCGTAAACTAATCCGATTTTGCTGTAAGAATCAACCAGCTCATTCGTGATAAAACTGCTTGCTGTTCCTATAAAATAGTTAGGACTTTAACAAGTCAAATTATGGATCGTTGCTTCTAAGATTGAGAAATGGCTTAAACTGGATCAGCTACCATGGTTACCAGAGTCGCATGATACCAAGCTACTCACAGACAAAATTTGCTGAAACTCATCTCTTCATCTAAACAAGATAAATTTTTTTGGGATGGAACAGCAGACCAAACCCTGAAATTTAAGCTTTAAATACTTAAATTGTCTTTTTTGAATTTGAATACCTGAATTATATTTGGTGTACAGTTTAGACTACTGGCGTTGATAACAAAAGATCTACATCAAACCCTGTTCATGACTCCTGTACCCTTCTCTCTTCAGGCAAGCAATGCATATTTCCATAAGCCAAACAATTAAATCCATAAGAAATCCTTCATTCTGATTACAATCAAAGCCCTAAACAAAACCCTTCCATGAGTGAATAGTGTGTGATTTTCAAAGTACTTTTCTGTCTGAGCACAGTTAAAGGATTCTTTTTTTTTTGCCATCATGTTCAAACAAATTTAGTTTTTATTCTATTCTGCTCATATCAGGAGGTAAAAGTTACCGTATTTTCCGCACTATAAGGCGCATCTAAAAACCTTAAATTTTCTCTAAAGTCCACGACGCGCCTTTTAACCCGGAGCGCCTTATAAATGGATTAATATTGAGCTACAACAGGTGTCACAACTGCGGTAAGCACCCGCCGACTCCATTTCCCCCGTAGAAGAAGTAGTGTGCGGTGCATGCTGGGATATATGAAAGGCCGTCTCATTTCCGTTTGTGTAAAGTCCCTGAAATGGCTCCTTCCAAGAGACACTGTTAGACCGCAGAGTTTAAACTCAAGGTGTTCGGTCACGCAGTAGAAAACGGGAATAGAGTCGCAGCGAGAGAGTTTAATATCAATGAATCAATGGTGAGGAAGTGGAGGAAGCAAGAGGATGTGCTGCACCAAGTAGACAAGACTAAACAGAGTTTTTGCGGGAACAAAGCGAGATGGCCACAGTTAGAGGGCAAAGTTGAACAGCCTTCACCCTATAATGCGGTGCGCCTTATACTGTGTATGGAAAAAGTTTTAAAAAATGTCATTTATTGAAGGTGCGCCTTATAATGCAGAAAATACGGTATTTTCTGCCTTTATTTTGCAGCCTTAGCAGGACATTATGGGGTTTCCTCTCCCTAACCACTGATAGAGTCCATCCAAACCGGACTCTACGTCAGTGTCTGACATCAGTGTTCCCTAGAATCCAACTGGGGTGATATCACAAGAACACCTAAACACCTGAACTAAATACCCTAGTCATCTCTGACTCATTTTATTTCTAATCTCTTTTTGGATAAGAAGGTTCCTCATTAAGAAAAAGTGTCCACCCTGCAAATGAAACTCATTTGGGATGCTTACATCTATCATCTGGTTCTTTGAGGGACTGCCCTGTGCTTGTGACCGTTGGTGCCTGTAGATCTATCAGTAACATCTTCTTCTATACCATTAAGATGAATGTATAGTCCTTATCACTGCACAAGGTCCACCATCCTCTGGTGCATCAGCCATTTATGCTTCTTTTACACTTACCTAAAGCCGAGACTCTACTAGAAATCTTTTACTTTGGACAAAATGACCTACATCCTAAAAGTATTTCTGCAAGCCCATGTAAACTTAATTTATTATTTAATACCAGTTTGAATTCAATTCAGTTTGAATAATAAATGGATATGAAGGAGGGTAAGTCAGTTTGAAAGATTTTTTTTTCCCCCTCAGGTGTGCACGCCCTCCCTGTCATTGATCTGCTGTACGTTTCCTCTCAGCAAGCCGCAGTAGAAGCTTCAATCCAGACAGAAAGCGGTCAGGTGTGAGAGCAGGACGGCACGGCTCAATAAAAGTTAAAACCCTGTTCTAAGGGAGCTTGTCCTATCGATTATGCATCACCGCAGCAACACCAACTTTGTGTTTGGCTGCAGTTTCGCATCCACCACACGTTTTAGAGATGATTAAGTCACTGCATTGTCTAAGCTCGTAAGTGTCACCGATCTGTACAGCTGCAGCAAGAAGTTCGAAGGGTATGTCTCAGTCTAGAAAGTTCTTACCACTACTAGAAAATATTTTCTTGGCCAAAAAATACTATTCTAAAGGATTTAGAAAGTAGGTTTTCTTCAAAAATGATTTTTTTTCCATTGACTGTGAAAAGGATGGACCATGCTAACAGTGACCATAGCATTTGGTCACCATTGTCTGCCTGTATGCATGACGCCATGTTGAATTTTTAGAACCAGAAATACGCAGTGTTTAAACAGTGACGCATTCTTATAGCAACAAACCTTCTAACCAGGAGTGAGCTTTTTGAGGAAACATTGGTCCCTCGAAATAAAAAGCTTTACGTTTTGTGGCCTCACTGTTCGTTTAATGCAGACTTTTTTGGTGCAAATGATCAGCATCTTTTTCTATAGTACAGTCTTTTCTCGGGGGTGGCACGGTGGTGCAGTGGGTAGCACAGTGGGCTCACAGCAAGAAGGTCGTGGGTTCGAGTCCTGGGTCGGGACGAGGCTTGGAACACTGGTTTTTCTGTGAGGTGTTTGCATGTTTTGCCTGGGTTTTCTCTGGGTACTCCAGTTTTCTCTCACCCTCCAAAACATCCATGCTAGATTGATTGGCCACTACATAATTGCCCCTAGGAATGAGTGCGTGTGTATGGTTGTCTGTGGCTCCACACAGACTGGTGACTTGTTCGGGGTGTACCCTGCCCCTTGCTTCAAATCAGCCGGGATGGCTGGATGGGGAGGGGTTCCGGCAGCCCCCTCCAATTCTGATGTTTCCTTACTAGCTGGCGCACTGTATGATATGGAAAGTCATCGGGCCCAATACACACACGTAAACAAGCATGTCAGATGTTAAAACAAGCAAAATGTTACATCAAGTGCTTAGATTTTAAACCTAGCACCGCTATATGCACGTTTTTTAGCACTATCGTACTAGATTTTAGACCTAGTGCGCTAGATTTGAATTTTAACACTCTTGATGTAACCTTTAGCGCGCTTGTTTAAAATGTAGCGCGCCATTCTACTGGTCGAATCTAGCGATTACTAAAGCATGCCATTCACCTGCGTCTGTTCCGGCCCCTTTGTCAAATGTTAAAACTTAATATGGCCAGCAAACCAAAAAGTTTGCCCACCCCTGGGATAGACTGTAAAGAAGGTGACTGACTGACATTTTTTTCTGCATACCAACTAACACATCGTGTCCTCTGTGCTAAACGGCTGTACAGAGTAGGGGGCGAGGGTGTCTAACTTAAATCCTTTAAGCCAGTGTCATCTGTATTATATGAATCTGCTCAAAAGGTACATAACTTTTTTTCTTAAGTCAGTGACTTCCACAATAAAGTTATTAATTCTTCCCATTTGGAAACCTGATCCCCAAACACAAATTTCCTACTTTATCTCACATCAAAGCCTAATTTAACAAAAAACATTTTTAAAGACTGTCAAAGTAACAAGTTTTTAGTTCAGTTTGGTTTCAGTTTCTAACTGAAAATGCCAATTAATGTTTATAAATCAAACCTCAAATTGCAATTTTTGGCTTATGTTTATGTGGATTTATTCCAAGTATTTCTATCAATGTTATTACCCCTGTACATATTTTCAATCCGGCTCACCATCAACCAAAACTCGGTGAAGCCGGAGCCAGCCAACCACCCACACACTGTAATGATCCTCAACTCCTTTCATACGCTCTTTCCCATCTGTTTACCTAATTGGCTGTAATTAATTATGTCACAGTAAATTAGTGGCTGGTTGGTCATCCAGTAGCAGAAACCATTTATCATATTCCCTTCATTTCCTCCTGGACCAATAGATGGGCTCATCCTAAAGTAGGTTTGGTTTTATGGATAATAACATTACTTCAGGCTGTTTGGAAAGAAAGCTTAAGCCTAACTTACTCTGTAATCCAAACCTAATTGTAGATTAGTCTGTTTAAAATATTCACTTTGATTTAATTCATAAATCAAAGTGGATGCTGGCTTCAGGCTGGAGATTTAATTTCAACATGTGGCATAAAAACAGTGGAAAAAGAAGAACAAAGGAGGGTATTTTAAAAGCAACAATCAGAAAGTACACTTGAATTAAATCACTCAGGAGAAATAAATATAGAAAAAAAACAAAGATGATAAGTCTAAAAGAATGTGGGAAGAACCAAGTCAAAGGACACATTCATGCTTTAAACAGCACTTCAAGGTCAGGATTAAACATCAGATATTAACATAACAAAAATAACTGGATCAAACATGTCTGTTCATTTTCAAAAATGATCACATTCTAAACACCTGAATAAGATTTTTGAAAAGGGACGAAGACATTGTGCATTTTTTTTAGTATCCTTTAGTTGAACACATGGAAAAGTGTGTAGTAAAACTTTTGTTGCCCAAAAGTAAAGCCTTTTTTTGGTCGTCATTTACACAAACACTAACCTTTATTAAGATCCAGATTAAATGGTTTGTCAGTTTCTTGTCATGATGTGCTGAAGTTGGAGATGTAAGACCCAGATGCATGGCCAGTTTATCGCAGATATCGGAGTTTAGGGAAGAGAGGTAGGTAGGCATGCAGCCTTCCAGACAGAGGTAGGCAGTGATGAACACCACGGGTTAAATAACCAGGGGAAGACGAGACACAGCTGTAGACATCAGGGAGAGGCAATTAGAACCAGGTGTGTGGAATCAGGGCAGAGGGCCAGATTTGGAGAGGGGGGAAGAAAGGAGGATCATGACATTTCTGTTTTTTTTTGTTTTGTTTTGTTTTTTTACCATTTTTAATTTTCCAAATTTTTTCAATATGAAATTAGAAAATGTCCTCCTTTAACGCAACATATAAAATAAATGAATTAAACAAACCAAAAAAAAAAAAACGTTAAGACTTATAAGGTTTTCCCAAGACCGGACAAGACAAATTCCAGTTGTAGTCTACTTACCATGGTAGCTACAGTTACTTTGAATTTACCAGACTGGATACAAATGTGTGTGAATGAGAGGGATTTAAATGGAAAAGTTAGGTTACAGGGAGAAGAGATAAAGAAGGTGGAAGATTTTGAGTATCTAGGATCAACAGTCCAGAGCAATGGAGAGTGTGGAAAAGAGGTGAAGAAGCATGTTCAGGCAGGCTGCAACGGGTGGAGGAAAGTATCAGGTGTGATGTGCGACAGAAGAGTTTCAGCTAGAATGAAAGGGAAAGTGTACAAAACCGTGGTGAGACCGGCCATGCTGTTTGATCTAGAGACAGTAGTACTGAAGAAAAGACAGGAAGCAGAGATGGAGGTAGCAGAGATGAAGATACTGAGGATCTCTATGGGAGTAACCAGGATGGACAGGATTAGAAATGAGTATATCAGGGGAACAGCACATGTTAGAGGTTTTGGGGATAAAGTTCGAGAGGCAAGACTGAAATGGTTTGGGCACGTACAGAGGAGAGAGAGAGAGTACATAAGAAGAAGGATGCTGGATTTGGAACCACCAGGAAAGAGGACTAGAGGAAGACCAAAGAGAAGGTTCATGGATACAGTCAAGGAAGACATGAAGATAGTTGGTGTGACCAAAGAGGATGCAGCAGATAGGGTTAGATGGAAGAAACTGACTTGCTGTGGCGACCCCTGAAGGGAAATGCTGAAAGAAGAAGAAGAAGACTGGATACAAATTTGTCCTAATGATTTTCACACAATTAATTGATCTCATTGTTAAACTAAACAAACCCACCCCTTTTTGAATAATCTAACTGTTCGATGGACCACAATGATCAAAAAAAATTCTCCATGCTGCTACTGTTTGGGACTATAGTTAATGATATATCACCGGACTGATCTATGTCACTGTGTACATATTGCTTTAAATACCAAGTTTGGCATCACCACATACACACACACTCACACACATGAGGCCTACAGTGTTGCTGAGGAAGATGAATGCACCATCTGACAGGAAAAACCCTGCAGAAGTGGAACTCACAATAATACGTTCTGACATTTATAAAAAGGCCTTCAGACTGGTCATGACTTAATCATAACAACTACACACATGAACACACACACACACAAACATGCACACTCGATAAAAAAAAAGTATTGAGCTTTTATGTCAAAAATGATTTAATACAAAGATTCCCAGATGATCATTTGAAATTCTGAAAATGTTTCAGTGTGAAAATGTTTTCAATCTCGAGTAGCTTAACAAGAATAACTCACCATAAATTCAACTTTTTCATGTCCATAAAATGAAAATCCATGGTGGAAATGGCAAAGTTCAAACATGAATTTCAAACTAACCCTGTTTCTAGGAATGGTCTAAAGCAGGGGAGTCCAAACTTTGTTTTTTTTTCACTGAGGGCCAAATGCATAGTAAAAGTAAATGCACGCAAGTAAAACTGGAAAAATATGTTGTACTTTTGAAAATAACTAAAAACCAAATTGACTTAATCAAAGCGTCTAATTAATGGACCTATACTGATTTTTTTTCAGTAAAAATTTTGGTAGTAGCGTCGGAAGATTACAGTACAAAGAAAAAAACAACAAAGGGGAAATGGGGGAAATCAGAGCCGTGAGGCAAAGCTCTTGATTTACTAGTCGATCTACATTCCTACCCTCACCTATGGTCACCAGCTGCGGGTGGTGACCGAAAGAACAAGATTGTGGATACGAATGGTCGAAATGAGCTTCCTCCGCATAGTGGCTGGGCTCTCACTCAGAGTTAGAGTGAGGAACTCTGCCATCAGGGAGGAGCTTGTTAATCTTCTGGGTTGAGAGAAACCAATGGGGTGGTTCGGGCATCTGGTTAGGATGCCTCCCAAACAACTCGCTGCTGAGGTGCTTCAGGCCCATCCCACCAAGAAGAGACCGATAGGCAGACCTCAGACCCACTATGTCTCACAGCTGGCCAGGCAACATGTTTGGGATCCTCCCGGATGCACTGGAGGATGTAGCCGGGGTGAGAGTAGCCATAGCTTCCCGTCCAAGGCTGTTGCCCCCGCAACATGGCCCCGGATAAGCGGAAGGCAATGGCTTGTTGTTTAAGTTGCTCAGGTTAGTAATGCACTTATAAACGTTTGTCTGAAACAGTTATTATCAACAGGCTGAAGTGTAGGATGCAACGGCCTGTGTTTGGTTTTGTTGTTTCAATTTCAAACCGCCACATTTCCATTTGAACTTTCTGGAAAATTATTCCCTTTCTCTCACCTTGTCTGATTTTTTTTACCCTCACTTTCTTTTGGTTCTTTGGTTCTGCTATGTTGAGTAGTTTGGGGAATACAGCATTTGGGGAATTCTTTCTGCTGTAGTAGCTTAGACCCGCACTTCATTGTTTGAAATGTCGGCCATATTCTAATACAAAAACTTATTGTAAGCCAATGAGAAGTGGACTGTGACCCACGGGCCATAGTTTTGACAGCTAAAGGAACAAAGAGATCAAAGAATTTCAATGATCATCAGCCTTTTTGACCAGAAACTGCAGACGACCACAACGGGCCCCCATTGGTGCATTCTGAAAATGAAACACCAACTCACTGAAACTACAGCAGATAAAAGAAGATCTCTTGGTGCTGTTGTGTTTGTCTTCTTAAACATTGATTTCTTATTAATCTGTTTCTGTACTACTGAGATAAATCTTCCTCTCTCTCCTGCCAGACTACCCGGCCGGTTCATGTTGCACAGAAATCTATAATGCAACGAGGACATGGGCAAGTGACGGCAAGGAACACAGCCGCCCATCATTTATTCACTGCTCTGCATATTTAACAGTGACAGATGTGGTTTGGGTACACAGCAGAGTTTACTGCTGCCGTGACACATGGTGACCATGGAGATACACCCTCTTTCATTTTTAAATGTCTTTCAAACTGTATTTACTCTGAAGGAAGGGGTTAGAAAACTGTCAGAAGTCTATAAAAGAGGTAGGCTGTTTAATTCGAAAGGCAGCGAGGGAGAGAAAATTATGAAAAGAAGAACATGCAAAAACCTTCACAAGTTCGGTGGCAGCTTTGGCATGCATCCATCTGTATTCACATGCCACCACCATTACTCATGTTTCTCTCCATTTCATACACCTCTTACATGCATGTACATGACTTCACATGTGAACTTGGTCACACGTGTTCACATGTGTTCAGTCAGGAATTCACCAGTGATTTCATGTGACTGCATGCTTTCACATGTACAGTACATGAATTCAAATACATCTACATGTGAAGACTTGGCACATGTGAACAATTATTTCACATGGACTCACATCTGGAATAGAAAACAATGATTCGGAAATGTTCCTTCAACAGAACTCAAACAGTTTACGAACAGAGATAAAACATTTAAAATCCCACACTATTGACTTATGGAAGGCTATTGTTTAGGGCTCTGATTGCCATTGGAATAAATAATATCCTATGGATTTTTTTGGCTAATGGAATTTTGTATGACCGGTCTAACAACCGGGTAAAGAAGTGATTAACGGGATGTCATGGATTTTCTGTGATCACGGTGGTTTTTCTGATCACAGTACGTTTGTACAGAAGGGACAGTGGAGTTTGTTTTGAAACAATAATTTTCCCTTTCTTGATATGTGATTTCCACTCCGTCATCTTCCGCTTGTTCCAGGGTCGGGTCGCGGGGGCAACAGCCTCAAACGGGAAGCTCAGGCCTCTCTCTCCCCGGCTGCATCCTCCAGCCGGAGGATCCAACACATAGACATAGTCTCCCCATCTGGCCACCCCATCTGGCTCCTCTCAACCTGGAGGAGGAGCGGCAAGGCAAATTAGCACTGGCCAATCAACTTAACATGCATATTTTTGGAGGGTGAGGGGAAATCGGAGTACCCAGAGAAAGCCCACACAGACACGGGGAGAACAGGCAAACAATACACAGAAAGGCCAGTGCTCTAAGCCTCGTCCCTACCTGGGGCTTGAACCACAACTTTCTTGCTGTGAGGCCACTGTGCTACCCACTGCGCCACCGTGCTTCCGAAAATAAAATTGGAAATAAAAAATTCCTCGCGTGAGCCCTGTTGTATTTCAAACCAGCTTGAAAGACCTAATAGCCATTTAAAAAAAATTTAATATTGCAATTCATTCACATAGGTATCTTCACATTGCATCCATGTGCCATCAGCATGGAAGATGCCAATTGGTAGGTTTTTAAATTATTACATGTATTTAAACTTAAAGGAGACATAAGCTAATTCCACTTTTATAGCTTTGGATACCTGGGGCTGTGGTAGAAAATTTTGGATTAAGTAAGGTTAATATTTACTTTGAAAACATCTTAATGACAATAAGTGTCTTTAATTAACTCAATGTGCTGAAACAAGACATCTAACATCCATGGTGTGAGAACACTTTCTCAGTCTGTTCATACAGACTCCAAGCAGCTCAAGGACAAGCAAAGATACATTTTATAAACTCTTTCCAAATAAGGCAGCCTCTGTCCAGCAAGTTGCAGGTGCAAGATAAGGACATGTTTAGTTTGCTCAGCCCAGTAATAAATATTAATAAATTGTCAGCCTATCATACGTAATGGTCAGCCCAACCAAAGTTGCATAGCCTATCAGAATGCCTAGCAACGAAAAAGCCCACCCTGACAACGGGGATCCGTGTGTGGGAAGTTCATGGAACTTCTACCGATCAATCTTTGATCTTTGTACTTTATTAAATTCTTTATTTTCTCTTCTCATTTGTGTGACATCTTATTAAGAAAATTCCACAACAGGGCCTCGATGAGGTTTGTTGTTACTCAGAAAATCTGTGTTCAATCCATAAAGTAACGGCAAAGATCCACTCACATGGATTCATACAAATTCATATTAATTCACATGCACATACTGTACTTATTTCCATATGTTCACATAGACAAAGCAATTGCATGGCAATTAATGCTGGACTGACGTATTCACATTTATTTAGTCAATTACATGCATTTACATCGAGTTACCCATTGTAGTTGATTCATGCACACGACCATGGATTGACATTAATTCACACCCATGTACCTATTCACATGTGTCCACATTTGTTCTCACTTTCAACTTGGTCTTTGCTAATCCAGAACTTGCCTCGGGCCTGCTGGTGGTGACAGGAAGTCGTGCCTTTGTTTGTTTATCATGTTTAATGCGAGCTTCACCCGCTCAGACGCTCCCTTACATCACTGGATGCCTCTGTCCTGGACTCTTCCCCTTTTCATTTTTACATCCTTTCTTCTTTTCGTCCCCCTGTGGGCTCCAGCTCCACTTCTGCTAATTTTCTTTCCTTTGTTGCATCATCCATCATTATCTCTCTGTTCAAGTTCAGAACAACAACACACAATTGTAGCAGCAAGAGGATAAAGAGTGTTTATTATGTCTTCGTATCACTTTTTTTTGTGTCTCATCTCCAAGTTTTCCCCAGAGGAGTGGTATTTATCTCTGTGACTGCACCTTTCAGGGGTGTCAGAGTCCGGAAAGAAATGGAAAACTCATTAGAGGCGATACAACTTAGTGTTACTTTTAAAACATAAAGGTAGTAAATCTATCATCAAAACATGAGACATTAATGGGTTTTGAGAAGTTTATGTGTACTTTTCCAGCAATTTCTTGTGCAGGTATCCTGGAGCTGTTGAAAATGAAAAACTAGTTTGAATGGATTGTATTTCATTTTAAAACCATTTGTTAATCTGCAAACACCTCTATTTTATATTTGCTTTTAGAGAACTCAGGAGATGAAAAAATGTGCAGATGTTTCTTTCTGGTGCACATATATTTTCCTTAATTTTGGAGATTAGCATCATGGTTAATTGTGGTTGAAAACAGAGTACATTTGTGTAAATGAGAGGGATCCAAATGGGAAAGTGAGGTTAAAGGGAAAAGAGATAAAGAAGGTAAAATATTTTAAGTATCTAGGATCAACAGTCCAGAGCATTAGAGAGTGTGGAAAAGAGGTGAAGAAGCGTGTGCAGGTAGGCTGGAACGGGTGGAGGAAAATATCAGGTGTGATGTGCGACCGAAGATTTTCAGCTAGAATGAAAGGGAAAGTGTACAAAACCGTGGTGAGACTGGCCATGCTGTTTGGTTTAGAGACAGTAGCACTGAAGAAAAGACAGGAAGCAGAGATGGAGGTAGCAGATGAAGATGCTGAGGATCTCTCTGGGAGTGACCAGGATGGACAGGATTAGAAATGAGTACATCAGAGGAACAGCACATGTTAGAGGTTTTGGGGATAAAGTTCGAGAGGCAAGACTGAGATGGTTTGGGCATGTGCAGAGGAGAGAGAGAGTACATCGGAAGAAGGATGCTGGATTTGGAACCACCAGGAAAGAGGCCTAGAGGAAGGCCAAAGAGGAGGCTCATGGACGTAGTGAAGGAAGACATGAAGATAGTTGGTGTGACCAAAGAGGATGCAGCAGATAGGGTTAGATGGAAGAAACTGACTTGCTGTGGCGACCCCTAAAGGGAAATTCCGAAAGAAGAAGAAGATTGTGGTTGATTAGGTTTGGATACAGATCACCAAACATCCTTCTTTTTATATTTGTAAAACAACTTCTTTCATTGTTTCTTCATAAGCAGTTTGCAAATGTTGAACACGTGTGCGAATCAGGCCTGAAAAATAAAGTCCGCTAACAAAGCTTTGGTGTAATTCCACTCTTATCTGGTTTAATCTGGTTTGTCTATCTTCTTTCACCCTGATTCAGAACCCGAGCCATGAAGCTTGGTACCTCATGGATCCTCCCTATTTAATAAAAAAAAAAAAAGAAGAGAGAAACCGGGTGAAACAAAAGAAATAGTCCTAAAGGGTAAATCTATAAATCTCTTGTGTGCATGTGTTAGCAGGTGGGAGGTAAACCTTCTGTCCGCAGGGAATTTTTTTTTCGCAGGGAATTTTTTTTTCCCCTCTAATGTCGTTTAACACATCTATGGTATTACTGGTTTGCAAGCAAATGCTGATCCAGCAGAAAGTTAGCTCCTAAGTGCAGGAAAGATATCTGAGGTGTGTCTTCCTGTGCCATTAAACATGGTGGACTTTTATGGAGACATTATAAAATCCATACAGACTTCCCTCCCCGGGGAATGCCAGCTAATCTGATCTCAGAGAAAGCTGTTTGCAGATTTTAACACACAAACAGGAATGCAAAAAATGAGTGTGTGATGTTTAATGTGTTTCTCTGTAGTGATGGGCAAATTACTCTAAAACAGTCACTTAAGTATTATACGTTACTGAGTTGTAAATATAACATATTACAATATATAACAATTTTGTTTTACACACAGTTTTTTTTACTTTCAAAGATGTAACTGAGTCTGATTAATTCAATTATATATGCATAGCCCAAAATTACAAAAAAAATGTCAATGGGCTTAAAATTGCAGATTGAAAAAAAAGGCTGAACAATTTCAGCACATTCCTGCCCTTAGACATGCCTTCACAGTGAGGAAAAACTCCAAAATGCTCAGCTGTGGGAAAAAAAAAGAAACCTCATGGGGATCCATATGAAAGAGAGGTCTATAAGTTACTGTAAGTTAATTTTGTTTATACTAATATGTGGTATTTTAAGTGATACGATACAATTCTAATCCTGTAACATTTGAGTTAATCACAGATTCAATAATACAAAATTGATGTTTAGAAACATAGCATTTTCTTTATCATTTTATTTATTGAATAAAGTCAAAAACAATTTTTCATCATCTCAGCCGAAACTGTACATATCAACGGTATTTAAAGGTTTTGAACAATGCCTAAAAATTGTTCTCATGGAATGAAACATTTAGTCAAAACAAATAACCTGAAATGTGAAATGTATGCATTTTTAATTCATATGAAAAGAAATTAGGAATTAATTGCCTCATAGTTTAAAACATTACATATAACATTAAAGCTCAGAAACTAATGTTCAAACATATAAATAGTACATTTAATTTTAAATTACATTTCACATAAAAAAAAAAGACCTCAATATATATGACAACAACAAAACAGAGTTCATTCAAACTATCAGATTGTCATGAAGCGATGTGCAGGTGGAAGGAGAAGGACCCAATTGCAGGACAGAAAACATAGTTTATTTAGTATGGCAGTCCAGTAATGCTGTAACAGAAAACCATAAGGTTTTAGTGGCATGGCAAGAGGTTATTGTTTCAGAATGTATTTCTTGGTCAGGCAACCCGGGAAACTTGGCTGGAAGGGATGGTATGACCCAACATGGAGATCCACTGTGATTGCCCTTAAATAGGCAGCAGGGTCCACAGATGTGTGGCAATAAAATAATCACCCTAAGGTGTTTCAATCAGTTTGGTGAGGGAGGGCCAGGGCTCCCTCTGGTGGCAGGTGAGGGGATCATGACACAGATCAGCTTCAGCAGCATGCATTCGTCCTTCTTCTATGTTGCATTTTAGCGTTTTTTTTGTTTTTTTTTGTGCTGTTGTTTTATCAGAGTATCACGATATTAATGTACAGTAATCTATCGTCAAATTTTTACTTGATAATGCCTTATAGCACTGCATTACTGACAAAAGGGCTATATTACAGTAACTTGTTACATTTGTAACGCTCCACATTTTAGCAGAAGACACTCCCTCTCTAATTTCTCCAGGCATCCTGGTATCTTACGTAGTGACTACTTCATTAAGCTTTTCATTCTCTGAATTAAGAACCTTACCCTCAGAAATCTGTTTCCTGTTTGAACTCCTCTACCCTTTCTTGTCATCGCTACAGAAGAACTAGACCATGTCCTCTGGGCTGAATCATATATCCAGAATAGTGTCAGGAAGTGGTGGGAAACAGATGTTTGGGACGCTTCATGTGAGAACAATTTCTTCAAAAAGTAACTTTATAACAATCAGTTATAACTTCAGTTTAAAAGGGAGGAATTTGAGGCTAAAACACTTTGCGAAGGATTTCATTACTGCAAAACAAAAGGATTAATAAGGTAGCAAAATTGTCCAAAGTAAATGATCTTATAAAGGTTAGTGCAATGTAAGCTCTGCAATTGTCCAACATGTTGAAAGACCTGAAAAAGAAAAAAAAAGAGAAGCTCTGAATTCATCAGTGTAGGTAAAAGAGAAAGAGAGACAAGATTGCTGATACAAGCGGCCAAAATGAGCTTTCCCTGGAGGGTAGCTGGGCTCTCACTCAGAGATAGAGTGAGGAGCTCTGCTATTCGGGGAAACTTGGTGTAGAGCCGTTGCTTTTCAGAGTCGAGAAAAGCCAGAGAGGGTAATTTGGGCATCTGGTTAGGGTGCATCCCGAGGCCCTTCCTGGTGAGGTGTTGGGCAAAATCCCACTGGGAAAAGACTGAGGCAGACCCCAGGCCCAATGCAGAGACAGTCTCACAGCTGGACAGAGAATGCCTCGGGATCATTCTGGGTGAGTTGGAGGATGGAGTCGGGGTGAGAGAAGCCTGGGTTTACTGTCTAAGGCTGTTTCCCCCATGACCCAGCCCCGGGCGGAATATGACAGAATGGAATGGTAAATGAGCAGTGGGAACTGATTTGCTAGACAAATGAGTTTATCCACATAGTGATCAGGCTCTTCAGAAGAGATACGTAGCATCAGCAGCATGTTCAACTCAGATCAGAATAAAGTCACTGAATGTTCACATCCAGAGACGCCAAAACATGTTCCTTTACTATGTGTTTATTATTGTTTTAAATTAATTTATCTAGTAGATGTCCTGGCTATGTCCCACAAAAAGTCAGAGAAGACCGAGGAAAACACAGCTGGTTTGTTCATACTGGAAAAAGAAGGGATGTAAAGTTTTGGCTGTCTTTCCTCAGATTCCTGCACTGGATATGTTGAAGATAGGTATTGGGTAGAAGGCAAAATCATAAAAAAGACCATTTAAAAATAAACAATTCTGATTCACTGCGACTCAGCTTAAGAAGCTAACTCAGCAACTTTTCACAGCAACCCCCCTCTTTCCGTTTCTTAGGTTCTAGTTTTACCAAAAATCAACGATTAGCAGCATGTGCAGTACCTTTCACATATTTTTTAGACTCTGACAATAACCATTGTTGGGCCACTGTCATGAAGACCGATTCCCAAATCTCTTTCAGACTAATCCTTTGTCATGAAGCTGATCCAGCCCAAAAATCCCCTTCAAATTAGACCTGTTGTTTTTATATGCGGAATTTACACCATTTTTTCCTCCCATTTCTTTTGACGAAGTGAAAAAAATAATGTCCCACACTATTTTTGTTTTTCCCAGGTATTTAAAACTGAAACATAAAAATGTATTTAACAGAAACAGTTAGAGTCAGCAATTTTGATACAATATGGAGTTCTCTGTGCCGAATCCATCAATGAGATTGTGATGAAAAACCATGCATGCATGTTTTTCCATAGTTCTCCTGTAAATTACACATAAACCCTATACTCATGGAAACACGGTATTAACTGCAACCAAAATGTTGCTAAATGCAAAATAGGCTGCATGATTGCAAAGTACAGCCAGTTTTTTTTTTTTCTGAATAAGCTTGAGTTTTAAAAACTGAAAGTTTCCACCTAACCAATGTGATTTTTTTTTTTAACTCACTCTATTCATCCCTCACCGGGGAAATTTGTGTGCTGCACTCCTACACTGCAGCAGGCTACCACGACTGCACCAACGGTGGGAGAAACAGGGGTTAGGTGTCTTCTCCAAAGACCCTAGACGTGAACTCAGTGGGATACAAACCCGCAAACTTCTGGCTCACTTCTAGTTCATGGGCAAACACTCTAACGACTGAGCCACCGTCTCCCCCCTAAAAATGAGAAGAACTGTGAGATACCAATGCTTTTAGTTGATCTTAAAGACATTTTTTAAACTAATTTTCTTTCTAAAAATGTGTGTGCCATTCAGAAAATTACAATTTTCTACCTAATTTCAAAAATACAAAGATAAATAGTTACATGTGATCAATACACATTTTAGAGACTTCTTTATTTTCTTACGACATTTTACATCATGTGAAAAAAATTGTTTGGTTCGTGTGTCTGTTTAATGCCACTTTTGTTTTTTACCAGTTTCAGTGTGTGTTTTTATATTTTTCTGTAAATTTAAATGGACATTTTTGACGTTTTTGGTTCACCATGCTTGTGCAAAACACTGCATGCATTCTCTCGATGTGCATGTGCATGCTTACTAATAACACTAATGCCACTGTAAACATGGATTAACTTGATTTTTATCAATGTAATTTTATCATTAATAAATCATCTTGCAGGTAAGATTTGGACGCTTTTGTGGTTTGGTTTTCGCCCCTTGGCGTCGTCCTCAGCATCCCTGCTTGAACAAATCAGATACCAGACCTTGTGAGCAGCCCGCTTTGCACACTTTCCTATTTAGGCTTTAAGGGAACTATTTTTCACCTCCTGAATGGTTGTGGGTCAGGTGAAGGAGCATCATATCACTGCTGAATACTGTGACGTCCTGCAGACTAAAATGAGACCCATCTCTTAATGAGGACAGGTTGTACTTTCTGGATGCCTTGTTTTTAGACTGAGACATTTCACCACTGCTCCCCCACCTCCACTGTCCCTGCAGGAAAATCGCCAGCCGAGAAGGTCGGCAAGCTGGAGTTCAGTTTGTGTTCAATCACCGGAGGAGCGTTTAGAAAGAAAGTTTATGCAGAAGGATTTATTCTAATGAATTCATTTCACGTAGAGGAGGTGTTCAATGCCACACGGAGCCATCGTTGTCTAATATTAAATTCTTACAGCCGCAGAGGGTCACATTTACAGCCATTACCCTGAAGCGTTCCTAATACATCCTTCAAGTTAAATGTTTATAGATTTAGCATTTAAATATGCAAAGTAGGCCTATTATGCAAACTTGGACAAAATTGCACGTCCTTTCTTTTCTTTATTCTTTATTATTGCAGGAATTTTGAGTTATTTCATCACTTTATAGCTGATCAAACAGGATTCAAAGCAGAGACAGATGAATAGATAGATAATTAACCAGACATACAGATGAATGGAACTCTATGATGACAAATCGAACTCATTAGGAAACCAACGAGATCCCGCTTTGCAGGTTCTGACTTTGACATAAACTGTTTGCACACAAACATAAAAAATAACTTTATTTTATGAAAGATGTGTGTTCTTGGTGTGAGATGGCACGGTCCCAACATGAGCTCAGTGGGAACCTGTGGGACAAGCTGAAACTTGTCGTCTGTCTGGTTGAGTCATGTTTGAACTCTTGAAAAAGTCAGAACAAGTCAAATTTTTCAAAGTGCTTGCTTTCTGCACGGGGGAGGAATGGAGCTGTCAGACCCATCTTCACCAGGCAGGAAATAAATAAATAAACGTGGCCGGCATCAGGGGAAGCATTTACATGGACTGATGGGCTGAGTGAAGCTGGAATGGTTTTAGATTAACTTCTAGCATAATAAGGTTGAGAAATGAGCCGCAAGTGCACTCTGTCCCGTTTAAAATGTCCCCAAACAATGTTCTCTGTAGCCATCTCAGTACAACGTGACCTAAACAAGGCAGGTCACCTTCTTACCTATTCACTGGTCGTAAAAACTCATCATCTCAGTTAGTATGCTTTGCAGTTAATTTTTTTTATGTTACATAAAACAAAAAATTCTTTTATCAGACCGGCAGCAAAGAATTCTGAAGAGACAATAAAATTGATATAAACTAAATCTTTTAAATTAAAGAGAATAAAACATTTAAATGGGACAAGCTGGCATTTATTTGAGCAAATGAAGCCAGACGTCACTTAGAATAAGAACAAACAGGCTCAAAGTTTACTTAAAAAAAAAAAAAACACCCTCCAGCAGACTGGCAATGTGTCCGGCTTATCCTCTACTACAAACCAGGATCATCTCCAGCACCTCTGGTAACACATGCTGGATTAAGCAGGTTACAAAAATGATCAGATAAATTAACAAGACACAGACCCTCTTGTTTGGTTACTTTAAACCCAAAATGCTTGCACAAAAAATTTCTAACGGTTCCGTTCTGTTGTCTTCCGCTTATCCGGGGCCGAGTGGCGGGGGCAACAGCCTCAGACGGGTAGCCCAGGCTTTTCTCACTCCAGCGGCATCATCCCGCTCACCCGAAAGGATCTCGAGTCGTTCCGCAACCAGCTGTGAGACATAGTATCTCCAGCAGGTCCGGGGTTTGCCTCTTGATCTACTCCCGGTGGAACGTGCTCGAAACACCTCACTAGTGAGGCGCTTTTGGGGGCATCCTGACCAGATGCCCAAACCACCCCATCTGGCTTCTCTCAACCTGGAGGAGGAGCGGCTCGACACTGAGCTCCTTCCAGATGGCAGAGCTGCTCACCCGATCTGTGAGTGAGAGCCCAGCCACCTGCAGAGGAAACTCATTTCGGCCACTTGTATCAGCGATCTCATTCTTTCGGTCACCACCCACAGCTGGTGACCATAGGTGAGGGTAGGAACGTAGATCGACTTGTAAAACGAGAGCTTTCCTTTTCAGCTCAGCTCTTTTTTTGTCGCAACGGACCGATGCAGCGTCCTAGTTATTGCTGATGCCGCACCGATCAGGCCCCTGTCCCTTACCTGCAGGGGGTATTCCACCCTTTCCCGACACCATGGTCTCGGATTTGGAGGCGCTGATTCTCATTTCAGCCGCTTCACACTCGGCAGCAAATTGATCCAGTGAGTGCAGATCGATTTGCAGTAAAATTTTTATCTCATATAATTATTACTTAGTAATGAACACTTTTCTAAAAAAAAGTCACAATTTTTTTTTTTATAAATAACGTTTTTGTATTTTAAATTTATAACGTTCTCTTGTTAATTAAATTGTACAAATTGAATCAAGTGAACCAACAAACAGGATAATAGTGCACTGTGCAATCCCGTGTGTATACAGTATGTGTGCATTTGTTTATACAAACCTTAACATGTGACCAAGAGTTTTACAGCTATATAGAATAGTTGACCCTTACTTTGGTAATAGGTGCACATGTTCGGATGTGGAATTTAGGAAGTGGTCACCAGCTGTGGGTGATGACCAAAAGAATGAGACTGTCAATACAAGCGGCCGAAATGAGCTTTGCCCGCAACGTGGCTGGGGTCTCACTCAGGGATACAGTGAGGAGCTCTGCCATCCAGGAGGAGCTTGGAGTCAGATCAATTAATCAGATTTTAAGCGGGTTTCCCCAGCTTTCTAGAAGAGTACTACTGTATGTTCCTGTTTCAGACCTGCTGATTGGGATCAGTCATCAGTGATCAGTCAGCACACAGGTAAACTAGCAAACTGTGGCGGGAAAGATGAATGGAAATATTCTTTTGTTGCGAGAAACCTTTTCTCTCAGCAAACAATAAGGAACAGAACAAACCGTTTCAGGGGTCAGTTTCCCCTATTTAGTTTCAAGGTACTTTTTATGACGGCTTTCTTTAAAAAAGAATTCAACAAAGTAGAGAAATTGGAGTAACGTGGGACGTGTCTATATCTGACTTTGTAATGTCTTTGTGGGTAGTTTTATGTGTTGTAGTTGTATACACAGTAGCAGATCTTTTCAACACTGTATGGGTTATCAGGACTTATATTGTGGATTTTTCTTTTTTCCCCATATTAATTCAATTTAATAAGATGGTTTTATAACCATAAAGTAGATGCTGAGGGTCTCATCAAGGCTCAAGAGCGTTAATAAAGAGCTTGTTGCAAAATGCAGGAAACGCCAGTGGTTTGTGGATACTCGGTCAGTTTGAGTGTAAGGTTGCGGACACAATCGTAGGACAGTTCAAGTTGTAACAAAAAATTGGTTTATTTCTATGAACAACTCAAACCTCGAGAACGAAGTAACCCTGAAGTCTAAAGAAGACATAAGACAACCTGGCAAAGAAACAAAGACAAAACACACATTAACCCTTACCGTCAAGAGGGGACACAATGAGACACAGGTGTGACACATTAAAAGGCACTGCACCGGGCAGCTGCCTGCTGCGGTGTCTCCGTTTTTTTTTTTTTAGTGTCTGGTCGACTATTTTTTGCAATTTTCCACGTGGTTTTTGTTCTTCTTTTCCCTTTGTTTGGTCCTGTTCTGCAGATGTGACTTTGTGCACTCTATGGAGAACTGGACTACACGGTTTTACTTTGGACGGCTGTTTTTGAGCTAGCCATTTTTTGTTTTTTTCAATGGCTAGCTCTCCGTTTTGCTGGTCATGGAGTCGTTTCGCTTTGTTTGCATGCACTCAACCAGCAGCTAGCTCTCAGAACCAGATTCGCCATGGCTGGAGGAGTCTATGCTGTCCCGACAAAATTGAGAAGGAGACGATCAGAATGGAAGCGCTTTGAGCCCAGTGTCCCTGAGGTTGTCATGAGTAACATCCTGATGCTCGGTGGCAAGATGGAGGAACTGGGGACGCTCGTTCTGACCCTGCAGGAATGTAAAGGGGCCACTTTGGTGTGCTTCATTGAAGCCCGACTCTGTGGACTCATTATGGAGTAGTTTTTCAACTGTTCAGTTGCAAGCTTTAACACCGTATAAGCCAACCGGGAAGCCATCGAGGTGTTAGCACCGCAGCATCAAATTTCCTTTTGGGCACTAACTAAGATTTTTTTTCAATTCAATTCAATTAGGAAGGGAGCTGGTAATCACCAGAATGAAGGGAGACACGAGGGGGGGAACTTAAGACATCTGAAATTAGAGGGAAGTCAGTATTACCAAATAAACAGGAAATAAACCTAAAGTATAACAAACCCACTGAATAAGACCTGAAACCCTGACATACTCACTGTTATGAAGTACTTCCACCTAAGGGGCCTCCAGTGGGCCTGGCAAGATTTCTTTCTTGGAAAAAATGGAGCTTTCCTCTTTTATTTTATTTTATGGCCCTTTCCCCCTTACCCCCTACTCTAACCAGGGTCTGTACCCCCTACCCCAACCCTAACCCCTGGCTTTCGATCTCATTCATTGTTCTCTATTGTCTGTTTATTTAGAATTACACTGCTAGTTGGTACAATACAATTCACATGTTGTCCACCTCTCTCCCTCCTCTCTGGGAGAGAGCCCCATTCATGACTCTGCGTTCCTGTCCTGGGCGTGGCCACACTGAGGAGACCTCCACGCTTCATCATCCCCGCTCCATCAGGATGAAATCCATCTACTCATCCCCGTACTGGACATCTCCGGGCTGAGGAGTCTACCGTGTTTCCATCAGGATGAAGAACATCTATTGATTTCTTTAGATACAGTATTTAGCTGTAGAGTAGAATAAGCTAATATTTAAACAATAATCTTTGACACATTGGTTGCTCGTCCCGGGGCAGGGATCTCTCTTTCATGTGGATCCCCACAAGGTTTCTTATTTTTTCCCCACTGATGGGTTTTTTAGGAGTTTTTCCTCACCGAGAAGGAGAGTCTAAGTGCATAAATGTGCTAGTCTTGTTTAGTTAGCACTTGTTAGTAATTTTTCTTGCTGTGTATTTGTGTTAATACATTCCTCTTTTTCTTGTGAAGCCCATTGAGATGGAAATTCTGTAATTTTGGGCTATACAAATAAAATTGAATTGAATTATTCCCATTCACAGCACACTTACCAGACCTGGAACTGACTGTGAAATCATCCAGGATAAAGTTATTTTTATTTCCATAAACTTTCTGAGTTTCTTTTTGCTTTTCTCCCTCTTGGTTTTAGATTTTAATTACTAGAAGTAATGGTTGGTTGGTAAAGACCATTTCTTAGGGACTTTGAGACATTGACTTTTAAAAGTTTGGTTTTACTAAATACCCCTTGAACAGCCTTATGTTTATGTATGAACATGTTATAACATCACAGTTTTAATTCATAAAGTCTGACTTTAAAAATGCAAAAGAGAAGTTTTAATTAGAGAAAAAACTATTTATTCCTTTTTCTGTAATCAGCTCAGTTTAGAGGATTTGGAAAAGCAAAATTCATCAGAGGTTTTGAGCTTTAATAATGAACAAAAACATCATGTCTTGACCTTTAAACATGCTGGAATGTTACATTCATTTTACAAAAAGAATTAAATGTTAAATGTGACTGAACTTTTCACAGATTAACCAGTTCTTGTAATGAAAACAAAAGTTCAGCATCCAAAAAACCTCTCTAATGACTAGATGCTTCCGGGGAGGTTTGGTGAGAACACCACGCATCCCAAACCCTTTTAAGATGAAATAACAAAGATCTCAGATGGGATGATGAAATGGGGATGAAATGAGAGAGGAAGCTGCTATGAGTGATCATAGAGCAGGGCTCGGAGCAAGTTCTGCTCCAGACGTCCACTTTTCAAAGCTTGAATATGACTCGGATTTGTTTTACTGCCATCACTTACAGCAGAGTTTGCTCATTAGGCAGAGACAACCCCAGCTTACCTCTGAGGACCCTGCAGTCTTTTCTGGTAATACTGTTACAAAGTCCTCAAGCTAAACAGGTGAGGTCATCTTAAATGCTATATTTTCTCCCTAAATAGGTTTAGCGAACACCGGGGCCTCTTAAGCATTGCTCTCTGAACTTCCACTGTGTTTTGAGGAAGGTTGGTACAGATGTCAGCATCTGAGAAACTGTATCATCTGAACGTCTCTGCTCAGTTGTATCTCAAACCCTTGTCAACAACAGTGACAAACTGTTGTCAAAAGTTGCCTTGGAATTGTTGTAATGGTCCGTAATAAAGAAGCCACACCAGTGCTGTGCACCCCTAGGGCTACAAAAGTTATTGTAACAATAATACATTTTATTGTGTGTAAAGATTCTTCCATTATCAGTCATTTCTCATTTAAGAGAATCAGTAAATTGTGGTATTAAAATAGAATAGACGAACATTTCGATGGAAAATTAATCTTGTTAACTTAGAATAAGTTGGACTTATGGGACATAAAATGTAAAAAATGTAATTGTAAGTCATAAAAATCTAATGACCTTTAAAAAAATACACATGTCATGGTATCAACTACTGACAGATCGCTCACATTGTATGTTTTTGTGGATTTTTTTCACAATTTACATTTTGAGTTTTCTTTTTTGAAGTTACCTTTTGTGATCTAGGCCTTCATTTCTGTTCCCTTATTTCAAATAACAAAGATCTCAGGGTGTCTGCCATTATTGAGCATTGTTGGATTCTTTATACTGTGAGTTGTCCTAAATGAGGTGTAATTGGGTCACCATGAACTTATATTCTGCTCTTCTGCTTTTTTTTTTATTCATGGTTTATAAAGTAGTCTTAAAATGGATTTTATGCAAGACTGAGAAAGCTTGGATATTGTTGGATATTCATATTTCCGTTCCGTTCTGTCCTCTTCCACTTGTCTGGGGCTGGGGCAAAGGGCAACAGCCTCAGACAGGATACCCATGTTACCCTCACCCTGGCTGCATCCTCCAGCTCGGCCGGAAGGATGCTGAGGCACTCCAAAGCCAACTGTAATACATCGTCTCTCCAGCGGGTTTCCAGTCTAACTCTGGCTCTCCCCCTAGTAGGACGTTCCCCAAACACATCACCGGCAAGGCTTTCGGCAGGCATCCTAACCAGATGCCTGTACCACCCCTTTTGGCTTCTCTTTGGCTCTGCTCCTGGATGGTATAGCTCCTCACTCTATCTCTACCAGAGAGCCCTCCAATCCTGCAGAGGGAGCTCATTTCGGCCACGAGCTTGTTCTTTTCGTCACCACCCACATCTGGTGACTATAGGTGACCATATTTTTTATATTATAACATCATTTTTAAAAGAAAATATTAATTATTTGACCTGTCGTGTAAACTCAGCTACTTTGTCTAAAATCTTCCCACATGTTAATTTTGGTGCCAAACCTCTACCAAGCATCACAGAAGGTGACAAAAGAATGCAGTGTTGTTACGCTCTTTTGTTTTTTTTTTTTTTTTTTTTTGTTTTTTACATATAAAATGTCACTTTTCCCCTCATTTTAACATCTAGAAGAATGGAAAGTCATAGCCTGGAAAGATTAGCTGCTTTCCATACGGCCATTTCCATGGCCATGTTGAAGCTCGATGAATGATGTCCCGGACACAGATGTGCTTTATAACTCTGTCCATCTTCACACAGAATAAGGAAGACAGAAAGTATTGTCAATGTAGTTGGATGGCTAGAGTCACCATGGCAACTGCTGAATAAAAAGCGCTGGTGCTGGAGGTGTTGGCAAAACCAGTGTGTTTAAGTGCCGTCTCGCCTACCAGTTGACATGAGGAGGTGTTAGTTAACTATGAGATGGAGCTGTCTGTCCCAGAGGAGGTGCAATGTAACACAGAAATGGTTAAGAGGGGGTTTAGTGAGAGGTCATATCTGCTTGGCTAAAGTAAGGTTTTAGCGAATAATGAGGAACTACTTCCTGATCTAAATGGAAAGTTCGCCATGAGCGAAGAATAACTGGTGAAATAAGTATTAACTGACATAAGAAGGTACTGTCAGTCCCACAGGAGTTAACGTATTGTCCAACCAAGAAGTGGTGTTAAATGATCTACAAGAGTTGTTTGGTAACCCAGAGGAAGAACATGTCAACATGGAGGAGATCCACAATGTATGACAGACAATACATTTGACCACAAAGAGACGCTTTCTGTGATGTTGGACGTAGCCACTGAGCTCGAGGTGATAGTTAACTATTAGAAAGCATTAAATGACCAAATAGATGAGAGCGGTGAAAATCTGGAGATGCTTTATTTAAGTAGTAACGATACTAAACAAGCACATTACAGGTAATAGTCTTTATTCAAATCCGTCAAAGTCCTCATCCTCTGTTTCAGAATCGAACAGCTGCGCAAAATCCAACAGAGCAGGTCCACTTCGCTCCTCGCTGTCAAAGTCACTGTCTGTAGTGTGCGGCTCCGCAGAAAGGATACCAGCTTTTGCGAAAGCTCGGATAACAGTACCAGCAGACACGTTAGTCCAAGCATCTACAATCCATTGACTCATTAATGCTGAAATTTCTCGCGGCGGCTCGATTCCCATGTTCCTCCGCGTAGCTGATTGCCTTCAGCTTAAACTGAGCGTCATGAGCGTGTCTCTTTGCCATTTTCAGGGTTAAAACAGCAATATTGTGCATACAGCACATACCTTTTTTATACACAATCCACGCCCACACTTCACTCTTTAACATTCTCATGCCTGTTTTTTCAGGTCCACCTCGCCTCACGGGCACCGCTTTTTTTTTTAGGTCCACCTTTTCTCACACACAAGGCGCACCGCACAAAAGGGCGCACAGCTCATTTTGAAGAAAATCTAAGACGTTTATATGCGCCTTATAGCTGTGAAATTACAGTAGTTAAAATACAAAGTAAACTCCAATGTTCACAAATTGGGGAAGGATGGAGTGGGAAATCAATTGAAATTGAAATTGTCATGGTGATTGCTTTGCAGGGCCTTGTGTTAGAGCTCTTTGGACCCTTATTTCCAAGATGAAGCAACAGGCATCAAAAAGAAGTGTGGTAACACAAAACAAATTACAGGGGAAAAAAAGGGAAAAAATTAACTTGCGTAAATAGACTATTTGTGTTTTTAATGGTAAAATATTCAATAAAATGCATTTAGCCAAACAAAAAAAAAGTCTCCCCCAGTATTTACATTTGTTTAACACCAAAAGTCATTGGTGAAGACCACTGTCTTATCTGCATGACAATCCAGCTGTGTGGCAGCAGACGTGGTCCAACCACAGTACAATGTCATGCAGCAAGAATACAGTGGATGGATTTTCTCACATTGAGGTTTGGGGGGTGGTCAGTGCTCCAATCTGCTAGCTCAGCAGTCCCCAACTGGGGTTTAGTGAGGTCTGTGATGCGACCTGACAGCATTGCGATGCTGCATGGCACACACCTCTGCATGCATACACAGATGGTGTGCTGCATGCTTTAACTCAGAACAGTTATCAGATCAGATACAAGACATGACAAAGAAGGGGAAAAAATGGGCTTTCATGAATTTATATTTACACTACAACTCAGAGAACACGGCCCAAAATAATTTTGTTGCATCGAGGGTTCAAGAAAATAAATCAGGGTCCTTGATCATAAAGTATGCTTACGTCCAAATACTTACGTTCGTCAACTTTTCACGCAAACTGAGTAATTATTGAATGGCATAATTCTAAGCCAATTGAGGAGCTGGGGTATGCAAATCACAAGTCGTGTGGAAAATAGGACCCTTGTGGATAGGACTAGAAGTGAACTGAGAGCACTGAAGTGAACTGAAGCAGTAAGGAAACAAATAGAAAGCACACACAAATGCATGTCATCAGAACTAGGGCCAGAAGTGGTCCAATAAAATTGACATGTTTTATATGTTAATTATCTTATCCACACATTGTAAATGTCCACATTTAAACTCATTTTGAAGCCACGTGCTGTTGTCCATCTGCTTCTACACAATTTCTCATCCTACATGTAAAGATAACTATTAATTATGATATACTGTAATTAAAACAACAAGCTGGTAGGCTCCAGTGGCTTACATGGTTTCTTAGTGCATGAATCATTGGCACTACATTGGAAGTTCAGGCCTTTTTTCATTCCACTGACAGATTAATATGTGCCACCTACAATTGAATTCAATTTTATTTGTATAGCCCAAAATCACAGAATTTCCGTCTCAATGGGCTTCACAAGACAAAGAGGAATGTATTAACACAAATACACAGCAAGAAAAATAACTAGCAAATGCTAACTAAACAAGACTAGCACATTTATGCCCTTAGACTCTCCTTCTCGGTGAGGAAAAACTCCTAAAAAACCCATCAGTGGGGAAAAAATAAGAAACCTCATGGGGATCCACATGAAAGAGAGATCCCTCCCCGGGACGAGCAACCAATGTGTCAAAGATTATTGTTTAAATATTAGCTTATTCTAATCTACAGCTAAATATCTAAAGAAGTCAATAGATGTTCTTCATCCTGATGGAAACACGGGAGACTCCTCAGCCTGGCGATGTCCAGTACGGGGATGAGTAGATGTTCTTCATCCTGATGGTAACACGGGGGACTCCTCAGCCCAGCGATGGCCTGGACGGGTATGAGTAGATGGATTTCATCCTGATGAAGTGGGGATGAAGAAGCGCGGAGGTCTCCTCGGTGTGGCCATGCCCAGGACAGGAACGCAGAGTCCTGAATGTGGCTATCTCCCAGAGAGGAGGGAGAAAGGTGGACAACATGTGAATTGTATTGTACCAACTAGCAGTGTAATTCTCAATAAACAGACAATAGAGACTTAAAAACTGTGGTAACTGCTTCACAGTACATCGCCATGGCATAGTTGTGATGAGAGGGCAAGATTTTTCACCGGTGTGATCTGCATCCCATTAGGTTGTGTAAAGAGACTTGTGGAGATTTTTTATAAATCACAAAGTTACACAACCAGGGTGTAAAAGCTCAGCAAAAGCACTTACTCAGCTTGAGATCCCCTAACCTTCTTGCTGTGAGGCCACTGTACTTACCACTGCACCATCATGCAGCCGCAAAAAGCTCTAACCTAAATAATTTCATCTGTAATAATCTGCATTGCATGTTTGTACATTCATTTCTTTCTGAAATCAATCTGGTCTGTAGAAATACATTGTGGTAGTCCGTAGTGAAATGTTGATGCATCAATAGAGAGACAAAAATGACAGATTCCAGATAATCAGAACCTCCCTGTGCACTGGAAGGATTTTTTTTCAATACCAAGCATGCAACTCTTTGCCGTCCCTGTCTTATTATTTCTTTTGTTTTTATCAGTCAAATGATGATGTTGCACACTAGCCGAACTGTGTCAAAATAAAATCCTACTGCCCCCTAGAGCTTGATCCCAACATCAATTTTGGTCCTCCTAATATTTTCCCTCACTCAAAGATTGCTGTCCTTCTTCCACAATATGAATAAATGGGTATTTTAATGGCGCTGTAATCAAAACGAGGTAAGGTAATCAAACCAGCAACACTCTATGATGGTTTAAAAAAAAAACAGAGGAATGGTTTATTTCATCAAAATAATAGCTTACGTTTTGGAAGCCTCTCTCAAAATAAATCCTCCCCATTCAAGGATTTACATGGCAAGAAGGAGGGGAAATAAAAATATCACAGATCATTTGTCACATTTAACCAGCAGATCTCAAATACAAAGGGATTATTCACGTTTGTTTTATTTTGTAGAGATTTTTTTTGTCTTCTCACCACAAATACAATTGTCTGGTCTCAGTGTGTGAAAGAGATAATGACAGCTGTCATCAGATACAGTAAACAAATTCTCAATCATGGAAAGAGGCCAGTTTATTTGTTCTGTTTTTTACCCAGCAGTCAGCTTGCCATGCAGCGCACACACACAGCCCATTGTTGGTTAATAAGTAGGCTGCACATCACTTCAGAAGGCTGAGATTGAGAGCTGGAGAGGGGAAAAAAACAGCACTATCTGCATGAAGAGGAGGTAAATAAGACATAAGATGTATTAAAGACCATGTCTAATCATTGAAAGGTTCTGAATGGAAGAAGCACTTATAATGTGGTTATGGCTGCTTCTTGTAAAGAGTTTACTCGGTTTTTAAAAATTCAGTTTGAAGACACAAACTGGAGGGACGTATTTAACAATGATGTGTCATTATCGAGTCATTGGAAGGTTCAGTTCTGTCATCTTCCGCTTATCCAGGGCCAGGTCACGGGGTAACAGCCTAAGATGGGAAGCCCAGGCTTCTCTCTCACTGGCTGAATCCTCGAGCTCACCCGGAACGATCCTGAGTCATTCCCTGGCCAGCTGTGAGACAGCTGTGTCTCCCCAGCGGATCCAGAATCTGCTTCTTTGTCTCCTCTCGGTGGGACGTGCCCGAAATACCTCACCAGCAAGATGCTTGGGAGCCATCCTGACCAGATGCCCGCACCACCCCATCTGGATTTTCTCAATCTGGAAGAGGAGCGGCTCGACCGAGCTCCTCTCGGATGGCAGCACTCCTCACCCGATCTCTGAGTGAGAGCCAAGCCACCATGTGGAGGAAGCTCATTTTGGCCGTTTGTATCCGTGATCTCATTCTTTCGGTCACCACCCACAGCTAGTGACCATCGGTGAGCGTGGGAAAGTAGGTCGACTTGTAAATCGAAATAGTTTTGGAAGGTGTTTTTACTTAATAAAATGTGAATAATATTGATCAAATGTTTTTCTGATAATCCACTGTAAGTATTTTAATATTTAATGATAGTTATTTACCAAGTTATTTCATTTCTAAATGCTGCATCATCCTCAAAAGGTGGAGCTACAGAGAGCCTCTTCATGAGTCTGAGAGTATTTTTGTCATTGCTGCCCTTTCTTCTGGGTACACCATCTCCATATATCCCTCCTATCCACTGACTTGAAAGTGCCCCCATGCAGCCACCCTGAGACTCATCCATCCACATTTCAGATGGTGTGAATATTTGCAATCCATCTGTTCCCCTTAGAATATGATTTATGTCGAGCGGCACCAGTGGTATTATCTTGATCAAGACAGAGCAACACAACACCTTCATCCTTTGAAAGAGCACGTACACTGCTGGGTGTGAGGGAGTGTGTGTTTGGGTTCATGTGGTTTTGGTGAGGGTAATACTGGTATATCAGATGATTCAAGTGAGGTTTGGAAAACACAGTGAGGGGAAACAAGGATAGATTGCTTTGATAAGACAAACTTGTTCACAGTGTGGACGTTAACAGTGTAGAATTTTAGTTTCTTCTCATTATGTTGTCTTATCATCACTCAGTGTGTCTCATTCTTCAAGAGAATTCTAATATTTTTGACATTTCAACCCATTCTGTTCCGTTTCGTCGTCTTCCGCTCATCCGGGGACAGGTCGCGGGGGCAACAGCCTCAGACGGGAAGCCCAGGCTTCTCTGACCCTAGCTGCATCCTCCAGCTCACCCGGAAGGATCCCGAGTTGTTCCACAGCCAGCTGTGAGACACAGTCTTTCCAGCGGGTTCAGGGTCTGCTTCTTGGTCTCTTCTCGTTGGGACGTGCCCTAAACACCTCACCGGCAATGCGCTTGGAGGGCATCAAGATCAAGAAAACCTTTATTTGTCCTACAATGGGAAAATTGCAGTATGCAACAGCATGGGCAAAAAAAAAGGCAATCCTGACCAGATGCCTAAACCACATGCCCGAACCACCCCATCTGGCTCCTCTCGATCTGGAGGAGGAGCTGCTCAACACCGAGCTCCTCACGGATGGCAGAGCTCCTCACCTGATCTCTGAGTGAGAGCCCAGCCACCCTGTGGAGGAAGCTAATTTCAGCCGCTTCCAGGATAAAACCCAAGAAAGCATTAAAATAGGGCTGTTTAGACTAAAAATATTGCTTGAAGTATCGATGCAGACCCACAAAAAAAAAGTAAAATTAAAAAATTTTCCAAAACAAATTGCGAGAGAAAAACCTCCAATATCAACACCTACTTTTTCTCAATGTACATATTTAACAAGTGTCTCTGAGAAAACTTATGAGAAGAACTTTATTTTTCTATGTATTAGCTTTGTTTACTGCTTCATTTTGTTCGGATAAAGTTTCTGATTACCGAGAAAAATCTGTCTGAGTTTGCACGACATCGAACCATTGAGATAATTAATAACACACATTAGCTTCCGTTAGCTAAAGC
Organism: Neostethus bicornis; assembly: GCA_902685375.1. Taxonomy (NCBI): domain Eukaryota; kingdom Metazoa; phylum Chordata; class Actinopteri; order Atheriniformes; family Phallostethidae; genus Neostethus; species Neostethus bicornis. The sequence goes on along the minus strand of CACRXE010000076.1, from coordinate 2,395,216 downwards.
TGACTTAATTAAACTCTGATTAGTGGCTTATAGTTGTTTCAATTTGAACTCGCACAGAGAACTCATTTTGCAGTTGCCACATTTCTGTAAACACTCGTTTAGCAGAAAATATCTCGGATTTTTGTTTGTACTTGTTGTGTTTATTGTAAAACTAAGCTAACATTTATTATATTAAATAAACCTTACAAGTTCATCCAACTTCGATGGGTAATACGTGGAGTGTTTTTTAAATCATCCCAGACAGAATTATTATTTAATAATGGACAGTGTGTTTGGAAATTGGACATTTTATCCATTTAAAATAGAATGACAATTAAATGACTCATAAATAGGTACATTTGATTTATACAGCACCTTTCACAGTTCAAACTCAAATTTCTTTTCAATGGGAAGCACAACATATGAAAACACTTTAAATGTTTTGGTGTGGAAGGAGGAGGACCCAAATGCAAGACATCAAACAAGATTTATTTAACCAAGGAACAGCAAGGCTGTAAACAAAGGAACAGAAGTCGAAAGGGATCTATAAGGTTTTCAAAGAGTTTATCACGGTTCCAAAAGGATATCCATTGGGTCGGGAATCAGCCAAGGCTGGAAGGAATGAAGACCCGACAAGGAATGCTGGTGAGGCTGCCTTTAAATAGTCAGCAGAGAAATTTGGCGCAGGTGGTCCAAATCATGTAGAATTGGGGGACAGGTGAGATGGTCCCTGGCTCCCTCTGGTGGTGGGTGAGGGAACCAAAACATTAAAAGATACAAATCAATAAAAAAAAAAGAGAATTTTAAAAGAAATCTTGTACTCAGCATTAGTAGTTTCCAAAATGAGTTTCCTTCACAGGGTGGCTGGGCTCTCACTCAAAGATAGAGTGAGGAGCTCTCCCATTGGGGAGAAGCTCGCAAAAAAGCCGTTACACCTCTGGCTCAAGAGAAGCCAGACAGGGTGGTTCGGGCTTCTGATTTGGATGCCTCCCGAGCACCTCGCTGGTGAGGTGTTTTTACACGTCCACCGGGAGGAGACGTGTAAGAGACGCTTACACAGGTCACAGCAGACAGGAGAATGCCTCGGTATCCTCCCGGGTAAGCTAGAGGATGCAGCCAGGGTGAAGGAAGCCTGGGTTTCCCATCTGAGGCTTGCTGTCCTCAAAACCCAGCCCCAGTTGAACAGAAAACAACGAATCGGAACAGAAAGACTATTTGTAGCTAGAGTTACATCAACTCTTCATTGAAAGTTTAAAGCTTTGCTTTGAGCATGGATTTTAATACATAAGAGTCATTTGTAGGTTGTGGGTTTGAGTCCCGGGTGTGGACGAGGCTTGGAACGCTGTCCTTTCTGTGTGGCTGTGTGGAGTTTGCATGTTCTCCCCGTGCATACGTGGGTTTTCTCCGGGTACTCCGGTTTCCTGCCACCCTCCAAAAATATGCATGTTAGGTTGATTGGCCGTGTCAAATTGCCCCTAGGAATGGGTGTACTCTGATCGAATGGAGTACTCTGCCCTCGCCTCCGATCAGCAGGAATGGGCTCCGTCACCCCCCCCCCCCCCCCCCGCAACCTCTTAAGGGATAGACGGTTAAGAAGGTGACTGAAAGTCATTTGTATGGGAATTCCACAACTCTGCAGAGGGGTTGTACGAGAAGCTCTACCTCACACTCACCGTAGACCAGGAGGAAATTGGTTTCTGGTCGTTTTAACGCGAATGTAGCGGTAACACTGCAAGCAATTAAAGTTGCTCAAACTGACCTGGAAACTAATTTTTGTGAATGTGAAAACTACACTGTAAGTAGTTTAAAGCCTCAGGGCACAACAAAGATCTACAAACAAAAGAATCCAACTTGTGTCATGCAGTTTGAGTGTTTAACATCACTGCAAGTCAATAAGATAATGTATGCTTTAGTTTTTAATTTTCAAGTTGTTAAGCTTCAGTTAAATGGTTGCCCTGTGTTGCTTCAATGCCAGAGATAAATAAACATTTGTGCATAATTGTACCTCACAGCAAAGAAATAACTCGTAATGAACGTAAAACTGTAGATAAAACCATAACAGTCTGGTGGCTGTTCAGTCAGTTTTCCACTAATCAGCGGATAGAATTAGTCAGAAGGCAGGAGGCTGTTTTTGTTTGTTCAAGAACCATAAGTAGCTTATTCCAGCACTAATAGTTTTATTATTTTCAACACTAAATAAGCAGCTACAATTTCTTTAAATTAGACTTTCTACTAATAAGAGTGAAGATATGAAACACAATGTAAAGAAACATACATTTGAATCAATAAATAACCCCAAAAATAATGATAATAATATTTTTTTTTTAAAAAAAGGGATTGAGTAAGGACATGGGTGCCCAAACTTTTTTGTCCATATCTACTTTTCAAATATCAAACCTCCCGAGATCTACCAGTCCGGCGCTGCCATCCCAAACTTCCGGAGATTGTTTCCAGCCTGCAGTAAAACTACCCTCACATCAAGTTTTGTTGTTGTGTAAGATAAGCTCAATTATGAAGTATTTGTGTGTTTTTCACATCAGACATAACCATGTGTTTAACTTCTGTTTTTAATACTCGAATGTGCAAATCATCTAATAACCTACATTTCAGCTAAGTCTCCCACATACTGTTCACACGCTTGCTTATCATACTCCGGGACATTCAAGGCCACTTCTAGCTACTTCTGTTATCCTAATAAGGAGGGGAACAGAGGAGGGAGACCAGAGAGTTTGTGGGGCCAGCAAGCGTAGGCACTCTGGCTCTGCTCCTCTCTCCTTTTTCGGCCGAAAAAGACAATTTGTCAATCTTTGTTTTGTGAATTTTTATTGTTGGGTTTGATTCTGAAACTTCTATTGAATAAAAGTCTTTTTTTTGGACTTAACATGTTGTTACACAACATATCACACATTCTCTCTCAAACACACGTGCACACACACACTGACATTTGCCTGGGGGGGCCCTTTGCCCTCCCAGCGCTTTGGGAGAGAAAATGGCCACAACAGGCGCTGCTCATTGATTTCAGGCTTACCAACGTGTTTTCAATCACAAACTCCAAAATTCTCCAAAAAAATTGAAAGAAGCTGCTAGATTTACGCTTTTTTGGAAAAAAAATATGAGCACAAAATTTCAGCAACTCTACATTCTAAGGCCAGAGGGTCTGAATACTCGCTAAATAAAGCGTTGAAGTCGCTGTGTTGGAAACACTGACTTTATTGTGTATTCTTTTTTCCTACACACCTGGCCGTTGACTTGGAATCAGTCCGCGGGCTACAAGTAGATCACTATCGACTGGTTGGGCACCCCTGAGTTAGGAAGTTAATTTTTTGGCCCCACAGCAGACTGGTGAGTACCCTGCCACCTGAAATCATCTGGGATAGGCTCTGACACCCCCTGTAACTCGTATAGGGACAAGCGGTTCAAAAGACGGAATAAAACAATTTTTTTTTTTTTTTTTCTTCCCCACAATGTCTTCTTGGGAATTAATTTTTAATCTTCTCTCTTTTAAATCTGTACAACCAATAAAGTCTGTCTTATTTTCACTTAATTCTTGTATTTGGTTTCTTTTCTCCCTAAAATACTATCCTCCAGCATTTTCTCACTCCATCAGCCATATTGTGTTTATAGGAGCTTCTCAGCCAGTCTGAAGAGCAGTGGATCCAGAAATAGACCAAAAAAGATGTCACTGGAGCGTTAAATAAATTGTGAATGCAAAGTTTAAGTTTGAAAAGTCAGAAAATGCACCATGAAAGCCATAACTGAGTCCTGCAGTTTATCAATATAGGTTTAGTTCTTTTGAATTTAGACTTTCAGATTCTGTTAACCCTTAAAATATGAATACATTTAAACCAAGATCTCTCCGTATTCTGGTTTTAATGTACTGTGTTTTTATCAACATCATTATTATGCTTTTTTGTCATTCTGAAATATTTTTTTGCCATTGGTTAAATTAATTTAGCTGAAACATAATTCGTGTTGCTTTTTTAAATTTAATTTTCTCTATTAATCCAATGAATACCTCATAATGAGTGTTATGTTATTAAATCTTCTTAATTGCTGTTTATTTTCATCTGAAGTGGAAATTGGAGACTACTATTTCATCATGGGATGGTAAAGATTTATCAAAGTTAATAAAATTGAGCTAAAAGGAAGATGAACTGAGAAGAAATTAAATGAGAAAGCAGCCTCTCGTGAAGATGAAACTATCTCTGGTTTTAGACAGATGGCATGAATTTAGATCCAACAACTCTAATTTGATGTAAATTCACAATTTAATCATTAACGGCAGACTGTTCAAGCCTCGAAGACATTTGTAAGAAGAACATTTCCTCAACCAGACAGCTGACAGAAATTTCTCCGTCTTTTAGATTCGTCATCATAAGTTTTATTTACCTCTTCTAGCAAAATGCCATCAAAAGAATCAATTGGAAAAAAGATCCAGGTTCATAGGATCTGTTTGAACACGTATGAAGTTCTTTAACTGTAGTTTTACTTTAATCCTTTGAATTATTCAATGTATTTATTTGCCTAACTTTTTCTTCCATATGTTGATTTATTTTTTCATAAAACAATCATTTAATGTCATCTTCTGAACCAATTATGCCTGTTCGGATTACTGGGCGAGCCTGAGCCTAGATCGACTGATTCAAGGCGAGAGGCAGGTTATACCCTGACTGGTCGCCAGTCTGTCGCGAGGCCACACACACACAACGGAAAAATTTCTGTGCTGCATTATTCAGCCGCAGTCTGCAAGTACAATGCCAACGGTGACAGAATCATGTCCCCAAGGACATCTAGACATGAACTCAGTGGGATTCGACACAGCGAACTTCCATCAAACTTCCGGTCCAAGTATGAACATTAACCCACTGAGCTATTTCCTCCCCCTAATTAGTGACCAGTGCATCAATAATCCATCAGTTTATACAAATTTATTAAATTATCCATACACACATGGGTCTATTACAGACAATATATTACTATTACACATGTCTATTACAACAACCCTTTTATATACTGTTATTTGGTAATAGTACATAATACTATAGATTTACGCTTTTTACGCTTTGTTAATTTAAAGTTTGAATATTTTGAATATAATATATTATTACATAGTACATAATATATATATATACATAATACATAGTACATAATACAATAATACATTGTATCTATTACTATTACACATGACATTTACATAATCGTACCGGCAAGTCTGGACTTTCTTTCTTGACAGAAATTATCAACAAAAAAGTTGTTTTCTTTCAAAATTAATTTCTTATTGGTCGATAATGTTAAACTACTACAATAGAACTACTATTATACAAACTATCCTTCACATCTGTTCCCTTTAATTATGAAAGTGCCCATTTTGAACGAAGTCCAGAGAGGAAGTTTCTTAACCAGAATCTATGCTCCCTTTGAGGTAGCAGTTTCAGTTCAAAGGGCTAGTATCATGTGAACATTAGGGGAGCGTCTTACTGGTTGTTTAGTTTTGGTGAGGACAAAAGAAGGTGAGTAGACCACTTTAGAGATTAGCTAGACCCACTCAATTGTAAACAAAGTACTCATCTGTCCACTAGCTGGATTGCAATGGCCATCCGGCCTTGGTCTTGCCTTAGCAGCACCCTCACAATTAATTATCACAGTGCCCAAAGGCACTCACACCCCTGATAGTTACCGCCCCTAGGCACCAGTGATCCTTTCAACAAGTACAAAACAGGTGGCAGTGATAGATATGTAATTGTACTATTACTCTATTCCTTTGTATATTGCTTTTTAATATGTTACTATTATAGCGAAAAAAAAAAAAAAAAAAACTTCTGTTATATATTTCAATACCTCATCCCTGTCTACTCAGTAGTAAACTATGATCAAATTTTTATATAACGTAGGATATTATTTGGTAAAGGCAGTGTATAAAAACCACTTACACTTCTAAAGAATATTGAGAAACCACATGGAACCTAAAAGTGAATCCTTCACGACAAGTTTAAGAGATAATTCTGTAAAGATGATCTTCGTTTCTTTAAGAAGTCATGCAGCTCCTTTTCGCTCCCCACAAGACTACCATCATAGTTCCATTTCCGAGAGTGGTCATGATCTGTTTTTCAATATGCATACGTGGCACATCCAAAATATCAGATGAAGGTCCATAAAGAGCTTTTCCATTTGTTAGACGTCACCAAGGCCAAACTTTAGCCTGATTGATTGTCAATAGGAGGACACATTGGAGAAAGTGGTGGAGATGTGGGGAAGGAGAGAAGTCATGATTGATTACAGGAGAGCTGCTATAAGGGGTGATGAGTGAGAGAGAGAGGGAACGAGTGAGGGAAAGAATGGGAACTGATGATTGATTGACACTTTGTATGAGCCAAGCTAAAAGCCCGGAGAGAGAGTGATAGATGGAGGAATATCTCCCTGAAAGAATGAGAGACTGTAAGATGAGAGAGAGAAAGAGAGAGGTGAGTATGTCTCAGTTTTATTGTGTTGTGATTGATTGTTCTGCTCCAACAGACAGCTGCAGACAGCTGGGCTTCATTTCAAAACAAGCTAAATTTATCAGAGAAAAGCTTCGCTAGATTCCTTACTCGTTACCGGAAACAGACGGGCTGGGTCAAGGTTTCTTCTGCATCTGAGTTTCTGCTTCCTGGGTTACCGACCTAATCAATAAAGAGCAGTGGTGGATGAAGTACTCACTTTTTGTATTTAAGTAAAAGTACAGATAATTAGGCAACAAAAAATACTTAAGTAAAAGTAAAATTACCAATAAAAAAAAATCTACTTAAGTAAAAGTACAAAAGTAGTTGGTGTAAATTTTACTTTTTAAGTAAAAAGTAAAAGTATTCGACCATAATTGAAATGTTATTTTTTGTGCTGTAGGGTCACAAATGAATACTCTGCTGGGGCGTGACCCCCCTCCTCCCGCCGCTTTAGGTCCACAAAAAAAAAAAAAAGAAAGGAAAGAAAAGGGGACAAGTCAAGCTATCCCCTAGCAGGGCCAGCAAATGGGCACCAAAATGCAGGAAAATGACTCTTGTTTTTTAAAATAATCTGGGGGGACGCTCCCCCCCGCCCCCCCCATCACCCTATATTGACTCAACTTTCTATTTAAAAATAAACACAACGAACAACAATCTTCTTACTCTTTTAATTTGTGCTATATTTGATGTTGGGTTTTTGGCGCTGAATGAATGCGGAAAATGTTTACTCTTGATTCTGATTGGTCCTCGATTCATTACTCCTTCTCCCGATTATGGATCAATTTAAATCCTCCTTTTGAGTTTAGCGATGCGGCTTCAAGATGCGCTAAAAAAACCCCTGTATATTTTTCAAATTCCTGAACGAAAATGTAACAAAAAATGTAAAACACACTTTTAAAAAGTAGCGAAGTAAAAGTACAGATATTTGCTCTAAAAATGTAGTGAAGTAAAAGTACCGGTCTCAAGTTTTACTTAAGTAAAGTACAGATACACATTTATTTTATTTTTTTTTACTTTAGTACAGTAACGAAGTACACTTACTTTGTTACGTTCCACCACTGATAAAGCGTTATCACCAGGTTCTGAAAGGTTTTATTTTCCATTCATTGCAGGTGTTAGGTCTTATTTTTTATCTCCTTGTAGGCTAATGTTTACAAGGAGACATTATTGTAAGAAATTGTTACCATTTTCTTACAATAAACAATTTTAATTGCCCTCAATTAGCAGGGTCTACAGGTGTGTGGCATCAGAATAATTACCCTGAGGTGTCAGGGCAGCAATTTTAGTTTCTTTTGACGTTGGAATTATTCTAGTTCTCTCTGCTGAAGTTTGAAAAGCAGCATAAGCTTCACATTTAATATTTCTATCCACTTGATAAACACATATCAGAGTTTCAGAGGTAAATTTCTTCTATTCAAAATATTCAAACTTTAAATTAACAAAAAATAGCATAACCAAATGTTGTTGGTGGTTTTTTTACATTGAAATCAATGTTTGATCAGGAACTTCATTGGGCATGATTTTAAGTTACATCATTTTGTTTTGCCCATTGGGAAGCCATTGGACTTCAAACTATGAAGCATCAAATATTCTGAAATACATTTTTTTTGTTTTTTCATGGAATCCTTTGTACACTGTGAGTTCTGTCATAATTTACCTCTGCAAGATTCTCAACCTCTTGTCCTTGCAGGCTCATGCCAACATTAACAAGTCATTCCAACATTAACAATTAATGTTTGATCATTAGTTACAATGTTACTCCAAATTCCCACATCAGCTTTGTGTCCAACATCTCCAGTGTTTGACAGAATGATTTATATCCTCGATTATCAGAATCTCAAGATTGGCTTGCAGTTGTGGTGATGTGGTGAGAAGCAGGTCTCAAATATTTGATCTCAAATGGGAAGAAGAGTTACTCAGTTGCATAATTGTAATTGCCATACATCGCCTCACTCACCAATCAGTTTCCAGACCTCTGTTATGCCACTAGCTGTTCTTCAGCCTCTGGTTCCTAACCCAGAGAAGTTACCAGAAAAAGATACATCCAGTGACCTTTTCCAACACTCCGACTTGTTGCAACTTCCTGAAGGTCAATACTCTGTCTGCCTGGTTTGTGGATTACTTTTGTTTGGGTATTCTAAAGGATTCCCGAGAAAGCTGCTTTGGCTCCTCTTTCTAAGGGTGGATCTGTCTCATAGGGTGTTGGGGTTCAATTATAAAGCTTTTTTTTGTCTTTGTCTTACCCTTGATACCCAATTATTTACCCCCACATGACCCATTTGTGTTTTGTTACATTCTGGTTGAAAATCCTCTGGTTTTCTTTCTTCCCAACGAGATCATCTGATCCATGCTAGGAATAAGTTATGTTAGATCTTGCAAAGTTGTTTTTTTTTTCAGTGTAGTTTTAAGTGTCTGAGTTTCCATATCAGTCTGACTTATTCTATCTGCTTGCTATTTGCCCAAACGCCAGCATCTGTGTCACATCCTATAAATATTTTCAATTCATTTTCAACAGGAATTGAGAGCACTGGATGCAAAATCCACAGAACTTGTTCTTCTTGTGGGTTTTTGCAACTCGCTTGCACAACAACGAAGCTAGGATTTTTTGACACATTGACACAATAAACGTGTTTGTACTTTTAAGAGATGTCAGAAACTGCATAGATATTTAGCTGTTATGATCTTCCTCTCATTTGGAACATTTCCTCCCTCCTATCTTGCCCTCTGCCCTAATTTTACACACCTGGTGTCTATACAGATTATTTAAGCCCTGGTGTCCTTGTCGGGTCACTCCTTGCTGCACCACCTGTTGCACTACAGAGCTACTCCCATGATGGTTTCCCTCCATGTCTGGTTCCTCATCCTGCTCTTGGTGCACCCTGGTGTTCTGGTCCCATATCATCCAGCTGAGTGTCTACTTTCTGGTACCTCATCATCCAGCTGAGCTCCTACGTCTGGTCGCTCATCGCCCTGCTGAGCTCTGTCTAATTCTGCTCTCCTGCAATAAAATGGTTAAAACTGGCTTTGTATCTGGTTTCTACTTCACCACCCTCACATTCATCATGACATTTTACCATATTGTCAACTTTTCAGCTTCTTCCAGTAACCATCATAATTAGTTTTGGTCCTATACTTCATCATTGTGTTCTCAGTTTAAAAATAAGAAAATAAAAAAGTGTGAGTTTCTTTTACTCCGTTTGTGCCCACTTTGCTTAAATTACTCAGGAAGTATCCGGATTTTGTAATATTGCAAACTTGTAATAAAACTCACAAAGAGGAGGAAAGAAAAAGGAGAAAAATAAGTTATTAACATGAAAGAATTTACAATAGAATGAACATAATTTATGATCCATTAAACTATTAAAATCTATTAACCCGCACATAAAAATGTAGATGAGATTATGCAACATTAAGCTTATACTTCCTCAGTATTTTAGCACTAATAGCACAGATGAGATGTCTAAAACTGCTGAGGACATAAAGTTTTAAGAAGTTGTGGGTTTTATAGTATAGTGTATATGTCATCTGCCTCCTTTATACTGGGAATGATTTATAAAACCCTACTACAGAATCGAGACTTAAAATAACTAAAGCATTGTCCACAAAAAAGTTTTTGAGTTCAAGAACCCCTGGAGGAGCCTTTTGGAAGGTAGAATATCGAGGGAGAAGACGTGATCTCAGTACTGTGGACGTCAGCTTGCAGGCGGACATATTCCCCTGCATTCTTTGCAGGGTTGTGGGTGGAGCTGCATGACATGAGGCTGTCACCATCTACATCTTTGCAGAAGTCTGCGTATGTAGTAGAAATATACAAAAAAGAATTTGAAAATGTTGGAGAAGAGGGGTAATTAGTGGAAAATGGATTTTCTTCCCGAGGTGGAGGCCAAAGACTGAAGGTGGAAATGAGCCTTTTTTTCCAAAGGTTGGTGGCAGGAAAGACGGAAGGTGGGTTAAAATAGTTTCTATCAGAGAAATTATGACATCCCTCCCACCTGTGATGGTGTCTCATGTCTTCGTCTTTCCTGAAGAGCTTCGAGATAACCAGAATATCACAGCAGAGAACGTAACTCCACCGAACATTTTTAAAGAATAAAACATCATTTAAAACACAAATGAGGGTAAAACGTAGTGTATTCAAGTTAAAAAAGTGTGACTTGGATGAGTTCGTAATACCTTTTCTGTGAAGTTTGTTATTTTACATTTGTAGCCAGTAATGATTAAAATGATTTCATCCATTTAGTTTAGAACAAAAGTCAAAACTTGTCCACAACACGATCTCATTGGATTAATCCATTTTGTAAATGATAACATTATAATTATTGCTTTTCAAGTTGACAAAAACCTAAAAAGTTAATTAAACAAATTTGCATATTTATAAAATTAAATGTCGTTATATATTACTTTTGAGCCTTGCTCTGAACTTATTTATGGTACATGGTACAGACTTTGGCTCAGCAAGTATATTTGCTCGGCTCACAGAGCTTGCTCATACAAACTCAAGATTTATAGAACTTCCCAAACTCCATCTGAGCATGCCTAATTTTAGGAGTATACCAACTTGAATTCCATTCCACCACGGCCAGAGTTGTGTTACATAGCAAACGACAGACGTGTGAAACAACTTTCAATGTATTAGGTTTTGCATTCTTTGTATTTCTTTCATTATTTTTTCTTTTCTTTTTTCAAGAACTCCAAATACGGATTATGCAAATGACTTGATGCACATGCAACCATCCTCAAACTAACCATTGATACCAGTCTCTGCAGCCATATCGGTGTCATCCACAAGCGAGACAGTGGCAGGTTGTTCCCAAGGCCAGTAACTCTTTCAGTGACACATACTGATCCGTCAGAAAACTAAAAAGAAATGGTCCAGCTTTAACTTACTGACAAATTGGGAAACTAGCTGTCATGATCTCCTCACCTGCCACCGGAGGGAGCCCTGGACCTCCCCTTGTCACCCTGATTGAGACACCTGAGGGTGATTATTCTGATGCCACACACCTGTAGACCCTGCTGCCTAATTAAGGGCAAACACGCCTAAACTCCACATCGGGTCCTCGCTATTCTTCCCAGCCAGGTCATCCAGACCAAGTTTATCTTAAAATCTGTAATAATTTTGGACTTAGAGACAATTCTTTGGATTAAAAGCTGCTTTTACCTTACAGACTTTCCCGACTTCTGTTAATAAATCCTGTTTTTGTCCTTCATGTGGGTCCTCATCCCTCCACATCACAACACTAGCCATGCACTGGAAACATACAGTATGTCAGTCACTGGGAGTGATCAAAATAATTTCCAGCTTGATGTGTTAGTCATAGTATTACTATTATTAATACTAATAATTGTCATTTGTGGGATGAGTTTACGGGCTTTTCTTGTGAAGCCCATTGAGACGGAAATTTTGTGATTTTGGGCTATACAAAAAAAATTGAATTGAATTGAAATGGGTGCACGACAGCATGCATTTTCAAAACGAGTTTAATTGTGGTGATTCGCAATGTGCAATAAATTTTAACTAACCATTTTTTCCGTGATGTGGTTTATTTATCTTGTGACGGGCATTTATGTATGTTTTCCTCTTGTTCAAATTTCCCTCATAGAGAAATTACTTTTACTGCAATCCACCGCAGCAGACAGCCATGACGGCACCATTGATGTAACTGGGGGTTAGTTGTCTGCTCCAGGGACACTTAGACATGACCTCATGTCTAAGGGGATGTCTAAGGATGTCTAGGAACTGAAGCAGCTTCTCCTAGTCCAAGGACAGACAGTCTACCACCAAGCTAATGCCTCCACCTGGCACTTTGTATATTTTGATATTAATATTCCAGTGAGACAAACCAAGTTTGCAAAGTCAAATGAGTTATTTTAAAGGAATAATTAAACATGATTATCAACCAAAAGAATGTAAGGGGTTTTCTCTGAATAACTTTAATCACTGTGATGAAGTTAACAAATTTCCCAGTGATGGAGCTATTAAATTAAATTAAATTCAATGCACTTTATTAAACCCATAGTGGAGAAATTCCTCTGTTACCTAATTCATCCTTCCATTCATTTACTCTAAAATTCTTTCATTCATCAGTACAAACATTCAAGTACCACCTATTTCATATATATTTTTATTGAAAGACTCTGAAAGCATGCCACCAACCAAAACCTAAATTAGCAAAATAATCTTTCTCAACAAAGTATTTGGAACAGGAATTAAATTAACTCAAAACAAACTATTTTGTGTTTCATATTTCTTCTCTCAAATAAAATGTATACTTACCATGTGCTCTTAAGACGTACATCTCGAATCTTAAGTGGCACAACAATGTGGTCTATATCTTGAACCTCAAAAAGGTGGTAGTAAACTTCTTAGCAACTGCAAATTGGTGTTTCGCAAATGTAATTCTGTCCAAAAGGATTTTTTAGCCAGAATCCTGAAAACACTGCCAAGCACCACTAGTTTTAGTGTTCTTGCATTACTGGTGAAAATAAATCCAAATGAGAGCTAACTCCTGTAATAGTATGATTCTTGCATTATTTTCACAGTTTCTCCAGGATTCATTTGGAAGATGAAGCCAATTAAGCTTGTACAATTTTGTCGTCACAGCTCCTTTTTTTGTTTTAGTTGCAAATTTAGTAATTACAAGTAAAATCTACTCACTGCTGCTGAGCTAATAAAAAAGCTTTGTTGGTGGAAACCGGTGAATCTGCTGGTATGTGGGAGGTGGAGGAAGTAGTTTAGAAATGAGTTTGGGTCATTAACAGGGACTGGAACTGCATATGAGAACAAGTGCAGCAATCAATGAAGCACCTGAGAACGTAGCTCACAGGGCAATTATTCCCCCTCATAGACGTGAATAGAAAAATCAATATAAGTCAAACTACCAGATGAGCAGAGAAGGCAAGGAGATACACACATTCCTCAATCAGGGACTTTTTGTGTCCATTTTTCTACTACAAAGCTCTCTCAAGAAAGCCCGCAAATGGAATAATTGTTAGAGTGGTACATGGAGTTATGAAAGATTTTGCCTTTAGTTTAAATGATATTCATGGTTTTTGCTTGAGGTAGTAATGTCCTTTCTCAGCAAAAAAATCCAATGAACGACATCTTCTTTTAATAATCGGAGCATTGCTACATTCAATAAATGTGAATCTGATCGATTTGTCTCTGGTTTTGCAACCTATGCAGAATCATAACCATATTCCAGTCAGTGTGTGTGCATTTGTGTGTGAGGAAACAAGGAGAGACAGGGTTCTCTCTACACACATACAGTACGTGTATTATATAAAAGCATTAGATAAGAACGTTTCATTTAAAATTCATAAAAAAGAATAAAACATTTTGAGCAAAACAAAAATTTAAATGAAATGGGTTTCCTCCGCATGGTGGCTGGGCTCTCACTCAGAGATTGGGTGAGGAGTTCTGCCATCCACGAGGAGCTTGGTGTCGAGCCGCTCCTCCTCCAGGTTGAGATAAGCCAGATGGAGTGGTTTGGGCATCTGGTCTGGATGCCCCCCAAGCGCCTTGCTGATGAGGTGTTTTGGGCACGTCTCACCGATGGGAGACCAAGAGGCGGACTCCAGACCCGCTGGAGAGACTATGTCTCAGAGTTGGCCAGGGAATGACTCAGGATCCTTCCGGGTGAGCTGGAGGATGCAGCTGGGCTGAGAGAAGCATGGGCTTCCCATCTGAGGGTGTTGCTCCTGCAACCCAGTCCCGGATAAGCGGAAGACGACGGGATGGAACAAAAATTATATTTGGTATGCTTTATTGCCAAATTTGCCTGTATGTCCAATCTCAATGTTTCCCAACTGTTTTTTTCCTAATTCAAGATGGCAGTAGGGCCTAGAGACTGTTCCAGCTGTTTAGCGGGTGAGATATAGTAGACATTAGACTAGTCAACTATCCGTCACGGGACAAATCAGAGATTAATTTTTTCTTGTGACTGGTCTGACTTTAGAAGTGCACATTCATATTCATTGGGTTTGTAAGTAAACAAGTTACACTAAATGATGAGAGTATAAAAGTTAAAAGTTACAACTACAAAGTGAAAGAAAAAAAACTGCAGTGACTTGATGGCTGAGAAATATGTAACTTGGACAAGCAAAATAGTAAAGAAAACTACAGTAAGCTAGTAAAACAAGATTGGAGATGTAAAAGACATATTCAATACTGTGGAAAGAGACTAAACATTTTATCATGTAAATACCAACCAATGAAAGTCCAAACAGCAGCAGGCCTAGACATGAGCTTTGTGGAACTATTTTGTTTTAGGAGACATATTTTTTTAGTACTCCATGAACTATCCTTCAAAAATCAGCTAGTTTGTACATTCCAGAAAATATTAAAATAACTTTACATAGTTCTGTGTGGTTACCGGATTTGGAACCACCAGGGAAAAGACCTAGAGGAGGACTGAAGAGAACGTTCATGGATACAGTGAAGGAAGAGATGAAGACAGTTGGTGTGACCGAAGAGGATGCAGCAGATAGGGTTAGATGGAAGAAACTGACTTGCTGTGGCGACCCCTGAAGGAAAATGCAGACAGTGTCAGGGTTTGGGGATTAGGAAGGAGGAGGACCCAATTGCAGGACATCAAACAAGGTTTATTAACACAATCCGAGAAAGCCTGTAAAGCAAAGGCAACAGGATTAACACAGGAGTTAAAAAATGGTCAGTCAACCAGGGTGTCCTGGCTGGAGGAATGTTATGACTCGACGGGGAAGTCTGAGGTGACTGCCCTTAAACAGATGACACGGTCCACAGATGTGTGGCATCAGGAATCAATCTCAGGTGTCCCTGATCAGGGTGATGAGGAACATCCAGGGCTCCCTCTGGTGGCAGGTGAGGGGATCCTTACAGAAAGGAGAAAAAAAGGTTTGTGTGTTTAGATCCCTTCAAATAAATCGATGGTGTTAAATCTAATAGGGATAGAATAATATCCATTTCAGAAGCATTAGATACATCCCCAGGTTGGACTGAATTTTCTGTCCAAAAAGGGTTAGTTGTTTCTTCAGTTAGTCTTGGACGTTTTTATCATAATTACATAATAGGATGTTGAGAAACATCTTAAAATTAAATTAATTATTTCTGTTAAGGAAAAAAAGACTTTAGTTTGGTCATTTTTTACTGAATGAATGCTTTACTTACACAATTATTCATAATTTCTTTTAAGACTTTGTTCCTTTGTGAGTTTAAAGAAGCTGAAAGTACAACGTTCCGCTAAAAAGGCTTTTTCTCACCATATGCCCGTTCCGCATAATTAATCATCCCGGATAAGGTTTAAGCTTTAATCAATGATAATGAATTATACCGTTGCAAGAGACAAAACTCATTTCTTTTCTTAAATCAAGTTTTTCTACTTCTAACTAAAATAAAGTGAAGTGAACCTCCTCAACCCTGATCTTAATCACAGTTAATGAATCTCTTTTCATCAGGAGAGTTTTTACCAGAAAGGAAGATGAGTAACTTCAGCATGATGAAGCAAATATCTAAAATAACTCCACATGACTGAGCGGTATGAAAGCATTTAAAGTCATGTTGACCCACTTTAACCTGCCTCTACGTTCATTCATACATAGACAACCTGAAGCCATTCAGCTGTAACACCCCTGATGTAGACGCAGGGGGAATACCTTTGGGGCATGGAGGTGTTAAAGGGAGATAAAGATGACCAACTGATTCTGGGAGGGTTTCAAAGAGTTTCTACTGGGATTGAAACGCTTTGTTTGGATGCCAGCGTGGAAATCTGGTTACATGGAGAATAGAAAGTTTCAGCTTTGTTTTTGTTCTTCAAAAGTTGTCTAAACTGGAAAGTAACTATTCTTTGTAGTGATACAAGACACATCAAGACAATCACTTCATGGCTTAAAAATAGTTTTTTTTTTTTCCTCCAGAGGTGTGAAAGTAATACCTGACCTTCTGCGATCACGTTTGCATTCTCAACTGACCGGCACCAGGGACACTTTACGGTAGAACTCACAGTAAAAAAAAATCTCTGATAATATCACAATATTATCAGATCTATAATATTATCCCGGGATGGGAATTAGGGCCTCCAAATCCGAGACCATGGTCCTCGCCCGGAAAAGGGTGAAATGCCCCCTGCGGGTCAGGGACAGGGTCCTGCCCCAAGTGGAGGAGTTTAAGTATCTCGGGTCTTGTTCACGAGTGGGGGAAAGATGGAGCGGGAGGTCAACAGGTGGATTGGTGCGGCATCAGCAATAACTAGGACGCTGCATTGGTCCGTCGTGGTAAAGAGAGAGCTGAGCCGAAAAGCAAAGCTCTCGATTTACAAGTCGATCTACGTTCCAACCCTCACCTATGGTCACCAGCTGTGGGTGGTGACCGAAAGAATGAGATCGCGGGTACAAGCGGCCGAAATTAGCTTCCTCCGCAGGGTGGCTGGGCTCTCACTCAGAGATCGGGTGAGGAGCTCTGCCATCCGGGAGGAGCTCGGTGTCGAGCCGCTCCTCCTCCAGGTCGAGAGGAGCCAGATGGGGTGGTTCGGGCATCTGGTCAGGATGCCCCCCGAGCGCCTCGCGGGCGAGGTGTTTTGGGCACGTCATACCGGGAGGAGACCAAGGGGCAGACCCCGGACCCGCTAGAGAGACTATGTCTCACTGCTGGCCGGGGAACGACTTGGGATCCTTCCAGGTGAGCTGGAGGATGCAGCCGGGGTGAGAGAGGCCTGGGCTTCCCGTTTGAGGCTGTTGCCTCCGTGACCCGACCCCGGAACAAGCGGAAGATGACGGAATGGAACGGAATATCCCATTATAAATTATTCTGAAAAATATTCATCTAATACCTCTTTATCTCACTGTACAGTGTTTATTTATGCTATTCCTATCGTACTTTTTATGTTTTCATATTTTGTCAAAATGTATGCATGATGACAATAAAGAATCTTTGACCTTGAATTTAATTCCGACTACTGAACATAACAATATTTCTCTTATCATTATGAACAATCAGCATTTACTAAAGAAATCATCTCCCGCTAAAAGAATTCTTTCTTTGATCTCATTTTATTGTCTGAACATACAATCTATTTAATCTCATCTGTTGATCAAATTGTGGCCGGGCTTTCACTCAGAGATAGTTTGAGGAGCTCTGACATCCTGGAAGAGCTTGAAGTAGCCGTTGCTACTTTGGGTTGATAGAAGCCAGATGGGGTGGTTCAGGCATCTGGTTTAGAGGCATCCTAAGCACCTCGCTGATGAGGTGTTTCGGGCACGTCCCACCAGGAGTAGACCCAAAGGCAGGCTTCGGGCCTGCTTGAGAGACTATGTCTCACAGCTGGCCTGGCAACGTCTTGGGATACTCCCAAATGAGCTGGAGAATGTAGGGTGAGAAAAGCCGAGGCTACCCAACTGAGGCTGATGGCCCGGTGACTTGGCCCGGGATAAGGAGAAGACAACGGGACGGAACAGCAATTAAAGTTGGGTAGTGAAAAAAGGACTGTCCTCTCTTTGTAAACTTTTTCCCCTCATGCAATTAAAAGAAGCTCCTAGGTCACTCTGGAGACACAGCCCCACTAGCTTATATTGTGTCTTTTCTGGCATCTTATCTCAATGGAATGGGACATGACAAAAGTACATTGGCAAGGAAAAAATCAGAAGCCATATTGATGCCTGAACCCCTTCATTTGGTTCTTCTTGACTAAATGAAGTGGCTCTATTGAGGCAGTTTGAGAAGATACTCTCAACTACTACTGTTTCTCATTTTTCTGTTTTCTCTAAGCTTCCAGATTGGCTTCAGAAGGTAACACCAACAGGTTTCAAACTCCTCATTAATCTGTCTTTAGTTTAGTCTCTCTTTTCCACTGAATTCATTCTAACTGAGATTCACTAAAAGGACTAAAAACTAAGCAGATTTGTTCCTTTCAGGGTTTATATGACCTGAGAACTTTCATTAAGTTGGCAAATGACACCTCATTGGGAGTCTTTGCCAGCTAATAATCAGTTTCAGCTCAAAGGTCTAAAATTTATCTTTATTTGAGATCTTTTAAATATATTCAAGCTAAGTTAAAGTTCTGGTTAATCAGATGAAAGTTTGCCATCTCCTCAAATGAAGAGGTGTCAAGCAGCTGCTGCTTGGCTGAAGAGTCAGACCTCCGGTGACTGACATTTCCTAATAACCTGTCTGGAAAGGATCGGCTGTGGGGCTAAAATCGACTCCTAATGAACGTTGTTCTACCACTGAATCTCGATGCAGCGAGATACAAAATCTCACCAACAGACTGAGAGGAAGGTCAGAGACTGAGAGCAAGACATTTACAGACATTATATTATTACAAACTGACCTTCTAAATGCCTGTTAGATGTTGGGTGTGTAAATGCAGTGGTGGAACGTAACAAAGTAAATGTACTTCGTTACTGTACATAAGTAAAAAAATTGTGTATCTGTACTTTACTTAGGTAAAATTTAAGGCCAGTAATTTTACTTTTACTCCGCTACTTTTTAAAAGTCTGTTTTACATTTTTTGTTACATTTTCATTCAGGAATTTGAAAAATACACAGGTTTTTTTTTTAGCGCATCTTGAAGCCGCATCGCCAAAATCAAAAGAATCAGTTTATCGGGAGAAGAAGTAATGAATCGAGAAACATTTTCCACATTCATTCAGCACCAAAAAACTAACATCAAATATAGTACAAATTAAAAAGAGTCAGACGATCGTTGTTCATTGTGTTTACTTTTAAATAAAAAGTTGAGCCATCGTTACACAGAGCAGGGGCGGATCTAGAATTTTCCAAAGGGGTGGGGCCTTGACAAAGCCAATATATAGTGACTGGGGGGCTCCCCCCCAAAACATTTTAAAAAATAAGTGTCATTTTCCTCCATTTTGGCGGCCCATGCACTGGCCCTTCTAGGGGATAGCTTGACTTGTCCCCTTTCCTTTTCATTTTATTTATTTATTTTTTTTTGCGGACCAAAAGAGGCGGGAGAGGGGGGTCACATCCCTGCAGAGTATTTATCCTGGTTACCATGGTGACACCCTATAGCACAAAAAATAACATTTGAATTATGATCAAATACTTTTACTTTTTACTTAAAAAGTACAATTTACACCAACTACTTTTGTACTTTTACTTAAGTAGATTTTTTACTTAAGTACAAAAAGTGAGTACTTCATCCACCACTGTGTAAATGTCTCAGTTACTGTAGTGAAGATGATCTCTAAGGAGGGAAACTTATAAACCAGATGACCCTTTGAACCATGGATTTATAACCTAGCTTGGATCCTGAGTCACATTTGGAGATCTTCAAAATCTCCATCCTCACTCATCAAAATGCTTTAGGTTTAGTTATTCAGCAGTGAATTTTCTAGAAAGCAAGCTTAAATATTCTCCACACATCAGCAGGTTAAACCTCTGCAGAGAACATGCAGCTACCTGTCAACCCTTTTCCGCACCTTCTCCATCAAGTGTCTGTGAAGTTGATATATTTGGTGGTGGTCATGGCGATGTTATTGATTCCTCAATAAAGTCAAACTGCTGTACTGTCAGAGTGAAACCAATTACGCTCTGACGCTTCACTAATTACTGTGCATGTCTGGCATGTACACCTATAAATCAGAAGCACGACACAGATAATTAGTTAAGTTTTAGAAAGACACTTTAGATAGATGCTTAGCTTTTGAAATGATGGAAACACCAACTCCACTTGACTGTTAAGATTATTTTTACTTTAAAATCTTCTGATAGTAGAACATATTCAAACCAACTGGTTCCAGTCTCCTCCAGAGCTACATAATATTAATAAAAATTTTATTTGTAATGCACTTTACATCTCCAATGGAGATCTCAAAGTGCTACAATGACCAAAAGGAACAAACAGCGAAATTACATAAAACCACAACACAATAAACAACACTAAAAACTTTGTTGAAAAGCCTTTAGAAATAAAAATGTCTTCAGTCTTTTCTTAAAAACCTCAACGCTCTGTGGAGCCCTCAAGCTCTCGGGAAGATCGTTCCAGAGCCGTGGAGCAGCTGCCTGGAAGGCCCTGTCTCCCATAGTGGAGAGTTTGGTCCTTGGGTTGGTGCAGGCAGTAGGAGAACGAGGACGAGCACAGGTCTCGGACAGTGGTGTGGAGGGTTAGGAGTTCTCGGACAGTGGTGTGGAGGGTTAGGAGTCCTTGGAGATAAACAGGTGCAGTGCCATGTATGCACTGATGGGTGAGGAGGCAGAGCTTGTACTGAATTCTGTATTTAACGGGTAGCCAGTGGAGGGATTTGAGGATGGGAGTGATATGGTCATATTTGCGCCTCCTTATCAGGATCTGGGCAGCGCGGTTCTGGATGTGCTGGAGCTTTTGTAATTTAATTAGTTTACTTTACTAGATACTTTATTATTGGGTGTTTTGGTTTAATAGTAGATGGATCAAGGGCAATTTGAAATCTCACCCTATGAGCTTTGTCCTCCAATTTCTCTTTGTTCTCTTCGACCTCTAAGGGGGTATTTATTTGATACCCTGGTAACAATTCTTTAATAGTAAGTAACAAGCTGTCTTTTGCTTTTAGCATGTTTTTGTTGCCTCCACCTTAAGCACTTGGTGTCATGATCCCCTCACCTGCCACCAGAGGGAGCCCTGGACCTTCCCTCATCACCCTGATTGAGACACCTGAGGGTGATTATTCTGATGCCACACATCTGTGGACCCTGCTGCCTATTTAAGGGCAATCACCCTGGACCTTAATGTTGGGTTATTACCATCCCTTCCAGCCAGGTTTCCCTGGTTGCCTGACCAAGAAACATTCTGAACAATAATCTCTTGCCATGTCACAGCGTTACTGGACTGCCATTCTCAAACAAACCATTTTATCTGTCCTGCTATTGGGTCCTCCTCCTTCCACCTGCACACCGCGTCAAGGCACTTGGTCTGTTTGTGCATCCATCCATGCTTCTGTTATGCTTTTAAAAATGTGATATCTTTCAAATCCCTGAAAAAAAATTCATTGAAACTGACCACACTTTCTCTGTACCAACTATACATGAACTTATTATGAACTTTGTATAGATGAACTATACAGTGTCCTTGGGTGTCCAGACAGATGCTTTTAAAAAAAAAAAGCAATATTATTATTACGTTCCAACCCTCACCTATGGTCACCAGCTGTGGGTGGTGACCGAAAGAATGAGATCGTGGGTACAAGCGGCCGAAATGAGCTTCCTGCGCAGGGTGGCTGGGCTCTCACTCGGAGATCGGGTGAGGAGCTCTGCCATCCAGGAGGAGCTCGTTGTCGAGCCGCTCCTCCTCCAGGTCGAGAGGAACCAGATGGGGTGGTTCGGGCATCTGGTCGGGATGCCCCCCGAGCGCCTCGCAGGTGAGGTGTTTCGGGCACGTCCCACCGGGAGGAGACCAAGGGGTAGACCCCGTACCCGCTGGAGAGACTATGTCTCACAGCTGGCCGGGGGAAGGACTTGGGATCCTTCCAGGTGAGCTAGAGGATGCAGCTGAGGAGAGAGAGGCCTGGGCTGCCCGTTTGAGGCTGTTGCCCCCGCGACTTGACCCCGGAAAAAGCGGAAGATGACGGAACGGAATATTATTATTAGTTTTCAGGGTCATGTTACAAAGGTCGGGATCACAAACTCATGTGAACACAAAATCTTCCAAACCAGTAAATGGCTTTAATGAAACTCCCTAACTACTCAATACCAACTATAGATTAACTTATTAGGTTCTAAGGGTCATGAGAGCAAAGGTCACAAAGATTGAGATCACAGAGCAGGAAACCTTCGACATACGAAACTTCATTTTTTAACACATTAGTGATACAGAGCGGAATCATTGTTCAAAGCCTTGGCATGGACTTTTCCTTGTATTATCTATTCTCAGTTTTATTGCAAAATCATCACCAAAGAAGTATTTTTATACTCATATCTGGATGGTGCTCCAATATAACAAGGGTCATAGGTCTGATGGATGAGATGATAAATGTTAGTACCTTCAGCTGGCGCATCTAAAAACTCATTTTTGTGGCGTGTGAACTGTGAACCACCAGTTTTCTCGTCCTCAGCTAAACTATAAACACACAACAAAGAAGACAAACAGTTAATAATAAAAAGCCAAGGTCATGATTAAGAGAACAAAAAAGAAGAAGGATGATGGCCAGGGAGAATGAAGAAAATATTACAAAGAAAGAAAAAGATGTGCTACGGTGAGGAAGCTGCTGTAATTAAACCAACAGCAAGATCCAGTTCTTGTTTGGATAATTTGAGCTATTAAAGAATTAAACACAATGCTGTGTCATTAAATCTGTTTTTTAAATGCCAAAAAAAAAGTATCAGGAACTCTGTTCAAAAACAGATCAATCTCATTTGAATGTGGAGGGTTTTTCTTTGCAGTCTCAGTGGAGTGTTTTTAGGTCAAGCTGGATGTTACTCAAACTTTTAATTTATAAAAATGTTCAGATTTGTCTAAATCCCACCGTAGGGGGTAAAAAGTTCAAACTATTGTTCTTTGGATTTTCATCGTAATTACAGGCAAGTTTTTTTTCCTTGCGTTGCATCTAAAATTAATCAGCATATAGTTGCATTTTTAAAGAATCTTATTTAAAAACAGCAAGTAAAATGTCCTGTTAGAACTTCAAAAAGGAAACTGTAACTATGCAACTGTTTTACATATAAGAGAAAGAAAGTCTGGAGTCCAAACTAGCCGCGGGGTTACCTGTGATGTTTAATAATTAATCCGAAATGAAAGGGGAGAGGAAGCAAGCGGTACTGTGAAGAGGATTTTGCTGTGACTCGCTGAAGCGTAGAGTCTGCTTTAATTGCTACTCCGACCCGAAAAGTCTTTGCTCTGATTACGTCCCGTCACAGACGAATAAAACAGACTAACAGATGCTGAATTCATCTTTTCTGTTATTAATGAAGCTATGACAAAACTTTCTGAGTTTACATTTTGATTTGTACTCATCTGGTTTTATTCAAAGAAAATTGCAGAGTTGTTCCACAATTTGCAGGAAACCACATGTCAAAAGCAATCAAACAAGATGTAATCACGGAGAGATTAGAACAAAAATAGAAGAATTTAGGAAATTGTTTTGTTATGAAAGTTACAAATGAATTTGCATGTTCATGAAGGATGTAAGTATTTCATTTCTCTGCCAATTGTGTTTGGTGACAAAACCTTTGTTGACAATCACAGAAATGAGATGTTTGCACAAATCTTAGTAGACAGTCTTTTCTTTCCTCTATACAAGATCAATAATGCTGTGTAGCTGGTGTTCGGCAACTTGAATTTGCATATTTTCAAATTTAGGTTTCAAAACTGACTGGATCACCAGTTCTATTGTGTTTATTCTGGAACGAATGCTTTGGCCATTGTCATGCTAGAATATCCAAACCCAGTCCATCCTCAATGCCATGATGGAGGTAAGGAGGCTGACACCCAGGATTTGATGGTACACAGGCCCTTTCAATGTCCGTCTGATGTGATGTATTTATCTTGTCTCCATCACAGAAAAAAACAGTCACAGCAAAAATATTTCCACCTCTGTATTTGGTAATGAATACTGTTTTTGGAGTCTTACAGAGCCATTCTCCATCTCCAAACACACCTAGTTTGTGTAAAGACTACCGTATTTTCCGCACTATAAGGTGCACCTAAAAACCTTAAATTTTCTCTAAAGTCCACGATGTGCCTTTTAACCCGGAGCGCCTTGTATATGGATTAATATTGAGCTACAACAGGTGTCACAACTGCGGTAAGCAGCCACTGACTCCATTTCCCCCGTAAAGGAAGTAGTGCGCGGTGCATGCTGGGATATATGAAAGGGCGTCTCATTTCCATTTGTGTGTTTGTGTAAAGACCCGGAAATGGCTCCTACCAAGAGACACTGTTACACCGTAGAGTTTAAACTCAAGGCGATCGGTCACGCAGTAGAACACGGGAATAGAGCCGCAGCGAGAGAGTTTAACATTAACGAATCAATGGTGAGGAAGTGAAGGAAGCAAGAGGATGCGCTGCGCCAAATAAACAAGACTAAACAGAGTTTCCGCGGGAACAAAGTGAGATGGCCACAGTTAGAGGACAAAGTTAAACAGCCTTTACTGAAGCGCCTTATAATGCGGCGCGCCTTATATATGAAAAAAGTTTTTTTTAAAATGCCATTTATTAAAGGTGCGCCTTATAATGCAGTGCGCCTTATAGTGCGGAAAATACGGTAAGAACTCACTTTTGGTCAAAAGATAGCCTTCAAAATCAGTCAGTCGGCCTTCTTTAATGAGTAAGAAGAATATTACATACGGATGTCGGTTCTTTTTTTTCTTTCTATCTTACCAAACTGTTTTTATGGTGACCATGATTCCAACTTACAGATTAAGATCACTGACAAGTTCTGTTGTGACATGGAAGGATGAGGACCCAAATGCAAGACAAAACAGGATTTATTTACAGAACTCAGGTAGGTCTATCAAAGTAAAGGGCACAAGATTAACTCTGAAATCAAAGGTTCAAATAAAAACAAAGTTCAATCATGGTCAGGCAACCAGGGTGACCTCTCTGGAAGGGATGGTAATGACCTGACATGGAAGTCTGGGGGTGATTGCCCCTAATTAGGCAGCAGGATCCACAGGTGTGTGGCATCAGAAGTCAATCTCAGGTGTCCCCAATCAGGGTGATGAGGAAAGTTCAGGGCTCCCTCTGGCTGCAAGCAAGGGGATCACGACAAGTTTCTCCTGAATAATTGAGGGTTGGTTACTTACTGTTCTCAATGTCATCAAAACTCCACAAGTTGAACGGAATCCCCGTCCAGAAGGATTAGAAAGTAATGTTTACTTTAGTTATAAATCATAGCAACATATTTAGCCACCTTTTCTCTTAACTGCTCAATTATGGTTGTGTAGCCCATTCCAGTCTGTTGTGGAGAAAAGCTCAGGAGTGTTAAAGACAAGAAGCTAAGTAGAAAATTCTTGTGCTGTTTGTCAGCTGAGTCACATATAGTCTCAGTTAGTCAGGTATACCTTCAACTCCTTACATCACAGTAATCTTATTGTCTTTAAGTTTAAAGTGTCATTTTGCATTTGATTGTATTTAAGTTTTCACAACTGAAAACGGACCATAGTCTTCTTTTTCTTCTTTTGGCATTTCCCTTCAGGGGTCGCCACAGCAAGTCAGTTTCTTCCATCTAACCCTACCTGCTGCATCCTCTTCAGTCACACCAACTATCTTCATGTCTTCCTTCACTGTACTATGTACTCTCTCTCCTCTGCACATGTCCAAAGCTCTCGAACTTTATCCCCAAAACCTCTAATATGTGCTGTTCCACTGATGTACTCATTTCTAATCCCGTCCATCCTGGTCACTCCCAGAAAGATCCTCAGCATCTTCATCTCTGCTGCCTGTCTTTTCTTCAGTGCTACTGTTTCTAGACCAAACAGCATGGCCGGTCTCACCACGGTTTTGCACACTTTCCCTTTCATTCTAGCTGAAACTCTTCTATCACACATCACACCTGATACTTTTCTCCACTCATTCCAGCCTGCCTGAACATGCTTCTTCACCTCTCTTCCACACTCTCCATTGCTCTGGATAGTGATGGAAGAAAATGATTGATAAGAAAACACGTAAAAAATTCAAAATAAGGTAGCTTCACTTCTCCATAAATTTGAATGTATTTTATTTTAAATAAATACAAGTAATATTCTGGTTGGGATGGTCGTGGTGGTTCAAAGGTGTTAAGGTTTTTCACACAAAAGTTGTCTAGATTTTTATTCTTTAGCAATATAACTAAATCAGCCAATGCTTCCTTTACTAAAATAATACACACATGCTCACTCATATTCTTTAGCTCAATGACAGATGATCACTGGTGTCTGAAGGACATCTCTAGTTACCAAGCAACAAAAAGGAAACCTATTCATAGATCAGTTTAAACTTTTCCAGTCAGCTAATGATCCCAAACTTCTGAAAGCATATTTCCACAGCCTTAAAGCAGGCGAGAAAGCCCAGATTTCTACAATATGAAGCGGAGTTCTTCTCCAGAAATGATGCAACCAGCCGTAACATTTTTTTTTCCTGTGACAGAATTTGTCTCTCTGAACTCAGACATGTTTGCTTCTTCTCCTTCCAGACCCTCCTGCTCCAGGCCACGACTCTGCATCTGCACCAGGAACATGCCAAACAAGCCTCTATTCAAGGCCGATGAAAGCTCTTCATCTTCAATTGAAATTTGTGTGTGTTTGTGATGTCAGAGTCACTTTGATTATTTACATCTTTCAGATCTTTGTACTCACCAGAGAAATCTCAAATGTCTTCTGTTTGTAAATCTTTACTTTTCTGGGTTTTGTCAAGTTCAGCTTTATTTTTAAATGTATCACAATCAACTTCAATTGATCAAAGAGCAATCACCACCTCATAAACAGACACACAAGAATCAAGAAAGAATAGGATAAACTCAGAGAAAAAGAGATTAGTTTTTGGTTGGGACTTAAACTTCCAAAGAAATTTAACAGAATCTGACAAATAAGAAGGCACTTCTACCAAAAATTAATCAAGGGTTTTAAGCCCAACTTTTAAGACCCACCTCAGGGGTCTCATTTATAAAGCTTTTAAAGCCAAAATCCATTCGTACACCAACTTCCACTTAAATTGAGCAATCTACAAAGGTGGCGGAGTGCATAAACTATTGTTTTACTCTAAGTAAAGCCAGGACTTCTGTTTGCAAATTGTTCGATGTGGGAAAAAGACGTCACTTGTGCATAGAATCTTAAGCCAAATGAGGACAGTGAAATAAAGCATTTGAAACAGCAATGAAGCAATTAGAAATGAATCATAAATGTCTATCAAAAGAAAAATGGGCCAAATTACAGAAATATTGTCAATTAAAATACATGCACACAATCAATCAGCATGTTGGAACTAATTTGGAAATCGTGTGCTGCTGTGCACCCGCTTCTACAAAATATTCTATGCCCTAAACATAAAGATAATTAATAACATTAATATCATTAACACACAAAGCTGGGATTTATTCAAACTGCCATTAGTAGCTGAGATAAATTCCCAAATTATTTCTGTTTTATTTTAGTGTCAGAAGTGTGTGCCACTCAGAGAGTTGTAGGGAGTGGTGACCACCTCCCACTCAGCAGTCTTTTGCTTGTGGGATGCCTCAACACGGCTGCACAATGGCAACATTCTCATGTGGTATAGCGTATGAGAATGACAGGCAGTGCCGGCTCATTTAAGGACCATTGCACAGTTACAGCGGGATGGAAGAGGTGTGATTTATCAAGCTTAAGTTGCAAAAAATTTACAAGTCGATTTACTCTCGATTTACAAGTCGATCTACGTTCCAACCCTCACCTATGGTCACCAGCTGTGGGTGGTGACCGAAAGAATGAGATTGCGGGTACACGCGGCCGAAATGAGCTTCCTCCGCAGGGTGGCTGGGCTCTCACTCAGAGATCGGGTGAGGAGCTCTGCCATCCGGGAGGAGCTCGGTGTTGAGTCTCTCCTTCTCCAGGTCGAGAGGAGCCAGATGCGGTGGTTCGGTCATCTGGTCAGGATGCCCCCTAAGCGCCTCGCGGGCGAGGTGTTTCGGGTACGTCCCACCGGGAGGAGACCAAGGGGCAGACCCCGGACCCACTGGAGAGACTATGTCTCACAGCTGGCCGGGGAACGACTTGGGATCCTTCCAGGTGAGCTAGAGGATGCAGACGGGGAGAGAGAGGCCTGGGCTGCCCGCTTGAGGCTGTTGCCCCCGCGACCCGACCTCGGAACAAGCGGAAGATGACGGGACGGAACGGAAGTTGCAAAAAAGGACTTAGTGGCTTTTTTTTATAAATGCCAAAGATGCGTGGCTAAGCAAAGCTAAATGCTTACTCAGTTTACAATCTACGCAAGTAAGACTAAATAAGTAAGACTTCTGATCTGTAGGCCACTTATTTTCATGATCTGGTTCTTTGGGTCAAAATGGTAAAATGGTGAGGGTAGAAATGTAAATCTAAAGTTTCGCCTTTTGCATTGGCTCATTTTTTACCATAAAGAACCAATGTCAAGCGCAATGTCAACCAATGTCAAGAACTTCGATCTTTCACCACATTCTATTGTAGATCTCGGTTTTGATCCAGTCTGAACACTATTGTGCAAACTATTTCCTCAAACAAAAAATAAAAATCTTCGGTTTTTACATGCTTCTCAAGTTTTTAACCCAATGAAGAAATAGCTTATTAAATATGTATATATATACTATATGTATGTATGTACGTATATAAAGGAGGTGTGAGAAGGTTGAGAAAGAAGCCATTCTTTTGAAAACAAATGTCCAGAAAAGCGAACTTAAGGTGGCTGAAAACAAGCAGGCAAGTAGAGCTGGTAAGATGTGAGAGTTATGTAAGCGAGCATGTGGCTGGAAGTCAGTGTTGGATTCAATGACCCTAAGATCTCGTCACATCTGCTCCTAAGGGAGGTAACACTGGACTACAAGGCGAAAAAAAAAAAACTTATGCTGCTGAACGTTGAGTACCAAACATCCTACATGGGCTAAATACAGACCACTTTGGAGGAATGCAGTCACAGGACATTGATATTTAACCCTCAATCCAATATAAATACACGGGCGAGGCAACAAAATAAAAGAAAGAGACCATTGTCACCTCAATACTGCAATATAAGACATTTTCAAAGATAATTGGAAGACTAGCGTGAGCTTCTTTGTTCTTCGACCTTTGCTGCAGCCATTTTTCTACCAACCTTACAACCCTTGGAACCGCTACACACAAAGTCCTATTTTAGCTTCCCGTGGCTCTCCTGCCACAGTCCTACCTTACTTAAACCAACAGAAAACAGATAGCAGTGTCCTTACTGTCACTTCGTTCCCAAAGACCTACTCACATTGAACCTGGCGATGATGCAGAAGCTTGTTCCTGAGGAGGTTATACTAACTTTCACCACTGTACCGATGTATGATAGATGCCTGACGAGGGACACACATCCCAGGTGTAGCCGTTCCCTGCCCGAGTCCTCCTCGTCGTAAATAACCACATACTAGGAAGCAGAGGAAAGAGAAAAGGCTGCCGGAGGGGGGCATTCATCCAAACAGCTGCTTAAAAGCATTTAGCTAATGGCAGCCATACATCAGAAGGCTTACGTACGGTCCGTGTGACTTTAGCTGTCAAATTCCTATAAATAGTCTCTTTTATATTCTATAACTTTTCCTGGAAGTCAGTAGAAGCAGTTTGACTTTGGCTGTAAATTAACTTCACACAAAAATCCAGCTTTAAACCACTAGACACAGAAGGATTGTAGACCAACGAAGGGCTTTGTACTTTCTCTTTCAGGTCTCATACCTTTTTGTCCCTCTCTCGGTTAAAAAGTGTTCCACAGAAAAACATGCTCATTCTATTGCAGGTATTAATGGATGGATAAAACATTGCAAAATTGCTTTTTTTGGTTTAATTTTATTTAAATAAGAGACCCAGCGGTAGGCGGGATCCTCTCGGGTGAGCTGGAGGATGGAGCCGGGGGTGAGTAAAGCCTGGGCTTGCCGTCTGAAGCTGTTGCCCCCGTGACCCAACCCTGGATAAGCAAAAGACAACTGAACTTAACACGTATAATCTTGGAACTACCATTCATTCTCTGAATTACTTGTCCCACACTGGGGGTCCGGGTGTGCCGGGGTTCATCTACATTTCTGTCAGTAAGAAGCCGGTTACAGCTAAGAAAACTTTGAAACAAAATTACTTTATGTAGGTATATTTTGCTTTTAGATTATATTAGATTAGATTTACTTTATTGATCCCACACTTGGGAAATTTGTGTGTTACAGCAGCAACAAGAAAGAAATAGACAGTATATATACAGGAAGGAAAATAAAAATGATAAAATAATAAAATAGAAGGAATAATGTGATAAAACATTGAGGTCAATACAGACTGTAAGTGCAAAGGGGGTAAAAAAAAAAAAAAAAAGCACAACACAAGAAGCATGAAGTGACAAACAGTGATGAATTACATGAGCATGAACCAGTTATTTGTTATTCTGTGATTTATTATAAAGTGTTATTGTGTTGGGAATAAAAGATTTCCGGTACCGGGCGGTTTTTGAGCGGAGCTGTCTGAGCCTCTTTGAGAAGGAACTCTGCTGCTTGTCCAGAAGTGGGTAGAGAGGATGGTGAGGGTTGTCCATGATGGATAAAAGTTTATTCAGTGACCTCCTCTCCGTCACTGCTTCGAGTGTGTCCTGTTGGCAGCCAATGACAGAGCCAGCCTTTCTTATCAGTTTATTAAGTCTGTTGGTGTCACTGGCTGCAATGCTGCTCCCCCAGCAGATGACAGAGAAGAACAAGGTGCTGGCCACCACAGACTGGTAGAAGGTCTCCAGCATCTTGCAGCACACATTGAAGGACCTCAGCTTCCTTAGGAAGTGAAGTCGGCTGCAGGTCTTCTTGTACACAGCAGTACTGTTGCTCCTCCAGTTCAGTCTGCTGTCGATGGTCACTCCCAGGTATTTGTAGTCCTCCACAACCTCCACATCCCTACTCAGAATGTAGAGGGGCCGCAAGGCAGATCTGTTCTTCCGGAAGTCAATCACCATCTCCCTGGTCT
Organism: Neostethus bicornis; assembly: GCA_902685375.1. NCBI lineage: Eukaryota > Metazoa > Chordata > Actinopteri > Atheriniformes > Phallostethidae > Neostethus > Neostethus bicornis. The sequence continues at coordinate 2,364,208 of CACRXE010000076.1, read as the reverse complement.
TGTCTACATTGAGCAGTAGGTGATTCTCTCCCGCCCACATCACAAATCCGTCCACCACTCTCCTATACTCCTCGTTCATACTTCATTGTTTTAAGATTGTTATCTGAAGCAAAATAAAGGATTAAAGCTTGTAATCTCTTAAAGTTTTGACCTTGTCATTTCTATCAACCCCAAAAAATATGTTTGAAATTGTTTTTTAAAAATATTAACTTGATAATTAAAAAATGTCTTTATGTGTGAAGACTTTCGATTTTAAAATTGACTGGATATTTGGAGTTTGAGGAGATTAACAGCTAAGACCCATCAAGAGACTTTTTTGCCTGCTGTGAATTTAATGTGCATACTTCAGGTGTGCTAACCAGGTAGTTCCAAATTTCACCATATTGAACTGTTGGTCACTTCTCAGCGTAGTTTTCCCAAAGTTTCTCTTTGTTGAGAGAGGCTTTCAACATCAACAATTTATCTCATGCGAAAAAAAATTATAACCCTTTTACCGAGCGTGGTGGCCGATAGCGGCCACACTAGTTATCGGGCAAAATGGCTGAAAGTGGCTGAAAGTGGCTGAAAGCGGCCAAGATTATTCGAGAAGTGAACAACTTTCTGGAAGTTTCCTGCTCGTTTGAAAGCTTGTGCGCCCATTCATAGTGAAGAAAGGTAAAGAAAAATTTGCCCGTTAAAGCAATTAATTATGAAATAACACATGGCTTCATAACATATGTTGTTTATAAATTAATTAGTAATACTGTGTCTATGTGCTAAAAGCTGACTGCTCTGTTTCGTTGCCCTGCTGTTTTGAGCGTATGTGCGAGTTAATGTAATTTAAATAATAACAATTAAGATGTGCACTTGTTGCTTCACAACCGTACTATTGACCGGAGTCACTAGTCGGGGTGATTCCAGCTTCAGCTAAGATTCTATGAGTATCTTCTTCTTTTCCTTCTTTCAGCATTTCCCTTCAGGGGTCGCCACAGCAAGTCAGTTTCTTCCATCTAACCCTATCTGCTGTATCTTCTTCGGTCACACCAACTACCTTTATGTCTTCCTTCCCTGGATCCGTGAACCTCCTCTTTGGTCTTCCTCTGGACCTCTTTCCTGGTGGTTCCAAACCCAGCATCCTTCTGCCGATGTACTCTCTCTCTCCTCTACACGTCCAAACCATCTCAGTCTGGCCTCTCTGACTTTATATCCAAAACCTCTAACATGTGCTGTTCCTCTGATATGCTAATCCCGTCCATCCTGGTCACTCCCACAGAGATCCTCAGCATCTTCATCTCTGCTGCCTCCACCTTTTTTTCCTGTGTTTTCCTCAGTGCCACTGTCTCTAGACCAAACAGCATAGCAGGTCTCACCACGGTTTTGTACACTTTTTTTTTCATTTTAGCTGAAACTCTTCTGTCATACATCACCTCTGATAATTTTCTCCAGCCGTTCCAGCCTGCCTGCATACGCTTCTTCACCTCTTTTCCACACTCTTACTCTGACTAATCTTCATTCCTCTTCTTTCTAGTGCAAACCTCCACCTCTCCAGCGTTTCCTCCACCTCTTCCCTCCTCTCACTACAGATCACAATGTCATCTGCAAACATCATTGTCCAAGTATTTCTTGGAGAAACAAGAACTCAGGTGGAAAAAACAGGTTGAACAATGAGTTAGATTTATTCTAAATAATTAGCTTTGCTGGACAAAAGTGGTGAATAAATTAGTATATTTAGGTTTAAAATTGTAATTAAGAGTAGTATTTAATGAATGCAGGAAAAATCCCAGAGTGTAGTTCACTTTTGTAAACAACAAATTAGGACAAATTCTGTGAATAAATGCTTGTTATTTTATTTTAGTACCCAGCAATCATTTTAATTACCTTGAAACTTTATTTTATAAAACTTTTCTTTGGCTAAATTATAACTTCAGCAAAAATAATTACACATCCATCATTTGTTCTGCTTTGGCTTTATGTTATGTTCTGATGCTTGGCCTGTTCCCAGCAGATAGATGCACATGTGGACCAGATGTGTGGACAGAAACAACCTGTCAAGAACAGTAGCTCCTATTTTCAGCCTCCATTTAAATAAATAAAAAAGGCGGAAACATAAATAGAAATCTTCTCCCAGTAGGCAGAAGCTTCACCTTCACACATCTCACCATGATAACAGAGTCAAACAGGAAGTATCTAAAAATAAAAAAAGCTGCTTTGGATTGTTCAGAGGAACAATGAGAAGGTGGACTGGAAGGACTGGGAGATGAGTACAAAGACCCTGACGGTGTGTGACGGGTATTACGCAGATCTGCTGATTCAGTAAACCTCTTCACCATGCATTGTTTAGTCAATCATAAGCTTGTTACCATGACAACAGGACCCCTACTGACCAATACCGAGGCGCCCGGCTGACCCTGCTGATTACATGTGTGGATCCAAAGTAATCTGCCTCCTTCGGCTCCTGAGGCGTATACAGCATGTGATTGTCATGGGAAGAGCAGACCATCTTGTACTGAACATCCATGTTAGTCAGGAAATATCCCAGAAGCCATGAAGGAGTTACATTTCACACCTTATTCAAGTTTCTCCACTGGATTCCTTTCAAAACCAGAAGCAGAACTTTTTCTGTTAATTTAAAGAGCACTCAGGAGATGGAGGAGAGACTGCAAAAATTCAATTACCATAGAAGAAGACAAGGAACTGTTTTCTTCTTAAAAACAAAAACCCCAAATCTAGCTGTGAAAGAGAAACATTTAACTCTAATGTAGTTATTTATCAAATTAACAGGAAAAATAAAAGATCTTTTGTCTGAGCATGAATCAGATGTGAAGCTAATCATCTCTCATTTCTTCTTTCATTTATTCCAAATTGTTGAAACTGTCTTAGAAAACTCCGGCTCCCCATTGGCTCATTAGAAATGAATTTCCAATTGTTTTTGGCGCAAGTTGGACTTTTAGGGGACTTAGATCAGTTTTTCTACTTTTTATGGAAAGAATATTTTAAATGTGCATAAGCAATTAGTGAAGTCTTCAGATCCATTCATGGTTCAGATGAAAGTGGAAATGAGGTTCATGTGTCTGCATTTTCCTTCATAATGACCAAGGTTTAAAAAGAGAGTCATACATATTCATGACTTTCTAAATCCCAGGAGAAGACGTGCACATTTCTTCCTTCATTCATCAGGCAGCCAGCCAATCAGAGCAGGAATTTACACATCGGTGGGTCTTTGTAGGAGTTGATGTGGAAGGTGGGTCCAGATGGTCCGGTGGCGCCAGAACCGAGGGAACTGTGGAATTCCTGAACCAGAACTTGGCAGCCTTTTTTATGAGGTCCTTTTTTCCTCTTTTCCTCTATTTTGATTGATTTCAAACATAGTAGTGAAAAAAAGGCTCATTTTTATTGCAAGTCCAAAAATGGATAACTATTTATTCTCAAAAGAATCATAAATATAACAAAACCACAGACAGGCCGTATTTTTTATTCACTCACTTTCTTCCACTGATCCCGTGTCAAGAAGGTAAGCACCCTCAGGCAAGACAAGGTTATACATGAAGTTATCTAATGTGCTTTACAAATAAAGACAACGTGAGAACCATTAGAAATACAATCAAATAGATCATATTATACTGTCAAATTAGGATTAAGAATTTTAATTGAAAATTATTCCAGCAGGAGACTAGAAGTGGAAGACCTTTAGTCATTTGCACTGCTAAAAAGTCCAGTTTTAAGTCTCACAGCTCTTGGGTAATTGGGAATCACCATCATGTTAAGTAGACAACTCCAGGCGGGTATGATCGTTATTCTCACAGAAGTTAATTTAATTTTATGTTTTTATTGTTCTCGTGTCTTGTTGGTTTCAGAGGTGAAGGTTAAGCCGTGACCCTTTCGGTACCGTTCTATCACATCCGTGTTGTGATGAACCTTTGATAACGAATGAGCTTGTCTGCTTCATCCCCATGTTTCTAAACATGAATACCACTTTAATAAAGCTCTCTCTGTAAACTGGAAAAGATTCCTCAGATTGGATCCCAGTCACGTCCCGCATCGGCTGGTAAAAGCTATTCCTTCTGAACGTGATGTTAACATTAAGTAGGCCAACACATTTACACACAACACTGGTCTGCATGAGAGACGATGCCTCGTATAAAACTCATGGCTGCCTGGAGGACAAGGTGACTCGTGCTTGGATAGAGAGTCGTGCACATCTACTCGTGCACAACCGTACTCTGTGATGCTGCTCCCTTAAGTAGAGGTAAAAATGAAGACGTGTAATAGAGTGTACAGAACATCTTCACTTGATATAAAGTAGATGAAGTGGAGGAGAAGTCAAGACACTAAAGGACAGATGTGATTCTGATCATGTTCTGGGTCTTATTTAGAACAAAATGTCAGACAGTTTGCCCTGAAAGGGTTAGTTGAGCATACTTAACATTCGGTTAATTCCTGGGTACTAGAGATGGTCTAGAGATTATCGTTTACAATACACAATCAATTATCATTTTCGTGTCCCTGTAGTCCCTCATTCATCCAGGAGTGATCCATAGTAGATAAAGTTTCAAAAAAGTCTTCTGGACAGTTTAATTCTTGATCGAGACGTTTCGACTTCCATCCGGAAATCATTTTCAATCTGAATGAAATGGACTGAAAACTAGATCTATTTATACTAACCTGAGTAAAAGGTAAAAAATAATAGTTAGGAAGGCTCGACCAATGAGCCTGTGTTACCTATGATGGCCATTAATGGCTCCTATTGTAGCCACAGACCAGTAAACGAACCCTATTATAAAAATGCTAAAAGCCTAGTGAATAGAAATCCAGCTTTCAGTCCATTTAATTCAGGATGGAAGTCGAAACGTCTCGATCAAGAATTAAACTGTCCAGAAGACTTTTTTGAAACTTTTTCTACTATCATTTTCGAGGTAAGAATTTGTCATCCCACAATTTAAAAAAATTCTATTGGTGATCTGCCTAAGTGCACGACACCCTTGCATCCAAATACATCTTCTTCTTCTCCTTTCGGCATTTCCCTTCAGGGGTCGCCACAGCAAATCAGTTTCTTCCATCTAACCCTATCTGCTGCATCCTCTTTGGTCACGCCAACTATCTTCATGTCTTCCTTCACTGTATCCATGAACCTCCTCTTTGGTCTTCCTCTAGCCCTCTTTCCTGGTGGTTCCAAACCCAGCATCCTTCTGCCGATGTACTCGGTCTCTCTTCTTTGTACATGTCCAAACCATCTCAGTCTGAACTCTCGGACTTTATCTCCAAAACCTCTAACATGTGCTGTTCCTCTGATATACTCATTTCTGATCCTGTCCATCCTGGTCACTCCCAGAGAGATCCTCAGCATCTTCATCTCTGCTACCTCCATCTCTCTGTCCTGTCTTTTCTTCAGTGCCACTGTCTCTAGACCAAACAGCATGGCGGGTCTCACCACGGTTTTGTACATTTTTCCTTTCATTTTAGCTGAAACTCTTCTGTCACACATCACACCTGATACTTTTCTCCACCCGTTCCAGCCTGCCTGCACACGCTTCTTAACCTCTTTTCCACACTCTCCATTGCTCTGGACTGTTGATCCTAAGTATTTAAAATCTTCTAACTTCTTTATCTCTTCTCCCTGTAACCTCACTTTTGGATTTGGATCCCTCTCATTCACACACATGTACTCTGTTTTACTCTGACTAATCTTCATTCCTCTTCCCAGGAATGCATCCAAATACATGTGGTACAGAATATATACGTACAGTATATATAAAAATTGACAAATCACTGTAAAAAAGCATCCTGTTCAGTATTATTTAAAATGTATTATATGGAGTCCGACTTGTGGATAACTCGGAAAAAAGGCACAGGTCTTTTTTTAGGGATAATGCCACCAGATGAATCCTCACACGTTGAATCTGAACCAACTGTCTTCTCCTTGGTGTAACATGGTCCCTGGCTGACATCAGACCAACGGACTGAGACCGTCTGCTGAAATAAGATTAGATGTCATCACCTCACACACCACAGCTCTAACATCTGCTGCCTGAAGGTCTTGCTTCCACCAGGAGAGTTTAAATGAGCAGCAGGGACATACCTGACTGTAACAAGCTTTAATCAGAAGAGTAGCTCAGCTTGGTGTCGGCCGAGGAGAGAAAAGCTGGGATGTTTCATTTATTTCTTCCTGAAATTTAATCCCATTTTCCTGCTTTCAGTTAATTAAACTCAAAGGATAAAAGTCTGAATGTGCAAAAACGTGCTGATCTAGTTCTTTCTTTTCTCCACAAACACATCATCACACTTTTTCCTGTTAGCAAGCAGAGAAGCCGCAAGGGAAATTATGATGAATGCACCATTGTTTTTACGCTCTGTTCCACAATCTAAGAACTCCATCCATTCATTAGTTTGTTTACATTGCCTTCCATTCATCCAATGTCCATCCATTTTATGTTCATTCACCCAGCCATCAAACCCCTCATCCATTCATTTACACTACCCTTCAAACGACCATCCACTATCTTTGTTTTCCATTCATTTCCATGTTCCATCATCTTTCCACCCATCTATCCATCCAGAATTTATCCATACACCTGTTCTGTAATCCATTTGTTCCTTCACTCTGTCATTCTTTCATCTACCCAAAATTTGTCGAACATCCATCTACCTATTCATCCATCCACATTTTCATTTATTTACCCGCTATACATTTGTTCATCAACCAATTCATACATTCATTTATTTACCATATATTAATCCAACCATCTACATTTTTTCTATTCCTTTATTTTTCCTCTTGTAAGAGCAAGTATATTTGCCTTGGGGCCACCACATGGACATAGCACACAGCTAGCTGGAGAGTCCTGAGGCATGCAAAACAGAACATATTAACTTCAGTTTTCTATTAAACCTGCTTTCTACCAATATTTTGGACCATAATAGGGTCAAAAGCACATTCAATATATGAATGGTAGCAGACCTGAGATAATAACACACAGAGTTTGTAGTGAAGAAACATAGCGACTTCTCTGCGGGTTTTTTTTGTGGTGCACAGTGGCATCAACTTCATATAATTCTGACTTTCAAAATGGGTTTTGACAGCTAAGGTTGGAGGTCGGATTCTGATTCTGGTAATCTTTCCAGCTGAAAGCCTCGATGGACTTGAGAGATTGATGTACAAAAAAGAAAAGACTTGGTCTGTAATTATTTCTTGGTATTTTTGTTGTATAGTTCCTCTGATATTTAACTCTCTTTTGGTCTCCATATTGTTTTTTAAATCATTATACAGTATCTGTACACACTATTATTTCAAACCTTTACAGTCAAAGATTATTACAACTGGAGGTACTGAAACATTTTGTCTGAATGTAGACTGGGGCTAAATGATTTTAATGCCTTGGGTGCATATAAAATCAAGCAAACAAAAATAAAAGAACATTTTATGTATTTTATTGGTTAAAGAGACACTAAAGCTCCAATGGGAGCAGAGAATCTGCACATCCCAGCCACCAGCTGTCCGTGTACCCATCATAACACAGCTCTGCCGCTCTGCTGATCAGGATTCTGGATGCATGGTTGCATTCCCTGTTTTCAGCCTGCACACAGCTACTCGCTCCTCACAATAAGCTGAAGGTAACACCTCATGCCTCAGCAGGCACAAACACACGCATTCTACCAGCTCTGATGGCTGAATCACAGCATAGTGGGACAAACCCACACATGTACTATGAAAATAAATGAATTTATTTATGCATTGTGTAAATGAGGGCAGTGCCTCCAAATTAAAACACAGCTAATCTATTTAATGAAACCTCATCATACACCCCAGCAGGCATACTGTATATGTATATAGATCAATGCCAAGAACAAAGCCCAGGCAATACACAGCTACACCGTACCAGTTATCAGATACCCTGCAGGAATCAAAAGATGGCCAACGGAGGAAATACAGACCACAGATGTTAAGACAAGAAAGATCCTCACCATACGTAGAGGGTTCCATCCAAAGTCTAGCACCAAGAGACTGTACATTAGCCATAAGAAAGGAGGGCAAGGATTTGTGAGTGTGAGCTCCACAATGCAGGATGAAATGTACAAGATCCAATGGTACATCAAAGATAACGCCCCAACAGACAAGATGCTCAGTGAATGTCTCAGACAGTGGCGAACAAAGAATGAGGTGCTGGACGAGAAAACATCATGGGTGGACAAGTCACTTGCACCATCACAGTTTAACTGAAGTGGCTGATCTCCAGAAATCCTAGCAATGGCTTGAAAGGATGGGGCTTCTGGACAACACAGAAGCTCTCATACTAGCCACACAAAAGCAGGCCCTGAACACAAGAGCAATCGAGGCTCAGATCGACCACACCAGACAAAACCCAAGTTATAGGCTGTGCAATGAAGGCCCCAAGACGGTCCAGCACATAATTGCAGGGTGTAAATTCCTGGCTACTAATGCCCACATGGAGCACCGTGATCCGGTTAGATGGTATATAGAAACACATGCACAGAATATGAACTGAAAACTCTAAGGCCAAAGTGGGAAACATCCCCAAGGTGATAGAGAATAACTGAGCCCAAATCCTGTTGGACTTCCAGGGCCAGACTGACCGAATGAAATGGCAAACCAACCAGAGATCATGGTGATAGATAAGAAGCAGCGGAAAGCAGTAGTGGTGGATGTGGCAGTACCAAGTGACAGCAACATCAGGAAGAAGAAGCATGACAAACTGGAGAAGAACCAAGACCTCAGGGAAGAGCGGCAGAAAGCCTGGAAAGTGAAGGTAACAGTGAACGGGGCCCCCAAACTAGACGAGTGGCACCAACTGATCCCTGAAGAGACCTCAGATATCTCAGTCCAGAAGAGTGCAGTCCTAGGAACACCAAGTATACTGTGGAGAACCCTCTAGTTCCCTCACCTATGATAGCGAACCCGAGCTGGGAGAGAGTGGAAGACCACCCATGGAAGGATGAAAAGGGGATTTATATCTATACTTTTAGATCACAGTTGAACTAAATGCAAAACCATTTGCCTGTTGTTTATTTGTGTGTTTATTAAGAAACCATTTGATATAACATCCTACAATGCCCTGAAAATCCCAAGTACGAAAAAGCAAGAAATATATATTTTCAAATCCTTCTAAACAGGAAACAAAAACTTTCCTTGAAAAAACAAAGCAATCCGATTAAGCAGGAACAGACTGCTTGAATGCCGACTAGCTGTGTTTGTTCAGGGGGGGAGCGGATTTGTCAAGATTCCATAATACTTTCGAAGTAAATACAAACATTCTGAGTCTGGAATGTAATGTCACTGGTTTTTTTTTGGTAACATTATCTGTACAAAAAAAATATTTAAACTGATAAATACCAAAAACTACTTTTCAATGTGCTATTTGCTGGTTGTTGCTGTCCGAAAGGTCTATGGATTCTCCCTTGAAAGTCATGGCTCCTCCCTTGCCTGGCAAAGGGCAGAGCCTCCTGCAGGCAGGTGCAGGGTCGTCTGAGTGGAGCCAGCAGTGCTCATTTAGACGGAGATGCCTGCATTAAATGTTTTCTCTTTCTGTTTTTTTGATCTGGAAGTCATGTATGCTTTTGGGTTTTCAGTTTCTTCAATGTTAAATTTGTATTTATGATGATTGTGTCTTTATTTTATAATAAACTTTATTTGATTTTGCCCATACTTTGTCCCTGTTTCCCTCATTTTTGTCCCAGACCCAGAGCCAGTCTGTGAGACTATGGAACAATTAAGACGTCAGTAGTTAAGACTAACCAAAACTACTAACTGCCAAAATAACCTCGTAGACAGTAACCTCCATGTTGTTCTTGTGTTTCAGATACATTCGCCATCTGTTAATGTCGTTCTAATAGTTCATCATAATTGTCATCATAAAATTAATTGATGTCATTTGAACTGATCAAAATTAAATTTATAAAATTAAGCATTGCGGTACTTTTTCTGATTTTTTTTATGTGTGTAAAAATTGACAAATATGATATTCATTGAGTGAATCTTTACATATTTGACCCAGGTTTGGCTTCCATCTTTTTCCGGGGAACAAAAGACTCTAAAAACACCTTTAACAGACAGTTGATAACTCAATGAACATCGTAATGGCAGCTAATTATTCTGTCCACTTTCCCCAGTAATGGCTGGTCGTAATGGCTATTTGATGGGTTAGAGATGGATGAAATGTCTGTTTGTTCTCTGTCTTCCTCCGAGTCTAACAGAACGTATTTAAATGACACACAGTATAATAAAACCTGGCCTGTCACAGCCTAAATTGTTCCTGTGACCAAACATGATTCACTCTGCATAATTTTGCTGCTAATATTTCCTAAATGCTAAGAGAATAATAATGAGTCATGGTCAGAATAAAATCTTTTAGTCTGATTAGATTCATGATTAAATGTCTTAAATGTGGCATAATGGCAGCCATCAGGTATAAGTTATCGCTGGTGTCAAGTTAGAAGCTTTTCTGAAGTTGGTGGGCCAATAACTTCCAACAAATAAGAAGTTAGATAACCTCAATGGCCCTTATTGCCGGGATGATGCAGTTTCCAGCCAGAAACTAGATCAGGCTGGAGTCTGTGCAGAAATTAATTTATTCAGACCGGCAGACCGGCAGACCGGCAGACCAGCAGACCAGCAACGGCTATTTTTGGTATATCTCCTTCATAAAAGACTTCAATAAAATATGTATCATATTTAAACTACAACACACATTCGTTCCGTTCTGACATCTTCCGCTTGTTCCGGGATCGGGTCGCGGAGGCAACAGCCTCAAACGGGCAGCTCAGGCCTCTCTCACCCGAGGCCTCTCTCACCCCAGCTGCATCCTCCAGCTCGCCCGGAAGGATCCCAAGTCTTTCCCCGGCCAGCTCTGAGACATAGTCTCTCCAGCGGGTCCGGGGTCTGCGCCTTGTTCTCCTCTCGGTGGGATATGCCCGAAACACCTCGCCCGCGAGGCGCTCAGGGGGCATCCTGACCAGATGCCCGAACCACCCCATCTGGCTCCTCTCGACCTGGAGAAGGAGCGGCTTGACACCAAGCTCCTCCCGGATGGCAGAGCTCCTCACCCGATCTCTGAGTGAGAGCCCAGCCACCCTGCGGAGGAAGCTCATTTCGGCCTGTTGTACCCGCGATCTCATTCTTTTGGTAACCACCCACAGCTGGTGACCATAGGTGAGGGTTGGAACGTAGATCGACTTGTAAATCAAGAGCTTTGCTTTTCGGCTCAGCTCTCTCTTTACCACGACGGACCGATGCAGCATCCTAGTTATTGCTAATGCCGCACCGATCCGCCTGTCGATCTCCCGCTTCATCTTTCCCCCACTCGTGAACAAGACCCTGAGATACTTAAACTCCTCCACTTGGGGCAGGACCCTGTCCTTGACCCACAGGGGGCATTCCATCCTTTTCCGGGTGAGGACCATGGTCTCGGATTTGGAGGCGCTGATTCCCATCCCGGCCGCTTCACACTCGGCAGCAAATCGATCCAGTGAGAGCTGGAGATTTCGGTCTGATGAAGCCAACAGGACCACATCATCCGCAAAAAGCAGAGATCCGATCCTGAGGTTACCAAACCGGATCCCTCTGACGCCGGATCCCTGCAACACACATACAACATACACAAATTAAAAACATTTATCCATAAATCTATTGTTAAATGTCACCTAAACATTTTAATTTCATGTAGTCTATAAGATAAAATCTCATGTTTCAACAGTTTCCCTTTAAAACAGAACGTTGGAAGCTTTTTGATATTAAACAAACATTCCTTTCATGTAGCAGCACAACATCTAAATGAGTGGGAAAAACAGCAGGTAGGAGAAATGTTACCTCGCAGTGATGTGAGACTGGACGAGCTTTTCAGTTTTTTCTTACACACACGCAGTTTTTAAATCAGCGAGCTGCTGGATTGAATTAGACGGAGTCGCAGAATGAGTTTCTCTCTCCAGATTCCAACCCTGAGGAAAAACATTACAGGCAAATTGCTTTTTCTTCCTCTGATGCAGTTTTCTACCTTGTGTTTTTCTATCATTGGTGTTTCTAACCGGCTATTACATCCACAGTTTCCTCTATTCACACTTTTTTAAGATAATTGTAGCAAACAGGCAGACAGAAATCTGGTTAGCTTGTTGGGTATGTCTACTGTATAGAAGGATGGGTTGGGTTGAGTGTCAGTGGATTTCTTCTTATGTCCTGTTCAACAGAAAGAAAAGTCAGTGGAGAGGTCATCGATCGATTCCTGTTACCCCTGACAACATACTGAAGTGTCCTTGGATGAAACCCTGAATGCTACATTGGCTCCCAGTGTGTCCATTGAGGTGTAGATGTGTTTATACTTACAGGTGGTGGATCAGTCTTGCTACTGTCTTGATGTGGTCCAGTGATCAGTGGAGGGCAAGCAGGTAGCATCATGACTGGAAATGAACTCCTAATGAAAAGCTGAAAAAGGAATCAAAGGCCCAGACTTGGTCATGGTACTTAGATCAAACCAAGTTATCACCATGGCTACGGAACAACAAATCTGAGGATGTCTTTATTTTATAAATGCTGAATAATGGAGAGCTTGATGTGGTGAGTAACTTCTAGACATTCTGAAATACAATATTTACAACCTGAATATGGGAATGTGGTTAAAAGGAAATTGTCTGAATAAACACAATAGAATATTTATGAATTTGCCATTTCTAGATTCTGGCTGTACAACAATGTTCAATTTAAAGATTTCAGAACAAAATAGCTGATTAGAAGTTGATATAAATAAACCTTTTAGTGAAACAGAATTCCGTTCCGTTCCATCATCTTCCGCTTGTTCCGGGGTCGGGTCGCGGGGGCAACAGCCTCAAGCGGGCAGCCCAGGCCTCTCTCTCCCCGGCTGTATCCTCTAGCTCACCTGGAAGGATCCCAAGTCGTTCCCCGGCCAGCTGTGAGACATAGTCTCTCCAGCGGGTCCGGGGTCTGCCCCTTGGTCTCCTCCCGGAGGGAGGTGCCCAAAACACCCCGCCAGCGAGGCGCTCGGGGGGCATCCTGACAAGATGCCCGAACCACCCCATCTGGCTCCTCTCGAACGTAGAAGAGGAGCGGCTCCTCCACGAAACAGAATTCTTTGAATCTAAAATATCCATCATCAATTAGGTGGTCTAGAACAGGCATGGACAAACTACGGGCCGCGGGCCTCTCGCCACTTGTTAAAACAAGCAAAACGTTACATCAAGCGCTTAGATTTCAAACCTAGTGCCGCTAAATCCATATTTTCAAGCGCTATTGCACTAGATTTCAGATCTAGCGCATCCAGATTTGAAATTGAATGCTCTTGATGTAACATTTAGCGTGCTTGTTTAAAATCTAGCGCACCATTCTATCGGTCTAATCTAGCGGTTACCAAAGCATGCAATCCATCTGCTCCTGTTCCAGCCCCCTAGTCAAATGTTAGAACTCCATGTGGCCCGCGAGCCAAAAAGTTTGCCCACCCCTGGTCTAGAAAAAGACATGGACTCAAGAGGACTTCCAAGATTAGTCCACGTGCTCAAGAGATCTAAAAAAAAGAATCATGAGATTGGAAAGACTTTCAGAAACTAGTGTTATTCAATGCTAATGAATCCTATTAGAAACAAGTACATGTACTCTGGGAGTCTTCCAAACCTTCCGTTCTGTCGTCTTCTGCTTATCCAGGGCCTGGTCACAGGGGGCAACAGCCTCAGATAGGAAGCGCAGGCTTCTCTCACCCCGGCTGCATCCTCCAACTCACCCAGAAGGATCCCGAGTTGTTCCGCGGGTCCAGGGTCTGCCTCTTGGTCTCCTCCTGGTGGGACGTGCCCGAAACACCTCACCAGCGAGGCACTTAGGGGGCATCCTGGCCAGATGCCTGAACCACCCCATCTGGCTTCTCTCGACTTGGAGGAGGAGTGGCTCGACACTGAGTCTACCAAACCTGGTAAAAACAATTTTCGGACAACTGGTTTGTGTTCAAATAAGATTACACACAATGGCAACCATAGTTACAATACTAAGCATGATCCCAGAAGTCTTGTTGCCGTCAGCTCATTTTGTCCACAAAATATTGAAACCTACCGGTATTCAAAATGTGAACCAGTCGTGTGACCAAGCCGTGAGATTTCTGACTGACAAATGACAAGTTTGTATATTACAACTGAACTTCTTTTAAAGACCGAAAGCTGTAAAACTTCGGTCACAGATGTTTTACTCCATTTTCTTCATCTCTCCCCAGCAGCTGGACATTCCTCCCTTCATCACCACTTCATGAAGACATCCTTTAAAATCAGAAATGAGGATTAGGAAGGTGGGAATGAAACACACCTCTAAATCCCACTCAACCACTTTACGGGTGTTTAATGTCTGACCATGAATTTCACACAGATCGTGTGTGTGTGTGTACGTGTGTAGGAGTGAGGGTGAGAAGAGGAGGTTCTGTTTATATGAGCAATTTTAACAGAATTAGGTTTTTAAAGATTAATTTTCTGCTTCATATAAATGGAAGTTGAATAATTGGCCAAGCTGTGCTGTGTTTGCTAAACTACTACTAAAACCTAATTAACAAGCTAAAGCTGGAACACAATCTGATTTAAAGGAGAGCTGTGTGACTTTATTCACATACTGGGACGGAACACAGATGGGTGGAGACGTTACCAGAACATGGGCTACGCTCTGCTTTTATTGCAACATATTTTCATCTGTTTAAAGTTTTATTGAAGTATTTATTTACTCCCATACTGATGAGCTTTATGGTGAATAATGGATTTTAATATCACTCAATAGGATCAAACTATTCCCTAAAACGTGTTGTTTTTCACCTTTGAAGAGGAGGCGTTTCTCATGTTCTGTTCTGGTGTTTGTCTGACACAACATTTTATCTGCTTGACTTCCATGGAGGTCAGCGGGGACTCTGTGGGTCAGCCTGAGACGGCTACTACATGATAATGCAATTTTCTGCCCCCTCCGTTCAAAATAACACAAACATTCTGAAAACACACAAGGGACGAAGATCGGCACTTTTTCATCTCACTAAAAAATAGTTTCACTCCAACAGAGCAAAGTCCCAACAGATCAAATCTTAGACTCTTTTATTTATAATTCATTTAGATGCAAATTGAGTTAAAGTGAAATAAATTTAATTGGTATCAGTGTGATTCATCATGACTAATTTAATCTTTTCTTTGGGTGAGTTTTATTAAAATGATTTGAAGGTTGGTAGACATCAAACAAATTCTTTTATTCTAAAGAAATCGTCTGTACCATCTGTTCTATATACAGTGGATGCGTACTTTTTGTGCCTGAACCCATTGCTGTTTTCTGGTTAGAACCTGACATGATCAGAATGCACATAAACGGTCAGTGTAGTTCAGAGGGCAGAACATGAAACCAAATTTTTCGCAGATCCCGGCAGCAGTCGGCAACTGAATAAAACTCTCTAAAGATTGTTTTGTTCTGGCTTTGATTAATCACTTTTGGAAATTGGTGCTAACACAGCCTGAATAGCTTGGTCCGCTTTTATTGAATTGAATTGAAAATAATTTATTAATCCCCTAAGAAAAGTTTGATTTTGCAGTGCAAACACCACAATGCCTTCCCGGTCCGCTTACACGGTGTAAAATCTGGACAGTTGAAAAACCAGCATAAGTCCACAGAGTTGGGCTTCAATGAAGCACCTCAAAGTGGCCCCTCCTCATACCCGCTAGGGGAGAGAAAATGTCACCAGTTCCTCCATCTTGCCAGTGAGTGACTGGATGTTACCATGTGTTACCTAAGTCAACGGCAGGGACACTGGGCTCAAAACGCCTCCTTTGAGATCGTCTAGTTTTCAGTTCTGTCGTGACTGCACCAACTCCTTCGGCCGAGGTAGATCTGGTTCCAAGTGCTAGCAGCTGTTCATGCTTCACAACCAATACAAACAGACCCAGTCTGCCTCTTTCCCTTGATGCCACCACATCATTTAGTGACCGTTCATTTTTTGTGGTCTATCAAATGGTTGCTGACGTGTCAATACCTGACATGATAGCTGGAGTGAAATTAAATTAAGCAGAGGTACTATGTAGCACCAGCCTGGCTAGTAGATAAAAGAAAAAGAATAAAAAAACAGAATCAGACAAGATCTATTCAAACATAAAGGTCCCCAATTGGTCCACTTATTTCTACTGAAGATCGTGCCATTGTAGTACGCTTGGTGGTCCAGTGGTTGGTGTTACATTCAAACACAAAGTGGGTTGCTGATTGGAACAGAACTTGGAATGCCTGAATGTCTGAATGTTCGCCAGAGGTGTCAAGTAGCGAAGTAAGATTACTTCGTTACCTTACTCAAGTAGAAAATCTCGGTATCTTTACTTTAACGAAGTAATTATTTTTTTGTCTACTTTTTACTTTTACTCACTACTTTTTTATGCAATTATCTGTACTTTTACTTCGTTCATTTTTTAAAAAGTAGTCGCTACTTTCTCCATTTTGTCACCGTTAAAAAGCCGCAACTGTTTGTCGGAGTTTTTTTTTTTTTTATCAACCCTGAATGCATCAAACAAAGGAACAGATGGATGATTGGCTGACAGCTCCAGTCAATCATTACTTTGGGCCAAGTAGCCCCGCCCACAAACTTTTAAAGAGCAGGAACGTTAGTTTGCGTGTTTAAGACTTGTTGCGGGCTCGGAAATCAAAGTGTTTCTGATGCTGCAACACTGAACTTTGATTGAATTATCAGTTTTTTTAAAAAAAAACAACAGCAAAGAAATGTTTTATTATTATTATTATTTTCAGTCTGCAGTTATTGTAAACGTCTTTGCTGAAAATGTTGTAGATGGTATTTTTATAAAAATAATTTTGATCTGTGACGCACTATTTTATCTTTAGAAACAAAGCTAATTGAACTGATTAATCCATAAATAGTAGTGGATGAAGTATTTGTGCTTAAAAGCATCCAAAATGTTATTGATTTGTTTATAAAGACTGACTGAGGAGATTAAAACTACACATCGCTTAGATTTTGTATAATGTAGATGTTTGGGTTAACATTAAAAAAACCTTATATGTACACATATATATGTAGATATGTATATATATAAATTTATATATAACGTCTCCTAAGGCCCGCCCCTACTGGTTTCTTTCTGGGTTTCTTAAAATCTCATTTCCCTGGTTATTTTTTCATTTTTACAGTTCTTAACATTTTAGAAAAAGAATCCAAGGATTTTTCCTCCTGTGTATTTCCTTCACTCCCACTGCCTTACGAGTGCATGTAAAGGGTGTTATTTTGTCAATGGGCGTGGTTTTACTGGGTGTACGATATTTTTTGTAAAATACAATAATTTTACGTCATTAGTACGATAATCCAGCACCTCCCACCTGGCAACGCTGCCCAGGCTGTATGTGGCACTCCCATACTTACCAACTTGTTAAAGACTATTCATTATTGCCTCAAAGAACTTTGAAAACTAGCTGCCTTCAAGGCTTGAAAAAGCCTTTTGGTCATTTTTATTTATTTATTTATTTTTTTTTTTTACATTGAGTGTGTTTGTGTTTGCTGAAGTTGGTTAAATTAGGTGATGCAGAGTGAAGCTTTGTAGCTAAAGGGACGTTACATAATGCCCTGCTTATGTTAATACATTTGATTGTGTTCATTAATCGATTTCCAATAAAGATTATTAAGAAATAAATGTTTCTGATTCATAAAGTTTAACACCAAAACACTTTAATTTATTATCATATTTTCTGCTCCTTAAAGCATGTGATAATAGTTAAAAAAATATGTTCTTACGCTTTTGTTAACAATATTCCTTTTTTTCTGAAAATTACTTTTACTTTTCTACTTTAAGTAGTTTTAAAATAGGTTACTTTTTACTTTTACTTAAGTAGAAAACTTGAGTTGATACTTCTACTTTTACTAAAGTAGTTTTTTAACTCGGTATTTATACTTCTACTTGAGTAGGAAATGTTGGTACTTTTGACACCTCTGATGTTCGCCCAATGTGTCTGGGTTCCTAGACATCGTTTGTGAATAAAGAAGTGGAGCCAGGACTTTCGTATGTAATGGCAACTCTTTGTTCTGTTTATCAGCTATTGCTCTATTCTCAGGAGAGATCTCTCATTGCAATCGTAGAAACTATGAAAACCTCTCCCCGAATTTTGCAATTTGGAAAATTCCTCAACATATTTCATGTTCCAGCAGAAGGCATTCGGAGGTGAAGTGAGGTAGAGGCCAAACCCTGAAATGACTTGTTTTTTACAAGACTAAAAGTTGACCTGGACAAATAAAAAAACACAACTTAGCACAGACAAACTGATAAGAGTTTGGGTTTTTCTTTTTTCTTTCTTTTAAAAGATGGTGCTGTAAATGTCTGCAGGGTGCGAGGAGATGTGATGCAGACAGAAAAGGACAAGCAGAAAAAAGCTCCTCTGAGGTTTTGGTAAAAGGTTCCATCTTCACACGTGTTGTTTAGCTTTTATCCTGGCGTGGTGAGAAACAAGAAGGTGAACAGGAAGCTTCTTTTTTTTCCTTGCTGATTTATATTCCTACCAAAAAGCTGAAAATTGTTCTGGTTGCTTCGAAAATGCTTCAATAAGAAGTAGCTTACAGCTGTTCAAATTGATTGTAAACTGATTTCTATTCTGGATTCATATGAAGCTCAAGGGGACACAAAAAATTACAATATGAAGACATGTAAAAAGAAAACTCATTTATGATTGGGATTTTTTTTTTTTTTATGGTCTTCAAAACTTCTTTTATTTAACATACAACTGTGGTTTGAATGGAACCAATTTATCTAATTTGACCAATGTATGTATTCAATTCCCATTACCTCCTTGCACTGACAGACTTCTCCATCACCACTGTAGCCTCTTTCCGCTTCCTCGGCACTACCATCACACAGGACCTAAAGTGGGAGCCATCCATCAGCTCCCTGATCAAAAAGACCCAGCATAGGATGTACTTTCTGCGGCAGTTGAAGAAAGCCAAGCTGCCCGTCCAGATGTTGATGCAGTTTTACACAGCCATCAGAGTCCATCCTCACCTCCTCCATCACCATGTGATACGCTGGAGCCACAGCCAGGGACAAACATAGACTGCAGCGCATTGTGCGCTCCGCAGAGAAGGTGATCGGCTGCAGCCTTCCATCTCTCGAAGACCTGTACGTCTCCAGGACTCTGGGGCGTGCAAGTCGGATAGCAGCTGACCCTTCCCACCCTGGACATGGACTTTTTGAGCGACTCCCCTCGGGCAGGAGGCTCCGGTCCATTTGGACCAGAACGTCCCGCCACAAAAACAGCTTCTTCCCTTCTGCCATTGGACTTATGAACTCTTTATAACCTGGATCCCCACATCTCTTAGTCACTTCCCTCTTGTCACTTTACTATCTTTATTATTTTCTATTGTTTTCTATGACATTGCACTACTTTTCTTTTTCTTTCTGAGCACTCTTAGTTTTGTTAAAATTATTTTTATTCATTTTATTTTTTATTATTGCACACCTGTTTCTAAGCAAGTTCCTAGTCTCTGATTTTCTTCATTGACATGGCAATAAAAGCATTCTTATTCTGATTCGGATGTAGGTACCAATCTCTATCAACATTGATCCGGTGGATCACCATTGAGATGATGGCTCAGTGGTTGGAGCGTTCGCCCGCCGTCTGGAAGTTAACTTCCGGAAGTTAACCGGGAGTTTGCGGGTTCACATCCCACTGAGTTCACGTCTAGGGGCCTAGGAGAAGACACCTAATCCCTGTTTCTCCCACCATTGGCACAGTCATAGGTGGCAGCCTGCTGCGGTATAGTGTGGCACGCGCATTTCCCGCCTCTTTTGGTCCACAAAAATAAATAAAAGGAAAGGGGACAAGTCAAGCTATCCCCTAGCCCAGAGAATGGGCTGCCAAAATGGAGGAAAATGACACTTATTTTTTAAAATATTTTAGGGGGGAGGCCCCCGGTCACTATATAGTGGCTTTGTCAAAGCCCCGCCCCCCTTTGGAAAATTCTAGATCCGCCCCTGCTCTGTGTAATGATGGCTCAACTTTTTATTTAGAAGTAAACACAACGAACAACAATCTTCTGACTCTTTTTAATTTGTACAATATTTGATGTTAGGTTTTTGGCGCTGAATGAATGCGGAAAATGTTTCTCGATTCATTACTTCTTCTCCCGATCAACTGCTTCTTTTGATTTTGGCGATGCGGTTTCAAGATGCGCTAAAAAACCTGTGTATTTTTCAAATTCCTGAACGAAAATGTAATGAAAAATGTAAAACACACTTTTAAAAAGTAGCGAAGTAAAAGTACAGATATTTGCTCTAAAAATGTAGTGAAGTAAAAGTACCGGTCTTAAATTTTACTTAAGTAAAGTACAGATACACAATTTTTTTACTTAAGTACAGTAATGAAGTACATTTAATTTGTTACGTTCCACCACTGCTTCTGAGTGTGATGTGCCTAAAATCCCAACCAGCTGGCATGTCGGGGAGAAATCCTAATCATATATAAAAAACCTTATGTAACTTCTCTCAACCTGGAGAAGAAACTGACAAAAAAAAAAAAACACCAACAAGATCCTGTAAATGAGACCTGAACCAAGTCAGGACACAAAACCAGAAGGTAAACTGAATTCACTTATATTAGTTTTAGATTAAACCATCCTGGTTCTGAAGACTCACAAAGATTTTTTTCCCCATGTTTCAGGCCATTGACTAGAACAGAGCTCCCCCTGATGGCCAGAAGGTTTAACATGACATTCAGCAGGTTGTGTGTGTAACCATTCTGAAAATCTTCCACTCTCCAGACTTCAGCACCAAACTTATTAAGAACACAATTGAATATATTTCAGATTTATTAGAAAAAAAAGAGACTGCAACAGTATTTTATACAGACTACCCCGATTCCCCACATCCTTGCCCACCCAAACATAAACTTTTTCACAGAGTTTACTGCATTCATCCCCCCACCCCCCAAACATCATCATATAATGGTAATGTACTTGAATATATTTTAGGTATGTTGAAAACATTTGATCTGACGAAGCATCCCAGATGGCGGAGAGAACTAGTAGTTACGTAATGATGTGAATTACAAGTCCGGTAGAACGACGTGGACACGTTAAATTAAAAATGAGATCGCAGGATATTTATCTTCTCTACAAGTATTTTACTGCCAAAACACAGTAGAATGGAGCTGGAAGGACTCGGGTCCGCTACTCCACCACTCTGACACCCAAGCTCTCAAGTCCTTTTGTTGTCATAGTAACCCTGTGACAACCGTGTGGATCAGTCTATTGCTGGCCCTCTTTCTTCTCTCCCTCTGATGAGCTTGAGCCGGAGCTGCTGTCGCGCTCTGCTGCCATCTGCAGGCAGGAGGAAGAAATTACAAGCAGAAAACAAACAAGACAGGCCAATAAATATTTTAATGTGTTATAAATTTAAAACTCAATTCATCTTTCTATCTGCCGTACCTTCTTGTAGGCCATCTCAAAGAGTTTGAGCGAGGCCTGCTGCAGACTGTTTGCCGCCTGCTTGATGTTCTCTCCTGTTTCTGAATCTTTGTTGGCTAGAAGATCCCGTACTTTAGTTATTTCTTCTTTCAGCTTAGAGCACTGGTAAGACAAAAGAAACAACATGAGTTCATGAAGCTGATTGAAGAAAAACTGCCACACTTGTAAACAGAAGATTGTAGATTTTTATTGTCTTTTTAGGACTGTTTGACTGTGATTGGAAAACAGTGGTCAGACTTTGAGCAAGTCAGAAAAGTAGCTGGTTGAGTAGCACCAGCTGTATCGGTTTCAACCTAATGTAACAACCTCAACTTCTTTATAACCAGCACACACTGACACTCTCAAAGTACTAGAAACTCTAAGTTCTTAAAAAAAAGCTTTTTTCTCATGAAATAAATGTGCTATTTTTATCATTTACAAATGCGGTTTTTAAAGGTGTAAATTTCTGAATGGCCAGCAGGGGGTGACATTTGTCCAAAAAACCCCAAAACTGTCAGCTTACAGTACAGTTTTACATTTCAGGGCCTGGCCGGGCTCAGCCCGAACAGGGGACATGGGTCGCCCTTCCAGCGGACTCAACACCTGCAGGCGAGGCCCTCGGGGTCGGGTGAAGAAGGAGATGGGTGGCAGCCAATGGCGGCGGGTGAGGAGCTCTGCCATCCGTGAGGAGCTCGGTGTTGAGTCTCTCCTTCTCCAGGTCGAGAGGAGCCAGATGGGGTGGTTCGGTCATCTGGTCAGGAGGCCCCCCGAGCGCCTCGCGGGCGAGGTGTTTTGGGCACGTCATACCGGGAGGAGACCCAGGGGCAGACCCCGGACCCGCTGGAGAGACTATGTCTCACAGCTGGCCGGGGAACGACTTAGGATCCTTCCGGGTGAGCTGGAGGATGCAGCCAGGGAGAGAGAGGCCTGGACTACCCGTTTGAGGCTGTTGCCCCCGCGACCCCACCCCGGAACAAGCGGAAGATGACGGAACGGAAGGAAAGAGAAAAACCAGTACAACTACAAACAAAAGAGAGCATGGATGTGTCCGGCTGTCCTACCTCTTCAGCAGGGAGCTGATCCTTAAACTCCTCCATCTTGGATTCTGTATCGTGGATGATTCCTTCAGCTGTGTTAACTGCCTCCACACGTTCCTATGGCAACAAAAAGTAACAAAACCCATTTTCTTTATGAATATGGAGTCAAGATGCAGACAGAAACTTTTTGTTAATGATTTCCAACATGCTGACTGGTCAGATTTCACATCTGCACAGATGTTGGTACCTTTCTCCTGCGGTCCTCCTCGGCATACCGCTCAGCGTTCTTAATCATGTTCTCGATGTCATCTTTGCTGAGACCTCCTGATGACTGGATAACGACTAAGAAGAGAAAAGGACCGTCAGACAGCTGCAGGTGTTTGTAGCTGGACAGGAAGTAACTGATGCTCACTCTGCTGCTCGCGACCCGTTCCCTTGTCCTTTGCCGAAACATGGACGATCCCGTTGGCGTCGATATCAAACGTGACCTCAATCTGGGGGACGCCTCTAGGTGCGGGAGGGATGCCCACCAAGGTGAACTGACCAAGCACCTTGTTGTCTGCCGCCATCTCTCGCTCGCCCTGACATACTTTGATCTCCACCTGCGTCTGACCATCGGCCGCTGTGGAGAACACCTGCAGAAGAGATGGGACACTTAGGTTTCTGTTTTGGGTTAAAGTGAGAGGCAAGGGGGGAGGGAATAAAGGGGTACCTGGCTTTTCTTGGTAGGAATGGTGGTGTTCCTGTTGATCAGTTTGGTGAAAACCCCTCCTAGAGTCTCAATGCCCAGTGAGAGGGGAGTGACGTCCAGCAGCAGCACATCTGTTACATCGCCGGCCAGCACACCGCCCTGGATTGCCGCTCCCATAGCAACAGCCTCGTCAGGGTTGACGGACCTGCTGGGGGCTCGACCAAAGAGGTCCTGGACCGTCTGCTGGACCTGTAGACCACCCAGAGATCTGAGACATGTTCAGCTGACCAAAAACACCCCTCCCCTTAGCTCCTACCTTCGGCATGCGGGACATGCCTCCCACCAGAAGAACCTCCCCGATGTCGCCCTTGGACACCTCAGCATCCTGCATGGCCTTTTGGCATGGCGCCACGGTGCGCCTAATCAGATCGGCCACAATGCCCTCAAATTGGGCGCGGGTCAGCTTCATGTTGAGATGTTTGGGGCCCGAAGCATCCATGGTGAGATACGGCAGGTTGATGTCGGTCTGAGGAGAGGAGGGACGTTAAACTCTGAATCTCCATGGAGACAGAACAAGAGGAGCTTACCTGTAGTGAGGAGGACAGCTCACACTTTGCCTTCTCGGCAGCTTCTCTGACCCTCTGCAGCGCCATGTTGTCCTTCATCAGATCCACACCGGACTGAAAAGACCACAATGGTAATGAAGAGACAGAAACGGGGAGAAGTTGAGGGGGAGAAAAAAAAACAAAAAAAAAACACACCTCTCTCTTGAATTCTTTCACAATATGTTTGAGAAGATGCTGGTCAAAGTCTTCTCCTCCCAGGAAGGTGTCTCCATTTGTGGACTTCACCTCAAACACTCCTTTCTGGATCTCCAGGATTGAGATGTCAAATGTTCCTCCTCCCAGATCATACACCGCAATGCTGTAAAATACAGACGTGTAAGTTCCCTGAACACAGCATGGATGTTGGTGGTGGGAAGCGTGGTGGGTCTACTTACATTTTGTCCTGGCTTTTGTCCAGCCCGTACGCAAGAGCGGCTGCTGTGGGCTCATTTATCACACGCAGGACGTTTAGCCCAGCAATCTGACCGGCATCTTTGGTTGCCTGAGAAACAAGCACACACTTTTGGTTAATACCCAGGATCAGAGGAGCCAGTGCTCTAGACAGGTACACAACAAACTGTAAAATAACACGTCTTTCTTTATCAGTGACAAATATTCCAGCAGAGAATTCAAGCCGAGCGATTTGTGAATGATTTTTACAGAGAACATGTGAAATTATTTCAGGTAAAATAACCACAGCATTTCATAGCCATGTTCCATCAGCAGGTCAAAATAAATACTATCACAAATACTCATTGTAGATGTAAACCAGTCAATAAGTACTGTACTTACACCACTCATTTACGGTCAGTCAGGAGGAGCAGCCACCCACCCTTCCCGCTATTACTGGAATTTGCTATTTTAGATGTCTGGTGCATAATTTTAGAAAATTTTCCAAGATTTTCTAATTATAACTAAATGATGACATCAGCAGTCATTATTTTTCTTTCATGGAACTGGCTTCAAGTTTGTATTGTGATAACATGTGTTGGTAGAGACTTGTCTTAGAAAAATCACAAAATGACTGTGAGCTCCAGCCAATGAAAAGCTCTGAAAATTCACTCAAATGTTGATCACTGATTGGCTAAGAGTTTAGTTTAATTGCCGTGTGACGTTACGTCAATTAACAATACAAATAATGCTTTGGCATTTAGTGTTCTGTTCCGTCATCTTCAAATTATTCGGGGTCAGGTCGTGGGGGCAAAAGCCTCGGAAGGGAAGCCCGAGCTTCTCTCACCCCGGCTGCATCCTCCAGCTCCAGTGTTCCCCGGCCAGCTGTGAGACAGTCTCTCCAGCAGGTCCGGTATCTGCTCCTGGGTCTTTTCCCAGTGGGACGTGCCCTAAACACCTCACCAGCGAAGCGTTCAAAAATCATTCTAATCAGATGCCCAAACCACCCCATCTTGCTTCACTGAACCTGAGGAGCAACGGCTCTACTCTGAGCTCCACCCGGATGGCAGATCTCCTCACTCTATCACTGAGTGGAGGAAGCTGTGGTAGAAAATTTTGGATTGAGTAAGGTTAATATTCACGTTGAAAACATCTTAATGACAATAAGTGTCTTTAATTAACTTGATGTGCTGAATCAAGACATCTATCTAACATCCATGGTGTGAGAATCTTGTTCCAGCCTGTTCACACAGACTCCAAGCTGCTTAAGGACAAGCAAAGATACATTTTATAAACTCTATCCAAGTAAGGCAGCCGCTGTCCAGCAAGTTGCAGGTGCAAGATAAGGACATGTTTAGTTTGCTCAGCCCAGTAATACATAATGGTCAGCCCAACCAAAGTTGCATAGCCTATCAGAAAGCCTAGCAACAAAAAAGCCCAGCCTGACAACGGGGATCCTTAAAACATGTGTGAGTGGGAAGTTCGTTGAACTTCTGCCGATCAATGTTTGATTTGCATGAACTTCCAATGCTGCAGCATTTAATATTTGTACTTTATTAAATTCTTTATTTTCTCTTCTCATTTGTGTGACATCTTATTAAGAAAATTCCACAACAAAGCTCATTGCGGTTCTTTGTACCTGGGATCTTCATCTTACTGATGAGGGTAGGAACATAGATCGACTGGTAAGTCAAGAGTCAATAGAACTCTAAACATTGTAGATCCATGCTGAGTATTAAGTACTGTGTGTGTCAGAGGATGTTGTTACCTGTCTCTGAGAGTCATTGAAGTAGGCGGGGACAGTGATCACAGCATTTTTCGCTTTAGTTCCCAGAAAGTTTTCTGCAACACAGAAACAAATCAGACTCAAATCCAGCTGAACATCTGCAGCACATCTGCAGAATCTCTTTTTTTTTTTCCTCACCAGCAGTTTCCTTCATCTTCATCAGGACAAAAGCTCCAACCTGACTTGGAGAGTATAATTTCCCATGAGATTCCACCCAGGCGTCTCCATTAGAAGCACGGACAATCTTGTAGGGAACGTTTTTTCTGTAGGAGAGAGAGAGGATGACGTTGGAGAACTGCAGAC
This sequence comes from Neostethus bicornis, assembly GCA_902685375.1. Classification (NCBI taxonomy): domain Eukaryota; kingdom Metazoa; phylum Chordata; class Actinopteri; order Atheriniformes; family Phallostethidae; genus Neostethus; species Neostethus bicornis. The sequence continues at coordinate 2,337,977 of CACRXE010000076.1, read as the reverse complement.
ACAAAACATCCTCATCTTGCTCAAATTAGCAACGTTGGTCCTGAGGACACCAAGGACCAGCGTCCTTGGTCATCAACATCCTTGGTCTCCTCAGACCAACGATTATGTTTTTTTTTTTTTTTTTTTAGGTTGATGTCAATGCCAATTTAAAGGGTGCAAGAAGGCCTAATTTCCAATAAATCAGACAGAAAATTGAAAAAAAAAAGTAAATAAATAAAAATGACATTTTTACAATATTTAACATTGAAAGTTTGTTGGAATCAATTCGCAGATAGATAAAAATCTTAAAAATTGTAAATCTGAAGCAAAGTTTATCCAGATTAACTTGGTCTGAGAGATCAAAAACAAACCATCTTTCTAAGACCAGCTTGTAATGTGTTTTTTTTTTTCCTAAATAAGGCACGTCAAAGAAAAATGAGGTTTGGGTTGGAAATAAAAAGAAATAAATGCCATTTTAAATCAAGTTAATTGAACAGAGATAAATCATTTTGCCGTGCTAATCCGTTTTGTTTCCTCTTAAAACATTCTTTATACTTTGAACGCTGTGTATAATCTTACTAGTAACGTTAATTAGAAAAATTCTAATCCTGCATCTTTTGTATTTTGATATTCTGGTTAAATTTTAAATCTTACAAAACACGTTGATGTAATGATTTAGTCAAGTCCAAGGTAGGTCAGGTTGTTTGAGACTTTTTTAAGAATATATTGTAAGATTCTGCATCCAACCAGATGCATCACTATGGAAACGGAACAAAAGAATACTAACTGTGACTAAGTCATTCAAATCGAAAACAATCACAAAAAATAAATCTATACATTTGCTAGAATTCCTGAACTTCTTAGAGGATGAACACTCACAAGTCTTTCTGGACCTCTGGGTCGTCATAGCGACGTCCGATCAACCTTTTGGTTGCATACAGTGTATTCTGAGGGTTTGTGACGGCCTGTCGTTTAGCGGGCATTCCCACGAGGCGCTCTCCATCTACTGTGAAAGCAACAACTGATGGCGTCGTCCTAGCTCCCTCTGCGTTTTCCAGAACCTGGAAGAAAACCAATGAACCTCAAATGACGTTTGGAACCAGACCCTCTGCCTGCCAAAACATATGCCACATGATGGTCCGACTATTTGTCGGATCTACTGAATCTGTGCAAATCTGACTATAATGTTAATGTTGACTGTGTATAAATGAAATTGGTAGACTCAATAAGGCCCATATCTCACCAATTTAAGCCTTAATCTAATCGAAATCTATCCACAGCTGCTGCTGTTCTATTGCAAGTCTACTAGTTCATAGTACTGTTAAATTTGTACAATGATTATGAATTAATGTGTATTTCTGTTGTTGTGAAACCTTGCAAAAGGACTTCAGATCACTTAAGAATTGAAGATGAAGATGCAATCGAACGTACGACCACGGGGTCTGACCCATCAGAAGCTTTATAGTGATGCAGTCAGTGCAGCAGTGTACCGTTCAGTAGGTGGCGCCATTGCCGTTAGCACTATGTACCGACAATATGCAATAAAAAATATGGTATATCAGTGCTTCTTTTGAGAATTAAAAATATATGTAATTGAATACTAAGAGGTTTATTTTATTGTGCTATATTCATCCTGCTTGATTACCGGCTGCTGCATTGCACCGCAGCAGGCAGCCATGACAGCATCAATAGTGGGAGTTAGGTGTCTTCCCCACAGACATGTTCCCAGTGGGAATCGAACTGGCTCTTCCCAGTCTAAGGATGTACATTCTACCACCGAGCTAATGCCTGCCCCTTATTTATATGAAGCCGTTGAGTTGGGGTTCAGAATGAGTCAGACCGGGTAATTTGCGCAAACAGCCACATGATGAAGTATGATAAATACGTTTGACTACTCCTCCAGGTCGAGAGGAGCCATATGGGGTGGTTTGGGCATCTGATCAAGATGCCCCCCAAGCGCCTTGCTGGTGAGGTGTTTTAAGCACGTCTCACCGGGAGGAGACCAAGGGACCCCAGACCCGCTGGAGAGGCTATGTCTCACAGCTGGCCGGGGAACGACTAGGGATCCTTCCGGGTGAGCTGGAAGATGCAGCTGGGGTGAGAGAGGCCTGGGCTGCCCGTTTGAGGCTATTGCCCCCGCGACCCAAACCCGGAACAAGTGGAAGATGACGGAACGGAACGTTTGACTGGTTAATTAATCATTCAGTGGTCTCTATGTTTGCTTACATACAACATAATAGGCCTATATATGAAACAAGACTACTCTCCCACGACCCTCACCTTTGCCTGTTTCCCCTCCATCACAGCAACACATGAGTTGGTGGTTCCCAGATCGATACCGATGACGGCACCCCGGATGGCTTCGGAACTGCAACAAGCACATAAACACCATTGAGACAGAACAATTCAAGGGCTCCAAATTGTTAAAATTATCTAACACTCATGGAATCTGACTGAAACAGAAAGATGTCACCAAGTCTAACACGGTATCTCTGCTCCTGTTTTCACACAAAGGGGTTCCACTGAACATATTGATCAGAGATGAATGAATCAGCTTCAGTACTCACGCATAGTCTCTCCTGGAGATAGCTCTGAGGGTCTCTGGATGAACACCACTCCAACAGGCCTGGGAAAATCCAGAAATCAGAACAATCAGCATCAGTTTCTATTGTTCCTGATTTAATTCAATTTTATTTGTATAGCCCAAAATCACAGAATTTCCATCTCAATGGGCTTCACAAGAAAAAGAGGAATGTATTAACACAAATATACAGCAAGAAAAATAATTAACAAATGCTAACTGAACAACACTAGCACATTTATGCCCTTAGACACTCCTTCACGGTGAGAAAAAACTCCAAAAAACCCATCAGTGGGGGAAAAAAATAAGAAACCTTGTGGGGATCCACATGAAAGAGAGATCCCTCCCCCGGGACAAGCAACCAATGTGTCAAAGATTATTGTTTAAATATTAGCTTATTCTATCTACAGCTAAATATCTAAAGAAGTCAATAGATGTTCTTCATCCTGAGGGAAACATGGGAGACTCAAGACTGATCATCCCAAGGTGTCACACAGTGAAGGTCACATCTATCCTAAATATGAACTTATTTATTTAATGAGGCTCCTGATGCAAAATGATAGTTTAATCCAAATGAACATTTATCACTAATTGAATAATTGCAATCATTTTATCCACTTGGTCATAAACAGACGTTGATAAAAATTACACAAACAGGGATATTTATTCTAAAATTAACAATTAAACAGATTGATGATTTTGTAAAGATGTGATAGAGATGAACGTTAATGATTAGAATGGTTCTTGATTGTTACGTCAAATTCCGTTCCGTCATCTTCCGGGGTCGGGGCGCAGGGGCAACGGCCTCAAACGGGCAGCCCAGGCCTCTCTCTCCCCGGCTGCATCCTCTAGCTCACCTGGAAAGATCCCAAGTCGTTCCCCGGCCAGCTGTGAGACATAGTCTCTCCAGCAGGTCCGGGGTCTGCCCCTTGGTATCCTCCCGGTGGGACGTGCCCAAAACACCTCGCCCGTGAGGCGCTTGGGGGGCATCTTGACCAGATGCCCGGACCACCCCATCTGGCTCCTCTCGACCTGGAGGAGGAGCAGCTCGACACCGAGCTCCTCCCGGATGGCAGAGCTCCTCACCCGATCTCTGAGTGAGAGCCCAGCCACCCTGCAAAGGAAGCTCATTTCAGCCGCTTGTACCCGCGATCTCATTCTTTCGGTCACCACCCACAGCTGGTGACCATAGGTGAGGGTAGGAACGTAGATCGACTTGTAAATCGAGAGCTTTGCTTTCCAGCTTAGCTCTCTCTTCACCAGGACGGACTGATGCAGCGTCCTAGTTATTGCTGATGCCGCACCGATCAGCCTATCCTTCCCCCACTCGTGAACAAGACCCCAAGATACTTAAACTCTTCCACTTGGGGCAGGACCCTGTCCTTGACCCGCAGGGGGCATTCCACCCTTTTCCGGATTGACCATGGTCTCGGATTTGGAGGCGCTAATTCCCATCCCGGCGGCTTCACACTCGGCAGCAAATCGATCCAGTGAGAGCTGGAGATCACGGTCCGATGAAGCCAACAGGACCACATCATCCGCAAAAAGCACAGATCCGATCCTGAGGTCACCAAACTGGATCCCTCCAACGCCTCGGCTGCGCCTAGATATTCTGTCCATAAAGGTGATGAACAGAATCGGTGACAAAGGGCAGCCTTGACGGAGTCCAACTCTCACTGGAAATAAAATCGACATACTGCCAGCTATACGAACCAAGCTCTGGCTCTGGTCGTACAAAGATCGTACAGCCCGTACTAAGGGCTCCGAGACTCACTTACGTCAAATTATCCCAACTTTAAAGCTAATGTTTAAAGTGATAAATAATATCATAATCTTACCTTTTTGACCAGAGAAGAAACATTTCTGCAGTAGCTCTGGTTAGGAAGAGTCCTTGACATCTTTCTGGCGACGCTCAACATTTTGGACAGCTAATAGGCTAACGGCTAAAGGCAAGAAAAAAACGTCAAAATAGAAACTTTTGACTTCACCAAAAACCTACGAACTGATTCAAATCAGGAAGAGTTTTTATCTCTGAGAGTCTTATGGACCTCCAACCAGTGAGTGTGACCGTAGAGGAGGGTCTTCAGGTAGTAGGATTCTTCTAGAACAGCAGAGCTTCTTCTAGAATTATCCAACACATGTTACACCATGCTAACCTCAGGACCCAGCAATTGGTTAGACCGATTTACGGCCTGATTTTTTATTCTTAAGAAAATAAATCTTACATGTATTTTTGAATGATAATATTATCATTTTGAATCGATATATTGTCACAATTAGAGTTTTGATTGTTTGAGTTGAATATAAGAAATAATTACTCACAGTTGGAGTTTTTTAAGTTTCAGGCAGAAGAAAGGCAAACACAGGTAGTGGGCAAGTGAAGGTCATGATGTAACTTTGAGACATGCGCAGTAGTCACATGTTCCAAGTGATACGTCAATATTGCGTCATAGATAGATGGACGGATGAATGGATGAGTTTGACAGGATAGACACTTTTACTTAATCTCCCTTTTATCAGCTATTCAAATTTAAAGTAATTGTATAATAAAAAATAAGGCAAAATTTTCAACTACAGAAAAATTGTATTTCTAAATTATTTAAAATATATTATTTCAATTTTATTTGTATAGCCCAAAATCACAGAATTTCCGTCTCAATGGGCTTCACAAGAAAAAGAGGAATGTATTAACACAAAAACACAGCAAGAAAAATAACTAACAAATGCTAACTAAACAAGACTAGCACATTTATGCCCCTAGACGCTCCTTCACGGTAAAGAAAATCTCCTAAAAAAACATCAGTGGGGAAAAAATAAGAAACTTCGTGGGGATCCACACGAAAGAGAAATCCCTCCCCAATGTGTCAAAGATTATTGTTTAAATATTAGCTTATTCTAATCTACAGCTACATATCTAAAGAAGTCAATAGATGGTCTTCATTCTGATGGAAACGCGGGGTCTCCTCAGCCTGGCGATGTCCAGTACGGGGATGAGTAGATATTCCTCATCCTGATGACATTAATTATTATAACCCATAACTTCACAACAGTTATGGGAGAATTATTGTAAAGTTTAGCTGGTTTCCTGCTAAAGAATCCCGATGGATCCTCAGTGTTCCTGTTCTGGGCACCCGCAGACTGAAAAGGCCTCTATCCTTGACCTACCATCCAGTTTCCATCTACTGATTTCTTCAGATATAAAGCTGAACAGTAGCATAAGCTAACATTAAATTACCAGTCCTAAACACATTGGCCCGCAACCCTGTCAGAAATAAGCAGTTCATATGATCAATGAAAGACACATTGGTACCCGTTCTGGGGAGGTGTCTCTCTTTCGTGTGGATCCCCAGGAGGTTTCTTCTTTTTCTCCACTGCTGTTTTTTTTTTTTTTTTTGGAGTGTTTTCCTCATTGTGAAGGAGAATACAGGGGCAGGGATATATTGAAATTGTTTGGGTAGCTTTAGTTTTACTTTAAATATGTATTTGTGTACCTTCATTCTTTGTTTTTGTACATTTTTCAATCTGCAATGTGCCTGTTGAAAATGTTGTATTGTGATTTTGAGTTATACAAAAATAATTGAATTGAATTAAGCTTAATGACCATTTCTGGATTCTGTTTAAATATTTACACAATCATTTTCTGTTTTATTAAGTTTATTCTTTCAGGTCTTTGACTTCAAAAGAGTGTAAAAGTTCTTGGTGGTGTGAAAACGAATTTCTATCTAATTTATCTAATTTCTATCTACCTTGTATGTACACAAAATTTATGAAACATGTTGTGAGTTGTTTGATAGTTTCATTTAGAATAATAATACTGATAATTACCATTATTTAATTAAGACAAGATGTCGTAACTTGATACATTTAGTGATTTTTACCATTTTTTTCTTTAATTTTTTTTTTAATTAATATATAAACAAAAAAATATTACTGTACAGAACAATCAAATAATAATATAAAAAATAATCTCAAGAATGGAAAAAAAAAAAAGAATAAATTATCAACGTTGATTCTACGTAACGACTACGTCATAATCATCTCGCGAGAGTAGAATCCCTGTGACAACAACATAGGTGTTTTCAGAGAGAGGATGTTTGTTTCCAGGTAGAAAACATGTCCATTTTTTCTTGTAACTGTCATTCCTGATGGCTGCTACCAGCCGTGAACCTCTCTAAAAGGTAACTTTCGTGGTACCGGTTCTTCCCGCTACTGGTTCCGAGTTTCCTCGTTGTTGATCCTGGTTCTGATCATGGCGGAGAGCCTCCGAACTGCAACGTTTCCGCCGCCGAGGAGCCGCATCTTTAAGATTATTGTGATCGGGGATTCTGGTGTTGGAAAAACATGCCTGACCTATCGGTTCTGCGCTGGAAAGTTTCCTGACAGGACAGAGGCAACCATTGCAGTGGACTTCAGGGAGAGGCTGGTGGACATAGATGGAGAGACCATCAAGGTAGAGACACACTAACTAGCCAAGAGATCATCTATGACCTAATGATGAATTAATAATTAACAAAACAGAAACTGTGTTTTTATGATTTAGCAGATTTTCTGCTTTTAATCCACCAGACAGACTGTTTTACGACCTCATCTCCCCTTCTCTCCATCCTACTATCATCCATCTAATATCACACGTATTAAGCTCGATGAATTAGTTTTATAAGCTTTTGCCAACCTCAAACGTAGCTTGATCATTACACATACTTATTCTTTCACATCGTACTGAGTGCTTCAAACCGTGTTTATAGTCCATTTTGAAAATCACAAAGATTGTGCATGCACAGTGTTTATCTCGTAGTCATGAGCTAGTATGACGTAAGGAGAGGTAACAAGTCTAGCTCTGACTGCGCTATAACAGTCATCAAAGATGACGTCATCAAAGATGGCGATGCCCAGAAGTAAATGAAGGTCCGGATGACATACTTGTCCAAATGGTATTTCTTAAACAAACAAAAACTAAAATAGCACAAACATTTTTTTTTTTTTTTTTTACAACACGTAACAGCACAAACATAACATGAATGATTTACACCATTTTTATGAGTCTTCTCGCATTTTTAGGTGGAATGAGGGTCTGGATGACGTCATCGTCCTAATCGTAATTCTTATTAAAAACTAAAATAGCACAAACAAACATTTTCGCAGCACAAACTATTGACATATTTTTTTGTTTATATATTTTTTTTTTCTTTAAAAAGGGGCAGCTTCACATAGGTTGATCATTACTGTGCTTTATTCCAAAACAGTTTGCACACAGCTCGTAACTGTTTTGGAATTTAACGTAGCTGTTAACTTCAGTGTGTCTATGTTCAAATAAAGAACACAAATGAGCAGGTTTTCTCCATGTTGAATTTTTTTTTGTTCTTGAGTAGAACAACATCTATACTGTTTTGCTTTTGCCTTTACAAATGAGTCTTTCTGGTCCAGTCAGCGTTTTCATGGTTCGGTTTCTCCTTCCATAGATCCAGCTGTGGGACACAGCAGGCCAGGAGCGCTTCAGGAAGTCCATGGTCCAGCACTACTACCGCAACGTGCATGCCGTCGTCTTCGTGTATGACATGACCAACGCCGCCAGTTTCCACAGCCTTCCCGCCTGGATTGATGAGTGCAAACAGCACTCATTGGGTAATGAGATTCCCCGCATCCTCGTGGGGAACAAGTGTGACCTGCAGGATTGCATCCAGGTGGCCACAGATGTGGCACAGCAATTTGCAGATACACACTCTATGCCACTGTTTGAGACCTCTGCAAAGAACCCCAACAGTCAAGGGGACGGAAGTGTCAACAGCAGTGATCACGTGGAGGCCATCTTCATGACTGTGGCACACAAGTTAAAGTCTCAGAAGCCGCTGGTGCTCAGTCAGCCGCCGGAAGGTGTGGGGAACACAGTGATCCTGACAGGGGGAAGAGAAGGAGACACGGGTGCGGCAAAGAGCTGGAGCTGCAGCAGCTGCTGAGTGTAAAAAAGAATAATCTCAATTAACCTCACTGCTTCCTAATTTTAATACAGTTACACCTGGTTACTAAACACTTGTCATTGCCATAGAAACAGAATGAAAGACAGCATGTTTAATGAAAAAGATTTGGTCATTTGAGATTCACGAAAGTTTGCTGTTAATGTAGGAACAGTCAAAATTTGTTTGGTTGCATCTCATTTATGGGAAGCAAAATTTCATTTTATATTGAAGACACATTTAGCTCTTACATTAAAATCAGTGCCAGTGTGAATTCCACATCATTCCATAGTAGTTCACTAGTAAAAAATTTTTTTTTTTAACTTATCCTGGGCTGGGCTGCAGGGGGAACAGCCTCAGACAGGATACCCAGGCTTCTCTACCCCAAGCTGCATCCTACAGCTTACCCGAGAGGATCCTGAGGTGTTCATTGGCCAGACGTGTGACATAGTCTCTCAAGCGCAGGTTTGAGGTCTGCCTCTGGGTCTCCTCTCAAGAAAGGCCACATGGGGTAGTGCATTTGGTTAAGATGCCTCCTGAATGTGGCCGTTGGTCAGGTATTTTGGTCACATCCCACCGGGAGGACCAGTAAAAAGTGTCAAAATCATTTAGGACATTTTACTTTTTGCATCAGTGGTTCTTAAATCTAAAAGTCCTCCACATCCACCCAGACACATGAAATGTATGAATAAGTATGAGGGTCAGGTAGAGGCTCCTTTTTGGACATGCATGTTACCACCTAATGCATTATTAGTATTGTTTTTTTAAACAGCTCTATTCACAATTTGTTCATTAGTTTTTCAATTTGTCCATGTTTTGTTAAAAGTGCCAAAACTTTATATTTTACTTGACCTTGCTGCCCTCCCTAGCAGCGCTTCCTTCACTGTCTTAACTCTGGGTGGGGGCTGGTCCCCCACTTAATGCCTGGGGCTCCTCGAAGGGTGGAAACTAGGGGTGTGCGATACCGCAAGTTTTGGTATCGATCCGATACCAAGTAAACACCAGACCAATATCGCCGATACCGATATCGATACCGATATTTAATTTTTTTCAATGACCATTTTTAAATGACTAATTACTATATTTAACAGCCTTTCTTTAAATGGTGCAGGTAGCCTCAAAGTGCAGCCACACGGTTACTCTCTTTTTTTCCTTCCATCTCTCTCTACTTTTACCGACTTGCGTTTTTTTTTTTTTTGTTTCTTGGCCCCGAGTCGCTGAGTCATGTGACAAGTCAAAGCGAAAGAGAGGAGGGGGGGGGGCGTCTCGCTTTAGCATACAGGCGTAACACACAGCATTTACGCATATTTTGCAGACAAATCAGTTAGGTTAACTTTAAAAAAAAAAAAAAACGGAAGCAAAGTGCGAAGGGTAAAACTTCAACCAAAGTATCGATATTGTAGTTTGAGTATCGATCGATATCGATACTAGCGTTGGTATCAATATTATCGATATTAGGATCGATCCGCCCACCCCTAGTGAAAACCATTGCCTAATGAGCTTGAAATCTTAACGGGAAAAGTTGTTTCTGGTGTGTATTAAAGCTGATGTTCTGTCTTAGATCACAGGGATGTTAACTTTGTACCAGGAGACTGATCAGAAATCGGCTCTTCTGCTGCTTATGGTTGAACAAATTAAAATTTTCTGGTCTTTTTTTTTTTTTGAGACTTTTCTGCTCCTTTCAGCTGTTACTGGATGCTTCGACTTCTGATTTTCACTATACTTTAAAATATGGTAAAGACACACACCTGGATTAAAGTTTGGGATGTTATACCATGTCTCAGTTTAAAATTTTATCCAGATTATCTCCAGGTTAACTGCAGAAAGTCCCACTAAAAACAGATCTTGATTTAGGCATCAAATTTTTTTCTGTCATCCAGATTTTTTCAATCTAATCAAGAATACTCCTGCATCTAAAAACTATGGCAACCTGATGGTCTCTGATGGGTCAATCACCTGCCTTAATATGCTAGAGGCGCTTCGCACCAATCAGAGGCCTTGTTTTACACATGTATGGCCATTTTCTTTCACAAGCGCTGTTAAAAAAAATAAAAAGGGAAAATTATGAAAGTGTGTGGTTTTTTTTGTGTTTGAGAGTTCGGTTTTTATCATTATAACAAATTATCTTACTATATTATTTGTCAGCCGACCCTTAATAAAAAAAATAGAAGATTACAAGATCGTAATTAAAATAAATCAGCCCTTTTTAATAAAGTACAAATTTAATGACAAGTTTATTCGTTATAAAAAACATTTGCATTATAAAACTATTTTACATATCACCACATTAAACATTTAAATAAAAAATGTGAGTGTTCTGTTTTGTCCAAAGTTACATCCTTAAAGATTATCAAAATAATTTATTTAAAAAAAAAGTGCATTAATTAAAAATCACAGCTCTTCAGTCAAAAACTAACCCTCATCAACCTTGTCTGGCAGAAATAGAAAAGTTGGAAGGATCCTCATCTTCTTCTATGGTGCTTGGGTTGGTTGATTGAGAGTGAAACAGCTGTCCATATCCTCCTGACGGTTAGAAACAACATCTTCAAGATTCCCACCCAAAAAGATCCACAGCATCTTCTTCTCTGTTACCTCCATCTCTGCTTCCTGTCTTTTTCTCAGTGCTACTGTCTCTAGACCAAACAGCATGGCGGGTCTCACCACGGTTTTGTACACTTTCCCTTTCATTTTAGCTGAAACTCTAATATCACACATCCCACCAGATACTTTTCTCCACCCGTTCTAGCCTGCCTGCACATGCTTCTTCACCTCTTTACCACACTCTTCATTGCTCTGGACTGTTGATCCTAAGTACTTAAAATCTTCCACCTTCTTTATCTCTTCTCCCTGTAACTTATTGACTTCACCAATCTACTTTACGAATTATTCGGCTATGGTAAGCCGAGTTGAAACAATAGATAACCCAGGTCTAGATCAATGTTTAGCCTCCTGTCAATGTTCAAAACACGCAAGGCCCCTCTTACCTTGCATGCTGCACATCATCTCTATGTCTCGAGGATCACATTGAGGAACGAGAGTTTCCTGCAACGCAACAGAAGCCTAGTAGTGAGTAGATGTGTAGAAAAGTTTGTTTTTTTTAAAGCAAAGAATCCAGTGACCAAATGTTTAGGATTGAGAATTCTGAAAACAGATCATACCAGTGCTTGTCTGGTATCATGGCAACCACAGCAGAGAAGACTCCGACATCCCATGTAGGCGATAAAGAACGACAAGACAAGGCTAACTGCGCAGCTCAGAAGGATGGTGGCGTTTGCTCCTTTCACCATTCGATGAAGGACAAATTTCTGGAGGCAAGGCAGGTTTACTTTTACAAAAAGATATGATTAGCTTTTTCAAGAGAAAACGGGACAGTTTGACAGTCAAATTTATGACCAGAAAATTATACAAAATGGTATCTATAGTAACAGTCGTTTACATCATCGTGGAACTGCTGTTAAGCACAAGGACGATGCGAAGACATAGATGACTTTGCTCTGTTTAATTTAGTTTTCAAAATGTCGATGTGTTGAGTTTGATTGTGTGTTTATGTCTGAGCAACTCTGTATGTGAAAGTATCTGATACAACTTTTCCCAATAATTTTGATGGAAAACGCTTAAAACATTTCTGATGTAAACTAGCCTAAGTGTGTAAACCCAGGTTAAAGTGAGATCATATTGGAAGTTGAACCAGACTGAAGAGGTTTCTGAGATTTACCAGATCAGGACTGTGGTGCTGGAAGATGTGCATGTCCTCCTCCCCGTAGGTGACGGTGAGACCAGAGTAAATGGAAACTAAGATGGCTGCTACACAAGAAAAACCTGCGGACACCACAGTCACCCTCATCTAAGGAAAAAAAAAAAGGAGGAAATATTGTGGCAGGTTAATTCTTCAATAGTTTAAACACAATTTAACATAAAAATAACTATAGATTGTGGCTCAAATCCTAACAATAACCAGAAACTAGGTTTAGTCCTGTGCTCAAGACTCTGCACTGGCTTCCTGTGGATCAGATAATAAACTTTACAGTACAGCTGCTCTGCTTGTGTTTAAGTGTGAAATGTTAGTGTCTTATAAACCATCTAGAACTCTGAGGACCTCTGGGGCCGGCCTCTTGCTGGTGTCTAGAGTCAGGACGAAACATGGAGAACAAACTTCCTGAGGCAGTGAGACAGGCCAACACTGTCACAATGTTTAAATCTATATTGAAAACATGCAAAGAGTAATCACTCTTTTTATCCTTTTAATTTTTATTGTATGTTTTGTGATTGTAATGCATAATTTCTGTCTTAGGGCGGCACGGTGGCACAGTGGGTAGCACAGTGGCTTCACAGCAAAAAGGTCATGGGTTCGAGTGGGGACAAGGCTTGGTACACTGGCCTTTCTGTGTGGAGTTTGCATGTTCTCCCTATGTTTGCGTGGGTTTACTCCAGGTGCTCCGGTTTCTTCCCATCCTCCAAAAACATACATGTAGGTTGATTGGTCACTATGTGATTGCCCCTAGGAATGAGTGTGGGTGTGTTTGGTTGTGTGTATGTAACCCTGCAACAGATTGGCGACCTGTTCGGGTTGCACCCTGCACTTCGCCTCAAATCGGCCAGGATGGGCTCCGGCAGCCCCGCTAGGGATAGACGGTTAAGAAAGTGACTGATTTTTGTCTTGGAAAGCAACGTCTTGTGTATGAATTGTGCTACAAATAAACTTGCCTAGCTTTCCTAGTTGGATTCAGCTTTCTATGAAGACCCAACTTTACAAACTTCATCCAACTTGATCAAAACAGAAAATGTCAAATGCAAACTGACCAGAAGCCAGTTTTTCCTCTGAGAAGAAAAAAGGGCCAGAACACCTGAAAGAGCCACAATCTGAAAGAAAAGAGAAGGATCATTTAAAATTATTTTGTCATGAAATAAGAATGATGACAATGCCAGCCCACAGATCAGAGGCAATAGAGTGTGATCCACAATTAATATGGTCGAATATAGTGGTGTGATCTTACTCACCATTCCTCCCCACAAAGGTGTCCTAGTGACACTTAACGGTGTGTTTTTCCGGATTCCCGCGTCGACAAGTCCGCACACAACACACAGACCCGCACATGCCACCTGCAGGATCCCAAGGACCAGCAGGTGCCTCCGGTAGTAAATGGCATATCCATATCGGTCCATGTTGAGGTCGATCTCGGACTTTAAGAAGTTTTTAGATGATGTCCCAGTTGGAGACTTGGGTCAGGGAAAACTCCCAGTTCGGTAAACATGTGCGTCAGTCCGATCAGAAGAGGAAATATTAACCATTAACCTGCTATGGATGATTTCACCCCGAGTCTGGACTCTCAGGCTTTAAAGTCCAGCCCACCACACCTGTACACGTCGCCATATTGGATTACTGATTATTATTTAAAGGACACGCGGGATTTTATATGTGAAACTTGTTTAAATTGTATGTAGTCATTGTAAAATTATCTTTGTACTATGGTTCAAATTATCTTCCATCTCTCTCTAGAACAGATTAAGTTAGAATAACGTGGTTTGGGAGTAATGATGGACCCAGACCTTCCCTTTAGTAGTCACCTATCAATTCAATTCAATTTTATTTGTATAGCCCAAAATCACAGAATGTCCGTCTCAATGGGCTTCACAAGAAAAAGAGGAATGTATTAATACAGATACACAGCAAGAAAAATAACTAACAAATGCTAACTAAACAAGACTAGCACATTTATGCACTTAGACTCTCCTTCTCAGTGAGGAAAAACTCCTAAAAAACCCATCAGTGGGGAAAAAATAAGAAACCTCATGGGGATCCACGTGAAAGAGAGATCCGTTTCGACTTCCATCCGGAAATCATTTTCAATCTGAATGAAAATTCAGATTGAAAATGATTTCCGGATTGAAAATCAGATTGAAAATCATTTTCAATCTGAATGAAAATTCAGATTGAAAATGATTTCCGGATTGAAAATCAAATTGAAAATCATTTTCAATCTGAATGAAAATTCAGATTGAAAATGATTTCCGGATGGAAGTCGAAATGTCTCGTTCAAGAATTAAACTGTCCAGAAGACTTTTTTGATAATTTTTCTACTATTAGCTTTTTAGGTCCTTTTTCAATTTGTCGTTTTCATAAATTGAAAACGACATAACCTAACAAGAACTAGACTGGTCCTAACAAGAACTAGAAAATATGATCACATTAGTCCTGTGCTCAAGTCTCTGCACTGGCTTCCTGTGGCTCAGAGAATAGACGTTAAAGCTGCTCTGATTGTGTTTAAGTCTCTCCATGGTCTAGCACCAAAGTACATCTGTGATATGTTAGTACCTTATGAACCATCTAGAACTCTGAGGACCTCCGGGACCGGCCTCCTGCTGGAGCCTAGAGTCAGGACTAAACATGGAGAAGCTGCATTTCAATTTTATGCTGCAAAAGTCTGGAACAAACTTCCTGAGGCCGTGAGACAGGCCTCTACTGTGACAATGTTTAAATCTAGGCTGAAAATACTTCTTTTTAACTGTGCTTTTTATTAATTGCTCTTTTTATCTGTTTTAATAATTTTATTTATTAAATTTTTAAACTTTTTGATTCTATGTTTTGTGATTTTAATGCATTCTTTTTTTCCTTCTTGTGAAGCACTTTGAATTACATTTTGTATGAATTGTGTTACTGTATACAAATAAACTTGCCTTGCCTTTCAGGTGACTTACATCAAGGAAAGAAAAAGTATCTCAGTAGTTACATTATTTCAGCAGAAGAAGTCAAATATTTCATCCATACACATAGATGAAAAAAAAACTGTCAGGATGTAAAAGTTTCCTAGTTTATTTGAACTTTGATCTCAAATGGGAGATTAATTTTGCTTCTTCTTGTTTAGTTTATACTCCAGTTTGGACTATGTGCTGGTCTTGGGTCTGTGATTCAGGGCAATACTCCAATTTAGGTGCTGTCCTAGAATTTGCCCTGGTTACTCGATTGAGCTATTGTCCAGTATCTGGTATGGACTCTATTTTATTTTTTAAAATCTAGACGGGGCGAATTATGTTCTGAACTCTGTTCCAAACCCTGCTCTGCTTACTTGTCAAAACTTTGGTCCTGGATCCTTGTCCAGGATCTAATTTCTAATTGAAATTCTGGTATCTAGTCAGATGTGAGGTCAAGAATTTCATCTGGTCAAAGTCTTTGAAAGACTTCTGATTTAGAGTTTGTGAACTTATCTGATGAATTATAATTTGTAAACCATCTATAAGGAGCAAACTTAATCCTGTGACTGGAAAAAGCATCAAACCACTGAACACACATTTAACACAGGCAATGATAACACTATCGAATATGGTCATCAAGAAGAACTGAGGTCTGTTGGACCTCTCCCAAAACCTTATGAATGGCTTAAGACGGTAATAGAGAGTACTTATTGACAAGACATAATCAATAGTATTTGATAAATATGTAACTAATTTTCATTTTGATCTAGGGTACACAATTGGACGGCACCTCTTCAAGATATTTTACAGTTAAGTCAAAGCAGCACTTTGAAAAGGTAGACAACTCCGAACACTTGATCACAAAAAGAATTTAGAGACACATAATGAAACTTT
This sequence comes from Neostethus bicornis, assembly GCA_902685375.1. Taxonomy (NCBI): domain Eukaryota; kingdom Metazoa; phylum Chordata; class Actinopteri; order Atheriniformes; family Phallostethidae; genus Neostethus; species Neostethus bicornis. The sequence goes on along the minus strand of CACRXE010000076.1, from coordinate 2,321,882 downwards.
TAGAATAAAAGAATATGCAAAGACACAAGTTTGCAGCTGTTGTATTTTATTATTTCCAGGATGTTGCTGGTAAATAAAAGACATTTTCATTTGCTGGTGCTGAAAATGAAGCCTAGTCCAGAGAAGTCCTTCATTCTCACCATGTTGCTGCTACATCTCTATCCCTCTGTAAGCAGAGTTCACTTAAGAGTCTCCTTGTGGTCACACTGGTAGCATTAAATGTCCTACCATTTGTTCTCCATCCCACTTCGTAGTAAAACCAGTTATTTACTGGTTTATATTCTGGGGAGGAAATGTGTCATGGTCATGGTGGGGGTGACCCGGTTGCCTCGCTTTGTTTTGCCCACCTTGCTGAGGCCGATGTACATGCCGGGGTGGGCAGCCGACTCATAGGCGTTGTAGTTGTTGGCTAAAAGACTCTCCTTGAACTTGCATTCATCGTTATAGTGACCCTGGACAGATATGAGGAAAAGTAAATGTTAACAGAATTCTTTCAATTTCCTTGTGGTTCATTTCAAGTCATAATTTTATCCATCCATACATCCATCTACAGGACAGTGGCTATTTAAATCTTTGACTTACCGAACCATAAAGTTTTCCTTTGTCATTCATGGCGACGAAGAGCCCGCTCCTCACCCCATACAGTGACACTACTCCTCTCTCCACAGGAGAAATTTCTAAAAGGGCTGGACACAAACACAATAAAGGCTTAGATATAAAACATTCTGTCTTTTCAGAATTATATAACATTTGTTGATACTGTATATCAACAGTATCTTTGCTTGAAATGGATTTATGCATGGATCTACAAGCAACCACAAAAAGAAAAGACTGTTTTTATCACAATCAAATAACATGCAGATTAATAGAGTTCAAGAAAGTTTCATTTTTGGAAGTTCCTGATTGGACATTACCCTCAATTTAAGACATTACCAGACGCATTTCACTAATAAAAAAATGCGTCTGAATTTTTTTATTAGTGAAAAATTCAGACGCAAAAATGGTTTCTGCATTGGAAAAAAAAAACTAATGATGGAAGAAACTAACAATAGAAGAGAATAACAGGTGCTTTTTGAAACGTAGGACTGATACTGATCTTTGTAGGATAAAAGTAGGAGAAATAACTGTGAATTGGGTATCATGAAAGATTTAGCATTGAGTGTTTTTGAATAAAACAATTTGTTTTGATAGGTTTTAAAAAGCAAAACAGAATAGCTGGTTGGTAAATAGATTTTACCAATTTACTTTGCAAAGTTGTACACCATTTTTCATAATTGGAGACTATGGATAGTAACTGAGGTGTTTTACGTTTTCTGGAATAAAGTTCTGTAATGTCTATCAGAGCACATGGCTTGAAACTCTCTAATTCATTGACTGAAAAGTTGTTCATTTCTTTACTTTTTTTCCTGAATAATCAAAGCGTAATACAACCTAATGACGACCCAATAAAATTTGAATGCTTTGTGATATTAGTTTTTGATCATTTTAATTTTCTGAGAATTTCCACTCATCAATAATAAGAGTGAACACATACAAAGTCAACTTGTGCAAAACTAGGGACGTAAGAATAGAACACAATTAAATAGTAACGAGATTGAGTAAATTACAGAGCAGAGTTCCCCATTGTCCCGTTCACATGATGCAACCAAGTTAGATGAAAACCATTGCCAGGTATACTTTTTTTACTTGTCACACACATACAACTTATCACTAATATGTTCAAACTATAATTGCAAAGTTAAAACTATAATTGCAATTTTTGTATTAAACAGTTATATCAATTTAACTATTTTTAAATATATTTGTTCATATTTGCATGGTAATTGTGTTCATATTTATAATAGTCTATGACCTAGGTATAAATAAATGACAGGAATATTATTTGCCAGAACCAGGACAGGATAATAAACCCAGAGATTTGCTTTGTTTTTTTACACAGCAAGTATGATGTTCACATTTTGGAAAATGAAGAAAAAAATACTGCCACAAATCCTGGGCATGCCTGGATAATTTTTTAAAATTTTTTGCAGCCCTTCTAAAGAAAATGTTTTCTATTATGTATTCCAAATAACTGTAAATAAGCCAAGTCTAATTGATGCTGTCTAATAAGCTCCCTGACTAATCTAGTCCCTTTAAATGTTATGTTCTAATTTTAATATGTACATTTTTACTTCACAAACATTGTTTAAATCATACAGAAAGAAATACCGGTGAGGATCATCTACAGATAGGCAATAAATGTGACGATACAGAAATACAGCAAATTAGCTGAAAAAAAAATGCACTTTCAAAATAACAAGCATCCTTGTTTTTGACAGGTGTAGAATTGTACCTGCTGAAAATCTATTTCAGTTTTGAAAGTTTGCAGAAAAAATACTTCTTATACTTGTTTACATTTTAATATGTAATTTGCCTGTTAGCTCCCTGAGTTTTTGTTTCAATGACGAGATGAAGACAGCAGCAAAGAGAGTTTTTGTTTTCACAAGAGACTGTTGATTGGAGATATCCTGGAATTGTAAAATAAACAGCGATGATCCCTTGGTTTTCTGCTTGCAATGGTTTTGCTTAAGGTCTCAAAATTTGTTAAAATCTCTAACCTAAGCTTTTTCTCATTGCTCTACTATTCTGCATGTTGGAATTGTTGTTTCTTTGTGTCTGCAGACATCTTCTGGAGTAGACCTTTTGATATCATGCATAGATTATTTAAGATACTGTATACCGTATCTTTGTAGTTTTCTTACATTGCTAACTCCACAAATTCTCTCACAAGGTGGTGATACCATCACACATTTCTAGAAATGATCACATATCAAAGTTACTTACTGTATTTGTTCTCGTTATGAACTCCTGCTATCTTCCCGTTTGGTAGGACTTGGATGTGGAAACCAATCCCCACATTACAGTAGAGCTTCCTCAGTCTCTTTATACCTAGCAGATACTCTTCATCTCGTGCTTCTCGTTTCTTCCAAAAGTTGCTGCTGGTCTGCACCAGTTTGTGGGAAGTTGGCCTGGAGCTGGCAAAGGAGCTCGAGAGGAGGACTCCGTAGAGGACTACGGGAAGCGTAAACCTCCAATGCGCCATCATCTGGTTCTGACAGTCATAGAGGTGGACCTAATTCATCTAACTGACAGCTGTTTGTGACCACAGAAAACCCTCAGCTACCTTACATGCTGTCCACAGAGCAGCAGAAGACATACTCAAACATGTCTGAATATGTTGTCCAACAGGAGCCGAGTTCTTAAGGGACTCATCAGGTGTTTCCTCATCTTCCCGGCTTTTCAGGTGAATCCAGAGGAAGAACTTCAGACTTATAAGTGTTTCATGTGACATCATTCACCACCTGCCGTGTTTCTCTATGAGTCACCTGTGCAGTAAAAGCATGTAGAAAATGTATAGTGACAGAAAACAAGAGGCAGACGTAAGCATACGAAAGCAGTAAATAGGTTAATGTGAAGGTGGGACTGGATTAGGGTGCCCCTCAGCGAGTAGAGAAGGTGAAGCTGACGTCATTCAGAAGTTGGTTAACGCGTCCTCTGAACCAGTCTTTTTTTGTGAAACAGCAGAGTAGAAATAATCTAAACACATCTCTGGTCCTCACAAAGAAGGATTTCACAGTGACAACTGTAGAGTTTATGCAGGTATATATTTAGATCGATAGTAGATCAATGTTTAAATCCATCTACATACTTCATTAATTACCTCCTGGGATTTAACTGGAAGGTATTTCTTGGAGATCTTTCTCTAAAGGAATGGGGTAACAGTGGTAATGCCCGTGTCTCAGGAGGTTATTAGTTTACAGGTTCTTGTAACACAACTTTAATTAGGTTATTCACAGCCTTGCAGGCTAGCTTCCTCTCTGAGAAAAGACACAGATATTATTATTAGAGCTGTTAGTTGTGATGATAACTTCTTGCATCGGCTTGCTCTGATGCTCGTGGACAGCATCCAGATGATCCAAACCGAAAACACTCTGAGCATTAATGTGATTCATACCAAGAAATGTCTTTTCCGTCTGCACGCTGTACATAATACTGATGGCATCTGGCGTGTGGTGCGTCATTGTGAGGGTTTCACAGAAGGCCAGAGAGGTGATCGGAGAATGTAAAGCCAGTTTCCCACTGAGAAAGAAGAGCTAAACAAAACACAACACATGCACTCTGTGATTCATGGGTTGAAAGCAACAGTTTGTGTGCATGCGTCTTGTGTGTGTATGAGAACTGTAACTACTTTTAGACATTGTGTGCTGGTTTGTGACAAGACATGACTGTCTTGAAACCTCTCCTTAAAGCAGTTGTCTGTTAAAAAAGTGGGTGTAGGTTAAGAGTTCTTAGTTGTCCCAACTGTAGTTAAAATACAGGGAGCCAAAAAAGAAACTAAATGTTTTGGCACACTTATCATTTACGGGTATCATATATGCACATGATACTTCATATATGCCAAAACAAAATGCTGAATACTAAGAGCAAGGGTGGCAAGGGTGGTCTACTCACTGGTCTGAACAAAAAGGCTTTAAAACAGCTGCAGTTTATTCAAAATGCTGCTGCTCGAGTCTTAACAAGAGCTAGAGAATATGATCACATTAGTCCTGTGCTAAAGTCTCTGCACTGGCTTCCTGTGGCTCAGAGAATAGACTTTAAAGCTGCTCTGATTGTGTTTAAGTCTCTTCATGGTCTAGCACCAAAGTACATCTGTGATATGTTAGTACCTTATGAACCATCTAGAACTCTGAGGACCTCCGGGACCGGCCTCCTGCTGGTGCCTAGAGTCAGGACTAAATATGGAGAAGCTGCATTTCAATTTTATGCTGCTAAAGTCTGGAACAAACTTCTTGAGGCCGTGAGACAGGCCTCTACTGTGGCGATGTTCAAATCTAGTCGGTTCTGTTTAACTGTGCTTTTGATTAACTACTTTTTTTTATCTGTTTTAATTATTTTACCTTTTTTTAAACATCTTGATCCAATGTTTTGTGATTTTAATGCATTTTTTCCTATCTTGTGAAGCACTTTGAATTACGTTTTGTATGATTTGTGCTATACAAATAAACTTGGCTTGCCTTGGCTAAAAACTCAGAAGCAGGTTCCTACGTCTTTTAGCATGCTACATTGCTGGACAAAAGTGCTCTAAAATGTTTAATGTGAGAATGGTGAAATCTTTACAAACTCCGGCTGTAAGTATAGAAAGTATACAATGTAGAAAGTGTTTAGAGAAGTGTATATTTAGAATCTAGAGCACTTGTGCATCAGTTATGTACAACTCCGCTCATAAGTGCTTGCAGATGAGAGGCGTATATTAAGAAGTACGGACAGGTAAAAATCAGGAATGATGTTGTTTACGGGAGATAAAAGATGACAATATACAGTCCAATTAGAAACAAAATCATTTTATTGTTCTCCTGCATGGTAATGCATTGTTATTTATGCATTACCATGCTAAGCTTTATGGCGCTTCTTGACTCATGTGTCAATTGAAGTGACACCCCATCCCTCTAATTATTTGGGTTTCAAATGACAAATGAGACAATTGAGTTTCCAAATTTATCAATCTCAATGGTATGCCAGTCAAATTTATCAACACAAACTCTGTACTCCATGTCTTTAAGAATCCTGCTGCAAAATTTGACTGAAGAGGAAGCTCTAAACCGTTCCCAAAAAGTTAGGACTATGGACTTGTAGACAGTATCTTTGTAAACTGAAGTCTTAGAGATTCTTTCACTGAAGAGTCTGGAGTCAGATTCAGAAAAACAACCCAACACCATAATCCCACCTCTCCCATGCTTTATGCTGGGTACATTAGAGCAAGATGAGTTTCATTCCTCTTGCAACTATGAAACCCTGTCTAAACGTTCAGTCATCGTTGGAGATGTGCAGTTCATCTGTCCAGAAACGGAATCCACTGCTCTACGCAATTCAGTCTGTGAAATTCTTGAAGTTGCATCTTGAATTGAACAATATTATGTCATATTAAAGCAAATTAATTACTTTTGCATTAAAAAGAAAATAGAAAAACTATTTTATGTGTTTGATTGCATCCATGGTGATGCATGAGGATCCAGGAATCCGCTTCACCCAGTGTGCATGTGGATAGAACACTCACCAAGTTGGTGCTTCAGAAAATAAACAGAGAAGAAGAAAACAGTCGGGTTCTGTCTTGACGCATGTAGCTCACCATGGAGGTTATAAATCTCCGCCTTTCCTCACAATCCAGACCACAAACAATCCTGCATTTCTGGACCCGTCAGAGGCCGGCGGCCCTGCTAGTGTGGACCGCAGCCGCACAGTCGGGATCTAATGTGTTCATCCCAGTAAACACCTACAAGCTAAATGAGTCACTCTGACTTCTTTGCTGGTGGTTGTCAACCTGTTGCAAAACTTAGTGTTCATGATGCCAGAACAGGAAGTCCCGCGGAGAAGGATAAGCCAGAATGGATGAGAAACCAGTACACAGACCTGATGATGCTGATGCTTGAAAAAGATTCGTAAAGTGAGTTCTATGTAGTGGTCTGAGTGGACAAACACACACAAGCCCAATCCTGCTATTCAATTTATATGGTTGTTCTGGTGAGGAAAAAAACAGAACAGATCATCAAATTTTTTCCATTGAATTAGAAAAATGAATAATAACAACATATCTGTTCAGAATTTTAAAAAAAGCTCATCTGGTGCAGTGGTGGAACGTAACGAAGTAAATGTACTTCGTTACTGTACTTAAGTAAAAGAAATTGTGTATCTGTACTTTACTTAAGTAAAATTTGAGATCTGTACTTTTTACTTTTACTTCACTACATTTTGGAGCAAATATCTGTACTTCTACTCCGCTACTTTTTAAAAGTGTGTTTTGCATTTTTTGTTCATTTTCTGTCAGGAATTTGAAAAATATACAGTTTTTTTAGCGCATCTCGAAACCGCATCGCCAAAATCAATCTGTAGAGGGAGCAGTTGATCGCCTGCGGTCTCCAAGAAGGTGAAAAAGTAATGAATCGAGGACCAATCAGAATCGTGAGTAAACATTTTCCGCAATCATTCACCGCCAAAAAATTAAAATCAAATATTGCACAAATTGAAAAAAAGATCGTTGTTCATTGTGTTTACTTTAAAAACAAAAACTTGAGCCATCATTACACAGAGCAGGGGCAGATCCAGGATTTTCTAAAGGGATCCGCCCCCCTGTTCCTGGGTCCCCAGAACATTTTGAAAAATAAGAGTGATTTTCCTGCATTGTGGTGGTCTATTTGCTGGCCCTGCAAGGGGATAGCTTCTTTCTTCTTATTTTTGACTTTCTTCTTCTGGTTACTTTCTTACTCTCATGACACCAGAATCTGGTGTCACTAGAGCAAAGGGCTCCTTAACTCCTCTTAAATTTACACAGTGTGTGAACCTTCCAGAAGGTACTACTGTTGTACTAGAATTATTAAATACAGAAATAGACAAGTATTAGCCTCTTAAATTTCTTAAATTATTTAAATATTTTCAGAAATTACGTATTTGTATCAAGACGCTACTTCTCAAGAAGTCCTATCTTCCGAATATGAACCAAACAGGATGATTTGCCATCAACTGAATTCATAAGAATGTTAATTGGGGACATCATCTATAGATGAGCTACCACTTTAAAATATGAACATTCACTTGTATTTAGCAGCGTCAATGATGGTTTGACCAACTGGCTTAAAACATGACCACACATTGATGGTAAAATTTGGCTGTATGCTTTCTGTGGATGATAATCTCAGATGTCTCCACACAAACTGTCTTCGTCACTGGCTTTTAGTCTGAAGAGGCTTGATGATTGTGAAGATGACAGCTGCACCACAAGAAGAGTCACATAGGAAGTACATCCATCACTCGCACATGTCAGCTTTTCCATTTCAAGCTATGATTGCAGCTCGTGGAGCTCTGCAAACCTGTCTCATTTTCAACCCAACACTGCAGCTCAGAACTAAACGGAGGGAATAGACTTAGATCTTCTAGTCTGTCAGAAAACATGATTCAGGCTTCCAATCCTGTGTGTGTTGGGATCTCCAAAGAAAAAGAGAATCATTTGTTCTTTGGCACGATTAAGTCAAAAGGGAAGAAATTCAGAGTGGAATTTTTCCACAAGTGTGAAGTTCTCAAAATAATTTAAACTCCATTTAAAGTACTCCTGCATTGATGGGTGACAGTGTACAGGCTTCTTGAATTGACTGGGGTGGTGTGATATTGAGGATATAGATTAAAGAGAAAGGAAATTACTAAATGAAACATGATTAGAAGAGTTGCTTGCAAGAACAAGTGAGGAGGAGGAATCCAGATTAATTTAATTTTCTTAGTTTTATTGATTAGTTTGATAAAGAATTCATACTAGAATGCGGCTGCATGATGGTGCAATGGTTAGCACGGTGGCCTCACAGCGAGAAGTTCAGGGTTTGCGTCCTGGAGTGAGGAACGAGGCTTAAAACACTGTCCTTTCTATGTGGAGTTTGCATGTTCTCCCCATCTTTGCACTCCGGTTTCCCCCATCCTCCATAAACATGCATGTTGGCTTGATTAGCCGCAGTGAAATTGCCTCTAGGGATGAGTGTGAGTGTGTGGCTGGTTGTATGTTAGCGTGGTCCTGCAACAGACTGGCAACCTATTCGGGGTGTACCCTGTCTCTTGCCTGAAATAAGTCAGGATAGACTCCAGCAAACCCTGCAACCCCATCAGGCATAAGCAGTTCAGAAGACGAAGACTCATACTGGACTACAATCAGTGGTGGATGAAGTATTCACTTTTTGTTATTAAGTAAAAGTACAGATAATTAGGCAAAAAAAAAAAAACACTTAAGTAAAAGTACCAATAAAAAAAACCTACTTAAGTAAAAGTACAAAAGTAATTGGTGTGAATTTTATTTTTTAAGTAAAAAGTAAAAGTATTCGACCATAATTCAAATGTTATTTTTTGTGCTGTAGGGTCACAAATAGTAAATACTCTGCAGGAGCGTGACCCCTCCCCCCCTCTCCCGCCTCTTTTGGTCCGCAAAAAAAAGAAGAAAGGAAAGGGGACAAGTCAGGCTATCCCCTTGCAGGGCCACCAAAATGCAGGAAAATGACTCTTACTTTTTAAAATGTTCTGGGGGGGAGGGGAGGCCCCCAGTCACTCTATATTGGCTTTGTCAATGACCTCACGTCCCCGCCCCACCCCCACCCCATCTTCAGAAAATCCTAGAACCTCCCCTGCTCTTGGCGCTGAATGAATGCGAAAAATGTTTACTCTCGACTCTGATTGAGCCTCGATTCATAACTTCTTCTCCCGATCAACTGCTCCTTTTGATTTTGGCGATGCGGCTTCAAGATGCGCTAAAAAAAACTTTATATTTTTTAAATTCCTGTACGAAAAATGTAAAACACACTTTTAAAAAGTAGCGAAGTAAAAGTATAGATATTTGCTCTGAAAATGTAGTGAAGTAAAAGTAAAAGTACGGATCTCAAATTTTACTTAAGTAAAGTACAGATACACAATTTTTTTACTTAAGTACAGTAACGAAGTACAATTACTTTGTTACGTTCCACCACTGACTACAATACAATGTGACCTGAAATTTTTTTTTTTTTTTTGGAGAACTCACATGTAGTACTGCTACTTTGAGGTGAGATAAGGAAGGACATATGACACCTTTAAAAGTAGAATTCACCTTTTAAAAATGTATTTCATTCTATCAAACACTTTATAATATCTAACTAGATATTCTAATATTGTATTATTATGGAAGACAGGACTTGATTGCTTTTTAATAGATTTAATAGCCTTTGTAATAGATTCTATTACAAGAAAAGTTCTGGATGGTTTTAAAAACATAGAAAATTTTTCGTTCCATTCCGTCATCTTCTGCTTGTTCCGGGGTCGGGTCGTGGGTGCAACAGCCTCAAACGGGCAGCCCAGGCCTCTCTCACCCCGGCTGCATCCTCCAGCTCACCCAGAAGGATCCCAAGTCATTCCCCGGCCAGCTGTGAGACATAGTCTCTCCAGCGGGTCCGGGGTCTGCCCCTTGGTCTCCTCCCGGTGTAACATGCCCGAAACACCTTGCCCGCGAGGCGCTCGGGGGGCATCCTGACCAGATGCCCGAACCACCCCATCTGGAGGATGAGCGGCTCGACACCGAGCTCGTCCCAGATGGCAGAGCTCCTCACCCGATCTCTGAGTGAGAGCCCAGCCACCCTGCGGAGGAAGCTCATTTCGGCCGCTTGTACCCGCGATCTCATTCTTTCGGTCACCACCCACAGCTGGTGACCATAGGTGAGGGTAGGAACATAGATCGACTTGTAAATCGAGAGCTTTGCTTTTCGGCTCAGCTGTCTCTTTACCACGACGGACCGATGCAGCGTCCTAGTTATTGCTGATGCCGCACCGATCCGCCTGTTGATCTCTCGCTCCATCTTTCCCCCACTCGTGAACAAGACCCAGAGATACTTAAACTCCTCCAATTGGGGGCAGGACCCTGTCCCTGACCCGCAGGGTCATTCCACCCTTTTCCAGGCGAGGACCATGGTCTCGCATTTGGAGGCGCTAATTCCCATCCCGGCCGCTTCACACTCGAAAATTAGAAAATTTTTCCTAGAAAATTTTTATTTGATTATTTTAAAGTGGATTATTTTGTTATTAGTTTTTATCGATTTTATTGTATATACCTATTTTTTTTAAAGGAAACTAAGAAGGTCATTTTTTTTTGTACTTTGAAGCTTTCTGTGCAGAACCATCTCTGAACACATGAGAGCGCTGTCTCACTGTGCTTTAAAAACTGAATAAACTCTGCAGCAGGAGGGAAGAGAACTCATCACCTCCATCACACATCTCCCAGGTTTTCAATCATGTCCTAAATCCTTCTTCTCCTCCTCTTTCCTTGTTCTTCCCCCTGGGATTATTTTCAGGACTTTATTATCAGCCAGTCCCACCCAGGACATCACCACGGCCTGTTCTTTGCCCTCAGCCATAGATGGAGGAATGCATATGGGATGTAAATAATGAGAACCTTTCTCTTTCACTGATATGATTTCATGCCAGAAGAGGAGGGAGGAGAAGGGGAGGTGATGTTTGGGATGAATGGATGTTTAAATGTCAGAACTTAGACAGAAACGTGTCAGTCATGGAGAGATGAAGCGAGTTGATGAACGCTTTGCTGAATGTCACAGCTCCTATAAGTATTAACCATGGGCAACTACGTCTTGTCCCATGTCCTCCCTCTTTTTAATGCTCCATCCATCATCGCTGTTCCTCCTCTTCCTGTCTGATTGATGAGTGCAGTCTTGTTGTGATTGTAACAACAGACCAGAACTACCCTCGGCTACAGGAGAGTCCTGATCAGGCTGCATTCAGGAGAATAAATAATATCATAGATGTGGGGAAATTAATCTATTGTGGCGATATTTTCTCAAATAATTAAAAGTTAGTGGTAGAGTCAGGCTCAATATTATTCATCAATTTACCAATTGTTACTTCTTTTTTTCTTAACAGATTTAAAATAATTTTTAATTGAAAAATTTCAATGTTTTAACTGGGAATGTCACAGTCTTCCTCTAAGACTTCGAAGACATCCCTGGCGGCATTAGCCTGGTGGTAGAGATACCGTCTTTCGACCGAGAGAACCTGGTTTGAAACCCTCTGGGCCAAAGCTATCCCTCAGACTACAGGGGTGAAAACTGAAAGGCCAAATTAAAAAAAAAAAAAAAAAAATTGGACAATGCTGAGAAGGGTTTCCATGGGAATATATTTATCAACTTTTATTTACATTTGAACAAAAATGTGCACGTTTGTGTGTGTGGCCCTGTAACAGACTGGCAACCTGTTCAGGGTGTATCCTGCCTCTTGCCAGAAATAAGCCAAGATAGGCTCTGGCACTCCATGTGACCCCATTAGGGATCAGCAGTTCAGAAAATGAAACAGAAGAAAAAGTTGCATTTCCAAATGGATTCCTATCAGCACTATTTTAAAAAACATTTATTTTAGATTTACAAGTCCATCGACATTCCTACTCTCATCTATGGTCACCAGCTGTGGGTGGTGACCGAAAGAATGAGATCGTGGGTACAAGCGGCCGAAATAAGCCTCCTCCGCAGGGTGGCTGGGCTCTGTCTGGGTGAGGAGCTCTGTCATCCGGGACGAGCTCGGTGTCGATCCACTCTTCCTCCGGGTCGAGAGAAGTCCAATGGGGTGGTTTGGGCATCTGGTCAGGATGCCCCACGAGCGCCTCGCTGGTGAGGTGTTTCGGTCACGTCCCACCGGGAGGGGAGCAAGAGGCGGACCCTGGACCCGCTGGATAGACTATGTCTCACAGCTGGCTGGGGAAAGACTCAGGATCCTTCCGGGTAAGCTGGAGGATGCAGCTAGGGTAAGAGAAGCCTGAGCTTCCCGTCTGAGGCTGTTGCCCCAACGACCCGACCCTGGATTAGCGGAAGACGACGGAACGGAATGGAACTTTTTTTGGATAATTAGAAGGGACAAAAGCTTCCTATTTATGATGTTTGATATTCAGTTCTTAATGTTTTACACCTGCTTTGTATCTCAATATTAAACTAAATCCTGATAAAACCTTCATAATTCTGCTTGGGTTGCTGCTTGTATTAATTGTCCCATTTGTTTGTGGTGAGCATTGTTACTTCCAACATGCGGACATACTCGGAATCAAGTGGGTTTAAGTCTTACAAAGATCTTTAGAAGATTTAAGAGATATTCTGTTTCCAAAATGCTTTTTGCACACCTTCGAATTAAACATGATTAATTTAGTAACGTGTTCAGAGTGACTGATGCATTGTTAAGCTACAGCCTCAAGCTAACAATCTAATATTCAGCTCTGTTGTTATCTCTCCTGTTAATGCTCTTTTATATGATAGGATGATCCAAATGTTTAATGTATGTGACCGAATATACCTTTTACAGCTTTACAAAAAATTAAAAGACAAAATAAACAGTCAAAATGAGGTGTGGGAGGCAGAGCATCCTGGTGTGTGGCTTTGTGGGAGGATTTTAGATGACTAACAATAGCAAGATTAGGAAGAGAGTTTATTTTCCATAATAAGCTTGTTTTGGGTTTAGGCAAGGACACTTTTACATGCCTTCAGTCTGTCAAGGGTCAGCTTTTTAATTGCAATTCCCTTTGAGACAAGCAGACATCTTCTCCAAGTTGCTATACAGCATGGAGAAGATGTTTGCTTTTCTGCGGTCTAAGTTTGTAGACTCCAGTTACTTACCTTCAAGTCAGCCTCGTGTCTCTGGGTCTCCTCCTTCGACATGCTGTTTCAGAGACAGGTCAGGGTTAGAATGGGTGATCGTGTGTGTCAATGGAATAAACATTAGAATCTATTGAAATTTTTAAAGAGGACTTTGAGCCTGTTTTTACATCAAATTTTTCCTAGATAAAATATAATTAGTTAATAATACTTCAAATACATGCATTGCATCTAACTTTGACAGGTCATCCCTGGTGGTCTAGTGGTTAGGATTCGGCGCTCTCACCGCCGCGGCCCGGGTTTGATTCCTGGTCAGGGAATGCTTTTGGGGGATGCATTGGCTCAGTGATTGAGTATCTGTTCTTAAGCTGGTTTGGCACTAAGCAACCAAGGTGTCCCTGGAGCAGACACCCATCCTCCTGGTTACTCCCACTGTTGTTGCTGTTGTAACTACAGTTTAATAGAGCAAAATATTTTCCCCATTGTGGGACTAATAAAAGGTAATCTTCTTATGCAGATAAATTTATTTACAACGCGTGAGGATGAAGATATTGTCATTTTTTGCAAAATTATGAGACACTTTTACCCTAGAAACTCTCATTTTACATTTTCTATCACTGTGTTTGTTCGTCTTCTTGGTCCTGGTTGACATTTTTCTCGTTCTAAATAAATTCCATGATTATCTCCCAATAATCACAGACAGTAGTAATGTGACATCCTGGTTGATTTAAAGATATCGAGAACATTTTCAGACACTTTCTTTCACTTTATATTTTGTTCCCATGTTTTACTTTGGGATGTCTTTCTGTTTACTCGTTCCTTTGGGACTCAAAAGTCATCATTTTCATTGTTTTAAGGGTTTCACTGTAAACAAAGAATAAATGAATTGGGGCGACAGATCTTTGTCAGGTACTCCATAATGAGGTTTTTTGTCTAAACTTTCTATTCTGTAAACTTTGCAGCTGTGGTGGGAACGGATCACACCGAGGGCTGTTAGGAGTAAACACTGAATTACTGTGAAGAAATGGAAGACAATTCTGAAGACCTCTTTAAATTTGTTGTTGCAAACATGCCTCCTCTGACAATACGCTTCCCATGAGACCCCACTCCTCAGATAACTTTCGCTCTGAGTTCTCACTCAATCTTCAGTCAAGACAAACTTTACTGTTTTTAGTGTTTTTCTAACTAAATTGTTGTATCAGTTTTAAATGCGCCGCAGACAAACACAATTGACACCGTCTATTTTTAACTACATGTTTGTTGCTTTAGCTCAAACTGAAACAGGATTCAAGTAGTTTATATCCTACTTCCTGCTTCTTAGATGAACAGGGTTAGATCCCTGATTCTTAACTCGTGTTCTACTCATTAGTCAGTGCTGTTGTACGAATCACTCATCCATTCAAAAACAACGTTAAAGTGCTCTGATGAAGATGTTATTATGCATAAATATTCTAATCAGACAACACGAGAACAAAGTTGCTGCTTTTATCTTTGGATACAGCCATCTGAAAAAGCTAACTTAAAAATAGTCGAAAAGGCTTTTAAAGTTGTCTTCAATTCAATTCAATTCAATTTTATTTGTATAGCCCAAAATGACAGAATTTCCGTCTCAATGGGTTTCACATGAAAAAGAGGAATGTATTAACACAAATACACAGCAAGAAAAATAACTAACAAGTGCTAACTAAACAAGACTAGCACATTTATGCACTTAGACTCTCCTTCACGGTGAGGAAAAACTTCTAAAAAACCCATTAGTGGGGAAAAAATAAGAAACCTCGTGGGGATCCACATGAAAGAGAGATCCTTCCCCCGGGACGAGCAACCAATGTGTCAAAGATTATTGTTTAAATATTAGCTTATTCTAATCTACAGCTAGATATCTAAAGAAGTCAATAGATGTTCTTCATCCTGATGGAAACACAGAAGACTCCTCTGCCCGGAGATGTTCAGTACGGGGATGAGTAGATGGATTTCATCCTGATGGAGCGGGGATGATGAAGCATGGTGGTCTCCTCTGTGTGGCCACGCCCAGGACAGGAACGCAGAGTCCTGAATGGGGCTCTCTCCCACAGAGGAGGGAGAGAGGTGGACAACATGTGAATTGTATTGTACCAACTAGCAGTGTAATTCTAAATAAACAGACAATTGAGAACAATGAATGAGATAGAAAGCCAGGGGTTAGGGTAGGCGGTACAGACCCTGGTTAGAGTAGGGGGTAAGGGGAAAGGGCCAAGGCAGTCTGGCAGAGAATAGTAGATAGAATTAGAGGACAGAACCCCAATGTACCATACTTTCCCCAGCGTTTACTATCTAGCGCCAACTGGTAATTGTATTAGCAAAATGAAACTGTTTCTATATGGCCTGTTGATAAGCTTGTTCAAACACGCTTCTGGACAGCATATTTGACAATGGAGACATTTCTATTTCCATCCGAAAATTATTTTTAATCTTTAAAACTGAAAATGATTTCTGGATGGAAGTCGAAACATGTGGTGGAGTTTTAAGAATCGATAAAAACTTGTATGCCAATTTGTGCAGTTTTTCCGTTTCAGACTGCAGGAATGATCTTTATCAGAACAAAATCTTCTGGCCAACAGCACGGAGAGAAGAAAAAGCATATCAGGGGTTCACACTGCGTACTGGAAGCATATGGCTCTGAAACTGATCTTCTCGCCTCTTGCAACCACTAATCACAATCGCTGAGCTCTCAGTATATCTTTGCTTCAATAGTGCTGCAGGCATCCCCATCTCTGACAGACTTAGTGTGCCTGTGATGGAAGTGAGTGAACACACCCTAAAATATCCCAGCATGGCAGCAGCAACCCCATCATCTGCCAGGTGAGTTTAGATCTAAAAGCAAGCAGGATAAAAATGATAACTTCATAATAAACATGATATTCATTTAGCTTGTGCAAATAAGTCACTCCCTCAGGGATTTTGCAGTGTTGAAATTGTACATTTTCACACAAAATCAACCGAGACGGTGCTAATCTAGAACTTTGTTCAACCATCGCAAACTTCATTCAGATAGGCCAAACCCAACTGTTTAACGGCAAACTTTGCAGGAATAAATCTCATGTTGAGCAGAAAAAACTTCAAGTAAAAGTTTCATAACCATGGAAGCAGGAGTGAAACTATCGGATTGAAAATACAACGCAGTGATTGAATTCAAAATAACAACATGCAATCATTTATTAAGTCCAAAAAAGCTATAAAAACATACTTTAAACTATCATAAAAGTTTAGTCATGGATACAATAACTTTCAGTCAGTTTATAATTTCCTGACAGATTCCAATTTCTGGATGTTGTGGTTGATAGTTGATGACATTGAGAACACATCTTTTCAGATCCCATTTTTTTCCTTTTCATTTTTTAATTGTTTTTGTTTAGTAGGTGATGTAATGAAACCGCAATTTTGATCTATGAACAAACAAAAAAACACTGAGATTGCGGATATTCTGTGACCACAACCCACAAACCAAACCACAATAGACCGAAGTGAGCTTCTTCTGCTGAGTGGCTGTGCTCACGTCTGTCATGATCCCCTCACCTGCCGCCAGAGGGAGCCCTGGACCTTCCTTATCACACTGATTAGGGACACCTGAGATTGATTTTTGATGCCACACACCTGTAGACCCTGCTGCCTATTTAAGGGCCATCACCCCAGTCTTCCAGGTTGGGTCATTGTCATCCTTCCCAGCCAGGTCCTGACCACAAGTTTGAACTCTGTTATATCATTTGAATGTTTGGATCCTGAGTTAATCCTGTGCCCTTTGCCTTACAGTAGAGATGGTAAATCCAAAGCCCCATGAACCATTGAGCGATTTCAAATCAATTCTCAAAAATAGACCCAAAGATTCAAATCGTTCAAGCCCACAAAGAGCTCCATCTGCAGGCTGCGGGGTGTAAAGGAAAATCCAGTGGAAAAAAGAAAGATGAATTCTATGCTCCATGTCTCAAGTCCTTGTAAAAATGATGACTTGACAATGACAACAACTTCACAGATAGAGTGAGGAGCTCTGCCATCCTGGAGGAGTTCGGGATAGAGCCATTGCTCCTCTGGGTCGAGAGAAGACAGATGGGGTGGTACGGGCATCTAGTTCACTTTGCCGGTGAGGTGCTTTGGGCACGTCCCACATGAAGGGGACCCAGGAGCAGACCGCTCTCCAGCTCGAGGAACTATGTCTCACAGCAGGACAGAGAAAATCTCGGGATCTTCCTCGGTGAGCTGGAGGATGCAGCCAGGGTGAGAGAAGCTTGGGTTTCCAGTCTGAGGCTGTTGTCCCAACGACTTGGCTCCGGATAAGTGGAAGACAACAGAATGGAGGGATTTGTTGAAAAAATTGCAATTACTTTCAAAGTTGAGAGTGATTCAAATTCAGAAAAAACTGATCATAAATTAGTCTGAAAGGGTTTTGTACTATTAAGTAGCTAAAGATCGACATGCAGTTCCTCAAGGCATAATGCTGGCTGTCTCAGCATCTTTCTTTCTTGTTTTTGTTCAAGTGGAGGCAAAAAAAAAACCCCTTACCATATCTTTTCTCCACTAAGCTCTCCATACATTTCTTTCTCTCCTCCATCCCCATCTCTTTTTCCAAACTAGATGTTATTAATCATCTGTCTTGTCTTGATTACCTTGCAGTGCCCTCTCCCTCTCTGTCTGGCTCCCCTGAGTGCTGTGGCGCCACCAAATTGAGATGACAAACACCCACGCACCGGCCTGCAACTACAATCACCATCACAGTTCATCTGATTTGTGTTTTTCCTTCATGTAAATGAGCAAACAGAGCAACTGGAATGCTTTTATTAGTGTGCTGAGTTGTCATGATGGCCGCATAATGCTGCTAATGGCTTTTAGAAAAAGGACTGCCCTGCATGAGGATGATGTAACCGTACTGGCATTCTGAGGTACCTTAGAAAAGAGATGTTATCCTTTCTAACAAAAAATGATCAGTCTTTTAAGTTGGTTTCTATTCATAATGTTTTTAGATAATTTACTCATGCATAAGTAATTTTTCATTATAAATAATTTTTCCTTATGAACCTTCTTCTTTCGGCATTTCGCTTTAGGGGTCGCCACAGCAAGTCAGTTTCTTCCATCTAATCCTATCTGCTGTATCCTCTTTGGTCACACCAACTATCTTCATGTCTTCCTTCACTGTATCCAGGAACCTCCTCTTTGGCCTTCCTCTAGTCCTCTTTCCTGGTGGTTCCAAATCCAGCATCCTTCTTCCTATGTACTCTCTCTCTCTCCTCTGTACGTGCCCAAACCATCTCAGTCTTGCCTCTCGAACTTTATCCCCAAAACCTCTAACATGTGCTGTTCCCCTGATGTACTCATTTCTAATCCTGTCCATCCTGGTCACTCCCAGAGAGATCCTCAGCATCTTCATCTCTGCTACCTCCATCTCTGCTTCCTGTCTTTTCCTCAGTGCCACTGTCTCTAGACCAAACAGCATGGCCGGTCTCACCACGGTTTTGTACACTTTCCCTTTCATTCTAGCTGAAACTCTTCTGTCGCACATCACACCTGATACTTTCCTCCACCCGCTCCAGCCTACCTGAACACGCTTCTTCACCTCTTTTCCACACTCTCCATTGCTCTGGACTGTTGATCCTAGATACCTAAAATATTCCACCTTCTTTATCTCTTCTCCCTGTAACCTCACTTTTCCATTTGGATCCTTCTCATTCACACACATGTACTCTGTTTTACTCTGACTAATCTTCATTCCTCTTCGTTCTAGTGCAAACCTTCACCTCTACAGCTTTTCCTCCACCTCTCACTACAGATCACAATGTCATCTGCACCTCCTCCTTCTTAATTACGATTGAGAAAATCCAAAATAATAATTGCATTTTTGGGTTGCCAAGTATTAGAATATTTTTTATAACGACTAGAATTGAATTACATCATAAAATATTTTTTTAAAGCTTGAGCCAATAATCTGTACTGTGAGAATGAAACCCTAGTGGTTCACAGTAGCATTTCTTAAGGCAATATGAACATTTTATGACATACTCAAAGGTTGTGCTTGTCCTACTCAAGTTCACATCGTTTGAAACATGAAAAAGTAAAAATGAGCGTCAGAAAGAATTTGCAAAGAAACATTACCTGGAACATTTGAAACAGCACATCTCCTTCTCAAGTTTGTCTGATTATGGTTGCTGTTATCTATGAGGGGGTTGAGGTTTGTGGGGCTGCTGCATGACTTCAAACAGAAAACTAAAATTCACGCTTGTGTAAAAACAAAAGAAACTACACACATACACACAAGCAGCATCTTCTGAAGTGAAGTAGATGGGCTTAATTTTTAAAAGATGAATGAAAAGAAGCCAGCGTTGAGTTTGCTGAGGCATATTTTAACAAGCTCGCAGTGGAGCATCCTCGGGCCAGATGGAGCTAAACCAGGACCTTTTGTTACATTGCATCAGCCTCATGTTCACAGAGAAAACAGGGGAAAAAATGAAGCTTTCAATGAAAATAGCTGCTGAACTGCACAGAAAAGTGAAGGAGCATCGGCTGGGCATGGAAATGCTTTGTACCATCTGGGAAAGGCGGCCTTTGATCAGTTCAAGGATGATTATTATCATCCTGGTACCGCTATCCATGCTGGGATAACAGATGATAGGAAAACATTGGCCCGGTCTAGAGTGGCCAGCCATAAATTCTCATCCAGCTTTTGTGAACTCAGTCTAAGCAGCTAGGAAATGAGAGTGTCTGAAGAAGAACACCACAAACATAAAGAACAAAATAAAATTCTTCAAACTAATGCTCCGTCTTCAATTATTACCTATCCTATACAGGAATCTGTATCGATTTATGTAATCATTAATTATTGAGTATTTGGTTTAATGCAGTTCTAGAACTATTTGAGTTCAGAAAAATGTTTTTAGTGTAGTTTTAGTTAATTTTGTGAACTAAAGTTGTTTTTTTTTTTTTTTTACTGTGATTGCAACAAAATCTTTCTTTTTCTTCTGTCCCTGTTTGTGACTGAAAATCAACTTATTTTTGTCTTTGCCCTTCAATTCCCAGCTTTCATCAATAAGAAAATATTAATGAAACAGCCCTTCTCTGCTGACTCATGGTGATGTTGGATGTGCCCATGTGGACTTATCCTCCACATATTGTCCATTTGTTACCATCTGATGGTATCTTTCAAAGGTTAATGAATGAAAAGTAGAGGAGGGCAAAAAAAAGGACCTGGATGAGTTGAAAATGAACTTGAAGAGACAGTGAGCAGATGAATGAAGGTATAATGAAGAGCAAATGAAAGAGAGAGAATAAAAAAAAACATCAAGTATCTCCACAAGGAAATTTTCTTTCACTAGAAAAAGAGATTGATCCATTTTAATTTTCCAAACAAACCTACAAAAACTGAGTGGACAGTGATGATCCCATGAGTTTAAATTGCATTTAGATCAGATTCTGGTGCAAAATTGTGTCTAGCAAGGTATGTTGCAATGCTAATGTTAGCATTCATGCTAATTTGTGATAATTTGACACATCTAGACTGATTTAGTAAATCCTCTGGTTTAGTGTTATAAACCAGCTTAAAATGGAAAGACCAGGCATCAAGAATAAGCTTTTCTAAATTTGGATTTTTATGTCTAAAATACTGACATTTCTGTGTCAGTAGTTCTATCTTATCTGCAGGTTTGTAAAACATGTCATGCTAGTTCTTTGTTGCTGATCCGAGCTCTATACGAACGGTCTGAACTCAGCAGCAGAGCAAAAGGAAAAAAGAGTTTCTCCTTCAGTTGAAGGTGCACATCACTTAATACCGTCATGTTTGAATGCAGCATTTACCAGGCACAGCTCAGCAAGTTCAGCTGCAGGGTAGCAGCTCCATTATGGTCATTTATCCCTGAGAATCTTTCCAGCTGACAGCAGTCTATCCAATTACCCCGCTTTCAAGTGAGGGGTCACCCTTTCATAGGACTGCTTGTAATATTCATCATCTCTTCTCCGTGGGAAGTCTGAAATTGAGCTGATTATGCATTTCTATGAAGATTTTGACTGTGTTCAGAAACTCCTTCATTGGACCAGTGAGGAACCCATCAGTAAGAAACCCATCATTGGCTTTGAGGACAACTTGTACCAAATTACTAGTTGTAAGCTATTGACTGTTATAATTGACTAGTTGCCGAAGTAAAACTGAATTGAGCAGTGGCACCAGCCTGGCTAAGAAGATGTCACGATGAAGGAAGTCTGGGCTTCCCTGCAAAGTTTGGTATCTTCACAAACCGTCCCCAAACAAGCGGAAGAAGAGTGAATGTTTTTTTTTTCTTAGAATGAAAGCCTGTCTCATTGGGAACATAACATCTTGATACTATTAAGTACATCTACCCCAGGGGATTATCTGGTGTAAAACATTGGTCACAGACACAGATTTATAGCATTCAGACTTTTTGTTCAGCCAAAACTCTGATGGGGTATTTCCATATAAATTTTGTAAGGGGGTGTTTCTACAAGGCAACAATGTTTGGTAAAACAGTTCTCAGCGTAATATTTGCTGACAGGCCATGTAGTAAATGGTTAAAGGTTTGATTTGATTTTCTTGATTCCAACTGAGACTAAAACGTTAACCCATTCATGTCTAATGAAACTTAGATGGGCTTTCACCTTTCGAGTGTGATGTAACCGAAACGCTGAGAAAAGGAAAGTTGATGCAACTCCTGCTTCAACAAGAAAATGATAACTTGCATCATCTTTTCCACATAGAGTCATTTTCTGTTATAAAACATTAAGAAACAGGTGAAAGAAATTAAACATTTCTGTTCTCTATTTTAGTTTAGTTAAGTTTTCCAAGAAGATGAGAGTAGAGAATGAAAAGATGGCCGTGGGTCCAGTGCACAGATTTATTACTCAGAGAGATAAATAAAAATGATTCATGTGCAGTCTACCACAAGTTGGAGGTTGGTATTATTGATTGATTGATTAATTGCTAAAGCCTTAAGGAAGCTGTGATTGAAGTTGTGAGCCATGAAGAGAATACAGCACCTTAACAGTTATGACAACAGTCATGACATCTAACGGCATGGACATTGGCATTTTGGAAGAAGTGTGGAAATGAACAAAAATAAACCCATTTGCCATGGTGGTAGATCAATATGTTAGTCTGTCAATCTGTTATGTAATAGAAATTTGGTCAAGGTGTTGTGATGTGGAAGGAGGATGACCCAAATGCAGGACATCAAACAAGATTTTATTTAACCAAGGATCAGCAAGGCTGTAAGCAAAGAAGCAGATGTCAAAAAGGGATCAACGTGGTTATCAAAGAGTTACTCTCAGTCCGAAAGGATATCCGTTGGGTTGGGAGTCAGCCAGGGCTGGAAAGCATGAATACCCGACGAGGAATGCTGGTGAGGCTGCCTTTACGTAAATAGGCAGCAGAGAGATTAGGTGCGGGCGGTCCAATCAGGTGCAGGTGGTCCAATCAGGTAGAATTGGGGGAAAGGTGAGATGGTCCCTGGCACCCTCTGGTGGTGGTTGAGGGAACCACATCACAAGGAGATCCGTGAAGATTGTTATTGGCGCTAACAAGTTCTGAAATCGGGTGGCATGGTGGTACAGTGCCCTCATAGCACAAAAGTCAGGGGTTCGTGTCCTGGGTGAGGAAGAGTCTTGGAACACTGACCTTTCTGTGGGGAGTTTGCATGTTCTCCTCGTGTTTGTGTGGGTTTTTTGAAAGTACTCCGGTTTCCTCCCACGCGCCAAAAAACCCCCCATGCATTTCAGGTCGATTAGCCACTATGAAATTGCCTCTTGAGTGTGCGTGGATGGTTGTCCCTGTGTGTGTGATGCCACGACTGACTGGCAACCTGTTTGGGGTGTACCCTAACTCTCACCTTGATTTAGCTGGGATAGGCTTCAGCACCCCGTATGACTCTAATTGGGATGGACGGCTCGGAAGATGAATGAATAAACGTAAATATTTGGAATCCAAAATGTTTTTTTTGTTAGACTCAAACTATGTGAATAAGTGTTGACATGACACAATAACACACAAGAATAACACACTCATCCTTTGCTTTATGTCACCAATTAACCATCTCCATGTAATATTTTAGCATGTGTCCTACTACTCCCAGCAAGCATCTGCTTCTGGAATTAATGTATTTTTTTTAAATGTGCCTCAAAGGAAAAAACACCTTAATTTATGTTGTGCTGTTTGTCATTTAAATTTAGTCTGAACTTCCATTATCAGAGATGAGATGCTGCCAGCTGACGGCAAAGATTTGGCTAACAAGGTCAGTGTTTGTTTCTACTACTAATCCACCTGTCATCATCTTTTCATTCACACTCACTGTTTCCAATTAGCATCTTGTCTTGTGTCAGATTACAAAAGCTGTTTTTAGACAGATAATTAGCAGTTTCTCAGCAGTTCAAGGCTTAAATTCCTGCTGAAGAAGTTCATGATTCATACATTCTGCCTTTAAAAAAAAAACATTTGCCATCCCCGTGGGTTGGCAAATGAAATTTGCTGTTCCCCTGATGTACTCATCACAGAATGTTATGATATAACATTTAGCATTAAATAATTGTTAGTGTTAGACCTGCTCTTTTATTTCCATGTCAAAGATATGTCTATTTTTCCTGAATCATTGCTCAAAGGTCATCTGAATACAAACAGAGTTGATCAATTTCTAATTAGAGTTAGTTCATTAAACCTCAGCCTTAATGAGACACAGGCTAACATGCTAATTGGAGTAAAATGCTAATTGAAGGTAAACTCATTTTCTCGTAGTGAACAAGCTTTGTGGGGCTCTGGAGAGGATGAAGAGTAAACTATCAAGCCTCTGATCATGCCATACCAATTCCAAAATACATGTAAATGACTTTTTCTCCAGTTTTGACCACTTACATTCAAAGTTTGGTCATGATGTAATTTCATCAGATGATCTTGTAACTATACTCTTAACTTTTTTATTCACTATTCCAGTTGTGTTTAAACATGTAGAACGTTACTGTTTTTTTTTTTTCATTGACTGAGTTATATAAATCTAAAGTTATTAAGGGTCAGAACAGAGGAGCAGTATCCTTGGTAACCAGAATTCATATCCTCTCATCTACACTTTTAAAGCGCCCTCATTCACTCAAAGGGACTCTTGAAGCCGAGGGCTTTTCGTTAACTGCGAGGCCACAGGGTGATGATAAAGCCACAAATGATTCTGATAAAACTTGCTGCCGTATTCTGTGTCAGGCAATGTTTTACAAGTCACCGTAATGTCACAGTCACAATAAAATAAACCTTAAAATGCCACAAAGGACATAAATGTGTAAATGAAAAAGGGGTAGAGTGTAAAAGAGCACTACTGGAAGAATGATGATGGGGAAGGAAGTGTGGTCAAGCGACTGGTCAGAGAAGGATGGATGGAGAAATGACTTGCTGTGTAGGAGGGAGGGGTGCATGGGCCACCACTAATAGAGTAGAGAACCGATGTGATCAATAGTTTGCACTTTAAATGATAAATAAGAACCCCTCTCCATTAAAAAAAGACTTATCATTAATCAATGAGACCAGTCAAACCAGTGCAACCTCAGCACTGAGGCACTTTTCATGGCTCCGATGTGTTTGAACATTCCAACACACCAAGGCGCACCTCTGCAGATGGGAAGAGAAAGTGCCTTGTATTTTCATAACATATTGCATACCTGATGTTAAAAGACATAAAATCTTTAGTTTAAATTTAATCATGTGTTGCCACCCACGACTTTTATTTAATCACAAGTTATTGTTGCATTAGGTGCGTGTGACTCTGTGGAACTTTTTTTTTTTTTTTTTTTTTTGCCGTACTTGAATAAAGTGTATTTGCACACCCACTACAGCAGAGGTCCCAAACCTTTCCTGCGCTATGGACCGGTGTAGTGTCTGATTGTAATGTCTTGTGTTTTGCACTTCCTGTTTTATTTTGAAAACGAACTTTCCTCTTGTTTCATGTTTGTTACTTCCTGCCTAGTGTTTTTCCCACAGCTGTGTATGTCTAATTGTCCCTCATTGTTTCCACCTGTGATCCCCTTCCTTCTGTGTTAAATAGTCCTTGTCTCCCCTTGTCCTGTGTCAGAGTGTTTTGGATTATGTTCATGATCTTCCTGTTGGATTAAACCTTTGTAAAGATCTCTGCATCTGAGTCCTACTTATTGTTGGTTCCTGACATTACACTCTGACCACCATGGACTCAGCAGAGAACAAGCAACTGGCTGCTGTTTTGCAAAACCTGGAAGCCCGCCTTGCGCAGCAGGAGGATTACCAGAAGAACCTGGCATCCCATATGGTCCAGATTTCCTCTCACGTCCAGAATCTTCCTTCAGGTCAGCTATGGAATCCCATTCCACCGGGTCTCTCCTCAGCAGCACTAGCTCATCCTCTCACCATGTCTACCAGGAATGTTGAGGATAAGATCGCTCCTCCTGTGAGCTACTCTGGAGAGCCGGGATCTTGCCAGGAGTTCTTAACAGCTTGTTCAATACATTTTGAACACTCTCCTCACGGCCTGGGATCTGACAGAGCCAAGATTGCCTTCATGATCTCCTACCTATCAGGAAGAGCTCGTTCTTGGGCCATGACGGAGTGGGCTCGCGATTCTCCACTCTGCTCATCACTTGCTGCTTTCAAAACCGCCCTGCAGAACACCTTTGATCCGGTGTCCACCAGCCGGGAGAAGGGTCGAGAAATCACCGGGATAAGACAAGGCAAGGAAACGGTTTGTGATTACGCCATTCGTTTCCGCACGTTGGCGGCGGAGAGCGGGTGGGGTCCCACTGCCTTCTATGATGCCTTCCTGAAGGGACTGGCTCGGCACATTCAGGAGCTGTTGGTGCCGCTGGATCTACCACCGGACCTGGATTCCCTCATCGCGCTCGCGATACGTACAGATAACCGGGGACGCCAGCTGTCTCGCCAACAGCATTATAGATCTACTGATGTGGGGTTGTCTCAAACCTCAGCTGAACGAGAAGTCCACCATTCTCAATTCAACCCACATCACCGTTCACCCACGGAGGATGAAACTGAACCCATGCAGGTGGGTCGGGCGCGACTGTCCACTGAGGAACGGAGATTGCGCCGGCGGGAAGGTCGGTGTTACTACTGTGGGGAGCGGAATCACCTTGTTTCCTCCTGTCCGATGAAGAAATCTACAACGGTGAGTCAGTTTTCCACTACTGCTCATTCCACACGGAGCTTCACGTCTGTAGAGATAACTCACCACGACAACACCATAGAACTACCAGCACTCATAGATTCTGGCGCTGATGAGAGTTTGATGTCTTGGGAGTTAGCTAACAGTTTGGGACTGTGTACAAAACTGCTAAGAAAACCCATCCAGGCCAGAGCTCTCGATGGGAAAGGACTGTTTAACATAACTCACGTCTCTGAACCTCTTCTGGTTTCCATTGAGAAACACAAAGAATTGATGAACTTTTACTTGTTCAGATGTCCGTCTAAGACGCTGATTCTGGGATACCCGTGGTTGTGCAAGCATAATCCCCAGATAGACTGGAATACAGGAATGGTTTTGAGATGGGGGCCAGATTGTGAGAAACAGCATAATTGCCTCACTAACCTGAAACAATGCATTACTGTTAGTAATCCAGTCTCTGCTCATCCCACTTCAGGTCCAAGAACCGCAGACCTGAGTACGGTGCCAGTCTGCTACCACCATCTGGGAGAAGTTTTTAGTAAGTCCAAAGCTCTAAGTCTTCCACCTCATCGCCCATATGACTGTTCTATAGATCTGGTTCCAGGTTCCACCATTCCAAAGGGGCGTCTTTTCTCAATCTCCGCTCCTGAACGAGACGCACTGAACGATTACATCGACACATCTCTCGCAGCGGGTCTTATACGTCCGTCCTCCTCTGCAGCAGGAGCGGGATTTTTCTTCGTGGGGAAAAAGGATGGATCTCTCAGACCCTGCGTTGATTACAGTGCTCTCAATAAAATTACAATAAAGAATCGATATCCCCTTCCTCTCATGTCATCTGTCTTTGACCAGCTCCAGCAGGCCAAGGTGTTTACCAAGCTTGACCTACGCAATGCATACCACCTGGTCAGGATTAGGGAAGGGGATGAGTGGAAAACCGGATTTGATACCCCTAGGGGTCACTATGAATATCTGGTCATGCCTTTTGGCCTCACGAACGCTCCTGCAGTGTTTCAAGCGATGATCAACGACGTCCTAAGAGACTTCTTGGATCACTTTGTTTATGTTTACCTGGATGACATTCTCATTTATTCCCCTGACTTGGAGTCTCACAAAATCCATGTCACTAAGGTCCTTCAGCGTCTCTTGGAAAATGACCTCTACGTCAAGGCTGAGAAAAGCGAGTTTCATGCCACGACAATCTCCTTCCTCGGCTTTATAGTGTCAGCCGGTAAGGTAGAGATGGATCCTGCCAAAGTGAGTGCTGTGATGGATTGGCCAACGCCTGTGAGCCGCAAGAAACTACAACGGTTTTTAGGCTTTGCTAACTTCTACAGACGGTTTATCAGAGGTTTCAGCACCGTGGCCGCTCCGCTCCATGCTCTCACGTCTCGTCAAGCGTTGTTCAGATGGACACCTGATGCTGAGACAGCATTTCAGACTCTTAAGCAACGCTTCTTTTCGGCTCCAGTGCTCACACTTCCAGATCCTCGCCGCCAATTTGTGGTTGAAGTGGATGCCTCTAACGAGGGGATTGGTGCGATCCTTTCCCAGCGTTCAGAAATCGACAGCAAAATCCACCCCTGTGCTTTCCTGTCTCGGCGACTGTCTAAGGCTGAACGTAACTATGATGTTGGCAACCGGGAGTTGCTGGCAGTTAAGGTGGCTCTGGAGGAGTGGCGGCATTGGCTGGAGGGAGCGGCCCATCCCTTCATTGTCTGGACGGACCATAAGAACCTTGAGTATATCCGCTATGCAAAGAGACTTAATTCTCGCCAGGCCAGGTGGATGTTATTTTTTAACCGCTTTTCTTTCTCTTTATCTTACAGGCCGGGGTCCAAGAACATCAAGCCTGATGCCCTGTCTCGTCTATACGACCCCGAGCCTGTTGCCAAGGAACCAGAGCCTATCCTTCCACGAACCTGTGTGGTTGGAGCGGTGACTTGGCAGATAGAGAATGAGGTCAAGCAGGCCAACAGTGGGACGCCTTTGCCTACTGGATGTCCGGACAATCGTCTATTTGTCCCTCCGGCGTTACGCTCAAGTGCCGGTCTTTGAGGGGGGGGGGGGGGGGGGTACTGTAATGTCTTGTGTTTTGCACTTCCTGTTTTATTTTGAAAACGAACTTTCCTCTTGTTTCATGTTTGTTACTTCCTGCCTAGTGTTTTTCCCACAGCTGTGTATGTCTAATTGTCCCTTATTGTTTCCACCTGAGATCCCCTTCCTTCTGTGTTAAATAGTCCTTGTCTTCCCTTGTCCTGTGTCAGAGTGTTTTGGATTATGTTCATGATCGGCCTGTTGGATTAAACCTTTGTAAAGATCTCTGCATCTGAGTCCTACTTATAGTTGGTTCCTGACACTGATAATATTTTCACGGACCGGTCTAAAGGTGGAGCAGAAAAACAAAATAAGACCAGCCTGAAAAAAATGATTTTTTAAAAATAAATAATAAACCTAAATCTTTTTTGTCTTCACGAGAAAATTTATTTGCTGCGTCTTTATAACATGGAAACATTCTCTCGGCTCGAACGCAATCTGGTTACGGTAAACATACCTTCATAATAAAGGACATCACAAAAACAGAGTGAATAAAAATACTAGTTAGTCTCTTCGCAGTAAGACTAGATTAATCAGAGTTCTGAGTTTGTTTTACTGGAACCAGACAGTCCCATTTTGACCTGAAACCTGAAGAGTGTTTCTAAAGTCCAGTCTGCTTCGTAACTCTGTATCCGGTCACTTTTCAAATAAAAACATCGTCATCAAGAAAACCTTTATAATAAAGGCTCAAACAATAAATCAAATGGAAATACTGGAAGTTATTTCTTCATTCTATGCGGCCGGGTGCCACACACCGGCCGCCGGTACCGTTCTGTGGCCCGGTGATTGGGGCCCACTGCACTACAGTAGTTGGCGCTTTTTGAGTTTCAAGTTAATTGATGCACTTTAAATCTTTTCTGTTACAGACTAAAAAAACAATGTTAATAAAACTGTTCTCTTTTACTTTAATGTTAATGAAGATACAATGTTATGCAGAAGTGTACTTATAACAATTTCATAGACAAATGATACTAATTACAGTCTTGGCGTGGGCGAGGGGGGGCGCAGAATATTTTCTTCTTCCGAGGGGGGGCAACAGAAAATAATTGAGAAGCACTGCATTAGCATCGCAGAAATCGGCTTTCTTCGAGACACATACTTCAGATTTTGGTCAAGAAGTATGCTGACTAGAAGTCAAAGAGAATGGACCAATCTGGCTTTTTCTCAGCTCATGGTGGTTTCAGTTTATTTAGCTGAATTTTTTTCCATCTGCCAGCCACAGCTCCATCAACCAAAGGACTGCTGGACAATAACCGGCACACCTGGAGTCACTACAATACAGTTATTGATTGGACCGTTGCTACAGCAACTGTGTCAATCAAATGAATCTCTTGACATGGCTGACATGAGGCCCCCAGGGTTACAGCAAATGTTGAGTGGCTTGACGTAATCTATGAGTCTAACCTGTCTCATGTTGGAGCAATTGATTGACATTGGGTCTCCCAGAAAGATGCTGAATAAAAGGGGAAACCTGTTACTGCACGTAGGAGGCTAAATAACTCAGTTTGTTGTTGTTCATTTCAGCCCAATGACGACGATTGTAGACTCATTAGGAAACACGTCTCGCTGACGTAAATTCATTTTGTGTACTGTATTCTTCTTCTTTTGGCATTTCCTTCAGGGGTCGCCACAGAAAGTCAGCTTCGTCCATCTAACCCTATCTGCTGCATCTTCTTCGGTCACGCCAACTATCTTCATGTCTGTCTACACTGTGTCCATGAACCTCCTCTTTGGTCTTCCTATAGGCCTCTTTCCTGGTGGATCCAAAATCACCATCCTTCTGCCGATGTACTCTCTCTGCACATGTCCAAACCATCTCAGTCTGGCCTCCCTGACTTTATCTCCAAAAACTCTAACACGTGCTGTTCCTCTGATATATTTATTTCTAATCCTATCCATCTTGGTCACTGCCAGAGAGATCCTCAGCATCTTCATCTCTGCTACCTCCATCTCTGTTTCCTGTCTTTTCCTCAGTGGCACTGTCTCTAGACCAAACAAGCATGGCCGGTCTCACCACTGTTTTGTACACTTTTCCTTTCACTTTAGCTGAAACTCTTCTATCATACATCACACCTGATACTTTTCCGTTTGAAAGTTAACCAGAAGTTCGCGGGTTCAATTCCCTCTAAGTTCACGTCTAGGGTCCTTGGAGAAGACACCCAATCCCCATTCTTCCCTATTGGTGCCATCGTGCCAGCCTGCTGCGGTGTAATGCAGCACATAAATTTTCCCGCTGAGGAATGAATAAAGTATACATTATGATTGAGAGACCAGTAACAGTTTATTCATAAGAAGATTTTCCAAATTATCCAGTTTATGCCATTGGTGGACCAATGGAACAAGCCGTGAGTAGTGACCTGAAAAATATAGAATGGTAGAAATCTGATACCAACTTAAAAAGTTTGAGGAGAAGGTGAATCAAACAATATAGTGAGAAAATCTCAACCTTCTTAAATTCTCCTTAAATATGAGGTGTACAGATAGGTATTTGTGAATATTGATATTAAAGAAACCTAGAGTTCCCAACCCCCCCAAAAAAGACTTAAATAAAAACAGTTTATTGTGTATTTCAGTGCAAAATTGTCTTTAAATTGCCACTCCAGCGCCACGACAGAATGGTGATTGGTTTATGGTGTAACATGCCTTAGAACTTGAGCCATCAGTTCTAAATCACTGCATAAACAAGCCAAGGGGTCTAAAAAAGCTCCACACTTTGGGTCTTTTTCAAAAGTTGCTTATTCATTCACTTCTTTCTTGTCCGACCATTTTTAGTTGTACAGGTAGACTACAAACAACGCCTCCAGTCGCTGTCACGTCCAATGCTTAATCCTGGTTATTCAAAAATGTTAAATTATATAAATGAAATGGTTATGAAAAATTCCGAATTCTCAGTCTTAGAAGATTTTAACAGGTCAATGTGTTTGTAATCTTGGCAGCAGATTAGACAGAAATATCTCCAAAGGTTTTCAGGCTCTTAGATTTTAATAAATGTAATTTTATTCCAGCTCTTGTGTGAATAAGTTGCTAAATGAAGAGGTGATTCACTGTAGAGGATTTTCCGTCCTCATCCATACATGACAGATTTTTAATCAGTTCACCGCTGCTTCCTCAGGGATCTCGCTCTCTGATTACAGTTACTTTCTGAGACTAGCTCTTTATGTTGGCTGCGATCTTTTTATGCAACTATTCAGCCTTACAGGTCAAACCTGGTGGTTAAATGGGAGAATGATAAACCAGAAATTGTTGCCAACTTTGACTACAAACAGTGAGTTGAGGCGGTCAAAGAAGAAATAGAAGCTCTTTTGGAAGCTGCACTGTATTTTTTCTTTTTTCTGCCTTTTTTCTGCAGTCAAACTGAAGCAACATACTGAAAACGTTCTATGTAGGTGTCCTGCAGCATAGAGTCACTGACTGACTCACCGTTTTACACCTGATTGATCTGGACTCTTTAAAGTGGAAGAAGGCAGCTTGTAAGAATAAAATCATCTGATGTGACGTCTTTATCTCTACGGCAACAGGCCTCTTTCTTCTCCAGAACATCTCTAAGACCAGCTGCGCTTGGGTTTCAGGCAGCTCTCACATCAAAGTACTTGTGAAGATTTTTATGAAAAACCAGATCAGGACTTCCATAAACTGTCAAGTTTTAGGTTTTAAAGCAGAAAGCATGCACACACGCACACATGCACGCACGCATGCACACACAGACACCCAGACTTCCTTGCTTCTGATTCTGCTATAAACGCTGACTTGCCTTCACCAGCTCCAGGGCTGCTGCTAGACAATTCAGAAATTGTTTCATAGGACCCTCATCTGTTGGGTTTTTAAAACACTTTGAAAACTTCAATGCAATAAAAAATAATAATAAAAAAAAAAAAAAAAAAAAAACCCCAAACAACAACAACAACAAAACAAACAGGCAAATTTAAGATTGGAGATTGAATGCTATTGAAGATTTCAATATTTTCATTTGAATTTCATTTACATTTTTTAATTTATATTTACTGATGCATTTGCTTTTAATGTATCTATTAAACCACATAAACAAATGCATATATTAATGTATATGTGTGAGTAAAAATAACGATTTTGGTGCAACAGACTGGTGACCTGGTTAGAGTGTACCCTGCTTTGCATCTGACACTAACCACTTTTGGCTTATGCACATTTACAACCAGAAGTTCTAAAAATAAATGGATAAAAATATAAATATATTTTGATAAAAATATGCACATTCTATATTAAAGCCATCTTAAAAGCCCTCATGTAAAAAATTGTGCACAAAATATGAGCAATCATTTTGCATCAACATTTAACATTTATAATTATGCCCTAAATTGTTCTATCAGAGTTAAAGATTAAGAATGTTTTGTCGTAATAATCCATTTTAGTCGATTCAATTCTGATAGGTTGGCATAAATTGTTTCTCTTTTTTCCTGGGAGGTGAATTTATTTCTACTCAATGCTCAGCCACCTAACTGAAACTTTTTCAGAAGTGTTAAATACCTTTGAGGCAAAAGTATGTACTTGATGGAACGATGTGATAGTGAGACAATGAGTCTCCCATGTGCATTTACGTTCATAGACAGTCTAACAGGTTGTTTAAAAGGTCTTCCACCAATCTTTTAGACTTTGTTATAAGTGCGGAGTGAATGAAAATGGGAGTGTTTAAGACAAATGAAACGCTTTGTTTGTTAGCTGGATGTTTAACACAGCTGCTCATTGCACCATGATGCTAGAAACCCACTCCGAGACAGCTGCTCATGCATCTGGTAATTAAGCTAATTAGTCGTTTTTACAAACAAATCCGTTCCTGCAGCTGTCAGTCTTGTCCACATTTACAATGTTCTTTACATCCCAGTTTATGTTGTCTCAACAGGTTTTTAACCTGGAACACTTTTCTTTGTCCTAGATATGAAGGCAAAGTAAAAATAGAAAGTAAATGGGAAAAAGCAGGATAATCTTTTAAATATCATTATGGAATGAACAAATAAAAAACACGCACATAAACAAGTCTTCATTAATATTCAATCTCCAATCTTAAATTTGCTTTTTTGGATGAAGGACAAACATCTTTTTTGCTTGGGAGTGAAAAAATGCCTCCATTTTTTTCTCTCATTTGTTGTCATTCTCTCATGCTCCATGATCAAGTGACAAAAGCTATAGCCCATGTCCACACGTAGCCGGGTATTTTTGAAAACGCATATCCGCTGTCCTCCGTTTAAGACAAACTCTTGCAAAACATGTAACCGTTTTCAATATAATCGTATCCACACAAATCCGTATAAATACACTTCTGAGTGCGGTTACAAGCATGCCAGACCAGTAGTCGGCAGTGTTTCTTTTAGAGGATCCACGCTGCTCACTGTCTGATATTAAAAACAAGGATGCACACAAATGACGTTTATGCATTAATTGTTGCAGGTAGTGATGTTTAAAAACACAAAACGCCGGTTATGCATGATCATACGCAAACGCAAAAACCGGAGTTTTCCAAAATCTTCACTTTGGTCGGAGTTTTCAAAAATGACGGTTTGATGTGAAAAAAAAAAAAAAAAAAATGACAGGTTCGTATGGATGACAGGCCGAAACAGATAAAAATATATTTGTTTTATCAGATACCTGGCCACGTGTGCACAGGTAGAAACAGTTGGACCCACATGAACAAGGTCACAGACATTTTAAAAGAACCAATAAGCAAAAGACATTACTTTTTTGACAAAGCTTGTCAAAAGTGATAATGCTGTAGATGTGTTTATACTTTATTGCCACTGCCACCCACTCTTTGGCAAACAACATTTATCAAAGCTCTGTCATTTTTGAGTTGTACATTTCAAATGGTGAAAGGTTTTAATTAGACCCATTGTCATTTTAAAACAGGAAAGTTCTGGGTCTGGCAAGACCACAGTCAAGTGAGTTTCATTTCCCTGTCAACCCAGCTAACAATTTAGCTGGGAAGGTTTTTCAAAGGTTAGCAGAACATTCCTTAAAGGTTATTTTTGGTTCTCTAAAAGTTCGAATGGAAAGTTTTATGACAGTTGCAAAATGTTATTTTTTGGTTTTCAGAACGTTCCTCTAACCTTACTTTTAACCATGACATTTGGAATTTGGTTCTCTCAATGCTTTGGGAAGGTTAGGTTCTAACATAACCACCAACTACCGTTTAGGGAACGTTAGTTTTTTGGTTTGGTAAAAACAAACCTTTAGAAAACTTTAGGCTAACGTTCCCTGGAGGTTCTCTGTTTGCTGGGAATGCAGTGTATGATGGGATCACAACATGCCACAATTTTTTTGTTCCTTTGTGCATTTTTTAAAAACTTGTTGGCTATGTCCAAACAAACTAAATGAAGTGTATATATGTTAAAAAATGGCTTTTGTAAAAGAAGTGCAATTGGGTCAAAAAACATTGGTAGT
The DNA here is from genome assembly GCA_902685375.1 of Neostethus bicornis. NCBI lineage: Eukaryota > Metazoa > Chordata > Actinopteri > Atheriniformes > Phallostethidae > Neostethus > Neostethus bicornis. Next base: position 2,287,045 of record CACRXE010000076.1, on the reverse strand, counting down.
TCAAAAATGAAAGAGGTAGAAGATTTTTTTTTTTTTCTGAGACACAGGGGCAAGCAACCTTTCAATGTTACATAGTGTGTGACGTCTCCCAAATCCAAAAAGGTGACCTACCAGAGAATGATTTCAATTCATTGACCTATGGGCTACTAGTCCAGCAAGCTTCCACTACCCCACTTTGTTTATTGAAGTGCTGAATGGCAATTTTCGGGAATCTTGCAGATGGATGAGAAATTGCCATTTACATTGCTTTTGAAAATGTGGCTAAAATTGTTGGTGATTGACCGTGCTTTAGTTTAAACTTGACCTATTTTACTAAAGCAAACAGGTGTGTGAATGTTGACTGCGTGCTGTAAGGAATGGAGGTCAATGTAAAGAATGTGGGGATTTATTTGGATTTAACAGAATCTAGAGGAACCTATAACAAAAAAATTAAACTGTCTATTTATGTTTACAGATTGATTTGCTTTTCTTTGGTTTGGGGCAAAGAAAGCTTACTTTTAGTTGCTAGACGTGTCTTATTTTGTTATGGCCTTGAAAAGTGGAATTGGAGTGATGATGTTGGCACATTAATAAACAGAAGCTGAGAAATGTTTAACAGTGTTGACGCATCCAGCATCATCGTCATGCCTCGTTAATCAAACTGAAATGATGACTGTAGATTTTGTCTTTTTAGGAAATTTCAGAGGAAGCTGATGTGCTTCTGTGTAATGCACTAATTCTGCATACCTAGACAAAAGAAGCTCCTTCTGCCAATTAAAAGTACATTAGCTTAATCACCCAGTAAAAACGACTCATTCATTCTTTCTCACTTTGTAGATTTTATCGGTGCATTTCATCAGAGAAATGGCTCCACTTCAATGGGAGTCATTAGTGTTTCTACATTAAGCTGGTCCAAAGTCTGTTGACAAATTAAACTGCACATGGCCATAATCACACTTTATATGCAACCAAGACCGGTATTTGCCTTGAGGTGGTCATTCTGGGAGGAAGATGGCCAGACCAATAAACATTTGAACCTTCAGCTGTGTCATCAATGTAAAGACATTATCAACGTCTTAATGCTAATGGCATGAATGAATCTCTGCACCAAACGAAACCACTTCTTTCTTTGCTTTTAGGTGTTATGCTGCAGTCTGGAATTAAAAGCAGCCATGTGTTGCACCAGAGGCCGCGTGTTAACAACGTTCCGGCTGTAAATCCCTCTCCAGTGAGGGCTTTTCCATGCCTACCAGCGAGCTCCATTATAAATCCTTTGTCCTGGGTTTGTGTGCAACAGGGTGAAGCTGTGTCGCCTGACAGGCAGCAGACGGACTCAGAGCATCCCTCCACGATGCCTGTCATGTCTTTCCTCCTGGGACCAGCAGCCATCCTGCGCATTTATCTTTTATCCTTCTTTATTATCTCCTCCTCATAAAATACTAAACCCTCCTTCTTGCCGCTATCCAGCAGAGTATTAAAGAAAAAAAATACTCCTGTAATAAAATGTATACAACTGGTGTCAATGTCTGTGTAATTTCAGCTTTGAACAATGGTTGAATTTCTTTTTGCATTTTAAAAACACACCTTTAGGGACAGCGTTGTTCGACACAAAGCTCAGCCTGACAAATTAAGGTTGCTTCAAATAGAAAGAAAACATAATTTGAAACATGAAATAACTAAACAATGCCCAATATAATAAAGATTGTTTCACATACATTGTTGTACTTTGTACTTTTGGTACTTTTGGTAGAAGAATCAAGAAAAACATTATTATTTCCACAATGGGAAAACTGCAATAGATGTGTTGGAATTGAGATGGAGACATTAAAACTGACTTTGGTTGACTTGCTCATGAAGAATAATAGGAATATGAGGTTAAATAAAATATTACAATTAGCCTGTGTTTAACTTCCTGGCATGAAATAGTGAATAAAGTATAATCTGTATTAGTAGGACCAATCATACCTTAAGTGTTGGTAACCACAGTTAAAAAAAAATTCCGTAACGACTTAGAGCTTCTTTAGCGGGACCAGTCATGTCACATTTTAGTGTGAAAAAAACAATCCTCTCCCATTCTTGAATCATTACACATCCTGCCCTTTAAAACTGATTTAAAACAATAAGTTGCTAAGCACGCAGTTTACAAAATGCTGCAGGCTGAAGAGCTCTATAAGAGATTTATTAAGTATTATTTAGAATTTCCATGCCCTCATCAAGGCCGCACGGATTCCTGATTAGATCGTTCATCATCAGGGCTGTTAAAGAAAAATGAACTCATTCTGTTCTGCTTCTCTTTCCCTGTTTTTCTCCTTTTTCTTTGACCCAAAACAGCCCAAAGCAATCCTCAAAGCTTGGTTGTCAGGTTAGATGGATGAAGTTATCAGCCTGCGGTAGCCAGGCCATATCAGATGTGAGGAAGGAAGGCCACAAAAGCCACCAATAAAAAACATTGAATAGTTTAAGATCTTTCCTGCATCTAGTTGACTGTATAGTTTTATTTCCAAGGCTTCATCTGTATTCTTAGATCATGGTTTTCTTCTCACGTTATGGGCCACCAGAAAACCGAGCCCTGTATTGGAGAATGTAAGTAATATGGACAAACATTAACACAGAGTCGTTATTTTGGATCTTGAACTCAAAACCTGCAGGAAAACTTTTTTGTGAGCTGGATAAGGCAACCAACCAAGCCGGCTTATTCCTTCCCGAGAGTTTGTTCTATGGGTTTTTACCACTTCTCTGTAAAAAGAAGAGTTTTCTCTAATATTTGGCTCCTTTGAATTGCCATTCGTCAATTGAACAAAGGCCATCGGTGAGATGCTGCAATTCAGCCGAAGTAAAGAAAGCCGCCTCTCCATATGGGTGGAATACTGGCAGAACTTCTGAGGCTTGCACTTTTCAAAAAAGACCAGAGGGAGAGTAGAAGAGAAAAGAGGGGGGAGAGTTTATGGTGCGTTACAATGATCTGGGAGAAGCATCCATTTATTCTCATGAGGCGACAAAACTCTGTCTGTTTCTTTCATTTCTGTCAACCTCTACTTCCCTCCGCCACCTTTTCTATGAGACGGTTCTCACCATTTAAGTCTGAGAACAAAAACAACTGTCTCAGGGGAAGCGATGATAGCTGGCGACTTAAACACAGGAGGAGAGAGAGAAGTAATTTATAGTGACACAGTCTTCAGGAACCGTTTAAGCTGTGGAATAAAAGAAATCATGTGGGAAAACTGTAAGTAAGGAGTTTTATAAAGTTCTGTTAACAGGAACATCCTAAAATCTGCTCAGTATTAAAGTTCCTCTCCATCTCAAATGTGATTGCGGACTACAGGTTTCAAATCCCTCATCAATTCCAAAACAAGCTACCCAGGTTAATGTGTCTGATTCTACGTGCCTTCCAGTGGTGGATGAAGTACTCAAGTACTTAAGTAAAAGTACAGATAATCAGGGCAAGGAAATACGTAAGTAAAAGTACCAATAAAAACAATCCACTTAAGTAAAAGTACAGATTATTAGGCCAAGAAAATACGTAAGTAAAAGTAAAAGTACCAATAAAAAAAATCTACTTAAGTAAAAGTACAAAAGTAATTGGTGTAAATTGTACTTTTTAAGTAAAAAGTAAAAGTATTCGATCATAATTCAAATGTTATTTTTTTGTGCTGTATGGTGTCGCCATGGTAACCAGGATAAATACTCTGCAGGGGCGTAACCCCGGCTCTCCCGCCTCTTTTGGCCCACAAAAAGAAAAAAAGAAAAAAGAAAAAAAAAGGTGACAAGTTAAGCTATCCCTTTGAAGGGCCAGCAAATGGACCAACATAATGCAGGAAAATGACATTTATTCTGGAAAACGTTTTGTCACCCAATATTGGTTTTGTCAATTACCTCACGCCCCCCCTTTAAAAAATTCTAGATCCGCCCCTGCTCTGTGTAACGATGGCTCAACTTTTTATTTAGAAGTAAACACAACAAACAACAATCTTTTCACTCTTTTTATTTTGTGCTATATTTGATGTTAGGTTTTTGGCGCTGAATGAATGCGGAAAATATTTACTCTTGATTCTGATTGGTCCTTTATTCATTACTTCTTCTCCCGATCAACTGCTCCTTTTGATTTTGATGCGGCTTCAAGAAAATTCCTGATCGAAAATGTAACAAAAAATGTAAAACACACTTTTAAAAAATAGCAAAGTAAAAGTACAGATATTTGCTCTAAAAATGTAGTGAAGTAAAAGTAAACGTACCGGTCTGAAATTTTACTTAAGTAAAGTACAGATACACAATTTTGTTTTACTTTAAGTACAGTAACGAAGTACATTTACTTTGTTACGTTCCACCACTGGTGCCATCGTATTTCACTTTAATACAGAGTCCATATCGGAGCAAGTTTTCAAGCATGAGGTAACCAGGAAAAAAAGCGAAAGCAGTTCCTCCATATTAGACAAGAAGCATCCATTGAAACCTAGTTAATTAGCACACTGAAGCTAAGTAAACTCCCACTCTTCATTATCTTTGTTTTCTCATTACACTAAACATTGGGTCACTTGTGAGGTTTTTATTTGGGTCTCTCTCTCTCTTCCATTGATCATCTGGCTTTTTTCTCTTAATTGTGTTTAATTACTGCTCCATGGTAAGCTGATGGCTGTTTTTTATGGAGTGGTTTAAAACTTTATCTTTTAAATAGCTTCGTGTTTACACAAATTGTGCATTTTACTGAAATCCGCATGCTAACATTTAGCTGGATCGGCAAAAGATGGGAAATATTTATGAACTCGTCACCAATCCTAAGGGAAATAGTGAGTTTTAAAGCGCTCTAAAACAGGGGAGATATTCACAGGAATAGTTCGGAATTCTTCAGTTTAATCACCCAATGAAATTTTATTGTAATCCTCAGAGATATAATTTATCATTAAAGCGTGTTGATTTTACCCAGTTGTGGAATCAATCCTTGCTAAAACTAGCCAATATCTTCAAATTTTTATGTTTTTATGTATTTTTTAGTGGGTGAGAAGTTTAATTTGGTTCATAACTATAATTTATGGACTGGTGAGAGGAATATTTTATCTCCCACAAATTAGCAATGGAGGAAACAACTTTTTAATACTTTTAAATGATTGAATCATGAATTGTTTCAATAATTAAATGGATGTATTTACATTTAAAGACCTACGGGTTAATGAAGCAACTGGTTCCATTCCATTGTCTTCCGCTTATCCGGGACCAGGTCGCGGGGCAATAGCCTCAGACGGGAAGCCCAGGCTTCTCTTGACCCAACTGCATCCTCCAGCTCACCCTGAAGGATCCCGAGGCGTTCCTTGACCAACTGTGAGACATAGTCTTTCCAGCGGATGCCAGGTCTCTCTCTTGGTCTCCTACCGGTGGGACGTGACCGAAACACCTCACCAGCAAGGCGCTTGGGAGGCATCCTGACCAGATGCCCAAACCACCCCATCTGGCTTTTCTCGACCTGGAGGAGGAGTGGCTCTACTCCGAGCTCCTCGCGGATGGCAGAACTCCTCACCTGATCTCTGAGTGAGAGCCCAGCCTCCCTGCACAGGAAGCTCATTTCGGCCGCTTGTATCCAAAATCTCATTCTTTTGGTCACCACCTCCATCTGGTGGGTGAGATTTTCTTTTTTGAAGATGCCACATGATTTCATTCAGAATATTCTGGATGTATGTGATTTACATCTATTATTAGGTAGCTAGCATGGCCTCACTGATGGAGTTCACACAAATGCTTGAGTGATATATCAGTGTGAGCCACCTGTTCACAACGAGGGAGAGGTCTCAGTCAGCCTGGATCCTGTGGATTTGACACCTGCCAGCCTGTCAGATTGTCTGCTTACTCTATCTCATGTTTGGACGGGTGGAAGACTCAGCATAACCCACAGACTCCCATGCTGACAGGTTCCTGCTGTCCAGTGGGACGTTAGGGTGACACACTGGCCACAGGATGGCTTTAATCATGCACCTTCTAGCAATATTGTTGGATTTAGTTAACAGCTCCTGCAAACTAACACAAAAGAGACCACAAAACAAATCAAAGTCCTAAAACGCAATACAATTTCATTTCATCAAATGCTACGCTCTTTACAAGGTAAGTAGCCACATCGTTGTCACCAAACCCACCACACACACATCCATACTGTAAATGTACAAATACACACAAAAGACAGCACATTAAGATTGTGGTCCACAGATACAAGTGTGCGATCAATTCCCACCTCTCACTGGTCATTTTCTTATCATTTGAATTTCCCGTATTTCTTTTTTTTAGTCTGAATCCAATAATCTGAGTTCAAATCTCTAATCAACCCAGCCACATGGGAACTTTGGGCTCTTCGCTTTTTCCTGCAAGTTGCTCTACTTTCGCATTTCCGACTCGCAGTGACCAAAATGCTGCAAGAGGTGTGGAATGCAGCGATTTCTCAAAGTACTGATACAAATTTGGAGAGGCAAGTCAATGTTACGTGTGCTTCCAAAATACTAGAAAGTAGGAATGAAATGTTTACACCTCAGGTTTACAACCTTGATGAATAGCATGAGACTTTTATAACTTTACTTTTGGAGGTTGAATTTCCTGCATGTCCAGGCAATTTGGATGTCCCTTTGCTCATACAACCTGTGAAACACGGCATGGGTGGTATTCCACCTTGTAAACCAGTTTCAATTGTGGCATGCTCGCGTTGAAAGGAGCAATAGCCAGCTTCTGTTCTGCTGTAGAGGTCAAATTAAAGTGGCCAACAATTTTGCAAGCTTTGCTACACATTGTATCCAGCTTAGACTTTCAGAAAAGAGTCTTTTAAACAAGGTTTAACAAGTTGGCAAAACAATGAATATTTTGAATTGATAAATGATTTCCACTGGCCACAATGTCACAGGCACCACCAGTAACCATGGAACCCATTCAGCTATTCCCTACTCCTTCATCATTGGCAATGCTGTCAAAGTTACAGAGCAAAAAAGAAATTAAATCAATTTGATAAAAACTGTACTTAAAAGAAAAAATAAAATAAAAAAAGTCCACATGTCCATTTTTAAGCCTACCACAATCTCACCTGGTCCATTTATGACTGGCCTGCCTCCGGTCCGGTGCTGCAGATGTCGCGGCTCCGTCAAACAGCCCACAAACTCTAGCAGGGGGATTGTCGATCATTGCAAGATGGTATATAGGCTGAGCATGCTGTTGTCCAATATCCCTCTCTGCTTTTTTTGGCTTTTCATTGGCTTTAAATGGCAGTTGCAGCCAATCTGTTGCATTACCGTTAAAGCGAAGAAGTAGAGAGAGGAACTGAAATTTTGAAAACTTTGAAACTTAAGTCATGCTTGCTGCTGAGCAAACTTCCAAGGGGGTGCTCTGGAGCTATTTGTTTCAAGAAAGAAAAGATGTGGGTCACCAGAGTGGCTGTTAAATCAAGAGATTTGCATTTAAAATCAAATTTTGGTAAGTTTTTTTTATCTTTTACCATGCAACATGTAAAACTGCTAAAATAACAGCCTTTAGCCAAACTTTTCTTAAACTAATGTTTTTTTTCCTTTGAAGTGATGAAAAAGAGCTTGCTTTTACAAGATGTTAAAAAAAAAAAAAAAAAAAAGATTATACATTTCTGTGGTAAGTTTTTTTCTGTTTTTACTAAACCTGTGTTAATGAAACTCTAGTTGGCTCAGCAAATTTTAATTTGACTTTTTTTTTTTTGGTGAAATGAATTTTCCAAGTGAAATAACTGCCCTGTAAACAAAAAGCAGTGCACATGAAAAGATCCTAGGACTCTTAAATTTCCGTTCTATTCCGTCATCTTCCGCTTATCCGGGGTCGGGTCGCAGGGGCAACAGCCTCAGACGGGGAGCCCAGGCTTCTCTCTACCCGGCTGCATTCTTAAGCTCACCCGGAGGGATCCTGAGTCATTTTCCTGGCAGCTGTGAGACATAGTCTCTCCAGAGGTCCGGGGTCTGCCTCTTGGTCTCCTCCCTGTGAGACGTGCTCGCGCTCGGGGGCCGTCTGGACAAACCACCCCATCTGGCTCCTCTCGACCTGGAGGAGGAGCGGCTTGACACTGAGCTCCTCCCGGATGGCAGAACTCCTCACATGATCTCTGAGTGAGAGGAACCCTGCGGAGGAAGCTCATTTCAGCCGCTTGTATCCGCGATCTCATTCTTTCAGTCACCACCCACAGCTGGTGACCATAGGTGAGGGTGGGAACCTAGATCGACTTGTAAATCGAGAGCTTTGCTTTTCGGCTCAGCTCTTTCTTTACCATGACTAACCAATGCAGCGTACTGACGACAACGCTAACTGCTGATGCCGCACGGATCCGCCTGTCGATCTCCCGCTCCATCCTTCCCCCACTCGTGAACAAGACCCCAAGATACTTAAACTCTTACATTTCCATCAAATATATTCAGTGTCCCCCTCTCACCCATACCCCTGTGGGAAGTTTGAAAGATATTTTCCTGTAAACCGTAAGTTCACCTCAAATGAATGAAGTGACAGATTGAGTGATGCCCAAATACCGGCGTCATGCATCATTCACAGACAGACACATTTATTATGTTTGCAGTGTATAAGAGAAAAAAAAATCTCATTGGTTATCTGCCATGATGCCCCAAACAGGGAGGAAGCCTAAAACAAAATCAGCATAGCAATCTTCTACATTCAGAACAACCATGTCCTCGTTTGTGTTTAAAATGTGCCCTTCTACTGGTATGCATTTGAATACACTTGCTGGCCAGCGCCATGTACAACCAGTGGCAAACACATCTTCACACTGCTTTAATATCCAAATTGGAGCAGGAAACATAAGCCAAAGACCTTGAGATGTACGTATAACCAATAATGTTTTTGCAGAATTGGACTGAATCTTGTTGGATTTTTAAATCTGCAAAAGGAGACGAATCAAACTTGAACGGATATTTTTTTCAAATCACCTCGAATTAGCTTGAAAATTGGCTTGGAAAGTTTTAGGTTGTTTGTCTGCTGCCCCCATGACCCTAAAATGAACAAGTAGAAGAAAATGAATTACTGTTTGTGTGTAACCAAAGTAATAAAAAAGTTTACACAGTAAAGTTAGTCAAGGACGTTAAATTCCAAATTACCCGCATGATAAAGCATTCGACTATCATCAAGCTATCTACCTATTAAAGTTGCTTTAAGATAATTAAGCCACTCCTCTCAAGCAGGAGATGAAAGCAGGAGGTGTTTAATACCTACAGGAAACTTTCAAAGTGACTCCTGAGTCACAGCATCTGTCCACCTCCTTCTCTCCTTCACCCCAAAAGCCATGTGGTAGCAGAGAAAGTTTTAAACTCCACCATAACTTTTATGATCAGGAAGTAATCCAAGTACTGTAGGCACAAGTAGAGAAATAGTAAGCTAGAGGAAAAAGGGTATGAAAGACACGAGAAAAGAGACAGGGTGAGGGTAAAAGCCCAAAAACCAGCAACCGGGGTTCAATTACATCTAAACATTTTACCTATAAGAGGATAAAAATCATAACAAAACTAATTTGGAAAATGCCTTTGTTAAAAAAACTAAAAAATTAGACAATAATTGTAAAAATTGTCCTATTAAACAACTAATTTTGACATTAGACCAAAGATGTTTACAAAAAATAAAAGAAGAATCAATATAAGTGAATTATTCAAATGTATTTTTATAACAATTTCTTATGAAAGTTTGTCAGAGGCTTTGGTTGGATGGGTCTGCATTTAGATTGGAGGGAAATAATAATTGTATGCTAATATAGGCGGGGGTGATGAGGGATCAGCTCCCATCTGCTGCTGTGCCTCAGAGGCCACGGACTCTAACCCTCCAGACATGAAAGGACAGGCCACAGAGCATCTGTATTTCCGTCCCTTAACAGGCACCTCCTGCTTGTGTGATGGCATGTGCATGTCCCAAAAACAGATGCTTGCATAGCGGGGGCAACGTCCCCTGACGAGCCACGAAGGTAACTGTTTGCGAAAGAGCGGGGTCACATTGTTCATTAAATGCTCACCCCATGAGCTTTATCCTGCGGAACACACACCAAAAAGTATTGTGTGAGAGATGACCACACAAATTAATCTGCAAAGATCACCGTAACAAATGAAACACTTAAAGACACTGTGGAAACTATTCTAAGGCTGACTGCCTAGCAACTCTTTGAGAGTAATTGGCAAACAGTTAGACCGACCTTGGTCAACTCTGTCTTCTTCTGAGTTTGTGTCACCAACCAAAAAAATAAATACTTGTCACAGAAAACCAGGAAGAAGGAGAAGTGGTTGGCACGCCCTGTCACGATGTATTTGTTCAACATGTGAAAATGACATCAGTTTTCAATGTCCAATAGAGTCTGTACTTTATTAATATACAGTTTATGAATGCAGGAGCAGGATTTTTTTCAGTGTCCTGGATTTGAAAGCTCACATGGAACAGTTCTTGGAGATCGAAATCCAATCGGCTGAGTTGTATTGTCCGAGCCACTTGCATACTGCGGCCCTGTTCCACAGACCTGAAGCTCTGGCTTGGAAAAGATCCGTCTTGCCCCCTATGCTTAACAACTGGAACACTGAAACACATTTTAGTGAGCTGTGAAACTAACCTTGCGCAAGACTGACATGCATGGAAACCAAACTAGATCTGTAAATGTCAAGCCGCTACGCTTGAGTTCAAGATCCAGTACATAAATCCCCACCCATCAGAAGACAGGATGCGCGCCAACTGTCACCACCATATGTCTGGGAAGGAGCGAAGCCGAGGACCAGACCATCTCACCATGAGTTGACCTCTATAAATGCAGCCAAGGACTAGATAATCTTTCACCCAGAGATTACAATAACCACTCTACGTCCAAACCTCACCCCCCTCATCTAATTGTTGCTGACTTGCCTACTTCACAGAGTTGACAGTTCTTCGGAATACATTCTTTCAACCAAGCTCATGAGCGCAAGAAACCACACAACAACTGAGCAGATGACACAGAAGACACAGGCTGGAATATCAGGGTGCACCCAGTGGAAGTGGGTGCAGAAATTGTTGTAGCTCCTCAGTGAGGTTGGAATCAGAATTTGGGCACACACAGGCTATCAAGGAGCCAAGAGGGCGAGAATTTGTCTGAGGAAGGGGAGGAATGATGTCACTTCGACTGCAAAAATTACCAAATGACAGCAAGACACATACCCAGGCTTGATCAACCCATGGAAGGCTTACCTGGTCCTTACACTGTGATAAATGGTTGAAACAACCTAAGACGCTGAGGTATACAACTGATGTTGTGTCTTGCTAGTGAGACTTCAAACTTAATTCATAGAGTGGGTTTCATGCAAAAAGCAACACCAGTACTGTGCAGGAAAAGTAGATTGAACTAGAAAAGCATTTGGAAAGAGCAGACCTCCACTGACGTATGCGGAAAAAGGACGTCCCTTCTTCCTGCCAGACAATTGGTGCAAATCAACAAACTAACAGAACTAATAGAAATTTAAGATATCCTAAGCTTCCTCCATTAAGAGTACAATTCCAGTGTCCAGGGTCCTCTGCTCTGCCTCATTAAGAGCTCTTAGCCCCGCCCCTTTTACTGCCAGTGGTGCAGATTACAAACAAACAAAACCAATAGGCACTTGAAACATCCAGATGTTTCCATAGAGCCCAGAGTTCCAATGTCCTCTGCTCTTCCTCATTTATAGCTCTTAGTCCCGCCCCTTTTCCTACCAGTCAATTGGTGCAGATTAACAAACAAACAAAACCAATAGGAACTTGAAACATCCTGAGGTTCAGAATTCTTCTCTGCTTGTCCTTTTAAAGTGCCAGTGTGTAACAAGCCTTCAGATCTTAAACAGAACCTTTAAAACACTTCTGGGCCTGAAGACTCCGTCATGTTCCCATTGAGGACGTTTCCTAGAAATTTTATAAAAAACCACCCATAACTTTTTGAGTTACCTCCTTCTCTTTCACACAGTCATGCACTCTTCATCACACAACCTCCTTAGGTAATTATTTTGTTTAGTTTTTGTTTCATCCTCTGAATCATTTATTCTTAATATGGTCGCTTTAGTATGAAAATACAGTATATTTCATACTTTTTTAACTCAATTGTTCAAGTAGGTCTATTTTTGACACAAGATCAGTTGCGAAATCTAATTATGTAGTTCTTGTTTCTCTTTCTCTTTTTTTTTAACTTGTCGGCAAATTTTAAAATTCTTTTTGACTAATTTTTCTTTTTTTTCCTCACTGTCGGTCTTTATGTTACCAAACTGGAAACATTTCTTTTAAATCTTTTTTGTCGTGGTGCAAACCCCTGCCCCCAAAAAAACAACGAGAAATCAAGCACTACAATTTTGATTTATGAAAGTTGATTGTCAGCTTTACAAAGCATTGACGTCAGTAGTGTGCTGCTATCTTCATCTGTGGCCTCCCTATCCATGCAGTCATTATTTGTGTTGAAGGGAGTATGTTTTATCTGCAGTGTGAGGATGTGTGTGTCCAGTATCTGTCTAATGAACCATGGACAGCTGAGGGGTAAGTCATCATGGCGGCACACACATACAGAGTGATGGATCAGGCTACTCTGGCTCTATCAGTGTGAGCATCATTAGATCAGGTGTGCAACTGTGGCGGCACAGCATCGCCATGGAGAGGACTGATCAACCTGTGGCAGTGCCGGCCAAATGATGATTGCTCTCACTGCTTGTTGCCCCAGATCAAGGGGTAATAATGTCTCTCCTCCCCAAAGCTTATGCGTCCTTTTTTTTTTTTTCTTCCATTTTTTCTTGTTTTATCTTACATCCTGATCATTTCCATACTTTTTATCCCCATTTTCAACTTTTTTCTTTGTATTTTCCTGTTTGTTGTGGACTTTCGCCTCACTAATGTCTTCCCAGGATTTTTCTCGCCCACTGTGCCCCTTTGAAGCCAACCTCTTCCTGGTTGCTTTTTTCCTCTCTGTGGAGCTTTGATTCATTCTGCTTGAAGCATATGCAGAACAGAGTAGAGTTTCATCTGTGGAACATTCCATCAAGTTTAGTCTCAAAGTCTCTTGGAAACAGCAGGAAACGTTACATCCTGATGGATCTGCTGCTGCACTACCAGTCGTGTGTTTTACTCTGAAATCTGCCAGCCCACTGAATACTTCTCTTGCATCATGGATTTTTTATTTTAAAAAAGAAGTGTACTTTTCCTACTGAGCATACAAATTTCTTCATTTCTCACTGATGAAAGACTTCAAAATAATATGCAAGTTGAGTTTCGGCTCATTTTATGAAAAGAATGTTAAAATTTTCCATAAATTTTTAAAATAATTATATGTAATCGGGGTTGTACACATAAACGTTAGTCTCTTGTAAAACCTGTCCCAACAGAGACCAAAACGCTACTAAAAGCAAACAAGCAGCATGAGTACAAAATATTTTTAAGCCACTTGAGGATTTAAAAATGTGAAGTTTTTAACTAACAGGAATGGGCTGTACAGTGGTGCAGTGGTTAGCGCAGTGGCCTCACAGCAAGAAAGTCGTGGTTCGGGGTCCAGAGTGAGGGGCGAGGCTTGAAACACTGGCCTTTCTGTGTGGAGTATGCATGTTCTCCCTGTTTACGTGTGGGTTTCCTCCAGGTACTCAGGTTTCTTTCCACTCTCTAAAAAAACGTGTGTTAGGTTAATTGGCCTAACACCCAATTAAATTGCTCCAAGGAATGAGTGTGCGTGTGGATAGTTGTGTGTGTGGCCCCACAACAATTTTGATATGATCAAAATTCGAACGCACCTACAAAAATACGGTCCAGTGTGTGTGTGTGTGTATGTATGAATGTATGTGTTGTTGTTTTGTGTTTTTATTTCATATGTGTATGTCCGCCAAAGTCTCTTTATTTGTGATTACTGTATGACTCCAGGAAGAATAGCTGTTTTTACACAGCTAATGGAGATCCAAATAAATACAATACAATACAATACAATACAACAGACTGGCGACCTGTTCGGGCTGTATCCTGCCTTTCGTCTGAAAGCAGCTGGGATGGGCTCCTGGATTCCCACGACACCGTTAGGGATAAGTGGCTCAGAAGACAAAATTAACTACAATGTCGACCGAATGTAAAGATTTCATCTGATTTAATGACACGCTTGACTTCTATGTACTATATTCGGGTGTACTTATCACATGTTGGCCTTCATTACATAAAAAAATAACAAACTAAATGCTCGATGAGAAAAACAAGAGCAGATTCCTCTATCGGGCTAGCAACCAGAAGAAAGTGATTAAGATCATCACTCACTTATTGAAGATCACATTGGAGCTGAAAACGCTCCAATGTGAGCATTTTGTTACTTTTTGGTAAATTTGGTGACTTCTTTGGTACAATTGTTTATATCAACTTGCCAAGTTTATCAGTGCAAGCAAGTCATCTAACACTTCAGAGGAATGTTTTGTCGTCCTCACCAAATTCGTTTTCTGCCCAAGAAATATTTCTGTTTTGAGATAAGATGTAAAAATGTCCAGTGTTGAAAGGTCTGCAGAGCTCAGGAGGCACGATGGACTTGTTAAAGGTTATTGATATGCAGGAGAGAGGAGTGACATTTACTCAGTGTCCTCGCTATCACCGGTCCTGTTTGGACTTTTACACCAACCGTTACATAAAGAAAAAAAGAGGTTCCTGCCAAAAACATGCCTGGTTGTGTTTGGTCTGATAACCTTACAGTGTTACAGTGAGTTTAGCAGCTTCATTTCTATTCATTACAGTAAAATTTTTATTTCACTTTCAAACTTTAAAAATTTATTATGGTTTGCCTTAAATTTTTCCCTTGCAACAAAATTCAACAAAGAATTTTTTTTAAGAAAATTCAGAGACTTTAGCAAAAAAAACAAAAAAACATACAAATGTAAAATTGACTTATTCCAGCAGTTTTGAAAGTTATCCGGGTAATGATTTCTACACATGACAAGCCCTTAATTTGCACACATCAAAAACTGATGTCTAGACAAAGATTTAAAGGTGTGTCATTACTCTTTTTCTGCAGGGACAGTTTGGCTTTTCCGAGAACATTTGCCCTGCCTGGCATTGGAGCAATGGTCCGAAAACTTATGTTCTTAGATAGAAAAGAAGCTGAGGTCTACATGATAAATAAAATCTGAGCTTGTGACCATAGGTGAGAGTAGTAATGTATATTGACTGGTAATTTGAGAGCTTTGCTTTATTGGTTGCCTTTGGCTTCACCACAAATAACCATTACACAAGTTGATCACAACAAATTTATATGTTGAGATCCCAAATCTTGCATGTTACTATCCCTATCTTTCAGTTTGTACATGTAAATCCAAAAGGTCTACCAAATATTTTTTAGAGCAGAGCTGAACTTTGTCAGCTGTGTTTCAATTACGTGTTCTACAAATTGTGAAAAAAATCTTGACCTGCCTTGCCATTATTGTGTGAGTGTACAAGTTTGCAGAGGTGGGTAAAGTAGTCAAAAAAATTACTCAAGTAAAAGTACAGTTACTCCAAAATATTTTCACTTAAGTAGAAGTAATTAATAGAACTGAAAAACTCAAGTATGAGTAAAAAGTATGCATTGAAATAAACTACTCAAGTACTGAGTAACTTTAAAAGTAACATCTGATTTATTTATTAGACATAAGTATATAAACAACACAACAAACTGCAAAATTGGCATTTTCAAAATAAAGCTAAAAGATCAGTAAAAAATACAACCTCCTTCAGCACCCCTTGCCAAACCATTAATGATGCTCGCATTGTTTTACTGTTAATGTGGTTAGTAGACCAACAGACCTGAATGCAGCTTAGATGAAAAGACGTTTTCACCTGCTTTAAAGGTAACTTGTTTTCTGAAACAACTTTTTTGTGCTAAGTTTTGTTTTCTAGCAAGCTGGCACAAGGATACATCTGATAGGTCACACAGAACCATGTGATTGTGTTCACTACATTTTATTGGAGGAACGTTGTCTACAGTCATCACAGCAGGAAGTGCTCTTTAGAGAACATTTACAGTATATTGTACTGAAAAACATCTTTAACTATTAAAATACTCATAGAAGTACATTTTATTCAAAAAGTTACTGAAATGTAACGGAATAAATATAACGCGTTACTACCCACCTCTGCAAGTTTGTGAAATGAAGAGTTTGTACAAATTAATGACTTGATTCTTGCTGACAGTCTAACAAAATTATCACTGTGCAGACCAACATGCAAACATATTTGAAGACATTTAGCTGGTATAATATTCTTTAGTTTGCTTTTCAATTAAACTCATCCCTTCTTAGCTATTTTGGACTTCCCTGCTCTCCTATGCCCTGTCAGATATAACGGATGTGTGTGGGAGAAGAGGAGGGGTTGAATGGATTTGCTGATGCTGAATTGATGTGACAGGTTAGCATTATTGAATTTCACTGCCAGCTGTCTTGTGGTTGTGGGTCGTGCCCTGCGGGTGGAGAAACATTTACAACGGGTGTGCTTACACCTCTAATCATTGATCAATAGAGTTGAAAATCAGCACAGTGTGGAATCTCTAACTTCTTTTGATTAAAGCTTCATGATTCCTTTTGAGATGATGAATTAAGATGGAATATTGATGGTGGCTTTGGTTGATTTCTTGACTCTGCTTTTGATAAGTGCTGATTGTCATTGTTTGGTTTAAAGTGGACGTTTATCACTGGGTTTGTAATTACTGAGTAAATTAAATTCACAAGCAGCTGAATGTTTTGAGAAACGCATTAAGTCATTGAATATAAAGCAAAAGTTCACAAGTCAACAGTCTGACGGAAAGTAAATCTGCAGAAAGTCTTTGTCCACCTTCAATGATTTAATTCGGCTTTTGGATCTCCGGACATAAATAGTTAGAGGAATTCTGGACTAGAACGTGTCTTATTCACTATCATAAAAAACTTGCTTTCTTCCATTATTCTTCTCAGATTGATGAAGAATGAAGGAAAATTGCTTCATGTCTCAGACCACTAAAATCTTATATTGAGTTGAAATGTGTCCAATGATGGGTAAAATGAAAATCATCTTCAGAAATTCTTTGGTCTTCTCTTTTGTTAAAATCCAGTTTAAAATGAATCTCTAAACAAATGGGGACAACTTAAGGGACAAGTGACGTGTCATAGTAGTTTACCTAATAGAGCTTGAGTCTCAGTTTGCTCCCTCGAAACCATAATATCTGGTCATCAAACAACCTGTCATGGAACCTGTCCCTAGTTTGGTCACAGGGTTGAATAAATTTTATTTTAAATCTTTCATCTTATTTCTTCTAAGTGAGAAGGTCAGCATTTCACAGCTCTGACTGCGGCTGAAACTCTGACTGCTGCTGCCTCTCTTCTCTATGAATTATAGATTTTTAGATTGATGTGGCAGATTAACTATGTTCCACTGTAAAGCTGAAATCGTTTGACAGGAAGATTTGTGGTCTTTGTGGATAAGAATCCAGTGTGAACTCTTATTTCCACTTGGCTGAGCAAGTCCCTGATATGTTTTATGGTTTCATCTTCTCATTAGCCCAACTGGCTCATCTAACCTTCTACTCATGAGTTGATGGTAGACTTACTGCAAATATACAAAAACAATTCAACCACCAAACTGAATATTTAAACTAACAATAGACCAAATTTAATTTAATTTAATTTTGTATTTTAATTGTGAGCCTGTGTTGGCAAACTTTTCTTTCTTTTTTTAACTCCGACAAAAGTTTCTAAAACAAACAAACATTTCCCCTCACCCTTTTTTCTATTTAAGAAGTCAGTACACATAAAATGATTGCCTAAAATTTTCAAAGAAAGTTACTTAAAAAAACTTCTTCTCAAAGTGAGCATTTGAACTTAACGTTGTTTTCTGAATATAGACCTTGGATTCAAACAGTGTACAAAGCAGCAGTCAAATTTGACAGACTCTGGCTTTAAATATTAAAAAAGTATTAAAAAAGATCACAATCATCATCATCATCAAGGGTGGGTCCTTTCTCCGTACATTGTGCCGACCTGATGAACTAAGTTTTTACAGTGCTGGCGATCTTGGGCCAGATGCTTTCTCGAAAAAACAAAAAACGATACAAAGTAGAAATAAAAATGAAGCAAGCATCACATTGAAACAGTAGAAATAGCATGGACACAATTATTGACAGTGTATGTTTTAGTTGTGTTTCCTTAGACTCTATATTTGTTTAAAAATGATCATAAAAGTCTTGAGTTTTCAAAAAGACATAATTTTCTATCATATGCCAACAATGTTTGGGATCCTTTATGTTCAGATTTGTATTGATGTTCATGAGTGAATGAATGTTGGATTACATATCAGTTCTAGTGATACAAAGGGTTCACAGCACATTGACAAATACCTATTATTAGTCTTAGAAAAGATAGGCGCTCGTGTTGGAATGAATAAGATCTGAACGCCCCTCAGAAGGTTGGTCGACTGTAGATCACCGAACAGAATCAAGGCAGCTGAAAAGACTTCAAAGACTGATCACAAAACAAAGTTACAGTAGGGGATGTTGTTTTGACTCCTTCATTGACCCTGCCTGGTTAGTTGGGGAAGAGGAGGTGGTCAGGGCCTTTCCATTTTAGGCTATGCTCCCAGCAACCTCATCCAAAAAAGTGGAAAATGATACAATATGGTAAGCCCTTCTTGCGTCAACATTATGGTAACTAGACCTTAAAAACAGGTTTTCCACATCGCATTGTATTTGTTTGGTGAAGAAACACTCGATCTTTAAACCACTTTACACAATCAGTCCTGAAACCCTTTTATTGGCAAGGGAAGAACAACAGTAAAACAATCAAAAGAAAATCCAATTAAGATTTCTCAGGTGTAAACCAGCAACCAGATCGTAAGCTGTCTTGATCATCTCATGACCAATATGCTCATCTTTCAGTATTTGATTGTGATGCTTCAAGTTAATTACCATTTATTTGTAATTTGAAAAAATGTCAAAGTTGGATCAGACGGTTTCTTAAAATTTGAAACAACAATTGAGTTTATTTCTTTGCACGTTTTTTTGTTTGTTAATTTAAATTAAATCACTATGAGTTTCAAACCTCTTATTATCCAGGTCTAGCATCCAGATGCCATTGTGGCTTTCATCTTACACTACTTTACCTCTTACTGTCCTCGTTCTGTCCACCATATGCTGGCTTACGCAACAGAACACCTGAATCAATATGGCCAAGGCGATTAATGCCCCAGCAGTGGCGATGTACTTATAAAGAGCTTTCATGCACCAGTGAAGGATGAAATCACCCTCAGAGTACCAATATCTTAAAAACCTGAGGCACAGGGAGGCGGGGTTGTGTGAGGTGTGGGGAGGTGGTGTTATGATCAGTACAGATATCACTGGATTTCTTCCAATAGGTGGGAATTTAGAGAAGAAAGTGCCAGACGTTTGAGAAGAGCAGTGGACCTTTTCCAAATATCCTTTAATAAAAGCATGAGTCGATTTCTGACAGGAGAAATGTAATAGAGAAAGAGACCACTGCAACTGTGAGAGATTGACTCAATTCCCAGAGCTTTCGTTGCAATACCACCTCGTCTGTTTAACAACTAACAACTACCTCTAAAGATCTGTGGCACCAAAGGCAAATTTTCCTCTTGTTAGCAGTTGCAAGTGATTTTCAGCTTCAATCTAGGAGTGAAACACAGCAGAGCAAGTCAAATTTGAGATAAAGGGAAAGTTTTTAATCATTCACTTCTATAAAATAACGATTAAAGCAGATTTCAAGGCTTTAGCTAGCATTTAGTGAAAAATGATCATAAAAGGGTGCCGACTCAAGGGTCTAGCTGTTGCTAGAATATATACATCTGTCATGAAAATGTTAGGCTGATAAATGAAAGATGAGACATTTTTGTCATTTTGCAGTTCCACCAAACCAACACAGCTAACATTTGTACATATAAGTCCCAAATAAATTTTTAATATTTTTCTTTCTAAGTTAAGAGTGAAAGAGTTTGAAGTAAAGCTGAACTCAATATGTCAAGTTTACAAACCAGCTGCTCAGAAAAATGAATTATTTAGAAGACTCAAGTTGAAATGATTTAAATGGTAAATGGATTCTACTTACGTAGCACTTTTTCAACCTGCATTGTTACTCAAAGCGCTTTACAGTGTAGCTCACATTCACCCATTCAAACACATATTTACATCTGATGGTGGAAGCTGCCACGGGAGGTACAAAGAGGAGGCGTTAGCTCCTTAGTAGAATGTCCATCTTTGGAGCTGGTTCGACTCCCAAGGCGCCCATCTCTAAGTGTCCATAGAGAAGACACCTAACTCCCAGCCTCCACCTAACCCCACTCCGGGTGCCATCATGACTGCCTGCTGTGATGCAATGCATCACAGTAATTTAACCTTTGATGGAACAATATAGTACGATAAAAAAAAACAAAAAAACCCAAAACACCATCAGGATAAATTGGGAGTTCGGTGTCTTGCCCAAGGACACCTTGGCATGGAATCCATGTGGGGAATCAAACCGACAACCCTCTGCTTACAAGACGTCATTCTACCAACTGAGCCAGAAAAGCAGGTTGGGGAATCCTGCACGAACATGGTTGTTAACCAAAGCCAAAAAATAGTTAGAAACAGAAGAAGTAAATGTTTGATTAAAATGTAAATGATTAATTTTGTTTGCATGCAGATTATTTTTTTAATTGTTAGAAAAAAAAATAAATAAACATCGTAGCTGGAATGTAAGATTTCAATTGAATAAAATTTTGAATAATTTCATCAACCCTAAGTTGGCCAAAGTTGCTTGGAATTTCAACAAATTATGTGATGTTTAATAAAAGATTGTGAAGAGATAGTAAGTTCCGGGGATATTTACACCATTACAGTTTTTTTCCCCTTCTGTTCAGATTTCCAAATTAAAAAGGGATGAGAATGGCTGGTCATATTTTTTTTATTTAAATTTGCAGAATTATAGTCCTGGGTTTGTTAACGTGCTAAGGCTGACAAAAATAACGATTTTGCTTGAAGATGACAACAAAGGGTTGCGTTGCATTTTGCCTCATGTACATCTATTGTATATGAGGCGTCATCACAATGAATTCAAATCTATGAAAAGCTTGACTAATTGTGTCACAAAGCATACATTATGAACCAAATAGCCTTGGGTCAAAATAGACCAGAAAAGCCAATGTTTTTGTTATTTCCATATGGTTTATGTAATATGTGTTATTCCATGTTTTGGAAAAAAGATTAGACTTGAAAATCCTAATTCAAACCAATAAAACACAATGTAAAAATGATCAACCACAAAGACAATCATGGGGGATTTTTGCTCCCAATTTATTCTAGGACTTTTCTTGCTCCGTTCCATTCTGTTGTCCTTCACTCATTTGGAGCTAACGTGCGGGGTGCAAAAGCCTCAGATGGGAAATCCAGGCTTCCCTCACCCCGGCTGCATCCTCCTGCTCAATCGGGAGGATCCCAAGGCGTTCTCCAGCCAGCTGTGAGACATAGGCTATATAGCGGGTCCGGGGTCTACTCTGGGTCTCCTCCCTGTGGGACGTGCCCGACACACCTCACCAGCGAGATATTCGGGAGGCATCCTGACCAGATGCCCAAACAACCCCATCTAGCTTCTCTCGATGCAGTTTAGCAAGGGGTCTACTCTTTTCTTGCTCCAACACACCAATTCATTTTCAGTGGAATGTCATAAATCAGATGCATTGTAAAAAGAAACACTTTAATCTTACAGAAAAGGCCTATTCAGGTTTTTTCCCAAATAAGTAGAAAAAAAATGAAATTATAGAGACTCAAATGCTCTCTTTAATGGTTTAATGGAACGTCCATAAACACCCAAGCCCCAAAGATTTTCAGCCATAGCATCTTTTTCTTTAACCCATGAAGGAGGGTTTAGGAACAGTGATAGCATGGCTTTAATGTAATTTTTTTATATACATTGGGAAGCTTAATCTAGTTTTTAAAACGTATGTGTTAAGCCTTTTGAGACTTTGTGAATAGCATTGAATTGTATCAATGCTAATTTGTAAGAAAATAGATTGGTGTCTTTCTAAGTTTTTATTATATTGTGGTTCCATTTACTTTCTTTGCAACACTTGTATCTTTGACTCCAGAAATGGCAACGCTTAGAATGCCGTGTCCCAAAAATTTAACATTGATTCACATTCTCACTGCACTGGCTTTACAACTAGGTAGAAATTGTTCTGATGGTTCTTCCTTGGTAAAAGCAATACAGCTAAAAGAGGCTAGTGATATTCTCCTTTCTGTTTTATTCTGGTTCAGAAATACAGGGGAAATTTAGCCACATGTGTTTAGAACTTGATTGAGTGAGACTTAGGAATGTGAGATTCCAGAACTTGTACTTGTACATGTTGCCAAGAAAGTACTTTCTACGTCCCTCTTAGTGGACATTATGAGACATATTTACAGTTTACAAGAATTGGGGTGATTCTTCTAAAACGTTTTCTTGTAAAGATGTGTTTAATGTGTATATTGATGTTGACTTTAAGTATCCTTAAAGCCCACGGCTTGCAGCAAAGCTTAGCTTGTGTTGTTTGGCAGGCGTTCAAAGGCTGCTGTTATATTTCCCTGTTGGGATTTGGCGGAGGCGTTGGGGGTGACTTTGGATGGATACGAAGCTTCCTTCACATCAGCAGCATTGATGAAGGGCCGCATAAACAGGTACCCGAAGGACAAAGCAATGACTTTAAACTTACAAATTGGTATTGTTCCATTATCCTTATGGCAGAATGAGACTCAAGCAGCATGGCGGTTTATGGCTCTTCCCACTTTAAAAAAATAAATGATTCAAGAATTTTGTTTTTGGGTGACATTTGAACCACAAATTTAGTAAATGATGAAACAAATAGCTAGCTGAAAACCTCTTTTTACTAAACTTAAAAAAATGAAACTTTGTGATAAAGGGCTTCTTTTGGGATTTCAACAGTAAGAATTTCTTATGGTTAATTTACTGCATCAAATAAGCTCAAACCTAAACAATTACAACTATTTTATAAGAGTTCCACAGTGCAATGATATGAGAAAATACCATATCAAATCATAAGTTTTGTGTTTATTGAATTTTGCAGTGATTTCACAAACCATTTTGAGGGGGAAAAAACATTAAGAACAAATTGGTTTTCAGTGTTTCAAATCCAAGTTTTTAAATTCAAAACAAAAATGCACTGCCCACGAGCCTATAAAAGAGCCTCTATACCAGCACAAAAATCCAAAAGAGAGCAGTCCCAGAGAGTTGGAAATAAAAATTGCTGTTGGCTAAGGTTTTTTTTTTTACAAGGTAACATTTACATTCTGTCTCTGAAATGCAGCATGCTTGAAAGTTATGCAAGCTCAACAACTGTACTGAAGTGCCTCTTTATGGTCATTTTTTTTTAAAGATGTGTTGAGAAAACACTTTTTCTGGAAAAATCTAGTTACCAAACTGACAACAATTGTAAATATTCACCTGTTTCTGTAACCATTGACCTCAGACATAATTTTTGTTCCCCCTGAAATTGGTAATGTCAGTTTCACCCAACAAGCTAGACTTTTTTGTATATGTGTTTTAGTCACTTAGTGTTAGATGATGTCTTTATGTACAAAATTGCACAGAACTTATCAAACTTTATGGTGAACATTGACTTTTGCCCATTACTCTTTTTTGCCAATTTTGTTTGCTCATTAATTAAAATGATGGAAAACAAATCATTCACTCAAATCTAATAGAGGGACTTTAGTCAAATATGTCAAGATCCCCTCTTCTGCAGCCAAGAGGGAGCCATGGATAATTCTCAAAGATCTGATTGGGATCACCTGTGGTGATTCCTAATGTCTCTCACCTGTGCACCATGCTAACTATTTAAGAGGAACCATCCCTGACTTTCCTGTCTGACCATGTTTTGTATTTTGATTTTAGTTGGACTTTTTTTTTTTTTTTTTTTATTTATTTATTTCGGTCACAGTGCAACCTCATATCAATGAAATAAAGAAAATAACCATATTCCAGCAAAGGACCGAAAAGGTAACGGCTGAACTTTTGAAACCTTAAGTTGATCATGTTCTTCTTACTTTACAGACTTTCCTGAATTAAGTTAATAAACCATGTTTGAAGACCTGCATTTGGTAGGGATGGGAAATCCGAGGCCTCGCGACTCATCGAGCAACTTCAAGCAACTGTGAAAAGTCGACACGAGGAGTCGGCACATTTGCAGGCTGCGCATGCGCAGATGAAAAACAAACCCCAAGAAAAAAAATCTGCGCCTCAAATTTTGTTTTACTAGAAGATGAAATGTGGGTTATTGTGGGGCAATTCCTCTTGTAGTTTATTTTTTTATCATGAAATGAGATTACGTTAATTCGTTGCCATAGTAACAGTTACCTAAACAATCAAATTTCACTCAGTTACTGACAAATTAAATGTTCAATAAAGCACACACTTGACCCACTGTCATTTGAATAACCAGAGGTCCTGCTGATAGAATCTTATGGAAGGGAAAATGAACACACTGATACAATTTAACAGATGTTTTTGTGCGAGCGCGCAGTGGAAGATTTCGTAGAGTTTTGTTTTGGGAGGGTGTGTGATATTTTCATTTGTGTCCAATTCGATGCGCTCCAAATCAAAGTATAGAAAAAGTCTGTTTTGATATTTTAATCTAAATCACTTTGTACTGCTTTGATAAGAGAAATACTGGATAAATTAAATTCGATTTGAATCAACAATCCGTGACACAAGCAGCAACATTCAGGAAAGACGTAAGAGAGTCTTTGCGGCTCTAAAATAGCGCAGAAATTAGACAGGACAATTGTAAATGTTAGTCATAGATTTTTTATTTAAAAATAAAATCTTTTCCACGGTGGTTGGCTTTAGTCTGCTCCTCTTCAGACTGACACCCTCCCCAGCTTTGGATAAGACCCGCTCACGAGCCACCGAGGTTGCTGGCATGTGGAGATGCTTGGCCAGTTTGTGCAGGTTTGGGTAAACTGTTGTCCTCGATGTCCAGAATGCGAGAGGGTCTTCTCCCCTGAAGAAGTAGGGATCCGACAGGTATCTCTGAACCACCACTGTGGCATTCGCCTTCGCACACTGACTTCCCTGGTTTTCACCTAGAAAAAAGTATTTAGGATTGTAAAACCATGTAACATGAGGACATCGTTGATCAGATAAAAATACGTACCAACCCGGCTGTCCAGCAGGTCCCACAAATAGTCATCCTCCGCTGAAGATGACGCTCCCGGTTGTGACTATTAAAACAGAATTGGTTCTCCCTCCATTTGCAACTTACACACAGAAACACACACTCACCTTTCACTCTCATGCAGTCAGTCAGTCAGTCAGTCAGTCATCTTCTTATCCGTCTATCCCTTTCGGGATTGCGGGGGGTGCCGGAGCCCATACCGGCTGATTTAAGGCGAAGGGCAGGGTACACCCCGAACAGGTCGCCAGTCTGTCGCGGGGCCACTCTCATACAATTCTCGCAAAAACTCTTTCAACCTCTCAATTCCAAACAGTATATTTGTGTTGGTGAATCCTAAAAACAATCTGATAAATCTGTGTGTGCGTGTGTGACTGTGTTGGTTGAATGTGTGTGTGTTTTAAGTGACACCTACTAAAAGTCTGACAAGATTAAGGTGATCTTATTGTGTACAACACCTACTGTGATAAAATCCCTGTAGAATCCAAAGCTGTGATGACGCAAATCGCTAGAAAATCTCCTCCTCTCAAAAAACCCCACGTCTCCCTGAATGAATGAAACCCTTTTATATCTTCTGACTGATTGATCGACCCGCCCCTTCAAACTTTCCGAGCTCTTCGACACCTGGCTCCACGTGACAGTAGCTAGGATTTTGGGTCGCGCGATGTTTGACATTCCGACACACGGAATCGGAGCAATTCTCGCGATACTTTTGTGTCACTCTGTTCGGCTCAGCTCGAGCAGACAGGCTCGAGCTGGCCATCCCTAGCATTTGGGTCCTCCTCTTTCCACCATCCTGTAAAACCTTGACAAAATAGACTGTTCATTTTTTTTTTCAAACACCAGTATAAGTCCGTGTAGTCCCTCATTCATTCAGGAGTGATCCATAGTAGAAAAAGTTTCAAAAAAGTCTTCTGGACAGTTCAATTCTTGAAAGAGACGTTTTGACTTCCATCCGGAAATCATTTTCAATCTGAATGAAATGGACTGTAAACTGGATCTAATTTACGTATACTAACCTGAGTAAAAGATAAAAAAAATAGTAAGGCAGGGCTCAACCAACGAGCCTGTGTTGCCTATGATGTGCGTGAATGGCTCCTATTGTAGCCACGGACCAGTAAACGACCCTATTATAAAAATGCTAAAAACCTAGTGAATAGAAATTCCTGCTAACGAGAGGCGTGAAACTGGGTCACGAGGTGTCATCAATGACATTGATGACACCTTTGATGACACCTTTTTTTACCTTTTACTCAGGTAAGTATAAATTAGATCCAGTTTACAGTCCATTTCATTCAGATTGAAAATGATTTCCGGATGGAAGTCGAAACGTCTCTTTCAAGAATTGAACTGTCCAGAAGACTTTTTTGAAACTTTTTCTACTAAACACCACTATAATTACTAGTTGTATTGGGGCCTCCAAGGAACTTGATTAATCACAGTGCGGAACTGTGAAAGATAGTCACTTTTTGCAACAAATCCTGTCATGGAATTCTATTGTGACTTAATACTCCACAGTCGGTTGTATGGTAAGAGTGTGAAAGTGTCAAAGGAGTAAAATTCTGCCACATCGTTGTTCGACTTTTTAAATAACTTCATGCAGCATTTAACTTAGCTCGAGAGCTGTGCAAAGTGTTCTATAAAGAATCTCTATGGTGACCAACTATACCATAGCTAACCATCACCAAGTGCACTGCAATGGTGTGAAGTCCTCCACCACTGAACTCTGGAGAAGTGGGAATAATTCTTGGAGAGTCTCTGGTAATTTTATTGACAAGCCTGCATTTGGTAGTTGCTAGAGAAATAGTACTTTTTTGACTTTCACTGTGCCAAGTGTAGTCAAGGAACTTCAGCAGCTATTACAGTGTGGGAATATTTATCATGAGCCAGGAATGGCTTTATTGTTCCAACTAGAGAAGTGGTTAATTATGGAGCATGTCAAAACATTTTACTCAACTCCATGAATCCCCGCATGTGGAAACAGTTTGGAGCTGGATCTTTTCTTTCCCATCACGACTGTGCACCAGTGTATACAACTAAGAAAAAAGAAGACGTAATCTGGCTCGTTTGACTGGCCTACGCAAAGTCATGACTTCACCCCAGTAAAACCTTTTTTTTAATGAAGTAGGACGAATACTGCTAGCTAAATAATTTGGTTCAACATCAATGTTTTAACCTGATAAAAACACTTCCAAATAACTGAAAGTGACTGTTCCTAGAGATTTGAAGCAGTCATAGCATCAAACAGTGAATTGCCGTCTTTTTGAGCAAAATTGAACCAATGACACGTCTCTTCGTATCTAAGTCCCAACTGAGCAAATGTGGCAGTATATTTAAATAGGTGTTAATGTATTTACCTCTCATATGTAGTATACTGGACTCAAGCTTACACTGTCGGAAAGCTGATGACTTATTGTTGGTGAATATTTTATACAAAAACCAGACATCTGACGTTGACATTTTTTAAAATTATTATAGCTCTAGCAAGATGAAACTTCATCAGAGTGGTGTCTTGTAGATTTATAAAGTCAGACCAGATCATGTCCACTGCTGCTGAATGCATTTGGCGTGAGTCATGAGATGATGGGTCACTCGCAGAGGCACACTGATCACCATCCTTATTTCAATTAGTGCGACAGGCTGTCAGTTAAATTAGCTTCATTGAGCCCGCAGCGCATAGGCCTGGTGTTTTCTGTTCCCCTGCCAGCTCCAAACCCCTTCTGATGATCGATCATCAGTAGCCTCCTTCGCTTCTGATTAGGAGGAAATGAGGAACATTTGGACAGGTCGATATTTATGTGAATACTCAAATGTGTCTGCTTCACAATAATTTTCCATCTTTCAGAGCTAAATTTATAGTGATGCCACCATCGCCTTACAACTTTAACAATAATGAGACAGTGCCGATGGCACCTCCTGACCAATTAATGTCCAGACTGAAACAAAACAGTTTAAACTAAATATAAAACTCAGGAAACTTTGAGGAAGAGCGAAGCTAGAAGTTAAGATACAATTTGTTTTAATTAAGAGTTCACTTTGTTTCTTTTCTTCTCCTCCATTGATTCTTTGTTACGTTTTATCCATCCTTCTTATTTTGGGATCCTTATTGCTTGCAAAACCATGATGTTGTGTCCCTGCACGACATTGTCCAGCTTTAGCCGTGTTTTAGAGACAAGAAAAACTAATTAACTCAAAATAGTGAGAGTGACGTGTTTGTCCTTACTCTTGGAAGCCTCGTGAAGACTATTGCGGTATTTTCACAAAAAATAAAAATAGCGGACATTTTTGTGTTTCTACACAAGTTTTTTAGTTTATTTTTGGTTTTTATGGTCGTGAATTCATTTAAGGATTCTTGGAAAACAATTTTCCTCCTCCTTCAATAGGCTGAGTTTACTTTTCTTTTTATTCTTTGTTAAAATTTATTTAGTTAGTCTTTATAACATGCATTCCAGTCTTTCCAAAATTAAGGCATTGTTTTAAATTTAGCTGAAAGCTAAAAGTTCAAAGTGAGTGCTTCTTATTTGTAAAGATATATTTAAATTGCTCTTTTTTAGTTGTTAAAAACCAGGATTCCCTTGTTTTTTTTCAAATTCCTTTCTACAACAATTACTTAAATGCAGTCAATTTTCTTTGAGCTCAGTATTCTTCAATCAAAACGAAGATGACTTGAAAGTCTGGAATCTTCTTATGATTGGATACTTTTTGCCAGCCATATTTGATTCCTGCAGATTTTAGCCCTCTTATTGTATAGCATCTTGTATTTTTCTGATCCTCCTTGCCATCCTGACATACTAGATTTCTTCATTAGAACTCCAAAGATCAAACTACAATGATGAGAACAGACAGTTTGACAAGTTTTCTTGATTCTTCTACTCTTGGACCAATAAAAATCAAATTAGAAATGTTTAAAAATGAAAAAAATGTGATGCTGTTTCTTCACCCTCAGACGAGTGTTGAACTTCCATGAATCTAAAGACAACAAATTAATACAGTAGATGTAAAATATTCTTCACAAGTCTGTAAAAATCCTGTTTCAGTGTCGTGATAGTGTCAATTAATTTAAAATTAGTTGGGGTGTGAGAAAAAGTCTGTGTAGTCCCTCATTCATCCAGGAGTGATCCATAGTAGAAAAAGTTTCAAAAAAGTCTTCTGGACAGTTCAATTCTTGAAAGAGACGTTTCGACTTCCATCCGTAAATCATTTTCAATCTGAAGTTTTCAATCTGAAGCAACAGGATACATAACCGGACAGCATAAAAATGTTAAAAAAAAAGCTGTGTTTTATTTTGGTTGTAGAGTGTGAGTGGTTCACTCATAGCAGATTATGAGGTAGTACTGTGCTTGTACTCAAATGGTGCAGCCGGGCTCAAACGTAGGTGATTTATGGGCGTTCGATTTTTTTAAACACTCTGAAATCACACAGTGTATGCCCAGCTTAGAAAATTGGACTGGATGACAGGTAGCAAACGAACAATTCAACTGACATTGGAATTAACAAAGTTCAAAATGAGTAAGCCAGCTGGAGAGAGTCAGGAAACATAGAAAGATGGATGGTTGATAGAGGAAGACACAAAAAGTTGTTCAGCAATGTGAGGAGATGCAGACCCGTTGGAAATTGAGGTCACACATAAGTCAGCTTTTCTCTCCTTAAACTTTCTATGCTGATTTTTTTTTTTTATTATTTATTTATTCATTTCGGTCACATTGCAATTTCACATTAAAGAAAGAAAAATTGTATTTTACCAAGGGACCGAAAAGGTATCGGCTGAAGCAAATGCTTATGACGCCGACCCTTTTTTCAAATCACCATGAAAGCAAAAAAATATGAATGATTAGTATTGCTTTATTGTGTAAATGTAAAAATGTTTGTGTGTGAGTGTCTTCTGTGTGCGGCCATCTGAACAATGTATTTTTCTGGCACAATGTCATCTTTTTACTGTTCTCTGGTTCAAGGAAACAGGCACATCCCCTAAAGTGTCTTTTTTAGCACCAATACCAATTCACGCAACAGAAAGAGTCAAACACCCTCAAAGCCTTCATTTTTATGACCCTACGCTTCATTGAATGAAACAATGTGGGGTGAGAGATGGTGTAGAATGCTAGTGAACCTGACCCTGCATTGTGACCCAGCTCTTCCTGAAGTCACCTTCAGAGGTATTTCCATATGAACTGTACATGCAAAACCTATTTAGAATTACATATGCACATACTTATACTGTAAAAGCACAGTGACTTCACAGCAAGATGGTTGGTGTCCAAGTCCAGGGTGGGATGAGGCTTGGAACACTGACTGTGTGGAGTATGCATGCTCTCCCCATGTATGTGTAGGTTTTCTCCGGGCAATCTGGTTTCCTCCCACCATCTAAAAACATGCATGTTAGATCAATCGGTCGCTATAAAATTTTCTCTAGTCTGTGTATGTGAATGGTTAAATGTATGCGGCCCCACGACATACTGGCGACCTGTTTGGGTCATACCCAGCCTCTCAGCTGGGATAGGCTCCGGCACCCCCACAACCCAATTAGGTATGGACAGTTCAGAAGACAAAACATGCATAGTGTTCGTAGGGCTCTGGTGTGCTGTTGAACCCAACTTGTTTATGCAGGAATATGTGGAACGATGTACCTCTCTTGATGTAGTTTACAACATTCATGAGGTTTTGCTTTAAAAAAAATATGGGGACAATACTGAATTGATTACAATATGAATGTAGTCATGAAAAAAATCCGGTCCAAATTGGGAATATAACAATGTCCAGGGTATCATCATTTCTGTCATACATACGACACCACTATGAGAATGGAGGGAACTTTGGTTTTGAGCAGGAAATGACATGTAACGTTAGAAATATTTCTAAATATTGATCACTGTTTCATTTTGATGGAAATAAATATATTAGCCAGCAATTATTAAACCAATTTAAATTACCGTAGAAATTGGAAACAAGGTTCCAAAAGCAGAAAAAAATGTGAAAAAAAGATGTTTAAGTTGTAGTTACTTCTTTTTTTCCCAATTCATCAACCATATGCACTACTCATTAAAATACCATCATTTGGAAAAGTCTACTGTTTAGTAAACCTGATCAATGTAAAATGGTTCATAATAATAATTGTAATTTTTTCTATCGGTCACAGTGGGAATTATTTTTGCTGCATTGCACTGCAACGGGCAACCATGAAGCCACCATTGGTGGGAGTAACAGGGGGTTAGAGGTCTTCTCCAAAGACACTTAGACATGAGCTCATCAGTATTTAAACTGGCAACTCTTCAGTCCAAAAATGGCAATTCTACCACTGAGCTATGCCTCCCCCAAAAGGAATTAGTTCCCATATGGGGAGTTGAACACAGGCCAGCTGGGTGAAAACCATGAATCCTAACCATTTTTGGGTTATTGATTTGACCCAAAAAGTTCAGAACCAGTTTAAAAATTATTTTTTTCCCTGGTTAATCACAATGACCGTTTTTGGAATGAAATGACGACAAGCAATGTTGTTTTTCTTTGGATGCAGGAAAGGGCGGGGCACAAGGCACTACCTTTTAGTCGTTTTTCTTTTCTTTTTTCAACCTTTCTTGTATTTCTACCCTATTTTTTTGTACGCTGTATTTTGTTTTGAAAATTAATTTTAAGAAATCTTATTTACAAACAAACAAAAAGAACCAGTTTGGAGAGCCAGAAACCTCTGCCTCTTCAAAATTTGTCTTTGAGTCAGGCACATACTGTACGATGTGAACAGTAATGGTGGGGGATCGTGATGGGGACAAAACTGGGATTATACCATGATGGAGAATCCTTAACAGAGAGACCATAATGAGGCTCATAAAGAAGAGCCTATAATGGAGACAATATGGTGTTGGCATAATGATGGTGACCCAATTATGGTTTTTAAAAAGGTTGATAGTGAAGACCACTCATATTAGAAATCAGTTGTCTTTTAATCTCAACATTCAGAGGTCACTTTGTGGTTCTGATTCTTTTTCATTTTCGTATGATTCAATTGGTTTAAAAGTTTTCTGTCTCTAAAATTGTCGCAGACTCCATTTGTGAATTTATGCAACTTTAAATGGTCTCGTTTTATTCATGTTGCCCACATTTATGGTTTTATTTTCATTCAAAAATGGCAAAACAAATAATAAAAAAACTTCACAAAAATACACTTTCTATCACATTCAATATGGCTCCCATAAAACAAGCCAACAAAAAATCCTTGATAGTGAAATAAAAACAGAAGTGTTTAGTTTGTTGAGTTTTTTATCGTATTATTCTCTATGGCCTGAAGGAAAAGTTTAATACCCTTTACGCAAGTTTTTATCTGCCAACAAGTCTTTATTTTTTTTTGGAATTTTTGTGTGTCTCTGTATTAAAACAGTTGGTCAAAAGCACGGACATCAAATACAAAAATCTAGTACAGGCATCGGCAAACTGCGGCCCGCGGTCCATATGCGGCCCGTTAAACAGTTTAATCTGGCCAGCCAAACTTGAAAAATTTTACATAAATAAACCCTGTTACGTGTTTTATTTTCCCTGCAATTCTGATGTTTCCTAAGTAGATCACACACTATAATATGGAAAGCCATCGGGCCCAATACACGCACGTAAACAAGCGTGTTAGATGTTAAAAACAAGCAAGATGTTACACCAAGCACTTAGATTTCAAACCTAGCGCTGCTAAATGCACGTTCAAAAGTTTGCCCACCCCTGATCTTGTGTGAAGGTCGTCTTGAAGTTGTCAGGTTGGGTGTAAAGTTGCAGACAGACACGCAGGATGCAGTTTTAACAAATGCAGTTTCAACAAAAAATAGATTTATTTCTAGAATCAAGACAGTTCAAGGCAGTGTCAGGTTTGCAAATAGACATGCCTTTCACACTTTTATGCTTCACTCCAAATTTAATCAAAGCAGGGTGATATGAATAAATGAAATGCTTTCCAAAGCTGAATTGTAAAACCTAGACACAAGACCTAGATGTGGACCACTGATGTGGGTTTTATGACGATAAAACAAATCAGTTTGTAATCTGGTCATAAAAAAATATGTGAATCTCAAAACTGCTCAAAAATTGATTTTTTTTCTTTTACATTTAAACATTTTTGAGAGAAGCCAGATGGGTTGGTTCGCCGAGCGCCTCACTGGCGAGGTGTTTTGGGCACCTCCTACCGGGAGGCGACCAAGAAGCAAACCCTGGACCCGCTGGTGAGACTTATGTCTCATAGCTGGCTGGGGAATGACTCAGGATCCTGAGTGAGAGAAGCCTGGGCCTGGGCTTCCCGTCTTGACCCGAAGGATTCGAGGGGGCAACAGGTTCCGTCCGCTTCCGTCATAACGGAAGATAATGGAATTTTTGTGTCACTTGAAATTTTTTCAGTACAATGCAATTAAAAAAGTAAGATATTTGTGTCTTCTTTACAGTTGTCCATTCATTTAAAAATTTTAAAAATAAATAAGCACCTGGGATGCTCACAATAATGATAATCAATAAGGTTTACGTGTTTGAAAGCGCATAAAATATGTCAATTAAATCTTTTAATGAATAAAATCATCAGTACTAATCTAAAAACATAATAAAAATGATTGTATTATTAGCTAGAAAAACTACTTTCATCCTCTTTTGGAACACAGAGTTAATAATAAATCTTTCCTTACTTTCCTTCCTTGCATCTTCATTCTCATATTTACAGCTTGTTATGACAGACAGTGTTTTTTATGGGATGAAATGGATCAGCTTTCAGCAGCCATTAGCCTCCTGAGACACATCGCCTCTTCCCCTCTGCCTCACAAACATCATTTAGAAACCCAATATGAGAGATTCCCATAGTTCACGAGTAAATCCAGCTCAAATCATTGTCATTTAAAAGCCAAAAGCTGCTTTCTGAAGCTTTAAATGCCTCATTCATGTCACTCTATTACTTTTGAAGGAACGCTCGTGGAAATTCTGACTGGATCACTCCACCGCACAAAGAGAAAAGAGCAATAAGACGATTATAATTGATGCACGGCTGTCCGACTCATCATAACTAAAACCCGCTTAAAACAACTCAAACTGTCAAATAAAGGTTTTGTTTAAGGGAAGAAACAACTTTTATTTACCAAACTTTAAGATTAAAACGACGTAATCCAGAGAAAAGTGCACAAGTGCTTTTCTGTGGAGGTGTCAAAAAAAGGAGTCTTCAAACATCTGTCAGTTTCTATAATATAATATAAAAATGTTAAAGCTCTGAATATGACAGATGCTCCTGTAGCTTCTGAGAAGAATGACTCC
This sequence comes from Neostethus bicornis, assembly GCA_902685375.1. NCBI lineage: Eukaryota > Metazoa > Chordata > Actinopteri > Atheriniformes > Phallostethidae > Neostethus > Neostethus bicornis. Next base: position 2,252,695 of record CACRXE010000076.1, on the reverse strand, counting down.
GAAGTGTCAAAGGTTTTAAGAGAGGATTCAGAAATCATCACAATTTTTTTCTCTTAGTAGTGGGAGGTCATGTAGCAGAGCTGTCAGTTTTAGTTTTAAAACATATTTCCATTAAATCTTGAATATATCAAACATGAGGCAGTGTCAGATGGAGAAGATGAAATGAAAGATCAACTTTCTAGCATAACAACTTAAACTTTCTGTCAGACACGGTTGTATGGCTTAACCAAGACCTTGTTTTTTTTTTTTTTTTTCGAAGTTGTCCTTTCAGTTCTCAGTCCTGTAGTCCCAGGGAGAGCCCAGTGGGATTCAAACCCAGTTTACCAGGTTGAAAGACAGTAATTTTACCACTAGGCCAACGGCACCTGGCAGCCAAGAACTTGTTTTTAATATTCCGTTCCGTCATCTTCCGCTTGTTTCGGGGTCGGGTCGCGGGGGCAACAGCCTCAAACGGGCAGCCCAGGCCTCTCTCTCCTCGGCTGCATCCTCCAGCTCACCTGGAAGGATCCCAAGTTGTTCCCCTGCAAGCTGTGAGACAAGGTCTCTCCAGCGGGTCCGGGGTCTGCCCCTTGGTCTCCCCCCAGTGGGACATGCCCGAAACACCTCGCCTGCGAGGCGCTCGGGGGGCATCCTGACCAGATGCCCGAACTACCCCATCTGGCTCCTCTCGATCTGGAGGAAGAGCGGCTCGACACTGAGCTCCTCCCGGATGGCAGAGCTCCTCACCCGATCTCTGAGTGAGAGCCCAGCCACCCTACGGAGGAAGCTAATTTCGGCCGCTTGTACCCGCGATCTCATTCTTTCGGTCACCACCCACAGCTGGTGACGATAGGTGAGGGTTGGAACGTAGATCGACTTGTAAATCGAGAGCTTTGCTTTTCGGCTCAGTTCTCTCTTTACCACGACGGACCGATGCAGCGTCCTAGTTATTGCTGATGCCGCACCGATCCGCCTGTCGATCTCCCGCTCCATCCTTCCCCCACTCGTGAACAAGACCCCGAGATACTTAAACTCCTCCACTTGGGGCAGGACCCAAGTTTTTAATGTACACCACACATTCCCTCATTTGCAATAGTAATTTAATTTCATCTCAATTTGGGCACAGTCCAAACAAGCAGCAAGAATCCCCCTTCGTGTGAGCTTACCAAACGTGGAAAGGGCCTCAGGTTTCTAATAAAGGCGAACGACCCTCAAGGTCTGATCCGTGACTGCAGAAGTCCGTGACTGCATGATTGTATTAGTCATGGGAGAAAATAAATAAGTCACCTGGCTGTCATAGTGATGAAGTAAAACTTGTTGTCATTGAGATGTAAAATACTAAATCAATTTATTGTTCAATCAATTGTTGTGGTAATCAAGGAAACAGAACATGCCAACCAATCATCATAGTTGCATTGTGTTGACGATTTAGGACTCATATACACAGCAAGTTTTAACGTATTTACCAATCCTGTGAAAGACAGCAAGGGTCAGGGAAGATGGGTTGCTAGTTGACTAGGAAGGCTTGCATCCTGGGCAGGCATAGTGGGACTGTGGGGTAACAGTACCACAACTGACACCATTGTAACATTCACAACATGACAAGGGGTGAAGGCCAACAGGGCTTATTGTTAAATAGCTGTTAATAGTAGATTTCTTTTAAAATTAGAATAGAAATATATTACATATACTCATCCCTCAATGGGAAAATGTGCGTGCTGCATTACTTCGCAGCAGGATGCCATGATAGTGTCAATGGTGGGAGAAACAGGGGGTTAGGTGTGTTCCACAAGGACACCTAGACATGAGCTCCGTGGGATTCGATCCTGCAAAGTTCCGGAGAACTTCCGGTCCAAGGGCAAACGTTCTAACCCAGAGGTACCGCCTTCCTTAAATTATATGTGTAAACGCCATACATAAAAAATATCCATCATATACTCTTGCTGTTTAACAGACGATCTTTTTACTGTTTAAACTCTTTTACTTGAACATTTCTCAAATGGATTATCATCTTTTTACTTTTTACATTTAAAAAGTTTGTCATCTCTATGTATTCATAAATAAGAATGTTGCAGAAGCTGTGTGCGCTGCAGGCGTGTACATGATGCTTACTCAGAGAGGACAAAGTTGTTTGTCGAGTTTCTTGAAACAAACCCTTCAGATCCACATGGTTCCAACAGCTCTGGGCTAATGAGGTTCTACCTTCAGGTCCACACCTGATGTCAGCTCAGTAAAGTCATCTGAAAATTTAATTTGCCCCGTTTGCGGTCAAATTAATTCAACATTTAAACACCTGAGACCTCAGGCACAAAGATTTGCAAAGATCTTTGGCTGAGGAAGCCTTTTGTACTTCCCACACAAACTTGGGATTAATCAAAATCACAGACCCTTGGTTTCTGCCCGCTAATCTGACCCACATGTTATACTTTGTAGATGTGTCCCCAGCTGGGTCATTTTTGGGAGAAAATATTTAAAAGCAAATTATTAATTTGTCAAAATAATGTTGTATCAATTCCTATTACGGTACTCTCTATTTCTCTAGAGAGTAGACTCGGTCTGTTCCGCCTCAACCAACTTATTCAACTCCAGGTAGGGCTCATGCAAACAACCTCATGTCTTGCAATGGTACACAAATGAGCCTGTGGCACCCGAAATTACTCAAGAACAATAGCGAGATGCTTTAGGGGGAAATCTCAAGGTTATTCTTATCATTGGGACATTTGTACACATCCAAATTAAGATTTTTTTCTTTCAGAAAAATTTGATGAGTTGCCATTTTGGCAAATAAAAAGCAATGGTCACTTGTTTAGGTTTGTATTATTTTTTGCAAAAAAGTACTTGATTAGAATGTTTGACATTTTTTTAACCATTTTTTTTTGCATTAGTATGATTGTGTATTGGTCTGATGTACGAAGCTGGTGAAGATCATCCAAACGGCAGTAAATGTCATGAAGACACCGTGAACTAGATCTTTCTTGGTTTTATTGACCTTTTTGCTTCCAATGGGTTTTACTGTATCATTAACTGGAAAAGATGAGCCCTCAAACCTGAACAAAAATCCCTCAGCGACGTGTCACTGCTTTATTTCCCGCAGGCATGAACTTCACCAGACATTTTTTATAAGATGGAAACAGTTCTTTGCTCCCCTTTTTCAGACAAACGAAGAACACTCACTCCCTGCAATGTGTAGTGTGAACGTGTAGCCAAATGGAGAGCCAGATGCTAACATAGTGGGGCTTCGTCCCCTGACAGCTGACAAGTCGAACTGCTTTGTGCACCGTATGGCAGACAGGGCAGGGTCACATTGTTGGTTAAATACTCGGCAGCTCTCCAGAGACTGCTGCTTTAACCTGCATGACAAACCAGATGGTGAGAAGACTCCGGCCACAACTTTTTCTTTTTTTTTTTCTCCTATGCACTGAAAATAAGTACCAAATCCAACAAAGACATCAAGGTCAAATTGGACTAAAAGCAGAGTACTTGTGGGTGAGAAGTGGAAGCTGAAAAGTTTATTTTTAATAATCTATTTATTAGATTTATTTAGACATAACACATTTTTATCGAGAAGGCTTTGAGATTAAGTTGGAGATGCTGCATGACTTGCAGGTGGAAGAGAAGTTGCATAAATGACAAATGACTTTAAACCGTTCCGTCGTCTTCTGCTCATCCGGGGCCGCGTTGCAGGTGCAACAGCCTCAGAACAAAGATTAAAACCAAAACAGAATAATTTATTAGTTTTGTTAAGCTCTAAAACTTGTGCTTCTTTTCCATCAACAGCTAATCTGGATTCAAACGAGGGAAAGAAATATGAAAGAAATGTTAATAGAAAATAAAAATTATGCTAAATGGCAATATTTTCACTAAATTGACCAAATTTAAATGCAGAAATATTGGTGACCAAAATAAGCAAAAAAATACTTAGCAAGTTTTCACATGGCTGTAAATAATGAAATGAATCTGGCTGGTATGCAAAGTTTAGAGTTGATCTCACAGGTACTGTTTGATTTAAGTGCAGCCAACAGGCTTCCCTCCAGCGTTTTAATTACCAGCTACGCAGACAGTTGCAAGACATGAATTATATAAAGTGCTTATTTCTGAAGTCAAAAACTAAGAAAAACATCAGTAATCATAAAATTGGATTCAGTCCAAGGCTGCCTATAAACATTAATCCATACAAACCCTGTTCATTTGTTGACTGTCTGTGAGATGTCGGAGTTTTATAGCTAAGTTATATGCAATACTGCTGATGCAGCAAAACAGCTAAAGACATAACAGGTAAGCAGAGTTTTAAAAGGATGAAGAGGTATTTATTTCTAAAATGTGTACCTGGATGAAGTGTTTGCTTGTGTTCTGATCATTGTGTTCTGAAGAGGTTTGGTATCAACAGTTTTTGGTTCCCAAGGCTATTCTGCATCTTACAGGTTTTACCACTAAGCTGGATTAAATGCCTCTTGTCACAATTAACTTATAGAAAGCTCAGTTTGAAATAATAAATAACATTTATTTACTAAAACGTAAGCGATTTCTGGGGTTCTGAATTAAGACTTATGCTACAAAGAGTTTTTTGTTTTTTCTTTGACATGTTTTGACTACTTCAATCTTTAGAATTGTCAGTGTTTTCCCACACTGCATTTTAGTTACGGATTGTCTGAATTAAAACTTGTCAAACATTAAAAAACATTTTGATTTTTGAATCAGTTATTTTCTGGCAGGACTTTTTGACGTCTTGAGTCTATCAGTGCTCACCAATCCATCACTGGGCCTCTAAAAAGAAACAACACCAGACACTTGTAAAATATATCAGAAACAAATTGATATATTTGTCAAATTGATATATTTGTTATATCAATTTGTTATAACAAATATGAAATACAGTTTCATTCCTTTCTAACCAAAGGAATGAAACTGGAGCTCAATAAAGTAGAACATGCAAACTCATTTAAAAAGGCAGTGGTTGTATTTTCCTCCATGATTGGGCTTGGAATGGGTGCCATCTTGCTTTGAGGTAACAAAGCTAACAAACACAGAACCATTAAATGCAATGACACACACAGACTCATAAACAGCAATAAATCCAATTTAGACAGTATCTTGTTGGGAAGTTTCCTAGATGCCTCAGTGTGAAGTTCTCTACTCTCGTCCAATCGGGATGTGGCTCAAACAAAGACACTCTGGATGTACCATATCCTCTGATCAAGGAATGCCTTCGTACTCTCACAGACCAAATAAAAAACCTAGTGAAATGAAATTCTAACTTGGGCTGTTATCTCCGTTACTTAAAACCTGATTGATAAGACTGCCTTCTCGTGGCAGCGTTGTGTTTCACTGTAATGACGCGTTTCAATTAATGACCAGCCTTCAAAGCTCTTATTGTACCTGAATCATCAGTCATTTCCACACATATCCCACAGTTTAGATATTTCCACAGTTCAAACACATGTAAGCTGGTATGTTACTCAAATTTCCTGGTTAAGAACAGAGTAATTTCTCTTAAGAAAAAAATTATGGTATTGGTCAGGTTGGTTGCTATTACAATAAAACACCCACCCTTAGAACCTAAATTCACCAAGTCATTGTGAAGTTTTGGTTTCCACCTATTTTATTAAATTTTTTCTTGTAAAAGGCAGCATGTTAAATAAATGTCACCTTCACCTGCTGATCGGCAATAGAAAAGCCTGAGGCGGTTCACTCCAGCTTCATGCTGGTGATGCTGGTAATTAATTAACTTCAGAGTTTTCTCAAGAGGGAACTTTTACAATAGACATAATGGGATTAATCAATCCAGCTAAATGTACAGACCATAAATATCCAAACTATAAGTTAACATGCTTTATTACCTTTCTAAATATGCAAATTATGCAGATAAAAAACTGCAAAGTTGACCGTTGAGGTGATAAAAATCTCCAGTGTAAAAGCAGACATTGGAACAAAGCTGCTGCCTCCGGCGTGTCCTTTCTACTAACAGTAAGGTTGAAAGGTTACATGTACAGACTAGAAAGTTCCTTTAGGCAAATGTTTGACTTTAGATGTTCGTCTGGATAAATAAAACTGACTTGACTCATCCAGTTGCATATTTAAAACACAAAATAAGCCATCAGGGGATTTTTGGAAATGTTTGGAAAGATTGGAACTGAGTGGTGGATGGAGGACGGACAGGAGTGAGAGTCAGGAGAAGTGTGGAATGAATTGACTTTTAACGTCTCAGTAAAGATTTTATACACTGTCCCGATTCATCATCTGCTGAAAAGAATCTTAAATAAATATAGGATGAATATAAGAAATATTCTCATGCTTTCTATATGTATTGAGTTTTTTTGTTTAATCCTTTTTTCTCGACATAAATATGAAATATTCCAAATTGTAAATGTGTTTCCAGTGAAATGACAGAGTCGTCAACATATAGGAACATTTGTGAAACTTTTTTGACAAATCCCCGCTGCCCAAAAAACATCCACAGTATCAGCATTATCCGATACGTCAAACAGTTCATGCCAGTTGTCTTGATTTCTTGTGTTCTGATAAAAAAAAAAAAAAAAGCAACATGAAGGTTTTTTATATATAAAGTTGGTTTTATAAAAGTTTTTGAGAATGAAAAAAAGCTTGATATGAAAAGATGATGATAAAGCCTTCCTCTTCCTGTCTATTGAATAAATCTGACACACGCTCAAAAACCTTCTTGAAATGGTATCAGACAACTCTTTTGGCTTCAATTTATTACTGACAAGTTTCCATGACAACAAGGAGAAAAGAAAGCATCTTAAAAAGTCTAATAAAAGGAGGTATTCCACCGAGGTATGAAACTAACAGATTATTCACAATTTCCAAGAACTAAAGTTTGTTATTAAGAACAACGTAGGTGGACTTTATAAAAAAAAAAAAAAAAATAATAATAATAACAAAAATAGTTTCCAGGCTTTACAGTTAAAGATTTTTATTAAAAACCACCCATTTTCCAAATAATTTCATCCAATCCAGACACATGGGATTGTTAGAAACTAAATCAAAACAGCACTTTTTTTTCTTAAAGTGATTCAAAGTTATTTTTAAATTTTTAAATGAATATAGAAAAGTTGGATAATTGAAGAGAAATTAGTATTTATAAACCTGAAATAATTCACAATTATGATGAAAAGCTGGAAGAGTAAAATTATTAGTTTAAAGTTATTCATATTTTTGAAACCTGGATGGGCTGAAAGGGAAAGTTTTAAATGAAATGAGTTCCACATTATCATTAAAATTATAATTGCAATTTTTTGTTGTAAAAGTATAAAGATAAATGAAAAAAAAAACGGTCTTCAGAACGATCCTCACAGAAAAAGAAATTTTGTTCTAAAGTAAAAGAAAAAAAAAGAAATATGAATGAAAACTAGAAAACAAAAGCAAAGCACGTTAGAAACTAAATGACAAAAAATATTAACCAGACTGGTAAAATTGGATGAACTTGATCGATCTTGTTAATGATGAGACACTGTTGAAAATTGTGTCATGGCAACGCACAACACATTTTTTTTACAGCTGCTATGGTTACTTGAATTTAGAAGCTTCAAGGCTGAAAGTACAGAATTTCTTTGGAAAAATACCTTCCAGCACAGCGTCATGGAAGCCATGACAACGCCTCTATTTTATGCATTTATTGAGACGTTTTAAAGTGGAACTAAGTGCACATTTCTACTTGTGCGGAGAGAGTTCAGCTTGATATAAAATCTGCATTAAAATGGTAGCATGAAATATGCCTGGTAAGAAATATCTCCTATGTGCTCTGATTCGCTGGTAAAGCTCCATTTCTCATTGATGTCCCACTTTGACAGAATGTGAGAAAACCTGCTTTGATGTTCGTGCTTCAGTAATTCTTCACTACAGCTTTTTATATCATATTACTGCAGCAGCTGCCAAAAAAGGGCTTTTACCTCTCAGCTGTCTCAAGCAGCGCTGACTTGGCAATGAGAAGACGGCTGTTAGGCCTATAAGCCCAGCCTCTCGGCTCTTTAAGCCATCGCTACAGAGCAATTCTACACAGACCATTTCCACTAAAAAGTACAGATCAGGACCCATATTTACTTTTCATTGAAAGCATTAGGGCAGATCTCACGCCTGTTTTCATGTCTCCTGTGCTTTAAATCGTTTATTGGACTGAACAGAGCTCCATGTCTGGTTGGATGACTGCATCTCATGCCCCATTGGAATTTACGTCTTAGTGGTGTTGAACCCATCGCTGTGAATGCAAATCAGACTTCTAGTTGTACAAACATTTCTTAGGGGCAAAGTTATTCCAGAGGCAGAAATAATCTCATTAGGTGAAGCATAGTTTTTATGGCCAAGTACCGCGGGCTGTAGGAGAAGGCAATTGAAAGCACCATGGCTGGAAACAGCTCTGAAATTACATCTTACATCAATTCATTTCAGTTGATATTAAGCTCCTTTAAACCCATTTCCGTTAAATAAGGGTTTGACTTTGCCGAGTTTGACCTGCCTAGTTTGCAGAGAGCATTGTGCAGATGTTATGTTTTAATCAATCCCAGAAACTTAAAAGAAACCAAAACAGGACTTGGCTGATTGAACTCTACAGTGAAAGGGGATATATTTTTCTTAAGTTTTAGTGCCTCATCCAACCGATGCACACTTTAATACGTTTCATGCTTCTCCATCAGGCTTCTTGGAATCCTCCAAGGCTGTTGAAAAATTTGAATGACGTTGCAAAGTTTAAACAGAGACATTTTTATAGACCGATTTGCAGCTCAGTGTGAAGTGTCCCATGGTCCTCGACAGGAAAAAGAGATCCCTAACCTTCTTCAGGTTAGGGATAGAATGCTTCCTCAAGAGGAGGAGTTTGAGTATTATAAGGTCTGATTCACAAGTGGAATGATGGTGAGGGAGGTACAGTATGGCACCTGTGATGATCAGAATACAGCACCAGTCATTTGTGGTAAAGAGCTCAATCAAAAGCAAAAATTATTTTCCAAACTGATCTACAATCCTACACTCACCTATGATCGCAAGCTCTAGAATGAGGAAGTCTAGAGAGACAGATGAATATATTAGAACAGTGCAGAGCATGTATGATGACCGTAAGGTAGTGGTGAGCTGTGCTATTGATGTGATAGAGAAGTTCTGAAGCAAAAAGCAAAAGACAGCAGGCAGAACCACAGGTAGCGGAGATGAAAATGTGGAGGTCCTCTTGCCGAGGAAGGCCAAGGTTGACAGGGTCAGAAATTAGTACATCAGAGGGACAGCAAATGTTAGAGGTTTTGGTGATAAAGTCAAAGAAGGCCGGCTGAAATGGTTCTGACATGCCCAGAGTAGAAAGGGAATATACTGTATTGGCAGAAGGATGTTGCATTCAGAACTGCAAGGCAGGAGAACAAGGAGAAGACCAAAGATGAGGTTCATTGAAGTAGTTATGGATAGAAAAAGACACAAGATACAGGGTTGAATGGAGGAAACTAATTTATTGTGTTAGGTGCTGGCTCATCTTAGTTTTGTGTAATTGAAGTTTAGCCTTTGCTGAGTTTTCTTGATTTATCATAGGGATTTTAAACTGGGAGGCTTCAGTGTTGCACACACCTCTGCCCATGATAAAACCCCTGCACACATCCAACATTCTTCAAGTCACTCTTACTTGCTGTGTCTTTCAGGTTAGCCATTGCCATTCATGTCCCAAGCTTGATTACTTTTGGCTTGGTTTAATGTTTGACCAGTTGGGACCAGTGGTTTAGTTTTCGTCTCTTCTTTTCTAGGTTGACTTGTGCGTTGTTTGTGTGTGTCCAAGGGTAATACAGGTGAGGGAACCATGGCCTTGGTGAAGTGTTGGTTGGCCAGGCTCTGTTACTTTCCTTTTGTCGTGTTTGGCTGTCTGTGTCAGGGTTTTAGGGTGTGGAAAGAGGAGGACCCAATTGCAGGACATCAAAACAAGGTTTATTAACACAATTTAAGTAATTCTGTAAAGCAAAGGGCACAAGATTAACTCAGGATTTTAAAAGTTTAAATAATTACAGATTTCAAACATGGTCAGGCAACCAGGGTGACCTGGCTGGAAGGGATGGTATGACCCGACATGGAAGTCCGGGTTGATTACCCTTAAATAGATGGCTGCGTCCACAGATGTGTGGCATCAGGAATCAATCTCAGGTGTCCTTAATCAGGGTGATGAGCAACATCCTGATCGTCTGACTTTGATACACCTTTCTTTTCTTATAATTTTTAATATTAAAAACATTTTAAAAATGGAAAACACAACGACAAAAGGGTTTCCCTGGCAAAAAAAACCCCAACGTACTAATTACACTTTTGCAAAAGTTAGATCATTTCAAGCAGGTTATAAAAAAATATTTACACTTTATATAGGTCAAACTATATTTATTCTGGTATGAATAATTGTGTTTTTACTTCAAGACCAAATAACAGCCCATGTGGCTCCAGGAGAGTTTTTGTAACCCAGGGGTGGTCATGTAGTCCCAAAAGTGATATGTTTTTTGGAAAGAAAAAAAAATGTAATAAAAATGAAAACTAACAGTCTCAGGATGACTGAGAATAGTTGCAACAGTATTTAGTAACACATTTCAGATAGTTTGTTGTCACATCACAAAGTCTGATTGCATTCTTTATTTGCTCTGCCTTCTGTCATAACTTTGTGCTTTGGGACCAAAATGAGTTCCATTTGTCAGCAGAGAATTGAGTTTTAATTACCGTCTGTTTGAAAAGAGAAACTTTTCTCTTTCAGTTTCTTTTTCACCCTCCAGACAGATATTACTAGTCATGGAATGCTGAGCCAAATAGAGACCAAGTGAAGTGGAAAATATTTAACTTGGAAAATGGCTGCCTTCATTTCCACCATGAGCACTGTTAAACCGGAATACAGAAATACGGAACACAGGTTTTTTGTCCACACAGCAACATGTAAAGATGTAATAAATTATGCCATGGAATGATAGATCAAATACAGTAATTTGCCATAGTTATCATCATGTTTTGGCTGGGTCTCTAGGACTTAAACAGAGGTGATCATTTCCTCACAAAGCACGTAAAACCTAATTATCTTTTCTACGGGTTTGATGAAGGTTTTTTTTTTTTTATACTAAATGAGAAGCAAATATTTTCTGCGGTTGTAACGAAGATTTCTTTTCTCTCTTCAGGTTTTAAGTTCAGTTAATTAGTTTGTAGTGTTGCTCATGAAGGCATGAAAAGGGAGGAATAAAACAAACTAATCAAACAAAGCTTTTCGACTTCTGTAAATGTTCAAACCCAGGGATGAATACATTAGGTGTAGCAATAATAATTCACAACAACAATCGTACTTTTAGATGTGCAACTGGGCTCATTAATCGAGGCTCATTGGATGTTCTCCTCATGTTGTTGTGTGCCAGGTGAGAATGATTTTACCTATCAGTTAATGATCTCTTGCTCCCATCATTCTCATTTACTTGTAGCAATTTTACAAATGCTAATATTCCTATTTGTCCAGAAGACCACATCCAAATGTCCAATGGAAGATGCCTTAGCTTAATAATTCACAAATTTCCCTTTGGAGTAATTTTTTTTGAGGAGGTAGAGTTTATCAGAATCTCTTGTTTATTATTGGTGGAAAGACTGGTGTAATCAGAGAAGTAAATACCCTAAGGGGCAAAAAACTTTCTCTGATCGTATACAGCATCATGGACATGCTATCATCTCATCTGGATTTATACTGAGATTGGACATTTGATAGCAGACTAAATAGAAAGTCTAATAATACATTTTTATTTCTAAGGTGGCTTTAAGGGCACTCTTGACCACTAGAGATCCACTCTTACCACCCTTTTCTCCCACTAGCAAGTTCTGCTAGGTCTTCAAGAGAAAAATTTGAAGCTATCTGGCATGGTTCAAACTATGAGGACGTGTCCACGCAATCATATCCCCATTTTCTTAATCTATTGAAACAGTTACTCCACCGTGATTTTCTCCAGTATGTTTGTAAAGTACGTAGGTAATGGCTTTACACCTGCTTGCTTTGCAACACTTTTTGGAGATTCACCGGTATAAATTCACTTTCTAAACCACCTCCAAGTCATGATCAAGGCAGTTTCCCAACAAACAACAGGGATGACAGGGAATGAAACATTCTTAGACCACTGGGAGGCTCAGATCTGTCTTATGGCACAAACGGATAGCCTTTATAGACAAGTTTTGTTCTCAAACTTGCTGAATGACTCTTGTTTACAGTGGAAAATAGGAAAAAAAATCTACAGTTAAGCATTTATAAGGGGATTTGTAGCCTGTTACATTGTGTTAAGCTGCAGAGAAAGAAGTGACATAAAATCTATTGCCAGAAGTTCAATCCTGGAGCCGTGTCCCATCTCAAGAAAATATTAGTCATCCTCACACGTCGACTATTACACAGTTCCTTTATTTCTGACCACAAACAACTTCCTCTGCGGAAAGTAAGGAGTGTTCCTGTGAGCAATATGGTGGTCTGTGTAGGGTTTACCCAATCATCAGAGCTGAGAGCAGACTGGGCCAAGAAACCCCCTGCAGCGTTATCGACAAAACGTTGACAGATTAGAGTTTAGAGCAGCTCCTCCCTCCACCGAGGCCTTTCTCCTGTCAGGGAAAGATAACATTTCTGCAGTGCATGGCAGGAGTGAGAGGCCGGGGGGGCGCCCTCTAACATCCATATTCAAGCAGCGGGATGGATGCATCCTCTTACAATCTCTGCATCTGTAAATTCACACAAACAGGTTCCAACTTTAAAACGGAAAACTGCTGCATGAGCGGCCAGGAGATTAGGGCTACTCTCTGTAGGACTAGTGGACATTTATTGTAACACTCAGAAAAACATGTTGCCACAGAGGTATTTGTTTTTCTTATAAGGATCTTTCTTCAAAGGTTTGGCTTGAGATGCATGGTTTACCTGGAAGAATGTCTCATTGTCAGAATAAGTATACCATATATTAACATCCAATTTGTTATAAGATACAATAAAATTATTTAAAGTTTAATATCACGGCACCAAATGTTTACAAAAACTTTTCTAAACCTTTGCATGTATTATTTTTTAGGTAAATATTAATCTGAGAAAACCTGTCTGCCTAAGGACTTAACTGCAGTAGGTCATGTCACATCATAATAAATCGTGTATCTATTAAAATTTTTTTTGGGAATTATTAACTCCCGGCCCTAGAAAAAGACTTGGGATCTATTCATTGATTGGCTTTTGTTTGGTTACAAAAAATTTTTGCCATTACGCTTGTAAAACTTCAAAAGTCAATTAAAATGTCAGCTATATTCTTAAAATTTTTCAAACCTTGTTTTGTCTCAAATAATCAAGGAAGCTCCCAAAGTAAAGATTTTACTTTTATTTTGAAACTTAACTATGTTTTACTTACAGCCGAGGATCTGACCGCCAGGGTCCCCGCCGTTGGCTGCCACCCATCTCCTCCTTCACCTGCCGCTCCTCCTCCAGGTCGAGAGGAGCCAAATGGGGTAGTTCGGGTATCTGGTCAGGATGCCCCCCGAGCGCCTCGCGGGCGAGGTGTGTTGGGCACGTTCTACCGGGAGGAGACAAAGGGGCAGACCCCGGACCCGCTGGAGAGACTATGTCTCACAGCTGGCCGGGGAAAGACTTAGGATCCTTCCGGGTGAGCTGGAGTATGCAGCCAGGGTGAGAGAGGCCTGGGCTGCCCGTTTGAGGCTGTTGCCCCCACGACCCGACCCCGGAACAAGCGGAAGATGATGGAACGGAACTGTACTTTACATGTAGTTAAATTTGTAGATATGTGTATCTTTTATTTTTTACCTTTGGATATGACCTAAAACACAAAAACAGATTAAAGTAATTAAAATTAGGCTGTTTAACGGACAAATAAGTGTTTCACTTTTCTAACTCTAATACGCTTTCAAACTAACAGCAAACTACTTCCTGCAAGTAGTTCACTTCCAGGAAGAAGTTCACTGCCGGTGTCTTGGATCATTTTGTTTTCTAATGTGAGTTGCCACGGATGCATTCGAACATTTTGTCCAACGGGTGGCTGCTTTCGGTCGCTATGGGTTAAAAAAGTTATCCGAAAACTTCAGTCTGAAAATGGCTCCGGTTTTGTTTCTCTCCTTAACTGCCACGTGGAGAAGGAAGATGTTTTTCAAAGACAGGAAAAGTAAACTTCTTGATGAAAAAAATCTATTCTTTGGAGATCTGAATAGACTCCAAAAGGTTTAACGATATAAATATGGCTTATGACATTATAGTGGGTCAGTGAGTCCAAACATATTGTTTGCTCTTTTCTCACTGAACCTACTATTAAAATGTTTAAATAGATTTTTTTTAAAACTAAAGTTCTTTTGTAGGTGCTCCTGATGATTGGTCAAGTTTTTTTTTGAGTAGTACGGTAATCTATTGTTTTGGGTTTCTTTCCATTTTATCTGCTTTCTGTCTACTTATACTGTAACTCTCTTGGCTTTAATTTTCTTTCTTTCATTTTCTTCACCAGGTATTCTTACAAACTAAAAACCTTAAATATAAAGAATATCTCTACGTTTTTTAGAAGTGTCTAATTTGCATAAAGCAGCCAGATGAGTTGGCTGCGTAAATAATCAGAATTGCTGGAATAAAAAAATTTGAGGCTCATGTGGGGGATTAGTTTTTGATTACTTTTCCTCTTGAAATCAGGTCACATTTTTTAGTAACAAAGGAATCATTCCTTGTTGTCTGGGCATGTCTGAAGTGAATTTCTTATCTGATACAAAAACGTGGTTGTTAAGTAAAGCATATAAAATGTAAAGCATTTATTCTTGTTGGTTTGTTTGTCCATATTGAGCTCAAAAATCTTAATCACCCCATGCATGGTGACATTCTCAGGGTCTCCAGAAACTTTATCACTAAAGACATTTTTTGTCAAATAAATGAAGTATTACTTTCTATTTTTTAAGAATCACATGAAATGGTCTTGTACAACAGATTAATACAAAAGCAAATGTTGAACTACTGTATTAATATTTTTTTATGTCAAATACCATTAGCCACAACATTTTTCATAAGTATAAAGTGCTCAATGAATATGTGTGTGTATGTATCTCGCAGCCTTCTCTTGTTGTATTCACTTGAGGGGATCATTCATCATAAGTCAACTTCTGAACTTGGTCCATGGGATCAATTGCTGCTCGAGGAACCATAAAAAAAAAAGTCCATCCAATATTCAGTCATTGGATCTTTCTGGCTGGAGTTTAAGTCTTCATGTTATCAGAGCAACACTGGCCTAAAAACTAACAGATATCTTGTTCTTGTCCTCAGTGGTCCAGTTTAGAGGAAATTGTCCTGTTGTTGATTGGATACTGGTCAGTTTATTTTAATGTCTGCCAGTTGGAGGACAACTATTCAGATGAAATGAATGGAATTACCAACAATTAGAGTTTTTGTAATTTATGTGAATATAAATTTTTCACTTTGATGTACAGTAACTGGATATTTATGGAATTGTTGAAGTGCCCGAAGGGCCCAAAAATGTGCTGGTTTTGTCTCATCGAGCCTGTGAAAAAGCAATTATAGAAATGACAATTCTTAGGTATTTATGCAACAATGTACATTATTTAAACCTTCTTACAAGAAGTCATAAATATGTAATTATTATCTCCAAGAAAATGATTTCACTTTGTGTAAGTTAAATTGTCGAGCAGTTTCTCAGCAAAATTGTGATGATCATATAAACTATATCCTTCTAAATTATACCTTTATTTCTAAATTACATCTTTATGGCTGACCTCTTGAGCACCATGACTTTATTAAACACCATTAAACACTGTCTTTAATGAGTGAAGATTAATCAAAATGGCTTGACAATGGCTTCTTATGTGGTTCAAACGGTCTGCTTCTTCTTCTTCTTTCGGCATTTCCCTTCAGGGGTCGCCACAGCAAGTCAGTTTCTTTCATTTAACCCTATCTGCTGTATCCTCTTCGGTCATACTAACTATCTTCATGTCTTCCTTCACTGCATCCATGAACCTCATCTTTGGCCTTCCTCTAGTCCTCCTTCCTGGTGGTTCCAAATCCAGTGTCCTTCTTCCGATGTAGAAGGAGCTTCTCTGCACATGTCCAAACCATCTCAGTCTGGCCTCTCAGACTTTATCCCCAGTAAAACCTCTAACATGTGCTGTTCCTCTGATGTACTCATTTCTAATCCTGTCCATCCTGTGTTCTCCCAAAGAGACCCTCAGCATCTTCATCTCTTCTTCCTCCATCTCTGTTTCCTGTATTTTTCTCAGTGCTACTGTTTCTAGACCAAACAGCATGACCAGTCTCACCACGGTTTTGTACACTTTCCCTTTCGTTTTAGCTGAAACTCTTATGTCACACATCACAAACACCTGAAATTAAAAATTGAGAATAAAAACTACAAAGTAAAATATAATAAAATGGCCAAAGTTTTTTAATGAATTTAGCATTGTTTGATATATGAATATGTACAGATCCCAGGCCTACAAACATAGTTCTGAGAGTTCCACAAGGTCAACTTTTTGGGCCCCTTATGTTCAGCTTGTTCATTTGTATCTATCTACCTACTTTCTGTCTCCATTTGACCACCTCTCCTTTACTCCATTATCTGAATGACTTTTCCACAACTTTTCCTGTCTGCTCCTTTGCAAAGACCTGAGACCTTTGTTGCCAACACAATAACAAATACTGGCTTGGGATCATAGTAGTTTGAGACAGATGGATGACATAACTTAAGTGGTACCCTGTATTTGCAGAGGGCCAACATATTTTCAAAACTAGCCTCAATTTATAATATTATCTAAATAAAATGTCATGTCCAATGGGCCATTAGAAAGGATCGGTAACAGTATGATGGCTATCTCGTAAAATGCATGAATGTTGCTGCACCAGAATACCTTTCAAGTTCTACTCAGATAATGTAGCTTAGAAAAAAACCCAAATATTTTTGTGAAACAAAGAAGAAAGGAGGTGCTGAATTGGTGACTGTTCCTGTCCCAAGTAGATAAAGAAGGTTTGCAGGAGGTTCTGTCTTCTTTTGTTTCCTGAGTGCATGTACAATATTCAAATTAAATTGAAGGTTGAAAGCAGAACAGAAAGTATTGGAGCTTTAGAGAATAACTCACATCAGTGGTCAAATTAATTCACATAACACAAGATTGTTTAGGCCAACACATAGGGAATTGTTTATTTTATTGTGGGACATCATTAATCATAAATGCAGAAGTCTAATTCTACTTTTTAATTAATTCATTTCCATTGCTAAGAATAGATGCATAGAGAGAATTTATGCTTCATCAGTATTTCTCCACTTTAATTACAGGCTTCTTTGGGATTCACTGTTTTTCTCTGCTCAAAAGAACTTTCCTTTCCAGAGGCTTGAAAATATGTAATGTTTATACCAATGATGAGCTTTTGTTTCTCAGTATGTATAATAGTGTTTAATAGCATTTAAGGACAAAAAAGTCAAATGGTCTTTTCTCAGCAAAGAACTTATGGAACTATAGGTAAAGACATAAATCCAGGTTACAGAATTTGCAAACGTTGGTCAAATGGTTAGAAAACAGAAAGATATGTCTCTTTCTTCCACTCTGCTCCACTGCTTCCGAAAGATTCATGGAGTGTCTATGAAGTACTTTTGAAGCATTTTTAAAGTATTTATGAGACCTCTGTGAATAATATGTGACATCTTTTTAAACGTGTACAGAGCAATTCTGAGGCATCTAAGAAGCGGATGTGAAGCATCCATGAAGGATCTTAAAATAATTTTTGAGGTATTTGGGATGCATCTATGAAGCGTTCTGATGGCCTTGAGATGTGGTTGATTCATTCATTCTGTTTTTTATCCTGTTTTATTTCTTCTGTGGCAGATGTTTCAGGACATTGATGAAAGCTATGTGGTGTATTTACAGAATTAAACAATTTATATACTTAAACAAATATTTTATTCTGAAACACTTTGAAACAAATTGATATGGCATCCGCAACAGTCATTATGCTGCATTGAAGGAAGAGCTGAAAAGCAAAGCTCTCGATTTACCAGACGACCCACTTTCCTATCCTCACCGATGGTCACCAGATGTGGGTGGTGACCCAAAGAACAAGATTGCGAATAAAAGCAGCCGAAATGAGCCTCCTCCACAGAGTGGCTGGCGTCTCACTCAGAGATAGTGAGAGGAGCTCTGCCATCCAAAAAGAGCACGAAGTGCAGTCGTGTTCCTCCGGGTCGAGAGAAGCCAGATGGGATGATAGATGAAAGATTGATAAGATGGGTGGAGATGGGTGGAGACGGTGGCCGCGTGGTTAGCGCGTTCGCCCGCGGACCGGAAGGTCGCGGGTTTGCGTCCCACGGAGAGCACGTCTAGGGTCCTTGGAGAAGACACCTAGCCCCCACTTCTCCCACCATTGGCGCCGTTGAAGGGCAGCCTGCTGCGGTGTAAGGAATGCAGCAAACAAATTTCCCCGGTGAGGGATGAATAGAGTAATTCAAAATAAAAAAAAAAATAAAAAAATAAAAACTTTGTTAATCTCCTACAGGAGAATTTCTGTAATTACAGGACAAATACATGACAAAATCTGGGCATCTGGTTAGGATGCTTTCCAAACACCTTGGTGGTGAGGTGTTTCCGGCACATCCCACCGGTAGGAGACCCGAACATAGACCTCATACCTGCTGGAGAGACTTTGTTGCACAGTTGGCCAGGGTATGCCTCAGGATAATTTCAGATGAGCTGGAGGGTGCAGACGGGGAGACAGAATCCTGGGTTTTCCATCTGAGGATTTTACTCCCACAGCGCGGCCCCGGATAAGAGGAAGACAACAGGACAGAACACTTGAAAACCATCATGTTGTGCAGCACCGATCCGAGATGGTGGGGAACATGCAAGGATTGGTGTTCATCTGGGAAAGTAAAGTCAATTCACTTGTTTGAAACAATTTGATTTACTTGTCGGTCTATTTAATTGGCCAAACAACTGTTTTGTTGTTTTCAACTCCACGAGGTGTACCAAAAATCACATCAAGGAAAACAGAGAGTCCAGTCATAGTTTGTGTTTTACTAATCCAAGAAAAAAGATCTGCAATACTTTCTTGTTTAGTCTGTGTTTTCCCTCCAGTCCCAAAGCCTCTCTGTTGACAGGCAGTACGCTGGACCAGCTTCCTCGTCGGGAACTTTTCTGTTGTCACCCCAGACATTCGAAAGGTCTCCAAGCAGGGCAGCAGAGCATTTAATAGGCGGGTCAGGGATGGTGGCAGGTAGGCTCAGGAAAAAATTGTTTCACTGTAGAAAAACCAAACAGACAGGTGGACATGTGTACCTTTCAGACAAGCACTCACCCAGAGAGAAGCAGATGGTCATCACATTGGTCTATGGCAGACAGGGAGGCATCCGGAGACCAGACTGATTTACCCTGGGTAGACTGGGCCTCCTCCTATTTACTCTAACATATGCTTTACTTTTGTCTGTCTGGTTTAAAGTTGCTTTGTTCATTTCTTACAAATATCTCTTAAAAATATGCATAGACAACAGCATTTATTTATCGTTCATTTGCACATGTATACATCGAGATGTACAAATAGAAGATCCCTAGTTTTTTTTTTTTTTTTCAATTTGGCTTCACTTGGCAGTACATTAAGAATATTTTTTTCTATATTTTTCTGTGCAAATGAATACTTTTCTATTAAACTTTTTCTGATTCATATTGTTACCCATGAAGAAATCAATTAAATGTATTAACATTATCCACAATGTTTGAATGAGCCAGTTTTACGACAATTCTGTTGTTGCAGATAAAAAACACTGAGAACAATAGCAAGAACTTATGACCATTTTTTCCCAAATAAAATATAGCACTATTAGGAAAATAAAGAAACAGAGAAAGAAAGCAATATAATAATAGACCGAAGTAACTTCAGCTTTTAACAGAATGATTCAATATAAAGTAATGACATAAACAACAGTGTTTATAAAACGATGAAAACCTTATGAGAGGATTTAAAAAAAATTGTATTGAAAAACAGAACACAAAAAATCTAAAACAATTATAAAAATGCACCAAGCAATAAAATGTATGTCATAGAACAATTTTATGTGTTTTTTCTTTTCAAACACATTCTGGCAGAAACTCAATGCTAAAAAACAACTTAGCTTGGAATAAAACTTTGATTAGTCTTCTAACTTTCATAGAACATTTCCTTTTACTAACAGCCAGGAGTCTAACATAATTAGCGCTTCAGATTTAACAATCAGGTTTCACTAATCAGCAGCAGTGTTCCATCAAAGAATCAATAAAGAAGAACAATGATGAAGAAAAACAAAGAATGAAACTGTTCTGAATTAAGGCAGATTGAAAAGCTGAATTTTGGAATGGAACAACATACACAGAGAAAGAAATGTATTTTTTTTTCTTGTGCATTGACCTCAGATAAGCAATAGTGTGAGTTCTATTTGGTTGAGGGGTTTTCTCACAATCCAAGTAAAATTCACTTTATTATTTACCATTGACAGTGGATGCATGGGGAGCAAGTCTATGCGTCAAGTATCAACTAAGCTCTTGGCAGAAAATAAGTGTGAAACAAAAGACAATCTCTTTCAACAATAATTGTCTAGGCAAGAAAAATGTACCAAACTGAGCAAGTAAAGATCCAGACTGATCTCTAGAATCCAAGAAATGTTTCAGAAGCATCCAACTTCCTGTTTTATACTCACTTCAAGATAAACTCAAGCCATCTCCAACTATTGTTGTCACACATTGTGACTTTCAACTCCAACCTAACAGAACTTTTCATTTCTAGAGGTGGGTAGTAACACGTTACATTTACTTTGTTACATTTACTTGACTAACTTTTTGAATAAAATGTACTTCTCTGAGCATTTTTCTTAGTTTGTACATTTACTTGAGTAAATTTATTAGTAAATAACGCTACTCTTACTCCATTACACTGAGCAAAAGTTGACCTGTTACTTTACTTGCTTTAAACACGTTTTTCAGTACAATAAACTTTTTTTTAAAGAGCGCTTCCTGCTGTGGAGGACTATAGACAACGTTCCTCTAATCAAATGTAGTCAGCATCGTCACATGACTCAATTTGACCTATCAGATGTACTCATGCCTCAACTCGGCGCAAAAAGTTAATTTGGGAAACAATATACTGCTAAATCAGGTGAAAATGGCAAAAATGGATGCTACAAATGTCTCTTTAGAATAAGAGGACTCAACAGAAGACAGCAAAGTTGGCAAGCATCCCTGTCCTCTTATTGAAAGCATGTTTAGTTTGTGCAAAACACTAAACCAGCTACTTGATGCGGTGTCTGCTGAGCACTTTAAACAAACGGACATTTCTATCTACAAAAACGTAGCAAACGAAGCAGTCAAAATTAATCAGAATCAGAATTAATTTTGTTGATTGCATACGTGGGAAATTTGTGTGTTGAAGCAAACAGGAAAGAAATAGATGGTATATGTACAAGAAGGATAATGATAACTTGAGTAGTTTTTTCAACGCGTACTTTTTACTCTTACTTGAGTAAAATGTTTAGGTTTACTTATTGCTTTTACTTGACTAAAAATATTTTGGAGTAACTGTACTCTTACTTGAGTAAATTTTTAGGCTACTCCATCCACCTCTGATCATTTCTAAAACCCCAGCCAGTTGATGTGTTTATTGTCTGTGCATTGACCACATCAGTACCAAAGCTAGTGTGAAAATTGAATAGTCCTCAGTTTAAACTACATGAAGATTTGGTGTACGTATGATTTGTTCAAAAGAGGATATGTATTTTTTGACACTTACATGTCATTTCTATGTTGGTAAAGTCTTGATGTTTTGTGTCCATAACAGCGTCTATCTCTCAAACTCATACTTTTACAAGAGTGAGTTCCATTTGTTCAACAATCCCTCTCCTGCAGAAACTTGTTAATTAGCAGCTTTGACAGAGATGGTGAAAAGCTGTTAGAGACTCAGTTAGTTGCTCCAGTGCTCCCAGCTCCTGCAAACAGCCTTCTCTCACCAGCAGCACGCTGGCAGACTGTTAGATTAGCACCAATCAAATTTATAAAAACAATTATCTTTAACTCTCTCCTAACCTTGTTCGTGCCCTGCTATAAGGAGACCAGAGGAGACATTATGGTGCAGCAGTGTGATATGTAATGGAGTGATGGGCTTAATGAGTCATGAATGTAATGCTGAGGATTTATACCGTGAAGAGTTCGTGGCACGTGTAGGAAGAAAAGTAATTAGTTCTCAGGAGGAGTCTTTCTGTGCTCCAGTGGTGCCAGCTTCACATGTTCTGTCACCCTTTTTGGAGTAAACTCGACTTCTGCAATCGGTTTTCTTGTGTGTCCTACCCTTCGGTTTTGGTTCCATGGTGACTTCCATAGAGCATTGGAATTCCATTCCGAACATCTCCTTCGCCTTATATCAATGGATGGATTATGTTCAATGGATAACAGAACTTTGCTTTATAGCCAAACAGAAACTGTGTCTTTTCATCACATGAAAAAATTGTCAATGGAGGTGACACCTCCTCATTTGTAATCATTTGTAACAACAAATCATTGCTAATGAAAGATTCTTAGACTTCCAGAGAAAAACTTGGAACTTGTAACTTGGAAAGGTATAATGCCAAGCTGATACATTGAAAAGATGCAAAAGCTGACATTTGTTTAAATGCATTGCAATGCTAGTTTTCTTGCATTGACCTCATTATTGCTGATGCATTGAAGAATGTTCCCTTAGGCCTTTCAGTTCCTCACCACAGCAGAAAATGGACACTAATAGGTCAACTGTTCATCCTGATTTACTCTATGTACAGCAAATTGTAGACAGATGTTTAGTGATACCAAGAGCTACCACGTTAAAGCACATACAGTATACAATATGTACAATAAAGTTATGGATGTTGTGCCAGATGTGGAACATTTATTCTATGTGCATTAGCTGTATTGAACCAGGTACACATGGAATACCTTCGGGACACCAACCTGATCAGGGGATGAGGACGGTGCCCAACTCCCCTGTTTTGATCCCTGTTTATAGACTTTCCTGATCCCCTTGGACACCACACATCTAAACAAATAAAATATTTTCTAATGCTCATAAATTATCCAAAGGGAGTAGAACCTGTGATAATGTTAACTGTGTTTTACCAGTCGACTGGATTAGTTTGCCTATTTATTCTTTTGAAAACTACAGTCACAGAGAATATCAGTATGAATGAATTACCATGCAAAGAGGCCCCGGCACATCCATTTCTCTTTGACAAGAATACACAGTGGGGGTAATTTGCAGCACAAAGAGGTTTTATGTTCATTTTTCTGTTATAGTTTCTGCACAGACTGTCAAATCGTATCAATCAGAAGTGCACATCGTACACCAGAGAGTCAGGCAACAGACAGCACAGATGGAGGACAAAGACATTTGGGAGCTCAATGATAGCAAATATTTGTTTTCAAGAGTATAAAGAAACCAGAACAGACACCCATGTTCACTGAGAAGATTTCATACAGCTGTTCCACATGATTACTTTTCACTTCATTAGGTCCACCTTCTTTGGCACAGGAATTCTAACCTCATTTTGTTGGAATGACAGATCCCATCCATATTTTCACTGGCTTGCCTTGTGTTGACCTGTACCTTCACCGAGTTGTTCCACATCTGGGATGTGAAAATCCCGTTCCACAACACCAAAATCTGTTTAACTGGAACAATAGATGTTGGAGGAAGACTTGTTTTGTCTTCTAAACCGGGAGCGGGTAGTGCCGCAGCCTATTCTGGCTGATCTAAGGTGAGGGGAAGGGCACACCTAGTACCGGACGCCAGTCTGTTGCGGGGCCATACAGACACAACCATCCACATACAGTACACATTCATTCCTAGGGGCAGTTTTCATTGCGGCCAATCAACCTAACACACATGTTTTTAGAGAGTGGGTGGAAACCAGAGTACTCAGAGAAAACTTATGCATACACGGGAAGAATATGCAAACTCCACACAGAAAGGCCAGTGTTGCTAGCCTCGTCCACACCCGTGACTTGAATATCAACCTTCTTGCTGTGAGGCCATTGTGCAAACCACTGCACCGCCTGTTGAAGGAGGCATCTTGGTTTTTATGCCATGGCCTTTTTTCAACTGTTGTCTTTCAGAAGTGTTTTGTAAATCAAGTCGGTATATTGCGTTGTGTAAATCTCCTCATGCTGAAGCTCAACAGCTGGTATGTGCTTCGTCCTTGCTTACATTTAGTTTTATTTTCTTTCCATATAACAGATAAATCTAATCCAACCACATGCTGGATGCTTTAATGAAAACACCCACCATGTTTCAGTGATGAATGCATGCTGGTAATTTGTTAGGTAATTGATAACAAATGCATAACGGTGTCCTCTTTCAGTGTTTATCTGTAGCAAAGTGAAGTAGATGAGTGGTGACACTAGTTTGGATGTTCATTATTGGATCTAATAAGCTGCACATCGGGCTTAGCCACCAACTCTCTCCTGGTGGGAATATATTTGGAGTTTGTATAATGGTAAAATGCAAAGTTTGTGTATACATCAAAGAAGAAAAAAAGTTCTACCTCCAAACAATGACATAAACAATCTTTTCAGAACAGAGACATTTATTCCCAAGTAGCTGATGCGCTACAGCATAATGAACACAGAGGATTTCTTTTTCTGAAAAACGGAGTAAAAGAGCAGAAACAATGAAGCAGTGTTGTGTCACCCTACCTGCAGCTGTTTTAACTGGATCACCAAAGAGAAAGAGATAAA
Source organism: Neostethus bicornis (assembly GCA_902685375.1). Classification (NCBI taxonomy): domain Eukaryota; kingdom Metazoa; phylum Chordata; class Actinopteri; order Atheriniformes; family Phallostethidae; genus Neostethus; species Neostethus bicornis. The sequence goes on along the minus strand of CACRXE010000076.1, from coordinate 2,227,999 downwards.
CAACATTTTACACCCACACACTCGCTCAAAGGTACAAAAACATTGACTTGGAAATGAACATCTCTTCAAACCGTTCATCCACGAGGGGAAATTTGTTAAAGAAATAACATTTTCCACTGAGAATGGAAAACTTCTTAACTTTTTTTTTTTTTTTTAGCAAGTGATAAATATTCATAATGTTTATTTTCACTATTATTTCTGCCAGTGCATGTAATTTAGACAGCCGTAGTTTCACAATGGATTTTTTTTTTTTTTTTTTACCTAAAATCAATTATTTTGTGTATTTTTTATATAAAGTTATTACGATCGTCAGTATTAAAAAGAACAGACACAGCGGTAAACCAAAATAATGAATCTTCAAAATTGAAAACTAATACGTAAACCTAGCATAGTTAGAGAACAGGAAATAAAATGGTTCACACAATATGAAAAACGTGACTACACAAGAAAAAATCCTTATTCAACATTTTGAATGTAAAACTTACAATAATGTTTGTCGAATTCTGTTTTTTTCCCCCAGATTTTATAAGCACGGTCTGGCCTACTTATGAAGGTTCTATGCAGCAAATTTACTGTATTTATCAATTTTATTGTTTTATTTTGTTTTTATTTATTTTTATTTTATTGCTTTATTCTGTTTTTATTTATTTATATTTTATTGCTTTATTCTGTTTTTATTTATTTATATTTTATTGTTTTATGATGTGTTTAATGAATGTGGTTTTTATGCATTTGGCTGTGTTTGTCTCGGTGCTCAGTCTGTAAATGAAGTTCCTCACGGATAAATAAAGTTATTATTGATATCGATTGATTGGGTACTAAAACACATTTGAAGATGCATCAACGAGTGAGCATCTGTAGACTTGCATGTGAATTAATAGTGCCTGAACCTGAATATGAGATTGATGACCTCTGTAGGATAAGCCTAAGGATTTAGAGCTGGAAACCCAAGTTTCGTTCTCCTGTTGACATAAAATTGTGATAATTTTAAGACTTTTCAAGCTACTGCCTGCTTCTGAGCATGAAAGACAAAAAGTTGCACTTCAGACATGAGGCCACCAAAATGTTTAAGTTTTTACGGATTTATCTTGATTTGGATCCTGCTCTTTTGGGCCTAATTCACCAGCTGAAGATAACAATGTCCTATTAAAAACAAAAATACATTTTTTAAACTAGGGCTCTTCATTACCATAGAAACAGTCTTTATGAAAACATTCAGGTACTAATTATTATAATTAAATACCTGCAAATTTGTCATGATCCCCTCTTCTGCAGCCAAGAGGGAGCCATGGATGTCTCTCAACGACCTGATTAGGATCACTTGGGGTGATTCCTGATTTCACTCACCTGTGCACCCTGCTAACTATTTAAGGGGAACCATCCCTGACTTCCTTGTCAGGTCTTACTACCTCTTCCAGCCAGGTCACCCTGGTTGCCTGACCATGATTTTGAACTTTGTTATTAGTTGGCCTTTTTGATACCTTGAGTTAACATTATGCTGCTTGCTTTACAGACTTCCTGATTTGAGTTAATAAACAATGTTTGAAGTCCTGCATTTGGGTCCTCCTCTTCCATCACTCTCAAAACCTTGACAAAATTACATTATTTCTAACAGTGTCACTCAAGCAATCATGAACCAAGTTGTGGTATGCTTACATAGAAATAGATTTTGTTAAACAAAAGTGAATGTTACAATTTTATGAAACTTGTTGACGAATCTGGAACATTTCAACAAAACACAGTAATTGTCTTCATATCTGTGGATTGTGAATGGGTATATAGATGTGAAATTTCAGTGATGCACAACAGTGAGATCATTTTTACGTTTTTATATAAAACCTGACAAGTTAGTAACACCATAGTCCACCATGCTCTCTACATTTTTTCCAAACAAGGCAGCAAATGTTTTGTGGTATGATAGATATGTTGGAGACCTTGTAACTGTCTTTAAATCTAAAACACCCCAAAATGAGATTTTCCCAGCATTGCAATATTGGCTGCTTCACAAAAAAGACAATTTGTTGAATGAAATAACTTTAAATGATTTATTTTAAAAATGCAAATATCCTGTTTCACAGTGAAACTTCATCTAGTTTCAAGTCATCAACCCTCACTTTTGTCCTTCACTTTAATTACTGTCTTTTTCTACCACTCATTTATGTGTGAAAGTCCCAAATAATTCCTCTTGAGAGGGAACAACAGCACAGCCATAATTAACTTGCATTAGTTCTCCGGTGTGGAGTCAAAAAGTGGGACATCTAGCATGGCAGCATCTGCAAATGGCTCACTAGTTAATTACCCTCCACCAGTGGTCTGTCCCTGGAGGGAGGGGGTCTCTGTAAAATTATACTTTATTTTGCCTCTATTTGGGTTTCTGTCTGGCAATCAGTCAACTGCAGAAACCAATTAAAAGTAAAAAATAAACCAGGAAACAGAGTTTGGGTTTTGTTGAAGAGTGGGGGGTGAGTGGTGTCTAAAAGCATCATAAGTCGTTCCAGTGCAGATGAAAAAGCAGAAGAATATCAATAAAAGTCCAACAAAAATTTAGTTGAAATGTTTTCATATGATTTTTTTGCAGGACTTAAAAAAATTTTTTTTTGTGAAGAAAAAGAAAAAAGGTTGATAATTCAACCTGAATTTGAACTTGATCCCTCGAGCTCATCGTGACAGACATCTGCATGGGACTCCTCAGAGGAACGATAATACAACTGAGAATAAAATTTTCATTATGTAACCAAAATCTCTCTTTTCCAGTCTGTTAGCCACATGAGCTGAATATTTAGTAAGTGGTGGTGCTAGCCAAGGAGTCACGGAATAAACTCATTCAATTCAATTCAATTCAATTCAATTCAATTTTATTTGTATAGCCCAAAATCACAGAATGTCCGTCTCAATGGGCTTCACAAGAAAAAGAGGAATGTATTAACACAAATACACAACAAGAAAAATAACTAACAAATGCTAACTAAACAAGACTAGCACATTAATGCACTTAGACTCTCCTTCTCGGTGAGGAAAAACTCCTAAAAAACCCATCAGTGGGAAAAAATAAGAAACCTCATGGGGATCCACGTGAAAGAGAGATCCCTCCCCCGGGACGAGCAAACAATGTGTCACAGATTATTGTTTAAATATTAGCTTATTCTAATCTACAGCTAAATATCTAAAGAAGTCAATAAATGTTCTTCATCCTGATGGAAACACGGGGGACTCCTCAGCCTGGAGATGTCAAGTACGGGGATGAGCAGATGTTCTTCATCCTGATGGAGACACGGGAGACTCCTCAGCCCAGCGATGCCCACGGCGGGGATGAGTAGATGGATTTCGTCCTGATGGAGCGGGGATGAAGAAGCGCGGAGGTCTCCTCGGTGTGGCCATGCCCAGGACAGGAACGCAGAGTCCTGGATGGGGCTCTCTCCCAGAGAGGAGGGAGAGAGGTGGACAACATGTGAATTGTATTGAACCAACTAGCAGTGTAATTCTAAATAAACAGACAATTTAGAACAATGAATGAGATAGCAAGCCAGGGGTTTAGGGTAGAGGGTTAGAGTAGGGGGTACGGGGAAAGAGCCAAGACAGTCTGGCAGAGAATAGTAGATAGAATTAGAGGACAGAACCCCAATGTACCATACTTTCCCCAGCTTTTACTATCTAGCAGCCAACTATTAATTATATCAGCTAATTGAATCTGTTTCTATCTGGCCTGTTGATAAGCTTGTTCAAACAGGAATGCTTTAAGCCTCCCTTTAAATGTAGGAACACTGTCTGCCTCTCTCACTTGAGCTGGGAGCTTATTCCATAAAACTGGAGCTTGGTAGCTAAAGGCTCTACCTCCAACTGTACTTTTAGAAATCCTAGGAACCACCAACAGCCCTGCATTTTGTGAGCGGAGTGTTCTGCTTGGTTGATAAGGTACTATAAGTTCACTAATGTAAGATGGAGCCATGCCGTTTAGGGCCTTGTAGGTTAGTAAGATGATTTTAAACTTGATCCTAAACTCAATAGGAAGCCAATGGAGAGACGCTAGCACGGGAGTAATATGATCTCTTCTATGAGTTCCTGCTAATAGTCTTGCTGCTGCATTTTGAACCAGCTGAAGACTTTTTAGGGAAGACTTAGGGCATGCTACGAGCAAAGCGTTACAATAATCCAATCTTGATGTAACAAATGCATGGATGAGTTTTTCAGCATCACTTTTACATAAGATAGTTCGGATTCTAGAAATGTTGCGAAGGTGAAAAAATGCAGTTTTACAAGTCTGAGCTATGTGAGCTTTAAATGATAAATCTGGATCAAATAAAACTCCTAGGTTTCTAACGGTGGGGTCAGAGGCCACAGTTACTTCGTCGAAGAAGACTGCTTGGTCAGTAAAAACATCTCTCAGATTTTTAGGACCTACTACAATAACTTCAGTCTTATCTGAGTTTAAAAGGAGATAATTGATTGTCATCCAAGTCTTTATGTCCCTGATACAGGTATTAAGTTTTTCTATATGATCACTCTGGTCAGGTTTGACTGATAAGTACAATTGTGTATCATCTGCGTAACAGTGAAAATTAATACTGTGTTTTCTGATTATGTTTCCCAGAGGCAGCATGTAGAGCATGAACAGAATAGGTCCAAGAACTGAGCCCTGAGGCACACCAAAACTAACTTTGGTAGAAGTAGAGGACTGATCATTTACATGAACAAACTGGTATCTATCAGATAAATAAGATTTAAACCATTGAAGAGCTGCTCCTCTGATCCCTAAGTCATATTCTAATCTTTGAAGTAAAATGCTGTGGTCAATTGTGTCAAAGGCTGCACTAAGGTCCAAGAGAACTACAATTGAAACCAGTCCCTTTTCTTTGGCTAATAAAAGGTCATTTGTCACTCTAACTAGCGCAGTTTCTGTGCTGTGGTGTGATCTAAACCCTGATTGAAATTCTTCAAAAAGACTATTTTCCTGCAGGTGACGGTTCAGCTGCTTAACTACAACTCTTTCTAGAATTTTGGACATAAAAGGTAAATTTGATATTGGTCTATAGTTGGCCAGAATGCTGGGATCTAAATTGGTCTTTTTTAGAAGCGGTTTAATAACTGCATGCTTAAATAACTGTGGTACATATCCTGTTTCTAGGGATGAATTTATTATAGTTAAAATAGGTTTGTTAATTACAGGTAGCGTTTCTTTGAAAAGCTTGGTTGGAATTGGATCTAAAAGACAGGTTGATGTTTTGGAGCATGTAATAACATCTGTTAGCTCAGTTTGGTCTATAGCAGTGAAACAATCTAATGTTACAGAAGTTTTTAGAGAAGCTTTCATTTCTGCAGCTTCAGCCTGCTCTGGACTAATTGTAGGAATAAGTTCATTCAGTTTATGCCTTATGTTTGAGATTTTATCATTAAAAAATGTAAGAAAATCCTCACAGCTTAGAGTAACTGGGATAGAAGGCTCTATTGTAATTAAAATTGAAACGTAATTGTAATAAAAACTGAAACGTAATTAGAAAATGGTCTGAAAGTACAGGGTTATGAGGAAAGACGCTAAGCTGACTAATCTCTACACCATAGGTTAGAACTAGGTCCAATGTGTGTTTGTGACAGTGAGTAGGTTCATTTACATTTTGTGCGAAACCAACATGATCTAGTAAAGCAGTGAAAGCATTTCCTAAGCAATCGCTAGAGTCATCAACGTGAATATTAAAATCTCCTACTATCACTATTTTATCAGAATCTAAAACTACACTGGACAGAAAATCAGAGAACTCGGTTAAAAATTCTGAATAAGGTCCTGGCGGACGGTAGACAATTATAAATAAAATTGCTTTTTGTTTTTTCCGGTTTTGCAGGTTAATAGATAGTACGATACTTTCAAAGGAATTATATGTGTATTTTATTTTAGGGGTAAGAAGTAAGCTAGACTGTGATATTACTGCTAAACCACCACCTTTCCCAGAGCTTCTGGATTTTAGGTAGTTATTGTGACTTGGAGGCGTTGCTTCATTTAGCCTTACATAGTCATCTTGTCGTAGCCAAGTTTCAGTTAGCGCTAGTAGACTAAGTTTGTTATCACTAACTAGTTCATTGACTAGAAGGGACTTTGAAGAAATTGATCTGATGTTCAGTAGGCCACATTTAACTATATCATAATTCTGCTCATTGTTACTGAGACTGTTGGTGGTTATCACTTTTAAGTTTCTGGGTCTCACTCCTTTCACTTGTCTTTCTGTGTATAAGCTAAAGCTAGGTCCTGCTGAGCTAAGCCTGTGTTGGGTTTGCACCAGCGCAGAAGGAAGCTCAGAGGAGAGTTTTAAACTACAGCTCTGTGCCTGGGTCTCGTCTCTGGATTGTCAGGTTGAACGACGAAGGCTGTCACGAATGTTCCTAGAAAGAAGAGCGGCACCTTCCAAAGTGGGATGGATACCATCTCTCCGCATGAGACCAGGCTTCCCCCAGGCTTCCCCCAGAACGCACTCCAGTTATCTATAAAACCAATGCCGTTCTCATTGACTATAAGAATGCAAATAATGGAGAGGCAATAGAAAACTGAACAAACTGATGAGGAGGGCTCGCTGTGTCCTGGACTGTGTTAGATTTAAGAGAATCTGCATGTCAGAGTAGGATGCTGATCAACCTGCACAACCCTTCCCACCCTCTGTATGAGACAGTGAAGAGCTCAAGTAGTTTGTTCAACCAGAGACTGCTGCACCCGCTGTGTAAAAAGAAGCTCTATAATGGGTTCTTTGTGCCATTCGTGGTCAGACTGTTAAATTCTGTTATCTACGGAGTTAAAAATTGAAAAGACTTCTGTTTGTATTTTCTAAATTTCCTTGGTTTTTGGATTTTTTTTAAACTTCTTAAACAAACTAAATTGCCTATAGGAATAAATGAAGTGTTTCTTGTCTCATAAAATTTAAGTTCACTTTTTTTTATATGTTTTATTTTCTTACTAAACAACGTACTGTATCTCACAATTTAAATTCCCCTTATGCACTTATTTTATTGTCTACTACTCTATTGTTGGTAATAAGTTGAGGAAATTTAAATGTACTTCCTTTAAAACACTTGATAGTTTCTAAAAGACTGGATTTCTTTTTTTTTTTTTTTTTTTAAAAAGTTCTATCCATATATAGTCAAGAAAATCAAATTTTCTTTGTTTACAGCAGAGAACATATAGCTAATTCTTCTTTTCCTTTTGGCATTGGCCTTCAGGAGTCTCCACAACAAGCCAGTTTCTTACATCTAGTCCTGTCTCCTGCATCTTGTCTCGTCTGTTGTTTCTATTACGTTTTATTGTCTTCATTATAATGTCACAGAAAAAGTACATTGCTCTGATATTGGTGATCAAGTTTTTTATTTTGTCAACATTTTTTGGTTAGAGTTATGTGGTTTAAGAAGTAATTTTGTTCTCTTGTATGGAGATTCCTATATCACATCATCAGTAGCCCGTTTTCATAGTATTGTGGATTTACACTAAAGTTATGTGGAAAAAAAACTCAGCCTGTGAACAGAAAACAAACTTTGTTAGACTGTAGAGGTCAGAAACATTGTTTTTCTGTAGCCCAGAGGCAGAATTAGACTGCCTAGTTCTATCTCATTTGACCCTGTCAGAGTGGAAATCACCTGCAAGGCAAACACAACAGGGCACGGCGACATTAACCATCCATTACGTGTAATACAAAGTTCCTTTCCTTTAGACAGACGCTTAGCTCCCCTAAAGGGGTGGTTGCATTGTTCCAGTGGGACCTTTGGACTCCTGTCCCACCAGATAAAGTCCTTTCAAAGTGTTCGTACTGGTGCTGAAATCCTCATGCGTCTTTTTCCACCTACTACCATATGTACCATTGTACGAAAATCTTGCCTCCCCACTTTGACCCTGTCCCTAATGTGCGTTTGCGATTACATTCCATGGTGTAGTCATGATGATAGGCTGGAAACACCGATCATCTGAACAGTCGGGACTTGTCTATGTATGTAACATAGCATTATGCTCTCGTCTTTGGATCCTCACATGATGTTAACGTGGATTTTTTAATTTTTTTTGGAATTAATATTATAGTAGCCAGTAAAACAGCAGAGCATTGTGCATTTCATGACTGATTAAAACAGTCCACTATTTTAGCTTGGATGAAAATAAGATTTATTCACAAATTTGGCTCCAGTTTCTTTTATTTTAACCTTTATTTAACCAGGAGAAGACCTCATTGGGATTGTTTTCAGGAGTGCCCTTTATATTCACATTTTGTATTTAGTTTTCAAATGTGTTTATGTATTCATTCATCTTCTGTAATGCATGTTCCATTAGGTTTTGGAGCTCATCCCAGCAGGTTACAGACCACAAACAGGTCAACAGTGTGTTTTAGGGACATCTACAAGTCATGCAACCTCTCACGTAAACACATTCATTCTTACATACAACTTTTCTTTGACCAACTGGCCTTACATGAAAAACAGAAATGCTCTAAAGAGGACTTAATAAATTATATCAACCTAAAGTAAAAACAACCCTAAAATCTATGCGCATTTATTTCAGTGCAAGGCATTACATAATGAAATACCCTACCTGAGGAAACGAAAACTTGTAAAAAAACTTGTTCAGTTTAAAAAAATACATGATGAATAAGTTTAAAGCAAAGACGAGAGAATGATGTCTCCAAGAACACGACACGGCCACGGGCCTGGATATGAGGGTTGCACTTACAAGATGTTTTATGTATTTATGAGTTTATTCATCTAGTTCTCCCAAATGACGATAGGCCGTAAACAAAGCAATATTAATTTACCTAATTTGTATGTCTTATATACATGATTATTTAAAAAAAAAATCTCTTGTTTTTTTTTTTTTTAATCAAAGCTTCATTTTTACAATGTCTTTTTTTTATATATATATATAGACATACTTTTATGGGGGAACGAGTGTGGTGTTTGGTTGGAGTGTTTGTGCAAATCTGTCTTCGTCTTGTGTTTGTTGAAGGATAATGTAATGAAGCCAACATTTTTCATTTTGTTTTACAATTACCGTCAGAAATGATGCTGAGGAAAGGGGATGGAGCTGAGTAAACGTAAGCTTTTATTACCACTTATCGTCATTTTAGTAATACTCAGAAATGAGTACATCAGGGAAACAGCACATGTTAAAGGTTTTGGAGATAAAGTCCGAGAGGCCAGACTGAGATGGTTTGGATATGTACAGAGAAGAGAGACCGAGTACATCGGCAGAAGGATGCCGGGTTTGGAACCACCAGGAAAGAGGTATAGAGGAAGACCAAAGAGGAGGTTCATGGATGCAGTGAAGGAAGACATGAAGATAGTTGGTGTGACCAAAGAGGATGCAGCAGATAGGGTTAGATGGAAGAAACTGACTTGCTGTGCCGACCCGTGAAGGGAAATGCCGAAAAGAGAAGAAGATTATCCTTTTAGTACCCTTTTTCAAATCCCAAATTTTGTTTTCAAAATGTTTTGTGCACTCATGTAAAAAATTCATTTGAAATGAATATGATAAATAAAACAAACAAATACATGTTTTAGGGAGGTGAGAGTGAACCGGGGTACTCGGAGAAAAACCTACACATACACAGAAAGGACATGCAAACTCCTCACAAAAAAATCCGTTTTTTTATGATCATGTTTTTAAACAAATTGAACTGTATTAAAAGTTGACCATGCCCTTGCAGAATTTGAGAGCTGCTCCATCTTTTCTTTTTTTTTTCTTTTTTCTCCATCAACAGTGAGAGCTGGTGAAGCAAGAGCATGGTCGTTTCCTTTAAAAAGGTCGAGTTAGCAGCTGAATGGCGGCTCAGCAGAAGTCCTTCCTGAAATATCTCCGAGTATAATGGATGGCAGCTGCCTCCAGCTCACATCGTACTTCATGCTGTCTTTTTCTTGCCTCACTATGTGACATCAGAGCATTTCACACTCATTCATGTTTGTCCCCTCTGGCTTCCAGTAAGTGGGAGCAGTGTGTGAATATGCAAGAGATTCCCCGCCTGCTACCTGCATGGATCACCACGGATAGATGCCCCCCGCTTGTCAGCTGTTTACCCCAGAGGGTGGCAGTCAGAGCGCTTGTCAGAGCAAGGGGTTTTTATTCGCCGCACCGCTGCTACGCTGTGATGCTTTAAATGTTTCTGCCGGCTACTCAGCATCGGGGAAGCAAAGAATTGGCCACGGATCAGTTTGAAACTGTTGGCTAACACATCACATGTTGACAGTTCCTGCAGAAGACCGGCCACGCTCGCTGTCTGCTGCCAGGCCTGACATTTCTCTGGGAGATCTGATTCAGATCCGTTTTTATTAGCCCCGAGATGGAGAGTCAATCCTTAAGAGTGAAGTCTAAAATAAGTTCTGTGGTTAGCTGCTTTTAGACTGCATCTAATATTCCAAACGAAAGTAGCTTCAATTCAACGGTTTAAACCATAAAAAAATTCTAAAAACTGTTGTGACAGTAAAATTGGAAAATCTTAATTTTCCATCATGATTGTTCCTAAATGCTCATAGATTCATCCTCATCACACTAATTCAGTAAAAATGTCCAAAACTTGCTATTTTCTACTCCAAAGTTTGTAAGGCCTATTTGGAATAAAAATGGCTCACAACTAGATATAAATAGTGTTTAAAAAACCTTTCCATTGAAATACATATTTCTCTGAGTATTTTAAAATCTGTTCTGCCAGAAATACATATATGGATGTTCCATTTGAGCCAGTCAGAAACTTCATCAATGTAGATAGTTCCGTAAGGAAAACCCAAGTAGATTAATTGCCAAGCAATTTTTTTTTTGTGCACGAGGTTTCAATTTACCAAAATATCCTTAATTGAAAAGCTCATTTCCTAGCATGTTTAGCTATATCAGAGTAAGGGTGTCTAAAGTAAATACTTAGGGCTGTTGACTTGAGGGGTTTCCACATACGGTATCTACATTTCCACATGTCTGACCCAAATGAGACACATTGAAATCCGACAGGGTTGGAAAAAATGGTATTGGGCCAACACTGAGGGAAGTGTTTTAGAGTATATTGCTTTTATTATGTTCTTATTGGAATGGCCAATGCTAAATAGCTTTAGTTTGAGGTCAACAAAACTCTGTTCATGAGCATGTACCGTCCGTATTCAAAAAATTTGGTCGAATTGAGCTTTCATGTAATTTCTCCTTAAGGTGAAAAAAATATCATCATCTCTACTTCCATATTTTTTTTTTGTGGTATCTTGAAAGACCATCATAGACACTGGAATTCAGATCATTAGAATACAAATAAGAAACACATCAATCTAAGCCTCCAGCTGCAGAATGAAGAAGATGCCAGTAAGTAAATCTGGTAACTTATTGGCATCTTTTGACTTGACGTAAAACTGTTACAAAGACAACTCCTCTCATCTGTTCCTCGTCAGTAAACTCTCTTCAGGTAATCAAATTACATTTTGATTGTCCATCAGGTTAATAGGAGTAATATAACAGATTAATTTTGTCAGTCTGTTTATTCCAGGGAAGTCTAAGTAATTTTTGTAGGAACTCAAAATTCACCACCTAACTGTGTTCATTGTTCAAAAACAATCTATTGTCCTCACTAACGAGGCAGGTACATACAGGTCAGTCACTACTACATTACCCTGTACTTTTGAAATTGAACATTTAGAGAACCCAACTTTATCCTATGAAGAATATTTTAGAATTGACAGTAAAATACCGCATGAATTTAAAGAAGTGATCAATCTTGTTAAGCAGGGTCACTGATGGTGTAAAAATACAGTAAAAAGCAGAAGAGAAATTGAACACAGTCACTTTTTCTGATGAGTCTGATAAGAACTCTTTTCTGAAGTATCTTAATTTTCAGTGCTCATCTCTGTTAAAAGGATTGTAAATACATTTAACCAGCTTCACTAATATTTCTAATGCAAAATGTCTATTTAAGTCATTTGGGTTTAGAAGTTCCCAGAGAGCAGTAAGTGGGTTCTCTTTCAGAAAGCCCTTAAACTGGTTAGCTTTGCTTTTTAGATTATAAGTCTAATATAATATATTCTTCTTATCCTTTCTTTTGTGAAATAAACTTACCAAAATGTATGTATTTTTTTTGTTTTGACTTATATTTTGATAAATTGTATGTGAATTTTCAGCGCTTCACACAAAGAAAATTGTGAACATTCTCACACTCTGAATGTGTCTGTTTTCTTTTTTTACAGATAAAAAGTTGTTGAATTAAAGTTAAAGAATTATACTCTTAAGGAGGAAAACTAAAACATGTACACAACTTGTTTTGGTGATTTATTCTTCTCGGAGGAGCAGAAAAGATGTGGGAAGTGAGGACAACATTGTTGCCATGGTAACTGCAGCCCTGAAATCATGACTCAGAAACTGGGAAATTTTCTCATAACCAGTATACAATTTACTAAGGAACCAGTTTATTCAGCTACGACAATCATACATAAAATATTAATATAAGTATTCTTTCAGGTGAAAGATAACAAAAGACGGTAATAAACAAACCTGAACATTTTCTTTGCACAACCGGAAATAAATTGACTAGTTGTTAAGATATGGAGAAATATTCTAAACAGTGAGCGTTATAAAATATAAATGTCAGCTGCATTAAATTCTCAGCTGATACAACTTTAATGTGGGAGTGTATTAAAAGGAAGAACTCCTGCAGAGTTTGAGAAGAAGGTTTTCATCCTGACGTTAATTTCTGGTCTTATGCCGGCTTCTATCGTCATTCAAGTTTGGTGCAAAATGAACTGTAAATTTGTTTTAAAAAATGTGTTTTAGCACAACACAAAAACACATTAACATGTGAAAAATGAGCATTTTAAGTATAGAATTTATCTTCTCAATAAATCTAAGCTGATTTACCCTTGCAGGTAGAACAGATAACATAAACAAATGTGATGGATATGTTATTGCCACACAATAACAGTCATTATTGTCTATGAATTAGCTTGTTGGAAAGAGCCAGGACTGGCTGGACAGGCGTCTGGAGAATTCTTCATCTTCTGAGCCAGAAAGAGCCAATTTGGCTCCCAGTTCTGGCCAGATTTGTTACCATCATTTCTGTGTTTAGCAGCAGTCCCGTTGGGGGATTTCTAGGCCAGCAACTGTTGACTGGTAAGCCAGACCACCTGGTGACTGGAAACAGTTTCACATTTGACCTAGTAACACATTATAGCTAAAATATACTTCAGCAACTACAAAGTATTAACATTCATGAATCAGAGAAAAATTAGGTTACAAAACAAAGTAAAATTAAATTACACTTACGGTAAAAAAAATAAAAATATTTGATAGGTATGTTCTCTGGGTTTAAAGCTAATTTCAGGTGGACACGGAGAGATTAGATCATATTAAAACACAAAAAGAATCAAGGTTTTTCTCCAAGGTTTGAAAATAATAATTACCTTCCAATAGTGTTAGATTTTCTTGTCTAAAAATATTGATTAAATTTGAATTTCTGGTGTCAATGCAAAAAAAAAAAAGTTCTAGTTATGCAAAAAATAAAAACAAAACAAAAAAACAGTTTCGAGTTGTGAAAAGTGTTTTTAAAGCAATTTAGTTTAAACCAATCACTTCCTCCCTGTGAGGACTGAGTAGAACTGGAACTTTACGATCCATCTCCAAACACAATCACACATCTTTTTTACATCCAAGTGGTCCAACTCTTTTCAAGGTCATACAGTAACAGTGTGCAATGAGCCAGTTCACTCTGCCATCTGTCTGCTTTCCATCAGTTTGGGAGCTCTCGGCCTCTGGGGGGGAAACGGACAACGTGCCCAGGCTTTACAGATGCTAACAGTAGCCAAAAGACATGAGGATTTTGGATTTGAAAATAAGGGGGAAGCATGTTGAAGCTTAAGTTATTATAATGAACAAAATACTTTTACCCTTGGAAAAGTGTGTATTGTAGCCATACGAGTAATAGACAAGAGACAAGGCATAAAAATGCCGAAGTGTTTGCGGTTTCCTATAGGAAACATGTTCAAAGCGGACACATTCTTCTTCTCATTTCGGCATTTCCCTTTGGGGGTCGCCGCAGCAAGTCAAAATGGACACATTAACCGAAAAAAACCCTAATGTTTTTACCATAACAATATTTGACAAGATCAAATCTCTACTGGTAAGGTTTATATTTATGCATCATAACAGAAACTTAAGAAACCCAATCAATACACATGTAAAAAAAAAAATCTGTATTTATTTTTTTCCTTAAAATTAATAGTAAATTAGTAATCTTTTTACTTGAAACTTGTTTTCCTATAACACCAATCTGTATACCTTGGGCTGTAATTGGAACAAAACAAATTGATATTTGACCATTTTTTTTTTTTTTAAATTTAACTTTGTCAAACATTGTCAACAGACGTTCCCCTAATTTTTTTTAAGTATTGCACATACTCGTTCTGCCTCGTTGCAAGAAAGACTTGATGTTGAAATTGTTGTAATCCCTGCTCCTGCTTCTGAGAGGGCGTCTGTCTTTGTGACAACTTGCTCACCACCTGCAGATGACCAGCAATCAGTGAGCTACATAAGCCACCCTCCTCCCCTAGCCTGTTTTAGATAGTCGAGTTCCATGTAGTAACAACAACAAGCCTTTTAGAAGATCTTTGTCTGCCAATTTTCTTGCCTGTAGTCTTATATTCTGTTTCCTATATGTTCAAGAAACCTGCCTGCCTTGGAAAACCCACCTGCCTCGAACAACCCTCCTGCTTCGAAGAATCTGTTTTTACCTTATTAGAAATCAATTTTTATGTTTTTCCTTTTCATTGCGCTTGGATGATACCACACCTCATCATAACAGAAATAGGATTGGATGTCCCCCAACAGTTGATGGTTTGCGTTGTCTTGCAGGTTTTTTTTTTCCCAAAGTGGTTTTACTGCAAATAAAGCCTATCCGTTGCTGGCTGTCTACTTAAACTCAATTCTGCCATATGATTGTCTATCAAAAAGTCAAAATGCTTCAGGAGACCAGGCTAAGCTTTGTTTCTGTTACCCCACTGTGATCTCCCCCCCCCCCCCCCCCCCACATAATAATAAGTTAATCATCCAATAAAAAAGCAGCTGCTGTGATTTATTATTTCCATAAAAGCCTCCATGTCTGCAGTAAACAGTCAGTAAAAGAGCGTCTGGAAGCCAGTGAGGGTGGTGATGGACTGTTTCTCCGACACTCATTAACGCTCCAACCAAATCATGCTCACATTATTCAACAGTAACCAGTTCTAAACTTCTTTCTCAACCAAACTAAATCCGTTAAACTGGCTCAGAGAGATAAATAATTAAAATTTTGTCCTCATACGTTCCGAATATATTCCAGTGGGTGGAAGTTATGTCTATGAAAATGTTACGTTTTAATGAGCCCCTTCCCCAGCAGACGGAGTCCATCCTTTTGAGAGACGCTTTGGACGGTTTCACCAAAGCCCAACTGAAAACAGATGAAGATTTGAAGAAGATGAAAGGGAATCCAAAAATGAAGCTTTTCAGTGCTGCAGGCAGTCTTCCACTGCCAAAATTACCAGTTAGACCCAGAGAACTAGAAGATCTGCTGATTAATAGCTTGGATATATTGACCAATAATTATCTATGAATTCCCTTCTCAAAGATGGCAGCATCCGTTAGAGAGTTTAATTATGCATATAAATTGATCATGAATCACACATTTTGTGTGATCTTTTAACTCCATCTTTTATTAGATTTTTCAAAAAATTATTACACAAATATGAGTTGTTGTTTACCAATTCTTCTGTTTTTTATCCTCCCTCCTTCTTTTGAAGTGGCTGTAAATTACTAAAGAGCACCAAAGGTTGTTGCTGATTCTCCAAAAATTCCTTTTGCAAGGTTGGTCTGCCATGGTTGATACAGAGGGTCTTTTTCCGTTCCGTCATCTTCCACTTGTTCCGGGGTCGGGTCACGGGGGCAACAGCCTCAAACGGGCAGCCCAGGCCTCTCTCTCCCTGGCTGCATCCTCTAGCTCACCTGGAAGGATCCCAAGTCATTCCCCGGCCAGCTGTGAGACAGTCTCTCCAGCGGGTGCGGGATTTGCCCCTTGGTCTCCTCCAGGTGGGACATGCCCAAAACACCTCGCCCGCAAGGCGCTCGGGAGGCATCCTGACCAGACGCCCAAACCACCCCATCTGGCTCCTCTCGACCTGGAGGAGGAGCGGCTCGACACCGAGCTCCTCCCGGATGGCAGAGCTCCTCACATGATCTCTGAGTGAGAGCCCAGCCACCCTGCGGAGGAAGCTCATTTCGGTCGCTTGTACCCGCGATCTCATTCTTTCGGTCACCATCCACAGCTGGTGACCATAGGTGAGGGTGGGAACATAGATCGCCTTGTAAATCGAGAGCTTTGCTTTTCGGCTGAGCTCTCTCTTTACCAGGACGGACCTATGCAGCGGTCTGTCCTGGACCGCTGGATCGGTCCAGATGATGGATGATGGATAAATGTATGATGAATAAATCTAGATCAATAAAGTACAGTGGAAGCAAACTTAAATACATCCATTCTTCTGTCTGTCCATTCATTTCCCAGGGTGTTCCCGTACGAGATATTTAGCTGGAGTACTTCACAGCCAGGATACCTAAGCCACCA
Organism: Neostethus bicornis; assembly: GCA_902685375.1. Classification (NCBI taxonomy): domain Eukaryota; kingdom Metazoa; phylum Chordata; class Actinopteri; order Atheriniformes; family Phallostethidae; genus Neostethus; species Neostethus bicornis. The sequence continues at coordinate 2,211,443 of CACRXE010000076.1, read as the reverse complement.
ATATTTGTTAGCTCGGATTTTTTGAAGGAGCAGGTCTACTGCTCCTTCTACTCAGGCCTTGTTGAGCCGCATTTTGTAATAACGGTGCATTTTGTAATAAACGTCCAAAATGTCTTTATACTTCCATATATTCAATTACACAGATAATATTTGGCACAGTTTTTTCATACCTGGCATCATGTTGAACTCTGTTGGCTGTCTCAATTAAGCATGCAAGCAGCGCATGATCTTTGTAGAACTGATGCAGCAGCCAATCAGATTACAGCCCGCCCTCCCCTCCCTGGCTGAGTGACAGACCATGTAGAGCTTTGAATTTGGCCACAAGTTATTGGCCTATATAATTCCAAATTTCAAATAGGCAACTAAAGTTATATTTGGAGTATTCTGTCATACATAGATTTGGGAAATTGCATAAAATTGCATAAAAAACAACAAAAGTCACTCAAAACAAAAGTCATTTATTACAAAATGCACCGTTATTACAAAATGCGGCTCAACAGGCCTATACTCAAATTTACAAGCCTTTCACTCTATGATTTCCATGTGCATGGGACATACATTTTAGCTACTCGTCTTCATGATGGTTCCTTTTAGGGCTACCAACAGTTCAATCAGCAAAGACTCAGGTGGCTGAACGGCAAACTTTTTTTTTTTTTTTTTCAAAAACAAGCAGCGTTGGTGCTTCAGAGCCTGATGCAATGTCTATAGAGGATAGACATATTCAGGAGGCCAATGACCTGATAAGTCCCAAGGAAGGAAGGGCTGGTGAAGAAATGGAGAACTGAGTGGAGAGAGAAGCAGATGCTTAATTAAGACCAGTATTATTTGTTATTTATCCTCCTTATGCATGTTGTTCACATACCAGCTTCTTTAAGAATTAAGTTCACTTTGTTCTTAAAGTGAACTTTGTTCTTAAAGTGAACTTAAGAACAAAGTTCACTTTGTTGTTGTCAATACCTTGTAAAATACCCCATTTGACTTCCCTCACTAAATTGAGTAGAAACTTATCTTCCTCGCAGGTTCTCGGCTCTCTTTAGTGGATTATGTTAGTGGAAAAGAACGTGTTAGTGTGTGGCAGGAATTCAATGATGAAATACCCAGTATAATCTCAGTCCTTAGGGGATGGTACACTGCAGGGGGTCTTCTCCTTTTTTAAATACCAAACCTTTATAGAATTTTAACAGACTTTTAAGAGTCTTTTTATTGTTCATCAATAATAACAAGCCAGGATTTGAACTTCCCATTAATGTCTTCTAAGAATGAACTACCCGTTTCAGTTTATAATTTTTACACATGTGGTTACCTGTCTCGGTCCTAGCTACTCAGATATTGTTCAATTTATGTTGAAAAGTAAATTTCAAACATGCCTTTGGTAGTAATTCAGCCACCATTTTTTTGTTCTTGTTCTTCAGTGGATGTTTGCTGATACAATAAAAGGTCCAGTAACAAAATAATCTCTCCTTTCACAAAGCCTGCCACTGATACTGCGTTTGCTAACTTAGCTGCTATGCTCTGTGACTGTCAATCCAGCAGGTCTGACAACATTTGCTAACTCTGAGCCTGTGGGAAAATTCATGCCCAGGAAGACCATCTCAAAATCTGATCAGTTGAAGCAAAGTTTCATTGCCATTAACTTTGCGTAAAGAAAGCCAGCAGAACAAATCTGAAGGTCCAAATGCAAGCTGTGCAGATTTTAATCCTACCTGCCAACAAATACGGGCTGAAATGTCTTTGTCAAACGTTTCAGTGTAAAAATGCATGTTTGAAAGCAGCACAACTATTAGAAAAGCCAAGAAAAAAAATGAGCATACCATTTGGAAATATTTTATAAATTTCAATGGCCAAAACATAATTACCAGCAGTTTGTAATTTTGATATTTTTTTGGGTGAGAAGAGAAGGTTGTGAAGCAGTGAAACTGTTCAGTGTTTGCCACTGCCTTGAGCTAACCCTCAGAATTTTGCTCATATCAGTTTGTTTACTTGCTGATGTTACACACAACTGTATTTTCCCTGAGCCATATTTCCTGATAACCTAGTATCCCTGCATTAGCCGCAATGGTGAAACTAAATTTTTTTAGACGCTAGACTTTGTTAATGTTGCGCTTTTCAATCCATCAGGAAAGTTGAAGTTTGATTTAAAACTTCTTTTGTTTAAGGGATGATAATCAGCCAAAGAGGCTCTTTTTTTGTACTGTCTCTTTTGATGATTCACATCATGTATGGTTGCTTCTGTTTGAATTGTGCCACATAGGAAAAGTCTTGCCTTTGTCTTGCATCATTTAGCTTAGCTTGTGAGTGTGCACGTAGCATGGCAGAGGCAAGACATCTGTCCCTGATTCCTGTAAGTAGAGCTTGTAGTTTGCTCCACGTTGCTGTTCTAATGCTGTTTGAACCACACTGCTGTGGTGTGAATTGCCTAATGTCAGCCTGGACTCAGAGTTCAGATTCTTTATGTTAGCTTTCTGGAGTGTGTCAGATGGTCTCATTTGGCCTGAATAATACTGACTATACTGGCTAAAGGGGAAAAAAAAAATCTTCTAAAAGTCAAAATTTTATATTCCCTACTTATCTAATCAAAACTTATTTGAGTACCTGAATTTATTTTCACACATTTTTATGTTCTGACAGACATTCAATGAATCATGGAAGCCAATCTAATTCAGTACAACAGTTTCCAGAACAATACGGATGATTGCATGTGTGTGCAACTAACCAAAATTACACACAGTCTGTAACTCCAAAATTTGTTTATAACTTTGATGTGATTGCTGGGATAAAACCTACAATGAGCTAATTTAATGAGGGTCTTAAATCACACACATCCTCACTTTTGACAGAACTGTCTCCCCAGGGTTAAATTCACCAAATAACTCATTAGTGGTTAGAATCACCATAGAACGGATTCCAGGTGTTTCAGCAGCACATATTGCCTAATGTTTGAAAAGTGTAGCCTGAATGCACATTTATGTGCACATTTTTACGCACATTAAATTTTGCATGTGAGACTGAAGGTCGAATATCTCCGTTTAAATTTGATTTACCACCATAATAAAAACAGTGTACCAATGAATTAGACGGTTCAGAACTTTCTCGTGCTGTTCCACCCGCAAATCTGAACCAATGATGTAGAACATGAGGATGAATTCACCAGGCACATCTCCAGGGAAGCCTCTAGTTCAATTTCTTTCAGGTTTTCTTTCAGGTTTTCTTTCAGCTTCTTTGCAGCTCTTGTGGACTCAGATAATGAACTATGGGTACGCTGTTTTTTTAATCGTCATTCAAAATCTGAATCCACTTTATTCCTATAGCACACTTCACAAACTGAGCCTTTCAAAATGTGGAGGTCAGATATTGTAAATGATGAAACAGCAATTTAAGTGTGTACATCTTAGCATTTATGAGGTTAATTATTTTAGAGCGAATACAAACATTTTGATAACGTGAATCATGTCCTTATTACAGGTAACAGATCATTTCCAACCATAAACGGCCCAAAACGGGAGAAGGAGAAACACAGGCGACCCAGGCCAACTCTCACCCTGATGCCTGTATGGGGGCCGCCCACCCAGCGAGGTGCAGGAGATACCCCCTTATATGAATCCTCCTGGGACCAAGGGGCACAGGTTTTCCCGATTCTAGATCCCCTTGGCTATGGAGCAGATGTGCCATTCATACCCAGTGGCAGCAAGTGAGCCCAGAGGGTGTCAGAATTTTAAAAGAACAATTTAATATTTTCCATAGCTGTTTGGAATGCACCCCGCCTCTGTAATCAGCCGGGACAGCCTTCTGCACCTCCACGACCCAAACAGGGATAAACAGTTCAGAAGATTAATAAATGAATGAATATTTTCCATCTGATTTACTTATTTTTGGCTCCACTCGTCTCTGGAATTAGTCTCACTTTTATTTTTAAGTCTGGATTGTCAGGATGTGGGGATGTGGATAAAGGAGGACCCAAATACAGGACAACAAAACAGGATTTATTTAACCAAAAGTTCAGTAAGGCAAAAGTCCAGTAAAGCTGTAAGGCAAAGGGCACAGGATTAGGAGGGGATCATGACACGACAAAGATAAATCCCAAATGTTGTTAAGATTACATTTGGTACAATACTGGGCAAGATAAGGAAAAAAAGAATTAAGTGAGTAAAAAGAACACATGTTGAAGTAATGTTGAATAGTATGAAACTTTTTGTTTTTTGACAGGGGAAAAAAATGGCCGCCAAATTGTAGAGAACGATTTATGAAGTCCGAAATTCCTGCTTTGCATCTCAACAGCAGTCAATTTCTCTGCCATCTATTGGAAAACACTGGAAAAAGTCTTAGATCTCCTCCTGTTTGGTGGGCCAAATCAAAGTGTTTTCTTGGTCCGCATATGGCCACATGTGGACCCCTGGCCAAAGTTTGCCTCTGCTCTAGACACCCTGCAGATGGTCGGTAGATTCACATTTATGAAACAATCAGACAAACTAAAATACTGCATTCCAAAGTTCTTTGCTCCCAGTTTTTGCTTATTTTAGTCTTGAATTTGAATTTCAGAACATTATTTTCATCTTTACATTGTCAATATGTCACAATCATTTTATGTGATTAGCCGGGAACATGACTAGATGCTGTAATGTGATTGGCTGTTTTCACGGTGAAATGCTGCTACTTTAAAGTGTTGCTAAATTTGTGTTTTATAAATTTAACAATAGACTTTGTAATGTTTGGGAGTAAAAAAAAAAAAAAAAACGACTCGGAAACACCTAACAAAACCTTAAATTTCAAGTATTTTGTGTCATGATCCACTCGCCTGTTTTCAGGGGGAACCTTGGACCTTCCTCATCACCCTGATTAGGGATACCTAAGATTGATTTCTGATACCACACACCTGTGGACCCTGCTGCTATTTAAGGGCAATCACCACGTCGTGTTATTGTCATCTTCACCATCCTCCCTGATGATGACTTTCATCCTGGAACTCTGTTGTATTATCTGAACTTTTTATCCTGAGTTAATCCTGTGCCCTTTCCCTTATACACTTACCTAACTTCTGTTAATAAAACCTGTTTTGTCATGCATTTGGGTCCTCTTCTTTCCACATCACAACAATTTTGTGTCTAGTCTGACAAAGATTATAGGTGTGTTTGATAGCTTCAGGAGTGAAGTTTTTGTAGTAGAAATAAGGATGAGAAAACTCAGTGGTATCATGCCCACCAGCTACTTCAAGCTACATGCACAAACAGCTGGTGGTTATTTGTTTGTCTGCACACAAAACCAACAAGCCAGTACACGTGGGACACATCCTCACATGGAACATCTGGTTTAAAGCCTGAGACATTTCATTCACTTATTCTTTTCTTGTCTATCAGCCTCTTTGCACCATAGGCTCCCTTCTTGTGTTAAAGAAAAGGATAACACACAGTTGTCTTATATGATTTAGTCTTTCTTCTCTAAAGAAAAAGAAATGAGAGCCGCTTGAAGATAATTGTTTTTGAAAAGGAGAATTTCACCTCAGAGAGAGAGAAAGAATGAGGGAAAGGGATAAAGACAAAATGAGAGAAGAAAAAAGGGTTTGTTATTCCACATGATGACAGACAGAGAAATAAAAGGAGTTCAGCTAATCACCATCTCTGAGTCTTTCTGCTACGTGTCTCAGCAGAGGAAAACGTCCACAACCCGGGGATACTTGTTTTCCAGAGAGTAGCTTCAGGGAGAACATGAAGAGTGACGAGGGATTAGAGGAAAAGCCAGAAGGAAAACGAGGGAAAAGCAGAATGATATTTGCTTCAAAGTTGACACAAAAGCGCAGCAGGGATAAAATTTATCAAGAGCTTTGCTTTCATCCTGAGAAGTTTTCACTAATGACGACCCCTTTTTCATCACGGTGACACTCAGCTGACACTTTGGGGAAAAGGATATAAACAACTGTGGGATTCACTTGGAAATTGTTACTTAGAAAACAATATTATAATTCAATACTGTTAAAGTGTTGCAGCAAAGCAAATAATCTGGAGCAAAAAAGTTGGTGACCTTCACTTTGCAAATAATTAAACTTTATTGGAATTTTTATAATTTACTAAATCTAATCTGTTAAATAATGTTTTTTTGTTGTCTTCCGCTCATCGGGGCCGAGTCACTGGGGCAACAGCTTTAGACAGAAAGCCCAGGCTTCTCTCACCCCAGCTATATCCTCCAGCTCACAGGAAGGATCCCGAGGTGTTCCCTGTCCAGCTGTGAGACATACTCTCTCCAGCGAGTCCGGGGTCTGCCCCTAAGTCTCCTCTCGGTGGAATGTGCCTGAAACACCTCACCGGTGGCTCAGTGGTTAGAGCATTTGCACGTTGGCTGGAAGTCAACCAGAATTCGCGGGTTCGCATCCCACTGAGTGGACGTCTACGGTCCCTGGAGAAGACACCTACCTCCCCATTTCTCCCACCATTGGTGCTGGTGTGGCAGCCTGCTACGGTGTAGGAGTGCAGCATACAAATTTCCGCGGTGAGGGATGAATAGAGTGAGTAAAAAGAAAAAATTTAATTAAAATATTCTGCATTATTCTCCTTCAATGAATCTTTGTAAAAGAACTATTCCAAGTAACAGCGAATCCACAAAGCCAAAATAATTCCACTGGTAAAACAAGTGACTCTTGCACATCGCTTGGTGATAATTTCAACCCTTTACCTCTCGTATGGTTAGAGATTTTTTTCATGCCTACTTGGAAAGAAAGAGGACAGATTGGAAGTTGTATATGAATGAAACTTAAATGCAGACATTTGCAAATGAAGTTACCGAGGCATTGCTCCATGCTATCTTTGAAATGAAGATTATAAGAGAGCAATATCCTTCGCTTTGCTCTGCCTTGTGTGTCATTTCACTGCTCTGAGCTGATTTTATAGCTGCGGTACAGTAAAATAAATATGACAGTGTGTGGTGGAGGAGAGCTGTGGGCTGCATCTATCAGCTTCACTGAGGCTGATTTATGGCCCTAATACAGCTGGAATGTTGTAAAATCTAGTGTCTGTCTGTCTTGGTAGGGTGGTTTTACTGATGCCATTGTAGATTTAATCTCTGGAGAAACAAAGAAATAAAACTTCCAAAATGTACCTTGGATTTGATGTGCCAGTCCGAGATATATGAGGGGATCTGGCATTGTGCTATTCAAATATTTGATCAAAAAGCAATTTGTCTCCAATCCCTGAGGGCCCTGGTCCTGCAAATTATACTGCCCCATAACACATTATTTGAATGAGATAAACCTAATAGTTTGGAGAGAAGTTCTGTCCAAGGATTCATTGTTTGAGTGAGGTACATTAAAGATGGAAATATCTATCCTTAAGGGCAATGAAATAAATTTGTTTTATGTTAGTAGCTTCCCTAAACATGACTAAAATGAACTGTCCATCCTCGATGTCGACGCTATAAGCTCATTCAAATATGAATGGACGTCTTCCTAACGTAAACAAACTCTTTCAACCAGTACCATGATGGGTAAAATTTTACTAATTTGAACCAATTTGTTCATGAAACTGTTTTTAATGAAAACTGTCTTATAAAATATGATGAGTGTAGATGTGGATGGAAACATGAAGTTTCAGTTTCTCGTCAAGAATGCATATTCTACCTCCTAGAACATGCCCTTGCCCCTCATCCCGAAGAATGGATCTCTCTTTCATGTGTATACCCATAAGGTTTCTTATTTTTTTCCCACTGATGGGTTTTTAGGTGTTTTCCTGACCGTGAAGAAGAGTCTAAAGGCAGGAATGTGCTAAAATTATTTAGCTAGCATTTGATAGTTAGCTTTTAACTATGTATTTGTGTTTATACATTCTACTTTTTTCTTATTTTTGTTCTTTTTGAATCTGCAATGTGAAGCCTTTTGAATCAAAAATTTTGTGATTTTGGGTTGTACAAATAAAATTGAATAGTGAAGTTGAAATCTGAATTTAATAGTCGTCAGTCCTTTAGACGAGTTCAACACAACACCTCTTAGGCGAAAGTTTCTGAAGAAACTGAAAGCAGATGAGGGAAACAGACATACTGTATAATATTTTCATTTCATACCATACATAAGCACCAATAGAATATGTTGCACATTTTCAGGGTGGTACATACTGGATTTATGCAGGTTGTGACTTATATTCCGTCTAAACATGTTAATTCGGGGAACATTTTCATCAGGCCATTAAACCAACATTCACTGTTCTACATATTTAGTTATTGGTGAGTTTCGATCTGGACATATGAAACACCTGTGGAAAATGAAGCAAAACCGTCAGAACTAAGAAACTCCTACAAATACACAGAACTTCATGAGAGTGCAGAAAAAAAAAAACAGACTACCGCCAATTCCTGCAAATGTTGTCCCCAAATCTTTCAGATTCCTAAGCATAACACTGGATGAGCGGAATCAACATTTACAGTTTTGTTTTGCGTGATGAAAAGATCTTTCTTCCTTCATAAAATCATTCTGCTGGGTTTTGAGCTGGAGCGTAATAGTTCATATCACAACTGCTCCTCAGATGTTTCTGGGTCATTTCATTTTGTGTGAGAATTTAGGCTGGTCCTCTTTCACCTTTGTTCTCGCTGTCCGTCCTTCACACCGATTTGATGCCTTTTATGCAGTGATAAGATATCCTGAATGAAACTCCTTCATTATGACGGTGGCGGGAAGAGTCACTCCTTCTGAAGAACCCATCCGATATTCGTCTGATGAGTAAATGAGATTAATTAAGGAGATAGAGGGATGTGGAGAGAGAAGTAGGGATAGTTAAAAAATATATATATCTACACCTTCTCATGTTCTGTTGATAAATCCAACCAATACCAGTTCTCAGACATTTTATGCCTGTCTTATTACTTCAGCTCATCATCCATTTACCCCTTAATCAATCTATTTAAAGATCTTCTACCCTCAGCTGCACTCTCTCCGTTTTTATTCTACTTCTTCCAGCTAATCATTTATCTCCATTTGAGACGACACAAAGTTCAACGCCTCCTACCAACCAAAAAGTAGCATTATCTCTGCTCTATTCATCCTCATTTCCTTTTATCCGCAACCCATATTTGACCTCTTTGCATTTTCACTCCCACTTTTAAAGAACACAACTCATCCCTCACATTATTAAAACCAAGTGAAGCAACAAAAAACTCTTTTCTGGTCCATTCTGGTCTGACCTACAAGACTTTATTGAGTGTTCTTATAAATATGTATATATAAATGTGCCATGAAATGCTGGTACATTGCTGTTGTAGAGGAATTGGTGTATCCCAAATATCTTAAGAGATAAACCGTAATTTTTGGAGTATAAATTAGTTATTTTGGCTGGGGGTGCGACTTATACTCTGGAGGGACTTATGCATGACATTAACAACACATTATTACCATCATTTCACATGTTATTTTCACACCAAAACCGCAAGAGGACACGCCTGTATTGATAATTTCAACTTTGTTGATAAGTTGTAAAAACAACTGAGAAGGACTGAACAAAAATGGCACCGAAAGGAAAATTATTTTATGCATATCACAAGCAGCAAGTAGTAAAATATGCAGCTGAAAACAATAATTGAGCATCATAGAGAAAGTTTAGAGTTAGCGAGAAACTTGTAAGGGAATGGCGAAAAGTGAAAGTTATTCTTACGGAATTGAAGAAAACAAACAAAAAAAAAAAGCTAATTGCGGGCTAAAAGTCGGGTGGCCACAGTTAGCGGAATCCTGATAGGATTAACAAAGGCTGGAATGATTGGAACTGCCACTGATGATGAATATGATGTAAGCGACATAATAAGGGAAGTGGTACTACGTGTACCTCCGGAGTTGGGGGAGTTATTTTAAAGTGTCACCAAGGATGCAGATTCAATAGGATTGAATGAGTTAGAGTAAAACGGATAGTTTAGTAAACTTGTTAGCATGTTCTTTACGCTGTAGTTATCTGAATAACTCTTAGTATGTTACGTTAATATACTAGACAACTTCTCATTTCTTAACTAGTATACCATACATTTATTCAGACTGTAGTTTATTTTTTACTTTAAATTGCCTTTTAAAATATCATGTCTGTTTTTGGTTATGGATTTTGTCAAATGAATTTTTGCCCAAAACAGGCAACTTATACAGTACTCCAGTACGACTTGTATTTGTTTTGTTTTTTGTTTTGTTAGTTTCCCTTCTTTGCTATACATTTTTTTTGTCTGGTAAGATTTATAATCAGATGCAATTTATGATCTGAAAAATATGGTATCTGGGGTTATCATACTGCTAGTAGGGCAAGAAGTCTTTGAAGAGGGGCCTGACAAACAAGAGGTGTAACTTTAAACATGGTTGAAATAAAATGGTATGTTTCAGAGGAAGTTTGAATAGATCACAAGAAAAGACCTTTAGATGGCTTTGCGTGGATTGCGGTTCACCATTTTGTGAATCCTATGATGACACCATAATTTTTATCCACAACTTGGATGGGAAGCTAGATACCATACATTGAAATGTGAAATGTTGGTAGAAGGAGTACTTCAAATTTCTCATTAACTTAACCAATTCATGTTCTGAGGAGGAAGCAAAATCTGTGGACTTGAAAGGACCACTTCTATTTTTGGTTCTGAAGCTGCCAAGGTTGTCAAAAAGTTTCTCAAACATGAGGCCACAGCAATTGATGAGATTTGCAAGCAGCTACTTATTGCTTTGAGTTCTGTAGGTTCGTTTTTAGCTTTTCAATTTTGGTAGCGTTTCATGGGCAGAGGGTTCAGTAGTTCTGAAATGCAAAGTATAGCTTTGATTTTACCTTTTTAAGATTGAAGGAAGATACATAGTCTCATTGAAAGATGGATTGGATGGATTTTCTCTCTAGTTAGGAATCTGAGGGAGAAGATGAAGGTACAGTACAGTCAAACATCAATACTAAACTTTTAATTGGAGAGAACCCATTTTGGCTCAAAAGAGGTCTCTAACCATGTTGGAGATTACTGTTGAAGGGCTCCAACAAAGTCATTGCCCTTCATCACCAAGGCTGCTAAGGCTGCCTTTACTCACAATTTTTCTTGTGAGTAAAGAAAAATTACTCACAAATTACTCAATATTTTAGGAATATTAGATTTCCCAAATCAAATAAAGCATTGAGAAGTTCTGATTTTGCACTTCCAGAATGAGGTCCATTGTTTTTACAGATGTCCTGGATGTTGCAACTTTGATGTGAAGCCAGAATGGGAATTACCTGGACCACTGTCCAAATCTTAGACAACGGTCATTTTCTTGAAAAAGGTCGAGGAGAAGTAGTCACAAGGAGAACAATCTGGATGCCTCCGCTGTCACTACCATCCTACAATCTAACCTATGATTAGAGAAAGATGGATGAACAGAGAAACAACCATTTAGAAATGTTACCATGAACTAAAAAAAGGCACAAACTCCCACGGATACAAAGAGGAGCAAAATAAAGAAAAGCCATAGGTGCAGTGACATCGAAAAGCAGGGGGACATTTCATTTTGATTTTCCATTTAATCAGTGCAGTCAGGTCAGGAGATAAAAGACAGCAGGAATTCTTCTGACAGGAGCAAATTTATGCTCAGTCTTCTTAGAAGACGATGAAATGGGAGCTAAAGACCTGTCATGTTACTACTTACATACCATGAAAAGACACAGATGCTCTCCCGTAATGCAACATGAGCTTGATATTTAGGCAAGGAGAAGGCTCCCTGCAGTGTGCCATTCCCTCAGGACTGAGATAAAACCGAGAGCTTCATCACAGAAATGCTGCCAGAAACCATTATGTTGTCATCTTCCAAAATAATCCAACAAAATATAGAGCCCAGCATCTACAAAGAAGAGAACATTTCTACTTTTTTAAGAAGAAAACTCAAATAAGCGATATTGCAGAGTTCTGAAAAAAAATAGACTGAGTCAAATTCTTAAAGAGGTTGGTTTAGGATCCAGGAGGCATGACAACAAATGTAAACCGCACTACTTGTCCTTCATGTAGAGAAAAAATTGTGTATTTTTTTGGGTTGTGGTGAGCATGTTAGTTCTGATTGTAGATAAGTATTGGAATAAAGCATAATATTTTTCAGGATTCAGGTTTGTCCTTATAACCATTAAATATTCAGAGTTCAAAGTGGAGCAATTTGCAGCTATAATGAGCCACAATTTTCAGTTGTGTTTTCCGACGTGCTCTATCATCAGTGGACAGACTATTTCAGAGCAATCATGCTGATAGATGAGATGGACGTATAGTGGTGATATGCAGTAGTAGCAAAGAGCTTTTTCCTTCATGTTTTTGAAAGATACATTTTGTCGTGTTGATGTGATCATTTATATTCAGGATATCAGGGTTCTACACCATCTGGTCCATTGCAAAAACATCATCAAGGCTTTAGTGAATGTTCTTAGTCTAATGTAAGAGGTGATGGCTTCCAGCACACATTTAAAATGTATTTGTTTCTGACATGGTAATCTGTAAGTTGTGACCGCAACACTGGAATGTTGTGTATAAATGTGAAAAGGGGTGACAATTAATTAGGCCACGTGACTATCAAATGCAACAATAACTGAAAATCTATATTTTATACGATTGTTTCAAGAGTATTAGTACCTTTCACAAAAAGTAAACTGCTATGTAAAACTATCAATTAATGAAGGATTAAGTTGTGGTGATTGCAGTATCATGCTGTGAGGATGGATTTTGGAAGCAAGGGCTAGACTTGTCATTATAGAGGGAAAGCCGAACAATCCAAACCAACAATCTAAAAAGAAATCTTGTATGAAAACCTACACTTTAGAGCGGTCTTGACCTCATCTGGGTTGATGGTTCATCGATCAGCAGGACAATGATCCAAAGAACATGGCTAAGATATCAAATAAGTGGCTTCAGAAAAACTCTGTCAATGTCCTGGAGTGGCCCAGCCAGCGCTGGGTCCTATTGAGTATCTATGGAGGGTCTAAAAATGCCAGTGCATCGACACTTTCTGTCTAACCGGATGAAACTCGAGTGGTACTGCAAAGAGGAATGGGCGAAACTCTGCAAGGAAATGTGTTCCAAGCTTGTGGCATCATATTCTAGACAAACTTGGGGCTGTAACTGCTGCCAAAGGTGCAGCAATTAAGTATTGAGTAAAGTCTGTGACTACATATTTCATTACAAATTATTTAACGTCATAAATTTTCAAGTTTTATTTTTACTATATTTGCAACAATTTCACAAAACTTTTTCAACATTGTCCAAATGAAGCATTTTTTAAAGAAATTTTCAGGAAGAAAACTAATTTAATCAATTTTGAAAAAAGCTATGAGATTGAAACAAATATAAGAAAAGGTAGGCGTTGTGAATACTTTCTGAATGCACAGTGGCACATCACTATTTTCCTGCTCTTATCTTGTAAAGATTATGTCTGGAGAGAACCACTGATGTTTATTTCTATAAATAAGAAATTTCAGAGCAACAGTGTGACACAATCGGAAATGTGCTCCTTCAATTTGCCTTGAAGGCACCACTTCTTTTCCACTACGGGACAGATGAGGACATTGCATTAGAGTGGAATAATAATTTTGCATTCCAGCAACCTTAGATGGCATGTGAGATGCATCAATGTGGCGTTGTCATTGGTGGTGGAAGATCATTCCCAGTCAGAGATCAAATCTTCTAAAAGCAGAATTAATTTTAGCACAACATCATCCGCACTATAAGTTGATGAATATTTTATCTGAATGTTTTTACTCGTTTTCAAAGCTCCTAATAGAATTGATCAAATTGAACACATCCACTGATTTTTTTTTTCTTAGTAGCTTCGTCCTTGAGCTTTTGATATTTTTTTTTTTTTTTTTTCTTGTAAAGTGCTAACATTCCAGCGTCATTGCCACCACTATCGTGTTGCTATGAAACTTCTATTTTCATCTGGAAAGGACAGTGAAAATTCTTTTTATCAAAATTAAACAATCATCTTATAGAAATGAATGAATGATAATATTGTCCATACTTTATGCTCAGAATTAAACTTGTATATTTATACCTGAAAGCCTTACAGTGATATATCTATGCGCTCAAACTATAATTTCTTTCTGTGCTCTATCTTCCGACAGTCTAATTCTATGAGGAGCCATTACTGTATGCATCATCTAGCCAAGCAACATATGCATGCATCTCTGAGGCAAACACAGTTCCACCTGTTTTATCAGCTCATGAAAAGCAATGATGTCCACAAGGACTCCTCCCGTGGTTAATGGGTTTCACGGCTGTGAATCTTAACCCTGCTGACACTCTGCAGGTCTCTGACTTACCGGTACTTACAATGTAAGCCTCACCTGCTCTGTAAGCCAACACCGCTCTGTATACATATCATGTTACTGGTGTGAATGTTTCTGTACAATGTTTGTGGGTTTTTTTATCGCTACCACTGACCCGGGCAGGCCGGTTGGAGATCATGTTGCTTATGTGACATATAAACCAGCATCCTGTACTCACATTTTAAGGAAATCGGAGAACCTTTACCTTTTACTACAAAACAGCAATTACGCTAAGACATGTCACTGCAGCCACACAGTCCGACCAAGATAGAATGAAACATGAAATGACCTATTTCAGGACCAGAACCACAGAGCAAAACCACTGTTAGAACCAAAGCAATGAAATAGAGTTTCTGTTCCGTCGTGGTAAAGAAAGAGCTGAGCCGAAAAGCAAAGCTTTGAATCAACATGTGAACATTGATTCACATGTTGATCTACATTCCCACCCTCACCTATGGTCACCAGCTGAGGGTGGTGACTGACAGAATGAGATCGCGGATACAAGCGGCCAAAATGAGCTTCCTCTGCAGGGTGGCTGGGCTGGCACTCAGAGATTGGGTCAGGAGCCCCTCCATTTGTGAGGAGCTATGTATACAGCCACTCCTCCTCCAGTTCGAGAGAAGCCAGATGGGGTGGTTCGGGCATTTGGTCAGCATGCTCCCCAACCGCCTCGTTGGTGAAGTGTTTCAGGCACGTCCCAGCGGGAGGAGACCAAGAGGCAGACCCCTGAACTGCTGAAGAGACCATGTCTCACAGCTTGCTGGGGAACGACTCGGGATCCTTTTGGGTGATCTGGAGGATGCAGCTGGGGTGAGAGAAGCCTGGGCTTCCTTTCTGAGGTTGTTGCCCCCACGACTCGGCCCCGGATAAGTGGAAGACGACGTAACGAAATGAAAACAATTTAAAAGTCGCAAAGGAAAATCCTCCTTTTGGTCAGTAAACACCAAATAACAGCTGTTATCAGTTGCAGAAGCATCTGATCAAGATCATGTTTGTGCCTCTATGAAAAGAAACTGTCTGTGTGTTGATTCATGTTGGAAAGAAACATCATTATAAATACGTATCATAGGTCAAAAGAGCAACACAAATCAATTTCTAAAATAAATGAGCTTGGTGTACAAGCAGAGCTTAACCAATGTCGCTTTTTCCAGCGAAAACTTAAAAAAATAATAATAATGCAAAGAATTCAAAATGGATAGGGTCTTAATAAGCACACACATAACTGTCTTATGATATGTTCAAATAGCAAAAGGTCATCAAAAATGTCCTTTTGCAAACTTAGATCTTGAACTTAAAAATGAAAATGTTGGTTTCGCACTGTATTATTTCTAATAAAAAATGCTATTTTTCACGATGGTATTTTTTTTTTCTTTTACGTCAGCAAACCCTGAGGCTCTAAATACGCAAACCCTCCCCCAGTCTTAAAAAAAAAAAACAACAACACATGATCTCCCCCCCTCACATTTCAGCACTTATTTGCCATTCAAAATTCTGACTGTGGTCACCCGTACGTTTCTACTCCAAATCCTAATTCAGGTCTACAATCCCTCACGTTTACAATAATCTTCTTAACGAGTACAGTAGATTTCTGCAAAGCAGGCTTAAAGATGATGTGGATGCAGCAGATATGGTTAGATGGAAGAAACTGACTTGCTTGACTGACTGACTTGGCGACCCCTGAAAGGAAATAAGAGTAAGAATACCTTTATTTGTCCCACAAAGGGGAAATTGCAGTATGAAACAGAATAGGTACAAGAAGAAAAAATGTCCCGACAAGAATGCACAAACAAAACAAAAATAAATAAGGCAAAATAGACTACGTACAAAAACATGCATTCAAAGTGAGTGAGCTACCGCACAGTTCTGGTGAGAAATAGCAAAAAGAGCACAAGGTTAAAATTGCTCATTGTGGAGTCTCACAGCAGAAGGAAGGAAAGACCTCCTGAATCTCTCCTTCACACAGCGAGGGGAGAGCAGCCTGAAATACCGAAGAAGAAATACCGAAAGAAGACGAAAAAGAAGACTTGAAAATGATGAAGTTTATCGACATTAAACATAATTACTTTTTGTCTTTCAAAATACAAACTTGTCGTCATTGATCGATCCATGCTTGTTTTATGTGACTAGGAATGAATTGGAAAAAAAAAGTAAAAGAAGTGTCAACTGTTTTTGTTATTCAGCTGATTTTTTTTCCTGCCTCCTCACTGAGGAGTGATGGATGATGTTGACTATTTTAGAGACGTTCCTCAAAGGCAAGGCATGATTGAAGCCATTACTGGACCCTTTGTTAGCTTGGCCTAGATTAGCATATTTTACAGTCTAATTTTAATAACTGGACTATCAGAATTCTGCTTTCTGGGGATAGTGGAAAACTTGAAGGAAAGCACATTGGCACTCACCCATAAATAATTAAGTTATTCCCTCCCGTTGATGGCATGACTATCATGTCCAGAACACTATCAAAATCCAGATCCTAAGTGGGGCAAGGTTTGAATCACTGGTCCGTCTATGTAGAGTGGCACGTTTTCTCCATGTACCTGTGGATTTTCTCAAGGTACTCCAGTTTTCCCATCACCCTACAAAAACAGACATATTAGGTTGATTGGCCGCCTGAAAATTATCCCTATGCATAAGTGTGTGAGAATGAACGGTTGTCTGTCTCTATGTGTGGCCCTGCAACAGATTGGCGACCAGTTTGGGGCCCCGCCACTCGCCTGTAACCACAGCGGGCGTTAGCGGTTCACAAGATGAATGAATGAAAGAAGTGTACCCGCTCAGGGGTTAAATTTGGACATAAACCAGAAACACATGTTGAAGGCTCTTTACAGTCACCAAATTTTGTTGGTTATACAAAATTTAACAAGTACGTATATGATGTGCATTGGTCAGTGTAACTCGATAGGAACCAATGAAGGTTTAGTGCTCACCAAAGTATACGTGGTCGAACTGTATAATATATAATACATGAAGAATCTAATGTAACGTAGACATATATAATTCACCGCTTTACACAAACTTAACACACAGGTGTCCCTCAATCATGTCAGAGGTCGCTTGTTTCCTGGAGACTTTCTGTAACCCTGCCCAGGCCTTTCTAACAAGCTAGCTTTCAAATTACACTGTAATAACTTTGAGTATGTGGCATCAGTTAGCTTCACAGCTAGCTTTGTTTGTTCAACAATGTTCAACTAGACAATGTAAAGTGACCACCTAGATTATTTTACCTTCATCAGTTTGCAGTCTCGGTATCCTTACAAAACAATATCAGAAATACATTGTTTGTCAAAAAAAGAAATTGTATAGTTGCCGAGAAGGATTTTGTCCACATCACAAGAAAAAGTAATGAGAAAAGAAAGCATGTTTGGTTGTACGTGTGAAAAAAAATTCTATTACAGGGTTAAATCCGAGAATGGTGCTTTTGTAGAGAAACAAATACGCCATTGTGTGAATATAAAAGCAACATTATTACATGCTCAAAAATTAAAATATTTGCTGAAAAAAAAAAAGCTTTGAAATTTATCAATTCAGTTTCACTTTGGTTTCGATACTTTGAATTCCCCCTTCCTCTCGCTGCTCACGTAATCCTGTATCCAGCATGCATAGCGCTGCAGGACATCTCCTCAGCATTCCCTGTCAGGTCCAGCAAAAATAACCACAAAAAGCACGGAGGTTTTGGATGTAAAGCATTTAAACGAAACAAATTTTAAATGCACAGGGGTGCCGACCTTGGCAAGCCAATACTTGACATACAGATCAACATTCTGCTTGTCAAAACCGAACAACCGGACAGGCCGAAAAAAAAAGTAACAGAAACATTTATCTATAAATATCTTTTGTTGTTCCACGCGCCAAGGCTGAAAGCGACCACCGAAATGACAGTAATATATTTATTAAGTAAACTGATGCCTTTAATCTATTTATGATGCAGTATTTTTACTAACATGCAAACCATATCAGCATTGCCTTAAAAGTGCTTCTACATAATAAATTCAGTGAGTACACCAAGTGAATGATGAGATTAGAGTCATGAAAAAATTATTATCCACTTGCAAATTACAGAATATAACAACTTAAAGAGGTCAAAGTATCAAAAGGAAACCATATTAAATATTAAGCATCAAATTTTAAAATGAACTGCTCTTTTTTTCTGTATTGTTTTGTTGAAAAAAGGGTTTAAGGAAAAGTGTTTCTGTGCTGGTTGTGTTCTGGGCTTTGCATTTACACCCAATTTGAGATGAACTCAAATCAATCAAGTTTCTTCAAGTTCAATTTTAATTTAAGAACACAATATTATTTTTGTCTCTCAAATTTCACAGTGTTCTTTTTTAAATTTTTTTTAATTTCTTTTTTAAATTTCTGAGTGTAAAGGCAAATGCCTTTACACTCAGAAATTTAGAGTTCAAGGTTTCAAAATAGCACACATTTCATTTTGTCTTCTGAAGTGCTTATCCTAGATAGGACGCCAGAGCCTACCCCGGCTGATTTCAGGCGAGAGGAAGAGTACACCCGAAAGAGGTTGCCAGTCTATTGCGGGGCCACACACACACACTCATTCCTAGGCTAATAAGCCTAACATTCATATTTTTGGAGAGTGGAAGGAAACCAGAGTACCTGAAGAAAACATACAAATACTGTACATGGGGAGAACATACAAACTCCACACAGAAAGATCAGCATCTCAAGCCCAGACTTGAACCTCAACCTTCTTGCTGTGAGGCCGCTATGCTAACCACTGTGCAGCCGTGTAGCCCACGGTTTTACGGGATTTCATGGGAAATTTATGGGAATTTATGTCCAAGTATAGATGTAGATAGACCTAGAGACTAAATATGAAATTATTCTTGCAAATCATTGCTTTCTAACCTGCATGCAAATAAAATGATTGTACAACACACCATGAACACCAGACTTATGTTAAACTGATGACAACAAAGACTATCTTGTATGAGTTTTAGCTTCTTATCTAAGGGCAATTAATTTCCCTCACATTCCACATTAGGCAGTTGTGTCCGGACAACGCACTGTTTTACTGATTATGTGCCTCTGACTACCTGTTGCAAAGGATTACCATGCAAATGTTGCTCTAATCTTTAGGGTAAAATGAGCTTTCTTGGCACAAAGCTAAAGAGGAAGAGCCTGCATTGGACTGGAGCACGAAGACAGATTTCATTAAAATGCAAAGCTCAGTGTTGCTGTCATTAACACATTCAAAATGACATTCATGTGTACTTTAAATGCTACTATATATAGCATTTAATTCCCACCGTACATTTACATATCTCGGCTTTCTGAATCATACTAGGTGTGTTTGTTTTTCATTATATTCTAACGATGGAATGAATTGAAAATTATTTCCACAGATTATTTATTCTTTATTTCCCTTCTTTATGTGATTCATAACTTTGAATTTGCCTCACAGTGTGTGGCATTATTGTCGGTTATGCATTAGCTGATTATGAAACCGTACTTACATTGTTATTAAATCCATGCAGTCTTTCATAATAGTATTTTCTGTACCTAAATCTCATTATGGCAAACACAACAACATGCTTTATTTATCTCAATTTTTACCTCAAATTCACCTTTTAATGCATTTTCAATTCAACCTGGGTAAGTGTTCCCACCTCACACAGTCAGCTAAAGAACCGGTAAAGAAATGTGAGTTCAAACCTAGGGTAAAAAAGCACCATCAATTAAAACTAATAAAACTTTGGAAACCGATTAAAAGTAGTTGACTTTAGAAAATCTCCATGTGATGGAGAAGTCATGCTTTTTTTTTAAAACAATATAGGAAAAGCCGATGGTACACCACAGCCCTGTCCGTGTATTTCTAGTCGTGGATGTTAGGGAATGGCCCAATCATTGGCATCTGGGCACAAAGAATCTTTAGCTTCGTATGATACGTATGCATACGGGCAATAAACCCCAGAGGACAGGGTCTAGTCTCGCTTGAAATGACACATTATATTGACTTTTGCGAGGTTTTATTCCAAGGTAAAATTTTCTGGGAAACTTCAAAATTCCATCTGCTGAGCTAGCTGGTATAGGCTCCGAGACTTCCACCACCCCCATTGGGATAAGCTCTTCAAATGATGATGGCAAAATTACATCAAAACCAATGATGATGATCTTTATTGCCATTGCAACATGTACACTGAAACTTAAATTAAAAATATGAGATCTAAATTTTCTACAAAATTTGTGTCAAGAAGATGTGACCATAAAGACTAGTTGGACTGGAGAATAAACTTTTACAGGTTCTATTACTTGTACTCCCAAGGTGGATTGTCTTTTTCATTATTAATTTGAAAGTATAGTACAGCCTCTACAGGGACTTGAATGTATGAAGAAAATGATTGGAACTTAAACTTTACAACATGGCGTTACTGCTTGTTTAAACTTCCATACTTGCACACATCTGAGCTGTCTTCCCTGGTCTTTCAGCCCCTTTTAAAGCTCCGTGGGTGATGTTGTTTTAGGACTTTTATTATTTGAATAAAGAAAGAAAACAGGATAGAATGAGGCTGGGAAGTTTGAAAAGAGCACAAAGAAGAAAGACGACTTAAAAGGTGAAGGCTGCGGCCTTGACTAATAACCCATATGGCTAGGTGGCAGCTGAACCACAGGAAGCCACGCCGGATATGTGAGTGTGTAATGAATATGTATTGTTTTGTGTCGGGCTGCCAGCAGGTTGCCAGCTTGGTCCATTATGGCCAGGAAGGGCAACTAACGCACACACAACACAAACAATACACACTGTGAGTAAACTGTCAGGAACCTGATCAGCCACACAAAGAAACAGCACAAAGCTGATTTCTCAGGAGTTCAGATACTTTCCTCATCTCGGTACTTGTCCTTCTAGTCTTTCTCAAATTTTGACATTAAATTAAACAAAATTCTTGTTCAACTTTTTAAAATGATTATGTTTTTAAAACCGTTTTGAAAATTGTAGTTCAGTCATCTTATCAGAGTAGTTCAGGTCAAGTCAAAGTGTTTCTCTCTATTTGCCACTGCTTACTTGATCAACTGTTTAATTAGTAGAAGAAGAAATTCGAGCCCGAAGAGTGCAGCGTTTTAAGTAGATATGATTGGTGTAAGAAACATTTCAAAGCCATGTCTACAAATCTCATACCCATTTAAAATATGTGAATAGGGTTAAATGGTGGTCCCTTTCATACAGATGTCATCTGCTTCCCTTCCAGTCATACGGTACTGGATTTCAGGGGCAACAACCTCTGGTGAAATGTTCAAGCTTCCCCCGCCCCCACCACATTATCCAGCTCACCTGGGAGGATACCAAGGTATTCCTGTCCCAGCTGCAAGGAATAGTCTCTATAGTGGGTCCTGGGTCTGCCTTTGGGTCTCCTCCCGGTGGGATTTTCAAAAATGAAAAAAACATGTTTGGACATCCTTTGCCCAGTGATGAGGGGGCAAGTGCCTGGTGGTTGGGCCTTTGCTCATGAGGACCAGCTGGGATCAGCCCAAACAAGTGACATGGACCTCCTTTCCTGGGGACTCACCATATTCAGGAGGAGCCAAGCGATTGGGCGAAGGTTGCAGCTGACTGAAGAGCAGCGGAGAACCTGGCGGTCAGGTCAGGTTGCCTATGGAACACAGGCTGCATAGGTTACACACATAGGGTCACAGGGTCAGCTACATAGGGTATTGACCAATGTGGTCATTGAAATTTTATTGTGCCAGCATGCTGTATCCCTGACCCTTTCATCTGCACAATCGCTCATCAATTTGCAACTTTTCAAAATTTGTTTTAAAAAGTAGTTAACATTCATACTCTGATGAGTTTCAACCAGGCCGTTTTTTTATTTAGCAGTCTGAGCTGGAGGAGCAACAGTACTGCTGTGTACAAGAAGTCCTGCAGCCGACTTTACTTCCTAAAGAAGCTGAGGTCCTTCAATGTATGTTGCAAGATGCTGGAGACCTTCTACCAGTCTGTGGTGGCCGGCACCTTGTTCTTCTCTGTCGTCTGCCGGGGGAGTGGCATCGAAGCCAGTGATGCTAACAGACTGAATAAACTGATCAAATTGGCTGGCTCTGTCATTGGCTGCAAACAGGACTCACTTGAAGCAGTGATAGAGAGGAGGTCACTGAACAAACTTTTATCCATCAAGGACAACAATGACCATCCTCTCTACCCACTTCTGGACAAACAGCGGAGCTCCTCCTCCAAAAGGCTCAGACAGCTCTGCTCAAATACAACTAGGTACCAGAAGTCGTTCTTCCCCAATGTGGTCAGGCTCTTCAACAACTCACTGAAAGTCAGCAGATAGAAAGTTGTTGTTGTAACACACAAATTTCCCATATGTGGGATCATTAAAGTATTTACTGATTCCGATTTCTTGTCCTCTTTTACTTTCTGACTGATATTCTTTTCTCCAAAGAGTTTCTTTTCCCTTTAAAGCATTTGTTTTTTCATTTTTCCTTCCTGTTTTCTGTGCTCATGTCTCTCTAGGTTTGCTTGACAGGTGGTAATTGTAAAGGTTGCAATTCAAGGATACTTGTGGCTCATAAACAATTGCTGTCGTCAATTCCCAGTATTCCATTTTGTCACGAGCAGTAAAATGTATGCATGCAGAATCAGACCAAATAAGTGGGTTCGATCCCACAAGTGATTTCAAAACTAACCTTCTTTCCACCCCTTACTTTTCACCATTAAAATTATGATGTTAGCATGTGCATATCGCCCACCTGAGAACTCTATCGCCTACTGGTTAAGGGTATGTAAAGTTTGTTTTGTCAATAGACATAAATCACATCAGGGTGATGCACAACAATTTTATGTGGTTGGATGAATTTTTTTTTTCAATTTTTTCAGACCATGATTGACTCACTTCAGGTGAATACTGCTCACCAGAAGACCATACTTCACAAAACAGATCAAGAATAAAACCCCACAAAGAAGATGGCAAAGTTGAAATTGAAGATTTTTTTTATCAATTCTAAAGCTCATTACTTCAATCCACCTTCACTGGTTTGATTTGTGCTCATGAATAGACGTACTGATGATGAAATACTACATATGCACACATATTAGATACAGCACACACTGTAAGACATTGTAAATCCATTAACCCAGAGACTATCTTTTCAACTTTCTGGTTTGGGGACGAGTTCCTATTTTTATTTGTTGGACATGCAAAACCAAGAGAACACAGGAACGAGCATGCCAAAGAGCTCTGAGCCATCACCGCTAAAAGGGTTTCTATACTGCCTTAAATACAATAAATAAAGGACGAACTATAGTCAGACAGACCTTACGTACAAAACCGTTTTAAAAAATAACCAGTAAACACATAATGAATCCCTTAGTAACTCACCTTTGATTCCAAACATCTTCCAACATTTTCTTTTGGACACAACGTGTGACACTCTGTCTCTGGTCTGACACATAATCAATTTTAAAGTTTGACAAACAGACCTTCAATGATCAAATTGAGATGTGACTGGAAAAGTTGAGATTAACTCTGAACCAAACAATCCTGTTTCAGTATTGAAGACCACGTTCTACACAAAGTAAACAAAATCACAGCAATATGAAGTCCTTCTCAAAACGTAGTTTTTTTTTTCTACTATAGAAAAATATTTATTTTTGTTGATATTTGATGATATGCTATTTTTTTCATTACTCTGGGAACTAATTCATCATAGTTTAGAATGATCGAATTGGACATCAAGTGTTCGTGTTCCTGTCATATCTGAGGTATATTTTAGTGCTGTTCAGTTTTAAAACATCTAAACTTTCAATTGATATTTTTGCGTTGTTACTCAAAATATAATCCTGTAATTTAATATTATAATCCTTTTGGCCTCTAAAACTTCTGCTTAATTTACATTTTCCACCACTGAATTACTCATTTTTGCAAGTTAAGCTCCAGTCAAAGAGCATGAATGAGTACTTTATTGATTAGTTGTGCCTTTACACTTATGGCTGCTTATTGTTTTGCCCTAAGAGAGCATGCTGTAGAAGAACTGCATCCAAATCTCTTCATTTATCTGATGTTGTAACCTCACTCATTCAGTTACTCCCTTCAGCAGAGCACCCGCTTTTTAATTAATGAATCTGGTGATCGGCTCGGAGCTGTCAGGGCTCGTGTTTGCTCGGATCCAGTTTCATCTCCTGCTCTCCGCTTTCCCTTTGCAGCCTTACTGTGGGGACAACTGGCTACATCAATATTTAAAACGCCCCTGGGACGAGAAAGGGAGGGCAAATTAAAGGCGGCCTCACCCACAGCTGACTGTTCATCATCCTGAAAACAACAACACACTGCAGCATATTCCCCACGTCTGCAGTGGACTGGCCAAACTGAAGCATGGTGGGGCTACCAGGTGGTTAAATATTAATGTCACCACTGATTGTCCTGCACAATGCTGATGGAGGATGTATGCAAACTTCATTAACCTGGGACAGTGAGGACAATGATCTGATTGAAGGCTGCAGACTAATAAAGTGTGTGAGAGAGTCAGAGAAACGCTTTCAACAGGAATTGGTGTACAAGTGGCATCAGTGTCATTAATATTTATTAGACAGGACAGTTCTATCTCATTTTTCCACACAGGAAGTTTGTGCATCCTCCTTCTTAATGAGAATGGAGTGAGTCCAAACCATAGCAACATAAGTTATTCTGTCTTTTGTAATGAAAAAAGAGCATTGATATTTCTTCGTGGGATGAAGAAAGTGATTTTAAATGAACTTATTCTCACATGTGATATGTCATCCTGGATTTCTCCAAATACAAGTCTATAAATAATCCCAATCTTTTTAAATTAGAAGAATAAATTGGTTTTGGAAGAACGGGTTCACAGATTGAATATTCAAATATAAGCCTTTTTTACTAGAATGATTAAAACAAAAAAAGCAATGCATCAGTGCATTGTTTTGATGATCTTGACCGCTCAAATGAAAGTGAATTTGTTGATTTTTTTTTTTAGAAAGATTGGAAATCTGAATACAGCATTGTGGGGTGGTTCCAACCATGGTACAAGAGAGGGGTAGAGTAACTTGTCTTTCGCGTGGCTGAGGGGAGTTTTCGGATAGCAGGCTATCTGCGTCAAATTCTGCTAGTCCGTCCACGTTTTTCACTTCGGTTACTCCTGCTTCTACTCACCAAGCAAAAGCACATAGTTTAGGCAAATTAGTGACTGTACAAATACCTGCTGGTGTAAATGTGTATGTTTGCATTGCACCTACAACATGCGGGAAATTTAGAATGAGTACATGCTGTCTCTTTTCTCCTTAAAACCTGCAACCTGACCAGATGCCCGAACCACCCCATCTGGCTCCTCTCGACCTGGAGGAGGAGCGGCTCGACACCGAGCTCCTCCCGGATGGCAGAGCTCCTCACCCGATCTCTGAGTGAGAGCCCAGCCACCCTGCGGAGGAAGCTCATTTCAGCCGCTTGTACCCGCGATCTCATTCTTACGGTCACCACCCACAGCTGGTGAACATAGGTAAGGGTTGGAACGTAGATCGACTTGTAAATCGAGAGCTTTGCTCTCGAAAAGAGAAGAAAAGAAAAACAAATTTTCTTTTTCTCAAAATTAAACCAAAGAAATGTTTTAAAACAATGAATAATAAAAGGCAACATTTTACTGTGTTCACATAATGGTGCTATTTATCTCAATTATCTTCAATTGAATCAAATAACTTATAAACCATGAATTGATCATATTTTTTGTTCATTGATTGCAATGAACAATCATTGCAATCAATGAACAAAAATTCATTGATTGCTTGCAATTGATTCATTGCTTGCAATGAATTTTTTGTTCATTGATTGCAATGAACAAAAAATATGATCAATTCATGTTTTTTTTTAGTTTTTTTAGTTTAGTTTTTTAGTTATTTTTAGTTTTGAAAAATAATCTAATTTAAGCTTCACACTGATCTTCACTTGAAATTGTAGAGATAAAATAAATCTAAGGAAGTATAATTTTGTAGCAATAACATAAACTAAAAAGTTTTTAAAAGGGGAAACTATTGACTCCAAATGGAAGAACAAGGAAGAAGTCCAAATGACGGTTCAGGGTCAGTAGATAGTGATTTTCCAATCCAACAAATTGTCAGGACAGTAGATGAAAAGCAGTAAAGTGAAGCCTCTCCTTCATCCGCAGGTGTCCTTCCTGTGCTAGATAAGACAACAGGATCAATAACATGATTAGGAACGCTGGCTCAGTGATTGCTCATCTGAGTGGAAAAGAGTTGTTGGTGATTTTAATGGACATGTACGTTTATTATTAGTGTTCAGAGACACACAGGCGGGCTCTGAGGACATGACGCTTTGATTTTTCTTTTGTTGTGACCATGTTGTATGTTGTGTGCAATGGTAGCTTATTTAGTGATTGGAATTACTTCTAAAAGTGTCCTAGCTTCCAATGGTTAAAAAATAAACTAAGTAAACTCAATTATAGTCAGTTACATAAATAAAACTTGCAGTTTATCTGCTTTCAAACAATACTTTAAAGGACACGTTCATCCCGTCTCAACTTCCTTCGGTTGTATGGATACTTTCTGTTCACATACGTTCGGACCACAGTATCCTACTGGGCGTTGTATGGTGTATGGGGATCTCTGTTGAATTGGTGGACACTGGCAACCCAATACCAGCGTCTTTGTGAGTTCTTTATCCATTCTGTTTTGTCTCCGGAACTGCCATTTCACCTTCATGCACAATCCACATCAGTTACAATGAGATGGAAAAAAAATGGCCTTCCTCCTTGGGTGGCTTCTTTCCTGAGTTTACTCTGAATAATGGGACACAATGGAGGAATGAATGGATCTCTCTTACAGCGCCCTTGTAGTTGAATGTTTGTCAGATTGCTCATTATCAAACCAGTATAAATTTAACCAGTTCAAAAAGTCAAAGCAAGTTATCAGGTCATGTACAGTCCAACATTTCAGAATGGTCGGACTCCCACGAGGGAGATTTGTTTTTCGCAAATGGGAGATTTATTTATATTTTTTCACTGCAGCGCCTTCAATCGATATTAGTTAAAAGTCATTTTCTTAAATAAAGTTTTGTGATCACATTTTAAAATGAGTAGTTTTACAGTTTTATTTGGAAATAAAATAGAATTTTCGACTAACATGTCATATTGCATTCAACTGTTTCACAGTAATAAATTTAACTAATGAAAAACAAAAGAAGAGCTGCAGTAAAATTACTAAAATTAATCAAATAATTATATCTAAAATTACTAAAATTACTATATCTATGTTGATTTTTCACTAAAATCTATTCAATTAAGAAGGCAAATCAATTGCCCCTCATAATTTTCTGCTAGTTTCTCTCACTTAGAAACTTGAGAGTTTGTCTCCTTATTTTTCGCAGAGGAATCTAGTTTGTATGCTTTCTATATTTTCTGTTCTTAACTTCGATGGTCTTTCTTTTCCCAAGGAAGCCTGTCAATGTTTTTGCAATTAAAAACCAATTTTCAAACTTTATTTTGATGCAAAAATAAGTGGGGAATAATCAGTAAGCTCTTACCAGAGCACAAAGAATCGGTGCCAAGTATTGAAATAGTGCATGGGAGTCCTTCAGTTTGCAGGAAGTTGCAAAATTGCTCCAATTTCAATCCTTATGTATATATACTTTGTATTTTGTACATGTATAACATTGTGTATCTATACGTTTGTCTCACTTTGTTTTTTGTTTAATCGAAAGATCATGTCTCACCATTGTAAGAATTAGGTTTGGAACTTCAAATTAGGAGTCTGCCCTTGAATTAGAACAGTAAGACTGATTGGGGTCATAAAATCCAGGCTTTCCTCAACCGGGCAGCATTCTCCAGTTCACCTGGGAAGATCCTGGTTCTCTAATTAGCTTTGAGACAGTCTGTCCAGCAGTTTCGGGATCTGCCCATGGGTCTCCTGCTGGTGGGACATGCCCGAAATACTGTTACAATGAGATGCCTGAACCACCCCATTTGGGTTCTCTCGTCCTGGAGGAGCAATGGCTCCACTCTGAGCTCTTCCCAGATGTCAGAGCTTCTCACCCTATTGCTGAGTGAAAGCCAAGCCACCCTGCAGAGTGAGCTCAATTTGACTGTTTTTATCCGCAATCTTGTCCTTTCTGTCACCGCCCACAGCTAGTGAACATGGGTGACCAGTGTACTGAAAAATGAGATTCCTGTCATTTGACATTGTTAAGTAAATGTCATTTGAACTTTTCTATGCTCATGTTGTACCTTCTCAATGGGAAGATTTCTTTAGTTGTTGGGGTTTTATAATCCATTCACTGGGCGAACATGTCTCATTTCTGTCATTTTTTTATGGTGTGAGATTTTAAGTTGATTTGAGTTGTTCTCTTTGTTCTTCTGATAAAATGATAAATTTGGATGTATTATCCCAATGTCTTTTTTTGCATGTGTCACATGAAGTTGAATTAAACTTTTTTTTCTTTTCTGTGTGAATGCCAAAAAGACGGGCATCTGACAAAACAGCAGAAAGGGCCTTTATATAAACAATATTCCAGAATTACTGTATCTCCCCTCTCCACCCATATGGATTCCTCTCATAAAATCTTTCCTCCAAAGCTGTTTATCTACTTGCTGTTAAAAAACGGGGGAAATTTTTCTTCACATGCTGCTCCAACTTGTCTCCTTTGGGTTCATTTGGGTTGAGATCTAGGACATAGCAGATCCAAACGTATGAGAATGTACTCATGAGGAGGTCTAGAAAGCTGTAATGTATTCAGTTTTTCATCTTGGTTGCTTTAATGCATTTAAAAGAAATCTGCCAGTTTATTTTTATCACTTAATGTTGCAGCATTTTCTACATGCTGTCATTTAAAAAAAATGCAGAAGTAAAATCTGTAACATTTTTATTTTTGCATTTCACAACAGTTTGAAAAATTTGATAAATTACATCAAGCATTGAACATATGCATAGCTATTATAGACCATGTGTTTCTAGTGACAAAACTTTCTCCAAAAGAAAGTTTTTGTCATTCATACTTTTTTCTTAGATTTGTGACACATTACGTACTTGACTCGGAAAATTAGAAAATTTATGGTCCGACTGTCTTGTTCATGAGGGAGCCGAAGAACAAGCTGAGCCCAAAACACCGTATGGGAACAAAAACTAAATGTTCAGGAACACAAATGTTGAATTCGGCAACACCGGGACAAACTGCTGTGTTCAAGTGACAAAAACCACTCTTTTCAGGGACATCATGATAAGAATAAGTCAACACCAAGGTGTTGAACAATATGCCTCAACCTATACTATAAATACGTAAGCTTTTTTGGTGGAGACGGTGGCCGCGTGGTTAGCGCGTTCGCCCGCGGACCGGAAGGTCGCGGGTTCGCGTCCCACGGAGAGCACGTCTAGGGTCCTTGGAGAAGACACCTAGCCCCCACTTCTCCCACCATTGGCACCGTTGAAGGGCAGCCTGCTGCGGTGTAAGGAGTGCAGCAAACAAATTTCCCCGGTGAGGGATGAATAGAGTAATTCAAAATAATCAAAAAAAAAAAATCAAATTAACCTTTGGCCGCTACCCTGAAAACCTAATATGCTCATCTATAGTTGGTACTGAGTAACTGTAAAACTCCCAAACTCAGTGGTTTGAAAAATATTAAAAGTGTTACTATAGCATGGTTGGATTCATGGAGAATCCAAGTACTAGATGCTTTCCACACATTCTGTGGGCAGAGGCTTTGAAAGACTGCGTCCAGGAAGTGTTGTGGTTCCCTCAACTACCACCAGAGAGAGCCAGGAACCATCTCACCTTTCCCCCAATTCTACCTGATTTGGACCACCTGCATCTAATCTCTCTGCTGCCCATTTAAAGGCAGCCTCACCTGCATTCCTCGTCGGGTCTTCATGCCTTCCAGCCCTGGCTGACTCCCGACCCAACAGATATCTTTTGGAACTGAGATTAACTCTTTGAAAACCATTTTGACCCCTTCTGACATCTGTTTCTTTGCTTACAGCCTTGGTTAAATAAATCTTGTTTGATGTCCTGCATTTGGGTCCTCCTCCTTCCACATCACAATAGGAAGGTGCTGTCTCTCATTGATACACTGAAGAGCTTGGTCATTCAAAGAGACACCAGATTAGAGCCTCTCCTTCTTCACTCTCAGAAAAACCAGGGGAAGAAGTTTGGACATCTTATCAAGTTGCTGGTCAGACCACATTTTCTATCTAATCTGGAAACACCTTGGAATGAGCTAGAAGAAGTGGCCGAGGAGAGGGAAGTTTTTCCTTCTTGCTGAGGCTGCAGAATCTGCAACCTGACTGTGGAAAGGAAGAGCAGAATGAAAAGATGGAAAAGAGAGAAACCTGGTCACAGCTCCTGAGGTTGCATTAAGTTTTAATGTCTGTTTACAGCTGATAAGAAACTGCATCATCTCATTTTTTTTTTCTTTCTACCTTTGATCAAAACATTCGTTTTATTTCCGCTCCTGCTGTTTTTCTGCTCTCTCCCATCAGTACACCTGGAACACCCCCCGAACCCCCACTCCACCAGTCATAGCAACTCTTTGTTCTTTTGATAAAATGATAAGTTTTTGCTGTTGTGTGGATGTTAACATGAGTGTGTGTATGTGTGTGTGATCTTTATTGCTCCTCGCCGTCTCGGAAAGACTCCACTTCAAAGCTTTGTCAGTTACCAGGATGTGCGGGAGTTCACGCTGAAAGACAGTTTTTTTCTCATTATGCGCACACACACAGTGACATACATAAAGCTCATGAAAGAAGTCTCTCCCCCTTACACACACTAATGAGGCCTGATTGAAATGCTGATGCTTCAGGTCTGGGTGAGCCCATGAGGGACTCCATCCATCATTCACACATGCAGAGAAGGAGGTGTGTGTGTGCTTTGAGGTTGGAAAAAGTAATATGATGCGTAACGCTGATGATATGTGAAGACATAATGTGCACCTGAAACTAGTGGAGTCGTACATTTTTATAACACACTCCTACATTTCTTATTTATATCCATAAATGCTTCCACATCCTGGTCACATAGCAACATGCACATCTCCCACCGTGCAGACCTGCCTGTAATAAATAAAACTTTACATGCTTGCATCACTGCATTGCAGCATGGCATAAACCACCACCGAAAGATGACATCGGCTGTTCTAGCAAAGTGCAGCTGAGCCCGCCATCTAATTGATTCATATCTCCACAAGGAGCTAACGGCGGATGTTTGATCGCTGCTCTGCAGGATGGATTCATGACTCCAGACAAGTTGTGGTAATTGTGCTCTCTTCAGAAAGCTCTAGTTGAAAAATCTCCTGCACAGGGTCACAAGTTCATCATTTAGATAAAGAAACAGGGTTTGGTGGGATTTTATTTGCTAGAAAAACAGGTATTTTCTGGAGATTTTTGTTGTTGTTTATTAAATCCTCTTTGTGCAGCTGTGACTTGTTAAGGTGGACTATCATCTGGTCCCTGAAGCAGCTGCTGTTTGGAGGAGGTGACATTTATTTACATAAAGAGCTAAAAGTGTGATAAAAAAAAGTGTTCGATTGGGAGTGTGGAAGTGTACGTGGGTGGCGTGTGAATGTGCATAACACTCTAAAGCCTTTTAGCATGTGCATCAAGTTATGTGTGAAAATATGGAAGATGCACGAAAGGTTGAGACTGATCCTTTACTAGTGCATCATAGAGGTGGTAAAAAGGTGAAATGAATAATAAGATTGCATCTAATTAACTAGAAACTCAATTGCTAAGAGTTTGGCTGGTGACCCAAAACATCACACTCAACTTTTACACAAAACCACAAAATGTGTGCACATTGTCTATATTTTTTAGCTTTGACTTAAAGGGTGCACAGTGGCCTCAAAGCAAGAAGGTCAGGGTTCAAATTCCAGGAAAGGATGAGGCTTGGGACACTGGCCTTTCTGTGTGGAGTTTGCATGTTCTCCCCGTGTATATGTGGGTTTTCTCCAGCTACTCTGGTTTCCTCCCACCCTCCAAAAACATGCATGTTAAGTTGATTGGCCACTGCATGATTGCTCCAAGGAATGAGTGTGTGTATGGTTGTATGTGTGTGGCCCCGCGAAAGTTAAGTGACCTGATCGGGGTGTACCCTGAATGGGCTTTGGCAGCCCCTAGAGCCCTGCAAGGATAGGCGGTTAAGAAGGTGAGATGGGTCATCTCGTTTTCAAGGGGGTCCTCTAAGAAAAGTATAGAGCTGCAGAAATGGAAAAGGATGAGCTTAGGGACACTGACCTCTCTGTGTGGAGTTTGCATATTCTCCCCATGTATACGTGGGCTTTCTAGAGGTAATCCGGTTTCCTCCCCCTTCCAAAAACGTGCATGTTAGGTTGATCTGCCACTACAAAATTGCCCATAGAAATGAGTGGGTATGTGGTTGGTTGTGTGTGGCCCCGTGACAGACTGGCAACCTGTTCGGGTTGTACCCTGCTTCTCGCCTTTAATAGGCTGGGATAACCTCCGGCGCCCTTGTGAACCCGTCTGCGATAAGCGGATCAGAAGATGAAATGAAAAAACCTAAAGGGTTTAGAAGCATGTGGGGTTTTAAAAGTTACAAGAAAGATGTTCTCATCAGTTTTTATGCAGACAGGTGGACATATGGAAAGCTAAAGAAGAATAATGGTCTTTCTCTTCTTGGCTTGATTTCAACATTCTGGAGACTATTAATCGACTTTTTAGCGAGACATGTAAAAATCCTTTTGCTGAATTCCAGATGTAGGAAGATAAAAGCATGTAAAACGTTTCTATAAAACTTGAAGTATTAATGGGCATCAGGTAAGTTGTTCTGCTCCTTTTCCAACTTGTATCCTACTTTAAAAATCTTCTTCTCTATCTCAGCTCCTCAGGTTACAATGAAAACTACTTGTGTTCCACTTCCAGGTCTGACTTGTCAAACTGAGAATAAATCTTCTCAGATTTTTTTTTTTTTTTTTACAGATTCATAAGCTGCTGAACTTTGATTCCCAGGTCAGTCTGACCCAGGGAATCAGTCATATTTCCCAATTGTTTCAAATACATATGTATGTATTTTATCATTTTTAGTAAAGGATTATCATTGTACTACATCATATGGATACAAGATGAAGGAGCTGAACTCAGGGCCAGGAAATACAGGTGCTTATGTGACATGAAATGCATTTTGTGCATTTCTACCAGTTCAATAAAATACCTTCAATCCAAATTCATTGACCCCAGAGGACAGACGGACATACATTAACAGTTCACGTAGAAATCAATTACTCTTATTGCGGCAAAATGAATGAAAGAGACTCAATAAAAAAAACCAAACTCCCCGTGTTGCTGCTGGAGCTGTCCATAGCTATTGTTCAGCTGTCGTCTGAGCTCCGCTTGAGTGTTAAGGCAGCATTTTTTCTTTGTAACTACCAGTTTTTTACATTGAGGACAAAGCATTATCATATGTACTCACAGGAAAGTTCACTTTACGCAACCAAACACACAGTTTATCATTTTCTTCCATTTGCTTTCAGGCTTCTGATGAGATGCTGCATTAAAAGGTCGTTAGTGGTTTACAGACTCCTCTAGTCACCAAAAACAGTCTTATTTAAATCTGCTTAAACAAAGTAAAATTGTAATTCCATTCATTCTCTTATTTAGGTTCTGATGCCAGAACAGCGGCCAAAACAGGAAGGTTTAACTTGTCTCAATTCAGTCATTTCGTTTAGCTTACGCATTTAGAGGCATATAAATGTGTTTTCTGGTCAGCCAGGAGTAGTTATCTTCACTTCATGTCCATGGTTATTCCAGAAAAGTTTCTATGAAGCAACAAAACCAACTGCTTGACCCACCTATTCTAGTCTCTTTGCCTGTAGAGCAGCAGTAGCTTTACATCCTCGATTAGGAAGAAGGTCCTCTTTGCTTCTGCAGGTTGGTCTATTCTTTTGGGCAATACTACTGTTCAAATTGAAGGACACAAAGATCAGACCACCTAGTTGCTCAGTTATTAAAGAAAACCTTGCAAACGTGCACTCACTTTACGATTCTTTGGGTCACCACCTACATCTGAGGTGGGCAAGTTGGAACAAATCCGTTGATAAAGATCATGTCCCCATTCTCCTGTTGATCTCTACCTCCATCCTCAACATAAAGCACTTTCCAAACAGTTCCTCACAAGGCAAGACCTCACTTTTAAGTGCAAAAAAGCCAACAGTAAATGAATGTTGAAAAAATTATTTTTATTCAAACTCTTTGGCTTTCAAGGAATGGATCATATGGGTAAGAGGAGGCAATAGCTCAGTGGTTGAATGTTTGCCTTTGGACCGAAAATTTGCTGGAATTTTGCCGGGTAGAAACCCACTGAACACATGTCTAGGTGTCTTTGGGCAAAACAACTAACCCGCTTTTTCCCCCACCATTGGCGCCGTTTTGGTAGATTGTTGCAGCACAGAAATTTTCCCGTTGAGGGATGAATTAAGTATATAAAAAAATAAAGAAAAGTGATGGTTTAAAGATGTTCGTAATTCTGTTGGTCACATGCACAAACAGGCTGCATAGTGGCGCAGTGGTAAGCACAGCAAGAAGGTCAAGGTTCAAATCCCGGGTGGAGTCGAGGCTTGGAACGCTGATGTTTTTTGTGTGGAGTTTGCATGTTCTCCCCATGTATGTGTGGGTTTTCTCCAAGTACTCTGGTTTCCTCCCACTCTCCAAAAACATGCATGTTTGGTTAAATGGCCGCTACAAAATTGTCCCTAGGAATGAGAGCGTTTGTGGATGGTTGTTTGTGTCCCCGTGACAGACTGGTGACCTGTTTGGGGTGTACCCTGCCTCTCGCCTTGAATCAGCCAGG
The DNA here is from genome assembly GCA_902685375.1 of Neostethus bicornis. Taxonomy (NCBI): domain Eukaryota; kingdom Metazoa; phylum Chordata; class Actinopteri; order Atheriniformes; family Phallostethidae; genus Neostethus; species Neostethus bicornis. The sequence continues at coordinate 2,176,429 of CACRXE010000076.1, read as the reverse complement.
AAAGGCTCCGCAACCTTGTCAGGGAATAAGCTGTTCAGAAGATGAATGAACATGCACAAACACAAGTGGAGGTAATGCATGGTGCACGATTCCTTGTTCTCCTGCTTTGGTGTGCAGCTTGTTACTGTAGAAACATAAAGAGAAGGTACTATCAAAAGAACAGGATCAAGTCTATGTCGTGATTTGTATGCATTGATGTGTGTGAATTTTCTCTTTCACACAAACACACCATTTTGCGGTCCAGGCTGGAAAGAACAGAGAATGGAATTTATAGTTATATCGATGGAGGAAACACAACAAATCACCTGGTTGAGTTTTTTTTTTTTTTTTAAAACAAGCATCAATTTCTTTTGGCTTATCCTTCCCGAAGTCACCTCAGCCATTTGACCCTGTCTCCTGCATCATCATCCAAATTAAGCAGCTTTCTAAAAATTATTTCCATCACTCTTCTCAAAAATCAATTATTAATGGATACAATAGAAAATTTTGTGAGAAAAGTGGGTGTTATCATAAAAATGTCTATTTCTTTGTTATTTTGTTTTTTTCCCCGCTTAAATTTTTTGTCACTAACTTGTGGTTCAGTCTGTGAAATGCCTTCATCTCACCTATTTTTTTTTTTTTTTTTTACATTTAAAAATATAAGCATTTGTTTCCAGTTAATGACATGCTAGCGGTGATGCAATCAAACATAGATACTGTGGAGGTGGATTCCACCTGGGAGGCCAACTCCTCTTCTTAGTGTCTTTTATGTTTCTTAGCAGCAAAGTGATGAGCACAGAACCAGGTGGTAGTTCAGGGAATCTCTGTGTGAGTGTCTCTGCAGCTGCATGTGAGAAGCAAGTGTAAGTCATTACACCGAGGACGGAGATGAGAAATTTGGTTACATCTGTGGAAGAGTTCATTCAGAGGTGTACTCCCACTCATGTTCTGTTTCCATCAGAATTCTCACTTCAATCCACAGGATTCTGGAAAGATACTGTAGATGAGCTTATGAAAGAATAAATGAAGAGAAATATTTCTTTCAAATCTGGTCATGTTTCTCCAGAGATGGAGTCAAGGTGACCAAGTGGAACAGACCTCTTTTTAAACCTTGAAACCACAGTTCATTTCAACAATAACAGAGTGATTGTGTTGTTTTTTTCTTCTTGTCTATCTACCTATCAGACCTATAGCCTCATGTCAGAGCACCAGTGAATTTAAAAAGCACCTCACGGAACAATTAACATTCCGTACGTGACTTGGAACGTAAAAATTCTTTTCTTTTTTTTTACCAGCCATTTTTTTAAATAAATAGTTGTCTCCTGTGCCCTCCTGCTGCCACACAAATGTTTCAGGATTCACCGTCCATCCTTCTGTCGAGGTAAGATCTAAGACACAGCGGTGAACATGATGGCCGATTGATTTCCAATTGTCACGAGCCAGTTGCTTATCTGGCCTTCATTTGATAAACTCTGGTTGACTCAGCTTGTTTCTCCAGAGGCTTGACAGATAAGTAATCACAGTTTAGACATACTTAGTAGGAAAGCCATTATTACCGGTTGCAGAATATTTAAATATCTATCATTCGACATCAATCTGATGAAGTCTTTTTCTTTTTTTTAAATTATGAAAATCAAACGATGTTAAATTATCCATATGTTCCACTTGACTTGGCAGATTTTCAAGTTCTAAGATGGCTAGAACAAGGTTTTAAAGAAAAAAGTTAGTGATGCCCATGCTTTGTCACTTTTTTTCTGCATGTTTGAAAGGAGGACCTTGTGAAAGTATTTTGATTAGGTCAGAAGAAAGATGAACTTTTTTGAGTTGACTAACCTCGTCATGTTTGGAGGTCTTGTAAATAATTGGTCTCATGCTGCAACCTTGGGTTGTCAAACACAAATAACTGTGGGCCAAAAAAACGTAATTTTGGGACAATGTTAAAATCAACATGCATATTCATTTATCTTCTAATTCATCTGCTTATTTCCTGATGGGTGCCGGAAACTATCCCGGCTGATTCAAGGCGAGAGGCAGGGTACACCACAAACATGTTGCCAGTCTGCCGTGGGGCCACATACACAACCATCCACACACACACACACACACACACACACACACACACACACACACACACACACACACACACACACACACACACACACACACACACACACACACACACACACACACACTCATTCCTGGGGGCAATTTTATATTGATCAATTAACCTAACACCCATGTTTTTGGAGCGTGGAAAGAAAACCCACGCATACATCGGGAGAACATACAAACTTCACACAGAAAGGCCAGTGGCCCAAGCCTTGTAACACTATCATAATTATTTGTAAAGGTCACTTGCTTGAGTCTGAAAGGTTTTACTCTGGGGGACACCATTATTTATTTATTTATGTATTATTTTTACATACTCCAGTCATCCATCGCTGGGGAAATTTGTGTGCTGCACTAACAGAACATGGCTGCCTGCCACGATGGTGCCAATGATCGTGGGGGTTGAGCGTCTTCCCTAAAGACCCTACACATGAAGTCAGTGGCAATCGAACCCGCGAACTTCTGGTTGACTTCTTGTCCGCGGGCAAATGCTCTACCACTGAGCCACCGTCTCCCCCCTATTATATCTAACCGGTACATTTTCATAGACTATGTTTTTTTAAAAAAAATATTATTACATTATTTAATGTAAAAATAAAAAAATCAACCAAAGTTGTAAAGTTTAAGATGCTGAAAAAGCATTTTTTTCCCCCTGTAACTCCATTCGATGTAAGCTGTATTGATGCGTCCAGTTGAGATTACTAAGAATTTCATTTTTGTCTTTGCTCATAAAATGTAAACTAAAAATTTGGACAACGTTTGTGGGAAATATACATTTCGCCGTCTATAATTCATATCTGATATCTTATGCCAAAAGTACAAACCTCTAAATATTCAGTGTCGGATAATTGTAATAATATAATAACCGATTAAGAAATCAACCGCCTTCTGAACCTTTGAAGAACGTCACTTCTACTTTCAGATTTACTTTTGATCAAAGTCAAACTCAATAACATTTAGCCATGAGCACCGAGGAGAACAAATAAGAAAATGAAGCTGCATAAAGGGCACTGGTTGAGTGTTACAAGCATCAGCAGTCACCAATAAAAGCCTCTGACTCACAATTATTTGCCCATAATGAATCTAATAGGCTTCAAAGCGTTCAGTGCTCACTTTCATTTGAATGTCATTTTTGTTTATTTACAATTAAACTTCAAGCGCTGACATTCTCATTTCCACTCTCTAAACTGTCTTCATATAATAGACTCTACCAACACAATTAACTTGTGAGAGTATACAGTGTCCACATCCCATCTATGTGTGTTCCCGTTCTGCTGAATGTGAACACTCGTGTGTGGTAGCACGCTCCTGGACCAGCCACTCTAACGATTCCCGATGTGATTGGATTTCTTTTCATGGCCACTGGGCTGTATGTCCAATTCCGCCCTACACTGATGTAGTTTCCAAAAAAAGAACCAGTTTATGATGAAGATCTCCCACACTTCTTACCGTTTGCCCATCCCTGTCCACATTCTTTTTCTCTTTTTCTCCTATTATTTTTTTATTCTACCAAAAACACGATTGAATTTTACTCTTTGAAAAAAAAACGATTCCACATGACTTTTTATCTTTTCAGATTTTCGTGTAAGAAAAAAGAAAGTCCCTTGTATTTTCTCTGCTAATTACTTTGGAGAAATGTAGAAAAACCTCAAACTAATGTTCATGTTAAAGTCTTCTATGATACCCTGTTGTAAAATGTCCTTTCAAGACCCAATTTCAGTTTGACTATAATGATATTCATGAGGTTAGAGATGGCTGCTCTCATCTAGACTCACAGGGAAGTCTCAAGAGAAATGAAAGCGTTAAGATCCCAAAGATTTTATCAGAGTTCAGCTGGTTCTTTAGTAGAGATCGTGAATACAAGCGGCTGAAACGAGCTTCCTCCGCAAGGTGGCTGGGCCATCACTCAGATTCGGGAGGAGCTCGGTGTCGAGTCGCTCCTCCTCCAGGTAGAGAGGAGCCAGATGGGGTGGTTCGGGCACCTGGTCAGGATGTCCCCCGAGCACCTCGCTGGTGAGGTGTTTTGGGCACGTCCTACCGGGAGGAGACCAAGAGGCAGACCCCGGACCCGCTGGAGAGACTATGTCTCACAGCTGGCCGGGGAACAACTTGGGATCCTTCCAGGTGAGCTGGAGGATGCAGCCGGGGTGAGAGAGGCCTGGGCTGCCCGTTTGAGGCTGTTGCCTCTGCGACCCCACCCTGGAATAAGTGGAAGACGACGGAACGGAACGTTGCCAGAATCCCTGGCATTCAGACTGAAAGATGCAATGTGTTTGATGAGCTCGTTGAAGCAGCTCCGACTATGATGCAACAGGTATGCTAATAAATTACGGCAGAAGTACGCTTGAAAACACACGTGTTCCATGTTTTATCATAAAAAAGAAAGAAAAAAAAGCAATAAAAGTGAAATGAAGCTGTCGTAGTCCCGCGTTAGTTAATATTTTGAACTTATTTGTGGGTAAAACAAAATTCCCAATTTAGTATTGTTGAAAAAAAAAAAACATTTACTGCTGTTAAACTTAAACTAAGGTGATATTTTTTCTCTTTCTAACTTTCTTAAAAACATTTTTTTTCTTTTTATTACAGTCCAGTTCTGATTTATTTTGAATTATACTGTTTTATTTAAGTAAGGTATATTTCTTTTAAATATTTTTCTGTTTGTGAGTTCCACCATCATCCAATTAAAGTTTTTATGTTCATAATTCTTATTTGTTTATTTCTAAAAGTATCGATAGGAGAATCGTTAAAGATCTTGATCGTTAAGCAGTATCGATAAGAGGACTAGTATCGATAAGTTATTATCGATACCAATCCCTATTTTTTAGTTTTGCTCTTGTTTGTGGAAAGTTTGGAGATGCAGAGTTTCTTTTGTATTGTTGACAAGACTAATAAAATGCTTTGAACCATCATTTAGTTTCAGTATTATGGTTTAGTTTCAGTTCAAACATTTTTTATTCATTCATAAATTTCTGCCATGTCTAAACCTGAATGTAATTGTGTTTTTAATATTTCCTCAAAGTACACAAAAATACTTTTCTTTGATGAGTTGAAATTTACTTTGTGACCTTCTTGGCAGCATTTTTCTCACCTTGCTTTGATTTCTCTGCATCAACTGAAGCACCGGTTCAGGATTGATGAGCTGTTGGCTTCAGACAACACACCTGAGGACCGAAAAGCTCAAAAATACGGCAAAACACAGAAGGATTTTATAGGCCAAATGACTCTGTCTGTATCTAAAATGAATACAAATTGAGAAAAAGCGCCAGATTGTGTATGAGAGGGTATCATTGACACTTTTTGTGTCCTTGTTCTAATTGTGCTTCTTTCAAAACCTCCATAACTTCCTCTTGGAACAGTGTTTTATTGCTTCTGGCACTAATGCTGGTTTGGTTTGCTGTGATAAGATTAAAAAGAAATACTTCTGCATATAAAACCAAACCAGTCATTTCTAAGGTAGAGCAACCAGGATTAGCTGACTAAGGAAACTGAAACCAATCACGATTTACTGCATGTCTATGATATATTTGGCAAGCAGGAGTAAATCATTATGGTTTATTAAGTCGACTCCCTCCTGTTTTGTATTACCATTTTTTTTTCTAAATTCTGTAAACATAAAAATGTGACTGATTCAAACTTGACTAGTATGATGGTTTTATCTTTCAGCAGAAACTCATTTTGGCCTTTGGAGGGTGCGTTCAAACAGACAGGCTAAATTTCCCAAACTATTAGAACTCCCCAACTTTAGGCATTAGTTAACTTCTTCTTCACATCCAAAATTCTCCATACTCCTCTTCTTCTCCTTTCGGCATCTCCCTGCAGGGGTCGCCACAGCAAGTCAGTTTCTTCCATCTAACCCTATCTGTTGCATCCTCTTCGGTCACACCAACTATCTTCATGTCTTCGTTCACTGTTTCCATGAACCTCCTCTTTGGTCTTCCTCTAGCCCTCTTTCCTGGTGGTTCCAAACCCAGCATCCTTCTGCCGATGTACTCTGTCTCTCTTCTCTGTACGTGTCCAAACCATCTCAGTCTGGCCTCTCGGACTTTATCTCCAAAACCTTTAACATGTGCTGCTCCTATGACATACTCATTTCTGATCCTGTCCATCCTGGTCACTCCCAGAGAGATCCTCAGCATCTTCATCTCTGCTACTTCCATCTCTGCTTGGTTTGTTTTCCTCAGTGGCACTGTCTCTAGACCAAACAGCATGGCGGGTCTCACCACGGTTTTGTACACTTTCACTTTCATTTTAGCTGAAACTCTTCTGTCACATATCACACCTGATACTTTTCTCCACCCGTTCTAGCCCGCTTGAACATGCTTCTTCACCTCTTTTCCACACTCTCCATTGCTCTGGACTGTTGATCCTAGATCATAAATGTCCATACTGAAAGTGTTTATTTTTTTCATTTAACATTCAAAATATGGAAGTGCATAGTGCCCCCTCCGGGTCAAGGTCCTGCCCCAAATGGAGGAGTTTAAGTATCTCGGGGTCTTGGTCAAGAGTAGGGGAAAGACGGAGCGGGAAGTTGACAGATTGACTGGTGCGACGTCCACATTAATCAAGACGCAGTAACGATCTGTTGTGGTATAAAAATAGCTGATTCGAAAAACAAAGCTCAGCATTCAATCCGCATTCCCGTCCTTAGCTAGGTGGTAGGTGGTGACTGAAAGAACGATACTGCGAACACAAGCGGCCGAAATGAGCTTCCTCCGCAGTGTGGCTGGGCTCTCACTCAGAGATTGGGTAAGGAGCTCTGTCATCAGGCCGGAGCTCGGAGTATGGCCATTGCTCCTCAATCAAGTGCTATAGTCTTAGCGTAGTCTTGAGCAATGTTCCTAAATCAGTTTTATTACCACACTGTTATTGTAACATGAAGTTCACAATAAAACTTTATGTGATTAGTCCTAATCATAATAATAGCAGAGGTTATGAAAAGTTCAAACAAAAGACATTAAGAAATTATTAATCAAATATTTGCGGCCCATGAATGTTTGGAATATTAAGAATTAGTGTCTTAAAATTACCGAAGTTGTGAAACATCTGTCAGAACTACTTATACAGGAAGATAATGTTACCGACAACGGCTAACAATTTATGAATAAAATGGAATAAGACGACAAATAACCTTTTTATACAAAGTTGGTGTCTCAAGGCAGGAATGTGGGCCTCAAATGGTAAACAGATTCCTTTAGCCATGCGAAAGTTCTCTGAAAGACCACTTTAAGTCAAACAAGAAATCTTTGAAAGTAAAAGAGAAATCCATAGCTTTGATGGATGTGAAAACAGAAGATGGAGGAACTGATGGGGAGGAATAGTCATCAGAGAGAGAACATAAGTGGCTGTATGTGGCAGGAGGTGGAAACAGCTACTCAAGGCTGGGAAGTGCTGACAACTGGGGTTTGTGGAGGAGGAATAATTGACAGAAAAGGGAGGAATCTGATGTAGAAGAAGAAGAAAGTAATTGTCCCACTCTAAAACTTTATCCAAGAAAGACAGCAAATTTCACAGAAAAGTAAAAGAGATGATTGTTTCTGCATTGCTCGTTCTATGTTTCTGACCAAATTGATTATAGGAAAGAATAAATTGGCCAAAGAATAACAGTTAAAATAGAGAGCAAGAAATAAAATTGAATTCCAGATATGCTGATTGAAGAGACTGCAAAGTTTAAAATATTTTCTTGATCAAGTTGATGAGCCAGGAACCAGTTTTAATGTCCTGCCATTGCATTGATTGAGAGCTTGTACGTTTCTGTTGGGTCCAAGAAACATTATGATTCATTACTCGGAACACAATTTACAGCTGGCTCATTTTTTAAATCCTGGAAACCTGGTTCACTTATGTTTGAATAAATTATTCACATAGGATGTAAATTTATGAAAAGTGACTTTACTCTGAAACATCTACATTTCATCATCAGCTCTGTTATGTCCAGACAAGATTTTATTGTGTTCATTAAGATTATATATATTATGTAAATATTAAATATATTATGATTATATATATTTATGTAAAACACACTGATGGCAAAGAAAACCACTGGTTTGAATTACTGCAAAATATTTACTGGCTAGTGCATTCAATCAATTTGATTTCACTCCAGCTACTAAGTCAGACATTGCATGCATCAATTTCCAACTAAAGGATTTGAAAGAAAAAACATAGCAACCATAACATCGGTCCAGTCTGTTGTGTTGAGTTTGTTTGTTTCTATTAATTGTCAATAATCCATTTGCTTTTGAAGTGCGCAATATTTGTTTTTGCAGTTGAGATTAGTCAGAGTAAGACAGACTAGATGTGTAGAGAGCAATGGAGAGTGTGGAAAAGAGGTTAAGAAGACTGTGCAGGCAGGCTGCAACAGGTGGAGAAAAGTATCAGGTGTGATGTGTGACAGAAGAGTTTCAGCTAAAATGAAAGGAAAACTTTGCAATACCATGGTAAAACCGGCCATGCTGTTTGTTTTAGAGACAGTGGCACTGAGGAAAAGACAGGAAACAGAGCTGATGGAGGTAGCAGAGATGAAGATCTATAAATGAAAGTATTTCAGAGGAGCAGCACATGTTAGAGGTTTTGGTGATAAAGTCAGAGAGGCCAGACTGAGATGGTTTGGACATGTGCAGAGGAGAGAGAGTACATTGGAAGAAGGATGCAGGGATTGGAACCACCGGGAAAGAGGTCTAGAGAAAGAATAAAGAGGAGGTCTCTTCAGGTAGACATGAAGATAGTTGGCGTGACTGAAGAAGATGCAGCAGATAGGGTTAGATGGAAGAAACTGACTTGCTGTGGCAACCCCTGAAGGGAAATGCCGAAAGAAGAAGATCCACAAAAAACTATTTGGTGAGTTTATCATTCATTCTGTGCTGCGGACACTCACACTGCAGGTCTTTTACGTGTAAAAGACAACGGTGAGGGATGCCCAAACATGTGGCCCAATTCTTTGCATTTTCACATATCCCATAATTTGTCTTTTTTAATGAAAACCCAGCAGAAAATGTCAGCAAGTCAAAGCTTGAAGAGTAAATCATACATCTATAAGACCTGGTGTGTGTGAGTAGCTGTCAGGAAACTGGTCTCATATTCTGCATATCTACATAAATACATGCTCACAGAATTCAAGTCTTCCAGGAAGTGTAGAGAGAATTTATGAGTTGTTGATACCATAGGAAATTTGATTAATGATTGAGTAGGGAAGGAAAAAATTGGCCAAAAGAGGGAAGTTGCAGAATTTATTCCAGTCTAGACACTTACACCTGATTGGATGGTAACAAATTAAACAGATGTTTGATAAATCACAGCTTGCTAGAAAAACATTTCTAAGCCGTTCTTTAGATGTTATGTATGATAATAAAATCAAAAGTACCAGTAAAAGTACACTCAAAATGTTTGGGTTTTCAAAATCAGAAATAACATGATTAGAAATAAAAATGATAAGGTGTAAGATCATGGTATTGAAAAAAGACCGCCAAGCCCGTTGATGAACGAAATGACACAAGTACTGACAAAAAATTAATGTATCACTTAATTAAATTTTGTTAGTCACAATAACTAAAAGTGTTTTCAGCTAGTATCAGAATCAGAAATGCTTTTATTGGCATGGGTAATGAAGATGATCAGAGACTAGGAATTCTGTGCTGTGGTGCAAGTGTGCAAAGTGTTCCTAAGTCCAATGGCAGAAGGGAAGAAGCTGTTTTTGTGGCGTGACGTTTTGATTCGAATGGACCGGATTCTCAAGGGGAGCCGCTCAAAAACTCCATGTCCAAGGTGGGAAGGGTCAGCTACTATCTGACCTGCACGCCCCCGAGTCCTGGAGACGTACTGGTCATGGAGAAATGGAAGGCTGCAGCCGATCACCTTCTCTGCGGAGCGCACATTGCGCTGCAGTCTATGTTTGTCCCTGGCTGTGGCTCCAGCGTACCACAAGGTAATGAAGGAGTTAAGGATGGACTCGATGATGACTGTGTAAAACTGCACCAACTTCTGGGTGGGCAGCTTGGCTTTCTACGGAATACACTACAATGGAATCAATTAAAATACGTTACTAAGAGAAGGCCATTTCTGCTGACAGTGCCAACTAGTTTCTTTCCAAAACGTGAAACTCCAACAAGTGGAGACAAGGTCAATTTTCATCTAACGTTATCAAGTTATTGTCGTGGTTCCCTCGCCCACCACCAAATGGATCCCGGGGCATTCCCTCATTTGCCTGATTTTACACACCTGAAGATCTTTGTGCAGCTGCCTTTAAATAGGCAGCCTGTCTTCCCTTCAGGTGTTGGGTCATTAAATTCCATCCCAGCCAGGTCTTCATGGCTGCTTGACCATGATATAGCTTTTGAACAATAACTTAATGACATTCCACTGATTCATGTGTTTTTTTTTCTTACAGATTTACTTCACGGCTAAACATGATTTTTGGCAGAAACCATGTTTTTTGTCCTGCAATTGGGTCCTCCTTCTACTACCTGCATTCCACATCATGTCAGTTGCTGTTTGAAGACCAGGTCTTTGGCTGATTGTTGTGACTCCGTTAGGCATGACTGCAAACCCATTGCATGTATGTTAAAAGTCAGCTGGTGGATGTCAAGCCCACGCAGGCTGGTGAATATTCAAACCACAAACTGAAAAAGATCTGCACCCTGAGATGCAGCAAATAATTTTTTGTTGCTTGTAATGTGAATTTGTCTCTTTATTTTTCTCATTTGCAAAATAAGATTAGATTCATTTTATTAAACCCAGGAGATAAATTGATCTGTCAAATTTGTTCAATAGCAACATCCAAACAGGAAAAAAAGAAAAAATAGACAAATGATTTAGTCAGTCATCTTCTCATCCAACTATCCCTTACAGGGTTGCAGGGGCCCATCCCTGCTGATTTAAGGCAAAGGGCAGGGTACACCCCAAACAGGTTGCCAGTCTGTCACAAGGCCACACACATAGTACAACCATCCACACACACACACATTCATTCCTAGGGGCAATCTGGTACTGGCCAATCAACCTAGCATGCATGTCTTTGGAGGAAACCGGAGTACCCGAAGGAAACCCACACAGACAACATGCAAACTCCACGCAGAAAGGTCAGTGTTTCAAGCCTCGTCCCCACCCAGGACTTGAACTCATGACCTTCTTGCTGTGAGGCCACTGTGCTACCCACTGTGCCACCATGCTGCACAACTAATTTAATTGTTTAAAAAAGTAAGTTTTTTTGTTTTGTTTTTTTTGACAATCAAATGAAATGATTTGGGCTTCTTTTTACACGCCGGCTGCAGCAGTCTCTGGCTGAACAAGCTCCTCAAGCTTCTCACTGTCTCATATTGAGGGTAGGAGATGTTTTTTGCAGATCTTGTGCAGCTTGGTAAGAATCAAAGTCAAGCCCTGCAATATGTATGCATCCACATTGGGGAAAATGGAAACAGTCCGCACTCTGGATGTCCGTGCGTCCATCCGTGCGTCTGTGGTTTTCCGTAAGCAAAATGTTCCGAACCACGGATGGGATTTTATTGAAACTGCATACAATTACTCAGTACCAACCATTGATCAAGCTTTCAGGGTCATGCGACCACAAATCTAGGTCACAAGGTTGATGTCACAACTTTTTGTGAACGCAATCCCTAACCACTGCAGACAGTTTCTCTTTACTAACTATAGATGAACTGATAGAATTTGTGAGGTGGGCAAACAAGCACATACCGTCCAACACCTTGACATCAACTAATTCTTGTTAATTGAGTAATTATAGAATGATTGATGCACAAAATGACTGCTTAATTTAGTCATTTATTGTTTTTTTTAGTTGTCAGGAGACATCTGAAGACGAACCAGAAACAAAGAGTTGTCTGCTGATTTTTGCATATTTAATTCAAATTTCCAGGCTGACTGCGAGACGAGTAAAATTAGTCACACAGAGACGATCATTTCCTCCTCTGCAGCTCTTACCAAACAGCAAATTAAAGACTGATAATTACAACTTTCTGAAACACGGATATGATGCATGAATGTTTACGGTAAATTAGACACAAAAACATTTGTTAGATGCAATAATTAGAAATTTAAGTAAGAGAGAGAGAGAGAAAGGAGGCAATTATTCATTTCAAAGATGAAATAAGCTTTTCTATAATTAGACCTCCCTGTAGGTTCTTATCACATGTCCCATTCCTGAACGGGAGAAATACATGACGTCTTTTGCTTCAGTGCTCAGGAGTCCTAAAAATATATCAAATAATTCAATGAATAAAAACGTTGAATAGTTTAAAATATTTAAAAACCTTTCGATTATGGATTTGTATTTATTCTTTATTCATTTCTACATCTGCCTTCATTTGCCTAATTTATTTTTGGCATGGCCTGTGAGAAAGAAAAACTTTTGTCAAATTACAAATGAACAGTCATCACTACTCCAACCGTTTCCAATTTAAGGTTTAGGGTTAAACAAATCGGTTCATTTTTTGTGACAAAGTTTCTATGGAAACTTATGGAAGAGAGATCTTAGGAAGAATGGGTTACATGGCCTCATAAAATTAGATCTAAAGTTGAAGACTGGCATCAACAACAGCAAACCCTGACCACAGTCTGCCAGATGTCTTTGAACATTCGAATCTAAGAATGACTCAAAACACTAAAAAAAAAAAAAAAAAAAAAAAAACTGGGGTTTTTCCACTTTTTTTTTATCAAACCTTTCCCTATTGAATTCATTATTATTTGCGTGCAGATGATAGAGAAAGCTGAGGTACTGCCAAGACTCATCACGACACCCTGAAGAACTCAACTCTCTAATGCAGAGAGTTCTGCATTAGTTACGAAAGTGGTTTTATTCCAGTACCAATGAAATTCAGTGCCAGGTTGTCAAATATTTCAACTGCTCATGTTTTATCTGTTCATTCTGTTTCTGCAACCCTGTCACACATGGACTGATAATCTTTTCATACCAGCAACTCTGGCCGAGACTCAGATCAGGATTTCACTTTCAAATGCCTGGTAATCTCACAGTGTTTCAGAGCTGGAGGAGTGGATGGGATGGCCTTTGGGTCAGATAGATGATGCCATTGTAAGAAATGCTGGAAGGCCTTCAAGTACTCATAGGATATTTGTGTCTCTGCTTGAAATATGAATATCTTATTATTTGGATAAAGATTTTGTTCTAATGTGGTCTGGAGACCGTGGCACTGAGGAAAAGACGGGAAACAGAGACGGAGGTAGCAGAGATGAAGATGGGAGTGACCGGGACGGACAGGATTAGAAATGAGTATATCAGACGATAAAAAGAATTGTGAACATAACAAGAGAAGATCAAGAAAGTGAGGAAATGGAGTACCCGGTGTGTGACGTTCTGTAGCTGGTGACAAAAATCTAAATATTAAATCCACCCACATTTGTTTCTAGAATTGCATTAGTCATTACTTCTAGTTACAGGGTCAACCTAAGAGGATTCGCTCAATGCCATCACTGCAGGAACTCTCTAGCTTTTTCGCAACAGATCAAAAGTTTTTTTCTGACCGTCTGGACCCCCGCAGACATTTTCTTTCCGGTTTGGTTTTCTTCATAAAAATTTGCAAGATGTGGTAAACATAACACATCTTGTTATGTTTAAGTCAGAGTTGAATTTTTAACTTCAAAGTGTTCTTAAAAACATCAATACAATTATATTTCTACTGTTGATACCATCAATAAAACCTATTTTAGGCAGTAAAAGAGATTTGTTTAAGTCCCAGGAGGCGCTGGCCTAGTGGTAGAGATAACCTCGTCTGACCGGGAGAACCTGGTTTGATTCCAGCTAGGCCCGAGCCATCCCAAGGATTACAGAAAAGACAGGAAAGTAAAGAAAATAAAAACCCTGAAAAGACAAAAAAAAAAAAAAGCTTTGTTTCAGCTGATCAAACCTGACTGATTCTTAGGGAATCATGGGAAACGCACTGAAGCTTCTTTATTTCCTTGTTATGAAAACAAGTCAAATTTCTTTCGTCGTTTCAGACAAAGTGAGAATACTTTTTATTAATTTATACACACATTTGCCCCACATACCACAAAGAAATACGAGATGCTTGTAGATGATCCCGTCAGTTAAGTCAGTAGTCTTTTAAAATGTAGAAATATCATTTTGGAACACAAAGATGACCATTCACCGTGTTCCACTAAAAGTAATATATCAGAAACTCTAAACTCGCCTGTCTGCGTATGACCTATATTTGCTGATCAATAATTCAATACCTCAAAATACCATGCTTTCATTTTTGTCTGATGTTTATACTTTTTTTTTCTAATTTTTGAAGTTTTACGCACCTGAAGGAAAATAGCATTCAAATAAAATTCCTCTACCTAAATTTGAACACCTAAAAAGAAAACAATATATATTTTCTAAAGTGTTCTGAACTTTTGGAAGTTAAATGAAAAGCTTGTCTTTCAAACCAAAGTTTGATGAGTCCCTCAGGGGTGTCTGTCCCATTACCAACCCAGACACAAAATCATGCTTAGAAAGGTCCTTTAAACAGAAGCACGTCTTCAAAGTGCTAATTTATAGGAGTGCTCATCAGCCACTTGCTGGGCAGAGACCCAAAGAGTGGGATGTGAGAGATTAAACCAAGAGCTTGAGTAATTTCTAACTGTGGTTGACAAGTTTTAGGAAGATAGAGACAAAAAAACTAGTGTGAAGATACCAGCTGCAAGAAAAAACATCTTGAATGAAAACACGAATGTCTATGTCCTCGGCACACTGGCGACTTGTTCGGGATGTACCCTGCCACTCGCCTCGAATCAGCCAGGATGGGCTTCGACACCCCCCGCGACCCCGTGCAGTATAGACGGTTAAGAAGGAGACTGACTGACTGACTAAATCTTTAGGCATACAAAGGGCTGAGGGGCGTTGGTAGAACAAAAACAATAAAAAGAGGAAGTTAGAAAACATTTATTTTTGTATTTTTCTAGATCTGAAAGTAAGAATGAATGATTTTATTGCAGAGATGGGGTCAAATTCCACATTGTCAAATTTAAAGTATTGACGATAGAATTTTAAGACAAAATTGAGGAAAAACCAAGCAAGTCAAATCTAGTCCTGGGAAGTTTCATGTCAGGTCAAACACATACTGTACGTAAATAATGTTTCATGCATATTTATTTGGTTGCACAGTAAGAAGGTCTGGGTTTGAATCCTGGAGTGGGATGAGGCTTGAAACACTGGCCTTTCTGTGTGGTGTTTGCATGTTCTCCTCATGTATCTGTGGGATTTCTGCAGGTTCTATGGTTTCCTTCCACCCTCTGAAAAAGTGTGTTAGGTTGATTGGCTGCTATAAAATTGCTCCTCGGAATGTGTGTGTGGATGACTGTCTGGGTGTTCCACTGTCCAGACTGGTGACCTGTTGATGGTGTACCCTGCCTTACACGTGAAATCAGCTGGGATTGCCGACATCGACACCGTTAAGGAGATTTATTTTTCCAATGAACTTGTAAACATGAAAAAGATGTTCTATTTCTTATATATTTTTAAATACAGCATGAAGTTTTTTTTTTTTTTAATTTTTACATACTCCTCACGGGGAAACTTGTGTGCCGCACTACTACACCGCAGCAGGCTGCCACGACGGCGCCAATGGTGGGAGAAACGGGGTGTTGGGTGTCTTCTCCAAGGACCCTAGACAGGAACTCAGTGTGAATTAAACCCACAAACTTCCGGTCAACTTTTGGTCTGTATTTCGGTCTATATTTCTATCTGAACCGAAAGTGAAATTGAATTGTCGTAGTCTGTGGCACACCTACTGAATAGGAATATTCACTGTATAAAGCAGTCAGAATGAGAACCAGGAAAGTATAAAAAAAAAGTTTGTTGTAACTGTAAATGACGTCCTGCCCCATTTGAAAGAGTTTGAGATCCAAAGGTTTTTGTTCATGAGGAGAGTGTTGCTCCACATCTAGAGTAGCCATGTGCTCTGGATGTGAAAGGAGAGTAGCTGTTCTCCAAGAGATCTCAGAAAGATGTGGTCTGGATGTTTTCTGGAAGGTCTCTCTGATGAGGTGGTATCGTTGTTTCAAAACGGGGGAAAATCCTGGGAAAACCCATCACTGTGTCAAGAATAGAAGTTTGGACTTCCTGCTTAGGCTACTGACCCTCTGACATGACCCTAGATGGATAGATGGAGGAAATTACGAAAAGTTACTCCAAAATCTAGGAAGAATTCATCCATTCATCATTCAACCATTTTCTAATCACTTACTAAAGTCTGCATGAGCAACTCAACTTTTTAAAGTTCATAATACACTCCAATATTTGGGGTTTTCTTCCTGTCCTCCTTCCATTTTCCCTCGCTTCATGTGTTTGTGGTAATGTTTGGTTGTCTCCACTTTGGAGAAGCACAATGACGTCTTTATCCGTCCTCATTCGTCTTCATCCGTCTTCATCTCTGTCCGATAACATCCATTCAGTCTGATCACATTCTTCATGAGAGAGTCAACAATCGCCTCTTTCTCCTTATTCAAACTCCTTTCTTCTCTTTCTTTTCCATCCCTCTCTTCTCTGTCAGCAGAATTGGAACATTAGTTGTTTGTCCCCATGTTTTTCTCTTAGACTGACTTATAAATAGAGCTGATTAACATATCAAAAGACCCCGAATCATAGAGCGACGGAGAGATAGACAGAAAGATCAACTTTACTCAGATTTTTTTCTTTAATTCATTTATAATTTCTCTTGCTTTATTATTTATGCTAATGTGATGCTTGCTGAGGAATATTTTACTCTATGTATTAGAAACTACTACATGCACTTTTACACATCATTAAACATGAACCCAGTCTCAAAGCACTGACTCATAGATAAAAATTTAACCTCCAAATTTGAATAAACCACCCATTAAACAGCCATCGCTGTGCCGAAGGATTTTACTTCCCATCATATGAGGACAAAAAAGGAAAAGAAGTCTTTAGATTGTTAGAAAAACATAAATTTCTTGAAGAATACTAAACTAAATCTTAAGGTTTCGTCTTGATCACTTCATCTGTATTTTAAGAGGGGCTGTCAAACCCGGCAAATCTTTCATTCTCCATTTAATTTCAATAAAAATTAAGTAGTTTTGGAGAGATAGAATGGGCTTCATGGTTGGTGTGATGGACTGTCTCTGATCCGACCAGATTCCACTTGCAAATGGTTTGAAATTATAACTCACCAACTATTGCAGCATATTTTCCGATTTAACTTAAATTATTTACAAAGCATAAGATCATATTAAATTAATGATCGTCAAAAAGTTATAATTTACTGGCTTTGGGTGAAAATGACTTTAGATTGTTAAGATTTAGGGAGGGGATTTATGGCGAAGGCATTGGCTCAGTGGTAGAATAATAATAATAAATTTTATTTCAAAGGTGCAAAGTCTGCTCTAGAAATGGGAACGGGATAGGCTAGTTTGATTCCCACTGGGTCCATGCCTATGTGTCCTTGGGGCCGACACTTAACCCCCTCATTTCTCCCGCCATTGTTGCCGTCATGGCTGCCTGCTGCGGTGCAAAGCAGCACAGAAATTTCCCCATTTGTGGGATGAATAAAGTACGTTTAAAAAAACAAAACAAGATTGAAAAGTTTTGCCCTTCAAAGCTAATCCAGGCTCCGGAACTCCGAATGTAGGTGGTACGTTTACAGTGTTTAAAAGTTACATCTGATTCTGCTCGCAGTCTATTACTGCCTCGAACACGACCCTAACATTTAGAAATAGCATTTATTTGTACCATATACTACATAAATGTACCCCTAGATTTCTTCGAGAAGTGAACGTCCAAGTCCAGATTGTCCTTTCCCAGTAGAACATGTTGGCATTTTCAAACGTATCAATTGTTTTTCCTCCTTTTCAAATTTTAAAAAAGCAGTTTGTAAATAGAGCAACTAAAATCCATAAACGTCATTAATTTTTTGGCTTGAACTCAAGGCACAGAGGTAATACATTCAAGCTTTGCAGCCACTTTGTGTTCACCTTCGTTCTTTCATTTGTTTCGCACATAAAATCACTTTTATTGACTTGTTACTCTCTCAACACACAAGGCCTTTGTGTGTGTGTGCTCAGAATGGTTCAGCCTGGTATCAAATGGCAGCCACAGCGCACACGCTGCATGATAATCAATCAGAAACCAGCACTAAGGAGTCAGTGTGCGAGTAGTGCTGACCTAAACTCGGAATATCTTTAGCCCTTTCCTCATGACTCAGAAATGCTGCTGTTGGTCTTCCTCAGTCGTCCAAACTGGGACTAATTTATATTTCCTGAAGCATCTGGCAAATTCTGTTGGGAAACAAAAAACAGCAATGGTTTAGTGTGTGCGGTAAAAAAATATATATGTCACCAAATATACACAAAAAGGGACGGAAAGATAAGAATCTTTAATACCACTTAAAAAATCATATTTAAAATAAACTGATTTATCTTTTATGCAAGTGTAAAGTGTCTTAGAAAAAAAAAAAAAAAAAAAAAAAAACGGCAATATTGGAGATCACTAACAGTCCAGCGAGTCTATAATTACTGGGCTGGCATTTCTGGCTTCTTTTAGGATTCTGTCTCTAGATAAAATTACTTGTTGCCAAAACCTTGAAGTTGCAGTGATTGAATGACTGAACAAATTGTTTTTTTTCACCTTATAAAATGTGAAAGGCTGAGGTTTGTGATCACCCAAAAAATCTCAAGTTTGCTCAGTTTATCTATTTTCCGTACATCATTTTATGAGCACTCTTTAACGTTTAGAAGCATTGTTTTCTTTCCATCAAGTTAAAATGTGTTTTGCTGGTTGCACTTTTATAGCTAAACCGTCACGCTACATCAACATTAACCTGAGTTTTATATCACTTCCTATTAAATTCATCAAAAGAAAATGACTAAACGTTATAGGAATAAAATTTTGCCTTCTTGTCAGACTTTTTAGTGTTAATACAAAGTAAAATGTTGGCCATATATGGCCTGTTAAACAGTTTAATCCAGCCCGCCAAACTTGAAAAAAATTAAATAAATAAACCTTGTTAGTTTTATTTTTTGTGCAATTCTGATGTTTCACCACTAGATGGCGCACTCTGAATTTATTAACTTTGTTGAGAAAACAACAACAGTGCTCCCATTAAAACGTATGTGTCTCTGTGATGTGCCCACTGTCAAAAAAAACTGTGCACAAATATAGAAAGACATCGGACCCAATACACGCACTTAAACAAGTGTGTTAGACGTTAAAACAAACAAAATGTTACCTCAAGCACTTAGATTGCAAACCTAATGCCGTTAAATGCACGTTTTTAAGCGCTATCGCAATAGATTTCAGACTTATCGCCGCTAGATTTGAAATTTAACGCTCTTGATGTAACATTTAGCATGCTTGTTTAAAATCTAGCGCAACATTCTGTTTTTCCAATCTAGCGTTTACCAAAACATGCCATCCATCTGCTCTTGTTCCGGCCCCTTTGTCAAACTGAATGTGGCCCGCGAACCAAAAAGTTTGCCTACCCCTGATCTAGAAACACTTTTTGACTAAGTCGATAGCATAGGATACATGACAACACAAAAAAAGTTCGTAAGTGTCAATATTTGACTTCACGAACATCCAAAATGATTTTCCAAAGCCTATATATTCCAAATGGTCTATGTTTCACCCACAATGCAGCTGGAGCATTCTAAGTAAAAATGAAGATGTGCAGACCTCATGGTCAATGTCTAACATTTAGATATAAAGCAGATTTCAGGAAGACTCTGTTCCGCTTCTGTTTACATTTGGAATAGACAAAGAAATCAATTTGACAGCGAGATTTAATATTTTTTTTGGAATAAATTAAACCAAATCCAAAGGAAAAAAAATCTAATTTTTCTGCAGAAAAAAAGAGACATTTTTGTTTTCAAATATTTTTTTATTTTTTTTCTGCACAAAATACGTGAGAAGAACATTTAACTTTGTGGAAAGGTCAGAAGATCAGAATGAGAGAGAGATGAGAACCAGCAGGCCTAAAAACTGAACCTGCAGCTCCAAGTCTGTCCAGACCAGGGCGCCAGATCCATCAAGAAACCTGCTGCAGTCACAGTGCTGTAGGGAGAGATCATTAATCTGGAGGTTAAATCCAGCAAATGGGATTGGATCGAAGTTTTTTTTCCCCAGTGTTTGGACACAGGAAGCAGCCAGTCGGCCACATGGTCACACTCCCGGAGCAGCTTCACCATCTGCCTCCACCAACCAATCCCAGCCAGCATAGGAACATGGCCAGTGTTGTCAGATAGTAATATGCTCTCACACTGAGTAGGAGGTCTGGATTTACTCTGATCATGAAGATGGCTCCACTAAAGGACTTTTCTTTTTTTGTGAAGTCAAACTTCTGGAAAAAAAAGAAGAGCTTCAGATTCACTTTTAAAGCACTCTTACAGACTTGTGTGTGTTAGAGTTTTACAGAAATATTAACAAAGATTATACACTTTTTTTTGTAGACTTTATTTCTTTCAATTAAAGGAAATAAGAGCAATAGAGTACAAAAAATGTTCTTACTAGGTAGTTATAAATATATTTTTTAATCTAATGTGGGGCACTTGACTACTTGTGGTAAGTATAGTGTTGAAAGTTGGATTAGTTTGTTTTATTTAGTTTAAAATACCGACAATGAATTAAAACTTTATCTTTTGGTCAGTAAAAAGCTGCTTTATATATATCAAAATTATTTGCACAAAAACAGACAAAAATTAAATGATTACAACAATGCATTTCCTTCTTTTTCTCTACATAACAGCCAATTATGACCTGAAAGAAATCTAGTGAATTCAAACGAAGTCAAATTTCTTCTTGGTTCAGGATTTAATTTTCATTTTGGTATTTTTTTTTCTTCGTTTAATTTCATTTGTTGGTGTTTCCAAAGTTCTCCCAACCTAGATTACATCAAACTAGAATGTTCGTTCCGTCGTCTTCCACTCATTCGAGGTCAGGTCATGGGGCAACATCCTCAGACGGGAAGCCCAGGCTTTTCTCTCCCCGACTGCGTCCTCCAGCTCACCCGGAAAGATCCTGAGTTGTGAAACATAGTCTTTCCAGCGGGTGCAGGGTCTGCCTGTTGGTCTCCTCCAAGGGGCACATGCCCAAAACACCTCACCAGCGAGGTGCTCGGGGGGCATCCTAACCAGATGCCCGAAACACTCTATCTGGCTCCTCTCGACCTCAAACTAGAATGTTCTAGAATAAATTTACAGTTTGATGAGGTTTTTCTTCTCTATATATAGATTACGTCACTCCACCAGAAGTGTGATTACACACTCTATGAGGAGTACAAAACACACACTTAAACATTTTATTTTAAAATAAATCAAATTGAGATGACAAAGTATGTCAAAATGCATTTGGAACTAATCTGTGTAATCCCTTATTTGTGCAGGAGTGATCCGTCATAGAAAAGGCTTCTAAGTCGCCTTCTTGACAGTGTGTTTGATAATTGCGACATTTCAATACTCATCCGAACCTTTTCTGCGTTAACCTATAAATTGTTGAGGTCATTTATGAACCTATGGTTACAAAGTGGCATTGTCGGCAGGATTCTTCATCGCTGGGAGAGGGCCCACAGAGAACAGAGGGAAGTCAAAAATCAAGGCCGCATGAGATGAGAATCGAAACATCTCGATCTTCAAATATACTGTCCTGAAGAGTACTTTGAAATCTTTTGAAACTTTGAAACCTTTTTACAATTTATAACTAAATGATACAGATATATTACAAGTGAAAAGAAATTACTGGGGTGATCAAATGTACAAGTATTCCATAACCAATTTAAATAAACTTAAAATGTACATAACCATAACCCCTCTCTTTCTCATTGCCTGTTCTTGTGTAGGTTCCACCTGTTGTCCTGGGAAACCGGAGGTGAGGCTTCAGCTGTCAGGTTTCAGGTCCTCCT
Organism: Neostethus bicornis; assembly: GCA_902685375.1. Taxonomy (NCBI): domain Eukaryota; kingdom Metazoa; phylum Chordata; class Actinopteri; order Atheriniformes; family Phallostethidae; genus Neostethus; species Neostethus bicornis. Next base: position 2,154,476 of record CACRXE010000076.1, on the reverse strand, counting down.
CTTTTCTTTCTTCCTTTCTCTCTTCTTTTCTTCTCACAGGTGTGTCAGTTGGACGCCGGTCTTCTCACGCACACACATAGACACATTGCACAGATCCTACCTTTGCGCACTCCTAATCCGGACTGATGCTTTCCGACCTCCTTCCTGCAGCCCTCCTCTTCCTCACAGCCTCCCACCTCTCTCCATCTCTCTCTCTGTCGCTTTCTCTTTTTCCTCTGCTTAAAATGCCACTCACACGCACACTCCCGTGTGAAGCTCTCTCCATCCAGCAACTCAATCCTAAATGTGACTGTTTGGCAGGTAAAGGATGAAACTCCCCCCTCTAACAAAGTCCCCCAAAGCAGCCCCCTCCATCCTTTTCTGTCTTTTTCTTCATCAGCTTTGATCTGTCTTCTTTCAGAGGGAGCATTTCAAAGAAAAGAAGAGAAAGTAAAATAGATAAAGAAGAAATCATTAAAGAAGGGGAAAAAAAGCCTAATTAGTGAATTTGGATTTAAAAAGGAAAAAAAAAATAGAACACGCGAGATAATGGATTTGTTTCAAGGTCTGCAAGGTTTTTCCTCCTCCTCTCGCTCTCTCCCTCCCTCACTTCTCTCTCTCTTTCCTCCCTCCCTCTCTCCTCTAGTCGTGCGGGATGCGCGCTGAATGCAGCTGCAGAAGGAGCCGCGCACTCCTCCATCTCTCCTGGAGATCCTGCACCTCCTCCGTTTTCAACCGCTTGGATAATAATACACATTCACATTTTCTCTTTTAAAAGGACGCTTAAACCCCCGAAAGCAACCTCCTTTCACTTCTTTTCTGAGCTTTTTTCACTCTCTTTTGAGCCATGCGCGCAGACTTTCCAGCTTTGAACTGAAAACGGAAAACTGCATTATTCATTTTACGCACAGGTTTCAGTTCCCTTGTTTGTTTGATCTGTTTTTTCTCCATAATTTTTTTTTCATTCTGGATCTGTGGCCTGATGATTCTAACCAACCTTGTTCCAGAATGATTTTGAAAAGCCCGACTTGTTCTTTTTGCCAGGCTGAAGGAAGATTTCTCCCCGGGATGCAGAAAAAACGCAGCATTTTTTCAGCTGGGTTGGATTTGCATCTTCAGGTTGGAAATGAACACTCCAGCGCACTCTGGCTGCTTTTTGCCCTCTGAGCCGCATCCTAGTGCGCAACTTCACTCCAAACAGATCAGTATTTATTCCCTGGATCGTCTAGAGGGAGAGGAGGGGGGTTGCTGCAGACGCACAGCACTGAGGCACCCTTCCACATAATTACCACTCTTTTTTTCTTACCGCTCTGCCTCAACACTTCCTCACTCACTCTCTTAAAAAAGAAGCTGAAAAAATGCTGGATATGTTTCACCGCATTACCACCAGTCTCGGACGTTTCAGTACGCTTTGGAACCACCGGACGCGCATCCAGTATCTGTAAAGAAGCCTTTAGCCACATCCTTTTGGCTTTTTTTCTCCCCTCTGTGGCCAGATGAAGGCTCTCCCATGGAGGTAAGGCAGCCGATTTGGGGGCCTAACGACCCGTGGGGTGATTTCTCTAAAAAGGAACCCGTCAGTAAGAGACGCATTGGATGAAACCAAACCCCCCTTCCCTTCCTCACCCCTCCTCTTCTCCTCTGTTTCTCCTTCTCCACTGCACCCCGTCCCCCACCAATCCCCCTTTATCTAGTTCTGGACTAGTGTCGATGCTCTGCAGCCTAAATGGGGTTATAGGGACCAGGGGAACAGTGCTGCACCCCTAAAACTGTCTGAGTCCTACCTGTGCCGAAAGGACCCTTTGCGCACATCTCCGTCCATGTCTCAGAAACGGAGCTCCGCGTGCCCGGGGGGAGCCGCAGTGTCTACAATCTCTGCTTCTGGTAAGTCTTATTTTTTTGGAACAATAGCATATGGGTTCGGAAATGTTAAAAAAAAAAATCTGTCAAAATGTGAGATGAAGGTTTCTGGACTGTATAGTACTCCTTGGTCCTGGTCACCTCTCAAGCTCACAGTTGCTAAATAACCCAATAAAGCCCCTGAAAAAGAACAGAGGCATTTGACTTTGGTTATGTAGAAAGAACTTAAAAGTGGGTGACTATGTCCATGTGTTATGTCAGAATTTCAGAGAAAATATGCCTAAAATAAATCTGTCTAAATGTGGAACGAAGGTTTTTGCACAAAGTGGTTCTGCTTGGCCCTAATCCCATGGTTTCTTTCACTCCTCAACGCCACAGTTGCTAAAAATTCCAATGACACCCCTGAAAAAATAATGGAAGCATTTGACTTTGGTTGTGTAGAAGCAACTTAGAAGTGTATGGTTACTTTTGTTATTATATTAAAATATAAGAGAAAGATGCTGAAAATGCAGCATTTGATATGTTTCAGACTTAGATCTTTCTTTTCTATAAATCCAAAAAGAACTTAAAAGTGTAAAAAATATTCAGATTTGCATTTGCTGAAATGTATGGTTTTGTTTTCTGTGTTTGTGATCTTGTTCTGGTTTGTGTGATTGAACATTGCATGCACTTGTCTTTTTTTCTCTCTTCAAAGGTTACTAAATGGTTTTCTGGGGGAGGATTTCTAATCGTCGAGATGCTGCTCGTACTCCCGCTAGCAGCCTTTTTTTCCTCCATCTCTGGCTCCTTGTCCTCCTCCTCTTCCCCATCCTCCGTGGCAGAAGGGCTCCCCATGGCAGACCCGTCTGCATCAGATTTGATGGCCGAGACCTGCAGCGCCTGCTCCTGCATGTCGGTGGAAAACGTGCTGTATGTCAACTGTGAGAAGATCACTGTCTATCGGCCAACACAACTTGTCCCTCCGGCGTCATCATTGTACCACCTGAACTTTCAGAACAATTTTTTAATTCTGCTCTACCCAAACTCGTTTCTGAACTTCACCCATGCTGTGTCGCTTCAGCTGGGGAACAATAAACTGCAGAACATCGAAGGTGGAGCATTCATGGGCATGAGTGCGTTAAAACAGCTGCACCTTAACAACAATGAGCTAAAGGTGCTGCGAGCGGACACTTTCCAAGGCATTGAAAACCTGGAATACCTCCAGGCTGACTATAACTTGATCAAATACATTGAGAAAGGAGCATTTAATAAGCTGCACAAGCTAAAAGTGGTGATCCTGAATGATAACCTCATCCAGGCACTTCCTGACAACATTTTCCGCTTTGCCTCACTCACACACTTGGATATAAGGGGGAACCGGATCCAAAAACTTCCCTATCTGGGGCTTCTGGAACATATTGGGCGCATTGTTGAGCTACAGCTGGATGACAACCCATGGAATTGCACCTGTGATTTGGCGCCACTCAAGGCATGGCTTGAAAATATGCCGTACAACATTTTTATTGGAGAGGCAATATGCGAAACACCAAGTGACTTGTATGGCCGGCTCCTGAAAGAAACCAACAAACAGGAGCTGTGTCCAATGGGAACAGGAAGTGAATTTGATGTGCGCATGCCACCACCTGATAATGGTCAGTTCCCCTCCAGAATGCCACAGACTACTGTGGTTCCTGCTGTCACAAATGCAGCCAAAGCTACAGACTCTTCTAAAATTTACGGGAATGGGATTGTGGCGGGTTTGCCACCTTTCGGCAGAAACAGTCAAATTGTTTCTTTCCAGACTCGAACCCCTCCAGTTTTCTGTCCACAGCCCTGCAGCTGTAAAGCTCATCCATCAGATTTTGGGATTAGTGTAAGCTGTCAGGAGCGGAATATTAAAAGTCTAGCTGAGCTCATTCCCAGACCTCCAAATGCCAAGAAACTTCACTTGAGTGGGAATTATGTCAGTGACATTAGCCCTACTGACTTCATTGGATTTGAAGGTTTAGATTTGCTTCATCTGGGCAGCAATCAAATAGTTACAGTGCAAAAAGGGGTGTTCGCTAACCTCACTAATCTTCGGCGATTATATCTGAATGGAAACCAGCTGGAACAGCTGCACCCTGAGATGTTTTTGGGCCTTACAAATCTACAGTATCTATATTTGGAATATAATGCCATTAAGGAAATCTTGGCAGGTACTTTTGATTCCATGCCCAATTTACAACTCCTGTACCTCAACAACAATGTGCTGAGGAGCCTACCAGCCTATATTTTTGCCGGTGTTCCTTTAGCCCGGCTAAACCTGAAAAACAACCATTTCATGACACTGCCGGTGAGTGGCGTGGTAGACCAGCTACGCTCGCTGACCCAGATCGATCTCGAGGGGAACCCATGGGAGTGTTCCTGTGACCTAGTCGCCCTCAAACTCTGGTTGCAGAAGTTAACTGATGGAGTGGCAGTCAAGGAGGTTAAATGTGCCTCCCCTGTGCAGTTTGCCAATATTGAGCTGCGCCTCTTGAAAAATGAGATCCTGTGCCCGAAACTGGCAAGACCTCTTTTCATTGCGACCAGCGCCACCCCCATTATGACCTCAGAGTCACCTGCAGGAGTGGACCGGGCTCCTCCAGGAGGTCCTGTGCCACTCTCTATTATGATTCTCAGCATCCTGGTGGTGCTCATCCTCACTGTGTTTGTGGCCTTCTGCCTACTAGTGTTTGTCTTAAGGCGGAATAAGAAACCCGTGGGAAGACAAGAGGGGCTGGGAAATCAGGAGTGTGGCTCCATGTCGCTGCAGCTCCGCCGCCACAGCCACAAGTCTGGCAAAAAAGGTTCAATTCCTGGAGATGACTTGGGAGGGGAAACGTTTATCCCCCAGACAATTGAGCATATTGGAAAAAGTCACACTTGTGGTATAGGGCGTTCTTCAGACATGGACGCTGGATTTAAATTTGCAGACTCACAGAGACAGAAGATCCTTCTGCGCAACTGTGCCGACAAGGACAAAGACTCACTGTCCACTTTGGAACGCAACAAGCGGTTGAGCACTATCGATGAACTGGAGGAATTCCTCCCAAACCGTGAGCCCAGCATGTTTATTCACAACTTTCTAGACACCAAAAGAGACTTCAACAGCATTGGAATGGGTGGTTATGAGATACGCTACCCAGAGAAAACGCTGGACAAGAGGATGAAGAAAACCTCGCTGATAGGCGGGAACCACAGTAAAATTGTGGTGGAGCAAAGAAAAAGTGAGTATTATGAGTTAAAAGCCAAGCTCCAGGGAACACCTGATTACCTGCAGGTGCTCGAGGAGCAGACTGCCCTTAGTAAAATGTAGGAGGGGGGGGCGGTATTTTAAATTTTCTGCATTGATTACATCCCAACATACACTCAGAATACCAAACACACACCTATTTCCTTCTTTCTGGCTCTTTGCCCTTTTCTGGCTTCACTCTAAGCTCCCACATCTCTGTTCAGCTCTCACACAGCAAAAAAAGAAAGTGCCTTCTGGAAATCCTTACTGACCAATGCAGAGATGGACAAAATGGCTTCACACCACAAAGTTGTCGCTAGCGAAGACGTTTCTGATTATGAACGCCCTGAAAGCGACCAGACAGTCGGAGTGTTTTTGCTGCTATTGAAATAGGTACTTATCTTATTTTTTCTTCTTTCCTTTTGCTTTTCCTACCAAATCAAAGGGTGTTGAAAACAGTGCTTGAGAAAATACCTCGCCACCGTCAACCCATGTTCTTTTGTGTTTTTTGTTTTCAAGGAAAATTGGGGGAAAGGAGCACCGGTTGCTGTAATTTTGCTCTAAAATCACTACTTCTGGAACTTCTGCAATGAGATGGACAGAATTAGATGCTTAATGGAAGCTATTTTTATTTTTTAATTAATTTTTACGGGGTCATGTGCAGACTCTGCAATTTTGTCTGGATTACCCGATAGTAGCAGTAAATCTGCTCTTTGCTGGGAGAAAATAAGGGAATCAGGAGACCCTCCTGAACGCCCCCAACAAAACTTTTTTTCTTTCTTTTTTTGCAGGGAATGATTTCATGACTTGTTTTTTTTGTGTAAAGAGCCATGTTAAATATAGTGTCTTCTGAATGGAGTTGTGTTCCTCTACTTACAGTAAAACATATGTTTTTGGGTGAAATCGAACGGCACACACTGTCAGAGGACGTTACTATAAAACAATAAAACCCAAGTATTAAAACAGAAAAAGAAAAAAAAAAAATGACAAAGCTGCTTGCCATGTAAGCGTAACCCCAAATTTATTTTGTAAGTCTTACATTATTTGTATCTGTGGGACTGGTTTGTAAATTAAAGACTAACATCTGCTCATACTGTGCATCCTCATCAGAGACTACAAGCCAGAGTGTCGAATTCAATCTGTGATTCTCCCCTCTCTCAATTGGTAGTTTAAAGAAGAAAAAATAAGTACTGACATAGTTCGTTTATTTTTCTATGAAGGATTATTTAAAGAATTACTGGTATTATTTAAAATGGATCATAAGAGAGAGTGGTGAGGAGATGGGCCTTCATGATGGAATGGAATGTGAATTGTCATGTCTCTTTTTTAACAAACCAAGGCTTTATAGAGTCTGTGACCTCCCGAGCAGTTTCCTTATTCTCATATCTCTCACGTTATCTTCTTAAAGGTTTTCTGATAAACATTATGCAACCAAACTTGACATTTTTCTGGGATGGTTGAGCGTTTGAACAAACAAATTCATCTTTCTAAATTGCTCAATTTGGATAGAATCATATCAACCTGTGCAATATCAGTAAAACTTACTCAGACATGATGGTTTCAGGTCATTTTATTGTTTAATTTATTTAGTTTTGTCAAGTTTTACGGAAAAACGATTTTATCAATGGAACTATTTGGTCCTTAATTTTTTTTTTAAAGTATTGTTAAGTTAAACGTATTTTTTCCACATTGCAAATGAATAGAATGTATCATGGAAAGTATAATAAATACGGTTTTCTAATGGTTATAAATCTCCTGTATACTGGTTAATTTTCTCTTGTATAATCATGTTGAAATCAAGGTATTAAAATCAGCACCTGTTTCCAACGTGTCACCCGTTTTCTTTGAGGCTAAAAAGTCTGGGTATTTGACTGATTTTATCAGCTAACTTAAAGCTTGTTGAATGATGTTAAAACGTGACCTGCATAAAGTAGTATGAATCTTAAAAAGCTTGTTTCAAGATTTTTAGCATGGTGGTAGCATGTTCTTTTTCAATCCAAGCTCAAATTCTCTCAATTTGTTTTCACCCAGAATAAATTATATGGAAGACCAGAAAACAAACAAAGCACAAAGGACAAATTTTTATTTACGCCACATGCAGCTTCCACTTCACTGGTTTGGATTTAGGGGTAATTGGAACACTTACAAGCTCCATTAAGGATAATCATTCATTTACCTGCATGCCTTGGTCAAATGATTTTGTCTGAAAAAAAAAAGGTTGTTTTTGCCTTTGGAACTATTTTTAGCATCTTCTGTAAAAAAAAGGGGTTTTGAGTGAGGGTGGCCACAGAAAGAAGATTTCTGTTTTTTGAATAATTGGGTTTTGTTTTTGTAAAATTTCAAGTCAAATTTGATGTTCTTACTGAGCTCTGGTTTCTTTTTGTTGGTCAAAAAGTAATTTATTTATGAAACATCCATGTTTCACGTGGATGACTATGTCACAGGAATACCCTACTGGTTAAAAAATGGACAAATTATCCAAAACAAAATGCTCCATCATTGGCTGAATAAATTTCTTCATTTGCTAAAAAAAAAATCCAATCTGGTTGAAAGTATCCTTTCAGTTTTTAGAAAAATCCTAGTTAAAATTTTCAATTATAAAGTAAAAATACTCTCTTTCTGGTTTCAATTTAAATTGGATTGAGCATTAATTTATTGATTTAGAATTTGCATAGTACCAAATTTCATCCAGGAGTGATATAATGTGGAAAAGGCTTTAAAGTTGTCTTCTGGACAGTGTATTTGATGGTCGAAACGTTGCGATGACCAAATACATTGTCCAGAAGACAACTTTGAAGCCTTTTCTATGATATTGACCAAGAAGAAATTTTATTGAAATGAAAAACAGGTGATAAAATGTTTTCCTGTTTATGTGTTAATCCATCCTCTTTTGGGCTTTTGAGAATCCAAATAGCAGAAAGTATGACTCATCCACACACCAGAGAATCGCCCTGATTAATTATTAATAACTATGGTGGTTATGAACTAAAAAATGTGTGTGAAGGATCTGATATGCCCTCATATCTTCTATGTTTCCCTCCGCCCTTCTGTCACTTGGTGGTAGCTGTGTCTGATCACTGGGAGGAAGGAGGAAGAAGTGCATTTGGCGAGAAAAGTGTCTGTCCAGTCCAACATTTCGCTGCAGTGACTTGGCTTGTTTCTGTTCCTGGAAGCTCTGGCTTTCTTTAATAGCAACAGTTTCAGGACGTGACAAAAAAAACATATAAATTTTACCAATGACAATCCATAAATTCTGATCCATGAACCTAGTCTTACCTGAGAAATTGTTGGTTCTTGAATGCAGATGGGTTCAGGAAAATTTCAGAGAAGGAACAGCTGGCAAAAAACAAAAACTGTGCTATGGTTATGGAAGTGTCCACAGGAGGCACTATTAACCCAAAGGACAGAGTTGTAACTGAAACAAATCAATCAGGTCTAAAAGCTTTGGCTTTAATGGAAGAAAAAAAATCTACATTTTCTTTATTATTTAAATTCATGTTTAATCTTTTCTTGTAATGTTAAAATTGATTTGATGTTTTTTGTTCAAGCATCATGCTGATGTCTGTTCAAACAACAAGAAGCGAAAAAAAAGAAACAGAAAATCAGACCAATGACAAAGAAAGAACACATTTACATGGAATTTAAGCTATTACTAATTAAAAAAAAATACAAAATGTAGTCGTGTATATTTTCAGGGTAACATGTTTGAATCTTGTTTTGTAATTATTTGTTACAATCAAGTTTGTTGAACACATCATGACCATTATTATTAGCCTTCATCATGACCAATGGTATAACATTTGTTCTATGCATCTCTGTACTGAGCTACAGATTTGATCTAATCATGTTTAATGAAATGGATAAATAAAAAGACCCCCAGGTCAATTCAAAGTTCAAATAAAAGAGTGCTATGATGTATAATTAGTTGTACTGTAATTTACAACAAGTGCCATGTTTCCGTGATTCACAACCAGAAAGGTTTATTAGGTTGAAGGTGCAACACATTTTAAATGGTTCTTTTTTTCATGGCAATGACTTCTGCCAGTTTTCTTAATATGTAAATGCAAACGTAAGTTTCTTTCCCTAACTTGTATTGTTCCCCTTTGTCTCACAAATTTGTTATTTTTCTCTTTTCATTGAATTTTGAATTTACTTAGTTATCTTTTCTAATTTAAATTTTAAACCCAAAAGCATTTTTTTACTTTTGAAATGTCTCTCATTAGGACAAGTGGAATTTCCATAGGTGAAATTTTAATAGCCTTCGTCAGTCACCTTCTTAACCGTAACTCCCTTACGGGGTTGTTAGGTGCCGGAGGCTGATTAAAGGCAAGGAACAGGGTACACCCCAAACAGGTCGCCAGTCTATCGCGGATTAACACTTGCCTTTCTGTGTATAGTTTGCATGTTAGCTTTCATGGGAGGAGACGGCAGCTCAGTATTTAGAGCATTCGTGCAGACCGGAAGTTCGCTGGTTCGCGTCCCACAGAAAGCACATCTAAGGTCCTTGGAGAAGACACCTAAGCCCCGCTTCTCCCACCATTGGCGCCGTCGAAGGGCAGCCTGCTGCGGTGTAAGGAGTGCAGCACACAAATTTCCCCAGTGAGGGATGAATAGAGTATTTCTTTTATATTTATATTTCTCACCTTGTACTCATGAGTTTTCTCCTGGTACTCTGGTTTCCTCCCACCCTGTAAAAACATGCATGTTAGGTTTATTGGCCAATAGGAAATTACCCCAAGGAATGAATGTGTGTATGGCCCCACGATAAACTGGCGACCTGTTCAGGGTGCACCCTGCCTCCCACTTTGAATTAGCCGTAATAGGCTCTGGCACCCCTTGCAGCCCTGTTAGGGATGGCCGGTTCAGAAGATGAATTAATTAATTTTCCAAAGAAATGCCTGGTTATATTTATTTTTAGACAACTTATCCACTATCATTGAAATTTTCATCTTGGTTGAAGGAATCTATAATTGTGTTTAGCCCTGAGATGGTAACGCGGGCCAATGGACAAACAGATGGACGGACAGACAATATATAGTGTTAAAGAGATGGAGAGCGTGGGACTGAGTTTCGTGTAATTTTTGAATATGGTAAAAATATTGTTTTTCCTTTATTTGAGATCACCATCAGGAATTTTCTCAAAGACGATGGATTCCCACTTTTCATGACCCAGTTTTAGTAGTTTCTTTAATCTCCTTAACGACTCCCTTTCATCATGATTGTTTAAGAAAAGAGAAATATTGCAACACTCGAGGTCAGATTTTTTTTTTGTTGCTGAAAAAAATTTACTATGCTGTATTTATCCAATAAGAGGCTCGCATCTATGTGATTGGCCAAATCCAGATACCAACTGTTTTTGTTTGTTTGCTGGTAATGTTTTTGTCAAGTTGAGTTTTTTTTTTCTTGTGATTTATGACATGTACAAAAATGGGAGATTCATCAAGTTGTAAAATCTAATCTGCTCTATTAGTAGACATTTTTCTTTTTACTGGGAATGAAACTTCATGAGAGACTGGCTGGTAAGATTCTTTGAGATACATTTTTTTGTGAACTTGTTGTAATAACTTTGTTTTTTCTTTTTATTACTAATTTGAAAACCAAATTGGCTTCTGCTGGCAATGCTGGTGAACGACATTGAGATCTGATTTACGGATAAATAAATCGTTGCAGTATCAAAGTTGAATTTGTTTTGTTTAGGGACAAATTCATAGCTCGTGTTTGCTGTATACCAAACATGTTCTTAGGAATGGTACCCGGGCATTTCCTATAGCTATCTGTCACGGTCAGGTGGCCGTTTAACAAGGGATGGCATCTCCCTGGTTACAGCAAATTACTCCATGCATCCGCTGTGAGAGGAAAACAAAGGCTTGACTCTCCACCGGCTGCTTCATTAAACACAGACGAAACCACCACTGCTGCTCTGTTGTAGCCATTTTGCCTCCACTTAGGCTGGAAGTCTGTTGTGTTCCTGCTGTTGGGACCCTCTTCACTGCAGAGGTCCGGTGTGAGGCATCACAATGGCCTGAAACTGAAATGAACTTCTCTAATGGTATCACCTACCACACAAAAGTTCAACTTTTCCTCTCTTTTTCTGGTTTAAATTTAATGCAGCAGTATATTTAAAGATAGCTCTTTGGCACATTTTCACTGCCCCTCCGGGGTGTCTTTGGCCTCTATGTTCAAAGTATTAATTGAGTTTCTCTCATTGAAACTGTGTCTTCTGTTGTAGTTTAACTTGTAATGAGGCTTTGACCGAGGCCACTGTTCATTTTCTAAATGGAAAACCAGCCTCAATGGGGAATTAGTCAAATACTCAAATGGTTCTTTTACATCAATAATTCTGTATTTTATGTTGCTAGATGACCGGTTGTGCTAATGTACATATACATAGTAAATACATATACATGTATAATTATTATTATTTTAATTCACTTTATTAATCCCTCACTGGAAAATTTGCGTGCTGCATTACACCGCAGCAGGCTGCCACGACGGCAACAAATTTCTTCTCCAAGGACCCTAGATGTGAATTCAGTGGGATGCAAACCCGTGAACTTAATGCAATGATGTTTACATATTCTGTGTATATGTACTGTATGTCACTGTTTACATTTATTTTTTCCTTTTTTTTTACATTTTAAGTCTGTTTGTCATATGGTTAATAAGGAAATAATTTATACACATACAGTATGTTAGTGTAAAACGTGTGTATTATTTCCATCTTTAGGCTCAAATGGTTTTAAAGTTTATAAGATTTTTTTTTTTTTGGCAAAGACTATGCATTTATTTAAATCTTATCAAGCCAAAGTGTGTAGCACAAATGGCACGATCCAATTAAATAAAACACATTTTGGTACAAATGTTTAAAAAAAAAAGAAGACAGAAATGGCTAGAGACTTTATTTTTCTTCAAAAGTAAACCGTAACACTTAGTAAAACTACATTTCCCAGCAAATACTCACTCTAAATATATTTAAATTCTGATCACATTTTTAAGTTGAACTGAAATCCTGTCATTTATTGTATTGAGAGATTGAAAATCTTGTATGTTGCGGAGAGTCGGCCATATTGCAAAGATTTGTGATTAATATGATACTTCCAGGGGTGCACAACCCTCACCTGCTTCTATTTTTATTAAATTGATTGAGGAAGGGTCTGTAGAGATGGGAGAGCTATAGAAAACAGGGAGGAGAGGCATATAAGACCATGGGGAACGACCGGTGTTTACAAGCTTGTTTTTCTTCTGACATCCGTGTGAGTCACATCAGAGGTTTCCCCTCCTTACTGCTGCAATTAATCAATAACTTTCGTCATGTGATGGAACTCATACCTCCAAGAACAGAAACCTCCTCTCCCAAAACAAAAAAACCCTCATTTTTAATGCATTCGCAGTTGCTGGTAAATGTCACTTTTTGTGTTGTTTTTTCTCATCTTTTTTTTTTTACATGTTGCTGCATTCTAGAAAAGTCTGGAAAGAGCTGATTTGTTAGGGTTTTTGATTACTGCATCACCAAGAAGCTGCGGGGATTCTGCTCTAAACTGTCTCAGGCAAAAGCCGCAATCATCCTTCTTCCTCTGCCTGTCCGGCTCATTCAACTGAGTCTTCGTCCATCCATCATCTGATTTCTTCTCTCTTTGCTGGACCTGAGCTGAATTATGATCCATGGTCTTACCAGATCTACTGTGATTGATCGGGTTCTCCTGCTAACTAATGAATTGGCTCCTGAAGGACATGTAGTGAGCCAGCTTTGGTGATAATGTGGACTCTGCTGAAGGCAGCTTAAAGACTCCTGACACCACAGTTTTAGCGCTTACAGGGACTATTTGGATTTGGCTTTAGAATGGTGGAATTGGCGGGGGAGGGATTTTAATATTTAAATAGACATCATTTGCATTTTGGGGAGCTTTTTGGATATTGCTTCACATTGACACTGTTTTGTTTGGTGTTTTATGATGATGTGGCAGAAAATGTTAGGCATGAGTTTCTTGATTTTCTCCCATTATTGTGCTCTTTAGAGAGTCATTAGCTTAATAGGTTTAATTTTTTCTACACTGAAAGATTGTCAATCCCATAAAATAATCAAAAGTGTGTGTTCTAAGGTGTAAACATTAACAACAAGTTTATAGATTATAAATGGACTCTACCGATATAGCACTATTTCACATGTTTTGGCACTCAAAGCAAGGTGCAAACCACCATCAGGCGCAATTGGGGGTTCAGTGTCTTGCTCTAGGACACCTCAGCATGAACTCCGGGCAGGGAATCGAACCGGCAACCCTCCTGTTGCAGGGCGGTCACTATACTTTACATTTAGGTGGAGACGGTAGCTCGGTGGTAGTGCATTCACCCTCGGACCGGGGGTTAACGGGAAGTTCCGCGGGTTCGATTCTCATTGCGTTTACGTCTAGGGTCCTTGGAGAACACACCTAACCCCCCATTTCTCCCACAATTGTCGCCATTGTGGCAGCCTGCTGCGGCATAGTAGTGCAGCACACAAATTTCCCTGGTGAGGGATCAATAGAGTATTTGAAAATAAAAATAAAAATAATAGATACTCACTGAGTCTTCCTTCCCCAATGAGGGATAACCTGACACTAATAGCTTGGGTGAGAATGAAGAAAAAGAAAATCACAGCGGCCGATTAGGCATTTCAAAAGCCTTTAAAAAAACAAAACTGATAACTAATTAAATCCATGGTTTAAGTTAATGAGCAACGGTCAATTTGAAAAAAAAAAAATGGTTTGGATTACATTTTGGACGTAATCATTCAAGAACTAACCATCTGTTGGTCTGTCTCCTTGTCTACTTAAGGTTTCATGTAAATTGAGCATAATTTTTCTGAAATTGAGTTCAACTTTTGAGCCAACTAATTTGGCAACTAATTCTTTCTTTAAAATCTAATATCTGAAAATGTGTTTAGTCTAAACATTTCTCTACATTTGACATTACAAAAAGATTTTTATTATTGCTGAACTGTTTTTCCTAATTCAAAACCAGGCATAACAGTGTTTATTAATAAGTCAATATTTTATTGCAAAGTAATGTTTAAAAAACAATGAATCAACTTTATAATTAGAAATTTGTCAAAAATCTGAAACAAAAAAGTGACACTTTTCCCTTTGGGGATAAAAATGTCTTTCTCATCTCAGCCACCTTCTTAACCGTCTGTTCCTTGCTGGGTTGCGTTGGGGGGGGAGTGAAGCCCATCACGGCTGATTCGAGGCGAGGGGCAGGATATACCCCAAACAGGTCGCCTGTCTGTGGCGGGGCCACACACATACAACCATACACACACTCGTTGCTAGGGGCAATTATATAGTGGCCAATATGCCTAGCGTGGATATTTTTGGATGGTGGGAGGAAATCGGAGTACCTGGAGAAAACCCACGCATACACGGGAGAACATGCAAACTCCACACAGAAAGGCCAGTGTACCAAGTCTCAATCACAATCGGGACTCAAACCCATGACCTTCTTGCTGGGAGGACACTGCACTACCCACTGCGCCAGCGTGCTGCCCATTACTCTCATCTAAAAAAAAAAAAAAAAAAAAACTTTCCATGCAGTTTGATTCAGTACCTGAAAATAAATAGTCTTGTTCTTCTACATGTGATGATTATGAAACCACCTGCCTTCTATCTGAGAGAAATGTTGCACAATCTGTTTTGTGTTGAGCTGAGTGAAGTTTGGTGTTTTATGTGCTCTAACTTTTGCATGTGTTTCAGTCGTTGCTGTGATTGCTGGTCATGCTAATCTATGTGTGTGGTTACAGCGAGCTGTCAGCATAGACGCATTGCAGTCATTTTAATTGAGATGCTACTTTGCTGGTGGAGGACATACGAACACACAGAGCCAGCTGTGCTGAAACATGTATAATCCAAGCTGTCAAGAGCAGAAAATACCGTACAAAGCAACTCTTTTTCTCTTTTTAATGCAGCCGTTTCAGTCTTTGTTTGTCAAATAGCAACAGAATAGGCTAATGTGGTGATTAAATCTGTTGGGATTAAGGTGTGGATGTTACTTGATGTGTGCTATTAACTTGAATGTAGCAACAGTCCTGATGACAGTGAATTCACAGATTGCAACAAATTACCAAGGGAAGAGCAACACGTTGCATCAATACCTGATTCACATCGGGAAGTCTGGACATTCCTGGTTAACCTGCTGTCTGGTTAAGTTAGAATCTATCCATCTACTTGATCCAGTGGATTTTAAGGCGGATCAAGGTTTTTATCACAATTAATTCCCCTAAGTGGAGGGATCGCGGATACAAGTGGCTGATATGAGCTTCCTGCACAATGTGGCTGGGCTCTCACTCAGAGATCGGGTGAGGAGCTCTGCCATCCGGGAGGAGCGCGGTGTAGAGCCGCTCCTCATGAGAAGCCAGACCGGGTGGTTCGGGCATCTGGTCAGGATGCCCCCCGAGCGCCTTGCTGGTGAGGTATTTTGGGCACGTCCCACCGGGAGGAGATCAAGAGGCCGGCCCCAGACCCCCTCGAGAGACAATGTCTCACAGCTGGCCGGGGAACGACTCGGGATCCTTCTGGGTGACCTGGAGGATCTAGCTGGGGTGACAGAAACCTGGGCTTCCCGTCTGAGGCTGTTGCCCCCGCGACCTGGCTCCGGATAAGCAGAACACGACAGAAGGGAACGAATTCCACTGCTATTCAAGTGGTGTTTTATACCAAAATATAGGTTTGACCAGGTACATTTTCCAAGAATGGTGTTTATGGTGATCACAACTCCTCAAGAACCATTTTTGATGAGACTTGTGCCGACAGTGAACGTGCCTATCCAAGTTTCTTAAATCCGTTTCAAAATGTTTTCAATTGTTTTTCATTGTTTCAATTAAGGTTGTTAGTTTTGATCACATCTCCTACTTCCTCCTTTCACATGGAACATCTTTATTTGTTCCGTCTTGACAACGGGTATTTCTTGAGGCGTGATCAAGAAATAAACAATTTTGTCCCTGTCCAGATATCACAAAATACCAGATAAACCCAAATAAAGAACAAATTTACTGGTGATGAATGAAATATTATACATGGTGAATAGTGATTATTCATTTAATCTAACAGATTTTTTTTTTTTTTTTACCCACCGTGGTACAAGAGTTCTTATAGAAGTATGAGTTCCTTTGAGACAGATGAGTTCCTCAGCTAGTCAGCTTTTACTGTACTTCAAAGATGTTTGTGTGTATTTGTGTTTGAACACCCATACAACCCACAGGGTAACCTTCTCTCTTTGGTTCTTTAAGAACCTACCCCTTCATATCCTTGTATTCAGAGGTTGAGCTGAAAACTGAAAGTACTCCCCAGCCACAATCAGGACTCTTCCACACACAACCTTTCTAAAGAAATGCATCATGATATTCTGCTGCACACTCCTGGCTGCAGTCAATAATACCCCGGCCCCTCAGATTCACTCACCTTCACATTACATTAACTGCCCTTTGAGTTTCTAATAAAAGCCTCGTGTAAAAGGAAATACTCTTTCAATCGAGTCGGTATGGACACCTCAGCAAACATCCCTGCAGATTCCTTTGCTCATTCAACATCCACCTGGTTTCTAAATGCTGGCAAAGCCTGACACTGGGTGATAAAAACATCTGCTATCAATGCATCACTCTTTACATTTGAGTTTTATCATAGCTTTGTATATAGTTAAAAAAGGGAATCTGTAGTTGGTGTGTGTGTGTATTTGCAGCCCATTTGGCAGCCATAGCGATCTGTTTGTGTCACTGCAGTGTTTCCTTACCTGCAGTGCTTTCCTGATCTTGTTACCAGTTCTCCATCTCTTATCTGTCTCTCGTTTGCCAAGCCAGCCGGT
Organism: Neostethus bicornis; assembly: GCA_902685375.1. Taxonomy (NCBI): domain Eukaryota; kingdom Metazoa; phylum Chordata; class Actinopteri; order Atheriniformes; family Phallostethidae; genus Neostethus; species Neostethus bicornis. The sequence continues at coordinate 2,137,573 of CACRXE010000076.1, read as the reverse complement.
GTTGACGAAGCACGAGCTGCAGAGTGTGTGTTTGTGTGTGTGTGTGCTTGTGTCCCGGGCTGTTGACAGAGCTGAGAGATTTAATTGACACCCACAGAGAGAATTACACAAGCTTCCAAATGCTCTTGTTTCCTCGGTTTCGCATATTTATGGAGCGATCTGCATTCAAGTCTATCTATCCGTCCGTCCAGTAAGCAACATACCTACACATGTATTTTTTCTTTCTTTTTTTTCTTTCTTTGGGTTCTCTCTTGTTTAGTGTGAAGATGTGTGATCTGTTGTTTCACACCATGCTGTAATAACAACTCATCCATCTACCTGTTCCTCCTCTGCATTCACACATGACCAATTATTGCAATACTTGTCAAGACCGGAGTGAAGCATTTTTCTCGCAGTAATAACCCCACAGAGAATTTTCCTCAAACCTCAGTAAACGCCCACAGCTCCACAGAGGTTTGTAATGGCTCCTACATTCCAAAGGATAAGCTGCCTGAAAGCTAGAAGGAAGTAGGGAACCTTCTCCAGTCACTTGTTACTGGAACCGCTTTAGTGATTGGTTTGAGGTGGGGTACAGGTTGCTTTTCGATATGCAGGTTTTTACAACGGCAGATGTTGCTGTTGGTCAGAGGAAGTGTGCATTCACAACAAAGTGGTTTTCTCCATCTCCAGAAAGACAATGGTTCATTAAACAGAAAGCAGGAATGCTCATTCATACTGGTGAAATGGTCTATCATACTATCTATCTATCTATCATTTTTTTTTTCATATAAATTCATCCATCCATTTACTGTTCATTTATTGTTTATCCACCCATCCTTCCATCATCTATCAATGTGTCAATGTATCATTGTTCCGTCTATCCATTATCCTGTGGCTCATCTGTCCATAATCCAACGTCAAATACAAAACACAGGGTTTTACAAAACATTTAAGTTAAACATTTATTGAACTAAAAAAGAAGAAGAAAAAAAACTGGTCCATTTCTGTTTCATTCACTGACATGAATATAAATATTTATGCTTTATTTTCATATTTCACATTAATCACACACACAGATACATACACATTTTATGGCACATTAATATTTACAAGCCACAGTATGTTCCCTAGATTACATTCAGTAAAACACGTTACATGTTTAATCCTCCTTTTTATCTCTTCTACTGCTGCTCTATTACCTTTTAAAGCTCCAGGAAGCTGAGGCTTGCATGATCAATTTCCCCTCGTTATCCCCGATATATACAGATAATGTTGCAAAATTAATGAGACAGAACTGAGTTCTGTGGATTAGTCGTTGCAGGAAGACACATGCTTGTGTGCTCATGTAAGTCCAAACTGTAGCAAGAGTTTTTCTTGGGTTTTTTAAAAGACTTTTTGCATTTGCAATAGCTTTTTTTTTTTCAGGAAAAGCATGTTGTTTCTTGAGTCATGTGTATGAGACATTGTTTGTGTGGGCATATTAATTATGCTTCTAAAATGAATAAGAAGAAACACAGACACTTCAACTAGCACGCTGCCCACAACAGATTAAAAATTGGCATTTGATTTCTGCTAGCCCAAGTTGTAGGTACCAGAATTAGAAGAGAATTTGGTCACAAAGACACTATACATTATTAAAACAATTTCAAGTGGAGACTTAATTGCCATTTCAATTTACAATGTCTTGATTTTTTTTTTTTTTTATGAAATTGCCCCTGGGAATATGTGTGTTTGTGGATGCTTGTGTGTGTGTTCCCGCAACGGACTGGTGACCTGTTAGGGATGTACACTTCCTCTCGTCTGAAATCTTGCTGGACAGGCTCCGGCAGCCCGTGTGAACCCATTAGGGATAAGTGGTTCAGAAAACGAAAACTAAACAAATTCTAAGAAGGAACAATTCATCAAGTATTTGAAATGAAAAAGTTCTGCATCAGTTTGGTGGCTTGAAGGCTTGAATTTGTTTCAAGAGTTGAAAGAAGGCTTGAATCTTCATTCCCTGATTTGTTACCAAATGGCGATAATGTGGGAAAATCTGGCTTCTGTTTAATCAAACGAAATAGAAACAACAACCGAGAAAGATAAAAAAAATCATCCTCTCACATTCACCATGAAATCAATGAACCAATTTTTTTGCTCGCATTAACTTTTATCAAGTGAACAGTTAAAAACAGTCCACACAATGTGTTTTATTGTTATTTCATGCAGGTCTACTGGAAGATTTTTGTTTTTTAATCAGGTTACGACATCGTATTCTTTAAATACTTGTTTCTTGTTAGTTTAGTTTTATTTAGAATGCATTTGTGTTGAAATACAGTAGTGTATCTTTGTTATTTGAATTTTTTGTTCAATTTTTTGCTATACAAATAAAATTGAAATGAAATACCTATCATTGCCTTATAGGATGCAACTGGTTAGGCTGTTTCCTCCATTTCGGACAGTGGCATAGTGTGTGTCCACACACAACCTTGATCCCATCTACATAACTATAGTGTTCAGCAAGATAAGACTGCTGAAAGAAATAAATCTTTTGCTTCAGGCGAATCTTTATTTTCTGCTGCAGCCTCTCACTGCCTCTTTACGAGGTCTTTGGCCTCCACGGCCCTCGGAATCTAAATTTAAAACCCTTGAAGTGAGCCAGAGAAGTTTAGATTTTACTACACTCATGTGTAGGTCCACCAACACTAAGCTTGAGGGGTCACCAACACATCCTCCACTGTTTCAATAACCTGAAATGCAACATGGTTGGTTTATGGTTTTATTTCAGTCACCAACGACCTCATTTGTGCATATGCAAAAATGTATGCGTATGCCAACTTTGACACAAATTAAGCAATCTAAAAGGTGGCAGAGTAAAAGGACTATGATGTAACTCATGAAAATTTGGTGCATATTTTATTTCTTTTGTTTTCTTTTTGCATCCCTGCTTTAAGTTCAGACCATTTGTTTTTATTTCACAGACAGATTGGTGTGTGCCGCTCACAGAGTTGAAGGCCATGGTGATTACCTCCCGCTCCTCTGTCTTTCGCTTGATGGAGATGCCACTACGGCTTCACAATGGTCACATCTTGCTCAAGCAGCACCAGCAAGCGGCACTGGCTAATTTGATGACAACCACAAATGTTTCACGTCATTGGTATAACCTATATTTGGAGGTGTAGTAGAGTGGCCTGCAGGGATGGAGTCAAATTGGCTTGCACTTGAGATGTGTTGCAGGACTGATTTAAAGGTACCGAGATTTTATAAATCCTGAGTTTAAGTCATGTAAGTGGAGTACATAAACTGAGCAAAAAGGCTTTCTCAGCTCAAGATCTACTGTATGCGAGTCTCTATAAATGAGGTCCCAGATGAGTATTTGAGATAGAATTTATCTGAAACTCAGTCATTGCTGCTTCACCTTGTTGGATTAGTTTTAGCAATGCTAAACATGATATACGAAACACAAATTTCAATAGTTTTCCAGAAAGACTAAAGGTGGTTGGTGATATTATTAGCAGGTAAAAATCAGATCATAAATGTGATACCAGTGAAGAGACTGATATTGTGTAAGACACAATACATTTTTTAGTCTTCACTTTCTGGTTCATCTTGCATATCCATTTTTGCCCAAACTCATAGAATGTTTTGCTACCTTGTGTTCACTATTAAAGAGATTACCAAGATCATTCTCTAAAATCTGCCTCAGTTCTGTCACCAATCAAGCTTTGCAAAGCCTGGATTATTTTCCAAATGATTCAATGTATTGCCCAGGATTTGTGGGCTATTTTAGGTCATAATTGGCTCTTACGTATCCATGGCAGCAACACTCACTTTTCAAGAATCTTTTCTCTCAAAGGGGGCAGACTGTGACCTAAACTCAGACTTACAATGAAACACCCAGTTAAGGTTGTTTTTATTTTGAAAGTCGCTCAATGATTTGGTAAAAATCCCATAAATTACGGGGCATAAAAAATGTAAAAAAATAACTCTGATGAATTTGAATGAAAATACTAATTTTTCATTTAATTTTTAAAAATTGTTAAGATGTTTATAAAAGTTTTTTAAATTTATTTCAGTGGAAGAAAGGCCGCAGACCACAGCTTTGGGTGTCTGAAAAACTCAACCCATCCAGATTACGGGTGTCAAACTCTGGTCCCGCAGGGCCGATGTCTGTATGTTTTTCATTCTGTTCCCAGTTCAACACAACTGAAGCCCACAAAATGACATTAACAGTTGATAAAATTTGCCATTGTGACTCAATAATCTGATTCAGGACCCTCAGGACACCAGCCCTCCAGTGTTGGAGTTTGACACCTGTGATCTAGATTATCTTCTCTGAAACAACAAATTGTCTTGCAATGCAAACACGTGTCTTTATGTAAACATGTTAACCTCTAAATCCTGCTTTAGGCAGGCTCTTATGTCCATAAGTCACCTTGTTCTTATGAAAGATAACAAAACAGGGACAGTTTATGTCAGAATTAACAAGACAGAAACACAAGAGAATGCATCCGTTTATTCATCTTCTGAACCGCTTATTCCCCGATGGGGTCACGGGGTGTGCCAGAGCCGATCTTGGGTGATTCAAGGCGAGAGGCAGTGTACACCCCGAACAGGTCACCAGTCTGTTCATACACACAACCACCCACACACACACTCATTCATGATGACTGTAAATGCCTCTTTAAGATAAGCAAAGATAAGATCAGAAAAGTTGGACTTAATGACCCCCGGAGAGAAATTGATTTTCCACAGCAATTCAGTTAAGAACAAAATCCAAATGAAAAAAATTAGAGAAATAACAAACAGTAAAAGTCTTTTTCTGTTTGGACAATTGTATTTAACAATCTCACTGCTGATGTTATAAAAGGTACCACTGTAACGTACTTCAACCTCTTCATTCTCATACAGAGGGTGGGAGGTGTTCTTACAGACCTAATACAGTTTAATCAGCATCCTTCTCTGACACACAGAGTAACTTCTTAGGCAGGAAACATGTGGAAAGTGGTCAAATAAATGCCAGTCAGGCTATCGGAGTTCAATCAAACAGATTATTGTTTCAGAGGCACGACAGTCACAAAAGCACCTGAGCTCAGCAAACGGATTCAACCCCCTTCTTGCCTCCTTTCTCATCCCTCCATCATTTTCCCTTTGACCTCTGCTCGCTGCAGTCTCCATTTAACCTTCTTACTCTTATTCTTCACCTCTTTGTGGTCTCTCCTTCAGCTCCCAACATTTCCTCTCATCGATGCCTTCATTATTTCCCCTCAGTCTGTCCATTGCGCTGCCCAATCCCATGCACGTACATGCACTGTCCTCCTATTTCCTGTCATCCTGACCTTAGCAGAGAATGCCTATTGATTTATGCATATAGATGGAGTGTGTGTGTGTATGTGTGTCTGTTACATTGTTCACCCTTCTCAATGTCACATGCTCGTTAGCCTCTCAAGTCCCTTTCAGTCAGAAATAGCATGTGTGTTTCAATATGTGTGTGTCTGTGTGATTGCACGTGTGCATGCACGTATGCTGAACCGGCAGTGATTGAGATGGAGAGGGTGGTGCGTGATCGTTCATCTGCATGCACAATCATTCAGACTCTGGAGGAATGTTGGACAGTTTCTCCAACCTATCAGAATTCAGATATCGGTTTGACACAGTGCTGTGATTGGGTGAGAAAAAAAGAGCCTATTCCCTCTGACTACACCCCGTGCTAAATAATGTCACCATTTGTTTGATGACGAACAAGTGAGAGAATGTGAGAAGGAGGGAGAAGAAATGGTGATGAGAGGGATAATTTTAGGGCATAGAAACTAAAAGCACTTACCAGCCTGATTTTGAGAGACTAAGAGCATTGGAATCAAGGAAAAAAGTATGACTTAATTTTATATTATTTAAATTGAACATTATTTTGTTATAAGTAAAGAAGTGATGGTAAGTGAGAAATTATAATAAATAAACCTAAAGATGTGGATTAAACAGGAAAAAAAATGTAAACGATTTAAGCGCACTGTTGATCAGTGCGCAATTCTATGGCACAATCTTTGCAAGACCTGGCAACAGATATCCAAACTTTTTGTTTAGTTAAACTTCTGAGGACTGATTTTGTGGAAAATAATGTTCACTGGATGAAATCCCCATCCAGAAGGCATCACACACACAGAGGACCCCTCTCTGAGCCAGACCACAGAAAAAGTCTCGTTCCCCTATTAGAGTCAGATGGTTAACTTTGCTCCATTACAGACTGTAAGTTTATCAAAGCCAAGCTTGATTTGTGGCCAGATGATGTGATAATGTAACATTTTAATGTTTGATTTTGTTTAAACTGAAATAATAAAGACAATAGGGCAAAAAAAAAGGTGTGAACTGTCATGAGTGTACTTTTAATTTAGTCAGTTTCACATGATTGCTTATGGTATTCAAATAACCACAAATATAAAGTAACACAATTTTCTTTGACAGTATACTTGTGAGTCAGATTTGATCAAAATGAATTGAATACCAATGGTGGTTCTAATTGGGAAGTAAACAAAAACCCACAAACTTAAGGAATGGGAATTAATGTGCTGTCATGTGTTCTAGATTTTGGCTCACGATCATCCGCATCTAATTTTCCTTCCGGTTTTCTCTACAATATGAAACCACTTAAAATCAGCAGAGTTCATTTTAATACCTAAATAAGATTATCAGTCGACATGAATATAGGGGATGATGATTTCTTAGATTTTTTTTGCTTCATTAGAAGAACTGAATCTTCCCTGATTGTAGCAGAAGGAGTTAAGCACCCTTCCGGCCCCTCCGCTTGAGAGCAAGTGTCCCAGATCAGCTGTGAAACAGGCTGGTATCCCTGTTGTTCTCAGGCTGGCGCTGACAATACTCCTATTAAAAATGCATAACGAAAATTGTTGCCATCTAGACCCAATTTTATATGCACATGGCAGCACAAGAAAATTGACCTCTGTTTCACAAAATGAGCCAGTAAAAATAAAGCAAGAGAAAAAGTCTAGTTAACTCATTTCCCCTAAAGGAAAAAATTATGTATTTTTTACATTATTCCTGTTTGGTTCTTGGTTACTAAATGACTGCTTTCTTTTTGCCATGATGTTATTAGTTATATCAATACAACAAACTAAAAATAATTCATATGTAATTAATATTATTTTGCTTGATATTAGAAATTAAATGTATTATTAATAATGACAAAATTTGATATTATTATTCTTATTGTTATCAATGACGAAAAACTGTTTGGGGCAATCCTGGGCTACCTGGGGTGAACCAGTCAGTGATGGTTGGATGGAAGGTCAACAAAGTGAATAGAAATTGTAATTTGTAGAAGTAATTGAGCTTCAGTTGTGAATTGAGAACAAACATGACCAAACTAATGTCAATAATTCTGTTACTACAGTAAAAATTTGATGGTAAGAGGGCATTAAATGCTTCTTGGCCAAAAAAACTTTTGGTTAACGCCACACCATTTTGGTTTTGTCATTTGGGAAATTTCCCAGATATGATGTTGTTCGTAAATTTAATGCGGGCCATGGCTGGCTTTTCAAAGCAGTTCAAGTCAATCACGATGTCCGCCATGGATGGTAGTGATTCGGTCATAGTTCTTTGACCATGGATTATTACAACAAGTGGGGACAGATGCCAGTGTAAATCAACCTAAATGCCCAATTTATTTATTTATTTATTTTTCACTATGTGTATCTTTGTCTCTTGTAATACATGTTTCTATACTTCTCCTTTCTGTTCTCAGTACAGATGCTTCACCTCTCCTAAGTGGAACATTACCAGCTTTCAGGAGGGCTCTCACATCAGCATTCAGCTGTGGTTGCTGAATTTGAAAGCAGGTTACTTTCCTAGTGGTGTGTGTATCAGTATCACACTTGGAAATGAAGCTCAGGACAGAGGGAATGTACAGTAATCCCACTGGCCCACCTATGTCACATATTTCCGCCTCTCTGAAGACCTGCCATTAACTGCATTTCTATTGACCATCAAATTGGATTTGTGAATAGAAATTAGCTAATTGGAAATTCAATAATTAAAGATACCCAAACCCCCTAAAAAAAGCTTGAGGAGGTGGATTTTCATGCCTATCTGGAAGAAGCAGACACAACACAGTACTGTCCCCAGGTGTTGGGATCGTGATTTATTCGAGTGTTTGTCAGTGTTCCATAAAAAGTCTTCAGCAACAACCTAAAACACCTGGTATTTAGAGTCTTAGAAAATAAGTCTGAGAAGGCAGCAAATTTACAGTAAAACAAATTTAGTGGGGCTTGTTTTTATAGCCATAATGCTCTATATTCCTTCACAGCATTTGGCACTTCTCAAAAAGTTTACCAAAGATACAATAAGACATCAAAACACTACAAGTACATAAAAATAGGCAGACAGGTCAAAGAATACTAAAGAAAAAAAGAAGAAATTAAGAAAAGATTAAAAAAGATAATACTGATGGTGCAAACTGTCACGATCCGCCTCATTTTGGAACACTGCCACGCTCCTATCCTGCCCTCTCCCCTAATTTTACAATCCTGGTCCCAATCCCCGGGAGTGTTTTGTTACCTCCTGGAATATCTAAGGCCTGGTGTCCCTCACTTCCTGGCTGGATCATTCCCTTGCTGCTTCTCCTGCTGCACTGGCCTGCAGTGATGCTATCCTGGTCCCTCACCCTACTCTTGTTGTACCCTGCCATCCTGCTGAGCTCATACCTCTGGCCCTTCGTCCTGCTGAGCTCATATGTCTGGCTCCTGGTGCATCCTGCCGTCTTGTCGAGTTCTTACTTATGGTTCCTCGTCCAGCCGAGCTCATACTTCTGGTTCCTCGTCCAGCCGAAAACCTACCGTCTAGTCCCTCGTCAAGCCGAGCTTTAATCGTCTGATCCCTCGTCCTACTGAGCTCTGTCTAGTTCTGCACTTCTGAAATAAACGTGTTAAAACTGGCAATGCATCTGGGTCCCACTTCACCACCATCTTGAGACAAACTTTATTTTTCTGAGAGGAAAGAAGGATAAGCTCTCTCAATTTTTTTGTCTCTCTAAATGTGAGCCAAATCTGATGTTCATGTTCCATTTGCTGTTTCACACTTTTCTTTTGGGATGGAGATTAGAAACCTTTTCCAAGTTATATTTTCATACTTTGTTCTCAGAAGGAAAATCAAATGAATGCAGAGAAGAAAACCCACTGACTCCTGTAGGAGTAGAAAATCTGGAGGTTAGATCTTCTTGCAATGTCCTTTCTTTGGAATGCAAACTGACTCACTTTATTATCGCTTCCTGCTTCATAACTGTTCAACACCTTTATATAATCAGCTGATCACCTTGTCCTTTTACGAAACCGGCTACTTTGGTAAATAAATAATAAAAAAAAAAATGATAAAAGCCTTTTAAAAACATGCCTTTGCAAATTGCTACACAACAGTTTTTCATTACGGTTCATTAGAATCCTTAACATTGATCTATTCATTCTGCTTTCATTGGTCCAGAAGATATGTCTCTGACCCTCTATGTCCTGTAAATCAAATAAATAATCAACAGTTTTCATATTAATCCACCCAGACTAAAACAAGTGACCCTAGCATACCAACAACATGCCAACAAATATCTCACACGCCTGTTCTAGATCTGGATTATTATAGTTTACATTGACAGTCTACAGTATCTTCTTCTTCTTTGGAACCACCAGGAAAGAGGCCTAGCGGAAGACCAAAGAGGAGGTACATGGATACAGTGAAGGAAGACATGAAGATAGTTGGTGTGACCGAAAAGGATGCAGCAGATAGGGTTAGATGGTAGAAACTGACTTGCTGTCCCCTGAAGTATAGATAGTTTAATTTGCCTATGTGGGTTGTTGTTTGTTGCGTAAAATAATATATAATGCAGAAAATTTTATCTGAAAATGGGTATATTGTGAAGCAAAATTTGGCAGCGTTGCTACTTGGAAGTATTCTTGGTCGAAGAACGAAAGCTACCAAGTTGTTTGTTTTTCTTTAAAGTTTTGCTTACGATTTGAAAATTAAATTACAACATATTTTTGGTAGTCTGAGTTAATTTGGCAATTGTAAACATTGATTTATTTTATTTTTTAGTCAGTGATGAACTGCTTGAACTTTAAAAGAAAAAAACCTCAACACTGAATTGATGCTGTATGGTCATAAAAATACAAAATACTCTTTTAGGCATTGGCTACAACTATCTAAATGTTTTGTCGTTATGGGACAAAAAGTGACCTATTGTTTAACATTATGTCTGAGTTTAAATAACAAAAAAGTGCTCAATTCAAATCCAGTTCTTAAATTTCTCTCTTATAATTATATTTAAAAGCAGGAAAAGTTGACAAATCTGTTAAACGTGTATTTCATTCAAGAAGCATCAGCAGGGAGCAAATAGGATTGTCATGCTCCAAATGTGCTGCCACGTGAGACCTGAAGAGAAAATGTGCCAACTAAGAATTAAACATAATGGGTTTCATGACTTTGTTTAATTACTGTCAGCATTTGAAATAAATACATTGTTCTCAAATCATGATTCTCTCTGCTGGATGCCTGCTTTTAAAAGCAATGAGCAAAGCTAATCTGTTAAATACTTAGAATAGCATTTTATTCCTTGTTCCATTTTTAGTCATGGCTTACTCCAAGGACATTTGAAAATTACCAACAGCTCTAAACTTTGATGGAAAAAGGAAGCGTGTTTCCTCTGATCTCATTTTTAATCATTTGGAAATCAAGGTTTTGGACAGTTTTTTTTTTGTTTTTCCATCTGAAAGCCTGTTCAACATGCATTTGTCTGATTCTATTCTTCAAAACAGAACATCTTCTGCACAACAGAAGCCTGCAGGAAGCTTGTATGGAATTCACAAAATTGGGCTGTGTCTCCCTAAAAAAGTAACCTAGAAAGAAAATGGATGAAACACCAAGAACTCGATGACAACAATAGTCCAAACTCAAAGATCGCTAACCAGTGTAGATCAATTTTAAGAACACCCAATTCTTTGGAGGGTGGCATGGTGGTGCAGTGGTTAGCACAGTGGCCTCACAGCAAGATAGTTGGGGTTCAAGTCCCTGGTGGGAAGAAGCTTGGAACACTGGCCTTTCTGTGTGGAGTTTATACCCACCACAATGCATTTATTGGTATGTTTCAATGCGGTCATGCTTTAAAACTCGGTGCGGCATTTAGCATATGGCTATGCTAGCATATGCGCCAATTACCATGTGCTAGTTGCAGGAAAAGCACCCATAACTGAAACTGTGCCTTATATTCCAGTGTGTGCATGAGTACTGTAATTATCTTTTTATTCTTATATGATTAGATCTGTGTATAAAGTGCAAGATTAATTTAGAAGAGATTGTGACAAAAACTGTGAAATAAATGGTTCCTGTATTTTTTAAGTGAAATCTTTGCTCCACAGTGATTCATTTAACATTGATGACATAAGTACTTTTTAAAACGTCCCCAAAGCAGGTTTAGCTTTTGGTGCAAATGCTTGTCAGGCTGTAATTAAAATGGATGTTGCCTTCATGGTGTCTCTGTTGTGTTTTCAGTGTGAGTACTGGAATACAATTCGTTGGCTTGGATAGAAAGAAAAAAAAAGATAAATAAGATATACGTATGTAGTGACAGGACATGAGAGGGAAGAAGGAAGGAGAGAAAAGATGAAAAAAATGTCTGAAGTGAAAAATGCAAATGCTTTTGGCAAGTCATTGTAGTTTAAACATCTTAGCTCCTGTCACCCCACCCACACACACTTTCTAGTTTCCCCTCGTTAGACTACATGACAGACTCTTCCTGTCACTTTCTTTTAATTCATAGATGTCCTGCTCGAGAAGATCTTCCTTTTATATCACATTCAATCAACACATGTATAGTTTACTCTCCAAATGTCTTTGTGTTTGGACATTATATTTCAATGTGTGAATCACACGTAATTATTCACAAATAAAAATGATGATTACAAATTGCATACAATGTGTATATCTTTTGAAAATATATCGTAAGTAACTTTAACAAAAGGTGGCATGGTTGCGCAATGGCCTCACAGCAAGAACGTTGGAGTTCAAATCCTTGGTGGGGATGAGGTTTGAAACACTGGCTATTCTGTATGGAGTTTGCATGTTCTCCACATGTATGCATGGGTTCTCCCAGGTACTCTGGTTTCCTCCCACCCTTCAAAAATTAAGCATGTTTGGTTGATTGTCCCTTTGAATGTGTCAGACTTGCGAACTATTCCGGGAAAGGCTTCGGGTAAGCGGTTCAGAAGACGAAATGAAACTTTAAAAAAAAACCCATCAATGCAAGTCTATATAAACAAGACCCAACGTGATTTGATCCAGATTTATTATTCTGATTTATTGGTTTCTAAATGTGCTAAAATTCCAAGTGAAACTTAAACAACATACTTGCGTAATAATCTAGTTTTGTGAAGCAGAATTTCTGTATCTTCAGTTTAGCTGGATTGTTTTTACTTCTGGAATGGCAGAAATGAGAGGTCACAAATGAGTCCTTCTTAAATCTGTAGCGTCCTTGCCCTACAGACAGCGTGCAGCAGCTGTAATCCGACAGCTTACTGAAACTGATGCCCGTCGGCCGGAAAAAAAAAAAACCACTTCCATCCTTTTGGCTTTAAACCTCCGATTTCCCACCTTCTTTTTTTTTTTTTTAATGCCAAATTTTTCTTTACGTTCCATTTCAGCCTTTAACAGTACAAGTCTTCTCTAAAACCTGTCATACCACGTAAGCACCACAAAGTTCAAGGAAAAACAGAAACATCCAGAGAAACTCAAATTAGTGATTAAATCAAGTTTGAATCACCACTACAAGGTGACTTCAAAGTTTCTCGTATTTTGATGGTTTAGTGATATTTTATTTTGGTTCACCAAGCTTAATGTCGAGACAACTTTAACAATAATTATTTCAGAAACAGTAGCAAGTATCAAAGTAGTGGCTATCAGATTTTTACACAATTGTTTGCTCTTTCATTTTCCCTCTTTTACATTAGTTAGATTACTTTTTTTTTTTTTTTTTTAAAGAAAACATGAAATCCAATGTGAAATCCAAAGGTACTTAGGAGCAGAGTCAAAGAAAGTGAAATTAAATTATTTAAATGAACCAGGGGAAAAGAACAAAAAAGCCTTCTAGCATGTCGGTATTCTATTAGCAGACTCTCTTGAGGAACTATGTCCATCCCCCAACAGACCTTTTAGTGATTCTTGCTGATAATCATGCTAAGTACGAGTTGTGTCTTTCTGCATTTTCCAACAGATTTGGATTGGAGTGACTCAGTAACGGTGATTAAGGCTCGGCCTTAAGCTTCCTATTGCCATACGCCTGGTCCGCGTCATACACTTTGCAAGGACACGATGACATGATGAAAAAAAAAAAAAAAACTTGTAGACATAGAAAAGTAACATCACTGAAACACAAGTGGGTCAGTTCTTTTCTTTCATGGCAAGAAACCAGCTCAATTCAGCACATTTAATATTCATGTGTTCTTTGTTTGGGGCCATTCCTAGGTTAACTAGTACTTTATATACTGATGCCAACCAAACTTTCAGACTGATGACTCCTTCAAAGCTTCAACCAACTCATCGGACCATTTGCAGTGCTAATGGATGAGCTTTCTGGTGCTTTAGAAGAACTCATTTAATGATGTCTTTGTGGGGATAATAGGAATATGTACAAAATGAGTCATTGCGGGCTAAAGCTGTATTTATAGGAGTGTGAATGATGACTTAAGTGGGAAATGTCAATGCCCCGTGGTCAAACCTCAACAGACAACATCATTCATTTGTCAAGCTGAGTCACAACCCGAGTCGCTGCGCCCACGCAAAGCAAACCAAAAAAATATACATATGTATTGCTTTATTTCCTCTTTCATTCTCTTCTGTTAGAGAAAATAATTCATTTGTATGACTTAAATTTAAATAAAAAAATGGATTAAGTAAATAAAATCGTCTTAAAAATTCACTTCTCACACTCTCTCTATGTGGACATTCTCTATCAATTGCAGTGAACAACCTCCCAGTCCTCCCACTGTTCAATATATGTTCCATACATGTGTCATTTACTCTCTCCGCAATCTAACTGATTCTGCCTCCTGCTGCAAATATCATTAGCGAGGATACGTTTAGTCATTCCAAAGAACGTTAGCTCTCCATCCATGTTTGATTGTCTACTTTTTGTTTCACTAGTTACGTAGATATTGAAGGGTTTTCGTCTCCCCATCAAGAGGAGCATGGAGGACTAATTAAATATTTATAGATTACCATCTACTCAAGTGGTTTTTGCATCAAGGAGAAGGAACATGTGCTGTTTGTGACAATTATCTAACCACAGAGGCAGGAAGTTTTTCTTTATTATTTTGACACAATTGTGGGTGTTTCTAGATTCAATGGTAGGCATCAAACATTCCTCTTTGAAAAAGCTTATTACCGGGCCAGCTAGAAACAGACAGTCTAAACTGAAATAGTTTTTAATTGGCTGCTAGGTACTAGAAACTGAGTCTTTGGGGTTCTGTTCTCTAAATCTATCTAACTCTGCTGTTGCCTGCCAGACTGACGCAGCCTTTGTGCTTGATGTATTCACATCACCATTGGTTTGTCCATGACTTACCTACCTTGTGTTGTGGTCCCCACCCCATTCTATTCACAGTTTTATAGCATCCTTTGAAGTAGAATTTGACACCTCCACTTGTGACAGTGCAATTCACGAGTTGCCTTCCTCTCCTTCCCTTCCTTTTATACGTTTTGTGGGAGTGAGTTCTGTTTCAGATTCCCGACAGATCATCAGTTTTCTTGTTCTGGGTCTTGCCAAACTGAGGGGGCCTGTGTGCTTGATCTACCCCTGATTTCTATCAAGATGAAGCCCATCTACCATTTGCAAATTAATATCTATAGAACTGGTAAATATTTAATTAACAGTCTTAGATACAATGCTGTTTGTCCCGGGGGGGGGGGGGGGGGGGGGGGCGAACAGGACCTCCTGGGACATATCGAATTGTATACTAAATAAAGTTGGTATTATTAAAAGGCTGTGGTTGAGTGTCAAATTTATGGTGTCTCATGGGCCAGCATATTTTATCTGATAAAATATCAGAAATTGTGACCAGAAACACAATTTCAAAATAACCTTTCAAGAAATAATTATTAGCGTTGTTTATTTTCACTGGGCTGCTTAATGCCTCAGCTCACAGACATGGCTTGGGCACTTAGCACGAGGGATCCCTATCAGATAAACAATTGTTTAGTACTGCAAGATTAGGCTTCAGATAAAGCAATTTTTGTAAGTCCAGCTAGCTGAAACTGAGAATAATACTGTATGCTATTCATTGTTTTTAGTTGGAATCAGATAATCCTGTCTATAGAGAATGACAATGTGTATGTTTTGTTGTTTTTTTTTTTTTATGTTGATTTTGACATAAGAAATCCAATCATAGTATCAGACAGCACAAGTGGACTAGATCTAAGAATGTTGCCAGAAAAAAAACCAAACCTTGATACTACATCCTGGTTCTTTGTTACGTAAGTGTTGTCTTTTATACACTATGAATAGAGGCTGAATTAAGCAACCTGGTGTTTTTTCTAAGTATTGTATTATTACTACAATATAAAATATTACTATATTCTAATTATTTTATTACTATTTAAAAGCTCATGTCACCAAAAGAAATATATACACACGTTTTGTTTTAAAATCCTTGGGTTGTCTTTAAAAGTTTGGAGCTGGATGAAACCATTCAGTGAAATGGACACATCCTGAGTGGCTTGTGTTTGACAACCTGCTCTAGATTTATAGAGTTATGTTCATTTTGTGTTATAGTTGAGGCAAAGCAGGACACCTTTGGTGTGTAGCAGGAATAAGCATGTCAAAGTTTACAGAATCTCTAAGTTCCGTTCCGTCGTCCTCCGGTTATCCACGGCCGGGTCGCGGGGACAACAGCCTCACGCAAGAAGCCCAGGCTTCTCTCACCCCAGTTGCATCCTCCAGCTCACCTGGAAGGATCCCAAGTCGTTCCCCAGCCAGCTGTGAGACAGTCTTTCCAGCGGGTCTATGATTTGCCTCTTGGTCTTGTCCCGGTGGAATGTGCCCGAAACACCTCACCATCAAGGCGCTCGGGGGGCATCCTAACCAGATGCCTGAACCACCCCAGGTTTAAGACGAGGTCTTAGTCTAAGTCTTAAACCAACACCAAACCATGAAACGTATTGTTATCTACTATGATAAGACCATTCCTTTTCTGAGCAAATTATTGATATTTGTATTGTGGTGCAGGATTTAGAGGGATTTTCAGAGACTATCAAAGCTGAGAAATGTCATGCTGTGTTCCTCTGATGATCTGGCCACTATTCTTTCACAAGAGTAGTGACAATATTTTTATTTGTATGATGAAATGTAAAGTTTTTATGTTCAAACTAACAAATCATTCTTTGTTTCACAATCACTGTGTGGATAAGCACTTCTTGCCAGTTCTGGTCAAACTCCACATCAAAGTACTGAGATATATGGAGAGATGAACTTAGAGGTTTCCTGTAGAGACACTGTCATCATAACACAGTATGCCTTCAACCTCTCACCGCAGCACACTGAGAGGGAAGAAGCTCTGAGGCATTAGGGTAGAGTTTGAACATATCTCCCACCCCATGGGGTTACTTTCACCACTCAGGCAGAAGTTGGTGGTCATATGTGTCCTGCTGTACAGCTGCTGAAAAGAGCAACAAGAGGAAAAAAAAAACATGACAGAAATGGGAGAAATTCCTTATGGGAGACAACGATTTCTGGCTTGGACCAAGAAACCAGTATTGTAATTTTTTAGATAAAAATTCTTGACTCTTACAAGCAAACTTATGATCTCCTGATCTTGAATATTGAACTACCGGACCACATGTTGTTCTTCACATTACACACCTTATTTTGTCTGAGTAGGCCTTTACAGATAATTCTAGAATACCATTAAAACACTCTTTTATCACCTCAACAACATTTGATCATTAAATAATTTCAAAATCTCACTCTATTTTTTGTACTCCTAATGATTTCCGGACATCAGTGGTGATAAAATGATGACAGTATGTTGCATGGTATCTTTCTGTTTCTTAGACAAAAACTCCAATTAGAGTCTTGCCAATATGATGTCACCACAGCTTCTTCCACTCCACTTCTACAACTAATTTTATTTGCAAACATGAACCCGTGGAGCAGTATGGTTTGTTTTCTCCATCAGGTCAGCTAAATGTGACACCTGCATCTCAGAGTGAATCTGAAATAGGATTGTCCATGTTGTTTTTCCACTCTTTTATTCTTTCTCCTTTCACCTCTTCCCATTTGGCTGTGCCACCGTGAGCTAATTTCCTCCATCTGACCTTTTCATTTTTTCAGCATCTTCTTCTCTCACACCAACTATCATCATGCTGTCTTCATTCATATCAACTATCTTCAAATTGAACGTGTGATTAGCTCACCCCTCGCCTGGGTGGAGGAGGTGGCGAGAGACAGAATGAAAGCAAAATTGTTATCAATAATGCTAAATCCCTCCCATGCCCTTCATAAATCTGTGGACCATCTGAAGACTGCTTCAGAAACAAACTTCTGCAACCCCACTGCTCAAAGGAACGGTACAGAAAATTATTTCTGCCATCCTCCATTAAACTATTTAACCTTTCACTTTCAAGCATTTTCACTTTCACTCACAACAATTAAAAAAAAATCATATTGTATGATTGGATGATTTTTTATGATGGCTTGTATGATTGTGGCACTGCAGCACTCAAATTTTCCTTTGGTGATAAATAAAGCATTTTTAATTTCAATGTCCTTCTTCACTATATCGAATCTTACCCCTGAGTATTGCTTTCAATAGTCCACCGATAAGAACAAGAATATGTCTCACAGTACTCATGCATTGTATCTACTTCTGTTGTTTTGGTTTGTCTCCAGGTACGACTACTGGTCCAAGATGGCGGCCACATTTCTCTTGCCACAGCAACCAGGGTGGGGTTTAACGCTTTATTTCTGTGTTCAAGACCCACGCCAGACATTGTTTCACCTTATATAGCATTTATGATTTCGTCTGAAAATTTATGACATAACAACAGAGCAAAAAGTAACAGAGCAACCTGAACCAAAACTAGACCTTTAACCCCAACTGAGCAGAAACAGAGAGGTGCCAAAGATTATATGGCTATGAATGAAATTAAGATTTTCTGAGTAACTGCAGACTTCAAATATTGCCTAACGTTGTATTCAGAAGGTTATGGAAGTGTCTTATTCCTCTGCAAAACAAATCACTGCTATTGGATGGAAAGTCAGCGATGGAGTGTTTAGATTTACCTTCTCTTCAGCGTCTTTGAGATGCTGGCAAAAAGTGCTAAATAGGGCAACCCTTCATGACCCAAAAATTTCCGTTTCCTCTCTACAGCTCTGTTTCCTTTCATCTCTCTCTCCCTGTTTCTTTCAATCTCAAATGGGAACATTGTTTGTGGCCTATCTTCCTCCCAACTAGTTCCTGTGGGCATTACAAACACACATGTCATCTGATGCTCTGGGCGTACGGCAGGCTGGCACCAACTTTCAAACTGGCTTAGCGTGGCTTACCACAGCTTAGAAAGGCAGATTGGTTACAGAGTGTCCCTGAACTACAGCGGCACTCATCCAGTCCCCCGTGACGCCACCGTTCCACTCTACAGCTGATGACGTGAAAAACACAAGCACACATTAATTCTCCCATACGGGTTTAATGCCACAGATTTTCAGTGCTTGGCATTTTCATCTGTGGGACAGAATCAGAGTAAATCTAGGTACCATCCCCATGGGATCTAGACTCATCAAAACGCAGCCCTGTTCTTTTCTCTCGGGGATCCACAAGCGAGCGGCCCGTGACCTATTTAGCCCTGGCTCATTGTGCCCTGGCTGGTTTACAGGCGCTCTATCCAGCATTTATGTTGGGTTGGCAAAGCTGATGATGGTCCAGGCACATTTTCTGCAAAGCCAGATTTGGCTGGAGCTCTTGAGGGCCTCCCTCATGAGGCTGGATTTCTGCAACCTTTCACAGCCTACAATCCATACCAGCAGAGCTGGATGGTTGCTGGCTGCTGCGTGAGCAGGAGAAACCTCTCACTCATACATGTTGGATGCCAAATTTTGTTTCAGGTGTGATTTATGCTGTTTGGACAATTAAACAGCAAAAAGCTGATTATGCTATGGGTGTTGGGATGTGTCAGACTGTTTGGCCTTAATCTGTCCCCCAAAGATCAGCCTGTTGGTTTCAGAGAATTAACCATTTGCATTTTATGATGCTAGCTAGATAGAGTTCCAGACAAAATGATGAAACTATATGGGAAGACAAAGAGGAGTGAAGAAATATTTTACATGTCACTCTTGATTTCTGTCACATTTGACCAACCACCTCAACAACGCCCACCCAGTCGGTAAATCTCTGGGCTAAATCTTTGACTTGTTTTTGACAGAGGAGTGACAACCAGTGACATCTGAGCCTATTACTGACATGAAATTGGGGGAAGACAAAAAATAGCATTTTGTAGCTCCAAGTTACAGATCAAATCTGTAAAGTATCCATTGTCTCCATCATCAGAATTATGAAAACTGATTAGATTCAATATTTCTCTGTCTTTCCATATCATGTCGAGATTATGTCACACTTTCCTTCATCACGTGTCCAGCCAGTAAAATTATGTCACGATAAAATATTATTAACCAATGTCTATGAACTCGATTTAATTTTCGTTGGTTTGTGGGGCAGCTGCATTCTATTCATGTGCAAAACTTTCCATAAAAATACTATTTTAGGCATTTATTTATCACTATGTACAAAGAAACCATTAAATGTCATTAGAAAACCTTTTATTTAAAATTCTTAATGTATTAATATTAAATACACAAATGTAAAAAGAAATACTCAAATAGATGTAGATACAAACATTAAAAACTTACAATTTTAGCTGATGTTTTTGCAACATTAGAAATGTTACAATTCTATTTGATTAATTTTTTTTCCAGAGTTGAATTGATCTGCTTTGTAAGTTCTGTTCTGTTCCGTCATCTTCAACTTATTCGGGCTGGGTCGTAGGGGTAACAGCCTCTCCCTGGCTACATTCTCCAGCTCTCCAGGGAGCATCTCAAGGTTTTCCCTAGTCTGCATCTGGGGTACTGGGTCCTTTGGGCCTCCTCCCGGCCGGATTTACTCGAAACACGTTTGGGAGGTATCCTAACCAGATGCCCGAACCACCCCATCTGGCTTTTCTCGACTCGGAGGAGCAATAGCTGTACTCCGATCTCCCCCCGAATGACAGAGCTCCTCACTTTATGTCTAGAGAGATTAGTCACCCATTAGACAACCTGTTGAGGAAGCTCCTTTCGGCCTCTTGTATCCAGAATCTCATAACATAACAAACAAGGTCTAGATAACCAAACTTTACAGTGCAAAAATAGGTCTATACTCAATATAACATGCTTCAGTAATAACATGTTCCATTTCAGTTGTCTAAATCCGCAACTTAAAAAAAAAGTTCCGATAAGTAAGTAAATAATATGGATTTAAAGTTGTGGTTTACTAGAAGTAAGGTTCTAACACACACTCTAATCTGTGGGCCAGTCAACTTTAAAGGGCTTCAAGGAATGACTGTCCATCACTTTATCAGATTGTCTTTTGTTGACAGAACTCAAGTGCCTGTTAAAAAGTATTGCCTAGCCCAGCTGTTTCTAGCTTTCTGAGCTCATCAACAAAGCCGAGTAGAAGTAAGAGCTGGCACAGAGCCACACTGTGAATGTATAATAATGACGAGTGAAAAGCCTGTGACTCTGATTTCTTCCATTTTCTCATTTAAATAAAAAGTTTACATAGATCCCAATGTGCTGAGTAAGTTCTGTAATCCTCAGTCCCATTACAAAGCCAGTTAAAATGTTGAAGCGGAGGAAAAAAATCAATGAGCGAAACAAGAGCTTAGCCCCTTCATGGCTTATTTTTTTTAGAAAGCCCACAACAGTGTTAGAACTGCGGCCTTATTGAAAGAAAAAGACTTCTTCCTGCCTGGCTAAGTGGGTAAGCGGCTGATTTGAATCCAAGAAATCCGGAGATTTGAGTAACATGTTGACAACACTTTAAATGAGATGCAGCTTTTCAAATTTTTTCCTTGCCATAAAACGCTCAGTGACCACTCGACCTTTTCTCTAGATCTGCATAGAGAATGCAAAAAAACATACAGTTCTATCCAAAAGATAAATGCAGATAGTATACAAAATCTACCTCCATATCTTATGTAGCAAAGGTATTTTTAATTCAACATGGCCACCCTCCATATCTTGACCAGACCATGTCTTTTTATAATGATTCAGATTTATGAAATATTTGAC
Source organism: Neostethus bicornis (assembly GCA_902685375.1). Taxonomy (NCBI): domain Eukaryota; kingdom Metazoa; phylum Chordata; class Actinopteri; order Atheriniformes; family Phallostethidae; genus Neostethus; species Neostethus bicornis. Next base: position 2,116,257 of record CACRXE010000076.1, on the reverse strand, counting down.
ATTGGCATGCCAAATTATCCTGGCAATCCAAATGATCTGTAAATCCAGAGCATTCCACAGTTTCACTCAACATACAGACACGCAAATACTTTTCGAGCTATGGTAGAATAAAATTCCCATGACCTCTTGCATAGGGGGAGACGGTGGCTCAGTGGTTGAGCGTACGCCTGCAGACCAAAAGTTCGTGGGTACGATTCCCACTGAGTTCCTGTCTAAGGTTCTTGGGGAAGACACCTAGCCCCCGTTTCTCCCACCATTGGTGCCGTCATGGCAGCCTGCTGCAGTGTAGTAGTACAGCACACGAATTTCCCCAGTGAGGGATGAATAGAGTGAGTAAAAATGAAAACATATTATTGTTGTGACAGTCTGTGGAGATAGATTGTGTCTTTTTTGGACAAGATTTTTAGTATTTGTTTGCTAGTTGGTAAGAAAAAAGAAATGAATGAAAATTCCTCATCATTGTTTCACCATGATGGATGTGCGCTTGGACTGGGATTTTAGGAGACAGCTCTGGACAAAAATTGACAAAAAACTCATTGGAACTGTTGACTAAATTTTTTATGCTGTTTTTATCGTACCTATATGTTGGATACACAGATTTTGGATATTTACAAAAATCCTTGCACGATTATTGTAAATGGAATATTATAGGACTGTATGTTCAAGGTTTATTTTGATATTGTTTTTTTTATTTATGCTTTTTCGTGGTGTTCTTTCATAATAAATGTGTTTGCTGGTTCTGAATAATTTGTTTTTATATGTTTTGTATTTTTTATTTCCATCTCGTACTCTTCATTACTAATTTATTCACACAACAACTTCTTGTCGTCTTCAAGCTTTTTGAATTGACAGCCACAGAAAGTAAACAGAGGAAGATGATGTGTTAAGTCACATATTAATGAGTCACTTGTTTGGTAATCCATGATATTAGTAAAGATGTCATTAATTATAGCTGCACCGAGTGACATGATTGTGGTTGATTTGGTTATTGATATATGGTGGACAAACTGTGTCATACATCAGAGAAAACATCCATTGTCTTTTGTCTTAATGGATTTAGAAGGTCGATGTTGAAGTCACCCCAGATAAATAACAATAACAGTGAGAAACAATATCTCTAACCATTCAGTTTAAACTTCAATGTTTGGACCAAGGAAACAATATATGCATTTTTCTGAATGTATCTTGGTATACTCTGGTAAATTCATCTTTCTGTGTTTTTTTGTTGTTGTTGAAGGAATCTGTGTTAGCTGAATGTGTATATGTGCGTGTTGAAACCTGAACTTAGATTTGTAGCTTAAGCATTCTGCCTCCGATTCGAGTGTTTGCTTGATATTGGATTAAAGCCGCTCACGACTGTCTGTGCAGGAATAGCTCCGTCGCCTTGCCGCTTTGGGCTTACTTTAATTGTCTCAGTTATGGTTAATTAGTTTATATATACAGAAAATTAAATCAGAAATCAATAATTTGAAGGTAGACTAAAAAAGGATGCTGACCCACGTGTACCTCTAAATGAAAAAAAATAAGCTGAGATTCTGACACATTGCAATTTAATTTTGAAGAGTGTTCTTCAGTTAAACTGCAGTAATCAGAGTGATTTGTCCAAAGAACATAATCATTTTTTATTGTCTCTCAACAAGATGAACTCAATCTGGGCAAAAAGAAGGGATGTTTTTTCTTTTTTTTTTCATGTCAATAACAGTCATGTTTGAAGAAGGACAATCTAAGGAAAGATTTTTTTTTTCTCCAAACAACTAAAATGAAAACACTCATATTTTACAAATTATTCTCTTATGATTAGACCTTTTTATCTGTATAAAAATGATCCGTCTGTCTGTCCATTTCCTGACTTTAGTTTAATTCCATGACCAGGAATCTGTCCATTTTTTCCCAAAACTTATTATACTCAAAGTTTATGACTTCACAAAATGTTAAAAATTCTGTTGAGTAGTTCGTGTATGTGTGTATAAAAAAATCTGCTGACATGCATTTTTTCCTTTTTTCAAGCGTACTCACTGAGGTAGATAAAAGAAAATGAAGCTGCATCCTTGCACGCTTATTGTTCCCTTTTCACAGCACCTGAGAAGTGTCCCACTGAGCTCTGCATGTCTCCCGCAGTCTAACGTTGTCCCACCTTTTCTATTTTCTCTTTTCTTTCCTAATAGATCATCTCCCCTGACCCTAGCTTCTATTACTTTCAGAATTGCTTGTCACTGTATTTTTATTTTTTTTTTTACATTTCTTCTGTTTTTTTCCTATCTTTGTTTTTCTTGCATGATTTCTGCAGAGTGTCTGCATGATCACCGCGATTTAGTGTTTGAATGGTAGCTGGAAACTATAAGAGCAAGGTTTGAGTTTTTTCATGTTTTGTACGATGATGATTTTTTTTAGTTTAGCCAATTTGGATCAACACTGTTGAACTATTACCATCGTTGTGCTCCTTCTTCAAGGCCAACATGTGCCGCAGACATTCTATGAAAGAAAGCAAAGACTTGTTTTTTTGTAGTATGCTTTTTTTTAAATTATTTTACACAATTGCTTTTATATTACGTAGTTTGTGAAAAAAAAATATAGATACATATCAAGTTTTTTAATTGAATTGAAAATACTTTATTTATCCCCGAAGGAAAATTTGAGTGCCACAATATAAGACAAGACAATACTACATGTTATGATACAATGTGATACAACTATAGTAAGTGAAAGTGAAAAGGTTTTAAAGTGAAAGGTTGAATAGTTTGATGGAGGACAGCAGAAATAATGTTCTGTACCGTTCCTTTGAGCAGAGGGGTTGCAGGAGTCTGTTGCTGAAGCTGCTCTTCAGATGGTCCACAGATTCATGGTGTGGGAAGAATTTAGCATGATTGATGACAATTTTGCTTTCATTCTGTCCCTCGCTACCTCCTCCACGCTGGCAAGGGGTTAACCAACCACACGTCCAGCTTTATTTTTACCAGCTTGTTCAGTCTGTTGGCATTCTTTGTTTTTATACCACCTCCCCAGGACACTCTACATGATGTCATGGTAAAACATGGAGAGCATCTTGTAGCAGAGGTTGAACGACCTGAGGTACAGTCTACTCAGGCCCTTTTTGTAAATCATCTCTATATTTGTAGACGAGTCCAGTTTACTATTTTTGTAAATGCCCAAGAATCTGTATGACAGGACCATCTTCACAAAAGATCCATCAATACAGACCAGTTGGTTTGGACCTCCTCCTGCTCAAGTCCACCACCATCTTCTTTGTTTTGGCCATGTCCAGGTGCAGATGGTTCTCCCCACACCACTGGATGAAGTTCAAAGGGTAAAACAAGTTTAAATGTTAAAACAACTAAAATATCAATAAATGATCAAAATAGTATTTTCAATTCAAGTCAAGTAAATAATAGTAAAGAGTGTATTCTTCTGACATTGTTACGTGCTTGATGAAAACCTCTACAGTAAATGTACTCAGACATTTGAGCAAATTAAGGTACTTTACTTTTCTTAATGCAATGTGTATTTTTCTCATTTAGAGATTGAACATCAATAATTTCCTCCACCTCACATCACATCCAGCCAATTTATAGTTGGACCAAATACCTCTCAAAATTCAACAACAAAGGTCAGAGTTTTCCTTTCATAGTTTCACCAAGCAACCGAACCCTTAAAGAGTTGTCATGTTTCACCTCCAAGAAAAAAAAAACATACAAAATGTATCTGTTCAATTCAAATCTGAGTAATCAGCTTGCAAGTCATATTGTTTTCTGTTACATAAATATAATAGAGCTTTTCAGACGAATGCATCTAGATTATAATTCAATCTTAAAAAAAGAAATGATCATAAACATAAGATTATAAGCTGGAAAACTGTTGTTTTTTTTCATCTTCTGAACGCTTATAGTATCTAATAAGATTGTGGAGGGTGCCGGAGCCTATCCCTGCTGTTTCAGGTGAGATGCAGGATACACCCCGAACAAGTCGCCAGTATGTTGTGGGGCCAAACACACAACCATCCACACAAACATTCATTCCCAGGGGCAATTTCACAGTGGCCAATTAACCTGACATTACAGTTGCAGTGGTAGGAACCGGAGTAGCCACAGAAAAGTAACCCATTGAGGGGGAGAAAATCTAAACTCCACACAGTACTGCATTATCTAAAAGTGCATAAAAAAGGTAGTACAAAAAAGAATCAGAGACAGAGGGTTTTCAGCAACCAAAAAGATCCATTATTCAAATGAGAGTACAACTGCATTATCTGTCATGCAGATGCATTTCTAAAATTATATTAATTCAACAAGTAAAAGTCTGCAGAAAGCTTTGCTCAAGAAGCCCGACAGTTCATTTCAGCATTGGAGGAATAAGTCACTTTGGCATCCTTTAGACACATCATCTCAGCTATCAGCATAACTCATCTCCTGCCAGAGGAAGTTGTTTATTGTAATGGTGTTTGTGGCAATTCTAAGTTTAAAATGTTGCACCGAACACTGTTCCATTTTCCAAAGTACTTTACAAGCTGTGTAGCAGAACACTGTCATGTTGACAAAGAAGAATGAGCTCCTCAGCAAGCATTTTAAACTAGAAGTGATGTGACTGTGTCTACAATTCAGCGATCTCAGGTATTTTTATGGAAATGAAAATCAAAATATTCACACTGGTTTGTACTTTGGTTAAGTTCTTGTTTTCTTTTTTTTCTCCATTCAGCAAGTAGTAGCCTGATCTTTTTAAACTTTTTGGAGTGTTTTACTTCATGCACCCAGAGTTAAAATTCAGATTAAATGTGCATTAAATTTGTGTTTAATGTCTTGTATTGTTTTGAGGTTTGTACACTTAAATAAAATTACGTTTCATTCTAACCTCACTGAGTTTTTACTGGCATCTTAAACAACTATTATAATACTAATCATTGGCGGGGCTAGTATAATTTGACATGCACATATGTGGTATGCTGCACAAAATGTATTGGTTTGTTTTGGAAGATGTCATAATTAGCCATTTTTATACTGATTGATAATATAAATGTGAGCAAAAAGTTCAGCTCCCTGAGTAGGTACTATTAGCTCCATTTAGTATGACTCAGAACTTATACTTGACACGTACATTTCTGGGAGCATCCAATACTACATGTGTAGAAGAAACTGACTTTGCCGTGGCGACCCCTGAAGGGAAATGCTGCAAGAAGAAGAACTAAAAACAACAGTCCAACAAACTAATCTTGATTTTTTAGGTGTGTGTGTGTGTTTTCTTTAAGACAGACTTGAAAATATAATCCAAAGTCTGAAACAGTGTTCACAGTGGTGCAGTTGAAGTTGAACAATACTTCGGACAGAGACATTTCTGGGTGGAGTTTGCATGTTCTTCCCATGAATGTATGGAATCTCCCTGAGTTCTCTGGTTTCCTGTCACCCCCAAAAATACCCATGTTAGGTTAGTTGGCCCCTGCGAAACGGCTTCTGTTGGAATGAATGCATGTGTGAAAGGCATGTCTGTCCGTGTGTAACTATTTGGGTTTACCATGCCTTTCACCTGTAACCAGCCAGGATGGGCTAAGGCACCCTAGCCCAAGTTAGCAAAGCTTATTGGAACTTTTTTTTTCTTGTCGTTTTTACACCTAATTTGACCTTCAACAAACCTCACCATCACAAACATAGGTCATTTGTTAAAACTCTTTCAGCCTCTAACTCAATCTGCTTTGAATCTGAACTAGTAGATAGGCAGTGTCCTTCCAAAAACTACTTTTGTATGCTTCTTTTTGCATGAAAATTTATGAATAGACCATAACTGGTGTGGTTTAGAACTCTTGCATCTTCATCAAAGTCTTACGGTTTGCAGAGGGGAAACTACTGTTTCTGTAATATTCAAGAGCTCTAGGTCATAGTAGGCCACTACTTTTTCTCCAAACTTGGTCCCATCGCTCAGTTTGTACCTGTATAGTATGCCTGTGAGGGGAATGATCTGTTGTCTAAAGGTATTCTTTTTTATTTTGGCATATTCCTCCTTATTGTATTATTTGGAAGGAAACACAAGATAAGAGGACTGCAAGAAAACTCGGTTTTATATCTGTCAGCATTTTGTGTTTCTGGCGGGTTCACTGACCGAGCTGAGTATTCATGTCAGATTTTGGCAAATAGCTGCTCTTGCTAGACATGCAGTTGGAAAAGAAATAAGAATGAATAGATGAAAACACAATAAGTGATTACGGAAGGATAAAAGAATCTTCTGAAAAAGCCGCTACCCGAGAAAATCCTCTTTTATCTCAAAGTTTTTTATGAATGGAGAAAAACGACCATTTTTTTTCACTGACACCTCCATCATACAAATCATTACCACATTTGCCAGCTATGCTCTCTATACAGGCTGTCTTTCATTTTCAGTCCAGAGGCAATAATCTAACAGCGCCTCGAGGTATTTAGACTCCGCAAATAAAACACAACAGCCGTACAGAGGCTGATTTATTTTCTTTATTACTCATTTCCAGTGAATCTGATGTAAACAGAGACAAGAATAAGTAGAAATGAATGAATGGGATGTAGGGTCAGAAGGAAATGGGTTGTGGTTATACCTTTTATTTCAGACTGAAATAAGTTCATGCACCTTTCTACAGAGGCAAGCCACCGCAGAAAAATGGTCACTTTAGAAATACTTTCTCCACTGTATCGCCAAGGTTGCAACACAGAACAGTACTGTTCTGAAAAACGAGACCAAACAAAATAATCTATTCATAAAAACAATCTTTTATTTAGTCTTTTTTTGTTGTTGTTGTTTTCAATATAGTCATGCACACTTTTTCAAATGACTGTAGAGCCATTAGAACTAAAATCAGTTATCGAACAAAATGGACTGAGTGTAAATAAAATCTCTTCCACACCCCTTAAAAGCATACAACTCATGGGATGGTTACTGAGAGATTGCTAATGTCATGACTGTTAACATCAGAATTGCAGAAGATTTAGATGAAAACAAGAGTTTAAAGGATTGAAGAAAAGAACATTTGGATTTTGATGCATTTTCCAAAGCAAACAAAGTCATTTTGCGCTGAACGGCCAAATAAAATTTTACGCACAAAAAATAGGTGGTGTCAATTCACAACACGTGAGGCTATTCACATCGTCCATGAGAAGTGCGTAGATGCTCATGCTTGCTATACACATTGCCTGCTGTATGTATAGCTTCTACGAGGGTTAGTGCACCTAGGGTGACCACCTGTCCCGCTTTTGGTCGTACGTTCTGTTTTTAGGCTGGTGGCTTGTGTCCTGCATATGACATATTGTTATGTTTGATCACCAATGAAAAAGCGGAACACGGCCGTGATATGCGGGACACAAGCCTAAAAAGTGAAACATACAACCAAAAAGGGAGACAGGTGGTCACCCTAACTACACCTGTCGTAAAAAGAATTGTTGCCAACTGAAATATGATCGGCCATGCAAAAATGACCAAAAAAAGGCTTATACTTCAAAAAGTAAATTCAAGTTGCAATTTTCTTTCTTACCCTCACCCAGTTTTTTTTTTTTTTTTTGTTCAAGCTTTCGTGCTGTACTTCTAAAAGGAAAAAGCTCTGTATCACAGAACTCAGAGAAAACAGAAAATATATATCTGCAAACATATTGTACAAAATACTAAATATTCAAGGGCATACTGCGTCCCTGTTGCCTTGGGTTTGAAGCTATCTTCTCGGGGATGTGAAAAAACATGTATGAATGTATTCATATTGCATCAGCTGGTACCAGTCTACATGCTGAGTGGCTGGTAGACGAGTGTCCTACCCGCAGGACATTTTTCCTGCTTTACCTCTTCTCTATCTTGCTCCAGCTGACCTCTCTGCCACTCTGCCTCCATCTTTCCTCCCAGGCTGTTTTCTTTTCCGGTTCTGAGAGAAAGATTGTTTACTCATTGCGTGTTAATTCAAATTATAACCTTGATGAATAGCAAGTTTTATAAAAAATGGATTTATACTAAATAAAGACTCGAGGAAAAAAGAAAACAGAAAAACTGTTTCTTAAAAAGATGAAAATAACACAGCTTCCATATGACGTGATGTTTCAGTGAAAACTATAAGTTTAGAAATATGGTAAACATAAAGGCTAGACTTTTTATTGCACACATGCAATTTCAATAAATTATTTCATCCAAATCAAAAGTTTAGTTTAAGTTTTAAGTTTGAGTTTTCAGTTCTCAATTCAGTTCAATTCAATTTTATTTGTATAGCCCAACATTACAGAATTTGTGTCTCAATGGGCTTCACATTGCAGATTCAGAAAGAAGAAAAACAACAAAAAAGAGGAAAGTAAAAACACAAATACACAGCAAGAAAACTAACACATGCTAGCTAGACGATATTAGCACATTCCTGCCCTTACACACTCCTTCACTGTGAGGACAAACTCCAAAGAAAATCCATCAGTGGGGAAAACCTCGTGGGGAACCACACAAAAGAGAGATTCCTCCTCCGGGATGAGCATCCAATATGTCTAAGACTGTTGTTTAAATGTTAGCTTATTCTACTCAACAGCTAAATATCTAAAGAAGTTCTTCATCCTGATGGAAACAGGATGAAGAACTGAGGGGACTCCTCAGCCTGGCGATGCCCGGGACAGGGATGAGTAAATGGATTTCATTCTGATGGAGCGGGGATGATGAAGCGTGGAGGTCTCCTCAGTCTGGCCATGTCCAGGACAGGAACGCAAAAAACAAAAAGAGTTAAATAGAAAAGTTGCTCGGTAAATTTTTTTAATAGTTAACAAGTGGTTTAACTACATTACAATATATTCGGGCAGGAAATAAAAGCAATGATGTGTTTTCAAATTTTCATTTAAATTATTTTTCATTTGATTATTTATCTCGTCTGGCAGAGTTGAAGTTCTGCATTAGCCAACAAAAGAAGCTCAGAACAGTAAAGAAAACCTTGATCTTTGCATCTTTTCAGCACGCCACACGTCATTAATTTTCTTTAAACAACCCCTTAACAAAAGCTCCAGATTATTTTCCAATCAAGTTCGGGATGTGTCTCTACGATAAATTGCAAACGCATAAAAGATGCAAATCGGTAAAAACTACAAAAAAAGACCAAGATAAAATCAGAAAAATTTTTTTTTGCATAAATTTGCACAGTTATTAATGTTTAATACATTAGGATGTTGTTTTTTTTTTAACCACTTAATATTTTCAAGTGTGTGACGGACTTTAACATTGTGCTCCAGAATGATATTCGGTTGCCATGGCAGCAAGCCTTTTATTGAGTAAAGGCAATTTTATGCACTTTGGACAAATAATAAGTGACGGTTTAAACAGTTTTCAAAAATGTCCAAAACCAGAGGAACTTAAAAAGAATCCCAAATGAGAATAAAGGTAATTTAAATAAACTTTGCACCAATCTTGATCTTTTCAGGCTGCAAATTAAAGCCATTTGTTATTCTGATTTCAATTTTATGTAAATGCACGGATCATTTATCTCCAAAATATGAAGTAGCTCTAACAAATTTGAAAGTAGTTGGTAAACAATTATAAACTAATTACTATAACAGCACTCTTCAGCTATGAGGTTGATGAGAATCAGGGATTATTCTTTTCCTAGACAAAATACCCCTCAGGATTGTAAGGAAAATTTGGGGCTTTATCTTTGCAACACTTGAGAATAATCTGATTTTAGATCAGCTTAGGGTCTCTGTAGTTTAACGCTTGTTATTGTTCCCACGTTGATAAAGGGAGATTTAATGATTTAAACCCATTTTCTTTGGTTGCTCACAGTGTGCCCCAACTGTTCAATTCAGTGTTGTTCGCAGGGTATGAAGACGATACGAACTTCAAATAGGCACCATAGAAAGTCAGAGATCTAATCTCCGTTTGTGAAGGATTGAAGCAGCATGATTGAATACACAGTCTCAACAAGCAACAGTGCATCTGCAAGAGCCCGTCTGCTACGCTGAGCCTGAAACATAGCCGATGCTCAGTCATTGAATGACCAACAACAGTGTCTTCACATAAATGGATGTTTTCGAGCCAACACGGCATCTTCTGTGTGAGACTCATTTTAAATGATTCATTTCTAGAGTATTAACGGCTTTTTATTGTATTTCTGAAAAATTTGGAACACACAAACTTTGTGCTGAACAGAAAAAAAAAAGGATTTTGTGCATCAATATTAATGAATCGCTGTCCGCACCACTTATATTTGGATAGCTAGAAGCAAAAGGTTTTGTGTTTCTGTACCTTTCCACTTGTCATTTTTCTGAATCATTCGTCCAGAACTGGTGTCGAAGCAGATCTTGACTGGTATGTGGCAAAAGTCATTGTACACTATAAACAGGTCACCAGTCTGTCAGAGAGCTTTCTGCAATCAATTATTTTTCTAGGACATAGAATTGAAATTTATACATGATCTCAGCAATTCAGTCTCAAAAAATATATCAATGTCAAATGCAAAGTTTAGTCTCAGGGTGTCAGGAGAGTAGTCTGTTCCCCCTCTGTGTTCTGTTTTCCACCCTCCCTCTTGTCTGTGTGTGTGCAACAAGTCACACCTGAAACTAATCTACTCATCTGCTGGAGCATAAATGGAACAGTTTTTGACACACTCTTCGCCAGATTGTTGTTTATCATGCTTGACCTGTTAACCAGTTTTTGGCTCCAGCTCCTACATTAGAACCTGCCTAGTTTCTCTGTTTTGTCTTCTTTATTTGGACTTTTTATCAGTCTATTAATCTGCTTGTGATTTTTCATCTGAACCTGTCTGTTGTGTCAAGGGTATATTTTTGGCCTCAGCTCCACACTATGACACAGGGTAAACATATATCTGCCCAAAACCTATGTAAACAAACCCCTCAAGACTTGTGTACTGATATTCAAGATAGCGTCCGCACCAGCAGTTAATTTCCATTAAATTCTGAGGACATGCAAACTCCATTGTTCCAAGCCTTGCCCCCACCCGGGAATCGAACTCACAACCTTCGTAATGTGAGACCACCTTGTCACCATGCCACCCCTAATAATAATTGAAAGACAAAATAATAATACAGGCAAAGGGGTAGGAGTCCATATTCTCGCAGTTTTTATTTATCTTTAAGCAACGTTCATCAATCACATTTTTTGTTACTGCACTCTCAAAGAAACCCCATAACTATGAGATACACCCAGAGCGTCTACTGAGGACTTGGTGTCTCCACATTTTTTGTCTCGAGGCAGCTGTCTTCCACTTGATAAGTCGACATTATGTCTGTCAATATTTTGCCAACAGGAAACATGTCTTTTCTCCTCCTTTTCAGTCACATATGCCTCCATCCATGATCACTGGTCATGATGTGTCAGATGGGTGAATTATATCAACTGGTTCCATAATCAACCCACACATTCATCACAAATGCTGTTCCCCATGGCAACTGTTAAATAAATTAACCACTGACTGGAATGAGACTCACTGTCACAGTGGCTTTGCTCTTTATTTCCCCACATTACATGATCTCTGCTCCTACTTTTTTATTTTCATCTGTTTCTGACCGGTTTCCAGAATTTCTGTTTATTTTTTTGGTCCCACACATGTCCATCTACGTGTCTAGACATCCTCCCACCTAAGTATTCCTCCATGTCTTGCTCACTCTTTTTTTTTTTTTTTTTTTGCTTTTCTGACTGCTTGTGTCACCCCCTCTGCCGTCCCTAGACAGCTGAGTGGACGTGCACACCGAGAGTTGGCAGCACTGTCTAATGGAGACATATTGACTCCAAGCTACTGAGGCTTTACAGACCTTACACTGAACTCCAGAACCACACAATCAACTGGTGGCTCTGATTAAAAGTGATATTTGTAACACACAAAATAAAAAATTTGCTAGGTGATGTTAACTCATTTCACCATCCAATAAAAGCCACTTTCAGTGAAATACAAACCAGACAGATTTGTTCATGTCTTTAATACTTCCAGACAAATTTTAATTTAACAAACTGAATGAAAGCAATAAAAATTATGAGCTTGAACTGATGAAATATGAACGTGCAACATAAATCAACCTAACCAAATAGGTTTTATAAGGTGCCATTTTATCCACAAGGTGATTGCAATTGTTAAGAACTAATGAATTTGGGTGTTAAGAATGTCTGGAAAAAAAACTGATTAGTTTTATAGTGAAACAGTTTGCAAATTTGTGTATGGCTGTCTGCTTTCTATGCCTAGTTTCTCTCATCATTTTTAGTAACAATCATCACAGAGCAGTTTACAGCTCAAGCACCTGCGACGGTCTTCTTGTTATCCTTGATTTTTGGTTACCTCAGTGTGACATAAATTTGAGTTCATCAACATTTTTAAGAAAACAGCAGTATATAATGACTTTTTTAATCTGCAACAGAAAAAAAAATCTGTACAATTTATTAAATCTGTTCCAAACAATCCGTACTCCTCATTGATATGGTGTTTAAATGGTTCAGTCCGCGTTAAAGACCAATTATTGTTAACACCACGGACATCCCAAATTTGACAATTTGACACATTCTCATGATGCCTTGGATATTTGATTACTTTAGACATTGATTTGCAGATAACAGTTAATGTTAAATCAATAACAAACTCTAATCAAAAGAAGTCTCAAAGAATCCAAATGGGGCTTTGAGATTCCATCCCAGTGTGCTGTCTTTAGAAAGTTAGACAAAAGATGCTATAAAATTAAACCTTTAGACATTGGCTCATGGGTGGGAGGTGATTCCAAACGGCACATTAAGGATTAAGCTCACAGAGTGGGTAATGGGTTCTTAACAATTAAGGCCGTCTAGCATTAATGTTAACGGTTTTTAAGGAGACAATTTCTTTCTGTAGGACAAAGACTATTTCTGTTTTAATATAACACACTTTTAATAAAAAAAAAAAAGTGGTTGCATGGTGGTGCAGTGGTTAGCGTGGTGGCATCAGGGCAAAAAGGTTAGGGTTCAGTCCCAGGTGGGATGAGGCTTAAATCCGTGGCCTATTTGTGTGGAGTTATCATGTTTCCCCGTGTATGCATGGGTTTTCTCCAGGCTTCGTTCCACCTTCCAAAAACATGCATGTTAGGTTAGTTGGTAGTTGGTACCCTGCCTCTTGTCGGAAATCAGCCGGGATAGGCTCTAGCAACCCCAGTGACTCCATTAGGGATAGGCAGATCAAAAGACTAAACAAAATAACAAACACCTTTCTGAAATCCTCTTGCTCTACATCAGAAGGCTCACATTGTGCTTTTTATTTTTAATGACAAAGTTTTGATGTATTGTTAATGTGTCATCTTCAGACACCCAATACACCTGGGGAGTGTTCGACTACAAAGCAGGAAGAGTTAAACAACATCTCAATAAATAACCATGTTTTTCTTGTTTGCTTCACTGGGTCGGATCGGTGTGGCACGCCTCGGTGAGCCGAGTGCAGAACGATCAGGCACATGGAGACTTTAACTTATTTAACAGCGTACTTTCATTTCTATTCAATATTTATTTTATCCGCTTCTTAAATCCATCGAGATTGTCATACAAAACTATTTGTAGAAAAAACTACTGAGACTTTTCAAAAAGTTAAAATACAGCAGCCATTGTTTATTATTATTATAAGTCAAAAAGATTTATCTTAAGTTGAAAGATAATTTCGACCAACAAAGTGGGGAATTTGATATTTTGTGAGGTTTATTTGACTTTTTTAGTTTGCACTTTGTCATATCAGATTAACTATAATGTCATGGAGCAAGCAACAGAAAGAATCACCAAATCTGGGTCCATGAAACCATCTGAAGACACTCTATCTTTTCTCTTGTGTCTGGCTTATTTCTTTTATCTTCAGATTCCGGTTTGGGAAAGATTTGGTCCAACTGTGCAAGTTAGGCGCAATGGAACACAGTCAGACAAACAAAAATGAACAGCAGCAATCAAGCTTCAGAACACAAAGACAAAAAGGAAGGTTTGGAAAGAGTTAAAAAAAAGAGCTTTTTTCTTGTGTTCTCATTTTAGAAATCTGAAAATAATTCAAATTTCTAAAATGAGGAGAGAGATTCAAAGAAGACCGAGGATGAAAGTTAAAAAAAAAAGAAAGGATAAAAGGAGGGATTGGTTGGGCACATCAACAGAAGTTGTTGGCATCATGAATAGATGAGTATGAAAATGAAGTTTGCAACACAATAAAGACAAAACTGAAGATGGATTTTCATTCAAATGATGTTTTCCAAATTTTTCTTTATATAATTTTTCCCAAGATGCCATTGACTGAGCCTGACAGCGACTCCACTAATGACCAGACTTCAAGGTCTTTGCTCCATGAAACATTACTCAATGTCAAGAAGAATATGAAAGCTGCCTTTTTGAAGTTGTGAAGATCAACTGGAGATCATTCTTACTGTTTCCCACGGAAAGAAAATTTCATTTTACTGTATTTTTCAACTTTTTTCTATTATTATAATACTTGCATCAATGGAAAAACAAAGTAGCTTCCAAAGAAAAAAATCACTTTTTTTTCCACAATATTTCAATAGAGAAAAAAAAATCAAATGCATGTGAAGTTAATAAAAAAAGTGGGCAAAGGGTTAAAAGCTGACATCTAGAAGTATTAAAAAAAAAAAATACACAAAGCAATCGTACACATGGCCCTGTGGGCTTGTACAAGCCAGAGACAAAGTGGGAGTGAACTTGTCACTTTGCAAAAAATTAAAGTAAATAAACAATTCCTTCGAGTACCATTAAATCCACTGATACTTGATAAAATGGATAAAAACTGATATTGTGTATAAAAGCAGAGACTCAGCAACTAGACACAGTAAACAAAGATAAATATTTTATCAAAAATGCCTTTTGGCACAGCATTAAAAAACAGTAAATAAAAGAAACTAGTCATAAAAAACTAAAAAGAAGTACAGGTTTTAAAAAGATTGAATTGTAAGAGTAATTCAGTTAAAACTCTTTCTAATTTACTTGAATTGCCTTGTGTATTAATCATACTGTACAAATAAGCTTGCCTTACTTGCCTGGACAACGACCGTTGAACAGCAGCAGACTTCCTTTTCTTCTTTTGACATTTCCCTTCAGGGGTCGCCACAGCAAGTCAGTTTCTTCCATCTAACCCTATCTGCTGCATCTTCTTCGGTCACACCAACTATCTTCATGTCTTCTTTCACTGTATCTCTGAACCTCCTCTTTGGTCTTCCTCTAGGCCTCTTTCCTGGTGATTTGAAACCCAGCATTCTTCTGCCGATATATTCTCTTTCTCTTGTCTGCACATATCCAAGTCTGGCTTCTCTGACTTTATCTCCAAAACCTCTAACATGTGCTGTTCCTCTGATATATTCACTTCTAATCCTTTCCATTCTGGTCAGCAGACAGTAGAACAAAAAGAGCACAGTATGTGAAAGTTGAAAAATTTGTACATTTTGAAAGCCACAGTCGAGCTCAATTTCTAGAATCTTTTGTTATTGAAAAAATACAGAGCAAACAAACAAAAAAAAGCCTTACTTGGCATACTAAAATGCATTCTCCATAAATTAAATCAAAAGTAGTTTTCCATCTCATTAGCACTATCTAAATTTAAAAATCTGACGGCAAATGAGATAAACCAATTTGCCTTCTCAAATATATGCAGTTGTCATGGAATTTTTTTATAAGGTGTCACACTCATGAGCAGTTTTTGGATTTAATAACAATACAGCCACTTACAAAGTTATGCATTCTATGTGAGAAAGCAGAAGTTACCTGTCTGTATTCAAGCCAGTTTTTTTTTTTTTTTATCATGTCATGTTGGGTGGTAGGATGACATCTCCATCCATCAAAATGTATATGGCAAAACAAGTCACTGGAAAGCCGTGCCCTGTCAAAGACCATTCATCTAGTCTATTGTTCAAGAAAATTCCTTTGACTTATCGGACATTACGAAATAATCTCACTGCAATATGAGCAGCATAGTATTTTGAACGGTGAAACCGTTTTTAGCTATGGATCAGGTGATGGGGCTGTTTGAATACACATGTTTACCACCATGCTGGAAAGCAAGACAAGTACTTGGTAGGACATTAAACACTCTTAAGAAAAAGACACAAAATTAACACCTTAAGTGTATTTAGTTAAGATAATTACCTTGAAAGATATTCCAAAACAGGAAGAAAAAAAACCAGGGCAATGGTTACCGTTGTGAAGAAAACTGTCAGGTTAATATTTTAAAAGGAGTTTCATCACATTCTTGCTGATTTGGGGTGGTAATAAATCTTGTCATAAATCTCAATATTCCTTCTTGGAAAATAAAATACAAAATTAAAAATTGATAAAAACCCAACAAAATAAGGGCATTGTGGTTGCAATAGTGAAATGAATTGTTCCGTTCCCTTCCGTCATCTTCCGCTTGTTCCGGGGTTGGGTCGCGGGGGCAACAGCCTCAAACGGGCAGCCCAGGCCTCTCTCTCCCCGGCTGCATCCTCTAGCTCACCTGGAAGGATCCCAAGTTGTGCCAGCTGTGAGACATAGTCTCTCCAGCGGGTCCGGGGTCTGCCCCTTGGTCTCCTCCCGGTGGGACGTGCCCGAAACACCTCGCCCGCGAGGTGCTCGGGGGCATTCTGACCAGATGCCTGAACCACCCCATCTGGCTCCTCTCGACCTGGAGGAGGAGCAGCTCGACACCGAGCTCCTCCCGGATGGTAGAGCTTCTCACCCGATCTCTGAGTGAGAGCCAAGCCACCCTGCGGAGGAAGCTCATTTCGGCCACTTGTATCCGCGATCTCATTCTTTCGGTCACCACCCACAGCTGGTGACCATAGGTGAGGGTTGGAACGTAGATCGACTTGTAAATCGAGAGCTTTGCTTTTCGGCTCAGCTCTCTCTTTACCACGACGGACCGATGTAGCGTCCTAGTTATTGCTGATGCTGCACCGATCCGCCTGTCGACCTCCCGCTCCATCCCCCACTCGTGAACAAGACCCCGAGATACTTAAACTCCTCCACTTGGGGCAGGACCCTGTCCCTGACCCGCAGGGGGCATTCCACCCTTTTCCGGGCGAGGACCATGGTCTCGGATTTGGAGGCGTTAATTCCCTCCACATAAATAAATAAATGAATTGTGCTGACGGAAATATTGAAAGATTTATGAAACATGTCCTTATTAACTCACTAGGTTAACAGCTTGCTTATGATTGAACTAAACAGCTTCATAGTTGGAGTAAATCCACTTGCTGTTTGCAGTTTGGACTCACAGTGAGGTAAACATGCTAACCGCTTCACCAGCTGGTTTGTAAAACTCTACATGTTCACCACTAAACAACTGCATCATGAACAAGTGAATATTTTACAGTGTGGGGAGAAGCCTGACCTCTTTCTCTGCACCGGCAACACAACAAAGACGGATGAATCTTAGAAGATGCACATGAGAGAGCAGTGAGCAGAAATGATAGAAGACAGGCCAGGAAGAGGAAGAAGAGAGGAGAAAAGCAGCACCTCTAATGGGGGTGGGTTTCTGCAACGCCTTTCTTCCTGATTACACTAATGACCAATTTGAAGCCGTTTAAGAGCTACTTTGAAAGCTTTCCCTTCATCTCTCGTCTATTTTCCCCCTTCTCACTCTTTTTGTTTTTTTGCCTCATTTTCTTATCTCTTTCTTCTTTCGTCAGTCTGCTCAGTTCTACTCTGTAGGGTGATAAATCTCCGTCTGACTGCTGCCAGTTCCTCTGTGTTAGCCATCCAGAGTAAAGTAGGGGAGATGGGAAGTGGGAGGCACTCAGCAGGAGGCCGAGCAAAGCTTCCTTATGCTAACGTTTTCCTTAGCACAGTTGCACATAGTCTACTCTAAAGAAACATCTAATCGCCTGATTGGGACCAAAAGAAGGGAAGCTAAGAGAAAGAAAAAGTAATTATTTAACTGCTAAAACACTAAACCGAGACGTCTTTAATCTAGAATTAAGAAGATGAAAACACAGCATAACTGTTGCTCCGCGTTAAGCGAGTCTTTCGTTTTCCTTTAAGCTGACTAAAACATCAGTCTTTCTTTGCATTCTATTTTTAACTGACAAGATTAAAACAGAAGACATGTCTTAAGGGAAATTAAAACTTTCCTTCTAACTCAAAGGGTGTGATCTTTCCTCATTCTGTAGGCATAAAATCTGCCTTAATTCCAAGATTCATTATTTCAGGATTTAGCCCTTTGACCTTCATATCATTCTTCATCTTTTTTGGCAGACTACAAAAAAAAAAAAAGAAAGAAATCTTTCACGTTACAGAATGAGATCAACAGAGAACGACACTAAAATGATGCCTCTATTGAAGATGAATAAATATGACATTAAACTAAACCATTAATATCGTTTTTTCATATCTCCAATTTCTTCTTGAGAAAACCAACAAAAAAATATTCTGTCCCTGCTTTTTCTATTGGTCTGTGATTAGGGATAGAACAAGGAAAAGTATGAACGATTCTAACCACTGTGATGTTCTCCTAGTTGGTCTGTGGTTGGATTTTAGCTTTTGGTAGAAAGTATTTTCTGACCCAGAGAGGAAAATTTAACCTCAGGCTGAGGCAGCAACATCCATTTTTATTCAGACACTGGTAGAATCATTAAAAGGAAAACCCTACCAGAACACAGTGGCAGTCTCTAAAGCTGCTGGAGTTATGTGGATTTCGGTATCCCTTTGAGATTCTTCTTGACAAGAAACAAGAATCCTACGTATAAACAGTTCTTGCTTTTTTTTTTAACACCACAATGTCATCAGCAAATAAATTTGTCAGCTTACATGTAGAATTTTTGATCTACTGATTTTTTTATGTTGATGATGTATCATTCATTTGTTCATTCATCCTCTGAACCGTTCATTCTTTGACGGCTTGCCGGGGGTAATGGAGCCCATCCTGGCTGATCCAAGGCAAGAGGGAGGGTGCACCCGAACAGGTCACCAGTTTGTCGGAGGGCTACATACACAACCATTCCTAGGGATCATTTTATAGCAGCCAATTAAACTAACATACATGTTTTCAGAGGGTAGGTGGAAACCCATGCATACACATGCAAACTCCACCCAGAAAGGCCAGTGTTCTAAGACTTGTCCACATCCAGGATTCAAACCCTGACCTTTTTGCTGTGCTAACCACAACGTCACAGTGCAGCCATGAAATATAGTCAACAATGTGCTGGACCACTGTCGAGTTGTCAATAAATCATCAAAAAGACCTAAGTTTTCTAATGACCACAAATATTAAACACCAGAGAAATTTAAGATAGTGTCAAAGTGTCTTCGTTAGTAATAAGAACTAGTCGACAATTAGGTTTTGCGTGCTGTGTTGGTTCAAAGCTAAACCAAGATGACAACTTCTGTATTTATTGGACAAAAACTGTGTTAAACAGACACATGAGGTAGTATCTTGGTGTGGGTGTTTGCATGGTTTTGGACAGTGGATGCGGAGAGAAGTTTTCTCATCTCAGAAATAACCACTGATATGAGTCATGTGAGGCTGCCGTTTCTGCCGTAAACTTTGTAAATAAGCAAATGTTGAGAATAAGAAACAAATGTGCACCTGACAGTGTTCCCACCTGTCTAAGGAAACTTCACAAACAGAGTGAAGGTTCAAAGACGGTGTTCCAGCTGCCTCTTACCAACTGACAGAGAGGTAGGAATTGGGATGAAGGAGCGGGAGGTATCATGAAAAGGCTGCAAACTGGGTAATGCCGTTGAAACTCCATAAGTACATGGGTGCTCCCTGTGAGCAGGATTTAGAACCTGATTAGAGCCAAGCGGTGTGTGCACACTGCAGCACCACGCCTTCCTCACCCAGATATGTCAACATAGAGTAATGACACCTCCGACCCATGAAACGCTGTCACCAGTTAGCCTGCATAAAAAGAAGTTAGAAATCCATTCAGTTCCTCCTCTTTGGTGTTTCCACTTATTCTACCACAGAAGGACTATTCTGCATATTTTGCTCACACATAAGCTGTCATATTTAGTTGTTTTATCTTTAAGGCAGGTGTTTGGATAATTGCTGTTTGTGGGGGTTTGTTTCTGTCTTTGGGTTTTTACTCAGCGTACAAGTTTAGCGGTAGTTTTTGATTCCTGCATATCACACCACATGCTTTAAGCTTTTATAAATACAGGCCACTTTAAAATAATTATGTTTTATGGTTTTGTTCTTGGAAAAAGAGAAAATAGACTGTGACTAAACTATACAATTTATGAATTGTTTCTGGTAAACAGTAACTATCTATTATCTGCCTACCTCCCTGTCTCCCTGTCTAGCTGTCTGTTTATACAATTATATACAAAAACATACAATTTTTTGGAATTAGAATATACTTTAAACATCCCACACATGGGAAATTCGTGTGTCACAGCAACAACTTCCTATCTGCTAAGTGAGTCGTTGTAGAGCCCGATCACGTACGGGAAGAAAGACCTCCGGTATCGAGATGTTCTCAAGCGGAGCTGTCTGAGCCTCTTGGAGAAGGAGCTCCGCTGTTCATCAAGGAGTGGGTAGAGAGGATGGTCATGATTGTCCATGATGGACAAAAGGAAGCAAATTGCATTAAGAGTTATTTATGGAATATTTCTGCATACATATGCACTGTTCATTTTTATGTTTTTACTTGTATATTTTTATAAAAATGTGACATAGACAGCAATTTTTTTTATCTGTTCCTAGGAAGCAATCTTTCTTACTAGCAATCTTTGTTCAAATTTGTCATCTTTCAGAACGTCGATCGGTGAAGGTAAACGCTCACGTGAAAAAAATTAGTATAAGTAAGGATTAGTATGGAAACAACTGATTTTAAATCAATTTCTAGTTGCTTAATGGTAGTTTTTAAGTGGAAAATTTATTGAAAATGAGCATAAAGTTCTCGTGCTCTGAAATAAAGTTTTATGTGCGGAGTTGTGTCCACAATAAATTAGACATGTTGGTACTTTACCGGTCCGACCCAGTGGAGATGTAAAACAAAGAAATCTGACATGTACATTTTTTTTTTCTAAACATCTATTTGTATCTTTAAAATATCACACTCAAGACATTGTGTTTTTTGCATTTTATCATTTTCAATTGGTTTTAACTTTTAATAATAGCTTTAATATAACAATATAATATACAAAATGTTTCTGTTTTGTATATCTGTTCTGTGGGGATGACGATGGAGTTCTTGACTCTTTTTCTTCCTCTGTAATCATCTCCCGGTCTGTGGCTCATTTCACTCTGTCCATCTTTTTTCTTTTCTGTAGGTTCACAGTATGGAGGAGCTAATTATACAGAAAGTAGTCATGTTACCAGTTCCCATAGTGACTGCAGTGTAGTACAAGAGTGCGTGCAGGTCTGTAAGAGAGATAGCCAAATGCAAACACTCAATCCCCATTGACAGAGTAAACAATTTGGTTTTACTATTTCTAGCAGTGAGTCAGAACAATTTGTCTGTTGTCCCAATCTGTGAAAATGCAGCAGCAGAAATGTGACATTTTGTTCTCCAAATTTTTTTTTAAATCCCAGTCATTTTTTGTCATTTCTTTTCAATTCAATTTTATTTGTAGAGCCCAAATCCACAAAAAAAAAAAAAAAAAAAAAAAAAAAGAAATGGTCTCAATGGGCTTCACATTGTAGGTTGAAAAAAGTACAAAAACAAGGGAAAAAAAGAAGAATGTATAAACACAAATACACAGAAAACAGCAAACTAACAGAAGCTATCTAAATGAGTTCAACACAT
Source organism: Neostethus bicornis (assembly GCA_902685375.1). Taxonomy (NCBI): domain Eukaryota; kingdom Metazoa; phylum Chordata; class Actinopteri; order Atheriniformes; family Phallostethidae; genus Neostethus; species Neostethus bicornis. Next base: position 2,094,637 of record CACRXE010000076.1, on the reverse strand, counting down.
TCTTGTTCTTAGACTCTCTTTCAAGGTGAGGAAAAACTCCTAGAAATCCATCAGTGGGGGAAAAACTTCAGCGGGGTCCACACAAAAGAGAGATCCCTTCCCTGGGACGAGCATTGAAGATGTATATGACCATTATTTAAATATTAGCCTTTTCTACTCTAGAGCCTTATATCTGAAAAAGTTGGTAGATGAACTTCATCCTGATGTAAATGGAAAATTTAGCCATCCCGGTGAGGATTTTCGAGGCGATGACTATGTTCTCGGACTTGGAAGCGTTGATTCCCATCCCGGCTGCTTCGCACTCTGCAGCAAATCAGTCCAGCATTAGCTGGAGCTCATGACCTGACGAAGCCAAAAGGACCACATCATCTGCAAAAAGCAGAGACCCAATCCTGATCTCACTAAACCTGATCCCTCCAACACCTCGGCTGCATTTAAATTCTGTCCATAGAGTTACTGAAAAGAATCAGTGACAGCCTTGGCAGAGTCCAACTCTCACTGGAAATGGAATCGACACAGCACAAACCAAGCTCTGGCACCAGGCATACAGGGACTGAACAGATAAAACAAAAAAACAAAACCCACACAAGTAAAAGAACTTGAATCCACATGTGGCTGCTTAGCAAGATTAATTATTTTTGCATAAACTAAAGCCTCTATTTCTAGACTTTAAACATCTCAAAGAATTCCAGCAAGGAATGTTGGGTCATTTGGACCACATCCGTTCATTCAGTCCAAGGTGAAAAAAAAAAAAAATGAACCAAGCAATGTTATCTTACCCCCAAAATCACTTGTCTTGTTTGAGGTTGAAGATTTACAAAACAGAATTTTCTGAATATTTTCTTGATAATAGAAAATAATCTTGCTAAGTGTTGCAGATAGTAAAGGATGAATTATAAGTGACAAGTACCCACTTTCCAGACAAAATCTTAACTCTCATTAAAATTTATGGCTCCATACCCCCTCCACCTTCAACTCTAAATCTGAAAGTAATGGTATGTAACGGCCTCCATAAATATATGTCTAATTATTCCTTGTCGATTCTCCCCAGTGCACCCTGACTTCAGCGTAATAACATCATAAACTCTGGGGATATTTACGCAGCAGTGCTGGGACGAGTTTAACAGCCATTCACTGATTGGTCAAATATGGCCATGACGTTCCTTTGGATGGGTGGACAATGTCATGAATTCTGATTGAGACAACTCGTTGATGGACAATAAACTGAAGTGATGACCCAATATATGTGGAGATTAAAACGTGCACACATATGATGATTACTTTTGGCATTAGCTTTAATGATGTGAGGCACTTTGGACACCCTTGAATACCATTTTCTAAAGCTGCAGAAAAGTTTTAGCATTCAATTTGATACGACCTATTACAAATTAGTGTCGCAGCAGCACTTCACACACAGCCCGATGGACAATTCCCTCTATTTGAATGCCTAAAGATTTACAGTCCAATTAGTCCAATAGAATAAGAAGCTGTGTATTAGCCCAGTAAATCAGGGGTCAGCATCCCGGGAGAACAGCTTAAGGTTTAGCTAATCATCCCACAACTCTTCTTTACCTACCAGAAAAGTGATCATCACACAAGGGACTTGCACACTATCAATTAAGATTAATAATGATGACCTCGGTGGTCTCACTGGCTCACCTCAGTCTGGGTCTCAATCACACTGGAAAGACTCTATAGAATTGAATGCTGATGGTATGCAAAGAAGCCTGGGTCTGCTGATAAGGAGAGCAGAAAAGACGGGATTCATCTTTGTCAACTGAACCTAACCTTCAGTAAGAAATGAAAAAAAAACCAATAACTTTTAAAATCATGATTGCATCTTGCAGACGGGCCAAACTATATGTATCTATGCACATTTATCTGTATCTATCTATAAATTGAAAAAATATGAGCAACTTTGACTAGCTTTGATGAAAATCGCTCAGGAAAACCCTTGTGTTGTCACTGTGTTCGTATGGTAATATCTTTGCTACCCATTTCTATATTCATATCTTCCAAGTTTCTGTGTTGGTTTGCAAAATGTAAATGTTGACCTTAAAGGATGTTTGCAAGATACAGCCTGTGCACCAATATTCTATTGCAGTATGCAGTAGATGTCCCAGTTAATGATTCGTAACTCTATTTTCTATCCAAACAGCCTCCATGTTGTAATTTGAACTTATGTAACATCAAAAACTATTTCATTTTAAAAAGTTTATGTATCAATCACTGACTAAATAATATTACTTTGAAAATCACTTTTAAGTGTAAATCTATCTACAAGACAATGCCGTTAGCCTTTTGTAAGCGTTGTGTGCATATCTTCTCGAAGTTTCCTTCATTATGACCTGTATATTTATGGCTTTTTATAATCACCAGCTAGTATTTTCTCTCTTCAGGTAGCGCCACACCCACAGCTTTAAGAGGTTTCCAGAAGGAGGGAGTTAATGTTTTAATCTATGCCAATTTAAAGCCATTACAGCTCATTAACCTGCGATTTATCTTCATCTTCATCCGCAGCTCTGTGCTTGCTTTAGTAAATAAGTAAACTGATCATTTACTGGGTTTGAGTTATTTGTGTGTTTTGACATTATTTACAGCAACAACGATTTAAATAAAGCTTTGGCGGAAAAAGGGATGACCTTTTTTATGATTGGTAATATAACCATGCTTCCTCAACGGTGACTCTGAATTGTTGGAGGTCACCCATGATTAAGTAGAGCCATCACGTATGGGGCTTAACGCGTGGTCTGGCCCGAGATCGCAGTACAGAAAAACCTGGTTCATCTGGTCGGCTTAATGCACAAGGTCGGGACCCACATAAGACTGCTCCCCCTTTGCTGGAGCCCTAAAAATAATATAACCATGTGTGGTTGACCAAAGTTTTTCTCAAACAAAAGAGAAACTCACAAAATTTGCTACAATGACGACATCCACCTTCCTCTTCCTGAATCCATAAAAGTCTTTGTTTTTCTTCCTTTTTTTCTGTTAAACTCATTATTATTGCTCGTCCACATACGGACGCTCATGAATATGCATTGCTTTAGATCAGGCTCCTTGTACAAAGTGACAGGAAGACAAATGATGCAACACGCTGCAACACACACTCGCCCAGCACTTCCACCACCTGTTGGCCTGCGTGTGGCCAGTGTATTTGTTCTACTAATGTACAACACAGTGGGCAGGTTGGCTGTGCATCCAGTAGGCCACTGTGCACATAGCGGTGTGTTCATGCAAGCAACTGCACTCCACCACTTCAGTCAGGCTTCTGCTTCTGTTCAGCAGCCAATCATTTGTCTTTTCCTGAGGTATATCTGGCAAGCTAAATGTCATTTGCTTGGAGGACAACCATTCTTTCTGAATTGCTCTTAAAACATCTGCAGTAGTACCAGAAGTGTAAGGCATCACTGCTTGTGCCTAACTTTACTACAAACTTTTGTTATCTGTACCAAGGTCATCTTCAAAATTCACGTTAAAAAAAAAGAACAATTCAGGGTATTTTGGTGTCTACTGTAAAACATTATTATCTGTGTGATGGCATCTTGAAAAGTTTTATTGAGCGTTAACTTAAACTTGACAAAGAAATTAAATAAATTTGTTGTACAATCCACAGATATAAAATAAACTCGTCCTTGGTCTGTCCATTTCTGCGCCAGTGCAGTAAACATTTTATCTTCCCAGGGAATTGTTCGCTCACTCATGACTTTACATGCATTTCATGTTATCTGTTCATTTTGCTGTTTACATTTTGCACATTTCTGTTTCCTTCTTTTGTTCTTCTTTACTTCAAACCTCGATGCTATCCTTTCATGCTGCTCCACTGTGCCTTTTAAACTGCCACAAGGGAAATGATAACATCTATTAAATGATTCTCTGCTCCTACAGACTCATATAGTGGAGGACGTAATCCTGTTATTTTCAATGACTCTTGAGCTAAATTCGGGTGTATTGAAACAAGTAAATATTGTAACCTAGAGAGGTGTAGACTTCATGCAAAGTAAATCATCATGACATATGGCTACCAAAACCAGCACGGTTCTTTGCTTATGTGTAAGATTTATAACTGTGTTTCCTCAAACGAGATTGGTGGAGGAAAGTTTCATATTTTTTTTGTTTCTTTTGGAATTTCAATATCACCAGTACAGCTTACTGATTAGATGAAGACCTTGACACTTTAGAACACTTCAAAGGTGTCCGACTCAATCAAAACAACCGATGCACATTAAGTAAAATCAACAGCCATTAAAATTTGGCACATTGACTCAATAACCTGAATCAGGTATGTAGATGCAAGAATACATCAGATTAGATAGATACATTATTGATCCCCATGGGAAATTCAGGACATGGAAAATTGACATGGAAAGCCTTCAGGACAGTGACGCTCCAGGACAGGAGTTTGACACCTTTACTTTACATAAAATCATACTCACCATAAAGGAAAAAAAAGAAAAAACAAAAGAATGTTTAAGATTGCAACAATTGCTGTCCATATTTGACATTTTTTCCATTATTACATAAAATAATTTTTTGGATCAATTTGAAATGAAAAGTAAAACCTGTAGGTTTTTCAGTTGATTCTCCAAGGGCTGCCAACCTGCACAGTTTCAATAAATCTTCTCTGATCGCCCAGACTCAGATAAGATGTTCCCAAAGATAAATAAAGCCTGTTGCAATGACTTAATCATGTGAGCCAAATTTGTGAAGCTAGGATAGTTTTTGAAACTCTTCTGGCTTGTAGCGAACAAATTGCAAAGACACCCATGGATTAGTTATTGAGTAGGTAATGTGTGTGTGTGCACCAATCATTAGGTTGTGGTGACCAGACATATTTCACCAAAGACCGTGTGCTCAATGTGCCATTGTTTCCTCTTTATGGAGGGGCGCACTTTGATGACACCATTTTTAACGTCTGTTGTTGTGGATTAAAATTTTTACTTGGATTCGTGGATTTGTGTACTCCTTTTATTTATCAAATCCACACTGGTGACCCTGACGTTTGTCTGTTGGACGTATCCACATCTTCTACAATGTCTACAAACGTGGTTGCGTTCACTTGGATTCGTGTGCTCACTCTTTTTATTTATCAAATCCACAAGGTGCCATTTTTGTTTTAATCCCACCTCGGCATATGAAAAGCTAGTAAGATTTTTTTTTAATTACTCTTTTTTAAGTTTTACCATAAATTTCTCAAACAGACATTGTGTTCATTTGAAATGTGTAACATGCTGGCTAAATCAGCATACAATATCTGTTGACACATATTTCCATTTAAGCTTTTCACCAAACAAACAGAGACAAATGAAAGGTACAATACATTGAAGGTGGTCAATACTATGTTTAACCACTTTGTGTTCATGTTTGTTGACTTTGTTATGCAGTATATTCTAGATGATCAAACGAATAGAATTTAAGCGTCATAACATTGTCAAAGATTAGATTGCCCAGTTAAAGGCTGTTTTTCATTTTTAAGCACATCAATATTTCCGGCAATCCGGGAAAGAAAAAACTATTTCCTCTGCTCGAAAGCAAAAAATAGCTGATTTAATTATACTATATTTCACAAAAATGTAAGCGTTTAAATTTAAGAGGTTTCCGTCTGATTCAAAGCCTACACTGTGTCGTGTAGACAAAGGCCTGATGATAAATAATTTTGCCAGACAAATATACCGAACTGAGAAAGCAGCTGCTAAAAGGACATTGTGAAGAAGCAACCAGGAAATTCTATTAATGTAGGATCCTCCAAAGATTTGCACAGCTTAATAATCAAGAACCCAGTGCTCTGGTGGATCTGGCAATGCTGTCTTTATTTAATTGTTTCTTTTTATCTTTTTCTTCATTTGTTTATACATTTGTGGGGTTTTTTTTTCCTTTTTTTGGTTGAGAAATTGGGTGAAATTTTTTTCTATGAATAACTGACCTAACAAAGATTTGTTAATTAATGCTAGTTTATAAAATCATAAGTGATCAGAATGACTTTTTTTCACTGATTACGTTGGCAGATAAATAAATAAATAAATGAATTACTCTACTCATCCCTCACCGGGAAAATTTGTGTGCTGCACTCCTTACACCGCAGCAGGCAACCCTTCAACAGCTCCAATAGTGGGAGAAGCGGGGTTTAGGTGTCTTCTCCAAGGACCCTAGACGTGCTCTCTTTGGGCCGCAAACCCGCGACCTTCTGGTCCGTGCGCGCGAACCACTGTGCTGCCGTCTCCCCATACAGATAGGACCACTGTTTTTTAGTACTGCGTAGAAAATTTGAAATTTCAGAATCAGGATGTTGATCCACTGAAATCAAACATTTCGATGTGTGCTTCAATTAAGGACACACATCATTCACCCAGGTGTGGATGCTTCAGTTGAATGATAAAAATAGATAATTTGCAAAGCCGAACACCTGTCAATTGCCAGTGTGTTGGGACTAATTTGGCCACTTTTTGTAAATGTTTAAGTATTTTTATTGAGTACTTTTCTCCAATTTAGTGCACATTAGCAATGTCAGATAATCAAGCAACTCAATCAGGCAAACACCCTTGGCAGGACTTTGAGTGTCTGTTAATGAAGAAGAAGCACATTTCCTATGGATCATTTTCATTAGTGTTGATTAGTGGTTAAGATGTCCAATCAGCCATTCAGCTCTTCTGAAAGATTTAGGCAGACAAGTTGAAAAACAGTGGAAATAGACACATAGAAAAATACACCATCGTATTTGAACTTTCTGGTCGGATTTTCCACATATTTTTACTCTAAAGTCATGTATTAGCTAGACAGAGGATTACTTATATGCATCAGATATTACTATTAATTTTCAGACTTCCTGAATTTAATATAATTGCAGTTGCCTTTTCTATTTTAACTTGCTGACTCTACATTGTGTCACATGAGATTTTAAGTTAATCCATATTGGGTTATTGCTGAAACAATATTAGAAAAGGCACCAGGGTATGTCTCCAATATTTACAATCTCTTCTTTGTATTGTAATTTGACTTACTGAACAAAAGCCATTAACAATTCCCCACAGAAGACAGAAGCTTCTTCATTACCTTCAGTTTGACACCTGACATCTATACAACCTCTCTGACACTATTTTAATGCCCTATGCCGCCCCCCCGTGAAGGAAAACATTAAATATGTGGTCTGGGACAATTTCACTGAAGAGCTGATGCTCTAACATCAATTAAAGAGTGAGTGGGAAGCCAGTGGACGCTGCAAATGATGTGGGAATTCAGAAATTAAGCGGTATTCCCCTTTAACCAAAGCTCTCAAAATGTTCTTCCCAGGTGGATTGGTTTCTGTGTCAAACTATGGAATTTAATGACTCCCGTGCAATAAAGTCCCTATACAACTTCCTCTTATCTTTAATTTGGCGCCTGACTTTGGTGGCGACCGCAGTCATACTCATACAATCACACTCTAATTTCCCCCTAAAGCAAAATTTGCCCAGTCTCATGACACGTAGGCACCAATGATTAACTGTGAGCAATTACTACTTGAATGAGAGCTTTCTTGTCGTCTCTTGTTGCCCCATAAAAGGCAGACTAGCGATTAATACCGAAACATGTCACTGCTTTTGTACCACCTGTCACTTCCACTAGATTTCTTTATTCTTAGAACAGCGGCCTTCCCATCTGCATAAGTTTCAACACATTCAGCCCCCAGGAAACATCACTTTGGAGAGCATGCTCCGGTCTGTTAGGCTGTGTAGACCGCGGGAGATCGGCAGAGAGATTTACTATTAGAAAACATGACTATTCATATGGTCTGACAGATGAATGCCAGACTTTGCACCCCAAAACCCTTAGTAATCATTGTCATCTTCCAGAAGTGCTTTTTAAAAAAGAGCAGCCTTTTCCAAGCATATATTCACCCAAATCCATATATATGTACACGAAAAAATTAAGCAATTGGTAAAAGTGGCACAGTGCGTGGACTGTTGTGTAACTTCAAGTCAACCCAGGAGCTCCTGTATGCAAATCTCAAGACTCGAGGAAAAGACGCTTGTGAATAAAATCTGAAGCTAGCAGAGAACTGTAAAATGAAGTGGTCGGAACAGTGCAGAAACAATAACAGAAGCACACAAAAATGCCTATGATGATAAAAATCAGAACACATCACCGTAAATATTAAGATACATGTATTTAGGGAAATCCCCACATTTGAACTTATTTTGGAGCACACAGATGCCATGGCGACTGTGTTATACTGTATTTTTTTTTACTTTGAGACGTGACCACAGCTGTGCCGTACTAACACCTCACCGTTGTTCATGTGTATTTTCAGGTGCCACCTGCTTACTTGAGTACTATTACATTTCATTCATTCCTTTTCTGAACCGGATGTTCCTGTTGGGCATGGAGGATGCCAGAGTCTATCCCGGCTCATTACAAGCTAATCCCAAACAAGTTGCCAGTCTGTTGCTGAGACAGAAAACCAGTCACGCATACACGCATTTCTTAGGGCAATTTCCCAGCAGCCAACAAACCAAACATGCATGCCTATGGAGGGTGGGAGGAAACTGTACTACCATGAGAAAACCCACAGGGATAACATGCAAACTCCACATGAAAAAAAACAGTGACACAATCTTTGCCCTTGACCCTCAAGCTTGCACCCCTGACCTTCAAGAAGTGAGGGCACAGAGCCTACCACTACATTTGCAGGATGTAAATTGCATGATCTATAAATGAAGTTCTACACTAGAGGTCAAGTTGTTTACATCTGAGAAATGTCCGAGGTGTGATTTATGAAGCTTAAGCTGCGCAATTATGGTTGTTTTGATAAATCACATGTTTGTGTAGCGTAAGCAATACCATAGTGCTGAACAAAACTTCTTGCTCAGCCTAAGACTCATGCAATTCTTTGTAAATGACTCCCCAGGACTTAAAAGGATTGAGGAACTTAGACTCCCTAGCTAAGATTGGGTTCTGAAAACGAAGTCTCCACTCACTACTACGCACTAAACATGACATAATTGTTGCTATCAGGTGTTCCACTGTTTTGGTAAAGTTTTCCATGGTTTTTGCTTTGCAAAAAATGTCATTTAATCTCATGAAAGCTGAAAAAAAAACTATTGTTTTAAATCACATTTTGGTTGTTATTGTTGCTGTTAGAGAGGTGTCTAGCTACAGAAAAAATAAAAATGTATGAACTAAAACACTGCTAAAGCTAAATCTCATCCATGGTAACAGGTAGAGCTTCTAGCAAGCATAAAATGCTAACCTTAACTATCCAGACAAGGTCATCCAAGCTCACAGTCTGTGTTTGTCATGTAAATGAGTCTAAAATTAATAGCTGATAAGCAATAAAAGTTACATTTGACAAAATATTGTTATGCAAATATTTTATGCTAATATTCTCCGCAGGGTGGCAGGGCTCTCACTCAGTGATAGGGTGAGGAGCTCTGCCATCCAGGAGGAGCTTGGAGTAGAACCGTTGCTCCTCTGGGTCGAGAGAAGCCAGATCGGGTGGTTTTGGCATCTAGTTAAGATGTCTCCTGATTGCCTCACTGGTGAGATGTCTCGGAAACATCCCATCGAGAGGAAACTCAGAGGCAAACCCCGGACCAGATAGACTATATCTAACAATTGACCGGGAACGTCTCGGGATCCTCCTGGGTGAGAAGAGCCTGGGCTTCCCGTCTGAAGCTGTTGACCCCGCAAACCTGCCCCAGATAAGCAGAAGAAAACAAAATTTTATGCAAGATGCTACTCTCACTGTCAGTGGGTGTACATACCACCACACATGTCTATGTGCAGAACCCGATAGTGCAAATGACCTCAGGCTATTTTAGTTTGCTTTTGAGTATGCCTTCTGGACATTGGGCATGTACTACCTGGGAAGGTTGTACAGACAATGATAAGGTGCTACCTTATTGCCCCCTAATTGGGCTGAAAGAAGTGGCAAGTCTTGACTTTCTCCCATAAGCTGCTGCTTCAATGATCTGATGCCGATGAAGTGGAAGATTAGGATATGGTATGGTGCATTGATTAAATGGATTGATTCATCACTGTTCTGTTTAAGAATTATCATCACATCTTCCACTCTTTTTCTAATTCTTTAAACACTTATCCTTTCAACCATCTTCTGATTTTTCTTTTGTGCATTTGTTTAACACATTTTTAGATTCCCGTTTGGACTAAATTTGAATGAAGAATAAAAGAGTGAGGCTACTTTTTCATTCAAAGAACAAGGGCTATCTTATCTGTTTTATTTCATAGAATTCTGTTACATTTTCACAGATTTTATTTTGATTAATCTCTTCCATTTCAGAGCTCTTAAAAATAAAAGACAGCAAAGAAGACGTGTTATTCTCGCTATAAAAGGTGAAAAACCTCTTTAGTTGTAAATCTATTTTGACTGAATTCTTGCAAATTTCCCCTGAGTGCTGCTTTTATGGTAAATGGAGTTTGTGTAAATTAGATTTTCCCAGAAGGAACATAATAAAAACTGAATAAACTCTAATTTTTTAAAAAATATATAACTGGTCTTCTTGAGCTTTATATGAGTTTTTAACACTTAGCCGTATTGCTGCATTCTGTGATTATTATGTTACAATAAAGAGAAGCAAGTCAGGAAATATGTTTAACATAAGCTTGTTTCACACTCTGACAGTAATGTGCTGTAAAAAGAGCTTAGGTTATTTTCATCATTGGAATTACTCTATCCCACTCTTTCTACAACATTAAACTTAATTTATAAGCCCTCACAGTTCACCTCACCTGACTACGAATGAAAGCAAACTGCCATTAGCAAGTTTGAGACAACAGCTGCCATTTTTTTCTTTTTGTATATGCTTTTATCTTTATACACATGTTCCTTTAATTTGCTTTTCCTTCCTCTGCAGATGGCTTTATCATCTCTTTTCCCCTCACAATTGTCCTGACTCTTTAAATAAAAGCCTGTCTCACATTAAGATGACTGTCTGCAGGCGATCTGAAAATGCTTTGGGCATCATGGGAGGCTGCTACACTGCCTCCATGGGCTACTGATATGCAATTCTCTTGCAGAGATGAAGCATTGAGGGTAATGAAAGAAAGAAGAGCACCAAAAGAGAATTTGCCCTCTAAACAAAAATGAAGCGCCACTTTAAATTTTTGCATAGTGCATGGGGCTTTCCATCTACAAGCTTTTATGAGAACCGTATGAATAATGTGATGGAGTTGATATTCTGCCTGATTTATGAAATGCAAAGAAAAAGAGTCGAGTGGAGATGAGGATTTTAAATTTCTTCCTTTGAACATGAAGAGTGTGTAATCATACCCAGGCATCATATGAAAGTGTTTGAATTATATCCCTGAACAAGCTGAAAGTTAAAGATTCCAGCTCTCTTTAATTAGGGTTATTGATTAATGAAAGTTTTACTTTACGACTACTTAAAGAGGTTTTACCCCTTAGAGCTTCGCTAAAAAGAAAAAGGAAGGGAAAATTTAATTTGTTTCGTCACCTAAACCACTTACCCTCAAAAGGGGAGCCTATCTCAGCTGATTTAAGGCGAGAGACAGGGTACAACCCAAGCAGGTCGCCAGTCTGCCAGTGGTCCACCCATCCACCCACACACTCATTCCCAAGGGCAATTTTATAGCCATTCAGCCTAGCATGCATGTATTTGGAGGATGGAAGGAAACTGGAGTACCAGGATGAAACCCATACTTGCACAGGTAGAACATGAAAACTCAAGAACAGAAATACACGTATTTCAAGCCTCGTCCCAGACGGAACTCGTACCCCGACTTTCTTGCTGTGATGCCATCATGCTAACTGCAATGACAATGTGTTGCCCTTTGTTAAGTTGCATCTAATTTAATGATCAGTTTGTTTAGAAGTTGTTTTAGACAAAAAATTCTCACTCTCACACAGAAAAATTCTCTCAGCAGGAATGTTTCTCTCATTTGCAATATCAAATAAAAAGTTTTGAAAATCTATTCAAACAAACTGTCATTCTTCAGGTTACACTGTGTGCAAAAAAAAATCAACCTGCTGAGTGTAGAATTTTTTTTTAAATAAAACTCTAGTGAAGCAGAAATAAAAAGCAATCAAACCACTTAAACAGGTGTTTAATTTCTTTTGTGGCCCTGATCACCATGAATTAAATCATCTATCTTTATTTAACAGAAAATGCCTTGTTTCATTGCAAAATATTTTAATTGGTGTGTGAACTCTCCTATTTTAAAATATATCTACACACTGAGTTTAAGGATGCATTGTATTAGCAATTCAATAAAAAGTTCTACACAAGAAAGTACAGTAAACTTAAATCTGCCAAATAACTTTGGTAAGAATTACTTCCTACTGCTGCAAAAAAAGCACCTTTTGTAACGGTGATATGTTATTAACAGCACTTTGAAGGAACCATTAGATGAAGAGAGAACAGGTTTTCTGAAACAAATCCAGAACACCAGAATTTTGAGCAGGTAAATTCCACCCCTCAATACTTTTGGTTTAAAATGACATGTACAAAGAAAAAAAAACATGTACACACTGAATATGCAGCTGAAAGCTAACTAACAAAAGCAAGCTAAGTGATTTTTGTACATTCCTGCCCTTGGACCCTTCTTTCTGGTGATGAAAAACTCCAAAAAATACAGCAGAGAAAAAAAAAAAAAGAAGAAACCTACTGGGGAACCACATGGCAGAGAGATCCTTTCCCTGGGACGAGGAGCCAATGCGTCTCCGCTGTTAGTTAAATGTTAGCTTATTCTACTCTACAGCTATATATCCGAAGGGGTAGATCAAGCACGGAGGCCTTCTTCGTTTGGCAGCGCCCAGGACAGACACACAGAGGATCCATTAGGATTGGTGACCGATTATCCTATGAATCCTCTCTAGCACACTTTCAGCTAGAACGTTGGTACAGCAAACGTATCCCCAACACCTTCAATAGACTGCTGGTTGCAGACTTCTAATCGGATTTCTGAACAGTCCAACCAAACACTCAAATATACTGTATACTGTTGTCTTACGTCTTTCTTGAAAACTTACCAATTCTGTGGTTCATTGACTTTTTGACCAACAAGGATGAAAATCACAAACACCCTCTCTGTTTTCTTTTTCATCTAGCTCCGCTCTCCCTAAAGCTGCTTACAGCCATCACCACTATTCATCTTACACTCTGAGGACTTCAGGACCACCAACTTGAGCTTTCATTTTTTTTTTAAAGTAGATGAAACAGTTTTCCTTTTCTTGCAGTATGGCTTCTCACACCACTATAAACTTCTTTAGTGAATTTGGGGAGCAGACTGCAAGATTTATGAGCAAAATTTATTGAAAAACTTGTGTTGGTGGAAAACTAGAAATGCCTGGGCACAAACCAAGAAATTTTATGAGTTTCCTGGAGATGTCTTCAGTGAAAATAGTTTTTGAGAGAGCTCACCAGCTTTCATATAGAAGAAACTTAGAATTGTTCAACTGCTGTTTTAGCAAAGGTCTCAGTACCCCCTTTGTCGTTTAGACAAAGTGAAATTCAGTAAGATTAGTTTAATTTAGTATCAATTTCTGAAAATTATGGGCATGTTTTCCAACTCTTGTTTCCGTAGTTGGAAGTCTTTGTTTGGATGGACACTTCCTGAGAGAAAAAATTACCTGTGGCTGCAGATCCATCAAAATCCTCAAATTTTTATTTTCCCCAGTTCTTAAACTACTTAAACGCACCCATGGAGACTTTTATAGCCCTTTCTTCCATATCACAATATGCGTGTCATATTAATTTTCCAAGACTGGGCTTGGACACCTTTGGCATAACCTTCTGAACAAAACATGTCCCAAATCCTGTACAGTGGAGGTCCTCATCGAAGGGTATGCTAAAGTTTGTAAAATGCATAACCACTCACGGCAGTTATGAAAATCGAGAGTTTTGAAAATCAGAAGTGTTCCTTTTTAAATCTAGTTCTGAGTGATTGTATCTGACCTCTCAAGCTGAAGCCAAATTGTAATATACGCAAAGCAGAAAAACATTTCCTGCACGTAAACAAGAACCTTTGGTCCAATCACTTTGACATGGTTAAAGCGAACCCCCGATAACAGCTGATTCTTTTCGCTCTCAGTGGAAAAACGGATAGTAGCAAAAAAAGCAGACCCTCAATAATCTCACACTGATTTCCATCACCTCACCAGACATGGTTTGCATACAATGAGTGCCAAGTGTCACCGGGTTTGCTGTCACAAGCTGCGCTCTTGCAATTGCTATTCTGCTACATGATGGGAAAAACATGGACTATGTGTCCTGGCTGGCTGGAGGAATGCAATCTATACAAACAAGGTTTATCCGGATAGAAAAAGAAAAACAACAAAAAACATTCCATGTATTTTGATATGGACAACACAGCCTTAGCAGTCAAGGTGTTATGAGAGCAAAAACATTTACCCAGAGAGATGCCAGCATCTTACGGTCTTTTTTTGACAAGACAAGACATCTATGAATAAATATGTAACCTGTAACAGTAAAAATGTTTTAGGGAGTGTAGTTAGAAAAAAAAAGGAAATGAGATCATTTTTCTGTTGCAAACAGATTATACAACATGTTCTTTAGAGGCAGGATGCACCTCGTAGAGGTCACCAATCTGTTGCAGGACTATACACACACACACTCATTCCTCGGGCCAATTTCATAGCAGCAAATCAACATAACATGCATGTTTTTGTGTTTAGCACAATGGCCTCACTGCAAGGTCAGGGGTTCACGTCCCGGGTGGGGACGAGGCTTGAAACACTGGTCTTTCTGTGTGGAGTTTGCATGTTCTCCCCATGAATGCGTGGGTTTCTTCCAGGTACTTCAGTTTCCTTTCACTCGCCAAAAACATGCGTTACGTTGATTGAATCAGAATCAGAAAACTTTATTAGTCCCAGAGGGCAATTGTTTTACAGCTTTCTTTGGGAATTTACTGCACCACACAACATCTCATTAAAACCAACACAAAAACAAAAAATGATAAAAATAAGATAAATACTAAAAAAATAAAAACACACAGCTTGGGTCAGACCAGTCCAGTTAAGAAACCCCATACAAACATCCAGTTAAAACCCTATGTAAACCAAGACTAACTTTAAGAATTTAAGAATTTAATTGCCAAAGGCACAAAAGAATATGAAAAACGGTTTGTCGACCTTGCAGGGACATAAAACCGACGTCTTGATTGGCCGCTGTAAAATTACCCCTAGGAATGTTTGTGTGTGTGAAAAAACGCAGTTACAATCTGGCTGAAATACATTCTTCCAATGAGAAAGCTCAGGAAATTCCTTCTTTGTTGTGTCTTTACAAGTAGTTTCAAAAGAGGAAATTGTAAGTCAAAATAGGTTCGTATTGATCCCAACCGAAACCTGATAGACCCCATCAAAGTGTGACCTTGAGTTGAAAAAAAGACATTACTGTCAAGAGCCACAGTGACAGAATCATTCTTTTTTCACTCTTTGTGTTACACAGTATTGACAGATGCAACAGTTTATTCACTAAGTGGAAGAAAAAGTAGACAGAGGGGTCAAGGCTGAAAAAAAAATCCTCTTGAGGTACACAATAAAGCAGTAGTTCTTTGTAATTCTTTATATCTGTTACTTCCTTCTGCACATTGACAATAAAAATGGTTTTCTTTTCTCAAAATAAGTACTTCATAAGTGTACGAATCTTCTTCTTCTCCTTTCGGCATTTCCCTTCAGGGGTCACCATAGCAAGTCAGTTTCTTCCATCTAACCCTATCTGCTGCATCCTCTTCGGTCACAACAACAATCATGTCTCCCTTCACTGCATCGATGAATCGATGAACCTCCTCTTTGGTTCCTCTGGGCCTCTTTCCTGGTGGTTCCAAACCCAGCATCCTTCTTCCAATGTACTCAGTCTCTCTCCTCTGCAGATGTTCAAACCATCTCAGTCTGGCCTCTCTCCAAAACCTCAAACGTGTGCTGTTCCTCTGATATACTCATTTCTGGTCCTGTCCATACTGGTCACTCCCGGAGACAACCTCGGCATCTTCATCTCTGCTACCTCCATCTCTGCTTCCTGTCTTTTCTTCAGTGCTACTGTTTCTAGACCAAACAGCATTGCCGGTCTCACCACGGTTTTGTACACTTTCCCTTTCATTTTAGCTGAAACTCTTCTATCACACATCACACCTGATACTTTTCTCCACCCGTTCCACGCTGCTTGAACACGCTTCTTCACCTCTTTTCCACACTCTCCATTGCTCTGGACTGTTGATCTTATGTACAGTATATGAAATCTTCCACCTTCTTTATCTCTTCTCCCTGTAACCTCACTTTTCCATTTGGATCCCTCTCATTCACACACATGTACTCTGTCTTACTCTGACTAATCTTCATTCCTCTTCTTTCTAGTGCAAACCTTCACCTCTCCAGCTTTTCCTCCACCTCTTCACTCCTCTCACTACAGATCACAATGTCATCTGCAATTCATAAGTACATGAATGATTTTCTTTTTGTTTGTACTCCAGTTGTCTGGTCATCTTAAACTAGACTGTGGTCCACAGATAATCCAGTTTGTTTGATGCAACATAACATGCCTGTTACATACTGGTTTGTTCTAGGAATCAGCAGTGTAGATTCACTTGCAATCATCTCCCCAGTTGATAAGTTTTGTAAAGCATCATGAGAGAAGAAAATGAAACCTAGATTACCACTTGGCCAGTGTGATACTGTAATAAAAAAAAAACATTGAGCATTGAAAAAAGTGAGGGTACAATGCCAAAACAATGGAACTGGAAAACATCATGTAGAGAATCATTGAGTATCAGGATGCAGGGTGGAGCTTTTGGGGATTGTCTACATCCTGACACTTGCTCACACTACAAAAGTAAACAGAGCTCGTGCTGCGAGTTTTGCCTCCATGCTCTTTATCTATGTGCATGTTGGCATGATTACAGTTATGGTTTTAGTTTACGTGCAACAGAAAGATATCAGAATCAACTGATCAAGAGAATCAGAAAATAGTACTGCTACTACGTTGTGATGTTTCCATGAGATTTCTTGTTGCTGCTGTAACGCACAAATTTCCCAAGTATGGGATCAATAAAGTAATTCTATGTTCTATGTTCTATGATATGTGAACATTTCAGTCTTGCCAGGTACTGACCATCAACAAATCGTTCCCCATAACCATCTGTACACGAATCGTCTGAGGTGCACAATTTGGCCGCAAAACTTAAAATAATCATACTACCTGAAACCAGGATTTGCTTGCGATTACTGTTCATATAATCAGAATCAGAATCAGAATGCTTTTATTGCCATGTCAATGAGAATATCAGAGACTAGGAACTTGCTTTGATACAGCTGTGCAATATTAAAAGATGAAAATAATAAAAAATAATAAAAAATAAAATAAATTAAATAATTTTAACAAAACAGAGTGCTCAGAAAGAAAAAGAAAAGTAGTGCCATGTCATAGAAAATAATAAAAAATAATAAAGATAGTAAAGTGACAAGAGGGAGGTGACTAAGAGATGTGGGGTTCAGGTTATAAAGTATTAATTAGACTAACGGCAGAAGGGAAGAAGCTGTTTTTGTGGCGGGACGTTCTGGTCCGAATGGACCGGAGCCTCCTGCCCGAGGGGAGTCGCTCAAAAAGTCCATGTCCAGGGTGGGAAGGGTCAGCTGCTATCCGACCTGCACGCCCCCGAGTCCTGGAGACGTACAGGTCTTCGAGAGATGGAAGGCTGCAGCCGATCACCTTCTCTGCAGAGCGCACAATGCGCTGCAGTCTGTGTTTGTCCCTGGCTGTGGCTCCACCGTACCACACGGTGATGGAGGAGGTGAGGATGGACAGAATAAGCATGCTATATCACTAGACCATGCTGTATGGTAGAGACAGTGGCACTGAGGAAAAGAAAGGAAACAGAGATTGAGGTAGCAGAGATGAAGATGCTGAGGATGTCTCAGGGAGTGAGCAGGATGGACACAATCAGAAATGAGTATATCAGGGGAGCAGCACATATTAGAGGTTTTGGTGATAAAGTCAGAGAGAACAGACTGAGATGGTTTGGACATGTGCAGAAAAGAGAGAGCGAGTACATTGGCAGAAGGATGCTGGGTTTGGAGGACTAGAGAAAGTCCAAAGAGAAGGTTCATGGATGCAGTGAAGGAAGACATGAAGATAGTTGGTGTGACCGAAGAGGATTCAGCAGATAGGGTTAGATGGAAGAAACTGACTTGCTGCGGCGACCCCTGAAGGGAAATGCCAAAAGGAGAAGAAGAAGATAAACATGGTTTTCTACTTTCATTGAAGCATCCTATTAGACCTCTTGCTGACAAATGCATGTAGAACTCAGAACAATACGTCTGTCACTATCTGTAAAATGATGAATCCATAAGATTGTTAAAAAAATTTCTTACACTTTTACCAAGCACAGAAGTTCCACCATGTACTGTGTCTTTTGTAGGAAAGAATGCCCCCCTGCTTGGATTAAATGGTTTGAAATCCCTTTTGAAAATGTCTGGCACTCTTGTGAAAGCCATTCAGTAGTGAGTGTTTGCACACGTATTGATTTTATTTATTATACCATACAAAAAATACACAAGACTTTATGGGGCCCAATGAATGCATTGGTGTGCTGTTTGAAAATTGCACCATTTAAACCAATCCAAACAAACAAACAAACAAACAAACAAACAAAAGATTGCCTTTTGCACTACTCCCTTTCACTACTGTGTGCCTTTGTTTCCTTCCTTTGCACACTTAGACTAACACACACACACACACACACACACACACACACACACACACACACACACACACACACACTTATGCTTCAGTTCATATCGATGACCAAGGCGTAATAATAAGGTGACATGGTTGACTTAGTTCCAGCAATTATCCTCTGGGCCATTATTGGCAGGTGTGTGTGCTTATGTGTGTAATTTGTACTTACAAATCTTCAACTTTCAATGTAACTCCCCTTTGACACGTGAACAAATCAACTCGGATGCTGATTTATGTTCGTGCCAAAAAATAAACCTAAAGAGGTTAACAGTTAATTAGCGAGAGCACCGAAATTAGCCAATTAGCTTGCATGCCCTGAAGAGCAGAAAAACTGCTAATGTTGCAAAGGAGAAGCCAGCCATTCAGCACGTGTCAAAGGAAGAGTTACATCCAAACTCCTAAATAATGATGGAGGAAATTTCACAGACACGCGTGAAAAAAGTAAGACTGTGATGCGTTAACAGATGTGTTAACATTATTAGCATATGTAATGATAAAAAACAAACCAAACACCCCCCAACCCCCTTTCCTTGTGTTTATTTTATGTATTTTACAACCAGGTTTAAGCTGGCATGGTGAAAAAAAGCCAGGGCAACTGCCTTTAAAAAAAATCATGTATTTTTTGCTATTCAAAATAACATTCCCTACACCTTTGCAGAATTACCGAGGTTGATTTAAGGAGGTAAAAAGGATAAGAGGATGACAACAGCAGTCTGAAATTCAAACTGTGGTTATTATTTTAGCTTTCATCCATCTCCAGCATTTTCAAATGTCACATTGTTTTTCCAAATTTTTTATCTGTCAAGCTGAACAGCCAGAGTCCACCTGTGAATTTTTATTTTGGTGTGCATCTCGGTGCACATTTTCCAGTTCGGCATGTGTGCCTGTTTGTGTCTAAAGGCCAGCTCAGTTCCTAAGAGAGCTAACCTTTGTCTGGAAGACAGAAACCCACTCTGACACTTCGCAGTGAAACTCCCCATGGAAACCCACATACACATACAGGAGTTTCCACACATGCCCCAAATATATGTGCAATCACAAACATATTAAATTAAGAGCTCATAAATGCAGCAATACCGATTGCTTAAACTTGTAAAAAAAAGACAACTGGACAGACACTTTTTTTCTGACTTTGCAAATCTGAGGAAAACGCTAAAGCTGCCAATGTCAGTGTTGCTGGCACGAAACCTCATATTCTTCGTTCATTAGATTAAAAAAAAAAAAGTCACTGTAACTAAAATGTAGATGTTTCTATGGGTGACAGCTAAATGTCGCCCAAGTTTTTAACTAAATTTTAGGTTAGTATTTGCAGAAAATTTCAAATTGATGTCAACAAATTGCACAGTGTTTGCAATTTGAAACACTGTTGAAAGCAACTGGTCACCTAAACAGGTGGTATTAAGGAGGTATTATACTTTTGTGGGGTAATAATTCTTTTCTCATACATACATAAATAAACTTGGTACCCTTTGTTTCCTCAGAAAGGCTTAACTATTTTATTTCACTTTGCTTTTCAGCACTGTGAATTCCCCCTCCTCTTGCTACTCGTTTAATCCAATCCACTGTGTGCAAGCACAGCACATCATAAACGTCATTGAAGGCCTTAAATAAAGTGATGAACCATCCAAAAGTTTTTTGGATTTTCTCATTGGAATTACACTATATACTTTACAATTCTAACTGCACAGTTAGGTCTAACTGGCTTCTAACATTCATCAATCTTGACTTTTATTCAATCTGAGAAGAGTTCTAATTAGCCATGGAGAATCACGGCTATAGAAAGAGATCAAACTGCTTGAAATATTTCTGTGAGAATGTAGGAGGTTCACAAAACTTTTCAGGTCAACACCAGAAGGAAATCTGACATTTTTCTGATGTAATGCTGACACAAGAAACACACAAAGCCAAGAAATCCTACAGACATTGAACTAACGCAATACTTTCTTCACAACAGTAGAGAGTTGGACATCTCTGCGTCCTCACCACATGTACCTTTCTTGATCTCAAAGCAAGACAAATCTTTGAGGAATCAAACTACTCACAACGCTGTCAACCAGACCACTGAATGTGCAAAGAAGTTGACACTGAGTATGTCTTCAATGTGACACTCTCTTCTTCTGTTGTTTAAACTTTGCTGACATCTCATCTTAGATAAATTCAAAAGAAGGCATCGCCGAAGGACAAAGACAACCAGTGGGACATCTTGGACATGCACAGGTGAGCAGGGGGTGTTGTTGCTGGTTGGTTTGTTATCTCGTCCAAATAACCCTCTTTTTTTGTTTGCTTGTTTTTGCAGCTGGTAATTAATGACATGACTTGGAGCGAAAGTCTACACATTTGTTGAACAGTTAACAAGAAAGTTATTACTGCTTAAAGGGAGCGCATTGGCTGTGAGAAATTGTCATGCAATTAAAGTAATTTTTATTTAAAAAAACATACTCTTTTCTTTGGTCAATTTTGATTATATCACCCCAGCAAAATACTCCAACTTATTATGGAATATATCGAGTGTTTCCCAAGCCAGTCGTGAGACATATTCCCTCCAGCTGGTCTCGGGTCTGCCACTTGGTCTCCTCCTGGTGGCACGTGCCAGGAACCACTCACCAAGAAAGAATATGTGAGCCATTTTAACCAGATTCTCAGATCATCCCATCTTGCTCCTTTCAACAGCTCGACTCTAACATCCCCACCCCTAGATAGCAGGGTGAGTGAGGAAAGAACCTTAGTTTTATTGCCATTCCATTCTTTTGATTAACACCTACAGCTCGTCACCATAGGTTCTCTTAGAAATAGGTCATTTTAGTAATAATAATACCTACAGTATATGCAGAGCACTTTTGAAAACAATGTTTACAAAGGGCTTCACATCTTGTCTCCAGTTGTGTACACATTTGACTAGATATAGAACATTATCAGATATTTCTTTTCTGTGAGCCTTCCTGGAAAAAGAAATCAAAATGCTTGTCACACTTAGGGTTGCTGAGACTTATCCTCAATGGTTTAAGGCTGAGAGGTGGGTTACATCGTGATCAGGTCGGTAGCCTTGAGTGCAACTTAAAGATCAACCACGCAGACACTCATTCCTTGGAGCAATTCCCAGTGTCCAATGAGTCAAGCATACATGTCTTTTGGGATTGGAAAAGAGCTTCCATATTCCACTTGTGGACAGAGAAGAAGGACAGATAAACACCGCAGAGAAAGGCTCCATGTTTTGAGCCTTGTCATAATGTGGGATTGAACCAGCAACATTCTTGCTATGAGGTCAAGCTCTAACAACCTCAACATCATGCAGATCCTTATTAATATTTATATTTTTCTTTTATCTTCCAATACTTTCTTTTTAACTGACTGGATCAAATTAGATTTTTTTCCCTGTATTCTGAGTAAAGTTGTAAAGCAAAACAAATTTGTACCTTTTCCTGTGCGCACAGAAGCATTGACGTTTGTCTTTCTTTGTCCTTGACTGGCCAAAGACACACATGCATGTACACAAAACAGTCAATAGCACTTGCACATGAAGGACTAGTGAATAATGATACGCGCTCCTTTGATGTTATGCATAGACCAAATTCACACACATACGGTTTTCTTCTGGTGTGACTGATAAAAAATTCCACCTTCAGTGAGTGTGTATGTGCACAAACACTTTCTGTCTCCTTCCACCAATTTGTGATGCTGTGTGAAAATACCATCGCGGAATACTGTTTCAGAAGTTTTGCGCTTGAAAAGAAAAGATCTTTTTGTTATTTATTCATATTTTTTTTCTTCATTTATTGCTTTGGGTCCATAAAAATGGTGGGAACTCACAATGAATGTAAATTGCAGATTAAAAAAAGTAATGCTAACACCACAGGTGTTAATATGTGGACCGAATTATTACTGTTTTTTTAAGTCATATTAACAAGAAGTTAGACCTATCAAAGCACATCAGAATGTGCTTTGATTAAACAAGGAATTAAAAACGTATAGATGAAAAGTAAATACCGTATTTTCACGACAATAAGGCAAACATAAAAGTCTTGGATCTTCTCCAAAATGTACGGCATGCCGAATAGTGCAGTGCGCTTGGTGTGTGTTGTTGATGTAAGATAGATATAATAGAAAACACCATGAGAACGTTAAAGGAAGAAGTGGGCGTGGATTGTTTATAAAAGAAAGAAAATTTGCGTTATGCAGAATGTTCAAAGTAAGGCTGCAAGCAAAGTGGGAGCAATCGATTACCAATGGAGACCACAGTTTTATTAAAAGTGGAAGGCAGCGCCGGGCGAGTTATGCTTGGTGCAACTCGCAACCCTTAAGTAGAGTGAATGGCAGTAATGTAATGTCTTAATTATTACTTGAAAAAAATATGTTGAAAATTTCTTCAATAAGCCAATTATTTTTCAGTTAGATTGAATAGGCATGAGATAAGGTTGTGTTGTCAAGCAGACGAAAATAACAACGCTCACCTGTTGAAAAACAGACAGAATGAACATATGGCCATCTTTCTCAGTGCAGTACAGTCTCCGAGCCAGGACAGAAATAGGAACAATAGGCTCAAACAGGGAATACGGATTTTCCAGCAACACAAAAGGGACACCATCCAAAACCTTTACTTTTGTAATAATCAGAGTTTTCTATCATTCAGATCATTCATGAGCAAAAAATCAGACAAAATCAGGAACTTGTTTTTCGGACAGTTTTAGAGAAAAAATAAAATCATAAATGCTCCCTGCTTTGTTACCCATTTTGTGTCATCCCATCAAAAAAAGTACCAAAATACTTAAACTCTCACAAGAGACTTGACGTTTTATCATTGCTTCTCTGCAGACCACAGCTGAATACATCTTGCTACTGAAAATAACCTACTGACTTATAATCAGCTCGTAATGTCAAAATAAAATTATTCTGCATGCAAAATAATTCTAATCTTAAAACAAAGAAAAAACACGTGGTAGATTTTTAATCAAAAACATCCTTCATTTTTTTCAAGTATTTTCAATTTGAAAGCGTGCAAATGCATTTTCTAGATTTTAAAAGAGATTCAGTTTATTAAAGTGGTATTATGTGTTTAATTAGGTTTTCCTCTGAAACTCATTCAAATGAAAAATTCCTCTGCAGAGCAATCATTGGTGTGCAATTAAAATGAAATACCTTGGCAATATTAACTATTACCAATTAAACTAAACATTTACACAATTGCAAAAAGGTCTTATCCCACATAATGGATAATAAGATGAATTTGAAAATTGCAAGGGATAGATCAATGTCCAAACCACTTGGGGATAACAAGTTTAGTTAGTTGTGGAATCAGAGAAGTGACTTCTGAAAAAGAAGATGGTTCGTTATCATAGTCAAACGGTCTCTAATTTTTTTTTGTTTCTCTTATTTGTGTGTTTTTACAACAATGGATTGATATGGCAATGAAAAGAATGTCATGACTTCCATACAGAAAATAAAGAGTTAAAGAAACATTCACTACATAAAAACATGTAAGAAGAGGAGGAAACACTGATTTTATTTTACTATGCATCCCAGTATCCAAAACAACAGTAACATGATAATCCTAAATAATTGTTGAAGTGAAAACCTTCAGCAAAGATGGAAAAGTAAAAATGATGCACCATAGGATGTGAACTACTCACTATTTTTCTTTCTGTGCAAAAAGCAAAGTCCAGGTACAAAGGAACTGTATTAAGCTCAGCATTCAGAAAGAGACATTTGGATACATTCATTCTGCTCTGGTAACAGATGTTTTGTTTGTGTCGCACATTGTGCAGCACAGTACATACCAGAACACTGCAACATGCTTTTAAGACAACAATGCAACAGCACACAACAGATGCTAACCAAACAGCACCGGCAGCTGCCCTGCGGTCTTTTCCACCTCTGACCGAGCCTGAGCGTAGACTTCATAATAACGTTGCTCCACCTCAGCGAGGGGGTTGGAAAATGGTGAAGAGTCAAGCTGTTAATGTGTAGCCACCGTCTTCGGAGGGTTTCACAAAAACAAAACAACAATATTGCACACATACAGCTTGCAATCTGTTTCCAACACAACAATCCCATAGTGAATGTGAGTCGAACACTACTAGGCCTTCTCCATTTTTAACAGTTTTATAAATTACCGCTAAATTGACTTCATTCTCTTTGTGCGGATATAACATGATGTGTTCAAGCGGTGTGAAAAGCAACACCTTAAACTCCCCCTTGGGATCATTTAAAATTGATGCATTTAGTTTTTTTTACTATGTATCAGTATTTTCATCAAATTATTAATACTCAGATACTACAAAAACCTAAGTAAAATAAATGTGCTTATCTTACTTGTTCTCGTAAGATCAAACCTCAAAGGAAGCTCAACAAACGTTAGCCTGACAGGATTAATTAAAATGACATTAAGCCCCTAAAAGCCACTCAGCTACCATTCCCCGTGGGTTTGTGAAACAAAACAGTGTTTTATAACCCTTATGTGCACTCTCACTCACAGACCGATGGGCCTTTGGCCATTTTTGCTTTTCTTTTACAATGATGGTAATTTAGAAAAAAGCCATTGAACGAATGAGTTGCACATCTTCATCATCATGACCCCGGCTTGTTTTCAGGTTCAGTCCATTATAAATCATGTTGGATCCATTTACCAATCCCCATTCCTGTTGAAAGCAATACTGACCACTGGCCACTTCAGCTGCAGATTGATTTGCAAGATGCCGGGGGACAGAAAAGACACATGGAGACTGACGACCCAATCTTTATAATAACCACAGGGTTGTTCAATATACTTTCAGTCCTCCCCGTTTCTTGCCACTATAGTCAATCATTTTCTTTAAAATCCTGCCAAATCTTTTTCTGTACATTTCAAGAGGGTTAAACAAGTTTAAGAACATGTTGGTTTGAAACTGTGATAAGACGTCGGTAGATAAATATTGCACCTTGTATTAATCCCCAAGCTAATGTACATAAATCATGTACATAATTTGAATGATTAATAGAGCAATACTAATACAATAAAGTTTGTCTGGAGTTAAGTAAACCACATTTTTCCAAGCAAAAAATTTCTTTCGAAGACGTTCATTGGGTTTAAGTTATCCAATTTTGGTAATTCACAGAATTGTTTAAAACATCCTTTTTTTTTTTTTTTTTTTTTTTAGCAAAGTGAGTTAAACTCTATAAAGAATGCTCTATTTTATGGTGGTGAAATATGAAAGCCTTTGTGTTTCAGACTTTAAACTCAATAGGTGGAATTATAAGCCACCTCAATCACAAAAATTGGCAGTAATTTTTCCAAGTTATTTTTAACTTTTCTGACGTAAACATTACTTGAGTATCCAGGAATAACTATTTCTTTATCACATTATGAACTATGAAAGTGAGTACTTAAACGTAACGATGCCTTCCTAAAGTACTAGACTGCTCTGTGGGCATCAGTTAATTAAAGAGGTTTTGGCAGCAACTGAGACTGGCTCATTGATGGCCGAATGTATTTTTGGGATTGGAAATTTAATGTCTTTGCTTAGTTTAGAATAACAAGTAAAGTCTCTCAGGAACATTAACTGCCTGAGATTGACTCAGAAGTTTTAGGAAGAGTTTCGTCTTCTGAAACCCTCATCCCCAACGGGGTCGCAGAGAGTGATGGAGCCTACACCAGCTGATTGAAGGCAAGAGGCAGGGTCCACCCCTAACAGGTCACCAGTCATGACGTTGGAGGGTTTGTGTGATGTGAGGTCAGACACACGCATTGTTAGGGGCAATTTCCCTGTGGCCAATCGACCTAACATGGAAGTTTTAGGAGAGTGGTAAGAAACCCACACATACATGGTGAGTACATGCAAACTTCACACAAGAATGCTAGTGTTTAAAGCCAGGTCACATTCGATACTTGAACCCCTACGTTCTTGATATAAGGCCACTGTGCTAACTACTGCCCCACCGTGCTGCTTATTAGGTAGAGTATTACTTTAAAAAAATATTGAAAAGAAAATAGCAACATTTGTTTTCTGTAAATTTTCTAGTAAAAATATGCACATTTAATTGATAACACATAGAAAACTATGAATTAATAAAGATAACATCCAGTCTGATCAAAATCCTCAGGGTGATTGTTAACTGGACTATGGTTTAGACATTTGGTAAACAATCAGCTTTGATGACGTCCTGATCAAAGTTGTGGAGTTGAAGAATATAAGTCATGCTTAGAAGTGACGAGACGAAGGACAACAACTGGATTTGTATTGCATATGTATTTGTTGTGAAGAAACATTTGCAAACACTTGAACAGACTGGTGAAATACCATGGTTTAAATGAGTTATCTTCACAGTGTAGCAGATCGGAGTAGAACTACTTCTCCACATATCTTGAACATTTGGCTTCCATGTCTATGAAATAAAATGATACTTCACACACATTTTTTACTAGACATGTCACTCTGGTGTTGTCACACTCTGACTCAGGATGATAAAAACCAGGCCGACGAGAAGCAAAAGAATTCATGGAAAGCTGATGTGCTTTAGTGTTTTGGGTGTTTTCAATGTGCAAATGGGGTGCCAACCAGGTATTTCCCGACATGCTCAATGAAGCAGGAAAAGATGAATGAATAAACATAAGGTAGATGTTCAGGCTGTCACAACGTGATTACAGATGACTGTTTGTGGAGACACCAAGACCTTCATTTCTGTGTGCTGTAAAGGATGCGACAGAAAGAAGCTTCTCAGAGTTTGTAGACCAGAACGACTTTCTGTCAATATTCCCCTGGATCATTCAGTTTCACGGTAAAACTCAGAAAGTCCATTTGTTTGACTTACCTCTCATTCAATATGGCTTTACTTGGTAATAACGAATATTTTCCTTCATAGCAATAAACTTCGAGAGAATAGTACAATGCTCAAAGGTCACCTCTAAGCAGGGACGTCAGTTTGAGGCAATAGCAAACATAGCGATGATAGAATGAGGATTAATGTTCCTTCTCAAAATGCTGCAGCAAAGTAGATTTTGGTCATCTGGCTGCATTAGACTGGTTTGCTTATTATGACAAGTAGTATATGTGTAGGTGTATAGGTGTGATCAAAATTTGAACTAGATAACTTTCAAGGTATTTGTTGATGATCTCCAACAATACAAGACATTCTCAAAGCTTTTATTTGGATAAAAGTTTCTTAAAGAGTCTAAAATATAAACAACCAACAAGAAACTCCTGTGTGAGATTGGATTGGTCTCATTACCTGAGTCTGCTAACATTTAGATTTTTTCTTTTGTCCATTTTCATAGGACTGATTGGGTCCTACACCAAACACTTATTGCCGTCATTTGGGGAACCCCACAGCACTAAATTGTGAATGGTTATGTGAAACATTGACCTTAGAAAGAAAAAAAAACCCACTTTGTTCTCATTTGGATGCATCTGGAAAAAAGCAATCTTTGTCTAGATAGAGCATACTGTCTAATTACTTGGGGCTGGCCTTCGTACTTCCAAGCTATTGATTTCTCTGAAGCCTATGCAACAAAGGAGGCAGTAACGTGAGACATATGGGACAAAGAGTTCCCCATCAACTTCACCTGATGAGAGGATGAATTTCCATTAAAGCTCAGCTGGACTCAATCCAAACATAAACATGAACCAGACAGTTTTGGGTCATCTAAAGATGGTGTCAATTAATTCTGCGTGTCAACAGCAGAGATACATATTGAAGGACGTAGACGTGTGAAAATCGAGTTTGTGTCACGTAAGAGCCCAACTGAAACATTTTGCTCAAAAAGTTATGAATAAATATTTTATCTAGAACTCCATAGAACTCCAGAGTGCAAATCCACTTGGATTTAGTAAGGAAAGGAATAGGAAATATGTTTAGGTCCCACTCGACCCAACAAACAACTGGTACAACAGCTGGTGGTCAGACAAAAGCACCTAAACACACTTAGTTGGCATTTCCACCACCTGTTGTACTGTGTGCGTCTGGGACATGTATGGTATTAATGTACAACATGTCACATGAGCAACTACGTGCATAATAGTGTGTTCATGCCAGCAGCTGCACTCTCAGTAATTCTCAAGTTTTTTTTTAATTTAGCATCCAATCATTTGTCTGCATCTGTGCTGCAGGGAGCCTTGCTGCCGGCTGAGTGTCATTTGTTTGAAGGACATGGATTCTTTTTCAACTAGAATAATGAATATTACTCAAGCTGCACAGCTTCACAGTGAATTACAAGTAATCAATGTCAAATATGAGTTTTATAAACCCTTCACATAGATTCATACATTGATGCCGAGCAACAAACCAGTGACTGGGGGTGATGCGTTAAGACTAGTAAATGGTCAAAATTTCCTCAGAAATTGTGGTGACTGTGCTCATAATTTCTCTTAAAAACTCAGCCTTGGGCAGCACAGTGACACAGTCATTGGCACAGCAAGAAGGTCTTTGGTTTGAGTCCCAGGTAGGACAAGGCTTGACACACTGGCCTTTCTGTGTGGAGTTTGCACGGTCTCCTGGTGTATGCGTGGGTTTTCTCCAAGTACTCCGGTTTTCTCCCACCTTTCAAAAATACGCACATTAGGTCGATTGGCCGCTATGAAAAATTGCCCCTAGGAATGAGAGAGTGTGTATGGTTGCCTGAGGGTGGCCCCATGACAGGCTGGCGATCTGTTCGCGATGTATCCTACCGCTTGTCTTAAATTAACCGGGACAGGCTCCGGCACCCCCACGACCGCGTTAGGGATAAGCGGTTGAGAAGATGAAACTCAGCTTTGTTACTGTAGAGAGTTGTTAAGTGTTCAATTAAGTGGTGTTCAGAGAATGCAGAACATTTATGATTCCAAATAACTATCGACATTTATGAAAGATTCATAAAAAACAACAAAAAACAAACAAAAGTTTATTGTATGAGCAGTATTTTTAGTTGTTGTTGCTGTTTGGAATATTTCGGAACCATCCAAGAAAGTCACAACCTGACTTCTGGATCATTTTTTCCAATAGTGGTAGCTCTTGTTTTTATCACAAAAAGTTCCTTTGACATGATAACTTATACAGAACAGAAATGAGGAGAACTTCAACAATCCTTACTTTGTTCACAAGAGTGACCATAAGGATGAATACCATAGTTACAAATTTTAAGATGTTTGTGTATTTTATTATCCTCAGATTTAATTAAAAGTATGAGTGTGTGATAATAATCCTTGTTCTTGGTGATAAGTGGAAACACACTCACCAGCCTTCAGCTATTTGAATCTATGAATAAATTCTCTCCGTCCTCTCTGTCTATGCACCACCGTCATCTCCATTTAGCATATTTTTCTTTCTCATTCTTTGGCCGAGGCTGCAGGACCCGCTGACGTCTCTTTCACCTAACAATTGAACTGCACTCATATGAGCACGTTTTGCATGTATATGACCCTCTAAACCCCCGATGATGATCACACCTGGAACACGCAGCCTGTCCATCCTGCTTTCTTTCCACCTTTTCTTCTTTAACCCCAATCTAACCTGAGCCCACGAGCAAGTGCTCTCTGCATTGTGAAAAACACAAAGGCCAGCCAATGCCCTGGCTTTCTCTCGCTCCATTATGAAAGGACAGCACCCCGGCACTAATTGGTTTTCATTTTGATCACGGCAGCCTTTGAATGAGCCTCCCACCCCCAGGTAATGGAATGTCCCTGAATGCTTTAATTACCAAGCAAAGTACAGGAAGAGAGAGAGGACAGAAAAGTAATGGCATGATGAGAAAGAAAATTTAAGTAGAAACAGCACTGAAAAAATTACAGGAAGAAAGGGGATAGGAGAGATACTTGAATGAAGAAAAGGATGGATTTATGTAGATGGGGAAAAAATTGATTTTTTTTTTCTATTTCAATTTTTTTTTTCTTTCAAGACAGAAAGCGAAAATGAGAGAAAAAGTTTTAAAATTGTTGAACTTCCTGAAAATTCTCTGCCGAATTAAGGTTTAGGTATTCAAGTAGTAAAATCCTTCTGATGTTGATGTAAACATATTAGAATGAATTAGAAAGTAATAAAATCAACTCTTTAAGATTGCAAATTTTCTGCAACAGTGGTGCTTTTAATAGGTTTAATGTGAAATTGGGGGAGAAAAAAACAAAATCAAACAAAAAAATAAAGACAACATAATGTGTAACAATTAATTATCTAATCATTATCATTATCCTTTTGCTTTTCCGGTGAAATTTTGCATTACAGTCAAAGTGAAGTTCTATTTTATTAGACATTTTCTGAAACTCTTTACATTTCTGAACCCCCATATTTGCCAAACAAGCATAAATAACACCCATCACAGGGTTTGTTGGAATCATGTTAGAGCTGATACTCCACTTATCTATGGATTAAACGAAGGTGAACCGGCATGTATGGTTAAAATATGACATACCATTACTTTTTGTAATAGGGATAAACATAGAGAAACCAACATCGAGCATATTGTTTTGTTTTGGGTTTTTTTTTGTCTAAAACTAGGATAAGATCAAGCCGGGGTATCAAACAGTAGGCGTCGGACTGCCCTCATTTATTACTAATGATGATGCAATGGTTGAGGCCCATGTTAAAACTAAGCAATCACATAGAATTAAACTGAATTGAGTGGAATAGGAAATTTGAGCTCTGCATTACAAATACAATGTGCAGGAACCAAAACATTTGTGACCTTGAACTTCGGTTGCATGACCCTGAAAAACACAGTGAGTTAAACTATAGTTGGTACTAAGTAAGTGTGGGAAGTTTGATTAAAATTCCTTCTTAATTTTAGAAAATCTTGTTTTCTGTGGGCAGAGGCAGAAAAAGCAACTATGATTTTCTGAGTTGTTGCACCAAAGCAAGAGAGAAAAACTCCAAAATTTAATATCTAAAAAATGTAAATACATCTTGTCTGGAAGTAATAATAATAAACATTTCAGACTGACTGATTAAATCAGTGTATGTTGATCAGTAAACATGCAGCCAAACATGGCAGTTTATTTAAGCTGTTGTCATGTTCTATAGGAAACCTGTAATTGCCTCTGGTTGGGTTACACGCCCTCCGTCTTCAATACCGATGGTCTTTGATCCTCAGCAACACATTGAATAAACCAACAGAGAAGTCAAAATGTCCCCTTTGTTCTTGAAGGTGCTCATCCGAAGATGTGCCTTCTTTTTTTTTCTTTTTTTTTCAAACAAATGCAGGATAATAGTCCGTAGCCAAATTAAGCTGATGTGACTTGCTCATGTCCCAAGCTTCATCAAGAATTTGCTTTAAAATGATGTGTCATGCCTCATTCTGCAGATCCCTCCGAGCATTTTTCATTTTCTCTTCCCGTTCTGCCTTTGAAGTGCCATTTACCAGCTAAGTGGCTACTGAGATTATGTTGTTAGTGACACTTCAAAAATGAACTAAACCTAGTCCACCTCCTATTTTCTCATCCAATATTACATGAAAACCTCCAAACCTTTTCCAAGCCTCGGACCACTTATTTGTGTCGATCAGGATTGTTCCTGAGTGAGTTAGTTTCGGCTCAAGCAAAAACAAATCTACACATTTTGAGAAACAACAAACTAATTTGCATTTTTCCTGCACCCTCTGTCAATCATCTTCAACACAGCATAAAGAAATTAGTCTAATCAGTTTTGCAACACGCTGCAGTCATTCCCAATCTACCCCATGGTGATGTAAATGGAAGTTTATCACTGTCTTTTAACCAAGATACTAGAGCTTCTGTTTTAGAGCACTGATCCTTGTTTTCACGCCTACATTTCACATGTGCTTTTTTTCAACAATACACACACATGGGAGGAGACGGCAGCTCAGTGGTTAGAGCGTTCGCGCGCGGACCGGAAGTTTGTGGGTTTGTGTCCCACAGAGAGCACGTCTAGGGTCCTTGGAGAAGACACCTAACCCCCGCTTCTCCCACCATTGGTGCCGTCGAAGGGCAGCCTGCTGCGGTGTAAGGAGTGCAGCACACAAATTTCCCCTGAGAGGGATGAATAGAGTAATTCATTATTATTATTATACTCAATGTAGACAATGTACTACAGTGGATCATTAATAGGATTCATAGACAGTGGATTTGCGTCAATTGGAAGAAATATATGCTGATGTGTTGGTGGAAATACCTGGACCCACTTACCAAATCAGGCAAGGGTTAACAAAAACAGAATCAGTTATCTTCCATTATGACGGAATTTTTAGGTTTATTTTACCTCTGAACACATAAATATGCTCATTGTCTTCAGGCAATTTATACAAACCTAGTTATACACATTTTAACCAAAGAGGCAGTGCAGAGTCCTGTAGGTAATGCCCTGCAAAAAAGGAGAAGATTTTGCACATAGAAATGAAAAGAATATAATTTTTATCCCCTTCTGAAGTTCTGCATGACTTCTGCATGTTGTCTTCATCTGGAATCATTTTGAGGTTTTGAAGGCAAAAAAAAGAAGATTTTTGTCCGGTGTGAATTTTCAGATTAAGTGTTTAAATCTTGTCAAGACCACAGCAAATAACTGACCTGTCAAATACTTGGGAAGGAAAAAAAATCATCCAGTTAAATAAATCTAAAATACTTTTCTAATGAAAAAAAAAAACTTAGTTTGGTCTCTGTTTTGATAATGAGGTGATGAAACAACACTGAAATAACTCATCCATTTATCTCCATCTTCTGAACCATTCATCTCAGTCGAGATTAAGGGGGATCCTGGTATTATACTGACTTGTGCAACACATCAAGTCATGCTATCTATGTTAATATTTGTCACATACGTTAACATGCTGATGTATTCTAGCATTTATGAAAGAAAGAAGCATCATTTGATAAATACATTTACATGTTGAGTTATGATGCCTTGGCCAATAATAACTAAGCAGGTAATTGTGGTGTGTTTTAGCATTTTAAAACAGTTAGATCATTGTTTGATAAATACATTCACTTGATCATTTATGCTAGCAATGGTATGGTAGGGATAGGTCAACATCTGTGCTTGATATTAATAAAGATTTTATAAAATGTAATTGTATTTAATATAGCATTTTTCTTAATTTTACTCACTTAATTCATCCCTCACCGGGGAAATTTGTGTGCTGCACTCCTACACTGCAGCAGGCTGCCACGACAGCACCAATGGTGGGAGAAACGGGGGATTAGGTGTCTTCTCCAAGTGAGATGCGAACCCGCGAACTTCCAGTTGACTTCCAGTCCACGGGCAAACGCTCTAACCACTGAGCCACCGTAAGGTAGCATGATTCGATAGGCAACACATCTTGACAGGCCTCCGGAACCCATCCGGGTGATCACAGGTGAAGTACACCCTGGGGTGTACACCCAGTGGTACATCCAGTCTGTCGTTGGGCTCAATGAAACAAACTGATTCATAAAATTGTTTTCCTCTGACCAGCCTTGGAAGAGTTAGAACTTACATTCATAAGATGAGCTCAATTACCTTTTTCACTATTTTTTTATATGCGATTTAAAGTTCTTATTGAATTTGTGTGTTTTCTTTTTTATTTTTGAAGGTCTCTTATTCAAAGTAAAATATTCTTTATCTACTTTGGGGTATTTAATTAGAGTGGCAACAAGTTAAAATAAGCTGTCATTTATGGCCACTATCATTCTAATTGATGAATTAAAAACTGTAAAGCTGTAAAGGTGGCAATCACAAAATCAACAAAAGAGTTGGACCATGTAGTTCAACATAAAAAGATTAACTTTATCATCTAATGCAAAACACAATCACACAAATACTAACATAATCTCTTTCTGTTGTGTCAACCAGAGTCAGTGTCCTGGTTTCAGGAGTGTGTAACTCCCCACTCTGAGTACTTTGTGTCCCGCTTTTGTTTATGCCGGAAGCATTTTACGTAGAACCAGATTTGTCTCCGTGTGATTCATCTTCTTCCCTCTTATTTGTAAGTATTTGTGCTTTCTTTTTGTTGTCTGGGCCCTGCATTATGACCTGTCTTTGAATGAAGAGTGAAAAGTGAGAATGATGTCCTCAGTAAAAGTGAATGGAAAAGGTTGAATTTCACAATGGTGTCTTCAGAGACCCAATCACCTTCTGTGAGTATTCTTGAAAATACCCTGCAATCAGTTAATTGATTAAAAAACATTTTGCATGTGACTTTTAGGAAGTGCAGGAACAAAGCAAACCATTCGTGTCCACACGCCTGTCTATTTTACACAAACCATCATGAAAGACCTTGGCTTTCCACAGACAGTTGTATTCAGTCACTGTGAATGGCAGGTAAATAGACATTGATTGTCGATAATTGTCACAACGCTGCATGGATTTGTACCGGCCTCGAGAAAGGGTAGATGCTATCTTGGTCTCTGCCATATCTAAAGCTAAATGCAGAGATGCCGATATCTTACTCGAGTCAGAACAGAGCTGAGAGATGAATGCCTCGTCTCGGGTGCTTTGTGCTGTTGAATGTCACTATGTCACAGCAATAAAGTGGGCTGGAAATATGGGTCACTGGTGTGAAATATGAAGTTCAAACGAGATTTCAAAGGAACCTCGCTGCTGATTAAATGCTTCGATGCACCATGTGACCAGTTTGATGTCGGAGATTTGCTTTAAAGATCGTAGGAAATTAACTGAATTGAACAAACGTAGTAAAGGAATGTCAGTTTGCATCATACCAGTACAACTGCTTGTTGAGTTTCTGCTGTACCACATTGGCCACAGGTGCCACAGTGGGAAGTCCGTTGAGAAAAAAATAATATGTCGCTGTGTCCTTGGGCAAGACCTTTCGCCGACCTTTGCCTAGTCTGAAAGGTGTGTGCATGATTGGTTGGTGGTGGTCGGAAGTGAAGGGACAAAAATGGCAGCTTCGCTTTTGTCAGTTTTCCCCAAGGCAGCTGTGGCTACAACAGTAGCTTATCATTATCTGGTATGGAGTGAATGAATAATGCATGTGTGAAGTGTTTTTGAGCGTCCTTGAAAAGTGCTACATAAATACAATGCATTCGTATTATTACTCAGATTTGGGGTATTTTGGCATAGCAAAGTACTGACAAGGGCTTCTGTGATTTGAGCTGAAACATTTTCGCCTCAACAGACACAAAACACAATACAGAATAGTAAATGTAAACTATGAATATGTTATTGAAGCAAATATCATATCTGAGTGGCCAATATGCTGAAAATAGCCCAGCCTGGGGGACAATGTGCAGCCAGGCCAAACATTCTGTATTCCCTCTACTCAATAACTCCAAGATGCAAGGAATTTAATCTCTTTCTGTTCAGTTTTGGAGATCTCTTTTTTCTTAAAGCGGTTGTTTTCTCCCAGGTCACATCCTCACACTGAAGCAGGTGAGAATGTCAGAATCAGAGAATGAAAAAAAGACTCAGATATTGAGTAAACTGAGAGACTTTGAGATCGATGCAGTTGTTTTCTCACGGTATAAAAGTGGAGGAGATACAAGCCCTGAAAGAAGACAATGAGATTTGAACAGGCAGCAAAACGTAAGAAAGAGCTGATGGAAAGAGATATAAAGTGACAGAAGACAGCCAAAAAGAAAATCTGGGAGAGAAAAGGGTGATGGTGTGATGAAAACAACCTGACAAGGAAGATACCGAAACAAAAAGAGTACAAACTACGAGCAAACACTTCAACCCTTGGCTGAAAGAAACAAGGATTAGAACAGATGTGGCCAAATTCCGGCCTGTGGACCATATGGGGTCTGCATAGTTTTGTCTTATGGTTTTTGCTCTTTCCTATCTTGCACCAGAGCAGACAGCAAATACCATTGATTTCAATTGTAACTTCACAAAGTAACATTTAACATGTTTGTAGATTTCACAGAGAATACCTTTTAAATACCATTTAAATCCTCGGTCCATTTTAAGGTAGACTTAACATCTGTTTCGTTGCATTGTCTTCCGCTTATCCGGGGCATGGTCGTGGGAGCAACTGCCTCAGACGGGAGACCAAGTCTTCTCTCACACTGGCTGCATCCTCCAGCTCACCCGGGTGGATCCTGAGGTGTTCCCTGTCCAGCTGTGAGACATAGTCCCTCCAGCGGGACGAGGGTCTGTTTCTGGGTCTCCTCTCAGTGGGACGTGCCTGAAACACATCACCAAATTATTCAAATAAAACGTACATGTGTTAGTGCTTGACAAACTATTTTATCTTTTTTTAAGAGCTGGATCTCCTCTGCCTTGAGAAGAGCCATATTGGGTTACTTGGGCATCAGGTTTAGGACAAAAAAGAGTCAAGGGTTCTTGCTTAGTGGGCAAACTCCGCAAACCACCCTATACAGTGGAGAAGAAGGAATGAATGAAATGATAATTTTGATGGAAATGATTGCCATGCTTTGTATACCATATCATGAGCTGATGCACTTTAAGTTTTAAAAGCTCAAACTTGCTCCCTTCTGTTATTCTGGTTGAGTACCTGACCATGATGAAATTGCTCTTACGTGACACAACCCAAACAATGTGCCTCACGCATGTGCATCATGCATCATAAAAGCTTTGCTTAGCCTCAGCATGCATAATGGAGCATGCATGGTAAAGACAACATGCTGCTGGCTGTCTACTTTTACAGGCTTCAAGCTTACAGTATGCTCTTTGTTTTACATGTAGAATGATAAATACAGCTGTTCTCTGCTGTACAACTATTCCTCAGGGTATTACATCAAGTATGAGTGTTAGTCTCAACAATAATATGTTATAAAATTTCTATTTTATTGTTCATTTGAAACACTGATATTCCATTAAGCACCATTTTAAATAGCTGTACAGTGGTTTGCACGGTGGCCTGAAAGCAAGAAGGTCGAGATTTGAGTTCCGAGTGAGACGAGGCTTGGAACACTGGCCTTTCTGTGTGGCGTTTGCATGTTCTCCTTGTGTATGCGTGGCTTTTCTGCCAGTACTTTGGTTTCTTCTCACCCTCTACAAACAGGCGGTATAGTTTGATTGGCCGTGGTAAAATTTTCCCTAGGAATGAGTGTGTGTGTGCTAGCAATAGACTGGTGACCTGTTCGGGATGTATCCTGCCTCTTGCCTGAAATTAGCTGGGATAGGCTCCCCACGCCGCGCAATCTCATTAGGGATAAGCAGTTCAGAAGACAAAATGGAACTATTTTCAGTATGTTGTTAGAAAAGTACTTGATTTAATAGAACCAACTGGACCGAATAAAAGAGTTGTAAATTGAACCGTGGTAAATAATCTAAGCTAAAACTGCTTTTGAAAAGTTTTTTTTTGTGTGTGTTTTATACTGCAAATAAAACTAAAACGAGTAACCCTGACATTATCAGAAACAATCTCAGATTTGCAAAGACGACATCTGACAGCAAATGAAAGAAATCCTTCATATGTTTTTTTCTTTTTATTTTGAACAGAGTTCTACTTTTTAAGAGGGAGTTAATAGCAAGTGCCTTAACTAAAATGTTCATGGACCCTCGAGCGATTATTCCATATCTCGTTTTTTTTTGTTCTCTCACAATAATGAGAATATAATGTTCTGTTATTATAACAAGAAAATGTAGTTGTTTTTTGTGTAAAACCATTTAATTAATCCAGTGGATGTTACAAATTAATTTACTTTGTAGTTCCACCCGGAGGAATTTTTATAGTTGGATAAATATGTCATGCTGAAATCTTTTGATTTACCATCGTTGTGCTATTGTTAGACTTTATATGAGCAAAAAATCTTTAAAAGTGTTGGAACTGCTTTACAGTGGACTCACAATGGAAGTTGTGAAGAAAAAGACGACCATAATTATATAAAGATTTTTTGTGATAAGATGATTGTTTCTGTTTTTGTAAGAAAACCAATAAGCTATTCTCAGTTTGAGATGTCTTTCTTTTATTTTTGTCTCCATTTCTTTTCCATTTACACAGTTTGAGAACATTTCCTCTGTTGGTATTCACATAAGTTCCCGCAGGGGTGATGTTAATACACAAGTGGGGATTTCAACAAAAATCCCTTGTGTTTTTATGTGCATTAATATTTTAGTGGTGAGGCCTACACACATTCAAACACACACACTTGCGCATACACAGAATGAATGAACCCATGTTTTAAACATCTTGTATTCACCTGCAGCACATCTGATGTGGTAACATGTCTTTACATAACAGACGTTTACACAGTGCACATTTTCTTTACACAGTGCACACAATCTTACATATCCACATCTTTTTGTTTTAAGCCGCTTACAAGTTTGTTTTTTCCTTCTCATGATTGATTCACACACTTAAAGTCACAGCTGTTTTTGCTCAAACAGACCAAGTAAGTATTGGCAAAAAAAAACTCACAATATGTTATTTTGAATAGATACTTCCCTTTTTTCAAAACCATTTCCATTCCATTGTCTGAGGCCGGGTTGCGGGGCAACAGCCAGGAAGCCCAGGCTTCTTTCCCCCTCGCTGCATCCTCCAGCTCACCCGGAAGGATCCCAAGTTGTTCCCCGGCGAGTTGTAAGACATAGTCTCTCTTCCCGGTGGGACGTTCCCAAAACACCTCACCAGCGAGGCGCTCTGGGGGCATCCCGACTAGATGCACGAACCACCCCATCTGGCTTCTCTCGACTTGGAGGAGGAGCGGCTCGACATCAAGCTCCTAACAGGTGGCAGAACTCCTCACCTATTTTCAAAATTTTGAATTTTCAAAACAAGAATGAACAGATATTTAAAAAAAAAAAAAAAAAAAAATGACAACCAAACTGAAGGATGGAAAAATTTGGATTTCAGGCGAGAGGCAGGGTACACCCCCAAACAGGTTGCCATTCTGCCACGGGGCAACACAAACACAACCATCCACACACACACAATTACTCCTAAGGGCAATTTATTAGCGGCCAATTAACCTACCACACGTTTTGGGAGAGTGAGAGGAAACAGAGAAAGGTCAGCATGTCAAACCTCGTCCCACTCGGGACGCGAACCCCAACCTTCTGGCTCTGAGAGCATGTGCTAACGTCTGGATCACCATGCAGCGCTGAAACAAAAGTAATACAAATAAAAGCTGGCCAAAGCAGGTAGAAAAACAAAAATTAGAAATTGAGGTCAACTCTTTCAGCTAAAAAACCCCAATGTTATTAAAGTAGTTTTTTTTTTTCTTTCTTTTTTTTTTTCTTTGAATTACTCTATTCATCCCTCACCGGGGAAATTTGTGTGCTGCACTTCTTACACCGCAGCAGGCTGCCCTTCAACAGCACCAATGGTGGGAGAAGCGGGGGTTAGATGTCTTCTCCAAGGACCCTAGACATGCTCTCCGTGGGACACGAACCCACGACCTTCCGGTCCGCGGGCGAACGCTCTAACCACGCGGCCACCGTCTCCACCCAATGGTAGTTTGTGGGCTAGTATTAATTTACCACTGTCTTATTTTTCTCAACCCTTATGGAAACGAGCGGTAACAAGAAACAGATTATGTTGTTTACAAAGATACTCATATCAAATTATTTTGAAATTCACAAACTATTGTTTTTGTCAGCCACATAGAACTAAAGACATACTAGAGTATTTCTACTTGTTCGACCAGCACTGACACACTGTAATCCTCCAGCAACACAAAGCTCCAGAAAAAGACTTGGTATGAAGGGTTTCTGCAGGTGAAGGAAAACAATGTCACACATGAACAAAGGTGCAAGTACAGAAACAATATGAGTCAGAGTTATTTCAGAAATCTGTTCTGACTCCACAAAGCCTTCAAGAAAGAAAGTTGATAAAGGCCCAAATAAAGGTTGTTACTGTTTTCAGGGCAGATTTCAAAAAGCCTGGTTTGGACTTTGTCCCAGTTTGTTGTTTAATAATAACTCCAAACTGGAGAGGGTAAGTGAAACTCGGCAGTGGAGCACCAAGAAGACCAAGAAAGTAAACAGAGTTTGTAGTTGCTGCAATGACACATTTAGACTTCTTGTGCTGGTTAGAGAAGGGTGGAGATGTTTTCATTATTGAAGCCAAATTTTCTGATTAACAGTTTGGCGCTCTTTGCTAGTTTATGCAACGCGTTCAATCTGCTTTTGATGATTAGAGAGACGTTAGAACCAAAATGAAGCCTAATAATATCAACACGCTTTCTTCATCTTTCAGTTTTGGTGAGTGTGTGTGATTTGTCACCGATTATTATTTTTATTTATTTTATTTTTTATTATTTTTATTTTATATATTTTTGCACACCAGTACCATAAAAAGTTCCTAGTCTCTGATATTTTTCACTGACATGGCGATAAAAGCATTCTGATTCTGATTGTATGCTTAATTGATGAGACATTACTTGTGGTTTTCTACGTCTTTAGCCTTTCTGCTCGAAGTTGGATACTTCGTTTGTTCAGTGATGTTTTTCTGTGAATCTTTATTAGAACCAGTAACACTCGGAGTTCCTGTTGCTTTTCATTTTCCAAACAATCCACCAATTCCTCTCTGATCTTTGCAAGTGGATCAGTTTTTTTTTTTTTTTTTTAATCAAGTCACACTCTTTGAAACTCAAGACACAGTCATCTTGCTAAAGCTGTCTCCAAAAAAAATAGGGTTTTCTTCAAGGGATTTCGTAGCTTGAGCTTCGGTGACTTTCTACCTATTATACCATAGTTTACATCTCCTATTTTTATCTGTTTTTTTTTACTATGTTTATTATTTGCATATTGGTATCTCAGCAAGTTCCTTGTCTCTGAATCTTGTTCACTGACCATGGTAATAAAAGTCTTTCTGATTCTCAATCTGATAATTTTATTGTTCAGAAAGTCACTTCCTCTGCAGGCTGGCTGGGCTTTCAATCAGGGTGAGGATCTCTGCCACCCAGGGGGAGCTCCAGGTAGAGCGTTGCACCTCCAATCGAAAGCAGTCAGATGGGGGTTCGAGATGCGGGGGTTAGGCATCTGGTTGTTTTCCCTCCGAGGTTGAGGATGTTGCCCTAACAATCTGACCTTGAATAAGTGGAAAGCAACGGAATGGAAACAAAATCAACTTTGCCAGAATTTTTTTTTTCCAACAGCTAGCTCCACACTGGCTTGTTTTGCTGGTTATGGAGTTGTCTTGCTTTGTTTGCATACACACAACCAGTAGCTAGCTCTCTAAACCAGATTCACTGTGACTGGAGGAGTTGGTGCAGTCCCCACAGAACTGAGAAGGAGATGATCTGTAAGGAGACGCTCTGAGCCCAGTGTCCCTGCGGTTGTCATGGGTAACATTCGGTCACTCGCTGGCCAGATGGAGGAAATGTGGATGCTCTTTCTGACCCAGCAGGAATGTGGAGGGTCCACTTTAGCTTTTACACTGTACAGTGTATCCGGACCAGGAAGGCATCGAGCACCGCAGCATCAAATTTTCCTTCGGGGATTAATAAAGTATTTTCAATTTTATTTCAATTTCAATTTTATAAAATTCAAAGCAGCTAATGTTTGTAGATCTCAGAAATTTTACAAATTTAATATGGTTGTGAATTATTTGTTCCTTTATGTCCTTTTAATAAATGTTGTTTCGTGTTTTTATTTGTAAGAAAAAAGTCATCATAAGCTGATCATACATGGGCATTACAACAATAAGGAACAGACGTCCATGTTTTATTAAAAATGTACAACACGTATTCAGCGCAAGCGGAAATCAGCTCGCTAGAATAACTGCCGAATGATATTGAGGAGCTGAACAGTGGTATGGAGAGAAAGAAAAAGAAATGAGGTGATTATTAAAGCCACAAGAAAATGAGATCCCAGCTGCATCGCAGTGAGAACTTGTGGTTATTAACGTGTGTTAATTGGATGTTGGAGCCACAGCACCACCAATACTGTACAAATCATGCTTTTTGCTTTTGTGAGACACAATTACCAGCATCCACTCAGTCTAAAACTACACACCCAATTATCCTGCTGAAGGTCACGCCACACCAGCAAGCATCCATCATCCAGAACATGCTGCATGCTGCAAGCAGAAAAAGCTCTAATGACAGAAGTTCTGCATTCCAGGTTTCATTACATGGATGCATACAGATCCTGGACCAAAGACTTCACTTTATTAGCAATCATTCTTCTTTCAGTGACTGTTTCACAGAAAGCAAAACCTATCTAAATGCAACCAAGGACACTGGACCATCTTGATGTTAATAAACCCCAACAAAATTCTCATACCAAGATAGTCGATGATACTTGATTTTATTAGGAAGGATTTTCTGAATTGTTATGTTGAGACTGGAAGGCTCAAAAAAATCTACTGGCCCAAAACTATTGAAAGAAGCAAGAAGAAGGAATTGAACACATTCTTCGTTGTCCATCGTCAAAAAAAAAATTATTTCTGCTCCTACTGATACTTGTTTTACTACCCTGTACCCTCACATGAGATATTTACAATTTTCTTCTTCTGCGTTTCACTTTTAGCTTTGTAAAAAATTTACTAGCATAATTATTTTTGAAAGCAAAGCCGTCGATTTACCAATTGATCCATGTGTCTACTCTCAATATGCTAACCAGCTGTGGGTGTTGACCAAAAGTACGAGATCACGGACACAATCGGCTGAAATGAGCTTCCTTCGCCAAATTGTTTTTGATAAAGAAGCTATCGAT
Source organism: Neostethus bicornis (assembly GCA_902685375.1). Classification (NCBI taxonomy): domain Eukaryota; kingdom Metazoa; phylum Chordata; class Actinopteri; order Atheriniformes; family Phallostethidae; genus Neostethus; species Neostethus bicornis. Next base: position 2,051,483 of record CACRXE010000076.1, on the reverse strand, counting down.
TTACCAGTCGATCTATGTTCCTACCCTCACCTATGCTCACCATCTGTGGGTGATGACCAAAAGAAGCAGATCATGGATACAAGCAGCTGAAATGAGCTTACTTCACAGGGTGGCTATGCTCTCACTAGTGATAGGGTGAGGAGAAGCTGGCTGGGAAACGCCTCGGTATTATCTGTTCTTTTTTACAAACAGTACAAAGCCCTTGACAATACAGATTGAAGAATCTCTGGGGCTCACAGGTTGACAGTACTGTCAAGCTGTGCCAAGCTGTAGTTAAAGTTTACTGGATAGATTTGTAACTTCATTTTGAGGCCATTTTGAGTGACCTTAAACCCTTGGTCAACAAATTTACAGACGTTTCCACCCCAGTGATCAAATGAACTCACTTTATTTGTCTGAAAATTTGGTCTTTTATTGTTGTGTTTGAAAAAATCAGGCAAAATAACAATTATTTATGAGGCATATTTAAGAATATTTAGTCAACTAATTTTCTGGATACTGTTTGGTTTTTTTTTGCACAATGGTGGGGCTCCCACATGCTTCTGTGGGCTGCTGAGATGCTCTGTATACCCCAAAGAAACACCTCCCTCACCCAATCTGCCTCAAGCTATTTTAATTATGCTTTCAACCATCACAATGTGTGTGTGAGTGCTGGAAAGCAGTCACTGTTGGAAGGGGGCGGTTGATCAGAAAGATAGTTTGATTTAAAATGATCCCACGTGTCTCGCTTTGTCTCCACTGTGTTGGTGTTCGTGGTGAGGAGAAGTTAGTAATTACTACCACCCACATGAATTTGGCACATCATCTTCTCTTTCTTCCTTTTCTTTGATTGGTTGGCCTCTAAACATGACTTCTTTGTTTCCTGGGTTACAGGTTATTGTATTTTTCAGACTGCATTTTTTATACTTCCCGGCCTCGTACACTCATGATGGTAGAGCATTGTGCAATGCTTGAGAAGAAAAACGTGTAATTTATCAACACACGGGAGATTACTGCCTATTGTAGTTTGGAAACATAAGCAGTATTATGAAGGGGGTCTAAACCTATAAAAAGATCAAACTAAAGCTTCTTGGCTGCTTTGTCTTACAGTGTTAAGACTCACTTACAGACTTAAATGCTATTGTTTCCTTCTCATACTTTCTTCCTCTTGACCTTGATCTCTCTTTTTATTCCATGTTCAAGTTAGGGTTGAAGCTCTGACCTTCTCATTTTTTCTATAAAACCACTCATCATGCTGGTCACACGGAATCAGGAGCGCACTATAAATTCCCTTTACAAGGAATTTGAAATTTGCTTTCATACCATAAGATGCAAACTGAACTGCTTGAATCCAGTTCAGAAGTTTGATGCGTGAAATCCAAGCTAATTGGGTTTCCACTTCGTCTTCAAACATGTTTTGAAAGCACCGATGATGGTAGGTTTTCTTTAGATCATCTTTTTTTCTCACACCACCACAAGTCTGTTTGGAATGTTAACTGGTCATAGAATTTTCCATTTAAGTGAGTGTAAGGAGGAGACGGCAGATCAGTGGTTATAGCATTCGCGCGCGGACCGGAAGGTCGCGGGTTCGCATCCCACATAGAGCACGCCTAGGGTCCTTGGAGAAGACACCTAAACCCCGCTTCTCCCACCATTGGTGCCGTCGAAGGGCAGCCTGCTGCGGTGTAAGGAGTGCAGCACACAAATTTCCCCGGTGCGGGATGAATAGAGTAATTCATTTATATTTATTTAATATATACATAAGCATATACTGTATGTACATTTGCATCTTGCTTAATGGCCTCCTAACAAAGTGGTAACCAGGCCATGACGTACATTCGTCTCATTTACCCAGTCAAGATCCTAAAATGAATAAAGAAGAATATACAGTTATTGAATAGGTTCAACGATGCCCTCTCCTTTTAGCCAAAAATTAATCACAATTAATTTATCAAATGTTTGAATTTTGGAATTTACAAAAAAAATTAAAACAAAACAACAAACAATAATTTTCACAAAGTTCATTTTGATTTGCCTTTTTGCTTTCAGATGAAATGTGCAGAACTCTAGCTTTCTCTCTATTACCTCCAGAACAGTAATGACCAGTCTGAACTTTAAATTACTACTCTTCTGGCATGAACTCCGACGGGAAACTTTTCAGGTTTTCTCTGTTTATAAAATACAATTAAATTAGATAGTTACATTTTATAAACTTTGTCAAGCGTTAATGTTAAATGATTAGATGTGTGGTAGTAGAAATGTCTCTGCAGAGTAAAGCTGCCCCAAACACCACTATTATTGTCTGATGACTCACTAAAAACAGAAAATACTGAGATACTATTCTGAAGGTTGTGTTTAAATGTGAACTGAGGATCCTGAGAGTTATTTGTAAAACATGCGGTATTTTCTCTTTGTTATCTTCACATTTTTTGTGCACCAGGGAGAGATTACTTACCAAAAATTAAGAAAGAGGTGCTAATTGGATTCCTACACCTCTGTGCTATTATAAATCATCCCCAGAACCATCTTCTCTAGTTGATTGAAAAATACACAGCTTAAAGAGTGATCATAGGAAACGTCAACAATAATTTTGGATTAAGAGCCACGACTAAGTCAAAGCAGAAGAGCAATTATTCTCTGTGATGGATGTGACAGTATAATTACTTTTTAATTTAATAACAGTGCAGTTTCCCCCATCATCCTTTCATGCTAACTACTTTTTAGAACCATCAACAGAATTAGAAGTTTGACTGTTCAAAAGAGAAATAACTTCTCAGTGTGTCTTGTCTGAAGTAAACTAGATTACTTAAGTAGTCTTTTCTCAAATCATGTGAAAGCAAATTTAAACCCAGCAAAACAGACAACAACAACAACAAAAACCCTTTATAAGATGACTGAAATCACTTTGATTTTTTTTAGAAAAAAAACTTAAGCGGAAATTATGGACTAACAATAATGTCTAAATCCAGTTTTAATGTGAGAAGTGGTAATCATTTATACAGCACTTTTCTACTTTCGACTATACTCAACGGTCTTTACAGTGCAGCTTGCCTTCACCCATTTTTTTCAGACATGACGGTAGAAATTCAGTTACTCTTTATTTTGAACATTTCAAAATCATCCCAAGCATGCATGCAAGACACTTGCCACAACCCGTCAGCCAAGAAACTATCCACTGCGTGTGGACCAAAGCGCATATTGCTGCATAGCTAGGCAAGAACGTACCACAACCAAACCCACACTAACAAGCTCTTGGACATCCCAGCCTTAGACCTTACTTTGCAATTAGAAAAACTCCTAAAAACAAAACAAAAAACCCAAAACAAAACAAAAAAAAAACAAAGACAAAAAAAAAGAGAAGACACCTCATGGAGCTCCAGATAAAGGAGGGATCACTTCCAAAGAAAGACAGGCAATGACCTGGGACAAAACGAAGCTACCCAGTGCTGAACATTCAACGAGGCGCCGGCCGAGCAAAGGAAGCTTGGGATGAGATGAGCTAGTAATCCACACCGTCATGTCATTGGTCAGAGAACATGGACACCAAAGAGTCGAGAGATGAACTGATAAATTACAGGTGGTAGATGGGGTAGAGGTGGGCCATCTGTCCGTTCTGGAAGGAAGCTGAAGAGAAGATCACAAGTATTTAAGCGTGCCACTTAACCGTAATAAGCTAGGCAAAATTAGTATGATTTACAAGGGAGGTGTTCCGAATTAACGACCCGATACAGCAGCAGAATGTCTTTTTCATGTGAAGAAGAAATGGTTTCCTCATTCCTGTACACAATACAGTCTGCCTTTTGACTGAAACTCAAGACTTAAAGAGAAAGGCTATGGTACCTGTGTGAGGCGGTATTAGAATGCTGCTTCAGAAAATGAATGGATAAATGGATGGTTAAATGGATGGAAAAAATAGGTGTTACTCATAGAACCTCTAACCATATGTTTTTTGGTTTATTAATGCACCAGTAACCATGGTCCAACCCTTTTCGAACCCTTCTCTTTGGTGCTTTGGAGAGTGTTTGCTTCTGCAAATATCTTTTCCATTGAATGGATTTTACTTTTTGCTTTACTTTGTCAGATTGATGCCATGTTGTGTTTGTATCAAAAAACTTTGCAACATCATGTGGAAGAAATCTGTCAGTTTGGCGACAGCTCTTCAGTTTCTGTTGGAGTAAATAGAACTTCTGTTTGGAAATATGAGCCAAATAATTGAATTACCTACTGCGTAGCAGATGAAGTGTATTCTTAGAAATTCATTTTTTGGCATTTCTGATGAAATGATGCCAAAGATTCATATTCATAGTCAAAATGTAGCATCCATGATGGGAGCAGACATTAGATCATCTGGGGTTCTCATAAACTCAACCCCCTCGCCCACACATACACACATCTCAAGACACACACATATAATCTCTGTGTGTCCAGCACTTTAGTAATCTCCTAGAAGCGGCAGGATGGGAGATTAAAAAGAGACCAACTGCAAAGTTTCAATTCAGTCTCCTCTGATAATATCTTTGTTTCAAGATAGAACAAGGGAGACCAAGGAGAAGAGAGAGATGAAAGAAAAACAAAGAGAAAAATGTGAACGTTTACAGTTCTTTTTTTTCTGTAACATGTGGACATTTAGATTGGACATTTTAAATTGGACCGTAGCCAATTTATCCACGTTAAATCTCACAGATCCAACATATTCCCTCTCTCCGCCGTTGTCCCTCAGATTTTCGTTTCTTTTCATCATCTACATTCTCCCTCTTATTTCTCTTTTCCATAAGCACAACATTCTTTTCCATTGCTACGCAGATGACACCCAGCTATACATTTCCACCAAACCCTCCTCTTCACTTCCTCACTTACCCTCTGTCTTGAAGAAATCCTTTCTTGGTTCTCCTCCAACTTCCTCAAACTCAACAGTTCCAAAACTGAAGTCCTTCTTGTCGATACCCTTTCCACCATTTCCAAAACTAACAGCTTATCCATTTCTATTAAAGACTCCACTGTCCTTCCTTCTCCTTAGGTTAAGAGTCTGGGTGTCATCCTAGACAACACACTTTCCTTTCAATCTCACATTACAAACGTCACCCATTCTGCCTACTTTCATCTCCTCAATATTTCTCATCTCCATACCTCTCTCACTCCTCACACTACTGCTATACTTGTCCATAGTCTTGTTACTTCCAGGATCAACTACTGCAATTCTCTTCTTTTTGATTTGACCAACAAATCCCTCCAGAAACTGCAGCTCCTCCAAAATTCTGCAGCCCTGTTCATCACCAGGACTCCATTATGTCACCATATAACAACATATAACTCCCCTGGCTTCCGATAAAACAAAGGATTATTTTCAAAATTCTCCTCATCACTTTCAAAGCAATTCATAATCTGGCCCCACCCTACATATTGGACCTGTGACATATTTCTATTCTCTCTTGATCTCTCTGTTCCTCTCTTCTCTTCGCCTGCTTGTTTCGTTACTATGGAAAGCAGAGCCTTTAGTCACTCTGCTCCCCAGCTTTGGAATTCTCTCTCCCCTGATTTACGCAATATGGACTCTTTCCCACTTTTCAAATCCAGCCACAAAACTCATCTTTTTAGGAAATCAGATAGTTAGTCCAGATTTGTATATTGATTCACTTTATTCTGCTTTGTTTTGATCTGTTTCTAGTTTGCTATAGCTACCATGCTGGAAAAAAAATCTAATTTATGTCAGTAGATTTTTTAAATTTTTTTATGCATTGTGATTCTAGATACAGTATGTACTTTGTGGAGTACTTCCCTGAAGTGGAACTAAACTTAAAGAAGCAGAATGTGTTGTATCTCCAAATTAAATCCAGACCAGTTTTCCACATTGGGGAATGATGCTGTCGAAGTTTACTGGTTTAAAACCCCACCCGAAGTTCATGTTGAGACATGCAAGACGTTGAACATCAATGTCTCCTGATGGTGGTTTCTCACCTTGCATGGCAGCTTCCACCATCAGGTATAAATGTGTGTGTGAATGGGTGAATGTGAGCTACAATGTGAAGTTCTCTGAGTATCAACGCTGGTAGAAAAGGTGCTTTATAAGTAGAGTCCATTTACCATTGTGTCATACAGGACACTATTTTTGGTCAACTCAAAAAAATCTACATTTTACAAACTGAAATTATTTCATCTGCACTCGTCTTTTTCAATTTATTCAAATAAATTGTCAGGATTTGTTCAAATCTGTTATTTTTTTTTACTACTTAACTTGTGATTAAATTTTTTTGGTCATTTGAATCTGACGTTTTGCCTTTTTCTTTTTAAAACACTTTCAATCAGCATTTTTACTGAGATAAAAAACAACTTGCTCTGCCTGTTTTTGCACCTCTGATATTTTAACCACATCAAATAAATGAAGAAATCAGTTATTTCAAACTGCAGAAAATAATAGTAGCTCAAATCGGAATTTGCACAATTAAGCAAACTGAGGATAATCTAGTGATGCATCATCGATTTGAAGGGGATTTGTACAATGACATTAAATCCCCTCTAAATAAGTGGATACACCATAATAGATGAATGAATGACAAATTTATTCCGTTCCGTTCCGTCATCTTCCGCTTGTTCCGGGGTCGGGTCGCGGGGGTAACAGCCTCAAACGGGCAGCCCAGGCCTCTCTCTCCCCGGCTGCATCCTCCAGCTCACCTGGCAGGATCCCAAGTCGTTCCCCGGCCAGCTGTGAGACATAGTCTCTACAGCGGGTCCGGGGTCTGCCCCTTGGTCTCCTCCCGGTGAAACGTACCTGAAACACCTCGCCCGCGAGGCGCTCGGGGCTCCTCTCGACCTGGAGGAGGAGCGGCTCGACACCGAGCTCCTCCCGGATGGCAGAGTTCCTCACCCGATATCTGAGTGAGAGCCCAGCCACCCTGCAGAGGAAGCTCATTTCGGCCATGTCAGGTCCTCGACAAATTTATTTTAGTCTTTTAATCTGATTGTTCTTTTTTTTTTTTTTTGGACCAGTGAATATACAACCACGCCCCATCTTACAAGTTACTGAGCAATTGAGGATAAAGTGCACACGTTTTGTCAGCAGAATCAGTGGGCTCATGAGCTCTGCCATCTAAGGAGACGTTGGAGGTGAGTTTTATATCTCTGTTTTTAGAGGAACTAGATTGAGTGGTTCGGGCATCTGGTTAGCGTGCCTTCCAAACACCTCACTGGTTTACTTACGTGACTCAATCATGGATGAAGATGACAGTACAGTTAATACTGAATGATAAATTTAATTCTTTATTAGATTACGGGTTAATATATTCAAAAGCCATCTGTAGTTATGTGACAATTTAAAGAGAAATTAATGTCTGCAAGTCATCAGTATAGAGTGCTAACCTCGGGAAAAGAAGTTTAACCACATTTACACAATGCTCAGTAAATGACTCAGTGTCCTTGTGCATGAATGAGGGGGCGAAAAATTCATTTATTTCAGTTATTGTTGAGGACAAGCTGGTGGGAGGAAAATTAATAACTAATTCGTCAGGTAAACACCGAGTGCTCTTTTGTGTGCGCATAAGTCAGGAGGAACGGAGAACAAATATGTGTGTGTTCGACGAAGGGATACAAGGAAGGCATTTGCCATCCTGAGAGATAAACGAGAAGCAATATTTTTAACACCAAAACAATAGGTCAAACCTGCACGCAGCTCAAACAAAGAAATACATTACTCCTACTTGATCAGTGAAGGAACAAGGTTCATGACATATGGTCAGCATTCCTGGTTTGTTTGGATCAAACTACAAGTGGATCATGATCCGTGGTATAACCCTTAATGTCAAACCACATCAGACTTGCTGGAGAAATTTTATTTGTTGGCTGACTTACTTTTTTGTAGAGGTCTTGGGCATGATGGAAAGTGAATGATACAATTTTTGGGTTTCAGTCATTTACATTTGGCCATGTTCCTGATGCTTTTATCAAAAGTGGTATTAAATGAAGAGTTGAGCTTTTATCATTAAGATGTTGAAGTACACATGCATAGGAAATGGCCAGTGAAATAACGGGTGAAGTGAGCACTTGCTTAATTTTGTTTCAAGAGATAGCAGAATTGCCTCTGAGTGAAGTCTATTCTTTTTCCACTCTTTTCTATTCTTTTTCCATCCCAGATGACTAAATCCTCCTCAACTATCAGGTAGATTGTGTACTTTCTGGCAGTGTAAAGGATAGATGTGGTTGTTCTCACACATTGAGCAGAGTTTGATCTAACCTGAAAAAAATCTGAGAAATCAGATTTTTGTGATAATCAATTTGCCATTTGAGCCCAATTAAAAGGAAAACTCGTAGATGCCCCTTAAAAACTCTTAAAAAAGTAGAACGCTGCTAATTATTCTTCTACCCAACTTCCTTGCATTAAACATTTTTTGCGATGTCATTTTCATCAGAGCATCACCAAATCAAAACACTTAATTTAAAACTGTGCATGCTGATTGCATTACTAAGATTGTAAAGAAAGATATACAGTCAGCTTTTCTCGATAATACATTATATTACTACATTATCAAAAAGGGAATATATTAGAGTAACTTGTGACAATTATAAGGCATTACTCGAGACACTATAATTAACAGCTAGTCTAGTTGGTGGTCAAAAGCTGCAGGTACAATTGGGTTTTAACTAGCAACCATCACCTGGGATTCTGTCTACATTAGGAAACTGTTTGAAGAGGACAAATGTAACAAATGTTTATGCCAATTGTAGATGTAAGCAGTCAAAAGGTAAACTGGTGGAACTAATGAATCAGAAGAAGAAGACCAAAAACCACTAATTCCAAATACAATCTGTGGTATAGCAACTGTGAAAATAACACCTCTACTCCCAAAGCAGATGGTCTACACCAGTAGCAAATCTGCTGTCAGCAAAGCGTAAAAAACTGTGGCTCAAAAACAACTAAAAACTGCATGATAGAAAAACCTTGTTGGTCTAACAACTCTCCATTTCACTACTTCATTATATTGTTTGGTGAAAATATCCAGGAAAAATTCTGGAAGCATGAATTCATTTAGCCAGGAATGCTACATGCAATATGTGCAATAGAGTTTAGGGGTATCTTTGCCTACATTGGAACTCTATAAGGCCAAGGTGTTGGTAAAATGTGGCAAAATTTTTATAAGCAAATTTTCTGTCTATGTTTGTGTTTTTGTGACCGCAGCGCGATATCTTCTGTTGTCATGTTTGTCTGCTAAGGATGAGCTTATTGTTTTCTAATAGCCTCTACAGTAACTCAGTCTTTGACCACATCAACAGGTTTGAAATTTGGTACAGCTGGAGAATTTCATCAAATTCTGATCACTTTGATCAACATCATCTTCATAACAAAATAACAAACCCACTGGGAAAATTTCCAGAATGAGCAATATCAAATGTTACTTGAACTAATCAAGTTTATATGAATCCACTCTGGATAAACAACCCAAAGAGGCAGCAGCCAAACAGGACATTCATTTGAAGCAAACCATTGTTTGTGCAAAAGTAGGACATACTTATGACTGGCTACTAAGAAAAATGTTGAAATTATAACAGATCTGTTATAATCTCTAATGTACTTGGCCATTTAGATGTTAGATTTGGTGATATAATTTTAAGTCTCTAGTTTGACCTCTTTCCTCCCTGGCATTATGTACCACTGGCTGCAGGTTTGTCAGTCCTTCTAAACCTTAGAACACAACAGCAAAGCTAGGCATTCAATTTGTTCTCTTCTAAAGGTACTCTAACTCTACTTTTACTCTCAGTATAAAGACAACAAACTCTGTCTGTGGGAGGTAAAATTGGCATTTGAAGTTAGTGTGTTTTGTGTGTGTATAAGTTATGTGGGCGGATTGACAGGATTGTTTGCATGTCATTCTGCCTGGCTGTGATTTGCCAAAGCCAACTGTATCCATGTAGGAAAAAATCTTTTGGTGAAATATGCTTATGCATATTCCATTTTTTTTATTCTACTGGCTTTGAAAGGAACAAAAGGACTCCTTAGAAACCACACTAACTATCGTAGAAGTAGAAATTGTGAAAAGCAAACAAAAAAGTTGTATTATCTCAATAATAAAGACATTAAGGCATTATAACATTTTATGGTCTTTCCTGTAACTAAATACTGTAAGTTCAATGGCATACGTTTTTTTTCTAACAAATTTAAATAATGCAAAATTTGGACCCAAAAGAACCCCTAGAAAATTTCTAGGAATCTGTTTAAACATTTTTCTAATGTTCCAAACAGGATCATACAAAACCAAAACCATAGCATCTATCAACAAACATTTTTGTAGAAAAAGCAGGTAACTGTGAAAACTTAAAATATTGCAATAAAAGCATGTTCTTACATGCCTATCTCCTAATTTGAGCAGCTTCCAAATCTTTCCTTAAAAAAAAAGTCTAGGTGAGTCTAGGTGTTAGCTCAGGTAAATTGGCAAAAATATTCAACACACTGAATATCAGTTTGAGACATTAAAAATTCTTAATGTTTTGGGCACAGACCAGTTGGAACCAGCCATTCAGGAAGTAGATTAGACTGCTATTTTTTCTGAGTTAGTTAGTAGCATTAGGTTAAACTTTATCATCTTAAATAGATGGACAACAATCGCTCAATTGTCGATAGAGCTCAGTAGAGAATATAACTCAAACTACTTTTTCAAATAAACGATGCAGAATAAATGATGAAATTAAACTTACATATGTAAGGAGATTTTGTATAAGCATTTCCCAATGTGGATTTTCTGTTAAAGTAGAGTAATAGACTGTAAATTCTGGAAATGAAGAGATGAAAATTCAAAGCTGCAACAGGTGTTCATAAGCACTGTAGATTGTTTAAAAAAATGTCAAAATCTGCAGCGTTATGAAAGACACACCAGATGACGACTCCTACACTCCTTTCATTGGCATCAGCGCATGTTGATTTTTATATTTAAATATATTTGAAGCAGATTTGAGCAACGTGATAGACTAGCGAACTGTGCTGAGTCTCCCGCTTTTGCTTGCCCAGTGCACATTGGGACAGACTCCAGCCCACCATCAACCTGTCCACTATCATCAGTCCAGAAGCTGGTGGCGTAGATGGTGTACAAGGCAATAAAAGATTCAAGCAATTTGTCCTATTTTTTTCTATCTTAGCATTTAAATGAGACAAAAAACTAATATTTTCTTTCATTTTGAGGAAGCCTGGACGATACGGATGTCGACTCTGCCCTTTTTATATTTCCGGAAAATTAAAGTACTATCGAAGTAAGTTTAGGTTAGTTAACTGGAACAGAATTGCAAATTCTTATTGAGGTACGAAATTCTAAAGCAAAGAGCAATTTGTCCATAGCCAAAACATTCTTCTTATTTACTCTAATACTGAAAGAAAACAAATGATAGAATGGATTTATCATCTCTCTACTTACAAGTAAATCTACATTCCCACCCTCACAGAGGGTCACCAGCTGTGGGTGGTGACTGAAAGAACAAGTTTGCAGATACAAACGGCATGACCTTCCTCCAGCGAGTGGCTGGGCTCTAACTCAGAGGTAGAGTGAGGAGCTCTGCCATCCAGGAGAAGCTTGGATTAGAGCTGTTGTTCCTCTAGGTCGAGAGAATCCAGATAGTGGTTTGAGCATCTGGTTAGGATGCCTCCCATGCGCCTCTCTGGTGAGGTGTTTCAGGCACATCCCATCGGGAGGAGATGCAGAGGTAGGCGCAAGACCCGCTGAAGAGAACATTTCTCACAGCTGGCTGGGTAAGCTGAAGACATATGAGTGGGATAAGCAGATAAGTGGAAGACAACGGAACAGAATGGCATGGATTTACTGGTACTTACTTGATGAGTGAACATGCTATACGTATTTTGAACAAAACAGTAGTGTAACTGTAAAGCATACGTATGTAAAATGATCTCTAACATGTATTTGTATTGTCCCTTTTTTTATTCAAGTAGATTTATTTGGAGAACTGAGTGCAGACTGTTAGTTCCTATAGGTAATTCAATTCAATTTCAATTCAATTTTATTTGTATAGCCCAAAATCACAGAAATTCCATTTCAATGGGCTTCACAAGAAAAAGAGGAATGTATTAACACAAATACACAGCAAGAAACATAACTAACAAATACTAACTAAACAAGACTAGCACATTCATGCCCTCAGACTCTCCTTCACGGTGAGAAAAAACTCCTGAAAACCCATCAGTGGGGAAAAAATAAGAAACCTTGTGGGGATCTACATGAAAGAGAGATCCCTCCCCTGGGACGAGCAACCAATGTGTCAAAGATTATTTTTTTAAATATTAGCTTATTCCACTCTTGAGCTAAATATCTAAAGAAGTCAATAGATGTTCTTCATCCTGATGGAAACATGGGAGACTCCTAAGCCCGGAGATGTCCAGTACGGGGATGAGTAGATGTTCTTCATCTTCATGGTAAGTCTGACATACTAAGTAATGAGTCTGAGAAGATGCCGGTGGATACATTCGGTCGTTTAGTGACGTGAATACATTGTTAATTGAAGACGCAAACCCAGAAGAAACTGGAAAGATGAAGGCGAGTCTTAATGGGTCTTAACACATTTCCACTGTTAATTAATCTCTGGGCTCTCAGAGATGGAAGATCTTCCATACAGTCTTTAAATATCTGATCATTTAAAGATTCATGTGCGAAGGCAGACCTTTCAATGCTGCATGGCAAAGAGAGACGAAGAAGTAATTGAAGTTCAGACCAAGTGAAATCCACCCTTGACCCTTTTGCGTTGATCTTTGCCTAAAGAAACCTGATTTTCCTACTTTATCTCCTCCCATCCATCAGTCTTTCTTTCTCTCTTTCCAAAGCTTCTCTTACAGCAACTGTACTGCCTCTGATTAATGAGCCAGGCTGCGGTTGAACCTATTAACAGCGTGTAATACTGCTCCGTCTTTAATGGCCTGCACTGTTCAGACCTACTTACACATTTACAGGTAGAGAGGGCCTATTAGGCCGAGCTCTGACTGTGTGCCGCGTCTGGCTAGGAGGTCGCCTCCATCTATTTCTGAACCTCTTACTTCAGAGAGACTTTAAGTTCCTCCTCCTGAGTCGTCTTCTTCCTATCTTGTTATGCTCTCATTTCCATCTAACCTTGGCTTTATTAGGATGGTCAAGATGATGGATTTATTGACCTGAACATCAAAACAATCAAAGGACAAAGAAAAACGAAGAAAAAATATGTTACGCCCGATCTCGTTTAAAAAAAAAAAAGAGGTTATGCTACATTCGAAAAAGGAAGTATGGAAACAATTGAAGAGCTCATGGTTTTAGTCCGAGACTTCTTCCAATAAAGAGTTTAAATGATAGTTGTTGTTTTTTTTTTTCATTATTATTATTAAAATTTTACCAATGTTTCTACTTGTTTTCTTTTCCATTGTTTGACTTTGATGAATGAATTCATAAAACTTTACTCAATTAAATGGGAATAAAAGAAATGGTCTGAGCTCCTTCTTCATACAGGTGGGTTTATTTAGCTTGTTGGTGTAGGAATCTTTTTTTGTTTTTTTGCTTAGGAATCCATAAATTGCGCTTCGTCATTAAAAATAGATTAAGACCTAAACTGCTCAAACAAACCAAATCGATAAGTGAGGTGATGATTTTATCAATATGCTGGCATACAATGTTAGCATATCATATATAGATGGATTTCAGAGGCAAAATTACAGGTCTAGCTTTTTATTCTAACAGGTAATGCTTACTTAGCAATTTCACTTTGTATTTACAGGTTACAGGCATACATTCAGTCCGTATGCTGGTAAAATGAATGAATGGGGAGTTGATGAGAAAACAAAAAAAAAATCTCCATAAATAAATGAAAACTTGCAAAACAGAGATTTTCTTCTGCAAACTGGCATTTGTCAACATGTACGTATGTTGTAATAAAATGTTGATGATTCCAAACATTGAAGAAAATGGTGATTTACTTAAGTCTTTTTTTTACATGCTTGATTACTCTCTTAATGGTAAAATTTCTACACTGCATTACACCACAGCAGGCTGCCAGGACGGTGCCAATGGTCGGAGAAATGGGGGTTAGGTGTCTCCCCAAGGACACCTAGTCATGACCTCAAATGGTACCTATACACACACACACACACACACACATATGCACTTACACAATATTTAGCTTTACCAACACACATTCACACATGCAGGGGATGTGTGACTAATGGTGCGGTATGCAAAAATGTGAATCAGGGGCTCTTACACATGGCCTATTTCAGTAAACATGAGGTAGATGCTACACGTAAATAAACATAGTAACATAATTTAGCATCTGAAAGGGTTGTTGGGTTTAAAATAAAAGTAATTTAGATCTACAACTTGGGGTCACATGTTCTCCAAGTTTGTGTTTGATGAGAAATGAATCATGTGTTCAGTGTTTCTGAGGTAATCTTGTCCGTACAAGCCATCTCCCAGGAAACAGGAAGCTGCTTTCTCAACACAGTCAAATGTGACATGTAGACAGACATTCTTTCTCTTATTGTGTCCTTGTATCTTCAGCCCTTAATTAAGGTCAAAATATGCTAATTAACTTTGAAAAGCAGTTAATTAGTTCAAGTAATTCCACCTGTATTTTAGTGCGGCATAAATTCATATGAGCTAATGAAAACCATTTGTAACGTTTCCTACTGAACTTATGCTTTCTTGACCGATACAAAACAAATCACCCATGAAGGAAAGCCGGTATGTATTTTATATCCGCAATAACTGGCGATACAAGACCAATGTGTAGAAGTGAAACACACACCGGTAAAGCCTTTTATACAGTGTCACACCCCTGATTTTTAGGTTGGATAGAGTAAGAGAAAAAACACAGTTTGGTTCCCGCAAGACAATGGGTACAATGTGTGGGAAAGTCAGAGCAGATGATGGTGATTGCAACAATGTGTGGCAACTGAAGGGGCAGGAAACACCATCAGTAGCCCCAGAATTAAGGAGGACAGAGTATCTGGACTTACTTTCCACACTTTATTATCCCTGGGTCAAGTGGACCCGAACACCCTGTATGCAATATAAATACGTAGGGTAGGTGTACTATATGCCTGTAAGTGAGGTTACAGGGAGAAGAGATAAAGAAGGTGGAAGATTTTAAGTACTTGGGATCAACAGTCTAGAGCAATGGAGAGTGTGGAAAAGAAGTGAAGAAGCGTGTTCAAGCAGGCTGGAACGGGTGGAGAAAAGTATCAGGTGTGATGTGTGACAGAAGAGTTTCAGCTAAAATGAAAGGAAAAGTGTACAAAACCGTGGTGAGACCCGCCATGCTGTTTGGTCTAGAGACAGTGCCACTGAGGAAAAGACAGGAAGCAGTGATGGAGGTAGCAGAGATGAAGATGCTGAGGATCTCTCTGGGAGTAACCAGGATAGACAGGATCAGAAATGAGTATATCAGAGGAACAGCACATGTTAGAGGTTTTGGAGATAAAGTCCGAGAGGCCAGACTGAGATGGTTTGGACATGTACAGAGGAGAGAGACCGAGTACATCGGCAGAAGGATGCTGGATTTGGAACCACCAGGAAAGAGGACTAGAGGAAGACCAAAGAGGAGGTTCATGGATACAGTGAAGGAAGACATGAAGATAGTTGGCATGACCGAAGAGGATGCAGCAGATAGGGTTAGATGGAAGAAACCGACTTGCTGTGGCGACCGCTGAAGGGAAATGCCGAAAGGAGAAGAAGAAGAAGAAGAGGTGTACAGTATGCGCTCACTTAAAATGGCCTTAGGAGGAAGTGGTCTTCCAAAATTGCAGACAGAGGGAACGTGGACAAATGGTTAAATACAGAAATAATTTTTTTTATCATATCCTTGAGATGGATTTGCTTTGATCAAGTAGATGGTGTGGTTTTCTGGAACAGAATTTTATTTCCACTTCTTGTTCTCGTAGTCGTGATAAAATGTGTTTTGTTATATGGTCTTCACAGCAAATGAGACGGTGTCTGGAGAGTCTGGAGACGGTGGCCGCGTGGTTAGCGCGTTCGCCCGCGGACCGGAAGGTCGCGGGTTCGCGTCCCACGGAGAGCACGTCTAGGGTCCTTGGAGAAGACACCTAACCCCCACTTCTCCCACCATTGGCGCCGTTGAAGGGCAGCCTGCTGCGGTGTAAGGAGTGCAGCAAACAAATTTCTCCGGTGTGGGATGAATATAGTAGTAATTCAAATGACCCAAAACCAAAAAAAATCCAGGTTGAAAAAAATAATTCATTGTTTCATTTTTCCATTGATATAAACTAAAAATGGGTCCCACAGATCCAAACAACCAATTCCCCTTAACAGGAAGGGGAAGAGGTTGTTAATGAAAAATCAGCTTTTTGAAAGTTTTTTACCATTTGAACCTTAGTCTCACATCAAAACCACACCTGAAGTGATTTTCTGTTTAAAGCATGTACAGAATGTTTGCGTAATTTGCAAGTTTTTATATCCAGTATTAGGGTGTTAATAAAATTCCAGGTTGTGCTTAGCCAGAGTTTTTGTTCTCTGACATGACCACATTCTAACATAAACAAGAAGCGTTTTACTGCATAGCCTCTGCTCAAGCTTGGTCTGCCATTTTTTGTGCATCGGGAAGAATAAGCTGGTGAGTAACAGGAATGCATGATTGTCCGAGAAATTGAGGAGAACCAAAAGGCACGATCCAGAAGGAACAGATGGAATTATCCTTTAGAACTTATGAGAAAAAGCGTTATTTTTACTCCATCCTAGAAAAAATTAAAAGAAAGTTTGTGTAATAGCAGAGCACAATATGTTATGACAGATGTTCACTTTTATACGTCTACCATTCATCTTTCTCTTCATATCTTTCTTTATACTTCACTGCTTTCGAGCACCCACATAAATCTCTCTTTTTAGGGTTCTGTTGTCCTGACATTTTTAATTGGTGTCTCATTAATTAGAATAAAATACAAAAATGACTAAAAAGTTTTAGAAAAACAATTAAACACCCACAGCCATACACCTATATGGAAATCACCATGGAGACAATAAAAATAAGATCTAAGGAAACATCAACTTGAAAGTGGTGATTAACTTGATTTACATGCGGTCTGAAACACTCAAGATAGCACACCTTTAAAACATTCTTATTTCTTTCTTTTCAACTTCGATCTCTTTCTCTCTCTCTCTTTCTCATTGTGCAATCAAATCTACCACAGTCTTTTTGTCGCCACCAGGGATGTTTGCGGACCGATGCTGCGGAGTTGGCAGAGCGGTCATGATTGGTCTATAAAGATAAATAGAAAATGATGCGCAAGAGAAGTAGAGAGGAAATGGAAAGCACAGGCAGATTAGAGGAAGATTGATGGGAGAAAAGAAATAAGAGAAGTATAGATCAGATTCTTTGTTTGGTGTGCTCACTTTTTTTTTCTTTTTCTTTTGGTTCCTTAGGGAAATTAGTTCCAGGCAGTCAAACTGGTGCAACGTGAGCTAGCGGAGAACTGGTGGATGCCACCGAGGGTTCTGTGGTTTGTTCATGCAAATCTTTATAGCAACTACTGATGTTTGAAATAACTTGATGATATTTATTTTACTCTGTGTGTATTTACTTGATTATCTAAATGGAGACAAATGTTGTTCCATAAAATGCCATTAATACAAAATCCCTCTTGATGGCTTTTAGCCAAAGCAATGTTCCAACTGCATTCCACGGTTTTCTTCAGTGTTTCCCCAAAATGTTTTATTGTAAATAAATTAGATTAGGAAGCAACACAACTTCTCTCGGGAATGATTGAAAATACAAAAACATTGCTGGACATCACCAGATACTTACATTTTCTTTTAGAGACAGCTTAAATAAAGACAATTTGAAAGCAATAACTTTTCAAAGATCCTTTTCACCTGTATCCTTCCCTTCTAAGGGTGTTTCAACTCGCAACCCGGCCCCGGATAGGTGGAAGACGACGGAACGTAACTTTTCAAAGAAATTTCAACTATAGACACAGGATTTTTCATTTACAATTAATTGCAATTCATGTAGTTTTGTTTTTATGTTGCTTCATTTTTTTCTTATGCTGCAGATGAAGGCTACTTTGCAGCAGTTTTGCAAGCAATAAATTGAAACATATCACTATATCATGGATGAATTAATTATCTATGCAATGTAAAAATGCATTTAGACTAGATTAAGAAAACAAAATTATTATTTTTTTTTAAATAAAAATAACCTATTTCAAATGAAAAATACTGAACAAAGTATGATATCTTTCTTATAAATGGTCATGTTACAATAAGAGATGAACAAAAACAGTTAAAACAATAAGTTTTGTTTGACCATTTAATTTGATCTTGTGTGATTTACGGAAACATCATAACCTGTTTTATATGTGTAGAAACACATCTCCCGAAAATATGATCAACTTTGTTTTATTGAGTCTGTGTCCCTCAATTAAAGATAGTTTATAGAATTTTTAATGAATATATTATATTTTTGTTTTCTGGGTTCTGGTTTTACCACAATGGGCTTTTAATAAAAAGTGATAAAAAGTAATAAAAAGTAATAAAACACTCGTTTATGCTTTCTTTTAGGTCTAAAAACTTTATCTAGGCTCACATTTGTTCTATTTTTTAACCTTTTTGATTAAAAGGTGTAGCTAAGAGACTGAATTATTCCCCACATAAATTAAATAATGATGACATTGAGAAGATTTGGGACTCAATGGCAGCTGCTGTATTTCAACGCACACACAGTTCTGTAATGGGAGTAAATGAAACACAATTAGAAACTCAAGTGTTTCCACGTCTTCAATTAAAGCATGAAATAAAAAAAAGAAACTATTTGACTTTACCAGCATAGACCCACGCGGTCATGGATATGTCACATCTTTAATTAATTGTTCCCACATAAGTTCAAAGGGTCAAAACTGTCCTCTAGTTAGAGGGACGTAATTGTCAATACTTCAGACAGATTGCGAGATGTTAATGTATTTGCATGCTAATTGAAGAATTTGCATTACTATGCTAACACTGTTCCTTCATAACAAACTAGTTCATGCTACACGTTCACAGCCTAATGATTTCCATGTTCGTTTTGTCATGGACTCTCCAAGTCGGGGGGACCTGGACATGCAATGTGACACAGTGGGAAGTCTTTGGTTCACGGTGATAATTTACATTAATTGCTCATTTTGCATTGGAAAGAAGAAAATGAGTAAATAGAAGTGAAATTAATAAATTAAATGAATGCATCGTGAGGCTCTTTACGGCCAGCATGATCAGTTCAAATTACTTTTGAAGCCTTCAGAGACAGAGTCCCAGAGGTTTGTAAACAATACTGAATGAATTGCTGAAGTCATAGATTATAAAAAACAAACATAATACATTTTAAGGTTTTTTTTTTTCAATTATAGATAAATTTACATCTAGCTTCCCAACTTCACACCAATTATTCCTGTCATTGCTACTCTGTGATGGCTAATTTATTCCATTTATTTGTATATGCAAAAAAAAACAAGTGTCTCAGGAGGCTTCACATTGTAAACTGAGTAAAATCAATTTTTATAATGAATAACTTTAAACTAAACTCAACAGACAAGGGAAATAGCTGCCCGCTTACCCTCCTTCTCGGTTTCACAAAATCTCCAAAAACAAAAAAAAGAAAAGAATTGTGGTAAGGGACAAGAATAAATTAGAGATAGTTTTATTTCATCCACATTTTAGGATTCATAAGAGCAGCACAATTTCTTTCATTTTCAATCAAAACAATGCTCACCACCCACCGACAAATACACCCCCACTCTCAACTGCTCGATACTGATGAACCTTCATGTCATCAAATTTTCCACCAATGAGAGAGCCTTGAGTGAAATGAATATCCTATCAGCAGCCAACAATCCTAGAGTAAACAGAAATTGTCCAAAAAGAAGGAAAAGAATGCTCTATATTAAAAAAAATCATAGTTTTTTTAAACAAAAAAATCATACAAATTAGTTAGAGGGATCAGTATGACAAAAAGAGAGAGAAATTCTATCCACACCAAAAGAGATCAGACGACGTAACTTTTAAAGTGAATTATAAAAGCAACACATATAGATCAAATATTTTTGGATACTTTGAGAGAAATGACCCCGCAACAGACTGGCAACTTGTTTCAGGTGTTTCCTGCCTATCGCATGAAATCCCCTGGGTTAGGCTCCAGCACGCCATGCAACCCCATTAGGGATGAGCAGTTTAGACAATGAAATGAAAATAAAAGATGAAAATAAAAAAACACATTTAAATGACGTTCAGATTGTGTTTCTTTTTTTTTTTTTGTTATAGAAGCTTTTATTTTCAGTCACCAGCCCAGTTTGTCATGCACCTAGAGGCCAGAGCTCTTTTGTTTCTCCCCAAAAAGTTAACAACATCCCATCAACCACTATAGAAATGTTTATTATTATCAAAATAAAAACTACTTTTTATTTTATTAAAACTGGGAGGATGATAATCAAAACCTTAGCGGAGGTTTAATATAGTTTTATGAAGCACTAACAGTTTTTTTTTTATGATATCCATTTGGTGTTTATGTGTTGATGTATCTGTGTAATCAGCACCTTCTATGTTTACTGCATTTGATGCTTTATTTTATCATTTTCCTCATACAGCTGCTACAACCTGTTGCCCCAGCGACCAGCACAGCTGACACAGACATCAATGAGACAGTCTGAACCATTGGAGCAGAGAACTTGATCCCTTAGATGATGAAACATTGTTCAAGACCTTTCTTTTTTTTTTTTTTTGTCAAAAAAAAAAAAAAAAAAAAGAAAAAGGAAAAGGGATTGTATTTTATTTTTTAAACTCCTCTAAACACCTCACCGTGACTTTGAAAGACACAGAATGAGAGATTCTACCTCGGCAATGATGGTGCAGTAAACTGATGAGATAATTACAGGTTATTAATTACAGCTTCTTTAAGGCTCATAGTAAAAACTAACAGAACGGAAAAAAATAAATAAAACGGAAACCCAAGCGCTTTCTAAGTGATTTGATTTTGATTGCAGACTTAGACATTGTCTGAATCCTGTCATTTATATTTGTCCCAGATGATAGATAATACTTATTAGTAAGTGTAGAGATAAAAGGTGCAAGGCGATTGCTCAATTTAAAATGTAAAAGACTCCTAGTCCTAGACGGGAAGTTCTTCTTTGACAAGAAGTTCTCCGGAAGTTTGTGAACTCGAATCCCACTAAGCTTTGGTCTAAGTGTTGGGGAAGACACCAAACCCCCCATTTCTCCTACCATTGGCGCTGTTGTGGCAGCCTGCTGCGGTGTAATGCAGAACAGAAATTTTCTCATTGAAAATGTCTCACAGCTGTCCGGGGAATGACTTGGGATCCTTTCAGGTGAGCTAGAGGATGCAGCCGGGGAAAGAGAGGCCTGGGCTGCCCGCTTAAGGCTGTTGCCCCCGCGACCCGACCCCGGAACAAGCGGAAGATGACGGAACAGAACGAACAGAAATAGATTATTATTTTCCCAAAGTGCCACAAATCCAATTTCATTCTACACCAATTTTATTAATTGGTAATTAATAACATCTCAATACTTTTGTTTATCTGTAAGTTGCTATTTTTATGTGTTTGTTTTAGATTATTTATTTATTTTTTTTACATTAATTGATGTTTCACTTTTTTCTCAGTTTTTTTTTTCTTTCTTCTTTTTTTATGTTAATGTCAAGGAATTCAGGCATTAAATACTTAAAATGAGAAAATGTACTGATTTATGAGTCACTAAACCTCCTCAACAAGTCCTCTAAAAGTTTTAAATACAATAAAAATATTGATATAATATAGTTCCTAGCAGTTTTCTAAAATCCTCAAGCTTGCTGTGGAGTGAGCCCTTTTTGTGTATAGTCCAGCCAAAGTCCATCCATCATTCCGTATGTTTCAGACTGACCGTCCACGCTCAGCCATGTCAATGATGCCATGGACATGATGGGAGAATGAAGAGACGAGAGGACATGACGAGTTTTGGACGAGAGAAGAATGAGCTGCACACGAGCAAAGGAAAGATTGAGAGAAAGACTAAGTGAACACTTTTCTTTGAGCCTCATTTTTCACTCATTGTGTCTCCTCTCCAGCTCTCCGATGCCTTTCCTAATCCCAGTCTGACTCTACCTATTTCTTTCTCCATTCGTCTTTTGCTCCAGCTTCCTTGTCGTTCTCATCTCCACCTCTGTTTCACCTTCTTTCCTTTTATCTTTCTTTTCTTTCCACCTGTCTCTCAGCCTCTCTCTGATATCACTGTGCCACATCTCTTCCTTACTGCCCCACCACCTTTCCTTTCTTCCCTCACTTCCATCTGTCTCGCCCTCCCTCAGCAGGAGAAATGACGAATGGAGTTTGCAGCTGATCTCACGACAGTGAGAGAAAATTAGGGCTATTTAGAGGCTCAGCTGCTCTAAATATAAATCATTATGTGGTGGAAATGATCAAAGAAGCAAACTGTGAGAAACTTTAGAAATATTCTTCTACTTTGAGGAAAAAAAGGAAACTGTATTCACATCATAAAGACAATTTTTTTGCCTGTTATTATTGAAAAATGATTGATTTAGGTGTTAGAAAATAGAAAGAAAAGTTTCTTTGAATTATTAAGGAAGTTGCTTGCTTTTTCTTGATTCGTCATTATGTTGAGAATGAACATGATAAAACACTAAGAAATTATGTTTAATATTTTTTTAATAAATTGTATTTAATTACATTCTTTATCATCAAAATACACACGTAAGCTGTTATTGGATTTAACGCTAAAACAACAGCTACATTGACTATAACCTGAGCAGCACGACAACAGATGAACATGCCGCGTTGCCTCATTTCAGCACCATGGACAGCAGGCAAAAATCCTCTTCTTTTTTTTTTTTTTTTCTCCATCGCTGTACTAACTACTTTCAACAAATTGTTTCATTTTATTGTTAAACCTGTGTACTTCTAGTCCAAATTGATGCTGAATGTTAATGTTATAGAGTCGGAAATTATTCGTATGAGGTTTAAAATCTTTGCATTATCTCAAGCTTTTTTTCATCTACCTTTTTTGTTAAGGAACCCAGGTTTAAAATGCATTTCAAAATGCATCTATGGCTTGAGGATTGAAGAAGTTTGACAGCAAGCTGTAACATTGCAGTAAGGTGAACTTCATCAAGTCTCTGCCAGAGTGTTCGCTCCTTTAGAGATGACTCAGTTCGTAATGTAGGACTGCCTAAAATGTGCTTTTCTGCTGAACTTGCAACCCTCTCAACCAGGAAAAAAATATGTATTACTTATTTTTACACAAATGTAGGTCCGCTTCACAACTAAAACTGTGGATATGGATGGAATTTGAACAATAGGCTGCTTCATAACCAAAGAGCAAATTGATTCATCCCAAACAAAAACCCAGACCGTCCGACTGCTTTCAAGTGCCAGACCCTGGAAATTAAGTTGGTAAATCTCAGCACCAGACAGCTGGAAATTCAAGTTCTATTGCTACTGTTTGCATAAACTTGTTATATTTGATAGATAAAATGCTCCGAGTCACTGTCAGTTTCTGGCCCTAAAATCAAAAAGTTTAATCACAACAGGTAAAAAGACACAGAAGTACATTTTTATATTTTATTATTTTGCTGTACATAGAAATACATTTTAAACTATAACTTTAGAGCTTTCAGAGCAACATCAGCTGCCAATATTTTACCATAGAAACAAAAACGTTTTTCTTTTTCAAATTGTTTGCATGATTTCAGATCATTTATAAATGGATAAAATTGTATTTCATGGCAAGAACATAATACAAGCTCTGCATGTCTGGGTTTGTTGTGTGGATACAAATGCTGGACAGCAGATGGTTCCAAACATAAAGTCCTTTTAATAACAATATCCAAACTGAAAACATGAGATATGTGTTTTACAAGATATGTTTCTATAACCTATGAACAGGCAGGAAAGACAATGAGAGACAAAAAATGCCAAACAAACCCGTAGGGAAGTGAAGAAAAGAAACCCCTTAAATACTGGCAGGAAAAAATACAAACCAGGTGAAGCACATTTGGGAAGAGTGGTGACCAGACCAGGGAGGACACACCCAAAGGGCAGACACAGCACCGGAAAGGATATAAATTAAGTGATTAAAAAATAATAATAATAAAACAGGAAATGAACAATAACACCCTGGCTCCAAGACTAGACCTGACACTGCAATTAAAAGTATAAAAAAAATATATTAAAAAAAGTATAAAAATGATTTATATATATATATATATATATATATACATATATTTTTTACTTTCACATCCAATGTCATCTTAGTACTCACTATCACAAATGATGCCTATCATAAGTTACTTCAGACATGTTTTCTCTGTTTTTTATACTCTTTCGGCACAGAAAAAGAGAAAAAATGTTCACCTTAACTTTAAACTATTGAGAAAATGCCCAGAATTTCTGGTGGATAAATAAGACGTTCCCCTCACTAATGAAATATATCAAATGTTTGCAAGGCTTCATAAATGTCTCCATTTTTTGTTTAATGCTTATAAAGATATACGTACATTTGTTGGGTAGTTACTTTCAAATAAGTGATTACAATGACAATAATTCATTTGGGTATTTAGTATTTTAGCTTCTTATAGACAATTAAAAATGCATTATTTTTTTCTACATGCAAACTATAAGGTTGTGGAGTTTGCTTCAATGTCACCTTCTCAACATTTGTGGCTGATAAAAAAAAAAAAAAAAAGAGAAGAAAGGGATGAGACCAAAAGGGAAAGTGTCGGAGCCAGGATTGGGTGTCCCAGGGTGACTGGCTCTAATTGAAATGAATTCTGACTAAAGTGAGGACTTTAATGACATTTGGAAACCAGGACTAGAGCAATGACATGGAACGGCTCCCGAGGGAGGGTCATACTTTCAAAAGCCCAGGGGTGGACAAAGGGAGCCGAGATTCAGGAAGGAGCAGAGGGATAGAAAGAGAGTTACTGAGGTGAAGTTTAAGGTGGAGGTATTTATTAGAAGAGCCAGGGGAAGAGAATAAATCCACCAATCTGAAGGATTGTGACAGTAAACTTCACCACAGGGGAAAAAAAGTCTACTTTAAAACGACGTCTGGGAGTCAAGATGTCTCACATTTTTTTTTCTTTTTTAATTCATTTCCCCAGATGGCAACACATTCTCAATGGGTCAACCTTGTGATGTAGAGTCCACACCACCACACAATGTGATAAAACACTGTTTTCTACCACAGATTATTCATACTGTTCCATATTTATGAGGCTGAAATCTAATATTACATTTCTGTGAAAGGCTTTTAAATGTCCACATAGGTTCTGGTGGAGCTGCTTCTACAACAACAAAGAAGTTTAAAGAGAATTTAAAGATGCCGACAGCATGTTTTGCGATGCCAAATGGGATCCAACAGGAGCAAGAAAAAAAGCTTTTTTAAAAATAAAAATCCTTCCTACAGGGAGGACACTATCTCCTTAAAATCATTTGAATTCATAAGAAAAAGCATTTTTTATTCAGAAAGTGTGATCTGGACTCTGAAATATGTGATAAATTGTCTGTTTAGGGATCAGAAACGTTGGCTGCATTGTGTTATCAAGAACGATGTTTAGCTTCAGTTGTTAGCATCCTTCCGTCTCGAGAGACAATAGAGTCTGCACCTGGATACCTATCTGTTGATGCAGTGTCGGCTGTGGATGAATGTTGAATATTGCCTCTAAATATTTTTTTTTGATTACATGAGACCTTTAACTTAAATGAAAAGACTAAATAACACATAAGTATGTACATTATTGGTGAATCTGGATTGTCCAATCTTTTATTTTTAGATTCCCATATTGTGATTGGAATGCCGCCTGCAGGTCAGGGAGAGGGTCCTGCCCCAAGTGGAAGAGTTTAAGTATCTCGGGGTCTTGTTCACAAGTGGGGGAAGGATGGAGCCGGAGGTCGACAGGCGGATCGGTGCGGCATCAGCAATAACTAGGATGCTGCATCGGTCCGTCGTGGTAAAGAGAGAGCTGAGCCGAAAAGCAAAGCTCTCGATTTACAAGTCGATCTACGTTCCAACCCTCACCTATGGTCACCAGCTGTGGGCGGTGACCGAAAGAATGAGATCGCGGGTACAAGCGGCCGAAATGAGCTTCCTCCGCAGGGTGGCTGGGCTCTCACTCAGAGATCGGGTGGGGAGCTCTGCCATCCGGGAGAAGCTCAGTTTCGAATCGCTCCTCCTCCAGGTCGAGAGGAGCCAGATGGGGTGGTTCGGGTATCTGGTCAGGATGCCCCCCGAGCGCCTCGCGTCTCACCGGGAGGAGACCAAGGGGCAGACCCCGGACCCACTGGAGAAACTATGTCTCACAGCTGGCCGGGGAACGACTTGGGATCCTTCCAGGTGAGCTAGAGGATGCAGCCGGGGAGAGAGAGGCCTGGGCTGCCCGTTTGAGACTGTTGCCCCGCGACCCGACCCTGGAACAAGCGGAGGATGACGGAACGAAACGGAACGGTGATTGGTTCATATGTGGGTCCTGTTACTATACAGACACATACCGTCTCCATTAAATTATGCAAAACCATCCAACAGACCATAGAGTGCTTTGGAAAAATGTCTCTAGATTTTAAGCCGGAACATGATCATGCAATCCTTATTTTCGTATATTTCTAGATGCCACATCTGTTTTCAACAATTTTTCTCCCTACAACTTGGTAATATTACTGGTTGTGTTTAAAAAAAAAAAAAAAAAATGAAGTTCGGGTGTCTGGAGAACCTGGACTGGAAACATCAACCTCGTAAGTAACAATCAATCGATCAACCTCTGGACTGTCTGACCCAGAAGGCTTTACTCCACCGTGTACAGCAGGTTTCACATAACCACCTGAGAACAGCCTACTTTCTATCTCACCTATTTGCAGCATTCCTCCTCATTAAGTTGATATCAAATAACTTTGATATCAAAATACTATTAATTTCAGATGAAATGTGGAGCAAACACTCGGAAACGAAGATAAGACATGTTTAAAGGGTTTATGTTAAAAACCCTAAACCATCTGATCGATCCAAGGCATTATAATGCCTACATTAAGTAGGCATTAATTGCAAGGTGCATTATTCCAGCAAATTTGGTTCTCTCAACGTTCTGGGAAAGTTAGGTTCTAACATAACCACCTACTAACGTTCAAGGAACCTCAGTTTTTGGTTAGGTAAAAATAAACCTTTAGAGAACCTCAGGCTAATGATAATGAGAAACTTATTATATTAAAAATAACTTTCACTAATGCACTGTTGTATTGTTGAGGGGAGAAGGAAGCACTTCAGGCTCTCGGGGTCAACTGGAGAACAGGTCACACCCAAGAAGAGTAAGTGGAAGCTAATTAGGTATTGATTTATTGATCAAAAAATTATTGATACTGTATTTTGCTGTCATTTGAGGTCTTTGTCAAGTCACAGGCACATGAGAAATGTAATAATAACAAATGTTGAACTTTTTTGTTTGACTGGCGATATTCTGAGAGACTGAATTTGTACAGTGATCCCTAATTATTCACAGGAGTTGTGTTTAAAAAAATGCAGATGGATAAAGATTGTAAAGGCTGTACCACCCACGGTCAGGATATGACAGTTTCTGATTAGATTTTTGATGTGTAACTTGTGCTGATGTGTAACTTGTACATAAAAGTCCTCTTGTACATAAAAATCATCATAGAATACCCAACAGTATCAACATCTCTGGGATTTTTAGGTTTAATAAAACTCTATTGGTAGATGCATTGCAGAGATTATCTGATTTTTACATCCCCCAGCTGTTGAAGCTCTCTCTCTCTCTTCAATTCATGGAAGAATAAAAAGGTTTCATCAAAAGTCTGAACCTGATGCGGCTTCATTTGTTTTCTATTCCGGCCATCCAATGCTGACAAAAAAGATTGTATTGACATTCCACATATTTGAATTCCCCACTGATGGAATTACTCTGCTTTTTAATATTACAGATTTGACTTCGACTTTTTTCTTTTATGAAAGTAAATGCATTATTTAGATCTTTGTTTTTTCTGCTGAGGAGGCATCGCTCCTTCCCAGCAGCGCCGCATATTTCTGACACAGAAAAGCCCAACCCGAGGGAGCTGCGGCTTCCCAGCATGTGAGCCGACGATTTCATCAAGCCGACCCAGATGGAACTGCAACTGGTAGAAAAATCAATAGTTTGATCTATGAGTGTAAGTGAACGCAGCATGGAAGCGCCGGTTCAGGCAAATGGCCGTCAGGATGAAGGGAAGTCAGAAAAAAAAGCTGCTTCAAACAGAAACAGGAAACAGAGAAGAGATATTGAAAAAAAAATAGACAGGAAGTCCACATTACCAATACATGTCCAAATGTTTTGCACTGATAAGGCTTGTTTTTCTTTTTGTAAAATAAGACATTAAAACAGTTTAACCATGAAGATTATGGTGTAGATTTTAGGAAAATATTTAATTCTTAGAACAATCTATGCAGTGATTTCAAAAGATTCTCACCCTCTGAAGTACTCATTCTTGATCTCTTCCATCATTGCCCCTCTCAAAGAGAACCTCACCTTTTTCTTCTCTGCCTTCTGCCTCTTCCTCAGCACTGCTGCTTCTAAACCAAACACCATGCTAGTCTTGCCACATTTATTCACTCTCAAATTTAATTTAGCTGAAACTTTTTTATACGTCACACTTTATACTTTTCTCCATTCATCTCAGCCTGACTGCAAACACTTCTTCACCTCTTTTCCACACTCTCTATTGCTCTGGATGGTTGAAGCTCTGTAATTTCAATCCTACTCTAATTTTTTTTTTTAAGATTAGCAGAAGCTCACTTTTCTTATTTACGTCATTGGTTGTTCAATTTCTATCTAAATAAAACTCTAAGTTCATTTTTTTTTTCACTAAAGAAAATAAATTACAATTTTAACACTGCATGTCTGTTTTAAAGTAAGTCTGCAAAGTTTTTATTAAATGTTTGGTTTTGTGTGAGATCACAGTTGTGGTGGAGGCTTTCTCAAAAAGATAGTACATATTTGCTGGAAATGGTGATACCATTAGAGACCCTATGAAGAATACAATATATGTGGTCAAATGCTTCCAGCCATGACAGCACTGTATTTTTATTCAATATTTTCTGTGTAGCATCAAATATTTGTGAAAATGAGCATTGCAATGACACCTTTAAAATTTTATTAGCACAAATGAACAATGTTTTATTGGGAAGCTTCCCATCAGGTGTCTTTACTGCTCCAAAATTTAATTTACGTTGTTGACTTAAATCAAAATAATTACACCCCAAGGGCTTTTCCAACTGACTGTTATTGCTCGGGGCTCTGGGATTGATTATGTATTAAAACTGGAAACATTAGAAAGGACATTAAATATTCATCAATGAGAAACAATCCCTATGTAGTCACTTTGTTTAGGTGTTTTTAAGTCAAAACTGCAGAGCAATTGAAAAGAAGGAACGTTGGGATTTTACTTAACTTTCTATCAGTTGTTGCTGTTTGTTATCATAAAGAACAGGACAAAAAAGACATTAATTATTTAAATCTGGTAATTTAGTATAGCAATTACAAATTTATTGTTGCGCAGCTATTTTAATTTTTCAGAGGTTTGGTGGGATTAATCTTAATTAATCTTAAATTGAGAAGTTAGCATTTTGAAGCAGAGAAAACTTTCTTCTCAAAAATCAGGTTGAAAGTGCATGAATATGCTTGGAAGTGATTTTTTTTATGTTCCTTTCAGTGCTGAAAAATTGACCAAATATTGTTGGCTTTGTATATAATTGCACCACTCATATTTGTATCATTGAAAATCTGAATGTTTCTATATCTTGCACATTATGAGATGCATTTTGTTTCTCGGTGCATCTAAACCGATTTAACGTAGTTTTTATTTGTAACGTTTTCCTTCTTTTATTATAAAATTTTGTTCATTTTTATAATAATGTATAGTCCATACATTTTTCTTTTTTGTTTGAGTTGAGAATACTTTCCTGCAGGGAAATTTGTGCTCTGTAGTTACAAGCCGAAGTAAACAGGAGCCAAAAACAAAATGACAGACAGAGAGAAATAGAATAAATAATAGAGTATGAGTTAAATAACAGTAAAGAGAAAAGGGTTACATATTTACTGTGGAAAGTATTGATTTTATTCCAATGGTAGTTACAGCCTTGTGGTTGATTGCTAATGTAGTTAGAGCTGACATGACCCAGAATAGAACTGGAAGTCAGTCGTGTAGGTGGTAAAAAGGAAGAGAGACAAGTCAGTTCCCTGTGGGGCCCTGTAGTCGCTGGTTGCTGAAGTTCTGCAGCGTCACGATCTGTTTTTGGCTGGCTTCTCTATGTTTTTGGTATGCCAGATGGGTTACTTTTTTTTTTTCTGAGATGTGGATTTGGATTGTTTGCACTTTAAAACATATCCATCACATGAAGCACACCTTAATGAGGCCTAAAAATCCAAAAAAAAAATCTAATTAAATTTTGTGAAAAGATTTTTTTTTCCAAAATAGTATAAAAGCAGTGCAGTTGCTCTTCTCCCATTCCAAACTGACATTTTATGTGACCTTTAAAGTATCACATGCATAAAATTGCCTCTGGTTATTTTTAGGAATGAATTTAATTCATCTGCATGATTAGCCTTTTCCAGCAAAGTGTTATCACATTTGCACTACGACTGCACAGCACTTGCTGGAAGTGTGAACGATAAAATAATGGCTGCTTCCGACAGTGCTGACAGACACACTTCTGTTTTGCGAGCAGTAAATTTCATTCTTGTGGAATTAGGCCAGTTGCCATCACACATGGGTAAACGCAAGCGAACATGACAGCAGAGACATCCCACAGAGTCTCTCGGCTGGAGTGTGAACAGTTTTACATTAAAAATGCTGCGCACTGACACGTCCAAGGTCTGCACAAATGGGTAGAATCGTTTCTACAAGTTAGGTGGTGTAACATGGAGACCGGACGTGTTGAGAAGCATCGAGAAGTTTGTTGACATTCAATTGCGTGTGAATCAGCAGGAAGTGGATACACCTCAAATAATTTGATTGAATTTTAGGAATGTAATAATATCATTTCTGGTATTTTGTAAGATAACTATGAAATTGACCATGAGTAAATACCAATGGGGCAAACTTCATTTTCTAAAGGTAGATTGTGACGTTGCAAAGTCTTGCTGTGAAATGCTGTCATAACAATGTTTTGCTTCAGCGTGTGTGCTTCTAACACCTTTTTTCTGTTATTATCATGTTCTATTATCAAACCCTGGCTGAACTTTTATCCTTATTGCAATAAATGTCCAAACTCTTTTAATTGCCTCCTCTAAAGACACATTTTTACTTTGTGGCATTCTAACCATTCATTGAGTTCTGTGATAATTAGCTGGGTAGCTAACCGGCAAAAACACAGATATGTGATCATACGTAGGTCAAAACATTTCCAAGCATGCACAACATCAATGTGTTATTTCACTCAAATTCTGATTTCACATTTCGGTTTAGTCTTACAAGTTTTGAGATTTGGACCATTTGATAAAACAAATACCAAGTCGTTTGTATTTTGCTCTGAGCAGCACTTGTGTGGCAGAGCGGAGGCTTCAGGTGCAAAGTGGGCTGTTCAGTCGAAACTTTTTGACTATTTCTCTAACAGCAAAATAAAATAATAAAACAAAATACCAGGTAACTAAGATTGAACCCTGTTTTAAAATAAGTTCGACCATTGTTGTTCATATTTCCAACATGAACAACAATGTATTGTGTCACAAATCTAAATACTGTATGTAGGATATGCTGTGGTTTTTTTCACCATTTTTGTCATTGGGTGACAAATTCTTACTGCAGGAAATGAGTGTGGCACCTCGAGAAAAATGATCCATACCACCTGTTTCAACAGAAAAAAATGGTTGTGCTTGGCCAATCAGGAAGAGTCGAGGATAAATTGTTTACATGTGAAGAACATTTTTTTTTATCATTCAAATTAGCATAAACAATTTAGGTTTCTTGATTTAAAATTTATATTAAATAAAAAAAAAAGATTAAATGAAACTGTAAGAACCTGTAAGTAATACTTTGTTTTGACACTATGTTTTCGCAGCACATGATACACAAGTACTGTGTGTAGCAGACGGTAAAACACAACCTGTCTGTTATGTCGCTCTAATGGCTCAGAAGCAGAATAACAGTTATTTCCCACCAGAGGAGATAGAAGTAAAAGATCTGAGTGATGGAAAGTAATTACATCTCTTGGTCTGCAGTTAGAAATGATGAGATAACAAGAGCCTGACGACATTTTGCCTTTATATACAGCCCTCCTGCTGTTCCAACTCCTATACGCAGTGGTGTAGACAACTCATAACATGTTCAACTCAACCAGTTTAGCTATCTACAGATACAAGAACCCAAGAGTCAAAGTTATACTCCAACCTTACAATTCTTTGAAAAATACTGGGATATGAGCAGTGGTGGATGAAGTTCTCACTTTTTGTACTTAAGTAAAAGTACAAATAATTGGGCAAACAATTTACTCAAGTAAAAGTACCAATAAAAAATCTACTTAAGTAAAATTAAAAAAGTAGTTGGTGTAAATTGTACTTTTTAAGTAAAAAGTAAAAGTATTCGACCATAATTCAAATGTTATTTGTTGTG
This sequence comes from Neostethus bicornis, assembly GCA_902685375.1. NCBI lineage: Eukaryota > Metazoa > Chordata > Actinopteri > Atheriniformes > Phallostethidae > Neostethus > Neostethus bicornis. The sequence goes on along the minus strand of CACRXE010000076.1, from coordinate 2,018,926 downwards.
CTATAGGGTGTCACCGTGGTAACCAGGATAAACACTCTGCAGGGGTGTGACCCCCCCTCTCCAGCCTCTTTTGGTCCACAAAAAAATAAATAAATAAAATAAAAGGAAAGGGGACAAGTCAAGCTATCCCCTAGAAGGGCCAGTGAATGAGCCGCCAAAATGGAGGAAAATGACACTTATTTTTTAAAATGTTTTTGGGGGGAGGCCCCGAGTCACTATATACTGGCTTTGTGAAAGCCCCACCCCCCTTTGGAAAATTCTAGATCCGCCCCTGCTCTGTGTAATGATGGCTCAACTTTTTATTTAGAAGTAAACACAATGAATAACGATCTTCTGACTCTTTTTAATTTGTACTATATTTGATGTTAGGTTTTTGGCGCTGAATGAATGCGGAAAATGTTTCTCGATTCATTACTTCTTCTCCCGATCAACTGCGTTTTTTGATTTTGGCGATGCGGCTTCAAGATGCGCTAAAAAAAACCTGTGTATTTTTCAAATTTCTGAACAAAAATGTAACAAAAAATGTAAAACACACTTTTAAAAAGTAGCAAAGTAAAAGTACAGATATTTGCTCTAAAAATGTAGTGAAGTAAAAGTAAAAGTACCGTTCTTAAATTTTACTTAAGTAAAGTACAGATACACATTTTTTTTACTTATGTACAGTAACGAAGTACATTTACTTCGTTACGTTTCACCACTGGATATGAGTCTCTTATAACTCATACACAATGTTGCTCTCTGTAATTTATGTAAAGTGCAATGCCCGATGAGATGTCCATTATCAGGTGGTGCTCGAGTGAACTACAATACCGTGTGGTCAGACTGTATTTCATGGAATGAAAAACAAAAGAGTCTTATGTGTCAGACTAATGAGATGCGGTAACGATCAATGATCTTCAAGAACAGTTTTCCTTTGTGCTCAGCTGTTTACTTCTTTGGGTTCTACTTGATTTTGAAGTTCAGGCACCTCTTCGTGTTCAGAGGATTCTCATGATGAAAGAGTGGACTGGATCTAAATCGTCTTTTCTTATAAACATCCTACAGGGGGTTTTATCACTTTTCAGTGGGTAAAGTGATACTCTAATAGGCTATTTCTCTGAACCAATTGCTTAACAGGATATTTGCTGAACCAATTAAAAGCTTTAACTCTGAAGCTATTGACATGCAAAGGTAAATAGAGTAGGACTGAGGCAAAGCATGGGGTATTTAGTAATGTCAGCAGTTTGCAACAAGCCACACTCCCAAGCTGTGATTCGAAGCAATTTGTTTAAAAGAAAAATAGGGATATGCTCCGGAGTTCAGTATCATTTGCTGATCACACTTAATATGTTATACTTCAAAATTAGTTATGTTTTAGGGTATTTTTTTTCATCCACTATTCACACCATCACAACTTAACAAGTGTGATCTTCATCAACTCTGAGCCTTTACAATTTTTACAATAGGAGTATTTATGTTCAGACTTAGACTGGTTTAAGTCTCCTGACACCCGTTCCAGCATTGAGAATTAGCCCACATTTCTTTTCTCAAGACCACAGGGATGTGACACGGGAACAAAAAATGAGATACTACGTACAATCCTGTGTGATGTTTCTTCCTTCTTTTTCTCCAACTTTCACCGAAAGCACAACTTAGATGTGGTTAATTTTCTTCCCATCAGCTGTAAATCAGCCCTTTACATAATGAAACATTGTTTGACTAAATAAAAGATCCTTTAGATACAAGAGGACTCATTTATCTCCCCTGTGTCTCAGCAATCACTTGTCTTTCTCTAATGCTATTTTCCCTCTTCAAATGTTTTCATTAGAACTGTACTTCTCGCCTTATGTAGCTTTTTACATTTTCGTAAGAGTCTCTTTGATATGAAAATTGAAACAACTTAATGCAAGAATCACTGGGGCTCAATCCAGATATCTCTGGTTCAGATGACCATTTTCTCGGTCAGGAGGTGAATAACACTACGAAGAGAAAAGAAGAAATGAAAGATAAGATCAGATTGCTGACAATTGGCATCAGATCTGCTGAGGCTTATTGAATTTGATTTGTGTCCGAATGGGCAAAGAGATTTTTTTCTTTAACTGAAGGCCACGTTCAAATAATAATAGTAATAATTAAAAACAAAAAACCCAACATGTTTTCACTTTATTCATACTGAAAAGTGCCAAGTTGTGAAAAATTAGAAAAGCTGTCGTCGTAATGGCGCATAAGACAAGCAGATCCCGGCAAGGCAGCTGCGACTGGAAGTTTCCGCTGATGAAATGTGTTTGACCTCCGGGTGTGCCTTTTTGAGGTAATGAAATTCTGAAAGAAAGCCAGGCCATCAGGGAAGAACCTTAATTTCCCTGTTCAGTTTAAGGTCTTAACTTTAACCTTCCCTGCTGCTCTGTTTTATTACCGAACACATTATAACTTGGGGATGTGGTGGCATAGAATCTTGGCTCTGCAGGGGTCTGGTACCATGCAGAGTAACGTGTTTTTAAAGTCTGGTACCAGAGGGCCTGGATTCCCAAGTTCCCCATTACACATTTAAACATTTGTTTGTCACTAATAAGCAAAGACTCTCTGATATCAGACTTTAAAATGAAAAGAAAATCTAGGTTTTTTTTTTTTTTCAAAACGAACCTGAAAGGGGCAAACTTAAAAAAATAAATAAATAAATAAAAGTTTGCCCCTTTTATTTCTGCTCCATCAGGTTTCATTAAATTGTTATTAGGTGATTAAAGAAAAGTTTAAAAGCAAGTTAGCAGAATTGCAATAATTACTTCCAATAAGAGGCAAGAGTTTGTATTAAAAAGTAGTATCAGCAAAGGTTTTTTTTTTTTCTTTTTTGAAAAAAAAAAAAGTTTTTTTTTTGTTTGTTTGGTTTTTTTTTTTTTGTTTTGAATGGAAATGAATGAAAAATAAAGTTTGGGTTTAAGTTATCATGATAGTTACCTTAATCCTCTGCCCATGTAATCACTGTCCCAACAGTAACTAAAATACTGCTAGACACAAATAAACAACATGATTCCATTCAAAAGTCAGTCAGTCAGTCTACTTCTTATCCGTCTTTCCCTTACGAGGTTACGGCGGGTGCTGGAGCCCATCCCGGCTGATTTAACGCGAAGGGAAGGGTACACCCCAAACAGGTTGCCAGTCTGTCGTGGGGCCACACACATGCAACCATCCACACACACACTCATTCCTAGGGGCAATTTGGCACCGGCCAATCAACCTAGCATGCATGTTGTTAGAGGGTGGGAGGAAAATGGAGTACCTGGAGGAAACCCACGCAGACACGGGGAGAACATGCATACTCCACACAGAAAGGACAGTGTTCCAAGCCTCGTCCCCACCCGGGACTCAGACCCATGACCTTCTTGCTGTGAGGCCACTCCATTCAAAAGCAGGCTCCAAAATTATTATCAGTAATCAGTATAGTATTGTTGCTTTCAGTGGTATGTACCAAATAAAAAAGAACAATTGCATGTGAGCTGAAAAGATCTGACATATCATATCTGGTGGACATATCAGCTGATTCCATTATTGTACGTGCATCTAAATGTGCTTAGTATGTTGGTATGCGCAGACGTTTGATGTGTTGTGCAGTGCACACTGTGACAATAAATGTGCCCTTGCGCATTTGTAACAATGGTTACAAATATGTTTGTCCATCCATCCGCCCATCTGCCTGTTAATAAATCCATTCAAATTGTATTATCTTCTGTAAATATTTTGTTATTAATTTTCATTTTTTAGATAGATAAAAACTTTATTAATCTCCCACAGCAACAGAAATCCCACAAGCTGTACATACAAAATAAATAAAGACAACATACACACATAATAAAATAGGACTCATTTCCTTCCAGAAACATCTGATCAATTAAATCGCCTGAGAGCCAAAGGGCTGAATGACCTCCTAAAACGTTCTGTCCTGCAGCGTAGTGAGAGGAACATGTTACTTCGGGTACTCTTCTGGGTCATAATAACATCATGTAGAGGGTTGGCGGGGTTTTTCAGGATACCCTGCATTAGAGCCCTCATCCTCCCCTCCAAAACAGCTCGCACAGAGTCCACATTTCTCCCCATCACCGATGCACATTTTCTTATCAGTCTGTCCAGGCTATTGTTAGTTTTAGTTTTATTTTCTCATATGTTTTCCTCTAGTTGACGAAAGTAGGTTGTTTACAAAGATTTTTGGTCTTTTTAATTTTATTTTTTTCTCAACTGGACTTTTGAACTTTCTCTGCTTGATAAATTATGTAAAACAAAACTGGCTTTTCGCCTCACTCATTATCTGTGTGTTAAACAACAAGCACCGGCTCCCATGTGAAGGTAAGATATGGTTTTAGGAACATCCTGAGAAAACCACTTTTTTTGTGTGTGTGTATTTAATAAAGAGCTTCATAAGAATCCAAAGGTGCATGTGGGTGTTTGTAAAGGTGTTGGGTGTATGTGTGGGTGTTGTGATGCAGTGCACTGCTGGAACATCATATAAAGGATATCTCCTCCTTGGAGGAAACACACTCACTGGTTGGCAAGAGGCTCTGCACTTTTCACAGGTTGCTGTATAAACTTCTGGAGGAAAAAAAAATGAATCTGAAGCTGAAATAGAAAACTGCGTTGTGAAAAATTCCACTTATAACTGAATTATTAATGTTTCAAATTAAAATGGAAAACAATATATATGTAAATACATCTATATAAAGATTAATGGTGACGTTCAAAATGTATAAGTTTTGTTTGTATGAGTTTTTCACACTATTGGGTTAATTAGCATGTTATAATCTTGTTAGATGCCAGTTTAATCTTATAGCAACTTCTAAGTTTATTATGATTCCTAAGAACCAAATGATTTTAACATTGCGTAACAGTGCATAACAGATAAAACCATTTATGAACTTGCACAACTCAAAATTTTCTAAAAATTACAGCTATCTGGAAACTACATGGTTTATGGTGTCAAGATACTAAGTGGTTTATGATGTTATGATAAGCACATTTTTGTCATGCACAAAGAATTATGTATATTTTTTACATACTTTAATTCTCCATGTCTGTGAGTAAGTGCTATTAGAAGACTAACTTTTAAGGGCTTAATGAGATTCAGTCCCTTACCCATGATTGTTTTTGATGTCACTTAGATGGTGCCCATTTTGTTTTTGCCAGGGCCTAGTATACGTGCAAGGGAGGGATGTGATAAACCATCCCTCTGCATTATCAGGATTGTAAGCAGATACAATGCAATTGGTGTTCCACAGGGGTCAATCCTTGGCCCAATTATCTCCATTAATTATATGCTTTCTCTCAGGCGTGTCATCAGCAAACATGAATTGTCACATCTGACCAAATGTCTTATCGAGATGAAGGCATGAATGATCAATTTCCAACACCTCTACTGCTGTAAAACTGAGGCACCTCTTTCTGGCACCCCCCAGAAGATTCATTCCTCCTCAATATCATCCAGTACAACTTCAACAGCAGGATCAACACTCTTTTCTCCACAGTCACCAATCTTGTGGTTCAGTTTGACCCACAGCTAAACTTCAATAATCACATGAAACATCGATACAAAGTTTTTTCATTGTGAATATACATTCTGTGACGCTACTATACAGATAGAAACTTCTGTCGAAAGATTTTCTTTGTGTTATACAGCAATTTGGATTTATCACACCAACAATGAAGGTGGTGCTTCAACCAGTAATAAAAGTATAAAATGTAAGCCTAGCGAGTTTGATAGTGACTGTATATTATAATGTTGCCAGCCTCTTTATATTTTAGAGGGGGAAAAAAGTCCTCTAATAAATGACACATCAGATAAATGATTTTCTCAGTGTCCACAACCCCCCCCCCGTACCTTTCCCACCTGACTCATAGAATCTCTGCTCTAATTATTCATGAATATTGCCAATAACTCACCTCTCTTCATGTGACACATTAAACTGGCAAAAGGAAATCACATCATATCCTAATGAAGCCAAGCAGTAGAACAAAAATGTGTCCAGGTCCAACAGGATTAATATCCCAGGGCTGGCAGCTAATATCATTAAAAGGCTCCAGATAGCCTATTAGCAGCTGCTAAATGACGTGATTATATGAAAATGAGTCCCTGTGCGCCCATCGCCACACATGAGTGAGATTTAGAAAACCTTATGGCAATGAGTCAGAAGACCTTGATGCTATTAACTGTGTTCAAAGATTTGATGTAGAATAAATGAAGCACAACAATACTTTTCAGAAATAAAGATAATTTGGTGAATGAAGTATGTCATGCTCAGTGATCCCGACATGAGGACACTGACTGTACTTTTTATTTCTAACATTTACTCCCTGATTCTGCTGAACCACAAAAGGGATTTTGTGAAGTTATTAAATTTGTCCTGTTTTGCTTTAAAACATTTATTGAAATATATTTAATAGGTTTAACATTTTTCTTCTTCTTGCAAATAATGTTTATTGATTTTTAGATAAATTCTAATTCATCTCACAGAAATATGCAAAATGAAATAACTTGGTCTTGCATATTGCATTTATGTAATGGTACCATGGAAACAATGAAACTGCAAAAAATACGCTAATGCACCAAATAATTTCCAAGAAACATAATGCAACACAAATACTAAGAGCTTGAGTGTCATTTTAATGAGTAGGATCAGAAAATAAGCTCGTCCAGACAACACTTGTTTACTTTTGATCATATTTGTGTTTTAACTCAAAAGACATTTAAATTTTTTTTTTTCCTTTTCAAAAAAGTCATAAACACACACACATGAAATACAACATTTTGCAAGTTTGGCTCTTTGATTATATAAAAAAACATTGTTCTTATTAAAACACAGATGGCAAAAATGACCAAAAACAATAAGTTGAAGCCACACGCAAATAAAATCAAGTTTTCAATGTCAGTCAGTCACATTCTTATTTATCTATCCTTTTCGGGGTTGCAGGGGTGCCAGAGCCCATCCCGGCTAATTCAAGGCGAGGGGCAGGGTACATCCAGAACAGGTCGCCAGTCTGTCACAGGGCCACACACACACACACACTCATTCCTAGGGGCAATTTGGCCCCGGCCAATCAACCTAGCGTGCATGTCTTTGGAGGGGAGGAAACTGGAGTACCCGGAGAGAACATGCAAACTCCACACAGAAAGAACAGTGTTCCAAGCCTCGTCCCCACCTGGGACTCGACCCACAACCTTCTTGCTGTGAAGCCACTGTGCTACCCACTGCGCCACCGGGCTGCCAGTTTTCGATGTAATATTAATTATATTTTTAAAGAAGTCTCAAGGTGAAAAATGAATAGATATACTCACAATAACAAGAAGATAAAACCAAAACAAAAATTAAGATTTTTGGATGTCAGTCTGATAAATCTGAAAACATCTCCTAAATATGGTGCAATTTATCCTTAAAGTATCATCTTGGCAACCAAACAGTTTTTTAAAAATATATTCCAAGCCCAACTTCATTAAACCGTTTAGGTGATAGTAGATAAATGACTCATTCAGTTTAGTACTTGTAATATAGCCAAACAAGTTCAAGCGCAGAATGTTGATTTCTTGTTCATCACAAGTGTTTCTGTGAGGGCCAAAAGTTAGAGATGGTTGGATCATGATTGGGAAAAAAAAAGTAAATAACAATTGCATTGTAACAACATGGCAAAATTGACCAGTTTTGCATGAGCTTGTTTGCAGATTTTTTGCTGGGGTGACAGAATGGGGGCAGGTAGTTGATAGTTTCAGTTCTTAGCAGAAATGCTCACAAAGAAAAGAACGCAAAGCAACATTTTCACACATCTAAGTTCGAACTTCATCTTGTGAATGTGCTTCATAACCAAACAGAGGCATTCCATTAAAGCAAATGATTCGTATACTGTCCACTAGTCCTTCAGTGGGATTTGATAACTCAGGAAAGTCCTATGTATCTACAAACTAAGCTATTTTTTAGGAACATACTCAAGTGAACCATGTCAAATTCTAAGTCTTTTAAAACATAAACATAACAGTTGTAAGATGTTTAGATTTTTTTTTTTTTTAATTATTGTTAGTCTTCTGTCTTTGTTGGATTAGGTTTAGGCATTACAACAGCAACAAATCAACAGTGAGTTTTATATGAGCTAATGTGGTACCTACTGGAGTATTAGTGTAAGACCAAATGTTTGATTCCGCTATCAAACCTGGTGTCTTTACAGGGCTGCAGCATAACACAAAAATGTTGAAGAGAAAGTTCTCAGAGAAACAAGTAGTTCTCAGATCAGTTGTATCATTGTACCACACAAGAAACATCAATACCCCTTTGACCAAAACATTATACCAGTCCTTCTCAAATACCAGGGAGCACCATGCTTTTTTTTTTGTTGTACTAGAATAAAGTGTAATCCCATAGCCACTAAAGTAGTTGGCAGTGACGCTCAAATTGTCAGAGTATGCATAGGGAGTATTAGCTCTATGGTGCAGGGGTGTTTTAACCATGCAGGCGATAGAAAAAAAATTGTTTCTTCTTACTAGATAGAATAAACTGACTTGCTGTGGCGACCACTGAAAGGAAGTGGCAAAAGGAGAAGAATAAGGCGATAGAAAGTGCATTGAAGAAACTTTTCGTAGGGTGTAAATTGTTTTCATTTTGCCAGGGAGAGCAAAAAATAAACTAATTGAAAAACACTTATTTATGCCAACATTTCACCATTAATGCTCAACTTGTCGACCATAAAAAATGAACACGGAATCATCCCTTCAGTAATATCACTACAGCTATCACAAAAATGAATTGCTTAGTCTTTGCCAACGATATACGACCTGTGGAAGAGTTCAGAGAGTCAGAACATAAAAAATATAGAGGACCTTTAAACAGGCTGATTATTTCAATAAAGACATCAAACTGAAGAAGAAGGGAAAGGTTTTTGATGTAAAAAGGATGGCATGGTTCAATTCTACTGCACAAACTAAATCCAAATGTAACAGTGTGAATCCCTTGGACAATTTAATCTGCAAAAAAATCAAATGACATTTTTACTAACATTGTGGGTAAATTTGGTAAATTGCGGGACTTTAATGTGAAATAATTTGGAATTGAATGAGATTTATATTCCAAAACACCAATGGTGAAGCAGCAACTGACCAACCACAGCAGTCCGTTCCTAATTGGTAAATCATTCATCCTTTCAAATCTCAAAGTTCCTACTTTATTGTTTGCTGGAGCATCGTTATGCAATCAGATAGTGTTTTTATCAAAAGGAAAACACAAATCAGATGAGTTGGGACCTATGTCACAGTATGGCTAAACAAGCAATACATGGTCGAATAACTTGCTGCAAAAACATTTCTTGTAATTGTTTATTTTTTTAAAATGCTTTATGTATGGGTTCCAGCACCTCACAGTAAATTTATAATTATGATTTTAGGGAGGAGATGGCAGCTCAGTGGTTAGAGCGTTCGCGCGCAGACCGGAAGTTCGCAGGTTTGTGTCCCACAGAGAAAACGTCTATGGTTCTTGAAGAAGACACCTAACCCCTGCTTCTCCCACCATTGGCGCCGTTGAAGGGCAGCCTGCTGCGGTGTAAGGAGTGCAGCACACAAATTTCCCCGGTGAGGGATGAATAGAGTGATTCATTCATTATCTATGTTGAATCTTTTTACAAAACTGGTTGGACACTGGAAACAGTATTATTGCTCCAAAGTTTAGGTTCTTCCCAGTGCAAATTCCAATGCTTCACTTTTAAAAATTAAATAGATTTTTTGACAACATTTTACATTATAAGAAAACATGCTTCACACATTCTTATTTTATTTTTTTTGATAAAATTGCATTTTTAGCTAAAATAAATGGCCTTTTTTTGCCGTTTATATGGTAACGTGCTTTTACAAAATAACTTTTGGCTCCTTTAACTTGCCATGTTGGTGTGCGGAAGAATTTGAACATGCTTGATTTGCAGCACAGCTTGCATTTTGATAACATATGCACAATTGCTCACCAGTAATGTGCACTATTTACTAATCAACAACAAAATTAATGACAAGTTAGAAATATTCGCCTGTTTTTTTATAAAAGCTTCTTTTTAATGATTCCATTTTACTTCAAACGCTTCCTTTTCTAACATGTAATCCGTCTGACATACATTCCTATCACTCCTTATCTTTGCTACCGACAACATTGTCGATCACATGTACCTGGAGCCATACTGGAAATGTGTGCAGTTAGATGGCTCCAAATTAAATAAACTCTCTGCTGCGCTCTTCTTTTCATCCTTGTTCTTTGATGAGGTTCTTCACATAGAAAAGGCTTTCTTTTAAAATCTTCGTCTTGTGTTTTCCCAACAGGCACTTCCTGTATTGATCTACCTCTGTCTGTGAAGTTTTTACCTTGTTGCGTAGCTCTGTTTCATAGGATTGCTTCAACACAAAAAAAAAAAACAAAACAGGTCTCACAGAGCTGGGAAATGTCCTGTCACATTCCTGTAGGTAACTGTAGTTGATATTTATTTGACTCACAAATCTCCAGGGTATTTTTTTTTTTCACATCATGCCAAACTTATGTTTTTACTTAGCTATTATTCTCACCAACAAACATCTCACAGTTTGCATCACACAGTTTTTTTTTACTTTTTTGCTTCATTGAGAACCAACAAACAGAAGGGTCGGCTCACTTGTTGAACCCTCCCTATGCATTGGGTTGTTTGACTAAACATTGAAAATAAAGCTATTGAGAGATGCTGTCTCTGTCCTACATGGCATCTGATGGTAAAAAAAAAAAAAAAAAAATGTAATCATATTTCATACAAAATTTAAGTGCCGACGTCACCTAATACATCAAATGAGATGTGCTGCTGGCCAGTTTCTAACTCTATTCTCTCCATCCTTTCACCCACAACTTTGTCCATATCTGTCTTCTCTCCTATTTAAGCCACTTACCTTGAAGCACTCAACATTTTATTACCTGTGTTTAAAAAATAACTTGAATTTCATTCATTTCCTTCCTCTTCCCCAGCCTGTGAACCTTGGATAGTTGCCTATGTGTGATTTTATTGTTTTACACAGGTCAAATCCACATGAAGCTCTGAACATGTTCCCCCTCCATCGCTCCCACAGCTTTATCCGTCTGTTGCTCCTGTTCATTATCTCCCTGGTAACAGTCCCCATGGTGATAGCATTGCTGTAAATTCAGAACATCCTTGAGGAGAGGTGATACCTTTTAGAAAAGGAAAATGGGAGTCCTAGATAGGAGGGATGGTGAGAGGCTACTGGGTTATGAAGGCTATTCAGAACAGGTAAAATAGAGAGAGAAAGGGTAGAGGACGAGTAAGAATGAGAGAAAAAGATATTTAAAGACAGAATGAGAATGAAGGACAATCTATGGAAATTACTTGTTGAAAATAAGAGAAAACAGAAAGGACCACTAACATTATGTTCTTTAAGAATAACAAAAAAGTAATGGGGATACTGAATGTGAAGGTTTGCCACAAATTTACAATCTCAAACATTAAAAAATATGGTCTGATTTTTAAGTGCATTGGTTCTAAGATTCTGAACTCAGCAGTGACATGTCATTTCAAATACTGAAGGCTGAAATACCCTCTTCAGAAAATAAAAAGAAAGAAAAATGGCCATAGCAATGTTTGAGTCCAAACACAAAACTGGGCTCGCTGGCCAAGCTAATAAAAATTTCTGCACTTCACTTGTTTACTTCGTCACTACACTAAGCCTAATTATAAATTTCACTTGAGTTTACTCTTCATTCATTCATTCATTCATTCATTCATTCATTCATCTTCGGAACCTTCCATCTCTAACGAGGTCGCAGGGGGTGCCAGAGCCCATCTTAGCTGAATTAAGGCAAGAGGCAGGGTACACCCCGAACAGGGTGCCAGTCTGTCGCGGTGCCACACACAAATTAACCATTCAGACACAGACTCATTCACAGGGGCAATTTCGTAGTGACCAATCTTCCAAAAATGCATGTTTTTAAAAAGTGGTAGGAAACCCCGCGTGCACGGGTATAAGATTCAAACTCCGAATAGAAAAGCCAGTTTTTCACACCTCGTCCCCACTCAGGGCTCAACCCGCCGACCTTCTTGCAACTGTGCTAACCACTTCACCACTATGCCGCCCAAGTTTCCTCTTAAAATTGAAAATTTCATCTTTGTTATTTCACCTTATTGAGCCTATTGGATAACATGCATTAATTACTCCGCACAAATAAATTTAGCTTGTTCAGACATATTAGTTACAGGTTTAGGTATTTACTTACTTTTCTTCACACAACATTGCTAATTGAGATTTGATAGGTCTGGCTTACTTTATTATTGTTCTACTTTTTCATTATCCATCCTTTTGCTTCTTTTAGTTTTGATTAAATCTTTCTAGACCAATTAATAAATGATTCATTGATCTGAAAAAATATTTTACAATAACCTTGGCAGCAAAACTTTTTACAAATAGTGCTTTGTTGTTGAGACGCTCACTTTGGTTTTGTAATTGAAAAATAAATATCGAACACCAAGCAATAAAGTTAGCTTGTTTATCATGTTTCTTTTCTTCTACAAAGTACATGTGAAGACCTAAAAGATAAATAGAGGTGACTAAAAAAAGAAAGACGAAGAAACATTGATGACAAAGAAGAACAGATACAATCACAAAAAGGATGAAAAAAAAATCAAGAGGAGCAGCACACCAACACACACCACACACACACACTCCTGCTCGAAGCGCTTATCCCACCAATAGTTAGAAAAGAAAATTCAGGCATGTGAATTGGCCCACATCCCAGGTACAGTGGGAGGGTTTGTGAGTTTCTCATCCTATCGGTGTCAAAATGCCATACCTATCTTTGTTTTGAGGCTAGAAGTGTGTATGTGAGTGTTTGTGGTGTGTGTACTCCCACCTAAAATTTATCTGTGTAGAGACAATATCTGGACAAGCAGAAGTGTTTGTAATCAATTTTAGAAACTCATTTTATTTGTACATCTACAAGGTTGAATAAAAGACAAGAAAATAAAAAGAAGATGGAAATAAATAAAAAGAATAGAAACAGTAGGTAACAGAAATTTTTTATCAAATTGGCTCAACTTTAACTTAAAATTACAAAAAACTGAGGCTTAAAAAATGACTAAAAAGACTTGAAATTACATAAAACTTGGTGTAAAAAATGATACACTTTACAATTGGAATACATTATTTCTGTATTGCTGTTTTGTCTGGCATCACTTTGTTTCTCGTACCTGAAGACTGAGGAATCGAGAGGATTCTTCCGTAATCAGTATTGTTTTTGTGATGACAGTCCACTCGTACAGAGGTGACAGTGGAGTTTGTGGTGAACCAATTAGTAGTCCATCTTGATTTATGATTTGTGAGAATACTGTTTTCTGTTTATAGGTGAGGAAGTTGTACCAAGAAATAAAATTGAAACTGAGGATGAACTCAATTAGGTTGACTGTATTTTTTTACTGCCGTCAGGGATTTATTTATTTATTTTTTGGCTTCTGAGCCAATGAAGGAGGGTTTTACTGGAAAAAAAAGTTTGAGTGTGTTTTGGAAGGACACGAGGTCGTCCACTTATGTTTGTGAAATGTTCCTAATTTGGTCAACAACAAACAAACGGCGCAGCAAAAGTTGAGAGTGTAAAATTTTACTCAATAGAAGTGGTCGTTAATTATTACAATGTCAATATTCACAAGCATCTGGCAAAATAAATAAAAACACTTTTTTGGCTTTAGTTTATGTTCATACTGTAAATAATGTAGTTTTGAAGTAAAGAATATTTAAAACGATTAACTATATGTACGAGGTAAAGCCCAATGACGTGTACATTATCCAAAATCAATAAACATGGCGGGATTAACTGTCCAACATGAAACATACTGTAAACCCCCCCCAAAAAATTTATATAATTCTTAAGCTTTAAATAGGTGCTGTGCATGTCACACATCTAGCTTTTTATTCTGTAAATTATTGTCGTTCTATTCAACCTACCCTTGATGATTTATGTTTTTATCTATATTTTGGGGTCCAAAATATATATATTTTATGTATTCCACATGTGGGACCATTTTAACAAATGAGCCATTCAAAATTGGATTTTTTTTTTTGTTTGTTTTTTGTTTAAATTAGCCTTAAGTTTTCTCCCAAAGTTTGGTATACTCCATTTTTTATGGAAATACAACCTCTGGAGAAATAGGAAATAATAAGTAATAACTGTAATCATTTTAATTGAAATGAGCGATAATATGCTTGCTTTTTATCTGTTTATATAAGTTACAGTAATTAAAATAATTTTTCAAGTTTGTGCAAGTTTTGTTAGGGTTCAAATGCCTTTTTGTAAATGTTTGTGATATCATTTCTTTCCATTCTCCATCGATTGTGTAATCACTGCGTGGATAAGCGCTCTTTATCTTTCAGGTTATTTACTGATGTAGCTTAGTCATTCTGATTACACAAATATTTTAAAATGTGTCATTTTAATTTTCCTAATTACGTATTAATTTTTCAAAATTGTGATACTTATTCTTTGGTGGTGCTAATGATTGCATCCACAGAAGAAAAATGTAAAAGATGAAAATGTGGTTGAGAAAAGAGGAGGCAGTTGTCTCCCCTGTTAGGGATGCCAGCATTGGCAGAGGAGGAAAATAAAATGTACCTGCTGCTGAACCCAAATGGCTCATCTGATAAACCTACTGATGTAGAAAACTGTCTTCACACACACAACCTGCTTCCATCTGTCATCACTGACGTATTTTTTGGAGCTTCCTATAAGTTGAGGTTGTTTACACTAATTTACAAAAAAAAAAAAAATGCATTGGTAATAAAAAATTGTATGATAAAAAGGCGAACTAAAATCATGTTGCACCCTGTGCCTCACAGTTTGGGGGAAGCACTTGTTTTCTTTTTTTTTTTTTTTGTTCTTTGGATGCAACTTAATATTCTTCCTCCTCCAAACACATTTTTTTTTTTTTTTTAATCAAAGAGTTCTGTTGTGGCTTATTCTGATCATATTCATGAGCTACACCCAAACCTTTTCTGAATCATCTGTATGCTTTCTAGTAAACTTAAACCATCCTTACAGAAACCAATCGCTGTCCTACTATACATCTTGTTTCTGTTTTTGAAACGTATAATCCCTTCTTCTGTCAGAGAAGTCACTTAAGCCATCCTGGCTTCCTTTGCAGACAGTCACACCTTGGCTCTACTCTTCCCTCGTGGATGTTTTCTGTTGCACAATAAACTGTCTTTTCACTTACCTGCAGTCTGCAGTCTTTCTTGGTCATGATGGTGGTGGAGGTGGTAAGCAGGAACCAGATGCAATGCCAATTTATTACAGTAGTGCAGAATTAGACGTTGAGCTCAACAGGACGAGTGACCAAAAATATGAGCTTAGCAGGACAAGGGACCAGGACGTAACAGCTCACCTGGATCAGAAACTAGGGTGCGCCAGGAACAGGGTTAGGGACCTGACATGGGGGAAACCATCATGGGTGCAGCAGGGGAATGGTCCAACAAGAAAGTAAGGTACACCAGGGTTTAAACAATCTGGAGGAATACAAGACACACCTAGGGATTGGCCAGGTGTGCAAAATTAGGGCAGAGGGCAGAACAGGAGGGAGGAAGAGTCCAAATGAGGTGGATCATGACATCCTCATTCTTTGATTCATAAAATCCACATCAGTAATTTTTTTTTAATTGTTATCGTGTCTTTAGCAATAGAGCTGGGTTGAAGAATAATATACACTTTGGGAAATTTGCGATGCAAGTTAATGAGCTACTTATTGACTTTTTCAAGCTGTTTATGTTTGACTTGGTTTTTGGTTTACAAAGTCTTTAGGCTGGTGATTGGATTTGTTTTTCATTTCAGCAGTAAAATTAATTTTAGTTAGAAACGGAAAACATGTGTCTAATGTGTTTTTTAAACTTTCTAAATTTCTAAATTTGCTTCTTATTTAAAAAAAATAAAAATATTCCATGCTAACATTTTACCCTAAAAATGTAGACACAGGATGAGACAGTGAATGAAGCAAAGCCAAAAGCTGAAATCTTAAGAAAACAAGACGTGTGGTAAATCATTCAGCAGGGGAAGAACAGGTGGCCCTCTCATCTCTGAGAGTCATCCATACTTTTATGTGGTGAAATATTTATTGAGCTGCCACAAAATGAGACGTTCATAATTTGGTTTCCATGCATGGTGGCTCGCCGACTCATTACAAGTAAATATTATCTGCCATATGCTTTCATTTTTTACTGACTGATGTCCTGCAAGCTAATGTGCTTCACTGAGGGAAGACAGCAAGTAAGAGAGAAGGCTGTTTTAGTAAGATGTGCAAAAGTAGTATGGAAAAAATCTTATTTTCCTACATACTGTTTTCATACATCGATGATTAACATAGATTTGAAGGATCCTAAATACTCCACTTCGTCTCATTCTCACTCCTGTTCAGGTCAATTGATGTTTTTTTTGTTTTTTTTCCTACCAAAGGAAAATGTCATCGTCATGGTTGTGTAGTAGGAATCAATAAAACTCTAAGGATTTCAAACTCTCCAAATACGAGTTCATGTTTCAGACTAACATTGGATGAATGAAAAAAAAAAAAAACAACTATCAACAGGTTGTTTAATCCATTTGTTTTGTTAAAAAAAAAAATGCACATTTGTGATATAATTTTTCATCAAATGCAGTTTTGTAGATTTTTAACACATTTTGCAGCTGTATTTTCTCATGCGCATTATTTAGTTATTTTTTTACTGCATTCCAATTGACACATTTTGCTCTGCGTGCTGATTTTCTGAAAATACAAGACACTGCGGGTGGAAAAAAAACCCTGCTTGCTGGCATTTACTGTTCACAAAACCACTCTCAGCTGACCGGTAATGTTTCCTGCAAAAAAAAAAAAAATAGCTTGTAAACCTTCAAGTAGAATTCATTCTATGTTTTTGGGTTTAAAAATGACTAAGAGAAACACTTTCTTTCTCCTCTTATTTCCTTTCAAACATATTTTTATGTTTCAAACAAAACATTGTAGTCCATGTCCAGACCAAAAACTGACGCCAAGACATGCAGGTGACTCACACCACTTGGATGCTACTGATCCCCAGTTGTGCTAAAGTAAAAGTTACAAATGTGATAAGGTTTATTCCATCCAACTTATTTTGGAGTTAAGTCTTTTCCACCAGTCCTTTCTGGTCGTATTCTTGCAATCAATAAACATTTTGCCAAGTAAAACCCAGTAAAAGTAAGTAGTCCAGTCTGTTTTTTGGGATCTGTAATGTTTTATGATTTATTTGAAATGCTGCCAAAGTCATGCACTTTTTCTTACAGTTTTGCATCACTACATAACACAAAACATAGTAAAACGGCTCTAAAGGGATGTCAATGCTTGAACAGAAATTTATCTCTACAGAAAAAACAACTTTTAAATTTTAATTTAAAGAGTCAAGCCAGTTAACTGTTGGAAGATTTAAAGTTTGTAGCTCTGCAACAAGAGAGAGAGAGAGACAGTACATAGGAAGAACGATGCTGGATTTGGAACCACCAGGAAAGAGGCCTAGAGGAAGGCCAAAGAGGAGGTTCATGGATGCAGTGAAGGAAGTCAGGAAGATAGTTAGTGTGACCAAAGAGGATACAGCAGATAGGGTTAGATGGAAGAAACAGACTTGCTGTGGCGACCCCTAAAGGGAAATGCCGAAAGAAGAAGAACAAGTTGCTCTGATAAAATATTCTACAGTTCTTTTTACAAAACTTTGAAATTAAATTATTAACACAGAATTAATTACAAGACAACAACAGTCTTTCTCTAATTTATACTACATTACAACACTCATCTCACTGCTGGTACCTCATCCTTGCTCAGGTGTACTTGTCCCGTGACGATACTTTTTCTTAGGATAAACATGGAAACTCTTCTTTTGCTCTTTTCAATTCCTAAAATGAAGCTTGCTTCAGTTCCCAATTGTGATAACTTAGTTTTACACTCACACATGGTGATTTTGGTCACAGCGATTGTTTTACAGACTGGCTTGAATCCATTATTACATAAGCATGGATTGTAGAGAGAATTTTGTATTTCTTGCTGGCTCGTCTTCAATCAACAACATCAATGAGTATTTCTGGGCCAAGAATCTCTTTTCATTCAAAACTATACATTAATTATGGTCTTTTGTGTTAGTGTGGCATTATTTCTAATGTGGAAGGCATGATAAGGCCATGTGTACAAAAAAGAAATTATCCTAAAGGCAAAATGTACGCACAAAAATGTCTAAGGTCTTTGAATATTAACATTCATGAAGGGAAAAAACTCCTACCCAAAGCTAGAAAACTTTCTGAAATGAGTCTTTAATTTATGAAACCATAAAAAAAACCCTTCTTTCTGTTACATCACTGGCTTGCCCTGCCAATAAAGAAAGAAAAAGAATGGTTAGATTACAGAGAAGCCCATCTGGCTTCTCTACACTGAGTGATGTTATATTTCACTTCATCCATTTAGACTTTCTCACTGACTCATCTGTTGAAAACCACAATGTGAAGCTGTGTCATGTAGGCGGTATGGAGTGATTAATGGTTGAAAAATGAAGCATTTGTTGTACTTGAAAGAGGGCAAGGAAGTAACAAAAAGTTAGGCCACCTTGAAAGCGCCTTAAAGACATGCTCTACTCACATTTCCTGTATCACACTGTCTTGGCTGTAAAGAATGACTAAGAATCTGTACTTTTGTTATACTTTGTAGTTTAAACACTATATTCCTTTACGACCCAACCTTGAAACATTCTACTGTATTGTCTTCTGCTTCTTTTCTGAAGTCGTAACGTAAAGGCATCAATCTTAGCTTGTGAACCCCTGACTTTCTTCACTCTGGTCACGTTTCCCAGCTCATCCAGAATGATCCGTCCAATCTCCACCCACAGCTGGTGACCACAGGAGCATAGATAACTGCTGGTGATCATTCCTTCACTCATGAACAAGACTATAAGATTCTCAAACTTTTCCACTTCGGACAGATTTCTGACCTGTAGCTGGCACTTTGCACTTCTTTGATTGAGCACCATGGGCTTTGATTTGGAGGCGTTAATAGCCATCCCAACTGCTTTCTACTCGGATGTGAATCAGTCCAGTAAGAATTAAAGCTCATCACCTGCTGAAACTAATAAAATGATGTCATCTGTGAAAAACAAAACAAAACAAAAAACAGACATCCAAACTTGAATTGATCGAACCAAGATCACCCGCCAACTCGGGGGCATCTTGAAATCTTGTCTATAAAAGCAATGAACTCAATCACTAACAAGGGCCGCATTGAGTGAGTCGTACTCTAGCTAGAAATGGACCTAAAACTACAACACAGCATTCAGCAAATTAGCACAGTAGTACAGAAACTAGATTGTAAAAGTATAGTGTAACATGCAGGAGTCATTTTCCTAGTCATCTACATTCAACATCATCTCACATGCATAATACAGCAGTAACTCCGGACTTTACTGATTGAAGCACATCACTTAAGCTACTAGCCAGGCAATTTGCTTAATATCAAATATCACTGACACAGCAAATAGGCCACTAACTCAAACATGGTGAATGGTAAATGGACACTACTTATATAGCACTTTTCCACCTGTGTTGGCACTCAAAGCATTTGCCATGTAGCTCACATTCACATACACATTCATACCTGATGGTGCATGCTGCCATGCAAGGCGCAAACCATCAGGAGAAATTGGGGGTTCGGTGTCTCGCTAAAGGCCAGCTCAGCATGAACTTCGGGCGGTGAAATACGAGCCATCTTTGCCCCTTATCAGTGGTATTTGTCCACTGACAGATTTGCAGGTATATACCTTAATGGAAATGGACATGTACTCAGTCAGTCAGTCATCTTCTTTTCCGTCTGTCCCTTTTGGGGTTGCGAGGGGTGCCGGAGCCCATCCCGGCTGATTCAAGGCAAAGGGCAGGGTACACCCCGAACAGGTCGCCAGTCTGTCATGGGGCCACACACATACAACCATCCACACACACACTCATTCCTAGGGGCAATTTGGCACCGGCCAATCAACCTAGCATGCATGTCTTTGGAGGGTGGGAGGAAACTGAAGTACCCGGAGGAAACCCACGCAAACACGGGGAGGACATGCAAACTCCACACAGAAAGGACAGTGCTCCAAGCCTCGTCCCCACCCGGGCATCGAACCCACGACCTTCTTCCTGTGAGGCCTTTTATTATTCATTCACTCCATACAACCATTCACACACATTCATTCCTGATGATGGGAGCTACCATGCAAGGCGCAGACCACTATCATCAGAAGCAACTGGGGGTTCGGTGTCTTGCTCAAGGACACCTCGGCATGGACTCTGGGTGGGGGATCGAACCTGCGACTTTCTGGTTACGGGACGGTCGCCCTACCCACCGAGCCATCCTTCCCCCTCCCATGTACTCTTTAAAAAAAAAAGAGAAAGAACATACATTTTTTGCAAGCTTGGCGGACTTTGTATTGCTTTAGCGTAAACTTCCACTGTGGTTTTGTTAGACGTTGCATAGCTTTGTTTGAAGTTGTATAGCTTTCACTAAAGTAGCTGTATTCAGCCAAACAATCTGACTAAGTGATACATAGCGTGTGTTAAATTTAGCCTTGAATCAGCTGATTAATATGTTTCACAGTACTTAGCTCATTTTGCACACCTTTGACCTGGTGTTCAGCCAATAAAACCTGACACGAGCAGAAGTATGTGTTGTCTTAATATTGACCCACCATTGTAACTTAAACTTTGCTCTCGATTGTACTTTTGAATAAAAGTACAGATAGGGCAAAGTCTGGACTCTACTTGGAATTAGAATGTACAGTGTCTGTGATACCTTTCAGTCTGTGATGGTAGAGATGGATAAGGAGCAAAATGTGACACTTTGCAAGAGTTAAACCGCAGTTTATTGTTTAGGATTAACTGATTAGAAGGCACAGCCTGGATTACTCCAAAAGATAAGGTCAAAGAGAGGCAGCAGGTCAAGTTATCAAGGCAGCAGATCAGGGAAAACCAGTACAGCCCAAGTTGGTAGCGGGCAGACAGACGTTCAGAATTCTAGGATAGACTCACCATGTCAATTGACGATCCGACATAGGCTGGATGAAAGCTGAGGGTTTATATAGATAAGGGAAATGATTGGACACGGGTGGGGGGAGATGATGACCAGGGGAGAGGGATGCAGTGGAAAAACACTGGCTTCAGTCCAGTCCATGACACAGTCAGCCACAAGAAGCCTATTCTTCCATGGTGTTTTGTCAAATTCAAACTTCGGAGTTGAGCTCCTGGACTCTTTTTGTTTATCGCCCTGGTAAGAATGATGAATCAAATGTAATGACAGGGTGTCAACGTAGTGGTCCGTTCTGTTTAGTGCAGCATGTTAGCTAAAAGTAAAATCTGACGGCATTTTTTTTTTCTTACTTTTGGGACATTGGTTGTTTACTCATCAGCAGGAGGCTCAATGGTACACTTTGATTTGGTGACAGTGTACCTGATTTACACAACAAGGCATTCTTCTCAGATGGGAAAAGTTTTCTTGCAAGAAAAGATCAGTTAGAATTTAGGTTGTGAGAAATCCCAGCCATGCCACTCCAAAGAAAACACTACAGCATTCTCTTATGGCATGCTTCTGGAAGCGATGTTGAAGAGTGCTTTTTTTTCATCCATGTGCAGATGGATGTAAAGCCATAGTTAAAAGAATAAAACAGGACACGTCAACAATTTGTTGAAACTGTGTTCTTTTTTTGGGAAACTTGGATTTTTATGTACTTTTAAATTGAGTCCATGTCCAGAAACATTACCCATTGCAAAGTCTTCGAAACTTTTTGTGAACATTTAAAATACCTGACTCAGCTTTGTTTCTTAGAAGCTAGAATTTTTTTTTATTGTTATCATCATCAGTTTATACTTGGGAGGCAGGGGCTCAGTGGTAGAATATTTGTCTTTCGACTGAGAAGCTTGTTCGAATCCCACTGAGCAGCCTAGATGAAGAGGTCACCTAACCCCTTAGTTCAGGGTTGTCAAAGTCGAGAACATTGTATTCCTGCTTCATTACAGCTGATGCACATGAAGTGAAATCATCAACCAATAAAATTTTGCACAATGACTTACTAACCTGGATCAGGTGTATAAATGCAAGAATACATAGACAACCTTCAGGACACCGGGTCTCAAGGACCAGTGTCAAGTTGAAATCTGCGACCATCGAAATCTGCGACTTTGCACCTCTGCGCATGCCCAGAGTAACCCTCTCCCTTCCAGATGATCTAACCACCGAGATCTGCAACCTGCCATAATTCTATTGGAATTAGTGTTAGGGTTAGATTTTGGTACTCCGATCAAAATGGCTGCAGATCTTGATAGGACACCGGACACCTGTGCCCTAGTTGCTCCCGCTGTGGTGCAATGCAAGGACAGGAATTTCCCCATTGTAGGACTAATAATGGAATTCTTCATTTTATGTGCATCTTTAAGTGTGCCTGAAATCCCTCAATTCATTCGCAGATAAAATAAGTTCAGATGGAAAAATTTTGGCAACTGATGGCCAATGTGCTCAGTTGCCAAAATTGAGCAACTGAGTGATAAACTCTAGTGATAAACTCCATTTATCACTAGACTTCAGGAAGCTTCTTCCTATAATTTCATGTGAAATACTAGATTAATTTGAGGTTATACACACTGGGGATTAGGAGGATGTAAATAACAATATGACAATGAACAATATGAATAAATGGAGTTTTGTGCTGGAATCACAAGGTCTCGTTCCACCTGGTTATAAACTGCAATATTTTCTGCTTGAGAACCACAAAACTGATGAAAATTGTCAAAAGATAAAAAAGGGTTTAGATTCAATATTTTTAGGTTGTTTATTTTTTAAAAAGGAAATGATTGATCTATGGTGAGCTGATTTTTTTTTTTTCACCTAAAATTTACAGGTGGGACATTGACTCATTGTCCAAACATTGAATGAATGTGCTCTATTCTGTGCAAACTTTCTGATGGGATTTTAATCTTGTGAGAGTACCAGGTTTTGTTGAGTCCTAGGATAACCTGCCAACATAAAATGGGAGTCAGCAGGGGGATTTTTACTCTCAGGTCAGATTGGTTGATGAATCACAGGTCACTTTGGGGAGTGTCGTTTGACATTTTCGCTGAGAAAAGAAAGTATTTTTCATCACAGCTTTCACAGGCCATGGCTCAGATTTTAAGCTTTGTCTGTCACTAAAATCTTTCCCATAGTTCTATTGTTTTGTTTCTTTTAATATTTGTCAAATTTGTTTCTGCAAACACCAGGATATTACAGATATTTGATTTTAACAAATACTGAATTTACTCCAAGCGACATTAACATATTTTTTCTTTTTTTTTCTTTATAATCATAAATGTCATACTTCATCTTTTCAAGAATTTAATGATCACTCACTGAACAATTTGAGAGTGACTATTTACACTACGAAAGAGTGGCCGTGGAGGCATTTGGAATTTTTCCAACATTTTTATTTTATGTCCATTCTTAGGTCTTTTATGTAGTATGCAGATGTGGTCTAAATTTATTTTATCATACTATTTTCATTTCTGATGCGGAAACTACCGTAATTTCACGGCCATTAGGCGCACCGTACGAAAAGGCGCAGCCTCAGTTTTGTGCGCCGTTGCTGTATTTAACACACACATAAGGCGCACCGTACGAAAAGGCGCAGTCTCAGTCACACACCGCCTTACAACAACACACATGCACGCATGCAAATGTGGGTATTAAAAAATAGATCGGGAGCAAAACTGAGTTTGGTTGTACTTTATTTAAGTAGTATAAACAAGCACATTATCTGTAATACGTTGTCCTTATTCAAATCCATCAAAGTCCTCATTCTCTGTTTTGGAATCGAGCAGCTGCGCAGAGCAGGTCCACTTCGCTCCTCGCTGTCAAAGTCACTGTCTGTACTGTGCGGCTCCTCTGAAAGGATACCAGCTTTTGCGAAAGCTCGGATAACAGTACCAGCAGACACGTTAGTCCAAGCATCTACAATCCATTGGCAAACTGTAGCGTAACTTGCGCGGCGCTGCCTTCCACCCTTCGTGAAACTGTGGTCTCCTTCGGTCATCCATTGCTCCCACGCCGCTCACACTTCACTCTTTAACGTTCTCATGTGTTTTCTTTCAGGTCCGCCTCGTGGGCACCGCGTTTTCTTTTAGGTCCGCTTTTTCTCACGAGCACCGCGTTTTCTTTTAGGTCCGCTTTTTCTCACACACGAGGCGCACCGCACAAAATGGGGCATTTTGAAGAAAATTTGAGACTTTTAGGTGCGCCTTATGACCGTGAAATTATGGTAATCTTGCTGCATTGCACCACAGCAGGCATCTTTGACGGCTCCCATGATGGGAATTAGCTGGGCTTTAGATGTCTTCTCCAAAGACACTTAGGCATGGATATTAAGCCAATTTCTCCAAATCCAATGCCGGACATTCTACCACTGAGTTAATGCCTCCCCTTTTTTGGGGGCACTACTGTGCTTCTACACCTTCATAGATTATGAGCACCTCTGACTTACAGTATGACTTGACGTGATATGTTAGAGAATACTGTAAAAACTTCTGCATTATTGATTATTTCTGACACAAGCCTTGAAAAATGTGATGTCTTGTGTTAATGAGTTGACACGAAATACCAAAGATTGGGCATATTTACTTTTTTTCGAATATAAACAAACTGCTACACAAAAACTGCATATATTTGATCTTTTTTTTTTCACTACTGAGGAGGTTTTATTTAAAACATGAAGGTTTATTACATAATTTCCCATGCATGTGAACAGCACAGATTGTCTGATTCTTCCTCCAGTTCCAGCCTTCTTAAAGATCTTAGATTTTTTTTTTTTCCTCATTCCACACTTTCCTCCTCTTCATTTTGTTTTCTAAAGGGATACTTTCACAATGGCTTTATTCCACTCCAACCCTTCTGGTGTTCCAATGTTTCCTTCTTTATTTCATTTCTGATGTTTTTATTGAACACAAAGCAGTTGTGTCCATGTTCCAAAAGCTATTGTGAAAGCTGTAAATATTAATCAGCAAGAGCTGTTTCATGACATATTTTCTTGGTGTGAATGTGAGGACGGAGGCTAGTTTACTGCAGCCTCTCTGATGAGCTGTTAGCGAGGCTTCAGACCCTGAAACAGCCACTTCATCTCGGAGCTCCTCGTAAACTAACAAACACGACAAATGCGCCCACAAATCACATGTGAGTGGGATCACAGCTGGAGAGCAATAAATAAACATAGAGCATTACCCTCACACGTCAGCTGAAGGACCTGAACTCACCTGGAGAGAGTTGGGTGCTTCACATTTTGTCTGGTGGATTGCGAGCTGGGTGGAATGTTCTCAGTAACTCATCTTACTATTTATTCCTCATTAAAATACATTCATTAACAATTAGCATCTTTTAAAAGAGAGTTGTTATATTGATCATTTGTTCACACATTAATGTGAGACAAAGTGAAACCTTCTAAATGTTTTATCATCTGGGGACAGTCTGGCTTGGTTATTAAAAACTAAAAACTCATTAAAAACTTCAATTCTACCTCAGCTTATCAGAACCTCCACAGATTTCCTTGTGTGGTTCAGACTCAATGTGACGTTCCCAGCTTGGAAGCTTTTGTTTAATTGTTCTCATCCTTTTTTTTTTTTTTCTGTAAATGCCTTGTAATCAAGGAACTTTCTGAAGTATTTAACTTTTTTCAGACGTTTTGCACTTTCATAATACTTGTGTTTTGAATAACTCAATTTAATTTTAAATGGATAGCCCAATATCACAAAAATTAAATACATATATACAGTAGATATATCAAAAGATGTACAGTCAGAAAATTTACAAAAACTAACAAAAACAATTTCAGTACAGTCCTGTCCTTAGACCTCGTTCTCAGAGAAGAAAAACTCCAAAAAAGAAAAACAAAAAAACTCAGCTGCAGGGAAAAAAGAAGAAACCTCATGGGGATCCACAGAAAGGAGGAATCCCACTGGACAAATAGTAAATGAGTCTTAAACTGTTTTAGCAGAATCACATTGTGTTGTGAATCACTTTATACAACAGAGAAATTAAAATAATGAAACAAAATATGGACGTCTACAAGACATTACATACAACTTCATTATTTATTCAATCAAGAATACTAAAATTTCAGAATATTGTTAAATTACAGAAAGCTCAAAATATGTTTAAATTGTATTACATTTAAATATGTTTCAGTCTAAGAAGAGATCAATATCAACGGCAGATTAATATGATGTACCATAAATGAGAACAATAAAAACTTTATTTGTGCATGGTTTTAAACTATAACATAGTCTTTAAAACATTACATTTTAAAATGATCAGCTGGTCAAATTTAATGTATGGAAAAATATAACGCCATTCGGGAGGAGCTCGGTGTCGAGCCGCTTCTCCTCCAGGTCGAGAGGAGCCAGAAGGGGTGGTTTGGGCATCTGGTCAGGGTGCCCCCCCGACCACCTCGCGGGTGAGGTGTTTCGGGCACGTCCCACCGGGAGTAGACCAAGGGGCAGATCCCAGCCCTGCTGGAGAGACTATGTCTCACCACTGGCTGAGGAATGCCTTGGGATCCTTCCGGGTGAGCTGGAGGATGCAGCTGGGGTGAGAGAAGCCTGGGCTTCCCGTTTCAGGCTGTTGCCGCCACGACCCGGCCCCGGATGAGCAGAAGACGCCGGAATGGAAAAATATAACAAAAATAAATTGATGACTAGTTACCAGCTGTGGGTGGTAACAGAAAGAACAAGATCATGAATACAACCAGCTCTCACTCAGATATAGAGGAAGGAGCTCTGCCATCCGGGAGGAGTAGAGTCGTAGCTCTTCCATGTTGAGAGAATCCAGATGGGGTAGTTTGGGCGTCTAATCAGGATGTTTCCCTAACGCCTTGCCGGTAGATGTTTTTGGCACATTTTACTGTGTCTCACAGCTGGCCAGTGAACGCCTCAGTATACTCCAGGGTGAGCTGGTTGCCCCCGCGACCGGACCCCGAATAAGCGGAAGATAACGAAACAGACCAGTTACTTGTAAGAAGGAGGGGAGTTAAGAAGTCAAAACTTCCTACTGTTAACTTAGAACACACCGGGAGATTATGAAAATTGCATTTATTGTATGTTGGTGTTTTTTTTTTTTTCCAATCTTCTTTCTATTATTGTAGCTTCAATTCCATTGAAATGTTAAAAACAATGCCATCCGACGAGGAGTATAAATCAGATTTGACTGATTGGGTTTCATTTTATTCCTCAGTATTTGCTTTAAAATGTAAATTTTATTTTTTAGTAATTGCAAAGAAGTAGGAGCACATTTGTGCTCTCCGGTAGATCCGTCCTTGTACTGTACAGCTTCAGTCTCTTTTCAAATTTCTGAATGTGTTTCTCATATGTTGAAGGGCTTCTTTTTAAATGAAATTTAAAGTAGTGTTCAACTTTAATCCAGCACCTGTTAAGCATAGTGTGGGAACAAATCAAAAACACTGAGTCCCTTCAATTTTTTACGAGTTAAAGGTTACCAAGCCAACCATTTGCATCAGTCGTGACGAACTGGATTTTCAGTCACTATTTTTTTTTTTCTCACATATGTTCAAAAATGTGAAATCTGTTATTTAACTGAATAAAAAGACATAGTTTAACCTCAAACTCTCAAGATGTTTTGCAGTAAAAGCTTCACTAACATTTTCCTCGTTGCCATGGTGATGCTTTCTATGACAGTCTCATTGCCAGGTTTGGAGATGATACACAAAAAAGGAGAGAAGCTTTGGGCTTCAGACTAAAAGAAGCTTTGTATGGAGAACAGAAGATAAGAAGTGCCCAGTAACTCATCCACCAGCACATAGATCAGAATCCTTCTTTTCTCTTCTATGCGTTCATCCCATCCTCACCCTCAACTTGCTACCCACACCCATCTGTCTCCCTTAGAGTGAGCAATCCAGAACACCTCCTTCACCCAGTCCTCTCCTGAGGCCTAATTAATTTACTGAAATCTCAATCAGCTATGCACTCCATTATCCTGATCTGGTTTGATACCCTCCTCTCCGTGCTGGGGGCATTAGAATGATTGCGATCAGGACGCCATCCGTCTATTCTGCTGCGATGGCATCATCCGATTCTTCTAATATAATGATCCAATGATGGCCAACACACCCAGGTCACAGCTAATGGAATCATAACGCAGACATTCCGAGGGTTCGGCGGGTGGGAGGCCAATCTCCTGGGGAGGTACTGAACTCATTTGAAGTCAGAAAAGAAAAGGGAGATGAGAGGTATGGATAAGAAAGACGATGGGAAAGAGGCTGACAAAGAGATAGAGATAGATGAAGGTGCATTGAAGTTCTTGTATGGAAGAACTGGTGGGTCAGTCTGCAAAGACAGACAGAAAAGAGACAATAGAAAGAGAGAGGCTTTCAGGACTCATGCTCATCATTTATTCATGAGCTAAGCATGGTCCCCTACATGTCTGGAGACAGGAAAACAGTTATAGGAAAATAATGTCTAAAAGAAGCAGGTGAAAGGTAAGGGTCAGAGTTTTGATATGAAAACAGGTTAGTGAAACCAGATTTAACCATTTCAGTCACACTTTTTGGCACTTTGTATTTACTGTTTTGACTTGTATTATTTTTGATAAAAAACAATAAGGAGACAAAACTCATACTTAAGATAAATCCTGGTGTAGCGTCCAGTCAAACTGAGTAGGCCAGTGCTGATGGTTCAATGACTTTATTGATTTCGTGCCTTGTCATAAACCAACATAAAGAGCTAAAAAAATAACAAAAATATCACATTACAACGTTGTTCAGTTGCTGTTGTCATAGCTATATAAATAAATAAATAAATGAATTACTCTATTCATCCCTCACCGGGGAAATATGTTTGCTGCACTCCTTACACCACAGTAGGCTGCCCTTCAACGGCGCCAATGGTGGGAGAAGCAGGGGTTAGGTGTCTTCTCCAAGGACCCTAGATGTGCTCTCCATGGGACGCAAACCCGCAACCTTCCGGTCCGCGGGCGAACGCTCTAACCACGCAGCCACCGTCTCCACCCTACACACATCATATACACTCACCGGCCACTTTATTAGGTACACCATGCTAGTAACGGGTTGGACCCCCTTTTGCCTTCAGAACTGCCTCAATTCTTCGTGGCATAGATTCAACAAGGTGCTGGAAGCATTCCTCAGAGAGTTTGGTCCATATTGACATGATGGCATCACACAGTTGCCGCAGATTTGTCGGCTGCACATCCATGTTGCGAATCTCCCGTTCCACCACATCCCAAAGATGCTCTATTGGATTGAGATCTGGTGACTGTGGAGGCCATTTGAGTACAGTGAACTCACTGTCATGTTCAAGAAACCAGTCTGAGATGATTCCAGCTTTATGACATGGTGCATTATCCTGCTGAAAGTAGCCATTAGAAGTTGGGTACATTGTGGTCATAAAAGGATGGACATGGTCAGCAACAATACTCAGGTAGGCTGTGGCGTTGTAACGATGCTCAATTGGTACCAAGGGGCCCAAAGAGTGCCAAGAAAATATTCCCCACACCATTACACCACCACCACCAGCCTGAACCGTTGATACAAGGCAGGATGGATCCATGCTTTCATGTTGTTGATGCCAAATTCTGACCCTACCATCCGAATGTCGCAGCAGAAATCGAGACTCATCAGACCAGGCAACGTTTTTCCAATCTTCTATTGTCCAATTTCGATGAGCTTGTGCAAATTGAAGCCTCAGTTTCCTGTTCTTAGCTGAAAGGAGTGGCACCCGGTGTGGTCTTCTGCTGCTAAAGCCCATCCGCCTCAAAGTTCGACGTACTGTGCGTTCAGAGATGCTCTCCTGCCTACCTTGGTTGTAACGGGTGCTTATTTGAGTCACTGTTGCCTTTCTATCAGCCCGAACCAGTCTGGCCATTCTCCTCTGTCCTCTGGCATCAACAAGGCATTTCCGCCCACAGAACTGCCGCTCACTGGATATTTTTTCTTTTTCGGACCATTCTCGGTAAACCCTAGAGATGGTTGTGCGTGAAAATCCCAGTAGATCAGCAGTTTCTGAAATACTCAGACCAGCTCTTCTGGCACCAACAACCATGCCACGTTCAAAGTCACTCAAATCACCTTTCTTCCCCATACTGATGCTCGGTTTGAACTGCTGGAGATTGTCTTGACCATGTCTACATGCCTAAATGCACTGAGTTGCCGACATGTGATTGGCTGATTAGGATTTAAGTGTTAACAAGCAGTTGGACAGGTGTACCCAATAAAGTGGCCAGTGAGTGTAGATTGGCATTACGTTTTTCAACCGATTACCAAAAACTCAAATTTTTCCATCTTTTTTTGTCTTCTTTAACAATACCGTAGCTTACATTTTCTGACGTCCTCCGTGTTAAGCTATTTCCATCAATTATGTTTAAACTGTTCAAATATTTACTTCCTGTCAAACCGGAAGACACCAAAAAAAAAAAATCAATCTCTAAATTTACTATTAATCTGTACGTAAATGAGAAAACCTAACCTTTTTTATGTTTTTTTTAAAACAATATTTATTCTAACTTTCACCAATCCTGGATCAACTCCAGTTTTGCATTTGGGCCAGAGGTGGGCAAACTTTTTGGTTCGCGGGCCACATTGAGTTCTAACATTTGACCAGGCGGCCGGAGCAGGAAAAGATGAATGGCATGTTTTGGTAACCACTATATTAGACAGATACAATGGCGCACTAGATTTTAAACGTGTTTAAACATGTTACATGTAGATTGTTGAATTTCAAATCTAGCACGCTATGTCGGAAATCTAGTGCGATAGTGCTTAAAGACATGCATTTAGCAGCACTAGGTTTGAAATCTAAGCATTCGATGTAACATTTTGCTATTTTCTAACATCTAACACGCTTGTGTACATGCGTGTATTGGCCCCGATGGCTTTCCATATTATACAGTATGCAATTTACTGAGGAAACATCAGAATTGCATGGGAAACAAAACACTAACGAGGTTTATTTATTTTTATTTTTTCAAGTTCGGCGGGCCGGAAATAAACGTTTATTGGGCCAAATGTGGCCCGCGGGCCGTAGTTTGCCCATGCCTGATTTAGGCTGATCATCCAAGCTGTTTGCTTTTCCTTTTTAGTTTCCACACTTGCAAAGTTTGCTTCACATGTAGACGTTTCTCAATATACTTAAATCAGTCAGATTTAAATGTCTCTGTTTTATAATACAAAATGTCCTGATCTGCTTGCAGGGAACAGTGTGCATCTTTTTTCAGTCATCTAACAATTAGATGGAAAACTGGTACTTGTTGCACCAAAGCTTAAGAGTCATTAATTTATTTATTTACAAACAGCATTATCTTTCTTCTTTTCATTCCAGATTCCTTCTATCATTTTCTCATTAGATTCTCAGTCTGTGTATTTGTTTAGTCATTCCTGGAGCCTTATTAGCTATCATTATTGCAACAGAAAGTCTCATGGGTGTTTCCATTTAAAGTAATACAATAAAAACTATTACACCAATTTATTTTGGTACAATTTAGAACTCAACTAAAAGATAAAAAAATAAATGCTTTCTTTCTGGATAAAATTGAAAAAAAAATTGTAATGGTAAAATGTGTTTTTTTTTTTGTCTGTTTGTCTTTGCAAATTTGCAACAGAAATTTGCAAAATATTGCTAGAATAAGAAAACAAAATTGGATTGTAAAAAAAAAAATAGCTTTAGCTTTTGTATGGCTAGGCTGTCACTCAGAGAGCGATGAGTTCTACTGTCTGGGAGGAACTTGTCGTAGAGCCATTGCTCCTCTGGGTTGAGAGAAGCCAGATGGGGTGGTTCTGGGTATCTGGTCGAATGCCTACCGAACGCCTCACTGGTGAGATGTTTCGGCCACGTCCCACTGAAGCTAATCCAGGGGCAGACCCCAGACCTGCTGGGCCAGCTGGACCTGCTAGTGTTCCCCTGACCACCTGTCTCACAGATGCAGGGGAACACCTCGAGATCCTTCCAGTTGAGCTGGAGGATGTTGCCAGAGTGAGGTAAGCCCGTGTTTCTTGTCTGAGGCTGTTGCCCTCATTACCCAGCCCTAGATAGGTGGAAGACATTGGAGCAGAAATAATTTCTCACATGGAAATACAAATGAATGTTGTGCAAAGTGTTTACACTATATTTCCAATAAAATGCAGGGAATTACACTAACATGTTTTCCATCAATCCAAATACTCACTCATACATCATTCTATCCATTCTTCTTCTTAACTGCATTGTCCAACCCACCATATATTTTTAAGAAAAATTCTTTTGATTGATTAACACAGGCATTTTGCTTTTTTTATGCATTGGAAACTTATAAATTTGACCTCTAACATCAAATACAAACTTCTGTGGGACAAGTTGCAGAGATTATGTTACTTTCTGGTTTACACCATGCTACAATTTGCCTTTACATGCAATGGAATACGTTTGACACCAATTATGCAGTTTAAATGGTAGTATACAATCTTTTTTGCAAAAAGTTTTGAATGTTCTTGTTGTGTTTTTAAGTCTTAACAGTCACCCAAAGGCCCTGTATTTTTGTGACAGGTGCATCAGTTAAAAGCAACAATTGTTTCTTAATGTCCTAAAAGAATGTTATCAAGTCTATTATATTTTATGTTAATAGAACATATTTCTGGTGGCCTGAAAATGTGTTTTTTTTTTTCTGTCTTAGCCAACATATGATTAACCATTTTTCTTTGGGATCATTGAATTAATTCTCCTTCTTTTCCAAAGTTTTGCTTTCTTTTTGCACATCACAGTAAAAAGATTTTTCAAAATGTTTCATAATCCTCAATCATAGAAATACTTCTTTTACAGAAGTAGGTTGAAGAGTGTGTGGATGTGTGGCTGAGACTCATGGGAACCTGGAGTTCTGAGCCGAGAGGTTGTGAGTTGAACTCTGCTGCCTTTTTATGGAGGAGGGATTCGGGGATTCTGATGACTGACACATTTATACTGAAGTGAAACAGAGCTGTTTCTGTGTGTCGACATGTGCACCATCACACAAAGTCACCACTGAGGAGACTCAGTGACTGTGCATCATCTAAATGACATGATGCTTCTGTATGATTGTAAACGGTAATAATTACTCCAGAGATTCAGGTGGACAAAAGGCCAGACCATTAGGCATCGTCATGACTGTACAGATCCTGGTAGTCTGGAAAAACATCAACAACTACCAAAATACTCAAGAAATATCGGTCTTCTTTGTCTTTCAACAGTTTGATATCGAGCCTTCCAGAAATATTTGACCGGTGCAATGAAATTACACAAGTTTATAATCCAAATCGGTGGGACTGATGCTCCTTCTAGAGAAATGAAGATGATTTGAATATTAAGCCATTAATGGAACGTTTTTGTTGTAACTACAGTATAAGCTATTTTGCTCTCACTTTATCCTCTTTTTCCTGGTTTTACTGGTTCATCGGTGTGTGGGAACTTTCCTGAAGAGCTGGTAAAGATGTCAAATAAACGATCATGCTCTTACTTCCAGGAATGAGTCACTGTATGTCAGAAAAAAAAAAAAAAACTTCTCTTCACCATTTGTCATAGAAACTGGTGAACATTCTCCATCATGCAAAAATGGGCAAGAATAAAACCTGCAAATATTGACCAGATATGGCAGCTATCTACTGATCAGGTTGATCAATAAAAATATTGCTTTCTATCAACTCAAACGTTAATATCAGTGACCAGAAGATCATGAGATACAGTAGGTGAATTTGTAGATGAATGTTCAGGGTCTCAGTTCAGTAATTGGCAGAGAGATGCTGTCACCAATAAAAAAAACAAAAAAAAACACTCTTCTCCAATTTTCCCAGTTCAGAAAGATGGCGAAAGGAATTTTATCAAAAATTTTTGTGTACCACTAATCCAACTCGGGTAAGAGGTGACAAAGCCCATCCCTGCTTGTTAAAAGCAAGAAGTGGAATACACCCCAAACCCACACGGGCGTGATTGGAAATTGACACAACCAAATATATGATCAAGTTTCTGTCCGTACAGCAAAAGCAGAAACGACGCTCAACAAACTTGGAAACCATCTACACTTATTTAAATGTGCTTCTCAACAGAATAACTTTTTTTTCTGAGTATATCATTAGTTATATTAGTTATGTGGTGAAAACAATTCCATACCAGGCGAGGTTTCAAATACGTAGGAATTGCCAATTCCCAATTCCGAATTGGTGTTAACTTTGTTTGTTATGGTGAATACTTTATCCTTTTAAACTTTCAGGAATTGTTTGATAAAAAAACAAAAAACAAAACACTTGTATTTTGGAGGGTTTTTTTCATGTATTGTTTGTTAAATGACTGATGCTAAAGGTAATATTGTGTTTACAAAGCCCATACCAAAAAAAAAATGATAAGGTCTGCCCCTCGAGGATAAGAAGATGGAAAAAGGCAGGTAAAAAATGAAAATGTGACTGAAAGGCCAAATAGAAATCTGAGGTGCAGCTGATGACACTTATGTTGATGGCTTTACTCCACTCAAGTGTCAGTTTGAGTGTTTTGTATTGTGCCTGCTGGCATTTCAGTGAGGCCCTCTCACTGTGGGGAAACATGCAAAGGGCAGCTTTGCCAAGCTGTCCAACAAAACCCACAGCAACGTAAATCCCCGGCCAGAGGAGATGGAAGAAATGCACCATGTTTTGACATCTAAAAGTTAGACAAGCAACACGTCTTCAAATCTTTCTGGGACTGTAAACAACTGTTTACTATGTTCAGACACGAAATCAAAGTTGTTTTTTTTTCTTGTAAAAAGGTAAAACATCTCAGTCCCTTTATCAAAGAAACCTCTAATGAAGTTAGTTATAAATTTGTGAGAGAGAAAAATCCATCACTGTCTATGAATTGCTCAAAAAAGTCCATCAAAGATAAGAAGAAAACCAAGAGTTACTCACTTTAGCATTGAAGAGCAGACTATTCCGATTTATTTTGATTTCCCAAATTGGATGGCCTGAGATCGGTGAGACATTTAAAACGATTAAACTCTATTTTTGAGATTTTTTTTTTTGTCTAAACTGCCTCGTTGAACTGTGTTCCAGCTATAGATGTTGATGCCTTAATTCCACAGGTTCTTGTGATTTACCCATTGTCTACTTGGTTTAAATAATCAAGGGAGACTCCAAGGCACACAGGTTTTGTAAATGCATCAGCACTGCTGGGATGATCAAACAGAACATTCCAGAGAGAAGGAAGCTTGGTTTTCTTTGCTAGAAGGACATATTGATGAATCAACGAATCAATGAATGAATTATTACTTCAAACAGTAACTTAGTGAGTCGTAGTAGTCCTTAATCTTATTTTCACTTTGAAGGAATATCTAATAAACTATTTTATCAGAAAGCACTTGTGTAGAATAGCCACCTTTGACTTAAATGTCAAGAAAATAAAGGAGAGTAAAACGTAAGTGAAGCAATCAGCTAACCTTTTGACCATCTTTGTTTCCCGGAGATAATGGATTTGAGGGTCTGTGAGCAGAAATTACTTAATTTTTTTATTGACCTTTTTCTAATGTAGAAGACTTGACGTGACATTTCCAATCAATAAGCTGGAGCTGCTGCTCTGGAGAGATTGGCGGGCCATAACCCTGATCCGCCCCACTACTCCTCCCCAACGGAAAGTAGAGAAACAATCTGGGAACCATAAAAAAATAAAGAAGCACAGGTAGTCAACAGAGCAAGACAATAACCTTTTTGTCCTTGAAGGACTTTTGGCAAGCTGCCGACCGAAATGACTACACCAAGGCAGCAGTTCAGTTTGGAAGCTTTATGATCCATGCCTTCAGTTTCACATGCAATGGCTGTATTATGAATGTGGAGCCCAGGCATTGAGTTATAATTAACCCATACAATTTTATGGCATAAAATACCACAAATGTGTTGTTTTATGACAGAACCTTACTTAAGCTTCAAAACGTCCTTCTAAAGTTTATGCGAGAATTGATACTTCTTTACTTTTGCTCTAAAAGTTTGAGTTTTATTTAAAATTGCTTGTGACCTTGGTGAAATTTTCTTTTTCCATCTTCAAACAACACCTTTTGAGAGTTCTGGAAAATGCTAAAAGTTGAGAGAGCAACAAAATTTTCAAAATCAGTTTATTGCCTTTTTTTCCACCCAATCAATGGTCCGGGTGGACTAAATAATGCGCAAGTTGTGAACCAGACTGTCCTTTCTCCTGCCACTTTTTCCAGGTCGATCCAATATATAGTGGAAGACAAAATCCTTCCGGTTTAGTATTCTGGATCTTCCCTGTGATCAAGACACCTCCTTCGGGAGGTGCCCGGGATGCATCCTAACCAGTCTCCAAAGGTATTCCCTTTGGTCTCTTTCGATGTGAAGCAAAGCTGTCTCTGATCTGGGTTTTTTTTTTTGGATCCCTGCCCAGAGCTGGTGACCATATGTTAGGGTCTCAACGTAGATCCATACAAACATTGAGTTTCTTTTCAGAGTCAGCTCATTCTTCATCACCACTTCAGATACAACACCCATCCTTTAGTAGGTCAACTTGGCCGCCCATCACTAACACCTTTTTAGTTCCTGTCGTACTTGAACCCCTCTGTTTGGTTAAATAATTCAAGAGAATCATGAACTGTCTTCCAGTTGAGAACCAGGACTTGGAACTGCTTTTTCCCACTCAGGTTGTTTCAGAATTGGTAATAAAGTAAGGTTTCAGGGTGGTTATGGGCAATAGGCAGGGTAAACACAGGTTAACAGTCGGTTGCAGGGGACTCACACTCACACAGAATCCTTTCTAAAGGCAAGTTCTCAAAGGCCAATCAATTTAACATGAATGTTTTTGGAGGTGAAGAGAAAACCAGAGTGCCCTTAGAGAACCCATTTGTAAACAGAATGAACATCCAAACTCCACACAGAAAAGTTAAAGATTCAAGCTTCACCCCACCTTGGGTTCAAACCCTGACCTTCTTGCTATGAGGCCATTGCGCTAACCATTGCAACATATTCCTATTTACATGAATTGATATCATCATGCATAAGTAATTTTTTTTTAATTTTCATCACCTACCAAAGGCAGTGAAAAAAAAGCTCAACACTGCGT
This sequence comes from Neostethus bicornis, assembly GCA_902685375.1. NCBI lineage: Eukaryota > Metazoa > Chordata > Actinopteri > Atheriniformes > Phallostethidae > Neostethus > Neostethus bicornis. The sequence continues at coordinate 1,981,838 of CACRXE010000076.1, read as the reverse complement.
AAGTTATAAACATATTCTTTTAATTTAGTTCATGTCAAGCATCTCTGAGTTTTGATGAGAGAACAAATTGTTTTTCATGCCATTCACATTTGGCTGAGCTCAACAAAACAATAAAATTCTTATCTTTTAGTTTCTATTTGCAATGAATAACTATTTGGGAATTTTGTTTATTATTGATCTACGATAGATAAATTGCATCTAATTTAGTTCCCGTCTTAATAGAATTTCTGATATCAGCAAACACCATCAGTGTTTGTTAAAAGAATATTGCATGATGACTAAACTTATGATTTACACTGCTGATGTGCAGTAATAATGTGTGGCAGAAAGTGTGAATTGTCAGTAAGGGCTGCTTTGGTTTTGTTATTCTTTTCTCTTATGGATTGGCAAAGAGCACCAGTTCAATCTGTCCACCACTCACAAGCACGAGGTGTTGAATAAAGACATTCCTAGCCCTCTTAAAGTACCTAACTGGGAAAAATACTGTATGTCCACACATAAATGATGTACTCAAAGCTATTTTTAAAAAAAGAAAAAAATACAGTCTGCAGCCCAAAGTAGCTTTTGGAACTTGTCAAACTGTTTTGGGGTTTTTTTGCCTTTGAGCTACAAACCAAATAAAAAAAATTAAATTATCATTCAATCAATTATCTATACTGCCTCAACAACTCTCTTTATTTTGATGGTTAGCTCCAGAATTAGCATTTAGGCCAGGTCTCTGCTCTAGCTCTACGTCTGAGTTCCTCAGGCTTCTCTTTCCACCACAAAATGTTATTTACTCCAATACTCAGTGTCACCTCACTAGGTGCTCTGTTGTTAATCAAGTCTAATTAATGTGATTAATTGAAGGAGGAAGGAGAATAACAATCTCAAGAAAAATTGGAACGCTTGAAAGTTTCTTGCGTCTCAGCAAAGAGTCAAAATATCTCTGAGACATCATGTACTCATCAAACAAAATATATCACCAGAAAATAGTGATTATTGACTAACAAGTAGAATATGTCAGGATTAGTTTCAGTTTGTCTTCTGAAGCATCCATCCCTAACAGGGTCACAGGGGGTGCCGGAGCCCATCCCGACTGATTTAAGGGGAGAGGCAGGATACACCCTGAACAGGTCACCAGTCTGTTGCAGTGACCACATACACAAAACCATCCACACGCACACTAATTATTAGGGCAATTTTATAACAGCCAATCAACTTTGGTAGCAGGTACAAAGAGCGGTGGGTGAATCGGGGCTGGATGTAAAACACAACAGGAGACATCCAAATAACTTTATACATGTCCTAAAAACCCTTGCTATATTTAATATTTTACCTCGTAGCAGGGGCATAAAAACAAATGTGAGTTCCTGCATGAATAAGAAACTGTTTGTGTGGTAAATAAAACTTTCTCTAATCCTTTGCTTCCTAATTTATCCTCTCCATTCAGATGCTGTGGTGTGCATGGGTTTCTGGACTTTCTGGTTTTTGGTGAGAGGTGAAAAACCAGCTGAGAATAAAAAACAAAATATGTTCTCATCACAAACCAGATATTTGCTTATTTCTTGATTGAAACAAGGGATTCTAGAAATTGTCTCAATGCTCACAATATCGCATAATTATTTAATTTATCAATATCCTTTATACTTTGGCTTAATCAGTTAATATCAAATTAACTGATTTGATATTAACAACAGCCTACACACACACACACAGCCCACAGCCTCATCTGTCACTGCCAGAACCCACAAGTGTACTCTAGTCAGTGAATCCAAAGCAGTCTGTTGGCATGTCTGATCATCACACATGGCTTGTATGATGGTTGGAGGTGGATGAGATTTTAGTCTGAGGGGGGGCAGAGCTGTGACAGAGTAAGCAGATTTCATGGGTAGAGACGGTGGCCGCGTGGTTAGCGCGTTCGCCCGCGGACCGGAAGGTCGCGGGTTCGCGTCCCACGGAGAGCACGTCTAGGGTCCTTGGAGAAGACACCTAGCCCCCACTTCTCCCACCATTGGCGCCGTTCAAGGGCAGCCTGCTGCGGTGTAAGGAGTGCAGCAAACAAATTTCCCCGGTGAGGGATGAATAGAGTAATTCAAAATAATCAAAATAAAAAAAATAATCAAATCAACCAGTAGGAATATCTAAACCAGTTGGAATGACATCATCATATCCATTTAACTCTTAAGAGCCCAATTAGTTTTATTTACAAGAATTCGGAGCCCTTCAGCTTCACTTTACCTCCATTTTTTTAGTCCTTTTCAACAGTTCTCAGCTGACTGATTTGATCAAAAATGATAATTACACTAAGAAATGGAAGCTAACGTCCAGAAATAGAAAATGGTTCATTATAAAAAGTCATTATAGTAAAATAATCTGCACAATATCAGCCACCAAATGCAAGAAAGTTTGCTGTAAGTCACTGATGCTTCTCGTCTTTGTTTGGAACAAGGAACTGGGGAAAAGCATGAGGACACAAACAAAAGCAGCAAGACTGAGATGAAGAGGAGCTCATGTCACATCTCACCCGAGTGAAGAGGAGGAATGGGAGCGATGCTAACTGCTTTGCAAGGACAGCTCCCCAGGTCTCACCTCACTGGGGAGAAACACATTTAGATAAAACCTCTCTCTCTCCTTGTTGCTCCCATTTTTTTTTCTTCCTGCTGTTTCCGTTTCATCAGGGAGCCCACATTTAGCCACGCTCTCCTTCTTTGTCAGTTTTTCTTTTCAGACTCTCAGAGGAATGTCAAATTTATCGTCATTCTGCCCTCTTTCTCCCTCCGTCGCTCTCTGAGCTCCATTTCTCCTTCGTTCCTCTCCAGTGAGGCCACATTTAGAGTCGGCACCGTAGGGGAACGCCGTGGCCTTTACCTCCTATTCAATTAGACTTCGGCTGTGGGAAGCACACTCTCTCACAATTACACATACACACACATACGTTTGGCACTCACAGATGGTGAATTTTCCCAAGAATGTAATGTTGCATTTCTGTATCAATCTAGAATTCTGCACGTCAGTACACACGTGTGTGTACTGCAGACACTTCTCCCTTTTTAGAAGGTTTCTAGATAAAGATATAGAAAGATCTCATTAGCTTGAACCCAGAAAACAGATCAGAGATTATGTCAAAGTAATGTGTGTGTGTTTGTGTGTGTGCATGTATTTAATTTCAACATGAGTAAACAAATCTGCGATTTTTCATGGGGTAACATCTAAACCAAAGTGGTGTTTGCAGATTTGATTTTTTTTAAGGTTAGAAGTCAATCCTCGGTAATGATTAGTTTCTGCAATTTATTCTTACATACACAACGATGAGGATGAAATGTGTTCCTCATTTGTTTGTCAATTAATTAGAGTTTATTCTTCTAATATTAAAAAAATGTAATGCATATGCTTACCCATGCCACTGTTTTTGTTCATAACTTTTATGGACATGATTTTTAGGTGAAGTTGCGGCGGTGGAGGGTAATCTCCTCCAACTCTCAGTGCCTTTTACAGGTCAGGGATAGGGTCATGACCCAAGTGGAAGAGTTCAGTATCTCAGAGGCTCATACACACGTAAGAGAGGAATGGAGTCAGAACACTGCATTTGTCCATCATGGTGAAGGCAGAGTTTAGCCAAAACATAAAGCCTTTGATTTACTGATTAATTTTCTTTCCTGATCGTTTGGCTTCCACAGCAGGGAATGATTGAGAAATCTGGATCAAATGAAATCCAAAAAAGAAAAAAGAGCATCATAAATAAATGTAAATGGATGGATGGACAGAAAAGTGCCTGGCAGCTTTATGGAGATGCACACTATAATATTTTCATTAGTTAATTAAGTAAATGAGTTTAGTTTTTATAGCTTTGACTTCCGCCATCTGCTCCTCCCACATTTCAGTGATGTCTATAAAAAGCTATTTCCATAGAATTCCATCACTGTTTCCACTTTTGCTGGGACAGAGGCTCTCAAGGTGTCCTTTCGTTTCTAAAGTGGCTTTCTCCAGGCTTTTGAAGAATAGATCCACAACTGCAAGATTATTAGATAAAACAACACAAAGCAAACAATTTACCTCAGTATCCACATCCTGTTTATCGTCAAACATGGCTCCTCCCTTTCCTCCTCCGCTCACCACTGCTCCACATGGTCTTTTCCAGTGTCACAAGGAGCCGTGCTTTTCTAGTGTTGTGTCTAATTTGTTCATTTCCCACTGACACCACTAATCTCCCCACAGGAAGTAGATGTTTGCCTTTGTTAGCCTGTCACAGCAACATGATGCTGTAGTGTCATGTTAAATGTCAGCGACATTATCCTGTAAAATGTTTATCTAAGCCTGAAGCTCAGCTGGTGCTACATAATCCAACATTTGGAACTGTGTACAGGCATTTGCCCGAAGAATCTTGCATCTCAGGGCAAATTCTAATTAAAACAGAGTAGTGAAAGACAGGATACTGAACAGCTTTGGCTCAGTCGGGGTTGGCTTTTCTCAATCCCAGTGTGTGCACTTTGGTGCTAAAAGGAGTATCATCTGTCATCCAAAAAAAGAGAAATTTTAGATTGGCATTCAAACTGAGAGATTATTCACAGACTGGCAAAAGTGTTAGAGTACAAAGCCCAGCATGGGAGGGCAGCATGAACAGCAACAAAGAACCCCTACTGACCAGGAAACTTACGCAATCCCAATCCCATCACTTATTTATGAAAATAATGACATGATTATGAAATGAAAAGCTTAGGACAATTGAGAAAAAAATTGATACAATTTTTATTTGACTTTTTTGTCTTCTAATTTGGAGTAAATGAATCTTTATTCATACTATAGTTTTCCATTAGATCTGAGGTCATATTTTAGATTATAAACGTTTCTGTACTTTTAGATCTCCTATTGGTCATCAGGACAAATATTCTCACCGGACTTTGCTCATAGCTCAAAGATCAGCACTCAGGATTTTTTTGAAAAAGCTTACACAGTTCCTAAAGGTGATTTATAATCTGACAACTTCCTTAATCAACAACTTAACATTGTTTCTGAAAAGTGAAACGCAGAGCTCAACATAAATGAGACAACGCAGCACTAAATAGCTCTACCTTACAAAGCAAGCTGTATTAGCCAGCACTTCATTAAGACCAGATGGATGTTTATGCACAAACTCGTGTGGCATTAGGAAGATGGATTGAACTCGGCCGAGAGACTTTGTTTCATCTTGGTGGCAGACACAAAATATTCACTGAAGTTTCCACAGTCTGCTCAGAATGGTGAGCAGGGAAACGAAGTGGAGAAGAAGGGTCAGAGGACAATGGGCAGACTGCTCAGGGCTGACAGATAGAAAGGCTTTGCTAGCTCAGATAACCACTCTTCCATACAGCTGCGCAGTACAGAAGGGCAGCTCAGATGGGTGGCAACATTACACAACCACTTCAGGTTCTGCTCCTGTCACACTGAGATTAGAAAAGTCGAGCTGAGGTGGACATTGCCTCACCAAAACAGGACAGCTGGAAAAACAAAGCCTGGTCTCAATGTACGAGAAAAAGAAGGGATTCCCCATGGATTTTCCATTTAAATCAAGAAGGGTTTGTTAATGAAGTTACATGTGCAATGTGACCACATAAAATCTGTGTTACAACCTTCTGACAATGCAAAATTTCTTATTTCCTATGGCCTTTGTTAGAACCATGCCTTTTTACACTGAGATTCCATCATTCAGGGTTTGATTTTGAACAACATTGTGAAACGTTGTCAGAGTCTTATCAAAGTTCTGAGGTTCTCGTGAAACTAATTCCCCATGAAATTGTTTGGATTTGAGAAAAATCTCTTTGTTTCTGTCACAAGAAAGCTGCCTCAGATAAACCTCGTACAACCAAGCTGATTTAGGAGCTGAACCTAAAAATCCTAACCCCCATGGCCGACTGATGTTTCAGTCTCAGTTGTCAAGTTTTGCTGGTAAAATTATTTAAGATGAATGTAAAATAGATATAAAAGTGAAAGTGCAACCAGAGGGGGAAAAATACATGTATCACAAATAAAACTTTTAGAAATACTTCACAGATCAACAGAAGCAGACATTTGCCCTTCAGCTCATAATTCCATCAAGTTTTGGCTTTCACCAAAAATGCTCATGCAACAGAAAATATTTCCCCATTTCATCATGTTTTAGTTATTTTCAATTCTATTTTCTTTTGTCCTCACTAAAGCAACTGCAGTTTGGCAGTAAGCACCAATTTTTCTCTGTTCAGCCTTCTCATACCTTAGAGGACCTTTTTCTTCTTTCCAGACACACCAAATACTTTCCACTCACTTTTTCGACTTTGGCTAGTCTTGGTTTGTTATTATTGTTAGTTTAAGGTCTACAAATGGTAGAAATTCTGATAAGAAGTGCTTTCATTGTCAAAGTGAGTTTTTTGGCAACACAAACAATAAATGTAGTCTTTAATTTAGTCTCTAATGTCCTTTCAAAAAGTATTAAAAAAAAAAAAATTCTACGTGAAACAGTGAATATTGTAACAACATGGTAGTTACTGATGATGAAATTTGTGTGCTGCAATACACCACAGCAGGCTGTCACCTATGACGGCATCAATGGTGGCAGAAACGAGGGGTTAGGTGTCTTCTCCAAGGACCCTAGACATGAACTCAGTGGGATGCAAACTCACAAACTTCCGGTTAATTTCCGGTTCACGGGCAAAGGGAGGCAAATGCCTCTATCTGCTGCCTCCATTTTTACCTGCTTTAGCAGTAACTTGTTTTCCAAAATAACTTTTTCACGCGAAGTTTCTTTGTCTTGCAAGATCGAGTATGGGTACGTCTGATAGGTCAGATGGAGTCATGTGAAAGTTTTCACTACATTTGATTGGAGGAACGTTGTCTACATTCATCCACAGCAGAAAGCGCTGTTAAAAAAAAACTTATTGTACTGAAAAACGTTTTAAAAGCAAGAAAAATAATGGGTCAATTTTTGCCCAATGTAACGGAGTAAGAGTAGTGTTATTTACTTATAGATTTACTCAAGTAAAAATACAAACTATCAAAAATACTTATATATAGATGTACAATTTATTCAAAAAGTAACTCAAGTAAATGCAAAGAAGTGAATGTAACGCATTCCAACCCACCTCTGCTGACCACTTAGCCACCGTCTCAGTTTATTTGTCATTAACCGTCAAAACTTTTAAAAATCTACACTTACACACATGTGCACGTACATATACACTGAGGAAATTCTTGATGTGAGAGGGAACAGTTCCAACATCAATATCCATCAGGGCAAAGCTGACCTTTGTGTGTGTGGATGTGTGTTTTTGTGCAAGCCTCAGCACATTCATCAATGTGCAGTAGAGTGTGTGTGTGCCATCATGTCAGAGCATCTTTGCTCGTGCATTTATGACCTTTCCTCTAATGTTTCTGTCTGTTTTAGACATCAGGGTGGGATTTAGTCTTCAAAATACAGAAAAAGCTCAGTGTTCCATTATATTCCAGTCAAAGTTTGTTTGTACCTATTTATGCTAGAGAATTCTGATCAAAAGTCTAAAAGTCTTTTTTTTTTGCCTTTTTCAGGGTTTTTATTTCCTTTCCTTTCGTGTCTTTTCTGTGGTCTTAGGGATGGCTTGGGCCCAGCCGGAATCAAACCAGATGGTCCCGGTCGAAAGTCAGTATCTAGGCCAACGCCCCCTGTGACCAAGATATTTCTGAAATAAACTTGAAATAATAGAGTCGTTGGTATGTGGTCTAAAAATATATTGAGATGTAATAAATTTCACTTTTTCTATTCAGAGTACAAAATTTTTTGTTTTTCAGGATTTTGTATTTGATTAAAGGAATGTTTTCTCTTCAAACTGTTCCTGAGATCTTCCACAGGTTTAGATCCTCCCGGGTGAGCCTGGGCTTCCCATCTGACACTGTTGCCCTGCAACCCATTCCCGAATAAGAGGAAGACAACAGAACGGAAAAGAGTTTGAGTTAAATTAAAACCTGTTCTTTCTGATTAGAAGAATACTATAACATTCTCAAAAAGTATATCAAGAAGAATACCATAGTATTCTATTAATCAGAAAGAATTAAAAGCTATTAATTATATAGATGTTGGTAATCGAAATGGAGGAAATACAGTCACTGTTTAAATATGAATGAGCATTTAACTTTAAAAACTGTCAACTTCAGGTCACCGACATCTGAAGCAATTTTATTCAGTAATTAAATATTAAAAATGCAACACTTTAATGAGACTTCCATTATGACGTTCATTCAGGACGTGTTTGTAGAACAAAAAGCCTTTTTACCTGAAGCGAACAAGCATATTTACTTAAAGCAAATGACAGTGTGTTTACTGAAATGGCAAATTCAGTTCACGCCATTCGATTCAAAAGCATTTGCACGAAACACAAACAAAGCAAGTTCTATGTAAATTCATTTTTCAATTTTTTTTTTCTTTGCTACTATGACAAAAAATGTAAGAAAGACAACAGTAACAGCTATCAGTAAAACAAAATGGTTGTCATGAATTATTATAAATTAGAGTGGAAATGATTTGCTAATAAAACGAGCAACCCTACCAAGATGAGCTCACTAACTTGATCAGTGCGCTATTCTTCAATGGATCCTTCTCACGGCTGGGATTATACAGTCTAAAATCTATGCTTTTGTCTGGACAAATGTCCCTACATTAGCTGCATATTGGCTGGTTTAGGCAAGGTTATCTTGGTTTCATCTGAAAAGTCAAATGATGGGGCTTTTGTGAAGCTTTTAAAGTTCATTTAGAATGAGAAAGCTAATTTTTCTAGCATTCATTTTATTGTCTTTGATTTTTGAACATCAAACATACACGGTCTGAACAACGAGAGCAGGCTAGGTCTTACAATATCCTACAATGCTTTTGTTCTTTTCTCTTCATGTATTGTTGACGATGCACTCCAACCATTTTTCCCTTTTTCATTTCACAAACTTTTCAGAACATGGAACATTGCAGGAGGTGTAGTTACACTTTAAAAATTAATAATGGGCCGTGTTTGACCTGCCTGCTAAAATCTGAAGTGCTTTTGAGGTCCTTTATGATGTTGTTGTTTGTCTTTTTAAATGATGGATGATTTGTCCATGCTCATACAAGCAAGAGGAGGCGCTTGTTTTGTCATGAGCGGCTCTCACAGAAAATCTTTTATGCAGAAATAAGTGTAAATCGCTTCCTTTTGACCCCGAAATCTCAAAAGAAACACAGGGAGGTTCATTAATTAATGAATGGGGATGCTTTGTGATTCTAAAAGGACTTATTTTGACTTTTTAGACATATTCTAAATAAGTCATGCTACGGTGCTTGTGAATCAGACCGTCACTGAGCAGCTTTGTATGAAAAATAATCTGCTTCAATTGCCACCTCTTATTGTGCACAATGGCTTTTTGTTTGGCACTCTAGTATGAACTGTAATGGTGACACACCACTGTGAGTCAACTATACCTCTGTGAAAAGTGTTAGTGTTCATTATTGTGCAAATCACATGAATGACTCATTTTTGTCCCTTTTTGAGACATTTGCAGATAAGTGACCAGTGTATTCAGTAAAAAGAGAGAGTTTTAGAGCCACTTTAGATTGAAACTTGCTGTTTTTAACATGTTTTATCAGTGGATTGCATTTTTTCAAAGCAAATGAGTGCAGTGGAAGCAGATTTAAAGTTGCTTGTAAAGCGATAATCTTGTCTTCCATCGACTGTTAACTTAAGCCTTCTGGTGCAATCACGTAAACCTGCTGTCCCCAGTTTGTTCAGGTTTCGTCCAAACAGGCAGATCAGATCAGTGGTCGAAGGCAGCTTAGCCTTGTCAAGCATCACATCTACTATAACACAAAAGGCCATGATAACGGTTGGTATTTCCTTGGAGTCTCTCTGTAGTTATTGTTTAGTCTGTGACAAGTGCAGAATTCTGGGAGAACATCAATGTTCTTTTTTCAGTTCAATTTAAACTATTTGTTTTTACATCTGAACAATTCTGGATATCTTAGATGTGTTAATTAAGGTGTTGGCAATACACGCTCGCATGAGTGGGATAATTTTTTTTACCATAAAATCAAAAAGAGGGACTCGCTGCCCTGTTTTACTTTTAAATCTCTACTTTAAATCATTTTTATTCAACAAGATGTCAAGCAGTAAAATTGCCCTTTTTCCTGCTGTGTTTCATTCCGTTTATTTTTTTTTTTTGTAGTATACGTCACAAAAAAAATATTCTTAATTTCTTGAATTAGACAAGTGTGTGAGAATATTTGAGGTAATGGTGTGTGAAGCGGCAATGATCACACATACGTAAAACAAATGTTGCACCAAAAAATACTTCTTGCATCAAACTATCTTTGGCAATCCCCATAAAACACTTGACATATATATCAAGGGGGAAAAAGTAAGCCAGTTTGATTCCCATTGTGCCCACTACGCCTAAGTGCCCTTGAAGAAGAAACCTAACACCCATTTCTCCCACATTTGTGCCATCATGGCTGCCTGCTGTGATGCAATGCTGCACAGGATTTTCCTCAACAACAGCAACAAAAATATATTTATTTAAAGGGAATTAAATGGAAATCGCAAGTTCCCAGCATTTATGCAATTTCTAATTACTTCCAATCAACACAACATTAAAAAAAATTGCCGACAAAAATTTATGCTCGAATATTGCTGTCATGATGCAGCATTATAAAAGTCTGACCGAGCTGAATTTTTATTTTTCACCTAGCTTTTTTGAACCAATAATTTTTATAACACTAATTAATCCTACAGTGTCAGTCGATGAAACACACTGTGCACTTCAGGTAAATACAGACTGACTTGGTGCGCCCCTCCCTAGCATGTTAGGCTGTATTGTTGCGACACAAAGACTCAGCACCCAACACGGTATTGTGACAGCCAATTATATCCCGCCTGTAGCTAGACACAACTTACAGCAGGGAGACGAAACAGTACGCTGCTGCTGCTCTCCTGTTATCCATCGCAAGGTCACCCAGGTTCAGGGAATATCCCTCCCTCTGGAAACACTGTCGACACTAACACACCCTCCAAGGTTCTTAGGCCTGATTCATTTATGCCATTAATGCAATCTGCCTGCTGGCACCAAGAGAAGCTCACAGGGTAAAACTCTTGCTCTAACCTCTCCATTTACTTAGTGCAAACACATACTTTTTCAGTCATCTCATGGATGTGTTTCTGTAAATGCTTCCTATTAAATAAAGTGGCATCAAAGTGCTTTCATACAGAAAATATTTAGATGGAATCTACAGATGACTGAAAAGAGAGAGAGAATGAATAAAGATGTAAGTAGAGATTAAATTTATTTGCATATGTGTGGGTTTTGTGTGTTTAGGTAAGTGACTATACCCTATTATTCATATGTCAAGTCCTTTAGCACTGCGATAGTCATTCATTTACACACTTCATTGCAAACACACACTCACCAGAAACACATTTGCCATTTCTCAGTGAGACACCAGTGATGTGTTTTATTCACACATGGGGTGAGTGTGAATGTGGTAAACAGCAAAATAAACCTAAGCAACCAAACAACCATGCGTAAGTTGGAGGTTAAATAATAAAGTTTTGTTGCGAACCCTCTATTCCTAGGCTTAAATTGATAATTTAGTAAAAATTACTAAATTCGCTATTTAAAGCGAGGTTGCTATCTAAAGGGAGCAACCTGAAAGACAGTAAAGTAGTCAGTGACTTTGTTGTCTGGTGTGAACTCAATCGTCTTCACATTAATGCCACCAAGACAAAGAAGATGGTGATTGATTTCCAAAAAAGGCCAGTGAACATCCATGGACTTGACATTGAAAGGGTGGATGTCAGATACCATTATAGCAACAAACTGTCATGGTTCCCTCGCTCACCACCAGAGGAAACCCGGGGCTTCCCTCATATGCCTGATTTTACACACCTGAAGAACTTTATGCAGCTGCCCTCTTAATAGGCAGCCTGTCTTCCCTTCAGGTGTCAGGTCATTAGATTCCATCCCAGCCAGGTCTTCCTGGCTGCCTGACCATGACTGATATTTAGAACAATAGCTAAATGACATCCCACTGATTCATGTGTTCTTTTCGTCACAGCATTACTGGACTCATTCATAAATAAACCATGTTTCCTGTCCTGCAATTGGGTCCTCCTCCTTCCACGTGCATTCCACGTCATGACACAAATTGGACTGGTTTGATAACATTGGTGTCCTATATTAAAAGGACCAAAGTCCCTTCCTCATCCTGAGAAGACTGAGGTCTTTTGGTGTATGCAGGACACTACCAAAGACCTTTTATGACAACATTGTTGACTCAGCAACTTTTTATGCTGTGGCCCGCTGATCTTCTCCTTTCGGCATTTCCCTTCAGGGGTCCCCACAGCAAGTCAGTTTCTTACATCTAATCTTGTCTCCTGCATCCTCTTTGGTCATTCCAATCCTCTTCGGTGGCCTGCTGATGGGGAGGAATAAAGGAGAGGTCAGATAGGAAACTAAACAGCTGGTCTGCAGGGCTAGCTCTGGTCTAGGCAGTCACTCATCTAAAAAAATTAGTAAAAACTTGGTTTCCAAATGATGTATCATGTAAGAAGTCTCTGTACTAAGAAAATGTATCACACTACCACATCTACCGGGTTGGTCACCAAAGGTATTTTAGTTAAAAAAAAAATCCAAAAATCTACTATCTGTGGGAATTCTAATCTAGTAATGTTTTTGGTTTTGAGTGTACTTCCCAAGCAAGAGCATTTTCATTCCTTTACGATAGCTTTCATAGTATCTCCCCAGCTGTAGGATTTATAACAAGTTGTGGGAGGATTAAGAAGGGTCATAAAGATTCCTGTAATGAAAAGTTGGTTGTAAATATCTTGCTGCGATGTCAGCAATGACTTGTTTCTTGCTCATCCCACCACTCGTTCAGATTTTTCAAACTAAGCGGCGATATACAAGCCAAGAATGTTCCAACAGAAAAAGGATTTCTTGGTCTATTATTTTCTTTTTAATTTTAGCTTGACATTTCTGTGCATTACAAGGTTCTGTTTTCTATATTTCACGTGAAGATTTTCTAACTGCTTTATTTTGGGGGAATGGAGAGCCATTACTTTGAACAGAGGGCAGAAACAACACTACTCAACTGTAATAGATTAACTAGGACGCTTAAGCAAAGCATAATGAGATTTGCTAATTAATGTTAGCTGAGACCCAGAAAGAAATGAAAGTCACTGATTCAACACTAATTACACCATTAGATTGAAAGATAAATTATTGTTAAATTTATTACAAATATTCTTCAAGAGAAAATACAATCTTTCCAGCTCTCCAACTGATAAAGCTGAAATTTTGAAAGTAAAGAAGGACATTCCACTTCATAAAAACTAAGCTGAAAGTGTCTACAATGTGCTTTGTTTTATTCTCTTAGCCTCCTGAGTCATCACTGTATTTCAAGTGTATAGAGAGCAGTTCAAGGCCTATTAGTAGGTGAGCAACAGGGTAAACCTGGGACAAGTTGGCAATCTGTGACTACACAACTACCATAAAGCAAACACACAATCATACAATCTCTTGTGGGCAATTTAAATTGATCTACCAGCCTAATGTCGACGTTTCAGAAGCTTTATCAGACAGTGCAAACATTTACACTGCCCAAAAATGATGTAACATATTTTACTCTTTGCAGATAGAAACATTTTTGCATATAAAACCCTTCAATAAAAAGTCAAGTTGCATTAATTTTTGTTTGAAATTTAACCACAAAGAGATCATTTCTTTTTCCTGCATTGGGAACAAGATTGAGCTGGCACCAGAACCCTGAACTTTTTGACCGTTGGGATAATTTATACACTCTGTCGGAGATGTTTGTGTGATACAAGGTTGCAGGTAGCTGCATTCATAATGCGGGATTGGAGACAAGATTGTCAAATTATCATTTATTCTCATTGTTTTGAAGAAAAATGGCAAAATGTTGCTGAAAAGTTGAGGCAGTTCGATATATTCGCCTTCAATAAATTCCGTTCTGTTGGCTTCCACCTATCTGGTCACGGAGGCAAAAGTCTAAGATTAGAACAGAAGGCTTTTCTGTTTACCCAGGAGGATCCTGAAGCATTCCCTGGCCATCTGTGAGACATAGTCTCTCCAGTGGCACTCCCAGTGGGACATGTCCGGAACATCTCACCAGCTAGGCATCCCAAGAACGTGACTTCTCTCAACCCGGAGAAACAACAGCTCTGCTCCGAGCTCCTCCCAGATGCTAGAGCTCCTCACTCTATCTCTAAGTGAGAGCTCAGCCATTCTGCGGAGGAAGCTCAATTTGGCCTTATATATCCGTGATATGAATCTTTTGGTCACTATCCACAGCTGATGACCATACGTGAGGGATCGTCTTGCTTCTTGGCTCAGTTCTTTCCTCACTATGACGAACTGATGTAGTGTCCTAATTATTGTGGGCGCTGCACTAATTGATCTGTTGGTTCCCTGCAATATCATTACCTCACTCGTGAACAAATTTTCTTTCAGATCTTCCACTAAGTCTTGCTAAATCTTTGTCTAGAACCTGACCAGCCAACAGTCATATAGTGACCCGACTCTTTTCTTCCTTTTTTCTTCTTCTTTTCTTCTCTAAATAAGTAATGCTATATTTGTATCTGAATGCTAGCATGTGGTACGATGCGTGAAATGGAACTTCATTGTTTTCTATTTCAAGATGCTGATATGAGACAGTTTTAAACTGAGTCTTGAAAGGTTGCTTATCTTTTCTTTTCTCATTTTTTAAAGCACCACTATTTATACGAGTGAGCGGTTTCAAATGTGATGACTTGCTTATTTAAAGTTTTGTTGCTAAGTTACAAAACTCTTACCTTGAAACGGTCCTCCATACCTGAACCACTAATAATGTAGATGGGTCATTGCCTAGCAATGGGTCAGGGACAGGGTCCTGCCCCAAGTGGAGGAGTTTAAGTATCTCGGGGTCTTGTTCACGAGTGGGGGAAGGATGGGGCGGGAGATCGACAGGCGGATCGGTGCAGCATCAGCAATAACTAGGACGCTGCATCGGTCCGTCGTGGTAAAGAGAGAGCTGAGCCGAAAAGCAAAGCTCTCGATTTACAAGTCGATCTACGTTCCAACCCTCACCTATGGTCACCAGCTGTGGGTGGTGACCGAAAGAATGAGATCGCGGGTACAAGCGGCCGAAATGAGCTTCCTCCGCAGGGTGGCTGGGCTCTCACTCAGAGATCGGGTGAGGAGCTCTGCCATCCGGGAGGAGCTTGGCGTCAAGCCGCTCCTCCTCCAGGTCGAGAGGAGCCAGATGGGGTGGTTCGGGCATCTGGTCAGGATGCCCCCCGAGCGCCTCGCAGGCGAGGTGTTTTGGGCACGTCCCACCGGGAGGAGACCAAGGGGCAGACCCCGGACCCGCTGGAGAGACTATGTCTCACGGCTGGCCCCGGAACGACTTGGGATCCTTCCGGGTGAGCTTCGAGAATGCAGCCGGGGAGAGAGAGGTCTGGGCTACCCGTTTCAGGCTGTTGCCCCCGCGACCCGACCCCGGAACAAGCGGAAGGTGACGGAACGGTCATTGCCTAGCAGATCTGTTTCCTTTAAAACATTTGTTTTAATGAGATGATAATCAGTTTTGGATTTTTTTGGTTTATCAATCTAACAATATTTATCACAACATGATAAACATATATTTTTTTCAATGAAACAAGAAATTGCAACACTTCTCGACAGCACAGTAGCACTAAAACAACGTCAAAACCATCCCGTCTGTCTCTGTATTTCAAGTTTAGACCCTCCTAAATCAAATTTCATTGAGCTACACTTGTGGCTACTCTCAGATAAGACATCCATCAATTGCGTGCATTTCCGAACAGTGAGAGGCTTCAGCAGAGCTGCTGGGGGCTCAGTCACTCATTCAGTGTCACCTTGGT
Organism: Neostethus bicornis; assembly: GCA_902685375.1. Classification (NCBI taxonomy): domain Eukaryota; kingdom Metazoa; phylum Chordata; class Actinopteri; order Atheriniformes; family Phallostethidae; genus Neostethus; species Neostethus bicornis. The sequence continues at coordinate 1,965,981 of CACRXE010000076.1, read as the reverse complement.
AGGAACAGGGATGTGAGGAAATATTGCTCACACTTTCTATGTCCACACGTTCTTCCTGTTGGCACAGCATTTAAAATTTGGAGCCAATGAGTTTGAATGTACAAGAAACACATCAGCTGAACCACACTGCCTGGCCACCTTAGTTGCTCAGAGTTTTAAAAATAAGGAAACTGAAGAAAGTTAAACAAGTGTGGGCAGCGTTATAGAAGTGCAGCACTGTTCTCCCAAACTTGCCATTCCTCTTCTTCAGAGTAGTTGCAATTCTACCATACAGATGAGTACTAGCACCCAGATACAGCAGCACTCATTTTATTTTTTTTAAACACTTTTTGGAAGATGTGGAAGCTGCCCAAGCCAGAGGCACTGAAGTCCTACCAAACCATCAAATGTGAAGCTGACAACAAGTCGAATGCTCTCTCTCTTCTTCCATTTGCAGAATACGACTTCAATACTTCCCACAATCTGTTCTTCCCCGTTCCTCAGAGCATTCTAAATAAGCTTTGGACCAGAGATGATGACCATGTTTTTGGATCCTGCTCACATACAGCTTTTTCTGATGAAACTTCAACTCTATATTCTGAGTACCATCCACACTAAAAAACTTGTGAAGACCATCTAGATTTTCAGTGATTATTCTAAATTAGCTTTTGTGTGGATAGTTTCAAGGAACAAAGATTGCTTTGTCTGAACTTGTGATGTTTGAAAACTTCTTTGTTCCAAGTGTTTGGAATGTCTTTGAAAAATTAGGTTGTGCTAATTGCAAACCCTTTCAAAGTAACATTTCCATATTTGTCTATTTATGTTTAACTTGTATATGTTCATTGTTTTCATAAATCGTGAGTATAAGCAGCCAATGAGCCGTTAGTGTTTACATAAAATTGTGTCTCAGGGAATTCAGGTTTCTTCAGTTTTTGCCCCAAAACTCCAGAAGAACCTTTTTCTACCTTTAAGTCATGCAAAATTTATAGTTGAATATAAATAGTTTTTTGTATTTATCCCTCCAGGCTGGTTTAACGTTGGAAATATTAATCCCTAAAATGATCTTTGGACATTTTTTTTTATTTGTTCTTTATTAATATTGTATGTTGTTCATTTATTTTGTGCCAGTTTGTTTGCCATCAGATTTGTGAAAGTCCTTTATTTATAAAGTTTAGAGTTTAAAGCCTGGAATAAATGGCAAGCCTGAAGCAATTTTAGGAAGAACTTTTTCAGAGAATCAAGAATAAAACCTGACTAGTTGATTAGTAGTGATGTCACAATGATCTCAAAATGGTTAGAATTAACAAAAAATGTAGAATCTACGATTGAAATTTTTAAAATATATTTAAAATATGTGTAAATTCTTTCCTAGTTATTGTACATTTTGTTGTTTAGATTGTAGGAAATGAGGTAAGAGAGAGTAGATGAAATGCAACAGGTGTACAATATTGAAATGGTTTCTTTCTTTGGATGCTTTACCACTCACACACCTTGCCTAAATAATTGTTCATCAACCAAAAACCCACAACTTTGGGCAGGATTTACACTAAACAAGTCTCTGCCAGATTTCAACACTTTTCTTTTGCCAGAAACACTTTTTCCTAAAATATGTAAATCATCACACCGCCGGAACCCTGAGTTTGACAAATTATTTAAAAATTGAATGGTTGGACAGATTCATCACTTTTTCAGCCTTACTCTTTTTTTCTGAGACGTGATGCTTGTCTTGCAGAAAAAGAATTAAGACCAGCAAAGGATGCATGCCTCTGGTTCACTTTTTTTTCTAAAAAAAAAATACGGACAAAGACAAGTTTTTTTGTTTTTCTTCTTAAGCACGAATTATGACATTGTTGGACTTTCTCACATTTGATCTTTTAAAATTCCTGATAAGTTCAATAACAAGTAAAGCTACTTAACCACTGTTGTTGAATACACTATGGATACATTCAGCCTCTTATTTTTCATCCATATTTCAAGTACCTAAAATGTTCGGCTAACCGAAAGCCTTCATTAGACTTTTCTAACCGTATTTGGCTCAGGAGTAATATGCAAGGCAAGTAAGAAACCAATTACCAAAAGAAGAAATTTCCCAACTGTTGACCAGTTCATGATCAAAAGAGACTCCCTAGAATCCATGCCAGGCTGGTAGCATATTGTCTACTTCTGCCCACGCAAATCCAGCCATGCCATTAACAAAGCCAAAAGTTCCATAGATTTAGTTCAAACATGTCTGTTATTCAGAATGAAATAACTTTGAGCTTAGAATTTGTTAACTTTTAATTGCTAATTGACAGTTTGCTTTCATACTTTTTATAAAAAAGGCCCCTTTTTAAATTTAAATATTGTGCATCATATTTTTTAAAAATATTTAAAAATCTGGTTAGATTTTCAACTAGTTGTTTTGATGAATAAATCATCCCTTAAACTGCTCATTATTATATTTATCTAATGTCTCTATTCCAAATCTTATCCCATTATCGTGCCATCATTCAGAAGAGAATTTATTAACTGATAATGGAAATGCTTTGAATTGTGAGATTGTCTGACACGTGTCTGTCCTCGAAAATGAATGAACTGGAACTCATTAGACCTGAATACTTAACTGTTTGGTATTTTAAAATGTTTGGTATTTTCCACATCTCAGCTCCAGGGGCAGATTTTGACCTTTGTATTAAATCTGCATCATATTTCAAGTATAATCCAGAGGAAAATTGTACATTTATACGTCAATGCACCCTATCCACCTCCTGTACTCCACGAGAAGAAAAAATACGAGGTGAAACATCTAAGTGCAATTCCCTCTAACTAAACCAAAAGGATAACCTTGCTGACTTGATAAGTCTCCATTTTTTTTTAACATTATTCATCCCTCAAAGCGAAGTTGTTATGCTGTTTTGCACCGCAGAGGGCTGCAAAAATGGCACCAGTGGTGGGAGAAATGGGGGTTAGGTGTCTTCCCCAAGGACACCTAGGCATGAGCTCAGTTTCTCCCGATCCACTGAGCTGTTGCCTCCGCCCAATTCAGGTCAAGTCAAATTTCCAATGCTTGCAAAGAATTTGTTAAGAACAAACCTTCCATCCAAACTTGTCTCAGAGTGAAAAAAAAAAAGATTTTTTTTCCCTTTGGAATGGTTCAGTTAAAATATTGTTAAAAAATAAAGTCTAATCAGGTCCTGAGAATGTACACTTAATAAAATGGAGTGTTTGTATTCATAAAAATATTAATGTAGACCACATCTGTGTGTGTGCATGTGGGTGGGTGTGAATCAATATACACACTTCCCCATCACCTCTGATGTAGATGATTACCTGCTGATTTATCTTATCACAAAGGCAGTTCCTTTTTAAGTTTTCTCATTTTATATACACAACTATTCCAGTCACACACATACAAACACACACAATCTCCCTCATCTTGTGTTAATAAATGGTGGCAGCCGTTATCAAACTCCCCTGCTCGTTTTTCCTCCTTAACAAGGTTCAATCATCTAATGAGACACTTTGAAGTGAAAACAGACTTCAGTAATAAGAAAACACCGGGGGAATAATAAAGACGTAAAAAGAAATGAAGATTGTGAAACAAAAGGAGAAATATAATCAAGGTAAAAAAAATGTGGCAAAACGGACCAGATAAGCGAGAAAAAAAAAATCAAACCTAAAGTAAATTTTTTGTGTTCTGGAGGAGATTTTTCTGTTTCTCTCTGGCCAGTGGTCCCACAAAACAAATGTAATAAAAAAGATAGAGGCAAATATTGTACAAGAGTTGTGGAGATGAGTGCAGGGAGCAAGGGAAGGTTTGTTTTAATTGTTTTCTATCCTGTGATTCCCCCTGGGACAGCAAGAGTTAGATTTGTGATGGGAAAGAAGAAATGAAAGATATACGGCAAAGGAAAGAGTAAAAAAGAAGTGGAGAAACAGGAAGGAGGATGCAGTAAAACGATTCCTTTAACAACATGGGGAAAAAACTATTGTGCTTGCAGCAGGACACAAAAATGCTATATGATAAAAAAAAAAAAGCGCATGCCTATATACTAGTACATCGGCCGGGAAGTGGAGGAGGGGTAGAAGGGATCCTTGCCCAGCCGATATGTAAAAGCAGGGGGAGTTTGGACACAAATACAAGTAGATGTTAGCTCAGGTAGATGAGAGGTGGCAGGAGGTTGGCGGTTGGAAACAGGAAGAAGATGAATCCAGGGTGGCAGATCTGAAGAGGCAAATAGCTGCCTTTCACCTTGCATTCATATCAGCCAAGACTCAGTGATAGAAAAGCAGTTCTGTGTTCATTCTATAGGTTCACCCCTCTACCAGTTAGAGATGGCAGAGTTTAAACCTTAAGGATTTCAGAAACATTTATATCCAAAGAAAAGTCACGTAGACACAACTGAATGAGTTTCGCTGATGTTTAATCTTTTTTGAGTGAAAATTGTGTGCAGTTTGAAGCTTTGGTCAAAACATTTAATCATTTCAAATGCAAAGTGTATCTCATTAATTTTTCTTTTAATCATTATCGTTAAGGCAGAGTTTGGAAAAGGATAGGGCGACCTTCTGTGCTTTTCATTGTTATGTGCAGCGAAGAACATTGAAATGCAAGCACGGACGCAGAATGGCAAGTAAGTGAACAGGTTTATTAATTCTTAAAGAAGGTTGGAAAGAGATGAATCATAGTGATCCATAGCAGAAAGGGGGAGGGGGAGCGGGTGAAAGGCAAATGGACATACCTGTGGACCAACATAGTTATCCAAGGATCAAATAGACAATGGGCTGGATACTGAAAGTTGGATCTGAAAGTGAATTGTTGACCAAGGTGCTCAGGAGGAGAAATGATGTGAAGCTTGCTGCTGGTGGAAAAATCTCCACAGAACAATAGATGATGATACTGCAGTACTAAAAACAAGTACTGTTTTGATGGTCAAACTTTCCTTTATATGGTCATAGAATTTTAGGAAGAACAAAAGATTTTTCAAACATACCACAGATTTTAACATGGCAATCTTATCAGCTACATTCTCCAGCTCACCCAGGACGATCCCGAGGTGTTCCCCAGCTAGCTTTGAGACATGCAGTAGTCTCTCCAGCAGGCCCGTGGTCTCATTCTGGTGTTGAGTGAGGAGACGGGAAGGATGATCTTAGTGGCTGAGATTGGAATCCGTGCCATCAAATCCAAGACCATTGTCCTCACCTGGAAAATGGTGGAATGCCCCTGCAGGTCAGGGACTGGGTCCTGACCTGCAGTATCTCGTGGTCTTGTTCACGAGTGGGGAAAAGATGAAGCTGGAGATCAACAGACGGATTGGTGCGGTGTCTGCAATAAAAAAGCTGAGCCGAAAAGGAAAACTCTCAATTTACCAGGATTTTATGATAGGTAGAAGCAATGCTACTACCCTCAACTATGGTCACCAGCTGTGGGTAGTCACTGAAAGGATGACAGTGCAGATACAAGTGGCGGTAACGACCTTCCTCCGCAGGGTGTAAGTATGTTAAAAAGGAAAAGGAAAACTCTCAAATTAACCAGGACTCTATGGTAGGTAGATGCTATGCTACTACCCTCACCTATGGTCACCAGCTGTGGATAGTCACTGAAAGGATGACATTGCAGATACAAGTGGCGGTAATGACCTTCCTCCGCAGGGTCTAAGTATGTTAATCAGACAGTTTTTCAATAATTCCCAGGGTCTTCGAGGAAGCATCTGGAACATCTAAATTCGGAACCTTCATGTTGGTATAGTTTTATAAATATGTAGTACACAAATTTCTACCAACGCTGAACTACTGGAGAACTACTTGGTTTGGAGAAAAACCAACTCATTGTTAAAAATGAGGATCATATAAAGTGGCTGACAGTAAATTAATCTTCCATATATGAAAGTTTAAGGGACTCCCAAAGGGTTCCCAAAATACCAATGTTCCAAGGTATAAACTGGTGTTTAAAGACCTAAATCCCACCTTACGTCTCACCCAGGTGGATTCTTAGGTGTTCCCTGTCCAGATGTGACACATACTCTCTCCAGTGGGTCTGGGGTCTGCCTTTGGGTGTCCTCCTGGAAACACCTCACCAGCGAGGTGTTCGGGACGCATCCTAACTAGATGACTTGCAGGGGACATTCCACCCTTTTCTGGACGAGGACCACGGTTTCGGATTTATGTATCTTTGTATCTAAAAAAACAAAACAAAAAAATACACATAGTGACTTCCTTTCATTATCATACAATCTTCTCTGAAATCAAAGACTTCATCTTTTTATCCTTGCAGGTATTTTCTGAAAAACTACGAGGGTTTTGTGTGTAATTTCTTGTAGTTTAGGACTTCTTGAAACACAAAGACCAATAATCCCCCAAGTTTAAAACTTTTTTATCTTCTTTCTTTCTCATTTTAAAGCTGAACTTTAATATCTGTGGTTCATCATTATTATGTCTTAGAGACTGGATGCTGAAATGTGATTGGCCATCTTTATGATAAGATGCCCACAAGTGATTTGTTGGCTTTGCAACCAAATGACCTTTAAAAAAAAATAGAAAATGCATACTTCATGAATAAAAAATGACATTTTTGTTAAAAATGCCTGCTGCTTTATTTACTTAAATAATTTTCTGCTGATTATCTTCTTATGCAGGGTGACACAGTGGGTTATGTTTTTTTGTATTTGTGCAGGTTATGAAGTGCTCCGTGTGTAAACAAGACTCTCATTTTATCCCAACCGTTCATCCTTTAAAAAGGTGGAGTTTGCCAACAAGCCTGCGAAAGATTGTGTTGTGCTAATTAAAAGAGCTGGCAACCCATCATGCTTTATTTGCCCCGCTGCTCATTTCCTGCAGGATAGAAACAAGAAGAAGAAAAAAAAAAAACCTAACTTTAGATGTTGCTGTGCTTGTTCTCTTTCTTTTCCATATAACTGAATAAAATGTAATGCTATCAGCAAAAGACCCCACGGTCAGCAGAAACGACTGAAAAAATAAAACAAAACAATATTATGCAGGATGTTATTATTGCTGGCGCACAGAGAGGCTAAAAGTGCTCACGGTCACGAAAAAAGCTAAGCATAATGCAATACAGGAGCCCGTCTTATACTTAACAACCTAAAACTTAAAAGACAAATGTTTCCCCTCAGTCTGGGAGCAGGACTCATTAAAACATATCGCCTGTTTTGTTTTAGCAGCATGACAAATGGGGCTTATTTCAAACCCAATTCTTTCATTCTAAAAGTGCAAGTCATTGCTTTGTAATATCAATAAATTATTCTTCAGCTAGCTTTTGAGAAGTGGCTAAAAACTACGGCTACAAGTCACCAACAACAAGGTTCCTGGTCTCTGCAGGTGCACAATGCCGGCGTGTTGCATTGGGAAGAAATGAGACGTCTCATGAAATGGGGACCAAACTGACAAAGAATTTTCCAACTTGACCATTTTTACCCAAGAGTTTCTTGCATAGTCCTCAAAAAACTACCACCAATTCCATGTTCTAATAGTCCGCACATGCTTGCTGCAGACATGGCCCCAATGAATTTTCTACAATTTACTTTCCAGAGTCTAATTCTTAGGCCAAGAGAAGAAACTTCAGTATTTATTGATTTATATTCATGAGGTTGATATTTACCATCTAATCTACGAGAGAATAAAAAGTGTCAATTTCTTGCTGGAGTTCTTCAAATCTGACTCTGGTGCAGTGATAACGATGACACTTACTCAATTTCAAAGTCGTCTTATCAATATTGCCCAAGGTTGTTCGGTTCTGCGGCGACTAGCAACTAAATCTCATGCTAATTTTCAGAAACAGCCCGAGGCCTAACGGACCATTCCAGCAACATCACACAACTCATGCAAGTGTCTGTCTTGTCTCAAATTTAAAATTCAATTAATTCAATATTGTACAGCGATTAAGGAGCAGATATGTTGGTTAATTAGCAGAAGACGTCAAGATTTAATGACTCCACTGGTTCATGTGGGTTGATTGAAAGTGAACACATCTAATATTTATTGCCTACTCAAACTTGATTTAATGTTTTGTTAAAATATTCTAGAAACATGGTGTGTGATGACTGCCCAGATACTCCTCAGAAAAACAAGAGTCACAACAAATCATTTGAAGAGCAGTTAACTTAGGTTTATTTTCATAATTTCGTTTTCCTTGATTAAAAAGGTAACATTTAACCATTTGGGTAAATATAAATTTATTGGAAAACTACTAATTCTATATTTGTAAAAAAAAAAAAAAAAATTGGCTGAATTTATTCCAAACAAAAGACCAAGTCCCTCTAAGCAAGAACAAGACATAGTCCATTAAACTCTAAATGTAAGGTTTATGTAAAATCCCCCTATTTTAGGACAAAAAAAATAATAGTAATACATTCATTTGTTATGTATGAAGTTACTTTACAAATCTTAAAAAATTGAATTGCCTCAAATGTTTCTAAAGTTTTCCCAACCAAACATGTTCTAGCTGTTAAATAATTAGATTCACAAAAGAGTTTTCAAACACTAAGTGAAACAGAGTTTTTCATTAAAAAAAAAAGTACATCTGATTCCACATACCCCATTTATTTTTTTTTTAAAAAATGAATGTCATGCATGGTGCTGGTGAATAGTGAAGTTAGACCCAAAAGTGCTACCAGTTTTAACCAGTGTATTTAAAGAAGTGCAGAACAATACAGAATTCTGTAAGATGAATGACCGAAGGAGACCTCAGGTGGATGTCAAGCGGACCAGAGGGGTGGAGCTTGACAGGATGGCTGAGGGACCAGAAGGTTGAAGCTAGGCTAAGAAATGATGGACCTGACATAAGAGCTCGGCTGAAAGGCAGGGTGCACCAGGAGCCAGGGGGAACAAGCTCAGCAGTATACGTGTTGGGGAAATGTTTGTAGTTCTTCACATTAGGTGCATCTAGAGGACAACAGCTGTATAAATTGTTTTGAGTAGTAATTGTATTAACCCTAACAGATAGGTGTTATCTTTTTAAGTCCTGGGGGGGTCAGGTACAGTATGTAAACTCAAGAAGGCCATATGTCTGTCAGAACAATGTGATGCCTGTGGTTTTGAGAAGATAAGGTTAGATTTGGGGTGTAGGAGGATTAAGAAGGGTAGGAGGGATTTCAGGTATAAGAATGCATGATTTTACTCTGTATTCAGACTTTCTGCATTTGTGACCGACAGAGGTAGAAACTCTCGCTGCAGCTAAATAAAATTGTCTGATTACTTCTCACCAAGTTTGGTCAATCTATTTCTTCCTCAACATACGGAACAGAGCAGTGAGCTCAAAACAAAGGTAGGGTGCACCAAGAGCCAGGGGGAACGAGCTCAGCGGGATGAGGATCAGACCTTTGGAGAGCAACAGGCAGGCTACATAGAGGCATCACTGCAGACCAGTGAAGCAGTGTGCAGAAAGGGAAGCAGCAGAGGAATGGAGCATGGGAGTGATGCAGAGGAATGATCCAGCCGGAAAGTGAGGGACACCAGGGCTTAAATTGTCCAAAGGAAAACAAGGTACACCTGGGGATTGGGACCAGGTGTGCCAAATTAGAGCAGAGGGCAGAATAGGTGGCAAGGAGTGTTCCAGATTAGAGGTTGACCGTGACAATTAAATACATATATCCACACTGAAGAAATGATCCTCAAACCTCTTTTATGACACAAAGGAGAAAAAAAAACCTCTATATTAACACTTGTTTTTCACCAATGACCACAGACATTATCGCCCCATTATGCGAGGGGGATCAAGAAATTCTGAGGGAACATAAAATGTTACTTCATACATTCAAATTTTCTTACACTTAGAGGTTATCTGTCAAGTTTATAAAGTGAAGCCCTGCTAAGTTACATGTACTTTGTCACTTGAAGGAAAAAGGAATTGCATATTTATTGAAGTAAATCACTGTATTCAGATGTCTGTTGAATAAAAAAAGCTTAATTTACATTTTACCCTGAGGATGTACTTACTACAACTCGGAGGCATCAAACCATCAGGAGCCAAGGCCTGCCTTTATTATCTGAGGGTGATGAAGAGAAAAATAGGATGAGATGAGACATTATTCATAAGAAGCGTGATTTGGTTATTTTATACTCACTTGGGTTTGGGAGGGTTTTCCTGATGAACTGTGATAGTCTATCTGCAAAGCAGTAGGAAACTGAAATTCTACGTCAAGCAACTCCACTTGGAAGTTTTGAATGTGTGTATTTCCATTATTATGTCAAACACACAAACCCACTCAAACTTTGACTCATCCATCCAAAGTGTTCATCGCAGGTGGATTTTTAGATGAGCAGAAACTAGTTGTCTCGTAGCCGTGCCTGGATGTGTTTCAGGCCGAATAAATTGGTTGCATCTATTTGTAAATCCCTGGTGTATATGTGTGTGAGCATGTTTGAGAGGCTGCGTGTTTGTTTTGAGAGCATACCTGTGTCATCTGATTTAAATTCTTTGTGACACTTGTCCTCTTCTGGCTCCTTGCTTTCAGTTCGTGCATTTCCTACAGTCTTTTCTCTGCATTGTAAACAGGTCAGCCCTTGCATTTGAGCATTGCCCATCTTGTTTACATTTGATAATTTTCAAACCAAATTTGGCATTATCATTTCTTCTCCACCATGTAGAAACATGGTTCATCATGAGGTCACATGTACATTTGACTGATTGAACTCCATCAATGACTGGACGATGTGTGTTTCTCATGGGGTTCGATGGCTAAGTGGTACTTATTATGCTCCTCCTTAGAGCTGCTAATTCCCTACTGCACTCAGGTTCATGCACTGCATCACAAGTAACTAGATGTAAACGTAAAGGGTTTTGTGTGGATACCTAAAAAAGCCCATTGGCTTTTTGTTTTGTTTACAGGAATCCATTTATATAAAATATTATTTTTTACAGTAACTGTTCCAAAGTGGAGGAGTTTGAACAATATTCCCATACATTCAAAAATCTAAATACATTTTTATTATATTTGTGCACAATTGTGCATTTTCCAAGTTTTTCCCTCCAGTATCGGCACATTTTCTGCTCATACTTGGTCCTTTTCCTTGCCATGGTGTGCCATGTTCATGTAAATCCATCAAAATAAGAATATAAACAAATACAATGGTTTTGCAAACTTGATGTGCTGTGTACTGTATTTAAGCGATGGTATACTCAGCATAAAAATAATTGTTACAGTTTGTATCAAGTTTTTGAGTGAAAATAAGAAGAGGAAATACTTCAATAAAAGTATTAAAGCACTCATCAATATAATGAAAGAATTTCTAAGGTGTTTTGGTCAAGCTCCGAGACATAGTTTTGCTGTACTTCACAGCAAAACTCACAAGATCCACAACCAGATGAACGAAAATGTGGTTATTCTGAAAATCAATGGCACATTAAAAACATTCAATCCGGGTGAGTAACTTCTATAAAGCACCATACAAATTTCTTTCCAGCGTTACTCAGAATTAATACAGCATGTGTCCACTGCTGCTATGCAATAACACACCTCTACAAACAAGAGTTTCCCAAAAGAATTGAGGTTCATTATCACCATACAGGAAAACCATTTCAACTCATCAAGACAAAGTTAGCTTTTAGCATTCGCAGTGTCACTATGCCCTGTCCAGTGTTTTATAATCTGCAGAAGATTATTCAGTGTGTCTGATTCAATTTTTAATTTCCATTCCTTTTGACACAATTTTTACTTGTTAAAATGTCTGTGTCTTAAAAATTAATAGTAACAAAAAGACTAGGAATAATCCTTGCTGTTTTTTAAAAAAAAGCAAATCCCTGTTTCCCTCTTTTTACAAACTCCAAAAAACATCCATGTTGAGGTGTATGTAAATGGTTGAAAACTCTGGGAACAATTCCCTGGCGGGGCAAATGCTAACATGTCAGGTTTGTTTAGTTTTGTAGAGCAGCTCGTCTTGTTTATTCTCAGACGTTCTGGGTCCTGATGCCTCACGCTGCTTCTGATTGGTGGATTCCCCCCACTGCACCTTGTTCTGATAAAAATTTTATGAGTCCTTATAAAATACTCTGTTTGGATAAAAACAAGAATCAGGATATCTGCATATTTGTATGGAAGTAGGTTGTGTATGTCCGTGTGTATGTCTCGTTCATCTGGTGGTCTTGGGAGTAATTAAGGATACACTTAGGGCTCTTAAGCAGACTTTAACATCATTCATTGCAATTCATCTTTTGAGTTTATTTTCTTATCACTTTTTTCTAGAGCTTCATGATTTATTTGCTTCACCTACCTCACCTTTAACTCTCTGATCTTGGACTTGTTGGAGCCACGTGATTGGTTTTAGTTGCTGTGATATCAGCGGTGAGAAGGATTTATTCGTACATGCAGCAGGTGTGATATGAATTGTGAAAAATGTAATTAAAAACACACCCATTTCCAAGAACCAATTACAAACTAGACATTGTTTCTAATTATTGTTTCTCCGTATTTACACAAAAAAAAATGGTTGCAAGACATTTGACATTTGTCTCTTGGGAGTGGGTGCCGGTTGAACCTCAGACCAGGGCTTCACGCTTACTTTTGGCAAAGGAAGCAGCTAATAAAATGACAATTCAGAAAAAGTTTATTTCCATCAGAATGTCTAGGATATGTTTTTAGTTTAAGTGACAGTACTTTGGGGACGAAAACACATGTATGTCTAATTGTCTAAAACCTGAGCCTATCATGGGCAGCAAGGTGGCACAATGGTTAGAAAAGTGGCCTTACAGATAGAAGGTTGGAGTTCAAGGCCCAGGTGGACCAAGGCTTACAACAGTCATCTTTCTGGGTGGAATTTGCATGTTCTCCCAGTGTCTGTGAGTTTTCTACCACCCTCCAAAAATATGGGTGTTAGGCTAATTGGGCACTATGAAAATTGTTGCTTGTTATGTGCTGCAAACCTGCTGAACCTAATTTATTTGTTTATGCTCTGCAGATTTTTGCCATTGTTTCCTGAACCACAAAAAATTCTTGGACTTATTTTATTGGTTGATTTTTTTTTTTGCAACAAATGCAACATGCAACATATGGTTGCATGTGTGTGGGCCCCTAGCAGACTGGTGACCTCTTTGGGGTCTACCCTGCATTTTGCCTTAAGTCAGTAAGAATAGGCTCCAGCGCCCCTCGTCACGCCATTAAGACTCCACAAAAAAATAAACAAAACTGTATCTATCAAAACCAAGATAAAGAGCTGTCTAAGTGTCTCTTTTTTTGACAATTTTACTTGTATTTCACCTTCACTGCAAACAATCATGCAAGTATCAGATCTGGACAGAAAAAAAGGAAACATTCAGAGTTGGGGAATCATAAAGACATATTTTTAAAAGATTTGTCTATTAGAACTCCTTTGTGTCTTCCAACTTGAGCTATGAATCTTTCGGACAGCGTTCTGCTATGGTACCATCTCCTCGTGATTGATCCTGCCTGCTTCAGGCCAGGAGAGCTGTAGATGTGGACCATGAAGCTATTGCAATTGTGTCCATGTCAAATTCCAATATTTGTTCAATTTTTCTGCTTCCGACATGTCTTCAAGGACAAAATGTTCACTTACTGCTTGATATATGCCACCTCCTGCCACGCACCACCGAGAGGAAATAAAGCTTTCCACGTCACCTGTCAGTGATCATAATGTCGTTTTCAAAGCAATTGAATTCCACTTTTCAGCACTCAGTCATACTCGGTTCTGAAATTGTGTCATGTATTCAGACTTTCTAGTGTCAGAGCTCCCCATAATGTTGAACTACACCTGACAGGCTTCTCATTATGGGGAGCTATAGCTGGATGTTAAAATTAGAAGTTTGAATTGGAGTTTGTGTGTGCAGTCTATGAGGAGAATAGATGTTGTACAACAGTACTTCTCCATCCACATTCACAAATAACTGAGACAAATCTCAGGTCAAAACTTTACTTTTAAATGTATTTCCAATCGGCAACATGATGAAAATGACAACATTAACTATCTCGATAATTTTACCTGCTCCTGAACTTCTTGCTGACAGTTTTCTATCTAAACAAAAAAGCCTTCAGCCAATGTGTGGCTTCATTACTACATTTTGTTTAATGTTCCAAAGTGAGATGAAAAACAGCAGTGGAAAAAAATTACTGAAATGAGAAGTACAGCTCTTTCAAGTATAAGTAGGACAACTAATTCAAACATGAATTTTTTTTACCAAAGAGGCTGCCTTGTTTTCATTAAAGCTGAGCAAGCCTCTAAGAAATGTATTGGCACTGCGGTCTAGAAAAGTATATATAAAAATACATTTATATTTCAAGTATAATTAATTTTCCCTCATATTTACTTTTCTGCCAATGACTCAGAGTCTGCTTGACTTTATTATTTGGGACATGTTTTGAAAACTAACTATCTTCTATCTTATTTTGGAGCCCCTGCTGTCATCGCCTCCTCTAGCCTGCAGGGTTACCCAAAGGTGGTAGTATTTATTCCAAATCAGAAATCTGACAATGAAATGTGAGATGAATCTAATATTTAGTAAGCCATTTGTTTCTTTCTTTATCTATCACAAAATTTGAGGAAAGGTTCCTAAGGTAGTTCAGTTTGGATTCAATGTGTAAGTAAAGAATCAGGCCTTATATTTGCGGGGGATTATGATCATGAGAGCTTTGGACGTTTGCCTCAAAGCGGCTGTAGATTAACAGGAACTAAAAAGTTGGTTTATTGATTCCAGAATACCAAGACAGCATTATCTAGATTTAAGCAGGGAGCTGAAGTTCTTATGTTAACATATGAGTAGAAAAGTCCTGGATAAGCGTACTCACAGAAAACTCATCTTTGTTTGTTGAAGGTTGTAAAGCTTATCCTGCAGAAAAATAGTATGTTCGGCTCCTCTTTTCTGATTGGGTCTTTACTGGTATTTAACATTTGTTTTGCCTTCTGTACCACTCATTCTCAATGGAGTTCAAATGGAACCTATCCTGGCTGATTAAAGGCGAGAGGAACAATACGCCCGAACAGGTCACCAGTCTGACGCAGAGCCACACACAGACAAATCCCTGGGGGGGAGGGGGGGGAATTTCATAGAAGCCAATTAATCTAACATGCATGTTTTTGGAGTTTGGGACAAATCCCAAGTACCCGGAGGAAACCCACGCATAACCGGCGAGACCATGCAAACTTTTACACAGAAACCACAACCTTCTTACTGTGAGGCCGTCCTATTTATTTGCATAGAAGTATAAGTGGTAAAACATTTACTTTGAGGCTTGACAAAGGGTTTTTTTTTTTTTTTTGTGGAAAAAAAAAACATTTTCCATGAGGAGCTTGAAATTCTGTTTTTGTAAATGCATTTTACACAAACAATTCTGGCTTTATGGAGTTTGGTTTCTCTCAAAATTTACACAAAATTCATTGCGTTTCACAGCTTGAGAAGAACGACAAACCATATGACACCAACATGACAGTTGGGAGAAATGCCAACAGGGATGCTTATTGTACTTGGAAAGGGGATTAGTTTCCTTTGTTTAACATGCTTGAGTTTTTTTCACTATCACTGTCATTCTGTAGATTTCTGTTCTCTCATATTTACACATGGTCGGACACAGGTATACCCGTTCATTGACATATTCAATGTTGTTATAACGATTGAACATTGCAGACATTTGCTATTTTAAATATGTGGTGCATCATCTTAGGGACTTTTATAAAGTCAACCAACTCTGGACAACTTTTACAATCCTGTAATTTACATTTTGTTGTACTTATTGAAAAATGTTTTCTGCTTCTAGCAGAAAACATTTGACTGATTTTTTGTCAAATGTTTGCTGCAAAAAATCATCAGACTGATTTTTTGTAGTTTCTAGAACTTATTGAATCATGGTCATCTGTCGATATATGAATACGCTGTGGTGGAGAATGTTCTAGTCCTACAAACTACAATTAGGAAATTATCTTATGGTAACAAATTGCCAGATGTTTAGTTTCCTTCTCTGCAACTGAAAACAACAGTTGGTTTATGCTTTTCCTAATGATGATATCAGCATTTTGAAATTTTTTTCAAGTCACTGAGCAGAAATTCTTACCATATTCCCAATAACTCTCACAAAACCAAAAGTTCATCATCGCAAGAGGAGCAACGTTAAGAAACAGCAACACAATATTATGCAGATTGCTTCATTAGCATTTGGGCAAAGAACAAGAAGACATGACTTATTTAAGAAGTGAAGCTAATTCTTTAAATTTATAATAGCTTCATTTCTATGAAAGAAATTAGAGCAAATAACATATAAGAAAAACCTTCGAACTGGAATTCTGTTAATCACTGCTCACTGAAATTGCATAAAATATTAAACCTTTATTTAAGACAATATTAAATAAAACAAAGTCAATTATTGATGAATGTTGCTGCTTTTGGTTCAGAAAACTATTCTAAAAAGCTAGAGAAACGACTGAAGGATGAAAACCGCAACTGGATGGTGGAAATGCAACAATGCATTTTTCTGAGTGTATGTGTTTCTGCTATGAGTGCATGAGTCTTTGTTTGCCTGTATGCTGATGTCAATTTCTCCCCCCTTTTTACTCCCTTCCTGGAGTTCTAAAAATAGCATCACCCAAATCATATTATCTACAGAAACAAGCCTCCGTGGCTCCTCTGCTTCATTGATTTAACACCTTCAATTGCTTGACAGATGGGCTGAGGGTGGGTCATTTTTCACTCCACATCTGGTATGTTTGCGTTCACATGCATGTGTCTGTGTGTTTACCACTGTCAGATACCACTATGTAAGCTGATTTATCACTATATGACATAAATTGCGTTGGTGTGAAATAGTGTTTTCATTTCCACAGTCGCATGAAAATAAAATCGGATTGAACTTCAAACTAAAAAAGCAAACTGAAACAGTTATTTTTCATCCAACAAGAAAACGGTTGTATTCCTCATAGTGTGATTGTCATGGGAATACGGCCAGAATGGAGGCATGCTTTGGAATAAGTAGGCAAATTTGGAAAAGTCACGACCCCTAAAACTAAGACTGACTTTAGGGACCAATAGTGTGTGACAAATAGAAAGCAATGTCGCTTTTAAGACACACATGAATGTGTAATTAGCCCCAGCCATATTAAACCAGAAATGGTTTTGGGATTAGACTGCCAACTGGCTACAAAATGAGCTGCTGAATCTGGGCTGGTTCATTGTCCTCTAAACATTGCCAATCCTAATCAAAACAACACAGAACTGCTAGACTCCAAACTACTCAGTTGTTGTAAAGACCACTATTTTTTTAGGGAAAGCACATTGTTCATGGTGCAGTGTGTCACCACGCTATTCCGATAATGGCTCTTTAAAAGACCAAATCTTCATGCACACACCCACCTTGCTGATTAAAATTCTTGTCGTGTTGCTCTGATAGTCTGACCTGCTTTGGAAAGTGTGACTTAACTGAGTAACTACTGAAATCCCACTGTGAAAGTAAATGTCTTAAACCGTAAATAATCAGATAGAAAACTGATCAACTACACATCAGCAAACTTTGCTCTGGCTCAATGCTTTAATTTCATGAGAACAATAGTCATCCATTTCTAATCGCTGTACCATTCCTTGTTTCATTATTTATTTTATTCCATACTTCAGAAGTTCCTAATATGTCCTACTTCACTGTATGGATGGTGACGTAGAAATGTTGGAAACTATGATAGACTGAACGCACCACTGATTGGAAAAGTGATCACCTCTACCACTTCCAGGCAAAATAGTTAGATGTGTGTACTCTAAGACGACCCTAAAAACACCAAGAACAAGGTGTTATCAAAGATTCTTAAATGGCCACGAAGATTTATAGGTTGATGAGGAAAACGTCATTACTGTTGGAGAAACAAAGATTTATACAGGGGTGTCAAAACCCAGGTCCTGTAGGGGCGGCGCCCTGAAGGTTTTCCATGTGTTCTTGATCTACACACCTGATCCAGTTTATTGAGTCAATGTGCCAAATTTTATTGGCTGTTGATTTCACGTTATGCGCATCAGCTGTATTAAACCAGGAACACATGGAAAACCTTCAGGACACCAGACCTCCAGGATTTGAGTTCAATACCCCGGGATTAATAGGTCTGACTCCAGCTTTCTCTGTGGCTAACTGTAGTTTTAAACTGTTTCCACTGCAGTTTAAAGGACAACTCACCCTAACTGTAATTCAGCTAATTCAAAGGTAATTGAAATGAGATGAGTTTAACCGTAGCTCCATGGTAATAGAAGGCTGATCGAGTATGGTTGCAAAAAAAAATCTTTATGTAATTGTGTTGCTTTTGACAACAAGTTCTTGTAAACTATTTTATCAAAGCATACCAGTGAGGGTGTATCCTTGGGCAGCTGTTTGTGAATTATCCAAAATGTTGTAATATTGCTCAATTATTCTTTTTGGTAGTGAACATGGTATTATTTTTTAGAGAATTTACAGTTTGGCCAGCTTATAAAATCTTTGATCTTTAGTGACTCAAATCAGGCTTACCAAGAGTGAAGCAATGTTGTACTCCACAGACATGCATCGAAGAAATATACTTTATTCATCCCTCAATGGGAAAATTTGTGTGCTGCATTACACCGTAACTGGCTGCCACGATAGCGCTAAGGGTTGGAGAAATAGGGGGTTAGGTGTCTTCCCCAAGGACACCTAGACATGAGGTCAGTGGGATTCTATCCCACGATCTGCCGGTCCATGGGTGAACGATCTACCATTGAGCTATCACCTCTGTTATCTGGATAAGTAAAAAGATTTTGAAATTGCATTACTGAAAAATGGTGGTGTCACAGCCTCTTAGCTTGGCTCATGGTCAGCTAGGTTAGGAAATGACAGAACCAGGGTGGGAAAAGTGAAACAGAGTATTTGACTATTACAGTGATGTGTTGGAAGTCATGCTACCATGAACAGACAGGTTTGACATCTGTGTACCCACCCACCTGCTCTGCCCATCCCCAGTGTTGGGTGCCATCCAGGGCAATGTGTGAGTCTTGGCCAGCTGGCACCCACATGTCGCTCGGAGCACATTTTACATGCAGATGGACTCCTCCTACTACTGCCAATGGCCAGAGAAATGCTCAATGATCAATTAATCACAAATATGAAGCTCTGGCTGGCACCCTACGGGATGACAAATGGACTTGGAATGACTGAAAACCACTTTGGCTTGATTTGGAGCAAAGCAAATGAAAGAAAATAGCAACAAGATGTGGGAACATGAGATAAAAAACAGATATCTGGGTTAAAATTGGCGGGAACTTGTTTTGTTTCTTTTCAAACCACAATATAAGTTTGGAAAAAAACAATCATACTATTAGAGGGTGAAATTATGATCAGCTGCCAGGCATCTGTCTGAATTTTGCTATTAAAAGTTGATTCATGACCCTTTTTGCTTAAAATATAAATCTGTGCATGTTGCCTTTTTGTGTACCTTTTTAAAAAAATTACAAAAAATTTTGGCCACATTTCACTTTGTTTTTTTTTTTGTTTGTTTGTTTTTTGTCTTTGCAGGGTTTTTTATTTTCTTTCCTTTCGCACCTTTTTCTGTGGTCCCTGGGACGGCTTGGGCCCAGCGGGTATTGAATCACGATCTCCTGGTCAAAAGATGGTATCTACACCACTAGGCCAAGGTCCCCTGGGACCAGCCATATTTCACTTTGAATCTTTGTTATTATGATTTCTTTATTTTTATATACTTTTAGCTTGGGGCTAAGTCACGTTCTAGCAATGTGTTGAATTATTTCAGTTCATTGTCTTTTCTACTCTCCCTGCACACCTAGATAAAAACATACCTGCCATGAGGTAATTCACTGTGCCAACAAACAGTTTAACTGCACACCACGCTGTATTTCATTTTGCAGAATTATGCACCGTCTCCCACTTGTATTCCAATTAAACATTTTGTGAAGGGATGAACCATTGTTCAGCTTCTCCCGCCAGGGTTCAAAGTTCTTTTTGAGCTGAGTCTTCCAGCTCCCTGCCGGGTATGCATCTCATATGTTTCTGAGCAGAGAAAATTCAGTCTCCACAAAGAACCATTTCCACAAAGAACTATTTGAAGTAAAAAAGAATAAGAATAAAAGTATAATGATTAATATAGTAAGTAAGATTATCATTCACATTGTGTTAGGTCAATAAAAATGTTGGTAGTTGGCTTTAAGTTTATAAAGTTGAAGCCAAAGGTTTGTTTTCAGTATTCATCTTGGTGGTGTGTGTATTCAAACAGGACATCTAGTCAATAAGTGTAAAGTAACACGCGGTCATGCTTGTTTTACGTTTCTTACTTTTCTAGTGATTGTATCACTGTATATGTTCACATGATTCAAGAGATACTCAAACGTCACTCTGGACCAAACCCGTCCAGCAACATTTAAAAACAGATGGTAGACGTTTAATCTAATCTTCTCAGATTCATTTTAAAAGGAAATAAGATGAGGGTTTTGCTATTTATTATTTTTGACAAGTCGAAATAAAAAAATGGACATTGTACTTAAGTTCTAACTGATTAAAGAATTTATGTTTGTATTTTTTGATACTGATGATCTAATTATTCTTAAGGATAAAAAAAGAGAAGATGTTTTTTTGTGCTTTAATTAGTTGTGTGATTACAACTGAAATTCAGAAGACATGAGGAGAAAAGAAGAGAAAAGATTTGAGGAGAAAAGACCTTGGTGTGAATCAATCTAAGCATCATTAAAATATAAAACACCCTAGTTACAATGTCTCGGTTTTATTTTATTTAGTCCAGGCTAGTTAAACTAAAAACTTTAAAACCTGTGGTACAGCAGATGTTAAAAACTAAAACGGGACCATTCTATTGTAAATTGAGTGAATCCTTACATTGTCCTTTTTAATCTCTGTGAATGTCTCATGAAATGCATATGTGGAACATTAGAGACAGTCCTTTAATCTGTTTACAGATGCTGGTAAATACATCAGCGGCATCATGGAAAGAGCTGTCAGAGATGTCAATCTAGCTAACCTCATTGGATTTATTAAAGCTGATGAAGTCATTTACACATGCATCTGACAAAGAGCCAACCCAAAGGAACAGAGGTTCATAACAATTGACATTTTGTAGACACCGTTTCACGAGAGGCCAAAAACTAAGATGAATGGAGAGAAAAGTCATTTTATCCAATCTATAAATGTGATGAGCAAATTGACTGTTCAGAAAATAAAATGGAATTAATACAACAAGCAAGAGGGGGAGGCGTTGGCTCGGTGGTAGAATTTCCGTCCTTGGTCCTAGAGAAGCCAATTTGATTCCTACTGGACCCATGTCGAGGTGTCCCTGGAGCAGACACCTAACCTAGTTACCTCCACCGTCATGGCCACAAGCTGCGGTGCAATGCAGCGACGTAACATCCCAATGAGAGATGAATATGAGAAACTGACTTGCTGTGGCGACCCCTAAAGGGAAAAGCCGAAAGAAGTAGAATAATAATAATAAAAAAAAATCTGGTCAAAATGTCCCCCGAGGGCCTCGCTGGTGAGGTGTTTCGGGCACGTCCCACTGGGAGGAGACATAGAGGCAGACCCCGGACCCGCTGGAGAGACTATGTTTCACAGCTGGCCGGCGAATTACTCAGGATCCTTCCGGGTGAGCTGGAGGATGCAGCCGGGAAGAAAGAAGCCTGGGCTTCCCAGCTGGGGCTGTTGCCCCTTCTACCCGGCCCTGGATGAGTGGAAGATGACGGAACGGAACAACAATGCATTGTTATAGGAATTATTTCTCTTAAAAGAAGCAAAAAGAGTTTTTGAAACTGTATTTTCTTTTGTTAACTTGATTAAAAAAAGACCCCAATAATGAAAATCTTTTAAAAACTAATTCTTCCAAAACCATTAACATTATTTGTTCACTGTTCCACCTCCAATCAGTTTTTCAGTATTTTTTTCCGCTTCGAACCCCTCCGTCCTACAGTATGTGATAAGGACACAATTCCTCTATTCTGGAAGATGTTGCTAAAATTGTGCTGAATCTAATCTCCGTGCCTGGACTTTATTTGTTTACATGTAAACATGCAGGTAGTAGCAGCAAGGTGTCAAATCATGTTGTGATTCAAGAATCTAAAATTGTGGTTTTAGATTTGCCAGAGGCAACCTGGCTCCTAATTGGCCACCTGGGAAATCCGACCACCATCTTTTGGCTTGCTTTCAGACTGTTAGTCATGCATGCTCATTTCAACATGGAGAGATGTTTTAACAGCATCCTATCGAAAGGGCTTTCAGAGGAAATGTGATGGCAAAACATTTAGGTTTCTGGGTCTCAGTCATGCTCTATAATTGCATCACTGCTTCCACCTCCTTTTTTTTTTTGGAAACACAAATACATTTGAAAGTTGACCTTGTTTTGGGTGTGTAATTTGTAACAGCTCACCCTTTCTGACAGGTTGTTGAGTTACACTTCAGAGACAGATTCACACATGCTCCCTGTACTAACCCCCACACACCAAATCTTATTCTGAAGCAGCTGCTGGCTTTGCATCTTATTTTTCTGAGATATTGATTTGTTGGCTGGCGCGATGCCTGTCTCCTCCCTCGTCATTATGCCCACTCTGCCTAGAAGAGGGTGGAAAACAGCCAGCAAAATGAACAGGTTCACTATGATGACCAAACTCAATCTTTCCTCCTTTTCTGTTGCTCTTATTTATTCTCAACAAGTCACAAGTAGTTTGGGAATAGTTAAATATCTGTAAAACAAATTGATTTTTATTCCCAAACAAGGTGTTTTTTTTTTTAACCAGAATTAGCATTAGAGGTGACCTCAGCTTGTACGCCCAACAGCTCCTGTTACTGTAGGGAAAAATGTCCCTTTTGGTAATTCAAGCTTGTTTGTTTAACATTAGGTTAAAAAAAATACTGCATATTTCAAAAGTTGTTTGCCAAAAGATAGTCAGACTATTAATATAGGTGAATATGTTTATTTAATTATCAATTTTTTTTTTATTATCTTTTGTTTAGTCACAAAACATATAAGGTATATTCTTTGAAATGAAACTTCATTCCTGGTCTTAGCTTTATTTCAGGGGCTGTTTTCATACCCAGCGGCAACCAAGGACCACCCTACCTGAGGCATAAATTCACTTCGGTCCCAACCTGGTAATGTGGTGGGGAAAATAAACCATCAAAAAAAAAAAAAAAAAAACATTTACCAGAAGCCCAGAAGAAAGCATGCCCTCAACAGCCTCATCAACAGTTGCTGCTTTGTCGCAAATGAGCTCAAAAATAGATTTTTGCCATTACAAATACATTTTTTTGCTCAAAAACAAACAGAAAAATATCCATCGTGATGCCCAAAGATACATTTCACAAGATTGTAACACAGAAAGAAAAGGCCCTATAAACTGGAGGGTTTTATTTTTCCTTTTTTGTCACTCACACATATTGGTAAAGGTGCAACAGTAAAACAGTTGTCCCCGTACCAGGTTCGTGTGACACCCTCACCAATAGAGCTGAGCTCCACAGCAACAACATGCCTCCCAAATTCGACTCCCACGAGATAAAAAATTGTGTACATGAGGTGCACCGGAGGAGCAGGGTGAGCCACCTCACCGCTGGCTCCTAAGTTCGGATCCCTGGGTCTATCCCGATTGGGTCCGAAGAAAGTTGGTGATGACATTGCCAATCGATAGAAGTTGTTCCGTTAGCGACAGCTCTGATAATGACTGATAATAAAAGAGCCTCTATGCAAAAGGGAGAAGGTCCAGAACATCGAACACAGCGGCAGCGTGACATTTGATAAGATTGTAGGCATGGCCTCGGTCATAAAGTCCTGCTCCCTGGCCAGAGATCTGTCCGGAACCATCAAGGAGATCCTGTTAGCGGCAGTGGTGGAACATAACGAAGTAAATGTACTTCGTTACTGTACTTAAGTAAAAAAATAGTGTATCTGTACTTTACTTAAGTAAAATTTAAGACCGGTACTTTTACTTCTACTTCACTACATTTTTAAAGCAAATATATGTACTTTTACTTCGCTACTTTTTAAAAGTGTGTTTTACATTTTTCGTTACATTTTTGTTCAGGAATTTGAAAAATACACAGGTTTTTTAGCGCATCTTGAAGCCGCATCGGCAAAATCAAATGAAGCAGTTGATCGGGAGAAGAAGTAATGAATCGAGAAACATTTTCCGCATTCATTCAGCGCCAAAAACCTAACATCAAATATAGTACAAATTAAAAAGAGTCAGAAGATCGTTGTTCGTTGTGTTCACTTCTAAATAAAAAGTTGAGCCATCATTACACAGAGCAGGGGCGGATCTAGAATTTTCCAAAAGGGGGTGGGCTTTCACAAAGCCAATATATAGTGACTGGGGGCCTCCCCCCCAAAACATTTTAAAAAATAAGTGTCATTTTCCTCCATTTTGGCGGCCCATTCACTGGCCCTTCTAGTGGATAGCTTGACTTGTCCCCTTTCCTTTTTATTTAAGTGTTTATTTTTTTCGTGGACCAAAAGAGCCCCCTGCAGAGTATTTATCCTGGTTACCATGGTGACACCCTATAGCACAACAAATAACATTTGAATTATGGTCGAATACTTTTACTTTTTACTTAAAAAGTACAATTTACACCAACTACTTTTGTACTTTTACTTAAGTAGATTTTTTTATTGGTACTTTTACTTAAGTAATTTTTTTGCCTAATTATCTGTACTTTTACTTAAGTACAAAAAGTGAGTACTTCATCCACCACTGGTTAGCGGGATACTAGAATACAAGAACAGCTGGACGAGCTGTTTTCAACAAATTTTATTAAGTATCTCCTGCTAATCTCTAAATGTTTGGGCAAAGTTGTGCTAAGTAGCTGGCTTAGTAATATTGACTTTTTATACCCCTTTTATATTTGTTTCAATGACCTATTTCACATTGGTTACGAATGCAAAGACCCCTGAATGAATACCAGACTTCTCAATTAGATTATTTACATAAATATCTCAATAATAAAACATGTATTTGCAGACTTGTAAAAGCCAGCAAACAGTTTTGTTTTCATATGGTTTTGTTGTTCTGTTCGTTCAAGGTCAAAACAGTCTTTGTCTCGGTTTGTAAGGACGCAATAAGAATTTAATTACTTTTGTTTTTCACCGCTGTTAGTGCTGTTTTGTTATGATGTGTGTCTAACAAGGCCAATTAGAAGAGGGAAACAAACACTGATGTAGTGTTATTTCCATTTAACAGCAACCTTACTCACAGAAGTGGAATAGATTCACTGAGATAAAACAAAACACCTATTTTTCTGAATTAATGAGGTAACTTTCTCATGAAAAAGAAAACTTTTTTTTAATGTGAGGAATTAATAAGATCGTTGTCTTTCAGGAGATAAAGTGTTTTCAGTCTTTATTTCTGAACAAGAGACGACACTCTTTAAAAACCCGAGATATCCCTTTCTCTGATACCTGTATTTTTTAAACACTCAAACTACCAAAGCCGTCAGTTTGATAATCCTTGGTTGTTGACATCTAATTACTGTAGTTACGTTGATCTTTGACTTTTGACTTTTTTCTACATTTTTTTGTATATTGTTTTTATGTTGTAATTAAACTGAAATAAAACACTAAAAACAAGTCATTCTTCCTCTAACTCCCACATCCGTCATTTTGATGCCTGTATTAAATACATTGTAACTTTTCCCAATTTTTCCAATTTTCAAGCAAAGCCAGAGCCTGTGCTTTAATGTAATCACACCAAGGTTGGAATGGATGTGCTGGATCAAATGCAGAGGAAGTATTCAGTCAAAGCAGCAACACAAAAGTGGCCAGTTGCTGTGTGTTATAACTTGCTGGAGAGCGGTCAATTCCTGAATTTTATCCAGATGCAACTTCATCGCATGAAAAGGGTGGAATGTCCCCTACAGGTCAGGGACAGGGTTCTGCCCAGAGTGGAGGAGTCTAAGTATCTTGGGGTCTTGTTCAGAGTGGGGGAAGAATGGAGCAGGGTATTGACAGAGTGATCGGTGCAACGTCAGCAATAACTAGGATGTTACATCTATCCGTCGTGGTAAAGAAAGAACTGAGCCGAAAAGCAAAGCTCTCAATTTACAAGTTGATCTACGTTCCTACCATCACCTATGGTCACCAGCTGTGGGTGGTGACTGAAAGAACAAGATTGCAGATACAAGCGGCCAAAATGAGCTTCCTCCACAGGGTGGCTGGACTCTCATTCAGTGATCGGGTGAGGAATTCTGCCATCTGGGAGGAGCTCGGTGTCGAGCCGCTCAATAACAAAGTTGGACAGAGGTATAAGAATTGTTAGATAACAGTCAGTGTTAAAGTCAGATGGGTTTAAGCTGGGACTTGGGATTTCCACCAATTTTCCAGTTTTCACACCAATAAAAAAGCTTTCAAAATGTCACAATCACTCAAGGTCATTTAATATGGAGAGATGAGCATACATACATTCCACAGTGATTTTTTTAGTCATGCACTCAATTGTTCATAACTGCTTGTATAAACACAGAATATCTGACTCACTGAAAAAGAAAAAAAAAAAAAAAGCAGAGTTGTTTACATGCACATGTAAAGTAGTTTGGCTCTGTAGTTACGGAAGGAAGGAAATAAACAGACCCAACAGTCCAGGAAACTTCTTTAAGGAGAATATTTTATTTCAGTAGTCTTTGAAGTCATGAAGGTTTCTAACATTTTAACAACCCTGAATATTTTGAAACGTATAGCAAAGCCAACAAATCTCTGTACATTGGTTCTTCTATGTCAACCAGGTGAGTTGGAACTCTAAAATGTGGAACACGTGGATGATTGTTGGACCCCCACTGTGAACTAGATTTGTACACACTTTATGTAACTTTCTCTTTCTGTTGTAAACTTTTCCAATTCACAATCTATATTCACAAGTAAAATGACTCTCCTTTCATTTCCTCAGAATCTTCGTTCCAATTGTACGATTTTACACAATAATTAGAAACTACACTATCAAACGAAGCATGTATATGCCACTTCTCCATTAGTAATAAATAAACAATGCCAAGGAACAAACTGCATTAGAAAAAATAATTGATGGTGTCCATGATTTCCTCAATGGGGCAGACGGTGGTTCAGTGGTTCGAGTGGTCACCCGCAGACCGGAAAATAACCGGAAGTTTGCGGGTTCGATTCCCACTGAGTTCACGTCTAGGGTTCTTGGAGAAGACACCGAAGCCCCGTTTCTCCAACCATTGGCACCCTCGTAGGTGGCAGCCTGCTGTGGTGTAGTGCAGCACACAAATTTCCCGGTCAGGGATTAATAAAGAATTAAAATAAAAATATATTAAGTGTTGCATATTGTCCTTGTCTCATAAATGTTATATTTGTAGGTGAACCATTTGAAGCAAAAGACTCTGCGGAAAAAAGACATATATTCTTAATATGATGACAGGAACAAAATTGGTTCCCAGTGTTTGTGAAAACAAAATAAAAAAAAAAGATGAGGCACTTGATGGAAAACTGAATTTAAACATGTACTGTTGCATCTGTTTTGAGAGCTAATTTGTGAAACACATCTGAAGTTCATATGAAAGAAGAAAACTCGTGTTCCTGGCATCTGTTGTGTAGGAAGGTTTAGTGCAGCCTCAACACCCTTTCACAGCTTTGCAATAAACTAAGCAGTTACACTATACTCAAAATTTCCACAGGCAAAACACTGACAATTAAGATTGTATGTTTGTGTTTTTTTGTTAGTCTCACATTAGCTTCCGTCATTTTATTCACATACTGTTTTACATAATATAAAATAAAGAAATAGAGACAAAAAAGGCAACGGTCAGCTTTCGTTCTTTTTGTTGTAGTATCTCTTCTGAAAGGCTCCGAGGTAATCCCAAAGAATTCAGAACAAATCACTTTAGATTTAGAAGTTTATTCTGTTGCTTCTCTTTCTGGGTTCTGTGAAATTGAACTTTCATTTCCATATTATTGTTGCCCTATAGTCAGTCACCTTCTTAACCATCTATTCCTTTCGGGATTGTGGCTGATTCAAGGTGAGGGGGAGAGTAAACCCCAAACAGATCGCAAGTCTGTCCCTGGGCCACACTTATACAACCATACACACACACACACACACACACACACATACACACACACACATTCCTACTTGCAATTTGGCACCGGCCAATCAAGCTAGCATGCATGTTTTTGAAGGACAGGAGGAAACTGGAGCACCCGGACAATACCACACAGACACAGGGAGAACATGCAAACTCCATCCAGAAAGGCTGGTGTTCCAATCCTCATCCCCACCTGAGACTTGAACCTATGACCTTCTTGCTATGAGGCCACTATGCTACCCACTGCGCCATCGTGCCACCTGAAGCTCTATTTTTTTTTTTTTTTTTTTTTTAAACAAGATCAATTGTACTTGTAAGCACTGCTTGTATATTTCCCAGCATGAGGATTTTCAGAATTCAGGTTTGTCCCTCTCTGTTTGAAAACAAACAGTGATTTATAAAATTTTATAAATCACAAAAAACCCTTGAAAAACACTGTGATAAACAATTTTAAACTACATTAATACTACGGGTTATATCATACCTTCAAAAAATATTGAGAATAATTTTAATGGTGCATGGCCCTTCGTTCAATCTTCAATTTTTTTGTGTTTTAATGGAATGAAATTTACTCCTACTTAAAACTATGGCATAACCCTTCCTCCTATTTATTTAAAATGGCTATCATTGTGCTTTCCAAACCTGGCATGCTCAAAAGCTGAACACATCCAAAGAAGAAATGTATTCTTTAAAAAGAAGATAATTGGAAATAAGAATTGAACAACAGATTTCTTTAGCCATGTGCAAGCCACAGCATGATGTGACTGAGTGTCAGTAGGGAATCAGACCAAAGGTCGTTTGTCCAACTGTGGGTGTCTCTCTATGACAGGAAGCAGACATCTCCCACAAAGGAGACCTGCTGCTTCTAAACTCAGACCTTTGGTGGTCTGCTCACAGTGAAGCATCAATGGAGATGTCCTTATAGCTGCGCTTGTCTCAGACCATGCACACATCACAAAGCTGCACAGCATGGCTACACGCATCAAAATTCCCTGGAAGACAATAATCTCCCACAATACATCAAGAAATAAAGCTATATTAATAATGAAAGTTTTGCTTTTTAATAATATACGAATTTATATTAACATCATTTTTTTTCTGTAAACAGCAAACATCAAAAACGTGTATTGACCCCACCTGCTTTCCTAAACAATTATAATGATGTTCATCCTCCTTTGGAACACACCTGAATGTGTGGGGGTATCTTCATTCCCAGAAGACTGGTCTTCTGGGAATGACCAGTCAGTTGAGAGGTTTGGAAAAAAAAGAAAGGTTACCTCTTTAAGTTGGCAAGGTTAGCAGCACAGCCAAACAAGAATCCTCTCCCTTGCAGAGGAAAGTAAAACAGAAAATTAATGCAGATGTTCCGTCATCTTCCGCTTGTTCCGGGGTCGGGTCGCGGGGGCAACAGCCTCAAACGGGCAACCCAGGCCTCTCTCGGCTGCATCGTCCAGCTCCCTGGCCAGCTGTGAGACATAGTCTCTCCAGCGAGTCCGGGGTCTGCCCCTTAGTCTCCTCCCGGTGGGACGTGCCCAAAACACCTTGCCCGCGAGGCGCTCGGGGGGCATCCTGACCAGATGCCCGAACCACCCTATCTGGCTCCCCTCGACCCGCAGGAGGGGCGGCTCGACACTGAGCTCCTCCCGGATGGCAGAGCTCCTCACCCGATCTCTGAGTGAGAGCCCAGCCACCCTGTGGAGGAAGCTCATTTTGGCTGCTTGTACCCGCAATCTCATTTTTTCGGTCACCACCCACAGCTGGTGCAGATGTGGCTTTTTTATTAATATTATATATATATATTTTTGGTTGAGAATCTGTGAAAAACAGAGGTACTGTCCTTCAGGTTGGGCTTCATAACCAGGCAGAGAGGAATGTGACCCACTCACAGGTGAGTCTGTAGCGAACGAGCCGCAGCATGAAGGATTTTTTTTTTTTGTTAAGAGATTTTGACAGTTTAGGTGTGACCTGGCAGCCTGGAAAAAATAAGTTTGTTTATCCCAGAGTCACGGTGATTTCCCAACCCACAGATACAAATACTTTGTTCATTCCCAATAGGAACATTTGTGTGTCTGGTAGCACTCCGAAGTCCAAGAGAGAGCTCCAAAACAGCTTCAGAACAGCTGCTAGATGGATGAATGCTTGTCCACAAAGTGGTGTCCAACACCTCTACACCAATTCAAAGTTACAACAGACTATATTTATTTGGAGAAGAAAAAAATACTATGGAGGTCTCATTATTATAATAAACTGTACACACTCACCTTCCCTCGTGCATCTCTATTGGCCAGGTCAGAGTTTTAAGCTTCAACAATTATGTGCCCTAGTTTGTTGGATGCTTCCTTTAAAAGTGAGGCATTGTCAGGGTTCAGAGAGAGTTTTTAAATGGACCCCCAAAGCTGTGATTAGCGTACATAGTTCATGTGGAGATTTTAAATTAAAAATTTGACTTTGGGAGATGTACAAACGAAGGCTCCCAAAGACGATCCACGTGGGATTCAGGCAAAAGACAAGACTCAGACAAAGGAAGAAAAAGAAAAAAGATACCTTCTTTTCTTTCTGGCTCTGGAAATTATATTGCCATTAATAATGAAAGACTTCAATCAGAAAGTTGATGATGTAGAGTGCTCACAGGAAGACCCTCAGACTTGGAAAGAAATGGAAAGTTACAGAAATATAATTGATCAAAACAAACAAAATGAAGAGAGATAGAAAAGTGTTTGAGGATCACTGTAAGTAGCTGTTTTACATAGAGATTTTTGAGGTGGAACATCATCACCTTGACTGTTTCTATCGAACCCTTAGATGAAGTAAAACTTTCAAACCCATGTATGAACTAGTGAGGGGGGAAAAAAGGCTTCAAGAAGTGAAAATTGAACTAGAAAAAAGACTCATTAAAATTGTGATAACTATGTATCTGGTGAGAAAAATAACAGAGTTTAGTGAATTCTATACAAACACACAGAAAAAAAGAAGATAAAAGAGAATTGGGTGAAGCAGATTAGCAAAGCAAACCAGATGGATTTATGAATCGGAGAAAAAAAACCTGAAAGAAAAAAGAGCCACGAAATAAAGACAGCAAACAATACAATGAAAAGGGAAGATAAAGTAAACCTGAATGGGAAGTTTAGATTAACCTTTTCACTATGGTAGAACAATACTAATGACACACCAACAACACAAATCACCAAGCACGCAAACACATAATCTTCACATTTCAACCTACAGTTTTAGAAAACTTGAAATTTTTTCATTCTGCAATGTTTTAAATTCACTACGATGCGGACGCCATCTGTTTGTTCTTTGGTGTGATGTTTTTTCTTCATTGAAAAGCAAATGAGTTTCTTTCTCCAGCTGTTAATCCATAACGTCTCCCCCATTTCTTAATTTGATTTTAAATTTTGCCCCACAACTTGAAAACACCAGTATTTGTGCGTTTGCATGTTGGTGTGTTTGGAGTGATTTACATTGTACTTGACATCAGTTTTATTGGAAAGTTAAGGCTAATGCTGCAGCCTGCTTCATTACAAGCACGGCTACTTCCCTGCTTCGAATGCATCGGTGTTGGAAAGTGTTGAGTTAAATTGAGTGGAACACAAAAGAATGTTGGTCATGATGAGCATGTTAGCCAACCACCTGCATGCAAACCGGATTTTTTACCTCCACTGACACATAAAGAGGAAGTAACAAGTTTACAACAACAACAACAAACACTATTTATTTTAAGAAACTTTCAAATCTGGAAGCACATGCCACTCCAAGTATTCGTCTTGCATCTTTTTCCAGAAATGCGTGATATTTTAAATGGATAACCTGGAATTCACACTACCCTTTTTAAATAGACACAAAATAACCAACAACTCTATTTTGGGACTTTCACCCCAAAACTTTGACCAAAAATGTGTAGATTCCATCACTAATTGGTACTTTTACATGGATAACAAAACCATTCGTACACCCATGTTATGTCTTTGATTGAAGTATGTGTCAGAGTGAGACGTCTGTCTCTTCCAAAGATCTTTTATGATTCTTAAACTAACAGCAGAGTGAGAGGTCTCGAAAATAGTAGATCTTGGATGAGTCTGCAACTGTAAAGACGGAAGTAGACTGCGCTCAAAACTTGTTAAAAACCTGGGATAACTTTAGTCTTTGTAAGTATTTTTTGTGTTTATGTGCTTTGTTTGCATGCTTAAGATTGTATTTCATTTGATAACGTGTGAATCGCGTCTTATGTAGTAAGCCACTTAGGATGTGGGCGCGCATGTTTCAAGCTAAGCTAACGCGCGCATGTTTCAAGCTAAGCTAACGTGTGTTTGATCATGGAGACTCAGCGTTTTGTACAGCTCGTAATACACTTCTTTTGTTTGTTTTGTTTCAGTTACTATTATCACGTACATATATATACGTACATATATGTATAATCCTGTGAAGAAAAGAGTCTACATAAACAAGAAAAGCAAGCCTTGTGTGGGAGTCTCTTTTTTCATTGGAAGAGTTAGCTGGCTGTCTAGCTGCACACAGTCACGTGTCGTGAGGACAGCACAGTAAAAAGACCTAAATAGAAGAAAAAAGACTTCTATACGGCGGGTTAAACAACACTGAGCTACACAGTCAACATGAGTCTACGCTCAGGTAAGAGTTACTTGAGAGATTATGAATCACAGTTCGAGCCAGAGGCAAACTCAGAGCAGCAAGCTGATGACCAGGCTGCTACCAATCACCCGGTTCCTGCAGACCAGCTGTCGCCTGAGAGGCAGCCGTCAGAGAGGCCGCAGCATTCACCTCCACACAGCGTCAGGTCCAGAGCCACCAGCAGACGGTCGCACACCACAGCAGCTTCAAGTGTGTCAGCCACAAAAGCATACGCCAAAGCCCAAGCAGCAAAGGCCCAGCTCCGTTTCGCAGAAAAAGAAGCTAGTCTGATGAGACAAAAGGCGAGACAACAGGCAGATTTGGAGGCCAGTCTCCATGTTTTGAAGTGTGAAAGGGAAATAGCAGCAGCTGAAGCAGAAGCTGCAGCCTATGAAGAATTAGAAAGTCAGAGCGGGGAGTCAGACCCAGAACTTCCTATTACAGGAGAAACGTTTAATGCAGTACAACGCACAAGTGATTATGTGGAACAACAATGTAAGCTAAAGGCGCTACCTAGCGCTACACATGATAGCACAAAATTTCAAATGCCAAGTCGATCAATAATAACAAAAGAAACTCATGTCCAGTTCCCAATGAAAAACGAAGTTAAACATGAGGACATACCAGAAGCTGTTCCAACCAGCACATTCTCACTCAAACCCCAAGCTCACACCTTTTTGCCTACAAGTCACAACCAAATAGAGCAAAACAGCGTACAAGATTTTGCAAAATATCTCATCCGCAAAGAAATAGTTAGCACTGGCTTACTCCAATATGATGACAGACCCGAAAACTATTGGGCATGGAAAGTCTCATTCACGAGTGTTACTAAAGACTTGAATCTGTCCCCTAGAGAAGAGCTAGACTTGCTCACGAAATGGTTAGGGCCAAAATCTTCAGAGCAAGCAAAAAGGCTTCGCGCAGTACACACCCTCAATCCCGCTGCAGGTGTAAAAGTGGTATGGGAGCGTCTAGAGGAATGTTATGGCTCCTCAGAAGTCATTGAGGATGCACTGTTAAAAAAGTTGGAGGAGTTTCCAAGGCTGACAAACAAAGAGAGTGGCAAATTAAGGGAGCTGGGTGACATCTTGTTGGAGTTGCAGTGTGCTAAGTCTGATGGTACACTGCCAGGTCTTGCATATCTAGACACGGCTCGAGGGGTTAGACAAATAGTTGAAAAACTCCCCTTTAACATGCAGGAGAGGTGGACCACTGTAGGTACAAAGTATAAAGAAGTCAATAGAGTGTCATTTCCACCTTTTTCTGTCTTTGTGCAATTTGTACAGCAACAAGCAAAAATGAAAAATGATCCAAGTTTTTCCCCATCCAGCTGCAGCAACCAAGTTACCACACGCACTGAAAAGTCCATTCCATATAATCGAAAAGCTACTGTTGCAGTACACAGAACGGAAATTGAGGAAAGAAAACAAGGGAGTTTTGAACAGAAGAAAATCGAAGAACCAGATCGTCTGTGTCCAATTCATAAGAAGCCACACCCTCTGAAAAAATGCAAGTTATTCAGAGACAAATCAATTGAGGAACGACAGGCTTTTCTGAGAGAGCATCGTATATGCTACAGGTGTTGTGGGTCTGTGCAACATATAGCCAAAGATTGTAAGGTAGCAGTGAAGTGTGTTGAGTGTGACAGTCCAAAACACTTGTCAGCACTCCATCCGGGTCCCACACCTGTCCCAAAAGATGACACCTCAAAGAATGTAGATACTAAGGAGGACTCAGAAGACCATCCTGCAGTAGTCTCCAAGTGCACAGAGGTATGTGGACAAAGTGACAGCCCACGCTCATGTTCAAAGATCTGTTTGGTGAAAGCATATCCAGAAGGTCAAAAGGACAGAGCTATAAAAATGTATGCAGTGATTGACGAACAGAGCAATAGGTCCCTGGCTAGGACGGACTTTTTCAACCTGTTTGGAATAAAAAGTGCACCTGTGCCATACACGCTGAAAACATGCTTAGGAAAAGCTGAAACTGCAGGTAGGAGAGCAGAACATTTTGTAGTAGAGTCCATGGATGGAAAAACAAATGTCAAACTGCCTCCTTTAATCGAGTGTGATTCAGTGCCGGACGAAAGATCTGAAATTCCTTCACCTGAGATTGCTAAGTACCACCCACACCTTCTCCCTATTGCAAGCAAAATCCAACCGGTCGATCATCATGCTCCTATTCTCCTTTTGCTGGGAAGGGACCTCCTCAGCATTCATAAAGTAAGAGAACAGATCAATGGACCAAATAACGCACCATACGCCCAAAGGTTAGACTTGGGGTGGGTTGTGATAGGGGAAGTGTGCTTGGGCAAAACTCACAACACAAAAGAAGTCAACGTGTACAGAACACACATGCTAGACAACGGACGGACTACTCATTTTGAACCATGTCCAAACGTCTTTACAGTGAAAGAGGACTATGTCAAGCAGCCCCAGCAAAGCACACCTTTAATCTCAAATAGTGTGGACATTAAAGGCAACACACACAAGCTAGGTCAGTCTGTGTTTGAATGTACAGAGTCAGATGACAAGGTGGCACTGTCTATAGATGACAAAAACTTTCTAACAATAATGGACAAGGCGGTCCAACAAAACAAAGGAAACACCTGGGTCGCTCCATTGCCCTTTCGCTCTCCAAGGAGGAGACTCCCAAGCAACAGAGTTCAAGCCTCAAAACGTCTATACTCACTCAAAAAGACGTTAGAAAAGAAACCAAAAATGAAAGATCACTACATCAGATTTATGCAGAAAATGTTGGATAACGATCAAGCTGAACTCGCTCCACCTCTGCCCGAAGGTAAAGAACACTGGTATCTGCCAACGTTTGGTGTATACCACCCGCAAAAGCCAGATCAAATACGTGTTGTTTTTGATTCTAGTGCAGAGTGTGAAGGAACATCCCTGAACCAAGTGCTACTCAGTGGACCTGATCTGAATAATTCTCTGTTAGGAGTGCTGTTACGGTTCAGAAAAGAGCCAATAGCCCTGACAGCTGATGTTCAACAAATGTTTTATTGTTTTGAGGTGTGTGAAGATCACAGAGATTATCTGCGCTATCTCTGGTTTGAGGACAATGACGTCACAAAAAATGTGGTCGAATATCGGATGAAAGTGCATGTTTTTGGGAATAGCCCATCACCCGCTGTTGCCATTTACTGCATGCGGCGGGCAGCAAGCGAAGGTGAGCTGGAACATGGCTCAGATGCCAGACGGTTTGTTGAAAGACAATTTTATGTAGATGACGGGCTCACTTCAGTCGCCACACCTGAACAAGCAGTTGACCTGTTAACGAGAACACAAAACATGTTAGCAGAGTCCAATTTGCGACTACACAAAGTTGCCTCCAACTGCAGCCTCGTTATGGAAGCATTCCCTGCAGACGATCTAGCAAAGGACTTGAAAGAATTAGATCTTGGTGTAGATCCACTTCCTGTTCAAAGGAGCTTAGGACTATGTTGGAACCTGCAAACTGACAGCTTTACTTACCTTGTATCCAATGAGACAAAACCATTCACACGTAGGGGAGTACTGTCAACTGTCAATAGCTTGTATGATCCGTTGGGTTTTGCAGCTCCTATAATCGTGCAAGGCAAAGCGCTACTCAGAGAACTTTCAACTGAGGAGAGCGACTGGGACGCACCTCTTTCCCCAGAAAAAGAGGACGCATGGATCTCATGGAGAAACTCACTGAAAACTCTAGAAGATCTCCAAATCAAAAGGTGTTACAGTTCAGGTTCTTTAGGTGAAATGAAAACTAATGAACTCTGTATTTTCTCAGATGCGTCTACTGTAGCTGTAGGTGCGGTAGCTTACCTGCGCTCTTTAGACACTCAAGGCAAGTATCACGTAGGTTTTGTGATGGGGAAGTCAAAACTAGCACCCCGACCTGCACACACCGTACCACGGTTAGAACTTTGTGCTGCCGTGCTGGCAGTAGAAATGTATGACTTAATCAAAGACGAGTTAGACCTCAAAATTGACAGTGTCAAGTTTTTCACTGACAGTCGCATTGTGTTAGGTTACATACACAACTCCTCAAAAAGATTCTACATGTATGTAGCTAACCGCGTCACACGAATCAGGTCATCCACTCAACCTGACCAGTGGCATTACGTTTCAACAGATGTGAATCCAGCTGACCTAGCAACTAGATTTATTCCAGCCGTTGAATTCAAAAACAGTAATTGGGTTACAGGCCCAAGCTTTCTGTGTTCAGAAAAACTCAATGAATCTCAAAAAGACTATTCATTCTCACTGGTAGAGCCTGAGAATGACAAAGAAATACGAGCTCATGTAAAAACACTTGCAACTACCGTCACAACAACTCAGTTAGGTGCAAAACGTTTCGAAAGATTTCAAGTTGGACAACGGCATGCAGAGCAGTAGCCAAACTTATTCATGTTATGGTTTCTTTGAAACAAAAGACAAATAAACAAGCAGGATGGAGAAGTCTGAAAGAGAATGTAAACACAAATGAACTCACTCAAGCTAAAAATGTCATCATTCGTTCGGTGCAAGAAGGTTCGTAAAGTGGAGCTACGGATCATCAAAGATGGAACTCCAAAGGTGTTTTTGAGACCAGTCTCAGAGACTGTTGTTTTGCTTTCGGAGTAAGATATCATCTATGTAAATTTTATGTTTCGATATGTGGTGATATAATATGTTTATATCAAGCGGGGAGTGTTATGTCTTTGATTGAAGTATGTGTCAGAGTGAGACGTCTGTCTCTTCCAAAGATCTTTTATGATTCTTAAACTAACAGCAGAGTGAGAGGTCTCGAAAATAGTAGATCTTGGATGAGTCTGCAACTGTAAAGACGGAAGTAGACTGCGCTCAAAACTTGTTAAAAACCTGGGATAACTTTAGTCTTTGTAAGTATTTTTTGTGTTTATGTGCTTTGTTTGCATGCTTAAGATTGTATTTCATTTGATAACGTGTGAATCGCGTCTTATGTAGTAAGCCACTTAGGATGTGGGCGCGCATGTTTCAAGCTAAGCTAACGCGCGCATGTTTCAAGCTAAGCTAACGTGTGTTTGATCATGGAGACTCAGCGTTTTGTACAGCTCGTAATACACTTCTTTTGTTTGTTTTGTTTCAGTTACTATTATCACGTACATATATATACGTACATATATGTATAATCCTGTGAAGAAAAGAGTCTACATAAACAAGAAAAGCAAGCCTTGTGTGGGAGTCTCTTTTTTCATTGGAAGAGTTAGCTGGCTGTCTAGCTGCACACAGTCACGTGTCGTGAGGACAGCACAACCCACTGTCTTAGACTAGGGACACACTATGTCACCCTGGTTGTTTACTTCGTGCAAGCATTGTCGTGATGTTGAAGAAGGAAGATCCAAATGCAGGACATCAAAACAAGGTTTATTGGAACACAATTCAGGTAAGTCTGTAAGACAAAGGGCACAGGGTTAAGTCAGGGTAAAAAGTTCAGGTGATACAACATACTGTAGTTCCAAGGTTGCAACTCATCGTCAGGGAGGATGCTCAGGATGACGAAGACCCAACGTGGAAGTCCGGAGTGACTGCCCTTACATAGGCAGCAGGATCCACAGGTGTGTGGCATCAGAAATCAATCTCAGGTATCCCTAATCAGGGTGATGAGGAAGCTCCAGGGCTCTCTCTGGCGGCAGGCAAGGGGTTCACAACAAGCATCTTCCAAAGTTGTATATCAGTGGTTGTTCTGGAAGTTGTTTACTTAGATAATTGAATAATTTATGGTGCCCCCCCAAAAACCATCATTCTACAATTGACATACATTACCACAGAAAGATCAAATCATGAAGGACTTATTTTTAAGCTCTTCTGCATGTATGCTGAAAAGAAAAAACGAATATGAAAATAAAAAAAAACAACCTTTGCCGTATTGAGATTGGTGAACAGGATGACTTGAAACTGATCAGGCCTATTTAACTACTTCAGGTGACAACCAGATGTTTAAAATATTTAATAGACTCTCATTTTAGTTGCATTATTAATAATTAATTGTGTATTTTTGCTGATTTAAAAAAAAAAAATTCAATTACCACGTGACATCTGAGCACAAAAAGATTCCCTAATAAATCAACCCCACTAGTACATTTAGTCTGATCCACAAAGTTTTATGAAGCTCTTTTAGAAAAATCAATGCAGAAAAAGTAGTATGATAAAAGGAGGAGGGGGACGTCTTCTATTTCTTTTCATAATGTTGTATGAAAGAGCAGGAGAGAGCCACAAAGGAGGAAAAAGGATGGGTGGCGGGTTGGAAGCCTGAATATACAGATTAATTAATCCCTCTGAAATTAGAGCTCTCTGAGTCATCCACACACTTATTCAACCCTGCCTTTGTTCAATGTAAAATAAAAGTATCACATCCCAGACCAATTCAGCTTTTTTTAATTTAGCTTCACTTCGTCAAATCTTTTTTTCCCGTTGGCGCTAAAACAAATATCAAAGGCATTTCTCTCTTTCACCATGGTACGGGTTCACCCTCGCTGACATTTTAAAGGCTGAAGCACTCAAGCATTCAGTCATTTTAACTCTCACCTGTAATAAAGCCATAAATCATGCAGATTTATTTCTGTTTGTGTGAGATTTCTCACATTACATGCAGCTCTTGCATTTTTCTGCACAATGCTCTAATTTAAAACCATCCAGCTGCTGACTTGTTTAACCATTGTGTGTTTGTGCCTACTGTGTGGAATATGTCAGAAAGATGTAGCTAATCACTATTCAGGTGTGTAGCAGCTTTGTACAGCAGCTAAAACTCAATTTACACACTCACACATTCGGGCACACAGACTCCAGCATGCAGGTAAAGCTGCTCTCACATAACTAACATTCTGCAGAGTAAGAAGCAAGCTTTGCTGCAAACTTTAAAATATTGAAGGCATCATTCCTTCAAGACTCTCCACTGCAGAAACATCAAACTTATTGGTTTCCCTAAAGATGCTAATGCCCACCGTCCCTGAGAACGAACAAATTTCGAAAACAGATTAATTTCATGTATAAAAATAGACTGAGATATCCAACCCACACATAATAACAGAGATAAATGACTTCTGAACTGGCAGCATGATGCTTCATTTGTCTCAACAGCCAAGCCTGAAGGCGACATACATTAAGATAACTTTATCAAATTCTTATCAAACACAGCTGTCTCTCTGTGCAGATCTTTAGGGGGAGACCCCACAGAGCTGTGAATAAAAGAAGAAAAATTCCTAGACACTATCAGTCTGCTCACACTTAATTACCCCAGACCATGACAGATCAATTTGCAAGTCTGTTTTAATGCATTGCGGCTAAAGGTTACTGTAGTCTGAAAGACATACGTAAATGCGTATCTGTGTGAGAAGTACACTTTGCTTCCTTGGTGGATACTAATGGATATTTCTTCTATGTATTATAAATGTTTGTTGGAGGGATTTCACATCAGAACAGCTTTGCAAACCAAGTTAGGCTTCATTCAAAATGGATTGTAGAGAATAACACACAAGAGAATTAATATTGATACATAGCAATCTATCATCATTTAAATATGCAATACTTGGATTCATCTTTTAATTGACTACCAGGCCCAAACATGCTTAGTTTTTTGTATGGGTTGTTTTTTTCTTTCAGCTTCAGCCATTCAAAGATGCAAAGAAATCGCAGAGTATACCGGAGATATGCATTGTATCAGACATGGTTCAAGTGCTAATTCGCACCTGTACAGTATATCATGGGGAGGTCAGTGTTATTTAAAATTCAAGAAGTTTTACTATCATTGCATTTAAAAGGCAACAAAATTTTGTTTTGGTGGCTTCTCACTTAAATAGCCAAATTAATTAAATATGTTATAATATGCATAATAATTAACTACTAAAAGTTTAAGTAAACTTTTAGTTTAGTTTAAGTAAACTATGTGTGTCGTTGTATGGAACGTGTGTGCTTGCAAGGGCTTGTGTGTGGATGTGCGGTGAGTATTCAACCGGTGTTCTGAGTTGTGTAGAACACCGGTGTAGAACTTCATCTCCATGGAGAAGAAGCTGATTGTCGTTCTATTGGTTTGAGCTCTCAGGGTAGTGAATAAGGAGTGTCGTGCATAGACAAGGTTATGAGAGAACTTTTTGGCCCTCGGAAAAAGGTGTGGGAGTGGGCAAGCAATGATCCACTGGGCAGTCTTGACGACCTTTTGCAGTTGTTTCTTCTCAGGCATAGTGCAGCTGGCATACCACGCCATTTATGCGTGGATTTATTTATTATACTCAACTTGTTTTGAAGATTCCATCTGGAAAAAAAACAATAAAAGTAAATCAGCCATCCAATCTATTTGTTGTTTACTGATCCAGTTGTTTTTTGCTGATAAAAAAAAAGATGGCTTACAGTGACCAAAACAAAGTTTTGTTCACGTAGTTTGCCACTAACTTTGTGTTTGCTAGACTATAAAGTATGCAGTCTGACTAGCCAATCAGCTGATTTCAAAATGGTACCTTACTTTGAACCTGTGTGAAGGCTTCGAGACGGTCCAAGCAAACCAGTTTGGAATCTGATTGTTTGAAAATGAATTGTTTTTAACTTTGAAGGCTTTATAGATTTTTAGCCTAGAGAAGGTCGTAAATGTGTTCAGGGTTTGCCACAAGAAGATTTTTAGAATGTGGTAAAATTATTTTTAAGGTTGACTTTTAACAAGAAACTTTACTGGTCACTTCACAAGAGCCGAAACCAGATTGTTTTGAATTGGAAAGATATACCCTTCTTTTATTGGCATTGGGTTGCCTGGATTAAATATAATTATTTGTCTTTCTTTCTAACTAGTCCATGAACAACCTTGAAAATCTTCTCATGAGGTTCCTCGAGAGTGTTTCAGAAATCCATCTGCCCAACTGATAAATTTAAGTTTCCAGTCTAATTGGAGAGCTGAGTCTCTAGAAAGCTGCAGATGTGAGTCATCAGAGCTTTTTCACCTCCATGTCCTTAAACATCCTCCTATCTGCTGACCCACACTTCATCTTTTCATTTCTCACTCCCACTTCTTCCATGGCAGGGCTTTAATTTCACTTCAATTTTTCTGCCTGTAATCTCATAAAAGAAACTAATAATGCTTTAGCTCATCCCTTCCTTTCACTGTCTTGCTTCCTCCTTTATGAGAAATCTCTACCGAGTTCACTTTACAGTGAAATAAAATGACCAAGCCAGCTGGAAAAGGACACACAAGATCAACCATCTCTTCAGTTTCAGCAATCAATTACACAGCAATTAAAGCATGTAAAAGGTTTCCATTTCAGATGGGAAATTATATCCTGCAAAGATCTAATCTGCATTAGGTCATATTAATAGTCTGGTGTTTTCGGCGCAAGATGTTGGTGTAAGAGAGGTGCTGAAACACATTTACATTGGTCAATTACAATAAAATTGATACGGACACGCTGGAACTTATCAGGTGGGGAAGCGATCTTAAACGGTAAGTGAAATGACTCTGTGTTAAAAGAGGATATTTTAAAATGAAAGAGCAAACTGATAAGACTGGATATCATTTTATATGAAAATGATAAGCGTATGAGGAATAAATTCATTTATGTTAGTCTTTGCTGAATTGGTTTCCTGATTTATCAAATTGCCAGATTATTGGAAAACAGCCGACATTCATCAGATAAGTTAAAGATTTATAATAAAAGATGGAAGAGATAAATCTGTGAAGATTATGCATAACTTCTTCAATGCACGAATGAACCAACATTCACTTGATTTTCTGAACTGGCTATTCTGCGTGGCGGGTCGGAGCCCATCCCAGCTGATTCAAGGTGAGAGGCAGGGTACACCCTGAATAGGTCCCCAGTCAGTCGCATACACATGCAACCATCCACATGCACTCATTCTTAGGGGCAATTTCCTTGTAGCCAATCAACTTAACATCCATGTTTGGAGAGTGAGAGGAAACCAGAATACCGAAAGAAAACCTACGCATACGCGGGGAGAAAATGCAAACTCCACAAAGAAAAAACAGTGTTTCAAGCCGTGACCTTCTTGCTGTGAGGCCATAGTGCTAACCACAGCACCACCGTGTCACCCAATAAAAGAAGGCGGTGATGGATATTTTTAATAAGCTGTTTTAAATTGCTTTGTTTTTTTACCACATCTGGAAATTTTAATATGCATTATTATTTTATTAAAATGTTTGTCAGAGTTTGCTTTAACACAACAAAAAGCCACAAAAAAGCATTTACTTACCAAAAACATATTTTAAATATGTTGCTCGCGCAAGACTGCTCCGTCTCAGCAAAAGTGAAAAATTGTCCGAAATGAAACCATTATTTTTTAGGTAAAATTGCTATTTCATAAATATTGCTTGTTTTTTTGTTTTTTTTA
Source organism: Neostethus bicornis (assembly GCA_902685375.1). NCBI lineage: Eukaryota > Metazoa > Chordata > Actinopteri > Atheriniformes > Phallostethidae > Neostethus > Neostethus bicornis. The sequence goes on along the minus strand of CACRXE010000076.1, from coordinate 1,923,080 downwards.
CTCATCATTATTCATTTGTTAATGATATCAACAAGCATATGTTCCCTACTTGCCACACTTCACTTTCTCTACAAGTTCACCTCTGTCACACCGTTACAGTTTTTTTTTTCCATCCCGGCTCCCTCCTTCCATTCTTTTTAAATCTCATTCAGTCTTTTTATACCTCATACTCCCAACATGCTGACAGTCACAATGACATTTCATCCAACTCTCTAAAGGCACATTTTAATCTCGTTTGTGTGAGTGTGTGTTGCCATCAGCATTCTGGTGGTCCACTTGCCTCACCCTAAACCCAGACGGTCAGCAAATATAACCTTTAACTGTCCAGACATGCTAACACACTCACATTTACAGGTAGAGAAAGAGTCAGAAAGTATTTCCAAACTTCCTGTTCATGTCTCTGCGATATTAAATTCTAAACCTGGAATATGTTTAATGCATCAGATTGGCCCGGAGGGTAGAATGACAGTCTAATAATTAGACACTATCAAGTTTAATCCATTGTGCACAGAGATAATAATAACTGAAGTTTTGACACACGTGGGTTTCAAACTCGGCCACAATTTTCCTATCCACCTGGATACCCCCATCAAGATTATTTAACATCACACACTGACAATGCTTTTATGTAATGGTGATGTCAAAAAGTGTGAAAACATTTTGACAAAAATGAAAAAAAAAAAAAAAACTTTGATGGGATTAAAAATAGTCACAGAGCTCTATGGATTTTTTTTATTGTGCTTTATTTTAAGACATCTGGTGAAGCTGTGCTTTCCAGCATTGCACATCACCAGTTTTACCCATTATAGATTTCCTTAAAGTAGAAGCTGTGCTAACTGTAAAACTCAATTTTTTAATTTCACCTTAAAAAAAATAATTGGCAGGCGAATGCTGATTGATATCTTCTGTTCCGTGTCTTGTTGAAAGGTTTTATGAGAATCTGAGAATGAAGGATTTGGTTCTAGCAAATAAATCAACCCAATAAAGTAGGTCAAAGTCATCAAGAATTAGTGCTGAGCAAATCACTCCAAAACTCGAAAAGAAATACGTTACTAGATGGACAGACGGATCGGTTCAGCACCGCAATAACAAGGACGCTGCGTCGGTCGGTCACGGTGAACAAAGAAGTGAGCCGAAAAGCAAAAGTCTCGATTTACAAGTCGATCAACGTTTCTACGCTCACCTATCACCAGCTGTGCATGGTGATCGATAGAACGAGATCCTAGATCTTAGCGGCCGAAATGAACCGGAGCCAGAGGTAGGCGCCGGACTCGCTGGATAGTCTACGTCACACAGCTGGCCAGGGATCATCTCGGAATCCTCCCGGGTGAGCTGGAGGATACGGCCGGGGTGAGAGAAACCTGGGCTTCTCGTCTGAAGTTGTTGCCCGATGAAATGTCCTCGGATAAGCGGAACAGGATATTACTAGTACAGAGATAAAAATGCAATACTTGTACAACAAAATCCCTTCAGAGAAACAAATACTGACGTCAGAAATGAAGGCAAGCTGAATGAATAGCTTTTCGTAAAGCAGATGGGGCAGATGTTTTCTAACCCACTTATTTATTTCACACATACAGTATATCTGACCAACTAGATGACAGAATTTCCTCGAAAATGTTTCTGCTCTGGGAAAACATTAAAAAATTGTTTACAGAAAAATAGGTTCCCGAGACATTTTGGTTTGCTGAGGTTGTTTCTAATTTGTTTTTTCTTACAACGGTTTTTATTCAAAGTTCGAACCCCTGCCAGCAATGAGTGCATGGGAAGCAGTGTGAACCAACTCCCACCTGCAGCTCGAGTCAAACCAGGATCTGCAGTTCTGACAAACATATCTTTGCAGTAAATCTCCTACAACTAACAAATATTGTGGCTACATTGTCAGATAAACCCAGCACTGGATATTTTTCTTTTCTTTCTTATTCAGAGAATCACTGATTTTTTTTTTTTTTTTAACATACTTTATTAATCCCTCACTGGAAAATTTATGTGCTGCATTTCCCTGCAGCAGGCTGCCACCTATGACAGCACCATAAGTGAGTGAAACAAGGAGTTAGGTGTCTTCTCCAAGGACCCTAGACATGCACTCAGTGGGATGCAAACCCGCAAACTTCTGGTTGACTTTCGGTTCGCGGGCGAACGCTCTAACCACTGGGCCAACATCTCCCCAATGGTGTGTTTAGTGATGCTAATTTTCAGCACTGTTTTCTTTTTCTTTTTTTTTTTGCTACCTTCATGACATGCTTCACTATTCCGACAAACTTTCTCTTTGGTCTTCCTCTAGGCCTCTGGTTGGGCAGTTTAAAAGTTAGCAACCGGCACTGAATGCAAACGAAACATCACAGCTGTTTTCTTTATTCCTATTCCATACGGCTTTTTCTGATTCAACATTGCCTGGTTATGATTTAAAATAGATTAATTAATTTGGTTCATTGGAAATTTAGTCAGGGGAAAAGAAATGACAAGAAAGACTGTCATTTCCAATTTATGAGTAATTAGCTCACTTCATTTCTTCCAACTGGAGGGATTAACCTTTTGTGATTGTTTTATTCATTGGTTTATTTGCCTCAAAGTTCTGATAAAACAGCTTTTTTTTTTTAATATCACAAAGGGACAAAGTGCTGCGTTTAAAGAAACATGTTACTTTGTATAATATTATAAATAAAAAGTTTCTGTACTCATTAAAAAAAAAAAAACTTTACAAAATCTGCAGCATGGCTCTTTCAGATTTGCAACACGTTAAATATGATTTTGGAGAAGTGTAGCTAATGGCTTTCGAACAGCAGCAAGTCAGAGGAGAAGAGGTAGAAGCTGGGCTTTGAAGCTGCCGCTCACTGAGGGCAACGAGCTGCATCAATGAAACTTTTAGATGTATTTTTCATGGCTCTTTGATGCCCATGGACACAGATCGCTGACAGGTTGATTTGAGCGGTCATTTTCCATTTCCTTCAGTCTATTTATGAAGAAAAAAGAGGAACGTTAAAGAATGTTTAACACGTCCATGATCTCAAGTTGAAAAAAATGAAGGCTGTCCCAGAACTAAAACAAAGACTAAGTTCTACCTTGAAACAGCTAGAAAGACTTTGGCAGGCGAAGGTTCCATGCTTTGGATTTTATAGTAGTATCAGAGAGGAATATTTGTTTAAAAATAAAATATATTCTTAAATTCTTATTTGAGTGGCATGCCGTCCGTTCAAAAGTTTTATATTGATTGTATAAAGAATTTAAAGGTTTTAATTTATACAATTTTTTTAGCCCTAATGTAACATTAAAAAAACAAAATTGTGGTAATATGAAAAAAATATGTAGAATTTAAAGCTGGTGTTAATTTTTACTTGCCATAGTTGAGCTCATATAGAGTCCAGGTATGGTTTTCTATTTCTAATCTGTGAATTTTCTTTCACGCCATTATTGGTTTTATTTGATGTGATATTCTGGGTGAATCTAGACCTGCACCAGCAACAACATAAAGACCAGATGACAACAGACATGGTTGCACAATCAACCCAGGTCACAGTGGTTACACCCAATAACATATTTATCAAATTTTGACTGATCAGACCATCTGACATTTGTAAGTTATTCTCCAGTTTGGTTATAATGTTGCCCAGCAACTTAAATTCAAGTCAAACATCTTCTGAGTCAGGGGGAAGAGATAAGTTCAAAATAAATCCAAAATTGTATTGTTTTTCATTAGTGGGACTTCCCAAACCTATTTTTTGTTCCTGCTCCAACACTGGCTTTCCACCATCGAGAATTTTACACCCTAAATAGTTAAAATATTTAATGTGTTGTGCTGCATTTCACCGCAGCAGGCTGCCACCTATGACAGCGCCAATGGTGCGAGAAATGAGGGGTTAGGTGTCTTTCCAAGGAACCTAGACGTGCACTCAGTGAGATGCGTACTTCCGGTGTGGAGGCCAATGCTGTAACCACTGAGCCATAATCTCCCCAATAAGACAATATCCTGAAGACTGATCGATTTCAGAGGATCTTTTGGTTGAGCTTGAAAGGAAAAATTTGTGTTTAAAATTTTTATCATGTCTGCATCACTTCTTGCGACTATTGAAAAGTTTCTACTATCCAAACTTTGACTATGTAAGAAGATAACAGTAAGCCAAACATGGAAGACTAACATTGAAATCCCTTAATAAGACAACATGTCAACAAGTATACTTTATTTTACAGCCATTCTACAAGAAAAATAGATTAGCAACTATATGACTTTATTTCTATACTAATACAGTTTTAACATATTCCCAGACACTGTTCGTTTCAATCTGAAGGTCTTGCAAAACAAGCAAAAATTCCATGATTGCCTTCATTATTATGACATGAAGAGTGTAGCCTGACCTCGTCCATAGAAGTGATTTATGGCAAATGGATGGAGATGCCGTTGCAAGGCTTTTTAAAAATGAGTTCAGACAAAAACTAATCCTCAAGTATCACATTTCTGCTTTTAAAAATCAGCATGGGAGAGTACATTGAACCACAAGCCACACTTCACAGCCTCAAATCAATAAACACTGTTGCAAAAACACATTATTTCTCAAGATATGTAACAAGAGAGAAAAACGAGTGTGTTTGCTTGTTTGTTTGTATTTTTATAGCTCACAGAGAAATGAGATTTTTTTTTTTTTAGATTTACTGTAAATAATACAATAGTGCTGCCCCTCTGGGACATATACATGCACCAAAGCAACTTCTTGAATTGAATATGCGTTATTTATAAATTATATATTGATACTTGAGAGAAGAAGAGAGAGTAGAATGTAAGAATAATTGATTTGGTCATTATGTCCATATCAAGATTTATTCAAGAGAATTCAGACTTTTCTTAAAAAAAATATCAAACCGGTTCATCATTTGAATTAAATCAATATTTAAAATTCTCAGAGCTCCAAATAAATAGGTCCAGTCTCAGCCACGTTCATTACATGCCCCTGAAGTAACACACAATTTTAAATAAAATGTTCCTTAAAATGATTTCAGATATTTGTCTGTTTAAACACATCAGACACATTTTAGCCACTCAATTGGCTTTTAGCATTTCAAACAATGTGTGAATTTATGTTGTTATCCTCAATTGAATCGAATTGGAATTATGCTTCAGTACATCTAGGAAAGTATATGTGGACATTGTTGTTCTTAGTTATGTTTTGTAGACCCACTTTACCTTTGAGTCACTGTCAAGACTAACCAAAGTTTAATAATCTGGTTGGACACACTCCTGTTGTGTAACGCACGCTCTAGGCAGAGGTTTGAAGCCTCAGGAAACAGATCACAGAGAATTTGTAAGCCTTTTGCACAGAGATACATTTTTTTCTGAATGACTGAGATGAGCAAAGCCTCCTCTACTCGTTTCTCCATTAAAAAAAAAAAAAGAAGAAGACAATCATTTTTCAAAAATGTTTCTGTTCCAAAAGGAACAAATTTAAATGTCACATTTTTCACGTTTCTAGTTTTGTTTTAAAGTACAATACAACAGTAGAGCTTCTAGATCCCAGGTATAAAATTGCAGCAGTTTGTCTACTTCATTGAATTACAGCGCTCATGACCAGTAACATTATTAACAGGCTTGCAGGACATCCAGCTCTGGGTCTGTTGGCTAGTTTTCCTGCCGACTGTCATTGTTTTTTACTATTACACACCAGAGCTAAATAAAAAACCTCATGGTTCTATAACTCTTGTACTTTAATTTAATCTTAACAAAAAGTTGGAATGAGAAAACCTCTCAACAGACTGGCTGTTAAAGTGGACCTGAAAATAGAAAAGAGCACCTTTAAACATTACTTGTGACCTGACTTTGATCTGGAGAAAAAGAAAAGTGGTGTGACTTGTCTGAAATGACAAACTTTGTTGTCTCTGATGTGTCCAGGTCGCTGGCTCACAGCCCATTTAGTTTATTTTCAGCAAGCAAAAACTGGAAAGGTTGTCAGGATATCCTATGCTTTTGAGATACTGTAAATTGAGTGATGTGGAAAAAACTTTGAATGGAGAAGGTTTGCACGTTGCAAATTGGAAAGAACTCAATAAAACATTATTTTTAAATACTGTATGCATTGTACTAGTCATCTTATTGGATGTGATAGAGAAACACTGAAAGCCATTTATAATCAACTTGTGCATTCTTTGTTTCTTCAAGCTGCTTTGCACTTTTCAAGACGATTTGGAACGGCTAGGCAGATGAGGTGTCAGCAGGTTTATAGTTCTCCGTATAGTCACATTTAGAAAGACACTATTACTTATTTTTTAAAACTAGAAACACTGTTGAAATATTTTTCTACCAAAGAAAAAACTAAAATCAAGTCTGGCAACATCACCACTATTAAAACCAATCATTAAAAAAATGTTAAAACAGTTTTGGAGTTCCTAAATAAATTGTAATTCTTGTTTTTTTAGGTTTCAAAGTTAAAAGAGAACTTCAATCCATTTTTAACGTAAAAAGAAAATGAATTATTACTTCAATCTTTCCATCATTTATTTATACTCAAACATACTATTTGAAAAATTTCATTTTAATCTTGCTGAAAATACACTGCCCTCAAATTTATGTATATTTTTCTTCCTTTATCACCACCAGTGTTTGCCCCACTTTCATTCTACCTTTTCATCTTGTGACTTCTGAGTTTACTCATCTCAAAGGGCAAAATATTTGAGAAGAAAAGGCACAGGAGCAGCAATACGTATCAAACTCTCTACAGCATACAGATCAGGATCAGCTGTAAAGGATGACCAGAGGAGAGAGATGTGGGATTAAAGGAAGGAGTGAAGGGAAGATGAAGGGAAGAAAATGCTGCAAAATCATCTGGGCATACAAAAACAGCATACATGAAAAGAGAGGATGAGATATTCCTTGCAGCTTTGTGGAGAAACAACAACACAACACACAGCAGGAGAACGAAAAGCAAGAAGGACAAAATGGGCAAAAAGTCCCTTCAACGTTGTTGGACAAAATTGTCAAACTCAGTAAGCTTTTAATGTTAGTCTTGGGTCTCAGGATATCTTTTTAGAAGAACCTAAACTAATGAAACATGATGTGATAGGTGTTTTTGAAAGCCAACTTTTTCTGCTGGGCATTATCAGCTGGTGATCAGTAACCAGGAGGTAGAACCAGATCCAAACTGATTGTGTTTATAACAAAAAATCTATTGAAATTGCACAACTGTGCTGCTCAGCTGAAAAACCCACAAGTACGATGGGTTTTGGACGATTATACAGAAGTTTGGTAAAATAAAGACGAAAGAGAGCTAAAGAACAAATAGACTGTGGAGTTAAAACAGAACTAGTAACACGAAAAGAAACAATGCACAACCAATAAATCTTCCGTTACCACCAGGATTTATTTCAAATTTAAGTAAAGTTTCTTAGAAACATCACCCACAACCTTAAGCTTTATTTTTACCTGTTATATTAGAAACCTTTCGGGGAATCCCTTTATTGTTTTCTTTGAAAACACACATTACATAAGCGCCCCGGCGCAACAAGTCTTCCAAAATACACCCTCGTTCTAGTTCATAAAACATTACATTTCCACAAATACAGACCTCGACCTCTCAATGTGGTCTGTTTCATACTTAACCTATTTTTATAGCATTTGTTTTGGGACAGATACATTTAAATATAAATGTAATTTGGATTCAAAGCTTTTGTTGACATCTTCATTTCTTTCAAACAAGAAAACTATTCATTCTGTTTTGCATTGATGGGTCTTGGCTTGTATGGACATGTCTTGATAATTTCAACTAGGACCAAAGCTTTGATAGATTTTGTTGGGTGGATGACCAATGAAGGACAATGAATTGCCAGTGTTTTTATTTTGTTATTCCATGTATTCAGCAAAGTTGCTGTTTAATGTCACTGGCATCCAGAATTACTGTATTTATCCCAGTTTTTTGGGCAACACTGCATGCATACCGAGTGCTGAACCCTCCACACCAACCCTGAAATCATATATGCTGAGTGAAGTCATTTCATAAATTTAAATTCTAAATAAAGTTGACTTACTTTGGTATCTGTGAAGTGCAGAGAAACTAGAAGTGCAGGCCAAGGAAATGCGTGACATTTACTGCCTTCAGCTTTGGTGTCAAACATATAAAAGGTGTAAGGGTATATGCTGTTGAGACAAGCTACAGGGTGTCTGATGTCTTTTTATATCCTGTAGCACCAGACACAAAGTAAGAACAAAGTTCTGTCCGAGGGCAAAGGGTGAAGATGTGTGAGGAACAAACCCAAGCGGACAAGTAAGAACAAAACAAATGAGGACACAAGTACATCAACAATAGAGGTAGACAACTCCCTAAAGGCACTCATCTATTTTCTATCCTCACTTTATTCTTTTTAAGCAAGAAGTCTGTCCCAGTTGGGTCACAAGGCCGTCCGAGGACACGGTTTTGTTTTGCTAACAGTAGGGTGTAAAGATGAACTGATACCAATCAAAATAGTTCTTTATTCTTTAAGTCTGAAAAGTTTTCTTGCTTCAGCTCAACTGATTGATAATAGAGATTCGATTTGTGGAACTTATTTTTGTGGGACGATGAGACATGTTTTTTGTTAAAAAGTATGGAGATTAAGAGTATTGATTAGGGCATCACGCTGGTTCACTTGAATACCCAGCTTGGGGACTCAAATACGATCTTTTTGGCCTTTGACTTTTATTTGGATCTATTTGGTTTTTATTTTTTAGCTCTAGCTTTCTGACTCTGTTAATGATGGAGTTTCATGCCAATATATATATATATTAATATTTTTTTTGATTGTTTCTACCATGTTTGAACTTAAATAAAAACAGGTTATCTTGTCCAAGATGAATTAAAAAAAAAAAAAAATATAGCAAACCATGCATTGATTCTCTATACCGACACTGTATTGGCAGCATCGAACAGGATTTAGGTTGTGTTGTACACATGCCTAAGGGTGGGACGAAGTGGGAAGTAAGAGCAAGTTCAAAACCATCAAATGAGATAAAACTTTTACATTTGACCTTCTAAAGCTTTTGTTTATTGCTGATTCTAATATGTGAACCCACGCAGTCTTCAACCGTTGATTTATGAAGTTATCACATTCTGAATTTGAGATTGTTTTTTAGTTGGGAATATAAAATTATTCTGCCATGATTGGGTTCATAATGTCAACTTCCAGTGATTTTTAGAATAGCAAAATTGTTCATTTGCGTCTTCCATGTGACGTCTATTGTTTAATAGTGTTTTGATAATACTGAACGTTGCAGTAGCTCGCTCAATGATTAATTGTTCTAAAACTGAGGGATCCTAGTTGGTCTGTTAACAAGAGTTGCTGGTTTGTGAGGAAAAAAAGTTTTGTTTTTTTTTTGAGGGAGAAAACATCTATTCTGAACATCCAGTTGGGAGATAAACTTCTCTTTATTTGTGCTTTGTGCAAAATAAACAACTTTCTAGCAAGTTAGCACGTCATTGTAACAACTCAGGGTATTCTTTTCACAATTTATTTTCTACAACAATTGACATTGAATCTTCTCACAGGTAACGTTAAGGAGTGTCTGGGCACTTAAAGTCAGACTTCAGCAGGTGAATTATGATTTTTTTTTTCTCCTTCCTTTTCTCAAGAACATTTCCAACTCTCTGCTGAGGCATTTTCTTTTTGGAACTATCACTCTCGCCTGTGACTGCTGCAAAAAACTAAATACAGGCTGGTTTCCAAAAGCAGAATGATCTGAGAGTTTGTTTGTACTCCATCACTTCAAGAACAGATAGAACAGACTCATTCTTTTCACTGAGTTATTGGTGAGAGTGATTACTCTTACAAAAAGTCTCAGAGAAAATAATAATGACTCTGTCTGATTACCAACTTCTTTATTTGTTAACTTCTTGTCAGTAATCTGCTAAAGCACCAATTAGGTACAATACTATTTTAAGATTTTAAAGTAATTCTTTTTTTTTCTTCTTTTTCACAATCTTATTTCAGGCAATTTTTCAGAGTTTAAAGTGCTTCCATAAAAATATTCAGAAACATATTTTTACACATCTTTTTTTAAATATTGGAAAATAAAATTTGTGAAACTTTTTTTCTTTCTTCTTATTTCTTTTTTAATTTATTTAGGTTGATTTGTCATATTACAGTATCATAAATAAATATTAAAATAATCACAACTAATTACAGGCAGCACGGTGGCGCAGTAGCTAGCACAGTGGCCACACAGCAAGAAGGTTGTGGGTTAAGGCCCAGGTGGGGACGAGGCTTAGAACACTAGCCTTTCTGGGTGGAGTTTGCATGTTCTCTCTGTGTCTGCATGGGTTTTCTCTGGGTACTCCGGTTTCCTCATACCCTCCAAAAACATGCATGCTAGCTTGATTGGCCGGTGCCAAATTGCCCCTAGTAATGAGTGTGTGTGTGGATGGTTGTATGTGTGTGGCCCCAAGACAGACTGGCGACCTGTTCAGGGTGTACCCTGCCCCTCGTACTAGTTGTACATTTTACAACTAGTCAGAGATGCTAAAAATGTTTTTTTTTTTTTTTCAGTTTATAACTTTTTTCTCAGAGATAACATCACACTCTCCTCAAATCTTTGCTTTTTCTTGTCACCAGTCAGACTCGCCCTCTGTTTTTCTCTTTTAGTTGATTTTATTTATTAATTTCCTTCTGCCAAAGACCTTCTCTCCTCCCAACTCCTCCTGTTTCTCCTTACTTCATCCTCAGGAAACAGCCCATCCACATGTTATTTCCAATCTTTTTTCCGATAGGGACTCATCTTTATTTTCATCTTTCTCCCCACCTTGCACCACCCATTCCCACTTCATATATCTCCATCCACACATGTGCACTCTGGCCTTTTAGGACACCCGGCATGTGGAGCCTGCAAACAAACCTGTGTGGATGGGTTTTGTTTTTTGTGTTTTTTTTTCACCCTCCACTCACTTATATAAATTAAAAACATTAATCAGATTAAGGATGGAGTGTCATGTGTGGCAGTAGGCCAGCAACTCCATTTTCTCGTCCAAATCAAAGGAAAGATTGCTGGAAGGATGGGGAGCTGAAAGAGAGGGGGAAAAAAGCATACCTTAAAGGGCAGCAGGGAATACAAGGACTGACTGGCACAGTATGGAAACACTCTGATAGTAACATAATTATTATCATTTCAGACATAGAGGATGGAGATTACAGTCATCTTGAACAGCATATGTAAAAGTTTATGTAAAAAGATCCAACTTAATCTTTTCAATGCTTTGAGCTGAATCCTAAAATTAGAACTCTGATTATTTTCTTCTATTACAATCATCCTTTACACTCTCTATTACTCATCCAGTAGAGGGGATGATGACTACAGATTATGTGGATCATAGTTGGAAAAGATGATAATATTAATTAGCCACAAAGGATTTTATTAATCCCTTTTGCCCAGACAGGCAGGAATTTCTGCTGCCAAAAATGAGAAGTGCATAGAATGAGTGAGTCAACAAGTAACCTAAGCATGCAAATGAAATATCTAAGATAAGAAAATAAAAAGATTTTTCTCCCATGTTTGGATCAAAACATGATTGTCTGAAACCTCCCTTCCCCTGTGCAGACACAAGATTTAAATAAAGACTAATATGGTGCTCCTCATGGCACATAACTGAGAACTTAATCATTACATTTTTGTTGTAAAGCAGAATAACATTGAAGAGCAGAATATCATAGAAGCAAACTTCTTTTTGCAATTCTAGGTAAAATGAAATGATTTGGGGATGATCTGATTTTGTTTTGCTAAAAAAAAATAAAGACAGTTAAAATGTTGTGCAACAAAAAAAGGAACTAAAGAAAAAAAAACAATAAAAACGTTGGAGACAATACAAAATTCAATTGTAGAGCAAGAACAACACAGTGTAAAACTGTATGCAAAACTCTGGGGGAGAGAGATTTTATTTTTTTCAAATTCTGATTTATTTACAGTACAGACCAAAAGTTTGGACACACCTTCTCATTTAAAAAGTTTTCTTTATTTTCATGACTATGAACATTGTAGATTCACACTGAAGGCATCCAAACTATGAATTAACACATGTGGAAGTATAGTACATAACCAAAAAGTGTGAAACAACTGAAAATATGTCATATTCTAGGTTCTTCAAAGTAGCCACCTTTTGCTTTGATTACTGCTTTGCACACTGCAGTGTGCACAGTGTGCAAGCAGTAATCAAAGCAAAAGGTGGCTTTGGTCTGTACTGTACGTCTGTATAACAGTTACGTTTGAAAATAAAGTTTGGTTACTAATTTGTGTTTTGCATTGCTGTTTTTACACTTTTACATTTCCGTCACCTTCCACTTGTTCCGGGGTCTGGCCGCAGGGGCAACAGCCTCAAACGGACAACCCAGGCCTCTCACGCCCCGGCTGCATCCTCCAGCTCACCCGGAAGGATCCTAAGTCTCTCCCCGGCCAGCTGTGAGACATAATCTCTCCAGCGGGTCCGGGGTCTGCCCCTTGGTCTCCTCCCATTTGGACGTGCCCGAAACACCTTTTACATTTCTTTTTACAAAATTAAATACTTTGTGCATTTTTTAATAATAGCAATTAAGATATGAAGAGAGTAGATAAAATGTATTAATCCTCAGAGAGAAATTGATTTGTTACCGCTGTTTAAATAGAACAATTACAAAAACTCTTGCCATGGCACGGTATGAAGCAGCATACTGTTGCAGTAGCTCTGTTTTCATTGCATAACTTTGTGATATTTCTTTACCAATTAATTATATCTTGTATTGTCTTTTAGAAAGTTTTCATTAAAACTTTGAATAACTTGAATGTTGTCTGCAGCTTTAATTGTTCTTACATCTCACGTGTTTTCCTATTTTAATTTCACTACACAGAGGCAACTTGATTTTATGGGGAATATTAAACTCTGTGCTGCATTGGGACTCTTTATGATTTCATTTAGAGCATAATGCAGCACACAAATAAATTAGGTTTTTGAAAGCATTACACCTACACATGAAAGAAAGGAAATAATAATAATAAAAAAGCAACACTGGCAAACATCCAATGAATGATTTGACTCAGCATTGTTAGCTTTACAGTTTAGCTTTAACTTAAAATTAGTAGATTTTTTTTTTGTTTCCAAGCTTTTAGGAGATTGAACCAAACTAAACTTAACTGTCTATGATCCCAAATGTTTACAGCTCTTCCGATCACTGCAATGTCAGACTGGGAACTCTTTAATTTGATGAATGTGCAGTTGCCCATATGACTTCTGACAGAATGCTTTTCACAGTTCCTACAGGAGTATCCTCTCCGATTGGCCAGTCTTTGCAAACCCTCTAGATTGTCGCTACTTCGTGACAAATTAAAGTTGGTCAGCATGCAAAAGCTCCACTTGCTGAACAACAAAGCATTTGGCTGGTATGCCTGTCGGCTTCTAGGATGCTACCTGGACCTATAAAATAATTAATAGGTTGTTTGTACACATGGACAGAACCTGGAATTAGTGGTAAAAAAAAATGTGGAGCTATTCAGACATGAGCAGAGCTCTAATTAAAATTTTGCTCTTTCAGGAGATTACATCTCTTTATGTGTTTCCATTAACAAATAAGGCTATTTGCAAAAGTACAATAATAAAGACTAGTTTTGTACGCTTGTCTAAGTTGCATTCTTTGTTTCTTTCCTACATTCAGTCCTCGTCTCTGCTCTCCTTTCCTATCCTCTTCCTCAATCTTCTCACTCCATTTTCTCATCCAAGTCAAGTGATTCAGATATCCTCGTTCACCAGTCAGTAAGGGTCTCATTATTATTATTATTATTTTTTTTTTTATATATATATTTTATTTAACCATGATGAAAAAAAAAAAAAAACTCATTAAGATTAAAAATGTTTTTCAAGAGTGCTAAGTAGTTGCACAGCCATTCATGGTGAAGAAGTCATTTTAAAACCTGATCTCTCCACCAGTTTTTATTTAAAACCTTGTAGTTGTTGCTCCTCCTGCGCAGGCAGTCTCTCAATAGCTCAACACCTGGCTCATGATTCTCTGTGCTCTTTTCTCTTTTGGGGTGATGTTGTCCAGGTCATCCAGTTACTCTTATTGAACAACCATCTCATCATTTTTTTCCACAAAGATGGCCTGTCTGCTCTATTCTTCAAAATGTTTTTCTTAGAGTTATATAGACTCAGCTCACCTCTATTCCTGTCCTTAGTACATTGCTGTCCACCCTGGGAGAAGATGTTTCTCCAATGACCACACAAAGTGACGGAAAGAGAATAGATGAATCATTGGATGACCTCAGTAGGCAATTAAAAGCTTGGAGATTGTTAACATTCTGTTTTTTCTTTAATTTCACCAGAAGAGCACCGTGCAAGAATCTGAAAAAAGTGTCTTGAGGTCTAATTGAAACTATTAAAGTCCAACATTTTTTATTTTACTCATTCATGTTGGACGGAATGACATGTATTTAAATTTAACATAAAGAACATTAGCTGTAAGTGTGGGGATGTCATATTTTGTTTTCTGAACCGCTCATTCTTATCAAGGGTTGCAGAGGATTCCGGAGCATAGCCTGGCTGATTTAAGGCAATAGGCAGGGTACACCTCCAAACAGGTAGCCAGTCGGTTATGAAGCACACCAGTGACGTGCGGACTTCTGCAATTTAGTCATAAAACCTTTCGGCAGTTGGACTTCATTCATAAGTAAAAGTAAGGACACAACTGCTTTTGTTTGTTTTTGAAAAAATAAAATGGAAAAAAATAATATAAATACATGTTTGGCCTTGAAGATTTTTTCTTTTTTTCTGATAATTTTAAAAGGCAAACTTTATTCAAATGTATTTAAACACCAGAATTTAAAAAATAGACATTTTTACTTTTGGTCAAAACTAAATTTGTGCTGCACATATTTCTACTTTAATTTATTTACAGTATATATTAATTTCTTAAAACTCTATCCATAGCTATGAAAGAGACAAATCTGTTCTTGTGTCATGTTTGAGAGTGTAATTGAAAGAGGAATGAATGCTGATTAGATATGAAGCAGTACTTGGATACTGTTGGATGAATGCTGAAATAAGATGAATTTTTCAGTTCTTACAATTGTAAGTCTAACTCCTGAGGAGTCACTGCCTCCCCGGACATGAACCTCACTGCACGTCACTGGGCAGACACACACAACCATCCACACACACACTTCTTCCCAGGGCCAATTTCATAGCGGCCAATTGACCTAACATGCATGTTTTTGGGAGGAAACCGGAGTAACTGGAGAAAACCTACACTTAGATGGGGTAACAAGCAAACTCCACACAGAAAGGACAATGTATCAAGTCTTCTCCCATCCAAGACTTGAACCCCAAACCTTCTTACTGTGAGGCTCCTGTGGTAACCACCACCGTGCCACCCGAAATATCATATTTGTTAACTGTATTAATTGGATAATTAGTGAATCTTCAACAAATCCTTAAGCACATTTTTGTCCTGATTCATTGGCTGACGAGTGTGTTTAATGAGCACAAACACAGAATTAGCAGAATACACTGCTACTGTATGTAACTGGGTTGAATGAAGATGATTTATTTAAACAGAGAGCAAATACAGCAAATACCGGAAACACATTACAGGATCTATAACGCAGTTCGATTGATTTTTTTTTTTTTTTGTCTTTTCAATTTAAAATCCACGCATACGTACACACCAAACGTTAATATAATTTTTTTTACACTTAAATTCCAAGTGTTCAAGCTTATGATGAACGAGTAGCCATGCCTCTTAAACAGCAAACAGTGGGGTTCTGAAGGAGAATTCTGTGGAAGAAATTTAGGACTCTCATCCAGGTCTATGTACGGTTGTATAAGATACATTACACTTTCTCATAAAGTAGGTCAAAGATTGATAAAACCATGACGCTCCTTCATCTTCTTCATCTCCCTCTAGCTGTGTCACATATTCAGTCAGTTTGTCTTTTAAACCTAACTTATTTTAACTTTACATTAGCTTCTACTGAATGTTTTACTACCTCTCCTTTTGCCTCCAGCTACAATTAAAATCATTTTATACACAGCTGCCTTGTTTGTGTTTTATTTCGATCATAAAGATGAAAATAAAATGTTGCCATAAACCATACTCCTTATCCAATAAAGGTAAGAATTTACCCTCCAGAACTGAAACTGCACTTACTGTGTCACTCTTTGTTCTGGTTTCTATTGTTTATCTCCAACTACAACTTTGAACATGAACAAATAAGTCAAGAAAAAAAAATCCACGTGAAGAATTATTTATTATAATTTAGATTGATTGTTAAAAAAAAAAAAGCATGTTGCAGAATCTGAGACACAACCCAAAATAGTGCTAATTCCTCTGTTATTTTCTTACATTTTTTAATATACTTTTTTAATCTCTGACCAGGAAATGCATGTGCTGCACTACACCACAGCAGGCTGCCACCTATGGCAGGAGAATCAGGGGGTCAGGTGTCTTCTCCAAAGACCCTAGACGTGAACTCAGTGGGATACGAATCCACAGACTTCAGGTTAACTTCTGGTCCGCGAGCAAACGCTCTAACCACTGAGCCACTTTGTAGGCTGACGAATTAACCATAGAGAATGCATTTATTTGTTTCTTTTTTTTTCAGTTTTTGGTGGTTTAGTTTGCCTGACAATGTATTATGGGTAAGTTTAAATGGCTAAATAACTCAGAAATGCCAGCTATTCCTTCTGATCTGTTAAGTGATTTATTGACCAAATTGCTGGTTGTAATAGAGAAAGTTCAATTTCCAGTTCAACAAAATTACCGCAGTCTGCTTTAGTGTCGGGTCAAACATTGTTCCACTAAAGAACATTGTTTTTGCAGAAAGCATTGGCAAAGATGGAGGAATATTAATGGTTCAAATTGACCCAGTTGAAATTGTAAAACAAATTGGAGAAAATTATATGTAATTTCATTTGAATCGATGTGACTTTTTTGTCATTTCACATGATTGTGTTCTCTTTCCTGCCTACTATGGCTATTTATTCAAATTTTTTAAAGCAGTTTCATAATTTTGTTATTACCAGAGTGAAAAGAAATCAGTGTTATTTTCACTTGAATGCTCTGCTTTCTTGGGTGTCCATTATCTTTTCAAACACAAAATTCATCTATTTTTCTTACCAATCATTTATTTCCATTTTGTTAGACTACTGGAAGAAGTACAGCAAAGATGGTTGTTAGAAAACACAAAATTGAACATAAATTACCAGGCGGGGTTATATGGTACACAAGATTCCCATTGCAAAATAGTTTTATCTGCACTTCCAGAAAGACTATAAAATTAGATCAAAGTAGCAATGGGTTGCAATAAAATAACACACTCAAAGACAGATCATAACACAGTGTGAAGGAAATATGCTTGGTAAAAGATTTAACTCCTAAAGTTTGTTTCATTACAAGGAAGAAAAAATCAGGCAACTTTGTCTATTTTATATATATAAATATATATATATATAAATATATATATATATATATATATATATATATATATATACATGTACTGATTTGTGATAGAACAGTAACTTCATTGAATGCAACGATTCAAGAATGAATTCCAAGTGCTTGAAGTGTGTTTGAATTAGTATTTACTCTTCTACTGTTTAGAAGTGTTGTATCAGATTAGTGCCCAAATTAATGTATTTTTCCATACACATATTTCATTCAGTTTATTAGTTTTAAAAAGGGTGTAAAATGAGGCCAGAGTCTTTTGCAAACTTGGACCTCTACCCTTGAGCTCATAAATGACCAATCAAGTTATCAAAGTTGAGTTGTATTCAGTAATAAATGGATGCCGATAAAGTCTAAATTTATCAGTGTTTTTCTTGTCAGAAAAAACCTTGACTCCCAAATATTTTGAAACTTTCAATTGGATTCTTAAAGAAGTAAGGAAGAAAATGTACATTTTGTGAGAGCCCACCACCACTCAATAGGGACTCCAGTGTGAGGTCCAGCAGGATCAGGCTGCCCCTGATGCAACCACCACAGACAAAAACACA
Organism: Neostethus bicornis; assembly: GCA_902685375.1. Classification (NCBI taxonomy): domain Eukaryota; kingdom Metazoa; phylum Chordata; class Actinopteri; order Atheriniformes; family Phallostethidae; genus Neostethus; species Neostethus bicornis. The sequence goes on along the minus strand of CACRXE010000076.1, from coordinate 1,905,126 downwards.
ACCAGGTGCCTGGCCCAGGCAACACAGAGACTACCATGCACTCACAGCTCCACCTTCACTACCCCTCCTCACTCTCCTAATCCCTGATCTGTAAACCTGCCCAAATCCTACCAGCTCTCATAGCTATACCCCCTCAACCACTGTGATCAAACAAACTATTTGACTAGCATATGTTAACTAAAAAAAAAAAGTATTCATTTACGAAATTGTACATACCCTCTCCACCAGATAACACAGAGGAGTGGGCACGAGGACATCAAAGGAAAATATACAGGAGCTACGTGTGGGTTCTTTTGCTTTTTTTTCCTATAATAAACCATAAAAATAATTAAATTTACAGAGAAAATATTTAAAAATATAGCTTAATTAAATTGCACATTTTGGACCCTGTCACACTAATAAGTTAGTGTCAAACTGGAATCTGAACATTTCCAATTGAAAGGTTCATGGCTTGCAAAGTAGTGCTCCGTCTCATTGAAACATTATCTTTCTTTGTCCATTTTCATTCTCTATGGGAATTACATTGACCTTCATCTTTCTTCACAGTGTCTAGTCTCTTACTTGCCGGATATCACTAATGTAAAACTCAGAGTTGCCCTCCCACCAGTCTATCCATCATATTCTGCCCTGATGTACCGCTTCTACTCATTTGACATTTACCCCCCTTCAACATTTCCATTTTCCCCTTACAGTCGCTTGATCTCTTAGATGAGTCACACTTCGTATTTTTATGTAAATGCGCCTCCTACACTTTTTCATTTCATAACTCACATATAAACTTTAATAGAGTTTTACATTGCTTGTCCTTCGATTTAAATGAAGAAACACACGTATCAGAAATAAATATACAGTATGTTCTGTATCCTGTGGGCAATTATCTATAACTATATCTCCTCTACAATGTTCCTTTTACTTAGTGTGATTTTATAAAGCATTGCATTTCAAACATCCAATAAAGACTCAAAGGAGAATGCATTTCGACTTGTAAAAAAAAAAAAAAAAAAAGCAGAGATGCGAAAGGTGAAACTGACAGACCTGACAGGTTGTTAAAGTTCTGGTAACCAAATGTTCAGTTTGTTGGTCTCGCGCATCGTATTATTATCATTAAATGTACCACAGTGCTCATCTTTTGAGAGTTTTGTTTTGCAATTAGTTAATAAAGCCTCAAAATGACCATCTCTATTATTAATTTCGTCCATGCAGTTCACTGGTCAAATTGTCAAAACAGATGGGTTGGTCATTTTTATTAGTTTGTATGATGTATTTGAATGAATCAGTTACTTCATTCTCAGAATGTTGTTTAAAATGCCGATCATGTCTGGAGACATAGAGCCACTGGACTCTGTGTCCCAAAACACCTCACCAGCGAGGCATTCTGGAGGCATCCTACGCAGATGCTCAAACCAGACCATCTGGCTTCTCTCAACCCAGAGGAGCAACAGCTCTACTCCAAGCTCCTCCTGGATGGCAGAGCTCCTAACCCAATCTCTGAGTGAGAGCCCAACCACCCTGCAGACGTAGCTCATTCTTTTGGTCACCACCCACAGCTGGTGATCAGAGGTCAGGGTAGGAATATAGATCAACTGTAGATCGGAGGAAGCCAGGTTAAACTAGGTGAAGCTGACCTAGAGGAACTGTTAAAAGTGTATTTTGAAAGAATGAATAGTAGAATTATGTCAAACAAACAAAATGTTAAACAATGTCCTAATTTAGTAGTAGTGATCTTTAATCTAGCTTGTGGGAAATATTGCTGGACATTGTCAACTAAATATTTTGTTCCTTGTGTTCTTGACGTTATCAGTCCACAAAGGGTGCCACGAAGTGACTGTTCTATGTTTGGTTCTTTAAACATCATTTGAGCCACATCCTGTATTCCATTCAACCCCAATATCTTTCTGGACCTGTGCCATGGATTTGTGGCAGATTTGATTCTGTAATTAGGTCTCTTGGAGAAACTAGGTTGCAGTTCCTTGATTAATTCTTATAATTTTCATTATTGGATTTCTCTCTGACTCTGATGTTTTCCAGAGGGTGTACCCCAGCAACACTCCCTCGGAAGGTCTTTGCCAAGTGTTGTTAGGCATATTCCTGGAGGCCTGTGGAGTCCTACACACATCCCATATGCATACTACCTTTTAATCAGATGAATGTCAATTTGCATAGTTAAAAGGCAGCTTGTGCATTTATCAGGGTGCATTGTAATTAATTTCTTTTTTAATCTTTTCTTATGAAGAATTTGAAATTGAACAGAAACCCTGCAACTAATTTTGAGAGGCACAGCTAATGTGATTACTGGTTTTGACTTTGTGTGTCTCTCTTTGTTGCAGGGGCTCTCCCACACTGGGCTTTGGGCCAGCTCCTGTACTGTAAAGCTCCAGGCAGGCAACATATAGGACAGATGGCAGAGTATCTTCATTACCTCTCTTGGCATGCAGCCCCCATATCACTAAGGGTGGATATGAACAACCTGTATCATGCTGCGCTTCAATAACACTGCTCACAAACTCATCCATTCATTTAAATTGGGATGACAGTTATCCCTTCTTTTGGGATGCATCTGAAGATGAATTGACCATTAAAAGAAAAGGTTTTTATTAACCTCCCTGTATGCCTTCATGTAGGTTTGGACCATTTATGAGCAGCTAAGACACGGTTCAAAACTCTTTTGAGAGTTAATTGACCTCAACCTTATAATTGCCTATAATTTAGTTGGGATAATAATGCGTTAGTGTTAAATTTACTAAAAGGTCATTTCCTTCGTCCTTAACAGGGCTAATAAAACTTCAGTGCTTTCAGCCACAGAGATGCTTATGTGGCAGATTGTTCTTCCTCACGGTCCGAGCTCACCTCAAGCACAGGAGCATGAAAGGAGACAGGGGACTAACCGGATAAAATGTGCTAAGCTAAGATGTCCACATGCACATGTGATGAAAGAAAAGCCTTCAAACTGCTGAGTCAGATGTCAGCACCTTCATTTTTGTGTTGTTGAGCAAAAATTATCCCCATAGCTGTGCCACTTAAAAAAATACAAAAGGAAAAACTAGGCCACAAAACCATCCAAGTGTTCCACTATTAAAGAATTCATTTCATTTGCTAATTATATGAGCAATAAAATTTCCACAAAGTGTGTTTAACTTAGAAAGAAGACTGATCATCTACTTTACACACGGCTGGAGGATTTTTTATTAAGTGACTACTGATCCCTCCACCAAGTGGAAAAAATAATTCACTTTTTTTGTCATTTCTACTTAAAATCTGGTGTAAATCTGAGAAAGCCTTATTTAACTCTGAGGCAATGGAGCTAAATCAGGTGGTAAATTATGTTCTTGAAGTAGCTTAAATTCACTTCAGTAAACTCATTTATTCAGGTTTGCTATTGAAAGTGCACTTTTATGCATGGCACTAGTTGTATTTCCCATGACATATTGACCATATAAGGAAATAAAATGTGCTAAACACTTTTTTTTAATGCCTTCTTTAAATACTTCTGTTATTGTCTGGAGTTCTGCTGAGGCTTGAGCCCAACACTTTAAGTCCAAATTAATCTGGGTAACATACTTCTTTTGGAAAAATTTAACAATTTCTTCTTTTTTTTTTTTTTTTTTTTTTTACATTTTCTATTGATCCCTAACTATGGAAATGTGTGTGCTGCACTACTACACCACAGCAGGCTGCCATGACGGCACCAATGGTGGGAGAAACAGGGGGTTAGGTGTCTTCTCCAAGGACCCTCAACGTAACCTCAGTGGGAATCAAACCCATGAACTTCTGGTTAACTTTTGGTCCAAGGGCGAACGCTCTACCACTGAGTCACCATCTCTCCCTGAGAGAAATTGAGAAGCCTACAATATAGCAACACAGAAAAACAATAACACAAAAAGTAATGCAGACAAAATTTGAAAGAAAAACTGAGTTAGTTTTAGATTAAGTTAAAATAATAAAAAGAAATAATTAAAAGTCACACATTGTCTTCTGTCTTATTTCTGCTTTGAGATGCCTTAAAACCATTTATGGCTGCACTTCACACTTTGAACCCCCACACAGATTCCTTCTCTTTATATAGATGTAATTTCTTTTCACCCCCTCATTATCAAGGTGAAAGTAGTGATTCATCCTAAGAGACACTGAAGCTATAACAACTTAACCAGAGATGAACGGATGCGTGACTAGAGAAAGAAAAGACTTATCTTTATATGTCACAATATGTCATCCTATAGATAGTGCTAGTGTGTAAACAAACATTCAATCGAATCACTTGAGCATTCAAAAGAGATGCATTGAGGTCAATCAGAAATCAATGCAGGAAACTATAATGCAAGCACACATTCATAAAAAAAGTTGTATGAAAGAAAGTTGAATAGAACTTTTAATTAATTCCACTCAAAAGAATCTAAACCATATTTAGAATAATATAGAAACACTTTTTTCAGATAAATTGAATTCATTGAACAAAACACTCTGTGCAAAGTACTCTAGAAGGGATTTAATAATGAAAAAAATAGATGTACAAGAAAGACTGAAAACTAAACTTGAACCCTTCTCACATAGAAAAATTACAACAATTTTCCTCTGTGTGTTAATTGCGAGAGATTAAAAGTGTTGCTCATTGTAAAGGGAGATAAAGTTATCTAAATCAACAGCATGTCAGGTGAACATCAAACGATGCAGTTTTGCCTGTATGGCAACAATTGACCATAAAGTGGTCAATTGTATCAGATCTCGCAGACTGTTGTTCTATGCGTCACAAACATACTGTAATGCCAACACATTGCATGGTGGCATCCTGAACTTCACAAAACAGCACAGCAGATCTACACGCAGAAGAATTGGGATTTTATGCATGTAGCTACTTTATATAGGCACTTGAAAGGAGGTCGATTGTTGGGACAATCATGTGAAGATCTGCATTTTATTGTCAGGTGATCACCGACTGGACGATGACGTGTCTTGGATCATATATTTTCTACTAAACATCTACAGATTATTGTTGATATTTATCGGATGAACGTCACCACTTACCTGTTATTCAATCGACCGTTGGTCGATTATTTGTCTGGTGCTTATCTGTAGGTAATCAGTAAACAATCGCACGACTTTTCCGACTCATAGTAGATCTCAGAAAATTTGGGCGACGGTTGCAAAATTTTAAAACAGAGCGATAATGATGCAAAATTGCAAAAAGGCAGACCACAATCGATGAGTGAGATGGATACCCGAGCTGTGCTCAAATTTCCCCAAATCGACACATCGCCAACCCATCACTTTTTTAAGTGAGCAGGGTTTTAGGTCTGTCGTATTTTTGTGCAGCCACACATCTTTTATTTCTCTTTAACATAGCTCCTCGTAATATTTTGGCTAACTCATCTAGATCAGATTTCTGGCTTCTTTTTTATCTTCTTTAAAAAGTCACAAATTCCTTCCTCGAAGACAGAAACAGTTTCTAATCTGATTTCTCATAATATCTGTCTTCATAACTTGATGTGGTGAGGAAAATACTGGTAAAATGTTTCCAGGCTGAAGTAGAAATTATAGAACAATAACCTTTAATGGGCCATTTTGTGTCCAGTTGATGTATCACATATTAAGAAAGCCCTTTCTATTCCTGGAACCATGCAGTACAATAAAATCTGGAAAGGATACTAAACATTTCATATTAAAAAAAAAGTCCTGACAAGACTTTTTCTCTGACGGAAAACTATTAACAAGCTTTGAAGTCTTGAATAAAAGATGTTCTCCATGAAGACTCCTGCATGTCAAACTAAATGTATATCTGATGCAAAGTGAATGTTTTGACACACTGAATTCCTTTTCCTGACTTGTGACAAGTTAGGAAGACTTGCAAAGTTGTACAAAGTATTCATCTTTAAAACAGCGTTCATGCACTCTGGCTTATCTGACTCTTGATCTTTTTCCCCATCTCCCTCCTCCCATCCTTCCTCACAGGGGGCTTGTAAAACTCAGAGTCCAATTTCATACACTCTGTTTCCACTCCTTTATTACTCTCGCTCCATCTCTTTCCCACAGTCTTTCTCTCCTACCTTGTACCTCCCTGCACTTTCTCACCCTCTTCATCACACAATTTGGACTGGTGGTAATAACCCAGACTGTCCACAACAAATCATCTTCTCTGTTTCAAAGGTTGGCTGTTTGATGCATGGTGACCTTATGTTTGGGAGCAAATAGAAGAGGATGAGAAAGCTGGGAGCTGGAGACTGCTCGTAACCTTGGTAGCATGATGGTGAATCTGTGTAAATCGCATTTGTTGGAATCTTAAAGATGTTTTTTGACCTGTGGGAGCAGGCTTTACAGCATGTGCATCTTAAACTTCAAGATCCAATACTTACTTCCTGCGTATTTGGGAATTACTTTGAAAATGTCAACTTTTCATCTGGGCTACCAACAAAACAGTTTGTTCCACATGTGCTTTTTATCTCCTCGTATAAATGAAGAACATGTCCAAAAGTGGCATGGGAACGTTTTCACATGCTCTAAAAGTATGTGGATTTCATGTACTTCAAATGTTACACGTGAATAATGTGAAGGTCTTATGTGATAAATATGTGAAACATGTACCATAGAATATTGATTGTTAGATTTAAAGAGCATCTGCAAACTTGTTCTTTTGGGATTGATTGTGTCCTATTTTGGCAGACCATGCTGAGTACACAGTATTTATGTTCTTAGCGCATTTCAAAAACTCATTGGAACAAAAACACAACAAATATGGAATACATTGGCTCTAGATAAATAAATGTGATGTGAAAGGCCCACAAGGCAAGAACATGTTCAAATATATTCATATACTGTATTTGCTTTTTTTCCAACAAAACGGACTGATTCAGCATCCTAATTGTCGCAGACAACACACAAATCTGCTACATCATTTTCCCTTACTCATTGACAAGATTCAATGAATGTCAATACAAAAATTAAATGCGTTTGCAATGTTCAATGTTTTGCATGGTGGTCAAAAGTAACATTCACATGAAAAAATATCACAGCCATGTGCAGTATTTTTGCCTGTGAGGTCCTGATGTGAATGTATCAAACCCTGCATCTTCTTATTGATGCTCACTGAGAAATCTGTGTGAGGAGTTGGGTCATTGCTGGCCAGCTCAGCCTGAAGCAGTTTGCCAAGCTTGCAAAGAGGAATGATGACCTAACCTTGATGATTAGATGGTTTCTTGGAGCATTTTAAGAACTGACAATGTGCTTTGATCTGCGCTCTATTAAGTTTCTGGCTAATTAGGTCGGCACTCACAGGAACAAACCGGAGGTGGAAGAACTAGAAGAATTGGCCGAGTGGGTCTCAGACTTGCCAAATTTCCTAGAAATCCCACCACATTTTTTTACACGTGTCTCTGTGCTCTTCCATCCAGAGCTGGAGGAAAGCATTTCACTGTTTGCAGTTTTTCTATGCAAAGTTAAAGAATCCCACTCTCTCTAAGATCCCTTGCTGTAATAAAATTTCATTTCTGTGGGCATTTTTGAGGATGTGTTAGATTCTGCAACTCTGGACACCATCGGTATGATACTTACTATCTCTTAGTTTCAGTAGCGTTTCACCGTCTGTAAACAGAATTCAATAAGTATAGTTGAGCAGAGATTTGTCAAGTTTACTGCAAGTCTAAAAAGAAGAAAAAGTCGTGCTCTACAGTGAAATAAAGTTGAAAAGATCTTTCCCGGTAATGGAAGCGAAAGCAACCACAGATGAGGAAAAAAGCAAAAATGTTCAAATCATTTTTTTTTTCCCCTGTTTTTTGCAGAAAGAACTTCTGAGAGTCAAGACTGGAGAGAATGATGAGCAGATGAGAAAAGTTTAATGTTGTTGATAAATGGGTTCTCTCTACAAAGTTTTGTTGGTAATGAATGCTGCATTGTTCTTTAGGGTTCGTTCAATTCCTAAAACTGAAAGGTGAGACTGGAAAGTCAAGTTTGTTGAGTTGTCTTAATGGAATAGTTTTAACTGAGATTTCTGAAAATTGTAGGCGAATGATGAACCGTTTTCATTTAAAAATCACTGTTATAGTTGGAACTAAAACTATTAAGTTCTACATTTTAACCAGTTTGATCCCACAAGTCGTCTGAATAAAATCAAATACAATTAATGTTCAAATCAAAGTACACAACCCAGATCTGCCCACAGAAAATACGACATGATGTTAATCAAAGGTAACCATGGCAAAAAACAACAGGTGAAAGACAAAGAAGATAAAATATTTGACTACAAGTCTTTTCAAAGATTTATTATTTACCTAACACATACCATCTGAAAAATGTTTCCCTTATGCATTAAGTGAGCATATTTAAACAGTAAATCTATGTGAATGTTTAACAGAATGACAGAAATATGCTAAGGAGGTACTCTTTGTGGAAATGTGTTTTTGCACCTCAACGAAGAGGCTCTTCAAGATCTGCAGTGCTGGCATCTCAGAGAAAAGCCTCATTCCATGATTTGGCTAGACATTGAGAGGTATTAGAGAGTTCTGGATGACTGAGTGGGTTTGATTGTTTGCTCACTGCTTACAACCAGTGTGGATGAGCAGCTATTCATTGGTTTTAATTATTAGGTCATTTTCCTGTTAGTTTTGTTGAAACAGTAGGACTTCTTATACTTATTGTTCTTTCAGCATTTCCCTTAAGGTGTCGCCAATGTGTGACTTTTTTCCTACTTCTTCTTCTCCTTTTGGCATTTCCCTTTAGGGGTCACCACAGCAAGTCAGTTTCTTCCATCTAATCCTATCTGCTGTATCCTCTTTGGTCACACCAACTATCTTCATGTCTTCCTTCACTGCGTCCATGAACCTCCTCTTTGGCCTTCCTCTGGTCCGCTTTCCTGGTGGTTCCAAATCCAGCATCCTTCTTCCTATGTACTCTCTCTCTCTCCTCTGTATGTGCCCAAACCATCTCAGTCTTGCCTCTCAAACTTTATCCCCAAAACCTCTAACGTGCTGTTCCCCTGATGTACTAATTTCTAATCCTGTCCATCCTGGTCACCCCAAGAGAGATCCTCAGCATCTTCATCTCTGCCACCTCCATCTCTGTTTCCTGTCTTTTTCTCAGTGCTACTGTTTCTAGACTAAACAGCATGGCCGGTCTCACCACGGTTTTGTACACTTTCCCTTTCATTCTAGCTGAAACTCTTCTATCACACATCACACCTGATACTTTCCTCCACCTGTCTGGAACGGGTGGAACGGGTTCCACCTCTTTTCCACACTCTCCATTGCTCTGGGTTGTTGATCCTAGATACTTAAAATCTTCCACCTTTTTTATCTCTTCTCCCTGTAACCTCACTTTTCCATTTGGATCCCTTTCATTCACTTTTTTCCTTTTGAGACTTTTTTGATGATTTGATTTTTTGATTTGAGACTTTTTTCCTACTAAACCTACATTTGACTTTTTTTTCAACTTTTCCAAACATTTTTTACTGATGGCTTTTCCATTGTTCATCTCATTGTCTTAACTTTAATCTTTTTTTCATCTCACAATGATAACAGGGTCAATTCCTGTGCTGTCTAGGGAAATAAATTGTTTACAAGCACTTTCATGAATAGGTGGCTCGTTTGTTACAGATCACTGATAACATCATGCTGCCTGTATCTGAATTAATCAAAGCCTTCATGGGCCGATGCATGTGCGGCAGAGACTAAAGCGGAAAACTCCATTTGCCCAATGGGAAAGTTCAATTTTCATTTCTGTTTCTGCTCAGTCCATTAGTTACCCACAAAGCACTGCTACACCTGCGTCACTTTGGATGTGAAGCAGATCTGCCTGAATGGTCCTGTGACTGGGAGCTGGCCATTCCAGCTGGGTCTGAGCTGGGATTTAATCACGCCATGGGCAAGCCATGTTTCCTTTCTAGCTGACTATAGACACATTAGTGCAAACTGTGTCTGCGTCTCGTAAATAATCTGTGAGTTCAGTTTCAGGGTTGTTGCTGTGTCGACACACATTATAACCTGATCCGTCTCGTTCATTGACGGTAGAAAGGGTGTGATGTCACTCAGAGAGTTTTTCACTCATAAAAATTAAACTAATTGTGAACCAACTTATGAATGACGCCATATTTGATTTTTAGAGCCAGAACGATGCAGTCATTTTTCAAGTCTGTGTTTGCAGACAACCCCTTTGTCAAACCAAAAGCAAGCTTTTGAAGGTGCATACCCCTGCCACAGACTTATCATCTGGCTCAAGTAAATTTGTCAATTAAATGTGTTAAAGATTTTCAAGTCCACACGGATTTTCACATCAAAGCATCTGATTGGCATGTTATTAGTCTGGCTATCTTTCGTACCATCTAGTGTTAACTTTCGTTTTGTCTTCTAGACCGCTTATCCCTAATCGGGTCGCAGGGTGATGCCGGAGCATACCCCGGCTAATTCCAGGCAAGAGGCAAGGTACACCCCGAACAGTTCACCAGTCAGCTGTGGGGCCACACAAATAACCATCGACACACACACAAATATTCCTCAGGGCGATGTTTCTGCTGTACCTTAGTATCTACAGAAGCAGCTCATCAGTTAATCAGAAAAGACATATGGGGGCAAAGAAGCTTAGAGGAGTGAACTGGGGTCATTTCTGCAATAAAGAAGTCTAAAATAAAATTTAAACAGTATTGGCAGCCAGTGGAGCAAATCCAGCACCCTTTTATAGAAAACTGCAAAACTGACAAGAAAGATTGAGTAACTCTGTCTTAAAGCCTGTTCCAGAAATCCAAATCAGTCAAATAAAAGTCTGTTTCATCATTTCCAAGAGCTTTCTGGAGAGATAAGCTATCACAAAGAAAGAGAAATGGTCATTTGAGAAAAGAGGAGGACGATTTTTCTATCTCATATATTAAGGGTGGTAAGTTTACTTTGACAACATGCTTTGATGATATTTGACAAATTAGTCTCAAATGAAACACCAAAAGGCAGCAGTGCGACAAATGGTTTAAGGTAAATTTGATGACCTGAGGTGTTCAAAACATCAATAGATGGTGTCTTTCTATATTCTGGGTACTATCCCCTCAAACCCTAACAGAAGAAATACATTGCCAGTATGTTCTCTCCTAGTATTCATGAGGGTGTAGTCTATACTGAATCTGGATGTTTTGTTTCTGGTTTAGAAAGGGGAGTAAACATGCACAGTTGGGGATTTATGGTTTCTTTTTTAAAGTCCCTGTCAAGTGTTGACTTCATCTTCAGTGTGAGCCAGATCCATCGGTTAAACATACAGAACAGTTAATCCCTTTCTTTTTATTTGTCTGTTCCCCAGACTATACACGTCAAGAAATTTTGGGTAAACAAGGATAAAACTGCAGCTGGACAAGTTGGCCTAAGTATTTCTTGTTTGTCGAGTTCAATTTGAATTTGGCTTTATTGTTGCTTTGGTTAAAGTTAGATCTTTAGACATTGTGTGCAACCGGATTTAAAAAAAAATCTTAGATATGTGGTCATTGTATAAAACATAAAATAAAAAAAAGAAATATACAAAAGTACTTTCAAAAGATAATTTCCTGGTCAGGCTGCACTTTATTCATAAAAATCTGATTATAAAGCCCTAAGTAAGTGACATCCATGTATTCACTATCCATTATTTAGAACAGTTTTCCCAACACTGAGCTGCTGTGGTGCAGCAACATATTCCAGCTTTCAGGCAATAGGCAAGATACACTCTGATAAGGTCCCCTGTCTGGCAAGTGCTTGAACAATACATCAATACACTAAGAGTTTGTCAAGGGTTCAACTTCCCGTGAATGAAATTTTACCCGGCTCAACACTTTCTCTTTCCATCCCACCACCTCTATGATGTGTGCCAAATCACTATTAAAATTAATGAAGGAAAAAGGACTATTTTAGAGTCCAAGGCTGGAACGGGGGGAGAAAAGAAAACCGTGGTGAGGCTGGCAATGTTGTTTGGTCTAGAGACAGTGGAGATGGAGGCAGGAGAGATAAAGACGTTTAGGATCTCCCTGGGAGGGACCAGGATGGACAGGCTAGAGGCCTGGAGGAAGACCAACGAGGAGGTTTTTTGATACATTGTTTCTTGACTGCTCTTGTTGTCTGAACACAACAAAACAAAAGACAAATGTCATTTTCTTCGATCTTTAATTTTGTGGTCATCAGAACTTCACCGAAGCAAACCTCATTAGTTTTTGTATCTGGATGATTCAGTAAGTTGATGTATTTATCAGTTAAACATCTGGTGATTTGGTGATGTGAATATTTTTTTTCCCAATATATCTTCAGTCAAAACCGGCTTTTGTTGAAGTTCAAATCCCTGCATCCACAATATCAAGTCTTGTGTAATCAACTTGAGACACGACCATTAGGTTTGACCTTTACTGATCTACTAATGAGTTGTCAGCATTGCGATGCTGAAGCCTCGCCTTCCCCTCAGCTACTCAGTCAAATTGGGAATATGCGGGAATCATTTGACTAATTATTTTGAGACTGTAGCAGCTCAGAGCATTTACAAGCAGAGGAACAGTTCTTCAAACCTCACTAGTAAACACCTGCTCTGCTGGAGTGTCCTGACCCATCCGGGAGCATGTGGTATCACAAATATCTTACACACAACGACTAAAGGCCTAAATAAGAGCTTCTTAGGGACTGTTTTGAGAAACTGACTTGAAAAAGGAGAGAAAGTGAGATGGACTGAGGCAAATGAAGCAGCGGTATTACTACTGACCTTTCCCAGAGGTTGGACAAAGCCAGCTGAGGCTGAAGCAGGAACTGCTCGTGCTATACTAAATGCTAGCATGTCACATTCAATCTCATCAAATCATGATTCAAACCTCTGCCCCAATGGGTTCCAGGAGTATAAAGCAATATCTTTATAGCGCGAAAAGGCCAGAAAAACAGTGAGGTGGTTTGTTTTGCGGCATTCTAAAACAGACAATTTAATACAACTTGAAAAAAAATGACTTGAAAGGTTGTAGTACTTGTACAAAAGTAGGCGAAGAACAAATATAAACACATGCAACTAACTTGTGGAGGTTCGCCCCTCTAAGACTATTTTATTTCAGCCCCAAATGGTATGACCCTCATGTGATTAAAAAAAAGCCTTAGGGACGATTTCACATGAACAGAAAGAACACACTGCAAGCTTCAGCTTACCAGACACCAAGCTGCATTATTCCACATCAGCAGACCGAGAACAAAAAGGATTAGCCTTTTGCTCTTGTCACCTGCAATTGTCTTATTTAATTTTCTCCTGCGTGGAACTCTGGTAATCTTGCTAACTCGGTCTGGCAGTCATACAGTAGGTGGAACTGCTCTGTTGCATAGCGGATTAAACTCAGAAGTTCTGGTGCAAACGTTCACACATAAAACTAATTTATTAGCATAAATCATTTTTGTGTTGAATTTAAGCCATATATACTATATAGACAGTGTATTTTCAGTTTTAATTTGTTTTGGGTTCTGTTCTTTGCAAATAAAAATAAATGTTTTTGCTAAATGAGCAGCAGGGAAGCTGAAAAAAAAAATAATGAGGTTTAATTTATACCATAGATCACTTTAAAAAGCAAAACAATGAGGCTGGCAAACACACTGTAAAGTAAACTTATCATACAAATGAAGACAAAGGAGGAAAACGAATTATATTTAGTGTTACACACAATCAAAAGCAGGATATTAAAATTTCAAGCTCAATTGAGATGATAGTGAGGTGAACCTCAACTGGATGAGGCACAGTCCCTCTAGTGGGTTCTGGGTTTGCCTCACCATGCGACAAGCCCAAAAATACTTACAAGCGAGGTGTTTGGAAAAATCTTAACCAGATACTCAAACCACCTCATCTGACTTGCCTCATCCCAGAGAATAACCGCTCTACTCCAACAGAGCTCTTCACCTTATCAAGGGTGGCCGTCCTGTGGAGGAAACACACTTGTTTTTAAAATTTTGTTCATTCACAGCTGGTGGCCATAGGTTATGGTCAAACCAAAGATTGACTGTTTAACTGAGAGCTTCACTATTTGGTTCAGCTCAGTATCAAGACATGCTGATGCTAATCATTGTAGACGTCATTCTAATACACCTGCAATCGGAATCGCCATCCTACTTTCAATCATAAACAAGACCCTGTTATACTTGAACGCATCCACGTAGGACAAAATCTTATTTCTAATCTGAGGAAGTTTTAGCCTGTTCAGACTGATTCAAGTCGAGAGGGTACACCTCGAACAGGTCGCCAGTCTGTTGTGAGGCCACACACACAACAACCATCCTCAAACATGCTCATTTTGTAGCGGCCAATCAACCTAACATGCATGTTTTTGGTGGGTGGGAGGAAAATGGAGTACCCGGAGAAAATCCACGCATACATGGGGATAACCTGTTAACTCTACACAAAAAGGTCAGTGTTCCAAGTCTCGTCCCCACTCTAGACCCGACCTTCTTGCTGTGAAACCACTTTGCTAACCACTACGCCACTGTGCAGCCGCCGTTCTTTATATACTGTATGGAGATTAAAACCACATCATTCATGTATATCAGTTCATCAATAAATAAAAGACTTTAGAAAATAAAATGTTCCAAAGTTTTCCATCTGTCTATATTTGGAATTTATTCATCACCGCTTGTGTGTAAACATATTGGTGTTTGTGGTGATTTTTTTTCACACCGCCGGTCATCATTTCCTGTGAAACACATAATAAATATGGCGAGCACATGCTGTTATAATGAGAAAATTTACTGCCCATAATAAGGACTTTAATGGTTTGTTTACAAAGTGCACTCTCAGCGTCTTGCATGCTCAGTTCCCACCCTGAGGATGCCTGGGTGACATATCTACCCATCTTCATGTGTCTCTCTGTGGGCCCATTAAACCCAGCATGCCTCTTCTTCTCAAGTAAGATTAGTGGTGTTACATGGTTCATCCTCAGACACCTTATCAGCTCAAAGAATGAAATGAATTTTGCATGAGCAAAATAACAAATGGCTTTTTCATACCAATCTCTTTTTAGTTTTTTATCCGTGATTGAAGGTAAACAATTGTGTGTTGCATGTGAAACAATGCATAGAAAAAAACCACCAACGCCTTGAACATTAGTCTTTGTTTTCTATAGGTAGTTGTTTTTACGAGAGGGGAATAGTTTGGCTGTACTTTTAAAATTAACAAACTCTAGGACCTTATTAATGAGCTGTATTTATTGGGTATTGTGGGTTGCATAAACCATTAAAAATTGCATGACTGCAACGTAATTCAGAACGTATTTCAAGTGAGCTTCATTTGGACAGTTTTACATCATATTTAACTAAATTCTAAGCCAATTAGAGCATTGTCCAACAATGGGATTCATTGTGACCTTATAAAAACATGTGCGCACCCATCTTGTTAATTAAATTGTTTTATGTTAACCTATTAATTACAAAAAATGCTTAACAATTGGGATTCCTAATTGCGGACCTACTGCATATCCAGTAATCTATTGGGTATTGAAGTCGCAACTGAACTAAACTTGGTTTTTGTATTAATACGCTTACACATTTTTTTAATTGGTCTGCATAAACAATGGTTGAATCAGAAAGGGAAAAGAAAATCTCTTACGTTCCATGAGAAAACATTGTAGTATTTTTGAGCAATCTGATTAGAACCAAACCCAAGTGTGTGAATGGTAATAGAGAACTTGTAAAAATATGTTTGCAAATATTTTCTCACTGACAAATTGGCACTGAAAGTAATTTTTTTCCGCAACATTGTGTATCATTACCTGAACTTCAATAACAAATGCACATGTTTAGTACTAACGCCGAAACCCCTCTGCAGTTACTTCTGTTTATTTTATTTTTTTTATGAATGCATTAAATAACCAATGAGTGTGCAAGATTGAACATATTGTGTAGCACCTGTACCTTCAACATAAGCACAATGTCAGCACTTTTTCTCCCCTGCACCAGTGCAGATTTCCAGGACTCAAGTCTAATCTGAAAAATTAAGAGTGTGTTGCATTCATGATATTGTTGCAATCACTGCCTTTTTTGTGCATAGGCTTTCGAGGATCCTGAAATATGCCACATTAAAATAACTTTGATTTTACTTCCAGCGCCATTCCAGACATTAAATTTTGTGTGAAGAAAAGGTTGACTGATCATATGGCCATCAGAAATGCACCACTTTAAACTACATTGAAAGTAAAAGATTATTTGAGGACACAAATGTGGAAAAGCAGAGTCAAAATGGATCATCTTACTGATCGTATGGTATTTTGAGCTGAATTTATTTGCACATCTAAAATTTTCAGCTATGTTTCTATTTCCATTTAATATTTATATAAATTTAATTTGCTGTTTTTGTGGTTTGTACAACAGGTCAATCACTAAGAAAAAAAATCTGATGATTTTTTAACTTTGCATTAAAGTTTAAACCAACGAGGAGGTACATTTTCTTGGTTGAAGTTAAGCGATTGCTCTTTTCCTCGCTGTCATCTGTTTCATCATTCCTCTCACTCCTCAGAGAGTATCCATTGTTCTGCTATCGTTAGTATTCTGTTTTTTTCCTCAAACTCTGTGACAGACATTCATTGTTATCAGATTGTGCATATTTTTACAACAGATTGCCGCTGTTTCTTCAGCTAAAAGGGTGTAACACGACTTTCCCCTTCCACCTCGGTATGAGTGCTGCTCAGTTCACACTGTCCTGCCTTTACTTTACAACAAATGCTGACTGCTGCTATTGTAAGATGTGTGGAACAAAGACACGAAGAGAGCGAGTGTTAAATAGATCCCTATATCATTAGGGCTGTAAATGACACGGCTGCCACACGGCTCACAGGGGAAGGCGATGAACAGAACGTAGGAGGGTGGTGGGTGGGGAGGGAAGATAACAAGAGGAAGTATTTACGGACCTTTTTATTTTTCCATCATCCTCCAGGGCAGAAATGAGAACATCCAGCGTCAAGACAACAAAGGGAACAAAAACATGTAATCACAGCCTGTCACATGGATAACAAAGTCCAATTTATTAATACATATACACAAGCGCACAACCGGCAATAATGAACGCAAATATGCAGCATTGACACACCCACACAACAACAACTTAAGACCACTTTTTGGAAGTGTGAGTAGACGCCTTATACAAAGCAAAAAAGCTTGCTGAACTTACAGGAAGTCGACTGTGTTGTGCTATAATTAGGTTGAACACTAAGGTGTGTAATTTGTAGCCTATGTGCAGCATAAATGCACATTAAAGGGTGATGGTAATTAAACCGCTGTGACCTATATAAATCTTTTGCACTACAACCACCATTTACCCTGCACCTCAAAGGCAGTCTTCTCTCTTCGATTTGTGAAATTTTTACTTTATTTTTTATATCAGAGCAACATTTTATGTTAGTGGAACTAATCCCGTCCAGACTGAGCCGTAAACATGAAAAATTACAGCACTGCAGCTACAAACAGGTGAATTCAGGAGATAGTTTTGATCCTGTATTGATTTTTAACACCACATGCATGGAATGATAGTTTGCATCATAGAAGGGGAAAAGGGTTTCATTACCAAACTGGTGCATCCATCCTGCTTTGAAACAGTGGAAATTAGTGTTTAACACGAAATCTTGAGAGAGTTGATGTCCTATATTTACAGAAACAGCCCAGAGGACTGACGTCATCTCTCTGGTTCATTTTAGCAGAACACTATGAACCTCTGGCACCGCTCAAACATTTGTTTCAAGCTCATTTTATATATTTGCATGTTAAATTAGATGATTAAAAAAAGAAAATAAATATATTGGCTTGAACTTTGTTCCAGTGTGTTAACAGAGCATTACACCACTTTTTAGTTGGTAGAACTTGCTAAATTAAAACAAATAAGAAAATATGAAAGACAAACTTAAGCATTTACTTTATTCTGTGATTTACTGATTATATATTTGACTCACTATAAGAATGAGATCGCGGATACAAGCGGCCAAAATGAGCTTCCTCCGCAGGGTGGCTGGGCTCTCACTCAGAGATCGGGTGAAGAGTTCTGCCATCTGGGACGAGCTCAGTGTCGAGCCGCTCCTCCTCCAGGTTAAGAGGAGCCAGATGGGGTGGTTCGGGCATCTGATGCCCCCCTGAGCGACTTGCTGTGAGGCGTTTTGGGCACGTCCCACTGGAAGGAGACTGAGAGGCAGACCCTGGACCCACTGAGGAGACTATGTCTCACAGCTGGCCGACGAATGACCCATGTGAGCAACTGGGGCGAGAGAAGCCTGGGCTTCCCGTCTGAGGCTGTTGCCCCTGCAACCTGGCCCTGGATGAGCGGAAGACGACGGAACGGAACATTTGACTTTTTGGTGGAAAACATCTACAATTGGTTTTACAGTTGTTGGCTTTTTTTTTTTTTTTTTGCATTTTACACCAATTTAACATGGCCAAATCCGTGGCTTGTAGCTGTTGTATTACTACAACAAACAAAAGGTCATTCAGTCATCCTTATCCGCGTACAGGATATCAGACCCTATCCTGGCTGATTGCGAGTGAAAGGCAGGCGCCTGCCCCAAGTGGAGGAGTTTGAGTATATCAGAGTCTTGTTCACGTGTAGGAGGAAGGATGGAGTGGAAGGTTGGCATACGTATTGGTGTAGGGTCAGCAATAATAAGGACGCTTCATCAATCCGTCCTGGTGAGCTGGTGGTGTGCTGAGCATAAAGCAAAGCTCTCGATTTACCAGTTGATAAACGTTACCACCCTCACCTATGGTTACCAGCTGTGGATGGTGACCGAATGAATGCGATTGCGGATACAAGCAGCCAAAATAAGCAGCACCTCCCCCTGGTGGTTGGGCTCTCACTCAGAGATAGAGTGAGGAGCTGTGACATGTGGGAGGAGCTTGGAGTAGAGCCAGTGCTCATCTGGGACAAGAGAAGCCAGATGGGGTGGTTTAGGCATCTGGTTGGGATGCCTTACAAAAACCTTGCTGGTGAGTTGTTTAAGGCACGTCCCATTTGGTGGAGACCATGGGGCAGTCCCCAGACCTACCGGAAAGATTATGTCTCACAGCTGGCCAGGGAAAGCTTGAGGATTCTCCCGGGTGAGGTGGAGCATATAGCTGGGGTGAAAGAAGCCTGAGTGTGTTGCCTGTGCGACACAATCTGAGATAAGCAGAAGCCAATGGAATTAAATGGATTGTGTGTATTTTACCAAATTTCTTTAATCTATCCTTAAAGCACTTTGATTAGTTGAATTTGTTCTTCATTGATAGATATGACTATTTTTGTAAGAAAAATGGGGGGGGGGAATTCAAGTTGAGTTGGTTTGCGTGACTCTCAAACTAAAACTAAATGTTTTCCACAACTAGAATCCAAATTGGTACAACACTGTTTCTTTGACATGATCATGGATGTATGAGATGTATACTCATACATTTTCTAATTCTTACATCAGCTTACATCATCATTCACATGACCACATCTAAAACCAAATTTTCTTTCAGATGTTGCATCGTGGGTGAATTTAACAACACATACCACACCAGCTGGAAGTTGTTCCACACATAAACAAAGTGGGAAATAAAACCTCCAGGAGTCAAACCGATCTACTCCATGAGCACAAATCCCTTCAGACAGAAATTGCATGTGTGTGTGTCATGCTGCTTTAAGGCTTTACCTGGGAAGACCTGCAGGAAACACACACACAGTGAATCAGTGGGATTTCCAGCAGGGATTCAGTCTTCTGAGTGTAGCATCTAATACCTGCCACCACCTGCCACATTTCAGCTGAGAAGACACTGTCTCAACAATATTAAAGTTGCTTTTTTTTTTTTTTTTTTATTCTGTAATGAAAAATCTTTTACAAGTTGTCAGGAGACTCCCCCGGATGCAGCTATGTGGCAAGTGTTGGTCACATAACATGAAACTTTAATGACCAGAGGAAGTATGCAAGCAGCAAACAGATGTTGAGTTGTGTAACAGTTTCCTCCACGAGACACTTAGAGGCGAAAACCAATCAGATTTATTACATCACACAACATAAATTATAACGTGTTGTACTAGTAAGAAGCTGTTCACAGTTGGAGTTTATCAAATTAAAGATGAACACCGGTAAAAAAAGATGTGCATGTGAAGAGAAAGGTCTATTTAAAGATGACATTTTCTCTGGAGCAGGAAATACCAGCATGCTGTTTGCAGCTACAGAATCTGTCAAATTACTTGCCTACACAAGGTAGAACAGGAACAGGAAGATATCTATTGTGGATGTATTCTGTCCCGTTGCAAATTAACTCTGATGTGGTCACAATTTTGGCTCAGCATCATTTGAATCTTTTACAATATGGCTTCCTTGATTATTACTTATGAGAGGGTCTTCACGGCCATTTAAGAACAGTTATGAACCAAACATCCAAACAGGAGAGTATCCGTGTTTAAAATCATTGCCAACACATGCATTTTCTCCTGTTAGTAAATGAAATAATATAAAGTAGAGATATCTTTGAGGGTGGGACAGTGTTTAAAACTGTGGCCTCAGCAAGAAGGGTAGGGGTTCGACTCTCAGGTGGGGACGAGGCTTGGATCACTAGCCTATCTGTGTGGAATTTGCATGTTCTCCCCATGTATGCAAGGATTTCTATCAGATACTCCAGTTTCCTACTGCCCTCCAAAAACATGCAAGTTAAATTTATTGGCCATTACCAAATTGTCCCTAGGAGTGTGTGTGTCTGTGGATGGTTGTCTGAGTGTGCATGTGGCCCCTCAACAGACTGGCGACCTGATGGGGGAGTACATTGCCTCTCATCTTGAATCAGCTGGGATAGCATCAGGCACCCTCGCAGCCCTGTGAGGATGGACGATTCAGAAAATGAATGAATACGTCTTTACTCATTGGAAAAATGTTTTTGTGTAAAGCAGAATTAGAATAGGTAATTACCAAAACTGATTTTGTTTTGTCACCGAAAGGAGGCTTTTATAAACTAAAACCACAATGCTTATGTGTGTTAGATTCTGATTCAACAAAATTATCTTTCCACAACAGTTTCAATTGGGTAAAGTGAACTAGTTATGTTTTAGAGTACGATCAGAAGTAACCTTCCTGAACTATAGACGTCTTCTAGCCACGCTGGCACCCCCCAGTGCCCATGCTTAATTTTATTTTCTTCCCTAGATCAGGCATCAATGCATCATAGAATGTTCATGAGCAATAGAACAAATAGAAATGGCATCATAACGTCAATGCAAATGTCCATCTGGCTGTTTGTACTTTGGTGGCAAAACACAAAAGTAGACTAGGGCAGAGCGTCTCCCCATAATTGGGTATTTAAAGCCCGAACAAAGACAATATTCAGAGAGTTTTATTGAGGGGAAAGACGTGTTTGCCCCATTGGCGATGGGATTTAGAAAATCTCACTCACCGTGGAACAAATAAACCGCAATGGTGCA
Source organism: Neostethus bicornis (assembly GCA_902685375.1). NCBI lineage: Eukaryota > Metazoa > Chordata > Actinopteri > Atheriniformes > Phallostethidae > Neostethus > Neostethus bicornis. Next base: position 1,883,781 of record CACRXE010000076.1, on the reverse strand, counting down.
AGGTCAGATGGTTTAAAAAGAGTCAAAGTAGCCATCTGCTGTACCAGACTGGACTTCTTTTAAAGCACTCTGTTAACGGTATGCCTATGTAAGAAATTTTTATTCCCTAACTACCCTTTTCTGATCTCTGACTATTCTTTTAAACATCTTTTCATATTAATATCTAATGAAATCAGTACAAACTGGCCGATCATTCTAGGCTGGAATAAAGCTGTAGTAAGTTTTTTTTTTTTTAATCTGTATAAGTGTATAATAGCCGTCTGTCTACAGGATCTTTGAAACAGTTTCTGTTTTTGATTGTGGCTTAGAGTCTATGATCAATAATTGATTCTACAATAAATTGACATGAGACCTTCAATGAGTTGCTTTTTAAAGTCAGTAGATTCTTGGTATCTATTGTTGTCTGTTTTGTTAAAGCCCAACAGAAAATTAGTTGGACGGACCATGACAACAGCACATCTCCAGTTTTCGTGTTCCAACCTGATCAGGAGCCCTGCCAAATGACCGGTATGTCTTTTACAACTCACAGAAATGCAATCCACCCTGTATTTGTGCACAGCAGAGACCTCGCTGGCGCCATTAACTCAATTACAGCCCTGTTTGCTTTAATCATTTGTGAATCTGTTTTTCGGATTTCCAAAAACTGCAGGAATTGAGCTGTTCTCAGCAATAATTTAGTGAAAGAAGAAAAATGAGCCTGCATGGTTCAACGTGTCTGCCTGAACATCAATTCTTTGCAGACATTTTTAACTCCAGCAGCACTTTTTTTCATTGTGAAGACTTTTCCCCTAATTTAGGGTTTCCTAAATTGCATTCTTGCTTTATTCCAATTGAGCATTTGAAAAGAAATCCTCAAATAATCACTCTAAGACACAACATACAAAGATACAGCATTAACGTGAATACAACAGAATCTGTTCTTCTTTGTTAAAATAAAAATTGTAGCTAAAAATATTTTATATACATATATAATCTATATAAATAGATCTCATATGTCTATAAAATTCTATTCCAATGTTGACTATAGCTATCCACACTTCTTCAGTCTTCAGTTTGACCTACAAACTGCTGGGTTTACAACCTATTCCACAAAAGAAACTGACATTGTTTTAAGTATTTATATGATTCTCTTTTTGTTCCTTTGTATTCCACATCATGTCTGGTTTCAAATCTTCACACAACTTAGCAAACACCTGACTGTACATTGTATTCATCTTGTATCACCTTTTATTTCTTAAAAACATGCTTTTCTAGGAACAGGTTTGAAAAACTTGTGAAGTTTTTGATTGGAGAGACGACTGCACATGGAGATCTCGACAGCAGAAATGCCCAATGTGCTGCTGTGTTTCTGGCTGGCTGTCTTACTTCTCTTGGCAGAAAGTCGATGCGACTCGTACAGTGTGGCCGATGAATGAGAGTCAGCAACCCTGATCATTATTTTCTTGCTGGTTGTTCTTTCTAACATCAACTATTGCTGTGAGTTTTGCAAAGTCAGAAAAGACAAACGAGAGGCTTACTAGTTGGAAATTATTGTTGTTTTCAAGAACAACTCAGTTGAAAAATGATTGAATTTTTCATTTTATATAAAAAAATATGAGAGACATTTATTCATTTGACTGATTGAATCATTTGAATATATTGACTTGGTTAGTCGGAGCGTAATGTTTGTTCAAAATCTAAAAAAAAAAAAAAAAAAAACAACTCCCAAAACTTCTAATTAGACACACTATTTGGGGTGTTCTGTATATCTGTACTTGGATATAATCGATTCAGTATTGAGTTGTGAACCAAAGACTCAGATGTGAAATAAAGTCTACACTGCTAAATTCTCTGAATCGATGAGACACTAATATTGTTTTGGCCAAAGATTTTCGTTTTATTTTATTTTTTTACTGTGAATACCGTGTAGATCAACGAGTCTACACGGTGCAAACGTTTAATGCATTTTTTCTCCTGGAAAATCATATGGATAACAAAAATATAAAACACAATAAAAAGGTAGGGAATTTATTGGCAACATGTGCAAAAAAATTCAACAAAACAGCATGACAAATTCTGACCATACATTTACTTTTCATAATTCAAACTTGATTGAAGATGTATGACTGGTTATATGAAGGTTGAAACCCTGAAATACCCTCTAATACCTATTTCTAGGGCAAGGTCTTTAAGTATAAGAATTAGTACACTTGCATTCCAGGGTGTCATAATCAATGACCTAATTAAGTATTAATTACAACCTCTACTGAAGGTTAATGGAAGCAGTTTAAGTATTTGTAATAAAGCAAAATAATTGAGCCAACTAGAAATGTTCAGACCAGAGATTGAGAATGCAAAGCTTACATGGCTTTCCTAATCTCACCGATCGAGAGAAAATCTGGTGTTTTTATAAAAAAATTGCGATATCTAATTTATCTGTTTGAGCTATTTATAAAAGCTAGTGAAAGCAAATTAAAAATGTATCTTGTGTCTCCCAACGATGGGGACCAAACAACTGGCAGATATTGATTTTGCTTTGACTCATGAGCTAAAACATTTTAACCCACGGATTATTGTTTAAATCTTCTGTGTATGGTCTAGAGAGCCAAACATCAGGTTAACAGAAAATAATTACCGGCACCACCCCAAGAGCCTTATTTATATTTAAGTATATCATTTTTAATAGATCAGGAAATGTTGGTGCGGTGTAACATGGGTTTAAATTTTGAGGAGTTTCCTGTTAATTGAAACAAATTATTAAAATCTTTGCACAATTAGACCAAAGGTGCAAAAAAAAAACACTCATGTTATGCTTTTACCTTTTATTAAATTGAGTCATATATCAATCCAACATATTCTGAAAAAAAACATGTGTGTACCATCATTCATTAAAGATTTTATCTAGTCATATGCATTACATACTGTAGATAAAAACATAAAATTGTTTTTCCAATACAATTGTTGGATCTCTTGGTGATCCAAAGCCACGTGGAAGTCACAGTTGCTCCAAGTTGTTGGAGAAACAACTTGGAGGAAGTTGGAGGAACAACTTGGAGGAAGTTGGAGGAAGTTGGAGGAAGTTGTTGGAGTAAATTCACCACCTGAATTTACTCCTGGTGCTGACAAATTCAAGTTATGTACCCAGAAAACTTCTTAGAGAAATGTCCAGAAAGTACACTAGCTGCTAGCCTAAGCCACTGCGTTCATCTTCTCTGGATATGCATGTGTAAGCTAATCAGTAGAATTGGACACACAAAGTAATATTGGTCCAGTTCAAACTATTAGACTGACTGCCAACTGTTGTTATACTAGTATTGATCCTGCTGTGCTAAATTGGAGTAATGTCCACTTATCATTGAGTCTTATCCATGTCTTCCTGCTTCCATCGAATTTCGCCAATAATGGTGGCAGAAAACCCTTAATCTTAATGAAGTTTTACTAAACTACAGCATAGTTCACTGCACTATGAATGACTACGTTCATCCTTAAAGTTCTGTGGAAAATTACACAGTAGGTCATGTAATGATAATCAATCACGTGAAATGAAAAATAAACTGTTAAAGAATGTGTGTATTTCAATATGTCCGTAGAAAGCAGGTATTTTCTCAAAAAGCTGATCCTCAGTCCAGAAAGGTTTAAAAGGTCACTTCTAAATTATTTAGACCTCATTGTTCTAATGGCAGAAAGATTATCGTGAAGTAAGCAGTAGCCGCCAGTCATGAATTGGGTATTATAGAAGGTAGTTTCGCCTTGGGTCAGTTCATGTAATTGTTTGGCAATCTGGCCACATCTCATTTTTCAGGCCTCATTAAGTGTGTTAAATGCTTAACTTCCTAATTTTCTTAAAAAAAAAAAAAAAAAAAAAAAAAAACAAGTGAAGAAAAAACAGACCATTGAGATTGCTGAAGTGCCATTACTTTCCCTTTAGAGTTTCAGCATGAGCAGGGTTGCAAAGTCAAAAAAAGACAGATCTGTGCTCAGTCAAAAAAAGACAGATCTGTGCTCACTGTGGTACTTTATTTGTAACCAAAAGTCATTCATTTATCCTCATCATTTATATAGTCTCAAAAAACTGATGTCAGTAGTGATTCATAACAAAATTTGTTTGTTCACCTCTTTCAGTTGTTTGCTGATTGAAAAAAAAAGAATACATCAGGAAATTGATGTTTCCATCCACGTAGCCTGCCACTGACACTGTGTTTGCTAGCTTGGCTGCTATATTCGGTGACTGTCCAATCAGTAGGTTTGAAAATGATAATGGAAAAAAGCAAGAATGCCCCAGATGCTCAAGACAGTCCAGCCTGAAATCTGATTTGTCGAAGCAAAAGTTTACTGTCGTTAAGTTGTGTAGTAACTTGTCTGCAATAACTGTATGTTTAATAGAGCAATTCTAAACCATAAAATAAGCTCAGGTGATTTTAGCCTACCTAGCAACAAATGCTGGCTGAAATGTAACTGGTCAAATGCTATCATTGGAAGCAGCGCAGCCATCGAAAAAGCTATAAAACAAAACATTTGGAAATGTTTAATGAATGTTAATGGCCAGATTATAATTAGTATCAGTGTGTGATTCATCTATTTCTCAGGGCTTTGGAGGAAACTCAGAAGACGCTCATGGACTACTAGTTTAGCACACTTGTCAAAAAAAAAAATAGATAAAAGTAAAATACCATCTTTGTGGTCTAAAACAACATTAACTGTACAAAGTTCAAATACATTCTCTGGGAATGGTGTGTGTCTATTGCTCCGGAGGTCAAAACCGAGCATCAAATGAGTTTTTGTGTTTTTCTTCATTAACGGGTTCCAACGTGTCCCTGGAGCAGACATCCCACCCCTGAGTTGCTCCCACCATTGGGCCCGTTGTGACTGCCTGCTGGGGTGCAATGCCGCAAAAGTGATTTCCCCATTGAGGGATAAATTTAGTATGGCAAAAATATGTATTTATTTAGGTATGTCGGTCAAGAAACTATGAAGTTTCTAATGAACCCGTTAATGTTAGCCGTTAATGACAGCTAACAATGCTTCAAAATCTTGGCTTCCCACCCTCTGAGTTCTTTAGGTTGACACTTCCCCTCACCAATTAGGAGTTAGAATTTGACTGAGTCACTGCAAAGGTAAAATTTCCTGTTTAGCATACCAAATGACAAACTCCTGCGTAGCTTCAACCATTTATGACACAATGATTTTTTATTCATTTTGACGTATAGAGGTAGCCTTTTATTGACCCTTGAGAACTGTCAGGACTTGACAGACCTGTCTTGTAAGATGGGAATTCAACCAAGATAGACACACATTTGTTTAAACCCTGGGAGGATTGACCGTTCTGGACAACTGTCACAAATATCCTCTCAGTTAAGAACGCCCAATTCACATTACGTAAAAAATTGAATGCAAAGCTTCTATTTTTGCTCAATGTATTTCAGCTCCCACAAGAAGCTCTAGCTTGTTAAACAATATGTTACCAATGCGGGTTTGCATATAGGAACCCTTGTTTAGTTGTTCATTTCTGGTACTTCCTCTGTGTGGTGAAAGCTTGACAGTAGTTGTGTCACCAGGCATGAGTGTATAAGCCCCTGTTCACCTCCAGAGGCTGCAGGCTTTGTGTGTGTGTGATTGCTGCATCCTTGTTATACCTGCCTGCAAGAACTGTGTCTTGAAAATAGAGACCCTGCAAGTTTAAATAGCTTTGTCTTTCTATTTTATATCACCTGGTTGTCCAAGGCATGTTTGTGTATATATGTGATTTAAGCCCAGGGTACAGAAATAGCTTTGCCTAATCCCCCAGGTTACCATGACTGTCACCATACCTTATATCAACCGCACCAGGAAGAAAAAGAAGCCTGGAATAAAACAGAGGGAAAGAAGCATGAAGAGAAAAACAGCAGAAGCAAAAGAAGAAGGTGGCAAAGAAATGAAGGTTAGGAGAAAAACTCACAGTGGAGAGTTCTCAAATAACAGAGAAGAAGAAGAAAACTACAACAAACAGGAAGTCAGCAATCAATTTGTCCGTTGCTTTCTCTTCGCAGGACAATCAGTCACTCAATCCTTTTAAACAGCGAATCGTCATCAATTATTTACCATGAGCTCTTGTACTTTCCGCCACAAATTGCAGGGCTTATTGCTGAGGCCTGTAATCACACATCTTCTGTGCTAGCCACAATGAAATAGTTTTTAATGTACCAAAGCTAACGGAACATGAACATTTGTGGGTCAATCATCTCAACTATGACTCATTCACTTAGGGCATGTCTCTAAAATGGCTGGGAATACCCAGAAAGAAGCCTTACAGCAGCTTCCCCCCCCCCCCCCTTTTGAGATACCGACACAGCCAGCCTGTTTATTTACAAAGAACATTGTATCACAAGACATTGTTTGAGGAACCTAAAATGTTAAATTGCAGGCTATTAGGGGTAATTAAATTATACTCGAATCAGAGTAATAAAGGCACTGATCATTGTCATATTCTAAATAAAACTAATAGACGCAAAAATCCAAATACAGAAATCAGTCTCAACGTTTTCTAATTTTATCACCAGCATACTTTTATTTCTTTAACTACACTCTGAAAATCTTCCTCACCTGTAGCACCTGAACCTGCACTTCTGGGCTCTCACTCAGAAATAGAGAGACAAGCTTTGCCTTTCGGGAGGAGGCCTCCTTAACACCTTGTTTTGAGGTGTTTCGGGCACATCCCACTGGACAGAGAACCAGGGGCAGACCCCGGATCGGCTGGAGAGACTATATCTCACAGCTGGCCGGGAATGCCTCAGGATCCACTTGGGTGAGCTGCAGGATGCAGCCACGGTGAGACAAGGATTCCCGTCTGAGGCTGTTGAACCCCCGACCCGGCCCCAGATACATGGAAGACAGCCGAACTTTTAATTCTCATTAATACAGCTTCAGTGTCATAAATTTAAGTTGAGCCATCGGTAGCAGTTATCAGATGAATGAGACACGTTTATGTTTTGAGCCAGATCACCAGTGTCTCATTTTAATAAATGTCTGGCACATATTTGAGTCAAAAAAGATGATTAATTTTGGCAACTGTTTTTTTTTTTTGGACTGCAAAAAAACATGGTCACACTTTTTAATCTTTTTAGATTAATTCAGTAACTGTTTTTAAAACGGAACAAAATGAGTTTTGGATGAAGGTTTACCATCTTCAAATGGCAGAAGATGTCAACATTGGTATTTCCACCAACAAATTTGAGCTTAAACAAGAATAAACATGAACGTGTCAAAACTCCTCAATCATTGATTGTGAAATTTCTCCATTAATAAATCTGTACATTCATTTTCATCACCTTACATGTGATTAGATTGCACAGTGGAGCACAAATGGAGGAGATTAGATTTTTTTCTGAGCAGACCAGCAGAGAGACTGAGTCCTTACGACGTGTGCAATGTCTGGGGTGTGCTGTAAAAACTGAATGGATGGACGATCAGAAAAGTTCTTCCCAGATGTCAAAACGACATCTGTTCCATATCTAGAACATCTAAATATGGATGTCCAGAGACTTCTCTGATTTACGTAGAAAGGACTGAGGTCTGCAACCTGTCTGTAAGACAGACCCCTTCCACCATGCAAAAAAAAAAAAAAAATTGGGCCCGGTCGTGTTTGTGATCTGATTCTTGGAATCACTGAACATTGTGGAGAATCACTATTAGGTAATTATTTAGGATTTATTTTTTGTGTGTCATTGTAGATAGGGTACTTCATGTTTAATTTATATGGTATGTTTTATTCCATAATGGATGTCATTATCATTCTGCAAAACAAATGTACCTAAAGGCACAAATAAAGTAACCTGATCTGACCCTCTTTGATTACATTTGCTGTTAGCTTCAGGCACATTCATCAATCTGTCTTTAAAGGTCACAGCATGGCAAAAAAATACACTAAACAGGCGTAAACAAAAACCACTAAAATTAAAAAGATTAATCATCAATTGTAGATAAATCATATGAAAACTAATTTGAAGTATCATATTAGAATAAAAAAAAAGACAGCAACAAGCTTGAAGGTAGTTGGAGGACCCTCCAGTGGACTATTGGGGTAAAGAAAAAAAACATTTTCAAATGACAACATTCTCATTTTTTAGGTCAGCCTATGTCCTACCTTCCTTGTTACAAGCAAAAGAATATGACTGACCATAAATGACGTTGTGAAAACGAGTAGTGTGGGTAGTGTTCCTCTGCAGCGCAAATAAGTTCTCCTTTAAATTAAATTAAATGAATCACTCTATTCATCCCTCACCAGGGAAATGTGTTTGCTGCACTCCTTACACCGCAGCAGGCTGCCCTTCAACGGCGCCAATGGTGGGAGAAGCGGGGGTTAGGTGTCTTCTCCAAGGACCCTAGACGTGCTCTCCGTGGGACGCGAACCCGCGACCTTCCGGTCCGGTTTAGGTTGGCCATTCAGTAGGAGATCAGAATAGAACTGCTATCGACCACCTTAAGAAAACCTAGAAGAGGTGGCCAAGCATGAGCTCAGCAGTACAGCGTCTGTCTTTGGACTGGGAGAAGCCAGTTCAATACCTACAGGGCCCGTGCCTAAGTGTCCCTGGAGCAAACATCCCACCCCTGAGTTGCTCCCACCATTGGGGCCGTTTTGACTGCCTGCTGAGGTGCAATGCAGCAAAAGTGATTTCCCCATTGAGGGATAAAATTAGTATGGTAATATACTGTATATATGTATACAGTCGGGAAACTGTCACATTCAAGAGTGAGCTTCAGCTGGAGCTTTCAATTTTAGCCAAGGGGTTTTGCACGCCTTTAAACTTTGAGTTGAGTGACTTTGCAACCAACACAATTTATTTCAGGCAACGCACATCGAGTTTACCAAAAGCTTACCCTTGATGTCACCCTCTTTATTGTACGCAGGAGTTGAATAAAAAAAAAAAATTGACACTGAAAACGTTTCTAGCTTTACATTTTTTTCATCAATTACAGACAATGTTGTCAAAAGATGATGATGTGTTTGGAAACCAAAACAAAGAAAGTCAATATGAAAATGAATGACTGCTGTGTATGGGCAAATGGTTTTATTTAATGTTAAAATGATTCAATAGTAGCACTCCTTCTTCTTTAGGCATTTCCCTTCTGGGGTCGCCACAGCAAGTCAGTTTCTGCTGCATCCTCTTCGGTCACACCAACTATCTTCATGTCTTCCTTCACCGTATCCATGAACCTCCTCTTTGGTCTTCCTCTAGTCCTCTTTCCTGGTGGTTCGAAACCCAGCATCCTTCTGCTGATGTACTATTTCTCCCTCCTCTGCACAGGACCAAACCATCTCAGTCTGGCCTCTCTGACTTTATCTCCAAAACCTCTAACATGTGCTGTTCCTCTGATATACTCATTTTTAATCCTATCCATCCTGGTCACTCCCAGAGAGATACTCAGCATCTTCATCTCTGCTACCTCCATCTCTGTTTCTTGTCTTTTTCTCAATACTACTGTTTCTAGAACAAACAGCATGGCCGGTTTCACCATGGTTTTGTACACTTTCATTTTAACTGAAAAAAATATACAGTTCCCTGACCAGGAATCGAACCCGGGCCGCGGCGGTGAGAGCACCGAATCCTAACCACTAGACCACCAGGGAGTTACGTGGCCAAAACATATCACACATTGTCATGACTGCTAGACTATGATCTGTACATTCATGCCTCTCTTTCTAGTTGATCTGTCATCTTATGGAAAATAAAATACTCCTTGCAGTGTGTGAATTTCTATAAATTTTACAGGATATCTGTTCAACTTTCCAAAATCCCATCAATGCAGAAACTTGAATGCTGCTCAATGGTCCGGTGTGTATGCACAACAATGTTTAGACACAACTATCTTCAATGCAAGTATTGTGATGGATGCTTTTAAGCAAGTTGTATAATCCTGAATGGTATAAGTTTGAGTGATATCGAGGTGATATGCATGCAAAAAATAACTAATTTTGAAGTTTAGTATGTAAAAAAGATTAAAAAAAAAATCTGAGTCAAACAGTCAGGTTATGAGTCAGAATTGAATTTATTTCTGGTCACATCCTGTTCTTTTTTTATACTTTCTGCAGCCTACAAACTTGGAAAAAAGTTAATGTTGTTCTCATCTATCCAGACTTCTTGCCTTCACAACTTTTTCATATACCTCGTGTAAAATTCTAATCTTGCCTGTAGATTTGTGCTGAGTTCTGCATTTTGTAACATAAGCACTGAAATTCTGCTGTCAGTGCTGGAAGATTCTCTTTTACACACACACTCAGCTTGTATTTCGCCCATTGTACTTTGACATGAATCAACTATCAAGTGAACAAACGGATAAGTGTGTGTGCTGAGGAAAGGCATCAACTGATATGGCCCGTGCAGGGTTTCCGGTTAGTGATAGAGTGCCAGAAAATGCATCAACTAAGTTTATTCCAAATAGTATTTTCTAAGATGAAATGAAAAGTCCCACCTGATTGAAACAACAAAAAAAAAGTCTTCAATGTGTATCATGTTCAATTTTAGAGAAAGAATGTGCTAATTTCAGCTCAGTTGATTTAAAATGATGCATTCTCTATATTTTTATAAAATGCTCAAAGGTTTGCAAATGAATAGGAAAAAAATGAGATGCAAGAGTTTAAAAAAATTCATCCTGATAGAAATGGATTGTAGCTGGGAGCACAGGTAAGAGGAACGAGAAATGAGATGTAGATCACGGGACAGAAACCAGAAGCCAGAAATTTGCCAAAGGTGATGTGGATACATCAGAGCACCAAGGCATTCTTATTCTGGAGATGTGCAGGACAAAAACAGATGATCCATCAGAAATTTGGAACAAACCTCACTCCACCAAACTCAAAAGCAAACGGTGACTTAAAGTATGTCATATTGCACCCACGAAACTGGTTGAAACATTTAAATGGACTCTAGCTATTTGCAAAGTTTAATTTTTCATGATTTTCTCTGTTTTTACATGACATGGCACAGTGTGGATACAGCAAAGGAAAATAAGCAAGTGAGCAAGTATTCAAAGTATTGAGCAAAGTATTCTTTTTTTACTTTTCAATTTTCCCTCAAACATGAACAACTGAAATACTTGCAGAGGATCCTGCCATTTAAATGCCTGCATTCAGAAACTAGTGGTGTGAGAAATAAGGCTTGAAAGTTTCTGGAGGATGGTCACCCTCCGAATGGGCCAGGTGTGCCGCGATAACTTCCTATTTGCATTTCTTAGCAATGGCAGAAGCCAACAATAGTTACAAAAGAAGCTGTGGGAACTATTATGTCCTTTACCAACCAGGTGTTTCCATCTTATTGTGCTGCTGATTGTCTCAAAAGATAACACAAAACACCTGAATAGTCAAAGAAAGTTAATTCATTTTAATTAAATCAAATTGTATTCATAAAATATTTGTATGCATCAGACAATACAAAGTGTTTTACATAATAAAAACAATTATTGCAAATTATTTTTTTTTCTAAAGCTTCACTAACACACTCATGCGCTTCAGTCACCCAGATAGAGTCGATCTCCATGGTAACAAAAAAACAGAACCAGTGGGTAAAACGGGAAAAAAAAAATAGAAAAAGTCAAATTAAATGTTATAAATTTAAAAGAGCAACTGGATTGGCGATAAGTAAAAAACATTTTATCAAATAGGATTAGAACACAAACAATTAGTCAGAGAAAGATGGTAATGTGATAATCAACAAGAGAGTGTTTGTGAACCCACTGGTAAAATACACAGACGTTCATAAATATGCAGAAAGCAATCTTTTGTTATATAAAAAAAAGAAATTTAAAAAAAAAAGTCTTTTTTTCCCCGTTCTGTTGTCGTTCGCTTAACCAGGGCTGGGTCGTAAGGGATGCAGCCTCAGACTGAAAGCCCAGACTTCTTTCGCGACGGCTGCATCCTTCAGTTCACCCGGGGAGATCCCGAGATGTTCTCCGGCCAGTCTCTCCAGCGGATCCGGTGCTACCTCTAGGTCTCCTCGCAGTGGGATGTGCTTAAAACACCTCACCAGTGAGGCATTTGGGAGGGATCCTAACCAGATGTTCTAACCACCCTATCTGGCATTTCTCGACCCAGAGCACCAGCAGTTGTACTCTCAGCTCCTCCCGGATGGCAGAGCTCCTTACTCTGTGTCTGAGTGAGAGCCCTTCAGAGGGTAAGAAAATACAAAAATTACAAAATGCAATTTAAGGACGCTGCATCGGTCCGTTGTGGTAAAGAGAGAGCCGAGCCGGAAAGCAAAGCTCTCAGTTTACAAGTCAATCTACATTTCTACCATCACCTATGGTCACCAGCTGTGGGTGGTGACCGAAAGAATGAGATCGCAGATACAAGCAACCAAAAGGAGCTTCCTCCGCAGGGTGGCTGGGCTCTCACTCAGAGATCGGGTGAGAAGCTCTGCCATTCAGGAGGAGCTTGGTGTTGAGCCACTCCTCCTCCAGGTCGAGAGGAACCAGATGGGGTGGCTCGAGCATTTGGTCAGTATGTCCCCCGAGCGCCTCGCTGGTGAGGTGTTTTGGGCACGTCCCACCGGGTGGAAACCGAGAGGCAGACCCCGGACCCGGTGGAGAGACTATGTCTCACAGCTGGCCGGAGAATGACTCGGGATCCTTCAGGCTGACCTAGAGGATGCAGCCAGGAAGAGAGAAGCCTGGGATTCCCATCTGAGGCTGTTGTCCCCGTGACCCGGCCCCGAATGAGCGAAATACGATGGAACAGAACAAAATGGAACGGAACAAACGAAAGCAATTTAAGACTACAGAGAAGACAAAAGATAGTTTGGGTGAACTTCACATTTTTCTTGGTGAGTGACATCATAAAAGTCCAGTCAAGAATACAGTAGTTTGGAATGCACTGACTGTATGTATTTGATACACATCATAGACCGTCAATAAAATAATATTAATTTTTTTATGAATCCACAAGCCACAAGTCTGCAGCATGCTGAATAAAGAAATACAAACTTTTTGACCTTGATCAAAATGTATCTTAGCGAGTTATTAAACCTTTTGATGTACTGCAACAGATTTAATGAAAGAACTTTTTAAAATTGAGTCTAGAAGTGAAAAAATAAATAAATGCAGTCACTCACTGCTTGAAAAATTCAAATAAAAAAATCTGTACTGCAAATGAAAATGTCAGACCTTCAAAGCATGTATTCAGAAGAAGCACTAATAAATTCAAATAATAGTTTCCGTGTGAAACCAAAAGCAATTTAAAGGAAATAAATAAGCTCTGAAAAGTGTGAATAAATAAATAGCTTTTTCCAAGATGTGAAAGATCCACCTCCCTGGAATTAATTACCAGTCAGCTGCAGAAGGTAGAGCAAAACCGTTACCGTGTGTCCACAGTGGCTTCAGGTAACAGGGACCTGACATTCTAGAAAGTTCAGAGGCATCTTAATGAGTTGGAGCACAAGACCAGTGGGACGTTGAAGAAGTGATACCCCCACACACACACATAATTACATCCATGCACATCTACACAGGGTGCTAAGGTGTGTCTTAAAAGAGCAAAGAAACTGTTCCTTTTGTTCTGAGTGAGTCAACACCTAAGACATGCACACAATTGTGTACACAAGCAATCTCAACGGTATCACATGATGCGGGAGGAAGCACAGGTGATCATCAGCTATCTTTTGATCTACTTCCACTGCAAAGAATGGTTATCAATTAAACACGAGCTAAACATATCAGATGTTGTCAACGTGCTTGCTCGTGTTTGTCCCTCTCAGGTGCAGAAACCTGCTGCCTGCTTGCGCTTTTTGCAGAACGACCTGATGACAATTTAATGAATTAATCTAAGTTTATGGGCTCCTTGTCGTTGGATCATGTTCAGCTTGTAGAAGCTGACACAGGGCCAGAGAAACACAGTGACCTAAAAATAACAAAAGCTCCAGATCTCCTGGCTCTGTGCTATAGCTTTCATGTTGTATTACTCTGGATTAAATTATTAAAAGTTTAAGATAAAGCAATAAGATTAAAGGTAAATAACTGGCAAAAATGTTTGCATATTTGGTGCCTATACTTCCTCTTTGTCTTGACAAAACAACCATTTGCATAAAGTTAAATGTTTACCATCATAAACAAATTTAACTCAAAATAAATCTTCGTCTCAAACTCTTTTTTTTATGGTTTTTATTTATTTATTTACTGAGCATGACCTCAACAAGCATTATCTGGTGCAAGGGCACTTAAAAAAGACAAAGAACATTGTTCCGACCAGCACATTGGGGCCCACCATTAGAGAAAAAGAATAATACTAAAAAAAATACCCAAACATAAACACGACTAGACCTAATGGCCACTCTATCATGTACCAATCTGTTCAAAAACAGAAAATTTCAGACAGGAATTTGAATGTGTATGTACAGTAATTACCTTTTGAATGTTTTTATATTTTACCGTGACATTTTGAGAATGATTTAAATTATTATAGCAACAAGTTTTAATTTTTTTTTTCAATCGCATTTATGTCCGAGCGCCTTAATTTTTGTTTTTATCACTGTCATCAACCACAAATTGAATTGAATTGAAGATATTTTATTTATCCCTGAAGGGAAATTTGAGTGTAACGTTCAGACAATCTCATACAATGTTGTGAATGACAAATAATTACAGGTTTGAAAGTGAAGGGTTAAATAGTTTGATGGAGGATGGTGAGAATGAATTTCTGTAACGTTCCTTTGAGCAGCTGGGTTGCAGGAGTCTGTTGCTGAAGCTGCTCCTCAGATGGTCCACAGATTCATGGAGAGGGTGGGAGGGATTTAGCATGATTGATATCAGTTTTGCCTTCATTCTGTCCCTCCTTACCTCGTCCATGCAGGCAAGGGGTGAGCAAATCACACGTCGAACTTTTTTTTACCATTTTTTTTTTAATGCAAAAACACCATGTTTGAACTAAAATTATCAACAAAAACAAAACAATCGTCGACACGTATCTATTTAATCCATTTTTTGTTTTGGGCGTTCTCTCCCGATCACTTAAGTTTTGTTTCTTTTATCAACTCCCCTCACCCCCTCCCTTTTCCTGTGGGTGGGAACACTTATTTAATTTAATCTGGTCTGATCGAACATGGGAAAACTGATAAGAAAAAAAAAAAAACTTTTCAGAACCGTTCACATCAACTTTTTGACTGAAATTGCAAAAGTGAATTGAAATGAAAAAGCTGAAAAAAGTTCGTAAACGAATTCACTACATTTTAAATCAAAGAAACGACTCTTCAGTCAAACTTTTAACTCCAATGACAGTTTAGACAGTAAGATGTGGATTCCAAGCTGCTGGTAATGTCGGAGATCGCTAATTAATTTTTTTCCCCGCAGCAGAGGGAACTCTTGATCTTCTTTTTGCTGTTAGTGATCCTCCTGAGAGCCTGTTTCATCATGCTGAAGAAACTTTAACTGAGTGGATCAACTCTGGTTAATCTGCCAATGGATTTTATTGAAGAAGATGGGTCCTGACTCACTGGTCTCCTGTTCCTAACATCAGAATTTTTTTTTTTTCAATTAAACATTAAAATGTTTAAATTCACCTGCATGGACAAGACTAATGATATGAAGTGTGAAGAGACTTTTGGTTTTCTTTGTAGTATGAAGAAAACTTTACCAGTAAGTAAGTGTATTTTTTTTTTCAAATTGTTTGGACATAAACTTTAAAATCAAAACTATTCCCCAGATAGATTTCTTGAAGCTTCCAGTAGTGTATGGTGGTGTCCTGGAGGTGAAGATTAAAAGTTCCATAGTTAAACACACTTTCTGTAGTATACAACACATAATGACACAGTTTATTGTGCCCACGAGGAAATATATATTGAACCAGATGGCTGTTAGATTAGCAGCTTTGACAAAATCAATATGCCAAGCATGCAACAGCATCACGCACAATCCCCATTTAGGGAAGAAAGTTTGAAAAGTGTGAAAACATCAAAACAGTCCAAATGATTTTAAAATGTCCTTTTATAGGCATAAAATTTAGAATCATCTATCATTTCTATCTATTATTTGTCTGTCTATTGTCTGTTTGCTGCATGGGGTGTATTGGAATAAGCATGGCCGCTTTTCTCTGTCTCTTGCTTTTTCTCTCTCTTTTTCCTGATCAAGATTATAATTGATTAGGCAGACATTTATATGCATTGCGCGATTCTGCTCTTGATTTATTCATATTTATATTAGTACAGCACCAAGGTTTTATAGGAGTGCGTGTGGGGGGCAGAGGAGAGAGAGCAATACGTTTGTAATGATCTGGTGTGTGTGTGTTTATATGAGTGCAGCAGGTACAGGAGCCGCATACAGTAAGTCAATCTAATGCATGAGCTCCCAGCTAAACCAAACCACAGAACTGAATGATTAACAACAATCGCGTCTTCCCTTGCTTGTGTAAATGACATAATCTGCATTCAAAGCAAGCGTGCAGGTTTTCTGTGATCCATTGATCAACATGACAGGTGTTTTATAATTTTAATTTTCTCATCATTCAGTGCTGTTGTGTGAAGAGTGAATTGGTTGATCAGCACTGTAAGCTGTGTGATTATTTGCTTGTTCAGATACTTTGAATGCTTCATTTGCCTTGTTAGAGTGTTGGATTCTCTTCCTAAACGATAAATATTGATAGTGGATTTTATTTGGAATGGACTTTTCTGCTGACACCTCTCAAAGGGCTCATATTGTATCCATTATTCATTCAATTCACATTCACACTTGGTGGTAAACTACACTCATAGCCACAGCTGCCCCAGGGCAAACTGAAACGTGGCTGCCAATCATCCCTCCAATCCACACTGGCAGCACCTTTAATCCAGGCCAGTAACTTTACCAATCGAGCCCATTGGTGCCTTGAATACAGACCAACCATACTCTAAATTCAGGTCAGGCCTATCAAGTCCAAGCCACTAGTGTCTAGGTCTATAATCCTACCATTCCAATCCAGGCTTTTACCCTATTTAGAGTGGATTGTTCCATTGCTTCATTTGCTGCTTATTCGGAGTAGTGTCGAAAGGGGCAACACCCTCAGATGGATAGCCCAGGCTTCTCTCACCCCGGCTTGGGAATGCCTCCAGCTTACCCGGGAGGATCCTGAGGCATTTCCCAGCCAACTGCAAGACATAGTCTTTCTAGCAGGTCCAGCATGTACTTTCTGGGTCTCCTAGCGGTGGGACGTGCCCGAAACTTCTCACTAGCAAGGCATTAAGGTTTAGGCTAACTAGACGCCCAAACAAACCCATCCCTCTCTACTCCGAGTTCTTCCCGTTTGGCAGAGCTTCTCACTCTATATTTGAGCAAGAGCCCAGCCAGCGCTGAGATGAGATTTTGATTAGGGCTCAAAAATGTCTTTATCAACACTCACTGGTGGCATAAGAGCATATAACCATTTTTTTAAACAGATACACATGTGCCTTTGCTAGCTGGGAAAATAAACTGACCGAAGGTAACATCAAACTGAGAAGTGGATTTATTACTGAAGACATTTCAGCTTGATCCGATTGGCTTGTGAATGGCATTTAGAAGAAGGTTAAAAAGCAATGAAGAGAAGGCATGTGCTCAACTTTCTTTACAGCTTAGACTGAAAATGCATTTTTCAGTCTAGTGTGAAAAAAAAAAAAACTGACTTCTTTTTATGAACAAGTTGTGACTTGATTGAAGATGTTAGATTGTTCCTATAGTTGTTTTTGAACACGGGTATCACTACAACCATAGGGTTATCACACACAGAGCTTGATTTTGCTTTGTGAGCCGACAAAATGGCTGCACACGAAGCACAGCAGCAGCCAACAGCATCCCTCATCCAGCTGTGTGTAACAGCACAGTAGCAGCTGCAGAGATAAAAGATGGATAAATGACTGATTTAAAGATTTGGAAACTAAAATTATATTTGTTTTTATGCTTAACTAACAATGCACAGTCAGGAGAACTGCACAATTTAAAATAACCATTCATGCAGGAGTATTTCCATCTGACAAAACTGCAAACTACCAAGTAAAACATGATGATGAGCCGGAATAGTTATCTACATTCTAAGCCTCAAAACTCTAGCTTTTCTTTGTTAGCTTTCATCACATGTTCTGAAGATCTGTCAGAAACAAAAAGTAACAACTATAAAACTAAAGTTTTTTATTCTCTAAACAAACCCAAATCTGCAGACAGCCTCCTTTTTCTTTTAAGCTTGCTTAGTCATAAACTGTTTATATAAAAATGAGATAAAGCGCTTAAGCTAAAGTCCTTGTTAATGAACATCCCATAAAAGATTAAATGTAAACAGAACAGATACGAACCAAAGGCTAATTTCCATATCTCCTACTCAAACACCAAGATAAGGGCACGGACACATAAAGGTTCAGATTAAAACAATTACAATATGGTAAATACCATGCAACACACATTGACCAGTGGTACACATTACCTGCAAATCTACACAGACAAGTGCAGATTTAATGGTCTAACATTATGTTCCCTTCACTGTTCATCCGTCCCTCTGGTTCTCAGAGGATTGGAATTCAACCATTACATGTGTTGTGCCATCATCTTCCTCTCCAGGATATTTTAGAAACAAGTAATTTGGATGACTTGTCAAGATTAGATGATTAGAATGAAATTTAACGGGACAAGATAGTAGTTACAAAATTGCCTCTAGGAATAAGTGCGAGTGTATGTGCATGGTTGTGTGTGTGGGTCCACAACAGACTGGCGACCTGTTCCGGGTGTGTCCTGCCTCTTGCCTGAAATCAGCTGGGATAGGATTCGGCAACCCACTAGGGATAAGCGGTTCAGAAGACGAAAAGTAAATGAAACTTGAATTACAGCAGCAAAGGTGGTTACGTAAGTTTATCAACGTGCCAAGCTAAATTATTATTGGCACGTCTAACAAGCTCAGAGTGTGCCAACTTTCCTCTTCATCCTTTAAAAGAAGAAATGTTTGTTTTACAAAGAACACTTTCCTCCTATCAAATTTGCTTTGTTTTGAGTTTGTTGTCTTCACAATCCCTTACAAACAAGATCTTTATTTTTCAGGCTAAACAGTTCAGATTAAGCTGGCCACACCGAATTTTAATAGATGTTTTTTGCACGATTAGGTTTAACTGATATTTAATCAGATATTTATCGGATTTGCATAATAGTTTGGTAAACATATGAGGATTAAGCTTCACAGTCAGAACAACCTCAAGGGCACATTTGCAAAGAAGAGTGAGAGAAAGTTTGAAAATAAAAACAAACAATCAAAACATTAACAGTCTGTTTATGGTCTAAAAAAGAATTTCTGATAAAATTGCCAACTTGATCTTAAAATATGTGAATGTTTGGTAACAGAATACAATGTCAAAGTGATCTCATCTTTCCTTTTCACTGTTTAATTGAAAAATAAAGCAACACATTTTGTACCTCTTTCTTTTTATTTTCATCTGCTCATCCAAAGTTGAATATGTGGCAGCCTAAACAGGAAAAAACATAATTTTCTCTCCGCAGTCACTTTTTCCAAGTCATCTGGCAAGGGTGTTCGTAAGGCAGTCTAGACAGACCATTAGTCTATTGTGACCCAGGTCTTCTCGAGGGTCTCGATCTGGTGGCATTTACCCAGACAAGCTCACCAAGAAGGTCTCGAATTGGCATTCCAAACCAGATACCCAAGCCTCTCTTTCTGATATTACTCTGTTGTCTCCTTGTCCAATTTCTAATGGAGAGCTCAACCATGTAAAGTTATTTGGTTTGCTAGCATTTGTGACCATGAGAAAACTTACAGTTCTTACAGGAAGTGATTGTCATTTGAAATAATAGATTTCAAGCAAATAGATTAATTGAAGTTCTCATGCTGACTCATTTCTTTGAGTCCATTGGATAGGAGCGAGCGCAAATTTTTATTACGTAAACAAGTCAAGACAAAGCCCTTCCATGCTCCTCTCTCCCATTACACAACAAACCTGCCCTTTGTCTCTAGAGAAAGTTGCAAATTGTGTATTCACTAAAACCTGCTGACGTTCCTCATTTTAAAATAGTTTGGGACAAAAATATTTTTTACTCTGAGATTGCAATGTTAATCAAACTTTTACAGCAAAGAGTAGGGGGCAAGACATGTACTGATTCAATAATTCCAGTATCAGAATACTGATTCCAGAATGTACAGATTCACAGAGCTGGCGTCTCCTAAAAGGTGAAACTCAAAAATCTGTTAGCACAGTAACAGAGAATGTGTAGATGTTTTTATATTTTGTTTCTGGTCCAGTCGTACTTATTAATCACTGACATACAAAAAAAGCAAATGCATACAGCATTGTATTGTCTTCTGTTTTGTATTATTAAAAATGTCTGTATAGAGTGCACACATGTGTGTGTTTGCTTGTTTCAGAAAGGAAATCTTAGCCGGAGAAGTCGTGATAGATACATAAAGCCACTGTCCTTGCAGTTAAATGCTAGAAACCGCAAACTTTTCTGTTCCATCTTTCACTTCATTTCATGTTGGTTCTCCTTCACCTTTCCTCCTTAGTTTGCTTGGCGTCTCTCTTCTTTTCTCTATTTATTTTAGGAGTCTCGCTATAAGGAAACCCTTCGGCTAGATCAGGACTAGACATGATTATTTCCTTCACCCACACAGTACACTAGATTTCCCAAGGTAATCTGAAAAGAAAAGGTCTCTGTATAATGTCAATTTTTTAACATTTCATAGAAAATGTGGACAAGGTTTCAAGCTGTGGAGGTTCAGAAGTTGTGTTTTATTAAAAGAAAAAGGACAGATCAGAGTTCTGCAATCTTCACAACCAGTAGAATAGTTTGTATCACGGCCAATTATGTGAATCACATATGAACTTATTAGCAAGTATTCAAACAGGAAGACCTTCTGTTATTGTATCCGTATGTCCTCTCAAGATCTTTGCCATTCATTGCTTCATAGAGAAGACTCTCTTCTACCAATCAGGTCATTAACTGAGAGCAACTCCCTCACCAACTAGCACCACCCTACTGGCACACTTAGCCTCTCACAGTTAAGCAGTACTTTTACGTACTTTTATCATTTCTTTCTATCCGCACGGTGCAAGACTCCTGGCTTTCTTACTGCTAAGGAGGGTCTGACGATGAAGGATGGCTCAGAGAGTAGGGTGACTGCCCTGTAACTGGAGGGTTTTCCAGTTCCATCCCCCACAACGAGTTGCTGATGGTGGTTTGCACCTTGCATGGCAGTATCCCCATCAGGTATGAATGTGTATGTGTGAATGGGTGAATGTGAGCTACACTGTAAAATGCTTTGAGTGCTAACACAGGTGGAAAAGCGCCGGATAAGTAGAGTCCATTTACCATTCTCTCGACAGCCCTCACATCACCACTTTCTTCCTTTGACCCTCTGATTAAAGCACTCGCCCTGCCTAAAGTGGCTTCCTTCAGTCCCAGGTTCGTTACCTGTTTGTCCCAGGAAGGAATGCAGCCTTCATCGGAATCTCCATGAGATTTCTTCTATTTTTTTCCCCTCATTGTTGTTTTTTTCTTACTGCTAAGGAAGGTCTGACAATGTAATGTTGCAGGGTGGTTAGTTCAGGTTAGCCTGTGGTAGCAACATTTCTCTTGCATGTGGAAATCCCTGTGCACTTGTGTTTCAAGTCTGCTTGCATAACGTCTGTAGGCTTTCTTTTCCCTTGCCAGCACCATTAGGTCAGTGCAGGTAGAATTACCTAATAATTTGGTTCCTCTTTCTTAGCCCATTCCTCCAATACAAAAATCATGCTAGAGTCTACTAAAGTAAAAATTTCTATGTATTCTACACTCAATAAAGATAGTTTGCAATAAGCAAAATCAGCGATGTTACCAACTGGGCATTTTTGTATCAAGACTGTAAAACCTATCACTACACATTTTATGTGTCTTATTCCATTGTTCTCTCATAGGGAGCCTCTATCCCACCAGCTCTGGTGGGATAGAGGCTCCCCATAGAGGCTCCCCACCAGCTCTCCCCACCAGCTCTGGTAGGATAGAGGCTCCCACCAGAGCTGGTGGGAACCCAATGGCAAGCCCAGTGGCGAACCCAATGGCAAGAGTTGGGTCATCTTTGTGGGGGACTGACTGGCATGGGTGATGAGGGTTCCTCACTTAGCCAGGTGGCTTCTGTGGGTGACGTGTCTCCTGGAGCTGTGTGGACACCTGTGGTTTTTGCCACTGCAGTCATGGGCAGGCCAACTCCTGGAGTGGATTGATCCCTAGTTATTGTTTTCTCACTGCAGCATCAGGCCAGATTTTTACATTTGTTTCAGTTAAAGAAACAGTAGCCAGTGGGAGGCTGTGTGAATGTTGATGCGTGTGTGCAGTATTTTGTATGAGTTTGTGATTTTTTTTATGTATGCTTGTTTTTGACTTACTGTTTTTTTAATGATCAAAATTTTAATGTTTTTTGACTTTCTATTTGTTCTGTTTAGCACTTTGTGTAACTTTATACTGGGAAAGTGCTTCACATATAAAATTCAATTTGATTCTGTTTGATTATGGACCTTCCTCTATTAATTATGATTTATAAATATGGCATGAACTGTTTCACACTTTTCACCCCAAAATTTCAAAGCTTCATAAAGAAATAATATGGAATTAAAACAGTTACAACAGTTCTTTCTCCGAGCCAGCAAAAAAAATGCAGTTTTGCGACCTTAAGGAGATTCATTGAAATGATGTGGGTAGCTGGGAGGGTTTTGCTATGCACAGACAATTAGCACACAGAAGACCAAAATGCATCAATTGGATGCAGAAAACAATTTTGTAGAAAAGAAAGCTACAAAGTTTGCACAAAAAAGTTCCTCAAAAGAGCAAAGCCACAAAAAAGCAAAGCATATTTCAGAGAGGCATCTTTGAATTACTGTATTAATTACAACTTGAAAAAACTCATCAAATTACATCATTGTCATTGCAAATGCTAACGTGAACTTGAAACACACCAGGTGAATTTAAACCTTTAAATTAAGCAACTAATAATGATTTCTATTTCTCTGCTCCTAGCTTTCTGCTTTAGTGTGATCAGTTGTTAATTAGCCAAATTACAACATCTTTAGTTCTTGGCCTCCTAGTCATGTCGACTCTGTGTCAATACAGCTAGTAACACCTTCGTGAGAAGGTTAACCGAAAACCTACACAAGTATTGATATCTAATCTAAAGACGAGTGTTCAACTCAATTTATATCAATTTCACTGCCACTTGTGAATGGATCAATTAGTCATTTAAATGGAAGGCAAAATACTAAATTTAAAATTTCAAAAGTTGTCAAATTGTCAATAAAGAGGCTCTGATCTGTTAGCTTTCAAAAATCCAAGTAAAGTTACAATTTGTTTCACTTTGTTTTATGTTTGTTGTTTGGCTGGCTGGTGGTGGAAAAAGGAGAAAAATGGCTATTTTTATGCCTGAGCGTGTGAAAGAGAGAACAATGACATTTGTCACTGATTTGATCCGTATGAGCCCTGACTGATGCCTTTCCACACTCCAGCACACACACATCCGATGAGGATCATTGCTAAAGTGTGTGGAGATTGGGAGAAAGATTTCAGTTTTTATTGGCTAAAACATCCAGAGTGGGAAGACATGATGGCCCTTTTTCTTATCCTTACATTGGAAATGTAAGATTGCCGGTCAGTTGTAAATGAGTGCAGTTTTATCTGCATCAGCTGCTTGTGTCTGTGTGTGTATGTATGTGTGTGTGTTTGCAGCTTTCTCTCTGTCAGCAGCAGTAATGTGATGTGGCAGAAAGCTAAAAGGTTTCACACTCTTCACCACGGACCACGTGTCACCACATACACAGATAGAGAGCCATGAGATTGAGAGAAAAGGAAGAGAAACTGAAAAGGCATGTGCTTTACAACCTCCTCACATGTCAAGGACAAGGACTGAGAATTGAGGGGGGAAACAGAAAGAACATACTTTATTGTTGCATTAGTTTTCATAATGGACCTTTTATTGCTTCCCCGGCAGTAAAGAGGAAATGAGTGACACATCACTGCTATCACCACATTATTGTTCATACATCTGTATCAGTATCAGCCAATAATTTCACACTTGCTGGATCCTTGGTGCTGACAGAACAGATTTTCATCTAAAAATGTCCAAAAGTTGATTGAGTTTATAGTTCTCTCACATTGTATTAGTCACAAAACACAATAATTTTTAAATATTTTTTTTTGTTAGAGTAAGACTGTGGCCTCTCCCTAATTTAGAGTCAAGCAACTTTTTTTCTGTAGTTCTGTAAAATACTTGCCCTTGGTTCTTTCCCAAGTTTTTCAAGACATACGCACATCTCAAGAAAAAGACTCTGTTTCAAAGAAATACATATTAGAAGATTTACATGCAACAAGGAGTACAGATGAAACCAAAACCTAAGTCTACATTAGCAAAAATTCCACAGAATTCATATCATTATATTATACATACCATTATAAACACCATCATATTATGCATGTTATCCCAATTCCATCAAATAACAACTGGTTGTCCTAAAAAGTAACTATATATACAGTATATATATATATATATATATATATATATATCTATATGTATAAAACATGGTAAGGCATCGTTCCACAATTATGGAACAGCCTGCCAAAGGAACTTAGGGCTGCAGACTCTGTTCATGTTTTCAAGAAGAAGCTGAAGAACCACCTTTTTAACTTAGCTTTTACTTGACTTTTTCCTTTTTTTGTGTGTGTTTCAATCTAATTTTGTGTATTTATTGACATCCATGTGATTACTTGATTAGTTTTTGCATAGTTTTATTCTTCTGATTTACTTTTAAGATCCTGTTCTAAATTGTTTTCTTTGTTATTCTATTGTTTGATTCTGTGTCTCAGTTCAGTTTTTCCTCATGAGGATCCTTCCTCCTGGCAGCTCTGCCTTCTCAGCCTGTGGAGTCTTTGCTGTGGGAGTCTCACTTGCCTGGGTGGTGCAGTTTTTCTTCAGCCATGTTGCTTTTGTGGGTGTCTACATTTCCTGGGTCCGGATGGGCCCCTGTGGTTTTGGCCTCTGCAGTGATGGGTAGGCCAACTTCTTGTGCAGATCGATCCCCAGTTATTGTTTTCTCACAGCAGGATAAGGCTGGATGTTTGTTTTAGTTAACGTTATTTTTAACTTTGTTAAGTAGACGGGAGCTAGCAGTTCAGGGGATATCAGGGGTGGCTGTGGGGTTGTGTGAATGTCTGTGCATGTGTAATGTGTTGTACAAGTGTTTCTGTAAGTGAGGTAGAATTTTTGAATGTGTTTGTTTTTAACTTGTCATTGTTTAATTACTTTTTTTATTCTAATATGTGCTTTTATTTGCTGTGTTAATTTTTTTGTGCAAATTTATGTTTGTAAAGTGCTTTATAAAGAAATTTTGAGTGGATTTGACGATATATTTTAGTGATAGCTGGCAAATTTTTGCATTCATAAATAGCATCAACACCAGGGGGTAAACCTGAACTATAGCTATAAAATCAAGATCCAAAGACTTTATCCCAGTGAACAGTAATGACTGTTATCGCCGGTGCATCATTGGCTGTTGTTCAATACAATGAAAAGCAGTATGTCAGAAATTCAAAGACCGAGAAAGAGCAGGACTTTATCAGACTGAGGCTGACAGTGCTCGCAGCAGACAGCGAGTTTATCAGCGTAGAGGTCAGCTAGACGGTGCAATGTGATGAAAAAAGGCTGAATCTGATAAGAAAATAAAGGAATGGAAGAAATGCAGGGCACAGAGGGACAGATGGAAAAAGTAAGGGACAACATATTGGTGTATGAAAAAGTAGCTGAAACTCAAAACAAGAACAAATTTGTTTCAGACTCGTCGTCATTACAATCTCCCAAATCCTCCTGAGACTTGGTTTTGGTACTGTCCCAATCACAATCCAATCATTCCTGCTGTGTCCCCACATTTATCTTTGTTCTTCATTCCGGTAGTCTTTATTCTTTTCTCTCCATCTATGAATCACAAACACATGCATGCAATTCTAATCCCCCTTCAGACAGGCACTGTTATAAATCCAGTGGGGATGAATGAATCTGCCTCTGTCTGAGCGCTCAGACTGAGAGAACAATTCTTTGTGGAAGCATCCAACAAAATGAATTCCTTCCGTTTGAAATATTGAACGGCGGAGGTGTCATTTTCTGTGATTGACTTGGCCCCCATTTGCCTTCACTCGTGCTTTTGTCATTACCTTCATGAAAAGACCCATCATCGTGCACACACACTCTTGTTTATCTAATAAAAACCTGAGTAAATCTACAAAGTCGGGTTATTTCTGGTCTTGCTTGCCTTAAAGCACTAGAAAACCAACTTTTGAGTTTCCTCTTCATTCTGATCCACATAAACATCAATCCCATGTTACACTTAAAACAAGGCTTGATTGTTGTTTGACTTCTACTTCTGTTCCTCCTGCTGAGCTGCCGTTGACTGCATGTTCTTATGCGCTGTCACCAGATCAACAAATGCTCATTATCTGTCACAAGAACTGCTGTTTGTAGCCTTCAGCTCCTTCTTGTTCTTATGACAACTTGGAGTAGACACCACCAATGCAGGAGAAGTTATTTTGAGTATTCGAATGAAACACAACTGGGTTTCTTTGCCTCGTGCAAGGAAAATGAAAGTTTTCTCCTACTTTCACTAAAAGCCTATGCTAACGGGGATGGTAAGATTAAGATGGTAGAGGTTCTAACGGGTTGCGGTGTCCTTGAGCAAGACGATGAACCCCCAATTCAGAAAAAATAATAATAAAAAAATACTGGGTTGTGATATTCAAGCCATGAGATTTGCCATGTGTCATATAATATATTCTCACTAACGTTCACTTCCAGAAAAACTGAGAAAAAAATAGACTGGTGGTCAAAGAGGTGACATTCGGACAACAATACCAGGTTAGTGTCCCTTTGCTGTGTTCACCTGGCACCATTCTTTGTCCCCTTACAGATGCAAAGGTGAATTTTCAAAACAAAATCATCAGATAATTAGAAACCATCACCACCATGAGCTAGGGCAGCTTTGAGAAGGAAGTGATTTTTGTTCTGCAAAAAAAAAAAAAAAGTTCTTGCCTTTAAATGAGCTCCCTCATCTGCATGCTAGGGAAAGATAACAGATCTGTGTAGCAGAGGATGGTGTCACATCCCTGAAATGGTCTGTGGACTTTGCAGTATACACTGGCTGTAGTTTGCTGGCATTTCACAATATTTAAGATTATTCTCAGATCAAGTCGACAAAAGACCAAATTTTGCCAACATATTTTTTAGTTTCAACCCAATAGATTGTATTAATTTCCTTCTGTCCAGGGTTAAATGAGTAACCATCTGTTTGAAACTAGACAATTAATGAACACAATACAACCTATAAGTATTAAATTTGCATATTCAGGTTAAAAAAAAAGAACCATTTACTGAAATGCAATTTCTTAATTTTAGTTGTGGAAGAAATTTGGCTATAAAACAGAATAATGAATAATAACAGGATAATGGAAACGAGTGAACACGACACCGCACCACTCCAGAATGTTTTGATTTCAAAGAGTCAAAAAGAAACTTGAAGTAAAAAAAAGATAAATAAATAAAAATATAGAAGATATACTGATGCATATTCAAAAACTTGCCTCTATTCCAACCAGTCATGACATCAGTTTCATAACACCACATCTTCCAAGTGAGACCCTAGAAGATTAAATCCTTCCTCTTACTAAATGCCCACATCCTCACATCTCAATTTATGTACCCAAACAGCTGTCTCTAAGAATTATGATTATTTTAATAGCTCAGTGATTAATGTCTGTTGTTGCTCTCTTCTACATCCCTCAGGGTTTGATTGTTCTCCAACCTGCTCAAGCACAGAGTAAACAGACACTGACAGACCAGTAATGTGATCAGAATACCAATTATTCCTCCTCCACAAAAGACTTTTGCTTTCTTTTTTTTTTCTTTTTTATCCAAAACAGCTCCGTGGATCGAGTAAATGTAGTGAAAGTTTAAGCAATGTTAATTTGAGCATATGATTAAAGAAGACAATCCTCTGGTCAACAAGGTTTGTTTAAGAGGGAAAGTACTGACCACTACCCATCTAAACATTATCCTAGGCTTCATATTCTGTAAATCCCTTTTTCTCCAGGTCTTACAATAACAACCACATCTACGGTATACACAAATAAATGACAAACTTCTGCTAATCATCATGCTTTCACTTTTCAAACTTCTTCACTTTCTTGGTTTGAAGTCCAGAATGAAGAGCAACTGTCGAAAAGTGTGTCTGGCAAGCTAAATGACCTTCATGGTGCAAACCCACAAGAAGGTTTACAAAAGGACCATCGTAAATTTTATAAAGATGGTTTCTTCAGTAGTGAAAATCTAGAGGTCCACATTTGCCAGCGGAGGGATGGAGAATTGTTCCAACACTGACATAGTAAAAAATAAACACCCAACAATTAGGAAAAATGAAAATGAAGGGAAACTCAAACATGCTCTGGAACAATCTTGTGCATTTTTGTGATACCGCATTATTCCCCACTAGAAGTACACTTCTTAACAAAAGCGCACCCTTGTTTTTTTTTTTCTGAAACGTAATTACGGCAAAGCTTACTCCGAAAAAAATAAGTCTTCCATATGCAAATTTAACTCAAGTCTGACATGTCCTTGTCTTTTTAAATAGCGCTACCGCGCATGTGCAGCTTGTACTAATACCGTGACAAGCCATTTTTTTTAGCCCTGCATATATGTTTGGATATATATATATATATATATATATATATATATATTGCAAACAGCTTATTTAAAGACACACACCCTTACAGTTTGGTCGTGCATGCACGTGTATTAGGAATAATATGGTATTATAATTGAAGTCACACAGTGACTTTCCTGTTTTGCTTTGAAAAGAACTTACCTGAGAAAAATGTAAAAATAAATATATTTCCAAAAATAAATAAAAAATATCCCATCACCTAACTTCTTATCTAAAACAAGATCATTCAGATCAAAGTTAGGAGTGAGGAACTTCATCTCTTCTGGATGCTCTCCCATTAACTGAGAGTCTGAGACTCTGGCCGATGAGCAGCAGGAATGGTCACACTAATCCATTTACAGGAAACTCACTCACTCTCTCCAAATAGCAGCAAACTAAGATTATTCCTCTGGGTAAAATACTGTAGCAGCATGAGCCTGTGTGTGAGTATGTGTGTGAGTATATGTGTAGGCCCCACAGGAACACAGTGTAATCACAGGAGGTGATTTCGTCTTGGTGGGAAATGTGTGTGTATTGTGTGTGTGCACTCTTGGAGGGCTACACACTATAATGATACAAGTGTTTTGGAAGCATTCGCATTAAGAAGTTGTGGGCGATAAGAACATATGCAGGAGATAAAAGAAAGACCCCGTTGTGCTTTGGAGAATACAAATAATGTTTATCTGATTCCATATTTGTTCAAAGGAAGTCTTATTTGGCTGGAACTTTTCCTTCATTTGTCCATTGGTCCATCCAGCCTTCCATCTACATATCTATCAATCTATTAAGATGAATGTGGTAATTTAAGTTTAAGCTAAAGTTAATTTAAGATGTTCTTTTTCTTAAAATGTTTTTAAAAAGTTACTGGATATAACTACCCAACATTTCTCTTTGGTTTTCTGTTTTATTTTGTTTTGGGCTTTTTGATTAAAATTAGTGTATAATCAATTAGAGATTCAGAAAATCCCATCTCCTTTGGACAAGTATCATTAATTCCAATGTATGTGTTGTTTATATCTGTAACTGTACCTTTTCTGTAGTTCAACTGCAAATTACACATTCATTTTATAAATGTAAAATTAAAAAGTATTCCCGACTGATCAGCATCAGCAGTTCAATTCCTGATGAGCGTATGGCTAAGAGTTCCCGAAGAAGACACCTAACCTCCAGTTACTCAAACCATTGGTACCGTCACGAATGCCTGCTGCGGTGCAGCACAGTATTTTCACCATGTGGAAAAGTATGATTATTATTATTAATATTTCAACATTTTTAAACAAAGATAAATTAGTATCGACCAGGTGTAACAGAACAAAATTTTCTAGGATGTTGGTATGCATGTTGACATGCTCTCGGAGTCTCTTCCGTCTTGGCTGGTGGAGTTGGTTTGATCTCGGGGGAGCTGAAGAGAAGCAGACGATCGGGTTGGCGTAAGGAGCAAAAGACGGTCTAGAGAAGGTGCTTCAGGCCCTGTGTTTTTGTGGTTTCCATTGGACCCACTCAGACCCAGTGAAATACAGAGAGGCCAGTTTAGTGTTCTTCACTCCGCCCTGGTTTTGTCAAGCTATTACGGATTACTGCTTTTGGGTTGCCAGGTTGGACACAGTGCAACTGCACTGAGACGCCAGTGGATAGGGGTGAGGGGGTATCAAGGTGTTTGCACTGCAGTACTCAAATTTCCCTTTGGGGTTGAATAAGGTATATTCAATTCAAAAGTACTTTCATTTTATTCCAAACATACAGACACACACACACATATATATATATATATATATATATATATATCATATTTTTTTATTCTAAACATTCACACTGCAAAATCTATGTGCCAAAACTGGAGGGGAAAAAAAATCACATCATCAGTAAGCTCAGGGACGTTTTAGTTTAGTTTCACTAAAACACATACACGTACCTATCACAGCTGAAAGAAGAAGGCATTATGGATTGACTACAGGAAAAGGATTAAAGAAAGCAGCTAAAGAAGATGCTGGAGAATGTATCAGCACAAGCAGGAAGAAGGAAACTGAGTGAGCCGCCATCAGACGTCATCATTATTTAGTGTCTTAGAGCAAGGATATCAAATCTACCTCGTTGTTTTGATCATCGTTTAATTATACAATAAATGCTTTGTTTTTTGACTCGCTGTTTGAAACTCACTGAACAGCGACCAATAGGGAATCTTGTCTGTGACTTGCTGAGAACAAAGCTGGTTATTTTCTCTTTTCCGCAGCCATGAATGAGACTTTGTCAAATGTGGTTTCGAGCCTTGTTGTCTTCTGAGTTTCCCTACAATCAAGCTATTCTGGGCCGCTCTGTCACGTATGAAGTCATGAATAGCTTTGAGTTGTGGCATCATTGACATCTAAACATTTCTCTGCAGGTACTCTCATCAGTTCAGCACTTCTTATTCTAACTAGTTGGTTTCAGTCATTTTTTTTTCTTTTACCCACAAAACCCACTAAATAAACTTCAGTTTATTTCAGATCAGAAATTATGATCAACATAGGCAAAGTTGTTTGGTGTGGTTCAATGACATAGTTTCAAACAAGAAATCAAAGAACACTTGACACGATTGATTTTTTTTTATTGTTCAAACAAAGAGCACCGATACGAAGAAATGTATGTACGTACGTAAATTTATTGATGTCTCTTTAAACATTTGCTTAAATAGACTGTTGACAAATGGAAGTTTTTTTTACTGAAACAAATACATCTTACTTTCACGCTTACTTTTTACATTTTCTGCAACCATGGCAGTGCAAAATCTCACAATTCTAACAAATGTATTACCACTCATGGTTTCAGGCTCTAGGAAAATGTCAGACAAGTTGAAATCACTTCCAACAAATATCTTTTGGATTAGCTGACAGGAACGCAAAGGCTTTTACCCTGATTTGTTCATTCTCCTGAGAGCTGCGCATGATTGCTAACAATCTCAGTTCGACCTGCAACAAATAGGAATGAAAACAACTGATATCTGAGCCATTCAAAGTATACTCAAAGGCAATTTTTACACCACAATCCCATTGCTTTGGGCTATTTTAAAATAGTTTGTAGGAGTCATTGATCTATAAAATCCCATTCAACCTTCAACCTGCATTGGTGTCCCAAAGACACCAATGCAGGTTGAAGTTAATGCTTCTTCTTCTTCTCCTTTCGGCATTTCCTTTCAGGGGTCGTCACAGCAAGTTAGTTTCTTCCATCTAACCCTATCTGCTGCATCCTCTTCGGTCACGCCAACTATCTTCATGTCTTCCTTCACTGTATCTATGAACCTCCTCTTTGGTCTTCCTCTAGGCCTCTTTCTTGGTGGTTCCAAACCCAGTATCCTTCTGCCGATGTACTCGCACTCTCTTGGCAGAAGTTAATGCTATAGTAAAGAATGATATGGTCGCATCATGCATCAATTAGGGCAGTTTTAGAGACGAAGACCTAACAGTAAGTTTTGTTAGTGGTTAGGCCTAAATTGTTTTTTGCCACCAATAAATCAGTAGTACAATTTTTATATGCAAAATATTCCAATAAAACTTATTGCAGACAAGGCTTTTATTTTGACAAAAGTAGAAAAAAAAAGAAATGTGTTTTACATTGCTTGGTTTTTGTGTCATAAAAAAGTTTCTTTTCATGCAAAATGAATTTTTTCTCATGTATTTAAACCCCATAAATAACCATATTTTGGGTTTTGGAACATTTATTACAGAATAATTAATAACTGTTTTTCTGAGCATATAATGTTACGAAAATAACATGCCATCAAGACTTAAACATGTTGAAGAGTGAATGAAATAAAATTATGTGCAGCTATTTTTTAGCACATTATGCATTGGGTTCATTAAATGTTTATGCTTCCATGAAGTTATCATGCCTTCTTCTCCCACTCTCTCGAGTTTCTGGGTAATACCTAATCTATTCAACATAGAGACATGTCAAAGGCAAACATAAGAACACCATTCCAGTGAAGACCTAACATTTCCTATGTTACAAACTGAGACGGATTGTAAAGCACACAATTATGGCTGGTTTGAGACACAGTTTTGCAGCAACAAATCTAAATTCACTAAATCCATCTCAACATCATTAAATTGAGGAACACAATGTTATAGAATGATAAAAGTATTCCAAATTTTTAAAACTTTTAAGACTATGAGTTGGTGTTTGGGAAAATACAAAGTATCCTTGAGGGGATGTTCAACTGAAACAGAGCAGCTCTGTTGAGCTTTCCACCTGATGCCCAGAGGGGGATTTCAGATCACTTCTGCCATGGCTAAATTCTCCAGCTTACTCTATCATGAGAACAATTCAGCATTGTCCATCAGTGTGTGCACTCATGGGCATTCAAAGGGAACAGTAAACCAGCTAAAAGTTATCAGAGCAGTCTGACTCATGTCTGATGTGGTTGGTTTGTATTCTTGTTTGATGTGATTTCACCATGAGTGCAATTTCAACCCAAAACTTACAATGACAAGTGTTATTTTAACACTAGTTAAAATAACATTTTCTTTTTTTACTTTAGTTTTGTTACTTTATTGCATAAACTGTCTTACTTGTCTTAATAGCCAGTATGCAGCATTTTCCCGATCCAAGCTATCATAAAATTGTACACTACAATTAGTTCCTGTGACAGATTGGAAACAGGCTCAGAGATCACAAATGCTGTTAGTTGTTCACATGTTTTACCAATTTATCCCAATGTAAATGGTTAGAATAGAAGTTTACAAGTTTTGATCTACCGAGGACTCATGAGCAGTGTTCTGAAGCTGCCATTTGGAAACGATCTAAACCAGATTTGAAATAAAATTACGCAAACAGAACACATTTCACGATGGAAAACTAATCTTGTTGACCAGAAATTTACAACCTAAAAAGCAGTATTTTTAAGTTAGACCCTGAGTGAAGCGAAAGTTACAAAAAGTCTGCATTTGCCGTTAAACATACTAGAATTTTGTTTAAAACCTTATGAACAACTGTGGGTAAGCAAGTGCAGTATTGCACATGTAGATTTTTTTATGTAATCAGCTATCTTTTGGTCATGCCTGATTGGAAGTTTGTGATTGAGCAGCAAAGACAACAGTGTGGTAGATGGTTACACATCAGTCAAGGCTCAAGAAAAAAAAGAAAGATTTTGGATGCCAACCATTCTCATTTCAGACATTTGTGGTAGATTAGTTCAGTTTCATGATTGTATAACCCTGTTAAATTTGTGGGGTGAATTGTACTCTTCTTCTTCTTTTGGCATTTTCCTTTAGGGGTCATCACAGCAAGTCAGTTTCTTCAATCTAACCCTATCTGCTGCATCCTCTTCGGTCACGCCAACTATCTTCATGTCTTCTTTCCTTGGATCCATGAAAGTCAGTGTATTGTACATTGCATTGTGTCTACAAGTTAAATATTGATCATTTGTCCAGTAAACAACGTGAAAGTAGCGGCCCATTGTTCAGGCTTTTTTAGTTTAGTTTGTAGTAGGACTTGCAGTAGAAATTTGAAAACACACGCAGTCAGTCTCTTTTATATTTCTTGAACGCTGGCGACAACAGGGACATTAAATCCTGCTAATGGCGGCCTAATTTCAGAAGCCAGTTTACCAAATTAGCATGCCTAATTTTGAAAATAGCTAAATAGATGTGCGCTAAATACAATAAATTTCTTCCTCGCGTCTTTATGTTTCTTACGTCTGGTTTTTGATCACAGCCGTCATTATGTAACAATCCTCCATGTCTGATTTGGTTGGCTGCTGTTGCTAGGACACAGTGATGCAACTGCAAAGCCTCTGCTGGCTTCTCAATAAATAACATGGTGGAGTGGGTGTCCTCGGTGCTGTGTCATGTCTGCACTGTGGCTGCTTGGAGGAAAGTGTGAACTGTCACAGATACACTCTGCCCACTCAGCCACAGAACACCGCTGTCATGTCCTCTCAGATGGATGAGGAAGAAACAGATACTCGTAGTCCTGTGAGGTGTGTTGTGGATGAGTGTGATTGAGACATGAAACTGCTGGATTGTATCATGATGCTTTCGGTTCGTGTCCAGCTACAGTTTTGATGAGTGGTAGTTTGCTGCCATCCTGAATTTCTGTTTGCACCTTTGAATCAGTTTGATGCTGCCTAAATATATATTAAAAATGTTCAACAGAAACACTAATAGAGCAACTGAATGGTGATTTAAGTGCAGACAAATGAGCTAAACAAGTTGTTAAATACCAGAACTGAAGTGACCTTTTAAACCGAGTTGACATATTTTGTCGACTTTGTCGCATTTATTGTCTACAGCAAAATTCTCAAAGTTGAGAAATGGTTGCGATTTAGGTATAAAAGTGAATCACTAGGGATTTGTTGTATTAAATAGCTGAAGAAACAAAAGATGAAACAACCCTTAAACAGGCACACGTGTTTCACTACTCTTACTCTGATCGGGCACACACACTTTCCAACTAACAGTAAAAAGGGAAGTGGATAACCGGAAGTCTCGAAACATTTTGTGATGATTTGTTCTCTGACATTAGTTGCCATGAACACTTTTGGCCATTTTACCCTATAACTAGTGCAGCCGAACAACTCTCCAAGTCACCATGGCAACTATTTATTTTTAAAAAATGTCCTCTTTTGGTATTTTTCAAGTGTCTTTTCAATAGGCTTCTGTTGTGTTTTGTGACCTACCAAATTAATTTTCTAATGTTGAGTTTTAAATGCCAATTCAATTATCCTATTATCTTCACTTGTCCAGCAATATTCAAGATGTATTCTGTTTTCCTACTTCAAGTATCACCCATGGTTATGAGTGGTTTTGTAAATATTGAGTATTTAGTCTTAATTGGGAATCACTTGATTTCTCACCAGATCTGAAAGCTACACCGTGAAAACAGAATCTGGAACTTTGTCTTTTAAATGAAAAATTCTTTAGATGACTACGACTTCTCACAACATCTACTAAAAAGAAGAAATAAAAAATTGGACTTTATTTTGTTACACATTAAAGAATGTATTGTGTATTGGTTCTAAAGTGAAAATCCATGCAAAACATTAAACAAAGTGATATAATAACGTCTTGATTTAGTGAGTCTTGAGAATATTTCAAATGATGATTTTGTTTTAGTTTGGCAGCCACTGTCACAAAAGTTTGTCCCATTTATCCAAGTTGCCCTGAAAAACTTCAAAACAATCTACCAGTACCTGTTTTTCAGTGATTATGCAATGCACTTTAGATTAAATGTTTCTTTTCATGCCAAAATCTAGGATTGTTTCGCTAAACCAACAGTAAAAATTCATCGTCATTGAAGCGTTTACATACTGTAATGAATTTAAAGTAGCAATTGTATTACTTTTTTTATTCAATGTACTACTTTTTTCATTCTATGTATTATGATGAATTTCTGAAAATATACTTATATATTTTTGCTTTCATGGTGATTTGAAAAAAGGGCCGGCGAAATAAGCACTTGCTTCAGCTGATACCTTTTCGGTCCCTTGGTAAAATACAATTTCAGAAAAAAATGTAACTTTCTTTAATGTGGATTTACAATGTGACCAAAATAAAATAAAAAAAATTAAAATGAAATTAAATCTCAAGAAGTTTTTGAAACTAAACCAGTCCTGCAATTACTGTCTTTTAATATTAAAAATTAGGGGTATTGAATACTGCCTTAATTTTTTAAACCTATTTTCTTTGTTTTGCATGTACACTATGAGTATATCAACAATATACCAAATACTTGGATTCCTCCTGGAGCCAGCCTAGGTAAAAAGGAACATGACAATTGGACGAATTTTCCTTCATGAACATATGGTACATTGAAACTAAAATCTATTTTTTTTTACTATAGGACAGCTCAATTATTTCTAAACCTCATCTCCAACAGAACCCACAGCAGGATGGTAAATTAAATAAACAACTTTCTCCTGCACTTATCTTTTGTTTTCCCTCTTTTCCTCCGTCTGACAGCTCCTTGTAGATTGATTCACAGCAGGTCTTCCTCACCTGATTGTCTCACATCTGTTGCTCAGTTCTTATTTTCTTTGTGCATAAAAATTCATCATCAGGATGCACCCTGCAGATTTCTATTTCCTTCGCTCCCTCTTGATTGACAATAATCAGCTGGCATGAAAGAGTTTAAAATATCCTGTTTAGGCCTTTACCATGGAATCAGATGTTTTAGAACAGGTGAGCGACTAAAAATAACAGGATAGCAGTCTAGGAGCCAAAGTTTAATACCGCTCATTGATAAATGTACATGGGCAGATAAGCTGTATAGAAGATCACCATTTAGACCACATTGTTGAAAGAAACCACTTACCAGCCTAGACTCACCAAAATAAGAAAAGAATATTTATATGACATCTCATTTTTAATCCAACGAGTTTAACTGCTCCAGCATCGGCAGCTTCACAAGTTCATATCTTTCACAAAATTGAGGAGTTTGTTCATGGGATTTTTTTTCATCAATGTGAGGACAGGCATGCACATGTAGTAAAATGTGATGGTCTGTTGGACCATTCAGAGTTATTTACAGTGGAAGCTGAGTGACTGAGACCAAACCTAAGCTCTGAAAACTAAGATTCACACATCATGATACACCGTCCGCTGATTTTAACATGTGGCACAAAGCCAAGATTCTTCCGAGAATTATGAATCTTGCAATAAAGCAAAAATATATGAGCATAAGGCATCAGTTTGAGTGTAAGGTTGCAGACACATGCGCAGGGCAGTTGCAGCTGTAACAAATAGTAGATTTTTTCTACGAAAAACTCAACTCTTGAGAACAAACAACAAAGTCAACCTGAAGTCTAAAGAAGACATAAGACAACCCAGCCAAAACACAAAGACAAAACACACATTATATACAGTCAGGAGGTGACATAATGAGACACACATGTGACACATTAGGAAGGGAGCTGGCAATCACAAGAACAAAATAGGAGGCATCTGAAAAGAGGAAGTCAGTATCACAAAATAAAACAAGAAGGAAACCTAAAAATCAAAACCTGAAACACTGACAAAAAGCAGAAAATTGTAAAAAGCTTCAAAACAATCTGAAAAATACAAAAAATAAATAAAAAAATACAAGAACAAGTTTGTTCAGGGTGAAATTCAGTGAAAAAAAATTGTTAAAAGACAAAAAA
The DNA here is from genome assembly GCA_902685375.1 of Neostethus bicornis. Taxonomy (NCBI): domain Eukaryota; kingdom Metazoa; phylum Chordata; class Actinopteri; order Atheriniformes; family Phallostethidae; genus Neostethus; species Neostethus bicornis. The sequence goes on along the minus strand of CACRXE010000076.1, from coordinate 1,846,032 downwards.
ATCCAAACAACAAAACACATTTTCAAGGATTATGTCCAGGCAGAACAAAATACTTTAGAGTATAAATTCCAAAAAGCTCCAAAAAAAAAAAAGGTTTTATTGTTTCGTATGTACCAACCTTTTAATATTCAATTATTTGTTTGGATATGTGTAAAGATTTATTTCCTCAAGTATTAATTAATTTTGGCAGCCTGTTATGGGAACATAACTGGACTAGTTTATTTACGTTATGGCAGCAAATGGTGATCTAGCTTGAGATAACCTTTGGTATTTAACACACTTACCTCGTTGATCTGCCGGACTGTTTAGTTACCATGTCAGTCATTACTAATGCAGATATTTTCCACACCAGTTATTTAATTTCTGAAATTGTTTCTCTTTTACAATCTCAAAATACAACACATATCTCGTTAAAACTCTTCACAAGTCTATCCATCTTTGTGTTTTACTTTAAGTTCTTACATAACTAGAAAACAGGATGGAAATAAAGAATTTACACCGTTAGATATTTCAGCTAAGCTGTTGTAGCCTGAAGCGACACCTAAATGGAAAAAGTCTTTTACAGGTCAGTGCAACCGCAAGGAGCACAATAACAGTAAACCTGGCTAGTTTTCTCCCAAATAAAAGGAACAAGATCAATATGAGCTTTTATTTTTTTGGCATTAGCAGGTGGTCGGGACTTTTCACGCTGTCACTTTCACTTTGTCACACGACTAAACTCTTTTCTTAAATCTGTCATTTCATCTCTGGTCCAATAGACTACCTGTCTGCCACCTGTCAGGCTTTTCACTCTGTTTCTTATTCTTTAAATCTTTCTTCGGTCCAATCAGTCCCTTTTCAAATTGACTTTTGTTTAACCCATCCTAACCGTTCTATCAGGTTATTCAGATCATGTTCACCCTGGGGTGGTAAACCCAATTCCAATAAACAAACCTAACTGTTGTTTATGAAAAATAAGAATCCCTGCCGATGCAACAATTTACCTGTCGATACCTTTTTTTCCCCCTTACGCAACACATTTCTTGTCGATAAAAATTTATTTATAAGTTGCACAGTTTTTCCTTACGCACCATTTCAGCATATAGAAGCAGAGACAACTTTATTACAGTTAGTTGTGGAGGTTTCACGTGTTATATAAACATTTTTGAATACATCATCAAAATTTTTGTTTTGTCTTCTGAGACGCTTCTCGCTAAAGGTGTCACAGGGGGTTCTGGAGCCTATTCTGGCTGATATCAGGCACAAGGAAGGGTACACCCCAAACAGGTCACGAGTCTGTTGCAGGGCCACACACTCACAACCATCCTAACATACACATTCCTAGGGGCAATTTCTATTATCAGTATTCCTGCTGTTTTTTTGGGTTTTTTTTGTAGACTTTTTGCTCACCTTACTGCACACTTTGCTGCCTACCAATGATGCTGCTGGATACCTGAGTTTCCCCACAGGGATCAATAAAACATCCATCTAATCTAATGGCCAATCAACCCAACATGCATGGGTTTGGAAGATGGGAAATAACCAGAGTATCCGCAGAAAACCCACACATACATGGGAAAATATACAAACTCCACACGGATAGTCCAGTTTTTCAAGCATCGTCCCATGCAGAAATCAAACCCCAACCTTTTTGCTGTGAGGCCACCATGCTAACCACTGTGCACTGTGCCATCATTAGACCTGGGAATTTCAACACGTATTTTCCAATGTTTTAAAGAGACATAAACAATCTTTAGTCGGTAGATACTCTCGGTGAAACATTGTTAGTGTCAATTTCATCTAAATCCATTTCGATTTCTGTTCTCCTCAAAGATCTTCAAGTTAGTAAAAGCAGATTTGTGCTCATTTTGTTGTCAATTCACTTCTTTCTCTTAATTTTCTATGAGTGATATACGACATTTCCCTGGGTTTGTACTTAAACTAAAAGTTCTTAAAACATGACTTATCTAACCCTGGAGAAAATTAGCTGAATTCTACCAGTGAAGTATTTTTATAGTAATACGATATTTCATTTACAAAAAAATGTCCCAAAAAAAAAAAAAAAGCCCACCAGGAACGAGTTTGTACACATCGCTATGAGACAAATGAGATTTACCCACAGACAAGATAAGAATAGATCCTAATTATAGACAGTGTTTTTATTTCTTTTGTTTTGGTGTCTGAAGGGTAGTCCATCTATTTAATCTATTAAAATGTCAATTCATTTATTATTTAAATTTAATTATATATTTTTTTAATAAATTTATTCATTTTGTTGTAATTTATTTTTTTCTGTATTTATGCTTCCCTCACTTGCTCATTTCCTTTTATGAATGTGTGTTTCTAATTGGTGCTGTTACATCTAAATATATTATCTCTGGGATCAATAGTCATTCTGATCCACACATTTCTAGTGAACTTTATTTTGAAAAATCTACTAATGTTGTCCTAGGGAGCATTGGCCTAGTGGCAGAGTTGCCATCTTTCAATTGGGTGAACCAAGTTCAATTCTCCCTGGGGCTGCTCACACTCTATTAAAAAAAAAAAAAATCTACTAACGTATTTTGAGCTTTGTTCATAATTACATTCTCATTATTTCTTCTTTTCTTAGCTCTTGTGCCAAAATCAATATCTCAAATTGAGACATGTTAAGTAAAAAAAAGTCTAATTTTCTTATTATTTTGAATTAAATTAACTAACTTCAGTCCAATCAATCAGACTTTTAAAAGACTTTTATTCGTGTGCATTGGGAGGTCTGAGCTTTATTTCTGTGCAAATTAACGATAAGGACCTTTGCTCCAGCGATAAAATGAGACTTCATTTATGTAAAACCTCGTAATCCGTTTTTAGGGTTGAAAGGACTTTCTTTTCCTCATCAGCAGCCCAGAGGGAACAAATTAAAGGAGCGTAAATTTTAGATTTTAAGCATCAGAGTAAATCCAGCGAGGAGGTCTAAACTTGGAACATTGCTGCTTTTTTCTTTTGATCTCCCAGAGGAGTCCATATTTAGCTGTTTGTACTTGGTTGTCTGGCGCTCTCAGGCTCAAGACTGAAATAGGGCTGGTTGATCACTTCTAAAAGAAAGTGTTGTTGTTTTTTTTTTCACTGGCAGCCATGCTGAATTTCAAGTTCGTTTGTTGCTAAATCAGGACAGTAGCAATGAGTGCCAGCACATGGACATAAGGAAGGCATCTATTTTAAGGTATTTGGCATTTCTATAGAGTCAAAGTAAGACAGAGTAAAAACAACCAGGAAAAGGACAGAGTTAGCAACAAAGCTCTGGCCATGGAAAAAAGTCTGCTTCCAACTGTTAGATTTGGGGAACCGATAAAAATGAGGTTACCTGAGAGTGCTATTTGATTTCCTTGGTGTAGGTTTATAGACAGTAATGGGGGAACCAGGCATTATGAAACATGCAAAAGTTTAAATTTGGTGTATCTGGATACAACTAATAAAAAAGGATGACAATGTATTTATTAGAATTTTCCCTTCTAGAAATTTGAGGACTATCTAACCAGAATCCCTCTTATTTGGGACAACGGGCCCATCTAGAAAGTAGGTCCATGTTAAGCCATAATGAACTTCCTATCATCTGCCACAATCAGCAGTCTGACAAAAGACAATATCTGTTCAGTCTTAGGGCTGCATGGTGGCACAGTGGTTAGCACGGTGGCCTCAAAGCAAAAAGGTCAGGGTTTGAATCCCAGGAGGGACAAGGTTTGTGATGCTGGCCTTTCTGTATGGAGTTTGCATGTTCTCCTCATGTACACCTGGGTTTCCTCTAGGTTTCTACCCTGCCTCTTGCCCTAAATAATTAGGATCAGCCGTGACACTGTTGGGTATGATTGGTTCAGAAGATGAAATGGAACAAAAATGCTGGAAGAAAAGTATTTCTTTTGATTTGAAAATTCAGACAAACAAACCATCTTATTGATAATGTCACCATTCAGAGATTATAATTGGCTGCATACAGAACACATTAAGCAATTGCCATTTAAAAAAATGTTAATATAAAATGGTATTTTATTGAGAGATTGACACCTGTAAATTTAATCTCGGCCACATTATTGGTGTCAAGATGGAAAAACAATTTAATAAATCTTGATTAATAAACTTCACATCATCTGCCTAGTCTGACAGATGAAAAGACTATATTTGTTCGGTCTTAAAAAAACCTTAACTCCGAATTGAAAAAGCAAATAGTATGGCATCAAACACACACAAACAATGCCAAAAAAAAAAAAAAAAAAACTGACGAGGTGTTTTAGGTAGAAAAGTCCGATATCAGCTTACATGCAACAACCCTGCATCAATCTAAGCATTGGTATCATCCATCTTCTCCATCTCTACTGGACTTGCTGGAATGAGTGGACATGTTGTCATTCTGATGGATAAAAAGGAGGGAAATGGTGGGAAATTTTCATTTTTTATAAATCTGAAATGTCCCCATCCAGTGATCCAGTTGGCTGAATCCCTCTCTGTAACAGAACGGTGATAAATCATTTTATGATATTCACATCAATTCTAGAAATGAATGCCAAGTGATGCTGCAACATTGGTCAGATTCATTAATGTTCATTTGTAGACTAAAATTTGCCTCCAGATATACAACTCTAAATTATTCACTCAGTAAACCGACACGGCCAATGCCATGCTCGGAATGTATAAATCTTCCGTGTAGCTTTTAGCTTTTATGAAACCAAATTAAAGTCTTCTGAATCATATAATTGAATTGGAAATAAAGTTTTCTTGATTTAGCATTTTTGCTGAACCAAAGCACGATGCTCTTAGTGCTGCTACATCGATGTGACACCAACAGTAAGAGGTACATTAAACCCGCTCACATATAATTTAGCCCTCCCCTGCTGCTGTCACTTAAAGCACCCTCATTATGTCACTTAATGGCATGGCGCCATAATCCATGTAGTCATTATTATGAGTTTGTCAAACCCGCACACAGAATATGTTTTCCTCCCTTAATTCATAACCACTCATCCATTCATTACACATTAAATCCTTGGTGACACAATCTAAGCTCCATTCTGAAGGATGTTACCCTTGAGCCTCGTGGGCCCCTTTTATACTCATAAGGTAGGACATTCAGAGGATTTATGGGTAAAATTCCTTAGAAATGGCCATACCTAGTGACATAGGAGTTCTTAAAAATTGCGAGAAGCGGTCATTGCTGTATGATGAGATTCACAAGGTTGCTGGTACCATGATTGCGCCCGAAACTTGATTGAATTGTATAAGAAATTTTCTGAATGTGTGAGGGATGTAATTGAAAACAGTTGTTCAATGCACTCTAAATGTGGAAAAAAAAATGTTAACCTTATAAATCATCAAATCATCGGTAAAATTCTTTCTATTTTCTCTCTTGTCCTATCTAGCTTATTTTGGGTTTTGAAAGTTCCCTATTTATGCCCAATTTCCTGGCAAGATCAATCCAAAGCTCACATTTTATCGGGCTATAATCGAGGTAATATCAGGTTCTTACAGATTCCATCTATTTTTAACCCATAAAAAATAAAAATAAAATAAAACTCAGTCATGTGCTTTTTAGTGCATCACCAAGAAAAGCAGTCTTGGGAAAAAAAGAGTATTAAATACACAGCTGTAGTAAAAACAAAAAGACTAATTTTGTTTGTAGGTGTAGATGATGCTCAGTGTTACTTCATCACCTTATTAGACGTAGGTTGAGTCGTTTGAATATCGACCCGCAAAGAAGCACTGCTAAATACAATCAAAGTACAACAGAAATAATATCAATATGTCCTGACAGTCAGTCTGATTTTTTAAATATATGATTTACAGATAAAGATGAAAAAAAATGATGCAATGTTGCATTTTGTATATTTATAGATGTTTCTGTTTCAACCAGGGATTTTTTTTTTTAATTATTATTATTTTACTTTATGTACTCTTGCTTAAAAATGCCATGATGGAATCCATGGGTATCCATGGATGGAGAAAAGTCCTGACCGCGATTAGTTCACTGACCAATTTTCAGATTTGCATTGCCTGGTGTGAAATTGCATACACACTGTGGATTATTTAAAAAAATATTCTCTCAAAAAATCAAAAAGGGCATATGTTGCATGGAAGGTCTGTGCTTCACACAGACTCATTAGAACTGTTCTGAAGAGTTTTCATTTTGGTTGTATATTCAGATAATTGGACAGAACGAGCAGAAACTCTAAAAGCATGGAATCATCTGAATTCCAGATACATCACTTAGAAATGAGAAAATCATCAGACCATTAGTGTAGACTGAGTCTGACTTTTCAGGGAGAACAATGAATGATTTACTGTGTAACAATTCAACTTTGCCTTTCTCTTTGAGTTAGTGATTATAAATGCACCATTAGCCAAGTGACATGCACCAGTTTCGACTTTGTGATCTTATCCTCAGAAGAATATTGTAACTCATCTCTTGTTAGCGTATTTCCCTCGTGTTGTGTCTGTCATGTGTAAACTTAATTTTAAATACAACAAATACTTCATTGCATCCATCAGTCACCGGTGCATATTTCATCATCTCTTCATGCATCGTCTTTAACACTTTTTTTTTTAAAAAGATCTCAAAGTAGTGCTTTATTGGACAGCATGCTAATTTAATGGCTCTAGAGATCAAAGTTTGCCTAAAACAGGTTATAAAATGCCTCAACGAGGATCACAAGACAGCGGTTCCTCCCCCTGGTCATGTCGGCTGTCAAAAGGGCTCCATAATGTTGGAAGAACAGTAGACATGGCAGCATTTTAGTATAGAAATAAAAGATGCACAGAAGAGATTTTAATTCAATTAATGTCCCTGTCAAGGTCAGAGACCTCGAGCAAGTCAACAAGAAGAAAATCATGTTGAATTTAGAATTTTGTATTAAGGCTTATGGCTTCATTACCCACAATTCAAGGACAGAAGTTTACACACGACACACAAGACCAACGTGTATTTATGGGTGGAAATATAGATTCAACAAGCAGGATACATTTTCTCTCAAGCACTAACACTTACCTGTAGGTCTGTCCATCCAGTTATTTTCCCCATGAAACAAATGCTGGTTTTAAGATCATTCATTCAATGGGTATGTGTGTGCATTTATGACTGAATATAGGAACAGGATAGAAGGAGCCATATTTCTCTGTGTGGCAAAAAGGAAGTAGCTGCTTTCTCATCCAGCAACCAAAGTTTTCTCTGGGTAGGCATAACTCAGTCACTATCGCCATGATAACCATTCAAGTTTTGTTCCTTTACTCATAGTGTATCCTCAATAGTTGGGATTTTATTTTATTTCTTGTTTGCTCAATAACACCCATTTTTCAAGTCAATAACTGGCCAATCAGGTGCTTCAGTACAACAATGTAGTAGCTTAGCCAATGACAGCATAAAAACAAACAGTGAATCAGACAGATTAGCAGTTTGCTGCTTTTCAGTAGGGGCGTGTACCATCACAAAGCCCATTACTGTTTGGCCAGCTGGTAGTCATGCGAACATAGGCTAGACCAATGGCTGTATATTTTCGGCTGCAAAAATTACTCTCGCTTGCCATTTTGGCAGAAAAAGGCAAATTTATGGGTTTAATTGGCTGGAGCTGAAAGCTGTGGGTGATGTCCTGCTCACTAGGTCCACCCGTTCCACAGTTAATTGTGTGTATCAGTAAAATGCTCCTAAAGAGACAGGGGGGAAAATGGTGTGGTAACAGATCTGGAGTGGACTTTATACCCCACATTATCATAAGCATCTTCAGCATCTGCGACAAAGTAAAACTACGTAAATCTGAAATCAAATCCGAAACCTTTTCTCTACTCTTGCTCTCAGAGCAGAATCGGAAATAGTGTGAAGAAAACTTTTATTGCAGCACATTGAATTTGATAATTGTATATGAGCTCTATACAGTACAGAGTAATGATATTACACCCTCAAGGGAGGTTGTGTGATGCAATTAAAGCAGCGTCTAAACCCACTTGCTGATAATAATGTATGAGGCCATTTTCCCAACAACATACAGACGTAAATTCTATAAGATAATAAAGGAAGTTCCATTATGCATCAGCATCCGAGCAACATATGGCACAGCTCTATTCATGTAATTTATTTATCCCATCAAGGCCAAATGGTGATTATAGAAATTCTGTGCAGTTAACCGCCCACGTGCACGGCTATTCTTTAGAACAATGTGACATCCATGTCAGAGAACGGAACCTCAGGCTCAAGAGATAACATGAGAGGATGGGGATGGAAGAAATGCAGGTTGTCATCAACAAAAAAGCATTTTTATCCGACATGACTTCATAAATCTAGTCAAATTATCTGTAACCTTTCTAACATTGGGCACTGACACACTCAGGCAAATCATTTATAACTCCTAGCAGCAAGGACCACTGCATGCAGATCAAACACTTCTGGATAAGTCGGCTTATTTTACTAAATTCTACAAATTGGTAATAAAAGTAGAATGATTAAAATATTTACACTAAGAACTAAGATTTGGATGCTTTTACAAGTAAATGTGAAGGAATTTGTTTGTTATAATATTCTGATAAAGTTTATGTAATTAATGAATAAATTAGCCCAGAACTGCATTTCTTTCTTAAAAGAAAAAGAGAGCAAGAAAAAAAATGTGAAATGTGCAAATGTAGTAATTAGTGCTTTAGAAAGGCCTTTTTTTCTTAATATTATTTTTCAATGGCTAAAGATTAAATGCTAACTACACTTTTTTGTGGGGCTGAATGATGTTGCAGTGGTTGGCACAGTGGCCTCACAGCAAGAAGGTCGAGGGTTTGAGTCCATGGTGGGACGAGGCTTGGAATACTGAACTTTCTGTGTGGAGTATACATGTGCTCCCTGAGTATGTGTGGATTTTCTCCGGCTACTTCGGTTTCCTCCCACCCTCCACAAACGTGTGTGTTAGAATGATTGGCCACAATAAAATTGACCCTCGGAATGAATGTGTGTGTGCATGTGGCACTGCGACAGACCAGCAACCTGTTCGGAGTGTATCCTGCCTCTCGCCTTGAATCAGCCAGTATAGGCTACTGTACCCCCCGCAACCTCCTTTAGGATGGACGGTTTAAAAGACGAAACTTTTTGTCATGATTTCTAACAGTCAGACTCTTGGTTATGCATTAATTAAGTCAGTTATCCAACAAAGTCTTTAAACAACACAGAGAAATGCTTATATCATTTTTAAAACTGATTTTGAATGAGGTTCATTTCTTTCTTCTGAAACATTTTGATCGGGCTCATTTACTGATTTCACTTTATCACAAATTCCTCTATTTCACACTGAAAAATCCTTTACAATGGCATTAACATACAGAATCTCATAGAAATAATCCATATGAACCTCAGGATATTTTGCTTTCAGCCAAACAAATAGGATAGCTATAGCTGGCATAGTTTTTATGCTAATGCTTTCAAACAGGATTATGCTAATCAGACATTTCCTGCGGCATTGTTAAAGGGTTAAGAAAGATGGGTCTATTTCATCATGCTTTATTGCACACTTAGGGTTGTTCCCTGGTCTCATAAAGATCTAAACACATGATTACCTGCATGTTGTTCTGTCACTTGGGTGACATAAACATCATTTAAGTTAGCAAAAACAAGATGGAAGCAGATGAAGAGTGGGATTTAGATTATATGAACTAAGAGCCTCTCATGTCAGTTATATCTTCCTCACATAAACATCTTCCACCTTCCTGACTTGCTCTCTCCTGTATGCTTGCAGAATTAGTTTTCTTAAGACCTGAGCCATTATGGTTTAGGACCCGACCAATACCAATATGAATGTAAATCTACCTAAGCCTGAAGTAATGAAAGAACAACATGGATGGGTCTTTACTCTCACAGTCCAGTTATGGGATGTGTCACACACAGGAGAGAAAAATAAATCAGCAGTTATTATTCAGAAGATGATGAGTGCATTAGCGTAGCTGTGGATGTGTTAACATGCAAAGGAAAGGCGGGTCAACACAGTAAGGTGGTATCTGACTTCTCTGGAGAGTCAAGCTGGTAGTGAAGAGTAGATGGATACTCAGAACAGGAGCTAATCCTTAGGAAGTTCTCACAGTATAAAGTTTGAATGTATGGTTTTATGCCTAAAAAGAGCACTACAGATGCAGTATTTGCCTTGAGGATGCTGATAGAGAAGTACAGAGAAGGTCAGAGGGAGCTGCACTGTGTCTTTGTAGATCTAGAGAAAGCGTATGACAGGGTACCTAGAGAAGAACTATGGTATTGTATGAGGAAGTCTGGTGAGACGGAGAAGTATGTTAAAGCGGTTCAGGACATGTATGAGGACTGTAAGACAGTGGTGAGGTGTGCTGTAGGTGTGACAGAGGAGTTCAGTGTGGGGGGTGGGACTGCACCCGGGATCTGCTCTGAGTCATTTGCTGTTTGCTATGGTGATGAACGGGCTGACAGAAAAGGTTAGACAGGAATCTCCATGGACAATGATGTTTGCAGATGATCTGTAGTGAGAAGAGGGAAGAGATGGAGAAAAAGCTGGAGAGGTGGAGATTTGCACTTGAAAGAAGAGTAAAGAAAATGAGTCAGAGTAAGACAAATAGCTGAACAAAGACTTAACTGAACAAAACCCCAAAAAAACCTTTTGTGCAGCAGTAAATGGTTTGGTCTGAATATTTAGCAACCCTCAGCCATGTTGAGCCAGGGAGGAAGCGTTCCTCCACATGATGAGATTGTTGGACCACAGCCATCAAAATGCACATGCATATAAACATTTTGTACGATATGTGTATGCAAACATAACTAAATTATGTCATCATCTTATCTCTGGTTTATCCAAAGAGAAGCATGATTTAGAAGATGACATGATGATTCTATTTTTTGAGTCCTTGTTATACACTCAAACTGATTATTATTTATTTACGCATTAATAACTCAGGGTTAAGTTGTGATTTCGCCTGATAGGAACTTCCCCAGTCAGTGCAGTTTGTTAAATGCCTGAATAAATGGAAGCAGTGCATCAAGCTGAGTCACTGAATGATTCATTTAGTGTGAAAGAGTGAATTAATGAGTCCTTGAGATCTCCTACAGTCTGAATTTATGTCGCAGTTCTTCAAATTTGGTCTTTCATGGAAGCAGATCAGCATGATACCTCTGCTGTCATCTCCATAGTTTGACTTGATTATTAGTGCTCAGCCATTGATTTGACCTTTTTCGGATCTCATCAGTAGCCGTCAGGGCTATGCCTCCCTGAGAAAGTCCTGTTCGTGACAATTTGTCAAAAAATACCCTCCCCTGTGGAAACTTCAGTCAGATGCAGAGTAATATAAATTGCTTGTGGTAGAAAGCTAGAAAAGTGTTTTCTAGCCAGTTTGAGTGTGTGTTGCCTTTTGTATGCACAATGCATGTGTTTCTCTTGCTGGTAGTGGTTCATCAGAGCTGCCTGTTGTCACCTTTGGTGGTTGTGCAAGTCTATACCTGACACATGGAAATATCCTGCACAGCTCTGAACAATCAGAATACCTACCAGGAAAAAGTTCTCATTTTCTCAGTTATTTTAAATGGGACCAATTGGTGTAAAATTTATAGATGGTAGAATTCCTAAAGAACAACTGAAGCAGAGGTGTAACTTTTAAACACAATTACTTTATTTCAGTAAGAAAGTATGCACCAAAAAAAAAAAAAGAAAACACTCCAAAATACATAAACATTATGCCAGCTCTCGGATAGCTTTAAACAGCCTAGAGAAAAATAAGTTATTAACAGACCATGATTCCACCACAAGGAGGACCAACCAAAAAATCCCCACAAAAAATTATGCATAGCAAAAGGTACATAACTCCTAAACTTTAAACACCGCACCTGACTCGCCTCTATCAAAGCCTACATTTCAGAACTGCCATGCATATAAAGATATAAAATGTTTTCAAAACCTGAGGTTCCATTAAAGTTTGGCTTACCACACCAACTACTCGCACTGGACTGAGGATCGCCTCGCCTAACAGACCTGTGTGTCAGAATTTTCTGCATCGCTGATCCCATCCCATATTTCACCTTAGTAGCTTTAGTTATCAGCTGCACATATGATAATGTTGCCCAGACATAGACAATCCATGTTCGCAAGTCCACCGCATAAAGAAAACACATTTCGTAAATAGATCTTTTCTGAACAAAGGTAGAATAATTTTCCCTGCTGGCATTATACCCATCATTATATAGACTTCACCCCCCACATTTTCTTCACTCAAACTAAGACCACAACATAATGAAACTTCTCCACTTCATCCTCAAAGGATTCAAGATTCAAGAAACTTTACTGTCATCGACTTAAAAAATAAAATTTGTTTGATTGCTTCTTCATCACCTATATATCGTTATTGGTTGTGTTGTTGCATGTGTGTTTGTGAGTGCTTGTGTGTGTAGATGGGTGGTGAGTGTAAAAAACAAAAGAAAAGGTAAAAGTAACTCTCATCAAAGCTGTCCTTTTTTTGTAGGCAAAAAATGTCATCAGTTGCATTTTTTGCATGTCAGTGTACCTTGAATAAGAAAAATGAAAAAGAACCGTATGACTGGTATCTTTTGCCAAGAAGCCCACAGTGAGTGTGTGGGCTGCAGTACCTGGACAGTCGGCTTCAGCGACTGCACCGAAATGTACTGTAAACAATCATGTTGTCTAAGCTGTTCGGTTTAAACCAAAGACAGTTTGTGATTTGAAGCAGCCATGTTGGAAAAAGAAGAAATATACTAGTAAGATGTTAAATTGAAAGTTTTCTCACTTTCTAAATCTGAAATCTGAGGTCTTGTTTCTTACAGACCAGGTGAGAAAAACAGTGTGGGTAAAACTGAATCTCAACATGTCTGGAAATAATCCATGAAGCTAAAGTGAGTCTAAGCTGCAGCACAATAGCAGAAACAAGACACGAAGCCCCAGTCATAGTTGGAAAAGAGAATTTTTTCAACTCTGACATCTGCAGAAAATATATGATGAAGAGAACTGACGATGAATGTTTCAGAAAGATGAGACGGGTGGGGAGAAAAGGACAAAAGGCCAGCATACTTGTATGACTATTTTTTCTCCTCTCTTTTACCACAATCTTTTGTGATCCAAAGAGTTTAGGATTACTTTTGATCATCTTACAGTGTTAAATCTAATTACCTCAGGTGAAGGCTACCCTGCTCCTACACTCATTCAAAATGATGAAGATTCAACACAGAATCAAGTTTTTGGTCATGGGCCAATTTGGTTGTTGGTTTCTATGGTTCTTCATTTATGCAAGGCAAAAAGATTAGAATTTTAGTTTAAAAGTAGATAACATGGCTATTATACATGTTTTAATTAAAAAATGTAGAAAAAATAATCCATTAGTTTCTAAATACCTAAATAAGGTCACATAGCTGCTGATTTTCGCCTGATCTGAAAACAAAAAATTAACAATGCAGATAAGGTTAGATTTTCAAGACTAAAGCAACATAAATTGTTGCGGAATCTTTGTTTTGATAGATTATATAGCAGTTAATATACACAATAGTTTAGTTACATTTGTCTAGATTTTGTCATTCATAGATGCGCACAGTACATTCTTGTGAAACTAAAGCTGCAACTACATCTATATTAAATGTTTATTAAAATTTGAACTTTGAGAGTGTTTCAACATGAAAGAAAGTGAAAATGTAAATGTCTATCTGCAGAAAATCTGTAAAGTGGTGAATGAGGGATTTTACAGCCTTCAAGTTTTTTGAAGATTTGAAAAAAAATGTCATACGTCTACTACTTTGCGTGTTCCACCTGTTGCGGGGTTATTTTTTTAACATACTGTAACTCCCGCAATAAACAAGGGACCACTGTATAGCAGAAATCCAGCACTGGCAAGTCCAGCATTGACAAGAACTTAACAAGACAATTTAATTTAGAATGAATCTCCCTGTCTGCATACATGTGAAACTATAAACTGATCAAACAGGTCAGAACAAGACTGCCTCATCATCTCGCTGGTGTTTTTTTTTTTTTTTTTTTGGTATTTGGACTTGAATCAATCAGTACATCAAGTTGACAATGTTCATTTTTCATTTGTTCGCAAGATGCATAAACTAATTTAGATCTAACAAATTAAGATGATCCTTTACTAGCTAGGCAAAAAACAGAAACAGCCTGTCTATTCCGGCATTGTAATTCAATTAGCAAAAACTAAATATTGATCAGAAGTGGCCAATGCTTTGGTGAAAACACATTAGTTTGAAAGAGAAGCACTCTGTGAATTTGCTTTGTTCTCAACAGCATTATAAATTAATGGAAATGAGTCTCACAACAAAAAACAAAGGATTACATTTGCGTGACCATGCATGAGTTTATGATTGGAGAGTACTTGTTACGCTTAAAACTTGAGATATGGACTCTCAAAGTTCCAGTGACTTGGTTTTGCATGGCTGATGGTAATTTTGCTGCACTTATTCTTTTCTTCACAACAACTTTATTTAGTGAACAAGGAAACATAGAAAAATTAAAATCAGTGCATGTTATTACACTGATAAATTCTGAGAATGTGCATCCATTATGTTTTAGTCTACACCTACGCACATACAGGTCCTTCACCTGAAGGGTGTATTATGTGTTGAGTGGGTATTTTTCATATGTGATTGTGGGTGAGTATTTGCATGGTAGTCATGCTGCTTTCATCCCATAATTGTCAAGCTTGACATTATATACACAATAGCAAAATCAAGCACTATTCACATTCAAAGTATTTTTCTTTGCTTTTATTTGACTGTTTGAGCAAAAGTTGAATTATCAATTTTAACAAGGGAATATTCTTTTTTGCAAAATTAACATAATTGATCATGTCTTTTTACATTGTACAGAAACAAAGTCTAAGAGCATGAATGTGCATTTCTCTTACCTTGCAGTCATTTCCAAAGTCTCTGTCAGGTAGTGAATACTATTCCACGGGAAACAGGCTGGCTGGGCAGATGTGTGGGAAATGCTGCAATTTCCCTCATAACCAACAGCAAAACATAAGACTGTAAAATCTATTTCGCTTTCACATGATTGTGATTGTGCGACCACTAAAACAAACCGGAATGTGTCTGTTTCTGTACTGTTCTCTTAGTGTATCTAACAGCAGTGTAAATCAATACCTCTCCACCCAGCGTCATGTTTTTAAAGTAGCACCAATAACAATTGTTTTTAGACACATAGGCAACATATCTTGTTGCATTGTCTTTTGTTTTACTTTCATAGGTGGTCAACAACAACAACACTGCTCTATCCATAAACGTGCTTTTTATACTCACTGCCTCTTAATTAGTCTACAAGGATAGCTTCATCCCGTCCCAAAAGGATTACTTGCAGAATATGCGCTGACCACAATACGTCTAGGTCACTCTTCTTTAACAAATAACAGTGTGCACAAAAACCACAAATCAATTCAAAATCAGTAATTTGACAAAAAATAGACTCATTTAGACACACCTAATCCCTCCCTACTGTGGGAACACTGTCAATGAAACACTCCTACCAACACTTCTACCAATAAAAAAAATAAAAAATAAAAACAAACAAAAAAACTACACAGACATTGAATAATGCGGGAGAGGGTTTTATGTTCATCACTAAAAGAAGTTGTCACCACGTTGTGAGCTGTGCAATCGTCTCTAATGTTCAATATTCATTTAACTAGCAGCACATTTGTCAAAATAAAAAGACACCCCAACTTCGCCTGGGCAGATGAGATAAGTAATTGTAGTTCACTCCACATGACCCTGCAACATGATGGTGACCTTTTTGATGTGCACTCCACCATAACTCAGGGGTGCACAGTGGTTTGGGAGGGGCCACATCAGCAGCAGGCGCTGTTCGTTGAGAACAGACTTAACAATGAGCTTTCACGTCACAGATTCCAAAAATCTCCAATAACACTAGAAAAAGCCCTGGATCGTCACTTTAAAAAAAAAAAAAAAAAAAGAGTCTTTGGAAAGTTCGAATACTCGCTAAAAATGGTGTCAAAGTTGTTGAGTTGGCAACTCTGACTTCCTGTGATTTCCTCATTATTTTTCCAGGAGAGCTTGCGGTCGACTTGAGATCAGTCTGCAGGCCACCAGTAGACCACGATCAGCTGGTTGGGCACCCCAGCTCTGGGGGATACAGAATATGAATGAATGAAAACTCAGCTTATGAGAAAATTGACTTTGAGACAAAAGTTCTCATTTGGCGTGGACTGGATGAATTAATCCCTCCATGTTTCTGTCTCACTCTCTTTTCAGCAAGCAAACTAAGTTGATCCTCATCTCTGAACACTTTCATGTGCTTGTTGTAAATTTCCAATGTGTTCGAGCAACACAAAGAAAAAAGTTGGATGAGACATTTTGCGGTCATATCGTGGCTGCCCCTAGTCTAAAAAAAATCTTTAGATTATAAGTATTAAAGGATCCAGTGCCAAACAGCTTTGGAAAAGCTAGAAGCGATACTTTCATTAATGATGAAGTATACAGTAGAGTGTGAAGCTATGAGATGATAGACCTGCCAAAAAACAAAAGTATTTCCATCAGAATGACTTTTTGTGTCAAGCCGCATCTGGAGAAGATCTTGAAAATTTACATATTAATGATGGTTGGCAAATCCACGGATACACCACAGGGCATTCACCAGCAAAACAGAAAACCTGGATATATCTGAAAGGGGAAGCATAAGCAGATACAAAATTCACAAAGTTGTACTGCAGGAGGTCAGTAAAAATGTTTAACGCATACTCAGATGACAGAGGTTTGCCAAAAGTAACCATCAAAGTTTGAAACTTTGGTTTCAATTCAGTAAAATCTTACTTTCATTTTAAATTTTCAAATGTGTTTTTATAAAAGTCTGTGCTTTGAAGGGAACAAACTATTTGGATTCTTGTTACACTGAATTGCCAAAAATGTTACAAAAGCAAATCCAAAAACGTATGTAACATGGTTTCTGTATGGCTCAGTGATCAAACTGCTAATCTAATCTAAGTTTACCAGAGACAGAACAGTGAATGGATGTGTGCATTATAAAAAAGCATGAAATGTGATTGCAATATAAAATAAATAAATAAATGAATTACTCTATTTATCCCTCACCGGGGAAATTTGTGTGATACACTCCTTACACCGCAGCAGGCTGCCCATCGACGGCGCCAATGGTGGGAGAAGCGGGGGTTAGGTGTCTTCTCCAAGGACCCTAGACATGCTCTCTGTGGGCCGCAAACCCGCGACCTTCCGGTCCACGCGCAAATGCGCGAACCACTGTGCTGCCGTCTCCCTATCCGTCTCCCTATCCTCCCTGCCGTCATCCCTAATGTGATGATGTGATGAAATAAACCAATGGCCTTGGTTTATACGTACAGTATGTGAAAAACAAGAGAAACTAAAAGAGAAAAAAAAAAAAATTTTCTTTCACTTATGCTTGTTTTTCTCCTCTGCTGTTGTAAGCATGTCGATGAAACACAACATTTAATCAGAATTTTACTTGCACAAGAACAAGATGTGCAGCTACTGTGGATTCAACCTTGGAACAGGTATAATCAGAAACTACAGCTACTTCTGAGAATTAATGTACAAGCTTATATTGCGAATCACCAGCTCATGATCTGACCTCCTCATTTAGTGTGTTATTACTTACTATCCACATGTCAATACACCCCAGATTCTTTTTAGAACATCACAACTCACACAGGCTGAATGCAATATTTACAAAGCAAACCTCAGCAAATCCAAGTATTTAAGCCTAATTCAGAGAAATGTAAAATAGTTCTAATTAAAACAGATTGTCATACTTGTTGACCTTATGTAGGCTTCACCACACTTTCAGTGTAAAGTTTTAGTAATTGCATCAAGAAACTTGACCTTAATTGCATTGTTGCATTCTGAAAAAATATGGATAGTATATCAAACTCTAAACATTGGCGCAAAGAACTGTAGGTAAAATAAAAACAGCCATATTGCTTATGGATTATCTTTTTTAAAAAAAGAAATGTGCACTAAAACATTGCCTGCGTAGACTAGAATGCAATCGAGAATGAAAAGGCATTGCCAAGGACAATTTGGCATTCAAAGAGTATCCAGATATTGCAGGTTTTTCCCTGGAATACTTGGATATTCCCGTCGGTGTGCAAATTACTCACACATGTATGAAGGAAACAGAAAGTGCAAAATCCTCCCAAATTTTCAGCTTTTTCTTGATAAGGTTTCAATAACTTGATTGTTGGTCTTATGTATAGGTTTTGCAAAAATTTTAATTAGAAAAAAAACTATTTTAAGAGAAATAAATGAAAGTGTTAACTTAGATTTAGTTTTGAATCAGTTCAAATTGTCAAGTTTCGTTTGCCTTTTTCTCTCCTTCTAAGCAGGTAAAAGCTGGATGTCATTTCCATAAAGCTTATCGTATAAATATGCACCTATTTTTATTTCACAATATCTTAATACACAGGCTTGTACCACGGGTAAATTAGAAGACGTTGTGTATGTCATAAAAACCAATTATCTGGAACCCCATGAGCTTAATAAGAAAGCGACAACGGCTGCCTGATGCCCTGTGGCTCCATACCTGCCCTGATGTCACTGTCTGTCTTCTATGTACTGATAATAAGGTGGCTCGGGTGAGATCATTCACTAAAATGTCAAAATAAAAGAGCGTTCACTTCATTTTCCTGCAGTGATTTGTTTCAGAAGGAAAGAAAGTAAAATTCGTTTAAAACGGTTTCAAAGTGTCCGAGTAAATATTAACAAAACATCAACATGAGATAGAAATAGCAGTAAATCATCAACTTCTTGTTAAAAAAGGAAGGATATGAGGAATAACAACATGAACAATGAGGAACAAAAGTCTACTTTATGAGCTTTGTTTCAATTGGAATTTAAAGAATATATTTATATACTGTATATAGAATAAGAAAATGAAAAATTTGGAGTTCTCTTGACCTTTACGTTTTGTTTACTTAAATGTCTGTGTTTACAGATGTTATTTTATGCATGCAGGACATATTTAAACATATATTGTACAATTGAGTATTATTACTATTTTCATTGGGACACCAGCAAAGTGGGGTGGTTCCCGTCGTGTATTGAGCCAACCAGATGAGCCAAGTTTTCCAGTGTTGACGATCTCGGGCCATTTGTTCTGCTCCCTCAAACGTCGTTCCGAGTTGTTGGAGGTCGCCCGCAATTACGGGTACAGGGCGTATGTCGTGGTCTTTTCCAGCCTGTGACCTTTGCATTCAATTGATACATTACTCTCGTAGGATAGTGGGTAGGCAGGTGGAGGACGTTGCCGAACCTGCGAGTGAGGCGTTGTGCAGCCAGGCAAGAATCCTCGGGCTGACATGCACGGGCTCTTAAACTTATCCACATATGGGTGGAGAAGTTAAATTTGTGTTGCATAAAACAGGTTTTTTTCCCCATATGTAATGTTGTGTGAAAAGAGATGATGAAACTAAATAAAAAAGCCACGGTCAACTAGCACTTCACTTTTAGCAAAAATCCTTGACCATGATGTCCAATGAATACACTGATTACGGAACAAAATGAGATCAAAATTTACTCCCTAGTGAAGTACCAACCAGCGAAATACATTATTACAGATTATAAATCCATCATTTTATGGCTAGAAGCGCATGATTTAATTCAAGTTCTGGAATGTGTTGTTGAATAAAATTACCAGCCCACCAGGGTAAGCTAGCTCAGCAAGTACAATCACAACAAAATAACTGAGTCTTGATTTGCTCCTTTCACTGTTTTTTTCTATTTTCTAAAATATTTTTGTTTTACCCAAAGACAAAATTAGACTCATTCAAAAACACTTTAAAGTCATTAAAATGTAATGTTAGTCAAGTCCGTGAACATTTACAGGGACAATTGAGTGTGAAAAGCAAACAAAGCTAAAATCTTCTTCAAATATTCGTTTCTGTTATTTCCAGACATCCAACTGTTCTCGCATGCTTCGTTGTCTCCATGTCCTTTGTTTATTCTTTGTTTCAGAAGAGAACTAGGGTAATCTCTGACTCTGTGGGCTGCTGACTTCTCATTTTCAACCAAAGAGCTGTCGCAATGCATGTGATAGTTAGCTTTTGTTGTTTTTCCCACAAATTTTCATCCCAGACTGATTCTGAAAGCTGAAAAACAGTGTTAGCATAGCAAGGCATTTGCATTGGATATTTCAAAGTTAGAAGATGAAGATTTAAAAGGGATGAAAATGAGGGGAAAATTGCAACCAGTCATTTAAAAACATTCCTCTATAAGACTTGAACCATCAAAAGTTAAGAAGAATCAAGGAGAAATCATTTAAATAAAACCTACACAAAAAACAATGCAGACCTGAGCATGTAAAGCGCTCTTAGTACTGCAAGTGACTGCAAGTTTGTATTTCTCATTGAAGATTTCTTCATTTGAATATGTTTTCTTGTGTTACATTACTGTACTGACCATGAAATCTGAAAAAAGATTTTCAGCTCCAGTGTTTTTGAGCTTTTTGAGTTTTTACATTTTCAAACTCTGGTCGTATTTGTTTTCAAATGAGAGGTCAGCCATCACCTGCAAGCACATCTGTAATGTAGATCCAATGTGAGTAATTTATTTAATTGGTTTCAGTTAGATCAATATTAGATTTATATAGCCAAAAAAATTTACCTTTCTTGCCAGTGTCTCATATCCTGCCATGTGTCTATCAGATCAAGGTCACATCAATTTGAAATGTGAAAGTGCATCAGTGTTGCGGTGGTCAGGAAGGAGTGAGTTCCAAAGATGATGTGCAGAGTGGCTGAATGCTCTGCCCCCAATGATGACAGG
This sequence comes from Neostethus bicornis, assembly GCA_902685375.1. Classification (NCBI taxonomy): domain Eukaryota; kingdom Metazoa; phylum Chordata; class Actinopteri; order Atheriniformes; family Phallostethidae; genus Neostethus; species Neostethus bicornis. Next base: position 1,825,292 of record CACRXE010000076.1, on the reverse strand, counting down.
AAACTGGAGAGAGGAGGAGGAGCGGAGAGAGCGAGCAGGTGTAGCAACATGGAGAAGGTCAGAAAGATATGGAGGTGCAAGGCTGTGTAATGCTTTGAATGTATGGAGCAGGATTTTATATTGAATGCAGTTCGGGAAGGGGTCAGTAGAGCTGTTGAAGGGGCGGGTGTGATGTGGTGATTATCTTGAGCAACAACCATGTCCAGAGTGGTTGTCAAACCTTTGTTTTTGAGCATTTAAAATGCTTCAGTACACGTAACTGAAAAGCTTACTTTAAAGACCTGATGTAATGTCTCATTTTGCCTGGGTTTAGATTTTTTTACAAAAGTGTATAAGACACATTGGATTCTACCATGAACTATTTATTTTTCTTTTACAATGCATTAAAGAATAAAAAAAGGGAAAAAAAAAAGTTGAATTTACGCTACTGAAATAAATGTTTGAGCTTAGCTTTTTACATGTTCTCGGTAATTCAGTCATTTTAACCATCTTGCCAAACAGTGAACGGCATAAGTGGTCCAGCAATGAAACAGTTAGTTTTCTATTCTTCAGATTTCCATAAGACAGCGCAGAGTTTATTCTGCTGCCTTATTTCTACTCTCCAAAGCATTTAAAATCACATTAGCGAGCAGATGCAAAGTGTGGGTTCAAACAAACCCATCAGACAAACATGCATGCCTCAGCTCCACATTCACTCCACCATCTGTAGCTGCAATACCTGAGCACCGGTGGAGATCAAACACTTGGGGAGCAGGTGGAGGTGTCATTCTGGAAGAGAACACAACACCATCAGAGTGTCTGATCAGCATAAGTTTACTCTACAATTCAAGACCTGGAAAACTTTGCAGAATAATATAAAAACAAACAACATGGGGCCCTGTATAATTTCCCTCCTTCACGCTGCTTTCCAACACTGTATTTATTAGTTTATTCCACCTGCCATGAACAATTTAGACATAACATTTTCTCCAGCAAAAATATTTCTGAACATTGTATTTTCTATAAAAGCCAAGTGAATTTTTTCTTTTTTTTCCATCTCTAAGTTTAATTCAAGTAATTCACTTGAAAAAAAACTATATTAATCAAGTTATAATAATAGAAGCAACAATCTGTCACAATTAATGTCCACAGTAGATGTTCATATTAAATTAAATAAAATGGTCAATGGATTTATTTCATTTGTTTTAAATAAGATATATTTTTTGTTATCATCAGTTTGCTTTTCATCCAGGGGAATTCACCAGGGAAATTTTTGTGCTGCACTACTACACCGCAGCAGGCTGCCACGACACCAATAGTGCAAGCAACGGGGAGTTAGGTGTCTTCTCCAAGGACCATAGACATGAACTCAGTGGGTTGCGAACCCACGAACTTCCAGTTGACTTCAGGTGAACGATCTACCACTGAGCCACTGTCTCCCACCACTGAGCCAACGTCTTTTGTGGGAGTCAGTCAATAATTCCTCTTCAATTAAGATATGAAACTTGTTCTGGGAAACGGGACAATTGTATTTTTTCAACTTGAAGTTGTTTTTATGGACTATCTCACCTAATCATGGAACAACAACATAGCATATTGTGGAACAAGGTGCTGAACTGCAATGTGGAACAAATGTAGCAGTGAGCACAATCTTTCTAAAAACAGAGCACACTAATCCCACAGCAAAGGGCCTTTTTTAGTTTACTTTTCTAACAAACTTTTGAATATTTGTGAAATTTGTGAAAAGCGGGATTGTATGTTTAGACATATAAACAATCAACAGTCGATCATGGGAATTTCAAGATTAGGAAACTAATCTCAGCAATCAGATGTGTTGGACCGAGTCCATGAATATAATTCTGTTATGGATTGACAACCAAAGCAAAGATTTTGCCGATTTGTACAAACAACTACTTCCTGAGAGAAATAGGTGAAAAAAAAAAAAGCATGTCAACTTTTGAATTTTCAATGAACATTTCATTTTTTTAGACCGAGAGTGTGTCTGAACTTTTTAATCAAGGCATTTGAATTTCTTATTTTTGTTTTAGGTTTGAGCTTCAGGTGAGAAAACATTTTCTTCATTAACATAAGCCGCAGACTTTTTTTCTTCTTTTTAATGTCCTTGATTTCTTTTCGCTGGCCAAGTTGTGACTTTTTCCAGTGCTCAGATTTACATTTTAAGTGGTGTTTTATCACATTACTTGGAGGGATATGCATGCTGTGGTCTTTTAACTTCCTTTGCATATGTAGAGAAAAAGAAAAGTTATCGGGTACCAAATTGCATTTTCACAAGCTGAAATAACAGATAAATGCCCAGTTTCTTCAGTCTGTCTTCCAAGTGCTAACACAGAGTACACTATCAAACAGTCAAACATTCCTTCAAAAGCAATGGTAGATGTTGAAGGCAACACGTGAAAGTCTGCATTCAGTTTGAAGACCAATTTGTAAGTGGGACTTGGTGACGCATTGGAGATTTTCGGTCATCAAAATAATTTGCCATTTTGTATAAGAACAAACCATAGTTTGGATAAAATAATTTGCACAGCAACTTTCAGCTCATTACATTGTAAAATGATGCAATCCTCTCCTTCTCCAAAGGTTAAATACTGTGTGAATTGTGCTGGCACACTGAGTTCCAAACTATTTTGCGGATGAGTTTTTTTACAAAAAGGTTTCTGCTGAACAGCAAGCTCCTGAATCTTATATTTTGATGTAACACATCCCGTTTGCTGGTTGGTAATGTCATTTTAGCAGTTGCTTTCTTAATCTGGCACATTTGTCTGATAGAATTCTTTCTTGTTATGCTTCTATCTCCTGGCACATGGGCTGAATCTGATATGAGTATGGGATGTTTTCAACAACTTATTTCAACCTTCCAGTAGCCTTTACTCCAAGATTTTTGGAAATATTGATATGCTCAATAATGTGGAACAAATGTTCAGAGGTTTTTGGGGTTTTTTTTTTTCTTTAATTGAGCTAAACAGTCAAATGGACTATCACAAAAATCTGATTTCAGGAATTCAAAAACAATGAAGTGTCATAAAATTCAGATAAAACAATGCTATAATCTTGTTTATGCTTAAACTTTATTTGTATAATTAATTTGGAATGCACTGTATGCTTAGATATTTACGTATAAAAAATGCATGTCGACATCCTAAACACTCTGGAAACCAAAATAATCACGTCATAGCAAAATGTCAAACATTATCCTCCTCTCGTTAGGACTAATGTGTAGCTTCTTTAGCTTGATTCAGTATTTTGAACAAACTGGAAAATATCCAATAGGACCAAAGACAGCACTTCATTTTTCTCTCCGCTGGCTTGATTTGGGCAATGACACTTTTCATACTGCTGATGGAGCTTTTCAATCAACAAGCTGCATATTCTGTAAGCAAAGTGTTATGAAACTGCCTCTCCACAGTTATGGCTATACCTTTCCCTCCACTGTTTAATATTTTCATAAAAATGCTTGTGGTCAGAGCAAGGCACATGGTATTTGCGTCTATTTGGTGAACTTTAATGCATTTTTACAAAGAAAACACTTTGCGATAGCTGAATGGGAGCCAGTGAGTCGAGATAAGGTAAAGGTTTTTATGAGTGCATCTTTTGCTCACAGAGCACAAAAATAATTGTGTAAATTTCTCAGTGTGCAGCATGGTTTATGGTTGGGTCAAATAGATCCTGGCTGATACTGGTGCTACTGGTTTACAAGTTCCTGACCTGTGATTAAATGCTGCATTATATTCACAATCTCAGTAAAATTTATTACCATTCTCATCAAAATAGAATGCTTCAAGCTTGGTGTCCTAATACTTGGGATTGTATTTAGCATTATTTGCCCCACTGGTTTCCCTGAGCCATAGAAAAAGACATATGCTTCTGTCAGCTCATGGCATTGGCTCATTATTAAAAGCCTATGGATTTATGGTCAGTTTATGACCAAGTCAATATGGCTGTAAAGGAGCTCAAAGCAATACTCTCACTGAGCTGAATCCTTGATTCTGTTGGATGTAATCCTGCCATTCCAGGATTTATTTGGCTATAAAATCATGCGAGTACACTATATTTCTGAAGCAGCGCTGGGAAATGCAAAATAAGCGTCTTTGTAATTGTCAAAATGCACATGACAAATGTGGGATTTATTTTGAGAGTTTATGGAACTAAAAAGAAAACTATGTTCTTCATTCAAATGCAACCAGTCTTGTGTGAAAGAAAATTTGCTTTACCAATCAATGTTTTGATCCAAAAGCTTCTAGTTTTAGAACTTTTTTCAACATCCAGTTGAATGTGTAATATTTAAGTTTGATCTCCAGGTTAAAAAGAAAATTTTACATAATATCAACAGTTTGTATTACAAAAACTTCTTAGACCTAAAAAAGTCTTGAAAGCCACCATAAAAGGCTGAATTTTTTTGTGCGTCGTATAGGTGCCTGGGAAAATATGTGGGTTGAATACGACCTCTCCTGCCATTTAAGAGTTAATAACACAAAGCCAAATTATTTAGAAAGAAAAAATTAAATTTTTCTCTTAAGTTTGTGTGCAAGTGGCCAACATTGGTAAGTCCAACATTGATAAGTCTTTTGAGTTTTAACCTCAAAAAAGCAATAAACAAAAATGTGTCACTTTAAATAAAAAATAGTATTGTTCAAATATCATACGATGCTTATTCAAACCATGTTTCATTAATCTATGTTTAAATTTATAATAGCTTAAGCATTTCAAAAAGCCAATGTCATAATGCTTTTCAGATCCAACCATCTTTCTTCATTATCTAGCGTTCATTCAGTCATTTATGTTGATACAAAAGAGATGGTTTCTTTATTGTGACAAGTATGATAATGATACCTTGTTATTTTAGTTATTGCAGAACTGCTTTCAATAGTTGTTTGGTTGTTTATCCTGAGTTGGATCTCCAGGTATCTGGAATGTGAAGATTGTAAAGACCGCAGAATTTCAGGCAGTCGTGTCTCTCCTTTCTTCTCTAAAAAAAAAAAAAAAAAATAGATTCTGTTTGTCTTCAGTCACCGTTCTGTCACCGATAGTGACATTGGTCATTTTAACGGGTATTCATACTCCAACAATATCCATGCTTCATTAAAATATGTTAACTAGCTTACAGTTCCAGTTTACCTCTGTTTGTCATATTGGTGTTCTAATTGAGTTCTCCAATTACAACAATTTCTTTAAATTTGCAAAGCTGCTTTCAATTACAGGTGGTGAAAGTAATTTACAAGAGGGAAAAAAAATTAAAAGTAACTAAACTAGAATTCTAGTATGAGGATGAAATATTTATCCATTAAATGACATTAAGTTAAAATTTTCTGGTTTAATTTTAATCACAGAGTAGACTTTTAAATGAGAGGGAGTAGTTTGTCCGAAATGTTTCTTTTGGAGCAAATCTCAATGTGCGTGAGCTGTTTCTCTTTTTATTAGCAAATTTTGAAGTATACATTAAGTTGTGCCACACATCACGAAGATTAAAACTTGTTCGCTGAAACACAAAATTATAATCTTAAGATAGACTTCTGAGTGAAAAATGTCTGTTTATCATTGCAAAGTTTATTATTGTAAAAGTCAAGCAGAAAAAAATAATGACGGAATTTTATGACTTTCCGTTGACTGAACCATAACTTGTCTGTTATTGTGACCTTTAATGTCAAAAGTGTTGTTAAGATGTAAATGAGGCAACCTACCTTGCACACCTCATAGAACATGCTAATCTAATTTTCTAATTAGATGTGATTGACAGTCTTTGTGCCTTTTTTCAGAGTTAAAAAAAAAGCATTTGTATCACCAGTGTGTTTCAGACTTTAAGGGATTCAAAAACAAATAAAAATGTATTTCTGAAGATGTAAAAGGAAAGCAACATAATCTCAAACAAAACAGAGGTATTCACCCTCTTCCTGTTTTCTACAGAATCAACAAGTTAGTTAATGCCTTGGTTTGTACTGAGCTAGAATCAATAGCAACTTCAGGAGACTAAATAACTTTTTCCCCCCCAACTGGTAACAAAAGAATGCACAGTCACAAAGCTCTTCAACCAGATGCGCACAACTTTTTTTTTTTTTTTTGGCGCTATTTGAAAACAGTAATTATTGTACCGTTGTGAAAAATGTGGTTGGACAGCAGAGGAATGCTTCTAATTCAACGCTGCTGAGAAAGAGAAATAAATTAAGTGCTAGGATTGTGTCATGGTTTTGAGGGATGGTGGAAAGAGGAGGACCCAAATGCAGGACATCAAACAAGGTTTATTAACACAATTCAGGAAAGTCTGTAAAGCAAGAAGCACAGTGTTAACTCAACGTTTCAAAAGTCCAACTAATAACAACAACATTCAAAACATGGTCAGGCAACCAGGGTGACCTGGCTGGAAGGGATAGTAAGACCTGACAAGGAAGTCTAGGGTGATTCCCTTTAAATAGATGTCAGGGTGCACAGATGTCGGGAATTGGTAATCATCACAGGTGTCACCCAATCAGGGTGACTAGGACCTTTCAGGGCTCCCTCTGGCAGCAGGTGAGGAATCCTGACAGATTGTGGAGAATGATGAATACTGCACTTGTGGGAAAAGTACTCCTTTACAACATTCTTGATAAACTTTTCATACAATGTTGTAAAATGCTTCACAAGTTCTTTATTGATTTTATGTAAACTGCATTTCCTTCTTAACAATGACTGTCCAAACAAAATGTTACTCAAAGCCACATTGAAATGAAGCAGCACCAAAAACACGTTCAATCATACTCACCTTCTTCTTCGGCTTTTGCTTTCAGGAGTTTTTTGACCCTCTTTTGCTGTATCAGCTTTTCTCACATCAACCTTCTTGTCCTCTTTGTTTGTTTTTTTTTCTAGAACTCCTACCTGTCAGTTCCAAACTCAGAATCATTCTAACAATACAGCTCCTCTCTCAATGGCTCAATCACTGCCCATCCTGATCTGGGTTGACCATCGTTCAACTAGAGCATAAGTAAGGGAGCATCTGATGAAATGGCCATTGTCCAAAATTAATTTGCATCGGAGAGTTGCATCTGCAAAGTCTATTAATTTGGTTGAAGCATACGTCAAAGGACAGAAACATGTAATGGTCATCTAAGAAATAAATTGAAAGTACTGTATTCTGTTTTTAAAAATGTAAAAAGTTTTGTAAGAAAGCAATTGTAGACTTTTTTGTAGGTATTTGTGGCCATTGGAAACAGGCACAAAACTTGCACCTGGTCCATGGCTAACCAGGACATAACATTTCTGCTTAGTGTTTTGCAATAAAACAAGGTATTATTTTAAGGGGAAAGCTTCCTCGTCACTTCCTATTTTGGTTGAGAACATAATGCAAAATTTTGTTTTAGAGAAATATCGTCAGCGAGCAGTTTCCAACATAATTTATTGCAAGATATATCCAAAAGTCTTAAACACATCAGTCTTGTTGTGTTTGTTTTTTTTGATATTTCTACTATTTTATTGTATTGCTGATGTGATAACAAGAATAAGTTAGAGCAATCTTTGTTTTTAGTTTCTGTTGCTTTGGTTGTCGGCCATTGTTTAGGTCGATGCAATAATTTAAAACACTGATGCTATTTGACCGGAGCATCTTTCTGATGTTTGCTTTATGCAATCATACATGAATCTTCACCCAGACCACAGTATAGCACAGAGTAAGTCATTTGCATAATTCAGTGGGATACAAACTGAGCAAATGCTAGTTTGATCCAGATACATTTTAAACACCTTCTCACGTCTCTGTGGTGTTTACAAAGCATTCAGAAAGTATTCCAAGAGCCTTCATTTTCTCCATCCCTTCATAACCTTATTTCAAATGTATTAGATCAGTTTTCTTTCTGACTTTTTTTTTTTTTTTTTTTAGAAAAACACTCTAGACAGACTATTTTTCCAATTGTTGCAAAAGTATTAAAATGAAAAAAGAAAAAAACATGATGAATGATATGTACGTAAGTTTTTTTCATCTTGTGAAAAGCTTATCCTTAGCAGTTCACATGGGTTGCCAGAGCCTATCCCAGCTACTTCCAGGCAAGAGGTGTTATACATCCGAAGCAAATCACCAATCTGTTGCAGGGCCACACACACTCGTTCCTAGGGACAATTTTGTAGCGGCCAATCAACCTAGAAAAACAGAGTACTTCGAGAAAAAGCATGCATACACGGGGAGAACATGCAAACCCCACATAGAAAAGCCAGCTTTTCATGCCTCGCCACCACTCTGCAACTCGAACTCCAACCTGTTTTGCTGGGAGGCCACTGTGCTAATCTCTGCACCACCCTGCTGCCCATGTACATAAGTATTGACAGCACTAAGTTCCCGTCTAGGGTCCTTGGAGAAGACACCTAACCGCTGTTTCTCCAACCATTGGCACCATCATAGGTGGCAGCCTGCTGCCTTGAAAGTTTCAATAAGCACAGTGGCCTCCATCATCCGTAAGTGGAAAAAGTTTGAACCACCAGGACGCTTCCTAGAACTGGCCAACTATCTAAGCTGTAGTATCAGGGGAGGTGAACCATGGTCAGGGAGGTGACCAATAACCCACTCTGTCAGAGCTCCAGCATTTATCTGTGGAGGAGGAGAACCTTCCAGAAGAACAACCGTCTCTGTAGCAATACACTATTATCTATGGTAGAGTGACCAGACATACATAAAAACATGGAAGGCCATCTGGAGTTTGCCAAAAGGCCTCTAGATCTCTATCAGACCATGAGAAGCAAAGTCCTGTTGAATGAGGAGGCCAAAAAAGAACTTTTGGAATAAATAACAAGCATTATGCTTGGAAAAAAACAGACACTGCTCATAACCAGGCCAATTGCATTTCTACAGTGAAGCATGGTGGTGAGAGGATCATGCAGAGGGATATTTTTTTGGCAGCAGGTATTGGAAGACTCATCAGGAAAGAGTGAAAGCTGAATGCAACAATTTAGAGAAACTTCCTGGATGAAAACCTTCTCCAGAGCGCGCTCAACCTACGGCTGAAGTCACGGCAATCCAAAGCACATTGCCAAGACATAGAAGGAGTGGCTTCAGAACAACTTTGTCCTGGAGTGGCCTATCCAGGTCCTAGACCATAATCAAACTGAACCTCAATGTGAAATGGCTGTGCACAAACGCTTCCCATCCAACCATATAGAGCAAAATTGGTGACCACAAATAAATGCATAATTTTTTAGTTTTTTTTTTAATTTAACAACTTAAAAAAAGACTTAATTTTGTCGTTATGGGGTGATTTTGAAAAGTCAGAAAGTTTTCAACCTATCTGAAATAAAGACATAACAAAATAAAATACCATGACAAAATGTACTTCAACAACCAACACATAAAACATTTTAATTTGCAGTCTATAAGTTCTGCTTGAGACTGATAATCTATTCAGATCAGATCTTTAAACCCTCTGGTTCTGTTCTAGCGGAATTGGCTTCCTGTCAGAGTGAGAGGAGAAGGAGCTGAGGAGATATGTGGAAGGGGGGAAAAGATGACTGACATGTTCAGCAGTGCAGATCTTTCATACGCAGATATTGATTTTAATAGCTGTGATAAGGTGAACAGCAAAAAATTCTGTTCTTAGAAAAAGAAAATCTAAACGTGGTGGTTTGATGCAAGTCAAAGGTGGTAGACGTATGAACATGTGGCGTGTTCAAAATGTTCACAAACAGTTATTTTGCAACTTTTTTTTATTAAACTAGTAGAAACTGCTGAGAGTGATCTGATTAAAATGTATAAATAATCTAGGATTCTTTATTGGCTCCCAAAACCAACAACGATTAGTTATAGTAGGCTTTAAAACAGTAAAATTTGTTTTTGCAAATTAATCCATACTTCACTTTTAGAGAAGTTTACCTGCCCAAAAAACTATAATTCAATATAAAATCAGTCATTTGTTGCCTATGAGATCAATAGAATCCCTTGTACTGAGCTTGTACAACAAGAATTAGGCATTTTCTTGTTTCTCTTCAAAAACAACCATTGCGTGATGTAGATGGAAAATCAAAACGCATGTTTGCAAAACATGTTGATGTACAGTCTTTATCAATGCATTTTGAACAAAAAAATTTCAGTCTATCTGAAAGGGTTTTGGTAAAGTCTGAACATACTCTAAATCTGGGTAAGTCACCCATAAGTAGACAAAAATACATGCAAAAATAAATTTTACACAATTTATTGCATATTGTTATACTCAGATATACTGCATAGGAACAAAATGCTCAACTAGTTCCATTTTTGAATGTCCGTAGTTTATCTTTCAAATAAAGTATTTGCTTGTGAGAGATTTACATGACTTCAAAACAATAGATCCAAATGTTTGTTTTGTTTTTCTAAGACCCAGTTGGACAGATTGATAAACAGAATGCGTTCATGCTTTTTGAAACACATACACATACCCTTAAAGGATATTATTACTTACATCAATTATCGCACACGTAAACAATGTCACACATCATCACACATTCTTCTCCACAAACCCACCTAGCTTCCAGACATACGTAAACATCGTGATGCTTTTTGACCTTATCTTGCTGCTTGATAGTCATCTTCACCACCAGCTAAACATCTTTTAAACCCAGAGGTATTACACACATACACACACACAGCTGTTCTCTTTTTTTATTTATGAGGCAAAGCTTCATGGATGTTTTTCTGTTGATTCTCTGCTTGACGACTGAAACTGAAAGATGGGTCACGGAGTCTTGCTGCGTGACGCTGCCCAGAAAAAGGCTGGTTGATGCTTGGAAACAAGCCGAAAGAAAGCTCGTCACACTGGGGCTTGGAACAAAGAGCCATATGGAACCATTTTCAGATGACTGAGCCGGTGTCACAACCTCTTATTCAAAGACTTAGCTGCCATTCATTTGAATGCATGCATTTTCATTTGGTGTGCTTATGTTAAATGTAGCCTTCTTTTCACGGGTGCAGCTACAAAGATGTGGAAAACAGAAGATATTTACATATGAGGAAACACAAATCTCCATGAGCAGCATCATAAAAAACAAACAAGAATTCAGTCAATTTTAACATTTTTTGTTGTTTTGTTTCGATTAGTCTACTTCTTCCATCGAGGATTTGTGGGGTTTCATGGAATTGAAACATGTTGCTCTACTATGCTGAGAGAGAGAATAATGTTCCAATGTAAGGAAGAAAGACAGTACAAAGTATGAAATATTGGTTTTGGTGCAGAGCAGACTGAGAGAGGTCTGGTTTCTGGGAGCAAACAAAATAAGGGGTAATGGTCACTGAGAGTACTGATGGAAATATAATTTTCAAAACAGAAAACAACTATCTATTGAGAGCTGGAAAACCAAGCAGATTTAAATACAAATGTGCTGATTGCTGATGAGGTGCAGGCTAAGTTCTAAGTTGCCAGGGAACTAGTGACAAAAACAGGCGTAAAAACACTTTGCAAAAGAACTGATACCTGCTGTGTAAATTATTCCCTTGCAAATCCTTCTCTCGTACCTCACTGAAACACTTGGAACTTCAACATCTCAACAACAAAGATGAGAGACATTGTAATTCTGAAGGATGACAAAAGGGTTTTAAACTCTGTTATTCTTATAAATATTTTCAAACTTAAAAAAAGTCCAACCGGAAGGAGACCAACAAGCAGACCCCAGACCTGCTGAAGAAACTATGTCTCTGAGGTGGTCGGGCTTGGATAAGCTAAAGAAGACGGAACGGAAAAAAAAACATGTCAGGATACGACTGGAGTTTTGATGATGAGTATGTGTGACTTTAAATGCATCAAGTAGAACAAGCCAGGGGTTTTTTGAGTCCCAAAAAGTTTATGACCCGTTTCTTTGCCCAATACATTTTTAATAACTGATACACTCAAAAACACTACAAAGATTAGATCTGCTACTATTTTTAGGGTGACAATACAGAGGGAAATGTATTATAGAATTAAGAAGAGTGTGAGAATTGTTTTCTCATGTATCTGTTACGTCACAGCTTTACCTCTTATAAACTTACAAAACCCTTATGATGGCTGCAGCCACACAACAATTTAGTTTGTAAACTTTATCATTTATTCACTTTGTAAATATAATTTAGATCTTTTGTTTGTTAAACCTCTTTTATTTACTTGGATTTAGTACACAATATAGGTTTAGATTAGTGCACATGTTTGGTTTATGTTGTTGATTCATATTAATTTGATTTTCTTGAGTTTTGCAGGTGCTCCAGTTACTGGGTGAAAGATCACCTGCTGCCAAGGGGGTGGAGGTACCTGAACAGGATTGTGCCATTTATTTCCTTTAGGGGGGAAATTGGTTTTGTTAGCTTAGATTTAGTTAAGCTGTTTTGTTAACCCCTCCTTTTTTGTGTTGGCAGTGGTATAGTCATCTCTCATTTAAGGACTTGCTTTTCTTAGGAGACAGCTTCAGGACTTCAGGGGAGACAGTGGCTCAGTGGTTAGAGCGTTCGCCCGCAAACTGGAAGTTTGCAGGTTTGCATCCCACTGAGTACACATCTAGGGTCCTTGGAGAAGACACCTAACTCACCGTTTCTCCCACCATGCCGTCGTGGGCAGCCTGCTGCGGTGTAGGAGTGCAGCACACAAATTTCCCTGATGAGGAATGAATAGAGTGAGTAAACATTTAATTCTCTTTTGTTAAACCTTATACGGATAATTAGTTGGTTACTTTGACCTCTTTTTAAAATTGTTAAATATATTTTTAATTTTTTGGGTTGAATAAAAAAGAACCTTTTTTTTTTTTTACCTAAAACTTTGTGCCTGTCTGCTTGCACTGTTTGGTCCATCACAGCCCTGAATGGCATTGGCCCGTCTTATTTTAGCAACCCTTTTGTACCTTATCAATCAAACAGAACACTCTGCTCATGAAATACAGAATTGTTAGTTGTTTCTAAGATTCTCAAAAGTTAAATTTGGCAACCAAGCTCCTTTTTTCTTATAAAATAAGCTCTCAGGTCATGCAAGGCCATGCAAATGAGGCAGACCTAGTTTCCACATTCAAGCGAAGGCTTAAAACATTCCTCTTTTTGCTGTTTTATTTTATTTTTTTTTTGGTTTGTGTTTGGACAACTAGAAACAGAGAATTTTAATTTTGAATTATGCAAAAACATAAAAGTTTCTGTCCATTTGTGTTTGACTCTATTTGATTATGCAAATCCCAAAATAGTTTTTTTTTTTCTGATTATTACAATAATTATATTACCATTATATAATGGTACGCCATGCTATAATATGTGACATTTTAGTATTACTCATTTACCACAAAATTAAAAAAGTTAACTATCAATTTTTGAAATTATTGTTTTGAATCATAGTGTGTTTGATTTCTAAAGTTTATTCAATAAAGACTTTCTGTTCAAATATTGTCTGCAACTTGACAACTTGATTTTTACTCATGTCAGTTTAATAGATTGAGATAGTCTCGGGAAAAAAAGACAAGATATCATAATTAGACCTCCAGATCCTTTCAAAAAGAATCCTTAAGTTTGATTGAATTGGAGTTGTAAAACGCCCCTGGATGTTGTAGCGTTTCACTGATGCTCTGCTGAGGATCATGTTGAAGTTTTGGTGCTTTGTACCATTCCTTTACCATCTTCTGGAGGCTGAAACTGAGTGTTTATAACAGCTTAAACGATAACACTGAGAGATAACAAATTTGATGGGGAGATTTTATTCTTCACCTGTCTTACAGTTGGAATACTGATGATGCTTGTGTTGTCAAAAAAAATTCTGAAGAAGTGAAACATTTTCTTAATGACACATAAAAATTGGGACTATTTTCTTCTTTTTTTACTGAAACATGTTTTCTCGTTGACTTTCTCAATTAGTCCACCAAACACAGAGTGCATACAAGTTGGTGACATTTGGGATTAATTGAGTTAAAAAAAAAAAATAGCCAGTTTTGGCCACTTTTCCTAACTCTCATCTTTAGATTTAAAGTTCTGCATGGAGAAGGAAGATGTTTTTTTAGAAGAGATCTCCAGGCTGGTCATTCAATTTTGCTTTGTGAGTTTCATAAACATAAGCTTTGGAGGTACCAATTTGGACTAACTGTTAGGCACTTTTATAAAACATGTTAGACATGTTTTATAAAGACACGTTAGACATGTCTTTATAATTGGCGTGTTACCAAGAAACTAACCTCAAAGTCTCTTCTTCCCGGTGGTAGCACAAGTTCAAAAAATGCTAAATAAATCCATGATTACTTGAAATAAATTACAGAGTATAAAAAACATCTATGTAACAATACCTCTGCCCAAAGAACCAACAGGAAAACTATTTTAAATGCAGTTGATTGTGGTATTTTGTGCAGAAATTAACCATAAGGAAATCAACTCAGTGGCATTAGTTATTTAATTACACACAGTGTAGTTAACAAATTATTCTACACTGTGATGCATTAACACATTTACACATAAAATATATTTTTTAAATAATTTTAACTGGCCCTGAATGGGTGTCAGATAAGTAATGCAAAATATTAATGCAAGTTTCCATTAGACCAACCAAGCCTGGTGTTTTGCTTTGCATTGTGATTGTGTCATTTGTTCATAGTTCTCAACTTTTCCCAGCACCATTTCTTCTTTCCATTTGCCAGTCTTAATCCATAAGGGAGCTATTCGCTGGCACTTATGTCTGTCCTCACTCTGTCTACAAAAATAGGCAATCATGGTCACTTTGTTATCAGTACTTTCATCGTCAGCTGATAAAAAGGTCACATACAACTGCGTTTTTAGAGTTCAGCCATCAAATTGTCCCTCTGTTTGATCCACAATGCCCTTACCAATCTGGCTCCAACATACTATTGTATAGGTCAAAGTAAAAGTTGTTCCTTTTTTTCTTTTATTATCGAGAAGACAAGTTAAATAACGTCTTGACAGTCATAGTTTCTGACATAGCCTATTCAAGGTAGAAATATCAAAAATATACCTGTGGTGTTTTATTTTCATTGATTTCCATTTGAGTAATTAGACCTCTCTTTTGTCCAGCATTTGGACTCTATTGAGTGCCCTTCTTTTCTTGCCCATACCTTTTATTTCCACCATACCCACATTCATAATGTAAGCAGAGAATGTGTTTAAGTGTGCATGGTCTGTTCATGCTTAATCCTTCCTCAAAGGTAGTGCTACATTCCTGAGCTATTAAAACATTCAGTACTGTGATTCTGTACATGTGCTGAGAGATAAAAATTATTATCCCACAAAAACATGATATTCCTCTTTAATTTTTATATATCAACTTTGCCTTACAAGATAGATGCTGGTTCCATGGACAAGTATTTGTCTGGGTTTCAGGCCTTTACCGATGCTTTTGGTGAGTGCCTCCTGTTTTATTTTGAAAGTCCGACCTCCCTTTCATTCCAGATATCCCTCCCCCTGTTCTCCATTCGCTTCTTCTTCTTCTTCTTCTTCCGGCATTTCCCTTCAAGGTTTGCCACAGCGAGTCAGTTTCATCCATCTAACCTTATCTGCTGCATCTTCTTCAGTCACTATCCTGTTCTCCATTTGCTGATCCTTCTTAACGTGTCTCAAGTGTGTCTTATTGTCTCTCCCTCCTCTCTGTATAGTATAATTTGTGTTTTATCTTGGTTGTCTCAGGTTGTCTGTTGTCTTTCTTCAGACTACAGGTTGTCTTCTGTAGATGTACTAAAGATGTTTTTGACTGACCTAAGTTACCTTATTCTTGAACATGTTTTGAGTGGTTTCAAGAAATAAATCTGTTTTCTGTTTAAAACCGCATTTGTCTACAAACTTGCATTCAACTTGACAGTATTTGATATCCCACCATTTGTTGTTCTTTTCATTCTCAAATTTTCTTAGTCATTTTGTGTGGATTTTGGGATAATTTGTCCATATTTCAATGTTATCTTTGGTTCAGTCAAATGTCAATATGTGAGTATGAATCTTCAGTGACGGGATGCTATCATGTTTCAGTTGTAACCGTACAAACTTTTCATTGTTAAAAATGTATTCTTATCATCATGTTGGGCTTCTCCTGTAAGAAAAGTGCATATCAAATAAGATTTGATTGCGCAAATTGTGTTCTGCATTGTGGAAAGGTTAAGGTTACTACCTGATGGAAAGCAGCTGCTCTGATTAGACACTCCTCACTTTTTAATCTCCGGAGGGACGCATAAATTGTGATGCAAGGCGATGTAGCCTGAGGGTCTGCAGACGTGCAAGACAAACATGATCAGGCTGAGTTAATGTTGCCAGGAGATTAACCAAATGTAGAAAAAGGAGAGTTTGATGGTGTGAGTATGTTGGTTTTTCCAGTGTGACTCATCTGGTGGGCACAATCCAGCAGCAGCAAGATTATCATTGTCAAATTATCAGAGAAACTCTACTTATGCACTCTATTATTTAACATTTAATTGTTGTTATTCATACCACGTGGCATTGCCCACCAACATAAATCCCTTCTAAATTACTATTTATTTTTTTTTTGAAAGCTCATATATCTGGGAACTTTTAAAAACTTTGTGACATGGCTAATATAGCCCGATATTCAGAAATCCTGTGCCTTGGGAAGAAAAGGTACTTTACATTTATATATTCTCTTTTCAGTTTTAGACCACTGAGCTGATCTATTTCATTAGTCTCTGGAGTAGCCATCAAGAAGTTCTGCAAAAACGACCAACTTAAAACGCTGCTTCCACAGAAATAAATGGGATTCACAGTGAAAATGACTACTTAAAGTTATGCTCTAGTAAGATTTTCTAATATACTTCCCAAATGCATTATGTTAATAAATAAAAGACTTGTTAGACAGTAACTGAATTAAGATATGTTGTCTCTTTAATGTTTTACTGTTTACAGCTTGCAGAAGATATCCTTACGAAATAAAGGTAGAAATCGATAGAGCAACCAAGGACGCACAAACGAATACATCTATTCTTCATTACACACTAACTCTGCAATAATACATACCTTTCTGACTCTCTGTGATTTGATCGCTGGGAACCAACCACATCCATCTCTGTCAGCCCCTGACTGCAGTGTTAAAAGCCTAAACACACTGTGCATGAACACACAGATACAAGCACACAACTACTACACAACCAAATACATCATTTAGCTCACCGTTTCCATTTCATACACTATCTCTCCTATTTACACTGATATACAGAACACACACAAATTTAAGGGTCAAACTGTGGAGTTTGGGATCCTGCTGTTTCGCTTTTCGGAGAGGGAGAGAGATCGGTATCTTAATAACTTTAAATTACTGCTGGCTTTCAAAGGGCGTGTTCAGATTTTTTCTGCTGTGTATCTGTGTTTGTGTGTGTGTATAAAATACTGATAAAGATTAGGTAGAAGTCAGACAAGTTCTTCTTTCATTGCAGCAAAGCAAAGACTATTGCCTCAACTACAGAAACTTTGTTTATGCATAATCTAAATGTTTTAATTGGACTTTCTCTTGGGGTCCTACTACCCTACACAACCATTAAGAATATTCTGCTCACTAAATACTGTGGTGAATTCACCATTTACAGGTTTATTGTTACTTAGAAGAGGCTGTAATTGTATTTTGAAAAATGGGTCTAATTAAAAAACAAGTAAAATTGGAGATAAAGTTTTTGTAAATGATGGGGGATTAGTTTTCTGCTTGTGGTTGATTTGTTCCTGGGGTTTAGGTTTCTTTTAGAATACATTTGCTTGTGTTTATTATATTTCTGAATTTAGTGGGATTTTGTACTTCTTTCTTTGGTTTACTTATCAGATTTGAGTCTGATTGAGATGTGAGTGAGGCAGATATCTACCGTTATCATTGGCCGAGAACCACCTGGGGTTCCAAAATTATTTGAATACTGGATGTGAGAAGTTGCAAATTACTGAATTTGCATAAATGAACCAGGTTTGGACAATGTTTGGCATACAGACACTTGAGGAAGGAGTGGAAACAATTCGGAATTTTGCCAGAACATGTCATCATTTTTAAAAATTAGTGGAAAAGCAAGTCGTTTAGAAAGGACTAATTTGTCTTCAAGACTACAAAATAATTTTCATCTAGGATAGTAATGGTTGTTTTTAAGCAAGGGAAAATTGAATGAGGCATTTTTAAATGAATTACTGACTAATCTCATTGTGATAATTGTTTATCTGCAATCACTTAAACCAGAGACAGAAGACATAGAAGCACAGCACCCAACAGCTTACTGCTGTACTTAAAACAGGAGAGTTTTTACATAAACTGAAGTGCCTACGTGTTAAGTTAGTAGAATACCCTTATATAACAATGTAATATAGCCTGACAATAAACCAGAAAAGTGTATGGCACACTGGAGCTTCTACAAGTACAAAAGACAAAACAGAACTGAACAGCTTTCTTGTCAACTTTCTGCTTTTGGTTCCAAAATGAAACACGACAGACAGATTTTGAAGAATACAGATTTCTGGTCGACTTGTACTTGTTGCCACAATGTATACTCCCTGTACAACACATGCAAAGAAGACAAAATAATCACTAAAAAGAAGCCTCCGGCTAACATACTGAGTTTCTGTTTTTCACTTTGAAAACAAGTGATGGTGATATAATTTCCCATCTGTTCATCATTTCATTTCCTCCTGCAGCAGGTGGCTATGGGGCCAACAACTTGATTTGATTAGAGGTTTTCGAGGCAAATTTGTTTATACATTAAAGTATTTGCTGCAAAGCTCCAACTGTTAAGTCAAAATTAGTTGAGGAAAAAATTACAAACTAATGTATGAATGTATATAAAATTTCAAATATTAAGAGAGCCTTAAAATAAACTTTTGCTCTCTACTGCTATATCGTTTGATGAATACAACTGGTATGAACGATATACAAAGTTGTCAGTACTTATTTTGCAAAGACAGACCAACTTACAAACTGTGTGCAAAGGTATCTATTAGCCTCCCACGTCTTGTCCACTAACCTTTGGATGGACTAACTTAAAATATTTAGTTCTTTAAAATGATTGAATCGATTTCAGCACTCCTGTGCATCAATATGTCGTTTTAGTTATTCATGTTTCAAGGTGTTCTGTACCTATCTTTCCAGCACTATTTCCATTATGTAGAAAATTGAAGTTAACCTATACCACTGTCTCTGAATGTCAACCATGCTAGCAGCTGGAACAAGAGCACTTGTTGCTGACCATACAAGTCTGCGGTATATGAGGAGTTCATGGTCAACTCAATGACTGCTGACGAGAATAGGCCCTTTTTCAAAGCTCTATAAAACTCTCAGATAAAGGATGAGAGGAGCTTTTTTTGATCATTGGATTGAAGAGGATGAAGATTATTTTTTGACTTTTCTGTAAAACCCACTAAACCTGTAAAGGTTTCGTCTGCAGTTGGAATCGTCTCAATCGAGTTACCTTTTTTCACAACATCATTTTCCATTACATATTGGCACTCCAGATGGGACTCGTCCAGCTTAGAACTCTAGGGCGTGAGACGAATTAAACTACAATCCACTGGATCAATATCAGGGCAGGGTATAAAAGGCAAACACAACTGAGCCATCGCTATATTAAAGTTGGCACAGAGAGGAGAAAAAGACTGATAAGTTCAACAAATCTGACAAAAATGAAAAGTTGTTTTATTTTGGTGAGTTAATTCATAGCTCACCATTTTGTGTTGCAGCATATTGTCCAATAAACATGATTTTTCACCTACTATTTATCAGCAAGCAATACTATTGCATCTAGTTGGTTACTTCTGACCACCTTGGGTTACCAAACAATGACTGTACGAAGGAGTTGAACAAACAACTAGGAAGTCTCTACTGCTCCAACAAGTCTCAATACCCTCCAACTTTTTTTGGCAAAATTAATTGATCATCACTTGTCACTATTGGAGTCATAACAATTACTCTATTTCTTTCTAGTACCTTAATTTTCTTGATAGCAGGATTTTTTTTTCGTTGTCACTTGTTTGTTTATTTGCTTTATCATTACTTGGTCGGTAGCACAAGTTATTCAAGTTAACTAGCCAACTAGATGCACCAATGGGGTGGGTGTGGATGGTTAAAAAATTTGATCGACAAATTTTACTCAGCCAATGACAGCATGAACTCAGACCATGAGTCAGATGGATTAGCTTCAGTTAACGTCTCCAAAGACAGACGAATATACCTTCGAGACAGTGGTAGAAAAGACCGGAAATAATTTTCAATCAGAGTGAAAATTTGGAGCCAGTTCTCAAGCCATTTTATCAAATTGAAAATGATTTTGAGATGGAAGTCAAAACGTCTTGATCAGATATCACACTGTCCAGAGGACAACTTGGAAGTCTTTTCTACGATGGATCACTTCGGAATGAGGGATTACATTGATTTGCTTCGAAAGAAGGAACAAATCACTGCATTTCAGGGTCCAAGTTCATCATATTGGCAACCCAACCACTCATCAGAAAATGGCAACCCAACTATTTTCATTTGATTGCAGCCAAATTATCTTGGTCCACTTCTTCTAAAGTAAATGCTTACTGCTAAAACACAAATAAGAAAAAAACAACCCGTGTACTGTGCCTAACAAGTCCTTTATAATGCAAGAGATTATTTTTTTCTTCACAATGATTTTGCTGTTGCTGATCTTTTGTTAAGTCTTCAAAGCTCTCTGCAGGGCCCTTTGAAACAAGGTCAGAAAGTTATGTATGACTTCCTGTATTTTTAACAACACCCCTGTGTTTCACACAATTAAATTGGCAGCATAGGTGAGTGGGGGAAGCATTTATTTAAACACAGTCAAAGGGGAGGTATTACGATTCTCCATGATTAATTTTATTGTAATCTTTATTTGTTGGTTTTATAACGGCATTAAAAGTCACAGTTTATTCCCCATGTGCCTCGTACAGTTCAGTCTTGTAGGAACAAACACTTCTTCGCCGCTCGTAATTGACCTTCACACTTCATACGTGAAAGGAGTGGTGCATTGAAATGGTGCAACAAACACTCCTACATTATATCACCAGGTCTTTAATTATAAGGGAAACAATATTTATTTGAGTCAAACAAACATGTAAGAGAAAGTCAACCACGCACTTAATGCAGCTTCCTCCCATAAACATGGAGATATCGACTCATCAGTAGAAAACTTGGTCTCCCTCACACACAGATATTGTACATATGCACATATGCTTATGAATTTAATGCAGACTCTTACCAACTTTTCTCTTAATCAAACAAAAACAGAATCTCTTTTTACAGGTAAAAGGGGGTGTTTACTGTGTGTAGATGCTGTGGAATGTCTATTAGAGCAAAGAACCCTGGTTTCGCAGTATAAGTCTCAATAATAAACTCTAAAAATCCTGCATCACTGTTGCACACACTGAACAGCAATTTCTTACCAAAGATAAAATGATGCTGCATAAAACTATATTGTGATTAGATACCACATAACATTATAATAAATTAATGTGCTCAAACAGTTTTGTGTTGTTTGTCTTAAGTTATCAACTAAGTTCCTATCAGTAGACTTTAAACTCTTATGGCTGCATTCAACAGATTTTCTGTCCCCTCCAAAACTTGTCTTATTCCAGTCTTTGAATATACAGGTGTTACTGTATTCTTAAAATGCATCTGGACTGCACTGAAACAGTAGTAGCATTGACTACTAAAAATAGTTGCACTGATTTTTTTTTTTTTTTTTTTTTTTTTTAAACTTTTCTAATAATCTGTAAAATCTGGTTGCCTGGGAGTCACATTTTGTGAAACATTTTCAATTACAAAATTTTAATTTTTAAAGGACGGCACAGTGGCGCAGTGGTTAGCACAGTTGCTTCACAGCAAGAAGGTTGGAGTTTGAGTCCTAGGTAGGACGAGGCTTGAAACAGTGGCATTTCTAGGTGGAATTTGCATGTTTTCCCACGTACAGTATGCATGGTTTTACACCAGGTACTCTGGTTTCCTCTGACCCTCCATAAACATGCATGTTAGGTGGAATGATCACTACAAAATGTCCCTTAGGAGTGATTGTCTGGCCTCGCAACAGACCGGTGGCCTGCTCAAGGCGTACTATGCCTCTCGCCTGAAATCAGCAGGGATAGGCTCTGGCACCCCCTGTGACCCTGTTATGGATAAACGGTTCACATGACAAAAAGTTTTAAGTGAAACTTCAAATGCATCATTTAAAAAGTTTGAGAACAAATTTTTATTTTTTTTTTTATTTTATATATTTTTTTATTTTATACAGACAATGACCTTTCCCAAGAAGAGTATTTTTAAGTGGTATCCCTGGTGGTAGATCGCTCTAGTTAATACAGCCAGAAGCAATGTTTCAAGTTGGAAAGTATCTGTAACAAATTTAGATATTTCATCTGGTACTGATGGCTGTAAAACTTTTCAAATTCTTTAAAAGGTACATTTGAGTTGGAAATTTTGTCTCTTGCACACCCACATCCCACCTCCTAATCTCCAGATGATACGTTAAATTTTCTTAACTTACTTTTCAGATTATTCAACTTTCTGTTTTAGGTTTCTTTTGATTTGACGTTAAAATGTTTTTGGGTATTGTTCTAGTTGTTGTGTTGTAATGGTTTAAGGTTTCAAAGATTCCAGAACAAAGAGTCATTGGTTACTGTGAAAACATTTCATTAGTTCAGTATATTTTCAAGTGTTTTGTTTTTTTTTGGTATTTACTTGCTAGGGAGGACAGAAAAGAGACAAACTGTAGACACATGCCAATGAATCATTGTTTTGTTTTTTGTTTTTTTTCAGGCTCGGCTACTTATCAGGACGTGTTTGTTCATTATAGTATAGCAGAAAAACTTTGTTCCCATTCTTAGTACGATTGTCATTGCTGCCATTTTCAAACCTGTGCACAATGAGTCTTTATAGATAATCCAGCAAATCAAGATAATCCAAAGTAATTTTTGGAGATTTTAAAGATAACTTTAAAATAACTTTTATCAGTGTATTTTATGCACACAATTAAATGAATTACTCTATTCATCCCTCACTGGGGAAATGTGTGTGCTGCACTCCTAACGCCTCAGCAGGCCGCCCTTTGACGGCGCCAATGGTGGGAGAAACGGGGGTTAGGTTTCTTCTCCAAAGACCCAAAGTGCTCTCTTTGTGGGACGCGAACCCTGGAACTTCCGGTCCGCACGTGAACGCTCTAACCACTGAGCTGCCGTCTCCTCCCAAACAACCACAATTTGGGTTTTGGAACATCCAGCCCAAAATAGCTATTTAAATCTTAGTAATTTACAAACCTGTATTAAAACCTCTTAACATCCACTGACCCGCCCACGGTACGTTTGTGGGTTTTTGTTTTTTCTTCACGCATAAAGACACTTATTCTTTGTTGAACTCCATTAAGTTATACCTCGTTTTAAAGCTAAGACTTTCAAGAAAACGATCATAGCATCCATTCTTATGTTTTCACTAGTTTCAAGAAGAAATAGCAAACTATTCGCAAATAAAATCAAACTGTTTGAAGCGCATTTCTCACCTATGATCCAGTCGTAATGGGCTCAGACAGGTTCAATCTTCATCTGATTGGTCTCATTTTGTCCGTAACAATCCACAGAATAACTATATAAAATTGTATTTTCTCAAAAGTAAACCAGTTTGGAGAAAAACTCCAGAAAACGTGTTTTTGTTTTCTGCGAGAAATAGTAGCGGTCGCGTTCCAATCTCCATAATAACTGCCTAGCTGTGTTTTTAACTTCATCCTGGGTATGTTTCTTTTCTTTACGAAGTTATCTACAAACTGAGACCGTTCGCAAAATATTCCGATTAAGGGTTTGTTTTTTACAAGGCTTTGAATGAATCAAGCGGTCCTCGTTCAGCTAACAGCACTGCTAGCATGTTAGCTTCTAGCGGGCTAACGACGTCACTTACAAATATATGATTAGCCTATAAAGAAAGCTGATACTTCCACCTTCAAAACGAGGGGATTGGTTCAAAACCGGACCAATAGAATCGCGTGTATTTCAACTGCGTAACGGAAATTTTATCAAAACAAACGGCGCCATTTTTGTGCGTCATGACGCGAAAGAGGAGCAGACACTGAGTGAGTGAGGTGATCACAGATTGAAAGATTTTTTAGTTTATTTTCAACTTTTTTTTTAGCAAACTATATTTCTGGGGTTTTGGAACATATTTTTTATCCGAAAATTTTTTATTGTGCATGATTTTTATGAAAAAAAATTATAATTACAGCAAAAATTATGTAAATAAAAAAAAAAAAAAAAAAAAAAAAAAAAAAAAAAAGGAAAAAAAAAAAAGATCTGTGGGAGGTTTTTAAAGTCACAGAAACACTAATATGCATTTTTTATGACTAAAAAGGTGATAAAATGGCAAAAATTCAATTTGTTGCTTGTTCAGATTAGACATTTTTATACTAAAAGGTCAATAAATCAAAAACTTTTGTACCTAGAGATCTGAAACTTTACACAGTTGTTGTCATACACAACATATCATTTATCCAGTTGTATATTTCATTTCTTGTGCATAATTTTTATGGAAAAATGTATAATTACAGTAAAAAATATTAAAATATACATTTAAAAAATTATGAAAAAAAAATATCTGTGGGAGGCATTCAAAGTCACAGAAACACTAATATGCATTTTTTATGACTAAAAAAGTGATAGAATGGCAAAAATTCACTTTGGCACATTTTGGCACATTTTGGCACAGATTTGGACAGCTTGTGCCGAATGGACACTTTTTATAGTAAAAGGTCAATAGGTCAAAAACACTTGTACCTAGAGATCTGAAACTTTACACAGTTGTTGTCAACAAGATTTTTGTCATACAAATGGAAGGAATTATGCCTACTAAGAAGTATGTCTTGGCTAGGGACATTGGAAAATGAAAAAAATTAGGCGAGGCTAAAATTCTACAATTTTTTTTATGTTTGAACTACTGTAGGATAGGCTCTGAAATTCTGACACTCTCCATGTACATATCTACAGAAACTAGAAGGTCTAAGCTTTATTTTGATGTATAGTACAAGCATGTGACTTGAAAGATGCTGCTGTAATAAGCAATGGCATTTGGGTATGTCCAACTATTGTGCACAGCCCGAAAATAGGTGGGTGTTAGACTAGAACGTGTGAAAGCCTGTCTATTACTCATCCCCACACCCGTCTTGAGAAAGCACTGGTTGCTCCACTAAAACTTGACACTGGTTTCAAGCTCAGTGAACTGCTCATCCTGCGGCGAACTTAAGGAGGCAGGCTGGGGATTAGAAGATAAAAAGTTCTGAAAAGTTGAGATTATGTAAGATGAGATGATTAAGACACTATTCAAAACGATTTATTGTGATCCAACCAGTAAAAAGAAAAAAAAAATCAACTCAACAAAATACAACAAACCTCTTAATTTTTGCTTTTGACTGTTGTTGTAATTTATCAAGGAGTTGTTAGAGGTTTTTTTTTTTTTCAACAATTAGCAGCCACTAGCCTCTTTAGTCTTAATCTGCAGCCCCCACCTGCTGTTGATTTTTCTTTCCTTTGACACATGCAGCAGCGTCTCATCTGCTGAATTTTATATAATTATGAGGCACAATGTTGCTTGGTAAAAAATTAGGGTTTTAACCCTGCTGTTCTCATCAATACATTATCATTTCTTCTCGTGACCCTAAATCAGCTGTAATCCCTGATATGGTACATGATGAATGATTTGTTAATAGGGGCCTAACTATAAAGGACTGACTATATAATAAAACACTATATCAGACAAGAGAAAAATAAAATTTTGAAGTACAAAGAAGGAAAGAATCAACTTTAAGAACAACTGGAGTCTTTCTTTGCACTTAGCGTTACACAGTGACAGAACTTGCAGAGTCAAACCCTTTGTTCACATCGCTGGAAAGAAAGTCAGACAACGTGCCAGACATCCATTACAGAAAGTTGCTGTCAGAGAAATGAAGGAGTTCGACACAACATGTACCAACCTTATTTAGGGGGTAGAGCTAGCTTAGGAAGAACAGTAGAAGTGAAGAGAGATTTAGTGGTGGAAGTGTCTGTTTTGCTAATCTAATTTCATGCCAGCTCAATCCTGCTCTGCAGAATACCCAGAAATTCACTGCTCGTGTAGGAAAAGGGCTGTCATGAGAGAGAAAGAAAGGAGTGCAAGGGACAGAGACAAGAAGAAATTCTGTGAGAAGGTGAGAGAGCTAGAGGGGCACTGGGAAATATTGGCCACAATTGAAATTCTGCCACTGCAGTCCATCAAAGCATGGACTGGATACGGTTCATTCAGTCTCAACCCTGGATTTCCAATGGGAGCAGGAAAATGAGTTTAAGCCTCTCTTACACTTTAACATGACTCCCTGATGTCTTGACTTCTCTACAGGAGTCCAGCTTCTATAATCTCCACCACATTAGAGCAATTGTGGAGACAATGGAGAGTACAGTGGATTCTTGTCTATGTCTTGTGTTAGCATGTAGACATGGGCCACATGAGATCATGTCCGGGATGTGAGTGAAAGAATGGCTTAAAGATGACATGGAACCAATTTGGTCATACACACTCTGAGAAGAGACTTTCAAAATGTCAAAAGGTTGGTTTGTGGTACAACTTCTACACACCATGAGGTGATTTAACCGGAAAGCTGGCTTTAAAAACCAACCAACATTTTCAACATCCATTCTGAAATACTCACTTAACTTCATCTTCCCTCTCTGGTACTGCGGCGTCTCTGTTGACTTTTTAAAATTTATTTTACATTCACATGGGCTGACCCTGTTTTGTCAACGGTGCTCAGGCTCAGAGCTATCTTTGATGTTATGTAAATACTTTAAAAGTTTTGTAGATAGAACGTATGAAGGAGAGTAATGTATAAGCATCTAAAGCAGGAAATTACATTTTATTCTGAAATGTATACGTAGGAATCCGCACAAGGTAAAAAAAAAAAAAAAGAAAAAAAAAAGATTGGAAATGTAATAAATTTGTTGAAACAAAATTAAATGCAGACGCACGTCCTAATAGAGGTATCCACAGTTACCGAGTACATTTTTGAGTCTTGTGTCATAACTTAGAACAATTCAATTTCCTGTGTGTAAATTACACCAATGTCATTTCCCCTTTCTACATTTCTTCCATTTCTATAAGAATGACTTAAATATTCTGGCAATTTATATATTTATTTTGTTTAAATTGCACATAATCACAGTGAAATTGCCTCAAAAGCATCACGTGTAGTGTACTTCATTCAAAAGGGCATATGTGTGAGGTAGAGGTTCATCACGTCCATAGAAAAGTGTTTAGGCTCACAAGTAACGCCAAACTACAGATAGGATAATATTTTATGTATCTTGTATTTTCAAAAATTAAAGCAGCCAGTGGTCACCTTCTTGGCTATTAAAACTGTTTGGCTGATATATTTCAAAACCCAAAATGCTGACAGACTTCAGAGGTTCAAGCTGGCACGCTTTGATTAATCCACTTAAAACTACTTCATAATTTTGCATAATTGATTTATGTTTTGTTTAAAACGAGACGCGCTCCAAGATAAAACCTGTAGGGAATAAGATCTCAAACTTATGGCGTTAACATCCACTGGTGATCAAATACTTTTCACTCCTGCTTTGTGTGTGACACAAAAGTGACAGGCATGTGATGCCAACTTTTATATCCTGGCTGCAGTTCAGTTATTTAGGTTTTATCTTAATTTAATTGAATCACGCTGTAAAATACTCAGTAATTAAATTCATCCTTATTAAAAAAAGTCAGCTCCTTTGATGAGAATACAAAGCTTTTAAGTGTGGAGTCTTGTATGTTCTGGTCTTCTTGGCAAATAGAACAGATTTGAGAAAAAAAAAAAAGTGCTTTGAAAGGTTGGACACATTGGAAGTGAAGAACCAAGAAACTTTTCTGTCTGAGAGAGACAGAAATTCCACCCCATGTTTTGAACAATAAAAAAGGAGCACTTAGAGGTAAAGAAATTTGTCATCTGTCACTTTCTTGTTGAACCCCCGAACAAAGTAAAACCGTTAACATCCATGGATGAAAAACAAAATAGGTCATTGGAAAACTTGTGCTTATCAACATCAGTCCATCTTACCGGCATAAGGATCTTTTACGCATGAGTTCATGATTAACTGTCTAATTTTTCTACATTCATCAATTCCCCAATCAATTTGGTAATAAAATACTTTAATTAAATCAGCCAATCTACTCTTGAAAAGAACAAAAGAAACAACCGAGCCTAAAGTCTCCTCAGAGGTTTTCTGTGGATCATCAAGCTGAGCGAAAGCAATTCCTCTAACTACACTGTGGTGTCTTTAAAAAGCCATGATGGTGATCCCAGATTAACTGAAACTAACATGAGCAATTAGCATGTTTATTTCACTTTTAATGAGCCGGAGATAATAATGACTTATGAGGTATTAAGGACGCCCATTAAACATAAACTAGGACCACGATGATAAAAGAACAAGCAAACGCTCATAAGATTATTAGCTTATAAATAAAACTTTAGGTATACATTTGGTGACCATTATCCCAACAAAATGACTTACTTTGCAAATTTTTTGCCGCATAAACTTAAATAAAAGAAAACTAAAGAAAAATCTTAGAGTATAAGTAGATATATTTTCTAGATCAAAACTTAATGTGATTTCTACGATCCATGATCTTGAAATTTTGTGCAAACTTTGACATGGTCGGGTCCAATTGCTGCTGTTCATCTCAATTATGGGGTTGTCCCAATGTCGTGAATGCAAACAATTTTTGTGTGTACAAGAGTCTTTTGTCAGATGTGAGATGTTCATAATAGATTCCATCTTTTTTTAGACATCTTGCTTTTATTTCTCCTGAGCCTATTGTAAAACAGCATCTTTTGGATTCATGATGAAAAGGAGAAATCCTTGTTATTTTACTAAATCATTTCTATTGAAAAAAAAAACTCCCGTCAAATATTTAAATTTGAATATGAATAAAAACAATTTATTCATACAAATGTAATAAATTGTATGTTGTACTGGTAAATTAACTCAAAGTGGTTTTGTGTGTCCTTCCTTTAAGTGTTAAATGAATTGATAATTTCCTATTACAACATGGTGGAAAAAGCCGTTTCCAATTACATGGTGAATAAAGTATTTGTGCGTTCGAGTAAACAGGACTGATCTACTGGCGTGACATTAACATATAGTCAATTATTAGTCTATCTTAAAGGCTCAAGAAACCCTCATGAGAAAAAATTGTAAAGGAGAAAGAAATGGTTTTATTTTTTGTTGTTTGTCTAACAACAAACCTTATTTACAAAAGAGTATTTTAGCACATTTTTTAAGCAGTAACCAAGTTTAATAGTAGCAATAAAAAGAAATTAAACTTTAATATATGGCTAACTTCTTTTGTTTAATTTGACACACGTTTTAACAAAATAGCTTGCTTTCCCAAACCACATTGTTGTGAAGAACAATTATGACAGTCTTCTTCTTCTTTTTTCGGCATTACCCTTCAGTGGTCACCACATCAAGTCAGTTTCTTCCATCTAACCCTATCAGCTGCATCCTCTTCGGTCACACCAACTATCTTCATGTCTATCTTCACTGTACCCATGAACCTCGTCTTTGGCCTTCCTCTAGTCCTCTTTCCTGGTGGTTCCAAAACCAGCATCCTTTTAGAACCACAGGTCGGTAAATAGAGCCACATCAGGTTAAACTGAGCAGCTACAATCTTGTTTTACCTGCAGAAAGGCTGCTAAAGGTAATTTAGCACAGAGTTGAAGATGGAGGCATTAGCTCAGTGGTAGAATGTCTGTCCTGGGACAGCATTTAACCGCACAATCATGGCAGTAAAATTATGTTAAGATTATTATTGTTTTATGTAGCTGTGCGGTTAAATGCTGGTGAGATATTCTTGGCATTCTGGATGAGTGTCAATGAAAGATCTCGGACACTTTTGAGAATGTGTTTACCTTTGCATTTTGCATTTACCAGTTGGTCTGTAAGTTTGAGAGAGAACCAGATCATCTGCAGGGGAGAAGAAATCTAGACTGCTAAATGGCTAAACCCCAATACAAAACAAAATTTTTAGGATACTCAATCTAAAAAGACAACATTTCGAAGTCCAGTTACCAATATCCACTGATAAATGGTACAAATTTATTTTGTTCTACAATGTCCTTGAGTTTAAAGAAAGGCGCTTTTAAATAAAATGAATTATTATTATTAAAATCCAAAGATTAGATGCCATATGTCATGAGAAAACAGAAACCAATGTGCCAACCAAGGTGAAGCAAGAAAGAGGCAAACCTCTAAAAATGAGTTGAAG
The DNA here is from genome assembly GCA_902685375.1 of Neostethus bicornis. Classification (NCBI taxonomy): domain Eukaryota; kingdom Metazoa; phylum Chordata; class Actinopteri; order Atheriniformes; family Phallostethidae; genus Neostethus; species Neostethus bicornis. The sequence continues at coordinate 1,795,146 of CACRXE010000076.1, read as the reverse complement.
AGGTTTCACAACAAAGTGATCCAAGAAGATTCTACAATATTTGATACACATAGGAAAAAATTAGTGTAGAAAAAAGTCAGCATTTACATAGTGAGAAGCACAGGTTCATACTGTATTGGAAGTGAATGCAGCTGGAATCTGATATACTTTATTTGAGATTACAAGCTCCCCCAGTAAAACCATTCTGAGAGTTTGTTGATTAGTGCCCAAACGTATTCTGGACATGTTCACTAGGGCTTTGTGGGTAAAAAAAAATGGATGTGCTTTGTACTTTGCAGAAAAAAACTACAACTGTACACCAACCCTGTGAGCCACCCTACGGTATAATCATTTATTGCACTATAATTATAAAATCCCTCAAGATGCTTTGATACCCTTTTCTCTCTCTGGACCTACTTTAATTTCGACTTGTGAGCATAGAGAAAATTGTCAATAAGGAGAATATGCATGCATGTCAACTGAACTGTTTCCAAGTCCCCATAATTACTGGCCTCTAGAAACACACTGTCACACCCTAATAAAAAGTGGCATCAGAGAAGAGGAAGTAAATGGCCCGTCTTAGCCCACAAGTCTTGTTGGTTTAATTAAAGTAGGACAGGGTGGCCTCCGTTAAGTAAGTACACTGTCTGAGGAGGAAGATTTACCTCCCCTGCACCAGGGAAAGCAGACATGTGGACGAAGAGCTTCATATAAAGAGTAGGAGTCAGTTAACTTCAAAAGAAATACCAAAGAAAAGATATGAGCATACTGTAGATTTTATACAGATTATTTTTTGAATACTTATTTTTAGAAAAGGTTCAATAAAGTTACTGCACAAATAATTATTTGTTTACTGAGTGTTCCTTTCAACCCAGAATGTGTCTCATTTTTTGTTTAAAAGAAGTTTCCAAAATTTAAAGAAACATCAACCCAGTCTGACCTGAGACACTAACTTATTTGAAATTGATTTTTAAAATGATTATATCAATCTAGTATTAATTCACAATCTCATCATTTTACTTTTAATGTATGCATGATGATTAGTATCATCATGCTTCATTATTGGTATCAACATCTCAGTTGATTGGTATCATCGGTTGATTGGTATCATCTTATTAAAATGCTTGTCATGGCTGCCAGCCATGACGTTACCAATGGTGGGAGTAACTGGGCGTTAAGTGTCTTCTCCTGGGAGACTTGAGCATGAGCCCAATGGGAATCGAACCAGCTTCACCCAGTCCCAGGACAGGCGCTTTACCACTGAGCTAATGCCTCCTCCTTCATCTTTGTGCTAGCTTACCTTTAGCAGCCTTTCTTCATGTAAAACAAGATGCTCGTAGCTGCCCAGTTTAAAATGATGTGGCTCTATTTACCTACCTGTGGTTCTAAAACCCTGAATGTTACTGATCTCTGTGTAAATTTAGTTTAGACTGCACAATAGACCTCTGTAGTGCACAGTCCAAAATACGTTAAACACAAATGGGGCTTTTTGACTCAAAATTGCGATACTAGGAATGTAAAGATGGAACCATTTATCTGTAAAAGCTTGTTTATGTATTTAAACAATGCAAAGTATCTCAACTTAAATACAATCCAGTTCCAAAGGTTTACGGATCACATACACATTACAAACAGGTTTATTTTCTCTCTACAGGCATGTAGCTTCAATATGGGATTTGTGCTAGATGCTTGATAATGAGCCACTTGTGTTGCTTTCAGCTTGCCATAATCACTCAGCATTTTCTCACGGTGAGTGTGGTGGACCTTTTATTTTTTTTAAAAATCCTGCGGTGTAACTAAAGTACCTGACCACTGAGAACTTGTGAAGAAAAAAGAAATGTAGATCTGTTGTTAGCTTTAGCTATAATCTTCCACACCAACTGTGTCCACTAGACACAAACAAATAGGATCTCCAAACACTTGCGCATGTGCTTGTAATTCCAAGGGAGTTCCTGCTTCTCCGTATTATTTCTGTTATCTCCACGTCCACATGTTTTACCATCACTGCAGATCCGTGGCTTTACAACAACGACTACCAAGCCTGGAGAGCGCATGTGTACATTAATGCACACAAAACGAAGCTGGACACTTCTGTGGTTCTGTGTAATCCGCACTGTGTAGATTACCAGCCTCTTGTACATTATTGGTGTTAGTATGGTGTGGTGAATTGTGAAGAGGTAGGTGGGTTCATTTGTCAGTCACAGCAGTTTTAAACAGGATTGCTGAGCAGCGGAGGCATTATTCCTCATCTTGGCTCCTTGAACGCTGTGCTATGCAGTTTATTCGCTTGTCTGTTTGCATAGAGCCAAGACTCATGGCCCAACCTTTAGCTGTTGCAGGACAAAGGAAGAATAGCTCAGTTTGATTCTAAGTGGCCAGGAAATAACAGAAGAGGGAATGCTGATATCTTTTTCCACTGTTAACGCCCAGCTTTTTGTACTCACATCATCTGCTACAACCAATTCTTAACAATTCAAGTCTATCAACCTCCACTACCCCCTCATCCCCAACACGCACACACACACAGAAAATACAATTACACAAATGTAGAAAATATAGCAAGAGATAAAATACATGTAAATAAATAAAACAAGAATAAAATTAGGAATAAGATTTATAAATTATTTATAAAAAGCTTCCATTCTGTTCAGTCGACTTCCACTTATCCCGGGCAGGGTCGCAGGAGCAACAGCCTAAGACGGGCAGCCCAGGCTTCTTTCACACCGGCTGCATCCTCCAGCTCACCAGGATGGATCCCGAGTTGTTCCCCGACCAGCTGTGAGACATAGTCTCACCAGTGGGTCCGAGGTCTGTCTTTTGTTCTCCTCCAAGGGGGACGTGCCTGAAACACCAGCGAGGTGCTCGGGAAGCATCCTGACCAGATGCCCAAACCACCCCAACTGGCTTCTCTCGACCTGGTGGTGGAGCGGCTTGACACCGAGCTCCTTCCGGATGGCATAGTTCCACCAGAAAAGAATATAAAAGATCTAAGACACAGTTTAATAGTCTATGTCTTTGTCTGCATCTCACAATGACTCCAAACAATAGCCTTATAAAGCTTTTTGGATGATAAAGACGCTGACTTTATCAAGACGTTTTCGCGGCATTAAACATCTTACAAGGCTAATATCCAAATTGCAAAGGTTCCTTCTAAACTGCTGCATTTGAAACAATACAGTCTCTCAGAAGGTTTTTTTTTTTTTTCTTTTTTTTTATGTCACGAGTAAGGTAAAGGCAACTGACCTAAAATCATATAAATGACATAAATATAGAATTTGTAAAGCCACGTAAACAAAAATTAATATTGACCAAAAGAATTTAAATGAATTTTAGCCAAACCTTTTATTTTTACTTAAATGGCAGCAGTGAAATGTATGGGAGTCGCACTGTGCCCTCTATAAAGCAACTAATAGAGGTGAAAAGAACTGAAAGACTGGGTAACCTGCAGTTCTATTCACACATAAAAAGTCATTTGTTATTAGTTCTGCTACATGTTCCATCATATGTTCTACATATAACCATTTGTTTTATTATTGCAGGGTCCAATTTACCACCGGAAATTAAACATTTCAACTATTCATTCAATTTTTTTCTTGCGTCCTCTGATGGTTAACAAAATTAAATTGAAATGAAAATATTAATTGAGAGTTCAGAATTGGCATGGTCTCAATATCTGGAATATTGTCAGTGGTGGGTGCAGGGATTAATTTTCCCATCTCTTTACTAACTCTAAAAATTCAATTCCATCTTTTTGTGTTTATCTTGTTGACAGACAAATAGTACTTTATTTAGATCATAGTTCAATTATATATTTTTGAAAAATTCTATTACATAGATTCAAATAAATAACGTCTACTTGAAGTTTTTCACAAAGTACATTTTTCTGCTGAATAAATCTGGGTGGGACACAGTGGGAAAGGTAGATATTGTCCCCTAAAGATATTCAAGATAATAAATGTCAAAGACAATGCAGTGAGGGGATCTAGAAGTTGTAGAAAACATTGTAGAAACTGGTCAGATACACCTAAAAATCAGTAAAGAATTGTTGGAATTTTGAGAATACCTGATTGAGACAACTGTTAGAAGGAACTGGTCCCTTTAATCTCTCATTTAGCATAAAAAACTACCTCTTCTTCTTCTTCTTCTCCTTTCGGCATTTCCCTTCAGGGGCCGCCACAGCAAGTCTGTTTAACACCCTATCTGCTGTATCCTCTTCGCTCACGCCAACTATCTTCATGTCTTCCTTCACTGTATCCAGGAACATTCTCTTTGGTCTTCCTCTAGCCCTCTTTCCTGGTGGTTCCAAACCCAGCATCCTTCTGCCGATGTACTCGGTTTCTCTTCTCTGTACATGTCCAAACCATCTCAGTCTGGCCTCTCGAACTTTATCTCCAAACCTCTAACATGTGCTGTTCCTCTGATATACACATTTCTAATCCTGTCCATCCTGGTCACTCCCAGAGAGATCCTCAGCATCTTCATCTCTGCTACCTCCCTCTCTGCTTCCTGTCTTTTCCTCAGTGGCACTGTCTCTAGACCAAACAAAATGGCACATCTCACCACGGTTTTGTACACTTTTCCTTTCATTTTAGCTGAAATTTTTCAGTCACACATCACACCTGATACTTTTCTCCACCCGTTCCAGCCTGCTTGAACACGCTTCTTCACCTCTTTTCCACATTCTCCATTGCTCTGGACTGCTCTGCATAAAAAATTACCTATTGTGGTTTTTTTTTTTGTGTGTGTTTAAAAGAAGTTTCAGGGACATCGTTGTGTCCCTGAAGTTGATTTTGAGCTCAATCAGAAGATCCACCATCAATACAAGGAAACCCATCCCATATTCGAGTTTTTACACCAACTATTGAGGAGCACTGGGTTTACATGTGCCTCCATATTGGCTTCATAGTTCCCTTGAGACAGTGTGAACAAGGTATCACAGGAGATACTATGAAGTGTAAGAACTGTGGTCGCTCTTGGACAGAAAGTTCACTGGAAGTTTGCCGGGTGAATCCCACTGAGCTCATGTCTAGGTGTGCTTGGGGAAGACACCTAACCCCCCGTTTCTCCTACCATTGATGCCATCCTGTGGTGTAATACAGCTCAGAAATTTCCCCATTGTGGGACTAAGGAATTCCTCATCTTCTATAACAAGAAAGTTGCTGGTTGTAGACCTGGTTGGGGTAGGGATTTGTATGTAGTGGATGTGCAATTACACTTTATTTTAGTGCAACAATAAAAGAAAAAAAAAAAACATGTTCCCTGTGGTCACACGCCCCCCGCAGGTATTGTACCCCTCTATTTGAGAAACAATGCCCTAAGTCATTCATGAAGTGGGATTACAGTTTTTTTTTGTGGAAAATTGTCTCTGTTAAGGTCTGTGACAAGCTAGCAGCCTTCTTATGGGACATCCGTCTGTCCCCTGCTTTGTAGCAGTGATTGACTCATGCACCCTATACAACCTAAATTTGAAGGCAATTTAGGAAAATTAATAAAACATTTGGATTGCTCCGCTGTAAACCACATCGCAAATACATTTTCCATTGCTTTGCAAAGAATGAAAAAGGCTCATTTTTACACGTAAGATCCTTTTCATACAATTTCATTCCGCCAAAAACAACCTTGTTCACAATGAAGCACTGACACAACTACTGTATAGAAAACTTCAAAGGTTTAAACTTCTAATAAGTCCAAAGTTGAGGTTTCTATTGACACGTCCTTGTGCAGTTTTCTTTCTTCACATTTTCTGAGTTCAATCATCTGTGTTTGATTCAACTCTGAGCTACAATGAAGCTTGTGAGTCACAAACGCACAGATTTTCTTAGTAGAGGAAGTTCAGTACTGGAAATAAAATGCTGGAGTTATGACAGTTCTTTGTTCCACTACCATAAACCTCATCTAACAGTGATATACAATCCTTTGCCTGCAAAATTTTTATGGTTAATGAGTCGTTCAAAAATCTTTTATGTAGAGAACAGAAATTAAAATGTACAATATTTTCTTTCAGGTAGAAAGCAGAATCAGAGAAGAACACTATCCTTTTTGATTCATGTGTTGAGTGGTGCCTCTTAGAAGATGAGCAGCTGCAGCCCCAAGCACAGACTCACAAATTATGGAAAGAAGAAAGGCTTAGACCAAAAAAGAAAATCAAAATCATCACAGCTTACTATGAGTGGAAGAAAAATAAGATGCAAATAAAGATTTCTATCAAGTGGAGAGATTGAGAGAAAATAAAGAGTTTGGTGCAAATATTTTCTATTTCAACCATCCATTTGAGCCTTTTTACTATATCAAACTTTACAATCAAGAACAAAAGAGCAAAGAATGTGAAATTTATACCCTAATAGAAAAGTTTATTTGCAAACTTTAACAATTTCAAACTAAAAAAGTCAGAAAAAGATACGGCGAGAACTTGCATAAAATGAAGAAATCACAAATATTTCCAGCTTTTTCAGAAAGTAAACTCTTTCTCATCTCTAAACATTTTTAGGCCTGCTCTCCATTTTCTGACCTCAAATCTCTGTTTGACGCTTATCTATTCAATTCTGTTAAACAATGAGCGACAACTTAGCTCAATGTCTTTTGGTAGAAGTTTCTTAACTTTTGTGGTAGCTGTGCCCAGCTGTTGGGCCAGTGAAGACACTGGTAATCCCATACCAATATATATATTTCTAGTGTTTCTGAAGAAAAGGTACAAAAGCAGTGTTTTGTACTGCTATCCACCACATAGCAGTGTGCAGAAAGTGAAGTTGAGTGAATTGAGAGAAATGGTAATTGAAAGGATGAATGGACAGGAAGTAAAGTGGGAAAAAAAGGATGTAGTTAAAAATATTTCACACATATTCACCGTTCCGTCATCTTCAGCTTGTTCCGGGGTCGGGTCACGGGGACAACAGCCTCAAACGGGTAGCCCAGGCCTCTCTCCCCCCGGCTGCATCCTCCTGCTCACCCGGAAGGATCCCAAGTCGTTCCCCGGCCAGCTGTGAGATATAGTCTTTTCAGCAGGTCCGGGGTCTGCCCCTTGGTCTCCTCCCGACAGGACGTGCCCGAAACACCTTGCCCGCGAGGCACTCGAAGAGCATCCTGACCAGATGCCCAAACCACCCCATCTGGCTCCTCTCGACCTGGAGGAGGAGCGACTTGACACCGAGCTCCTCCCGGATGGCAGAGCTCCTCACCCGATCTCTGAGGGAGAGCCCAGCCACCCTGCGGAGGAAGCTCATTTCGACCGCTTGTACCCGCGATCTTTCGGTCACCACCCACAGCTGGTGACACATATTCACAAGAAACAAATTACAATTAGAGTTCTCAATTTTTATCATGAAATGTTCTCAGGCTTGAAAACGAGTAAACGTTTTACAACAAATCCTTAGGCAAACCAGATGTTTTACAAAATTTAAAAGATAGTAAATTATGTTAAAGATAAATAATACTTTTCTAAGCACAATTGACCCTCTCCCGATGCTACTTTCATCAATATACTGTCACAAAGCTCAGATTGTCTCCATCAGGATTTTTTGTTTGCATCCCTCCAATCACAAGAACCCAGATCAATAGATCAGACATAGGGTGTGGTAAGACAAGACACCATTTCATTTGCAGAAATGGTCAGATCGCAGATGGGCATATGAAGGGAATTTCTGCACGAGATTTCCAAGACCATGTTGGACCTTAAAAAGCAAGAATGGGGCAAATCTGAAGCAAAAAATGCTGTCAGTTCTGGTACTTGTAACGTAGACTTGATGAAGTGCATCCATTTATATCTGATTGTAGGTAGTGATTTTAAAAATTTTTCCAGAACATTCTCTCAGAAATTACTGCCATGTCCCATGCTGAGCGACAGCCTATAGAAGGTGGGCTTGTCCATTTTGAAGAATATTGTTTTCTTCTTTTGCTCTCTGTGGATGCATGTACAGGAGGTAAATGTGAAGCATTTGTGTGGACAGTGCCTGTTTGTGTGTGTGCTTTGAGCTAAAAGAAAGTGTATGTCTCCATGACAAGAGGTTGGCAAGTTTATATTCACTCAGGGGCTTCAGACATGATGTACTGGACGGAAAAAAAAAGATGGGAAAGAAAGAGCCCATAGGCAAGTGGAAATACATATGGTAGTGACTCCCTGAAGAGCCACAAACGCCACTGGCTTCTTACTGTCTGGTCCTCAACAATCTGAGTGTGGGTGTTCTGCCTCTTCTTTTACAGTATAAATCTCACATCCTCTCTCTCCACTGTCTTCAGGAAAAATGATTCTTAATCAGTAAAAGGGGATTCTGAGGACAATTCAAGGATTTTTATCAGTCAGTTTCTCTGACAGAAAACATAAGGTGCTGTCAGAATCTGGGAAGGAATATCTCACAGCCATGAGTACTGATTTAGACCTTTTTTTGACTGCATAAATAGCAAGAACCGCAAATGATGGTATCTCATTTTTTAGGGAGTTATTTGAACTATTGATAATTTATTTTAGGCTTTCCAACAAAGAATTTTAAGCATCTTGGGTTCCTTTTCAGGAAGGGTGGAAACAGAAAATCGACTGACAAATTGATTTGCCATTCACAAAAGTTTCTATTCATCTCTTTGCACCGTAACATTCACCCACTCTGAAGCATTTCACTGTGCTATCTGAGAAACATAAAAAAATATGATTTTAAAAAGGGTTTCAACCCGATAATGAGTCAATCGTATTCTCACCAGTGCTTTCTCACTCCTATGATTTATGGCATGGGGAAAGTGTGGGTGGTCAGAGAGAATGAGTAATGCTCCTTTAATAACTACTATCAAAGAACCTGGCCATCCATCAGTAAGCTCAGAGGTCAACAACTAGATTTAACTTAAAACTCTCACAGGTGAGTGAGTCATACCAGCACGTCGATGTGAAGTAGGTTGAAAAACTTGCTCTTGAATGAATACAGGTTTTGAATGGTAAATTTTGTCAAAGTTAGCAGAAGAGGGGCCACTGCCTGTGAAAGGAACACGCTCGGAAGAACGTAGGATGACTGGAGTTGACAACAAATACCGTGAACAACCAGAGAAAACTTCTCTCCTGTAACCACAGATCAGTTATGAATGAAAGGTCTTTCATTTTACTTATGACTTTAAAAACCTCCAACTAGACCCCTTGCTCACAATAGTATTTGTTTCATTGGCAATTTTTTTTTTTATGTGGACTGGAAATAAGTTTGTCTAGAGAAGAAGTAAAGCGTATATCGTTCTTCACTCATACTGAATACTTCCCATACTTAGTTTATGCAAAGTACCGAAGCAGCATAAGATCTAAAATTAAAATTTCTCAGCTTATCAGCTTTTCATAAGCAGTTTATTTTTAGAAACCTATGTCTAGTCGATACTTGTATACTGTATTGCTTTGAAGAATGATTGGTTTTGTCTTAAAGATCTACAAAAAAATCCTCAGTGTTTTTCTTCTAGACAGTGAATCAAATCACTTTTTAATTCCTATCTTATCAAATACATCCAAATGCCCTTCTAGTTACATGTTTTTTGCTAAAATTAGTTTTGTTTGTTCCCTTTCTTTTAGTTTTTAAGTTTCTTATTTTCCATCTGATTATAAGTAACACATTTCTTATTCAATTCAATTTTATTTGTTTAGCCCAAGATCACAGAATTTCTGTGTCAATGGGCTTCACATTGCAGATTCAGAAGAAAAAAAAACAAGAAAAAACAAGAACATATAATCACAAATACACAGCAAAAAAACTAACCAACAAATGCTAGCTAGACAATGTTAGTATATTCCTGCCCTTAGACTCTCCTTCACCATGAGGGAAATCTCCTAAAAAAAAAACATCAGTGGGGAAAAAAATGAGAAACCTTGTTGGGATCCACACAAAAGAGAGATCCCTTTCCCACAAGCATCCGATGTGTCTAAGGCTATTTTTTAAATATTAGCTTATTCTACTCTACTGGGGATCAAATACTTCTCATGAACACAGAGGCCCAAACTCAAGTTTTAGATGACCATGATGATCCACAGTCCAATGAGAAGCAGTCTTTTTCAAAGTGCAGCCAGGTGGAAAGTTGGTGATTAGGACTGGGGTCGGTGTAGGTGAATGTAGGTGTACGTTCCCTCAGCAATCACTGTGGCAATTTCTGCTCTGCTTCTGTGTCTTCACGCTGCTGGATCACACAGGTTCCAGTAGTTCTGCTCTACTCATTCAGTTCACATAAAGTTGTTATCGTGACCTGCATTAACACTTGTCTCCAAGATCAAGACCTTTTTTCAGCAATTCATGCCCCCCTGGACCCTTCTGTGGAAAACTACACCTCAGCCCTACAATATATCTCTTCAAACAAAGGTCTGCAATACAGTTAGAATTACTCAACTTCAGCTTCAACATGTTGGCAGCTAAGCAGAGAAGCCAAGATTCTGGGACATTTTCTCCAGGGAATGCTTTTCTGCTTCCCAGTGCCAAGACAACATCAAATACAACTCAAATAAAAAAGAGAAAAACAGTGGACAATGTTGTTTTCTTCATCCAATAAATCAGCTATTGATTTTTTGATTTTAATCTGACATTAAACGTATATTTTGATCTCCGTCTTCACCGTCTACCGTTCAATAGCATTTTATAAATTTTCCATTACTTAATTTTTATAAAGTAGCTGATTTGCTCATTAAAAACTTTGTTTTCTACATTGTTGCATTTTATATGACAATTCATCATGATAGTTCATTTTTACTGGATGTGCCTTAAACCCAATTAGGAGTACTCGCTTATTATGCAGCACATATAAAAATAAAAACTACGCTCGACAACAACAAGTCAGACTCCTAGTGCCTTTTGTTTTCCATTTTTACTAGAATTATCTTATTAAATGAGTGTCCGCCGGAGCAACACCATTTAAAGTGCAGACATAATCAGATCTTTTTCTCTCTGGGTGTGTGTGGGTGGTTGTTGTTTTTTCTAAGATTCTTAGCACCTCAAATGGCAGTATCAAGAAAATAAGCTTCTGATTGTATGCGGGGTCAGGGCAATGCTTGGGATCCATGTGCATCTGAAAAAATGGAAGAGTAAGACGGTCAAATTGGGCCTTTTGTTGTTTTGAGGGAGGAGTTAACAGCCTTATCATCTCTGTGCAGTGAAGTGTGAGACCTCATCACCTCTGCTCAGTATTCATACATACAGATTCTCACCCTTGATGATTACACACATACGTGTCTATAGATATGTATGCATAGCCACACACCTTTTCTTGAGTTGTTTGTGAATGAATACAAGATCACGTGCATGCAGGCAGCTGTGAACCATGAAATGAAATATCATAAATAGACGAGCACTACCAATCATGACATTGCTGATAAACAAACGTAAACATTGTTCGGAATGCACACACATCACTTCTATTTTCTCTCTTTTAACAAACTTGCACTCCCACTGGTAATGTACTTTTTAGAACACAGTAGCAGTTTATTCACACAGAAGTGATGAGCCACAAGCACCCAGCCTCAGCTAACATGTCACCAAACTAAAATATATTGGTAAGGTTCAATTATCTATTGAACACATTACGACCAGGGGCGGATCCAGAATTTTCTAAAGGGGGGGGGCGTGAGGTCATAGACAAAACGAGCACCTTGGTGCTCGCCAGTATAAGAAGCATTCTCCCCCAGAACATTTTGAAAAATAAGTCATTTTCCTGCATTTGGCGCATATTTTGCCCAAAGTTTATAATAATTAAAGTAGAACACTCATTTTTTTGTTGACCAGGAGAGAGAGTGCAGGGGTGAAAAGGATGGGGGGACGCATTCCGAATCCACCCCTTACTACTTACTATCAGGACACTGTTATAAAATTTAGAATAAAGTGTACAATATATTTTTTTAACCTTGTAAAAAAAACCTGTACAGTTCAAGCAAGATTTTACAGGCATTATTTCAAATTGTTTTGTTTGAACAATTTTCAGAAAATTGTGATATTACTAGTCCAAAAACTTTTTTGTTTATAATATAGTTTTCTGCCCATTTAATGCACATTTACCAGAGGGTTTAAAAAAAAAAAAAAAGCATAAATAAGACCAAACATACATACATCCATAACTTTTATAAGTTAATAGTTACACTGCAGTTCAAACTAACTTTGTGATATGTCACAAGAGAAGTTTGGATTTCAGTCTGTGTATGAACAATTCCTCGTGACCCTAGCACAAATAGGACTTGTGTTTTTTTTTGTTTTTTTTCCCCACAGTCGACACACACAAACACAGTTTTCTTCTTCGTAGATGACTTGTGAGCTACTGATGTTAGCAGTGCAGTGGCAAGAACAGTGCAGTTAACAGAAATGAATCCATTTTATTTAAAACAGTAAAATCTTCCATTGAAAAACCCTGCACAAATATTGGTAGAGAAATGACTGGTCTGGTCTAGGTCCCTTTTCACCATGTCAGACCTTGTTCTTATTACCAAACACTGGGATACTTTGAAGAATTATTCTAGTGAGGATTCTTTTCTAACCAGCAGAAATGTTGGATTCAGGTTAGCTGGTTCTCCTCACTGTTACGTTGTCAAACACCTTATCAGTTGAATGCCTTTCCAGGCATTCAACTATTCCTTTCCATCTCGAATTTACAGATTCTCGTCGGAACGTAAAATCTCAAGAAAAACTTGACTGATTTCGGGCAAGAGATCATGTACATAAAAACTGGGCAACAATGGCTATTTAAATGCTGTTTGGATTCAACTCAAGTTGTGCTGGTAATGCTTAAGGAATCTCCCAGATAAGCTGAAAGATTCGTCGGGTATAGGGAAGTCTCAGCTTTACTTCAAAAGCTGCTGCCCCGTGACCTGACCCCTGATTATCAGTTGGAGACTGTATGGAACAGTAAGATTCAATTTCCAAGCATGCCTATTTTTAGCAACGTCCTAACACAATATCCCCATCACCACAAAAAAAACCTAATCTGTTGTGCTGTGCTCTAAAATGTATTACCACACCTGGAAATATGAAATTTTATTCACCCAGACTCTCAGAACAAAATACATCACTTTTTGGTTTAATGTCAAATAGACAATAAAACATTTTACACTAGCTTTGGCTTTTAATAATCCTACTGTGCAATAAACACCCACATCAAAACGGCTTTGTAGGTGCTCTGTGACATTAATAAAGAGCCGACATTGATTCTAAACATTTAAAGAACTTTGTCAAAGTACTAATTAAATCCACTTAGTGATCCCAATTATTCAAAGCCATCTGCACAGATTTAAAACAAGAGCACAAAACAGAAGAGCTTGCACAGCAGTTAGCTTACGAAGGTTAATCAGGGATTGATGTGGAGGACAACTGATCAGGAACTGGTTAATTGGATATCACTCTCAACTGCACACAGTAACAAAGCAATGGGTATTGTACATGAAGTACTTAAGTGGTGACTACCTGTGTTTATTTGGGTGATTAACTTCTGCTGTGCCAGCACAAAGCCGGCCATTACATGGTGTCTTCTGCAATGACCCCACATATGGCACTTTTAGTCAGTAGACTTGTCATGGAGAGTGTTGCAATGCCTTTAAATAATTCTCCTCTTTTCCTTGGAGCAAAACATCGCAAAATCGATTGACCAAAAGGTGATTTAGGCTGATGACAAGTTTAGTTTAGTTTAGCATTTTCCGTAAAACACAAATAAATTCTTAAAAGAGTAATACAACTAGATGCATCTTTAAACAAGTTGGAGCTTTTGAATAGGTACCTTGTTTAATGAGTAGAAATCACTTAGGTGCGTGTTGCTGCATTTCTACGACTGTTTTCCCAAGAGAATAGATCAGCATGACAGAGTTCCTTTTGCATTTCCCTCTTTTTTTTCTTCATTTTCTGAAGTTTTTCTACCATTGACAGGTTGCAGGATGCCACAGGCTCACTCTCCATGCAGGCAGATGCCATTGCAGAGTTGTGAATTACCACACACAACTACAATGAGTTTGTGTTCTTTCTCATTTTCCATTTGCTGCTTTTAGAGCATGTTGCTACATTGCAGGACGTTATTCTCGGGTTGGTTGTTGCTGCGTCCGAGTGGCCAAAGTTCAGATTTTCAAACACTGGCATTGACCCCTGACGTCACATTCACTGAGGATGTGATGTCCAGCTTCAGGATCTATGGGATTCTACGTATGTTTGCCCAAAATGCATTGAAGTTGAGCAGTCATGATTTTGACCTTGGGATAGCAAATCTGTCTAGCAACACTTGACTTACAGATCACCATTCAGCTTGTCAGAGCATCAGTCAGGACCATGTAATAAATAAATAAAATTGTGCAATGTTTGAAGGCACATACTGTATATTTTGCATTGACATTGAACGATATGGACACCAAACACTGTTTCGGTATGGTTCCACTTCAATGCAAGTACTTTCATTAAAAAGCAAATACTCATCAAGTGTATTCTTCTTCTCTTTGGTGGTACTTTTTTCCAACAAGGAGCCACTTTTAATTTCCGGTTCATAGTTAAAGATTTCAAAGTGGTGATTCTCATTACACATGGACTGTTTACATCTTATAATTCAAAGGTTCGATGGCTGTAGGTTAACAAAACCAAAAATATGGACTTTGGTTTGGCAGATTTTTTTTTTTTTTGCATGGGTATTTCTCATAAACAAACAGGGAAGAAGCTGTTTTTACTTTCTTACAAACACAACATTTTGAAACAATGTTTATTTTTTTGAGTGATTCAATAAATGAGGGCTGCCTGGTGGTACAGTGGCCTCACAGCAAAAAGGTTGGGATCCCAGGTGGGACAAGGCTTGAAAACACTGGTCTTTCTCTGTGGAGTTCTCTCTGTGTTTGCGTGGGTTTTCTCCTGGTTCTCTGGTTTCCTTCCAACCTCTAACAACATAAATGTAAGGTTGATTGGCCGCTACAAAATTGTCAATAGGGATGAGTGTGTGTGTGGCCTTGCAACAGACTGGTGACCTGTTTGGGTGTATCCTACCTCTTGCCTAAAATCAACAGTGTTAGGGATAAGCAGTTCAGTACATTGCCACCTGCAACAGATAGTTACAAAGGAACAAAAACGAGTTAGTACATCATTGACTGGTAATAACTGTTTTAATTTAATTTAACATACTTTATTAATCCCTGACCGGGAAATTTGTGTGCTGCATTACACCGCAGCAGGCTGCCACCTATGACGGCGCCAATGTGGGAGAAACAGGTGGTTAGGTGTCTTCTCCAAGGACCCTAGACGTGAACTCAGTGGGATGCAAACCCGTAAACTTCCGGTTAACTTCTGGTTCACAGGCGAACGTTCTAATTAATGAGCCACCGTCTCCCCATGTATTATTATTATTATATAACTATTAGCCTGTAATAATAAAACAATAAGAAAATATTGACACCAACACCAAACTGTAAATTATTAACATCATCAAATTATCAACTGTGAACTAAAATTAGTTATATTCAACTAGGTAGAAAAAGTTTCAAAAAAGTCTTCTGGACAGTTTAATTCTTGAACGAGACGTTTCGACTTCCATCCGGAAATCATTTTCAATCTGAAAATGGATGGAAGTCGAAACGTCTCGTCCAAGAATTAAACTGTCCAGAAGACTTTTTTGAAACTTTCTCTACTATGGATCACTCCTGGATGAATGAGGGACTACACGGATATTCAACTAGGCTAATTATTGAAATATTTAGACAGCTTTTTCATGAGTTGTATTACATGTAATACAACTCACCTAAACACATAAAAATGTTCTTATTTCTATCCACTGTGGCATAGTTTTATTAGATACTGTACGTACATAGCTAGTAATTGATCAAAGATTTCCTTGTGGAAAAAAATGTTGTTGTAAATATTCATTTTTAAAAGGAAGACAATTTTTTTCATGTTTTGTATATACTGATTCCAAATCACTGACTTCAAAAATACAGGCAAGGTAGGTAAAGCTAAACAAAATTAGTACTTAGGGGAGCTGATTGAGTCTCTTTGCTCTACATTAGACTGTCTGTAATTAAGCCAATTAGCGCACAGGAACAACAGTGTTATACCTCAGGGAGGGATAATGGTGGAGGTATTTTAAAACACTGCATCAAAATACACCTACACTGAAACACATCGCTGCTTTCTGTGTTATCAAGGGAGATACTCACAGATGGTACAGGTGCATAGACGTAAATGCAAAGCTGTTTGATGGTTTTAACATATCAGCCTAATTAGGAGGTCCTCAGGTGGTTTCACATTGTGGACAATTTATATTGCATTGGGGTGTTTAGGGGGTCACAGCACATTTACGGTATGTGTTCCTGGAAAAACACAACAACTCCATGTTTTTGCCTCCACCTACAGAAACTGGAGGAGGCATTAAGTACTATGGCTTTCTATGCAGCTGTGCATCCATTACACTTTGATGTACCTTTTTTCAGACCACTAAAGGGAATTTCAAAATGAATTAATTAATTTATTAAACTTATCACCAGTAGTCAGTACTAGCTATACCTGAGCTATTAGGTTTTCAGGGTCATGGAACCACAAGTCAAAAGCACAAGAGTTGAAGTAAAAAATTCTCGTGAATGTGACATCTCCGAAAACCACAGAAGGAATTTTAATGAAACTACCCACAGTTACTCAATTTTAGTCTTAATCATTATGAGAATTAAGTTAATAGGTGTAAGATTTTTTTAAAAAAATCTCACTTTGACTTTGTTAGACAGCATTGTAACATAATTAGTAAACTTTATAATTTAGTGCATACAGCTTATCCCTAATGGATAAGCCGGAGATTATCACAGCTAACTTCAGGCAAGAGCCAGGGTTACACCCTGAGCAGGTCACCAGTCTGGTGTGGGGCCACTAACACACAACCATCCACACGCACGCTCATTCTTAGGAGCAATTTCTCAGTGGTCAATTAACCTGACATGCAAGGTTTTGGAGAGTGGGAGGAAACCCACACATACACTGGAAGAACATGCAAACTCCACAAGAAAAAGCAGTGTTTCAAGCCCAAGAGAATTCTGATATAGTTTAATCTCAATCAATTCAATTCAATTATAACTTTATTTGTCTATTAGGAACTTCACTTACAGCCAGAGCGCCGGGACAACATAGCATACACAGCATACAAAACCACATTCATTAAAGACATCATAAAACAATAAAATATAAATAAGTAAAAATAGAATAAAACAATAAAACCAATAAATAAGAACATTTACTTATCATTTTTCCAGTACATGCCCATCCGTCACAAGGCCCCTCAGCCATTTAGCAGTCGGATTGAGGTGGGTATGAAGGAGGATGTGGCTCTCTTGGTTTTGAATGCGAGGGATCTGAACCTACGACCGGATGGTAACAGGGTGTAGTGTGAGTGCAGAATGTGTGAACTGTCTGTGGAGATCTGAGTGCCTTTCCTCAGGACTTGGTTATTGTAGATGGAAGTGAGTGATTCTTGTTGATGTCCAATTATTTTACTGCTGATCTTAATTATCTTATTGAGAGTGTTGCGATGTGAGATACTGAGTGAACCAAACCAGGCTGTGATATTGAATGTGAGGATGGACTGGATAAAGCATTTGTAGAAGACTGCAAGAATGGATGGATGAACCTGAAGTTTGCGAAGTTTACGGAGGAAAAAGAAGCGTTGTTGACATTTTGAAAAAATATTTTCTGTGTTCAGTTGAAAAGTGAGTAATCTACGAGAAGTAGCATCTCAAGATGTTGTAGCATCCATAGGCAAGAATGGACAAGGACAGCCCACTGTGTCTGTAGTCATAAGTGTAAAGGGGGCTGAGAAAAAATCTCCCCCATCATCCCATCAGTAAAAACTTGAAGCATTCATCCAAGACAAAATGGATAAACACAACATGAATCATAAAATCATTAAATTCTCAGCAGGCATTGGAATGTGGAACTAAACGAAGTTTTTATCCGACAACAAAAAATCTTCATCTTATTTTGTCTTTTGGTTGAAAATGTCTGTGAATTGTAGTTTTAGTTTCCCGGAGCACTTTTTGATGATGTTCCCCAAATGTGTGATAAAAAAAAAAAGTTTTGGTTTCTAAAATCTTTCTCTCTGATCGGGAAAATGTGAACACAGCAAAAAACCTCTGTGTTAAAAGCAATATTCTCACTTTGGCCTGGTGTCTATGACAAGAAGTCATGTATTTATCCCAAAGTCTTTTCCTATTTCCCTGGCTTTAGGGAACATTTAAGGAACATGGAGCATTTGGCAACAATCGTTTCCATGGGTTTCAATCGGGATTAGGCAACCAAAGCTCTCAACGCAACGACTAATATCCTGGACTGTGCAGTAGACTGGATCTTCTCTCACCTCGATGACCTGCAGTCTATGGACGTATTTGAAAGAGGTCGCTCTGCTGCGGAGAGCGAGGGAGGCAGGGACCCGCCACCTGGATCTCGTGTCAGAGACGGACCAGGAAAGTACGAGTTGTTTGCTTTCATCAGTCACATGGATACAAGCACCATGTGTGACCACTACAGCCATGTAGTGCTGGTTCTTCTGTCACATTGAGAAGAACCGGGTCATCTTCAACTATCAAAAGGGTTGTGCTTTAGAGAAACCTTCAAAGGACCTGGGCTAACTTTACTTCAACCGCAGAATGACTGAATGAGACCGAGAAAATTTCACTTAACGAGATAAAATGTGTGAACGTTAATAAACCATCTCTTACAGATGTCATGGCTTTAAAGGATTTTTCATTTTAACTTTAAAGATAAAACTTTAACAAATGTAAATTTGGCAATCAGTTTGTTCTGAAAAAAAATCTCTGTGTGTTGTATTTCTTGGAGGGGATATGCTTTGTAACCACTACTTTTTCTAAAAAAATAATAGATGAAAAGTCACAACTGAAACAATTTTTTTTTTTAATTACCCTCATTAACCAGTTCGCCATCTGTGGAAACAAGCAAAAAAAAAAAAAGGCTGAAAAAATGACTGAATCCTTTCAAAGAAATTGTTTCAAATTATTTGTTTGAGACACTAATTCTTTCTAACATAACTGCCTAATGTGTCACAAAGAAACAAAGCACTGGAAAGACAGCAATCAACTAAATTGTGTTTATGTGTGGTGGTAAAACTGTTTAACAGAATTTGATAGTGTTTCTCTAATTAAGATTAAAATCAGGAAGCATGCAGTGCATTCTGAGCCAACAGCTCCAGGCTACGTATAAACCAGTGATCTTCACTGGATGGTACATGTTTTTGAAGCAGAGAAACGATGATAAATACCTTTTCAGATCATTGCCTCGAGGACAAAAAGGGAAATAAAATTTCCAATCAATCTGGAAACTGACATCTGGTGGATTTAAAATAAACATGCTGATTTTTTTTTATAGAGCATGGAACTTTGTGTTTCAAATGAATATCCGAATCAGTTTGTATTTTTATGTGTTTCTGTTTAATCCATTAGATAAAATGAGTTGTTCAGACCTGGAATCTTTTCAAAAGAGCTGGAAAGATTCAAGTGAGCAATGCAATTTGAATATCTATTTAACAACCGCAACATGATGAGTCTTACAATGAAGCTGGTCACAAACTTTTCGATTCAACTCAATGATTTTAATTCGTAACAACTCACATTAAAACATAAAGTAGCTTTCACCATCCAACCTTTGAGAGATGTGGAAAAAAAACCTGCTGAACATTCTTTTTAGTCATGAATAAACAAACTTTTTAAAAGGTAAAATGAATAAAAATAGTACTAAAAATCTTTTTTTTTTCAACATTTAACAAAATGCAACCTGCAAGCACTCGGAACATTTTCTGTGCAGTTGCATGAGAATTGCTTCACTGGCCTCAAATAATCATCTTTGTTGTAAAGCTTTACCAAAATGTTCAAGTTTGAGTGAAAACCATCCACATTTATGTTTGTGTGAGGATAAAACAAAGTAGAAAAATCCAAAATGACCAATGTGCACAGCACAGTTGGAAAACTAAAAAAAGGCAGATTAAACTCAGGGACGAGTGACTAAGTTTCACAGAGCTGTGGGTGGAAAATCTGCAACTCAATGGTTTTACTTTGGGGTCCTGGCAGGAAGGAAAGGAAAAGTTGAACGAGATGTAATGAGATTTATTTGACTATTTTATTCCAATCATCCTTTCTGGGCTGCATCGGATCATCTTATGTCTTATTAGATTTTATAAGAGTTTGTCCCACTAGTCATCTCAAAATAATTTGGGAGTTGAAAGGAAGTAAAAAACTGCCATTGGTCTCTACCAATGGTCACCAAAATACTGGTGATCGACTCAAAAAGTTGAGATATATTTATCGATGTTCATGCATTGAAGCTGAAATGGTGTGCAGATGTAAAAGGTGCAGGTGAGTGTTCAACTGTGTTAAGCTCCATTGAAGTCAGAGTTACGGGGAAAAGGTCATGGCTGACAGAAGCTTTTAAACTGCCTCAATTGAAAGATTTGCTCCCTCTTTTAATCCCATCCACTTGAGCAGTTGTCCTCTAGGAACTGCCACCCTGGGGAAAAGATAGATTTCAGAGGTCAATGTGGTGAGAAAAAGGTGAAAGTAAGCAATCCAACAAACCTCTTTCAGAATGCCACAGATCGGTGTGCCTTCAAAACCACCAATGAAGACTGAGCCACTTCCTCGTGTGTTAGCTTGTGTGCTGTACCAAGCTGCTTAAGTGTCCAACCAGTTATTTGTCAGTAGTTGCTTTCTTAATTTGAAGCTGTGGTATACATACTGTAACTGAAAAAGTCCTCAAAGAGCGCAGATTTCCACGAAGGTCTCCAGAAAAATGACGTACTTTTATCCTGCCAGCTTATAAGGGGGATTCACAACCAGTCAGAGAGCACACTCACCTAATCAGCCCATTGTGAATATTTTCAGTCGGAAAACCCATGTATGCACAAAGAAAAAAAAAACTCTCATTTTTATTTTCTTTAATGTATGTAGCATAAAAGTAGAAAAGCTAAAGTCAGCAAAAAAAAAATACTAAAACTGGCCGAAAAA
This sequence comes from Neostethus bicornis, assembly GCA_902685375.1. Lineage (NCBI taxonomy): Eukaryota > Metazoa > Chordata > Actinopteri > Atheriniformes > Phallostethidae > Neostethus > Neostethus bicornis. Next base: position 1,774,235 of record CACRXE010000076.1, on the reverse strand, counting down.
GATGAAATCTATAAAGTTATAAAAGGTGAAGTTAGCAAAAAAGAAAACTTTTAAAAAAGCTAAACAGAACATTTAAAACACTCCTGGACCCATACAGTGCTCCAGTTCACCCCAAAATGCGTGGTTTTCTGCAGGTACTCTAGTTTCCTCCCACCCTCCAAAAACATGCATGTTAGGTTTATTGGCCGCTATGAAAATTGCCTCTAAGAAAGAGTATTTGTGCAGATAGTTGTGTGTGTGTGTGGCCCCGCGACAGACTGGCGATCAGTTCGGGATGTATCCTGCCTCCTGTCTTTATTCAGCTGGGATAGGCTCTGTAACCCCCCACCCCATTGAGAATAAGCAGTTCAGAAGACGAAATGAAACAATCTAACCCTTGGCAAAACTAAAGCTAATAAAATCCAGAAACCCAAAGCAAAGGCAAGTAACAGTGGGCTCTTGTGGAGCCTGGCTTCAATTGATTTATCAATGTTTTTATGAATATATAACTGTTCACCAATACACTCATATGCCAATTCCAAAAGGTACTTTATACAAAGTACTTTAAGGTACTTTTTGATGGAAACATTATCAACTGGATCGGATTAAGTGCTTTGGCTTTTGAAAGTCCCAGGCCTTTCTAACACAAAAACTCATTTCAGACTTTGTGAAGTGAGGCTAACTGTTCAGACCGGGTCAACAGTGGGTGGTCGTAACAAGTGAGAGTTAAAAGCTGAAAAGAGGGAATGGAATGAGTAGCAGACTGAATGGAAGAGAGTAAAATTGAAAGTCAGTGGCATTGGTTGATGGCACAGAAATACAAAAAAAGGCATTAAGACATGAGAATAATGACAGTAGTGGACAGAAAAAGAGCAGGGCTTGGGGTCAGCTGGAGATGTTAACTAAAGGAAAGGAAATGACAGAGAAAACACAGCTGTTGTTATTTAATGACAGGTTTTCTGCAGCAGGTTGCATCAGTCAGACATCTGAGCAGTGAGAATGTGTGGAAGTATGTCCATGTGGGAGAGTGAAACTGTTCTTTGAAATAATAGCAACATTCTAGCAAGCAGGGAGCAAAGCTTAATTGTCCCCTTTCAGTCATCTCTTCCTTTCTTGCCTCCCTTCCTTTATATTTTCTTTGACATTTCTTTTGTAAGTAGACTCCCTTCTGTGGACTTTTCTTCTATCCTACAGTAAAAATCAAGCTCCTATCTTTTTTTTTTGTTGTTGTTGCACAATATATGAATACCGTTCCGCAGACGTAAAAGAAGAATATTTAAAGAAAAAAGATTGTGATGTAAAACTTTCATAAAACCTTATTGACTTGAATAGAGGAAGAAGCTTTAGAAGGACAATTGATTCACATTGAAGAAAGCAAGTGTGTTAGTCGAAGATGTTTTTACACTTGATGTGAGTTTTTAGAGTTTTACATCAGTTTTATTGATGTACAAATCTTGGTGCTGAAGAGTTCCTGTTCTGATGGTCCGCATTGTGTTCCTGTTTAAATGAATCCTTCTCTAATGTACTAGGTAAATCAAACCAATTCAAAATACCAATTCCAGGATGTAGTGTCTCTGTTGTCATTCCTCTCTCATAGCCATTGCTCCCTCGAGTAACTCAACAAAACCAAACAGACTTCTCACCACAAGCCAGCTGGCCCTAAAGGGAGCTCTGAAAAGGCAAAAAGTCAAAAGATTCCTGCCCAATTTTTCCCAGAAACACACTTTAGAGCTCTTTGTTCAAGCATTTTGTGAGAGTACAGTATGTCTCCAGGTAAGATGATAGATGCAAAACTTGCTAACTTTACAAAAACCTCCTTATTTGCTGTAAACAAACCCCCTTCAGACTGTTGGTCCTAGTTGTAATTTTCTGAACCGACATTTTACTTAAATCTCTCAGCCTAATATGTGAATTTTGCTCTGTTTTCATATGCACATTATAATCTTATTTCGTGCTGTCTATTGACACCAAATTGATTTTTGAAATTTTGCTCTTTTTGCAAAGATATTTGAAAAATTGCATAGACGACAGTATGCGGCAAAACAAGGCAAAGACTAGGTAGGGACCAATTTTAAAATGTATTGCAATTAATTTCATTCTAATTAAAAGTTTTTAAAAGTATTGCAATTATTTGAATAAAAAATTAAGAAAGTATTGCATTAATTTCATCCCAATTTGTAAGCACGATTTTAAATAAAGTATTGTGCCATTTGCAAATGGTGTTAATTTCTGAAATGAGTACAACAGCTACATCATTTGCATATGCCATGCAAACAACAACAACAACAACAGCACATTGCAATAATGGGAAACCAACTTTTTTTATTTTGTGAGCTCCCTTTCTTTTCTTGTGCCGAGTAAAAGAAATCCAGTCTTATAAATCCATGTTCTGCTTTATCCCCTTGACCTCTCACATTCAGTCTGCCACTTCAGCCTAGTTTGCCAACCGAGGGAAACCAAAGTCATTCATATTTCACAGAGGCCTTCTATAATGGATAGAGCTTAGAAACCCCCATATAGCGTGTTAAACTTACTCAGGCATGTACAGGAAAGATGTGCTGAATGAGCCGTGTGGTGAGTGGCTGGCTCCCTTACAACTGCAATGCGTTTGGATCTGATTCAAGAGACTCAAGACATTCAAAGGGAATATTTACATACCATTTCCATTTATATGCAGTAGTACAAAACTAGTACTGCGGTAAAAGGAAGAGTGAAAAAGCAAAACAGAAAATGGGTTTGAGACTGTGATTTAATGATAATGGTTGAACAGCAACATAATAATGTACATATTTTAATCTAAGAGTTTTCTGTTCTTGCTTTGAAAAAAAGATACTAATTAAAATTCCAGGTTGTTCTTTAATGATACTTTCAACACACCAAACCTGGATGTATTTAATGGCTCATTTACGTCCAACTGTTCTTCTGAGCATTTTCAACTTTATGCCATTCAAGCTGAAGGTGTGGTATATTTTTATGCATGGGCAGAACATATTTTCTCATTACCAGGGAAATACAAGGATAGCAAGGACTTTCATTTTACAGCTGTTTCCCCAGTGAATGTCTAAATATGTATGAAAATGGCAAATTAGTCACAACATGGAAATATTCGCAAAGCATTAAGTGATCTGTAGTGAGAGGATGGAAGAGGTGGAGGAAAAGCTGGAGAGGTGGAGGTTTGCATCTAGAAAGAAGAGGAATGAAGATTAGTCAGAGTAAAACAGAGTACATGTCCATCAGGATGAAGAACATTTATTGACTTCTTTAGATATTTAGCTGTAGATTAGAATAAGCTAATATTTAAACAATAATCTTTGACACATTGTTTGCTCGTCCCGGGGGAGGGATCTCTCTTTCACGTGGATCCCCATGAGGTTTCTTATTTTTTCCCCACTGATGGGTTTTTTTAGGAGTTTTTCCTCACCGAGAAGGAGAGTCTAAGTGCATTAATGTGCTAGTCTTGTTTAGTTAGCATTTGTTAGTTATTTTTCTTGTTGTGTATTTGTGTTAATACATTCCTCTTTTTCTTGTGAAGCCCATTGAGACGGACATTCTGTGATTTTGGGCTATACAAATAAAATTGAATTGAATTGAATTGAATGTGTGCAAATGAGAGGGATCCAAAAGGAAAAGTGAGGTTACAGGGAGAAGAGATTAAGAAGGTGGAAGATTTTAAATACTTAGGATCAACAGTCCAGAGCAATGGAGAGTGTAGAAAAGAGGTGAAGAAACGTGTGCAGGCAGGCTGGGACGGGTGGAAAAAAGTATCAGGTGTGATGTGTGATTCAGCTAAAATGAAAGGGAAAGTGTACAAAATTGCGGTGAGACTGGCCATGCTGTTTGGTCTAGAAACAGTAGCACTGAGAAAAAGACGGGAAACAGAGATGGAGGTAGCAGAGATGAAGATGCTGAGGATCTCTCTGGGAGTGATTGGAAATGAATATATCAGAGGAACAGCACATGTTAGAGGCGACCCCTGAAGGGAAATGCTGAAAGAAGAAGAAGATTAAGTTATTGATTTTTTTATATTGAGAAACAAATTATTAAACATAAAACATTTAAATGTAAAATTGCCATGTTTTCCATATTGAAATCACCTAAATGTAAGTCACATTCACTCTAATTTGAAACTACAATGTTCAGATTTGCGTTGGCTGTTTCTCATACTACTCTTTGAAGACAACACATGATGCCATCATCGCAGGTGACTCCATTGTGACATAAAAAGATTTTATCTTATGCTGATAGGTGAATAATGCTGGTTGGGTAGAGTAGAACACTGAGACGTGATGTTTGAGCTCTTTCAGATGAAACTAGGCAGCGTGGGAGTTCTTATCGTACTGAGAGGTTGTTGCTATGTTCAGGAGGTTCTGCATGAGCCAAACAAAAAGAAAGGTGCAATGAGAAGTCTCTATTTTAATCAAATGGTTATCTGAGAAGATAAACATAAACAGTCTATTTTTATTGAATAATTTTGTCATTATCTCTGTTCACAGCATGACCGAGCATGTTGTGATCTGTTAATCTCCTCGTTCTCCTCCGGGCTTCATCACCCACATCGCAACATAGAGAAAATAAATAATAAAAAATGTCATCACGTTAATGAAATGCCGTGGCTTAGACCGTAAGTAACCTGCAAACACAAAAGCAAAAAGACAAAAACAAGCAAAACTCAGACTAAAGCTGCATAAAGAAAACATGAGGAAAGAAATCACAGTGATATTTATATTTTACTGTCACCAAAGAAAAGGAGCTGCACGGTGATGCAGTCGTTAGCACAGAGGCTTCACAGCAAGAAGGTCAGGGTTCGAGTCCCAGAGTAGCTGCGAGGTGTGAAACACTGGTCTTTCTGTGTGGAGTTTGCATGTTCTCCCCTTGTATGCATGCACTTTCTGCAGGTGTTCCGGTTTCGTCCCTCCCTCCAGAAACATGCATGATAGGTTGATTGGCCACTATGACATTGCCCCCAGGAATGAATGTGTGTGTGGATGTTTGTGAATATGTGGCCCCACAACAGACTGGTGACATGTTTAGGGTTTACCCTGCCTCTTGCCTGAAATCAAGTGAGATAGGCTCTGGCACCTGCCGCAACTGCATTAGGGATAAGTGTTTCAGAAGAACAAAGCAAAAGAAAGGAAAAAAGGAGAAGGCTGAGTACAGGAAAGCAACTTAAAGATGAAGTGATTATCTTTGTGTAAAGTAACAGCAGAGGATTGTTAATGCCACAAACTCTTGCCTCACGAACTGCTGGGTTGAAAATAGAGAAATATTTCCAACTATAGGTACAGTATATGAAGTATATTTTCTTTTTTGCTATTTAATCAAAAGTTTAACTTATAGCCAAATTAGATTTCTTTTCCAATACTACTAAATTACAGAGTGGTGACATTTTTTACATTTAAGGGACTTTGAGTTTGGAACTTCTTCTTCTTTCTTTTATCTGAAGATGAACTGAGTTCATCTGGATATCTTTTGTGTTTTTATTTTTTTATCTGAGCTAACTGCCATCTGAGTATCACCAAAGCCAACAGTATTAATAAATGTCACAACTTGCCATTCAGAATGCTTCATGGTTTTTCCTGTTGACTCAATATTGATCTGGAATCATGAAAAGATAGGTGGCTCTGGTGATTTGAAAATAAAAAGTAGGTAATTTTTCAATCTGAAAATGATTCAGATTGAAAATGATTTCCGGATGGAAGTCGAAACATCTTGGTCAAGAATTAAACTGTCCAGAAGACTTTTTTGAAACTTTTTCTACTATGGATCACTCCTGGATGAATGAGGAACTACTCGGACTTGTCTCTAAGATACCCACAAACCTTACACACAAACCTTGGTCTCATACCAAAGATGTACCGGGAAATAATGATAATTAAACTAGAAAAGCATTCTTAGAACACATACCTCCACTTAAGTTTGCAGAAAAAGTTCACACCTTTCCTGGCCATCCAGTGGGTGCTGATTAACAACCTGAACAAGCCGCTAGTCTGTATGAGGGCCACATGAAACATTAACTAAAGAGCTAAAGTTAGCCCAAAAGCTAAAGCATTCTAGGCATTCTAAGCAAAAATTATATAAAAAGCTAAAGTTAGATAAAGTTGACTAAAATCCAAAATTACCCTGCAAGGTAAAAAAAATAAATAAATAAAGCAAGCTTAAGCTGAAGAGCTATTAAAAAAAAAAAAAAAAAACTAAAAAGTTGACAAAATCTAAAAAGATGAAAAGCTAAATTTAGCTAAAGAGCTAAAATATTAAAGTTTATTACACTTAGTGTTTTGTTAAATTTTGGAACTTTTTAAATGTATCACTTTGTCGTGCTTTAAAAATAATGACAAATGGGACAGAACATTCTGTTTTTTGATACAGAAAATGAATATAAATGCATTTTTCCCATTCAGTGGCAGCTGAATAATGATGAAGGAATAATTGCCAGCAAAGCTTTTACACAAGCTTATCAGCAGGTGTGCAAACAAATCCATAAACAGCTAAGATTTTGATCAAATTATAACGTGGCATGTTGCAAATCTCATTTTGAATCGGCACCAAGAAGATATTTACTTTTTGATTTTATGAGATGATTGCGCCAAAAAAAAAAAAAAAAATAGAGAAGAGCTGCCATTTTAAACAATTTCAATAGCCTACAGTGTCTGATTGAGGACAATAAATTTTCCTTTGAGTCTGAGCTTGTTATATAGAAGGTTGGTTTGGAAAGTGGCCAGTTTCAATATAAACATGGCATGTTCTTAGAAAGCATTTCTAATAGATGTATGTCCTTTCCACTGATTATAGGTGAAGTAGAAGAAGATAACGGTCTGAGCAAGGCATGTGTAGTATGTGTATAGGACCTGTTGGAAAATGCTATTAGAGATGTTCTTAAACAAAATCACAGAAGATCAGAGCCTTCCGGTCAATGGGTGTGTAGTTTCATACAGACTTATGGACAAACTGGTTCTAGTTGGAATGGGCTCCAGCTCTCCGAGCTCCACTCGTCTTGATGAGTCCCTATCTCTATTTGAAGTCCGAATGAACATTTCAGTGCAGTATTAAATATTTCTGCTACATTGCCAATGTAGATACATCTCATGGTGCCACTGTTTATTTAAAAAAAAATAATGCAAAGGTATATTTTGTGCATCTTTTTTTCAGGCTCCCTGCAGTTATGAACCATCTTCATTATTTATTATGGTTCAGCAGGTGAATCTTGAATGCATTATGTTTTAGTCCCATTCCTCTCCTGGGAGGAATCTGGCTCTTTAGCTGAAACCTCCTGTCTGTTGAGTATGCTAATTATGCTGGAGAGCTGTTTGCTGGGTGTGTTTGCCATTTGGTGCTGAGCAGGTATTGCTGAGTAAATGAAGAGCTCTTCTGCTGCAAACATCTGCCGCAACGAGGGCAAAGCTGTGACAGCAAATTAACCCTGGTATGCAATGAACTAAAGACTCGTCGAAAATGTGAAACACAAAGGAAGTAAACATTTTAATTCATTGCAGTGTATAAAACACAACTTCCATATGTTGCTTTGGCTATATGCTAAAGGCGGTAAGAAAGATTGTTGAGTGTTGACTGCCCAGCTACTTGTTGTGAATATTGAACAAACTTTAACATTTTAAGGCTTCTTCTAGGTTTATGTATCCGATCAATAGAAACAAATACTTATTGCAGAAACCTGAAAATTAAGGTGATTATCAGCATGGGATCCATGGTTTTTGCTTAAGATTAAAAGATAATGGGCTGAGGATGTAACATCCCCACATAGTCCACAGTTCGTCAATACATGAACATACAGTATATATATACAGTACACATGCATAAAAAAAATTCAACATGCCGATTTATAATCACAAGTCTAACCAGTAAAGCAAATTTAAGGAATGTTGCAAAAAATGACTTTTAAGAACTTGCTTGTTAAAATTGCTTTTTGAAAAAACCAAATGAAGAAAATTAACATTAAAAGTCTAAAATAAAAACAGTGAGAAATAATCCATCCTCTCATTCATTCTCTAAATCGCTTGATCAAAATCTGGACCAGTGGGTTGTCGGACTTATTCCCTTTGGCGCCGTGTGGGAATTTTGTTCAACTTCAAAGTTAACTTTACAGAGGGTGCAGAAAAAGTGCAAGGGGGAGGGTCTGGTTAGCTTCAAGGTTCTTATTTCTTTTTTTCAGTCGTTGGTTAGGGGTTGTTTAGGGGATATCACCTTCTATCAAGAAGCTGATGCTAGTACATGACAAAGTACAGAAGTGTAATCCATTCAATCATTTATTGTTAAACTACTTAATTTAATTCTAGCTACTATCCTAAGTTATGGCAGATATATCTCTTGCAGGCACCAGGCACACTATTCCCACCTGGGGTCAAACTATAGGTCCGGTTCTGCCCTGGCGAGAATTTAGAGTTGCAACTTAACATTTTAGGTGGGTGGAGTCTCGCATAGCTCTCAGAGAGATGATGATAATGATTACTGTTCAATAATGTAACTGTTCCATACGTCGTCTTCCACTAATCTGATTCTATTATCAGCGGGAACAGGCTCGACAAGGAAGACCAGATTGCCCTTGCATTGGCCATATCCTGTCACTTGGTATTTTTCCTTAAGTAAAAATTTTAATTTGAACAAAGAAACAACCATTTATACTTAGCAGACTCAAGTAAATTCTCAATGCCTTGCAGAATTCCTCTTTTCTAGACATATTGAATCCTGTTGTCTTTGCTATGAATTGGCCTCATACGCTGATGGATGCAACGGCCCTGCAACAAAACCATATGTCTCCTGCCTACATTATTTATGACGGGGGATAGATCGCATTATTAAAAAGATGCCACAAGCAGAGAATGTGGCCGCCTTCCAAAAGTGTGTGTGTGTTTGACGTACCGCCGGTGGCTTGTTAAGGATTCATGGAAGAAAGGGACCAAAGCTGAGACACTGTTTGCTATTCGATTTGACCTTCAGATTTTACCAAATCCCATTTGTTATGGGGCTAAACACTGATGGAGATGTATTCCAACCAAGTACCCCCTCTTGAGATGGATACAGTATACATGCACACATATAAACACACCAATCCAATCCACTTAGAGAGAAAGGTTCTTATATAAAATCCTAAATTATTCATATTTTCGCATTCAATCCTCACTGTAACTTATGGAATTAAACACACTAGATGTGTGTGTGTGAGTGTGTGTGTGTTTATTTACGTGCATTTATGGGGGTGTTTGTTGGATAACGGTTCTTATTTTCAGATTCTAGGCATGAAATGTAGTTTGTACCACATCCATTTAATGCCAGGATTGTGAAAAGTATTTACAGAGACACCAGGAGGCCTTGTGGGTGGATAGTGAAGAAAAAACATGGCTTTTTCAAAATGTAAATAACTAAATAATTTCTTTTGGAGTTCAAGTTCAATGTGAAAATTTTAGTGTGTTGTAACAAAATTAAGCTTGCTCATTTTTTATCAAAAACTTGAAGCTCTCAATTGAAGATTAAGTATGTGTAAATAATTAAGTGATCTAGTCTTTTTTTTCTTCTCTGTCGATTTGGTTTAGACTATAAGTTGTCATTGCCTACAACAAGATGTCTTTTTATCTCCTCTCTGGATTACTTCATTCAAAATAGCACTCCAACTGTCTGGTTTTAGCAACTAATAAGTGTTTCTATCGATGAGAACAAAGACGGAACAAAACGGCTCTCAACTCTTGAACACTTTCAAAATAGTTCCTGAGTTGTTAATGCTAAAAGAGCTTCCAAACTGCCTTGAAATGCAGGTTGAGAGTTAGTTTTTTTTGTGAACTTGGAGGTTTTGGCATTACAGATACAGATTTAAAATAATCATCATGAGAGGAAAATGCTTGTAAACTTGAGACATGACTATTTACAGCTGTATGACATCTACAGGTGTACAGTTAACCAGTCGGTGGTGTATGGCTACAAGTTTGTACAAAGTAAAACCATACTAGGTATTGCGACCTTGCTCCACAGCAGTGAGCAGAACCTGTATTTGTACAAATATATCATAATTACCGGTACTTATTTATTTGAGTAGATTTAAGGTGCATGACCCATTACCCCATGTATAAGAGCAGCATTGCCCAGTGAATGAGAAGGCTGCATCTAAATACTATGCGCCGTCTTCTACGTCGATGTCAACGTTTGCTAAACATGCACCTTGAGATCAAACTACCTCCTTTTCATCTGTGGGTGAGTGTCTCTCTAACCCAAAGAACAGATAACCTCATACTCTCTATGTTTAGTGCTAATCCCTGAAGGACAGTATTTAATAAAAGTCTCTTTTTCAGACATCAGCAAGTACTGTATCACCTAATACTAAAAGCAGGCCACAAGGTGTATTTTTTTTCCATTTCGTGCTTGTAATTTCAGTAATTTTCTGGTCAAGTTGATTTAAACAAACTTAGGTGTATGGCTACTTTAGATATGATTTACACAACTAAGGTTGTGGGTAGACCTACACAGATTGGTATGCTTGGACTCATACCTGTGCACAGAAATTGCTTTATCTCTTTTTTGTCCCCAGGATATTTTCTCAAATTGAGTGTGCACTAAAGTTTCAGAATAAAATTTATGGAAGTTGTTTGGCCTTTGACTCTTCATGCCAAGAACACTGTTATAATCCAGTAACTAGTAGCGAATTTGGGACCTTTTTTTGTATTTTATATTGTTTCAATTTATTTTTATCCAGTGTGCTACAATTTATAACCTGTTTTCTTAGAGGTTAAATTAGCAATTCAAATGAACTCGTAAGTAACTGCAATGCTGTAGTGCTAGCTTTTTATTCCTACTTGCGACTGTTTTGTTCTTAAGTTGTTTTAATCTTTGTAACATGCTAAGCAATTCAAGAAGCTTTCCAAAAAAGCAGTCATTAATAAAATTTGATGCTGACCCACTTGTTCAGAAACTCAATCACGTTCCACTGGTGGCAGCCTACTGCGGTGTAATGCAGCACACAAATGTTCCCGTTGAGGGATGAACAAAGTAGACTTCTTTGTTTCTTTCCTTTTTTCTTTCTTTATTTCATTTATGCTGTACCATCTTTTTAAAAGCTTGAAAAGTTGTTTTGTTGTCAAGTCATGTGCCTACAGGGATGTGGCGAGATCTGTCTCAAAATGGAAAGTTATGTGTGTTTCTGACTACACATAACCTGTGAATGTGTGTGGGGTATGTCTGTCGTGTCTCAATTAGGTGAGGTAATGGTCTGAAAATGATGTTGTTTTTTTAGCCATCTGGCTCTGACTGCTCACTCTTTTTGGTTGCAACTAAAATACAGTGTGTGTGTGTTCTTCTGGTTGAAAACAAATATTTGTTTTGAGAGACGTATTCTTACTCCAGTCTTCCGCATGCGGAGTGCATATGAGAAAATTTATGATGAACGTTCCAACTTTTTTTCCAACATTCTTTATACTATAAGAAAGTCCAGAATACCAACTTTCATTTTAAAAAAAGTTAATCCTTTTAGATCAGACACACATTCCACTCATTTTTTTTTTAAGTTATGAGCTACTAATTGAACTGTGAAGTCCAAAAGACCTAATGACAATTTTTAAAAAAAGTAAAAACATAGCATTATGATACAGTATGTCATTTCAGTTGCAAATTTTAATTGTTTAAGTTTTATTTGAAACAATTATTCTTTAAAAGGATGTTTTATTGAATATTTAGGGTTTTTTTAGCACTATTTGAAGATTTTAGCAAACTAGATCTTATATGTCATTTTGATATATTTTGCTCCAAATAATGAGCCTGCAGCTTTCAAAGTATTTTGCTCAGGCGGCAGAAGAAACTTATCCTCATATCCTCATCAAGCTAATAGATCAGCTTTTTAGTTTTTATATGTCTGCAAATTAGAGTTTATATAGAAAAAAATACATAACTTTCAAATATTACTTCATGATAGTTTCCGCCAACAAGACAGAAAACATTCAGGCGGAATCAGTAAGATCTACTGAGCTGTGTAAGGGCACATACTTGGAACAAGTATTTTTCTTCCTTTGCTGGATCAACTTGAACATCTTGAATTCTCCACTTTCTGAACAAAGCTCTCACAAATGAGTTTTACAGAAGTACCACTCTTCTGTTTCATTACTTTCTATTTATTTCCCAGCAGAGAACTAAAAGCCTTTAGTGATGATTGGAGGGATTGTGTCAGCCTTTGATTCCAACAGAATGAAGTCTGGTTGGAACATATATTATGGTGAGCCAGCCATGATTAAAAAGTGATCGTCTAAGATCAGAATACAAGAAGAAAGTTGCTGTCTTGATTACATTTGGTACACTCCTTGGGGCAATTTTTCAGCAGCCAATTGACCAAACATGCATGGTTTTGGCAGGAGACTGTTGACCTGTTTGAGGCAGCTTGCCTGGAATCGGCCAGAAATAGGCTCCGGCACCATCCCTGTTAGGAATAAGTGGTTCAGAAGATGAACCGTTTGGTACAATATTCTCTGGTTTACTTTCCACCGTTTGATTGTTTTCTGTTGATAAACATGTTGGACATTTAAGCGTACGTCCATGATGTGTAAATGTCTGTTAATGACACAATTATTTAATACTATGGCTTCACACAAAAACACTTCATTCCATATGTACTCAACCAGAAAAAACAAATACACAAGATCAATTTATTTTTGTGATTCTATGAATTGATATTCATCTCCTCTTACACCTGAATAAACTTGCTCAGAGTTTAGAAACTTTTTGCATGAGAGACAGTGGCTCTAATTTAAAACCACAATCGAATTTGGTTGCTAGACATGAGAACCATTGGCAGCAAAGCAAAGACAAATCTTTTACCGTTCTTTACAAGCATTGTCAAAAGAGGAATAGATTTTAGTTATTGCACTTTTTTAATAATCTCTGACCTTTTTCATGTAAAAGTCAAACCAGGAGAACTTACTATTTTTGTGCTTTTGTCACTTCAACATGGAGCTAATGAATGAGAAAAATAGAGAGGGTTTTTGTGGCGGGCAAAAAAGATGGTTGTCCTTCTTTCAACCTTGCCTGTTGTAGGTTCACAGTGAGTTGTGTGGTGAATATTGGGTAACTTCTTGTCAAGTTTCCAATGTTCTTTAAATAGTTAGCCAACAATCTAGTGAGGATAGTGGTGCAGCAAAAGTGTGCTGAGTTTAAAGGATACCCAAGATTCAAAGGATCCAAACCACTTCCTGCGAAGTTCTTTTAGAAGAACAGGACTCATTTGAAATCTGTTCTTCTAAAAGCACTTCATGGGATCAGACTTCCAACCTTGTTGACTGCTTGAAGATTGAATTTGATTTGGCTCAAACTTGACCCTCTCTTACCCTGTAGCAACATGATATGACCATTTACACATTTTTTTTGTAGATTGCAAACAAATCTGCTTGGACAGAACCAGATTACTTATCAACAATATGTGAACTCATAAATATTGTGAAAATGTATCCATCTAGCCAGAGTACAGTTTTTCGGAAATAGCCCAAAAGAAATACACAAATTTTCATTTAAACTTAGACATAACATCTAACTTCATTCTTTTTTTTTCTTCCTTTGTTTCCACCATATGTTATCCCATCAGTTCTCGACATGGTACAAGTAATTAATTATCACAATTTTTCCTTCAAAGGACTCGTTTAACATACAAAGAAAACAAATGTATTTCACTTGTATTGTTGAGACATCTTGGTGCAAACTCTAATGAAAGATTAACCTTTGTCCAGTGGTGGAACGTAGTGAAGTAAATGTACTTCGTTACTGTACTTAAGTAAAAAAAATGTGTATCTGTACTTTACTTAAGTAAAATTTAAGACCGGTACTTTTACTTTTACTTCACTACATTTTTGAGCAAATATCTGTACTTTTACTCCGCTATTTTTTAAAAGTGTGTTTTGCATTTTTCGTTACATTTTCGTTTAGGAATTTGAAATATATACAGTTTTTTTAGCGCATCTTGAAGCCGCATCGCCAAAATCAAAAGGAGCAGTTGATCAGGAGAAGAAGTCATGAATCAAGGACCAATCAGAATCAAGAGTAAACATTTTCCGCATTCATTCAGCGCCAAAACACTAACATCAAATAAAAGAGTCAGAAAATCGTTGTTTGTTGTGCTTATTTCTAAATAAAAAGTTGAGCCGTCGTTACACAGAGCAGGGGCGGATCTAGAATTTTCTAAAGGAGGGGGGGGGCGTGAGGTCATTGACAAAGCCAATATAGGGTAACTGGGGGCAACCCCCCCGAAACATTTTAAAAAATGGTGGCCCATTTGCTGGCCCTGCTAGGGGATAACTTGAGTAGTTCCCTTTCCTTTCTTCTTTTTTTTTTTTTGTGGACCAAAAAGGCGGGAGAGGGGGTCACGCTCCTGCAGAGTATTTATTTGTGACCCTACAGCACAAAAAATGACATTTGAATTATGATAGAATACTTTTACTTTTTACTTAAAAAGTAAAATTTACACCAATTACTTTTGTACTTTTACTTAAGTAGAATTTTTTTATTAGTACTTCTACTTTTACTTAAATATTTTCTTGACCTAAATCTCTGTACTTTTACTTAAGTACAAAAAGTGAGTACTTCATCCACCACTGCCTTTGTCTAATGTTTATGGTGGAAAAACACTGTACAAAAAATTTCCATAAACGCCCAAGTGCACAGACCCACTCAAATGTACGCCAATCAGTAGGACTAAACAGCTTTTGTGTATCAATGAAGGATCCATCAATCATTCTTGAAGTCAAGTGAAGGTGGTGGGGCCTAATAGCTTCTATGGATTCATGTGTGCAAGTGCAACTGTGGGCAGCTGTGCATGGCATGTGCAATTCAGGCCGTAAATAGTTACTGTTTTTGACAAAGAGCTGTGAATTGAGGATTATTCATACCTCTGTGAGTATTGTAGAGTAGGAATGAAAAAGAAAAGAAAAAAAACATATGAAACTCCCAATCCTTCAACTGATTCCTTGAACATTTCTCTCTATTTTCTGTAAATTTTCAGGAAATTTGAAGTAAATAGAGTTTATGATTGAGCCAGACGGATTGTGGCCATACCTGCCAGTTTTGCATTTAAAATTAGATCTGCAATGGTGATTCTGTAAAGAGATTAAATTCAATTAAAAGTGCTTGTTATACAAAAACGGTCAAGAGAAATAAAGGAATGCAGTTTTTCTTTTTTCTAAACAAGCTTCCGTTCCGTCATCTTCTGCTTGTTCCGGGGTCGGGTCGCGGGGGCAACAGCCTGAAACGGGCAGCCCAGGCCTCTCTCACCCCGGCTGCATCCTCCAGCTCACCCGGAAGGATCCCAAGTCTTTCCCCGGCCAGCTGTAGAGACATAGTCTCTCCAGCAGGTCCGGGGTCTGCCCCTTGGTCTCCTCCCGGTGGAATGTGCCCAAAAACACGTCGCCCGCAAGGCGCTCGGGGGGCATCCTGACCAGATGCCCGAACCACCCCATCTGGCTCCTCTAGACCTGGAGGAGGAGCGGCTCGACACCGAGCTCCTCCCGGATGGCAGAGCTCCTCACCCGATCTCTGAGTGAGAGCCCAGAGTGGTCCGTATAGCCGGCAGTATGTCGATTCCATTTCCAGTGAGAGTTGGACTCCGCCAAGGCTTCTAAACAAGCAAGCGTTCTAAAAACAGGAAGGTTGTACAAATTGTATTATGGCAGTTTAACACAAAGTTGACCTCTGTTTTGTTTTTTTTTACATTTCATTGTGACACGAAAGGCATTCCTTTCAGACTGTCTATTCCCATTTGAATGGTGAATACTGATTTAAAAAGAACATTTTCTGGCTAATTTGGATACATTTACATTTATTGCATTGATGTACACAGGGGAAGGATGGCTCAGTGAGTAGGGTGACCGCCCTGTAACCGGAGGGTTGCCGGTTCGATCCCCCGCCAAGAGTTCATGCCGAGGTGTCCTTGAGCAAGACACCGAACCCCCAATTGCTCCTGATGGTGGTTTGCTCCTTGCATGGCAGCATCCCCATCAGGTATGAATGTGTGTGTGAATGGGTGAATGTGAGCTACACTGTAAAGCGCTTTGAGTGCCGATGCAGGTAGAAAAAGCGCTATATAAGTAGAGTCCATTTACCATGTACACGCTCCCATTGAAAACTAGAGAATGACTAAACAAAATATGTTGTTAAAACTTTGACTTGAAAGTCTTCATAAACTTTAGTATAGGCCAAACAATGTTTTTTGGTCATTAAACATGCTTCTAGGAATTGACTAACTTTAGAATTTGTGATGATCACACCAAACATAAAGAATAATTTAAATAGCCATTTCTATGACCCTTGTTGGATTGAGAGAAACTCATTGGTATGTCACCCAGAGAACTATTTTAACAAAGAGAAAAAAAGAGAAGTCTCAGAAAACAGGAGCAGGATTCATGGAAATGAATTTAATTCCCTGCTCAGTTATATTCCTGACTCGACATTCATCTTTATTTCAGTTTATTATTATCTTTTTCCATTTTCGCTCCTGCTCTGTGCTGCAGTATGTGGCAATTACATTACATGTGGGTATAAATATACTACATTCAAAAAACTTTTAAAGAGTGGGTTCAAATTAGGTGGGTTATTGAAGCAAATCCTGAAGTGACGAGTATTTTTGGACAGTGAATGATGAATTCCTTTAAGAGTAGACAACCCTTAACATATATTTTGTTATTTAGCTAAATGATTTCATTTAACAGAGATTCATCACAACTGTTTAGTCAGGTTACTTTTCACCTTGTGCTTAATTCTATCCTAGCTTAACATGAAGGTTAAATGCAAAGTGAGAGTATTGTTTTGGGGCATACTTAGATTTAAAATGAAAGTCTTAGATTTATCCTTGCATGGTAATTCAAAATACAAAACAAATCCCTTCATCAATTGTCAGGCAGACAAATGTTACAAGCTTCCAATCATAAAATAGGGTTTTTGTTGTTTTTTTTTTTTGAAGAAGCCTGGTTCACTCATTTCCAGTCTCTCTTTGTTTCCCTACCCAGTTTTGCCAACTCTTTCACAAGGTGTGGTGCAAAGTCATAGTTTATTATCTGTCATCTGTCATAAGAGCTTTGGAAATTGGCTTGAGGAGAATGGGCATCAGCCGCTCCTGAATGTCCGTGCTTTCTGGCCTTATCTGTTGCTACATGCTGTTTTATTACTGCTCTGGACATCTGCTCCCTGGGGCAAAGAAACATAAATGGTCTTTTACTCCCCCCGAAGTTGTGGCTATAGAAAATGATGGGATATATGCTACAGTTGTGTGTTCTGTCAGCCAGTAACTATAAATGTCCCTATTATTAATCCAGTATGGAGCCTATGAGTCCTATAACACAGTTGGGTGTTGCTCTGAAGTCATTCGGACATAAGTATTTGCTGCCGGAAAGTTGGTCTATGTAGGTAACCTGACAACTCCTTGTGGTTTACATTTGTTTGGCATCATCATCGTAGTTATTTATTGGTTAGGTTCTGTCTAAAACAAAGAAACAAATTTTGTTTGCTCTTTATAGTCTTGGATAAATGTGTACTCCTCCATAAATGCAGAGAAGATATTTATCCTTCTAACGGCTACGGTAATAAGGGTTTTTTTTTTGTGACTTAGAGTCAAATGCAAGTGTAGCTGAAGGAAAGATTGAATTCAAGATGTTTTTGCTTTCCAGTCAGGCTTCTCTATGGGGTGAAGATTGAACTGCTAAAAAGTTGAGGCCCTAAAATACCTTTCAGAGCTGAAGGTGCAGAGCTTGTCTCAATAAAACAGCACATCGGAGGCATCAGGGTGAGAGTGTGCACAGAGCTGAACTGAAGCTCTTCTCAGATGCACGACAAAATATGGTAGGAAACACAAGAATTTCTGAACCAGAGAAAGTGTGTTTTACAGCTGGAGGCTGATCCTGCCTTTCCTCCTGTGTCCCATGGTTTAGAGGCACAATCTGGGTAACAAACGGTGTTCAAAAAAGGCCAGTAAAGGTTTGCAGCAATTCAAACGTCTCGAATGCTTCACAGTCTTTTAAACTAAACTGGATTTAGTGGTAAATATTTGTTTTCCTTTTATTCAAGCAAGTGCATGCAAATGCAAACACAATAGTTAGGACAAAGATCCATTAAAACATATCAATTAACTTACTTATTTTCTACATTTATGAAAGATGTTTTAATATTCTTGTTCTTCTTAAGATTTTCCCCAAAAGTGTGAGAAGAAATATAATTTATTTGAAACTACCCTTCTACAAAACAAAGAGATAGTTTTCATTCCGTCATCCTCTGCTTATCCAGGGCTGGGTTGAGGGCCCAAATGCCTCTGATGGGAAACCCAGGCTTCAGCTCACTAGGGAAGCTCTGTGTGACTATGTCACACAGCTCTGTTAAGCTGTGTGACATAGTCTCTCCAGCAGGTCCAGGGTCTGCCTCTGGGTCTGCTCCTGGTGGGACGTGACCAAAACGCCTCACCAGCGAGCCATTCGGGAGGCAGATGCCGGAACAATCTCATCTGGCTTCTTTCGACCTGGAGGACCAACGGCTCTACTCAAAGCTTCTCCCACATGGCAGAGCTCCTCTGTCTACGTCTGAGCATGAGCCCAGCGACCTTATAGAGGAAGCTCATTATGGCCACTTACATCTACAATCCTGTCCCTGGCAGGGTCCTGCCCCAAGTGGAGGAGTTTAAGTATCTCGGGGTCTTGTTCACGAGTGGGGGAAGGGTGGAGCGGGAGATCGACAGGCGGATTGGTTCGGCATCAGCAATAACTAGGACCCTGCATCGGTCCGTCGTGGTAAAGAGAGAGCTGAGCCGAAAAGCAAAGCTCTCGATTTACAAGTCAATCTATGTTCCGACCCTCACCTATGGTCACCAGCTGTAGGTGGTGACCGAAAGCATGAGATCGCGGGCCGAAATGAGCTTCCTCCGCAAGGTGGCTGGGCTCTCATTCAGAGATCGGGTGAGAGCTTTGCCATCCGGGAGGAGCTCGGTGTTTAGCCGCTCCTCCTCCAGGTCTAGAGGAGCCAGATGGGGTGGTTCGGGCATCTGGTCAGGATGCCCCCCGAGCGCCTCGCGGGCGAGGTGTTTTGGGCACGTCCCACCGGGAGGAGACCAAGGGGCAGACCCTGGACCCGCTGGAGAGACTATGTCTCACTGCTGGCCGGGGAACGACTTGGGATTTTTCCGGGTGAGCTGGAGGATGCAGCCGGGGAGAGAGAGGCCTGGGCTGCCCGTTTGAGGCTGTTGCCCCTGCATCCCAACCCCGGAACAAGTGGAAGATGACGGAACGGAACATCTACAATCTCATTCTTTTGGTCATCTCCCACAGCTGGTGACCATAGTGAGGATAGGAACGTAGGTTGACTTGTAAATCAATGCAAAAAATGTACAAAAACTCAAAATAAAACATATTAATAGAGGATATTTTCAACAGTTTTATAATAATATTACAAGAACATTCACTACATAAAATAATAATGCCCTTGAACCTGATAGTACAAATAATAATGTTCATAAATGACTGGTAAACAGACACACCCTACAATTATGTAATGTATGTAAATACAAAATTATGTATTGTTGAATATAAAGGACCAAATCAGCAAATTATTCTATTCTGAAGTGACTAATGTATTAATATATTCATTTTATTTTCAGTCCCCAGATCTCATTTATTTTACTTATT
Source organism: Neostethus bicornis (assembly GCA_902685375.1). Classification (NCBI taxonomy): domain Eukaryota; kingdom Metazoa; phylum Chordata; class Actinopteri; order Atheriniformes; family Phallostethidae; genus Neostethus; species Neostethus bicornis. The sequence continues at coordinate 1,754,628 of CACRXE010000076.1, read as the reverse complement.
CTTGCGATGGTTGGTTTCTTTTTAAGAGTTTGCTAAAACAAAATTATTTTTTCAAGCATCTGAGAATAAAACATCATTTATCTTAGTAAGCTGTTTGAAGAATCATTACAATAAGCAACCAAACAAATAAAACACAAGTGTTGGAGCATAATCGAAATGTCAGCGATACCGCTGACAAGGGAACAAACAAGCCCAGAGGTTTACTTTCCAATTTATGAAATGAAGATGAAATAACATCAGGGATCAGAATCCCTCTCAGATTCCCAAAGCTGATTAAAGAAAGAAAATAAATATTTGGATCAAGCTACACAGCATTTGGGACCACTTCCGGATGAGGCTGAGTGGTTCATAAATGATTTGAAATGGTGAATAATCAAAACCAATCACAGATATTTGGTGGAAAGATTTAATGGTGCCCGTCAATCAAACTGGATAGAACACTTAATTTATATCCTCCTGCAGCTTCATCAAAACTTCACTCATGTGGAAAAGAAAAAAAAGAGAAGAACAAAGAGTCTCTGATAGGGTGAAAAATGATTGGTGCATTGGAGCCGAGCCTGGAACCGAATATGGTTGAGAAAACTTTTAATAGTTGAAGTCTGTGAGTGTAAGAGAGCCAGGCAGAAGGAGTGGGATGGAATAGATTTCCACCCTAAGCATCCGGCCAGCTGTTATGGTAATGCAACCTTCTCATTCACAAGAATAAGTGCCAGAAACATGCAGATGTTAAACTCCAGTGAAACTAATTGAAAAGGAGGCTCAAATCCATAGGACAATATCAACCGGCTGAGGAAATCAATATGAAAAAAAAAAAAATGAATTACTCTATTCATCCCTCACTGGGGAAATTTGTGTGCTGCACTCCTTACACCGCAGCAGGCTGCCCTTCGACGGCACCAATGGTGCGAGAAGCGGGGCTTAGGTGTCTTCTCCAAGGACCCTAGACAGTAGTCTCAGTGGGAATCAAACCCGCGAGCGCTCTAGCGCCGATCCACCGTCTCCCCTCCCAATATAAAAATCAAATAAATGCTGAAGCTCAATCTTTTTTGAGTGAATATTTGTCTATTTACCAAAATAAACTTTTTTTCTCATTATGCATTTTTGCACCAAAAACCCTGAAACACGGTGTTTGAGTTGACCGCGTGAATCCGTTAATTACTTGTCTGGAATCCAGCATTTTTATTTCAGTCTGGTCCCTGCACCCATTTGATCCATTTTGGTCACTGTCCATTTGAATATAAATCAATCAATATTGCAATAAAATTTGTACATTTCCATCACATGTTATTTGCAGCATGTGACGGCCAATTAATGACAATGAAAGTTTTTTTTTTTTTCTTTCAGTAACAAAATTTGTCTAATAAATGAATAACCATTGAGTCAAAATCATGCCAGCCATGTTCATTCATCTTCTCTATGTTCACAATTAGGGATTATTAACTCCAACATGGTAAATTAAACACTAAAATAATCCACTTGAACTCAAATTATTTTATTTGCTGTTATTTCTTTTGGTTAAGTTCAAACTGTGCGGGCCGTTCAAAACTCGAACATTTCACTTCCATCTTTTGATCCTTTACTCACACGTTCTCTGAAAATCATGGACATTCCAAGGCCCAAAGACCTTCATTTAACATAATCTGCTTTGTGTATTGTACTTGTTGGCAGTTTGGATCTTGGACAATCCCAGAGGTAACACACCGCCCATTCATGTCATTACCTTCTGTTATTAAAACCTCAGCTATTCAAACCAACTTAAAAAGCTTTTAATCAGGTGTGCGTCTTAAATTAGGCAGCGAAAGTGTGTCATTTAATCTTGAAAACAGAACATTTAAATAGCCTCCTATGAATTAATTGTCAATCTTCGTCGACAAAAATAGTTTATCAAGGTGTTAGTAGAAAGATAAGCAGATGGAGATAAACAGATCCTTGACTGTCTGGATATGTCCTGCACACTCCGCCAGACACCCTTCCTCCTTCTCACTTCACTGTGCCACCTAATTGAACTTTAACTTGATGAGAAACATGGCGCTGGATCTCATTAAGGCACCAAGCATGAAGGATAGATCTCTCTCATATCTGTCCTCATAATCAGATTAGCAGTAGAGAGCAGTGGAGAGGCAGATAAGACAAAAGAATAATTGAATTAGAGGCAAAGCAAAGAGGAGAGGAGAATGAATAGACCAAACACAAGAAGCCTCTTCCTCAAAGATTGCATCAACAATTCAAAAAGTTGTTTTAGAATGAAAATTTTTGTTGATGAAACGGTATATGTCACCATGCTGGGGGGCGTTGCTCTCACTGTTTCCCCTATAGTACCAACCGTTCATCAACTGGTTCATAGTAATGCCTCCTTCTGATTTGCTGCAGTGTGGGCATCATTATTCTGCTTATTACGGGCTTATTGTTATGGCAACAGCTCTTCCCACCTCTCGAGAAGATAGTGGTTATCAAAGCCACTCATCATGTTGATGAAAGAATGGAAATGTCTGTTATGGTTTGATCAGAGAGCTGTTTCATGGCTGGAGATGTGGGCTGAGTGCATCGGCGAGCCCAGAGTAGAAAGCCCACTGAAAAACAAATGCTTGTCCGTGGAAAAAAAAGAAATGTATTGATTTGTTTCATGCTTTGGTAATACTTATATGGATTAACCTACCTCTTCTTCAGACATCATTTTATGCTTTGAAGTTGCAGAAGTGCTTGACCTTCCAAAGTTTACATTGTTGTTCTCATGGTTTTTAGTTACAGGTGCTCTATGTGTGAAAGAATTCAGCCACATCATTTATTTCAAACAAAATCGAGACTAACTTTACAATCTCTATAAATTTAACATCTGCTTTTTTTTTTTTTTTTTTTTTTTTTGGAGTCTAGCATCTCAATCAAAACATGACTGATTTAATTACCAAATGCTGTACTTAAGATGATTCCTTATACAAATTATTCAAACCAAAACAGCTGTTTATGTTTAGCCATTCAAAACAGTTCAATGATCCAACTGAAATGCCGAAAAAAACTCTCAGGAAACACAAGAAAATATAGTGGTAGAAAACAACAAATGTGATTTGAACATCAACAAATTTCCACCCAACAAAATTAGTATTTAGTCGGAAGAACACAAATATGTCATTAGACTGCTAATGACAACCTGATAGTCGGCCAATACTTATTTATTCTTCTTCTGAACCACTTGTCCCAGTCCGGGGTAATGGGATGATGGAGCTTGGCTGATTACAGGCGAGAGGCAAGGTACACCCCAAACAGGTTGCCTGCCTGCAGCAAAGGCAAAACTGGCCAATTTTCTTATGACCAAGTGAATAAATATGATTTAAAAAGACATTTTTAGATGACTTGTGGTCATTTCCACAATAAATCTTGACAAGATCAGGCAAAAAAAAAAACCCAATAAAAACACTTTTATCTCTGCCTGACATAGATCTTGCACCAGTGGTGTTCAATGGCTCCACAGAATATGGGTACTGTTTTCTTTACCAAAGGATGCAGGCACCCAAACGTTTGTATGGTCCAGAAAATACAGCATAAACATTAGTGTCAGAGATCATTGCGGAACTTCAAAAATAGAACCTAAATAGAATCTTGCATTTTAGTGTATGGTAGTCTTTTTTTTTTTTTTGGCTGATTGGTTGACTGGTTTTTCAGGTCTCAGAAACAATTGCAAATAAACTGGCACCTGGACTGTACGGAAATTAGCAGCGGCAAAAGGTAGAGTTAGTTGAATACCTTAAATCTAGTCGTAATTTCAGATTCTCAGGCTACAGGGTAAAGCATGCTTGGAGTTCATTTTACTTTCCAACATACAGTATGTCAAATAAACTTACTTCCCTTTTGGGCAAACATAATTAAAAGAAAATCTTTGAAAAGATTGGTGTGCTATGTGCTATTGGGTAAATAATAGAATATATTTGGGAGAATTTATATCCATCTACTGTTTATTTTTTACGCATACAGTTACAAAAATTAGTCTGTAGAATGTTTTTGACACTAGAGTTACACACATTACACTTGGAAGTAGATGTGGTCACTTGATTCATGACCTCAAACTGCTATGTATGCAGCATTTTACAAAATAATTCAAGGGATCATCACCAGTTTCTAAAAGCTCACTTATCCTACAGCACAGGCAGATTGGTTCACTTCATTGCTGCCTGAAATTTTCCAAATTTGAACATTTTATTCACCTCATTACTGTCACGGAGAGAAGCTGTGGGGGGAAAAGCTTTTTCTTTAAAAGATTGAAGCCTCTGGAGTGACTTTAATCTTTTTTTTTAAAGAAATTGACTTTATGCTTGAAAAAAGTCCTTCTGATCTAGAAGGATGTAAATTTGGCAAACCATGCCCATGATGCTTCTTCAGTGTACTAAAAGTTTGCCTTGCTATGTTATGACCATGATTGTATGCTATAAAAACTTTACTGGAAGCTATGCCCGAATGTGACAATTATGAGGTGCCATTCAGCCTTGTTAAATGAAAAAAAAAATCTTAAAGAACACACAAATACTGCAGATATAAAGTTCATTTATGAGGAAAGAACTCATGTTTGAAGAGACTTATGCTTATATTTAGTTTAAGCAAATTTAAAGGTTGTATGCATTGCATTTGCAACACAAAAACTTTGTGGATTGATTTGAAATAAGTGTGAAACCAATAAATTATGTAAATGTGTTTGGTGTGACTGATCATTTTTTCCAATTTTGAACGTCAGCGTTCACGGTGCAATATTTTTTTTTTCATACAAACAAGTGTAAACTAGTTACTTTAAACTTGAAAACTGTCTTTGTGTTTTTTTCACGTTTGAATATTATTATTACATCGACAACATGCCTGAAGTGGCTTTTTATTTCATTCATGCATGTGTGTGCTCCCATTTATTACTCGGATACCATTCGATGGCCAGATTGTTTCTATCACTTCTCCGCCTCGTCCACATTCTACCGTAGGCAGAAAGTGTTAAAATGCACATGATCTGGTCATGTCCGGTCTCATTCTTTAACAGAAATTGTAATTTTTATGTAAATTCACCAAAATAAGTAAATAAAAGGATGTGCTAACTTGAACAAACAAAGTTTACGCAGAGTCAATCAGACAAAGTAGGCGGGATCAGGTGGATTTGAGAGTAGGGAGGAATTCAGTATCAAAAACAGATGTGAAACTGAATTAAAAAGTTTATACGTTTTATGTTTCGTTTTTGGCTTTAATAATGATGAGTTTACAAAAGGTGTCCTATTCGTCTATGTTTAGTATAAAATAATTACCTCTCAAAATAATAAATAAGTGCATATGGGTGCTTCCTGTGATGCTGTATTTATTAGTACATTGACCACCGCACTCGGATGTCCCTCTAGATATGTTTGAGATCATAACTGAAAGAACTGAAGTAAACATCAATGTGCGTCTTGGCTTTTTGACTGAAAATGAAGGCAAATATTTCTTCCTGCTGGGATGTGCTATTAGAAGTATTTCCAAGACATTTCTGCTTTCACGCTCATCCCGTGTACGTGCAGAGAGGAGTGTGTTCAGCTTGACTTATGCTCTGTCAAGAGCCGCTAGTGATGCACGAGGGGGAGTATGAAAAGATGCAATCAAAATGCACACACTTCACAGCTGCAAACTAGAAAACAGCAGGATTTGAACTCTTGGGAAGAGCAGTTATCACTGTGTTTTTAGAAATAAAAGGTGTGGGGTTTTTTGGTTTTTTTTTTTTCCTCTCCATTAACCGCAATTAGATGTGATTGTGTTCTTACCTCTGTTTGTTTTGTCATGTTTATATTGTTCCATCCAATGATGGGTTAGCATTTACATGTTTTGTGTTTAATTCACGTCAATTCAAACACAAAAGAAGAAAAACCTGTATCCCTGAAATTCAGATGTTCTCAAAAGCAAGTGGTTATTTTTCAGCATTTGTATTTTAAAAGTGCGGGTTGTTACAGTATTAACGATGAAGAAAAAAGAGAAAAATATTGACTTTTTTCTGGGAAATCTTCACTAAAAAGTGTTTTTACATTGCTCTACTTAAGTATCATGCCCCTGCAGACTTGTATCTTTGATTTGTGTCTCAGAACAGACAAACAGCCTTTGCTGTGAGGTGGAAATTTTATTTTTACCTGTCTTTTCATATTTAATAAAAGCACCTTCCGGAAAAGTAAGTTAAAAAAAAAAAGCAGTTATTTACACAATTAAAGTCTCCATTTTTATGCATAATTTAACACTCTATTTCACTGTGTGGTTGTTTTTGTAAATTTGTCTAATAAATTTACAAATTTCTATTACAGAAGAGTTTTCTGTTAGCTAAGTTTGAATGAGCTGTTTCAAAATTACTGTTTTGTTTGTAATTTATTCCATGGTGCTCAAGCATCCATGAACGTTTGTTTATTTTTTTGCTGACTGAAGTCGGTGAAGATGTTGTGATTCATTTTTAGTAAATACATGATACACATTTTGGTGGCAGGAAAATTATTGAGTGAATAAATTACTAGTCATTCGGCAGGAACAGCTGTCTAAGCACAGACTACATGCATCAATTTTCATCTCAAAGTCAACAGCCAGTAAAACTGCAGTCATCTGGAGAGCCTGAACAGACAGCCTGTCAGTCTCTGGCGGACTGAGGACACATAAACAAAGATGGAGAAATGTTTATTAAAAAAAAAATAGGGTTGTATACTCATGTAAAGTTCTCATTTGATAATTATACACTGAAGCTGATATTGTATTTTAATGAAAGAAAAAAGCGTGTCCTTGGTTTTTGTGTAGAAGATTTTTTTTTGTTATTATTTTTACATAGTCTATTGATCCGTCACCAGAAAAATTTGTGTGCTCACTACCACACCGCAGCAGGCCGCCACAATAGAACCAATGGTTTGAGAAACGGGGGGTTAGGTGTCTTCTCCAACGAACCTAGATCTGAACTCAGTGGGAATTGAACCCGCGAACTTCCGGTTAACTTCCAGTCCGCGGGTGAGTTTTGTTACATTTTTTAAAAACTAGAGATTATGTCAAATGTGTCTTCATTTGACGTAAAATTATTTATTTACCTTTGTTTGACCAGGAAAAAGACTCATTTAGTTCAAAAAAATTATTTTACAAGAGTGTCCTGGCCAACATGCAAACAAACATGCACAGGACACACAAAACAGACTACGTAGAGGACGAAGGAAGCGTGATATTCACACAGAACATTTGCACAGCATTCAATCACAAATAAATCTACAATCCTAATTGAAACATTTGCAAATCGAAACTTTGCTTTCATAATAATTAAAGCCTCTTGAATGAATTTAACAAGATCTTCTTCTGTGGGTTAAAATCTTTTTGGAGATCACTCTATGACTGTTTGGCAGAATATCTAAAGTTCCTTGGGCAATGGGTGCAGGAGCCAGTCCTGAGAGAGCAAACTAAAAGCACTATTGTTTTTTAGCCAAAGAGTAGTTATTGAGGGCCATCCTACCAGAGCATATCAAAGACAGTTGTTGCAAAGACCCCTGAAGAAGATTCAAACTTCACACAAGACACCAGAGCCATAATTAAACCTATCAGTAGATGGTATGATCAGTAGGTGGTATTTGTATGTTACAATCTTTTTAAGGAAATCAAGTTGAGCCATAATATTTTCATGATTACGAAGTCACTTGTAAATATTCTATTACACTAGTATGACACACAGCCGTAACCTTTGCCAATAACACATTGGGAAATGTTTGGATTTAAAAGGAGTTTTCTGATTGATTTCTTTAAAACCTCCAAAGCAGCAACTGGAAACCCAATTTTGAACACCCTCAAAATAATACTTAACATCAATGGTCTGTGGGATGAAGGAAATAAAAAGCAAGCGATTGCAAAAAATTGTACAACTAAAAAGCAGGCTCCCGACAATCCACAGAGAAATAGAGTAATAGAAAGTCTATCTGGTAAACTCACATTTAAGAACAAAAGCTTCAAGGTCCCAATGGCAGAACAAGGTCTGTCAGAGACAAAGCATTGAAACGTTGGAGGATAAGTAACAATGACACGATAAAGGTCAAACTCAGTGTGCTCTACCTGTGGCCCAATTCTTCACCTGCTGATCAGCTTAAAAAAGAACATCATCGTTGAGGAGGATTTCAAAGAGAGGAGTCAGCATGGCACAGAGGATGCCCCTAGGCAAGCTCTGGTTGAAAATAATAAATAAAAAAAAATCTAACATACCCTGGCAGTGTGAGTAGTCTCACAACTAATGGTTAAAATCTAATGGCCTTAATCAAAAGCCCCTGCTCCGATCCTCTCAGCACTGTGTTAATAAATCATGCTGTTAATGAAAAATGGGCCATAACACAGCACAGAGCTGTTAGCCCGCCACACAGAATCATTTGTTAAAGCTGCTTCCCATGGTTTTGGTGTCATTTTAGATCCCTGTCTGCCACATTCGTTTCTGTCTCTCTCCAACTCCCATTTGTGTGCCTCTCTGTCATCACTTTTAACCTCTCTTTTTCGACTGTTTTAACTTCTCATCATTTTGTTTTGTCACTCATTCATCCATCCGCACCCTGTGGTTTCCCCTCAACTTCTTTATGGGTTTCTCATCACTTTCTATTTACTACTTTCCACACCGTGGCAGTCTGGTTTTGCTAGCATTTACCAACTGTTTCTTTAATCTCATTCCTTCATTCTTTTCTCTCCATTTCTTGCCACGAACAGCTTTGTTGTCTCAGTCTCCTTTCCGCTCTTTGTGTCTGTATCTGACTTGTTAAGCGGAGGCGTCGTGTTGTGCTGTGTTCCGTGGTCTTGGTGTGTAAGCTGCATGGTGAACAGAGTTGCTGTGAGGAGGTAATTAACTTCTCCTCATTTAGACAACAGGCTCAATCAGCGAGACAGAATGACTACATGTGGGATGGAATGCCAATTGCCTCAGCTGTATGCACACACACAGACACCTACTTAAATGACCTTCAGCTCAAAATGGATCAGATAATAAACAGTCTACATTTGTGCGAATGATGTAAAGATTCAGCGAAATATGAAAGGAGAACACCCCACACACCCTTTGAAATCACCACTTATCAGCCAAGCACACTGGCGGCTCCAAACGGCAGCTTCTGGTATCTGTTTGAAACTCTCTGAGCAACAACTTGCTGAAATCCTGTTAGTCATCGTAAGTTTTTCTTTTTTTTCTGTTCAGCTACCGTATGGGAGCTGGGAGGGAGATTTGCAGTCCTGCTTTTTGAGAACATCAATAGTGTGTTTGTTGTGGTTAGCAAATTCTGTTTGTGATTTTTTTTGGTTTTGAACTAGCACGTTTTTTAATGTTCTTCTCAATTTCGTTTAATTGTTCTATTAAGATTCATTCACATTCAAATGCACAATAGACTAGGCTTAGTATGACTTTAGAGCACAGGACCAGAAGTCTCTGGAGCAAAATTATCAAACTCAGCTTCGCAAGTGACGCTTTCCTGAAGGTTTTTCATATGCATCTAGTCCAATACTATTGACTAAAAAGAAAATTGATATCAACAACCAATTGAAATTTGCCACAATAATTCAATAACCTGTAATCACATCAGTAGATGCGACATGGAAAACATTCAGGACACCGAGCCTCAAAGAGTTAGACACCCCTGATCTACATTTAAGAGTACATCATTTCATCATCTATCCTCTGTTTATCTGGGGTTGGGACACTGGTTTACTCAAAAGCTCAAAAGCTCAAGTTTACTCTTATAGACTTCACCTATATCACTGTAAAAAAAAAAAAAAATTATGATGATGCTCAAATCCTCCACTTGGGCAGGACTTCATTGATCATCAGGATAGAGCACTCAAACTTTATCTGTTATTTATCTGATAAACATTGTCTTGGATTTCTTGCCATTGCAGTCTCACGACAAAGGATATGCATGATACTAACCTCTGCCACATGATACTAACCTTGAAACTATGTTTTTTTTTTCTAAATCTACCTTGTAGTATAAGAGTATAAATGACTGAATTACTGTATTTTGACGACCAAACGGCATACTGCATTAAAAGGCGCAGTCCCAGTTTTGTGTGATCTGTATTTGACACACACATAAGGCGCACCTGATGATAGTGCGCAGGTTTTATATACATATCCTCTACTACGTACGTCTGCCTTACAAAAACACACACACAAGCGAATAAGTGTGCATATTTAAAAATAGATTGGAAGCAAAACCGAAGGGTTTTTTTATTATTTAAATATTAGTTATGGTCGTCATTTAGTCATTTTTCAAATCCATCCAAGTCCTCCTGTTTCGGAATCTAACAGGTCCGCTAAATCCAACATACCAGGTTCACTTTTCTCGCTGTCAGAGTCCGTTTCTGTACCGCACGGCTCCTCAGAAATGATGCCTGCTTTTGCGAAAGCTTGGACAACAGGGCCAGCAGACATATTAGCCCAAACACCTACAATCCGCTGGCAAACTGTAGCGTAACTTTTCCACCCTTAGTGAAGCTGTGGTTTAGCTCATTTTTTCACAGCACAATAGGGCGCACCGCTCATTTTGAAGAAAATCCAAGACTTTTATATGTGCCTTATGGTGGTGAAAATACGGTAATATTAACACAACTTCTTTTATTATTCAAGGTATTATGACCTTTGACTAGATAAAGGACTTTTTAAACAATAAATTAGGTTTGAATGCCTTCAGACATTCAACCAATTAATTATTGTTACACATTACAACATGGCAGCTAAATCTTGATTTACCTTACTCTGTAATTTCACAAAAATTCAATGGAAACACAACTAGTGTTTTTTCCTATTCCCTTAGATCATTCAAATTCTCAAGCAGTTCTAAGTGAACAACCCAAACCAAATGCATTGCTAACACAAGCACTGACTGGGATATAAATCAGTTCACTCACACACATAATGACGAATGACCAAATGTTTCTTTCTATTTACTCTGGCCATGCTGGAATTAGTCGTTTCTGAGTTTCTTGCCTTAATAACTTTCAATAGCTTTTCTGTCAGAAGTTCCATTTAATCTTTTTTGTTCTTTCTTCCAAAGCATGCATTCAAAAGTGACAGATTTCATATGAGCTTATTTTTTACAGATATAGCTAACTTTTCAGTTTGGACATCTGTTTTAGATCAAATCAGGGCTCTGTCGATACATTTTTTCAAAGTTATTTGGTTAAATGAGATCACTTTCCACTTTTTTTAAGGATTCCACTGTCATCTGAACAGCCCAACATGTGTATAAATTGTGTTGATAAATTTCAAGCACACACTCATCAGTAAAGAGAGTTTGGAGTCCAGCTTAATATACATTTACTTTGATCTGCGCGGGCTAAAAGTATCTCATAGGTATCTTTCTATTATCATCATATCAGTAAGAAACACAAATACCTTCATAATTAAATGAAAATATCATTTAATTTAGTTTAACTGAACACTTGTCCATCCACCTGCGAATATACATTGAGTCCAGAAAATACTTTACATTCTTAAACTTGAGTAACTGCGGTTCTCAATTAGAGACTCAAACAAATAACTTGACTGGGCGCCTGTTCAGGTTGTACCCTGCCTATTTGGGATAGGCTGCACTCGAAGGATTAATACTAATGGTTGTTTAGATGGTAAGTTTTATAATAATAAGTATTCGACTGAACACCCTCTTTGTTACTTTATGAAGACGTTGCTGTTTGGTCAAGACATTTTATTTGAGGCACCATGAGGTCCTCTTTAAACCTCACACACCACATGCACACCATGTGTGTGAGGTTTAAAGAGGAAAAAGAAAGGCTTATGACTTGTAAACCACAATTGCTGCACTGAGTAAATTTCGAAGCAAGAATTTGTCATTTTGAGCTGGGTCTGTACCCCTAAATCAAAAATCTCTTCAAAACTTGGTAGAGACAGCAGAGTAATAATAACCACCATCTATTCCATAATTGTTGAAGGAACCAATAGTCCTTCAACAATTGGACTATTGGTTCAATTGTTGAACCAATGTATCTTGGCAGTAATACAACACAAGATACTGATATTTTACCAAAGAGGAGGTTCATGGATACAGTGAAGGAAAACATGAAGATAGTTGGTGTGACCGAAAAAGATGTGGCAGATTAGGACAGGTTAGGTGGAAGAAACTGACTTGCTGTGGCGACTCCTGAAGGGAAATGCCGAAAGAAGATGAAGAACATGCTGATATTTTCTTCACAAAAATTTTTTGATTGAATTTCATTTTTATATTGTTCAGTAAAAACAACTCAATAGTTTCTTTCTACTTTTGTTTATAGGTAAATATGCAATGGGGTACAAGATAATATATTCTTGTATGCTTGTCTTTTTTAAAGGTCCATGTCTTCTTCTGCTGTGTTCTTTTTTTTTTTTAATTAAACCACACATTTGGGTGAGAAGAAATGGTTTCACTCAGCTGTGAACGGTTTGTTTATTGGGAGAATGACAATAACCCTCACTTTGACTTTTACAGCTGCTGTCAAGCAGGAATGCCCAATTAACCTAACAGACTGCAAAAATTTAAACAGCAAGTCCCCAAGGTGGAAAGCAGAAGGACAGTAGCATTTGTTTTATTTTTTAAGTTTAAGTATGTAAACTCACAGCAAAGCAGCATGCACTGGGACCAAACTGTGTCTTCTAACTAAATTAGACCTGTCACATTAATCAGAAGGAAATTGTCTTAAAACTATGTTCTACCTTTTCATTAGAAGGAACATAACAGCTGGTAACAAATTATCTACCCTATAATCAAAGCAGGAAGGCAGGACAAGAGGGAATGAAGAAAAACTGCTGAGCAAAGGAACTCTGATGAACCAAGCAGCTGAAAGGTATTGGAGAGGCATGTTTTTACTTCAACTCTATATGAAAAATATATTCAGCAGCACATCATTTGCAATGGTGACAGCCTCAAAAGATGGACTTGTTTTCAATCCTGACGTCTGAAAGCGGAATACTTCAAAAACCGAATGATGAACAGTGGTCAGGGCTGACGCAACCACTTAGCTTAGAGAGAGTCTCCTTCAATTTTGGACATTTATACCATGTTTGAACAATATTTCTACATGAAAAACATAATTGAAGTGGTTTCTATTTCATTCATGCATGTTTGAGTCATTTCTAGTTTATTCAAAAATCATATTTATCATACCCCACGCTTGAATAGTTGTGTTTAAATCTAATCGGTTAATTCTAGAAACTGCAAAAAAAACCCTTTCCATTACAATGGTATTCAAAGTGACTGTGAAAAGCAATACTTTTGTAGAATAGTCATTTTTCAGATAGGATTAAAAGGCTTTAAATTCCACTTTAATCAGCTTCACTGTGAAAGTTCTAATTGTGATGACAATAATTACATAAATTTCTCAGATCTTATTCTTCTTGCACAGTTTTAAGTTCATCTTGTCTGCTTCACAGCACCGTGGTGCACATGCTCACAATCATATTCATGTTTATTAGCTTCAAAAAATTACATGGCGTGGGTTAATTAAATTACTCAAGAAACCTCTTTAGAACATAATAAGGATTTTGCTTTTTGCAGCATCCCAAACAGAATTGTTGTCAAACTTCATGCTCGACTTGTTTCAAATAAAAAGCTCCTGCTTTCAGTCTATGCTGGCCCGACTGCACAGGATAATCTCCACCAAAGCACAATATGGCACTCAAGTGTTGGTGTCCCAGCTGAAAACATGAGCAGACACCTGTTCAGCTCCATAAAACCAACTCTGTGTGAAAAGCTGGCTGCTTCACTTTTGAGCTCCAATTAATTCTTTTCAGATTTATTGGCTAATTTGTCTGGCTTCGCTTCCTCCCTCTTCTTCCCTCTTGGACATTTTCATAATTCTTACGTACTGATTAAGCACAAATTTCAAGCCTAATGAACTTCCTTTTATGTTTGCTTTTCTCCCCTTTCTTCTCTTTTTGCTCTCGACCTGGAGACTTGCGAGGCACAGAGGTCTAATAGTAACAGAACGTGTTGCTGTGTCATTACAAGGTCAAAGGGTTTAAGGTTGTAAACTATTTCCTGGTATTTATTCACTCAGCATTTTCCGTTGGGAGGGTCAGTGTGACATACCCGTGTTGGTTATTCTCTGCTTCATTCGTTCATTATCTAAAATGGAGTGGTTATTAGGTTTAACACAGCATATCTTGGGATTACGGTATCATGTACATTGTTCCTAAAGCTTTATAGTGTGTTTGAAATATTTGTCTATGATTAAAGCACTAAAATGAGCCGGCTACGATCTTTTGTCAATAATGTAATTGATATGTCATTTTTATGAATATGCTGAGCCACATAGTTTTATAATCATAAGAATCAAAATTATGTTTAAACACTTCCTCTTTCTTCCAGCAGAGAGATTTACATTTGTTCACCGTGTGGCAAAATTAAGTCTGGAAAGTAATAAAATGCCCTATGCAACCAATGTTTCAAAATTTCGATGGGTGTCTTCTTGGGAAAGGGTTCTTCTCCAGGGACACTTAGGCCCTGTCCACACGTAGCCGAGTAAAAACTAATTTATTTGTATCCATTTTGACCTGTTATCCAAACATGACCACGTAGGTTTTTTTTTCACTCAAAACCGTCAATTCTGAAAACTCCGACCAAAGAGAAGATTTTGGAAAACTCCGGGTTTGCGTGGGGACATGCATAACCGACGTTTTGCATTTTTAAACATCACTACCTGCAATAATTAATGTCTAAACTTCATTTGTGCATCCTTGTTTTAATGTCAGACAGCACTCAGAAGCGTGTTTATATGGGTTAGTGTGGATGCGGTAAATTGAAAACGGTTACGTGTGTGCGCAAAATTTTTTTTAAAACGGAGGACATATGTTTTCAAAAATACCCGTCAACGTGTGGACATGGCCTTAGGTAATGAGCTCAGTGGGAGTCAAACTGGCTTCATTTGGTCCAAACACAGATATTCTACAACAGAGTTAACGCCTCCCCCAATTGATTGTTAATGGCACTCAAAAATTGTAACAACTATAGTCCACTAAAAGATTAACATGACACTTTTTGAAAAGGTTTTGGGATAAGAATAGGGCAGTAGACTTTAGTGTGGTTTGATGGAATAAGAAAACAAACTACACATCAACTTTTAGCGGTCAGTCATTGATAAAAGTGACAATCGAATTATGAGCAAAGTATTTAATGGTTTAAGAAAACAACGTTTACATACAGTGTCTGAAACCTTTGCCATTACTCAATAGTAGAAACGTTGCTTCAAACCTTGCTGAAGAAAAAGTATTATCTGTTGCCGCTTCTGCATCTGCCTTTTGCAATAAAATACTTTACACATATCAGACCAGATCTGTTTACGAAGTAAAAAGAAAATTGAACTATTTTTTTTCTCCATGTTGTCTTGGTTTGAATTTGAACAGTTACAATATCTTCCATGCTCTCAGAATTTTTATTGCAGCTACTTTAAAATGATGTGAAAAATGTCACTCTGTGTTGCTCAAGGTGAACCAAATGTTCCTTCTATATTATTGTGAATGGCAGTGTCTTTAGTTATATGCATGGTGGTTAAAGACTATGCTCTATAGATTTTATGGCCAGCTCAGTTTTGTAATTGAATTCCACCCACTCGCCATCGCCTCCTACCTCCAAGTGTCTCCTTTTCATTCTTTGTTGGCTCAATGTGATAAGCTTGTGTGCCTTTCAGTGTGTCACTTTCTGAGCGGAATCCAACTTTAAGAGGGAAGAAGAATTAAATTTAGCCATTCGTGGAACATTAAGGCACCCATGTCTGACATACTGTCCATTTCTGCTTGAGGATTGTATTTCAGGTGCTCACATGAGAAATCTGCCAAGGTAATACCTCAGCTGAATCCTTCCAGTGATCCCCGAGAGCTATGAGATTCAACTAGCTGCTGGGTCACGTGGGCTGCATTTTTCAAACTCAATGACCACATTGTGGGTAGATTTTATTTTTATAGACTAAATCGATGGAGCTTTGTGTTTGAATGAATGAGAAGAAAGTTACTGATATGGACAAATGAAGACATACTGATGGGTGAAAAAGAAAAAGTGGATTTGAAAATCACTGTTTCAGCATACAAAGCCAAGCTCTAAAATATATATGAGGCTTTAAATTTCCACAAGACTTACTCCAAGGAATTTGTTTGAACTTAAATTTTAGAGGTTGAAGGTTTTAGATTGATGGTGGGACTGGTGGCATAACTAGTATATGACTTGCCTCCCTCCTGCTTACCAGCCTGGATAAGCTCCACCACCTCCCGATGGGATGATCAGACCGGGGGTCTTTTAGCATCCCTCCAGAGTAGAATCAGACCATTATGCCCATGTACACACAAGGGACGAAGCATCCTGAAAAAAAAGAAAAAAACTTTCAATTATTTTCAGCCTCTGGACTCCTAAGCCAAACAACCATGTTGTACAAATAGTCCGTTAGATTGGAAAAGCAATGTTTGTTGTTTTAACTTCAGAGGATCAGAAATAGACCCCATGTAAACGAGGGTATTAATGTGTAGTGGTGGGTAGACTTAAACAGCACAGTGGAACTTGACGTGTTGATGAGAAGGCAAAGAGGTTTGGTGGCTGGAAAACATCTGCAAAGCAAAATCATTTGAAAAAAACAAATGATTGTTTGGTGGTGGGTGGTGTTCATACAATTGTTTTGTTTGTTGTTGTCATTGTTGTTGTTGTTGTTTTTCACTGAGATTAAGACTGCCCTTGAAAAAAAAATTGTTGGACAATGTTGGTCATTACAAATACCTATGTATTTTCAAGACTTCACAAAACTTAAAAAATACTGCTCAACATACCAAATGATCGAGTCTGAATGAAAACAATAGAGATTACATGTTTATGTCAGTAGTTGGACAAACTGCTTTTTCTGCTCCTTCGGAATATGTTTTCACACACTTATTTGCACATCTCCGCCTAGATAACGTGTCATTTTTCCATTTTGTTTCCATAGTGGCCAAACAATAACTCACAAAGTAGAAGGTAAATAATGAGCTAGAGGAAAATAAATATGCTGATAACTGCATTAGAAATGAAGCTCACGCAGGGAGCGGCAGGGGTTTGGCCCCAAAATTAACCCAAAGAAAGCATGTGTTTGATCAGGCTGAGATGAAACTTTGACAGGGTAGTCCAAACAGCTATGTTTACTGACAACAAATTCTCCACATGAATTCCTTGGTTCCTGTCTCTATGATGTTAAAGTATGAAAGACAAAAAGTGGTATTTTAATGTATCAAGAAGACATTTGAAAAGCGTACGCTCGCTTGTCAAAGCAACATGGTAAATTATGTTGCTTTGACGCATAGAAGATGTCGTCTGTCATTTAGTACTTTTCGCTGAGGAGAGAAATTTTAATGGTAATAAGACGAGGATAAAGTAAAGCAGCTGGAGATTATTTAACATCTAGGAGTCAATGATGCATGGCTAAATCTCTGTATTCTCAGATGTTTATTCCTACATTAACTCTCCCTTCTGAATTTAAGAATAAGCTGTGGGACAAATTCATTTCAAAGCCTTTTAGTGCCAAATCAAGCAATCCACAATGACTGCCATAATTTGCAAGTTTCAGCAAAGATACATTAGTCTTGCATTAATTGTTTTTTTTTTTTTTTTTACAGAATTTGTTTGCATTTAAAAAAAAAGTTCTCTTTAAGTAAGCAGTGTACTTTTATTTTCTGAGTTAAAATAAGCAGCCACACAGTTGAATTGGAAGAGGTCTAAGACTTAAAGTGTGCAAAACCAGTGTGGGAAAAATTTACAAAAATGTCAGCTGGCCTTGATAGCCGGTGAAAAAATCTGCGGCAGTATACATAGAGCTAGCATTAGCTGGCTTAGAGTTTACCAGTGGACATACAATCCAGTCAAAAAATTGTATTCACAAAATTTAACCAAATGAAAATGTCCCTTCTTACTTGTAAAAAGTTATCCTAGAGCTCCAGAGCTCTAGCTTCCAATAGTTTGTAAATGGGAACAACATTAAGCTTGTTTATTGTTCATGAATTAAAACTAGATTTTTTAAAAATTAAATACAGACCCCTCAATCTCCCAAAAAAGGCTCCAAGACCTTTAAAAGGCATGTAGCATATTATGTTCTATTTGACTTGGAACTTGCATTGTCTAATTATGACTGCATGTCATACCAGCACTCATATCCGAAAATTCCTGCAGTCATAGGTTTCATCTAGTCCAATATTTTTCCGTTATCTCCTTTTTGGGCACGGGCATTTTGTCATGCACTTTGCTCACAGAATTTTACACAAACAATTGAGCAACTTTTGCATTTCCAGATTTTTGACAATTGCATAGATTCACTTTCCACAGAGAAAAAAGTTACTTTCTTTCTAATCTTGTCTTAAAATAACAAAGACCTTTCCCATGTTATGTAAAATCATCTCCATCCATCATGCTGTAATCTTTCATTATTTACAAATGGCCCTTGCCAATATCATGGATTTCCTTTTCAAGTTGTACAGAGGAAATCATTCAAAGGTGCTTCATGACCTGCCGAGATGTTGGTGTTATTTTCAGCATTTTTTTTATTTAAAATGGGTTCCAGCCTGTTCTGTTTTGATTTTTGCTCTTCATCAAACCTTGTTTTATCTTGAGGTGCATCATTTGATACTTCTGCCAAAATGATCAGCTTTTTTAAAATCTTTGCATATTTAGTTGTGATTTGTCCAGATTCTGTGAGCTGTTCTTACTGGGTATTCCCTTTTCACTTTTTTGCTTTTCTTCAATTTACACGAAGTAAGCTCAACAAGACTCCATGGCAGTATTTTTTCCAGCCTTCGAGAGTTGATTTTGGATCGGTAGCAGTTATTTTTTTAAATTATTTTGCTGTAAACATTCTAGTACGTTAAGTATTAAGCTCACCAAATGATTGGGGCATACACTCAGGCACTCCTCCCATGGACATCCCATGAGAATCATATTGCACATATTTTAATTATTAAACTGGAAAGCA
This sequence comes from Neostethus bicornis, assembly GCA_902685375.1. NCBI lineage: Eukaryota > Metazoa > Chordata > Actinopteri > Atheriniformes > Phallostethidae > Neostethus > Neostethus bicornis. Next base: position 1,735,698 of record CACRXE010000076.1, on the reverse strand, counting down.
AACATATGCATACATATTTTTGCAACTGCAATCAGCATAAATTAGCACATTTTTTTTTGGCTAGGCACAATCTAAAAGTGAGTTCTTTAAAAGTAAATAGCAGTCAAGCACAAAGATCAGATGGACAGAGGAAAATAGATGAAGTTGAAATGAAAGTGCTGGACATGCAGACCACTTGCATAAATGCACAATCACTTGGCCAAAAGCACTTAAACATTCTCCTTTCAGAGGTCCTTAAAATTCCAAGCATGTGAGCTGGCATTTTCATAGTCTAAAGAGGGTGTATCATTGAAGATGTACCTCACATTCCTCTCATTCATCATCATTTTAGAAATCCATAACGTTGGACATGTTACTAACAGACTCTGGAGCCAGAGTCATATTATTGGGCATGGTGTCTTCTAATGAGAACGTTAACTACAACATGTATACTGAAGGTTTAGACCATTTGTCAAAGTCCAACAGTGATGGACCAAAATCGACTTCTTATAAGGATGAAACTTAAATAGCTAAAACCTAATTTTTAGAAAGGATAAAGGAAGAAAAAAAAAACATCAGCAGAAACAAAATTCTGCTGTAATTATCGTCACAGGAAGCAAATCCTCTGCTTTTACTTTGTTGATTGAAAACCGTAACACGCTCAATTAAAGCCCAACAAAAAATTTGGGCTGAAATCTTTTATATTAAAAATCGGACACATTTTTTCAAATATTAACAATGACTAAACAATTTTCCAGCCTACAATTGACTTAGAAATCAAATTATTTATTGTTATCACTGTTATTATTATGAAAGATGTAATGTTTAGTGGTCTGTTTGGTGATCAGTCACTATACAGATTCACCTTTGGGACGGTACAGAGTTTGTCTTTTACTGAACTAATTGTTCATTATTTCGATTCAGCTGAGCTTCACACCAAGCTACTCTTCCTGGAATTCTATGTTAAAATAAATAATAATCAGCAGTTGTTCAGAGCAAATTTACTCAAATTATTATTACTGTGGGGCACACCCTTTGTGAAAACATTTTTTGAAAATATGGGCTAAAAATGTAAAAGCAATTCGGAGAAAACCCTATAAAACCTTGTGATAATTAAAGAGAGAAAATATATATGGGGAAATAAAGCTGAACTTCCATTTTTGTGAGATGATTGCTCAGGTATGCAAGAAAGGGTCTCCTCACCAAATCTCAGTCAAAGTGCCAATGACAGATTTAATCTAGAGTCAGACACCCACTGGCTCACATCCCAGATCTCCAGGGACAAGTGACAAAATTGTCTTTAGTGTTCATTCAGATCCCAGTTGTCTCTCCAACCTGTTTATTCTTTCTTTATCCCTTCCTTAACAATATCCATCTTCTTTCTTTTCCAATACAAACCTTCACTTTACATCAGATTTATTTTACTCTTATCACCTTTCCAAACAATGAAATATTTTTCTGGCTCTCCAGTTCATTATTTTTTCTCACCTGAATTGTGTCACCATTTAAATCTGTTCACATGTCCACTCATCTTTTTGCTACCCCCTCCAACCATCCAGCTTTTATTTTTAATAAGGTGTCCCAGGCATCCGGCACATCAGAAGTAAACAAGAAAGAATAGTAATTAACTTGACAAGTCCTTAATCTTCTCCTGTCAGTGTAAAAACTTGTTCATAACAGGGGCCAATTATATTTTAGAGGCACAGACTCCCTGAAATCTAAATTGTTATTTGCAGATGCTAATGATGGTGATCTGTTCAGATTGCCAAAATCATGTCATTTGGCTTCTTAAGGGGTGTTGTGATGAGCTCAGTAGTAACGTTTAGCAAGGAAAGTTTTTTCTGTTTTGACAATAGTTTTAATTTCTTGCAAGATCAAAACAATCATTTTTTACTGATAGTGTGTGAACAAAATTCCTCCATTGTGGGCCAGAGGGTTATTTTGCCAATTAGTGTAATTCTTCACTGTGTGAAAAACATTAAAAATGTTGAAGATGCATTTATTAAACAAAGCAGTTTGATAAAGTTAATGAAATTGCATTAATCAAAACAGGTCAAAATGACTCTTGTATTCAACCATTAACAGGCTTGGAGACTTTGATGTTGGAAAATATTTGACAACACAAAAAAGAACATTTTTGTGTAAAACAGGCTTCAAAGTTGAATTCCATCTGGAAGAAATGATCAATTTGAATTATTCAATTCAGATTATAATCAAACATATTAGTTCCGCATTTTTAAAAAACAAACCAAAAAAAAATTTTTGACATGAAACAGTCAGTCATCTTCTTATCCATCTATCCCTTATGAGGTCGCAGGGGGTGCTGGAGCCCATCCTGGCTAATTCAAGGCAAGGGACAGGGTACACCCCGAACAGGTCGCCAGTCTGTCACAGGGCCACACACATACAACTATGCACACACACTCATTCCTAGGGGCAATTTTGGCACCGGCCAATCAACCCAGCATGCATGTCTTTGGAGGGTGGGAGAAAACCCACGCAGACATGGGGAGAACATGCAAACTCCACACAGAAAGGACAGTGTTTCAAGCCTCGTCCCTACCCGGGACTCGAACCCACGATCTTATGCTGTGAGGCCACTGTGCTTTCCACTGTACCACTGTGCCGCCCTGACAAAAAACAATCTAGTAAAAGTAAAATTGTGAACCTGTTGTAAATAAAGCAGTGACGCTTAATTTTTGTGTGTCTTTTTGTCTGAATTATTCCATTTTTTGGGGCGCTACGCTATTTGTAACTTAGTGTCCGAAGAGGTATCACTGTGAGAGGTTGAACATAAATCAAACAGAATCAGTGACATAAAACGAAAAAAGTTTTTTTCTTTGCAAATTCTGCAAACAGTCTGATCTGTCTCTGGATGTAATGATGCTCCTCGATTCATATCCAACCTCTCACGGTGATACCTATTCAGGCACTAAGATATTTGTAATAAATTGTGGGTGAGCTTTGAGAACCCATCACTGCATCCTCTACAAAAGCAAAATGGCTTTGGTGCTGTCTAGATCCAGTTAATTTGTTACAAATAAAAGAGGGCTTTTCTAAGATATTCCTGTTTGGGTGGTACAAAACCACGGGGTGTCCCAGAGTCAGGTAGGAACACTATGTTCATGGAAAATAAAAGGTAACTTTTCATCAGCAATTCAACTAGCTTACTTATTGGAAAGAACATTTTGTATTATCTTTTTTATCAAATCCGTTGGGGTTTTTATTGGAGAAATTGTGTAAATACGCAAAAAATCTGAGAGTAGGTATGAACTTTGTTTTAAATTAAACACAAGCTCAAACAATCAAAGCTTAAAACATCAACTTTTTTCTTCAATTTAAGCAGGATTTGTTCCAAAATGAGTGAAAAAATTCAAATCTAATTCATAACTTTGTACATGTGTAAAATCATTTGTCGATTCTTTGTGTTTTAACTTTTGCAATTCTATTGAATCTTTCATGTTTAAGATATGTTTTTTTGGCTAAATAGTTTCTTCATTTTTTCTATCTTCTTTCATGATAAACTGAAGATGTCTAAGCTTGAGGATTTGGCCATGACGTGTCCGTCCCATTATCATCTATACTTTATGCTATGCTGCATTTATTTTGAAATCAAACAAAACTATTTTGCTGACTTTCGTTATATTTTGCCCTCTGTACTCTTAACCTCTCACCCTCACACTTCCTTGTGTTCTCAAAAAGAAATGTTTTCCTATTGCTTTTATTTTTAGCCACTTTGTTCATTGTTATTTGTATTATCGGCCTGCTATGGGATAAATTATGGAAATTATCTTTGCTATAATCTAGCTTATTTACATTATATACAGTATGTATGTTAATGCACACTGTCCCTTTAGAAAGAACAAACACAATAAACAAACAAGTTGCTGCTTCAAAGGAATATAATCATAGTGCCATAAAACTATGTCCACGAGACTTTCACTAGGAGTTAGTGTCGCACAAGCTGCAGAATAACAAAACCTTTTTTAACAAAACCTTCTTTAATATATTCTGAATTTAAAGTCAATGTATATCTGACCAGATTGTTTCTAACTGGTGTCCTCCACTGCACCTATATGCAAAACCAAGACATGAATATGTGTGTTAATGTCTGAAGTTATCTCAAAGTAATTCATCATTGGAGTTATGCATTTTAAAAAGAGAAGAAATTAACATCACTGAACCAAATTGCTGCCGAGTATGAAGCGCACAGGATAGGAATCAGCACCTCCAAATCCGAGACCATGGTCCTCGCCTGGAAATGGGTGGAGTGCCCCTTTCAGGTCAATAACAGGCTCCTGTGCCAAGTGGACGAGTTTAAGTATCTCGGAGTCTTGTTCACAAGTGGGGGGAAGATGGTGCGGGAGATCGACAGATAGACCTGTGTGGTGTCCACAATAATCAGGATGCTGCAACAGTCTATTGTGGTGAAAAAAGAGCTGAGCCGAAAAACAAAGCTGAGGCTGTTTCTCCCGCAACCCTAGACAATGGAACGGAAAGATAGAGCTGAGATGAATAAGGGACAGTTTATTGATGAATGGGTGGATGGATGGATCCCCGACTGTCACTGAAGCCCACAGCTAAGTGATGCAAACACAAAGAGTACAAAGACAAACGATCCTTACACAATTAATTTAGATTACATGAGATATTCTATGTATGGTTAAAGCTAACTGGTTTGAAGAATGGTTGAAGAATTTTAAAAAAGATGATGGACACAGTCTAGATGAAATGACAGTATATGCTAAAAGAAAGGATGAGTACCAATTAGAGCCAATATGACAAATCAGAGAGGTTGTGAATATTCATTAGTGGAGGGAATCTTTAAATTTGAGAATTAACACTGGGAGAAACTGTTACAGAGGTATAAAGAAGAATGAAAGAGTAAAAGGAGACATTGAACCTGAGAGAAATGGAGAACATGGTTGTTATTTGTGTTCTGAGCCCCCTCAAACAAATTAGAGACAGAAAAACTTGACTGCCTCCCTTTGATCTTCCCTCTAATCAGTTTAGAGCTCAGGTTTCAGATGGGAGGAGGTAGAACTTTGTATTACCTCTTATCTTGTTGAAACTCTGCATGGACAAAATATGAGAGTAATCTGTGTGAAGTGCAGGTTCACACATCTCCATGTTGGTTTGAGTTGTGTTTATTAAGGAATAGTGGGACTCTAAACAACAAGTGAAAGAAAGTTACTTTTATTTTGCTTTTCATAGTTTTGAATGACACTTTAGTGGGTGGCAGCACGGTGGTGCAGTGGTTGGAACAATAGCCTCACACCAAGAAGGTTGGCTAGTTGAGTCCTTGGTAGGACTGCATGTTCTTCCCATCTCTGCTCGGGTTTCTATCCTCCAAACACATGCATGTTAGGTTAATTGGCCCCTAAAATTGAGTGTGCGTGCGTGCGTGCGTGTGTGCGTGCATGTGTGCGTGTGTGTGTGCATGTGTGTGTGCATGTGTGCGTGTGTGTGTGCCTCAAATCAGCCAGAATAGGCTCTGGCACCGGTCCGCAACCCATTGGAATGTTTTGAATAGAGTCATCACCATGATTCTCTTTACATCTCAAACTTTTTCTCTATGCATTTTCTAAAATGATTACTGGTACTTAAATAAAGCATTGTAAGAGGCTTGGAGTCAGTAATACCAAAGTTAAGGGAGGTACATAGGAAGACAATCCAAGTCCCAGAGTCAATTGACATTGACTACTCAACTGGACAGGAAGACTTTTGTCAGGTAGAAAAAGTTGAGTACTCAGAGAGCAGCCAAACATGAAAATGAGCAAGCAAATTTAACACAGAAAAATAAATAGGTTTCAGTGCAACGCCACTGAGGAAGTGGTGGCAAACACCATGCTGTCCGTAAGACAATGAACGCTTATAACAAATTGTTATAAGACATGGTCTTTACAATTCCCCAGTTACACAACTCTTCTGTGCATGCTGCTCTGTGTGTATGTTACAAAACCAATGAACTTAATAATGATCACAAGAAAAATGTACTAATAGATAATTCTGTTAATTAGTCAAAGAGAAAATTAGATTGAGCAACAAAACAACAACTCAAAGAAGAGAAATTGTACAACAGTTTGTGAGAAAGACAAAAATGAAGACTAACGTAATTGCTGTACTTTCTCAAACATTAGTGACAAGAATAACGTTTGCTATATCTGGTATGAATCTGAATTAAATAATAATAAAAAAAAAACTTCTACACCATTTTGATATTTTTCTACTGATTTTACTATAAGTTTTTATGTACAATATTGTCCTCTTCAAACTTATTTCCTGGCAGATTTTAGTTTGTATTTAATAAAACTTTTTAGTTATGAATAAGTCTGATATATTCTCATGTTAATGTGGCAGGTTGTACGTCTAGTTAAAATCACCACTGAATCAAAAGATTTAGTTTCATGTATCATGCATATTATGTGCTTAGAAATTCTAGAGTATAAATATTTCAATTTGTTTTTAGGAGTCAATTAAATACAGGGATTGCCATAATGTGATAACATTACACCATTTCACTTGCCGGTGCTCTCTGCCCTCTTTAAGGAATCTATTTCCTGCTTTAAATTCTCCCAGTGATGATGCAATCCCCGACCAATAATGGCAAGACTCATTACAAGTCAAAGACCTTTTATCACTGTTTGATTTCATTAGCGAGACTGAATGAAGAGACATGTGGTTCAAACTACAAAGAAAATTGAAAGAGAAACGAGGGTATGGGTGTATTTCTCCAAGTTTTATGGCAGTAAAAGCTGATTCTTATCCTATTTTGCACTTTGATACAGAAAAAAAGTCTAGTATTAGACTTTGTCAGTGTGTTTTATCAAACTTGCAAGGTCTAAAATGAGTAGTCATTTGTAAAAATAAACAGTGTGTTAGCCTATTAATTACAGACTTTTTAATTATTATTATTTTATTAAGAGGATAAGCCCTTGAGCCCCTCAACCTAACACAAATATTTTTGAAGGGTGGAAGGAAACCGGAGTACCAAGGAGGAAACCCACCCATACATTGGGAGGACATGCAAACTCCACACAGAAAGGCCAGCATTCCAAACATTGCTCTCACATCCCTCTTCTCAACCTCTCCTCTTCCGGGGCTAGGTCGCAGGGGCAACAGCCTAAGGCGGGAAGCCCAGGCTTCTCTCACACAGCTGCATCTTCCAGCTCACGTAGAAGGATTCCGAGTCATTCCCCAACCAGCTGTTAGAGATAGTCTCTGCAGGGAGTCCGGGGTCTGCCTCTTGGTCTCCTCCCAGTGGGATGTGTCCAAAAGACCTCACCAGCGAGGTACTCGGGGGGTCATCTTGAACAGATGCCTGAACCACCATTGTTGCCCCCACGACCCGGCCTCAGATAAGCGGGAGACGACAGAACGGAACCTCTTGTCTTCTGCTGATACTCTTTGCAACTGCAAACTTATCAAAGTACTTCAACCGACTTTGGTTGGAAGTCTAGGGTATGAAGAGAAATGGTAAGAGTGCTCTTATGCCATCTCGGTTATGTAGATTGTAAAATGGTCTTGGAATCATCTACTAAGGAGGGCACCTGAAATGAAAGAAGAAATTGAAAGATATGATATTGAAGTGATTGTCTTGCAGTTACATGATCGAGTAACTACAAGACAGCTGGAAACAGTGTCTTTAAGGATATCACAATATCCTTATCAAGCCAGTCCTTAAAGGTGTTGATTGGCTTGATAAAAAAACCCCTAAAACTCTGCAACACTTTCTTGACTATAAACAAGTGGACAACAGGCAAAAATTGTGGTTGACACTGTATACATGTAACTCATTTACCTCCGGTTCTATTTCATAACAGAAATGAGCAAAATAAAAATTGAAGTAAAGAAAGTCTAAAGACAGAGTCACGTTGCTTTCTGGTGGCAAAGGAGCCCTCCAAGGAAAGTCAGTCAGATGTCTGTGCTGGAAAGGGTCTCTGTTTTTAAATTTACGCATGTCCCAACTGAGGGCAAAAGGTTGAGGCTGAACATGAAAGTTGGAGTTACCGACTCTTTTTTATTTTAGAATTTACTGATTTCTTTGTTGATTAATTTTACACTTCAGACATACAAGTAATTCTACTTTTCCTTTTGGGCTGTGACCTCATTGCCAGCCTGGTGGAAGGACTTTTGGATTAATGACCATTGTCTCAGATTCAAATGTCCAAAATCCATAGTTCTCACTTTAAAAAGATTCTACCCACAACACCATATATATATTATCATATAGAATATGCTGCTTTGACAAGAATATTCATCACATTTCTATCCTCTAGTCACAGTTGTCTCACTTATTTGAAAACTTCAATCAACACTGATGGCAGTGTTGGAGGTAGTGATGGTGGTGTGAGGCGGAGGAGGGATGTTCCTCACGTAGATCAACACACACAGAGAGCCCAGTTTGATTGACTAACTGAACTGTCTCCACTAACTCCGATCAAAGCAAATAAAGCTGCGCAGGAACATCTGTCATTTCTTTTGCTTGTTTGTCATACTGCCGTTGCTGTCGACTTTGAGCTGATGTCTGCAGCGAGCGTAGCTTCTCTCCTGCTGTTTATCTGTCTGCTGTCAATCAGAGCATCTTACAAAAACATTTGTTCTTGATATTTTCAGATTTGAAAATACAAAAGAGCTTTTTGAACATGTCAGACCTTGGCTAATCTGCCGTATCGACAATCTTTTTTTGTGATAGTCGTTAAAATTTGAACATTGTGACTGCACTGTATAATTACACGTGCTTTTGTCAGTGTGTGAAAATACAGTTTCCAACGAGGTGGTTTGTTAAGGTCATCTTTTCTCTTTTAATTTTGGCAAAAACCAATACCTTTAGCACATTTTTGAGAGCCTCGCAACAAGTTGGCAACCTTTTCATGGTGTACCCTACTTCTCGCCTGTAATCAGTGATGAACCGAGCACTATTGGATCTTAAATCGGATAAGTGGTACAAACAATGACTGAATGACATGTTTAAGAACTAAACACCAGTAAGTGAGTTCACAGGGTTGGCTTAATTCTCTTTATGATGTAATTCCACTTTTCACACTATAGATAAGCGGCTCAGAAGACAAAACATAGACAATAGTCAGTCAGTCACCTTCTTATTTGTCTATCCCTTTCGGGGTTGCGGGGGGTGCCGGAGCCCATCCCGGCTAATTTAAGGCGAAGGGCAGAGTACACCCCGAACAGGTCGCCAGTCTGACGCGGGGACACACACATACAACCATCCACACACTCACTCATTCCTGGGGGCAATTTGGCACCGGTCAATCAACCTAGCATGCCTGTCTTTGGAGGGTGGGAGGAAACCAGAGTACCTGGAGGAAACCCACGCAAACATAGGGAGAACATGCAAACTCCACACAGAAAACACAGTGTTCCAAGCCTTGTCAACATAGACAACAGGATATGGGTAATTCTTTTTTGGTTCTTAATTTTTGTTCATTTGTTGAATTAATAATATATTTTTTTGTCTTCTAACTTTTTTCTATTTCACACTATTTTCACACAGTGTCACACTAGAGCGTAATTTCTAGTATAGGATGTAGTAGGTAATTCAAAGAAAAGATATTTAGGGTTAAAAATTATTGCTGCAAAATAGTTTTCAGCAAAATGGTTGCCGGTCAAGCTTTGGCTGTGGCGTAGCTTGAAATACTTTTCTTTTTGTGAAGTAGGTTGTACGTTGTTTTGGCTTTTTTCAATGGACTGAAAATATGCCCTCTGGGTAAATTGTTCTTTGTATATCCCATCATTCATTTGGGGTGTTTTCTGTCTCTTTCTGTGAATCTGTGATGAACTGAATTCAGAATTTTGTTGTTCTGTTTTTCATATGTTTGCTTATTCACATGCCATGTCAACAATTCTAACATCACAACGGTGAAATCCAAAGAACGTTTTGATACAGCTATTGAAAGAAGCCAAACTATGAATTTTGGAAAATAGTTCATGTTCATTGTAACAAAGCTCACCATTCAGTCGACAGAAAACCTTTTAACACTGCAACGTGTCCTCTCAATAAGCCTCACAATGCCCTTTTCTGTCTGTCAATGTTCACATAATCTTTTCAACAAGGTTTGATTTTCTCACAGCCATTTTTCTGTATTTTGTAGCAATGAATGCAAATTCAACAATTTACTCCTGCTTTCTGGCTTCTGAAAAAAGACTTTCGGAAGCTTCACCGACTGGCAGGCACGGTAGTAGGGTGGAGGTCAGCGAGGAACGAGCAGGGTGGCTCGGAATAAGAGAAAAAGCAAGACCAAGCAATTTAAAAAAATAAAGAGGAAAGCGAAGACAAAAGTCATGACAGATCAAGTAAACTAATTCCCGGCATTCTTTGACCCTGTCTGACGTTATGTTCAGGACTTTTAACCTGAGAGCAGGGCAGGGTAAATTCCTCGTTAGTTTTTTTGTGTTGATCGGAAGGTACATCCATGGAGTCAGAGTTTAATAAGAGGCCAAGCAAGGTAGGGCTGAGAGGCTAATGACCTTGTTTGATTCCAACAAATCAAAGATCAAGGAAGGACAGTCAGGAATGGAGAAAACATACATTCACTAAAAAAAAAAAAACCTTTTTGTTATTTTATTCTGAAGAAAATCAAATATTGTCAAAATTGTTAAGACAGAATTTTATATAAGTTTGTCCTTCAACTGGAAGGTGATTACTGGTATAAAAACTGACATTCTATCTTTGCATCAAAACTGACAAACTGGTAATAACAGTGGTTTTAGTTTTATTATTGGTATAAATACGACCTGTGTTATGAAGGCGTATGGCTCTGCTGTGTATCGACATGATAACATCAGAGTAACTGCACATCTATGATGAAAATCTCCCATTACCAACCTCCTATGCTCTGCTGGACTGGGATCTGGAGATAGCGGAGCTCATTGGAAAGCAGGGCACTCATGTTCATGGTGGATATGATTCAAGCTGTGTAATATGATGCTTCATCAGCTGAAAATAGCACAGGAAGACAGTCTACATTGGTTGTAAAAAATCAAGTATTGTAAGCAACAATAGTCAGATAGGCTGTGCTAATGAAATCATGCTTTTTGGGTGATGGGACCCACTGGGCCAAGAAAACATTAACTCATTCATCCTGTGCACCGTCTATCCCCAACGGATTGCATGGGGTGCCGGAAGCTATCCCAGCTGATTCCAAGCGAGAGGCAGGATACACCCTGAAGAGGTCAGCAGTCTGTCATGGGGCCACATACACACAACCATCCACATACACTCATTCCATGGGGCAATTTCATTGTAGCCTATCAACCTAACGTGTATGTTTTTGGAGAGTGGGAGGAAACCCAAGCCCCATGTATATGGGAAAACCCCATATATATGGGAAAACCCCATATATATGGGGAAACGTGCAAACTCCACACAAAAAGGCCAGTGTTCAAAGCCTCGTCCCACCCAGGACTTAAACCCTCAACCTTCTAGCTGTGAGGCCACTGTGCTAACCACTGCATCACCATATTACCTCCAAGAATACAATTCAGGCAAGACTTCACCAGCAGTAACCCTGAAGACAGTTCATTTGCCGGATTAGTTCATTTCATCCCAAACAAATTCAAGCAAACTTTTCTCCAAAAACTTTCAGCCAATTGGTGTTTATCTTCAATTCTTTTTTTTTTCTTGCTTTTTTGTGTAGAAAGCAAACTCTTGAACCTTTTTAACCTACATCGAGACATCCCTAATCCCACTCCACACAACGATGAAGCTCTTCTTTTTGTTCCAATCTTGACCATTTTTGCCCTTGACAACATACATTGGGATTTTTTGTGTTACAGTTGCAGGCCTGGTATGATGGATTTTTGTTTTCAAGTTTTTATTTGGTTGGGTGTAAAACAAGAAAACAAGCTAGTTTTCTGGATCCTTTCCCCAGGCTGATCACTTGCTCAACCATTGCTTATATTCATTACTGTATATAAGCAATGTTTATATTAAGATTGGATTACGTTTTACAGGTGTAGGATATTTATTACTTTTTTTAAGGAACAAACAATTTTAAGTCAAACTTCACTCTATTGTCTTTGATGTCAAAAATGACATAGCAAGGCCAGGGTTGTAACTCACTTTCTACCATGTTAAGATCCTTCTCCGGCTGTGTTTTTTTTTTTTTTTTGCCTTTCTGACTCGCCCCGTCAGACCTCATGTCCCCAGTGGGATCATAATGAGGAATGTTGTTTCAACGTGATCTGAGGACAGCTTCACACCTAGTCACCTTCACACGTGGGCACACTGCCAAGCAGACATAGTTTTTGGGGAAACATTTATTTTTAACTACGGAGCAGAGCTGTGATGTATTTAAAGTTTTATTTTGTCAAAATGACAAACAGTAGATGACTCAAGCAAAGTGTGTTTTATATTTGACACCGCATCTTGGAGTAATCCTAGTGATCCAAAACAGAACAAAACATAAAAACAAGTACAAGTTTATCACATAATCCTAAACTTTACTTATGAGGTATTTTAAAAGGCAGTGATTATCAATATTAACATCAAAACGGTGCCTCATTAGCTGTTTTTTGTTTTGAGAGTTGCTCTGAAAATTCTCATAAAATTATACAGCCTTTGTTCCCTGCCATCTTTAATTTATGAAAGACGCAATTATTTATCATTTTCCAACTGTGTGTTGGCGTGCTCACAGCCGCACAGCTACGTGTTATTTCAGGACATTGTCTATTTCTGGAATAGATCTTATGGGATGAGTGACAATAGACCTGCTTATCTAAAGAAACCACAAAACACCAAGTACAGAAGTTTTTTTATGAACTTTTTTAATTGTTTTTCTTTTTCAAACTTGGTCCTTTTTTTAATAAAATTAGATTGTTAGTAAGAGTTATTATGACGTTTGATCTTGTGAAGATGAGTTATTCAATGAGTAATTTAATGCCAAAAAGTCCCAAATCCACACGTCTAATAAGCCACAAAAATCTCCTGCAGAGGAGTTACATGCTCACCTGTCTCATTGGGTTTTTATTGCACAAAGATTTCTACGCTTTAATTTACATTCCATCTATTTACAGAGCTCTTCTGCAAAGAGACAAACAACATTAAGTCGCAGGAGGTTTCCTGCCTTGGTGGCACTCAAAACGGTGCACAATTAGATGAGAACAAAGGCAAGAGAACTCCCCTACTCTGCTCTGAGCCTGGAAATAAAACTTTAAGTGCAACTTATGCCAATTCTGCATGCTTGTGTGAGCAGCTAAACTATCAGGAAATCTATATGTGGTGGATAAAAAGTGACTGGAACACTTTCTTAAGTGTGGGGGCGTCACCCTGAGTGATCCATAAACAGCATCAAGACACAGTGTCACAATTATGTTTAGTTTCATTTCATCTTCTGAACCACTGTCCTTAACAGGGTCGCCGAGGGTGCCGGAGCCTATCCCAACTGATTAAAGGGGAAAGGCGGGGTACATCCCGAGCAGGTCACCAGTCTGCCGTGGGGGCACACAACCATTCACACATACACATTCGTTACTAGGGGTAATTTTAGCAGCCAATCAAGCTCACATTCATGTTTTTAGATGGTGGTGGGAAACTCATGCATACACAGGGAGAACATGCAAACTCAGCACAGAAAGGCCAGTGTTCCAAGTCTCGTTTCACTCAGGATCATCAATCGAGTTGTTAAAACAGGTGCGATGCAATTATTGAACATATGAGGCATTGTTCAGATGGAAAGAAATGTGATCATGGTTAAAAAATAAATTGAATATTACTGGATATAAGAAACAAATTAATTCTGTAATTCTTACTCTCTGAAAAGCAAAAACGAGGGAAATCTGCATAGACATCTTCTGACGTGTATGGAACCTGCTCTGGGTAGACTAGAAACGGGTGTTTTCAGGACCTAGGGAACCCTTAAGCACACACACACACAGAAAAAAAACTTCTGTGAATTTAAAAATAAAAAATACCTCTTTGTTTAGGTTTTTAAGGCATTGCTAGAAATATACACAACCACTTGGAGTGTAATTCACCCAACCCATTTTTCAAAATATCCCAACAGTCTCAAAAATATCTAGTTTATATTACAGTATGTGCTAAAACTCTGAAGGGTAGAGGCGATAGCTCAGTGGTAGAAGCTTCACCCATGGAAGTTCTTGGAATCGAATCCCACTGAGCTCCTGTTTCTCCTCCTCCCACCATTGGTGCCGTTGTGGCAGCCTGCTGCGGTGTAATGCAGCACAGAAATTTCCCTGTTAAGGGATGAATAAAGTATAATTTTTTCTAATTTCTCTATATTGTTGGTTTTCATCAACAAATCATTTTATGTTTATCAAATGCACACTTGATGCTCTCCAGAAAACTAGCTTAACAGAAGAGGGTGTTCATTTTAATTCAAATGAATTGAAGACCAATTGTTGCACCAAAATGTAGCCTGTGTCTGCAGAAATATTTATAAAAGTCAGATAGTTAAAAGTTCATTATTGGATAACGCATTCTTGTAAACTTTCTAAGGACTTTGAGAATGGAAAAAGGAGGATTGGGATTGCTTCACACACAATTACAATGGAATATTTCCAGGCTCTGTATTGAAAAGCATTCCCCTGGCATGAGGTGGTCTCATCTGGTCTATGTTGGGTGATTTAAGAAATGAGGTAATTTTGTACGATGGGACACAACGGTCTTTGCTGTGCATGTTATGTGTTCAGGCATATTGCTACATTAGTGGCCACGAGCCATTTCAAAAGCACAGGAGATGATGCTTTCATTAAACCAAAAGAGATGAACCTACTTCATGTTGTGTGCAGTTAAAGTGTGTATTTTGGCTTTACTGGTCTTTAACAATTGATGGGAGTCAAGTACATTTTAACAATCAGTATTTGATTTGCATATTTGTTTTAAATATAGTAAACTTTCAACAGATACAACCATACTACAAAAAAACAGCTTTTGTATGTACAAATTCAGAGAGAAAAAGTTTAGGGTTAGTTTCGCACATTGAAAGCCACTATAAAGGGTGCCGAAACATAAGATGTGTTTGGGCTGAAATTTAGCTGTTTATGGCACAGTCATGGCACGAGTAAGTAATATGTCGGTCATGTATAGGCCAAGTGTCGGTCTGGACTGGATCATAGCAACACTTGAGTAAACAACATGTGGTCCAGATATCAGCCTGGTGATGCAAGTATTTCAGGAGGTTTCCAAAAGAGGAATCTTTCTTCATACTAATTTAATCTAGTCACGTGAAAAAAATTAATTTCAAACGACAATTATTGGACAACTCTAAATGGCCACTGTTAAAGTTCAATAAAACAAAAAAAAAAAAAAATTAATACATAGTATAAATATTTTTTTTCCCTCAGAAATGTCTTTAGTAGCCACCGTAAACTAGAAGTCAAGTTGCATGTTGAGCACAATATGGAAGTTTGTGCATTTCATTAAAACAAACAAAAAAAATGATAAAGCTAAAGTATCTTTTAATAAATCCCTAAACTTGAAAATGTAGTTTTTATGTTTGTAACTCTGACCTCATAATGTGCTCACGCTACAAAACATAGCTGATGGCAACATGACTTCAGACTCTACAAGACTTTGTGCCACACTTTGTCTTCCACTCGACTGACTGGGGGCTTTCTAACACAGCCTCTGGTGTAAAGCAGACAAGTGTCATGTCATTAATATTAGAATACATGCACATATGTCCTGGTTCTTCTTCCTGCTTACAATACCATATCTGTTGTGGAACAGACAGCCGTGTCTTTTAGTGTTGCTCCACGTCAAAAACAGTTGTGCGTTCTAATCAAGACTGAACCAGTTTATTTTTCCTCAGGAGATTGTTCTGCTCGGTGATTTTTCAGTTTTATGGGTATGTACTATTTCTTTGCCACTTTTGCTTTGCAGCAAATTCAAAAATATGTTTATTGTTGTTATATTATATTATTGGGAATAGGATGATCGGGTAAGCCTCATTTACACATTCACATATTTCTAGGACCTCCAAATTTGCCTTAAATAAGTACTGATGGGTGTCCTGTTTAAAGACCAGTTTGCATGTGTGGAACAACAATTCCAGGTAGGTAATAGCATGTGGCCTTAAATGCAAACCATTTATCCAAGGACGTGTCCTTGGGAGGATAACCAAGATGTTCAGGCTGTGTGAACTAATCCATTTGCCACTTCTTAAGTTCTCCAATGTATGCATTTAAAGTTCAAGACGTTGAGTTTAATCACTCCTGCCTTTTAAACTCTGACCAAGGTAATGTATTCGGATTGGACAGTTCTAATTAGTCTTATTTATGAGGTGGTGAGTTGCGGTCACCTCGATTTGTGAGGTTGGACTTTAATGATATCATGAATTAGCATGATGACTAATTACTGAGTTGTGAGTTTCAACACATTTCCAATGTGTTAATTATTGTATTGAATAGATGAAAATGTGCACCTCAAAATTAAAACTATTGGCAGAGAAACGCTCTGTTTTGTTTGCTGCGTGACTCACTCAGAGTTTTAGAAAGTTGTCTCAGAAATACAGTTTATAAAGTAATAACTGGATCTAAATTAAGAAGTCTTATTTCTCACACGTGCTCTATGGTAGTAATAGGAATAGCCTAGTAACATTAGTCAAGACAAAGCTGGGAATAGCAGCCAGTTCCAGGTTGGCTGTGGCCACACCCAATGCCCACACCCAAAACTGTGGACCATTAGGTGCGGTTCACAGTAACCATTTTCACAGTGTAATGAATATCAAAATTCTGGTCTTGTTTTTCTATCACAGTGATTTCTATAGTATATAATGTAGAAAACATTACATGTTTACATTAGAGGCACATAAAAAGCTCTTTAACCAACATTACTGTGAGCTTTCTGGTCAAATGATCTGAAAGTTAAGGCAAAGATGAAAGAGTAAAAATCAGAAGTAATTTTTCTGAACAAAATGATGTAATATATTAAACACTCTGCAGACTCATTAAAGCCCTCTGGGGTGTTTGTGTTCTGTCAGAAGTTTTACCCTCCAAGCAACTATTATCCTTGGTAAATATATATTTCTACTAAGTTCAGAATAAATGGGTTTCACATCAGTTTGTATGATTTTACTGCAAATAAATATTGACTATAAAAAGTGGCTAGAAACAACCTCTGACTACTAATAATTGGTATGAATATCAACCCTAAAACTGTTATTCAATCTCACCTTTTTGGACAAATGTATTTTTTTCACTATAGAATCACTACAGTGGAAATGTATTTTTGCAAATTCTAGTGAAATAATGAAGTTGTATGTTGAATGAGGTAAAGCATAAAAAAGTGATGTTTTGTCATGTTCAAGCCTCTGTAGATTAAATTGGGAATCTGTTTGGTCACACTCATTCACTGAGATGCATAACAATCCAATTTAACTTGATGTAAGTAATTTAACATTTATCCTGTTCATATGCCAGTCATAACTGCTAATGTCTTTATTCAAAAAAAATCTGAAGATGGGAACAGAGACGTTCAGCTGTCATATTTTAGAATCGAACCATTTCCAAGCCTTTCATATATGCCAGTCACGCTGTGTTTGGGAAACCAATTTGTTTATTTTTCCAGACATTTGCATAAATTTCAATCGTCTTCAGACTGTAGACTGTGACTCTGGAGGATAAGCTGTTCAGTTGTCTGTACATAGTCTGTAATGAACTCAAACTGTCAGATAGCTATGAGGTCTGTACATTTTTGTGTAAATCTTGGATTTAGCTCTATGACAGCAAGTGGAATGTGTCAAGAGATCACTTGTTCCGACATCATGTTTAAGTGTAGTGCAAGGAGTTCATCTTACCACTGAATAAACTAGCAGTTTCACATTAAATGTGTATGTTAGTTTATTGCAAAAAGTGACTTTGTAAGAAATCACTGAGGGCAGAGTCAAGTTAGTTTACATAGAACAAGTTCTCATACCATTTTATCAAATTAAAAAGTATTATTTGGAAGTCAAGACATCTCGATCAGAAAATAGACTGTCCAGAAGACAACTTTGAAGCCTTTTCTACAATGTTTACGGAAACGTTATTTTAAGACACAAATTTTTGGTTCTTCGAAGTTACATTAGTTTTATTTTTTTACCCTAATTAGCAATTTTCTCTTCTTTTTTTTTTTTAACCTGGTGGTTTAAGGAGAAAATGAAGAAGAAGAAAATCCCAATCGTAATTATTATTATATGATGCTTCCAAAAAACATGCTGATGAAATTAAGGAAGAATACGCATCAGTGAACAACATTCAACAAAGTTTGTATTGCATCTACTCATTCAACAAGCTGTCTGTGTTAATGATTAAACTTGTGACAGTAAGTCACTGTAATTAGTCACTATGAAATTGGCTAATTAAAGTCAATTTTTTTGGCTATTTAAAGCCAAGTTTTGAGGGAGACAGTGGCTCAGTGGTAGAGCGTTTGCCCACGGACCAGAAGATAATCAGAAGTTCGTGGGTTTGATTTCCACTGAGTTCACGTCTAGGGTCCTTGGAGAAGACACCTAACCCTCTGTATCTCCCACCATTGGCGCCGTCACAGGTGGCAGCCTGCTGCGGTGTAATGCAGCACACACATTTCCTTGGTGAGGGATGAACAGAGTATTTAAAAAGAAAATTAAAATGATTTATTTTAGTCTGAAATAGGTTTTCAGCGTTAAAACCACTCTTGCATTGACTTTGTTACTGTACTAGAACACAAAAAGTTTTACAAAAAAAAAATTGTAGAAGCTGATAAGAGCTAATTTTTTACCTCACCTACTTCAGGTAGAGAAAAAGTGCTATAGAGAATTTTAAATGGTTAATGCCAGTGACAACATGGTTATATGGCTGCGTGTTTTATAAACGGCTGACGTTAAAGAATTTTTAACACAACTTTTTTCTAAAGCTTCCTTAAGAATTCTTCGAACAGAATAGATGATGTTGTTTATGTCAGGTGATAGACTTTTGAACGATAAAAGATGAATTCTGCTTTCCACTTTCTTAATGGTTTTGGATTCTGCCTTGTCTGCAATCTAGAATTGCAATCAGAAAATAGATGGAATGATGGATGGATCGTGTCAGAACATAAATACAGATAATCAAAACTTTTAAAACTACCTTAAAAACTATTAAAAATGACTCCTTGACTATCGTGTAAACTACTTTGTTGGTCCATCTTGGGTTCTTCACATTAACTTATTCAGTTACATTCTTTGTTTTTTTGTGGTAAAAATTGTGCTTCCACATACTAAATTTTGTGCAAGGCTGGAGCTCTCCATTCCCATAAAATAGATGGAAAAGGTCTTCGTAGCTCTCCAAAGTTTTTGTCAGACCTCAGATTCCTGCCATTGATTCACAACAACAACTTCTCAAACTTGGCAAAGATCGAACCACAGAAATATGCAGCAAACATCTGTCACCCAAACACAATTGATGCCAATGGAGAATTTCATAATCAATAATGTGAATGCAGAACTACAGCCATTTCTCTATATTAACAGCAAGCAAAATGCAAGAAAAAACATTTTACACACTTTATTTTTTCTGGAAACAAAAATCTAGCACTTTTTTTGTTTTGTTCTTCTCTCCTTCAACTTTATTAAAGTACTTTTCCTCCTGATGTATGCAGGAATATGTCAAATGGTAACAGTAGATCATCAACCCTTACCTACCAATTAACCTCCTGCTCCTGAGCAACCTCCTCAACCCACAGCAGCTTCTTCAGTGCCACATAACGACAACTCACTGCTCTCACTGATTAGAATGGAAGATACAGATATTATTAAAGCCTACAAAAATATCACACATTTGGTATTGGGTATCGCAGGGATTACAAGCCACAAAATTAAAATTGGTTGAAAAGAAAAAAATAAAACTCTAATGTTTTCGCTTATGCAAAGCGGCAAAAAAATCATTTGTGTTCAGAACAAAGATTGGCAAGGTAATAAAGCACTAACCTACTCTCTCCACCCCCGTCCTTTGACTGAAGTGTTTTCTCAATTAGTCCCTTTTAAAATTTGATCTCATATATTGCAGCTTGTAAATAACAGCTCAGGGAGAGCAGACAGCATTGGCAAATACCTGATTTATTAAATCCAGACCCTGTTATGAGCACTAATAAAAAACTTTTGCGATGCTCCCTTTACATTGCCAGACTCTAAGCAAGTTTATTCTCGTGGGAATGTGCCTTCATTAGTGTGATTGCATTCAGTTTGTCACAAACCCACTGTGGTTTCTTAGTTTTGAATATTTATGAAAAACATTCCCTTTGGAATTTTTTTTTCTCTTTTTAGAGTTTATTGTCATCAAATTATCTTTTTTTTTTAAAAGATTTTAGTTCACAACTCCAGGGTACGAACTATCTTTAGAAAACATTTTCTGTGTGACAACTGATTAGTCCTCGTGTGTCTCAAGTGAGGATTTGGACTCCGATAAGTAAAAGAAGCACTTGTGTCTGTGGGGAAATGTGTGTGGTGTAAGATGTTTCATGAAGATGAAAACTGCTCCCATAAATAGGCTTTAGTATAAGTTTTTGTGAAACTTTACGCACATAAATCTCATTTGTACTCGTCCCTGATGGGAGGTTCTCTGTAAGATGCCTTTTCTTGTCACACTATTTTTGTTTCTTTGTCACAATTTCTATCTTTCATGTAACAAGCTTCTATATTTTTTTCTTTCAAACTACTACTATTTCTTTTTGAACGTTGATTGTCTCTCAGGAAACAATACATAGCAAATCATAAAGACAAATATGAAAGAAAATGTGCATAAACGAGGGAATACAATTATGTTTCACCTTTTTAAGAAAGTAGATGACTTTGTTGTGTGTTGAACGTTACCGGTATTTTAAAGCAAACTATGCAGTGTGTATTTGCTTTTGGGACTGAGCCGATCCAGAGAAGAGTTAGATTTCTTTTACAGGTTAGGCATCACACGTTCTGTAGGTTTTAAATGTCGCCCATACAATTTCAAAAGGATCATTGCAGCTTATATATTTCTGTGTAATGAAAGTTACCAAGTGTGTCAATGCAGGATTACGTTGAAAACTTGTAAGGCCTAAGCTGTCTGACAAAACTGGGAAGCCCTGATCTTTCATTTCCTAAAATCAAATCAGCTCATCTCATCTGAAGCCAGTTCAGGGAAGTCAGTGACCAAGTGAGGTGAGCAGCGAATTTGACCAGGGGGCGAACAGTAAACAGAGAAATTGAGTGATCACAGAAAAAGAAAATGAGAGAGTAAATTGGATCTCAGAGCTGTGGATAAGCTCACTCCCTGTTCAAATATTTGACTGAGCTGGATTCATAACTGACCAAAGACTTTTTGTGGACAAATGTAAACTTTGGAAAGAACATAGTAGAAAAAGTTTCAAAAAAGTCTTCTGGACAGTTTAATTCTTCAACGAGACGTTTCGACTTCCATCCGGAAATCATTTTCAATCTGAATGTAATGGACTGGAACCTGGATCCATTTATACTAACCTGAGTAACAAGTAAAAAAAGTGTAAGAAGGGCTCGACCAATGAGAATGTTCCTTAAGATGGCCGTGAATGGCTCCTATTGTAGCCACAGACCAGTAAACAAACCTATTATAAAAATGCTAAAAGCCTAGTGAAAAGAGAAACCTGCTAACGAGAGGCGTGAAACTGAGTCACGAGGTGTCATCTTTAGTCCAACACATTACGTCAAAAACTAGTACATCCTAAAGACAAAATGCCTACGGAAAAACAGAGCAATGTAGTTTATTCGATCCGGTGCAGTGAAGGGAGCTGCAAAGAAAACTACATTGGGGAAACAAAGCAACCACTCCACAAAAGACTTTACCAACACAGAAGAGAAGCCTCTAGTGGTCCACAGTCTGCCGTACATCTGCATCTTAAATCCACCAAACACACTTTTGATGACAGTGAGGTGAAGATTCTAAGTAGAGAGAAAGGTCGGTTTGAAAGAGGGGTGAAAGAAGCCATTTTTGTGATGAAAGAGAATCCCTCACTGAATCGGAATGGAGGTGTTAGATACGTTTTGCCCGGTATCTATAGCAGCCTTTTGAAGCCATGGACTAAAGATGACACCTCGTGACTCAGTTTCACGCCTCTCGTTAGCAGGTTTCTCTTTTCACTAGGCTTTTAGCATTTTTATAATAGGTTTGTTTACTGGTCTGTGGCTACAATAGGAGCCATTCACGGCCATCTTAAGGAACATTCTCATTGGTCGAGCCCTTCTTACACTTTTTTTTACTTGTTACTCAGGTTAGTATAAATGGATCCAGGTTCCAGTCCATTACATTCAGATTGAAAATGATTTCCGGATGGAAGTCGAAACGTCTCGTTGAAGAATTAAACTGTCCAGAAGACTTTTTTGAAACTTTTTCTACTATGGATCACTCCTGGATGAATGAGGGACTACACGGATTTGGAAAGAACAAGAAGTTGAAAGAAAGTTATTCTCTTTTATTAAAACCAGAGCTTCAACCAATCAGCCTTTAATCAAAAAAGATTTTAACAAACTTTGCTTACTGTGTGTCTCCTCTGGAAATATAAAATTTGAAAAAGCTTTCTTTTTAATTAAATCCACTCTTTCTCCTTTATTCAAATGTGCTGATAAACACTGCAAGTGGAACAAGTTTGACTATTTCTTCAAAGTGTAACTTGTATGGTCTGTGAGCCAAAAACATGAGCTAGAATATTTTGTGGTCTTTTCATGTGCTTACAGCAAAACCCCTCAGATTAGACAGAGCTGCCCCATATGGATGTAGGCCAAAATCTAATCCTCTTGATCCCTGATATGGAAACACTGCAAACAGCAGTTTTCTGTCTTTTTGTGTATCACAAAAGCAGCTCAGTCAAACTCAGTGTGAAAATGTCTTGCAAGTTTAGCAATTGTTGAAATTATTTTACGACACGCTCCTGCATTAAAGTTGTTCCACTCAAAGTCTGACAGGCTGTAAAACCAGTTGAGATGCTGCTGGGTTGTGGGTTTTTCAAGTATTTCTTTATTGCAGCATAAGAAACAAGCAGTTTTGACTTTGTGACCATTGAAAAAAATATGTGACTATAGTGTCAATTTAACCCTCGCTGATCTACTATGCACGCACATAAAGATTTGAAAGTTTTATGCGTGACACAGATATTTTCAGCTACGTCTCACAACAAACAACAAGGTTAAAAGTGTTATTTTCCTGAAGTGGCAATGGTGACAGGAGTTCCTTGCCTCTTCAAAGTAAAGTCAAGCTTTGGCACAGATAGGTAACCAGATTTTGTCTCAGTATGCGCAATAATTGGAATGGAAATGTTGACTTCAATTTTTTTTTTTTTGGGTATACAATTTTTCCAGACTCAGAAAACTATCTTGTAAAAGAACCCAATACCAGAATTCAAACTGTCAGTTCCCTGAAACACATTTAATTTCTAGAAAGACACACACGCAGGGTAGTTTGCTGTTTTTTTTAAACAAGAACAAATTTATTCTCAATCAAAACTAAAATGCATCCACAAGCAAGGTAAACTTAAGTAGGTCACAAACATTCCAAATACTCTAAACTGCAGGGGACCTGTAGTTTGAGTGATGACACAAGACAACCCGGAGGGAGTAAAGGAAAAGACACTATAAGTACAGATGGAAGGGATAGACAATGAGACACATGTGAGACACATTAGGAAGGAGCAGGTAAACATCAGGAGGAAGAACACAAGAAGCGCTTGTGAAGACACCTGAAACGAGAGGGCGGTCAGTAATTTCAAATTAAAAACCTGAATCAAAAGCAAACAACAACAAAACCACCGGCTAAAACCTGAAACTGAGAGAATTGGTGAGTCCAAGTCACTTCTGTGGATGTAGAGTAATCGAATCAGTCTTGCAGAGTTAAACGCTGTAACCACCCTCATAAATTAGAGGTAGAGATAGCTCACATGTCCATGTGACTTTGCTGTTCACAGAAAACACAAATTGTGATTTAGTAATGGATCATAAAATTAAATTTATTCTTTGACAAACTGTTTTACGTGACAGGTTTCGATTGTTCAACCACTTAATAATCAAAGGTTAGGTAGACTCGACAGTGTCAATGGAGTTGAGTGTTTGGTTTGCCTATTGTTTTGTTAGCCTCACCACACCAAGTCTCTTCACTATGCATGGTAGCACATGATATTGGTTTACAAATATCACAGTTGACCAAAACTGCTGTTTGGTCAACCATAGCAAACTGAATGAGGCTTAGCCCTTCACAGCTGTTATTCAGACATGCCTTGGACATGTGGTCTGTTCATCACTGGCTGTCGGTTATTTTCATGTTAAGACAAAACTTTGATAGGATTTTATTCATCTGAATGTCAGCTTCTGCTTTTTTCTCAATATCTATGAAAATTGTCCAAGCAATAGATTTGTAAAACATGTAATTTCATGGCTCGGTACTCTAGTTGTGCGTTGATAATAAGAACTAAAAGTACACAAGTTTGCCCAAATTTAAAAAAAATCACAAATATGGAAACAAGGAATTAGACTAGAATAACCAAACTAGTCCCTGTTGTTCCATGCATGAGCAATCCCAGTATTAAACAGAAAGTCAAACTAGTTCAAAAGCAACTAGATAAATCTGGAATGTGATTATTGAGTCAAACATGTATGGAATGGATCTTGACCAATGTCTTTTCAACTGTAGACATTGCAGATTGGTATACAGTAAGTATACAACAACCCTCCCCACTTCCAAAAAACATTTTCTGTGGTGCCGTAAAATGTGTATTTAGCTGAAAAACTAAGGTATGTACTATGTCTTCAGATCCTAGGTTATAACTAACACCTTATTATGATGCTTTAATTGCTTCAAATATGAACAGTGCTTTAAAAAGTTTGCAACAGTTGCAAAAACCAGGGATTGAACTTTTAGAAGGATATATAAAATGTACACATTTGTATGAGAAAATTGGATTAGATCTAAAAAGTTAGTCAACTTATAAAAACACAAGCTATAATCACAGCATATGTACGGTGTACAGTGTAATTAAATTTCATGAGTATAAATGGAAAAGCAACGAAAAATGTAACACGAGTTCATTTATGTTACCATTGGCAACAAGTCCTTCTTGCACATGAAGCTAGTGGAAATAATTCTTCTTCTACAATTTATTTCCGTTCGGTCGTCTTCCGCTTATCCGGGGCCGAGTCGTGGGGGAAACAGCCTCAGACGGGAAGCCCAGGCTTCTCTCACCCCAGCTGCATCCCGGCTTACCCGGAAGGATCTCGAGTCGTTCCTCGGCCAGCTATGAGCCAAAGTATCTCCATCGAGTCCGGGGTCCGATTTATTTTAGCATTACATTTTTTGAGTTGTCATTTTTATTTGAGTTTTGTCATATAAAAGCGCTTAATTTATATTTGCAAGTAACTTTTCAGTGAGTTTGTAATGAGTAATGTCAACCTTTATCTTGTCAATGTGTTGTTTTACTGCCTTAGCGAAAAAAAGAATCCATCACAGTAATGTTTTACTTTTGGGATTAATTCATAATTACATCTGTAATGTGACTGGACTGTGAATAGATGGTTTATTGATCTGAGAGTGCGGTATGATTTAATTGCAAGTGGCCAGACAGTAAAGTTGCCAAATACAGTATAAATGAAAAAATATCTTAAGCTTTATTAAACATTACCAATCTCTATATAGGAGTTTCTTTTCACCCGACCTATGGAAAGCCTGATGTCTGAAGAGTTTTAATGATTTTCGCTCAGATTACAGATGATTTTATTAACTTTTCACTGAAAATAGCAGTACTGGGAGCATTAAATAAGCAGAAAGCAAGCTTTTATCGATCCAGAATGTTTGCAAAACTACCTATGGGTTGTATTTTCTGTGAATATAGAAATCAATGAACAAGTTTCATTTTGATCATTTCAGGGTTTTTTTTTTTTTGTTATGTGTAATTTAATTAACAAATCAAACGTGACTAAAAATGCAAATGCAACCTTTTTACAACTGAGTTTCCATAAAAACCCAGAAAAAATGTAAGCAGTATTACTCTGTTAATTATGGCAATAGTAATAATAAAGATTACAAGGCTAGAAGGTGCTGTTCACTATTTCTTATTAAAGATTAGTCTGAAGATATGAGAAATATGATTATTACTCTGTTGATTGTGTGCATTGTTGGGTGTTTTTGTATCAACAATAGTGTCCTTTTCCCTCTTTTTCCATCCTTTCTTTGGAGCTGGAGCTGCGTCTCGGTCTGAAGCCTCCAGGGCTTTTCATGATTCTTTCCTCTTCCTCCAATCGCTTTCTTTTCACCGTCTGTCCTCTCCTGCCTCAAGCATCCTCCTGTCTTTGAGACCTTTCTTTCTTCTTGAACACAACTGTTATTGCTTAACAATTTCAGAGCACAAATAAAAGTTTTTCTTTAAAAATACCTCCCATGAGACAACACACTGCTCTTCTATTTCACTTTCACACACAACAATACCGAAAAGTGTTTCAGATATTTCTGAGGTACTCGTCTGATGTTTAAATGAAAACCAGCAAATTTCAAATACAAAAAAAATGTTTTGTTTGAATTCCGAGATTGTTTTTTAGTGATTGGTTTAATTTTTACTTTTTGCTTCAGAGTTGGATAAATGTGTTTATATGTCTGAATATAAAAAAGTAAATTTCTCATTTAATGGCTTAATGTGGTTTAATATCTGTGTTCTTAGTTTGAAGAGTTTAAAAATAATGTTTCTCAATTTTTGACATAATCATTGCATTATGAGGCGACACGGTGCCACAGTGGTTAGCACATTGGCCTCACAGCACAAAGGTTGTTGGTTCAAGTCCCAGGTGGGGACAAGGCTTGGAACACTGGCCTTTCCGTGTGGAGTTTCTATGTTCTCTATGTGGGTTTTCTCCCATCCTCCAAAAATATCCATGTTAGGTTGAGTGGCCAGTGCCAAATTGCCCCTATGAATTAGTGTGGCCCCGCGACAGACTGGTGACCTGTTCGAGGTTTACCCTGCCCCTCGCGTTGAATGAGCTGGGATGGGCTCCTGCGACCTCATAGGAATGAGCAGCTCGCTAGATGAAATAAACACTTTTGTTTGTTTTGTCTTTCGAGAGGGATAGACGAGTAACAAGGTGACTGACTGACTGACTGACATCACATCATCCAAAACGTCCATCCTCACAGGGCCGTGGAGGTGCTAGAGCCAATTCTGGTTGATTCAAGGCGAGAGGCAAGAGCACCCCGAACAGGTCGCCAGTGTGTCGCGGGACACACACTCATCTTTGGGGGCAACTTCATAGTCACCAATCAGCCTAACATGCATGTTTTTGGAGGGTCGAAGGAAACCGGAGTACCCATGCATACATGGGGAGATCATGCAAACCCCACAAAGAATAGCAAGTGTTCCAAGCCTCGTCCCTCCTGGGACATGAATCCCTTTCTTTTTTTTTTTTTTTTTTTTACTCAGTTATTAAGCCACTTTATCTCCACTTTGTTTTGTGTTGATAATAGTTAGATCATAATTTTTCTCTCGCAGATTGAGACTATTTCTGAGTCCATGTGAAATGTTTGGCAATCAGAACTGCCTATTGACATGGTCACCCTCAAGTTTGTGTAGGATAGCGTTCCAGGTTGTACTTTGAAGAAATCCAATGGAATTGTTGCCTGTACTCAGTGTGGTTTTGATAAATCTCAAGATTGTGTGGCATGAGCACCAATTAATGCTTTGTAAATGAGTTCACTGACCTTTTAAACTATTTCATTTTGAGAGCTGAGTTTCTTGTTAAGATTTCAGTTTAAATTCAGATCTAATAAGACAAGGTTTAAATGAACAAACTCTTTCTCACCAAGTCTAAATTGATGAGCTCATAATTATTTACAGCTTTCCACAATTAATTTTTGACCAGTTTTTCATTTCATCGCATTAACATCTTTCTCATCATCCTTTGTCACTTGTCAGCACAATCAAAAAGTAGCCAAAGGACGGTTATTGCTTTTAATGTGTCTTTTATATCTGAGGAAAATTACCTTCTTCTTCTTCTTTTGGCATTTCCCTTAAGGGGTCGCCACAGCAAGTCAGTTTCTTCCATCTAACCCTATCTGCTGCATCTTCTATGGTCACACCAAGTATCTTCATGTCTTCCTTCACTGCATCCATGAACCTCCTCTTTGGTCTTCCTCTAGCCCTCTTTCCTGGTGGTTCCAAATCCAGCATCCTTCTTCCGATGTACTCTCTCTCTCTCCTCTGCACGTGTCCAAACCATCTCAGTCTTGGCTCTCGAACTTTATCCCCAAAACCTCTAACATGTGCTGTTCCCTGATGTAGTCATTTCAAATCCTGTCCATCTTGGTCACTCCCAGAGAGATCCTCAGCATCTTCATCTCTGCCACCTCCATCTCTGCTTCCTGAGAAAAATTACCAAAGGGCATTTAGATACTACATGAAGATAACAAGATTAATCCAATCAGAATGCTTTAATAATAATCAAACAAACGCTCTTGCAAAACCTAATTCAACAAATTCAGACAGAAAATAGACATACAAACTGTATTGATCAAGGCATTTCAGTAAAAGTACAAGCCAGCGGTGGTTATAACAGAATAGTGCGTTCCTATTAAATAATGTATATAGTTTCTATGAGCATTCATCACAACTCCAAACTTTACAAAGAATGTTAATGTTTGTTTAAATCTGTCTTCTTCAACAGACAGTCTGTGTCTGAATTTATTGGTTTAGAGTTCAAGTTTCTCATTGACGTCAATCTAGCAGTGCTTTTTTGACAAGGAAAGTCAGTGTTTTAACAAAGAGTGTTTTCTCTTCAAACTTAACAGAAACTCTCTCCACAAATGGTTGTCTTGGTGAACAGCAGGTTCAAACGAACTACATTTTAGGAACCTAAACTGATTTCTGCCTCATATGTAGCTAAAATTTCCATGGTGAAGTGGTGCTAATTTTCCAGTGGGATGATTTTGCTATTTTGTGTCCAACATGGATTGTAATTCATGGCGTGAATTCGACAGCATAGTCCGATGAAGCGGTTATCGTTAATTAGCACCTCTTTTTGTTAAACAGCAACGTATGCAGACATATCACCCAAGGAGTTTTAAAATATGTCGCAGAAATGATTTGATTGGTCTTCTAAATTTCAAAGTTTGCAGGCTGAAGACTGTTGAAGACGGTTTTTTATTACTGTTTATAATTAAATGAGTTGAATTGGCTGAGAGGCAATTTATTAACCCAATGTCTGAACCAAAAGATTACCTCTTTTATTCTCTCTTTAATTATTTGCGTTTTGTACATTGGTTGAACTCAATGAGAGAGTATCAAACAACCAGTATATTTGTGTTTGGAAAAAAAAAAGTATTTTCGAATCAAGGCTGTAGAGGATTTATTAGAGGCAGATTAAACCTGACCTAGAGACAACTTCGTACATAGTGTCAGGGTATCAACTACTGGCAATAGAAATCTTTTCCAAAGAAAACACCGCAGAAAAAGATCCTTGAGGAAAAACTTCATTTCTTCAAATCTTTGATCAAGGCATTTTCCTAAATAGCTATTTTGAGAACTTTAGAAACATTCTTTGAATAGCCCTATTTCAATAGAAATAATTCTGAGCTGAGCTTATTGGTGCATTTGCTGAACCTATGTCAAGGCAAGAGTTTACAGCAACCTAATTCAAGTAGAAGTGTATTCAATCCAATGTCTTTCTTATGAAGTATCCTGAGCTTGAATTTGGAGTTTAAAAGCATGAACTCACGTGTTAGAAAATGAGAGGAGGGAAAACTGTCAATATGTTGAAAGAAAGAGCGCTATTTGAAGACCGCTCGGTCCCACTAGATCTGCCAAATTTGATGGAAGTTGTACAAGCACAGGCAAAACTAGTAAAATGTTCCAACCAAGTCAACATATAACAGAGGCCAACACAATGGCAGGGACTGTGGCAGCTAAAAACAGCCACGCAGAATTACGAGCACACCGCTAGGTGGGAAAAAGGGTTTTTACATGCAAGAAATGCGAAATATGACTGAGTTTTTTCCCTGTGGACCACCCTTCAAAAATAACACTAAAATATATAACAAACAACTATGAAACTGCACCATCATTATAGTAAACAGTCCACAGAAACAAGTAAAAAACATTTTGATGACTGCAATTTTATTGGAAAATAGAATAACTGCTATTAAACCTAATCATAGCATCCTATTTTTCATGAGTGGTGCCCTTTCCTCCGCTTGTTAGTGTAGAAAAATGTATTTAACGTTTGTGAGACAAAAGTAAAGTGAGTTTTCTAAAGCGTGCAGTAAACTTGTGATACTCTAAATGTTGGTGTCAGATAGGTTCTTTTGAAGAGGGATCATAGGTGCCTATTCCGAAAGGTATTCGTATGAAAAAACAAATGGACAACACAAAAACTAAATTAAGACACAAGAAGACCACGAGAAAGAAAATGAAGACAGAAAACAGACTTACAAATTCCAAAAAAGGGATTAAAGAAGAAGGGGCAATAGACAAGGAAGTGTTTGTTTTGTCTTTCAAACTGCTAATTTTTAATGAGGTCGCAGGGGGTGCCGGAGCCTATACCAGCTGATTACAGGCAGGGTATACCCAGAACAGATCGCCAGTCTGCTGTGGAGCCACACACACACACACACACACACACACACACACACACACACACACACACACACAACTACCCAGACTCACTTATTCCTAGTGGCAGTTTTATAGCAGCCCATCAACCTAGCATGCATGTTTTTGGGGGTGGGTGGTAAACTGAAAGAGAAAACTGTAGATTGGAAGAAAAGCAGAGAATATACAGTATATATATATAAATAAAATGTTCACAAAACAAAGTTGAGAAAGTGAAGTAGCCTAGACTTGACCTCCGAACTTTCTTCAGTTTATGTTTGACTCAAGAATTAAGATTTTATGATATCAAACTTCATCCTACTTGGATGGGATTCTTTTAAAAACAGATCCAAAATATACCATGAAAGCAAATGTTGTAACTTGAGATAATCCCTCTTGGGCTGACGACTTTCTTTTCTTCCTTTGAATGACCGAAGAGTTACGGGATAAAAAGATACAAAGATAAAGAAAAAAAGATTTACGGGCATAATCTCTGCCATTGTAGTTGAGTTCACACTACGTCAATCCTTCAAGTGCTTCTTTCCTCTCATTTGCTTTCTTTCAAACGTTACTAAATTTACTGCAGAAGCAATGCATTTAAAACCTGAATTCTTTTTCCTTACACACTACCGTCTTTCTTCATCTGCAATGCTACAAACACCTTCATACCTGTCTATCTGTATGACATTTTAATGTGTTGTTTGTTTTCTAAAAGACTAATCAGTCCTGTGTAGAAAGCAATACCACTTAAATTAGGCTGATAAATGATGGTCTTTGACCCACCAAGGACATTAGATGACAGCATTTGTCCTTGGTTATGGCAAACATTACCACACTTAAAGCTTTTAGGCTGAAAACTGCAATCCAACCATGTGTTTCTGACTCATAAACATTCTGATCAGGTCTAAGTGATTGTGTCTCTGTCCGACTCTGAGACAGGTTCTATTTTTTTTTAAGTGAAGAGTTCACTTTGCATTGGTGTGCACATGCTTTTATATAACCCTTTAAAAGCATAATCTTATTTATATGCATACATTTCATCATCATTGTGCCATAAAGCTCATGTATACATGTTTGAATTGAATTCCCCTTCAACAGATAAGAGTAATGTGCGTATTTCTGATTGATTCTTTTATATGTAGTTTTATGAATTATTCAACACTCCTGAAAACATAACTGGAATGATGTCTTTATATTTCTACAAAAAAGTAAAACATAAAAAAAACAATATTCTTCTGTCAAAGTCAATATTAGAGCAGTAAAGGTTGATCTGAACATTGTGCCTTTGATATGCTTAGAACAGCTTTGAAATAACCAGTTAGGATAACACCATTTGTATTCATTAGTTTTCTCAAGAATAATGAGCATTATGATACTTGTTAGGTTGGGATTTCCTCAGTGAAACTGAACCTGTATCTGAAGTTCTTTCAATGTGTGGCACTGACAAAAAAATGAGATCTAACAAAATTAAAACAAAAGAGAACTTATTTAATTTTCTTTGTTGAGAGAATTAGAAACATACACAAGCACTTTTGCACATAAAACAATATAATAACCTTTATCCAACTAACTGCCCAACAAACCACAACTCATCAATGTTGGTGTTTCAGAAAAGGGTTTTCAACCAATGTATTCAACTACACTGCATAAATAATACGAAAATAACTAGAAGTACAAAAACAGATTTAAAAAAAATTGCAAGTATAGATAATATTGATGTTTGTTTGTGGCCAGTGCTGCCATTTACTGATCATTATAAATCCCTGACAAACCAGTAGTTTTGTTTCGTCTTCTTAACCGGCTATCCCTAAAGAGGTCGCAAGGGGTGCTGGAGCCTATCCAAGCTGCTTTCAGTCAAGAGGCAGGATACACCCTGAACAGGTCGTCAGTCTGTTGTACGACAACACACACACAACCATCCACACACACACACTCATTGGAGGGGCAATTTCATAGTAGCTAATTAGCCTAACATGCATGTCTTTGGAGGGTGGGAAGAAACCAGAGTACCCGGAGAAAACCCACGCAGAACATGCTAGAAAACACACACAGAAAGGCCAGTGTTTCAAGCCTCGTCACTACTTTGGGACTCAAACCCCACCCTTGCTGCTGTGAGGCTACTGTGTTAACCACTGTGCCACCGTTCAGTGTGACAAACCACCCACCCTGAAACAGATTAGAAGAATAGCAGATAAACTCAGCAAAACATAACCGAACCTCCTATTTCTACTCAGAGTGAACTTGAAGATTTTTTAAAAATCTCTGCATTATTTTTGTTTGCATGTTAATTTGAGGAAATTTGACAACAAACACCCGACTGGAATATTGGGGTTGACCATTAAATTAGAAGCAATGTAGACAGTTAAAAGACCCCCAAAGATTGCTTTTAATTTATTTAATTGGTACCCTATGGTTAGGAGTGATCAACTCTCGTCCTCAAAGGTCACCGTGCTGGGACCTGGGGACATTCCCCCTAGAAAAGTTTGAAAAATAAAAGGAATTTTCCTGCATTTTGGTGGCCCATTCGCTGACCGTGCAAGGAAATAGCTTGACTAGTCCCCTTCCCTTGCTTCTTCTCTTTTCTTCTTTTTTTTTTTTTTTTTTTTTTTTGTGAACCAAAAGGGGGGGAGGTGGGCAGCCCCAGACCGTCACCCCATCTTGGATCCGCCCCTGTTTACTCCATTGTATTTGTATTCTGTTGTGTTATTATTCACATTTTTATTGTCGTACAAGAAGGTTTCACATCTCCATTTTTTGATGCTAGAATTTCAATCATGTACCTTAAGCTTTCTCTTTTGATAAATGATGTGTATGTAGTAGCAGACGACATGAAGCAGCTCCACTAAATGACAACCTCCATGTTTTAATGAAGCAGCAGCAGTTCTGTCACTTTCTTTTGCTGTCAAAGTCATCCAACTCAATTTTGTCATCACCACCCTAGGCTACAAAGAACCAATCCGAATACATATTATTTAAATTTCATCGCTTCCGTTCTGTCTTGTTAACATTTTGAGTGAAATATTATCCCTCCCTATTTTGTCATTTTCAAGGTTGTCTCTGACATCCACATCTGGTAAACTTACCCCAAATGTTAAATGGTAAGTTAATTTCAAATCAATATAGATAATGAAAATATTTACTGTCTAAAAAGAGTCACTGGCAAAAAAAAAAAAAATGAAAAGAACATCCTTTTTGTCGTGGGCATATTTTATTTTTTAGCTTGAAATTGGTAGACATAGGTCAGGGACTTTCTTTCTGAATTGATTCTTTCACCACTGCCTACCACATCTCTATCTGATATGTACTTAGATAGTCTGCAATTCTTTTTGAACAATCATTGGAAAAGCAAGAATAGGAAATAGAATAGCCAGGTCATTTCAAAGTTCTGTAGTGCGTCCAGTATTAATGTGTGAATGAAAGTATCAACCAGCTGCAATGAAAGGTGATAAAAACTCTTTCAGATATAAAAGGTACTTTAATTTTATCAATTTTCTGATTTGTTCTGTTGGCGTTTCATGTTTGTATATTAAGGCAATGGTTCCCAAAGTGGGAGTTCCAACTCACCCGGATGATTTAAATATGATGTATTTTGGCTTATTTTTTCACTTTCATGTTATTTTTGTATATTTTGAATTTTTTAAATTGTTTTTATGTCAAAATGATTTGTTACACAATTTGCGTGAGTGAATTTAGGTATGCATACCTCAAAAAGCATGACCTTAGTTATCGTTGTATAAATTACAAGAGTCAAAAGACAACACTGATCACAATTTACTGTACAACAACAGGCGTGTGACCAGATCAGCTTGGCTTGCTGACTGGTGGAGGTGGAAATTAATATCAGAATCAGAATGCTTTTATTGCCATGTCAGTGAAAAATATCAGAGACTAGGAACTTGTTTTCGTATATACGAGTAGGCTAATACAAAATAAATGGTGTTTAATACTTACAAAAAGATAAAAAAAAATCTGTGCTTCAGATTTTTATGACATTTGGTTTAACGCTATCGGGGAGCAGTTTCTCCACATTAACGTACAGTACATTAAGAATAAATACAGGTCTTGTGAGTCAAGTAGGACCTGCAGGAGAGATGCTTGGGTTGCGGTTTATCAGCCTAAAAATGACATTACAGTCTGAATGATTGAGAACAACTGTCTAAAGGTATTAATTGCTGTATTTATGAAGTGTCCCATGAGATGCAACATTGCATTTTTGAGAAGTATGGCAATACATTGCTAAAGTTATTACATTATGAGTCTGAGAGAAAGACAAAAATCTTTGTCCATGTTCACATTCCTTTTCATACACAAGAGAAACATGCAGCGAGAGCTTGACAGGCAGATGAGAGCAGCGTCCGCAATAACTAGGATGCTTCATAAGTCTGTTGTGTTGAAGAGAGACCTGATCCAAACAGGAAAGCTTTCTATTACCAAGTCAATCTATGTTTCAACCTTCACTCATAGTTTCAGATGCTGTAGGCTAGTGGATGTGGCTGGAGTGATGAAAATCTGGGCATCCATTTTGACACTGATTTCCGTCAGACCCAACCACAAATATCTGGCAGAGACAGTTTGGTAAAGCAATTCAGATGTAAGTTGTTTGTCATTTGTTCACAATCTTTTAAAAACCAATTGCAACTCAAATAGTTCTAAGTGTCTAAATAAGCACTTCACATTTTGTGGCTGTTCAAGAATAATCGAAATGTGACATAAAAAAACACAAATTCTACATTTATTCCTATAAGGGGGAGTTTTCTATCACATTTTAAAGCACAGGTGTTCGTCCTAACAACCTTGAAAAACAGTCAAACCGTAATAACAGTGCTTGACCATTTAACAGGGTTTACAGGTTGTGGCTTATTTGAATTGTAGAACACAATAGCAACACAGAATCATGTTTCTATTGAGATGTGCTCGACATTATCCTTAAATATGGCTTAGGAAGTACTCTGACTACAGCAATGTAGAGGAGAGCTCTCCCTTGTCCAACTAGCTAGGGTATTGAGGGATGCTTTTTTCCATCCATCATCTTTTGGCTTCATAAAGTATAAGATGGAAGAGCCTGCTCATTTTTCCCTTTGGCTGTCTAATTAGTTTGACAGGCATGATGATCTCGCTTTTTTGGGGGTCTCATAAGTCTGGTTAGTGCAGCACCCTGTGTTTCCTCGCTGAATGCTGATGACCCTCTGCTGGGACTTTTTAAAATTCAGATGGGTTTCTTAATTCAGCCAGCATGCTGAAACCAGAGAAGTTATTTTTATTCGCACTGTCATCTGAAAGCTTAAGGCCAGCTTTGCCCTGTGATTTTCTCTGCTTAATGTTAATATTACTGAGAAGTCAAAGAAGCGCAGTAAAGTCAAAGGCTACATCTAAAGTCTCAGCAATGCATTTATTGATAATGTAGAAGTAGTTAAATATATGCAGAGAAGCACATCTATTAGTGTGTGAAAACCGGCAAAGAAACTTGGAGAGGCTGCCTTTAATACACCCTTCGACGACCTCTGGTCTGGTAGTGCTCCAAGCAGTTCAAGAATAGCACCAAACAGCTTCTGAAGTTGGGCGGAGAGGATCTGGAACAGCCGTTCAGCAGAACAGCAGCTTAATGGAACAGAGGTATAACAGCCACTAGGCTGGATAGAGCTGGAACAGCCGTTTGTGGGACACGACAGTTGGCTCTTCAAGGTGGAAAGTGAGTTACCGTGGCAATGATGCTTGAAAGCTCCCGTGGATCATTATAAGATCTTAAACTGACTCATAAAAACTTCACATCTTGATAGTAACTTGCATCTTTCAGTGTGGTTGGAACAAAACCATTAGTTGTTTTCAAACCTCACAAGTCCACCACCTTTAGTGCTGCCCTTTTGCACGTCTATGCACAATAGCGAAGCTGGGTATGTTCAGAGAGGAATTACAGTCGAAGTTTGTAAAACAGTCCAAGATTTACTCCAGAAATATTCTGTCTTCAATTACTCGTCTTTCGCTTCACTCCAGCATAGTACATCTCGACACATCCTCGTTGACTCTTCCTTTCTTGTCTCATAAAAACTGCATGAAAATCTTAAAAACATTCTACAAAAAGTGGAGCTCTAGATGGACTGTGACTGTTGTGACAGAGGCGCAGTGTAAAAACAAAAAAAGGTGCCAGTCTAATTGTTAAAAGGAGGGAAACGAAGATTAAATCTACAAAGAGGTTAAACAAAGATTAGACTGAGGGAGTCCGGTTAGTATAAATGTCCATCCACCCCTGCGGTGTGCACTCACAAAGGGTTTCATCATTCATACCACAGCCTGTTTGGGCCAGTAGGGATATGTCTATGGGCTATGTTTATGTCAGTCCTCCCCATATACAGATTGTGTGGCCATAACAGTTTTAAGTTGTTTAGTCCACAACAATCCACAGCCCCTTCACAAGGTCTATCACTTTTGTTGCAAGAAAAATGGTTTTGGAGCAACGCAAAAACGTGACGTCATACATTCTGTTCCATGCTTCAGCTCTGTTCGCGCTGACATCTCGTGCAAGCCATATTCAAGTACCACTGATGCTCACACTGGCACACTTCCTCCAAGTGGTTCAGGAATCGCTAAACAAACTCCATGGCACAGTGTGTAGAACTCACAAAGTCAGACAAACATTGCTTTAGTGGTCAAATGCACTGCCGTGTGTGAGTACAGCCTTAGTTTTATGTTGAAGGAATGGCACAGATGGATTTAAACTTTAAGTTTTGTTGTTGTTCTTGAAAACCAATGACCTGTTTCCACAGACACCATTTGCTCCTCTTGCCTCTGTTTTGGGAGTGACTGTCCAACAAAGATGGTGATTGTGCCTGCAGCTTAGGGGCAGAAGAAAAACGCTAAACTCTATCACATCCTATAAGTAAATTGTTTCTCCCTACTACTTTGAATGTGGGAGGTAAATCAACGACTAACATTAAACCATTAGAATCCAGCCATAAAAAGGATCACCTCTAAGGAAAACAAGTCCCCACTTTTCCAAACAGATACCATAAGTAGCTCATATGATTCAGGACATTCAGAGACCAAAAAAGTTGATTCTTTCTTCGTTTTGTTTTCCTTCAAGCGACATCTCTGGCACTTATTGACTGTTCTTAATGCATGAACAGTCTGTGAAATTTGTTCGGAAGCCATCCCCAAAGCCAGTAAATTCACTGACACGTTAGCAGTGATTACATCGCCCTCCGTGACCTGGCGTGACAGTATGACCCATGGTTTGTAAGGAAAACATCAGGGTCATGACAAATGTGTCATACACATGCACACACCACTATGCTTGCTGCAATTTCATTTCCACTTTGGTTTCGTGCCACCATAAATGTCCAGGAGGTCAACAAAAAACAGTCTTATCTGTCCATCAATGTTGAACAATGAGCTCCAAGTTAGATGGTTTGGCACTGTTCACTTAATCACCTGCACACTTTGAGACATTTTTAAACACAGTTTTTTTCATTTAATGTATCTGTAAATTGTTCAAATGTATCAAATAAAACTCTCATCAAATGAATATATTACATTCTATTCAAGGATAAATTACTTCTAAGCTACAATTAAAATAAAATTGTTATTAATTAGACCTGTCTGTTGACTTTAAACACAGAGTTGACTGATTAATTGTACACATTTACTTTTCTGTGACTCATGCTTCAGAAACTCGAGTTTCTCAGCGTGTTGAGTTATTCAAAAAGGTGATTTGGTTTTTTTTGCTTGTGGAGTATAATTCCCTTTTAATGGGAGATAATTGACTGTCATTTCTCCATTCATTTAACCTAAATGCATAATATGCTACTCAGATTGAACTCGGGTTCAACTCTGCAACAATAGCATTTAAAACATAAAAGGAAACAAACAACATGGAAGAACAAAAAATGTAAGACAAATGAGTGCAGCAAAGATAGCAAAATAACAAAATTAGTATTTCTCAAAAAATTTGCTTTTTTTGCAAAACACTTGTTTGATGGAATTTGTAGTATTTAAAGATTTGCAATTTCTAAATCTGAAGAATTTTATAAAATTGTGTCTCATGTGGACTCAAAATAACTTAGTAGTTTGGTCATAAAAAAATATTTGCTTGTGTAATTGAATCTAAAAAAAAATCAGGATATTCTTGAAGGCTGTTACAGCTGGCATAATGCAATTAAAAACATTGTTAATTCTCATTTGTTTTGTCTTCTGAGCCACACCCAGGGGGTGCCGGAGCCCATCCCGTCTGATTACAGGCAAGAGGAAGGATACACACCAAACACGTCGCCAGTCTGTTGCGAGGCCACACACGAAAACAACCATCTACATTCTGTAAAACACAGTCTTCTTCTCCTTTCAGCAATTCCCTTCAGAGGTCGCCACAGCAAGTCAGTTTCTTCCATCTAACCCTATCTGCTGCATCTTCTTCAGTCACGCCAACTATCTACATGTCTTCCTTCACTGTATCCATGAACCTCCTCTTTGGTCTTCCTCTAGCCCTCTTTCCTGGTGGCTCCAAACCCAGCATCCTTGTTCCGATGTACTCGGTCTCTCTTCTCTGTTTTGGAGGAAAACAGAGTACCAGAGAAAAACCCACACATTCACAGGGAGAACATGCAAACTCTACACAGAAAGAGCAGTGATCCATGCCTCGCCCCCACTCCTGAACTCAAACCCCAACCTTTTTGCTGTGAGTCATCTCAGTTAGCTAGCTGTTCTGAGCAATGTCCACACAATTACATAAAATGTTGTGATTGGTTTTTTACATTTCAAGATGTGACCATTTGATTGTGACCATTAGGTGTAAGAGTTATCAAGTGATAAAACAAGTAAAGCTAGTTAAGTGTTAGTTAAATGGATTTGTGATTTGTACTGCAGAAATAAGTAGAAATACATTTTCAAATGAAAAAGAAACTGAGGGAACGTCAACTGTTAAAATGCCAGTGGAAGTTGAGAAAAGTTTGTTTCTCCTTGTTTACAGCAAACTTAGACTTCCTGCTCTCATTTATGCGTATCTAACATAAACTCAGCAGTAAGCCTAACTCCTTCTGGAAAACATGCGCAGAGTCAGGATGTAGCGTCCAAGCTCCATTTTAATGACTACTGTATGCAAAAGATGTCTTCAGAACAGAGTAAAACTGTAAAACAGAAAGAAAATATACACTTAATATAGTGCAAAAGTATGTTTAAAGTAGCTTATCGCCATGAAAATAGGCCTACATGCGGTAATAAACATACAAACTAGCAGTAGCAAAATACACACTTCCAAGCGTCCTTTCACACAAATGAGACATTAATATTGTACTTTATGAACATATAAAACAAACTTACAGACTGTGATGTCAAAAAGGGGATTAGAAAAAATAGACGAAAGGCGGTGGATAACTGGTAGCTAGCTAACTGTTATGCTAACTCACTAGCGGAAGCAAAATTGCTGACTTCTCCTCACAACTTCCTGTTTCTAGTTCAGCCTTCAAAATAAAACACAGGAAACGGCCTTCAAAATAAAAGACAGAAAACTTAAAGAATGTAATCTAACTCTGAAAATAAATATTCCGCACAATTATAAAGGGCAAGACACTCCCCGCCTGGTGTCTGTAAAGATGCCATATAAACCTAAAACATGCATTCAGTCCTTTGATTTCAGAAGAAGAATGACCTCGGTGACGGGCCGAAGGAATGTCTTTGTAGATCCATCTTTGGTCGTTTTAATCTCGATTTTTCGGACCTTTCCATCGCGTCCTGGAAAGGTTTTAGTCACAAGAGCCATGGGCCACTCATTGCGGCATGTCTGGGTGTCTTTCAGTAAAACAACATCACCTTCTTCGATGTTGGGACTTGACGTTTGCCATTTATGACGTACTTGTAGTGTATGCAGATATTCACGTTTCCAATGACTCCAGAATTGGTCTGCAAGCCTTTGTACTTGACGCCACTGTTGCTTGAACAAGTCTTTGTCGGTGAATTTCCCTGATGGAGGTGGAACACTCTGTTTCCGGGTGAGAAGCATCGCAGGGGTAAGTATTTGAGGAACCTCTGGATCAGAAGATACAGAAACCAGGGGTCTGGAATTGATGATGGATGTCACTTCTGCCATGAGAGTGCACAGGACTTCATTGGACAAGCTTGACGAGTGAATTCGCATGAGCATTGAATCTAAGATCCTCCTTGCGACTCCGATCATGCGTTCCCACGCACCACCCATATGTGAGGAGTGTGGTGGGTTGAAGTGCCATGAACATCCTTGATTGTTTGTGTACTTCTGAACGTCTGATCCCTTCAGCACTTTGTGAAACTCCAACTCTCTGCAAGCGCCGACAAAGTTGGTTCCACAGTCTGAGTGAAGCTGTTCAGAGGGGCCACGGATAGCAAAGAATCTCCTCAAGGCGTTAATGAACGACGACGTGTCCATCGCCTCTATTACCTCTATGTGGACAGCACGTGTACTCAAGCATGTGAAGAGAACGGCCCAGCGCTTGTTTTGTACAACACCTCCTCTTGTCCGTCTGGCTGTCACAAGCCAGTGTCCGAAGACGTCCACACCAGTGTATGTGAAGGGAGATGAAGTGCTCAGCCGCTCTTGAGGGAGGTCCGACATTTTTTGGTTCTCTCTTTTCCCACGGAGCTTTCGACAGGTAACACATCCATGAAGAATGCTACTTATGCGTCTTTTGCTACTGATCAACCAGAAGCCGGCAGCTCGTACAGCGCCTTCTGTAAAGGTACGGCCTTGATGTTCCACTTTGTCATGGTAGTAGCTTATGAGCAGAGTGGAGACGTGATGTTTGCCTGGCAAAACAACTGGATGTTTCTCCTGATCGCAGAGATCAGCTTGCTTCAACCGGCCTCCGATTCTCAACAATCCATCTGATCCAAGGACTGGATTGAGTTTTGACAGTGGACTTTTCTGGTTTACGTCAACTCCTTTTGAGAGGGCAGTGAACTCTTCATTAAAGCAGTCCTTTTGTACAGCAAGAAGAATCACTGAAGTTGCTTGAGATAGCTCGTCCGCTGTGCGAGGTTTGCTACACTGATGCCAGCCAGTACAATCTATAACATTTTTGTTTGTTGACTTGAAACAACGAGCTACATGGATGAGGTTTGCAACCGCTCTTTGCAATGACTTCCAAGTTGAGAATTTTTCGAATCTCTTCGGATTGAGCGACTTATCATCGTGGCTGGTAACGCAACTTGTCACTTGCGGTCTGACATCAATGTCCGACTCTGGATCAATAAGCTCAAATGTTTGCTGCTGATCACATACTGTTTGAGGTTTGTGAAAGAATGCTGGACCTGTGGACCAGTTTGTTTTGGTGAGCAGAGAGGCTTGAACGGATCTGGATGCATGGTCACTTGGAGACTTGAAAGGAAGGGGGGCGACCCAACTGTTAGATTCATCCTGAAAAACTTGTTCATCCATGACTTTGATAAACTGTTCGTCCTCTACAGAGAAGGCACGTTTCTCGTCATTTGCAGTTCTATCAAAAACAGTGAGCCCGAGGGAGTCAGCGTCCATGTGCAAGCGACCGTTTCTGTGTCCGTTTGTTTGGCTTGGACTGATTACTTGGTTAAGATGGACGTGACTTGTGCATGGCTGAAAAAGTGTTGGTCTGCCATCTCCCAGTATGTTTGTTTTGTAGCTGTGAACTGTGGGCTTATGGACTTTTCCCAAACACACGTCACCGACCAACACCCATCCAAGGTCAAGTCTTTGAGCAAATGGTGTATCTCCAGGGCCATTTATCTGTTGTCTCACTTTATGTGCGCGAAGAATGTCACGACCCAGAAGTAGAAGGATCTGAGCATCATTGTCCAGAGGTGGGATTTCTATGGCGAGATCCTTGAGATGACGGTGGTGGAAGGCAGCCTCAGGTGTTGGTATTTCCTCACGATTGTCCGGTAAGTCCTCACATTCAATCAGTTCTGGGAGTGAAAAGCTTATTCCGCCTTTAATTGCTTCAATCTGAAATCCAGTTGCTCTTCTGCCAGATGTTGTGGTCAGTCCAGTACACGTTCTCAGAGTGTATGGATAAGTGATGGCTTCGATTTTGAAAACATCGAAAAACTGCGACCTGGCTAGAGACTTGTTGCTCTGATCGTCGAGCATTGCATACATTTTCACTGCTTCATGTGGGTGGTTCTTTGGGTAAACCTTGACAAGACAGATCTTCGCGCAAGATTTTGACTTCAGAGCGTCTCCGCAAACCTCGGTACAGAGAGGACTGACTACTGAATTTGCCTCTTTTTCTTGCTCCCCGCCGTTATCTTGTGGGGGGTTTGACTCTTTGTTCGCCCATTTAGGCGGACCAGGGTGAAGGGCCGATATGTGACTTTCACTGTTACACTCATCACATTTCACCGTGGCTTTGCAATCCCGGGCGAGATGAGAATAAGATGAACAACATTTGAAGCAGATGCCTTGTTCTTTTAGATAAGCCTTTCTGTCTTCGAGAGTCTTAAGTCTGAATCCTCGACATTTCTTTAGGGGGTGGGGCTTCTTGTGGATAGGGCACTGCTTGACTAAATCGTCTTTAGAAGGCACTTCCGTTGGACTTTCGTCGTTTGTCACCTTGGTCTTGTGCACCGAAACCGCACCTCTTGGACTAACTCGCCTCTGCACAACCTGTTCTGAACGAACGTTGTTTCCAGAATATGAAAAGCTGGGATCGTTCCTTATTTTAGCTTGGTAGCAGACGAAAGAGGTGAAATATGAGAATGGTGGATAACTGACTCGAGACGTTTCTTTGTACTTAGATCCCTGGTTGAGCCACTTTTCCTGTAGGCTGTATGGCAACTTCTCCACAATTGGCTTTATACCACGTGCGGTATCCAGATATGACAAGCCTGACAAGTATCCATCTTCTTTAGCTGCGAGCACCTCGTTTAGTAGATCTCCGAGCTCTCTCAACTTGTAGTTTTCTTTATTAGAGATCTTTGGAAAATTATCAAGCTTCGAGAAGAGAGCACTCTCGATGACTTCTGGAGCACCGTAGCAATCATCGAGCCTTTCCCACGCTGTTTGTAATGCGGCGGCTGGATTGGCTATATTGACCGCTCTGAGACGTTTGACGTGTTCACTTGATTCTTTTCCCAGCCACTTCAAGAGCAAATCCAACTGTTCACTCGCAGACAGATCCACGTCTCTGATCGTGTTGAAAAACGAGGACTTCCACGCCCTATATGTTTCGGGCCGGTCATCAAAACGTGATAGGCCAGTGCATACGAGTTCTTTACGAGCTAAATATTTTGCCATATCCATCATTACTGAAGATTCTGCTCTCCGTGTGTGGGATGTGTCCGCGTAGTTTGGAAAGCTTGACTTGGGTTTAAACTCTGTCTTTACACTGCTTTGAGTGGGGTTTTTAGTGTGCTGTTGTGGAGACGGATGATAGTTGAGCGCCATCTGGTGGGGGTGAGAGGGTACTGTCCTTTGTGGACTTTGAGATGATGCTGACCAGGAATCTATCACAACATAGTCCTGTGCTCTGAAGATGTGTGGTGTTGGGGGGTTATACTGGGGCTCAATACATTGCTCTGGGGTGTCCTGACGGTAGACTGGAGCAGGCCTGTCGTCAAGGTGACCATTTTGTTGTTCGACGTAATGGCTTACACGTTCATGTGTATTTTGGGCTGGAACAGGGGAGCTTCTCGTGCTACGGGTTTCTCCGTCCTCTAGATCTGCTGCTGCTTCCAGTGCTTCTGCTTTGGCGTTAGCGGCTGCAGCCTCTCTTTCATATTGTAAAGCTTCCAGATCGGCCTCCAGATCGGCTACCAATTTGGCTTTTTCAGCTTCCAATTTGGCTTTTTCAGCTTTTATGGCTTTTTCTTTTTTAGCGAATGCTACACGAGCGCGAGCGGCTTCAGCATCTGCTCTGGCTTTAGCTGCTGCGGTGCTCACAGATGAACGATTGGA
This sequence comes from Neostethus bicornis, assembly GCA_902685375.1. Lineage (NCBI taxonomy): Eukaryota > Metazoa > Chordata > Actinopteri > Atheriniformes > Phallostethidae > Neostethus > Neostethus bicornis. The sequence goes on along the minus strand of CACRXE010000076.1, from coordinate 1,691,302 downwards.
ACTGGAGCTTCTGAAAGTCTTCACTGACCCGCCATCTTGGGAGTTATTGTTGGGTCTAGAATACTGAGTAGGCTCCGGAGTGAATTCCTGATTTACTTCGTCCATGTTTGATTATGTGCCGTGCTGTCCTATTTTGTTATCCGATTGCGTAAGGTCTCTTTATTTATTTTTTTTTTTTCAAGTCCTTTTTACTGTTACAGTCTTTTTACTGTAACAGTCCTTTTTTCTTCTAAAGTCCTTTTACAAAGAGTCTTTTTACTTTCCTGCTCTCATTTATGCGTATCTAACATAAACTCAGCAGTAAGCCTAACTCCTTCTGGAAAACATGCGCAGAGTCAGGATGTAGCGTCCAAGCTCCATTTTAATGACTACTGTATGCAAAAGATGTCTTCAGAACAGAGTAAAACTGTAAAACAGAAAGAAAATATACACTTAATATAGTGCAAAAGTATGTTTAAAGTAGCTTATCGCCATGAAAATAGGCCTACATGCGGTAATAAACATACAAACTAGCAGTAGCAAAATACACACTTCCAAGCGTCCTTTCACACAAATGAGACATTAATATTGTACTTTATGAACATATAAAACAAACTTACAGACTGTGATGTCAAAAAGGGGATTAGAAAAAATAGACGAAAGGCGGTGGATAACTGGTAGCTAGCTAACTGTTATGCTAACTCACTAGCGGAAGCAAAATTGCTGACTTCTCCTCACAACTTCCTGTTTCTAGTTCAGCCTTCAAAATAAAACACAGGAAACGGCCTTCAAAATAAAAGACAGAAAACTTAAAGAATGTAATCTAACTCTGAAAATAAATATTCCGCACAATTATAAAGGGCAAGACACCTACTTTACTGTGAAAAGTAAGTTCTGTCTCTTTTTTCTGGCCTGCATGTAAGGCCAGAAGGTCATAAGTCTTTCTCAATAATTCTCCCTCCCCGTTGAACGTTGCCATGGAAACTGTGAAGAGTACAATGAAATGTTAAAAGATGGAGATGAAATTTTATCATTAAAGGAAGGAAGTCATTTCCTTTCTGCCTTGAGCTCACTGCGTTCCTGACAGAATTCAGAGGGTATAGCAGCGTAACGTCTCATCTACTCAGTCTAAACATTTGATTTCAAGTCTTCTTTTCCAAAGTGGGCTTTATGAAAGGCTTTCTCAGCATATGCAGTATAAATGAGCTCGCCTTTTCAGACCCTCATTTGGACTTTAGGTATATATCTCGTTTCAGAGTACCGAGTGTAAAGCAAGAAACGTGCAAATAAAATAATTGCTTGTTATTTTAAAATAGCCTCTGTAACCTGAGAAGACAGAAGGACAGTCTGTCTTCCAACATCTGAAGGGGATCCGTCCTTTCATGTATTACTTTTGCACTCACAGGTCGCAGCAGTTTCGACATTGTTTATTCCAGAAAAATATTGCAGATTTCGAAGAAAGATCTGAAACATCTTGCAGTAGGCAAGAGATCTACCACAAAATATCTGAATCATCATTAGTGAGATCTTTATACAGTCTTCTTTTTTCGGTATTTTCCTTCAGGGGTCGCCACAGCAAGTCAGTTTCTTCCATCTAACCCTATCTGCTGCATCTTCTTCGGTCACACCAACTATCTTCATGTCTTCCTTCACTGTATCCATGAGCCACCTCTTTGGTCTTCCTCTTTCCTGATGGTTCCAAATCCAGCATCATTCTTCCGATGTACTCTGTCTCTGTCTCTCTCTCTCTCTCTCTCTCCCCTGCACATGTTCAAACCATCTCAGTCTGGCCTCTCTGACTTTATCTCCAAAACCTCTAACATGTGCTATTCCTCTGATATATTCATTTCTAATCCTGTTCATCCTGGTCACTCCCAGAGAGATTCTTAGTACCTCCATCTCTGTTTCCTGTCTTGTCCTCAGTGCCACTGTCTCTAAACCAAACTGCATGGCCGGTCTCATCATGGTTTTGTACACTTTCCCTTTCATTTTAGCTGAAACTCTTCTGTCGCACAACACACCTGATACTTTTCTCCACCCTTTCTAGCCTGCCTCTACACGCTTCTTCACCTCTTTTCCACACTCTCCATTCCTCTGGACTGTTGATTCTAGATACTTAAAATCTTCCACCTTCTTTCCTTCTTTCTCTTCTCCCTGTAACCTCACTTTTCCATTTGGATCCCTCTCATTCTCACACACTCTGTCTTACTCTGACTAATCTTCATTCATCTTCTTTCTAGTGCAAACCTCCACCTCTCCAGCTATTCCTCCACCTCTTTGCTCCTCCCACTACAGATCACAATGTCATCTGCAAACATCATTGTCCGCGGAAGCATGGACATTGACATCTTTATTCATTCAGGACCATTAATATTTGGACAGACACACATTTTTTGTAATTTTGTTTCTCTACATTACCACAATAGATTTTAAATTAAACAACTCAGATACCAATGAAGTGCAGACTTTCAGCTTCTATTCCATGGGTTAAACAAAAAGATTGCATAAAATGTGAAAAACGAAAGCATTTTTTTCAACACAATCCCTTCAATTCATGGGCTCGTGATTAATTACAGTAGAAAACTGAATTCTATGCTGTTGGATGGGCGGTTGTGGACAATTCCCTTGTTATGTCATTATGAGTGAAGCAGATAAGAGAAAATTACATTCGCTGCATTATACCACAGCAGGCAGCTACAATAGCGCCTATGGAAGGATCAACCTGGGGTTAGGTGTCGGCTCCAGGGACACCTACTGTAGGCATCTTGGTGGGATTAGAACTGGCTTCTCCATGTCCAAGGACAAACACTCTACCACTGAGCCAATGCCTGAGTTATTCACATGCCACCTTTATTAAATAGGTAGCATTTAATAAATTCCAAAATGTACAATTAAAGAGAGCTTTGGATTACTTACTGTCATTCAGTTACTGCTCATTCTTATATTGCTAATGGCTGGACTAACAAAATCCTGTTTTCTTTTGGGGTATTTTACAGCGAGGTTGCTTTACAGAGCCGATTTAAGAAAACTCATTTAGTCAGGCGATCTTTCAAGAGGAGCAAGTTTCTCTTTCCTCCATCTGGGGTTGACATTTAGGGGTTTTCTCCACGTTAATGATCAAACAATTGTAATTTAATTCCATCTGGAGGGAGAGGAACAGCTGGTCTGAAGTAAACACATCTAATCAGAAGCAAATTTTCAGCTCTGAATTTCTAACGGAAATGTAAGCATACGGGATGTTAATACTTTCTAATTCATCACAAGTTGTGTGAAAAAGTCATACATTTCTTTAAAAAAATTTGGCCCATCAAAACATTAAGAAATAAGACATAACAACTTAAGCTAGTCAGCAGCCTCTACATAAGTACATTTTCACATTAATTGATTCATCTTCTGAACCGCTTATCTCTGTCGGGGTTGCTGGGACAACTGGAGCATTCGAGGTCACCTGTCTATTAAGTGACTGACTTCATTATATCAATGCATTATTTCCATCACATTTAAATAAAACTATTTCTGCCACATTGACTTCTTCATTCGGATGAGTTGTTTATTTCCCCCTTACAAATAAAAGTCTTGTGGTACAGAAGTCCAGCCTGGTTTTCAGACTTGTCTACATCAACAAATTAAAATTGAATCAAGCAAATAAATTAAAACAAGTAACAATAGATAAAGTATAAACATTATTTCATTTCGTCTTCTGAACCGATTACCCCTAATGGGCCAAAAAAAAAAAATATAACTATGTAATGAAAAAGTTTTGAATATGGGTTTCTGTTATATGAACATTTTCATCACAGGTTAAAGTTAACATTCATAAGTGTCCAAAAATAAAATAAAAATATTGCCAAAAATAGTTAATTATTTTAAAAAAAAAACCATATTTTTCTGTTAGTTTTCTGACGGTGGCTCAGTGGTTAGAGCGTTCGCCCGCGGACCGAAAGTTAACCGGAAGTTTGCAGGTTTTCATCCCACTGAGTTCACCTCTAGGGTCCTTGGAGAAGACACCGAACCCCTCGTTTCTCCCACCATTGTCGCCGTCATAGGTGGCAGCCTGTCGTGGTGTAGTGCAGCACACAAATTTTCCGGTGAGGGATTAATAAAGTATATTAAATAGACAGAAATCTTCAGATTGAAATGTATTTCCATCCTATTTTAACGTGAAACCTCCTTCATCTCCTTCTAATCACCAGGGTCAGAACAGAACATAATAGTAAAGTTTTAAAGGTGGAATAAAACTTTAAGACCTGGTTTGTGATTGTAGCTGATAGATCCCTGAGTTTCTGTCCCATAGCTATGAGACAGACTTCGTTGCAACCAGCAGAGCTTCTGCTTGTTTGCTAGAGACATGAACTGAATCTTAACAGAACCGTAGTGTTCTTCTGGTTTTCTGTTTGGGATTTGAATTGTTTGGTTTGGATGCTGATGGTCTGTCAGAGTCTTTCAGCTGAGTTCTTTCGAACATATTCCAATATTTGGTTTGGCTATTTTAGAAACAATTGTTCTTGTGAGATGTCTTAACTTTTTTATTAAAGGAGTTATAGAAGATTTTTGTTGCAATACCTTTATTGCAAGACCTTTTTTGCAATATTGTGAGAATACATATTATACCAGTGATATTATATTTTTAAAAAAGGCAAAAGGGGAAAAAAAACCCTACAGGAGAAGTCTCAATTCCACAAAATATTTTGTCTAATGTAACAACCAGCATGTAGAATCGTGAATCATTACGAGCCCATCAATAAGCATTTTAATGTGAATCTCTAACCATTCCACCTCCTTTGATAATAATGACTTTTTCTGGACACCGAGACACTTCACACATGCACTATTCATTCAGTCCATGCTAGGTAATGGTCATCTAATGTAGTAGCCACAGCTGCCCTGGGGCAACCTGACCATCACCAACCAATCACACACACAGCAGATCCAGACCAGGTAACATGGGTGAAATGTCTTGCCCAGAGATAAAGAGACAATTTAGTCACAGTTTTACCCCACTGTGGCATCTGGGGTTCAAGCGGTCTCCATTTCAAGCACTGCCTATGCCCAGTCTGGGTAGCTTCTGAGTTCTGACGGGATCAGGCATTGACAAGCTGGTATGGCCACAAGTTGAACTTGCTTATTTGGACTCATACCTTTCTCTCTTTCATAATATGTTTTTTATCTATGTATATAAATGCACAAGTGTTCACAGTGAAAAAAAAAAAAAAGTGGCTCAGAATGACAGCATTTCAGATAAAAAAAAAAGCTCTGAATTACATTCCTGCTGCTTCTCACTTAAGTTCTCTCATTTGCAAACAAAATAGTGGGGTGATTCCCTGCTGGAGGAGGCAGTAAGAAAATGGAAAGGCTAGGACTATTAGTGCTAAATCTGCCTTCATTACAAAAGAGAAAATGTATAATAATAAAAGAAAAAAAAAAGGCTTTGTACGGCACTGTCAATCCCTTAGTAATTTTTGCAACAAGCATTTCTGTTTGTTGATTTTGCATATTAGAGAGATCATTTAGTCAACAATTCCCAAACTAAGTGGCTAAAAGGTTCCACAAATGGTGACCTTTTACAAGAAATGTTTTGAAAAAGCTGTCAGTTGTCACTGCTTTTCAGTTTCTGAAACAGTTTTTGTGCTCATAAAGAGTAAATTTTCTTTTATATTTCTACTGGTTCTGCTTTTTGTCACTTCATGCTAACAGTGCCGTAAGTCATTTTTCCTCTTTTCTCTCCATCTTCCAGTGGGTCACAGAGTTCGACCTGCATTTTAGCATTTCAATGCTTCCCACTACTGTTATCAAAAACGGTATAAAAAAGTAAAAGCCTTCCTCTGCTTGTGTGCTTTGGTGTGCAAAGCGGAATATGAAGCTGAGACGATAAGAGGTCACTCAGTATTAAGCTAGCTTAGTCAGTGTGTATGCACAAAAAAGTGTAAGCGGTGTAACTGTGGCCACTAAACATGTTAATCCTCTTCTGTCAAATTGCCAGCAGTGTTCGCTTCCTTACATTAAAGTTAAAATGAGACCAGCTTTGCTACTCTCAGAATGTACTCTCCACCCCACCAGTCGGAGTTTACATTAAAATTTAAATTACAATAAGAGTTATTTTTTCTAATCTCTGTCTTTTGTTGTGAGCGGGAGAAATTTCAAGACTTCTTTATGGAAAGTTAATCTAAATTAGCATTAATTTCTTCAAGTCTTTTTTTTTCTGCATGGTGGAGCAGAATACCATACTTTCATAATCTCTGGGCCCAGTGAGAGCTTTGCAACCTGTTAATGATGTGTAAATGCATAAATACATGGTCCTGTTCTCTAATGCTCAAATAAAACAATTTATGGAATTTGTTATTTCTAAATAAACCAGCATCCGGTTTCAGAATGAGGCAAGAACCCGGTCCACGAATATGTCCCAGACTGGACGTCTGAAATTACTCAACAATCCCATTTCGAGAAGCTGCAGGACGGTTTGTGATCAAAATGATCAGAAATCATACTTCTCTAGTTTTTCACTATCTTCCCAGGCTGCTCGCTAAATCTAGGATAAAACTTCAAATTCTTCACCCCACATGTAAAGCTCTTCGGGACAAAGCCCTGTCAGATATTTTCCCATCAGAACTTTATTCTCAGACTTCAGCTTTACTGGTGCTTCCTAGAGAATCTGCACATGGAATGAAAGTCAAACCTTCAGTTTAAGACCTGTGTGTTATGAAATCTGCTCCCAGTTTGGCTTTGGGAGGCAGGAACCATCTGTAGGCTACATACAAGGCCAGACTTGAAATGACTGATACAATTTACAGTTGGAGGTCAGCCATCTTTCAGTGATCCCGCATAAGGTTATATCGCTGACTTGACTTCCCTACAAAAAATCAAGTGTTGCCCTTGATGCATTGAAGCCTACAGCCTACTTTAAATGCCTTCAGCATTAACTTGTTCTCCTCCATTTATCTTTATATTTAACAATAACAATTTATCTTTATTGTCACAATGTGAAATTTTGACAAACTCCTGATTGTAAGTATAAAAAAAAATAAAGTTTAATAAAAATGAAACAGGCATCAATTGTAAACAGTATAAATAAACACTGTATGGTGAGACAAAATTAGAAGTATTAGATTTTTCAAGGTTTCAGGGTTTTTTTTCCCCATTGGTTTTGTTGTTATTTAAATTACTTCCTGTTTTGTTTTGAAATACTGACCGCCCTCTCGTTCCATGTGTCTCAACTTCCTCTCCTTATGTTCTCCCTTTGATCTGGTGATTGCCAGCTCCTTTCCTAATGTGTCTTATGTGTGTCTTGTTGTCTCTCCCTTCCTTCTGTTTATAAAGTGTGACTTGTCTTTGTTTCGTCACCAGGTTATCGGTTGTCTCCGATTACAGGTTGTCATGATATAATCTCGAGATTTTTTGTGACCAACCTAATTCTTGGAGATGTTTTGATTTGCTTCTAGATATAAATGTATTTTCTGTTTAAAACTAAATTCTGTCCTATGTCTGTCTGCAACCTTACACCCAACTTGACAAGATTATTATTTATAGAATAATTTACAGTGTATAAACATCATTAACTTTTGTATGCCTTGTTTTCATCTCACTGGTACAATTTGTAGTACCTGCCTGCTATAGGTTGATGGAAAAGTTCCAAATGTGAAGTAGAGTTCAAAACGAATGAGTTGATTAAGAACAGAGTGGTTTTAAGCAAAGTGAAGCAGCCAAAGGAGATTTTCTTTTTCCTATTTTTATTCCTGGGTGATTTAAGAAGCTCTGTCTTCTCAGCTTCCTGCTCTGTCTGAGTCTTTAGATCCCTGTGGTGTCAGATGAGGAAACAGGAAGTAATGATAACCCTTTTACTCTGCCTTGTTATCCCAGGAGAAACAAATCCCCTGTGTCCACTTTAAAATGTTTTAAGTCCATGTGCTAGACGTTAATCTCTAGGGAATAGTAAATTGAGTTACTTTTAGAATTTTAATCCCAACAATGTCCAACAAGATTCTGCTTTCTCGGAACTCCATGACAGCACAAAAAAAGGAGATCTTCGGAATACAAACTTAATCTTCCTCATACAAAGGCTGCCTTTGCATCTTAAATAGATACCCCCTTCACGCAAAACCAGCTACAGGGCTTTGCTTCATGAAGTTCCTACTAGCAGAACATTTTTTGATCTTCTTTTTTGCAAAATTTGGACTCAGCAGGTTTCCAGTAATGAAAGTAAGAGAACATCATATTGGCAATGAAAACAGGCTTTTCACCTTTTCCTGAACTTTACCTCCAAGTTGGAGTTTTATTACTGGAGGAGAAGACAATTCTAAAGTATGAATACTTATTATAACCATGTCTCATTTTGACAATACAATAAAAAAATATTGACAATGAATTAAAAAATAAAAATTGGATTACTCTATTCATCCCTCACCGGGGAAATTTGTGTGCTGCACTCCTTACACCGCAGCAGGCTGCCCTTCGACGGCGCCAATGATGGGAGAAGCGGGGGTTAGGGGTCTTCTCCAAGGACCTGAAACGTGCTCTCTGTGGGACGCGAACCCGCGAAGGCTCTAACCACAGAGCTGCCGTCTCCTCCCACTAAACTTACCCTTTAGTATACTAATTACATGTGCACCACTATTTCATGGCAGAAATAAGTGCTAATCCAATAATTCTTGTACCCATCCACATAACATTCATTGCTGCTCTACACACACTAAACTCTCAAGAATTAAACCAGCACAACTTACAAGATTTTTGTCTTCTTCTGACCACCTCCATATTTGAACAGAGAACCCCATCTTTTGTTGAATAAAGAACAGACACGTAATAAAGAAAAGTGCAATCAAAGCAAAAAAGCTCATTAAAGTTTCACTCAGAGTTCGATAATTCCACTCTTTGGCATCAACATGTAAAGAGTAAAACTGCAAACTACCGTACTTTTACTGCAATTAGCACGATTAACAGAAATACAATTGAAGACGAGGCAATATGAAGCAACGAGAGAAAAATCGTGGGCTGAGCTCCACAGTTTTCTCACTTCATGTATTATTAACACCTAATTAAGAGTAGAGCTGACTTGAGGAGCAAAGACAGAAAGAGAAACTCTGAACTTGGCAGCTAACATGTAGCACCACATCACGTTTGATATTTGTCTTCAGCTAGTCGAATTGACTCCGACTTATATCTCATGCAGGTCAAACTACGGGCACAGCAAAGCAACACCTAGCAGCACACTCATACATACATTTATATACAACGGTCCCTCGTTAATCGTGCAAGCTCAGTACTACATATAACTCGCAAGAGGCAAAATCCTAGAAGTAGTCAACTTGTTTTTTCAATTCTCACAAATCAAACCTTCAAACTTCTCACAAATCACGTGGTGTAAAATCACTTGTCTCTCCCCATCTCGTCCCACCAGGTGGGTACTTTTACATGACACAGTGTAAATCTTGGAAATACAGTGCAAAGATTCAATTTTTTTTGCTCTTTCCACCTCAAAAGTTCAGTTTTCTATCAGCTGGAGTTTTCACTACAGAGCTGTAACACAACAAACAATTTCCACATCCTCACACATTATTGTATAATGATCAAATTATTCCTGGTTTAACTTGGCCCACAGTCTCTGCCTCTCACACATACTGTACGTACATTCACATGCTCCATCTGTGTGCTCCAACTCTTATTAGCACTCAGCGTTAGCAACAGGAACAATAACTCACAACTTTTATAGATATGACCAGCATTGGTAGAAACTACATTCTAAGCACAATTTCTCCCCATAACCTCCGATTCCCTCACTCCCTCTCTCCCTCAGAACAAACATTGTGCTGACCAAGACTTAGCCAGCCATCAGGAGCTACAATTTTCTTTTTACCCTCAGTTCACTTTATTTCAAGCTCCACTCTTAACGGGAGCCAATAAAGTTTGACGTTTTCATTTTATGTCTGGCAAAGGAGAGCTTAGAGTAAGAAGAAATTTGCCACCATGCCACATTTTCTTCATCTCTCACATGTCGACCGTGATCCTGGTCTGAGGTAGTGTCTGTGTGACATGCTCCTCATTACTTTGTGTCAAAAACTAAACATTTTATCTTTTATAAAACTATCCAGTGTTAAATTAATTTAAAAGATCATGTCACTAAAGAGAGACCAAATTCGATTGATGTAAATCAATAAATCTTTTTTTTTTGCTATTGACAGGAGTCATCTCAAGCCTCCTCAGGAACATAATTTATTACGTCGCTGCAAAAACAGTCATATTTATAAGATGTGCAGGGATGGGTCTGCAAACAAAAAGTCTTCCCAGTCAGTTTATCAAAAAAATGCAATCAGTGGGAATGTCACAAATTTGTTTAAATAACATTTTGCATTAAAACCATGTAATGTTGGCTTTTAAACACTTAAATTCTAATTCATCCATGTTTCAAACTGACTTATTGAAAAGTGAGTTGCGAGGGTATGACAGAGGTCACACCAGAGAGCGTAATGGTAGTATACACCATAAACAGGTCACCAGTCTGTCACAGTGCGTGTTTTAATTTAAAAGGCTGATGATCAAATACTTTCTGGACATTTTCGTCATTTCCAAACTGAGCTAAAACTTGAGCAGCACAGGGGTGCAGTGATTAGCACAATGGCTTCACAGCACAAAAATTGGGGTTTTGAGTCCTGAGCGGTACAAGGCTTGAAACACTAGCCTTTCTCTGTTTAGTTTGCATGTTCTCCCTGTGTATGCGTGGTTTTCCTCCGGGTAATTTTGCTCTCACCCTCCAAAAAGATATATTAGGTTGATTGGTGGTTATGAAATTGCCCCTAGGAACCAGTGTGTATGTTTCTGTATGGCCCCACAACATAATGCCAACCTGTTCGGAGTGTACATTGCCTCTTGGCTTAAATCAGCTAGATAGGCTCTGACACCTCTAACCCCCATTCACCCCATCCCATTGCAATGCGTTAGGTATTCATGGTACAGAAGATTAAACTAAAACTTCAATGTTACTTTAAAGAATTGATGACTAAGTAATTGAAGGTGAGAAAACTGTGGTCAAATGGATGGGTGAACAAATGGATGGATTTTTTTTCAGTTTATCTGCACATACTTCCACTTTCCATCAAACATGCAATTCATGTTCCGAAAGACTGGAAATATGAGCCTTCAAACAACAGATTGCTTTTCCTGTTGTGGTAAAAATGTCAAAAGGTTTATTAATGATTAAACATGTCAGAAGAAATGTGTGACAGGAAGGAAAATCATCCTGTTTACTCCAGCTCCCCGTTGGCCATGTTTTCAAACATGTTTATGACTAGGAATTTGATGGACTGTGATTAGTCGTCTAGTCTGACATGTGCATTTAGAACCTGCTCTCCAGCATGCCACATATGATGTCTGCATAGATCACAGCTCTTTGCAGATATATGTCTTCACTTTGCATTGAAATATCTGAGCGTCCTCTCATCAGCCTGTAAATTTGCTCTGCCCTTGTCCTCCGGCATTTTCCTGTCATCTCACATGATGGAGCGCATGATGGAGGATTTTGGTGAATGTGGAAAAGTGATGGTGGACCAGTTTCTGACAAGCTGAGAGACAGTGTGAAATGATGAGAGATAGTGTTGAAAACGAAAGACATGAATTCACAAATAATGTTAAAGTAGACTGATGTTTGAAACATGGTCAAAAAATGAACAAACACAAAACTAAGAGGAAGAAGATATCCTCCAAGTAGCTGAGTGGACTCTATGTTGAAACATTTACCAACGTATCCAGACATGAGCTCATAATTTTGTCCTAGAGCACCCAGTGACAAACACTGACTGGTCAACAGTATCTGACCTCTTAGTGGCTGAAAGTTGTATCTGATGATAACTATTTGTGCTCATTAGATGATGGTTATGGTCAGTAACAATCATTAGGTAGGTCATGATCTCTGAAGCATGAAATATTGGTACATGAGCGGGACATGAAGATCTACCAACTGTCTGGGTAGGAGTGGTCTGGATTTATGGTTTCCAGCTAATTCTGAGCAAGCAACAGAATGGAAGGAAGTAAATCATGAAGATGTGATGTATTGTGTAGTAATACTTTCTTTAAAACTGCTGATGAGACTTTTTCATTTTGTCTACTTTTTCGGAAACAGCTGCTTCCATTTTTTTTATTTCCAGGTTCTCAATCAATTCCTTCTTCATCCTTTTAATAGCTTTCTGCAGCTGGTATAAACAATTTCTCTAGTTCACTCAAGTATACTAGCAATTGAAATAAGATTACCAACTTTTTAACCAACCTCAGTTGCTTTATTGGTTCATATGAGGGTGTGGTTGCTTTTGTAGTTGATATCCAAGTTAACCCGAGTTTCAGATGAACCAAAACCATGCAGTTTGAACACGTCCATACATGACTAGATTATTTTTGTTTAGTGTCAAAGAAGTTTCCTCAACAGCATGCTGACTTTTCCAGTGGGCTCCAACAAAGAGTTTGTTTCTTGTAGAGTCTACTGGGGTTAAAAAGAATTTTCGTTGCTTTTTTTTCTAAGAAAATCCTCCAGGTTCTCCAGAATTCTTAACTTTCAGCATTGACTAAAAGCCAGTATTTAACAGAAGAGGACTTTCTGTGCTGTTCTCAATTCACTTGGAACAGCACATGATAACATAAAAATAGCAAAAATAATACACATTCCTATGCTGAAGGGGTTTTTCATACAATAAAACAAAGTTTCGATAACTATTTCAAAAGTAAACACAAAAAGCTAAAAAATATTCTAAAAATTCAACAATGTTTTTAGAAATGATTTTCTAAGACTCATTAAGGTTAAGTAGTGAGAGAGCTGTAGGAATTTGTGGTTCTTATAACAATGGTCTATACCAGGAGTGGGAAAACTTTTTGGTTCGCAGGCTACATTGAGTTCTAACATTTGACGAGCGGGCCTGAACAGGAGCAGATGGATGGCATGCTTTGGTAACCGCTAGATTAGACCGATAGAATGGCGCGCTACATTTTAAACAACCGTTAAACGTTACATCAAGAGCGTTAAATTTCAAATCTAGCGGCGCTAGGTCTGAAATCTAGTGCAATAGCACTTAAAAACATGCATTTAGCAGGGCTAGGTTTGAAATCTAAGCGCTTCATGTGACATTTTGTTTGTTTTAACATCTACCATGCTTGTTTACTTGTGTGTATTGGCCCCGATGGCTTTCCGTATCTGTGCACACTGTTTATTTTGACAGTGTGCACATCACGGAGACACACACATTTTGATGGTAGCAGTGTTGTTGTTTTCTCAATAAAGCATATATATATATCTAGAGTGCGCCATCTTGGAACAAAACATCAGAATTGCAGGGGAATTAAAACATTAAAAAGATTTATTTATTTAATTTTGTCAAGTTTGGCGGGCCAGATTAAAATGTTTAACGGACCACATGTGGCCCGCGGGCCGTAGTTTGCCCATGCCTGGTCTATACAAACCAGAGGTGGCACTGAGTGGGCACATTAAGAACAGCGTATGGATCAGTTTCAACCCTCCTGCTTTTCTTCACACGTCCACATCAGACATCCCCAAAAAGAAAATGGGCATGTTTGCAGAAGATATTCCTCTTCTGGAATCGAAAAGTAAATGAGAACTTAAGAATTCAGTATTAAAATTCTTGCCATCTGAACTTGTTTGGGTTTTTTTTTTAACAGCTCCTATACATAAAGAACCTGGACATGATGTAAGATTTCGGCAAGAGATTTCACGGCAGGCACAAGCCATGATGGCTATATTTGCAATATAGAAATATACACTCCAAAATAAAATGATTAAATTATATAAATGCACAATATTATTCAGTCAGATGAACATAAATTCATTTTCAATAGCAACACCATCATTTTTTTTGTCTGTAATAAAAAGTTGATGTGTTGGAAGCTTCTTTGTCTTTCCGTCCTGATCTACTGCCGCTCTTCTTTATTTAAACAAAAAAAGATAAAAGGCACCCCACTTCCACTCCGCTTACCACAGTTTTCTTTAATCTTGACTGGCCCACCCTTATCATTGTGATCTGAATGTAATAAGTCAGAACGTTTGTTTTCCAGAAGCCGTTCTAACAGAGTAATTCTGCTGTTAACTTTGTTAAAGAAGATTAATGACAACAGAAAATGCATTGAAGTGGATCCATTATGATCATATCATTTTTCTTTTCATTAAAGGGAAGAAAATAAATGACAGAGAAAGATTAATGCTCGAGAAAATGCTTTTGAATTATTTTGTCAGACAACATTTCCTATTTTGTATCCTGGTGTGAAGAAAAACTTCCTTCATATTGTATTTACTTTGGTCTTAAAAACAACTGGATTGTTCTGGTATTTCCATTAAAAAGTTTCAGAAATGAGACTCACTTGAGACTTAAAACAGAGATGTTCTTGTTAGACTGTGTATGGCAGCGTGGCACACAAGTCCTAGAGGAGGCTCCTTTCGAAAGAGGTTTCGAAAGGATGGTGTGTGTGTTGGGGCACACTGAAACATTATGGTGCGAACATTAAAATCAAGACAAATTTCAAACAGGTGTGGTGGGACATTTCATTGCGAGGCAAGTTATTTCCCTCTGAGGAGTACATGATGACTTTGACGGAGTCAGTAAACACAAATTGTGGCTCTCAAGCAGATGTTTCAGCCATAAGTGTAAAAGCAGGAAGAAGAAAATGTGATGTGCTAAAATTATTTTCTTCCATTTTCTAAACAGCTTGCAGAACTTTGGGTCATGAGAGTGTTAACACATTTTCCAGCTACTATCGAGCAAGCGGCTAGGCACACCCTGGACAGGTCACAAGACTGTTGCAGCACCAAATGTTGGCGGGTCAACAACTCACATGTAATGAGAGGAAATTTTATAGGAACTAGTTCATTGCACGAACCAAGAAAGACTTTATAAAAAAAAAAAGCTCAAACCAAAGTACAGTACATTTCATGTTAATTAGATCTGTGTATTTTAATCTTTTACAAGCCAACGTACACTTTTCCATCGAAGAAAAATAATCTTGAGGCACACCACCAACCAAACATGTTAAAAACTATCCTCTAAAACCGCTTTTATTAATGATAGAGTGATTCTCACCAAAGTGTTCTGAATAGGAATCAAATTAAAACAGCAAAACCTATTTTGTCATCTGTTAAGATTACGATTCACTAGCTGAGGTAGTTTTTCGGGAGGAATGGACAGCAACAAAAAAGCAGAGAAGAGTGGGTTGCTATGGTTACAGGACAGCCCCTAAATAAAATGAGGGGATTTAGTGGTGATAAAAAGAAACAAATACATTTTAATCCTTTTTTTTTTTTTTTTTTTTTTACATAAACACCACGAGATCAACCAAAACAATTTTTGGGAGATACCGGTAGATGACGATCACTGTATGAGGTTAAATAGGATTATTTCGTACAGAACACCTGACGATGTGCTGCGAAACACTGATTGAAAAGCGCTGTAGTAGATTGAGGCTGGCTGGAAAAATACATTTTAAAAATCATTCCCAGCCTTTGAATTTTGATTAATAAAAGTGACATTATTCTATTTCTTAAAACTTTGATCTTGATGTATTAACAACAACATTTAATGTAAAAAGAAGAATGCACAATGGTTATAAATTCTGTCAGAATGAGTCAAAGTAATTGGGCAAGTGTGCATTCATCAATGTTGTGATCTTGATCACCATCAAACCTGAAAAAGTTATCTCTTGCCATTTTAGAGATTTTCTGAATGCACAAATGAAATATGTGGCAAACAGATAGATGAAACAACCTCACCCACTCTGTCGCCTTTCTGGAGGAAATAAATCACAAAACAACAAGACAAAGGTGAAAGGACCAAAATGCTTGTGTCTACTTATTCAGTAGACATGCTCCTGCTATGTGCCTCCCAGTATGAATGAGCTCCTGAAACAATCCCATCAGGTCATGTAGCAGAATGCATTGTACAGCATGACCCACCTTTGTAACTCACTTTGATTTAGAAAATCAAGTTTTTTTTACTTCACAGCTGAAGTTTGTTCTTTTCACCCCAGTGTATGTCTTTCCTCCTGTCTTGTCCAAATCACTTGCTCATCCTATTTCCTGTGAGTCAGTGAGCAGGAACAACTGGAGAATAACACCGCTGTGCTCAGTGTATCTTCCATCGAGGCCCTTTCACCTTTTCTTCTGACAGCCACCACTCCCCTTCTAGTTTTCCTACTTAATTATTTTCTGTTTCCATCATTCCTTTATTTTGTCAATTCTTCAGCTGAAAAGATGTCCCCTTCTACCCCTTCATCATCTATCATTTTCTACTTCTCTCTTCTGTTCAATGAATTATAATTCTGTTTGTATTTTCAAGAGGAAAAAAACTAATGAAATTCATTGTTAAAAAATTTTCTCGTAAACTTCAAAACGAAAAGCAATTTCAGACAGGTTTCAAACCAGTGACTTTTTTTGTGCTGATCACCACACCACCAAGCAGCCACAATGCCAACCGGTTGCCTTCAATAACATTACTTTGGTTTGCAGATTTTTTTAAAAAACATAATCAATTTGGTACTGCACAGTGGTAAAGGGGTTAGCACAGTGACTTCACACTAAAAATAAAAAAAATCAATGTTCAAACACCAAGTGGGTGTAAGGCTTGAATCACTGGTCTTTCTCTGTGGAGTTTTCGTCTTGTCTCCATACGGAATCTCTCTGGGTACTCTGGTTTCTTCCCACCTTCCAAAGACATGCATGCAGGTCATTGGTAAATTGCTGCTAGGAATGAGTGTGTGAATGCTTGTCTCTGTGTGGCCCTGCAACAGACTGGTGACCTCTTCAGGATGTAGATTGCCTGTAATTAGGAAAAGGCTCTGTCAACCAGTACAACCGGCACAGGAATAAGTGGTTCAGAAGATTAACTTGTTGAAGAAGCTGTAATTTTTTTCCAATTTTAAACCACAAAATCTTTTATTTGCAGTTATTAGTCACTGTCCTTTTCTAGATTCTTTTATTTAGTTTTTGTTTCTAATGGGTCACTATCAATGAGACTGGGTCCACCTCTTCATGATTTTTATTTCTAAAGGCTTTTCAACAAAGTTTTTAGTGTTTTTTTTTTATTTTGTAGTTTTATATAATTTTGCTGTTTGTTGTTGCTTTTGGTCATTGTAGCACTTTGAGATCTCCACTGGAGATGTAAAGTGCGTTACAAATATAAAATTTTTTTTTTATTATTATTATGTCTGTGACTCACTCACCAAGGCAATCAGAAGATGAAAGAATGAAGGACTTCTTTAGAGAACTGCCAATGTTCTGCTGTATTGTTAGTAAAGTGATATCTGGGGTCTTATATTTTGTTTAAGAAGAGTTACTTCCAGTTTGAGATATTTCAATGACATCTTGACAATATAACAATGATTCAAACTATTGGTGTCAAGAAAAACTTCTACCTCTTTAGGAGGCTGTTTGGGGTTATGCTGGCCTTGTTGTGTTCATGGTGGTGTTACAGGTTGTTTGCCTCTCACTTACTGTACAAGCAAGTTTGTTTTTTTCTCTGCAGATTGCAAAAGTGACAAAAGAGTTTCAGCTAAATTGAAAGGGAAAGTGTACGAAACCGTGGTGAGACCCGCCATGCTGTTTGGTCTAGAGACAGTGGCACTGAGGAAAAGACAGGAAACAGAGATGGAGGTAACAGAGATGAAGATGCTGAGGATCTCTCAAGGAGTGACCAGGATGGACAGGATTAGAAATGAATATATATCAAGGGAACAGCACGTTAGAGGTTTTGGAGATAAAGTGCGAGAGGCCAAACCGAGATGGTTTAGACATGTGCAGAGGAGATAGAGAGAGTACATACAAAAAAGGCTGCTGGATTTGGAACCACCAGGAAAGAGGACTAGAGGAAGGTCAAAGAGGAGGTTCACGAACGCAGTGAAGGAAGACATTAAGATAGTTGGTGTGACCGAAGAGGCTGCAGGAGATAGGGTTAGATGGAAGAAACTGACTTGCTGTGCCGACTCCTGAAAGGAAATGCAGAAAGAAGAAGAAGTTCGCATGTTAGTCCTAAAGTAAAAAAAAAAAAGAAAAATCTCCCAAAGAAAAACCTGTCCTGAGTCTTTTGTATCTATTGTGAGAAAAGATGATTAACAATAAAAATTGGGTTTTGTGTAGAAAAAAAAAAAAAGAAACGAAATTCTAGTTTAAGGTCGTTTAGCCCAATCCCAAGAAAAATACAAGAATTCCTGTAAGCAACCATTTATCCCTCATCTTGGAGGGATTGGCCATACCACATAGTGTATATTTGTCCCATGAAATAGTGATCAGAAACATAAATTGCAAGGTGTGAGAAGAAGTAATGCAGGTCTGTTAGGAATAAAATGCATAATTGTTAAAACCTCAAATAATAATGTACTAAACGGGTTGCAAACTAGCCTGATTACAGTACAGTTACCTCCTCTCTGTGGAGACAGAGGCAAAAAAAAATGTGTTTCTGTTTTTAGCAGCTGTGGAAACAAGTAGGCGGACATCAGAGGGAAATAGTTTGTATTCAAATTTCAAAGGATATGTTTCTTTCATCTACATACTTCAGTTAATTAGGAACCAAGATTAAATATGTCCTCCACACAGCAGAACTCCCCTGGCTACTTCAGAAGCTACACATTCAGTCTTTCTTTTACTCAATGGCAAGGTTCCTTCCAAACAACTGATTGAAAAAGAAAAACTGAATTCTGGAAAATCATTCTAAAGGTTTCTGTCAAGCTCAGATCTACTTGAACAGATATGTTTCTACAAACCATGAAGGGTGGATGTCCTTTCCCGAGAGCCATGACCTCCGCTACAGAGCGGTTGACTTTTTTCCCAAGCACTTTCAATTAACTGTGCACCATCCCAACATGCACTGCAAAGCCTGAGGGAAAAAAACGTCTCTCTTTTTAAAGAACGTCTCTTTGCTTTTCCACTGTCCAGCTCATCTTTTTGTCTCTTCTTTACCGTTTCGTCACTGCAGATCTCCCATAAGATATAAAAATGTGTTGCAGAGGTCAGAGCCACAGCGTCACCCTCAGCAGATCTCAAATGAAGTTGAATCAACAAGTATTTTTTTGTGGA
Source organism: Neostethus bicornis (assembly GCA_902685375.1). Taxonomy (NCBI): domain Eukaryota; kingdom Metazoa; phylum Chordata; class Actinopteri; order Atheriniformes; family Phallostethidae; genus Neostethus; species Neostethus bicornis. The sequence continues at coordinate 1,672,281 of CACRXE010000076.1, read as the reverse complement.
TGGACTAGTAAATCAAAAGCATCAAAAGCAGATCAGCAGACGATTGAGCCCAATATGGAGGTGATCAAACAGCTGATTCTTTATCAGTTTCATTAAAATATGTAGTTATTTTGTTTCGCCTTCTGAACTGCTTATCCCTAATGGCATTGCGGGGGTGCCAAAGCCGAGGCGAGAGGCAGGGTACACCCCAATCAGTAGGGAAAAATAAGAAACTTCATGGGGATCCACACGAAAGAGAGATCCCTCCCCCGGGAAGAGCATCCAATTTGTCTAAAACTATTGTTTAAATATGAGCTTATTCTACTCAATAGTTTGATATCTGAAGAAGTCAGTAGATGTTCTTCATCCTGATGGAAACAGGATGGTTAAACAAGCACGGGGGCCTCCTCAGTCTTGTGATGCTCAGGACAGAGATGCATAGATGAGCTAATCCTGATGGAAACGGAATGTTAGATCAAGCACGGGGGTCTTCTCAGTCTGGGCACGCTCAGGACAGGAACGCAGAGGATCCATCAGAAATCTGAAACAGAGCTCTCTCCGAAAGAGGAGGAACAGAGAGGTGAACAACATGTGAATTGTACTGTACCAACTAGCGGTTTAAATCTAAATACACACACGCATTCCTAGGGCCCATTTTGAAGTGGCCATCAACCAAATATGCATGTTTTTGGAGAGTAGGAGGAAACCGGGGAAAACCCACACATATACTCATACACAGGGAGAACATGCAAACTCCACACTGAAAGACTAGTGTTTCAACGCTCGTCCGACTCGGGATTGAAACCTTGACTTTCTTGCTGTGAGGACACTGTACCAACCACTGTGCCACCGTGGAGCCCCTATACGTAATTTATCTAGGAACCAGACTGTTCATTCTGATCAAGAGTGGTTTCTAACTTTAAATGACATGCAAAAATAAAACACATACAGGACTTATAAACACACGAATACAAAGTGTTGACAGTGACCCCTTGCCGAAAGCAAACTCCCAGCAAGCATTCTTCTCTAACCAGGTAAGCAATAATAAATCTGTCTCCAGGTGGCATTTTTCTGTGACAGCTGTGTGAAATATGGTGGCATTTTTCTTTCTTATGGAATTTCATTTGTTAACACTGGCGGACAGCCATAAAAGAGGCTGAATTATAGAAACTGTAGAAGAAATGAAGGTCAAGTACTGTGTGTTTGTGAACTCTACATTGATGGATAGACAGAGTGCACCGATGAAAAAAATAATGAATGACATTTTGTGCACTGCTGAACATTATAGATTAAAAAGGATATCACAAGTAAACAGAGATTATGAGCTGTTTGTGAGGAAAAAACAGAAACAACTGGAGGAACAAATGAGAAATAAATTAGCATTTTCAAAGGAAACAAAAATAAATTTATCCGAGTTCTCAAAAATGAGCAATATAGAGGAGTTCAACAATATCAAATACAATATTTTTTAAATCTAATTAGCACATATATTACAGCAATTTGATGGAGGCTTTTAAGTAGTAAATCATAAATGTGCACAAAGATCATTCAAAACTCCACACGTTATTTCCTTCCTCATTACGACTTTATATCCAAGCTTTTCTGTTTTCAAGAATTTCTGTTTCAAAGTGCTGCTTATCGAGTATTTGGCTGAAGTAAAAAGTTGGTGTTGAAATTTACACAACATACGTATATTCCTTACCTCAAACCGGCATGCCCAACCTCCAGAATCATGGAGATGTTCAGAGGTTTTAGTGAAGCCTTGAATCACTAAAACAACCCATTACCTGTTGTTTGTTTAATTTACTTAATTTGGGTCAAGTGTGCTCAGAACTCTGAAGTTCAAAGATGGAAGAAACCTCAGTATTTAAAGTGAGTAAATGTTTATTAAAGACTGAAATGCTGAAATAGTAAGAGTGAATGATCAAATAAAGATACTGCAGAAGGAATAAGAAAAATTGGACCAAATAATGAGATACAGATTAAACAAATGACTGGGTTGTAGATGATTAAAAAAGATACTGTAATGGTGTGTGTGTTGTGTGTAAAGTAACCCCGACTTCCTCACAAACTGGTTGGGAGAAAGCACAAACCATATAAAAGTAAGTGAATTAACTCCAGACTTTCCTAGAATGCATGCCTTACTGTCTTTGGTAAACATTGAACTTTACTCAATCACGCAGTGGCATCTCGTCATGTAGAGGTGGTAAAAGCAACTTTCTCGTTTTCAAACTGAACAGTAGTTTGATTAAATAAGGTCATTCAGAAGAGTTTAAATGTGGCGTGGTTACTGGTTTGTATGTTTTAGAAACTACTGACTTTTTGGGGATTTCACCCACACTTTTCAAAAGGTTTTGAAAAATTATTTGAAGACACAAGTTGAACTTTAAAGTAGATGGGTTACAGTAGAAGAAAACAATAGTAGGTAAGAACAGAAAATTGAAGCAAAAATTTGCAAACACTCACTCAAGACCATTTGTTCAAACTACCTTCATAATATCCACCACACAACTATCTCTAAACCTTTAACAGACAAGGTCGAATGAAGGACAAACATCTTTTGCCACAAAAAGACTTCCTTTTTTTCACTTTCATTGGCTCCATGTTGAAGTGACAAAAGCACAAAAATAGTAGGTTCTGCTGGTTTGACATTTACCGTGATTTCACGACCATTAGGCGCACCGTACGAAAAGGCGCAGACTCAGTCACACACCGCCTTACAACAACACACACGCAAGCATGCAAATGTGCGTATTAAAAAATAGATCGGGAGCAAAACTGAGTTTGGTTGTACTTTATTTAAGTAGTATAAACAAGCATATTACCGGTAATAGTCTTTATTCAAATCCGTCATCCTCTGTTTTGGAATCGAACAGCTGCGCAAAATCCAACAGAGCAGGTCCACTTCGCTCCTCGCTGTCAAAGTCACTGTCTGTACTGTGCGGCTCCTCAGAAAAGATACCAGCTTTTGCGAAAACTCGGATAAGAGTACCAGCAGACACATTAGTCCAAGCATCTACAATCCATTGGCAAACTGTAGCGTAACTCACCCGGCGCTGCCTTCCACCCTTCGTGAAACTGTGGTCATTCATCGCTCCCAGGCCGCTTACACGTCACACTTTAACGTTCTCATGCCTTTTCTTTCAGGTCCACCTCGCGGGCACCGCGTTTTCTTTTTGGTCCGCCTTTTCTCACGAACACTGCGTTTTCTTTTAGGTCCGCCTTTTCTCACACACAAGGCGCACCACACGAAAAGGCGCACCACTCATTTAGAAGAAAATCTAAGACTTTTGTATGCGCCTTATAGCCGTGAAATTACAGTATGTGAAAAAATGTCACGGATAATTTAAAAAAGGCAACAAGTAAAATACATTCCTCTTTTTACAGCGCTTGTAATGAACAGCGAAAGGCTTGTCCTTGTTTTGCCGCCATTGCTCCTCACCCTCTAGCAACCAAATTCGATCAGGGTTTACATGTGTGCACCTGGAAGTAGACAAACGCAACAAAGAGAAATAAAAACAAAAGTATTAATGTCAGATTGTTCCGACTGAGAGGAAACTCCAAATCCAGCTCTAAACAAAGGTGAAATCATTTCCCCATGTGTTTGAGAACACACACAGTGGATGTGGGTTCATTATGTTGGTCTATAATTAGCAGTGGGCCGGAGAGGAAGCCATCAGCCCGTCTGTCTGTCACATTATCAGATGACTGAGCACCTGACAGTCACAATGATTTATCAGCCGGATATTACATTTCCATAAGCCCACTCTGACTTGCCTGTCTCTCTCTCCACATTTTTTCTCCCTCATTATGCTGTTTTTCTCTAAGTTCAGCCTTCGTTTTCAGTATGATCACGAATTAGGAATCCTTTTATCTTTGCACCTTTTCTTTAGGAGGTCAAAGTTCACTCTGCAGCTGTTGGGTTTAAACTTTCTCTCAGTGCACATTAACAGGCCAGGCACTTAGCAGAAAGGGGTAATTGGGTTGCGTGACACAAACCTGAACTTGATCAAAATGAAATGCTGTCCTTTGAAGAGTCACCAAGCACGCATCTTTTTGTAGTTGTTCCTTTTGAACAAACCCACTGCATGTGACCTCTAACTCGAGTAACACCTTTCATACTTCTGAAGCAAAACACGTTTTCCTCTAAATGCTCTTTGTTTTTCAAATCACAGCCTTTAATGACTTGCCTACAACAACAATTAACGTCGTTTTTATTGAAACGGTCACCATCCAAACAGTGTAACTCTCAGCTGGTTTAAAGTAAAAAGGAACTAGAATAAGTTGAGTCCAAGGTATCGAACACTATGCCTCCGCCTGAGCCATTTTATAATTTTTATTAGTTCATCTATAGATGGTATGAAGTAACCGTGTGCAGTTCAATCAAAAGATGTTGTGTTTTTAGAGAAATCACATTCACAAAGTGTTATGGAAGCACAGACAGACAAATGGACAGCCTGAGTTCTTAATGCCTCTTCTACATTCTTAGGGCAAAGGCATCTTCTTCTTCTTCTTTCAGCATTTCCCTTCAGGGGTCGCCACAGCAAATCAGTTTCTTCCATCTAACCCCATCTGCTGCGTCCTCTTTGGCCATGCCAACTATCTTCATGTCTTCCTTCACTGCGTCCATGAACCTCCTCTTTGGTCTTCCTCTAGCCATCTTTCCCGGTGGTTCCAAATCCAGCATCCTTCTTCCGATGTACTCTGTCTCTCTCCTCTGCACATGTCCAAACCATCTCAGTCTGGCCTCTTGGACTTTATCCCCAAAACCTCTAACATGTGCTGTTCTCCTGATGTACTCATTTCTAATCCTGTCCATCCTGGTCACTCCCAGAGAGATCCTCAGCATCATCATCTCTGGTACCTCCACCTCTGTTTCCTGTCTTTTTCTCAGTGCATAACAGCAATAAATTTAAAACACTATATTTTTACAATAAAGTTACAATAAAGTTTCAACGCCATTTGTGCATTAATGACTGAATGGCCTTTCCACTCAAGGGGCTTATAGGCAAAGTTTCTGCCCCCATGTGTTCCTCTCCATTGTAAATACAGTACCAGCCTACTAAAGGTGTGAAGTGACCTGGTATTTACAAAAGGGTCTTTGTCCCTATAGGGAAACATTGACATGGGTCATCCTTTACCGGACACAAAACACCTGAAGACATTGCTCCATGACCATTTAGACCAACAGAAATGTATAATGCATAGTCCTTTAGATTGCCAGGATCTCCTTCAAAAATAACGTACAGACATAATTCTTCACATTCAGACTAACCAGGTGAAGTGGCTCAGGTAACAGTTAGGGAAATGGACTGGGTACCTCCCTAAAGAAGACTTCCTGGTAGGGTTGGTTGATATGTGCTAAATATACAATCCTTGTTCCTCCCCTTACCGTTGGTCACCTATGGTCGTCCCACTGGGAGGAGACCCAGAGGCAGACCCTGGACCTGGTGGAGAGACCATGTCTCACAGCTGGCCAGGGAACACCTTGGGATCCTCCCAGGTGAGCTGGAGGACGCTGCCGGGTTGAGAGAAGCATGGGTTAATGTCTGGGGCTGTTGCCCTCGCCATCCGACCCTGAATAAGCAGAAGACAATGGAACAGAATTTTCTCTCATTGACAGACTGAAACGGAACATTTCCCACTTAAAAATAAATAGATTATGACATCATGCACTTCAGCAGTAGGTGATGATATCACATTTAAAAGTTTATTCAGCTTGGGCTACAAATCTATACAAACCTAAGCAAAAACCCTGGACACATAAGAAGAACATGTTCTCAATTGGTCGAGAAACATCTTTGGGGTCTTTAAATAAGCTGGTGGTGGTGGACAGGTTGAAATGTTTACAGAGGATTGAAGACACAGGAGCACAAACGGTGGATTTTAGACCTCTTGGTTTTACAAATGTCAGTATACCATTCTAAGAGGCTTTCCTCATTAATCCCTATACCTTGTGTCAGATAACAGTTCACAGGGTAGTGTCATGAAGCATCAAACTCACAAAGACTTCCTGTTCTGATATATAAACTTGCTTCAAGGAGTTTTGTTTAGCGCACAGCTCACATTGATCTCACATATCTGTCAATCTTTGCTTCTAAAATATTCCAGGTTGTCAGAGTGATTGCTCAAAACAACGATTACATTCCCTGTATTGCTCATTTCATGAATGTGTTGCTGATGTAAATAAAATAAAGTTGGTCTGATATATTTTCTGTTTCTATTCTTTGTTTTTTAGCGAATAGAGTTGATTTATGAACTTTGTTCTGTTTTTTGATTGTTTCCTGCCCAGAAGCATCCCCACATTTCTGTTTGTCACTTAAACATTACTATGAAGACTAAAACACTTTCCTTGCTCTTACACTTCCCCCATAGCCAGTTTTTATTCCCATCCATGGGTTTATTAGAACATGTAACAAACATTATGAGTGAAACATACTCTTTTTTGTGTGTTTAATGTTTAATAAGGGCATATTTCTTCATAGGAAATATTTCAAAAGCCAGGTTTGATGATTTCTATAAGTGTCTCTTTTTGCTAATGAACTGCAATAGCACACAGTAATAACTCATAAAAGTTTCCATCAGCTATTTTAGTCAGGTATATAAAGTGTGACTGAATCACTGCAACATCACAGTATGTACTTTATGTATATCACAGTTCAGGTCTCCAACCGTCAGAATAATTGCACAAATGCGTGCGAGTTGAGCCAAAACGCATGCAGAGAGAATAGGAAAAAATAGATCCATTATGAACTATTAAACTGTATGTGCAGAGCCTTTATTCCTTCAGCAGATGGAAGAATGTGTCAGGTGTGTTAAACGTGCTTTGAAGTATTCTTCCTTCAATTCAGAGATTCATCCCTCATTCTCACTTCTGTTTCAGTCCATGATAATCCACAACCTTCAGGGCACAGCCATGTTCAGGTTTTGTGATAGAGGTTGCATGCTAATGTTTGTGAACAGATCAAAGAACTGTGTTTTATAAAAACAGAAAAATAAGCCAATGTATGTGAATTTTACTTCTTAACATATCTGAAGAGTTGCACACTGTGACAAATTTACAACAAAATATGGTAAACACATCTAAGCCTGCTTTCCAGCCCTAAAGAAAGACTACCTCAATTTTCACATGTGGAGAAGTTTTTCGAAAAATTTGCTTTGCATTAACATGACATTTATTATTCTGTGTCTTAGTCCACTGTTTCCTCATGGGGATCCTCCATCCTAGCAGCTTTGCCTGCTCAGTCTGTGGGGTCCTAGCTGTTGGGGTATGACAAGTCTAAATAGTGCAGGACCTTCACTTCAAATAGGTGGCTTTTGTGGGTGGCCTTCCCTTCTTGAAACCGGGTGGCACCTTGTCGTTTTGACCTTTGTAGTCATGGGGAGGCCAATTCCTGATGTGGATTGATCCCCAGTTATTGTTTACTCACAGCAGCATAAAGCAGATGTTTGTTTTACGTATTTATCGTTATTTCTACTCATTTAAGGAGCTAGCATTTAAGGGGAAATCAGAGGTTTTGTGTTTTGCTTTGGTTCAATGTTTTGTATTGCATATACACCGGCTACAAGCTGCAACCTCTTCAATGGAGAACCAGGGAACCAGGACATGCTGAATGGACAAAAACTCAGAGCTGAATACATTGGTATTGTCGTAGTTCCCCTACTTTGGATTACGCGCCTGCAAGCCCACCCCAAAAAGAAGAAAGATGATGGCTGGAAATAAAATCTGTGTGTATAACAGAGCATCTACTTTTCTCTGATTTAACCTTAATCAATGAAAGTATGAAGTAAGAAGCCCTTCACTGTTTTTCCTTGAGTAAGATTCTATTCATGTACTAAATCAATTTCTCTGTTATTGAGCTATTTTAAGTTCATGCATGAAGCTATTAGTAAATCTAAACCCATGGCAGAACAAAAGTTACCAATCCATAACTCTTGTATCGATTTCCCATCCCGGACCTTAAATGAAGATCAGCTATGAAAGCTTTAATCTGGCCAAGTCCACTCTGTGAAGATACAATGACACTCTTCCATGTCACATTCCTCCATTAAAAAATGAAATAGATTGAGCTTCAATCTCCAACGTGGAGGTTAATAACACTCACATTAAATAATTCATGTAACTTCTTTACATTGTGGAACCAAATCAATAACTGTTTGTTATTTATAACAAAGACAGTACCCTTTGTGTTTTAAATGAATCTACACGTACTATCCCACAGCACTTTACGTTTATCTAGTTAGAGAAAAATCTATGTTCGTTGACTCACTTGTAAACAGGTTTCTCTGACCTCTGTTACATTGTTCCAATCCAGAGTATCTGTCTCCAAGTAAAGCTTGTAAGTTGGTGTTTGGTTCTTCACCTCTTTTGCCATCAACCAATAGAAAACTCTTTAGGTTTTCGTTCTAGTTTTTGCAGCTATTTCTTCTCTGTTTTCTCCAATGAGTTCATACATGTTGTCCTCTCTGACCTTCATTGTCTGATTTCTGCTGGATGTTTTTTCACTCTTTTAAAGACTGGGTGTTTCCATCTTGAATCAGCACACAAGTGTGTCAAACAGGGTAAGCAATAAAAACAACAATCTAGTGTGTGTGTGTGTTGGTGGGGGTGGGGGTGGGGGGGGGGTTATATTGCATATTTTAAAAGATGTGATCGATGAGTTCTGATTAAAGAATTGGAGAATTTAGAGAATTTGACCAGCATGGTTTATTTGTGGAATTTCTAATATGTAGTTTCAGTAAATTGATGCACTGCCAAGTCAAGGTCAATATTTTGTGTGTGCTTTTTTTTTTCTTTCTTTTTGTTAAATTCAGGAAACTGCTCCATCATAATTTTTTTTATTGGATTGTTCATGCCAACATACTGTGTCTCGAACAGTTGGTGCTTGTTTTAGTAAGTCAGATTTTTTTTTTTCTAAAACTTCACCGGATTTCTGCTTTTCATTTGTCCTCTTGTTTGAATAAAATAAGTAGCAAGTGAATTTCACATCACCAACACCAAAACTGCAGAGTAGTTCATACTTTTGCAGAAAATATAGAGTTACAACAAGTGTTCACATGAAAAAGGCTTTAAAAATTTCTTGTGAGGTGTATTTGGTTTTTTTTTTTTCAAATAAAAATATATTTTCAAAAATGTCTAAATAATCTAATTTATTATGTAGAAAGAGAACAAATTGTGCAAGAAAAAACATTTGTTAGTAAACGGGAGAGCCCAAAAATTAAACTAATGTCAGAGCTAGCGAAAATATGTCACTGCTAAAGAGCACTAGCATGCTACTTGTTGTGATCCCCTCACCTGCCCCCAGAGGAAGCCCTGGATGGTCCTAATCACCCTGATCAGGGGACACCTGTGATTCACCCCAGACTTCCCTGTCGGGTCTTACCATCCCATCCAGCCAGGTCACCCTGGTTGCCAAAACATGGCCATGTTTTGAACTTTATTATTTGGGCTTTTGAACCGTTGAGTTAATCCTGTGCTTCTTGATTTACAGATTTTCCTGAATTAAGTTAATAAACCTTGTTTGATGTCCTGCAATTGGTTCCTCCTCCTTCCACATCACAACACTACTACCTGGGTACATGAGGATATGTGTGGCAGAGTGATGAGACTAAACATATTTCCACAAGAAGGCCTTGTTGTTAAAATGGCTGGGAAGGTTAAACATCATTAGCAACAGACCCAGGAAGGCTTTCAGAGTATCTATCAACACACGTGGATCAGACATGGCCCATCATTTCTGGTATTTAACCCTGAGCAATGTGTGTTACAAGCTGTTTTTTAATGGTAGTTTAAAGGACATATACATAACTACCAAAAAGCAGGGGTCACTGAACACCTCATAAATATGGAAGGAGAGAAGACATATGCTCGGTCATAGGAATACTAAAAGGAACCATAAAGCACTAAGTGTGTGGAAGAGTGGTGGAGGGATGAGACAGGTTACAAAATAGCAGAAAGAAAGTGGTGGAGACAGAGAGAGATGGAAAAGTTTTAAGTTAGAACCTCATTAATGATCCAGAAACATCCAAAGCTGGATGGCAATAATAAAAAGGTAGAGATCAGTTTGTTACCAGGTAACATTTTTGGGATCTTGAGCAATTACCAGGATGGGCTCATCAAAACTTTTAATGACTCTTTTTGTTGGAGAGAAAAGGAAAGAAATATTTTAATTATTTTTTTATTGAATTGTTTGTCGAACTTGGCAAGAAAGATTATCAAATTTTCCAATAATTTATAAGTCTCAGTGTCACGACTAGCAACGCCGACTCTCAACATTATCGAGCTGATAATTATGGATCTATCTTTCGAAGGCTTGGGTTGAATCCGTGTTGTGTTTTCTTCTGTTGGTGATGGATCATCAAAAGCAGATGGTAACAATCACACAATAACAAGAAGACGTTTAATATTTTCTCCTATCTACGTTCCTACCATCACCTATGGTCACCAGCTGTGGGTGGTGACATAAGAACAAGATTGCGGATACAAGCAGATGAAATAAGTTTCTTTTGCACGGTGGCTGGGCTCTCACTCAGAGATAGGCTGAAGAGCTCTGCCATCCAGGAGGAGCTTGGGGTGACCACTTTATACTATACCTCTAGTAAGGAACCAACAAATTGTGGTTTAAAACAAATGTGCAAATTGTAGTTTAAAATGACACGAGGGAAGCTGATGTGGGAGAAGTAAATGTAGACAGGTTTAGATGGGGGAAACTGGCTTGAATTGCTGACCCCTGAAAAGCCAGAGGCAGAAGAAGAATAAAAGGCTGATTGAAGAGAGTTGTTGCACTAAACTTGTCCCTGAAGTGGCTGATCTGTTTCTATTAGTGCTCTCTAATTCCAGGCTAGAAACTGGAGAATTTTAGAACCTCTGTCCCCTCAGGAAGGACTGAACTTCACTACTCACTCCTCTGAGGATCTTACATTGAAGACACCTAGCATTAGCCTTACCAAAATGAACAAAGCGTGTTGCACTTTCTTTTTTTTTTTTTCCTTGTGTCCATTTGTTAGTATTCATATTGTGACTGCAGTTTTGTTTTTATAAAACACTTGGATATACAGATGTTGCTTTATTTGTGGTAACCAAGCAACCCTAAACTTGATTGAATTAACATCGTAACTAATTAGTTACTATTAGTTCAATTTTTTTATGGGTTGATGAAGGTGTTAGGTGCTTCTTATTTTGGCACAAAAGAATATTGAGGGGTTCTCCTGAGACAAATTAAACAGATTGTTTTTGTCTGCAGTCATAAAGGATTTCCCCAGGTAGACATGAGACTCTTTAAGCCAGAGTCTTTATGTCTAGACGTTTGAGCACATAGGTACTGACAACTTACCAGCAACTGGTGACAAGACATCATCCAGGAGCTGCTGAAGTGAACAATCATTTCCTGATCCCCGCTTTTCATTTTCCTCCCTCCACCTATCTGTCATTCCGTCTCTCTTTGTTAGAGCCGTCACTTTCTTCAGTCTTTCCTCCTCTCTAGTTGCTACTTGACTGCGTCCCACCTCATAGTCATGCACACCACGCAGGACAAACACCAGCCAATGCCCACACAGTCACACACCCCTCACTCTCTCATCACTGACTGACAGAGTATTAGGGATGTGTGATGGAAAATGGGAGCCCAAGAGAGAGGGTCACCTTGGGAGAGCCTTACTGAACAAATGACAGAAAAAAGGGAGTGAAAGGAAGATGAAGAAAAAGCATTTTACTCTTGCCGCTGATGCCAGGTAATTCAAGTTCAGACAAAAAGAAAGAGGTGATACTTTTGTTGTGGTTTCTTTGCTGTTATTGCTTGTTATTGCCTCAATTACCACTTTGTAGGGCTACAAGACCCACTGTTCCTGCTTTTGTATTGCCTTTCAGGGTTGTGTAAACAACAAAGCAGAAGAGGTGAATGTGAATACTTAAAGAAAAAAAATCAAATGATTTATATCCTTACTTCTTTTAAATTACATAAACAGATCCGCACACTGTTATTGCGTGACAGCTATTGGCGTTACCACTGTTTTGATGCATTGAAGGATTGCCATTCATTTTAACCTCACCAGATATGGCAAGCTGTGAGTCATTTACAATTTGGTCTGTTGATGTACAATATCCTTGTCTAATAAACATGCAAATTAAATTAAACAGAGTGCCACACATTAAAAGTTTATTGTCAGTCTAAAAGCAAACATCTTTTATCAACAATTGTACATTTTTTTTTCAAATGTGACCAAATTCTTTTTCTGGAGTTGTTATCTTAAAAAAAAAAAAAAAAAATGTTTAAAAGTTCAATAAGTATCAATTAAGTAAACAGACAATAAATAAGGAAAGTTGGGTAGATGTAATGATTTCATACATAATTTTCTTAAATTGCTGCACAGCGGCACAATGGTCTCACAGCAAGAGGGTTTGGGAGTTTATGTCCTGGGTAGGGATGAGGCTTACCCCCACTCTCCAATAACATGTATGTTAGGTTGATTGGCTGAGGAATGAATGTGTGTGGATGGTTGCTTGTGTGTGACCCCACAACAGACAGACGACCTGTTCAGGGTGTATCCTGCCTCTCGTCTTCATTCAGCCCCAATAGGCTCCTGCACCCTTTGCAACCTCGTTGCGGATGGACAGTTCTTTTTTTAAAGAAAAATTGCAAGCATTCTAGTTCTATCCCTCAAAGAACAAAGGCAGTCCTGGAAGGAAAAACAGATCCAAGGCAACCCTCAAAACCATACCTATTTTCTCTGAACAACAAGTTCACATGTGAACCCTCATAAAACAAAAGAAAAAAAAGAAAAACTTCCAGAAGTCCTTCTTAGAAGCCGAGCAGTTGTCCTGCTCTGTTGGAAGCGAGTTTGTAGAGGTCACTGCACAGAGCTTGTTGAAAACACGTCAAAACTTCAGTTTGTTGTACCGTGTCTAATTTCCTGGCTGTGAAAGGCCAAGATTAGCTTTGTGCTGTAACACGTAAAGGCCACATAGGAGAGACAGAAGCCCACAGGCTGTGGACGGCTGGATTAATGCTGGATTAGGTTGTTCTGCAGGTTCTCACAGGTCACTCTCCTGTTATGTATGTGTGAGTGAGTCACCTTCCCTCAGGCAGAAAAGTAACTTTGGCCACAAGACAGGAAATAAAACTATGCATGTTGCAAAAATCTGTGCCTTGGATCTCAGAGTTCAGATTTTTACTTTGAATATACACCACATAATTTTATGTTTATTTCACTGATTCAGTAACTGCATTAAATTTCATTTTATTACTTTCTACAGATAATTATAAATCCAAACATTTATTTAGTTGGGGTTTGTCACAAAATGAACCCTAAAATCAACTTAAATTAAACATGATGGTGCAGCATGTTAGGCCCATGTTAAGCCACAGAATATTTTGAATATTTGATCAATTGCTCTCATTTGTTGTCATTTTGTTACAGAACTTACATAACATATCAATAAAAAAATAAACTAATAGTAATATTTGCGGACCAACATCATTGCATGTTAGAAGGGGTCATTGGCCAAACCTCTAAGATTTTTGTCTTTATAAAAATACAATCCAAACCTTGAACTTTGTCGGGATCATAGAATTTGAAAGTGTACCATGGAAGTCGTGTGCTTAATAAATTAAGATTTGAAAAGAAAAAAACAAAAATTGAATTGAAAAGTTTGCAATGGTGATTCTGCCCACAATCCATATGACAAAAGGACCAAGCTACCGCATGTACTTCTCAATGCAAAGCAATTGTCATGGGTGGCTGGGTTCTCCTTTAGAAATAGAGTGTGAAGCCCATTCATCAAGGAAGAAATCTGAGTAGAGTTACTGCTCCTCCACAACTGCGGCAGCCAGAGTTAAAAGTCCAGATAGCTGTCTCTCTGACAAGGGATTCCAGAAACATCTGACAGAACAAGACGAGATAAAGAGGTCCTTCAGCAGAGTTTTAAAATATGAGAAGGTTATTTAATCTTTTTTTAAATTTCTTCTAACCATCATGCTGACTTCATCTGCCCTGCAGATAATTAATATATATGCATAAACTTAACTTTGTTTTTTTCTGGTCTTAGTTTGATTTGAACTGGTCTGAGACCATCATGGTCTTGAGTTTAGAGACCAAACAGCTCAGCTTCTTTTACCGTCACAAGTATGGCTATACGAACACCAACTTTTACAGACTTTGTTTGCCAGTTGATTACATTTATAAAGATGATCTACATTGACCATGCTGTAAAAAACAAGCTCTGAGTTTTAAACAACTTCTGCAGACTTCAAGGAGTCGTGCTGCTTATGGTGGAATTAAACATGGTTGTCCCTCGTGTGCTGACAGGTTAGCTCAGTCATTTCATTATCCACTCTGGTTGTTGATCTTTAAAACCCTCCGGATTAAAAAAAAGTGGACAAGTAAAGTAAAAAAGAAAGCTGTGTGTGGCGGGTGTCTAGTTTATAGATTGTGATGACTCATTCACAGCACCGGTCCAAGGTGAGTCAGGCTCCTGAGTTTCAGAATACACACTCGAGGACCTGGATAAATATACTTTTATTTAGTCTATTTATTATGTTTGCCAGACAAATCATGTGAAGTGATGTTTTCTTTACACAGACACTTGGAGCAGAGCCGCAAACTCTGAAGCCAGGTGAAAAAGGCTCTTGGTGGTAAGAAACTAGGAACAGCAGGTACTGATCGCTGTTATAGAAGGAATGACTCATCAAAGATTCTGATAAGAATCAGTAAAAGGAAGCCAAAAAGCAGATATCAAAAAGATTTTGATACTTTTTATATAACTGTCAAAATGAGAGATTATGATTTTAAAAGAAAAACAATTAAAAAATAAATTAAATCAAATCAGACAAATAATACACATTTACTTTTAAATTTATGAGATTTTAATTGTTTTAAGATTCAGGATGGACTTGGATGAGCACATGGTTTGGTTCTATTGAAATTAAGTCAATTTGCCATTTGCCATTTTCTGGATTTGATGTTGGATCTTTTGAGCAGCAAATATGCAGTCTTTGGTCCAGTCTGCATTCATATGGCAACTAGCCTGGCAACTTTTTTAAAGTACACTCCCTTACATTCTAGAATGTGGCAAACTGCCAAGCTGTCTGCCTCATGGTCCAGATTCATGCGTCTTTGTCATTAAACCTTTCAAATGTCCCCACATGGGCAAAATGATCTAATCAGTGCATCATATTGGCCAGCTATCAACTTGAATAAATTGTGCAACAGATCAAAAATGACCAAAACCTTTAGAACAATGGAAAATATAACAATGGTAACAAAGCTGGAATGATTATCAAAACAAAAAAGTCACTGAATACCAGTTAATGATTTTTCAATAGTGTTATACAGACATCCAGAATTTTGAGAGCCAGAAGTTACTTTCTCTGTGACATACAGGCAGAAAGGACTTGAAGCATCAAGCTCCTTTAATTGCATAGGTTGAGTTCATTTTCATATGCTAAAGCGAGCAGGTTTTTGATTGTTGCCAATATGTTGCAAGGATTGCTTAGTGAATGACAAAACTAGACTGCCTTTGAACTAGGACGTTAAATGACAGCAGTGGGATTTTAACTCACGCCTTCATAGAGACTGGAGACTAAATTCAGCACCACCCACCACTCAACCACAATATCCTCATAATTTCACAGACACTATGCATTGGAACTCCATAAAAGACAAAGTTGCATGAAGGACAAACATCAGATGGATTTGGAGTTACTTGTTCAAAAATTGCAGTCGGTCATTGCCCATTGCACACGTCTGCCAATAACTTGTCCATGGTAAGATTTGACACCTTGGTCCTAAATTTACTGGAAGCGGAGGTAATAAGAGACACTTGAAACAGCAGTTTGCATGGAGAAAAGAAGTGGCACTAAAGTATTCCTGTCAGTTGATATTATGTAAATTTGGATTAATGCATCAACCTCAAAATGCTGCATTTGGCTTGGCTGCAGAGTTTGAGCTGATGATGTTAGTGCAGTGGAGTACTGTCACCCGCATTAGCCCTTTCCTGCATATACAAAAAAAAAACTGGTCCAGCAGCACAGCTGTGAAATAAGTTACCAGCAACAATAGATTGTTATTTAAAGCACTGTGTCTTGAATTAATAAAGAAAAAGGCGTTTGTTTCCAAAACTGTAATATCTTTCCAGATTGCTGCTATTATTAAGAAAGTGATTAAAAGAATGAATTGCTTGGTGTTTCACTTAAAGCCTTTGCAGACTATCATCTTAACACTTTACCAATATAAGTTATTTGAAGAGGATACAACTTCTCCAAGAACTCCTAACCCTCCACACCACTGTCCGAGACCTGCGCTCCTCTTCCTCCTACTGCCTGCACCAACCAAGGAACAATCTCTCCACTATGGGAGACAGGGCCTTCCAGGCAGCTGCTCCACGGCTCTGGAACGATCTTCGCGAGAGCTTGAGGGCTCCACAGAGTGTTGAGGTTTTTAAGAAAAGACTGAAGACATTTTTATGTCTAAAGGCTTTTCAGCAAAGTTTTTAGTGTTGTTTTTTTTGTGTTGTGGTTTTATTTAATTTTGCTGTTTGTTGTTCCTTTTGGTCATTGTAGCACTTTGAGATCTCCACTGGAGATATAAAGTGCGTTACAAATAAATTTTTTATTATTATTATTATTATTCACATTATTACTATTTCACCTGCTTTTTTTTTTGTTTGTTTGTTTTGCTTCAAGCAGAAAAAATGTCTCTTAGGATATTTTTCAATCTGTCCTCAAATGATTAAAAGAGTTGCTTTGCTATCACATTAAGTGGTGAAATAAAGGGAGAATAAATGAAACAATGGTATCACACCCAACAGAGAGGAAGTCTTTCACAGTCATTGAAGACTCACCCAAGGGTGCAGTGAAGTCAGCATACCCCTATCGCATGAAACGTGTAGCCCGCAACAGACATTTTCCCCGACGGTCTGATTCCCTTTAGGCTCTAGTACACACACTTTCACTCACAGAAGGCTAATGACTGCGAAATTAACTCTGCAGCTGGGCCTCTGATTTATTTTTCACTGGCAGAAAAATGATAATGACATAAGGTGTGGAGACAGGAAATAGGAGGGAAAGTGAGACAGGATTGATAGACACCATCCTTTCATTCATATCTTTCATTTCTTTAATCTGTTCTGCCCTCTGGACTTATGTGCCTTCTCTCTCACTTTTGTCAATATTTTATAATACATGGTGACTTTGTGTTAAAGTTTACCTTTAATGGATCATTACCACAGCAAAGGTTGATGTATGAGGGAAGTAGAGGCCAACTTATGAAGCCATTTATTTTAGTTGTGGACTTAAAATTTTGACACTAAAACCTTACAACCTAAATGAAATGAGAAGGTAATATTTTTTTTCCAAAACATATATCAAATTGCTTGAGCATTAACCCAAGTATTAGCAATACATAATTGGTTGCAAGATGTTGCAAATAGTAAACTCTCACGCTAATGTAAAATCTTCAGCGCTACTTACTAAACAACAGACCTTTTATTGAAGTTTCCAAAACTTTTGTCATCACCTCACAAGAGACAGGAAAAGGTACCAAAGTGTTGTACAAGGTGTTACGTTGCATTGTACATACCAATTAAACAAATAATTTAAATAAGATCAAATAAGCATTGGCACAAGTTTTGATCACCGTGTGTGAAAAGCCAGTGAGAAGACGTGAGTTTTCAACAAAGTATTAAAAATAGTCAGAGACTGAGCTGTTCTAATACGCGGAAGATTGTTTCAGAGTCTGGGACCAGCCACAGCGATGGGTTTATCTCCTCTGGTTCTCACATCTAAAATCAGTTGATCAGCAGATCTCAATGCTCTGGGGGGAACAGGGACCAACAGAATTTCAGAAAGATAAGAAAAGGCCAGCCCATGAAGACATTGAAAAACCATCAATAGAATCTTAAAATCTATTCTAAAGTTTGACTGGAAGCCAGTCCAAAGAGGCTACCACAGGAGAAGTATGTTCATTTTTCCTAGTGTCAGAGAGAAAACGAGGTGCAGCATTTTGGATTTGCTGATCATGATGAATAGAGACCTGGTCAAATCCAAAATGGAGTGAGTTACAATGGTCCAAGTTACAAGTAATAAAGGTGTGAACAACGCACTCCAAATCAGAATGAGGAAGGTATTTTTAAGTACCTTTAGTTTTCAGCTGCAGAGTTGGCACTTGTTTAGTAATGCTGAGTCTGATAGCTGTTACCTTTGAAATATAAAACAACTTCAGATGCAGGGTAAGTTTATCAGGGATCCCTTGTCTGTATTCACTTGTGTTGTTCGGTGTTCTCAATCCTTCAAATTAATCACACTTTTTCTCATTTTGTCAAATGGCCACTCTGTACTATCATCTTGATGTTATTGTAAATTCCAGCGGATGCTCCATCCACACCGCTTTGGGTCCCTACTTTTCTTCTGGATTTCCAGTTGTACTTATTCCCCAACAGTTTCCTTCTTGCTCATCCTTTCCTGTTTTGATTTTCTTTGCTCTGGTAACTTCAAACCAATAAACCACCCAATAAGAACTAATCTCCCTTCACTGTCTCCTTTCTGGTCCATTCTAGTCCTGCCAACTTTATCAAAGCCCAACAGCAATCTATTTTTAATATCAGAAGTCTGTGAACCTGCAATCAAATTTAGACCAGTGTGCTAGTGAGGAGACAGATGTGTAGCCCTATAACTAGTCCTATGAGCCATGTACACTATGAGGAGCTGTATGCCCCCCAAATCTGCAGTGCAAGATTAAATGGACAAAGTCAGGAGTATAATACCTGCCTAAAGAGAAACAGTTTACTTGCACAAACAGGACATACAGGAGGAAAAAACACTTTTATGTGAAGTTGTGGTCATTAGAAAGAATCATAATGATGAGCTGGGTAAAAATGAATTTAAGAATGGTGTCAGTTCTCAAATATCCAATTTACAATGTTCCACATTTTTGTACTTTTCCAGCAAAAAGAGCAGAATAATACATTTACATTGGACACGCCAAAGGCTTTTTGGTCACTTTAATCGGATTTACTGATCTGTAGCCTGGTATAGACAGTTGAAATATTTTTTCTTGTACCGCCTCATTAAACTTGACTGAGTTGCCTTGGCATCCTATGGCCAAGTTTGAGTTCAAACTGATGCCTGGAGGCCAGAATTCTCATTTTGTATCCCAACCATTTCATTTAAAACACAGCCTGGGTGAGTCACAGAACAGATAACTCACCCATATGTGGCTTTACAACCATATTAGCAAAAGATGAATGTTGCAAGATTAATGGCTCACAAACCTGGAAGTGCTGTCTGTCTTTGCCAACAAGTCTATTGTTTCCAGATGGACTTTTGGCTGAGCAGCACAGTGAAAGTCACTGGATATTAAATCAAACAGTTCCTCTTGGGAGTCAAATATAATGTACGTACATATTCATTCATGTTGATATCCCGTCTAAAGGAGCAACAAGATACTCTATCATTTATGTGATTGCTCACAGAATTACATCAATAACCAAGTGGTGATCCATCATTAGCTTATATAACTTTGAGGGGAAAAAACTGAGCTTCTGAGCAATAAATGTGCAAAAAATGGCTATCAAATTGATTAGAACATTGGCATTTAAAATGTTGTGGTTGGCTTCAAAGGTCAGAGTTGATCTACCACCATATTTTGATTATTGCTGAATATACTGCTTTTGAATTCACAACGCAAATCTACAAAAAAAAACCGAGAAAGGTGAGTTTGGTCTAATAAGGGGTTGGCATGCTGTCACAAATACACTGTATAACTTGAACTAACTAAAACTAAATTAGATAAGTGGCTTATATTCAAAGAAAAGCATCAGACATTACATCAGACCAAGTGACTGGTATGGTGTACAGGAACATCTGTGCAGAGTTTGGTCTTCCCAGATTGAAGTGGGAAATACCCCCAAGGAGATGGGGAATGACTCTGTTTAGATCCTGTGGGTCTTCCAGGTCCAGATAAAAAAAATGACAATGGCAAACCAACCGGACTGATTGTGATAGACAAACAGCAAAGGAAAGCCGTTGTGGTCAACATCGAAATCCCAAGCGATTATAACATCTGGAAAAGGAACACGAGAAACTTGAGAATTACAAAGGCCTTCGAGAATAACTTGACAAGAGTGGCACACTCACAGAGACATCTCAAAACAATTCATAGCTAAATGTGTTTCTACAAAGAACACACCCTAGGCAGGGAATAGCTGTTGTTGTTTATGTTAGTTTGTTCTTTTTGATGTTTGCTTTGTAACAAAATTTCACATTTTTAAAGCTGTAGGCAAGTTCTGTAAATGAGATGATGTAAAACCCCAAACAATCACTTTGATGCAAGACAACCAGGTAAAAAAAAAAAAAAAAACAGGCAATCACAAGAGTGTTCATTCTTTTGTAAAGCACTCTGAGCCTGATTGGCAGAGGAAGCATTGATGGAAATAGAGTTACTGTTGTTTTTTAGCTGTAATAGTGACAGTTGCTATGTCCTGTACGATGTATCGGTCTTGCCAATATACGTTTCATAATAAAATGTAGGTGGGCTGAAACACCTACATTTGCACCACATACACTTGAAATAACATCAGTCAACCCGTTCTCTTGTTTATAACACTTAGTGATATTTTGTGACTTTTCGGCTTGTCACCAAGGGTGTTCAATTTTACGTAGGACATTTTGTCATTTGTGCCTGTAAACGCCATTTCGGTCTGAAGAAATAGAGCTATAATTGTAAGTTGCCAAGGTAAATGACTGGAAGGACAAATGACACTGGAGTGCAGTAAATCGTGGCACACAGATGGTATAAAATAGTTTGTGGTAGACACCTTATTACTCTTTCGTGCATTTTGGTACTTTTCTACCAGGTGTCACTCATTATAATTCAAATTTGACAAAGAATCGCCAGACTGATCGGAGATGATTGAGAGGCAATAAGAAGGAAAAAAATCTTGGGTTCATTCTTTTCCTGCTCTCATTTATGCGTATCTAACACAAACTCAGCAGTAAGCTTAACTCCTTCTGAAAAACATGCGCAGTCAGGATGTAGCGTCCAAGCTCCATTTTAATGACTATGACAAAGATGTCTTCAGAACAGAGTAAAACTGTAAAACAGAAAGAAAATATACACTTAACATAATGCAAAAGTATGTTTAAAGTAGCTTGTCACCATGAAAATAGGCCTACATGCGGTAATAAACATACAAACTAGCAGTAGCAAAATACACACTTCCAAGCGTCCTTTCACACAAATGAGACATTAATATTGTACTTTATGAACATATAAAACAAACTTACAGACTGTGATGTCAAAAAGGGATTAGAAAAAATAGATGAAAGGCGGTGGATAACTTGTAGCTGGCTAACTGTTATGCTAACTCACTAGCGGAAGCAAAATTGCTGACTTCTCCTCACAACTTCCTGTTTCTAGTTCAGCCTTCAAAATAAAACACAGGAAACGGCCTTCAAAATAAAAGACAGAAAAACTTAAAGAATGTAATCTAACTCTGAAAACAAATACTCCGCACAATTATAAAGGGCAAGACACTCCCCGCCTGGTGTCTGTAAAGATGCCATATAAACCTAAAACATGCATTCAGTCCTTTGATTTCAGAAGAAGAATGACCTCGGTGACGGGCCGAAGGAATGTTTTTGTAGATCCATCTTTGGTCGTTTTAATCTCGATTTTTCGGACCTTTCCATCGCGTCCTGGAAAGGTTTTAGTCACAAGAGCCATGGGCCACTCATTGCGGCATGTCTGGGTGTCTTTCAGTAAAACAACATCACCTTCTTCGATGTTGGGACTTGACGTTTGCCATTTATGACGTACTTGTAGTGTATGCAGATATTCACGTTTCCAACGACTCCAGAATTGGTCTGCAAGCCTTTGTACTTGACGCCACTGTTGCTTGAACAAGTCTTTGTCGGTGAATTTCCCTGATGGAGGTGGAACACTCTGTTTCCGGGTGGGAAGCATCGCAGGGGTAAGTATTTGAGGAACCTCTGGATCAGAAGATACAGAAACCAAGGGTCTGGAATTGATGATGGACGTCACTTCTGCCATGAGAGTGCACAGGACTTCATTGGACAAGCTTGACGAGTGAATTCGCATGAGCATTGAATCTAAGATCCTCCTTGCGACTCCGATCATGCGTTCCCACGCACCACCCATATGTGAGGAGTGTGGTGGGTTGAAGTGCCATGAACATCCTTGATTGTTTGTGTACTTCTGAACGTCTGATCCCTTCAGCACTTTGTGAAACTCCAACTCTCTGCAAGCGCCGACAAAGTTGGTTCCACAGTCTGAGTGAAGCTGTTCAGAGGGGCCACGGATAGCAAAGAATCTCCTCAAGGCGTTAATGAACGACGACGTGTCCATCGACTCTATTACCTCTATGTGGACAGCACGTGTACTCAAGCATGTGAAGAGAACGGCCCAGCGCTTGTTTTGTACAACACCTCCTCTTGTCCGTCTGGCTGTCACAAGCCAGTGTCCGAAGACGTCCACACCAGTGTATGTGAAGGGAGATGAAGTGCTCAGCCGCTCTTGAGGGAGGTCTGACATTTTTTGGTTCTCTCTTTTCCCACGGAGCTTTCGACAGGTAACACATCCATGAAGAATGCTACTTATGCGTCTTTTGCTACTGATCAACCAGAAGCCGGCAGCTCGTACAGCGCCTTCTGTAAAGGTACGGCCTTGATGTTCCACTTTGTCATGGTAGTAGCTTATGAGCAGAGTGGAGACGTGATGTTTGCCTGGCAAAACAACTGGATGTTTCTCCTGATCGCAGAGATCAGCTTGCTTCAACCGGCCTCCGATTCTCAACAATCCATCTGATCCAAGGACTGGATTGAGTTTTGACAGTGGACTTTTCTGGTTTACGTCAACTCCTTTTGAGAGGGCAGTGAACTCTTCATTAAAGCAGTCTTTTTGTACAGCAAGAAGAATCACTGAAGTTGCTTGAGATAGCTCGTCCGCTGTGCGAGGTTTGCTACACTGATGCCAGCCAGTACAATCTATAACATTTTTGTTTGTTGACTTGAAACAACGAGCTACATGGATGAGGTTTGCAACCGCTCTTTGCAATGACTTCCAAGTTGAGAATTTTTCGAATCTCTTCGGATTGAGCGACTTATCATCGTGGCTGGTAACGCAACTTGTCACTTGCGGTCTGACATCAATGTCCGACTCTGGATCAATAAGCTCAAATGTTTGCTGCTGATCACATACTGTTTGAGGCTTGTGAAGGAATGCTGGACCTGTGAACCAGTTTGTTTTGGTGAGCAGAGAGGCTTGAACGGATCTGGATGCATGGTCACTTGGAGACTTGAAAGGAAGGGGGGCGACCCAACTGTTAGATTCATCCTGAAAAACTTGTTCATCCATGACTTTGATAAACTGTTCGTCCTCTACAGAGAAGGCACGTTTCTCATCATTTGCAGTTCTAGCAAAAACAGTGAGCCCGAGGGAGTCAGCGTCCATGTGCAAGCGACCGTTTCTGTGTCCGTTTGTTTGGCTTGGACTGATTACTTGGTTAAGATGGACGTGACTTGTGCATGGCTGAAAAAGTGTTGGTCTGCCATCTCCCAGTATGTTTGTTTTGTAGCTGTGAACTGTGGGCTTATGGACTTTTCCCAAACACACATCACCGACCAACACCCATCCAAGGTCAAGTCTTTGAGCAAATGGTGTATCTCCAGGGCCATTTATCTGTTGTCTCACTTTATGTGCGCGAAGAATGTCACGACCCAGAAGTAGAAGGATCTGAGCATCATTGTCCAGAGGTGGGATTTCTATGGCGAGATCCTTGAGATGGCGGTGGTGGAAGGCAGCCTCAGGTGTTGGTATTTCCTCACGATTGTCCGGTAAGTCCTCACATTCAATCAGTTCTGGGAGTGAAAAGCTTATTCCGCCTTTAATTGCTTCAATCTGAAATCCAGTTGCTCTTCTGCCAGATGTTGTGGTCAGTCCAGTACACGTTCTCAGAGTGTATGGATAAGTGATGGCTTCGATTTTGAAAACATCGAAAAACTGCGACCTGGCTAGAGACTTGTTGCTCTGATCGTCGAGCATTGCATACATTTTCACTGCTTCATGTGGGTGGTTCTTTGGGTAAACCTTGACAAGACAGATCTTCGCGCAAGATTTTGACTTCAGAGCGTCTCCGCAAACCTCGGTACAGAGAGGACTGACTACTGAATTTGCCTCTTTTTCTTGCTCCCCGCCGTTATCTTGTGGGGGGTTTGACTCTTTGTTTGCCCATTTAGGCGGGCCAGGGTGAAGGGCCGATATGTGACTTTCACTGTTACACTCATCACATTTCACCGTGACTTTGCAATCCCGGGCGAGATGAGAAGAAGATGAACAACATTTGAAGCAGATGCCTTGTTCTTTTAGATAAGCCTTTCTGTCTTCGAGAGTCTTAAGTCTGAATCCTCGACATTTCTTTAGGGGGTGGGGCTTCTTGTGGATAGGGCACTGCTTGACTAAATCGTCTTTAGAAGGCACTTCCGTTGGACTTTCGTCGTTTGTCACCTTGGTCTTGTGCACCGAAACCGCACCTCTTGGACTAACTCGCCTCTGCACAACCTGTTCTGAACGAACGTTGTTTCCAGAATATGAAAAGCTGGGATCGTTCCTTATTTTAGCTTGGTAGCAGACGAAAGAGGTGAAATATGAGAATGGTGGATAACTGACTCGAGACGTTTCTTTGTACTTAGATCCCTGGTTGAGCCACTTTTCCTGTAGGCTGTATGGCAACTTCTCCACAATTGGCTTTATACCACGTGCGGTATCCAGATATGACAAGCCTGACAAGTATCCATCTTCTTTAGCTGCGAGCACCTCGTTTAGTAGATCTCCGAGCTCTCTCAACTTGTAGTTTTCTTTATTAGAGATCTTTGGAAAATTATCAAGCTTCGAGAAGAGAGCGCTCTCGATGACTTCTGGAGCACCGTAGCAATCATCGAGCCTTTCCCACGCTGTTTGTAATGCGGCGGCTGGATTGGCTATATTGACCGCTCTGAGACGTTTGACGTGTTCACTTGATTCTTTTCCCAGCCACTTCGAGAGCAAATCCAACTGTTCACTCGCAGACAGATCCACGTCTCTGATCGTGTTGAAAAACGAGGACTTCCACGCCCTATATGTTTCGGGCCGGTCATCAAAACGTGATAGGCCAGTGCGTACGAGTTCTTTACGAGCTAAATATTTTGCCATATCCATCATTACTGAAGATTCTGCTCTACGTGTGTGGGATGTGTCCGCGTAGTTTGGAAAGCTTGACTTGGGTTTAAACTCTGTCTTTACACTGCTTTGAGTGGGGTTTTTAGTGTGCTGTTGTGGAGACGGATGATAGTTGAGCGCCATCTGGTGGGGGTGAGAGGGTACTGTCCTTTGTGGACTTTGAGATGATGCTGACCAGGAATCTATCACAACATAGTCCTGTGCTCTGAAGATGTGTGGTGTTGGGGGGTAATACTGGGGCTCAATACATTGCTCTGGGGTGTCCTGACGGCAGACTGGAGCAGGCCTGTCGTCAAGGTGACCATTTTGTTGTTCGACGTAATGGCTTACACGTTCATGTGTATTTTGGGCTGGAACAGGGGAGCTTCTCGTGCTACGGGTTTCTCCGTCCTCTAGATCTGCTGCTGCTTCCAGTGCTTCTGCTTTGGCGTTAGCGGCTGCAGCCTCTCTTTCATATTGTAAAGCTTCCAGATCGGCCTCCAGATCGGCTACCAATTTGGCTTTTTCAGCTTCCAATTTGGCTTTTTCAGCTTTTATGGCTTTTTCTTTTTTAGCGAATGCTACACGAGCGCGAGCGGCTTCAGCATCTGCTCTGGCTTTAGCTGCTGCGGTGCTCACAGATGAACGATTGGAACTGGAACTTCTGAAAGTCTTCACTGACCCGCCATCTTGGGAGTTATTGTTGGGTCTAGAATACTGAGTAGGCTCCGGAGTGAATTCCTGATTTACTTCGTCCATGTTTGATTATGTGCCGTGCTGTCCTATTTTGTTATCCGATTGCGTAAGGTCTCTTTATTTTTTCAAGTCCTTTTTACTGTTACAGTCTTTTTACTGTAACAGTCCTTTTTTCTTCTAAAGTCCTTTTACAAAAAGTCTTTTTACTTTCCTGCTCTCATTTATGCGTATCTAACACAAACTCAGCAGTAAGCCTAACTCCTTCTGAAAAACATGCGCAGTCAGGATGTAGCGTCCAAGCTCCATTTTAATGACTATGACAAAGATGTCTTCAGAACAGAGTAAAACTGTAAAACAGAAAGAAAATATACACTTAACATAATGCAAAAGTATGTTTAAAGTAGCTTGTCACCATGAAAATAGGCCTACATGCGGTAATAAACATACAAACTAGCAGTAGCAAAATACACACTTCCAAGCGTCCTTTCACACAAATGAGACATTAATATTGTACTTTATGAACATATAAAACAAACTTACAGACTGTGATGTCAAAAAGGGATTAGAAAAAATAGATGAAAGGCGGTGGATAACTTGTAGCTGGCTAACTGTTATGCTAACTCACTAGCGGAAGCAAAATTGCTGACTTCTCCTCACAACTTCCTGTTTCTAGTTCAGCCTTCAAAATAAAACACAGGAAACGGCCTTCAAAATAAAAGACAGAAAAACTTAAAGAATGTAATCTAACTCTGAAAACAAATACTCCGCACAATTATAAAGGGCAAGACAATTCTCATGTTTTATTTCTGAACACATAACACATTCAAACTTGGACGAAATGAGCAATGTAGCAAAATAAAAACCAGCAGACGTCTTGTTTTTCAACTAAAACAGAAAACTGAGGCTACAATTTCTACCTCCTCGCAAAAGCTGAGCAATTATGGATCTTGTTGGTGTCTTCATTTTAAGTTCTCATGCTCATACGACCTCAAGTTCTGCCAGAAACATCAAAGATGCATGAATTCTTCCCACCTTGGTTCAACACTGCATGCTGTTGCACGTGGGATGGTTTAGCTTCTAATACCAACCTGAAAACACAGCTTACCTGCATATCCCTGCGAGTTACAGTATGTCCATCCATTGGTTAGCAAAGTCAAGCCGCTACTGATGTTACTTCCGCCATGTCTAAGAGTTCAGACCATGGGATATTTGTTCTCCAATGACTCACACAGTCATCAGATCTAAGCAACTTTGGGATGTGATTAAATGGGAAGTTTCTATCAGAGACGCATAGCAACTCATATCATATGCTGTATGAATGAAAATAAGTTATGACTGAAAACAACCCAACACTAAATTGAGACAATGAGCTGTATGTGCATGTGGTTGAATGGTTATTTATGTGATATTTGATATTTTGTTTTTGCAAGAAAAGTTTGTGTACTTCAAAGTCAAAGTTTGGCTCCAGGAACATGGTGATTCCAATTTCTAATTTTCCTTAATGTTCCGTCTTCTGCCAAAGCGACCTCAGGGCCATCGTCCAAGTCAAGTTATACTTCACAAAAATGTCTTAATATCTCCATTAGGTAAATGGGTAGATGTTCCTGAGGTCTATTTTAAAAGCAAATTTTTATTCTCTTTATTTAGGAAGCTATGTTTCATAAGGAAAATTTTAAATAACTCAGGTAAATAGACAGATACTGAAAGACCACATATAGAAAAGCCTTAAGATGGTTATTTTGAGATTCACAATAATTTAACCAAGGTTAATATATGTTGTCAATATGTGCTTCAAAGCTGATATGCTTGAATAATTCATTCTGCCCTGATGCAGGGGTTGTAATGAGCCCCACTGCACGATGAGAACTAAACAGATTATTAAATCGGAAACACAAGATGATTTTCAAACACGCTTTTTCTATAAATGTAAACAATTTGTCCATGTATTCTATTCTTTTAGGTCTTTTTTACTTTTACATTTGGCAAACTAAAAAAATCAAAGTTTGTGTTGATGTAGCAAACCTGACCAAATGCCTAATAAAGCAGCAATACCCTCCATCGCTCAAATATTACCATTGAGGACATCCATGCACATGCATACCGTGTAGATACACACTTGTACAGACATTTAAGTTTAATAGACTATTTCTTGCAGATACCTTGAGTTGACACACATATATTCACTTCTGATAAATTTTAATCTAAGGCAAATATTAAGAAATTCCGGTTTCCTCCCACCCTCCAAAAACATGCATGCAAACAAGCAATTTAGTGTTTTGTACAACCAATGCTCACACAACTGATGACTTTCATGGGTTCAGAGTCTTCTGAAGGGCTGCTGAGCTTATATGCCAAAAAATACCCAGATGTATACACAAGTCGGCTCTGATCCTGAGTTGCTTTGCTTTATAAATGCAGATCACTGTGAGCTTGAGCTGAGTGATAATTCTCTGGGATATTCCTTCCTCTTCTTTATCATGTAAGGCTGCTAAATCCTTTTTCTCCTTGATGTCCTCCCGAAGTGCAGGGACAGCCATTGTTCATGGAGCCTCATGTTAAACTATTTTTTAATAAGCCCTTGCCTAAGATTCCCTACAATTTATCAGCTTAACTGCAGATCATCCTTTGGATCATGTATGCTCCATTATTCTACATGCACTCACACACATGTCAAAGGCTTTTCATCTCTGGAAAGATTAATCTGTGCACATCCTTACTCGAAAGTCATTAAAGTCTGAGGACCTCAGCAAGTCTGTAGTCCGTACTACTGATGATGCATTCAGGCCATATGAAAAGGAGCAAAGTGTAACAATAAATTTCTAAATGTAAATGAACTTTTCCTCATTTTTAGGTTTAGAGCCACACAAATATTTTTGTCAAATTAATTTTATGAGAGTGGCTTGTCGATCTAAACCTTGAATATTAATGCCATACAATCCAATTTTTTTGTCTATAAACTGACCTCATTAGAGATGAGTGGTTCAGAAGATGAAACAAATAAAAGAATATTTAAAAAAAATACTTTTTGATTAATTATTTTTGGAAAATAGGAGAATTATTCAAATAGGTTTATAAAAGAAATTGTGCCTGTGATTTCCTAAAATGGACTACAATCATGATTACCAACAAATAAATAAATAAGAGAAAATACTCAATTTTTACATATATGTTTATATTTTGTGCATACTATTTGTATGTATATTTTGTCAATTACAACTATATGAAAAATATAATTGAACGAGATGCATAACAGCAAGAAAATGTTAGTGAGATTTTCATTTTTGACGCAACCTCGTTAGGAATAAGCATTTCAGAAGACGAAACAAAACATAAGTCCATATTTGTAGGCGTAAAGTTATTCTGGGGATTACTGTATTTAAAGAGAAAACACTTTTCAGTGAGAGAATCCAAAGCAAGAACACCATTCCACACTGTATATGACTCTGCAAAATTGAGTACATGTGACCTTTTTCTACGTGTTCATGATGGATCCATCTGGCACACATTCACACCACACACAGTCCTTTTTCAAAAGAAATGCCTTAAGATCTTGGAATGACATTTTAAAGTTCTTGCAGAGGTATTTTTATCTTTTTTGCAAAAGTTGTTTGGCAAGTAGTCCTCTCACTTTGTACTTATTTAAAACTGTGCTACTTTTCAGGGAATCTGAGATATGGTCTATTAGTCAACAAAACCTTCAGGGTCTGAAGATCTGAATATATCAGGACAATTTTTTGTGGATGAGATTGCTGTAAAGGAAAGAGGTAGGAAAATCTGGCCCATTGTCATTCGCTTATCTGTGACCAAGTTGCAGTAGCTACAGCCCCAGACGGGAAACCTCGGCTTCTCTCACCTTGGCTGCATCCTCCAGCACACCTGGGAGGATCCCAAGACGTTCCCAAGCCAGCTGTGAGACGCTGTCTATCCAGCAGGTTTACCTCGGGCTCTCCTTGCGGTGGGACGTGCCCAAAACATCTCACCAGAGACACATTCGGGAGGCATCCTAATCAGATGCCCGAACCACACCATCTGGTTTCCTTCGACCCAGAGGAGCAACAGCTGTACTACAAGCTCCTCCCTGATGGCGGAGCTCCTCACTACACCTATGAGTGGCAGCCCAGCCACCTTGCGGATGAAGCTCATTTCAGCCGATTGTATTTGCAATCTCGTTCTTTTGGTCACCATCAACAGTTCATGACCATAGGATAGGAATATAGATCAACTGATAAATTGAGATCTTTGCTGTTCGGCTCTGCTCTTCCTTCTCCACAATGGATCGATGCAGTGTCCTTACTATTGCGGATGCCACACCGATCCATCAGTTGATATCCCGCTCCACCCTTTCCCCACTCATGAACAAGACCCCGAGACACTTAAACTTCTCCACTAGAAAAATATTGTGCCAAAAACTGAGGGCTTGGATCAGAGTGCAGATGCAGAAGCAGACATGTACAGGTACAAATCAGCATGTCAAGTACTATAATCTCAGCTAGTGCTGCCCACCTGTACAGAATGACAGATGGGACTAATGAGTCCTGTATCATGGGATGCTTGAAATGGGTCAGAATCCTAAGTCAGGGTGACAAAGACTGACATGCTTCTAATTGAATTTAGACTTTTAAAAGAATATTGGACAAGGCCATATTTTAAGAAATAGGCTTTTGTTTCCATCATTATCACCACTGTGTGTTGTGATGTGGAAGGAGGAGGACCCAAATGCAGGACATCAAACAAGATTTATTTAACCAAGGATCAGCAAGGCTGTAAGCAAAGGAACAGAAGTCAAAAAGGGATCAATAAGGTTTTCAAATAGTTAATCTCAGTTCCAAAAGGATATCCGTTGGGTCGGGAGTCAGCCAAGGCAGGAAGGCATGAAGACCCGACAGGGAATGCTGGTGAGGCTACCTTTAAATAGTCAGCAGAGAAATTAGGCGCAGGTGGTCCAAATCAGATAGAATTGGGGGAAAGGTGAAATGGTCCCTGGCTCCCTCTGGTGGTGGGTGAGGGAACCACAACACTGTGGTTTACAGTACAATTTTCAATCAGCAGTAGCCCTTTTAAAAACATGTTTTTTAGGTTTATAATTGATTATTGGACCTTCTTCATTATAAGAGACCTCCTGCCTGTGGTTTGGTATACTGATTTTCTGGAAATCCCTGGGCTTTTAATAATGATACAAAACCTTTTGATTTTTTTGTGTCCAAGAATAATCCTGTACACAGCAGGCTCACGCCACTGTGATGGGAGAGTTGTACTTTTTTACATGTGGTCTCACTGTCTATTAAGCAAGGTGAAGCACATTGCTGGTTTGTTAATGAATAATTTTCTTGTTTGTGCACACTTGTTGATGCTCCTTTCTTCATTTATATTCATTTGCAAGATTTACAGTCTCACCTTTGCTTTGAATGATGTTGCATCATTTGCAATGTTCTATACCAGAACTCTAGTCCTTGTTTCTGCCTTGTCAATCCGTTCTCCCTCCCTCTCATGTAATTACCACTCTGCACTTGTTCCACCTGTGTCCCATCAGCCTCTTCTGTAATCTGTGTGTGTGCGTCATCTTCTTCCCTGTCCCTTCATGTCTTTTCAATGGTTGGCCTTCTCTTGGCCTGTCATTTTCTGTTTGGTGCTTTTGGTCATCATTCATTGGGCATCCCAGTTTCTGCACCTGCCTTCCATCTGTGTCCTGGTGTCCAGGTCGCCAGTCCGTCACGAGGCTACGCACACACAACCATCCATACACACACTCATTCCAAGGGGCAATTTCATGGCAACCAATCAACATGGATGTTTTTAGAGGGTGGGAGGAAACCAGAGTATCTGGAGAAAACTCACTGGTACACGGGGAGTACATGCAAACTCCACACAGAAAGGCCTGCAGCCACTTTGAGACTCAAACCCCCACCTTCTTGCAGTGAGGCCACTGTGTTAACCACTGTGTCACTGTCTAGCCCACCATTCATTGGTTTAGGAGATTAAAAAAAAAAGTACAGAAGTAAGGATGAACGCACCTTACTTCTGCTTAATGCCTCGTCTACATCCTGTGAGAAAAATGCAAACCTCGACATGTGCCATAAAAATTAGTTTCCTAATCGAAGAATAAAAATGTAATCTTTAGGAACAACTATGCCGCCTTGCCTTGTCATCCTGATGGACAGATACTTTTATAACTTACAGTTGCATTTTGGCTAAGAATGGATGGGTATGAACAAAAGAATACCTGGCTAGCAAACAATGAGTCTTTGCTCCTCATTCCTAAATCCTCTCCTGGCTTCCTGAGTAGACCTCATGTCTGATGAAGCTGGGAGATCTGCTTCCATTGTCACCATCATTTAAATAGAGAAGTGTGTGTTTGTGTGTGTGAGAAGCCCACAAAATCAAATGAGACCTCCTGCCACTGGAAGAAAGCCATAAATGGGACACAAGGGATACATGCACACACAACCAAACATCTTTCTGACACACACAACTCTGAGACCTGCTTGTGTGTTATTTGGGGAGGTTATTGTGTTAATTTTATTGCATAATCATTTGGCCCTAATAAAGCCAAGAAAATTATCATGGGGATTTACACATGCTTTGTTTTATCTGTGAAGTGCACACACACACAACCACACGCAGCATGTTTATTCGATCCTGCTGCTTCACACAGTCCATCATAATAACCATCATCACTGTCATCTGCTCACTCAGAAATAATTGGGTTATTTACAATCTATTTAAAGACGAGGCAATTTTCTTTTTTTGTTAACTATTTTCTTTTTAACCCTTTGAACTCAGAACTGTTTTATCTGGCTGGTTTGGTTGGTTTGATGTTGCACAACAAACAGTGAGCTTGTGTGTGACTTTGGGGGCTGGACTAAATATGGGGAGAGGTTTTAATAATAAATACTTTATTGATCCCACCCCGGAGAAATTTGTGTGCTGCATCACACCGCAGCAGGCTGTCACGACAGTGCCAATGGTGGGAGGAGGTGTCTTCTCCAAGGAGCCTAAACATAAACTCAGTGGAATGCAAATCCACGAACTTCCGGTTAACTTCCAGTGCGAGGACAAACGCTGTACCACGGGGCCACCACCTATTGATGTCATGAAGAGATTTATTAGTTGTATTTGAGACTGTGGAAATGGGTTGTGGAGTTTAAATACACATTTGCTTTCTAGTCTTTTTTAATACAGTTATCAAGTGATGTATGTAATAATTCCATCATCAATTATTCCTCTGTGAACCTTTAAACCCACCTCCATGGGACCATGATGCTCGAACATCAGTTCTTTGATTCTGATTCTAAAACTATATCACTGTTGTTTTGTTTTTAAACATACTGTATTCATCCCTCTAATGGGAAAATTTCTGCGCTGCATTTCACAGCATTCACAATGGTGCCAATGGGGGGATAAAAATAGGGGTTCACAAAATAAAGGGGGTTTAGGTGTCTTCCAAAAGGACACTCTGGCACAGGCCCTATGGGAATTAAACCAGCTTATCCAAGTCCAAAAGTAGACATTCTACCACTGAGCCAACGCTTCCTCTTTTTTTGTTTTCAGAAGTAAAAAATAAATGACAACAAACTGTATCAAAGTAATTCCGTTCCGTCGTCTTCTGCTTATCAAAGTCATTTGTCTAAAAAATTTAATTGATTCAAATTTAGTTCAATTGAATTTGAATAAGTAAAAAGATACTTTGAACACTCGAAGAAATGGAAATTGTCAGCAAACATCAAAAGGAAGAGAATTGCAACAGAAATCATAACTTCTCGCATTTTGAACTTTGTAGCTTTGCGTGTCGAGTGATCAGACATAATAACTACGTTGAAGCAAATTTAAGTTGCAGCTCAGGAAAATCAAAGCTAGATGACGGAAAATTATAAAAAAAAAAAAAAAAAGTTGAATAAATATAGCTTTACAATAGTCCAAAGGGTTTCAACTTTGTCTTGCTAAAACACGCCATTTAGGTGTCATACTTGTCAGGTTATATTGTTTTGCTGTATTTCAATACAGAAAAAAATGTGATTTTAGCTAATATGGGGGTGTTGTCATTTCTGTACGCCCAAAAAAAAAAAGTTCAGCTAAGAAAAACCCAATATACAGAATGCTTCGTCAAAGCGCGGCATGCATTAAAACACCAAGAAAATGATCCCCTTTCTAGTCAATTATGGTACAATTCAGGTGGCAGCACAGTCACAGCTAAACTGGTTACCTCCCCTTGCGTTAGTCTGGCTCATTATAAATTGACTGTGGATGTGCAATTTTTTGTGATTTTCTAAACAGCTTCTGATTAAAACAGTTTTTTAGAAGTCAGTAAGGCCTCTGCAAATGAGAAATTTCCCAAGTGTGGGATCAATAAAGTGAATCTAATCTAATCTAAATAGGGAGGCAGAAGGAATACCTTGACAGGTATGTTGTCTGTATTTTTAATGTACTAAAATTGATTTGCCATGTGGCTTACAGTCATAAGTTTGTGTCACGGTGAGCAAATAAATCTGGGAAGAAAAACTGAGGTCTGGTTATTACAACATGACAATGTCTGGATGTGTTGGATGCCGCATGCCTTCGTAGCCTTCTCTCCTGGCCTAAAAGTATCTGAATTTTAAACTTAAGTCAATTGAATTTCACCCATTGATGTTTATACAACATCTCCAAATGTATTTGGTGGGTTTTTCGTTCAAATGTCTTGTCTGATGGCTGCTTGTTTTGTTTTATTAAGTTTTATTAAGGTAATTATTGTGAAGTTTTTCTTTCTGTCAAACTCAAGCTATTTTATCCATTCATTAATTCTGTATAGGAAGATAGTTTTGTAACCATGTAATAGTTATTGAGGGCTGACTGATGTCCGGGGGTGAAATGCCAGGTCTGCCACTGAATTTTGCAAACTGAAAAAAAGTAAAAAAAAAAAAAAAAGCAGAAGAATGCACAGCATTGCATACCTGCAGAATGGAAATACTTAACCTTGGAGAATGGCAAACAGAACAGAAACTCAGGTTTTAGGATGATCAAGAAAGAGCTAAGTTATTTTGCTTGATGGAACGCATTTCCAAATCCAGCCAAACTTGAACAGCCGTGGTGTTTTGTTGGCCAGGATTGCTGGTGGGTGGATAATTCCTGTCTTTATTTCCCAGCCACCCAAGAACATGAACAGATTTTGCTTTTGAACAAAGATTTCATCTTCTCTGAGAAAATATAATTGTGTGGGACGAATATGTGGGCTAATTCACAGTGTGTACGTGTGCGTGCGTGTGTATCAGCATGACACAGTGGTTTTGAAATTCTTTGGTGATCATTTCCAAACTTCCAATTTCCCCCCAGACATCAGTCATTGAAAGAGAAACTCTTTGAAAGCTTTATGTGAAGTTTTCAGAAAAGTCTTTTGGGACTGATTGTGAGCTGCGTTTGTGAGCGTGATACACAGAGGCAGGGAAATGAAGTAAAGACTCATCTTGGATACACATATCTTTTGAATGTGGCATAGTTTGGAGGTATGAGGATGAATTTCTTTGATAAGAATACCTGCTGGAAGCAGATCAAGAACTGAGCTGCAACAAGACCTAAATTATCATACCAAAGTGGAGAAGAAGACATTTGTGCATCAAATGACGTGATTTCGAGTGATCGGTTGATCTGATTAATTAGATTTCAGGCAGTTTTGCTTTTGAATTTAAACTAGCGCAGAGCAAAACTGTAAGTCAATATATAACAGAGCATTTAAGTGCTTTGGTTGTTTTTCAGTAACTGAACTGAATAAGTTTGGGTCAAAAATAAAAAATAAAGTGAGGTTTAGAGGGTTTCAATAATAACACGCTCAAACATAATTGAAACAAAGTTCTTGTGAGTCATTGTCTATATTTAGCTCTTTAGGTCCACATGGATGTGGACCTGTCACCATTGATATGGACGATTCAGTTCTTATCAAACTAGCAGTGAAGAAGGTGAGTCAAGAGATCTGACAAGTACCTACAGCTGTCTAATGGGCTATGATTGAAACCTGAAGGCCAGCACATCCTTTAACTCCAACTAATACACAGAAATCTTGTAGATTTTCCTCAGTCTTTCAGATGTTTATGCAAACTCCACATACTCCACAACTCTGGATCCCATATGCAGCCTGGTCTTTTATATATCATTTAATTTTTCAATAGACTGACCACTACATATGATGGTAAAAATCCAATCAGAGTGCAGAGATCATTTCTTTCCTCTATACTGTTGTGTAGGAGAGGGAATGAGGAGGATCCAAATGCAGGTTTAACAGTTTATTAAGTGTTGAACAAAGGAATCCACAGCAGAGAGATAACGGCTTCAGGCAGTGCTGGATGGCCAAGAGGAAGGGCTGAAGGTTCCTGTGAGGAGAATAAGAAAATTAGTCTGATATCAAAATTTGACTCAGCTTAGAGGTGGTCAGTTTACCACTAGAATCGTTGAAGACCTGACAGAGACTGTGGGTGACACCATGTCTTTTATAGCCACCGGTAAGTCTGTGCAGCTGGGAGCAATCAGCCAATCCTCCCGTTAGAAGCCATCCAGCACCTGTGAGTTTTGGGGGAGAAAAAAAACAAACAAGCAGGCCTAAAAGGCCTCACACCACAGTACCCCCCCCCTCTACGGACGCCACCTGGCGGACCACCAGGCCTGTCCGGAAAGCGGCGGTGAAAGTCCCGGACCAAGCCAGGGTCCAGGATCGCTGAACGGGGCACCCAGCACCGTTCCTCCGGGCCATAACCCTCCCAGTCCACGAGGTACTGTAGACCCCGACCTCGGCGACGAACATCCAAAAGACGGTTGACCGTGTACGCATCCGAGCCGTCGACAAGGCGAGGAGGTGGAGGGGGAGCAGAAGGAGGCTGGAGGGGACTGGTAGAAACCGGTTTGATCTGAGAGACGTGGAACACAGGATGTACCTTCATGGAAGAGGGCAGGGCGAGCTTTACCGAGACCGGGTTGACCAGCCGCAGGATCCGGAAAGGGCCAATGAAGCGGGGTGAAAGCTTGCGAGACTCTGCCCTGAGGGGAATGTTCCTGGTAGACAGAAGGACAGACTGACCAACCTGGTATGCTGGGGCTGGCTGACGGTGGCGATTAGCTTGGCGCCGAGCCCGGCCGCAGGCCTGTTGGAGGGCCCTCCTAGTTTTCCTCCAGATCCGACGACACCGTCTGATATGGAGCTGCACCGAAGGGACGGCCAGCTCCTGTTCCTGATCCGGGAACAATGGGGGTTGGTAACCCAGAGAAGCCTCGAACGGGGACAATCCTGTGGAGGAACTAACTTGGGAATTATGGGCATACTCAATCCACGGGAGATGAGACGACCACGTGGACTGGGCAGAGGCCAACACGCACCGTAATGTGGATTCCAGGTGTTGGTTAGCCCGCTCCGACTGGCCGTTGGATTGGGGGTGGAAGCCAGATGACAAGCTGACGGAAGCCCCCAGCGCCTTACAGAAGGACTTCCAAACAGCTGATGTGAATTGCGGACCCCGGTCAGAGACTATGTCCAGAGGGATACCATGCAGACGGAACACATGGGTCACCATGAGCTGGGCAGTCTCCAAGGCTGAAGGGAGTTTAGGAAGAGGCACCAGATGTACAGCTTTGGAGAATCGGTCCACAATCGTGACCACAACAGTGTTACCTTCTGAGGGAGGGAGTCCGGTCACAAAGTCCAGTGCGATATGGGACCAGGGACGACTGGGAACCGGTAGGGGATGGAGCAGCCCCGCAGGAGGACGATGAGGGACCTTGCCCCGGGAACAGGCAGAACAGGCAGCGACAAAATTCCTAGTGTCTGCCTCCATCGTTGGCCACCAGAACCGCCGCTGAAGAAGCGCCATTGTACGGCGAATCCCAGGGTGACAGGACCACCGGGATGCATGTGCCCATAGGAGAACCTGGGAGCGGGCAGAGGATGGCACATACGAACGGTTAGCTGGGCCAGTCCCTGGGTCCGGATCATGCTGCAGACCATCCCTTATTGCAGTCTCGATCTCCCAAGTGATTGCCCCAATGACGCAGGAGGGGGGTAGAATGGGCTCCGGCTCCGATCTGGACTGATGACCATCATGCAGGCGGGAGAGGGCGTCAGGTTTGGTATTGCGGTTGCCCGGCCTGTAAGTGAGGGTAAAATTAAAGCGTGTAAAGAACAGCTGCCACCGGGCCTGTCGAGAGTTGAGTCTCTTAGCTGCTTGGATGTAAGCGAGGTTTTTGTGGTCTGTCCAGACCACGAATGGGTGTTCTGCGCCCTCGAGCCAGTGCCTCCATTCCTCGAGTGCCAGTTTGACTGCGAGCAGTTCTCTATTCCCCACATCGTAGTTTTGTTCAGCTGCAGAGAGACGCTTAGAGAAAAAGGCACAGGGATGGAGTTTGCCATCCTCCTGATGGTATTGGGACAGCACAGCACCCACCCCTGAATCCGAGGCGTCCACCTCCACAATAAACTGCCTCAAGGGGTCGGGCTGGACCAGAATGGGGGCCGAGGTAAACCTCTTTTTAAGCTCAGTGAATGCACCCTCTGCTTGGGGAGACCAAATGAACGGTCTGGCTGTGGAAGTAAGCTGGGTAAGGGGAAGAGCTACCTGACTGTAATTGCGAATGAAACGCCTGTAAAAATTTGCGAAACCCAGAAATTGTTGTAGTTTGCGACGGGTGTCGGGTCGAGGCCACTCA
Source organism: Neostethus bicornis (assembly GCA_902685375.1). Classification (NCBI taxonomy): domain Eukaryota; kingdom Metazoa; phylum Chordata; class Actinopteri; order Atheriniformes; family Phallostethidae; genus Neostethus; species Neostethus bicornis. Next base: position 1,633,743 of record CACRXE010000076.1, on the reverse strand, counting down.
GCCACCGCGCTAACTTTTTCGGGGTCCGGGCAAACCTGCCCAGCGTGTACAATAAAACCAAGGAAGTTGACGGACTGAGAATGGAACTCGCACTTCTCAGCCTTTACAAACAGACGATTCTCAAGGAGCCGCTGGAGTACCGCACGGACATGGACGATGTGCTCCTCAACAGTGGGCGAAAAAATAAGAATGTCGTCCAGATAAACAAAGACAAAACGATTAAGGAAGTCACGGAGCACATCGTTAATGAATGCCTGGAAGACTGCGGGAGCGTTAGTTAACCCGAAAGGCATGACCAAGTATTCGAATTGGCCCAGGTGGGTGTTGAACGCCGTCTTCCACTCGTCCCCCTTCCGCATTCGGACGAGATGGTAGGCGCAACGCAGATCGAGTTTTGTAAAGACCCGGGCTCCCTGAAGTAGCTCGAACGCCGAATTAATGAGGGGCAACGGGTATTTGTTGCGAACGGTGATGTTATTAAGACCCCGATAATCGACGCACGGACGGAGGGAACCATCCTTCTTACCCACAAAAAAGGACCCCGCTGCTATGGGTGCCGAGGAAGGGCGGATAAGCCCCGACGCCAGGGACTCATTGATGTACTTCTCCATCGCCCCCCTCTCTGGAGCAGACAGATTGTACAGGCGACTGGCGGGTAAGGTTGCCCCAGGGAGGAGGTCGATGGCGCAATCATATGGCCGATGAGGCGGGAGAGATTGTGCCCTCTCCTTACTGAAGACCTCTTTGAGGTCATGATACTCTGCCGGGATAGACGCAACGTCCACCGGGTCGATTGAGCCTACCGTGTCAGAAGAGACGGTTGTCACGGCAGATTGGAGGCAAGTTGCATGGCACTGATTGCTCCACCCGACGATACGCCGGTTTTGCCAGTCGACCTGTGGATTGTGCAACCTAAGCCAGGGGAAACCTAACACAAGGGGTGAGCCGGGTGAAGAAATAACGTTAAACGAAAGGTGCTCACGGTGATTACCCGATACCACCATCTCCAACGGGGAGGACTGGTGGGTCACCCTGGTGATAACGTGTCCATCGATCGCCGTGGCATTAATGGGTTCTCCGAGTGGTTGGGACTGGAATCCACACTGACGGAGAAAATCTGCGTCGATGAAGTTGCCGTCGGCCCCGGAATCCACCAACGCTTCGACCGGAAAAGAAGAGGAACAACCAGAGGTTAGTGTCACAAGAATCATAAGCCTAGGGGTACCATGACATCTAGTTGTGCCCACCCGTAACCCTAGGTCTACCGGTGGGCCCCGTCTTTTGGGCGACAAGGGCAAGCTGAGAGTAAGTGACTTCTCGACCCGCAATAGAGACACCTCCCTTCTTTTAGTCTAACCTCTCTTTCCTTTTTGGTTAGATGCATCTGTCCCAACTGCATTGGTTCTGTGGAAGGCTGCTCAGCCTCTTGTGGAACAGATGCAAATGCCCTAGGTGGGGGGCAGACCGAGGAAGGCTGTCGATGGCTGTGAACTGGAGTAGGGTGTAGGGCCCGGGTGGTATTTTCATATCGTTTCTCTCTTTGACGATTGTCTAACTGTATTGCCAGCGAAATGAGTTCCTCCAATGTGGATGGGGTCCACCTGCCAGCTAGCTCATCCTTCAGAGGATCATTCAGGGCATTTAGGAACACCCCTCTTAGTGCCTTCTGTCCCCAGCCAGCCTCTACTGCTAGGGTCCGGAATGAGATGGAGAACTCCGCCACAGATAGAGTTCCCTGGGAAAGGTGGAGTAGACGCTGGGAGGCATCTCCAGCCCGGTCCGGCACCTCGAACATGGTTCTGAATAAACTCAGAAAATCAGATGTTGAGCGATCAGCCAGGGGGGCTGCCGCATCTTCGGCCTCGGCCCACTCCAGTGCCCTGCCCCGAAGAAGACCCACAATGTACAAATTCTTAACTTTGTCTGATTCGAAGGTCCGCGGTCTTAGAGCAAAGACATTTGAACACTGCAAGAGGAACCCACGACATTTCCCCAGGGTTCCATGGAAAGGTTCCGGGTCCGTAATATGGTGGTCCATGAGTGGGCTGGGCATAGCTGAAGGAGGTGCCGAGGCTGTGGACAGAAAAAGAGAACTTAGATTATTTACTTTGTCTGTTAAAGCCTGTAACTGTGTTTTTAATTGAGTATTTTCGTCCATAAGGGCCTTTATGGCCTGTTGTTGTTGTCCCAGGAATATTCCTTGTCGGGTCAGAATCTCTGACACTGAGGGTGATGCAGAACCCGCTGGATCCATTCTGGTCAGGTCTTCTGTTGTGTAGGAGAGGGAATGAGGAGGATCCAAATGCAGGTTTAACAGTTTATTAAGTGTTGAACAAAGGAATCCACAGCAGAGAGATAACGGCTTCAGGCAGTGCTGGATGGCCAAGAGGAAGGGCTGAAGGTTCCTGTGAGGAGAATAAGAAAATTAGTCTGATATCAAAATTTGACTCAGCTTAGAGGTGGTCAGTTTACCACTAGAATCGTTGAAGACCTGACAGAGACTGTGGGTGACACCAGGTCTTTTATAGCCACCGGTAAGTCTGTGCAGCTGGGAGCAATCAGCCAATCCTCCCGTTAGAAGCCATCCAGCACCTGTGAGTTTTGGGGGAGAAAAAAAACAAACAAGCAGGCCTAAAAGGCCTCACACCACATATACACAGTATATAAATATTTAATTTCCTGTTCTATCACACTTCTGATAAGGTCCAGCTTCCCCACCTATCCTCACCTGTTTATCCAGATGTCTGTTATTTTACTGAGGTGACAACAGCACTGCAGCACTGCAAAGCACAACTGCAATGATACTGTGATAAAACACCTGCAGCATGTCACTGCAGGAGTGTAAGGACCTGAACCACCAGGGGGGAAAAAGGAAGAAACCGTCTGTTTCTGGTTTTGTCTGTGTTACATTTCTATAGTTTTTCATCCAGAACCTTTTCTAGGTATTTTTCATTCTGGACCATATCCAATCTACCTCATCAATGTTTTAGATCACCTGGAATTTACCACCAGGACCTCAGTCTTGAAGATGTTACAGAAAGGAAAGTGCAAAGATGTTGGATACTCAAAATGTCCAACATCCTTCTTTTTTAGCTGGGGGCTGCAAAAAAAAATTTAATTAACATTCAGTTAAATTTCTCATGGAAATTTAGTTAAATGACTAATTACGAGTAATTTCTTTATTGTTTGAAAAAGTGACATTTTGATGAAAATGTTAGGTTAATCTGCACAAAATTCCTCTGAAACATTCAAAATGTCACATTCTGGTTTAATTTTGTAAGATACCAACAACATATATTGACTTTAACTATACCAATACAAACACTTTTTTTTTATTATTGATTTGTGTCTTGTTTTTTTTTTCAGTCACCAGTTTTATGTATTTAGGATGGCTAGTTTTAGACTTAGCCAAAAAAGTGAGAAAAGTTGAGGGATTTTTTTTCTAGAGTGATATGCTAACATTTTCTCAGCTGAACGTGTCTAAAAATGAGCCTTTTCAAAATCATAAGAGATGGTAATTGAGTTGAGTGATTATTATATTTTTATTGTAGAAGGAGGCTCAACATTTGTAGAGTGCATTAATGAAAACATATTTAAAGGCTGATGATCATCAGTACCAATTTTAAAAAGCCATGGGACATCCATCCTGGAGGCAAAATAGACCACTTTATTACCACATTCAAATGAGTCAAACACTAAACACTGTTTTTAAGAGAGGAAAGTAACAAAGTTCATCTCAAAACATAAAAATTGAGCAAGCAACCCACTCTAAATTTACTGTTAAAAAATTCAGCTTTAAACCTACTGAATTAATTGTCACAACACTAACAAATAAAAAACTGAAAAATTACAAACAGAACAAGATTGAAAATAAATTAAACACAATCTACATGACATAAAATAATGACAATAATAAATTTGATAACAAGGAGAAGAAGAAGATAACGATCAATACTGGTCTCTACTGATCACCTTTGGTCACCAGCTGTGGGGGGTGACCGAAAGAACGAGATCGCGAATACAAACGACCAAAATGAGCTTCCTCCGGAGGGTGGCTGGGCATCCCGGGCATCTTGCTGGTGAGGTGTTTCAGGCATGTCCCACCGGTAGGAGACCCAGAGAAAAACCCCGAACCCACTGGAGAGACTATGTCTCAAAGCTGGCCTATAACACCTTGGAATACTCCCAGGTCAGCTGGAGGATGCAACCGGGCTGAGAGAAGTCCGGGCTTCCCGTCTGAGGCTGTTGCCCTTGCAACCCGTCCCCAAATAATGGAAGGACAACGGAATGATCACTACTGGATGGGTGACAGAAAAAACAGGATCTTGCTCCAAGAAAGTTGGACAATTCTGGACATTTAGTAAATGCTCGGAATCAATCTGTCATGGTGAACAAGCAGTCAAAGCCAATCAAAGGTTTGACTCTTAGATCCTGGCCTGTTGTAGTTTCTGACTAACAAATTTTTAGTTACAAATGTGAGCAGTTCTGTTTGGGTTTTCTCCCCGGGATAGCCGAAGTCTCTTTCCAAGATAGAAGGATAAGCTCAGTCATACTGAGTCAGAGGAGATGGCTCAGCCATTTGGTTCGGAAGCCCATTCAGTACCTCGCTGGTAAATTGTAGGCCATCTTAGAAAGACAACCCGAGGAAGATACGGGACACACAGGAAGAACTACGCCTCATAGTTTTATTATTACCAATTGCGTAGACTGCCACTCAATGGCCCTGCCTTAAATTTTCAGGGAGACAATCTTTTGATGGCTGGAACGCTAATGTTGATTGATTTGATTGAGTCCCATAGTTCCCAAAAATCACATTTCACTTTCTTTCTTTCTTAGTCGCATGGGACTAAACTGGAAACAAAAACTTTTGTTCATGGGGACCACTGGAGCATTAAGTAGATTTGGAGTTGGAATGGTAAAGTGAATTCAGAGAGAGAATATTAATAATAAAAAGGCTTTGTAATAATGGTCACATGTGATAACAGTGTTCAATTATCTGAGAAATGACTGAAAAATGCATCTAAATTTTCTTTGTGGAATAATCATTGCATGTGTGTAGATTTATTATACAATTGTTGGTGAGTAACCCACTGTTAACCTTTAAAACTGAGCCACACAATGCAGAGACAGCTTTATTTTTTCTGGTTGGATGGTCATTGGTCTTTACTAGTGTGAAATATAAATATTGTATAAAACCTCTTCTCCCGGGCTTTGGGTTTTCTGATACCAATTAGCTCTTTGTCAAATAGCATTTCTTCACAAGAATAAAATCCACTGACCTTTAAATGCCAAATGACCGTTACTGCAAAGTTGTTCATATAATTTGTTGTCTTTAAAAAGTAACAAAGATTTGTACCATTTTTTTACAGACATGATAGGAGTATAAATTGTTGTTTTATTTTGACATGTTCTATTTCATAAAGGAACACCTTTTTTTAAAATTATGCCAGGGTCATTGGATGTTTCCAGATGGAATTCTTAAGTTTGAGTCAATATTCCTGCAGACATACTTGTTGGTGCATTTTGATCAACATTTCTTGCAAATTATCTGAAGTTGGTATAAAAATTAAGGACTCCAACAAATTTTAAAAAACCTATCTACATAGCAGGGTCTGTTGTTGACTTCCTCCTCGCCTGGGTGGAAAAGGCAGTGAGGGATGGAATGATGAAGAAACTGCCCTCCACGTAAATTTGTGGATCAACTAAGGAGCTGCTAAAGCGGCAGGCTACTGCAACCCAACTGCTCAAAGGAACAGTACAGGCCCTTCATCAGACTGTGGAACCTAACACCTACCATTGCTGTGATAATTGTTTTGTGTGTCCATCCTCATACTTTCTGTTCTTTTATGTCCAGAAACATGAAAGATGTTGAACATGCAAACTCTACACAGAAAGACCAATAATACAGACCTCCCCATCCTGGAGCTCAAACTGCCAATCTTCTTGGTATGATGAGCCCACAGCACTAACCACTGCACCTCAAAAATAAGAAAGTTGGAAAAGGTAAAGACGGTCATATTGGAATGATGAAGCATTGCTTAATGACTAAAACCAAAGTCAATGGAAACCCAGTGAACTCTAAGCATAGAATTTAGCTTACTGAAAACTCCCTTACAAAGAACCTGTTGAGTTTGAGTCAGTTGAGGTCATATAACAAAAACTGTCAAAGCGCCTCATTGCTTGCATCAAATGTTCACAAAACGTAATGTTCATTTGATAATGATGGCCCGAGAAATACAGCAGACTGGATCTTATTTGCATAAAATTGCTTACATCAAAGTCTAGACTTTCTCAGCCCTTTTCCTCTTTGAACTTTCTCTTTCTCAAAAAGCGTCTGACAATCACCAAACAGACTCCGGCTTGATGGCACAGACTTCAAAAAGAGGTTCCCACAGTGACTGCACGCCACAAGAATAAAGCTAACTCTTGGATACAGCTTTAACTACTACCTGCAGTCTCAGTTTCTCTCATCAGTCGCCATGGACACGCAGTCTTCAGAGAACTCTACCATTTTACCACAGCTTTACATGAATTTAATTTGATATTAAGTGTGAAATCTTACGCTTTGAATAAAACAGTTTATCCTCTACTTGCTGCTTTGTATGTTCTAGTGTGCAGCTTAAGTTTTCAAAGGCTTTTTATGTGTGTGTGGGCAGGCATTAGTGTTAGGACAGAATAATTATTGGGAAAGGAACCATAGCTGCATTTAAAGCTATTTTTATTTATCCTCAACTCTGTCTTTTGGTGCGTTCATGTTGGATCTGCCGCCCACTTAGAAGAGCTATAAACCACATACACAAACACACAAGTGGCCGGCTGCATTGATTTGCTTTGTTGCTCCGGTCCTGTTTGCAATTTAGAACCTTGATTTGTGTTTGTGGGGACATCAAATCAAAGGGAATGTTAACTTGATTTTGCTTCTGGGTGTTACATCAGAGGAAATCTACCAGAGACGAGGTGGCATCAGCTTTATCTTAACAGCAAATTAGATATCCAGCGGATATTGTCACTGCTGTTAAACTTCTCTTCCTCTTTGCCTCCATCCATCTGTGGTGTTCAATAGGGTGTAAGGACAAAAGCTTCTTTCAATCATTTTCTAATCCCAGTCTTATTTCTTTTTCTTCTAGCGCTCTCTTGAAACTTTCAGAAGCTGTAAGGCTCAGACAGAAAGCCACAGTCAACCATTATGTGAGGCAGGTTTTTTTTTTTTCTTCAGTCACAACCTGTGACACACTCGTTCTTTTGTTCACAATCTAATTACACCTATGCGGAGTAATTACCTCAGAGAAATCTCTAGGTTTACTTTGGTTCACAGTGTTCAGTCTGCTTGCAGTCACATATCGTTGCCCCGCTTTCTAAAACCATTTTTATTCAACTCAATTTATCAAGTCAAATCGAGGCTGTCTTTAAAGCAATATGGTTTCCAGTTAGAGACCGCACAGCGATGTGGTGGTTGGGACTACAGCCTCAAAACTGCAAAGTCGGTGATATGGGCTTCGGCTGGGTCCAAAGTTTGATCTCTCACCTTTTGTTGTGTAGTTTGTAAAAACAAACTTCTCCTATCTACCTTTTTCCCACCAGCCAAAGATGTGCCTCTAAATTTCCTCAATAGTGGTTGTGTGTCCCTACTAAGTTGAGGCGTTTTAGTCTCTGACCTGTTTATTGCCTAGGGTGGGCTTTGCGTGCACCCATAAAACTGAGGTAAACAAAGAGGTTTGGAAAATGAATAAAAAAATTAATAACTCTCAAATCAAAAGAAAGAAATACTAACTTATCAGACTCAGACTATGCAGGTGCTCACAAAAAGACAATCAAAGAGGTATTTGTTGTCTTAACAAAACAAAATGGCACTTATGCAGCAACACAGTAACAGGAAAACAAACCTCGTAATTAGAACATGTAATGTCAGCAGATCCTACTAATCTCAATCCAGAAAGCCAATCCCCCATCAATAAACAAATTCAATTCTGGTCCATCAGATGAACTTCTTAACAACCCTGCCAACTTCCTTACATTGTTTTCATTATCATGGAGTATCTTTTATGGAAAACTATGGATTCAGAGACAATGGTCACTGATGCAACCGCGTAAAGAAGTATTTCCCTGAGCCAGAATCTGATGGGAAGACAGAAGTCCACTTCTTTCTTTTAAAAATCATGCTATTGTTCAGAATTATGTGACATGATGAGAAGTGATCCTTTGGTGTTTGGGTAAATGGACTTTACTCAGAAGGTGTTTTTTCCTACCTACGTTGGTACTCAAAGCGCTTTACATTGTGCAAAGCGCCCATTCACTCCTGATGATGAAAGCTGCAAACCACTATCATCAGGAGCCATTGGTGGTGAGGTGTCTTGCTCAAGGACATCTTGGCATGAATCGAACCAGCTACCTTCTGGTTACTGGATGGTCTCCCTACGCAATGAGCCATTCTTTCCCTGGGCATAAGTGGTTCTCTATATTAACTTGGTGAAACAATTTTATTAGTGATGTCCCGAACTGTATGTTTTTCTCCTGATCCAGTACCAAGTTTTTTATCTCTTTTTTGCCAATACAAGTGTCAATAACAAAATTTAGTTTTGAAAAAAATGTGAGACCAAGCTAATAATATGAACTAAATTGTCAGAGCATTAAAACAGTGGCTCTATGTGAAGCCACTGTGTGAAGCCTCACTGTTGTGTGAAAAAGTGAGGTTCATACAATGTTGCACATTCTTACAGAATGACTTGTCTTTAGTTCTCCCAATGCCTTGAGTCGGGGACCCCGAGGCATTTGGTTCCTTTTACAAGGACCCAGTGGTCAGTCAGATTTTACTTACAGTCCAGCAACATTTTTTTTTCCCTTCGGAAGAAAATCTAAAAGCTTGAAAGTTTTGCAAATTAGCCAACAACATGCTGTGACTTTTGGATGTTTGTTACCTTTGTTACTATTAGCATCGGGTAGCATAGCTCCTCCATAACCGGAATGTGAACCAAAGTTATTCCACACTACTGATATTTCACAACAGTGTTGCTGTAACTTGTTGTAAAGCTGTTACAACTTCTCAGCCGCGGTCCAGTTGAGTTTATTAAAAAGCAACCGTTAATTAAATCACAATGAATGAATAAATTGGTTCAATTTTCAGACCAGATCCAATTCCAGATTAATTTTAGAACATCGCATGATGCGTGACAAATACCAGCCTCAACATAAGATCAGAAAACTCCTGATCTTTATCACCCCATACCTTGCATCCAAATACCAGACATGTTCTGGATGTTTTATGAAAGCATGCGGTAGCAAAAATAACCAGAGAGGATCTTTATCAATTTTTTTTTCTTTTTTAGCTATTTTTCTGACTTGTTTCTACAGAAGTGTACTTGTTACTTTTTTCATTTGTGAGGTTCTTTTTAGAAAATGTTTAAGCTATGTTTTCATTACCAGGAACAAGAACAAAAAAAAAACCTTCAAAGTTACAACATGTAGAGGGTTGGTTCATACATGAATGTACATCCAACAGCTTAAGGGAGTTTTTCACATTGCTTTGGGTTCTGCCTGAAGGAGTCTGAGAAAACTAATATGATAAGAGATAGAATCCAGTGAATTAGTTTCAGCTTAAATGATATTTTTCCATTAAAAGAATTTCACAAATCGGATCCGATTATTTTAAAACCAAATACTGATGAATTGCATGAATTATTTTCTGTAGTAGGGATCAACTTGACTGCTGTAAACTTGTGCTATGATTCTATAACAGACTACAAATTTAAAGTGAATTTTCTTAAAATATTGCAATTACTGTATTAAAAGTGGGTGTTAGCTCAGTGGTAGAATGGCCATCCTTGGACTGGAAGAAGCTGGTTCAATTTCCATTTGGCCCATGCCTAAGTGTCTATGGAGAAGACACCTAACCCCCAGTTACTTACACCAGTGGTGCCGTCACTGCTGCCCGCTACAGTGCAGTGCAGCAAATGTAATTTCTCCATGAGGGATGAAAATTGTATGAAACTAAAAAACATAATTAATAATACAGAAAGTTGTCATTTAAACGCTTGGTGCATAAAATTTCCATTTCCAGCAGTTTGTTAAATGTATATGCCTTTTAAATAGTTTTTTTTAGAATGACTAATGTTTACTGTATTTATGTATTCATATGGATGTATGACCATTTGTGTCAGAGTCTCGGTTTATGTTCAAAGTGCTTTCCGAGAGCGAGGGTGGCGGTCACAAAGAGCCTACTGGAGTAAATAAAGTTGTCAAAAAGTGTCTCTCTTTTTTAAATCTAGGTGAATAAAAAGAGTTTTCATTACCCTGATCGCCTGTTTTCATCAGTGTATTTCTTAAATCTATTTATTCTCTTTTGTGCAGGAGGTTTTTCAGCCATGTGGAACTGATAAATTACAAGCAGCAAAGACCTTGTAGGATTTGTGTGCTTACCGTCCCCAGTGTGTTGTTGATGTGTGTTCATTTTTTAAAGAAACTCTAAAGCAACACACACATACCGACCACAACTGTGGTGATCTTTCTGTCCGACTGGGCCGTTTGTCACCAGTCCATGAGAGGGGATTTTTAGTTGCGTTGGGAGGCAGTGTCCTGTGACTGATTCTAATACACAGAGGACATTAGCACAGGTCCGCACACACACACCATGCACAAACAAATGATGGACGATGAATTTGCTGCATTCCGCACACCTACTTCACACAGGAGAGAAAATGTATTTGCTCTGTTGATCCCTAGAGCCTCCAAACATTTTTCTTCATCACACATTAGCATGTTTCTCTGTATCTTTTTGCTTCACCGTCTTAAACTTCATATGTGTTTGAGAGATATTTGATTTTTGATGAATAGCTGAACTCATTTGATTTTTAACTCAATAGACGAGGACATTTTTATACCGAGTGACTTGTTGTAGTGACAGAGAGTGAATTCCAATGGCCAGTGTCTATCTTCAATACATTGAAAATAAAAATATAATTACACAAGAAATGCTCAAAAAAAAAAAAAACAATCTGAGACTGAATAAGTGTCCCTCTACATTACCTACAAACCTGACATACACAAACAGAAACTCAATTAAATTTTATTTCTAAAGCCCAATATCACAAAACAATCGCCTCATATAATAAATTGGAAAAAAAGTATGAAAATAGGACAAAGACCCTCCTTCATTACAAGAAAAAACAAACAAAAAAAATAAATAAAAACCTTATTGGGATCCACATAGACTTACACAATCTTCAGGAATATTATCATTTGTTGCCCAAATCTATCTCCTTTTTTGTAAAAACAGTTCAATTATTCTGTCATACAAACTATTAGGCGGGTTTGATATACATTTTTCAACTATGACCAACTTTTCTTCTTGAAAATGGGCTTTACAATAAAATGAGCTACCAAGTCTATTTTTTTGGCTTCTGCAGCCCTTCAGACAAAGTAGCAACAAAATAATATTTTTGCTCACATTACAAATGCAGTTTGCTAGCACAAGCTGGTATGTTTTCTGAGAGTCCAATCAACTGGTCTGATTATGGTGACATTGCTGTAGATTTAAACTATAGTCCAATTGTCTTTTTTTTTTTTTTGTTAGCGGGCTTGCTGAACTGATTCTGAAGACCTACTGGCAGACATTTTTGACTTTGATTCTGCCTGATAACTGATTGGTTGATATTTCAAAATGAATTGAAACTATTTCTGGAAGCGCCCAAACCACTAGAAAAAGAAACAACTAGCAATTGGAATGATAGGAATGTAGATGGTATTTGGAATGTATGTGTATTTTTATTGATCACTCATAGGGAAATTACTGTGCGGCATTGCCCCACAACAGGTAGCCATGACAGACCCAATGGTGGGAGTAACAGGGGGTTTGGTGTCTTCACCAGGGAGACTTAGGCATGAGCTCAGCGGGAATCAAAATGGGAGCTCCTCGGTCGAAAAATGGTCATTATACTACTGAGCAATGCTCCCACCAATCAGAAGAGGTCTTGCAGTCCCAAGCGACAACCTCATACTTTCAAATGTCTCTTGGACTGCATTTGAAATAAGAAAGTGTACTTCTTGGTCCATTCAGTCTGAAACAGCTGAGAGCTTATTGTTAACTCAGTCTGCTCAATCAAGGACATATCAAATAATGGATGGATAGATCAATGGACATTTGAACTATCGACATGATACAATTTTTTTGGTTGGTAAGCACAATTTCTTTCTTGGACGTCTAAGATTGTTCTAGGGGGCATTTATATTTCCCTCTAGGTGTAGATTGAGAGTTTAGGATATAGAGAAAAATATTGTCCTTTGCTGGTTAATTTTTAATGCTGTTACTTTTTCCACTATAAACCTTTAGGCTCCTGCGGGCTTTCTGTGTATGGAATGTAATCATGTTTTATGGGCTGGATGGCATCTTCCTTCAGCATTTCATTCTGTGAATGTTTCTGGGACCAAAGTTCATGCTTTAAATTGAGACTGTATCTCACCTTTTAGTTCCTTTTGGGTTGTTTGTGAACAGAAGCTCTATCTTGTCACAAAAATTGTGAGAATTTACTCAATAAAAGGAAGAAAATCACAAGTGTATAACATCCTGCTTGCCTGTCTGGTCATTTGCTACAGGAAAAGTGTGTATCTTACACCTTGAAACAAACAAGTTAATCCTAGACTGGCTTTAGAGAGACAATTGGATGAGTCACAGTAAGTAGTCCAAACTCACACACCGATTTCAGCATGTCAGGGGGGCTGGAGACACCGCAAACTAGCACAGCAGGAAGTTCACTGACAGACAAACAGATATGGCACACTAGGAGTGGGATAACACTGCTCTGAATTTGGTCTTGACTAAAGAAGCACAAACGTGCATCTGAATAGAGTCTAACAGTAACTGGCTTAAAAAATGTAACCTTGTGTTTTTGTAGCGTTTTACAAAAGTGAATGTTGTAAAGTGGCTTAAACACTTTCACTGTGTGTTTGAATCCTAATTTTACACAAGTATATTTGGACTCACCTATGCACCTATGAAGACACTGAAACCTGATCAAATTGTGAGGCAATGAGCTGTGAAAATTCTGCAGGGTGTGGAATAACAGTGAAACAGCTGAGTGATGTTGCCTCAAATTGAATTGAATATACTTTATTTATCCCCAAAGGGAAATTTGAGTGCAGCAGTGCAAACACCAGATGTTTAACACCTCAATGCCCCCTCCCCTTATCCAAACCGGCCTCTCTGTATTTCACTGGGTCTAAGTGTGCTCCTACAGTTCCTCAAGCAAGTAAAAGGATGTTTCCATGAAAACCGCAGAAACACAGGGCCCGAAAGCACTGCCTCTAGACTCTAGACTCAACAGCAGAATGATTCGATAACCAACTAGCCGGTGATAAGCTAGCCGGACAATTTCCAAAAAAAAAAAAACAACTGTCCGACACAAAACAACAAAACAACAATAAATTGTTTAGCATGGCGTTAAAAAAGTGACTTAATGACTTTTTAAAGGTAGTACAGAAGATCTTCTAGCACCCACAGCCCAACAGTTTCCAAATAAGCATCATGATCTTTTCTGGTGTCTTTTTGGTTAGTGTCTCAAACCAGTAGAAATACAGTCCAGTTTTTCACACATAGAGTGAAAAAAAATTTTCTTAGGGCTAATAAGTCTACCATATGTCCAATAGTGATTGAAATTTATCTTTTATATCAAACTGCTTAATCTTAAAAAGCAAATTAATACCAAAGTGAAAGTAAAACTTGTTTAAATGTTATTAAAAGGAATTTGTATTCATATATTCATGCCTTCATAATCAAATCTACTGATACTTGCCACCACTGATGCAAGATGAGCCCACTAGTGACAGGCTGTTGTTATGAAGCGTCAAATAAATTGTCCTCTCAGGATGAAAAGTTTTAATTTGTATAGACATGTTCTCATTTTACTCCCGCTAGTGAAAAATCTTGACTTCATGAGTAATCACACTGTTCAGTTTCAATTTTTGTCAGAGTAACCTGGTAACTATGTTTAAAAGTTTGGCCTGACTTTGTGTTCAGTGACCACTTAGTTTTTCTGATCTGAATTACATTGGTTTTGTTTTTAAAAAATGTTGATTCAACATGAAATGTATTCCTAATCAAGTATTATCAGTATCGGAAAGTAAGGATTTTTTTTTTTAGTTTTTTTGTGGAACTTAAATATGTTGTTTACAGCGGCAGCTCAGACGTTGAGGGAAAATAAAAAAGTCATAATCTTCATTTGTTTGACTAATCTACAAACACATGATTGGTGCAGACATATTGGTGCAGCGTCTACAATAATTAAGACACTGCATTGATCCGTCATTGTGAAACCAAATAGTAAAATTCTCAACTTTTTAGTCTATCTAGTCTATCTACATTCCTTCCCTCATTTATGATCACCAGTTGATCAAAATAGTAAGATTCCACATACTAGTTGTTGGCTTCCTTGCAGATAAAAAAAGGTTGAGATTCTTCTTTTCCTTTAATTTTTTTTCTTTTTAAATATTAAGCAAATGTAATCCAAATAAAAAATAATTAAATGTAAAAAAAAAAAAAAATCAAAACTTCACATTGAAGTCTTTAAATATTTAAAAGAACGCATCTTTTTTGTTTTGCTTCTTTTTGTTTGAAATGACAAAGACAACTCATATTTTTTCACATTTTAAAATAATTAAAAAAAACACTAAACAAGCAGTGAATTGGGATTCTATGTTCCTTCACTCTGACCTCTCCAGCTTCTATCATCTTAAGATATCTCCTCACATAAAAATTGCATTGAAGGCTAAAAGTAAAATCATTTGAAAGCTGAAAAATGAGTGGAACATAAAAAGTGCACACAAATGGAAAGTAGAAAAGGATTGATGGTAACAGAGCAGAGCAAGATGTTTCTGAAGCGGAATGACTCATAATAAAGACAAAAAGCTACAGACTGAAAGTGAATTATCGAAAAGAAACAGTTCACTGAGAAAGGAAGATTAAAGCAATGACGAGAAAATGAGGAAGGAAGCCTTATGAGAATGAACCAAACTAAACAGACATGGATTGCTTATTTGAGAAAAAAAAAAGGAGAAAGACAGAAAGGAATGATGAGTGTACGGTCCAGTGGCTGACTGCCGGCAGGAAGAAGTGAAGGACAGGACAGGATTTTCCATTCTGAGAAACAACAGGTACAGAAGAGAAAATGAATCACACGATGAGCCATCTGCTCTTTCTCTGACCTTTGCATCAGAGCAAGGAACTAGGAGCCTGGAAGTGAAGCAGTTTTCTGCCCCCTGCTGAAAGACTGACCAATGACAGGGCCCGTTGCTGCGGCGATGCAGATTGAAATCCTTCATCTGTTCATTAACTTCTCTCCTAAAGTTTTTGGTTCAAGAACTGTGCCCCCTGAAGCAAGTCACAGACCAATCCTCCTTCATGCTTTTCTGCTCATTTCCACTTCTCTGAAGCCAACCCCTCGAGGTTCTGGAAACCCTTGACCTCCTCCATCTCCAGTTTGACTGAAACCCCTGCCAACAACTGAGAAGTCATTTTGAAAGCCATCATCTTCAAACTAAAAAATATTCATTCACAAGTCCTCAGAAATCCTCTGTTGCCCCTCACATGTTTTCTCCTATCTGAGCTCTTCTGAAAGGAGTCTGACAGAAGTGAGGGCACCTTAGCTTTGGTCTACAAGTGTCATGTGAGATTTGATGTGAAAAGAACTTTGGGTTGTTTTTGTGCCCTTGTCGGAGTCACGCTACTTCTGTTGGATTTGTTGGTGCAGGACGAACAAGAGGGAACATATGAAGTGCTATTCACATTGACTTAAGCAGCGTGTCTTTTTAAAATAAACTCATTTAAAGATTTGATTGTTAATGAACATCACGACAATATGTATTTGATCCTTCTGTCTTAAATCATGGCAATAAATAATGTTTTATTGGAAAAAATATATAAAACCAGTGGGTATGCAACTGCCATAATTTTTAGCACAGCGCAGAATGAAAAAAAAAATTGGATTGGTGCTGTGGTGGAGGAAAACTGCCAAATGTTAGAGGAAACAAAATCAGATACAACAACTGGGGATGTTGTCAAAGGGGCATATAACAAGGACCCTCCAGCAAGAGCGTAGAGAAGCAGTCAATATTGGTTCATAACAGTTAATTATTGATCACAGGTGAAAAAAGTGCAGGGGAAGAGTTAATATGTGACTTCATGAGGTTTAAAGATGTAGTGTTTAGTTTAAGGAAAATTTCAAAACAATTCATATTTTAAGTTTTCAAACATTAAAACATAAGTTTTGAGACATCTTCAAACCAGTAAAATGAATCTTTGAACATTGTGATTGAAACTTCAACATCTTATAATTCACCAGTCAAGCGTTCTTTTCGATGGCAACAAACATCACTTTTCATGTCTCCGTGGTAAGCCCCTCTGAGAGTCTGCCAAGTGTTAGAAAGCAGGGACAGGGATGAGAAGCATCATGAGCTGATGGATGTGAGGCAGTTTGAGGCCATGTCAAAACTGAATACCTCAAAGGAGGTCTCACCTACTCAGCCGCACATGAAGGTAAGGAAAAATGTTACGTTGGTCCATCTCTATCTTGTGTTTTTCTAAAGCTAAGATCTGTAAATTGGCAAAAAAAAACCCCACAAATTAATGATAAAACATAATTCCAGTGACAAACAAATGTTGCTAAAAATATAAAAAAAAATTGTTGAGATAGTTTCACAAATAAATTAGACATTTCCATCATATTCAAATAAAGTGCGACGGATAGAAAAAAAATTTCCAATGCACTTTTGAACAAATTCTCTTGAACAAAAGAGCATTGGAAAAAGTGTTTCCACAAACAAAGATGAAACAGAGATTATATCAGCACATCATTAAAAAAGGCTTAGGACATTTTAAAGTTTACAATTATGGAAAGTAAAGCTGATCAAAACTCAAAGCATCACAAAGGCCCCTTTTGCCCAACTCAAGAACATAAACACAAGTTAAAGTTTGGTTTTTACTGGGAGTTGGAGAGGTGATGTTGGAGTACGATGGATGTGGCAGAAGGAATGAGTGCATGTACGTAAAGTGCCTTAAGTATGACTCTCATTACAGAGGTACAGTGGTGGATGAAGTACTCACTTTTTGTACTTAAGTAAAAGTACAAAAAAAAAATTACTTAAGTAAAAATAAAATTACCAATAAAAAAAATCTACTTAAGTAAAAGTACAAAAGTAGTTGGTGTAAATTGTACTTTATAAGTAAAAAGTAAAAGTATTCGACCATAATTCAAATGTTATTTTTTGTGCTGTAGGGTCACAGATAAATACTATGCAGGTGTGGATCCAAGAAGAGGGGGGGGGTGGGGGGCGTGCCCTCTTCCCTCCCACCCCCGTTCCTCCTCTGGTCCACAGGAAAAAAAAAAAAAAAAGAAGAAAGGAAAGGGGGCTAGTCAAGCTATTCCCTGCAGGGCCAGCAAATGGGCCGTCAAAATGCAGGGAAAAAAAACTCTTTTTTTCAAAATGTTCTGGGAGGGAGGCCCCCAGTCCTCCTATACTGGCTTTGTCAATGACATCATGCCCCTCCTCGCCCCCTTTAGAAAATTCTTGGAGCCACCCCTGCTCTGTGTAATGATGGCTCAACTTTTTATTTAAAAGTAAACACAACGAACGACAATCTTCTGACTCTTTTTCAATTTGTGCTATATTTGATGTTAGTTTTTTGGCGGTGAATGACTGCGGAAAATGTTTACTCTTGATTCTGATTGGTCCTCGATTCATTACTTCTTCTCCCTCTTGGAGACCACTGCTTTCTCTACAGGTTGATTTTGGCGATGTGGCTTCAAAATGCGCTAAAAAAACACTGTATATTTTTCAAATTCCTGACCGAAAATGTAACAAAAAATTATAAACAGACTTTTAAAAATAGCGGAGTAAAAGTACAGATATTTGCTCAAAAAATGTTGTGAAGTAAAAGTAAAGGTCTAAAATTTTACTTAGGTAAAGTACAGATACACAGCTTTTTCACTTAAGTGCAGTAACTAAGTACATTTACTTCGTTATGTTCCACCACTGCAAAGGTAACACACAAAGGTGTCATGCTGTCTTGAAAACACATTGAACATGAATTGCTGAACAAATATAAGGAGCATATCAATGAATTTATTTTAAAATGATGTAACCACTGGAGCAAAAAAATAGTTTGTCTGACTGCCCTCAAAACAAAGTGATAGACATAACCAGTCTGTTGCAGGAGTTTGCAATGTCTCCTGCAGCAGACAGGAGACATTGCAAATAATGTCTCCTGTCTGCAATGGAGACAGGAGACATTGCAGACAGTCTCCTGTCTCCATTGCAGAGACAGGAGCATATAAATATTTTACATCCAAAAACCAATATCATATCCTCAAGAGAAATAAAACAGACCGTGTTCAAAAGAAGTTGATTGATATTGTTGATCAAGTAGCGTTGATAGACAAGGGCTTCTCGGAAGTGAAATCCGAGAAATACTCAGAAGAAAGCATTGACCCAAAAAATGCACGGGTACTGTTCAAGTCCACAGAGAAAGAAAACAAAATGGTGATAAGCATATGAAATAATAAAATACTACTAATGTGGTTGTCCCTAACTTAAAAATATTCTCATAACTAAAAATTTTAGGAGCATTTATTTAATCCGAAAGATAAAACTTTGGGTCGTAAGAAGATCCCTTTATTAGAGCGAACATGTTTTTGTTGGGGCACATGAGAAATCCTGGCAGGTGAGCTAAAACAATTCAGTTCTAAAGACAGAATTTAGGTTTGTATAACCATGACACAATTATGAACAACCTTCATCTACAATTTGTAGAAGGTGAAGTACAAAGCTCTCCACAGACTTGGCTTGAATGTATCCAAAAGCCCTCCCTGAAGTGGGGAATGCACGACTCGAGAGAAAAGTTTTGGCTGAGCTTTGTAAATGTGCCGATCATGCCAAAGTTAGTACCCCATTGGAGAATTGGGCATCCTTGCTAACAGACAAAAGCCAGAAAAAAGAAGCCCTTTGGAGTGCTTTAGATTATGGCAGACTGAGCTCCCTCGGGAATATGAGGATGCCGTGGCTCCTGAAAAGGCTTAGGCCTGAACAGAATTGATACTCCACTTGTAAAACTACCCACATGCTGCCATGTTCAACAGAGTAACCTATGTTAGCCAGGACTGCCAAAAGGCATCTTTGCTTATGTTGACCAAGATATAAATTATCTAGGGTTATCATAATGATTGTATGGAGGACAAGGTTGCAAAGACATGGGAATTTATTTGCCGCTGTGTGATCTTGTGGGATGATGTGTTGTTTTGAAAAGCAAAATTCATTTCGCAGGTTAATCTCAACATTTTATTTGTCGTATTTTTTATTGAATTGTATTTGAACAACTGAATTCCACAAACCACATGACATTCTAATACAATAATCTGATTAAAATTAAGCCAATTTCATTTCATCTTCTGAACAGCTTATACCTGATGGGGTCACGGAGGGTGCTGAAGCCTATCTTGGCTGAATTAAGGCAAGGGGCAGGTCACAGTGGGAACAGTTTGCCAGTGTGCTGTGGGGCAACACACACATGCACACTCATTCCTAGGGGCAACTTAGTAGGGCCAATTAACCTAACGTGCATGTTTTTGGCGAGTGTGAGGAAATCGGAGTACCGGGAGAAAACCCACTGAGGTTTGGAGTCCCAATGTATAGGGTTTCTCCCCATACACGGAGAGAACACTCACACAGAACGGACAGTGTTCCAAGCTTCCTCCCCACCTGGGATTTGAACCCCAACCTTCTTGCCGTGAGGCCACTGTGCTAACCACTGCACCACCGTGCTGCCAAAAATTATACCTATTTTGCATTCAATTCTAATCACAACTCCTTATTTTTTCGGTATTTTAATTAGCTTGTAACTTTATGAAGGTAAACAGCAAAACAAAAACTAGTCTAAATGGATTTTAAAAGTTTAATTTACAAGCCTAAACTTGGAAACATAAAAAGCTGCTTGCATAGACCCTGAGCATTGGCTCTGTACTCAAATCCTGAGCACAGTAATGGTAGTAATTTCGTCAATATTTTTTTTACCAATAATTAATAACTAATCCACATGATGCAGATTACTTATTAACCGTGACATCTTTTTAATTTCAGTTTTGTTCTCTTTCCTTTTCTTCCATGTTGCTTCTTCTCTATTCAGTGCACCTCTTGCTTCCCCTTTACCTCTCTGGCTTTCCCTTCTCTAATATGTTGTAATGTGGTGTTCTGCAGGCATAGGGCATTCCACTAAGCTTCCTCTAAACCCTGGGTATGGGAGATAAGAAGGTGGAGGAGGAAGATCTCTCCTTTGGGTCTTTTCTCTCACACGGGCTCAATCTCATCCCCATGATCCCTCCTTCTTTGCTTAGGTGCTGACTCTCTTAATTCTTGCCCTGGAACCTAGTTTTCCATTTTCTCAGTGAGTAGACTTTTTCTTGAATATCTTTTCAAACTTTTTCCTCAAGTATGGCTGCAACTTTTTTATTATTTCTCCTTTTCACCCTCACAAATTACCCTCCTTTCCATCTGTCTGTTTTTCCGCATGAAGCCGGTGGCCTGACACGTGAAATGTAGTGACTCAAAAGCCTGACTGTAGCTGTACCCAGTGGCAAAATCTGAAATATTTCAGTGAAAAGCAGGGTCACAAAGAAGAAAACCAAAACCCCTTAGAGGACACAGAGTTTGGAATGAAAAGATGGAAAGACAAAAGCTCAAATGAGTAAAGATTTCAAGATAAAAGCCAAAAATGTGAACATTTTGTCAGACGTCTAAAGTAATGCATGACAAAACAAGAAAAATTCCCCTTGATTTTAAAATATGCAAATGAATAATATATAAAACATTTTTGTAACAGGAAAGTTTTTCTTGAACATAAATACCTAGTTTTGACATATCATGTGTAAGAGTGCACCAGGTCCCACGGGGCGTTGGCTTAGTGGTAGAGTCACTGTCTTTCGACTGGGAGAACCTGGTTTGAATCCCAAGGGGTCCGAGTTGTCCCTGGAACCACAGGATGGCAAAGACAAAAAAAAAAACAAAAAAAAACAGTGTGCTGTGACGAGAATGAACAAAGATATAAAAAAAAATGTTGAAAAAGGGGTGTAAAAAACATGTCACCATGTGTTTTCTTCCATTCAAATTCATTTTAGTAAACATTGGAGATATTTTGTTGTTTTGTCATCACTTTTGGAATTTAAGCAGCTTTTCGGTTGCAGTGACCAAATCCATGTGATCAAAGTTAATCCTCCAAGAATTGTATTATTTTACACCTCTGGATGAAAATTATTCACTGTTAAAAATGAACAGTTGCCAAAGACAGAAGTATGTTTCAGTGTTGGAGTACAAATTTTTTCGTGTGCTGCAATTACCATTTGATGGGTATCTTAGGTAACTGGTTCAACTTTAACCTCCTGCTTGCAGTATTTTGCTCCATTGAACAAACTTTGGCTTTCATAGAGATGTAGGAGAAAAGGCAGCTGTCCAATCTGTAAATTCAGGTGTCTCAAACTTGTGGCCTGTAGGACAAGTAAGTTGATCTGAATGAACCAGCCAATCAGGTGGACTTTCCAGAATTGGAACATCGAATGGGCGAAGAAACATACTGTATCTGTGAGTTATAGTAGCATTGTCATGGGGATTACTCGCATTTCTCTTTTGGGCACCCAGAACATCCTGAAGAGTGACATTCACAGCACTAAGAAGTTGCTGTCCAGAGTGTCATGAAGCGGTGTGCAGGTGGAAAGAGGAGGACCCAATTGCAGGACAGAAAACATGGTTTATTTGAATTTGGCAGTCCATTAATACTGTTAAAAGAAAAACAAAGTTTCAGTGGCATGGCAAAAGGTTATTGCCAGAATGTGTTCTTGGTCAGGCAACCAGGGAGACCGGGCTGGAAGGGATGGTATGACCTGACAGGGAAGTCCGTGGTACTGCCATTACACAGATGGCAGGATCCACAGATGTGTGGCATCAGGAATTAATCTCATATCTCCCTACTCAGGGTGATGAGGAACATCCAGGGCTCGCTCTGGCGGCAGGAGAGGGGATTATGACACAGAAGGACTTTGTGTGTGTAGAGACTTTTATCCATGGTAATTATCCGTTTCTAGAAGACAAATTACCATTTTTCAGACAATTTTTTGCATTACTCATTGAAAAGAGACAATAATTTGGTTTAGCAATGGAATTTTTTTTTTGACTGTAACAGCATCGTCAGTATGCGGTCCAAAATATAGTTAGATTCATAGTCTCCAACTAAGTTTCGCTCTTTCCCAAGGAGCCAAATTGAAGAGTGGAGGAAATATACAAATAATTTTGTTAGAATTCACAGACTGAGACAGTTTCTGTCTCAGACCCCTAACCTGGATCAGAGGCCAGAAAGATTCATCTTCCTTGAGGCTGAGGCTTTCTTTTTGTCTTCGGCCTGAATGTAGTGCTGAAATGTAAATGACCAAGTGGTTTGTTGCTCAAACATTTAAAAATGTATCACTGTGGAGCACAATAATACACTTTTACACTGGTGTCTTTTTGCTTAATGCACACTTCATCCGCAAGCTCTTTTTTCAACATGCGTCACATGTACTCAACAGCTTCCTGCACTCACTTGTCTGTCTCACTGAACTTTAAGCAATCTCCCACCAGAATCCATTGTTGGTAAAAGATTCAAGATATAAATTGATTTAGCATGACCAGTTGTTGACCAGTTGTAATTGAGCTGAATAGCGAACTCAAACACAATTTATGGACTAATATTACCATAGGGTTGGGATGAAGATGGGACAACTAGAGAAACTTATTCTCATGGCTGCTTAAGCACAATAAAATTCAAATTAAGCTCACTTAATCTCCCCAGATTCTCAAGTCTGTGCTGGAGCATTTTAAATCTGCCTGTGGAAAAATCAGACTATATAGGAGCGCTCACAAGTTTGACATTGGAAGGTCTGGAGAAGTTGGCGAAGTCACAATGTTCCTTCCCGAAGCCTCGCAGCCGTGGGCCGAGTGTCACATGCAGAATTGTTAATTAGCCTGAAAGCTGGTAGCTCCACACCACAGCCTGCATTATGCTGGGAGACTGGAAAGTGCTGAGCATAGCACCCTGAAAATCTGTCACCATCTTCAACGGTCACATCTTTGAGAAGTTCACATTTCAGTAAATCCTCCTTTTCATGTTACGGCTTTGATTTCTTGAAGGCATACAAGATGAAAGTAAAACATCTGAGCCGTCATGTAGAGCAAAGAAATGTGTGAAAAAGATGGCCTGACAGGAGAACTTCTAACCATTGCTTTCACAAAGAAGAAGAAAGTGTAACTTTTATTATGATTTTACTGAGATTAATGGGCTCTTATTTGTGAACATGTCATTTTTTGTACACACCATCAAAATTTAATTTTTTAAAAACATTTTAGTAAAATTTGACCGATGTGCAAGAATAAAATATAGTATTTTCTACTACTTGTACTGCTACTGTGAAAGAAGTTTTTAATGACTTTTTGACAAGAAATTTAACAAGCATCATATCCAGGAGCGACAGCAGACATAATGCGAGCATTTACAAATAATAGTCTAATAACAATAACTTCTCTCTATGGGGAGCTCGCCACAGGAACGCGGACAACTGGATGATCTGCCCTGCGGTACAAACATGCCTACAAGAGGGACAAGACAACTGACCAACACAGGTGGCATGCAACTGTCAAAATTAGTATTAAGCAGGCCGAGGAGAACAGAGAGATCCAGCATGAGGCCACAAAGACTCAGAAACAGCAAAAAAAAGTCAGTCTGCAACTGCTCCCCCCATGACTCAAAACACCTGTCCTATTTAAAGCAAGTGTGATAGTGGCTACAGCTCCCACATTGACTTATCAAGGATTTTTTTTTAAAGTTTTTGTTTAATTACTAGTTGTCTTCCTTCGGCCTCTAATGACAATAGAACCTGCACCTGGATACTTATTTGTTGGTGCAGCATCGGTTGTGGCTGAATCAGAAGTTGTGGCGGTCAGGTACCTTATCGCTCCCTAAGTTGAGGCTGGCAGTAAGTACAAAATAGGGTCAAAGGACTCCTCCTACCATCGAGAGCAACCCCAAGTGCCTGGTTCTATGCCAAATGAGCCTAGGCTTATAACTGGTATTTGTTGGTCCCCATGTTGAGTCTGGGCTGAGACAGAAAAAAATGGGGTGACCTCCCCAGGGGAGGGCCAGGGCAAATGGTAGAGAAGTCCTAGAGTGCCCAATGTCAGGATCACCCTCTCTTTCTGTCAGTGTTACTCACAGAGTCAATACAGCTGGTCTCAGCGCTGCTGCAAGAGGTGCCAGAAAGCATCAGTGAGTTCAGCCAACATCCCACTGATCTCTGTACCAGATTTTCGGGCTGGGTTAAGTACCAGCAAGACAGAAGAAACCCTAATTTTGAGAAGAAAAAATGGTAGTAGTATATTGGCTAATTGACCTCAAGTTGATTAAAAAAAAAAACAGAAGCTTTCAGATTATTGATAAAACAGCAATTAAAATATACTAAAAAAAAATGTTTTTTAGAAACATGCCATCTACATTATATGCATATAAATTATCATTAAATTGCAATATCAAATTTGAAAATGTTTTTTTTAAAAAGCAGTTGAAATTAAACCAGAAAGGGGAAAAAAAGTGGAGCACAAACTTTTAGCTATTATTATGTAAGATGTGACACAAGAGACACATTTTTTTACTTAAAATGGGACAAATCGAGCGTGGGTGAAACAAATACACAACAGAAACCATTGCATATGGTATGCAAAAAGGTTTTTTTTATGATGCATGCATCCTATGATTCTGTTTTCATGTGTGTCCTCTGACCCACCACCCCCAGTAGCATCATTACTCTGCATCTTCCTTTGTTCCCTGTTTTTCTTTGCTCTGAATATTTAGTCTCTGTGTTAACTTCCATTAAAGATCTTTTTTGTGTATTCTTTGTGTCTGTGTCGGTCTTTATGGATGTCTTGAAACAAAAGCTCAGATAACTTCTTTTCAGTTGGAGCTATGAATTAAACATGTTTTTTTCTTGTTTATCTTTAACTGTGTGTGTACACTTGTGTGTGTGCACGTGTTTCCATTTGTAGCAGTCTCTTTTTATATTTTAAGTCTTTTCTCAGTGGGCATAGGCCTTATGTTTAAGGGCTCTTTGACGGAGCACATGCTTTGTATTGTGAGTTGTTGGGGGTTTTTTTTACCAGTGTTGATGTGTCTGTTTCACGCAGAACTGTCTGTTTCATGGGGTTTTTCAGCTTTTTTAGAACATAAAACAGACAACTTTAGACTTTCATTGAGTTCCTTAGAAATGGATTTGATACAAAATCTTTCAAAAAGAGATGATAGAAAATCTTTTATTTCAAAATGATGTCTCAGTCTCCTTTATACACATTATTTCATCAGCTTCCACAATCTATTCACCCACCGTTTCCACAGACATCATCCTCCACTTTCAGACATTTATTTGTGATTACTTACAAAGTAAAGACAGAATTCAACAATTCATTCCCGTTTGTATCTGTTACCATGGTGATGACTACTGACCCAGTAAGTTTGTTGATCCCACCCTAGAAAGCTACAGTATTTCATAAGAAAAGAACAGCTAAGTTCTGTTAGGTTGTGGTCAGACTCCTTAAAAAAAGAATGTTTTAACCTCAAAACATCTACGCTCCTAGTCAAAGATCATTTGCAAATTATTCCAAACAAGAACACGGAATAGTTTAAAACTTTATTAGAAATCTTTCAAGTCTACGGTAACAATAAATTTGCCACAACAGTTAACTGAAAGAACTTGAAAATAGTTAATACAGTAGTTGTTCTGTTTCGTCGTCTTCTGCTTATCCAGGGCCAGGTCGTGGGGGCAACAATCTCAGATGGGAAGCCCAAGCTTCTATCACCCCAGCTGCATCCTCCAGTTCACCGGTGACGATCCAGACCTGTTTACCAGTAAGCTGTGCGACCTAGTCCCGCCAGCGGGTCTGGGGTCTTCCACTGGGTCTCCTCCCGGTTGGACATGCCCAAAACACCTCACCAGTGAGGTGTTCGAGAGAGATGCCCGAACTACCCCATCTGGATTCTCTTGACTTGGCGGTGCAATGGCTTTACTCAGAGCTTCTCCCAGATGGCAGAGCCTCTCACTTTATCTCTGAGTGAGAGCCCAACCACTGTGCTTATATCGGTGAGCTCCTTCTTTCGGTCCCCACTCACAGCTGCAGAACTAGATCAACTGGTAAATCGATAGTTGTGTAACTAAGCAGACTTAGGGTTTACCTACCCTTAGAGTCTCCTTCTTAGAGAAGAAAAATTATCAAATTACGTTCTGTGACTTAGAAATGTTATTACAATGACATTTGGAATCATGCCGGAATCCGGTATAGTGTCTCTTTTTGTGCTGACATTTAAACCCTGGCATTCCTTTTTAAGATTTTTCCTTCAACTTTAAAGAAAGTCAACCTTAAATAGATTTTTTTGGTCCCAGGGGGGCTAGTGGTAGAGTTACCGTCTTTCGACCGGGAGAATCTCGTTCAATTCCCACTGGGCCCATGATGTGCCCGGGACCACCAGAGAGGCAACATTTTGGGAAAAAAAATTGATTTTATTCAACTGGACCTGAGAGGGAGACAAGTTATTTGTTTTGCACAAAAATTGATTCAATTTGCTTTACAGAAACAAAGATAAAGTAGTCATATTTAAAAAATGACAGATTAGACCGCAAAATCACATTTAAAACTTTATTGATAAGAAGGAGTTTATAAAATAAAGCAGTTTTGTCTTTACTTCTGACTCCATTAGTAAGACTGTTCCTGATGTTCTCTGAGACCAAGATGGTTCATATGAGACCAACATGTCACAGATGTAGTTTGGTCCTGTATCTATGCCAACAATCTGATCTGTGAGTGTTATGAATCACCAGGAGTTGGTTTATATTTTCAGAAATGCAGAAACAGTGTGGGACCTGCTGATGTGAGCTGTGCTGTTGTTTGTCACTGTGAGACAGTTGCCTGTAGCTTCTCATGGTCCCGGCAGGCATCCTGTGAGGCATGCTCCTCCTCATGCTGCAGTAATCCCAAATTAGGAAGCTCTGCACTGTGAAACAATCCGGGGATTTTTAACTCCAACAAACGAGATGGAAAAGCAAAGTACAGTTTACAGCCTCACACAGTTTACGTTCATTTAACTAATGAATAAATGAAATTAGTCAGGATCAAATGTTATTACATTCGCCCTGCAGGAGAGAAAATGAAGGGGGAAAAGAAATAACGTGAAGGCTCTGGGGGATGCTGCGTTTTCATTTACTACACTCACATCTATGAGTTCCTTCAGAGATGTTTAATTATCACAGTTTGTTTCCAAACACAATCTGTTCCTGCTTCTCCAGCTCTGTATGTGTGAGGAACCAGACCTGTTTGCTGCTGTCGTCCCCGGGGTGGATCTAACAGATGGACGAGCTCCTGTGTACACACACACGCCAACATGCAGGATAAATGGCTGCACCGAGACACCGATGTTGCTTCACCTCCTGCACCAATCTGCAAGGTCAGTGAAAAAAAACACCATCAGGCTATCTTCCTCACACCACATGCTTCATAACAGCTGCTAAACACTGCTTGCATGTGGACAGGTCTTCTCTAAGAGGCATTCCAGCACCAGATGGTGTGCTTCGCCACAGTCAGGTGGCAAACCAAACCTTTTTCCCCGTAGTTACCAGGGCAACTCTCCATTGAGTCAAACACAAGCAGCCCTTGGCCTTCAAGCGCTTGCCCCAGTAGCCTTTTTCATTAAAGCTAAATGTGGTCATTAATTATCCGTGCAATGATGAGAGAAGTCAGCAGGTCCCACTGCCAACTCACACTCACAGTTTGTAAGCATTTTGTCAAACTGAGCATTGACCATCATGGTCTAGCTATTGGTGTTCCAGAAACAGCTGATCTACTGGGCTTTTTCTACCCTTAATCATTTCTAGGGAGTTCTGATTTTCGTCTGGTTGCTTTCAGAATCTGTTGTAAATCAGAGATTAAGCACATTTAAAATTGAGGTTTGGAATGTCACAGGAAACCACGGGTGAGACCAGAGATCAGAAACACATCACTGTTTTTCAATATTCCAATATTTTATTTGATTCTTAGTTGATTTGTTCCTCTCACCATCTAAACATGGTATGCAGAGCCTGGTGCTGGCATAGTGCTTAGCACAATGCTAACTTCATATTGCTCTTTGCTAGAGTAATAATGGGCTGCAGAGGTGAAGATCAACCCGTCTTAAGTGAGGGAATTACCTTTGGAAATAGAAAAAATGATAATGGGCTTCTTTAAAATATAAGCTCCTCACAACCCTGTATGTAGATGTGTGGATGGATGAGGCAAGTAAATGGGAAAGAAATAAGGATGTAATATCAGAAAAAATGGAAATCCTAAATAAAAAATTAAAAAAATTCATATTTCCATTTTTATCTCGTTTCCAATTTTTTCCATTCTAACACTGCCATCCTCCCAGTCTCTCTGGATGCTTATATGTAGATATCAGAAAAGTTTGACTCAGGTCTTTTCGACAAACATAGAGTGTATATTTTATATTATTATTGTTTCCAGACTCAAAGAAAAGGTTCCACTCATTTGCTCCTAATTGGATGTTATCATTGCTTTCAGTTCTCTTATTGGAGGAAAATCTAACAGTAAGCAGTTTTGTTGTCATTTCCAGTTCAGAGTCGAGGTCATTTCACAACATTACATATACAGTATGTACTTTCCTCTGGGTCCATCATGTTGGAAAGGTAAATGACATTTTCCTGGAAATTCAAACGCAACTTTACCTCCCTGATGTGCAGCTGCCTCCAGGTAATGAGCTCCCATTGTGTTTTTAAAATCCATTAAACACCCACTGAGACAAACTGCACTAATGCAACCAAATATAACGCATCAATTTTGTCGTAGAAACATTTATTTCAGCTAATTAGCAACTATTTCTCATCATTATTTTTGATTTTCCATTATGTACACACTGTTATATTGATGGGAGGAAGATGGGGAGTTGTGGCAAAGTTCTTTCTCAGGGGATACTCTCTACATTTCCAGCTCTGATGGGGCTGCTGGTGCTATAATGCGATGTCAAGAGAGGTACAGGTGATGTTTACCCATGATGAATCATATGAGATGGCAGGTTTTTCTCTGCAAGATTCCTTTTAATTAGCTTTGAGATCAGTGGTAGTCTAAAGATTTCCAGTGAGCGATGAGTCAGATCCGAACAGATCACAAATTAAATTCGGTGGCAACCATGAGTTGGTACTAGTATCACAAACTAGTAGGTAGAACTCCAGCCGTGTTCACAGCTAAACTAATCCAAACAATTAAATGTAACACGTGCTCACTGTCGGAGAACAGCAGCCTTTTGCTTTGTGGTGTCAAAGTTTCTTGTTAGCTTTTCATCAAACCAGGTTCCAGCTGTGTTGGGCAGCTGTGTCTCAGATAAACTTGACACGAGCTCTGCACTAGTGTGTCTGACTGGGGTTTAAGGGTGGGGAGTCAGATTTCCAGCAGAACCAGACTCATGATGGGCAACTATGTGCCGCAATCATTTGGGAAAAAGAAAAAAAAAAAAAAAGGAAAAAGCTTTTGCAATAAAAGCAAAAAGGTTTTTTCTTCTGTTTATGTGGCTTATCTGTCAGTGTACTAGATTTACTGTTCAGAGAAAAGAAAGATGTCTCTTTCCTCTTACATAGTAAACACAAGACTGAAGTCTTGTTTTTTGGACCAAGAAAATTGATCTTGTCTTCCTACCTCCCAAATGAAAGCTTTCATCCGCTATCTCAAAAAAAGTGTGCTTCTCATCTTCTTATTTCAGAAAAATCATCCTGTTTTTTCCATTAAAAATCCTCTCCAAGCTCAAGCCTTTTCTTTGCCTTTGTAATTAATTATTAGAACCAGGTTTAGTTTTATTTTAATCCAAAGATTATTTATACTGCATTTTCACAGAAAACATTAATTCAAGTAGAAACTCTCCAAAGACCCTCAGGGCTTCAGAGGGTAAAACAATTTGGTTTAAATTATAAAGAAGTGGTGCAGGCTGGTGATTAGCATTGACATTAGCATAAATTACCTAAAATTAGAAGATTATAGTCTTCTGCTAGATCAGTGTACTTTTTCCTCTGAAATGAAGCATTAAAAAAGCTCCGGTTTTGAGTTTAGTCTCCAGGTTTTTCAACTTAACACAATCCCACACAAACATGAACTGAGATTTTTATGTAGACACCATTAGAGACGCTGATGGATAAATTTATATGACTTATCAGGGATTTAAAATATCTTTTCTATCTCTTGTGTTAGTGAATATCAGCGTGTATACGGAGGCGTGGTGGAGTTTAGAAACCATCAGAGGACTTATTTTTCTTCCACACCGGAGATATAAACGGCAAAATGTTTAAGTAGCTCCCAATTCAGGGTGTAAATGAAACTGTCTGCTCGCACAGTGCCTCCCTAGGACTAATATCTATTCCCTCACAAGCGACAAAAATAGTTTCTGTCACATCACACCGAAAGAGAAAAACGAAAGAAAGATTTTGATACCTCTTCAGTCTCTTTGTAATATTCTCT
This sequence comes from Neostethus bicornis, assembly GCA_902685375.1. Taxonomy (NCBI): domain Eukaryota; kingdom Metazoa; phylum Chordata; class Actinopteri; order Atheriniformes; family Phallostethidae; genus Neostethus; species Neostethus bicornis. The sequence goes on along the minus strand of CACRXE010000076.1, from coordinate 1,603,152 downwards.
AGTGTCCCCAATCCCCTTTTTATGCAACCCCATTACAATATCACACTCCGGGACATGTAGTTCTATTCGATTAGGAGCAAATTAAAATAAAATATTCTTATCAGATGAGATTTGCTCACCCGTGGTCTTCTCAGTGGGCCACAGAGTGAGCTCCATGGTGAAGACCAAACCTCTCGGAGCGAGGTGCCCCACACCATCCTTGTCACTACCTTGGTTTCTGTCTAATTAATGCTTTGGGTGTTCGGGGAATGTACGAAGGAGAAAAGGGAAACAGAATTTATAGCTCCCTCCTTTCTGAGTTAACAGAAGGGAGGCATGAGAAGAACAAAGAGGAACTTTACTTCATTCTATCAGGCTTACCACGATCACTGACAACTTCTTCTTTTAATCTAGATTTTATATTTGTTTTACTAATGAACATTGAATTGAGTAGGGACAATTGGGACCTACCCTAAATAATATAAGTCCATATCTGACTTGTATTCAAGGCAAAAACGGTGGGAGTATGGCTCGGTGAGGAGGGCAACAGTCCAGTAACTGGAAGATTGCTGGTTCAAGCCCTCCCCCCGAGTGCATACCGAAGTGTCCATTAACAAGACACCGAACCCCCAATGTAATAGAGGCGGGTCTGTGTGGTCGTAATAAAGTGTCATATGTTGTTAAATATTACAAATTTAGAGCAGAGTAAAGCATAATTTTATTGTTTTGTAAAAAATGTTAATGGCAACATGTTTTTTATGTTCTGGTTCTAAAGTTGCATCTTTCCCAGGTCATTTTTACCTGGCATTGTCCCCAATGTCATCCCAGATCTCAGATTATGGCCCCAACTTTTTACTCCGGAGAATTGTATAGATCTACCTCGGATTACCACGATGACTAAGTGGGCCACAGAAATGTTTTTTAAAAGCTTTGTTACCAAAAAAAAATGAGATAAGAAGCTTTATCATTTTAAAGTGTTTCTAAAAGTTTAAATTCCAAATCAATTGTTTTCAAACTTTAATTCATAGGTGTTTTGTCTTTTAAACCGCTTATCGCTAAGGGCATTGCGGGGGGTGCTGGAGCCTATCGTGGCTGATTTTAAGGCGAGAAGCAGGGTACAACCCAAACGGTACAGCCAGTCTGTTGCAGGGCCACATACACACTTATTCCTGGGGTAATTTCATAGTGGCTAATCAACCTAGCATGCATGTTTTTGGAGGAGACCAGAGCACTTGGAGAAAACCATCTCCACACAGAAAGACAAGTGGACCAAGCCTTGTCCACCACTCTGGGATTTGAACCTTGAGATTTTTGATGTGAGGCCACTGTGCTGACCACTGCACCACCATGCGGCTCCTTTAATTCATAAGTGTGATGTGATAACTGTTTATAAAAGAAAACTTTTAAACTTAAAAATCTTTGTTGGACTTTGATGCATATGTATCTATTCTTTACTGTTTCTGCTTTACGTCAAATGAAAATACAGGTGTGTATTTTCAACATTCATTGTGTTCATTGTTTGCTTTGTTAGAGATAGACTTTTCCGTTTTGGTCCATAAAAGCTTGGTTTATTGAAAGATATATTTCCCTTTTTCTATTCCTGTTTCGTTTCCTGTCTAATGATGGCCTGTTTGCATCTTAACGGTGTTCTTTAGATTTTGTCGCTGCGCCGTTAAAACTCAGTTTCCTTTTTCTTTTTTCTTTCTTTTCTTACAGTCCTGCAACTTCCCAGCCCAGAATCAATAAACTACATCTGATTGTGATTTACTTCCAAGGCCTCATCAAGCTGTTGAATATAAAGTGTATTTCTTGTTCTGTGAGATTACACTTCATCAGTGTGATGATTGGACTGTAGTGCAAACAGAATTCTTTATTGATGGAAAAAGAAAAACTCTTTTCCCCAGTCTGAAAGAGCCAACCTCATCAGTTACATAGTAATGTGAATATCTTTGTAATATAAATGCAACCTAGGGTCATAGTAATCATTTTTTATCTTCCTGACAATTTTAAAATCAAATCTGAACCCTTAAGTACACCTGAAACTAAACCAGGTTGAATTTCTGATGTTTTTATTGCCCTGTGCTTTCTATGTGTCACCATGAAGCTGAAATAATTCATGCAGTAAATTTGGATTCTTCCAAAACAAATGTTTCTTTGATTTGATATTTGAAAATTCTTGGTCCTGAACAAGTTGGGAGAAATATGATATTTTAGGGCTCACATACATATCAGTCAATTCTAGGTTTTTACTCTTAGTTCAGCAAACTTGAACCTAAAGAGGCAGAAACAATCACTTTTGGTCTAAACTAAAAGCTCGACAGGAACAGATTGCTTTTTTGTTGTTGTTCCACTTGCGATGTCATGCCAGTGTGTATTTGTTGGATGTCTGACAGGAGGGCTTCACTCCTGTATTTTCCTGCAGGATAGAAAACTGAAAAAGATAAACGGTGGTGTTAGGTTTGTCTGTAATTTACTGAGTTTCCAAGTGAAGTAATGGATTTCATTCCTACAAAAATCACACTGACGACAGATACATTCTCGTACCGACAAAGTGGACTGTGTCTCTAGCCCTGAAGAACTTTCTCATTTATTGGAAAAATCAAAATGTTGTTAATGCAGTTTTTGAGCATCATAATCACAAAAAGCAGGTAGAAATACTGAATGTCGGGGAATGTAATAATTATTCATTTTCAAAATTTGTATTTTAAATTAAATACTTAAAAACGTATCAAATATTTTCAAGCAAAACTTTAAATACTTCTAGGGATTAGAGTCTTTTGTGAGTAAATAGTCAGAAATGGATTGGTATTTAGGAGAATATTTGGAGGTTTGGAGCACCACAAGGAACTGTGCTCACACCCTCACTTTTTTCTAAAAAAAAAAAAAAATGTATAATTTTTTTCCTTCTCTAAGATGCCATTGATGAACACAAAAATCAAAATGTTTTATGACTGGACTGAAGAAGCAACTCGGTACTTCTTGATGAAAAAAACAAAGCAAAACTCCTTCAACTTGTCAAATCTTCAAGCGGTCATTTTTTCTGTGCAAACAATTTTTATGAACAACTTATTATGCACCATCTCCACCTCTTCTTTCAAGAGGTTAATCAAGTTTTGTTTACTTCTGTTCCTCCTGAAGTCAACGATTGTCTGTTTTTCTTTGTGCTCCAGCTTTTAAGCCTCAATCTCTAAAGCAAAGACTCATGAAGGACCTGGTGAAATTTTCAAAGAGAGAAACAATTATACAAGAAAATTTGGAACTAACTTTGGGAGGCATTGGGATTATATTATCCTCCTTTTATGTCGTGCATGTCCTACAAATAACATCAGCAGCTTTTGGTAACACTTCCAGCCACGGTGATATGCAGTGGATCGATCCGATAGCAGGAAGAGCAGATGTCAATCCACGTTACCTCTTTAGGCTTCAGTCAATTTCAGGAATGCTAATTGTACACTAAACAGGCATTATTGGTCCCTGGAGAGAACAATGCAGTGGAAGAAGATCAATGTAATGACAGAAGATGTTTCACAGACTACAAAGAAGCATTTTGGACATGCTTGTGTTTCTATTTATACTAAACTCGTATTGTGTTTTTTTTTTTTTACAGATCCAGAAATTGGCATTATTATAGTGCAGGTCTAGATTGTTTTTAATGCTCTGCATAATTGAACATGTCAAGTGTATCCTACCTGCACCAGAGATAGGAAAAAACATCTTTTGTGTACTTACTTTATCCTGGTCAGAGAGTGAAAGACTGTCCTCCCTAAAATATTCATATTTTTGTTTTAACTTATTATGCATATTGTCTTACAAAAATTGGATTAGAGCATGAAATCAATTTGTAAGATGGAATGGGGGGGGGGGGGGGGTGCGGGGGGACCAATAAATTCTAAAGCATTAGTGATTCAGAAATTCAGGCTTTAATCCAAAGCTTTTCTAGCTAAACTCTTTACAAGTTTAGGGCTGAAACAGGAGCTGAAACAGAAACTCTCTTTTGGTTTTCTTTAGCTTTCACAACGTGGGTTGTGCTTCATTTGAAATGGGAAATTTGTCTGCATGGCTGAAAAGATAACTAGGCATCAGCAATAATTAGGAGGCTGCATCGGACCGTCGTGGTAAAGAGAGAGCTGAGCCGAAAAGCAACGCTCTCGATTTACAAGTCGATCTACGTTCCAATCCTCACCTATGGTTACCAGCTGTGGGTGGTGACCGAGACAATGAGATCACGGATACAGGCGGCCGAAATGAGCTTCCTCTGCAGGGTGGCTGGGTTCTCACTTAGAGATTGGGTGAGGAGCTCTATCATCCAGGAGGAACTCACCTTGCGGGCGAGGTGTTTTAAGCACGTCCCACCGGCAGGAGACCAGGGGGCAGACCCCGCACCCGCTGGAGAGACTATGTCTCACAGCTGGCCGGGGAAAAACTTGGGATCCTTCCGGGTGAGCTGGAGGATGCAGCCGGGGTGAGAGAAGCCTGGGCTTCCTGTTTGAGGCTGCTGCCCCCGCGACCTGGCCCCGGAACAAGTGGAAGAAGAGGAAATGGAACCGAACCGAACGGCAGAAAAGGTTTTGTCTATTTTGACATTCCGGTTATTATGTGATTGTTTATTGTTTTTAAAGAATCTGTGTTGAGATATAACTCAACTATTTGAAACTTAAGAGTAACTAAGTCACACTCCCAAATTTCATTCTAAATATGTACCCTCACATTCATAAAAACAGCCAAGAGAAAACAATGTTCCAAAGAGAAGAGTTTTACTTGATAATTTGATTTCCAGCATTCTTTTTGGAAAGCGGTGCAAACATTTTCAGTGTAATCAATCCAACTAATAATGCTGATTTGCTTGAGTGAGACAAGCAAAAACAAATATAATGAATGACTGTTCTCACAGGTTAAATCCAATTCTCCTGTAAGAAATGAACTTTTCTGTAAAGTTGTGATTGATGATCCATCTCCAAGCACCCTGGTCACTTTGATTGACACTGGAATTTTAATGAGAGCAGAGAAGAAGATCCATGACATTTCAATTAGCCGAGGGGCTCATCTCTCATCTTTTCTGTTCAACTATCCTGCTTGTTTTAAGGACCAGGGAACCATGTCAGTCATAAAGTTTTCTAATAATAGTTTTATAGCATTGCAATCTTGAATTCGTTTCATCTTTTTTGCATTTAAACTTAAAGATTTTCTGAAATGTTTCAGATATAAAACATGTCAAAATACTTTTGATATTAGTGCTACAAAAATATCAGAATTAATCTTAATATTTCATGCATTTTGGTTCGATTTTTTTGTTTGCTTATAAAAAGGTGTGTTTTTATTCATTCTTTCATCTTCTGAACGGTCCATCCTTAATTAGCCCATCCCGGCTGATTCAAGGCAAGAGGAGGGGTACACCCTGAACAGGTCGCCAATCTGTCGTGGGGCACAAACAGACACAACCATCCACACACTCATTCCTTGGGGTAATTTGGTAGCAAGCAATCAACTGAACATGCATGTTTTGGAGGGTGGGAGGAAAAATCAGTAATTGGAGAAAACCTACGCAGACACAGGGAGAACATGCAAACTCCACACAGAAAGACCAGTGTTCCAAGCCTCGTCTCAGCCGGGACACATACCGCTGACCTTCTTGCCACTGCGCCACCAGGCTGCCCTAGATATGTTTTCAAATGTACTTATTTGGTCTTTTAAGTCTATATTGCACATATCGTCATAGGTTATTGCACAAATCGTCATAGGTTATCAACGCAGCTTCAAGCCAACATTTTGCACCAATTTGGTTTAAAAGCAACACTACAAACTTTAATAGTGAAAAGTTGTTCTATTTTTTTCTCCGGATCTTCCTAACCAAACGCTGGTGGACCTTGTTTGAGAAATGCACTTTTAAAACAAAAACTGCAAAGAGTTTCATGGAGTATTCGTTTTTTATCTCCACTGATCTCGCCATAAGGGTTCCGCCATTGGATTCCACTATTCAAGTCATAACAAATTCCCTTCAGGGTCAGATTTTCTCTTCATGAAAAAGAGGAGGTTTTTGTGCATATGGTAGACTCTGTGTCCATCAATGACATGTTTAACTTCATCTGAATTATCTGTTTGAGTAAAGTCATATTATGCATTGCTTCACTCACTTAAAACATCCAGAAATAATACAGTTTTGATTGGGCTTTAAAGAGTCACACAGTAAAAAAAAAGAAAGTGAGGAAGAGGGAGCAAGCCTCAAAACGTTCCCAACTCTATAAGAACAAAATCACATCATTTTATGGCTTCAAGAAAAAAAAAAAATCTCGCTTCACTGACTTTTGCAGCCGTCTTTAGCTAATCTAGAGATCTGGATGGAAGGCTCATTAATTACAGGCTGAATAAAATGTCAGGTCAGAATAAGAGTCAACCAAGAAAATGTTTTTTTTTTTTTTGTTTTTCAATGTGAATTTGAATAAACTCTTTCTGCCAGCACACTAATGCAGCTCGCCACTCTGAGGACAGAGACTCTAAAATGGCTTGACATTTGTTTTCTTTTCCTTGTCATCACTAGTTTCAGTTCATCGTGCTCTCACTCTCCATCTTCTTCCTGCAGCAAGCACCAGACAACATGGTGAGTCTACAACTTCTCTGGAACCAGATTGACTCGAAAAGATAGTAAAAATAAATCTCTAGACCATTCAAAACCTTTTATCCAGACAATTTTGACCCTTTGCACAGCGAGAATTCCACATTCAATCTGTTCAGTATGAAGATGGATCTTAAAGCCCTTTCATGACGATGACTACCTCAGTGAAAAGTAATGTATTGCTGATCCACTTTGTTGGGTCAGGAAGAACAAGTGGCTCAGTAAGGTTGAGTTGTTCCTGACATTGAAGTGAGTATGAAGAAGCGAACAAAATCTCAAATGAGTCTGAGGTCTACCTTACCAAGCATTACTGTCACAAAATACAGCTGAAAAAAAAAATCGACTGACCCTTTGTGGTAATTGGCTTCTCCAACAATATCATGTCTTAATAGACTGGTTTCATTACACGTGTCTTATCTTTTTAACCTCTAGCTGTTCTGATTCATGAGAGAGTGTAACCTATGATATGTTCACAAATCACTGAACGCATGAAAAAAAATGTGATATGTGTGATGTTTCTAGTGGGTCTCCCATATAAGTTAGAACAAACTCAAAGTAACAGAGTGAAGTCCCTCTTCAATAGATCAACATGTAAAAATCTTCTGAAGAAAAAACAGCCATCATCAAAGAAAAGGGACTCTAAACCCTTAGTTATGAGCCATAATATCCCTGGAGATTCAACCCCCGGAGAAATAGTTCCCACATGAAGGCCTTCAAACAAGATGTGTCTGTTTAAAAAGTAAGCAAAACATCTTCTCGTTGCATTAATGGATTATTTTGATGTCATTTTGCTTTTTTATTTCTCCCCAAAAGTACGCAAGATGAAATAAACTTACCAATTTGTTTCAAACTCAGTTGAAACCCCTTCAAATCACTGAAACGATTCAAATCAGGAGAGAATTGGGAGACTGGGTGAACTGAAGCATTTCTTGAGTGCAGAAAATATAGAAACTCTGCCAAAGTAGAAACTGACGTAAAATCTGATGAAGAGCAATGTGGTCAAAAAGTGGAAAGAAGGCCTACCAACACCGCTACACATATGCGTGGGGAGTGCAGAGGACTTCCCACATGCTACAATGAAATGTTGCTACCAAGAAGGCAAACATGAACTAAGCAGCTGTATGACATCATGAGTTTAGGTCCAACTTGTGTCTAAAGATTGGGTGAGATGATAAAAAGAGAAGACCCAATAGAGGAAATAAATTGAAAGAAACCTCATGGAGATCCAGTTGAAGGAGGGATCCACTCTCAGGATGAAGAGACAATGAATCCAGGACTAGAAAAATAACTACGTAATGCCGGATTGGACGGTAAAAATGAAGCAGAGGGGCTGAAAGCGGGAAGAGGTGAAAAGAAGGTCGTCGAGAGGAGCCAGGTGTCCTGCTCGGTCCGCTGTGTGGATAAAGGTAGAAAGACAGCAAACACCATGCTGAGAGACGAGCTGATGAAACATCGGGTAGAGCTGGGGAGTGCCAAAGTGCTCCTGAAGACAGCTGGAGAGAAGACAAAAAGTATTTCAAAGTACTGCTTAGCCATGATAGGCTGAGCGTGCCAGCAGGGTTACACTGGTTGGCGAGGAAGCTGTTTTCAATAAATCTCCTGAATAAGAGAAGAGACAGAATGAAAGGATTGAACAGCAAAGTCTTGAGAGGACAGAGAAAATGGCAGGACGCAGTGACAGGCTCGTCTTCCTGTTAGAATTTTCACTAATATATTTAGCAAAATCTAGAGCACTGCAGGTAATAATCTATAAGTGCGTCCATGTCTGAAGTCCACCAAAATCCGATTTTGAATGTCTTAGCAGTAAGAAATCATGTTTGATGAATACTTTTATTTATTTCTTCTCAGTGCTTTTTTATGCAATTTGCTTTCTGACAAAACCCTTTGAATTTATCTAAACAAAAAAGTCTGACTCTGCAAAAACACAAACAGATTCCCTTTGTCATCATTTTAGATACAGCAAAGCATTCGGCCAATTACACCTGAAGACCTCCAGAAAATAGACTAAAGGTTACGGATGTGCACTCTACAGATTAAGTAGAGTCTCTGATTTTTCTCATTTCTTTCTCTGTCTGAAGCAGGAAAGCTTATAATCCATAATGTTATGTATGACTGCGGGGGTCTGCGTGTCTCCCACACTGCACATAAAATCAGACATGTTTTGCTTGGTCCATTAAGCCTGAGATTAAACTCTATAAAGACTAAAGAAAGTTTACAGTTAACTCAGTTTGTCCTGAACAAGGGCAACGGTATCAATGAATGTGTGTGTGTCTGTGTGGGTATGAATAGACAGACAAGCAGACAGGAACACAGTCAGATAGACAGTCCTGTTCATTGCTTATAGTATTGATAAGAATATAAGAAAGTAATATTTGAAGAGAAGGTGATAAAAGTCTGTGTTTGCATTGACTCCTGCTGACGGAGGGACTTCATGTGTCTGAATTGGTTTGATCATTTTAGAAAAAAAAAGAATGGAAATAAACAAATGCAACTGAAATGAGGTGCGTGAAGAGAAGTTTTTCTGTGTGAGCTAGCGGGAGCTGATGTTCTGAAACTAGTCAGGAAACGGTTTCTGAACTGATTAACATCACACAGCCTGCCTGGTGACTCAAACGTGGGGACTGAATCACAAAAAGCTGCAGAAAAAAACTTCTTGGTTCAACATATGGATCTCAAACTTGTACAGTAGTTTTATAAAAAGTAAAAAATGTCACCGTAAAAAAAATATGAGAGCAAAACATTTGTTTGAACTCAAATATGAACGATGACCTGCTCACATGAATAGCTTACTTGTAAATAATCCTTTACAACCCTCGTTGATCTTTATGCCTCAACCTTGATTTGGATAATTTCACTAATTAAAAAATCAGGTAACACAATATTCAATCTACATTCTTTTTAACGTCAACAACATTTTAGTCAAAGCTGAGTTTTCAGAGAACTCATAGAAGAGGTGAAGTGATTTCATGGCTAGTAAAACTTTGGGGTATCAAACACACACACAAGCACAACAACACACAGTCTCCATATTGATCTGTAAAGCTAAAGAATAAGCTTCTGTCTTCATTAGCTGCTGTGGTTTAAACCAGCATGAAGGTGAGCGCTTTGGGGTTCTGTTTGTGTGAATTGTTGCTTTCGCATTCCGTCTCTCAGCTGTCATCTGCATCTCCAAAATCCTTTAAGAGGCTTTCATGCCAATCACTCGCTTTCAGTCTGAACTTCTGACTGTCAAACTCTCACTCTGCTCCAGTCTTTTCAGCTCTGAAAAACAAACCTGCGGAGTCCTGTAGGGCAATGATTCCTGCTACGAGGAGCAATATACAAAGTTGAAACTTTGACATCATGAGTGGAGATGGAAGTGGAAAGAAAGACTTTGCAATCCTGACTAAATTGATTTTGCCAGAGAGAGACAAGATATTTCTCCAGCACCACGTCTGTTCTTTGATGGACACAGTCCAACATTTCCTGTAAATGCAGGAGCAGAATGAGTCAGAGCGGGCTCGGGATGTAATGAGACCAAAGAAAAAGAAAACAGTTTCACTGACATTTCACATCAAAGTCCTTTTTAAATTGTGTTTACTTGTGAAAAGTGACTATCAGGAGAAGTGGTTGGTAGATGACACGAAGCAGAAACCGTTCCACCTCCTCACAGGAGATAGGTTTGTTTTCTTTTCCTTTAGAAGAAAAGAAAGCTACTATCGCTGCATTTAAATTGATGGATGCATGAACGAATAGATGGGAAGAATATTGGATGAATTAATGCATTGGTGAATGGATAAATAAATGTATGCCCAGACAAATGCATGGATAGATGGAGAGACCAATGGAGAGATAGATGGATTTCGTCTGCATCCCTTCTTCCGACTTTAATGTTTCTATGAAATGCTCCTGGTCTTGGGCCTGATATGTACCACAAAACAAACCTTTCCGTTTCGTTATCTTACACTTGTTCCAGGGTCGGGCCGCGGGGGCAGCAGCCTGAAACGGGAAGCCCAGGCTTCTCTCACCCGGAAGGATCCCACGTCGTTCCCCGGCCAGCTGTGAGACATAGTCTCTCCAGCGGGTCCGGGGTCTGCCCCTTGGTCTCCTCCCGGTGGGATGTGCCCGGAACACCTCGCCCGCGAGGCGCTCGGGCGAACCACCCCATCTGGCTCCTCTCGACCTGGAGGAGGAGCGGCTCGACACCAAGCTCCTCCCAGATGGCAGAGCTCCTCACCCGATCTCTGAGTGAGAGCCCAGCCACCCTACGGAGGAAGCTCATTTCGGCCGCTTGTACCCGCGATCTCATTCTTTCGGTCACCACCCACAGCTGGTGACCATAGGTGAGGGTAGGAACGTAGATCGACTTGTAAATCGGGAGCTTTGCTTTTCGGCTCAGCTCTCTCTTTACCACGACGGACCGATGCAGCGTCCTAGTTATTGCTGATGCCGCACCGATCCGCCTGTCGATCTCCCGCTCCATCTTTCCCTCACTCATGAACAAGACCCCGAGATACTTAAACTCTTCCACTTGGGGCAGGACCCTGTCCCTGACCCGCAGGGGGCATTCCACCCTTTTCCGGGCGAGGACCATGGTCTCGGATTTGGAGGCGCTAATTCCCATCCCGGCCGCTTCACACTCGGCAGCAAATCGATTGGTGAATGCATTGGTGAATGAATAAATGAATGCATGCCCAGATAGATGCATGGATAGATGGAGAGACCAATGGAGAGATAGATGGATTTGTTCTGTATCCCGTCTTCCTGCTTTAATGTTTCTATGAAACGCTCCTGGCCTTGGGCCTGATATGTCTCATAAAACAAACCTGCAGTTCTAAAAGAAACTGTTTATCTAATTAGCAGCAAAACAACAGGAAACTAATATGGTTAAATAGGAAGTAAGCAGATGAGTGAGAGCTTGTAGAGATCTGTCTCACTCATCCTGGTGCCGGCTTCCTGTGGCATCTGCAATACTGGTTTGAATATTTAAACACCGGTGTTGACAGCAGGACTGATTTTTATTTACTGTCATAAAGTTTCCATGAATACAGAGAAGGAGTGAACCAGGAGAAAGAAGGATGATGTTTATAAGATGGAAAGACAAGATTTTCTCTGTAGATGACAGAACGTGATCTTAAACTAAATAAAATGCACCACATGGAAATGCAGTCGTTCATATCCACATTGGTTTCCATAGGAACAAACTGGGTAGGTGCTATTACCTGCAGTATGCACCTCTCTGATGGATTGCTCTGCAGAGCGTGTGCGTGTGTGTGCGTGTGTGTGCTTGTGTGTGTCACCCCGAGGGAAGTCTGATTTCCTGTGATTGGTCTTTGTGATGTTGGCTCCGGCTGTTAACTTTCTGACCTTACAGGAGGACAAAAACAGCACCTTATCACTCACTCGCACACATTGATCTACACATTTCTTTACAAACTTTGACATTTTAAAAGATTGTAGTTACAGCCATTTCCTTCATGGTGTGTGAATACGACTGTCCCACTGCTCCGCTTTCTAAAAAGTCCATTTTACATCGTCATAAGGGCAATAACTCTAATATACTTTGGTGTCATGAACCTACTAAAAATCCAAGTGATTGAGCATGAGCAGTGCCTGTTCATTGAAACAATGGCTGCTCTTGTTCAGAACGTCAGCATCACAGAAAACAAAACCTGTGTTCAAGAGCAATCTGTTGTTCCAATAGTATCTGAATAATGAACGGTAGGGTGTGCAAAATGCCCACACATGCATGAATGAAAAAGAAAACTGCATCATGAAAGTTTTGGATGTTGGGATATTGTCTGAACATAATGTAAGTAGTCTTGCAACTAAAACAACAAGCAAAAGTCTCCAAGAAGAACTGTTTTGTTTAGTCACTGGTTTTCAAATGTATTTATTCAGTTTTACTGAAAAGTAGAATAGCTGGCAGTAAATTAAATGGACTCTACTTATATATCGCTTTTCCACCTGCATTGGTACTCATAGCCCTTTACAGTGTGTGGTAGAAAATTTAGGATTAAGTAAGGTTAATATTCACTTTGAAAACATCTTAATGACAATAAGTGTCTTTAATTAACTTGATGTGTTGAAACAAGACATCTATCTGACATCCATGGTGTGAGAATCTTGTTCCAGCCTGTTCACACAGACTCTAAGCTGCTCAAGGACAAGCAAAGATACATTTTACAAACTCTATCCAAGTAAGGCAGCCTCTGTCCAGCAAGTTGCAGGTGCAAGATAAGGACATGTTTAGTTTGCACAGCCCAGTAATAAATATTAATAAATTATCAGCCTATCATTCGTAATGGTCTGCCCAACCAAAGTTGCATAGCCTAGCAGAATGCCTAGCAACAAAGAAGCCCGCCTTGACAACGGGATCCTTAAAACTTGTGTGTGGGGGGTAAATCTTTGAACTTTGATTTGCATGAACTTCCAATGCTGCAGCATTTTTTTTCTTTACTTTATTAAATAATTTTTTTTCTCTTCTCATTTGTGTGACATCTTATTAAGAAAATTCCACAACAAGCTCAAACCGGCAACCCTCTGGTTACAGGGCAGTTGCCCTACCCACTGAGCCAACCTAATCTTTTGTTTGTTTTAATTGTGAATCTTTCCAACCTGCTGCTGCTGACCTGTAAGTGTGTAATCACGATTTAGTTTGTGTAATGTCTCTACTGCAAAAAATTAAACTCTTTCTGGCAAGTGGATTTTTGTAAAACAGCCACTTTGATGTTAGCTCCAAATATAACAAATGTTCCCAATTTCCACTGTTTAATTTGCATTATTTAGTCATTTAATGGACGCTTTCATCCAAAGTGGTTTACAAAAAAGAGAAAACATGAAGCTGGGTGCACTTCAATGCCTTTTTGTCATTTTCTCAGACAGTTTTATAACAAAACACTTAAAAATAATTCTTGTTTTTTTCAGCTTCTGTCACCTGCTCCGTGACTTCAGATGAATACCAGAGGGAATGCATTTTTCTTTAATTTACTCTCTGACAGAGTCACAACACCGAGCTGTCACAAGCTAAAAGCTGTGAGCAAGGTGACCTGCAAAGAAGAGTGAAAAGCCTCTGTCACATTCCTGCAGCATCCCAGGGTGCAGAGATAATAAACTTCATGCTGGAGCATTAGCAAAGCAACGCTTTAAAGCTAGTATGACATATGATTTAGTGTGACAGAAATCCACTCATTGGAAGAGGGAGCCCAAGGATTTTATTAAACGCAACAGACCTTCAGACCATCTCTGCCCTCTCTGTCCTCTAACTAACCAGCTGAAGAGACGCATTAAACATTCCCTCAAACAATCCAGTCACAACAGAAATGAAGGAACGAGTTAAAGTAAAACAGCTGAACCCGCAGCTCTGACTTTTCCCTGTCATTTTAGGTCACAGAACAGAAATCCAAAAAGAAATAAAGCTAAAGTACATTCAACATACTGAATACTGGATCATTTCTTCTCAAACTTTTAAATAAAGCAATATGTTTTGCACAGATAAAGATTAGTACATTATTTGAAGAGTAAGATTGTCTCTAAAAGTTTCATTTTGTCTTCTGAACTGTTTAGTCCTTAATGGTGTTAAGGGGGATATTGCAGCCTATTCAGGCGAGAGGTTGACTACACCCCAAATAGGTTGCTAGTCTGCTGCGGGGCCACACAATTTTGGAGGAAACTGGAGTACCTGGAGAAAACTCACACATATAAGGGGAGAACAGAAAGGCAGGTGTTTCAAGCTTCGCCCCCATTCTGGGACTCAAACCCTAACCTTCTTAATGGGAATCCACTGTGCTGACCACTGCGCCACTGTGCAGCCCTCCAGGTAAAGTTTGTAAGTCAATTTTTTTCAATGAGTCACATTCTTAAAAACTTACTCTTCTTGACTTTTCCACTGTCACAGGAGCCAGAACAAATTTATCATTTATTTAATTATGTGCCACTGGTGACAACTGTATCTACACTTGTGTGGTGATGGGGGGCACGGTGGGGCAGTGGTTAGCATGGTGCCCTCACAGCAAGACGGTCGAGGTTAGAGTCCCAGGTGGGACGAGGTCTTTCTGTGAGGAGTTTGCATGTTCTCCCCATGTATGAATGGGTTTCTTCCCACTCTTTAAAAAAATGTGTGTTAGGTAGATTGGCCAATATGAAAATTTCCCCCAGTTGTGTGTGTGGCCTCACAGCAGACTAGCTACCTGTTCGGGGTGTACCTCGCTTCTTGCCTGAAATTCTCTGGGATAGCTGATGGGATATACATACAATTGACTGTCAAGAAAAAGAGGGGAGAAACTTATAATGTTTGTCTGTACACCTTGGATAAATGTAACTATTTGACATTTTCGTTAGAAAACGTAGAATAGCAACATCTCCTTTTATTTCTATGAACCTGAAATAAAAACCTTCTTAAAGTCAGATTTTTCTTCAGATGGAGAAAAAACAAACCATATGGATATGGTTTTTTTTAGTTTTTGAGAGAAAATTCCTTCGGCACAGGACCACTTGTGGCTAAGTCTTGTTTTGATCAAATTTTCAATGAGAAACATACATCTTAGTTTCAAAAACTATGTCCTGCACGTACACACACACACACACACACACACACACACACACACACACACACGGCATTCCAGAGTAATTGCACCTGTCACTGTTTTATTTCCATATTATTTTTTGTATGAAGGCTTAAACTTAAAACTCTTAAACAGAGTATTTAAACAAGATAAAAAAAAATGTGTCAAAATGTGCGTACCTGCCTGGATAAAAAATGTAAAGTGTAAGGTGAGGGATTTTACAGATTTAAAACATATACAATATTAAAAAATAAAAGACTAAATTTAGTTCTGTTTGTGTTTGATAACATTTTCTTAAATAAGCCATTAAATCTACTTATTTAACTTGGCACATAGTCACAAAAATGAGGACAAGGTAAAGAAGAGGTTTCTGGAGCTTTGGCATTCCTTTTTTCTTGGAAAAGCAAAAAGGTTGTGATATTGGATCAAACTAAAAAGGATATATTGAGATGAAACAAATTTAGTTTAATTTAGAATGTCAAGGCTTTTTTTTTTCATTACTACATGTCAACATCAATCCTGAAGACTCTCGCAAGACGATTCCTCTGAGCTACTGTGCAAACAGTTGAGGATGAGGTTACCTGAGGGTTTTCCAATGAGAAAAACAATTGAGGGGCAGTGGGGTAATTTACTTGTCTCGCCATAAATCAATCCTGCATCGCTCTCAGGGGTCCTCTCCGCCTATTCACTGGGATCCACAGAACTATCAGGCCACCCGAAGGGTTTTAGCCCATAAAGTACAAGCAAGCTTGGTAAAAGATCAACCATAAAAACCCGGGTTGATCTTAGTTTTTAGTCTTTGATCTTAGTTTTTAGGCTTTGATCTTAGTTTTAGGCCAATCACGTCTAGTAGGCACTAGATATAAATACTTTTGCTGTCCACATGTTACAAGTGTAAAAGTTTCATAAAAGTTCAAACAGTGACTCATTCGAAGCGTACTTAGAAAGCATTTTCAAATAAAAAATGTTGTGACTACTTTTCCCACCAAAGAACACCAGCGCTATCCATCTGTTAGCAAACATTCGGGTTGCAAGGCCCTCAGCAAATGTTTCTGAATGAATGGCCAAAATACGGACGAATATTGAGGTGTTTTTGCAAATTTATCTATTATTTGAACAAATAGTAGCATTTTTCTTGTCACACTTAGACAGCGCCACTTCTTGCAAGAAAATAAGCAAATGAACCAGAGAGGAGAAATAGTTTAGATAAGACGATAGGATCCACAGATTCAAATTTCTTTTGGTTCACACACTCATCAGTCACTGCATCGAAGTTGTCCTCTCACATAAACAGAGATTTTTGGGGGTAAAAACCAAATCCCACAGAGTTCCAACAGGAGCAAGGAGCAATTCGAATCCCTGCCGGCGACACTGCATCAAAGTCTCAGGTGAAAGCACATCTGTTTATTTTTCCAAGACAGATGGTGGTTAGTTATTATGTGAAGTGGAATGGTGCTCTTATACTTTCCTCTAAGGCCATTCGCTTTGAAGAGGTTTCATTATGTAAGGACATTTTGAATTTTTATGCTGCACAAGTAAACTTGGGTTACCTAATCTTTAAAAAGAAGCATCTATGAGAGCATCTATTAGAGCATTAGCATCTATTTGAGCTTGTCCACATCTCCATATGTGTATTTTATAAAGTTTTGCAAGATAATCAGCCATCTACTGTACATTACAACTGTGAATTTCTGGTCTGCATTGCAAAGCAACACTTTAAACCCTAAATGACCAATGTCCAAGAATCCAATTTGCAGGAAACCAGAAGCAAACCTGACTACAGGGAAGCATCATGATCGCTTGTTTAGGGAAAAGCTCTAACTTGATTGGACTGAATGGCAAAATAGTCTGGCATGGCGAAATTTTCTGAATTTAGAAATGAGGAAAAGCATTGAGAGGTTCTTCCCATCTGACCCCGCTATATGTCAACAAATGCCAGGGCATTCGAAGTGGAGCCTTTTCTAATCATATTTTACCCACAGGGCAGATTTCAAAGGTCCTGAATCCATTATTAGATTAATTTTAGAAGGTGTAGACATTTCAGAAAATATTTTTTAGAAATTAACTAAACATAAATCCTTCCCTCAAGTCTACTTACTTGATGTTTGAAAAAGGGTTCACAAGATTTGTGTGTCTTCAGTGGGCTTAATTAAGCACCCCAAAAACATTTTAAAATGACTGCCTTTCAAATTTAAAATGCTGTCGCCATTAAATGTCACCAAGCGACATTTTTTTTTCATACATTTTTTATTCATGGCACTTATGTTGAACTCTGAAGCTAAAGTTTTGACCAAATCTTTTCTCTCTTGTGTTTGAAGTTAGACAACAAAAGTCTGATCAATGTCATTTTTTTAAGACGCCCCTACAGACTCCAACCTTCCTTTGTTGGTAGCGGGTGTAAAATCAAATTTCAGACAGCTTAACATCAATTTTGGTTTTGCTTAAGAGGTCAGAAACCATTTGTCATACAGAGTGTTCTGTTGGTTCAGAAGTAGTGGCACCATCATCTAGTTTGTGGCTCAACCCTTTTCTTTTATCCTTTGATTGCAAAAGAAATGCTAAAGTTAAGACATTTGCAAAAAGCAAGCTTGTTCTAAGTGAGATTATCATACTGAATATAAAACTGAAAACAAAAGAAAAAAGTATTAAAATCCACCGAGACACCATAAATGTAAGAGGTAATAAAAAAAAATAGCGCTTGCTCTTATTCTTATCTTTAGCTCACAAATTTGTTTCCAAATTAGAGAGAAAGTAAAAATGAAAGTGGTTTAGGCAGAGGCAGAGCAGTATGTAGCTGGCCGAAGCTCTTATCTCCTGACTTCAGTTTAGTTTGAGTGCCAACAGACGGCATTGTGAAGCTGTCATCACCATGGTGCTAATAGAAAAACTTGATCTCATCACAACGGAGAAAAACACAAAGAAGAGACCTTTCTCTCTCCCATCCTTCTTTGATTTGAATCTTTTCTGTGGAAGGAAATCATTACAATTACAACCTTTCCTAATCACATTTCCTTCTAATTTCATATCCTAGAGCTCCCTGGATTGAATGCTTGTATTGTGGAGGTTCCGTAATGTACCACATGTTTAAAGGACACTGAAGCGCTCACCCACATTTTATATCCCTGCTTGCAGAGTATAAATGGAAAGCTATTGTGTCATGTTTGAGTTTATTTGGGATTAAATTTTTGTGACAAGATAAGTTACTAAATCTAATCCCATCATATCTACTGCTCACTGACCTGTGTTGGATGAACATGACGTCTTTGTAGGAGTCATTTGTTTGGGTGCATAAGTCTTTACATTCCCCTTTGCCGTTCTTACCACCAAATTTAGTTTTAAATCCTGACCGAGGGCAGCAGAAATAACATGCCATCCTGCAGTCTCTCTGGTCTCATAGATGTGGCTCTGTAGAAAGCTTATTTAGAAGATGTAAGAGTTTGACCTTGAATAAGCTTATTTGAAAGGGAAATTACTGCATGGAGCTCGGCTTGAACATCCGACCAGCTAACATGTATATTTAAATCCCCCCAAAAAAATATGTTTTGGGTTCTTTTTCATATTCAATCTTGTTTTTGTGCCTGAAATAAATAAACAAGGCGAGAGCAACAGTTTTATCTATGATGGGTTTAACTTCAAGAATTCTAAGGTGGGTCTTTCACAAATATGACAACAGAATTTATGAAAGCGCAGAAGCATAAATACTTTAAAAAATGTTTGAATTATAAACAAACTTTACCAGTAATATAAACCAAAAATAGTTTGCAAAACTTTGGTATTCGAAAGCCACAAGATGTGGCTCGAGAGGGAAAGTAACCAGTCATTGTCATGACCCTCCTCTCTTCTGGAACATTTCCTCCCTCCTAATTCTGTACCATAATTCAGCATGCCTGGGCCCAATTGCCTTGACTTCATGTCTGCACATGTGTCTTGTTTTCCCCCATGGTTGTTTAACTCCTGATGTCCATCAGTTTGGTATCTGATCGTCTGCTGTTCTTCTTTTCTGCTGCAGCTAAGATGGTGTACACTCCACGTCGTCTGATCCCCTTTACCTAGTCTACCAGGCTGCACATGTCTACCCCTCTTCCCTAACCCCTTATTAACTACAATAACCCACTAAAACTGGCTATGGATCTGGGTCCTACATTTTCACCTTCCCCACCTCATGACAGTCATAAAGAGCAAAGCATATGTCAGTCACACTGTTTTACTAATTCAACTTTTTTTTGCATAAGCTGATGGCTCGCTTAAGCCACTGGGTATGGCCTGGATGAGGGAAGTCAAGATTTCTCTGGTGAGGCTGGTACCTTCACAATCCAACTCCAGACAAGGAAAAGATCAAGGATAATAAAGTATTTTTTCATAAGGTATTTCATTCAAATGTTGAGTACCCGAGCTGCACGATATAAATCATAAAGAAAAAACATGGGTGCCATCATCTAAGTTAAAATAAATAAGTCACCGGTTGCAAGTTCACCAACAGGATTTGTTCATTTTTATTAGATAAGAAAAATAAACACAGCCTGTTAATGAACAATGATATGAAAAATGTTGAGTGGTATCCATAAATTCAACACCAAGAAATCCTAGCTTAAATTCAACAAGTTTTAATAATGCTTTTCTTTCTCTAACTTATGAGGTTGATATTTGAACCAACTGCTGTTGTAGCTCACTATTCTTTCACTAGATAGTCTAAATTAACTTTAAATTATTTGTAATTTGTAGTAAATGTTGGAGTCAATAAATACCGTCATTCAGCATCAGCAAACGACAATTCATTAGCTCTTTTGTTTCCTTTCACTACTGCTGGGACAGGAGAAGGTCCACACGGCAATTATAGTCAGTCCTGCTCTGAAACCTGGTTGATTAAGGAACTATTTCACATCATGACAGAGGCATGGAGATGTGTTCCCAGTGGGTCAGTCAATTGGGTCAGTCAAATGCACATTTTACACAAGCTATAAAAGCCCAAGCCCAAAATCCACAAATCAGTGTGTTGTTCTAGAAATTGAGCGCTCATGAAACTGCCAACAGTATTTGGCCTTTGGATGAATATTTAAACTGTATATAGAGGCATAATCATGTATAAATTATTAGTAATAAAATGCCTTAGCGAAATTAAGGTGCAATTTATCGAGAACTCTGACCTTCGTTTAAAAATAAATGAAGGACAGAACTGAACACTTCCTTTTAGTGTTCAGTTTGCTTCAATTTTTTCATTTGAAATAAAATTTTACACCCATTAATTTTTTATCTTAGTGATTATAGCATTAAGGCCACATTAAAAAATTATTCCTAGCTAAAGTCGAGGTTTTGACGTGTTGTAGTTGCGTGTTCAATGTGTAGTGCCTCTAAGGCGGAGATCCTCGTGACTGGTGTCCTGAAGGTTGTGATTGTGCTCTTGCCTCAAATGAAATTAAATCAACAACCAACAAAATTTTACCAAATGACTCATTTAATTGAGTAAGATGTGTTGATGCAGAATGACATGTAATACTTTCAGGACAGCAGCCCCAAGGAGTAGTTTAAGACCCCTGCTTAAAGGGTTCTGGGTTGCGAGTCTGGTTTCTGTTAAAGATCCTTCATGCAGAAACCATTTAATTGACGAAAGGACATTGAAACATGGATTCCCCTGCTATCCAGCTGAGTGGACTAGAAACATTTCCAGTACTGACATTATACTGATTGAGAACAGCGGGATCTACTTAAATAAAAACGGGTAGAACAGACATACACCATTAATCACAGTGGCTCAACAAATGCAGGCTTTGGCATGTAAAGCATAAGTGTTCCCGTTCTTTCTGTTGGCCTCACCTTCTTGAAACCTTTTGTTCCATTTCTTTTTCTTTCTCTCTATTCTGTAGAACTTTTTTTTACCCAAAGTATTGTTAAGTCATTGATTGCATCTTGACAATATCTCTCCTGTTAATGATCCAAAACAACTTCAACTTATACATCGCTTCCACACTTAAAATTCTTCCTTTAAAAGGATATTTCAGTCTGTCCTAATGCACACGCACAATATCTACCTCTTTATTGTACTGACCAGTCCAATCCGGCCAAAGTAAGAAGGTGTTTACAATGCAAAACTTCTAGCACAAACATGACAATCCATAGATAGTCCTTTCCACTTTTTGATTTTCTTGTTTTTTTCTGCTTTCTCATTCTCTCATTGTTCCATTCCGTTCGATTGTCTTCCACTTCCAATTCGGGGCCGGGTTGCGGGGGCAACAGCTTCAAAGGGGAAACCCAGGCTTGTTTCACCCCGGCTACATCCTCCAGCTCAATCAGGAGAATCCCAAGGCGTTCCCCAGCCACCTGTGAGACATGGTCTCTCCAGCGACCATATCTCAAACACCTTACCAGCAAGGTGCTCGGGAGGCATCCTAACCAAATGCCCATCCGGATTTTCTCAATCCGGTGGAGCAGCAGCTCTACTCCGAGCTCCTCCCAGGTGGCAGACTCCTCACTGTATTTCTGAGTGAGAGCCCAGCCAACCTCCGGAAAAGCTATTTTCGGCCACTTGTATTCGCAATCTCGTTCTTTCGGTCATCACTCACATCTGGTGACCATAGGTGAGGGTGGGAACGTAGACTGTTTGTCTTTAAGCAATATAAGTTTGTTGAAAAGTCTTTGCTGTTGCATCTCATTGTCTGTTGTCTCTTGTGAGCAACTTTATACCCACCGTGTAAGATACAACCAGACACTGAGAAGATGTATTGGTTAATTAACTTAATGACTTGTGCGTGTTTTGTGCATGTGCATAAGCATGTGTACAGCACATGTTTGACAGGTGAAAGTCTTTGTGTGTGTTGTCAGGTGAATTAAGCAATATAAAGAAAGAGGCTCATTACCTCAAAACTAGGAAGACAAATTGGAACCAGCGGTCTGATAATTCCTTGGCTTATAATTAATGGAGCAGAGTGTCTATCCTGAGTTTTTAATTGCTGAGCCATTTTTACCAAGTTGTTTCACAAAAAGAAAATAGACAGCAGGAGAAAGTCGAAGGTTGTGGAGTAAATACACAAACACAAAGTCCACAAAATGAGCCATCACCTGGCAAAAAAATAAAATGGAAATCATTAGGAATGTAGGGGAGATCTTTGCATAGTGAGAGCCAATGCATAGAACCGTGGTTAGAAAAGATAAACAGATTTTCTTGTTGAAACCGAATACAGTTGTTGGTCAATTCAACCATCAAACAATCCCAACAAAAAGCTTTGTTTCCTCAAAATCCAGTTTCAAATGATAGCTAGAGGAAAAAAATCCTTTGGCTCATCCAAAACTACCAATACTTACAGTATCACTAATGGCTACTACTTAGTGGTAGTTACAAATCTACCAAATAAAAATAGCACAAGAGAGAAATTATAAACCTTCATTCATCTTCCAAACCGCTTATCCCTGACAGGGTTATGCGTGCTGTTGGAGCCTTGCCCAGCTGATTCAAGGCGAGAGGCAGGGTACACCCCGAAATAGTCACCAGTCTGTCGCGAGGCCATACACACAGACAACCATCCACATGCATACCCATTCCTAGGGACAATTTTATAGCAACCAATCAACCAAACATGCTCATTTTTGGAGGGTGGGAGGAAACTGCTGTACCTGTGGGAAACCAACACGTACACAGGGAGAACATGCAAACTTCACACAGAAAAATCAGTGTTCCAAGCCTTGTCCCCACCTGAGATTCAAACCCCGACTTTTTTGCTGTGAGGCCACTGTCCCATCTACTTTGCCACCATACAGCCATCATGAACATTCAATTGGAAAAAAAATTAATCAGTCAGTTCCAAATCTGTTTCCTTTCTTTAGTCCCAACAAAAAAAATGAGGGTTTTTTTTTTTAATAAAAACTCTCTTTTATCAAACTTAAATTCACTAGTACATCTATATGTACTCTTCTGTCATATGTTGCACAACTTTTAAACACCCCTACATTAACGGGTCATAGATCCTCCAGCTACAGCCCTGGAGGATATAGCTGGAGGATCTAAGGAAATTTGTCAGGCTGCCTTCATCCTTCTTGGTTTAAAAGGTTTGATATTTTTAAAGATATGTGGTAATTGTATCATCATACAAAAACACAGAATCAGTTTTTTAAAGGAACATTGTTGTAGTCAAACTATTTGTTCTGTGGAACAACTTGAATCTACGCTAAAAACAAAAACCTGTGTGTTAGTTTTACAAACACACATTCAGTGTTGCACGCAATTCAATCTTATGTTGAACACTGAAATTTGATTTTAGAAAAGCGTGACAGGAGTTTCATCTCAGGGATGAAATGTAACTCAATTTGTGTCCAAAGTAACAAAAATAAAAATTGCAATACAGAACATTGGAGGAGCTGTGTCAATGATTCTTCACATTTTTTTTTTAATCTCAATAAGTTTATCTTTGCCATAAATAATTCATGGATTACACATTCACATGCTATATGACACAGAGGGTGAGATTGCACATTGCAATTTGTCCTGAGATTTATCTTTAATTGTCTTTGCTTTTCACCTCTAGTCTTTCTCCAGTGACATGTGCACACTTTTCATGCTCTACTTGTGAGTGGCAGGGAGATAACTTTCAATCTGCATCTTTAATGTTGCATAATGAAACACATTTTCATACTCATATGGTAACCCACTTGCAGAAATACTTGAAAGGAAGTTATGTGGTGACTGCAGAGGCCTTCATGAAGATGTCACATTGTGTGGGAGGAGAAGTGGGCTTCAATGTCCAGCCTGAGCAGCAAGAGATTGAGTGAAAGAAATAGTCAAAGTCCACAGAGAGGAGTGGGTGGAGAGAAATGAAGATGAATCTGAGGGAGGACGTAAACACAAGGGATGCACGACCGGAGATTAAGCTCATTTTGTCTGCTGATATAAAAAAAATAAAAACAGGGAAGTCCCTCAGCTTCAAGGTAACAAGTAGAACAGGAAACTCGATATTCATTAAAAATTCACTGTAGAAGAAAAAATGAGCAAATTAAAGATGGTCTAAAAAAAATAATTTGTTTTAATTTGTGAAACTGACCACAAAGCAGCAAGAAAAACACTGAATTACAAATAAAATATAATCAATGGAATGGTAAAAAGAAAAGTAATGGTATTTGGACAGCTAAGAAAAGAGAGGATCATATTTGGTTGAAATCCTTGATGTAGGTTGGGGTTTTAAGATCTACGTTCCCACCCTCACCTATGGTCACCAGCTGCGGGTGGTGACCGAAAGAATCTGATTGCAGATACAAGTGGCTGAAATGAGTTTCCTCTGCAGGAAGTCTCACACAGAGATAGAGTGAGGAGCTCTGCCATCCACAACAAGTCGACTCGTTGCTCCTCCAGGTCAGGAGAAGAGAGATGGGATGGTTCAGGAGGCATCTAGTTTGGATGCCTCCTGAACGCCTCGCTGGTGCCCGAGGTGTTTCGGGCATGTCCCACAGGGAGGAGACCCAAGGGCAGACCCCGGATCTGCTGGAGAGACTATGATCACAGCTGGTTGGGCAACGCCTCGAGATTTTCCCGGGTGAGCTGGAGGATGCAGCCAGAGTGAGACAAGCCTGTTTTTCTGGTCTAAAGTTGTTGCCCCTGCGATCCACCCTGGATATGCGGAAGACAATGAACAAATGAATAACGATAATGAACTCACTTTAAACAAACTAGTAAAGCCGACTAATACTCTGTCCTCCCTGGTCAAATAAAAGATCAGCTATCGTTCATATATGCCACACTTGTTGCCAACAGATCTCCTCATTTAGCTCGTAAAGAATCATCTCATAAATAAATATGTACATTACAGTCTTCCTACACATATCTAACACCATGTGAACGAAATTTGCACATTTAGGCTGTTACATTAACTACAGATTCAGTAAATATTTATTTCTGAATGGTTTTAAATGCAAACCTTTTAACAGTTTTAACAGAAACAGTAGAAATGAACAACAAACAAAAAATAGCCTAACAAATCTTGAATCCTGATGAGGGTAGTTTGTTTGTTTTTTTTGTCTGAACACTACAGTATCTTCCCCACTAAACTTTTTGGGAAATAACATTACTAGACTTTCCAAATTTCCCTGGAAATGTTCACCTCCTTCAACAAAAGAGAAGTGAGGTGTTTGTATGTTGTGGAAATAACTCCATCTTCCTCTGTGTAGCCTCATTATTACTCTTCTCCTCCTGACTCCTAAAGCTCTGCTCAAAAGCAAACCTTATCTGTCTTCCGATAAGCACAGAAGGCGTTGGGGAATCAGCGGAAATTACAACGAGAAAAACATATTCATTCGTTTAGGAATAAAATCAATTGTTACAGTGCTTGTAAAAGACCAGCAGCGAGTACAATTATCCTGATGTTGAGCTGGAAAGGATTTTAGTGTCTGGACACAGTGATAAAACATTGATCAGCACCTCTATCTCACCCTGATTCATTTAACTCTGTTTCCCCAAAAGGCCTTTCTTGTTCATCTGGCATTTTGTCGGATAGCGTTCATCTGTCTTCCTGTCTAGTTTTGCAGGACAGGAGGAAAGTTGCATGTGTTAAAGCTAATCCTTTACAGGTTTTTACAAAGAGCTGCTGGACTGCTTGTTTAAAGAACCATGTAATGACTTTTAGTAAACTGAAGTGTGCTTTCTTGTTTGTTACTGTTAGAGGTCTGAATTTGGATCAACCATTTTCTCAACATTTATTTTTATGGCACTTAACAATAACTGAGTAAAGATCTTCACAGTGACAATTAACAAAAAAATATATAAATAGTTTTCAGCACTGTGAAAAAGCTGTAAATGATGTGAAGTATTTGCAACTTTTATTATTTCTTCTTTTTCTCCTTTCTGCATTTCCCTTCAGGGGTTGCCACAGCAAGTCAGCTTCTTCCATCCAACCCTATCTGCTGCATCCTCTTCGGTCACACCAACGATCTTCACGTCTTCCTTTATTGTATCCATGAACCTCCTCTTTGGTCTTCCTCAAGGCCTCTTTCACAGAAGTTCCAAACCGAGGTTCATTTTTATATTGTTTTGTTGCCTTCAACCTTCACACAACTTTCTACAACAATAAAATATCTAAAGTAGTTTTATTTAATCCATATTTGAGACTTTGAATGTCAGATTGTTCTTGGCCACGCCTTTTGTTCTCTGTCACACCCACATTCTAACATAACAAGGAAGTGTTAACGGTATGCACTATGCCCTTGTTTAGTCTCCTCCAACAAGATATACAATTTTTTTTAAATACACCAAAAAAAAAACAAGGAAGTGTACATACTGGTTTTGCTGAATTTGTGCACTTTACACATACAGTATTTGCACCTCAAATAAGGTTTGTGTACATGAAAAGACAGAGGGGAGAAATTCACAATGTGAAAATTTGTAAAAAAAAAAAAAAAAAGTTTGGCAAATATTACATTTCTGGGTGGCACAGTGGCGCATTGGGCAGCACAGTGGCCTCACTGCAAGGAGGTCGTGGGTTCATGTCCCAAGTGGGGACGAGACTTGGAGTATTGGCCTTTCTGTGTGGAGTTTGCATGTTCTCCCTGTGTTTGCGTAGGTTTTCTCCAGGTACTCCGGTTTCCTCCCACCCTCTAAACACATGCATGCTAGGTTGATTAGCCAGTGCCAAATTGCCCCTAGGAATGAGTGTGTTTGTGTGTGGTGGCCCTGCGACAGACTGGTGACCTGTTCAGGGTGTGCCCTGCTCATCACCTTGAATCAGCTGGGAAGGGCTCTTGCACCCCCTGTAACCCTGCAAAAAGGAATAAACGGTTAAGAAGGTGACTGACTGTTACATTTCTGAGCTAACAAAATATACCATGTTTATGTATGCACACTATGCATTATTCTCTTACTAAAGCACAAATCTCTTTAAATTCAAACCATGAGAACAGGGTAGTGTATAAGTTCAGGAAAGCATTGTTCCAGATCTTCTCATAGACAGCAACGTCCAGAATGTAATTGCATCTTATTTATTGCTTGAACAGAAATCTTGCTGGCCTGGCGAGTCCTCAATTTTAGCTGAGTTTATTGGAAACATCATAGAAGCATTGATTCATCTCACCTGGGTCAACCTTCAGGCTACAGCTGTTGGAATAGTGAAATAGATATGTTTTTGGCCTACTAAGAACCCGTAGGACAAGTGTAGCACGGTTTAATAAGGAAACGATGAATAGGTCTTGATATTGACAATGTCCATCCCTTATGAGTACAGTGGAGTAGACTCTTTTTTTTATGCTACAGCAGAATGAAGAACCACTCCACAAATCTCAGACCATCTTCTCCACAAATTTACTGTCTTCCAATTGACCCCCAGAGTCACCAGATCTCAGTCCGATGAAGCAGCTTTGAGATAGGGTGGAAGATATCTCATCATGGATGTGAAGCAATTGTGTGATGGCACGCCAGCACGAAGATAACCTTTAAGGAAGGTTGCCAACAGAATTTGAAAGCGCTGACTCCAAGACAGATGGCAAGTCTGAAGGGAAAAACGTTCATTGGGGTAGACCTGATAAATCCACTTTATCATGTTTGTACTTGTAACATGTGTGACTAAGGCATTCTGAGAGATAAACTCAGTAAAGAACAGGACGGGCTGAAATCAAAGGTTATATGAAAGAAGATACACTTTATGATCCACACGTCACAGAAGTCAGTTTTCATTTACCAGTGACACAAAACACTTTAACCCCAATCGTCCCAATATAGTGACTACGAGGTTACACATCCAAGAAACACTTCCTGCATGCCATTTCAACCTTTCCTACCTTGGATAAGTAGAGCCTTCAGTTAGAGGAGACATATGAAGAGCCTTTTATTATGTGTTACCTCTGATAATAGTTTCTTTGCGTGTCCTTGCTCAAAATAACCTATTCCTCAGAAAAAAAGCAGTCAACAGAACCAGCAACCATGTGTCAAAGCAAAGGAAATAAAAAAAAAAAAAAATCTCCTTATTTGATGGAGCGTTATGCCCTGCCATCCGAAATATACAGTCCAGCCAAATAACCTCATCAATCACTAAAAACCTTCCATCGGACCTTTCGAGAAAAAATCATTGGTTTAGTGGGCAAAATTCCCAGCTAATTCCACACAGTCCCCTTTGGTGGGGAGGGGACTATTACTGAAATTATTCCCAGTGGAGAGGATTGTAAATCCTTCTTTTCACTCATGCCTTTTCAGGAGGGCAACTTGATTTGAATGGTGCATTGGAACTAGAGTAAGCCGAGTCTTCAAAGTCTTCAAAGTCTACGGATATGAATGAATGTGTGTCCTGATCAGTCAAGTTTAAAATTTATTAATAAGAATCAGAAAGGTTTTTTTATCATTGTCGTATGTTCTCTAACCTCTGTAACCTCTTATGCCAGTGGAAATGGAACCTTCCAGCCTCGCTTTCCTTATCGATTTACAATTCGGACAAAGTGCCAGAGCCCTAGACTGAGGGCCAGTAGAGGAAAACAATGCACATCAGCAAATTCAGAGCCAGAAAAAGAATTACAAATAAGGCACTGGCTCATGGAAGCCTAACATGTATGCTGTTAAAGATCAAAACAGAGACTGGAGGCCCTGTATGGTTTTGGGAATTTTAGAGAATAATTACACGAGCAGCAGAAAAAGAAAAAAAGAATTTAGGCATAATTAAAGCTTACTAAAAGTTATGCTGGGTATGTTCAAGGCCAAAAATCTGACTTTAAATTATTTCCTTTTATTTACTTTTTAGAACTAATAAACCAGTGAAAGCAACACAGTGGGACAGGGGGTAGCACAGTGGTGTCATAGTAAGAAGGTCGTGGGTTTGAGTTCGGGTAGGGACGAGGTTTGGAACACTGGTCTTTCTGTGTGGAGTTTGCGTACTGTCCCCGTGTATGCTTGGGTTTTATCCAGGTAGTCTGGTTTTCTCTCACCTTCAAAAACATGCATGCAGGTTGTTTAGCCTCGACATGATTGCCCCTAAGAAGGTGAGAAGGTGACTGACTAAACCAACAAATTCCTTTTTCTAAATGCTTTTTACAATTTAATAGGTTTTAACATTTAAATCTATTTAGAAGCTCAATTAGCAAAGCTCGACTCAGACCCTGCTACGATAATATTATCAAAACTACTTGCACAAAACTCTAAATCAGTAGTCAAATGTTCACAGCTGAATATTATTTTTCATTGCTTTCATCAAATTGCAATTGCCTAAGCCCATGTATCATTTTATTCTTCATTCTTTTATAATTTCCCTTAACTACTTTAATACCTGCAATAGATTGGCTCAAAGGGTTCTTTTTTTTTTTTAAGATTTAAGGTCTCTGCCAGAATGAAATGCAATTTATGTGCAATTTAAGAGAAGGATTTATGTGGCAAGAAGTCCTCATTTAAAAAGCCAGGTTTCATTGTTACAGGTGGTGAGTATTTTTTTCTTCTTAAATAATGCTCTGGGACAATTACGTTGTTTGCTTTCTGTAATAGAAGACTTAACCTCCTCTTGATGAGGTCTATTTTTTTCTCCCTTGGTGTAAAATTATCTTCAAAAATTAATGAATTATGCTTCCACAACTACAAGGGTTGAATGTGTAATATTGGTCTCTTCTGAACGCCTAAATGTGAAATTCTTCAGAAATGCCTGAACAGAGATCTGTTTCTGTGTTTG
The DNA here is from genome assembly GCA_902685375.1 of Neostethus bicornis. Lineage (NCBI taxonomy): Eukaryota > Metazoa > Chordata > Actinopteri > Atheriniformes > Phallostethidae > Neostethus > Neostethus bicornis. The sequence continues at coordinate 1,573,411 of CACRXE010000076.1, read as the reverse complement.
AATAACACACCTGGAGCACAAGAGAACATGTAAATGCTAATCTATTCTAAATAATAATAATACTTTCATTAAAAACCAGAGACAATGTCCAGTTTATCTACCGACAAGTAATTAATGTCTGAAGAAACGTTTTGGTATGCAACACGTTTTTTTCTGCTTTCAGAAGACAACTAGAGGGCTGCATGGTGGCGCAGTGATTGGCACGGTTGCCTCACAGCAAGAAAGTCAGAGTTTCGATTCCTGGTTGGGATGAGGCTAGAAGCAATGGCCTTTCTGTGTTGAGTTTACAAGTTCTCCCTATTTAAGTGAGGGTTTCCTCCAGTTACTCTGGTTTCCTCTCACCCTCCAAAAACATGTGTGTTGGGTTAATCGACCGCTACAAAATTGCCCTAAGGAATGAAAGTGTCTCTATTTGGTTGTGTGTGGCCTAGCAGCAGACTGATGACCTGTTCAGGGTCTACCATGCCTCTCGCCTGTAATCAGCTGGGATACGCTCTGACACCCCCACGACTCTGTTAGGGTTAAGCAGTTCAGAAAACAAAACGAAACAGAAGACAGTTTGATTTTTGGAGCAATCAAAAAAAATTTAAGTACAACAGTATTTAACACTATACTTAATCATCATGTTTACGTCTTGCTGAATCATTTTAAGGTGTCTGCTGTATACACTGATGATGCAGAAGAATTTGTTCAAGATTCTTTCCATTTCTACTAAATAAAAAAACAAACTCATGAGCCATAAAAGATAGTCCAGTACGCATTGAGTCTTCAGTAGATATGACTTGTTTCACAAGCCTGACTCCATTCAATGTGATTAATAATTTTAAAAAAAAAAACAGAACATGATTGAAAACTTAATCGCCCTTTAAACATTTCAAACTATGGAGTCCGTGATCAGCCACATGTGTAAAATATGTTATCAATTTTTCTCAGTACTTTCTCATTTTCTGGTTAAGCTAGATACATGCTGACGTCAGCTTTTTTTTTCTTTTTGAGACGTTGCAAATTCACCATAAACGTATTAGATTCAAGTCCCGGATGGTTTGCCCATTTGTGACATATTCAACCCTTTTGAACCCATACTGTATCTGTTATATGTATGTTTATTAGCATGTACATTCCGTGTATATACCTGTAGTGGTTATTCATTTGTGTGTGTTGCATACGTACATATTTAAATAAATTTATAGCTGCGGCATCTTGTGTGTTGCAGTGATATCAAAATAATACGTCAGACTCTCAGATTGCTTTCTTTTCGAGTACTTGGGAAGTGGTTGAAGGCTTGAAGAGCATGGCATCATTTTTTGCCTGGCATTTGAGCCTAATTACTTTTCAAAAAACTAATTAGTAGCCATTTATTGAATGAGCGTCCAAGCTCTATATTTAGATGGAGTTTGTCCCTCATTTCCTGTTTGTTTTTCTCCTCTGGCAGTGACTTGTGAATGTTATAGGCTTAAAGGAGATCATGGAGAATTTCACCCATAAATAAGACATTACTGCTCTCCTGTGGAAACCTGATGCAGCTACAGCAGAAGTACTAGAACAGAAAAGATTTTCTATATGATCTCGCATATAGATGCCTGGGATGAAGCTTATTGATCATTTTGTAAGGCAAGCGAGCTGTCAAATCACACTTAATCTGTGAAACTAATGGAGAGCCACTTCCTCCATCTATCCATCTGCTTCAATATAATTTTTTTCTTTCTTTCTCACTTCTAATTCACCTCCTTCAGCAAAGCATGTTGGTACAGTTCTCCACATGCAAGCAAATCTCTGGATTGAAGATGTGTTGGATTCCACATGTACTGTTTGAGTAAATCCATGTTAGAGCAGCAAATGAAAGAAGGAATGCAGTCAAATCTAAAATCATCTCTTTTTTTAACAAATATGACACAATAGACAAACAGCATGAGGCATGAAGATAGAGAAGACTACAAGGAAGTAGAAGAAGATGTTTTAAAAAAATCAGGAGTGTGAAATCAATAGAGATGATTAGAAGTAAACTGGAAGAAAACTAATTTCACTCTATCTTTGGATGAGTTTTACTCTCGCACACAAGGGTGCCCAGCCTTTTTATGTCCCTGCATCTATTTTTTAAGTATTAAACCTCCTGAAATCTACCAGTCCGGAATTACCTTCACAAACCCGCAAAAGGTCATTTTCAGCCTGCAGTACAACTACGCTCACGACATTTTTTTTTTTTTGCTACACAACCATTAGACATCACAAAGACATCCTCTTTCAAACACACAGACACAAACACAGACAAGTTTATCTCTCAAACACACAAGTTCCTCTCTCTCAAACACACACACACAGACATATTTCTCTCTCCGACTCTAGCGACTAGAGGGTCTAAGTACTCACTGAATATTGCGTCAAAGTCGCTGAGTTAGCAACACTGACTTCATTTCATATTTTTTCCCCTAGTCTTTTTGGACCTAAAGAAGTCGGTTCACTTCACACAGGCCTCATACCTAGTAACTTCCACCAATGGTCATTTTGGAGCTGCCTGCAGTGGTTCAATGCAGCAAAAGTAATTTCCCTATGAGGGATTGATATATGTACGTAAAAAAAATTATAATAATAATTAATTTGACTGTAAAGTTAAAATGTGCCCCTCAGTCAATTGCAGAGATTACAAATTTTGTGAGTTAAAAGCAGAGGTGTCAAGTAACAAGTAAGACTACTTCGTTACCTTACTCAAGTAGAAAATCTCGGTATCTTTACTTTAACGAAGTAATTTTTTTTTTGTCTACTTTTTACTTTTACTCACTACTTTTTTATGCAATTATCTGTACTTTTACTTCGTTCATTTTATAAAAAGTAGTCGCTACTTTCGCCATTTTGTCACCGTTAAAAAGCCACGACTGTTTGTCGGAGTTTTTTTTTTTTTATGAACCCTGAATGCATCAAACAAAGGAACAGATGAATGATTGGCTGAAAGGTCCAGTCAATCATTACTTTGGGGCGAGTAGCCCCGCCCACAAACTTTTAAAGAGCAGGGACGTCAGTACTGCTGGCTACGGCCGGCCAGTCTCTGTTCATACTCTAGAGCAATGATCGAGTTTTATTTTTGAAACCACAGGGGATTTTGGTTCCCTGTTAGGCGTAATATACCAACACTGGTATCTCGCGACATTCTACAAGCAAGCAAGCATTTCCGTGTTTGAGACTCGGGCTCGGAAATCAAAGTGTTTCTGATGCTGCAACACTGAACTTTGATTGAATTATCAATTTTTTAAAAAAACAACAGCAAAGAAATGTTTTTTTTTTTATTATTATTTTCAGTCTGCGGTTATTGTAAACGTCTTTGCTGAAAATGTTGTAGATGGTATTTTTATAAAAATAACTTTGATCTGTGACGCACTATTTTATCTTTAGAAACAAAGCTAATTGAACTGATTTATCCATAAATAGAAGTGGATGAAGTATTTGTGCTTAAAAGCCTCCAAAATGTTATTGATTAGTTTATAAAGACTGACTGAGGAGATTAAAACTACACATCGCTTAGATTTTGTATCATGAAGATGTTTGGGTTAACATTACAAAAACCTTATATGTATGTACACATATATATGTAGATATGTATATATGTAAATTTATATATACCGTCTCCTAGGTCCCGCCCCTACTGGTTTTTTAAAATCTTGTTTCCCTGGTTATTTTTTCATTTTTACAGTTCTTAAAATTTTAGAAAAAGAATCCAAGGATTTTGCCTCCTGTGTGTTTCCTTCACTCCCACTGCCTTACGAGTGCATGTAAAGGGTGTTATTTTGTCAATGGGCGTGGTTTTACTGGGTGTACGATATTTTTTGTAAAATACGATAATTTTACGTCATTAGTACGATAATCCAGCACCTCCCACCTGGCAACGCTGGTTCCAGGTGTCACGCAGGCTTTATGTGGCACTCCCAACCTTATCAACTTGATAAAGACTATTCAGTATTTCCTCAAAGAACTTTGAGAACTAGCTGCCTTCAAGGCTTGAAAAAGCCTTTTGGTCATTTTTTTTTTTTCATTTATTTATTTTTTTTTACATTGAGTGTGTTCGTGTCTGCTGAAGTTGGTTAAATTAGGTGATGCAGAGTGAAGCTTGGTAGCTGAAGGGACGTTACATAATGCCCTGCTTATGTTAATACATTTGATTGTGTTAATTAATCGATTTCCAATAAAGATTATTAAGAAATAAATGTTTCTGATTCATAAAGTTTAACACCAAAACACTTTCATTTATTATCATATTTTCTGCTCCTTAAAGCATGTGATAATGCTTAAAAATATGTTCATACGCTTTTGTTTACAATATTCCTTTTTTTCTGAAAATTACTTTTACTTTTTTTACTTGACGTAGTTTTAAAATAGGTTACTTTTTACTTTTACTTAAGTAGAAAACTTGAGTTGATACTTCTACTTTTACTAAAGTAGTTTTTTAACTCGGTATTTATACTTCTACTTGAGTAGAAAATGTTGGTACTTTTGACACCTCTGGTTAAAAGTGAGACCCTAAAGTTGAATATGTTTAGCCCAAAAAGGACAAACTTTGATTTAAAATTTTAAAAAAAGCAAGGCTAAGAAGTACTCAATAGCACCTCGTATCTAACCAACTCAGAGGCTGATGTCGTCAGCCTCTAAAATATTTAGAGTGAAAGTCCGTAAACAGCATTTGAGCATGGATAGGTCCAAAGCTCATCAGCCATTGGACCATTATAAAACCTCATCTTGTTTGTCATCCAGCCAGAGTGTTGATTTTGGGGCTATTTGCTGTGTTTCAGGACCGTTGCTGTTAAATGATGGAAAGGATGGGAATGTGTAAGAGTGCATGTATGAAGGAAAATGCCAGAAAAAGTTTTACTATTACTGTTAACCTGGGGGTTTTTTTGTTTGTTTTTTTACAACAAACCATTGAACACAACTATGTCCAACGTACCAACCTACTGCTGATGTTGCTCGAAATGACAGAAATAAAATGAAAGAACTTGAAAGGACAAAATACAGGCAATAAATGTCCAAAAAGAGTACCTTTCCTTTTCCTGTCTTGCTAAAGCCAATAAGGCCCTTTCACTTGGAGCAGTGTGAGCACTCACAGGCGTTCTCAATCATGAAAGTGACTTCTGGTTATTTTTTTTCTAGTGTGAAAGCATACCGTCCCCAGAAGTGGACCAAGAGAGGAAGAAAGTATTGCAACGGTACAACTTGTATAATTCTCTCAATTTTTAGTTTGCTAATCCGTGAGAAAACCAGATTGAGTAGATTGAATGTTGCTGCATTATGCACTTGCGATAAACAAGCTTTTCCATAGCCTGGTAAATTATTGCTGGTTTGATTCCCGATGAGCTCATGCCTATGTGTCCCTGGAGAAGACACCTAACTGCCAGTTACTCCCACCATTGGCGCCGTCATGGCTGCCTGCTGTCGAGTAAAGCAGTAAAAGTAATTTCCCCATGAGGGATTGATAAAGTAAAATTATTAATTAACTGAACTTTACCTTCTTTTTTTTCAAAACGAAAAAATAAATGGTTGCAATTAAACTATGTGATGCTGCTTCTTTTCATTTGAAAGTTTTTACAATAAATAAATAAAAGGGCATATTAAAGAAACAAAATACTAAACATCAATCCTTTTGATTTTATAAAAACAGCAATGACCCCAGTACTGGCCCTTGGGGCACTCCATATCATCTTCGACAATTCCAAGCCTCTGTATGTTATTGATCATAAAACTGCACAGCATGTCATGTCTACTGTACCTACTGGGGTTGGGCGAGGAAATATATCTCATTTTGTGTTTAAATCATCAAAAGACAAATCAATAATGTTACTGTGTTAAAGGTCATTTATCGGAAAAGCAAAAGCAGTAGTTGTGTGATCGTAAAATATCATACAGAAGTCATCTCAACACTCTGAGGGGATTCCTTCAGTCTGAATCATCCTGGACTCTGTGGAATAGATCACAGCCTTCTTTCCATTTGTTGTCAGGCGCTTACCAGGAAAGCAGCACAACTTGAGACATTTTGAAAGGATTACTTTACATGCAGCAGATTTGTACATTGACCCATAATGCACAAGCAAAGCAGGATTAACCAGCAATCCAAAGCCATCAAAGAACTTTGGTTTAATCTCACATGCACACAGCTGAAGATATTCAGATGTTATAAAAACTGTTTGAATTGAAGGGTTTGTATTCATCACTTTTATCTTAATTCAAAAGAAAAAGAAAAATGAGCTCATTGGTACGTTTAGGAAATTTACGGTTTTCAAAACAACGGAAAATCTGCTCTGGCTTTACCTTTGAAAATCAGTTTCGTAATGTTTTTTTTCCACAAAGTTATGTTGTAGTCTTCTTTTTGAAACATTTTAATCTTTTACAAGATATTCATTAACAATTAACAAAAAGCAGAAATTTCAATATCTTGTTACTAATGTCCACACAGTGTTCATTGAGTAGAAAATGTGAAAATAAAGAAATACAATTCCTGTTCAGGCTAATGTATGACTGCTCAGCAAGAAAGCCGCCTGTCTTATTGGGATTTTCACATGTGATACAGCAGTAGTCACGACTACAGACAGGAATCTGGTGCAGTGGTGCAAAAATAACCTCAGCATCTACGAGAAAAAGACCAAGGAGGTTGTGGTTAACTTAAGAGGACACCAGTGCTTCTTTCTACCCTCCTTTGTGTATTGATTGGAAAGATATGGTCTCGACGTACAGATACCTGGGTGGATGACTTACATGGAGCTCCAAATATTCCTTTCAGTTTCTGTTAGTGCTTTGCTGCTATTTATTTTGAGAGAGAATGACAATCTATCACAATTATGCTGAGAAATTTGAAATGTGTACGGTTCGATTTTGCATCTCCTTTGTGTTATTTTTAAAATCTATTTTGGATTTTCAGTGGTTGTTTCTCCAGTTCATAAAAAAATGCGTAGTGCATTGACTTTACGAGGAAATGATAGAAGGACTGTACATATTTAGTACCTTTTAGAACCTGTAGCATTCCTCAAAGCTCAAATTCACACATGCATTCACACTTGATGGCATAAATAATTCCATTACTAATTCCTTTTTATTAAGGAGTTCTTAGAAACTTTTAACTTGAACTTTTTGTTCTCCTAAACCAGCAGTCGGCAACCCGCGGCTCCGGAGCCTCATGCGGCTCTTTCATCCTTATAATGCGGCTCTGATTGGCTTGGGAAAATAAATTACTAAAAAATTTTTTTTTGTATTTAATTGAAGTGTGTTTTATTTGTGTTAGTTTTTATATTATTTTAGTTCTAAATTTGAAGATTATTGTGATCTTGAAATATTAAAATACTGGCTAACAATAAACGGTCAAATGTCGCAAGACATTTTAACAATACACACAGAGCCTTTGCTGAAAATATCCAGAGGGAGAACAGAGGAAAAAAGCTGTTTCGGAACTAATGCAGAAGGCTGACTGGACGAAAAATCAATTCAAGAAGTGGGTGAAGTCTGCAAATTCAACTACATATGCAAGCTTTGTGGCCGCTCAGGAAATAGGCAGGCATGGGAAACCGTTCACAGATGGAGAATATATGAAAGAATCATTCCTTAAGATTTCAGAACACTTATTTGCGGACTTTAAAAACAAAGACGAAATTGTGCAGAAAATCAGAGAGATGCCTCTCTCTGCGAAGACTGTCAAAGACAGAACCAATTCAGCTTTTTAATTTATTTGAAAGAGACATTCATTGTTATTATTTTTCAAGAATTCAAAATGTTCAAAATGTGTTCATTAAATGAACAAAATGTAATTTTCTCTGAAGCACGTGGATTTCATAAGAAACATGCTGCGGTAAAGTAGTAGAAGTTTTTATTTTCATTTTAGATGTGCGGCTCCCAGTGTTTTCTTTTCCGTGGAAACCGGGTTCAAATGGCTCTTTCGGTGTCAAAGGTTGCCGACCGCTGTCCTAAACTATATCATTTTCATCTCTGAGAGGGAAAATAGAAGGAAAGGGGATTTCTGATGTGGAGCCTCTGATAATATTTCCTTTCTGTATGTTTTTCTGATGCTCTCTATGGTTTAACCACAGGAGACAAGCTAAGGGTGAGAGAATTGTGGTTAAGGGCTTCTGTTGGCAGTGTTTCCCATCCTTCCATCTCCACTGTATCTTTTTCTCTCCCTGCAGAGTAAGGAGTCTGCTCTGACTAATTGGATTTTTGGGAGGAAGCGAGTAGAGGCACAGAGAGAGGTGAAGGAGAGTGAGATGGACAGAGACAGGAAGACAAAGTATATGGGAGAAAGACACAGTAAATGTGAGGATGTGGGAGAGGATAGTGAAAGAATGACTCATGCTTCTTTGTTTGTCGTCTCTAATTTGGAAAAAGAAATGAGTTGAAAACTTGAAGGGCAAAAGTTATTAATAATCTCTTCATTTTATGTAAACAAAGAATCTGACTCTTTGACTCATATATTTAATTACTGTTAAACTAAGGTTGGAGAACAATTTGTAAAAATGATTCCTACATGTTTTTTAATTAAATGTCACAGGTAATTAGAAAGGTTAGCTCAGTTAAGTAATGCTAGCCTTGAACACTTGCTAGCTCAGTTCTTCGTTTTGTTCATAGTTCATAGTTCACTATGATAAAAGGTGGATAAGCTTTTAGCTTTCATTGATAGCTTAGTTGTGGGAAAGAAAAAAAGTTATAAAACACAATTCTTCATTTATATCAGGTTTTTCCAACGGGAGTACAGGTGATCCTGTTTTATAAACTAAACCTTGGATGCTATGTTAGCCACAGCTAATCCCTCTCATCTGCAGAGTTTGTGAGGTCTGCAGTCTGCCTCATTGTAGTTGGCCTTGCCTGCTAACAAGTTGTCTGCTTTCCTTTCAATGATTTCCCAACCATTTTTAGAGCAATTCATCACAACTTTAGTCAAACTTCAGCATGAATTTGTTGTTCAACTGTGCAAAAAACTATATTCTTGAAGAAGGATTCACTGCAGAACAGTTCAAAGAGGCAACATAACAAGCAGAGAATATCATGGAGGGCTGGACCAAAAGACGGAACCCAATTCTGCACAATATTAACTTTAAAGCAGTAAATAGCACTGTTTCGGCAAGCAATTGGGTTGTTTTGCACACGTAATAGCTCTTTGAGGCACATCAGAGCTCTTGTCAAGAGCCAGTGAGAAAAAGTTCAAATTTCTCATTTTGCATTGAAGTAGCAGCTCCAGATTTTCAGACATAACTTCAATCCCCCTCATCATAACTTGGACTTTCTTAAATGCTATTTTTTCAGGGTAGAATATTTCTGCAGAGTCCACCAAACACTCTGTCACAAAGTCTTTGTATGAGAATGTCTTGCTGTACGCAGCAGGCAGCCCCAACGGAGCCAATGGTGGGAGGTTTCTGCTCCAGTGACACCTTGGAGGCTCGATGGGAATCAAACTGACCCTCCCGGTCCAAGGACGGACATTCTACCACTGAGTCAAGACCTTCCCTTCCACTGTTTTTTCTGCATTTAAAACCAAATTTGTTAAATGTACCAGAAAACCAGTTGTGCTGTTTTCCTGATTTGATAATGTCCCCATGATAACCAATTTAACATATCAGATTTTTACATATTGAACCTTTTTATCAGGCAGTTTGGTCTGTATTGGTTCACTGGTCCTAGCATGGAGTCCCATATCACCAAAAACATCTTCTTCTGCAAGATAAGTTTTTTCCTGTATCTGTTAGAGAAGTTTCATGCTGCTATACTCAGGCAATGAATCCCATTCATTTGATCTTATTGGGGGTAGCTGTTTAGTTTTGTTGGAAAAATAAATAAAGCACACAACTTCTTTTCAACAGGTTTGTTCCTCTTTATCTTCAGAAAGTGGCTCATTCAGAAAGATAACATTTAGCAAATGGTACTCAGAGGAATGGCTTGAGAAAACTGATCAATATTTGGACTGAACAAGTCAAGATTAAAACATTTAATTATAGTAAACGGCAGACTAAATTGGAGCTTTGAATTTGAATGGATCTCCAGCACCTAAGAGCATTATCACTTAAAGAGTCAATGATTTCCCAAGGAACCATGCGTGTGTAGGGTAAATTGTTTTCAGACACTTCTTTTCCATTGAGGAGATTTACAATTCAGCTACAATGTGTAGTTTTATTCAGTCTGTATTCAGTCATTGCACTGGGACCCATAATTACACCATTATTTCTCCCATCACATTCTAAATAAAATACTTTGTTACAAAGAGGGCTTAATTCTGACCTGGAGAAAAAAAGAACGCCTCTTCATATGAGACTTTCCAGCAATCAGAAAAGCTTAAAATGATAATAATTTAAAGAATCAAAATGTGAGTAGAGGCCTCACGGCAAGAAGGTCAGCGTTTGAGTTCTAGGTGGGACGAGGCTTGCAACACTGGCCTTTCTGTGGGTAGTTTGCATGTTTATCCAGTGTATGTGTGGGTTTTCTCCAGGTACTCCGGTTTCCTTCCACCCTCCAAAAACAAGCATGATAAGTTGATTGACCTCTATTATATTGCCCCCAAGAATGAGTGTATGTGCGGATAGTTGTGTGTGTGGCCTTGCAAAAAAATGAGAATCTGTTTGGGCTTTACCCTACTTCTCGCCTGAAATCATCTGGGATAGGCTCCGATAACGTTAGGGATAAGCAATTCAGAAGTTGAAAAAATCTTCAAAAATACATGAAATCACAATGTTTTTCCATAACGATCAATAAATTTCAATAAATCCCGATAAAATTCGAGATAAATGCTCAAACGTGTGACTGAAAATGTGAGCGTTTGTCTCCACTAATATTCTAATTGAACATCAAATGTTGAAAAATAAAAAATGAAAGTGATGGCACAGATGTTTTCTATATAAAATGACCCCTCTGCTCCCATTTACAACAATTATAGACCAACTTACAATTTTCTCTCATAAATGTCCCATTATTCATCTCCTTGTTTCATTTTCTCTGATTGCAGCATGTCAAATTACCAAACACACACACGTGTAAAAAATGCCCACAGAAGCAACCTAATCCCTCACACACACACACACCGATGGGTGAATAATTATTCCACAGCTTCCACAACTACACAGTCTTTGCGTGGCCACTCTGTGTAATGAACTCATTGCATAAATTGCGTGATGATGTCAAAGAAATCAGCAGAGGATTTCAGTGATGAGCAGTCTGGAAGAAGCAGGAAATACGATCGGTCATACACAGCTGCTCTCTACTTATTGTCTGTTCACACATGCAGAGCACACTTTATACACATGCAGGATGAGAACTGGACTTAGTTGGGAGTTCGTTTGAGAATTTTTGTCAAAAATTGAACTGAGATCCTGCAGCAGAGTCTGATTGAGGTGTGTTTGTTATGCAGCAGTGAAAAGAATTGAAGAACTTTCAGAGCCTCAGAAGGAAAAAACTTTTTTCAGAAATGGTCTTTTATGATTTTCTGTCTTTCTTGCATGGGCTTTTTCCAATTTGAACCACAAGCCAAACAATTGAAATAAAGTTTATTTTAATGGAAGCTGAATTATAAATGCATTAGGAACCAAGGCATCAGTGTGCTGTTTCCATCTGAAAGACAATTTATTCCTTTTTTTTTTTTTTTATCCAGTATTTTGCTCCCCGCATGCGTCCCATTGCTCACATTTACACTTTAAAGAAAAATATAAAAGATTTTCTGTTCACTGTTGCTTGAGTCAATTTGAGGTAGCTCCCAGCTAACACACATATCCCTGCAACGTTGTGGGCAGGTGGTATTCTGGTTGTGTCAGATATGGAGTTGTTGCAACGTTGTGACAACGTTCATGTTAATGAAAGTCTACTGAATGTTGCCAGTTGGTTACAATGTTGTGTGGAGTCCACAAAGGGACGTTGTAAGGACGTTGTAAGGAACGTCGCGACAACATTGTCACAATGTAAAATTGTTAGCTGAGCTGTAGTGAAAAGTCAAGAGAACACTTGTTTCACACCATTATCCTGGCTAAGTTTGCGCAGTGAATTTCAGTGTGTTTTACTCAGTGGAGAAATGGTGTTGGTCCAGAGTTTTAGATACAAAATAAATCAATCTCACACTGCATTGAGGTGAAATTGTAATGTTGCAAACAAATTTTATATGCAAGATTTTAAAAAACATTTATTTGAAACATGTATTGCATCAAAAGCGTGCAGTAGACAAGACATGTGACACAAACCTATTGAAAATATATGTTCCAAAATCAACCAGAGTTTAGCTTTTAAAACCATAGTCATGTGGAAAAAGAATGCCTGAATTTAAATTTAATTGATCCATTTTCCAGACTGCTTTATGTAATGAAGCATTGTGAGAATTGACTCAATAATGACAAAAAATATATTCATTCCGTTTTGTTCCGTCGTCTTCCGGGGCCGGGTCACAGGGACCACAGCCTCAGACGGGAAGACCATACTTCACGCACCCCAGCTGCATTCTCCAGCTCACCTGGAAGGATCCCGAGTTGTTTCACGGCCAGTTGTGAGACATAGTCTCTCCAGCGGAGCCATTCCTCTTCCAGTTCGAGAGAAGCCAGATGGGGTGTATCGGGCATCTGGTCAGGATGCCACCCGAGCGCCTTGTTGGTGAGGTGTTTCGGGCACGTCCTACCGGGAAGAGACCAAGAGGCAGACCCCGGACCGCTGGAGAAAATATATAAATTAATGGAAAATTTCTCACTGTCAATTTTTTAACATGTAACTAACCTATCCTATGAAAGCATGTGTAGAGACAAGGAGACGGCAACTTGATAAAGGTCCAACTGACCGCTAATGGTGTTGAGATGGTGTTAGGAGAGTTTCTTTCTCCACTATGTGCTTTTTATCACCAACATGGTTACTGCGAAAAACCTGACTGGGAGCATCACTTTTTTAACACAATCAACCATCTCCTTATTAAATTTTCAGCTAAATAACCATGTTATAAATTTTGCATCACCATGAAAATAAGTTCTTGTATTTTTTGCAACTCCACTGTCTTTGGGATCAATTGAATATTTTTTTTACCTGAAGGAGTAACTTAGAGAATAATTTTATCAATCTGCTAACAGTTTTGAGAACATCAGAATTTAGACTGATAGAAACCCTTTTCTGCATTCCTTTCTGACTCCAATGTCTGACAGTAATAACTCAAAGTACTATTTTGTAAAAGTAAAACATTGCACTCTAATGTTCAATTTATTAGATGTAGAATCTCAATATTTTCAGCCTTGGGAGAATTTTTACCTTCCCTTTACAGAGAATGTTCTGTTCAGCACAAGCCTGCTCAGTATTCTATGTTAGTATCTACCAGGCAGACATATTTTACTGCAGTTTTGGATCTGAAATTACTTTACAAAGATTTTATTGCCTCTATAATCATGACGAGGGACGGTCTCAACGCATCTTGAGATGATATCAAAGTTAAAAAGCTGTTCAGCTTGGTTTAATGACATATCTCGCACCTGCTGGTTTAACTCATTCTTTCCAGCTTTCTTTAGAACCACTCACACGTCACCGTACCAAGTTTTCTACAATGAGGAGAGAGTTTCTATGGTAACTAAGCGCCAGAAACAGTTGATTGCCGAGGGTCTGCAGACGTCAGCTCCTCTTTCTTTGTTTGAACAGTTTGTCTTTTAAGCCAAGTCAAGGCAAGAGTATTTATGAGTGCTTTCAGCAAACAGGTGTGGAACAATCTGGCAGACAACAGAAGAGACGCAGCAAATCAAAGGAAAAGGGGAAGAGCAGGAAAGGTGAATAATAAATTGAATTAAAGGAAGGAAAATTTTATGAGCTCAACAGCAAACGTCATCGGTGGTGTCGAGACTAGCAACAGGTGATTCCTGACTTCTTGCTACGAAGGTCGATGACACAAACACAAAGTGATTATTTATAACAAACAAGAAACAGTCACCGCTTTGCTTTAAATATATAATATGCAAAAACTTCACCTAAGTTTGCTTAGCCTTTGATTTTGGAGACTATTCCCAATTTTTTTTCTTTGTTCATAGTTAGTTTAGGTGAAGACATCACAGCGTGATTTATCTATTGATTATAATCATTTACATTCTTCAGCCGGTAGCAAGGTGGCGCAGTGGTTAGCACAGTGGCCTCACAGCAAGAATGTTGGGGGTTTGAGTCCCAAATGGGATGAGGCTTGAAATACTGGCCTTTCTGTGTGGAGTTTGCATGTTCTCCCCGTGTATGTGTGGGTTTTCAGTTTCCTCCCAATCTCCAAAAACATGCATGTGAGGTTGATTGGCTGCCAGGAAATCACTTTCCTCCTTGTTCTCGCCCCTAGGAATGAGAGTATGTGTAGATCTGTGTGAGTGTGTGCCCCCAGAACAGAGTGGCGACCAGTTCGGGGTGTACTCCTCCCCTCACCTGGAATCATCCAGAATTAGGTTCGGCACTCCCAGTGATCACATTAAGAATTAACAGTTCAAAAGATGGACCAGCATTCTTAAGCCACAATTCAAATGCTGTTTGTCCATTACTGTTGCAACATCATTCTGGGGCACAAACCAACAAATAACACTTTTGTATTTGTCCCGTCAACTTCTTTCAGAGCTGCAAAACTCAACATTTCCATAAGCCCCAGCTAAACCATTGAAAGATTAAGTTGGGTACTCAAATATGGCCGCCGACTTGCGCAAGGAAATTCATTTATGATTTTGTTTTCTTTTCTAATTGACAGGACTTGGGATCCTTCCGGTTGAGCTGGAGGATGCAGCCAGGCTTAGAGAGGCCTGGGCTACATGTTTGAGGCTGTTGCCCCAGCGACCCGACCCCGGAACAAACGTAAGATGCTGGAACGGAACTTTGAACAACATACCGTCATCATTTTACAAGTCAAGGAGTACATATTCAAAACAAGTGTTTGTTGGCTGTTTAGTATGTTTCTGTCTTCGTCTCCTTGTTCTTGTTTTCTGAGCTTGAAAATGTATCTCTTCTTTGTACTGAGACAAAAGAAACTATGATTACTGATTTTCTGCTTGGCAGCATCTAATTGGAAACCCAACATTTAAAATGAGTCTGATGGTAGCATAATGTTTATCTCTTTCAGTCTGTTGCTCACACACAGAAAACAATATGATGACCTCTGCTGACTTCCTTAGTAATTTATTCTGGTCTTAATTCCTATCTGTGTCATTTTATTTTCTTTGCAACTGCACATGAAACATATTTTTATGCATCGGAATTAGCTGGTTTTGCTTTTGTTTGTCAGAAAACATATTAAGCCAAAACAAAACTAAGCGTCGGAGGCAAAAAAAAAAAAATATTCAATAATATAACTTTTTTCTAAGGGGGACACAGTTTGTACGTTAATCATCTTACTTTTCTTTTATTTCTGAGCATTTTTATGGATTTAAAAGGGCTGACATTGCAAATGTACACAGCTTCAACTGTTGGTTTATATGTGTGTCTCTTTGATCCACCGTCATGGCCAATCCACTGCCATTGTTCAGTCTGGGCTGTTGGAAGCATTGTTCTGTTGTTCAAAAAAAAAAAAAAACAGGCTGAACTTGAAAAAAGTATTTTGATTGTGTAAGTTGCTTTTTATATGCAAATCCTTGGACGATCATTTCCTGTAAGAGGTTTTTTGTGATGTTTTACTGAATACATATTGTTCCTGAGTCTCATATTTCAGTTAACATTATCCATAAAACTGCAAAAAGCAACTAGAAAATTTTGCATTGATATGTGGAGGATTTATTTTTTCCGATGTTAGAAAAATGAAACATCAATGTTGAAAAGTGTTACATACAATCTCTATTAAGACGGAATGTTAGACTAAGAAGTTTGGATGAATGTATCGGTAGATTTAATCACTCAAACATATTCAACACAGAAACCAATATTAGAAAGTTGTTCAGGGGAATCAGGGATGGGTGTGTGAATGCAGTGTTTTGTGCAGTGTTTTGTGTCTGTATGTGAGAAATTTTTCTAAAGTCTATTTTGATTTGAATTTTTTAATATCTAGAGTTTTCCATTCTGTTGTCTTCTGCATGTCCGGGACAGTGGGTGTTTGCGGGTGTAACAACCTCAGACAGAAACCCAGGCTTTTCTCACCCTGACTGCATCCTCCAGCGCATCTGAAAGGATACCGAGTCGTTTCCCAGCCAGGTGTAAGATATAGTCTATTCAGCAAGTCCAGCTGAATAGACTGAAATGGCTGTGTTTCAGGCATTTCCCACTGGGCATTCCTGAAACACCTCACCAGTGAGGCATTTGGAACGCTTCCTGATCAGGTACCCAACCACCCCATCTGGCTTCTCTCGAACCACAGGAGCAACGGTTACGATAGGTAACGATAGGTGAGGTTACGAACATAGATCAATTGGTAAAACGAGAGCTTTGCTTTTCGGCTCAGCTATTTCTTCACCACAAAAGACCGATGCGGAGTCCTGATTAGTGCAAATGCTGTACCAATCCGTCTGTTGATCTCCCACTCCATTCATCTCCCTCTTGTTGGATTTTAATTCCTATGTGAGTTCCTATTTGCTTTCTTAAGAACTTTGTGCAAGTTTATGTTTGAAAAGTGCTTTACAAACTAAGTTTGATTTGATTTACCCTCTCAGTGAGGGTAGAACTGCTCGTGGCGATGGTGCCAGAAAATGGGATGACAAAGCAGGAGGCCTATCCACTCCAGCTGGTTGTTTTAAAATGGGATTTGAGCTCTACTATGCACAGACAGTCCAATTATTTACTCCTGTAAACAACAATACTCTTTTCTGCAGATCCGGGATGATCCAGCTGGATGCGTCCAAACACTGCGGGACATTGTACGGTGGGTGCCCATGTGTGTATCTGTTGGCATGCTATTGAGAGTGAACAGCATGCACCACAGTTTGTGTGCCATGGGGATACGGGCCTGCCAAAGCAAATAAAAAACAAAACAGAGTGTTGTTTTTTAGACTGTGGTGGATCAATTTGTCACACCGGCTTGAATCTGCTTTAATCACATTAAAGGGCAATAAAATAAATAGTGGTTTTAACTGGTTACTGCAAAAAAAGCCTCAGCTTTGTTATATTAGGTGTAGCTGTCCTATGATGTTGAAGAGTTGCGACAATCATGGAATTTCACAATAACCGAAAACACAAAAAAATGTTCTTATCAGTTTCATTTTGTTCATATTCACAAAATTTCTCAATCTTTGTGAACGGTTCTGTCACATTATTTGAATAATTTTTTAAACAGATATATCAGAGAACTTTGTCCATTGAGAATACTTTTTTAAAATTTTACTTATTTTAGTTCATGTCATGAGTTTATTTTAGACCGATCCACCCAAACAGACGACCTGAGTTCATACCATTGCTGTAGATTTAATTGTTTGTTAAATAAATTCATAAGTGAATTAAATGGGTTTCAATGATATATCAACATCCTATACATAACTTTGTAAAATGCAGTGACGGGCTATGTATTTCACGTTTTGACCTTAATTAGTGCTCCATTTCTATCAAACAACCCTTCAATAACTATTGTTTTTATTATAAGACCATCTTTTTAATACAGGAGGGAAGCTCCACGTTAAACGTTTAGTCAATAAACAGTCAAGCGGTGGAAAAGTATTTTATTTTATACACAGAGGTGGTTCATAAAAACCATCCATGATCATCTTAAAATCGTAAAAAGAAATTACAAGACTATTCCAGTCTCTTTCCCCTCTAGAGCTAAAAGACCAGCCTGCCTTAAAAAAGGATTTCAAAAGTAGATCAGATATCAAATCTATTTGTTTTCTTCCGTAAGTTTAAGTTTTACTGATTAAAAAATGTTTTTAAATGATTGAAATAAAAAAACTATTTATATGATTAAAAATATGACTGAAAAATATGCGTCTGTAAAGGTCTAAAGACCCTTACAGGCGCTTCACAGATGTCAGCCCATTTGGAAACACATGCTTCCTGAAAAGTAGTTAATCAAAAATTCTTTTTTTTATCGTACTATATTTATCTCGTATAGGGAAATTACTTTTTGCTGCTTTGCACCACAGCAGGCAGCCATTGTGGGAGTGCCTGGGAGTCAGGTGTCTTCTCCAGGGACACTTAGGCATGGGTCCAGTGGGAATCAAACCGGCTTCTACCAGCCCAAGGACGGACTTTCTACCACTACGCTAATGCCTCCGAATGTCTCTAATGTTTGCAAGACAATGCAGCCGTATGAAAAGCACTACAAAAAAACAACTTTAACATTTGGAGATATTTTATGGATATTAATGGTCAAAATGCAAATTTCACCAGTTCGTGATTCAGTTATTTTTAAGTCAACAGAAAAAGCTATGAAACTAGCATCTGCCACTAGTTAGAACAACAAAGGATGCTGTGAGTGTTTCAGAATTGATTAGTTGCTTTTTCGTGCTCCTTTTTTGCTAAAGCTCCTAATTTTAAAAAAGACAGCTTCAGGAGTCTCACACCAGAGGAAATTTAGTGACTTTCTAAATGACTAAATAGTTGTAGTGAATACTAAATAAGCTGCAGTAAAATTGTAAAAGTAGGAATCTAAACTTTAGTGTTAGTTTGTTTTCACCCTGCTGTTAGTAAAAGTTGTTTTCCACAGTCAGCCTTTTCCTCCCTGCTGAGAGGTAACCTTTTTACACAACTTTGTTGAATCTCACAGGAATTGACATTTATTTTGTGAATATAATATTACAGGCTATTTGAATTCAGGGAACTTTGCTAATTGTAAGTTTTTGACCAACTTTAGGAAACTTTTATACGTAAATTACCCCAAATTTTTCTGTTTGCAAGTTAATACTGACAGCGTCATGATGGTGGTAGAGTAGGTGAAGTAAGACCAAGTTTATTGAAGGAGTGCAGGACCAGAAGGTAAGGAGCTCAGCAGGATAAAGAACCAGAAGGTAGGAGCTTGGCAGGATGAAGAACCAGAAGGTAGGAGCTTGGCAGGATAAGGGACCAGAAAGTAGGAGCTCAGCAGGATGAGGGACCAGAAGGTTGATGCTTGGCAGGATGAGGGATCAGAAGGTAAAAGCTCGGCACTAGAGCTTTTAGATGAGGAACTAGAAGGTTCCTCAGTGGGATGAGTGACCAAAAGGTTAGTGCTCGGAAGGATGAGAGTTCAGAAGGTAGGTGCTCGGCAGGATGAGGGACCAGTAGGTAAAAGCTCGGCAGGATGAGGGATCAGAAGGTAGAAGCTTTGCAGGATGACGGTTCAGAAGGTAGAAGCTCATCAGGATCAGGGACCAAAAGGTTGGTGCTCAGCAGGATGAGGGACCAGTAGGTAAAAGCTCGGCAGGATGAGGGATCAGAAGGTAGAAGCTTGGCAGGATGAGGGATCAGAAGGTAGAAGCTTTGCAGGATGAGGGTTCAGAAGGTAGAAGCTCGTCAGGATGAGGAACCAGAAGGTAAAAGCTTGGCAGGATGAGGGACCAGAAGGTAAAAGCTCGGCAGGATGAGGGACCAGAAGGTAGAAGCTCAGCAGGATGAGAGACCAAAAGGTAGGATGAAGGACCAGAAGAACCCAGCAGGATGACAGAATAGCAGGAGCCGGGTGAGGGACCAGACATGGAAGGAAAACATCATGGCTGCATCATGGCTGCATGATAGCGATGAGCAGGTTGCAGTTACCCAACAAGGAAGTAAGGGACACCAGGATCTAAATAATCCAGAAGAAGACAAGACAAACCTGGATATTGGGACCAGGTGTGCAAAACAAGGGCAGAGAGTAGAATTAGAAGGGAGGAAGTGGTCCAAATGAGAGGAAGATCATGACAAACGCAACCATATAAAATATGAAATTGGTTATCTATTGTAAGCGTAAATTAAAAAAAAAAAAAAAATAGTTGTTGCATTATCAACATCACACGGATCTTCTTTCCTCTTTTCATCACATGAAAGATGAAAGATTGTTGAATAATGTATGAGGTTTCATATTTGCCAACTTGTAAAGGACGATTCCTCCTGAGCCCCTGAGATTCTGCTTTATCAGCTCAGATTTTATTCATTTATGAGCACTAACATAGAAGTTTTGTACATGTGTCCATTCTTACAAGTCAGGAGAAATGTTTTATTCAGAGCAATTACAACAGTTTAGTTGGTCTTGGATATCTATTTTCTCTAAAAGTGTGAGGACAATAAAAGATTGACAAAGAGTGCTGGAAAAAGTAAAAACCCTGAACCTTTGTGGCATAGCAGGGAAGAAATAGAGCACTTCAAAGAATCAACCACAGTTGAAGGTTGAGGTTTGCAAAGGGTTATCTGTCCTATAATCTGTTTTTCTTTGACCAAGAAGAGGGGAATTGGCTGAGGCAGATTATAAAGAAAAAGAGTGAAAGTTTCGACCTTTATTGCAGAGAGCAACGCGGAAAAAGACTGATACACAAACCTTCAGTTTCAGAAAGTCAAGTGTTAAGGATATAGAAGAGGTTATGTGAGAGGATTTGAGACTTGTTCTTTGAAATTGAAATGGAGAAAGTAAAAACAAAGGCGCTTGCAATCTCGTCTAACATGAGAGAAAACGGACAATTCATTTGATGCAACCTGCTGAGTGAACCCAACAAGAGCCAGTTGAGAGGTAAAAGAGCAAACTACCTTGGCTATGTGAAAAGTAGGTGGCTAGGCTTTATAACTTATGCATCAAATGGTTGTAAAATTGCTTGAGGTTGAACATGGTTTTAAATTAATTTGCATACACAATGTATACAGAAGCTATTCTTCTGCCAATAAGACTTTCAAATGGGACAACACAAACCTGGATGTTAATCCTCAGATAGATTAATTTAGAGTCCTCTTTTCCATGTTCGTCCCTGCACGTGATGTATGGTGACTGCGTCTGGCTTTGTGTGCCAGTAGCGACTCAGGGTGGAGAGGAATCTCATTGTTCTGTGGTTTAAATCCTCCAAAGTTATGTATCTTTGAACAGTTCTACTTTGTGCTCCAGTACTTTCTCCGTACAAAGATGAGCCCCTGATCAGATAGGAACTTTTGGATGGATCAAAACTAATCTGAGCACAGATGTGACGAAGAGGAAAGATCAGGAGGAAACAGTTTCACAATGCTTCTTTAAAATGTGTGAATAGCAACATAAAAACAGTGACTGTTCTGACACATTTGTGAAATAATCACAACTTGCATCTAAACAAGCTGCTTGGAATTGACTTTTTTTAAGATTAAATTTGTCAGTTGGTTGATATTTTTTTAAAGTCTATCTATTTGCTTTTGTGATACACTGTGACGTTTTAATAATAAGACACCATTAATTTGAAAAACTGTCCTGTGTTTTCAGGTATTTTTTCACAGTTTATTTTCTTAAAAATTCAGAACATACTCAGGAACAAGAAATCTAACATGTATTTTTGTCAAAATGTCACAATCAAAATGTCATTTTGAAAATGTTATTTTTTTTTTATATTTGAATGGATTTCAGTTTATAAGAATTAATTGATAAAGAAGCAAGATTTAATTCTTCTTTTTTCGGCATTTCCCTTCAGGGGTCGCCACAGCAAGTCAGTTTCTTCCATCTAACCCTATCTGCTGCATCTTCTTTGGTCACACCAACTATCTTCATGTCATCCTTCACTGTATCCATGAACCTCATCTTTGATCTTCCAATTGGCCTCTTTCCTGGTGGTTCCAAACCGAGCATCCTTCTGGTGATGTACTCTCTCTCTCTCTCCTCTGCACATGTCAAAACCATCTCAGTCTGGCCTTTCTGACTTTATCTCCAAAACCTCTAACATGTGCTGTAACTCTGATATATTCATTTCTTATCCTGTCCATCCTGGTCACACCCAGAGAGATCCCCAGCATCTTCATCTCTGTTACCTCCATCTTTGTTTCCTGTCTTTAAAGAAGCAAAATTTAATATGTTTTAAATTAATTCCTTCTACCAAGCACTTTGGTGTTTTCGGCTGTGAAAAGTGTTGTGAAGATAAAACAAGCAAAATTATGTTAATATCAAATATTTCATTTTGTGTACTGTTACAAGCAAGATTTTGAAAAATAATTTTGAGAAGCACACACATAAATAAGATGTTTGGTTTTGGATGTGTGTCTGAGAATAATCATGTGTTTTATTCACATCAGACCAACATGACTCTAACTGTGTAAGGACTCCTCCTGCAATGGAACCGAACAGTGACAAACGGACATTCTCTCCCGCTGTGATGATGCTAGTTTACAGTTCAGAACAGGACAATAAAATAAAGTAATAAAGATTTTTACGAGCTCCACAAAGGCAGTCACGCCCTGTACCCTCTCTCACACACACACACACACACACACACACACACACACACACACACACACTGAAGTCATCACATCCTGATCCAATAAGATAGGAGTTAATGAAGCAACAAGGTTTACTGCTCGAGCTTACATGCATATAAGTTTAAGGACATTTGTGCACAAACACACACACACAGCTGGTGGCGTAATGTGCCAGATGCCACCAGTCTAACACTCCGCATGCTGAGCAGGAAGGAAACCAACTTTCTCTCAGCAGCATCACTGTAATTGATGGCGCCTATCTTGCCCAGAACTATTGGTGAACGCAGGATGTTTCTGATGAACCAGCAGCCTGCACATGGATTTTACTCTGCACAAAACATGACAAATCAATGGTCCGGATCACAAGGA
Organism: Neostethus bicornis; assembly: GCA_902685375.1. NCBI lineage: Eukaryota > Metazoa > Chordata > Actinopteri > Atheriniformes > Phallostethidae > Neostethus > Neostethus bicornis. The sequence continues at coordinate 1,550,839 of CACRXE010000076.1, read as the reverse complement.
GATGATCAAACATGAATGCTGTCAGCGTTTTCGGGATGCTTTCATAAAAAAAAAAAAAAATGGGTTCAACTTTGACATTTTCCTTCATTTTCAAAGTTTGTTCTAAATATCAAATGGAATCAGATCAAGTTAAAAGAAGCTAATTATTCCTGTTAATTAATAACTATGAACTTGTCATTTATCCTCAAACTGCTGCTTTTGAGATAAAAACACAAAATCTCCCTGCAGGTGGGATAAAAAGATATTCTGTGTCAAACCTGGATGAAAGTGTAACAGAAATTTTTGATCCGGAAAATTCAATTGCTTTCGTTTTTCTCAGTTCTTTTAGTCGCAGACATCTGGAAACACTTGAAAATCATTGTGACTCATCATGATTTTCTTCATATGTTCAGAAGCAAAACAAATCAAAGAAGCCTTTAGAGACAAATTGAGTTAACCTTTCTTTATTTTATGGCTATAAACTCACTTTCCCAGCTCGGGGGAAGATATCAGTACATGAGTCTACACAACCTCATTTGTAATAGAATTTGTTTTGCACAACTTAACTGCGACCAGTAGCAGTCAAATGCTGACCTTATTTCTGCTCAATTGCATATATTAAATTCATTTCCACTAATCTCTCTCCCCAGTCAAGAATATCAATGAGGCATATTACTTTCTCTAACATTCTGCTGCATTTCACACATACTACGTAAAGCCCCAATGACTTCAAGTGGCCAATTTTTGAGACGTTTTCGGTACAACTGAAAACATAATTCTTTCGGAAAGCCTTTGGTTGATAACATTTCTTTCTTGTTTGATCTTATTTTATTTCTCGTTTTTAATTCTTCTTATTTTGTGCTTTTAATCTGCAACGTGGTCTCACAGCTAGAAGGTCGGAGATTTGAGTCCTGAAGTAGCCAGACTTGAATCACTGGCCTTTCCGTGTGGAGTTTGCATTTTCTCCCAGTGTCCCCTTACGGTTTCCTCCCACCCTCCAAAAACATGCATGTTAGGTTGATTGGCCACTACAATGTTGCTCCAAGAAATGAGTGTGTGTGGCACTGCGACAGACTGGCTTGTTCTGTGTGTACCCTGCCTTTCACCTGAAATCAGCCGGTATAGACTCCGGCATTCCCCGCCATCCCATTAGCGATAGCAGTTCAGATGACAGCAAACTTTCTACACTTTTAGAGCACTTTGGGATCTTTATTTGTGAAAAGTGCAGTGTAAATACAAATGACCCACTTCAAAATATTACAGTCAGTCAGTCATCTTCTTATCCGTCTATCCCTTTCGGCGTTGCGAGGGGTGCCGGAGCCCATCCCGGCCAATTTAAGGCGAAGGGCAGAGTACACCCCAAACAGGTCGCCAGTGTCGCGGGGCGACACACATACAACCATCCACACACACACACACACTCATTCCTAGGGGATATTTGGCACCGGCCAATCAACCTAGCATGCATGTCATTAGAGGGTGGGAGGAAACCGGGGGAAACCCACGCAAACATGGGGAGAATATGCAAACTCCACACATAAAGGATAGTGTTCCAAGACTCGTCCCCACCCAGGACTCAAACCCACAACCTTCATTTGGTGAGGCCACCGTGCTACCCACTGCGCCACCGTGCTGCCCAAAATATTACATTTGAAGCAATTAAATACTATGAAATTACAAGGAGAAAGTCAGCAAGAAGTTATTGGATGGTGTAGTCAGCAGTAAGCTGGAGCACAGTTCTTAAAAATGAGGTCGGTTGTCTATGTTTGTCACCCAATTAGTGGCTGGAAAGACATGGGCTACAAAGACACATTTACCAACCAGAAATGATCGACATTTTATCCCAAAATAGACTGTCTTGTTTATATAGTTTCTGTATTTGTCTAAATTGGTTCACAACAAAGCAAAACGGAGTTCAAATTGGGCAACTATGTTGCATTTGAATGTAGATAAAACTTGTTTTTTCTTTATTGGTCTGGTATGAAAGTTGTGTCTGCGATATCACCACATTTGGACTACAGCTCTTGGTCTTCTGTGGTAACTTTCAGATGATCAAACTATCTCTTTAGAGATGTTGCTAACAAAACTGTCCAGGCCAGAACACTGCTGTCATCACAAAACAGCTCTGACTGCTGGATGAAATCACCCACCATGTTTCTCTGGTTTAGATCCTAGAAGGGCTTGTCTAGATTCTCTACAATTACTCCGTTCGCTTTTTGTGTGTGTGTGCTGTCACATAAGAAGAGGAAATGATAGCATTTGAACATTTTTCTTACATCAGCTTGTTGACATGTTCATGGACATCAACATCAGATTGCTTCTTCCGAGCAAACATTAGTTTATAATATATATTTATAATGCAGCAGAAATTTCTCCGTTGAGGGATGAATTAAGTATGTAAAAATTAACTTAAAAAAATACATTTCTGACCAATATTGGTGTTCTGTTGTGATCTGCAGCCCCATAAACAACAAAAGTGAACAACCGGTTGCAGAACCCAAAGCAAATACACATTAAGCGGATAAAAAACACTTACTTGTGTGTTTTAAAATTGAAGATTTTTTGTCGAAAAATGCGGAGCATGTGCGAAGAAACACTCATTCCAATAGAAGTTAGCTTCATGCCAGGTTGCAGATCTCGATGTTTAGATGCTCTGACTAAACAGCCGGAGGTGGACAGCCGGTCGCAGAACCTAAAAATAATACACATTAACGACTAAGAAACACTTGCACATTTTAAATTATAGATTTTTAGTTAAAAATTCAGAGCAGGTAAGAAAAAATGCAAATTCCAATAGAATTATTGGCATTACACTACGTCACAGATCTTGATGTTTAGATCATCTGGAAGGTAAGGGGAGGGAGATGACGCATTCTGAGCATGCACAGAGGCGCAAAGTCACAGATTCAATGGTCGCAGATCTCGACAGGACACCAGCCAATTACATTTTACTGTACAAGAAAAACTATTTGAAAGAGGGATATGTAATGATTTTTTTTATTTCTACTGGTATATTCACAGACAACAAGACAACAATCTGTACATTTAGGTCAGCTTGTGTGTGTTTTTGTAAGTTAAAAGTTTGTTTTAGATCCTTGTGGGTTTCATTGTGTAATATGTGTTGTGATAATCTCATGCATTTAAAATGACTGATCTTATTTTCTTGGCTGTGTCTGTGTTTTTCTCCTTTGGTTTACCCAGTTTTTTTCTGCTCTTCTTTTACTACATTCATTTTTTCTCTTCTGTTTACTTGAATATTCTCTCTCTGATTTATGCTGACATTTTGGATGCTCATACTTTTATCCAGCAGCACACCAAGAGAGACGTCCTCCTGCTGGTTAAGATCTTCTCCCAAGTCTCCCCCTGCAGTTTTAGGAACTGTTAATAAAATTGGTTAACATCTGAAGTAACTCTGATTACTTTTTCTGCAAATTATGAAAAAATATTCTTAGTGTTATTCTTTGTGACCTGCCTGGATGGGTTCTGGCACTTTGTAGTGGAAGAAGGTTAAATAAATTGGTAGGGGCAAAAGGAAAGGTGTGAATTGGCATGAAGCGGTGCGCAGGTGGATAGATGAGGACCCAATTGCAGGACAGAAAACATGGTTTATTTGAGAAGGGCAGTCCAGTAATGCTGTCGAAGGAAGACATAAAGGTTTAGTGGCATGGCGAGAGGTTATATTTCAGTACGTGTTTCTTGGTCAGACAACCAGGGAAACCTGGCTGAAGGGGATGGTATGACCCAATGAGAATGTCTGGGGTGACTGCCCTTAAAAAGGCAGCAGGGTCCACAGGTGGATGGCATCAGAATAATCACCCTCAGATGTCTCAATCAGGGTGATGAGGGAAGGTCCAGGGCTCCCTCTGGGGGCAAGGGAGGGGATCATGACATGAATATTTTTTTCCTTGAAGACCACAATACAGCAGGTATTCACTGGAGTTCTGCTTCCACATGCTTGACTCAAATAAGTTGATCCGTCAACCAATGAAGATTAACACAGTGAGTCCTTAATTTTAATGAGAACGAACTTTCGTTTCTCCATCTTTAACAATGTAATCTTCTCTGGTTCTTTATGATTTTGGAACAGATGTGTAATTTGATTTCAACATAGATGCTATTAATTTTTGTTCGTTTAAAAAAAAAAAAACTAATGCAGACTGAGGATGAGGGTGGAGAAAGTGTATGGAGATTCAGACGAGGAGATGGAGATGCTGCAGGAGCCAGAGAGGAAAACAACCTCAGACTGATGAGTCATCATTCAGTCTGTCTCCACCTCTGTGTTTACTCCTCTTTTCTTAACATCCTTCACTCCTCCCTTCAATAGCTTATCTCTCAAGGAACCGTTGCCAAGGTAACTAACATTAATTCATGTGGCCATCCATTTAACGAGCTGCATATTAGTATTTACCTCTCTATTCTCTTTTTACGTCAGCATCGAAACCTCAAGGATTAGGTGCACAAGTGTTTTTGTGTGCCTGTGTCTCTTTAAGTTTGAAATGTTCTCAATAAATTCTCAGAAGTAGGTATGTGCACGTGCACATTCCGTATTATAAGTCACACTGTTCCTCAGTAGTGTGCACACGCGTGCTCTCTCCGTTTCATTCGCACACACCTGACTTCATTATCTGCTCTCCGCTATCAGGATGTCAGCACCATGGTAACGAGAGGAGAGAGAGAGTAGACTGCTGGGATTCGCAGCCACTTCACACCAACGCAGCATCATTAATGTCATTTAACCCACCCCTCAGTGACACTTTCCATCTACCCATCTGCTTCCTCCTCCTCCTCTCGTGTTCTGCTGTTCCCTCACTCCCTGAGTCAGGGTTTTACTAACATCAGCTTCTGACTCAGAGAAAGAGAGGGAACATCCAAATACTTGTTTTAGTTGAGGGGTCACATTTAGACTAAAGAGGACCAGAACAGTGAAAGGATATGTCAGTACTCCAGAAGCCATGTTTGATTTATGTATAGCGATTAAAATTAAGGTTTGACAAAAAAGATTTTTAATTAAACTCATTTGCTGCACACTGGTGCCCACATTTTAACGAATGTAAAAAATTACCAGAGGTGTCAAAAGTACCAACATTTTCTACTCAAGTAGAAGTATAAATACCGAGTTAAAAAACTACTTTAGTAAAAGTAGAAGTATCAACTCAAGTTTTCTACTTAAGTAAAAGTAAAAAGTAACCTATTTTAAAACTACTTCAAGTAAAAAAAGTAAAAGTAATTTTCAGAAAAAAAGGAATATTGTTAACAAAAGCGTATGAACATATTTTTAACCATTATCACATGCTTTAAGGAGCAGAAAATATGATAATAAATGAAAGTGTTTTGATGTTAAACTTTATGAATCAGAAACATTTATTTCTTAATAATCTTTATTGGAAATCGATTAATTAACACAATCAAATGTATTAACATAAGCAGGGCATTATGTAACGTCCCTTCAGCTATCAAGCTTCACTCTGCATCACCTAATTTAACCAACTTCAGCAGACACAAACACACTCAATGTAAAAAAAAATAAATAAATGAAAAAAAAATTACCAAAAGGCTTTTTTTAAGCCTTGAAGGCAGCTAGTTTTCAAAGTTCTTTGAGGCAATACTGAATAGTCTTTATCAAGTTGATAAGGTTGGGAGTGCCACATACAGCCTGCGTGACACCTGGAACCAGCGTTGCCAGGTGGGAGGTGCTGGATTATCGTACTAATGACGTAAAATTATCGTATTTTACAAAAAATATCGTACACCCAGAAAAACCACGCCCATTGACAAAATAACACCCTTTACATGCACTCGTAAGGCAGTGGGAGTGAAGGAAACACACAGGAGGCAAAATCCTTGGATTCTTTTTCTAAAATTTTAAGAACTGCAAAAATGAAAAAATAACCAGGGAAACAAGATTTTAAAAAACCAGTAGGGGCGGGACCTAGGAGACGGTATATATAAATTTACATATATACTTATCTACATATATGTGTACATACATATAAGGTTTTTTTATGTTAACCCAAACATCTTCATGATACAAAATCTAAGCGATGTGTAGTTTTAATCTCCTCAGTCAGTCTTTATAAACTAATCAATAACATTTTGGATGCTTTTAAGCACAAATACTTAAAAGCACTACTATTTATGGATTAATCAGTTCAATCAGCTTTGTTTCTAAAGATAAAATAGTGCGTCACAGATCAAAGTTATTTTTATAAAAATACCATCTACAACATTTTCAGCAAAGACGTTTACAATAACCGCAGACTGAAAATAATAATAAAAAAAACATTTCTTTGCTGTTGTTTTTTTAAAAAATTGATAATTCAATCAAAGTTCAGTGTTGCAGCATCAGAAACACTTTGATTTCCGAGCCCGAGTCTCAAACACGGAAATTGACGTCCCTGCTCTTTGAAAGTTTGTGGGCGGGGCTACTCTCCCCAAAGTAATGATTGACTGGACCTTTCAGCCAATCATTCATCTGTTCCTTTGTTTGATGCATTCAGGGTTCGTAAAAAAAAAAAACTCCAACAAACAGTCGCGGCATTTTAACGGTGACAAAATGGCGAAAGTAGCGACTACTTTTTATAAAATGAACGAAGTAAAAGTACAGATAATTGCATAAAAAAGTAGTGAGTAAAAGTAAAAAGTAGACAAAAAAATAATTACTTCGTTAAAGTAAAGATAACGAGATTTTCTACTTGAGTAAGGTAACGAAGTAGTCTTACTTCGTTACTTGACACCTCTGAAAATTACACAGTTTACTTAGTATGTATTTACATTTTAAGTTACATGTTGACACTGTACACACTCTTTTCTTTTCAGATTTTACTTATAAACTGTTGCACTTTTTCTGTTTAAGCTCAGTTTTCTGCAGCATGCAGAGAAAACTATGCCTGTGAATATCCAAGGTAAAGTTGAATACCAAATACTAGTTACTGCAGCTTTGATTATTTTTTTTTTATAATTATTTTTAAATTCACAAAATGACATGAGCTGGTGAAGGTAGAGATGTAGGACCCAGATGCATAGCCAGTTTATTGCAGTTAATCAGGGTTTAGGAAAACGGAGTAGTCATGTGCAGTCTGGAAGACGACCCGGGCAGGCTTGTGCATCTTGGGCAAGCTTGGTAGGACCGGACAGAGGAGCCATCAAATGGAAACATGAGGCTGAGATACCAGACAATGTGGATGTACACCATCATCAGGGGGAAGGACAACCGCCCTGTAACCAGAGGGTTACCGGTTTCGATCTCCCGCCAGGAGTTCATGCCAAGGTGTACTTGAGCCAGACCCCAATTGCTCCTGATGGTGGTTTGCACCTTGCATGGCAGCATCCCCATCGGGTATAAATGTGTATGGGTGAATGTGAGCTACACTGTAAAGCGCTTTGAGTGCCAACACAGGTTAGAAAAGCACTATATAAGTAGAGTCCATTTACCATCATGGCTGCAGCAGGAGCACAGAACAGTAGATGATCTGACCCAGGAGTGATGAAAAACCAGGGGTTAAATAACAAAGGGGGAAGACGAGACACAGATGGAAGCATTTGGGACAAGGTGTGCTAAATTAGGGCAACAGGTAGGATAATTGTTCCAGATGGGAGGAGGATCATCATAACTCATTATGGAGACCATCCTAGGCTATTTTTTCATCTATGATATGGTTTGTATGTCTCCAGTAGGATGTACTTTTATATGTGGGGTTGGACGTGAATCCATAAATGAGAACGAATCAAACTTTTAATTACTTTTATTTGTTTAATTAGTAAGCGCAAATTGCTGAGAACCAGGATGGAGATGTGGGGTATAAATGGATAAACAGTGACACCTACTGGCCAAACTGCAGAACAACACAACATTGATATAAATTCTTATGGTATGATTTATTTTTTTTTAACACATTCATCCATTCATTTGCGTGTTTTTGCTTTTCTTTAAAATAAAAGCACCAAACATCAAGTTTGCATTAGAAGAACAATTAAAAATAATTTTCAGGTTTTAATTCACTTCAAAGTTACATCCCAGTTATTTAGATTTTACCTCAGTCATAAATGATCCCCTGGAATTAAATAGTTTTTTTCAGCTTTAGTTATATTCTTAAAATTGACATCAGTTTTCTCAAATGAGAAACTATTATTCCAAGTAATAATGTCTTTAAGAGCTGAAAAAACCTTAAGGTGATGATTTTGTCCCATTTAGTTTTTCACAGAGCTGCAGCTGCTCAAATGAGCTCCTTTGTGAGATAAAATTGCATTAAATTGAATGGATTCTGACTGTAATTAAGTTAAATTGCTTTTATTCAGTGATATATATTAAATTTTGGTATAACTTCCTGCAATAAACTTTAAAAAAAAAGAACTTAAAGGCAACCAAATGAGTTGTGAAACTTGTGCTTTTATAAATATATATATATAATTTGCTTTTTTTAGTGTATTGTAACCCTAGGTGTCCAACTTTTTTGTCCCGAGCTCTACTTTTTAAGTATTAAACCTCCTGAGATCTCCCAGTCCAGTGTAAACATCACAAACACACACAGATCATTTACAGCCTGCAGTAAAACTACCCTTACAACATTTTCTGTTGTTGCCCCACAACCATTGGACATCACGAACTCACCCTCTCTCAAACACACACCGACAAATTCCTTACTCTCTTTTTCTCTCTCAAACACACAGACACGTACACACAGACGTTTTCACAGCACTTTTGGGATGGAGAGGGGCTACTTGAGAAACGGGCACTGCTAGTTGAGAACAGGCTTAGCAACATGCTTTCACGTCACAGACTCAAAAATCTCCTATACCATCTGACTGACGCTTTCAAAAGAAAAAAAATTGCTAAATTTTTGCAACTCATGGGCCTAGAGCAGTGGTGCCGAACCTTTTTGTCCCAAGATTGTCCCATACCCACCTGGCAGTCAACTTGGAAACAGTCTGTGGGCTACAGTGACGTAATGTGAGTTTCCTGGCTGGGGAGGTACTGACTCCTCAAAATTTAGGTTTACAACTGTAAGAACTGAAAACTGCATCTTATTTCAGCATTCATCCAACAGCATCCAACTACTGATAATGCTTCATATCCAATCAGCATTCCTCTTTTAATTACACTCACAAACATGTACACGGGAACAGATTTGTCTCTTTTATAGTTTTAAGAAATTCACATAAACAAACTAAAGAGATTTCATTTTCCGTAAAAATTTGTTATTTTTCAAATTTTAAATTCTGGTGTTTTCATACATTTTACTAAAGTTTGCCTTTCAAAATGATCAGAAAAAGGGGGGGAAATCTTCAAGGCCAAGCATATGTTTATATAATTTTTCCCATTTTATTAAAAAAAAAAACAGAACCAAGTTGTCATTTTGAAAATTTGCACTTTTTTTTTTACCATATTAACGTGTTTAGTTCCAAACAATGAGCCTCTCAGAAGATTTATCCAGAATTCGTGAGAAACTTTTTTCTGTTTAAAATGCGCAAGTTACATGAATAAACTTGCATCATGTAATATTGTGTAACTTGTGCATTCTACGTAACTTGCGCATTTTGTGCAATTTTTGTAAATTACGCAATGTACGTAAACTACATAAGTTGAGTAAGTTACGTAAAATGCGCAAGTTACGTAAAGTGGCCGAGTTACGCAATTAACGTAAATTGAGTAAGTTACATGTAAGTTACATAAATGTAACTGGGTTCCGTAAATGGGTTCCGTGAACTGCTTAGAAAAGAGTTCACATTAAAATGCGTGTTGATGAGCCACTAATGCTACGCAGGGGCTCAATGTTGGGGATGTCTTTTAGACGAAAAATTTTGTGCGTTTTGGTCTTCTGATCTTGCTGTATAACGTGAGATTCCATGTGGAAAATACAATCCACTGGTTGAGGTAGTTGTTGGGACGGATGAAAAGCAATGTGCAACAAAAAAGAAGAGAAGTGACTGGTTGCTATGGTTATAGCCCTGTCTCTGTCTATAGAAAATGACCCAATTTCATACTAATAAACATAAATAAAAACACTTTACTCCTGTTTTTTTTTTTTTTTACACAAACACCATGAGATCAACCAAAACCATCTTTGGCAGTTTTTTTTCACAAAAAAACTGACATTGTTTCAGGGTACACTAGTGTGCCGCGGAACACTGGTTGAAAAACTCTGGTTTAAAAAAAAAAAAAAAAAAAACAGGTGAAGTTGAAATTTCACAATGTGACCAGCAGGGGTCAGCAGAGTTGTAAAAGTACTGTTTTTTTTTTTGTTTGTTTTAAAAAAAAAGCTTTTTGAAATGACTAAATGAAATGTATTTAAGTTGTTTAATAGCATTCATTACAAAGTTATTGATCCTGTTTTGCTGATATGACTAAATTAAATAATGTTTATAAGAGAGATAATAGCTGCTGGTATTGTCCAAATGTTGAATAGTGACAAGGTGTGTGTGTGAATGTGTGTAAGAGTGGGTGAAAGGCCAAAAGATAAAAATAGTGATAAAACAGGACTGTTTACCAAGGCTGTAGTTAGAGGTTGTCATAGCAACAGGCTCTATCAACTGGATTCTGAGATAAACAGGAAGCAGGTTTAGAAACAAGAAGAGCAACTGAAACTGAAACAGCTGTTTCTGCTTGGAGCGAGCTGGTCCACATCCTGCAGCTTGAACATGTTAAACATCCAACATTTTCACCATAATTTACCTGAAAAGAGAGAACAGCCGTAAAACTGGACTCTGATCTTTTTGAGTACACAAGATAAGGAACGAGGTCATCAAAGCATAAAAAAGTCTTTATTTTAGATTTACATTTAGATTCACACAGTTAAAAGTTACACACATGATCTTTTTCTGGCAGGAAACTGAGGAAATATTCATTTTAATAAGAAACCATAGGATTTCGAAATAAGAAGACCCACGGTTCATATTGAAGCAGAAGAACAAGAGCACTTTGTTGGTTCCATTCAACTCATCTACCACATGATTTCATTCTGCTTCACATCAGAACAGTTCAGGTATTAAATTCTAAGAAACTTGATGGGAGCCTGAGGAACTCCATTTCTGAGAAGGCACAGATAAAAAGCTAAACCAAGCCCACAGCGATCCAGCCGGATCTCCTGCATCCAGTGTTAGAAAGCATTGATCAACAGGAAGTTTAAAACTGCTACTTCCACTTCAGCCTGCCAGAACAGGAAGTCCTTTTCCCCCACACCCAGGATTAGCTCAAACTACTAAAATCATTCTAAATAAATAATTTACACATTTAGTAAAGGTGTGTTATAAAACCAGATGTTTGACACATGAAGCAGCAGGTATGTCGGAGCAGGACGGGAACATAAAAGATGTGAAAAGAAAACAAAGTCAGATTTTACTGTGGAGACATATCTGAGTTTGGCTAGAATGAACATGATGTGTGTTTACAACAGACTGACCACCGGCTGGCAGACTGAAGCACAAGCAGTGTGAAGGCAGAAGGCACATTTTTGCAATAAGGCTTTTTCTTTGCAGACACACACAGACAGCGGCAGGGGCGGCAGTTGTATCCTTAAGGTGCAGAAGCATTGCGGGTCTGTAGGCAGAGCAAACTGGTTTCCAGCTCTGCTTCCATCATTAGGTGTTCGTATTACTTAGAGCAGTCGTCAGTTTGAGTGAGGTTAGAGAACAGATTTCATATCGACACAGATTATCTTTCCTTAAAAGTTCTTCTTTCCTATTTGTCAAAAACTGGCAGCAGAGGGACGGTCCGTAAACCAAAGTGCTTCTAAAGCACTTCATATAAGGTGAAAGGTCAGGAGGAAGTGACGTCGGAAGTTTTCCTAATGACGCTGGCCCGCATTTCGTGGCCGCCCGGTGTGGTCATGACAGAGTTCTTGCTGCAAGTGGACATCCAGCCGTCCATGTGGTAGCTGATGAGGGGAGCGGGGTCTCGCGTGCTTGTGACCAGGAATTTAGGCTTGCTGGGATTAACAAAGGTGGCCATGCTAGGGAGGGAACCGGTGGGGATCCGCAGAACGGTGGTGCTGTAGTCTCGTTTCCAAGCAGCTCTGTTGCTCTGCTGGGAACAGAATTCCAGATGTTAGAATAAAATCAGTAGTATTTTTACATCCTTGATACTTACATTTTAAGTATGTTTTGTTTCTTGTGGGTAATATCACAGACAGATATTACACATGTCTATGGTTTTAAAAAATGGATTATATTGTAAATATTAAACATATCACTGCTTCAAGACTAAAGCCTTCATTTCCAGTGAATAAGCCGCCACATGTTTCTCGCGGTTTCAACCTGAAAGCTTGTGAAATGATAAGGCCAATTTATGAAGTTTTCTAATCACCACCAAAGCGTTCGAGTAGAAAAGATACGAGGAAGACACTACAGTAGCCAGAAGTTTGTATTTTCACCAATAGATGGGAAGCAGGATTTGAAAAAAGGGTCGGCGTAATAAGCGCTTGCTTTAGCCGATAGCTTTTTGGTCCCTTGGTAAAATACAATTTAAAAAAAAAAAATGTAACTTTCTTTAATGTGAATTTACAATGTGACTGAAATAAATAAATAAATAAAAATAAATAAATAAATCCACTTTATAACTTTATTTTTTTCCTCATCAATCTTCTCACGTCTGAACACCACTACCATCCACCACTTCCTGTTCTAAACTTATCACAATAAAAGAACTGGAAATTCATTGCATCATTTCCTACTTTACACAAGTTTGAACTTGATTATAATTTTGTGCCTCGTAGATGAAAACGTAAACATACTCGCATCATGGAGTCTAAAGGAAATGCATATGAGGCAGCTTTCAAGTTAAAACTAATAAAGCTGGCTGATTATAAATGAATCAAAGCTGCCGGACGTAAACTCAGTATTAATAGTGATACGTTTGGAAAGCGAGACATTTGGCGCTGTGTTACTGCCAAGTTACAGGGTCAGGATTAATTTAAGTGTACTCCACTATTCCTCAGGAAAAGTAGAAGGACTTTATTCTTTTCAGAGTATAAAAAATATTCTGACTGTTAGGTATATAAACATGTCGATATTTCTACTGGAAAGAAAACGTCCTCAGTGTGTAAAAAAAAAAAAACTGAAATAGATCAAATGGTTAAAGTTTAACTAAAGTCACAGAGAGACTCTTCTTTTAACTCTTGGTCTTTGGCAAGATTAGAAAGCAACACAGAAACACACTGACAACATTTAAAAAACATTTTATCTGTGTGCGTGTGTGTGTACATGCCATATCTGGACCTACCTCTTTGAATTCATCTGTGTCGCTGTCAACGTCGCTGCCTGCAGAAGAAAAAACACAGGAAATTAGAATCAGGAAATAATCATTTCTCCTTTAAAAAGTCAGAGAGGAAGCATGCAGCCACACCAACTGCTCCCAGTGTGTGCGTGTGTGTGTGAGAGAGAGAGAGAAAGCACAAAAAAAAAAAAAAAAATCAAAACAAAACAGAGTAGAGAGCAACAGAGCCAGCTCTGCCTGAATGACAGGTTGCTTTGAGACAAACAGCTTTGTACAGTTTAAAACACAGCCGGTGGACGTACCAGCTTTCACACACATTTGTTCATCAGAGGGAACATTTTTCTAATCAGAGACAAAAAATGAGTTTGAAGGCTCAGAAATAATTAGACAGATTGTTTCTGACTCTGGATTGGATTTTCAAAAGGTTCTACTTAGATGACTTCAACATCTCAACCTGTCTTTTCATCAATAAAACTAAAACTGCCGTTTGTCTGTGTGTGATTTCTCACAGCTCAAATATGGACACACACCTGCACAAAGGCAAATGTAAAATCATCATGAATGACCAACCGGATTTTGTACTCTTAAAAACCCTCATTTTAAGAGTACAAAAGTGTTATACATAATTAACATTATCTAAATCAGCGCTTTTCAACTTTTTTTTTTTTTTTTTACGCCAAGTTACATTATTTAATAAAATACAAAAAAACCTGGAGTACACCTCCAACAAAGATGGTGGAGTGGGTTGCCATGGTTACAATCTATCACATATCTGTAAATAAAAGACGAGATATCATATTAAGAAAGAAAGAAATATGCTTTAATTTATTTTTCTTTACACAAACAGATCAACCGTTGGGAGCTACCGGTAAATCACAATCAACGTATAAGGTGAAATAAGATGAATTTCTACCACACACCTGACAATCTCTCATGGTACGTTAATGTGCCGTGGAACACTGGTTGAAAAACGCTGTGCTAAATAACCATTATTTATTGTTACACACTTAATTTAGAATTTTAAGTGTGAAGCTTTGATCTTCCTGAAACCGTCTTTGATTGGTCAGAGGATGATGCCTGTACATGGTCTCATTAGTTTGATACAAACACAAAGTACAACACGATGTGGACCAAACAAGTCACTGTTTTGCCCTGAAAGCTTTTTTTCCTTCAGAAACCAACTATCCAGTAGAGCAAACAGGAAGTGGTGCGTACAGACTGCAGTCTGTACATCGAGGAGGAGGAGAAGAAGGAAATGATGTAAAACATTGTTTTGATCAAAGAAAATGAAGCTGAAAATAAGTTGCGCAAGGAGCTTAAATACGTAAATGCAGAAACATTGAGCCTGTAGCTATGTGTGTACTGCTTACTCAGCGGAAGCAGGAACACTTCCTCTTTCAGTTCTAACCAATCTGGGAGCCAGATTTTTTTTATTCCCATTTTGTCAGTAAAATCAAAACTTCCTGGGAGTCTGATCTTCAGTTTTGAGCTTCTTGGTCCAAATGGTTTGTACATAACCAAAAAAAGGAGGGAGTCCCCTAAAACATCCTGTATGTCTGACACCTGGACAGTCTTAGTTCATACAGGAAGTAGCAGGTAACAGCAGACTGATAGACACTAGATAGTTTTAAAAGTTCTTCCCAGATGTCTTCTTGTTTGCAAAACAACCGACTGTGGAGAAGAAGATGTTAAGTGGAAGCAGAGTGTATATTTGCTCACCGCAGCATGAGGATACCGGGGAGATCTGGAGAGGATAAGAGTGGGAGGAGCTCACAGTCTGCTCCTCATTCTCCGTGGTCACTTCGATTGTCTGGCAGACGTACGGCAGCTGCTCGCCGTGGACCACGTTGTCCTCCTCTGAGCTCTGCACACCTTCACACAAACACAAAACTCTGTAAACACACACTTCTGATTCAGAGAAAAACTAATGTCATGCACCTAGGGAGACAAACCTGATCCACTGTCGGCCAACGTGTGGTCTGATATTTCGTGCATCAGTGTTTCAGACTTTATGAAGTCAGCTGATCCAGGTAGACCTTCAGCGTTCCAGTCAGGAGACATTGCCTGCACCACAAAGGAAACATCAATAATGAAACAATTTTGTCCCACTGTCTTTAAACACATCTCTAGATTTTTTTTTGGAATCTAGAGATATAAAAATATTATATTAACTGTGGGATGGGTTTTAAAATGAACTAACAACAAAGAAGGGTAAAAACGCTGCAAAGGGCGGCTGACACGCAAACGTTTAAAGAGTTTAATTTGTTTTTCCAACAAATTTACACGTGATCTCGAAAAAAACCTAATGTAACCATGGTTGCAACTGTGTGAACTTGGCAAATTTTTATGACAATAAGAATCTTGCTTATTATTTATGAACAGTTTTATGGAAACTATTCATTTTCAGTCCCTTCCACTTAATTTTGATCATTTGCAACATTAAAATGTAGCAGCAAGTCAACAACCCAAGGGCCAGCTCATCGTGGGGTTCTTTGTCAGACATGTTTCCATCCAACAAACACACAAACAACCGATCTCAAAACTTTTAAAAGGATCGAAAACAGGATCAAATCCTCATCTAAAAATTGAAGCGTAATGCAAGTGTAATTCCTTTGTTCCGTAACAGGGTCGCAAACATCATCTCTATAAAAATGTACAAAGTATCTAAAACATATCAATTTATGCTAAAAAAAAAAAAAAACAAAAACATCTGAACAATATTCAATTGTTAAACGATAGACATCAACAAAAAATACAACTACCACAAATTACAACCACATTCCAAACATTCCAACCGTCACTCCAGCTGCATGCACACAAACACATGCACACAAACACACCCACCAAATAGATGTGCGAATCAATTTGACCTCCACAATTAAAGTCTCAAGTCACAAATCCTAAACAAAGATGCCCCTCCCTGTATGGCAGTTTATTCATAATTCAGAGGCAGGGCCTGAGCTTTCACAGGACGAGCAAAACAATCCGTTTGCATTTCCTGGTGTGTGATGAACCTTTATAAATCAGTCATAACTATTGTGTAATGGATGTTCTAAAACTCAGCTTGCACTTGTTTATGTGCATAATACACAATGAGAAACGATTAATGTTTTTTAGGATAGAACCTCTAATTATTGAGAATATAAACTAAAAATAAGCTCACTTTACAAATATTAATATTGTTTCAAATGTCGAACCACCTTTACAAAAATGCCCAGCATAAAAAAAATTACTACCATAAAGTCATTGTGTCAGGATAAAGTGGTTTTAAAAATTATAAGATATATTTTATCAATTAATTTTAACTGAATTGTTGGTACGAGTTATTTAACCGTATATTCTTTGTTTAGCCAACCAGTGAAGCAGGTTGTGACTCAGGTGCTCGATGAGCACCACGTGGATTTTCACCCTGACCGAAACAGATAAGCAGGTTCAACTAGAAACCAACCGCGCTCTGATGAGTCTTTGTTTAAATTTCCGGGATATTCTTTAACAAACACCTTCTGATTTCACAAGTAAAAGTTTTTTTTTATTGTTCCCTCTGCAGCAGATGTTAACCTGACTTGTTTGTATGCCTCAGATCTGATCGAGCTTGCACCTTGATGTCATGTGGCAACAAGACCGAGAGCTTAGACAAGTTGGCACTTTGCCAAAACAAGAAAGAGCAGAGTAACTAGAAATGTTTTTCTCTGCTGCTTCGTTTCTCAGTAAAAAAAAAAAAAAAAAAAAAAACTATTTTTTTACAAAACCATGGAGATAACCTTTTATTTGACACAATATTTTACACAAATCTCTTAATAGGAGGAAAAAAAAAATCCAAAAATCACCCTGTGTCATGCCCCACGCCCATCACAACCACCACAACTACCCCATCTGCCTCACCTCCTTGTTTCCTCTGGACTTTCCCTCCTTGTCCAGCTTCTTCTTTCCTAAACAAAGAGACGAGGTTTAGAAATGTTTTAAAGCAATGTTTGTAGATTTGAAGCAGATGTTTGTTTTGTACCTTTCTTTAAACTCCTCTCTGTGGACGACAGCATTTTATAAACCCTGAAAGCATTTGTTCCCTTTTTAATACTTTTATCCTTCACTTCTTCGATGTCCGGCAGGCTATTCATGGCGCAGCGAAAGTTAGCCTTCCACGTCTTTGGATCGGGACGGTCCACCCCTGGTTGGTATTTACCTGCGCACAAGAAGTGAACGTTCCTTATCTTTATACGACCTTATGCTTCTTTAGAACAGAAATTTTTTATGGCTTGCTTGAAATAAAATAATTTTTCCAACTAATAAATTTATAAAAGCATTCAAGCTCCTGTTATATAGTTTATATAGTATCTTATCTGTTGTTTAAATGATTTAACTTTACCGTTTCAGATAAAAAAATAGGCTGACAAATTTGATCTGAGTTCCTAAATTTGCAGAGGACCTGGTTTAATCTGCTCTATATGCTAGCGAGTAAAAGAGAAAAAGCTTTCTATGCATATTCACAATTCAAATACAAATGATGACAATATAAACCAATCTGCTAAAATGACTTCTTTTCTGTGTTAATGTGATTAATAAACTCAGTGATGACATGTGGATGAGTCACGGCTGCAGGTAAAATTTGAATGAGTACTCAAACAGATGTTGTGCAAGATGCGGTGGGATTTGCATCAGAGTGTTGTCGTGATCTGAAAACACGAGCTACGATGGCTTTGGTGGGCGGATGCGATACTCACCAGTGTGTATGGCCCATTTCATAAAAAGCGGTGCATCCTTCTCCAGATCCCAGCCGTGGCGAGCTGCGTGCATCCAGGGGATCTGGAAGATTCTTTTCTCCTGTGCATCAATTTGCAGTTCATTAGCAGCAGGATCTGTGTGTGTGTGAATGTGTTTATAAATGAATGACTGAAGTTACCTTATTAACCCATTTCAGACCAGGAATCATACAGGAATCGATCTGCTCTTCCAACCACGGTCGCATCCTCATTCGCTCTATGGGCATTATGCTCTAGAACAAAACACACAGAGTATTAACAACTTCATACACACTCATACTTTTATTAGACACAAGAAATTGTATTTAACCTTCAAAAATCCACCTGATCTCTTATAACATCATCAGCTTTTCTTGAAAAGAGTGCAATATTAATGGATTTGATGGATTGATAGATCATTTTTTCCTTTCAGATTATCTACAAAGATTTTCAAAACTTTACAATCCAGCCACCTGATGTCCTGTTTACTCAAACACAATATAAAAGCAACTTTATTTCTCATATTTTCACTAAAAATCATAACTATGTCAACTATATATTAAAAAGTAACTCTTTTCTGACAAAAAAAAAAAAGATGAGCCCACTTTCTAACAATCAGCAGAAGTAGGAAATTAATAATTGAACAGAAAGTTCAAAGTAAAATATAAATCTGTTCCTACATGGAGTTGCTTTAGTATCAATAAAAACTAGAATAAATAATAATTGATTCCTCTTCTGATTACTTTTTAAGCTACTTAAACTTCTCATACATTCATTTTGAATCATATTACCCTCATATTTCCACAGTAAGAGCAACAACAGACATAAAAACACTTCTCACAAGAAAACCAGGTTGCTATAAACTTTGCAACTGGTAATAAAGATAAGGAAGTGTTTCACAAAGAGACACCATAAAAAGATTTGGAAATAAATTTACAGCCCTCGTGAAAAGTGTCTATGTTCTACTAAAAAGAAATGAATGTTTTGTAGGTACATTCTGGGGTTCTTCATCTGGTAAGAGTGGGCTACCCTTGTCTGAAAATTACAATTGAGAGTATATTTTGTTCTCGAGTCAGAACTGTTTTGGGGTTAGAGATAAAAAAAAAAGATAAAAAACTCTCACTATCCTTAACAAATATTAATAGAAAACCTAGGAAAAAATGTAAAGATGACCATATTTTGTAGGCATATTCTGGGTTTTTTTTTTATCTGCCAAGAGTGGGCTACCCTTGTTTGACAAGTACAATTGAGAGTATCTTTTGTTCTCCAGTCAGTACTGTTTAGGGGTTACAGATAAAAAAAAAGATAAATAACTCTCATTATCTTTAACACATATTAATAGAAAAACCAAAGAAAAAATGTAAAGATGTTTATGGGGTTTTTTTTTTTAATCGGCCAAGTGTGGGCTACCCTTGTCTGACAAGTACAATTGAGTCTTTCTCTTGTTCTCCAGTCAGTACTGTTTTGGGGTTACAGATATTAAAAAAAAAGATAATTAACTCTCACTATCCTTAACCAATATAAAAACAAAAATATATATATAAAGATGACCATGTTTTGTAGGCACATTGGGTTTTTTTTTCCCCACCTACTAAGAGTGGTCTACCCATGTCAATTGAGAGCCTCTCTTGTTCTCCAGTCAGCACTGTTTTGGGGTCACAGATAAAAGAGATAAATAACTCTCACTATCCTTAACAAATATTATTTGGAAAAAAAAACCCCAAAAAATGTAAAGATGACCATATTTTGTAGGCACATTGGGTTTTTTTTTCCCCCACCTACAAAAGGTGGTCTACCCATGTCAATTGAGAGCCTCTCTCTTGTTCTCAAGTCAGTACTGTTTTGGGGTTACAGATAAAAAACTCTCACTATCCTTAACAAATATTAATAGAAAAACCTAACAAAAATATAAAAGAAGCTGTAAAATGTGAACAAAGTCCAGTAGCCTGACACTCCCTATACACACGCAGACACACACTCACAGACACACCAGTATGCCAACACACTCCCAAGCAGGTCAGACCGGGTGAGATGGCAACACACCAACTTTTAAACAACTTTTTTTCCAACATTTTCATCTTAAAAATCATCATCTGCATTTGGTTGATGGTTCATCTCTGACAAACAATTTTTATTTTTCACTAAATCTACAACAGAGACATTAAAATGTATTTTAAATGAGAATAAAAAAAATAGAAAAAACAGAAATACTATTAATGACTTTTTATCTTTTTTTTTTTTTAAATAAAAAATTTACCTTTAATTTTGCAAACGGGTGAACTTTACTTACACTAAAGTGTAAAGTATTCAGAATCAGAAACTATATTTAAATTGTTATAGTGCATACACACACATTCACACGCATACACACACAGATAGTAACCTCTTATCGCCCCCAAAACAAACAAGAGTTAAAAGTGGAAATAAAGCCCGAAAAGCACATGAAACAGCAATAGGTCTCCACTTTGACTTACAGACAGATCTATGAAGCAGACATGTTGTCCTGTAGGAAGTCAGATTGCAGTGTGATCAAACTGTTTCACACGCGGAAATAAAATGTTACCTGCTCAGATCAGGACGGCCTGATGACGCAGCTGCAGATGGAGGCTTAAAAGTAGAGAGGGAGGGGGAAAAGAATGGAAAATGTCCGACGATTATTTTTGTTTCTGCATACAGATCGAAAGCAAAACAAGTGTTGTTTGCTCCGGGAAGTAAATGTTGGAAATCCCCTCCAGCTTCATACGATCCTTTTACTGAAGAAGCGACACGGAAGTTTCGTTTGTTACGCAAAACAGGAGAGGGGAAAAAAGAAGAACTATCACTCTGACTTATTTTCAGATTTTATTTACTTTTTTTTTTTTTTCATTTTCTGAACGCTTATCCCTACCGGGTTTGTGGCAAGGCAAGTTTATTTGTATAGCACAATTCATACAAAATGTAATTTAAAGTGCTTCACCAAAAAAAGCATTAAAATCACAAGACATTCAATGAAAATGTTTGGAAAAATTAAATAATTAAAACATTAAAAAGAATAAATAATCAAATGCACAGTTAAACAGAACTGTTTTCAGGGTAGTTTTAAACATCGTCACAGTAGAGGCCTATCTCATGGCCTCAGGAAGTTTGTTCCAGACTTTTGCAGCATACAATTGAAATAAATAAATGAATTACTCTATTCATCTCTCACCGGGGAAATTTGTCTGCTGCACCGCAGCAGGCTGCCCTTCGACGGCGCCAATGGTGGGAGAAGCAGGGGTTAGGTGTCTTCTCCAAGGACCTTAGATGTGTTCTTTTTAGGACGTGAACCCGCGAACTTCCAGTCCGCGCGCGAACGCTCTAACCACTGAGCTGCCGTCTCCTCCATGGAAACATCGAAAATGAAGCTTTTCCATGTTTAGTCCTGACTCTAGCCTCCAGTAGGAGGCCAGTCCCAGAGGTCATCAGAGTTCTAGATGGTTCAAAAGGTACTACACGTCACCTCAACAAAGCCAACTAGTTGATCACACTGCGCCATCTAGTGAGAAAACATTAACATTGTAGGAGAAATAAAACATTAACAAGGTTTATTTATTTATTATGTTCAAGTTTGG
Source organism: Neostethus bicornis (assembly GCA_902685375.1). Classification (NCBI taxonomy): domain Eukaryota; kingdom Metazoa; phylum Chordata; class Actinopteri; order Atheriniformes; family Phallostethidae; genus Neostethus; species Neostethus bicornis. The sequence continues at coordinate 1,529,327 of CACRXE010000076.1, read as the reverse complement.
CGGGCCGGATTAAACTGTCTAACTGGCCATATGTGGCGCGTAGTTTGCCCATGCCTGTGCTACACCATGGAGATACTTAAACACAAGCAGAGCAGCTTTAAAATCTATTCTCTGAGCCACAGGAAGCCAGTTCAGAGACTTGAGCACAGGACTAATATGATCATAATTTTCTAGTTCTTGTTAGGACTCGAGCAGCAGCATTTTGAATAAACTTCAGCAGTTTTAAGGCCTTTTTGTTCAGGCCTTAACCTACGGAAAGCCTGAACAACCTATGGAAAACAAATAAATGGATAACAACCTACAAGTCTGTTTTGGACACTAAACCTCTGATTTTGGCAATGTTTTTAAGGTGGTAAAAGGCTGCTGATGTAATTGATTTGATGTCACTGTTGAAGTTAAAGTCTGAGTCCATTATTACTCCCAGATTTCTAATTTGATTTGTCGATTCTAGATCGCGGGTACAAGGAGCCGAAATGAGCTTCCTCCGCAGGGTGGCTGGGCTCTCACTCAGAGATCGGGTGAGGAGCTCTGCCATCCGGGAGGAGCTCGGTGTCGAGCCGCTCCTCCTCCAGGTCGAGAGTGGTTCGGGCATCTGGTCAGGATGCCCTTCGAGTGCCTCGCAGGTGAGGTGTTTCGGACACGTCCACCGGGAGGAGACCAAGGGGCAAACCCCGGACCCGCTGGAGAGACTGTCTCATGGCTGGCCGGGGAACGACTTGGGATCCTTCCGGGTGAACTGGAGGATGCAGCCGGGGAGAGAGAGGCCTGGGCTACCCGTTTGATGCTGTTGCCCCCGCGACCCGACCCCGGAACAAGCGGAAGATGACGGAACGGAACGATTCTAGAGAGAGAGAGATTGAAGGTAACCAATGACACTTTCTCTTTGTTGCAAGTACCTACTTTTTGTTATTATTTGTATAAAAACACCTCCAATAATGTGCAGGGCACTTCACAGAGTAATACCACGCAATGAAAGCCTCCAGTTTTAACGTGTGAAATATTTTAGGGTTGTTTTTTTTTTTTTTTAAATAGTCATTTTATAGCGCAACACTGGAGCCTATCACAGCTGATTCAAAACGAGAGGCAGGGTACATCCCGAACAAGTTGCCGGTCTGCCGCGGAGCCACACACACATCATCTTCCACACACTGAGGCTGACCACCCTGCGGAGGAAGCCCATTTCAGCCGCTTGTATCCATGATCTCGTCCTTTCAGTCACCACTCACAGCTGGTGAACATAGATCGTGGTAAATTGAGAGATTTGCTTTACGGTTCAGCTCTTTCTTCACCACGATGGATCAATCAGCCACACTGGTCCGTCCGTCCCTTTCTCGTTTTAATTTTTTTTTTTATTTATGTACTTTTTAAAAAGATTGTGTTTATATTAGCTTACTTACTAGTTTTGACTTTGTGAATTATGTTTGTTTTTCTAAGAAACATTATAGTTTTTCTCACTGCCACATGTTTTTTAAGAGTAAATCCTCTGAACTAAATAGACGATCTTTGTTGGTATTTCATTTTCACTTCCTGCGTATTCTCGCAGCATTTCTTCTGTCCTGCTGCTGGAAACGAAACTAGAAACTTCACACAAGCTTTTTTGTTCTCTGCAGGCTTTTCAAAACTGAAATCTGACCTTAATTTTTTTTAAATATAGTATATATAAAAAACTTTCCGTTTATGAGGTTGAAAAAAGTAATGAACCCATTTACAAAAATGAACAGATTATTGAAACTAAAGTGTAATGCATTCACGTGCACATTTTAATAAGAGACATTAGAAACTATTTTAACTTTTAAAATATTTAATTAATTCCATATTTTCTTCGTTGTCAGGTTTTAAACCTGCACAATTTTGGTTTAATCGACGTCATACAAGTTTTGATTTTTGAATTAAAGGGATTTTTTTTATGAATCATCAGCAGGTGGCCTCTTCCACTTTTTACGTTTATTTGATTGTTTTCTATGAATTCTTCAAGTTTTTTTAAATATTCAGATTTAATGTTAAAACTTTTTTCTATTTCTCAAAAAAAAAAGTTTTATATTTACCTGTCTATTGTGACAAATTTTGATGAAATGTGTTGGTGTTTGAGAGAAATAAAAATTATTGAAATTATATTATTGTATTAAATTACATTATCAGTTTTCTTTCTTTTTACAATTTGATTTTGTCAGTTTTGTATGAGAAGAAAAAAGTCAAGAGTTCAATAATTTTTATTTACAGTATAATTTTTTACTAATCGTCACTTATAGTCAGTTATTTTTAACATTTGGATGTGAACTCCATGGGATAAACGAGGTTTTATATAATTCTTTAGCAGTAAAGTTGTCTTTTTTAAATTGCTATATAACAAGTTTTTGTTTCAGAAATTTAAAAAAAAAAAAAATCTGTGGCTCATTGTAATCTCACAGAAAACGCCTTCTTGTGGCTACATTTTAGCATTGCAAGCCCTCGGTGGTTGTGACAAATTAAAAGAAAATCCATAAAATTTTAAGGAAAAAAAAAAGACTGAGAACATAATTATGCTTAAGTAAATGGTGAAGACTGCAATTTACCATGAAAGATCCATATCTTCAGAGGCGTTCCTCCTGTTTCACACCACATCGTACTTAGAAACAGAATTCATCGGCCATTTTGAAAATCACAGAAAATTGCGCATGCGCTGTCTAATTATTTTGAGCCGCGTGACGAAAGAGGAGGTGACCAGTCTAGCTCTGACTGCTCTGTAACAATTGCCACCTAGAATGTACCATAATCCGCTTGAAAGCGAGATATTTTGTAGGCGTTTTATTATCTATCACAAAAAAACTGAATTTTTTTAGCAATTTTTCTTTGACCATGTAGAAATGACAACACGCCCAGATTTTCTCAAATTGCATTTTTTCCCATGACTTTTCCCGTATATAACTTAAGAAGTATGAAGATCTGAAATGAGGTTTCTCCCCGGGATGTCACTCAGTTAGACAAAGGATGATAAAAGGTCTTTGTGTGTAGCTCAGAGTAGAGTCACTCCTCCTCTGTGTTGAAGAGCCAGATGGGATAGTCTGGTCATAGTGCATAAAAAAAAAACAAAGGAGACATCTGAAGGAATATTCCATTAGCTGGTTTGGAAACATTTCAAAATCCTTCCTGATGAGCTGAAAGAAGTGTCCAAGTAGAGATAAACCTCAACTTCCTTGTTCATGTTGCTGCCTCTGCAATCTCATCTCAGAACACAAACAGAGTTCTAATTGTAGTTAGAAGAGTCAGAGACCAATTAAACGAGGCCCATCTTCATTTTATTTTTAACAGTTGCACATTCACTGATATTTGCTCTTATTAACAGAGCTTTTGATACAGCTTCACGTGGGTTGAAACAAAATATTTCACTATGAAAATGACACTTTAAAACAGAAGTCTTGAAAAAAAATTTGAAGAATTTATTTAAATTAGTATCTCTGTGTAGTAAAAATCTTAAGAAATGAGAAAACTAATGACTAATCAAAGTTACTAGAAAAGCTACAAGTGTTTCTCAATGATTGGTTTAAGCAAATAATCCTGGGCAGTATTTAAGTTTGAAGTTCCTGTTAATAGGAATCTTTACTCAATTTTAGGACCTAACAATTTCACTTGGCCGTAAGATTCAAGAAATTTTATATTCATTTTGAACTGCCCACACATGTACACACTGGATATTCAGTTGAAATAAGACGGTTCTCAAAAACAGAGACTGCTACATGCATCTTTGGGCAAAATTCATACAACTTTTAAAGATGTATCTAATATTTTAAACACCAATTGCAGTGTTCTTTTCTCCCAAAAAAATAAATTGCTGCTAAAACATAAGTGACTGAGTGACCTTTTCCTACGAGGGAAAATAAAAATCTTTGGTCAACATTGAAACAATAGAGGGGATCTGCTTCTTGGCGTTAAAGCCGGGAGTATAACTACAGGATTCAAATTCTGTCGCCACCTTCCTGTTGACTCGGGTCAGAATCTGCATGAGTTCCAGCTGGCTGTGAGCTTTCAGCATCTGACACAGAGACTGGATGAACCAGGAGCCGTTGGACGTGTTCCTCCAGGAGTAGTAGCCTGCATGGAAACAGCATTGATAAGACATAACACTATGGAGACGAGAATAAAGTTGAGAATGTTTGCCGTTTACCTGGAGCGGTGGAGTAGCAGTATAGGCAGTCTGCCTCCACTGGGATTCTCTCCGATATGTCCTCTGATACGGCGTCACACTCTATTCCATCATCCAGCATTGCACCACGACATGCCTAGAACAATCCATTTAAAATTGTCATTCACTCTATAATTCCTAGTTTATTTAAAAATGTTGTGTGGAACATGATACTGAAATAACACCATTTCAATTCACTAAATGTGATATAAACCTAGAGAAAAGAAAAATACGCATTTTTCACATTCATGTAGAAAAAGTTTGCCCGAGGACTGACCTGTACGAAGAAGAGCTTTGGTTTCCCCACCAGACTCCTACATTCAATTCCTTTAAAGCATTTGATGAGAACGTCAAACTTCTCGGCGCCATCTGTGCCGTAGATCACTCCCTCTTCTCCGTGACTCAGCAGCACACACACGAAAGAAGCGCTCTTTCTGTGGTCCTCCTTGGATACTACATGCACACACATTGCCAAAAAAAAGTGGTTTCATTACAATTAGCTGATTTGATGCACACATCGCTGTATCAAATTATGCGAGGAAAAGTTTTAAACTTGATTTTGAAAGTTAGTTAAAGTTCCAACATAAAACTTTTAAATAGAAATATTATTTTCAATAATGAGACTTAATACTGTGGTCATTTTTTGGTTGGAATCCCTAGGTTTAAAACTTATGGTATTTTTTATTAACATCTAATTAAGACTCGGATTGAATTGATGTGATGTCTTATTGTGAAACACTTGAAGTTCTTAAGATTTTGAGATTTATTTAATAACTAAGTCTACAGTACGTATATTAAAAGTCTCATCATTGACATCAGCAACCTCTTGATAGTTTGATCGAACAACACCAAGACAGTCGTGTCATGCAGAGCAATTAATCTTTACACCTAATGATAATTTGGGGTTTGAAACCACTCTAACTTTCACTTTTCAATTTAAAATATAAGACAACTAAGCAGTTTTGTACACTGAGAATATTCTGGTTATTCTTTTTTTTTCTTAAGAGCTGAAACAAAATGAAGAAAATGTTACCGTTTTCCAATTGTTTTTTCATCTGAGACACAGTCAGGTCATTGAAGAGCTTGGGTTTATAACCCAGTTTCATGAAGGTCTCCATCACAGAAGCTGCATCAATGTCTGTTCCATTTCGCACACTCATCCCTGGAGAAACACACAAACATGAAGACAATATTGACGTCATATAAAGGGGAAAGTGTACAAAACTGTGGTGAGACCGGCCATGCTGTTTGGTCTAGAGACAGTGGTACTGAGGCAAAGACAGGAAACAGAGATGGAGGTAGCTGAGGATCTCTCTGGGAGTGACCAGGATGGATGGGATTAGAAATGACTATATCAGAGGAACAGCACATGTTAGAGGTTTTGTAGATGAAATCAGAGAGGCCAGACTGAGATGGTTTGGACATGTGCAGAGGAGAGAGAGAGTACATTGGAAGAAGGATGCTGGGTTTAGAACCACCAGGAAAGAGGCCTCGAGGAAGATCAAAGAGGAAGAAGGAAAACATAAAGTCAGTTGGCATGGCCGAAGAGTTTGCAGCAGATAGGGTTAGATGGAAGAAACTGACTTACTGAGGCGACCCCTGAAGGGAAAAGCCGAAAGAAGAAGATTGAGCAGACTTTAATGCATCCAGCAGGAATGCTAACATGTAGTTTCAAGACAAGACAAAGCATATAAAAGTCATAAAAGTCATAGAATTTTTTTCAAAATGTGTGGCGCGCTGTATTGTGCAGTCCACCTTGTGTGTGTAAAAAACACCTTTAAATGTTAGAGGGGGGAGTGTGGGCGTTGATAGTATATAGAAGAACGGGTATGTACACCATGAGAACGTTAAAGAGGGAAGTGTGGATGTGGATTGTATACAAAACCAGCACTCAATAAATCAGGTGTGGCTTATGTGTTAAATACAGTAATGGCACACATAACCGAGACTGTGCCTGTTAGTGCAGTGCGCCTTATGGTGGTGAAAATACGGTACGTAAGCTCATTCCTGTAAAAATTTACCCACAAAGTATTTTGGTTCAATATTAGAAAAATGAACATTTTCATTTGGTGTGTAGTTGCAATGGAATGCATCATGTTCGTGTTCTGTCGGACGGGCTCGTTTTCAACGTCATCAAGAAGACATTAAAGGTTTATTCTTGGAGATCAACTGAACCAAACAGGACCTGTTTGTTGACTCCACCCACCTGATGCAGAGCAACAAAAAGACGTGTGGAGGTGACAAAGTGCAGAATGGAAACATTTACCTGTGTTTGGGTCGAAATTCTTGTTGTTGATGACCAGACACGTTCCCATGCAGGGGAAGTCCATTTTGTAGCGGTCGGAGTCCTTAGCACTGCTCGGGGGCGGCAAATTTTTTTCAACCGGCGGTGTCTGTACTTCATCTGATCTAAAACCACACAAAATAAGGAGCTCTAAACAAACCAGACAAACTTGTTCAGCTCTGACATGTGAGTTTGCTAATCACACAGGTTAATACAAATCTCATAGAGCTTTTGGAACATCTAATTATCATGATAAATTATTTCCAGCAGCTTTTAGAATAGATGGAACTACTTAAAAACAGATTTGCTCTTTCTTAAGTCTCTTGTTTTAGTTGTGTTCAGGGTTCAATGATTCAGTGTAATAATTAATCACAGGTTCAAGTTTATCAACATGATAAGATAGAAAGTAATAATCACTTCTTTCCAAAGAGTTTTAAGGCATCCACTCTGTCATCGCCACGCTGAGAATCACCGTCTGCCATAATTCTGCAAGCAAAAGAAAAACCTACAAAAAAGCAATAGTTTATATTAAATCACATTCATGCACGTAACAGAATTTATAAGTAATTTGAAATAATTACACTTAATGTTTGTATTATTTATGCACAATTTTTTATTTAATAAATTGGCAAAGAACGTCAACACAAACCATCTGTATTTATTTTACTTGTTTTTATCCTGTTTTACATCTAAACATAAAAATTTTAAAATAACACATGTTTGAAATACTCTTAATAAAAATAAGAAGCATTCTGTTTAAAACTTTAAACTAAATTGAAAAATTAAGATTTGTTCAACAGAAATGCAAATAAAATAAATGAATTATATGATTGCACGAGGCAAATAAATAAATATATATAAAAAATAAAAAACATTAAATTTTAGTTGGCGGCACGGTGGCGCAGTGGTTAGCACAGTGGCCTCACAGCAAGAAGGTCGTGGGTTCCAGTCTCGGGTGGCGACGAGGCTTGGAAAACTGTCCTTTCTGTGTGGAGTTTGCATGTTCTCCCTGTGTTTGCGTGAGTTTCCTCCGGGTACTCAGGTCTCCTCCAAAGACATGCATGCTAGGCAGATTGGCCGGTGCCAAATTGCCCCAAGGAATGAGTGTGTGTGGCGCCGCAACAGACTGGCGACCTGTTCGGGGTCTATCCCTCGCCTTGAATCAGCCGTTATGGGCTCCGGCACCCCTTCAACTCCATAAGGGATAGACGGACAAGAAGGTGACTGACTGAATTTTAGTTTCTAAGAACTGAATAAATGTGTGTAACAAATAAAAAGTCTAGTTTATTAATGAAAGATTGTTTTTAAAACCAAAAACTTGACATTAAAAAAAATCTTTCAGGTGGGCTTCATTTTTCTTGCAGGAGTTTGTCTTGATTTTTTTTTTTTTTTTTAAAAACAAATGTTGACTATTCAGTCGGTTGAAAAAAGAAAAAAAAATTAACAGGTTCGAAAAGATGTTTTCAGATTAATTCTAAGATTAAGATGGATCAAAATAATTGTTTATCTCAAACAATTATTTAATAATATAAATGAGTAGTCATTATCTCAAAAACGTCAGTTCAATAGTTTTGTTTTATAACAAAAACTAGGAAGAAACAGAATTTATATTGTTTCACTGAAAAATACAGTATTTCAATTGAAGAACAAAAAATTATACAGTATGATACATTTACTTTTTAGAAAAAAACAACAGTTCCTACTGTTTTGAAGCGATCAACCGGTGAGTAATAGAAATTTCTAAACCAATAACCTTTTATTTCCTGCTATTATTTGCAATGTAATTCAGAGCACACCTTTCTGTTTCGCGGTAGAAAACAGACTCAAAGTGAAACCTATTTAAAGTTTTACGTCATTAAGAAACAGGAAGTATAAGATAAACATGATGTAACTTCAATGAAACAACTGGAGTTACATTTAATAACGAGGGATCCAATCAGATTGAAATATGGACAGGGGTATGACCAGGAGGATGGCCTGGCATTACATGGGTTAGGCTTCCTCGAGTTGGAAACACTAAAACCAATCAAAAATATTGATTTCTCAGAGCCTTCTACTTCCCAATATTGGTCTGTGGGCCTTGTTTGTCTCACAAGTTTTTTATAGAATGATTAAGTGGTTTTTGAAAGAATTGAATTATGGTATTTTCCGCAATATAAGGCCCACCTGAAATCCTTTAATTTTCTCCAAAATGACAGTGCGCCTTGTAATACAATACGCTGTAGTATTCGTTAATTATGGCTACCATAATCAGCAGGGGTCGTCGAAATCACAGAGGTAAAAATATATGTAAAGGTGTTGTTGAAATTCCAGTCACACACTACTTGTGTGTGTATAAAGATTCCAAACGGACACTTTTCAAGAAACAGGCAATTGAAACAGAGTTCAAACTCAAGGCTATCAGTCATGTAGTAGAACAAGGGAACAGAGGGAAATTCACTATTAATGAATCAATGGAACAGAAGTGAAAGAAGCAAACGGATAACAAGTTTCAGAGGGAACAAAGCGAGTCCCACGCACCTTGTAATTCTGTGAGCCCCGTATACAAAAGAAAGTCTTCAACGTACGAACCGGTTGTCCATTGTCAGGAGCCCCGTATACAAAAGAAAGTTTTTAAATAGGCCATTCAATGGAAGTGCGCCTTGCATGCGAAAAATACGGTAGTATTCCTGTGGTCATTCCAAACACCAAAACCTACGGGAATCTATAAAAACCGAGTAAAATTCACTGAAATCATCATCTTTTGAACCAGTTATCCTTAATGGTGTGCCTAAACCTTTCCGGGGTGATTTCAGGCAAGTGGTAGGGTACACTCTGAACATGTCACCAGTCTGTTTCAGGGCCCCACACACACTCATTTTCATAGTGGCAGACTAACAAACTAACAATGCATGTTTTTGGAGGGTGAGAGGAAAACAGAGTACCCAGAGAAAACCCGTGTATACATGGACAGAAATGGGTGTTTCACGTCCCAACCCCACTCCAGGGCTTGAACCCCTGACCTTCTTGCTGTGAAGCCACTGCAGTCCACACTGGAAACTACCTAGAAGTTATTTACTTATTCATTCCAAGACTACACTGCTGCATAAAATGTTTCTATTTTAGTCCTTATTATGTAACCTCCCTTGTCGGTTGTTGTTTACTGACCAGTTATAGTTAACCTATTCAACCAAAAATAAATCATTTTTAAGAAAATTTCAGACAATTCCTATAGATTTGTGTCACTTTTGGAGAAAGATTTCGGCCAATTTTGAATTTTAGGGTGACAATTATGTCTGCCCATGACAGTGAACAACCGGTTCCTACGTTGAAGACGTTTAATATTGTAGCTGACACTGTTTTATAGTACTGTACACACATTTCTCTCAGCCCACAAAACTGTTGTAACATACTTTACTTAATATTAATGTTCATTTTTACATGTTCATTTTAAATGTTTAACCAATGTTGTTTCACTTTAGTCACTTGAATTTTACAACCTGAGTCACGACAATACAAAACGATAGTAAACTACTACAAACCTTTTCAAATGACCACTGATACAGTTCAAATGAATTAGAAGTGAAAGTTTGTAAAGCTAAAATATAAAAAAGATTATATTTTTCAAGAAAAACCTTTCTGGTCTGAAGGTAAATCATTCTAGAAACAGATTGTCATGGGACTTCAATCCTGTTTGACAAACTTTCTGATCAGGTGACGTAAAAAAAACACATCCCGATCTTTTTGAAGACTAAATAAAACATATATGACTTAATAATAAGGGATTTATTTTAAGTTTTTACACCGGTTATTTTAAAACCACATCTTTACTTCCTGGATGTTTGTCTCAACCTGTCAGTTTTGGGTGTTGTCGACTTACAAAATACCAAACAAACCCCAACATTCCACAAAATCTCTCGATTTAAAATAACTCTTAAATTGAATCGATAAACGTACCTTTTCTATGAAAAGTTGAAACCGATCAGCAGCAGCTTCTTTGATTTAATGACAAGACATGAAATCGTCTCATTCATTTAAAGTTCAAGTCTGAAACTTTTAGCCAATCAGGAACGCGAGTCATGTAGAACGTACCTATATCAAAGAAGCTGATTGGCTGAGACCTTAGATCTGCCAGCAGTATAATAGAATTTAATAAAGTTTTATTGTAAGTAGATTCTGTTCAACACAAGGATTTATTTAAATTCTACATATATAATCACGACAAAAATGGTTGGATACTTTTATTAAACATAAAAAAGTAAGAAATATTGATTTAAATTTAAAATACTTTATTGATCTCCAAAAAAAAACCATCATTGTTTCATAAAACCCTCCATTCAAATACAAATTGGAATGGGTTTTATGAAACAGTGTTGGTTTTTTTCATCTTCTTTGTGTTTTTTTGCTTCTTCTTCTTGACTTCACTGGTGAGTGGATTAGCGGTTTGATTCAGTTTAGTCTCCAACAGCAGAGCTGGTAAACTGGATGCTCCATACTGCACAGAAAGCACATATTTAGTGATCAGTCTGATCACTAATCTGTGATCATTAAATAAGAACTCATTTGTGTCCACACCGTCTCTTTCTGAGAGGGGTTCTTGCTTCGGTGGTCCAGATAACGTTTGTGGATCTCCCTGATGTTCTGTAGGAGAGCCTGGCCTTTTTTCAGATCGGATAATTTCTGCTGCAGTTCAGTTTTTTCCTTCGTCACCTGCAGCATCTGCCTCTCCGCCCTGACGTGTGAAAACATTCATTCAGCACACTCGGCTCCCTCCATCTCAGACTTTTGTCTCACCTTGATAGTTCCTGTTTGGCTTCTAGAAGTCTCTGAGTCTTTTTCTTGATGAGAAAGGCCACCTGCTCACACACAGAGATCCTGTTAACTTTCATCTTCTGATAAAATTAGTAACAATTAGATTAACATGTATTAAATGTTAAAAGAAGGACCACTGCCGCTGTTTTCAGGACAAAATGTTCCATTAAATTGAATAAATATGTGTGTTGTCCCGCAACAGACTGGCAACCTGTTTAGGGTGTACCCTTTTTCTCGCCTGAAAACAGCCGGCACCCCCTTTAGGGATAAGCGGTTAAGAATACCAAATGAAGCACTTTTTGTTTTAGTGGAAATGTTATACGCTGTTTTATCCCTTACAGGGTTGAGGGGAGTGCCAGAACCCATCCCCACTGATTTCAGGCAAGAGGTAGGACACACCTCGAACAGGTTGCCAGTCTGTTGCAGGGCTACACACGCACACAACGATCCACACACACTCTCATTCCAAGGGGCAATTTCATAGCGGCCAATCAACCTAACATGCATGTTTTTGGAGGGTAGAAGGAAACCAGAGAACCTGTAGAAAACCCACACATACATAGGGAGAAGAACATGCAAACTCCACACAGAAAGACTATTGTTTCAAGGCTCGCCTCTCCTCCAGGGTCATACCCCTGACCTTCTTGCTGTGAGGCCACCGTGCTAACCACCCACCCAACCATAAAGCCTGATATGAATGACTGAAACAATAATTAACAACAGTTTGTGGTTCAGATATTTTTTGAGGCAGCAGAGAAGACTTTGATGGCATTTGGTTCACAATTACTGTGTGTATAAGTGTGTATGTGTGTGTGTTGGCACCAAGTCTTTAGCTTTCTTCAGTTCTTGACTTTCTGAACTTGTATTAAAAAAAGATAACCTTGTGTAACACAAAAAATTGTGAGTCAGATCTCTAAAATGTCAGGATCAATTTTACACACTCCATTAGAACTTTAAAAGATTTATCCACTGAAACTCAGTGACACACATCATGCACCAAATTCAACACGTTTAAACTTGATAGAAAGTATTTCTGCTGCTAATGTTTTCTTACCTTTTTGTTCTGTTTTTTCAGGACTTGGAGCTCGTTATTAGCAGAAATCTGAAGGAGAAACAACAATAAATCTTATTTCTTCAGACAAAAAATGGTTTCTAAATGGATTCTACATAATTACAGTGGTGGTCAAAAGTTTACATATACTTGTAAAGAACATAATGTCATGCCTGTCTTGAGTTTCCAGTTATTTCAACAACTCTGATTTTTCTCTGATATAGTGATTGGAACAGATCCTTCTTTGTCACAAAAAACATTCATGAAGTTTGATTCTTTTATGACTTTATTATGGGTAAACTGAAAATGTGACGAAATCAGCTGGGTCAAAAATATACATACAGCAATATGAATGAGCAATTTTGGAGACTTAGAAAGTTGTGTCAATGACATGAGCTTCATAGCATGACCTCTTAACTTCTTGTGAGTGATTATGAGTGACTATAGCTGGTGACTTCTCTGAGGCCATTTAGAAAGGGCTCATTGGATAAAAATACCCACAAACGCTACAATGGGAAAGTCAAAGGAGCTCAGCACAGATTTGAAAAAGAGAATCATTGACTTGAACGAGTCAGGAAAGTCACTTGGAGCCATTTCAAAGCAGCTGCAGGTTCCAAGAGCAACAGTGCAAACAATTGTATGTAAGTATAAAGTGCATGGCACTGTTTTGTCACTGCCACGATCAGGAAGAAAACGCAAGCTGTCACCTGCTGCTGAGAGAAAACTGGTCAGGAGGTTGAAGAGTCAACCCAGGAGCACCAAAAAGCAGATCTGCCAAGAATTAGAAGCTGCTGGAACACAGGTGTCAGTGTCCACAGTCAAGCGTGTTTTGCATCGCCATGGACTGAGAGGTTGCCGTGCAAGAAGGAAGCCCTTGCTCCAAAAGCGGCACCTTAAGGCTCGACTAAAGTTTGCTGCTGATCACATGGACAAAGTTCTGTAGTCAGATGAAACAAAAATTGAGCTGTTTGGCCACAATGCCCAGCAATATGTTTGGAGGAGAAAAGGTGAGGCCTTTAACCCCAAGAACACCATGCCTACCATCAAGCACTGTGGTGGTAGTATTATGCTGTGGGCCTGTTTTGCTGCCAATGGAACTGGTGCTTTACAGAGAGTCAATGGGACAATGAAGAAGGAGGATTACCTTCAAATTCTTCAAGAAAACCTGAAGTCATCAGCCCGAAGGTTGGGTCTTGGGCGCAGTTGGGTGTTCCAACAGGACAATGACCCCAAACACACATCAAAAGTGGTAATGGAATGGCTAAATCAGGCTAGTATTAAGGTTTTAGAATGGCCTTCCCAAAGTCCTGACTTAAATCCCATTGAGAACATGTGGATAATGCTGAAGAAACAAGTCCATGTCAGAAAGCCAACAAATTTAACTGAACTGCACCAATTCTGTCAAGAGGAGTGGTCAAAGATTCAACCAGAAACTTGCCAGAAGCTTGTGGATGGCTACCAAAAGCGCCTAATTGAAGTAAAAATGGCCAAAGGACATGTAACCAAATATTAGCATTGCTGTATGTATATTTTTGACCCAGCTGATTTCGTCACATTTTCAGTTTACCCATAATAAAGTCATAAAAGAATCAAACTTCATGAATGTTTTTTGTGACAAAGAAGGATCTGTTCCAATCACTATATCAGAGAAAAATCAGAGTTGTTGAAATAACTGGAAACTCAAGACAGCCATGACATTATGTTCTTTACAAGTGTATGTAAACTTTTGACCACCACTGTAGATTATGTACAGTATTTGCACAGCTTCATTGGTTTTCTGAAAATTCTAAAAATAAAATAATAGTTTTAAATAATCTTAGATAATAATTTTATGTCTGTTAAACTGGAAATGTGTGCCTGAGGTGTTGGTTCATGTCCTATTATTCCGCCCTATTTTGTAAGCAAAATTCAAACTACAGGTTGAAACTATCGCTTTAATTTCTCTAAGCTGAAAGCTGTTAATTTCATAAAAATGAAGAGCAGATTGTTCCTTCCTGCTTCTTACTTTCTCTTGAAGTTGCTCTTCAACCTTTCTGGAGAAGCAGTCGATGGATCTCTGAACTGCCTTGGACTCCACAGAGTCCCTGAAAAGCAGAGGAAGGTTAAACTCCATGTGGAACCAAACAGATAAGATCACATCAGATTTAAAGTAATCTGTACCTGTATTGGTTACACATCTCAAGAAAAGCATTCAGCACCACATCAATCTCTGTCCTCCCACCAACCACAGGTTTTCTTCTCCGTTCATTACTCTTTGCTGTTTTAGATTTGTCTTCTAATGATAAAATAAAACTTTAATCAGCAATGTTGGGGGTACAGAGCCCCTTACAGATCATCAACAAAAACATAAAACAGCTTCTCATGCTCACCAGATACCTGAGGGGAACTTGATAACTAACCGACATATGCCCAAAACATTAGCAATGAACACCAAGCAGAATTTACTCAATTTTATGAGATAAGATTTTAAAAGCGTTGCTGGTGACGTATAGTCAGCAGAGTAAAAATGTCTCTGTCACAAAGTCCCAGATAGAAGTAAACTGTACTCAAACCAAATATTACCACACTAAACACCCAAGTAGCTGGTACACACTTTGAATTTGAATATGATTGTGGTGTTCGGCTGCTTGAGTACCACAGTTATGAATTATGAGTACCACAATGATATTCAAATCTGAAGTGACATAAAAATTTATCTATATAAATCTAGACTATTAGGACCGTTATGAATTTGTACTTTTGTCTATAATAACACACAACTTATCTTCCTTGAACTTTTAGATGACATTTTCAAAAATATTTTGTGTTTTCAACAGTTCCCCAATGAGCACGAGAAACTGTTTCTACTTTTTTTTTTTTTTGTTTGTTTTTTAATCAACGTCCCCTAAAGGGCTCTCCACTATGAAAACATTTCTCAAATCTAAGAAATTTTCACATAAACACAAGATTTCTGACCTGGTGAGGAGTTTACAGATTCGGGGCCAGGAGATAAAGGTTTCCTGACTCTGCCTGGTCTTGGTAGCTTGACCTTCTCAGGTTTCTAAATGTAATGAAAACAAGTTAAATTTCAGGTCATCCTTCACATTCTCATGGCTCCCAATGATCCATACCTGGTTAGAGATGTGAGCCATCTCCTCATCTGACGCTGCAAGTCTGTTTCTACCCGATTTCTTCTGAATGAAAACATTAAAATAGAAAAACATCTTTTGGTAGCTGAGCAAGCACCACCACTCAATTTGATTTTACTTGGAAAGAAACAGTCTGATGAATCAAGCTAATCATCTGATCTAAAAATAATTAAATAAAATCCTCCATTAAAAAACAAATACGTAACATGAACATTTTTACTCTGAGATTTTAATAAATAAACTGGGTTTATTCTTTCTAAGAATGATGGTGAGATGTTTTTTTTTCTAAACAATATGTATTATTCTAGTTTTTACTTACAGAGATTTTGACAATCAAACAAGTTTAAATCCAATATCTCCTACAGCAGTTCCTCAAGATCCGAGAACCGTTTTGTTTCTAAAATAATTCAGTTCGCGACAAAAGGTGACAAAACATTTCCAACAGAGACTTCATTACTCTGCAAGTACCTCAAATCTATCTAAGTGTTCTTTTAAAAAAACTGTTAAAAATATCCTTTTAAACTTGCATTTTCTTAATTTGATTTTTACTATTTTTTCTTGTGTGTTTAAAAAAAACGTTATAATGGAGTACTTTGTGATTTTTATTTTACACATAAGAGCCATTTAGCTATGGTAAATAAAAAAGTATGAGATAATGCAGGTAGTGTTCAGCTTGAACAATAGTTTGGTGTTTGTGTTGTTACAAATAGATCCTTCCATTAAACAGAGGTCATTTGGAATGTAGGTCTAGCCGCCCA
Source organism: Neostethus bicornis (assembly GCA_902685375.1). NCBI lineage: Eukaryota > Metazoa > Chordata > Actinopteri > Atheriniformes > Phallostethidae > Neostethus > Neostethus bicornis. The sequence continues at coordinate 1,513,156 of CACRXE010000076.1, read as the reverse complement.
ACAGCAACTCTCTTTGTCTGTATGAAGTTGTACACATGAGGTGTTAAAATGTTGCTTCTGGTCACTTAATGTTAAAAGTTGTTAGTGTTGTTTCTGTCTGAAGTGTCTACAAACATGAACATCTGTTTCTCACCGGTGTGTGAGCATCTGTTCTTGATGAGGCTTGTCTGATCTTGCCATGAGATAGCAAGTCGTCTTCCTCTCTGATGGAAGAAACAAAAACAGTGTGAGGGTAAAATTAGAATATATTTATGCAGAAATGTTGGCCCCGGCAGTTCATATCGCTTACTGGCAGCAACAAGCTCTTAAGATTTGACTGTGTCAAAACTCTGCCTGGGTCTTGTTTACTCATTACTGCAACTTTGTTATTTGATTATGACAAATAAATTTGTCGTACATATACAAAATTTCTCTCAACAGAAATTTGTTTTGATTCATTACAAGGCAATGCAAATGTATTATTAAAGAGCATTTTAAGTACAAGATTGTTCAAAGTACTTTACATGAAAATATTAAAAGTATGGTGGGAAAAAAATGATAATAATCAAAGAAAGAATTAAAATGCAGAAATCATCAGTATGTAAAACTAAAAAATTGAATAGTGATTAAAAAATGTCCACTTTCTTTAAGAGTTTTGTTTCTAATTCCAGTTAGTTTGATTTGTTTTGCAGCGTCACATTTAAAAGCTGCTTCTTTACGTTTAGTCTGGACTCTGTTCTGGACGGAGTGATCTGACTTTGTGGATCTAAGACTTTGTTTAGTAGAAACCTTAAACACATCTTAAGATGAAAACAAACATGTTTCCATGATGTTTTGAAGAATATAAATGCTCACCTTTCTGCAGGCACTAATCTGCTTCTCTGACTCAGAGTGCTCTTCTGGCTTGTCTTATCTTGCACATCAGGGCGGGCATTTTTCTTGGAGGCAGAACTCTGAACCCGACTCTTCTTCAATTCAACCGCTTTTGGTTTTTGAGGTGTGTTCTGGCCCAAGCTGCTTGGTGGAAAAAAAAAATTGACTTCACCATGGAAACAGATTTCATTTGCAGAAAGTTACCAGCTTTCTTCATGTTACCTGGTTCTGGTCTTCGCTGAGCCACTTTTCCTGCTGGTCCTCCTCTTCTTTGCCTCTTGATCACACATTTTTTTCTGTCTCTTGACAGCAGCTGCACACTGTTTCCCCATCATTCCTCCTATTTGTTTAAGAATCTGTCCACTCTCTTGATTGCTCAGCTCTTCCTCGATGGCAGTGCTGTGTAAAGGGTTGCCTAGACATTGAAAAAGACATCTTAATGATATTAATAATACATCGTGCTTATATAGCGCTTTTCAGGACACTCAAAGACGCTTCACATACACGCTATTCATTCACTTCATATTAGGTAATGGTAAGCTACCGTGGTGAGACTCCCATTTTGCACCATCGGGCCCTCTGACCATCACCAACCAATCACACACACACACCAGATACAGACTAGGCAACGAGGGTGGAGTGTCTTGCCCAGGGACACAGTGACAATATAATCTCAACGGTCGCCCCACTGTGACAAATGGGGTTCCAGCAGTCTCCCATCCACGTATTGCCAAGGCCTAGCGTGCTAAGCTTTTGAAGTCTGACGGGATCAGGCAGTTAAAAGCGGGTATTGCCACACTTGTAAGGAAAAAAATTCCCTTTTGTGGCGTAAAATTTAGACAGCTAAAAAGCTTGCAGAATTAATCATTAGCTCTTTATTCTAAGTTAATAAACATTTTCAATCTGTCTACTCATGTGTATCCAATATTTTTGGATTACCAGTTTTTGTTACAGATGTGTCACATTTTGGACTTGTTTAGATCAGGAGAAAACTATTTGGTTTTGTTCCAAAAAAATGTGGGCCATTAAATTAAAGAATTACCGTATTTTCTGCACTATAAGGTGCACTGCATTATAAGGCGCACCTTCAATGAATGACATATTTTAAAACTTTTAGCATATATATATGTGGCACACCGCATTATAAGGCATTACAGTAAAGATTGGGGTTACGTTATGCATCCACTAAATTGTGCTGCACTAAAGGGAATGTAAAAAAAAAAACAAAAACAGTCAGATAGGTCAGTCAAACTTTATTAACAATTACAAAACAGCTTTCTGTTATTACTCCCAAAATGAATAAACAGCTATTTTATTATTTTCTCCGAGATAAAGTATTAGTATTTTCGTGACACAGTTTATCTTCCATTGGAGATAAACTGTGTTTAGTCTTACTTACTTGGCGCAGCGCATCCTCTTGCTTCCTCCACTTCCTCACCATTGATTTGTTAATGTTAAACTCTCTCGCTGTGGCTCTGTTCCCGTGTTCTACTGCATGACCGATCGCCTTGAGTTTAAACTCAAGGCGATCCAACAGCAAATGATTAAGAAAAAGATAATATAAAAATAAAAATCTAAGTGCTTAGCGACAAGGCTCTTGTTGCCATGGCAACACAAGTGATCAGATTTGTTGTAACAGTGTCTCTTGGTAGGAGCCATTTCAGGGTCTTTACACAGACACACAAATGGAAATGAGCGCCGTTTCATATATCCCAGCATGCACCGCGCACTACTTCTTCCACCGGGGAAAATGGAGTCGGCGGCTGCTTACCACAGTTGCGACACCTGTTGTAGCTCAATATTGATCCATTTATAAGGCGCTCCGGGTTACAAGGCGCATCGTGGACTTTAGAGAAAATTTAAGGTTTTTAGGTGTATCTTATAGTGCGGAAAATACGGTAACTTTTCCACAAATAAAAACTAGCTATGTATTTCCTCCGTCATTTCAATACTTTACTGACATAGTATTATCAAATGGAATAATTATACACAATTTTATAACATCTTGATCAAAACCACATTTTATTCTTTAGTCTCTTTACTTTCAGGTATTTATTACAGCAAGTTTTATCAGTTTGAGTTCATGTGGGGAACCGGTGATCGGGATATACAGGTATTTCCCAAAGATCAGTTTGGTCAATCTCATTGTGTTTGTGTAAAAAGCGTATTCATTTGTTTTTATCAGTATGAAATCTTGTCATTCTATTTGGAGACAGGCAGGGCTGTCCTATGATCATTCCTACCCACTCCTTTTCAGTATTCAATAGTGAAATTTTGATTCAAAATTGTAAAATTTGAATTTATGCAGTGGATATTTTGGTTGATGATAGAGGTACAATTTTGTCTTGCTTTTTCTTTTACCGAATAAAGGGTCTTTCATTCATTCATGGTAGGTTATTTACTGTAACCATAGCAACCAACTCTACTTCTCTGCTTTTTTTTGTATGCTGCTGTCTATCACTCCCAAAAAACCACCCCAGCTAGTGGATTGTATTTTCTACATGTTTTTGAGACATTATGAGAACATTTAAGTTGTGGTTTAAATCTGAAAATTTGCTGCTTCAAATGAAATTGCACATTTTCTGCAAGATATTAAAGAGAAAAAACTTTCTCTTGCATTTTGGTTAATCCTCTAAAAGGTTCATTATCTAGAACTTTATATTGTTGTAGATATTATAATATTATATTGTTTAAACAGGCATTTAATTGTTTTTAACATTTTGGTTGATGGTTTGCCTTAAGATTTTTTTGATGAAAAAATGTATCCTGAAAAAGGTTGAAAAACACTGTCTTATTTTTATCTACAGAATATTTAAATACAGGTAGATCTCCAACAGAAACTCACTGCAGTCTCTCTGCAGACCCTGCATGAAGTCTTCTCCATCTATCAAAGACACATTGGGAGAATCCATCTAAAGAAACAGACAAATCTTTTTATTAAACATACCTACACATAAGAATATGATATGATCAATGTAAACCAGGATACTCTATTTAACATAAAAGTGAAAAAAGAAAAAAAAAAACAGTAGATTTTAAAAGAAATCTCACCTTCGTAATCACTGGGAGCCTTTTAGCTCCTGTCATCTTTTTGTTGCTGTGAATAAATTAAATAAAACAACTTATTTAAACCATTTAAGCAGAAGATTTTTTTAAATCCTACGATTTAGTAAGCTGGATCTCCCCAGCTTAAAACATGAAATATCAAAACTATTCCTCAGTAGGGTACTAATAAAGTATCTAGAACTTAAAATTTCTAACTGTTACCCCAATATGTAGATTTAATTAACATTATAAATAATTTTAATGAATGAAATCGTTATTTACCTCATTTGATAAACAGTATTTTGACTTGTTTTCCTCACAGCAGCTTCCCGCAATAGTTTAATATTTGGACCATACCATTATTCTAACATAGGGATACAGAAATAAATAACAGAATGAGAATATTTTCTAATGGTATTTTAGCTAAATTGCTTATTTATTGTAACATAACATATATATTTAAATATTCAAACGTGTTTTATTGTTTTTAGAGCATTTTTCACAATAAAACCCCCCGTATAGAATGGACTCGCTGAACATTGCAACGGAAAGCGAAGTGGCTCAAACTTAGTGACCGAGCTCAAACGGAAAGCGTTGCTTTAGCTAGAAATGTTAAAATATCTTGATGCAAATGATTAAGAATGAGAAAAAAGTAAAACAAAAAAATGAATAAACAAAAAAGTGCCTGTAGAAAAAGATTGCTACATTAAAAAAGAAAAGCACAATCACATACAATCAAACTGCTTTTTGGTTTAATTCTTTCGGCATTTCCCTTCAGGGGTCGCCATAGCAAGTCAGTTTATTTTTGGTTTTGATGCAGCAGGTGCAGAAGGTTTTCTAACCTTACCTGCTGCATCCTCTTCAGTCACGCAAACTATCTTCATGTCTTCCTTCACTGTATCCATGAATCTCCTCTTTGGTCTTCCTCTTGGCCTCTTACCTGGTAGTTCCAATCCCAGAATCCTTTTGAGTTTTGTTTTTAATTATATAGAAAAATTAGTCCAACAGTTCATTTGAATGTGTATTACTTTTTCTCATTTGACTATTTTATTTATATAAGTTATCGATACAAGCAGCCGAAATGAGCTTCCTCCGCAGGGTGGCTGGGCTCTCACTCAGATAGGGTGAGGAGTTCTGCCATCCGGGAGGATCTCGGTGTCGAGCCGCTCCTCCTCCAGGTCGAGAGGAGCCAGATGCGGTGGTTCGGGCATCTGGTCAGGATGCCCCCCGAGCGCCTCGCAGGCGAGGTGTTTCGGGCACGTCCCACCGGGAGGAGACCAAGGGCCACACCCCGGACACGCTGGAGAGACTATGTCTCACAGCTGGCCGGGGAACGACTTGGGATCCTTCCAGGTGAGCTAGAGGATGCAGCCGGGGAGAGAGAGGCCTGGGCTGCCCGTTTGAGGCTGTTGCCCCCGCAACCCGACCCCCGAACAAGCGGAAGATGACGGAATGCAACGGAAATTGTCGACGCAGCCAAGAAGTTGGAGGTGTCCGATTTGGTGACATCAGGATCAGATTTCTGCTTTTGCGGATGATGAGGCCCTGTTGGCTTCGTCCAGTCGGGATCTGCAGCTCTCGCTTGACCGATTTGCTGCCGAATGATTAGTGGCCGGGATAGGAAGCACCTCCAAATCCGACACCGTGATCCTCAGCGAGAACTCCTCGCCCGGAAAAGGGTGGAATGCCCCCAGCGTGTCAGGAACAGGTTCCTGCGCCAAGTGGAGGAGTTTATCTTGGGGTGTCGTCCCTGAGCGGGGAAAGAATGGAGCAGCAGATCGACAGAGGGATCAGTGCGGCGTCCGCAACAATTAGGACACTTCATCAATCCGTTGAAGTAAAAGAAAGAGCCGAAAAGCAAAGCTCTCATTTTACAAGTTTTACCACCCTCACCTATGGTCACCAGCTGTGGGTGTGGTGACTAAAAGAATGAGATCACAGATACAAGCGGCCGAAATGAGCTTCATCCGCAGGATGGCCGGGCTCTCACCCAGTGATAGGGAGAGGAGCACTTCCATCTAGGAGGGGCTCGGAGTAAAGCTGTTGCTCCTCCGGGTCGAGAGAACCCGGAGGAGCCATTTTTATCTGATAAAAATGCATTTAATTGATTTCTCTTTTTCTGAAGACGGTCAGATCCCTTATAGATTTCTAATCTGATTCAGGTATTCTGAGAATTCCTCTCAATAGAAGTTCTTACATTTTATTTTAAACTTTGTAAAATAATTATTTTCAAAATAATTCATGAGGACTACCAAGGGTAAAAAAAACTATTGCTCTGTAGATAAATAAGGTATCCCACACTATGATCGATACATAAGTGTATGCCAAGAATCCTAAAATAATTAAAGAATAAATTGGTAAACTCTTTACCATTGGTAAACTTTTTACTCTTTACCATGTCCGAGATCTGCTGAAAGCTTTGCCACTTAAGTTAGCTACCGCTTTTTATACCCTCTTCCTCCCTTTCTCTTTTTTAATTGATCTTCACAAAAACATTTAAAAATACATCACCAGTTTATATATTTTTTTAATTTTCTGTACTAAATCAATAGCATATTTGGGATTCTCAGCCTAAAGACCTACCTTCATTTAGGACTATAAAATGTTGACCAGAAAACTGAGTTGGGTTGAAAAACTTTATCTAAACTAAATTAGTTTCCATTTTGATTCCTACTTTTTTTCCTCTGAGCTTATGCTCATCTGCTGATTCCCAGTCTAAGGTACGACCAGGCAGCCACATGAAGGGAATTTTCTTTTAGTTTGCAAAGTTTTTTATGTAAAGCATGCAAGGGTGGGTGTGTGCGTGGCCTTTATTTCTTGATTTAAGAGGGCCACATGTTCATCCAAGAGCTGTTTAAAAACCTCTTGTCACAGATATGTTGCCTCGGGTCATTTTGATTGTGGAGGTTTTTTCCCCAGACAGCCTCTGTTCTACTTTGTTTCAGCGTAGAGCTTGTCTATTTGAGGTCGGAAATGTAGACCCAGTTCGTGCCTTTTGGCCTTCAAGGTGGGGGTCAGCAGGCCGTTTTGGATGGAGAAGAGCTCCTTGTGGATGTGAATGGCTTTCACCTGAAAGACAGAATAAGTCTGGGACTCACATATCTGATAAACACACATGCACACACATACGCATATGTATGAATTGACCTAACCCTGAAAAAATCGGAGAGTAGAATTGTACTGCAAAAAACAAAAGCCCACTGCCACCCCATGACACCAACTTGAACAAAATAATTTAGAAAATGAATGATTGAATTCAATTGAAAACAAAATTTCCCAGTGTGAACAAAATAAAGTGCATGATTGTAATTGATCAATACATATTTGAAACAATATGCACTTATTTCACACATACTGTACATCCATTCATCTGTCCATCTATTCATCTTCTAAACATCTTCTAACATTTCTAAATGTTTTTCAAAACAAGTACAACATCATATTTCTACTTTGTCTCTTTTTCTAAATTGATAGCCATAGACTATCAAAATTATCCTATTCTCGCATTGTAACAATAAAAAATCTTGAATCTCTCGGTCTTGAGATTCAAGATTCTTTATTGTCACAATGTGAGCATAGTGAAATTTTGACAGACTCCAGCTAGATGGGGAAGTCCAGGCATCTGGTTTGGATGTCTCCCAGACGGCTCTAGACATGAGGACACCCAGAGGCAGACCTATGACCCGTTAAAGAGACTATGTTTCAAAGTAAGTACCGTTCTGTACCAAAACTCAGGAGAAAAAAAGGAAGTGTTTGTTATTATAGTTACCCATGCTGTTATTGTACTTGTCTGGCTCACTGGACATGGAAATGTAGACATAGTCAATTCTTCATTTTTTAATCCCACATGGTCTACAAATGTACCCAGTGAGTATGTCTATGCTTTTTACCTGCTCAAAGGACTTGAGTCCCGCCTCTCTCCCCAAACGCAGCATGTCTTCCAAGATGGCCGCCTTCACTTCCTGTAAGAGAAGAACAATAGCCACAAGAAGGATGGAGGTTCACGTGTGATTCATCGGTCAATCCATTGTTCTTACCGGTCTGGTGCACAGATCATCATAAGTGCCTTGCACCCCCAGTGTCTTTTTAACCCATCTAGGCATGAATTCTTGGTCAGGAACCACCACTGCTACCAGGAACGCCTGCAAGTGCATGAAAAAAAGTTACACTTTGTTGTGTCCCACAAAACAGAAAATCTATCCGCCTCTACCCACCTGCAGACTGTCTCCATGCACAAAGCACTGGGCGATGGCAGTGCTCCTGATGTAGATGTTCTCTATTTTCTCTGGAGCTATGTACTCTCCCTGAGCCAACTTGAAGATGTGCTTCTTTCTATCCACGAGCTTCAGTGTGCCGTTCTGGTGGAATCAGAGATAGAATTTCTGTCTAAGATGGGAAGTTGTTGTGCAGTGCCCCGTCAGCGTGTCTCTTCCTTGAGAGATGAATACTGAAGGCTTTATTGTCATTGGACCACAATGGAACAACAAAATTACAGTTCCAGTGAACTTGATGTAAGATGCATAAACACAAAGAGATAAAACACAAGTTACAGAGCCAGGAGCAAAAGGGCATGCAGCCATTAACACGTGCTACTTCCCAGATGAAACCTGCTTAAAATATAAAAATTATTTTGATTTGGAAAATTGTTACAAGAGTGGAAAATAAAAACAAAAAGGGTCAGAGGATATTTTAGGTGTCAGTAAAATAGGAAGAATATAGGATTTTGACTGACCGGAAGCCATTTCCCAATGTCCCCAGTGTGAACCCAGCCTTCTGCATCAAGAGCCTCTGCAGTCATCTCCGCATCATCCAGGTAACCCAGAAACACATTTGCACCCTTCACACATACCTGGAAACAAGCATGTATGTGACACTAGGTCTTAGGAAGAGATCAATGTGCTAGCCTAGTTATTTCACCTCCCCCTCTCCATTCACAGCCAGGTAGTTCATTTCAGCCACATCCACCAATTTCAGCCAGTTGCAGGGTAACGGAGCTCCAACGTGACCTGTATACATCATTAAACTGTTTCTTCTTATTTCTCTGAGTCTCGTTTCCTTCCTATCACCTCTGCTTACCTGTGCTCCAGTCTCCAGGCAGGGTCATGGTGCAGCCAGCGGTGCACTCTGTTTGTCCGTATCCTTCATAAAACTGAGACAGACTCATTATTTCCATCTCATTCAACCAAGAGAGGATGTTAAGCAATTAGGAAACATACCTGGCAACCCATCGCTGCTCGGAGGAAAGACAGGACGGTGGGAGAGACAGGAGCAGCACCGGTTATCATGAGGCGTACGTTGCCTCCCAGACTATTCTGCAGGGAGGCAGCACATTACACCGTTTAGGCCAATTCTTTCTCAACACAAAATCATCTAATTTCGAGATGTTTCTTACTCTCTAACTAGCTAGATAACAAACTAGGAGGACAAACACTCCCCTCTCCCCTCTTTTTTCAGATTAAATCTGAGGCAACATAACCTCGTGATCATTTTTAAAATGGGTCGTAAATCATTTTTCAAAAATTTGAAAAGTAAAACAAAATGATGCAAATGCTGTACCATAAATTTTTTTCACTTGTTTTAGAAGTAATTCTGCTAAAAAAGACATTTCAAAATAATGTCTGCTTTTTGCTGTTCAGTTTTCAAGACATTTTTATTCATTATTACTTTGAGGGTGCATAGATGGACAGTTGGGTTAGGCCTATGACTTCACAGAAAGAAAATCAGGGTCTGTCTGTGTGGAGTTTGCACGTTCTCCCCGTGTATGAGTCTCTCTATGTACTCTGGCTTCCTCTCTATTCCTAAAACATACATTTTGGGAAATTGACCACTGGTAATTTGCCCCAAAGAATGTGTGTGAGTATTTGTCTATGATTGTGGCCCCACAACAGACTGGTGGTGACCAGTTCAGGGTGTACCCTCCTTATCGCCTGTGACCAGCCATGACATTATCCAGCGACCCGACTTGGATGAGCAGTACAGAAGACGATTGAATAAGTAGTGCTAAATAATATGAACAAGCCTCTAGTTGGATCACACCGCTCTCTGGAAGAAATTAATTTAGATCTGAATTTTCAAAGTCTTTCCATCAAGAAATTGATTCATATGACAAACAACCGAAGTAAAAAGAATACCCCAAAAGAGAGGACCTGCCAGGAAATGTATGGCATAAAGTGAACCAAAGACTTTTGGAAGAAAATAAGATACAGAAGATAACTGTGTAGATACACTGAAATTAGAGGAGGATATTTTTTTTTTCTTCACATGGAAAGAGAAGCTCTTTCATCGGTTGATGTAGCTGGTTTTTAAGGATCTCGCTCTGCTCACCTGGACCTTTCTGAAAACCAATCGATCCCAGATGCTGTTTCTTCTCACGATGCCTCTGTTTAACTCGGCATTTTTCCTCTTGTAAGCGAGCTCCAAAAACCAGCGCTTGGCGTACGTGTTGGCTTCACCGTATATCTATGGATCAGCAGGTCAAGGTTTATACAGCATGTAGTTCTAATAAGAAGACGGTTGTAAATCCAAAAAGAGGAAAACTCACTTTATCATAAATCCTGTTGAGCAGACGAGGGATGATGGGGAGCACGGTGGGTTTCAAAGTGGCCGCGTCATCTATTAGTGTTAGAATATTTCCCCCAAAGTAGCCGATCTTGCTTCCATGCATGAATAGGACTCCCTGACATGCACACATACATATGAATATCTACAGTCACCATGGCAACATGGTGCTTCCACCTCAGCCTTCAAATTGTTAGGGTTAAATGTTATACACTAAATGAAGTAATTTTCTTCTCCTTTTGGCATTTCCCTTCAGGGGCCGCCACAGCAAGTCAGTTTCTTCCATCTAACCCTATCTGCTGTATCCTCTTTGGTCACGCCAACTATCTTCATGTCTTCCTTCACTGTATCAATGAACCTCCTCTTTGGTCTTCCTCCAGTCCTCTTTCCTGGTGGTTCCAAACCTAGTATCCTTCTTCCGATGTACTCTCTCTCTCTGCACATGTCCAAACCATCTCAGTCTGGCCTCTCTGACTTTATCTCCAAAACCTCTAACATGTGCTGTTCCTTTGATATACTCATTTCTAATCCTGCCCATCCAGGTCACTCCCAGAGAGATCCTCAGCATCTTCATCTCTACTACCTCCATCTCTGTTTCCTGTCTTTTCTTAAGTGCTACTGTTCCTAGACCAAACAGCATGGCCGGTCTCACCACGGTTTTGTACACTTTCCCTTTCCTTTTAGCTGAAACTCTTTTGTCACACATCACACCTGATACTTTTCTCCACCCGTTCCAGCCAGGTGCACATGCTTCTTCACCTCTCTTCCACAATCTCCATTGTTCTGGACTGTTGATCCTAAGTACTTAAACTCTTCCACCTTCTTAATATCTTCTCCCTGTAACCTCACTTTTCCATTTGGATCCCTCTCATTCGACACATGTACTTTGTCTTACTCTGACTAATCTTCATTCCTCTTCTTTCTAGTGCAAACCTCCACCTCTCGAGCTTTTCCTCCACCTATTACCTCCTCTCACTACAAAATACAATGTCATCTGCAAACATCATTGTCCATGGAGATTCCTGTCTAACCTCGTCTGTCAGCCTGTCCATCACCATAGCAAACAGCAAAGGACTCAGAGCAGATCCTTGGTGCAGTCCCACCCCCACACTGAACTCCTCTTTCACACCAATAGCCCACCTCACCACTGTCTCACAGTCCTCATACACCTCCTTCACCGTGCTAACATACTTCTCTGTCTCACCAGACTTCCCCAAACAATATCATGGTTCTTCTCTGGATACACTGTCATACCTTAGGCTAGCTTCAACAACTTTTTTCAATGACTTCACCATTTGAGTGATCAGTTTTATTCCTCTGTAGTTACCACAACTCTGCACATCTCCTGTGTTCTTAAAAATACGAACCAACACACTTCCCCTTCATTCATCAGGCATCTCCTCACTTTTTAATATAATGTGAAACAACCCAGTCAGAAACTCTACTGCCACCTCACCTAAACACTTCCATACCTCAACAGGTATATCGTGTTGGAATTTATATAAGAAATTAAGAAGCCAGAGAAAAAAATGTCAGTACCTCCTCTTCCAGTGAAACCATTATCAAACCTGAATGTTTAGATTTAGTTCCTGTGTTCTTTAACCCATTTATAATTTTCTCTATTTCTTTGCCATGACATTTAGAGGTTGTTAGGGAAGCATGTCAGAAGGTGAAAGAAACATCTTTTTTTAAGTGTTAATGGAGAGGAAAATTCTAGGGCATACTGTACCTGCACTACTCTCTCAAACATGTGAGCTAATGGCAGGTATGATAAGTGCACATCAGATGAATTAATTGGGCAGAAACCCTAAAAACACAAAAGGATAGAGACTTGACACAAGCAGCTTCTAAAATGGTGAAAACCAGCAAGTTTCTTCCTCACTTCGGATATTTTAACAAAGGCAGCGCAGTTGGACACAATATTTCCATGGCTCAGAACAGCACCTTTGGGGTTTCCTGTGAGGCAAAACATTGTTTGTGGATCAGATCCTGGAGGGAAAAGTGAAGACGAGCAGCATGCTGTGTGTTACCCGTTGTTCCGCTTGTGAAGCAGATGATGGCCACGTCTTTTGGTTGGGGAGGCTGAAGGAACGGAGGAGAAAATAATCAAACAGCTGAAGCTGAAGAAGTGGTTTCAAGCAGACTGTAACTCACCTCTGGCGCAGAGGGATTGGCCTTTCCTAGCTCCTGGAAGAGAACAGGTAGAGGAAGCCATCAGAACAGGGACATAGAACAAGGTGATATGATGAACAATAGGCAGGAAACTAAAAAAAAAAAAATCAAAATTAAGATATGGATGGATAGATGCTTGGGTGTATATGGATGGATGGATGGATGGAGGAATTGATGGATGGATAGATGCTTGGGTGTATATGGATGGATGGAGGAATTGATGGATGGATGGATAGATGCCTGGATGTACTGTATATGGATGGATTGATGTATTGATGGATGGATAATGGATTGATTAATGGATGATTGATGGATGGATAATGGATGAATGGATGGATGATGGGTGGGAGGGATGGATGGTGATGGGTAGATAAATGGACCTCCATCTCCTGCAGACTGACGACTTGGATTCCAGCCTGTCGCCCCTTAAGAATCAGACTGTTTGTAGGTTTCTCTAGGAGAATAAGGGTCTTGAGAGTGTGCTTGGCAACATCGATACAGTCCAAAACTAGATTCCCTTTTTCCCCTATGTCACACAACACGGTTGATATTGATGCTGAAAGAAGGTAGAACAAAGTGGTCAAAACTGAAGAGAGAAGTTATTTATTGAACACCTCCTTCTTTACCTTTCTCTAAAATGTAGCTGATGGCCTCAGTTCCCAGAGTGTCGTACAGTGGGACAGCCACCAGAGAATAAGTGTAGCACGCCAGCTCACCAATAGTCCACTGAATATGTATTAAAAAAATTAGCACAAATGACACTCTCGTGACTAATATGATATATTCACAGAAGAAATCTCAAACCTGGAAAATTTAAAGATAGATGGTTTGGAGTTGAAACAAAAAAAAAATCAAAGGTGGTATGGAATATCTTCTGGTCCTGACACCCCCACTCATCAATATTTGTGAATACTGTGTAATTGTTGAGACCTCCTTTGGTCTTTTCTAGTTTATTCTCGGTTAGTGTCTACAACCAATAGAATTGTCACTGGAACCAATAACTGTGCCAATAATTTTTGCTTACTATACAAAATGGATAGGGTGTGGTTTTCCACGTCCCACAGAGTCTGCAGTGTAATAATGTTTAAATTTTTTATTTCAATGCACCAGTTTGAAAAGCATGAGTCTAACAAGTGAAGGCAGGTGTAAGTGATATAGCACAAAAGTCATTTATAAAGAGATCTTCAACATTGCTTTTAAACGTTAACAAAAAAAAATAATAGCAAAATTCAAAAGTTAAAGTGAAATTGAAGTGAAGTATAACTTAAACATCTCTTCCAGTTTTTTTTTTTATATCTTCTGCAGATAAACAACCACGTTCTAAGTTTTGGAACATCGATTACACACTAGTTATTTAGGTGACACAAACAAGGTCCACACATTCCAATCATAAACTATATCTCTTACAAATTGAATTTGCCTTAGATAAGCCTTTGAAGGAAATAAAAACGTTTGAATTTTAAAACGTCAAATAATATTTAAAAAATTAAGTTAAAAAGAGAAACCAAATGCTTAATAATTAAGATTAATTTAAAAAAAAAGAAAGAAGAAGTCGACAAAAAAAAAGCAGAAGAGAATAAAATATTATACTTCAACACGATTCTGCGCGAAAATTCCGATGCGGGAGTCGGTGGTTTTGGAGTGTCCTTTATGAAGAAATGCAGAACCCAGGTTCTCTGCTCGCTTCTTTACCTAACACACACACACATTTACCAGGTGAGTTTAATCATTAATGTTTCCAACCCTACAAACTCATACCTCACTGTAATTGATCCACACATAAGGCTGTTTGGGTTTTCTGCTTCCCAAGCATGGACCATCATCTGCAGGATGAAGGGAGAGAGCTGTAAACCTGAACTCATTCAGCACATCGGTTTAACTGGTCTTAATATTGTGACTATTTATACTGGGATGTTCCCAGTTTGCTGACTCATAAAGCCGTTCAAAAGAGATAACTTTAGCTTAACAGTGCATGATACTGAGGGTTACTTCAATTTATTTGACGGTCATTATTATGATTAATTAAAAGGGTGATTTTGTGTTCTGTTGTAAAGAAATTGTTTCTTCCATCAGACAGATTGAGGTGTTGTTGTCAGGTAAAGATACTAACTGGAGATCCGAAGGCCTCTGAGGAAGCATTGGTAGACAGTTTTAGCATCATCGAACACATGGGTCAAAAAGCCGTCTTTCCCCTGAGCAGTGGACTGCCGTGCAAATTCTTGCCCCTGAAAAAGGAAACATGACAGGCATGTACTGTAGGATGCAAAGAGCAGCTCACAGATTTACATATTACGCTGCACCACATAATTTTCGCAGTTACTAATACAAATATTTCTAGAAAAAAATATATAAAACTTTTTAATCTATTCAGAAAGCTGGCATTCATTTAGTTTAATAAACCATTTAAGCCAATGGCAATGCAGTTAGTCTCAAAATGAAAATGTTGTTTATGCCTGCACCCTCCAAAGTTGGTGGAAGCAACATGTTTAAGGTCATTCATATGTCTGTTCAAGATTCCTTTCATAAGAATTTGTTGGTGGAATATTGCCTGAACCAAAGAAAGTATTTTTATGAAACCAGATAAAATCAGTCACATCTGACTAATGATGTGACCTGACCCACCGGTAGCGGTGTCTCCCGGTGGGTCAGGTTGTAGCCGAAGCCTGCTGAAATGAAGTGTTTGAAGCAGTGAGGAAACAATTACAAAGTATTTATAAATGCATGTCAGTGTAGGGCTATACATAAGAAAATTGAAGCCCATCACAGAAAAGATTGTCGAGATACGCACATTGTATGTCACTTGAACTCATTTTAAACCATACATACTGTATCTATGCAATATTTCAAATCTAACACATCAAGATAATTAAATTAAAATAGTTAAAATAGGGATTGTTAAACAAATTGTTAAGCAGGGATTTACTTAAAACGCCTATTGTGGCTGGTATAGATACTCGGGCAAGTTTAGTTTTTGTCACAACTTTAAGGTTGGACCATTCTTTTTTATTTCATTGACAGTTCAGTGTGTGTTTGCTGTCTGTTGTCTGTCTGTTGCTTGTGGAAGACGCCGTTGCAAATGCATTATTCATATTTGGAATTTTAGAGGCGTTATTGTCAAGAATGGCGATCAAATTTGCTTATGGCGTAGATATGTCCCATTTGTAATCTATAAAGTTTAAACTGTGTAAAGAGAATTCTTTTAAATCTTAAATTTGTATGGTGGTGAGGAAAGTGCGGAAGCTGGGCAAAAACATTTGCTAAGCACAAGATCTACACAAGTATTTCCCCCTGACTTGAATCTGGACCAGAGGCTCGTCGTGGGAGAATAGTTATAACCCAAGAACTAAGCTTTGGACCCGGATATGTGAACTTACCGGGACTTCTACAGATTGCATGCTGAGGTCGTGGGCAGGTGGAAGGGCCGGCGCCTGGTTTGCCAACAAGTAGGTTGCTATTGCAGCCATGCTGGCCCAAACAAACGCAGGTGAACTTAAAAGATAATATAAAATCTCATACAGATGTGTCATTGAGTGTCTCCTGCAGACGACCCAGCTCAAGATGCTTGTGCCGGGTCCATAGGAAAGGTTAGGTGTTCAAACCAATGGAGCCAAGAGAAGACCTAAAAGCCAGGGGGAAAATAACAGAAAAAGTTTTGTACCATGAAATACTTAATATCCCTGCTCAAATTGGGGGGGGGGGAGATTATGCGCTGAGAGATTAAAACGGAAAAAATTACCTCAGTTGTTTAAACGAAAGAATGTCAATACAAGATTTTTCTGTTTGATTTGTTCGATTTTTTTTTCCTGTAACAAATGTTCCAGAGCCATTTGTTACCACAATTCTTTGGCAGTGCACATGTGCCAAACATAGAATAGCGTGGTCATGGTCAATAAAGAAAAAAATATGCGAGGTATAACGACGCCGCTTCACAATGATGCGTTGCTATGACAACACGTGTGCAGATGACACGAACGTGACCGTTTCTGTTGTTAACAAAATTATACACGCATATTCAGCGCTTTAATATAGTTTTATATTCTACAGACTTAATTGAAGAGACAAAAAAAATTTGATAACCCCCCGCACCCCTTCCTCAAATTTGTAGTCATTTACAACAATTTACGCTCATGTGGTCGTTCATATGGATTTCACCGAGTTGCTAAAGAGCTTTTAAATATTACTAAAAGATCGTCAGTCAGCAGACAATGAGAAATATTCAGTAAAAATCCTCACTTTTCGATGCAAAAAAATGATACTAAGCAATTTTTTATCGCTAATTTTTTTGTGGCGCGAATACAAAAACTTAACTATTCAAACAAAAACAACAACAAAAAAATCCTATTGTCTTTCATATTAATTGAGTTTACACCTATTTTTACTTTAGAAAGCCATTTTCCCCCTTAAAAATTAAAATTTTAACAACAAAGCACAATTTCGAGGCATAATTTGCTAACAATTTACCTGACGGTCAACTCTCACTGGTTTTGTTCCTACTTCCCCTCTTCCACTTCACGTCGATTTAACTGAAAACAACTTCCGGTCTCGTAATATTCACGTTAAACCATAAGATAAAAAAGTAATTGCTTTTCTGAAATCTAAATCCCACTTAAAGTGATACTAGTAATAATTATGATGAAATACAATGGAATATCTTATAATTTTTTTCCTAACTCACGCACTAATAATCCTTTATTGTGTTGGCTTGTTTAGTTGGCTAGCATAATTTTTCCGGTCAAATTATGCTACTTACTAAAGAAAAAAGATTAAAAAAATGAAAATCTCGCTAAAGATATGTACATGTCAGAATCGACTAATTCTGACACAACTTTGGTTCTGCTCCATATATCAGAATCAGAATATACTTTAATAATCCCACATGGGAAATTTGTGTGTCACAGCAACAACGTCCTATCTGCTAAGTGAGTCGTTGTAGAGCCCGATCACGTACGGGAAGAAAGACCTCCGGTAAGGAGATGTTCTCCAGCAGAGTCTGAGCCTCTTGGAGAAGGAGCTCCGCTGTTCGTCCAGGAGTGGGTAGAGAGGATGGTCATGATTGTACAAGGCAGTCCTCTTCTTCCGGAAGTCAATCACCATCTCCCTGGTCTTGTCTACATTGAGTAGCAGGTGATTCTCTCCCACCCACACCACAAATCCACCCACCAACCTCCTGTACTCCTCCTTCTGCCCACCACTTATACACCCTACAACTGCTGAGTCATCAGAGAATTTCTGTTGGTGGCATGACTCTGAGTTGTGCTGGTAGTCTGAGGTGTACAATGTGAAGAGGAATAAAGAGAGCACAATGCCCTGTGGGGTTCCCACACCACTTAGAACCACATTAGACAGGACTTTGCCCAGCCGGACGAACTGCTGCCTGTCCATCAGGTAATCAGTGATCCAGGAGACGATGGATGTACCAGCACCCATCAGCCACAGCTTATCACTCAGTAATGAAAGCTGGATGGTGTTAAAGGCACTAGAGAAATCAAAGAAGGTGATTCTCACCATCCAGATGTGAGTGAGCTTGCTGCAGCAAATGGATGACAGCGTCGTCAACACCCAGGCGTGGCCGGTAGGCAAACTGAAGGGGGTCCAGAGAGGAATTCACCAGCGGTCTCATGTGAGCTAACACCAGCCTTTCCAGCACCTTCATCACATGAGATGTGAGAGCAACTGGACGGAAATCCTTGAGGTGAGATGAAGATGGTTCCTTAGGTACAGGGACCAGGCACGATGTCTTCCAGAGAAGCGGAAACCCTCTCCAGCCTGGGGCTCAGGTTGAAGAGGAGCTGGAGAACCCCACACAGCTGGAGTGCACAGGTCCTCAGGGTATGGGGGCTGATGCCATCCGGGCCGGCTGCTTTGTGCTGGTTTAGCTTTTCCAGCTGTTTCTTCACCTGAAAGGTGGTCACAGTCAAACAGTTGGGGGGGGTTCAGGAACTGGTCGATTGAATGGCTGAGAAGGAGCAGACGCTGGTAGCAGGTGTAGGGAAGGGGGATAGAGGCATTCGTGAGCTAAACCTATTGAAGAAGATGTTGAAGTCATTAGCTCTATCTTTGCTGCCACTGGTGGGTTTGCTTCTCCCCCCCCAAATCCAGTGATCTTTTTCATTCCGGACCACACCTCCCTCATGTTGTCCTGCTGAAGTTTGGATTCAAGCTTCTTCTTATATTTATCTTTTCCCTTCCTCAGCTGGTCACGGAATTGGTGCTGCACCCTCTTCAGTTACGCACGATCTCTGGACCTGAAGCCTGTCCTTTTCCTGTGTACATCTCTCTCAAATAAAAAAAATGAAGGTGTTTATTCAATTAAATTTTAATAGTTTTGCCCAAAATCACACAATTTTTGTCTCAATAGGCTTCACATTGCAGATTCAAAAAGACAAAAACAAGAAAAAGAGGAATGTATAAACACAAATAAACAGCAAGAAAACTAACCAACAAATGCTAGCTAGACAATATTAGCACATTCCTGCCCTTAGACTCTCCTTCTTGGTGAGGAAAACCTCAAAAAACCCATCAGTTGGAAAAAAATAAGAAACGTCATGGGGATCCACATGAAAGAGATCTCCATTGTTCTTTCAATGTACATTTTTATTGTAGTTTCATTTTGTGAAATTATTAATATGGATTTTCTTTTTTTTTTTTTTACCACAGGTGTGCACCAAGGTTCAATTTTAGGGCCACTCTCCAATTCAGATTTCTCTCACCTATTTTCTTTTAAATCGTTGTTAAATTGCCTTGGATTATTTAAAAAAAAAATTAAAAGTCTAGCCCGCATTAATCAATAAAAAGGTGTCTTTAAATAAATAAATAAATAAATAATAAGCAAGGAAATTGTTTACAATTGTTTACAATTACTGTTGTAAATGGACACAGTATGGTGGCCAAATGGAAGATTCTTTAAGAAGTTGGTGGCTTCAAAATATGCAGATAATCACCTTTTGTTGATATCAATTAAACAATTTGGTGCTCTGGTTTCTCTACTCAGAGTGACTGGATAGCATAAAGGCATGTTTATAAATTCCATGAATGAAAGCACATAGGATATGAATAGCGTATTATGAAAGAACCAAAAAAAAAAAAAAAAAACGTATTTTTAACCATCACATTAAATTTTTTCTTATCAGAACCAAATTTTTATTTTTTCAAAAGTTTGTCTTTTGTTCAGGTTCAGAATCCTTATTGTTTTCTTCAAATTGAAATGCTTACTTTGATTACTTTTGTCACTGTCTGCATTCATGCTTAGTCAGTGGAAAAGTTCAACCCATCATAGGGTATGATACAATGAAAAACATGAGATCATGCTAGTCTTTTAAAGCTACAAGGAAAAAAAGAGAAGTAGACAGACATTTCACTGATCCTAAATTGAAGCATGCTAAAGCAATTTGATAAATTTAATAATTTAATTCAAATAAATATACAAGTGAGGGCTTTTATTTCTTTAAAATACTCCACATAAAAAAGAAAATGTCTGAATGGTAAAATTCACATCCTATTGGTCACCTTTTCAAACGAAACTAATATCTACTGTACAAAAATGTGCAAAAAAAAGAAGTCTTGTGTAAAATGGTAGAAAATAAAATATACTATACATAGTAGTTTACAGAAATGTTTGTTAACTAAGCCCACAACAGATTTTTTTAAAAAATGTACGTCTTGAAGCCTGCTTCATATACAGTGGTATGCAAAAGTTTGGGCACCCCTGTAAATTTTCATGATTTTCCTTGATAAATCATCGGTTGTCTGGATAAGAAATTTCAATTAAATATATCATATAGGAGACAAACACAGTGATATTTGAGAAGTGAAATAAAGTTTATATGATTCATGGAAAGTGTACAAGAATTATTTAAACAAAATTAGCCATGTGCATAAATTTAGGCGACCTGAAAAGCTGAAGGTCATTTTATTGATTTCAATAGCTTTAGCACTAATTATTAGAACTCAAAATTGGTTTGGTAACCTCAGTGACCCTTGACTTCCATACACAGGTGAATCCAATGATCAGAAAGTATTTAAAGGAGGCCAATTGTAAGTGTTTCTCCTCTTTGCATCTTCTCTAAAGTGTGGCAAAATGGGAGCCTCAAAACAACTCTCAGATGATCTGAAAACAATGATTGTTGAACATCATGGTTTAGGGGAAAGATATAGAAAGCTGTCTCAGAGATTTAAGCTCTCAGTTCCAACTGTGAGGAACATTGTGAGGAATTGGAAGACCAGAGGCACAGTTCTAGTTAAGGCCCGAAGTGGCAGACCAAGAAAAATCTCAGATAAGCAGAGGCGCAGGATGGTGAGAACAGTCACAGTCAACCCACAGACCAGTTCCAAAGACCTACAACATCATCTTGCTGCAGATGGTGTCACTGTGCATCGTTCAACCGTTCAGCGCACATTACACAAGGAGATACTGTATGGACGAGTAATGCAGAAAAAGCCTTTTCTCAGCACACGCCACAAACAGTGTCGCCTGAGATATGCTAAAGCACATTTGAACAAGCCAGCTTCATTTTGGAATAAGGTGCTGTGGACTGATGAAACTAAAATAGAGTTATTTGGGCAAAACAAGGGGCGTTATGCATGGCAAAAAAACAACACCGCATTCCAAGAAAAACACTTGCTTTCTACAGTAAAATTTGGTGGCGGTTCCATCATGCTGTGGGGCTGTGTGGCCAGTGCAGGGACTGGGAATCTTGTTAAAGTTGAGGGTTGCATGGATTCCACTCAATATCAGCAGATTCTGGAGAACAATGTCCAGGAATCAGTGACAAAGTTGAAGTTGCACCGGGCTGGATCTTTCAACAGGACAACGACCCTAAACACTGCTCAAAATCTACTAAGGCATTCATGCAGAGGAACAAGTACAACGTTCTGGAATGGCCATCTCAAGTCCCCAGACCTGAATATTATAGAAAATTTGTGGTGTAATTAAAAGCGGGCTGTCCATGCTCGGAAACCATCAAACCTGACTGAACTGGACATGTTTTGTAAAGAAAAATGGACTAAAATACCTACTGCCAGAATCCAGACTCTAATTGGAAGCTATAGAAAGCGTTTAGAGGCTGTTATTTTTGCAAAAGGAGGATGCACAAAATATTGAGTTATTTTTTCTTTTGTGGTGCCTAAATTTATGCACATGGCTAATTTTGTTTAAATAATTCTTGTACACTTTCCATGAATCATATAAACTTTATTTCACTTCTCAAATATCACTGTGTTTGTCTCCTACATGATATATTTAATTGAAATTTCTTATCCAGACAACCAATGATTTATCAAGGAAAATCATGAAAATTTACAGGAGTGCCCAAACTTTTGCATACAACTGTACATACATAATCCCCTACATCTTCCATGTGAATTCATACGCTTGGTTCTGGGGAACACAGAACAATAAATAATGAATGTCAGTGTAGCTGCTCCTAATTATGAAACAAACCATGTCTCATTATCGATTGGAACTTTAAGTGTTGATTTGTTCTTAGTCTTATGCTGGCATAGTGGAGTTAAAACTTTCTGACTGGGGGTCAGCTGGAGCAGAAGGGGCAGAGGATGCCCCCCGTCAGGTCGGTGACTGTTCCTTCTTGTACAAGTTTCTGAAGGAAGCGAGTCTCCTGGTTCACGTTGTGCATCGTCTCCTGCTGCATGACGCTCATGGGCAGTTGGTCGTAGTAGTGTAGCGGTGTCTCACGGTGGGTCAGGTTGTAGCCGAAGCCTGCTAGGCTGACCTCATCACACAGCAAAGTGGCTAAATTTAGCGCGGAAACGCCCAACGTTGGGATGTTCTGCAAGAAGATAGTTCATTACCCATGCTGGCCTGTACACACACAATCAGGTGCAGAACAGAAAATCTCTCCAAATGAGTTCATAAAATACATTTTAGTTGAACTGCAAGTTTCTGAATGAAAATCTTCAGTACAACACAAACAAATATCCACAAGAAACCATAGAGAACTCATTATGTCTGATGTAGGTAATAAAATGTGGACATGTTAAGGAGGAGTCTACATGTTGTCAATTCCTCACTGGTTGGCATGTATAAAAAGTATGCGCACTGCTTTGTCTGCACCTACAGTCTAATACATCTAAAAAAATTGTTTTTACGGTATTTTCTTGGTTTGAATGTCCACGTGGCTTTAAGATTGAACACACAAACTCCCTCATGCATGAAGTCCATGGTTTTTAATAAAATAATAAGGTGCAATAGCGTTTATTACCTTGTCTGAGCCCCACAGACGACGTCTAGGTTTGGAATACTGGAGCAGGTCTAATGCAGTCTGTCTGATGACTTGGGGGTTCAACAGTCTGAACATTTGAGGATCCAGAGGGATTTTATCTGGCACCTTCTGCCAGAAAAAGAGCCAGTCCCACAGGGGCTGCAACACAATTTAGATCTCAGTCAAACAAGTTCATCTAGTTCTTTTCAAATGTTCTCGCTGGATGACGTGGGTTTTTTTTTCCCTAGACCATTTTATTGTTACTACAAAGTTATGGAAAAAATGACCTGCAGGAAATTGTAAAGGCAACATTAAAAGACTTGAAGAAATATCTACAATTCAAAAAGAAAACAAGACAAATATGTAAAAAGAAATGCATCAAACTAAAGCTAGAATCCAAAAAGAAAAAAAATCAAAGAACTATGACTAAAAAAAAAAAAGAGGGAATCTCACCACAGAACGCTTGTTTATCATGGCTGAGGTCCAGCTAAGGTCTCCACCTTTATACACCACAGCTACAAAGTGGGCTTCAGGGTCTGTGTCTTCCCAGTGGAGTGGCGTGCCCTCTGGGTAGCTCATTCTGATGCTAGTACGATTTCCAACGTCGAGGTGAAACTTACCCAGAGGACCGCTGTTCAACCTGTCCAACACAACCAAAAAGCTTAATTTTATCAATTTAGTAGCAGCACAGGCGTGAAAAATTAACCCAGACTGTCTGCTTTTCTCAGCACAGACATTCTAATCAGGACAAAGGAAAGGAATTCCCACCTGATAACAGTGTGAAAACGATCGATTAATGAACCCAGCTGTAAGCCTTTGAGGATACCTCCGTTTCCAATGACAACACAACGATGGCATTCACCAGCTGTCCTGCCCGCTGGGAGCGATGAATCTGAGGCAGGAAGCTGGACACAAACAAGCCATAAACAATAGATTTTCATCAAAACTTTTCTGTTTATCGTAATGTAAACCAGGAAAAGCTCATAACGTCAGATTTTAAAAATAAAATATGACCTTCGAAGAGGTACATGCAGAAAAAGACATTCAGCGAAGCACAAAAAAAAAAAGATCTATGGTTGACTTTCCTTTCAGCTTTTTCCCTAGTAGCTCAATAAAATACCCCAGTTTTCAAATCGGGCTGCCAATAAGAAACCAAAAAAAAAAACAACACAAAATTGTATTTTTCTTGTTCTAACTAAACAAACTCAGAACAACACCGAACTCAAACCTTGATTTTCAGGGAGAAAAAACTCATAAAAAATGTATAGTTGGGGAAAAAGAAGAACACTAATGGGAATTTGTATGAGGGAGGGATCCCAAGGATGGACAGACAATGTACCTAGAACTTTCGTTCCGTCGTCTTCCGCTTTTACGGGGCCGGGTCGCGAGGCAACAGCCTCAAATAGGAAGCCCAGGCTTCTGTCACCCCGGCTGCATCCTCCAACTCGCCCGGAAGGATCCCGAGTCATCCCCCAGCCAGCTGTGAGACATAGTCTCTCCAGCGAGTTCAGGATCTGCCGCTTGGTCTCCTCCCGGTGGGACGTGCTCGAAACACCTCACCAGCGAGGCGCTCGGGGGTCACAACTTTTAATTAAATATTAGCTAACCTAACTATAGCTAGATATTCAAGTAAAAAAGCAGATTTTCTCCTTGCTGACCAAAATGGAAAATGTCAGGGGCACAGGCAAGATAAACCAAGAATGTGATGAAGGTAAGTGAAAAGCCAGGAATCAAGAACAGAGGTCTCCCCAGTCTAGCAATGGCTTTTGTAATGAGAACAAACATTCGCTTCTATTAGCAGCTGTAATTGAAAAAGTTTTCAATACTCATTTTAAGGTGCCCATGAAATAAATTGATGGCATTTATGGTTGACTTAGGTTTCATATTTGCGTCATGCTCACTGCTGTAACAAAAAATAATGAAGAAGAGGTTAATTTAATAGAAGAAAAAAACTAAGCAGGAAACAAGTTTTTTAAAAACTGAAATCATACCAGTCTGTTCAGAAAATACCTGAAAAGGTCAACGCTGGCATTTGGCAGGTTGAAACATCATTAGTCAAATTTTTGTGCAGTATGAAAATCGTCAAAAGGATTTTGATTCAGATAAATGAATAAACAAAAAAGACAAGTGGGGATTTTGCCGACACCACTGTGGTTAAGGGTTCTATACTGTTCTTGCTTTACCATAAACAGAAGCTGATTAGTGCAGCTACGCTATAATCCAGAGAAAACCAGGCTAAAACAAATAAAATGATTCAGCATAATTATGGAAACAGACACCTGAAGCATGACCACAAACACTGGCTCACACACCTGAAAACACACATTTGCGCAGCTCTCCCAACACAAAGATCTTTACTGGAAAACCGCTGCTTTGCAATTTAAAACCTGGACCCATTGAATCGAGCTCTAAACAAAAGCTCAAACCCAAATTTTTTTTCATAATGCATTATTAAACTTCTCTCTAATTATGACAAACAGCTAAAACAAAAATTAAGCTAAACAGAAAATTTTAAAACAAGCATTCCTCTAATACAGTGGTGTCAAACATATGGCCCGCGGGCCGCATGAGGACTGCCTGAGAGCTCAGGACGGCCCCTGAGATAAAAATGCATTATTATTTAAAAAAAAAATGAATTTACTGTAAATTGTTTTAAAATTGTCCATAAGGGTGCAGTGTTTTATTACGTGCACAACAAAGTAATTCTACGGTGGAACCAACACCAGAGTGTGATAGTTTTTAAGTTTGTTTGCTGCATTTGCATTATACATTTTTCCTTCAGCCTTGTCTCTACTCAATCGGTAGCTGGAATCTTGATTTGTTCTGCGAAATGTACAAAACTTCCTACATCAGCAAATACAAAACAAGAATAGAAATTATTGTAGAAGTCATTCATTTGTTCAAATTGCTTACTAGATGTTGAAAAAATAGTGTTTTTAAATTCCACAAAGCTGTGATTAGGTTAGATTAGAATAGGAGGCGGTGATGGAGCATTTGCCCTCAGACCGGAAGTTAACCGGAAGTTCGCGGGTTTGCATCCCACTGAGTTCATGTCCAAGGTCCTTGGAGAAGACACCTAAGCCCCCCGTTTCTCCCACCATTGACGCCGTCGTGGCAGCCTGCTGCGGTGTGATGCAGCACACAAATTTTTCCGTTCAGGGATGAATAAAGTATACATTATTATTACTAATTGTCTTGCAACTTTGTTCTGATCATGTGATCAGTTATGCCTAATGTACATCATAGATGTTAAACTGAATAAAAGTCTTGCTCAAATCGCACAAACCTTTTAAAGTTTGTTATGTTCATAATGTACAAAACAAAATTAATTTAACAACAATTTTATAACTGGTTTATTCTTCATTGTACAAATTATTAGTATTTGTAACAAAATAATAATAATAATAATAATAATACATTTTATTTGTAATGCACCAAAACAAAGAACAACACAAAATAAAGACAGAAAGTTTACATATTCTTAATGTATTATAATAATTTTATAATTAGTTTACGGGTTGAGATCAGAGTAAGCTGACTTCGGCACCCAGATCAAAGTGAGTTTGACACCCCTGCTCTAATAGATCAAGACATTGTCAGTAGTTCTAAAATTGAAAGGTATTTACAGAGGTCATCAAATTTTTGCAAAAAAAAAAGTGATCATCAAAGACCGGTCCATTTTAGCATAACAGAAAGACAAATCATCTAAAGAACATTAGGTATTGTACTGTATTTTTTTGTACACAAGTCGCACTAGCCAAAAATGCATAAAAGAAGTAATAACCATATGTAAGTCAATCCAGTGTATAAGTCGCACCCCCAACCAAACTATAAAAGAAAACCCTGCAACTGATAGTCCAAAAAATATGGTAGTCATAGAGCGAAAAGACTAAGTTTCGGACTAAGAGACTAAGACATGGTACATCTGGCATATGCTCCATCTTGCCCTTTTATTTACAGGATAATGTAGGATTTGTTAGAGAGAAAGAAAAAGTTGAAAAAGTTTGAGAGTTAAAGGATAACTGTATGCATCCCTCACCGGGGAAATTTGTTTGCTGCACTCCTTACACTGCAGCAGGCTGCCCACGATGGCGCCAATGGTGGAAGAAATAGCGGTTAGGTGTCTTCTCCAAGGACCCTAGACGTGCTCTCTGTGGTATGCGAACCCGCGAACTTCCGGTCCGTGAGCGAACGCTCAAATCACTGAGCTGCCATTATCCCGTCTCCCCCATCTCATACCAGACTAGAGAATGATCAGAAACTCACAGACTGCCGCAGCTCCTCTACTTTACTCTGTAGGTTTCTGAACCCAAATGGCGGTGGGTAAAGAAACAGGTCTTCGGAGGGGGGCTGGTTTCTCCAAAGGAAGGGTTGGATCTCATCACCGGAGACAAACAGGTTTTGTCTGGCCCAGTTGGGACGACATGGAGCCTCCAAAATTTTGTGCACATGTTCATGCACGAGCTGCATGAAACATAAACAGAGGGCACATAAACAACAAAGAAAAATGGGTTTAAAAGACGCATCAGGGTTTGAAAGAGAGATTAGTTCATTCATCATTCATTTCATCTTCTGAACGACAATGCCTGACAGGGTCGCAGGGTTGCTGAAGCCTATCTCGGCTGATTCAAAGTGAGAGGGGGGATAAACCCCAAACAGGTCGCCAGTCTGCTGCGAAGCCACACACACACACACACTCATTCCTAGGGGCAATTTTCTAGTGGCCAATCAACCTAACATGCATGTTTTTGGAGGGTGGGAGGAAATAAGCTCATTTTCTAAAAAAACAACCCAGGTAAACCTGTCAAAGCAGCTAAACATGCTTATTAATTCTTTTAAATAAAAATGTTAAAGTTAAAAAATTACATAAAACCAACCATCATGACTTTATAAATGACAAACAAAATGCTGGTTTCTGTCTTGCAGAGCTGGTTCTTTTGTCACTGGGCAAATTATCATGGTAACACTTGTGGAAAACAATGTCAGCATGGGTTATGCTCTACATAAAGGTAGCGTGTAAAAGCATAGCCTTAGGGCCAATCAGCTGTCATGGAAAATTATCTGCTGAGAACATCGTGTTCAACCTATTACATAGTCTACAGATGAAGAGATAGCCTGGATGCACCTGCTGGAGTCCTTTTAAGCCAATTACAGGTGGGAACAAAACTATATTTATCTTGCATTTATATGCAAATAAAAAAAAAAATGCATGTACAAATGTATAGCAGCTCCTATTTTATTCTTGTCACAGTTATTGTTTCCTGCCCCCGTCACCCACATCTCTACATAGTTTTTATTTAATCTCCTTCTGAGATCATCAACAAATCCAACAGTTCAAATAAATCCAACAGTTCAAATATTTAAACATTCTTCTTTCTTACAATTTTTTGTCTGTTTTAATACTTGCAAGCAAAATTTAATTTAAATACAATTAGAAAGTTTTGCATTGGAGTTGAAAGCAGAGAAACTACTAACCTTCCTGTGAGCTGGGTTGACGTGCCATTCAGTAGATTTAGTGTTTTTAGTGCGTCCCAGTTGGAGTGATTGGATCATCAAACCGAGCAGGGTGAAAGCAACAACCGCAGCCAGCCGCCGCCTGGTAGAAAACATCTCTTTTAGAAACCAAATTGCTTCCAGTACAACCTCTGGATGTCAGAGGATATCAGTGACACAGAGGAGAATGGGATCGGATGTGATTGACCGGTCACAGAAACTAAAAACATCCAAAATATTCCGATTTCAAATTAAAACCAATAAAACTAATGTCGGAGGAGCCATAAAGAAAGAAAAAGTTGATTTCTTGAACTGGATAAACCAATTCAGAGGAAGAGAGATGGCTTCAGGCATCACATGTTCCTCTGCTAGCGAAATTCTCATGTTTGCACGTATTCAGTCACCACACCAGTTTGTTTTGGAGATAAAAACTATATAAATCTGTGAACTTAATGTGACCATGCAGAGTGAAATTCCTAAATCAGTAACCTTGAGTATAGATAGCAAACATGCATGCTCTCTTACTCATGCAACACACACATTTGCAACTTTTCTTACTAAAAGATGTGATTTTCTAGTTTTTTTATTTTGTGTCAAATAACTATTTCATTTTTTTGTTCAAAATCTTGTCATCAAATTTTAAACAAAAAACATTCAGCAAGACAAGTTATTTGTTTTGTCATCAATAGTGAAAGTAGAAAAGACTCATTTCTGCTCTTAGGGCAAATGTCAAACTTGTGTAATAACTGACAAACAAAAATAGATTAGAAACTAAGTTTGACCTAAAAAAATATGCTTAGATGTGCATTTTAAAAGAGACCACAGGGAAACTAGTAAAACCAGTGGAAGTAACTTTATTAATAATAATAACCAGTGGTTAAAAAAAAAACAGCTAGTTTCACTTCTTTAATTAATAGCATCTGAAAAAAAAGTTTTAAGTCAAATAGGAGCTAAAAATAAAATAATTACTTGTGAAATAAAATAATAAAAACCTTTATCCCACACTTTTTTTTTAAAAAAAGTGTTTTACTCTTCATGGTGACGGTGCAATCAGTAGAAAATAAACACACACTTCACTGCTTCCCTGATTTCACAGATATGCTAAATAAATGTGCTATGTAGATGGTAGCGAATGGTAGATGGTAGAATGGTAGATGGTAGAAGAGGAACGAAGATTAGTCAGAGTAAAACAGAGTACGTGTGTGAATGAGAGGGATCTAAATGGAAAAGTTACAGGGTGACAGGGTTACAGGGAGAAGAGATAAAGAAGGTGGAAGATTTTAAGTATCTAGGATCAACAGTCCAGAGCAATGGAGAGTGTGGAAAAGAGGTGAAGAAGCGTGTTCAGGCAGGCTGGAACGGGTGGAGGAAAGTATAAGGTGTGATGTGTGACAGAAGAGTTTCAGCTAGAATGAAAGGGAAAGTGTACAAAACCGTGGTGAGACTGGCCATGCTGTTTGGTCTAGAAACAGTAGCACTGAAAAAAAGACAGGAAGCAGAGATGGAAGTAGCAGAGATGAAGATGCTGAGGATCTCTCTGGGAGTGACCTGGATGGACAGGATTAGAAATAAGTACATCAGGGAAACAGCACATGTTAGAGGTTTTGGGGATAAAGTTCGAGAGGCAAGACTTAGATGGTTTGGGCACGTACAGAGGAGAGAGAGAGAGTACATAGGAAGAAGGATGCTGGATTTGAAACCACCAGGAAAGAGGACTAGAGGAAGGCCAAAGAGGAGATTCATGGACGCAGTGAATGAAGACGTGAAGATAGTTGGTGTGACCAAAGAGGATGCAGCAGATAGGAAGAAGAATTAGAAGAAACTGACTTGCTGTGGTGACCCCTAAAGGGAAATGCCGAAAGAAGAAGAAGAAGAATGTAGATGGTAGCGAAATATTTTTTGACAAATAGAATGAGATGCAAAACCACCTGTAAGATGTGTGAAGGCCCACCTGTACACACAGACTCATAAATGACCAGAGATGCACTTCCTAAAAGGAATAATCATTTTGACTGAAACAAATCAGTAAACTAAAATAGAAACAAAAGAAATGTTAGAAAAATTAGGAAGAAGAAGTGAAATGCGGTCACCACGTTTTTTTTGTGATTGACACATTGATCTGTCGGTGAAATTTTTTTTTTTTACTTGTAGTGGTGACACCAATAGAGGATAGTCTGCCACTGGAGACAGTCCAAGTAATTCCCAACTTGATTTTTTTTATTAATATTGTTATTATTAGTAATTATCTTCATGTGTAGGATGTAAAACATTGCAAAGAAATGGGTACACAAAAGTACAGTTTTAAAATTTGTTCAAATGTGGTGATTTAACAATCTGAACTTATCTTAATTAACCATCTTTTTGATTATGTGGTCCGTTTTTCGCTTGACAGGCATTTGTGTGCGTTTTCTAATTGTTTTCGCACTGCTCGTAACACTTCACTGTTCTCTGTTAACTTCAGGTTCTCTCTACAAGTGTTGTCTTCACCCCACGTCTTGCGATTTGCGTACGGCAGCTCCTGAGTTGCCTTAAAGTTAAGCAAGAGTCCTTGCACTCTGCTTCTTTCATAAATAACTCAATTTGCGAGGAAGTCTGCATACGCATGGATTTGAGTGAAAGCATGCTTGAGAAATGAGACCCCTGATGAATACAATGGATTCAACTTATCTTTAGTTTGTGACTAAAATGTGTGCAGTTTAATGGCATGAATTAAACTGACCGCCAGTAGAGTGAGAATAGTTTCTTTTTGTGTAGTGGTCAAAGGTAAAAAAATAAAGCAGTACAAAATCAGAAACATTACCTGTGTATTGTCTTTTGTGGGAGAAACCACATGTTGTTTCCAAACACTTGGAACTCCACTATCCTTGATGGGTCCTGTAGCCTCGTCTGCTCTCTTGAATGCCTTCCTTCTGAAAAAGGGGTATTTATATATTTTTTTTTCTAGAACAGTGCGGGAAAGAGGAAGACAAAGAGCAACGAGAAGAATGTAAACTTAGTTTTGATGTGCAGAGGTTGGCTGAACATCAAACTACTTAAGCAAAAAAAAAATGTTGCAGTTTAGAGCTCTAAAACAAAAGTTAAAACCTGAAGACATTTGTGTTTTAGTTTGAAACATATAAACTGATTTTTTGTGGTTTCAAAACCTGATGAATATAGAAGTGGTTTCAAAATGTAAAAAAAAAAAATCTTATCCATTTGGTGCTGTAAAGTTTTCACGGGGAAATAAATAAAATACAGCACCAAGTACAGAAAGAATATCCGAGGCATAGTTGTAAAAAGTGTTGGCACCATAAACCAAGCAGCATGCTAAAAGACCTCAAATTCTCCTGTAACATTATCTTCTTCTGTCTTTTTATATTCAGCCGCTTCTCACTAAGAATGACAATTTTTCTCTGACTCATTTGAGAAAAACAGATAAAAGCTTATTACAAACACAAACCTAATTTTACTTTTAAATGAGGACAAATTGTCTGCAGGCATTATGCTCCAGTTCTGCCTCATCAATAAAATGATGTAAAGTGTTTACAATTCACCACGACTCCTGGTCCATTAGATTAAAAGACTCAAAAAATTTAAAACAAACATAGTCAAATATACCTGGACACTGTGGGTTTGAACCCTGCAGGTAAGAAACTACTGCTGTGAGGTAATTGATTAAACCATTTCTAAAAGATCAAATCTATATTAAATGTATTAATAACCAAATAAACATTGAATGTTTCACTTGTTCCCCATCAACTAAAAACACAGTTGTCGGACTTGCTAACAAACCAACAGCGTAACATGATGACAAAAAATGTTGATGAGAAGGTAGACACATTGACACATTTTAACAGAGTAAGTAAGCTTCAGCAAAGAATTTGCTAGATCTGCCTCCGGAAAGGAAGTCTGCAGCTGCAATTAAAACAACCAAACAGATAGTGTCTATTTCAAGTGCAAAGCGGAACTGCAGATAAATTTAAAAGGCGTAAAGAAATGAATCAACAGCAGGAAGTGAAATTTAACTGCACACAAACACATATGAATAATAAGTCCTAGACATAAAAAATAACTATTCCAGCAGAGCTTTAACCCACTAGAACAGTGGTCCCTAGTGGACCGGTAAAAGTCTGTGGGTCATGTTGTACCAAGCTGCACAAAAAAAAGAAATAACTTCCATTATTTGTATTTGAGTTATTATTTGAAAAATAATAATATTTTAATTTGAAAAGTCAATGGAGTTTCTTCATCACATCTGTCAATGACTCACCGTTGATGAATCATCCTATTAAAATTAAACCCATAAAATAGCGAAATGAGTAAGAAACAAAGATCTATTGGAAGCTTCTTTGCTGAGGGGAGTTACAGAGTTACAAAGCAGACTGAAGCTTAGAAACAATCTTCAAGTTTCAGGTCAAGATGGAACTGTCTGGTTCCAGCAGAACAAACTCAAAACTCTGATTGATCTAGTCTTACTGTGAGGAGCCTAACTGGTATTTGTATTAACTTTGATTTGGGGTTGTCTTATATTTTGAGGGTATGTTTTATCGTTACCGTGGCAACCAGAGTGCTTTAAAGCAGAGATAATGTTACCGTGTAACTAATAAACCTAAGAATAAGAACGTTACCATGTTATAAAGACTGGTAATATTTTTTGTGAAGACAAATGGGATTTAAATGTATTATTATTGGTTTTAAAAGCAAGTTTTTCAGGTTGGTCTTATTTAGTTCTTTTGCTACACCTTTAGACCGGTTCATGAAAATATTGTCAGACACTAAAACTGGTCCATGGCACAGGAAAGATTGTTCCCCTGCACTAGAACATTTAAACATATAGATAACATGGGTAAACACATGTCATAAATTACTTTACAGTATGTAATTACTGAGATTGAATGCAGTAATTCCGTTCCATCGTCTTGCGCTTATCCAGGGCCTGGGTAACCTTGGCTTCACTCAGCCCGGCAGCATCCTTCAGCTCACGCGAGGGGATCCTGAGGCGTTTCCTGTCCAGCTGTGAGACATAATCTCTCCAGTAGGTCCAGGGTCAACCTCTAGGTCTTGTCCTGATGGGACATCCCCGAAAAACCTCACCAGCTAAGCTATCGGGAGGCATCCTAACAAGATACTTGTTAGGATGCCACTCTATCTGGCTTCTCTCGACCTGAAGGAGCAACAACTCTACTCCAGGCTTCTCCTGTATGGCAGGGATGCAGTAATAACCATAACCCCATCGAGTTGCCATATTTTCAATTAGTCATAATTCATATGTAACTTATAATAACTTAATTAGAGTTGACAGATCAGCATAGACTACAAAAACAGAAGAATACATTAATCTAAAAAAAAAAAAAAATTACACAATAAAATTTGAGGCTGTTGCCCCCGCGACCCAACCCCGGAACAAGCGGAAGATGACGGAACGGAACAATAAAATAGAAATCAAAGCACAAATATAAATGAGAATCTGAAATGTTCTATTCAGGTTTTACACAGAAAAACTGACTTTGTTTGGTAGCTATAGATATTTGATTAACAAGCGTTTTTGACGTGATGATGAAAACTAGAGGACACAAAGGTTGGCTAATAAATCAATTATTTTAAAAGATTTGCAGCGTAGATTAGTAGAAACACAGGCATTCATGGATTTTTGTTCAAGAATAACGTTTTAAGAAGGCGGGGGGTTTACTGCGGCTTTAAACTAACCTACTTATTAAAGAAATAAAAGCGATCAAAGACATCGGACATTTCTGCACGTTTTTTTTTTTAGCAGCACAGCTATTAGCAAATCTTGTGAATATGTAGCGTTAATCTTTTTTAAGCAATCTTCAATATGTTTATTTTGAGTAAAACAACGTAAATCGGTTTTTCAGCATAAAAAACTAACCAGCAAAGGAATGGGAACGATACAAAGCTCATTTGTTTAACGTTATCTGGAAAATCAAGTAACGGGTTAGAGCTTTACTGTTACATTCCAGCTAGAACGAAGAAATTCATTCCAAGTGACTGATCTGCTTACCCACTTCATGTCCTTCTAGAAATCTCCATAGTGAGTGTTTCTGCTAGCTTACATCTTAAAAACAGAAGCAATGGTTTCTCCCTCTGTGTTCCAAACATACCTCAGTCTCCTCCAAGGAAACACACACAGTCAATCACACAGCGGTACAACTGCCATCACTTCCGCTTTTTCTCCAATCAAATCCCAGAGGATTCATGAACAAATCAAATCAAATGCAAATAATTACATGTGTATATCTGTATGAAGGCACTTCTTTACAACATACAAAAGATGTCTTTGTATGGATGGCAGCCATGGTAGCTTACCATCGTGAAAAAAAAGCTAGTTGAAACCAGAAATGTGCAGTGTTTTTTTTTTTTTTTTTTTTTTTTTTTAAGTTTAAAAAAAAAAAAAACTGGTGCTTGATGCCTTGCAGCAGTATTTATGCTGAAATACTAAAAAAAAAAAAAAAAAAAAAAAAAGAAAAGTTAAAAATGGTTGAAAAGCATAAAAATAATGTAATGGTCTGCATGGATGCTAACTTTGGCATTTAAAACACTCGTCCTCTGAACCGCTCCGTGCCGGAGCCTATCCCGACTGATTTAAGGCGAGAGGCAGGGCACACCCCCAAAAGGTCGCCAGTCTGTTACGGGGTTACATCACACACACTTATTCGTCGGGACAATTTTTTATTCAATTCAATTTTATTCGTTTAACCCAAAATCCCACTTTTTTTTTGTCTCAACGGGCTTCATTTTGCAGATTTAAAAAGTACAGAACGAGGAAAAAAAGAATGTATCAACACAAATCCACAGCTAAAAGCTAACTAACAAATGCTAGTTGAATAATTTTAGCACATTCCTGCCCTTAGACTCTCTTTCACGGTGAAGAAAAACTCCTAAAAACCCATCAGTGGGGAAAAAAAGAAACCTCATGGGGATCCACATGAAAGAGAGAGCCCTCCACCAGGACAAGCGTCCAATGTTTCTAAGACTGTTATTGTTTAAATATAAGCTTATTCTATTCGATAGCTTGATATCTGAAGAAATCCGTAGATATTCTTCATCCTAATCGTAGTGCTCAATCAAACTAACATGCATGTTTTTGGAGGGTGGAAGGAAACTGGAGTACGCACACATACATGAGAAGAACATTCAAACTTGACACAGAGAGGCCATTGTTTCAACCCTCGTCCCACCTCAAACCCCAACCTTCTCGCTGAGGCCATTGTGCTAACCACTCGCCGCTCCATTTTTAACACTGATCAAGTAAAACCATTTTGTATTTGTACCAAAGCAACAAGAAATGTCTGAATGAGCAGAAAATTAAATGTCCAAAAGTAGCCAACTTGATAAGCTTAGCATACATTTCTGGACTTAAAAATAGTTTTAAAAATTCTTTGAAAATGATACTTAATTTTCAAAAATAAAATGATGTATTTCAACAAATGGAATACACAAGTAATACATTTACATTTGTATTATCAGTTATAATTTGATTCAGATTACAATACCTGAATCAGACATTATAATACCCTGAATTATACAGTAATACCTGAATCAGTAAATACTTGATTCAGTGTTCTATTCCATTTTATTTATAGAGTTCAATATCACCACATTAATATTGCATGCAGCTTCACATGGATAATTACCGTCGGAACGAGCTGTTTGCCATTTGTCAGTTCTTTCTTTTAGATGAACGGGTTTAGAATTATTTTCTGGAGATTGTCATATAGGAACACAGACTGTAGTAGGTGGACAGAATGTCACATTAAAGGGGTGTTTGAAATGGAAAAAAAAAAAAAATGTATTCATCCCTCAACAGAAAAATTTGTGTGCTGCATAACACCGCAGCAGGCTGCCACCTGTGACAACACCACTGGTGGGAAAACGAGGTGGGGGAGGGTTAGGTGTCTTCTCCAAGGACCATAGACGTGAACTCAGTTGGAATCAAACCCGCGAACTTCCAGTTAACTTCCAGTTAACTTCCAGTCCAAGTCCAAATGCCCTACCACTAAGCCACCATCTCCCCTACAATAGCTACTGACTAATAATTCATGTTGAAAAAAATCACAAGTAAAGGACATTTTATAGCAAAAAGTCCAACTTCATTATCAAATACAAATACACAAATTAGAAAAAAATCAAAATGCCCTCTAGTGTTGTTCTTAGTATCTAGTACTTTCAACTCTTTTTTTTTTTTTTACTTTTCTCAGATTTTTCAATAACCAATTATTTTTCATTTTTGCCTGGAGGTCCTGTACGTCCCAGTCCACCAGAAAGACAACGCTTGTAAAGGCTTCAGCGTTTACCCACAAACATCAATAAAAAAAATCTAAAACAGTTCCCCGTTCTGAATGGTTGATCTGTGTTTTTCTTAGGTAAAATCTTGGGAAACCCGTCGGTATATCAGGGAAACAGGGATGCCCTGCAGTGATGGGAAGGACATTTCTAAAATGTTTGGCTGTTTTGGTTTATAACTAGTGGAATTGGCCTATGAAAGTTAGATAGATAACAACTTTATTAATCTCCTGCAGGAGAGATTCTGGTGTCCAGCAGCAACAGAAATCACATAAGCCATACATACAAAATAAATAAAAACAACATACATATATATTAAAATAGGACTCAGTTCCTTCCAGAACCTTCTGATCTATTAAATTGCCTTAGGGCTGAAGGGATGAGCAACCTCCTAAAGCATTCAGTCCTGCAGTGTAGTGAGAGGAACTTGTTTCTTCGGGTAGTTTTCTGGGTCATTGATAACATAGTTCCTCAAAACTAGAGGGTTTCATGGTTTGTTTTTTGCAAAACCAAATTTAGATGGAATTACAACTGAACCATGTAACTCCATCTCACCACCTTGTGAAATTAAATGACACATGGGACGAGAAAGATTATTTACACAGAAATAGCTTAGTTTATGTTATTTTTAATCCAAGTAAAATCTAAGACTCTATTGATTTGTGTTTTTTTCTGCAGATTACTAAGAAACAAATACAATTTTCTTAAATGGTTATTTTTTATACAGCCGTGTTTATTCATTGCATCCTGAGATTGGACAGCTTGGACCGGTACATCATCTTTCTATGTGGTTTGGGGCTACACCACTATTAGTTGCTGTTAGCACAAATTAACATTTTAGTTTGTCGGGGTGTTTCTACAATGTAGTACAAGACGTCAATATGAAATAAACCGGATTATTATTAGCATGTAAAATCCCCTTTTATGAACTGAATGTCATGTTGAGAGCAAGAAAACCAGATGCTTGCAGTGTTGCTGGAGAATGCATCAGCCTTGGAACTATCTAAAGTAGACTGCTGATAGCACACAGAAAAGAGAAAGGACAATTTCATTTTGTTCAAATGAAATGAAAACTTCTGAATCTACCAGAGATTCCTGTGCTCTTCATCCATTATAGTGTATCTGCAGGAAGGCCAAACTTTGAAACAATGAAGTGAAACCCATCACATTTCACTTCCTCCATGCAATAGTCTTTGAAGAGGAATGGATGTTATTTCTAAATTTGGAATACAGAAATGAAATGATCTCATTTGCAGAGACAATTCACAATCTGCGAGTGCTGTGAGATGTTCTGAACATTGTTTGCTACATTTTCAAACACAGTAGAGTTTTTACATTTATCAGTAAAAGTTTGGTGACCCTAAAGTTTTCAGAAAAGCCAAATGTCAGTTGGACAAACCGAGCATGACAGGAAACAGGTTTTTTTAATGACAGGAACCCCTGAGTTTAGAATTGAGAGGGTATTTCCTCTATTATTCTCCTCAGAATCTGAACCAAATGCAGGCACGGAAATTAAAGGGACGATTTTGAGATGAAGGTATTTTTTCCAAATACTTTTCATCCTCTCAGGTATTTATTAAATGCATTAAATACTTCCAACCAAGAGTAGATAATGATCAATTCAAGCAAAGTGTTATTTCTCTGATACCAGAAAGATTTTCTGGTGTCTTCACAGCTAAAAGCTACTGTGACTGAGACTGCTACACCCACTGTGTATATAGGAGGGCTGATAATGGTTAAGAAACATACATTAACAAGCTGTTAATGGTTGAGAATAACCATTAACTATTATACTAGATTTAATATAATCTAATTAAATTATATACTGTTTAGAGTATATAATTAGAGTACATAAGTTCAGTTCAGGTCAGTCTAATTTAAAAAAAGACTTTTAATAATTCAAATTTAATTTGGGAAAACAACTGCAACAAATGAATTTCTCTGTCGTCGATCTTACTTTCTGTTAAAATAATTCTATCTGAGCATAAAAGGCAGGAAAAACCTTGACAGTTTATTCTTCTTCTTTCAGCATTTCCCTTCAGGGGTCGGCCAGAGCAAGTTAGTTTCTTCCATCTAACCCTGTCTGCTGCATCTTCTTCGGTCACACCAAATATCTTTATGTCTTCCTTCACTGCGTCCATGAACCTTCTCTTTGGTCTTCTTCTAGGCCTTTTTCCTACTGGTTCCAAACCCAGCATGCTTCTGGCGATGTACTCTCTCTCCTCTGCACTTGTCCAAACCATCTCAGTCTGGGCTCTCTGATTCTATCTCCAAAACCTCTAACATGTACTGTTCCTCTGATATACTCAATTCTAATCCTGTCCATCCTGGTCACTCCTAGAGAGATCCTCAGCATCTTCATCTCTACTACCTCCATCTCTGTTTCCTGTCTTCTTCTCAGTGCTACCTTTTCTAGACCAAGCATGGCTGGTCTCACCACAGTTTTGTACACTTTCCGTTTCATTTTAGCTGAAACTGTTCTGTCACACATCACACCTGATAAGTTTCTCCACCCGTTCCAGCCTGCCTGCACACGCTTCGTCACCTCTTTTCCACACTGGACTGTTGATCCTAAGTACTTAAGATCTTCTTATCCGTCTATCCCTTTCAGGGTTGCGGGGGGTGCCGGAACCCTTTTCATCCCGGCCAATTTAAGGCGAAGGGCAGGGTACACCCCGAACAAGTCGCCAGTCTGTCGCGGGGCCACACTCATACAACCATCCACACACACACTCATTCCTTCCTAGGGGCAATTTGGCACTGGCCAATCAACCTAGTACTTAAGATACCATTAAAAAATAATCTTCGTCTGAAGCTAATTTATACAGCTTCTACCATGAATGGGCTTTTCTAGCATGTTTTTTTTTTAGACAGGCCCAGAAACAGTAAATTTTTATCTTTGCCTTTCCATCTTCATCCAGAACATTTTGCTGATTAATGAGCAATTGAGATAAGATAGAAAATTTGACCCTTGATCCAGAATTCACTGCTGACTCACGCTTCACATATACAAATGAGCAGAAAGCAAGGATGAAAAATATAGTGGACTTTGGTTTCCCAGAGTATGGTGAGTAAAGACTGTTGTTAGCTACCAGTTTAGCTAATTAAACAGTTTGTAATTCCTTGGAACTTTTTTAGTTTTACATATAGTGGTCTAAGACACAGACCATGATCTAATGGTGTCTATCCAGTTCTATACAAAAAATGTGCCTAAAGCCCAAACAAAAAAAGATGTGGGTGAACTTAAGGAAGAACTAACCACGTCGTTCTTCAGTGGTTTCCAATTCTCAAACAGTGGAAGTGACAAACAAGTACAAATGGACATAGATTGACCTTTGAAGACTGGGCGAATCCCCTGGGTAGAAAAACTAGCCAAGTTATTCTTTTTTAGAAACTTAGACATTTGAAGATAGCTTATACTTTTGTTTGTTTCATGCACTTTTAGTAAAAATAAGAAAAATTCTTCAGAATAATTGTTCACACATGTGGGAATGTAGCAAACAGAGCTTAACCCTACTGTAAAATGTTTAGCTGGCACATCCTCTCAGACCCACTTCATCTTCTGTGGGCTGAATTCACGCTGCTTTCATCAGGCTGGAGATATAATGGACAAACAAATTAAAAAAAACTTTTATTCCCATTCCCATGCCCATTTTAAAAGAATTTACACAAAGTTCTGAGGAGTAGTTTTTATATCTAATGCTTCAAATATTATGCTTACTGCACAACTTTGTAAAGCAAGGCTGTGGTCTGTGGGAATATTTCCACACATTGCGCTTTTCCCTCATAGAAAATCAGAGGTCAGAAAGACCAGAAAAAACAACACATAGACAAGGAAACAGTCATTTCACGCCTTGATCCGAGTCAGTTTCAAACTTTCATGCACTAAGCATGTGGGATGTGCCCATAACACTTCACCAGCGATGCGTCCGACAAGCTTTCTAACCAGACCCCCATCTGGCTTCTCTCAACCTAGAAGAGCAACGGCTCTACTCTGAGCTCCTCTCAGATGGCTGAGCTCCTCACTCTATCTCTGAGTGACAACCCAGCCACCCTGTGGAGGAAGCTCATTTCAGCCGATTGTATCCAGGCCCTTGTTTTTTTCAGTCACCACCAACAGCTGGTGACCTTGGTGAGGGTAGGAATGTAGATCAATGGTACGTTGAGAGCTTCTCATTTTAGCTGAGCTCTCGGTTCAAACCGACGGATCGATTTTCTTCTTTGTGCCAGCTTTCAGGGGTCGCCACAGCAAGTCAGTTTCTTCCATCTAACCCTATCTGCTGCATCTTCTTTGGTCACGCAAACTATCTTCATGTCTTCTTCCTTCACTGTATCCATGAACCTCCTCTTTGGTCTTCCTCTAGTCCTCTTTCCTGGTGGTTCCAAACCCAGCATCCTTCTTCCGATGTACTTTCTCTCTCTCCTCTGGACATGTATCTGTCGATGCAGCCTCCTAATTATTGAAGACGCCACACAATCCATTTGTTGTTCTCCTGCTTCATTCCTTCCCCCATTCAGGAACAAATCCCCAAGATACTTAAACTCCTCCACTTGGGGTAGAACCCTGTTCCTGACCTGCACGGGCATTCCATCCTTTTCCAGGCTACAACTTGGATTTGGGGTCACTGAGTCCCATTCCGGCCACTTCAAACTTGGCAGTAAATTGGTCCAGTGTGAGTTCAAGATCTCAGCCCGATAAAGCCAACAGGACAATATCATCTGCAAAAGGCGGACACCCGATCATGAGATCGTTGATGCCCACAAATTCTGTTCACAAAGATAATAAACTGAATCAGTGACCAAGGTCAATCTTGACTCTAAGCAGAGTCTCATCAACTATTGCTGGCAGTGAACTGCAAATACTTTCTCCAAATACATGGATAAGTTATTTTAAGTGGATTTTAAGATTCAACAAATTATCTACTCACGTTCATTCTTTCAGTTTTTCTAGGTTGTTTTAAATTCTAAGAGTCACTCTCATAAGAGACATTAACACCATGCTCAGTAATTGTTTAAAAGCAATTTTAACCCAATCAACACATATTGCAGTTTGTAACTGACAGTGGTGAATGAAGTACTCACTTTTTGTACTTAAGTAAAAGTACAGATAATCGGGCCAAGAAAATACTTAAGTAAAAGTAAAAGTACCAATAAAAAAAATCTACTTAAGTAAAAGTACAAAAGTAATTGGTGTAAATTTTACTTTTTAAGTAAAAAGTAAAAGTATTCAACCGTAATTCAAATGTTATTTTTTGTGCTATAGGGTCACAAATAAATACTCTGCAGGGGCGTGACCCCCCTCTCCCGCCTCTTTTGGTCCGCAAAAAAAAAAAAAAAGAAGAAAGGGAAGGGGACAAGTCAAGCTATCCCCTCGCAGGGCCAGCAAATGGGCACCAAAATGCAGGAAAATGACACTTATTTTTTAAAATGTTCTGGGGGGGAGGCCACCAGTCACCCTATATTGGCTTTGTCAATTACCTCACGCCCTCCTCCCCTTTCCTTTAGAAAATTCTAGATCCGCCCCTGTCCTGTGTAACGATGGCTCATGTAGTGAAACACTTTTATTAATTTTGTAGGATCGTTGGAAGTCGGCAAAGAATGACACAACACTTCCTAATTATTAAATGCGTTTATTTAGCCTGATTATATATATAAAAGCATAATAGTGGATAATAGCACTTTAAGTTTCCATCTCTTACCGCTAGCAAGGTTGGAGAGCCCACAACCCCGGTATAGCGTGCATAAAATCCGGTTGGATGTGTTAATCCAAAAGCTCGCAGCAGACTCTAACGAATATAGAGGAAACCCTGCTTTTTCTACCTCATGACAAACAACATTCCATGAACAAACTTTTCTCATAACAATGTTCCGTGTTTCTCTCTCTGTACAATTTTCCCCACAACAACCCACATTGAAGGCTTCGTTCTCATAATAATCTTTCTTATAACATTGAATGAGGACATTTGACATCAAAAAATAAATCCCAATACATTCCACCCTTTATGTCAATGACATCATTCAATTAATGAAATTTTGGGGTTAACAAACAACATTGAATGAGAGCATTTGACATAATTA
Source organism: Neostethus bicornis (assembly GCA_902685375.1). Taxonomy (NCBI): domain Eukaryota; kingdom Metazoa; phylum Chordata; class Actinopteri; order Atheriniformes; family Phallostethidae; genus Neostethus; species Neostethus bicornis. The sequence goes on along the minus strand of CACRXE010000076.1, from coordinate 1,470,461 downwards.
AAAAAAAAAAAAATCCCAATACATTCCACCCTTTATGTCAATGAAATCATTCAATTAATGAAATTTTGGGGTTAACAAACAACATTGAATGAGAGCATTTGACATAATAAAAAAAATAATAAAAAAATAAATCCCAATACATTCCACCCTTTATGTCAATGAAATCATTCAATTAATGAAATTTTGGGGTTCCCATGCCAACGAAGTTTCAACATGAAATTCATTAAACCCGATGTTTACCAAATCATGATGTATAGTGAGAAACAAATCCTCAATAGTGTCAAATACTTCTTCATGATAGGTTCCAATATCCCATTCTCTACGATATATATGTAAACCACCTGCTGTAACCAATGGTATATATTCATAGTTTCCAAACCAGGTTTCCCTTCTTACCAGCGTGACTCTCATAACGTAGCCCATTGATTAAAAATACGGGTATTTATATCCCTTTTAACTCGTCTAATATACAAGCAAGTAAAAACATTTAAAGCAGTTAGCAAGCAAATAGCAAGTACAATAATGATCAAAGGTGGCACTAATGTTCGTCCAGCTGTAACAGACGTTCCAGAAAAGACATCCCACCAATGATGTGCTGATGATTATTGGATATTTCTGGCTACAACCTTCACCTCATCCCCCACGAGCAGAGTTGTCACCATGGCACCAGAAACATTTCTTTCATGTAACCCTATTAATTTGCGGAGTTCTGTTGACTGATCCAATGCGCATTTAAATCGATCAAGAGAAACTTCCCGTGGAGATGCCAACATCTCCCACTGTCAATCGCTGAGTATAATTGTTCCAGTGCCACAGACTGACATTATTCAAACACCCTGAGAAAGGAGCTGAAGGTAACTGTTGTCGCTACACAAAGAAAGTGTGGGCCTATCTGCAATAGCATGTTCCTAGGTGATTCTTATTTGTTTTTGTTTAAACCACTCCCCACTTACATGTAGAAAGAGGTATGCAGAAGTAGTAATAACAGACAATACTACATATTGACACACTTCCTTGGGTTCAGTGATAACCTGTAACCAAAGTGAATCACTGATGTTCCAGACCCTTCTCCACTGATGGTGGTCACCGGTCAACACAGACAGAATAAAATGATGTTTTTGCTGTTTGGCATATAACATCTGCACAGAACACATAGCCCAATCCAACTCCTGAGTGATTTTATTCAGAACATTGTCTGATTTAAATCTGTCTACCATTGAAACACAGTCTTCCACAATTTGACATTTTAAACGTTTTAACTTTCTCTATCTGTTGACCCTCCGTGTTAACTCCCCAAACGCTGGTAACCACTGCAGCGAGATCATGGAGGATGATGACCCAGGAGACGACACAGCCATGTCTTGGGAGCCCAGCCATTCTGCCTCAGTCTCGATTGCCCCTCGCCCTGTTTTCCCTTGGGAGGATAGCCCACGAGGAGTCTCCACCACGGCATCAGCTGCACAGAACCAGCGTTAATCTAAGAGAGGAAAGAAACATTAGTTTTCTCTTAAATACAAAGTAGTTGCAGGAACAATCACCCACTTCTCTTCCTTGTCATAGAGCACACTGACTATAGAATCGGAGCCTTGAGCCATTATTACAGCTGGACGAGGAGGGCCATCGCGTTGTTTTACCCATACTTTGGCCCCAGCTTTGTCTGTAGATCCAAAACCACTCTCACCTCTGATTGTGGTTGTAGTTGGTTTTTCTATCTCCTGAACATCAGTCATCATACAGGGTTTAATAACCAATTGTGCCACTTTGTCTCCTTTGTTTAAAATCAGAGGACCAGGCCCCCAAAGGCTGCACACCACCCCTATCTCTCCTTGGTAGTCTGAGTCTATTACTCCAGCTTGGATGGTGAGCCCTTTAAGAAACAGTCCAGATCTTGGCAACACATGTGCATAAGTTCCAGGTGGACATTTAATGCCCAATCCAGTTTTAACAATTTCAATAGTTTTTAAATCTAAGCCAGCTGAACCAGGTGTTGCTCTGACAGGAAGAGAAGCTTCAGGGTGCAAAAAAAACAAAAAAACAAAACAAAAACAAAACAAAAACAAACAAACAAACAAAAACCCAAATAGACCAAATAAAAGGAATAGGTTGAAGCATGGCTTATATGTGCCTATCCCTATTTATCTGTGTACATTTAACTGAACAGCATTTGTACATCAAACAAAAATTAAATTTACAGAGTACACATATCCAATCAAACAGAACTTACTTATAATCACCAATACTTTTATATTTAAGATGATGTTCAAATTTTAGGATAGAAGACCACATTTTAAATTCATCATTGAGTTCATTCCATAATTTTACTCCAACAACAGAAACACATCTTGATTTTACCAAAGTTCTTACTTTAACACGTTCAAAAAATATAACATCCTCGTAAATTATGATAACCAACTCTAAATTAAAAAAAAAAAAAAAAAAAAAAAAAAACTTTGTATGCCTTTTGGAACCAAGTTATTTTTAATTTTGTGCATAACCTGTAATATTCTAATATTTACCATACTATCACCATAAACACTCATCTGCAGATCTAAACTTCCTTTATTAGTCGCTACTGCTATTAATTAATTTATCTATTTATTAACTGCACAAAGTTCAGCACAAATAAAAATATTTTCTCAATAAAAATGATTATTCATCTTGTACAATTCACACATTTGACCATATTTAAGGTACTATGCTGAAATATGGGGTGTCGATTACAAAGGAGGGAAAAAAAAAAAATTAATGTTTTTTTTTATTTCCTTCTTCACCCAAGACAAACAAATAAACTGCATTCTATCATGTAACCATTCCTACAAAATCATACACAGACTTACACACACAAGCTCACACACACACATGCTTACACACACAAGCTCACACACACAGGCTTACACCGCACTCAGCTGTGGTAGGACAAAGACACACACAAAGATCAATCTTTTTCACAATCACAAACTTTAGTGAAAAACTAGCAATTTTTGAGCCATTTCAGAATGAATTTGTAACAGAACAGTTTAACCAAATCTAACGCTCTTTTTTACTTTAAACTTTTACAGTTTATTCATTCATTTACTACTGTTTCATCTTGTTTTGATCTCAAAAACTGGCATCATAAACCGGCTTTCTGTGTCCCAAAAATTAACCTGGACAATCATTCAGCAAGATGATGAGCCAATCTTCCAGATCTGTGCGCTTTTCTAATCCCTCTGGAGTTCCCTCCTTCACAATCTCAGACCACGGTTCGGGGTGTCCCCCTCCCGCTCTGAGTGCTGATTCTACTGCACTCCACTGTCCATCCCGACCAACACATTGGGACTTAGTGGTAGAATCAACTTCATCTGTCACAACCTCAGACCACGGTTCGGGGTGTCCCCTTCCCGCTCTGAGTGCTGATTCCACTGTTCTGTTGTGTTCAGCTTCTGCATCTGCTTTGTTAGTGTGTGAATCATTGATGGCTGACACTTGTAACTCAACAGCTTCAGACTGCATTTTTCCTAATGACACAGCTTGCTGTATAGCTTCTTTAGCTAAATCAAAGGAACATTGTTGTTCTGGCCCCCATCCAAAATCACATTTTTTTCTTGTAGCTTTGTACATAGGTTGTAGGATTTGTCCCAAATGAGGGATATGATTTCGCCAAAATCCAAACAACCCTATGTATTTCCGAGCATCTTTCTTATTTTTTGGTATAGGAAAGTTTGCAATCTTTTCCTTTGCTTTGTCAGTAATTTGTAATTCTCCTTTAATTTTATTTGGATTTCCACAAATTAATGAGGCCTCCGCCCCTGTGTCTACCAATGCCACCACCTTTTGAACTGATTTCCTAATATCGGTGGCAGACCAAGAAATATTTAACACATGAGCTTGACCTTCATCCTATTCAAAATCAGATTGTCGGTGTCTCTTTTGCTCTCTTTTGGTTTTGTGGTCGATCTTCTTATCCTTTCTCTTTTTTACTGCAGCAACCTGACACTCACCATCCGAGCTACACTCACTATATTCCTCTAACAGTGGAGCTGAAGGAGTGACTGGTGCAGTCTGTCTCAATAATTGTTTCATCATAATGATTAACTCATCTGTATCACTGGTGTTACGAAGGGCACGTACCTTTAACTTCAGTTTTTGACACCTTTGATATAACTCCTGTGTGGGTAATCCATCAATATCTCCAGCAGGCACTCCTGCTCGTAGTAACGCATTCCATAACAACTTACGCGGAGGAGTAAATCCTCCTGCTCTGGGATGACCTGGTTTTGCAGGGGCGGCATGACCCATTGGTGCAACAGGGCGATTGTCCCACTCCCCCAGTGTGCTTAACTCTTGCATGCATGCTTTTACATCAGCTAACGCAGAATCAGTTGACCCCATCATTACTGTTAGAACTGCAGATTTGTAATGAGGAGGAGCAGTGCGGATGATAGCATCACGCACTGTTTTAGGCACAGTTATCTTATTCATATTGTTATGTAGGGATAGTGTTAATGCATCGCGCAAACACAGTCGGGTTAACCTCTGGACTCCTTCTCGGAGAGTTTGCCATTTTCCTGGGATTTCTGCCCAGTCAGCCACATGAGGATAAACTGCTCTGATAGCCTCAGCATACATATCAGAAAGAAGCACCTGATTTTCCAGATCTCGGGCTTGAGCCCTAAACTCAGTATTAACACTGGCCTCTCTACTGAGTCCCATGAATTTCATCACATCTCCGTGATCCACAGTAACATCTCCACCTTCTTCCATAAATCTACACATCCACAAGTCTAGAGGCTCATCTGACCTTTGTCTGCAGCGTGATTGTATATGCTGAATCTCTTCATGTGAATAATCATTTACAGTTTGCCAATTCTCAACAGGAGGTGTTCGTCCCTGTATCCAAATTACCTGCCCATCTTCTCCTAATACAGGGTTACCGTCTTCCCCCATCTGCAGTACAATTTCTGGGGCTGGAATTTTACGATGTCTACGCATCACTGGATAAACAGGTTTCACTGGTGACTGTGCCATCTGAGAGAGGGTACTTTGTAAAACAGCATAAGGTCCCGTGCTCACCACAGGGGGAATAATGTCATCCTCAGGTTCATTATTCTCCCATCGACCGTCCCATTCAGACGGCTCCCAGTTTTCTGACAAGCCAGCAGAAAAAGCACGTACCCGCTTGGCCACTGGAGCCTTGCTATTTTTCCCCCTACGCTGCTTACTGTCTTTGGAAATATGCATCAAACACTTATCACACTGGTTTTGTAATTTCTTATGTTTCTTACCTAATGTTTTTAACTCCTGTCTTAGTTTCTCACATGTCTCATGTTTCATCCTCCAGGCAGTAGCGCAAGCCCACATGCGCCGCTGCACAGCGGACAAAGGAGCCTTATCATCAACCAGTATTTGCTTAATTACAGCAGTCAAATCTTCTGGACCTCCTTTCTTTAAATTATCAGACCACGGCTCGGGGCGTCCCCCGCCCGCTCTAAGAAGAGATCCTAATTCGGACCATTCTCCATTCCAGCCCACGGCTGGGACAGCTTCTGCGCTCCCTATCTCGTCAGATTTCTTTTTAGAAAACAGTTTCTTAAAAAAGCCAGACATTGTTTGCAGCTTCCAATAAATCCTGTCCGTGACGCCAAAATGTAGTGAAACACTTTTATTAATTTTGTAGGATCGTTGGAAGTCGGCAAAGAATGACACAACACTTCCTAATTATTAAATGCGTTTATTTAGCCTGATTATATATATAAAAGCATAATAGTGGATAATAGCACTTTAAGTTTCCATCTCTTACCGCTAGCAAGGTTGGAGAGCCCACAACCCCGGTATAGCGTGCATAAAATCCGGTTGGATGTGTTAATCCAAAAGCTCGCAGCAGACTCTAACGAATATAGAGGAAACCTTGCTTTTTCTACCTCATGACAAACAACATTCCATGAACAAACTTTTCTCATAACAATGTTCCGTGTTTCTCTCTCTGTACAATTTTCCACACAACAACCCACATTGAAGGCTTCGTTCTCATAATAATCTTTCTTATAACATTGAATGAGGACATTTGACATCAAAAAATAAATCCCAATACATTCCACCCTTTATGTCAATGACATCATTCAATTAATGAAATTTTGGGGTTAACAAACAACATTGAATGAGAGCATTTGACATAATAAAAAAAAAAAAAAATCCCAATACAGCTCAACTTTTTATTTAAAAGTAAACACAACCAACAACGATCTTCTGACTCTTTTTAATTTGTGCTATATTTGATGTTAGTTTTTTGGCCCTGAATGAATGCGGAAAATGTTTACTCTCGATTCTAATCGAGTTCCTTTTCATTTTGGCGATGCGGCTTCAAGATAGGCTTAAAAAAACGTGTATTTTTCAAATTCCTGAACGAAAATGTAACAAAAAATATAAAACACACTTTTAAAAAGTAGCGAAGTAAAAGTACAGATATTTGCTCAAAAAATGTAGTGAAGTAAAAGTAAAAGTACCGGTCTTAAATTTTACTTAAGTAAAGTACAGATACACAATTTTTTTTACTTAAGTACAGTAACGAAGTAAATTTACTTCGTTACGTTCCACCTCTGGTAACTGATTTCTTCAGTATGATCTCAAGCAGTAGATGTGATGTTATCCAGTGGAGGGCACCAGAGGCCATGTCGAAGCAGACTTTTTTCTTCCATCTAAAATACAGTTTAACACTTGTAATATTATCTGTCTTTGGATTTTTTATGTAGCAAACTTTATGTTTTCATCAACACTTTCTATACATGTGTAACTCTCTCCATCATCAGAGACCATAATGTATCCAATCAGTCTTTTTTTTTTGTCTAAGAAAAACAGACATTTATAACTCTTTCCCTTTTTGTTTAGTTGTTTTTTTATTGTAATGTAAAAGGATTTTAGGATCAATAATGAAAGTTTTAAAATGTATTTTTATCTATGTTTTATGGTTTTTTTTTATCAAGGTTATGGTTTCAAGCACGTTAAAAATGAAACAGCATGTCACCAGGATGTAGCTCTGTTCTGTTTTCTGATTGTGATGTGTAATAAAAAAATAACCAACTTTTTTTTTCACAGAGTTAGATGCAAAAAAATATGATAATGTGTGCATTGGTGGGCATCACAGGAAAACAAAAACTTGCTATAAGTATTTCTACCACTCCGACCAGTGTCTTGTCGCCTGTAAATCAAATGATTGGAATGTTTACTATTGCAAAAACTGAGAACATTACACGTTCAAAGTTATTTTCTAATAAATGAAACGATGTGGTGTGCCTGGTAGCATCATAAAAAATTTTGCTTACCAATCCCCAAATCAGGAGTTCAAGTTAAATAAGGGAATATTATTCCTGTCTTGTCAGAGGTCAGTCTTGAGTCGAGGGGAGTGTGTTTACTACATGAATGAGCTGACCCAACAAACGAGCCGCTATTAAACATGATGTGTGACTGGAAACACTCTGATAAATCATTTTAAAACTCTGAGTGAGAGGTTGCGGGATTGTAAATAGAGACGATCTGTAACTAAGGCATAGTGAAGTGTCAGATATGCTTCAAGAACTCACCACGAAGCACTATGTTGGAAGGATCTTTATTGACTAGAGTCCTGAGCGTCGCCAGACTCTCTGAGGAGGCCTCTGGGCTTGATCTACCATACAGTTTCCATCAATACATGCAAACTCCACACAGGAAGGCCAGTGTTTCAAGCCTCGTCCCACCCAGTACTCGAACCCCGACCTTCTTGCCGTGAGGCCACTGTTCTGTATAACCATACTTTATGAAAAACATTCTTCATGTGATTAAGAACCTGTTTGCAGCAGTGTCACTGTGGTCTATTATCATATTGAGTTGGCAACTTTTATTTCTGTAGCAGTGTAGTCTGGTGGGGTGGCAGTGTGGTCAGTGGGGTCAGTGTACTGTGTGGCCTGAAATGATCTAGAACAGGAAAAGTAGTTTCTCTTCCTGTCAGAGCAGGATGTCACTCTCAGCCGTTTTTTGTCTCTTATCTGTTGCCGCTAAGACAAATCTCTCTGATCATGCAAACAATTTTCCAATGACTCTTCCGTAGAAACTGAAAAATATATGAAATAAGGGTAAGCTTTGCATAAAAGATGTTTGTAAAACCTGCAGCAATTCGGACATTAAAAAAGAAGCATGTTAAGGAACCAAGTGAAACGCTTGACAACAAAAAAAAAACTTACAGTAGATCTTAAAAATGTTTTTTAAATTGTCAAATAAATTTAAAAAAAAATTCTTCCATCTTCTAAAAGCTTATATTACAACAAGGTACATACAGTATTTGTTAAAATAGATATACTCATATTTCTATGTTTAAAAAAATGTGCCAAAACAATGTTAAAAGAACTTGAAAAGTTGTTGGAAAATAAAAAAAATACATTAAAATTGGTCCGTCGTGGTAAAGAGAGAGCTGAGCCGAAAAGCAAAGCTCTGGATTTACAAGTCGATCTACGTTCCAACCCTCACCTATGGTCACCAGCTGTGGGTGGTGACCGAAAGAATGAAATTGCAGCTACAAGTGGCCGAAATGAGATTCCTCTGAAGTGTGACTGGGCTCTCACTCAGAGATCGGGTGACGAACTCTGCCAAGCCTCCAGGAGCCAAGGCTCCGGGAGGAGCTCGGTGTCGAGCCGCTCGTCCTACAGGTCGAGAGGAGCCAGATGGGATGGTTCGGGCATATGGTCAGGATGCCTCCCGAGGCCCTCGCAGGCGAGGTGTTTTGGGCACGTACCACCGGGAGGAGACCAAGAGGCAGGCCCCAGACCCACTGGAGAGACTATGTCTCACAGCTGGCCGGGGAACGACTTGGGATCCTTCTGGGTGAGCTGGAGGATGCAGCCGGGGTGAGTGAAGCCTGGGCTTCTCGTTTGAGGCTGTTGCCTCCCGGAACAAGCGGAAGATGGTGAAACTGAACATTAAAAACCCCTTTTAAAGCATGCAGAAAAACTTTAATAAAAAAAAACAAAAAAACATTTTGAAATATGATAATAATAAGAAAAAATAATAATAAAAAATAGATCAAAAGAACTTTCCAAAAAGATTTCCAGATAGATCGAAGGATTGACAAAAAGATCGATGGATAGATGCTCTTTTTTTCTATATTTGAAGGCATTGCACACTAAATTTAATCAAACTAAGGGTTCTTATTTACATAAAACTATAGTATAGAAAGATGAATGTCTAAGTGGCAGTGTTACCCCTTGCTCTTGTTCTACTAAACATAATTTTCATTCCAAGCTACTCTGATCTGCAGTCCTTACACTCTTATACAACTCAGTTTCTTTTGAGATACTTATCTTGTCAGACATCCCAGACAGTTTCAAACAATAACGTCAATAACACAAGTTAAGATGAAAGTTAAAAAATATTATTTTCGTTCGAAAACTTTGTGACAAATTTCAGTTTTAGACTCTTCCAAAATGTTTATTGTCACACGGTTCTCAATTGTTGGATTCCATTCAGTTTTTTGGATGTCCTGACGAAGGGTAAAGCACATCCTCAGTGTGTGTCTCACCGACTGGACATGGACAGTAGGGTGACCTGTGACTTTGGACCAGATGATGACGCATTGTTTCTATTTGTTGATTCAATTTTGGAGTCGTTCCTGCAACACAGGGCACTCTTGGCTTTCTCCCTAAACTCAGTGGATACATAGTAGAAGATAAAGGGGTCGATGCAGCTGTTGAAAGTACTAACCACTAAGCTAATCATGTAAGGGAAATACAAGTCCGATCCATCTTTCAAAATGTTGGTGTAGTTGACGAGGAGCAGGATATTGCTGGGCAGCAGACACACAATGAAGACAACCAACACCAGTAATGTTACAACGATGGCACGGCCATACTGCTTTCCCGCGGCCAGCAGGGTTCGAAGCACAGCAATATGGCAGGATACCACGATGATAAATGGGAGTACGAAGCAAGAGGCAAACAGTGTGGTGAAGTATGGCACCAGGTACTTCTCCTGTACTTCTTCAGGAAGTGCATCATGGCAGGTGGTGATGTTCAGGCTATCTATGGTGTAAGTCTGCTGTGTAACCAGCAGTGGAACCATGGCAGCCGCCACTACCAGCCACACCATCATCGACATATACAGAGAAACCCGGTGACTGCGCAAAGTTCTGGCCCTTATTGGATAGACCAAAGCCACATAACGGTCCAAAGCCACAAAAGTCAGACACCAGATGGAGCCATACTGATTCCCATAAAATGTTGCCATGACAATGCGGCAAAAACGCTCACCCAAGTCCCAGTGGTTTCCTCGGAAATGATAGATGATGCGAAATGGCAGAATTAGCAGTAGGATCCAATCTATTATGGTCAGGTTTATAAGCAGGATGATGGATGGCACAAGTTTGGTCTTGAAGACCAGAACATAGAGAGCCAGCAGGTTGGAGAGAAAACCCACAGCAAAGGCTATGACATAAAGGATTGGCATGTAGACAAGAATGGCAGGATCCTGAATTTCCTTCAACTCTTTTTCATTTAGAGTGGTTTTGTTACAGGTAATCTCCAGCTTGAAGGCCCGTCCATCTGCGGAGACAAAATGTATTATTCCACAAACATCGAACCAAAAACTTACAGAGAATAAACATTGATAAACATGTCTTTTTAAAACTGCTGGTGCTCACCCTTCTGGACCCTGCAAGTTCAATCACACCAGATTTGTGATGCAATTGAAGATTCCCCTTGTACCGTTTTAATTATAATCAAACATTTCAAATTATAAAAAGTTATTTTTCTGTACAGAAGTTAACCATCTTGGAAAGAATTTATTTAAGGGCAACATCTACTTCCCGAAAAGACGCTGTCTCAGTTTCAACATCTGCAATGTTATTTATGTTACACTGGGAACAAAATCTGGCTTATTGAAGTTCTGGTATCAACATATGATGTAGATTACTGCTTCATTTGAATGTTTTTGCTGGTCTACTAAAGTTAGAGGTTCATATGAGAACCTCCGCTCTTGGGAATGACCCATCCAAGTTGTTAAGTTTGGTGTCCAAAAACAGGAAGGACAAACCTGAACGTGCATGAGGCTAAATAATCATGGAGAAACAAATCAAATGTGTCTGGGGAAGACTTATCAGACTAACTTCTCACCAACAAATTATGTACAATCTAAGTTCAGAATCTTTTTTTTTTTAATTTATACATTTATTGGGAGGATAAGCCCCTTGAGATGCAACATCTCGTTTTCGAGGCGATCCTCAACTTAACACGCATGTTTTTTGAAGGGTGGGAGGAAACCAGAGTACCCAGAGGAAACCCACGCATACACGAGGAGAGCATGCAAACTCCACACAAAAAGGCTAGTGTTTCAAACCTCGTCCCCACCTGACGTTCGCACCCACAACCTTCTTGCTATGAGGCCACTGTGCTAACCACTGCGACACAACACTGACAGCTCTCGTCTTATTTGACCAACAACCACAAAACTTTTTTAAAGAGAAACCTAACAATTCGAGTTAAGTCAACCTAGTTTCGTTACTGAAGTGACTCCACTTCGTTTCAAGCCTCTTCAATTTCTGATACAAGTACAGTACATAACTTGAGAGAATGCTTTCACCCTAAAAGTGTTGGCTACATGATAAGTCAGTTTTATCATTTCTTAGCTAGAATTAAGCATGAAGTTAGTTAAACATAAATAAATCAAATATTGTCTTTGTTGGGCTGCACGGTCGTGCAGTGGTTTGCACGGTAGCCTCCTTTAGCTGGTCTTCTCATTGAAGAGGTAAAATGATTAGAAATAAACTCTTATTTTCCCGTAGGTTTGGTCCCTAACCTCTTTGACATTTCAACACCTTCTGGGAAACCAGACATTCTGCTATTGACAGGAACAAATGATCACAAAATGATTTATGATGAATATGTTCAAAATTTTTGTGGTTTCAAATTTTTTCAGCTGCAATACTTTTGAGCACATTTATTATGGTTCAAATTAATTTGATTCTACTTTGCAATACATCTGGTATCAATCTGTTTATGGATTCAGAAGTTTGCCGATTAGTCGTAAGAGTAATACAACATATCTAATAAGCATCAATGTGATGGATTCCTAGTTAGTGTTTAAAGCCCACGACGACAATTTATTCTCAGGATTATTACATAGTAAGATTTCTAGAATAAAAAGAAAACAACTTCAAAGTTAAAAAGAATAAATTTATTAAAGAGTTGTCATTTGATTGGTTAGCTGGGAACACAGACATATAATCCTGCCTGTCGTTGGCTGAATAAGCAAAAGGATGCGATGTTTCCTGATGATAAAGCTTGTAGGAAGCTGGTAATAACAGGGAAGTAACCACTTCAGATTGTGGTAAACGAGGTACCCACAGTCAATAGTCAGCTTCTGGATGAAGGCAATGGTTGAAAACGCTCTAAAACAAGTTTCGATCTGTACGTATTTGTTACGTACTTTCTTCATTTTGAATCTATTTTCTGCCCTGAACTGAACAAGTAGTTGAACTACCATCTTCTTTTTTATTTTAACCTATGATAAAGCATTTCTATAAACATTAAGCAATAAATTGTACCTTTTATATTTGAGTAATTTTATTGAGAGCACTGTAATCAACGCAGGGTCTGAGAGATCCATCCTTTTTCCCCACGAAGAAAAATCCCGCTCCTGCTGCAGAGGAGGACGGACGTATAACACCCGCTGCGAGAGATGTGTCGATGTAATCGTTCAGTGCGTCTCGTTCAGGAGCGGAGATTGAGAAAAGACGCCCCTTTGGAATGGTGGAACCTGGAACCAGATCTATAGAACAGTCATATGGGCGATGAGGTGGAAGACTTAGAGCTTTGGACTTACTAAAAACTTCTCTCAGAAGTATTTAATATTTAGTCAGACGTGACGGTAGGAAGACTTTTAATCATTAACGCTAATTAAAACATCATTTTTCACTTGTTGTAAAAGAAAAGTAACATTTTGAATCTTTTCTGAACGCAAATCTTCGTCCTGTTCACGCCAGTCATATGGGCGATGAGGTGGAAGACTTAGAGCTTTGGACTTACTAAAAACTTCTCTCAGATGGTGGTAGCAGACTGGCACCGTACTCAGGTCTGTGGTTCTTGGACCTGAAGTGGGATGAGCAGAGTCTGGATTACAAACAGTAATGCATTGTTTCAGGTTAGTGAGGCAATTATGCTGTTTCTCACAATCTGGCCCCCATCTCAAAACCATTCCTGTATTCCAGTCTATCTGGGGATTATGCTTGCACAACCACGGGTATCCCAGAATCAGCGTCTTAGACGGACATCTGAACAAGTAAAAGTTCATCAATTCTTTGTGTTTCTCAATAGAAACCAGAAGCGGTTCAGAGACGTGAGTTATGTTAAACAGTCCTTTCCCGTAGAGAGCTCTGGCCTGGATGGGTTTTCTTAGCAGTTTAGTACACAGTCCCAAACTGTTAGCTAACTCCCAAGACATCAAACTCTCATCAGCGCCAGAATCTATGAGTGCTGGTAGTTCTATGGTGTTGTCGTGGTGAGTTATCTCTACAGACGTGAAGCTCCGTGTGGAATGAGCAGTAGTGGAGAACTGACTCACCGTTGTAGATTTCTTCATCGGACAGGAGGAAACCAGGTGATTCCGCTCCCCACAGTAGTAACACCGACCTTCCCGCCGGCGCAATCTCCGTTCCTCAGTGGACAGTCGCGCCCGACCCACCTGCATGGGTTCAGTTTCATCCTCCCTGGGTGAACGGCGATGTGGGTGGAATTGAGAATGGTGGACTCCTTGTTCAGCTGAGGTGTGAGACAACTCCACATCAGTAGATCTATAATGCTGTTGGCGAGACAGCTGGCGTCCCCGGTTATCTGTACGTATCGCGAGTGCGATGAGAGAATCCAGGTCCGGTGGTAGATCCAGCGGCACCAACAGCTCCTGAATGTGCCGTGCCAGTCTCTTCAGGAAGGTATCATACAAGGCAGTGGGACCCCACCCGCTCTCCGCCGCCAACGTGCGGAAACGAATGGCGTAATCACAAACCGTTTCCTTGCCTTGTCTTATCCCGGTGATTTCTCGACCCTTCTCCCGGCTGGTGGACACCGGATCAAAGGTGTTCTGCAGGGCGGTTTTGAAAGCAGCAAGTGATGAGCAGAGTGGAGAATCGCGAGCCCACTCCGTCATGGCCCAAGAACGAGCTCTTCCTGATAGGTAGGAGATCATGAAGGCAATCTTGGCTCTTTCAGATCCCAGGCCGTGAGGAGAGTGTTCAAAATGTATTGAACAAGCTGTTAAGAACTCCTGGCAAGATCCCGGCTCTCCAGAGTAGCTCACAGGAGGAGCGATCTTATCCTCAACATTCCTGGTAGACATGGTGAGAGGATGAGCTGGTGCTGCTGAGGAGAGACCCGGTGGAATGGGATTCCATAGCTGACCTGAAGGAAGATTCTGGACGTGAGAGGAAATCTGGACCATATGGGATGCCAGGTTCTTCTGGTAATCCTCCTGCTGCGCAAGGCGGGCTTCCAGGTTTTGCAGCACCGCAGCCAGTTGCTTGTTCTCTGCTGAGTCCATGGTGGTCAGAGTGTAATGTCAAGAACCAACAATAAGTAGGACTCAGATGCAGAGATCTTTACAAAGGTTTAATCCATCAGGAAGATCATGAACATAATCCAAAACACTCTGACACAGGACAAGGGGAGACAAGGACTATTTAACACAGAAGGAAGGGGATCTCAGGTGGAAACAATGAGGGACAATTAGACATACACAGCTGTGGGAAAAACACTAGGGCGGGAAGTAACAAACATGAAACAAGAGGAAAGTTTGTTTTCAAAATAAAACAGGAAGTGCAAAACACAAGACATTACATTAACAAGCTGTTAATGGTTGAGAATAACCATTAACTATTATACTAGATTTAATATAATCTAATTAAATTATATACTGTTTAGAGTATATAATTAGAGTATATAAGTTCAGTTCAGGTCAGTCTAATTTAAAAAAAGACTTTTAACAATTCAAATTTAATTTGGGAAAACAACTGCAACAAATACACTCACCGGCCACTTTATTAGGTACACCATGCTAGTAACGGGTTGGACCCCCTTTTGCCTTCAGAACTGCCTCAATTCTTCGTGGCATAGATTCAACGAGGTGCTGGAAGCATTCCTCAGAGAGTTTGGTCCATATTGACATGATGGCATCACACAGTTGCCGCAGATTTGTCGGCTGCACATCCATGTTGCGAATCTCCCGTTCCACCACATCCCAAAGATGCTCTATTGGATTGAGATCTGGTGACTGTGGAGGCCATTTGAGTACAGTGAACTCACTGTCATGTTCAAGAAACCAGTCTGAGATGATTCCAGCTTTATGACATGGTGCATTATCCTGCTGAAAGTAGGCATTAGAAGTTGGGTACATTGTGGTCATAAAAGGATGGACATGGTCAGCAACAATACTCAGGTAGGCTGTGGCGTTGTAACGATGCTCAATTGGTACCAAGGGGCCCAAAGAGTGCCAAGAAAATATTCCCCACACCATTACACCACCACCACCAGCCTGAACCGTTGATACAAGGCAGGATGGATCCATGCTTTCATGTTGTTGACGCCAAATTCTGACCCTACCATCCGAATGTCGCAGCAGAAATCGAGACTCATCAGACCAGGCAACGTTTTTCCAATCTTCTATTGTCCAATTTCGATGAGCTTGTGCAAATTGAAGCCTCAGTTTCCTGTTCTTAGCTGAAAGGAGTGGCACCCGGTGTGGTCTTCTGCTGCTAAAGCCCATCCGCCTCAAAGTTCGACGTACTGTGCGTTCAGAGATGCTCTCCTGCCTACCTTGGTTGTAACGGGTGCTTATTTGAGTCACTGTTGCCTTTCTATCAGCCCGAACCAGTCTGGCCATTCTCCTCTGACCTCTGGCATCAACAAGGCATTTCCGCCCACAGAACTGCCGCTCACTGGATATTTTTTCTTTTTCGGACCATTCTCGGTAAACCCTAGAGATGGTTGTGCGTGAAAATCCCAGTAGATCAGCAGTTTCTGAAATACTCAGACCAGCTCTTCTGGCACCAACAACCATGCCACGTTAAAAGTCACTCAAATCACCTTTCTTCCCCATACTGATGCTCGGTTTGAACTGCTGGAGATTGTCTTGACCATGTCTACATGCCTAAATGCACTGAGTTGCCGCCATGTGATTGGCTGATTAGGATTTAAGTGTTAACAAGCAGTTGGACAGGTGTACCTAATAAAGTGGCCAGTGAGTGTAAATTTCTCTGTCGTCGATCTTACTTTCTGTTAAAATAATTCTATCTGAGCATAAAAGGCAGGAAAAACCTTGACAGTTTATTCTTCTTCTTTCAGCATTTCCCTTCAGGGGTCGGCCACAGCAAGTTAGTTTCTTCCATCTAACCCTATCTGCTGCATCTTCTTCGGTCACACCAAATATCTTTATGTCTTCCTTCACTGCGTCCATGAACCTTCTCTTTGGTCTTCTTCTAGGCCTCTTTCCTACTGGTTCCAAACCCAGCATGCTTCTGGCGATGTACTCTCTCTCCTCTGCACTTGTCCAAACCATCTCAGTCTGGCCTTTCTGATTCTATCTCCAAAACCTCTAACATGTACTGTTCCTCTGATATACTCAATTCTAATCCTGTCCATCCTGGTCACTCCTAGAGAGATCCTCAGCATCTTCATCTCTGCTACCTCCATCTCTGTTGCCTGTCCTTTTCTCAGTGCTACTGTTTCTAGACCAAGCATGGCTGGTCCTCACCTCAGTTTTGTACACTTTCCGTTTCATTTTAGCTGAAACTGTTCTGTCACACATCACACCTGATAAGTTTCTCTACCCGTTCCAGCCTGCCTGCACATGCTTCGTCACCTCTTTTCCACACTGGACTGTTGATCCTAAGTACTTAAGATACCATTAAAAAAATAATCTTCGTCTGAAGCTAATTTACACAGCTTCTACTATGAATGGGCTTTTCTAACATGTTTTTTGAGACAGGCCCAGAAACAGCAAATTTTTATCTTTGCTTTCCCATCTTTATCCAGAACATTTTGCTGATTAATGAGCAATTGAGAGAAGATAGAAAATTTGACCCTTGATCCAGAATTCACTGCTGACACACGCTTCACATATACAAATGAGCAGAAAGCAAGGATGAAAAATATAGTGGAAGTGACAAACAAGTACAATTTGAGATAGATTGACCTTTGAAGACTGGGCGAATCGCCTGGGTAGAAAAACTAGCCAAGTTATTCTTTTTTAGAAACTTAGACATTTGAAGATAGCTTATACTTTTGTTTGTTTCATGCACTTTTAGTAAAAATAAAAAAATTCTTCAGAATAATTGTTCACACATGTGGGAATGTAGCAAACAGAGCTTAACCCTACTGTACAATGTTTAGCTGACACATCCTCTCAGACCCACTTCATCTTCTGTGGGCTGAATTCACGCTGCTTTCATCAGGCTGGAGATATAATGGACAAACAAATTAAAAAAAACTTTTATTCCCATTCCCATGCCCATTTTAAAAGAATTTACACAAAGTTCTGAGGAGTAGTTTTTATATCTAATGCTTCAAATATTATGCTTACTGCACAACATTGTAAAGCAAGGCTGTGGTCTGTGGGAATATTTCCACACATTGCGCTTTTCCCTCATAGAAAATCAGAGGTCAGAAAGACCAGAAAAAACAACACATAGACAAGGAAACAGTCATTTCACGCCTTGATCCGAGTCAGTTTCAAACTTTCATGCACTAAGCATGTGGGATGTGCCCATAACACTTCACCAGCGATGCGTCCGACAAGCTTTCTAACCAGACCCCCATCTGGCTTCTCTCAACCTAGAAGAGCAACGGCTCTACTCTGAGCTCCTCTCAGATGGCTGAGCTCCTCACTCTATCTCTGAGTGACAACCCAGCCACCCTGTGGAGGAAGCTCATTTCAGCCGATTGTATCCAGGCCCTTGTTTTTTTCAGTCACCACCAACCGCTGGTGACCTTGGTGAGGGTAGGAATGTAGATCAATGATACGTTGAGAGCTTCTCATTTTAGCTGAGCTCTCGGTTCAAACCGACGGATCGATTTTCTTCTTTGTGCCAGCTTTCAGGGGTCGCCACAGCAAGTCAGTTTCTTCCATCTAACCCTATCTGCTGCATCTTCTTTGGTCACGCAAACTATCTTCATGTCTTCTTCCTTCACTGTATCCATGAACCTCCTCTTTGGTCTTCCTCTAGTCCTCTTTCCTGGTGGTTCCATACCCAGCATCCTTCTTCCGATGTACTTTCTCTCTCTCCTCTGGACATGTATCTGTCGATGCAGCCTCCTAATTATTGAAGACGCCACACAATCCATTTGTTGTTCTCCTGCTTCATTCCTTCCCCCATTCAGGAACAAATCCCCAAGATACTTAAACTCCTCCACTTGGGGTAGAACCCTGTTCCTGACCTGCACGGGCATTCCATCCTTTTCCAGGCTACAACTTGGATTTGGGGTCACTGAGTCCCATTCCGGCCACTTCAAACTTGGCAGTAAATTGGTCCAGTGTGAGTTCAAGATCTCAGCCCGATAAAGCCAACAGGACAATATCATCTGCAAAAGGCGGACACCCGATCATGAGATCGTTGATGCCCACAAATTCTGTTCACAAAGGTAATAAACTGAATCGGTGACCAAGGTCAATCTTGACTCTAAGCAGAGTCTCATTAACTATTGCTGGCAGTGAACTGCAAATACTTTCTCCAAATACATGGATAAGTTATTTTAAGTGGACATCAGATTCAACAAATTATCTACTCACGTGCATTCTTTCAGTTTTTCTAGGTTGTTTTAAATTCTAAGAGTCACTCTCATAAGAGACATTAACACCATGCTTAGTAATTGTTTAAAAGCAATTTTAACCCAATCAACACATATGGCAGTTTGTGACTGACAGTGGTGAATGAAGTACTCACTTTTTGTACTTAAGTAAAAGTACAGATAATCGGGCCAAGAAAATACTTAAGTAAAAGTAAAAGTACCAATAAAAAAAATCTACTTAAGTAAAGGTACAAAAGTAATTGGTGTAAATTTTACTTTTTAAGTAAAAAGTAAAAGTATTCAACCGTAATTCAAATGTTATTTTTTGTGCTGTAGGGTCACAAATAAATACTCTGCAGGGGCGTGACCCCCCTCTCCCGCCTCTTTTGGTCCGCAAAAAAAAAAAAAAAAAGAAGAAAGGGAAGGGGACAAGTCAAGCTATTCCCTCGCAGGGCCAGCAAATGGGCACCAAAATGCAGGAAAATTACACTTATTTTTTAAAATGTTCTGGGGGGGAGGCCACCAGTCACCCTATATAGGCTTTGTCAATTACCTCACGCCCTCCTCCCCTTTCCTTTAGAAAATTCTAGATCCGCCCCTGTCCTGTGTAACGATGGCTCATGTAGTGAAACACTTTTATTAATTTTGTAGGATCGTTGGAAGTCGGCAAAGAATGACACAACACTTCCTAATTATTAAATGCGTTTATTTAGCCTGATTATATATATAAAAGCATAATAGTGGATAATAGCACTTTAAGTTTCCATCTCTTACCGCTAGCAAGGTTGGAGAGCACACAACCCCGGTATAGCGTGCATAAAATCCGGTTGGATGTGTTAATCCAAAAGCTCGCAGCAGACTCTAACGAATATAGAGGAAACCCTGCTTTTTCTACCTCATGACAAACAACATTCCATGAACAAACTTTTCTCATAACAATGTTCCATGTTTCTCTCTCTGTACAATTTTCCCCACAACAGCCCACATTGAAGGCTTCGTTCTCATAATAATCTTTCTTATAACATTGAATGAGGACATTTGACATCAAAAAATAAATCCCAATACATTCCACCCTTTATGTCAATGACATCATTCAATTAATGAAATTTTGGGGTTAACAAACAACATTGAATAAGAGCATTTGACATAATAAAAAAAAAAAAAATCCCAATACATTCCACCCTTTATGTCAATGAAATCATTCAATTAATGAAATTTTGGGGTTAACAAACAACATTGAATGAGAGCATTTGACATAATAAAAAAAATAATAAAAAAATAAATCCCAATACATTCCACCCTTTATGTCAATGAAATCATTCAATTAATGAAATTTTGGGGTTCCCATGCCAACGAAGTTTCATCATGAAATTCATTAAACCCGATGTTTACCAAATCATGATGTATAGTGAGAAACAAATCCTCAATAGTGTCAAATACTTCTTCATGATAGGTTCCAATATCCCATTCTCCACGATATATATGTAAACCACCTGCTGTAACCAATGGTATATATTCATAGTTTCCAAACCAGGTTTCCCTTCTTACCAGCGTGACTCTCATAACGTAGCCCATTGATTAAAAATACGGGTATTTATATCCCTTTTAACTCGTCTAATATACAAGCAAGTAAAAACATTTAAAGCAGTTAGCAAGCAAATAGCAAGTACAATGATGATCAAAGGTGGCACTAATTTTCGTCCAGCTGTAACAGACGTTCCGGAAAAGACATCCCACCAATGATGTGCTGATGATTATTGGATATTTCTGGCTACAAGCTTCACCTCATCCCCCACGAGCAGAGTTGTCACCATGGCACCAGAAACATTTCTTTCATGTAACCCTATTAATTTGCGGAGTTCTGTTGACTGATCCAATGCGCATTTAAATCGATCAAGAGAAACTTCCCGTGGAGATGCCAACATCTCCCACTGTCAATCGCTGAGTATAATTGTTCCAGTGCCACAGACTGACATTATTCAAACACCCTGAGAAAGGAGCTGAAGGTAACTGTTGTCGCTACACAAAGAAAGTGTGGGCCTATCTGCCATAGCATGTTCCTAGGTGATTCTTATTTGTTTTTGTTCAAACCACTCCCCACTTACATGTAGAAAGAGGTATGCAGAAGTAGTAATAACAGACAATACTACATATTGACACACTTCCTTGGGTTCAGTGATAACCTGTAACCAAAGTGAATCACTGATGTTCCAGACCCTTCTCCACTGATGGTGGTCACCGGTCAACACAGACAGAATAAAATGATGTTTTTGCTGTTTGGCATATAACATCTGCACAGAACACATAGCCCAATCCAACTCCTGAGTGATTTTATTCAGAACATTGTCTGATTTAAATCTGTCTACCATTGAAACACAGTCTTCCACAATTTGACATTTTAAACGTTTTAACTTTCTCTATTTGTTGACCCTCCGTGTTAACTCCCCAAACGCTGGTAACCACTGCAGCGAGATCATGGAGGATGATGACCCAGGAGACGACACAGCCATGTCTTGGGAGCCCAGCCATTCTGCCTCAGTCTCGATTGCCCCTCGCCCTGTTTTCCCTTGGGAGGATAGCCCACGAGGAGTCTCCACCACGGCTTCAGCTGCACAGAAACCAGCGTTAATCTAAGAGAGGAAAGAAACATTAGTTTTCTCTTAAATAGTTGCAGGAACATTCACCCATTTCTCTTCCTTGTCATAGAGCACACTGACTATAGAATCGGAGCCTTGAGCCATTATTACAGCTGGACGAGGAGGGCCATCGCGTTGTTTTACCCATACTTTGGCCCCAGCTTTGTCTGTAGATCCAAAACCACTCTCACCTCTGATTGTGGTTGTAGTTGGTTTTTCTATCTCCTGAACATCAGTCATCATACAGGGTTTATAACCAATTGTGCCACTTTGTCTCCTTTGTTTAAAATCAGAGGACCAGGCCCCCAAAGGCTGCACACCACCCCTATCTCTCCTTAGTAGTCTGAGTCTATGACTCCAGCTTGGATGGTGAGCCCTTTAAGAGACAGTCCAGATCTTGGCAACACATGTGCATAAGTTCCAGGTGGACATTTAATGCCCAATCCAGTTTTAACAATTTCAATAGTTTTTAAATCTAAGCCAGCTGAACCAGGTGTTGCTCTGACAGGAAGAGAAGCTTCAGGGTGCAAAAAAAACAAAAAAACAAAACAAAAACAAAACAAAAACAAACAAACAAACAAAAACCCAAATAGACCAAAGAAAAGGAATAGGTTGAAGCATGGCTTATATGTGCCTATCCCTATTTATCTGTGTACATTTAACTGAACAGCATTTGTACATCAAACAAAAATTAAATTTACAGAGTACACATCTCCAATCAAACAGAACTTACTTATAATCACCAATACTTTTATATTTAAGATGATGTTCAAATTTTAGGATAGAAGACCACATTTTAAATTCATCATTGAGTTCATTCCATAATTTTACTCCAACAACAGAAACACATCTTGATTTTACCAAAGTTCTTACTTTAACACGTTCAAAACTATAACATCCTCGTAAATTATGATAACCAACTCTAAATTTAAAAAAAAAAAAAAAAACTTTGTATGCCTTTTGGAACCAAGTTATTTTTAATTTTGTGCATAACCTGTAATATTCTAATATTTACCATACTATCACCATAAACACTCATCTGCAGATCTAAACTTCCTTTATTAGTCGCTACTGCTATTAATTAATTTATCTATTTATTAACTGCACAAAGTTCAGCACAAATCAAACTATTTTCTCAATAAAAATAATTATTCATCTTGTACAATTCACACATTTGACCATATTTAAGGTACTATGCTGAAATATGGGGTGTCGATTACAAAGGAGGGAAAAAAAAAAAAATTAATGTTTTTTTTTTATTTCCTTCTTCACCCAAGACAAACAAACAAACTGCATTCTATCATGTAACCATTCCTACAAAATCATACACAGGCTTACACACACAAGCTCACACACACACATGCTTACACACACAAGCTCACACACACAGGCTTACACCGTACTCAGCTGTGGTAGGACAAAGACACACACAAAGATCAATCTTTTTCACAATCACAAACTTTAGTGAAAAACTAGCAATTTTTGAGCCATTTCAGAATGAATTTGTAACAGAACAGTTTAACCAAATCTAACGCTCTTTTTTACTTTAAACTTTTACAGTTTATTCATTCATTTACTACTGTTTCATCTTGTTTTGATCTCAAAAACTGGCATCATAAACCGGCTTTCTGTGTCCCAAAAATTAACCTGGACAATCATTCAGCAAGATGATGAGCCAATCTTCCAGATCTGTGCGCTTTTCTATTTATATCCCTTTTAACTCGTCTAATATACAATGATAGATGACGGAAATGATAGATGATGGAGTGTTAAAAGAACTTGAAAAGTTGTTGGAAAATAAAAAAAATACATTAAAATTGGTCCGTCGTGGTAAAGAGAGAGCTGAGCCGAAAAGCAAAGCTCTCGATTTACAAGTCGATCTATGTTCCAACCCTCACCTATGGTCACCAGCTGTGGGTGGTGACCGAAAGAATGAAATTGCAGCTACAAGTGGCCGAAATGAGATTCCTCTGAAGTGTGACTGGGCTCTCACTCAGAGATCGGGTGACGAACTCTGCCAAGCCTCCAGGAGCCAAGGCTCCGGGAGGAGCTCGGTGTCGAGCCGCTCGTCCTACAGGTCGAGAGGAGCCAGATGGGATGGTTCGGGCATATGGTCAGGATGCCTCCCGAGGCCCTCGCAGGCGAGGTGTTTTGGGCACGTACCACCGGGAGGAGACCAAGAGGCAGGCCCCAGACCCACTGGAGAGACTATGTCTCACAGCTGGCCGGGGAACGACTTGGGATCCTTCTGGGTGAGCTGGAGGATGCAGCCGGGGTGAGTGAAGCCTGGGCTTCTCGTTTGAGGCTGTTGCCTCCCGGAACAAGCGGAAGATGGTGAAACTGAACATTAAAAACCCCTTTTAAAGCATGCAGAAAAACTTTAATAAAAAAAAAACAAAAAAACATTTTGAAATATAATAATAATAAGAAAAAATAATAATAAAAAATAGATCAAAAGAACTTTCCAAAAAGATTTCCAGATAGATCGAAGGATTGACAAAAAGATCGATGGATAGATGCTCTTTTTTTCTATATTTGAAGGCATTGCACAGTAAATTTAATCAAACTAAGGGTTCTTATTTACATAAAACTATAGTATAGAAAGATGAATGTCTAAGTGGCAGTGTTATCCCTTGCTCTTGTTCTACTAAACATAATTTTCATTCCAAGCTACTCTGATCTGCAGTACTTACACTCTTATACAACTCAGTTTCTTTTGAGATACTTATCTTGTCAGACATCCCAGACAGTTTCAAACAATAACGTCAATAACACAAGTTAAGATGAAAGTTAAAAAATATTATTTTCGTTCGAAAACTTTGTGACAAATTTCAGTTTTAGACTCTTCCAAAATGTTTATTGTCACACGGTTCTCAATTGTTGGATTCCATTCAGTTTTTTGGATGTCCTGACGAAGGGTAAAGCACATCCTCAGTGTGTGTCTCACCGACTGGACATGGACACTAGGGTGACCTGTGACTTTGGACCAGATGATGACGCATTGTTTCTATTTGTTGATTCAATTTTGGAGTCGTTCCTGCAACACAGGGCACTCTTGGCTTTCTCCCTAAACTCAGTGGATACATAGTAGAAGATAAAGGGGTCGATGCAGCTGTTGAAAGTACTAACCACTAAGCTAATCATGTAAGGGAAATACAAGTCCGATTCATCTTTCAAAATGTTGGTGTAGTGGAGGAGGAGCAGGATATTGCTGGGCAGCAGACACACAATGAAGACAACCAACACCAGTAATGTTACAACGATGGCACGGCCATACTGCTTTCCCGCGGCCAGCAGGGTTCGAAGCACAGCAATATGGCAGGGTACCACGATGATAAATGGGAGTACGAAGCAAGAGGCAAACAGTGTGGTGAAGTATGGCACCAGGTACTTCTCCTGTACTTCTTCAGGAAGTGCATCATGGCAGGTGGTGATGTTCAGGCTATCTATGGTGTAAGTCTGCTGTGTAACCAGCAGTGGAACCATGGCAGCCGCCACTACCAGCCACACCATCATCGACATATACAGAGAAACCCGGTGACTGCGCAAAGTTCTGGCCCTTATTGGATAGACCAAAGCCACATAACGGTCCAAAGCCACAAAAGTCAGACACCAGATGGAGCCATACTGATTCCCATAAAATGTTGCCATGACAATGCGGCAAAAAGGCTCACCCAAGTCCCAGTGGTTTCCTCGGAAATGATAGATGATGCGAAATGGCAGAATTAGCAGTAGGATCCAATCTATTATGGTCAGGTTTATAAGCAGGATGATGGATGGCACAAGTTTGGTCTTGAAGACCAGAACATAGAGAGCCAGCAGGTTGGAGGGAAAACCCACAGCAAAGGCTATGACATAAAGGATTGGCATGTAGACAAGGATGGCAGGATCCTGAATTTCCTTCAACTCTTTTTCATTTAGAGTGGTTTTGTTACAGGTAATCTCCAGCTTGAAGGCCCGTCCATCTGCGGAGACAAAATGTATTATTCCACAAACATCGAACCAAAAACTTACAGAGAATAAACATTGATAAACATGTCTTTTTAAAACTGCTGGTGCTCACCCTTCTGGACCCTGCAAGTTCAATCACACCAGATTTGTGATGCAATTGAAGATTCCCCTTGTACCGTTTTAATTATAATCAAACATTTCAAATTATAAAAAGTTATTTTTCTGTACAGAAGTTAACCATCTTGGAAAGAATTTATTTAAGGGCAACATCTACTTCCCGAAAAGACGCTGTCTCAGTTTCAACATCTGCAATGTTATTTATGTTACACTGGGAACAAAATCTGGCTTATTGAAGTTCTGGTATCAACATATGATGTAGATTACTGCTTCATTTGAATGTTTTTGCTGGTCTACTAAAGTTAGAGGTTCATATGAGAACCTCCGCTCTTGGGAATGACCCATCCAAGTTGTTAAGTTTGGTGTCCAAAAACAGGAAGGACAAACCTGAACGTGCATGAGGCTAAATAATCATGGAGAAACAAATCAAATGTGTCTGGGGAAGACTTATCAGACTAACTTCTCACCAACAAATTATGTACAATCTAAGTTCAGAATCTTTTTTTTTTTATTTATACATTTATTGGGAGGATAAGCCCCTTGAGATGCAACATCTCGTTTTCGAGGCGATCCTCAACTTAACACGCATGTTTTTTGAAGGGTGGGAGGAAACCAGAGTACCCAGAGGAAACCCACGCATACACGAGGAGAGCATGCAAACTCCACACAAAAAGGCTAGTGTTTCAAACCTCGTCCCCACCTGACGTTCGCACCCACAACCTTCTTGCTATGAGGCCACTGTGCTAACCACTGCGACACAACACTGACAGCTCTCGTCTTATTTGACCAACAACCACAAAACTTTTTTAAAGAGAAACCTAACAATTCGAGTTAAGTCAACCTAGTTTCGTTACTGAAGTAACTCCACTTCGTTTCAAGCCTCTTCAATTTCTGATACAAGTACAGTACATAACTTGAGAGAATGCTTTCACCCTAAAAGTGTTGGCTACATGATAAGTCAGTTTTATCATTTCTTAGCTAGAATTAAGCATGAAGTTAGTTAAACATAAATACTTGTAAATCAAATATTGTCTTTGTTGGGCTGCACGGTCGTGCAGTGGTTTGCACGGTAGCCTCCTTTAGCTGGTCTTCTCATTGAAGAGGTAAAATGATTAGAAATAAACTCTTATTTTCCCGTAGGTTTGGTCCCTAACCTCTGTAACATTTCAACACCTTCTGGGAAACCAGACATTCTGCTGTTGACAGGAACAAATGGTCACAAAATGATTTATGATGAATATGTTCAAAATTTTTGTGGTTTCAAATTTTTTCAGCTGCAATACTTTTGAGCACATTTATTATGGCTCAAATTAATTTGATTCTACTTTGCAATACATCTGGTATCAATCTGTTTATGGATTCAGAAGTTTGCCGATTAGTCGTAAGAGTAATACAACATATCTAATAAGCATCAATGTGATGGATTCCTAGTTAGTGTTTAAAGCCCACGACGACAATTTATTCTCAGGATTATTACATAGTAAGATTTCTAGAATAAAAAGAAAACAACTTCAAAGTTAAAAAGAATAAATTTATTAAAGAGTTGTCATTTGATTGGTTAGCTGGGAACACAGACATATAATCCTGCCTGTCGTTAGCTGAATAAGCAAAAGGATGCGATGTTTCCTGATGATAAAGCTTGTAGGAAGCTGGTAATAACAGGGAAGTAACCACTTCAGATTGTGGTAAACGAGGTACCCACAGTCAATAGTCAGCTTCTGGATGAAGGCAATGGTTGAAAACGCTCTAAAACAAGTTTCGATCTGTACGTATTTGTTACGTACTTTCTTCATTTTGAATCTATTTTCTGCCCTGAACTGAACAAGTAGTTGAACTACCATCTTCTTTTTTATTTTAACCTATGATGAAGCATTTCTATAAACATTAAGCAATAAATTGTACCTTTTAAGAGAGATTATTGATCCAGCTTATGTCAAAAATAATGATTGATGGCCTAGAGAGGTCACAGGTCAAAAAGTTTATGTCAAAATCATGATTGATGACATGAACTTGATATGAACTTAGGTGTAGATGAGCCTTTAATGACCATAAGGGTCATAGGTCAAAAACTTAATGTCAATTTTGATGGATAACCCCAGGACTTTGTGTCAGAAGGAGCATATGATGGGGAATGAATGACCATAGCGGTCATAGGTCAAAAACTTTATGTCAAAAATGATTTGATGACGGTCAAACAAAATGTCAAGCATAACTTGATGATGGGAACCCAGGCTGTTGTTGAGCATTGAATGACTATAGCGGTCATAGGTGACGAAACAAAGTGTCAATTTTGATGGATAACCCTAAACTAAACGTTAAGCCAGTTGGATTGATTCCAGGTTCTCAATGAAGCCTGTGTGAGGGGTGGGGGTTAATGAATGAATCTACTAGCAATGTTATCCCACAATTTTAAATGATTCTTTTTATTTTATTGTATTTGTTTGTATTTGATAGAATTGTATACAAAAATATTTTTATTTTTAAAAAATAAGAGTCGATCGTTACAACGGACAAGGATGTAAAACCTTCTGCATGCTTCTCAGCTTACTGAAGCAACTCTACTTTGACACACACACACGCACCCACACACACACACACACACACACACACACACACACACACGCACCCACACACACACACACACACACACACACACACGTCAGCCACTGGTATGCAGTCTGCTAGTTACAGCAGACCCCCTGCCCGCCCCCCCCCCCCCCCCGCCTCCCTACCACCACCACCACCACAGTTTCACACACACACACACCCACACACACACCCCTTCCACCCCTCTCTTACTGAAAAGTGAAAAGTGTTCAAACTGACTTTGATTAGGTTAAACTAACGTGTGCGTTTAGTTCAAAACAAGAAAATGAGTGTTTTGAAACTTTTTCAAACGATGAGATTTTTAAAAAGTGTTCTACTTTCCTAGAATTTAAATAAATTCTTGAATATAATAGTATTCGTAACAAAAATAAAATAAGATTGTTTCTGAGTACAGACCGAACACCGAACGTTGTAAGCATTGTTTCAGTTAAAGATAAATAGCCGTCAAACGATATAAGCTAGACTTCAGACCATTTTTATTTTTGGCGTTTGCTTTTTACCTAACGATAACGTGTCTGAGATGGTGCAAATTTTTTAAAGACGGATTGTCAGGAGAATGGAGAGGGGGAATTGTACAACCAATAGGTCCGTCACTCGTATGACTATAGATGAGCCACTCGTTTTGAGCCACGTGTAGAAGGGGGGTGGCGCTAGCGTGTATATATTAATCGATAAAAGTTTCTGAAAATGACTTACAAATCTGAAGATAAATTTAAAAAAGGATTAAACCATGGCTCACGTACCCACTTCTTCGATCATATGCGAGACTCCCGTCGTCGTTTTTGAGCAGAACCGAACGCCGACTGCACCCCGGAAGGAGCAGATGTTTGTCTGCAGAACGCAGTGTCCTCCGAGCGAGGCTCTGCACGATGAGTGGTCTTTGGAGCCCTACGGGTTTGAAGGGAGCTTCGGCTACTTTTTTAAGTACAAGGTGGGGGAACTTGTTCTGTACCAGAATGTGCCGCAGAATGCGCCGCAGAATGCACCACAGAATGTGCCACAGAATGCGCCGGGGGTGACCCCCGAGCCCGTGCAGAATACGGCTTTCATGAGTTCGTCTGATTGGGGTATTATGAGACTGCTTCTACCTCGTACAGCGGAGGATGATGATGATGGAAAGCCCGAGATGGTGGAGAAAGAAGCCGAGGTGTGCGGTGATAGAAAGCTGAAACCCTGTCCTTCCGACGGCGAGATGTCTACGCTGAGAACCGTTTTCAGCGCGGTGTGGGAGACGGAGAAAAGCGGGCCCAGCCGGTGGTTTTACAGAGCCAGTCGACGTAGAAACAAAGACGAGCGTGCGGAGGAAGATATGCTTGTATTGGAGAAATTCAGCGCAGATTGCGGGCTTTTCCAACGACAGCTGGCGTTACCGTTGAAAGCTTGGGACGAGAAAATGGAGGAGGCCGGCGTTAAGATTTCAAATCTTTTTCGCAGCTGCAGAAACTGGACCGATGTTGTTCAGACAAAGAGAGCTTTGATGTTCTAAGCCCCGCCGACTTTGCACCTCCCACTCGTCTATGAAATAACACCCCGCCGCTCTCCGAACCACGCCTTCATCCCGAGAGCATGTCTCCCAAAACAAGCAAGCAAAGAACTCTGACGAGCTACTGGGCCGGGCAATCTCCCTCTTCGGCTCCTTCACCACCGATGATCTTCCCCGGCAGTCCTCCTTCATCGCCCATGGTATCACCCTCGACGTCGGACGAGGATACGATCCCGTGGGGCCCTTCTACATCACCCAATGTAACGATCGAGGATACTCTACCCTACGATTGTCCATCATCACCCGGGATGGGGGTTACACTTACCTCCGCTACGCTATTGGCCCCGGAGATCTTGGTCGAGATCTTTGAAGAACCCAAAGCAGCCTCTCAGCTACCGACTTCAACGACGGATGACAGCGGCGAATCGAGCCCATCGACGGAGGATGACAACGGCGATTCATCCCTTTCGACGACGGATGATTGCGACGGGAAAAAACCCAGAGCGATTCCAACCATCGACGACGTTGGAAAAGATATGATCAGAGCCGTTAAAACCGTTGTTTATTATCTCTTCAATAGAGCGGTCTCTAAGCTCAAGACGTCTAGCTGCTACGGTTGTGAGGTTGATCACCCCAGCCAGACTCAACACCCTTGTTTGGACCCGGACTTTTTTCGAATAAACTCTGAAACGTTCGAAGACCTGCTTCGCACACCCTCTTTTCTTCCCGCTGTAACGCAGTATTTGCTTAAAAACCATTTGGAGGACTACATAAACACGCTGATTAACCGTTGCGTCAGCTTTCAAGTTGTTGAAGGTCCCCTCCCGGAGTACGACGACGGTGACGACGAAGACGAGGTGATTAAGCTCCGTGATAAAAATTGGAGATCTCTGCGTGAAGCGGAGCGGATGTGGAATAATGAACATCTCTAAAATGCTGTACCCACGTTGTACCGACGACTGATTACTACCTACTTATAATTTTGATACGTTTCCTGCGTGATGAAAACAAAATAAAAGAATAAAACGAATATATTTTTGTGTTATTATTGTTTGACTTATTCACTCGAGCGTCATAGCAGTCATATGCATCATGACCGCCGACTTTCACAACGCATACTACACGGCTAGTCACGCGGGGAGCTACGGGGGTGTTAAAAAACTACACAGAGCTTTAGAAAATGAAAGCGGCAGAAAAGTCAAACTAGAAAACTGAAAACATTTTTATCGGAACAGGATGCGTATACTTTACATAAACCAGTGAAAATACGCTTTCCTAGAAACAGGGTTGTTGTAACCAGACCTTTGATGCCATTTCAAGCAGATTTTTGTGACATGCGCGCTCTTTCGCAACAGAACGACGGTTTTAATTATTTATTAACGTTTATAGATATCTTTTCTAAAACGGCGTACGTTCGTGTTTTAAAGACTAAATCGGCCTCCGAGGTAGTGAAAAACTTTGATTACCTTTCCACCGAAAGCCAAATACCGAGAAAACTTCAAACGGACGACGGGAAAGAATTTTTTAAAAAGAGTTCACCTTTTTTCTCATACTCAAATTGAATTTTATTCAATAATCAGTCTCCTGTGACATCCCACGATATACATAAACAAAGCTCACACCCAGCTAGTACGGGTGACCAAAAACAGGCTGAAGCAAGAACTGCTTGTGTGCCCGATAAAACTTATCTTTTACAACAAAGGTTACCTTGAGAAAAACAAAAATTACAAAACACAAAATTTAATAATCATCAAAATAAATTGTGACACTTTCTTTTCTTTTTTGTAGAGTAACACATTCTCAGACAGTCAGTCACCATTTAACCGTCTGTCCCTTACAACAAGCAACAAGACGATCTGTCCGGGGGGTGCCGGAGCCCATCCCGGCTGATTCAAGGCGAGGGGCAGGGTACAACCCGAACAGGTCGCAAGTCTGTTGCAGTGACACACACACACACACACACACACACACACACACACACACACACACACACACACACACACATACACACACATTCCTAGGGGCAATTATTTAGAACAAGTGTGCTTTTAGAACAAGTGTGGCCAAATTGCATTCACAACTCTCATGGCTGTTTGTAAAGGATCGATGGTTATATACCAAAGCTAACTTTTTAAGAAATATTATTACAACTGAGATACCATTGATCTTCTACCAGAAACTGCCTTTCAGTAAAAATACACATTCTTATTCCACAAGACATTCAGAAGGGCAGTGCTTCACTTTACCAAAGTTTAAAACTACACAGAGCCAGCGTACAGTCATGTTTAGAGCTATGCAGGAGTGGAATCATTTACCACAGAATATAAGAGAACTAAGCAGAGCTTATAGCTTCAAAAAACAACTTAAAAGGCACTATCATCAACCAAACTATGATCTCATGTGATATTGCTGTGTTGCTGTTGTTGTAAAGTGTTATGTTCTTTTTTGGATATTTGTGTTTTTATAAGAAATGTAAACTGTTTTTTAAGTAGGTTCATTGTGCTACATGAATGTGATTTAATTTGTTAATTGTAATATTTGAATTTTAACTTGACCCCAGGAAGAGTAGCTGACGCAGTTCGCTGCTGATGCTAATGGGGATCTAATAAATAAACAAATTATTTGGTGACACATTCTTTTATCTCAATATTTTTAATATTATTCCATATTCGAGGTCCAACAAAAGACAGACACCTCTGTCTGAGTCCTTTTCTGGCTTTGAGGAAAATAAATTTACAGTCATATCTAAAAATTTTTGAAGTTTAAAATATTTTTGTATGGATCACTTGAAGCAACGCAGGGTTAAACTTCTCTAACAAAATTTAAATTGAAGAAAAGCAAAAATTTCAAAAGCTCATGATGAAGAAATGTTTAAGATATCGATGTTTAGACATTTAAAAATGTCAGTGGAAAGACGGATTATGATCAGAGAGAGAGAGAGGTGACATTCTTCCCAATAAGTTTCTTCATAAGGGAAACTTCATTCAAGCTTCTTTGAAACCAACTTGTGAAACAGCATTGAAAAACAGAAAAGTTTACCATCTCACACACACACACACACACACACACACACACACACACACACACACACACACACACACACACACACACACATACACACACACACACACACACACACACACACACACACACACACACACACACACACATACACACACACACATCAACCCCCATCAGACACACACGCTGATGGGTAAGTTATTTTTAGTTTGTAGATGATCATTTCATCAGAACGGAAACAAATTCTTAACAATATGTCAAATGATGTTAGAGAAACCGGTGAACATCCGTATCAGTTTGATTCAGTTTAAGTCTAAGAGAAAGGTGGAGCTGGAAGGATAGAGAGCTGCAGTTATTTTACTGATTCCTACTGTTTGTTTTTTTTTTACTTTTTTTTACTGATTGACTTTTTTATATTTTTTTAGAAGCATTTTATCATTTTTAGTCTTTTTACTTGTTTTATTCTTTTTCCTATCTGTTTTAATCTTTTATTTTGAACTGTTGTTGTGTGTCCTGATGTGTGAATGGGAGCAACAGATGCCAAGACAATTTCCCTCAGGATTAATAAAGTATTTGTCATTGTCAGGTTTTCGCTAAGAGGTCCAGGATTCAAGTCCCAGATGAAGCCCACTTGTTAAAACCCCTGGGAGGGCTCAGCCTTCAGCTACTGGCACCAGCCAAAGAATTTATTGTGATGACATAAACTTTCTAACTTTTCAGCAAAAGACTCGCTTGTAAAAACTGAAGTGATCAATAGTGAACATTTTCAAATTTGATGGTAATTTTGATTTTTGTCCGTCGAATTTTGATGGTCCGTCGAAATTTTACTAAACTCAGTGAGAGATGAGAGGGTCCTTATTATTATTTTTCTTTAGCAACTCAGAAAATTGGTTGAAATGAAAAAAACTTGCGCTTGTTTGTCCAAAGAAGAAAGTTGAGCTTATTTATCAATAAACTTTTTTAACAGGTAATGTTCCGACTAGGATTAATAACAATACGGTTTTTAAAAAAGAGGACTTGCAAACTTGGCAAAAGAATAAAGAACGGTAATTGTGCTATGCTGAGGAAATTATTTTTATTTGATTTTATCTTTCATTCACAGTAAAATGTCATGTTTATACATTTATACAGTTTTAATTCCAGTTTTGAGATGGTGAATTTCCCCCACCTATCGGTTTTTAATCAGTCACCAACCCATGAACACTTGCACGATACAGCGTAAATCTTGTTTAAGGCTGCAGTTCCAGAGTAAATTTCATCAGACGTTGGTATGCAAACATGACATGGAAAGACTATACAACAGATCCAGGGCGCCTACGTATGTGTTTGTAGCATTTACCGCGAACGTAACAAAAGTTTTTTTTTTGTAAATTGTCGACGTAAACTTAAATTTTGTCTAGTTTTAAAAACAATGCGGTTGATAATCAAGAAATGAAACCACTTGTAGATGATAATAATAAAAAAGCTTTAAAATGAAAAAAAACTTAATCAATATAAATAAATTTTCAGACCAAACAAAAGGAAACTTTTTTTTAGTTTAAACCAGCACTTTACTATAAAAACCATTATTGCAGACAGTTTATGGTTTTTTAAAAATCTGGGAAGAAAACAGATAAGAAAACTCTCTTCAACACTGCATTTTAAAACTTAAAGGTTTTGCCGTGAATTTGAATTTATCCGCTGACATAGAATTAATCTGTCTTAAAACATAACCGTGTAAAAAGCTAATTAATTTATGTCACTAAAATCGTTACACTAACACATCAACAGCCAATCAAAGTAAAACTAGATCTCAGGTAGTTGTGTTCCTCCTTCTTCTTTTTCCATTTAGTTTCTTCCTCCATCAGAGAGCTTTATCACATCATCAAAGGCAATTTTCTCAGCTTATATTGTGTACATTTTTTATTGTAAACACTGTTAGGAGTAAAACAAATACTACCTGCATTCATCTCGAAAACATTTAAATATCGCACAACACTTGTATATACTTCCTACCAATCATGATAAATGTTAAACAGCAATGCAGCAATCAAAACTCCGAAATGTGTGTGTTTTTAGCAGCAGGAGACAATTTATGGTACCCAGTGGTGCCATAAATTGTAGTGGAGGTGCAATGTCATCATATGAAAGTAATGAGAACTGAGACAGGAAATGAAACTTGATCAGTCAATTTGTTTCTGTCTGTTTTAAAAGATGAAACTTGGGTACCATTAAATCTATTTTTATTAAATTATACAGACGTCCGGGCCTTATCAACCTCTTCAGGGTGCACATGATGTATACCTTCACCCGTCCGAGCTGAAGAGGCATCGAGGCTCAGTCACAGGGTTTTTATTCTGTTATCAGTTTGTCATCGGAGTGCCCCTCACCCCTCAAAAGTCCACAACTGCAGCAGTCCTTCATGGTATTTTTCTCTTCTTTCGATGTCTCTTCCAGGCAGGGGTAACAGTTGATTAATGTGACAGCATTCATGAGCAGGAGGGTGCAATTACTGTGTTCCTCGGCAATTCACATGAGCAGGGTGCATCTGGACACAGAAAAAGTATATCTTGCCCACACAGGCATTAGCGCAGCTACAGCGTCTTAAGAGCGCTGTCAGAAAATGTCATACACAGTTTTAATGTAATAATGTAAATATAAGTTTTGGTGGAACCAAAGCTACTTTCTTTACCAGTTTATTGCCCCTAAACAGTTCAACTAAAGTTCAGAGGAATCTCAACCTCAGAATCTGATAAAACGTGGAGGATGGGGAGATTGGTGGCCTGTCTCTTCACACTCCCTAAACCATCTGGCATTCCAGGCAACAAAGAAACATAGTAAGACACAGGATGACTGTTACACCATCATGAGAAACTAAAATATCCAGATTTTAATACTCAACTAATAATCTTTGCTAAATTCTACCGGTTAATATAAAACTTCCATTACATAGTAAAGAACTCATTTCCCTCTATCCTTTACTACTCAAACTACAAACAATTTCTTATATCGTGCCACAAAATAAAGAGTGTGCTTAGAGCATAATAAATAACAACTTGAACAAGTACAGAAAGAGACACAGCAAAAGTAATTTCCCCATAGAGGAATCAATACTGCGGTTTAAAAAATAAGTTGTGACAATAACTCTTAAAAGAGACATTAATAATAATTTCAGCCTTTGACAAAAAGTTGTTGAATCTTGGACTTTACTGCTCGTTAGGTTTACCGAAATGTAGATTTTAGTATGTTAGTTTCATAAAAAATACTATTAATTTACCATACGATTAATTACTTAGTTTGAAAATTGAGTTGTCTTTATAGTGTAAAGATAGATATTTTACCCTTTTTTAAAAAAAAGTAAGTTTTGTAGATAAGCAGCCATCTGCCAAGTTTCATCTTTTAAAACAGACAGAAACAAATTGACTGATCAAGTTTCATTTCCTGTCTCAGTTCTCATTACTTTCATATGATGACATTGCACCTCCACTACAATTTATGGCACCACTGGGTACCATAAATTGTCTCCTGCTGCTAAAAACACACACATTTCGGAGTTTTGATTGCTGCATTGCTGTTTAACATTTATCATGATTGGTAGGAAGTATATACAAGTGTTGTGCGATATTTAAATGTTTTCGAGATGAATGCAGGTAGTATTTGTTTTACTCCTAACAGTGTTTACAATAAAAAATGTACACAATATAAGCTGAGAAAATTGCCTTTGATGATGTGATAAAGCTCTCTGATGGAGGAAGAAACTAAATGGAAAAAGAAGAAGGAGGAACACAACTACCTGAGATCTAGTTTTACTTTGATTGGCTGTTGATGTGTTAGTGTAACGATTTTAGTGACATAAATTAATTAGCTTTTTACACGGTTATGTTTTAAGACAGATTAATTCTATGTCAGCGGATAAATTCAAATTCACGGCAAAACCTTTAAGTTTTAAAATGCAGTGTTGAAGAGAGTTTTCTTATCTGTTTTCTTCCCAGATTTTTAAAAAACCTTAAACTGTCTGCAATAATGGTTTTTATAGTAAAGTGCTGGTTTAAACTAAAAAAAAGTTTCCTTTTGTTTGGTCTGAAAATTTATTTATATTGATTAAGTTTTTTTTCAATTTAAAGCTTTTTTATTATTATCATCTACAAGTGGTTTCATTTCTTGATTATCAACCGCATTGTTTTTAAAACTAGACAAAATTTAAGTTTACGTCGACAATTTACAAAAAAAAACTTTTGTTACGTTCGCGGTAAATGCTACAAACACATACGTAGGCGCCCTGGATCTGTTGTATAGTCTTTCCATGTCATGTTTGCATACCAACGTCTGATGAAATTTACTCTGGAACTGCAGCCTTAAACAAGATTTACGCTGTATCGTGCAAGTGTTCATGGGTTGGTGACTGATTAAAAACCGATAGGTGGGGGAAATTCACCATCTCAAAACTGGAATTAAAACTGTATAAATGTATAAACATGACATTTTACTGTGAATGAAAGATAAAATCAAATAAAAATAATTTCCTCAGCATAGCACAATTACCGTTCTTTATTCTTTTGCCAAGTTTGCAAGTCCTCTTTTTTAAAAACCGTATTGTTATTAATCCTAGTCGGAACATTACCTGTTAAAAAAGTTTATTGATAAATAAGCTCAACTTTCTTCTTTGGACAAACAAGCGCAAGTTTTTTTCATTTCAACCAATTTTCTGAGTTGCTAAAGAAAAATAATAATAAGGACCCTCTCATCTCTCACTGAGTTTAGTAAAATTTCGACGGACCATCAAAATTCGACGGACAAAAATCAAAATTACCATCAAATTTGAAAATGTTCACTATTGATCACTTCAGTTTTTACAAGCGAGTCTTTTGCTGAAAAGTTAGAAAGTTTATGTCATCACAATAAATTCTTTGGCTGGTGCCAGTAGCTGAAGGCTGAGCCCTCCCAGGGGTTTTAACAAGTGGGCTTCATCTGGGACTTGAATCCTGGACCTCTTAGCGAAAACCTGACAATGACAAATACTTTATTAATCCTGAGGGAAATTGTCTTGGCATCTGTTGCTCCCATTCACACATCAGGACACACAACAACAGTTCAAAATAAAAGATTAAAACAGATAGGAAAAAGAATAAAACAAGTAAAAAGACTAAAAATGATAAAATGCTTCTAAAAAAATATAAAAAAGTCAATCAGTAAAAAAAAGTAAAAAAAAACAAACAGTAGGAATCAGTAAAATAACTGCAGCTCTCTATCCTTCCAGCTCCACCTTTCTCTTAGACTTAAACTGAATCAAACTGATACGGATGTTCACCGGTTTCTCTAACATCATTTGACATATTGTTAAGAATTTGTTTCCGTTCTGATGAAATGATCATCTACAAACTAAAAATAACTTACCCATCAGCGTGTGTGTCTGATGGGGGTTGATGTGTGTGTGTGTATGTGTGTGTGTGTGTGTGTGTGTGTGTGTGTGTGTGTGTGTGTGTGTGTGTGTGTGTGTGTGTGTGTGTGTGTGTGTGTGTGTGTGTGTGTGTGTGTGTGTGTGTGTGTGTGTGTGTGTGTGTGTGAGATGGTAAACTTTTCTGTTTTTCAATGCTGTTTCACAAGTTGGTTTCAAAGAAGCTTGAATGAAGTTTCCCTTATGAAGAAACTTATTGGGAAGAATGTCACCTCTCTCTCTCTCTGATCATAATCCGTCTTTCCACTGACATTTTTAAATGTCTAAACATCGATATCTTAAACATTTCTTCATCATGAGCTTTTGAAATTTTTGCTTTTCTTCAATTTAAATCTTGTTAGAGAAGTTTAACCCTGCGTTGCTTCAAGTGATCCATACAAAAATATTTTAAACTTCAAAAATTTTTAGATATGACTGTAAATTTATTTTCCTCAAAGCCAGAAAAGGACTCAGACAGAGGTGTCTGTCTTTTGTTGGACCTCGAATATGGAATAATATTAAAAATATTGAGATAAAAGAATGTGTCACCAAATAATTTGTTTATTTATTAGATCCCCATTAGCATCAGCAGCGAACTGCGTCAGCTACTCTTCCTGGGGTCAAGTTAAAATTCAAATATTACAATTAACAAATTAAATCACATTCATGTAGCACAATGAACCTACTTAAAAAACAGTTTACATTTCTTATAAAAACACAAATATCCAAAAAAGAACATAACACTTTACAACAACAGCAACACAGCAATATCACATGAGATCATAGTTTGGTTGATGATAGTGCCTTTTAAGTTGTTTTTTGAAGCTATAAGCTCTGCTTAGTTCTCTTATATTCTGTGGTAAATGATTCCACTCCTGCATAGCTCTAAACATGACTGTACGCTGGCTCTGTGTAGTTTTAAACTTTGGTAAAGTGAAGCACTGCCCTTCTGAATGTCTTGTGGAATAAGAATGTGTATTTTTACTGAAAGGCAGTTTCTGGTAGAAGATCAATGGTATCTCAGTTGTAATAATATTTCTTAAAAAGTTAGCTTTGGTATATAACCATCGATCCTTTACAAACAGCCATGAGAGTTGTGAATGCAATTTGGCCACACTTGTTCTAAAAGCACACTTGTTCTAAATAATTGCCCCTAGGAATGTGTGTGTATGTGTGTGTGTGTGTGTGTGTGTGTGTGTGTGTGTGTGTGTGTGTGTGTGTGTGTGTGTGTGTGTGTCACTGCAACAGACTTGCGACCTGTTCGGGTTGTACCCTGCCCCTCGCCTTGAATCAGCCGGGATGGGCTCCGGCACCCCCCGGACAGATCGTCTTGTTGCTTGTTGTAAGGGACAGACGGTTAAATGGTGACTGTCTGAGAATGTGTTACTCTACAAAAAAGAAAAGAAAGTGTCACAATTTATTTTGATGATTATTAAATTTTGTGTTTTGTAATTTTTGTTTTTCTCAAGGTAACCTTTGTTGTAAAAGATAAGTTTTATCGGGCACACAAGCAGTTCTTGCTTCAGCCTGTTTTTGGTCACCCGTACTAGCTGGGTGTGAGCTTTGTTTATGTATATCGTGGGATGTCACAGGAGACTGATTATTGAATAAAATTCAATTTGAGTATGAGAAAAAAGGTGAACTCTTTTTAAAAAATTCTTTCCCGTCGTCCGTTTGAAGTTTTCTCGGTATTTGGCTTTCGGTGGAAAGGTAATCAAAGTTTTTCACTACCTCGGAGGCCGATTTAGTCTTTGAAACACGAACGTACGCCGTTTTAGAAAAGATATCTATAAACGTTAATAAATAATTAAAACCGTCGTTTTGTTGCGAAAGAGCGCGCATGTCACAAAAATCTGCTTGAAATGGCATCAAAGGTCTGGTTACAACAACCCTGTTTCTAGGAAAGCGTATTTTCACTGGTTTATGTAAAGTATACGCATCCTGTTCCGATAAAAATGTTTTCAGTTTTCTAGTTTGATTTTTCTGCCGCTTTCATTTTCTAAAGCTCTGTGTAGTTTTTTAACACCCCCGTAGCTCCCCGCGTGACTAGCCGTGTAGTATGCGTTGTGAAAGTCGGCGGTCATGATGCATATGACTGCTATGACGCTCGAGTGAATAAGTCAAACAATAATAACACAAAAATATATTCGTTTTATTCTTTTATTTTGTTTTCATCACGCAGGAAACGTATCAAAATTATAAGTAGGTAGTAATCAGTCGTCGGTACAACGTGGGTACAGCATTTTAGAGATGTTCATTATTCCACATCCGCTCCGCTTCACGCAGAGATCTCCAATTTTTATCACGGAGCTTAATCACCTCGTCTTCGTCGTCACCGTCGTCGTACTCCGGGAGGGGACCTTCAACAACTTGAAAGCTGACGCAACGGTTAATCAGCGTGTTTATGTAGTCCTCCAAATGGTTTTTAAGCAAATACTGCGTTACAGCGGGAAGAAAAGAGGGTGTGCGAAGCAGGTCTTCGAACGTTTCAGAGTTTATTCGAAAAAAGTCCGGGTCCAAACAAGGGTGTTGAGTCTGGCTGGAGTGATCAACCTCACAACCGTAGCAGCTAGACGTCTTGAGCTTAGAGACCGCTCTATTGAAGAGATAATAAACAACGGTTTTAACGGCTCTGATCATATCTTTTCCAACGTCGTCGATGGTTGGAATCGCTCTGGGTTTTTTCCCGTCGCAATCATCCGTCGTCGAAAGGGATGAATCGCCGTTGTCATCCTCCGTCGATGGGCTCGATTCGCCGCTGTCATCCGTCGTTGAAGTCGGTAGCTGAGAGGCTGCTTTGGGTTCTTCAAAGATCTCGACCAAGATCTCCGGGGCCAATAGCGTAGCGGAGGTAAGTGTAACCCCCATCCCGGGTGATGATGGACGATCGTAGGGTAGAGTATCCTCGATCGTTACATTGGGTGATGTAGAAGGGCCCCACGGGATCGTATCCTCGTCCGACGTCGAGGGTGATACCATGGGCGATGAAGGAGGACTGCCGGGGAAGATCATCGGTGGTGAAGGAGCCGAAGAGGGAGATTGCCCGGCCCAGTAGCTCGTCAGAGTTCTTTGCTCGCTTGTTTTGGGAGACATGCTCTCGGGATGAAGGCGTGGTTCGGAGAGCGGCGGGGTGTTATTTCATAGACGAGTGGGAGGTGCAAAGTCGGCGGGGCTTAGAACATCAAAGCTCTCTTTGTCTGAACAACATCGGTCCAGTTTCTGCAGCTGCGAAAAAGATTTGAAATCTTAACGCCGGCCTCCTCCATTTTCTCGTCCCAAGCTTTCAACGGTAACGCCAGCTGTCGTTGGAAAAGCCCGCATTCTGCGCTGAATTTCTCCAATACAAGCATATCTTCCTCCGCACGCTCGTCTTTGTTTCTACGTCGACTGGCTCTGTAAAACCACCGGCTGGGCCCGCTTTTCTCCGTCTCCCACACCGCGCTGAAAACGGTTCTCAGCGTAGACATCTCGCCGTCGGAAGGACAGGGTTTCAGCTTTCTATCACCGCACACCTCGGCTTCTTTCTCCACCATCTCGGGCTTTCCATCATCATCATCCTCCGCTGTACGAGGTAGAAGCAGTCTCATAATACCCCAATCAGACGAACTCATGAAAGCCGTATTCTGCACGGGCTCGGGGGTCACCCCCGGCGCATTCTGTGGCACATTCTGTGGTGCATTCTGCGGCGCATTCTGCGGCACATTCTGGTACAGAACAAGTTCCCCCACCTTGTACTTAAAAAAGTAGCCGAAGCTCCCTTCAAACCCGTAGGGCTCCAAAGACCACTCATCGTGCAGAGCCTCGCTCGGAGGACACTGCGTTCTGCAGACAAACATCTGCTCCTTCCGGGGTGCAGTCGGCGTTCGGTTCTGCTCAAAAACGACGACGGGAGTCTCGCATATGATCGAAGAAGTGGGTACGTGAGCCATGGTTTAATCCTTTTTTAAATTTATCTTCAGATTTGTAAGTCATTTTCAGAAACTTTTATCGATTAATATATACACGCTAGCGCCACCCCCCTTCTACACGTGGCTCAAAACGAGTGGCTCATCTATAGTCATACGAGTGACGGACCTATTGGTTGTACAATTCCCCCTCTCCATTCTCCTGACAATCCGTCTTTAAAAAATTTGCACCATCTCAGACACGTTATCGTTAGGTAAAAAGCAAACGCCAAAAATAAAAATGGTCTGAAGTCTAGCTTATATCGTTTGACGGCTATTTATCTTTAACTGAAACAATGCTTACAACGTTCGGTGTTCGGTCTGTACTCAGAAACAATCTTATTTTATTTTTGTTACGAATACTATTATATTCAAGAATTTATTTAAATTCTAGGAAAGTAGAACACTTTTTAAAAATCTCATCGTTTGAAAAAGTTTCAAAACACTCATTTTCTTGTTTTGAACTAAACGCACACGTTAGTTTAACCTAATCAAAGTCAGTTTGAACACTTTTCACTTTTCAGTAAGAGAGGGGTGGAAGGGGTGTGTGTGTGGGTGTGTGTGTGTGTGAAACTGTGGTGGTGGTGGTGGTAGGGAGGCGGGGGGGAGGGGGGGCGGGGGGGAGGGGGGGCGGGGGGGAGGGGGGGCGGGCAGGGGGTCTGCTGTAACTAGGAGACTGCATACCAGTGGCTGACGTGTGTGTGTGTGTGTGTGTGTGTGTGGGTGCGTGTGTGTGTGTGTGTGTGTGTGTGTGTGTGTGTGTGGGTGCGTGTGTGTGTGTCAAAGTAGAGTTGCTTCAGTAAGCTGAGAAGCATGCAGAAGGTTTTACATCCTTGTCCGTTGTAACGATCGACTCTTATTTTTTAAAAATAAAAATATTTTTGTATACAATTCTATCAAATACAAACAAATACAATAAAATAAAAAGAATCATTTAAAATTGTGGGATAACATTGCTAGTAGATTCATTCATTAACCCCCACCCCTCACAC
This sequence comes from Neostethus bicornis, assembly GCA_902685375.1. Lineage (NCBI taxonomy): Eukaryota > Metazoa > Chordata > Actinopteri > Atheriniformes > Phallostethidae > Neostethus > Neostethus bicornis. The sequence goes on along the minus strand of CACRXE010000076.1, from coordinate 1,427,527 downwards.
AGGCTTCATTGAGAACCTGGAATCAATCCAACTGGCTTAACGTTTAGTTTAGGGTTATCCATCAAAATTGACACTTTGTTTCGTCACCTATGACCGCTATAGTCATTCAATGCTCAACAACAGCCTGGGTTCCCATCATCAAGTTATGCTTGACATTTTGTTTGACCGTCATCAAATCATTTTTGACATAAAGTTTTTGACCTATGACCGCTATGGTCATTCATTCCCCATCATATGCTCCTTCTGACACAAAGTCCTGGGGTTATCCATCAAAATTGACATTAAGTTTTTGACCTATGACCCTTATGGTCATTAAAGGCTCATCTACACCTAAGTTCATATCAAGTTCATGTCATCAATCATGATTTTGACATAAACTTTTTGACCTGTGACCTCTCTAGGCCATCAATCATTATTTTTGACATAAGCTGGATCAATAATCTCTCTCTTTTATATTTGAGTTTATGTTATAGGTCATAGCACAGAAACATATGGTCAGATTTATTTAGTAATTAAGTAAATGCTAAGAAGATTGGATTTGATTTAATAACACTTACAATTCATTACATTTTAAAACATTCTCTCCGGAACAGCACAAAATTATTTGAATTATCCATGGTTATATTTATTTAAGATATGAAAAACATAAAAACAAGTCACATTGCTAAACAGAGGAAGAAGAGATGAAGACTTACAGGGGATCTTGTTAACACATTCGGCTTGCTGAGCAGAATTTGGTGAGACGTTGGAGACAGATGAGAGGATGGATATAAAGACCAGAGCACAGACAAACGACTTCATTCTTTTTTTCCTTAAGGTTCTATCTGTGAGTTTTATTTCTGCAGCCTCTTCCTCCTCCAGCACTCTTACACTGTTCAGTGTTGAAGATGATCTAGTTGCCCTACCCCCTCGGTAGCCGTGCTGACGACATCCAGATGTGTGTGGGTGTGTATGTCTTGGATATTTGTTGCTGTGTGACAACAGAGGTTTGGAACTGGTGGGAGGTTTTTTTCTATCTTCTGATTTCGGTGGAAGTGTTCATTCTGACTAGAAAATGACACAGACTAACTCAGTACTCAGTGTTTTGTTTTTTAACAACACTGTGCTGTGAACTGAGGAGTGTGAAAGCCAAAACATGTTTATGTGTGGTGAAACCCAGCTGACCGGGAATAATGTGTGTTTCCTGATTTCTTCTCTGACAGGAAACAGTGGTCTGCTCTTTCTGTCCAATCACAGCCTAGAGTAGCTACAATGTTTGAAAAAAAAAATGGTTTACACCTCATCTCGAACATCAGACTCATACCAAAAAAGGACTTCAGGACCAAGGATGACCTGTCAACAAGGTCAAAGATAGATGGGTTTTTTTTGTAAATTACTATCAGACCACCCATGACAAAAACATTTGAAATTAAAACCCCAAACCAAACACACTCCACAAGTTGAGTGTGAACACTTATAATGTTGGTACAAAGTTATGCAGCGTAAACCTGGTAGAGAAAAGTAACTAAATCTCCACCATGTTGTACAGCAGTGTTTTTCAACCTTTATTATGACAAGGTACATTTTTTCCACCGAGGCACACCAGCAACCAAAATTATTAAAAACAATTATCTTAGCTGCCTATATTAACAAAATAGTATTTCAAAAAAATATATTTAGTTTCAGACAATGAGCCTTTCAGAGGATTTACGCAGCATGCAAGAGAAACTTTTCCTTTCCCTGTCTTGAAAAAAAAGCGAAATTTTATTAGAATCTGCAATTTTTCTGCATTAAAACACAGCCTAATTTGTTCACGTCTCAAAAACATTAGAAAATACGATCTACTAGATGGGATTGTTTTTTTGAAGGAGATGGATGCATGCAAAAAAAGTAGAGAAGAAGAGTGGGTTGCTATGGTTACAGTAGACAACCTATTGTAGGACAGGTCTGCTTGCCTCTTGATAAAAAACAGGATTTCTTTCTTTAATTGGTACTTTAATCCATTTTTTACACAAACACGATTAGATCAACCAAAAATAATCTTTGGGAGCTACCGGTAGATCCTGATCAGCTGGAAAAAGATCATCTCTCAAAGCACGCCTGATAATGTCTCACGGCATACGAGTGGTTGAAAAACACTGTTGTACAGGATATCGTCCTCCTAATAGTACAGAGTAGGTTGCACAATACATCTATAGTGACTCAATAATGTGACATCAACACCTAGGTGTTGTGTGGGAGAGGGAATGAGGAGGATCCAAATGCAGGTTTAACAGTTTATTAAGTGTTGAACAAAGGAATCCACAGCAGAGAGATAACGGCTTCAGGCAGTGCTGGATGGCCAAGAGGAAGGGCTGAAGGTTCCTGTGAGGAGAATAAGAAAATTAGTCTGATATCAAAATTTGACTCAGCTTAGAGGTGGTCAGTTTACCACTAGAATCGTTGAAGACCTGACAGAGACTGTGGGTGACACCAGGTCTTTTATAGCCACCGGTAAGTCTGTGCAGCTGGGAGCAATCAGCCAATCCTCCCGTTAGAAGCCATCCAGCACCTGTGAGTTTTGGGGGAGAAAAAAAAACAAACAAGCAGGCCTAAAAGGCCTCACACCACACTAGGATTAGCTAATCACAAAAAGGCGGTGTGTTACATGTACTCTTTTGTTCTGTTTCTCCCAGTGTACATCTCTAGGTAACTCTTAGGAGTCAACTAATTTTTCAGGCCGTTTCCAACAGGCTAATAAGTTTTGTTGTAGTGGAGTCAGAGTGCGAGGCCAGGTGACCCCACCAGGAAGTAATTATGCAAGTAAAGATTGCTTTCAAGCTGTTTTTTAAAACCTTAACAAGTTGACAAGAGTGATACTGCATGAGAAGGTTTTTGAACTTCAACAAAGGTGGAAAGTCCATGTTTTGGACCTAATATGGATGTAAAAACAAAAAAGGTTGAAGAGGCAAAAACAAGATTATTTTTACATGCTTAATTTTGTTTCATTTGAATTTTTCTGCTAAATAAAAACTAACTGTCAATGCCTGTATCGGCAGATCACTGTTTCAATGAAGGATGCTCTGTTTCCAATTTACTCTTTCTAAGGAACAAGACATCCTGATCATCTCAAATGGCTTCTTCCGCACGCTTGATACAGTTCCTGGTTGTCTCATTTTTCAACCTGATTATGCAGTTAAATCATAGACAAATTGTAGCTTTCCTGAATGTTGACATTTTGGTTAAATATTTTTCTGGAAATCAATTGGGTTTTTACTTATTATTGTTTTTAAAGTTATTTTTTAAAGTTCTTTCATAATGGGATTGAGCTGTTCATTTTAAAATTCTAGATACTTTAAATTTGTTTAATTGTCATAAAATTTGTTCTTAATTTTTTAAAAACTATTCATCAGGAAAAAGTTTGGAACACATCACTTAGTTCAAGTCTTCATTGAATTAAAATTGTATTCCTTTTTATAACTTGAACTATTTGAAAAAATTTCCACAATTGTGTAGCTTTAAAAAACTTTATTTATTTTTTTTATGATTTATTGATTTATACATTTTATAAAAGGGTTACAAGTATCAATGTGTGTCAATTTTGGTCTACTTTTTTACATAATTTTAAGTGTTTTAAGTCTTGTATTGTGTATAGAGCCTTATAAAAGACATATATCTTCTAACTTGGTGTTAGGCAAATAAAGTTCTATTTTATTCTATTTGTGCTTTGATTTTTTTTTTTGCATGAATTTGAACTGAAATGATTGGTCTATGACTTGATTGGTTCACGAAACAATGAGAAAAATCTGAGAGACAATCCAAAAATATATATAGAAGAATATTAATGTGAGAATTTTTTTTTTTTTTAAACCAAATGGCTTTAAATGGGCCACTTGGTTTAAAAAAAAATGGGGGGCGGGGGGGTCGAGGGGGGCAATGAAAGAATCTGATATGTTTGTCAATATGCATATATGAAAAACTTAACTACATTGCCCTCTGGTGGATATAATACGTTTTACAATGTAACACATGTAACAAATGTGTTCCAATATTTATTAAATATAAAATATAAAACACTCAAAGTCTATGCTTCTTGCCCCTAAAAAAAGTGCATAACTTTTCTTTGTCTTACATAAGTATTCATATATAGATTTATTATCATTTATTTGATCGCATTTTGATCCCTCAATGGGGAAACTACTTCGCTGCATTGCATCGCAGCAGGCAGACACGATGGCGCCAATGGCGGAAGCAACTATGGGGTTAGGTGTCTTCTCCAGGAACACTTAGGTAGGTGCTCACTGGGAATCAAACCAGCAACTCTTCAGTTCAAAGATGGCCATTCTAACACTGACCTGTGCCTCACGTCTATAAATAGGAGAGATGATATAGATTTCAAAATTAATTTATACTGTCTTTTTTAATAACGTAATTGCTTTGGGTTAGCAGGGGCGAATCCAGAATTTTCTAAAGGGGGCGGGCGGTGAGGTCAAAGACAAAACAAGCATTTGTGCTGCCCACCAGTATAGGGGGTCTGGCGGCATTCCAACCAGAACATTTTGTAAGTAAGTAATTTTTATGCATTTTGGTGCATATTTTGCCCAAAGTTTATAATAATTAAAGTAGTAAGAACACTTCCGCTCCTGGTTAGGTTCAAGTTTTCAATTCAATGTTGAAAGATTTCCACAGTTTTACACCAGAGAACATAAGAGATCTTTGCCTTGATGAGATCTGCACAAAAGTTACATAAAAATCTCATTTGCTTCTATTTTGCAATGAGAAATCAAATTAAATTGGCTTCAAATTTGCTCTGGAACCAATTTATATTTTAATCCTCCACATTGTCCATATTAGATTGACCTAATCTAATATAGTCAGCATGTAACTGAACAAGAGGCTCATGAACTCGTACATGAACGCACACACACACACACACACACACACACACACACACACACACACACACACACACACACACACACACACACACACACACACACACACACACACACATATTACAAAAAATGTTTCATTGATAAATGTTTTGTTAAAACAAACTTTTAATGACTTATCTAATATATTATGACTAACTTTTAAAATCATGCGATATTAAAATAATTTATATTAAAATTGACTCCGAGTTCACTTAAAATTCAGCAATGTTTTTAAGACAATGACGTCACACAGACTCTATTTATTTCAGTTTAAAAAAATTGTGTATATTTGTTTAAAAAAATTACAGTTAAAACTTTTAAATCCTGCTTTGCCCTGCTTTACTGACAGTGTCCAGCAGGTGTCAGACCTGAGCACAACACGCAACAGCTGAGATCAATAACACTCCACGCAGAATCGGTCACGGATCAATAGTGATCCACGCAGCTCTTAGTTAACAGTGATGGTGATCACTGATCATTAACGGTCCCTTCCTGAGGGCTGGGTGTGTCTTGCCTGCATTTTTCCACCTCCACACAAACGTGTCTCACACGCCCTTGTCTTGTCTCCTACGCATGCGCAGTGTAACCCAAACGCGGAGCCTGAGCTGGATGTTTTTTGCCGTTCAGCTCCGGAGATTCATAACAGATCGGATCTCCGACATCCAAAAAGGATTCTAACACCTTAACCCTGCGAGATTTCTTCAGGAGAACCGGCGTGAGAGGAGGGGGGCAGGCTGTCCGCCTGCAGGAGAGACAAAGCGGCATCAAAAAACCTCCTGATCTACTGCCAAAACGACGTTTTTACCACCGAGACACAGACCCTCATCCACCGAAAAATATCTAATACTGAATCTGTTTTACATGAGCTCTGAATACGGAGGAAAGATTTTTTGGTGGAGACCTCTATGATGGAGGGTCCAGATGTTGGCCTGCTGATGTTGCTCCATGCTCGATCAGCCTGATGTCCTCAGTCTGTCTATTCAATACCTAACAGGCTAAAACTCTAGGTTTAATCAACAGTAAAGGAGAATTTAGAGACAATCGCAACATCTGGAGGACATTCTGAAACAGGAAGAAACATCTGGATGGTATTTTGAGATAATAATAAGAAACATCTGGATACAATTCAAAGACAACAACAGACAACCAGAAAGAAAGCTTGTTTAGAGAAGATCAAGAGACAATGAAAGATCCAGTGGACATGGAGGATCATTTGGAATCACCTGAAGACACCTTATCTTTAATATTTTGTTATTAACTTTGTGTTTTAGTTTGCTGCGTACGTCACTTTGGACAGAAACATCTGGCCATTTACTGAATGTAAATCTGGAACCAAATGCTTGACATCTAGAGAACATCTTAAGATAATACCAAACATCTTGAAGACGTCTTCAGAGAACGGCAAACACTTGCTAAACATACTTAGACAATATTAAACATCCGAAAAACACCATCAGCCACTACCAGAAATCCACATGACTCTGAGAGAAAAAGAACAAACAACAGGAGGACTTCGAGAGCCACTGCCCACATTCTAAAAAACATTACGTGTCAATCTGAAACATCTAGAGGGATTGTAAGTACTCTACCAAACATTTAGAGGACACCTAGCTTCCATAAACATCTGGAGACGGTGGATATTTCGAGGTGAGAGACATATGACTGGAAGTTTAAAAAAATGGACCTGAATGGGAAGAAAGTCAAAGTATTACAAAGTGAAGAAGTTTGATCAACTTCTATGTTTTCTGACACAAACTACCTCAAAGAAGTTGCAGAGAAGAAATTTAGGTGTGACACTTTCACCTGGAGGACCAACAGTTTTTGTGGACGTGTGTATCTGAGGAGTCGGCCATGTTGGTCTGACCAGCTCTTATTTCTGACAGTTTGCATGTAACAAGCACTAAAAACTCCACAAGATGTCCGCGAGGTGGACCTGTCTTGCTATTCCATCTGTACTGGTTCTGGTCCAGCTTCTGGTCCAGGGTGGGCCTGTGTTTGCAGGTCGATCCGACAGGAACATGGTGGTGGAGGAGTATGTGGATGCCACGGTGAACACCACGGTCCTAGATGCACGGGGAAGCATCGTCCACATGATGAGCAGCGATGACGGAACATATGGACAGAACTCCCCTAAGGTGGACACTAGAGGGGTCGTCCTCACACCTGCACTGCATCATGGAGGTACCCAGCTGAACACAGCTATAAGCTGAACACACACCTGGGTGTGCAGGCACACACACACACACAGCTGAATGCACCTGTATACTCACCCCTAATCACGAGCTACTGAACATAGAGCTATGCACACACACACATAGACACACACACCTAAACAGAAGCAGCAGAACCCATTTACACACAAAAATATATGTTTCAAACCTACACCTGTACACTCAAACACAACTGAACACACACCTGTACACATTTGTAAAGACATCCAACTGAGCCCAGACCTGTACACACATCCTTGCACACACCTGTTCTCATACACACACCTGTATGGAACTGAATAGACACCTGTATACACACACCAAAGTACAAAATACTGCAACCTTCTTGATTAAACCAAATTTTGATGATTAATAATAGTAATAGAAATTATTTATGCAATAATTATTACAAAATTAAATTCCATCCATCTTCCATGTTCATTCGAAAGAATGAGATCGCAAAAAAAAGCCGCCGAAATGAGCTTCCTCCGCAGGGTGGTTAGGCTCTCACTCAGGGATCGGGTGAGGAGCTCTGCCATCTGGGAGGAGCTTGATGTCGAGCTACTCCTCCTCCAGGTCGAGAGGAGCCAGATGGGGTGGTTCGGGCATCTGGTCAAAATGCCCCCCAAGTGCCTCGCAGGCGAGGTGTTTCGGGCACGTCCTACCGAGAGGAGACCAAGGGGCAGACCCCAGACCCGCTGGAGAGACTATGTCTCCCAGCTTTGCTGGGGAACGACTTGGGATCCTTCCGGGTGAGCTTGAGGATGCAGCTGTGGTGAGAGAAGCCTGGGCTTCCCGTTTGAGGCTGTTGCCCCCGCGACCCGGCCCCGGAACAAGCGGTAGATGACGGAACGGAAACTCCTTCGATCCATCTTCCATTCTAAGTATCTAACTGGTTGGCTGATTGCAGCTAGTTTTCAGGCAAAAGGTAAGGTACATCCTGAACAGGTCACCATTCTGTTGCGGGGCCATCTATAGGACAAACAACTCCTTACTTACTCGTTCCAAGAGTCAGTTTTCCGGTGATCATATAACTTAATTTGCATGTTTTTGGAGAGTGGGAGGAAGCAGGAGCATTTGAAGCCATGCATACACTGGGAGAACATACAAACTACACACAGAAGGGATGGTGTTTTGAGTCTCAGCCCAAGCTTGAACCAGCAAACTTCTGGTTATGAGTCACCAGTGGTAACCACAGTTTCATCACGCAGCCCCAAAATATTGTGAGGGTCTTGTTGGGGTCTTGTTAACAAGTGAAAAATGTAGGAGATTATCTACAAAGGATAGGTGCAGCATCTGCAGTGATTAATTCAATTTTTTTTTTTTTTTTTTTACCCACTCTATTCATCCCTCACCAGGAAAATTTGTGTGCTGCACTCCTACACTGCAGCAGGCTGCCATGACAGCGCCAATGGTGGGAGAAACAGGGGGTTAGGTGTCTTCTCCAAGGACCTTAGACGTGCACTCAGTTGGATGCAAACTTCCGATTGATTCCCGCGGGCGTACGCTCTAACTACTGAGCCACTGTCTCCCCCAAATTAGGACTCAATGTTAATTCATGGAGGAGAAGAAACGCTCTGTACTATTAAACAAGAAGCTCTGAATTTAACAATAAATCTAAGTTTCAATCATCTCTAATGCTCATCATGATACAAAGCACCTCTTCACGAATACCAGTCAGCTAACGGAGTTTCCTCTACAAGGTAACCAAAGTCCCTTTCAAAGATGGAAGGTCACAGTCGAGCTGCTGCTCCAATGCACCCAGAGGAGGTGGTTTAGGCATCTGCTTCCTAGACACGTCACTGACGATATGTTTTGGACACATGCCATTACGATGAGCCACTAAAAAGACCTTGACTACATTTCCCTGCTGGCCTGTAGACCTTGAAGCCTGGGCTTCCTGCTTAAGATACCGTTCATAATCTGACCCTGGATAGGAGGAAGATGTGTGTTTTGGTATATGTCTGTCGTGAAGTTAGTGTAGAAGCATTTCTGAGTTCCTATTTTGTAGTTGGTGTGTAAGCACCTGTGTGCACCTATTGTGTAGTTTGTTGGTATTGATGCAGCTGGTGTTGAATCAGCTGTGTATTTGACTGGTAGTTTGTATCTTTTGTGAACTTCGTTGTAGTTCGACTAGCGATTTGTATCTTTTGAGTAGATTGTTGTTCTTAAAGCAGCAGCTACTATGTTATATTTTGGTGTTTTGTCGACCGTGTCTATCTGATGTGTCATTTGTCGTTGTATTTGAAAATATATGCACTTGATGTGTAGTTAGTTGTCTTAATAGCAGCTGTGCATCTATAGTGTGTATGTGGGGTGTAGTTCGTTAATTGTAGAGCAACTGTGTGTATGTGGTTTGTGTTATACCAGCTTTCAGTCTTTGGGATGTTCATTCTTTGGGTTCCATAGTGTCTGTGTGTTTGTAGTTTGTTGAAATAGCCATGTTGTGTCTGTCGAAGGTACTGCAGAGGTTTTTCATGCTTGTGAAGGACCCAACGTCTCTTCTATGAGGTGTCAGATTACAGTCAGGCAGCCCAAGGACACTGCAGCTTCTGGACTGAGCTGCAACTCCCAGCTTTCTGCATCAAGTCTATAAACCACTTTTTCATGCAAATATGGAGTAAACATTTATATAAATTGAACAGAATTATTATCGAAGAAAGAGTGTATCATTTTATGTAAAAGTTGATATGGGGAAAATATAGCTCTTTGGGAGGATACTTCAGATAAAAATAGTTCTAACAGTTTATTATTTGATTATTCATCAAATTTTGAATCTTAACAAAGCGAGTGTAACTTTTTCAAGTAGTTGAATAAGTACTTATTTCCTGAAAATAGAAAATAATGACAAAGGGTTTATTAACGATCACTTTCCGACCTGATCCAGTGGCCTATCTTTTAACTAGATGCATGTTCACATAGAGAGCTTTGTTTTTACCTGGTCAAGCATGTCATTGATTTCTTTGGACAGGTGATTTAGTGATCCTTTATTTGGAGAGCTTTTTTTTAAAAAAAAAAATTAAAACAGTGTTTTTTTTTTTTAAGTTTCATACCTTGTTAATTCTTTTGTAGATCTTTTGTATCTGTCCAAGTTTACGATCAGGAGCAGTTTTCCTAAACTGTTCAAATCTGAAACATTTCAGATGGTGAATTAGTATCATAATAGAAATAATGTGACAGTTTTTTAATGCAGAAACAAACATGTGGAGGAGGAGAGGACAATGTCAGCAATTTTCAGGGTCTAAAAGTAACTCGTCTCAGTTTACGGAGCAGCATCCGGCCGATCGGCAGACTGCAGCAGCTGAAAAATTGAACAGTACGGTCCCCAGCTACTATTAACTTGTGATGCTCACACCTCTGAAGATGCATAACATAGGTGCCTAATTGGTTAAAACCCAAGTTAGGTTGTGTTGCCATCACTGGTGGCTTTCAACAAAAACCTCCAGATCATACCAATAGTCCTGAGCTACAGGGAGACCAAAAAGAAGATTTATGAATTTTGCAAAGGAAGACAAGAAGATAGAGTGAAAGAAAAGGATGCAGAGGATTGGGTTAAGTGAAGGAAAATGATTTGCTGTGGTGCTGCTTGTGGGAAGAGCTAAAAATAAGAAAAAATATTTTAAACGTTTGACTGCTGACTCAGTGATTCTCAGGACAGATGACTTCTGCATAAGCATAAAAACCAGATTTGTCTGTAACCATGGTGATTCTGTGTCTCCTCAGTGGTGGACCGACAAGGCTGTGATCCAAACACACGCTTCCTGGTTCCACCCAGGATCGTTCATTGGGTGGCGTTGCTGCAGAGGGGGAACTGCACCTTCCGAGAAAAAATCCTGAAGGCAGCCGCCTACAACGCCACAGCAGTTCTTATCTACAACAACTCCACTGATAAGACCGTCAAGATGGGACACGAAGGTCAGTGTCAACTGAAGACCATCGTCAAGCCTGACCAACTAAGACCTACACACAGGCATAGACCATGGACCTGGCATTTATATAGACCTGAGACTAACAGACAATCCTGAGATTGAGATCTGATACCAGAAGCAAATACCAAAAACTTAAACTGCATCCTAGACTTTGGTTACACAGTCACAGTTTAAGCCTAAACATCAATCTGTATTGTGAAGCTTGAGATCATTTCATAAGACCTGAGACACTATATACCCCTGAAGCTGTAGTTTGAGCCTCAGGGCCTCATATTTGAAGTCTGCCTGTGAGTTTCTGGTCTGAAACTCACAAGCAGACCTGTATATATGAGGTCAGATTGCAGGGATCCATATTCCTAGTTTTTATTGGACTCAACGACTCATCATTAACCAAAACAAAACTTCTCATACTTGCAAAGTAGTGAGTAAAGATTGTCTGTGATATTTGTCAGTTTTAGTTCTCATTGTGGTTCTCTTTGCAGGTACTGGGGACATAGTGGCTGTGATGATCACTGAGACCTACGGTAAAGAAATTCTGGCTCACTTGGACCGGAACTTGACGGTTCTGGTTTCAGTTGTGGTGGGTCAGCGTGGTTCCACTAAGAACATCAACCGCGGCTCGCTGGTCTTTGTTTCCATCTCCTTCATCGTCCTAATGATCATCTCCTCTGCCTGGCTTGTCTTCTACTTCATCCAGAAGATCCGCTACAGTGGTGCACGCCACCGCAGCCAGGTAATCTGATTGATGTGGGCAGAGCTCTCTGATCACACCTATGTGTTCTTAGTCTTACTGTCTCATCTCTACACAGCGTCGTCTTAGTGATGCTGCAAAGAGAGCCATTGGGAAGCTGACAACAAGGACAGTAAAGAAAGGAGACAAGGTAAACACAAGTGATGTGCTGATCTGTTTCTCAATATTTCAGAACAGAACCACGCTGACCTAGATGTCCCATACGGAACCGTAATGAGACCAACAATATCAGCTCAATAAATGTGTAAATTTAATACATTCTCACTGTATGTGTTGAAGGAAACGGACCCTGACTTCAACCACTGTGCTGTCTGCATCGAAGCATACCAGCTGAACGACGTGGTTCGAATTCTGCCGTGCAAGTGAGTCAAACTATCAGAACCAGAAACCACTTTCATTGGTTAAGTTTTATATCTGTTTTAAGGGTTGAATTTTGAGTGTGTGAGAGGCAACGAAAGTGACAAAATTAAAAATATGTCCTGTCATGACTTGAGCTAAAAAACTGATCTAATCTGACCCAGAAAAATGTAGCATTTGAGGCTCGGTTTTATCTGTTTAGATAGTCAGCAATGTAAAGTTTGACATTTAGTTTCTAGCCAGAATGACTCAGCTGTTTTTTCTAAAGCTTATGCAAAGACAAGGACATTAAAGGATAAAATATTGAACTGGTAAATTACGTGATTTGCAAAATAAACAGGTTGCTCGAGACATTAGAGAAACAGCTGTGACTTTGTGCTTGTTTCTTGATTTTAACCTGAGACTCTGTTTTACGTAGACATGTCTTCCATAAAGTGTGTGTGGATCCTTGGCTGAACGAACATTGCACCTGTCCGATGTGTAAACTCAACATCCTCAAAGCTCTGGGCATAATGGTGAGTCATCACTGGCAGCAGACCAAAAGATGATGCCCTGGAATGAACCATTTCTGTTCTCTCTGATGTCAGACCAGTCTTCCTTGTGTGGAGAGTGTGGTCTTGGATGTGGACCGTCTGGGTGTCAGCCAGCCTTCTGGCAGCCAGAGGGTGTCGCTGAATGACAACAATCAGCCGTCCATCAGCCTGGAACCACTTAGCCCTACCCATACAGAGGTCACACCTCGGACACCTGCTGACATAACCATTGCCGTCACAAGTAAGAAAACACCACCAGCAATTCTTGCCCTGGTGAATGTGTGTAGCTAACAGCTTTTTGTTTCTGGGTTTTTTCGGGTTCTGTAGGTGGGGGTCACTTCTTCAACAGGAACTCTGTCTCTCCTCGCAACATCGTCAGTGAGATGGAGCTGCCGGACATCCAGGCCTCACTTGATCTCTATGACGATAATAAGTCATGAGTCTCGCTATTGTTAGGATTCCATCTCCAGCATTGAGCCAACTGCTGGTTGATGAACTTTGAGAGTTTTTTTTAAAGAGGGGAGGGTGGGTTGGAATGTCAAGGTGTGGGGTACTGGGAGGAGTTTGGGGAAAAACATCTCGGATAACCAGATGAATCTAAACCTACGGACTGAACAAATTCTGGGCTTTAAATCTTCCTCGAATCCTAGCTTGGATATGGGCCATGGTCAAGTTTCTTTTAAAGTTTCAGATGAAAACTTGTTCCTTGCAATTCAGAACTACTTCAAGCTTAAGAACTGCAAGATAAAGCAGTCTGTGGTGTGACTGAATCCCTGAGCCGGTACCAAGAAATCAGTCTTCTTCTTCTGGAAAGAAATTTTTGTTTCCTCCATGAAAGTTTTGAGGAAAAAGGGACCAGAATCTTGAACAAAACTGTGTTCTTTTTTTAAATTAAAATTCTACAAGCTTCACAAGATTGTGATCGAGTAATGGGTTTGTATGGATTTTTTTTCTTGGAGTCTGAATCATTTGATTATACACTTCCTAGCCTCCTGAAGAGTGTTCTTGAAGCTTTAAGGAGATCGTAAAAGGCACGTTTCTTTCCTAACTGACTTGCATGTTTTGGAGCCAAAGAGCCATGAAATGGTTCCTGGAAATGTTTGCTGGTGCCTAAAAGTTCCTACAAATGCCCCCGTTGAGGCTCCTGAGTGCCTAAAGGGTTCCTGGAATAGTTTCTTGGAGTCTAACTTTGATATTCTTAGAAATGTTTCTAAACCCCATAGGTTTCTTGTGGCTTTCTGGAAAAGTCTTTTTAATCTATATGTAGTTCTGAAACATTTCTGGTCCAAAAAGAGCTCATGGGTTCTCAAGAATCTTCCACAACAATTCTTCTTGTGATCCTGTTGGCTAATGTTTTCCTGAAAAAGAAACCGAATGTTAGATCTGTGCTTGGATGGACTCGACAGCTGGACCTGAGCCGGAGCAGACATGAAGAACCTAGAAAAGTTCTGTCAGTGTTTTCTGATGTTCTGTGTTCAGTCGTCATCTCTCAGTTTCTCAGCATTATTAACCTCAACTCTCGATTGGCCGATTGATGACCATATCACTAGCACACTGTCAAGAGTGTGGAGTGGGAGCTCAGACCTGAACCTGGATCGGTTCCTCGTCTGTAAATACTAACTGAGCTTCCTCTCTATTGCCACGTGGACCCAGAGTGCATCCTGAATGTAGACTGGGACATAGATCCCCTGCAGGAAACAATCATGTGAACTTTATCTCCTCTATAGAGAAAAGTAGAGGTTAGTATAAGCAATCCAACATGTCAGAGACTTCTGATGTCTGGAACCTTCTCAGTTCTTTAACCTTCAACTTTAGCTCAAAAGTTAATGATCTTGAATGAGACGTGGTTGGATCAATTTGGCTCAAAATGTGTCTGTCTCATTGAGGTGGCCACCTTAGTAAGACATAATTACACCAACAGGTTTGTGAACAAGGTTTACGGCCCTGTTTTTTTTTTGTCCATGGACCTCAGCTGGGTAAAATGATGCCCATTCTTCCAGAACCTCCAAACTTTTCAAAAACCTGGCTTGTGACAGAGAGAAGAGGTTTTAGACATCAGTGTCTTCTAATGTGGCGGACTGCTCCTTTAACATGTACTAAACAGCTTATTAACTAACCACCTGTAACCTTTCAGTATATAAAGAGTATTATTATACCATCTATAATCAGATTGATCAATCAATATTATATCTGAAGTGACCTGACAATGTCCCCAGGGACACTCAGCTGCTGTCCTCGTCTGTCCTTGTCTGTCCATGTTTCTGTGTCTAATAGTGATGATGATGATGACGAAGGAGGATGTATGATGCTTTGTGTGCACTGTGTCTTTACTGCCTCAACATTAAACATTAAACTTTCTTTATGGTGTTTACGGTCGTCGTTTATTTTAATCAAGGGTTCAAACACAGGGTTGAGGAAACCTTGTCCTTAACACTCCAGATCTTGCATATTTGTTTTAAATGTGTTGCATCTCCTATTTGTCCCGTCTCGGTCTAATAGGTCCACCAGTAGATCCAGTTTGAGATTATTTTTGTCCCAATGATGAGGGATTTTAACCACTCATGCAAGCCAGGAGATCATGAGGACAAAGATTAGAGAAATGTCTACAACGGTAATTCCTCTGGTCCTCAGATCTATAATATCCATCATAACCACATATTGTGAAATTCATTCACTTGTGGCTCTTATGTACAAATCTCTGTAGTTGTTTTACATGAAAATTAATTTCAGATCAAAAGTAGAAGTCTGGGTAATCTCTCATTCGTCAAGAAGTGATCCATTACAGAGAAGGCTTAAAAGTTGTCTTCTGGGCAGTGTATTTGATGATCAAGCAGTTTTTACTTTCATCCAGAAATCATTTTCAATCTAATAGAAAGGATCCGAGAACTGGTTCTTTATCTGGTTAGTATATACTGTATAGAGCCAGTTTTCAGATCCCTTCTATCAAGATTTCTGGATGGAAGTCAAAACATTTTGATCACTGTCCAGAAGACAACTTTGAACCCTTTTTTTCAATTAAATCTGAACTATAAAGTCAGACTAAACTACGGTACAGTGGTTATCTTCCTGTTGTCTGGGTTAAAACACATTGTGGGTTTCTTAGTTAACCAAATTTACATGCAGTACAGTGATTCAATCAAACTACATACTGTATTTATTGCATAATCTTATTAGAAAAATTTCATTTGAATTTTCGGCCATGAAGGTTTGCCAATCATAGACATGGTGATGCTCCAAAGTGGCTTTTTTCACCATCAAGGAGCAACTTAATATCTTAGTTTAAACATTACCGATGCCAGAAGTAACTCTGTTAAATGAAATCCTAAGAGGGTAAATCAATTCGGTGAGATCAAGTAAAACTTCAACAGTATCAACAAACTAGTAGTCTTGTCATTGTACATCATTACTTTAAAAGGGGTTTTGTGAGGCAAGCTTCTTCTGTGGGGAGGAATGCCTCAGTGAGTAAGACGAAGGCCCTGTTACCGGACAGTTATTGGTTCGATCCCCTGTCAGGAGTTCCTGCCGAGGTGTACTTGAGCAAGACACCAAACCCCCAATTGCTCCTTGATGGTGGTTTGCACCTTGCAAGGTAGCTTCCCTATCAGATATGAATGGGTGAATGTGAGCTACACTGTAGGGTGCTATGAGTGCCAACACAGGTAGAAAAGTGCTATATAAGTAGAGTCCATTTACCATTCAGTCACTTTCTTCTACCTTACATACCTTCAATTGTATTTTTATAGGTTTGTTTATCTCCATATGGAAACCCACTGGGTTGTCTTACTTTTAAACCAAAACAACATGGGTAGTTTCTTTATTAATTAACATCTTTATGTTAAAGCTTCATGCTGTGTCGAACTCTTATGAAACTAAACAGGGAACAAACATATTTCACAACTTTAAAGTCGTCAGGGACAATGGTAATGTTTCACAATAACAATCTGAATCACTTCTTGAGGCCGTGAGACAGGCCTCTACTGTGACAATGTTTAAATCTAGGATAAAAACAGTTCTGTTTAATCGTGCATTAGACTGAAGCGTAATCACTCTCTTATTTTTATTTTTTTTTAAATTTGTATTCCATGTTTTATGATTTTAATGCATTTTTTCTGCCTTGTAAAGTACTTTGAATTGTCTCATGTATGAATTGTGCTACAAATAAAATTGCCTTGCCTTTCGGAACATGAAAAACATGAATCTATACATAAAGCCCTGTTAGCCAAAATACAACCTAGTCTGTTAACTCTACTGTGTGGTGTCATGGTGACCTCAGAATGCAGAAATCTCATGTGTGAACCCCAATTACTGTATATAGGAACTTCTATAGGTTAAGGGTGAATTCTGAAGTTACTTTAGTTTTAAAGTATGTCTTAAGTTTTATGTCTTTAACTATCAAAAAGACATATTGTACCAGAGATACTGAATACACACGGTTTATGTTGATAGCTGTGTAATAAAAAAAATATATTGGGCATTAGCATTACTAGAACAGATAAATTAGCACAAAAAAAACACACTAGGAAAACAAAATCTACCACCAAAAACAAG
The DNA here is from genome assembly GCA_902685375.1 of Neostethus bicornis. Classification (NCBI taxonomy): domain Eukaryota; kingdom Metazoa; phylum Chordata; class Actinopteri; order Atheriniformes; family Phallostethidae; genus Neostethus; species Neostethus bicornis. The sequence goes on along the minus strand of CACRXE010000076.1, from coordinate 1,410,307 downwards.
AAAAAACAGGATTGAGGAGAAATAATAAATGTAACGCATCATAAATAGATTTTAACTTATAATTTTTAATAAATCAAATCTGGGTAGAGTTTTTTTATTTTTTATTTTTTTATTTACATCTACAAGTCTGACGTTTGTGACGCAAAGACGTACCACGTATAGAAGGCGTGGCTTGACGTGTTGGTCCCGGAAGTGATGAAGAGTCATCAGACTTGCTGAAAACAACAACATCAGTTTCCTCTCAATCAACCCGAGCCTGGTGGACAGCAGCGGGCAGAGAGATGTGGATCCACCCGGAGGAGGTGCTGCTGGCCGGGGCTCTGTGGGTGTCAGAGCGGGCCAACCCGTTTTTCATCCTGCAGAGGAGAAGGGGGCACGGCCGTGGAGGGGGGCTCTCTGGTTAGTTCTGTCATTAGTTCTGGAGATTCGGTTTGTCTTGATTACCTAGACTGTTTTACCTGGTTAAAGGAAAAACAGAACCATTGATTTCCCAAATAATCCTGGTAGCATTGGTTAGTTTAGTTTAATCTAGTTGTTTTTGGTTACCATGGTGATCCAAATAGTACTGGTTTCCCAGATCACCCTGGTTACCTTAGTTTTCCTGGGTAATCTAGTTGTTTATGGTTTCCATGGTTACCTCAGTGACACTGATTGGTCACAGTACTCTGGTTACATTGGATATCTTGGCTCTTCCTGGTCAATGTGTGTGGTCTCTGATTTTTTTTTGGCTTCAGGTCTTCTGGTTGGGACTCTAGATGTTGTTCTGGATTCTAGTGCCAGAGTGGCTCCATACAGAATCCTCCTGCAGACAGCCGACTCTCAGATCTACTGGACCATTGCTTGTGGTGAGTTACTAAGACCAGGCAATGTGGTAGTCAGCTGAGTCATTTGGGTTTAACCATCTCCTCTATTGTGCAGGCTCATCCAGGAAGGAGATCACGGAGCACTGGGATTGGCTTGAGTCCAATCTTCTCCAGACCATCTCCATCTTCGACAACGATGAAGACATCATCACGTTTGTGAAAGGAAAAGTTTCTGTATGCTGCTTTCTGTTTGTGTTGTTTGCTTTACGTCCCGGTTCAGTTGATGAGGGATCTTTTTTCTTCAGGGCATCATCGCCGAGGAGAACCGACTGAAGGAAAGCGAGGATAAAGAGGAGGACAGTGGGAAGTTTCGTGAGGCAGAGCTGAAAATGAGGAAGCTTTTTAGGATGCCAGAGGAGGAGAAGCTGGTAAATTATTACTCCTGCAGCTACTGGAAGGGTCGGGTACCACGGCAGGGCTGGCTCTACCTGTCCATAAACCACCTGTGCTTCTATTCCTTCCTGCTGGGAAAAGAAGGTGAGAAAAGCCAATCAGAAGCCAGGGTTTATAAAATCCTTAACTTTCTCCTGGAGAAACTTTACTTTTATTACTTCTAACTTGTTTTGGTTATGTGATCATGTCCTGTAACTCTAGTCACTCTTGTGGTGCCGTGGACCGAGGTGACACAGCTGGAGAAGAATGCCACCCTGGTTTTTCCAGAAAGTGTCCGTGTGAGCACCCGTGACACAGAGCATTTCTTCTCCATGTTCCTCAACATCAACGACACCTTCAAGCTGATGGAGCAGCTGGCTAACATTGCTATGCGGCAGCTGCTGGACAACGAAGCGTTCGCCGCCGACCGCTCACTGCCCAAACCCTGCAAGACGCTGAAGAACGTCTCTGCACTAAAGAGGTCTCACTCTGCTTCAAACTTTCAGAGAAAATGTAATCTACAGGTTTTATTTTTATACTGTACATCTCAGACTAGAGCACAACCATGAAGATCAACAATATTTAGGAGATCTACAGAAAGAACCAGAGAATTATAAAAAGACAAGTTTGTCATTAAAAGTTTGAAGGTGGGCTGTGTATTTAATTTAACACCAAATTATTGAATTTGGTGTTTTAACGTGTAGAAAATCAAGGAGTAAACTATAGCTGTACTTTATGATCATAAAACTGTCCTCCATGAACAAGTTATAGAATAGAATAAAAATAACATGGTTGACATCTCCAAGCTCTAAAACACAGGAATACATGTCGGATTAGGTTATACAGTAGCTGCTGATTTGATCCAGTTTCTTCAGAGACCAACTCAGCTAGAAAAGATCCTTAAATTGTTAGGGTTATGACTGTTTGGGTCAATGTGTTTGACAGATTTTCTTTGAAGAAATCAGTCCAAAAGCAACCGGTCTTCTGATCTTTTATTTCTGTCAGAATGTATACAATATCTGTCGTGATGGCATAGAGTTGGATGAGTTTCTTAGCATTACAATGGAGGTTCTAATTGTGTCTGGCCGGGCATCTTTTTCGCATCTATTCTGGGAACCAAATACAGATCAGAAAAGAAAAAAAAAAAACACAGACTTTGGACCTGAAAACTTCACCTGGATTCTGCTGAAGTCTTTGGAGAAGATTTTTTTTAGTGATCAAGTGAACTCCTTTTAGTTTCGCTCTGAATAACTGTTCTCTTTTCACAGGGATTTTGATGCCAGAGCAAAGAATGAGCGGTATCGTGCCATGTTCCGGCTCACCCAGGATGAGCGTCTGGATGGACACACCGACTGCACCCTGTGGACACCCTTTGCGAAGATGCATGTGGTTGGACAGCTGTTCATCTCCAACAACTACATCTGCTTCAGCAGCAAGGAGGAGGACCTGTGTCAGCTTATCATTCCACTCAGAGAGGTAGAATCTCTCATGTGGGTCTGCCATAACACTGGTATCCACTTTTAGATCAACAGGCTAGTTTAGATCGTAAACCATCTTTGGCGTTGTTTTCAGATCAATCTAGACATTTTCTACTCAAAGGCTTGATTAAACTGAAAGCCTATTTAGCTTTTATTCAACACAAAAAAATAGCTTTTAGGTGTTTATGTGAGGTCTGTGGTTCGAGAACCAACCCTGTGCTAAAGCAAGAAGCTGATTTTCTTTCAATTCTCCATCATTCTTCACATTTTCTCTCCCCATTCTCTCATTTTCTTCATATATTTTGTTCATTTGGATTTTATCTACTCTAAACTACAGAACAACAAACTTCAGAATTTGTTAAGTTGTAACAACATTTTATCCTGATTTTGTTTAATGAAACGAAAAGTTACACTTAATAGAAAATATCTCTTTATAACAATGTTGCAAATGTTTAGCTCAAGTGAAAGTTCCAAAACGTTAACATTTTAAATGATAACAACTCTAAATTTGCTGAAGATTCGTCTACAAATTATCATGTTCAGCTTTTTTGTCACCTCTTCTGGAAGTAACATGTTGCAACTTTGCAACACAAGTTGAATTTCCTTTTTTAAAATTGATACTACAAACTCTGGTAATAAATCCATGTAATCCCTCATTCATTAAGGAATGATTTGTGGTAGAAAAGGCTTCAAAGTTGTTTTCTGGAAGTGTATTTGATTTTTGAGACTTTTCGACCTCTATCCGGAAATAATTTTCAATCTTTCAAAAACAAACCGTTTGTAAACTGCATTCTTGGCAACAAAGTCCATGTAATCCCTCTGGTACTGTAAAAAAAATACGTTTAGAAGTGCTTAAAAGCAATTAAGAGCACAACTCGGATATTTTCTTGAAAACATTAAACAATGCAGTTTGGTCTTACAGAGACTCTTCGTAGGAAGTTAAGTCGCTGTCTTATTTCTCACTGGTTGCGTTCGGTAAATAGTGCTCAGCAGAAAGATGTTAATATGACACCTTATACCTTGTATTGAAAATAAAAACTATAAACATGTTATACATACACGTTAGTTTCACTTTAAGAACATTTTAAATCGACTCATGAAACGTCTACAATAGTTTATTGGATAGGTTGAAAATCACTTGAAAAAATCCCTCGAAATCACAGACATGGGGATTCACACATAATTATAATTACCTGAGGATCTCAGTGTAGCCAAAATTATGTTTATTTTCAAAGACTCAACAGATACGATAAAATCACAGACAGAGGTTTGTCTTCCAAATGACTGAAGCCCCCAAGTTAAAACTAATCCCACGCAAAAGTGGCTTTTAAACAAACTTTAACAGTCCAGTTTCTTAACATATTTACTGGTGTCCTTTTATGTACATGTAGTAATCCCATATCCATCCAGTTTTTGAACCACTTGACTAATACTGGTCCCCTTCGGGTGTTGGATTAGCGAAAAGGCAGGGTGCACCTTGAACAAGTCACAAATTGGTTGTAATCCCTTCTATATTTTTTGTAAAATAAAAGAAGTCAAACTTGGGATCAATCCTTTCCCAGACAAAAACTTCAAATGATGCCTTACATTACCCATCAGTTTGAAAGAATGTGACGCGGTGGTCTTGTTCCCAGGTGTCCATTGTAGAGAAAGCAGACAGCAGCAGTGTCCTTCCATGTCCTGTCTCCATCAGCACAAAGAACAAGATGAACTTCCTGTTTGCCAACTTGAAAGACAGAGACTTGCTAGTTCAGAGGATTTCAGACTTTCTGCAGCGTACACCGGACAGCTCATGGGGTGACACTCACCCTCTATCTCTCATTGGACACTCGGTATGCCCCTCTGAAGTTTACTTTAATAGGCACTTTCAAATTAGTATAAATGAATCTTTCCATCCCCTCAGGGGTCTTCTAGCCTCCCCTTGGCCTCATCGGCAGAGTCAGATCCTGCCCACAAGGGGCGCCATTACCATCCCGGCCTCCCTACTGCCAGCCAGAGTCTTCTACAGCTGTACCACCGAGATGCTCCAGAGGATCTAGGACCTAAAGCTGTAAGTTCAAGCTCTGGTTGTACTGAGCCTCACAAGGAGCAACAACACTAAACTCACATTCACCTGTGTACTTTTTCTGGCAGATGAAGGAGAAGATGAAGGAGGAAGCGTGGAACATTCATTTCTCAGAGTTTGGCCGAGGTGTCTGCATGTACCGGACATCCAGAGCCAGAGAACTGGTGCTGAACGGGATCCCAGAGCGTTTGAGAGGGGAGCTCTGGTTGCTCTTTTCAGGTTGGTTTCCAAGTTTAATACTTCATACATAGATCTTTACTTCACCTTCCTTCTGTTTTTTCTATCTGGTCAGGTGCACAGAATGAAATGGCATCACATCCTGGTTACTATGGCGACCTAGTGGAACAGGCTATGGGATTGTGTTCCTTGGCCACAGAGGAGATTGAACGTGATCTCCACCGCTCGATGCCGGAGCACAGAGCCTTTCAGAACGAGATGGGAATCGCCGCCCTGCGTCGTGTCCTCACCGCCTACGCTCACCGTAACCCAAACATTGGATACTGTCAGGTTAGGGCAAAGTTTGGGGCAAGGCAGCCACATCTAACCTCTGATTTTACATCAGTTAATTCATTATTGATTATGTAGATCTGCAATAAATTATACATTCATGTAGTTATACGTGTATGTCATTTCCCCAAACATTCAAAAGAAGTCTGAATTCATATCCACTGTTCTTTGTGCCACAGCCTTAGCCACCTCTAAATATCAACTCTATTTCTTCCTTTAGGCCATGAACATCGTTACTTCTGTCCTGCTGCTATACTGTACCGAGGAAGAAGCTTTCTGGTTGTTGGTGGCGCTGTGTGAGCGGATGCTGCCAGACTACTACAACACCAGGGTAGTAGGTCAGTAACCAAACCAGGGTAGGGTTCTTTGTTGTCTTTAACGGATGATTAAATGAAAAAGGTTGATCTTTCTTCGTGAGATATTAACGAAACAGTTCTAGGACTACGATTAGGACCCCTGAGTTAACTGTAGATATAGTTGGTAAAGGTATGGAATCGCAACTATTAATGTGCAGCCCTGAATGGGATGTGCATGCAAAACTGAGAAGATTCCCACTGACACTGGATTTGTTCCAACAGGAGCTCTGGTGGATCAGGGTGTGTTTGAGGACCTGACCCGCGCCTTCCTCCCTTTGCTGTACGAACACATGCAGGAGCTGGGAGTCATCTCCACCATAAGCCTTTCCTGGTTCCTCACCCTGTTCCTTTCCGTGATGCCATTCGACAGTGCTGTTCTGTTGGTCGACTGCTTCTTCTACGAAGGAATCAAAGTTATCTTTCAGGTGTGAAACCCGACGCTCACTTTTAAGTTTACTTTGATCCTTTTCTTACCAGTTTGTAAATAATAAAAATGTGTTTAAGTTGGTTTTCACACAATGACTAATTATAACGGCCAGTGATAGAAATCATCTGACTTCATGGAATTTAGTCTGATCCTCCTAAATTCCTGGAAGACTAATTCTCTAAAGATATGAAAAACAACATCTTGTGCTCTCATTGATTTGCAGGTAGCATTGGCTGTTCTTCATGACAACATGGAGGCCCTGGTGTCCTGTAATGATGAGGGAGAAGCCATGACCATTTTGGGCAGGTAGGACTCCAGATGTTACCAGATTCTGGTTCAAAGTTCAGACTGAAACTGATCATGTGATAAACCTGTGCTTTAGGTACCTTGATAATGTTGTAAATAAACAGACGGTGGCTCCACCCATTCCTCACTTACATGCCCTGCTGACATGTGGAGATGAACCCCCACCTGAGATTGACGTCTTTGATCTGGTCAAGTCATCCTATGAGGTCAGAATGAGATCATTAAAAGGAATCGTGTAGTGCAGTTTTGGAAACTTAACAAGGCTTGTTTCGCTCTGCAGATGTTCGGCAGTCTGCGCTCCGATGTCATCGAGCAGATGAGGTTCAAGCAGAGATTAAAGGTCATCCAGTCTTTAGAAGACACTGCCAAGAGGAGTGTGGTAGGGGTTAACGTCTTGTGAGCTAATGCTAACGTGGGGGTGAGAACATAGCGATCAGTGTGGTGTCTCTATGTGCAGGTGAGAGCCATGATGACAGAGTCTGCCTTCAGCATCGAGGAGCTGGAAGAACTCTACTGTCTGTTTAAGGTCGGAATCTATTTGGAACTAAGTCTCTGTCCACTGCAAATTGTTTCCAAATGGTTATACAAATGAAATCTACAGTAAACGTAGATTTACGCTTACTGTAGATTTATCTGGATTTTGTTTTATCTCAGAGTTTTTAAATGGCTGCAATCAGATTTTTGTGATAACCAATTTGTCATTTGAGCCCAATAAAAGAAAAAACTTTGGTATTGTATACCTCATTATTAAGCAGTTCTGTATTCTGAGAAAGCAAAATAATCTTTGCTGCTGGAAATGTAAAAATTCTATCTTTCACAGAAACGTAAGTGTTCGAAGAGATTTGTGTCTGATTCAGATCCTACACTGTTGCCGTGCAAATAAAGGCAAGATGGGGAATGATTCTGCCAGACAAATATGCCAGATTAAGAGAGCAGCTGCTAAAATGACATTACAAAGCAGCAAACAAAAATTCTAACATCAAAATGTAGGAACCTCTAGAGACCTGCAGTTCCACAGATTCTCCTGCAGCAATACCTCATCTGCATAATAATTTGGAACTCAATTTCAAATCTCTTTTTCTTCTGAGTCTGACCTGGTTCTCTCTCTGTGGTGGTCTAGTCCAAACACATGACCAGCTGTTACTGGGGCTCCAGCAGCACAGCAGCAGAGCGTCACGACCCTAGCCTGCCATATTTGGAGCAGTACCGCATAGACCCTCTCCAGTTCTCCCAACTTTTCTCTGCCCTGGCTCCTTGGACGTGTGGAAGTCACACCGCTACCCTTTCAGCACGACTTTTCAGACTGCTGGACCAGAACCAGGATGGGCTCGTAAACTTCAAAGAGTTCATCACTGGTCTCAGTGAGTCCCGATCCACAACCAGAAGAGAGTTGCAGGTGTGTATGAAGACATTGATGAGTGTGTTTGCCTCTGCAGGTGGGATGTACCATGGTGACATGACGGAGAAACTTAAACTTCTATTCAAGTTGCACCTCCCACCAGGTAATCATTGTTCATATTTGAAGTACAAAAATAAAAGAGAAGACTAGTTTTGTTTATAAGCATGTTTGATTATGCTTTAGATCAGAAATCATCTTTACTTGGACACTTTTAGATTTCTCTTCCAGGTTTAAAACACTGTTTTTACAATGTTATACAATGTCAATACACTGTTTAAGGAACATGTTATTCCCAAAAAAAAGCTTCTAACAATCTCTATCTGATTTTTTTCTTGTTCATTTCATTTAATCCTAACTCAAAGTAAATTGTGCACACATAAAAGAAGATTAAAACTAGGCAAAACAGTAAAACTCATAAACTGTACACGACAAACAAGATTTTTTTTATCACTCAATGAAGACGAACTTTAAATTTTAGCTGACAGGTTAGTATGTCTGTGAAAAAGGCCGTCCTTGTTCTTTGGTAAAATAAGAAACTTTTGATCTAGTTTTACTCTCACATGTCCAGTCTACTTTGTTCCTCTTTTATTAAAGAAATATTTCCTAACTTCTGTTAAGTTGGGAAATGTCTCTGAGTGTTTCTCACTCTGAATTGAAAAGAAATGATCCTGCACATGTTTAATTATGATTAGATTATATTTATATAAAAAATGGAGCAGCTGTGGGTAGTAAAAATACTTTTCCGTTTCCAGTTGTTAACATGGGACTTCAGGATTGATGCAGCTGCATAAAGTACAATTTTAGATTTTTTTTTTTTTTACTGACTTTACTGAAGATTCCTGTTTTCATCTTTTGGTAGTAAAGCTTCTTACAACAAATAGTTTCAATTTACCGGTAATTTTTTATACATTGTTGCATCAGTAAATAACTATTTATATCTTGTGATAGGAAAGGCAATGCCTTGTTGGTAAAACGACTCTTTTGAATTTAATTCACATATTTTTTCTGGATCAGCAGCATGTGGGTAGAGCAGCCTACTTTACTATAAAAAAGAATCAGAGTGTTGAATCATCCAGACAAAAAGTAAGACAGGCAGAAATGCTGAACTCAATAAGATAGGTAGGCTCTGATTCACCTACAACATCCAAACACTTAAGTCAAGATGCTGTTTGTAGACTTCAATTTGGCATTTAACGCTGTTCACCCAGACTCGCTGGCACTAGAGCTCCACAACCTACATCTGTCAGCATCACTTTGCTCTTGCATCAGGGACTTTCTCACCAACAGGCAAAGGAAGTGCAAGGTGACTACAAGGGGTCCAGGCAGACAGAACATGCTTCTCTCAGCATACAGGAGAAAGCTGTTAGGTGTGTTGACAGCGTAAAATTTCTGGGCATCCACATCTCCTCTGACCTCTCGTTGTCTAATACGTCACACCTGGTGAAGAAGGCCCAAAAGTGTCTCTTCTTCCTCAGGAAGTTGAAACACTACTGAATCTCCTCCCAACTTCTCGTGAACTTCTACAGAGCCACTATTGAGAATATACTGTCTCTCAGCATTGCTGTGTGGTATGCCAGCTGCACTACACAGGACAAAAAGGACTTGGAAGACCAAAGAGGAGGTTCATGGATGCAGTGAAGGAAGACATGAAGATAGTTGGCGTGACCGAAGAGGATGCAGCAGATAGGGTTAGATGGAAGAAACTGACTTGCTGTGGCGACCCCTGAAGGAAAATGCTGAAAGAAGAAGAAGTGCTGTATCTATGCTGTTGTAATCTGTTGCATATTCTATTTCTGCTTTTTATATTTTTATACTGATAGCTGGAAGTCTATCAAAATGTTTCTATTCTTACATTATGACAGTAAATAATCTTGAATCTTAAACAGCAACTGTGTTTTGTGTTATTAGATTAAAGACATTGTTTTCTATTCTAAAATGTTGAGTTAGCCGTCAAATCATTTAGTCTCACTTGTTTTCAGCAAATGTTTTTGCCAAGTTGCTTTTTGTTGTTTTTCTCTCAGTTCACTGAGGTTCATCATGTGATTATCCACATTGTTGGAATGTTCACTTATCACCGTGACGACCTGGGAAGTTGCTCTGTAAATGTATCATTCTGCGACTCTGTGTACTTTGTTATGTCAGACACATTTTCGGTGGAGCTGAAGTGGGGGGAAAAAACCCCACAAACAGTTATTCTTTAAGCGCCTTTCCTGATCTACTGCCATTTGCTTTAAAACTGTCCAAATTTTTTTATTTTAGAGCTAATCGGACAGGCCATGCTTTAATTTTCTAGAACACAACCTTCTCTGAAGTTTGTTGCTATGGTAATATTTCCTGGTATGAAGTAAACCAGTTTTCTAGGGCAAGAAATTCAAAGCTAACCTAGAAATTACATCCATTGGGAAAAGTTGTGTTTCACAGTGTTTTCCTCACTCTAATGTTTATTTTCTGCAGCTCTGTGTCCTGAAGAGGCAGAGTCTGCTCTGGAGGCCGCACAGTTCTTCACAGAAGACGACCAACCAAGTGAGTAGACTCTGGTCTTAGTCATTAGCTTCTTTGAGGTTATTTTCAAATTTGCAAGAACTAACACCTGAGAAACAATCTAAAACCTTTCACTTATGCTTCCTCCTGTCTGTCTTCGTCATTTTCCTTTTCCCTATGTCATGTATTTCTCTAGAATCTTCTTTCCTGTCTGATTTGGACACTTTACGCCCGCAGGAAGTGACATCAGGTTTGTTTCATTTTGGTCCAATGGGATGTTTCACTGTCTTCAGTCAGTGACGTCACAGCAGGTGTCCCACCTGATTGTAAAGACCTTCTTTCACATGGTTCTTGTTCACAGTAGAGTTTTCGTGGTTTCCATTTTCCAGTATAAAATTGTGTTTGATTACTGTCAATTCAGTTTAACATTCTGATGATGCTTATGAAGATACCGGTTTTTATACGCGTGTTGTAATGGTTGTAAAAGTGATGGAAGAGAAGATTATAATACCAGCTACCACCAGATTATAATTTGGGTGTTATGAAGGTGATCATGGTTATGATTGCCACAGGCAACGGTAACGACAGTGATGAAAGTGGTTATGATGATGGTGGGGGTTGAAATGGTGTGGTTGTGAAGGAAGTGCTTCTGAGAACAGTGAAGGTGATTTCAATGGTGTTGTTTCTTTTTTTTTCTTTTTGAACAGGTGAAGAAGGAAATGAAGCAGCAGGAGATGGTGAAGAAAAAAGAGGTAAAGTCTCCGCTCCATTTAATGTCTGTATTAGTGGCAACATATTTAGTTTCTTTGATCTTTATGTTGGTCTGCCAACATGTGTAGTGTTTGATCCTTCATTTATGTCTGTTTCAGAGGTCAAGGACTACAAGTATTACCTGAGGATGTGGGCCAAAGAGAAGGAGCCGAAGAAAGAGACAATCAAAGACCTGCCGAGGATGAACCAGGTGAGGTGTGGTGAAGGTGAGAATGTGAAGGTGTTTATCTGTATTTACCTGTGTGCTTTCTAATACAGGAGCAGTTCATTGAGTTTTGTAAAACTCTGTACAACCTGTTCAGTGAGGAGCCGTCGGAGCAGCAGCTGTATCACTCCATAGCCACCGTGGCCAGCCTACTTCTGCACATCGGAGAAGTCGGCAAAAAGTTCAGCAACGGTGGCAAGAAGCCAGAGACCCTGCCTCCCACTCCATCAACTTCCCAAACACTACCCATTGTTCCACAGGAGGAGGGGCTGGACGATGCAGCTTTGAGTGAGGCTCAGATGTGCCGTGCATTGGCCGAAGCGCAGTTGGAGTCGCCTCCTCTGCAGACATCTGATGAGGAAACAAAAGACGATGCATCGGTGTCGTCCTATTCAGTTGTGAGCTCCGGCTCGTTGCAGTGCGAGGATATCGCCGACGACACTGTCCTGATTGGCGCAGAGCATAGGCGTGGCAGCGTGCTGGACGTGGACTGGTCCATTACCTTCGAGCAAGTGCTGGCGTCCCTGCTCACCGAGCCACCGCTTGTCGACTACTTTGAGAGGAAAGCAGATATCCAAGCCAAGATGGCTGCCTGTAAAGCCCAGCGAGTGCTAGAGCGGCAGACAAGCGCCTCTGACATGGAACTTGCCCAACATTCCATCTGACTCACCTGAAGCAGGATGGTCACCGATAGGTCGCCGTGAGTCTCCACAGGTCCAACTAGGAAGTAGACGAGTTGACCAAGTTTCTGTTTTCTGATGTTTTAACTATACCTCTCTACAAAAACTGATTTATTCATTTTATTGATTGGAAGAAAACTATCTGTGTTTTTCATACATTCGTTTTGAAGCCTTGTTTTTTCTGTTTTTATGTACTTCACCTGTGTTTACTTCCTATCAACAATAATGCCACAGTGTTACTGTCACTATAACCTTCCTGCTTTTAAATCCATCATATTGATCGGTTATTAATCTGTACTCTAATAAATAAGGTGAAAATATCAGCTGTTTTCTCAGGTTTTTTTTATTTGTTCCACAAGAAGACGAAGACGTTCCTTCGTCTTCCGCTTATGTGGGGCCATGCCACGGGGTCAACAGCCTCAGATGGAAAACCCATTCTTCTCTCACCCTGGCTTCATCCTCCAGCTCACCTAGGAGTATCCCTAGGTGTTCCTCGGCCAGCTGTGAGACACAGTCTCTCCTGCGGGTCCACGGTCTGCATCTGGGTCTCCTCCTGGAGGGACGTGCCTGAAACACCTCACCAGCAAGGGGTTCGGTAGGCATCCTAACAAGATACCCGATACCACCCCATCTGGCCTTCCTCAACCCGGAGGAGCAACACTTCTCTCGAGTAACAGAGGTCCTCATTGTATCTCTGAGGGGGATCCCAGCCACCTTGCGGAGGAAGCTCATTTCCAAGGGTGGCTCCAGGGTGGAAGAAGTGAGGGCGCACGCCCCACTTCTTTTGGTCCACACAAAAAAAAGTGTTGTTACTACTTTAATTATTATAAACTTTGGGCAAAATATGCACCAAAATTAATAAAAATTACTTATTTTCAAAATGTTCTGGAGGGACTGCCTCCAAACCCCGCTATACTGGCGAGCACCTGCACCACAGGTGCTCGTTTTGTCCATGACCTCACACCACCCGCCCCCTTTCTAAAATCCTGGATTCGCCCCTGATTTCAGCCTCAGTTTCCAAACTCAAAGATTTAATGTACATACAAAAAGCATATTATTATATTACATACAAAAAGTTTTATATTTTCAGAGAATTTAAGACATTAATAATATATTTTTTTAGATTTTTGCAGTTTTGGTCGTTTCACTCAGCGTCGATTAATAATGACGTCATCGTTGGTACCACAACAACAACGCCCACCACGAGCTTAAACCTACCCGCGAAATCTGTTGGAGGAATCGTGTACTGCTCCGTTATGGCGCAGGAGTTCCATGTGGTCAAGTGTTCCGTCTGCCTGACCTTCCAGGTCCAGCAGGTAATGAAACAAACTTTAGAAAAGCTTAACCTTTAGAACAACCAGTTGCTTTACTTTCAGTCCGCCATATTGGTAATGGCAAGAAGATTTCAAATGATAGAACATAGTTTGAATATTTATAAACGCACTATTTGACTAGCTATAACTTTAAAAGTGACTTTAAGAGATTTATCTTAGAGATGTCTTAGAGAGATTGGGTGTGATGTGTCCTGAACACCTCTCTAGTGAGATGTTTTGGGCACGTCCCCAGAGGCAGACCCCTGACCCGCTGGAGAGACTGTTTCACAACTGCCCGGGGAGCGCCTCAGCATCCTCCCGGGTGAGCTGGAGGATGCAGCCGGGGTGAGAGAAGTCTGGTTTTCCATCTGAGGTTGTTGCCTCTGCGACCCAGCCCCGGAGAAGCAGATGACAGCGGAACAGATCAGTTTTATTTGTTCAATCTAATTCAACTTTAATCTAGTTCATTTCTGTCTTGGCAGGTTAAGAAAGTGACCAAGTGGACCTGCAAGATGTGTGGACAGAAACAGTCTTTGCTGAAGGTCAGGCATGTTCTTTATTTGTTGTGGAAATAACAATGACATTAAACTGTGTCTGAAAAATGTTTAAAATCCCACGCAATACACTCTGTGACTGGAGGTGATGATTGGGCAATGGACTTTGACAGTCCAAACATGCTCCACTTTGACACCCACTCAGGCTGTTTTTTTGTGGTTTGGTCTGAGGTTTTAGGTGTGTCGTTGTACAAAAATCCAAAGTGACTGTACAATCTCAATTGCAAAACACCCCTGGTTCCTAGGCTGGTTTGGATTGATGTTCATCACCTGACTTAAACCTACACAGTTGTTTAATTAGTGCATTTTTACATCCTAATAATTTTACTTTGAACTAAAGTTCAAAGTAAGTTTGCCTATTTGTTGCAGGAATTTGGTCGAGGATCTGGAGCTGACTGCCGCCGTCATGTTCAGAAACTGAATGCCACAAGAGGAGCAATGATGGAAGAAAAACAGCACAGCATCATGTCACTACAGTAATGAATTTATTCATATCATCTGTGGATATTTCATCCTTCTTTAATAGACCTGATTGTGATGTTCTATTACAATATTTTAGTGACCAGGAGGAGGAAAAGGAAGTAGTAGAGGAGCCACAAGACACAAAGGTGAGAAAGATGTAACGGAACCCTGAAGAGGATCAGAAAAGGTAACTCCTTTTTGATTTGATGCGTCTAGGTAGTGAACACAGAGGGGAGCCGATGGAGCAAGTACTTAAACCCTGCTGAGGAGGAAGAACCTGACGAGGAAAAAGATAACGAATACTTTGTAATGGAAAGAAATCCCCACAGCAACCGTTTTGGAAAGAGGTGAGATGTAGTAGATGATAAGTAAAAAATAAATCTTTCATAACGCAAATTAGCCTGTAACCTTCTATTTTTTCAGGAAAAGACAAAAATCAGAAAATGGTGGACATCATGACCCCTGCTCACCTGTGCAGGTAGATCACCGACTACAATACAACATTGAATGCCTGTAGGGTATCTAGGAGGCAGTCAGGAATTGATCGCGGGCTAGCAAATGATGGATCATAGAATCTGATTTGATCCTGGTTTTGGTCAGTATATCTAGTAAAAGTTGACATAAAGTAGGTGTTTAATCTAGTTATTACAGTAGTCCGTTTCCACACAACATGGGCAGATTTTTCATGAAATTAGTTTCTGGGGGAAAAAAACAGGAGGATTACTAGGAGATGCAGGGATAATTTTCCTCGTCTGATCTGCATTCCTGCATGTTTTTTATGTGATTGAGTCTAAATTAAAACTCTGAGTTATTAATTGACCATATTTTATCATCTGCAGCCAAAATTCAGACTGTCAGCTGCATCTAGCCTCCCCGATTTCCATAGCACCAAAACTACCAATACTCCAAACGCTTCGAAAAGTGGGTGGAGTCGAGCCATCGGTGGAGCCAGTACGCCACACCTTCCCGTCCGCTCCATGTTTGAGAGCGGGGAAGATTTTGATTGGGATGACAATTTCTAAACACTGAAGATTTAAAACTTTTTTTTTCTGAGTTGTTTTTTATGTGTAAATAAAAATTTCAGACAGTTGGTTAATAATATTTTTTATTGATCAGGAACAAGCAACATGATCAATAAAGTTAAAAACAGTAAAAAGAGATTTTAAGAAGTTATTCATGAACATGGAAGTAAAGTATTATTAAAATTAAAAGAGACAGTGATGCCTTGATAATTACTTCTTCAGAGGCTTTTTGGCGTACTGGATGGCATCCAGAGCGGCGCCAATGTCGTACTTTTTAGCCTGAAGGAGTCGAGTTAACCAACCGCCCTCGTCAGTGAAACCCATTGACAACATGAGTGCCAAAGACTCCACCAGGCCGGGGTCTGCCTCTGAGGGAAGAGGGGTACAGTTAGAGGCTGTGGTGTCATCATAGACAAACAGGCAGGTAGATTAATGTCTCACCTGGAGGAAGGTGGGGGTAAAGAGCCGCCTCTTTCAGCCCCACTGGTTTCTGCTGCCCGGTTTTCTGCTCGCCTGATGGCCCTGCCTGTGGAGGTGGTGCAGGCTGCAGAGACTGCAGCTCACCTGTAGATGGGTCAACCTCTTTGGAACTCAGATGAGTCCACTCCTCATCAGAGTCTCTATTCACCTGCAGATTAGATTCAGCATTCAGTCACCAATTCATTCATTGAACTGATTAATGTGTTTTTGACTGACCTTGAGTTCTGGACTAGCTCCACTCTGTCCAGCTCCTTCCTCCATCTCTCCATTACTGTCTCCACCCTGACTGGGAGGAGTTACCTTGGTCCTCTGACCTTCGTGCTCCACATCAATGTCCACATCAATACCTATAAACAAACAACGTTACTTCCTGTTGCAACAACCTCCCCAAACAGCTAGGCAGGTTTTTATCTCTGCTGAGAGCTTTACTCACCCAGTGGGCCCAACATGGCAGCCACCTCCTCCCCGATGTTCTTCAGAAAGTCAACATTGGCCTGTGAGGCTGCATAAAAGGTCAAAAGTCACTGATAATGACCGATTGATTCTTTAATGATTGCCTATTTGTTGATGTACTCACCACAAGGGGAACCACACCCATGTGTAGATCTGGCAGAATCAGCCAGCTCCTGGTTTTGCTCTTGCTTCTGGTCTTGCTGCTGGTTTTGAGCCTGGGATTGGGTCTGGTTCCACATGCAATGTCTCATCCTTTTCATCCACTTTCCACGAGGGAACCACTGCTGAAAAATGCCAAAGTTATACCACAACAATCAAAAATCTGAAACAGTGCTGGGGTTTAGGAATACAGGTACCAAGCTCGCTTTCCCACATTTATACATCACTCATTTTAATAAAGATTTATCAGTGGATATTTAATTATACATTTGTATTTATTGTTTTTAATTGCCTGTTTCAGACAGAAAATGCTTGTCAGCAATTATCCTGCAGTGTTCATGACTTCATTTATACCTGCAGTCTCACCTGCATTGGATGCCAAATGGGCAACAGAACATGCTCAGTGTGCGCCCCGCGTGCCTGGCAGGCAGAGCACAGGTCAAAGTCTGGACACACAGAACACTTGAAGCGAGTTCCCACCACCGGACCATTGCAGCCATCACAGGTGACATTAGGATGCAGCGGGGGATTTTGGCCCAAGTGAGGTGGAGGGCCATGGGGACCTCCAGGGCCATGTGGACCCCCAGGGGGAGGAGGACAAAATGCAAATGGTGGGAAAGCATGAAGAGGAAAATCCCTACGATGCTCCTTTTTCTCTGCAAATTAGGAAAAAAATGTTAACAAATGATGTTATCATGTAATAGATTAAAATAATGTCATGTGAGACAGATGAGTGTACCTTTGATGAAGAGACGGAAAGTGGCGTCCTTCATGCAGCTCAGGCCCATCATCAGCTCATCATCAGAAGAAAAAGCCACCAGGTCTCCATCCTCATCTGAAACATAATCCAATAAGACCACACCTTAGCCAGATCACACCAAGCTATTAAAAGAAGCAAGCTTTAACAAGGGTGCGGTCGAATCTCAAAAACATGTTTGACTACATTTTGTTCCGATCTTGAAAAGGAGAATCTAAAACAACCTAAGCACGCCTCATCAACTTCTTACCTACAGCAGGAAAATAAAAACATCAGGTGAGAACAGCTGAACACATTAGATTTTAAAATTAACAGCTGCAGTTTATTCAAAATGCTGATGCGCGAGTCCTAATGAGAACTAGCAAAAATGATGACAGTAGTCCTGCGCTCCGGACTCTGCACTGGCTTCCTGTGGATCAGAAAATAGACTTTAAAGCTTCTCTGCTTGTGTTTAAGTGTGAAATGTTAGTGCCTTATGAACCATCTGGAACTTTGAGGACCGACCTCCTGGTGTCTAGGGTCAGGAGTAAACATGGAGAGCAAAATTCCTGAGGCTGTGAGACAGACCGACACAGTCACAATGTTTTAGGGACGAGACGGTAGGGACGAGACGGTAGCTCAGTGGTTATAGCGTTCGCACGCGGACCGGAAGTTTGCGGGTTCGCGTCCCACAGAGAGCACGTCTAGGGTCCTTGGAGAAGACACCTAACCCCCGCTTCTCCCACCATTGGCGCCGTCGAAGGGCAGCCTGCTGCGGTGTAAGAAGCACAGCACACAAATTTTCCCGGTGAGGGATGAATAGAGTAATTTATTTATTAAATAAATTACTCTATTCACTGTAATTTATTTATTAAATAAATTACTCTATTCATCCCTCACTGGGGAAATTTGTTTGCTGCACTCCTTACACCTAGACCCTAGACGTGCTCTCCGTGGGACGCGAACCCGTGACCTTCCGGTCCACGGGCGAACGCTCTAACCACGCGGCCACCGTCTCTTTAATCGTGAAGATTAATCCTCTTGTTTTGAGTTGTAAACCACTCTGGCAGGAGGTGGCATAGCATACGCCGGCTGATCTAAGGCAAGAGGCAGGGTACACCCTAAACAGGTCGCCAGTCAGTCACAGAACCATACAACAATCCACACTCTTTCCAAGGGGCAATTTCATAGTGGTCAATTAGCCTAACATGCATGTTTAGAGAAAATCTACACACACACGTGGAGAACATGCAAACTCCACACAGAACGGCTGATGGTTTCAAGCCTCGCCCCCAGCCGGGACTCGACCCCACAACCCTTTTGCTATGAGGCCACTGTGCAAACAACTGCGTCACCGTCTGCCTAGATTGAGAATTCAGTTTTTCAAATCTTTTGAACTTTATTCTTATGTTTTGTATAATTTTTTCTGTCTTGTAAACCACTTTGAATCGCCTTGTGTATGAATTCTGCTACAAATAAACATACCATGCGTACTTATACTGTAATTAAAAAACTAAAACATTTCTAACTCATTTCTTTCACTGTTCTATTGTGACTCCTGCAGCTTACCTTTATAGAAGAGTCTGAAGGCAGAAACCTTCAGGTTTGGAAACACCTCAGTAGTTTTCTTGCTCAGGTACTCGAAGCTGGATGAAACATCCTGATCCACTGCAAACCTTCGAATCTCCTTCACCTGCTCGTCCTTCCCCAAAAGGTATGCTTTCACCATCACAGACATCCTGATGCCCACAGTCAGACAGAAACTGATCTCAAGTTACAAAGAATAACTCTTCCTGGTCTCTGCAAAAAACAAATGTGACGCAGCGACAAATTCTCCTCTTTTTATCTTCACGTCTGCCCCTCACGTCACTGACGCAAAGAAAAGGAAACACTATTGGTCCACTCAGAAATGACATAATGATTCCAATGAGGGAATTTCCACTGGATCACATGTTTAGATCGCGGAGTCATGGTGACGAAGCAAAATGGCGGCTGATTTTAATTTTCTGCTGCAATTTACTCTCAAAAAAATTGATCCCCAACACACATACACATGCTGTCGAAGACAGTCTACTTACAACGGGAAATTTGGTTGTATTAAGTAGGAATGAGTGTGTGTGGATGGTTATCTGTTACTGTGTGTGTTACCCCGCAACAGACTGGCGACCTGTTTAGGGTGTACCCTGCCTCCCGCCTAAAATCAGCTGGGATAGTCTCCTGCGCCTCCATCAGGAAAAACAGGTTCAGAAGATGAAAGAAAAACTTTTTTAATGTATTCATTTTAATGTTTAATTAAGAGATTACTCACAATAAAATAATTTAAACACTTTTTAAAAATCTATCAAATTTCACTTATTTTAAGTGTACATTTTGCACTATGGCAAGCTTAAATAATAATATTCAATATTCATTTTATTTCATTATATTATAAAATTGAAACTTTATTATAAAATTTTAAACTTTTTGTAAAAGTTTAATAGCCAATTGGCGATTGAGTTAACGCGTTTACTTTAGTAGCATTGTCCTAGCTAACAGCTAAACTTTCATAACAACAAAGAGAAAAACAATCCTATTGTTAATTCCTTAAAAAAACTTGGTGGCATTTGATTTTTAAAGTGATTTGATAAGAAATTAGAATGGTCAAGTTTTAAATGATCAAAATGATCACTGGCCTTTCTGTGTGTAGTTTGCATGTTCTTCCTGTGTACGTGTGAGTTTTCTCCGGATACTCCAGTTTCCTCCTACCCTCCAAAAACATGCATAACAGGCTAATTTGCCACTATAAAATTGCCCATAGGGATGAGTGAGTGTGGATGGTTGTGTGTTTATGGCCCTGCGACAGACTGGCGACCTGTTCAGGGTGTACCCTGCCTCTCAGATGAAATCAGTCGGGAATAGACTCCAACAACCCCCTTGAGCTGATTAGGGATAGTTGTTCAGAAGATTAAATTAAATTTATTTAGTAGAACAGTAACATTGTGTCCCTCGATGAGCTGGAAATTGTCTGACCATGTACAGTAATTTTGAGGTACATGGTCAGACAAAATTACTGTCTGACCATGTAATTTTGTCAGACAGTACAAAATTATTGCAACTTTCCCTTGATTATTTTGGGGGAAGGGAAAGTTGCAATAATGTGGATGAAAGCAGCGCTTAAAAGTTTCCTCTGGACTTGATCAAATGAAAAATCTGCACTGTTTGACTTGAAGAAACTTATATCAAACATCTTTACTTCTAATACTTTTTTCGGCTAGGGCTTTATGTTGCCAACCCCAGACATCTAAAACAACATTACGGTTGAATTGATTCATTTTACCACTAAACAAATGCTTCAAAAACAATAAGTAACTTTGAAAGAGGTTAAAAGGTCAGTATTAAATAAAATCATAAGAAAAAGACAAGGAAATAAACAAAAACATGTCACTAGATGAGGATACATTTAATAAGCTGACAAATATTTTATTTCAGATTGAGACTTTTATATAGATTGGAAAGTTGATTTTTTTTTCTAAGTCATTCCATGATAAAGCTGCTTTGTGTTTTCTTCTAGATGTTTCCAGGAGTGACATCATTGACCTTCCCACAGCCAATCCCAGCTGAGTTTAGGTCAGGTGATTGTGAGTCAGAAGGCCAAACCCAACCAGCAGTTGTTTTTATCAGAAACAGTAACTCTTTAGTTTAAGGCGTGGAGAGTTAGATAAAACTTAATATTCACATGCTTGAGATTAAACTTCACAGTTGATGTCCCTGAAAAAATCCCATTCAATCCAGAAAAATTAAGAAGTGTGTTCAATAACTCTTATGCAAAGTTCTTATCACTCTGCTTAGATTTATTGTACAAAGACTCCTCCTTTTGGGTTTTCTATTGAGTGTTCCAAAGCAATTTTCCTTCATCTCACCTTGTCTTCTGCATCCTCTTCTTTCATACAATCTACCTTCATAACCTCGTCTGTGGCCTTCTTCTTCCTAGCAGTTCCAAACTCAGCATTCTTCTTCCAAATGATTCCTTCTCTCCTCTGAACGTGTGCGAACTACTTCTGAAGTACTGTATTTCAGTTCAGAAGTACTGAGGTAGTCAACAATCTCCATTCTTTCAAGAATTTGTTCTCGAAAGAACAAATTCCTGACTCACTCCATGCTACTCTCTCCCAAGAAAATTCAAAGCAGTTTCATGTCTGATACCTGTAGATCTGCTTCCTGTATTTTTCTCAGTGTCAAACTCTAGTCTGCTTATTTGTTTGGCCTTGAAGTTATGCAAGTTATGCCAAATTCCTTTTAGAGCTGTCCTACTGCGGTTATCACTAGTTTTGTAACACTTGTAGTACAAATGTAAGTTTTTAAACTGTACACATTGAAGCTTTTCTTGGTTGACTGCAGTCATTGTAACAGTAGTTACCATGGTGCCATTTTACATGTTTCCAATGAGTAGCGGCTGGTTAATATGGGGACCAAGGGCGCCGCCCTCACTCTAGAAATATCAATCATAGATGATTTCTAGCTGGCTCTTTAAAAGTACTGTCGCCATGCTGGTTGGGACTTTCGTGCTGAGCTGCAGCATTCTTTTAAGTTTTTTGTTCTTTTTTTATTGGTTAAGCATTTTCTTTGTAAAAGTTTTGTTTAAACTTTACTCTCTCATTTTATGGTCGTTGTTCCACTTCTGGGGTTTAAATTTTTAACATTGTTTACGTGTCAGCGTCACCCTAAACTCAAATGGCACATAACCACCATCTTCTTTCTCCCACCGTTCACAACCTTTCTCTGCAGTTTTAATCCTGTTGGTCTTTTTCAGTATATGAAATAAGTAAATGTCAAACAAATTTTGTTTAAACTTTATTAACAGAAATTTAAGCTGAATATCAACTCGGCAGAGAAAAACAAAACCTAATCCATCTATGTCCAAGAATGGATGGAAGCAATTGGTAACCCAAGGGTGATTTTATGATGGCATCAGATGTAGAGCGGGTGGTACTGATTTTTAGTCAGTTTTGTTCTGCAGGTAGGACATCTCTGCAACGTTGCCAGAGCATCTCTCAGGCACAGGCTGCAGAACACATGGCCACATTTTGTGGACACAGTCAATCGCCCACTGTCGACAATCTGCGGCAGAAACCACAACCAGTTAGAGGGTGGGGACTGGACTTTCAGTCCTGAAGCTGGTTAAGAACTCCAGCTAATCCCAGATTCAGGTTCAACAAGTTTTTATGCCTCTGCCAAAAAATGCGGATGATAAAGTACGTCTGTTAATGTGTCTAATATTCTATAACACTTTTGTGAATCTGCCAAAGGGATTTTAGTAAATCTGTTTTCAAATACAGCTATGGATGAACTGATTAGATTTTTAGGGCCATGCAAACAAATGTCAAGAATACAAAGTTTGAGGTCACAAATGTTTGTGGATGCAATACCTCCCAAACGTCAAAGAATTTTAGAGACATTGCCGACACTGATGACAATCAACTATAGATAAACTAATTAGAATTTCAGGGTCAAGGAACTAGAGGTAAAAGGGTCACAAATTTACAAGACAGTCAAAATTCGAAAATCAAAATTATTCTTGTTAATTTTCTCTCCAGGTTTTTTGACAGTGTGTGTGATGTAATATAACCAAAAGGCAGCTCACCTCCGAATAAAGGTCTAGACAAATTGGACAGCTGATTAGCCCTCGAGTGGACCTAGAACCCACAAGGTACAACATGAACCATCACAAGTTCCTGGGTTTAAACCCAATTTCACATCATCAGACAAGCATTGGTAATGAGTGATTTGAAAGGATCTTCTCAGTAAATTACCCATACTGGTTATGGTGGGGTCAGCCAGTTTCCTTACCTGGGCACTCCTGTGATGGGTGTAGGAGTATAGGAAACAAAGGACATGTCCTCTTCGTCACTACTGACCACATAGCTTTCTGGTGCAGGGGATGGTGCTGCATTCTGCGGTACTGATTGGAGGAAAACCACAAACATGTTAGTCTGGTCCTTCAACCAGGCAAGTTAAACCATTTTAACTCAATATTTTACCTTCTTCGACCACCTAGAGCACACCAGCAAAAGAAGGAGAGAAAAAAACAATCATTGGTTGCACAATTGTCATGATAACAGATTGATGGTCTGTATAGTTACCATCACAGAATCATTGTTGGTCAAGTCTACCACAGGAGCTTCAGAGGCGTCACAAGTGAGGTCAACGATCTCCACTCCTGAAAACACCAAGTAACATCAGTTTGGAGATAACAAGTTTAGCTTGCTGAATCAGATCATTGAATAACAATGGGACAAACTGAACAAGGTGTCACAAGGCAACATCGCAAATTTGCAGTTCGGGTACAAACGCAGCTCAATCCCTACTAAAACCACCATTGTTTGATATAATGGGAATCAGGACTGAAGACAATTAAGGAGTTTCACTGACTGATGGTTGCTAGGTGTGCGATAATGATCGTAATAGTACTATATCTATACCCTTTGTATGATGAATAATCCATAAAATACGATCATTTAAACGTTTCTCATCTGTGTAATTGTGTTAGTTTTATTTATCTGCCACAACTTGGTCCGAGCTCTTTTTTTTTTGAACGAACCCTGAATGCATAGCGCCGAAAACGTTATGTCACACTTAAACAGATGAATGATTGGCTGGAGCCCTCATAGAGCAAGCGCTTGTCGAATTGGCGGCTGCTGCACGGGGCGGTGGCTCTTTACTTCATTGGGTCAACAACTCTGTGGCGATGGGGTGTCCGTTTTGTTGCGTGAGGGAGACAGTGTTTCACTGCTTCTGGAGGTGTGCCCCTCTGACATGGCTGTTTCACTTGTTGAGGAAGGTGTTTGAGTCCCTGGGGGTGCAATTCAGCACAAAGGTCTTTGTGGGTGAGGTAAGATGGATGTAGTTGGGGTGCCAAAAGGAGGGGTCTCCTGCAGAACTTCTTGCTGGGACAGGCTAATAGGGCGTTGTGGGTGAGCAAGAGAAGGATGATGCAGAGTGGGAAGATGGTGTGTGTATAATGCTACTGTTTAGGAAGATGGTGGAGGCTTCCCCTCAGACTAGAATTTGGACTATACAGTTTGAACGGGGACTTGTAGGGGGTTTGAGGAGCGCTGGGCGTTCGAGGGGCATCTTAGCCTCTGTGGGGAATAAGTGGTTGTCGCTAGGGTCCAGGACCAGAGTCTGGCATTATAAATACTTTTTTTTAGTTACTTTAAACAGTAACGGCTTTTAGGCCAGGCAAACGGAATTGAACTGAACATGTAAGGTGGTCGTGCTGCTACTTTGCTTTACTGGTTGTTTTTTTAAAAGTGCTTTTGCTGTTTATCCGTTAAGCACAGTTTAAAAAGGATGTTAAAATCGTTGCTAGGAACATTTTCCTTTTTATTGTATTTGGTTGAATTTTGGTTGCTTTTACTGTTCAACGGTAAGCACGTTTTCAAAAAGACATTAAGACTGTTGCTGGGAACCGTTTTCTTTGTATTATTATTGTATTTGTTTGAATTTGGTTGCTTTTATTGTTCAACGGTAAGCACGTTTTCAAAAAGATATTAAGACCGTTGCTGGGAACCGTTTTCTTTTTATTATTATTTTATTTGGTTGAATTGATTTCACTCCTGTTTTAAAACAGGAATATCTCTGCATTCTTTTAATGTAAATAAATTTCTTTTTTCTTGTGGAACCTTGTCTCAGACCTCAGTGATTGAATCTATGTAACCTTTTATCCTGAAATCTTTGGGTCTAAGTTTCAAGGTGGCGTTGTTTTCCTGTAACCCAGGCATGGGCAAACTATGGCCTGGGGGCTACATGCGGTCTGTTAAACGGTTTAAATGTGGCCCGCCGAACATGAAAAATTTCAAATAAATGAATCTTGGCAATGATTATTTGCCCTGCAATTCTGATGTTTTCTCACTAGATGGCGTACTTTAGATATTTGGCTTTGTTGAGAAAAAAAACACTGCTCTCGTTAAGATGCGCACGTCGTCAAAATAAACAGTGTGCACCGATATGGAAACGCATCGGGCCAATACACACATAAATATGCACGTTGGATTTCAAAACCTCACAAATTAAAAGACATGTTTTCGCCATGTCCCAAGATGTGTATTTTTTTCTCCAATAAGGTGAGGTTACCAGAGTATGGTAACCTCATGCTCCTGTTCTAGCCCCTTTGTCAAATGTTAGAACTTAATGTGGTTCATGAATTAAAAAGTTTATCCACTCCTGCCCTAGCCCTCTTCCAACACTGACATTTTAATCTCCCTCCAGTAGGTAGCGCTGGTTCTTTCGTCTAGCTGTACTGTGGGTTTCAGAAACTCTTGTCATTCCCACTGTCTTGTGTGTATGTAAAATTTCTTTAACAGAAGAAGTGACTAAACCTCACCAATAGACGTGGTCTTAAATGAGTGTACAATAATTTTGTGTGAAATACAATAATTTCCCAAGTGTGGGATCAATAAAGTAATTCTAATCTAATTGTTTTGTCTTAATCCTACATCTTCTTCCTACCTGGCAACACTGGCTGGATCTGGAGCAGACCGTTTTCAGGGCACTCATTGTTTTCGGGTAACACAGCAGGTTCAGGCATGGAAGCCCGGCTTCTTGATGTGGCTTTCTTCATCTTGGTGGTGGGAGCAACGGGACCTCGTTCGTGACTTTTCTTTTTCTGAAGCTAAACAGAATGTGTTCACAGAGGGTTAGATTTCACACACCTGAATGAATCATTAATCAACATTTTTTAATTTTCTAACAAGAAGAATAAAAATAACATGAACCTAAAACATACCCCACCATATATCATGATCATTCAAACCAATCGATTTTTAGAAAGTCCCATTATGCAAATCTGTTCTACCAAATGAACCAAGTGATACAAGATTGAAAATACTCACCGTTCCGCTCATGTTTACGTGGATTTAACCGTAGAAAGTGGGTTAAATTGATCTGATCGTTGATCATCAGCTGGATGAGTTGCTCAAATGTTCTAACTGACGGGATCGAATAGAAACTACATAAAAACAATGTTAGCTTAACCGGCTAGAGCAGCTGTTTTGGTATGGCCGCTGACCGGCTCAGTCTAACACTAACACGTACCTTTGCCTTTACAACGGGTTTTCTGTAAGAATCCCTGAAAGATTAAAATAAATCACGAGCAGAGGCACCAATTCTTATTTTCTTTCTTTTTGTTTGTTGTTCTAACAGCCGGTTTAAATTTTTATTTTTTAAACTTCCCTTTGCTTTTTTTCTTAATCTAATAACTTCCAACTAAACTTTAGAGTATTTGACTTCCTGCTTAGATTTTCTCGCTTAAAATACATTAGATTGCGATTAAAATGCTGTACGAATCAAAATGAAATGTAAGCAAAGGTTTGAAAAGAAGGTTTGGTTTGTGTATTATTCAAGTCTTAGATATCTGAGCATGCGCAGTAAAAAAACGATTTAAGTCAACCTGATTGGTCGGTTCAAATAAGGACGTTCCACAACATTCTATAAAGCAATTTAAACATTATTTACAATTTAATAAAATATGGTTTAATCGTTATTTTTTATTGTATTCTATATCTCCGTAGTTACTTTTTCAACATGTTTAAAATGTTTCTTTGATGATAAAATCAGTTAATCTCAAGCGACTTCATAAAAAAGACAAGCTTACAAAATTTACAAGGACATCACACCTTGAGGCAAAAAATAATTACTTTTTAACCCTCGAAATATTTTTGACTGTATGGTATATATTAACATTACACATGCCAAAATTAATAATCAATGTTTTGTTGGATCAAACATTAAATGTTGATCACTTCATAGCCTACAAAAATAAATTGTATATATTTCAGATAGCTGATTTATACACCTCCCACCCTCCAAAAACATGTTAGGTTCATTGGCCACCATAAAATTGCCTCTAGGAATGTGTGTGACCCCGTGATAGACTGGTGACCTGTTTGGGGTGTACACTGCCTCTCACCTTGAATCAGTCGGGACAGGCTTCGGCAACCCTATTAAGGATGGATGGTTCAGAAGATGAATGATTTACACACAAAGAGGAGGTTTATGGATGCAGTGAGGGAGGACATGAATATAGTTGGTGTCACTGAAAAAGATGCAGGAGATAGGGTTAGATGGAAGAAACTGACATGCTGTGGTGACCCCTAAAGGGAAATGCCAAGAGCAGCTGATCTATACACAACACATATAGAAATATACATACCCATATATTTTTAGCCAGTCTTGAGCCACCATCCTAACCTCTAAATAAATAATACAGTAGTTGTCATGTCTTTAATTTGATCTGAGCCCTTTTGAATTTTAATAAAGAACTGCTGTGTTCATCGTATAATAGTTTACAGACAGACATTCTGATTAAAATGTAAAAAATCTTTTAGTTTTTTTTGTAATAATTTAACTTTGCTAGAATGTTGTTACAGCTTATCAAATGTCAGATTGCTGAAATGTTAAGTTTTCTGATAGAAAACCGACAAGTCATCATGGCCACAGACCAATAGAACACATACATTTGCAATCAAGTTTTCTTTGGGTTTGATTCTGATTAATCGAGACAAAAGTTTAATCAAATAAAAACTTTATTCCATAAGTACCAATTTTACATCACACAACATCAGGTATGAATACAAAATTTTTAAAAATAATTATACAGCTGTCCGAACCGGAGTCAGATCCTATCAGCTGGAAAACAAACTAATTAAGTAAATTTATCTTGATTGATCTATACTGATCAAATAAAGATAAAACAATGAATGAAGGTCAGAAACACCTGAGCCAGCTGTGTTTTGCACATCTGTAAAAGTAGAAGACAAGCTGGTTGCTTCTAAGTTTTGGAGCAGAAAACATGGCATACAGGTTGATTTTACAAAAACAAAAGAACTTTCTTGAAAATGAGTGAAAAGCGAATAGACAGAAGGAAATAACAGAACAAGAACTTATTTTGGTAAGCGGATCCTGGACCATGTGGAAAAGGAGGTCTCTCCTGCTAGCAAGGAAATCCGGTTCAGCCTCACAGGTTCTGGTTTAAGGCTGACCCTTCATGAATGCCAGCAGTTGAAAATCCTCCTGAGCCTGAGCCCTTGAATTGCAGCACAGCTGAGGAAACAGGGAGTTGAGTGCTCAAAAGACATGAAATCCTCACCAAGGTGAGTGAAGAAAAAATAGAATGTGCGAGTACCTTTAAAAGCAGCTTTAGGAAAATGTCATAGTTTCTGCCTGGTAGAACCTTAGGTGGCTGTCCAGAATCTGGAACATTTTCTGCATGTCTGGGACATAACCAGATTTGAGCCTGGACCAGATGAGAACGTCTGTAGGGGGAAAACAAAGAGTGTAACACCTCTGCAGAGACCCCACCCTGACAAAAGGCTCCTTTGAGATAAACTGCACTGTGCCTGGATTGTAGGCAAAAACAGGGCACTGCAAATCCCAGCTCACCATTTAGGATGATCTCAAAGGCTCCCGTGGACATAAAGTGTGTCTCCATCATGTTACAGATGAAGAACGTCATCAGACATGAAAAGATCTGACACAAAACAAACAATGAGGATCAGCTTCTTAACAGACAAAAACCCTATCTATTGCTATGATAACAGGGGCGTGTACCTTATTGTTCTGAGTCCAGATCCAAGCAGTGGGGGTGCCAAGTCCCATCATGGAAAAGGGCTCATGACCAGTGGCGATGAGGACAATAGAAAGGAGCTTCACATAGTAGACGACGTTACCTAGGAACCTGAGGAGGGGAGCAGGAGTCCATCATACAAATTTTGTTTTTGAAGGTGTAAAACTTCACATGAAAAGACAATAATTTAGCCTCATGTAAAAAAAAAAATCCATTATTAACTGTTGGAAGTGGTCTGAACCAAATAAAACTGGGTCACATCTCACTTGTTCAGAAACGTTGGGGGCTGGTTTTCGCCTTCGATCCGCATGTTCGGGTACACCTGGTTGATAGCTCGCGCATACTCCTGATAGATCTTACGGTAGCCTCAGGAAATGCTGGACAAATATGGATCAGAAGTGAATCATTTTCATTCTTGGCAAAACAAATACAATAAAAAAACTTATTTTAAATATTCATTCATCTTCTGAACTGCTTATTCACTGAAGAGGTTGCGGGGGTGCCGAAGCCCATCCTGGCTGATTCAAGGTGAAAAGCAGGGTACACCCTGAACAGGTCGCCGGTCTGTCGCAGGGCGACACAGATACAACCATCCACACACGAGCTCATTCTTAGGGGCAATTTTGTAGCAGCCATGGTGTAGACAGTTCTTATCATTGCTGGTATGTACAGTTCTTATCATTGCTGGTATACAAAGTTCTTATCATTGCTGGTATACACAGTTCTTATCATTGTTGGTATTGTACAGTTCTTATCATTGCTGGTATACAAAGTTCTTATCATTGCTGGTATACACAGTTCTTATTATTGCTGGTATTGTACAGTTCTTATCATTGCTGGTATTGTACAGTTCTTATCATTGCTGGTATTGTACAGTTCTTATCATTGCTGGTATTGTACAGTTCTTACCATTGCTGGTATTGTACAGTTCTTATCATTGCTGGTATTGTACAGTTCTTACCATTGCTGGTATACACAATTCTTATCATTGCTGGTATTGGACAGTTCTTACCATTGCTGGTATTGGACAGTTCTTACCATTGCTGGTATTGGACAGTTCTTACCATTGCTGGTACGGTATACACAGTTCTTATCATTGCTGGTATACACAGTTCTTATCATTGCTGGTATTGTACAGTTCTTGTCATTGCTGGTATTGTACAGTTCTTATCATTGCTGGTATTGTACAGTTCTTACCATTGCTGGTATTGTACAGTTCTTACCATTGCTGGTATTGTACAGTTCTTACCATTGCTGGTATTGTACAGTTCTTACCATTGCTGGTATTGTACAGTTCTTACCATTGCTGGTATACACAATTCTTATCATTGCTGGTAATGGACAGTTCTTACCATTGCTGGTATTGGACAGTTTTTACCATTGCTGCTACGGTATACACAGTTCTTATCATTGCTGGTATTTTACAGTTCTTACCATTGCTGGTATTGTACGGTTCTTACCATTGCTGGTAATGTACAGTTCTTACAATTGCTGGTATTGTATAGTTCTTACCATTGCTGGTATTGTACAGTGCACCTTATTATGTGTTCAAAAGGACAACAGTTTGAAAACATAGTTTGTAACGGTTATTGTAAGCGTTTGAATAACAAGTCCAAATTTTACAGGCATAAAAATATGAGCAACAGTAGATAATACGATGATGCTAACTGTTATAATTCTTGCTAACTTACCAATAACGAAACTTGAGCACAGGCCTGGTATACAAAGAGGCCTTAGGTGTTTGCTCTGCATCTGGATTTAAAAACGGACTCTGGGAGAAATCGCTCCCAGCACTTTGCGGTTGATGGTGGTCGAGGTTCGCCCTACTGATGTATACATCCCGTAGAGTAAGCACTACGAAGAACGTGAGGGCGGCCAAAAGCCCACCCTGACTGTACTCCGCCATGGCTGCTTCTGTTCTTCTGACAGATGTCAAACTAAACTCTCCCTAAAACTCTTTTCCTGTACACACCTTCACAGTAAAACAGAAGCGACGACTAACCGGTTCAGTTGGGGTTCGATTCAGATGAAACGAAATAGTTGTTATGATTAAAATAACTGAAACGCCTTATTTAATCATCACTCTTGAATATATTTGTAAATATATGAATATGTATTTATAAACATATATGCACGTATATAAATGTAAAATATAAAATGTAATTATAAACATAAATTCCACCATTGTAAATAAGCATTATATACAAATAAAAATAATTATTTTATTTATAAATATAAAAATGTTTGTTTATAATTGTGAAAGGTACATTTCCGGTATAAATGAAGATAACAAAATAAAGTTAAACTCCTATATTTTGGTAAAGAAAAGTACCACATATATTATTATTATTATTTTCAATTATTTTGTTTTTCTTTCCAATTGATAAATATATATTTTTCTGATTGTGACGTCATACATTCCGACACAAGGTAGTAAACAATGTAACGTCACATTCACGGGACGGTCTTTACATGTGAATTGAAGGAGGAAGCTGAAACTCACGAGAGAAAAAATACTGTGATTATTATCGTGGTTGCTCTATGTGCGACATTGCACATGCTCAACCCTGGTCAGCTTTGTTTGACTTGACGTCACGCATATTGTTAGGTTAGGTTGACAAATTGACGGCATGCTGAGGGTGGGGGCTTTACTGAAGACCACTGTCCGTGTGACGAGGTCGATCCCAGCTGGACTTACCACAGTCCGTCCGATAGTAAGCAGCGCAAGTGGAGACGGTGCTGCAGGTGGAGTAGCAGGTGATGCTGCAGGTGGGTGGTACAGCAGTCTCTCAGACTCTGCTCCAGTTCACCTGTGTGAAAACTTCCTGGTGAACGTGCAGCAGGTGACCGGGTTGCCATGGTGGCTGAGCATTATGGCAACTACATTGACCGTCCGGACGGTGATCACGCTGCCATTGGCTGCTTACCAGATGGTCATCATCTCAAAGGTGAGCCTGATGGAGTCTGATCGAAGCAAAAGCCAGAGCATGGGTATGCTACATCTGCATCACTTTCTGATATGCATTGGTAACCATGGTAACTCTAAGATGATGTGCAGGTGGAGGCGCTGCAGGTGGAGATTGCTGAACTGGCAAAGAGGCTACGCTATGAAGTTTCTGTACGAGCCAAAGAGAGAGGCTGGACGGAGAACCAGAGTCGGTAAACACTTAGATCTTTAATAGGATTGCAATGCTGATCCAGAATCAGAACCGGTTGTACTGTTCAGAGACTGTCCGAAGCAAACACCCAGAGTGGTCCAATGAAAATAAGGCTAATGACCATTTAGAAATACTTATCAGGATCATTTCCAGAAAATCAGCATCATTCTTTCTGATCTTAATTTATTCTATTCAATTTTATTTATACACAATTGTCTCAACGGGCTTCACATAGTGGATTGAACAAAAGTATAAAATGAAGTAACGAACAAATAACGAACACAAATGCACTAAAATCAGTTACCAGATAAACAATAGCTAATTCTGAAACAAACTAAATAAACTCAACCCTTTGCTGTCCTCAGACCCTCCTTCTCAGTGAGGAAAAACCTAAAAATGGGGGCAAAAAACCTCACATACATCCACATGATGGAGGGATCGTCCAGAATGAACAGGCTATGTATCTAGGACGGTTTATTAAATATGAGCTAATTCAACTCTACAGCTATGTATCTGAAGAAATCACTTAATAAGCTTCATCCTGATGGAAATGAAACATTGATTTAATACTACTGATGCCTGTTTCTTCAGAGATTGTTGTCTCAGTTCATTGATCTTTAAGACTTGTTTCTGCATTTACCCAGATCTGCAGTATTCAGGTTTTCATTTTAGCAAAGTTCCAACATTTAAAGCGTTTTGAAGTTTTAGATTAGCCATACTTCAGAAGTTTACTGTGATGTGTTCAGGTTCCAGTTCAAGAAAAACTTACGCCGTCTCATCTCTGAGCTCTACATCAGGGACAACTGTCACCCCTTCAAAGCCAGTCTGCTGGTCTGGGTTCAGCTGCCTCTCTGGATCAGTTTCTCTCTGGCTCTCCGAAATCTCAGCATGATTCAGTCAGGTGGGATACAGAGCTCTAGATTTGATTTTGTATCAGTGCAGGTCCAGGTTTCTGACATGTGTTTTGTGCAGACCTGCAGGATCAGCTGTCAATTGGGGGCACTTTATGGTTCTCTGATCTCACCCTACCAGACTCGACCTGGATCCTTCCTGTTTGTCTGGGACTCACAAACCTGGTCATTGTTGAGGTCTGTTTGATGGTGTGAGTTTTGTTACCTGACTTGTGATGTCGTCATGCCAACATTCACGTCTTCTTTTTCAGGTGTTTTCTCTACAGAGAACTGCAACCTCGGGTCTCCATCGGCTGTTTCTAAATGGGATCAGAGGCTTCTCCGTTCTGATGATCCCCATCGCTGCCACAGTTCCCTCGGTGAGTTCCAGATCTCTGACATGATTGGTGTGTTTGGTGGATGGCGTCCAGAATCTGGTTCAGACCTGGCTTTGAGATCACTAAACAAACTCAAGAACTGGGTTTTAAATTGAGGTATGAACATGGTAGTAATCCAGAATAAGGTCCTGCATTAGAAATGAGACCACGTCCTCAAGCAGTACAAGATCAGAAATTGGGGCATAGATGTGGACTTGAACCAAGATCAAGGTCCAGATCTTCACGTAAGGCCAAGTTAGAGATTAGTGCTGGAACCGGGTTCTAAATTGGGACCAGTCATAAAATTGGGTTTGGAACCAAGACAAGTCATGATGACATCAGTAATTGAATCGGGTTCCAGAACCTGGTTTGGCTGTATGATTAAGATGAGGTCTTGAACCAGGATCCGGGTCAGACCATCTCTTAAATTTGGATCTGGGCTGAGATCAGAGATGGGACCTGGTATAGAAGTGGTTAGTTTCTTTGTTGCCTCTGTATGTTAAATTGGTTTTGTTTTCTTTCCAGTCCATGGCTCTATACTGGTTTGCCTCTAGTCTGGTGGGATTTAGTCACAACCTTCTGCTTCGCTCTCCAAAGATCCACAAACTCCTCCAGCTCAGGACTCAGAGATCCCAGACTCCGTACCGAGACCTGGTGTCCGCTTTCCTCTCCAAATACTCCAAACAGCCGTGAAGGTTTTTCTCAGAAACTGGATTAAACACTAGATTGGAACTAAATGATATCTTGAATTGACCACTGAAGGAAAATATTGGTAAGTATGTGGACTAGATCCTGGACCGGCTCCTGGATCCAAACGTCAACAAAATCCAAGGTCAGAAAATGAACCAGAACTTGGACTGAAACTTGGATCAAGATGTGCATGAGAACCAAAACTCTTTAAGACTTTAACTGTCACAAATGTCTCATGTGTGGGATCAATAAAGTAATTCTGATAACTCTTAGCTGCCATCTGTGTGTGTGTGAAAAAATAAAGTTTATACCCACCTGAACTGAAAAAAGTCTCTGCAGAATTTTTTAAATTGTATTCCCACAGTCTCACATCCTGAAGTCCACACACCAGGAGACCTTAAAACTTAACTTTATTTAAATTTTCAGATATTAAACTTTTGAAACGTTTAACTCACTTTTTAAAGTTTCCAGTAACTATAGTAACTAACTATTGAGACCAGAGCTAAGCCTGAGACTTGGACCAGGTTTGAGGCGGAGTCTGCAGCGCTGAGACTCAGACTCCCATTCCCTCCTACTGAGCGTCAGACTGACTGGGTGCAGACCACCATGAGGTCCTCAGGAGTCCTGTGTCTGGTTGCGCTTCTCTCGGTGGTCTTAGCCAAACCAGGGTGTGGACCATGTGATCCGGAGCAGTGCGCTCCCCTCCCGCAGGAGGGCTGCCCCGCAGGCTCCCTGAAGGATGTTTGCGGATGCTGCCTGGTGTGCGCCGCTGGGGAGGGCGAGCTGTGCGGCGGGGGTCGCGCATCTGCGCGCCGCTGCGGCTCCGGACTCGAGTGCGTCAAAATAGGCGAGAACAAGAAGAGCAAAACGGGAGTGTGTGAGTGTAAAAATAATTATGAAGTCTGTGGAACTGATGGCGTAACATACGGTAGCGGGTGCGCACTGAAGAGCGCCAGTGCGGCGGCACGGAGGGATGGAAAAGAACCGGTCCAGGTCCAGAACAAGGGGCGCTGTGCCACAGGTGAGAGGTCAAATCAGGTAGATTTGATGGAGAGACTGATCAGTGTGACATTAGGATATTATTCTTCTTCAGAAATAGGATTGACTGGAATGAAAAAAATCCTACACAAGGTAGATGTCAGGTTTCTAACTCCATATAAAAATATTACTTAGAAATGACTTAGATACAGTTACATTTTAGCTTAAGTTATTAATAAATACTCCATCATATTATTGTTTATCTAAGAAAATATTTCACACCATCTGGTTTTTTTTTTTTGGTCAGATTGCAAAAAAGATGAAAATAGTCCACCCTGTGATTCTGTTTTTGGAGATTTATAACAAACAGATGTTTAGAGAAGTTATTAATTTGAACAGGATTGCATGGTGATGTAACTGTTACAAACTTCTCAACAAGAATGTTGCTGGTTTCAGTCCCAGCTGAGACACTGTTTGGAATAGTGGTTATTCTTTATGGGGTTTGCATGCTTTCTCTGAATATGTATGTTTTCTCCAGTCCGGATGCATATGCAACATATTTGTGACCAGTGGTGTATCCTCCCCGATTTAGGGGAGTGTAGTACTAACATGAGGAAAATCAGAATTTCCAACAAGACCTGGACCAAACTGGTCCAGAGTTTGTGACTCAATTTAGGTCATTCTTTGAAACGGGCTTCATTCTGATCTAGAGATGGCTTCTGCTGGTGTTTTGACTGCAACCCCATGGGTTAAGTTGTTTCTGGTAATCTTCTTTATCAAAACATCACATTCCTCTAGCTTGGAAAGGCGCCACTGAGCACGCTCACAGCACATTCTTGTGAGGTCAGTGAGGACGCTCTGTCCCGGGTTGGATATGTCTGGTTCCATCCTCGTTTTTGATTAAACATGTCCAATCTCCAATCTGCAGCTCCTACCATCGTCACTCCTCCAGGTGAGGTCTATAACGTGAGCGGCTCCCAGGTCTACCTGAGCTGTGAGGCAGTGGGCGTACCTACACCCATCCTCACCTGGAAGAAGGTGTGTTTGTCAGTTTTGAATACGACTATGATGCTCTGACCTTGAGTTGTACCAGCTGAATGAAGACTTCCTGTTTCTACATCCTGTTTTTTCTACACCTTTCCTTTTTCCTGCTGAAACAATAAAAGTCCCCCACCTAGAAGCATAAACAGGAAATTAATTGTTTTTTCTTCACTAACCAGTAAAAACTTAGTTTTTAGTTTCCATAGCTCCCCAACCTGAATAATTGTGTGTTCAAAGAAAGCAGTCTTACAGTGACAGAAGATGTTGTAGATAAACACCAGGATTCACAGAGAATAGGATCTTTAGAAAACAATTTTCAGACACTTGGAGGATATTCAATTTAATTTTAATGTATTTGGTCAAAGCCAGAAGAAAATAGATCTGCTGGTAGTCCTCCCACTCTCAGCTCTTCATTTGAGAAACAAAAACACACAAATATCCTTTTAAGGGAAAGAACGTTTTAAAGTAAACTTTGATCAAGTATTTTCCGCCCGGATTTGACCAATTAATCTTTTTCTGTTCAGCATGTACGTGCCTTTGTATGGATTTTTGTTGTGTGCGGGAAAATATTTACAAGCTTATGCGACATACTGTGTATTCACATACATGTGCGTTTATGCACATATGTATGTTTCTATAAGCATGTATATACAAAAGTATTTGTGTATGTGTGTGTTTTGTGAATGTCAATTATTAACATGAATAATTAAAGTATTGACTTTTTTATGTGTGAATGTATGACCAAATCATTGTTACAATAGGAATTGAACATCATTTTATAAAAATATTTATGACGTAACTCGATCTTAGTTATTCTCCTAGTGTCTGTGACAACCACTATAAACCACACATGCAAAAAAATAAACCCTCTGATGTCCATAAACCAGGTAGATAATAATAAAATTATTCAAAATAACAGATGATAAGAACTTTCCTTAAATTGTTTCCTCTTCTGAACTTAGGGTCTTTGTTAACAATAATTACAATACACTTACTGTAAGCAGGCACCAGTCATATGCTGTGTTTTAACTCATCGTTCCACACTATCAGTCTTTAAAACTTTAGGGTTGTTTGGGATTCTTCTGTGAACTGTAATCTTTAATCTCTGAAGAGTTCTTATCATCTGTGCGTTCTTTCCCAGAAACCAGAGACTCTTCCCTTGTTTATGTGGTCTTTAAGGTCTAACTTGTTTCAGCTGCAGGATGTTTTCATTATTTTCTACCATTATAAAGTCAGCCTGTGACACACACCATATAGATTTTTAACAGCATAATGAT
This sequence comes from Neostethus bicornis, assembly GCA_902685375.1. Classification (NCBI taxonomy): domain Eukaryota; kingdom Metazoa; phylum Chordata; class Actinopteri; order Atheriniformes; family Phallostethidae; genus Neostethus; species Neostethus bicornis. Next base: position 1,373,205 of record CACRXE010000076.1, on the reverse strand, counting down.
CTCACCACCAAATATTATTTTTGGCATGTCCGTTGGAGACATACATGCTGTGCAAGACGTGTTCCGCTGTTAAATTTTCATCTCATCAGACCGAACTGTTTCTTCCCCTGGGATGCTGACTGAATTATTCACAAGTTCAGAACTATTGCATGCTTATGTTGTGCAACAAAAGGTTGTAAAGGGCTTGAGAAAAGATATTGTGTTTATTCTTCATAAATGTTGTTTATATGAGAGCTAAGGGGTCTCATATAAACCATCATTTAGGATCAAACTAGATTATTGTTGGGCCAGAATGGACTTTTCTTATTCTTAGAAATCAGTTAGTGCTTTAGTTTTTTATGCATTTTTATACTTTTTGCTTCTATTTGTTCTTTTTCTCATTTTCCACTTATTGTGTAAGTAAAGTTGGATTTTTTTTCCCATGTGTGATTGGAATAATTTGTACAAATGATTGTTGACAACTTTATTTGAACAGCAATTTTATAAATATGCAAACATATACGCACACCATATGCTACGATAAATTCAACACATGAAAAAAAAATGGATTCTGTAAACACATAGATGCACTGCAGAGGTGATAATGTGTGATAGAATATCAGTTTTGCATCTTCTTCTTCTTCTTTTGGCATTGCCCTTCAGGGGTCGCCACAACAAGTCAGTTTCTTCCATCTAACCCTATCTGCTGCATCTTCTTCGGTCACGCCAACTATCTTCACGTCTTCCTTCTCTGTATCCATGAACCCCCTCTTTGGTCTTCCTCGAGGCTTCTTTCCTGGTGGTTCCAAACCCAGCATCCTTCTTCCGATGTACTCTATCTCCTCTGCACATGTCCAAACCATCTTAGTCTGGCCTCACTGACTTTATCTCTAAAACCTCTAACATGTGCTGTTCTTCTGATTTTTTTATTTTTTTATTTTACTAGGAGGATGAGGCCCTTGAGATGCAATATCTAATTTTCGAGGGGGTCCTCGACCTAACACGCATGTTTTTTGTGCATGTTTTTATTTCTAATCCTATCCATCCTGGTCACTCCCAGAGAGATCCTCAGCATCTTCATCTCGGCTACCTTTATCTCTGTTTCCTGTCTTTTTCTTAGTGCTACTGTTTCAAGACCAAACAGCATAGCCGGTCTCACCATGGTTCTGTACACTTTCTCTTTCATTAACCTCTTAACTATTATTGGAGAGTTTTCTCTCAGCTGGTTGGGTTTGAGGATAGAGAAAATGGACTTTTAAGTCAATCCTTATTTAACCTGAAGAAGCCAGAATACCAACTTTGAGTCAAAGTAATAATCATGAGTGTTCTTCCTAAGGTTCTTGGTGGAAAAAGGAGGATGGAACTTCTTCCTGGTGACAGAGACAATCTGGCGATTCAGACCAGAGGAGGTCCTGAGAAACATGAAGTGACCGGCTGGGTTCTGGTCAGTGATTTTGATAACATAGAGAACTTGCTATTGTTGAAAGACTTTTTACTGTGTGTAAATAAAATTGATGTAATCTGCCCAGTGGACTAATCAAAACAATTGTGGTTCAGATCTCTCCTCTGACAAAAGAAGATGAGGGATCGTATGAGTGTAATGCCTTTAATTCCAAAGGTGAAGCGTCGGCCATTGGATTCATTCACCTGGTTGAGTCTATTGACGACATCAACACCAAGACAGGTACGTATCTATGATGTTGTTATCAACAATAAAAGTAAAGACAAATGAAAGAATGATTTTAAACATTGGGGTTCATTACGTAAGTTTGATCCACATTTACTTAAATTGAGTCATAAAACTGTAATTAACCAGATTTGTTTTTTGTCAAATCTTATAATTCGACTTGTTTAAAAAGAAAAACATGCTTCTAAGATCTTTTCTGCCATTTCATTTTAGTGATTGAAGCAGAGCTGTGATCAGCTGGTGTGGGATGTCACAGGAAACAAAGTGGATCTGTGTTGTTTGGAAAGATTTAACAAATTATAACTTGGCTCAGTTTTAAAGTTCTACTTTTTTGTTCAGTTTCAATAATTATCATTACACTTTGACTATTTTGTAAACCACGTTTATTCATTGTTTTTCTAGGCAAGTAGTCATATAATTAACACTGAAACTCTCCAAGCATAAACATGTTTGCCATCTTTATTTTGCTGTAGCTGAATAGATATCTACAAAAAAACTTTTATCTGATGCTTTCAGAATTTGTCTTTATTGTAACAAAAATTTTAATAATGTCTGCATTTGAACATTATGTTTGAACAATATGCATTACTGTATTCTGAGTTTTCATCAAAAGCAAATAAATTGTTTAATAAAGCAGAAATGTTGATGGAATTTGGTGTATTAATCATGTTTTTTTTTTTTTCAAACTCATATGTTTCTTGTTAAGTCAAGCTGTTCAATTTCATTCATATTAATACAGTTACATCCGTGAAGGGTCTGAGTTTGTAGAAGCAGGTTTTTAGGTCTTCAAGTGAAACAGGAACTCCATCTAAATTAGGCCCAATCTAGCGGTTTCTTTTGGGACAAATTCCTCTGCTTGAGGACTTCACCACTTCAGAAGAGTTTTTTTTATAGGTTTGCAGAAGTTTACCTGAGCCCCTCAAGATTCTAGACATTTCCACATAAAAAGGGGACAGAAACATTTGAACAAATCCACAGAAAAGACCAAAAGGATTACCAGTGGCTAAGCTTTTATTTTCTTTTTTAAAAAGTATCATATGAGTTTTGGGGTAATATTTTAACATATGAGTGTGAACTTCTTTCAACCAACTGTTCTGGGAAAGTTTTTTTTTGGTACTTTAAACAAAATACAAAGTGTCAAACCACCGGAGAAGAAGAATAAATGGACAGGACCGATTACAAAATGAAAAAACAGTTGATAATTGAGCTGTAAAAATTATTTCTGATGAAAACAGTTGTCAGTTTCAGCGTAAGTTGATGCTAACAACAAACTGTAGGTATGTACAATATATTAGTTATTTACAATTATTTATTCATGTTAATGAGTCCTAGCTGCAGTAAACCGTGGCCATTCTTTCTGGGGACACATTAAAAGAAAATCATTCCAAATAATGAATAATGTAAAATTAATAATACATAGTTTGACAGGAGGCCTTGCTGTTATGGTACACAACTTTCAAATCCAACTGTCATATTTGAACATTTTGTCATATTTTCTCTATTGTTGGGTTGGGAGGCACACCTATCAACAAATCCACTGAAATTGGTTTTTGAAAGTAATAAAAATGCTTTTATTTGAGTTTCAATCACTTTTAAATACATAAACCCATTTTCCACCTGGTATTGTCAGTTCAGAATCTTGTCAAAAAAATTTACATTAACAATGTTCTTGATATCTTAAGTACTTTAAAGGTAAACTATTATTTCCTATCGTCTGTAATTTACTTTGAAGAAAATAGAGAATGTAGGCTATATTATTTTAATTTCCATTTCTTTTTAAGTATGTTCACAAACATTTGTAGCAACAGGGTAACTAGTAATACATATCTGACTATACTATTTGATGTGAACATTTATTGTGCATTAATTAAGTTATTATAATCAGTATGTTACTGTTTTAAATCTGTTTAAAATGGTCTGAGGGGGATTTTTCTCAGATTTGTCTATTGAAAAATGCTGGAAGTTCACACAAGATGGCGCTATGTTTACAATTAGGAAACAGAGAAGAAGTCCTACTGAACGGAAGAGGTTTTTAGTTTCCGGGTCGAGACGTCGGAAGGAACAACGTTTGTTTTTTTGTGAGAAAGGGATTAGTAAATTCAACCATGTATGATCAAGACGAAGGTAAAAACATCTAAAAAGGAGCCTGGGTTAATAAACTTTATTTGGGTTTTATGTGGAACGTGGACCCTGAATTCACACGTTTTTTTTTTTTATTATTAGCAGCAACTTCTGATCATGGCGCCTCTTTGTTTTAACTATAGAATAATATATTTTATTTACGGATAGTTCTGTGAAGACAGAGCCAATAAATAGTTTGGTAATTAGCTGTAGTTTATATGATAATTTGGAATATTTTATTATGATTCCTGCCATTAAATCACAGGGAGAAGTTACAACAAACTAATAAGAGAAAAGGATATCCATTATACCTTTTTCTCTTATTCAGTACATTTCAGTACTCTCACAAATTATTCTGCCTAAACTTACACTGTGAGTTTAGGCAGAATAATTAGTGAATAGGCTGTGTTACAGTTTTTTTGGGTTGTTTTTAGGAGGAAAAACGACATCCTGTAATAATACATCCAAATAGCATCCTTTCACATTCCAATTATTTCCTCAACCAATTCCAATACTTAAAAATCCATCAATCTATCTTTAATATGTTTGTATCAAATAAATATCCCTTGTTTATGATAAATGAAGAGCATGCACTCAAACAGTGGAAATACATTGTATCATTCTGCCATCACATGTATTTATAACTAATATTTTTGTTATCAGATAACCAGTATGAAGAAGAAGAGGATGAAATCACTCCAGATCTCTGGCAGGAGGCGTGTTGGATTGTCATCAGGTGAACATTTGGTTACATTTGAGACTAATTTGAACTTGATCCCATTGACTGTAACGTTCAATGGTCAGTTTATTGTTGAATGACTCATGATTGATCTCTGATTTTTCTATTTAAGCTCATATTTTGATGAGAAGGGTCTGGTTCGCCAGCAGCTGGACTCCTTTGATGAGTTCATCCAGATGTCTGTTCAGAGGATTGTAGAGGATGCTCCACCCATCGACCTGCAGGCAGAAGCTCAGCACACCTCAGGAGAGGTGGAGGAACCAGTGAGTAGTGGGGTAGAACTAGAGCAGTGCTTCTCAAATAGTGGGGGGTGTCCTGCGATTCCAGGAGCGGAGTGTACAATTCAAGAAACATGCTTTTTTCTTTTGCCATACTGGAATAAAGTATAATTGCACATCTACTACAGTAGTTGGCATTGGCACGCTCATTGTCAGAGTGTGCGCAGGGAGTATTAGCTCTATAGTGTAGGGTTTTTTGCACTGAGCAGATGATAGGACGTGTGGTAAACAAACGAAAGGGGGGACGCGACTAAACATACTTGAGGAGCATTGAACTAGGGGAACTAGTGGGTGTTGGACAGGGAAATGGGTCTGAACTTTAGCTGACTCTTGTGACCCTTGGTCACAAGAGTTTACCTATGTTACCTATGTTTACCTACCATTCTGAAAGAACTTTTGAACTTTTTGGTGAAGACACTTTTTCATGTGGACCATGGTCCAATTTGTTCCTGTAGCTGATCTTTCTTTGTACTCCCAGCCACGGTACATGCTGAAGTTTGAGCAGATCTACTTGTCTAAGCCGACCCATTGGGAAAGAGATGGCGCTCCATCTCCCATGATGCCCAACGAAGCCCGACTAAGAAATCTGACGTAGGTCTCAAAGTGGTTTAATTTCCTTTAACCTTACTCAGTCCTTTCTGAACATGTTCTCTATTCCTGTGCACCCCAGCTACTCTGCCCCACTCTATGTTGACATCACTAAGACCATCACAAAAGAGGGTGAGGAACAGCTGCAGACCCAACACCAGAAGACCTTTATTGGTAAAATTCCCATCATGCTTCGCTCCACTTACTGCTTGCTGAGTGGGCTGACAGACCGAGACTTGTGTGAGCTGAACGAATGCCCGTTAGATCCCGGGGGTTACTTCATCATCAATGGCTCAGAGAAGGTACGCTAAGATACTACCATAACCCCTGTAACAATCTGGTCTGGACGTTACAACATGTGCTTTGGGTATTAGGTGCTCATCGCTCAGGAGAAAATGGCCACCAACACAGTGTACGTCTTTGCCAAGAAGGACTCAAAGTATGCATACACAGCAGAGTGCCGGTCCTGTTTGGAGAACTCCTCCCGACCCACCAGCACCATCTGGGTCAGCATGATGGCCAGAGGAGGACAGGTGGGGCTGAATATCATTATTCATGTTTGACCAATCACAGGATAAGATTGAACTTATCCACTGTTCCGCAGGGAGTGAAGAAAAGTGCGATCGGTCAGAGAATTGTCTCCACGCTGCCGTACATCCGGCAGGAAGTCCCCATCATCATCGTGTTCCGAGCGCTGGGCTTTGTGTCTGATCGAGACATCCTAGAACACATCATCTATGACTTTGATGACCCCGAGATGATGGAGATGGTACTTTGGATTATTGCCTGTTTTATCTGTCTGTTTCCACAGCGACCACATTTCACTATGACGCTGCTGTGTTTCAGGTAAAACCGTCTCTGGATGAGGCCTTCGTCATCCAGGAGCAGAATGTGGCCCTGAACTTCATCGGGTCCAGAGGAGCAAAGCCTGGTGTGACCAAAGAGCGTAGGATTAAGTACGCCAAAGAAGTTCTGCAGAAGGAGATGCTGCCCCACGTGGGAGTCAGCGACTTCTGTGAGACCAAGAAGGCCTACTTCCTGGGGTGAGTCATTCTGAAGCAGACCCCAGACCAACCTGGCTAGATGAGTTACAGACATCCAGACCTACATTAAAGTGAGATTCTTGTGTGTGTTTTAGGTACATGGTCCACAGGTTGCTGCTTGCCGCCCTGGGTAGACGAGAACTGGATGACAGGGATCACTATGGAAACAAGAGGCTGGACCTTGCCGGGCCGCTATTGGCCTTCCTTTTCAGAGGGTGGGGTTTACAGAAACTGACAGCTCTGCCTGTGAAGGCACTTTCTGCTTCAAAACAAAAACTATCTTTTCCAGTTGAAATATATAAATATCTCAAATTTTTCTTGATCAAATTGCTTTTAATAAAACTTTTTGTTTTTCAGGATGTTCAAGAATCTCCTGAAAGAAATCCGAATTTATGCTCAAAAGTTTATCGACAGAGGAAAAGACTTCAACTTGGAGCTGGCTATTAAGACCCGAATTATCTCAGATGGACTGAAGTACTCGCTGGCCACCGGAAACTGGGGGGACGTAAAGAAGGCTCATCAGGCTCGTGCGGGAGTGTCTCAGGTGAGATGTTTACCTCTCTGTTGGACTTAGCCGGTGTAAAAGTAATATCAAATATTGGGGTTGTTTAAAAGTAGCAACGTTATCAGTTGCGATACATCATTAAAAATGCAACACTAATATGACACACATGGGAGGAGACAGCAGCTCAGTGGTTAGAGTGTTCGCGCACGGACTGGAAGTTCGCGGGTTCGCGTCCGACAGAGAGCACGTCTAGGGTCCTTGGAGAAGACACCTAACCCCCGCTTCTCCCACCATTGGCGCCGTCGAAGGGCAGCCTGCTCCGGTGTAAGGAGTGCAGCACACAAATTTCCCCGGTGAGGGATGAATAGAGTAATTCATTTATTTTATTTATAAATTAAATTTTCAATAATACTCAAGGTCAGTTGTACTTATTTGTGGTGGAATTTTCTTGCAGATTTGTTTGATGAATTTATGAATGTGATGTCATTATGTGACAGTGCAAAGGAGGGGGAGATGTACTATAAACAAACAAAGCTTCTGCCTCTAATGAGAAAATGAAAGGATAGTGTGTTTGGTCAAAAAGGAATCACGTAGCTGCCATGGATGTGTTACTTGTCAACATTGTGAAAATGTTGACACTGTCCCAGCTTGTTGTTCCTCATATTATTATCTTCTTTGTTCCAGGTGTTAAACCGTTTGACTTTTGCGTCCACATTGTCCCACCTTCGTCGAGTCAACTCGCCCATCGGTAGAGACGGGAAACTGGCCAAACCCCGACAACTCCACAACACGCTGTGGGGGATGGTCTGTCCAGCTGAGACCCCTGAGGTAAGAACTTCCAGAAATGATTCCAGATCAGTTTTAGTTGGTTTGATTCTGACAGTGACGACTGGTTTCAGGGCCATGCCGTAGGTCTGGTGAAGAACTTGGCGCTGATGGCCTACATTTCTGTGGGATCACAGCCATCACCCATCCTGGAGTTTTTAGAAGAATGGAGTATGGAGAACTTGGAGGAGATCTCTCCAGCTGCTATAGCTGAGTCAGTAGGATTGATTTTAATCAGTCTATTTACTCACACACACACAAAATCCTGAAACAGGTCTCTCTTTTCTTTAGTGCAACAAAAATTTTTGTTAATGGCTGTTGGGTTGGAATCCATAAAGATCCCGAACAGCTGATGAACACCCTTAGGAAACTCCGTAGACAAATGGACATCATTGTATCTGAGGTAAACACTGTCACCAGCTGTGATAAAAACTGATTGTTCATGACGGTTCCAGTCACAGACATACTTGTTTGGGATTTTCCTAGGTGTCCATGATTCGAGACATCCGAGAACGTGAGATCCGGATCTACACAGACGCTGGACGGATCTGCAGGCCGCTGCTGATTGTAGAGAAACAAAAGCTGCTGCTAAAGAGACGGCATATTGACCAGCTGAAGGAGAGAGAGTACAACAACTACAGGTAGACTTGGTCCTAAATTAAATTCAAGTTTATTTGGATATCCCAAAATTACAACAAGTTATCTCAACAGGTTTTAGACATTTAAGAACCCTACCCCCATACACAAAAATCAGTTGTGAGTTAAACAATAGTCAAATTGTTAAACTTAACAGACACAAGACATCCCTGATTCTGAAAGCTTACTGTTACAATTTTATGGAGAGCTCAAGTCAAAAGTTCTAGAAGTGGGTTTGGTTCTACTGGTTCATTCTCCGGTTCCATGATTGGGTTTTTTTTTTTTTTTTTTAAGTTTCATGACTACATGCTGTTCCATTGGTTTCCTCAATTGTTTTCACTCTGCCTGGTTCCGTAATTGTAGTAGACACAGTTCCTTATGATTTTAAATTGGAAGTGATTAAAGGATCGGTTCAGCCTCATTGACTTAGTTCTACCTTAACAACATCTAATGGCATTGCACCTTCTAGCTGGCAGGACCTGGTCGCGAGCGGTGTGGTGGAATACATCGATACTCTGGAGGAGGAGACGGTGATGCTTGCCATGACGCCTGATGATCTCCAAGAAAAAGGCGTGGCTTACTGTTCTACCTACACTCACTGCGAGATCCACCCATCCATGATCCTTGGAGTCTGCGCCTCCATCATCCCCTTCCCTGATCACAACCAGGTAGGATGGGTCTCTAGTCTCAGAGAGATGTTCAGGTGTTCTCCACATGTTCTCCAGGTGATCCAAGGTGCTGTTTGTCTCCGTTTCGGTTCAGTCACCTAGGAACACGTACCAGTCCGCTATGGGCAAGCAGGCCATGGGCGTCTACATCACTAACTTCCACGTGCGAATGGACACGCTAGCACACGTGTTGTATTATCCTCAGAAACCGCTGGTCACCACCAGGTCCATGGAGTATCTGCGCTTCAGAGAGCTTCCAGCAGGTACGTCACATCTGGACTAGTTGTGACAGAGCCTTGTTGTTTATTTGATGTAATTTTTCAGGGATTAACTCCATTGTGGCAATTGCCTCCTACACGGGTTACAACCAGGAGGATTCTGTAATCATGAACAGGTCTGCTGTTGACCGAGGGTTCTTCAGGTCAGTCACCTGAACTGTTACTAGTAAAAGTTTTTTTTTTTTACTGCATGTTTAATTCAGAATGTCTCTTCTTTCAGATCTGTCTTCTATCGCTCCTATAAAGAGCAAGAGTCTAAGAAAGGTTTTGATCAGGAGGAGGTCTTTGAGAAGCCTACAAGAGAGACCTGCCAAGGTAAGAACAGATCTGTTTTTCCTACGAGGCGTAGAGAAGCTAAAGTCGATTCACGGAATACCTGGTGCTTCTTCAGGTATGAGGCACGCCATCTACGACAAACTGGACGATGACGGACTGATTGCACCCGGTGTGCGAGTGTCAGGGGAGGATGTGATCATCGGCAAGACTGTGACGCTGCCGGAAAACGATGATGATCTGGACAGCAATAACCGTCGCTACACAAAGAGAGACTGCAGTACCTTCCTTAGAACCAGTGAGACAGGCATCGTGGACCAGGTTATGGTGACTCTGAACCAGGAAGGCTACAAATTCTGCAAGATCAGGGTGAGTTGTCACGACAACCAAATCATTTTTTTTATTGTTTAAACTGTCTGGTGAGATGTTGTCTGCTGTCTTGCAGGTGCGTTCTGTCCGGATCCCTCAGATTGGAGACAAATTTGCCAGCCGACACGGGCAGAAAGGAACTTGTGGAATCCAGTACAGACAAGAGGTAAAGAAGAATGAATAAAGTTACTAAATCAGATCTGAGATCAGGTTTAATATGATTAACACGTGGATGATCGTTATGGAACAGAACTAAGAATCTGAGATTCACATGGTAGCTAAAGATAGCCAAGTAGTTCAATTCATTAGTAAACTGTCACTACGGAATCGTCATTTTGAGTTGAGCTGAATTCATCTTTCTCTGTTTTCCAGGACATGCCTTTCACCTGCGAGGGCATCACACCAGACATCATCATCAACCCTCATGCCATCCCCTCCAGAATGACAGTTGGCCATCTTATCGAGTGTCTGCAAGGAAAGGTGACAACAATCAGTTCTTTGACAAAAACCACTCTGATCAGTTTCAGATCCTTAAATTTTATTCAGTGAATAAATCCTAAATATTTTATAACTCTTAGACAGAAGCCTTTTTATTGTGTTAGCTGTATTTTTATTTCCTGTGTCATCATGATGGTCATTATTGCTGTGCCAGGTGTCTGCCAACAAAGGTGAAATTGGTGACGCCACGCCATTTAATGACGCTGTCAACGTGCAGAAAGTTTCTAACCTGCTGTCAGAGTACGGATACCACCTGAGAGGAAATGAGGTCAGCACTGATGTCACTTTCCCTTTGTATTTGTAAACCAAAAACCAGACCGAGACAATTTTTAGCAAACTAAGATAAAATACTTAGTTTCTTGTTCAAGATCAGAACAAATAGACCATCGTGCATTGCAATGTGAACCCGGAAGCTAGCAGCAGCATATGCTAACATTTCAGCAAAGACCGTTTCACCACGTATTGGTTTCTCAATAAATTACAGATTTGTTGCTCGATTGCAAAAATTGGCATAATGTTGAAATAGCAACGCTTTCTGTAAAACCAGTCAATTTCTGAGGACATATGGATTGTTTATTTTTTATTTTGTTTATTTTGAATTACTCTATTCATCCCTCACTGGGGAAATTTGTTTGCTGCACTCCTTACATCAACCGTTAATGTTAACATCTGGTTTCTTGATGTATTTATAATTAATGCTGTTTTTCTATACCATCAGGTTCTGTACAACGGCTTCACTGGGAGGAAACTGACGTCCCAGATTTTTATCGGACCGACTTATTATCAAAGACTGAAGCACATGGTGGACGATAAGATCCACTCTCGAGCCCGCGGCCCGGTCCAGATCCTCAACAGGCAGCCAATGGAGGGTCGATCCCGGTGAGAGAAGCCTGTCCAATAACCTTCAAAAATATCTTTACATATTGAGACTTTATTGAACCCCTTGTGGCACTTGCTGACATCTCATCTCACATGTGTGATGCAGTGATGGTGGTCTCCGTTTTGGTGAGATGGAGCGTGACTGTCAGATCGCCCATGGAGCTGCTCAGTTCCTTAGAGAACGTCTATTTGAGGCGTCTGACCCGTATCAGGTCCACGTCTGTAATCTTTGCGGTTTGATGGCCATCGCCAACACACGCACTCACACTTACGAGTGTCGTGGCTGCCGCAACAAGACCCAGGTGAGCTGATTATCCCCTGTGGAATCTGGATAGTGATGAAGTGATTACTAATGGATCTTGTGTCATTGACAGATCTCTCTGGTCCGGATGCCGTACGCCTGCAAGCTTCTTTTCCAGGAGCTGATGTCAATGAGCATTGCTCCTCGGATGATGACGTCATAGACAGTTGCACCACCCTAAGATTTTCACAAGAAGTGAAGTTTTAAGTTGTTAGTTTCTGTATTATTGTTTTTGTAAAAGTTAATAAATCAGTTTTGTTTTGAGTCTTGTTTGGTACTTTTTTTAGTCACATGACCAGCCGATACCCAATGAGAGAGAAGATTAAAACAATGACCTTGTAGCAAGAAGAGTTTTACTCTAAAGAAAATTGATTTAGAGAAAACCTGGAGCTGTGAAGGATTTAAAAACTCATTACTAGGGGTTATCTCTCTGTGTCAAATTTACCTCCACATTTGTGGAGGTCGGGAAGAAATCCACCCTATCTTCGGCCTGTGCATGTTTTCCCCAGATGCACAGGGGAGAACATACAAACTCCACACAGAAAAGCCAGTGATTTAAGCTTTGCCACGACCAGGACTTAAACGGCTGACCTTCTTGCTCTGCAGCAAAAATATAAACAGTTTTAACTGTTTTTTGGCATAAAGAAGTGGTTTCTATGGCCATGTGTGATAAAAAGCTTTTTGTCACATCTGCGCATATTTAAAAGACAAACTTTTTTATGATCAACTGAAATTTGCTTCACTCTCCAGTTACGTAATTGAAAAGTATACCACATTAGAACTTCAGCTTAGAAAAAATGCTGAGATTGCGCTGCTCATATTCTTTGCTTATGTTCAACATATCTGATCATAAAATCAAACTCATGGGTTCAAACTTAAAGAAGATAAAGAAGGACTAATTTTTATTTAACTGAATAAAAGTTCTTCCATCAAGTTATGTGACCGCGTATGTCTTGTGAGGCAGGTGAGCTGTGCTTGTGTTCCTGATCAGGATTGTTTTCATGCTTCTTTGTTTACCACAGCATCCCTCTCCATCTGACTTCCTCCCAGTTTTCCACTAGGTCAGCAACATTTCACCTCAGACAGAATGTTAATCCACAGATTAAAGCCTGAACAAAAGGTGGCGTCACAACATTTTTTCTCAGTACTCTGGTCTATATGACAGCAACATATGAAAGGTCACAATTTCCAGCGGACCTCAAGGGAAAGATATTAGCAGGCCAAACAGACCCAAAGAAAAACACAGATTTGAAACATTTTGATCTGATTATCTTAACATTATCCAGGATGTTTCTCGGGACACTTTTGTTTATTTCTGTGACAGTTCTTCTTCATACAGGTAAGATGTGATCAACTGGAAATATGTTGCACAGTTATTAAACAAATGTTTATTTTATAGATGCTGTGGACAAATCCAGACGTTACAAAAGGGTAAGGAGCAATATTCATAAAACCACTTTATAGAAACTGAACATTTTGGAGTCTTTCGATGAGCAGTGATTGGATTTTGCACCCTTTTGATTTTCTGTTAATTTGTTCTTTTTTGGCTAAGTTAGCAAAAACTTTCCATCAGATTGGAGTTTGTGCATCAATTTTTTATGTTGAGTTATGTTAGTTTTTCAAAAAGGCGGTATTGTGCTTTTGTGGGTTGCTGATTACTTACACTAAAAAGATAGCTTAAATAACATGGTACTTGTTGCAATCTCAGAAATGTAATATTTTCTGTAAAAAAAAAAACCTTGTAAATCTGGGTAATGATGTGAGAAACTAAGGAATCCAAGTTTCTTTTCAGTTTTATCTTCTTACACCTGCCTAGTCATACCCTCTGTGCATGCACGACTCAGCGCAAATACTATTTGAGGTTACAAATACTGTGTAAAGCAGTTTGCAAACAATATCTTGCCTTGGTACAATTACCCAAAACTTGTGCTCTCCTTGGGGACAGAGCATGAGCATAGCATCATGCCGCAAAACACGCCAGATTTATGTTTGAGTGTGCTGTGGCTAGAAACAAAAGACATGAACAACTTGGCTGACTTTAGGTGAGAGGCAGGGTACACCCCGAATAGGTCGCCAGTCTGCTGTATGGCTGCACACAAACACACACTTATTTCTAGGGGCAATTTTCCTGGTGGCCAATCAACCTAACATGCATATTTTTGGAGGGTGGGAGGAAAACAGAGTACCTGGAGAAAACCCATAGAGAAAATGCAAACTCAACACATATAAGGCAGTGTCTTAAGTCTCGTCCTACCTACAACTTAAACCCCAACCTTAATGCTGTGAAGCCACAGTGCTAACCACTGCACCATCTGGCCACCCAAAATAATTTAATCAGAAATAATAATAATTAAAAAAAACAAGCATGTTTTTAATGTGGGACTACATTCAAACATGGTAAAGGAATCCGAAAAGTTGCTTGTAAAAGAAACCTCTCGCACCTCTGTGAAAGATCAGACAAGTCTGTCAAAATTGTACATTTCTACAAGAATTTAGAAGTGGGTTATTGGACATTAGAAGTCACAACACTTGACACAACTTTCATATCAGTCCTTTCACTGTCTGATTCTAAAATGTAGACTTCTTTGAATCTGTTCTACCCACAGCCCACGTGTTTGGGAAGAGGCATCACCCGGCTGTGTCCTCTGAATTACTCTCCAGTGTGTGGCAGCAATGGTATCACCTACCCAAACGAATGCTCTCTGTGTGTCCACAGGCTGTAAGTATAAAATAATCCATGTCCCAGAAATGGTTCATTTCACTATGAAACAAATTCATAATCTGGAGGATTATGACAACTCGGAGGTCTGTAAAACAGGATATTATAAATGTAAAAAGTGCAAGTAATACTTTTATAATAGATTTGCAGATTCAGTCAGCACATACAACGTTTTGATGCTTTTATTTTAGTGGTCCAACCTACTAAAGAGCAAATTAATCTGTTTGTATGTCTAAACTTTTGGGATTCTGACCCTCATGGTTCAAAGCTACATGTAATTTTGACATCTTCACCTTGTTTCCAGCTCTTTAGCTCACAGAAATCTGTGGACGAAACCAAATTCTTTCCATAATTACACTCGGAATAATGTATGAAGTCTGTTTTATCTGGATGGGATCAGTGGAAATATTCATTTCTTTTCTACACAGGGAAAATAATGTGGACACTCTGGTTGCCAAAGATGGACCCTGCTGAGGAGAAGTTCAGACATCCTGTTAATCATACAAAACTAATAATGCTCTGATTCATTTTTAATGTAGCTGTTAACCTTTAGCCTTCACACAGTAAAAGTGACACTAAACGTATTTGTTACGTTTTTCTTTTATAAGCAATGAGTTTTATATTTTCACATTAATGAGAAAACGTGTATTTTCCCCTCATCTCTTGACTAATAAACATTTTATGTTTCCTCAAATCTTAATGTGGAATTTTTACCCAAGTTGAAATGATATGTAATTAACGTTAGTCTGTAAAATGTATCACATGACATATGAAGACTAATTTTCTAATACTTTCTTTTTTTTTTTTTTTAAACAAAAACTCTTAACTCATAACCAAAGAACATCATAAATTTAGTTTGAAAAATAATTGTCAAGTAACCATCAAAAATGGACCATTAGATTGTCTCGCCATCTTGACTGTAAAATAAATGGTGTCATAGACACTCGATGGATAAATTATAACAAATAGATCAAATATTCGTTCGTCTTCTGAACCGGAGATGCCGAAGCCTATTCTGGCTGCTTTCAGGTGAGAGGCAGGGTACGTCCCAAACAGGTCGCCAGTCTGTCTTGGGGCCACACACACAACCACGCATTCTACGTGCAATTTTATAGTGGCTAATTAACCTGACATGCATGTTTTTAGGAGGTGGGAGGAAATCGGACTACCCAAGTGAAACCCACACATACACAGGGGGAACTTGCAAACTCCATGTGGTAGTTCCCTTGTTTGCCATCAGAGGCAGCCCTGGACCTTCCTCCCTCTCCCAGATTCCAACCTGATTCCTAACACCTGTGGTCATTGACCTGATGCCATACACCTCTGGATCATTTTACCTGCTGCCTATTTAAAGGTAGTCTCCCCTGACTTCTTCAATGGGTGTTCACTCCTCCAAGCTTGGGCATCCTGCCTGATGAAGAAATATCCTTGAACTCAAGTGTGATACTCTGACAAAGAGAGACATCCGATTTTTTTTTTTAAATTATGTGCCTTTTCTTACAGCTCTGCTGGACTCCTTTAGTTAAATAAATATTGCTTGTTGTCCTGCAATTGGGTCCTCCTCTTTACGCACCCTCACAGTAACACTCGACACAGAAAGGTCAATGTTTGAAGCCTCACCCCACTCTGGTACTCGAACCTTGAGGCCACTGTGCATCCCACGGATCAAATAATAAAAAACTGTTGGCTCCATTTGCTTCACATGATATGGATTGAGAAGTTCTTTTCTGCTTCGAAGGAAGGATATTTAAATAAAGATCCAAAGAAGAGACAAGTTTACAAAAGTTTGATTAAAAATAGAGATTTGCAACATCTGGTAAATTCTTGAAGGAAACTGATCACAGTCACTGGTATTTTATGGAAAGCAATATTTTATTAGTCATTTATATATTTATTTACATTGAATTTATTACATGTATTTTTTTTCCCAAACTGGAAAATTTGTGGCTAAAGCCGCAACTTATTTTAATGCAACAAAACTAAACATAATGTGACCCTCATAACAACAAAAAAATGGAATTAACATTTCTTGGACTACAATTTGCTAAAACTGATAAAAATACATTTGATATATTACATATATTTATACATATGATTTAAAAATATATTTAAAAATGAAAAACTAGACATATTTTTGTTTTCCTGAAAGTGTTTTTGGAAGTAATTTAAATTGATTTTAATCATGCAGCAAACAATCTCAAAACTAAAAAAAGATACTTTAAGTAAAAAATAAACAAATTAAAAACAAAAAAACAATGAAAATTTTTTTTTTTTAGTCGAGATCAAGTTTTAGTCAGAGAATCACAGATCTCATTTTGCCTTCTAAACCGCTTAACCCAACGGGATCGCAGGAATGCCAGAACCTATCCTTGGTAATTTAAGGAAAGAGGCAGGGTACACCCCGATGGGGTTGCCAGTCTGTTGCGGGGCCATAAGCACACACACATTCTAGAGGCAATTTCATAATGGTCAATCAACCTAACATGCATGTTTTTGGAGGGTGGAAAGAAATAAGTGCCCGTAGAAAACCCATGCATACATGGGTAGAACATGCAAACTCCACGCAGGAAGACCGGTTTTCCAAGCCTCGTTCCACCCGGTACTCGAGCCCCGACCTACTTGCCGTGAGCCCTCTCTGCTAACCACTGCGCCACCATGTCGCCGTAATCACAATCTTACGTATAAAATAAAAAAACTGAACTTAAATTTCAAAGTGTCAAAATGTTGTAAAGTTGGTGGAAAAAAAAGACAGATTGAGTTGAATAACCAGAAAGAAACATCAGCATATTGCTTTAACCAGAGTCAGACAAAAAAGAAGTGCATCCTGCCAGAAGAACAGCTTCCATTTTAAAATGTCTTGAAGAGGACAAAGGTGTGCAGGAACAACTTTGAAGAGTCTCATACCAAAGCTGGAAAGATCATTTTGATTAAAAGAAACAGTCAAGATCGGCCTGTCTCTGTGTCTGGTAGGATCTGACACAGAGACACCCAGGAATCAGCCCACCAGACTCCAAACCCAGCATAAAGAGGTTTGGTGAAGGTGGTGTTGAAGGTGTGGAGGTGTATTACAGAGTCAGAGGAGACTCTGTAGAAGGACAGAGTTCCAGCAGGACAGTCCACATACACCGCTACCCTGTTAGAGACAGTGGAGGAGATGTGTATTTCTTTGTCATCATGCTGGACAGTGTAACCACGGTGACCATGGAAATCGGAGCATTTCAGACTCCAGGATTGATCATTGTATCCATAGCCACAATCTCTCTTTTCTCTCCGGATGATATCTCTGTAACTGACTGATATGGTAACCATACCTCTCCACTCTACTTCCCAGTAGCAGCGACCGGTCAAAACATTTTCACACATCAACTGAGGATAAACTGCAAATCTGTCAAAATGATCAGGATGTAGCTGATCTTCCTTCGTGAATGTGACTTTCCGGTTGTGGTCTGAAACTTGGAGGTTTTTGTTTACTGTGTTCATGTCGATGGTGGCTGGACAGAAATCTGGTGGAGAAAACAAACACCATGAATCTGCAGTCATTAATTCATTTACTTTTAAGGCAGAGCTGATAGCTGAATGTGATGAATCAATAGAAAATACACTTACACTTCCTCAAACCTCCAGGTCTCAGCCAGCGTTCTCCGGTGGGTTCCAACCTGAAAGGAGGAGGGCAGTCAGACTACGCTCACATGGTTTCATATCCATTTTGCTCTACAACGAGAAACGACCGGTCGTACATGTGGACACCTCTATTTCAGTAATATGTACCCGTACTGAAATACTCAGAAATAAATAGCTGATTGGTTCATAAACCAAACAACGACATTGCTTTGGTGAAGTGCTAGTTTGTTCTTTCAGAAACCCTGCTTCAAAAACTGGCACCAGTAGAACTGAGCACCGCTGGTTAAAATTAAATCAAGTAATATAATAAGAATTGACCCATACACAGGGAGAACATGCACACTCCACACAGAAAGGTCACTCTCTCAAGCCTCGCCCCTCTCACGGCTTGAACCAACTGTACTACTGTGCAGCCCCAACAAATTCAGGATGGATTAAAGAGACTTCTAAAAACTATTAAATGCCACAACTCTATGCAGGACTCTGTCCATACCTTAGGACCCCCAGTCTCCAGTCAGGGTTCTCCAGTCCTGCTGAAAGCAACTTCTTTCCTGAATCTTCTGGATGATTGTAGCTCAAATCCAGCTCTCTCAAATGGGACGGGTTAGAGATTAGAGCTGAGACCAGAGAGGTACAGCCTTCCTTTGTGATCAGACACCCTGAAAGGCTACAGGAAGCAAGACATGAATGAATAACACCATGAAATTATAAAATATCTGTCTGGGAACAATTTTACTCTGATTTTCACTAATTCAGATTTGTTTTCTATGACTCCTGACCTGAGAGACTCTAGTTTACAGTTTGAACTCTTCAACCCTTCACAGAGTTCCTTCACTCCTGAATCCTGCAAGTCGTTATTGCTGAGGTCCAGTTCTTTCATGCTGTAGGACGTAGAGCTGAGAACGGAGGACAAAGCTTCACAACTTCCTTCTGAAAGATCACAGCCATTCAGCCTGAGGAGAAAATAAAATAAAAAAGTTCTTATCAAATTTATATTTAAATTGATTTAAAAAAGGTAATTAGTACGTAATTGATTAGTGTGTGAAGAGTATTTCACAACACCAATAAATGTTGGGGCCATTTGACCTGCCAAGACACATTATTTAGTGATTGTAGAGGTCTAAATCTGGTTTGATTGATCAAACGAAAACAGCCAAAAAAGTTTAAAAGTCCTTCAGGAGACCTTCAATTTCTTCTTTTTGTTTTCTATTATTGGTCAGTTATTGTTTTGCTGAATTTTTTCCTTTAGTGACAAGTTGCTTGAATAAAGTGAAATCAGAAAATAGATTCAGCTCTTCTTTGAAAGTTTAGTGCTATAAGCAGCTGCTATATACCTGAGATACTCCAGATTACAGTGGTAATCTTCAGCTACTGCTGATAGTAACTTAAATCCAGAAACTCCTGGACGGTTGTTGCTCAGGTCCAACTTTTTCAGTTGACAAGGGTTAGAGATCAGAGCTGAGGCCAGAGAAGCACAGCCGTCCTCTGTGATTTGACATCCTAAAAGGCTGTTGGAAACAATTCAGAAGATAACCAAAACATTTTAGGAAGACTTAAAAAACTCTTTGTTACAGTGTTTTATCCTAAAATCTCAATAAATCCTGACCTGAGAGACTCCAGTTTACAGTTTGTACTCTTCAATCCTTCACAGAGCTCCTTCACTCCTGAATCCTGCAAGTCATTGTTACTGAGGTCCAGTTCTTTCATGTTGCAGGACGTAGAGCTGAGTATGGAGGATAAAGCTTCGCAGCTTCTCTCTGAGAGATTGCAGCCATTCAGCCTGAGGAAAAAATAACATGAAATAAACTTATATTTATTTTCACATTAATTTGATATTTATCGCATAAAAAACCCAAACAAAACAACTCATATAGTCTTTATTCAGTCAGTCATCTTCTATATCACTTATCTCACGTAGGTGCAGGGGTGCCGAAGCCTCTCTCAATTAGCGTTAGCAAAGAGGCAGGGTGCATCCGAACAGGTCACCAGTCTTTTATGGGGCCAGATAATGATGCACACAACTGTTCCAAGGGCCAATTTCTCAATGACTATTCAGCCCAACATACAGGTCTTTGGAAATTGGAAGGAAGCCAGAGAAAGCTCATGCAAAGAGGAAAAGAACAAAAAGCTTCCAAGTTTTTGCAGCCTCGACTGGGAACCTTTCTTGCTTTGAGGCCACAGCACTAGCCACTGTGCCACCATACAGCATATCTACTTTTATATGATCTGAAATCTGTTCTTCACTTGTTACCGTTAGTTGAAAATCTAGGAAAAAAATCAAATTAGTTTTATTGTATCTTATACTTTATGTCGTAAACTTGAGATGTGGTCGAAACAAGATTCATATTGGTGTGTATACCAAAGGGTATTCCTTTTGATTTATATACAAATAAACTGATGTTGACATTGGTTTAATAAATTATGAACACAAACATATAGAGGTGACATATTAAGATGTTACCGCAATCCCCTCCAATCAAACCAATTAAAATACCACGGTGAAACAACTAGAGATTGTATTTGGTTTTGATCAACAAACAACTTAAAATTAACTAAAATTCTATTCAATCACTTTTTAAAGTAACCAAGACAGATGTTTTGAAATCAATGATCCAACTTTCTACTTGTACTTACACAACTTTGTTGGAGGCTTTGACCACTGGTAAGAGCCTCAGAAGAACATCTTCTGAAGGAGAGTATTTCTGCAGGTCAAACAAGTTTAGATCTTCATCTGATGACACCAAGAGGAAGGCCAAAGCTGACCACTGTGCAGGAGACAGTTTGTCTGCGGAAAGACTCCCTGACCCAAGAGACTGTTGGATCTCCTTTACAAGAGAGTGATCATTCAGTTCATTCAGACAGTGGAACATGTTGATGGTTCTCTCTGCAGACTGATTCTCACTGATCTTTTCCTTGATGTAGCTAGCTATTGTTTGATTGGCCCATGAGCTTCTTTCTGTCTGTGTGAGCAAGCCTTGTAGGAGACTTTGATTGGTCTGTAGGGAAAGCCCCAGGAAAAAGCGGAGAAACAAGTCAAGGTGTCCATTGGGACTCTGTAAAGCTTTCTTCACAGCACTCTGGTAGAGGTTATTTTCATTTGGTCTTTGATAATATGAGAACCATGCTGGTGTTTGTTCCTGGTCCATCAGATTGATTCTGAAGTTTCTGAAGGTCAGATGGACATGGAGAGCAGCCAGAAACTCCTGAACACTAAGATGGACAAAGCTGAACATTTTCACTGGGTACAGTCCTCTCTCCTCCTTGAAGATTTGTGTGAACAATCCTGAGTGGACTGAAGCAGCTGTGATATCGATGCCACATTCTTTAAGGTCTGATTCAGAGAAGATTAAATTTCCTTTCTCCAGCTGATCAAAAGCCAGTTTTCCTAAAAATTCAATCATCGTCCTGCTTTCTGAATTCCAGAGTGAAGCTGTCTTAAAATCTCCATCATACTTCACCATCTTCACTTTTGTCTGAACCACCAGGAAGTGGATGTACATCTCAGTCAAGGTCCTGGGCAATTCTCCTTTCTCACTGTTTTTCAACAGAACTTCGAGAACGGTGGCAGTGATCCAGCAGAAAATAGGGACGTGGCACATGATATGGAGACTTCGAGATTTCTTAATGTGGGAGATGATCTTGGTGAATTGCTCCTCATTTTTGAACCTCCTTCTGAAGTACTCCTCCTTCTGTTGGTCTGTGAACCCTCTGATCTCTGTCATCATGCCGACACATTCAGGAGGGATCTGATTGGCTGCTGCAGGCCGTGTGGTTATCCAGAGGCGTGCTGAAGGAAGGAGGTTTCCCTTGATAAGGTTTGTCAGAAGAACATCCACTGAGGCAGACTCTGTAACATCGGTCAGTGTCTGATTGTTTTTGAAGTTCAGAGGAAGTTTACACTCATCCAAACCATCAAAGATGAAAATGACCTTTAAGTCTTTAAAGCTGCAGATTCCTGCTTCTTTGGTTTCGTTGAAGAAGTGATGAATAAGTTGCACTAAACTGAACTTTCTTTCTTTGAGCACATTCAGCTCTCTGAAAGCCAGTGGGAATGTAAACTGGATGTCCTGGTTGGCTTTATCATCTGCCCAGTCCAGAGTGAACTTCTGTGTTAGGACTGTTTTCCCAATGCCTGCCACCCCTGTAGTCATCATTGTTCTGATTGGTTCCTTTCTTCCTGGTGGAAGTTTAAGGATGTCTTCTTGCCTGATGGTTATTTCTGGTCTATGTGGTTTTCTGGCTGCTGTTTCAATCTGTCTAATCTCATGTTCTGCGTTTACCTCTGCAGTCCCTCCCTCTTTGATGTAAAGGTTTGTGAAGATCTGGCTAAGAAAGATTTGGTTTCCTGCTTCAGCTATGCCCTCAAACATACACTGGAACTTCATCTTCAGAGAGGATTTTAGTTTACGCTGACATTCTGGCTGGAAATGTTCTGAATGACAGAAAAAAAATCATCAGTCAGGAGATATTGCTTTCGGAAGAAAGAAAATGTTAATATATGAAGCTCACATATTGAGACATCAATAAATGTTTCATTTTTCCAGTTGCAATATTTTTTTAGAAGAAAAATCTTACTGTTATGGATACTTTTAGCCATTTCCTCCTGGTTCATTCTTGTTAAGAAGTCGACTGTGATCTTCACTAATGCCTCTCTGCTGCTTTTCTGCTTTTCTTCCTCATCTTCTAAAACTGAGCATTCTGAGTTATCTGAACTCAGAAACTTCTGCATCTTCTTCAACTCACTCTTAACAAAAGTGATAATGTTTTTCTCTAACACCTAGAACAGGACAGATGACATGAGTCAGACTGAGATCACGAGACCAAACAGTTGGTATCGACCACATGTTTGGACATACTATGAATCCACTTCTTTTCCAGTGTATGGAAGAGAGGGAAAATAGTTGTTGAACATGTACAGACCATAAATATGGGATCCAACTGTGCTTGATGTTGTTGGTCAGGTTGACTTGTAGAAAACTCTGAGCTCTGTGGATCCAGTCTATGGAGATTTCAGGAAACAATCAGCTGACATTTATTCTGTAACTTTGAAACTGCTCAATATTATCGGTTTGAATTCTTCATTATTTTTGTAATTTGGAAATCAATCACCTCAAGGCAACCTATTGGGTGTCCCCTTACAGGAAAGGGTTAATTTAAAGATTTAAAAATTTGTTCCTGTTGCTCCTAATATACAGTATATTCGGTGCATCTTCCCGCATCCCCAATGGGGATGAGTGGTTCAGAAGACAAATGAATGACTCAATCATTCACCTCAACATTCTTTTCAAATTTTTACATTTAGTTCTCATCATCACTTTCACAAAAAATATCAAGATGTCAGGGTTATGACAACAATGTGAAAAACAAATGAAGCACAAAGTAGAATAAAACCAACTCTCATACAGGGTTCACACACAGTTTACCTCTCTGAATCTGAGTCAAATTCAAGAGGTTCTCCCTTCGACTCCATGGACAGACAGCTGGGCTCAGATTCAACGTCTGGCCTGTGGTCCATCCTTCCATAAAATATGTAAAGTCTTTTTTAGTTAAATTTTGACAAACTGATCAAGTTTAAATATATATTTTCACAATTTGATGTGTGATTTTGATATTTTATACAACTAAAACAAATAACTTAATTATGGTCCGAGTTAAATTCTACAACTTTTTCATGGATTGGTCGCTCTTTATGGACAATGAGGAAGGCCCGATTTCAGAGTCAGTTTTATTTCCTTGTTCACATTCAGGTTCAGACTCTAGTTTAGATTTAAGTACTGGTTTGTGTTGAAGCTGGTTTCTGTGAATTCAGATGTTTGATGATGTATGCCGAGTGTGAAGCGGCCGGGATGGGAAATAGCGCCTCCAAATCCGAGACTGTGGTACTCGCCCGGAAAAGGGTGGAATGCCTGCTGCGGGTCAGAGACAGGGTCCTGCCCCAAGTGGAGGAGTTTAAGTATCTCGGGGTCTTGTTCACGAGTGGGGGAAGGATGGAGCGGGAGATCGACAGGCGGATCGGTGCGGCATCAGCAATAACTAGGACGCTACATCCGTCCGTCGTGGTAAAGAGAGAGCTGAGCCAAAAAGCAAAGCTCTCGATTTACAAGTCGATCTACGTTCCAAGTGTCGAGCCGCTCCTCCTCCAGGTCGAGAGGAGCCAGATTGGGTGGTTCGGGCATCTGGTCAGGCTGCCCTCCGAGCGCCTCGCGGGCGAGGTGTTTCGGGCACGTCCCACCGGGAGGAGACCAAGGGGCAAACCCCGGACCCGCTGGAGAGCCTATGTCTCACAGCTGGCCGGGGAACGACTCGGGATCCTTTCAGGTGAGCTAGAGGATGCGGCCGGGGAGAGAGAGGCCTGGGCTGCCTGCTTGAGGCTGTTGCCCCCGCGACCCGACCCCGGAACAAGGGGAAGATGACGGAACGGAACGGATGATGTATGTTATCTCTGACATGCAGGTTGTGAACAATTAAAATCGTCAGCTCACCTCTGAGTGGTTTCAGAAGGACAAGCTTCCTCCACTCGGTCCCCGTTCATGATGCTGAAGTCATATCAGCTCACACAGTTTCAATCGTCACCTAGAGTGTAATCACAGCCTTAAATGATCAGCACAAGCGTCTCCTCCATCGACTTACCCTGAGTTTCTGCTTCACTACAGAGTTAAGTAGATTTTCAGACAACAAGCGGACGAGGGAAGATTCAAACAGAACAAAGTGTGGAACACAAATTTGGTTGCATTTTGATGGGAAGTTTGAGGAATAAAGCATTACTCATCATTATCATTGTCACATTCTTGAGCTTGACACAACAAAGACATTCCTGTCAAACCAAGAAAGTAGAAATGACTCGTCATCAGAGTAGAGGTATGCAGTCAAAATTTTTTCTCTGAAACAAATCACCTTTTTTTTAACTTTTTTTTTATGTAACTTGCTTTTAAAAGCTGATAATGCACTTTCAAATGTATTTTTTTCAGCTCAGGGATTGTATTAATAAAATTGTCAGCCATATGGAGACTTCCAGCAAGTAGAAATAAAATAAATATAATGTAACCCAGGTGAACAGTCAATTTCAAAGTGAGAACAAGTGGTTAAAATAGAAAAAAATACTTTTGGTTAAATAAAACAATACTAGTTTAATGGTAACAATATTAATTAAAAATGTACACAATAAAATGTTTTTTAAAAATTAAAGTGACACAACACAGCAACAGCCAATCGGCATTTTCTTCTTCTTTTAGCATTTCTCTTCAGGGGTCGCCACAGTAAGTCAGTTTCTTCTATCTAATCCTATCTGCTGCATCCTCTTCGGTCAGGATCCCTCTCCTTTTGTACTCGTTGAATCAGGTAAACTTGCTGTAAAGTTTTCTAACATGATTATGATATCATAACTAGTATTACACTTATAGTTAGATGTGAATTTGACACTGAAATTGCACAGATAAGAGAACAGCCTGCGTTTGCCTCTTTGTAACCTGAACAAAAACCGGAGATAAAATAAGAGGTAAAAATGTCTCCGAATATACGAATTAGAAAAAAAAATAGACTTACAGTTTATTCAGAGATGAAGAAGGTGACTCTAGACAGGTGATCTGTTAACACAGAATGAGTCAGAGTTCTACCTGTAACAGGTGACAACTGGTGGGTGGTTAATTATGAGGAAGAGGAAACCGTTGTCCCAAAAAACTCATTGGGTATGAAAAAAATGTTGCTCTCGGATTGAAAGAGTGGTTTTCTTTATCAGCATTATCATTTCCAGTAGATACTAGTGACAAGATGAGTTCTTTTTTACTCCACTAATTTTTAATTGCACTTGAACAGGAAGCAGGACAACAATCAAAGTGTGCGTGATACATGGACGTTACAGTTTGAAGAACATTTGAAGAAAGCCATTTGTTTGTCTCATTAACATACCAACACCTGCATTTCTAATATTTTCACTTTGTTTTTTTTTATGAGAAATGTTCATACAGTCTATCATCACCTCACCACTCTTGACTTCCAGCATCGTACATGATTTTAATAAAATCTGGTCTGACTAGTTGAACTGAAATGTTGTGGTGTGTTTGAAGTCATCATACTTTAATTTAACTTCTTAGTCTTACTTTTACTTTTCCTTCCAGATACGAGTAAATCAATCATCAAATGTTTCATTGCAAGAAGAAAGTGTTTAAATCATTGATCAGTGATGTTAGAATGAACAGTGGGGTCAAAAACAGGGTCTTCAAATTCTCTTAAAAACACAGTGTTTGGAAAAAATTGTTCTCTTAAACTCTGATTTCAATTTTTGTTCACAGATTTCAACCAATACTTTGTTTTAAAAAATATAACAGTAGTATTATTATATTTATGTGTTCTCTAACAAAGTTATTACAGATTTTTTAGACAAGCGTGAGGTTTATGCAACATCCATCCATCCACCGATTCATTTTCACAAGTCTTCAATCCAAACATAGTGGTCGTGGGTAGGGGGATTTTTGTCTCAGGGTGCACCCTGGACAGCTCATTGAAGGAGTCCACTCACTCTTCTCATTGCACCCTTCTCGTGGTAATTGATAGAAATTACAACATTCAATTTATACATCCTTGAAAAGAAAAGTCAGTAAGAAAAATTAAGTTGAAGGTGTTACCAAATGCATCAAAACACAGTAAAAAAATATGGCACTTTGTGTTTAGTTAGGGTTTTACATTCATTGGCAAGACTGAAAATATCATGTCATCTTCATTTTGATGCAGAGGTACCCAACTCCAGTCCAGGAAGGCCAAAAGTGTTTCCATGTTTTCTTGCATCTACAGATCCATGATCCAGGTCATTGAGTCAATGTGCAAACTTTTATTGGCTTCCCCGAGTCACAAATTTCACCTTATCTGCATTAGCTGTTTTGAACCAGGAAAACAATGAAACCCTCCAGGACCGGATGTTGACACCCCTGACTTAGTGAATATCATCACGGTTACTGAATCATGTGTTTACCCGGTGTGTACAGAAATGTGTGGATGGCATGTGGCATCCAAGAAAGTTGGTGATTGTTCATTCTGTGGTGAATAAGATTTGTAACAAGGATCAGCAATAGAGGACAACATGAGAAAAAACGAGGCTGCTTTCTGATAAGGCAAAACTTGAGAGAATGCAACACTGCAAAGTTAAATGTTACAGGAACTAAATGGAATAAAATAAAAACAGTAAGTGATGTGCACATTGTGACGGTTTCCCCTGTCACACATGTAGTAAAACTTGCCCTAGGTTTGGAGGAAATGTTGGAAAGGTCAAGTCGTCTTTCAACAGGACTTGACCTGCTGAAAGGCCGGTCAGGCTGACAGGCCTAGCCTCCTGTCAGCTTTACCACAAAGCATCTTGTGGAAAAAATTTAAAGAGAAAAATTCAAAATGTACTGATTTTTGTAAAAACGCTTAGTGACGTAAAGTTCCTGCAAATGTTTGAAACTATTTCTTGTTTGTGCATGCATCAAGAAATATGTTCACTTTTTGATGTTTGACATTTCAAACTTCAAACTTCAAGTGAAATTTTACAAAATTGCACCAAAAATCTTGATTTTTTTTTTAAGGAGTTCAAGGTACAAAAATGTACTGTGGAATACAAAATATGAAGCAACGTTAAAAATATCAACAAAACTGCAAAAAGAACCACTATTTTAAAAATTTGCACAACCCAACATTTTCTAAACAAAAAAGTATGGTTTCAAAACCAGTAAAATGTTTCATAATTACAACAACTCATGGTACGCATTGAGATTACTTTGTTTTACAGTTTTATACTTTAAAATGTAATAATAGATTACATTAATAAAATGAATTAAAAGAAACTAATGAAAATATTGATCATCTTGGAATTAATTCTTAAACACAGATCTATACAGTATAAATGAGCTTTTTTGAAAACACTTGATGAGTCTTTAGACTTTCATGAGAGAGACCTGGGTTCAGTTTTTGGTGTTGGTATAAAATGAGCATCAAAAGCAAATAAACAAAGGATAATTCAGATGAATCCAGTGAGGATCCTACGAATTTCTTACTCAGATCATGAGAGGCAATAAGTTCCATGAAATAAGCTCTCGATTTACAAGTTTATCTAGGTTCCCACCCTCAGCTACGGTCGCCAGCTGTGGGTGGTGACCGAAAGAATGAGATCATGGATACAAGCGTCCGAATGAGCTTCCTCCGCAGGGTGACTGATCTCTCACTCAGCGATTGGGTGAGGAGCTCTATCATCCGGGAGGAGCTTGGTGTTGAGCCGCTCCTCCTTCAGGCCAAGAGAAGCCAGATGGGGAGGTTCGGGCATCTGGTCAGGATCCCCTCCGAGCGCCTCGCTGATTAGGTGTTTCGGGCACGTCCCACCGGGGGGAGACCAAGAGGCAGACCCCGGACTCGCTGGAGAGACTATGTCTCACAGCTGGCTGGGGAACGACTCGAGATCCTTCCAATTGAGCTGGAGGATGCAGCTAGGGTGAGAGAAGCCTGGGTTTCTCGTCTGAGCTGTTGCCCCCGCGACCCGGCCCCGGATGAGCGGAAGACGCTGGAACGGAAAGAAGTATTCATGCATCCTTGTAAATTTGATCAGAACGTTTTGTAAACTATTTGCTTGAACTTAGTAGTTTATATAATTTTTTGTGTAGTTGTTAACATGCCACAGTATTTCCCCCCCAATTTTTGTTTCTTTTTGCAAAACGGCATTTTTGGAATAAAAAAAAATATTCACCACAATCATAGTCCTGTAAACTAGAACATATGCAGATTATGCCTGTGTCCTCTATGTCATTTAAAACCAAAAGAAATCACATCAGCTTCTTATTTTTGCAGTAAAAGTGTTTCATGAGTTTAGGCAGTAGATGGCAGTGCCTACCAGTGAAATTCTCAATGTGTTTGAGCTGCAGAGACTCTTCTAGGTTTCATCCTCACACATCAGCCTTCTTGATACATGTAGCTGGATCACTGTGTGGGATTGTTGTAAATACTTTGATTGCTCTTTAACAAATTGTTAAGTTTTTTTGTGAGGACTTTTGAAGTTCCTTTGTCTTCTGGTGTTACTGGGATGCTCTGCTTCAACAAATAAATTCAAAAAGAGGAGCTAAATTTTTCTGCATAGGAACTTTATAACAAAGTGGAATCAAATCTTTCACCATGCAGAAGAATTCATTTTCTCTAAACTGGAGAAGATACTGAAAACAAGCACCACCTGCAAAGACTGAATCAAGTTTTACCATTAAGGTTTCTTCCTATAATATGCACTAACAAACATTCATCCTTAGAACGCCTCGCTCTAGAAAGGGACCAAAAAGTATGAAATTCATAAAAACACTTTAAATCTTCACCATCATCAGCTTCACCATCTGACCCCCTATAAAGAGCTTTCTGTGGGCCAACAAAACAAATCTGCTGAGTTTCTCATCCTGGGATCAAATAATCTGTTTTTATTGTTTGTGCTGAAAAACATCTGAAAAAAAAGATTATATCTGATATGATACATGCGTAAAAACAAAATCTTAATTTCCTTGTTGTTCACAAAGTTGTGACATGCAAACAAAACACAATGTGGTGATTTTTAAATCTCATTAAACCCAGTAGATTTGAAACGACCTCTTATATGTTTATCACCTACTAGGAATAAAATCAGTGCTGATTAGATTTAGAAATGGTTGTTTTTTTAAAAACCCTTGACATATTGTCTCTCAGTGTTTCACTCTAATGTCTACACATTTATGTGTTTAATTGTCTTATAATTAAAAGATATTTGATTGTCAGCAATCTATAAAAGCACTTTAAAATATTCAAGTGGAGGTTTTTCTAAAGTGGAGTTTCTTTTTCTAAACTAACTGGTTAATTTAACAAAATAAAGTGGTCAAAAAAATATATTTTTTCCTAAGCTATTTATTAAAACATTTTTCCTTTTCATTGTTTAAATAATCTTCACCATTACATATGGATGATTTCTCTTATGGTAATTTTCTGCTCCTTGACCAACGAAAAAGAAAAGGACCTGTAAAGTTTTTTTTTTTTTAAAAAGTGGCTTTTTGAGTCACAAAAATGTGAAGTTTGTGTTGAATTCTAATTTTTTAACCCACTTTTTTAAAATTTTGCATTTATTTATTGTTGTGAATGCAAGTTTTTTCTATTTTAATTTTGAGATGAATGTAACTTTGTACACAATGTAACTTTTATTAAGATATGCAAATCAAAAGTATGCTGTTTGTCTAATTCTGACATATCTACATTGTATGTTCATTTTGCACATTTTCTTAGTCTAAAAATTGTATTTTCTGGAATAATTCTAATCTATTCCGGCATTATTTTTATTTTAATAATAAAAACATATTTAAAAAAAATATTGATCTTTAATAAAAGTATATTGCTCAGTTTAACCACTAGAGGGCGTGTTTGATCCGCAGATCAGATCCTCTGAACGAGAACTAATCACGCATAGAACGTGTAAATCCAGTTTGCGTGTCTCTGAATGGTGAGAGATCACAGCAGCAAGTGTTTAACCAGGACTAAACTCCTGAGTTTATCATAGAAGGAGGTTTTTATTAAAATAATCAAGGAATGAAGGAACTGATCAGATTGAACATTTTAATAAAAAACATAGCAAAGAATTACAATCAAATAAAAAGTTTATGTTGAAATCATTTTCCTCATACGTCAGAGTTTGAAAAAGAGAAAGTGGTCAGAGATGGAAAAAAGGAACAGAAAAAGTGATGGAGATGAGACGACTGGCATCCTCTGTAGCCAATCAGAACAGAGCTCTCAGTGTGAGTGACAGTTACGGGGCTGCAGGGGGCGGAGCCACGTGGGGCAAAAAGCAAACAGCTGAGTGAGGGGCATCAGAGCTGTGGAGCTGACTGTGGATAGAGTGGAGACAGTCTGATGAGTTGTGATCTATCTTTCTGCTGAGGTGGACATGCTGTCTCCTGATTCGTGGATTACACTTCATGATTTTGCGCCAAAGCATCTCCAGTGCGCATCTAAGGCGCAAAACTGCGGGCTACACAAGAAATGAGCTTCTAGGGTTTTAAAAACTCACACAGGAGAGAGAAATGTGTGCGTCATAGTGGACAGAGCAGTCTGGGACGGCGCGCACGCTTCTGGAGACTTTTACGCATCTTGGAGAGGTTGCAGTGCAGACTGAGATGGAGGATGGATACTAAGATTCTCTTCATCAGCAGAGGATAACAAGCTTCATGATTTTAACCAAAGTGCACTTGTTTTCCCGGCGATGATTGTGCTTCTGATAATCTTGTCCTTTTGGGATGGAGCGCGCTCTCAGACACGTTACTCCGTCCCTGAGGAGGCAGAGCATGGTACCTTTGTGGGAAACATCGCGGAGGACCTTGGCTTGGACCTCACTAAACTGGGCTCCCGCCGCTTCCAGGTGGTGCCCAGCTCCAGGACACCGTACCTGGAGGTGAACCTGGAGAATGGAGTCTTGTACGTTAATGAGAAGATTGATCGGGAGCAGATCTGTAAGCAGAGCGCAAACTGTCAGCTCAATATGGAGGTGTTCTTGGAGCACCCACTGGAGCTGTTTCGGGTTGAAATTGAGGTGGTGGACATAAATGACAACTCGCCCAGTTTTCCAGAGACGGACATCACGGTGGAGATTTCAGAGAGCGCCACACCTGGTACACGCTTTCCCTTGGAGAGCGCATTTGATCCTGATGTGGGTTCCAACGCTTTACGCACCTATGATATCACCACCAACAACTACTTTTACCTGGACGTACAGACCCAAACGGACGGGAACAAGTTTGCAGAGCTGGTCCTGGAGAAGCCGCTGGACAGGGAGCAGCAGGCAGCGCACAGGTACGTCCTGACAGCGGTGGATGGTGGACAGCCTCCACGGACTGGCACCGCGCTCCTGGTGGTCAAAGTGCTGGACTCTAACGACAACGTGCCCGTTTTTGAGCAGCCGGTGTACACGGTGAACCTGGCGGAGAACGCACCGGTGGGTACGCTGGTCATTCAACTGAATGCCACCGATCTGGATGAGGGACTGAACGGGGAGATACTTTATTCTTTTAGTAACCACATCTCCAGCAGAGTCAAGGAGCTGTTCAGCATTGATCCGCGCACAGGGCGCATCGAAGTGCGCGGAGAAGTGGACTTTGAGGAGAGCGGATTGTATCAGATCTTCGTCCAAGCGAAAGATCTGGGACCAAATGCAGTTCCTGCGCACTGTAAGGTTCTGGTAAAAGTGTCTGACGTGAACGATAACGCACCTGAAATCACCTTCAGCACCGTGACAGAGTCAGTGAGTGAGAAGGCAGCTCCCGGCACGGTCATCGCCCTGCTTAGTGTAACGGACCGGGACGCGGAGGAGAACGGTCAGGTTCACGTGGAGATCCTGGGTGATGTTCCGTTTAAACTCAAATCCTCTTTTAGGAATTATTTCACCATAGTTACTGACGGGCTTTTGAACCGGGAGCAAGCGGGCTCCTACTCTGTCACCGTGGTAGCGAGAGATAAAGGCATCCCATCTCTGGCTACCAGTAAGTCAATAAGGGTCCAGGTGTCAGATGAGAACGACAATGCGCCCACTTTTACCCAGCCCATTTATGATGTGTATGTGACAGAAAATAACGTGCCAGGCGCGTACATCCATGCTGTGACCGCATTGGACTCTGACATGGGCCAGAACGCGCTGGTCAGCTATTCCATACTAGAATGTGACATTCAGGGCATGTCAATTAAAACTTATGTATCAATTAATGAGGAGACAGGTTATTTGTATGCTCTCAGGTCCTTTGATTATGAGCAGCTGAAGGATTTCACCTTCATGGTCCAGGCCACAGACGCTGGTTCTCCTCCCCTCTTCTCCAATGCCACAGTTAAAGTCATCATCGTGGATCAGAATGACAACTCCCCCCTTGTACTTGCTCCTCTGGGAAACAATGGGACAGCCAAGGAGCCCCTCCCCCGCTCAGCTGAACCGGGCTACCTGGTGACCCGTGTGGTTGCCATGGATGCAGATGATGGTGAAAACGCTCGCTTGTCCTACAGCATCCAGAGAGGGAATGAAAATGGAATGTTCAGGATGGACTGGAGGACAGGAGAGCTCAGAACGGCTAGGCGGGTGTCACCCAAACGCGACCCCCACCAGCTTTATGACCTCCTAATTGAGGTGAGGGACCATGGCCAGCCCCCACTGTCCTCCAGTACCAGTGTGCTGGTGATGCTGGTGGATAGTGTGGCTGACAGCAGGGGCAGTGGGGTCAAAACGGGCTCTGGGAAGGCCAAAGAAAGCGGCTTGGACTTCACTCTTATCCTCATCATTGCCCTCGGTTCTGTCTCCTTCATTTTTCTCCTCGTGATGATAATCCTAGCAGTGCGCTGCCAAAAGGACAAGAAGCTGAACATTTACACGTGCGTGAGCAGCGACTGCTGCCTGAGCTGCAGCCCGTGCTGCTCCCGGCAGGGCCGCTCCCGCAGGAAAAAGCTCAGTAAGTCAGACATCATGCTGGTGCAGAGCACCGTTAATGTAAGCGGAGGTGGTGCTCCTCAGGTCCCTGTAGAGGAGTCTGGAAGCTTCAGCTCCCACCACCAGAATAAGAACTATTGTTATCAGGTTTGTCTGACTCCAGAGTCTGCCAAGACTGACCTCATGTTCCTAAAGCCATGCAGTCCATCCAGGAGCACAGACACCGACCACAACCTGTGTGGGGCCATAGTGTCAGGATACACAGACCAGCAGCCAGACATCATATCTAATGGCAGCATCTTATCAAACGAGGTAAGAATTCTTCTCACACTGATCACCGTCCCTGCTCGACACCTGCAGCATGTCCAACATCTGATAAACACCATTTATCCACTGCATCAATGCACCAATGATGTCTGCATACCACAGTATTGTGTGCTACGTTTTGTAGAACCTTTAATACATGACATGATATACAGTGTGTCCAAAACGTTAAAAATTACAGTCTAAAACAAAAAAAAACCCCCACTGAGGTTCACCTGTAGCAGATGCATCTCAACACTTATGCACCTCGTCATTGCTACCAGTCACGCAAGTAAAGACAATCACACACAGATGCAACCCCTCCCACCCCCTCACACACATATATATATATTTGTATAAATATAAATATGTATAAATTCCTGCTGAGTTCCTGCAGTTAGATGTCGGCTTGCTGACTCGTTGCTTCTTGCATGTTTGCACTGAGAAGCAGTGAAATGTCGGGCAGAAGGAGCTTATTTATCAGCGCAGTTCAGAGGCTGCTGGTAGCTACAGGAGTGGCAGGAAAATTTGCATCAGGCTTACTGGTCAGTGTGTTGCTAACTGGACTGAGTGGGAGCACGCCTGTGAGAAGGAGGGGGGTGTTCACTCTCTGTACACACCACATCCTCATTGCATACATTGTGTCTGATGTGCTGAAGCTAGGATTTCATCACCTCTATTTATATTGCGTGTCAAACCTGGCTCCATGCCACCTACTCCTGTTTTTCTTTATGTTAATTATGTTATATAATGTTCTCTAGTGACACACCTCTGCTTCTTTCAGACAAAACATCAGCGAGGAGAACTCAGCTATCTGGTGGACAGGCCCAGACGTGTCAACAGGTAAAAAAAAAGATCATGCCAAACTTTGGTGGTCCTTAGGTTGTTTAGGAAACAACAACATCCTGCCTCATTTGTTCAATTGATTTATGATCCTTTCAATATGATAACTAAAAAAACTTGTACTCCATTTTTTTTAGTGGAAGCTAATGTTCATAATTGATGCAAATAAAATAAATTAAACTTATTAGCTTTTCTGAATCAAATCAATGTTACCTAACCTGCTGGTTTATCTTGGTGAAACACGTAAACCAATTTTATTATGTAAACAGGTACTGCAAACCTGATGCCTGATTAGCCACTGCAGTTTAGAACAATTTGTACTTGTGCTTGTTTTTGTTCATTTATCTTTGACATAAAATGAAAACTCATGTCTCGATATGCATGAACACGGTTCAAAATCATCAGAACTTGATCTTACTCGTCAATTTAAAGAAATTTCTATGTGATTACTTCCTGATAACTTCAGCTCTCTCCACATTTGGTAATTCCATATATTAAACTAATCCATTTGTACGGTTTTGTCCAGGGATGTGAAAACTGAAATTGGGAAAAACGTATTTTAAGTCAAATTAATTAGCGTTCATTTTTAATCAATACATCAGCATTATTTACTATCTTTAATCTCAATTATTATTTTCTATGTAAAGAAAATATAAATTATAATTATTCATCACACAAAACAATTAGAAGTGTTTTTCCAAGCTGAAAAAATAAATGTCTCTGATTTTGCTTTTCAAATGTCTTTTGCTTTTGTGACTGTTTGACATTTTAATTTAAATGAATGTCTAATTAAAAAAAAACTTGATTGCAGATTCTCAACAAAGCAATTTATTCAACTTTAAACTTAAAAAGAAAAACGTTTCTGAGCACCATAGACGTATGGTGTGAATCTGCTATTGCATGTGATTGGTCGATTAAATCAAAGTCACCCCTTCTTAACAAAATTACCTGCTTGGTTGAAGGACGTTCTAAAGACTCTTGAGTTTCTCCACCAATTATGATAAGATGAGAACATTAAATTTTAATATTTCCTTTTTCTCAGTTCGGCCTTCCAGGAAGCTGATCTGGTCAGCTCTAAAGACAGTGGCCATGGAGACAGCGAGCAAGGAGACAGTGACCATGACGCCACCAACCGAGGACTCTCGTCAGGTAACAACAAACCAATACGATACGTGTTTTAATTGTCAAGAGCTGCTCACGCTTCTTGAGATCCTAAAGAGGATTGTTAATGTCGTTCTGATCTGATGCAGGTCTTTTTTGGACTGGCCTCTCTAAATTGGTTAATTTCTTTCAAACAGATCTTGTTTAGGTGGTTCAGGTGTATTGGACTGGCCTTTCAATGGGGACTTTTCTGGTCGTTCAGACGAATCTCTGTGAGATAGTTCAGGTCTGAGTTCAAGTTGCAGTAACTGATCCATCCAGGCAGTGATCTGGGGCTGTTCTCTGTGCTGGCTGAATGAGACGTGGCAGGTTTTTTAATGAGGCTGAGCGCTAAGCAGAGGAACACAGAACAGGGGATTCATGTGTTCATCAGGCTAATTAATGCATCCATCGTTACTCTGCTGGGAGCTGCTGGTTCTTCTTATTTCTGTCTTAGCTCTCAGAAAGCTACTGATCTCTCACACAACCCTCTCTGAGTACTAAGTTCAGATTTTATGACTCTTATTTAGAGCCAACCATCATGTCCGATCATCACAAGCAGGAGCTGTTTTCCTCTCTGGGTTGACTGGTTTACTGATCAACCAGTGCTGTGGTACTACTGCTGTGCTCCCAGTAGTCATATTTAACCCTGCAATGATTAATACATCTATCAGCGTTAGCATCCTGCAGATCTTCCCCGACGCCTCGTCCTTTAAGCAGATTATTTCCTGCACATTAGCTGGTTGTTTGGCTCATTAACAACACGGCTCGGCAGCCTCTGCTCCACTGCTGGAAGCAGGACAAGCTTTCCTCTCCGGAGCTCAGGAGGTGTAGAGCTGATGGTATCTATGCTGGATAAATGCAGATGTTAGATAAGCATGTGTCCTGCGGTGGGGTTAACCTTCCTCTGGGACTCCAATCATTTAAAGATGTCCAGGTCTTCATCACTACAACCTGCAAGAAGTCTTTTTTCTTTTTTATCATATATCTACATCAAAGCTTTTCCCTGTAATCCGGCTCCCACATCAGTCATACACCATCATGTCAGCTACTCTCTACATGATGGCGATGTCTGATGGTTGGCAGCGCAGCTTCACAGCAGGGGGGGTTGTTAGTTTAAGTTTATGCTGCCTCTCTCTGGATATGTTTGTCTCCTGTCTGGTCTCCACGTCATCCAAAGCCATGGAGATTTGTACTGAAACCACATGTTTGAAGTCGGTGTGACCACCTGCATGGATAGAGCCTAAATCAGTTTGTTCATTTTCCAATCTGATTGGCCCAAATTAATCGTAGTGGATGGGTGTTGTCCATCCCTCCTAGCATACAGGTGAGAGGCTGAATACACCTGGACAGGTTCCCAGTCCTCTACAGATCTAATGAAGACAGAAAACCTCTCACACTCATTCTAATAGAAAACGTCCAGAGAGACTAAATGATTAAAAATGTGTATCGGTGCATGCTTTCCTCGTGTAAATCTGGCATCTCTCTGGATTCTCCTGATTCCTCTTTTCCCCCAAATTTATTTAATTAACCACTGGGAAGTTTTCCTGAAGGATTGAAAATGTGGTTTTGTGTCTCCATGTGTGACAGATTGGCAACCTGTTAAGGATGTACCCCACCCTCTCCTCTGGTAACTATTTGAATTAGGCCTAATTAAGCAAGTTAGGTAGTATCAAAGTGCTTCTGGAATGAATCAATGGTTGGATGGATGAGTTTGATGTGTTGATGGAAGACAAAGTACCAAAGTTTTAAACCAGCAATGTTCTTGCTTTTTTCTGCGGCATACACCATCTAATCACTTAGATAATTCAGTCACCTTCTTAACCATCTATCCCTTAAG
This sequence comes from Neostethus bicornis, assembly GCA_902685375.1. NCBI lineage: Eukaryota > Metazoa > Chordata > Actinopteri > Atheriniformes > Phallostethidae > Neostethus > Neostethus bicornis. Next base: position 1,335,651 of record CACRXE010000076.1, on the reverse strand, counting down.
ACGTTAAGGAGGGTGCCAGAGCCCATCCTGGCCGATTCGAAACAAGGGGCAGGGTAAACCCCGAACAGGTCACCAATCTGTCATGGGGCCACACTTACAACCATACACACACACATATTCCTAGGGGCAATCATGTAGTGGACAATCAACCTAATATGGATGTTTTTGGAGGGTGGGTAGAAACGGGAGTACCCAGAGAAAAACCATGCATGCATGAGAAGAACATGCAAACTCCACACAGAAAGGCCAATGTTCCAAGCCTGGTCCCCAACCGGGTCTCGAATCCCTGACCTTCTTGCTGTGAGGCCACTGTGCTAACCACTGCATCACCTAGCCACTTTCTTAAATAAGTTTAAATCATATTTAAACAAGTTTCCAAGACTGGGGTAAAAGTTCTCAAACCACCAGATGTGTAAGTTAAGTTAATTAGCTGGAATGGTTGAATGTTTTACTTCTGGTTGAATCCACGCAGGATTATCTGTACGAAATAACACTATGAAGGAAAAAGAGAGCGTGGGATAGAGAAAAGAGGACTGGCTGGAATGGCCTAAAGACAAAAGCATAGTGCATGTTTTGTGCACGGCACGGCGCTGATTGTGTGAGGGGCCGTAACTTCAGGAAGGATTCTTGCTATTGTCTGAGAAAAGAAGGACATGCAGAGGGATTGTGTTCAGCATAAAACACTTCCTCAGTTCTACTCTCTGCGCTTGATTCCTCATCAAATGCAACATAAACCTGCAGAGAAAGTTTAAAAAGTGGTAAAAGCCTGCTGTAAATAAAAAGTCTTGCTTTCAGAGTCGGGCTCATTAGGCAGAATTATGCCTAATTTATTCCGCATACATTAACCGTGTTCCCATGCACGCATGATTTCACTCTTTTAGACCAACTTCCTCCATGTTTCATGTGATGGGAAGATAAATATGTGCTAACAAAACCTCCCCGACACACAAACAGTCTGATTATTATGCAGATTTATTTAGCAGAAATACAAAAACAGACACTTTCATAGTTTAAACCTGTTAACGTGAGACATTTAGCTGCACATATTTTAGAAAATAAAATACGTTTTACTGGACAATTACAGTCCATGTTTTATTTATTTCATCTTTAAAACCAATTGAAACAATAATTTACATAAATCTTTTAACAACATAATCATTTGCAGCACACATTAACATGATAGGAGGAAGGAAAATGGGATTTGTGGTCATTGATAAACACTGGAAAACCTACTAGAGGCATGGATGTTTCTAATTTAGTCTTCAGATATTATTAAGAGTTGTTTTTTAAAAACCATTTCAATCTACATTTTATTTCTTATTATAATTTATTAATATGTTTCATGATAGAACAATGTAAAGCGGTCTTTTTAGTCCTCTATGCCGGTGGGATAAACTCTGGACATTAACATTAACCTACAAACCTACTTCATGCTGAGAAAACATCATTTTTTCCCCTAACAATTAACGTCTATATATTGTTGGGTAGCATTTTTTGCAGAAGTATCAACTCTCCAGGACCCCCTATTTTATATTATATTAAATTCTATTATATGATTTTATGACAAAAGATATTATAATGGTGATCTCTTATTTTTGGTTGCGTTAGGTCAGGTCTTTTCTTTCTGTGATTGATGAACTAGTTGTCTGGGTCCGGCGACATTCCAGAGATTCTCTTCCATGACAGCTCCTCATTGTCCCATCCTTTCCCATCCCATCCCCCTTGGTCATTGTTTAGGTGCTTTAAAGACATAAACTGCGATCCTCGCTTGGATGTTGGCAAATAATCCAGCTCCTGTGAGTTGGCGAGTAACTCAGACCCCCCTCCCTCTTTCGATTTGGAGCTTTGGGGTGTTTCTGTGCCAGTAAAGCTCCTGCTGGGAAACGCTTTTGTGAACGTGATCACGTGGGTCCAACCCCCGCACCCTTAGGCTGCTCCCATGATGGATGCCTCCTCCGGTTCACGCTACTTCTGTGGTAACGGTTCAATGATCGGTAAAAGACTTTTTCTTGGTCTGAACATTAGTCACAACATGAAGGTCGCTACCTGGATCGGCTTTGTTCTGTGTGAGCCTCAGGATGTCTAGACCTACATGTTACCCGGCTCTCCCTCGTACTCTTGTGGCCTTCAGACTCTGCTGGTATATGTAGTGGATATGTTGAGCTTGTTTGTTTCGGTTTTGACAGATCCTGACTTTGAGTGACTCATTTTATAAACAGTTAGAATCCAAATAACGTCTATACGTAACTAATATCTCTTCTTTACTAGTTGAACATAATTTTTTAGGCAATCACAGATATTTTCTTCTTAACTTTTTATGTGAAAAATATGTTCATAATAATTTGAATCCTTTGCATTGGAAATTGACATTTAAATTTAAATTTTGCATTTTGAAAACAAAACAAAACAGAATGCATAATCAGACCGGCCGACAAAAAGAAGGATCTAGCGGAAGAAAAATTTAGATTTTTATGCGGGTCCTTGTTCTATCCTAATCTTATGAATTCATTTTATCGTCATCCCACCCACCCATGCATTCATCCATCTATCCTTTCGTCCTATTTTTTAAACTTCCAGCAGGGGAAGTGTTGCCCCGGTTGTGGGCAGATTAAACTCCAACATGATGGCATATTTATGGCGTGTTGGTTAATATTTAATAAGTTACCCTCTCTGTTGGAGACGGGGCACTTTTCTGAGCTGCTCGCGACAGCAAGCCAAATTAATCTTCTTTGTAACAAAGCAAATTCCCCCTATGCTGACCCTCACAGATATGCACACACACACGCATACACACGCACACTAGGATGGCTGGAGTCTTAGCCTAATCAGTCTGTATTCAGAGGGATTAGCTGCAGATAGCCGTAGCTGGACAGTTCAGAATTTAGCCACTCAGACACAAACACACACAACAAGAGGATTTTCCAGAAAACATGCATGGACAGGATCGGGCCCCCGTGGAGATAAAACATATGGAGCAATGAAAACAGCATTCAGCTCAAAGCTCGCTGTCACCAACGTCTGCTCTGTAGCCGCGGGTTCTTCTTTTTTCTTTTACAAAGACATTAAACCATCACACACAGACCACATGAAAGGGCCCGTCCAAACTGGTTTCCAGTCACACCTGAATGTTGCTTTTCATGGCTTTGAAAAGAGGCGAGGGAAGGCGGGTAATCCAGAGCTGCTGAATTCCCCCTTATTTGAACAAAAGCAAGTTTCTGACGCCGCAGCAACAAGCAGAAAAATGAGAAATAGGCGACTTCTGTTCGAAAGGTCTCAGTCTGAAGCTAAATTCCCATTTTTTAACAACACCAAAAACAGCTCACATCTTTAGCAGAATTAAATTCCTGAAAGCAAAAGCTTGTTCCTAAAGATGTCTTTAAATCACACACATGATAATATAATCCCATTGTTCTTCTAACTATCGCTGCAGATGGATTATACATTTATTTTTTCTACTCAAGAATCAACATGAAAGTCGACTTATCCTCCACTTTTTTAATGCTTTACAAACATTTTACCACTAATTGGAATTGCTGAAACAAAATGACATAAATTGTCTCTTCTTTGTTTTGTGAGTGCATTCGTTAGAATATATGGTTGGACATGTCCCCACATAAACAAGTTTGTGGACACCAGTTCCTGCTCCGATGAGTGAGGCGGGGTGGAGAAGTGGGCAGTGGGGTATTTACTTTGGATGAATGAGAGAGAATAAGGAGAATTTTCTAAAGAAAACAGGACACGTTTAAATGAAGAAACTAAAAGCGAAAAGCAGAGCAAGCATTTTTCTTGCTCCACTTTCCATAAAAACAAAGTGGCTTAGAAAAAAGCAAACAAGCAGAGTTGCTCGTGGTGACTACAGCGTAAGCAAACATGTGGCTGGAAGACAGTGTGGCGGTCAGATCAGTGACCTAAACAACACGCCCCATCTGTTAACAAGAAAAAAAAAGGAACATTCTTTCATAAATCCATGTTCAGAAACTCTTCACTCTACCTGATAACATGGACATAGGGGTACCAAATGGGTTAGTTTGTGACAAATTACACACAATATTGCTGACAATGTGGGCTGTGTTTTTTTTACCTCCTCTAAATGGAGCTTTGTGTCTGAGCTATTTAAATAGAATTGTTTCTTTAAGATTTGCGAATAATGTGAATATTGAAATTTCCCAGAACAGGAAAAGTGGGAGAGAGGTAAGAGGTTACAAAGAAAAAAAAAAAAGGAATAAAGAGAAGTAGGCAAACAGAATTAAATAAAAGGAAAGAGAAACATTAATTAAAAAATAATAACCAAAAGAAGACTCTTAATGGATGAACACAAGAGTTTTAGAATTCTAAGAGAAGAGGATCGCTTAATTTTTTTAAATTTATAAAATTGGACAAGAAATGTTTTGTTTAAATAGTTGTATTTATTGGTTTAATTTTGGGTCAGAATTAGCTTTAACGGACTATTCCTTCATTATTAATTCCACACGGTTATTCTTTTTTTGTTAAACAAATAAAAACTAGACCGTTTCTCGGCCACAGTTTAGGAACCATTGATCTCACACTTAAAGCAAACATATTGAAGTAAAACATGTCTAAATGCAAGCTTGGCTTTTTCTGTGCGAGGGGACAACAGAAGGAACATGAAAACAAGGAAGCGGCTTTCAGATGAAAGAAGAACCACGTTCCTGATTAAAGACACTAATTTAGCCCCGTAGGATTCTGTTTCTTTTCACTAATTACAGCTAAGTGCTGCGGCGCGGGGATTCTGCTTTGGAGGCAGGAAAATAGATGGTGAGAAGGAGGGAACTAAAACCTCAGAATATTTCTTTTCACAGTGGATTTTTCCAGAAGATCCCTCAGAAATAAGTGGCAAGTTTTACTGGTTTGAGCTGAACTGAAATTTCTGTTTCCAAACTTTTGAAAACTTTTTAGAAATTGACAAGAACAGCTCTACATGCTCACAGACAGTGTTGGAAGAAAGACATTACAAATGTAACACGTTTCAATAATACATTCATTTTTTTCAATAACACAGAAAAATGATGCATTACGAAGAAAAAGAGTTAATCATAAATTACTCGTTATGACCTTATTAGTGCCAAGTACATGCTTTTTAAAGTGCTTTATTATGACGATGCTCTGATGAAACAGCTCTAAAAACTTCAATGCTGAAATTAGGCACACAAGAAGAATTACAATGGTAATTTCTTTCCTGTTGAGCAATGCAGCACGGCTTGTTGCTAATGCTAACATGGATTGAGTCTGTTCTGTTATTTTGGGGTATAGACACATTGGTATGTTCATGTCTATTCATTTACACCGTACGAAAGTTGATATGAATATCACTGCATATCATTCATATGTTGTGACATTGGTTCACGAGCTGTTGTTTGATTTGCAAAAAATAATGCAAGAGATGCAATGCTACAGATGTGAAATAATCAACACAATTATTTGTTTGATTATTTACATTTATATTAATTCAAAATGCACAACTTTTGCACTAAAAATGTCCTTCCGAGAGAATATTTATGTTAAAGGACTTTTTTGCGACTGTTGCGAACTTTTGAAAGCATTTTCATATTTACATGGTTGGCGCAGTAGCCGTGGAAGTGCTTTTATTTTTGATACATATATGATATTTAATTAATCTTTGACTCTACTGTTGTGGTGGGAAATTTAAATGCGTCAATCCGCAATCAAGTATAACAATAAAAGCATTAGCTTTTTGGAATATTTTTGTAAAAGATGTTTGATTTACTGAAAAATAACTTCAAGTGGTGTAACTTTTAAAGTTTTGTTTTTGAAGTAAGTATATTGTAATTCAAACACATTATTTTTTAAAAAATCTCTGTTGGGGCTGTAGAGTGGTGTAGTGGTTAGCACAGTGGCCTCCAGCAAGAATGTTGGGGATCGAGTACCTGACAGGGACGAGGCTTGAAACACTGGCCTTTTTGTGTGGAGTTTGTATGTTCTCCCCGTGTATGTGTGGGTTTTTTCTGGGTACATCGGTTCCTTCCCATGTGTGTTAGGTTGATTGCCCGCTTTGAAATTGCACCTAGGAAAGAATGTGTGTGTGGCGACGTGACAGACTGGCGACCTGTTTGGGGTGTATCTTGCCTCTCGCCTTAAATCAGCCAGGATAGGCTCCAGCACCCCCGGCGACAAGCCGTTTCGAAGACGAAACGAAAATATATAACTAATTATATATAGTGTATTAAAGCTTTAGATCAATGTGCCCGACTATACACACACACACTCATTCCAGCTCAATTTCTATTACCATTGGATGTTGTTTTATGACCACAATGGTGATGGAACGTGGAACAAAGGTAATGATGAGAAATTATTTTGTTCATTTTGTTCATTTTACAGCCATGGAAAATGAATTAAGCTTATAATTAGTCTCTCTAAAAAAAAATCTTATTTTTTTTTTGAATGTAATCTCTCTTTTTAAATTTTTTTAATAATCAAAAAGGTATTTCATTTCTTTACATTATTATTATTTTATGCATATTATTTCCAATCATTTTGAGTGTGTCAGAATAAATCTGAACAGTAACATAAGAATAGTGGAAAGTTTTTTGCTCTAAAATTATTCAAAATCATACAAAATGGAAAATGATTTCCACATAAAAATAGAATGGAAGGAAAATTCTTTATAGTCATTGCGGGTAAAATAATATTAAAACTATTCTTGGTTCGGCGCTGGAAAAATAATAAAAGATAGTAAAAATGAGGAAATAAAAATAAACGATAGATTAAAGTAAGCAGAAGCAACAAAAATTAAAAAAATAAATTAGAATACAATGATGAAAACAAGGATGGGCCGGTGATGGCTTGTGAGCAAGTGAAAAAGGATTTAAGAGCTTTCCTGAGTAAATGTGAAGGTTAGCGGCACATTAAAGGGCAGAAAATTAAGCAGCTTTATTCTTTTATGTCTTAATAAAACCATGGATCACTTTGATTTCAGGACTTTATGGAGTCTGTGTGTGTGTGTGTTGGCGGGGATTTTTCTACCTAAAGTGTAGAAGGCTTTGATGTCGGCGATACAACACAAAAGTCACAGACATAAAATATTAGAGAGCAGATGACATCCACACATGTTCAGGAATCATATTTGTTTGTGTTTAAATCCTTTCAACCCACTGTGGAGCATCTGGAACAGGATCAGGGACATTATGTCGCAGAAATATTTCTCTCTTGAACTGCTAAAACTAATTATATGTTTATTAGTTGTTTTCATGACAAAATACACACTTTTAATCAATCCACTGACGTGTATTTATTGAGGAAATGTTTATTACTACTAATAAATCTAAATGTCCAAAGCCCGTGTGTTTCTGAGTGAAACAGAGCCATGTTTAGGAGGAGCATACACACGTGTAGTAATCCAACAACCTTCTAAACCTTCTGTTTTCTTTCTCTTCATGTCTCTGCAGCTGCTGATCTGTTTTCTAACTGCACGGAGGAGTGTAAGGCCTTGGGCCACTCGGATCGCTGCTGGATGCCCAGCTTCGTGCCCACCGACGGGCGCCAAGGGTTGGATTACCGCAGCAACCTGCACGTGCCTGGCATGGACTCAGTCCCAGACACAGAGGTATTTGTAACCCCAGTGCAACCTTCTGAAGGGTCATTCTCCACCTTTGGTCATCTTCACCATCATCACCATCAAAACCACCTCCACTATCTCCAACACCATCAGCTCAGCCACAACGGCTGAGAGGAACAAGGTTTCTGACTGGCTCGTCGGTAGCTCACTGAAGTGAGTATTTGTTTGGCAAAACCACTTTTATTCTCATAAAAAATGAAAAAATTGTAGGATAGATATTTAGGTTTGGACTAGCTTAATCTAAAATGGTTTTGTAAAATCATAAACAATTGATTATTGTCTAGTAACGGCAGTGTTTGCTACCAACACGAGTTAATGCATTTTATTAAACAATCATACGCTGTTGGTGTCTGGCCCACAGAAGCTTACAATGGAATTGCATCAAGATATTAAATGAATAAAGCCTACTAGTTCCACAGATTAATACAAAAGTTGATAAATTTTGTTCTAATTTGAAATCAATGTAGGTACAGCACTTGTCTTTTATTTCAGGCTTTACAAAAAAATTGCACAAATGCAAAAATCCCCTGATATAAATATCATTTGTAATTTTATGATTAAATGACTAAAACCCAAGTGGATTGTTTACCTATATGTTGCTTTTGCAAATAATTCAGGACAGGAGTTGACAAATTCAGGAGACACAGAGTCGCTCGAAAACATCTTTAGAGGGTAAAGAGATTTTGTAAAAAAAAATAAAAGTTGCTATTTTACTTCTTGTTCACATCTGGAATCTCTATGGTTTAAGCTGCTTAAATGCATTAAAAAAAACAAAACTTTTTAGCTTCATTTTTGGTTCTCACAATTCATGGTTGAACCTTCATAAGAAACAAGAACAGAAAAAAATTATGGTTGATAATTTTAAAAGGTCCCCTCCTATCGGGGTTCACTCAGTTTAAGAAGATGAATAAATAAAAAAGAAACTTCAATGTGTGTTTTTCTGCCTTTTGCTGGATCAACTAAAAAAAAAGAATTTTCCCACACATAACAGTCCCTCCCCCGTGCCCACAGTGCACATGCGTCCCAGTTTTAGGAGCATTGTGTATAAAGTAAAAGATTGTATCAGGAATTTGTGAGGTGAAGAGCTGCTAACATGACCGTGTCTCTGCTCACTCACTCCTCTCTCAGCAGATTCCGTCCTAATGATGTGTGTGTGAAGGGGGGTAAGGGCGCAGGGATCAGGGATTGGAGAGGAAGATGTGGAGCGATGATACGAGGAGACTAAAACTCTAATCTGATTAAGACAGCCAATGATACACAGAAAATCTGGTTTTTAGGGGCCTCTGCTGGGGTTTGAGGTCATGTCAGTAGGGGGTAAAGATTAAACAAGGGTACGGGGGATGGAGGCAATAACCAGAACATAAACTCACCATCTCCACCCCTCCCATATCAGAGCCATTTCATGTCTTCATTAATCTTTTTTTCCCTAAGGATTAATGAATCATTTCACTCTCTCTTGTTCCCGTCTAACCAGCTCTTTTTTTTCTTTCTGCATGCAGCGAGGAAAAAGCTTTGCTAGCTCCTTCCACGTCGACATCCCAGAGACGGCGTGATTTTCCCAGCAGCCGACTGGAAAAATGTACAAAGTTTCAACTCGTTTTGCCTCTTTTGACCTGAAAACTGAACTGCAGTGATAAGAGGAACCGAGAAGTCGACAATTAGGAGATATCTTCTTTAAGGATTAGAAGATATTTGCAAACGGAGGAAGGGTATCTGGACCCAGAATGGACACTAATGGAGAGCTTTACTGGGATGAACTATTTTCTCAGCAGGACTGAGAAACTGAGATTAAAAAACTCTTCATTTGAGAGTTTGTGTGCTCGTTTACTGCACTGATGTTTACCTCACCGAGGAACATCTATGTACCTAATTGAGACTGCCTTCTGCCAGAAATCCTCAAGACGAGGATCACTTTCAGCCTAAAACCCATCAGAAACGGACTACTTCCGGTCAAAGATCCTCCACATGGGGACCTCATTCCACCAGATGTTCAAAAGCTAGGACCACTTTTATCCTGAAATTCTGGGAAAAGTACCAGAATCAGAAATCCATCAGATAGGGATCATATTCAGCCTGGAATCTTCTATATTTGGACCACCATCAGAAATCCTCAGGATCAGGAGCACATTTCTCCAGAGATCCCACTGGATTAGGACAGAGATCTTCTGAATGAGGACCACACTCAGATCCAAACAGCCCTTTAGGCATTTGAACTCAGAGTGAGATGCCAGATTGTACAGGAGGAACTTTGTGCATTTCATAATGCGATACCACTGTTTTAGATTTTTCTATTCTGTTTGTGAGGTCAAGTGTCTCTGAACTTTGTAAAAAAAAAAAAAAAGATTGTGTCCAACATACATTATTATTATTTTTTTTTCAACTTTTGGTTCTTTTTAGCTTTGGTTTTTGGGTTGCTCCCCACTTAGAGGGCTCAGATGGCGTTTGTTGGACACGCTCTGACTCTGAGCTGTGAAATAGTTTCTATCATGTGTGACAAGTGTTCACTGTACTCCTTTAAAACGTTTCAGCTATATATAACACTCTATATAAATCTATTTATATCTACTTGTTCTGAAGGTGTGCTATTTGTTACTGGGTTTCACACTTTAGTTTAAGTACCCTTGAAAGCTTCATTTGTTTGGCTTTTTTTTTTCCCAGTTGGAGATTAAAAGAGACGCTACATTTAACTGCTCTATTGATGGACAATTATTTTGTCTTTTCGCCCACTTTTGGGTAGTTATCTATGTGTGTAGAAATATTTGAGGTAATAATTTAGACTGGGATTCATGGTGTTGTGCGTCATGATAACCAACACTTTAGTGAAAGACAGTGGGAAAGATTCGATGCTTCATTTGTTTCTACAAATTAAAAGCACACCTATAAACCAACAATAAACTGGAAAAACCAGGGCAGCAGTCTCATTTGTTTTAGAAAAAAAAAATGTTTTAAGGTTTTTCCAATCAAAAATAGATTATGACTCCTGGGGTTGAGTGTTTTCAAGCCTATAAGATGTTTCTTTTTTGTTTTGTTTTTGCTTTTGTTGTTTTTTCTTTTTCCGTATTTGCAGATTTTATGGACAATAAATAATAATATGAACCAAATCAGGATCTTGTGGTTCATGGGTGGGGCAAATTTTCCAATAGGTTGTTCTTCTCCAGATAGGCACATTGGTCCTTTATTTTAAATCATTCAAATTGTTTCTCCATACAACCAAGTGATCATCTATCATCCACCTATTGAGCCACCAATCCAAACAATGAACCAACCAATCAAGAGACCTTCCAACCATTTATCCAATCAGCCAAAAGATTTTCTTCAACCCATTGGTTCACAACTCTAATTTGGAGCTCAGTAGTTGTAAAAGGAGCAGCTCCAAATGATCCAGGTGGTCTATGTTCCTACCTTCACCCAGATTCACCAGCTCATGTGAATTTGCAGCGCTATTAAAATTTTTTTTGCGTAGTGGCTGGACACTCCTTTAGAGAAATAGTCATGAATGGGCCATCTAAACAAGTCAAAATAGGTGGCATAGACATTTAGTAAAAATGACCTTTGGAGGTTTCAGGTACATTCCACTGGGAGGTCTCAGTGAAGATTTTGGACTCTCTGGAAGAAATTTGTTACCCAGTGGTTCATTTCCCACTTGAACTATAAAAGAAATGGCTCAGTCAAGTAATGTCTGGGTTCTCCTGCTTGGGCTGCTTGCACCACAGTTTGGATGATCAAAAAAGTAGAACTATTTGACAGAATTAATTTGAATTTCCTTCACTGGTTGGACTTGGTTGGACTTCACGGTTGTTCATCCCATCTTCAGCCGGTCCAGGCAGTCGTACATCCCTTACATTAGTGGTAAAGTTGTAGATTTCATCTCTGAATTCAGTTCTAATTGATAAATGCATTAGTAATGTTAACAGTCAATAAACTAGGCAAAGAAAGCACATTTTTTTAACAAATTACTGTGACAAAAACATTGTTTGACGTTTGTTTAACAGACTATTATGATTTTTTTTTTTTTTTTTTACATTTGGACCAAAGTCTGTTGTGCCTCAGAAAAGACATTGGGGTCACTGCTGTAACTTTGTATCAGTCAAGTCAACATAAACATATTGCCCAGTCACAGCCCAAACTGGCTCATTTAAGATTTAAGTTTTAATGTAGGATATAACCAACAAACATGTGAAATTTAAATGAGCTTTTCTGAAAAAATGAACCATACTTTAAATCAAGATTTGTTTAATTTTCCTCAACTTTTGTAGCATTTTCAACCTCCCAGTACGCTCTCAGTTTGAAACACACTGACTGTGAATAATTGCCCAGAAGAAGGAAATAGGAGGATGAATGTGTTGCTTGGTTTCCTGCAGGTGTGATCACAAACCAACGTTCACTTCAGGAACACACTCGTCATTTGGTTCTATGCAAAGCAAGAGATCAAAGGGCAACATAGTCTTTTGTCATGCTGACACACACCGTCAGAGCCACTCTTTGTCTTATTTTGCTGACATCTTTACATGTTCCAGCTGTTCTCCAACTGGCAATACACCAACAAGAAGCTGTTGTATCTATGACTCAAACTTCCTGGGAATGTAGAACATTTCATTTGCAGCTGATGCTTTTACAAACTCTGTGTACCACAGCAAAAGCAGGCAAGATTGAAAAATACCACAGATTCTTTTGTTTGACTTCACAAAGACACTTGTGAAGATAAAAGTGGGCCGGCAGCAGTGAGAGGATGCCACTCAGACCTTTTGTTGCTGCACAGTGAGGGCAACACACTCCGAGAACAAACGATAAAGCCAGAGCAAATGTGGTTTAATCATATCTATGTTCTCTCTAAAGTGAAACTTTTGTGTTTTGCTTCCATCGCTACTGATGTCTGTCACAAAGAAAACAAAAGGCCTTTTAATTTCTAAACTACAAATGAAAAAGAAAATCCATTAAAGTGTAATGAAAGCCAAATGAAGCAAAATCAAAACTAAACCGCTGAAATGAAAAGTGTCCTTTCTTGTATAACCAGGAAGTCAATTTATTAGGTGTGACAGAAAACTGGATGCTAAGCTTAAAATTTGTTACATAAAATTGATTTTTATTTTCATCAACATCAAAGCATTTTGATGGGTTTAGACACAAACAAAGATGAAAATGAGTCTGTAGTAAAACCTTCACATTGGAATGATGGCTCTTTAAAAAATGGAATGAATTAAAAGCGTAATGCTACACTTGTGAGTCCAGATGCAAATAAAAGGTCATCACAAACACGACTTCTTTTGGAGACTTGTAGACCTTGTCCGTTTTCCTCCATACTTGAGCTTGAACGTCATCTTATTTTGTGGCTTTAATATCTTTTCCAGAACTTAAAAACTACTTTTGTTTTATGACAAATTAAAACTTTCTATTTGTTTATATGCTTCAGTTTATTACAAAATTTGATTTATGTACATAAAGACATGCCGGGTCAAATTTTCTGAACACAGTAACAGTTTTTATTTTGATTGCCAAATTTGAGCTAATATGTATGATTTAAAAAAAAAAAAAAAATAAATTTAGCTTTACAATAATGACAAAAAAAGAGTTTGCCATACTAGCACAAATGACTTTTTTCTAGGTGCCAAGAATATTCTTCTACAATTTTGAAGCTACTTTTAGTGACAATGCTTATCTCGTGGAAAGAGCAGCTCAGACAAATTTAGAACCATCGGAGCAACTCCGGTCGGTGTAATTTCACTAAAGTTGAAATCTTGACTGGGAAGGCAAAGAACATTTGAAAAGCAAAAGTCATGTCAAAACGGTGTGCTTGAAAATTAAAGAAAGGATAGATGGTAGGTGCGCTGGTACATCGGAGCAAAACAATAGTGGTTTGGGCTTCTCTCTCCGGTCAGAAGCTGCTCTACAGACAGCAAAGTGGACCTGCTGTGTAGGAGGAAGAATGTTTCTGCAGAAACAAAACTGACTAAACCAGGGCATGCCAAACACCCCTCAAGATGCGTGGTTTATAGCTGTTGAGTATATACCGCAAACTCCCTTTCAAACCCTCATGTGAGGTTTAGGAGCATTTAGAGAATAGACAGCATCTGGCCTCCCAGCTTGTCCAATACTGATCAGTACTAATTATATCTATTTTCTTGAACCATAATTAGTTTCAAACCAACACTTATAAGTGTGGTGATGTGACAAATGAAAAATGGTCTAATGGTCTAAGACTGTTGCACGAGAAAGATCTCAGAAAAGAAACACCTAAATTTTTTCATCTGTAAACAATATCATACCATTGTTACATTTATATCCAGATATTTAGTTCAAATTCTTTCAATTTAAGAATCTGACAATTGGACTTGAAAGATCCAAGTCATGTTTTAAGTTCAGAGCGAAGGATCATAAGACAAAACAATTGGAGCGACTGTTACAAACAGGATTTCTTCTATGCAGATGATACACTGATAGTCATTTAAATGACAACAAAAGTCAATTTGACACCCTAATGAAGCTTAAATTCACTGGAGGAGTAATTAACATGTAGGGATAAAAATGAAAATGAATCACTGGGATCATTTTTACAACAATAATTGTTAAATAACTTCTTTTATTTATATATATAAAAAAAACCCTTTACTTTCCTTTTCAGTGTTTATTGACCTGATTTTTGTTGATGTTCCTCAGAGTTCTGCCCCGCAATGCATGTACATAATAACCCTCCATCCGTAGCAGCCAACAGGTCGATCCCCTCTCAGCACTGGTGTAGATGGGTTAACAAACACACTAGCACACATACTCTGGCATGTCTTCAATCAGGGCAGGGAGAAATGTGAAGCCAGTTGTTAACTATTGAGAGAGCCTGCTGCCTTTTGTCCACTGGAGATTCAACACAACAGATGGTGAGAATAAAGTTGTGCAGCTTTGTAGTTGTTCTTTATTTGGTCCGCTAATTAAAAGTTAATGCAGCAACCTACATTCTACAGTCCTCTCAGACAAAGCAGATCTCATCATTTTCATCTAATTACATGTAAAATTACAGTTTAGTTGCACTGGGTTTCTCTGAAGATGGACTTAAATAAATTGAATTAAAAAAGAAATGAGTAGTATTTAAAATTTGCCGTCCGGAATAAAGAAGGAGTCCAGAGATTGTGTTTACTTTTGAAATGTGCTTTTTGGTCTGAAAATAAAACCCAAATTGGGTTTCTTCTTTTTTTTTGAATGAAACTACGGTACTCTATTTTATTCTAGTTTGTAAATTTTTTCTTTAAAAATGTCTGTCTTCAAATTGACAGTGTTAATAAAGAAATCCTCTATCAGAAAGATGTCAGACTGCTTCATCAATAACTGCTAGTGAAACAAAATTTAAACTGATGGTAGTGATCGATGTGGAGACGTTATTTAGTCATTACTGGAAATATTGGTTTAAAAGGATTGGGGCTACTTGAAAGTAGCGGCATGGCTAAAAATGTAAATGACTAAATAAAAAGGTTGCTTTGTGTATCGAGATTTAAAGTGTGCTTTTTTTCTGGTGCACAGTCTCCTCTGGAGAGTTTGTGGAAAATAAAGAATTTAAAATTGTTGTGTTGTCTTCTGAACACTGTCAGGGAAAAGGCTGGAGCCAGAGCCTGTCCTGATTCAACGCAAGAGACAGGATACACCTGTGGAGTACATGCAAACTCCACACAAAAAGGCCAGAGTTCCAAACCTCGTCCACATTCCACGATTCAAACCCCAATCTTCCTGCTTTGAGGCCACTGAGCTAACCACTACACCAGCATGACAGTGGTACAATGAATACGTGATTAAAAAGAACATGCAAGCATGAGTAGTTTGGTTGTAGCTCTGTTGGGGGTGGGTGATGTTCAGATTGCCCCCTCCGAATCAGGGGCTATAACTCCTGTTTGAAGACTGGTTTCCAGTCTCTGCATGAGGCAAGTTGGTGTAAATGTAAATGAGCCACTTCAGGGGACATGTGGATTTTATAATAATAGTCTGCACACTAAAAAAAATACATTAACAGGCAAAAATGATCATGTCAGTGAAACTAATGATGTATTCGCTCTGATAGTACTGACGAAGAAATTAGATAAATGTGATTATTTTCTGCAATAAAAACTAAACAGGAAGTAAAATATGACCCATTTAGATAATTTGTAATTTATAGAACAAAAAAATTAATAACATAATGCAAGTTTTATATAATTATTTTCCTCTAATGATCAGAAATGTTCAAGTTTAACAATGTCACACTTTTAGCCCATCTCATTATCTGACTGCAGCTATTGGATGAGTAGTTTCTTATTTTGGTTTGAGAAGCATCTCTCTCAGGGTCTCTCCCATTGTGAAGGTTTAGTTAAAGAACAAGGAGAAAGAGCTGAGTGAGCAGCAGGTGTGAGAATCATGTCCAGGTAAGCTCCAGGGAAGATGGGATCCCGAGGCCATGAGACTGCATGTGCAAAACAGTGTGTTTATGACTGCTGATGCAACCATTTGCAAGTGCACCAACTGGCGTTAAAAGGACTCCCTGGTCCTCGGATTGTCTTCAGGGAGTTTCCAAACCAGCAGTAGTTAAAGAGAAGCCAAGCAGTCAGCATGTGTGTGTGAGTATGTGTTGTAATGAGAGTGTGAAGATCAGAGATCAGGTGACAATGCAAGGTGTTGACTTTCTTTAGCTTACATTGTAGTTCCAATGAAAGACCACAAGATTGTGCTTGTTTTAAAGTCATGTCTCGTTACAGAATACAGTGAATATTCCTGACTTTAGAAAAATAATCACAACAATGTGGACCGACTTGCCCAGTGGATTATCTTATGTAACTTTACTCATATTTCCCCACATTTTCCCTTTGAAACCAGCTACCCACATTGTTAGCCTTTTGTGTACTTGAAGCTATACAGTACTTCCAGCATAGTTACCATGTGATGCTGATAATTCAATGTTTTTAGTAATTTTTTCGGCTTCATTATGAAAGTGGTGATTAGCTAATCAAGCTAAAGAATAAAATAACCTGTTTTCCCAAATTATCTATAAATTTTAGCGCAAAACTAACTGTTTTGTAGCTTTATGCTAATATCAAGCTCTTAGCCTAATATGACAGCAGCAAACTGGCTTTTGCAGTGGTGTTGTAGACCGGTGTAGACACAATAGTGTGGTAAAACTGGTGTAGTTTCACTGGTCCAGGTCTGTTATATTGACTATATTGGGGTATCTATGCAGTCTTCCTAGCCCAAAAAATATTAATACGCCAAAGTACTCGAAGCTTTATACTGGGTAGAGCAGAAATCCTTATCTGCACAGGCTGTCTTTATTCTTTTCTGCTGCATGTCAATAGTTGAGTTGGCTGACTCGGAGTGGGTTTGCTGGTGTAGCTCAACAGTACCAATGAATGCAAGAGTCATCATCTCATTCTCATTTATTAAATTTTTTGTGTTTTTTGGGTGGTTACCCAATTCTGTTTGCGTTGTAGCGCAGTGATCTGATTCCCACAATGGCCTTATAGACTCAGTGGCTAAGATTATCATGAAGACCATAGAGACATATTAATTTTAGGGAGCCTCCATTCTGCTGCCCATTTTCCTTCTTCATGATATACACAACATAATCTGTCCCAAGGCTGAAACCAATGAGCGCTGCTGGTTCGTTCCCAAGCTTCCTTGAACTAAAAATTTAGTTTCTATCAAAACCCTGTTGGATCTGGTTGTACAATACAAGATGTAAATGTATAAATTTGCATCTTATATATGTCAGCATGTTTATGAGGAAACATTATGCAGATTTTTTTTAAAACTCAAAGCAAGAAGAAACATCTAAAAAAAATGAGTAAGAAATAGAACACATTCACAAGTTTTTTTTTTCTTTAAAGCATATTTTTATTCAAAATCAGGCATTGAAGCTCTACATCTAATGAATTATGCCTCATTCAAGCCAAAGAACGAATTTAACAAAAAGTAAGACATGCTGTATTTTTACACAGAAATCTAACTGAAATCTCCAGCGTTATATAATGGTAATTTTGAAAGGTGCTTTAAGACACAGCTGGATATAACTGTCTGGAACATCCAATAACTTTCTCTTAGATCAGAAATGTTTTATGAATGACAAACTGGATTTTTAAAAAAGTTTGAGGAGTTTGATGCTGAGGAATGGCTTCCACTCGTTTGAGAAAAACTGAAATGAGCTCCACACTTAGTGATGAAGAGGTGATCTGGTAAGTTTAGTGCGGTTGTAAATGTCCTCTGGGTGGGTCATCTTTATGGTGAGGTGCTCCCACAGGCACCCCACTGTTTGGGGGTTTGAGGAGGATTGAGAAAAAAAACAAATGAAGCACAGTTTCTAGCTGCTGCAGGAGCATCATATGATCCTCTGGATGAGATTGTAGAAATGACTGGAGATGAACTTCTTGCTTTCACTACTGACTCTATAAACCCTACCAGGGATACGGCGAGGACAATGGACGGATTGATAGGTTGTATAAGTTGGATAACTGACAGCTGTCCACATAAATAAATGTCTTTTTCAGTTGTTTTCAAACATGTGGAGTTTCAACTTTGACTTTATGTGATCCTTCTTTTTGCACATAGATGTAAAGTCAGAATGGAACCCTCAGAATGTGTGATGGAAGATCCTGCCACCTAAAGTGACAGAGACACAGAAAGTGACACCAAAAATGTTGCTGTTAGACCAAACCTAGTTGAACCTGAAGTTGGAAAGACAACTTTGACAGAAAGGTGGTTTTCACTACAGAATGTTGAGAGAACATGGCCGTCACATTTGACCGAACTCTTTCGTCGGTATGCTGAAAGACAGAAAAATACACATCAAACTAGCAATGTGCACTGTGCAGACACAGTGTAGGTGTGTTTTTATGTGAAAAATACTGTTTGTATGGATTTGTATTGATCTTTTGCTGTGGCAGAAAAACTCAGAGCTTCTCTTTAGTGAAGTATTTATTTTTTTCTTTCTTTTCTATCCACTGTTGTTACAAAAGCAGAAGAAAACAGATCCGTCTTAACCCAAGAACTTCATTGCTCGATAATTCTCACTTGAGTGAACATATTCCAAGTATGTATGTTGTGTATTTTTTCCTGTAACGCAACTGCTCCAAGGACTCTAATATTTAATCAAAATGTCTACAGTGCTGAATAAAAAGGAGGGCCGGAAACAAGTTTCAAACCTCACAATTTTTGTGAACCTAATTTTGAGCACATTTTAGAGAATTTTTACGTGGCCACTTACAGCCATCTGTAATCATATTTTTTAGGATTGGTCCTTTCAATTATTGTTTAACATAGAAAATATTAATGTCATGTATGACATTGGTGATGTTAGTGACGGTGTCCTTGCATTAACCAAATCCCAGTTTTGTTCAGTTTTGAGTAGCAACTAAGTATCTTCAATTCAATTCAACTAAGGTTTTTGTTTCGTTTCATCTTCTGAGTTGCTTATTCAAGTGGTGCCGGAGCCTATCCCTGCTGATTAAGGCGAGAGGCAGGGTACACCTCAAACAGGTTGCCAGTCTGTTGTGTGGCCACACACACAGTCAACCATACATACACACACACACACACACACACACACACACACACACACACACACACACACACACACACACACACACACACACTCATTCCTAGGGGCAATTGCATAGCAGCCAGTAAACCTAATACGCTTGTTTTTGCGGAGGGTGGGAGGAAATTGGAGTATCCGTCAGAGTCCACGTATAAAAGGGGGGGAACATGCAAACTTCACACAGAAAGGCCAGTGTTCCAAGCCTTGAATTTTGACCTTTGTACTGTGAGGCCACTGTGCCACTCACTGTGCCACCATGCTGCCTAGTTTTTTTTTTTTTTTTTTTTTTTTAACTTAACCAATTATCAAAATTAGCTTGTTTCATCTGTATTTGGAATTTTTTTGGTAAAAAGTTTAAGTGATCTAAAACATCTTTAATTGTTAAAAAATAATGCTATGAAAAAATAGGCCTCATAAAAAATTTGACATCCATGTTTCTTAAATATTTAGACAAGCCAAAGTTTTTTGAAATGCAGAACAATATTTTCATGTATAGTACTATGACGATGTGAAAATCAACGAGTAACTGAATAAACACTATTTTCTTTTTATTTTCATCACACAACCAGAGACGGAAATCTGTGGAGAGAAAATCTAAAGCTTTGTTAAAAACTCGACAGAAAGACACTTTTTCATGCTGCTACTGATTCCTCTACATTCACTGATGTTACTTCCTCATACATTTCACGGCGGTAATTGCCAGACTAATTTCATAAAGTAAATTATACAAGATGATGAAGGGCTTACTTCATAACATGTCTTTTCTTTGGGTGTTGATAGAAATGGGGTTTTCTGAATGGAAGGAAAGAAAGACAGAACTGGATGAATTGTAATGACATAGAAAGAGAAAAACGCTCAATTTTGTAAAGTCTACTATCTTTTTGAAAACTTTTTAGTAATTAATCACAGGGATATTCTTTCTACTGCAAACTACTGTCCATTATGTTAGTCCTGGTTCTTGCTAAAGTCCTTGCACTTGTTATTATTGTGCCAGGACCATGTCTTCAGGCCATAGCACATGATGGTATTTGTCCGTCATGTATTGAACGTCTTGGGCGTAACTCATTTTATTAAAACCATCAGTGAAGCTCCAGGAAACCAAAACACCATGTTTCTGAAATGTGTAAACACAAAGCTAAAAGCAACAAAGTGAGTTCTGGTTCAGAGATAAAGAAACTAAACAGAGGAAGAAGTTGTTTTTCTAGATGTCGGTGTGGTTGTTAGTGTCTCAATAACGTAATTATCCTTCACATAATCATTTTCAGTCTGTCCGCGGTGTTTCCCTGGTCCTTTGGCGGTCATCAGCATCTGAAAGCTGTTCTCCTCCAACCCCCTCCAGTCATTTCTTACCCAGTACCAGGCTCTGACCTGAAACAAACTGGGCCTCTGAGAGCAGCAGGAAGACCACCCAGCTCTACCATCTAGCGAGGCACAAACACAGCATCTTCTGAAGAAGAAAGATTCCTTCTTGGCTATTAAAAATCTCCTGATTCGTCTTCGGTCTCCCCAGATGTGGAGAGCCTCAAGCTTGAATCCAGATGGTACAAAAGGATCATTTGTCCCTACCATTACCCACCCACCCCATCGCTCAGCCGCTCCCCACCACTTTACCCATCCTTGCCTGACCCATGATCTCTGAACTTTGGCCCCTGATCTCTCAGACAGCTAATTAGAGAAGAATGATTCAAAATGGAGGAGAGAAGGGGGTTGAAGAAGAAAGGATCTGATTCATCTGGGAAGGGGGGATGATGGGAGACAGCTAGTGGTCGGCTGCACTTTTACAGGAACTTACTTAATGGAGTTCACTCATTAGAGGGGGCAGTGGGGTTGTGGGCAGGAAGGGAAAGATGAGAGAAAATAAGAAATAATACATACTACGTCATCATGATGATTATCTCTAAAAATGACCATGCAGAGTGGAACATCTCTCTTCTGTGTCCCCATCTATGACCAGAGAGATGAGATTACAGGAGTGTGGGGGGGAAAAAAAATAACATTTTTTTGTTCATCATCCTGCGTAGTAAGTGGAAAAAAAACAGGGTTTTTGTGTTTTAGACTGAATGGAAACAAGTGATGCAAAAAATGATGTAAACAAGTGGACGGATTTTAATAAAAAGGCTGATGAGAGACATTGAAAAATAATTAAACATAATTGGTCACTTGCTGATTCATTTAGTTAGAAAGCTAACACCTTAAAAAAAGCATTCTTTCATTCAGTCATCTCTAGTAATATGCTGGTGATTCTTGAATTAGGCGTGAGGTACAAAATACAAATGACCTGGTGTTATTCTCAGGGTGTGTGACCAGTCAGTGTTTACTGTGTCATGCTTCAATTTAACTTGGTCCCAAGAGTTAAATGCTGTATATAGTCATTCATGTCCACTCGTATGTTTGCGACATGTCAGTGCATGCAAAATAGCTGAAGATTAATATATTCTGTAAAACATAAAGTAGAGATATTAAACAATTAGAGACAAAATGGATCTGAAAACTGTGAAATGTTAAGTTCCGTCGTCTTCCGCCTTTCAGGGTACTGGGGGAAACAGCCTCAGACAGGAAGCCCGGGCTCCTCCAGCTCACCCTGGAGGATGATGAGACGTTCCCCGGCCAGCTGTGAGACATAAGTCTCTCTAGCGGGTCCGAGGCCTGCTTCTGAGTCTCCTCCCGCTGGAATGAGCCTCAAACACCTCCCCAGCAAGTCGTTTGGGAGGCATCCTAACCAGATGCCCACCCCACCAACTAAACTAGCTTCTCTTGACCCGGAGCAGCAACGGCTCTACTCTGAGTTCCTCCCGGATGGAAGAGCTCCTCACTTTATCTACTTTATAAAAAAAAAAAAAAACAACCAAAAAAAAATCCCCCAAAAGTGTGAAGCGATTTCAGTAAAACATTCCTCTGACTTTGAGGAACTCTTTGAGGAACTCTAGAACCTCAAAGGTCAGTTTATTCAGAGTCAGGTGGAGGTTTTTTGTCTGGAAACTGGTAACAATCTCAGTTACACACAATCTCAATCTCAGACTTTCAAAACCTGTCCTTAAGTTGGTCTAAGAGCCACCATGCAAAGAAGATAAAAGTAGCAAGGACATCTTCTCGAAATCAACCTGATTGCAAATGTTATCCTTAAATGACCGTTTTGGCACTTTTTGTTGAAGAATGGTCAAACAACTATATTTTATCTTGATTTAATCACCATGTTAGCATTACTACAGCAAACAAAATATCCAGCTGAGTTTGAAGGTCATCAATATTGATGCATCACATTCAGAGTAAGCCCACATTTTTTTGTGAAATATCAAAGTCATCATGTATGAACATAAATGAACATTCTCATGAAAAGAAGTAAGAGGCCGTTGGGGACATGAAGCTTGTTCTACATTTAAACACTAAAGGATATTGGCCACTCATCACTCCACCATTGAAGCATGACTCTGCTGAGTTCAGGTCTTCTGTGTTTGTTCTGCCCCATAATGAAGAAGTAATGATCAGTCACAAAAGCTGCTGATTAACTTTCCCCAGCAGATTGCAGAGCTCCTGCAGATGTCCTGCAATTGTTTCTGGTCTCGCCCGGTCTGTACGGGCATCTGTTTGACTGTGAAGAAACCTCTTCTGTTTACATCCAGCATGAATGAGAAGAATGCATAAGAAGACTTCCAAAAGGACTTTCCATAAAACAAGGAAGTTAACAGCAGCCTCTTAACCTCAGGGGTGTAATAGGATTTCCTTTGTAGTGAAGAACTAATAAGACCATGGGACAGTGATTGATGAAGGACTCCTAAAGAAGTGACATGTCAATTGTTCTTTCTCTAATAGTCTCTTCTTAAGTAAATCAATCTAAGCTTTGCAGAGAGACGGTAGGTTACAGTGTCTACAGATAAAATTAGCGTACGGAGCAGTAGTCATGTGTGATATAATTATGACACCGGTTAAATCACCTGCTATTTATCCACGGTCGCAATTTTCTCATTGCTAAACAGAATGAAACTGTTTCTGAACGTCAGAAAAGTTTAGTTTCCACTGATGAAAATTGAACTGATCTGATCAGTTTCCAGGTCTTTCGGGCAACATTTAATAAAGTCTTCACACTTGTTTGCTTCAAGCTGAGAGAAACTATTTTAGACACGTAGGAAGTCTTAATGTTTGAGCGTTTATCTGCTGTTCAGATCATGAAATCACAAAGCTTCCGATGTGTTTGGAGATTTGTTGGAGAGTTGTTTTGGTTGTTTCAATAGTATCAATTATCATGTCTGTTAGAAGAAGTATGAAAACTTAACACAAAAAAAATTGGAAAAAATTTCAACAAAATTAGAAAAAAGGTAAATAACACTAACACTAATAAAATTAAAAAAGAGCTGAGCCAAAAAAGCAAAGCTCTCAATTTACTAGTCGATAAGATAACCCTCACCTATGGTCACCAGCTGTTGGTAGTGACCAAAAGAACAAGATCACAGATACATGCGGCCGAAATGAGCTTCCTCCATAGGGTGGCTGGGCTCTCATTTAGGGATAGAGTGAGGAGCTCTGCCATTTGAGAGGAGCTTTAAGTAGAGCCGTTGCTTTTCTGGGTCAAGAGAAGCCTGATTGGGTGGTTTGGGCATCTGGTTGGGATGCCTCCCAAACACCTCGCTGGTGAGGTGTTTTGTGTATGTCCCATTTGGGACTATGGACCGCCTCGAGATCTCTCTGGGTAAGATCGAAGATGCAGCCGGGGTTGCCTGTTGCCCCTACGACCCAGCTCCGGATAAGCAGAAGACAACACAACTACTATAACTACAGCATATGTATATTTTACGACACAACTGATCGGATGCTTATAAGTACTCATATACTTTGAGCCAAAAAAATATTTTAAGTACCGGTGATTGACCACAGCAATAGAGAATAAACACATCTGCTCGTCCTGTTATAATCCAGCTAAAGTACTGGTTTATACCGAAAGTGTGTTTTTCACCAATGTCACCTACATAGTAACTCCATCAACATATGGAAGGAGTATAATCTGGTTTTACTGGAGAGTTAAAGCTTCATTTCCAGATGTCGAACATACTGATAACATCTCGCATTAGAAAACATGACATGAGCTTTAGATTAAGTTGGTTTTTTTTGCAGAAAATTCATCAGGAACATACTTCATGTCCACTTTAACAAATTGGAATTTTCTTTGCTTTTTTCACAACATTTAGTTAAAAAGTAGTTTAATTAGTTCTGAAAAATAAATAAACATTTGTATTAATTAGCAACAATGGTGTGTCACTATGCCAATTATAATTTTTGTTCGCTATGAATTGGATCAGACTGCCGGAAAATTTCGGATTCATTTTTTTGTTTTCACTAGTGAATAAAACTTCTTTTAAAAACAAACAACAGAATCCTCCGCTGCACCCTGCACTTGTACGGCAGCTCCCCCTCACGCCTCCCTTTTCGCCCAGTCTTCTGTTTAATCCCCCCCACCAGAATTCAGTGGCCAGTCTGCAGCTTATGCTGTAAGCTTTCATTTTTAGCCAAATATTTAAGAATGAGAGACACTAAAATCCCCCCAAATATGAATATGTTTTCATAAATAAAAGCATGGGCTGCTTTATACTGAAAGAGACAACCCCATCCCACTCATCCCCCACACACACATACATACACAGACTCCTGTCACACTATTAGAGTAAATACACACCCACAGTCTAAATCCATCTGCACGGGCGGCATTCAGAGCAAAGACATCAGCCTCCCTGGGAATGGCGAGATGATAGATTTTCATAAAAAATGGAGAAGAAAAATACGAGTTGCATCAAGATATGAATCTGTAATAAAGATTAAGCCTTTGATTTGTACAAGTTAAGAAGAGCTTAGCAATCATGAACCAGATGAAGATGAAAGCCAGCCTGGGTTTCTCAGCTCTGTAGGCTAACAAGCTGTTTGATCTGAAATGCTCGCTGCTTTTACTTGTACCTGCGTGGAGGTGACACGCAAGGCTTTTAGAAAAATTTCAGCCTTTTAAAACCTCCTGTGATTCTGAATAAATCGGTATAATTTAAAACTGAACGAGTGACTGATAACAGAGCCTCTCCTCATTAGTCCCAGAGTCCTAAGAAAAGTACAGCTATTATTCCTAACAACATGGTGCCCCCATTTCCCCCACGCTACTATGTTTGCCACTGTGCCACATCTACTTTTGTCTAACAAGAGTCAAAAAAGTTCTGGAAATTAGTTGTAATAAGAAGTATTTCTGCAATTTGTCACAATTTTTTTCTTAAAATTCAAAGATTAAAAAAAAAATTGCTCTGTGCACCAAATATTTAATAAAACCAGCGACAAATCCAACAATTTTTCTGGCTGTATACTTAAAATAAATTGGTCAAATTAGCTTGTTGGTCCAATTTGGTTTAGGAGGCCTGTTTTCCGAGGTGTTGTGGATTGATGCATGCATTTGAGGACCTCACACTGAATCAGTGCTGTAGTGTTGCTGTGAAGCCTTTTTTTCACGCTGACTGCAGTTCCATTGGCTACAGAATGTATTGATTTCATACTCCACTCCATATATTCAATTTCCTCCAGAAACTCGGAGTAAAAACTAAAACCTGTCCCATTCAACTGATTTAAACAGGGAAAGAGGATCAGCTGCTGAAAGTGGCACAAAATCTTTATTACGGACGAGTCCCATTTCACATCTAGCTGACAAGCAATTATATAACGATTATGAATCTCATTAGTGGATGTTTAAGATGCTTATGGGGGAGGTTTGTGGAGGATGAGGGGTTTATTAGATGTCTAAGATGCAGTTTATAGGGTGGAAGGATCTCTCCCGGAGATCCATACACTGCTAATGTCCCCTGCAGGGGGCGGACTGAGAAGACTAGAAGTCATGCAGACAAAAGAAGAGAAAGAGAGATGAGGTTTTACGTAAAATGCAAAATCTAATTGTATAATAATACAATCAGCTATATAATATAATCTGTCTAAAATGTAATCAGCTCATACAGCTGACAGTTTACTCACTGCTGGATGGATAGAATGGATAAATTAATGTTGGATGAATGGTTGGATGGGTAAATAGATGCAGGAAAGATAGGTGGATGGATAGCTTGAGGGGTGAATGAATGATGAAAAAATGGATGGATAAATAGATGATGAATGGATGGATAAAGAACATGGAGTAAATGGTTGGACTGATTGATGGTTGCACATTTTCTCATCTCCCATCATTTTTCTGAGCCACTTTGGCTCTTTCTGGCAGCTCTGCATAAACAGTAAGACATTGTTGGGTCTTCTAGCGACTGTACTTGCGACTGTACATCATCTCACTATGAACACACAAGGTCTGATAAAACAAAGAACCATCAAATGACATTACTGGAGAAGAGAGGATGGCAGAGAAGGGACGGACTGGGGAAATTCAAATCTAATTGGACTTGAAAATGAGAAAATCTACTGAGTTTAACAGATTTGTCCAAGCTATTTGTGATTGATTTGGTTAGACATAATGGTTTTCTGGGATCTCATCAGCAAGGCCAACTTTGCCATTGATGACTCAGCAGTACAAATAGAAAGAGATGTACAGATTGAGACATTACTATAGACCTTAAAGTTTGGAGATAACGCTTTAGCATCTGTTTTCACCCACCTGCAGCTTCAGCAAAGACCATACCTAAACCCCTCAAAAACAGCTCATCTAATTCACGACTTTTCCCAATATTTATACGAACTACATATTTCCTTTCAAACTCCATTCAAGTTAGCTTTTCTATATCTGGTCTTTTACTTGTCAATTTTTGAATATTTCACAGACAAAAGTATAGAATTTTAGTTTTTTGTGTTATTCAAAAGTTAATAAATAGAATGGACCGTCATGTTTTAGGTTCTGTCCTTCACAAACTTGGAAAAATGAACAAAGCGACCCTGAATGTGTCCATTTTTCAAAAGAACTCTTCATAGAAAGCAACAGAGTATTTACCTCTGGTCTCCCATTCTGTCAGATAAATAGTCTTTAAGTAGTTAGGTTGTGTAACATGGCCACTTTTCATTTTTCGTTTTTCTTTAAAAGCTGTAAAATCTGTCTGTCTTCTTACTTTTTAGAAAAAAAGTGTTTCTGAGAAAAACATGAGATATTGGTGGAATAGAAGCATTTGATTTGTACAAAATCCCATTGTTAAGTCGTTTTGTTGCGACATTTAGAACAACCTCATTTACCTGGTTATTTCATACTTCCCTCAAGGCCTAGCACTGATCCAGAGGAGCACACTGGTTGTAGCAGGTCTTTGCTCATGGATAGTGTCTTTGTGACATCAAGAAATGAACAGGGGGCCACGCATGACCTCTCCTGGTGAAGGTTCTTGTTATTTACCTCTGAGCTAGCCAGCAACTCTATCACACATTAACCCTGGGGCTTAGCTAATAAGCTTCGGCCTGCTCTGGTCTCTAGCCTCATTAAAGAAACACTAACCACAGCGGGACGGCATCTGAGTCCCATCATCAGCTCGCTCCACACAAAAAGCTGGACAGTTTACATGCAGACATAACCTCTCCTGTTTCATTAGGGTGTTGCTTCAAGGTTATGCCAAGTGTGTAAAGAAGAGTTAAAATGAGAAAAATAAGATAATTTCCAATGCATGTTTGTGTAGCCATCAGTGGAGACAGTGTGCACTGAGGTATTACGGTTTACAAGCCCAGTGGTGCTGGAATCAAACAGGCTTCCTGCTCAGTTAGAGCTGTACTGTTTAAATTTGTTATGCACCGTTATGCTCCTAAATGAGCCCACAGCATCCAATAACTTTCAACCTCTTTTCCTCTTCTTGTATCTTAAGCTGTTATGCTCCATCTATTACAGCAACTTGCAGTGGCCCCTGGGCTTCCTAACAAGCAACAGATAAGCTGATCTATATGGACTGAGATACTGATCATTCACTATGCTAATCTTTGGGAGGGTTTTAAAATCAAATGGGATAAAAAGAAAGTGAGGTTAGACATTAACCCAGCCTCAGTGGAGGTTTTTATTTTAAGTTATGCCTTTGTATAATTTGTGAGCTAATGCATCAACACACATGACGTCTAGACCACCTGATGGACCCTCTTTAACTCTTTAGCTTCACAATTAAACTTTGACATTGAAGTTTTGTTTTCAATAAATGTCGCCACATTCGGTTGGGAGTGGGGTCTTGCTTTGGGAGCAGAGGCATAAGTGTTGCTGGTTTTTATTCAGGAGTGATGAATATCAATCGGTTGGTGTAATAAATACTGTATATCTTCCCTGGTTTAAAAGAGGTTGATACATGATGTCTTTTCAGCACTCATTTCTGGTCAGAAAATACAATCTGAAGTTCCCTCTGTGGGATAGACAACTTAGTCCTAAAGTTTTATTTCCACCATGAGGTCCAACTTGGAAGAAGATGGTTTTGTTATGTTTCTATAATGAAGACCTCTATCTGGAAGTGGGACACCAGCCAGATAGCACTAGTCATGTCATAATAGAACAATGTGATAGCAGTGCTAAACGTTCGTTGAATTATAAGGAAGATAAAACACAATCATAAAACCATAGAGAAGCACATCAAGCGGTTTAACTTGTTTCTTCTCACCGTGTAGTTGTAAATTAATTCCAGACACTTTGTTATCGAGGTTTATTTTCCTCTTGCTGATTAACTGTGTAAAGACAGAACCAGAATATTATTCATTCACCTTCTGAACCGTCTATACCAAACAGGATTGTGGGGGGTGCAAGAACCTATCCTGGCTGATTCAAGGCAAGAGGCAGGGTACACCCAAAACAGGTCACCAGTCTGTTGCGGGGCCACACACACTGACAACCATGAGCACAGACTCATTTCTCGGGGTGATTTTATAGTGTCCAATCAACCTGACATGCATGTTTTTGGAGGGTAGGAGGAAACTGGAGAAAACCCACGCATACACAGGGCAAACATGCAAACACAGAAAGGCCAGTGTTCCAAGCCTTGTTCCCATCTGGGACTTGAATCCCCAACCTTCTTGCCGTGAGGCCACTGTATCAACCACTGCGCCCCGTGCTCCAAGACAAAGAATATGTTTGTGTTTTTCTCCTTCTGATAAAGAAAAAAAAAAAAGAAGTAAAGCACAAAAACACTTTCTTGTCTTTTTGCTTTATATTTCACATATAAGACCTGTTTATGGTGTACCCTGCCTCTTGTCTGAAATCCGTCAAGATAGGCTTCGGCACCTCTCGCGACCCCTTTAGGGATGAACCGTTCAGACGACTAAACAAAACTTTATTTGCTTTTTGAGTACAAGATCTAGATAAAGATTAAACCTTTGCAAAGAGCCATTGAATTAGAGAAATATGATATAATATCAACAGTTTTGAGCAATCAATGCACTAAATGTAGATTTACTAATTAAGATAGGGGATTTAAACTGATTTGACGTTTCGACTTACAAGGTATAAATTTAATTTCTACATTAAAAAAGAAAATCATAAAAGTGATATTTGTAACTCAGGTCTGAAGCAGTTTCGACTAATTAATACATCTAACCCACAAAACTAGGATTTTAGAAGTTTCCTCTGCTTTAAAAGTACCTTTAACTTCTTTGAAGGTCCCTGACATTGTGTGAAGACATTTGCTTAAATCACCACAGGCATCTAAAATTAGTATTTGTATTAATTATGCTGTCACAGAGCTTAATTAGCTATATTAATGTTGTGTGGCAGGGACTCTGAGTGGTGGCTGAAAAATGAGACTAAACACTGCAGATGTAACTTTACTTGGAAAAAAAGAGTAATTACACTAATTAATAAAAGTTTGCGGTAGGTAGGGATTAAATTAGTGAGATAGAGGGAAGCATGACGCCTAGACACCTGTGTAAGGTCTTTATCATTTATGGAACAATGTGGTAAAAATTAGACAGCTTTTTAATCCAAGATGGGTTTCCAAGCTAAGCGCTGAGAACACGAGAAGTTTCTTGAAATGCAGATGTTTACAGCTGGACAAAAAGATGGACAAAAATAAACTTTGTTCATTGTCTCTGAGAGTGAAATGCCTCAGATACCTGAGGTTCTACAGATTCTTAATTGCTTTTGGTGGGCTGATGATCTCACCAATCTGATTGTAATCCTGCTCCTAATGTTTCCAGAATCATGTCAATCACCTAAGGAGATTGACTTTTGAACATCTGCTTTTTCGAAGCCCTATACATACGTACATACTCAATGTCTCGATAAATTAATAGATGAACGGATGCACAAAGAAATACATTCACTCCTCTAAAGACCCAATAGTGGCAACCATGTGTCACTATTAGGCAAATGATAAGGCCAATGATAAGGCCAATGCCTGGTTGTGCTTTGGTGGTTGCATTTGGGGCAGCTTCGTTCTCCTGGACCTCCAGCTGGTTGGTTGTGATGCGACAATAGACTACAGATTATTGACTCTTGTTTTCCATCTCTCTTTTTTCTTCTGCACCTCACCCCTATTCTTTCTCATTTCTTTTCTTTCTCTCCTCAGTATTCCCTGTTATGTCTGGCATAAAAATTCCCCACAAAATACAAACATTTAGAATGTAACGTAAAATACCAATAATAATTAAGGTAAAAAAAATTTAAAAAATATGGGTGAGACGGCAGCACAGTGGTTAGCACATTCGCGCGCGGACCGGAAGGTCGCAGCCCACAGAGGGCACGTCTAGGCTCCTTGGAGAAGACACCTAACCCCCGCTTCTCCCACCATTGGCGCCGTCGAAGGGCAGCCTGCTGCGGTGTAAGGAGTGCAGCACACAAATTTCCCCGATGAGGGATGAATAGAGTAATTCATTTATTTATTTTATTTATTTAAAATATTTGACAAGCCAGCCCTGGTGGAGCAAATCTGTGTAGCAATATTTGACAATCCAGAACACTATTCAGCTTGTCATAACACCAGACAAGACAAAAAAAAAAATGGGTAAAGGTGTAAAAAAAGGGTAAAAAAATAAATAAAACAGCAATAAAAAGAACAACTGGAGCTATGAATATGGTCAGAATATTGAGAGCTTGCAAATAATTTCAACATGAATCGATGAAATACAAAACCATTTCAGTTATGTTTTTAATGTGGGAAACAACATTCAAAAATGGTAAACCTCCAAAAAGTTGATTTTGCATGAACCCCACCCTTTTAGTTCAAGCTCATGCAAATTGTTTCTTCATATTTCCACCCGGGCTCCACCCATTAAGAAACAACCCCTCCATTTTTTTCTGCTAATACTTTACCTGCTTGACTCCACATTGGAATGAGCTGATGTGGACAATTAGGAATATATGTCGAGAGTTCTTATGAGTCCCGATCATAACAATAGTCTAACAGTCTTTCAGTTGCAAGACTGAAACTTGCAATCTAGGAACTAAAAACTCTGACTAACATAAATGGTAAATGTACTCTTCTTACTGTAAATATGCTTATCTACCTGCTTTGGTACTTAAGCGTTTTACATTGTAGCTCACACTCACCCATTCAGAAACACATTCAGACCTGTTGGTGGAAGCTGTCATGCAAGCTGCAAACCACCATCTGGAGCAATTGGGGGTTTGGTGTCTTGCTCAGGAACAGGGCAGGGGCATTGAACTGGCAACCCTCCGGTTACAGGACAGTTGCCCTACTGAGCCATCTTTCCCCACCGCATCCTGTCCAGGATAGTGCGATCTCAGACTATGACACAGACATTGTTTTGTACCACCTCCCCCAAATGTTGACACACTGTAATTTTTTCAACTTGTCAGCATTTTGTCTATTTTATCTAGTGTGAAAAAGAAAATGCCCAACCTGTGCATCATATAAATCCCATATCTCCACTAAGACTGATGGGTTCGTACTTTGAACCCCTTCCTATTGGTTTATGAAAGCCTTTGAGCAGAGGCTCTTAAATCTCAATGAGTGATGCTTTCTAAGGATTTCCATTTGTATTCCACCTTAAAATCAACAAGAAGTAGTTCAGTTTGGAAACTATGTGCACAGCTTTAACAGAAGCATCGGAGCAATGGTTTTATTTCAACTTCTCACAGGGACTTTTTTCTTGATGTCCGTCAATGTCATGGTTTTGTTTTTGGGTTATTTCTGACCAATGATCAGAGATTGTTGTGCATGAATAGAGTAGTGAAGTTGGATTTCAGAGCTCTCAGATTCTACGTATCTCCAGCATCAGTTTTCTACCACCCAGCCATTCTATTAATGCCTCTGATGCTGTGTGAATGTATTTAGAAAAGGCAGAGTGGGGAAAAAAAAACAATCACTTTAACCACAATGTGGTGTTTTTGACTCAGATGGAAATAATAGGCTTACAAGCTCTAAGCCATGTCCAAATAGATTTAGGTCTATGCCCCAGGGGGCGCACAGATCATTTAACAAACAGCCCTCCATCACTAATTCCAGACTACTTAAGCTCTTTATGACACAAATATTCCAATGAATAAAAATAATAAAGACTAAGTTGACATTTAGAAATGGCCTGAAAACTGCAATAAGAGTAGAACAATAACACATTGTAAAGATGAATACATAAAAGAATCTGGCTTTGTTTTCTTGTTTTTTGTCAAGACCCCCTTACACCAGGATATTGCTTGATCTGTTTGACTACGATCTATTCCCAGACTTTTTTTACATCCCAGCTAAAATTCTGATTGGCGACAAGCATTGTGGTTGGCTGTGCCCATTAGAAACATGAATAAATTAAGATTTATTGAACATTTAAACACTCCAAGTCAAGATTCCAAGAAAGTGTTTATCCTACTCGTCTTGCAAAAAGACTTTAACACATTCACAGAGAAGATTTCAGTTCTTCTGGAGACAAAAAAAAGAGCAGGTCCAAGCTTAATTACAGGCAGATCAAGCTGTGTGGGAATAAAACACAATACAGGACCTAAATTTTTATCCAATGATCCGGGTAAGTACTATCACTTCATGAGTGTGGCTAAAGGATAGCTAGTAGTAAAATACATTGAGAAGCTGGACTAATGAAACCAAAGGAACCAAATCAGCCAATGGACCAATGCATAAATGGACCAATGGGTTCACTGGACCCACTGGGCCAATAAGACAGCAAACTTCATTGCAAAAGTAGCCTAATCGGATCAATGACCCCATAAACAAAAGGACCAATGGGAGCATCCGAATCATTGGGACAAACAATTCTATGTAAGCAGTAGCTCAATATACCTCTGAGGCATAGTATCACACCCCAATGACCTGGTAACACCTGGAGTCCCTACTGAGGTCAATTCAAATCAAGTTTAATTCACTAAGCATCTTTCCAGGAGCTATTTCTGGTTAATAAAAAATACGGGAAAGTGGAGACTGCACTTGAAAAAGAAGTCTGTGTTCTACTGTTTAGCTTGTCCCATCATTCAGACCAAACTGGGATGTCGAAATATTCAAACATTCATCTTCTGAACCACTTACTCCCTGACGGGGTCACGATGAGTGTCGGAGCCTATCCCGGCTAATTCAAGGTGAGAGGGAATGGTACACCCCGAACAGGTCACACAACCATCCATCCACCCACACACACTCATTCTTAGGGACAATTTTGTAGCAGCCAATTAACCTAACATGCAGGTTTTTAGACGATTGGAGGAAACCGGAGTACCAGGACAAAACCCACACATACACGGTGGGAAATGCAAACTCCACACAGAAAAGCCTCGTCCTCACTCGGGAACTGAATCCTGATCTTCTTGCTGTGAGGCCACTGTGCTGACCACTGCGCCACCGTGCAGCCATCTCAAAATAAATGACACAAATAATTCTTCACATCTTATCTTATATTCCGTTTCACTTTTTGTCACATCACCCATTGTCTCACTGGAATTTGTATCGTTGACTCATAGGGTAAAATTTTCCAATCCTAACAGTTCAGGTTTTCAATTTAAAATGAAAAACTGAGAAAAGACTCTATTTGTTTTCTATTTAAGAAATTGTTTGATAGATTGACAGTTTTGTAGAAAGAAGTAGAATATAAAAACTGACGCACACTCAAATGAGAAAAAAACACATTTCCTAAGTAATCAAAAGTTATCCAAGATCCACTTAACCTAGAATAAAATTTTGAGAGCACAGTGTCACAGCTTAGTCAGAACCCCGGGGGAAGTGTTAGCATCTGGGCCAGAAGTCCAGTCTCAAAAGCATATGCAACAAATTCTCATCTTATCCCCATTTAGATTCAATCCAAATGTATTGTCAGGATGATCGATTACTGCTGCTGCACAGCGGACCCTTTTGTTTCCACATGGCGAATTGCTTTAACTACCACTTTTAATATGTAGACGTCAGCAAGGATAGATTTTTAATCTGAAGCTGGCAGGGTGGTACATCAGAGTGGAGGCAGATCCCTGTATCATTCATGTCAGAGAGTTAAAGGAGAGCAAGCATGACAAATGGCTGAACCTCCATCAACTTTCCAGATCTGGAGAAAAGAGAGAGGGAGAAGTAATTTATGGATTGCGGCCCAGTGTGCCCCATAACCCTGTCCTTGCACCTCCACCACCCATCAAACGTTAATACTCTATTTAAAACGTGAATAAAAATCACCTCCATGTCTCACAAAACAATGAGAAATTTTGCTCGTTCCTGTTAGCATTAGTTCATCTCACATTGAATAAACTAAAAGATGTCAAGATGATCTCCACAGACCATTTCCCCTGGAAGATACCTGTTGCTGCAACATTGTAATTTCTATTGATGCCAGTGTTTGTTGGCTCAGCATTTGAACTCCCAGGAGGACGACGTCTAGTTTTAATTCAGTTCTGCTTCAAAGATGAATGGTGCAGACCTGGCTCAAAGTAAACTTTGTCTAGGTCTCTACCATTCATAGACGGATCCTGATCATCTAAATCAGGGGTCTCAAACTCCAGTCCTCAAGGGCCGGTCTCATTAAGGTTTCCTACGTGCTCGTGCATCTACACACCTGATCCAGGTTATTGAGTCAGTGTGTCTAATTGTATTGGCTGTTGATTTCACTTGATGTGCATCAGCTGTATTGAATCAGCAACACATGGAAAACCTTCGGGACACCGGCCTTCGTGGACTGAAGGCTGGGACCTCTGGTCTAAATCATTAACTTCATAGGTCCAGGAGTGGGAATGAAGTCACACAGCTTTCTTTTTTTTCCCTGTATTTTGTAGACAAACTCAACTTAAAGGTGGTTTTACCATCAAAACTTTCCCTCTGATTTAGATGAATCTTTCTTGCCGAATTACTGTCCAATTTGATTTTCATATCGCAGTCTACACAGAAGGTTTAGTAAATCATTGCATTATGCCACACTGTGGCCTTTTTGACCACAGTGTAGTTCAGTCATCTTATAAATGATTTTCTGAAGTTGATACACGTAAATTATTCCTGCTGTGTTCCATTAGAGCTCTTGGCTCGGTGACACAATCTCAACCTTACATCAGCCTTTTCTCCTTTTTTAGCTTAGGCCACCAATAAATTCATCAGAGTTACACTTTCTCAACAGTAAGAGGCATTACAGTGAGATAATGTCCTCTTGCTTCAGAGGAAAGCTTTGTGTTTTGAATGTGTGGAGGAGCAAGGTTGTATGTAATTTCCACAGGTGTACAGTGTTAGCATTTCAAGTGAATTTCAGGGGTTTATAAAGCAAATGTGCATGTGTGGTGCATAAGGGTGGGTTTACCAGTCATTGAACATACTACACATTTTCTGAAGAGTCAGCGGATTTTTAATAGACCCTAGCAGACAGGCAGTAGATTCTAGGTCAACTTTAACAGTGAGTGAGCAAATATTTGACTGACATTAATCATAACCAGCTCATTTTCGATTTGCAATAACAGCAAGCGAGCAATTGTTTTTTTTTCTATCGGTGAATGAAAATTTGTCTGTGGGAATGGACAACACAGAAAATATTCAAAAGTTTATTTGTATGAGTATACAACAGTTTGGAAAACACTTGAATTCCCAGGAGTTCCTGTGTTTTTAAATAGGCCCTTTTTTTAAATTTCTTCATATGAAAAATTAGACATTTGAACATTAATGCATCTGCAAAAAAATGAAGAGTAAAAAGTTTAAACAAGATCTGGGAAACTTTAGAGTCCTTGGAAGGATAAATTAAAATATTGATTACCTTTCTGTAAAATAGCTAGAATGAAATTTAAGAATTAAAAGAGGATCTAACTTTATTGGGTTCCATAAACTTCAAACAATTTACACCCATTTAGTGGTTACACCCTCCGAAATTAGTAGAAAGTCAAACAGATCTACAACTTTGTCAGAAAGTGTGTTTCGATGTAACATAATTGACTAGGCTTTTGACCTGTCGTGTCAAAATATTAAAATGTAATGAGCTGCAAAATAATTTTTTATTCATTTCAGACAGCCCAGTTTTTATGTCGCTATTTTTTTTATCAGGACCAATTGAGTATATTTTCTGATTTTCAGGATGAGGCCACACCTGCAAACATGCCGGCAAACACAAGAAAAAGTCTAAAGAATAACCAGCAGGACTGAATAATAAAGAAGTCACTGTGAAATGTTGGTACGGTAAATACAGTCTTGTTGCCGGCTCATCTCCTGAATACCCTGCATTATTCCATCACTATAAAGAGACATTCTGGCTCTCCATAACGCAGACAATGCAGCCGGGAACCTTGTTATGTGGACTTTTCAATAAAAAAGTAGGTGAATATGTTATTTATCTCCACCTGGTGCCCATACTGTTGAAATAGAAAGAAGTATTTTACTAGCTGGAATAATGAGGGATGAGGAACATTTAATTCAGAATTTTCACACAAAGCAGTATGATTTTTTCCTGGTGAAACATTTCAGACTAATATAGAATGATGGAGGGATGGAGGAAAATTTTATTTGGGTGGAAAGTTCATGTTTCTTTTTGGCAAACCAAGGCAATCAAGAAGAGAAAATGGATCTGTTCTCACTTTTTTCTTCTTCTTGGAAACCTGGACTTAACCCTCTTCAGTAGCATCATCAGCCAATATAGTGCCACCTAACCATCTAATAAAAAGGCCCATCCATTTTGGTGCCTTAGGGAAGTTCTTTAGTAACTATGGTTGCCAGGGCAACAAGCCTATGCATGACCAAGCCCTAAAGGCATCTTTAAAACCCCAGTGTGCTCAAGAAAAAAACATGTTCCTCTTGCAGTGAATGGCCCTCTCGCAGCCCCCAAGTGACAGGCACTCCATGATGGATACAATTCTGGTGGGAAGCAGGATCCCCTCTAGAGCAACAGGGTTTAGACTAAATATATTCAAATGAAAGTTGAGATAACTTTGCAACTTTTCTGGAACCTGAGACAGTGTCCAAATCCCACCAAATTACCTGGAATCATAATGAAAGGGCTTTACTGGTTTATTAGACACACTCCAAATATTTGGTCCATACTTAGTCATCAAACTTTAGTAAAACTGTTTTTTTTTTTTAAAAACAGACATTTTAGAAAAAATTTAAATTAGTCAAAAACCTTGGTTGCTAGGACACAATAAATAGGGAGATTTTAACTTTTACAAAAAGTTGCACATTGTAAAGCTTCTTGTTACTGAGTACCATATTGTCTTCATCTGGTTCATTTGTAATTGGTAATGGGGGCAGCATCACCCTGGCAACAATCTGGGTGGATTCAAGGCATTCCTGGGCCAACTGTAGGAATTAGTCTCTCCACAGGTTCTTGGGTCTACCTCCGGGTCTCTCTCTGGTAGGATGGCCGAGAATCCAACCCATTTGCTTCCTCTTGATGCAAAGGAGAAGGAGGTGTCCTCCTAAATCTTCCTGGAAGAGCTTTTTGAGCAAAGTCTGAGCCTTGGGGAGGAAACTTGTTCCAACCCCATTATCTTGGTGACCATGGGCGTCGGTCAGAATGTAGAGCAACCGGTAAATCGATATCTTTGCTCTGTGAACAAATTATTTTTCACCAAGATGTAGCATCCTTATCATTGCAGACACTTCTAATTCTTTCCCATATAATTTGATTCTGGCACTTCTTTTTATTGAAGCAGCGTAATGTATTTTTTCCTCAGACATTTTTGTAAAATTTGATATAGTTTTAGTTGAATAAAATTTTTTAACTCAACTCAGTTTCGGCCTTTTTCAGTGTTTGAAGTCATGTCATAAACGAGATGGATAGTAACGAGTTTTGTTGGAAGCATACTTCAGGAATGAGAAGTGCTACTTTAAGTTTCTGCTGGATTGTTCTTCTACAATCTAATGAACATCAACGTCCTTTAAAAACATCTGTCTCAATCACAGATTGACAGATGAAGACATTTTTTTGGTTGTCCTCTACTATGGACCATCAGAGAGCTTGAATTTTCTGACCATTATGCTGCCTTTCAACTCACAATTGCACCTAATTAGCCTCATTCTGACACCTCAGCTCTACTGTAGCCATCCTTCAGAGGTTCCTACCAGAAGATTAAAGAGTTCAACTGAAAACTCTGGAAAGAATAAAATGTGTCACAGAAAAAACAGGGATGAACATGAAGAAGCAGCTTTGCGTGAGAATGTTTGCTTTTCTGTTAAAACCTCACACTCTTCTTGTTATGTGCCTCCGTCTCTAATCACATATTATTCCTTGTGGTCTTTTTATTGCATACTTATCCACTTATCTACTTTAAACTTTCTTCATACTGCTGTATATGCTGTTTGATTAATTATACACTTGTGTACATGGTAGTGTTTTGTTTATTTTGAACTTCCTAAATAAGTAAATGCCATCAATTATCCACAAGAAGGCTTGCTTTGGGAAAAAAAAAAAATACAAAATCATCTTTTCACGTATGGAGGCAGCAAATAAGAAAGTACTGTTGTCTTTTTTTTTTTTTAGCCCAAATGACACTTTGGTGATGATCTTGTTTATTTGGCCTCAATGTGGCTGCGTACTTAGACACATGTTTTCCATTTAAAGTAGAAATCCTCTCTAGTGTAAACTCCCAGGAGACGAAACTCAGCATAAAACTGGTAAAACTTAATATGAAACTTATCAGCCTTGCTCAGTAAAAAAAAAAAATAAAAAAATAAATTAATAAATAAATCTAATAAAATGCTTGTATCATTTTCTGTCAACAAGGCTGGATTTACAGAAGTTAGTCCAGGAATATTATTATTATAACAAGTTGTTTATTTTTCTGCGTAAAAGAAGAAACTGAAATTACTGCTTGTTCATTAAACTATCGCAGAAAAGGCTTCAAAGTTGTCGTCTGGACAGTGTATTCTGGACAGTGCCCTCCATGCTTCATCATTCATCCCCACTCCCCCAGAATGAAATCCATCTACTCATCCCCATCTTGGGCATCGCCGGGCTGAGGAGTCCTCTGTGTGTCCATCAGGATGAAGAACATCTATTGACGTCTTTAAATATTTAGCAGTTGAGTAGAATAAGCTAATATTTAAACAATAGTTTTAGAAACTTTGGATGCTCTTTCTGAGGGAGGGATCACTCTTTCGTGTGAATCCTCATGAGGTTTCACATCTTTCCCTACTGATGAGTCTAAGGGCAGGAATGGGCCAATATTGTCTAGCTAGCATTTGTTAGTTAGTTTTCTTGCTGTGTATTTGTGTTTTTACATTTCTCTTTTCTTGTTTTTCTTCCTTCTGAATCTGCAATATGAAGCCTATTGAGACAGAAATTCTGTGATTTTGGGCTATACAAATAAAATTGAAATTTAATTGAAATTGAATTGTATTTTCTGATTCAGCCGTTTTGACTTCCATCTGGAAATCATTTTCAAAAATGATTGATGATCAAAATTTTTCAAAAGGGATGATTGAAAATTATTTCTGGATGGAGGTCAAAACGTCTTGATCATCAAATACACTGTCCAGAAGACAACTTTGAAGTCTTTTCTACAATGAATTACTTCTAAATAAATGAAACTTTACATGTACTTGTTCATTAAAGGAAGTATATTGTTCTTTGGTAAGGTATTATTTTAATTTTCTAGCATACTATATTTGGATGAACATGGTACTCTTCATTAGTGACGAAAAAGCTTATGAATCCATCTGTACACCGTCCGTTCCAATTCTGTGAATTCTTCTTATACGTTCTCCTTAGTCCCGCCC
The DNA here is from genome assembly GCA_902685375.1 of Neostethus bicornis. Classification (NCBI taxonomy): domain Eukaryota; kingdom Metazoa; phylum Chordata; class Actinopteri; order Atheriniformes; family Phallostethidae; genus Neostethus; species Neostethus bicornis. Next base: position 1,295,498 of record CACRXE010000076.1, on the reverse strand, counting down.
CCTCATTACATGCATGGCACTGTGCATGTCTTGTTGTGCATGATGCAAAAAGACTTTCTGCTTATGTTTGAATTGTGGTGTGGCAGTAAAAAAATGTGTGGTTGAGAACAACTTTGAATGGTTCTGAGCACGGGGAGGAAGCAGTTCTAAAGGATCCATGAAGGAAATTAAAAAAAAACATCCTACCATCCTCCCAAACCGTCAGCATTAACTGTTCTATGATTATATACGAGTCTACCATGATTGGCTGTTTACAACAGCGAAAGAAGGAACAGTTTTCTGTTCTATTGATACTGATGATCGCCATCCAAAATCATGGTAGCAGAGATTTGGTAGACTTTACTTCTGTTTCTGGTACTGTTTATCTTTCAGATGAAATCCCCCAAACTGCTAAATTCTTGGAAAATATTTCTTCTAACTCTACTTTGATCCTCAGTCCGTTATTTTTCCATATTAAAACCAAGAGACCAGGCTATTTGTTTATACACACCTGGAATTAGGAAAAGTAGGAGTAGCAAAAGACAAAGCCATGAACCCCTTTTTATGGATTTATCTGGTCATAATTTAGTCTTACAAATATCAGGACATGGTCACAAACACACTGTGATATCTTTTACATCTTTCATGATAGACATGGAGGACAAGACAGACTGGAGGAGGAATGGAAACAGATGGTCGGAAAGAAATCTGGACCAGATCAGCCTGATGGAGATAAAGACAGATTCTAAGTTTCCATTTATTCCTCTCTCAGCTACATTCTCTTCTCATGTCTGATTTTCCTCTTTTATTTCTAGCTGAAACTTACGTTTTATGAAAAGGAATGTTAAATCGATAAACAAATAGATGGACAGCATTCAATAAGTTTTTTCTAATTATCACCAAAAAATTTCCACTTGGTGTCTACATACTGTACATCAGCTTTTTTAAGAATCCATTCTGAACCTCACCTCCTGCTCACCTGAACTAAGATGGAAGTGTTTGGATTAAAATTTCCGTACTAGTAGGAGCTGGAGTGATGTGATGGGCTGCTGTTCGCAGGCCAGTCGGCCTTTGATGCAAATGGTTCCTGACAGACGGCAACGTGCACTAACAGGCTGACGAACAGACAGAAGCTCAGCTAAACAGATGCTAGATGATCTTTTCTCCTCCCCCGGGCAGTGGACAGATTGGTCTCTATGGAGACAGGATTAAATCATCATTTGACCATCCTGCTGTTAGGGCATCCATATGTGTTTGTATGTTCATATTATGTTTATCTGTTAAGTGTGTGTATGTGTGTTAGAGAGTGTGTAAGCCAACTTCATAAAAACAACACTCATGACATTTTCAACAGATGTTTGGTTTTTATACTTTTCTTATTTGAGAATGAAGCAGAAATCAGTTTCTAATACTTTAAAAATACATTTTTAAATAATTTGGTGGGTTAAGCTGGGGATTTTTGTTACTAACTCCAGATTACAGTTAGACACATCCTGCTTTAATATGTGTGATACAGAAAAAAAAGCAGCTTTTATAAATAAAAATCGGTTTTACAGACGATTTTTTCTTATTAATTTTGTCAGGATGTCTGTAATGCTGCTCAGAAAATATAGAGCTGTGATTAAAGCCTAATGTCAGTAATTAATGGTAAATGGACTCTACTTATGTGGCGCTTTTCTACCAATGTTGGTACTCAAAGGACTTTACATTGTAGCTCACATTCACCCATTCATACCTGATGGTGGAAGCTGCTGTGCAAGGTGCAAACCACCATCAGGAGCAATTGGGGCTTCGGCGTATTGCTCAGGGACAGGGACTCACGGACTCTGCATAAATTCAGTGCAAGAGGATTGAACTGGCAATCCTTCGGTTACAGGACAGTCACCCTGCCTACTGGGCCAACATTCCTCAGTTAAAACAAGTCACAGTATATATCACAAACTGAAATAACAGATGCGTGGAGAGATTGATTTGTTGATGAATGAATGCGTAGATGGCTAGATGGATTTAAGATTAAATGAAAGAATGGACATACGAGTGGTGAATGTTTCCTGTGGTTTTTCTATGGGTAGTTTAGCTAACCTTCATGGATTTGGTCAATTATGATCAATTTCACCCTGAGAACTTTTGCTGAATCTTTTCTTTGAAATAATAATAATAATAAATCCAAACCATTTCTTTTTTGCTATGGTAGCATTTTCACCACAAGTCCAAGCACAAAACAGCCTTACAGATAAAAAGCTCCAACAAATATGCAAACAGACAAAGAGATGCAAAGTGAAAGTGGAGATTGTTCCCAGGAACCTAAAGAAACTCAGGGAAACGTAGTGAGAGCAACAAGATGAAAACAGTGAAAACACTTGGAAAAGATGCAAAGCAGATTAATAAAATCAACATGAAACAAGTATCCTACTAAAGAGTTTTATTCACTGCTCTTCAGGTCTAACCCTGCTTCTATATGTGTGTACGCTAACTCTATTCTTCATGTTATTGGTTGGATAAATGTAGCGTTATTGGCTATAAAAAGTATTACGACCAACATGTGGGCTCAGATGTGTCATTGGGCTACGTAAAGATCATATTGCGTGTGGACATTTAACGAGGATGAGTACACCCCTCAAGATGTCTCAACCTTCAAAACTCACAGCACAAAAAAAATACATCTACATCTCAAACATGTTGGAATATATGCAGTTAAAGATGTGGTAGTGTGCTTCTGTGGGGTAAGAATTCTTATCTCACAGCACACATGTACACTTTCAAAAGGAACGAGATTTACAGAAAAACAATGTAAAATTCCAACAGAAAACTGTAGCATATCTAAAAACACATTTTTTTTTTACATTGGAATATGGGCATTGCAGAGAACAAAAAACATGGGGCGTTTACATAGTAACTGAATACTGGAAAGAAGAGCTTGCAGTTTGCTAAAGAAAAGTATGGTTTTGATGTGGGACTAATGTTCAAACATGGTAAAAACTTAAAAAAAGCTGATTTTGCATATGAATCCCCTTTTATTTTAGGTCACACCTAATTTCCTGCCTCAAATAGCAGATTTTTTTCAAGAAAACCAAAGCACGTCATTTTGATTTAGTTTTAAAATGTGACAATGAGAATGTGACCCCATTAAAACCTGGAGGAACTTTGTTCCTCCTAGTTTCCTAGTTTACCTCTCAATTGAGGAAATGAAGGGGAATAAGAAAACAGATGTGCAGGAAATGTGTAATTAACATTAACGTGAATTTCAAGAGCGCTCAGAGAAGAGACACGAAGAAAAAAAATAAACAGAGAGAAATAAAACAAATCAACGACATAAATCAGAAATCAACAAATCATAGACAGAAGTCAACACGGGTTCGCCTCCTACTGCGTTCACCTCTAGAGTCCTTTGGAAAGACACCTAGCCCCCCATTTCTCCCACCATTGGCGCCGTCATAGGTGGCAGCCTGCTGCGGTGTAGTGCAGCACACAACTTTTACAGTCAGGGATTGATAAAGTATATTAAAAAACAAACAAATCAATAACTTTGACTAGTTAGGGGGATTTGAGAGAAGAACTGAGATGAAAATGATGTGTTGAAAACTGAAAATATATTAATGCAAGGAAAACCAACCCCTCACATTTTTTCTTTCTATTTATTTAAATGTACATGTTTGATTAATATTTTCAAAAAATTGTTTTAAATGAGTTTAAAACAGCATTTGCTTCATTGAAGGTCATCAACAACGAGGTTAATGAGGTTCATGAACACCAAAGAATGATAACAGCTCCTCCTTCAGCTAGTTTCGCTCATGCGTTTGTGATGGACTGATGCTTTCCATCTGTTCGTTGGTTTTTATTTGCACTAAATTATCATTGACACATTTCTGCTTCTCTTCTAGAACAGATTAACCCACAGTTTTTTCACTTCAGTTCAAACAAAACGTAAGATATAAAAATCTTGAACCTGTGGGTGTGCTTTTATCTCCCCCCGGACTCGGCTGTCCCAACAGACTTTCTCCAGCCAGAAACAAGCAGCTGCATGTTCCCTGAAAGCAAACAGCAGCACAGATGCAGGTGCAGATGGCACGTGGGCTTCAGAAGAAAACTTGTCAATCACAGCGTTCATTTTGGCACTGCTCAAAGCCTGAGACATCAGACCCATAAAATCCAGGCTTCTAGTGGTTTTAATATCTTTAGTGTTAGGATTATTGAGCTTTGAAAGTAAAACCCTCCAACATTATATTATTTTCCTGTAAAATCTAATCCAAGATCTCAACGTACAGTCCTTTGTGTTCTCAACACCAACATTACAAATTACAGAGAAGCAGACAGCCTCTTTATGTAAGACATTGTGTCGTAAATGTGAACACACACACAATGTGTGACAAACTCGCCTGGAAAAAAAAAAAGCTGTTTTAGACTTAATTATGTTAGAAAATTAGATTTAAATTTGATCTTGTTCTTTTTTCTCATATTTGAAAGATTTACATTGTTATTTTTTTAGGGAATAATGTGGTGCTTCTGCTAACAAAACTAAACTATTACATTCCAGATCCCTAACAATGTAACAGACAGTCTGCATCAAAAATGATCAACAAAATGAAACATGTAATAGTAGGAAAAATCAAAGTGGCTAGAATGAGTTTTTCTGAGAGCCCGTGCATCTTAGGAGATTGCATCAGAAACTTGTTCTACCATGTGTTTGACTGCTGCTCAGGTGGAATGTTCTATCCTCATTCTAACTGGATGAAATTCCAATGAAGACTGGAGGGATACAGACCGGAGGGGTACATCTTCTGGATGGTCTGGGATGTTTGGGTTCTTCTGCTCATGCTGCTGCACCCACAGCCTGACTATGAATGATGTGGATCAAAGCAGAAATATGATGGTAAAACTCCCTCTGTTTTCCCCCTTGTGGAATGGGAGAAAAGAATCAGGAGTGGGAAAAGCTGGAATTTCAGAACCTGCCCTGCTTCTTTGACCGAGGGACTCATAAATGGGTGGTCCAGCCAATAAAAATGGATTATGAGAACTTTTTTTTTTTTTTTTGCCAGACTTTCTCATGTTTTCTCTTCCTCTGAGATTTTTATTTATAATATGACAGATTCCAGGGAGCCTAACATCCGTTTGAACTATGAACAAAAATGTATTTATGTAGAACTTTGGTAAATATACATACCTACAATATGTAACTATTGAAATGTCATTAATAACATACAAATATATTCTGCACCTACAGTGTCAAAATGTACATAGTTTACATTTATTGTACAGTCAGTACATCTTTTAAATTTTTTATTGGGTGGGTGCCCTTGACTCTCCTAATAATTCTTTCTTTTTCTAGGTTAATACTGTACATGCACAAGGTTTCTACAACAATGTCACACTTTTTATGCAGATTTGTAAAGCTAAAGACGAGTCTTACTTTTTGCATGATACCTGAAGTCAAATGTAGTTTCATAAAAATACACAAGATATGTTCTTTTGTGGGAAAATGCTCTGTAGACAAGGTTGGTTTGCAAGAAATTGAGTCTCCAAACCATTCAAATCACTTGAAATGGGTCATAAGGTTGGATATTTTCAGGTAAAAGACAAACTGTCTGAACATAAATGCTAGGAACAACTCATGGCCAATCAAATTCTTCACTCGTGGTTCCCCAAGAACACCAACCTCGTGTTATTCTTACAAGTTCACTTTAAATTGCTCACACTTTTCTTCAATTAGGACCAAAGCTGTGCATTGTTCCTGTCAGTGAACACACCACGAGGTACCTGCAGGCAACACGCTCTGCTGGATACCATCAAACCTGGCAACAATTCCTGCACCTGACACAGATGTGAGTCCGAGATTTGTAGAACCATAAGGACATGTTCCCACAGAGAGACTAGTTTCAGGTTTCTTAGGAAAATGGAATGAAGAAACAAGCCTGCCGGTTGGATCTGAATGATTTAAAGTGGAATTTGCCGGCAGAAAGGAGAGCACACAGAACATATTGGTACGTTTGGCTTGGAGCACCAAAACCTAATGACATGGGATTATTTCCTTGGAGCTCAAGCATTACTTTGAACCCTGGTTCTGTTGGATTTCAACTGTGGTCTGAGGTTCAGGGTAGATTAAGAAAATTAAGTTTGCTGAAGTGTATCAATACAGCTTGCTTGTGTAGCCATTTCATCTACAGCATACCAGCCACATGCATCTAATATCTATCCACACTGAGAACTTTTATGAGGGTTTTGGTATTTCAGTTTGAGTCAGAAAGAAAAACACATCTTTGCTTTCCCAGCCATGGCTGCCCCAGTTTCTGCTAGAACAGGGCTTAGCTCGCAGCATACAAACAAAGACGAGGATATCAGCTTTATTAACACAATATCTGTCCTTGTTCCCAGTTCTTGTGGCAATGAATGCATTTTATCAGTGTCTTTGACAATAACGGGAGTAAAAGGATCAGAGATGAACAGTTATTGCTCTTATTTCACTGCTGACTTGTCCTGATTAGTGTAACCTCACTGGAGTTCACAGTTCAGTCTATTCTGTAACTTCAACTGTCACTCTGCAGTAGAAACATGAGGAAGAACTCCTCAGCTCTTTTTCCTTCACATTTGTAAATGTCACCGCTCTCCTTCTCCTTTTTTGTGACACATAACCAATGTAAAAGCAAAATTTCCCGTGGTTACGGGCTGTGAACCTTTGACGAGAGCGTTTACAAACAGAAACAGCTCTTTTTGTCGCACAGCATGAGGTTAACAGATATCAAAGCTGTATCAGAACATATCAGAGCTGTCACGACTCAGACTACACATCATAAAAGGTGGAAATAAGACACTGTGGAGACACGGGCCGGTCAGATATGCTCAGTTCTGGAGGCAAAAGATGCCACCTACACATTAACTCTTGTGGGGAGGGTTGTCTTTTGATGGAGGCAATACAATACCCGGATGACCAAATGCCAAGGTTCTGTTTCATTACCACCCAAGAATACTCAAATCAAAGGTTGCACCCCCTATTGTGCAACCTTCTCTTTACCAATGCAGTGGTCTATGGATCAGTGGCGTGTATACCAGTGTTCTTCTGGACGACGTAAACTGTGAATCACACTTGCAAAAAAGATCTTAAAAGAAGACTATTTAGAATTTTTGCTTGGAACCTTTGTAGAAATATGTGCCAACTCTTCCTGGAGGGCATTGATGGTATGATAGCTTGAAGTTCTGATTTCACTTCTTTTGTCTAGTTCACTGTAGTTAGTTCAGTCTCTGCCATGTGGCTGACCACTAGATGGTGAACTGTAGACATCTTTGCCTCTCTCTCTCTTTTTTTTTAAAAAAAGTTGAATATACACATCAGATCAGATGATACAACAAAACAAAGCATTGACCTTTAGCCTCAGGTGTTTGAGCATAGTTTGTGATAGACAATCTCTATCTGTCAGAGAAGTTCAGCTACACAATGGTGTTCTGGTTCAGGCCCAGGAGGCTCTTTGTGGTCCTCTGGAATACTCACAACCATGTATTTTGGCACTTGGAGCAGCTGTTCGGTAACACTCAGATCCCTAAACTCCTACCTCCGGGGTATTTAGGTCCATGACTGAGTGACAGAGTGATGGGATGGAGGTGTGATGAGAAAGCTTTGGGCTTGTGGAGGTGTGAGGTCTATTTGACTGGTGGCCAAACATCGGAGAGCTGCCTCTTCTGTGTCTCAGTGTGACAAAATAAATGCAATCTTACAGAGAAGGTCATTCAGGAGGTAGTTTTACATGCATCACCTCCAGACCCTCATTTCTTAATGACTTTAGAAAAGAATGTTGTGCAAGATCATTTTCATATCAAATGAAAGAATGGGAGACAAGGAAGTAAATGGAAACAAAGGAAACAAACAAATAAAACTAAAAAGATTCTGTGGCTTTAAAAGACAGAGAAGGTCGTGCTGTCGTTATAATTTACTCCTACTCATGTGGATGCAATGGACAAAATCTTCAGGACTGTTTCTTTTCTCTTTCTTATTGAGAAAAGGTTTGTTAGCCATTGATTGTCACCATACCGAGTACTCTGAAATCTACCCGTGCTATTAAATCATTTTACACAAAAATGTATATTTGCACATTAACTCTGTCACAGATTTTTCTTTTGTAAGAATAATTTTCTCCTGTATTGAAAGATCTAGATTTAAATTAACTTTGTGGAATGGGTACTCAGGGTACAGTTATGGTTTGTGTCTGTTTGCTAGCACCATGTTTGGTTTGTTGGAGGAATTGCTTCCAGGCTTTGGGTCCCCCACGTACCATAAGTGGGAACCTGAAAGCATTTGAGTCAGAAGGGAATGGTCAGGAACTGACCTGCTCTTTGTCATAGCACACTAAGTGGGGCAGCAGAGCTCATTTATTTACTACTCTCATAAAAAACATTGTAAAAAATATATTTTTAAGATTTATATTGCACACGCATTACAATTCATGTATTGCAACATATTGCACATATTTACTGTCCTAAGGTGAACTTTTTTTTGTGGTGGGAGCACTTAAATGAATAAAATTCCCAATCAGTCCGTGAAACAAGCAAAGAATCTCTAAAAATACTGTCTGATTTATGGAGGCAGAATACTGAAGTGTTCAGCTTCTAATGGGGTCCAAGGTTCTCAAAGGTCAGATAAATAAGGAAGTGAAAGGTCACAAAGGGCTTTAAAAGTCAATATTAAGATCTTGAAATCTTGACAGGCAAGAGAGTACTTGGTGTGTCATCTGGAAGGAAGATAGATAGAGAGACTTGGTGGTGGAATGAGGAGGTGCAGGATTGTATCAAAAGAAAGAGGCTGGCTAAGAAGAAGTGGGACACTGAGAGGACTGAGGAGAGTAGGCAAGGGTACAGGGAGATACAGCATAAGGTTAAAGTAGAGGTGGCAAAGGCAAAACAAGCAGCCTTCGACGACTTGTATGCTAAGCTGAACAGCAAGGAGGGAGAGATGGACCTATACAGGTTGGCAAGACAGAGAGACAAAGATGGGAAGGATGTGCAGCAAGTTAGGGTGATTCAAGACAGGAATGGATGTCTCTTGACAGATGCCAGTAATGTGATGGGAAGATGGAAAGAGTACTTTGAAGAGTTGATGAATGAAGAGAATGAAAGAGAACAAAGAGTAGAAAACGTTACCAAAGTGGACCGGAAAGTGGCTAGGATCAGTAAGGTAGAAATAAAGAGGGCACTGAAGAGGATGAAGAGTGGAAAGGCTCTCGGCCCTGACGGAATCCCTATAGAAGTATGGAAGTGTTTAGGTGAGGTGGCAGTAGAGTTTCTGACTGGGCTGTTTAACAGAATATTAGAAAGTGAGAAGATGCCTGATGAATGGAGAAGAAGTGTGCTAGTTCCTGTTTTTAAGAACAAGGGAGATGTACAGAGTTGTGGTAACTACAGAGGAATTAAACTGATCAGCCATACGATGAAGTTATGGGAAAAAGTTGTCGAAGCTAGGCTAAGGTCTGAAGTAAGAATTTGTGAGCAGCAGTATGGTTTTATGCCTAAAAAGAGCACTACAGATGCAGTATTTGCCTTGAGGATGCTGATAGAGAAGTACAGGGAAGGTCAGAGGGAGCTGCACTGTGTCTTTGTAGATCTTGAGAAAGCGTATGACAGGGTACCTAGAGAAGAACTATGGTATTGTATGAGGAAGTCTGGTGTGACAGAGAAGTATGTTAGAGTGGTTCAGGACATGTATGAGGGCTGTAAGACAGTGGTGAGGTGTGCTGTAGGTGAGACAGAGGAGTTCAGTGTGGCGGTGGGACTGCACCAAGGATCTGCTCTGAGTCCTTTGCTGTTTGCTATGGTGATGGATAGGCTGACAGACGAGGTCAGACAGGAATCTCCATGGACAATGATGTTTGCAGATGACATTGTGATCTGTAGTGAGAGGAGGGAAGAGGTGGAGGAAAAGCTGGAGAGGTGGAGGTTTGCACTAGAAAGAAGAGGAATGAAGATTAGTCAGAGTAAGACAGAGTACATGTGTGTGAATGAGAGGGATCCAAATGGAAAAGTGAGGTTACAGGGAGAAGAGATAAACAAGGTGGAAGATTTTAAGTACTTGGGATCAACAGTCCAGAGCAACGGAGAGTGTGGAAAAGAGGTGAAGAAGCGTGTTCAAGCAGGCTGGAACGGGTGGAGAAAAGTATCAGGTGTGATGTGTGACAGAAGAGTTTCAGCTAAAATGAAAGGAAAAGTGTACAAAACCGTGGTGAGACCCGCCATGCTGTTTGGTCTAGAGACAGTGCCACTGAGGAAAAGACAGGAAGCAGAGATGGAGGTAGCAGAGATGAAGATGCTGAGGATCTCTCTGGGAGTGACCAGGATGGACATGATCAGAAATGAGTATATCAGAGGAACAGCACATGTTAGAGGTTTTGGAGATAAAGTCCGGGAGGCCAGACTGAGATGGTTTGGACATGTACAGAGGAGAGAGACCGAGTACATCGGCAGAAGGATGCTGGATTTGGAACCACCAGGAAAGAGGGCTAGAGGAAGACCAAAGAGGAGGTTCATGGATGCAGTGAAGGAAGACATGAAGATAGTTGGCGTGACCGAAGAGGATGCAGCAGATAGGGTTAGATGGAAGAAACTGACTTGCTGTGGCGACCCCTGAAGGGAAATGCCGAAAGGAGAAGAAGAAGAAGATTAAGATCTTGAAATCCATTTTGGAACATGCTGGATGTAATGTTGGGGGCAACAGAGAAGCAATGGCCTTTTTCTTTTGTTGTAAAAATCCAACCAACCGACAAGCTTTTTTTGAGAATGGGAGGAGTTCATGCACACTGTGAAGTGAATTTTCAGCAGCCCATCTCCAAACCATGCCCTAAGTACTGATGTATCAAGTCAAGTTTGGAATGGTGTTGTGCATGGATTTTTGGATGACTAATTATGTCTTAGATTTCCAATTATTTAAAGTTTCTTAGTTGGAAAAAGAGCACAATTAACAAATACCTGTCGGTCTTTGTTTCTGAATTTGAGTATTCCCTCACGTGGCACTGCTATTGGATCCTATCCAGGTCCTCAAGCCACCTTATCTAGCTTCCTCTGGATGACTGAGCTCCTCATCGTATGTCGATGCTGCTAAAGAAACTCAAGGAGTACTTCTATTTGTGATCTAGTTCTTCGCTTCACTTCTCACAGCTAGTAACCATGAGAGTAGGAAGGCATGTACACATACACTACGTAGTGTACATACACCACGTACACATTTAGATCCTGGGATTCTCCTTCTGTCTCAGCTCCTTCCCCACCCTGCTCTCATTTGTGGCTCCTTCCTCACTCCTAAACAAATAAAAAACTTGAGCACTTCAAGTTGGGTAAGGAGCTTATCCTTGACATGGCAAGAACACACTATCATTTTTATTTAAGTACAATGACTTCATGTTTGGAAGTTCTGGTCCACATCATGGCTGCATCAACTTGGCTGCGAGTCTATCCAATGAGAGTCAGAGATGACAGGCCAATGAACAGAGCCACAAAAACTGTAGGAAGCAAAGATTATACAGACTGTAAAATATAGGAATGAATAAACCAGAGAAATTGAAAACAGTTAAACAAATTCAGAGGAAAATGAGAGGTAATTTGTGACGTCAGAGGATTCCTGACAACTGAAGTACCTCCAGAAAGAGCCATGTCCCTAGGATACATCCACCCACCACCTCCACCTGACAGCATGGCCCATTGGGCAGGATGTGAGGCTTGTCCCAGAAGGAAAAGATAGTCGTGTGACAGAGCGCAAAGTCTACGTCAGCTTATCTCAGTCATCTGAACTCAGATGGGAACAATTAAAACCTAGCAAGCCCTCCTCTTCCAGCTCACCAAGCAAGCCGATGCTCTCACTTCAGATAAACTTTGAATGATTTTCTACAGAAACAAGCATGCAGACCAGCTGAATGAATGATGAGGATGAGATTTAGAATCAGTAGGCAGAGATCCACTGCTTCCCACAGTTAGCTGACTCCACCACAAACTTTAAATGTTACACTAGCAAAGTGCTGATGGGAAGAAAGAGAGAAGGGTTGTGTCTTCCCCAAGCTTGCCTCAGGACACCTGGTTATTGTCTGACAGGTGCCCCACTTAAACTCCCCACCTGCTGCTGTCCCCAGAATGAGGAAACCATTTTAGGCCCGGTCTTGCTCCTTCACTGATGAAAACGAGTTTGACACATACTCTGATAACCGTGGTGGGCCTGTAGCATTTTAGAAGGAAATTAAATGATTGCAAACCTGTCAGCTAAGTCATGCCACCTTGTTAAGTCAAATCCTGCAGGCCCTGTACTGCTTACTCCTTAGAAATACAAACAGTGTGCTAAGGATGCGATTAACAAGAAAAAATGTCATTATGGCACAAAACAACATTTTCTGCTCTTCAGGTGTGGAACCTGGAATCTGAAAGATGTTATGCATCTGAGTGGTTAAATGTCAAACTTTTATTTCAATATTTGTAAGAAATTAAGGTGCTTTGGTTTCGTCGACAGTCAGATGAATGTTCCAAATTTATTTTAGTTCAAAAACTCTTGAGAATTTTGGCAAATTTGTTTGGGGTCAGGACAACTGGGTTATCTGTACTATCCCATAGCATAAAGGGAGGGGAAGGACAAGTCACATCCTATCTCCTTATCGCTTTCAAACACGCTTTTTTGTAGACGCTTTTGGTTCGAAAGCAAGCACCGTGCTATTCAGGATGCCTTCACAAATTAGTATTACAAGTGCATAGGTAATTCCGTGTCCATCAGGAACCTATTGCGTGTCACTTGTTTTTTTTTCTCCTAATTCACATACGTTTGACAAATGCCTGTATGTGTCTTTGTTCTGATCGGCCAAGAGTAATCTCTGAGTGAACAACTCAACCAAACAACAATCTTCTCACTCGATGTTCCACTTTCTCCCAAATGGTGTCAGCGGGGTGGATTTCAAATGGAAAATGTGGGTGAACTCAAGATAATGCTCAACAGATATCCATTTGGTTAGAGCGAGGTGAATGTCAAGAGAAGAACCTGAGCAGGGGTTGATGTAAACTCTTAAGCCAAGTTCGTACTTAGTTTCTGTGAAGGAGAGAGTGCTTTTTAAAGACTGGTGTCATTGATCAGGAGGTCTTTTAGTGTTTAGTTCAGTTGTCCAGGACAATTTTGTGGTAAATCTACAGTATACGCATATGGAATTTGCATTATAGCTTGCATGAGAAAAAATTTCTCCCAACCATTGTTAGGAGACAGTTTAAAAAAAAAAGCCAACCCTAGTTTTGACAAAAATAGGGAATACTCACTCTCAGTGAAACTTACTCTCCAGGTGGTGCAGACTTAGAAATCCAGGGATTGAACAGGCAATGCTTCAAAGGAGAAGAGATGGAAAGACTCGAGGAAATAAAGTCTGACACCGCGTAGCGGTGAGACTTCTCCTGGGGCAAGAGTTCAGCCTGAGTGAGATGCATTCATAGGCTACTGGGAAAAGAAAGCCACACAGAGACCTAATACTGTGAATCTTAATCATGGTTTTCTGAGCTGATGCAGGACCACCTTAGGGTGGGTCTTCAGGGAAACCCTGCCAGGTTCTTTGCACTGAATGGTAGACGTCTCTGCAGTCAGCTGATTGACAACTTTTCCATACTATTCTTTTAATTATGCACATTGATTTGCCGAACAGCAGCTGCCTTGTTTACTCCTTGGCTCACTGCATTTGTGTCCACTGCTTCATTGACAAATGTTCCCTAATCTGGAGCTCCGCGAAGCAGCATCCATCTGACTAATGCAGGACTGTGGGATAAATCACTGGCATCCTGTTCTGAGCCCTGTCAGCTGTCTCTCTCTGGCTCAGCATTCTCTACCCTATTTTACTCCTCTGTTTCCACTACTCCTTCCATAACGGAGGAAGAGATTGAACAATGAATGAAGTTATTTCATTTTGCCTTTTTCTAAATTCTTTTTCTTCCACTAGAGGAAAAATCGAGGGAAGGTGGCAATAATATCTAGGAGGACCCCAGATGAAAGTGTTTAAATGGGACGAAGGCCTCGCTTATGTAGCTGCTCTATTAGAATAAAAATCTAAACGTGTTTACACACCCAGTAACAGTCCTTCATATCGGCCACGTAAAAAAATGTTGATACTCTCTCTGATGCATCCTTATTCAAAGCTAATTTCATTTGAGACATTCCATTTTATGTAGACGCATTATGTAAACATTAAAGTTGTCACAGTAGGAAACTTGATACATTAACTGTACATTAAATATTGTGTATAAAGAATTGATAATATTGTATTAAGACGGAAATAGAAAAAAAAAGAAATACATTTCATTCATTTTGTAGCATTGAAAAAGTTACAACCTGGAAATTAAAAGTAGCCACATTTCATCTGAGTCTGTTTGGTCACATTTAGCCTGCGCCCTAATTTGGTTTCTAGACCCGATGTCGATTTGATGTGTGCACATACTCCAGTCTGTCCCAAATAAACTTAATGTGTTTTCATCAATGATATTCTCTTGTTCAAACAAGTTTTAAGCCTGATGATAATGTGGGAACCTGCTCGTATTTAACTTTATCCAGTTTTACTCATGAAGATCATCAACATGTGATAAGTGCAATTAATTATACTAAGAATAAAAACTTATTTAAAAGGTCAACTGTAATATTTACATTCAAGTAGCATTTAAGTTCATTACAAACTTCCATGTTTTAGAACCACAACTTGTCTTGAAAAAACGGCTTCAATCATGCAGCTTATTTACGTGTAGCAGCATTTTAATCAAGGTTTACGTGTAATTTAATTTATTTATGGGAAAAACAAACTGAGTTGCATTGGGGAATCAAAACTCAAGAAGAATTAAACTTTGACTTTAGACTCTGGTAAAGTAAATAATAGATTGGTATAGTGTATTGCTGATTGCAGGATTAACTCATCAGATAATAAATGACTGCTCTCTGAAACAGTCTTTCATGACAGTTGTTACAAGTTACCTAGTTCTTAAATATGATCATTTCCAAGAAGCACCAAGGTCAAGCTCAGCTTTAGGAATTAAATTGCTTACAGCAGGGGTGGTAAATAGCATTGTTATGGCAAGCTAAGAAGTGTATATGTCTGAATCAGCAATAAAAAAAAGCGAGGTTACCTTATGAAGAATTTCTCAACAGAAATGAATAAAATATATCTTCTAAGCATCATAGAGACTTGATAATGTTGTCGGTGTTTGAAAAACATTAAAATACAACCTATTAAACATTCAGTAAACTGAGATAAAAAAAAAAAAAAGGCTTCTCGATAAGGTGTCACTTATCTACTTCACCGCATGGTGCCTTAACACCTCTATATGTGGGGTTTAACTTTTTCTTTTTGGTCTTTTTTCTGTTCACTGAAAAAAAAATCACATTTTTGCTACTCATTATCAAGTGTAATAAAGTCAGGTTGAATGTTTGAAATGGGAATGTGAAGCACAGCTGACATGAACTTGAAAAGAACCAATTTTTTAAAGGAGATCTCATTTGTTTATGTTTTTTCTATATTCATTTTCTTTAGGAGTTTTACTCTCCGAGAAAGAGGGTGTTATATTTGCTTGTGGCTTTTTACCATGAGCAGCTGAATTGGGGTGCAGAAATCACAGACTTGATCAGAGCTAGCAAGAAAAATTGTCACATCCCATCGAAATGGAGTTACCATTGGAGCGGTAACTCCAGAATTTCCGGTTCACCAGGACAACAGTACTATCTCAGAAGTCAATGAGATGGGCTCAAACTGACCCTAGGATGAAATAAAGTATTTTAATGCATTATGATTGTTAGAAATATGTTGACATCTTGGCTTTAATTGAAAAAAAAAAAAATTGGGTAGTGTGTCTTGTGCGGCAGGTCATAACTCAGATTTTTTCTTTTTTTAATCCAAAGAGATATACAGTAGCCAATGTTTTGACTATAGACCTGTTGCCAACGTGTAGTAGGAACTTGTTTCTGCATCATTCACGACATATCTCTGATAATTATTTACTTTAACACTATTAGAACAGATAAAATGTAGAGATAAAATGAAGGTAAGATAACAGTTTATATGGACAGAGGTTGTGATTATTTAGTTCCCTTGATGGATATTGCTTTTAGGCTGCATTAGGATCAGTAAAAGTCAGCCAAGAATTCCATAAAATTCATTGCCCCACCTCATTCAGCTGAAACGTGACCACTTTTGATCAAACCACCTCCAACAATTTTCTCTTTAACTCGATGATTGTCTCCAATGAAGGTGAGTTTTACATTGCTATGTGTACTAAGACTTCCTCACACCTCAGGCTTTCATTCTGGCTGTGAATAATTCTTTTATAATACCAAGTTTATTTTATTAAATGCACCACATTGAGTGGAAAGTATCTATTCATTTACAAGCTTAAAAATACTAACATTGGTTTAAGGAAGTGAAAAAATGCAAAAAGGTGATGTTCATCAGGTCTGGGTTTTCTGTGTAGCTGCATAATCAATCACTACATCCTGTTTGACTTTCATCCCTCCAGTCCTGCAAAAGATGTTGCTATTTTTCTGCTGTGTATGCAATAAAATTTAATTAAACTGTTTATTGCAACCAAACTATCTTGGAAGATTAATCAATGTTAACCCCATTAAATAAACAATCACTAAATAATTATCATTTCCATGAGGTTGTGAAGCTTAGTCATTATAAATCTCTCGGTACGTCCCTGAAACCAGCCTGGATCTCGTTGTGTTGTGCTTCTTAACTGGGCTCTCTTGTCTTGCTGCTTTCCTTCAATAGGATAAAACATGCCCCCACCCTCTATATCTTCTTCTCCACCACCCCGTTGTCTCAACTGAATGATCCAGGGCAGGAAAAGGCCGCCAACAACTCCTGGAACACAGACTTGTTCCCTGATCAGCTTGATCCTCGCTGACCTTCACGATGCTATCCCGCTGTGAGGAGCTGAAGCCAAATCCAAGACCTGACCCACTCATTGGCCCCCGCAGACACTCTGACTATCTCCTCCTCGACTTAACCTCGTGTTATCTTCTTGATCAAACTGGATTTATTCAATTGATATGACAAGCCCGCATGTAGGAAAGCCAAGCAGTGTCTGCTGAGATTCTCTCATTAAATCAACTGCCGTCTTTTGCAGATAAATACTGAATCTCCAAACCATTAGTGATGCCAACATTCACTCTGTTATCTGTTTCTTCCTGCTCTGAACATAATGTCTATCTTTTTTATTTGATGTGAAAGCTGGTGCTCACCAGGCTAATTTTCTTTCTCATTCTGCTCGACGTGTTTTATTGGTTAAGGGAACAGATGGAAAAACACAAACATTTTAGACAGAATGGTCTCCAAGTTTGTTAAGAAGCTTTTGACAATTGTTATGTACTTTAGGTTGAGAAGAGCCGGATGGTGGGTTTTAGGAATCGGGCTAGGATGACTCCTGGGCACCTAGCCGGTGAAGTGTTCTAGGTACCTCCCACCATGGGAGACCCAGTGACTGACCCAGGACCCAATGGAGGAAGTATGTCTGAGAGTCTGCCAGGTAACGTCTCAAGATTCTCCTCAATGAGCTAGAAGACACTTCCGCCTCAATGGGGCGGAAGTGTGAGCTTCTCTCCTGAGGCTGCTGTTCCCGTGACCTGACTCAGAATAAGCAGAAGAAGAAGAAGGTTCTGTACCGTTATTTCCTGCAAAGCCATGAACTAGTAGATCACGATTGGTGCGCAGGATCACGAGTGTGACTTTGTACACATCGCATCTTCCATTGACGGCTTCATTATTGGATCATGTTACGCCCTTTTTTTCTACTTGTTCCTTGTTGTTCTTAAATATTTTGTTGCTCGAACAGTTTTGACTGTGACGGCCGTAATCTTAATCTAGCTACATTGGGGAATTGAAACTTAATTTGTGGCCACACCTGTCTAAAACGGTTGAGGTTTCTCCTCGACCTTCACCTACACCATCACAAACCCACTAATCACTAATTTCACACTACATTTTCCAGAACGTATCCTGGACTGCACCCTGTTGCTTCTCTCATGTGGCTCACTGGTGGTTTCCTCACTGGTATCATGTGTTCTGTAATGAGTACTCTCATGTGTCTGTAATAGAAAAACCTGTTTGGTATTCACCTTCTTTTGTGTTTGTCTACATTGTGTTTAATCTGCTTCTTTCAACATTTTTGACCACGATATCATGTTTCTAAGATTTTAACACGTCATTGAACTGGGAGGAACTGGATCAGTCAGGTTGTCTTTATCTTTGTCAGAAGACAAAACACATTTTTTTCAGGATATCAGAGTATGATAATTAGTGATAGAACTAGGGAAACCCTTCAACCCTCTGGCTTTGCTGTCATTGGACCAGGTTTTTCGTACAGTTGCACCCGGTCAGACAGCCTTAAAGCCTTAAGTGACACAGAAATAAAGAGAAATATAAACCAATACCTTTCCTTCTTCTTTTTTTCAAACTCAAATGTCCCTAACAATGAATGCATATATGTACAATCTGTCAGTAAAATGAATCTAACGTTGAAGTCAATTAAATAAGAGCACAATCAAAACTCACAAGTTGTTATTGTGAATTTATGTGGGTCTGGATTCCACAGATGTGTATTTTTATTACTCATGTTTCTGGCGATCTGTGCGACGTCCTAATTCAAGTCTAAAATTATTTAACAGCCCTGGATAGATCGCACATAAGTGAGCAACTTTAAATTACATGAAGAATGCTGACATCCACCATGAAACTTTAAACTTTTATTTCCACCTGTCCAACGTCATTCTCTACAGACCTATTTAATGGCTTTATGTCCTGAAAATACAAACTGAGAACTGAAAATAAACCATCTACATAATGTGCATATGGTTGAATCTAAGCTAATTGAAAGGTTACTGTATATTCAGAGGTGAAGCGGAATTGTTCTATATGTCACATTTCCATTTTTCCAGGGAAAATCTTGATTTGCTGACGGCCAACATTTGTTACCAAGTTTATCTTTGCATGCTGGGATGTAATCTCTCCTCACAAGAAGTGTTACTCAAATAAAAATATTTCTATTGCACACAGGCATAAAACAATTTTTCAATTTTGTTAATGCTTAAGATTTTTTTTTAAATGAACTCCCCCAAGTATATCTCAAATTTATGTACTCAAATTTCCCTTCGGGGATGAACAAAGTATCTTCAATTCAATTAAAATGTAAACTCGTGGGAATTTTAGCTTTCTTTAATTTAGTAAATTACAGAACGACCACTTTATGTGTCTGAAATAAGCTGGAAAACAAGGCATGTGAAAGGCATGCTTCAATTAGGACCCAGTATGGCAGCACTTAAAGAGGATGTTCTGCTTTTGTGGGATAATAATTCGTATCTAATAGCAGACATACTGTAGATAAACATGGTCTATTCCGTTAGCTCAGAAATGCAATATTTGCAGGAAATGCAGGAAAGGAAAAGGCAATTCAGGAAAGGCAATTCTTCAGTTTCACCTTAATTTTTGACATTTTGAATTCGGCCGTCCTCTCCCATCCTGTTCTTAGTCCCACTTTCTGTTTGAGACTGCAAATACAGTGTAAATTACTTCATTTTAGCAAAGTTAAGGCATATTTTCATTTTGGTGCATTTACATAAAAATGGTCTAACTTGTTGGGTCTGGGTTCGAATGAGCACGCTCATCCCACAAAAACATTTTATACGTACGTATATTAGGGGTGGAAAAGAAAAGGCCAGTCAGTCAGTTGTCTTCTGAACCACTTATCCCAGTTGGGATCACAAAAGCGGGAGCTCCGGAGTCTATCCTGGTTGATTACAGGCAAAAGGTGAGTACACCCCGAACAGGACAACAAAGGTGTGGCGCAGAACAACCAGACGTTCAAATGGTATCCAAATGCTTGAGGGCGAGGCGCGCAAGACGGAAATTGAAAACCTCTTCAGCTATGTTTTTCTAATGGCAATAACATTCCAACAAGGTTGAATGTTATCTCAGAAAAAATATTTCTGAGATTAATTTTGAAACTCTGTGAAATGTTTCTTTTGAAAAAAGCCAAGAAATTGTCTTAGAAATGGGTGAACAATTACAAGTAGAACCGACAAACTTTGACAGTTTACGGAGGGATCAGTAGGGCATGAATAAGTTCTTTTTTTCCCCTTACATTATCCTACTAACAATCTTGTGATAACTTGGGCTGTGTGGGAGCAATTGTTCATCTTCAAATTCCAAGTACCACCATAGAAACACGTAAAATTTTTAAATCTTCTGGTCATGTTTTGTTGGATATCTGTTAAAAAAATTGTATTGATTGTTGAACAACATCTGTTAAACATTGCAAATTATATTAATTAATATTAACATAAACACACCAAAACATAAAATAGTACAACTTAAATACAATGTGATATAAACAGTGGTTTGCCAATTTATTTTACATTCTATATTTACTTTGATACCTTAAAATGAGTTTTTTAAAAATACTTACTTGTATATTTGGTAGTTATTGTTATAAATTCCATTTATAAATCTATATTTTTTATTCATTCTTCTTTTAGCCTCTGGGTTTTTAAGGTGATTTAAACAGCTACTTTCTAATCAAGAGTTAAAAAATTAAAACTGTTTTTAAATGGATTACTTGTTCTGTCTGCTAACATTAATTAGAGACCTTGGTGAGATCCTTGTGAGTATTGTTCCATGAATCGGTGTGGTTGCGTTTCCCCCCAAAGGACAAATTTCACTGTGGATTTAGCTTAAACCTATCCGTCTAACAACAATCATCTAGAAGCTCTCTGGAGGACCACAGCATGATCTGTGAGTGTGTTCTTTAATTCAGTATGCATGTGTTAGGAGAATTCCCAAGAAAGGGTCTCTCTCCACCTCACTGAACAAGAATAATGAGTTACTGGTCTATCATGAGGAAGTCGCTCCTTGTTTTTCTCTTCTGCCATTATTTGCTGATTTCACACATGTGAAAGGTTTCGTGTACCAACAAAAAAAGCCAATCTCACGATTACCTTATGATTTACTTATTTGGAAGGTTTTAAGCATTCATTGATCAGCTAGCACAGGTCAATAATTGGGAAGTGGCAGGTGGCTTGTATTCACTGTGGAGTTAATTCAATTACCAGCTCCTGATAATCCCCGTTGGCTTACATGTGGATGTTTTTAATCATTCAGCTGATTGTTTGATTCATCCAAGTGCTGCTCTCCTCTTCACCTTCTCCCCGCAGAAATCATTTAGTACTGATGTGCTGAGTTGATCATGAATCAACTTCAAAATATTCAATAAATGGTTGAATCGCTGAAGCATTTGTGAGACATTCACAAATCCATCCGTTTAACCGTTCATTTATCCAGCCACTCATCCATTCAGTCATCCATTCATTCCTTCTATTATCCAAGAAACTTAACAAAATAGGTACAATAAGTAACATTTTGCTTTTTGCGGATGATGTGGTCCTGTTGGCTTCATCGGACCACAATCTCCAGCTCTCACTGGATCGATTTGCTGCCGAGTGTGAAGCGACCGGGATGGGAATTAGCGCCTCAAAATCCGAGACCATGGTCCTCGCCCGGAAAAGGGTGGAATGCCCCCTGCAGGTCAGGGACAGGGCCCTGCCCTAAGTGGAGGAGTTTGAGTATCTCAGGTTTTGTTCACGAGCAAAGGAAGGATGGAGCGGGAGATAGACAGGCGGATCGGTGCGGCGTCAGCAATAACTAGGACGCCGCATCGGTTCGTTGTGGTAAAGAAAGAGCTGAGCCAAAAAGCAAAGCTCTTAATTTACAAGTCAATCTACGTTCCAAATCTCGCCTATGGTCACCAGCTGTGGGTGGTGACCGAAAGAATGAGATTGCGGATACAAGCGGCCGAAATGAGCTTCCTCCGCAGGGTGGCTGGGCTTTCACTCAGAGATCAGGTGAGGAGCTCTGCCATCTGGGAGGAGCTCGGTGTTGAGCCGCTCCTCCTCTAGGTCGAGAAAAGCCAGGTGGGGTGATTTGCCCCCCGAGTGCCTTGCTGGTGAGGTGTTTCGGGCATGTCTCACCTGGACCAAGAGGCAGATTCCGGACCCGGTGGAGAGACAGTGTCTCCCAGCTGGTCGGGGAACGACTCTGGATCCGTCCGGGTGAGCTGGAGGATGCAGCTGGGGTGAGAGAAGCCTGGGCTTCCCGTCTGAGGCTGTTGCCCCCGCGACCTAGCCCCGGATGAGTGGAAGACGACGTAATGACACGAAAGTAATATTTTTTTGCTTTTGACAAACAGGCTGTTGAAAAGGTTGGATGGAGGTGACAATTATTTTGTTGATAAAAACACACTCAATGGATTACTTGAGTAATCTGCATGGTGGTGCAGTGGATAGCACGGTGGCCTCATTGCAAGAAGGGGTTCAAATCCAGGGTGGGGCTGAGGTTTCGATCACTGGCCTTTTTGTGTAGAGTTTCCACGTACGTTTCCACGTACACAAGGTTGCCTAGGTTTCCTTCCAACCTCCAAAGACATGCGTCGTAGGTTGATTATCCGCCATGAAATTCCCCCTAGGAATGAGCGTGTATATTTCGTATGAATATTTTGTCTTTTTAACTACAACAAAATAGCAATGCCGCAAGAAAATAAACTATTCAGCAATGTGCCAGATAAAACTGAATTAAATACAACTGTTCTCATTCAGCGAAACCCACATATTGATGTATTATATACTGTAGGTATGAGGATTTTGTTAAAAATGTGTCAAAACTTTTACAGAAAGAAAATTAAGCTGTCATGTACATTGAAAGATATCAATGTTTTGAGAAGTTCAGGAAGAAAACAGTATGTCTATTCTTTTTAA
Organism: Neostethus bicornis; assembly: GCA_902685375.1. NCBI lineage: Eukaryota > Metazoa > Chordata > Actinopteri > Atheriniformes > Phallostethidae > Neostethus > Neostethus bicornis. The sequence goes on along the minus strand of CACRXE010000076.1, from coordinate 1,272,754 downwards.
GAAGACATTGTGGAAGTCACTTTCACTGTGGGAGGACGAAAGAAAAAATGCAAGATGTGAAGGGTCTGATTAAAAGACAAACCAAGCCATAAGTACTATTCTATTTAGTGTAATCTGCTGGGTAATGTGTCATATATCTGTGCTATCAGAAGCTCAGTATTGGGATGTTATGAGATATGATTGAAGTAAATGACGGTAATAGCGGTGCTATTACTGGCGTACTGGAGCCTGTGTTGTGAAATCACACGAATAATGTGGCAGATTTGATGGAAATATTTCACTGGCTGAACAGACAGAATAATGGGCAGATTTTATCACTGGAGAATTTACATTTTTGAAAATTGTGGTTTTAAATAGCATGCTATGACACAGAAAATACAAAATGAGGAGCCACTGTTTTTTAAAACACATTTCTGTACTTATCACTCCATTTTGGCCACTTTTCCACAGCACTGCCACTCAATCTGAAGCTTGGGAGCCTGAGGGGTTCCTATCTCTATCTTAGCTTGGATATCTGAATAATACCTGAGATTTGTTAGAGCCACTCAGCCAGTCTATCATCTGCTGAAGTCATGCATGAGTTTACTCCCCTTTTTTTATCCTCTATCTTGACTTTCAGCTGCACACCAAGCATTTTATAAACAAGCACTATCATCTGGATGTGGTCCTTGATCTAGAGGTGGTTGTTCACTTAATTTGAGAGAGGTAGGTTGGAGTAATACTCTCAAAAACTACAGAAAAGTGTCTCTTAAAAGAACAATTTTGGACACCATTCTAAAAAAAACCCCTTTGTACATTTCCAGTGTAAATACATAAGATTTGGAACCACCAAAATGTGTTTTAAAAATCTTAACAAACACTCTTATATGTCTCAGATATTTTCTCTACCTCCTATTAAAAAACAAAACAACATAAAATAACCTCTGCCTTCTGGGGCGAGCTTCAAGGAGAGCTGTTGCTCCTCTGGGTCGAGAGAAGCCACATGGGGTGGTTCGATCATCTGGTTAGGATGCCTCCCGAAAGTTTCACTGGTGAGATGTTTAGGGCACATCCCACCGGGAGCAGACTCAGAGACAGACCTTGGACTCGCTGATGTTACTATGTCTTACAGCTGGCTGGGGAACACCTCGGGTTCCTCTGGTGTGAGCTGGAGGATGCAGGCATGGTGAGAGAATCAAAATTACTTTATTGATCCCACACGTGGGAAATTTGTGTGTTTACTGCTGCCAGTAATTCAATTCAATTCAATTTCATTTGTAAAGCCCAAAATCACAGAATTTCCGTTTCAATGGGCTTCACAAGAAAAAGAGGAATGTATTAACACAAATACACAGCAAGAAAAATAACTAACAAATGCTAACTAAACAAAACTAGCACAGTTATGCCCTTAGACTCTCCTTCACGGTGAGTGATGTGAGTGATGTGAGTGAGTGAGCTGCAGCAGATGGATGATGGCATCATCGTTGACCGATAGGCAAACTGCAGGGACTCCAGAGAGGAATCCACTTGTGAGCTAACACCAGCCTTTCCAGCACCTTCTTCACATGAGATGTGAGGGTCAGACAGAAATCCCTGAGGTGAGATAAAGATGATTTCTTGGGTACATAGACCAGGCACGATGTCTTCCAGAGAAGCGGAACCCTCCCCAGCCTGAGGTTCAGGTTGAAGAGATGCTAGAGAACCCCACACAACTGGTGCGCACAGGTCCTCAGGATACAAAGGCTGATGCCATCCGGGCCGGCTGCTTTGTGCTGGTTTAGTTTCTCCAGCTGTTTCTTCACCTGGCCGGTGGTCCCATCAAACAGGGAGGAAGGGAGGTGGCCGGTGGCATGGAGGAGGAGGGGGTGATGGTCAGTGGTCCCAGTGGGCTTGGAGTATGGGCTTCCCGTCTTAGGCTGACAACCCGACCTTAGATATGTGGGAGACAATCAAATGGCACATAAAAATAACCCATTAACTTAGAATGTAAAGCTTCTCAGTGTGGATTTGAATTCAGTAGAAGTGATCTGGCGGGCATTATCCCTCTCTTTACCAATTTCTGTATTACTCATTTGCTGTTGTTACTCACCTAAGAATACTTTACGTTTTCATATTAAAGTTGGGGTATTTTTTTTATTATGAAAAATAGGTTTGAAACACCAGGGAATGGATTAAAAAAAAAGAACCACAAAATCTGCTATTCTGTTAAGGCTCTCTGTGTTCATTTTCCCCTACAGACACAAACTTCATGTCCACCCTCCCACCATCTTCATGTTCATGTTACTTGAAACTACCTAAAATGATCTACATTTTCCCAGAATTTTTTATCGACAACGTCGCTTCAATTTCTCACAAGGCCCTATGTCACCCAATCCATGGTCCCACCCTAACTGAAGATAGTGGCATTTTTATTTTCTCTCAGAACATCTCAGTGCCGCTGTTGCCAGGCAGATTGTGTGTAACTAAGAGTGTCCTTGTGTTATTTTTGAATTGGAATCCTCATGCATGTTGAGCATTGTGAGTATGTACATTAGTGAGTCAAAGAACATGAAAGTAAAATCCTAATGGCTCTCTTCTCTTCCTGTAGTGGCCACTCCAAATGCCACTCTAGGCATCAACACGCAATTAATCAATTCAGCTTGATAACAGGACCTATTTACATGCCCCTCCTTTCTTTCCCCATTTTCCCATTGTACACAGAAACCCCCCACAGTGTAATGGTTGCTATTGATGCAGGGCTCGATGCACATCTGCTTTTCTTCTCCCTCAGACATAGTTTTTCTTTGTTCTTTTCCTCATATTGAGTGGTTTCTGGGTTCAATTTCCTTTATTTTGAGGTGTCTAATGATGGGCAAGTTGGGATTAGATGTGTAACTTGTCATTCATGATCTGAATCTTTGGATTGTTGCTCAATATGGCATGAGGGTAAAATCATGGATTAACTTGTGGATAACCAAGTTTCTGGCTTTGCTTAACTTCATTGTAAAGATCTCATCACACCAGATCCCGTAAATCTTCTCTCCATCCTTTTTAAAAAAAAATCCTACTGTATTAATCCCTCATGGGGAAATTCCTGTGCTGCATTGCACCGCAGCAGGAAGCCAAAGATGGCGCCAAAGATGGTGCCAAAGATGGCACCAAAGATGGCGCCAAGGATGGCGCTAAAGATGGCGCCAAAGATGGCGCCAAAGATGGCGTCAAAGATGTCTTCGCCAAGGACACATAGGCATAAGCCAAGCAGGATTCAAACTGGCAACTTTTCAGCCCAAAGATGGCGACTTTACCACTGAGCTATGCCCATTTTCACCCATTTTTTCGATTTTCTTGTTTAGTATTTTCTTACCCTTGTGCAAGAACTGTAAAACTTGAACTCTCAAACACATCACATTATGGAATGCAAATGTGTGAAGTTACTTTTAAGAAGTCAGTATGAATTGCATAACGATTAGTCATCACGAGTTTGTTTCTGTAGCTTTTTAAAGTATAACACTAAAAAGAAATACTGCATTTGACCAGTGCATCTGCTCATTTTGCGGTTTTTCTTATTGAAACAAAGACTCTTTAGTCAAACTCATTTAAAACACACACAGTCGATATTTGATTAGATATTTCTAAGGACTGCAGACGACCTGATTTAATACATTAAAGACAAAGAGGTAAACTAAAGTGTGGTCAGATATGATTACCTTCCTTTAAAAAAAGTAGTTATTCTGGTTCACAGACTTCGTTTTCTTTCCTCTTTGTTCCCCCGTTGCCACCCACACACTGTCCAGCTCAGCTGGTCACAGACTGGGAGTTGACACACCAAAAACCATTAAAAGTGCTCATTATTAAGAAAGAAAAGGAGAAGAGAAATGAAAGAGAAAGGCACTTATTCAGAGATGGTGGGTTTCCGGATCTGAGCTTTCACGTATCCTTTCAGCTTTTCTGCTTGTCTATTAGCATACTGTCTCTTTTGTTCTTCACGTCTTTCTTTTATTCTTTACCACCTTTCTACCGCAGCCTTAATGAAGCTTTAGCCTCTGGCTCTTTCACACTGCTGTCAAAAGCATGTTGGCTGTCCTTAAAGATATGAAAATAAGAAGGATGTCAAGTGTAATGAGATCTCTTAATTATGAAAAGATTAATTTTCCAAAGTATTTTTTTCCTGCTCAGTGCACCTCCAAACCTTTCATCACTGGGGCAGCTTATTTCAGGAGCTTAGATGATGAAAACAGAGTTCAGAGAAAACATGGTATAATGAATCATAGTAAAAGAAAGTTTTCACACGTTTCTGTCTGTGAGATAATTCTTGTCTTACATGTCGTGGACAATTTCTGTCAAATTTTTCTAAATTGATAGATAAATAATAAAATCAATAAAATCAAAACAATCGATACATTGATTAACTGAATTCTTTAGGTATAATCTGCTTTAATTAAGCCTGGCAGCTGTGGCAGATGCCCTGTGGTGCATCTCTGTCCTGCACGACAGGTGGAGAAAATGGTGATTAAGGATTCCCATATTTCCTTCTGATATGGAAAGAAGTTATTGTTCATGATGGATGACAGCTTTGCCACCTTTCTTGGTTTGCCCACCATCTTACTGTGTAGGACCTGAATGTTGAGGGCATGGCCAACCCAGATCAGAACCTTCTACATTGTACTACATTCTACTCAAAATGCTCAATTCTGCTGTGCGAGTTTGAATGTGTTTTCGAATTCCAAGCTGCGCACCACATCAAATGCATTGAAGCATTTTTGGGAACCAAGATGGCAAGTAGCATGGCCTGTTAGTTTAAAGGGAATATCAAATACGTAGGGAAAAAAAGTTTTACCACTAGAAACATGCTGGGGTAAGGGCGATGGCTCAGTGGTAGAATGTCCGCCCTTGGAGTGTGAGAAGCCAGATCAAATCCCACTGAGCTCATGTCTAGGCATGATTGGGGAAGACATCTAACCCCTGTTTCTCCCACCATTGGTGATGTCGTAGCTGCCTGATGCAGTGCAAAGCAGTACAGAAATTTCCCCATTGAGGGATTAATAGAGTATGTTAAAATAAAATACAAAAAATGTAAAAACTGATGTTTAAAAGACATACAGTATGTAGAAAATGTCTTTTTCCACTGGTATAAAACCTCACTATACAATGAGTTCCAAACTATAATACAGATAAAAAATTTGGAGGTGTTTCTGTAGAATTGTTTCTGCATCAGTTTGTCGTGGTAAAGAAAGAGCTGATCAAAGAAGCAATTCCCTCAAATTACAAGAGGATCTACAATCCCACCTTCACCTATAGTCACCAACTGTGGGTGATGACCAAAAGAAAGAGATCATTGACACAAGCGGATGAACTGAGCGTTCTCTGCAGCATGGCTGGGCTCTCACTCAGAGATAGAGGTGCTCTGCCATCCCGGAGGAGCTCGGAGTAGCGCGTTGCTCCTCTGGGTCAAGAGAGGTCAGATGTGGTTGTTTGGGCATTTGGTTAGCTTGCCTTCCGAGCACTTCGCTGGTGAGGTGTTTCAGGCAAATCCCACCGGGAGGAGACCCATAGGCAGGCTCTGGACCCACTGGAGATATGCCTCAGGATCCTCCCGGGTGAAAGGAGCCTTGTTTTCCCGTCTGAGGTGCGACTCAGCCCAATATAAGTGGAAGATGATGGAACGGGAAGTTTCTGCAGAACTGCAAGCCTCTAGAAGATACCACATGTTGATGGTAGTTACATCTCCTATTTGTAGCTTTTGTAATGTCATTTTAGCAGGTGCTCTCTTGATCTTGCACAGCTGTCTGACAGTATCATTCCTCATCATACGTTTACCTTTAAGGCACAATCTGGGTTCTGAATCAGACATGAATCTCTTTTGCAGTTCTGCAGAAACCTTTACAGAATAATCTCATCAGCAAAAATGGATTTGGAACACATTGAAGACCTTACCGATTTCTTCTTGTATTTTTAAATGCAGCTATAAAAATAAGAAATAAGTATCGCTCTGAGCAAGTATAACACTTCACTTCACTTGTGAAGACTGCTTGTGGAAGAATCTTTTGTGACAGCTGATCTAAGGCTTTTAGTTCTCAAACATTAAGCCATTGAATATTCTCTAAGATCAAGGTCACCTTCGCAGCAATTTTATTGTTTTCAGTGTAAAACTAGCTTTGGGAAAAGACCCAATGTGTACTGAAACAAGACCGAAATGTCACTGTGATGGGGTCAAACCCATTGAATCTGATAAAGTGTTTTTTAAAAAACGCATAATTTGAAGAAATAGTTTGTCAATATTTTTAAGCGGAAGATGACGGAACGGAATAGAGTTTATTGGTTTTGCCATTAAACTCTTTTGAGTACCAGGACCAAATAAATTGCGTGCAGCCCTGATCATATTAACAAATGCACTATGTTATAAATGGTGACATATATTAGGACGTATAGTATATATCCCTATAAAAAAAGCAAAACCCCTTTTTTGCAATTTCTACCAAGAATTTTGTAAACTTTTATAAACATACAAATGTGTCTGAAGAAAATGAATATTTCCCATTCGTTTCTGGAGTGCGTATGAATAAAGTGACAGTAGGTTATCGCTATTTTCATCCCTGGCTGATTTTATCATGTCTCAACCTTCTCCCAGTATGACTACTAAGATGTTCCTGCAGTTTATAAACTAACTCATGAATTATTTCTTCAGTTCTGAACAACAAACACAGCATGTGGCACGGTATCCAAAGGCTAAACTTTCAGCATTTGCAAAGGTAAACAGCAGTCATAATTCAGAAGTTTATATAACTCACTTGCTTCTTGGTTTGACGAAGGCTATGCTTTAGTTTTTTCAGGTAATGTCAAACATAATGTCCTCGGATATCATTAGAACATTTTGCATTTTAAATGACCCTCAACCTGACGGTTTAGAAATAAAAACAGCAGCAACTAATCGAGCAACTCAGATTGATGATCATTTATTGTGATCCACAATAATTTATTGTGTAACAGCAGAAGACTGATCTGGCTGAAAACACACTGTGTTCACCCTTATCTCGTCACTTGAAGGCAGTATTAAAAGATCTTACTGTACTAACACCCCTGCTACATTTTATGAATATTTGGTGACCCAAATAACTTTTTCCAGGCTAATTCTGGGTCTTTGTCGCCACTAACAAAATACTTTTTGCCAATTTGTAGCGATTGACACGCTGTAGACCGATGGTTTTTATTTACCAAACAAAGCCAACATGCAGAGCTTTTTAATATTTCACAGGATACTAACAGATGTAGAAAAAGTTTCAAAAAAGTCTTCTGGACAGTTTAATTCTTGATCGAGAATTAAACTGTCCAGAAGACTTTTTTGAAACTTTTTCTACAATGGATCACTCATGGATGAATGAGGGACTACACGGACTTGATATTAACAGATATGTGGATATATACAAATTCTTTTCAATAGACTTTCATATTAGCAAAAGTTCATCCAATAAAGGCAGATTTAAAACATAATTTACACTAATTTTTCATACTAAGTTCAATTTAAACATGTCATTGTTCAAACTACTCTCTGTTTTAAACTATGTGACTTTTAAAGGACGTCGCAACATTGGATGCTTGTTTTTACTTTTGACTCAAGAAAAAAATCTTCTTTTTCAACAACTTTGAAAGATAAGAATGAATCTTGGTCCATCTTGAGGCCAGTGCTTGGTTACATACAGAAGGTTCTCCTGTGTCAGATTTCTCAGGCGGGATTCACACAAACGTGAGCCATCAGACTGACACAGAAATTGTGTGACTATGGGTGGAATGTTGCGAATCCAACTTATGATGAGTTTTGCGAAGAATTTATTTTAAATTCCATGATACCCTAGGACCGAGGGCCTTCATCCCTTAGATGTGTTTTATCACAGCAGACAGTTGAGAAAATCTGAGAACGACTTACCGTACAGTAGACACCAGAAAGGTCACCAGTCTGTCACAGGGCCAAACACACACACTCATTCCTTGGGGCAATTTTATAATGACCAATAAACCTAACACACATGTTTTTGAAAGGTGTGCGGAAACCGGAGTACCCAGAGAAAACCCATGCATACATGAGGAGAAGATGCAAACTCCACTCAGAAAGGTCAGCGTTTGAAGCCTTATCCCACCTGGGACTCGAACCCTGACCTTCTTGCTGTGAGGCCACTGTGCAGGCATGTAAAACAAATGCTACAAAGTAAAGTACAGTATGTCTTCTTTTGACATTACCTTAATCTGAACAAACAGAGGAACAGTCTTTGATTTGGTGTTCCAGACATGCCAAGTCTCCCACATTGGGTGGGACACTTGCAATCAGGACCACACGCTCACCTGCCAAGCCTAATAAAACTCCGGCATGATGAACACTCCAGTGCATTCAGTGAACATGATTAGTTACAATACGGCCAAGCACATGGCATCTCCTGCTGCTGCAGCTGTGCATCTGAAAACCGCTAGTCGCAATCTGCATGGTCTATTGCCGGTATTGTCTGTGGTGAACGTGTGGAAAAAGTCCGACATCCGGGTTCTTTGGTCATGTGCAGCTTATGTGCTGACAAGACAAACAAGCAGGACAGGAATGTATTCCTGGTAATTCCTCTTCGTTCTGATACATATTGCTAGGTGGTAACACACGTAAGACGCACAATTTTCCAGCTGCTTTCTTGTGTTTCGAACGGACACGCCAAAACGTAACAGGCCATACGTGACAAATGTCATGGCGGGGGTTGTCCATTGGTGGATGTGACGTCAAGCTCCTCCTCCTTTTGTCCCCACCACCTCCTTAAATCTCCCGCTTTGTCAAGCCAAAAACTTGCCATCTCTGTTGTACGCTCACATTTAAGCTTAATCTAGAATGGGGTCTGAGGGTAAATCCAGAATTGATTCCAGTGTCTAGTCTACGTATTTATGAGGTTTGGTGGTTGTTGTGGACATAGGTACAAATAAAGTTGCGCGCAAAAGCCAGCATTCACCATATAGAACTTTTTATTTCTTACATGCTTGCTGCTGTGTTTCAGTGGAATATAAAGATCTTTTTTCACATCTAGATTGTTTCTCTAATTGATGCTGTGTTTGACAGCAGGTCATGATCTTCAGTCATTGTTTTCACTACGCATATGAATGCATTTTTTGTATTCACCATTCTTTATTCAAACATACTTTCATGTGCACAGTGAAACCTTAAACTCAAACACACAAACCTAACATCATTAATCACATGTCCTCAATCACTTCCTTAACACAGAAAGTTTGACGACTCGGTTCTGAGTCAAAATACCGGTAGATGAAAGCCTTGAATCACGTACACCAGCAATAGGCTCATATGTACCTCCCACAAGAAAATAACATCAATCAGGATCTGATCCATAGCAATTGTCACATTGTCAGCCCATTAAACCACAAAACAAAGACATTTTAATGAGATGTCTTATTGGCGGGGTGTATGCTAGCAGGTTTATCTCTACGTGGAGCTTCAAACTTTCTTTTGTTAAATGATGAGACCTGCAGAAAAAAAAAATCAGATTTTCTCTTGTTTTCTCATTAAGTGCTGAGATAAAGAAACACAAACAGCAAAAATGTTTGTTTTGACTGATTATAAATAAGGAAGTCATGAATGATAAGTGTGAGTCGAAGCTAAGAAGACACGTGTTTTTCTGTTACGATCAGAGACAGCAAAGTAGACGACTTCTTTGTGATCGTTATCTCTGTTAGTTTAATATTTCAGTATTTGTTGCCATGTGGACTCTGATTATTTGTCCCTTAACCAGGAAAGGCTGTAACATAAGAAGTTCAACTTTTGGAGGTTTTTTTTTTGCACACCTCAATTCAAAACCTCCTTTGCACTGAAGCCAGTTGACCGTTTCCTGAAGGTCAACTCAAAGAGACTCATATTGCACACCCTGAATCTTCCCTTTCTGGCTAGAGCCCAGGCATTGCAGAGCTTTGTGTCTTTATAACAAGTTGGGTTTAAGGAAAAAAAATCTATTTGTTGAAAAATTGATACAGAAAAGCCATCTGCAAAAAAAAAGCATACTGAGAACGCTTCAATAAAAAATGTGAAAGAGAAAGTTTCTGTTAAGAACGACGAGCAAAAAAGAAAAAAAGATATTTGGAGAAACTATTTGTTAAAAAATCAAACATAGAAAGTACTTGTTAAAAACTTGTTGAAAAACTACTCAATAAAAAGTGTGCAGGCAGAAAAAAATATATCTACAAATGCCACACAAAAAAGTATGAGTAGAAAAGTAAATTTTTTTTTTAGAGTAACTTTCAGTAGAGGCAGCTCAGCTTTTTATTACTGCAATACCAAACAAGTCATTGATCGTTAAGACGTTAAAATACTAGACTATAATTAAGAATGTTGTTTTACTAATGTGAATGATTATTTTTACTTTATTCTGAAAGACTCTTCTTTGTTCCTGTTCTGTCCTCACACAGGCGTGCAATTGTCTCTGCTAGACAGATAGTGAACTCGTGAAAATCCCAAAAATCCCAAAAAAGACTGCAGACCATAGAGTTTGTCTTCCTTGGTGTCACTCTTTAATCTGCATTTTGTGTATGTGTGATGTGATAGGGTTTGTGTGCGCACGGTAAAAGGACAAAAATCCCCCAAGGCTTTACGATGCTAAAATGACTGTCTTTTTGTACAGCGCAAAGCAACCGTGCTACTCTTCATGGAGATGAGAATAGAATGAAAACAAAAACCTAACTGACACTGGCCAACAAGGTAACTGACACTGGCCAACAAGGGGTGACAAAGAAACGTAAACAATACAAGCTATTTTTAACGATATGTGTAACAGTACACATATCGTACAGTGTTTGGAGTCGCACTTTGACTTAAATACAAAGTGAGATGCAGGAACTTGCAAAAATTTAAAGAGGTGAGGAATCGTTGGGTCAGTAAGTATAATTATATTAGTCTAAATTAGGTATACCTGCACTTTTTCAGTCCAAGTTGAAGTAATCTACCAACAATAAAAAAAAAAGTGAAAAATTCACATAAATACGTTACCGGTCCTAAACACACTGCATTAAAATTGGTTTTACAACATTGAAACATTAGGTTTGAATTAAAATGATTTTATTTCACTTTGTTTCATCTTCTGAAGCGCTTATTCAGGCAAGAGGTGGGGTACACCTGAACAGATCGCCAGTCTGTGCGGGGCCATATTTTCACAGCCATCCACACACACATTTATTCCCAGAGCGAAGCGACCTATCAACCTAACATGCATGTTTTTGGAGCATGGGAGGAAACTGGAATATCTGGAGAAAACTCATGCATATACGGAAAAAACATGAGGTGCACAAAGTGTGAGCTACCAGTCGATCACAATCAGAGTATTGGGCACAACTGGTCTAATATAAACCATGGGGCAGTATAGGTTCAGTAGGAGAGTGCTTCTCCTTATACTGAGAGAAGCTGGTTCGAATTCCACTGACCCTAGTTTTTGGCCACTAAAAGCATATAATCTTCTATTGATTATATCAAGAGAATAATCAATTCTACCTGGATGGGACAACGGAAAATCACCCAACTTGACCCATTTGTGAAGGTTTTTGGGAAATTAAAAAGAGCATTATTTTCAATCTTATTGTAACCACAGAGTCCAAACCTGAACACCCGACAGAGTCTCTGGGATGTCCTGGAGGTGGAACTTTTCATCATCACCATCGCAACTTGGAGAAAAACGAAGCCTGGAAGATAAAATAAACATAAATTGATGGAGCAGAGAAGCTGGTGGGAAACAGATGAGGTCTAACAGAATATTGGAGTGTGTCCAGGTTGTGTATTTCACCACACCGATGTGTCACTATGTTTTCACAGACCAATCTCAATGCTCCTGGTAAGAGGCATTGTGATAAATTTCTACTTCACTGTCTTCTGTGATTGGCTGAGAGACAGCAGAAGACATGCCTTAGGACTTGTAAGCTCTTTATGTTGTCAGAAAGGCAATCAGGAGATAAGGTGTTTGAGATTTACCTCCCCTCATCCTCCACCCGCTGGACAGGAAACATCCTGCTGGGGATGGATGGCAATGCCCTGTGCACGTTTCTTTTCTCTTTTGTCTTTCTCCTCAGGTGATAAATGTGTGCTTACAACTCCAAAAAGAATGGGTGGATGGTGGACATATCCGTTCCTTCCTTCCTGTACTTTACATTCCAATCCGTCTTTTCAAGGCACAGCTCCATCAGAATCCATGCTGGTGATTCTATATCAAAGAAAATCCCTGTGTCAAAAAGACTGAAATATTTGACAGTTTTCCTCATTAAAAAAACAAAACCAAAAAGCATAATTCATTTCAAGTGTAATGTTTTACCATGGTCCTTGCCCAAAAAAGAGTGGAAGGCCCCCTACGGGTCAGGGACAGGAGTGGAAGAGTTTAAGTATCTTAGGGTCTTGTTCAAGAGTGGGGGAAGGATGGAGCAGAAGATGAACAGAAGGATCGGTGTGGCGTCCACAATAACCAGGACGCTACATCAGTCCATTGTGGTGAAGAAAGAGCTGAGCCGAAAAGCAAAGCTCTCAATTTACCAGTCGATCTACGTTCCTACCCTCACCTATGGTCTCCAGATGCAGGTGTTGACTGAAACAACAAGATTGAGGATAAAAGCGGCTCAACTGAGCTATGTATAATAAATTTTAGGTTGCCAAGCAAAGGTGGGAAAACTATGGGCCATGAGAAAATACGTTTCCCCAAAGTACAAAGTTGAGCACTTACGATAGTTTCTGGTATGTGTCAGAGACAAAACTCTCAACATATATATCCTGGAGGAAAGAAAAAAAAAGTACATATATATATGTATATATATATACGTGTGTGTGTGCATAAAGCTACCTTGGTGGGGCACGACAGGCCAACATCATTATTGAAAGCCCCCGCTGATCAGCTGACAGTGGCTCAACACTATTTTCACACGTGTGAAGCTTGCACTCCTAGCCATGTGTTAGACTGATGGGATTTTACATACCTTCATCTGGGTTTGGCTAGACCTGGTTTGTGCTTCAACATGATAAAGGTTAGGATGTCATACACTCAGTTGGGGACTTATCTATGTTGATCTTGTTTATTTCAACCCAACCGATTACGATACAGAAGAATATTAAATTTTCCATGAATGAATGTGTCATTCATACCTTTGTTAAGGTTTAAACTGCCGGCATAGCTTCTATACATTTTGTATTTCAGAATTTTATGTATGAAAAAAGTGTTTTTCCCCTGAATTTAAATTTGTGAGGGTTCTTTATCTGAATTGGATGAGGGCTTTTTTGAAAATGCTGCATGCAGTTGGAACTGGAGAAAAGACGTCTGGCTGCAAGTACATAAGGTGAAAAGACTTGTTCCATTCCTCTGCTGCCCTTTTGTTCCTCCATTCATTCAGAGGTGTGATATGATGTGCATCTCAGGAAAGGGGAGGGAGTGAAAGAAGATGCTGAGGAGATGTTGATGAATAGGTGCATGCTGGAGAAGGGGTGGAACAGAACAGCTCATCTCAGAAAAGCTGGTGGGTGGCAGGACAATGCTGAGCGAGTGGAAGTCTTGCAAGCGGCACACAGCTGTACTGTAGAGAAGTCAACAACGTTTAACAAAACTTAAACTTCCAAAATTTTTGTTTGAATTAAAGTTTTGCAATACAGAAACATAAGTAATAAATGAGTGGCACTTAAATAACATTGTCAAATTCTTTCTTATAAATTTTATATTAGGTTTGACTTTTTTTATTCCGAGAACAATCATAGGTCTTGTAGTAATGTATTCAAAGGGGCGATGAAACACTGCGGTGCTTGATGGTGCTTGAGTTGATTCCGAGATATCCGAGTCCCACCTGCGGAACCCACTATGCAATTGCGGGTCCATAGTGGTCTCTGGGCAACCAAGCACCTGGTCATGTTTTGGACTGTGCTGATTGCATCTAGGGCATCTGGTATAAACTTTTGTTCTGTTGTCTTTTGCTCATCCGGGGCCGGGTTGCGGGGGCAACAGCCTCAGACGGGAAGCCCAGGCTTCTCACCCTGGCTGCATCCTCTAGCTAACCCAAAGGGATCTCGAGTCGTTCCTTGGCCAGCTGTGAGAAATAGTCTCTCCAGCGGGTCAAGGGTCTCCCTCTTGGTCTACTCTCGGTGGGACGTGCCAGAAACACCTCACCAGCGAGGCGCTCAGAGGGGCATCCTGACCAGATACCCAAACCGCCCTATCTGGCTCCTCTCTACCTTTTTTTTCAGATATTTCAGCAGGTTGGTTGTGATGCCACATACTGTAACTACAGATTAATTCTTCAATTTGTCCCTCTCTCTTTCTTTTGTACCATTCTGTCTCACTCTTTTCCCTTTTCCTCTCTCCTCAGTCAGGTCCCTGTCAGGTCAAGCAAAAAAAGCCACAGAAAATACAGACATTTAGGATGTAAAATAAAGTATTAAAACTGAATAAATAGAAAAAGACTTGCCAATGTCTGTCCAGAAATACTTGACATAAATCTCATTATTGTGCTTGTCACAACACCGGACAGGACAAAAAAAACAAAACAAAAATCTCAAAGTGGGGACTGAAAATACCTCAGATTTCTTTTCTCATATCTTCATAACAATATCTTACAGTGCTTCCACATTCAAGATAAGAATGTTTGGTTACATCACATCACTCAGCTGCTTTATTTGACTGACATCTGGTAACTGTAGAGACTGAGGGAGGAAAGTGAATTTATGGTTAGAATGTAATCCAGAGATGATCTATTGGCACTCAGAAAAGAATTGGCCTGGTTGGAAAAAAAACTCAAGTGGACTATTCTGGTTCAACCTAGTTGGTCCTAAGAGGACACATTTACTGTTTTCTCCATCTAGCAATCTATTCCTCTAATTTGACCAGGCAAGAGAAATAAGATCCCTTCTGGATTATTATGGAATCATACAGCCTTGTGGATCATGCACAAACATATTTTTGCTCATCAATGATTTGTTAGGTTAGATAGCTTTCATTATTAGTTTAACGGGAAAGCAGAAGAGCGGTGGAAAAGAGAGCTGATTGTAAAACGCTTGAGAGTGATAATGATATCACAAGACATTAAGCATTTCATAATCTGAAGGCATAATTCGATTTGGATTATGAATAATTGAAAAGGGACGTTTAGTTACCAATGGGTTAACAAGAAAAAGTGTTGTTTAACTTTCCTCTAACAGATGTTCTACGAAAAGAAAAAAAATACATTAACATACAGGATGCAGACACGCTCAGCTAATAGAGAAACACTTTGCAGAAAGCACGATCGAACTAAAAGCATCTGCGCTTTTCAATGCTCAGTGTGAAGCTTCTTTTCAAAAGACAGATGAATGGGGAGAGGCTATACCAAGCTTCAGCATATGTAGGCTCTCCAGCACATCTTTAAACTCGCCTCCAGGCTTCCTTTCTTCTCTTAATCATATGAAACTGGTGAACTCTGATGTTTGTTGTAGATTAGTGGAAGAACTTATGAGTGAAAAATTCCAGATGCTTTTTCTCTCTGAACTATTGTTGCTGAGCACATGTCCTGCAGATGGCTTCACCACCAATGAACTGCAACAGTTTGTTACAAGTTTGTATTGTATAAGAAAAAAAATGGATGTAAATTTAAAAAAAAAAAAATATCTCAAAGGGAAACTTCAGGGTGATCAGAACTGGCTATAAATGTCTAGAGAGTGTTCTAAATGATTATGGAAATCAAATTTCAGTGTCATCGAAATTATTGCTTTGGTTTATCTGAATTGTTTTGTATTTCTGGGTTTTTGGATTTGTGAAATCAGATTTTTGTGATGATTAGTTTACCAGTTGAACCCAAAAAAAGGGGAAACTCCTGGATACTGTTCCACATTATTAAGCAGATCAATATTTTTAGCAATCTGGAAAAGAGAAACTATCTCTGCTGCTGGAAAGCAAGAAAAATGTTGATGAAAATGTTCTATTTTTCACAAAAATGAAAGCATTCAAAGAGATTTGTGTGATCATTCACAGCCCATGCCTTGCCATGCAGATAATTTTATTTATTTTTATTTATTTTGAATTACTCTATTCATCCCTCACCGGGGAAATTTGTTTGCTGCACTCCTTACACCGCAGCAGGCTGCCCTTCAACGGCGCCAATGGTGGGAGAAGTGGGGACTAGGTGTCTTCTCCAAGGACCCTAGACGTGCTCTCCGTGGGACGCGAACCCGCGACCTTCCGGTCCGCGGGCGAACGCGCTAACCACGCGGCCACCGTCTCCACCATAATGGAATGATGAAGAAGGATTCTCCCAGACAAACAGATGAGAGAGCAGCTGCAAAAATGATGTTAGAAAGCAGCACACCTGTAGTGTCAAAATATTGGACCCTCCATAGGCTACTACTTTTGCAGGAACCTCTACAGAAAAATATCATCTGCACAATAATTTAGAACTCAGTATATTCATCGCTTACCAGTGCTCTCAGTGAGACTGGCCATGCTGTTTGGTCTAGAGACAGCGGCACTCAGGAAAAAACAGAGTGGAGGTAGCAGAGATAAAGATGCTGCTCTCGGAGTGACCAGGATGGACAGGATTAGAAATGAGTATGTCAGGGGAACAGCACATGTTAGAGGTTTTGGAGATAAAGTCAGAGAGGCCAGACTGAGAAGGTTTGGGTTTGTGCAGAGGAGAGGGAGAGAGTACATCGGCAGAAGGAGGCTGCGTTTGGAACTAGGCAAGAGGCCAAGAGGAAGATCAAAGAGGAGGTCTATGGATACAGTGAAGGAAGACATGAAGATAGTTGGCGTGACCGAAGAGGATGCAGCAGATAGGGTTAGATGGAAGAAACTGACTTGCTGTGGCAACCCCTGAAGGGAAATGCAGAAAGGAGAAGAAGAAGATGATGATATACAAGAAGGACAATGAAAAATAATAAAATATTACAGAAAATGAAATAAATAAAACAAAATAGAGGGAATAATGTGATTAAACATCACAGACAATAAGGACTGAATGTGCATAGTGAGGCAAAACGTGACATGCAATTCAAAGTGACACAAACAGTGATGAATTACATGCGCATGAACCAGTTATCTGTTATTTTGTGAGTTACTATAAAGTGTTCTTGTATTGAGAACAAAAGATTTCCACCATCGGGTGGTTTGTGAGTGGAGCTGTCTGAGCCTCTTGGAGAAGGAGCTCCGCTGCTTGTCCAGAAGTGGGTAGAGTGGATTGTCATGGTTGTCCATGATGGATAAAAGTTTGTTCAGTGACCTCCTGTCCACCACTGTTTCAAGTGTCAGTCTTCAAATCTCAGTCATACCTGCTCCAGGCATTACGTGCTGCCCATACATCCCTGGTTTTCTCTGAATGTACACCTTGAAGGAACAGCAAGCTCTGAACAAAACAAGATGCTCATCAACGGTCCTCTCAGGGTCTGGATTGTACATAAGTGGCAGACACTCTATCCATTTGTTCCAAATGGTTCTGATGGCAGTCAGCTTGTCATTTTACCAGAGGACAGAATGTGTATCTCTGTTATCAAATCGATTCATTCTTGAAAGAACATAAAACTATTGTAAGGACATGGTTGGCCGGAATATAGGCCTGCCAGACTCTGCATCCAAAAAACTTGGCGCCTCATTGTTTGAGGGATATAATTCTGCTAAAGTCAACAAACTTATGTAGGCTTGGATGTCTACCTGTTCAATGTCTTTCCAGTTGTCCCCAAACACATGCTTCCCCTTCGGGCTTGTCATCTTCAGGATTATTCCCTCTATGGACTCTGGTAAAAAGAGTTGGAAGCTAGACTTTATGTCATCCACAGGAGATGTTGCACATCGTGTTGGCCCTGGTCATCTATATGATGTTTTCCACTCTCGCTCTATTTTCTCTGACCTGGGGGGGATGAAGACCAGAGCAAGTGTCCACTCTTGGACTTGAATGCCTCCTCAAATTCCGTTCTTCAAGTGCCTTTCTATCTGTTGACTGGTCAGTCTCATCAAAGTCTGGATCCAAATCCAAGTTATCATCCATTTCTAAGACATCTCCCTCAATCACTGGTTCAATCATGTCCTAAAACCTAAACCAGAACCTTATCCACAGACAACCGCTTGGTCAGGCGACTACTCATTGTGCTCTGTATAAAAAGATGTGCATAGCAAACATCAAGCTACTTATATGCGGCCTATGTGAAAACGATACATTGATTAGTCTAAAATGTGTTTCTGTATGGAAAAATACTACAATGTTTCATCAGAAAGATGGTCGTTGTGGAAGGATTGTACATAAATGCGAGAAAGACATGTATACGCACACATTTTACAGTCAGAAATGTGTGTCGGGGGGTTTGGGATGGTGGCGGGAAGAGGAGAGTGTGAGTGAGTGAGCGAGTTGGGGTGGTATGTAGGAGGATGCTTTTTGTCTGAAGGAGAAATTTTCTATGAGGGTCACTTTTGACCGGGAACATCACAGGTAAAGAAAGGTATCGAGAACCTTTTTTTTTGGAACTGGTTCCGCGGCCATCATTTTACCCGGACTGATAAGCGCTAGTCCAAACGAATCTGCTATCGGTTCCGGTTCGACCTCCTCACTCACAAAGAGATGGTGCACACCTGCACTGCTGCTACACATGCAAAGTTTCATTTTGAAGCCGAAGGAGACGTGATGGCTGAGCGTGCAAAGCGACCTCGAGTTTGGCTTTATTTTACCAAAATCGATGCCAACAACGCGCGTTGTCTATAGTGCAATAAAGTATTTTCATGTAAAGGTTGAACTACAAGCAATTTGTCCAAACATGTTGCCAAAATCCACGGCATTCAGATTGAAAGATGCGTTGTGTTTGACGAGCTCGTTAAAGCAGCTCCGATTCTGATGCAACAAATGCTAATAAATTACGGCACAAGCATGCTTGAAAATGCACATGCTCCATGTTTTATCATAAAAAAAACAAACAAACAATAAAAGTAAAATGAAAGTGCTGTAGTCCTACTTTAATTAATTTTTTAACTTATTTTTTAGTAAAAAAAAAAAGCACATTTTTTATTGTTGGCAAAAAAAAAAAAATCATTTGCTGCTGTCAAACTTAACAACCAAGATAATAATTATTTCTCTTTCTAACTTTGGCATTTTTTGTTTGTTTTTATTACAATCCAGTTCAGATTTATTTTGAAGTATCCTATTTTATTTAGTCAGTCAGTCATCTTCTTATCCGTCTATCCCTTACGTGGGGTGCCAGAGCCCATCCCGGCTGATTTTAAGGCGAAGGACAGAATACACCCCGAACAGGTCGCCAATCCATCGCGGGGCCACACACATACAACCATCCACACACACACTCACTCCGAGGGGCAATTTGGCACCGGCCAATCAACCTAGCATGCATGTCTTTGGAGGGTGGGAGGAAACCGGAGTACTCGGAGGAAACCCACGCAAACACGGGGAGAACATGCAAACTCCACACAGAAAGTGGAGTGTTCCAAGCCTCGACCCCACCCGGGACTCGAACCCCTGACCTTCTTGCTGTGAGGCCACTGTGCTACCCACTGTGCCACCGTGCCGCTATTTTATTTAATTAAGGTATATTTCATTTAAACCTTTTTCTATTTGTGAGTTCCATCATAATCCAATTAAAGTTTTTATGTTCATAATACTTATTTGTTTGTTTCTAAAACTATCGATAAGAGAATCATTAAAGACCTGGTTCGTTAAGCAGGTATTGAAAAGAGGACTAGTATTGATAAATCCTCATCGATTCTTATCCCCAACCACAAGTATGTCAAAGTTGATTAAAACATTCGAGTGTTTGTAAAAAAAGGTGATCATCACTTTTATGTGTTCAAGAGGATAATGTTGAAGATATTAGGAGGTCTTGAGGCAATCAGATGTAAAAAATCAACAATATTCATGCATGTTTTAGTTGTAAATGAGTCAGATTGGACTGGAATACAACGGGAGGGTTAAGACATAGACATAGACACCAAGATCCTGATTGTGGGTGCAAAATGCTGAAAATTTGTTGGCAGCCATTTTGAAAATGGATCAGAGCCGATACTGAAACTCAATATTTTTATTAACACCTATGTTTTCTATTTCGTAGGGTAGTTGTAATTAAATCTGTCAGAAAGAAATGGCATAAGATGTGTAACATGTTCCCATAGCGATAGTAGAACATTTTGTCTATAGAGGGGGAGGAGCATAAAATTTAGCAGACACATGCAGCCTCTATGATGTCAAAGCATTCTCTTTTTTTCTCATCATGTATTAGATCTCATCTAGAAAGTGGCACCGAAAACAGCAATGCCACAACAAATGCAGTTTATAGGAAATAATCGATAAAAGCCCAATCAGATAAAAATGGATAAATTCCCACCCTTAACATCTGTTGTTTTCCCTTGGTCAATAAATATTCACCCTGACAATTGTTCTGAAGACCCTACCACACTGTCTTTCCAATTAAAAATAAGGCATCATTGTGAATTGATCAATGGAAAGAATGTCGGTGATTCAGAAACTGCATCTGCCCGCACTGAGTTGGAGTGCTTGAAGAAAGAACTTAAAGAAAAAAATGATGAGCTCAAACAGATAAAGCGCATGTTAGCAAAGCAGGTTGAAATCATAAATTCCTCACATCATTTTAATGGTAAAGAAGACGGGGTAAAGGTGCCACAACCAGACCAAACCCTGGGAAAAAGAAAAGAGTTGGTCTTGAAAGGACATGATATCACTAAAACTCCAATAAAAGACAAACCGAGACACCTTCTCAAGACTGTGACTGAAGAAGAAGAAGACGAGTCCAAAAAAACAGATCTACATAGTGACCAGAGGAAAAAGGAAAAATTGGTTTTGGAACCACAGGATGGTCCTAAAACTCCAAGAGAACATGAAAAGAAAGACAAGTCCAAGAATGAAGTAATGGTGAATGAGGCAAAAAAAACACAACAAGACAGTCGTCAGGGAAAAAAGGAAGAGTTGGTCTTGAAACCCCAAAATGTTCCAGGAACTTCAAACAAAAATGAAAAGAAAGGGAAGTCAAAGACAAGTCCAAGACATCGAACTCAAAGCAAAGAAGCAAAAACAGCACAGCCAGACAGACGCCAGGGAAAAATGGAAGAGTTGGCTTTGGAAGCCCGAGATGTTTCTGGAACTTCAAAAAAAAGTGAAAAGAAAGACAAGTCTAAGATGGAAATCGTGGGGAATGAGGCAAAAAAATCACAACAAGATAGCCACCAGGGAAAAAAGGAAAAGTTGGCCTTGGAACCACAAAACACTCCTGGAACTTCAAAAAAAGATGAAAAGAAAGACAAGTCCAAAACGGAAGTAGCAAGAAATGACGCAAAAAAACCACGAGTAGACAGTCACCAGGGAAAAAAGGAAGAGTTGGTCTTGAAACCACAAGATGTTCCTGGAACTTCGAAAAAAAATGAAAAGACAGACAAGTCCAAGATGAAAGTAGCAGGGAATGAGACAATAAAACCACAACAAGATAGCCACCAGGGAAAAAAGGAAGAGATGGTCTTGGAAGCCCGAGATGTTCCTGGCACTTCAAAACAAAATGAAAAGAAAGACAAGTCCAAGATAAAAGTAGCAGGGAATGAGACAAAAAAACCACAAGTAGACAGTCGCCTGGGAAAAAAGGAGGAGTTAGTCTTAGAACCCCAAGATGTTCCTGGAACTTCAAAACAAAATGAAAAGAAAGACAAGTCCAAGACGAAAGTAGCAGAGAATGAGGCAAAAAAAACACAAGTAGACAGCCGCCAGGGCAAAAAGGAAGAGTTGGTCTTGGAACCCCAAGATGTTCCTAGAACTTCAAAAAAACATGAAAAGAAAGAACAGTCCAAGTTGGAAGTAGCAGGGAATGAAGGACAAAAGCCACAACTAGAAAGCCGCCTGGGAAAAAAGAGCGAGTTAGACTTGGAACCCCGAGATGTTCTTGAAACTTCAAAAAAACATAAAAAGGAGGAAAAGTCCAAGACGGAAGTAGCAAGGAGTGAGGGAAAAAAGCCGCATCCAGACAGCCGCCAAGGAGAAAAGAAAGAGTTGGTTTCGGAACCCCGACATATTCCTGAAACTTTGAAAGAACAGAAGTCACAGACTGAGTTAGAAGCAAATAGGGTGAAGGAGCCTCATCCAGACAGCTTCCTACGGGAAAGGAGAGAGTTGGTCTTAGAACCACTGAATGTTCCTGAAACTTCAGAAAAAGATTCTCAGCTAAAAAGGTCAACAGCTTGTCTTAGTGGTGATGATAGTGTGCGCAGAGAGCCACATACACACATTGTTACAGAAGAAAAATTGAGGTTAGTGTCAGAACCACAAAGACATTCCGTAACACTAGAAACAAGTTCTTCGCAGTTTTTCAATCTTGATGATAACGGGATAAGAAAGCCAAAACCAGACAGCACATCAGGAGAAAAAACTAAGTTGGCCTTAGAATTACTGGATGTACCTGAATCATCAAAAAAACCTAAAAAGAAACATATCCACATGTCTAAAACCAAAACAGAAGGCCCGGTTTTAGTTTCTTTTGTTGGAATTGAGGAACTTCCTGATTCCTGGCAAACTGCATCCGAAGCTTTTCTTGCTGACATCGACTTGTTTGAAAAGCCAAAAACAAAAATGACAGCACAAAATTTGCTTCCAAGTGACAAATGGCTTGAAGAGAATGAAAAGATTATTTTCTTAAATTATTTAAAAAGTGGAGAAGACTGGTTTGGAATGCCTCTACCTGAAACTAATTCGGGACAGCATCCTCACTCAGTCATAGAACAAAAGAAGGACCTTGAAACTAGAAAAAAATGTATAAAAAAATACAAGCCAAAAAAAGAAAAAGAAAAAATGGCAGATTATCTTGTGTCTCAGAAATCTTCTGATTCCCAATTAACTGGATCGAGAAGTTTTCTTAATGATGAAGAGCCACAACCACGTCTCGCTGGACGAGAAAGGCTGGAGTTAGTTCTAAAATCACAGAAACTACCTTCTGTCATTTTGAAAGAAAGTCATTTTGACTATGCTCCTGATGTAACTGGAAAATGTCCAGATTCTCAACTGACAGGCTTCAGAATTCTTCTTAATGATGATGAAAGTGTGTTCAGAAAGCAACCAATACTAATCACTGCCGGAAAAAGGCTAGAGTTGGTTCTAGAATTGCAGAAACTTCCTGAAACATCAGAAACAGGTTCCTTCTATTCTCTAAAGGATGAAGACGACAGGATAAGACAGCAACTACCAGATGGCATTGTGGGAGAAAGTAGCGAGTCGTTCTTGGAGATCCAGCATGGGCCTATAACTGTGAAAGAACATAAAAAGAAACACGAGCACAAGTCCATAACTCAAGGTCCTGTAGAATATCCTCTTGCTGTAACTCAGACATGTTCTGATACCCAGATAGCGAGATTGAGGCAGCAAGAACTAGACAGCAACTACAGAAAAAAGGTGGACACAATATTGGAACCATGGAAGGTTCCTTATACTTCGAAATCATACTTAAAGAAACACCATCACAAGTCCAAGAAAGTAGGTTCAGCAAATTACACTGCCAATGCAGCTTGGAAACTTTCAAGTGATACTCAGGAGATAGTGGCATCAATTTTCTTCTCTGATGAAGAAGGCTGGTTCAGAGACGAACGATCACAAGTCAGTGACAATGACCACATGGAGGTGGCTTCAAAACCACAGAGACTTTCTGAAACTCTGGGTGCAGATTCTTCGTTTGACCTGTCTGCTGATGTAGTCAAAACAGGATATTCAAGTGTGGAGCAATGGGAGAATCCTGGAACCCCAGAAAAACACACAAGGAAACACCAGCACGTGACGAATAAAGAAAAAGAGATTCCTATTTCAAGATGCACGGTTATTCTTAGTGATAACGACTTGTTGGAAGGCCCACAACCAGTGGTTGCTACAGGACATCAACCAGATTCATCTTTTAGATCACTGAACCGTCCTGAATCTATAGAAACAGGCTCCTCATATTTTCTAAATGCTGAAAACGGGGCAAGAAAGCAACAACCTGACAGCATTGTGGGAAAAAAACTGGAGTTAGATATGAAACCAGTGGATGTTATTGATACTTCAAAAAAACATAAAAAGAAACACCATCACAAGTCCAAAAAAGACACAGAAAGCCAATTAGACTATCCTTCTGATGTAACTCAGGAACATCCCGATTCCCAGCAAAGTGCATTACAAATTTTTTTCAGTGATGAAAATTTGTTGGATGAGCTAAGGCCTAATATAACTTCACAGCATTTACCTTCGAAGATAAAATTACATAAAGATGATGAAGATGTTGTTTTTGTAAATTATTTTAAAACTGGAGAAGACTGGTTTGGAATGCATCTATCTGAAACTGTTTCAAGACAATATCCACAGCAAGTCACAGAACAGAAGAAGGCTCTTGAAACTCCCCAGAAGCTTGAAAAGGAAAAACTTGGCAAGACTGAGAAAGAAAAAGAAGGATCAGTAGCGTATCTTGCTCAGGAACGTTCTAATTCCCAGCTAACAGGATCAACTGTGTTTCTCACTGATGAAGACTTGCAGGAAGGGGAACAAACCCATGTTACAACAGGAAGAAGGCCAGTGTTGATTTCAAAATCACAGAAGTTTCCTGAATCCATAGAAAGGGGTTCCTCTTATTTTTCAATCGCAGAAGAAGATGGGGCAAATGAGCCACGACTAGATGGCATCCCGGGACACTGGGTGGACTCGCTCCTGGAACCGCTGGATTTTTTTGACACCTCAACAAAACAAAGGAAACACCATCATAAGTCCAAAAAAGACACAGATTGTCAACCAGACTATCCTCTTGTACCTCAGAAACCTCTAGATTCCCAACTGATAGACTTCACAATTTTTCCCAGTGATGATGAAAATGTGCCGAGGAAGCTACAAACACAAATCACTGCAGGAGAAAAGCTGGAGTTGGTCTTAGAACTTCAAACACTTCCTGAAATGCCAGAAACAAGTTCCTTATATTTTACAAATGTTGATAATGACCAGAAAAGACAGCCACAACCAGATAGCATTCTAGGACAAAAGAGATCGTCAGTCTATGAAACTCTACATGTTTCTGAAACTTCAAAAACACAAAAAGTCATCATTCACACGTCCAAAACAGATGCTGAAGGTCAAACAGAGTATTCTCTTGTTCTAACTGAGGATGTTCCTGATTCTCAGATAACAGGGTCCACAATTTTTCTTACTGATGATGATAAAAGTGTGTGCAGAAAGCAACAAACACTCATCACTGTAGGAGAAAGGCTGGAGTTGGTCTTAGAATTACAAGAACTTCCAGAAACATCAGAAACAGGTTCTTTCTATTCTCTTAAGGCTGAAGATGAAAGGACAAGACAGCCACTACCAGATGGCATTGTGGGAGAAAGTAGGGAATCGGTCTTAGAGATCCAGCATGTGCCTAAAACTGAAAAAGAACATAAAAAGAAACATGAGCACAGGTCCAAAACTGAAGGTCCTGTAGAATATCCCCGTGATGTAACTGAAAAAATTTCTGACTCCCAACTGGAAAGATCAAGGATGCCAAAACCAGACAGGACCCACAGAAAAGAGTTTGAGACAGGCATGGAACCAAGAAATGTTCCTGATACTTCTAAATCACAACCAAAGAATTATCATCACAAGAAAGTAGGTCCAGCAGAGTACACTGCTAATGCAGCTTGGAAACCTTCAAGAGATATTCAGAAGAGAGTGACATCATTTTTTTTCTCTGAGGAAGAAGGCTGGTTCAGAGACGAACGACCACATGTTATTGGCAATGACCACATGGAGTGGGCTTCAAAATCACTCAGACTTTCCAAAACTTCGGTTACAGGTTCTTCATTTTACGTTTCAGCTGATGAAGTGTGGACAGGAGATTCACAACTGGACCGCATCCAGATTTCAGCAGGTCAAACCAATTCATTTTTTAAATCACAGAACCTTCCTGAATCTATAGAAACAGGCTCCTCATATTTTCTAAATGCTGAAGACGGGACAAGAAAGCAACAACCAGACAGCATTGTGGGAAAAAAACTGGAGTTAGTTATGAAACCAGAGCATAAAAAGAAACACCGTCACAAGTCCAAAAAAGACACAGAAAGCCAATTAGACTATCTTTCTGACGTAACTCAGGAACATCCCGACTCCCAGCAAAGTGCATTCCAAATTTTTCTCACTGATGAAGATTTGTTGGAAGAGCGAGGACCAAAAATAACTTCACAGCATTTACTTCCAAGGAACAAATTGCTTGGAAGTAATGATGAAGATGTTGTTTTTGTAAATTATATAAGAACTGGAGAAGACTGGTTTGAAAAAACACTACCTGGAAGTTTTTCTGGACAATATCCACAGCTGGTTATAGAACAGAAGGAGGTTTTTGAAACTCCCCAAAAACACAAAAAGGAACATCAGAACAAAACTGAAGAAGACAAAGAACGTTCAGCAGGCTATCTTTTGACTCAGGATCTTTCTGATTCCCAGCTAACAGGATCGACAGTGTTTCTCACTGATAAAGACTCAATGGTAGAGTCACAACGCAACCTCACTGCAAGAGCAAGGCCAGACCCCAAAGTAAAATTACAGAAAATTCCTGAATCTATGGAAACAAGTTCCTCGTATTTTCTAAGAGCAAAAGAAGAATCAGTGGATGTTCTTGATACTTCAAAGAAACATAAACATAAGCACCATCACAAGTCCAAAAAAGACACAGAAAATCAGTCAAACTATCTATCTAATAAAATTCAGGAACATCCTGATTCCCAGCAAACTGAATCCCAATATTTTCTCACCAATAAAGGCTTATTGGAAGAACCACAATCCCACATCACAGAAGGAGGAAGGCCATATTCAGTTTTAAAATCACAGAACGTTTCTGAATCTCTGGAAACAGGTTCTTCGTATTTTCTAAATGCAGAAGAATGTACGTTGAGAGATTCACAACCAGACAGCATTGCGGGAAAGGTGAAGTTAGACTTGGAGCCCTCAGATGTTCTTAATAATTTAAAATCCGATAAAAAGAAGCACGGTCACAAGTCCAAGAAAGATACAAAATTTTCATCTCAGGAAATGATGTTCTCTGATAAAGAAGACTGGTTCAGAGAAGATCGACGACATATCTCAGAAGATGAACGCATGGGGATGGCCAAGAAACCACAGAGACTTCCTGAAACTCTGGATACAATTACTTCATTTTACCTGTGTGCTGACGATGACAGAACAAGAGATCCACGGGGCAGCATTCAGATAGAAAGTGTGGAGCAACAGAAAATTCCTGAAACTCCAAAAAAACATGGAAAGAAACACGGTCACAAGAACAAGAAAGAGGTAGACAGCACAAGAGAGTACATTCCCTTTGTGCCTGAGGAGGTTCCTGATTCCCAGCTAACAGCATCCTCTTATTTTCTCATTGAAGAAGACTTGTCCACAGAACCTCAATCAAACATCTCAGGAAAAAGGCTTGAGTTTGTCTCACCATCACAAGAATTTTCTGAAACTCAAGTACAGGTAGATAGTATTACAGAAAAAAGAGTGGGACAGGTTTCAGAAACTCCGATCGAAAAACAAAAAAACTACCAACATCGTGCACACAGTATGAAAAGAAAACGAGAACGTTCAGGTGAAAAGAACATATATTTATCTTTCGACTCCCCCGACACTGA
Source organism: Neostethus bicornis (assembly GCA_902685375.1). NCBI lineage: Eukaryota > Metazoa > Chordata > Actinopteri > Atheriniformes > Phallostethidae > Neostethus > Neostethus bicornis. The sequence continues at coordinate 1,245,188 of CACRXE010000076.1, read as the reverse complement.
CAAAATAAGTTCCTCAGATTTACAAGTCTTAGAATTGCAAAACATTTATAAAAATCGGCAAAAAAAAACAAAGAACAGCTGGCAAAAATCTCAGAGAAATCTAGAAAATTCATCACAGGCCAACCTCAAAGAATTTTCTGAAAATCTAGATTTATGTCCCTCAGATTATTTCTCAGCTGAAGAAGAATGGGTGAAGGAGCCAGATAGAGAGAGTGCTATCAGCAAATTTATCAAAATGTTCCCCACATTTTCTGAGACCCCAACAAAACAAAAGCAGCAATGTCACCTTAAGACCACGAAAGGAACAGATTGCCAATCACAGTACAACATTGCTGTCACTCAAGAAATGTCTGACTCTCGGGGAACAGAATTAACATTTTTTTTGACTGATAGCAAAGACTCACTAAGAGATGCACAGCAAGACATTGTTCATGGTAAAAGGCTTAAGTCTGTCTCACAAATTGCTGAACTTTCTGAAACTCCAAAAGAGAAAAAAAAGAAACATGGACCGAACAATGGCAGAGAACAAGAATCACAAAGAAAGAACTTTCTTGATTTAACTTTGGTAAATTCTGAAACTCCGGATTCCTCAGTTTTTTATTCTGCTGAAGAAGTTTGGATTAGTCATTCACAATCGGACATCAAATCAGGAGACAGGATGAAATCTGTCTCAAATCCACAAGAAACTTTTGAAACTTCAAGAAGACAAAAAGAGAACAGCATACATAACACAATAAGAAAACAAGAATTCTCAAGAATGAATAATTTCGGTCAAACTCAGTTCTATCGTGAAACTCGTGGAGTGAAATCCAAAAGTTTTTTAACTGCTGAAGAAGTGTGGATTAGTGATCCGCAATTGGACAAAATATCAAAAGAAAGAGTTGAGTTAGACTCAAAATTACAAGAAATTCCCAAAACTTCACAGCAAAACCAAAAACAATCTACACACAAGACAAATATAAAGGTAGCAAGTTCAGAAGAAAACTTAGATTTGACTCTGGAATTTCCCAAAAGTCAGGAAACTGATCTATCTGTCATGAATCTCCAAACTAAAATCCAATCTCCCATGTGTGTCTGTGTGTATAAGTGTAAGTGTGGACGTGGCGCTTCTTCTAAAGCAAACTAATCACAAAACTTTGCTCCAGTCCATCGTTCCATTTCACTCAAAGCCCACTTTCTGCATTTTGGTATCAAAGTGTTGATCCTTCTACCTTTTGTAGGCCAACTAAATCTTGCGCACATATTGCCTTAGTTTATGTTGTGCTTTTTTTGCGCTGTCTTGGCATATTCGATCAAAGAAGTCAGTTTCATTGTTCTTGGCATCACCACAATTTCTTTCTACACTCACTGGTTCTTAGCCATGCCAGAAAAGTTTTGAAATTTAGGAAGCAGATTCCTTAGTTCATTTCATCGCTGGAGAAGAATCAGAGTAAAAGAAACAAAAAATATTCCTGTGGAGAAGTTGGGGAGGGTCTCACAATCACAAGTGGTTAATTAAACTCAATAAATGGTTCACACGCAATAGTTTGCTGCTAGTCAGTCATTTAATTTATTTCAGAATTTGTCTTGTTACAATAGTGTACATTCATATCTATTAAACCTAATTTTGGTCAAAAACACAAAGTGAATAAAAATGTGCAGACCACGGTACATCCTTTTCTAGCCTAACTACTTGCCCAAAACTAGTGACAGCAACCACTCAAAAAGAAAAAAAAAATGCATCAGCCCATTTTCAGTAAAAACATTTTTTTTTTCACTCATTACTTTTCAGACTTCTAGTATTTCTTTGCAGTTGATGATGTAAACATACTTTGCAATGGTGAATAATTATTTTGTTCAGTTTCAACAATGTATGCTGTAATACCTGAAACCTTGCTGTGACGTGTGAAGTCAAAACTTTACAACATGGAATATAACATGTATGAGAAAGTTTTCTATCAAAACATCAAAGTTTGGAAGGAAGGATGCACTTTTTTGTAGGATGAAAAAGTATGCCGTAAAAATTTGCACCCCCTTAGTTACAGCAAATCGATAATTGTCTTTATATACAGTATGTATTTACATTTTTTACGGTGGATGAAGTCTAACCTTATGTTACTGTCAACTTCTGGCATAACAATGATGGCAAAATGTGTGTTTTTTTTTTTTTTTCATGTTTGATATAAAAGTAAGTGCATCTCATGTATTCCAATGAAACACCTGGCCTAAAGATCATTATTAGCAAAAATTTTACTACCGCTCATCTAACCACACGTCCTGGGTAGCTAAAGATGTCAAAGCTGGCTAGCCTTCATTCCTCTTTTTCTAAGGCAAAATGAGGCGATAGCTCAGTGGTAGAACATTCACCCTTGGACGAGAAATTCTCCAGAAGTTCACGAGATTGAATCCCACTGAGCTCATGTTTAGGTGTCTTTGGGAAGACACATGACCCGCCGTTTCTCCCACCATTGGCGCCGTTGTGGCAGCCTGCTGTGGTGTAATGCAGCACAAAAATTTTCTTGTTGAGGGATGAATAAATTACACTTCTCTCTCTCTAAAAAGAATGATCTGCTCTTTGATGAAGTTCTACCTTCACTCTGAACTTCTTCGTCAAACGTACAGATGTGATCATTGTTTTACAGTCAATATTTTCTAACATACTTATATACATATAGACTGCCTCAAAGTACAGTACATTACAATATTTTCCCTGCATTTTACAATTTCTTCCTTACGGGTCTCAAACTCCAGTCCTCTAGGGCATGTGTCCTGAAGGTTTTCTCTTGCATCTACACACCTGATCTAGCTTATTAAGTCAAAAAGACTATTTTTTGGCTGTTGATTTCACTTTATTTGCAGGAACATCTTCATTACACCAGCCCTTGAGGACTGGTGTTTGAGATCCCTGTTCCTGATCAACTACTGTAATTCCCAAAGGTTCCCTGTTGGTGAACAGTTCAGGAGCTGATCAATGTCATTCCGTACTTGGATTTGTCTGATTTGGAACACGTTTTTTTCAAATTCACATGTTTGTTTTACATTCTGGTGTTAAAACTACAACTAAAATCTCATAGTAAATGCTTGGCTGTTAACAACTCGATAAAGAATTAGCTGAGTTGATCTTCAGTGTTTTGAGATTGAATTGCTGTAAATTGGTTGTTTGGGGTTGAACTTTTGGGTGAGGTTTATTATTTGGGGAAAACCACGAGACAAACGTGCAAGAATTTTCAGTCTAAATTGCATAAAAGTTGATTTGGCTTCTTCAGCCACCCATGGTGTGTTGATAGACTGAAAGGACAGCAGCTTCAAAATACCAGAATGAACCAACAGAACCTTTGTCTGTGATTTCCAGTTGCTTCTGTTGGTTGTTCTTGAATATGACTGATGGTGTGGAGTTTAGACTGTTCATAGTTGTATTCCTATTGTTTTCTCACGCATTTCTCCCCATTTCTTAAATGTCCATGCTTAGTTCTTTTCATTGATATTTTTCTTTGTTTCTTTTGAACTATTATAGTTACTAGTGTTGTGTAGTATTGTGACAATTTATGTGACGCTGTCTGTGTAATGTCTGTGTCATATTATTTGATTTGTGTCAGCGAAGAAAGTATGATTCTCAAACTGGGGAAACTGTACTCTTTTTCGCACACAAAGATTTGTGATGTCAAAAACCTGATTTAGGTTAAAAATAAATAAACAAAATAAACGAAATGGACTTAGAATGATTAATCTTCTGTAATTAAATAATTCTAGAAATAGCATCTGCTTTCCTTGTGCTATGTAAGTGTCTGTTTTCCTTCCATATCATAATCAATATGAAATATTAACTGTTTTACCTCTGCCTGGCTACTACAGAGCCCATTAAGAATTAGAAATGAGTTCTTCTGTGTAAACTTCTTATTCTAGTCAGACTGGAGTTTGTAAAATGTTTTGTTTGGATGCTTCTAGTCATAATGGTGACTGTAATAGTTTAACATTCTGTATGAACAGATGTTTGTTTACATGTTGTTACTCTCACCCCTACAAAGCTAAAGGTAATACTCTAAAGCTTCTAATATGTTCCTTCTGTACACAAACTGCTTTGATTTTAGAGCTTCTGAAAAGGCTAACAGTTTTCACCTCTTCGTTCTTCTTGTGTGTCTGACCATGTTTTGAACATCTATTGGTCAGAAAAAACAACAACACAGGCTGCATTCCTGTTTACAAGCGATTACTTGGAAAACGATCTGGCTTATTTTGATGCTTTGAAACTTTGCTTTGTATAGATCATATGCAGCCAGTCATCACCTGTTTTCATCACTTCACTTTTGTGTTTTGACAAATGATTCAAATGTACTGAATAGCTTGAGGATTTATTTACAAAAAGGTTAATCAAACGTGTCCACAGCACCGAAAAAAAAATCCAAAATAGTCCAAAAGGAAAGCATAAAGGTCCAACGTAATGACTAAGAAAGCAAGGAGGAAGTGCAAACTGCATGGAGGAACGTTGCAGAAGATGTAATACAGCAGCATAGAGGAAACAGGTTGGTAGGACCACAAGAAAACAGGCATGTCGAGACAGGATAACTAAACAGAAAGACTGACATTGGAAATAGGGAACATGACTTAAATACTGATACCTTATGATTGTCCTCTTGGGGACCAGAAGAGGACAGAAAGATTTTTTGGGTTGGGTTGTGGATGGTTGTATTGCAACCTATATATTCTGTATGTTTATGTTGGACTTATGAAATAAAAAAAAATCCAGATATTTATCTAATTCTTCAAATTGTTTATAATGAAGACTGTACTTTATTGCATTGAAGACACTAAAGTAGCACAAGGAGGAGTTATTCAGGGGTTGCTTTGACCTGAGTCTGCCTCTGGAGTTCATGCAGTTGGCACATGCCTGGAACACCTCAGTAGCAAGCTGTCCGGAAGGCATCCTAACCAGATTCCAATTTTTTTTTTTTCCCAATTACTGAAATTATGGTTTTAAAATTAAAGAACACAACACAGAGGGAAACTTAACTGCTGGGAAAACTTGATTTTCTGCTCACATTAACAAAACAGTAATAGTACAGAAAGTTTTGTAGTGGTTCTAAAGTTCTTCATTTTAATTAACATATGTATGGTTAAATAACTTCAAATTTAGTGGCCATCAACAAGAAAAACAATCCCATTTAATAAAAAGGAGTAATTGCAAACCTGTGGTGGGTGATACAACTCTTTTCCTGTCTCAGTAAATCACTGCCAATACCCTAGTCTTTGTTGGGATTATAGTGCATGAAGTGGTAAAGCACATGTAGTTCTGTAGCTAAACAGAAATGATCACATCTCACTGGTTAAGTTTTGACATAAATATCTGTTCTAAATAAGTCTTTATTCCTGATTAACATTCATCTTGTCACAATTTAAGTTTAAGAAATTCTGCTCTATGTCAGAATAAAAACTCAATGAAAAAATGAAAAACAAAAACACTCTGTAATATCTATAAAATAAAACGCCTTACCTTTCTTTTATACATTTTTTTTTAATTTTGACATATGTTTGAATAAAATTAAATTTAAGGTCCTGGAAAAAATGAAATGTTTTCTTACCTGTTCAAAATAATAAGAAAAGGTAGAAAAAAATAGTCAATGTCTGCCTGGAACAGTAATTCTACTTTTGACAGACGTCCACATCTTTGTCTGCAGAGGAAACATTTTCAAGTTAGATATGAGGAATCTTTCAAGCCACTTGCTTTTTTTAAAAGCAAACCTTCTTTTCATAATGATGGTCCTCTGAACTTTGCTCCTGCACTTTGCTCTAATGCAGACCAGACTTAAATCAAACCGGAAGTTTGCATCTAGGATCTTTGGAGAACACACCTAACCCCCCATTTCCCCCTACCATTGGCAGCGTCGTGTCAACCTGCTGGGATGTAATGCAGCACACAAATTTCCCCGGTGAGGGATCAATAAAGTTTGCATTATTATTATCATTATTATGAAAACTGTACCTCTTTAATTGAAAGTGGTCAAATAACTCAAGAAGGAAATATCCTGAAATGACATTGACCAAAGTCTGCCTCTGGGTCTTATCAACGTGAAATGTAGCCGGTAAACATCATGAGTGAGGCACCACGGAAGTATCCTAACCAGATTTCCAAACAACCCAATCTGGCTCATCTTGTCTCAATGGAGTGATGATTCTATTTCCAGCCCTCTCTGGTAGGCGGAGTTCCTTTCGTAGCTCTGAGTGAGATGCATATGTGAAGCGTCTTTGAGTGTCCAGAAAAGCGCTATAAAAGTACAATGCATTATTATAGAGGAAGTTTATTTCAGCTCACCCAAGTGCAATCCCTGTACCCGCTGGAAAGGCTTTGCCTCACCACTTTTAAATGTATTTTTACTCCCAGAAGTTCACATTTCAATTTCACCAACATGAAACTTTTTTTTGTAAGAACATATTGGGATATCTTAAACATCTGATACCGCAAATCATCAGCTTACAAAAGCATTATAACAAAGTCCTAAAGGTCAAATGCATAGAATATTTTAGATTTTTTTTTTTCTCAATCGACACACACACGCACACACACACACACACACACACACACACACTCACACACACACAATGCTTCCATATTGTCTTCATGTGCGAATAAGTAGCAGTTTTAAATAAGGTGGTATACATGATGAATTTTCATAAATTTAGGTGTTAGGATTTAATTTTAATATTAAGATTTTTTTTTTTTCTTGAAGGCTGTGGGACCTCTTAGATTGGAAAAGCAAACGTGTAGTTGATTAGTTCCAATCTCAGTGGACCGGGAGATGTGAAAGATCTTTCAGTAAAAAAAAATAGTTCAATAACCCTGACCTACATAGACTATAATAAACATTTAACTTTGGTTTTAAAGAACTAATGTAGCTTTTTATTAAAGAATAGTATGTAGTAAATCTAAAAGCAGATGGCGACCTCCATCCAAAGCAAATGTACATGTTCGCAGAGGCTTTTTTTTCTCTCCTTCTTCTATTACTTTAAGTGCTCTCAGTATAATCTCGCCCACATGAGGAGCAGAACATGTGCCACTATTAATTTTCAGCCACCCCACGATGAAGAACAAATCAAAGGGAAATCGTCATCTGAACTTGACTTACATGTTTCAGCTTAAAAATAAATTTATGCACATAAGTTCAAAGACCTCCAGTTCATTACTGGATCTGCTCTACACAGAGCATATACAGCGATGTGACAGCCACAGGTAGAGAAATTATACTTAAGAGGTTTGCAAAGGAAAGCATTGTTGACTGGCATGCAGCATTAGCATGTTTTTGCTGGCTGCTTTGCCTCCAGGTATGGCTCGGGTTGGAGATATTGCGAGCGAGATGCATGCAGCTAAGAGGATAAGGCTGAAGGAAGCTGTGCTTAGTGTTGGGGAATAGCACTCATCAAGCTTAAGGCAGAGAGCCGTCAAAGACCTCGATCCCATTCTGCCTGTATTTCTTCAGCTTCATGTGAACATGTGGGTTTACTGAAAACCAACACATATCGCTTTCTTCTGAAAACCAACAATGTGTTTATGTAAAGCACATTAAAATATAGGAGAGGATTTTTATCCATCAATCTGCTTATGAAAAAAACCAGGATTCATCAATCAATCCCAGCTTTTGAATCACTGTTAACTATTAAAATGTCACAATGTTTTATTTACCACCTGTGGGAATAGCTAACACTTTAAAGTCTTATAAAATATTGATTACAGGACAGTTTTTGGCTTGTTGTTGGAGATAATCTGGTTCCATTTGCCTTACATTTAGCACAAAAAAAGGCCTGTCTTTTAACATTGTAAGTCTATACTTCCCAGCAAGTTGAACAGCTTCAAAACACTGATGAGCAACAACCTCAAGATGCATTGCAATTCAATCTAAGTCATTTCAGAAGTTCAGACAACCTGATTCATTGCAATCTTTGTGACAGATTTCATTCTTTACACTTTCATATTAAACTTAAAGTGAATCTTCTTCAAGAATGACTGTGAATGACTTCTTGTTTGTGTATCTCTAGATAGACATCAATCGCATGGAATAATGTATCCTAGTTGGTATCCTAGCAGTTTGGTTGCTGTGTTTCCACTACATTTATATCTAATGTTACTGATAGATGTTCATTAACATGCACTGTTGCTATTGTTATACATACTACATATATATATATATATATATATATATATATGTATATGTATGTATGTATATATATATATACTGTACATATATATTCGAACCAACCAGACATTGTGGTGGTGGATAAGAAGCAGAGGAAAGCAGCAATGGTGGATGTGGTAACACCAAGTGATAGTAACATCTGGAAGAAGGAGCATGGGAAACTGGAAAAGTACCAAGGCTTCAGAAAGAGCTGGAGAAGTCATGGAAAGTAAAGGTAACAGTGATACCTGTTATGATCGGAGTACTTATAGTAGTGACCCCTGAACTAGAAAGGTAAAGGACCTGAGTCCTCTGAAGACTTTCCACAGAAGGGTGAGAAGGGCCTTTTTTTATAATAAAAATTAATAGATGAAAAAACAGAATAAATGGTGTTTAATCATTTGATTTGTTTTGATTTGTCTTGAAAGTTTTTCATCAATTGTTTAAAACCTCATTTTAGTGTCTCAACCAGGAATTGGATCTATTACAACCAATATATTACTTTTACTTTTGCATTCATATATTACCATTACATTTTAAATGATCTCAATACATTACCATTACAACAAAAATCTTCTATTGAATATTACTTTTACATATTACAATTAACCCACCCCTTGTCTCAACCATCAAATCAACAATCTCATATAGTGGATGGAGTGCTTCTTAGTTTCCAAAACATCAGATACGGATAGTATGCAGACTCAATGCAGAACAAGTCTCAGCCAAAATCCAAACCAAGAACTCTTTTGTTGACCACTACACCGCTGTGCAGCCCCAAGTCTCCCTAATGAAAGAAAACACTTACTCCAGCATTAATAAGGTTATTAAATTACCCAATCCAATTTCCTTCCTAATTACATGACAGCAGCTTAAATGAGATGGGAATGGTAGCTTCACCATGGACTTTCTGCTGGTTCAGACGTCGTACACTATGAAGGTCATGTTCATCACTCAACACATTCAGTTAAGCGGGACGTGTCACATGACTTAGGCAGGATATAAACATCTTGTGACAAAATTTATGAACACTTATGACAATTTACTGAAACATTTCATCACATGAGCCCATCAGAAAATGTTTAAAATGAAGTCATGAGACTGAGCTGGCAGCGAAAGGAAGGCAGAAAAAACAAACATTCTTTATCTTGTCTGGGAAAAACTTCAGAAACAAACCCTCACACAAACATATCTGGAGGGTGGAAAGCCTGTGGAGGAGGCGAGGATACAGAGAGTAAAAGGGTCCGGCTTCCACACAGGACGGTATTTACATACCAAGTAAGAAAAGAAGTTCACTTGATGTCCCTGGAGTTAGCTTCCTGCATTTCTGCTCCTCTTTTGTTGACACATATCCAAACAGAGAGGCCTTCTGGCTGCTTGATGCCCAGCCATCGGGGACATTACAGCGAAATAGATACTATTTTATGGAAAGAACCCCTCCATCAAAACCCTATTCAACCACTTTCCCGTCCATAAAATCTGCATGTGAAATGGCTAAGTGCTTGTGTGTGAAACTTGTTTTAAAAGGCCAAAATTGTTCCAATGAAGCACTTTGTTGCATCTTTTGAGTGAAAAGTGCCTTGTAAATCAAATGTGATTTGGTTTGAAACCACAAATTTCTCTTTCAGTACGTTGGTGCTTTATTTTCTTTCTCAGCTGGATCACACTCCAAATATCAGTCAGATTGCAGTGATCGTGCTCCCAGAACTGGAATAACTTGTCCTGACTATAATTATTAATTTATATGAATAACTTTTTTGTGTCATGTATGATAATAATCATCTTTCTTTATTAACTTGTTTTTTTGCACTACTACACCGCACGCAGCAAGCTACCACGACTGTGCCAATAGAGGGAGAAACGGGGGGTTAGGTGTATTCTCCAAGGACCCTAGACGTGAACTCAGTGCGAATCAAACCTGTGAACTTCCGGTTATCTGTTGGTCTGCGGGCGAACGCTCTACCACAGAGCCACCATCTACTCCATGCAACGTGCAAACTCCGCACAGAAAGTCTGGTATTTTCAGCCTTATTCCACCCGAACCCCGACCTTCTTGGTGTAAAGTCACTGTGCTATCCACTGCACCACCGTGCCACCCTATGCTGTATGTGAGAAATCAACATCGGTCATGTCATTGATACCTACTTCTAACTTCAGAATCAATGAAGTAACTTTTTGAGTGAAGAGTCATCATCAACTACAAAAATCAATTCAAAACGGAGGGAAAGAGATCACACTGGCAAAAAAAAAAAGTTTCACATGAAAATTGTTTGCTATTGAAAGAGTGGTAAACAGGTGGATTTCATTCTCTGTGAGAGCCAAAAAAAGACAAAATGTGACTACTGAAGAGCATTTGGGCGACAATTTGGTGCCGACTTTTAATAAACAGATTCAGAGACGGACCACCTGCTATTGAATAGAAAGGGTAACTTACCAGTTCAATTACCACTGAGGGATAAAAAGAGAGGCTGTAATGTTCTCACTTTAACATTTTAACCAATTAAATGTGCACTGTGTGGCTTTTTTATTGGTTTTAACCCACCTGAGAGGCATTACTGTCCCTGCACTTAGTTTTCCCCTTGCTAGCTGGATCTGGTCTGAGAAGTTGGCTCTATCGTCTTCCACCTGTTTCTCAGCTGTTTGCATAATAGTTTTATTTTAAATTTACCTCTGGGGTAGGAGTGAAAGCTTGCATGTCTCCTTGTCTCTGTGTTGGCCCTCTCTGGAATAGATTGGCAGCCTGACCGCACTCAGTGTGCCCAAAAGCTGCAGGATAACACAGACACTTCAGAACACAAGTACTGCCCAAGGATGCAGTTCTGTACATTTTTATATTTAATATTGCTGATTTTTTATTATTTAATTTTCATCTTATTTACCTCAAACTTCATGTGAATGTCCACTTAAAGGTAGCAGTGATGCAGTATGGGTACACAGAGTAGCTGGAGCACTTAAAATTCTGTTCTTATGCAAGGCAGGTCCCTCAGAGCTACATAGTCCAGTGGATCCTATAATTCACCTGACTGTGCTTTTAGAGACCTGGAAAAATACATCCATTTACAGACTAAAAGGCAATGGCTGCATTTTCATTTAGATTTATGGCTCATTCTTATTGATCAACATAGTTTACTACAGCACTCTGGGAAATAAAAGCAGTGGGAAAGAGAAAAAGTCATGGAAAAAAAAAGAGAGAGGAAAGTCAAGAATAAAGCCGGGCAGGCTAAGATGAAAAACAAAAAACAACCCCCCTCACTCTACACCCTCAAAGAACAAAGAATGCACTTTTTGCATATTTGTAGAAATCCTGACTTGTATTGGTGTGAGTAGGCTGAAACACATGTCCCAAAAAAAAGCCAAAGAGGTGTGATGATGTACGACACTTTTGAAGTGACAGATGTGTTGTCCTTCACAATAAAGAGTCAATTTCAACCAGATCATTAAGTGTTTTATGTGTTGGGATGTAAATTGACTGCGGCTGAGGTAAAGTTCTCCACAGCAGTGTTTCTCAATTATTTTCTATTACCACCACTTCCTTACTGCAAGTTTATGGGCTTCCTCTGGGAATTCACTTCAGTCAGTTTTCTCTCAACATTTCATCTAGAAAATGCCAATAAAGCCGTGACAAAAAGAGTACCCTGCGAAACTTATTAAAACCCACTGAAAAGGTCTTGTATAGCATCTTAGAGGTCATAACGAGTCAAAAGAAACAAAGACAGAAGTTGAGATGGAAGTAGATAATTTGGTAATCATCTGAGTCTCATTAAAGCAGTGTTGTGTGATCTTTTTAATGAGACTATCTGAGAAGACAAGATTTGTTCTTTTTTAGAAATAAATTAAGGTAGTGGTAGTGTGGTAGTGTGAGTGTGGAGTTGTAGAGGGAAAGAGTCAGACTGTTAGATGCATACATGGTGAGAACAATCTGGACTGATCTAATGACTATCTAATTTCTAAAGACTTAGAAATATTTGAGGAAGATCACGAACAGATGACCATAGTTTGTGGGTTCAAACTTCAAATTTATGTTAGCTATCATATTTCACAAATTAAATTAATCAATTTAGTCAAGAAAAAAGGGGCATTAGAATAAAAAAAAAAATAAAAAATAACAAAATAGCAGAAGGTGCTGCAAAGAAACATGTCAAATTTAAAGGAACAGGTCCAATTAGGACTTTTAAATTTTTCTTTCTTTCCTGAAATACAGTTTGGTTTTGATCACCTCTCCTTCCAAACCAAAAAATATTCATTTTTTGTGATACGGCTGGGAAATACTGTCGGCAAAGCTCTCCAGTTAACAGTCGATCAACGTTCCTACCCTCACCTCTGGTCACCAGCTGTGGGTGGTGACTGAAAGAATGAAGGCGTGGATTCAAGTAGCTGAAATGAGGTTCCTCCGCAGGGTGACTGGGCTCTCACTCAGAGGTAGAGTGAGGAGCTCTGCCATCTAGGAGGTGGTCGGAGTGGAGAAGTTACTCCTCCGAATCGAGAGAAGCAGATGAGGTGGTTTGGGCATGTGGCCACTAGAGCGCCTCACTGGTGAGGTGTTTTGTGCATGTCCCACCAGGAAGAGACCCAGAGCTAAACCCTGGACCTGCTGGAGAGTCTATGTCTCACAGCTGATCGGGGAACAACTCAGGATCCTCCTGGGTGGGCCCGAGGATACAGCAGTGGTGAGAGAAGCCTGGGCTTGCCATATGAGGCTATTGCCCCTGCCATCTGGCCCTTAATAGGTGAAAAACAATGGAACAGAACTGTTGGGAAAACAACACTTCGTTGTCACTGTAATTCTTGCATCTTATGAAATTTAAAAGGTTCAAATCTTTATTGTTTGTGTATTATTTACATTGTTGTTTGACATTAAAACCATTTGTCTCTGTACCCAACACGACAACTCACAAGACTAGAGGAGAATACAATGCACTGCTGAAGATTTGGGTTCATGATGTAAACACATCACACAAGCACAGATTTCAGAGTCACACTGAAACTTTTTGAACTTTCATAAATAAATACTGTATAACTTCACTTTAAAGGGATTCTCCCACTTTTAATAAAGCTGACAACATCTAAGAAAGAAAATAAAAACAGAGACACGGCAGGAATGCTGCTTATTGTTGGAATAAATAGTGAAGGAGTCTGAGGTTTCACATTTATTCTCACAGTACAATGTGATGGGAAATTATATTCATAATGCACAACACCTGAATATAGCCAGACTCAGGAAGGTTGGCATGATGTCAGCATGTTGTTTATGGCCACTGGCATCATTTAAACAAAAAAGTTTGAGTCCAAAATAAAATAGGAGACTTGGCTCCATTGTCAACAAAAAGCTGATTGGCTGAGGAATGATGACATTTTCTTTAACCCTGTAAAGCAAATCATACTCAATGATTCTTTTCTACCTGAGGACCGAATCTTCTCTTGTGGACTTAAACAAATTTGTCTTTACATTTTCTGAGTTCATCAAAGTCTGGTATTTTAAAATAACTTATTTTGCTCTTTGCCAAGAATTTTGGTCTTTATAACAACAAAAGAGAACAAAGTGTTAGATGCAAACCTTACAGGTAAACTTACAATAAATTTGTATTATTGTTGTTTGGTGCAGTTTTTACGTTGGACGCCCATCCTGAGCAAACACATATTTTTCTTTATTCAACTTGTCTAGAGTGAGCAGATGATTCTATGAAGACACAGATTTGAAGTTTAGATTTATCGCAGAAACACACAAATATCTACTATTTTCCACCTCCTATGTATTACCTCCAAGAAGAGAAATGAAATTAGTCTCAAGCCACCACAGTAAGAAAAAACTTCAACAGAGGTAAAATATGAATAGCCTTCTGAGACTCTAAAATAAATATGTTAGCTCCCCAATAACTCCAGAGTAACAAATAACCTCACGTTGAGGTCACTGAGAAAATAACTCTTTTTTTTTTTTTTTTTTTTTTTCCCCTCAGAGTATTTTGGTGAAATTTGCCACTTTTTTAGGGCCCTGAGGTAAAATATAACCACTCTTTTGGTGCAACCAGGGTGAAATATTAACACTTTTTTACAAACCAGAGTGTAAAAGATAAAAATAAAAGTTAAGTGTGTGAAAAGAAGGCCTCAGTCTAAGTTCATTTCATGCTTCTTGTCTTTCTTTTTCTCCAAAATCTGATTGGTGTCCTTGGAGGTTCCGTCACTCAGAACGTCTGTGAAGGATCAACCAGGTCCTTCTCCCTCCAACTGTTACTTTTAAAACTGCTCCTTCTGTACTTTTCTGTCACTCTCTATGTTTTAACTGCCCTACCACCCTTTTCATCTCTCTTTCTCTTCATATCTTGCTTCATTTCACTACCACCTCTCCCATATTCCCCATCGCTGGCTTTCCTTTTTATCATACTGCTGCTGTGTTTGATGAGCACATCAGTCAAGGCCTTGCTAATGAAGTCCCCTCTTTCACTATTAGAGTGAAATAACTAATCTCTTTCATTCATCTAACTAAACCACTTTCTTGCTGTTGCTCCACTCCTTCCTCCCTCTTCTGCCACATGCATACTCCGACATAGAGAGAGATCTACTTGTTCTTATTGAGTCAACATGGAACACGAGGGAAAATGGGGAAGTCTGCGAGAGAATTGAAGGAAATATCCCAAGCAGTGGGCTGAGATGTTTCTGAAGATTCTCATCAGTTGGCAAAGTATGTGGCAAATGACATTTAATTTTAAGTTAATTTCAATGGTGACATAGAACAGTTGATTTTTAATTTAAAAATATTTTATGTAACTGTAAGGTACTATTTTGCAGTATAAAGTTTTACATTTACATGTAAATTTACATGTAAATTAATTTAGTTTTACATTTAGGACGCTGCATCGGTCCGTCGTGGTAAAGAGAGAGTTGAGCCGAAAAGCAAAGCTCTCAATTTATAAGTCGATCTACGTTCTAACCCTCACCTATGGTCACCAGCTGTGGGTGGTGACCGAAAGAATGAGATCGCGGGTACAAGCGGCCGAAATGAGCTTCCTCCGCAGGGTGGCTGGGCTCTCACTCAGAGATCGGGTGAGGAGCTCTGCCATCCGGGAGGAGCTCGGTGTCGAGCCGCTCCTCCTCCAGGTCGAGAGGAGCCAGATGGGGTGGTTCGGGCATCTGGTCAAGATGCCCCCCGAGCGCCTTGCGGGCGAGGTGTTTCGGGCACGTCTTACCGGGAGGAGACCAAGGGGCAGACCCCGGACCCGCTGGAGAAACTATGTCTCACAGCTGGCTGGGGAACGACTTGGGATCCTTCCAGGTGAGCTGGAGGATGCAGCCAGGGAGAGAGAGGCCTGGGCTGGCCGCTTAAGGCTGTTGCCCCCGGGACCCGACCCCGGAACAAACGGAAGATGACGGAATGGAAAGTTTTACATACCCAAAAATTTGGTTCAGAAAAAGGAGCCTCTACCTTTAAGAGGATCTATTTATTATGCAAAAGAACTGCTTTTCAATGCCATTTATTGCAGCATAAAAACCAAAAATGTTACCTTAAAACAGCTTTCATTTTTTCTGACCTTCTGTTTTTTTTCTTAAAAAAATCTGAATAGAAAAAAACTATTCTCGTCTTCTTCTTTCGTCATATCCCTTCAGAGGTCACCACAGCAAGTCAGTTTGTTCCATCTAACCCTGTCTGCTGCATCTTTTTCAGTCTACTATCTTCATGTCTTCCTTAACTGTATCCATGAATATCCTCTTTGGTCTTCCTCTAGGTCTCTTTCCTGGTGGTTCCAAACCCAGTTTTAGCTGAAACTCTTCTATCACAAATCACACCTGATACTTTCCTCCACCCGTTCCAGCCTGATGGGTGGAGAAAAGTATCAGGTGTGATGTGTCAAGTCTAGTTAAGCAAAAAAAAAAATCTAAGCAGAATTGGGGGTCAGAAAAGCAAAGGAAAAGCACATGTTGTGTGTTTGCTATGAAAGCAGAGGAAATGAATATGCTGTAATGTTGCTATGGTAACAGTAAATAAGCAAGTGAGAGACTTTTCAGGTCAGACATTGAAAAAGTGTCATACTGAGAGTAAACTTTTTTGTTGTTGTTGCTGCATGTTTTTGTAACTCAAAAATCATGAAATCGATAAAAAGTCTTGTGATTGATTAAACCAAGCCCAAATGAGTTTCCTCTGGAACTTTCCTCTGGCCAGGATCTCCCTGAAAGATAGGGTGAGGAGTTTACTTTTTCAGACGTAAATTGAGAGCATCAGAGAATCCAGAGAAGGTACTTTGAGCATCTTTTTAGGATGCCTCAACTCTGTTTACACCCCACCTTGAACAGACCTTGGAAAAGTTGTTGAGAGTGTGTCTCACTTCTGGTGCAGGAACATTTTTGGATGACTAGTAGGGCCAGTGAGTGAGAAGACTGGTTTTCACAATCAAACTGTTGCCCTCTGTGACTCAGGATAATATGAACACAGCGAACAGATAAAGACTTTATGTATCTTTAGTTTATTTCAAGTCAAACTAAAATTGGAGCCCAGTTTTTGCAAGGATGGTTAAAATAGAAACAAATGTTACCTCAACTTCCTTCCTTCTCTTCCTGTTCCAAACTCACCAACCATCTTCTATCACCATTTCCACCCTCCCCTTCCGTGCAGATTCCTGATGACATTTTTACCAGAGCTCAGGTCGTAATTCACGTTTATGCAGAGTGGACCTACAAATTAATGCCAGGATCACTTAGCTGAGTGCTACAGTTATGCTAATGTGCGATCTGAAACCTGGCGTGATTAAATTTCTTAGCTTACCCTCTGCGGGAACTGCGTGACTCACAAAACTTGTAGATTTCTTCACCTAATGAATCTGTTTAAAATCCAATAAAGATGTCACAGCTCATCACGCTACTAAGTCTTTTCAGCACATAACTTTATGTTTTCTTCCAGAGTTTCTCTTTAACTTGTTCAGTCTTTCCTTTTGCTGTTTTTTTCCTTTTACTTTGAAGCTTTCAAAAGCACATAAAAACTTAAAAGGGTAGAGTACACTGGCATACTCCGTTTGGAAGAGTTATTACAAGCTTAATTTGTAAATGAAAAAATGCTGGAACAGAAAAGGTCGTAGATCTTATTCACACTATGAGTAACAAAGAAGACGAGAGAACTGGACAAGACCACGTGCTAAGAAGCTTTATGAGGACACTAACATCTATGATGGACAGTGGTGGCAGGCATGGAAATCTGGGGAAAAAATAGACCCAGCACATAGCTTACTTTATATTTAGCATATTTGGCATTTTATTACATTTAAAGTGAAAAAATCAAGTGAAATAGAACATGACGGACAAATTGACCTTTTCACTAATTCACTGCAGTCTTGTCCTTGCCTCTAGTGGTAGTCTCCGGCTTTACATCGATACCTACAAGAGCAAACTCTTTTTCTCATCGCAGGTGTGAGACTTGGAGACTGCTTAGCTGCATTAATATTTGAGTTTAGAAAATAAATCAGGCTCAGAGAATGACATCTTATTTAATGCATCTGCTACTTTTGTAAACTATTTCCCATGTGCAAGAATATTTTACAATAGAATCTGTTCAAACCTCTGTTCAGACTCAAAGACTTTGGGGAATCTTTGAATAAACACAATCCTTCGTTCTTGAGAAAAATTATTCAAAAACATTTGTGTATGCCATATGATGCCCTTGCTCTTGGCTGGGTTTGAAGTGGCCAAGGAGGGGGGCAAAAAGGACAAAGCCTTTAGAAAGTTTGGTATATTTATCCCTGTGAGGACACTTGTCCTTATTATTTGAGCCTAACATTTTCACCCTGGCAGTAAATGGTGAGTGGGGTGCTGGTCTCATGTGCCTGGGGACCAACACAGCTTCTTGGGCTGTTGCCTGGGTCAAGGACAAGGGCAGGACATCAAAACACAGTCTCTGGCATTACTGCACAAAGAGCAGAGGCAGTGCCAGGGGTAATAAGACTCAAACTGTAAACAGTCTCTTATTTTTCCCCAGATTAGTGTAATATGGTAATTTCTTTCTCATATTTTCACTCAAACAATCGGGTAGATTTTTTTTATGAACCATCATCTTTCAATTAGGAAAGCAGAACAAAAATCAAATGGGAGTGGAGTTTCTTAGCAGATGAAGACAAGCATTATGAAAGAAAATAAGAGCTGTTGCCTTCAAATGATAACAGTAAAACCAGATCATAGGACTGATCAGAATCCATTTTTCTCAAGTCAAACCCATACTGCGGACTCCAAATCTGAAATGAAGTAAAGTGCATGCTTAAAAGAATTAAACTCAAAATAAATGTTCATTATCAAGGAAATGAGTCGTTGTGATCCAGCAACAACAGTTAACAACTTTACCAGGTATTCAGGATGATAAAGAACGAGTGGTAAATGCCCTCAAGCATTTAAACTGGGTAAACCTCAAACCACGGATGGATGTTTCCCACTACCTCATGGGAATTCTCTATTTTTCAGTGGTAATTAAAACTGTGGGTGCAGGTGGTACAAACGATAAACTCATTAAGGTATCTGGAGAAATATTTAGGACAAACTACTTTTGTTAGCACAATCTCTGGAAATAGCTTATAGTTGGACAAAAGCCATTCAGACTTCCTCCATGTCTCAGGAGCTCCATGATAGCTTCGGCCATGGTTCGTTGCCAGTTTTAATTTGACCGTAGAAATCACTTAGACACACTTTAGCTCTTGCAAGTGGCTCACCTCATACACATAATGAGGACTATAGCTTATTCAGCCTAGCCTAAAAGTATTAATTGGCACACGTGGGCTTTTTCGTCCATCTTTCATGGCTGTCTACTTCCCCCTTTTCTGTTTTTCCTTCTCCCTCTCATCTGTTTGGGCCCTTGTGAACTGTGTACAAATATAGATTAGTCTAGAAATTCATTAGCTCAGTTGTTATCTGTCATTGGCGCGTGTCGCACTATAACAAGGCCCGGGGGAAATGGTTGATGGAGGGGTAGGGGATCGTTGAGGAGGAGGGTTTTCTGCTTTGCTAGCAAGATAAGAGCTCCTATTTTTCACCATGTTGATGGGAGGAGAAAAGAATTTCTAAAGAAAGAAAAAGGGATGGATAACGCCGAGGATAGTAGATGTAAGAGGCAGTGATGGTAGTGTGTGAGTGGGAAGGGAGAAGACGGGAGGGGAAATTGAAGTTAGGAAACAGCATGAGATGTCAACATCATTTTAAACATCTGTTTATGCATTTCAGATTTCTTTGCATCTTCAAACCCTTTCCAGCATTTCCCCACATGCTACGGTGTGGCAAATGCTAAGTGTGTCAGGAGGCCAGCTGTTCCCTCATTGATATGTTTGGTTTCATGTTATTTGGGCATATCAGAGGGAACATCGTCTGTTAACATTAGAGGCTAACAGAGCAAAAAATAAAAAGCACTTGAGCCAGATGCTATTCTTGATTACTGTTTTCATCCGTAAGGTCTGTTTGATCCTGACTTGTTATGACAGGCTGTTCGATAACCTCTAGAGTGTCACGCTCTGAGTGTTGCAGAGGACAGAGCAAATGTGTGTGTTTGTGTAAGAGAGGAATGGTTGATTTGAACGAGGCTGTCACTTCAGTGAAACACATGCTGAGACAGAATACAATGCTGGTGCAGGAGAGCAATGGAATGTGATACAGGTTTGAAATACAAAACGTTAAATGTTACAGGTGAGGTGTGTTTGCTGGAAAGCTAAATATTAAACATATTAAATTATTTCAACTCAACATGGTTTAATAACATTTTTATTTTTTTTCTTTTCAAAAATGAACCTGTATTAATTAATCAGAAATGCTTGTCTTGTTTAAAAGTCTCGTCTCAAGCAAATTAATTATTTTATCATAAAACTAATGCATATAAATAACCCAAATTTGGGCCTTGGAAGCCCATCAAACAATAGGACTACTTATTGGTTTATGGAGCAATATCAAAGACCAATAAGTGAGAAAGCCTGACTATTCTCAGCTCAAAGCTATGAATACATATAAAAACGGTCAGAGTCTATATTGAATGAATATGGACTATCCACATGGTTTAATTCTTACCTCAAATAACCTAAAAAACTTACTCAGTACCATCTAATAAGTAATTAAACTAACCTGTAAATTATTTTTGAAAGTGGAATCCTTTTCTTTTTATTACGATCCTTCACCAGAACAGTGACATCCTGTATTTTGTATACCGTGACTTGGCCTTTATTCCCTCTAGCTTGTTTGTCTTCTGAGACTGCCTCTGCCCCATTGTCAAGCCTGCCAGTCTGCTGGGTGAATATTTTACCCACTCAAGTGACCAGCTTGTCCAGTTGAGTAACCAATTTAGCTGGGTGAGTGTTCAATTTACCCACCCTTTCTGTCTTCTGAGACTCGCTCAGATTCCAGTTTTTGTGTGTTTATCTCCTGAGACTCAATCTGTCTTCCCTCCATACAGTCTACTGAGTAAATAACTGATGCAGTCAAGTGACTACTTCACCTAGTTGAGTTATTCATTTATACAGTTAGTCTGTATTTGAGATGACCCCTGTCCACAATGAGTCCACCTTGTCAGGGATAATATTCATTGTTTTCAGGCAAAATCTAGTTAAATCCTGGTGGCCCACTCTGGCAGAGATTGTTATCGTCAATTCCAGATACCAGTTGAGGATCTGCTTGAGAAAGTTATCCAGCTACGTTCTATCCCCACTGGAACCTTCACAGAGATAAATAGCCTACACTTTGGCACGAGTCAGATGTCCTTTGATAAGAGAAACACAAGGGCCACCAGACCACTGAATCTTCGTGGGAACTGAACTCTCGAGAACAAAGGGGAGAGGTGTCAATTAGTGGTTATATACTGTGATTATTTCACTTTTTGGACAGAACAAACAAACCCTGTCATTGTAATATAGTTGCAATTGTAAGTAGGTGGGATTCTGTCTTTGCACAGGTGCCCCACATAATATTTCTTTCAAACTTTGTGTATCTGATAAAAGTACCCTAAAGTCCAACTTGTCTTAGGGTTCACTGAAGATGCATAGACAGAGATTGGTAGGAAGATATCACTTACAAACTGGTGAAGATTTTAACATTGATTAGAGAAAAAGTGATGTTCTCTGTATGCTATCCATATGCTAGACTGAGATAGATAAAAAACAGATTACACTGAAAGAGGAAACACTTCAAATCTCCTAATGGATGGCAAATCAAGACCCCACATTTACCACACCTCTTTACTTCATCAATAACACCCAACAATATCTTCTGAGTAAAAAAGACCTTACATCATGGAACTCTTTCCACATCTCCTAGACCTTGAGGTAACAGAATGTCTTCTGGGTACTTCCTGGCTGTGGGTCAGAGGGAAATTTATCTTTCCTTTTATTCATTTTTAAATTGGCAGGTTTGCCTTCAAATGAATGTTCTTATCATTCCTGAGGCTACAGATTAAAAGGCAGAGTATTGAAATTCAATGCTGTACAAGAAAACAACCTGTTTTCCATGAACATAGTGAGAAAATAAGGTGCATTAGAAATGACTGAGAAGAGAAATAGAGGGAAAAGGAGGCTAAATATGCAGAAGTAAATCTAGACTTGCTTTAGCTTGTTTTGTAGTAAATAGGGCAAGTAAACTCCTGTGTATGTACCAAATTATTTTAAACACAATAATTGCAGAAATTTCAACCCAATGAAGACTTTTGTTACTGTACCAGAGGCCTGGGATCCGTGATTGCTGGAAAATGCAGATTGTCACACCATAAAATGAAAAAAGCATGACATGTAGCTCTTCCAAGAACACGGGTCTCACCGTTAAGGCAAAATGGGATCAATACAGCTTCGAAACACATCTTGATGCCTGTGGGACGCCGACTGTAATTTATGTAGAGGAGTAACTCTGCAGAGCACAGCAGGGGTCCTCATGCAGCTTTACTGGGACAGGCAACACAGAATAGATGCAGGAATTAAACAAAGGAACAGAAACATGATAATCCGATCAGGGTTTTACTTTTTTAAGTGTGAATTGATGAGAACTTTTGTGGCGCAGTAAAACTGGGGGATGAGGCGAGTGTATGAAAGAAGGCAGAGTTCACTTCAGGTTTTTCTGACTAACTTGGGATTTTTTTTCTTAGTAGAGGGAAATGATGGTAAAGAATTGATCCTGATTTGCTTGGGCAGCACTGCCCGAGATCTTAAATTAGGAAAGCACTCAGAAGCGTCCCAAAGCACAGTACCTTCATTTTTTGTTCATGGTTGGTAGATGTGTGTATAGTTCTTCATTACAGTCACACAGAAATCTATCAAAATATCACCTATCAACCAAGTACCTCATTGCTTACTTTACATTTATTTGAACAACTCCTGATGCACCAAGCTTATAGTGACAGAAAAGTTGTGCAGCCTGAGGGGAAAATCATGCAACTGAAGTGTCAGTCATCTTATGTCCTGAGAGAGTTTTCAAATGTTTACATTTGTGTTGTGTACATAGCACAGTATATGAATGTTAAAGCCACCACTGGTCCAAGTTTACAGTGACTATTGCAGTTAGGTCGTAGCACATCCAAGTATTTCTCTAGCTACAGATTGTCAATTACACGTATTTAAAATCAGTCCTTCTCAATTTAGTGTAAAAAGTACAAATGGAGGTGACAGAACTGTATGTGAAACCCAAGTGTACCCTCACTTTGGTCTATGTTAACCCCTTTTCTTTTATGCTACACACACAATATTTATTCAGGAAATTATTTGTTGACTCTGCAGAAAATTGGATACGTCTTTTTCCAAAAGGTCATTTACTAACAGATTTCTTATTCAAATAAAAATAGAACTGAACATGTGAACAAATATTTTCCAGAAAAAAAAAACCCAAAACCTTTTGTGGATGCTGCACCAAATACAGTTGTGATATTTATGTGCTGCATTTCACCGCAGTAGGCTGCCACCTATGATGGCGCCAATGGTGGGAGAAACGAGGGGTTAGGAGTCTTCTCCAAGGATTCTAGACGTGCACTCAGTGGGATGTGAACCCGCGAACTTGACTTCCAGTTTGTGGGCGAATGCTCTAACTACTGAGCCACCATCTTCCCCTAGAGCTATCATCTCCCCCTTTACTCTTTTCAGAGTAAAAGTAGCTGATGTTGATTTTGCAGAATGTTTTACACTTATTTACCTGTGTTAGTGTTTGAAGCACTTAATATGATGTTTACTCTCATCTGTAAAAGCTAAGAAATATTCATCCACCTTCCCACTAAACCACTCATCCATCTTTTGAACAACTTTATTTAGGTGTATGTTGAGGGGTGCCAGAACCAGTCGTGCTGAATTTTAACAGAAAGACAGGTTATAAACAGGACAGGTCACCAAGTGTATTGTAGAACTGAAAATTTAGAATTTAAACCAGGGGTGTAGGAATGGGATTCTAGTTTTCTCTTCTATTTATTACAAAGTATTAACTTGTACATCTAATGCTGGACTACAGGGGTTGCATTTTTTTATATGAAAATCAACCTTTCAAAAAGAGATGAAGGGTCATTATAGAAGAACGTAGCCTGTATACAATGAAAAGTTACACAGGAAAAAAAGGCTTGTGCAGCAAAATGTCTAAACCTGATCTGCTTACTCACATAAAAACATGCACCAACAATGAGGAAACCATGAGGTTTAACAAGACATTCCTCACTGAATTGAACAAACTAACCTGAAATGAACAATACAAGAAAAACATGTTGAGAGTGAAAAATCACATAGTGCCATACCTTCACAACAGGGTGCTGTTATGCGCAAAACAAGACCTAATTAACACTCCTTCAAGAGTGCGGCTGACAGCTGGTGCGAAGTATTTGAGTAGCGATGTGGTGTTTGCTCTTCATTGAATATAAAGCTATGCATTCTGTCAAAACATCTATTTATACCCTATACTCATCAATGAAAGCCCCAGCAGCAATGAAGAATGTCATGTCCCGGAACAGAATGGGGATCAAACCACCAACCTTGCAAGTTCACGGCAATGTGTTAGCATGTATGGGAAATTAAAAGCAGCTTTTTTTCTTGCTCTATCTTGTTTAGATGATGACGTTGAAATGTTGAAAGCAAAAATAAAAACACAACCAGAGTTTCTGAAATTAACAACTTCAAAATATGTCTATTCTTACTATATTGTGAAGTATTACAATGGCTATAAGTGTAGTTTCAGCTAAAATGAAAGGGAAAGTGTACAAAACCATGGCGAGACCGGTCATGCTGTTTGGAAGCAGAGATGGAGGTAGCAGAGATGAAGATGCTGAGGATCTCTCTGGGAGTGATCAAGATGAACAGGATTAGAAAGGAATACATCAGTGGAACAGCACATGTTAGAGGTTTTGGAGATAAAGTCAGAGAGGCCAGACTGAGATGGTTTGGACATGTGCAGAGGAGAGAGAGAGTACATCGGCAGAAGGATGCTGGATTTGGAACCACCAGGAAAGAGGCATAGAGAAAGACCAAAGAGGAGGTTCATAGATACAGTGAAGGAAGACATGAAGATAGTTGGCGTGACCGAAATGGATTCAGCAGATAGGGTTAGATGGAAGAAACTGACTTGCTCTGGCGACCCATGAAGGGAAATACTGAAAGGAGAAGAAGAAGAGAGCCAAATAGCTGTCCATAGGCTCCAGGCAATCACGAGGCTGAGAGAATTTTGCTTGATGCTAATGAGTATCTAGACTAGTGCTACCAAGTGCTGCTCAATTTAATTTGACTCCAGTAACTGGGCAAGGATAGCAGACCTTAGCTTATGATTGAAGCGATCAGAAAACATCCAGCCAATCTGAGAAAAGAATTGACATCTTGATGTGACAGATTATCCTTGTCAGGTTCATGGGTGGAGCCAGAGCCTCTCTCGGTTGGTAATAACTGGTTACAACTGAGATTTGGGGTGCTCTGTTGAATTTGTTTACAAAAAACTAAAAATGTGGCAAAGATAAATCCTCTGTAAAACTTTAGCATCCTGGAATTTGGAAGCCAGCAGGTCCAGGTAGTCTGAGAGTTTTAGAGAATTTCTGGTACAAGGACTTTTGATGGAAATGTTGAATAATGGCATGGAGTCATGACATGAAAAAAGTATGCTGCGTAAGCTAAATGGAAATATGGATGAACTATAACTGACTTGAAAGTTAGATAAACACCGCAATCTTCGGTATTGACTTCTTTAGGAAGTAAACTGTCAGAATATTGCAGTGCATAGACAGAGGCGGTGTGGAGCAGAGGAAAGGTTCATGCTGGTTTCAGCATGTCCCCCGGGAGATTCAGTCAAAGGACCGGGATGGTGAGCTGCATCAGCCTCAGATTTCAGCTCTGAATAATTCACCAAACATCATGCCATCCTTTCACTCCAGTAGCATGAAGCGAGCTGGGAGAAAAATAAAAAGCTGCTGGGGAAGATATTCAGTTAGCAGATTATCAGGACTTTATGTCACTGAACGCATTAAAACTTTCCTGGTCGGACAGTTTATGTAACAGAAAAAAATTTCTAGCGAGAAAAACAAGGTTTAAAACATTAAATATGACAAAGTTTGAGTTTTCAGGCCAAAAATAACATACGTATAAATGTGATTATGGCCCTTGGCTTTTCCCATTTTGCCACGTAATGGTTTTACAAGTTACTTTCCAGACTTGATAAATAGAAATGAGCCTTGATTTTTAAAAACGCCTCCTTCAAAAACAAAACAGTATTTTGTTGGAAAATTTGTTTTTGGTTAAAAGTCACGGTTGTCTTCTATCCAAAAAGAAAAGAAACCTTTCAAAGCACTGTGAAAATTAAACCGAAGTATTGGGTTACCGAATATTTCGTTGTGTATTTAGGCATTGAAGACACGTCATTAAAGATAATTATAGATATTTAAAGGTCCCCTATTATGCCTTTTTTGTCCCTTATTTCATCCTGTTGAATTTTTACCCGGAAGTCAAAACGGCTTGTTTCAGTCTTTTTTTCTTTTTTTTTTTCCCGGGACCCGCCCCGTTGGTTGCGATTGGTTGTCATTCATTGTGATTTCCCCACCCACCCAGCACAGCGTGGAGCGGGAGGGGCATCAGCACAACCAAATTCACATTTTCTCTTTGTTGCCATGGTGTATACAGCTTTTGAGGAGAAAAAATACCGCCAAACAGATCCAAGTGAAACAACAAAGGCAAGGAGCCAAACAAGAGCTTTTCACAGTAGAGTGAAGCACGGAAATGGGTGGATATCAGGGTGGAGAGCAGGTAGAAGTGGGGGAGGGTGTTTGAGCTGCAGGGGGCTGAACAAAAAACAGATGTACGTCACTATGTTCCACCAGTCGTTAGAGGTTTGGAGAACACGCCCCTTACTTTGAATTTAAATATCTCAAAATAGCATGAATCACAATAAAACACACTTTGGGAGATTGTTTGGGGTAGTACTAAGTAAAATAAAAGGTTAAAACCTCATAAAAGTCAGTTTTGCATAATAGGGGACCTTTAAAGACAGACTGGTTATCACAGAACAAATTACCTCCCAGATAAAGCAACTCGACACCACCTCTGAGCAAGAAACTGGCCACTCTGCAGAAAAAGTTCTGCTTTACCACTTGTACAGTATTTGGAATCTTGTTGTGAATTTTGTTAATTGTCTAAACAAAAACAAAAAATCCCCATGTGATTGCTAAATTATCAGTCCAAATTGAAGTGGATAAGGGTATCGCTTCCTTTGCTTGCTATCGTTCCGCACTTTCAGTAAAAGGAATTACACCTGCTATTGTAAAGTTACAGACAGCGGTGAACTAATTTAAAGAGCCAGTACTTTAAAATAAATCACACGTTAAAAAGTACAACTAATGACTGCTCTCTGAAAACTGTAACAAGATGGCCTTAAACGTCTTTTGTTAAGGACACATACAGACTTGTTTAACAGAATTTCTGTTGCCACATAAAAGTGAAGCTAAAAACTCCTGTCAGAAGTACGTTCTGATTTTCAGATAAAATAGAGAATGATCCCAAAATAGAATTCAATCACAAAAGCAGGCCAGTAAATTCTGGGGGAGAGAATAAAAAACTACACCAGGAACTCCAGAAATGAGATCTTCAGTTATGATAAATGATCAACAACTTCTTTGCAGATCAGAGGAAATGTCAGATTTATCCTTAATTTAAAAAAAGGTTGAAACAAAAGCAGACTCCTCTCTATAGTAGGTGAGCATGTGTGTAAAACCTCCTATACTGAGAGGTTGTTAAGATTTGATGATCTCTTTTTATCTAAATTAATTCCTAAAATGAATATCTAGAGGCCATTTGCAAAGGCTTGCTATCATAATTAAGCAGCACTTACTAATACCGTCTCCACTAAGCTTTGGGGCATCTTCTTTTAAGTCTGTCTTTCAGGCAGTCTTCTTTTTTCTTCCCTGCCCCCTTCTTACTGAGAACAGCTCTGTTTTAATCTGATATGAGACTGTGACATGTTGAATGGGCCAGAAGGGTCTAGTCAAAGACTGATAGGGCTTCACGGTCAAATCAGGAATGTTACTTTTTAGTTATATATATTTTCGGGGAAGATGAGCATAGTAGACCCACCCAATACCACCAGCACTTTCAGTTTTATTCACTACCTACACTAGTGTTTTTCAACCTTTTTCATGTCAAGGTACATTTTTCCATTAAAAAAAATCTCGAGGCACAGCACCAACCGAAAATGTTAAAAACAATTTTCTATAGCCACCTATATTAACAACATACTGTATAAAACAGTATAAACAGTATAAAGAGGGAAGCTGGCCTTTGTTCATGTAGTAAACTTAATGTCAATGATCATTGCTTGCTTTGATTCATTTTCACGGTTTCCCTGTGTTTCTCTAATTCTCCCAATTAAACCTTCTACATCCCCGTGGAAGAGTAGTCCTGCAGTATCAGCTCTTTTCTGTTCTCAGTGTCTTCCACCTGCAGCTGCTTCACGGTCAAAAGTCAAAAGCACCAGCTCTTCCTCAGATCTGATAGACCAGATTAAAGTCCTTTGTTCAGCAAAATGAACGCCTTAATTCAGACTGGGATTCATTAAAAAGTCATCAGAAAAATGGTAGAAATAAAATGCTCCAAGGGGAAAAACCTGCACCACCATCAGGAATCCTTTCTGGTTAAATACCAAGTTATACCAGCATTACAAATAAGTCTTCTACATGACTGTTGGACTTTTATATTAAGATATACGATGTGTTGCTCTGTGTTAAAATAGTCTGCTTTAAAAACATTTTTATTTTCTGAACCTCTTATCCCTGAAGGGATCGTGGGGTGCCGGAGCCTATCCCGACTGATTTGAGGTGAGAGGCAGGATACACCCCAAACAGGTCGCCAGTCTGTCGTACTAAACAGGTATCCAGTCTACCATCCACAACTACGCCAGTCTGCTACTACAAACAGACAACTACAAACACACGTGCATGGGTTCATACACACACACACTCATTTGTAGGGGCAATTTTGTAGCAGCCAATCAACCTAACATACATGTTTTTTGGAGGGTGGGAGCAAACCGGAGTACCTGGAGAGAACCAATGTGTACATGGGAAGAACATGAGCTTTACAATACTCCACACAGAAAGGCCATTTTTCCAAGCTGTAGAAACAAAAAAAAAAGTAGATCTTCAGCAATTTTTTAAAATTCTTCTTAATTCTTCTGTCATGTCTTTCTTCATATTTTATAGTTTCCTATCTGTTTTTTAATTAAATGATAATAATAATCTGCAACATGGAGTCACTTCTATATTATATTTCTCTTTAATCTTTGTGCATTATGAGCATCTGAAGGGAAATCTCCTCCTCCCTTCCGTGTATAATTGTCCTGTGATGGAAAGAGCACCACAGGTGTTCGTTTGCTCTCTCCTTTCATTTCCAGCTGCTTATCCAGTCCATCTCATGTTCTGCCTCGCTCCTGCTATCAGCCCACAGGACAGAAAATTCTTTGTTACACACCGGTATACTGGGACTCTCCCCCTTTCTTTCTTTTTATTGTAAAGCTCAGCCAAGCAGATAAAGCAGTGGGCATATTACCCGCAGTATCAGCACCAGAGGAACCGGACTGATTTAGCCGGGAATAATAGTCTCATTAGTTTTTCCTCTAACTAACCTGTGCTTCCTGGTCCCTTTCTCTATCATTGTCTGCATCCGTATACCCACTATGGGCATAGAGATGAACAAAGAAAGCAATTTATAGTTTGTTGTGATGTTTTAGCTCTAACTTTAGACCAAACACAGATAAATGGCTGCATTATATTTGTTGCAAATGGAGATAAAGAGAGTGAGATGCAGACTTGGTCCAGGAGGACAAATTGAAGTGCTTCACTCTGGCTCTAATGTTTGAGGATGACATCAGCTCAGACAATTATCCTTGTTTTTTATGCTGTATAAACTCAGCATGATATTCTTTTCCATTAAAAATATTTTGTTCTTTTCATCATAATCTAACTTGTCTGGATTTGTTCTAAATCTCTGATGATTGGAACTCAAGGTTGCCTAATTTTATTGTCTTTTAAACCTCTTCAACCCAAACAAACCTTGCCATAAAACAAAAAAGTATTTTTTTACACACGACCAATACATCCCAAACACTGACAATAATAGCGTTGATAAGACTACATCAGAAAAGTGTCAGAAAGTAAACTTGAGATTCTAACTGTTCAAAAAAGATGTCAATCGCCTAATTGGCCATACTTTTGCCGGGATATTTTCCCGTTTAACATGAGCACAATGTTATGGAAACGATTTGTAATTACGCACAGCAATGCATTATGCAAAGACAATGAGCTGCACATAGCTCGACTAAGGACACATCCCCACCTTCAACACACTGTGCATGGTGGCAAAAGAGGAGAGAAAGAAAACTAACAAAAATTTAGTAAAAGTGGAAGAATACTGTAGGTCTGGTCATTTTATTAAAATGGAAGCATGACGTGAACATGAAGATATCCTTTAAAACCCTCCATGAAAAGATTTTTTTTTAAATCCATCTCAATTTTACACGAATTTTACATTTTTTTTTTTTATGAATAAATGTTACAATCTAATTAAAAACTCAAGGCTTGTTTTGTTTTTGAGTAATGCTTCATTATTTAATATTATCAAATTTCCCTTCAGGGATAAATAAAGTATACCTATTCAATTGAATTCAATCATTAAATTATATCCAAAAATACCTAGAAACAATTGAAAAATTATTGGATGGTCACCAATAAGGAAAGGGTTGCATAGTGGCGTAGTGGTTCGCATGGTGGCCTCACAGCAACAGTGTCGGGGTTCCTGTCCTGGAGTGGTGGCGAGGATTGAAACACTGGCTTTTACTGTGTGGAGTTTACATGTTCTTCCTATGTATGCATGGGTTTCTCCCCAGCCTCCAAAAACATGCATGTTAGTTGTGTGTGTGGCACTGCAGCGGACTGGCAACCTGTTCGGGGTGTATCCTGTCTCTCGTCTGAAATCAGCCGGGGTTGGTTCAGGCACCCCTTGTGACCGAGTTAGGGACACGCGGTTAAGAAGTTAAAAAAAAAAATAATAATGATAAAAAAGTTTTAAAATGTATTGATCAGTCTGCCAAAAACACAAATAGTACAGATGGTGCCTCATTTTGCCATGGTGACAGAATTCGACTGTCCAAAACCCATTTCATTTTACTGTATTTCTGTTTTGTAGAGGATAATTCAAAGATAAAAAGGTAATGGTCACACACTGTGCTATGCTGACATGTAGAGATTTAGCTTCATCCACAGTACAACTTCTCAAAGAAGTATTAATATGAAAAGTGTTTCTTTTTTTTTTTTTCAGGCGGAAAAAAAAAAAATTCCAATAGACCGTGTGAATGCAGTAATATACTCTTCTAATTTTGGATATGTAATTTTTTAACACAAATCACAAAATGGCCTTATTATCACCTTTAAAAATGTTCTGACACAAAGTCCTGTGTCTCATTTGGTGAAGAATTACAAACACTGAAAATAGTTTGTCTTTGCTTTTTCCTGTCATTTGGGAAAAAACCTCAGCCAAAGCTGTTTCAACCCTTTTATGTAAAATAATAAAAATTTCTGTAATTGTAAAAGCCATACTTGCCGTAGGAATTTAGTTTTGAAAACGGACATGAACTGTGCTTATAGTAAGTGGACTATACTTATACAGCATTTTGCAGTAACCCTGAGCACCCCAAAGTGTTTTGAGTTACCTCAAATCTACCCAGTCGCACACTTGTGTTGTTTTATGTCTAAAAACTGGAGAACTAACCAGATGAATGGTTGTAAACAAAGTAAGAGCATTAAAAATGAACCAACAGTCTTGTAGCAAATTTCCATTTCTGAGAGTTTGATCTACAGTACATAAAGGAAAGGTGATTGGAAATGGGTGAGGCCGGCACCGGTGGGGGTCAAAAGAGTGAATGACAGGGTTTTTGGGATGAGATCAATTGTGAAATCCCTTGAGCATGTCTTTGCAGTCATGCCATGGATATTTTACCATGCTCTTTCCTTTTCATCTTATTTTTGCATCCACCACCTCAAGCATCACAGCTCACCCCATTCCTGACCTACCCCAACTCAAACACAACTCTCCGCTGATTTACTAACATTCATCAAAACTGAACTGCACTTTGGGGATGTTATAGCTCAATAATCGAGTTCTCCAACCTTGCCTCTCTCCGCCAACTCAGGCTGCATTTGGCAGCACTTAAACCCTTTCCATCACTCTGCTTTTAGAGAACTATAAAGGAGGTTACTTGCACTGATTTTCTGTTTATGCAGTTTTTTGGAAGTCGCATGAAGGCCAGGGCTATTTGCTTTTCCATAGAGCTGAATCTCAATCTGTTCCTCTTTTTAATGGACTGATCTTTACTGACAACATCAGAACCATATCAAGGCCAACATCAGAATCACGTAAAGGACCAAAATGGCAAAATAAAAATAGAAGTTTATTCTTTTGTTTACATGAAGCCACACATACAGGTCAGATTGCACACCTCTTATATGGTCAGCTAACCATCTCTATGATAGGAAAAGAAAAATCAGTAAATGTTCATCCTTAGTTTCTTTGGGTAACCATGCCAAGTTTGAAAAGCTGCATATTTAAAAGCGAGAAAATATTTCAAGTTGATCGCACATCACCGGTGCACCGTGTCAGCCAAGACCTGCTGAGGAACTTTGTTTGGATGAATCCACACCTCAATGACTATTTCATGGTTGTAAAAATCATGTGGTGCAAAACCCACATGAAACATAAAATGGAAAAAAATATTTTGCTCAATAAACAAACCAGGGGTTAAGAACTATCCTTCTACTCTCTCCACTAGTGCTCAGGGTCATGCCAGCCTTACCAGCTTTCTGGCATAAGTTTTGATTTGCTATGGGGCTAAAAAATATCACGTTCATATTTTGAGATATGTACAGTAAATTTTTTAAATGTTTGGTTCCTTACAATACTATTTTAATTTCTTATGGTTTGATACTGTATTTCTGCGATGATTTAGGGATGTTTCTACAATGTTTCTCATGACTACTCCTAGCTTACAATTTAATGTTCCCAGAACGTTCTGGGAGGGTTTTTCAGAGGTTAGCAGAATGTTCCTTAAAGGTAATTTGTGGTTCTCTAAAGGTTCAAATTGAAAGTTTTATGACGTTGCAAAACATTATTTTTTGGTTTTCAGAATGTTCCTCTAACCTTAATTTTAACTATACTGTTTGAAATATGGTTCTCTGAACTTTCTGGGAAGGTTAGGTTCTAACATAACCACCAACTAACATTTAGGGAACGTTAGTTTTTGGTTCGGCAAAAAAAAAACCTTTAGAGAACCTCAGGCTAACGTTCCATGGAGGTTTTCTGTTTGCTGTGCTGCACCAGTTGGGCTTTATGTACTGTAGCTCCTGAGCCTGGGCGTTAAGTTTTGACAGCATACTAAAGGCTTTTAAACTCTATCAGTTTGTACATGTCTTTTGTTACATTCAGCAGAGGAAATACACTATTTTGTTGTTTTCATAGCACTTTATCGCATTAATTCCTAAAAGCTATTACTGTTTTTCTGGTCTGGCCTTATCTCCTATCAGAGTGCCTAGAGAAGAAACTCATGGTGTGTCTGTTGACTTCATAGTCTGACAGCTTAACAAAAGAAATGGAAATTCCTTTTTGGTGAAAAAGGCATCTGCATGCTGTCTTGTAATGTGACGGTAGGTGCTCTGTGGGAATTGTAAGTACAGCTCAGGTGATGTTCCTACACTGTGCATGTTGGATTCCTTCTCTGTTGGTTGGATGCCCACTGACAGAAAGGCATCATTTTTATTCCTTCTCGTTGTGTCCCTCAGAGAGGAAGAAGTTACTCTTGCTTTAACTTTAATTCCTATTAAGTATGTCTCCAGTTTCCTCTTCCTTATTCTGCGGCTTTCAGTTTGTTGCTCAAATTCCTACACACATCTCCAGCTGTGACACTAATTCAATTTTTTTTTCCAAGAAAGTAGTCTGATCTCTGTCACTCTGTCTCTCCATGTATCTTCCTCTGTCTCTCCCTTTGAAATCAAACTGATGGTGACAGCAAGGCTCCTCTGATTTCAGTCCAGCAGCCTGGCCTCTACTATCACCAGCTCTTTGGTCAGCTCCAATATCTGTACACACAACAGAACAATAAAGTTAGAGAGTGAGTATTTTCTTTTTGTTGGGAAATAATTCTTGTCGGACAGCACATATAGATAAACATGGTACCTTTTGGTAACTCGGAATTAAGATTCCGTTCCGTTCCGTCATCTTCCGCTTGTTCCGGGGTCGGGTCGCGGGGGCAACAGCCTCAAACGGGTAGCCCAGGCCTCTCTCTCCCCGGCTGCATCCTCCAGCTCACCCGGAAGGATCCCAAGTCGTTCCCTGGCCAACCGGGAGACATAGTCTCTCCAGCGGGTCCGGGGTCTGCCCCTTGGTCTCCTCCCAGTGGGACGTGCCCGAAACACCTCACCTGCGAGGCGCTCGGGGGGCATCCTGACCAGATGCCCGAACTACCCCATCTGGCTCCTCTCGACCTGGAGGAGAAGCGGCTCGACACTGAGCTCCTCCCGGATGGCAGAGCTCCTCACCCGATCTCTGAGTGAGAGCCCAGCCTCCCTGCGGAGGAAGCTCAGTTGGGATGGGAATTAAGATATTTGCAAAAAAGCTCATTAAATCATTTAGTCAGCTTCTGAGGTGCGTGTTTTTGTTTGAATCTGCAAATACAATGTTGAGTGCATCACGTTGAAAAAGCCGTTATATAATCTTTTATATTCTTCTTGGTGCCTTCAATGGTGCTCCCTGTTGGACCAAGTGTGAGTGCGCATTCTGCAAAATATTTCCTGCAAATGTGCCCTTTTGGACAATAAAAGGCGTGGCAAGGAATAACTGGGTATTTGAATACAAACCTTGTCCCAGAAGGCTCGAAAATTGCTCAAACATGAACAAACGAAATAATAATAATAAAAAACACTTTAAGTATGTTTTTGATATATGAATAATCTTCAAACATGGTAGAAATGAATAATGGGAGAATTTTCGACCTTACCCTCATCCCACCCTTTTCAGAACAAGGAACACTGAAAGGACATTTACTTTTTGCAATATTTTTTTTGAAGGTGCTGATATGCGTACCTGTTAGAATGTAAATGATAAATGTAATACACATTTCTACTCAGACCTGGAGAGATGCCTGGAGCCACCAAACAATAGCTTTGGCAACAGGATGTTTTCGTCTTTCTCAACAACAGACTCACCCTTTCCATTGCACCTCAGGTCAAAGTTAGAATTGTGAGTTTTGTACAAAATCAGTAGGCAAACGTATGGATGAGTAGATGAGTTCATATGAATGGGCAAATGCGGAAGTTGGGTGCCTAGATAGATGTATAAAGGGGGTTGGTAGGTGAGTGATTGGTTGGTGGATGAGTAGAGTGATAGGTGGTTGAATGGATAACCCAAAGAAATTAATTAGTGGGTTGATGGATGTTTAGTTTGAATGAGGAATGGTTGATTGGTTGCATAGGCATCATCCAGACAGATCATTTGAACTGCATTCTCATATGTTCACATCACAAATGAATAAATATATTGGGTTTTGTTTCCTTTCGTTAAAAAGGTGGACCAAGGACATTTTCACTTTCTGTCATTTACTATAACAGCAACTACTATGGTTTGCAATAACAATTTATTTCAACAGATATCCATTGAGCCTTTCAAACTCTTAATGGCTAAACTCACCCCAAATGCCACATAAGCTCTTCGGTGTGGTAGAAATGGTTGTCTGCACCTCTGTGGGCTAGATTTTGATAGATAGCCTCCCTTTTGGTCAGTGGTTTTTTGTTCCCAATATAAGACAGGCTAGTGCTTTCCCATCCACACTAATTGTGAAATTGTTCATCGTTTGCCATTCTTGAAATGTGAGAGATCCGAATGAATCTTTAAATATGATTGAAGACAACCTGTGTCTGTGCTGAAGTGACTGGAGTCCATGGAGCATTTCAGCCCACATAGAATAGAAACAGATGTCTTGTTTCTACAGGATGAACAGCTGAAACTGCCCCACTCACAGGCATACTGTATTTGTGCTTAGTGCTCATAATCTGACCTATCTAACACAGCCCAAGTATTTTAGCATGCTTGCTTCAGATATGAGTGGTACATGTAATATCAGGTTAAGGTTTATAACTTAAAGATAAAAATGCCAAGAGATTAATTGTCCTCTCCTTTCATACTGTATTATCTTTAGAGGTTTTCATTTTGTAGGTGCGTTATGTATGTATGTATGTACGTATATGTATGTATAGATATATATTTTTTTTGCATAAAACCAACAAGTTGCAGTGTCGGCGTGGAAAATGGATTCTTGGACTCTTGATGGATGAAACTTCCAATCACATTTAAATACCTCATGGTATAGATTTTATTGGTATTCGATGTGAAATAAAATTCTATTAGTACTTCCTGTATACTTGATGAAGACAAAAGAAAAACCTCAAACCCAAAACATCTAATATTGAATGGATTCTAGACTTTATTATAGAAAAAAAATAGCCCGAGAATAAAAAAGCACTTTCTGTAGGCAGCATTAGACGGCATTAGGCAACATTGGGTATAGATATTTTTAACCACACCTCCAGATAAATAAATGCAATCGACACAAAACACCACATACATCCAAACTGATTTATGACAAATGAATGTTCAGGGTAATTAAGCAATATTATGCCGTTGTGTGATTGAACATGATTTGTTTTGACATCAGAGTTCTTTCAAAGACAAAAACTTTCATCTCACCTTACATTTTTACTAGTCCAGTATGCTGGCAATTAACAGTGATGCACGGAGCTATCTGCTGTAACCGCTGCCAGGAGGAGCACGTTTAACACCATCTGCAGCAGTTAAACGGAAACAATGAAGCTTATGATGATTTGCTGCCAGATGCTTGTTGGTGGAAGTGCTTTTGGAACTAAATAAGCTAAACCTGGAGCAGAAGCCAACGTCGATGTGCTAATTTGCTGAAGTTAAAAACCTACTGAAGTGATGCACAGACATAAAATGCTTTCCACTCTGTGACATGCATCAATAATTTAGGTAATCAGAGGGTCTGTATGAGCCTGACTAAATGCCACCATGATGAACACATCTGGGCAGCCATTCTTCTTAGTAAACAAAATCAAGAAAAAAAAAAAATTCTACCACTAATATGATACACATTGAAAATGTAAATAAAGATACATTAATGCTCTTGGAAGGACTTCACTTCTACGTTACATAATTAATAATAAAAAACAAACAGATAAATAATTGGATGGATAGATACTGTAGGTAGGTTGAATTATTATTTTGCTGTATATTTTCTGCTATTTTTTAACCTCTCAACACACTAGTAGTTCAAATAACAATATTTTTCTACCATCTTTGTGCAAAATAAGTGCCAAACTAAATATTTGTGGGTGAAAGATTGATGTCTCTTTCAAATACAAGAAGTCATCTTTGAATGAGTGTGGCCATCTATTCATGGCCGTGTCTGGGTTTTTCATCAGAGCAGGCGGAGTCCATGGACATTGTCTGCATGCTCTTTCCCTCCAGCTACAAAAAGCTGTTTCCCGTGAAGACAATCGATGCTACACTGGGAGAAAAATCCAGTGAACGATACCCAAATACTCCCATTAGCGCCTGGCTGTTACAGGAATTTTTATTCATGGAAATGAACCCAAATCAGATCTAATCAATTTTCTGTGCCTGCTCACATAAGCATGACTAATCTCTGTTCCTACTTTCCTTCTCTTTTTTCTTTCACTTCTTTCCATTTCACATTAAACCAAAGAGATGAAGGAACTAACCCACTATGTATTAAAGAAAATCAGTTTTAGAGGAAGCCAGCAATATCTGGTTCCCTCACATATTCTTTTCATTTTCTTCAGTTTCCAACCAAAAAATCCTATTGATTACATTATAGAATTACTCATGTATGAACAATTCTAATTTCCACTAACATTTTTACCGTCACAAATCAAGTTTTTACCACAAAAGTAGCAGTGAAGGAGAACAGCATTTTTTATCAAAGAAAATGAGCTTCTTCATCTGAAATTAAACAAAATCTGCTGAATAGAAGAAAGAAGATGTAATCATCTTCCCAAAGGAGAAAAGGTCAGGATAAGTCAAGACCAACCAAAACCAAATCATACAAACAGAATTCAACTGATGCTCAGCAAATTTTCTGATTAGAAAAACCTTGACTCTTACAAACTCAAACAAATTTTAATTTCAACAATTAGTCACTTACCGATGTTTGGGAATGTAGTCGCTGCCTCACAGGGAAGCATGTAAACCATAAAAA
This sequence comes from Neostethus bicornis, assembly GCA_902685375.1. Taxonomy (NCBI): domain Eukaryota; kingdom Metazoa; phylum Chordata; class Actinopteri; order Atheriniformes; family Phallostethidae; genus Neostethus; species Neostethus bicornis. The sequence goes on along the minus strand of CACRXE010000076.1, from coordinate 1,207,293 downwards.
CATCCAAGGGGTATGTCAGAACCAAGCTTACTAACATCAAGATTTTCTTACAGTCCATGTTCTCAATGTAATTGCAGACATCATCGCTCAGTAGAACAGGGTTGGCAGCTATCCACCCTACGAAAGAACTGTTTAGGTCAGTTTCTTTGACCATGGGAATCTGTCTGTCTCATTTATTGCTACACAATCCCACATGTCTTCCAAGTGTCTACATGGACCACAAAGTCCTTCAAGTCTCATTTTTCAACAAATTTTCTAACTCCCTACAATGATCAACCAGTCTTCTAACTGAACCAAACAAAGCTCACTATGAACACTGCTATAAAGTTGTACTGAGTCCAATAAGTCCTAATTCACTAGAGTCCAACAAGACTTTAAATTAGCGACAGTTTCCACAGAATTTACATCGGTAACCTCTCGCTGAAGGTTAAACAAGTTCTCCCACTCACAAGAGCACTAACAAGTTGTCTAACTTGAGACAGAATACTAACAAGTTCTCAAACTCACTGCAAAGTACCAACATATTACCCAATGCAATTAGAAAAAGAGGTACAAAACATTATATTTGACATCCAGCTCAGACAGCAAATCACTACAACTACAGAAATAAAGGCAAAAAGGCAGAAACTACTAAGTTTTAAAAATGTTTAGTAGATAAAGAAATTCAACTGAAAATAAAATACATTGCAAACTGATGTATCCACACAAAGTGTAATTAAGAATCAAAATTGCATTGTATTTTCTGTCCAATACAATGCAGAGGTCTCCTCGAACCGAGGAGACCTCCCTGCTTCATCATACCCACTCCATCAAGATGAAATCCATCTACTAATCCCCATTCTGGGCACCGCCGGGCTGAGGAGTCCCCCCTGTTTCCATCAGGATGAAGAACATCTATTGACTTCTATAGATATTTAGCTGTTGAGTAGAATAAGCTAATATTTGAACAATAGTCTCAGACGCATTGGATGCTCATCCCAGCGGAAGGGATCTCTCTTTCGTGAGAATCCCCACAAGGTTTCTCATTTCTTCCCCACTACTGGTATTTTTCTGATTTTTTCCTCACTGTGACGGAGAGTCTTAGGGCAGGAATGTGCTAACATTGTCTAACTTGCATTTGTTAGTTAGTTTTCTTGTTGCGTATTTGTGTTTTACATTCCTCTTTTTTCTTGTTTTTCTTCTTTCTGAATCTGCAATGTGAAGCCCATTGAGACACAAATTCTGTGATTATGGGCTATACAAATAAAATTGAATTGAATCTAATACATTTTTGTCAAATACTTTACTGGCCCACAGTTAGTTTATCATTACATTTAGTTGTTTTTTTTTTTTTTCAAGCCTTATCTGTGATTATGTAGAGAATTTATGGATCATAAGAACAAGTATAAATACACTGCTCTTGGACAACTCAAATTAATTGAATTTGATAAATATATTTGTTGGAACATAAAATGAATATCTTGTTTGTGTATGCTTCAGAAAGTTTAGAAATGGTTTGATCTAAGTTGACCAATGTTTCAAAGTCCATTCCTCTTGAAGGTACAGAATCAGTAGTTTATAAAGAACCTCACAAAAAATATTCCAACACAAATAAAGAACAAATACATACTCAGATATTCCAGCAATGAACAATTTATCACTAAGAAGATTGCTTAAAAAAAGAATTGATCCACCAAATGATATATTTCCTCCCACTTTTGTGCCCTGGTAGTTTAGCTTCATTTCATATTATAGGTATCTAAAAAAGTTAGAATATACAACATCTTTTACCCAGTGTGCACCTACTCAGAATCATGCCTGATGTGCACCTCCATAAGCAAAGCTACCTCACATCATTATATTGTCTTTTTAATGGTACATAAATGATACTGCTGTGGCCAAAGTCGAGTACAGACCAGGAAGATAAAGACACACACGGTTGCCTCTGATTCTGACCATTACAGTTCTTGCCAATTTAAATGAAATAAAGCCCATAATGTTTATTGCTACATGAACACAACAGACTCCTCTAATAAACTGATACAAGGTGGGTGGAAATACCCTGGGAGCAAAACACAGTAAAAGGAATTAAACCTGAAAAAAATCTACAAAGCAAAGATAAATCTGATTTTCTTCTGCGGAAATTTATTTTTGTGGTCCATGATAAAAAACAATTAAAATTGAATTAAAAAAGTTAAATATTGATGCAACAGAAATAAGAAGAAATAAAAAGTTTGACCAGACAGCATAATCAAGGATCCGTTTCCATGTGGTGGAATCCTACGCGTACACACACACTCATAACTTTAGCAACAAAAGCAAAGACACACACACAGTTCTGTGTTTGGGTGGATTAACGATGCCAACCAATGCAACAGCTGAGCATGAATACAGAAAATTGTTTAAACATTTTGTCATCAAACTCAGGTAACATGGTGGAGAACAAAGTGTAAAGGAAGAGCAGAGTTTGAAAGTTTATGAAAACGGCCAACAAATTCTATCAACCTCAAGACTGAACCCCATGAATTCTGCTAGATTCGTTTTACTTCCTATTTCGTGAAGGACATTTTAACCTTTTAGATGAACTGTCAAAGTTTAAACACTTTTAACCTTACCTAGAAGGGTGAAGTCCAAGCACATTTTGTGCTTGAATATTAATTTGTTTTTCTTCATTATCAAGTTAGGTTGACACACCTTCAACACTTTGGACATCAGTGTCTCAGTGCAGACATAGATCTGGGTTTGATAATCCATCGGATGGTCAACAGTTGTTTTTCTTACCGTTTCATGTGCCATTTCTAGACTTTTGCAAGTCTTGAAACATTCATTGGAAATTGTTGAACTGCCACACATGTGTTTTGTAACCTTTGAAAAGGTGATCGGACATGTCACCCTATGAGACCTGTGAGAATAGAGGACCAGAGTACCTACCTTTTGAGTGGATGTCAAACTGGTTTCGTAACTTATGCTCGATTGGTGGCTGTCAGTCAGATACATTGTGGGTTTGAGTTGGAGTCCAGTAAGAATGTCAATCATCTGATTCTGTGACATTTTGGGTAAAAAAGGAGAAAAATGTTCTTTAGAACAATGACTGAACATAATCACTTTACAGACATATTCATTAAAAAGAACTCAACAAAATAAAATGGTATGAAATTTTACAACCTGTAAATGGGCTACATTGAAGCAATTCACACCACTTATGGGCTCTTTTTTTTTTTCTTTTGTCATTGAAGTAAAACTTTGGATCTTAAACTTGTCATGTTGATTGCAGCAGAAAAGTGTTAAGTGTACTGCAGCGCTAAGTGGTTGGTCACACACAAGGCAGAAAACTGGACAGGTTTATCTTGTTGTTGCAGAAAAATGTACTTTTTTGGTCTACTTCAATGAGACAAATGTAGTATAGAGATCATTTTGCATACTTTTACAAAAAAAGGTTACCTATTGTCACTATTTGTTTTCCATTTTTGCATTTGTCCACAACCCAGAAAAAAGAAAGTAAAAGGAAGTAATTAGAAAAGTTTCAAAGTAAGAAACTGCCTCATTGTGATGGAAAGGAAAAAAAGTTATCTCAAATTAACATTATCATGAGTGTGGAAAAGAGGTGAAGAAGCGTGTGCAGGCAGGCTGGAACAGGTGGAGAAAAGTATCAGGTGTAATGTGTGACAGGAGAGTTTCAGCTAAAATGAAAGGGAAAGTGTACAAAACCATGGTGAGACCGGCCATGCTGTTTAGTCTAGAGACAGTAGCACTGGGAAAAAGACAGAAAACAGAGATGGAGGTAGCAGAGATGAAGATGTTGAGGATCTCTCTGGGAGTGACCAGCATGGATAGGATTAGAAATTAATGTATCAGAGGAACCACCAGGAAAAGGGCCTATAGGAAGACCAAAAAGGAGGTTCATGGATACATTGAAGCAGGACATGAAGATAGTTGGCGTGACCGAAGAAGATGCAGCAGTGAGAGTTAGATGGAAGAAACTGACTTGCTGTGGCGACCCCTGAAAGGAAATGCTGAAAGAAGAAGAAGAAGATACTATTCTTATTAATATCTAATAGTTTGATCCCTTACTTGCAACAACATCTTTAACAACTAGGAAGGTTTTGATCCCGGAGGTGATGAGTACCTGATTTTAAATGCTGCTGTGAGCGAATTTACTAACCATAAAATGCCAGTTCGTTCATTCATTTTTTTTTCTTGTTATCCTCCATCTAATTTAGAAATAAATACTCCAGCAGAAGGTTTTGTGGTAAATTTACTGTCAATAAATATTAGATTTACATTTAAGCTCAGACCCTTCAAATGGAGCATCAAAAAGAGTTCTCTTGCTCCGCTCCTCCACTGTACATAGTGGTTTATTATGATCTCTGTGTGGGAGATCATCTGAGCCATCCACAGAGACACCAAACTTTCTGCAGGTCATGAAATGTCTGCTGAAGAAGATTGATGGAGGTTTAATAATCAGTCCCCCCCTTCTGATGTGTTTGAGCTTATTTCCCTTGTTATTAAGTTTTATTACATTAAACACATGGGTAGGTATGAAGAGTTCAGATGCGGACAAATAGTTTTCGGTCTCCACTTTAGAAGCTTCAGCGATCAATATCAGTAATGAGGCGAATCAATGAAAGAAGGTTAGAACCGTTTTTCCAAACAGAAAAATAAAGAAGAAATATGACCGCTTGTTTGAGCATAAAGAATTTGTGCTGCTCAAAGTTATTACAAATTTCTTGTGGTTTTGCTTAGAAAAAAAATTCTTATTTCTTTGCTTGAAAAAAAGCAAAGAAAAGTCCAAAAGAAAGAAAAAAAAGAAAGGTTAAAATGTTGCAGCTCACTGAAAGCCAAAAAGAACGAAAAGTGTGAGGGGGATAAAAATAAAGGGCAAGATTTTTTATTCAAAAATGAAAGTGATGAAGAAAATTGAGAGAAAAACAAATTGAATGTTGCTTCATTCCAGCTGGATTGCTTGGTGCTTTTTATTCCATATGTTTCTGTGTGAATAATTGAGTTCAGCTCTTAAATAGTTTGGATTTTCTTTTACGTAGGTTAAAAATGCCAAACGGATGAAGAGTCTTATATAAACAAAGACAAAAAGCATAGAAATAAAAAAAAATTGAGAGAACTAAAATACAGACAAAACCCATATTCAATCATATAAATGAAAAGGTAGAAGTCAAGAGTCATTACACAAATGAGTTTTATTTTTAGTTCTAAGAAAAACTTCTCTATGTCTCATCAGCTCATTTGTGTGACATTTTTTTTAAAGAAAGGCAATTAATTCATTTTATTTAATCAGTGATCATAACCCTGATTGTATTCAGAGAAACTCTGAATCCGTTTCGGATAGATTTTGAAGCAAACCGCTTCATTTAAATGTCGAGCCAGCCATTTGGTCATTCGTGCATCAGTCCATCTATTTATGCATTCATCTAAATCCAGAGCTTCTCTCTTTGGCTTGAATCTGTCTTCTTAAGGACTGAATGATGCAGCTTCTCTGGATTTCATTTTCTACATGAGGAACATTATGACGCGAAGCTCTGAGCATGTCTAATCCTTTCCTGACTGGGCTATTTTTCTCCATTTTAAAATTTTCCATTCTTTTTATTTGGAATTTTTGGACCAAACATCTTCTATGATGTGAAGTTGTTTGGAACTCAGATGCACAAACTTGGGTTTTGATATTTAACAGTTCCTCCTGATGTTGTGGTGCTATCAGGGTGGGGATTTGCTTTTATAATAATTTTGTCTTCTGAACTACTTATCCCTGACGGAGTAGCGGGGGGTGCCGGAGCCTATTCCGGCTGGTTGAAGGTGCGAAGCAGGGTACACCCCGAATAAGTTGCCATTCTGTCAGTCAGCCATACACACACAACCATCCACATACACACACATTCCTAGGGACAATTTCAAAGTGACCAATCAACTTAACATGCAAGTTTTTGGAGGGTGGTAGGAAACCAGAGTACCTGGAGAAAACTCCACATGGAAAGACCAGTATTCCAAGCTTCGTCCCACCCAGGACTCGAACCCTGACCTTCTTGCTGTGAGACCACTGGGCTAACCACTGCGCCACCATGCGGCCCGTCACTTTCATTATGACAGCTGTAAAAATATGTTTTACTATCAATTCCTAAAGGGATTATATAATGTTTATGGTTTGACTATGAAGGAACTAGCTCTGCGTTGGCAAGACATTATGTGCTTCTATTAATGGAATTTTTTCTGTTTAAAAAAAATGTATCCCCCCCAAAAAACCCTTCACAACCTGATATCTTAGCACTCTTCTGTAATGGTAACCATCAGAAGGTGAACCTGTGAAGACTTTAGATGGAGCCTTAGAGGGGAGTGGTGAGGAATCAAACAGACCAGATTTCTTTTCTCACCAGAAATCTGCAGGGATTTTCAGCAGGGTCAAAGCCAGGCCTTCACAGAAGTGAGATGTCAGTTGAGAGTCATCCTGGGACGTCTCTCGTCCTCTAAACAGCATCTAGTATGTATGCAAGAGATGCTTGAACACATACGCAGCAACTTTACATTTAGTTACTTCTTCACATGCAGATTTTTTGCTAGTAAAAAAACCAAAACAATCAGGAATAAACTACAGAAGAAAGAAGTAGAAGCTAAGCATACTTCATTTCAATTTTCAACCACTAATTAAATTAAATCAATTCTAAATTATGTACCAAAGCCTCCAATATCCACGAGCTTCAGATGAAACACCTGCGAGTGTTAGCTTAAAAAAGCAAAAGTTTTAAAGCGGATAGTAAATCTAGTCTGGAAGTTTTAATCTTGAACACTTGCAGTAGAGTTTTGGAATAATTGTCATCGACTGAAACCCCCGAAGAGATATTGGATTGTCTACAGGCTGCACTCAATTAAAAGATATATATTTAATTAGAAGCTTGTCATGCCGTAGAGAAAAAGTGAGAAGCTCAGAGGAGTTCAGTAGGAAGCCATTGCTCTTTCACATTCAAAGGAGGAGGGCAAGGTGCTTCAAACAAAGTTATGTTCCGGATGCTTCCCTGGTGAGGCGTTCAAGACATGTCCCACTTGATACAGACCCCTATAGATTGTCCGGGTGTTTCCTTTCTGGCCTACAAACACCGTAGAGCTCCTTGTTGATGTTTGACAAGAAGAGAACAATTAATGAATGGATAGAAGTTTTATCACTAAAATATAGATTGTTCAATCTGAGACATGTGAATAAAGAAGCTTTCAAAAAGTGATATGACTTTTATTTGAAGTCATTCAGTAGATTTCAAATATTTTTATCGGATATCTGCATTAAATAGTCATTGTTGAATTCACTCACAATCTTTTAAACATAAGCTCTTTGAATGTCATAAAACTATCTGGTTAGAGCAAAAGTTTCATTGCATTTCACTTAATGTCAGAGAGATCCAATTGAATAGATTATGGAAGCTTCACTGGTTTTAGACTACCTGCCTGCAGAGGCTGACTGAAATGGGATCAGTCACGTTCATAACTGCACAAAACATGCGTTTGGAAACATTGCGGCACATGAGAGACACGGACATAGTATTTGGAAATGTTTAGTTTATATTCATAATAAAATATAATTACAAGCAGTTTGTTTTTCAGATACATAACATTTTAGGCCTGCAGACAGGGTTTTAATGGTCTGCTATTAATTTGATGTCAATGCAATTTTATTATTTCTTTCATTGTGAGGTTACATGTAACTTTGTTACATGGAATGATGCTCTGCTGAAGGTTTGATGATGGAACAATGGTACAAGTAGATGCTGAGAAACAAGCGACTGTGAACAGGGAAGACATGGTCCCTACTCCTGTCTAGTAAGGTGGAAAAAGTGTGAGAGCCACGTATGCTCCCACATATCAGGACGCTGAGGAATGGTCTCGCACACATAAAGCAACCCTGAGTCAGACAGTTTCTGCTGCCTGTAACAATGATGGATGCGAAAGGAGAAGCTCCAGATTGCTTAGCCAGACAATGAAGGTAGAACAGCTGAATAAAAACATAGATTTTTCATCTTCCTCCTTTTTTGACCCTTTTTTTCTGTTTCCTCTCATGGCCAGCCTCGCCTCATCCACCAAACACCAGTCGGACACATATCTTCTTTTACTGCTCACTGGCCCTTACACTGTTTTTCTCACTTTTCCCAGTCACTCAAACAATAACCTCTGAATTAAGGCCAAGCAACAGAGGTTTATATGTAATTTCACCAGATCGATTCTCACTGTACTCTAAGAGGCCTCCAGGGTTTCTTATCACCATGGAAACTTGGAAGTCGGAGTGGCTTTGAACGCATGCACTAAGGTGTCTAAATACATCAACTTGTGGCTGTTTTTTTAATATATATATAAACACAGTAGCAAAAACAAGACAGTTAATTGATTTTAGCTTAACATGTGTTTAAAAATGTGTTGAATTCCATAGAGGTGTGAGGAAGTTTAGTTGGTTGTAAATAGGTCCAAAGATACATTCAATAAATTAAAAGTGTTTCCTTTTATTCCAAAAGTAAAATCTGAGTGATAGGAGCATAAAAAAAAACTTTCAGAAGAAACTTTGCTTTCCTTCACAAACCACTGATTCAACCTCAATATCTATTTAGGACCTTGACCATTTCATGGAAGTTGAACCTCAGTTTATGTATATTCTGTGCCTTGTATAAAAAGCCGTTGCCTTGTAACATCATCATGCATCTGGTGAATTTATCAATTTTCTTTGGAAAAGAAAAAGACATAGAAAGACTAAAGTTTGCAACTAAATTAAGATCTGTTGAGTGAAAGTCTCAACTCTGATTAAAGGCTAAAAAAGCAAATTCGTGGCAAGAAATATTAAAAACTGAACAACCAAAAGCCATATTTTAAAACATTCCAAAAGGTAAAAAATGATATTTTCAGGAGTTCCTGACTAAGTCTTTAATTTGAAAAGTGAGTGACCCTTGACTTAAAGCCCGACTACATTCTTTTTCATATCTTTTCGAAGCTTCCCTTCAGGGTCATCACAGCAAGTTTGTTTCTTCTATCTAGCCATATCTCCTGCATCCTCTTTGGTCACACCAGTTATTTTCATGTCCTCTTTCGGTGCTTTTTGATACTTCCAATTTGATCTTCCTCTAGGTCTCTTGTTTCATCCATCTGCTCAACCCCCGTCCAGGGCATCGCTGGGCTGAGGAGTCCCCCGTGTTACCATCAGTATGAAGAACATCTACTCGTACTGGACATCTTTGGGCTGAGGAGTCCCCCAGTGTTTCCATCAGGATGAAGAACCTCTACTCATCCCCGTACTGGACAACACCGGGCTGAGGAGCCCCCCGTGTTTCCATCAGGATGAAGAACATCTACTGACTTCTTTAGATATTTAGCTGTAGAGTAAAATAAGCTAATATTTAAACAATAATCTTTGACACATTGGTTGCTCGTCCCGGGGGAGGGATCTCTCTTTTATGTGGATCCCCATGAGGTTTTTTATTTTTTCCCCACTGATGGGTTTTTTAGGAGTTTTTCCTCACCGAGAAGGAGAGTCTTAGGGCATAAATGTGCTAGTCTTGTTTAGTTAGCATTTGTTAGTTATTTTTCTTGCTGTGTAATTGTGTTAACACATTCCTCTTTTTCTTGTGAAGCCCATTGAGATGGAAATTCTGTGATTTTGGGCTATACAAATAAAATTGAATTGAATTGAATTGTTTGGTGGTTCCAAACCCAGCATCGTTCTGCTGATGTACTCTCTCTCTCGCTCCTCTGCACATGTTCAAACCATCTCAGTCTGGCCTCTCTGACTTTATCTCCAAAACCTCTAAAATGTGCTGTTCTTCTGATCCTGTCCATCCTGGTCACTCCCAGAGAGATCCTCAGTAACTTCACCGCTGCTACCTCCATCTCTGCTTCCTGGCTTTTCTTCAGTGCCACTGTCTCTAGACCAAACAGCATGTCCAGTCTCACCACAGGACCATGAATTAAACACACACAAAAAAGAAAAACTTCTGTCTGGAAGTGTTACTTTTCAGAAAAAATATCCCGTCTTATTCAATAAGTTTAACAAACTATACAGGTAATGGGATTATTTGCACAAGGTTGGAAAAAGGGTAACTGTTAGAGCAACCACAAATGATGGTCATCAAATTCCTCAATTAGTAACTAAATCTACTTCATCTGTTGACAGAAAGTCTTATTTGTCAATTGCTTCTCATCAAACCAGCATATGAGATGATTTAGCATAGTAACATTTACACATGGCGGTTGTAGTCCTCATAGGTTGGAACTCCACAAAAAATGATAGCTCAACCGTGTTTTTTAAATATGTTACTGGAAATCAGTTTAGATCAAATTTGATTTCATCAGTGAATTTAAAGCTGAAATGAAAACTCGTCAAACCAGCAAAGTTTTAACAAATCAAACAAAAGATCCTTCAAATGTAAAAAAAAAAACTATTTTACAAGTTTTGGATCCTATTCATATCCAGACTGCGCCTGTGTGTTCAGGACTTTCTGTGCTGCTTCTTTACGAGCGCATCGCTTTCTACCAGAATATAACAGCTCCTGACTCAGCAGTACCTGATGCATGAGTTATCACTGATGGATTTTCTTTGAGACATCGTACAGTTTAATTAAATCATAAAAAAATGACAGAAGAGCGGATTAAACCAATACAAGGCAAAGGCGTAACACCATATATTTATACACACATACACATTTATAAATTGAAAGATAGATATACTGTATATATCTGTATAAGTATGTATTCTTTTAGAAAATACGTAACCTTAAACCTCTCTGAATATGAACAAGTTGTTCAACGTTATGTTAATCAGACAGCCCAGCTGTCGTTTAAAATGTTTTGGATGCTCCTCTAATTATCCCTTTAAGTAGAAGGTAGTGTAAAAGACAAAGCTATAAAGGGGGATTATGTAGCAGTTGAGTAACAGAGCAGTAAATCCCGCTGTCTGTGGCTACTGCAATCTGACTTTACAAGCCAAGTCCTTACTGTGTGTAACAACCATTCCCTGCCAGTCGGTGAATAAGCCAATGGCTTAATCTTTATCCTGAACTCTGAGAGATAGCTTTACAAAGAACAACAGTGTCCCCTGAGTTTCCATGAATTCTCAAGGTTGGCCGTGCTCCTTCCTTTAACATTGACACTTGCTAAGCGTAATCCCAATGAGGACAGACTTTTCTGTTAGCACAGAAAGAAGAACTAAGATTAAAATAACCAAAGACTATTTTATATCTGAACATGTTCTACAAACAAATAAATCTGGTCACAAAGTCAGAGTGGGAAAGTAACTTTCTTAATCTTTACTTGCTGACATTATTCCAAAGCAGGTGATTAATTTTTAAAAGTTCAAGCTGTTCTGCTGTTTTTTTTGTTCTGCTTGTTTTATTCATTTTTCCCATCCAGTCACGGAATTCCAGCCTCATCTGTCAGATTTTGAAGCTGAAACAATATTTGATTATTGAATGAACAGGTAACATAAAGATTAACATTATGTTAGAGAGACACTTGTACTATAATCCCCGTAGACTAACATAAAGAACAATGGAAATCAATCAGAATCAGAATGCTTTTATTGCCATGTCAATGAAGAATGTCAGAGACAAGGAACTTGTTATGGTACAGGTGTGCAAAAAAATAAAAACAATAAAAAATAAAATAAAAATGATTTTAACAAAACTAAGAGTGCTCAGAAAAAAAAAAAGTAGTGCAATGTCATAGAAAATAATAAAGATAGTAAAGTGACAAGAGGGAAGTGACTAAGCGATGTGGGGATCCAGGTTGTAAAGTGTTCATAAGTCCAACGGCAGAAGGGAAGAAGCTGTTTTTGTGGCGGGACGTTCTGGTCCGAATGGACCGGAGTCTCCTGCCCTAGGGGAGTTGCTCAAAAAGTCCATGTCCAGGGTGGGAAAGGTCAGCTGCTATCCGACCTGCATGCCCTCGAGTCCTGGAGACGTACAGGTCTTCGAGAGATGGAAGGCTGCAGTCGATCACCTTCTCTGCGGAGCGCACAATGCGCTGCAGTCTATGTTTGTCCCTGGCTGTGGCTCAACCAGCATGTCCTCATCTGAGTGTCAGTTGCTCACGTCTTGGCTCTCTGGTAAAAACATTGGAATAGAAATGTTCCATTTATTTTATAAATGGTTTTGTCAAGGTCTCAGTAATTTATTTTATTTTTTGAAATTTCCCAAACTCATACCATTGTCATTTGAGAAAAACGTTTTTCAACTCAACAAACACAGCTTTGCTTTTTTGTTTGCCTAGTTTCTTCTGATACTCTCTGAGATGTTTCTACAGCCTGAATAAAGTCTGTTGGTGGTCAAGCCCAAACTGGGCAAACTTTAGAAAGACATGGCTTTCTGCATAAAATCTCACGTGTATCCTTCCACATCAGAGCATAAACAAAACTACCAAATAAATGTTTCATATGAGGTTAAATAAATAACTACATAATTACTTGGATCATTGTCCCGGGAAGTGACTTTATGTTCAACTGCATGTTAAAATAGATGCACCTCAGCATCATAGCTGTAATCTTTTTAGCGTTTCTGAATAATTGTTTGAATCCATCTGTCTCTAGAGCTAGGACATACCCTTGTTTCACATCACTCTTGATTTGGAAAGAGTACGATGATGATCCATTGTACTGAACTGGTCCAGACCTACCAGTTCAGTGCAAAAACTTTTTCCACGACGCTGAGGAGAGAGATCTCACGATAGTTGTTGCAGTATCTTTGGTCGCTCTTGTTCTTGTAGCGCGTAACCATTTTTGCATCCCCCATGTCTTGGAGTACTGATCCCTCTTCCAAGCACTGCAGTAAAAGCTCATGGAGGTAGCTGAAGAGGGAGCTCTCTTTTGCAATCCTTACCTCTGGAGGAATTCTGTCGCTACCTGGTGCTTTCCGGCGTGACAGCGAGTCCTGAATAAACGTGAAGGGACTGGATTGAAAATGTATTTGAAGTTACATTTTAACAGAATGTAACTGGGAGACGAACCAAAAATACAGAGTATTGGTCCTAAAAAGAGGTGGAGATAGGGTAAGGGGTCACTGGTGATTTAGCAGGGTTTAGATTCCCATTCAGCTCACGACAAAACACTGAAACTGTCAGCAGAGTGAATTGAATATTATTAGCCAGGCTCTGGTTGAAAAGCCTGAGATTATTGAACAGCATTAATAACAAGGAAATAAATCTTTCCAATTTGAAAATGTCTCAATATAATCAGTGTTTGCTGATTAAACACGCAAAGCAACATTGACAAAGCTTCAATGTTCAAACAAGCTGTAAGTCATAACTTTAGAAAGGCCTGGACGAGCCATCAATAAGTAATTCTGAACACATTTAAATTGCGCAATGGCATCGTGAGGGCTTCAATGCTGCACACTCTAAGTCAAAATGTAGAAGAGTAATTAAAGTGAGGAGAGAGGAGGAGAGAAAGTGATTTTGAAGGCTGCAGTGGTCTGTGAAGTACAAACGTACCACAGAGACCTCCAGCCAGACTCATCAATGCCAGGAATGCACTGTTTGGTGCTCATGAAGGTCAGAACTGCAGCTGGATCAGGACCGATCTTTTGCAGGTCAGAAACCAACACCTCTGAGCAACACTTTGATATTAGGCAAATAGGAAGGTGGAGAATGTTTTAAAGAGGTAAGGACCAGGTTTGAGAGGAAGCTTTGTCTTTAGGCTGGATGAACTGATAAATAAGTAGCTATCAGAAGTTCTCTCCTTTTGACCCTTTGATGTTTTTATGGATGCTAAAAGTGTTTCTGGAATTGCAATTCATGATGTTGCTGTCAGAGGGCGTCATATTTGTTCCTTTGAAATGTACAGATTATCAGGTGTACAGTTTGGAATAGCCAAGATTTTTTTTCTGACCCTGAATGAGCTCAGTTTCATTCTGAACACCAGGGGTACTTCAACACAGTTAATGCAACTTTATATTATTTTGCTGCCAGACTTTAATGACCTTCATTTCCTTTGCATGAAAATTCGGTTGTGTCCACAAATGAGCTATGTGCAGCTATTTGTGTCCCAAAGTGGTGAAAAAAAAAAGGTGACCACAAGTCAGAAATGTGTTTACTTTTCCTTCAAGCATCTCATCTGTTGAAAAAAGAATATTTCACTTTTAACACAAACTTCTTTAGACACAACTAATGGAGAAAATGTTTTCTGATTCTATGAAGAAGAGCACATTCATAACCTCTGCATTTAGACTGTAGTTTTTACGAAAAGCTTTCAGCCTATAAATCATCTTACTTTAGCTTTTCAGGAAACTAGATTTATTTTTAATCACAATATGTCCAGTATGAGTAGGGGGTGATTAGACCAACCATTTAGCAAGCTATTTCTGCATCACTTCTTTTCCGTGGGCTTTCAGATTGTCCAGTTACTTTGACGTCAATGAACTGAAGCAATGAACCATTGTTAAAACTACTTTTGGTATATTTGTGTACATTTTTGGTTTAAGTTAAGTCTATTATATGTGAAATTAGGCAATACAAATATGTGTATACACAAATATACACAACAGTTCACAATGGTTACTAGAGTTAAAACAAGACCAAAAAGTTTGAATCAGTCTTTTTACATGGGAGGAGCAGAATTTTGAATTCTAATTTTCTGTCGCTGAACAAATTTTTTAAAAAAGCAATGATGTCCTTTGTTCAGAAGAACTTAAAGGATCTTTCCCATGTGAAAACATTTCTGACTGGATCTCCTCTTAGTTTTACATTAGTGCTTTGACAGGAGGTCAGGCAAATTCAAAGATGGAAAAGAATTGATGGCACGTGTTTCTTCATTTTTTTAGTGAAACAAAAATCAAACAGTAATATTTTACTAATTATTCTAGTATTTGATTGTCATTCATTTGGTCATCCATCCATTCATTCTACTATCTATTGATCTATATTTTCCATCATGTTTCTGAAACTATATCAGACTTCAGCTCAAAGTAAAACAGCAGTGAGTTACATTTAACTGGGTCTTATAGCAAATCTCAAATGATTGATGGAGTAATTATAAAATAGGTCATAATCTTCGGAGTCGGGCATTCAATACTTCTGCAGTCTGGATGGAAAATTTATTTTCGAATCGTGTCATTTGCTTAATTTATTTTTCTACTTTTTGATAATTTGAAAAACAAACGATGGAAAAAAAGCCAAAATAATTGTCCTCATCCATCTTGTTTGTGCCGGGTCTTTTCCCTGATGTTCATGCCAAAGCTGCTGTTTTCTGTCTTCCGTCTCCTTTCTCTTGGGGAAAGATGAAAACAGGACACAAAGTTGTTCCTCCAGGGATTCAGCCCCCTCACACACTGCAGGCTGTCATACGTTTCCAGCTCAGGTGAATGAGGAGAACATCCATTTTTAATGGAGTCTGCCAGAGAAAAGTAGTTAGTTTGTTGGGGTAGATGCAATCATTATGGATGGCCTGGATCAGACCAAAACCAGAACCGCTCGTTCCTTTCCGTCGTCTTTCGCTTATGCAGGCGGGGTCGTTGGGGCAACAGCCACAGACGAGAAGGCCCGGAAGGATCCCGAGTCGTTCCCCAGCGAGCTGTGAGACATAGTCTCTCCAGCGGGTCCAAGGTCTGCCTCTTGGTCTCCTCCCGGTAGGACTTTCCCGAAACACCTCACCAGCGAGGCATTCAGGAGGAATCCAGAGCGTCCATGACCAGAGCCACGATAATGAAAAAAACATTAGGATCACTCAAGAAGCAGGACCAGTTCAATACTGGAGTGGACAACAACTTTGCAAAACCAGGACAGAAAAAACTCAACTCAACAGAAAACTCAATCTTTTACTAAATCTACATTTTTTAAAAGTGTTTAAGGATTTATGTTGCATTTCAAAAAATCAACTTTTTTACATGATCAAATTTAATTCTGATAGATCGGGTTTCTCAACCAAATGTGCGGGTCATTTTTTTATGGTCACTGTGCATCATTCCAGCCTGTTAAACAATAATAAAACCATATGTGGGAATCAATAGAGAGGAAAGAAATGAAAGAGTGGAAGAATAATCTATAGACGTGGCGATGAAAGCCTGTGTGGGCCATGTTAATGACAGGACATTTATCAAGATTAAAACAGTGATGAATGCTGGCAAAACCATCCCTCCCCATGGATGAACTCTCCCACTGAAGGTTTTTAGATTGAATGAGAGAAGGACGAAGAATGAATTCTACATCCACTCTTATCAGGAATCCTTAAATTTGACCTCCACAGAAACACGGTCAGGTGGAAACGTCCATACTCTCAGAAAAGACGAGGGATGAAAGGTGGAGGAAATAAGGTGTAGCTCTGATGGATGTAGAGAAGAAAGAGACAGTGCATAGACCGTCTGATCACATAATTAATGTGACCTTTCTCAGAGTCTTTGGTCGTATAACTACACTTGCCACGGCTGCCAGGGTCTGTAGAGGTCTAATGAATGGCTGCTGACCAGATGACCAAACAGAAGGAAAACAGGATGATGGAAGTCCAGGATTCAGGATGAACTTTAAAACAAGATTTAGTCCAACCATCAAAGAAAAGGTCATACGATTCAATATTTCTCAGTGTAGTATGCTGGTATGTACATCTCTTTTAATCCATCATCAGTGATGAACTCTTTATCTGACCAAAAACCTGTTCTTGAACCTGAAACTGAACTTAACCTTAGGCCTGTGCATTGACCTGAAGGTCTTGCCTTTGGTCAGTTCAGACCACAACCAAATCCATTACTAGACCTTGAATTCAACCTCGAGCTCATCTTGGTACAAACCCAGAATGTAACTTTAAATAGGACCCCAAATTTACAAACTTGTTTTGATGACTTTATCTAGACTGAGCCAACAACTAACCCTGCCCTTAACTGAATGTGATTGTGGATTTGAGTCAAACCCCATTTTTTTTTCTGACATAATAATAATACTTTATTAATTCCCCATGGGGAAATTACTGTTGCTGTGTTGCACCGCAGTAGGAAGTGCTGCGAGTAACTAGATGTCTTCTCCAGGGACATTTAGGTATGAGTCCAGTAATTCTATGATTCATAGACGTCAACTCTACCAAAGAGCTATGTCTCCCCCAATCCCAGTAGGATTCCAATCACCTAGCCTGATCTTGCACCATCTGTTTGATCCATAGAAGGTGGATCAGTCTGTCATCTTCTGAACAAGGTTGCTGGGGGTGCCAGAGCTCATCCCGGCTGATTCAAGGCGAGGGACAGGGTACACCCCGAACAAGTCGACAGTCTGTCGCGGGAGAAGGTGGGTACTTTTTTATTCAAATAATCACTGCTTCATGGTCACAAAAGAATGCGACATCTGTGATGAGCCCAAACAATCAGTGTAGTCTGGAAAACAGAGTAAAAAATTAAACCTTGTTGGCAGCGGGACAATTTCTCTTGAATAAAACTCTCAAAATATCTTCTTTTGTTCTGTTTCACACTTACTTATGTGAACCTATGGCATCATCTCTATGCCATGACAGGCCCAGACGTATTTTGTGGGGTATTATAAATATCCAATCTGCTCCTTTGAATCAACACTTTAGATGAACTTCTGGTTGAAACACACATGATGGAGGATTCATGAAGCCCTTTCACTGACTCATGGACCTTGTTACTTTTCACTGACTCAGTAATTCACTGACTCATTGTATAGAAAAAAAAACTAAATGGAAAAAAAAGGTGTTTGCAGGTTTTCATAACCATGAGAATTCGATTAAATTAGATTTGAGATTGAACACCTTGAAACAACATAACGCTTCATTTTGTGAATGCACATTCTTCCATAAATATGTTCAAATTTAGATTCTCTACATTTGCCACCTTTAAAGTATTTTGAGATTAAAAAAAAAAAAAGTGGCTTTATCTTTGGCTGTGGATTCCAGAGTTGGGTCCATTCTGACTGGGGTTTACAGCACTTCAGTGATGGCTTTGTGCTTCTAAATGATGGAGACTTTCTATTAAAGCAGCACTTAAAATCTTTAGTGTGAAAAGAAAAGAGAAAAATGAAGACATTTTTCTTCTCAGAAATGGTTCATCCAAATGAAATAAGAAGAGAAAAATTCCATCAGAAGATGGTTGAGCAAAAGAAGAACACTTGTGAAAAGCAGCTCTCAACATGTAGGTCAGCGTTATTCACACCCATCTGCATTCCTGTATATCACTCTCCTCAGAAAGTAGAACTAACATTCTTCACAATTCCTCTTTTCCAATATCTGTCTCTGTCTCACAAAGCTTTAATAATGTTTTGAAATATGTGTTGGCCAAGAAAATGGAGACACACTGATGCAATAGATACTTTCAGAAATGGATCTGAGATGTATTATTCACAGCAGCTGCTATAGGTTTTAAGATATTGCAGTTTATCTTCATATCAACTCGTCTCAACTTCATTACCTTCCTGCCTTCAGATGGGATTCCTTCTGGCATCTTCTATAAAAACATTTGTCTTTAAGGGAGAGCTGCTATACACAGAAATGTCATCTTTTCATATTCCCACACATTTACTGTGATGAATACTTTTGGAAACTTTGCACATCTTCACTTAGGCAAAAAGTGAAGATTTAAAGCATTGGTGTTTTATTGTTGTTTTCAGCAGATGAAATGAGTCGTAGATGTGAAAGGGGAAGAAAAAGAGGATGGGGGTTTGGTGAAGGGCTGTGTAATGTTATTACTCCAAAGCTGCATCAGATGATGTGTTTCACACCGGAGGTGGGGAGCGAGTGCCCTTGCTGTGGTTAATCCTTGCCCTCATCTCCTGTATGTTCAGCAAACTAATGAAGTGACTGAACTAATTAATAAGCCTGAAATTAATAAAAGTGCACACATTTTATGCAAAATTACAGTTTGCTACTGGAGGCGGTTATTTACACACATGATTGTTCCGCATTTGTTTTCTGTTCAGAAAAGCTGTATCCTTTAATGTCAACTATTCTAATTTTGGTTGCTGAGGTGTAAACAGATAGAGCAGTAAAATATGGAAGAAAAAGGAACAGTTATAGTAGTAAAAGATATAGTTTGTATAGTCTACATAACCAGCATTATTGATGAGGTTTTGTAGTCATATCATTCTGATTTCATGTGTTTATCAGCTTAAATAATTATCCTCATTTTTTAGCCTCTTTTTTTTAAAGGTTTTATCAAATCAAATTTTATTTGTAAAGTCCCCACCACCACCACACACACCTTTCCCAACCCCCATTTCACCTGAACAGCCAGCTACTGTCTCTTTAACTGAAATAAAAATAAACATCTGGCCTGATGCTGTCAGGAAACAATAACTGGGGATTGATCCACACCAGGAGTAAGCCTGCCCATGACTGCAGTAGCCAAAACCACAGGGGTCCACCCGGCTCAAAGGGAGACACCCTAACTTTGTTGTTTTTGACCCTGATCCTCAAAGTCAGATAATTTGGATAATTGGAAAGTAAATTGGAAATTTGGAAAGTAGAGAATGCAAGCCAAACTACTTTAAAAAGAATCAAACATTAAACTTTTTAAATTATTTTGGCTAAATTCAAAACAAAATAGAAATTATTTTTTGGCGTTTTACAGCAAAGTGGGGTAAGTTTACTTCATTTAACGTGTTTATTTTTCTCTGTGACAAAAACTGTCATGCTTTATAATGTTGCTCTCGCACGATTGATTTATGGTGTGTTGAGTGTGTATTTGCTCACTCACATGTACAATGTAGCTCACGACATAAGAACATCAGGTGTTTGCTATTTCAAGTGTTCAAAACCACGGTGAGACTGTCCATGTTGTTTGTTCTAGAGACAGTGTCACTGAAGAAAATAGAGGAAACAGAGATGGAGGTAGCAGAGATGAAGATGCTGAGATCTCTCTGGGAGTGACCAGGATGGACAGGATTAGAAATGAGTATATCAGAGCAACAGCACAAGTTAGAGGTTTTGGAGATAAAGTCAGAGGCCAGACTGAGATGGTTTGGACATGTGCAGAGGAGAGAGAGAGAGTATACATCAGCAGAAGGATGCTGGGTTTGAAACTGAATGTCAGGAAGCCTAGAGGAAGACCAAAGAGGAGGTTCATGGATACACTGAAAGAGGACTTGAGGAGTGACTGAAGACGATGCAAGAGAAAGGGTTAGGTGGAAGAAAATGACTTGCTGTGGCGACCCCTGAAGGGAAATGCAGTTCAATTAAAATGCAGTTTTGAAAAAAAAAAAAAAGATATTTTAAAACAAAATACAAAAACATTTTTATGGTATTCCTTTCAAACTGCCTAGTAAACAAGTATGTTGTAATCTGTAAATATCTGATTGTTTCAAATCAGTCAAATGGTTTTCATAGCCCTAGCTGTGGTTTTACTGTCCTTTTGTATCTTTGAAAGAGTCAATGAATTTGTCTTATTTATATGTTTCTGTGGTTATATTTTTTTGTTTGTAATGTGCATGTTTCTCTGAATCAGGTGCATAATGTTTTGTCATGTCTTTTGGACCCCTTTCAAAACTGAGATGACACATTTTAAGTGCATTACAAGAACAACCAATAAAATAGTTTAACAATAAAAATGAGTAAAATGGTAGTAATGAAGACATCTGGAGAGTTTTTAATAAACACTAAGGAGCTGCAATAAGGTTCATTAGCAGGAGAATCACCAGGAGCGGCTGTTGTGATGTTGCATCATTTCTGGCACAAGATTTAACTCTTTAAGACTAGACTGGTCTGCTTGAGCAGCAAACACAGTATCGGTCACTAAATAATACAATGTGTGCAGAAACAAAATACTTTTGACACCACCAGCAAAAAAAAGTCTAATCACACACTTTACTGTAGATGAAGCTTGCTTACTTTAGCGGATTGTCTCTTGAAATATCTTATTAACAGGTCTGAGTTTGATGATGCTACTAAGGAAAAAAGATAGAATTTGGTGACACCAGCACAGAATTTGACTTGTTGACTTAAAACATAATAAGCAATAATTTTTTCCTGAATGGTCTACAAGATGGCTTTTTAATTTCTAATACACCTTACAACACATTTATGAAATGTGATTGGTCAAATGTTTCAGCGTGATATCACAAAGAAAGAGGTTTGTGACCGGAGATGCTATGAGAACAAACATTTAAAGACAAAATATAATGTATCTGTGACTCAGGAGTATTTTAGGTCATAAAACAAAATTTGAATGCCCTGATAGCCACCACTGAGTCCCAATAAAATGATTGTAACTGGGCACAATGTCACTGCCGCTATGAAGCTTTTTTTCTCCTTTTTATTGGTTGTGTGTCTGCCTGCTGAGGAGCAGCAGTCTGAGATCATGCGGACAGAAAGAACCACTGCCAGTATAAGTTATAAAGACAGCTCGATGCAGACGTTCGGTCAGATCTTTGAATATAATGATCTGTAAATAGCTTGTGCAACATTAACAGTCATCAGTTATCACAGTGAAGGTGGGAAGTGTTGCCCTCCGGGTGTTCTCTAGGAAACTCTATCAAAAAAGAAAAGAATGTAAAAATCAATATACATCTTTATTGACCATTATGATGAGTGTTAGAGAGCTTAGAAAAGACTGTGCATCAAATGTTAGCTATTAGTTTACTCTGTGTAAATCCATGTCCAGTCTACATGGATATGGATTTAGACAGAGATTTTTTCATCATTTAAGAAAAAATCTTGAATAGGTTATTTGATTTTAACATTCCATTCTGTTCCATTGTCTTCTATTTATCTGGGGCCAGGTCGCAGGGGTAACAGCTTCAGACGGGAAGCTCAGACTTATCTCACCATGGATGCCTCCTCCAGCTCACCCGAAAGGATCCCAATGCGTTCGCTGGCCAGCTGTCAGACATAGTCTCTCCAGCGGGTCCAGGGTCTGACCCTGCATCTCCTCCCTGGTGGTAAGGCGTTTCGGGCACGTCCCGAAACATCTCACCAGCGAGGCATTCAGGTGACATCCTGACCAGATGCCTTCTCCACCCCAACTACCTTCTCTTGACTTGGAGGAGCAACAGCTCTACTCTCAGCTCCTCTATGATGGCAGAGCTCTTTGCTCCATCTTTGCGTACGGGTTGTCGGGTCTCTGTATGACTGGTGCCAGGGCTTGGTTTGTATAGATGGCAGTACGGCGATTCTATTTTTTTCACTCATTCTATTCATGCCTCACTGGGGAAGTTTGTGTGGTGCACTCCTACACTGCAGCAGGCTGCCCACGCTGGCGCCAATGTTGGGAGCAACGGGGGGTTAGGTGTCTTCCCCAAGGACTCTAGACTTGCACTCAGTGGGATGCAAACCCGCGAACACATGGTGGTTGTATGGAGCACAGAGGCAGCTGAAATGGTCCTCCTACCAAATGGTACCACCAGGCACTGCACTAAATACAGTATGCCTCAGTTTGTAATTGTGTTTTGCCTTACTCATCATCTAGTTTTTTTGTTGGTACCAGTGCATCAGAAATCATTTACATGTAAAAAAAAAAGAGTCAACACTACGCCATCCTTTATTTCTTGTTATGTAAGTATTTAAGACAAAGAACCATTATAAAGCCATCAAAAATGTTCTCCAAAGAGTATTTTTTTTATGTGTTTGGAGTGATTTGAAGTGCCTGAAGAATTCATTACTGCCTCCATTATGGAAAATCAAAGCTGCTATTTTCTATCCGATCCTTACTCACGTGAAGTGATTTCTGATTACGCTTCTCTTCAGAGCCAAAAGCCTCTCCATCAGAGGGGGCCACTGACCATCAGGATCCCTCCTGGCCGCGGCTCATCAGCGACTGAGCACCAGATTGAGTCTTTCACACATTTAGATTACACACTGAGCTGATATACTCTGGTAACATGAAGTGACCTTTTAGGTTCATGGTGTCTGAATGCCAGCTCCTCCTAACAAATCTAAACATGAGTCACAAAGTGACAGCCTAGAAAATCATCTCTCTCCTTTCTGATAACACAGATGACATTCCACACAAGTTAAACTCTTACTCTGTAAATTTTATTCATGTATAAGAGGAGTCATGAACAAATGGACGGGTGCCATGAAATGAAACAAGAATGAGAGAGGGAGTGTGTGTGAAGGCTGCCCACAAGCAACATTCGCCAGCTGGTGAAGCAAAAATCTAACACACATGAGAGAAAAGCTCTGAAAACCTCCAAAAAAAATCTGGTAGAATTATGTTGTAAGTTTCAAATTGAAAAGGAACTCTAGACCTTTACTTTTACATTTTTGGGTTTTTATGAAAAAATTGGCAGAAAGTAAAAGACCTAAGAAGACAAATTTGAACACGACAAAAGTGTTGCTATTTTTTTTCTTCTGCAGGTTTATGAGATTTTTTTTAGTTGAATGTAATATGGATAAAAGATATATTAATAAAAAAACTCTTCATTTTATTTCATCCATCTGTTTGCATCATACTAAACTGAGTTGTATTGTGCTAGAGATAATCTCAAATCAGTTTACAGGCAGAGTACACCCTGATCAGGTCACCAGTCTTTATATAAAATCTTCAAATGAATACAAATTTTGTTAATTTTAGGACCTCCGGAAAGAGCAATACCCCATTTTCTTTTCTTTACTGCCAGGGATTAAGCAAGAAAATGACGTTAACTAGTTGATGTCACATGTAGTCCAACATTACAATACTTGAAAATTGTGTCCAGTGTTTTGATGGAACATGATTACCATAAATTTCTCCCATTCTCCTAAATTGAAAATCCTCCTGCTGGACTGACAATCCAGAAAGTAACCAGTAGCTAATCCAGTTTATCTGTGAAGCCATACTGGACCCCAGAAGCAGAAACTGCTTTTATACCAGTAAAAGGCATTCAGTAAACACTTTTTTTTATCCATTAAAACCAGATGTGAGTGAAAAATTTAGGGATTTTAAGGAGTTAAAAAGAGTATTTGGATAAACCTCTGCCAAAACTTTCCAGTCCCAAAGCTGTGACCAGATAGAGTCCAAATAGTACTACATTTCCAGGAAAGATCCTGTAAACCCAGCATAAAAAGAAACTGCCTGAAACCTTTTCCTTATTTCTACATCCAGCGCTGCACGGTGCAAGAAATGTGGTAATATTCTGTTTATTTACTGGAGAAAATAGAAAGATCGGGGTTATCGGAGTGTTGGAGGAAACACTCGATCCCCGGGCGCTGCACCTGAGTCTGCTCACTGCTCCTGCTCACTGTTCAACAGCTTCATTGTGTGGGATAATTGCTCATTGCTCCTGGTGTTAACAGCTTCCAGATGGGGAAATACGGAGGTAAACTCTCTGTGTGAAGAAAAACAACTTCATCAACTAAGCATTTTTCTACCCATAAGCAGAGTATGAAAATGTGAAGAAATGGGAGGATTTATAAAGTCTTTGACCAGTGAAATATTTTAATTGTGTCTAGAGAAAAAACTGATAATAAATATAGAAATAAAAGTATATTCGCATGGGCGCACTTATACGAGCACATGAAAACACTCTGGTAGAGGACGTGTGTAAAGCTTCATGGATTTCCCTTTCTCATTGTTTCAAATCCTTTCTGTTCATTAGTTCAATCGAACTGGCTGATCTAAACACAATTGAAGGCTTCCACAGAACATTAAACAATCCTAAACTTTCACCTGAAATCCTGCAGGTTTAATAATTTGAAACAATGGGATACCCAGAGAAAGACCCCCAGTACCTGCTGAGAACCCTTCCAGGAAAGAAAGAGTGCAGAAATAAAGGCTGAGAGATTTCAAAAGAATGTGGATGTTTCTGAGCTGTTTTATGTGTCCAATTGAGACATACAGTATGATTTCTTTTCTCATTGTCTTCAGCAAGCTCACAGGGCATGTCCTATCCTGGAATATGTAGGAATCCCACATGAACACGCTATAGAGCAGCTGCTCTACTCTCTAACCAGAAGGGGTCTAAAAAGTGTGTTCCTTCTCTTTACAAAGGATAAAACATCTCGTTAATTACAGACATGCTGCCCCACGGTTCCAGAAAATACAGAGGCGCCAGCAGAGGTGAAGGAGAAAAGAGTTTCCCAGCATGGGACTGATGGAACCTTGCTTCGGGTGTTTTCAGCTCCACTTTCCAGCTTAACTCTAGAAGCCACAGCACCTGAGAATACATTCATTTTTTTTGCGGCAGAAAGTGAACCTGAGAACAAGAGGAAAAATCTGGATGGTTTTTCGTCACAAACAATGTCAATGATGACCAAAAAAATAAACATTTTCCTTTATTTTTGTCTTCATCTCTAAAAAGTTTGAATATTGTGTAGAATTGGGTACCCAACAAATGTGGTTTCAAAACTATTTTAAATGAGGGGATTAACAATTTGCGCACTGTAGGGCACTGGTCCAAAACTACAGGGCTGTGAACCATCCGAGGATCCATGGGTCCATGGGTCATGTAGTACCGGGCTGCACAGAAAGAAGAAATAACTTCCATTATTTCCATTTGGTTTATAATTTGTGCCAATTTGAAAAGTCGACAAATTTTCTTCTTCACATCAGTCAATGACCCACCTTTAATGTGTCATTCCATTCAAATTAAACCCCTAAACTTACAAAACGAGTAAAAAACAAAGCTCTATAGGAAACGTCTTTGCTAAGGGGAGTTACAGAGTTAGGAAGCAGACTGGACCAAAGAAAGGTTCAGGCCAAGATGGGACTGTCTGGTTGCAGCAAAACAAACTCACAACTCTAATTGATCTAGTCTTACTGTAAGAAACCTAACTTGTATTTTTCTTGAGTTTGTTTTTATAATGTCTGGGTATTTTGAGGATATGTTTTACCGTTACTGTACCAACCAGAGTATGTCATGGAAGAGAGCATGTTTCCATGTTATAAAGACGCTCCCAATAAATTTTCTCGTAAAGACAAAGTGGATTTAAGTTTATTGAAATTGATTTAAAAAAAAAATTTTCATGCCGGTTTTATTTAGTTTTTTTGCCACATCTTGAGACTGGTCCGTGAAAATATTGCCAGACACTAAACTGGTCTGTGGCGCAGAAAAGGTTGGGGAATCCTGCTGTAGACCACCAATCATCTTTTCTGTGATGTTGCCCAATTTTCTTATGTAAAGGCCTTTAATGACAATCATTCATGTGAGCTTTCCAATTGTTTTGTTTCACAATCAAATGCTTTATTTTACTGTAGTCATTTGACTTAAGGTTCTTTCCAAAAGTCTCATCTTTCTCCACGTCTTACGGTATTAGTGTGGTAGCTCCTAACTTTACAAAAACTTACACAAAAGTCTATGCACTACACAACCTTTGTGGATTGCTCAATGCACATGGGATTCTGGGTACACACAGCTTTAAGTGTAAAGAAGCATTATAAATGAAGCACCAAGTGTTTAACTCCTATATTTTACCTAAATATGTTCACAGCTCTCTACAGTTTATATTTGCTCCCTTCACACATACAAATACATGGGAAGAATAGTGTTAAACAATAAATAAACCGTCACCATATCTGTAGTCGTGTCGTCCACCCAAAGACTCGCTCAGACACAGTGACAGCACTTCTTTCTGAAGCTGCTTCATCATCATCCACCCACTCCCACTCTGACTGACACATCACAGGGAGCGTGGGCCTGGAGATACTCTGATGTGTGGACCCCAAAGGCTGGTGATCCAAATAGATGGATAGATTCTCTGTCTTGGGTTAATAGTACAAATCAGAACAGTGTATGTAACTTATTCTTACAATGTTATAACAAAGCCTGACCTAGAATTTCTACAAAGTTAAACACTAACCAAATGACTTCATCTTTTTTAAACATAAATTTCCTTTAAATTAAGAGACTAACACAACCATTTGAAATGAGGCCTAGTTTTTTACGTAAGTATGTGTCTAGTACAAGACACCTTCAGAAAGATTGGATGCATGCAGCGAGTGCCACCATGCAGATTTTCTATTGGAAGTGTAGGAGGCACATAGAAGTTGCTGGGTACTGTCAGAAAAAACTTGGAAGATAAAATAGAGCCACGCTGGATATCTCCGCCTGAGGATGGGGAGAAAAAAAGAAAAAAATCTTTCCATATATTATTCCGTTTATGAAAGTTATAAATAATTAATGAACGTTAAGTCTTTAACTGAACATAAAATATGAGGAAGATGACTTCCACATGATCTATGTATCATATTTTATCTTGTTTGCAATTTTATTGCGCACTAGTCGTTTTTTTTTCTTTCTTCTTCTTCTTTTTTGGTGGATTGGGTTTGTCAGAAATATTTTAAGTCCATGTGAAAAATTTCTAAGCGAATGATTTGTGGAAAGCTCTGGGATATTAGAGTGTTGGTTAAACTACCTGGAACATGGTGAGTTGATGTCTCCCAGTGAGATATTACTGCCCCCTCAGCACTAAAACATGCTTCAACAACCCACTGGAGCGGGAAGAAGGTAGAGGTTGGAAAAGAGAGGCAAATGGGATGATTTTTCTTTAAATATTCTGATTGCTGTTGGACGTGTTTCCTGATGCCAGAAAACCAGGTCAATGTGTTGGACTTGATCAAGAGATTACCGATAATGAACAAATCCCCGAGGGCTGTTGAAGGTAGGATGAGGAGAGTGTGTAGTTATTGGGAATTTGACAGCTTGTGTGTGTGACGTTCACTTGCATTTAGTCAGGAATAAAAACATAAATGCAGTAGTTTTATTCAGGCCAATATGTGTTGTTAATAAGTCTAAATTCTGACCAATCTCCCACTGTGGCTGTTTTTACCCTAAATTTTCCTCCTAGCGTACCAGGATCAAGATTAATTTTCTCAAGCCAGTGTTGTTGTGCCGACTGCCGTCATTCTAAATAACTCACAAAGCTCAGTTGTGTTTGGGACACAAGATGCTAGAAGCCCATAAAATCATCAATTGTAAAGTTGTGGCCCTTTTGAAGCCAATCGTGTAGTGGTGAGGCTTTTTTGTTCCAATCCTTATTCAGCCATTGACTTTCCAAGATGTTCCTTCTGTTCTCTTCACTTCACTGTGATTCTACGTAACAATCTCACCCGTGCCCTATGTTACTCATGCAAGTGTGTCAATTGAGTCCCCTGGTCAAATTGTAGGCTTTGAACATTTTTTCAAGAATATTTATAACTGTCTTCCTTGTTTACCTTGATGTAAACCAGCCGACCTCATGGACAGAAAAGTCAACACCATTTCAATGGTGAGGCATGCCAGAGCAAACAGGCAGCTGAGTGGAACAGTCAGAGAAGAGTGGAGTGATGTCAATGAAGCAACCAGTGTACACTGAGCAGAAGTAAATCAACTTAAATTGTGAACTTCGAGAAGGAGACTGAAGAAGGCTAGTGGGCAAAAAAGAATATCAATGACTTTGCGTCACAAGTTAGATTTTACAGCTGAATTGATCAAAAACTCTTGGTTCGTCGTCACACCATCTTTCTTTCAGTTATTGGGGAAACTTCTATGATGCAGAAATGACGTTGCTTACAAATAAACCCTATCGAGAACATACGCACAGACCTATCCACCTGTCTGTATTCGTTCTACTGTATGTAACAGCTCTATTCTGGTTTTCAAGCTAATATTTACCCAGTTCTGAACTTGACGTTGATCTCTACCACTGTGTCCTTTCCTGAAGTCAAAGTTGGATTCCCGTTTTCAGGACACTTTCCTGTTTCCCACCTCAATTGTTGAATCTTGCTCATGTTTGTGAGGATATTCTACAGCCTTACATACTCTACATGTTAAACCCATCTGCTTAGCTTCTTGTTTCACAGCTCTGATTTTTTTCTGTTTCACATTCTATCGGCCTGTGACCGTAAATACTATCACCATCTGGTCTTGTTTTTTTTTTGTCTTCATTCCAGCCCATCCATTCATATGGGCTTATCTACTGAAATGGAACTTCTCTATTGTCTACTGGCCAATGTTTAGTGCAAATACTCAACGGTTAAACCATAGATTCATCCAAGCTTAAATGGAAAACCACAATCTGTGGTGTGAGGCCTTTTAGGCCTGCTTGTTTGTTTTTTTTCTCCCCCAAAACTCACAGGTGCTGGATGGCTTCTAACGGGAGGATTGGCTGATTGCTCCCAGCTGCACAGACTTACCGGTGGCTATAAAAGACCTGGTGTCACCTGCCGGAAACGATTTGAAGAAGAAGAAGAACAGTCTCTGTCAGGTCTTCAACGATTCTAGTGGTAAACTGACAACCTCTAAGCTGAGTCAAATTTTGATATTAGACTAATTTTCTTATTCTCCTCACAGGAACCTTCAGCCCTTCCTCTTGGCCATCCAGCACTGCCTGAAGCCGTTATCTCTCTGCTGTGGATTCCTTTGTTCAACACTTAATAAACTGTTAAACCTGCATTTGGATCCTCCTCATTCCCTCTCCTACACAACACAATCTTCATACGGAATGTGTTGGTTGGAGTGAGTCGGATATCCATCTGTTCTAGCAAGAACCCTGCTTCAATGGATCTGCTGACTCAAGTGTAAGGGAGTGTTTTAAACCAGCCCCGTGGTCATGTCTTTCATTGTCAAACATCAGACACAGTGTCTGTGTATCGCAACCCTGACGCACCTCTCCGTAATTACTCATCATTGACTCCTTTTTTTGTCATTAAGCTCAGCAATAGTGTGAGGTGTTACTATAGGCAACAGGGCTCAGGCCAGGAGTGAGAAAGGTGTTATCATCTCTAAAACTGAGATGGGGAAGATAGGACATCTTCCTCTGATAGAGGCACTTTCACCTTCATCACCAGACATGGAAGAGATTGTAGAGATATGTCTGCCGGACCACTGAGCAAATACAAATCTATCTTTGTTCTGCAAACCAAACCAGTTCAATGAGGGATTTTCACATGTAATAAATTTATCTGTTCAAACATATTTGATAAATTAATCATGTGAGTTTTGTTTTTGTTTTAATGACAAAAATTATTTTTAAGATAAAAAAAATTGCTTGGTTATATGGTGTGCACGGATTCTGCTGTATTAAAATATCTCCTTTTCTCATTACTCTGCTTCTGTCTCTGAATTTGTGTTTTCATGGTCACCATACATTTATTTCCTTTCAGCAATACAAAAAAGAGTTTCAAACCCAATAAGTAGTTCAATAAATCACCACGGTAAGAGGAAATGTTTCCTTCCAAATTTTATGGAAATTCAATTTTGTGTGAAAAGCTCCGGGAGGAAGGTGAATGCGTTTAGCAGTCAGACGGTGATGGGGCAGGTGTCAGCAATACCACATATCACTCAGCTGAATATGTACGCTTATTGGACAAAGAAATACAAATTACATGCAAGAGTGGGGAGAAAAAAAAACTTGCAAAGAAATGAGAAACTCTGTTTCCGCAGTTTGTCAAATTGAAAAAACGATTGCCTTATACTGGTATATGTTTTTTGCTTAAAATGAGCAAAACTAAACCAGAATACATCACTTTGTGCAGATAATTAACTGCAGATTGAAAAAAAAGCAATATATTATTGTAATTATTACCTGATAGAAATAGATACATTCTCTTTTTTTTGGCTAATTAGTTTTGCTGTTTTATTCAAGCCCAAAACTGGATTTTCAAATATTTGGTATTATGTAAATTGTAGTTTATCAGCATTTCTTGTTTTCTGTTGGAAGTTTCATCACCGGCAAATTGCCAAGAAATTATTATTTCCTAAACTGTTCCAACTGCTGATGTTTAATTATAGAGTAAAAACAGCAAATAAAAAAGGGATAATCAAATATTGTTTGCCATTTTAATTGGAGATTCACTAAAAACTTCTGGTAGATGTATTTTGCTCGTTTAAATTGAGCAAAACTGACAAAATGTAAGAATTTGGCTTTGCTAATAATCATTTGGCATTTATTTGAAATATTCTCATAGGTTGAGAAATAAAAATACTTACGAAGTAAAAGCAAAAGCTTTCTAGAGAAAAACAGAAAATTAAAGAATAAAACAGACTCAATTGAAATAACGATATTTTATTTCAAATACACAAAAATACGTCTCTTTGAAAAATGCTGAAATGCACTTAAGCCCACACAGACTTTAGTAATAAAAGTGATACACAATAAATAATTAACAAGTTGCCAGCAGCTTTCATCCCATAAAACATATGTTGACTTTTTTTTTTTCCAACTTACTTTCTAAGAAGTTGAAAGACAGTATCAAACACCAGCCACTACAACAAGACCCATATCGGTGCTTTCCGGCTTACAGATCATTCGTTTGCTGTATGGACGAGGCGCTCAATAGATGAAGAAACAAGAGTGGAGGCGAAGCTAGTGGATGTGATGTGGTTAGCATCACTCTAAGGAGGAAATCATCTGTGTCCAAAATGTCCTGGCAAAGAGAAGATAAAGCAAACCACTGTGCAGACATTCAAACAAAATTTAGTTATTTATACATGATTGCATGTATGGATGGCAACAAAATGACTTAGCAAAAACAGGCCTTCAATAACATGGTTTTTATACATGCACAGACATTAGAACGTACAGATACATTGTTGGTCCCCTAAGGGGAAATTTGTGTCTGGTTGTGCTCCAGAGCCCAAGCGAGAGCTCCAAAACAGCTTCAGAACAGCTGCTAGGTGCTGCTGAGTTGGATGGCTGGAACTGGAACAGCCGCTTGGTGGAACAGAGATGGAGCAGCTGCTTAGTGGAACAGACACTTGTTTTGAGTAGAGCAGGAACAGCGACTGGTGGAACACACAGCAGTTGGCTCTGCGCTGGGCGGAATTTGGGTTACTGTGGCAACAATGTTTGATGCTCCAGTAAATCCTAATAAGATCTTAACTGGCACTAAAAGCTGCACATCTTGCGATGCACCGATAAATACTTCATTGTGATTGGAACAACCCTATTTGTGGTTCTCAAATGCCGCCAGTCCACCACCTTTAATGCCACACTTTTCCGCACACACCAAATTGAGGACGTTCCGACAGGAATCATTGTTGATGTCACTCAGCCAAGTCTGTAAAACATACCAAACTGCACTCGAAACAGCCTGTCTTCATTCTTCCACCTTTTGCTTCAGTCCAGCACGCCACATTTCAAAAAGTTCACTCTCACTTGACAATCCTCACTGCTGAAGTCGCTCAACTCTTGAAAACCCAATAAAAACTCAAAAAAACTCAAAGACTCAAGAAAATAAGTGGAGCACTAAACAAACCTGCTGCCATCACGAGTAGCACTTTGTTCAAACATGCATGTTTCAGAGCAACATTGTGTATCACTCAAATTAGGAAGTCAGAATGATTAATTGACTCTTGACCAATAATTTTTGCTCACCGGAAAAAATGTTTAGTGGATGCTTCAAATGTCCCAAAGAGATCAAAGTTAATCAAAACATTTTCTAGTACACTTGTTTCTAAGCCCGAGTCGAGCCAAGGAAGGCAGATTTATGTAAAAATGCAAAAAATTGATCAAATCTTTTCAGCCACCATCAACAAATACAGCTATAAACATAGTTTTGTATCTATTATAAGTTTTGTAGTTGTTTATGTGTTTTGTCCATCTTTTCGGTCTGTTTATCTGTTTGAGATCAAGAAACGTACCTCTTTTTATGTCTATAGATTTTTGTTGTGCGGCATTATTAAATTCTCTGAAAGGAATCCAGTTTTTAAGTGAAAATTGCTTGGCTGTTTTAGCTGAAGTTGAAATTTCAGCACTAACTGTCCTCATTTTAGCTGGCAACGTTTCACTCATGGCTTCATCTGCGTGTCACCTCTTTTGAGTTGATGTTCAAGTGAACAATATGAAAAAACTAAGACAAGAAAAATAGTACTTCTGACCGCTGTCAAGATCAAACACAACCACAATTGCATCGGATTTTTTGACAGAGCTCATCCATTCTATCTTGCAACATGTTAAAAAATTTCTAAACTTTACCTCGCAATGTTTTCTGAGAGAATGATGCTTTAAGAACAAAGTGTCAAGCCGTCTCTGAGAGTTTTAGACTCAGTATGACTCATAGGCATGTGATGGCATATGGGAACAACTCTGCAGGTCTACAAAGAAAAGCAAAAACAGCAGAGAACATCACCAATACACACCTGTCATTCTTCAAAAAACACCCAAGGCTTGCCATGTCTCCAGACAGACACTCAGCACATGAACCTTGAACTGTTATCCACCGGGAACAAGTCCGAAAGAAATCCCTTTCACATTACTAATACTGTACATCTGCAGTAAGTCTAATTACTTTCTGTCTATTAGTGTTTCACCATGTTGGTCCCAAACTATAACCAGATAATTTATCTTCTACTCCTTGGGGGTCATGTTTTGTGGCCTTGATATGAAGCTTGTCCAGCTTGTCCTGTAGGATTGACGATGTACCCAAACCATATGCTCCAGTCACCTACTCAGTGTCCTCTATGTGAAAGGAGCAGTGACTCTAAAACCTCCTGTTGCCATTACCTTTCCAATAGAATGAGATTTGCACATACTAATGATACTAGAGACTATTTTTTTTTTTTTGGAAGGGGTGCGGGGGGGTTAGCTTTCATTTGCGTTATCAAGAGGACATGACAAACACAATGTAACAGAGAGACTTTCCAGTCAAAAAGCGCATGTACCTATTTCAACTAGCCAACTTTTCTACCATGCTTTAAGTGATACATTTCCTTTACTAAGGAAGACAGACTTATTGAATAAGTTTAATAAAATGAAGCTTAAGAAATGTGTAAGGCAATATTTCTTTGGGTTTTAGGCTCAGCTGAGTTATAAACCTGTTAATGTGCCAGTCAAGTGTATTGGCAGTGACAAAGTGTTAGGCAGCACCATCAGGGACCGGGGTGACTCATCCACATTTCTATGGGTTCATTATTCTCATCTCATTGTACATTGTGTGCATCTACACACATTCAGGTGCATGTGTGAGTTTTATGCTGAGAAAGTGTGACTGATGAGGTGATTATGAGCAAGGTGATCAGTATGGAAGGGAGCATCTCTGTCAACAGATGGAGGACTCACATTCACACACTCATTCACAAGTGTATCAGTCTTTCTCCCGTTCAATATTTTCCCATATTCATACAGACACAGCACACCTTCCAAAGTGATGTCTGATCAACCATCAGATGGACAAATGTCTGGGCATTCTGGGTTTTCTGCTGTATGTGATTAGGAGAAGAAAGCCTCACTCTCGATGTGAAGCAAGGAAAGGAACGTGACGGATGAACTAGTAATTGGTTATTATAAATTATTGGTAAAGCAGAGTGATATGGACCTCAAACCCTCATTTTTCAAGGGGTTCGACTCCATTAGAGGTTCACACTGAGTATGAAATCCATACTCTACCACAACTACAAACTCTTTCAGGAGAATAACAACAAAAGTGATGATTGTGTTGATCTTTTTTACTCTGCAGATACCGGGTGTTGAAGCCTATTTGCAGGGCACACCCCAAATACACACACATACCATCCATACTCACACTCATTCTTGGGAGCAATTTCACAATGGCCAATTTACTTAACATGCATCTTTTTGGAGGGATGGAGAAAACTGGAGTACCTGGAGGAGGACGCATACACGGGGAGATCATGCAAAATGTGTACAGAAAGGCCAGTGTTCTAAGCATTTGCTCCACTCACGGACACGTACCCCAACCTTCTTGCTTTGAGGCCACTGTGCTAACCACTACACCACCATGCTGCCTTACTGTGATGTGTTTTTTGCCAAATGTGTCGTGACTCGTTTTGTAAACGCTAAATGTGGGGTATTTGTTGAATGTATTGTAGAAAAATGAGACTTTTTTTGCAGCTAATTCAGTTTTTGCTGCACTTTTTGTGGTTAAATATAATAGATTCTGGCTAAACATGTAGCCCTTGTGTGACAGGAAAAGTTCTGACGTACCATGTTTTTCAAGTGATAAACTAACAAAAATTAATTCTGATCATATTACTCCTTTGCAACGATGAGAACAGATCAGATGAGAAAGGAATAAAAGGAGAAACTGTGAATCTCAAAAACCCAATTACAGAAGACCTCCTGAGAAATGACACATTGAAAGTTTCTGTAATACCACAACAGCTGATACGATGTTGATCTCATCTTTCATCACTGTTTTCTCCAGGTGATGTTTGGAGGTAATGAAAAGCATTTTTTTTCAGCAATAATAGGTATTTCAATATCAGTGTAACATGAATTACAATATATAGGGTATATCCTATCCCCGTTCTCTGAGATAATTGTTTCTTCTATCTTTGAGCTACAGATAGTTGCAGTGTCTGGATTGCATATTAAACAGGCCCCCCTCAGAGGAATCCTCATCAGCTCTGCTCATGCTTCAGTGTTTAGTTAGACAAAGCAATTATATGAGTCTTTAAATCCCCTGACAAGGTCATTCCTGCTACTTACATTGTTGAAGAAAGAAACAAATTATACATGTATTTTAAAGAAACACAACTGTGTAGTAATGCAGACGAACCTGGAAATGTGCAATTCACGAATAAAGTTCCCCATAAAAGACATTTCAGTCGTTGACATTTCAGTCGTTTCCTTCTCAAGGAAAGGTTACGATGAGCTTTCCTTTGGTATTTAGGGACTGTGCTCCATCTGATGATGGATGCTATATTTCAGATGATAACTGATGATATCATGTCTTCACACAGATCTTATCATAAATACTAACATTTTGAAGCAATGTTAAACATCTTTAACATGTTTTTCCTGCTGCTGAGCTCACCTAAAGGTGATTGGTTTTATCTTGGGTTCAATTTTTTAAAATTAGCTTAAAATAATTTGGTCGAAGTTGTAAATACATACCATCAATTTAAGGATTTCCCTTTTGTAAAAAGGAGAAATATAGCATGCACGGAAGTTGTCATAAAGAGTGATGGTAAAGACAAATTGTACAAAAAGTCAGGAATGGTGGGTGTTCATTCTTTCATCTAGGCCCATAGATTTTCAATGAGATGATTTGAAGGGTGAAGGAGTGTTCTGAGCTTCATTAACTTGCTCAAATGCTTTTAAGAGATATATCGACATGGTCATTAGTGAGGAAATCAAGTGACTTGCTGAGACAAAAATGTCGCTTTCAATTTGTGGAAGAGTTCAGACAAGTGTGTGGAAATGTGCAAGTGTGTCTCTCTACATGAAGAGTATGAAAAAAACAATCGTGAGATGCTTTGGTTAAAGAAGCCAAGTGTGAGATTAAAAAAAAAAAACCTTTCACCATTTCAGTGGTACTTTTAATAAAAAGCTACTATTCTGTCAGACTGCTGTTGAATATGTTTTATTCAAGCCTGAATAACCAACATAACTCAAATCTAAAGCAGCTTTTTATGTTCAAGGACTACATTTTATTTAATTTACCATTTCCCTAGTGTTTAAAATTATTAGCAGAAGATCAATTATCAATTGAAGCCCTTAATGGTGACTGAATCAGCATCCAGTATGATCTTTTCAAGTCCATGATGGTTCGTCTGGTGTTAGAATTTGTTTCATTGTTTCTTTTTATTTGCTGAGAGAAGCCAGATGGGATGATTCGGGCCGTCTGGTTAGGATGCCTCCCGAACACCTCGCTGGTGAGGTGTTTCAGGCACATTCCACAGGAAGAGACCAAGGCGCAGACCCCGGACTGCTGAAGAGACTATCTCTCACAGCTGGCTGGGGAACATTTCAAAATCCTGCCGAGTGAGCTGGAGGATGCTGCCAGGATAAGAGAAGCGAGAGCTTCTTGCCTAAAGCCGTAGCCCCTACAACACGCCCCCACATAAGCGAAAGACAATGAAATGGAACAAAGCCATTTTTTATGGCGTTTTTGATGCATCAGTATGGTGTACAACTGGCCTTTTTTTCAACCAGTGTTGAAATCAGAATCATCAAAAATCAAAATTCAGTTAACAGTAGAAAAAATTACATTTATTTGTATTTTTTCCCAAATCCAAGTCAGAAGTTTAAGCTTCCTCTAATATTTCTCTTTAAAAATCTTCAAACTCATAAAAACACACGTACTAGTACAATCAGTGCTAGTACTTCTTATTTGCTTCTACTTCACCACCATCATACCTGATATACTATGATACTCCAGTAATGCATCATTACTACGACTTTTACCTACGTTTTATATCAGTATTTTAATACCACATCGCCTAATAAAGTACTGCAAGTAAACAATCTTCTGCCTGTCAAATTAATCAAAAGCATTATGATTAATGCTATTATGATTAATGATATTCTGAGGCAAAAGTTTACCACAGAATATCCCACTATGTTTCCAAATGATGTCATATTTAGATGGTCATATTTGATCACATTTTAGTATCTACCAGCATCCAGGGAATGACATTCCTCATGCCAGGTTAAGATCATTTTCCACTAAAAACACTCCGTCTCTCCCCTCTCAGTGGATTTGTGTGTTACTCTGCGAGGCTAAATTAAATTCCCCACATGGCTGCTTGGTGCAAGCAGAATGTATAATTAGAGGCCTGCAGGCAACAGATAAGAAAAATAAAGTCAGACTTTGATGTGGATCACAGATTGTTTCATGTTCATCCTGTGTGCTCCGCTGGAGAAGCAAAAACAGACGTTAGAGTCTTGCTGCCAGGACATCATGGAACTACGTAATAAACATCTTCATTCACACTGATGTCCTGTTCAATGACAAGTTTACTGGTGCTTTTTCTACTTCATTTACAGAGAAACAACCCAGAGATGGACAGCAGCAAATACCAACTGTACCAATTGAAATTTTTATTTTTACATGCTCTATTCATCCCTCACTGGGGAAATTAATGTGCTGCACTACTGCACCACAGCAGGCTGCAACGACAGCGCCAATGGTGGGGGAAACGGAGGGCTAGGTATCTTCTCTCAAGACCCTAGACATGAACTTAGAGGAATCAAACCTGCGAACTTCCGGTTGACATCTGGTCCGCGGGCAAACGCTCTACCACTGAGCCACCGTCTTTAAACCACCATCTTTAAACCACCATCTTTAAACCACTGTCTTTACGTCATCACACTTAGCGTATTATTATTAAACGCAACCGTGAACATAACTTTTAGTGGTGAATACATATACAGTATGCTGCATCACATAAATGGTTGCTGTATGTGTGTATATCTGTAAATGTTTTCACGAACTGAGTTGTTTGTTGAGTAAAAGAATGTTTTTGGAGTTTTTCATCTGTCTCCAAGCTAGCTTTGTCTTGTTGAAATTCAGGAGTAACAGAGTTTTATAAAAATTAGTAGTCACCAAGGGACTGAGTGATGTAGATTTTATTTATTTTATTATCCCTCAAGGGAAAATTTCTGTGCTGCATTGCGCCTCAGCAGCAGGCAGCCAATGACAGCATCAATGGTGGGAGAAACTGGGGGTTAAGTGTCTTCTCCATGACACCTAGACATGAGCTCAGCAGGATTCAAACAGCCAACTCTTCGGTGCAAAGACGGCAATTTCACCACTGAGCTCTGCCTCCCTACAGCTCTCCAGAAGGCCTAGATTTGAAATGCATACACAAAAACATATGTTGCAGTCTGTGGTAGATACAGTTTTTTGTCTGTGACACATTGCTGACACATTTATTTTTTTGTGCATCTGGTCCTGAACAGGAGTTGAAAATTATAACGAAAGAAAAACAAAGAAAACCTCTTTTTGCTCAAAGGTTTGTAAAACTTAATGCAAGACCTTACATTACGGGTAGAAACTAGATTAATCTTCCCAAAGCAACCCAAATAAATCACATTTGGTAATTTCTGCATGTGCCCACAGCAAGAAAATATTTTAATTGGGTGTAAATGAGCTAAATTGGTGAACTTATCAAATTATTTTAAACAGGGAACGACTGTGCTATTAAAATTTGCATTTTAATTGAAGTCTACAAGGTATTTCTGACCAAAATGTTCTCCAGAGGGGATTTCCAGTATAACAAACCCTCTCCCTATATTTTTGTAATGAGGTTAAATATCTATATTCACATGTAGATATGTGGAGATTTTAGATGATCATTGTTGCCATACTCGAGATTTAATCTTTACTAAATACCTTTAGCGCATGTTTTTTTTAAACTGCCAATTTGAAATTATTCATTACTATGGCCCAAGTTTGAATTTCAGTTTTCAACACCTTTCAAATAACACTCCACCCACTGTTTTTCATCAAGTTCCAAACTTAGCAAATTAGCATTAGCTTTTGTAGCGCTAATTAGTGTGGCTTCATATCATAAAAAAGGCACAGTGAATAGATAAAATACCCGAACAACAGACACTAGAGCAAAACTGTGAACGCGAGTTATTCTTGCAGACATTAACAAGTAGCCAAATCCACCGGGAGTTATCTACACTAAAAGTTTAAGTAATACCCTCATACATGAGGATGCTTGTTCAAATTTGCGTTACTTAGTTCAGTTGTTTCAGGAGGCAAGTTTATGCACAGATTTTTTTTTATCATTCTGTTTTCTATGGTTGAAAAAAAGAGGGAAGGAGTAAATTTGAATTCTTTCTTTCAAACGTCACATCAAGTTCCATGTTTTTACAAATACAGAAGTTTCCTCCATCTTTTTACATCAACATTTTCCAGAGACTTACACCATGCGATTTAAAAAGACCCCAAAAGACTCGAAAAGAAAGGGATTGTTCAAATTGAACAAAGGTAAATTATTCTGATGGATGTGAGCTAAAACTCTAACAAGGCTCTCGTAATCCTGACTGATGTGTATTTCATGCTAGAGTGAAGCTCTACGGTTCATTCTGTGGATCTCCACTGTCCTTCCTACTTCAGCCAGTCTTTTCTCAACAAGCTGCTTTTTGTGTGTTAAGCTCAGAACCTAATTCACTGCTCCGGCACAAATAT
This sequence comes from Neostethus bicornis, assembly GCA_902685375.1. Lineage (NCBI taxonomy): Eukaryota > Metazoa > Chordata > Actinopteri > Atheriniformes > Phallostethidae > Neostethus > Neostethus bicornis. Next base: position 1,167,643 of record CACRXE010000076.1, on the reverse strand, counting down.
ATAAGCATTAAAAAGAGAAAAACACTATTTGTTTATGAGCTTAAACAGATTTCTTTGATCATTCTGAACTGCTTATTCCCAATGATTAAAACCTGGATACGGCTCAGATTCACACACATTCCAAGTAAGCTATACACAGTGTTTGTTGGATATGCAGTATGACATGCTTTACCAAGTCTGCTTCACCCGAGTTGACAGTGCGTCTCCGAGCTCTGCTGGCTTGTCAGTCATGGAAATTTCCCAACTAAAATAAAAGGCTTAAGGCTGAGATGAAGTATCTACTCGCAAAGGCACAGAGGAGTGCAGGGTAATTAAATCTTAAAAAGCCTTTGTTCTCTGCTCTTTTTTAGTTCCTTTTCAATGTTTTGTGTTAAAAGGCTCCTCATTAGAACTTAAGGAGTCACAAACCTTGTCTTCCTGTTTTATGTACTGTACATATCTATTATAAAAATGTATTTTCACAAGGTGGGCAAAGTCTTATTATCCCAAAATGGTTAGCGGATTACCTTATTTTTGTTTTCTTTATTTCTGTACTTTTGAGAACAGGTTTCCAGCCAGTACAAACACAGAAAATCAACACTTGAGAACATATGATGTACAGTGCATCCTAAAAGTATTTACAGTGATACACTTTTTACACATTTGATTGTGTCACAACCTTATTTCAAAATTAATTAAATCAGGTTTTTTTTAATGAAAAAAAAACAGATGTTGACATTGTCAATTTAAAAAAAAAAAGTTGTAAATTTATTCAAAATAAAAAAATTGGGGGGGCTGCTCGGTGGTGGAGAGGCTAGCACTGTGTGCTCACAGCAAAAAAGGTGGAGGTCCTGGGTGAGTGAGGCTTGAATCACTGGTACACACATTCTATAGTTTGCATGTTCTACCTGTGTAAACGTTGGTGTGGTCTGGTTTCCCTCCAACTTCCATTTTAGGTTGACTAGCTACATGGAAATTGATCCTAGGAAAGAGAGTGTGTATGCATGGTTGTCTTTATGTGGGCCTGCAATGGACAGGTAACATGTTTGGCATGTGCCCCGCCTCGCACCTGTAAGATTTTGAAAGATGTTGGATTCAGGTCTGTGTACTGGCTGGGCCACACGAGGACATTGATTAGAGAACAAAGACAATGTTCTGAAGCCCTATCGTCGATATCTTGGTGGTTTACTTTGGATCATTGTCCTGCTGAAAGATGAATCATCACCCCAGTTTGAGATCTGGTGCTGGTTTTTATCCAGGAAGTTCTTGTACATTGTCACATTCTGCTTTCCACTTTATCCTGACAAGTTTTCAGGTTCCTGCTGCCAAAAAGTATCCCACAGCATGATGCTGCCATCAACATACTTTCCAGGAGGGACAGTATTGGTGATGAATAGTGCCTGGTCCTCTGCAAGTATTAAGTCCCTCATTCAATCCAAAAAAGTTCTATTTTGACCTCCTCAGACCACAGAGTTTTTTTTCTCATGGTCTGATAATCATTGACGTGCCTGTTAGCAACTCCATACCAGCTTTTTAGTAAGAAGGCACTTCTTTCTAGCCAGTCTATCATACAGACCTGGTTGGTGTATTGCCGCAGAGATGATTGTACATCTGGACGGTTTTCCTTGTTCCATAGAGGAAAAAGGAGCTCCAAAGGAGCTGGAGCTCCGAAAGAGTGAACAAGCCCCAATCTCCCCTGATCACTCAGCTGATATTGCTGGCCAGATCTAGTAAGAGTCCAAGTGGTTCCAAAATTTTTTCATTAATTGATGATGGAAGCCACTGTGCTTATTGGAACCTTCAAGGCAGCAGAATCTTTTACTCTCCCTTTCCCAGCCTTGTGCTTCAAGACAATCTTGTCTCAGAGGTCTGCAGACAATTCCTTTTCTTTCATGCTTGGTTTGTATTTTGAAATGCACTGTCAACTCTTGGCCTTCATAAAGACAGGTGATGTACCTATCCAAATCATGTCCTATCCATTGGATTGAGCACAAGATGACTTCAATTAAGCAGCTGAAACATCGCGAGAATCATTAGTGGGAAAAAAACCTCAGCTCAATTTTGAATTTTATAGCTAACGCTGGGAATGCTTACAGAATACAATGTACATACCTGTAACAACTATCAGTGTTTTATTTTTTAATACATTTTCAACAATTCAATTAAAAAAACAAAACTAAATTAAACATTAACATAACAAAATGCGGAAAAAGTAAAGCGCTGTGGATACTTTCCAGATGCGTTGTACATCAATGGAGAAATGGGTGGATAAATTAATTGATTTAATTTTAAATCAGTATTTTTATTTTACAATCCACTTTATTCAAAACTGATAAAAGATGGTAAATTGTCGCTTAGGTCTAAACAGACTCGCTTGTGGGAGGATGAGGCATACACCCTATACAGATCACCAATGTGTAACAGAGCTGCAAAGAGTAAAATAATAAATCATACTCACACTAACACCAGTGAACAATTTAAATCAACCAATCAACATCCTGAACGCTCGCTTGAAGTGAATTTTGTGCTTTTCCATTTACTTTTAACATTAATATTTATATGAACTATCATCTAAGTGAAAGATGGAAACCCTGTGGATCTTCACACCCATAAGTGACTAATTGAACCTGATGTGATGTTGACTTGCTAGCTCTGATTAATGTTGATGTAAAGGGGATAATGTAGCCTGGGCATGCAAGAGTATTTTACTGGTTGGCGCTGGTAGATGTGTGGTTGCAACACACTCTCTGCCTGACAATTATCCCACACAAATGCACATATGATCACAGCGAACTGGATGGCATTGCCCACAGGGACACAGCTAATCCTCAGCATTTCTATTTATCAGCTATGAGCAGAAGCTGCTCTTGGCGGATCATAGCCCATCATTTCTAACAATGTTTGAAAGGCTGTCAACCTGTTTCCTGACAAAACAAAACCCTCTCATTCACTCCCTCTCACTCCGTTAATAGCGTCTTATACGGCCACAGGCCAGCATGTAATGCCTCCAAACATATTCAATTTCATCATAATTAAGAATAGATTATCTATCCCGCTAAACATGATTTATCATAATCATCATTCCAACCTTTTAGTGGTTTAAATAATCTAATGCAGGGTGCTATAACTCCGTGTGACACTACAATAATTTGTTTACAGCCACATTTATTTGGTATACCATCCTTTAATCAATAGCAGTAAATCTAAAGTCCACTTTGCCACACATTCTCCTCTTGGGGTAAAAATGAATAAATAATAAAAAAAAACAGCTTAGAGCATAGAAATTGTATCCACACTGCTTTTGCCCCATGCTTCACATTTTTGAATGAGAGGATTAAAAATGTATTTATAGCTAACGGTGGAGTAGCATGTTTAGATAACAGCGCGAGTATTACTACTTGATCTAATCACCTGCCTTATAAAAATATTTGAACGCCGGGAGGAGGATTTCCGGCACGATCTTGTACATCATCATATTAATTATCCATCGTAGACAAAAGCAAGCTAGAAACCATGACTCAGCATAATGAAGAAGTATGCAGAAATGTATTAGCGGTTGATTCGTCTTTGTTTGAGTCAGCTGTTATAAACCCGGATCATAGTGAAAACATTAGGACAGCGACCCTGGGCAGTTTTTATTATTATTACCCTCAGTTTAACCACATTTAAAACATTCTCATGATTTAAATGGCAATTACAAAGAATCTTTACTACCAGTTAAATTTGAATATGCTTTTTATCCTTACTCATCTTTGAGCGTGTGTTTTCTCATCCTCAGAATACAGTGTGTGTTATTAAGCTCCGATTTAAACACAGCTTACAGGGTCATCAACCATCATTGAACAATGAATCTGGAATGCAGATGTTTTCAATCCACCATACAATACTCTTGTCAACTGAAGCTTTTTCATTTTAATTTTACCTTCTCTAAAATTAATTTGACAGTTGCCCGAGCTTGATTTGTATTGCAGACAGTATGTAGATTCCTTTTCTGGGAAGAGTCGGACTCCAAAGTTGCCCTTTGTTATCAATTCTGTTCATTACTTTTATGGACAGAAGTTCTGGGCACAGCCGAAGCGGTGGAGAGATCCTGTTCGATAATCTGAGGATTGGATCTCTGCTTTTTACAGGTGATGTGGTACTGTTGGTTTCCTCAGGCCGTGATTTCCAATTCTTGCTGGACCAATTTGCTGCCTAGTATAAAGCTGCTGGGTAGGAATCAATGCCTAAAAATCTGAGACTATGGTCCTCACCCGGAAATGGATGGATTACCACCTGCAAGTCCAGAACAGGGTCCTACCCCAAGTGGAGAAGTTTGAGAAGTTTGCGTATCTTGCGGTCTTGTTCATGAGAGAAGGAAGGGTGGAATGGCAGATTGATAGATGAATCCGTCCGGCATTTGCAATAAATAAAACGTTGCATCTGTCTGACATAGTAAAGCCAAAAGCCTCACAGCTGACCAGGGAACTTCTCAGGATCCTTGCAGGTGAGCTGCTGAGGAAAGCCTGGGCTTGCTGTCTGAGACTGTTGTCCCTATGACACAGTACTGAATAAGCAGAAGATGGCATAAAAGAACAATTTCTCTAAATTATACACCAAATATCTGAAAAAATAAATACCTATGAAGTTCTTGGGGCAGGCAACATTGACGTGTCTTAGTCATACTCCACTTTAATAAAATGACCATTCTGTGGACACAAACATCCTCTGTTATTGGTAACAAAGTTATTCTTTTAAATTTAAACTAAAAGGATGCACTCTTGTGAAAGACTACATGTATTGTTTTTTTGCTTTTTTTTTCTTAGCCTGGAAATGACTACAGCGTCAGGCTGATGCTTGAACAGATCTCAAATTGGCATGAAATTAGAAAAAAATACTTTCAGAAAAATTTGTCTTTGGTTTACTTACAATTGTGCGTCCAAAAACATTAATCCATTAATCCTTCCATTCATTCAAAAAGTGTTTATTGATTTCACCATATTCTTCTCTGAACTTGATTCATGAAAAAGAAAAAAAAAAAAAACTAAAAGAAGTTTGAAGTCTAAAGCATGCAATCATTGATGTTGAATGTGATATATAAATGTATGTATGCATGACTTTTTCATAAAACAATTTTTTGTCTCCACGTACACTTTATTTTCTGAAGGATTTAAACACTTGTTTTTTAGATCATGTGTAGTTTGAACTTTACTTTCATCCACTATTGGAAATGAAGTCAAACACTTCACGTTTTGGAGCAGTAGCAGGGACAGGGGATGTAACCCTTCAGAATCAGTATGAACCCAACTGCTCTAAACTGTGTGTAGTTTAACTCCCTATTCTCTGTTGCCTGAGTTGGACAGAAATGTAGTGAGCATCCAGATGATGGACGGACAGATTGATTGAGTGAGCTGTGGGAGACAACCGTCTAATATCTTATGAAAGCTAATAATACCAAAATCGATATGTGCTGTAAGCTGGTAGAAGTCGAGCTAGCTGAAGGACAAATGTGAAGGGAAGCATTTATAGATATTATTTTCTGGATTTTCTCACAGTATTCCACCTCTGTAGAGTCTTTGACTCTTTCTGTTTGTGTTTCCGTCCTGAGTTGGAGCTGGACACTGCAGGCTCTGCAGCCGTCTAATTGCCTGTCACATAAAAAGCTTTGTCTGTTGTCATCATGGATCAACTACAGATCAATATGGCCAGCAGAGAGAGGAATGTTCATGTGTGTGTATGTGGGAAAGAGAAATTAGTCTGAATACCTGGGAGAAAACAGAAGCTTTGAGGGATATGGGGCATTACTGTCATCTTGTCACCAGGTGTGCACACGGCTTATGAGCGAAGATGCTTGAATCTCTGTGACGTGCACTGTAAAAAGCCACACGTCCACGAGAGCAGAGTTTAAAAGTGGGTGGACTCTTGCTGGAAAACCTCATTAGCTTTTAATTCCTTTCTGTATCCTATTTCTATAATGGGCAATTGATTTTTACTTAGTGTACTGGACCAGAAATAATTCTATTTTAAATTATTTTACTCTCTGTCTCTCTCTGTGTGTTTGTGTTTTTATTCTTCTATTCTGTTCATTTTTAATTTGTTTTGAGCAAAGAATAAGTGTTTAATTTAGTCTGAACACACCATTTATGGGTTGTAATGGATGCTGATGCAGTTCACGTGACATGACTGTATAACCTGCGGAATAACAAGTAGTTTTTCATTGGTAGCTGCAGCACAGCTTCCACTCACATGATCATATCAGGACGGTTCTTCTTCACTTCAACAGCTTATATGTAATTGCCTGAAGACAATCTTTTATAATCAGTAACATTAGAGGATTTTTTACTACTGAGCCCAGGATAATGAGGTCTGGCTGAGACACAAACAGGATATTGATTGGCTGTAATGTTGGAATTAATTTCTGTACATCATCCGGAAACAACAAAGCAGGTTTGTTTACTCTAAGAGATTGATTCAGATCCCAGTTACCTCCAACTGGGCTCCACGTCATGTTGTCTTTAAAATTTCAAACAATGATCAAACTTATGAGCTCTAACATGAACGTTTCAACCTGAAGGAAGTCAGGGTGATTTGGAATTTGTATTTTATTTATCATTTGAAAAAAAAAAAAAAACTATTTAATTCCTGGTAGAACATAAATGACTAAAAGCAGCTTGTCAGTGTGATTACTGGAAATAAAAGAGCCTTTCTGGAGATAGGATATCTCAGTTGGACTGAAGATGGTTGCATTTTTCTATAAACTTCAAATGTTTTCAGATGACTTTGTGTTTGGTAAGGAAAAAAGGTGAAAGTAAAAGCTATAGAGGTAGACGTTTGCTTTGAAAAGAAGAGGAATGAAGGTTAGCCGCAGTAAAACAGAGTACGTGTGTGAATGAGACAGCCAAAGCGGAAGAGTGAGTTCACAGGGAGAAGAGATAAAGAAAGTGGAAGATTTTAATTGCTTAGCCTGAACAGTCCAGGGAAATGGAGAGTGTGAAAAAGCGGTGAATAGGCAGGTGCAGGTCAGATGGAACGGATGGAGTAAGGTATCAGGTGTGATGTGTGATAGAAGAGTTTCAGCTGAACTGAAAGATACAGTGTAAATCTTGTGAAAACAGACATGGTGTTTGGTCTGGAGATAGTGGCGCTAAGGAAAAGAAAGGAGACAGAAATGAAGATGCTCAAGTTCTCTTTGGAAGTAACCAGGATGGAAAAGATCAGGAACAAATTCATCAGAGGGACGCCATATGCTGGACGTTTTGAAGATGAAGTCAGAGAGGCCAGACTGAGATGGTTCACTATTATTATAGATAAAACCAGAAAAAAAGGACGGGGTGCATGTATCCTTGAGCAAAGCTTCTTCTTCTCCTGTCGGCACATCCCTCAGGGGTTGCCATTGTAATTCATCTAACTCTATCTTCTGTATCCTCTTTGGTCACACCAACTGTCTTTATGTCCTCCTTCACTGTATCCATGAACCTCCTCTTTGGTCTTACCCCAGGCCTCTTTCCTGGTGATTCCAAACCAAGCATCCTTCTGCCAATTCACCCCTCTCTCTCTTCTGCACACGTCCAAACCATCTCAATCTGGCCTCTCTGACTTTATCTCCAAAACCTCTAACATGTGCTATATGATGAAGGCATGGTACATGAAACAAAAAACTCACAATCCAACAGTTTACACAAAATTCAGTTGTTTTTTCTTTTATCTAGTTTATTGTCACATGTATTTTTAACGTCAATAATTGTTCTCTATTTTTTAATGTTTTAAATCCTGTTACTACTATAGTACTTTCAGATTACACAAAATGAAAAGTGTATTTAAAATAATCTATCATTATCATCATTGTTACTATCCCCTTAGTCCTTTTACCATCTTTTACATTCCTTCCTACAGCAAAGCCATTCTTACTCCAACTGAGTCACCCATTCAACAATCAGTGTGGCCATTCCTATCAGAAACATTTCTGTTGTGTGACCCTTTCTTGTTAATGATTAAAATAAATCCTGCTGGGTTGGAGACTGTGTTCCTTTAACTGGAGCCACAGCAGGAAGGCTGAACTCTGGAACTCTCTGCTACCTAAGCTGGGAGCAGCTCTTTAAAGCCTTTTGCCTCATAAAAGTCAAATTTATACTGTTTTCCATACAACTCTTACAGTACCATACCTAGTCTTAATCCAGTGATTGTTATTAATCCACTGATTAATGGCTTCTCTCATACCTAAAACAACGTGTCTTGTAACTTACTGAAGATTTTTCTGTGATCCTGTGTGTGTATACTTGAGTGGGTATCTTCTAAACTTTATTAAATATTTATGACAAACTTCTCTAAAAATGCCTAAAAAGTCTATAAAAAACACACTAAATCCCCCGGGATAAAGTGAAAAGCTGGGCTTCAAGAAGTGGAGACGAGATACAAGAAAGAGAGACTCCATCTATCTCTTTCCAGTTCCAGCTCATTAGCTACTGGACAATAAAGGACTATTCTGGACTCATTTTTATGTGGCTATGTCCCAGATAACACCAGAGCCAATAGCATCATCACAAACTTCTGACGGCTGAACTTTAAGATGCTCACACAACTGATATGATCAGGTTTTTGGAATGCTTTTCCCTTTTCTTGACCTTTAGCATTTGGTAGTCCTCTGGCCGGCTGTGATTCTCTTTCATGTAGAAGGGCTACTAGTTGAGCCCAGATGATGTCTATAGTCAAGCACCACCTGTAACCCTTTGGCTTTGTTGGGTGTTGGTCCTCCCTTGAATAATGTTTGGTAATACCTTACACCTCTCCTCTAGGCTTTATTTGGGGTTCTTCTCATGCCCATGGCTGAGTTGGTGTGCAGCTTTTCCTGCTTCTGTTTTGCTGGGTACAAACAAGAGACTCTGCCAGGGTATCAGATCTACTGTAGGAATTTTCGGCATCAATATGCAGCAATAACTTCCCATTAAAGCAAATATTCAAAGACAATTGTTTGAGATAATTTCTTTGGCTATGGAGGCTTTCTAGTGAGATGACCAGTCTGCTCAGATCAGCCCAACGTTCAGTTAACTGATGAGTCAGATCAGTTAGACTGTTAGAATTTGTCAAGATTCCTTGATATAAGAATCAACAGTTACTCATTTAGGTTGAGTCTACATGAGGAGATGGATGTGCCAGCTCCTTCAGTTAACATCAGATGACAAGGTCAAACAAGAAGGGTTAGTCACAGAAGGACTTTATGTTTCAATCATCGATCAGGACCTCAACCGTTTTTCTTTCGACCGTCCCTGAGGAGAGTTGAGGCCCTCTTTAAAACATGGTACTCCTCCATAGTGCAAATTGATGTGTACATATACAGCACATTGCGTCACTCCTGGATTTTTCCGGTGCCTCTGGATATTGGTTATTTTCTGGAAATTAATACATTTCAAAAGTGAATGTAAAACATAAAATGTGGGAGAATTTTAAAAATTTTCCCTCTTCACAGAATGAATTTATCAATCACAACTTGCACAAAGAACTTGGTCCTGCAATTTGCCGGAACTGACCGAATCTGAGCCCCAAATTAACAGCTTTATTTATTAAAACCATCATAAAACCTCTTAGTCTGCAATTAAATAGAGTTTCTAAATCTCAAAAGAAGCTGCTCACTGATGTATCATAATTTTCATCGAAGCTGTCGCTGTATAGTGCTAGTTAGACTGCTGCACTAACCAATGGACTATGATCCGGTCAGATCTGATCAGATCTGGTAATTGCAGGACCTGATTCTGACATCACAAGATCTGATTAAGGCATATTATTGTGGAATATGGGTCTTATTGGGTCTACCAACTTCATATAGATGATGAACAGTGACGTAACAGTCAGATTCGGGTCAGAATTTTTCAGATTCGGTCAGATCTGGGAAATGGCAGGACCCCACAGAACGCTATTTAGCTTTATGCCAGAATGTTCAGCACAGCGTTAAAACAAATTCATCTCAGATTGAGAGAAGTTATCATCACTCGTGTTCTATGAAAGTTTTAAAGCAGACATTTTTGGACAGAGAAGCTGAAAGAGAGACACATGCTGTTTGCAGCCCCACCAGCTGTCTTTATTTATGACTTAGTGTTGCTTCTTCTGGTGCAGGGAGGACCACAGCTCTGGTGGCCACATCTGAGTTCTTCATTTTACTTTCATGGCTGCTGTATCTGCTTCGTGCTGTCATTTGCTGCACACAAACTAGGAGCTTCCTTCTTTCCAGCAACAAAGTGACAAGCTAGAAAAGTGGAAAACTCAACCTACTTCGCTCTTTATGCAGAAACTGCATTGCACAGTGAGAAGAGAGAACGTTTCACCCCACAATCTGTCTGCAGAGTCAACGAGAGCAGCACAATCTTGAAGATCAGTCACTCACATTCCTAACCATAAAACTAATTTAATTTTCTCTATTTTGCATAAAAATTTACAAAACCCTCATCTTATTTTATGAGCACATATTTGTTAACATGCTTTGTGTTGATTCAAAAGCACAAGTTAATCATTTTCTCCTTCACCTTGTCGCTAAACAAAGAGGCTCATTGACATGAGATGAAATATTTAGAATGTTTAACAATTATTTAACCAGATTAGATTTTAATATCTTGTCGTCTCCTGAACTCTGTTTTATTTTAAGCCCTAAATTAGGCAAAAAGACAAGCAGACGTTTATTGAGAGGAGGATGACATGCAGCACAGGCTAACCAGTAGTGATGAGGACATTTGTCTTCTCCGCTTTCTACCACCGAGTTAACATCGTCCTCTGGCATTTTTAGAACATTGTAAGCTAAGGTGGCGTTAGTTCAGCACGTCTTTAATTAGCACTTATAATTAAAGACACATATATACGTATGTTAATTAATTGCAGAGGCTTTTAATAAGTAAATTTATTTAAATTTAAGCTGTTTCCTCCTTACACAAAGATTGAGGTGTTAGCATTTAAATTATTCACAATTATTTGTTAACCTATGAAAATTTCACAGAAAACTTAATTTCTATGTTTTGTTTGTTGCATATATTATATTTTGTATATCAAGCCTTGAGCATTTTTTCTTCCGTTTAAACACAATGAGAACTTTCTGCATCCTTGTTGATTTTGTACCAAACGCTTATTTGACACTGTGTCATTTCAAGTTTGGTTGAAATAGCTTTATCATCATGCACAGGTCAGAACAGAGGTCTCATAGCTATGTAGTGGTGAGACTGAGCTTCATACGAATGAAAATGGGTGAAATAACGGTAAAACAACTCATGGTGCATTTATCATATGTAATCTCTTTCTCCAACCCTCTTGTGTGGCTCATTTGTGTTCATTTTGAATAGCATAGAAATGTGTGGGACACCTTTCATTTCAGATTTACACTGTAATGGTCCTCACTCCAGTGAGGACAAAAGTGATAGAACTCAAGGCTGCTGGAGATCTATTGGTCTGTAGAAGCTAAACTAATCACTCAATGTACATTTAGGAAGAAAAGCCTGGGCTAAATTGTAAAATGTGAAATCCAATGGTCAGGACCTTTTATCACATTGTCATAATGTACTTAAACAATTCTTAAAGCAGATTTTCTCCACCTGCTCAGGTTTCTGGAAGTGACATGATATTGATAATGCTTACTGCCAACGTATTAGGGTGACGCAGCTTACGGGTATGATGAAAGTTTAATTGGCTGAATCAATGGTGATAGTGTTAAAGAAAGTTAGAGACAGGAGATTTAGTGGGTGAGAGCTTTGTCGGGCCCGGCAGCCTCCAGCGACCTGCCCCACCAACACCACTAATACGTTGCTACTTCTGCCCATCATATTATCATCGATTGAGTTTCAGACTGCACGGTTTTATCAACTCACTGATGACCCGCTCTTTGCCGGAGACGAATATCTGTGTTATTTATTTCCCTTCTGACTGAGAAACAACCTGAGTAAATATTTTATATCACAAAATTTTCAGCTCAATCACACAGCGTCTTGTTGTTCAGTTTTCTGTAATACCGCTATTTCATCCGTCTGTCTTTACCAAACTACTTGCTCTTATTAAAGTTGAACTTCTCAAAGGCCTTAGTAGCCTCTTCCATCAACCTTCACCTCAGCCTTATCTGCTCACGAAGCTTCTTCGTTTCTGCCGGTAGTATCAGGATCCTGACTTGGTGGAGTGAGTCCGTCTCTGGGGATTCCAAAGCAATAATGCAGCATCTGAAGCAAAGACAATAATCAGATCTAACGCACTCTGTGATCTGGCTTCTCTAACCCCCTTTATTCCTTAATTTATTAAACAGAGAAGAAAGAAAGGTTTGGGAAATTTAGTGTATTTCTTGCCCCTAAAATGCTTTCAAATTATTTGTTGTTTATTGCTTTGGGGTTTTCTACTCATCCAACAGGTCCCAGCGTGGCCAGAATAAAAGTACTTTTTATGGGTGTGAGGGTAAGTTTTTTATTCAGTCATGCCAATATTCCAATTTTAGGGCTCCAAATTCTGTCTATATCAAAAGTCTTTAAATCTAGGACAGAAACAATGAAATCATTTGTCCACCAAGCTTATCCAAGCAGTGGGATTTAAATAATCTAATATAAGGGCTGCAGCCGAGGATGTATGCCATAATAACTCTGTTTTAGTATTTCCTAGAAGCAGTTCAGGCTTGTTAATAATTTCTGGGTTTTCTCCCTGTGACATTATTACCCGGGTAATTAGAGTTGCTGTTTCCTGCAGGCATGACCTTTTTTAATTGAAACCAAACAGTTTAAAGTTTCATCAGACCTCTGAGTCTTGCTCTTTTAGACTCTTTGCGTCCTGCTTCTTCGAAGAAGCCTCCATCCTTGTCGTTCTGCATGAATCATGAAGTCCTGCAGTCATGGCTAGCAGCCAGAATCTTTCCTTCTTCATTTTAAATGTGGCCCCTAACCTTTCATGTCCTAAATCATGGGAATAGAATTATGGTCTGGCTGCATAATCCCACTAAACATATCCAGGCCTTTATTTAATCAATCCTTTGTTTCGCAATAATACTTGACCTGCAACCGATAATGTAATCACCATCCTTTACCCCATACACAACCTATACATTATTGATAAAGATTGTTTTAAAATGCAAAGAAGTTATTAATGTGATAAATATTTCATAATGTTATTGAATATTTGATCCAGTGATGTAATAAGTCTCCAAAGCATCGGTTGGCTACTCATCTAGCATAGAAAATATATGAATAGGTAAAGACTAGATGTCACATTGTACTAACATAAAAAAAAAATAAATTAAGATCTCAGATGGTTTTTATCCACTTTTTTAGGAGAAAAGACAAGTAACATCTTTGTGGTTACTACAATGATGTCTTCTCAGATTACCACTTGATCTTAGTGGAATTCTTAGACGTTTAGCTTTTTATATGAACGACCAACACAATGAAGCAGTGTGTGACATCCTCTGGAGTACCATCCAGATTCATTTTCATGACTGTTTTGAGAAAACCTTGAGTAATGGCAAGTAGGTCTAGCTAAGAGTCTTCATTTGAGCACAAAGATTGTGCAAGTGCAAAATATTAATATCTAATGAGTTTCGTAAGTAAATATGTCCAAAAAAATTAAACCTGATTCTATAGCTACAAATTGGTAAATACACAAAGGCGTTCTGGACAGAGGTGTTACATTAAAAATGATCAATCGCCTCTACTGCTCACAGTAGATGGAATTTCAAACTCTGATACAATTGTAGAACTGTGCTAAAAAAATGACCAGGTGGACTAGTGCTATGAATTCTTTGTGACGCACAAGGCAACTGCTTGAGACAATAATTTTTTACATTTAAAAGTTATCTGACCACTTCAGAAAAAGAAGGGTTTTATTGATTACAAATATTAAATGCTGTGTCTCTGATCTATGGAGTCATTGGTGTAAGTGCCTTTTAAGAATTTTAGAGCCTTTATTGACTTTTTATGCTAATTTTGTATACTTTATGTTTTTGTCTGTCTGTTTGTCTGTTTTAATATTATAAATCATAAAAAATAATAAAAAAAAAAAAACTGCACACTGTTTTAAACAGAAGCCAAATTTGACAATATAAAGAGCAACATCACCTAATTTTAAAACAGAAAGTTGGCTTTTGGTATTTTAGAGCCTATTTTGTAAAACTTGTTCTAGTGTTTAATGTTTTAATTGTCAGTTTTATCACGCTAATTACTAATAATTGATAGTGTGACAATAGTGTTTGGCTTTTAAACTAGGATATTATTTACCTACTGTCTACCATATGCATCCTGCCATCATGTATTATCTTTGATAAACACTGTGGGGCTATCAAATGAGGCAAATGACTGATTGAGTCACCAATTCCAATTTAGCTGGCAGAAATGAAAATGGATTTGGCTGTGGCTCATATTTCTCAGAATTTCTGAATTAATGAGATCACTTAGCTTCCAAATATACCCCCAAAAAGCTGTCAACAGTTCCTTTGGGGGAGAAAGTGATGATATAAAGAATAAATCACTAATAACTTTTCACACTGTAGGTCATGGCTCAGAACATCATGACATCATATGTGTACGAATAAGTAGCCAAATAACAGATGATAGAATATGTTTCCAAAGGCTTGGGTTTGCAATAAGTCAGAGCTGGATATAGAACAAATTGTATTTGTTTGGCCACAACGTTTACAGCTGATCCAAAATGTCGCAGTGGAAATTAAATTTCTTCAGACAGTTTTTGGAGCACATTTATACTTGTTCGGTTTGGTTATTTTAAAATAAAACCACATCCACATATCAACTAGAATTACATGAACTAACATTTTAGTCTAAAGTCTCACAAAGTAAATCAGTTAGATTAAACTTAATTTTTGGTGTTATTTGCTCAGGCAAACCAAAAACAGTTTCGTCAGATATGTCAAAAATGGTGAAAATCTGGCTGTTTTTCTCATTGCTAGCATTCTCTTTTATTGTTTTAGATTTTAACACAAAGATAAATCGAGACGCCCAACTGCAAACACATTCACTTGCTCCCAATGAACTTGTAGTGAATGAGAGTGCTTAAGTCTTGGCCCATATTTGAACTGAATTTTTCTGTTAAAGGCTCGTTTTAAACAACCCCCTCCTAGTGCAAAACTAAATTATAATTTAAATTTGGAGCTCATAAGATCTCAGGGTTTAAAATTCTCACCCCAGACTAGTGGATTGCCTTGTTGAAGTCTTTATCAAGAATGTTCCCAGTTTTGTTTCAGGAGAAAGTTTCAAACCTAACATGCCAACTTTTGTTATTCTCACAATTTAGAATAGCTTTTTTTTTCAGTTATGCCTCTACAAGCCTAAGCTGGACTTACTTGTAAATAAGTAAGATGGTCTGTAACGTCCCCACAGTAGGCTCTTTCATGTATTTGCATTCACTTCCTACTGACCTGATGTTCACCCCTCCTTTATAAAGGCTGTATACGGTTATGAGACTGTTAGCATCATTACACTTTACTTCTCTGTCAGCATGATACCGTGGATAAAAGCTGCAGGGTCTGTCCTTCCATCCAGCCCTCACTACCTCCAGCCGGTGGAGGCAGATGGCCACTTTACTGAACTGTGTTCTGTCAGAGCTCTTTGTATTTATAGTTAAAAGAAGTTATTTTTCCTCCTTTCTGATCCATTTGCTTTAATGGGATCATAGTAATTCTCCTTGAATTACTGTGATTGTTAAAACATCTTGAGGCACATGTCTCTAATGTACCTCAAGATTCTTTGTTGTGAAAGGGTGCCGAAGTTGAAACTTGATATTTGCCTCTATACCCACATTCTCTCTTCTTCATGTCTGATCAGGACATGGATCCTTGAACACATCAATTTTCTGCAGATATCTTCAAATATTCCATGAATGTACATAAATAACTATTAGTCAAAATGTCACTGTAGCAAACTCACACCTCAGTTCTTCCATTGCTGTGGAACATGATTAACTCTTTAGGATGAAGTGAATAATGTTCACGCCACATGTCAATGTCCACCTACTGACAACTGTCAGGGGAAAGACTAATTAGCAGCCAACAACATGGTGTTGGAAAATGTGCCTAACCTCTTCTTTGTGAGACCTTTTTTTCTCTGCTGTCTGTTCAAAAAGACATGACCAAAATTAGCAAAATATTTCTTCATCTCTTTTTGGACTGTGCTTGATTTTTGTCTTCACAAAAAAGACGAGAAATGTAATTATGTCTGTTAATACACAAAATTGAATGTGAACGAGTGACAAGGTGCAGAGGTTTGCCGTCTGGGATAGACTCTGAGTGAATTCGCTCCTCCTCCACATTGATAGGAGTCATATGAGCTGGTCTGATTGTCTGGTCAGTAAGGCATCTGACTTTATGATGATGTACAGTATTCAGGGCTCATTGCAGAAGTAAACCCAGGACATCTCAGATCTTGCTAGATTGTAATAGCTCACATAGAGGGATGAAAAACAGAGATGGGAATAACAAAAGTGGTGCTGTGAGGTGGATAAGTTGTTATCAGAACAAGTAAATGTTTGATGAAGAGTTGTGCTAAAGAAAAAGTTTCATTCCGTCATCTTCCACTTGTTCCGGGTCGGGTCGCAGGGGCAACAGCCTCAAACGGGCAGCCCATGCCTCTCTCACCCCGGCTGCATCCTCCAGCTCACCCGGAAGGATCCCAAGTCGTTCCCCAGCCAGCTGTGAGACATAGTCTCTCCAGTGGGTCCGGGGTCTGCCCCTTGGTCTTCCTCCCAGTGGGACATGCCCAAAACACCTCACCAGCGAGGCGCTAGGGGGGCATCCTGACCAGATGCCCGAACCAGCCCATCAGGCTCCTCTCGACCTGGAGGAGGAGCGGCTCGACGGGTGGCAGAGCTCCTCATCTGAGGATTGAGAGCCCAGCCACCCTGCGGAGGAAGCTCATTTTGGCCGCTTTTACCCGCAATCTCATTCTTTCAGTCACCACCCACAGCTGGTGACCATAGCTGAGGGTAGGAACGTAGATCAACTTGTAAATCGAGAGCTTTGCTTTTCAGCTCAGCTCTCTCTTTACCACGACGAACGGATGCAGCGTCCTAGTTATTGCTGATGCCGCACCGATCCGCCTGTCGATCTCCCGCTCCTTCTTTCCCCCACTTGTGAACAAGACCCCGAGATACTTAAACTCCTCCACTTGGGGCAGGACCCTGAAAGAAAAAGTAAATAAAGTAAACCTTTTTAGGTATTTTTGCAGAGGTGCTACCCAGTAAAAATGAGAGATAAAACAATAATCTCTTTATAGAGCAAAAAAAAAAAATTGTTGTTAGAGGTGGTCCGATTTTTGAGACCAAAAAAATGTATAAATGTATCTGTACTTATCTGTATTTATTTGTACTTTGCACTAAACTTAGTTCAAATGTACATTTATGCAAGGATAGTAGTTGCAGTAGTAGAATTGAAGCCTCTGACTTAAAAAGGTCGACACCAATATCTGTCAAATTTCAAAATATTGCTGCCAGAAATCGGCGAGGCCAATATTTTTTAGAGTTCTAGTATATACATCAGAAAGCCATTGGCATGTGTAGACAATGCCCCCCACCATCAATAATATGGGTCAGGAGAATCCAGAGATAGAAGTCCCAACTTAAAACCACTCTGAGATTCACACATGCCAGACATTTTGTTAGCATCCTTCTGTCTATGACAGTGAAGCATGCACTAGGTGCTAGTTTTACAACAAGCCTGTCGATTTTATCTAAGCTCCATAGACTTGATAAAGCAAGCAGGTTGTGGTGGGGTAGTACCTTATTGCCCAGGAGCTTCCCAGGTTGAGGCTAGTGGTAACCTCCCAATGGAGTCATAAGACTTCTTCTACCGTCAGCGCTTTGGGATTTTCTCTGAAAGTGTAAAGCGCACTACAAATAAAATGTATTATTATTATTATTGTCAAGAGCAACATCAGCACCCAGCTTAATGCCAAGTGAGCCTGGGCTTGTAACTGGTATCTGTTGCTCCCCGTGTTGAGTCTGCATCGAGACAGCGAAGCTGGGATGATATCCCGTGGTGCAGGCCTGAACAAGTGGCATGGAGAACCTGGAGTGCCCAGTGTCAGGATCTCGGCATTACTGACAGAGTCCAACGGAAAGGCAAGCTGACACAGCTAGTGTCAGCGCCTCTGGAAGGTGCCAGAAAATATCGCAAAGCTTAGCCAACTACCTACGGGTCTCCGTACCGGCCAACCAGCAAAGCAGCAGGCACCCTAATAGAAGCCGGACATAGCAAATAATAAGGAGAGGAAATTTTTCATCATGAAATTTTATCATTTCCATGGAAATGAGCAGAATGTGCATGGTTCAGGTTCATAGGAGAACACATCGCCACAGCTTTCAGATGAGTGATAAAACTTTAGGAGCTTGTTTCTGATTGTCAATGCTGGTATTTTATGGACTCCAGAATTCTATCTGAGGTATTGCATAGAAGACTTTAAAAAATATATATCTAAATGTGTGAAAACGGCTTTTTACGGCAAAAACGATCAGTTTATCAAAGTTGAAATTGAGGAAACAGGCAAAATAATTCTTCTTTTTTATGTTCGATTTTTCTTTATCCAGTGCTGAATTCATTTTGGCACATTGTCTTTAGAGTGATGATGGGATGGCAGCATATCTTAGAAATCCTCAGAGGGTTTAACACTGCTTTGGAGTAAACATCAGTGACCTAGAGTACAGACACTGCTGAGCTCGTGAAAAAAGCCCAAAGTGACTATTTCCTGGAGGTTTTTAGGAAAACAACATGCCTCAGAAACAGTTAGTGTCCTTCTACCTGTGTGTAGTGCAAAGCCTTCTGACCTGAACTGTTTTCCAGCACAGAGGAAAAAAACTTTTCAGGGTCGTACAGGTCGCTCTCAGGATAATTGGCTGCCCTCTCTTTTCACTTGAAGACCCACATGGCTCTCTATGTCTCAAAAACATGGAGAGGGTTTTGAAACCCTGATGTCAGACTTCTAGTGGATGTTTTACAGCCTGAAAGCCGACACTCACCCCACAATCATCACGAGGGTGGATGCTGTTTTATTGAAGCTAGCTGTGCTTCTTTTCTTTGCCTTTAAAAACTCCCTACGTATCCTATGTCACATTTTGACATGTGGTGGATTTCGTTTTATTAATGATGTTCAATTTTAAATGTGTGTGGACCTTTTTTTGTTTTACAATTGGAATTTTTAACAAATGAATCACAATTGTGTGACTGTTCATTCTGTTGTTCCTGTAAAAGGTCTCCTCCCCCACTGGTCTAACGGGGAAAGCAAAGAGCCAGACAGACACGGAGACAAACATAGAGAGCTCATGTGGAGACAGCGGGGGGATTCACTGATCAATTATTCACTTCGCTATAGGCATTCCTGGAATGGATGATGAGTAGTGTGGGTGATCACAGGTGTGAGATGTCTCACTGAACCAAATTCCTTCACTAACACCTTCTGTTACCAAACTCATGCACACTTTACTGTAGTGTTAGTGTATTTCCAACTGATATAATTTGCACAAAACTCCAACCAGACAAAAAAAATTTGTTGAAGAAAGAAGTTTGTTTTTAAGTGACTCTATCTTTACATTTTTTGTATCTTTAAGAGTAGACAAATGAATAAAAATTTTATTTTTACGAGACATTATTTCTTGTCAGAATGTAACATTTGCTCAATTTTAAAATAAATTATTTACCTTTAGTTGTTCTGTTTTAGTTATTCAGTCATGCAACTTTCATATTTTTTTTGCAGAACTGAAACTCAGCCCGAACATTTAAAATGACTAGTTTTCCTGCTGCTCAGTGACATTTTAAAGTCATGCTGTTTTGCAGTTGTCTTCTTGCTTGACTCTGAGGACCAAGCAGAGGGCTATACGGGTTTGGCAACGTGTACATCGGAAGCCAGTAACTAACCCAGCATGAGCAACACATTAAAATTTAATCTCTTTTAACATGAAGATCTGCATGTAAGACATCGCTGACTTTGTCTTCATTTCTCCTTTCTCAAATACAAAACCGCTGATTTGAATAGGTGAGCCGGCTATTGATTTGTGGGGCCAGAGAGAGTGCACTGCAGTAATCCAGTCTGCATGAGACACAGGCACGGCAGAGCTCGTCCTGGATTCAGTCTGACCCCGAAGACTCTTCTGAATTTGTTTGAGCTGATAAAAAGCACTTTTACTCAAGAAGGTGAAAAGAATTGAGGAGTTAAGTCTTTGCCAGTGAAGAGTTAGAAGAACGTTAACAGCCTGCTTCTTTTATGTGCTTGTGCTGTAAAAAGACAACCATCCAACTAAGTTAAAAAATGTATTTATTTTCAGACAATTTATGTTTGAAGACTGAAAACTAGAAGACTGGTTTTTCAAAGTGCATTTTTTTTGTGCGATAGTTTGTTTTTATGTACAAAAAACATAAGCAAAATGGATTTATTATAACAGTCACTAAGTCACCATTTGAGCTCTTTAATTATTAAAAGAAATTAAAAAAATACATTATTTCCATCATTTGGGAAATTTTTTATTTTATTTTTTAAGAGCAACTAAAAAAGAGCAAAGTGTTGACAAACCAAAGTAAAACAAAGCCACAATTTTTGTTTCTTTCATTTCCGTCATCTTCCGCTTGTTCCGGGGCCAGATCATGAGGGCAACAGCCTCAAACGGATAACCTAGGCTTCTCTCACCCCAGCTGAATCCTCCAGCTCACCTGGAAGCCACAATTTTGGAAAAATAAAACCAATTATTAATAGAAATGGTCAAGTATTCTATGATACTTGAGAAATATTTATGCCCAAAAGAATACCAACCAAATTTAGTACATCTTGAGTGTTTAAATGCGTCTTGCTTTTATTTTGACAAGCTTATTAAATAACTGTTTGGAAGGATGGGGCAACGTCATGACCTCAAAGTAAGAAGGTTGGTGGTTCAACACGGGCTGGGGTAGTAAGGTTAAAACACCAGTCTTTCTGTGTGAAGTTTGTATGTTCTACTCGTGTGTGTGCAGCTTCTCATCAATTATAAGGGTATCCTCACAGCAAACTAGTGACCTGTCAAGGGTCCATTCTGCCTCTCACCTGAAACTAGCTGTGATGAGCTCAGTGGATAAGCAGAATGGAATTTGGGTTGCCCTGGACCTGCTAGAGAGACTTTGTCTCACAGCTGGCAGGGGAACACTTCAGAATCCTCCCAGGTGAGGATGTAGCCAGGGTGACAGAAGCCTGGGCTTGCCGTCTAAAGTTGCTGCCCCCACAACCCGGCCCCAGAGAAGCAGAAGACAACGGGACAGAAGAGAACTCTTCCAATTGAAAAGTTACATTTATGAGATGTTGACCTGTGATTTGGTTTGTTTGAGGGAATTTTGTTGTGAACACAAACTAACCTGGATAAAATTATTAAAGGTTTTCAGAATTCCCTGCAAATTCAGACCAAGAGCCTAACAAGTCTGGTGTAAACCATCCTTGGTGTCCCTTATTGGACCATCATAATAATTATTATGAGTTTGACCTTCAAGTCAAGTTTACTTCTTCCCTTTAACAGACTTATACTTCAACAATCTTGATTTGCAATTTTATTTCATGTTTATTTTCTTTTTTTTAAGGTTCGAGGGTTGCTCATGATGAAAACCTCTTGAAGTGGGCTGAAGCGAAGTTTTTGGATAGTTATTATGATAATGAGACTCTCAAAAGAAATAAGAGAGATAACTGTGTAAACTGAGACAAAAGATAAGGAACCTGACATTCATACTAATAAAGTAAATAACAGACTTGTGGATTGAATATAAAATATTCTGTTGTTATTTACTACATGGTAATGGAGAGAAGTAGGGTCACGGACAATGTCATGTGGACTGTGAAGGTTAGAATGGTTGAGTGTTTGTAATAAAACGTTTCATGTCTGTCCACTTTTAACAACCACTTTAAGGAGATAAAATGCTCCTCATTATAAAGTACTGAGCTATTGTTTTTCCTCTTTGTTCAGTAATGTTTTTAACCCTGAACAGAAAAGTGATTTTCTCTGCAGATGCGATTCTTTTTTATGCAAGCTGGGAAACAATGTGGTCCAGAGGTGGTGTGGATAAAGGGGAGCTGGTTCAGCTTTTATTAAAAAGTTATAAGTCCTGGTTTTGTTTTTTTCATGCAACTTCAAGCATACCGTGGATGAATTTGTCTGCAGCCAACTGGCACTGACTCACTTTCAGCAGGTCCAAATACAATCATTGTCTGCAGTGTGGACCAAATGCATCAACTGATGAGACAACGGCACCAACAATGAAAAACTAATCCTTTAAATCTTACTTTATTCTGTCTCTGTTGACTTTGGGCAGCACACTTCATGGCTGGATGAACTGGAATTTCCCAGGTGTCCACAAGAGGTCTTACAAATACACACACATAAAAACAATTGAATATACCACATCTGTCCATCCATCTTTGACACCTGCTATCACTTCTTTCAGGGATTTCATGGAGTTTTTCTCAGTTATCAAAAGAGGCAATGTGGCACCTGGATGGTTCAATATGTGATCTCTGGTGACTGTAAATAA
Organism: Neostethus bicornis; assembly: GCA_902685375.1. Lineage (NCBI taxonomy): Eukaryota > Metazoa > Chordata > Actinopteri > Atheriniformes > Phallostethidae > Neostethus > Neostethus bicornis. The sequence continues at coordinate 1,145,205 of CACRXE010000076.1, read as the reverse complement.
TCTCTCTGCTGTAAATAAAACCTTGGGTTTGGAAAGCTAAAAGTAAGTAGAGAGATGAAGGGAAATAAAAGTAATAAGGGAATGCAGACTCAGTTTGTTCATCAGAAAAATCAGACCCTACTTGTCGTAATACAAAACCTGATTGTGCAGACACTGGTCTTGTCTGGTCTGGACCACTACAACGGGGAGACTGCAGATTTTTTTTTTTTTATTATTTTTAGACTGGTAAGAAGTACTGGAAATGCCACCAGTAACTTGCAATTCCAGAGATGGACAACCATACATACAACCACTGAGCAAATTAAATGACTGACTGACCCAACATGTCTTTGGCTATTGGTGGAGGACCCATCGAGAACCGACATATTACAAGTAGAATATTTAAACTTTGCTGAGAGATGCCAATAGTTTACATATTGAATGATCCACTTTTTCACAGCATCATTGCACTCTGACACACTGTCTTAGTTTTCATCAGTCAAACAAGCACACATATCCTACACTGGCTTCCAGTCAATGGCAAAATCTGTTTTGAAGGTCTTGGATGCTCCTTTGAAGTGGTCAACTCAACGGCACTCTACACTCTATTCAGGTCTGCAAATACGTTCTCCATTCAGTGCTACAGTTTCTTCTTTCTACGAACAGCTTTCATACTACCACCTGTTTGAGGAGGTTACTGTACAGAAAATAACAACGCTGCATCAGACTGGATAAAAGCACATTTATGAGACGATTGCAGCAGCAAACTTAACTTTCCTGACCTATCTAAATGTCTCCCTATTTATCCAACGTATGTCGGTATTCTGTCACAACAAAATATTTGGCCTTTATTGTCTTCTGTTCAAGTATCCAACATTGGTTTCCTGTTGATGGCCAAATCCGATTTGAAGGTCTTGGATGCTCCTTTGAAGTGGTCAACTCAATAGTACTCTATACTCTATTCAGGTCTGCAAATACGTTCTCCATTCAGTGCTACAGTTTCTTCTTCCTACTAACAACTTTCATACTACCACCTGTTTGAGGAGGTTATTGTTCAGAAAACTTGTGTCAGACCAGATAAAAGCAGGTTTATGAGACGATAGCTGCAGCAAACTCGAATTTTCCTAACCTATCTCAATTTGTCCCTATTTATCCAATCCTTATATCGGTATTCTGTCACAACAAATTATTTGGCCTTTATTGTCTTCTGTTCAAGTTATAGATTATATTTGTTTTACCAAACTGGTTTAAGTTTAAACAAAGGACCTTTAAGTATCAAATTACTTTGTTGGTACAAATTTCCATCAAGAATCAAACTACTTTCCCCCACTGGTTCCATGGTTTTGTTTATTTGTGTGTGTTCAATATGTCATGTAATTATTCCCTCAACCTCCACATTAGCCGTGGCTTTCTGTTTGATTCAGTAATTAATTCAGCTCTGAATGATGCGGCAGTAATTAAATGATAATGTAAAAATGACTTGGGAAGCCTTCGGTAAAACAAACTGAAATAAAACCCCCCAAAACACAAGCAAACCGTATCTATTTTCTGCATGAATTTAGAAAAGTATTTGCACAAATTTTTAGGGTTCAGGCAGAATTCATTATAAAAAGGAAAACAATAGTGTTGCACTGAAGACAACAAATTTCTAAAACGCTTGGTTTTGGATTAAGTTAATTTATTTAAATTCAATAGTCATGATTTCGGTTCACATTGTTTCAATATTTTGGGTTAATTGAGGGTATTACTGAACATTATAATACCATCCAATTATGTTGGTAAATTGGTGTGATCAAACATTTACATCAAATAATGTTGTCGTCAGGCAAGGCTTGAAACAATGGCCTTTCTGCTGCCAATGACCTTTCATGTTCTCCCTGTGTATGTGTGGGTTTTGTCCAGGTGCTGTGGTTTTCAGCCCACCCCCCAAATACATGCATGTTAAGTTGATTGGCCACTGAAATTGTCCCCAGGAATGAGTGTGTGTGTTTGTGTGGGTGTGGCCCCGCAACAGAGTGGTAACCTTTTCAGGATGTACCCTGCCTCTTCCCTTAAATCAGCTGGGATAGGCTCCGACATCCCCGCTACCCTGGTAGGGATAAGTGGTTCAGAAGACAAAAGCTGTCTTCAGAGACTATAAAAATGTGTATAATACCATTTTTTCTTATTTAATCCTCACATTTTATCTAATTTTGACATTGTTTTATGTTCAATGTACACCAAACCAGAGAATAATAGCAGATCGTGTTCACGTTCAGCCCAAATATGTATATTTTTGTATTTGTCCTGGTAATGTTCCTGCAGCATCTCTAAGACCCTCGTTCAGTTTTTGTGTATCTGCCTGATGGTCCCAGAAGACATCAACTCCTATATTTTGTATTAATTGGAGAATTAAAGCTCTTCTATCAAACAGGGGAAATTGTCCCATCTAATTAGCGGATTCAAATGATATCATTTGTTAGGTAATTTTCAGCCTGAATCTAATTTTAAACCTCATTGCAAGAGAGTCAAATGAGTGTAATAAATATCAGAATAAAATAATTTCATGTCCTCTTGCCAATTACTTATGTGTCTGAAATGCTAGGGGAGTGTATTATGCTGGCAATTAGGATTTCATTAAAATCTATAAATGGAGGTTCATTTATATTGGTGAAATTATCCTTGATGCCTTTTGCACATCATCTCCAGGGCATACTGAGGATCTTCTGGTTACACACACTTGACGCTCCTCTAAAGCTGATCAGTTTACTCCGTCCCAGTCCAGGCTTGCTTTGATTGAACCGAATCGGTCTGACTGGAATGAGCTTCTCGGAAGACCAGCTCCTACCTGGTGGTCAGACGATAAATCCTCATATTTACACACACACACAAACACGCACACATTCTGAGGAGACGGTCAGTCGCCGACATTAAACCTGAACATTATCCCTGATGTATTAATATTTGAGCATTTCCCTGTGCCTTCATTGACTAGCATGTACTGGAAACCTTTAAGTAGCAGCTTGGGATGTGTCTGCCTCCAGGGATGAACATTTCTACAGCAAGTCCAAGGGCCAGACCTCTACAAACCCCCCACACTTTACTCTTCGATTAAACTTTACTTCATACAATATTGCTTAATTTATGAAAGCAAAAATATATAAAAAACAAAACAGAAAATTCTTCAGTAATTTCTGGAAAAGTTTTTCACGTGTAATTATTACTTTTCTTATTAATATTACTAAGACCATATTCAATATACAATATTTTTTTCATAAGGATGTCTTTGGTGTTGCAGTTTGTTTAGAAATTTTTGTCGAGTGAAAAAAAAAAAAAAAACCTTGAATCATTTATTTATCTATCCATCTGTCTTTTCGCCCATCCATCGATTTATTCTTCCATTTATCAGTCCTTCCTTCCATCTGCAAATAAAAGATAGGTTGTTTTACTATTTTTTTTTATTTTTTACAATTGATCCAGATAAGAATATTTTAACAGACCAGCTTTGGAAAGTGGTCTGTTTGGAGCAACTGTGTGAAAACAACATCCTGCTTTGCAAAACAGGATAAAAGCAAATGTGGAAATTCACACAAATGCTTAATTCAAAAGATGTATTTTTTTTACATTCTCTCTCAAGTGCTAATGGATAAGTAACTGCTTTAAAAGAGTTTATGTAACCTAAAAAACAATGAGTCACCGACACAGAAAATAAATGTTTACCAGACTTAAGTAGCTCAGATTGGCACTGCATCATGACAAAACTCAAAACTAAAATTGCACTTCCGTTCAGGTTTTCTGTGTTCTTAAATATAATTTTGTGCACCTTTGAAGTTGGTTTAGGATTTATTATTGAGCTCTAAAGCCTTCAATTTAAATGTTTTTTTTTTTCCAGTTACAATATACAGTAGTTGACAGCTCCCAGTCTTAAATCCATTCATCCTAAGGTCATCTTAGGATCATCTCAAAAGAGATGAGTGAAGGAAAGTAAATTTCTTAATGAGTCCAGTGCTTCTACTTTTTGCTCAGCTGTTCCTTCACCACTGCACGCCAATCCAAAGAGCTTTTTATGTTAGAAACCACATACTGGCCTCTGCCAAGTTCCTCTCTCAGTCTTTTCTCCATTCTAAGCAAGACCTCAAAAGCCTCCACTCAAGAACCTCAACCTGGATAAAACCTCTCCTATTTTGATATGAGGACCATAATCTTAGACTTTACAAACTCTTATTCTGTCTGGTGCACTGGCAGCTGTGAATCTCTACTGTGAGATACTGCGAGAGCACGGTGCAATAAAGCCAACTGAATAACATCATCTGCAAGAGAAAAAAAAAAAACATGTTTTAAAGTTGTGTGGGGGATTTTCATGGGATGACTCCCCATCAATTCGTTGTGAATACCAGGCAAGCACTGAGACCCACATAGGCCATTTCACTCTTCTTCTGGGTTTAGATTTTCAACCAATAACATCTGTAAAACATCATGAGAACTTGTTTTTGTAGAATTCAGTTTCTGTAAAAATTAACAACAAAAAAAAAAGGGTCTGGAGTTTAGACTGGCAGACCTGTCAGCACAGAGCAGCATCTGATGTGCCATCACATGCCGATGCCGTCGGGTGCATCCCATCACAAACCAGCCAATGTCAAACAAAGCAAAGAAAAAGAGAAGAGCTCAGAACCGACGGAGATCAAACTGCTCTCTACTGTCTGAAATCTCAATCTACCAAGATCATATGGGGCTGGTCATAAAGTAGGTTGGGGTAATCATAGTGACAGAGTACCAACCAGGAGAGGATGAAAACATGATGAAAAAGATGATGATTTTTTTTCCTGAAATGTAAAGTGCATTATAAATTAAGATGTACTATTATTATTATTATCTGAAAGACAAGTTGTACATCTACATCAGGTACAGGTGCTTTGAGCAAGTTTACAAACCAATGACTGGGTACAGAATCTGGTCATAAAAAGTTGCTGCCAAATAGGAAGTAGCTGTACCAAACAACTTCATAGATAATGATGAAGTTTGGAGCCTTTTAGTCAGTGTACCGTCTCACTGCATAACATTAAAACTAACCATGTAACTGTGTCGCAACCAGGTCCAATAGCACACGTTATTAACTTCAACATATTAAAACCACTTTCTATTTTACATTGATCCTGGGCTAAGGTTTTTCAGGACAAACTAATTTGTTTTACAAGTTGTGGATGCACCCAAATATGTGTTTTTAAAACTAATTTTAAAATAATACTTTACTATAAGCTGCAGCTGCCCACTTTGATTTTAAAAAGATGTCACAACCAGAAAATCTCAGAAATCTGTGCACAAAACATTGATTGATCGAATAACATAGTTGTTAAAATAGGCACATGCTTGAAAAACAAATACACTGTAAAGCAAAACTCTTAAAAGGACATGTGCATAGTTTTTCATTTATTTTTGGTAGGATGGAGCTTGTATAACTGGAAAAAAGCGTACTAAACATTTGTAAATTGGGTACCTAATTATAAAAGTATCTCTATAAACCTTGGTAAACAACTTCTCTAGACATAGATCTGAATCCTAAAGAAGCTTTTATCTTTTCTTCCACCACATTCCCCCTTGTGTTGTGTAGTTCCACTTGGGCAGCTAACCTCTGAGGGCTAACATCCCCTTTCTGCTGTAGTCTCTGCAGAGCTCAGCTCAGATGTACGGCTCTGATCTTCCTTGCAGCTAAGAGCGGGATGCTTTGCTTTGCTCTGGAGGACTGCTTCTGAGCAAAGCGCCTCCAACCTGATCCGAAGGAGTACTCTTCCGTGCCATTGACCCTGGATCTGTCTGACTAACAGCACTCCCAGACAGAAAACACTCAGCTGATTTCTCCAGCTTGGCTTTCAGGATCCCCTTGTGGCATCGAGCATTGCCTCTTCCAATGCAGCTTCAAATGAACAACCATCTGAAATTCATTATCTTCTTTTAATTCAACTGAACTGTAACAGCACCAAATCATTTCTAAACTTTTTCACTGCCTCCCACCGGTTTGCTCTCTCACACAGTTGCCACAAGGTTTTTGTTTGAAATGAGAATGCTGCTGTTCTCCAGAAAAAGATCAAGTTTGTGTTGGTAGTCAAATATTTTTCTCAGGAAGGAAGAGATGAATGGTTTTATTGATGAATAAGTAAGTATATAAATTGTATTTGGGCTGAAATGAGATTTTGTCCTGTCCTGGATTAGCAATATTTAAAAAAAAAATCTCCAGCATGACCTGGTTTTTAAGATTGCCAGCTACAGCTGGAGACCCTGTGCAAATGTAAGTACATAGGTGCACAACTTCAGAGCATCTCTGTTTTGCTGAAGTCCTTCAAGTCAGTCCTCATCCCTGCAAATGCTACTTCCAACTAATGTTCGGACCCTTTCCTTAACCTCGAAATATAACTCTCTTATTCCTGTCGAGTGATGAATTTTCCGTCAATGTTCTTAAATATGCTGGTACTGATTCTGAGCCTACCTGCTCTAGCGTTCTGGCTGAAGATTAGCATTCAGCTTCATTTGGTCCCGGTTAACTAATTTTCTCAAAAAGAGGAAACACAACAAACTTCACAATGTTCAACACTTCCCAACCGTGTTTAGTCAAGACTTCCTCCATTGACTAATCTAACCACCCAACAGCAGTCAAGAGTGAATGACTGTCAATAAAATGTAAACAGACAGACTTTGTTCTGGTAGAAAACAAGTTTTCATACCAGCTTAATTTCTGCAATATAAGAAAAAATGCTGAATGAAAATCACATTTTAAATTCCTGTTTTCTTTAAACTTTTTTTCTAAACTGAACACTAAATCCTCTCAAGGGTTTTGGAAGGATTATAATATTGCATATTGTCAGGATACCTCACCTGCCGCCAGAGGGAGCCCTCGATGTTCCTAATCAACCTGATTAGGGTCACCTGAGGATGATTTCTGATTCCACACATCTGTGCACACTGCCATCTATTTAAGGGCAATCACCCCGGACGTCCCTGTCAGGTCTCACCATCCCTTCCAGCCAAGTCACCCTGGTTGCCTGACCATGTTTGAACTTTGTTAGTATTTGGACTTTTGAAACCTTGAGTTAATCCTGTGCTTCTTGCTTTACAGACTTATCTGAACTGCGTTAATGAACCTTGTCTGATGTCCTGCAATTGGGTCCACATCCTTCCACATCCCTAGAACCCAGACACATATAATCATTGTCATACATTTTGTGTGTTCATTGTATGCAGTGAGCAGAGACTGTAATCTAAAGATAGGTTAGGACTGTTAGTGTATATTAGGGAATGTTTTACAGAGAGTGGCTAGTTTTCCTACAGAACAAAAAGTGCTGATCATTGGGGTATGAATCATGACAAAAGATGAACAATGCAAATGAATGCTAACTAGTTTATGGAAATAATAGAGTTACGCTTATGAAGTAATGACACATTATTACCGGATGAGATGACACATCCGGTAATGGGCCCAAAGGGCCTATCTATGGCCCTTGGTTACAAGGGCCAAAGATAAGTATCAAAATTGAGAATTTTCTTTCTTTTTCTTTTATAGAACCACGCATTCCAAACATTATATGTAATTCATGCTCTTCCCTTTCTGTTACTGACCTCTGATCAGTAAACCCCCATAACCTTCCATGCACGCGCAATCATATGGTCTCTATAGACCATGGGATAAGATCAGATTTTGTGTCAGCAGTGCAACACATCTTTATCTTTGAATTCTGTCCAAGCCAAACATCACTAGTCTGGCAAATACACCAACAGATTAACTTCACATGAGAGGAAACTTCACTCACCCATCACTGTGATGCAGATGCTGTCGTGCATAAAAACTGACTAATTAACCGCTTTCTACTGACTATAAAAGGTTAGTTTTCTCTCTTTTCTGATGTGTTAAGGAAAGCTTGATGATTCATCACTATGCAGGAACTTAATAGGAATGTGTTCTCGGTGGTCACAGCAATAAGCCCTCTGACCATGTAAATGTTCTGAACCATCAAACAGGACATGAGTAGGTCTGCTAATGTTCCTGCAACACCTGTCATTACCTTCAGTGACCTAAATGATGTCACCCACCCTGAGCAGCAGCAGTTAGGTCACATTAATGTCTGAAAATCACCCAGAGGCCTGTTCTGCAAGGCATCATGTGAATATAAGAGGAGAGTTAGCGACAATATTGTTGTGTGACCAAAAACATGAAGACTGAAGATCCAGACTTTGCTCTATGCTGAGTATTATCGTGTTCTCCCTCAGGGGGAAATGTTTCGTTTGACACAAGTTTTCTAACCTGAAATACCCACACATTTAACCTTCAGAAAGAAATACAATATGGATCAACCAGACTCTACCTGTTAAGTGGTTCATTTCAAAATCTCCCTCATGCGCTGGTGTTGGTGCAGTAAATGTTTTTACATTGAATGACCTTTTTTTTTGTTCTATCAAACCAGTTACAATTTCTGCATGTACCTGTAACACTATTAAAATTAAAACTTGATAAGTATAGTGTTGTCATTGATGATGAATTCCTTATTGTTAAATTGAATTAGATTCCAACATTGTAAGTTCTAGACCCCTGTGACTTGTTTTATTGAATAAATAAAACACAATTTGAACCAAAAATATTAAACCCTTTTTTAAAGCTTGAATTATTCTATAAAAATTCCTTGTATCTTCCTTTTTGTTCTTTTTTTGTCTGCAGGCAGGGCAGGGCCTCTGTCTGCGCTCCTCTCTGGCACCAGCCAAGCTGGGATCATTTCTACAACACATTCAATGTTGAAGGAAATCACTTTACATGAAATATTAAAAGCGTTACACCGGGGTACAGAAGGAGTATTAAAAACTAACTGTAAAGGAATGAAAAAGATTGAATAAAAACAGAACATTTTGTTCTCATAAAAGGAGAAAAATATTAAAGTTTTTAATCTGATTTAAAGCTGCTGAGTTTCAGCAGATCTGCAGATTTCTGAAAAATTGTCGCAGAAACAAAACTTTCCCTCTCGAGTTTGAGAAAGATCATAGCTCAATGAGCTGAAGTTATTTTATTAGTTTAAAAGAAAGCTAGAAATCTTTAAAGTATGTTGGTTCTATATTCATTCATGGTAACTTCCAAAAAGGTCAGTCCAAGGAATCGGTGCATCACATGATGTCAGTACATGGTTTTAGCAATGTCATATTAACATAAAAACCTCTCATTCTCCGGGTCAAGAGAAGCCAGATGGGGTGGTTCGGTTGTCTGGTTAGGATGCTACTCAAAAGTCTCACTAATGAGGTAATTCGGGTACATCCCACCAGGAGACACAGTGGCAGACTCTGGAAATACTACGTTTCACAGCCAGGGAACACCTTGTGATTGTGTCTGGTGGCTAGCGGATGCAGCCGGGGGGAGAGAAGCTTCCCGTCTGAGGCTGTTGCCCTGGATAAGCGGAAGAGGACAGAACAGAATGGCACATCTAAGCCTGAAACTTGGATCTGTGTGACAGTATCTTTTTCTTTAATAACACATTAAAAGTAAATAAAAAGCTTACTAATCAGCTGGTGGTGTCACCTGATTATCGGTGCTTTGGAAGACTCTCTGCAATCTGTTTTTCTCTATCAGCTGAGTTATTAGAACACTGGGTTCCTAAATGGAATGATAGGAAGCGTATCATTCACAAATTAAAGAAAAAAAATAAAACTAAAATATGGCAAAAAGTCCTCAGTCATCCTGATTCCATAACTTGAGTTTATGTTTGTGCGTCTACATCTGGAGTCAGATTGTATTGGAACTGTAATTTCCCTTGTGTAAATATTGTAAAGATGTAAATATAAAGTATCTTCAAAGCTTCACTTTCCTTAAAACAGACTGATGAGCAAAGCTGATTTTGTCATGATGCAACAAAACCAGAACATGGTTTACTTCATTTTCTGAGCCGGAATAGAACAGGCGGGACACAACCATACACATCACAAAAACAATTATTGGCTTGTAATATGGAACAAATTCTAGCTATTTTAGACATCCAGAAAAAAGCTACAAACACACAAGCATTCAAACTACGAAACAACCCTCTTGAGTCATTCATATGACAACAATTATTAAACAAACAACTCCCTCTACCATTTGTTAAATTGGAGCGTCAACATTTAGGATTTTTCTGCAACGTCTGAACTTCATTACCATATGAAAACGTAAGTAAATGTCTATTTAATGCATGTTTGAGTAAGTTGCTACATTTTCCATTCAGTATCTGAATAATCTTAAAATGCCAGGTAGTTCTTCACTTTGTCTTTTATTCTCTACCATACATTTTGTTCTCCAGCACAACTTCCAGCTGCTTCTTTCATAAGCAGGAAGTGATTTTGTTGCGTGCTCTACCCGCTCTCTGTCTATTTTCTATTAACACACCAAAACAATACTATAAAAGGCCATATGCTACCCTTACTAACTTGCAGCGCTTTACACTATGTTTGCGGCCTCAAACAAGATTTCTACATTTCCACAAGGTGTGGGACTAACCATAGGTGGAAGAGCCGCTATGGAATTGTCCATAAGAATGAGAGTGTATGGATGGTGGAGTGTGTGTGGATGGTGGTCTGTGTGTGGCCCCGCAATAGACTTGTGACCTGTTTTGGGTGTACTCTGCCTCTCACCTGAAATCAGCCAGGATGGGCTCTTAAATTCCCCTGCGACCCCGATAGAGATAAGCGGTTCAGAAGATGAATGAATGAGTGAGAGAATGGTGAGCCGCATAATATTATAGAGGGATTAGTTTTCCAGCAGCCGGTTAGACTCTATTTTTGTCTGACCAGCATTGAAACAATCTTTCTTTTTTTATTTATTCTTTCTGTGTTTGTTATTGAAATTATACGTTCTCTCTCATGCACACAAAAGCACAAACACAATACAAACGCTATGCTAACGCATGGGGATTTACATAATCCATAATCTGACTCAGTTCAAGCTTGTGTCACTGAAATACCATTTGATGAAATTAAGATTAATTCCTTAATTTGAAGGTCAAACCGCAATTCTGATAATTGCTGTCGTGGAATTTGACTTAAGTGTTGTTGTGCATGAGAATATGTGGCAAAGGCAGCTTTTATTCACGAGCTGATGCAATTCAGACAATGGACTCGCCATTAGGAATATGAAGAGAGTCACAGAGAGCTGTATTAATAATGCTGATAGGGATAAAAGAACACAAACATATGTGCTGTTGGCTTCAAATGCTGTCTTATTGACCCTAAAAAACATATTTTTCAATTAGAAAATGTACTGAGATCATTTTCTTACACTTTTTGTACATCTGTTCAATTGTTATGTCTTTTTCTGTAATTCTATAAAAACAAACTTATTTTCAAGCAACCTATTAAACTAAAGAATGGGGCGGATAATGTTTTTCTCATTCTTGTTTTGCTATAAATGAAAGAGTTGGAAAACATAAAAAAAAAAAAAGCCCAAGTGAAAAGAAGCCTTTTTGAAGGCAAATAATTTGTAAGCATCTTATGCTTTTTTAGAATTCATGGGCTAGAGCAGGGGTGGGCAAACATTTTGGTTCGAGGGCCACATTGAGTTCTAACATTTGACAAAGGGGCCGGAACAGGAGCAGATGGATGCCATGCTTTGGTAACCGCTACATTAGTCCGAAAGACTGATTTTATACAAGTACGCTAAATGTTACATCAAGAGCGTTAAATTTCAAATCTAGCAGCGTTAGGTCTGAAATCTAGTGCAAAAGTGCTTATAAATGTGCATTTAGCAGCAATAGGTTTGAAATCTAAGCGCTTGATGTAACATTTAGCTTGTTTTAACATCTGACACACTTGTTTACATGCATGTGTTGGGCCCAATGGCTTTCTAAATCTATGCACACTGTTTGTTTTGATAGTGTGCGCATCACGGAGACACACTCGGCAGGCCCGGATTAAAACGTTTAACAGGCCGCATGTGGCCGGCGGGCCGCAGTTTGCCCATGCTTGGACTAGAGTATATTCCGTAAAAAAAGTAATAAAAATATTTCTTTGATGACAATAATTGAATAACTAGACAGAAAAGCCTCATATTCTGTGGAAAACCAGCCATTGTGTGTATGTATCTAAGGGGAGTCTCTTCACTCTAATACCATTTTAAGTGAGTACCGCACCTGGCATCTGGACCAGAGATTAGTAAGCAATGATGTTCTCTTAGCTACAGGACAAAGCATGCAAGAACAGATTAGACCCCCCTCTATACACACAAACAACATATAAAAAAGGCTCACATCCTTTTTGTTGCATGGCTGGGGTAGCAGGGACAGACACGAACATCCCTCTGATCTGCCCGGTTAATCCACCATTACTAAAATGAAAACCCATCTAATCGAATCAGGGGAGGCTCTTCCTAAAGGGATCAAGTGTGGATGACTGATTAATAAAGATATAGATAAAGAGAAGAAACGTGAGGGAATACATGTGATACAAACTAAAAAAAATTGGTGGGCTCATGTGGGTCAAGTGGACTCAGTGGGAATGAGGCCTGGGATTTTTATGAAGAAATGTAAGGTTTGTTTACATATATGTTTACATGGCACTTTTTCTATCAACCGCACAATTACTATTTTGGTTATAAAATAATTCTTACATAGATAAGATCATCCTTTCCCTACCAATGCTAAGATTTTTGTTGTTTGTGCCATACACTTACTACAGATGTGAACACCTGTGATGCTCTACGCGGGTCAAATTTCTAACAGTTTGTCTGACTTCTTTTGAAAAGTCTGTCTCAAAAATAACCTATGCTGATTTCAGTCTACCTGGCGGAAATGCGATTTTTTATACACTTTAATTGTACAGAAACATTTTTTGGATGCGTCACAGCTATTTAAAAAGGCATGAAATGAAACAAATAGACAATTCAAAGATATTTAGACAAAAGGATGGATGAATAAATAGAAAGATAAATGAATGAATGATAGAAGTTTTATGTGTAATCATGCAAACATAATACTAGCATGTTTGCTTCAACACAATGAGTTTAAAAAAGAGCTACTGAGTTGAGTTCATTTCAACTAGTTCAATCTTTAACAAGACAATTCTTTATCTTTGAACAACAAAAGTTGAACACCAAACCAGCAAGTCATCTAATCTCACTGAAAGTTAAAGTTTCGTCCCTTCCAGTGAGTAACACACATTCACAACTCCCTTCATCTCGTTTAGTCTTAAATGAAGCCAGAACATGTTTGTGTTTGGTTGTTTCTTGACTGATTGGGGGTCGGCCGTGCTAATAGAGCTTTGTGGCTGCAGCTAGCGTGCGATAATAACGGCAGGAGGAGGCCCATTACATTGTTAAGTGGCAGTGCTATTACTGAAAGACAATAGCCGTGGAAGTAACAGAAGAAAACACAGGCGAGGTGCCAACAACAGCCACAAATGACCATTTAGACATTTCTAACAATTTTGTGCTCTTTAACTGCAATAAGTGTTATTTTTTTTCTTAGTGAACATGACTTACCATGTTACCATGGTTATCCCCAATTAGCAGCACAAGCTGCACTTAATGGGAGGCACACACACATCGCACACACAGACACAAGGAGGTGAGGTGTGCTATTTTGTCATGGTTATATGGAGAGGAAAGCCAATTAGTGAGCATCCAGATGCTGTTTGGTTAATCCCTGCTCTGGAGAAGAGCCTACACACATACATACACATTAATGTAAAAAATCAAGCCTCCATAGAGCAGAAATCATGAGCTGGCATGTAAACATCCTAGAAAGAAGCAAAAAATGTGCACAAATACAGCCAATCTAGCAAACCGGTAGCTCATGTATAGAAGCGGCTTGTCGCCCTCTGTAATTGCAGCCGCATCCTTCCAGTTTCTTCCATTCACAGTTTCATTCTTTCCCTTCTCCTGAAGTTGCGTAAATGTGAACGGCATCAGCGGAGGGGAAGTGTAGCTACGAGGCCTCCTGGCAATGCCCGACACGGAAGCTTTGTGTGAGATGTGTCATCTCGCTGCAGAACAATGGAGATGAACAGATGTTATGCTAATGCAGTCCGTCCATCAGTTAGTGTGACTGACAGGAGCCCGTGTTCCTAATGAGACCGTTTGCAGATAAAAACCACGTCTCTACCTTTTTCTCACATCAGGAACCATGGTTTTATAGAAAGCTAATTTAAATTAAGTTTACCGTTTGGAAAGAGGAAAATAAATAAGTCAAATTAAATACGCTGACAGCTGGTGTGTCGAAAAATACTGTAAAAGTGAAAAAAATTTTAGTTAATTTTTTCCGCAAAACATTGTTACAGGATGTGGTAACTAACTCAGCTTCCTTTCTAGCTTTCAGCACAACCTTGCCCATGGTCAACAGATATGAGAGGAGTCATCTTCGGAAGCTGATCACGAAGAAACAATCCAATCTGATCAACCTTATAGTGAAAGTAAAGTGTTACCAAAAACATGTGAACAACATCTGTAATTTTACAGTAGATGGGGTACTGATGTAATTAAGTGAGTGAGCAGAACTTTGTATGCTGTTAGATATGTTTACAAAAGGGAGTGTTGTGCAAAATCAACTTTTCGAAGGTATCTACTGTGTTTGAATGTAATTCCTGAATTAAATCATACCGGAAGAATTTTTGTATTTCTTTCATCCAGTAATCAAATATTGTTTGAAGGCCAGATTATTTTTGGACATAGATGTAGTTCTGTTGGGTAAATTCTTATATACTCAACATGTTTGTGTATTTTTCAGACTTCTGTTTTAATCAGATGATGTTTTCTAGACTTCCGTTTTTATTAGAGGATGTGTGACCTTTGTTTCAACTACAGGATGTGTTTTAGACTGGTTTAAACCTGTTTTTTAGCTGTGCTCGACAATTCACTCAACCGTGTCTGAAGACTCATCATTTCCTGTTTATTTCAGTAGTCTACCAATATGTTTCAATATGACAACGATGTAAATGGGCATGTTCTTAATGTTACAATAAATACGCCCTGCAGTGTGAAAGAATCAGAAGAGGGCAGAGAGCCGAGCATGTGTAACTTTCACATCCTTAAAACCTTTCTTCCCCACTGCAGTGGATAAAACTTATTAATAAGCCTCTATCTGTTCTTGCTTTGGTCAGCCAAGGGGACTTTAACGTCTGTATCTAGTATCTCTAGACCTGACATTTCATTGGTGCCGAAACCCGGGAGATCAACTTTGGACGGACGACCGCCACTGGACAAAGGACGCCGAAAAACTGTCGACAGCACTTCCCCATTGAAGGAAGTGGGCCTCCTACTCCGGTACCGGCCGCTCGCCCGAATTGCATCTCCCATCGATCCAGGCTGACCTAGGCACCCAGGTATTGTGCTGTTTCGTGTTTATAGAATTGAAATACATAAAAGTTGTGAATAATGTTTTAAGGAAAAGTCATTTAAGACAGGAAAAAGGAAAAAGAGGAAGTGAGAGAGACCAAGTGCAGTGAAAAGGGCGTTGGCCCAGAGAAATAAAAATCCTATAGGTACAAATAATTATCCGTTCACCCAAGAGAGCAAGAGAGAAAGAAATTAGGGTTGCTCTGTGACTTTACAAGGTAAAGTAGGGATCGGGTGTTCTGGGTCGAGGAAATTAAACGTTGTATAAGTACGTAATAACTTATAAAAAGGGTGGTCTCCTCATCAAGCCTCAACTTAAAGAGGAAATAAAATAAAACATGACATAATCACAACTTATAAAAGGGAAATAGAGAATTAAAGATTAAATTAAAATTATAACAGAATTATTACTAAAATCAAAAGGAAAAAGAAAATTAGAATAAAATATAATAGAAATTGATATAAAAAAAAAAAGAGAAAAAATTATAACAGAATTATTACTAAAATCAAAAGGAAAAAGAAAATTAGAATAAAATATAATAGAAATTGATATAAAAAAAAAAAGAGAAAAAAGGACGACGGAGTCCTCTGTACAGTTAAAATCTGTGAAATAAAAAGGTACCTAAAAAAAAAAAAAAAAAAAAGAGTGAATGTGAAGAGTGCCTGGAAGTAAAATTTTCACTAGAAAATTTTGCTTCATACTAAAACAACAGGGAAGTAAACAGTGAATTTTTGTGAATGCAGAGGCAAGAAACATTCACCTGAAATACGGTACAAAGAAAGGTTTACCACAAAAAGAATTACCACTGTCCTGTTGATAACCTCTCCGGTACTAGAATACCCTATGTGTTGAAAAATATCGGAGCTAAAACAGTTCAAATGGGAAAAGGACAAAGCAAAAATAACCCCTTTGATACTTTGGAGTGTAAAAATTGGAAATTTATTCAAAACAACTAAACTAAAGTAAAGTATTTACTAAACTAAAGTACTGTATCTGTCAAAATGGATAAAAAAAAAATACAAATCTGATGGAAAACTTAGTTCTTCTGACAAGGGTGTGACTGTCTGCGCAGAGTGGTTGTGTGTGCGTGTGACTCAGAATTAAAAGAGAAAAGAGATATACATATCTGATCAAAGAAAATAGTTTGATCCTGTTAAAAGGAACATCAAAATGGGTCAGAAATTAGCTAAAGAGATCCAAAACCATCCAGATGTTAAATTTATGGTTAAAACGTGTCCCGGTAGTTGTGACTACTTGGAGAAGTGGGTTACTAAATACAAATTCAAACCACCATGATGAAAACCCTTTTCAAAAGGAGAGATGAAACGATGCAAAAATACCACTGGAATCAACAATGTGCTTCTAGCCCTTAAAGATTGGGCAGACCAGAGTAAAAAGAGACTTTACCAGGTTAAAGGCAAAAGAGAAAAGTAGGGTTAGAGATCTTAGAATTAAATAAAAGAGACAAAACAATTAGTTGGGAAAATTTGTGTGCTGCATCACACGCAGCAGGCTGCCAGCACGGCGCCAGTAATAATAATAAAATAATGAAAAAACGCGCGCAGATCTGTAAAAATTGGCACAATATCTTGCTGAATGACTGTCCACAGTGTTTATAAAATTGACCCTGGCCAGGTTAATTTTTGGGAATCAGAAAGCCGGTTTATGATGCCAGTTTTTGAGATCAAAAGAAGTTTGTAAAATTATTACTTTATCAAAATCAAACTAGTGAAAATGACAAAACAGATGTACATGAATGAATAAACTGTAAAAGTTTGAAGTAAAAGAGAGCCTTAAAATTGGTCAAACTGTTTTGTGTTTTGTTACAAATTCATTCTGAAATGGCTCAAAAATGCTAGTTTTTCACCAAAGTTTGTGATTGTGAGAAAGATGGATCTTTGTGTGTCTCTGGTTTTTCTGCAGCTGGGTGTGTGTGTGTCTCTGTTCCGCTGCAGCTGGGTGTGCTTGTAAGCGTGCGTGTGAGCATGTGTGTGTAAATTTGTGTGTGTAATCTTGTGTGTGTAAGCCTGTGCATGAGCGTGGAAGGTCTGTGTTTCTTTCTTTCTACGTCAAATGAAGAGTATTACAATTCCTACTTTAAATTCTTTACACACATAAGCTTGAATTTAAACATCAAGACTTGCATATTTTTAAAGAAATAATAACTTAAATTTCTTCTTTAAACAGAAAAGTTCAGAACATAATTTAAGTTCATCATCACATTTATTCCAAAGATCCACACCTTTAATAGAAACACAGAATTTTTTAACATTTTTTCTTAGTTTATTTTTAATGAACACATCACTTCCTCTAAGTTCGTATGGACTACCCCTAATGTTAAACATATTTTGTAGAGAGCGTGACTTGTGTGTGACTTGACTTCTTTGTCAAGCTTGTTTGTCTAAACATTGTTTGGTTGTATGTATGATTTTGTAGGACTGGTTACATATGATTGTTCTTAACAGTGGGATATATAGTTTGTTTGTTTGTCTTGAAATAGGAAAAAAAAAATAGGAAAATGTAAATGAGAGAAACAGATTAACATTAATTGTTTTTATATTTAGTGAAGATCATTTCTTTATATTTCTTTTTGAACATCATCAGGCTGGAGCATTTTGTTAGGATTTAGAAATACGGAAACTTTTGGTAAAGGGAAGTTAGTATTGCTGTCTCTACAGATCACTGTAGTTGTAGATGGAATGTTTTTAGATACTGAGGCAAATGCTTTTTGATGAACTCGAAACATAATTTGAACAATTTTAAATTCTATATTTTAAGATCAGAGCATTAGTTTGATCCAAAACCTCAGCCTTAGCAACAATTATGTTTTTTCTCTAATCAATTAATTTGCAGAGTTGATTTTTGAAACTGACATCCCATATTTCAGCACAGTAATTTAGATGAGGTCAAATGTGAGAATTGTACAGGATGAAATAATGATTTTTGTTGAGAAAATATTTTGTTTTGTGCAGGACTTTGTGCAGTTAGTAAATAAATAAATTATTTAATTAATAGCAGTAATGATTAATAAAGTAAGTTTAGATCTGCAGATAAGTGTTTATTGTTACTTGATTTCTAAGAAAAATAATGTGCGAGGAGGTGCTCAGATAGAAGATGTTTGGAATCAAAGCCCTGTCCCCTGTCGACTAGCAAACTGATGTTAAACAGATGTTTTAATCCTAAAAGATACATAAATTAATTAGAAATAATAATAATTAACTTTTGTGATCCTCACTCATCAGACAGGCAGAGAAGGAAGAAGCTAGATAATACATGAGTGAAGGTGTGGCGAGGCAGGCCACATATTAAGGAAAGGCAAATATCCAGTGTAGAAAAGGAAGATTGCAATTCAGGAAGTTTCAAGGTCACAGAACGAATGTGTGCATAAGTACAGTAGCTTTTTCAAGAAGCAATATTTGGTGGGGACTTACAGTTAAGAGATGAGATAACGTTGGAGCCACAGGTAGAATAGGCCTTTGTGTTATTAAATCAGCTACAAAAGATAATTGGGGAGCATAAATTTTGATGTGCTATGACGACAGAAACAGAAATCATTGAATTCAAAACTGTTTAGCATAATTTGCAGAACCTCATGCAGTATTGGGAGTTTGGGAATTTTTATGGGACATGAGATCACCACACGTACAGTTAGGCCAAGTGTGATTTCAAATTGTAACTATAGTGAGCCATGGGGTTCCCCATGGCTCAACAGGGGGATGGTATATTTAATTAGAGTATATTTAGAGTATTTTATTAGAGTATTTTATTATGAAAAAAAAAACAATAATAATAATATTTTTTTTCAATGATCTGCTATAAATATAACAGTCAAGGTCATTTAAGACCAAGAGAGGCAATTTCCCCAAAGAAATCACCCCATCCTATACAGGGGTGACACCATTTGAGGCCGGTTATGGTAGACCTATCAGGAGAAAGAAGGCCAGTTAGATCCTACGACTAACTGGCTCTCCAGATTATTTAGAGAGAAAGATGTCCGGAGAACAAATAATCTGCCCCCTTCTTTTGTCTCTGTCGCCCACACAGGAACTGCTGAAACCTGGAGACCTGATCTTGTTGAAGGTGATCAAAAGGAAGTCCTGGTCCTGCCCACGCTGGGAAGGCCCATACCGTGTCCAGATCACCACACCTGCTGCTGTAAAAATTGCTGAGAGACCCTCCTGCAAAGTTCAACTTTTGCTTGAGCCACGACGACCGACGAGGGTAGCAGTGGAAGTCCGTGTTCAAAGGGGTTGGTAACCACTAGGGGCCAGCGTCTCAAAGCGGTGAAGAAATCAGCTGAACTGCGCCCTATTTATAGATGGCTTAATTTGGTCTTTTGCCAGAGACGTGTCTCCAGGTTCTCTCACAACCCACAGAAATTTTGGGAGTCCTGAAACCGGGCGACCAAATTAATTAATTAATTAGTTAACTGATTAATTCGTTCTCAAGTGCTTCTCAAGGCCATCCTCCCCTTCGTCGCTGTCATCATCATGTTCGTTCTCATTTGCCTCTGTTGTTCCTGTTACACTATCCCTATGACGAAGAAAGCTGTTCCAAGACTGTTTGTTGCCCAGATCTACCAGTACAACCTACTCCCCATTCACGACATCGCTCTGCAGGACTTTCTCGCCACCCCTAGGGACTAAGGCCCCAGTCCCTCGAGGAGTAAGTGCTGGTAACCTCTGCTCCTCTGTCCCCTGTTCGGACTGTTTGCACAATAGGTGCATTCTCAGGGCGCTCAGCCCCCCGACTGAGGCCCTGCTCCGTGGTAACCCCACCATCAAGCACCCGCAGGATTGTACTTGTTGTGGCGCCCACGGCTAGGTTCTTGCTCATCACTGTTGCTTGTATTATCATTTAACTAATCCATTCTTGCATTCTATTATCTTTCCACCACTTATTCCTGATGTTTTTGCCCATGAGGACGTCGCTCCGATGCGGAGGGCGGATTGGGAATTTTCCCGCGCCTTTTGCGGATTTTTCGCCCAATCCTTAAACATCAACCTGTTGTTTTATGTTTTCTATGGTGATGTATCTTAAAGCTAATATAGTGATATTACATCTGATGTTCGAAACTCACAACAGGGGGGGAAATGTAAGATAAGCTCAAATTTACTCTTATTTACTCAGATACTCATGTTGTTTTTTTTAATGATGTGGTTACTTAAAGCTGTAAGGTCGTGTACCCATTGATGTCTTCAAAATCCACAACAGGGGGGAAATGTTGGGTAAATTCTTATATACTCAACATGTTTGTGTATTTTTCAGACTTCTGTTTTAATCAGATGATGTTTTCTAGACTTCCGTTTTTATTAGAGGATGTGTGACCTTTGTTTCAACTACAGGATGTGTTTTAGACTGGTTTAAACCTGTTTTTTAGCTGTGCTCGACAATTCACTCAACCGTGTCTGAAGACTCATCATTTCCTGTTTATTTCAGTAGTCTACCAATATGTTTCAATATGACAACGATGTAAATGGGCATGTTCTTAATGTTACAATAAATACGCCCTGCAGTGTGAAAGAATCAGAAGAGGGCAGAGAGCCGAGCATGTGTAACTTTCACATCCTTAAAACCTTTCTTCCCCACTGCAGTGGATAAAACTTATTAATAAGCCTCTATCTGTTCTTGCTTTGGTCAGCCAAAGGGACTTTAACGTCTGTATCTAGTATCTCTAGACCTGACAAGTTCTCTGTCCACATTCACAGCAGCTGCCTTGTTCACACTTGTATTTGGGGGCTCAAACGAGATTTAGTTTGCCATGGATGCCCCAAGGTGTCGGGACTAAAGGAGGAAGTGGAAGGACGTGGCAATTAAAAACATCAAAAATAGAAGTGAAACTGACTAAATGTATTTTAAAGCTTCTTTTTTTTTGGCAAACATTACATTTTTGAGCAAACAAAAGAAAATATGCTTATCCATATTTACTACTTGCACCCTAAAAAGTGCAAGAATCACCCATGTTCTGGGACTTGAACCCTAACCTTTTTGCTGTGAGGCCACTGTGCTAACCACTGCAAGCCCCAAATGTTATATTAAAATATGTTTTTTTGTCTTAATTATCTCTATTTTATAATAAATCTTCTACACATTTTCTGATCAAAGCAAGCATCTATGTAAGTTGTTTGTCTGCTTGTTTTCTCTTCTCTTCTTTGACGGCGTGTTATGCCTGTGCATATAGAATCAGAGCATTCAGTGCGCACATTTTCAAATAGTTAATCTGCATGTAGTCAGTCACCGACTGACCCCAAGAGTCAGACACGCATACACAATCTGGTTTGTGTGACTTCCTCCATCCTTCTGCCTCTTGCACCTGTTGATGAATAAGACATAAAATGCACCATATGACACTGCAGGGGAGAGGTCCCCCACAAAGCCCAGGCTGGACACATGCTGACACAAAAGCACGTTTGCATGTACACAAGTTAACCAACCAAGACAAACTCTCAGCTCAATCTTCAGATCTCTATTATGTACACGCACACACAAATGCACAACTACGACTGCCTGCTCTCAGGTGGTAATAACGTGTTGTGTTTTTCTGATGCAGTGTTTAAACGGTTGAATAGAGAGATGAACCACAGACTGAAAAGCAGACACACGGGCGTCTAAGGAAATATACAAACTGTAGGAGTATGAGTGTGTGTAACTAGGTCAAGATGTACAAGTGGATTTGTTTGAATGTATTTAGATTTATTAAAAGTCTTATTCGATACCAGACCACAACTTCCTGTCAAGTCCCGATTGAGCTCGTTTTGGTTCAAAGGCGTTGGTTCGTCATGCTATCAGTAGGGTTAAAATGATAGTTTGGGATTCAGTTGCGATCTAAGATACTGGTAGAGGAAACCGTCTGACAAAGTCCAATGATATTAATAATAATACAATAATAAAAACTTGCACTAACTATGAAAGCAGTTTGAAGAACGGAAGATAATGAAAACCATCTGACCAAAGTTTGAGTTGTGACTCTGATTCCAAATGTTGATCTCTGCAGCTGAACTAGCTGAATAAAAAGTGTGGTTGGGCACGCTCCCTCATAGGCAAGGCGAAGGTGTGTTAAAAAGCAATTCTTTCACAGGAGTGAGAAGACCCGCGAGGTTTCCATGTATTTCATCGGACTCAGTAATGTCGAGGTTACCGTGTGAACTGTGAGGGCATAGACAAAATGGAAAATAATAAAATGTTTAGATGACAAAATGTGTTGATAATGTAGATAAAGGGGCAGCTTCTGGCACATGGCTGACCTCGTATTTCTTTTTAAAAGACAGCGGGCATAAATCTGGATTGTGTGCCTCAACATTTTCTTGATTTGTGGTTTTTCTCTGTCTTAGGACTTTTTGACTTGTGTTGCTCTGAAATCCATCACATTTCCTTTTGAGATACCTTAAAACCACCCAACCACCTGACTACCAGACCTACTTGGTTTATCAATGTAATTAAAAACTACAAATCAAGCTTTAGTTGGACCATTTACTACTTGAACTCTGGCACATCAACTCTTAAGTCTTGGTTTTTATGGAAGACTGTAATTTTGTATAGTTCCAAACAAAAGGGGAATGAAGAAGAAATTAAATAACTGTCAATGTTCATAAGAAGCAATCTAATTTTTAAGTTTCTTCTGAGTCCGATAATAATATCCATCATAAGACCAAAAATCCACTTTGCAGAGTTAGCTGCTTGGTCTATATGTAATATTGTATGCATCATATGCACAAGATTCGTCACCGAGCCATAATCTATGTGAATGTGAACATAGGTATTAGCAGAAGAGGATTTAAGTACTAATCTAAAATGAGTATGGAAGCAACCTCTTGCTGGCCAGAAAATTCCAGATCGGGTTCAGCCAGAATCTATGACATGTCTGGTTTTATCTTTCTTATACACTCATTACTTGTAGAAGGCGCCTTTGGGGTCAGGTGTAAGGTAAGCTTTAGGGTTGCCAATGGCGGAGTTCATGTTGGTTTGATCTCTGATCTGAGAATGAGCTCTAGGGATGTTGTGCTTTTACACAGCAGAGAAAATTATGGTCCTATCCAATTTGATCGTTATTCCTCATAGCATGTTTTTTAAGGATACAACCAGTAATCTAACCTCTGCTTGGAGCAGGACCCCTTTTTGCCCTAGGGACCTTGAGTCCAGATTGATAGGTGTTGGATCCAATCAGATAATTCCAACAGAAGAGAAATAAAAATGGATAACTAGTAATACTCATCGCTGGATGTATGATTTCATTTACTTTTTTAAAACTTCTGATTGATGTTGATGTATATATAATTTTCACACATTTTCAATGTGAACTTACTGTTGCTCACATATTTTAGGAGCCTATCGTATTCTTACACACTCTTGAACTTTCCTCCTTCAACCCATAGCAATCTTCATTTTTTTTCCAAACATCAGTGATATTTACACATGGCCTGTCAAACAGCTTTAAACCCAGTGTGTTCCTATCAGTTTTGACATGACCTCCCTGTGAATGCGACGTGATCCACAAACTCGCACAAAGTCACGCTTCCATCATTTCACAGGAATTTATGCTAATTCTGCTCATTCGGTGCGACTCACCAAAACCACAGCCTGTGAAACTCCCCGTGACCTTCGTCTACTCTCAACCTGCCTGAAAACATGAAGATCAAAAACATAAATTAAGATTTTTTTCTGATTTTCCAAGCATTTCACATAGTTTGGCAGCCTGAATAGAGTGTAGATTATGTTGTGGAACATAATCACAAACATGACACACTAATATTTTCACGTGCATTTACAAGTCAGTTCCTCCCCTCCGGCACTGACCTTCCTCACAGTGGTGCAGGAGTTCATTCATGTGTGTTATTCCTCAAGGCTACCCACATGGCTGCATGTAGGGTGTGCGGTTTCCTTCCCCTCTGTGGGTTTTACCTACAGCACCATTGCTCACACACCGTCGGCTGTTTGCTTTTAAATAAGCAAAGGTTCATTCACCTCCAAGTAAAGGTGAAACACAAGCTTCCCTACAGTTTCTAAAAAGAAGCCGATTGTTCCTCTTAGATACATTTCTAAATGTTCTAAATGCTTCAATAATGTAAACAAACTAATTAAAAACTATTTAGTGTGAGCTTGTGTGAGTCAAATATCATCTGGGTTTAGATCCATCACTAATATCGCATCCAAACGTGGGATAATGTGTGATTTAACACATTTCTTGAAAACAAAAACTCAAACAACCCTTTTTTATTCCCAATACACACAGAAATGTGTATAGATATGCATTTTATATATAAAAAAGAAAAATGATCTATCTTATCTATCTGTGATAACATGCCAGGTTCATTAGCAGGTTCAACAGAAAAACAAAACAATGTCTGTCTGTCACCATCGTGTACTCCCATCGCCTTCCAGGAGACCCTCGTGCACACAGTCACAAACGTCTCAGATTGATTCATAGCATATACACACATCTTTTTACAAAAGAATTTTCTTATTTTTTGCTGAAAATTGTAAACCCGAGATGTGTCTATTAACTTTTCTTTGCAGGTGTTTACATGTGGATCTGAGACGGCGTTATCCCTCATAGATCATTTATGCTAACGCATGTGCACGCCGTCTGTTGTTCAGAGCTTTTCATCATCTCATGCGGCCTCTTTTCTAAAAACTGCATAATATCTTGTGAAATTCCCGCTGACAACATGATTTACAAGATTTATGATTTGATCAGCTTTAGTGTTCTCCCATACGAAGCTCCAGCAACAAAACTTCCAACTATAGATGACCAACAAGCTGTGAAAATGCTACACAGCTTTATTTGGTGCATCAATGTTAGTAATTCTTTACCGGCATTATGAAAATTCAAGCAGCTATGATGAGTTTCGATAACGCCGAGCCGCTGGACTGTCCATTACATAAAGGTTGAGAGCTTGCCACCCAGGAGTGGTGAACGGTCTTTTCAGCGACGGAGATTTCAGCCACGGACATTTAAGCCAAAAAACTGCAACCTAGTATATTTGAGCCACGGTGACTCGGAGATTTCAGCCACGGACATTTGAAGAACTGCAACCTAGGCTAGGCTATTTGAGCCATGGGATAAAAATGACTAAAAGCAATTATTTTCTGTAGTGCAACTGTTTATTTACAATAAACATCATAAATATCACAATTTTCTACATAAAATAGGTTTTTGGCCCAAATGTCCGTGGCTGAAATGTCCAAGGCTGAAATGTCCTAAATTCGGTGGCGCACATGGCTCATATATCCTAGGTTGCAGTTTTTTGGCCCAAATGTTCGTGGCTGAAATCTCCGGGGCTGAAATGTCCTAGAACCCCCAGGAGTGGATGAAACTTTCTGCTCCCACATGTAGAGGAGACTCTGGATCTGTTTAGGAAGCCTCCCGGAGGTCTGCTAGATGAAGTAATCCCAGGATTTTTCCAATAGGAAATCAGCCCCAAGAAGAACACAGACATGACGGAGAGAGGTGTAGGCTGCAGTTAACAGTGATAAAAGTGTATTCCGAGCCGACTCGGATGGTGTCGTAGCAAAGGTAACTTGATGACAAAAAGCGATTATGCAACTATGGAGACTGCTTTTAAAAAAGGAAATTCGTACAAAACTGCATGTACAATCAAATTACATTTGATTGTACAGTACATGCAGTACAATCAAATGTACATTTACATTCAAATGTAAAAATAATCATCTAATCGGCGAGCTATTTTTTTTAATTTCCTGCAAGTGTTATTGAAGAGATGTGCTGTATTTGCCTGCCAAAAAAGTGATTACAAGAACTTTTACTGTACGCAAATAACCAAATGTGATTTTAAATTATTTAATTTACTCAAGAATAGTTATAATTACATAATATTGTTATTATTATTTGTAGTTTTTTTTTTTTTTAAATCATACTGTATTAATCCTTCATGGAGAAATTACTTTGGTGCAGACGGCAGCCAATGACATTACCAATGGTGGGAGTAACTAGGGGCAGGTGTCTTCTCCAGGGACACCAAGGCATGAGCTCAGCAGGATTCAAACCAGAAATTCTTCGGTCCAAAGATGACAATTTTACCACAGACCTAAGCCTCCACAACTCATATACAGCTCCATTTTTAAAAAAAAATTCATGCCTAAAAGAGACGAACAGACCACTCTTCATTAATGCCAAGGTCCCACTGATGTACAGTATTTACTTCCCAAACCAAGTTGCACCATTTTGTGTTCAACTTTGATAAGTGAGAGCCAATGTTCCTTGATGAACTGGAAAATGTAGGGTAGAGCTGGATGCAAGGTTGTCTGAGGGGGCAGTTAATCATTTTATATATTGCCTAAACCTTTCCAGCTATTGGAAAGCAACAGGTAGGTTACATCCCAAACAGGTCTCTGGTGGAAGAAAACGTCATATTTACTAAAAACTGAAACCCGGTAATGTGGTTAAAATGCCTCCCAAACACCTCCCTGGTGAGAAATTTTGGGGACGTCCTGTCCAGGACCTATTGGGGAGACTATGTCTCACAGCTGGCCGGGGAACACCTCAGGATCATCCTAGGTGGATGCAGCCTCCCAGAGGATCTAGCCAGGATGAGAGAACCCTGGGCTTCCCATTTGAGGCTATTGCCCTTGTTTTCCGGCCCCGGATAAGCAGAACACAACGGAATTCATTTTTGACCTTTTAAAAATTGATTCAGCCATGCTCACCCATCCACATAAATACCCCAACACAAAACTTTTGTGTTGTTTTTTTGCTTGGATAAATTTCAACAGAATTTTTTACTGTTTTCCATTTATTTCTAATTCCATTTCCAAGAATGAGTGTAAGGTTGAACATCATTGGTCACATCGAGATCGGTTTATCCTAGACAACACAATAAATCACAGTAAAGGGGAGACGGTGGCCGTGTGGTTAGAGCGTTCGCCCGCGGACCAGAAGGTCGCGGGTTTGCGTCCCACGGAGCGCACGTCTAGGGTCCTTGGAGAAGACACCTAACCCCCGCTTCTCCCACCATCGGCGCCGTTGAAGGGCAGCCTGCTGCGGTGTAAGGAGTGCAGCAAACAAATTTCCCCGGTGAGAGATGAATGGAGTAATTCTTTTTTTTTATTTTTTTTTAAAGAAGTTTAAAAAAGGAAGTTCATGTTTTAGGGTCTCCTGTGTCATTTTGAAGCTGGCTCACCTCAGATCAATCCAATAATTTCTTCTAGGGAAGACCTGGAGGTGAGAGAAATGCTTTTTTGTTTATCATCATTGGGTAAGTGTGCGGAAGCTGGTATATCCGGGCGCATAAACAGCTAAGTGGAGAAACCCAATGGAAAAGTAGGATGATTCTGCTTCATCTGGCTACCATAATTGTTCAACAAATGGAAGCAACATAAAATTCTGGTCTGATTTTAACCAAGTCACTTTCAGACAGCAGCCTTTATTTCCACGTCTTCTGAAAATGATTAGTTTTGACATACTGTATGCTGCCATACTCAGATTCAGACTAAAAAAATATTTGATTACATTAACATCATTGGTAACATCTTCTTTCATGTTTACTTTTTGCAAAGGAGGAGGTAGATTTATAGAAAACATCTTTTCTAGTCTACTTGCAGAAACGTTGATCCTGTACGATACATGGAAACATTTAACTGCTATAGCTCCTGTCTTCTCTACTTCAACAGTTCTACAGTTTTTCTATGAAATTCAGCTTTTCCGCACATAACCATCCCTGCTGCGATCCCTTAAAACACATTTTCTTGTTCTTCAGCTCTGTGGTTTCAACTTTCTAAATCTCCCTGGACAACCTCTTTGAAATCATCACATCTACTCAATGTCCGCTCCCTCAATCCATTCTGCACCCATGATCTGAAAAGTTTTGCTTTTGTTCATTTTAAAATGTGAAGAGTGCTTCTTGCCTATGACTGTGATGTATTGGCGTCCTCACCCCCACAGAGCTGGCTTAATGTGCACTTAGTATGCAGGGCAGGTTCTCATTAAAATGCTAAGTGTGTACTGGGAATGAGAGAGCGGTTGCTGGGCTATAAACATGGAACTGTGATTTGCTCCAACAAGGGTTGAGCAAAACGGAGTCAGACACTTTCCCCCCTCCCCTCAGTCTCTTTTTGTCTGTGCTATGATGTCTCAATTGTGGAAAAATGCAGCAAAGTGCTCCATGACCCAACCTGAAGTGGAGCAGAACACAATACAGGAGGACAGGGACGGCTTCTGAATTATGAAAGTAGGAACAGAAAAAACATAGTTACACCTCCAGCTATGGATAATTTTCTCCAGCTCTCATGTAACCCCCGCCCTCCCAACACACACACATTGTCTTTGTTACTTATTTACAAAGAGCAATCCTTCCTCTTCAAGTCCCATAGTGTTAAATATGCAGTATAATGCTTTCATGTCAAATGCTCTCATCCTCAAAGTGCACCAGGCCTAAATGTGATGCTAATAAGAAGAGAGTGGACCATTTAGTGAACACAAAGCATTTGCTTTGGTGATTTATTAAAACAGTGGATTCACAATGAGATGCTACTCCATTCAGTGTCTGGCTGCCTGTGCACTCATTGTTTAAAATCTATTAAAACACATCAATGAGCAATAATGTTGGTCTGACTGATGTGTTCATCTATTACCATATGCACACACTGGCTCATTCAACATAATCCTACATATCTAACCTTATTAGCATAAAAGCCCTGAAGAAAACACCAAATCTCTGTTTCTCCAGCATTGCTTCTGTCACTGACACATATAAGCCACTGAACTGGCGCTGCAAAAATAAAAAGGAGGAAATGAAAATCTTGATAGCTCCCCATAATGATTACAGAACTGAGAAGGAAAATAAAACATTGACTGATGAATGCCATGACTGTTCAAATGTATCCCCACTTTTTTATCTATTGTCTATTGTCTAACAAAAGCTGAATGGAAGTTCTTTCCCAGTAGGACAAACAATGATTCCAAACCTGATTTTGTCCCTGATTTTATTCAAGAAGAGAAGTAGCTAAAGTTTTTTTATTGAAATTAGATGGAATAGGAGAGAAATTAAAGTAAGTGCGCTGAACTCGGCTAAAGTGCCTCTGCACAGCTCTTGATAATTTTGACCAATTCTGCCAAATTCATGGTTGTGTGAACAAAATTATCCAGATTGAAAGCCTGGTAGGATTCAGCTATATTCCAGCTTGACATCTTCAAACAACCATATGCTGTTGTATGCTGTTGGTTACAAATTGTAGCCAAGTGAAGCTCTTGCAATAGGGGATCATGCAAAAAGCAGACACTTGATCGTAAGGCCACCAGGCCAACTCAACTACATCTGGAGGTCCTGATTGCTTTAATTAATTAATTATTGTTTAATGTGGACTGTATAGAAATGACTATAATTCTTCTTCTTCTTCCGGCATTTCCCTTCAGGGGTCGCCACAGCAAGTCAGTTTCTTCCATCTAACCCTATCTGCTGTATCCTCTTTGGTCACACCACTGATCTTCATGTCTTTCTTCACTGCGTCCATGAACCGCCTCTTTGGCCTTCCTCAAGTGCTCTTTACTGGTGGTTCCAAATCCAGCATCCTTCTTCCGATGTACTCTCTCTCTCTTCTGCACATGTCCAAACCATCTCAGTCTGGCCTCTTGGACTTTATCCCCAAAACCTCTAACTGTTCCCCTGATGTACTCATTTCTAATCCTGTCCATCCTGGTCACTCCCAGAGAGATCCTCAGCATCTTAATCTCTGCTACCTCCATCTCTGTTTCTTGTCTATAATTGGATTATGCAAAATTGGATTGATTTGTGTGATGCCTGCAAAATCTTTTGAGATGACTTTGTTGTCAATTGGAGTTTTAAGAAAGCAGAGTCCAACTACAGTTGGCAGTATACACTCCTGAATTAAAGCTTCTACTTTTCATCTCTCTGTTGGCCATTCTAGTACATGTTCCAGTCAAATCCATCAACAAGAAGAAAACACAAAAAGTTAATCTTGGCGCTTTCTCTTTTTGGTTCCAAGACAATATCCCACTGTAGGAATCAATGGCAGCTCAAAGGATTCTTATGAACCATAATAAAGTCGGGGTGGAATAAGATGTGCCAGAAATTACACAGCAGCCCTGAGGAAATGTTGCCATGGCAACACAAAAGTACATACTGCAAAGGAGATCAACTTGCTGTAAAGAAGAGCATTTATTTCATATTTGTGTTGTTTGAGCATCTTCCAGGATAACAACTGATCTTATTTTGTGTGATATATAAGAAGATCATAGACATGGAAATCCTGTAGAAATGAGATAAAAAAGCTAATTTCAAGATACGGAAGATGCCTGAGTGGGAAGAAATGTGTTGGTTGAAGAAAAAGAATCCTTTCTGATCGTTAGCATCAGAACTAATTGGTAAATGTTGTTCTTCTTCTTCCTCCTTCTTTTCCCAGTAAAATGGTGTGACGTGTCACGTGTAGCTACTGTGCCCGCTCATGCAAAATAATTTCATGCATATTTAAGTGGGATGCAAATTAGAGTGCACAATGAACATGGCTTTTAGCTTGAAATTTAATTACAAGTGCAGTCCCCTTTGCAAATGAGTTTACTTTCTTCTTCTGTCTGTCTCTCCTTTCCTTTTTGCTCCTTTTCATTTTGCATGTTTCTTGCGAGCCATTATGCGAATCCATGTCATGAATTCCAAATCTCTGGCGTGACAGCTCAAGAAGTCGAAGTAGTAAAAAAAAAAATCATATCATTCCAAACACCCATCTCATATTTTATACAACAAAGTGGCTTTTCCAAAGAAAAGAGACAGAAGAAGAAGCTTCTGCTGTACAGGAACTTTGGCTGCCTGTTTCATCCCACTTTTTTTGATTATGCTTTTCATATTTTCAAAAAGTCAAACTTGACTTCTGTTGTCTCTGTGGTGTGACTCACCTTGGCCCAGAGACAGGGAGGACAAGCTGTCAACCATCCTCTCCCTTTTACTAGGGTTGGTGGGGTGCGAGCTCCTCCAACCCCATGTGGCCTAGTTTCCCAGCAGCCTTTATTCAATGTGGCTGCTCATTACCCGCTTCTCAACTGAGCCAACGTGGGAGACTTAAACACTGAGACGAGGTCAAGGACTCTCCAAAGTCCGCAAAGTGCTCCTTTTTAACTCGCTCCTCCATCACTTACTCCCACATTTTTGTCTTCACAGTTTTCCAACACTTCAGGGCCTCTCGGTTTCCAGAAGTGGCAAATGTAATTCCTGATCTCTTCCTGTGAGCTGAAACTTGGCTGTAAATGTTTTACTTGCAGGGCTGTTTCACCAGAGAGTCTCTGATGAAATCCCATCCGTTGAAAGCTAATTTCTCTGTGGTTTTAATATATCACTGAAACAATTGAACTCAGACATATTGTCTTCATAAATGTGAATTCAATCCTCACTTAAGCCCCAGTCGATTTACATCCACCAGTACTTTATAGCATCAATGACTGGTGAGAGCCTTTAGGGGACATCGCGGCACAAAGTGACCCCCTAACTCTCCCAGAAGAGGCCTTTTCAAGTCTTACGACGCTGCTTCAGGTCTTCTCTGTGAATCTTCAGCACATTGATGGCTCGGGGAGAGATGCCTCGTAAATATCCTTTAATCTCATTCCCTTGTGGAAAGGGCATGACGGCTGCTCTTGAGAATGGGCAATGAACCTCCCCCCATCCGTCGATAGTAATATGGGATCTTGATGCGGCAGAGTGAGGAGGAGGTGGGGGTGGAGAGCAGTCAAAACAAAAGCTGTGAACTCTCATTGGCAGCTCAGTGGCTTCAAATGTTTGTTTCTCACAGTCTGTCTCAGTCACAATAGCCTCTTGTGCACATAAAACCCCATCATGCCATCAAATGGATCCTCAATCTTTGGACATTCATTTAATTTATGCAGGAATCTCTAAATATATTTCTAAGTGTTCAAATAAGTCCCCCTTGGCCTCCCTGCTTACGAATGCGTGCATCCTTCCCCCATCCTTTTCACAGTTCTATCAAACTCAGCCAAGCACCAGTTTTATATTAAATACAACTTCTGCACATGAAGAAGCAGACGCTGATAATTCCAACTCCAAATGACTGAGTTTTTTTTTAACCATGTTTAAAATTAAAATGTTGTTGGATACTTCAGTCTTCATGGGGAATGTAGTGTGCTGTTTTTATATAAAAAATGTCTTTGTAAAATATTGGAATTCTCGTATTTTGTACTTTTATGAAAGAGTATCAGTATAACAATCTATACACCCATTTAGTTTTATTTGTATGCTCAATGTTAGCATTCACCATGCACATTTTGGCTCAATGGTTCTGTAGGGAACAGAAACCATTGAGCAATAAAGCTAAAGTATTTTTTATTTAACATGGAATTGGTAATATCATAAATTTTATTGGTTAAAAGACAGTTTTCAATCTTGTTTCTGCACTTATATAAACCATTCTGGATGTGATAAAAGTTTGGTTATTGCACATATATTATTATACAATAAAGAAATTAAATGTTGTATAGTGTCGTTCACAGTTTTTCACACACTCTCTTGCAAATATACTCACCTACAGGTGCAGCGTCGATGGGTGTGCATGTCTCCTAGATTCAGCGTGAGGTAGCTCTGTGGACACTCAATGATTCCAACCCTGCTTGAAAAATACTCGTGGACATGCAGAAAGTCCGGCAAGGATGACTCAGTAATTTTAGATACGTAAGAGAAGCTGTAAAATGTTGTGCTGGCGAACAGCTGGGAGTTGTTAGAGCATGCCGCAATGTGGACAAGCAAGAGCTTATAAACTATCTATAAGGGTGCAATGTTAGAGGTAAACATAGTTGCAATTTTTGATCAAATTGACATTTTTTGCAAATGAATTTTACACATGTGAATATACATTAATGGTGGACAATGAATTTCACACCAAAGCCTTCAGAATGCCCCATCTACATTAATCAGGCCCTAAATAGAAATTTAATGGTTATAAAACAATCTTACTACATCTTACCTTAGATTTTGTATCACAGATGACAAAACACCTCAATGAGTGCCTTTAATTATAAAACAATTCAGTGGTGAAAAAGTCACAAATTAGGCAGCACACACAAAACCATTCAAAAACACCTCAATGGCCAGTCCTGCCATTTCTCTGCATATCTTTTATTGATGTGAACAACTGTCCTGTCCCATGCTACTTGGATTTCCTTACTTTGTTCAAGTTCTTTTGAAAAGTCCATCTTGAAATAACTGTGATATGTTTTCCTCTCTGAGACATTAGTTTATCTTGAATGCAATTTAATTTTTTCTCTTTTGTCCATATATATATTTTTATATATATATATTAGCGCTTTGGGATTTTTTTCTTAAAGTGTAAAGCGCACTACAAATAAAATGTATTATTATTATTATTATTTATATGTGTGCTTGAGTCCACACCACAGAGTACAGCAGGACAAAAAATCCTATTCAGAGTGTTTAATTTATCTACAGCTTTTGGAAAGTTTGGAGGAAACATATGAGCAGCTGCACTACTCATTTTCAAAATGAATGTGGAGACTCATAAAAAAAGATTAGATTTGTAGTTCTAGCTTCTCACTACTGCTGTATGCTGCGACATTTGGTAGTGAGACGTGTTCTGCAGATGACATGCAGGACCTAGGCTATGCTCACAGAATATTTAATCTATTATAACTGTGGCTGAAAATGAGTCTGAAAACCTCCCAAAATTCTGGATGCCAGAGGGCACGGGAGCTGACAGGACTGAGACGAGATCATTCAACCCGTGTATGGTCAAGCCTGCTATTTATTTTCAGCATAGATTACATTTTTTACTCTTTAAATTGTGTGGTTGTGCTTCTGTGAATTAATTTACTAAATTGCTATTGCCTTCGACAATATTTTCAACAAAGACTTCTCGATGGTGGTAGTTTAGAAATCTGACACATGAAATATTTCCTTTTAAGACAACAAAAGCTTGTAAATTGTAGCTACAGTATTTATCTCCTGAAGTTTAGCCACTGAATTAGAGAAAAAAAAAAGCACTATAACTGAGAAAAAAAATACTGGATTAAAAGTTGTTTTTTTTTCAGGATGGGAAACCATGCAGCAGATACGGTTAGATGGAACTGACTTGCTGGAGTGACCCCTGAAGGGAAAAAAAATACTATTTATTATTTCATTTAGAAGTAGATGCTGTGTACAATTACTCTAATAATTAATAAACAGGAATAACTTTTTGTATTTTCACCAGTCTATTGCAGGGCCACACTCACAACCATTCATATTCCTAGGGACAATTTTATTGTGGCCAATTAACCTAACATGTATGTATTTGGAGGAAACACACACATACACAGGGAGAACATGCAAACTCCACATAGAAAGGCCAGCTTTTCGAGCCTCGTACCACCCACAACTTGAACCCCGACCTCCTTGCTGTGAGGCCACTGTACCTCCGTGCAGCTCCACACATACACTTGTGTATGCTTCTTAGTAAAATATTCACTATCCATGTGAATTATTTTAGTAAAGTAAAATGTCTGAACTGTATTTAAGAAAGCTAATATATTATTTTGCACATTTCATAAGCATTTGGGTATATATTTTGGTGGTGTTAGAAAATGAGAAAAACATAAATCTCAACAAATCAGGTAATCATGAGGATTAAAAAAGTCTGTGCCACAAGCTTTGTTGTTATTAAATGAAGAACCATTCAGACAGAATAAAAGTTTGACCTGCTAAGCTGCAGAAGGTAAATGTTTGAAAAGCCTTAATTCTGATTCTTTCAAGCCAAATCATTAAGTCTTTTCTACCCATAAAGACATAATCCGGTCATGCTTTCAGACGTTTCAGACTTCTTTACTAAAAGTAATGCTGTTTTTGTGATATTTCCACACGGTTTAAATAAAATTCTTAAAGTGGTTGCTCGTTTTCCCTCTCTGCACCAATGAGTCAATATCAATTGAGCCCTCCCATCTATCTTTGTATGAAGTTTACTTCACAGGCAAGAGTAAAATCCCTGTCAGCAGGTACAGAAGAGGCATTCCTCCATGAACACTACAGAGATGCTCAGGTTTTTAGTGTCGTTCATCTCAAACTGTGTGAGAGCCCTCACCAAATTAATCCTGGGTGTGTATCTGCAGCACAAATCCACACAAGTGTGATACTCTGAGCCTGTTATAGCCTTTCCAACATCTGGAGCTTCACTTTTACTAAATGAAGCCACTTTCTCATCTTCTCATTACCCTTTTGCTAATTTCGGAAGAACCAAGTTTTTATGATGAATACGCATAGCTCGTTATAGACTTTTCACATATACAATCAGCCATAACCAGGGGTGGATCCAGGATTTTCTATAGGGAGCGAAGGGCCTGGATTCGCCCTTGATAACCCAAACCCCTTATCTTGTTGTCCCTGGACATGGTTGACCTGTTTTTGATTAAATTAGTGAAAGAAGGAAGTCTGTCACTATCAGTTATAGTTGTTACTTTTAGAATGACCACACACTTGTTTTTGAAAACAAACAAAAAAAATCATTACCTTTTGGCAAAAAAGTTAACTGCAGAATTTGCATAAATCTGTATAAAATCATATTTATATATACTTATATTGAGCGAGAACTTTGATAATAATGAGGTAAATCCTAAAAATGTCTAAAACCCTCCAACTAACTGAACTAGAGGTAAGACATAGAGTAAAATCAAAATGCAACAACAAAAACGAAAAAAATGTAATGAAAAAAGACACAAGAAAAATTAGAGTGATTTTTTAAAAATCATTTATTGGTTAGGCCTTCTGAAAAAAGTGGTTCTTTCAAGTAAAGAAAAAGCTTTGAAAGCTGATAAACCAATTTATTGGTTTAACACGCAAGGAAAATTGTTACTAAATATTGCTTCACACAATTAACCAGTCTACACTCACTGGCCACTTTATTAGGTACACCTGTCCAACTGCTTGTTAACACTTAAATCCTAATCAGCCAATCACATGGCGGCAACTCAGTGCATTTAGGCATGTAGACATGGTCAAGACAATCTCCAGCAGTTCAAACCGAGCATCAGTATGGGGAAGAAAGGTGATTTGAGTGACTTTGAACGTGGCATGGTTGTTGGTGCCAGAAGAGCTGGTCTGAGTATTTCAGAAACTGCTGATCTACTGGGATTTTCACACACAACCATCTCTAGGGTTTACCGAGAATGGTCCGAAAAAGAAAAAATATCCAGTGAGCGGCAGTTCTGTGGGCGGAAATGCCTTGTTGATGCCAGAGGTCAGAGGAGAATGGCCAGACTGGTTCGGGCTGATAGAAAGGCAACAGTGACTCAAATAAGCACCCGTTACAACCACGGTAGGCAGGAGAGCATCTCTGAACGCACAGTACGTCGAACTTTGAGGCGGATGGGCTTTAGCAGCAGAAGACCACACCGGGTGCCACTCCTTTCAGCTAAGAACAGGAAACTGAGGCTTCAATTTGCACAAGTTCATCGAAATTGGACAATAGAAGATTGGAAAAACGTTGCCTGGTCTGATGAGTCTCGATTTCTGCTGCGACATTCGGATGGTAGGGTCAGAATTTGGCGTCAACAACATGAAAGCATGGATCCATCCTGCCTTGTATCAACGGTTCAGGCTGGTGGTGGTGGTGTAATGGTGTGGGGAATATTTTCTTGGCACTCTTTGGGCCCCTTGGTACCAATTGAGCATCGTTACAACGCCACAGCCTACCTGAGTATTGTTGCTGACCATGTCCATCCTTTTATGACCACAATGTACCCAACTTCTAATGGCTACTTTCAGCAGGATAATGCACCATGTCATAAAGCTGGAATCATCTCAGACTGGTTTCTTGAACATGACAGTGAGTTCACTGTACTCAAATGGCCTCCACAGTCACCAGATCTCAATCCAATAGAGCATCTTTGGGATGTGGTGGAACGGGAGATTCGCAACATGGATGTGCAGCCGACAAATCTGCGGCAACTGTGTGATGCCATCATGTCAATATGGACCAAACTCTCTGAGGAATGCTTCCAGCACCTTGTTGAATCTATGCCACGAAGAATTGAGGCAGTTCTGAAGGCAAAAGGGGGTCCAACCCGTTACTAGCATGGTGTACCTAATAAAGTGGCCGGTGAGTGTATGTGATGATTTAATGAGAAAATGGGGTTTGGTAGGGCTGTCTGCTGAGGAGTCTATGGTTTTAAAAATGGGAAAAGGGTCAGAGTTCCACAGGATGGGGGATAGAGTTGTTAGAGGCTCTGCCCCTCACGGTGCTGAGGCGGGCAGGGGGCAATAGCAAAGTGCAAGGAGGAGGAGGATAAAGGCAAAGGAATGGAGTGGTGATATACAGGGGGTCAGACAGATATGGAGGACCTCAAAGATTTGAAGGAGGAGTTTAAAGTGAGTGTGTAAGGATGTGTGGAGCCAGTGGAGTTAAAATAGGAACGTGGGGTGTTGGGTTGAGTATGGTAACAGGAAGGGTTGCAAGAAGCTGAATTCTGGAAGTTAGAGCTTATGGAGCAAGACCAAAGAGGGGAGAGTAACCCCATTAATCACTGGAGATGACGAGTCAGTAGAAAGTTTAGTGCCATATATGAGTATGTTAAAACGTGTGCGGGGTTATGGGGGCTGTTATTGTCTACAAAACAGACTAGGTCATGTTTTAGATGTGATACTTGAACGACAGGGTACTGTGGGTAAGTGGTTATTCAAGCATAATATAAAAATTTTATTAAATGATTTTTTTTTGCAATATTACATGATTCCGATTTAACAAGGGCGCATAAGTAGCTACAGTGAAAACTAACAAACAAAAAAACATTATAAGCCCACATTATAATTGCGGGCTTTGTGGAACATTTAAAACATCAGTCAGTTTCTTTTGTATTGTGAACAAAAAACATGAGGTGGTCAAAGTGATTGACCAACTTTATATTGCAAAGTTTAATTCTACTCCTCCATCCTTACCATCCTTTGGGGAAGGATGGCTCAGTGAGTTGGGTGACTGCCCTGTAACCGAAGGGCTGCTGGTTCAATCTCCTGCCCGGAGTTCATGCAGAGATGACCTTGAGCATGACATCAAACCCCCATTGCTCCTGATGGTGGTTTGCACCTTGCATGGCAGCTTCCACCTTCAGGAATGAATGTGTGTGTGAATGGGTGAATGTGAGCTGTGTGCCTACGCAGGTGGAAAAGCATCCATTTGCCATTTATTTATTACTTGCATGTCCTTGTTTCAACAAGTAAGGATTTCTCCTGGTTGGAAACGCAAACACAGAAAAGACCAAAGATGGTCTTGTCAGAAAATTAAACGTAACTTTGTCTGCTTTCCATTGTCTTCCACTTATCCGGGGCTGATTCACGGCAGCAACAGCCTCATACGCAAGCTCAGGCTTTTCTCATCCTGGCTGCATCCTCCAGCTAACCTGGGAGGATCCCGAGGTGTTCCTCGGCCACCTATGAGACATAGTCTGTCCAATAAGTCCCGGATCTGTCTCTGGGTCTCCTACCAATGCAACATGGCTGAAACACTTCACCAGCGAGGTATTTGGGAGGTATCCTACCCAGATGCCCGAACCCCCCCATCTGGGTTCTCTTGACTCAGGGGAGCAACAGCTCTGCTCTGAATTCCTCATGGATGGCAGTGCTCCTCCCTCTATTTCTAAGTGAGAGCCCTGCCACCCTGCGGAGGAAGCTCATTTAGGCCGCTTGTATTTGTGATCTTGTTCTTTCGGTCACCACCCACCGCTGGTGACCATAGATGAAGGCAAGAACGTAGTTTGTCTGGTAAATTGGGATCTTTACATAATATATTCTCATTTGCTAAAACATTAGAGTTATCTACGTACTTTATGAATGAACGTTGTGATCAACCCCATTTAAGTATTTTAGGTTTCAGGGGCCAGTTTTACCTGATTACATATCTGGAAGTATTTAAATAAATCTTGATCAAACTGTCTTTATTTGAAATTTGAAGCTACTATTACATTTATATTCTCTCAAACCAAGAAAGCGGCCACTAGAAAGGGAAGATTATGTTTTCTTAACAACAACTTGAAATATGTTTCTCATCCAACACACTTGTTCTTTGGCCCCTTGTGTGACCTGTGAACTCCCTCCTACTACCGTCACACTCTTCCCAACAAGGTCAAACAGATACTGCTATCTCTTAGTTGGACACTCAAATGTCCAGTTTTGAAAAATACACACCCACACACTTAACCTCTCCTCTCTTATGTTCATCTGATGCTCCCACACATCCAATACAACATCCCTCTTCACTTCTTCTTGTTCTCTTTAGAGAACACAACGTATGTTTCAAGCCTCAAATGACAAAAATGTATTTTACTGATGAAGGAACTTTGGACAACTCAAACTTTAAAAGTATGTTTTTCATTAATGTACTTTTTTATTTCTACAGCCAAACTGGATCAGGAATGGAAATTGACTCTCTGGAATTAGAAAACGGGATTATTTGTAATTTTTTAAACGATTGAATGTGGTAGGCTTTTAAAAAGAAACATCCCAGTAATCTGAAGTTGAGCAGAGAACCAGCAAACCTATAGAAGATCTACAATAACTGCTGTTCTCCTCCCAAACAACAAAATTAGAAAGACACCACACCAAACCTGGAGCAGAAGATGACAATTTCTTACAGAAAATAGAAAAATATCTACATATGGTTAGATATAGAAAAAGAGGAGAGAGAGAGAGAGTACATCGACAGAAGGATGCTAGGTTTGGAACCACCAGGAAAGAGGACTAGAGGAAGACCAAAGAGGAGGTTCATGGATACAGTGAAGGAAGACATGAAGATAGTTGGCGTGACCGAAGAGGATTCAGCAGATAGGATTAGATGAAAGAAACTGACTTGCTGTGGCGACCCCTGAAGGGAAATGCCGAAAGAAGAAGAAGACTCTTTCTTAAACTCTGCCCGATCTCTGTTGAGCAAAGTAAAATGAGTGAGACCAGATTTAATCGAATTACGTTTGGTATACATATTCCATAAAATCCCAACAAAATAAATTTACTGTTTCTTTAGAATCTCTTATGATCCGGTGTAGAGACTCAAGTCTAAATGAAAAAAGTTTGTCAGGTAATAGTGACAAATCTCAATGAACCAACTATTTGAAACTGTTTCCTTTCCAATATCAAGTTCCTACTAAGGTCAAAAATGGTTCAGGAGAACACCAAGACATTTTCTGAGGCAGGAAAACACAAAATCTGGAAACTTATACTCGCAATCTTACATTTCTTTGTATTCCCTTGTAGTAATTCTCCTTTAAGAAGTTTAGAAAAGTTGGAAATATGTTGGAAACATCCAAGTGAAATTTATTTTTGTAATTAGATCAGATACATATTAAAATAACCATTCTCAAGAGGAGGAGAATATTTAGCCAGATTATTCCTGCATTTTCACCAGAGACCTGATCAGGTCAGCTGGAGATAATCCAGACATGCCTTTACAATCGTAATTTTTGCAAATAGTAACACATATGCTACACAAGTGTAATAAAAACATCCAAGAGGCAGTCAAGTCAGCCATCCTGTTTTTTTTTTTTTAATTTAGGCCATCTATTTAGGCAAAATTTAGTTAACTGACATAAAATATCAGATCTGAGCTCTACCACAGCCTGAAGATGTTTATATACTCCAGAGCATTCCTGAATGTGTAGATTGGAAACAAACCATTTGTGAGTGTGCCGAGTTAATAAGGACAAGGATGTGACAGTAAGCCTGAACATTACTTCCTTAGCCACCCAGAAACCCTGGTTTACCACAGAGCCACATGTGCCTCTGAGCTCTAATAATGCTGCCTTCAAGTCCGGGAGCAAAGAAACTCCGAGATCTGACAGAGCCAGCCTGTCATGACTTCTATCACACTGAAGTGCTTTGAGAGCCTCCTTAATAACCCCAGAACATCCAGACTCCCTACAACTATAACACTCTACCCACATCAGTTTGCATAATGCCCAAACCTCCTCCCTGATAACAGTACTCAACCTCAGCCAGGGACATCTGGAGGAGGAGACTAGTCGTGTGCAGGG
Source organism: Neostethus bicornis (assembly GCA_902685375.1). Taxonomy (NCBI): domain Eukaryota; kingdom Metazoa; phylum Chordata; class Actinopteri; order Atheriniformes; family Phallostethidae; genus Neostethus; species Neostethus bicornis. The sequence continues at coordinate 1,103,955 of CACRXE010000076.1, read as the reverse complement.
TCCGTACTTTTGGCTTTTCAATCTATCCTCAATCTCGTTTAGCGTTTGGTCTGGACACCTTGTCAGTTGGTTTGTTACATAGCCCTGTGTAAATTATGCGGTCTCTTCCACCCTGATCCCAGACAGTTAACCTTCAAGACCACTGTGTTGGTTTAAAGTGAATATTTAACCTTGATGGACCTAGACGTAAATTATATCAGTAAAGACAAATGATGCGACAGTCGGAAATTATGTCAACCATCACAGTCTACCTGTTGTGGGCTTCAAACAATATGTCATGTCAAGAGAACAGAACATAATTAATACACCCTGTAATGGATGAGGAGAGACATAGACAACAAGCATCGACGAGCTTGGTTGATGGTCAAAGAGGGTAAGAATGACCTGGAAAGACAGTACAAGGATAGGAGGATGATTGATGAAAATTGGTGTAAATCTGGATTTGGATGGAATGTATACAAACATAGTATTTCAGAATAATTTCAGAACATGCTCATTGCTTCCCATTATCCTTCTGCACTCTATAAATGCAATGTTCTGGGCAACAGATCATGCTTTTTCAGCTGACCAAAATGTCCAGTTTTCACCTTGTGAACAGCTTTGATCAGCTTGTAAACACTGAGTTATTGCACAATTTAGAATTTGTGTTATAGATCATTTTTAGTTATTGTAAAATCCTAGATATTGACAAATATGCTAGAGATTATTACTTTTTTTTCTTCTTTTCTCACTGTGATTGGATAGAACTTGAAAGTGAAAGCAGTCCACTTTTTTGTTGATTCCCCTTTGTCTCTCCTCTGTGAATCATCAGCGTGTCAGTCTCCGTGCCAAGGTGACCGTTACGAGATGTTCCTTCCTTATCAACATCTCTGTCCTCCATCAGATTAATCCACCTCTGTTAAATGGTTGTGTGGAGACTTTTTAGTCAGCTCTGATTAATCATTTTGCTTAAAAAAATCTATCTACCTATAATATTACAGTAAAATATTTCGTAGACACAATACGTTCCTGTTTTCTACAGATATTTTGTTTGAGTCACAGTTTTATTTAATAACCAATCTTCTGCTTTAGTCCTCTTTGGTCCTGATTCACAACATCTCACCATCAAAACCAGAACTAGATATTATGCATCTTAAAGCTTCAGAAGTCTAGTCATTTTAACATTGGTAAAAACAAAATCTTAAATCCCTCCAGATGCTTTTGTAAAAATCCGACTACACACAAATTAAAGTCAAGTGTCTCGTAAAGAACTAAGCTATCTGATTGAATGTGCATCTGTGAATGCCACAGGAAACTAATTAATAGCTTGTCTATGTGTTAACAGGATGATTGTGAACAGCTCTTTCAGAGTTTTCCACGGTGGATCTTTGCATGCGGTGGTGAGATAGAGAGGCCTATTATGCAACTCACAGCTTCTTCATTTATCTCTCAATGCACTGGAATATTTATACAAGAGGCATTAAATTTCATGATGAAAAGCTTTTCATCTGCAAATTAAAAAACACTCAATCTTGGTGAAAAAAAAAAATAGCTCACTTCATTTATTAAAAACAACTTGACCCGATCTTCCAGCATCTTTCGGTATTAAACAAAAAAGTTGGTCTACATAAATCCGGGGGTGAGATCATCACTTTTGTTGGAGTCATATTTTTTCACACGCAAATACAGATCTCAGTCGGTTAAACATGGAAATGTCAGTGGAGCAATTCCAGCAAGGAGTTAGGTAATACACACTAAACATCGTGAATCTGTTTAACTGCAGCCATCCACCGGCTGCCGATGCTTTATGATCATTCACAGCACATTACCTCAGTAGAAAATGGCTCTTATTCCTCCTCATCATCATCATCCAACAGCTTCATCACGGCGCCAGCCCGGCTGTCATTAAGCACAGCGGCAAAGTGCAGAGTGTGCCGCACATCCACTTACGTGTAATTTGTCTTAAACTCATTTACTCTAACCAGTCTCAGATCTACTCTCCCTCCTCCCCATCATCAACCACACATCTTAATATCATAAAGTACTAATTAATATTGCTGCTTAATTAAACACTCATATTTAAAGAATGTAATAGGAGTTAGAGAAGGAGGGAGGAAGCTTTCATCCATGGTATTAATTGTCCTGGTCATTAAACTCTTTTTGTTTGTCACTTGTACCGGGCAGAGTGAACAGGGGAGTGTAAAAACATCCTGTTTACAGAATGTAAAATGGACCATAAAATGGCAGTGAGCAGTGTGTCTGATAAACCCACTCAACTGTAGAGTTGATGGCTAAATATCACATAACATTTCATCATTTAAAATGATCATCATTCACTACTCTACTGATGAAAATAGCAATAGTATCAACAAACACTGATTTTCTAATTAGAGCAATTGAGAAAGCAATGCTCCTACAGCATAACAAGATGAAAGCAAATTGGATTTCTTCAAACAAAAAGCAACTCAAAGTTTTCCACATATTAAAAAATTATTCATGCATTCTTCCTCTGAGCCGTCCATCTCTAACAGGTTGCGGGGAGTGCCTGAGCTTATTTGGGCTGATTTAAGGCGAGAGGCGAGGTGAACCCCAAACAAATCGGTAGTCTGTCGTGGGGCCACACACGTACAACCATCCACACAAACACTCATTCCTAGGAGCAATTTCATAGGGGCTAATTAACCTAACATACCGGTAAATGTTTTCACATGCAAACTCTCTATGTGGAGTTTAAATGTTCTCCCCGTGTACGCGTATACTCCGGTTTCCTCCACCCTCCAAAACCATTCATGCTAGGTCGATTTGCCACTACATGATTGCCCCTAGTAATGAGTGTGTGTGTGGATGGTTGTATGTGTGTGGCCCCATGACGGACTGCCGACCTGTTCAGGCTGTACCCTACCCTTGGCCTCGAATTAGCCTGGATGGGGTCCTGCACCCCCCGCAGCCTATCTACCTAACATGCATGGTTTTTGGAGGGTGGAAGGAAACTGGAGTACCCGGAGAAAACCCACGCTTACACGGGGAGAACATGTAAACTCCACACAGGAAGGCCAGTTTTCCAAGGCTCATCCCCACCCAGAACTCGAACCCACAACCTTCTTGCTGTGAGGCCACTGTGCTATCCACTGGGCCACCGTGTGGCCAGTCTTGCTTCTTATTCACCTCACATTACATGTAGCCGCTTTTTGATCTACAAACTTTTTCTTTGTAGATTCTTTGTAGATGTTTATTTTTGTAAATAAACATTACGAGAACAATAAATTTATGGTTTTAATGTTTTGGTCCATCTTTTCCAGTCCCTTCATTATGACCCCTGGAATGGATCATATTCCCATATTGATACATTCTGTAAATCAAAGGGTACTGATACAATTTGAACAAAACTTTTTGATTTTTGAACTTCAATTGTAGGACCCATCCAAATCTTGAAAGAACTTGGAATTTGTTATGAACTAACTTTTTGATTTTTGAACTTCAATTGTAGGACCCATCCAAATCTTGAAAGAACTTGGAATTTGTTATGAACTAACTAATTAAAGGCCTTTTGCCTTTAATTGCAAAAGGCAAAATTTAAATGAGAGGATATAACTTTTTGGAGGATCTCACAATGTTTGAATATTATTTTCACATCAAAAAATACTTGAAGCGGTTTTCTTTAAGAATGTTGGGATAGTTTACAATTTCCCCGGCCCAGTAGTTGGTTACTATTCAAACAACAGGTTGTTCTTGGCCACAGATTTTGTTTTCAACAATGCCCATATTCTAACATGAGCAGGAAGTGTATTTGCAGATGCTGTGCACACATTCTTCTCACACACAATCCTGAGAAAGACAACTTGATTGCGCACTGATAAACCCAAACACTAAAGTCAGGAGAGGTATATGAGAATGCTATGTCGGAAATGAAACCTAACAGAATGAATTTGAAATATGAATAATTTCATAGACTCACTTACAGCATTTAATGTCCCCCCAGTCTGAACCATAATGATGGACCAAGTCCGCAAAGTGGGCTAAATAAACTAATGAATTGATACAGGGGAAATTAGGAGGAAGGTTAAATGTACTAAAGAGAGCATCATAGAAGATCAAGGCTCATTACCAGATTATTGGAAGGTGTGAATAACTCATTTGCTGCTTTTGACAATGTTTTTGCAGATGCATGTTTTTAATCTTGCTATTAGCATTACTTAACAAGAAGGACAACTCTAAGGCCATCGCCTCAAGTTTTTTCCTCCTAATTCTCCATAAGTAGACTGATGTTGATCTCTGACAGTAAAATGAGGTGCTCATTAAAGAGCAATGATGTAATGACTGATAATCTGCTGATGCTTATTTGTGGTTGGAAATTGTCCAGTAAACCACAACTATGATGGAAAGAAAGACAAACCGCAGCGTGCTGTAAAGTTCTAAATGCTTCACTGTGAAATATACAGTATAATGAATAAAACAGAAGCCAGAAAACTGAGCAAATTCATTTTTGATTTGACTTTTTTGGGAACATGATTATTTCTAAAATCACACTAATTGTCTGGGTCCACATGGTGGTAAAGTTTTGCCAAATTCAAACAGAACATATTCCCTTATGGTTCAGTTAAACGAGTTTTCTTCGAAAATGGAAAAAAAACCCTCCACTTTCTTTATATTTGCACCAGAAAAAATGTTGGCAGTTGCATGATCATGAAAATAAGACAAAACAATACTAGAAAGTCATAGCTTCTGAAGACACTTTATTTATCCCCAAAGGGAAATTTGAGCGCTGCAGTGCTACAGTCATACAATGTCATACAACAACATGATTGTTATTATTTTTTTTAGCTGTATTGAGCAGTTTAAGTTTAAAGGTTTAAAAGTGAAAGGTTGAATATTTTGATGGAGGACAGCAGAAATTATTTTCTGTACTGTTCCTTTGAGCATAGGGGTTGCAGGAGTCTGTTGCTGAAGCTACTCTTCAGATGTCCACATCTTCAGATGGTCCTATAGTGAAACAAACATGTCTATCATTTTAGACAAATCTAAAAACATGTTTTAATGGAACGGGTTATAAGTTCAGACTTCAACAGGTAGACCAGAAAATATTTTTCCTTACGTAAGAATCTGTTACTTTAACTTTAGCAGAAAAGTCACAAACTATAAGTTTCAGGTAAATTAATCATACTGCTCCGGTTGATTGTGTTGTTGCCTTCGTCGAATCTGATTACAGTACATTAATTCTTAATACATAATGAACTGTAATCAACACAATCTTACTTCATTTAAATTTAAAAACATTGCTAATGATGAATTTGATTGTGTGAGTAGCTTCCTCTTCAGTCATGTTTAATCTACAAAGTTTTTCAGCTGACAAGCAAACTCACACGTTTAACTCACATATACGTACATCAAGCTAAAATCGAACAGTAATATTTTTCCTGAAGGAATGATGAAGACTTTGGAATAAATAGGTTTAATCAGGAAACGTGTCTTAAACAAAAACTGATGAGCATTTTTTTATTTTTTTTTTTTTACTAGTGAGTCTGTATTTTTTCACGAATTCTCTTTGTGTTCACACCTGACGCATATCGAGTTGTAGGTTTGATTTCATCAAATCTGCTGACGTGCATCAAATGGTTTCGCTTTTCACTTCCTTGACTTTGTTCTTCTCTTTGAAGAAAAAGTCTGAAAAATGTTTCTCACGACTCACAGAATGGTTTTCATCTTTTACTATTACATTAATGGGTGTACAAAACCAGGTCAAAAATGGGCTCTCAGACATCCAAACCTGTAAATTTTGGGGTGGTTTTAGTAGCTACCATCATGCCTTAGCCAAGTCAGGTAAGCGTGGTAATGTAAGAATATTAGCAGATCAAGTTTTTAAATGGACTTCATTTTTGTACCCAAATTTTTTGTCTCACTCACTCGATCCATCAACCCAAAGGCTGCACTGCATGGTGACACAGTGATTAGCAGAGTGACCTCACAGCAAGAAGGTTGGGGTTTAAGTCCCGGAGTCGGGGCAAGGCTTGAAACACTGGCCTTTCTTTATGGTGTTTGCATGTTCTTCCTGTGTATGTGTGAGTTTTCTCCTGTACTCTGGTTTCCTCCTGCGCTCAAAAGACATGTATATAAGTTTGATTGGCCGCTACGAAATTGCCCCTAAGAATGAGTGTTTGTACCGCAACAGATTGGCAACCTGTTTGGAGTTTGTATTGCCTCTTGCGTGAAATCCGCTGGGATAGGCTCTGACACTCCCTGCAACCTCTTTAGAAATAAGTGGTTTGGAAGACTAACTAAATTAAACTCCATCCACCCATCCATAAATGACCTCTCTATATTTTTGCAGTCTTAGCATCATAACACAAACTTTCCTTTCCGAAGCTTTTTTAAACACTTCTAATCCCAAGATGTTACTAGATTAATTTAGCATCTTTCTGGGTCTTCTCTGAGACTTCCCCCTGGTGGGACATCCCTGAACGCCTCCCCAAAGATAAATCAAGAAGAAAAGTCCCATATTACCTTCAGTTCCTCTGCATATGGAGGAACTGGACTTGTACTCACATCTCCTTCTTAATGAAAGGGCTCCTCATCCCATACCTTTGGTAGAACCTGGCCACCTTGCACATGGGATGGCCATAAGCATTTAAATGGCTAATGTTCACAACCTAAATTATTTTTTTTAACCATCCATTACATCACAACCGTTGTAGATAATACTTCTACCTTCCTAGAAAGATGTCTATAGGGACACTATCAGCTATTCCCCACCATCCCTCTGTTTTGCCATAGATCAAACAGAAATTATGAGTGTCTGACTATAAAACCAAACAGACGACTTTAACGTGACTAAAATCCCCAGCAGAGCTGAGGTGACCTGAAAGAAAAAACATCTTACTTGAATGCTATTGTTCCTTTGCAATATGTGACCTATATTCCACCAGAGACTCGTCATTTAGCTTTTAAACATGAGAGAAATAAAAAGTCAACCTCATTTGCAAGTTTGTGTTATTTTTACCACAAAGTGCCTTGCGTAGAACTGCTCCCTCATGGCCTAAAGTCTCACCTTCTGCTTCTTGTAATTGACCCAGATCCGAATGAAACCATCAGGGAAATGAAAGAAGCATCTGAAACAAGGTGGCTTTTCAACTCAGCCACACATGCAGTTATGGAAAGTTTTAAATGGTGAAAGTGGATGTCACTTGGTGTTCCAAATGACACCCAGGCAATAGCCAATCCAAACTTGTGAGCTCTTTACCTCCTGTCATTTGAATCTGGATGAAGCTCATCTGTTACAAAATAAAAGCTTGAACAATTATAACTTAGATTTAAATTAGTTAGTCTTTAAACTCCAATACTCATTCTGCTTGAACATCCTGACAGAGAGTCTTTCATTCAACTGAGTCTCTTGCGGTGTATTCTTTTATTCCGTACTTTTTAAATTTTTTCTTTATACTACTGCCGACAGAATGTGAAGGTGTCCATGCGCAGATACCTCTGTAACCTTTATTGGATTGCAATATCTCTAAAGCCACTCATGGGTTTTCACGAAACTGCCTCGGTATCAACTACAGATGTCATTGATCACAAAGGTTGTAAGGGCTTTACACACATTGTATGACTGCTTCAGTATATTTATCTCATAAACCTTAACCATTCATCATTAAGAAATTTGTGTCATAGAGCAAGTAGAAGCATTATGTTTTACACCTCAATGCTGAATTATTCTTGTTTTCTTTTTTGTTTTATTATCACTATCATCATTTGGATGATGAAATCTCATTTTATTGTTGCCTTCAGTTTTCTGCATTTGTTTCAGACACGTTATTCTCATTATCGTAAAATGAAATTAAATTGAAAAAAAATAATTTGGCACTCTTCAATGATTTATTTTTATGCATCTCTTTAATGCTAATCTGTGCCTCTTTTTTATTTGACATTTTTAACGACTATTTATCTCGACGGATCAGCTCTAAAAAATCTAAAAAATGGGAGTTAATTTGGAGTTGATTTAATTTAGTTTTTATTCCAGTGAGGAGAGAAAAACAAAGTATTCAACAAATAGTGCAAAAAGCCTCTTGTGTAGAGATCTGCAAATTATTATCTTTTCCCTGAATTGTAAAGGCAAATTTTATTCATCATCATTAGAGTAAAACCTAAAATCAGTGATGCCACAGCAAGTAGTGAGTGGAGAATATGATTGTGTGGGATAGGAGCACAACCGGCACGTGCCATTCTTAAATATAATAATACTTGTGTTCTTGTAGATTTTTATTAAGTTCAATTACGTATATTTTTTTCACAAGATTTTAATTTAGGTATCTATTTATGTATATGTCAATTTTCTCAATAGTGCCATTAATGGTTCTTTTGTCACATTCAATTTTTCTTCTAGTCTCTGTTACTTTAATTTTTTTTTATCTTTTCATTGTGGCTCTCACCAGTATTCTCCTCATGGAGCTACTTCATGCTATGAGTTAATCCTGCTCAGCCTAAGGAGTTACTGTTGCAAAGATGTCCCTCAACAGGTGTCCACCTCCCCAAGGCTTTGATATAAGACTCAATTGGTTTTGCCTCACTGGGGTGGTCCTAGAATTTAAAAAATGATTTAAATAATGATAAAGTGATGGATTTTTTGGGTGGTGCAGTTGTAAGCCCTGTGACCTCACAGGAAGGTTGAGGGTTCAATTCCTGGGTGGGGCAAGGTTTGAATAATTTTCCTTTCTTTGTGGAGTTTGCGTGTTATTCTTTTTTATGCGTGGCTTCACCCCAGTTTCCTCCCACTCTCCAAAGACATTTATCCTAGGTTGTCTGGCCACCGTGAAATTGTCACTGGGTATGAACGTGTCTGTGTAGCTCTCCAACAAATTGGCGACTTGTTTGGGATGTACCCTGCTTGTCTACTGTAATCAGCTGGGTCAAAGGGGGTAAGACTACCACGACTGGTGTAAGCGGTTCAGAAGATGACTGACTGGACTCTTTAATCATTTTATACTATTGTTATAAAAACTGAGACATTTTATGCATTCTTTTTTTTAATGATGTATGAAACAATGATGAAGAAGAACATCAGATTTTTGGAGTTGAATGCAAACCCACATAGAGTAGGACTAGGACTAGACAACTTCATTAAAAGGTCAGAAACTGTCACTCAGCCCGGTCAAAGCTGCATAAAATAAAGAAAACTGACATTTTAGAGCTGATTTTAAAAGGTGAATGAAGATGATTATTACTGCAGACGTGACCATTATTCTCCTAAATGCTAGTGATTACCTGAGGCATTAATCATCTTGACAGGGCTAACTAACACTCCGCATGACCACATAACCCTAAATCATTTCTAGATTTGATCTGAATTTTTGGAAAGAAAGATGGAGGAGTTTTTTTTTTTTTTTTTTTCGCATTGCAATTTGGTTCATGAACGCATTATTTGTACTAATGCTCCATGAGGAGGTATAAAACGTTACTCATAGAAATTTAAAAATTTGTTTCCTGTTGCACAGGCATCTTTCTATATGAAGTTTTGGCAGACCTTTATTTATTTTTTGTTTGTTTCCTCATGCCTTTGTCAGCTCTCATGTCAACCTCCAGGACCTGATGCCATTTCACCACCAGAGACAGATCGAAACAGGATTAGAGAGGTGTTGTTGTCTGAGACTGAATGAAACACCTGCAGTGATGGAAACAATGAGGTCTGAGGCTAAATGATCAAGGTGTCCTAAAAGCTTGGAGAAAAATTCACCAGACGAAATACAGAAAATGTTTCAGGATTTCTGAAAACCGACTTTAACAATTAATAGTCTCCAACATAGACTTGTGGGCCATAGAAAAAGCTTAGTCTATGTCTGGTTGGGCAGGAAAGGGTTTTGAAAATTCCAATTAACAACATAAAAATACAGTTTTAATTGTGGATGTATTATTCAATTCAATTCAATTTTATTTGTATAGCCCAAAATCCCAGAATGTCTGTCTCAATGGGCTTCACAAGAAAAAGAGGAATGTATTAACACAGACACACAGCAAGAAAAATAACTAACAAATGCTAACTAAACAAGACTAGCACATTTATGCACTTAGACTCTCCTTCTCGGTGAGGAAAAACTCCTAAAAACCCATCAGTAGGGAAAAAATAAAAAACCTCATGGGGATCCACGTGAAAGAGAGATCCCTCTTATTACGAAGACTCAACCAATTGCAGCTTGATCAACTAACTAAACAACTATATGACCAACCGCTTAATAAATATAATGACCATTTTCCCAACCCCCTAATCAACCAACAAAGTAAAAAAAAAAAGAAAATCCAAAAATCCCCAACAAACAAAGCAGTCGACTAACCAACCAGCCATCCGAACCAACCAAGAGAGCGACCCACCAAACAAGCAATTCTACCCACTTGCCGTCACACCTATCTCCCCAAAAAACAAGAAACAGACCAAGCCATACTGCTAACCAAAAAGCTACTCAACAAACATCAGGCGTACAGACTCATTTATTTAAATCTGTTTAAATCTGTTGTCTTTAAAGACAATGGACCAGACATATTCAACTATCAGCCCAAATGCAACCTTTAAATATGACAATGTCTATAAATGATTTTGAAGAATATAAATGATTCATTTCTTCCAGATTAGTATTTATCTGATTTTTTCCAATTTGAGTTATCTCCAGTTTAACAGATATTAAACACAGTCTCCCTCTCTCTTTTTTTTCCAATTATTTTATTTCATCCATTCATTTGGTTGGTTTCCTGAGCTTTTATTTTTCCATCTTACTGCATTCTGGTATAATTTTATGATGCTGGTAAGACTGGTCATGTGCTCTGTCTGGAACTCTCATGGAGAAAATGAAACTGCAGTATTTTTGTCTATTCAGATCAATTTTCCTCCAAACCGGCCTGTTCGCCTGTTCATTTGGCTGTTTCTGCACATGACACTTTATTTTTTTGTCAGAAAACTCCTCTACAGAAATGTTAAATGTGATGTTTTTTTCCATCTAATTGCACGTTATGCTCAGGCTGTCAGTAGACCTTTTCGGGGGTTTTTTTAAGATGTAAATGGAAAAATGAAAGCAAAAAAAAACCTGATTATGGCAAACATTAGTCTTAACTTGTGGGATGGCATTACATTTTTTTTAAGGCAAGGTGTGTATCAAGCCTATATATTTTGACATATTCGCTAGTTATTATTAATTTAACCTGCTCCAAGAAGGCAGCTTAAGAATGTTTTGTCTTCTGAACCACTTATACCTAACGGGGTTGCAGAGGGTGCCAGAGCCAATACTGACTGATTTCAGGCGTCACAACAGTGTACGACCTGGACAGGCCACTCGTCTATTGCAGGGCCACGCACACACTCAAGAGATTTCATAGTGGTCAATCAACCTAACACGCATGTTTTTGGAGGGTGGGAGGAAACCGGAGTGCCTGGAGCAAACCCACACCCACACAAGGAAAACATGCAAACTCCCAGCTTAAGAATGTTCAGAAGTAAAATAAAAGAATGGTAAGAGAGATGTATAAAGGAGAGATTTTTTTTTTTACAAAACAGTAAAGAAGACACCAGCAGGTAGACAAAAGAGTAGATGCACTGAAGGATGGGGTGTTGGAACTGTAATGATGAAGGTCCTGTATTGGCCAGTAGAAATGCAAAAGTTTGGATTTTTTAATGCAGAATTTCCAAATGAGTTTACTCTTGAGGGTTAGTTGATCCCTCCTCATAAATAACAAAAGGGGTTTGCTTACCTCTGATGCTGCTGTTATCGCCAATCCCCTCTTTAAATGAGAATTTATTGAGTTTTCCCATTGTCCCCATCAGTAAGTTGCAATGGTGACTTAAAAGCCATATCAAAGCAAAGCATTTACATTTTGATGTCTTATAATATTTTATGGAACTACGGGTAGAGTAAATATGTGAAGATGTGGTTTTGTGGTAAAACACAGAAAAGCCAGTAAGGTAGGGGATACACAGCCATGTACATCATGGTCGTGGACATCTAGTTCGTTTTGCAAGACCTGAAAGTATTTGTACACTACTTGATAATATGGCTAAAACCAAAAAATAGTGAACTCTTCATTGTTTAACTTGATAAATTTAGCATTTTCTAACACAGATGACATGATCTGATACATAATTAGATGAATACAACCTTCTGAACCTCCAATAAAGTTCCATACAAAAACTACGTCTGACCTTTTACCTTTTAATAAACTTGTAACGACTAAAGTAACTGCTCTGTTTTCTTTACAGGTCACTTTAATACCCCACCAGCGGGAATAAACCTGACTACAAAGTCCTCCAAAACAAAGACACTTTGGCAGACCAAAGAGCTCGGCATTTATTATTTATGATGCGGTACAGGCTGACAGAGCTGAAAAAGCATAATCAACATGTTTTTTTCCTGGCTGGCAGTTAGGGGGCGGGTCCAGAAGGCCCCGGCCTTTCTGATGCTTGTCATCTTGTCACACTGGATCACTCCTGATGCAACACTTGCTGCTCTCGCCTCAAACAACCTGATACAGAGAGAGAAGAGGATGGGAAATGGATAGAGAGAGGAGAAGAAGTACACAGAAATAAGAAACTGTCTATGTGTGTGAGAAGGAGAGAGAGGAAGGCGGGTCAGCAAAGGGCTTGGATTTCCCTCGAGAGACTCTGACAGAAAGATGGATAGAAGCGGAGAGTGGAGGTTTGGAAAAAGAGAGAAGAGCCAATTCTTTGCAGAGAGCTGGGCAGCAACAAGTAGCTCACAACTCCATCAGGAATTTGATGAATAACAAGACTCACATGTGATCAAGTAATAAAAAGGTTCCCTTTTAAAAATCATTTAAAGCAGTTTTTTTTTTTTTTACTTTACTTTTACTTTTTAACATAAATGATGATAGTATCTTTTAAACTGCTATTGGGTGGTAAGAGAAGAATGGCTCAAACTTTTTAAAATTTGTATCAGGCAAAGTAATAAAAAGAAATGGAGTACTTTGGAGCATCTTAAGTTCGAAGAAGTAATTCCAACTAGTTCAGTACTTTACTTAAGTGGTATGGTTTCGTTCCGTTCCTTTGTCTTCCACTTATCCAGGGCTAAAGCCGAGTCGCGGGGGTAACACCCTCAGACAGGAAACTCAGACTTCTCTCACCCCAGCTTTATCCTCCAGCTCACCTGGCAAGATCCGAAGGTGTTCCCAAGCCAGCTGTGAGACATAGTCTCTCCAGTGGGTCCGGGACATACCTCTGCGTCTCCTCTCAGTGGGACGTGCCGCAGGTGCTTTGGAGGCATCCTAACCAGATGTCTGAGGACATAGAGTGATGATCCATCTTTCATGTAATTGGAAAAGATTTTCTGGGAAGAAAAGAACAAATTTAAAAGTTTTTTTTTGTTGTTTTGACAAAACGTCCACATTTTATGTAGTTTTACATGGGGGCACACTACGGAGACGTATGGATGAGTTGATAACCACTGATCCTCCAATAATGACTGAACTTGGTGCATGAGCACATCTTATTTTCAACAGACCATAAACAACATGTCAGGTAATGAATCTGTGATTGTTTATTTCCTGGAAAACATGAGCTCACTGTGAATTTCCACCCTCCTTAACGAAGTCTCATTAACACATCCTTCCTTGAATATTTTTTTTTCTTTTCTGATCTTTCTTCAGCCTGTAAAGGTCGTCTTGTTTTTTTCCCCTTTATATTTCTCCCTCTTGGATAATTTCTGTGGTCTATTGTTAAATACACTCTGGTTCCAGTTTAACCACGAGCAGTTTCTGGTGTCTGGTGAGGAGCTGCCAAGCATGACCCAATGGTCAAGCGACACTTAAGGCTGGAAAAGAACTCAGTGCAACAGCTCTTAGTACAACAAATTGATCTTTTTAAGCTACAAATTCTCCTCCTGGCCACAGTCACTACATCACAAAAATGACTGATTGAGACGATGAGACCAAAGAAAAACTGGCTCATATAAACTGCAAAATAACTTTGTGTTTATTAAACATGGAGCTGCTTCCATTTGTACATGCCTTGAATATTTTTTCTTACCGAACCGCAACCTCTAAAACTGCACAACGTCCTGCTGCTTTTGTTTATTCGAGCTGCTACCCATGAAATTGACTACTGATATTTTTTTAATTGAAGAACCTCCTGACTCATGTTCAACTCCAAACACATCTCAACATTTGTTTGCACATCTCCACCTTCTGATGGATCAAACTAGTAAAGTCAGATGTGTTGAAGGAAGGTGAAAGCAGCATCATTCATTGGTCCTTCAAAGATGTGGTCCCCACTAACCCATTTTTCCATCTATCCATTCATCCATTAATTATACTCATTCAAATGGTCAATGAGAAGTGGGGCGAGGCAAACATCTAATTTAAAGAAAATAAATACAACAACTTCTAATTGATGATATTTTTTATGGTTTTAATTATTGTTTTGTTTTCTGAACTGCACATCCCTAATAGGGCCGCAGGGGGTGCTGAAATAGGCAGATTTTTAGGCGAAAGGCAGGGTACAACCCAAACAGGCGGCCAGTCTGTTGTGAGGTCACATAGACACTTATTCCTAAGGGGAATTTTGTAGCAGTCATTTAACCTAACATGCATGTTTCTGAAGAGTGGAAGGAAATCTGAGCATCCGGTGTAAACCAACGCATGAATGGGGATAACATGCAAACTCTGCACCGAAAGACCAGTGTTTCAAGCCTCGCTGCAGGTTTAAATTAAATTCATCAAATGTAAACTGAAGTTTTTGGTACCATTTTGTGGTCCACTAAAATGCACCAATGTTCGACAGTACTTGTTTTCCTCCCAAAGTTGCTCGTTCGAGCTGAAAAAACGAGCCACAGTTTGGGGAATACGTTCGACCCATCCCAGAAAGCTGTGAAAAGCACTAAAAGAGTGATTATCTGAACTGAGACATAGATGGTGATAAAAAATAAACAGAACAAGACGGGAAAAAAGAGAAAGCGAAGGAGGAAACGAGGCAGAAGGAGAGGTCAGAAGCTGAAGTTGTGTTAGCCCGGTGTGAAAAAAAACAGCATGAAAACAAAGATGAGAAAGAAACAGAAGGTATTTGTTAAAGACTGATGCCCACTGGGAGTTCACTGAGCAGCTCCACTCCTGTTCTGCAGGCCACACTATCAAAGCGGAGCAAAAATGAAAGAAATACAGGGTGCTTGGCTGTATTTAGCCTCCATGCAGCTTTGTGTTATCCTCTCTGGGATTTAGGTGCCTTTGTGAGGACTCTACAATGTTAGGGTTGAGTTATGACGGCTGCAATCTGACTAAAACATTATTGGAATAAACAAAAGTAGGTGGAACTATAAAGAGCAATCATTTTAATTGATGCAGCAGTGAGGCTGTGGACTCAGTTAGAGGTGGGGAGAACGTACAAAAGCATGTACAGTACATTTCTTCTTCTGCCTCTCTACTGTGAGTCTGGGAACAAGCCCTGACTTTTCAGGACTTATCCCGCCACAATTAGTGGGGTTTTTTTGGCTTTTTTAAAAATTTTGGGTTGTTAAAAATGACAGTTTCTTTCCTAGGTTTGTGTTTATTTATGTAATGTCCCAAGTTTCATTTTAGCAAACTATTCAAAACTTGTATTTGATTATTCATCTTCTCATTCATCAGAAAAAGACAGAAACTATTTTTTTAGCCATAGAAAGTTTATGAACGCTACAATTTTTCTTCTTATTCACAATTAAAAAAAAAAAAAAATAACAACAAAATTTGTAACTGGAGAGGACTCTCCATTTATGCAGTGATAGAATATCTACAGCAAAGGGTTTCCAGATTTCTGTTTAAGTTGTTGTACCCAAGTTTAACCATGAAAAGTCTGGATAGGCAGTTGACATCATGGGTGTTAAAGCCCTGCCATAAAAAAATTGTGCAGCAACAAAATCCAATTGACCTCATTCATGATCAATGATTGGAATTTAAATAAACATTTGAAGGGCACAAGTTCCATTTTCTTGCAAAACGCTTCCGACAAGTCATGCTACCACAATATAAACTTGAAGCCATTTCCAAGTCAGAAAAATAGTGATGTACTGTATATTAAGCTTAAGAACTGATAGCTTTTGCAATGATATCAGTCACTATGTGGGTCGGGTAGTTGCCAGCATAGCATTGTCATCACATGCTGAGCATTATTTAGCCTAAATTTAATCACGATGTACAGTGAGCTTTACCACCAATGACCTATGAATCTTTATCAGAAGCGCTTTCAATTTTACATACTGTAAAGCATTCACAGATACTTGATTAATTTTGAAAATTTCTAAAATATTACGCGCCAAATACAAAGTATTTGCAAAAGCAAATACCTGCTAAATTCAATTGTACCTAAATTAGACATTAGTTGAACAAGTCTGATTACTTTCTTTTCCAAGGCACTACTAAAAAAAGGATGAGACCTGTACCCTTCTTACTGCCTCTTCTGGTTTGTTTCATCCAGGATAATCTTATTAAAGAAATTTGTATCTCAACAGATCATTTTCTGGTTAAATGAAAATGGAATAAATCAATATTTTCAGTTTAGAATAGAAATGCTGCATCACACAGTATGAAGATTCTTGGATTTTCTGTATGGTCCAATTACATGAAAGCACAGCATCAAACAGAAGGCTTCCTTAGTGTAATGAAGAAGTTGTGCTTAAGCCAACGCAAAGCTTTCATTGTAGTGAAGCGGCTCTGTTCTGATCCTTGACCACAGTAGGGTTGAGCATGATTTGTAAGGGGGATAGCTTGCCCTGAGAAACTGGGTAAGAAGTCAATGCATTTGTTTTGTCCTAGATATTAAAAGGGATCACCTTAGGTGATTAGGGAATCTGAGAAAAATGGCTTCTAGGCTTTTCTTACCTTGAAGGATTTGGTATTTGTCCTTCTAAAAGAAGACTACTGGTCAGATCCAATGTTTGCTGGAGCAGTCAACTTGTGTAAATTGAATAAAATAGAAGGAAAAATGGAAGAAAAATAGTTTGATAAAGGATGAGGGAGTGACAAATAGATGGGTAAAAATGGACATGTGCAAGGCTGCTTATATTTCAGTAGTTTGAGTTGGATTTATCTTTGGTGTAGGATCAAACTGTTTGTTGCCTTGGGCAGTCTTTGAAGAGGTTGGGATCTGGAAAATTTGCATGTTTGCCTCCACTATTCGAGCCAAAGCCCTGGAGGCTGAATCTAAAAAAAATATTTTTTTCTCTGAAGATCAGCTCTCTCCATTTGCGTTTGCATTTACCAAGACAATGATACATATAACTGCAGAGGGAAAATGAAATGCGCCTTTGTCAAATGACTTTATTTGCTGTTGGATGGAGAAAATGGAAATAAACATTTCCAGGCAAGTTGTGAGAAAAATATGAGGACTTTTACTTCAGCTAGATTAATCTACTGACATCAGTGGAAATTTACAAGTTGTTGCTGTTGTGAGAAGTATTGATAGTGACAACACTCATAAAACGTAAAATGAAAAGAAATGAATTTTTATGCTGCCATTGTTTTCTTCTATTAAATAAGGTCTGACTAGGAAATTCTGCACCAGTTTCATTAATGGACTCCACAAATATGCTCATGACACACAGTGGAATACAAAACAGTGGAATACATTGTGGAAGACCAGGGAGGTCTTTGCATCAAAACAAAAAGAAGCCTGTATTATAAAAAATGTAGTGGCTACTTTCAATAACTCAGCATTATTTTAAACACACTTCTTCACGATCCCTACAAGGGATGAACAACTTTCTGCTACACTCAGAAGTATGTGATCTCTTCAAAGAGTTATACTTCACTGGCTCTGTGAGTTCTGAACTGAAAGTGGGCCCTTCCAAAGGAGCACAGGTCTCCACATGTCACCTAAGTTTCAAATGCTATCTGACAAATAAATTCAGGTTGAATGAACTAAAACCTTTGGTTTGGAGTTATAATGGCAGATTGAATCTGGAGACATTTTTCAATAGGATGGCTTGAAAGGATTGCACAGGAAATGACAAATGAAAGTACAAATGATTAAATTTCAAGATGCAAGAAGGAGAGTTAGCTTTACAAAACATAGCGTTTTGGTTGTTCACCCTGGTTCCTACAAAATTTCAACTAGGCTCCATTGAAATTCTATTTAATTTTAGGACATAGGGAGGGAAAACTAAAGAATAAACATGTTTTGGTTTTTTTCGTACAGGTTTTGACTTTAAATATGAGTCCACATATGGAGTTGATCTTCATCCACATCTCGTATGATTGTGTGCTGGACTATAATGGATTTGTTGTATTTTGTAATTAAATCACAAAATTTATTTTATTGTGAAGTGGCACTGTGGAAAGGGGAATGGAATAAGGTGATAGAAATCTTCTTGAATTGCATTGAGTTACCTAAATTTCATCAACTGCGATGTTCAATCCCCGGTTTGCAATCAACACCAGCTTGATTTAAATTGAATACTCATCCAATGTCAAGGGAAAATTTGAAAGCTTTCCAAAAACTTTGGAAATTTTGCTCGAGGCCACTAAAAGATTACAACCTGGCTACCATCGAGTTTGAAATAAATTAAAAATGAGTGACTCTAAAATTTTGTACTGTCAATCTATTATCATGGATTTGCCCAGAGGGATTGCAACTTTCACAAAAATGCTTCTGAGTGGAAGAACCAGATCACTAAGAATGAATTATCTGTCTGACTTTTGGTGTGAATCAAATGTAAAAAGCTGGCTCTGAAACTCTGTATGTAGCATTGTATCAGGGAATTTTTTTTTTTTTTTTAAAAATGACAGAGTCTTTGTTTCTATCAAAATCGTTACTATGTCATCCAAAAACCCAAGAGACCATCTATTAATTCTGGTGCCCAGTTCATTTAATGCTTTGACCTTATGTAATCGGCTTGTATCATATGCCTCTTTCTCCACTTTTTTATTCTTCCTCCACAACATTCATCTTTCTGTTCTGCTCTTTCCTCAGCCAGGAACGGGAAAACAAGGAGACGAGTGAGAAAGTATGAAAAAGTAAAGGGAATTAGAGCTGCTGACCCTGCAGATTCTAAGCCAGTGGCACCCCAGCCAGCCACATCCATCATGTCCTAAAACTAAGGCTTGTTAGAGATCTGCACTCTTACTCCATAGCCAAATCATCTGTGCCCTTCCACCCTCCCACTATTAAGCAGCATGGAAAGGAGACTTGACACGGAAATTAAGTAAAACTAATGACTTTTGTTGCCCCCCTGCCAATATCTGCCATCATTACCGCTGCCCCTGAAAGTTGCTCCAAATGGCTGCTTTTAGCCTGGCAAACGGCTGCTTCCTTCTTCGGGGTAAATGCTGGGCAAGCAGACTTTCGTCCTTCAGTGATGCTCTCTGGTCTTTGTGCTGAAGAAAATGTCTGTATCTTTTAACTTTTAATGCAGACAAGTTTGGTTTCTCCAAACTTCTTGACTTTAATGTAGACAAGCATTTTGCTTCAATCACAGCACTTATCATAAAATTCATTTCAACCATGTTTGTGTTTAACATGTTTGTCAGCCCGCAAAACTTTGTCCTTTCCCCCTGTGCCAAGTGTCTGTATCTTGTCCAATATTCTTGACAGTCATGTGGAAGACTTTCTGTATTACCTTGATGTTTAATTTTAAGTCCCTATTTGGCCCATGACTGTTTCTAGACACTGAATCTCACCTTTTTAATTAAGTAGCCTGACATGAGCCTTCAGGTGTTTGACCATGGCTTTGTGTTTCATGTTTTTCTTGTTCCTCATTCACTGCAGCTCTCCGATACATTCCTTTCAAGATTTGTTTCTGAATATTTTGGTCCTGAGAATTTTTACAAAAATGAAAAATATTCCAAATTTGAAGCAGCCAACAATAGAGATGCACATTATCCCACTAACCTATTCAGTGATAGAAGCATCTCTGTAAGATTGATTTACATAATAATTTGAAGACATTTTAATTACAGTCTTTAAATGGCCATTAAATGGTTAACTTTAACAAATGTTTACAATTTCACATTTTGAGTTTGCACTCACATGCAAAAAAATCTTATGTGAGGCTTGTGTGTGTGTGTGTGTGTGTGTGTGTGTGTGTGTGTGTGTGTGTGTGTGTGTGTAGGAGCTCAGGAAATGCAGCTCTGCCCTCTTTTTGGCAGCCGCCTCTTCTGTTTGAACATGCTACAGGGATCTTCACCCAAAGACCACAAACCTTGCCAAGGGCCCAACACCACTAGTGCTGGCAAAGAACCAGGGACCCTGAATGCCAAGTATGCCCCCACTGGTTGGCCCCCTCTGGTTTGCCAAGGTCAAGTGTGTTTAGCTCAATTTCTAAACAGAGCTGGCAGAGGTGGAGAAAGGTGATCCAGTGTGCAGGGGGCGTTTTAAGCCTGAAGAAAATCACTGTGTGAACCTGAGAAAGAACAAAAGCAGGAGAACAAAGAGCCATTTAAACAATTTCCCTACTACTGCTTGTTCTCAGGCCAGATTTTATCTTTGCATTTCAGAAGAAAATTCCCCAATTAACTCATTAGGTAGTTCTTTAGAAGTCCATATAAGTGGATTATTGCTTGTGAGTAGGTATTTCAGAACACATTGGGATAGAATCTAGAATTGTGAAACTCTCTACAGTAACTACAAAAATGAATGTGAATTCAAGCTGTCTTCTGTAAATGTTACGATCATGATTTAAAATAGGCTTTGGATGGATGGCTAAATGTTGCAATTTGGATAGTACTCTGTCAAACTATGGTAACAGCGTTCCCAAATACTACCGAAGATTGACCAATATATTTAGAACAAAGAAGAATTTCCATTTTTATGGCAGTCTACTTGTTTTATGTCACTGGTTTCATTGGTACATTTATTCCAGAGTAGCTGTATTGTTACAATCTATACCTGACACCATATTTTTATTCACTGTGTCACACCATTTAGGTGACTTGGAGGACAGTGTTTGTAAACTGTTCTTAGATTAATTTAGAATGGTTTAAACATTAATGAAGCATAGAGGAATGTAATCAGAAATGGCATGTCTGAGTCTGCCATTGACTCGGAATATCGTCTGTAAAGGTTAACAAAATATAAAAAATATATTTTATGACATGAATATACAAATGCATTTAGGGTTGTAATTGTGTCCTAATCTATCATATTGTCATATGTCTCATTCAAAAAGTGTCATTCTGTCCACAAACTTTATCTCCTTTCCAATTTTAGCTATTTTTTTAGTTGTGTTTTTCTTCATACATGACTTAAATGTTTGGTCCTTGTTGAGGTTGTTTTGTCAATTTTGTCCCGATTAGTCTAAGGAGCCTCTTGCCGGGCTTCTTCGCACTTTTCTTGAGGCACTTTGGAAGACCCAGTGTTTACTGAGTTCTTACCATTATTGGAGGTTGGGAATTTGTTTTATAAAGTTTGTGAATGTGCTGTTCATAACAATGTCATCCCAAATTTGATTTTTATACAAGGAACAAAGTAAAAGAAGAACGATTTAATGAAGTGGAGAACCGCTGTTGACAGACGAGGATGTAAAGTTCCAATCAATGATTGCTTTTTGTTGCTTGTTAGCTAGAGAAGGTTTTAGGTCATCTATGCTTTTTATTTCCTCCATTCAGGTTGTGAGGATTGATTGGGTCTGCCCTGAGGTGGAGCTGAGGTTTGTCAGAGTAGCGCAGGAAAGAGATTGCATGATGGCTAATGATGGATTGCAAGAGAACATGCAGAAGGTTAACAAGACGAGCCCCAAGGGAGCCTAGAGGTGAATGAGATGGGAAGGGGGCTCATTTAGCAAGGTCATGTCCTCCGTTCTACCAGTTGTGCAAACTTCAATCACCCTGACATAGTTCCAGAAAATTTTGTGTCCGTGAAATGTTGACAGAATGTTCTTGTCTTCCGTTTTAAATGCAATCGAGATGTCCACATGAATGAGCAGTGAGGAGAGGGTGTCCTGGTTAACAGATACCACACAACGGGGTTTCTAGATGCATCTTTTGCTAAAAAAACGCCCTAATTGCTGACAAGTATCGCTAAATCGGAGTGAGATGAGTTGCAGAAATTACGTAACAGCATCAGCGTGTCAGACAATCAGCGTGAAGTGCACATGTGAAGAGTCTGCGAGGTTCAAACGGCAAGTAAAGGCAAACCGGGGAACTGGTAACAAGATTTTGTGGACTGATTTGGGTGCAGGGCTGGACAGTGGCATAGTAGTTAGGACAGTTGTCCCGTTGTAAGAAGGTCAGGGTTTGAGTTCTGGTGTTTCTCCCCACAGAAACACTGGCCCTTCTGTAGGGAGTTTACATATTGTCCCCATATATGCGTGGGTTTCCTCCAAGGACTTCAGTTACCTCCCATACTACAAAAACATGCTTGCTGGGTTGATTAGCTGCTATGAAATTGCCCGAGGAATGAGTGTGTTTATGGATGGTCGTGTGTGTCTGGCCCTGCAACAGACTGGCGGCCTGTTTGTGGTGTGCCCCACCTCTCACCTGAAATCAGCCGGGATAGGCTCTGTCAACCCTTCCGAAACTACACAATTTCCAAACATATACAATGGTTGGTTTGAAGTTTGATAAAGAAAAGCTACTCTCATTCACTCTGTTAATGGTCCTCAACAGCAAATTTGAAAGTCATACAAAAGTGCTACGTTTATACACTTGAGATGGGCAATATTTTTTGGGATAATTTTTTTGGTCCAAATTGCCATTACCAATCTATGGCTTTTAAACAGCCATCAGGACATGCTAAAGACAGCGGCTGTCATTAGCGTGCCAGCAAGACTGGACCAAACCAGCAAGACTGGACCAAACCAAGTCTTGCCGCTATTGGGTTGACTGTGTTGAGAAGAGGATTAAACGAAAAAGCCATGGTTCCGGATCAGCTGAGGAGTCAATGACATGAAGAAACGGGCAGATAGAAGGAGAAAAGCAGTGACGCGGGTGTTAGAAATACATCAATTTATTTTTGAAGCACAAAAATATGACTACCACAATCTTGCACTTTTCATTATCTATAATCATAATATTGGGGCTATGAAGATGATTAAACAGGACACATATATTTTTTCTATTTTCTACTTGGCATGTTGAAAGTTTTTTCTTCCGTGAGCTTAGTATAACGTATTAGGGGTTTAAATGTACTTGACAGTCTCAGTCATGCCTGGTTTCTCTGAGTAGCGTACCTTGAAAAAGTCCTTTGAGAAAGGTATATGAATAATTGGCGCTAGGAATGTAGAGCATCTTTAGTATAGGGTTATTATAAATTGTTCAAGAATTAACTTAAATATTTAAAAGGTAAATGACAAGAACATTTAACCTCTTACACAGACATTTCACTCCAGGAAAGTTAAAAATACTTTGTGCAGCTGATAGTGGTTGCAGAGTCCAGAAAATAAGTCAAGACTTGTGCAGCAGTGCATGGCCCTGTGTACAGAGCAGCCCTGAATGAGGTGGTCACAGTGATCCACTCCACCCATGTACTCATTATGCTCCATCAATGGTGTGAGACAGGAAACTGACACCATTGCCCAGATTCAATCTCTTTTCACACTTCTGCAGTGCTCTGTGAATAATGGAGCACACTGATACCTCCTTCATATACTTCCACTTCACAAAATACAAAGAGGCTCTGCCGGATTCTTCTAATGGAACCTCTCACTGAGTTTTGTCGAGGGCGTTCACATCTATCTGAGGGAAGTCATTGTTGTCCTGTCTGTATTTACCACAATAGTTAATTGAGAGGCAAAAAGATGATGAGAGGTGTGTGCAAGTGGTTCGTGTAGATCTGCTTGCCTATGCCAGTTTTACAAAATAACAGCTGGTCCATAATACCAATACAAGATTGCCCATGTTAGTCCCAGAGTGTGCCTTCCATGTTAACATCAAGGGATGCATCCATGTCACTCTCTCCTTTTCTCTTCACTCTCTACACCTCAGAGTTCTGGTATGAGTCAAACACCTGTAACATCCAGATGTCATAGCCATGTTTGGGTGTGTAACTGAAGAGAACGACCTTGACTACATGAGGGTAATTAAGGAATTTGTTGACTGTTGCAAACTCATTCACCTTTACGTCAATTCTACCAAGATAAAGAGGATGGTGATTCAGTTCCAAAAAGGGCCATGCTGACCCACCAGTGAACATCCAGGGTCTTGACATAAAAAGGGTGGATGTCTACAAATACCCAGGTGTTCACATTAACAACAAACAGAACTTCTCAGGTCTTTCATTGTGTGCACAATTTAAGACCTTTTATGACAATGATGTTGCATCAGCAACTTTCTATGCTGTGGTCTGCTGGTTGGTGGGAATAACGGCGAGGGACAAAATGAAACTGGACAAGCTGGTCAGGAGAGCTAGCTCCATCCTGGACAGTTCTTTGAACTTTGTGAACTCTGTGTAGATCACAGGACAATGCTAATCAATCTGCACAAGATTCGTAACAACATCTCCCAACTTCTGTAGAAGACAGTAAGGAGCCAGAGACTCCTGCACCTGGCATGTTAAAACAATCACTACATGTGACCTTTTGTTTCGTCCATAGTGAGACTGTTTAATTTGGTTGTCTAAAAAAAGAGAAAACTTTTAATATTTAAATACTTTATCTTGATTTTTTTCGTTTTGGATTATTTTCTTTAACTGAACTACTGTGACGAATCAATTTCCCTCTGGGGATAGTTAAAGTCATGTCTTATCTAATCTCAAAAAAAGAGTCTGTTGCGTATTCATATGATAGCATTTGGTATAACCATTGGGTGGCCATTGGCCGAATGGTATGCTGATTTTGAATTCCACTGTGTTACCACTATACAAGTAACAAACTTTTTTTAATCGGGTCTCTTGGCCTTAATTTAGCACCCTAAGTTCGTCCGGTTTTTGCTAGTTAAAAAAAATGGCCTTTTATTCACAAAATTTCAGTCAGTCATTAGAAGTGGTCAGTAAAGAAAAGACTTGTGATGACTTTTTTAAATCATCTTTGACACTGCATTTTAAAAGAAAATATGACAAATAGAGTTCAGTAAACACCGAATCAATATTATGTGACATACTGTAAGTCAGTTGGCTTTTTGAAAATGGAACAAGAAGCATTATTGGTGTTGATTGTACAAGATTTATGATGAGTAATTCCTAATGGAATAGGTCATACATGTTTTTTGTAGTTGTGCAGCATCTTATTTAGTATTAAAAAGAAAATAATGTCCCCTTACTTTTTGTTTCAACAAACTGGCGACCTGTTCGGGGTGTATCCTGCCTCTCCTGACGACTGAAATCAGCTGTGATAAGCTCTGGCACTCACCACTACTTCGTTAGGAATAAGTGGCTCGGAAGTCAAAACAAATACTGTGTCATTCACGTTTACCTCAATTCTTGCCATTTTCAAACAGTTCAAAATTATGCATTCATTCAATAACTCATTCATAACTCATTCATAAGACTGTAACCTTACTGTAGTAAGATCACTTTAGATCACTTTGAACATTATTATTTAAACAAAATTTCTATGGCGTAAAAGTTCTACACTTGGCAAAAATTCCATTCTTTTTACTTCAGTGCTCTCTGCTTCACATAAATTTTACTGTGCCCATGCATAAAAATAGCCCAATGTGCTCGCTGGGCTGTACCTTGGCAGAGTATAGGTACTCTTTTCAAAGGTGAGAAAAGTTAAAAAAAAAGTGAAGCTGAACAATTGTATAAATGTAACTGAAATGAGTCAGCAACATGTCTGTCAGAGTAGGAGGTCATGGACACCATTTTCATTGTCCTTGACGTGGCTTTTTAAGTGAAAAGTGCCCAGTTTTGCTTCCTGTGACACATAGCCAACCGAGGGGTGATGCTGACATTTTTATTCCAACTTTATCCTTCCCTCCTTCACAAAAATCTATACAGTATATCTGAACATTCATGTCTTCCTCAATACAAGTTCTCTTAGTTGGACTTTATTATTGACCGAAAAAATCCTGGGGAAAATAGAAATTGAAAGTAATTATGTTAATACTATTATCAGTTTCCTAATTTTATCTTTACTTAAAAAATAATGTGCAAACTCATTTAGAATTATGCGTGTTTATGGTATTATGGTGTTAACTTGAGAAGCTGGTTATGATGAACAAAATTGCTTTTCATTTGTAGAAATGTGTATGGCTTACTTTGTCCGAGTTTGCCGTAAATATAGTCATGAATTAAGGTTTGATCATTTGTTTTAAAGGCATACAGAAGTAGTCATTTCCAAATTGTGTTGTTTTTTAAAGTGTGGTGTTTTATAAAGTTATTTCTAGATTTTGTTCCCTCGTACTGAGTTTGTTTGAACTTTTTGTGTTCGTTGAGTTACTGACCATCCAAAAATAAAGAACTTTTACAAATTGAGGGATAAGTTAAATTTTTAATACCAGGCAAAGTTAAATAAGCTTTCCTTTCTCAATTAGCCCAATTGCATTATTAATTAACTAAGTTGAACTGCCTTGTGGGAATCCAATGGGAATCAAACACCCATTTACCATGACTTTTGGGGAAATTATTTCAATTTGTACAGAATCAATTCAATGCCCTAAATCAGCATTTTTCAACCACTGTTCCACGGTATTTGTCAGGTGTGCCGTGGTAAATGATCCAATTTCACCTCATACAGTGATCTGGATCTGGATTGTTTTGGTTGATCTCATGGTGTTTGTGTGAAAAGAAATCGATTAAAACCTGTTTATTTGAGATTATCAGTATGAGATATCATCATTTTACCAAGAGACATTTAGGGGTATTCAACGACAGGTTGTTTACTGTAACCATGGCAATCCACTGTTGTTCTCTGCTTCTTTTGAATGCAGCTGTCAATCCCTCCCAAAAACTACCCCACCAAGTAGGTCATATTTTCTAAATCTTTTTGAGACATTATGAGAATTTTTAGGTTGGAAGCTGAAAAATGCATATACTAATGAAATCTCACATTTTCTGCAAGATATTAGAGGAAAAAGTGTCTCTTGCATTCTGGGTAAATTCTCTAAAAGGTTAATTGTCTTAATGCAGAAAATAAGGGCAAAAGTTTCAAAACTGCACAGTACATCAATGTGCTCATTATGATACTTTGTTGTGTATTAAATTGTTTATGATTAAGTAATTAAATAATTTCAATTAATTTAGAGAATCGTTTTTAACATTTTTGATTGTTGGTGTGCCTAATGGACAAATGTCCTTGGCATAAAAAAGGTTGAAAAACAATGCTCTAAATTAAGAACTATCTAAAACTAAAAATTATTTTTAATTATCTATTCACACATTGTGTGAATAGATAATTAAAAAAATTATCTAAATTATCTAGTAAAACAAAGACATTGTGTCATTCATTCGCCAAACCACCATTATCAGTGGTTTTTTTCAACAAATGGATCATAATATTGGTCATATTTTGGAATTTACGTCAGGAAAAAAAAAACCCATAAAAACAATGAGTAAAGCCGAATAAAATAACTCATTGCTTTTCAATTTTCTGGCCTAGTCTGGGTTTTAATTCTGGCCAAAAATATGAGACCACAGACCAGACCACAATTATTTACTCACGTTTCTTTGTTGAAACACACATACTGTGAAGACCTTTTTATTTGGTGATAAACTGACACGATATGATATATTCAATGGGAACAGGGACCTGGAGGACATTTGAAGCATATCATAGAGAAACTTGTTTTAAAAATCTCTTCAGATCAGCAAGATTGCATTCAAGGTATTTGCAGTCTGTGCAGGAAAAGTCATGTCAGAGCTACCATGTGTAACACAGTAGGTTTGAACAAAGGCAGTTCATTTCACCAGCACCTTGTCAATTATGTATTCAGCATTAAAGTAGGTAATGTCCATAATCTGACATTAGAACTGACATTCATAATGCACTGCAAAGTTCCAGATGTTGAAACATTAGCAGAGGAAGTACAGACGGAGAGAGCTGAAGAAAATAAGATCAGACAAGTCTTTCCAAAAATGTCAGAAACAGGAAAAGATGCAAGACAGATTCTGAATTAGCTACTGTTCAGGGCAAATCTGCCAAAGGTGGCTTGAAAACCTCTTAAAAGCCTTCATTCTTAAACACAACAGCAGTCACTTTCCCTTTAGTTTTACCACCCTGTCCGCTTGTACAGTCTGACAACCTGTAATGGAAACCAGGAGATTTTATGTTCCTGCTGTCATTTTCTCCATCTAATACATTTTACTTCTTTCCAAATATTCCTGCTGTGTCAATGTCAGCAATTTAGCTAGCCAGTTTTTTTTCTTTGCTCACTTTAGTCAGAACTGAGCACTGACAGATTTACCTTTAATATTGTAGAATCAAAATTTTCCATCAAATTGATTGCTTGAACATGCCCCTACTTTGACTGAGGTTGGCATTATAAGAACTTTTAAAGCTATAGGTTAAATCCATAAACGAATCAAACATGTTTTAGGTGGAATTTTGGAACAATGACAAACTGCAGGACTGTTCACTACATACAGTAGAAATTGGTTAGTGCGCTCCTCGAACATTTGTAACAAAATGTATTGTTCTGTTTCATCGTCTTCCGCCCATCCGGGGCCAGTTGCGGGAGCAACAGTCCCAGACAGCAAGCCCAGGCTTCCCTAACTCCTGCTGACCTGAGAGGATCCCAAGGCGTTTTCTGGACAGCAGCAAAAAATGGTCACTCCAGCGGGTCCAAGATATGCCTCTGCCTCTCGGTCTCCGACCGGTGGGATGTGCCCAGAAACAACTCACTTGGGCATCCTAATCCAATGCCCGAACCACCCCATCTGGCTTCTCTCAACCCAGAGGAGTGACAAACTGAAATCTCTAAACATGATCTTTCACAAAAAAAACACATCTGCATTGATGGGTCATTCCAAACAGTAAGGGATATTTAATATCCTTTTCAATTCTGAGCGTCACTAGGGTTTATTCGAGAAGGGGCTACCCATCTCACAAGTGCAACAGGGTTGCTTCCGGAGAATGGTAAAGCACAACGCTACTTGTGTTCACTAGGTAGCATAGTTACACTGTGGATTAAAGCCATAAGACTAATTAAATGTAACAGTGCTTGATACTTCAAAAATGTCTGAAGCTTTGATAGGGATTTGTGATCTGATTCCAGGCATTACTCAAACTAAGATTTTTTTTTTATTTTACCTCTAACATTACGACGTGGCCGACTGGTGTTACATCCGCAGCAACATGGATGCAACACTGGTTTGTCATGGTGAAGAGAGAATTTAAACTATCGATTTGCCGATCGATTCTTTTAGAAAAGTGAATATAGTTCTATACTTATATTTCCACAAAGCTTCATTTTCAGTACCACACACTGTCTTCTCCTTGATGGGAACCAGATATTTAACACCTTTTTTTCCCACAAAACTGGTGTTTTTTGCCCAATCCTACAGATGTGCGTGTTTGCTTCCGATGTACTTACAGCTACTCCACAGTAGTGTCATCCACTGAGCTAATCATCTGTTATTAGCTCAATAGAAGGCCACCCCCCTTCATCCCATTCCACCCCAAGCTTCCTCTTTCCCAGAACACTTCACCAACAAAGTGCACAGTTCCCTTGATTAGCCACTCGATGAAACAAGAAATTACCTGAGTGAATGGCACTCGTATGTTTGCTGCATTTTCTATCCCGTTCTGTTGCTGTGAGATGAAAGCACTGATGGTGTCTGCTCATTTGAAAGATATGCTGCGTTATCTGTCACCCAAGAGTCGTTTTTAATTTGCAAACAAGTAGCTGAACGTGCTCTGAATTGCAGCGTTGAATCAAAAAGCAGACAAAGGGCAGATAAAAGGCTTTGGCCCAAATGCTTTGAATATCCATGTTGGGTGTGGCATCCCACATTTCAAATACTTTCTCCTTTGGGAGCAGAAAAATATCTGATGGTGCATCAGGAGGCAAAATACCAGATTCCTTGTCGCGCCTGGTTTGGTTGTTATGGAGCATGTCATGGCCAGGGGTCGTTTTGATAAAAGTACACCTGAGATTTTTATGGCATCAGGTGCACGTGAGTTTTTGCTATTCGGTGGACATAGTATTGCCTCAAGTGGTTTTGTAGATAATTAATGCAAAAAAAGCTTTGGGAATTTAGAAGAAAAAGCTTGCTGTGATACTTAATATTAATAGGCATTTCTTATTTCAAAGTAACAAGTTTTATAATAGTTGTAACATATCAAGCGTATCAACTTTACTGGCCTTTCAAACATTGATTTTGCTTTATTTTTTTATATTTCGCAGGGCAGCTTTAGTGAAGTTCAACTCTCACTAGATATGAAAAATGGTCACCTGTGGTCACCAGCAGTGGGTGAAAAGAATGAGATCACAGATACAAGCAGCCGAAATGAGCATCCTCTGCAGGGTGGTTGGGCTCTCACCCAGAGAAAGGGTGAGGAGATCTGCCATCCTGGAGGAACTTTGAGTAGGGCAGTTGCTCCTCCGGGTCGAGAGAAGCCAGATGGGGTGGTTGATTAGGATGCCTCCTGCACACCTTGTTGGTGAGTTGTTTTTGGCACGTCCCAGCGGGACAAGTCCCACCTCGGACTCGCAACTATGTCTCACAGCTGGTCAGGAAGCGCCTCTATGTCCTCCCAGGTGATCTGGAGGATGCAGCAAGGGGGAGAGAAGTCTTTTGCCCCCTCCAACCAGCACCAGAAAGGCAGAAGACGATGGAATGGGACAGAACATAATCACAGGAATGTTGTTAGAATTCTTTATAAATCTGGTCTGTTTGGTGTAGGTTGCCCATTGGCAGATGACTGGTCTGCTATAGACGAATAATTGCCAAGATTGACGTAAACGTAAACTACGTGTAATTTTGCACAAGACTGCTACTACAGTTAAATTTTATTGTGTTTCTTTTTTTTTTATATAGAAAGCAGTCTTATTTGAAAAAACTTTTTGTTACTTTTGTATACAGTCGTTACTATCTTAATTGCTTGGAGTAATGTTTGCTCTTGAAAAAGGCTGCGCTGTGTTTTCCTAAAATCTCACCACTTCTGCAAATTAGCCATATTTATAATTAGACTGGAACTTTTTCTTTGATGTTCGATGATTTAAAAATACTCCAGAAATGGTTAGTTTTGTTTCTCGTTTAAATAATATTTACCAGACTCAAACCCATTTTTTAATCATTTCAGGTAGGTTGCAAAAATATTAATTCACAGAAATTTTTTTCCAAGCATACCAAAATGTTCCACCTGAATTTCTTTTTTTCTTTTATCTTCCCATTTCTTTCTCACACTAATTATAATAAAGAAGAAAAGGTTTGATTAGTAATCACCAGCTATTTTGAGCATAGTGAATTTATTTGGTTCAAAAAGGATGTTAAAAATATAACAACTGCAGTCAAATTATTCTGTACCTGTATTTTTTGCATATAAACTGAGTAAAAAACACATTTTATCCCATGTTTTTTGCACTTGAATTTGAACAATTTTAAATAAAAAAAAAACACTTTTCAATGGTTTGCATGTTTTCTTGGTGTTTTAATATTTTTTTTCTTTCTGTTTGCACATGTGTGCACATTTTCCAAACCCTACATCTTCATCTGAAACGACCAGGGTCCTGAATGCTTGAATGGATCATTTTCTCCATGAGAGCAGCTTTATTGAATTGCCAGCCGTGACAGAGCCATGCCTTAAGGCTGTTTTTCCATCTCCTCACCTAAGAAGACTCCTTCCACCTGACACCAATGCTTAACAGATCACACAGGATGCCTGCCTCTCCTCCTTCCAGCGTTCGGCCTGTCCACTCACATCTCCTTTCGTCCTCAGACTAGATGAAACTTTAAAAACACCTCTTTAACATCAATAAACCATTCAGCCAAATTCAATTTGAGACATTAGGAGAGTGCCCGTAAACAAACTGAATCTGTTTCTTTGCCCCTGGCTGCCGCTAGCTTGTCAGAATGTATTGTCTTTTAACTTTTATTTATCTTCTTGCTCTTTAAAACCAACCGAGTGAAACCACAGAGGTCTGTTATGTTGCAGTGAGGGTACTGATGGATAACTGTACCAGTGGGAGTTGGGAGAGGGAATGGGGATTTCTTTTTTTAACCTAGATTTTTTTTTTTTTACCACTTCAGCTCTAAAATAATTAGTACAGATTTAAATGTGTCTAAAATATTTTCTTCCTGACAGTTTTACTGTAAGCACAAAGGTGCAGTCCTCTAAAATTAAACTTAATGATGCAAAACCTATTCAGCTTATGCGTGCAGGTGGAAATGGTGAGTCAGATATCATCACTGTAAAGATGACTGGCTACAGTATGTACGGTAGCTAGCCAGAATAGAAGGTGAATGATACCCAAGTTATTCTAAAACATGTAACAATTCATCTAGGAGGAAATCTATGAGTGTTTTATTATTATTATAGTTATTCAAATGAATTCAAGGGCATTATTATGCAATAATTAATGCATATTGATGACCTCATTCTTCTTTGGTCTGTTTATTGAAGCAATCAAGACGATATTCATTGCCGTCTTTATGTTTTTTATACAATGTTGTTGGTGGGAATATTTAAAATTCAAATGAACCAGCTGAAGTTATACCAACATTTCTTTCTCAACTCCAGTCTTTTAATCTCTTTTGGCTCACATGCACTCAAATAAGATGCCATGCTCCCGTAAAAAGCTTTCTAAATGACTAAATATCTGCAGTTGAAGGGGTTGGAGAGAGGTTAAATAAACCAGGATGCATGAGGCGGAAAGGAAAGTGGAAGAAAGGTCTTTGGTACTGAGGACAGAATAGGGTAGAAAAAGGACGAGGCCAGGACATGTTATCTAGGACAAAAAAAAAGTTGAATTCACACATTTAGATCAGAGATGATCTAATTAAGTATGTCGGACCAATTGGCCTACTTTACAAAGGAAGTAATGTTCTTATTTCAGAGTTATCTGGTCTTATTAAACTGTTTCTCCTACGACACACATGCAGTGATAGGAATGATGGGAGCTATCCAGGACAAAACTGTTCTGGAAGATAATAAATACAAACAAATGTAAGTTTATATAGATCTTTCTACAATTATTTATTCTATTTAATCCACATAAAGATGGAATTTCTGCCATCTAACGTCAATATGCCATCTGCAGTTGGACATGTTCTTCCACACTGAAAATAAAAGACATACAGTATGTACGTTAATAAACTGTTGACTCCATTGGACAGCCAATCATTTTTTAATGGTGAACAAAAAACATTGGTATATGACCTTTAATTTTTTTTTTTAAGTTTTATCAAACAGGCTTAGTGAAAAGTATCAAATATCAATTGAGTTTTTAACCAATCGGATGTGAAAACAAACAATTGGACAAACTTCAAATGGGTGAAACGGTGAAAACAAAACTTTTGAGCTTTTATAACTAGAATTGACACGGCCGTCCTGTTTTAGATTTTTTTTTTTTTTTTTTTTTAAAGTTATTATCCAAGTTTCAGGCTTATAAACTAAATCTATTTTATGTGTTTCTGCTTCAAATTTAGCTGCAAGAGTGACTTAAAGGGGATGTAATACCACATCTAAATTGTAATCATCATAAATCAGGTTGTTAAAAGACGTATTGTACAAGAATATTAATAGGTTGCTACCAAACAGCTTTAAGGGCAGTTTTTATTATGCAACGAGAAGATTGAAATTTTCTTTTTGTGGGACAAGTGAATCTTATCCTATCTTATTAACAAAACCATTGACTTCTAATAAAGAGCTTTAATTCACCGTCCGCTTTGCAAACACAAGGAAAGATCACAACTTCTAATAAAACTAAACTAGTTCATCAATTTAATCCATCTGAAATGCTCAAACGTTTTGTTAAAAACTACAACAGGAAAATTTGGATTCAGTGTCTTGTGCTTTATGTTGGTTTACAAAAACTATTATTTTTCATTTTTTATTCATTTGATACATTAATACTTTCTGCATTGCCTTCATCTAAAAAACAAAGCTGGTATGCTGTGAATAAAATGAAAAAGTCTGCAGAGAAATTAAGTCTTCAACATTATTTCCAATGAGTCTTTCTAAAAAGTATGAGGCCTTATGTAACTTTTTTTTTCTTGAATCTTGGAGCATGTGAACATGGGATCGTAAATGAATGTTTGAACTCTGATTTTTTTTTTTTTTTACAAAAGTCATCAAATCTATGCTGACTTTTTATGTTGGCATTTCATTTACAGCATCTTAACTCTGTTCTTGATGTTTTAACTTCATTGCAGACATTGTAATGTAGTCATAGCTTTGGATTTTTTTTTTTTTTTTCACGGAAAAAAACTGTCTTTTCCTTCTTCATATGCTAAAAGAGCAAGATTTGGGCAGATTTTTTTTTATTTTTTTTTACAATAATAAAAAGAACCCTTTTAAATCCAGAAGGAAAAAAACAACTTTAAAAAAATCAGATGAAGAAATTGATAAATAAGTATTTATGGGGAAATAATTTAATATTTCTTGCCAACCCTTTTAGAAAATACTCCTGGAATTTTTAATAGATTTTTCAATGTTTTTATTTCTTTAACATTTGAAATCAGATAGCTGGACATTTTCTAATTTGGCAGAAATAATTAAACAACATACATTAGTGTTAAAACTCACCTCTTAAAGAACAAGAAAAGTTCATCTCATAAAAAATAGACTTATTTTTATTAGTTTCAATATAAATTTATATGCACACATATGTATTTATATCAGTAATACATTTTCAGTTGATACTTGTTATTATGGTTTTATTTCTAAAAGCAAAATTGATTCATTCAATTCAGTTTGAAGTACTTTTTTTAAAAGAAAAGAAAGAAATGAAACAGGTAAAACAAACAAACAAAAACGTGCATAAAAGATAAAACTGAGTTTTCCTTCAGGCATGCAGAGGAATTATCCGACAATCTAATTTAATTTCTGCTGAAGAAAATTTTATTTCCCAGCACTTACCAGAAACAATCTTCAACACGTTTACCTCAATTTGATTCAACTTTAAAAGCCACAAAAACAGAACAAGTAAGCAGCCACGTTCCAGTACACGGACTACAGCACCGGCCCTTTAACAGGCAGTGTTAAAATGAAGAGATAAAGAAGAACGAGAGAGAAAAAATGAATAATGTCAAGTCAGTTGGTCAATGAGATAGAAGCATGAAATTAATTTAGGAGTTCAGGGAACATGGAAGCAATTAATTAAAAATATCAATAAATTATAAAATGTCATAGTAGAACTTTTTTTTCCTTTTTTTGAAAGAATAATTCAGACAGTCTGACTCAGATCTTTCAGACACTTGCATACTGTCTGTCTCAGCAAGAACATAAAACTTCAATGTTTAAGCTCATCATTACGTTACTATTGTGATGGCATTATTTTGTGATCTCTCAAATGAAGACAGGAAATATTTACATTTACCAAAATAATATGTCAGGTTCTTTATTTCTTTAAAACCCAGATAAAGAACAATAACATCCTATATATTCATATTTAGTCTTATTTATTCAGTACTAGAAGTACAAATATTTCCCACTGAGCTATTATCAATGACTTTTCACATCATTTGTTGAACCAGTAGCTCCAAAAGAAAAATAATCCACATCTTTTCATCATCTTGGGTTGAGTGAGCCCGACCTGGCCTGGTGGAGGTGATACATGGTTTAGTTGTGCAAACAAGAAATAAATGAACAAACAAACTGCAGACTTAGTGGACATGATGAAGTTAGATTCTCTTGAATTGGGGGGTTGTTACTCTTCCGCTTCTTTTTATTCTCTTCTTCTTTTGTTTGAGCCAACATTGCCCAGGGAAATGAGGTAGATTGATAACTTTGGTCACAAATGGAATGCAAATGGCCTCTAAAATCATATTAAGGGCCTGACGGGTGTGAGTGATGCCAGAAAACAAGAGCTTGATTTGGCTGTCACCGTGTCACCTTCAGGTCCTTTCCTCTTTCCATATTAATGAGGATAGATGTATATATGGAAGGACAGAAAGGGTTGGGGCGCACGGAGGAGAGAACAAAAAAGATCCAAGCATTGAATAGAGGGGAAGTGGATAGTGAATCGCTGATGAAGAAGACAAAAATGGAGAGATGATGTGAGGAAAGAGCGGAGCAGCAGAGGTCCAATGTGTCACGTTAACAAGTGGAAGTGGAGCTCAAGGGGAAAATAGAAAAAATGGCTTTGCCGTTTCCACCCAGGACCGACTTCATTAGCTCATATTCGCCTCCTTACCCTTTACGCTACCGCAGCCTGAAACCGACAGCTTTTTCCCAAACGTTTCTCTGCCCACAGAGACAAAACCCAGCAGAGCCTGAGATGAAATCAGAGAGGAATGGAGGGCGATAGGAGGGGAGGACGTGTCTAATTTAGGTCAAGGATGACAAAACCTTTTAAGCATGGAGTTGGAGAGGAAGCAAGACCTGGATTAAAGTTTGAAAGCTTTGCCTGGCATCCTATCTGCCTTGAAGCCTTTTACAAAACTACAATAAAGAGGAAAGGTGAGTCACAGCAGGTCAAAGAGAGGAGGTTTTCTCTGGGAGACTCACCCTCTGATAGAAGGGCCAAGCTGTGACAGTAAAACACAAACACAACGGTTTGAGATGTTGGTTAAAAATCAGCTGATAGGAAAGACAATGACCCCATTTGATTTCAGTCAACCCCACTCATCCCCGCCCCCGAGCCAATGGGGGTCGGGAGGAGCAAAACGGGGTATGATGGCTCAGTGGTTAGAGCGTTCCCCCACGAACCGGAAGTCAACCGTGCACGTCTAGGGTCCTTGGAGAAGACACATAACCCTTCGTTTCTCCCACTATTGGCACCGTCATAGGTGGCAGCCTGCTCTCGTGAAATTAGGCACATAAATTTCCCGGTGAGGGATTAATAAAGTATATTAAAATAAATAAATAAATATATCGGCTGAATAGATAATGGATGGGCAATAGTTTGAAAATTAGACAAACAAATGGTTGGATAAATGGATAGATAGGTAAATGGATAGAAAAAAAGATGAATGAATGGGTGGTGGAATGGATAAAGGATGAGCAACGAATGGATGAAATGATGGAGCAATGGAAGGATGGATTTACTGATGGACAGGATAGAAGAATGGTTTGATCGATTAATTGATTGAGAAAATGTTGGAAGGAAGAATTATAAATGGAATTCTGGAAATAGAATAAACAAATAAATGAATGGATGATGGGTGTATGAATGAATTAATGGATGGATGAATGGATTGAAAGCTGATGAATGGATGGAAAATAGACAAGTTAATCAGTGATGAATAGATGCATGGACAGGTATATCAATGAACAGATGGATGGACTGATGGAAAGGTAAGTAAATAGATTAATAAAAGAATGATAAATAACTACAGTAGAAATAAATGAATGAATCTATAATGAATAAATGAATGATACAATGTAAGGATTACTAAATGTTTGGATGATGTATGGATGAATATGTCTGATTCATCAGTCATTGTTGAAGTAGAAAAAACCCCATTTGATTCCTCTCTTGTTTTTTATGATGGACGTGTAAACATGCATGTTTTTGTTAACTGGGATTTGTATGGGTTCTCATCATCTGACAGATAAACATGTATTTACATACAACACGATGCCGCCGCATTCAGCGATGATTCACGTTCCTCAGAACAACTCGCAGATTTGCTGCGAGGCTGCTTTAACACGTCTCTTCTTCATTCACAAAGCTCCTTCACAAACATCTCACATGATACTTTTCTATCCTACATTGTAACACTGGAAACACTGTTTAGAAATTTCTTTATGATTTCATTCTTTACTTTCCTTTTCACTCTATCAACATTAAATATTGCTTATTCAACAATCAATATGCTGTATACTTTATACTGTATACTGAATACTTTTTTGGTATTGCCACCTTGGCCTGTTGAAGGGGTTTGTGTTCACCAGTGATCCCAAAAGCTTCATATCCCTGGAAGGGTCACCCATGATTAATTTGTTCCCACAGAGTTAACAAAGGAGAACTGACCATGCTACAGTTCTCCTTTCCCAAGTGCAGGTCACCCTTTAGAAGGCTGGGCTATTACCAATGTGGCTCAACCAAAATGGTATTGGATGTGGATTAACAGCCTTCCTTCAAGGGGAATTTTAAGGCCATATAAGTTGTCCAATTGACAAAAATTAGGTCTTTCTTTGATTCTCAGTAATTGGTTGTAGAATGGGTGGACCTCTTGATTGTGACGTTACCTATAAAGTTTGGCTCCATCAAAATTAAGCTATTTATTTTGGCACTTTTTGCTGCGCGAACCATTGGGAAAAATAAAGACACAAAAATTTGGAATGCTTCTTAACTATGGTAACAGAGCTAGAACAGTTATTGCAACAACAATAGTGACTGACAGTCACTAATAGCTGCCATTTCTTTCAATAGAAGTCAATGGATGCTGAGATTATTTGGAGACAGATCTCCTTCCTATTGGGCATGCGGACATAGGTGACTTGCTATGTCCAATTTCTACATACAGTCATTGTTCTCAGCTAAAGAAGATATAACTCCGTGTTGATGAAGATTAGCTCTTGGCATGAAAGGAGACAGACCTGTTGTGCAAGTTTGAGTTACCCTGGCTTGATATAAGTACTCACATTCTCAACAAACCCAAAAGATTCTTCAACCCAGGAATTGCTCACACTGAGAGGGATGACGTTGATATGAGCGTCTGTACCTCAGTTTGGTATGTAAGGATTAGGTACAAGACTGAAACATAATGTTCCCATGCTTTCTAGAGTCTTTAATGATGTACCAGGGATTTCCTCCTATAATATGTTTTGTTATAGACAATTGTAGTGCCAGAGTAGTTTTAAGTGTGCCTACATGTGCGTGTGTTACCAAAAAACTACGATGCAGTTCTGTTTGGACTATGTTGGTTTTACTGATGGACATGGAGTTAAGATGCAAAGATTGTTTACATACGTCTTTTAGTTTCGTTCAGAGACACACATGATGGCACATCAATGCAGTCTTACTTTACCTCTTACTTTCACTGAGCATTATTTTTTTCATTGCGTTTGCAATTTTAGTATTCTTTTTTGCATTTTATATATATTTTGTGTATTTCAAATATAGTTTAATTTTCTACATTGATGGGTTTTACTGGTGTGTTTATTTAGTGATAAGGAATAGAATATCTGGCTGGCTACATTCACACTTTACATCCCACATTGCTTTTATCATGTCTGTATGATAAAAAATAATTAGAGCTGATGGCGGAAATTTAGAATGAAAGCAGCTCCAATATTTTTTTAAAGGAATCTTGTTGCCTTTTAAGCAACAAATATTTTCATTTTTATCTGCTTGATTTGATTTAATCAGAAAGAAATGGACCTCAAATATTCAAACTGTTGGTAGAATTTAGCTGTATTTTAAAAGAACATACAAAACAGAATGGTCAAGATAACAAAAGGAATAGTTTCACAGTTTTGGCTTGTGGTAGAGTTGTCTAAATACCACAACAGTATTTGAAACTTTGACCACTGGGCGGTTGTTTAATTCAAATTAGATCCATGTTTAAATTGTTCAGTTACTGTGAATTTTCTTGGCTTCTTTTTTTTTCTATAGTTTGTCATTTTCAATGACATTGAAACAAATATTTTGGAAGTCAAAAGCTCTTCATAGATTTTAACGGAAACATTCATTTATCTTCTGAGCCGTTCATCCCTAAATGGATTGTGAGGGTGCCAAACCTGAAATTTATTATCCATTTGTGTTAATTTTGTTTGCCGTAATTTAAAGCCAAAGACATATAGAAACACACATATAGATTATGCAAACATACACTCTTACAGATATATATTTACTGTATGTGTGTTCAAAATGTGTACGTATGATACATGCATATGATTACTGGAGGTACTAATAATAATGGATAATATTCAATTAAAATCACATTCACAAACTAAACTGATTTTTATAAGCACAGTTTTTTGACATTTTGTTTCATAAGAAGCCTATTGATTATGTTTATTTTAGTTGCAATCACAAACTCTTCAGGCGCAACCAGATAGGACTGCACTGCATGTTCTGCATTAGAAGCGGTAAAAAGCTGAAGGCTCACATGTCAGAGCAGAATGAAGGATTTAGCTTGTGGCGTTAATAAATTCTTCTAATTTGACATTTCTGTCAGTCACTGTGAAATATTAACTGCAGTGTGTGAATAAAGCAGTCTCTTCTCATTACGTGTTTTCCACACACTCTAAGTCAATAATAATCTCACATTTAAACATGAAATAAAACATTATTCTCTAATTAACGTCACCACTGGAGAATTTATGCACTGTTTTGAATGCATGAGTATTGAATACAGATTTCTGAATGCTACTAAATTAGCTCAGTTGTACCACATGTCATTTCTTTGACCCATAAAGACTTTGGTAGGGGAAGTGTGTGTGGAGTGGGGGTTTTATAGATCAGATTCAATGTAAAAAACCAAAAACTCAGCGAGACTTACAAAAATTTTATTGGCATTGTTCTGTCCTTAGAGACAATAGAGTCTGCACTTATCTGTTTGTGCAGTGTCGGCTATGATTGAATAAGCCAATGTGGGAGCTGCAGCTCCTATCACACTTGCTGCAAATGTGATAGTAGAAATGAGTCATGGGGGAAGCAGTGGCTGACTGACTTTTTAGCTGTTTTTGTGTCTTTGTGGCCTCGCGCTGGATCTCTCTGCTCTCCACGGCCTGTTTGATACCGATTTTGACAATTGCACACCACCTAGAGTAGTCAGGGGTCACTGACTAGAGATCTGCTGCATTGATGTTGCACAACTTTAGATCCCTCTTGCAGGCATCTTTGTACCGCAGGGCAGGTCGTCCAGTTGGCTGTGTCCCTGTGGCCAGCTCCCCATACAGGATGTCTTTGAAATGCGGCCCTGCGTCGTGGGAAAAGTCTTTGCCAGGGGAGCTCTCAACCCCCTGTAGGTACTTGACAACCGCGTGTACCCTGAGTCATAGAGTGGGTTCAGGACCAAGAGTTCAACCATCGACATGGTGTTCTCTTCAGACAGCTGTTGGAAAAGTGCTGTGAAAAGTGACATCCCTTGTTCCTTATCTTCATTGACCTGATCAAGGCTTTTGACCTGGTCAGTCGGACTGGCCTCTTCACCCTCCTCCACAAGATTAGATGCCCCCTGAAGCTTCTGAAGATGCTACTGTAGAGTCATTCCACAACTTGTCAGAAACAGTTCAGTATGGCAGATCATCATCGAACCCCTTCCCAAGATGGTGTGAAACAAGCATGTGTCCTGGTTCTGACGCTTTTCAGCATATTCTTCTCCCTACTGCTGCACTACAATTTCCAAAATAGTATCATAAACTGTAAATGGACGATGGGAGGGTGCCAGTCATTAACAGATTCCTCTATGTGCTAGTTTACAGGTCTGAGTGGGCTGCATGCATTTCTTTAGAATTTTATGTCTAGATTGTGAACACTTTCAATGCTATGGGTATGCAAATTTTTAAATACATGTTTGCATGCCATTAATTTACTCATTCATTGCACTGTGAATGCAATGGTAATGCCTAACCAAGTGACGTAGCTGCACTTAAAAAACATAACCTTATTTCATCCAATTCACTGTGATCCATTCCAATAGCTGGTCCAGATAAATGTCTATATACATGGCTGGCTAGAGAACAACCAACGGAAAGCAGACAATACTCCACACTGGACACGCTTAGGAGGGATGTGTAGGAGTTTAAAAGGAGAAGCTAAAGCAGAATGTGTCTTGTGGAGGATGAAGATATATCCACCAAGCAAAACATTTTCACAAATAGAGATGTATCTCAATCATTGTCCTCAGCATATCTATAGTATATCATACTTGTTTCATTCCAGTTATGTTGATTTAAGTAACGGTTAGTAATGGTCAGTGTGATCTCTAAACGCATGATGGTCGCTTTTTTTCTTTTTTTCTTTTTTTTTAACACCGAACCTTCTGGAACAGTTTATATGCAAACAAATAATACTTTAAAAACTTGTGCAAAAAAAAAGAGCAACTCCCAACACCTGAATCTAAATTCATCATACAGGAAGTTTTAATTCCATTGCCCTGAAGTTCAGTCTTTCAGAGGCCTTTAAATTTACTTTGCCCCACAATTTTCTGGAGATCCACATCTTTTTAGTCTGTTTAGTTACTTCATGTTAATTTGGGGATTCCCTAGTTTTTACTATAAACAATTTCTGATGTATAAAGTTATTTTTCTACTGATTTGGGAGACGGTGGATCAGCGCTAGCCCACTGAGACCACCGTCTAGGGTCCTTGGAGAAGACACCTAACCCCCGCTTCTCCCACCATTGGCGCCGTCGAAGGGCAGCCTGCTGCGGTGTAAAGAGTGCAGCACACAAATTTCCCCGGTGAGGGATGAATAGAGTAATTCATTTTAATTTTTTTTCATTTCACCACAGCTGAACTGATCCTAGTTACGTTAAATACTTTCCCACTGCATTTCTTCTTAAAGCCCAGAGCTTCCCCAACGTACTGTAAGGATCCAACCATGGGTGGTTAAAAGCAAATTCAGACGTTTCTGCTTTTTCCATGTTTTGTCTGTTTGGTGTCAGAAACAATAATTTGTGAACTGAATTAAGAAAAAATTCTACCACTGGAAAAGTTGTGGCATTGGCTGGGCTTGAAAACTAACAACTGAAAAACCATGTTATTCATGGTAATTATCCAATTAGAGGCTATTCTGATCCACTTTGTGGTTCTTTTCACCCAGGCAGCTTACATGTTAGTGTAACTTAATTCAGCACATTAGCCACTATTAGCCACATAATCTAGTTTTGTATTAACAGTAACAGTCGTTTAAAACAGCATCAAAATTATATATCAGGATTATTGTTTAGAAGCTAATGTATTTGTTGCAGCTTATTGAGTTGAATCCTCCCATCAAACCCAATAACACGATTCAGATGAGAAATAAACTCAGAACCAGCAGTCCACAGGGGCTTTCGGTGCAATGGGCGAAAACCCTAAAAAATCCATTAATCAGGAGGAAATAAAAATGGTCAAACAGAAGCTGTTTCAACACCAAAAGAAAGTCCATCTTGAAAGGATCCACATTCAAACAGGCATAAAGTAAAAAAGCCAAAGGCACATCTGTCAGAGCAGATTGAAGGATTTCTACCTGTGGTGCACTGAATAAATTCATCCTGAAATAAATGTTTCATGAAATGTTCATGGAGACAAAACAGAGATCAAACATTTACCATTTATGAAAAGTGGAAATAAAAGTGTCCAAAACTGTAACGTTCAACAACTCATCATATTTAATTATAAAAAAAATTGTGTGAAGTTGAACAACAAAATAGAAAGTAAACACTCATCCCTACAAAAAAAAAAGTCATGGGACAAAGATGAGAAAAAATTGAAGTGCAGAAGATGAAGGTGAATAATAAATCAAATACAGGTGGAGTTAAAGCCCAGTTGAAATGTTGTGGGTAAAAATGTTTCAAGACATACTGAAATCAAACAAGGAGTATCTTATTATCTGGTACTAATTAACCAGGTTGAAACAGCTACTTTGCCATTCTTTTATGTTTTTTTTTTTCACGTTCAGTAACTCAAATTTACACTAAAAGATGTCCTTGAAAAACATAATGATAAATTCCCAAACCTTTTGTAGAGCCACTTTAAGAGCAATAAAAAGAAAAAGTACATTTTCAAGGAATTAATAAAAAAATAAATCTTGATGCCGCACATCAGCTGAAAGTTAAAATCATTTCTTCTGAGCAGCACATAGCCTTCTGTTACTAAAATGTTTGATTTAATCTTGAATAAATGAGGAAAGTTCCTACAGGGCCCGGCATGTCCTTGTTAGCTCTCTGAGCTGCTCTTTTTGTTTGTTAAATATTTCCAAGAAGAACAATTGGAAAGAAATTTCTCCTTCTGCCCTTCATCCTCTTCAATTCCCTCTCTACTTGTGTGGGGTGTTATTTCACTCATTAATTTGGTTTTGGAGAGCTTAATTGGTTCATCCTACTGTTTAAAGGCTTTCTTGTTGCCATGGATACGCATCGTGCCAGATCTTGACACAAGAGCCCCCTGACTGAAGTACAGTCAATTATTCCTCACTGCAGCACCCTAACACTTTTTTTTTAATTATTTTACAAAACCATTGGAAACTTTAGTCAATCTTTAAGTAGAAAAATCCAAACAAAGTTTATTTTAGATTTCCAGGAAATCTGCACCAACTGAACACAAAATTTCACCTAAAAGTGGTCTGGTTCAGAGAAACACTTTCAGAAGTAAAACCTATGTACACTACAGGAGATGCCAGCAAGATGACCAATAAACAACCATGTATGGTTGGATGAAAATAACCATCAATAGGAGTGCCACCTTCTTAA
This sequence comes from Neostethus bicornis, assembly GCA_902685375.1. Taxonomy (NCBI): domain Eukaryota; kingdom Metazoa; phylum Chordata; class Actinopteri; order Atheriniformes; family Phallostethidae; genus Neostethus; species Neostethus bicornis. The sequence continues at coordinate 1,059,707 of CACRXE010000076.1, read as the reverse complement.
AGCACAAACAGCTTTGACGGTTTCTTATGAAATGAATGAGCAGCAGATGTAGCCTCTTTTAAACGTGTTGATACCAGACGTCTGGTGGGCAGAACATGATAAATAAATATGCATTTTACTCACTTTCCCTCACAACTACCTACACATATACACCACAGGAGAGATAAAATTATTCATTTGTGAACTATTCAGCTTTCCACAAATACAATTATAGCTAGAACTTTAGTAAAAACATATAATGGAACACAATTAGCCATGTGAAGAGACGTACAGTAGCTAGACTAATGACAGGAAAATGATCCGTATTCATGAGTTGGTCAAATATCTCTGTCTACACTCCAAAACATTGGTGACAAGAGACTGTTTTTTTTTTTTTATCTATAGTAGCCTCCCTGTTCCTCTTGGAATACATTTTAGAATTCATATGGTGCAAGTCTTTGAACGAGTTACTTCACTCAAACTTCTTAGATCTTTCAAGTCCCCGCAGTGTGGATCTCTGAGGCCAGTTTTGCCTCAATGTTGTTAGATGTAGATTGAATCAAAGGTTGGACTGAACTTTTTCACCAGTTTTCTGTTAAGGAACAGTCTACCTTCCCATCCAATTTAAGGCCGTGGGTGGATTTCCAGCCCATACCGATCATCCAGTGCAGAGTATCCGTTCATTCTAGATAGAGAGATAGATGATAGATGGATAAAACAGTTAAACCAAAACAGTATATAAAGACATATTTTAGTGCACTACATCTAGTTTGACTGAATCAAATCATTTTAACTATTGATTTAATGTGGAAGGTGTTTATAAAGGTTATAGTGCTACAGCTTTACTTCAACAGAATGAGACAGAGAAAAGCTCATTGGGTTATGTAGGAGACAGAGACATGGCTCGTTAGCATGTTCATGTCCTGTATGCATGTTTCCAGAAGATGATCCCGTTTCTCACATCACACTCGGGTTTTTCACACGTACATGTACAGAGGTTGGAAGGGACGGAGAACAAGTGCTAATTATGGACATCTGTGAATTAGTGAACATGGCATTTTTGGTCCAGCTTTTACTTTCCCATTGCCTTGTGCTCCAAAATTATGTTTTTAATTTGGAAAGCTTTACAAACTTGTCCAGTTTACAAAGTGAAATATACACAATAGTTACAATTCACACATTTTGCACAGCTATGTTTTGTTTTTCACAGATAATGGCTGAATATAATGATCACATATGTATTCAATAATAAAATCTATATTTAATCCAAAACAGGAAACATTGTAAAAATGTGTTTCATTTTCTGGTATCACCTCTTTCTGAACACATACACATGCTATCATCTCTGTGGTAAGGGTCAGTAGGCATTTCACACTGAGAAAGTAGCCTTTTAGCAGCCTGTTCCAGCCACACTTCCTCTCTCCAAATACAACTCACAGGTTAAATCTCCAAAGAGTTTAAGCTCACATATTTCAATGTTTTATTTTAAGAGTTTCTTCTATATCCTTGAATCATCAAGTGGATTGAAATTTAAAAAAAAGTAACCAAAGCTGGAGTCGATTACACTGGTTTACTGTAGGTGACAGTTATCTAGAATATTAGTCAGAGCTGCTGAGACTGAGCCACAAACCAGCTGGTACACAGATCCGCATGTGTGTTTCATGTAATAAGCTATGTTGCTATCTTTGCCTGTAATTATTCTCCCGGTAAAGAAGACAAGACAAAGTCATTTGTAACCATGTGTTCTCCAAATCTTTGAATGATTGCATCTATGTGTACAGTAAATCAAAGCTGAAAAGTTGGACACCTTACTTGTTAGTTGAATAAATATTGAATCCACTCAGTTTGGGTCTGGTTTAAAATGAATTCGCTCTCTCTGGAGTTAAAACTAATAATAATACATACTTTTTTAAAAATATTTTTTAACCATTGATCTCACAGAAGGAAGGTCAGGATTCGAGTATCAGGTGGGACAAGGCTTGGAAAACCGGCCTTTCGGTGTGAAGTTTGCATGTTCTCCCCATGTATGCATGGGTTTTCTCCAGGTATTTCGGTTTCCTCCTTCCCTCCAAAGACATGCATGTTAGGTTGATTGACCATTTTAAAACTGCAGCTAGGAATGAGTGTGTGTGGATGATTGTGTGTGTGTGGCCCCGCCACAGACTGGCGACCTGTTTAGTGTGTATTCTGCCTCTGATTGCCTATTTAGCAAAGCGATTAAACAGCTTTATCAAGTTTTCTTGGTGGAGAGTCTGCATTGATGCAGACACATAATATGAATTTCAAGCCTAGACTTCACCAACTCCTGAACAAGAACATGAAAATATGACAGAAAAAAATGATTGTAATAAAAAAGAATAATTTGCGATGTGCAGTGTAACTTCAAAACCTGACCTTCACCATAAGTTTGGAGACAAAAGAAATGAAAAGACTTCGTAATGTTCTTCATAACATAATTCAGTGTGATCGGTCACCTTGGAGCCTCACGGGTCGACCCTCTGGAACTTACAGGACTTATCCAAATCACAACTGTTTCCAAATGCCTCTGAGCAACCAGTGAAAATCAAGAATGATCTAAAAATTCCAAAAACCAAGATAGAGTGAAGAACAAAAAGTTATAAGTTGAAATTTACATCATCAAAAGGGAACTTGTGGAGAAGTGAGTCTAACAAAAAAAAACTCAGACCATTTGGAGAGTTAGTAACATACAGTATGTCTTCATTCTTCTGTTTCCAGATTCTCGTGATTCTCACACAATCCTCGTCGGACCTGCATAGATATACGTACATGTCCACAGGAAAACATGTCCAATGCAATCCAGTGGTGGGTTGGACTTGTGATGCTGAAGATAGATAGGATTGATTCGTTTCAAGTTCAAAGAGTCCAGTTTGTTGAGTTAGAGCCAGCATCTCTACTGACATGGTGTTGGTTTTGAGTTTCATCATCCAACAAAGAGTCAAACTGATGCACAGAGACAAACCCTGGCGGCTGATCCTGCTGACAGGCCTCAGATGTCGCATTTGTTCAACACTAGTGGAGGCAGACAGAATTTTTTATTTTTTTTCCAAATGTAATTTGTATTGAAATAACCTGTTAAGTGTTCTGTTTTCGACTAAATGCCAGCGAAGGCATCATTTATTCAACATTCTTGCCAGTTTGTAGGTTCAAATTTTACTGGATCAATGTTATACTAAACAGGAAACACAGAAGCGTGCTTCATGCTGTTCTCATGATTTTCCTTCTGTTTACTCTGTAATTCATTTATTCTAATCAATCCTCTTGGGAAGTAAACACTTGAGGAGAGCCAAACAAGCAATTCTAATTTTGGAAATGTGTTTCAATGGCTCATTTTGTGATGTACTGTGCCTGATTAAAAACATTCTCCAAAGACCCAGACCCACCAGCAAACACTTAATCTGAAGAGTGGGCTGTCCAGAAACAAATTCCCATGTGAGCTGTTTTTATTTCTTTTTTGTATATTTTTCTCCGGTCTGCCACTGGCTGTGATGCCAGTTTGGGTTCCACTGGTAGTGGCTAGAGAAAATGTTATAGACCTTAGAGCTTTTGTAATTGTAGTCTACACAAATGACAACCCACTGTTTTTCTTTTGCAGGCAAACAACCAACAACAGATATTTTCAGCGAAATGAAAAGATTGCATCTCTACAAAGAGAAAAAATAGTTTTTGCCAATGCTCTGGTTAGTCTGTGAGCTTAATCAAGGTTCTCAAACCTTGGCCAAATGTTTTTTTAAGTTCAGAAAGAGGAGTGTCAAATTTGGTAGTTGCACTTCTTACTTTGTCTCAAAAACAAGAAAGACTGGATGCAATTTTACCTAAAGACTTCAGTCTGAATTATGAACCTCAACCCTCTGGGGCTCAGATCCCAAATATCTTGCTGTGATTCACAGTGCTAACCAACTGTGCCACTATAGAGTCTGAATTGATAAATGATCATTTTAAGCTTCCATTTTCCTGATGTTTCACCAATTTTTGTCCAGTCGTATAAATCCTTGTGTTTTATAGCTCTACCATTTGTCCAGTCTTTGCCATTTGTCCTGACTTTTGTACTTTGGCCCTGTGACTTCTCATTTACTTGATTTAAAGACACATACATGTGTTCCAAACCACCTCTTATAGAGGCTATTTTCAAACCTTCTAAGTGTTTATAGTAACGAGATGCAGAAGATACCTGAAACATACAGCACAGGAATGCTGAGAAGTTTCTCCAGTGGGAGGCTTCCACTTGCACTTAATTGAAAACAATAACTTACTATTTAGAGCCTTTGTACTTAATTAATCTTGATTAATTGCAATTTAATCTAATTATAATAGTTTCTCTAAAGAGCAACATTTTCTGTAATTAATTAAATGTTAATGAACTACTCACTCAAATAACAGACAGTAACACTAATGGTAACTTGAGTTTTTCTATGCGTGAAACTATTTGTTTTGAAAAATTAATGGACTCAATGAGCTACAACCTTTAATAGAATGTTACTCAAAGTACAGACTATGGTCCAGATTTGGACTACAGGGCATCTTGTCCAGACTAGGCTTTAATTTCTGAACATGATAAATCCTTGAGAGGACTTTGTGAGCCAATTTTTGCGGGAGCTTCTTTGAACGATAGACAGTAGAGCACAAACATTGCACTGTTTGAGACATTATGAAGAAGTTGTTCCTGCTGCTGCCAACATATTTTTTTTGCTCATGCATTTACGTATATGTTAATCGAATCAGAGCCAATTTTGAGCAATTTTGCCAATGTAATTAAAAGCTGTTTTCACGTAACAACTTTGTATTGATAAGCTGTCTATGGCTACAATTAGGGCGGGGTTCAAACTCTTGTGGGGAAAGGCTCAAGAGGCCTTTCTACGTGGAGTTTGCATGTCTCCCCATGTTTGTGTGTGTTTTCTCTGAGTACTCTGGAAATGTGTGGATGTGTGTAGTGTTGATTGGCCGATGGTAAATTGCCCTTAAGAGTGAGGTGTCCTTCTAGGGTTCTTGAGTCATCTGGTGTTGTATTAGCATCAGGCAGGGTTCCAACCATTCTATTATGGTCCATATTTTGTCCTCCTGGTGTCAAGTGAGGTTCTGAGAACCTCGAATTGAGGCTTAATTAAGGGTCTTCCCTCATAGACTTTCAAGAACTAGCTAAATGAAGTTAGAAGAAATCAAAGCAATGTATTCTCTTAAAATAAACGTACATATTAAAAAGAAAATGATGGGGACATAAAGCCATTTATGGTAATTGAGTTAAAAAGTCCCATCTCATGCAAAACCAACTTTCTAGCCATTTACCTTCTGTTGTGATCCTCAGCCTCAGACGGGAAGCCTGGGCTTCTCTCGCCCCAGCTGCATCCTCCAGCTCATCCGGAAGAATCCCGAGTCATTTTTCGGGCAGCTTTGGGACATAGTCTCTCCAGCAAGTCCGGGGTCTGCCTCTTAGTATCCTTCCAGTGGGACGTGCCCAAAGCACCTCACCAGCAAGGCGTTTGGGGGGCATCCTTACCAGACCACCCCATCTGGCTTCTCTCGACCTGGAGGAGAAGCGGATTGACACCAAGCTCCTCCCAGATGGCGGAACTCCTCACCCGATCTCTGAGTGAGAGCCCAGCCACTCTGCACAGGAGGCTCATTTCGGCCACTTTCGAGATCCGCGATCTCGTTCTTTCAGTCACCACCCACAGCTGGTGAGCAGAGGTGAGGGTAGGAACGGTAGATGACAGATGGCAGAAGATCAATTTAGTAAAATTTGATCATCTATTTACCAGAAACAAACTATTCTAATCCATATTTATTTTAAGGGAGTAAATGGTTTAAATTTCAGCAGCTCTTCTTGTTTAAGGTGAACTTCTTCATTTCTTTTTTAGAAACATTTTCTGACTATTGGCATTTTGTTGCCTTCAAAACACCAAAAACAGTGTAAATTACTGAGTGTTATCTTTGTTGTTGGAAAGCTTTGTAGTAAAACTGGTGAGTGTCAGGCTCTGGTCTCTTCATCCTCTCTCTCCCTCCTCTTCCTCTGCTCTGGAAAGCAGGTCTGACAAAGATCTGCCAATTAAAAGCAATGCCTGTTTAATCACCACAAAACGGGCAACAAAAGGTGTTTAAAAAGTGCTCCTCACACAGAATTCAGTCAATTAGAGGACAAGCTTCCTGAGAGAACTGCCTTTCTATTTTAGGTTAATGCAGCGAGTCCGTGCACATGCATCTGTCCACAGGCACACACAGATACGCTCAATCAGACACATACACGCTCCTGCTGACACAGTTGTGCACATCCCATCTCTTTGTGCTCAGCAAACGCTGATGTGGGACTTTTAGTGGTTCATTTAAAGCTTTGCTGGGAAGTCAAAGGTCCAACCATCACTTTCATTATAAAACACGCACACATAGAGGAAGTCTGAGGCACCAGACTCCCAGCCAGCCACGCAGAATTAACAGTATGCACATAATTAACTGAAGTTAGACTCCTATGCTAATCTCCCAAACGCTGCTCATCATACCAATGAGGCTGAGCTTCTACTCTCCTCCTCTTCCTCTCTATCTCTGCTTGTGTATAATCTGTTTATAACCCACACATCACTTTATCTCCAGCCTGCTTTTCTCCTCCACTTCTCTACCTCCATCTTCCCTCCTCCTCTTCGCTGTTTGTATTTTATTCTTTCCTTCACAGACTCTATCATCCATTTTGTATCCAGCAGATAACGATGCAGAATTCAATTTGCCACTGAGTTGCCTACATAATGGCTGAGCACTGCTTCTGTAGTCCTTGTGGTGGGGTTGTGTGAGTGTTTGTTGGGGCTTTGCTTTAAATGCCCTCTTATTATCTGCTCTCATATCAGAAATACACATTGAGGAGAGCCTGCCTGTTTAGGAGGCCATGGCTAGAAGATCCGGCAAACAGCTGCTTGAGATATAGAAAATGTAAAAAAAAAAAAAACATCTCAACTTCTAGTTTCTTACCTCGACCTTTTCGGGATGTGTTTCACTTTAAAGGTAATTACTGGTATTCTAACGAGAAGGAAAATGGATTTATAAAGAAAAAAAAAACTTTGTTATTTCTGCTACTTTTGCTCCTATATTCTCTAAAACAACTCAAACTCATCGCCATGCATCAGTAAAGGTCATGTTGGCCTTTCAATACTGTGAAGGAGCTTTTTTTTTTCTTTTTAGACACAAGCAATTTTCTGCCCACTTGTTGATCTTTGGCAGCTGATGGGACACAATCGCCGGTTTGAGTTTTGTGATTGGTACAAAGCCTGTAAAGAATTGCTTAATCATCTTTTTTTCCCGAATTGGGGTCTCTCAGTAACACAGAAGAGAGAATGATCTTTTCTTTTAGGAAGAAAATAGGAAAAATAATGCTGTAATTAGGGGCTAAGGTTATGGTGTATTTACAGACAAAGTTTCACATGGATACAAAATGTTGTAGCTGGATTGTAAACTTGCACCAGACAGAAATGTCTGGAAAACATGTGAGGAATCTCTAAAGAATAAAATCACAGAAAAACACACACATCCTACTGAGAATGGAAAGAAAGACTTCTGAGGATGCCAGAGATCAGCATTTACAGGGTTAAAAAGAAAATACAATCTTATTTTCTTTTTGTCATCAAAATGTCATTCATTATAAAACAATGTAGACACAGCTGGTAATGAGAAGACCAACAGTGTCAACAGTGATATTATTAGAAGAGGATTGAGCCTCCTGCTTGGATCCACTGCTGTTACAGGACAAATACAGAACAAAGCCTTTCATGGGTTTCCGTTCCATTCATGCATGTGTGAGCACAAACACCGCAGGGCCCGTCATCCTGAAAGCAAAACAACTTCTCACCACGAAACTGTGAAAGCAAATGATTTCCAATAGCAAAGAAAGGTCATCTGTGTTTAATTTGGTCTTCTATAGGAATATGGAAAATCCATTATATGCAAAATCACCTTCTCAGGTTGGGTGTGAAGGATCCATTGATCACCTTCAGAAACACAGACATCAACACAGCTAATGAGCAGTGAAAGGACGAGCGATGGCTGAGCAGATTGAGTTTGAGAGACTGATGGAACCTCTTCCATCGCTCATTCATTTCACCAGCTAATTTAATCAATTACCTGTGAATGATATGTAGAAGGAGGAGATGGCAAAAACACAACATAGAGGGGATGAGCTCACCCTTAATTACGTACACACTAAGTTGTCATTTGTGAATGTTGATTGAGGTAAGATTAGAGGTGCAGTTACTGTGAGTGGGACAAAAGCCAGGTAAGACCACACGTAATAAGGTGACCATGCTTGGAATACATTACTCATTTGGCAACAGTTTGAATCCCTGTTAAACGGTGGATAATGTTGACAGGAAACAGGTGCCATGTTCTCACCAATCATTCTGACCTGACTTCTGAAGGGGGCGACTCCATCATTTTTTACAGAGATCATGTTTGTATGCACACAGAGTCATCACTATCCTAAGAGAGATGGTGGAAACTATGGTCGCATCATTAGGAAACGCACAGCTCAGAGAGTGTGCGACTGATGACAGAGGGTTGTGTTGAAACTATCCGTAGCTCATTTATAAAAAGTTTTAAGTCCAAATCCCATGACTGCCATCAGGAGTCACAGTAGCAATTTGCCTATTACTTTCAGACTACTATTGCATCATAATTATTATGTTAATCGAGAACCAATGGAGGATAGTACTACTGATGGACAAATAAGACGGAGTCCAGAGCATATCTCTTTCTTTATCTCTTTCTTTCTGAAGCAAATTGCTTCAAACTGCTGCTTCAGAGTTTTGGCTCATTGCAGCTCCTCATTTCTCTAGAGTCCAAACTTGACCCCCCTTAGCTCCTCCTCCCCCTCCAACCGCATTTATATGTATGTCAATAGCATCAGTTTTTCAAAGCATTTATTAACTTGGTGAATGATCCGCTCTGCGTTAAATTCAGAAGGCTTCAGAGTGTTCAGCGCACTTCCGTCTTTTCAGAAGCCAGAGACAGTGTTTTTCAGAGGCCTCAGACACTTCGAACCATTTGAGACAATTTTGCGGCAGATGTGTTGATGCTTCACAAGCCTTCTTTTTCCAATCACTAGTCAGTGCCCTTCTAGTTAGATATGCACAAAAACTGTGGCTACAATTCACCAAAACTGAAAAATAACGAAACAAAACTGCAGTTCTGATGAGTCTCTATTTGCACTATTCATACTTCTTGTGTCATTTTGCCATTGTTTGGCCAGCACAGTCTACTTGAACATAGCAGTGTTGTGTCACAATGTCACAAAGCTTAGACAATCTTCACATGACCATCAATTGACTGTTCTTGAGTTCAAAAGTACAAAGTGTTTGACCAGTCCGTGTAGTCCCTCATTCGTCCAGGAGTAATCCGTTGCAGAAAGGGTTTTCAAAGTTGTCGATCATCAAACATACTGTCCAGAAGGCAAATTTGAAACCCGCTCTACCATGTGCTGGACCAGAGATTTTACTTTGTGAATGTGCTTGAACTGTGCCATGAAAAAATTACAATTTTGAGAAACCTTCTGAAGAATGTTTTTGTCATAATACTGTATCATCTAAAAATTTGTAGGGCTGTTAATTTTGGAACCAGACGCTGATATGTTCTGTTCAGCATGTTCATTTTGATCACAAAACATGTCTTCAGAGAGATTTGATGGCTTCTTAAAGAAGAGAAAAATACTTTACTCTGTGAAGGTGTGCCATTCAATCAGAATTAGGAGCATGCCACTATGAAATATTTTGTGGAGAGTGTCATTTGACCTTGTTGTGGTTTTCTGTTGATGGCCGCTCTGCACCAGCAAGTAAACATGGACAAATATCTGTCAGTTAGACAGCGATCTAATTGAGGTCTAAAGCAGGTCAAGAAGATATGAACTCAAAGACCCTGTTGGTCTCAGTGTGTCTGGGTTGATGTCCTCACACAGGCTTCACAACAAACCCTGCCAGGTGTCCCAAGTGGCCATGTGTGATCAGATTTAAGTATTACTAACAATATGCATGCAAATAGCATGCAAAGAGGCAGGACCTCAACAAGTTCTCTATTCTGATTTTTTTTTTTGTAGAACAATTTTGCAATATGTATATAATTTGTTTTAATTATTGTTTCAAGGTGTAGATTGTACAATGAGGTCTATGAGATAATTCAGCACACAAACGCACATGCTTATGCTGGCTGAGAAAGCATACAAGAACGCCACTATCAGACCATCAAAATATCTGTATTAAAACATTACCCACAGATAACTAAATGCATATACTTTATATAGTGCATTTATAATATCTCTTTCCAAACCAGAATTATATATTCACATTGATGCACAGGCAAAGAGTTACTGTGGAAATATGTAACAATTATGTATTTACTGTATATTTAGTCATTTTCCAGAGTGTTGCATCTTTTTTTTTCTCCTAAAAAAAGCAAACATCTTTATGCATTTCTTTCTGTAACGGCAGAATTTCTAATTCAGTAAGGATAAGATATATTTATTCTTGTGGATGACCTTGACAAAACGTCCACATTAGTTCTGCAGCGTACAATCACATATTCAAAAAGTCAGGAATAAATCAATTCTACAAATAGTGTGAGCAAAACAGATTAAAAATTTAAGAAAATATTGTAACACATTTTCCCCAGTCTTTTGAAAGAAATTAATTTAGAATTATTACTTAGCCAATCATATACATACAAAAATACATTGGAAGGTGATAAGTTGTGATACATACAGGAGATAAATAAACAGACACACATATTGTACATCTTATATTAATTGATTTTTATAACCATACGTAATCCAGTAAATTCTAGATAGTGACACCATTTATAAAGAGGTTGACTAAAAGAATGGGGGTGGAAAAATAGAAAAAGATTTTATAATGACAAAGTGTAAATTGTGGTTGCAATTAAGATTAGAGAGGCTCAAAATGAATTGAATTAGAATGTCTTTGAACTGACATTTTTATCTCACAAAATACGAGAGTAGAATTGCACGACAGTTTAAATGTAGAACATTGGCTGGCTGGTAAAATAATTGCTTTTGTGTCAATCTGACGATTGTCGTAAATCACTTGTGTAATCCTTGCATTAGGTAACAAAGTTCAGGTCCACATTGCACCAAAAACCCAACAGTATCATTTTGCTCCAAACAAAGTGGTAGGAAGTTGTTCAATGAAGCCCCAAATCAAAGGTGGGACCAAACCCATTTTTTTGACAAGGGCAAATTCAAGGTGTGAAAAAGTGAAACTTAATCAAAATAATTATCAGGGCAAAGCAAGTCCACCTGGAAAACAGAATATAACACTCTCCCTGAAAGAAGGAGGGAAGAATATTTTGACTACTCAAGTAACAATCAGAATTTTTTTTAAAAAATTAGTTTATTCTAAAAACAAAGAAACAAAACACATGAAAAAGGGCATTCATCCCTGCTCACATGCAAGCAATACAAGTGTATCATTCAATCCTACTTCACCCCATTCCAGGGTATTTCTGCTTGAGGAGAATGCATTTGTGCATGTGTTATAGAAGCTGCAGGGGAGGAGGGGAGTGTGAGTGTGTGCCAGGCTCTGGCAATATGAGAGACAACACCACGGAGCCAGGGAGCACCCAGCCATTAAATGGCCTTGACGGCTCACTGAGCTGCTGCCAAAACAAACCACACAGAAAATGACCAGGATGCATCTAGGGGGCAATGAGGAGAAGGAGTGAGGACATGGTTTGGGTGGCTGGGGCATGGCAGGGCTTGTAACAGTGGAAAAATGACACTCAGTACTGGCCAGAGGCCAGGAAATGCATGCAAGGCCAGCATGGCAGCCAGAGCTAAAGAGCACATTATTGGGACAACAGCCGGGGAGAGTATATCGAGTTCGCTGTTCCACCAAAGTACAGTGGATAAAGTAATGCATAACACTTTTGTCCTCCAGCAGAGAGAAAATGCAGTTTCTCCCATATAAAGATGTGTTAGGTTTTTTGTATGTCCAATGCTTTGTGGCTGCCAGACAGCAGGGCATCACTGTGGCTTGTTAGGGGAATGTAGCGGGTCGCAGCCAAGAGACCGCCACTGTTTGGCTGGCTAATATGAGAGAGGTTAAAAGCCACCAACGATTCATTATCCTTGCAATCACAGAGGCAATGTTTGAGCCAACAAAGCTGGAGGGCGATGTGGGGACAGGAGACAATACTTATGCTACACAGAGCACGTACCGAAGACACCGGGATGGGATGACACCGATCCAAACATACTGAATCATCTGAGGAGCAGTTTTTGGGCTCGCTCAGAGAAAATGCCTTCAATGCACTTTCATAAAGTCACAGTGAGCTACTTCTAAAATATTTTCTCCATCCAGCTTCCAGTAAGTATCTCAACATGATTTAATGCCGGCGATCAAACAAATGCAAAAACTGCACCACATTAATCAAAAGCTCTTCACTAAATTTAATCAACTGCATCAGCACACACGTTGAAGTACACACCACTCAAAACAGGCTGTCTCCATGAATTTTAGTATGTATCAATGGTTAAGTATGACTAAGGTATTTATCCATCTGTCCTCTTTAAGTTTTGGGAATTTGCTCAAAGAGCAAGGTGGTAAACCCAAAACTATCTACCTGGCTGCTTCTTCTAGCCCCTCTAAATAATGCAAAAATATACTCATGATGCAAAAATATACTATAGTTTATTTAAAAATTTGTAGGTTTATTATAGTTTATTTATTTGTGCATAGAAACTTTTCAGGGGTACCTTCCTGTTGGGACATGGCTAGGATATTTACTCATAGAAGCATCCAAAGCGGATGCCTGCCAACAGTTTTGAATGTGGATGAGTCAGAGGAACAAATGTTCCTGAACTTCTTACTTTACGACTTTATGTACACTAACAGAACCAATAAAATTTGCAACTCGCCTGTTTCCAAACAATTTTTGATATGAAGGAGTTTGATCAGATCAGTCAGAAAGGCTTCTTCTGAAAAACTCACTGGGGTTACGTAGATGTTTTCCCAGCTAGTTACAGGCAAGAGGAAGGTGCATCCTGAAAAGGTCAACAGTCTGTTGAAGGGCAACACTTTTAGAGAACTTATTCGTTTTCCTTTAAAATAAAAATAGGGAAAATTAATTATCGATAAGTGAAGTGAACGATAGCTTTGTTTCCTCTTTACGGTTAAAAGGCTATGTTGAGAAACATTATTTTGGTAAAACATTTATCAAATTTTGGCAAAGTTTGTAGCAGAACTTTATATATTCTAAACTGCACTAACTTAATTTTTTAAACAGAAAACAAAAAAAACCCCAAAAACCTTAATTGCATATTAAAATTTTGGTTTGTCTTCTGAACTGATGAGGTTGTGGCGGGTGCTGGAGCCTATACCAGCTGATTTAAGGCTGGGTACACCCCGTACGGCGAGCTGCCACACACACACCATCATCCACACACACTCATTCCTAGGGCCAATCAACCTGACATGCATGTTTTTGGAGGATAGTAGGAAACCGGGGTACCTGGAAAAACCCACACATACATGGGTGGAATTTAAAAATATATATATTTTTTACTCAGTATCAGTAATATTTTAGGTCTTTTTCTGGGCACCCTTGAGTTTGTATTTTTATAGTTGGTTTGAATTTAGTGAAGTAGAATCAATTTCATGAATATTGAGAAATGAATAAAGCATAAAGAAATTTTTTAAGGAATTTAGATAAAAAGATATAAATGAATGTTGATAAGGATAAATAAATGTATTACTTTTTTTGGTTTTCCATTTAAATTACCTGAGCAGTTCTTGCTGTTTGTGCTATTAACAAACTCACTTTCAGTATATTCAGCTATAATTTTTATATTGAAACTAACTGAAAGTGGACAACCAAAGAGCCAAGAAACAGGGGAGGAGGTCCAAGCCAAGAGGCAGAACTTGTTGTGATGGAGCAGAAGCCAAAGGACATGCAAGAGCTCATCAGAGTGAATTTGCTTCTGTTCATGTGTGTGTTGGAGGCACCATGGTGAAGACTTGGTTACAGTCTGTATAACCATACGGCGGGGTGGAAGAAACAGACCGTTCCACTCCACCAGCTTCCTTACACCCCACATCCAAACTGTCTATCCTCCCTAGCCAACAGAGAAAAAGAGAGCCAGTCTTTGGACTGTATGCAAGAACCAGAAGGGGTGTAATACACCCTAGAGAGAACCATGACAAAGTCCAGAAAATACACAAGGTCATGCTCAGTAAATACTCGAAAATGAAAATGAGTGTAAGGACTGATACTGTATGTCAACCAAGAATATGCTCAACGTGTCTCCATACCAACCAAAAGAAGAAAAAGAAAATTATGTTAACTTCTTCTAACTTAGTTTGAAATCTCTTAGGAATTTACTAGAATTTTATAAGTTTGCTTTTGAAATAAGTTGAAAGCTCTATAGGGCTCATATGTGGGCTATACCCTCACAAATATAAACAGGATTTTTCACCTTTCTCATCACCACATCCCATAGTATGAGGGGCTCATATTGGTATTTTTGAGCTCTGTTGGTGTATGAACATGTGTTTGTGTCCACAGGAAGCTCCACACATGCTGTGCTGCATATTTGTCAGCTCCACCATGTTAAAATGTTTCGCTTTGTTGTTTTACAGGATTTGATTTGATCTGATGTCTGTGAAGTGCATTTCATAAGAAATGTCAACAACTTCTTTTGTAAAATTTCCCCTAACGTCTGTCTATTTATATAAAGCAGACATAGAATTTTATGTCCCAATTTCTTTTTTAATGGATTATTTTATAAAAATGCCTCTAAGATAAAACACAAAAGTATCAGATTTTGAACTCAATTTAATTTGTATAGTCCAATATCACAACACAGTTGTCTCTACGGGCTAAAATTATAAATAGTAGAAATCAACTTTGATATTCTGGTTCCTCATCCAGGTGAAATATCTGGATGGAGGTGAAACACGGATGAATACAAACATTGCTTTCAGGGTGAGTTTGTTGCCATCCGCTGTAGTGACAGGATGTCAGCCTGCTCAGAGCAGCAAATTGTAACCTTCCTGTATCTCTCGACTGCACAGCTGAGGTGTGGGAATATCTGTGTTCATAAGGATGATTCACTGCCGGTCATCTCAGGATTGTTGTAGAGAGAAGAGCTACTTCCCTCCAGGTGCAGCCTGTCCTTAAAAAAATGTAGGTAAAGCAGGCAACATCATGTTTTTCGTTGGCACATTTTGTTTGCATTGGATTTTCAATGGTTACACAAACCCTTGACTTCTACTGTGCTTCCTCTTTTTATGTCTATTTGCAACATACTGTATGTGGAATCTGTGAGATTTTCTTTTGTTTCTAGACACTCTGGGTTAAGACAGTTGGCAACCAATAAAAGTAGAAGATCTATGTCATATGTGGGCTCCTGATTGAGAATTTTTCTTATTTTGTGGGTCATCATGAACCGATAACTTTCTGTTTTAATTGAGTGGCTTGCTGAGAGGAATATAAATACTACTTAAGTTTCCCAAAGGTCTGCCATTAGTTTTAATTTAGGTTTTTCCTCATAGTTAGTAAAAGGTCCCACGCGAGTATACTTGATTTACTCTGAAATTTTAATCAAAACTCAGACATGAACCCTGAACTCTGAGCTTTTCTCCATAAGGATGCACTGCCAACAAACTAACACGGGAGTGTGTGTGTGTTGGAATGCAATCATTACCCTTCTTAGTATATCACTCCTGATAAGGTCTTACCCATTCACTGCCTGTCATGGCTAGGCCTTGCCATCTGAAAAAGCACCGAAGAACAGGCACTGTGTGAAGAGAGGTTGAGGAAAGGCAAGGTTTATTGAGTAAATGTTGTAAGAAGCTGGAGATATAATCCAGGTACAGGAGGATGTCTGGGAGGGGTTGGAGATGATTTATGGGAGTTTCACTGAGAGATAAATCCAAAGTAGTGAGTAAGTAATCTCACTGAATCCAGTGGAAGGTTGATCAGAGTAGGAGGTAGCTGGCTGTGGGAAAACTTTGTGGGCGAATGGATGAGAAAAGTTTGGTTTGTGAATTGACTGAAGCCAGGTCGGAAGAACAACAAGAACCTGTGGATACACGACAAGAAAGGTTAAACAACTTTAGCGTTGTATCTCGCAAGCTAAGCAGAAAAAGTACTCATTCTTTTTTACCAAACTTTCAAGACTTACATGCTTCAGTTCCAGGTTTCTAGTTCAGTTCTATGTTCAATGAACTTAGACAAGTTTTAACAAGAGTTTCAGGAAAAGATCTTTGATCATCACTCAAATCAGCTGATATGCAGGAATGCTGGTTATGAACACTAAACTGATGTACAGAATTTTACAGCAATATGCGCAGTTGTGTACTTTAAGGTTGTATCAGTCTTTGTAAACATTTACTAGACTTGCTGGACGTGGAGGTATGTCGAGGAATTGTCAAAATCAGTTATCTTCTTTGGGAACATGAGGCATTACTGGTTTAGGGAAGCTTTAAGAGGTGACAACTGAGTAGCAGAGATGGTATGAAAGTTGTTGGCAAATTCAACCCATGCTGACTCCAGGAGGAGGCAAAGGATGCATCACAGCAGAGGGTAGCGCTTGATTTAGACACTCCATCTGCCTGCTGGATCAAGGATGATATCCCAGTGCAGCCCAGTACACCATTTCAAACCTTTTAGAGATGTTTTGGGTCCCCAGAGACTTCATCTCAGAAAGAAATCTGTGTGGAGGAAAAATACAATCGGCAGCTTTAGAACAGAATGGTAGATTCCCTGGCTAGTATTGATAACTGATAGAAATACAATTTTTACATTGTAAGCTAGATAAATCACCAAAGAAGCCCAGATCAACACCAATCAGGATGTAAAAGACGCCCATTTGCTTTTTGTGTCAGTTGACCTCTTGTGTACAAAACACAAGAGGTCTTTCTCAAGAGATAACTTTATAATTTCAGGAAGACATGAAGGC
This sequence comes from Neostethus bicornis, assembly GCA_902685375.1. Taxonomy (NCBI): domain Eukaryota; kingdom Metazoa; phylum Chordata; class Actinopteri; order Atheriniformes; family Phallostethidae; genus Neostethus; species Neostethus bicornis. The sequence continues at coordinate 1,042,771 of CACRXE010000076.1, read as the reverse complement.
ATTAAAATTTGACACAATGCTTATCATAGTAAATAAAAGAAGAAATGGAATGATGGCTGAACAGGGTACAAAACCTTGAAAGGATTAGTTATAGACATGAGTCTGAAAACTGATCAGAACCGTTTGGTTACCAAACAGCATTAGTAGGTGATCTAACTGTGAACTCGGTCACCCCTAATTAAAACAAAAGTGAAAGAAGTAAGAGTAAATACAGTGCTGTAATAAATGGTTGAGTTTGCAGTTTTTGAAGTAGGCTATCTAGTTACAACTGCTCAATGAAGAGTCTAAAGAGACTTCCAAATGTTGATAACTGACAATCACATATTATAGAACAGTTTCAGTTGAAATGAAAGGGAAAGTGTAAAAAAAACAGTGGTGAGACTGGCCATGCTGTTTTGTCTAGAGACAGTTGCACTGAGGAAAAGACAGGAAACAGAGATGGAGGCAGCAGTAATGAAGATGCTGCCTGGGAGTGACCAGGATGGACAGGATTAGAAATGAATACAGCTCATGTTAGAGGTTTTGGAGATAAAGTCAGAGAGCCCAGATTGAGATGGTTTGGACATGTGCAGAGGAGAGATAGAGAGCACATTGGAAGAAGGATGCTGGGTTTGGAACTACCAGGAAAGAGGGCTAGAGGAAGACCAAAGAGGAGGTTCATGGATACAGTGAAAGAAGACATGAAGATAGTTGGCGTGACCAAAGAAGATGCAGCAGATAGGGAATGCCAAAAGAAGAAGACATATGAAGGTAAGATGAGGCAAGTTTATTTGTTTAATACTTATCATACAATGTAATTCAAATTGCTTTACAAAAAAATGCCTCACATTGTCATCAGAATTGGTCCTGATTTTATCTTCTTCACAGTTTTGTCTTGACTCTGAGAACTTACAAAAGGTCTGTCACTGATATTCTGAGAGACTCAAATGTTTCATATGGGACCAACATGTTAGACACACCCTTCAAATCAAAGTCACAGTGATAATTTTGCACAAACAGTTATTTTAAAGTTTATGAGTTTCATGAAGCCGATACTGAGACCTGAGGACTAATATTATCATTCTTCCTAGTTTTATTCCAGACCCAAGTTGCAGTGTTCCGAATATATCTCAGCTATCTACTAACTCGTTTAGCAAGTCCACATTTAGCACTTCTCAGCCTTCCATGCAAGTTCCATATGAGCTGACATTCTTTTCTCTTCCATTTCTTTCCTACAATGATGTTGGGATTTCTTTGATGAATCAGGCTGACTGCTTATTGAAACAGACTGTTTGCTGATATCCAGTGGCTGGTGTGCAATAGGGAGCTATAATGCAGCACACACTGTTAGCATGACTCTGTAAAACGAAAGCACAATTGACACGCTTCAGTTCCAGACTCTCAGCATCCAACAATACCATCATTTTTCTCTCCAACTGTGATTAAACAGTTACATGTGTGCAGATGAATAACAAAGACAAGCTGAAAAACACATTTCTTCCATATTTCCCACAGGAAACAATACACACAATAAAGCAAGTAAACATCTGGAGCTAAAAGAATGTAATTATAGTGCTTGTATTTATTCAAACAGCACTATTGAGAAATTTTGATAGCATTACACGGTTGCTATTTGTTGATCATTTGTATATCAGAACTGACAGCAAAACACTTTAATAAAAAGGAATAATAATACAGTCATAACACAAAAAGCTGCCATTTCCTCAAGAATGCTTGCAATCATCCACTAACCTTTGTGAAACGTGAGCCACAAGAAAATGTTCACATATACCATCAAGGTGGTAAAAAGAAAGTTAACCAAAAGACAGGTATTTACATTCCAAGTGTACAGGATTTGTTATTTAACTATCTCTAAATGTATAAGACATTGTCTGAAAACCATTAAACACAGAAGAAACAAATGTAAATTAGGTCAAAGAACAAAATGTAAAATTCACCATCAGTAAGCACCACCACCATCAGAGAAGGCAAAAACAAATTATATGTATGGACCTGAAATGAGTCATTTAAGTCATCTTTTTTTCACCTCCAAGCATTCAAATACATCTGCACCTCATCACTCTCACACTGCTATGCAGATAGATCCTTTCATCACCAAACGATGAAGAAGTGAAATTAATTATCCCGCTGTTTCGCAGTCGGTCTCCTTCCATGTGCATCAAATAACTGCTTTAATTTTCACATTTGTTTGTTTGCCTGATGATAACTACATTTAAATAGCATTGTCTGAACAACAAAATAAAAAAAATAGAAGGAAAATCAATATGAAATAGAGAAAAAGAGTTTTTACAACACTGAGCTTACATTTGTGTAGGAATACTTCAGGTTTATGTAAGTTTGGTCAAATGATGTTAACATTACCGACATCATGGCTGCAGGACAAGTTAGATATATCTTGTCTGTTATAATGGGTTTCACAGTTCAGGTCACATTTGTTACATTTAATATAATTATTTTAAAATGTTAACATGAGCCGATTACCAAAGACTTTGCGTAGCTGATCTGCTTATGGGTGGATGAAGTTCACCGCTTGGAGGAAAAAACAAGTCTAGTGAGGCATTTTTCCCATGCTTTCAGGGGTAGAAACACTGCTATGACAGCATAGATGGGATCCACTGTGACGTTGCAAGTCTTTTGGACTGTGGACCTGACTGTGATACATTAATCCCATGATCCGTTAGCTTTTTCAGGAACCAAGTTGAACTTGGACACCTGACTACTCAGAAAAAACAACCTTTGTGGTTTAGCCAGTATTCACAATAACACTTTTTATAAAAGTGGATTAAACGCACATTGACAAAGTTGTGTAATTACAACAACTATCTATCCACGGCCTCATGCTAATCTATCACTGACCAGATTGTTTAGTTTTTCCTTTGGTGTTACAATAATTTAGATTGTCACTAAATTTAGCGTCATGTGAAAAGCAAGATAGAATACGGATTTGTATCCATGTCTGATCTAGTCTCAGTGGGCCATGATCCCCCTCACAGTTGGAAACAACAGCATGTAAAAATTTCAAGATATTTCTGTGCTTACTTTTTTTGAAAATAAAAACATGTGAGACACTCATTATAATTACTTGATATCAATGACCTATACTTTGGTAAATATTTTTAGAAACCACAAATCTTTTTTTGGAATTTACTCATAAAATGAGGGTTTTACAGATGGACTACCTGGGGATAGTTAAAATCCAGCAAGCATCAAAACTGAAATTGATAAATCAAATAAAATTTTATTTGTAAAGCACTTTTCCAACACAAAGTTACACAAAGTGCTGAACAGAATAAAACTCAAACAACAATAAAATCCACATCATTAAAAAAAACACAAGCTACTGTCTCTTTATCTGAAATAAAAATAAGCATCCAGCCTGATGCTGTTGTGAGGAAACAATAACTGGGGATCGATCCACACCAGGAGTCAGCCTGCCCATGGCTGCAGCGACCAAAACGACAAAACTAAGTAAAAAAGACAGTGAACAGTATGACAAGTAAAACCAGTAAAATACTAGTGATGGAGTCTCCACAGCTGGACCAGTAACTACCGGTACATGCTGGTACTACCTAACAGTTGGAAAATGGTATAAGTATTTTCATCCTCAAGCTCTAAAGTTTGATCACCAGAGATTGATAGGTGTTCTTACGGGTCAGATTTCCCCTCGTGGAGAACAAACAAACTCTTTTGGATGTAGTCAAAATGGAGCCTTTAACTATTCTTGCCATGTGAAGTCCTTCATTATCCTAGATGAGTAAAAACCTCCCAAAAACTTTCAGAGATCATATGGCAGTTTTAGAAAGAAGATCCCAAGTACTTGTTTGCAAAATAATAAAGCAGTTTGTATTGAAGGAACGGGTGCAGGAGAGCTGTCCAGAAAGGCAGATCAAGAAAGCCAAGACTGGCTTGGTAGTAGACTTGGGGAAGCAGGCTTGGTATGGGAGGCAGTTACAACCTGTACACTGAGACAGTGATGGGGATGGGAGCTTGTGTTAAAAGAGGCAATACGCCGCCTGTGACAAATAGGAATTGCGAGTGTAGTTCAGTCAATAATTATATTGCTGTTATTAGTGATATTTCCAATAATTTCTTGTTTCTCGACTAAATTTTTCATCATTTTAACTTTTGATCAATGAACCCCCAAATTATCAATCAGATTGATTAAAGTGTATGATAGTATTTACAGAGCTAATAGAAAAAATGCTTATTTTCCTTTGACCATATTTAAGTCAAATTGACAAGACGTACGTTCCCAAACCTTCAATAGACCAAACAAACCTCCACAGCAACATTTTCATAAAAAAACAAATGTTACTAATTATTCTGGAAAGAGTTGCCAAAATCTGTTGGATCTTATTCTTATAAAAGCTTTTTCAGGCATAATGAATAATTAAAAATATGATTGATGTTAATTAGATTAATTAATGGATCATTGAAAAAAATTGTAATATGAATGTGAGTTTGGATTAAAAAAAATTCTGTTTGTTCGGAAAAAGCCTTTTAAATTGATGTCTTTCAAAACATAATGTAAAATACTGAGTCAATTTGCATAGTGTTATAATAGTGTTATAATTATCTTCAAACTTGATTATTAATGAATATTTATACATTCATGTCGTGAATCATGAAGAGATGTGGTATTTATAGGATCTTACGTTTTCTTTTTCTGACTTTGTACTTGCAATCTGTTCTTCTGTAATGCCTTTTTCATGCTAAGTATGAATATGTATTTTTTACGCTACAGCAATTCACCCTTCCCTTCTGAGTCCCTGCGGTGCTAACACACTACTGTTGGTCGCCTTCCATGTTGCTACGGCTGATTATCTGGTTCACTGAGGACGAGGTAAGGACAAGAAAACATAAAGGAACTTTCAATCTCTCACTCCAAGGGAACCTGGCTCCCTGCCATTCCTCAGATTTTTATGTTATTCCCACATCCATCCTCATCCTCCGAAGATCTGCTTTTAATGCTCCCTCTGTCATCACCACAGCCTTTGATGCTCCACTGCTGAGTAAATTCAAAGACATTAGCTGGAAGCAACAAAACCTGAGAAAAGAATCCAGAACACTGTTAACCCTGCAAAGCATCCATGTCATCCCATGTCAGGGTCAGCTTGTTGAACATGCTTGTCAACTGTAAACTGACATTTACAAACCGCAGAAGTTTTAGGGAAGAATTGTCCTTTTTTAATGTGGCATAAAAACAACTGTTTGAATAATGGGTCTTTCATAAACATGCTTTATTTCTGAACAGACTGAACGATCCCATCCCAACCATTTTTCTAGGTTGTGGTTGGGAAAATTTAGAGGAGTACATCCCATATAAGCCTGTTGTTTAGCAAAAAAAAATTCCGCTGAATACATTATTTAAAATTTTTTTTTTTGCTACAACCAGTAAATTTTCTAAAAATAAAAACAACAGTTCCAATTAAAACCCTCCAAATGCAAAACGGTCAGAAATAATATGTTGCCAAAAACTAGAAAACATAATTTTCAAAATTTGTATCACTCACATTGTGATACAATATGATTGTAATCTTCATGGCTGTATCAAACCTGGATCATCAATTAGTTAGCGAGGTAGCATGTGTTACGATATGGGTTACTTCTGTATTGTACCAAAGCAATGAGTACAAAAATATTCATGAAAACTGAAACACACATAGCAAGTGTTAGGGTCTTGACTCTTCAAATAGTAAAACAGTACATAAACCATGATGAGTAGGTGCAATGAGGCCAGCTTATCGTTTTCAAAGAAGGGGCTCTGGTTCTTCTTCCCTTTCTGTTTGATAAAGAAACTGAAACTTGTAAAAAAATGTAACCAAGAAGGTTGGGATTCGAGTTCCTGGTGAGACGAGGATTGGAAAGCTGGCCTTTCTGTGTGAAGTTTGCATGTTCTCCCCGTGTATGTGTGGGTTTTATCCAGGTACTCAGGTTTCCTCCTACTTTCCATAAACACGTGTTTTAGGTTGATTGGCCCCTAAAAAGTTCCCCTAGAAATGAGTGTGTGCACGAATGGTTCTGTGGCCCTGCGACAGGCTGGCGACCTGTTCGGAGTGTACCCCGCCTCTCTCCTGAAATCTGCTGGGATAAGCTCCAGCACCTCCCGCAACCCTATTAGTGACAAGCAGTTTAGAAGACAAAAAGATAAATTGTAACCAGAGAAGTTTTCCATGATTCATCAAAACCTAATGAAAGATAAATTGGCACCAACACCAAAACACACATTAGTCCTCAAAACAAAATCCCTAATTCAGCCTTTTAAATGCACCCACATTTACAGGGAAATGACAAAGCCAAAAAACTTTAGAATCCTTGAGTAACAGATGAAAAAAACAGATGAACCAGATATTGGCTTACACACTAAATGTGTCTTTTTATACATTTTTAAAATCTTTCCATGAATGGGTCATCTTAAGAAAGAAAGAAATATACTTTATTCATCCCTCAACAGGAAAATTTGTGTGCTACATTACACCGCAGCAGGCTGCCACAATGGCACCTATGGTGGGAGGAACAGGGGGTTAGGTGTCTTCCCCAAGGACACCTAGACATGAGCTCACTGGGATTTGATCCCGCGAACTTCTGGAAATCTTCTGGTCCAAGGACGAACGTCCTACCAGCGAGCTATTGCCTCCCCTTTAATCTTTAGTGTTCCTGACCAAATATACTTCTTTTGGTGCTGTTATTTGAAGTACCCCCTTTGGAATGAGGAAAACCACGTGTCTTATTAATGTTTCAATGTTACTGCTTTTATGTTAATACTTTGACGTAAACAGCAATTGTGTGATCATTTGTCCACACTGCTATCTTTGATCCACAAGCACTTTGAAAACACTTATAAATTCTTTTACCTGTGACCCCCTGATGATTCAGAATGAATATAAAATGACAAAATAAAGCTAAGTGCTGTGTGTGTGATAATATAATATTTCCAGACACCCGGGCAGTCAATATACCAACAGATGAGACACAGCACACTCGGCTCCATGTTAAACAGTCACTTAACAGACTGACACTGATGGAAGCTTCCAACCCATCTCCATGGCAACCCCACCAGGGTGCCCAGGACTGGTTGTTGGAGCCGGCAAAATGCCAGTCAGGTGTGAAATTACCTCAGAGCTCGATGCCACATGGAGTGTGAAGAGAGTTTAGCAAAGGCAACGTGGTTAAAGGACACACCCCTCGTCCCCTGAGCTACGACCAACACCACATCAACACTGGGCGCACACACACATATTCCCAAAGTTACACAAACTCGTCCTTCTCAGCAATCATTCTAATATGGTTCATTTGAGCAATGTTGTTTTTCATTAAAGTTAAAATAAACCAGAGATAACTGCTCTTTCAAACTGATGTGGAACATGAAACAAAGGGATTTGCTTTGCTTGTTACCGTGTTCCACGACACCAATTTTTTTATACTAGCTCGGGATGCAGCGGCTTCATTTTCTGTTTTCTCAGGAGCAAATACACTCTAAAAATGATCATTAACCAAACACAACCCTTTCACATGTTTCTTAAAGTTAACTTTTTCTATTAAAGAGCTTGTGAGAAGTTCTATCACTGCAAATAACCTTCTTGACCAGAAACATTCATCCATTCTTCCATCTTTTGTACCATGTCAGGGAACGATAGTCTGTTGCAGGCTGGCTTACAACATATTTTTGTATTACAGTTGCGTTTAGTTTTCGGCATCTGAACTGCTTATCCCCAACAGCGTAGCAGGGTTGCTGGTGCCTATCTCGGCTGATTTAAGGCATAAGGCAGGATACACACCATACAGGTCACCATTCTGTTACAGGGCCACAAATTCACAACCATCCACACACACACTCATTTCCTAGGGGCAATTTCATAGTGGCCAATCAACCACACATGCATGTCTTTGGAGGGTGGAAGGAAACCGGAGTACCTGGAGAACCCACACATATGTAGATGTGGAGAACATGCAAACTCCACACAAAAAGGCCAGTGTTTCAAGCCTCGCCCCAACTCCAGGATTCGAACACCAGCCTTCTTGCTGTGAGGCCACTGCACCACTGTGTATATGAGGTTTCACTGAAAAAGTTTTGTATGATTGCAACACATAAGAAATCTTATATGGGGAGTCTAGGTTGAACAAAATTAAAACTTATTTCAATCAAGATTTAATTGATACAAAGCAGTTTTCAAGGAGGGCTTTTTGTGTTATTAGCTATTACTTCACATTTAATATTTCTTTTTCTTATTTTTTGTGTCTCTCCTGCCGTGTAGTCTTCCAGATAATTAGAATTAATAATTGTTCAAGTATTCTCCCCGGTGTCCCACTTGCTGCTTCACAAATGCCATGATTCTCACTTTTGCAAAGGCAAATTAAATAATAAAAACACAAGTAGATGTTTAATCACCACTTCATCATTCAGATCAGCTTGGTTTGTAACTGGTTTATTAATAAAGATTAACACGTCTTTTATTTCTTTGATTTATTTTTGCCTAAGACTGTTTTAATACTCAATTTTTTATGACCATTTGTCTCCGTAGCATTCTTCTGACAAGAAATTGTTCTATTGTCTGAATGAATTGGGCAATTTTGTCTAAAAAAAGAAAAGATTTCATTATTTCCTTCATGGATTAAACAGAGGAAAAAACAGCCTTTAACACTAGCTGAATCAGGTAGGTAGCAAGCAACATCATCTCCATGTGTATATCACAAATATAGAATTTTAAATGCCCTGAAATCATTTTACCTTGTTTTCAAAGGCAGTTTGAAGGTGTGAGGAGGTGCAAAGATTTTTTCCGTCTCAACCTCCAGTAAACAGTCTGCAGCGGCCAGGTGAAAGGCGTTAGAATAACGTCTGTCGATATGAGAAGAAACAACACAGCTGCTTTGAAGTGAACCATGGTTGGCACGAATTGGTATAGTTAGTATGATCCCAGTCCAGAAGTGGTGTCGGAATTTGACTTCTGAAAATCTCTTGAACTGTGTTAGAAACTCTTGCACCATCCACAAAGACAACCCCCTTTAACCAAAATTGGGTTTGGCTCACGAGATAAACTCCAACTTGTTCTGTTGTAGAGTTCCCACTGGATGCTGCTAGTCTGGTGTTACTTAGTCAGGTATTGTAGCATAACCCGGGGCACTTTGCACATCAGAGTACGCACTGACTTGAGACTGCTTTTTGTTTTCACAATTCCTTAGAGATGCCACAAGATTTAAGTTGGGAAAGGTAGACTTGTATTCCCTTCTTTGGGACTCTTAGACCTTTTGGCACTTCAGTATTTTACTTTTTACCCCCTTGTGACAGTTGATTGAAGTGATTTTTCGTTTAAATTATGTTTCTACTTTTGATAACATATGACTGGAAAACAGTCATGGTATAAACCTTTATGATGATCATGACTAATTAATAACCTGCTGGAGAGACTATGTCTCACAGCTGGGTAGAGTATGCCCCGTGACCCTCTTGGGTGAGCAAAAGGATGCAGCCAGGAAGAGAAAAGGGTGGGATTTCCTTCTGAGGCTGTCGCCCCCGCGACCCAGCCCCGGATAAGCAGAAGACAACTGAACAAAATGACTAATTGATAAACAAGATTTTCTATATTTGAGTGCAAAAATGTTCCCTCAAAGTGACTGTTAGACGTAAAAGTTATTGATCTTTATCACAAAGCAGTGCTGATCGGAGACAAACGAGAGACTCTCTTTTACTTGTAAAAAATTGAACATCCCAGCCGACTGACCGGAGTGACTATGAGAGAATTTGCATCTGGTCTGCTTTATTTGCACAGGTTTTGGAGAAAAGAAAGGTGTGTCCTTGCAGAGTAGTGTTGGCGAGGAAAGGGTTACAGATCCCCCAGTTACAAATGGTGAAAAGAAACAGTTACTTACTGTTTACAAGGGATGATAGCAAAACAAAGGTGAAGGGAGGCTATTACCTCATTATTTTAACAGATAACACTGTCAGCCTGCTATAGTTCATGAACTGACCTCAGGGATCAGTGGAGTTTAGAAATCTCAATAAAGCACATAGTAAAAGACACTTTTGAATGATAAAATAAATAAGTATAAAAGGATACTCGTTTTCTGCCTAACAATGACAGACTTTCTGAGTTGTTCCATAAATTTATACATGCAGGTATTTTTATAACAATCCCGCTAAAAACGTTATAGAAACACAATAAAAAGCAGAAAGAGAGAGCAAAAACTTTGCATATGCATAAGGTATTTATATCCACAATGTTGCACAAATCCTTCACGTATCAGGTACTGCTGTTTTCTTAATGTCTTTAGCTTAAGCAACACAGTGTGTTTTTCATGGCATTAGGTTGATAACAGTAAAAACTTAACTCTTTACTTTGTTGATCATACTTCAAACAAGGCAGTTGTGATATTAAATTCTAGAACATGTACGCATCAAACATGGATATCTCCATTTCCTCCTCAATATGTCAATATTGTATATTGAATTAATCTCAACCACTCTGAACAAACTTTTAGGTCACACAATGCATTAAAAATGACCATATTTATGTACATTTAAAAAAAGACCAAAAAAAAAAAGTCAAACACAAGAAAAACACAAACATTAATGAAGTTGATTAGTATTTGCACATGGATGCAGAGATGTATATTAATAAATAAATAAATAAATGAATTACTCTATTCATCCCTCACCAGGGAAATTTGTGTGCTGCACTCCTTACACCATAGCAGGCTGCCCTTCGACGGCACCAATGGTGGGAGAAGCGAGGGTTAGGTGCCTTCTCCAAGGACCCTAGACGTGCTCTCTGTGGGATGCAAACCTGCAAACTTCCAGTCCGCGCGCGAACGCTCTAACCAGTGAGCTGCCGTCTCGACTCAATAATAACTTGGGTGTATAATTTTCGAGCAGAAACCCAAAAATGATCTACAGTGGAAGAAGTTTTAAATTTACCTTAACATTCGGTTGATATGTTGGCCTTTTAATAGAAGTATGGTGTCGTTCTTTTATTGGAAGCATACAACAAAAACAGAAGTAAGGTGTTAATCGTGTAAGAATGTCACAAATTGTATGATTTTCACAAGCTACTTTGCACTAGAAAAAATCCACACATCAATCAATATTAGTCAAACCAGTCATTTTTACACAGTAGCCACACTTCATTAACAGGAGTGATTACCCAGTGGCTATTTAGAGGTAATAAATAAGGGAGTGATTTTTTTATTATTAGGTGAACACAAGAAGACTGAGTAGACACAAATGTAAATCTAATCAGAGTTAACCTCAAAACAAACGCTTCAATTGGATCAGACGACCCTTCTCTAACAAGTCAGCGTCAAGCGCTTCTTCTTTCTTCCATTCCTCCAACCACCTAATATGTCTGTACAGCAGCACAGAAATAATGATTCTTAGGAGGGTCAGACCATGCTTTAGCACAGAGTCCCCCAACCTTTACTGCCCACAGACTGGCCTAGTATCTCTCAATATTTTCAACGACCGGTTTAGTGTCCCAATATTTAGTGTATCCCAATATTTAAAGAAAACTTTTTTTTTAATTAAAAAAAAAGAATTACGCTAGTCATCCCTCACCGGGGAAATTTGTGTGCTGCACTCCTTACACCGCAGCAGGCTGCCCTTCGACAGCACCAATGGTGGGAAAAGCGGGGGTTATGTGTCTTCTCCAAGGACCCTAGACGTGCTTTCTGTGGGACGCAAACCCGCGACCTTGCGGTCCGTATGTGAACACTCTAACCACTGAGTTACCGTCTCCTCCCAAGATAAGAATTGAATGAAACCTCAATTATCTCCTTATCTCCTCTTGCGATAAGAATTGAATGAAACCAGCATTCGAAGTCAGTATCTTTCCAAAAATAATAACAGAAATCCACTTTGTCTGCATGTACAACTTTATAAGCAGCGTCTTTTAAATTTTTAAAATACTTTATTAATCTCTCACTGGGACATTTGTGTGCTGCCTTACACCGCATTAGGCTGCCACCTATGGTGGGAGAAACGTGGGGTTAGGTGTCTTCTCCAAGGACCCTAAACATGAACTCAGTGGGATGCGAACCCACGAACTACCGGTTAACTTCTGGTCCACGGGTGAACGCTCTATCCACTGAGCCACCGTATCCCCCCCATAAAGAGCATGTGTAACATTCTCTCTGCTCTAATGCAATCTGATTGCATTTATAATGTTAAAATACTCTATCAAATTAAAGACTTTGGAAAAATAAAGTGTGAAAAATTACTTGGGCTCCTCCTAGTTACACTGAAGCAGAGGGAGCTGATCTTGTTTTGCTTCAACCAGACAGCACAGTCTTGGGGTGATGGATGACAATGAAACTCGAAGAGTGTTAATGACGTCCAGTCTGATCTACAACTTTGTAACTCTGTAACCACCCTTATCAAAGACTGTCTAAAGATGTTTGTTTTGTTTTTACTAATTTTCCAAACTTGGGGGTTCAAAGAACTTGGAGATGTTTATTCTTTCTTTACGTCCCAGAACCAAATGATCCACGAACCAGTACTCGGCCTGGGTTGGGAATCAATTCTTTAGCTGACATGTTTTTGTAGACGTAGAAGTATTTTATTAACGACATAGACATATCTACTTGGGTCATCTGCTTTGACATAAATTTAACATCTATAATGTTAATCTCCAATCAGAAGGCACACGTTTCAGGGACAGGTGGTTCATCAATCAGATGGCATGAGCTGTATTTTTTCTATTTTACACCACTGTTATATTTGGCTTATGCCCGGGTCAAGGCAGCAGTGTGTTTTTCTTGGATATAAATGCAGAATAAATGTATCATTGTTTGTGTTCTAAAACCGCAAAAACTATGTAATATTTGAATAATTCTCGATAAAAAAAAGACACTTCTTCTTTAGTGAAAGAGGAACAGACATGTTTATTAATTTATTTTAAAGTTTTTACTTTTAATTTTGTCCTTTATTTCCTTACCTTGCCACTTCTGCAAAGTTTTTCTCCCTACAGATGTATTAAAAATGTCTAATCTTATCTTTGAGAAACAACATGGTGGGCCAGTGAAAGTACTTAAAACTTTTATAATGTTCTAATCACTTTGGTTGGACTGTTTCCATGTCTTGTTTGGGCTTTTTCTCCAAAGCTGTGATTCCGAATGATGATTTGCAATTAATAAAAAGTTTTTAAAAGCTGTCCTGGAAGCTGAGCAGCTGGAGGGACTTTTCCTAGGCCTCTGGATTTATTCCATGTCTGTTATAATGAGTAACTATGCCAAGGGTAAAGTTGTTTGCAAGTGGGATCAACAGATTGAGCTCTCCAAAACCAAACTAATGAACAAAAATGGAACAGCAAATCTCAGAGTTAAAGAGGAAACACAAATCATGCAGGCCAGAATGAAGGCTGAAAGGAATCAAGGGAAGTTTAAGCTAGGTCCATTTCCATTGGCAGACAGTGAGATTGTGAGCTGACAAAAAGGATGTTTTTCTCAATGACAGATGGTGTGATTCTGGTTATGGTAGTGAGCAGAAGAGTGCACATAGAAAAGACAGCAAATAGAGTTATGATTCAATTAGAATGTTCTTATTTTTGATTACAAGATTTTAATATTTATAGCGTAGAGTGAAACAAGTTGTCAATTCATGAACGAGACGGCTTAACTCCTTCCTTCAAACTATCTAAGACAATAGCTCCAGAGGCATAATTTTTATATATACACATTTCCAGCATTGGAAGGCTGTTCATCATCTTTGAATTGCAACTTGTCTTATCGATAAGAACCATGGTGATTATTATAAAAAAGTTTGTGTGGTTAAGAAAAATCATTCAAATAAATGCATCAAAAGAAGCTGTATTATGAACAGTGATGGTCTCCTTCTTCTTTGTTATAGTGGTAGACTTTCATAAGCGTTGCTGTGCAACACAGTTTCTTGGTACATTGTACCTTCACATGCATGCATCTATAGCTTAGCTTTGGTTTGCCTGCACATTAATGCCAACTTGGTTTACGTTTAGCTAGAGCAGGGTGGGCAAACTTTTTGGTTCGCGGGCCACATTGAGTTCTAACATTTGACCAGGGGGCCGGAACAGGAGGAGACGGATGGCATGCTATGGTAGACGCTAGATTTGCCCAATAGAATGACATGCTAGATTTTAAACAAGCACGCTAAATGTTACATTGAGAACTTTAAATTTCGAATCTAGCGGCGCTAAGTTTGAAATTGAAGCACTTGATGTAACATTTTTCTTACTTTAACATCTAACATCTTTTGTTTGCGTGCGTGTATTGGGCCCGATGGTTTTCCATAACTGGGTACAGTGTTTATTTTGACAGCGTGCACATCACGAAGACACACATTGTAATGGGAGCAGCCTTGTTTTCTCAAGTGATAATATATCTAGAGTGCACCATCTAGTGAGGAAACATTAGAATTGCAGGGGAAATAAAAAATTAACAAAGTTTATTTATTGAGATTTTTTATGTTTGGTGGGCCGGATTCAAACGTATAATGGGCCGCATGTAGCCCGCGGGCTGTAGTTTGCCCCTGCCTGAGCTACAGTGTAGCTTTAAGTTATTTTAAGCACTCATATCAATGTCTTCTTCCAATTGGTGAATGCAGTTATTTGTAAAGTTTTATCATCAAACTCTATGAAACCAAATTTTCTCTTGGTGAAAAACAGGAGACTGTTTGACTGTAATTACTGTTTTTGTTTTTTAATCGATTTTATTTGGCACACTGACTCATCATTATGTCACAGTCCTTTAATAAACAGCAATGTCTGAAATGAGAAATTAAGCAATTTGGACCTTCTTAATAAAGTAAGAAAAAAAAACTTTAGAACAAATTGATGAAGAGTGACAGATGTGTGAAATGTGGAGGCTGAATGAATTAAAAAGCCTTTATTGAGTTTAGGCTTATTAATTTGATGCATGTCTGAGACTTCTTTAAGAGGAGGAAATAAATATTGTCCTTGTTCTTCAAGTCTTTAGTTTAAAAACACAATAAAAAGGCCTAGTATGAAATACCGCTCTCATTTACATATAAAATATCTTTGGAAAAACTTGGTGTTCATTTATCATTTTACCCCATTCAAGTCTTTTCTCTTTAGCCTCCATTCTTACTGGAAAAACAGCAGCTGCCACCTTAATGATCCCACACAACCTCTGTCCCCCTGTGTTGAGTGTGCAAGGCTGAGAGTCTAAACTAGTCTATATTTCATGCATTTTGTGTTACATGGCTACAATTCAGCTTCATCCCTTGGCTGTCCACATCATGCATGGATCATCAAAAATTCTTCAGCTTGTTCAGAGACTCTCCTTCACCTGACTCCAGGCTCACATCCAGCTCTACCAGACTCGGAACGCTGAATATGCTTTTTAACGTTGGAATTGTTTGAGCTTTGGGACAGATGCCTAACATCAGAACATAAACCACTCTGGTCAGGTGACAGGAGAATTGTTTATTGGAAGGCGGGTGGAGAAAATGGATGAAAGGTGGAAGGACAAGAGAGGGAAAGAAAGCAACTACAGCGGCTGTAAATTGGACTTGGATCTATCGCCAACGCAGAGGCCCTTTTCAACTCGAGTGTGGGAGGGAGACCTTAAAAATTCAAAGTGTTTCAAACATCGCCGTTGCTTTGGAGAGAAAATCAGTGTCCTGAACACAAGCTGTCAAACCCACACCCCCGACCTACTCTTTTATCTCTTGTACCAATATGAAAGCTAACTCTCAATTTAACTACTTCGACTGAGACATGAGTGATGATGGGAATTTTCCAGCAATGACTTTCCTCTTAAATGCTCTGGCTAATTAGCTCGATGCATTACTGGGCTGAATAAACACTCCAATACTCTCTTGTAGCACTCCCATGAGGGAACTCGTTCAGTGCATCAAGATTTGTGGCATCGTTGCTAAAAGCACCACTTTCAAGGTGATGTTACTTGTTTTTCTTACACATAGGATAGGTTTACCAAAGAAATATATACCCTTAATTAATCACTTGATTACATCACCAAAAACTAGTTGTTTTCTTTGATACGGTATCTTCTAGAAGAAGCTTATAAAATACAAAAAAAAGAAAGACTAAACGGAATTGTTATGCTCGTGTGTGTTTTAGGATGTATCACATTCGAGTGTATGGAAAGATATAATGGCTCTTTCACAGTAGGGTGGAGAAAAGGCAACTGAAAGCCAATGTCAGGCTGGCTATTAGTGAGACTGTCCATGAGACAAGTGGAGCGAAACCATTTTTGATTTCCTCCTGAATTACTTTCTCAGCAGCCAAGGGGCTCTTTGGGATCTTGTGTGAGAGAGATAGAGCTTCCACTTGGGTTAGCAGAATAGAAGGACATTTTATTTTCCACTTTGTTTCTTGTCTTACCTGACATATATTTTGTAATCTGTAATTTGTGGCTTACACTCATGAAATTTGCTGTGGAGAACAGAAGAAAGCGTTGCTCCAATCATCCACTCCACCACCTTCACTGAATCAGCGATGACACTGTTTTATACATCCACCATCCAAAGAAACACTTAAAGATATATTACATATTCTTGTTGAGACAAAATCTGCATTTTAAGTCAAAAGTCAGGCCATTTTTTGTTTGTTTTTTGAAGTTTCAGCATCACCTTTGAATTGACTGTCATAAAATGTAAGAATGTAAACATGGAAGTAAGTCAATGTTACGTCTTGCTTGTTCATTAAATAGAAATGATCTTTTTTGTTGTTTTTTTTTTTAAACCAAAGATTGGAGTCCAGAGAAGCTGCAATTCACCAAACGTGTGAGTCTGAGATATTTTGTAACGTTTATATCTAATTGGGATGACTGTGATGATGACTGTTATAATTTGATGACATTTTAAAGAAGTCATGAGATTTTTCTTATATGGAATCTGTATTTTGAGAGTCAAAACCCACCCTTGCTATCAACCCCATCAAATTCCAAATATCACCTCTTCTCTACTCAGGCCCTCCAAAGAGTCAGGTCACATCTCTCCATGCATCCAGAAGATCAAATGCTGTGACCTCGGGCCTGCTCAGAGGACGGGGTCTGGTAACCTCAGGCTGCTCTTTTCAACTTCTATATCAGGCTGCCTGGAGCTACACAGTTCTCTCTTCTCTCATCGTATCCTTACGCTTGCAGCAGGTACAGAGAGCCTGTGGTTGTGTTAGCGGCTAATTCTCCCTGAAGAGAAAGTGACAGGTTTCTCTCTTTAGAGAGTTTGCAAGAAATAAAAAACTGGACAAGAGTCAACTCAAGTAGACCAATAAGTGTATAAAGAAAACTGGTCGCTTCCACTGGTATGCCAAATAGGAAGTAGCTGCTGGATCTAAAAACCCTGAACATCCTCTATTGAAAAAAAATAGGAGCTTTTACTCACTCTCTGTTATCGTTACGATAACAATTCTGGTTCTATTGCCTTTTTTATTTGTAATTTCGTTCTTTTCTTATTTGCCCTGTGGCATAAGTTTTGTTTTGTCTTCTAAATCCCTTATCCCCAACTGGGTCTCGAGGGGTGCCAGAGTCCATCCCGGCTGATTAAAGGCAAAAGGCAGGATACACCCCAAAAAAATCACCATTCTGTTGCGGGGCTACGCACAGACACACACACATACACTCATTCCTAGGGGAAATTTTCATTGCAGCCAATCAACCTAACATGCATGTTTTTGAGAGATGGGAGGAAACATGCAAACTCTACAGAGAAAGGCCAGCGATCCAAGCCTTGTCCCACCTGGGACTTGAACCCCAACCTTCTTATTGTGAGGAGACTGTGCTAACCACATGCAAACTGAATGCAGAAAATGATGACTGAATTGCCTTAACTACTGTGGATCCATAAGGATGCTATACATGATGTCAAACCCACTAGGTGTTACATCTTCTACAGAGAACGAGTTGGAGCCAAAGAGATTTTCAGATAATCTCCATCAAGAATGTTTGGCTTATGAATGAGACATTAGCATCAGTGCTAAACTTAACAGCACTTGTGCCAGCCTTGTCAAAATATTCTGTAATTCAGGATTTTGTATTCTGCTATTCACTGCCCGTTGTGTTTCTCTCCTTCTTCAGACTGGACACCTGAAGACTTTTTTTGTTCAAATGCATTCAAAAGCACAGAAGGAACCACATGACCACAGGCTACTGGGAGCTGTTAGTCATATTGTAATGTCAACATTCCCAAAGCGATAATGACTGTCATGTAATTATACAGTTCCCGTAGCAACCACAGCTATTTTCTGCCGTCACAATATACATTCAGAAAATCAGTTTTATCCTATTGTCCTTTTTCCTTTGAGTGCCTGAACACAAACCTTCTTCTTTTTTTTTTTTTTTTTAAAATGTTTATACTGAGTCATGGATGTGTCCTTCACCTGGTGTGTGGTAGAACATTTAGGGAAATAAATTAAACCAAAAAGACTTAAGCAACTTTATTGTTAAATCTGAAACAGTATTTTTCTTTTTTTCATTATTATTATTTTCTGGATGTATCTATAGAGCTGGATTCACAAATTTTGGCTTTTGTAAACTGTGTTACCTGCTTTTTGTTCGCCATGCATACCAAACATCAGAATCAGAAGTACTTCATTGACCCCACTCATGGAAAATCTGTGTTTTACAGTAACAATGCAGTCAGTCACTTTCTTAACCGTCTATCCCTTATGGAGTTGTGGGGGGTCCCGGAGCCCATCTTTGCTGATTTGAGGCAAAGGGCAGGGTACACCGTAAACAGGTCGCCAGTCTGTCACAGGGCCACACACACTCATTCCTCAGGGCAATTACGTAGCGGCCGATCAACCTAGCAAGCATGTCTTCGGAGGGTGGGAGGAAACTGGAGTACCAGGAGAAAACCTGCGCAAACACGGGGAGAAGGTACAAACTCCACACAGAAAGGCCAGTGTTCTAAGCCTGATCCCCACCCAAGACTTGAATCCATGACTTTCTTGCTGTGAGGCTACTGTGCTAACCACTGCGTCACTGTGCCGCCTAGTAAAAATGCAATCATGAAAAAAAAAAGAAAAAGAAAAGAAATAGTACAAGTAGTAGAAGAAGAACAAACGTAAAGACATAAAAATAAGGAATAAAATATTAAAAAAATAAATAAATAAAAAGGATTTTTGACAGTGAAAGCAAGAAATAAAAACAAGGGATATAATTGAAAATCTATTAACAAACAGTACATGTCCTCATGACTGACAAACATGGCAGACAAGCTAGACAGGTTGAGGTGGGTAAGCAGTTGTTTGTAAGTGTAGGAATTAGTGACTATTAATATGTTAGTGACTATTTATACTTAATATGATGATTTGAAATGCGGCTGGGGAAAGGCATGAATCAAACGCAAGCTCATTAATTAGCAAACTATAAAAAGGTAATGTGGCTATAAATTAAATATATATATAATTCTTAATATATATTATCGTACTGAATCTTAATATTGTGACTGTGCGATTCATCGCTATACCAGCTCCAATAACATAGCCAATATCTATACAAGAGTTTGCAGGATATAGATGCCAACACAAAGCAAGACAGAAATGAGGCTTTATTAAGTATGAGGTTGTTTACACTTTATTACAATATTACAACTAAATGTCACATTAGCATACTCACACACTCACACAGACACGCATTCCTAAACTGACCTACAGAGATAAATACCAGCAAATATACAATATGTGCTCATGTACATTATGATAATATTTTAGAAAGTGTATTCATTTGTTGCTTATGCACATTTTCCAGTCCTTTCTGATGGGATAATGTATTCACTTTTCTATCTCACATAAAGCTATTGTATAATAAATCCCAGAGTGCCTTAAAAAACATAGAATCACACATTTTATTTGATCAAATATCAAACAAAATAGCTTTGAATAAACTGCAGCTATCTCCCTGACTCTACTTTGGCGTGTTAAAGCATAATTACAGGGTAAGCTGTGAATGCGAGAGCAGAACATTAGTTTTGGTTGAAGTGTGAGCTGGTTGGATGCACAGATGCTTTTATCGAGCTGGATGTCTGATGTAGCTGCTCTCTGGCAGGAACACAGAGGTCATGTCTTAGAAATGAGCACATTTCTACTTTCAAAATGGTTTTGAAGATGATGTTGAATTTAGAAGTCGAACAGTACAAGTCAATAAAGAGAAGGAAATGAAACTTTGTGTTATGATCATTGCGGGCACCATCTAAGCTCTAACAGAGCACAAAACTTCCTTTGCTGCCTCATTAGTTCCTAATCAAAGGTGTGACAAAGATAAAAGTTACAAGTTTCAATCCAAATCATTAATCCATCTCTTGATCTGCATGTATACACAGATAAACACATTTTGAGAGCTCTTAAAAGTACAAAGTGAGCCACTGAGCTCGCTTGAACATTGGTCGTTCCTTCTTTGGATGTTGTATTTAAAGCCGCATGTTCAAAGACGTTCTTCCTTTACAACACACCCTTATTTTCCCACTCCAACTAAGATCTTCAGAGAGCTTTAGAAACACGGCTAATCTCAACCCGGTTGATATGACAACCTGTTTTTGTCCTGGAATCAAGTTAAGAGAAGATTTTCCACTTTGATTGAACCTGGCTCCGGTTGTGGGCGTCTTCTCTGCATCCCCTTCATGCTCTGCTTATATACCACTCTAATGAGGTTCCAGTGTAGGGTTCCCACCAGGGAAAGCATTTTAATTAAAGATAAGATCTTGTCTCTACAAAGTCTTCTATTACACATCCACTCACCCACGTCAGGTGTGGCATCACTCATTCTGAAGAGAAGGAAGCAGGCAGACGGCCCCTCATGTGTTCATTACTCAATAATACTGGCGAAGCCACGCGGCGCACGTCTCCTTTTACGTCCTCCTGTTCGCTTCACATTAGCATGAAATAAAAGCACAAAGGAACAGGTACTGAGGGGAGCTGACATGGAAGATGAATGAACAAAACATAATGACATCAAACATGGGAAATAAGGAGAACTTCCCCAGGACATGTCCTAATGAGGAATAAGAAGAAAAACATAAGATATTTTAATCTTTTAAAGGCTCAGCAGGCGGGACGTTGTTAGCCAAACCATGTGTCAGTGTGTTGATTTTCAACCCCCTACACTCGTCTTTCTGTTCTTCTATTTATTCCTCCCGAGCCCCCGCCATGTGTTTTAACAAGGCTGCTGCTTTCTGACAACTTTGCCCATCACAAAGGCTCAGCTCCAGACATACACTGTAAAACCCTCACACACAGGTAACACATTGCAACAGCACACGAAAAGGGACTCTCACACACCAGGAAAATATAGTGGTTATTTGCTAGGGTTTAAAATAAAATTCATTCTTGCATTCATACATGTTGGTAGAAGACCTGTGGGATGCTAGCGGGGGCAGGTTCAAGGCTGCAAGTTTTCAAGTACTAAAATTTATTCATTGCACGAGGTTACATTTTCTTTAAGTCTGGCCTTCAAATGCCTGGGCAATATCCTATAAAAACAGAAGAAAATTTTATGCAAATGCATTACAATTGGCTTGATTATAAGAATGAATTTAATTGAAATAGAATAAATCAAAGCATGCTTTAATTTTTAAAGGCATGCTCATTACATTATAATTTTTTGTGGAGTCTCCTTGACTCCTCGATGGCCACCGCTCAAAGGATGCACAAAACCTTCACCAAACGACTTCAACAAAACACACAAAAGATGGATGAAAGGACAGATTCAGCGTAAAGGCTAAAGCTTCTCCATTTGACTTGCTCAATAAACAAATGGAGGAAGATGACAACACGGTGCTACAATATTTATTGAAGAGTTTGATCGGCATTGTGTGCTGCAAACAGAAATGCAGCTGTATTGACGTGTGATGTGGTAAATGCAGCAGAGCAATCACACGTGCTTATTTATTTCCCCGCACAAATCCATGCAACCCTTTGATGCTTCAATCAGCGCTTATTGATTGAAGCCTTTTATTCTTTTCGCCTTCTTTTATTCACGGGGTTTGTAAGAGAGGCGGGAAAGCACCTACATGCAGGTTAGTGTAAGCTAAGTAAACTGAAAATGTTGGAGTAATTGTAACAATGAGGGTGGATATCCTCATTAAAACCTGAAAATCTCCCATGTCGATTATACCCTTTGTGCCCCGCTCCACCAGGAGTCTGGCAAAGTTTTTCTACTCCATTATTAGCCATGTGAAATAGACTAAATGCTTTCCAAATTAGATTTTTTTTATTCAAATAGTTTACTTTATACACTTATTTTCTTTACCTACTGTACATGGGACGCCTACATATCTGGAATTATTTGCATGTTGTTTGTGTTGTCTGAGATGCAAGAATGATAGTGAAATTTTATCTTTTAATTTTATCTTTTATTATCAAGTTTTATTAGTTAACTAAATGGCCCCCAGAGATACAAACTGTCAGGACCAGACTCAGCGTAGGACTCAGTTGCAGAGTTCTTTCAAAGTTTATTTCCATTCAAGAACATGGGATTAATCCAAAACACTCTGACACAGGACAAGGAAAGACAAAGACTTTTTAACACAAAAGGGAGTGGTCTCAGGTGGAAACAATGAGGGCGAATTGGTCATACACTACTGTGGGAAACACACTAGGGCAGGAAGTAACATGTCTGAAATGAGAGGAAAGTTAGTTTTAAAATAAAACAGGAAGTGCACAAGTATACAACACAGGTGGCAGACATGGACAAAAGTTGTACGACAGAGAAAACAGAAGACATTACACAACAAGGTGAAAAACTAACTAAAACCGCTTTCCTCTCCGAGAAGGAGGGTGACCAAGGAGGGTACTGTTACCTTTGCGTTATTGTTATTCTTTCTTTGTAAAATTTGCTAAAAAAAAACCCCAAAAAACAATAGAATAATCTAAACAAAACTAAACTAACATTAGTCCTAGGATAGTACTATCTCCTTGTGAATACTGCTTGAAAAGGGTTTTACAACAACATTGTCCATTAACTTCATTGTCTCCTCATTTTTATAGTTTGTCTGTAGGCCTTACATGGGACATTGTTTTTTTGTACACCAGATAAGTTTACTAAAATCCCTTACACACTTTAGTGATGAAAAGAGAGTGCAAGATGGTTGGACCATTTCGAGACGAGAGAAGAAGTAAATAGCAAAATAGAAGGGGAAGAAAGAGTTTTCTGGTGAAGAACATGGGTGGTTCAGAGGAATGCTTGAAACTATTCATTTGTCTCTGGTGGTCATGAAAAATCTGCCTGAAAACACACATTGGTATTCAACAAACAAGATGTTTTGGGGGGTTTTTTCAAAGATTTTTCAAACCAAATAAATGGAGATCAAAAGGTCTGAAGATCCATTTTATTGTGAAATCCTTGAGAGAATATTTGTTTATCTTGAACGGAAATTATTTGAATTCAGACATTTAGTTAGAAGTGCTGTTCTCCCCATCCTCACAGTAGTCTCTCTCATCACGATTCATTTTTAGGTCATCCCTGTTCTCAGGGGAGGAGCGCCTTATTTCCTGCTCAGAGGGAGAATAATTCAGTTTTACACATGCAGGTTGGCCTTCACATTTCTGTAAACATCTTGCACTTTATTTATTTATCTTCCCTTCAAATGACATTTAAAGAAAACTGTGACTAGTGGTGTGCTGGAAGACGCACTGACAACATGCTATTCTTTCATAATTACCAGCGTCTTGTTTGTCCTAACTACCCAGCTCTCTGCTTCTCCTAATTTTCCAACCTTTTGACTGTTTTATCTTTGCTTGTTGTAGTCTAACCACTCAGGCCCAGCACATCAATTGAGGTTTGAAAGCAAACCCTGACAGAGCCACTTCAACACAAATTCATGGTCACTGTTCTGGCGTTTTCTGTTCAGTAAGATTGGTTTTCTGGGCTTGCCTATTTAACAAGATATCACAGTAGATCCACTGGTTTTCTACACAACAAGAAGAACCAGTAGAAGTGGCCTGGGCGTGGGATGCCTCACATATACCTTTCTGACTATGTTCTCTATGCTCTGGGTTTGATCCATGAGAAGGATAATGTGGAGTGAACACAAATGTCAGATGTTCTAGATATGTTTTGGGATCCTGAATGGAACAAAAAAAAGAGGCTGGGTTGAATTCTGATCTCTCTCCTTATTATTATTTTTTTTTACGTACTCTATTGATTCCTCACTGGGAAAAGTTGTGTGCTGCACTACGACACTGCAGAAGGCTGCCAAGGTGGGAGAAACTGGGGGTTAGGTGTCTTCTCCAAGGACCCGAGACGTGAACTCAGTGGAAATCGAATTTGCGAACTTCCGGTTAACTTCCAGTCCGAGGTTGAACGCTCTACCACTGAGCCAGATCAAAATGTGAAAATTTGGAAAAGATTGAATAAAGGAATCTGCAACCTCGTCAGGGATGGACGGTTCAGAAGATCAATGGATAAACAAATGAATGGAGTTATTGATGAAAAATGTGAAGCAGCTTTCTTGTCAAACTCCATGTAAAGCTTTACAGAAAATTTAAGAATGTCTCTGAAAGCATGTTGTACTTATAAAAATGAGTCACATGCAAATGTGTTTATAATAAATAAAAAAAAACAATATATGTACTGTATTTTTATTTATTCCTGGGTTTTCTTACTGGTACATTACTGGTCTGGCTCACTGAAGATCAAATGTGATCCAATGTGGTCTCTCAACCCATTGAGTCTACTCAGTATCCTTGTAGATTATGAGCAGACTGGTCTGTTTATGTGTTTCAGTTGCATGCAAAACAGTCAGACATTACAAAGCTGATAAATGTGCTCTTTATTTTTAAAGTGGAACCATACTGGTGGCAGCACAAACCCCGGGGATTGTGATCACTGGCGGAGCAGTTGGCAACCCATGTGGCGCCACTTGTCGAGACCATGCACTACTTACTTTAGTCTGCACTTTCTTGCTGGGAGGCAAAGTGTTATTTGGCTCTAAATCAGTCCACACTAATAACAGAAAGAGAATTTCTTAGTAGCCCAGCCATTAAAAGCCCGCTTGAATGTTTCTGAGTGTCTCAAACTTCAGAAAATCAACTTTCCTCTGCCACATCGTCTCTAGACAGCAAAAACTCTAAATGTATCATTCATAGAACGATTTCTGGTGGTATCGTTTAAAATAGAAAAATCATCTTACATTTCCTTTGAGCTGATGACTTAATTGTAAATCGGATGGTAGTAACATGTTTGTAGCTAGATCTGAGGTGATATGTGCCATCTGTTCTGGATTCTGTTCACACATTGTTTTTTCTATGCATCATAGAGCTTTAGTTTGCATTCATGAATGCCGGGGTGAACTGCATCTACAGATAGAAGTGTATGGAAATCTGGGACCTCATTTAATTAATAAGAAGTGTGTAGATCCTAGCCTTGGAAAGCTTTTTCCTCAGCACTATGGCGATGCTGAGGCAACACAAATTGAATTTTATTAAAACCATCAGAATTCTTCTGATGCAGCGTGATCTTCATAAATTACACCTGTCAGGTGTACCCTAAATTGAAATCCGTCCCATCCAACCGCTTCTCTAGAACTCTGAATGTGGATCATGCGAATTACATGATACGAATGCAGTGGTCCTCCAATGAGCCAGTGGTACTTGAAAAGACTCATGAACAAAGGTGAGGTGTTATAATTGTGCACCCGTCTCCCACAAGTGAAACAGAGTAAGATGCAATTACCACAGCAAGTCTGTTATTGACAAATTAGTCTATTTTTGGATTAAAAATGAAAAATTCTGAACTTATAGTCGTGACGATCGAGGTAGAAGTCGATGGAAACATGAATCTGGGCGTGCATTCAATCCAATGTTTATGTACCAAAAACTGTTTGTGCTTTTTATGGAACATAAATGTGTTGAGCTTTTTTATTAAACAAAATCATGAGAGTGTCTTTCCTTTGAAAATTGCATATTTATTTACAATAACCAGAAACAACACATAAAGCATCTCGTTTCCTGGGAATGAAATGGGACAAATCAAATTATTCAGATAATTAGTTATTGGATACATTATAATACCGTTTTCTACAGCATCACAACTTTTACTTCTTCTTCTACCCACTCCTTTTTTAACGTATATATATGTATTTTGTGCATTTAAAAATGAATTTAATTCTTATTTTTTTCTCTATTTTACTTTTTTCAGCTCAAAACAAATAAAATAAATAAAATTATAACTTTCAATGCTAAAAACAAACAACACAAAATATACAAAAAAAAAGTCCCATTCAAATTACTCAAATATTTTTTTTTGTTTTTTATCCTGACTGACTGACCAGTTTGATTACTTTAAGTTCTCTTTGAGGGAGTCTTTGGGCTTCTAGCTGTAGAACCTGCAGAGGATTGTAAACTTCTTTCAGTATGATATGTTGGTGGTGGTTTTGAGTAGCTAAGCCTGTTTGCCGTGTCTTTCTTTCCATGTCTTTAGTGCTAGTCTTCTCTTCCCTGCAGCGTAAAACCAGTCATTCATGTCCACAAGGTCTGCGTCCTGTCTAAATGCAGCACTTCTGCAACAGCAAGGGTTACCCTTTCTTTCCGAAAGGTTCTTCATCTCTCCAGAGCTCCTCATTAGGGTGTTTTAAATCTTTATTTGGCCCAAAAGGTCATATTCAGCAGAAAGACTGACAAGTGAAAGCTGGAACAGCCAATCTTTACTAAAGTCTTAATTGGAAAACTAGAAAAACCTTTCTGTGACGTTCTCTTTGTTCTGCTCAGTTTGTTCTTATTTCATAACCATTGAAAAATGTTCTCATTTTAACAACCTTTTTTGTGCAATGGACTCTTTAAACCCAAACTCCTTATCATTAAAAAGTTGCAAAGTGGAGAGATGGCGGACAATTAAAAATGATTGAATATGTGTTTCTTAAAGAAAAGATGTGAAAAGAACATCTGATTTGGCTTCAAACTGAGGAGCATACTGGACAGCAGGTGGTGTGTGGGCACAGCGGAGCATCCATAAACTCTTTGTCATGACTTAGTGTAAATACAGTGAACAGGGACGCAAGCCCCCCCTTTTGGTCCACAAAAAGAAAAACAAAGAAGAAGAAAGGAAAGGGGCTAGTCAAGTTATCCCCTTGCAGGGCCAGAGAATGGGCCACCAAAATGCAGCAAAATTACTCTTATTTTTCAAAATGTTCTGGGGGGGAATGCCCCAGATCCCCCTACACTGGCTTTGTCAATGGTCTTATGTCCCCCCCCTTTAGAGGATCCTGGATCCGCCCCTGGTGAATGTGACTTAACACAACTTATAATTAAGAAAAAAACTCAACAGGATTTTATATTGCATCTTTCAAGGAATAAGAAAATACACAATCATGGGTTCAATCATTTTAATATTCTTGTTCCTTAGTGAGCAGAAGGTTTATTCATCTGTTGATGCAACACCTAAACAGCTTTGACAAGGAATGAAATTTCATTTTATTCCAAATTAAATGACAGAAATGTAGATGTTTTTGTGGATATCTCAATCTCATTTTCTTTCTGTTTTGTTTACAGTAATTGCTTGAATATTAAAATACTGAACCCTGTCTAAAATCAATGGGAATATTGATATCCTCACACACCAGATAGCCTGTTTGCCAACAAGTCTGATGAAAGCAAGGTGACATGTGTGAGATGGACGTGTGGCAAAATGAGATGGAATCACTAAACCAAAACGGAAATAGAAGACAGGACATAAACCAGAATCAGACCAGAACCGCAGCAACCAGAAAGGATCTGTTACCTTCTTAGCCCAATTTTAGCTTCATCAACTTTGTGGAATTCTTTGCAACCCTAGTAGCAGGTTTACCCCTGACCTCACTGACTGTAACTTTTTTACACAGAACGCTATCATGTTAACAACAAAATAAAATGCCATTTGTCGACCAACTAAAAAACGCAGCATGTGTTACATGCACATGTTGATGTTTAAATTGTTGTCCTTATAAAGTTTTTTACAATCATCAATTTTCATCTTCCTTCATTATGATCAATGAATAGTTTTAAAATGCTGAAATTGGGGTGCACAGACACACACACACACACACACACACACACACACACACACACACACACACACACACACACACACACACACATTTCCAAACTCTGGCCCCTTCAAACAAATATAGAACAAACTTATTCATGTTTTTTTTTCTCTTTAAGACTGGACTACTGTAATTACTTGTTTTTTGGGATTCCCACCAAAGACATGCAAATATTACAATACATCTAGAATATTGCCTTCTGAGTCCTAATAAAAGTCTGGAAATATGATCACCCCTGTTCTGAAATCACTGAACTAGATTAAATTAGAATTGCTTTATTGATCCCACACTTGGGAAATTTGTGTGGGAATAACTAGCTTCCGGTTCCATCACAGATCGAGTACGAAATCCTTATTCTTGCAAATGCATTACCAGTCAGGCACTCCCCTTTGACAGGGAATTCTCAACCAACACAACCATACTCATATCCACCAATTGTCTGGCAGCATGCTCCTCTATACCCACCGCCAGGCTTAATGCCATAGAGGAAAGAGCCTTTTGTTCTGCTGAACCACGGCTTTGGATCTCCCTCTGTGCTGGCCTGAGAATGTCATGTGTCTCACACAGACAATTAATAGATATAATCAGTTACAGGTTGGATGTTTTCAGTTTAACCAATGAAGAAAAGTTTGACTTGTTTGTGATGTGGTAAAAACTGATGAGTGTTTGTAAAGAAGTGGTACGGCTTTGAGAAAAATAAGGCTGAACTTTAGCATCACAAGTTTTAGTTTAATAATTTAATTTTATATTGGCTGTGTGATGTGTAGACTTAGAAAATGTAATTTTAAGTGCCCCAGTGGCTCCTCTGCTCTCTTTGTATTCCAAAGCTCAAAACCAGAGCGTCTGATTGAAAAGAAAATCAGTCAGTTCCATTTAAAAAAGATGGAGGCATTAAATGTTTAACAGTGATAGTCTGTCTTCTCTCCTCCCGATTAATTCTGCTCACCTCAAATTCAATCCTTCTGTCTCTGTTTAAGCTCTTACCATACAAGCTAATCGCGAGCTGATGCAGAGTCTTCCAGATGAAAGGCAAAGTAAAGACTTTGTTTGACTTCCACACTATGTCCTGGCTGCCATATTACCAAGACTATTCTCACTTAAGACATGATCCCCCATGGTTAAAAGTAGCTGTGTAAAACTGGTGAAACTTCCAGTGTTTGAGGAAGCTAACAAGAATGTACTTATCTGCTTTAAATGTCAGCTGATACTAACTCTGGTATTCATCTGGTCACCGCAGTTAATAAGCTCCACAGCTCACACTTGAATAATTTCCACTGTCTTTTTATGTTTGAATAATCAGACTCTACTGGCCAGGATTTTTCACTTTTATTTTGCAGAAAAGTTCAGAAGAATCCAATTAAACCTTCTGACGTCCTGTTGGTGACTCAACCTTGCACTCTAACCCTAAAGCCAGACAGACTGAATCAGATGCATAATGTATTCTTTCCGTTCAGCTCACGTTATGTGACAGCGATTGATAGAGCACATTACTAAACACACACAGTAGGATTGCTGACTTGTTTTGCACTTTGACACTAACAGAGGAGGATTTTAAAACCTGCTGGCAAAATAAACAATCTGACCTGGTCAATGTCAACAGAAACTAGAGAAAAGCCTGAATCTACAACAATTGGAGAAAAAAATGTTTATTTCCAGCCATCAAGAAAAATTTTAATGGCTCATTTTAAAAATGGTCTCCAAATGTCTCCATGTCTCATTAATGATCCAGTTTTTAATCTGGAAATGAGAAAAGAGTTACTCTGATTCAATCTGTGGTCTAATTACCCCCATTTTGCTGGCTGTATAAGTCAGGGTTTCTTTATTTTTTTGCTTTTATTAATGTCATTGCACTGAAACGATAGGTCTTGTGATATAGTCCTTTTAGTCAATTCATTATTTTGTTCATTATGATCTAAAAAAGTTAATCTTTTGTTAAAAAGGTCAAACATCCCCCCCACCCTTGTTTCCAAGACAACCACCACAATTTTATATAATGATTCCAAAACCCAGTTCACTCTTTGAA
The DNA here is from genome assembly GCA_902685375.1 of Neostethus bicornis. NCBI lineage: Eukaryota > Metazoa > Chordata > Actinopteri > Atheriniformes > Phallostethidae > Neostethus > Neostethus bicornis. Next base: position 1,012,787 of record CACRXE010000076.1, on the reverse strand, counting down.
AAACTTTTACAATCACATTCTCAGATAAAAAAAAGAAAAAATATACCTCAAAAACATGATGCTCAATTACAGCCTTAAATCCAAGTTGATAATCCAGACACCAGCAGAGAGAGGTTGTGTGGCTAGTAATTTGTTGTTTATCTGTAGCTCTCTGATCTTTAGTTATCGTCGTTCAGTCTCTCAGCTCTCCATTCAGCGTTCATTGAGACCTTTCTCTGACCCCGCAAGTAAAATACACACAACATACTGTACAAAGTGTATAAAGCAATTGGCTAAATTTTATGCCCAGGAAGGAGGATGGCTCAGTGGGTTCCCATGACCCTTAGACAGTACCCTCTGGTTACCGTTCCTGTAACCGGAGGGTCGCAGATTTGATCCGCTGCCCGGAGTTCATGCCAAGATGTCCCAGAGAAAGACACTCCCTAATTGCTTCTGATGTTGGTTTGCACCTTGCAAGGCAGCCTCCACCATCAGGTATGAATGTGTGAATGAATGGGTGAATGTGAGCCACAATGTAAAGCACTTTGAGTACCAACACTGGTAGAAAAGGAGACAGTGGCTTAGTGGTTAGAGCGTTCGCCCGCGAACCAGAAGTTAACCGGAAGTTCACAACCCACTGAGTTCACGTCAACGAACCTTGGAGAAGACACCTAACCCCCCCTTTCTCCCACCATTGGTGCCATCTTAGGTGGAAGCCTGCTGCGGTGTGGTGCAGTGCACAAATTTCCCGGTCAGGGATTAATAATGTATATTAAAAAAAAAAAGAAGTATAACATAACTGGAGTCCATCTAGTTATGTTACACTAGGTATTTTGTTAACAACACCCAAAAACCTAGTGCTTAAAACAAATTCATTCACATAGTCATTCTAATTGGCACAAACAACTTTTACATTAAAATTTTGTGAGATAAGATAACAAAAAAGTAATTGTAAAGATTTCAAAGTGTTTAGTCAATTAGTGAAAGGGCAGAGTCTTCCTGAAACACTTCAAATCTACAACACTTTTTTTTAGAGGACATCTTTCTTTTTATTTCAGTGTTACCTTATTGAAGTTTAAAAAAAAGAAAAATGAACCCAACCTCGGCCTTTGAAGACAAAAATGTTTATTCAAATATAGTGAATTTAAAAGGAGAACTTTTTTTTTTTACAAACAGAAAAGAAAATGTGAACAAACAACAAAACAAACACAGAAGAATAGTTATAATTGGATATCAGTTTTAGATGAAACTCATAATTATAGTATGTACCCAATAAGATTTGCCACAACTGAAAACATCAAGGGTTTAAAAGAAAATGTGATGTACCAGATTGTCTCCTACTGTGCACCTGGAGCCGAGTTGCAGAAGCAGCAGCCCTAGCAGGGAAACCTCGACTTTTTTTTACCCCTGGCTCATTCTCCATCTTAACCAAAAGTATACTTCCAGACATAGTTCCTCCACTGAGTACTGCGTGGGACGTGCTCAGAACACCTCATTCACAATGCTTACAGGGGCATTTCGACCAGGTGCTGAAACCAAACCATTTGCTATTCTTGACTATGAGCAACAGCTCAAGTTCGAACTCCTTCTGGACGACAAAGCTCCTCCCCCTGTCTCAAAACAAGTTTGAGGCCGAGATGTGCTTCCTCTTCAAGGCATGAATGGAACTCAGCACCTACAAATTTAAAACCATGGCCTTCCACTTGAAAAGTGTGATTTACCTGCCACACGTCAGTGATAAGGTTCTACCCCAAATTTCACTGAGATCTTTTTCACAAGTGAAAAAGGACTGAAAGGAAGATTGTGTGGCGATGGCTATCCTTAGGATGTTGCATTGGTCCATGATTGTAAAAAGAGATCTGGGCCGAAACATGAAGCTCTGGATTTAACAATTGATCTACATTTCGATTCTCACACTCGGAAAATGTAATGGGAATTTAATGGGAATGAAAGATTTCTATTTTAGAGATGTCTTATCTTTCCTAGTGTATTTTACAGTATATTTTTTCAAAAGCATTTAATTTTTTAAGTATAATTTCTAAAACAAGAAAAAATATTTTGATAATTGGTCAAAAAAGTCTGAAAACATGACAGCATTTTATTATTTTATCTTTTCACTGATGAAAGAAAAAGAACTATAACCACTGGAACATGTTTGATCAAATGTATCGTGACACAGTTTTAGATTTGGTTTAGTACGATGACATGATAAACATAATTGTTCTCTGACAACTGACATGGCGGTGTGAACTATTTACATTTATCTTTTTAATTTGGCTCACTTTCATCTTCTGAATAGAAATGTTTTCCCAATGGAATAACAGAGTAAAAAAAAACACAACTCCCACATGAACGTGCTGAAGTGTGGATGTAACAAAACTTTTAACTAAAAATAATCATTACCACATTGCTCAAAGGAAAATAAACCAAAATTAGTATTGTTTTTTTTTTTTTTTTCCAAATCATGTTATCTGACATCAGTCATTAAGTGAATTTATTGTAAGAAATTTTGAGTAGGTGGCACAGTGGCGCAGTGGGTAGCACAGTGGCCTCACAACAAGGAGGTTGGGGGTTCGAGTTCTCGTTGGGGATGAGGCTTGGTTTCTTGGCCTATTTTTATGGAGTTTGGATGTTCTCCCATTTATGTGTCGGTTTTCTAAAGGCACTCCAGTTTCCTCCTAAAACATGCATGTTAGGTTGATTAGCCGCTGTTCTATTGAGATCTGTGGGCCTATAGAGATCTGTGACCAAACAACCAGAAGTGAACCAGAGGTGAAAAACCGGTCGCAGAGCCTAAGGTAAATACACATTGAACGAATAAAAAACACTTACTTGTGCGTCTGAAAATTGAATATTTTTTTGTCAAAAAATGCAGAGCAGGTGCAAAAAAACACAAATCCAATAGAAGTTAGCGTCATGCCAGGTTGCAGATCTCGATGTTTAGATCATCTGGGAGGGAGGAGGAGGATGACGCGTTATGAGTATACGTAGAGGTGCAAAGTCGCAGATCTCAATGTTCACAGATCTCGACACGACACCGCTACAAAATTGCCCCTAGAACTGACTGTGTGTGTGGATGGTTGTGTGTGTGTGTGGTCCTGTGTCAGGCTGATGACTTGTTGAGAGTATACCCTGCCTCTCACTTGAAATCAGCCGGGGCTCCGGCACCCCCCTGTAATCCTTTTAGGGATGGACGGTTCAGAAAATGAACGAATGAAACTTTGAGTATGATTCAACAATTAATGTATGATTTTTGTTTTTATTTGTACGAAACAAACAACAACTGTTTTAAACAGACAAAAAAAAAAAATCTATGACTGTATTTTCCTCAGGTCAAGTTGATCTGTAGAAAGAGGTCAGCGTGTGATAAAGAAACCCATTCATCCATGTGAATTATGTTATGAACTGTATGGATTCCTCCTTATAGACTTCATCCTCCAACAAAGCAAACCGAATATCCAAGAATAATTATTTAAAGTGTTGGATCTGCAGTTTTCTAGCTCACAGAGTCAGGAATAACTTTTCAATCATTAATCCTAATCTTCAGAAAACCACCTTCCAGCATAGAAAATAACCTGGTAATATTCCTGTTACATTGCATAGTCAGATCAATAAATCAAACCTCCTGTTCCATTTTTTCATTTAAATGTTCCAGAGCAAGCTGATCTACATTATGAAAACTGGGTTGTTTAAAAGAGGAGACATTTATACCACACAGAGTCAGAGGTGTGTGCTGTTAAGCAGCAGTGATGGATGATTAGGGTTTCTTCATGTGCGAGGAAGATGACATATTCCACATATGATTATAGCTTGCTTGGGTGAATTTTAACCGGTAAAGGTGATCAAAATGTGCTTTTTTTGTGAGACAGTCTTATAAAGAGGAAGATATTTTCTGGGTTAGGCTAAAGCATGCTACATTTCCTCTTCATTGTCAGATTATTACAAGTATCGGTCGCAAGACTGTCCTGCCCTTATTTTTTTTTGTATTATTTAGTAAAATGACAAAAGAAGAAGAAAAAGAAGCAAGAATTTAGTTTCTTGTTGGCTTTCTGGTGCAGCATTAGCCTTGCGCTTGGGTGAAGGAAGGCTTTCTGTCCGAGAGAATCATCAATCACAAAGCTTTACCTTGAGCTCAGCACTCTACCGGATTCTATCACACACCCCCAATGCATAACACAAAAACTAAAGTTGCTTTTTACCCCATGTTACTATATCTGAAAGAGCTTTTCTTCCTCTGTAACATTGCCCAAAATGAAACTCACCAAAAAGTTCGCAGAGCCACTGGTTGTCTCGTTTAAAAGCAGTGAATCAGGACAGTGCGTTCACTCACCGAGATCCTCAAAGTGCCGATGCGGTGAAAAAAATACAGTGGAGCATCAGCAGTTTTATCACCACTTTTTCAGACAACAAGACTGTTTTCTTTCATTAAAGCTTTTTGTCTGCTTGGTTCCTCTGCCCCACTGTGCTGACCAGCGCTCCTCAAGGTCAACTAAAGCTCAATTTGGCATTAACTTCCACACATCTGACCTAAAAGACATCTGGAAACCACAGAATGATGCATCAGCAGATTCTTCCAAAATGTCCTTATTAAGTTAAATGATTTTTTCCTCTGTAAATTAGGGAGAAATTTATGTATGCTTTTATTTTTGGTCCTCCTGACTACTGAGGTGCACTTTATACCTGTAAAAAGAGAGGAAAACATAACCCTTTTGCACTTAGATGTTTGCCTATAATGCATTTGTGGACTAATTTGACCACTTTGACAAGCGTCTTTATATTGGCTTTAGATCCCAGAACAAATTCACTGCTCAAATATGAAACCACAGCAACAACTGTAACAATAACTTGACCAAAAACACTTGACAATTACAACTGCAACATTTAACCAAACTGTAACTACAGAAACAAAATGAAAAAGACAAGGAAAAATAGGAATGGAATTAAATCAAATTAAGCCTATAGTTCGTCAATGATCTGAAAACAATGAGAAAAAATAAAAAAATGTCCATCTCTAAAAACTGGAAACGTGGCAGTGGACACCACAACACTGATTCCGTCTCCGCTTAGTAGGAGGAACAGAGGAGACCACTTTGCCATTCTCTGAGGTGATGAACTCGTTAAAAAAAAAGAAAGAAAAATGAGCTAAAAATGTGTACATGGATGCCACATTAGATTAGATAGCTGAATAATCATTTTCTTTCAGCCTCTGACATTACACTCCAGGAGGTGTTTGTAGGTTACCACAAACATCTTTTTCATTCAATTATTCATCAAATACATATTTATGAGACCCAAGAATGTAATAGGACTTTTATACTGATGATGTTTGTATTGGAGTCATTATGTATTGAAAGCTATTTCTGTGGTTACATTTTTGTAAATAATTGCATTTTTTTTTGTTTTGTTTTGTTTTTATTTATTTTATCCACTCCTGTATTTGGTATAGTAATGACTAGCTTTAGCACTGTCTGGTTCATAAAGCATGCCTGCCTGACTTTAGAACCTGTTTAAACTCCATAATTAACAAGTCTTGTTGCGCTTTGTCATCTGAACCGCTTATCTCTAACAGGGTCACATGGGTGCTGAAGCTTATCACAGCTGATTTCAGGCAAGAGGCAGGGTACACCCTGAATAGGTCACCGGTCTGCTGCGGGGCCACACACACACAACCACCCACGCACATATTCCTGGGGTCAATTCCATAGTGGCCAATCAACCTAACATGCATGTTTTTGAAGGGTAGGAGGAAACCAGGGTACCCAGAGGAAAACCCTGTATACATGGGGAGAACATGCAAACTGCAGGCCAGTGATTCAAGCCTTGCCTCATGCTGGGCTCAAAAACTGACCTTCTTACTGTGAGGCCACTGTGCCAACCACTGCGCCACTGTACAGCCTAAACAAGTTAAGTGTTCAGGGATGTTTCAACCACCATCGCTCAAAAAGAATAAAAATGAATACATGAAGAATTGTGGTCATTTGCTTGTAATATTTACTTCTCTAGTTTATGTGTTTTGAAAAAAAAGGACTTAGCATTTAAGAGGGACAATGTGATTCCCAAACCTTTTATGAACCCATCATTATTTGCAAAATGCTTTGCTAATGACACAATAAACTGAACATTTTGGCTCTTCTGTGCCACAAAAAAACTGTTGTTTGTAATAATATATTTAATTTATAAAGGGAATCTTGATGTAATTTTTTTACCGAGAGACATTGGCTCATTACCAAAGAAGTAGTAATCAATATTGTAATCAAAATTTTACATATGCATCTAAATATTTCAACGAATAGTAAGCAATGCTAGGAATTGTAATTGAACTTGCAAATATTAATCTACAAGCATAAATCTTGTCAAGCGGGTTTTGGAAAAGGACTAGAAAAATCTGAGTCTTGGCCTCACTCGTGGTGGCTCTGTTCCACTATGGACTCAGTGATCAAAACATCCCCAACAGATGTCGTCTTCTTGGACACAACATGGATTTGTTTGCAGGGGGATAGTTTGGTGAGAGTGAATCTGGCACAAGAGGGTCTGTGCTAATGCTGGCTTCACATGTGCAAGCTGAAATGAAACCAAGAGAGGGATCAGCAATCTCCTAAAAAAGACAAATCCAGGAATAGGTAGAAACATTGTGTTTGTAAAGTGACAATTTTGCAAAAGAACGAACAGGTCTTTTTTTTTTTTTTTTTCAGAACAGAGAAGTACATTTGTGATTCTGATAGCAGTAATGCAATCAACATTTAGCTCCTATGCAAAAAATCTTTTTGTGCTTGTGGAAATGACATTAAAATTGACTGAAAGAACAAGATTACACATATAAACGGCCAAAATAAGCTTCCTCCGCAGGGTCGCTAGGCTCTCACTCAGAGATAGAGGGAGGAGCTTTGCCATCAGAGAGGAGCTCGGAGTGGAACTGTTGCTCCTCCGGCTTGAGAGAAGGCCGATGGGCTGGTAAGGGCATCTGGTTAGGATGCCTCCCGAACGCCTCGCTGGTGAGGTGTTTTGGGCACGTCCCACCAGGAGGAGACCCAGAGGTAGACCCTGGACCAACTGGAGACACTATGTCCAACAGCTGGCCCAGGAATGCCTCAGGATCCTCCATGGATCCTCCAAAAGGATGCAGCCGGGGTGAGAGAAACCCTCTCTTCCCATCTGAGGCTGTCTCCACAGGACTCTACCCTGGATAAAGGGAAGACAACAGAACTGTGCAGTGAATTGTCTGTCAAAGGAAAATTTTTAAATATATTTTTTGCCCTGTAGTGATAAAATATACTGTATTTTTTGGACGAATAGATGAATTAGATATGAATGAATGAATGAATGAAAGAATAAATTGATTGGTGAATGGTTGGGGGTGAATCGGTAAATTAATTGACAGAAATTAATTGAAAGACAATACTATGATTACAATGAGCAAATGATATAGCTAATAGTAAAACCATTTTGGCATCAAATAAAAATGTGTAAAAAGTATAATCTTACAGAGGCCCTTGTGGAACTGTTGCACAATCTTAAGAATTCACCACAAAGTTCTTTTTTATTTTTTTAGAAAAAATAAAATCTGCATCAAAATATTAATTTGTTGACAATATTTATTCTTAGCTAATTTCTTTTCAATACATTTTAGAGGGTTTTTTGCACTATAAAAGAAAAAAAATTCTTGTCCTGAGAGGGTACTTTTATTTTTTTAACAAATTTGTAGTAAATATTTATTGACATTTCTGTAGCTAACATTAGTTTTCTCATAAATAACTGCATGTAAATGGGATTGTCGTAAAAAGTTGGATCGAATAGATGCTCTTTATGCCTGTTACTGTTACATGAGGCATCACTGCTGACTGTGAACATTCTCTTTGTTGACACAATTGATTTTTCTCATTCTTGTAGAGCACTGCCGGCTTCATGTTTGTCGGCTATTAATAAATGGCCTTGAAATTAAAGAGATAAAAATGAAAATACAACTTCACTGACCTTATTGCATTGATTCAGACACTGAGAAAAAGATTGTTTCCTTGATAAAAATGCTCCATTAAGCCATCTGAACTTTAAAAGAAACCTCACTTAAGATTCTGGGAACATTTATTGGTTGTCTGGTACACTGACCCTCTGAATTGTTGCGTGAAGATAGAAATGCCCTTCAGCTGGTGGTGAAAGTGCCCACACATTATTGCGCCCACCCTCAACAAATTGAGGACATCCATTGGAAGCAACATTTGCAGAGGGCAACCAGCGTTGTCAAGGACATTTTATGTTCAACTAACAACAAGCCGTACAAAAATTCCCCCTCAGCAAAGAGGTGCAAAGACCCCTGCATGTGGACCACTGAAGCCAGAAGAGCATTTACCCTGCAGCTGTTTTTACCAACAAACAACCAGACGTATTGCACACTGCATTGTAATGTGACTATTCTGCTGTGCATATAAACATAATACAGATTAATACTTATGATTTATTCTTCTGGAGAACAGTCTATTTTAGCTCACACATTTATATTTGATTTGCAATCCACGCTTGTGCAACCCAGGTTCCATATATATATATATATATATATATATACATATGTATATGTATATATATATATATATATATATACAGTATATGATTATATTATACATATATAGATTTATATTCCTGCTGGTTAGTCAAATCATCACACCATCCTATATCAAAGTAATTCTGACAAAATAATAATCTCTAGCTCTTGTCAATAAACCTCATTTTACCTGCATTTCAGTTTGATCTGCACTTTGGCAAAACAATTTTGTCATGATGAAAATCCATCTCACAACCATTTCCAAAGGCACAATCAGTATTCTCAAACAAAAAGCAAAATGTGTGTATTGATGAAGTTATTAGCATTTTCTTTCGCTTGTCAGTCATCGAGAAAAAGAAAAAGATTCAACCAATGTATGTAGAATGGCATCGGTAAACACATCACACGTCCAACCTTGAAGCAGATGGTCACACCAGCAGACGACCACAGCAGGTATTCCACCCGTCAGATAAGAACAGAAAACTGCAGCTAATTTATACACACGCCAACAAACCTGGACAATAGAAGATGGAGAACTCTTGGTGATCTGATTTGTCTCCATGTGTTAGAATTGCAGAAAAAAATTGTGAGAGCTTGACTTCTTTGAGAATGGCCCACTATGGGGTATGTCATGATCCCCCTCTCATCTGCAATGTCTCCTCTCTCCTAATCTATCCAGCCCTCTACCCTAATTCTGCACACCTGGTCCTACTTGCCTTTCCCTGATGTTCCAGCTGTGTCTTGTCTTCCCCCGTATTATTTGAGCGCTGGTGTCCTTTACTTCTGTATCAGATCATATGCAGTGCTGCTGTCGTGCAGTCCTACTGCAGCCATGACGGTGTCCCTCCAGGTTTGGTCCCTCATCCTGCTGAGCGTTACCTCTCATCGCTCATCCTGCTGAGCTGTTTGCTTCTGCACTCCTACTACCTGCAATGAACTGGCTTTGCATCTGGGTCCGACTTTACCACCATCATGACAGGACAATTACTATTAATGTGGCATAACCCATCTGAGTAAACAGTTGTTGCTGAGCATGCCTACAACAGTATATCTCCATCTGCACAGGGTTCTCATGCAACTTAAAGTAGAATTGAACATCTTAAAAAGACTCCGGTCATCTGTACTGTCTCCTAATGGTTTCTGCAGTTAACTATCGTTAGCTTTAATTAATGTTTCCTAAACCTTTACATCCACTGATATTAGTGAACTATATTTTATCTTCAGTACGAAAGTTTTACAGGTCAAAAAACACATTCTAGTCATTAATGTCTTTTTTTGGTGTTCACATAATATTGTTTGTTCCCTTGCATTGTACACATTAGCTCAAATTCCAGCAGAAAACCACAATTTTCCTTCATACCCCGCATTGTAAAGCTCTACACCTCCACTGGGGGGCTACTTTTCGGTACTACTTCCTTCGATACATATAATGCGTTGAGGTGCTTGGAGACCTAATCATCTGGCAGAAAATTCCAGTAACTTCCATTACGTTTCACACACACTGTTTCAGAAATGTCAGTGGCTTGTGACCTTTTCCTTTTTCTTTCTATGATTGCATGCTGTGGAAATTCTTCATTTACGCCTGGATACACTAAATTTACCTATTACAGTCTGCAGTTCAGCGCATGTTTCTGCAGGTTTGTAATCAAGTCTACAAACTGATTATGCCCACAAAACATCAGGCCAAGATTCCGATTAAGAAGCACATACATAGCCTACCCTCATTGGCCATATTGTTACCCTGTGGACTGCGTGACCACTGCCTTTGCCTTCTTATTACAATTCATGTCCTCATCATTAATTCACCTGGATTGTGCTGAAGGTCTGAATGTGTGCTTGGTGGGGGAAAACAGGCTAGTTGAAAGGTTTGAATGAAGCAGGAGAGACAGCAGCTGCTTACAGAACAGACAGGTGGGTGATGAGTGTGTAGCCGGTATGTTTGACTCACATTAACTGCCTCCAATCTCTCACATGTGCACACAGGTTCCTGCTTCCTACCAGTTACTCAGGTGGAACCTCATGCCAGATAAACCAAAATAACATGCCTGCTGCATATTTCTGTGAATTCTTTGTTGTTGCAAGACTTGGATAAAACAAAGTGATCACTATGTGAAGAGTTCATAACAAGAAGGTCTTTGTGCTTGACTTTCTGTAGAGGTGAAGACAAGCTGTGTCAGATAGAGGACATGATGACAACATTGTCGGCATCAATACGGCTGCAGATGACAATCTAATTACACAGACTTTCCGGCTATTGATTCTGTGGTGGTCAACCATGTTCCATAAATATGAGAAGGAAGACCTACATACAATATGTAGGATCAAGCCGATCTAAAAAACGGCAAGCGGGTTCTTGTTGGTGGGAATCTTGGTGTCTCGGCAAATAACAATGACTTCTAAAATATGTTTGTCCATGTGTCTGTCCAACATTGTTTTTTCCTTGCCTAATGACAAGCTTTCGAAGTAGTAGCCTTTGCACTGAACCCAGACTTCCTCCTCCTGTAGCTATTCCTGGGGTTCCCAAGCTATTTGAGAGAGGAAGTCTCTCTACCAGCATATCCTGGGTATTTTTCAGTGTGTTAATGTGCATATCAATGAGCTGCATCATCTTGTATATTTAAAGAAAAAAAAAAAAAGTGACGTCTGCCTTTGGCAATAAAAATGATTCAAAGAGGAAGTTTTAGTTTATGGTGCTTTCCAAGTTAATAATGTCAAAACTTTAAACTTTCTTTTTTTATTTAAAGACTCCATGAGCACATTGATTAGAGTTGTTTAATTTTACTTCTTCAACTGAGCAGATAAGACAGGGTTGGAATGTAGACTGTTAGATAAGGAAAAAAGGGACAAAGGAAGGGTCCAAACATCTTCTGTCAGAATCTAGAAAAGAAATCTCTGATATGAAGCCATTTGGTTGGATTCTTTAGATCTTCACATACACATAATCCTCCATGTCAAAGACAATTTCTACAAGCTTTTTTCCAAACTGCGATGAGTTCATTTCTCATTTCTTTTCTCTCTTGATTCTTCAGATCAAAGCAGTTTGAATTGATTGAGATGAAAACCCCATTTCACATCTTCTTTAGAAGAAAAACAAAAACACGTTGGCCTGAAGTTGCCCGACGTTTGGATTTTACTTCACGTTTTTCACAGTTCTTTCACCAGATGTTTTACGGGGTAAAGGGAATATTAATGGAAAGGGTTAGTGTGTTTGCCAGGAATACAAAGAGGCTAAATAAACAGCATGAATGCTGTGTGAAAGGATGAAACAAACCTTAGCTCAGTAAGGATGCCTCCCATCGGTCCACAAAGAAATACAGCCCTCCTCCCAGCTGCTTTCTCAGTATGTTCTCTGTGTACTTGAAACTATTGTTTCATTTGCTTGTGCTGAAAGACCGGCTGTTTGTGTTTTCAGTGGATCGACCGAAATGTGTAACACTTATCATTGGGATAGCAAAGATCTAATTTAGATCAAACAACGATATAGTTTGATGGCCCATTCCTGAGTCTATAGCTATCACAGGGAGCTTCTTTAGAAGTGCTATGTTAACTTTAGAAGAACAGAGTTCTTTTGAAGAACCATGTTTTCTAATTGAATATATATTAATCATTCTATAACTCTAATTGTTGAAGTTTTTATTCAGTATTTATATAGATTACCACATTCTATTCTGGAGACATGAACACTCATGCTTCTCATTGTCAAGAGTATAAAGTTATAAAGTTAATGATGGTCCACTTACCAGGACTCTTGTCTTTTTTTTTTTCTGCCGCACAATTTTCCTATAGTAGCTGCAATTAAAATGTATTTAAGTTTTTGGCCATTTGATTTGGTCCTCATTCAGCCACATAAAAACTGTTTGAAGGCAAACAGTGATTTGACTCACCACATTTGAGCCTAGGAAAACTTTTGGTCTTTAAGTGAGTTTTAAACACTTCAAAGTCAAACAGAACAAAGAAAAAGTTTATTAAATCATTCACCTTAAACTTTAGGAGATTAAAGTTTGAGCTTGATCATTCCTTGTCATTGTGATGGTGTGAAGGTTTTTAAGTCAGTCAGTCACCTTCTTATACGTCTATTCCTTTTGGGGTTGCTGTAGCCCATCCCGGCTGTTTTAAGGCGTGGGACAGGGTACACCCCAAGAGGTCGCCAGTCTGTTGCAGACCATAGATTGAGTATAATAAATAATGAATGGTTATTCATTCCTATGGACAATTTGGCACTGGTCAATCAACCTATCATGCATATTTTTGGAAGGTGGGAGGAAACCAGAGTACCTGGAGAAAACCTACGCAGACACGAAGAGAAGATGCAAACTCCACATAGAAAGGTCAGTGCTCCAAGGATCGTCCCCTCCCGGGACTTGAACCCACGACATTCTTGCTGTGAGGCCACAGTGCTACCGACTGCGCCACCGTGCTGCCCAAAGGTTTTTAATTTTTTAAAAATCTAAATAATCTCCTAAAGAGAGACTATGGTTCTGGTTTTAAAATTCTTTCAAAGCAAAGACACAACAGTTACACATTTAGCTGAGAGCATGTAGGTGTAAAACAAAACCAAACTCTTGCCACATTCATATATGAAACATTGCATTGCATATTTATCTTCGACACCAAACTTTAAAATAAATAATGGCAAGAAGAAATAAGACAAAATACTTTATTGATAATTTGAATTGAATCAACTAGTCAGTTTCTGAGAAATGGTCATAACATTGTTAGTTTAACAGAGTAGATTACTTGCCATTTGAAGTAAAGGTTTAATAGAGGGATCATGTCAAGCAATGTTCTTAAATTGTTCATAAAGACAGATAAAAGCTCTCAGAAATGTATAACAGAAAGATTTAAAGTAGATAGCTATATCTTCAGTGTATTTCACAATGTTCTGTCATCCGCCTGTGAAACACCATATGCTTTCAATCTCTGACTATTCTGTTTCTTATATCCCATCTGGAACTCCATCACACAACAGGGGGCATCATAAGAGCATATTCTTTCAGAACCAGGTTTTTCATTGAATATACAAAAGTGTATTGTGCAGTTAGGATGGTGGACTGCATCAGAGATAAAGCTTTTTTTTTTTTATTAACATTCTTCTAAAAAGAAAATTCTACTAGCGCTGTTTTAAAAATTGATTTGTTCTAATCAGATGGTAAGAAAAAGTCTTGACTTGTGTATGCATGTACATCTAGCATGGGGAGATGTTAGCTGAGTGTGGAATATGTGACCTTGGACTAAAAAAGCTGGTTCACTTCCCACTGGGCTCTTGTGTAAGTGTCCCTGGAGAAGACACCTAACCCCTGTTACTCCCACCATTGGCGCCATCACTGCTGCCTGTTTCGGTGCAATGCAGCAAAAGCAATTTCCCCATTAGGGGTAAATGTAGTACAATATTAATGAGCTCTTTAAGATGAGTTTTGATGCAAATTAACAACCTGGAACCATATCATCTTTACGTGGTCTTCAGAAACTTTCTCTGTTATGCAACAAGAAAAGAAAAATAGCAGCATTAGGCACCTTTCAACAACCCTGTCATTTATATCCAATAACAAAAGAAAAAAAAGATCCCAAAAAGATCCCAAAGATCTTGCGCTCAATATTGGCTTATATTATTAAAACTAGTCACAGTAATATTTGCAAGAGGTCAAGAGAAACTAAAAGTTAGAACAATAAAATCTCAAACATTATGGAGCATGTTCAGAGTGAACAGTCTTAACATAACCCTGAGGGACACCTTTTCTCGCTCATTTATAGACACTAAATAATTTCTCATTTTGTCAGTGCAGATTAAATAACCATGAGATTAAGTAGATTGAAACAAGAGTTATAGTTTTCACAACAGTTCTTTTCACACGTGAGGAAAGGAGGTGTTTGATTCATATATGTAGTGATGTAGCATCAAACTCAGAAAGGGCAAGAATATGAACAATTGTGGCCATTAAGACGGTTTTAAGAGCGTAACTGTTACTCTAAACTGAGTAACAGAAACTCCAAACTCCAAAATGAAGTATTCAACCAAGATGCTACATAAACACCTCCCTGGTGATGCTTTTTTTGGACTAAGAATCCTGAAATACATCTGAGGAACTTTTGTTTGTCAGCAGTCCAAAGAATGTCAAGTTAGATAAAAATGAATATTTTTACCAACACAAATATGTGGACACATGATTTAAAATGCATCTACAATTTGTTTTTTGGCTACTTATTAACAGAATAGGTACCAAGACTCTCTTACTCCTTCTCATGCCAAAGACAGTTTCCAGTTGGATCCTGTTTCGGAAAAAATCTCAGAATATTTTACTGACACGCAAATGTAAGTATAAGGCCCAGAATTTTTTGTCAAAAAGCCTGACTATTTTTCTATATCTGTGAGTGTATAGCCCTTAAGTAAGTTTTCACTTGGGGAAAGTCAGGGCAATATGCAAGCAAAACATCATCTTACATCTTCACACTGCAAGATACATACTCACTGCCCTTCATCATAAATTAATCACAACTACTTTAAAACATTTACATAATATACTCAAAATAGCTCATGAAAGTTAATCTTAATGCAGCACGTAACGTACGTTATCAAAGCTGCATGACAACCTCAGATCACGAGAGAGCCCTAAATGCAGCCTCTCCCCATACATGTCCGCTCATCCAGTCTAAACCAGGGTGAAAAATAGCTCAGAGGGACAAACGGACAGAAGAAAATCCTTTCTGTCACCACTCTCCTCACCAACTTCCTTAAGTTGCAGCTAATCAACAAAAAGCCTGTTGGGGTTGCAGCCTGGGAGAAGCCTCGAGCTATTTTCCAATTAGTGCGACTAGAGAGACAAACAGAAATTCTACGCTCCGCTCTCCGAGAAGAAAGTGAAGACAAGAAGAGAAGGAGCAGAGAGGGATGGCGGAGGATAAGTCTAGGCTTTACTGAAGAGCACATTCCAAGGGCAACGACAAAAAAGTGAGAGAGTAGGCAGGCAGGCCAAGAGAACGGTGATAGATGTCCAAGCTAGTATCTTCGTTCTCCTTGGTGAGCAGATTAAATGATTGTGACAGCAATTTGGCCAAAACAACATTTGTGGCTCAGACAGACAGCAGGCCGAGCCCTGTCTCACAGCGTAGTTATTCATTACGGTGGATGTTGGAACGGGTGTGCGGACAGGGCTCCGGCTTCATGGCATCAATTAACTGAAGCTTGTTTTAAATGCTAATGTCGTGCAAGAAACTCTACAGTCGTCCCCTAAGTTAACTCCACTTTTTAAAATGCATAGCCTTTCTACTGCGTGCTCTTACAGCTTGCAGTAAGAGCAAGTGTTCTCTAAATCCAAATATAATTTGAGTCTGAATATTTTTCCAACAAATCCAGACTGGAGAGTGATAACGTAACCAACAGACAAAGCTTTGGGACATTCATTGATTAAATTGCTGAGCTTCTCAGTCCAGTTCATGATTAAAAGGGCTGTTATGTAGGCAAGAGGCATGTACACCATCGTATGCTGCCAGTTCATTTTTAGGGCGTGGTGAGATGTGCTGAACAATTTACATTCATTCATTCATCTTCTTATCCGTCTATACCTTTCGAGGTTGCGGGGGGTGCCGGAGCCCATCCTGGCTGATTTAAGGCAAAGGGCAGGGTACTCCCCGAACAGGTCGCCAGTCTGTCGCAGGGCCACACACATACAACCATCAACACACACACTCATTCCTAGGGGCAATTTGGCACCGGCCAATCAACTTAGCATGCATGTCTTTGGAGGGTGGGAGGAAAATACGCAAACACAGGGAGAACATGCAAACTCCACACAGAAAGGACAGTGTTCAAAGCTTCATCCCCACCCGGGACTCGAACCCACGACCTTCCTACTGTGAGGCAACTGCGCTAACCACTGCGCCACAGTGCTGCCCCAATTTAAATTTAATCCTTGGGAAAATTTGGGCTAAATAACATGATGGGTTTGAATGTTGGTTGAATTACTCAACTCAGATACTGATGTAGGGATCCAATTCTGAGTCTTGGTGGTGTCAGTCAATGTGGGTGTATACGCTTGTGTGTGTAAATCTCATTTGATGATGAAAATACAGTATAAACGCATCAAGTTAGCTAAACAAGCACAAATTCTTTATCATTTTACCTTGGTGAATTGAATTAATACGTCCCTTTTAGTTGTATAAAGTTATTTGACAATATCTCATTAGAAATGGAACATGTACGATCCTGTTGCAAAAACACTAATTGCTTCAGTCAGAATGTCAACATGTTGGAGAACAACATGGAGTTTCTATTCTTTGTTGAAAAAAGAATGAACAAAATAGAAATCCACTTCCGGCATAAATAATGTTCAAACATTGTAAAATCATCAGTCCGTCGTAGTAAAGATAGAGCTGAGCCGAAAAGCAAAGCTCTCAATTTACAAGTTGATCTACGTTCCCACCCTCACCTATGGTCATCAGCTGTGGGTGGTGACCGAAAGAATGAGATTGCGGATACGAGCGGTCGTAATGAGCTTCCTCTGCAGGGTGGCTGGGGTCTCACTCAAAGATTAGATAAGGAGCTTTGCCATCTAGGTCAGGATGCCCCCAGAGTGCCTCGCTATTATGTCCCACTGGAAGGAGACCAAGAGGCAGACCCCGGACCCGCTGGAGAGACTATGTTATACAGCTGGCCGGCAAACGAATCGGGATCCTTCCGGGAGAGCTGGAGGATGCCGCTGGGGTGAGAGAAGCCTGGGCTTCCCGTCTGAAGCTGTTGCCCCCGAGACCCAGTCCTGGATAAGCAGAAGACGACGGAACAGAACATAGTAAAAGCCACCAAAAAGTTGGTTTTGCATGAACACCACTCTTTTAACAAAAAGATAAGTAAGCTATTACCGAAGTGGACTAATGAAGATTTTACCTCTGCTTGTAACTATTATCTGAGTTTTGGGGTTTTGTAAAAAAAAACTTGAACTTCAGCACATTCAGAAAGTTTTGTAATGTACTGCACTGATTCTGCAACCTGAGTTAATTAATAAATATATGCAACACTGCCTCTGCCGGTGTCATTTTCAGCTTTCGTGACACCTCTTAATATTAAATTGCATTGTTATTTTTACAATAAATTTACAGTAGGAAAATCAACCTCAGTTTAACTCATTTTCTTCCACTTAAAACAAAAACGGGATCAGAGAGTTTTATTTATTCGTTGCTTCTGTCCTAATTACATGATTCATGGTACTTAACAAATAAAATGGTAAATTCAGGTTGTTAAGTAAATTTATTCAAAGAAAATTTCTTTGCGCAAAAAAAAAAAAAAAAAAGATATCAACTTTTCATACTAATTAAGTAATTGAGTCTTTGGGAATCATTAAGTAAAACTCACAAAATGATTGAAGTTGTTCACTAACAAGTAAAGTTTTGTTTGAAGAGTAAATCAAGAGGTGTCTTCAAACAACTAACAATTCTCCAAAACTAAATAAGTATGTATACAATATCTGATTAGAAACTGTGTCGGGGAAAAAAGTGAACTTATTTTGGATATTTTTAGGTCTTGCCAGATAAATGCCTTAAGAGA
Organism: Neostethus bicornis; assembly: GCA_902685375.1. Lineage (NCBI taxonomy): Eukaryota > Metazoa > Chordata > Actinopteri > Atheriniformes > Phallostethidae > Neostethus > Neostethus bicornis. Next base: position 994,740 of record CACRXE010000076.1, on the reverse strand, counting down.
AGTCCAAAATCGGTAAATGACAATAGCTTCCAATCAGGATGAGGAAAATCCAAAGATAAACCAACATTTACAGTACTTCAACTGGATGATCCAGAAAGATGAAAAGCCCAATGTTATTGATGATAACAGTATATCCACCAACCAAAAAAACTGTGCACCATTATCAGGATCATTCGGAAACAAACCTAAACCCAAATGCTAAACTCTCAGGGTTCTCGTTGTGTGTGCATGAGTTCTTTTCGACTACTCTCTCCCACCTGCTAAGAGGGTTAGATCAGGTTAATTGGTCATTGTGAATTACCCTCAGGAGGAAATGTGAGTATGTGCGCTTGTCTGAGGTGTGTGGTCCATTGACAAATTGGGAAATTGTCCAGGGTGTGCTGCGCCTTTTATTTGTTACCCAACAAGTATTGGCTCCATCTTACGCCCTGTGACCCCAAACTGGAAAATGTGGTTCAGAATATAGAAGGATTGGTTAATTTACAGAATCAATTCAGTAACTACTAGTTAGGTAACTGGTATCTACTGATTGTTAAACATCAAACCAGGAATTGAAAAGGTTTTTAACATTGGTAATATACATACTTCTAATCAAATGGACACTGGGTGAAAACCAAAAGCTTTTGTTTGTTATATAGACACATTTACAGCCAGAAAATATCATTTTCAGCACAATCTCAAGTCTGAATAATGCAGAGCAGCTGTTCTCCCTCCTCACAAAGACATCAAATTCTCAACTTCACACTTTCTTTTTCAAAGACATAATGGTGCAACTAGCAGGAAATTAGCATGCAGGAAGCCAAATCAGTCTATCTGCAGGGTTCATTCAAATGTTCCTCTCTTTGGGCTCTCGGTGGCAAACTCTCCTGAATACATATGCAACAGAGCATGTGCAAGCCTCCGCCATCCTCACCTCTCAGGTGCTAACTTCCCGCTGCACAGTAAACACTCTAGGTTTGTCTGAAAGCTGGGAACATCTGTCTCAGTGCGTCATCTCACTGCTAAGACGCAAAACCAGCAGATGACTTGTCAACATTATGGAGGCAGTGTGACACACAGACTAAACACACTGTTAAAAGACAAGCGTCTTGCTACGATGATGGCTTTTTCAACCTGGAGGCATTACCGTGGCAACGACTGCCAAACATATTACTCGCTCCAGGGGAAGTTTCGTTGAGAGTAACAGATTTAAATCACCTTTCTATTCGCAGAAAATAATACAAAAAGAAAGAAAAACTTAGATGGAGATATTTCCTTCTCAGCAGGAAGACATTTCGGATGTGAGTGGAGTTGTTTGGGTTCATGTCTTTTTGGATCATTGGATTTTCTGCACGGCTGAAACTAAATGAATGTAAATGTATCAGTAGATAAGAAAAAGAAAATCATATATAGCTGTCAACATACAGATTCTAGCCTTTCAACCATCATTGTATTGTGTATCACACAACGGTGATTTATGTCTATGGGGAGGCGGCATGGTGGCACAGGGGGTAGCACAGTGGCCTCACAGCAAGAAGGTCGTGGGTTCGAACACTGGCCTTCCTGTACGGAGTTTGAATGTTTATGCGTGGGTTTTCTCCGGGTACTCAGGTTTACTCCCACACTCCAAAAACATGCACGCTAGGTTTATTGCCCACTACATGATTGCACCTAGGAATGGTTGTGTGTATGTGGCCCTGCGACAGAGTGGCCTGTTTGGGGTGTACCCTGCACCTCGTCTCGAATCAGCTGGGATTGTCTCCAGCACCCCACAACCTTGTAAGGGATAGACAGTTGAGAAGGTGACTGACTCACTGATATCTATGAGATTTTTCTTCTCATGAGTTTGCACGTTTATGAGGTGTGTTGCAGCAGTGAAACATCTAATATCTCCTTGAGTGTGAACCTCAAGACCTAAAGCGATGTCATTTCAACATGAGTAAAATAAAAGTTTATTTCTAAAACCTAACATGCATTCATTTAGACACCGTCAGTTTGTAATCAAACCCATATAAATACCAATTACATTAGTTATAAGCTCAAACATAAAAAAGAAGAAAAAACAAGATCAGCTTTTCTAATCTACTCTTTTTTTTCATCAGGTGACTCATTCAAACTATTTCTACAGACTGCAATTATCAATTTAAATAGCTTGAAAAGCACTGCCATCGTGGTATTTCAAAGAATCTCTCTTAAAGGAGTCATTCTTTCTCTTTGATGTCATTTTATTAACACTATTAATACAGTAAAGAAGTTCATTTTTGTCATATACCTTCTGAAATGTTACAGAAAAGCAAATGCAGTTGAATTAAGAGAAGGTTTTTCATCCTTAAATGAATTTTTGATTCATTTTCTCTTTTCAGGGTGACTGTTAAATGATATTACTAGTGGGTGTAAAGTGTCGGCTCAGTGGTAGAGTATTATTTCTTGAACTGGGAAAAGCTGGTTTGATTCTCGCTGGGACCCCTAAGTGTCCCTGGAGCAAACGATTACCCCCTAGTTACTCTCACTATTGGCGCCGTCGTGGTCGCCTGCTATGGTGCAATACAGCAAAGTCATTTCCCCATTGAGGGATTGATATAGTACGGTGAAAAAAATTAAAGTGATCCAAAAGGGTTAAGATTCAACAACTTCACTTGAGCTTAATCTTGGTTTAGTTTATTTAAACTTCTATGGGTTTAAATATGGGTGGGAGAAGGTGGATCAGCGCTAGAGTGCTCGTCCGCAGACCGGAAGGTTGCGGGTTCGATTCTCATTGAGACCACCATCTAGGGTCCTTGGAGAAGACACCTAACCCCCTCTTCTCCCACCATTGGCACCGTCAAAGGGCAGCCTGCTGCGGTGTAAGGAGTGCAGCACACAAATTTCCCTGGTGAGGGATGAATAGAGTAATTCTTTTTTTTTTTTTTTTTTAATGTTTACTTGAGTGCTTTTGTTGGCCATGCTTACAATATTTTAAGCATAGATTATATTACATGTTATTTCCAGCTGGATTATGAACCAAGCCACAATACTAAGGTCATTTCCACCATGAGAGCTCGCTGCCCTGCAGTGATCTCCTCCACAAGCAGATACAGACAGTTGTTATTATGGTGATATTGAAAATGGCCTCATAATAATGTTTCTATCAAAAGTGATCTAGAAGGTGAATTTAATAAAGTTAACCTGACTTTTGAATAAAAACTCTTTAAATAGATTCATAGTTGATATTTTGTCCAGCGTTATGTGTCATATCTGCACCTACAGGCATGTTGTATTAAAACACTTGTGAAAATCCAAGGAGCGAGAAGCTGTCAAAAACCTGTTAAAGTAGGTATTTAGGTTTTGCACCCTTTAACAATGATAGACAGAATTATTTTGAATAAAGATGTTACCCTGATTGAGTTTCTGCTTTCTTAATTTTATGGGTTTTTTTTGCTTTCTCTTCATGTGCAAACTTCTTTATAGTGTCATGTACTTCGGTATTGTTATTGCTGTTTACTCCAAGGACTTTCTCCTAATAAACAGATTTAATGTACACTTTTGAGTTTGGTAATGACACTTGTTTATTCGGTTCGGCTGGCTGATGCAGAGCTTTGCTGCACAGGCTGTACATACATTTTGACAGGCAGAAATTATAGTTGTCACTATGACGGCAGCTACAACCTCAAATTACAGAGAAGCTGTTCACATTTCAATGGAAAATAACAGAATGTGGTGACAGTCTGACATTAGCTGAAATCACGTTTGAAGGAAATTTACCAAAAAAAAAAAAAAAAGAAATCTTCCACATAAAAAAACGAATAAAAAGAAAAAAAGGTTTATTTGTGTGGTGAAGAAGCAGGAGAGATGCTCAGCTTTCATGCTCAGCCAAACATATAAATCACACGGATCCCTGCTACCTGGAAGTGCTGACAACATGCGTTGCCCCACTTCCAAACCAAACCCGCTGCCTTTATCTGTTCTCTTTCAGAGCTTTAAAAAGTATTCTTTACTTTGTTATTTTCTTTTGTGGGTTGGTTGCCTGACCAAGGTGTATTGTATCTGCATCTCACGTGTTTCATAACTGAGATTAGAAACAGACTTAACCACAATCCTGAATTAAATTAAGAGATAATGAGTAGATGAATGAATCGAGGTGTGGATGTACAAATAAATGGATGACTGGCTTAATAAGTTAGCATATTGAGGGGTCAATTAAAAGAATTTAATTAATTTATAGATGGACGAATAAATGAGTGGTCGGATTAATTTGGCAAAAATACTGAATAAAGGTTCTGTTGGATTTGAATTAATTGATGAATAGATATGTGATGGAATGATGAATAAATGAACGGTTCAATAAATGAATGAACAAATTGAAAAATGGGTTTAAGTGAATGAATACATGGATGAATGAAGGGATAAGTAAATTGATGAATGAATGGGTGGATGATGACTGGTAATGGATACATAGAAAGATGGATGGATGGTTGGATGGATGGATGAGTAGAAGGAAGGATGGATGATAGTTGGATGAATGGCTTTATGGTCTTTTTCTGTTTTTGAATGGAGTAAATTGTTTCACACCAAGTAGCGTTCGGCCAGAGGCTTCTTCAGGTCCATACAAATGATCGATCTTTTCATACTTTTATGCACCCATTTCTTCACTTTCCCTCCTCATCTGTGATATCTTTTGTATGAAATTATGCCACATTACAACTTTCTCATCTTTGAAAGACAGCAGCAGTAAATCTGAAACTGGTAAAGTTCATATTTCATTTCTCACAATCATCAAACTGAAAATCCCTTCAATGATTAAAACAGCTAATCTAAAATCAGTTTGTATTTTACAGAGCCTCTCTTGTCTACCTGGTATTAGTAATTCAAAGACAATTATGTCCAAATGTGGAGAAGCTGCATCATGTTGTTAGAGTAAAATTTTAATTTTTTTTTTTTTTACTTTTTCTGGTCAATTAGCTGCTTCCCGCTCATATATCAGATGTTCATTTTATGCAGACTGAACACTGATGAGCTTTTTGTTTTGTGCTTTGTTGTCAGGCTAGTGTCGGAGTTATGTCTTTGTAAGCACGTGATGAAGAAAAAGTGAGAGTTGAGCAGGGGGTCTGGAGCCTCCCCTGCCTCTTCTGATCGCATCAACCCACCATGCATTAGTCAAGCCTCGTGGTCTCTCTGACGTCTGCAGAGAATATGTGAGTGAAGAAGGAATCCATCAAGAGTAATGGTATTGCTGTATGCCCCCAGGGCAGCCATCTTTAATCCTTACCCATCATGCCTCAGCCATAACCCATGCAATCACGGCCCAGTTGCCGGCAACAGGCAAGACGCACTCAGCAGGCGTGTGGTCTTCATGCTCCAGATAAAAACAGAGTCGGGGGTTTAACTTAGATCTGCTCCCTTCTCTCCTCTTTTCATTTTTCTCTAACCTGATGTGTCAGGTCCCCAGCTCCTCCTTCTCTTTCTCCCTGCAGCTCTTTCCTCACATCGCTCACCATCTCTTCTTCTGCCTCCTCGTCATGTCATCACTCGCGCTCTGCTAAATGTTCAAAGGGTCTTCACTTGCTGAATTCAGGTGGTGATGGTGATAAAGCGGAGAAAAGCAGGGTACAGATGATCCCTTACCATTCCACTTTTAGGTCGGACTATTGACTCTGTCATCAATCATTCATTCAAATACTACATTACAGTAGAGTTATTTTCTTTTTGTCAGTAATTATTTTAAATCCCCAAAACTAAACTTAAAAAATAATACATACAATGACCCTGAGGACCCTTTATCCCACTGTTCTTTTGATCCTGTTTTTTTAGTTGCATACCAGCACAATCTTTATAGGTCCGCTGAAAACTGTAAACAAAGTGTAGAACATTGTATTTGTATGTTTCAGGGTGTATACGATGAAAAAGAATTTGATGTTGACCTGTTTGCTTTGTATTTCCTGAGCTGAGAGAAGCTGCTGTTGACATTCCAGGTGTGTTTCTGAAGTCTGCAGCATGTATAAATAGACCTTTCTCAGTTGTTTGGCCAAATGTCCAGAGGAAGTCCAAGTTATAGAGCCTCTGTTCTTTTCCTCTTTATTCTGCCTCCTTCTGGTGAAACGTTACTTGCAGCAATAAACTTGGAAACTGATGTTAAGTGTTGGACCAAGTGGGTTGGGTGAGATGATGTTGCTTTTGTTATAGATACGTGAAATGATGATGGTCATAATTTACTGACCAATCATATTTGTTGAGTTTACCTAAGTGGATTCTTCTTAAATCTGGAGCAATTTTAAATCACTCTCCATTCAAAACTCTCTGCAGTTTCTTTATGAAAAGAGTATTACTGTTTCATAAACCTTCTCAAAGTAAAACCAAATAGAAAAACTTCATTGTTATTAAATCCCAATCATGCTGACAGTACTTACAGAACAGGTGGTACTTTTTTATCGATACTCTTATTATGGCAGTGTGTGTGTTTTTTGTGTAAGGTGCCATTTCCAATAAAAGAATCACAGCACAGCATAAATATCTTGCTGGAACATCGTTTTACATCCATAGCGTGTCATGGTGATTTTTTACGGTCAGTTTGATGAGATATTTATCATTTAATAAAAACCTTTCCGTTACAGTTTTATTAATCCTTTCTACATGAATCTCTTTCATGTCCCTTTTAAATCTCTTCAATCACGTTGCCATGACAACTCGTGTCTGACAGCTGCTCCAGGTATGAAGAGAAAAGTAGACCCTCCGCGTTTCTTTGAGAAGATCCCGACAGGAAGAGGGTTTACTTTAGATTTAGTTACCATAGTAACTAACTTTCTTCTTTTCCAACAAACTCAGGTAATATGCAAGATTTTCTTTGTGATGTTCAGTCAACAGGCCGCAAGGTATTACTGTCTGACGTCCAGTTTATTTAGTTTCATTTTATTTGACTCATAAAGATTTGATTTGTTCCGGAGGGTAGAAGTGTTCTGACTTATTATTTGTTATCTATGTGGACTTGTTTTTAAAGGGTCCTGAAGTCTTTTCGGGAATGATTAATAGCACAGAGCGTGTTTTAACATTTCCCTGTCCACGTAAGTGGCGAAGCTTCAGGCATGCAGCTGATGTGACTCAGCGTCCAGCAAACACGTTCCTCTTCTCCCAGTGAGGAACAGGTGGTGGTGATTTCATGCACCACACAAACATTTCTACACAACACAGAGAAACCGAGAAGCTACGAAAGATGGATGAGGCCATTTTAAAAAATAAGTTTACCATGCAAAAAAAAAAAAATCTCAGCTCTTCACCGATGCACAGTGACTATTGATTCATACCACCGGAAAACAAAGCATTCCTCATAAAGATGTAATTTATCCATTAAAATTTGCCAGAGATGAACATTTTCTATCATCATCGCAGTCAATGTACATCTCAACATTAGGTTATCTTTGTATTATATTTTGTTGACAAAATAATTGCTTGGAGAATAACCTGGTGTATTCATATTTTCTCATGCCCAAAAATGACATTTTGAAAAAAAAATTACTAAACAGATTGTCAAACAAGCAGGTTCTTGTTGGCTAACAGACAAAGCTGAAGTTCTTTGGTCAAACTGAAGAAACCAATGTGTTAAATTTATGGCTGGACAGTAAACTTACAGGAACAAAGTCGGAGTTCAAATCCCGGGTGGGGATGAGACTTGGAACACTGGCCTTTCTGTGTGGAGTTTGCATCTTCTCCTCGTGTATGTGTGAGTTTGCTCCCGGTATGCCGGCTTCCTCCCACTCTCCAAAAACATGCATGTTAGGTTAATTGGTTGCTTCAAAATTGTCCCTATGAGTGTGTGTGGATGGTTCTCTATGTGTGTGGCCCTATGACAGACTGGCGACTTGTTCGGGGTGTACCCTCCCTATCGCCTGAATCAGCCGGGATAGGCTCCAGCAACCCCACGATGCCGTCAAGGATAAGCAGTGTAGTAGATAAACGAATGAATGAATGTTCAATTTATGCCCCAAAAAACTTTCTGTGTGTGACAAAATGAAGCAAATTGTCACCAAAAGCCTAAGTGATGGAACAAATAATAAAAAGTTAAACACTAATCAGTCAACATGAGAAGAAAAATTAACTGTAAGTAAAGATTTGCCTGAATTCCAAAGTAGAAAAATGTAGTTAAATGTTCCAAAATTATTAGTAACACACATCCAGTGTGTTCACTGAAACACCTTGAGGTTTGGCTTCATAACAAACCATAAAGACCCACATCAATGCATAAAATCACCTTCACATAATCTGGTTCATGCCTCGCCCAGTGTTATTTTCCACCCTCCCTCCCACTCCAAACGTACAGATGGTGCGAAACGGTGTCCATGAAGTTGCTGCTACAAAGCTTAGCATTTATCAGTGAGCCCTTTCTGACATTTTAAAAGGTCTGGTTTGACAAAAGATGTTCCAAAATCCAAACACATTCTGAAAACAGAAAGTTCCCAACAGAGACCAGACATGCTTCCATCTCGCTGCCAACCGAGTTCAAGGTGAATGTCAAACAAGTTGCCTGATGGGAAATCTGCACTGCCCTCTCTTTCAAACTAATAAACTAGCAGTCATTAAAACAAGAGAAACTTTTAGGTTGCAGTTTACCTTCTTTTCAAGGTTTTTCATTTCTAACTCTAATGTAATGTTCATTGGGGTAAAAGTTTATTCTGTCCTGACCACAAATTAGGACAATTTCATTAATTTATTTCTATCGTTCAGTTAATTTTTATTTGTACAGTGCTCATCCCATTGCATGGCTGCAGATTCTCCCTCTTGTAAAACCAATTCATTGTAATCCTGAAACTTCGAACTAGAGTGTCCTCATGACTTGTGAACCTAGGGCGACTCTGTGTCTGAACATGCAGTCTAAAGACAAATCACAATGAGCACTAGTCCAGGAGTAGGACATGACTTCAGTTCATATCAGAGCAGGTGTTTGGATCATGACCATCCTGATTTCACTCAGATAGTCCCTGCCAAAGTTGAAGTTTACCAACGCCCTACAAGATGCACATCAACATTGTGAGTTCTTCAAATCGGACTACTTCAAAAGGTTTTAGATTCAGTTGAGCAGAATTTCAGACTCAATTATAGTTCTGAATTGTTGAAAAAATGACTTTAAAGTTGTGACAAAGCATCTTTGGAAACTTAGGGCACCAACACAATGTCTTACATTCATGGCAACAACATTATTTTTTAAAAAATTAATTGATCCCACATGATACTCTCCTTTTTGTTTGTGAATCTCACACTGTGTGTGTTTTACGCCAGTAAAACTTTGATTGTTCCGTTGACGTTGCCCATAGGAGTGAGCACATGATTGATTTTCGATCTTTCTCTGTGCCCCACCGATAGACTGGCAAACTGCTGAGTATGTGCTCTACCTCTCATCTGCTAACTGGCCAGAGTAGTCTGTTGCAACCATGTGACCAAAAAAATGTTCCAAACAATTTGGAAAATAACGTGTCATATGTTCATATGTGGTCAAGATATTTGTCCATTCCGGAGCATTACATTTTAAAGACTTCTGTTCCCTTGAATTATACTCTTTCCTTCTTTTCTAAAATATTTCTTTAATATGTCATGCTAATGTGCTGCTGTGGTTTTTCTTCATAATTAGTGCCACGTAAGTAATCATAAAGCCACAGGAAATGAAAGACTAATTAAATATTTGGGTTTGATGGATTTTTGTATTTACTTTGAGAAAGATGTTCCTACAATTTTTTTTATGAAATGAAAACAGTTTGTTCTAATTTTACAAATACGTCTACAGATTTTTAGCTGGTGGATCAGAAAATCAAAAAGGTTCAAGAAGTAATGATTTTTTTTTTGTGTTAGACTTTGCATAAAAATTTAGAAATCCAATAAATAAGCATTTTTGGGATTTTCATAAGAAATTAAGACAAATTAATTAGTTAAATGTACTTTTTTTTTCACAATATTGACTCTTCTGTCTCAGTTTAGGTGTTTTGGCTCCATTATAACTATTTGCTCGTCCCAGTATTTGAGCAATAATTCCTGTCTTGTCTTTATTTCTATTAAACTATTCCGTTTTCTCCCACAAATATCTTGTGATGGTTATGTTTATACTGGATATATTTGAAAACAAGTCCTAGTGAGTAAACATCCTTTTCTGGTCTATGTCTAATTCATTGCCCTCATTCTGTCATGTAAGTTCGCCTCTTTAAAGTGGACATGAATTACATGCTGTTTTGTTTCCAGTTAGTGTTAATCACATTCAATTAGAGTCAGGTCCTCTTTCATCCTTGGTGGAGCGAGGCTCTCGTGTGTGTTGTGACAGGATGTGAAAGTGAAGGAGGGCAGCGCTCTGAGGGAAGGCCAAAAGCGATGCCATCGCAGCCACATGACAGAAGCCCTTCATTACACTTCACAACAGGAAAACAACAAGTAAACAGTTCAAAAGACTTTTATCATTTAATTCAGTCTTTTTAATCTTTAATGTGTTTTTCTTTGTGTTGGCTGCAGCTTTGTAATTTGTGTCTCTGTTGTTGCACATTGAAAAGATAGTTAAATTTAGAAATATGGATGAGGGAATTGTCCGGTGTACAAAATATTTATTTCACCCTTTAAAGGCAGGGAGGCTTATAATGACTTTTTACAGATATTAAATTTCTTCCTTCCTGCTGCAGCAGATCTATTTCATAACCTTGTGTCCTGAAACCTCTTTGGAGAAATCAGTAGCTAAAATATGTTTCATCGATTGAAGGCTGCTTTTTCTTATTGGCGGAGCACTTCTTTAAAGTCCTTCTCAAGGCCACGGAACACTTGTAATTACCAGAAGACATTTACAGGAATAATAGAAACATCTTTCTTTGTTTTATTTTTGTCCTCCTTGGGCATGTTCCCCACAGCTACAAATGAAAAAGCAAACATTTGCTCACCCTTATCACATCAGACCCAACTAAACAAAAAAAAAACTCTGAAGTATTTATGCAGCCTTTATAACCAAAATAGACAAGCACAAAAAAAATGCAAATAATTGACCTATAAAGTCAGGATAAATTTGATCAGAAGTACAAAAAAGCCTTGACATTTTTCATTTTAGGTTCCGCTTTACTTTTTCTGTCACCGTCAGCCCTCACGCTTTCCCTTTATCTTGTAATATTGGGGGGAGATGGTGGCTCAGTGGTTAGAGTGTTCGCCTGCGAACCGGAAGTCAACTGGAAGAGAGCATGTCCACGGTGCACCTAACACCTAGCCCTTCGTTTCTCACATCATTAGTGCCGTGATAGGTGGCAGCCTGCTGCGGTGAAATGCAGCACATAAATTTCCCATTGAGGGATTAATAAAGTATATTTAAAAAATATACACATATATATACTATTGTATTACTTAATTGTGTGAAAAGTTTCATAAATCTTAATTACGTGAAAAACTACATGGATACGGTGAAGGAAGACATGAAGATAGTTGGCGTGACCGAAGAAGATGCAGCAGATATGGTTAGATGGAAAAAACTGACTTGCTGTGGTGACTCATGAAGGAAAATGCCGACAGAAGAAGAAGAAGAAGAATTACGTGAAAAGTTAAGAAAAAAGCTTTAAAAAAAGGACACAAACTCATGCAAATGCAAGCAGATTGCTGTGTGCTGTGGGGCTACAGTGTAGATGATAACGTTCTCATTTGAAAAGCACAACTTGAGCAAAAAAAATAAAATGCCAATAATCTAAGTGAAGTTATTATGTGAATAAAAAAAACCCCCACTGTATCAAGCTTAGGTTACAATGACTTACCGACACTAAGTGTTCTTTTAGGTCATTAACGAACATTACTCATTTGTTTTTATCGGTATTTTAGTTTTACCAAAAGTTTTTGCATCAGGTTGCCATGACACTTAACAGTGACAGCCATGCTTCCTAGAAGTCCTTAATCCTTAAAAGTTACAAATACGCTGCTTATCCTAAAACTGTTTGTGACTTCTTTTGATGATGCTGACATTTATTTCACGCATTTCTGTATCTGCCAATGCCTTGCAGCATAAAGAGAAACTGTATCTCATGACTGTTTGCAAACTTTATAATCCACACCGTCATAAAGCAACCACTTTAGAGGGAGATAGAAAGTTAAGTGTTAAGACATACAGATCAGTCCAACTTTTACTGTCTGGATGATCCCTCATGAGATTATTACAGATTAGTTTAGAATAAATTTTTTGAATTTTCTTCAAAAGGAATGCTGATAAGCAGAGATTTACTTTTCATAAAAACAAAAATGTCATTATCCTCCTCCCTCATAATCCAGCACCGTGCTCTAATTCTGCACACCAGGTCCCAATTGCCTCTCCCTGATGTTTGCACCAGTGTCTTGTCTTCCTCTGGTGGTTTAAACCCTGATGTCCATCACTCGATTGTCGCATTGCTGTTCTGCTGCAGGCATGGTGAAGTCCCCTCCATGTCTGGTCCCTCAACCTGATGATTCTCCTTCAATGGCTCCTCCGTCTGGTCCTGAGATTTTTTTTCCCTGCTGTGAGTTTTTCCTCACATGGCAGGAATAGTTTGTTTAGTTAGTTTTCGAATTAGCTTTTGTTTGTCTTATTATAAAAAGTTATAAAGTTATTTAGTAAATTTGTGTATTGTATTTTTTTTTGGTACTTTTTTTTCTTTGGATTTTTGTTCAATTTACCATGCATATTTTTTCTTGTTGTTGGTATTTTTCTAAATCTTTTTCTGTTCAATTCACAACGTAACGATCATTAGAAAATTGTGTTGAGATTTTGGAAAAATAAAGTTAATTAAAACAGACTTCACCGAATGTCACTTCACCTTCCTCGTTTAAAACAAATCCAACAAAGAAAGAAGCAAGAGGACACATTTGATGAATCACATTATTTAATCTTCATTTTTTACCAGTAAAACCTACCGGACACATGAGGGAATTTTTTAGTACTCAATATTGGCAAGTCTTCAAAAGTAAATACTGGTAATATATTTTGAGCGAGACGGTTTTGGTATCTCTACATACACACATATGTCTTTTTGTCCCTCAATTAAACCTGAACTAAACTGATTTGAGGATGAGAGACAAATACGAAGAGCTTAAATCCCAAAACAAGACATGCCTCATTGTACCAATAAAACCACAAGAAGACACTTACAGATTAAAAAAAATTAACATGGCGGATCGCAAGAGTAACTTAGAACAGGCTCTTTCATCATGCAGCTATTACATACATTGATCCTGAACATCTGAGAACTGAGCAAACATCATAAACACACCTCATTAGCTCTTCATCACTTTACTGTTTAAACCCAATAGTGTTAATTTGATGAACTACTCTACATTACCTTTAATGAAGTAAACATGATTGTAACTCCATGCGTTAAAAACACGCTAAACTAGAGTTTCTAAATAATTTTTCTGACAGTTAATTACCTTCAGGTCAGTTGATCCATCTTTCCCCCATCATGTATTTATCTCTCCTCCCTATTAGAGAAAAACATGAAAGACTCTTCAGCTCTATTTTATGTCCTGACATGTTATTTTCTTATGTTCTTCTTTCCCAGAGCTCCAGTCAATCACAAGAGGCCTATTTTTATGGATAAAGTCGTACTTCAACAACTGCTGGCCCTTATGTGAATTGACTGATCAAAGAACTGTGGTTTCTCAGAACAGGCAACCTGTTCTTCTAACTATGTAGGAATATTTTGATAAAAGGGATCAAGTCCCCGTAGCTTGGTGATCAGAGGAGTGTCGTATTTATATCTCACATCGACTTAATTCCACATTGGTTCAACACAGCAGGAAAAAGATGGAGGAAGAGAGATGTTTTATTTCTACTGCGTTCCTGTTATCACAAGTCACTAATTCTTGTTTAACATCCCAGATGTGAGAGTTATTTTTTGTTTCTTTTCAATAGTTTTAACCCTCGCCGCTGTAAATTGTTTAATTGTCGTTGATCTTTTGTTCACGACTTTTGAAACAGAAAAATACACCCCAAGCTAAATGACTCATAGACGAGTCATTCTGTTTAATTTGTGTGTTTTCTTTCAATTTTATGATTAAGACTTTTTGTGTTCATTGTTATTTTTAATAAATAAAGCCAGTCAATAGCTTTTAGAGATGTCAGATAAACAAAAGAAACGTTCTTGCAAAAGTAATTGTAAAAAAAAGGACATCCCATCAAGATAAGAAGCTTAAAATAGAAGCTGAAGCAGCCTCTAAATTATTATTTTTATAATGGAAATAATTACAGCTTACCAAACCATATAATAGGACTCATAAAAATCCTCTTTTTTTAAAGACAACACTTGAAACATCTGTTTTTTGTTTGTTTCAAGGCTAACATTCAAAATTAAGACTTATTTGACGTGTTCATTTCACAATTGAATCACTACTAAAAAATAAATCAATAATCCTGCACCAAATTCCTTCCTGTTATTGAAATGTTTATATTTAAAAAAAGTTACCAATTACATAAACGACATTATAAGTAATTAAATTATAAATTTAGTTTCGTATGTTTTTTTTAATCTACATTACCAGGTAAAAATATCTGGGGTTCATAGAAACTTGTATTTAGCAGCATTAAAATAAAATGCACTAATTATCAATAAAAATGTAAACAATTTAGAATGTTTTAAGTTTGGCCAACTAAAACTGCCGCTTTAGACATGGTAGAATATGGGGGGGACGGTGGCTCAGTGGTTAGAGTGTTTGCTCGTGGACCGGTAGTTAACCGGTAGTTTGTGAGTTTGCATCCCACTGAGTTCATGTCTAGGGTCCTTGGAGAAGACACCTAACCCTCCTGTTTCTCCCACCATTGGTGCTGTATAGGTGGCAGCCTGCTGCGGTGTAGCACAGCACACACATTTCCCGGTCAAGGATTAACAGAGTATATTAAAAAGATAACTGTCTTTCATTAGATTTTTAATCATATTTATGACAACCAAAAACTTTGTAAAGAAAGTGGTTGGACACCTTTCTGCATGGCAGAAGACGGAAGCAACGGAACGGAATCTATATAAATCCCAAATGTAACAGGTAGAAGCATTCTTTTTACCTTTGGAGTGTTTCGAATCTTAATCAACGTGGAAGATGATCTTGACCTTTGAGTTTCAAAACAGTGGCTTGATTTCAGAGTATCTTCCTCTTTGAAGTTGTGCTGTATTTTTTTACACACATTTAAAACAATGCAAAATAAATTTAATCATTCTCCTGTTTTATCGTTTTCACAGAAATTCTGTCTTTAAATTGTTGGGGTGAATTCTGCTCTGTGCCAGAGGGTGTTTAGGTCAAACAGTTTTCAGTTTTATGACTAAGCTGGTTAAATCAATCTAGCTTGGCTAAATGGCAAATATAACCGTGGGATAAGCTGACCCTTGAACATGAGCGTATATACAGTCATTCTGTGGAATGAGAGAAGTCCTCCTGGACCCATTCGGAGCCTGACTGTTGTCTTACCTCGATGCTTTAATGAGGACGAGACCACAAAGCAGAAAAGAAGAGGTTATACAAAGTGAAGGTATTTCTGACCGTGTGCCCCTGAATTACTCCACACATGCAAATACAGACACGCTAATTTGATTTTAACAGGTAATACTTATGGAATCACACACATGGGGCGACTTCTTTTACCCTCTAGCAGATATGTGTACTTTTCTCCTCATGGGGACACTCAGATTGCATTTCAGTACTGCATCACGGCACTTTAAAGACGTCTACTTGCCCACAAATGCAGGAAGACTGTGTGCTTAGCTGAGACAAAGCAAAATGTAATTGAAAAGGCATGAGCAGATGCCAAGTAAAGACAGGCCCATGGCAAGCTAGTTTAGACGGAAAGAAATGGCCCTCTGCTCAAGGGTGAAGTAAATTCACACATACACACACCTAGCAGAAACTTCCAAATGAGTTGAAGACGTAAAACCATCCTCTCTCTGGGGGTTGTGGTTATATTTACCCCAGGCAGAGTTAAAAACAAAGGGAAAGGCGAGCTGGAGCAGGCAAAATTTCTGGCTCCTTAGAGCGAGTGGCAAACACTGGAGACTGAAGATCCCCAGTGGCCAGACCATCCTGCTGGAAATGCATCACTGCCTTCCCCCATTACTCGCACAATGCTACAGGCAATTTTCTCTCCCCTGTCTGGCTCAGAGATCCTCTCTGTCCTGTCATTCTGCTGCCACCCACAATGGGCAGACCACATGAGGATGGCCTGCAAGCCAGCATCTCGCATGTGGCCATGGACTACCTATTCTTCTTTTATCAAGGACCTGTCTAGGCTCTGTGCTTATTTTAAGCTGTACTCTGATTTGCACTTGCACAATGAAATACATCTGCGGTGGCACTGTGGTGGCAGGAAAGGTGGATCTGCAGAGTGGCTGCCAGACTTAATGCTGCCTTGTTTGAAACATGAAAACACTGGCTTTAGAGTCCAGTCATCTTAATTTGATGCTGTCTGAGGTGGTTAAAATGTTTTTGCCAAAAAGGCCTAATGAAATAAAAAAGGGCTTTTTTTTTTCCTGAAAAAAAAAGGAGCATAAAATTGAAGCTAACTGAAAACTAGTCTTCTGTTTGGTTAAATTGAGCCTAAACTGACTTAATTATGAGTTGTGGGAGTTTATTCAGCCGTTAAACAAAGCAGACTTCATACACTGAAGGCAACTTATAAACATATTCATCTTCAGGGTTCCCTTACCATTGAACCATCCATTGTGTACAGACTATGTCATTCATTTCTCAGTTTGTACAACTTGTGAATACAAGTTGTACAAACTATGGATGAGTGAAGGTAAAATTTAGGTCAGCAGCTTAAGCAGGGCAGCAGAAACTTTACTCACTGCATTTAGGCGTCTTTATCCTACTCATCCAGAGGTTCCAGAATGTTCAAAGACCAGCTGGAAGACATTTCCCTCCTGTGCACCAAACTTCTCTCTTAGGGTTTCCTGCTGATGGGAGTTGCCCTGAACACATCATCATAAAGGCATACAGAAGAGAAGCTTGCTCTGTTCAAACCCAAACCTTGATAAGCAGAAAGCATCAGTATGACACCCTTCAAAAACAGAAATACCAATTCTCTCCTATTCATCATACTTTGTTCTTTGTTTTTTATTTTTTTTTCCAGCAAAGATAAAAGTAGGGTACCTAAAAGATTCATTTGACTGACTGTGAATACTTTCAACCTGAAAAAGTTGCAATTGGATCCAACAGAAACAATTATTAGTTGAAACAAGTCTGTGAATGATTCCAAAAATTTGTCTATGGTTTTATTTCTTGGCCAGTTATTCCACTGCAATGAAATCTTTCACCATTCTTTTTTTCTTTCGGCTTTCATAACGCATCACCATCCATGTTATTAGATTAGGTTTGCAAATTAGGAACTCTCTCTTGGTTGGAAATGAGAGCCTGCTGAGTAGTATCATAGTGTCTTTTTCACATCTCTGTTGAGACTGGAGAGGGAGATTAAAAAGATGGAATCTTCAATGTTGGCAGTGATGGATAGATTGGGATGTTTTGGAGAGGAAGAAGCTGAAGTGAAAATAAGAGATTGTTAAAAACTCTGAAAGAAGTGAAAGGTGTCTGGACCATCACCTTTAGCAACTTTAGTTTAGCAATCCTTGATTAGAATTAATGTATCTTTATACACAGCGGAACCAGCATATTTGAGTTTGGCGTCTGACATCTCCTGGTCACATGGTGAGGCATTCTGGTTACAGCCCACCAAGAGGAGACCCCAGTGAAGAAACATAATGCCGCTGCCTATCGGGAATTGTTTTTCCCTTGGGTGAGCTTGAAAAAGTGGGATGCTTGAGTCTGGGGAAAAGGAAATCTGGGTCTCGCAGCATAGATTGGTGTCCTTGCAACCCATCCCAGAGAATAGGATGGTAATAATATTTTTTAAAAAGTAGACTTCCAAATTTATTGGATTATTGTCTCGTCTGACTGTAACCTTGTTTTGTCAAACAAGGTTGTGAGTGAATTCTGTGGATGTATTGCATCGAGATCAGAGTTCCATGAAAACAGGGTGTAAATCAAGCGTATCCAGTAAGTCCTTAGGGGCCATTGTCCTAAAAGTTTTTAACTTGACCTTGCTTTGACATACCCATATGAATCAAAGTTAATGAAACAACCAATAACTACTTGCACAATTACATGTTAATCTGAATCGGGTGTGGTGACGCAGGAAGACACCCAAGACCAACCAAGGTCATGAGTGCTTTAGGATGTGATACCTTAGATGTAAAACTGAACTGGTACTTTATGAAAAAAAAAAACTGCTTTCATTTTCACATAGTGCCAAAAAATGGCTAGCCTTTGTTTTTTATATCGGCATGAATGTTAGAGTTTCCATCATAACGAGTTTACCTTTTTCTCATCACTACAATATCTGCTTTACAAGCACAACGTCATAATCTAGATACATATCTTTCAAATGATGCCTGTAAAAATAAACAACTATTAAATGAAGCTTTTGGTCAAAGTCAGCAAATTCCATTCTGCTCCATCAGCACCGTCACAAAATGGATCCATCCTTGCAACAGATGAGTCCCTGCCACCTCACACAGATCCTGATACTGACACTCCTCTGTCAACCACTACTTTCTTATCTGAATTTCCAGTTTATCTCAAACAGCCAGTAGGTGATGTTAGCAATATTTCTTCTTCGATTGTGTAAACGCCACCTGTGGCTGAAGCAGTCTGTGACATCCATGTGCCTAACACCCTTGTTGCTCTGCACATGTTTGAGAAAGACACCACATTTGTGACACCCTGACGGAAGCTCTGGCCTCTTCACACTTGTCTGTAAAATGAGCTGAATTGACATGTGCAAGCTGGTACAGCCGAAAGCTGCTGCTGCATAACACACACACATCACACTTTCTGACAGGGATTTTTTTCCCCTTACTCTCTACCTGTGTGTGTACTTTGATTATGTACTTCTGAAAGGCACGACACTTGTCACACCCTTCTGGGCAGCCACAACCCGCCTTTCCTCCTCCACCAGCCTGGATTTGGGGTTCATTACACAGCTCATCAGCAGAATGTCTCTCTTGGGCTTTGTAAGTGTCTTCAACATAATTCTGAAATCGCTTAGTCCACTTTGCAATGATTAACATGTATTTGTAGCAGTCTGTAAAAATGCCAGCTCAAACTGAAGCACAGTTAGGTCCTGTGCTTCACTTACTATGGAGGGATAGAGAAATGTAAGACACTCTATGACCTCCCTCACCATCAACATTTCCGTTTTTGAATTGATTGATTTAAATAATTAAGATACAAAAACTTTTTTAAAACTAACAATTTAGATAGGGATCAATTGAGCTGCAGCAAAGCTGAAATGCTAGACATTTGGATCAATAAGAGGATAAACACTTAGTGTTGGCATTATGTGGCAAAACAAAGTGGGAGATAAAGCTCCAATAGTTTGTAATTCAAATTTAAATAGGTACATTTTTGGACCCATCATTCTTTGGGTCAGGCTTCACAGTGCCTGGACATTTTGTGACTGATATGTAAATATTATCTAACATGTTTTTCCCCCTCTATTTTTATTCAATTTGATTTGTATTGCCCAAAATCACAAAATTTCTGTCTCAATGGGCTTCACGTTGCAGATTCAGGGAAAAAAAAAAAAAAACAAGAAAAAAGAGGAAGGTATAAATACAATACACAGCAAGAAAACTAACTAACAAATGCTAACTAAACAAGACTAGACCATTTCTGCCCTTAGACTCCCCTTCATGGTAAAGAAAAACTAAAAAAAAAAGTGGGGAAAAAAAAGAAACCTCATGGGGATCCACATGAAAGCGAGATCCCTCCCCCTGAACGAGCATCTATTGTGTCTAAGAATATTGTTTAAATAATAGCTTATTCTACTCTACAGCTAAATATCTAAAGAAGTCAATAGATGTTCTTCATCCTGCTGGAAACACGGGGGGCTCCTCAGCCCAGGACGGAGATAAGTAGATGGATTTCATCCTGATGGAGAAGGGATAATTAGATGAAGTGCGGAGGCCTCCTCGGTCTGGCCATGCCCAGGACAAAAATGCAGAGGATCCATCAGGAAGCTTAAGGATTCGGAAATTTTATCAACTTTTTTAAGAACTGAATTTTCTTTTTGTTTTGTTTTATGAGCAGAAAACAAAAAGTATAATAAAGAATGTGGCATTTAATACTTTGACCTGGTAACTTTTCTTTGTTAAGCTCTTTTAGAGAATTATGGCATCAAACAATTAAAGAATTTATGGAAAAGCTAGCTATCTAGCTACCGACGGGAAGCTGTCTAGCTAGCTACGAGAAGCGAGCTAGCTAGCTCGATAAATGACAGACAGATAAATAGATAGTGACCATCGGATTAATAATTATTGCTGCTAACCTTCAACTGATTAGTCTCTATAAGCTGTTCAGTTTGTTTTAATATTTACCACTGGAGCTGTCCTGATTCTGATAAATACACCTGAAGTTTTAAGCTCTTTGAACTTTTCGGTGAACTGGGGGAGAAAAAAAAATAATCGGCAAACGGGAAGTAAAATTTACAAGGGCTTGTCTTTCCATCATTCAGTCTGCCAAAATTCCCGGCTTATCCATCCCAGGAGAAAGTCTGAATCCGGCTGGGTTCCCAGCACGTGTGATGGGAATCTCATTGTTCTGCTGGTAGCAGCTACTGATGTTCCACTGGCGGATGTAAAAAAAATGATGATCGCTGGCACTCTGGTGGAGATAAAAGAAACCAAATGTGGGGGAGAAAGCTACTAAGGCCCGCTCATACGGCTTGAACTGGCACTCAGATATCCAACAGAGACATCTGTGGGCAGAATTACAGAGTATGTGCTGCAGCAGAGGGATGATGGAGATAAACAGAGCAGCTTGGAGAGAGGAGAAATGATCCAAATTTGATGAAGATGGAGTGAATGAGATGAAGGACCCCTTGACAGAAGGGGGGCTGTAGGTCAGTCTCAGCGGAGAACTTCTCCTTGTCAAAGTTCAAACTCCCAGAAGCTGGTCAAATTGTCCATCCGTGCTCTCCTGTCCCTGGTTCCTCCCTCGCCATCTATCAGGCCCGCTGCCCACGCTCATGACAATGACTCATTTCTAAGTCTGTCTGCTAGAGCAGAGAATACAGCACAAAGCCTCCAAAGACAAGAGGGGGACAAAAGGAGCCTGTAACTGAGGGAAAAAGAAGGATGTTTAATCCTAAGACAAAAGACTGGAATGCTAGCTCTCCTCAGGTCAGTCTGTCAATTAGCCTGCTTTCAGCTGTCAGTGGGGAGAGGGTGTTAAAGGTGGAGAGCGGCAAGAAGAGCAGGGCGGAGGGCAGCCGGATAGGAGACAGATGAGTTAGAGGCTGAGGGTGGAGAGCAGAAGCCGACTTGTCTCTGAGGAGACGTGAATAAAGGATAGAAGGGGGTGCAGACCTGTCTGTGAATACATGCCGGCGGCTGAGGAAAGCCAACTTTTCTCTTGTTCTCGGTGAATATGTCCTGTGATCTTCCTCCTCACCTCCTGTAAACACAGCAGCAGGAAAGGTGTGCTGTCAGCTACCCCCAGGCTCAGGGATGGAGAAAAGAAAAGCGTTGTGAAGCAAATTGAGGTCAATATGTGCTGCATACAAGTAGCTTCTCACCTGCACTCATGACAATTTTGGATTAACATAAAGTGACAGAAGCATCCTGGGCACAAATCTTTCCTCTAATCCTGGTCGGCAAAGAATATTTTTTTCATCCCATGAAACCCACCTGCCTCGCACCTCTTCCTGACAGGGGGAGCTGATTTTCAGCTGGAACTCAGTGAAGTTAAGCATCCAACTATCAGATCACTTCCACAATCTGCTTTCTGATGCCATTATCATAATTGGAGCTCCAATTGTTAATGGATCAGAGGCTGCAGCAGTCATCTGGGCTCAGATAAAGTCTGGCAGAAAATTCTAGTTGCACAATGATTAGATTAAGAAATCCAGTTTTGACATGAAGGCAAAGCTGTCATAAACAGATGGAGAGCATGTGGAATCCATGCCCATCACTCAAGTCAAAAACAAGATTATCTGCAGCAGAAGGGGGGTGGACAGAACAGTGGGGGGGTTCTTCGTTGTTCACATGGCAGTCAGAGTTGATGTCAGAAAAAAAACGATCTTTCCCTTGCTCTAACAGACGTGTGCGAGTGACTAATGATCCCATCACACTGATGCTATAAAACAAATGAAGAGGATATCGGGATAACAAAGTGTAGATAGACGAACTCTTCGAAGAAGCAGATGCTTTATCTGTCCTCCATACATCAAGCAAATGTTCTGAGACGCTTTGGTGTTTGGTGGTGGCGTGAATAAAAGGAGAATGTGTCTCTTGTAAACATTACAATCATGAGTAGGTTTTTTTTGTACACATCTATTTATATTTAGATGTGTTTTGTATCCCGCACAGGAAAAGCATCCTTTTACTTCTTGTTTAAAAATGTTCTAGATGTGCCAAATGTACCAGAGAGAGTTCAAACTTTATTCCCAAAAGTTTTACTTATTTTCATTGGATTTCGCTATTTTTGGTAAAGCCGAAAAAGCCCCAAAATGCCCCAATGGTCATGATCATGGTTGATTAATCCTGTATTAAAGAAAAAGAAAGAGAAATAAACAAGAGAGACGGTGGCTCAGTGGTTTGAGGCGAGGGGTGAGTGGTTAGGGACAGTGGCTCAGTGGTTAGAGTGTTCGCCCATGGACTGGAAGTTGACTGGAAGTCCGTGAGTTCGAAACCCACTGAGTTCATGTCTAGAGTCTTTGGAGAAGACACCTAAACCCCCGTTTATCCCACCATTGGTGCCATCATAGGTGGCAGCTTGCATGGTGTAGTGCAGCACACAAATTTCGTGGTCAAGGATTAATAAAGTATTAAAAAAGATTATTTGCTCTGTTTTAAATTAAGTTTAACAAAAAAAAAAAAATGAAGCCCCTGAAAGGTCATTTGTCTGATATTCGTATATGGTATATTTCCTCTCTTTAATTTAATCTTGCATGTATAACGTGCTAGATGAAAATAAAAATATTATTACTGGTGTATACGATTTGGTGATGGGTAGGAAAAGTGATGATAAACTAGATTGTGGATTTTGTTGTTTCAACATAATTATTACAGAATGCATTAACAGCCTGTTTGTGGAGAGAAAAAAACACTTAGTGCCTAATTAAAAGCACTAAAATGCAAAACAAAGCTGACAATTCTCTACATTTAAAGGTTTAGATGATGAAATAGTCATAGCATGTGTGTATGCGTATGCATGTTTTTTTTAATCATATAAAACACGTCAGAAACACAGAGCCCTCTGGGGAGATGTATGACCTTTAAAAAACAGCAGAAAAAGAGTCCATATCCAGCCCAGTTGTGAAACTTGATAACAATTATGCTAATAAAAAGAACAGAGATGAAGTCAGGTGGCAACAAAGTGCTATTTAGAGAATAACTGCTAACTTTACAGCACTTCTGCAGCCTTTAATTGTCATTTTTGTTCCCGGTGTTAGAAACAGTGGGGACATGTTCATTTGAGCTGCCATCTCTCATACTTTACGCCTCTTCCTTACAAGGATATGAATGCTATGATGATAATCATTTCTATCATTTAAAATAATAACTTAGTTATGGTTGGTTTGTAAAAAAATAACACTCTTAATGCAAACAATCATCACATAAAAAGCAATAAAATGGTTTGGAGGTTTGTGTATATGCAATATATTTTTTTGTTGTTTTCATTCTTTTTGCTTAGCAAAGGTCAGTGAGAGAGTCAAAGGTGGTCTTGGATTTAGACATGACCTAAGCAAACCGGGGGAAATTAAAAGTTTAGTGCAAAAACCCAAAGGATAAATGAGAATGAGAAAAACCCTCAAAAGTAAGTCATTACTTTATGGAAAAGTTTTACCAATCCCTAGTTGTCCAGAAATGTTCTTTTTGATTTTGCTGAAGAAACACACATTGGGAAGGTGAAATGAACTATTTTCAACCAAACCTTTAATATATGAAGGATTTTATGGAAATCAACTTTGTGGACTTTTTTGCAATTGTTTTATTTATTTATCTATTTTTTGTATATCATAGCGATCCTTCACCGGGGAAGTTTAGTGTGCTGCATCACCGCGCAGAAGGCTGCCATAATGCCACCAATATTGTGAAAAACGGAGGGTTAGATGTCTTCTCCAAGGCCACCTTTGAATACCATTCTGACATCAAAAGCATACGTGAAGGGCTTTTCTATTTGCATGTCATCGCATCCAGTACTTGGATACTAATCGAATGCTAGACTGTTCTTTGCCATGCTTTTTGTCCTCTACCCACATTCCAAGTTTAGCAGGAATTGTTTTAGTCCCAGTGCTCTGCTCATGCTCAGTTCATACTCTCAACAGGGTGCTCAATTTTTGTGTAAATTCCCACCGAAAAAGAAAAACAAAATATGCGCTAGCTTCGTTAGCTTGATGCAGTTTTTACTGTATTTGCATCCTCAAACAAGATTTGTGCTGTTTGTGTGGATGGTTGTCTGTGTGTATCCCTGCAACTGACTGCCAACTTGTTTTAGGTGTACCCTGCTTCTCGCCTGTAATTAGCCCCGTTAGGCTCCAGCACCCCAGTGACCTCGTCAGAAAAAAGAGGTTCAGAAGATGAATGAATGGATTTTGCATTTCTAAACTACCAAAATCGATACATGCTGAAAACATTTAAATTTTTACCCTTTGAAAGCTCTTTAATTAATACACTTTATTTATTTCTGTCCTTTTCTGCTTAAAAAATATATCATGTTAGGAATTTTATTTCAATATTAGAAAGATGCTTTTTTGAACGTTATTGAAAATTATGCTGATCAGTTTGTAACACTTTCACCTTTCGTAGGAAGGGTGAGGACAGCTACTTCCTGCTTTGAAACTATCTTACATAAAACAAAAATGATCATGGTAGGTGTTAAAGCAAACCCTGACACCTTTCTACAACTGCAAACACTAAATAATGGGTAATAGGATTCGTTTCTAGAGAAAATCGGCACCAGTTAATTACAAACAAGTAACTGTTTGTTTCTTTTAACACCTTCATGCAGCACTCAGCTATCTATAGCAGTTTGAAAATGACAATCGCTAATAAGATCATCGCTGTTGGAGTCAGCATGCCTAACATAAATACATGTTCACACTCATTATCACTCGCTGCTTCTGCTTCCCGGTGTGTGTGTGTGTGTTGTGTTTCATGGTTAAATTATAATCACACGCTCCTGTATCATCCTCACTCTGTTATTTTCTTTTCTTCATCTTCTCGTCCTCTGCGCGCTCCATTTTTTTCTAAAATCATATTGTAATTTATCCTTTAGTCCGTCTCTAACAGCAGTTAATTAGTGCTTGTAAAGCGTCTTCGTTTTTAATCTCTGAGCATACATCTAGAATCCATCCGTCTTTACTCTCACTACATATAGATTCCAAACACGGTGCTGATTAGTTTTTTCTTGGATCGTATGTTGGCTGCAACTTTGTTGTTTTAATTCTTCCGGCGGATTCGAGTTTCACCCTCACAGGACCTGCAAATCCAGACCTGGCTAAATGACAGCAGCATCAATATGCTCACTTAGAAATCAGACCGACTGAGCCACTTGAATGCTGTCACTCTGACTTACAACTGCAAGTCAGCCAGGCAGGTAATTAAACTATACGAAGCTGTGATCCTTCTAAAAATACACCAAATGTCTTCCAACGGCCGACGTGCCGGAATGGGTCTGTGGCGTGATCGACGGAGAATATTCAAATTATTTCTGTAAATAGACGACTAAATTAGAAATCAAACCTGAAGAAACAATTTGTAGTAATGACAAGCTCCTTCAAAAGACCACAGCATGGATTTCTTCCTGTGCTTCCTGACAGCCTTTCTTCACATCTCAGGCTCCTGACAAGGCTTTGTGTGCGCCTTGTCACCTCAAATCTTTCTACCACTGTTATTTTCTACACCTCCTCCTTTCCCGATCTTCTGACTCTTCTATGTTTTAGAAACAATGCCTTAATATTAATTTTCATCAGGCAGCTGCTTCCAGATTGATCAGGTGGGATCCCAAACCTAAGATCCACAGCCATGTTCACTTGTTCTATTCCTTTCCTCATATCTTATAGACTGTTGACATAACTGATCATTGATGCTAATTGGTGGTGAAGGCCGTCTCCTCTCAGCCTCCTCGTAACCTGATTATGCCAATCAGAGCTTCTTACAACTAGAGAACATGAACTGTCAGTAGCTTGGAAGCCCCATTTCTCCATTTTTCGAAAAAAAAAAAAAACCTGATGAGAATACATTAATTCCTCTCAGCTGGAGGTAAATCACATGATAAAAAATGGTATGTTTTTTTTTTATGGATTCACATCTTTAAACCAACAAATAAGATTTTTTTGAAAGCAGTCTTTCTTTTGCATATTTATGACTCTAGATCTTTTTTTTGTAACATTTTAATGTGTTCAGATTTAGCTTAGGTTTTTCATTTGAAGTAACCTTGAATAGTTTATATTAAAAAATGTGTCATCTTTTGTTTTTCCATCTTCCTTAAACCCTGGGGTTCTTCTTTGTTTTTTTTTTTTTACTGTACAACACCCTTCGTTTTTGTCTTGATGACGTATTGTAGTTGGCATGTGTCGCTTCCTTTATGGCCCACTTGACAGTTTGCTTGCAAGTGAGACAATATGCCTGGTTTTGATGAGACCAAAGTTACTCCTTTTTGGTGATAAAATGTACCAAACATCTATTGAATCAGGCTGCTCGTACATCGTGGGTTGCATTTAATGTTCATTACCTAATTTTGTTTGGATTCTGGCACATTGTTGAGATAACTTCAGTCCTTCTAATGATGGCTGTTTAAAGTGGCTACGTACCTATCGGTAATATGCTCAGTATTTATGTAGGCGATTTTGATTGTGTTTCCTTGAGTTACTAAAATGCCTGCGATGGACTGACGACATGTGCGGGGTGTGCCCTGCCCCCTTGCCTTGAATCAGACAGGATGGGCTCCGGCACCCCCCGCAACTTCATAAGGGATAGACGGTTAAGAAAGTGACTGACTTAGTTACTAAAATGTCTTAATGTAATAACATGACCATTTCTTTAATTGTCAGACTTAAGCCTGCCGCACATGGTCAATTTTTTTCCCCTTAATTCTACTTATGTAAGACAAAGGAATTTTTGGAGTGAAGTGTGGATGTCTTCATAGTTGGATGTACTGTACATAAGGATGGATGAATGGATGGATATCTGTGCAGACCAGGTTAGTGAACGCTAACAGCAGAATAAATAGCAGATTTGCAGTTGCTGATCCCACATTTGCACGTCTCTTTTTTCTCTCGGTTTATTTGCTTATTTACATCTCAATTCACAGTCTGCAGTTTGAAGTCCAATTTACATTCAGAACCTGTGTCTGCATGTGGTTAGAGAGACAAGACGTGGGGATCAGCAAAGTAGTCTGCTCTTGAAGGGTGAACTTAGAACAAAAAAGGAGGAGGGTAGTTCAAGGAAAAAGAGAGTGGTATGCTAATGTTGTTTTGGTGACAGGGTGGGAGAGAGTTACTGTTCAGCTCTGTAAACTAAGTGCTGACATGAATGCATCATTATTATTCTGAAGTCAACTTTAAACCCATGATTTCAACATCTATTCAGTCATCATTTTCTTTAGCTGATCCAAGGTTAGCTGGCAGAGATGAAGTGTGTCCCCAAGAGATGCAGTCCAGCTCTGACTGAGAATCTGATGCACCCCAAAGCAAGAGGGAATTTCTCCCTGTCCCTACAATAAACCTTTGACTTGCTGGGGTCCCCCTACTAAAGGACATATCCAGAAAAGCAAGCAGGAAAGGTCTTCTTAATGAGATGCCTGGGATACCTCAGCTGACTTCTTTCAACACAGAGGAGCAGTGGCTCGCTCCAGATGTTATGTACACTAACAAGATCCCAAGACACTTGCTTTCAATCGTATGAGGCGCAGGCCCATTCCCAAGTTGGAAGGTGCACTGTATCCATTTCCAGCACAGAAACACAGACTCAGATGGAGAAGAGCTGACTTTTATCATAACTGCTTCATACTCAGTCAGCCCAGTGTGTGCTGGTGGTCTCAGAACGTTTGTTACTGTCCACAAATGCAGCTTTTGGATCTGTTCATGAAGACATCAAATGAGATTGATGACAAGAGACAACTCAAGTGAAGCCCAACATGAACAAACCTTAGAATGTGGGAGCAGAAGTTGCCCACACAACAACTTGAAAGTCTTCTCCTAGTCTACATTAAAAAAAATGTAACACCACTGCTGCTCTGTTTGAGTTTGAAGTTATGGACCACTGTTCCTGGACCCTGATGAAACCCATCTTTCTTCCACTGAACCTGAGTTTAACAAGTAACAGGGGAATCGTGCTCTAAATTTCTGAGGCAGTCAATTTGATGATGTTTTGCGAAGTCTCCACTGCTGTTTAGTTCCTTGTTGAGGAAGAGCCCTATTGGTGACAACCTGCAACCCATTTCCTAGACCATAACAAGGTGAGTAGCCAGCTAAAACTAACCATTCCCCACACCTTGTCACCTGGCTTTTTTTCCGAGTATCTTCAGCCACTGACAGCTTTGAAAATTGTTACAAGATTTGTGGAAAAACAGTTTTTTAAAAAGTCCTGTTTTACTGGCTTCTTTTTTGGCCTACCAGACGGTCTTTTGGTATTTTTCACAAGACACACCAAAGACGGTATAGTAACAACTCCTGAAAGTTGCCAAGATTCATCTCGACATGTTCCAGTTTTTCTTCTTCCAATTCTATGCAAATACATTGTCAGATAACAAATCTTTTTAATTGATTTGTTAGGGATGATTTTTCTCTTGCTCATTTCACCAAGTCAGAGTCAAACAAGTCAACCAGGCAGATGCACAAATTAGATTTAAAATTAAGTCTAAATGCATTAGAAGAAGTTCACTGGTTTCATTAAAATCTACATTTAGTAAAAGCCTTTTTGTTTTAGAATTCAGATGTGTTACATTTATTTTAAAACCTTTTTTCAAATATACATATATCACCGAGGGATTTTTGGTAATTTTTGGTGAAAATTATAAATAGGCACACAACCTACGTTGTGATAGAATTGAAAAATGAAGTTGATTTTTTCCCCATTGGAATTTTTTCAGTTTGTGTTACAAGCATTTTTTTAAAAGAAATAACAACCTAATGTAAAGTTTTGGAGAAAAAAAAAAGTTCACAAAAGATTACAAAACAGCAAACAACTTTTTGTTCGAGCAAAATAAAAATGTACAATTTTACAAATGAAGCATCAACAGAATTTTTTTTACAGACAACAGTTTGGTTTTCATTTGCTTTATGTTCAGATTGATGTTTCTCACATTTCACAACTAAGTGCCGCAAAGTAAATTCTTACTCCCAAATTAAATTTTCAGGCATTTACTGTATGTGATCAAACAATGTTTTTATGAAACTGATTTCAGCATTTTTATCAAAACCAACACTGTTTTATTTTCCATGCATACTCCATTCAACCTTGATTGGTTCATTGGACAACAGCCAGGCATTGGACCGCTGACCTTTTGCTTGGTGGGCCGATATTCATGTTACATGGAATACATATAAACAACTACAGGAAAGAAACGTGCTTCACATAACAAAAAACAAAACAAAGAAAGAATAAAACTTTGGTTGAAAACTTCTATAGCTGGACATAGCTTGCAATTTTTATTCTTTTCAAAATGGTTCAGTTAGAGCACCTTAAAGTGTGCACTGCATATAGGATAGTCAAAAGGAGTATGGGTCAGAATTTTATACTCCGGGTCAGTTTTTTTTTTTGTTTTTAGGAATAGTCTTTTACGAAAGAATAGAGACTTATGTTGTGCTTTGAAGACTAAATTGGGCCAGATTTATAAATAACCTTTAAGACAATTGTTTCAAGGAAAAATAGCAACATTCCTCACAGTTTCATTACATCCAAGTATTTTCTGTTCCATCGTCTTCCGCTTATCCGGGACCGGGTCATATGGGCAACAGCCTCAGATGGGAAGCCTAGGCTTGTATCACCAAAGCTGCATTCTCCAGGTCATCCGGAAGGATCCCGAGTCTTTCTCCAGCCAGCTGTGAGACATAGTCTCTTCAGCACGTCCGAGGTCATTCTCTTGGTCTACTCCGGGTGGGACATGCCCGAAACACCTCACCAGCAAGGAGCTTGGGGGGCATTCTGACCAGATGCCCAAACCACCCCATCTGGCTCTTCTCGACCTGGAGGAGGAGTTGCTCGACACCAAGCTCCTCCCGGATGGCAGAGCTCCTCACTTGATCTCTGAGTGAGAGCCCAACCACCCTGCAGAGGAAGCTCATTTTGGACGCTTGTAATCATGACCTCATTCTTTCAGTCACCACCCACAGCTGGTGACCATAGTCGAGGGTGGTCTAAAAAAAATTTTCTTATACATTTTAATAAATTGACAAACTTTCTGAATGTTTCTGAGTTTGTCATGGCAGGGTGAATGGCAGAGTTCACCCTGAACTGGTCGAAAAATTTCATGTCGGTACATTTTTTAACATTTCATGTCATTTTCTGAACCACTATTCCCGGATTATTTCAGGCAAGAGGTAAGATACACCAGGTTTTTTTTCATGTACTCAGGTTTCCTACCAACCTCCGAAAACATGCATATTAGGTTGTTTGGTTGCTACGTTAAAAAAAGAAAAAAAAAATATTTTCTTGCACGGAGTTGTAGGTAACAGTAAAATGTGTCAAACAGATTTGATGTGCATTTTTTCATGTATATCACTAACACTGCAGTTTTAACTTAAAATTCAAGATTAAAATGAAAAAAAAAAAAAAGACAGTATTATATGAGTATCTTCTTTAAATACAGCCTCATAACGAGACAGTAGGAAAATCAGGAATGAATACATCTGAGGAACAGCACATGTCAGAGGGTTGGGAGATAAAATCAGAAAGGCCAGACTGAGACGGTTTGGACATGTGCAGAGGAGAGAGAGAGAGAGTACATCAAAAGAGGGATGCTGGGTTTGGAACTACCAGGAAAGAGGCCAAGAGAAAGACCAAAGAGGAGGCAGGAGACAGGGTTAGATGGAAGAAACTGACTTGCTGTGGCGACCCATGAAGGAAAATGCCGAAAGAAGAAGAAGAAATCCTCTTACTAAGAAGATTTTTAAACAACGAACATAAAAAAGATAGAAAATGTCTCTTTGAGTCACAACCCTACACTCGCTCGGCACAATGGTTAATCAGCCTTGGATACTCGGATAGAGTGGAATACTGACAATCGGCACTCACATGGTCGATTACTTCCTGCAAATAAATAAAAGCACTTAATATATATAGAGAGGTCCCTTTGTTGGTGTTTATCAGAGTTTTCAAGGCAAACTGTAACTGAAAACAGAAAGGTGAGGAATCGTATTTACCAACTAACAGACAGCGTAGAGAGAAAAAGAGATGATTATAAGCGAGGCTGTGCTTTCAAAGATAATAAATTATGTAATTTTAATGAGATTTGCAAAAAAAAATACTGTAAATAATGACATGATGATTAAACAAACAGAGAAAAAGAGACAAAGAAAGATAAAATGATTTATTTAAATATGTAAAAATCCCAGGGCAACAAGGTTGAAGGTTGTGATAAACTTCCAATCTTTGGTTGAATATAGACAACTGTATTGTTGTAATAAATTAATTTTGTTTATTTTTTTTCCATTTTTACTGATTAATTTTTCACTGATTAATATGTCTCCCATCATAATGAGTCGTCCTTAACCGGTATGTAGAAAATGTGCATGAGCTCTAAATGGCAACTTTATCAGTCAAAGTCTGACTGCATCAAAGTAATCAGAACTTTTCAAGCCTCAGCCCACAGAATGTGGAGAGATTTTAATTAGAGTACCCACGGATAATAAGTAGCAGCTATAGACAAACTGAGTAGGTTGTTAGAGCCATATGGTCAAAGATCAAGGTAAAAAAGATCGAGGTTACAAATTTTTGTAAACAATGCCTCCCAAACAATTGAAGATGATTTTAATTAAAGTGCCTACAATTACTCAGTTCCAATCATAACTGTACTTAGAGAATCCCCAACAAGTTGGCATATTTTTATATACTTGACCCTACTTGCTGGCCTTTTATTTTGTCTTTTGAACCGCTTATCCCGAATGACCTTGGGGATGCCGGAGCGTATTCCAGCAGATTTCAGGCAATAGCCAGGGTACACCCTGAACAGGTCGCTAGTCTGTTGCGTGGCCACACACACCTAATGATCCACATTCACACTCATTCCTTGAGGTAATTTTTATAGTGGCCTATCAACCTAACATGCACGTTTTTGAAAGGTTTTAAGAAAAACAGAGTACCTGGAGAAAACCCATTCATACATGGGGAGAACATACAAACGTCATACAGAAAGACTAGTATTTTAAAGTTTCGTTCCACCCGGGTCTCAAACTCTGACTTTCTTGCTGTTAGTTCACTTTGCTTCCCACTGTGCCACCATGCAGCCCACTCTCTGGCTTACTTTTGGAAATTCGAAGGGATCGCGTGATAAATTTTGATGACATTATAGGGAATTATTACAAAAAAAAAAAAAAAAACTTCCACACATAACTGCTTAAATCTTGTTATTATATACTTTTCAAGGATGTATTATAGTTGGTGATATAGGGAAGGCAGAGGCATATTATTTGATGCCTTGACATTGATTTATTCTTGTTGAGCTATAATTTTGGCTTAGTTGTTGCTTTACTTACAGTATCTTGCAGAGTCCCAGTCCCTGATCATTTTTTAGTGACCCAGATCTTGATAAAATTCACCCTTAAGGATGACTGAGAAATTCCCCACAGACACTATCTTAAAAACTAAACTACAACATTGAAAGTGACAGACGTTCCTCTTTGTCCTCCAGGCAACAACAAAAAACTAGTCTGAGAAGAAAGTTTATAAGAAGAATGTGTTTCCCAATCCAACACAAAAGATCCAATAAGCAGGGTCTTGAAATATGTTCAGAGACTTATTGTTGACAACAAACTTAAAATGTCTCTCTGTCAGGTGGTCAGGGCATTTAGGGCATTTTCTGTGCACCTACTGATATAAAGGTCAACAAACAATAAAATAGTTAAAAAAAAAAATCTGCTCCTTACCAGTGGATCAGGTTGTTGTGACTGTGAAGAAATGTCCTTGTTCAATTGTAAAAAAAAATAAAATAAAACTTCCTTGAAACAGTTTGTCAATGCCCAGCAGCCTTGTATTCTTTTAGACTGTAGTAGTAATAGAAGAAAAGAGACATGAGACCTTTCTTCACTAGCAACCTGATCAAATCCAAATAATTCTATTCAACTTTGATTTTTTTTTTTTCTCAAACTTAATCATAAATTTGCTAGAAAAAAAAAGGCTGCAGTCTGTGAGTGTGAGGAAATGCAGAATGTGAATTTGTGGGCCAAGATGTGCAGAACAGATTTTTACTGCCAAGAAAACACTTTTACAGAAGTCTGCCCTTCATGGAAAAACTGTTTAATTAGTGCTTTTGTTTTATTACAATTCTTTGCTTGTGTTAATACAGCCTTGCGGCATCTGACAGGATTACAAAGAAAATAGGTTGCAAAGAATGGAGAAAAGAGACAAGTGTGCTAAATAGTAAAAAAAAAAAAAATTACCAAGCTGACACTGTGGTTATTATAGCAATGGCCAATGTAGCATAGATGCTAGACTATATGAGAAAAAAGACTAAACAATAAAAGTTCAGGCACATTTTAATAATTGTTGACATATGAAGCAGAGAACAGAGTACACAAAAAGTAGGTGGTAGGAAAAACGGAGGTGCCAAATTAAAGAAAAGAAACCAGAAGTGACATAGTATGCATCAGAGGATGAATTCATTCTTAAAATTCTGATTTCTACCGCACACGTTTCTGGGGAACAACACAGAATCCATCCGGGTGAACTGGAGGATGCAGCTGGGGCGAGAGAAGCCTGGGATTCCTGGCCTCGGATAAGGAAACGGAATGGGACAAAAAAGAAACAGACATATGAATCCTGGTGTACAAATATTGCTGATTATTTTTGATAAAAAACATTAACTTTTCTCTTGATATTAGCCATCACAAAATCCTGGTGTACAAATATTGCTGATTATTTTTAATAAAAGACATTAACTTTTCTCTTGATATTAGCCATCACAACAACAAAAAATAGAATGATAAAAACCAGAAACCAGAGTGCCCAAAGAAAACCCATGCATACAAGGGAAGAATACAGTAAGTGAACTCTACACAGAAAGGCCAGTGTTTCAGGCCTCATTCCTACTCCGGGACTCCAACTCCGACGTCTTTCTGTGAGCCCACTGTGCTAACGACCACACCACCGTCCAGCTTACATTTTAATGGAAATAAAAATATGTCTCAACTTTTATTAACATTTGAACAAAATATTGCATGTTCAAAATTATTCCTATCCTTCTCAATAATGTATGTATATTAAAAAAAAAAAAAAAATGTTTTTTTTCTCATTTACCTTCAGCAATAAGTTCCAGCTCTTCAAATATATCACTAAGTAACTGTTGTCTTTTGGAAGAAGCCTGGGTCAGTTTTCTGTCCAAAACAATCATTTTGGGACAATGAAAGTCAGGTCAACATTTGCCAGGGGAATGAGAGCGTGTTTGTGTCTTAGGAGTGGTCATCTACTATATTATGTCTGTTGGGAAACTCTCATTTGTAAGAAGAGCCAGATTGTTTTTGAGGTAGAACCCAGGATTTACAAGTAAAAAACACAGAACTGAGAATCAAGTTCTGCTGGTGTCTGCAGATTTAAATGTTCATCTTATTTGCTAACCATCTGTTTTAAAATATATTTCATTTTAACATTTAGAAATTATATTTGATTTTGTGAGTAGTAAATTAAGATGTCCAAAACGTTTGCTCTAACTGAATTCTGAACTTAAGTTTCTTCAGGCTACACAGTTGTTTATTTTTATGTTAAAATATAAGCGTCTTAATTTGCTTGATTTAAGATAACATTTCTGGAAAGTAACAGTAAAAAATCAGGAATCTCAAAATAGGAAAATCAACCAAGAAAGTTTAGTGGTGATATTGATTAGTTATTTTGCCCTAAACTGCCTTATTAGGAAGGGAGTCTGTTCCTCTGATGAATCCCGCTCCTATTAAACATTTGTCTTAACAAGCGAGTCTCTGTGAGGGCAAAGCCGTGGCCAGCGCGCTGTGATATGAAACTTTATGACATGTTTGTGTTGACAGCAATTATTTCTATATTGGAAGCAGTTGGCTGGTTTGTAAAAAAATAAATAAATAACACCTAACATCTGAAGTTTTGTGTCTCTGGTTGAATAATGACTGAAAGTCCGTAAACAGCCCAGCATGTGTGTCTAAATGTCAGGGTTAGTGAGTCACTCAGAAGAAGTTTTCAAATGACCTCGCTGTAGTTCTGCAATGAAGTATCAAGCGATGATAGAAAACGAGGAGGGTTTTTTTTCATTGTTTTTACTCCCGTTCTCACTTGCATAATAAATACTGTTGTTCAAAAACAATTAAAATGAACAAACAAGTGATATCTACTAAACTTCCTTGTTCTATTGTGATGAACTGATAGTAATTACGTGTCTATTTGATTTCTTCTTTTTATTTTACAGTATGTTCTAAACCTCTTTGTTCATTTCTGGGTGATGGGGTGCCATAAAACTACCAGCTATATAGCAGGTACCAGCTATATAGATGTGGGGTACTCCCTGTTCCTTTTGCATTTACCATATTTTTCCCAATGGCCGCACCAATGTGGTGCACATCTATAAATAAGCCATTTGCAAAGAAAACTCTGCAGGGCGAAAAAAAAAAAAAAAGAAAATGGCTCAGTAGAGTACCAGTACCAGCACAAGCTGCACATGTGCGGTTGGGCTATTTAAAGTGCTATTTAGCGCTATTTAACAGCAGGACTACCAGAATTATAGAACTACTGGAACTCTCACACCGTCAATTTGACGATTAGTGCTCTTGTAAAGAGCACATTTATGACCATGCTGGACTAAGGTGATATTGTTTATATGAATACCTCTCAATCAGTTTTAAAGAAGATGGACGTCATTTATCAATCAGGTCTACGTGTCATGCCTGACAAGGACATATCAGACTTGAGCTCAAGTTGCACCCGGAAGACTTGTTTTTTTTCAGACTAAGCTTTGCTGTATTTAAGTTACAGTCATTTATAAAGATTGTAATGTAAAAAATATCAGTTGTTTTAGTTGCTCCTGTTATATACAACATCGCTATGGAGACAAAGAGATGAATAAATGAATTACATACATAAAATAGTACTGGCCTTCACAGTACCTTTTTAGAATGTAAAAATATACATTTAAATGAACTATGTTTCTTTGACATTTCTTTATATTCACATACTTCTTACAGACTTCTTCACCAAGTCATTTTACTGTAGCACACACACAGTAATGAATGCACCAAAAACACTGTGAGGTTCGGTGTATCGCCCAAGGCCAGGGATTGATTCACTGTTTAGCAGTCAATAATGTAATAACAGCCAATAACTCATTATTCTGTAACAAGCTAGTAATAAAATAACTTATCTACAGTGTAATCAGACCTCATTTTATGAGTAAAAACACAGAGGATATATTTTTATTTTGTTGTATTACATTATTAACTACATAAAAACACATATCCCTGATACTTTTTGATGCTTACCTAAGTACCTAAGTACACATGTGGCATCACATTTTTTGCTATCATACCACAGCCAGAATTTTGTGTCAGTGGCTAATACATTTAAATAAACCAAGGTTGCAACACTTTGCCAGGTATCAGGTCAGTATTTACAGATTTACAGATGGCAAATTTACGCTCTTTATTAGGACTCTTTCAATCACTGGGAATTTAAAAATATTGTGACATCAAACCAAAGCAAGGCAAGGTAACAGTGCATAAGTCTTAACATCATAAGCAATGAAGTTGGTTTTTATGTGTCTGAGCAAACGCACAACTTTCCTGAACACACTGAGGACTACTGTGTGTACGCTGTGGCCACTCACCAGAATTACACTTGTTCAAGACCTTGGATTTAATTACAGCAGTACTTCTCATTGTTTTATGTTTAATACAAGTGGTTTTGCCTACTTAAAACAACAAAGACAAAATCTTGTTATTCACAAAAAGTGAAGTATGTTATATGTGTGAGAGTCCTTCGCTATCTATAAGAAGAATTCTGCTGAATGTGATGCTTGAGGTGGTCTAACTTCCATTTAGTCCACACTTCTCCCTCAGACAACTTACTTGTGTAGAGCTCTAATAGTTCTGGAATTCCGGTGGTCCTATTGTAGAGTTATCAGGTTAGTACTGACATTGACTCTGACATTATATATGTTTTTTTTTAAGTTATTTTAAACATAAATATCTTGTATTGTCATTTATAGTGCAGTTAAATTTGAGAAGTGAAATCTCCAGTTAAATGTTTCGAAACAATGAAATTATTAACATGCAGAGGAAAGCAGAATGGGGTGGGGCCAAAGCTTTTACTCTTTATTGACGCCAGTTGCGGCTGACGCTCCTAAGCAGCGGTTTGAAGAAATTTGTTTCAGAAAGAAAGAAGTGCACAATTGTGCAGGTGCGCAGCTTACAGGGAACATTGGCTATAAGAAAACATGAGTATGTTAAAGAATTTATGAATGAAGAATATGAGAGAGAACAAAGAATACACAGGGTTATTGTAAGTGGATGATAATTCTGTTGGTCTTGAGTTATAGAGGTGATGTTGTGAGCCGTGCAATAGCTTTGACAGAGAGGTTCAGAGCGAACGTAAGGTTCCATCAGGGATCTGTTCTGAGTTCCTTCTTATTTACTATGGGGATGGACAGGTTGTCAGATCAGGTTAGACAGGAATCCCCATGGACTGACATTGTGATATGTAATGAGAGCAGAGAATGGATGAAGAAAAGCTGGAGTAGTGGAGGGTTTTCCCTGGAAAGAGGAGAAAAGTAGGTGAGCCAAAGCAAAACACGGTACATGTGTCTGAATGAAAGGGACACAAATGGAAGAGTGAGGTTACAGGGAGAAGAGATAAAGAAGGTGGAATATTTTAATTAAGGATCAACATCCCTGAGCAATGGAGAGTGTGGAAAAGAGATGAAGAAGTGTGCGCAGGTAGGCTGAAATGGATGGAGGAAAGTATCAGAATCAGAATCAGGATATACTTTAATGATCCCACACATGGGAAATTTGTGAATTTGTGTGAAATTCACACAAATTTACAAAGGAATGAAATAATGAAGAATTTCAGCTAACATGAAAAGAAAACTGTGGCAAAATCAGCTTGGTTGTTTGGTCCAGAGACAAAGTCACTATAGAAAAAGCAAGAGACGTCCTTTTCGATGAAATTCAATTTATTAACAAGAATTTTGTGCCCTTTTGTTAAATTCCCAAATGCTAGATGTAAAGAGACACGATATCTTAAAGCGCTTAACTTTTTCGGTAACTAATATCTAGAGATGTTGCAACAGTTTAACCATTTTCAGTTTAATTCAGTCAAACTTGATTCATTTGTGCCTCTGGAAATGAAAAAAAAATACACTGAGTCGAGGACTTACCCTCAGCTTTGTGTGTGCTCAAGAACAAATGCCATTTCAGCTTTTGATGAGCTCTCGTAGGAAGACAGTAAACAGCAAAATTCACACGTGTAATCCATTGTTGCGTCTTTTGGTGCGGAGAGATGAAATGAAGAATTGGTACCTATGTCAATAACTAAGTGGTTATTTTTCTTTTACTACTCTTTGGGTTAATGTTTTTATCAGCAAAGGATAAATTATTAGTAAAAAGACAGAGAGAGAGAGAATAAGGCCAAATTATTAAACATTTCAAAAAGGGAGTTTTGGAAAAAAAAAAAAAAGTAGAGTGTGTGTGGACAACATTTCTGAGAGTCTGAATCTCTCTTTGTTATTGGTCTTTCAAAGTGGAGCAGAAGGGATTGGGCTTGTGGAAATCGATATGATAAGACCTCTGTAGAGCATAACATTTTGGAAAAGAGTCATTCAGCCAAATGAAGAAGTTAACACGACATCAGCACAAGATGACACTCCTGTTTGAAAAAAAATGTTAGCAATGTGAAAAAGTCGGGTAAAAATCCAGTTGTATCGTTTGATCAATGTTTTAAGAAAATTTCAATGTGCCCGTTGTCCCCTTAGACAAGATATGAATAGGCTTACATTAAACTTGTTTCAGTTAATAACTGCTTTGTGGAATATTAATTTGATGAAAGAACTGTACTCAATGATGGTGAAGATTTGATAACATGATTCAAAGAAATATCAATCAAAAAGCTGTGTTGAAAAAAACAAGTTCTGTTATAATAATCAGCTTAGAGTAGAAAGTTGCTCCTCCGGGTCGAGAGAAGCCAGATTGGATAGTTCAGGCATCTGGTTAAAATGTCTCCGGAGCGCTTCACCAATGAGGTGTTCAGGTCACATCCCACCAGGAGCAGACCCAGAGGTAGATCCCTAACCCGCTGGAGAGACTTGCCTCACAGATATCCGGGTAACAACCCAGAATCCTCCTGGGCGACCTGGGGGCTTGCCGTATGAGGCTTTAACCCCTAAAGCCCGGCCCCGGATAAGTGAAACACAATGGATCACAACGGAAGGTTACATTTTTATACGTGCTACCTTAACCAAAATGTCACAAATACATCTGGGAGAAATGCAAAAACTGGTGAGACAAAATGTTATTTGGTTTACACTTTTTTTTTGTTTTTATCAAATCTACCACATGCACTGTAAATATTCAAAGTGATCTTCCATTAAAGTCATTCTCTATGAATGTTTGTTAATCTGGAGCCTTGTTGTGGCTCATTTTTTGGTTTATAAAAAGAAAAAATTTCTGGATGTATTATTTCCTTCCTTTTTTTATTTTTTTTTTCCCAAATTAACCCTGCACTTTAAAGCTACAGAACATTGTGCATTGAAACAAGCTAATATAAAACTGTGAGAACAGTTGCAATACCAGAATAACTTTGATGATGAGATTTATGTGGGCGAGTAACCCTTGAGAGTTGGAAATTTTACAGGGCAAGTTCCTTTTTTTTCAATTAACAAAACAAGCCATATAAAATCCACAAAATCTATCCAAATTTTACTTTAGATAATGTTAGCCCTATATACAGTATATATTTCAAATTAGACTTTTAATAAACTTAAAATGTGCCAGCAGGCCTTAGTTTGAGTCTCCCAAAGGGACAGGGTTTTCTTTGTTTTTGATGAAACCCAATTTATTTCACTGAGGTAATAAAAACTGGCAGTTTATTTTCCCAATGTCATAAGAACAAAGTACAAATAGAAAAAGTGTAATACACCTAATACTTACTGGATAAACTTTGGTACCACACCATAACTATTGCAAATGACAATGACCTTATTAAAAGATTCCCAGACCTAAAAAAAAAAAAAACAGTGAACGACATATCAGAAAAGAGCATGTGAAAGTCTTGAAAATACGTTTGCTATGAGGGAAAAAAAAAGGTTTGTATAGCCCAATGAAAGAGGCTGAGAAGTTCTCATTTCCATTTAAAACTCCTTCTGTAGTTGCCTCTTCAAGCAGCTTTTAAACATCTTTGGGAATTGCCGGAGTTTGGTGAACAGCTCCATCCTGGTGCGTTCCTGCTTCAGATCAGTACAGTCAGCATACATAATGCAGTCTTCAACATATGTTATATCCCAGGGTGTACAAAACATAACCTGATTTCTGACTCTTTGTCTCAGATTACTGCCAATACTTCCAGCGGGATCAGAGCTTGGCCCATTATAGTTTTCAACCTCCCCCACAATTGGGGTCAATGTCTGAAATAGAATGGCTCTAAAGAAATTCTCC
This sequence comes from Neostethus bicornis, assembly GCA_902685375.1. NCBI lineage: Eukaryota > Metazoa > Chordata > Actinopteri > Atheriniformes > Phallostethidae > Neostethus > Neostethus bicornis. The sequence continues at coordinate 953,963 of CACRXE010000076.1, read as the reverse complement.
CAACTGCTTCATTTTCTTTCAGATTGTACTGAACAAAATAATTACACAGAACAAATGAAAAACTTTTCTCTCTAGATGGAGTGCAAGGAAACAAAATTTAAAAGGTTTCTTAATAATATGAGATCATTTATATGTAGACAAAAAGTACCACTGCAATGAAATAATTCCATCTGTGAAGCAAAGACAACAGCTCTTTCCCCTCCCTATCACATTTGCTTTGTCATAGACCAATATTTTCAAAAAGATATAAAAATGAACTCATCAGTGACTCATGCTGCACACTGCCCATTCATACGCAACTCGTCAACAAGAATGGTGTACTCTGTATAAATTTGCGTAATCCAACCAGTGGTTTTGTACAACTACTATACTTTATTTGAAGTACAAGGAGTGCAATAGGTGAGCAACCCGCTTACCGTGTTTAACAGACATGAAAAGGAGACCTTAGCAAGTCTTCAACTGAAGCTGCTGAATATGTTTAGAACGGAACAAAAACTTTGCCTGTTGGATTTTAGTAAGTGTCTGGGCACAATAAGCATCCTGATGACAAGTTCAACAAGACTAGCAGTGGTTTCTCAAGCAGAGTGAATTTGTTAGACAGAAACACTTGTAATTTTAACAGACTTGCTGAACACCATTCTCATGTTTAAACAATCAGAAATACCTTTACAATCGTATAAAAGTACATCTGTTTAACTGGATAGTGAACACAAGTCAAAGCTCTTCTTGTTTAGATGTGCTTTACGTCTGTACAATGTGGATTACAGTTTCTGGTTTTCAGTCAGAAGTTGTGGTGGTGTGTGAGTGTGTTTTTATTGTATTGTTTGTCTACACAAAGGAGGTAGGAGTAGTATGGCGGATGCTCTGTGTGGCTTTAGTTTCTCACTGGTTTGGTTTTTACAACCAACTGGCTTTTTCTGGTCTACTCATAAAGTAAATCATGTGTCTCATTTTCAAACAAATAAAACAGAGATGGAGTGTGACATGTCCTGCTTCTGGAACGTTCATTAATGAGTTGTTTTCTGTTTTTTTTTCTTCCCTATCTATAGCTCAGAGGTCTGAATATTCTTATGAATAAGGATGCTGACATTTATTTTATTCCCGCCGGTTCCAAACACATGTGTGCTGATATGATCAGATAGACTTTATTTCCAGTTGTTGAATATATATTTTTTTCCTTTTTAAGATGGGTTTAATTTCCTTCATCAAAAAGACATAAATGAATACAGTGAAAGAAGGTATACGACAAAAAAAAAAGTCTGGTTTTGACAAACAAAAAAAAAAATTATATTTATACTTTACACAACCTCTAAAATGTGCCATTTGCAGTGATTTAAGGACCAGGTAAAGATAGGAAAAGTACATTTGTATGTGGGTTCTGTGGTTTGCAAAACAAAATAAGTGGGAGAAGGAACTCCACACATTGCGGGTTTAGATCTGGGTCATACTTTCAGCTTTGTAGAGAAGTGTCAGTTTGATCTCATTGGGATGCGTTAAGAGAACCAAACTAAAGACAATTTAGATGTCTGGGCTGAGACTGAAGATAAACGTGGGTCTCCTGCTGAAATTCATGTCTGTAAGACCTCCGTCATAGAAATCCCTGCAGCCTCCAGAACACAGACTTTTTTACTAATGCAGACTAAGAATTACTCATTGTGACATTTTCTCATCCTGTAGAAATTCCAATATAACATTATAACATTTTTTTCTTCGGGAGTGCACAGACACACGCATACCACACGCACACACTAATGCACACACATTAAGAACTTCCAGTGTTTAAGATTCAATACCATCTGCTCCATGTTTTTCTAAATATGATTTTTCCTTTGACCTAAATTAAATGGGGAAAATTTTGCAACGTTCTCGATTTACCCGTCGATCTACATTCCTACACTCACCTGTGGGTGATGACCGAAACAAGGAGAGTAGTTGGGCTCTCACTCAGAGATAACCAAACAATATAGTCTTCTGTCATTTTGTCTCTTTTCACCGCGTTACTCCGAGCTCCTCCCGGAGCAAAAAAATTATTCTTTTTCATTCAGGTTTTCAGGCTAATTAATATATAAAAATGATGAAGAGTCATTGTTTCACCAGGTCAAGAGAAGCTAGGACGGGTGGTTTGGAAATTTGGTTAGGATACCTCCCAATCGCCTCGCTAGTGAGGTGTTTTGGGCACGTCCCCCCGGGAGGAGACACAGAGACAGGAACCAGATCCGCTGAGACTACATTTCACAGGTGGCCGGGGAACACCTCGGTATCCTCCCAGGTGAGCTAGAGGATGTATTCGGGATGAGAGTGCCTGGGCTTCCCTTCTGAGGCTGTTGCCCTTGTGGCCCACCGAAGCGGAAAACAACAGAACGGAAAAAGGCTATGCCATAATTTGTCTAATTTTTTTTTTCCTTTTGGTTATTAGTTTATGATGCAACACAATAATGTTCATTATCTCTTTAAAATAATAATTAAAAAAAATCCAAAAAAATGAAATAAATAAAATGTAATGTCCTTCTGTGTATCACAACATCAAAATTCTAACACATGGTTTTAATAAAATATGCAGTTCCACTATCAAATCTTCCAGACTTTGAGTTTGAATGCATGGATTGTTCATTATAATTATCTCAAAGTTGTTTATCACTGTAACGATTCAAAATTAATATAAAAAAAAAAGAAACAGGATTATCTGCTGTGGATATTAAGACGGCACAGCGAGGACAGGCTGTGGACAGGCTCATCAGAGATAGTGGGGATTATAAGGAATTAAACATGCAGAGCTGTTGTGTCATTATATTAAATTACAATGAAAAAATCTTAAAGGTCAGAGGTGGAAATATCACAAGCCAGAGTTTTAATCAAGGCGTGTATCTACGGATTCTAAAAGGCAACATTATCCTAACTGAAGTCTATATTGAGCAGTTTGGTGGCCATTCATCATGAGGAAGTATAGAATACGTTATTAATCCCTGTATAGATATAAATTATGAATTGGAGAAAGAAAATTTTAGCATATTCATTAAAAACACATTGTATATTACACAGCTACCTATAGATATAATACACATCTAAATTTGAAATGGCTCTCTGGAGTCTGTACTGACTGGCAAACAGGCGAGAGGACGAATACAACCAACATCATTAAAAAATTCAATAAAATGCATGTCAGACTAACTTGCAAGACAAGGATGCAGAAAAAAACATATTCAAATTACTATAAAATAACAAATAAGTTGACTGGAGAAAAGCATGGAAACACTAAATCGGCAGATTAGGATTTAGATAAGAAGGTAGAAAAACAGATTGAAAAATCATTTTTTTGTCAAAACAAAGCAGATTACGTTGTTCACATATTTTCTGTAATTGATAAATGAAATCCTAATAGAATAATATTGTTCTACCAGTCCACTTTTAACTTCCTATCATTGAAAAGCTGCACAACCAAAGTATTTTCATAAAAAAAGAAAAAAAATATTAGTTCTGACCTTTTTTTTTTAATGTTATGGTTTGACCTAGTTTTAAACCATCTGCCTTCAAAACAAAGAGTTACATTAAATTCCTCCCACACAGTTCCAGTGTGCCTATGTATTAGTAGTTATATCTCTCTGAGCAAACGGAAAATATCTTCATCATTTTTATAGAACAATTAACCTGAAAACCTGAATGAGAGAGAATGTTTTTTTTGGGTTTTTTTTCTGTGGAGTTACCACCAAACACAAATACACTGCAGTGGGAGTTAAACTCTGCCGGTACAAACAATGATGTCCTCTTTTCACATTCTAATTCTAAAAGTCACGATTAGTGCATGTGTTCTGATTAGACTTTTAATGTTGTTCAAGGTGTGACAGCCTGGAGATGCATTGACATCTCCACATCTGAGATTGAGATGCCCAACATGAAAATGATAACAATAATGGGTGCATGGTGTCGCAATGGTTAGCACAGTGTGCTAACAGCAAGAGGGCCAGGGTTCAAATCCCGAGTGGGGACGAGGTTTGAAACTCTAGCCTTTCTGTGTTGAGTTTGCATGTTGTCTGACGTGTATGAGTGGGTTTCCTCCAGTTACTCAGGTTTCCTCCCACCCACCAAAAACAGGTATGTTAGGTACTTTGTAATTGCCCCTAGGAATGAGTGTGTGTGTGGCCCCGCGACGGACTGGCGACCTGTTTGGGGTATACTTGCCTTGAAGCAGCCAGGATATGCTCAGTCAATGTTCCTGATGTCAGGAGGGAAAGAGTTCCAGAGATGAAGAGCGGAGTGGCTGAATACTGTGCCCCCAGTCGTGCAAAGATGGGCAGGGGGAACAGTGCGATAGATAGAAGAGGAAGGCCTCAAGGAGTGAGAGGAGGTGACAATCTGTAGGAGATCAGACAGGTAAGGAGGTACGAGGTTGTGAGCTCAAATGACAATTTTGAATATGATTCTGGAATTAATCAGGAGCCAATGAAGTTGCTGAAGAATCGACGGATATGATGGAAGCATGGAGATCTAGGGATGATGCAGGTGGAAGAATTTTGGATGTATTGAAGTTGATTCAGGGACCTTTGAAGGAGGGAGTTGCAGAAGTCAAACCGAGAGGTGACTAGACTGTGGACTAGGATGACAATGCTGTGAGTAGACAGAGAAGGGTGGAGAACGAGTGATGTTGTTGATGTTGAGGAGGGGAAAACTGAGGACCACTCACTCTCTCTCCATCACTATGGAGAGAGAAACTTCTCATTTAACAGATCTTTTTGCTTTGTTTTTGGTAGCTACAAATGTTCGGTCTGTAGTGTATGGAAAGCACCAGGAGTGCAGGGGGTAAAAAGTACATGTCGGGGCAAAGAGTAAATTTTATTCCATAATAAGAACAAAGATATTTGCTATCGCTTTGCTTGGAATGCCATATAAAGTTATTTATTTAAAAATTGTAAGAAAAACTTTCACAAATAGTTAAATGAAAGGCAGATAATTACATCAAATTTTCTTAAACTTTGGAGAGAAGCAAATATAAAACAGCATTTTATAATTTTAGGCTGTTAATCAATACATATGTCCGTTGAACGAGACCTCAGACTTGTTACTTTTGTTATTTTTAGTTCTCCTGTATATCAGGTGTCACCATTAGTCCGCATTTGAGGACTGAAGTCTCAGAAATCTGTCTCCAAAGTAGCACATTTTCTATCCAGGAAGAACAACTTAATTCATATCTTTTTTTTATTCATCAATAATCATTTAATACCAGTTGCTTCCAAGTGAAAAAGGCATTTGTGGTGATCAGTGACACACCAGGTCAGAGTTTTATTGTTTGGTTTGATTGGGTTGGTTTGCTCTGGGTCAATGAAAATCTTTACGAGGCTATAAAAACAAACATTCATTTTTGAGTAAAGTCCTACTAAAACAGACAAACTGAGTGCCGTTTTCATCACTCGGTTGGTAGTGAAGAAAGAAAAGTAGCTGGAAGAACAACAGGGTTAATTTATGGAGCTCAGAAAATGAGCCATTGACTAATGCATCAGGATTGAGTTTGTCAAGTGGCTATAAATAATCAGCATCTGCTGCAGCCACGCTGGAGGCCAATGAAGTATTGGAACGAAACACAAAACAGGCTCATAAAAGTCCCGAATAGATTTATGTTTCAGTCTGAATATTTTAAGCGTTTCACTTATCTCACAAGGCTCTTTACAAACTGACACCCATCAGAGCTCCTGAGAGGCAGTGAGCTGCAGGCGGTGATGAGGAGAGGGTGAAGATGAAGAGGAGGAAAATGAGAATGATGACAATAGAGATGAGGATGATGATAATGGTGAAGATGATGTTGGAAATGAATGATAAAAACATGATAAAGAGATAAAGGTGATGCTGGTGAGGTCGAGAGTGATGGTAATATTGATAACAATAAAAAAATGATCAGGACCATTAGTTATGAAGCTGTCCACGGGGATGTTGATTACCATGATTGGGTAAATGACAATAATAGTAAATATAATTATAAAATACACTAATGAGAATAAAATCAAGGAAAATTTTCAACCAAACTTGGTTGAATTGATCTTCTTTGAATCTCTTCCTTTGGTCTATTAGTGCTTCTCTTTGGAATGGGCAAGTAAGAACAGCACAGCTATGTGAGTTATCCGAGAGGTCACTAGACGTGCATGTTAGAACCACATAAACATGGTAGCTTAATCTGACTGCTTGGGGAAATGATTGGTAAACTTAATCTACTCAACCAGAGATTGGCTTCTGACTGGCTGGTATCGGTAAATCTCTCAGCTGATATTGTTTTGTCATTCCACCTCATAACAAAACTTCCTCATGATACAGAGCTCACCCGGTGTCATTACAACCACAATCTCATTCTTTCGTGCAAAATTAGAGGAGAAGCCATTGATAAGCTGGGCACAGAGCATTAGATGGACTTAACCTTGTTTGGCCCCTTTGATTTTAATATCATTTACTTCCATAGTTCAGCCCTTTGGATTAAAGGAAGGGAACATCTGCAGCTAACCTGGCTAGCATTCCAACATGTTCTTGTAAACAACTGTAAGTAGTCAATGCTCATTTACAATCCAGTTTGCTGACTTTGATAAAGTCATCTGGGACTTAACGTACACCTTCACTGAGAAGTTTGACCGGTTTATCACAAAACAGGTTTCTTTACCACTGCATTAAATGGGATTCAGCTGAAAGTATATATAAAAAATATTAGAACTTTTCATCTTAATGTCACTGTTGGACTTCATTTCAGAATTTTGTGAGTCCAACTTGACCCAGGAAATTTGAACAAATAGGGACTTGACTATTTTTTATTTTTTCGTCTTTACTTTTTTGTTGTGTTCTGCTTATCTGTGGCCGGGTCACAAAATCAACAGTCTTATACGGGAAGCCTGGGCTTTTCTTACCATGGATGCATCCTCCAACATACCTGGGAGTATCCCGAGGCTTTCTCTATCCAGCTGTGAAGCACAGTCTCGCCAGCAGACGTGCCCTAAACACCTTACCAGCGAGGTGATTGGGAAGCATTCTGACCAAATGCCCAAACTACCCCCCCTGGCTTTTCTCAGCCCAGAGGAGCAACAGCTAAAATCCGAGCTCCTCGCTCTATCCCTGAGCGAGAAGCTTTTTCTCTGAATTTATAAAGTCCAAAATATCTGCAGGCTATATAAAATTGAAAAAGATCAATTTTGAATATCTCAAACCAAAGTCCAACAAATTTAAAATCTTTATCTTATGTGTGACCTTCGCTTTTGTAATTAAGACTTAAAACAAACTTGGTAATGAAATCCAAGATGTTAAAGTGAGACACATTTTCTGGTCTTTTTTTTTTTGTAAACATTGTGATTTGCTTCAAGTCTTATGGTCCCTAACCTGTAGGAATGTATTTGCATGTCTTGCTTATTGTCCTCAAATGCAACCAAATTGCAACTTTAAGATAACAAAAAGGCTATTAAAATTTTCTATTGTTAAAGTGTCTATCTAGTTTTCCATTCTTCATCTTTAGTAAATGTTGTCACGTCTCTGGAAGCAATTTTCTCTTTTGTTTGCTTAGTTTACTTCTGTCCATGACTTGCCTTTGATTAAATCATTGTATTCATCTGCAAACTTAAACAAGGAATGTAACCTGAATAAAGTCACAAGTTGTCACGATAATGTGATTATAGAGTTAGTGTTTTACCAGCAGTGTTTTGCATGTTAATCTGAAAAAAAAGAAGTGAAATTGTGGAAAGCGTTAGGAGAAGATAACTTGAGGCGCTTTAAGCTTGTAAAGAACAGCAGAAGAAGCTGTTTGACTGAAGTCAAGATGCAAACATCATTTAATCAAATCAAATTTTATTTATGAAGAGCTTCTCATGAATAAAAAAAGCTCAACACAGAGATACGTGCCCTAAATTTGTGCTTTTATCTGAAGAGAAGCAGCATTGCTAAGCTTTCTGCTGATCTTAAATTATCTCAACTATCTCTTCAACAAAAAAAAAAAAACTTTTTGTGATAATCAATACTGCAAATGGTAAAGAAAATAATCTCTAAAGTTAAGTGACTTTTTGTAGAGCTTAAAAATTTCCCATTTAGGAAATCTGATAAGTTTTTTCTCTTCTGCAAAGCTTTGTGAGTATCAGTGCAGCTAAGCCTACGCAGCCTTCGAATGAAAATGTCATTCTTTTGTGTTGAAGGAAAATAAAGAAATAAATAAAATAATGTGTGACATATGCAGGAGAACAAGAACCCCGCAGACCAGTGGCATATCTATAGAGTACAGTCGGTGCAGTGTTTTTATAGAAAGTTTGGGAGAAAATTTATAGAACAAAACAGCTCCATATCCAACATTGGATTAACTCTTCCAGTGATTGCAATTGTCATAATGGAGGTGAGGGTGGTGGAGCAGGACCTAGACGCTTTGCCAGTTTTAACCAGTTTATTAAAGGAAGTGGAATCAGAAGGCTGGAGCTCAGCAGGAAGGCATTGTGCACCAGTAGCCAGGGGTTTGAGCTCAGCAAGACAAAGACCAGAGGTATGAGCTCAGCAGAAAGGTAGGGTACCTTAGGAGCCAGAAAAAAAGAATCAGGATAGTAGGGTGAGGGTTCAGGATAACAGGATGTACAATCACGGCTGCATGAAGGCAACAATGCAGGTCAGTGGAGCAGTGTGCAGCAGAGTAAGCAGCAGAGGAATGATCCAGCCAGGAAGTGGGGGGCACCAGGATTTAAACAGTCCAAAGGGAACAAGACACACCAGGGGATTTGGACCAGGTTGCCAAATTAGGGCTGAGGGCAGGATAGGAGGGAAGAAATGTTTCAAATGAGAGGGGAATCATGACAGCAAAACAAAAAATAGTCAAAGAAAAGAAAATTGAGTCACTATTTGGAAATGGACATTTACTCATTAATGTTGTCACTGCAGTTAAAAGAAAATCTGGTTGCCATGGAACATGAAGTTGCTTGAACCTCTGACAGATGGCTAATGCTGCAGCTTTGTTCGGAGATAAAATAGAACTTACAAGACATGAGACACTTCCAATAATGTTTTGTCAATCTGAAAGCCCCTTCATACACATACACACACTGACACACACACCAAATAAGCTCGGACTGCCAAGTGGATGGCAGCTGTCACATGTGAGAGGAAAATGAATCATTTAGGTTTATTTATTGTTACTCTGTGGTTGTCTTATATCGGCTCTACAGTGGGGGCTAGGAGTGGAACATAGCGGATTTCTGGGGTTGTTTTTGTTCTACAAAATAAAAGAAAGAGTCTAATTATTATTTTATTGTGTCCTACTGCTTTCCCACTGTTTCTGACTTCACACACATGTAATTAACAGGAATTTTGTGGAAACTGTTTGTCTAATCTATTTAGACAGCTTCCTGTTTACATTTTTAGGCTGTACAAATGTCATTAAACATGAATTCTTACTCAACATCTTGAAAAATTGATCATGAGATAGAAATTCAGAGAAATCTTACAAATTTTTGGTAGCTACCTATCAACAGGGTATTTAATCAGTTTTTTTTGTTTGTTTGTTTTTTAGGAGAGCCTACACATTTCTATATTTACAATTTTGTCAGTGGGTTACAAAAAAGGTTACACTTGCACAATCACATAAGCACCTTAAGTGAGGACCGTCCATCAGCTCCCTGATCAAAAAGACCCAACAGAGGATGAACTTTCTGCGGCAGCTGGAGAAAGCCAAGCTGCCCGCCCAGATGATGGTGCAGTTTTACACAGCCATCATCGAGTCCATCCTCACCTCCCCATCACCATGTGGTACGCTGGAGCCACAGCCAGGGACAAACACAGACTGCAGCGCATTGTGCACTCTGCGGAGAAGGTGATTTGCTGCAGCCATGATGCATCGGTGCGTCTCCAGGACTTGAGGGTGTGCAGGTCGAATAGCAGCAGGCCCTTTTTACCCTGGACATGGATTTTTTGAGCCACTTCCCTCGAGCAGGAGGCTCCGGTTCATTCAGACCAGAAACTCCCGCCACAAAAACAGTTTCTTCCCTTCTGCCGTTGGACTTATGAACACTTTATAAGCTGGATCCGCTCGTCACTTGGTCACTTTTTTCTTGTCACTTTACTGTCTTTATCTATTATTTTTTCTGTCATTGCACTACGGTTACAATTTTGTTCTAAACACTCTTAGTTTTGTTAAAATTAGTTTGTTAATTTGTGTTATTTTTTAATATAGTTTACATCTCCTATCTTTATTATTTTATTACTATGTTTATTGTTGCATATTAGTATCACAGCAAGTTCCTAGTCTCTGAATCTTGTTTACTGATCATGGCAATAAAAAGCTTTCTGATTCTATCAACTTCCAACAGACACTTTCTGGCCACAGTGTTGACAGCAGTGAGAAAAGGTAAAGCAATGCCCCACATGTCAGCAGGTTTGATAGAGAGTCAAGGCATTTGTCAGTGGGGGCTTTCTCTATCAGTGTCAGAGCACTGATACGATGCAAACATACAACTATGAGAAATTGTCTTTTTAGCAGAGAATGTCAACATTCGTCCATCCCTCTTTTTCTTTATCATGAATTCCAGTTCTTTCTTCAAGTTCTTTCTTATAGCTGTGCTTCAAAGTAATTTTATTGGGGACTCGTCTGGGATAGTTTTGATAAGTATTGTGTGGAAACTGGATTTGGTTTGTAGCATGTCTCCTGGGAACCTGTAGTTAAAAGCATTTTTAATAGCTGAGCTTTTTTTTTTATGATACTTTATGTAAATATGGTGTGCTGCAAATTGAAGAACACTCAATGCTAGTGTAAATTCAATTTATTACTCTTGGAATCCTGGAAATGTGATTTTGAATGACTTGTTTTTGAAATACAAACAGAAAGTGTTAAATGTGAGAAGCTGCATTGCAGAGAAAACCACAATACAAAGTTCTTGGTTTTGATACAAATGAAGTATTGTCACGGTTTTATGTTACTACTTACTCAATCTACTAATGCAGCCAATTCACATTTCAAGAAGTATTGTGGGATGCCAGTCTGCTCGCTGTCCATCTCAAAGCGTTTACTTAATGGGTTTGAGTCCATTCTCAATGACATTGAGCAAACATCTTGGAGAAATTTGATATTTCCTCATATCTAATCGTTCAAAAGTTTTCTGTGTTTGTGAGGAAAGATGATGCCGGGAAGATTTCTGGAAGAACTACTACAAAGTGAAGCAACAGACTCTTAAACTTTCTGATCTCTAATCTATATTCAGTCTCTGTCATGTAGGATCAATCCAGTAAAAACTTGACAAAACTCTAATTAACACGATGGTGATCTCAGTATTTTAGTTTCTAAACTCAGTTGTTTGTCTGCCTGTCTAGTATATTTGGAAATGGTATTTCAAAATCTGTTTCCCCACCTGTCTAAATCTCTGATTGGTACTTTACATACATGTATTTCAAAGTTAGTGTGGGACATATTGGATCTGGAGGAAGTTTCTCCTTTTGCATTTCACCATCGTGTCTATAGAAAGGTTCCACTTGAGGAGTATCTCTCTCTGCCTTATGATCAAGTTTGATAACAAAGACAATAAATAAAGTAAAGCCACTGCAGATTAAGAAGCAGAAAGAGGCAGTCTGGCAAACAAGAGTCAACAGACAAAAGCAAACCATATTTTCAGTAAGGATAAAGATGGAAATGACAGACAGGCCTCCGACTTTTACTGTATCAAAGGCCATCTGCTGGAATGCTCCAATAAAACACTCCCTAAGTAGGACGAAAAAACAGTCTCAGGGAAGAAAATGAATAGAAACAGACTCTCCAAAAATTCCACATTACTATAATTTCTGCTGGCATGATGACAAGTTTTGTGTTGCTCCTTAGGGCGTTTAATCTGCTTGAAATTGGTTTGGAAAAGGGTTGGTTGCATTAAAGTTAATAAAATCTGTTAGTGGGAGAAGTCCATTTTTAAATTTGCATACATCAAAACATTCATTCCTTTCTCAATTATTCTCAACCATTCATCCACATGTCAGAAAGTGGGGGAAACTACTTTTGGTCAAAGGTTCAATAACCACAGATTATTGATAAGGGTACAAGTTCAGATCCACTAGTAAATCCAAATTTGTGCCTTTTGGCCCTAAGAAAACAACAAAACTACACACAATTTGTATCCTGGGCAAACCAACCTGGATGTTTTCAACACTTTATTTGTTAGAAATGTCTGCTTTAAAACCAAATAGGATCAACTGGAGACAAACATGGCTCACTTCAATTTTTTACATACTTCAGTATCTCAACAAAGCTCATACACAGTTGATCAAATGCAATCACACAGTTTTTATTGACACAATCAACACCATGACATCCCAGTCCGATGAAGGTAAATTATTTTCAACAGCATTCACTAATTCATAAAAAAAGAAATAAACAAAATACTGACTGATTTTGACTTTCCGATTAATCACTGGTATTATTACTGTAGAAAGTTTTTTGCAGTTAAAAAAAACCCCAACATCAATAGAGAAGGAAGCCTTTGAAGAACAATAGTTTTGTTCCCACCATGTGGTAGGTATTTATGTATTTAAACATGTAAACCTATGCAAACTATTTGCATAAAATAATCCATCAGCTTAATCCCACATCAGTGTCCTTTTGTACAAGTGTAATACTGTGGCTGCTGTCTCGCCTCGCTCTGTGTGAAGGCAGTGGGATAAGGAATTATTGATGAGACCTAAAACTCCTATTTAGATTTTGCCAGCACCACACCTTGCTGTGTAAATTTACGGCCTTCTCATTATTTGATTTGCATATTTATATTGACAAGGATGCATGGTTTCAATGCATCAGTGTGTTTGGTGCATGAAAGATATACGGTGGCACCCACTTTTATAGAGAGCCTTCATAAATTACCACCATGGATTGTTTGTGAGTGGTGAGGTAAGATCCCGTACAGTCCCGCTGGAAATTAACTGAGCATCTCTTTAAGAGTGATAGACTGCTTGCTGTTTAAAAGCCGAGATTGATTACAGGCTGGGTTACTTTAACAAATGGCATCTTCATAAAACATTAGCTTGTGTGCAGCGAGACGGAATCCAGCTGACACTCTTCAGTGTGGCCACCCCGTATGCAAATATTACAAATAGCTATTTGTCCAAACTTCATGTATTTATATCCTAACGCTTCCTAAACTATCAGCAGGTAACAGATTGTGCTATCTTGCAGAAAACATTTGTATGAGCCACGTGCGTAGTCACAAAGACAAGCAGGAATTAAATGAGATGAGCTTTTAGTTCTCACAGGGACAAGCGGGAACATAATGAGGTAAATGTTTTACAACCAAAGCATAAAACATAAAGCACAGAAAAAATGACTTAAAGAAGTGATGATGATAATGATGATGGTTGTGGTGATGAGGACTATGATGAGAATGATGATGATGAATGATGATGATAATACTAACATGGAGATAAAATGGAGATGAGGGTGAGGAGGAGAGTGAAAATAACTGTTAGAACAGGAGATCTTCAATTTAGATCATTTACTTTGTACAAATATGTTATCAATATCATGCCACTATGTTCTGTCATCAAAACATGAGAAATAGACGTTAAATGGGTTTGCATTGTGTATTTACACTGACCAGTCTACTCGCTGTCAGTTTATGAAAAAAAATGGTATATATACCACTGTTTACTGGACTGTCAGTTTCCCAATGAGTATTTCAGTGTTTTTTTTTCTTTGTTTTTTTTTTTCGGTTTTAAGTTTAAGATGTAGCTGAAACAGCTTCTTAAAATGTAAGCCTTAAATTTATTGTGATATATAGTAATGTCTTTCAACCTCAGGAAAATGTAATAAAAAAAATTGAAAACAACCAGTAAAATAAATTGTATTTGTATGTATGCTAAGACTGTTTTTATCATTTTTAACAAAACCTTGGTTTATTTTTTAGTTTTAATTGCCGCAGTTTCGACTTATTCCCAAAGCATTGCTAATTAAACAGCAACAATTTTTAAAAAAAAGTTCACGGAGGAGCAATCTAAATTGATCTGCTTTAAAATCCCAAGGCCAAAAACATAAAGAGAAAGATTTTTTTTTATTTCTGTGACAGTGGATGGATCTGAACTGCTAATCCCTAACGGGGCAAAGGAAGGTGCTGGACCCTATACTGGCTGATTTCAGTTGAGAGGTAGGACCCTGAACAGGTCACCAGTCCATTGCAGGGCCTGGCTAAGCAATAAGATAGTAGAATAACTGATAAAATAAGATAGTTGGTGTGACCAAAGAGGATACAGCAGATAGGGTTAGATGGAAGAAAGTGACTTGCTGTGGCGACCCCTGAAGGGAAATGCCGAAAGAAGAAAAAGAAAAATAGTTTTAGGAATTTAAGTAAAAATGATCACCTTCAGGTCTGAATGTTGTAAATATAAGAAATAAAATGGCAGTGAAGGTAAAAAGAAGAAAGATTAGAAGAAGGTTTTAAAGCATTTTATGGAGGTAGCGAAAAGAAGGGTTGGTTCATAAGACAGCTCAGAAGTAGCGACTCGTCTCCATCTCACATACGTCCAACGTGTAGACTTCTGCTTAGTGGCTTTCATGACATTTGTGAGCTAGCCCTAACCATAAACACATTGTAAATTAAAACATAGGTGAATAAATGAACAACGGTGTAAGAGTGGGAGAGCTAATTGTGGTTGCCATGGTAATAATCAGGGTGATAACAGTACTGCCATTGTGACGAAGGAGAACTGTGAAAAAAGTTCAGGTGTTAACAACACAAACTTTGTGAGAATCTATGAATCAAGAGACATTATGTATTAAAACAAAAAAATGTCTTTACTTTGAAATAAAATGTTCCACTGGTATTTGTTTTAGTCTTAGCTCCTGCTCTACCTAAAACACACACAAACGCACACTTTCACTCATTAGTGCGATGTCTTTCTTACCATCTCACATTGTCAGAGCGGCAGCTGGGCTGTTTGGAGGTGTTGTGGCTTTGCCTAAAGACATAGGCACGGACTGTCAACAAGGATCACACCCTAACACTGAGGCTGTCCCCAGTTTCCACCACTTACCCTCCCTCACTGCGGCTTGAAACTCAACTCGGTTTACAGAAATACCACAACAAAGTGAATATTTACAGATTTAGAAAAATGCAGTAATTAATTGAGTTAACGAGAACAGGGTACAGCCCAAACAGGTCAACAGTTCATTGCAGGGCCTGGGTGAGCAATACGATAGTAGAATAGCTCTATAAATTTGGAGAACTGGGTCTCCAAATGTTCTAGCCTATCACAATTCTGTCTTCTTCTTTGTCAGTCTTTGACCTGAACACCTTGTTGCAAGCTCCTCAGCAACTTCTAAAATCAAAACTTGCTTAGATCTATTCGACCTTTTTTCCAACCTGTTCCCTGAACTCAGTTGAGAAGAAAATAATAAAGCCACGTTGGAACGACACTGAATTGGTCAAAACTACGATTCTAAAGTCGTGCACAAAGCTCATGGCCTTCAAAGAAAAAAGGCTATAATTTTACGGCAAACATCCTTCTTTTTTAAGCTATCAAAAACTACCGTGAATTCAGAGGAGGTGTGCTAAGATTAAACATTGTGGATGTCTTTCAGAAGTAGTACCTGTTTTGCTTCACTGTGTAGGTGTACCTGTGTAAGCGGCTGTAACGTTTTCTCCTGAGAGTGGCTGGGACACAAAGGATTTAAATAAGAAGTTCTACAAACCCAGGAGGGACTACAGATCTCAGATAGATTGGACAAAACATATAGAGCCTGAGCTCATAGATCTGGTGACGAGTCTCTGCTTTTCTACTGAGATGCAAAATTGGATGGTTAGTTGGACTGAAAAATTGGTGGATATCTCACATCTAGATAATTAGTATAAGAAGAGTAGATAGAACAGGGGTAAATGTTTTGGTTTGTGGACCAAATGGGGTGCGAACATTTGACAAAGGGGCCAGAAAAGGAGCAGATGAATGACATGCTTTGGTAACCGCTAGATTAGACCGATAGAATGGTGCACTAGATTCTAAACAAGTGCGCTAAATGTTACATCAAGAGAGTTAAATTTCAAATCTAGCAGAGCTAGGTCTGAAATCTAGTTTGATAGGGCTTAAAAACACGCATTTAGTGTTACTAGGTTTGAAATCTAAGCGCTTGATGTAACATTTTGCTTGTTTTAACATCTAACACGCTTGTTTACGTGTGTGTATTGGGCCCAATGGCTTTCCATATCTGTGCACACTGTTTATTTTGACACTCACACAGAGACTCACACATTTTAATGGGAGCAAAATTGGTGTTTTTGCAACAAAGCCAATATATCTAGAGTGCGCCATCTAGTGAGGAAACATCTGAATTGCAGGGAATAAAACATTAACAAGGTTTATTTATTTAATTTTTTTCAAGTTCTGTGGGCCGGATTGAACGGTTTAACGGATCGCATGTGGCCCCTGGGCCGTAGTTTGCCCATTGCAGAGACATAGTCATGTCCAACATCTATCTTCACATAATTTTATTTTTATGTACATATACATGCACAAACGTGTATATTTTCAAACACGTACATATGCACATGCATCAATACACACATGCAATAAAACAAGATTGGATCATCAGCGATTCGGGTTTTATTGTTTTGTTTTTAAAATATATATTCTGTCATTGGTGGCATGGTGGTGCAGTGGTTTGCATAGTGGCCTCACTGCTTGAAGGTCGGGGTTCAAGTTCCGGATGGGATGAGGCTTTAGACACTAGCCATTCTGTGAGGAGTTCACATGTTTTTCCCGTGTATGTGTAGATTTTCTTTGGGTACTCCGATTTCCTCCCACTCTCCAAAAACAAACATGTTAGGTTGATTGGTTGCTATGAAATTGACCATAAGAATGAGTGTGTGGATGGTTGTGTGTGTATGGCCCCACAACAAACTGGTGACCTGTTCAGGGTGTACCTTGCCTCTTGCCTTAAATCAGCCAGAATAGGTTACTCCACCTCGTGTAGCCCTGCCAGGGTATCTTCAATTCAGAAGATGAAATGAATATCTGTCATTGCACCTTTTTCCATTACTGAGTTCAATTACTTGGATTCTCAAGGTTGTCAGGTTCTGGTGAGCTAATGTGTAGTATTTGTGGGCTAAATACAGTACATTAGCCAGTGATACACTGGCATAGTAAACTGGAACTATGACAACAAGGTAATCTTTGCAATCAATACATCTTAAAACAGAGTGAGGCATAAAATCTGGCACAGTTAATGATTTCTGCCTAAAATGGACTTGGACAGTGGATTTTTTTCTTTTTTTATGTTTGTTCTAAGTGAACCTCCTACTGTGTGAATGAAGAGTAATAACGGCATTCTGCAGTTATGGCAGTACATACAAATGATTCTACATGAATTATGGAGTGTTTGATTCTCTAATGCAGAGATATACTTTCATTTTAAGAATAGCTTAGTGCATCAGGTTATTTATTAAGACAGAATGGCACTCTTTCGGTTAAACAACAGTGCATTTTACAGAATGGAATTACCTACAAACGTCTCATAACTCACAATTCATCCTCCACCATACTCTGGGTGCTCTCAAGTAACAACACACCAATGTCATTTTGATACTCACACAAATGGGGGTAAGAGGCAGTCCTGTCTGACTGGTTGGACATGATGGGATGTGATGCCTCTATCCTCAGGTAAAGGGCCACAGAGGAAGAGGAGGTATGTGGTTGTGGTAGAGGAGCATGGTGTGTGTCAGATATGGCAAAGGAACACAGTCGGGAGATGCCACAGCACTTTGCGGCGGACCTGACAGACAGACTGTTTCTATCACACACACCCACACACCTGCAAAGGTGGTGCATGTGTGTGGTTGTAAGGAGAGGTCTGTGGGTAGATGGGTGATCTGAAAAGATCTTGACAGTTCGGGCCTGGTGTGTGTAGGGAAGTGTCTTCAAAGAGATATGTCAGAGTGGCTATGTGCGTGTAAAAGCGTGTGTGTGTGTGTGTGTGTGTGTGTGTGTGAGAGAGTATAAATCTGTCAGGTTAACTGCTGCGCTGTCTGTGAGTAAGTAAATATGAAGTGACACTTTTCTTCTGACAAATACTTCCTTTGTCATGGCTCAGGTAGACATTTTTAGAAATATTAAAAATATTTGTATGCTGGAAATGAAAAACGTCTTCAAGGCCAAGATTTCATTCTCATGCATGCAGCAATACGAGTGAAGTCAACTTTGTGTTTCGCGCTTAGAAATCAGGAAACACAGATTAGAAAGGTGGACCAGGCATTCATTCTTCCCACTTTTTCCAGCTCATTTGAGAAATCCCAAAATGGCCCCTGACGACTGTGGATATAAAGCTTCTCTAGCATGTCTTCGATCTTCTTCAGGGTCTCCTTGAGGAGAGCAAAACACCTCATGAGGGAGATACCTGAAAGACATTAGAAACAAGATGCTTTAGCTTTTACCCTCTAGCTCTTCTTGATGTAAGGGACCAGCGACTCTACTCTGATCTCCTTTCATTTGTGTTAGGTTCTTACCTGGAAGCCCAGACACTTTGTCCAGAAAGCTATTTGTGTTGTCTGTCTTCCTGATCTGGTTTATTTGGTCTCTACCAAAGGCTATTGATCAAGAGTGTGCATAAAAGCACACCAAAGATCAACCCCTGTATCTCGCTGCCATTCAATTTTTGTTTTGAGATCAGAATTTCAAAATTAGAAAACAAGGTTTTTTCCAATTACTGTTGGCAAACAAATAAAAAAAGAAATCAGATTAAAGGTCGTGCTTTGTTTTCTATTTATTCAGTTTGAAACTAAAAAATGAAAAAGCCCTATTTTTGGAATGTGTGAAGAATTAAATATTGGAAATTGTAAAACAGATGTGTGGGGGTTTTTTTTCCCTTGTTTTTCTTGTATGGATTTTTTTTTTATTATTATTATTTTTGTGATTCAGAAACTATTGTCCAAACACCACCTCTGCATTTTACTCTGAAAAAAAACCCCTTTTGTACCTAAGTGTGAGCTTAACACAGCCAGCAGTCTCACCCCTGGACTTTTCGTTTTGTTAGATTTTTCTATAAAATTCCACAGAGATGTTTTGTATGGAGTTTATTTTGGTATTTTTGTCCCACTTTTTTTTTTTAATGTACTAGTGCAAAAAGATACATTTGGGTCTTAACCGCCAATTAAGCTCTACATTTTTTTCCAGGTCAAAACATTTGTTTTTAGATGTCCCTCTCCATCCTTTTAAAAGTACCAAAGCATACATCTATGAAGATATTTATGCATTCTTTAAACAAGCAAAAAAAAAAAAAACCCCACCTAGATAGGAAATTATTCTTGAGACACTGGAGAAGTTTATTGACACAGCACTAATGTTGCAAATTCTGTTTTTAATTGTTTGCCGTGCTCTAGTTCGTGCACACAGGGTTTTGGAAGTCATGTCGCTTTTATGAAAATACAACTCTTTCCCGACAACCCTACGTGATGTGAACCCTGTTTAAACTGAGCTAATGGTTGGGAAATTGCTCGCAGAAATTGAAAATCACTAAAACTAGGTGGAACAAGAACTAGCTAATTAATGGTTTTAGGGAGTATTGATCTTTAAGTCAGGGAGACACAGTAATCAGAGTCATGTTGGTTCACCGGAGACAAGCTGCACTTAAATAGTCTAAGACATTGTCAAGTCTTGTTTTCTGATCTAATATAAACATACACTTTAAACTTTATGTCATGCTAGAAATACAAAATTTTTTTTTTTTTTTTTGTATTACTCTAGTCATCCCTCACCGGGGAAATTTGTGTGCTGCACTCCTTACACCGCAGCAGGCTGCCCTTCAACGGCGCCAATGGTGGGAGAAGCGGGGGTTAGGTGTCTTCTCCAAGGACCCTAGACGTGCTCTCCGTGGGACGCGAACCCGCGACCTTCCGGTCCGCGGGCGAACGCGCTAACCACGCGGCCACCGTCTCCACCTGTGACAATTTGATCATCTTTCTGAAAAGTTGTTTTCTTCAACTTTCTTCTTTAATTGGTGACGTGACATAAACGACAGATTCGCTCTCTATGTTTTATAAAGCAAAGTTGTCACAGTTCACCAGCCTTAAAAAACAGTGCAACAAACCCACTACATCTATACAAGCCTGACAGTCTGTAGGGACGCAGCCAATCAAGAGACTTTATTTTAATAAAGCTCAGAAATCCTCGAAAAGTGGAGAGAGGCTTTCATGTCTGCAAACATCTGCGAAGCTGAGAGGTGAGTGACAAATGCAAATCACGCCTCGCTGCTTTTCTAATGTTTGCATGCATTATCTGCATCTCAGAACAATTCCCTATGCACCAGAGAAAAGAAATTAAAAGAGAAAACATTGTGTTTCTAAGCTTACATTAATTGGAGCGGCTCACTCCAATGACCTGCTCCAAGACTGTGACTCCTGAGTATCAGCCTCAGAATACACACTGCAAACTGAGCGGGTTTTTAAGCTGCCCGTGTTCTTATTCCCCAAGTTGAACACATGCATTCAAAGAGAAGAACAGCAGATTGCTGGCTGGTTCTCAGCACTGGGTTAAAGCCCATATGTCCACAGTCAAGTGCCATGGAAATCCTGTTGGGACTATGCACATAGCTCCATTCACAGCAGTCTAATCAAGTGGTATCTGAGCTCCAATCCTCTTATGCTGCATGACTGGACCACACTTCTTACAGGCTGGATTTCATTTGTCGAGTCTCAAGTGGGAGTAGAAAGATCAAGAGGGAAGGTCAGTGTTGGTTTCATCTTTAGTTTTTCTCTAAACCTTTGCTCCTCAGCTTGTAAATGTATGCACGCTGGTGTTTTTATCACGGCCTAATAAGCACTGCTATGATAATTAGGTAAGATGTTATAAGAGAAATCTTAAAGAATCTGTATGAAAAGCCAAACCTCACATCTTTTTCGGGTGTAAATTACCTTCATGTGAGGTCCAAAGGTTACTCTGGCTTTCTTTTCATATCACAAAGCAGCTACAACCTTGAAAAATCACAAACAAAGAGGAGCATGGCTTGAGAATAAAACATCTCTGCCTATAATACCTCAGGAACAACAATAAGGCTCATTTTATGCTTTTTATCCAGTGAAAATCCAAGCTTTTCACACTGCCTGAAAGCTAACAGAATGGCACCCTTTGAGCTTCGAGGCTCCATGAACATAAAAGATGTAAAGACACGTCCTGGGTCTGGGTCGATGCTTGACTGAATTGAAAGAGGTTATTAGCATTCTTGTAGATGGCATGCATGGATCAGACCAATGTACCATCCAGATGTCGGGGCCAACGTTCGGGCAGTTAGCTCATTGGTCCATGAGACTTTTTGTACAGATGGAAGAAAATGTTTCTGGACCTAATGAGCTCTACCAGTCAAGTGGCTCTAATTTGATTGCAAAACACGTTTTTTCGGAATAGTTTGCTATCAGAAGAGTTGAAGAACCAAAGGAGTCTGCAAAACAACACCAAATCAAATTGCACAATTACCTGTGTGTAGTAGCAATTTAGATTTTTTCACACCTAACAGTGACGAAGATGGTACATGAAAATGTTGCGGGGACTGAATGACAATGTCCCTGACGCTCTCTTTGTTGCCATTTGTTTTGGAAAAGCAGATACTTATCACGTGCTTTGTGATGACATGCTAGAGAGGCTTGTTTGGCATTTTCACGAAGCTGGTCCCTAGCTCCAGAAGACAAAGAGGAACAATACAGTGAAAAGGAAACAGCTTGCTCAAAAGACTGAATGATCCTTTGTAAAGGATTGTACTCTCTTCTTTTCACAGCAAGGTCACCAACAGAATTATGTCTGCTCTCTGGGCTTTACCACGAGGAGATTAATGCAGTGTGAAGGAACGGTAGCTTTAAAATGCTGTGTCTCTGAACCTATTTTTATGGGGTTTCTGTCATCGTGGATGAACAAGTGCACCACTTTTTCTTTCAGTGTAAGCTCTGAATGAGTTGAGACTCAGAGAGTCATGGCTGTGTCTATTCAAAATAAAAGTCTAACCACAGAAAAATAACTGGTTATGTTTCCTACTATCACTGTCAAATTAAATTCCTCTCTAAAGTAGCTCATGTCGTAGAGTGGAAGTAATAAACTTTTTTGTGTGAACTCTGCATCTGCTGCCTGTGTGTGGGGAGGATGGCTCGGTGAATAGGCCAAGCGTCTTGTGACCAGTGGGTCGTGGGTTCAATCTTCATCACGGAGTTCATTCCAAAGTGGCCATGAGCAAGACACTGAGCTCCGAATTGCTCCTGGCGGTGGTTTAAATAAATAAATGAATTACTCTATTCATCCCTCACCGGGGAAATTTGTGTGCTGCACTCCTTACACCCCTGCAGGCTGCCCTTTGACGGCGCCAATGGTGGGAGAAGCGGGGGTTAGGTGTCTTCTCCAAGGACCCTAGATGGTGGTCTCAGTGGGAATCGAACCTTTGCACCTTGCATGGCAGTTTCCACCATCAGGTAGGAATTTGTGTGTGATTAGGTGAGTGTGCGTTACAATGTAAAGTGTTTTGAGTAACAACATAGGCAGAGAAGTGCTTTATAAGTAGAGTCCATTTATGCTTTCCCACGGTACGCCAGTTTTTCTAAATTGGTTGGTTTAAATTACCTATAGGTTTAAGTATGTGTCATTGGCTGGCTGTCTTTGAGAGAACTTGTGACAGACTGGTGACCTGTTCACTGTGTACCCCGCTTCTAACCTGCTAACTAAAACTGATAAGTCTTCAGAACCCCTTGTCACCCAGCATCAAAATAATTTGGCCTTGAGTCCAAGTTGTTTGATTTTGGATATCAGCTGATACCGAGTGCTGATCCAATTTTTGATTATACATTAAATATTAAAGTATCATAAAATTAGCACATAGAATTAATCTAAAGTCATGCAGCTGCCGAATGATGAAGATTTGTCTGGAATTCACCAAAGGATCATCCTTATCAGATGTTGGTGTCTGAAACCCATCATTTAATTCCATTTTTACTTGATGAACAACCTAAAGGTCATCAGATCATCTCTTGTACCTCATCTTGATGTAAGTTTAATCACACTTAGGTGTGAGAGGAGAGGAGTTTGGTTGTCTAACCAAACATGGAAATAAATCCATTTCTAGCTATATATACAATACTCAAAGGCTGAAACTTTAAACATCCGTGACACACAGTTTCTGGTGTGAGACTTGTTGAAGAGTCCAGAAAGACTCGTCAATGACTCTTATGTAACCTTGACCTTTCTGATAAATAGCTTGTTGAGCTCACCAAATTACTTTGTTAATTTTTCTGTAATAACCTATTTTTGTGTAACTTTTATTTAAAGTCTTTACCTCAAGCCTTGCCTCGTTTTTTACACCTCATTTCTTGGACACTGAGAAACCTTCAACCAATCATTTCAATATCAAAGTAAAGAAATCTTGAGGACTTGTGTTTTTTGTTTCATTTAACTTTCCACACCGCAGATATATTTTCACCATCAACATAACCATGTCTGACTTTAAAATAAGTTGTGAAATACAGATTTTTGCGTCCTGATTGAGAAATAACGTCCTGTTCCAATCGAATCTGAAACTACAACTACAATTTTATATCACATCGTCAGATACGAACATCTATCGATGAGTTTTGTTTTTTTTTTAACTGTTGCTTTTCTCAACCTACATTTTTTTCCCATCAATACTTTTTTCTTTACAAGAGGTAACAAAATAAAACATTTAAAAGTCAACTGGACCACTGAGACATTACAGACCTCCTCTGAATACTATCGACGTCTGAAGATGAATATCATCCAAAGAGCTGTTTTATACTTATTAAAAGAAAAAGGATGAAAGTATAAAACTTGCTTCTGTAAACATTCCGACACAAGACAATTTAAAGTCTTATTCAATACCAAGAATTACCAGTGGGCATCCCAGAACTCAGAGGTGATGTATTTAAGGTGACAGCTGATATTTGCAGGGCAGCTTGATTCTACCTCCATCATGTTAATAAGCTGCTGCCCCCCTGAGAGGCATGCTGTTTCACTGCAGGCACCTCCACCTGACCAGACTCGTATGATGTCCAGCACGTCCACCCCCGCCTACACACCCGCCTGTATAAACGTCTCACATAAAATTCTACTTGTTTTTTTCCTCCTTGTTGTTTTCAAAGATCATACATTCTTCTCTTGCTGTGTCGACACATCTATTTGCTTCCATCCCGCTGTTGTGTGTTTGGGTGCACCATCATTTATTTCCCCCTGCAAGTTCAGGACCGGCTAGAATAAATAAAAAAAACAACAACACGCACACATAACAGTACAAGTTATTCACAGGGTGCAAATTAAATACTAATTTGCTCTTGGAATTCAGACCCAGTGGGATTTGTTTTGCCTCTAAAATCCAAACTAATGTACAACTTCAGATGCTGGTGGCAGGAATCACAGCAGCAGTGAGCCCACGTAACGGCTCCTGTTTACGAGCAGCTATATCTTACCGTTCAGCTGAAACTCTGACAATTTAAAGAGTTCCTTTAACAGCAAGCCTGAGCAGTAAATATGGTTGATGCAGGGGTAAAGTCAAAGGTTTCTCTCTATAATAAGATTTGTTTCCTCGGATTTGATGCTCTTACTATTCTTCCTCACAGGTTCTCCTCCACACCGTTTGATCACCTAACATGAGATTACGTTATGGCTTGGGATTAACTTCTAAGGGAGCGGCCTGGCATCATAGGTGTGTCTCTCTGCTCCCTAAGAGGCTTACAGGAAAAGTATGTGCTGGCTAATAACCTTATATTTTCATCCCTTTTTGCAGAGAGAATCAGGGAATCTTCCCTCTTACTCCTTAAAAAGTTTGTCACATAGACGCTGATTTGTCACAGACGCTCCAAATCCAGTTTTACTGTGTAATACTTTTGAACATGGCAGCTAAGCTTTAGCTTTAAGAGTGACTACACCACAGGGGAAGGGCTTTGCACCACATAGGCCTGTCACTGTCACTGAGGTATAATCTTGCATGCAGAACACAGTCATTTTTGTAAAGGGAACATTTGGATGGTGGCCAGACAGCACATGAAGGTTTCACTTTCTGTGCATGAAGAAAGTGAAGTTTGGGTTTTTTTAGGCAAGCAAACAATACTTTGTGTGATTATGTCTGTGACAACTTCTTATCACTTCAGCTTACTCTGCTTAGAAAAAAATGGTTTAGGCAATTCTCCATAATACAGAGAAGAAAAAAGAGAAAAATAAGGCACTTCCTCATTTCAGGGTGAACAGGTGAGCATGTAATTCCACCTCTATGCCCAAACTTCCTGTAATGGCTTTTTCTCTTTTTATTGAAAATTGGCTGCATGGATTGGCTCCTGTTCATCCTTTAGAGATCAAACAGTGATAGAGATCCAGTTACATCTGGTGTGTGAGCATAGGTTTTAGTTTCGGTTTTTAAACAAGACTGGTAATTCTGAGCAGGGCAGCTACAGGAAGATATAAACTGTTAAAAAGAATACGTCCTGATTGGCCTGACCACACATATAACATTTGTTCTCATTTGTACGAAAAACCTTAGCAAAACAAAAGTTGATTTTAGCTTCCTAGCACACTTTTAGTAATGTTCGTTTATGTTCATTATGGTGGCCTTAATGAAGTGCAATATATAAGGGGCCAGTGGGCCTCAGTGGACAGCAAAAAGATGATGAATTAATAAAAGATGAATGATGATTTACAGGCCTTATATAACATCTACCAAACCACTGCTGTATTTTTTTCTGCTGGGATCTGAGGAATGAGCCAATGCTGACCTTTGCTGCATCTCTACATTTTGACCTTCATCCATGCTTATGAGTTGTTTTGAGGAAAAAGAAGATCACAAATTCGAGAGACCGAAATGAGTTTCCAGAATGGCCCAAGGTCTTCCTTTGAGAAGCTCATTCACCCTGGAAGGGCTCAAAGTAGAAGTACTGAAAAGAGAGAACCTTCTATCTGTCCTCTGACTTCAGTTTTTGTCTGTTTCAGTCCATTTTTTAGAGCTTTTAGATGTGCTGTGAGAGCGTAGTACTATTCCAAGGGGCAGAGTTGTAGTGAAAAGCTCGCATGTTTATTAAATATCTGCACAGAAAACATCTCCCAGCTATTTTCACATCTTTCTTTCGGAGGATGCACATGATCAGGATCTCTTCTATCATTGGTGTGTTTGCCATATTTCCTCTGAAACTGAACCTTGTACCGCCCTTCACAGGATTTATTCTCAGCCATGCCAGCACAAAGACCACTCGGGAGTGTGTGGGCAGTGATGTTTGACAAAGTCTGACACAGACGTCCATATTTATGTAAGGAACAAAGGCATAGGGGGATGTACAGCATGTGTTAACCATTTTTCTTGGTCACTTCAAATATGTCATTCAGGACACATTTCAAATTATAGCAAACAAGTATACAGTAACTCAACGCCTAGGCGTCAATCCAAATGCCTCTGCCACCCCATGTCTTTATTGACGATGAATTATTGAGGTCTATGTAATAAAAAGGTTGATCCAGTTACATGTGTATGTTATTTTTTTTAATTTTGTGATCTTGACTTTTGGTTGTGTAGTTCTGAAAACCTAATTACTTCTGCTATGGTTGGTATTGAGTAACTTGATGCAGTTTCATTCAAATCCCGAAAGTGGTTTGAGAAATATCATATTCACAAAAACTCTGCATGCATGATGTGCATGCAGTGCTGCTTAATGACTCCAGATTCTGTGAGAGGATGCATGACAGAAAAAAATTGAATTTTATGTTTTTGAAATTTCAAAGATTTTGTACCCTCAGTTGCATAACTTTTGGCACAACTGTTTTATTTTGGTCCCTGTATTCTAACAGAGTAATCTGAGACAATTTTTGCAAAAACTTTTCAGAAGGATGCAGCACAAAACTCACAAAATCCTCCGTGTGAGGTCTTGAAGACTACAAGAAAATGGAGCTGGCTGCTAAATGCAGAAGATTTTTTTTAGACATGTTTAGTAAATCCTTGTGTGTGAAAGAAACTATTTAAAATAAAAATAAATAATTACTCTATTCATCCCTCGCCAGGGAAATTTGTTTGCTGCACTCCTTACACCGCAGCAGGCTGCCCTTCAACGGCGCCAATGGTGGGAGAAGCAGGGGGTTAGGTGTCTTCTCCAAGGACCCTAGACGTGCTCTCCGTGGGACGCGAACCCACGACCTTCCGGTCCGTGGGCGAACGCTCTAACCACGCGGCCACCGTCTCCCCCCATTTCTCTGGTGAATCAAATTTTACTCCATTCTCACAAGAATGATGGATTGCTGATTGCAATGAATAGAACCTTTCTACCAATAGCTTCACACAAAGTTAATCAGACTAAACCCAGAATAAGACTCAACACAACAGATACAAGTAATATCTGTTAAAACAGACCGAAGGCAAAGCTGGTGAGAAAAATCTTATGAAACCTGTTCCAAGAAAAAATAAGGAAGCTTACGGAAATGCAGTCAAAGAGAAGATCCTCCACCAACACAGTACTGACACTACCACCTTCAACCCGTAGATGCGTTGATCTACGGGTTGAAGATTAGCCGATTTAAATCCACATAAACGTGCCTCATGTTATATTTATTTATATTTTGTAACAGATGAACTGCATCCAGACAGAAGAAGATTTGGGGTAGCAGTGCACAGGTAAGAAAAGAATCATAGCTGGGAAACAAGATTTTAAACTTGTTTGCAGAAGAAATGAACTTTAAATCTAAAACAGATCTGAGTTGTCTTCTCATTCTTTGCATTTTTGCTTTCTTTTTATATTGTCCAGGTAAATTCATTTTCCACTGAGTGAATGGAAACATTTATCTGACTTTTGCCAGCTGGAGAAAAAGAAGAATCTAATGTTTCCTGAGCAGCAGGGCTCCGTCACTATCTGGTGACACACTGTGTTTGCAAATCGAGTCCATCCAGTTGGCGTTTGACTTTCACACAAGCTGTGTATTCACTGTTTTCTTCCTGAAAATGAAGCCAGGTGCTAAAACGATCATTGGCACAAAACTGTTAGAAAAGGTCTCATCAGATCAGTCAGTCTCAGGTGTTCATGTTTTTTTTTTTTTAAATAAATCATGTTTCTATTTTCTTTCTCCTTATGCACTGTCAGTTTCCAGCCCCTCCCTTATTTCTCATCACTCAACTTTCTTTACATATTTATTTATTTTTTATTACAGCTGCTCGTTTTTCACTTTTCATTTATGCCCGCTCCTACCTCCTCCTTCACTTCTCTCCTGCTATCCGTCTTCTTTCCTGGCTCCCTCCATCTCTGCAGCTGTCTGGCCAGCCAGCAAGCTTGCTTTGTCAGCACTTTCAACAATGCTGGGACCATTTTGAAATAGCTCCAATGAATTGCTAAGCAGCCTCTCATTCAGCATGGATGGGATGAGGCAGCAGGTACACACAAGCCTTCATTGTTGAGGTGTAAATCAAGACACTACATCTACAGCACCACTGATTTGAAATTACAACCATGCAAATAAATAAATATCCCACTATACAAAAAACTTTTGTATGCACCAATGTGTGGGCAAGCATAGGCTCGTCCCCAAAAGTCTTTGAGTTTGGAGGGTCTGCAATGCGTTGATCTTAAATTTCTTGTGGTTTGGTGGAAACAAATGCACGCACTCTGGAAACCTGTGGGACTACCTTTGCACTCCATTGAAAGGGAAAAATGATTATTTTTGAGTGGACTCACCACCAGTGAAGCTGCAATGGAGAAAACATGAAACATAAGATAAGCAGCATTTTGGGAAAATTGACATGGGGTGGGCGGTCTTATTCTTGACTGACAAAGGAAACTTTAAAAGCTTGGGAGTTTTCTTTAGTTCCAGAAGGATCAGCGAGTGTATGTACTTTGTAGACATCACAGAATTGGTGTGTAAGTACTGGTACCCAAGATTTAATGTATCGCCCCTGTCAGAACTAGTAAATCTTAAAAACGGCACTGACTTCTGATGTTCCATAGTTCTAAAGCGGTTCTAGCATTCATATGAGAGATACTGTATGTGTTTTTCGATGTGTATTTAAGTGACTATTTGTTAAGTTTTAGCCATTGTTTTTTGCTATTGTATATCTCCATACTGATATTTAACACCAGGAGCCCCATTATTTTCAGTTTTGTCTTGTTTCCATATGACAACAAATTCTCATAAATCGATCGGGGAAGTTGACACAAATGGGGTGAGCACACAACCGCAGATCAGCTAAGGCAGGGGGGAAATTTT
The DNA here is from genome assembly GCA_902685375.1 of Neostethus bicornis. Lineage (NCBI taxonomy): Eukaryota > Metazoa > Chordata > Actinopteri > Atheriniformes > Phallostethidae > Neostethus > Neostethus bicornis. The sequence goes on along the minus strand of CACRXE010000076.1, from coordinate 924,815 downwards.
CAATAGCGCAAAGCCAGTTTGAGACCACCTCTGGCAAAAAAAAATTATATATATAAACTTTCATTATTCCAATTTTGGCCAAGTTCTATTCAAAGTTTTAGAGTAGCGGTGGACATCATGCTCGAAGGGCAGTGCCTATTACACAAATAAAAAGTGTAAATTCTTTTGTTTGACTAGCATAAGGTGTAGTTATGACAAAAAAATGAAGAGCGTATCAGTGTTTCATTGAGTGTGTAACTGATAGGACTTCTAGTGTTAAAGGACAATCAAATCTAGAGATAAACACTTTAGTTTCAATGTCATGTTATTTTATAGACACGTGATATGTTCACATACATGTAAATACTTCAACACACAGTGTAAACATACTTTATGACCAATGTTTGGTTAATAGGTGCTCATAAAGGTGGGCATTTACAAGACTATAAAATAAATGACACCCAGTCTTTCCCCTGTGTGAAATGTTGGGAGCTTGAGGATAAAAATAGGCACACAGGTTGAGTCACAACAGGTTTTTAACAAGCCAAGGTGCCACTGGGCTTTCCTTCCTGTCGCTTCCTCTGTGTACTCTCACCATGGTGACATTTATTCTACATTGAAAAACCAAAGGAGACAATACCCCACCGCTCTCACACGGCTCCATCAGCACCTTTGGGTCACACTTCTGTCCTTAGTGAAGAATCAAATGTCAGTCTGCCTTTACTACTCTCTGGCCTTCATTACAGTGTCTCCCATGGTGACATTGATGCAATGAACTGCATCCCTCTTTCCCTGATGTTTACTTTGGATCAATCCATCTTCCTTTTTCTGGTAAAATCTAAACAACAGTTTCTTTCCGTCCTTTCTAATTTAGATGTGTATTTCCTCGTGTCCATCTCTTAGACACCAGACTTTGTGTGCTGCATGGCCAACTTCCTCTTGGGAGCAGGTTTTCTCCTATCTTATGTCCCGAGTAAATTTTATGTTTGACCTTTAAATAAACTGACAAATAACAGACAGATGTGAGCCTAAATGATTTTAAACAATATCTAATGCATTTATTTACAATCTATTAACAATATATCTTTCTGCTCCACAATCTCAGCCAGAATTTATGAATTTTTGTCCACTCTTCTTTACAGCATTAATTCAGTTCATTGGGAATGACCTTATTGATTTTGAAATGTGTAATCACAGAGCTGTCCATCTCCTACTCTCAGGAGGAGGGGGATTGCTAGACCACACTAAAACATTGCCTGCTGCAATGTGATTGTTTCCTGTAGATAGGGTGAGATCTAGAAAGTGAATTGACAATGCCAAGTTTCTACAGTGTGATTCTACAGGTAAATTTAAACAAAGCAAGGCTGAAGGTTGTGAAGGAATATTCCAAACCAATCTGTATTTATCTGACTGAAGGAGCTTTTAGTCAAACAAATTCAGTGAAGTATTTTACATGTGAAGTATTTCCAAACCACTCTAGATCTTGAGACTGGTCCTTCAAATTCATCCTGCCAATGCAGCATATGTAAACCTGGCTTTTTAATTACTATGTTCCACACATGTGGAACAATCTGCAGACGCTTGTAAAGTTAGATAAGCTAATCCCTTTTAATCAATTTAAATCCTCTTTGACTGACACAGAAAAGTGTGACTGTTTTTTCCCCTTTAGGTGATGCCTCTTTTGTTGATTTTGTTGCTCCTTCAATAGCCTCGTTCTTATTGCATAGAATACAGATATAGTACATATTGTTGATATGTCTCATACATTTTATTATGACCCTGTGAAAGATAAAATGGAAACGTTTGACACTAAAAGAAAATAGTAAGGTATCTTGAAACCGAACCGCATACCCTTCGATTGTCTTCACAGTGTCCTCCAACAAAGCTCAGCAGCACCCGGCCAAAGTGAATTAAAAGTCAAAGTTAAATTTAGAATTTATAAAACAGATTTACCCTTTATCACTAGGTGGCCAGATGAGACTGGGAGGTAAATGCCCAAAAACAGAAGATTGATTCTTTTCAGGGCATGATGCCCTTGTTCTCATGCCTTCACCTACCTCGCTACTAATGCTGGACCACAACACCAGAAAAAATGGACATAGCAATGACTTATGGAATAAAAAAAAGTTGAATGTACTCCGGCAGGGTGGACTGAAGCTGATCTTATCAACTCAAGGCCTAACTAGGAATCAGGAGGTCATAGAAGGTGCTGGTTTTGAAGAACTTTAGCTGGACGCAGTTTAACTTGTTGGATAGTTGGCATACTTTATATACAGCGGTAGTGGTTTGAACAACTGGAAAGGTTCCTCTAATGCATCTTTGGTATAGCATTTAACTGCACCAAATTAGCAGCTACGTTAAATTTTATGCATATTTTGACAGATGACACAATCTTTGCACATTCCCAGAAGGCTGATGGAAGAGAAATTACAGGAGCTCAGCGATCTCACAGTTTTCCTAAAACATCATCTTGTTTTGACAGGATCCGTATCTTACCAGCAAACAAGTAGTCTTGTGCTAATCATGCATTGCAGCTTTTACTGATCATCAAACATGCTTATTCCTAGTGGAAAAGGTAGCACCAAAAGAAAGAACACTTTGCACCGATGTCTCATAAAATCTTAATTTTAAACTATTTACACAAGTAATCTTCAAACAAGGGTAAAATTGGCACATGCATAATTTATAGCCAGTGTATTTTCAGCCAAATGCCAACCTTGCATGATTCTGCGACACAACAGTCATCTGGGAGGTGGAACTGAACCAGATCTTAAAGTACAAGTTTAGAACTTGCTCACCTTAAAACTGATTCTAACTTTTTAAGTATAGCAACAAATGTAATAAGGTTGTGTGTTGTACTGGAGCTTTCTCAGATTTAGAAACCAGTTTTTAAAACTTTTCTGGCAGTATGGAAGAGCTTCTAGCCCTGACAGCCTGGTTACTCTTTGTGAATAAAAGGGAAATATTAAGACCCATCTTGGTTCTCTCTGGCTTTTCCAGGGTTTGTGTTTCCAACTCATAGAAAGACTTGTTGCAGAAACCAGGGAGTTGAACTGATTAAAAAGGCTCTGGGCCAATGGTTATTATTCAGCATTAAAAAATGAATGGGTAAGGTTTTCAACATGCCACATAGGCTGCAGTTTATTTCTAAACATTTCTAAACATTTCTATACCACTTTTCAGCTTTAAACTATACCGATAAGGACATCAACATTAGTTGAATAAAATAAAAAATAAAAAATGAATAAAAATAAAAATATGGTAAGAAAATAGGAAAGGGTTGTTGAGGCTCATTCATCAAGCACTATTTCTATTCAATCTTTCTATCATTTGCCATCTACATGTTATGCCAGCTAAAATAATTTCTCCAACAGAACCAGCATCTTACCATTCAAATAACTATCAACATCATCCTACCGCCCATTATCTCTCACCAGCTTCCCCCAGCATCCTATCACTAACAGTCATCTTCTTAAAACCACCGTCCAAGAAGCTACGTATAACCATCCTAAAATCAAACTTCATTTTTTTCCCCCCTTTCCATTGTCTTCCGCTTATCTGGGGCCGGGATGAAGGGTCAACAGCCTCATATGGGAAAGCAGGCTTCTCTAGCCCCGGCTGTATCCTCTAACTCAGCCGGGAGGAGCCCGAGGCGTTTCCCACCCAACTTTGGGACATACTGTGTGGGGTCTGCTTCTGAGTCTCCTCTTAGTGAGATGTGCCCAAAACCCTCGCCAGCGAGACAACCGGTAGGCAACCTGACCAGTTACCCAAACTGCCCCATTTTTTTCCTTTTCTAATATTAAGGTCTGAAATCAATTTTTCATCTAGGGACATGGCGCTGTCTCTGAGTTTTCTAGTCAAAGGTCGCTCTCCTGAAACACTGACTTACTAGACCTATCACACACTCCTCGGGTTCTTTCTTCACAAACTGAAAGCTTTTTTTACGTTTGTGACAAACTGCAGTCCCATGATGAACACATCAAATAGAAACATCAAAGTGTGTGTCTCGGCCACACCCACTTTTGCATTAGTTAAGCGGATATACATTTACCTCAAACCCTGATTCCAGCGCTGATGCTTTTGTGTCAAGTTTGAGCGTTTTGGGTTTAAAATCTAAATGTTTACACAATTATTGAGTGTTTCATTAAGCTGTAGTTAGTCTTAGCTTGATTCAATTCTGGAGACACATTGCAGGGATTAATGTGACCTCATAAAGATCCACACACTTTCGTTGTACCTTGCTCATGTACCATAATACTGTCAGGTGAATCAAACGAGACATGATATGATGTGTGATTGTTCAAGAGATCACAAGGCTCACCTTTCTTAACATTGATTTTTTTTATTACCATAAAGATGAACGAAGAAGAATTTAAGACAAGTTTACTAATGATTAAATACATTGATTTACATCATCAGTTCAACGCAGCTTTTAAGAAAAAGTGAATGTTTAGCTTCTGAGCAGACAGTTTACTGTGATGCATGTGAGCATCGCAGCATAACCTTCTGCTTTTATATTTCTTTCACTCCTGTTGCCTGCATGTCCACCTTGGAAAGTTAAGGAGAGTTATTCTTAGGATGTCTCCTCTTTGTTACTGCTGACCAACTGCTCATTAATCGTGTCACACAACTTTGTCTTGGTCATACATGCAGAGCACAGGTCTGGGGAAAAAGGAAAGAGAAAAGGAAAATAGGTCAGTATTTCCTTGGCGCTCTCTTCTGCATGTTGTTCTGACTTGTAAAACATTTTCCTCCCACGAAAGCCGCAGCCATCCCTGTGTAGAATATGACTAAAGCGTCTAAGATCAAGTGAAGGATGACAAAAGGTAGGGAAAAAAAGGAAAATGTTTCACTCTAAGATATCAAGGGAGTTGCTTTGTTTACCTGAGTGGGCTTATTATTCCATGGAAGGTAAGGCAGAGAGACAACACCGGGCCCAACAAAGCAGCCGACTTTATTTTTTTTCTCTGCGAGATGCTTCATCCTCACTCTCTTTTGAAATGTGTAATTAATGCATGCAGAGTTTGTTTATACATAGCTTTACTTATCTATTTTCCCTGTGTGTGTATTTGTTCTATTTCCTCTAAAGGTTTGAATAATTGAAGTGATTTGTATTCTCTTAAAGGCAGTAAAGCAAAGACTCAGGGGACTGGCTGAGATTGAAAATACACAGGGCCTTCAGTTTATCTCCATCTGCCTCCTTAAAGATGCCTTTTACTGTTTAAATATCCTAAAGAAGTTCTGAAAGTGGACACAAACAAAAAGAAAGAGAAGAAGGAGTCAAACTGACATGTTTTTCAGATGATAAAACGGAATGATAAACATTTGTTTTAAAAATAAAAACCACTCTCTTTTTTTTTTTAACCCCTAAATATAGAAGCGGTGTGGTATTTGATGTGTGAAGCTGTACATCTCCCGCCGCCTGCAGCTCTACACAAGGTAAAATGTTGGCACAGACAGTATTATTCAAATGTTGCTGCAAGCCTCGGCAGCATTTTGAAAGGTTAAATAGCACTTTAAACGTAGGCTGTCCAAATGTTAAAAGCAGAAAAATATTGCTTGCTGCAGCGCGCAACATGAAAAGCAGAAAAACAGACAAGCACGCCTACACCGACAGGCTCCGAGACAAAAGCAGGGGAGTTAACAGAGCAAGCCTGAACGTTCAGCAGCCTCTGACAAACATAATCACATTACAGGCCTGATGGGGAGACAGGTCGTTATTTAGTGGGAAAAACACACAACGGGACAGTCTGCTGTCACGTCCTAAGAAAGCGTCTGGTGTGTATTTTCACTCCTGGGATCCGACTAGATGCTTTATATTGCTTCGCTGAATCATCTTGTTTATGAACGAAATTACAAAGCATTAATCACCATTATTTGGAGTTTTTTTTCTATCTGAATGAGGCATCTTCATCTCTAATTTTGTTAATAATGTTGATCACAAAGACTGTTAATTAAATGTTGGCTCATTTGTCTCATTCTCTCTTCTGAGACCAAAATGAGAGAATGAGATAAAGGCCTTGTGATGAGGGTGGGTCTATAAAGGATCCAAGCAGTGTGTGTTTTGGTTGTGGGGGTGTTTATTGGTGCCGCTATTCAAGTAAAATTATTTTTTGTGCAAAGACACAGCAGATCATCCTTATCTCCCTTTTACGTTGGACTGGTGCAAACCAGTACTCTGGTTTCCTTCCAGGCTCCCTGCCTGGGGCACCTAAACTAAGCATCCCTCCGTTGATTTACAGTACCCTCTGTTTTACTCTGGTCATGCCAAAATCGTTTTAGTCCAGCATGACATTATTTTGCTTACTCTGAATGGCAGTTTCTAGTTATCAGATGTTCTCCTTAGTTGTGATACTGAGAACATTCAAATATGACCGATGATGTGAAAAAAGAGGTGAAACATGAACGTAATTTCAACAGTTGGAAGAAGAAAGAGTTTGGGGGTGTAAAAAAAGATTCTGGATTCTGCTTTTGTTCATTACAATGAAAAAGAAAAAAGAACCGGACTGAAATGGGAATTTTCAGATTTATTTGTAAGTTTCCATTCCAACTCTCACCTACAGTCATCAGTTGACGGTCATTACTCAAAGAATCACATCATGATAACAAGTGTTCCACATAGTTGATGTCTGTAAAGTTGTTCCAGTGGCTATTTCAATTTAGCTGTCACCGATCTGCTGATCGCCTGCCAGAAACGATGTGACTTCATAAGCCAATAACAGGTTTGACCAAACCAGTCAGTCCCAACAACACACGCTAAAAGCTTTCTGTGAGTTCTGAGAAGGACCAGATGGTTTGTAATGAAAGCCTTATATTACCCCATTTTCCCATCACCATCAGTGTTTAGGATTCCATATGCATGCCATCTCCGAGCTAACATTAAATTACTGTTTACAGGGAACACCATGATTCCACTCACAGACTGTTCAGCAGCTAAATGAATCTATGTGGTGTCTGCCGGGAGGGAGTAGACCTTGTTGCAACAGGGGAAACAGAACAGGAACAAAAACATGGAGAACAAAATGGATTATACATATTCTTTAGTGGGGGGAAAAAAATTACGTTTCCGACTGGATAACAGAAATAAAACAATGTACCAAAAAGTTCATAATGTACATGTTGAATTATTTTCTGATCACAAATCATCTGATCACAAATATTCAAAATTGCTTCATGAAGTGAAATCTTCATGAAGACAAAGCAGTCTGGTTTCAGCACAGTCTGGTTTGCAAGGCCCTGATCCCTGATGCATTTTTCTCAGCCTGCTGTGGGCATATCGACTGCATTGTGATGGATGAGGCAGCGAGAAAAAATGTGAAGTCTTGATGGAGCGACACCCTCTCTGTTCTCCATCCATCATCCGGAACCAAAGGAGGAGCTTTGGTAGATATCCAACAGATGTTGTCTTCATTCTCATCATGTGTTTTGATTAAGCAACTGGATATCACAAAGACATTGAGATGTTTTAGCTTGTTTTGTTTTTTTTTTTTAATCAAAACCGTCTGACCAGATTGTCCCTTTTTGGATTGAAAGCCAAATAAAATAAAAATACTTTAAATTCTTCCTTCTCCAATAAGGACACAATGACTTTAAAGAACTGAATACTGATCATTTTAGGAGTTTTCTCACATTTGGATGACGTCATCTTCCAAAACGTATTTCTTAAAAAAAAAATCTATAAAAGCACAAACATTTTTCTTTTTTTTACAGCACAAACATAGCACAAAGGATTGATACCATTTTTAGGAGTTTTCTCACATTTTCAGGCGGAATGAAGGGCTGGATGAAGCCATCGTCCAAAAGGTATTTCTTGAAATAAAAAAAAGCCCATAATCGCACAAAAAAAAAAAAATCACAGCACCAAACATCACAAACGTAGCACAAAGGATTGACACAATTTTTAGGAGTTTTTTTGCAGTTTAATCAAATGAGGGGCTGGATTACCTCAGATTAACCTATAATTCAATCACAAATATCTAAAAAACTAAACTAGCACAAACAAATTTTTCACAGCACAAAACTTCACAAATGAAGCAAAAACGAATGTCATATTTATCTTTTATTTTTGTATATATTTTTTAGAGGGGTCGGCTTCACGGAGGTGAGTGGTCTCCCTGTTAGACAAAGCAGATCATGACCAATGCCTGAAAACTTGTCTTATTTGTGGTGACCAGAAAAAAAGCACTATATTTCACAAGCTGTTGCCTTATAAATAAGCTGTATATATTTGTTATTTCCATGATTCTTATTGAATACTAAAAATTTTGCAACCAAAAGAAGCATCAACATTCCTTCTGATGGATAAATCATGATTGAATTCTTTGTTAACCTACAATATAGTTTAATTAAACTGTTAAATACTAATCAGTTTAATCACTCATGATTAATTAGTCCTCTGTGTAATTAGTGAAAGGTATTTACACCAAGTCAGAGCAAAGAAGAGCTGATTCCAGAAAATCTTCTCATCATGTTTGACAGCTTGTTAGAAGGAAGTAGAGCTACGTGAATGCCTGCGGGCTCAGATGTGGCAGCTTTCTGAATTTTACTGCACCAACCTGCATATTAAACTAAAACACAGCATGACAGCCTGGTTCTTAATGTTAATGTGTTTTTGAATTAAACAAAGCTAAACAAACTGTGGAGCAAAGTTTTTTGTTTAGTGCGTTTTATGTAGAGATACAACATTTGGAGACATAAAATATTAAGACCTTTAAAAATGTCACTATGCAATGTTGTGTGTTCATGCCTGCCTCCATTTCTTAATCAAAGAAATAATAATAATAAAAACACTAAGTGCAAATGAATTCCACATTTCATTTCCGTGCTGGACCTTCTATTCTACCAGAAATGCTTTCGGCTGAGGTTTTGAAGGTTTTTATGTCTTCCAACAGAGTCAAGTGTGTTGACCTAAACCCGCGAGGAACGAAATTTGCTAACTTTGACCTAAATGATGCTAAATGATGATCACCAGATAACTTCTAACGAGTAGGTGAATCATTGGTGTAATAAAAATGAACTACTCTGGGTTCCTTTACTTTGAGCTGTTTAACAAAGGCTTTAAAAGGATTTAAATGTTTTCTATCAAACCAACACCAGATAAAACATTCATTTCCTCCGGAGCACTTGGCAATCGGCTGCTATTTGATCTGATTTGCTGTGCACATGTGCCACATGAAAAAGCATGTGTCAAAGGCCAGGCGAGAGACGAAGTGAAAAAAAAAGATAAATTAATTTTCAAGACCCCAAATCATTAGCAGCAGGCTGTTCCTTATGAATTAATAAACACAACAACGTGTTGCTGTTTGAATTCAATTACAAACTGGGTCACCAACACGTCCCAAATAATTAAAGCAGCTACTAAACGGATAATCCAACGAACAAATCAGACAGGTGGATGGTTGGATGAAAAGAACAGAGAATGTTAAATATTAGCCATCAGACTTTCTGTGAACACTCAAATCAGAAATCATTCTAACTTTTCCTGGTATGCCACTTATTCACTGCGTACTTAGCCTGGTATTCATGCCTTATTCAATGCCATCATCTTTTTGAGTGTGTTAAACCAAATTTTACAGACTGCACAAATCAGCACACCTGATAATCTATGAGGTTGTGTTAGAAACAACAGCAGTCACACAATCTACCAAGGTTTTGCTACATTTTTCCTTTAGTTTTTTATTCATTTGACTGAATGCAATGATGAGCAGGCTGAATGTTTTATGAGCACATTTCTGTCACCATTACCAGACCTGCATGAGTCGTGTGCTTGCCTTTGAGTTACCTGTTTCTATGGACATCAGTACTTCTTTAGATCAGTTCAAACCTAAAGCCTGAAAAGACCAGACCAGTGTCTCTGGCTCATAGCTAAGGTTTCTTACGTTGTTGATCTCAATGCCGAACTAAAGAAAAAAATTAAACTCAAAAGTAGATAAAAAAATATAGTTTCAATATTATTCTAAGATGAACTACTTGTTTGTTTCCCCTCTTACTAAAAGAAACAACTTCTATTTTTCTGACGTTAAAAAGATAGTAATTGTTTTCAGAAAACATGAGAATGCAGGGTGCTTTCACTACAACCTTTCACCCCAATTATTTTAGTTCTAGTCCAATTTATAAGAAAAATAAAATCACTCACATTTCTGCCAACTTGAAGACCACTTGACACGCCAACCTCATTTTATAGATTATCAGTTTCATAACGTTTCCCAGAATGTCTTTGGTGCTGTCTTCGACTGCACCTTCAACTTCAACAAACATACTTCAGTAAATTAGTGTAAATTATGGTGTGTAACACTCATACACCACGTGGATCAAGACATTACCACATGTGATCATCTTGAACCCTGTGCAAACCCATAACACTCAAACATTTTCTTTGTTCACAGAGAAAAACTCAAACAATTGAAAACAGTCACCAAATGGCTTGACCTGTAGTCACTTGAATCTAAGAGGTATATTTTGCCACTGTGGGTAGTCAGGTGTTAAAAACTGCACCTCTAAAGGCTCCCTCTGTCAGAATTTAGGATCATTGTCATTTTTTACTGGTACATCAACTGGGAGTGGATATTGTCACTCTCACAAAACAAGAACGAATTTGCCCTGAAAATACCCCGGATTAGCAGTCAGGTATAAAATATGCCCGCCATATTTACATTTGGTGGGTCCTTTCTAATATCCCCTACTTACAGCCCCTTGGCATGCAAGTGCAAACAGAGTGGTCACCATATTAAAAGCCTTCTGAAACCAATCAGAGATGAGGAGAAATGTCCCACTCAGATCTTAATGTGAATGTGATGAGAGAGCTGACGTGGAGGTAAGGAGTACCCCACAGTCCTCCGACAGCGAGAAAGTGTTCACGAAAAAAAAAAATATATATCAGCTCTTTGAACATCACCAATTATCTTTTTCTAACAATGGATTGCAAAATATTGTAAATCAAATGGCCTTCAATGTTGTTGTTTTTCTATGTTTTTTTTTTTAATTGTAGTGTATTTATCCCCTTAATGGGAAAATGACTTTTGCTGCATTGCACCACATCAGGCAGCATTGACAGCGCCATTGGTTGAAATAACGGGGGGTTAGGTGTCTTCTCCAGGGACACTTGGGCACGGGCCCAAAGGGAATCAAACCAGCCTTTTCCAGTCCGGGGACGGACATTCTACTATTGAATCAACGCCTCCCGTTGTTGCTACAACATTAAATGTTGCTGCAATCGTTAACTTTCATTAAAATTAAATTAAGACCTTGATTCGGACGGTCCTTTCAATCAAAATAGTGGTTGGTTATCAGAATGATGGACCCTGAAATAAGAGGTGGTGACAAGAGATAGATCCACCTCTGCACAAGGACATATTGAGACTTTCTTTTCCCCTTGGACAAATCAACTGCTGAAGTCACAAAAGAAGGTAATAAAAACTAAATTTTGGAATAAAAAGCAGATTTGATTGGTCTGTCTCTGAGCAGTGAATAGGCATAATGTAATCACCCATATTCAGCTCCGGGTGTGTGTTCTGATCTGCTGTGACCTGTGTGCGACCTCAGCTCATCATTATGTGTGTGTGAAAGTTTGATTCACTCATACAGAATAATAACTAAATAAGGTTCAATAAAACTGCAAGACAAGTGCACAATTACCTGCAGCGCTGTGCCGTGATAAATGTCATGGCTGGCCACAGAAAATTGTCTGCGTGAGGACAGAGTGACTAATTCCTGCTCAACATGGACGGGGTTTTGCTCGTCTGTGCTTGTGTGTTTGTGTGTGAAGGACTTACAGGTTGTTTAAATGAAAATGAGAAATGTTCAATAATACATAAGGCTGTCTGCAGAACACTATTACCAAAGAATATGTTTTATGAAAGCCGCTATAAATGCTAGTGCTTTATATTTGCACGCAGGCATATATTTTACAGATTTGACAAATTGCCGACAGGAGTCGATATTGCATTTGGGTTTCACGCATAGATGCTTAATGTATTCCCACAATTCTGAAAACACTGGAAAGAAGCAGAGAGAAAATATTAAAGGCATTTTTTTCTTGTTATAATCCATTATTCTGCCGGATGGCGACTTTGTGACATCATTCTACATAATGACTTCCCTTACACAAGAATATGCTTATGAAAATCCCAGTTAGCCTTCAGACTGTTTGGAAAGGCGGGGCAGTCCTCTCCTGTTTGTCTGCAGCAGAGTCTTAGTTAATTAATTAAAACAAAAGATAGGGAAAGGATCATGAGCAGAGTTGGTCACCAGTTCAAATGTCACGATAGAAATAAGTTCTTTGCATGTGGGTAACTCTTCTGGATGGATAAAAACAGTTCCTGTTTAAGTAGATCACTGGAGTAGCTACTGTTTTTGGATAAGTTGTGCAATGTACCACACATTTTTTGTACTTTTATTTCCTATTAAAGTAGCCCAAAATCTTATGCATTTAATTTAAATAGAAATTTAACATCACTGACCTACTAAAAAAGACTGAACCGATCCACGTACAGTCTTATAATAACAATAAAATAACCTGAAGTGTTCAAGTTGTCTGAAAATTCAGAAAAAGCATGTCTTTTAATCTAACATTTTTTTTTTTATTTCACAAGTAACCAAAAAATTGGGGGTTGCATGGTGGCACAGTGGTAAAGCACAGTGGCTGACAGCAAGAAGGTTGGGGCGTAAGTCCCTTGAGTGTGGCCATGAAACACTGGCCTTTCTGTGTGTTTATACAGTATGTTCTCTTTTTGTATGTGTGGGTTTTCTCTGGGTACTCTGGTTTCCTCCCACCATCCAAAAACATGCATGTTAGGTTGATTGGCCACTATGAAATTGCCTCTAGGAATGAGGCAATTTGTCGATGATTGTCAATGGTTGTGTGTGTGTGGACCCGCAACAGAATGGCGACCTGTTTGGGGTGTATCCAGCTGCCGCAACCCCATTAGGAATAAGCAGTTTCGAAGATGAAATGAAACCAATAAGTTTTCTGGTATTGTGTTAAGTGAAACACCTCAGCAAAACTATATGATCTCTGGACCATTCTTGCTGCATTGTGTGGAACTGATAATCTGATTTGTAAGGAAGGTGGAAATGAACAATAAATCATATGCTTTACTATCTTCAATATTTGAATCTTTTATTAATTTGATGTTCCTTGCCTCTTGGTAGCAAGCACAATTTAGTTGCTTTCCTTTGCAGATGTGACTAAACTTTTTCGGTAAAACCTGATAACAGTCAGTAAAATAATTTGACATTTTCTTGAATATTTCCGAGTAGCTTACAGCAACATATCAACCAGCAGAAAAATAAAGGCCATGAGAAATTATGGGAGAAAGTGCTTTCAGACAATTTGGTTATTTTGAGACTGATTGAAAAAAGAACAAAAGCAATAATTATTAGTCCTAAATTGGAAAAATTCTTCCATTTTTAATCTGTTATCAGGCGGGAGGAAAAGGAATGTAGTTATTTCATAAAAATTACCTCCCTTGGGTTACTTCAAATTGTAGATGGATTAATCTGTTACCATGGGAACAAAAATAAATGATGCTCTGCCACAACCACACTGTAGGTGTAAAACAGGTTTGGACTAATTTGTTCTTTCATTCTTTTCCTTCAGGGCCTCCACTTGCTGCTGTCTGGCTAATGGTGACTGCTCAATACCGGCCCGTCTCTGCCTGGCTGAAGCGTTTCCTGCTTTAAAGGAAGTAATGGAATTTAAGAAGTGCGTTAGTCATTTAGCCTTGGGTGTTAAATTGCTTTAGTTGTGTTGAGAAGCAGGTACTCAAGGCTACAGGCATCACTGAGTTTATCCTTGAGCAGTAGTTTGGTCTTGGAGAACATTTATCATGTCTACAGGGTTTAGCTTTTTTTCTTTCTTGAAGAGTAGGGCCCAGTTCCTTGAGTTCTTCTGTCTAAGATTTCAAGTTGGTTAAGATTGTTGTAAAATTACTTATGCATTTGGGACCCAAGTCACTCTGAGATTCATGAGCAATTGTAAGTGTCTCAGATTCAACACAGACTATAAATAGTATGTTCTGTTCTGTTGTCTTCCACTTATATGGGGCTGAGTCGCGGGTTAAACAGCCTCAGACAGCCTCAAATAGGAAACCTAGACATTTCTCCCCCGCTGCATCCTTCAGCTCACCTTAGAGGATACCGAGGCATTTCCCAGCCAGCTGTGAGACAGTCTTTGCAGCAGGTCCGGGCCCTGCCTCTGGGTCTCCCACCAGATGCCCAAACCAAACTATCTGGCTTTTCTCGACCCAAAGTAGCATTGGCTCAGCACAGAACTGTATAAATATGTGATCTCTGTTCATCACAGAACTCGTAGTCTGACCACCAGTCTTCTTGGTGGTTTTTTAGGACTCCAAAGTTCTGCCTTCACGTAGTCTTGATCCTTTCATTGGATGAAAGTCTGAGAATGATCCAACAAGATTTCTGAGCTTTTTATCTTCTAACATTTGCCTTGACTCAGAGCCCTGCTTTTCCTCTGTCAGGTCCAGCTTCCACTGTAGATCCTCTGGGACATTGTTTGTTGGTCACTGTGTGACATCGGCTTCATCTTCCGTCTAATTTTCTTTTTTTTTTTTGAGATTTGAAACACAAAAACCTTCAGAAGCCTTGAGCTACTGATAGAAAGGCAGCCTGAAGAACAGAGGCCAACTTGCCATGTTGGTCTTGTAAATGGAAGTTCAGTTTCTTGGAAAAAATCAACCAGCATGTCACTGTGAACCTTTCAGCAAAACTTATTTCTTCTAAAAAAAAAAAAAAAAAAAAATTCCATGGCTTTCCATAATACATTCATCGACATTTTAAATTCTTTTCTTTTTTTTTTTTTAAAACATTTTTGTGACATTTTATTCAAAAAGAATTTAAAAGATTTTTGTCACGTTGATTTCAGAAAAAAAAAATCTAAAAGGAATATTAACATCAGAAATGTTGAGACTGAAAAAAGATACATACAAAAAATAACAGTTTTTTCAGGTTTATATTTCTGACTAGGCAACTCATCCTAATCAGGTTAATTGCAAAGACAGGGATGACAATCAGCTCTTATCCAAATGCCCATTGGCTTCACTGTGGAAGCCTTGCGAGAGAGAGGTTTAGTTTAGACCATCTGAAAGGGATTTCTATTTTAATCTGGGAGAGGTTGTTTCTTGTCTTTGAAAAAACTTTTTACATTTTTTTTTATTCACTGTGCCATCTTCATTTATAATTTACAAGTGAAAATAATAATGACATTTGCATATTCTGTTGGGTTCTGCAATATTGCGGATCTGACTGGATGTAAGTAAATCTTACCGGATCAAGTATTGACGTGGACTATACCTGGAGATCATCATAGAATTTTGACGTAACAAACCAACCCCTGCTCCTCATGTGGATGGCATTGTGGCATTGGCTTGGTGGGATATGAATGCTGCAAGCAGTGGTTGCACTAGCAAGTAATAATTTTATGCAGTCTGATCCAGCAAATTGCAAGACCCCAGTCTAATAAATCTCTGACCTTTTTTTTTTATAATAGTCAAAAGAGATGATTGTTGAGTACAGCACCATATAGAAAATCTAAAGTTTGCTCAAACGTGGAGAAAAATAGCAGGGATTAATTTTTGGATCATTGTCACAAAAAGAACAGTTTACTCATACTGTGCACGGTGGTTCAGAGGGTAAGTCAACTTAAACAAGCATTCAATGTTCTTGCTCTTTTGGATCACATAAGAATATTTTTGTTGAACTAAATCAGTTGTATGTGAAATGATAGTGAAACATTGAAATAATGGGGCAAAGTAATTAATGGTTTGGTTGTCGTATGAAGGTTATCTTTTTAAACTATGTACATGATGTTAGCTTGTAGTTGGATGCACATTTTTCAACTCTTATCGCCCTGTTCTAGCATATTTTACTACTTCTCAGAAGCCTGGGCTCCTAAACCCTAAGTGGTGAAGTCATCAATTTTAGCTACTTTTAGTTTTGTTTTAGAATACTTGGCCCGCACAATACGTTCATAAACAAGAAACAATACACTCAGGTGCATACTCACTTATGTACAAGCTGAAACTCATTATGTACTGAAATATGAGAACTTCAACTCCTCAGCTGAAGTGTTGCTTGGTTATGTGTACTTGAGGGAACTTTATTTGTCCTCTTCTCTTGCCATTGTTCAATCATCAGACATTTCAGGCTTACAAAAACAAATCCGTGAATGTGTAGGTATTGTTTTGCAGATACTGTAACTAGCGACACAAAGCTCTGGATCACAAAACCTTTTCCCAGGGACATTTTTGTATTTTTACATATTTGCTGGTTGGATGCAAAGCACTGTTTTCTTTGGTTGCTATGGCCTTGTCATACCTGTAAACCAGCAGGAGGAGATGCAGGCTGGCTTCTTTTTTTTCTATATCTCCTATTTGTTTGACTTGTTTTTCGACTACACCACCTCCCATGCAAATCCTTGGTCTTGGTTTCCTTGTTGTCTAAGGCAAATTCAGACTGAAAACCCTTGACACCACAAACCCCTGTCACCACGCTGTAAACTAGGCGGACAAGCAGCCAGCTGTACTCCGGGTGAACAGATTTGGGTAAACAAACTTAACCAGTTTATGGACCAGAAAAATGCTCTGGTCAGGCAGGTTCTCCAGTCAGCCGATGTCCCACTTAAATAAATCAAGAGTGAGTAGACAGTTTATCACAGAACAAACATCCAGTCTTCCACAATACCCTTTGCTCCAAATTAAACATGCTCCCAAGATTCTGACAAATGATTCAATTGCAGCACCACATCACCATTTATCTGCTCTTTAGGAGGTGAAGCACTCTGGTATACAACAGGAACTGAAGTATACAATACTCTATGTGAAGCCACACAAGAGATGTTTTTTCAAATTGAAGCAGTGGACTCAACTCTTCGACATCCATATTGCATTTTGTAACCTTTTGTTGAAATAAAATATTGCTCATGCAACCCCAAAGACAGAGTCTCCAATGATCATGAACAAATATATGGATACATGTGGAATGGATTCTTTTTTACAAAAAAAATTGTGGATGTCCAACAATCTTCTCGTTGGTCTTTCCCCTTTTCTTTTGGTATACCGGTATACCATGCGAAACACAACCAATAGAGCTGGTGTCTGTAACTGACATTTGAAACAACGTTCATAGTTTACAACCGCAAATAGAATGTGAATGAGCGTTTCTGTCTTTATGCATTCATAGTGAAGTCTCCGCTGTTGGGTGCGTTTAAATCGCCTTTTTGTACTCTTTTCAGACCTCTTTCCCTCCAGACGCATTGAACCTTTTCACCTAGCTCAACAGCTTTAAATGTATGTTATCATGCAAGTGGCGTACCAATGAAGACCAGTACTTGAGCTCGTTACCACAACAGCAACAAGCGCTTTCTGAAAGAACTTCCCTTCTTGAAACCATTAGCAGTGACGCAAACGATGGCTGTAGGTGAGAAATTATCCCCTCCATCTTCTTCCTTTGGTCTGTCATGTTCTTTACATGTCACCACAAATTGCAAACATGAGGTGACAGGTAAATGTGCTGGTGTGTTGACACCTGACTCCACCTCTTATCTTTAAACAATCATGTTGTAAAAACAGGACCCTGGGCTGAAATATGAAGGTTATAGACACTAACTGTAGAGGTATCACCAGTCAGGCAAAAGAACAGCATTGCACACCCTGACTTGCTGGCATATTATTATTATTTTAAAAAATGACAACAAAAAATTCTGGACATATGTGCTCAGACATATGCGACAGGCGGATCAGTGTGGCGTCAGCAATAACTTGGATGTTGTATCGATCCGTCGTTGTAAAGAAAGAGCTGAGTCGAAAAGCAAACCTCTCAATTTACAAGTCGATCTACTTTGTACGTTCCAACCCTTACCTTTGGTCACCAGCTGTTGGTGGTGACTGAAAGAATGAGATTGTGGATCCAAGCAGCCGAAATGAGCTTTCCTCACAGGGTGGCTGGGCTCTCACTCAGAGATTGGGTAAGGAGCTCTGCCATCCGAGACGAGCTTGGTGTCGAGCCGCTCCTCCTCCAGGTCGAGAGAAGCCAGATGGGGTGGTTCAGGCATCTGGCCAGGATGCCCCTCGAGCGCCTCTCTGGTGAGGTGTTTCGGGCATATGCCACCGGGAGGAGACCAAGAGGCACAACCCAGACCCGCTGGAGAGACTATGTCTCACAGCGGGCTAGGGAATGACTCGGGATCCTTCCGGGTGAGTTGGAGGGTGCAGCTGGGGTGAGAGAAGCCTGAGCCTCTTGTCTAAGGCTGTTACCCTCGCAACCCGGTCCCAGATAAGTGGAGGACGACGGAACGAACAGAATGTGCTAAGCTTCAAGTGATCAAAGAGAAAACCCTGCAGTAAAAAGTATTCTAAGTAAAAAATACTGACTTTGATGCTGCTAAACCAATTTTCTTGTTGTTAAGTCAAATCAATTTTCTAATTTCAATCAAGCTGGAGTTTAAACCAAGAAACATTTATTCATGTTTGTCTCTCACCTTCCCACCTTCAGCTAATTTGACACATTTTGTTCTTTCAGCTCCAGACAAGAGCTTTTAGTTAGTTATTGTGTGCTGCAAAACACTGTCTTCATGTGAAGCATGCTGGTAGTGTGCCTAGAAAACACAACTGTGATTCCGTTCTAAATTGACATTGTACCTGTTTTAAATTCACACTTTGCATCATTCTACACTAGAAGAGCTTCTCTTGGTTAAGTTAAAAAAAAGTAACTTTTTCTTATTAAATACATTGTTGACAACCAAACTATTGCTGTTGAGACAAAAAAGAGAGAGATTTACAGATTTTTTTTACTGTTGAAGGAATGGAAGTGCTTGACATTCTGTTTTTCTGTGAGTGGTGTGTGAAAATAAAAAGAGAACTGAATGTGATAAAACTAAGAAATGCTTGGAACTTGGTAATGCAAAAAAAGCAGGAACTTGGTTTGACTGAAAAAGCTAAAAGCCATGTCTTTGGGCTTGTGTGAATATGGAGTGATGGCTGTTCTCTGAATTCCTGAAAGAGTGAGCTTCTCGCCTTATTTCTTGGAAAGATCGTAGAACTCATGGTGGACCATGAATGACTTTGCACCTTTCAGGGTCCTGATTTAGCAGGAGAGAGATGCTTTTTCATCACCAGATTGTTTTGTCAAATGCATTTACTGTGGAGTTTTTTATCTGTGGTGCCTGAGCTATTTTTGTCAGTAAGACGTTGTTTATATGGTGTCAGAACTATAAAATAATTACTAACTGAAAAACTGATGGAGAACGAGCAACACTGAAGCTCTTCTTGTTAAATGCACGGTCCAAAACTGTATAAAATTCATTTTCTGTGTTTGTTTCTAATGTCCTGTTCACATGGTAATTCACACTCATTGACCATTGCATAGTTGGGAATAAACTTTGTCGTGCTCATTCCCTTTTGCTTCATGTTGGAACATCATAGAGCTAGCATTCATTCTTTTACTTCTCACCAAACTTTACTGAATGAGGATATAGAAAAACCTAGGTCTGTGTACCACAGCGGGTCTAGTGGCCCTAACATGTGGGAGGAGCTCATTCAATACACACACCTGGCGTACAGTGGGAGGACCTTTTGCAAACTTGCCATACACATGCTGAGCATGTGTACAGTCGGTGGATCCCTTGCAATACACACGTCTTGCATGTGCATAGCTAATTTGATCTGTTTTGAAAAAGAAAGAAATGTTAAAACCAACAACAATCAGTTTACTTGTCAATTCTCTAAATTCATGTACTTACCTTTAATCTAGAAGGCAACAGAAATCGAAAAAACTGACAAATGAACCACAACTTTTCATATTTAAAAAACAGACACTGCCTCTCTGGAAACGTTATTTATCTTTTTTCTTTTGTTTGTGCAGAATATCAGAATCAATCTTTCTTATCTTACAAATTTTTCATTGTGAAACCAACAAATTTTAAAACTGAAAGACACAGAGCCTACACTGAAAGAATGGTGTGACAAAATAAACTAGATGAGCTAAAGCAACACAAACAAATGTGAACAAAGAGATCTAAACTTTATCTCTCTTGTGTCACCATGCACCATGTGAGACAGTAAGACAATAAGACCGATGAGTGAACAGCCCGGTGAGAAATATAAGAGGACCTCTGCGACTTTAGAGAAATGTGTTTCACACAGACACGTCGACAGGATCGATTGCTGCCTTTATGAACAACAAATTGTGCCCCCTTGGCCAGATTACTTTGTAACAACATTTCTGCTGCCCATATATTGGATTGTTAGCTGGGGTCCTCTTACCCCTCCACACTATTTACCCAGATAGTTTTTATTTGGCTATAACTTTACATTTGTGAAGCCCTCAATAAGACAGTTCTATCTAATCTGTCAACACCAGTTTCCCAATTACACCCATTCCAAATCTCTTCTTCACATTTTCTACACATTTGGCTGTGATTTTAAGCATTTATTGCATTAAAACTTTCTGAAATGGTCTCTTTCAGAACTCCCTTCTGGTATCAAAAGCCTTGGACTGAAATCCTTGAGATTTTTTTTTTTTATGTCAGGAGGCTTCCACTGGAAACAATTTGAGCAGAGGACAGGTGATAGCAGATCAGGCCTAAGAACACCATCCCAACTGTAAACCATGGGGGTGGTAGCATCATGTTGTGGGGTTGTTTTGCTGCCAGAGGGACTGGACACTTCACAAAATAGATGGCATCATGAGAAAAGAACAGTATGTGGAAATATTGAAGCAACATCTGAAGACATCAGCAAGAAAGTTGAAGCTTGAGCGCAAATGGATATTCCAAATGTGCAATGACCCAAAGCATACTGCCAAACTGGTGAAAAAGTGGCATAACGATAACAAAGTCAATGTTTCGGAGCGACCATCACAGAACCCGGATCTAAATCCTATTGAACATTTATGACCAGAGCTGACCAAGAGTCCCTTCTTACTAAGTCATGTCTTTAGGTAGAGAAGATATAATTCGGGGCCTGAGTTAGAAGTGAAGTGTACCTAGTATATCTAGTTCAACAAGATCTATGTCACTTGTTCACAATCATTGCCTCAAATATGTTTTGACTTCATGAAGGCAAACTCCACTTTGCAAGTGTGTTAAAGTATTTGTCATTGTAAGACAAATCCAAGTCTTTAGAAAGAAAAAGATATGGTCTAATTTGTAGACTTTTAGCCTTGTCTTTACACGTCCATCAGATTGACAAATCAAGCTGTCCAAAAAGATTGGTTACTCGTCCTTTTTTTAGTGATGAGGATCAATTACAAGTGCTGGCTTCAAGCCTTTTTTTTTTCTTTAAGACTAATACTCCTGCCACCTCAGATCAAGTATACGACCTGTGAAATTGGACTTGTCTGCCTAAGTATGGACCAAACAGCACCACTGTGAATGACCCTTTACAGTATAAGAAGAATCTTTTCTGCTTTTACCATCTAAAACCTTTCTGAGAATACAGGAAGTCTTTGAACTTCACACCCCCACTGAGACTCATCACTTATAGAAGCTTTGCTCATGCATAAACAATTTATAGAAAAGTCAAACTGTCAATGGAAAATATTACAAAATTAAAGTTTTTCTTCAAAAGGAAACTATTTCTAACTGTAACACTGAATCTTTGCTAAATGTTGACTGAGGGTCAGTGGAAAAGCAGACTGTGAGTCACTAAGTGTTATTTCTGCAGCCAGTTCAGTGTGTAAGTACAGAAGCCAATGGGGGTTAAAGTTGGTCCATTACTAACATGCTTGCGAGCCAGAAACACAAGGACTCACACAGCCAGGGTTGTGTTTGTCTGTGTGTGTAAGGAAGCGCATTAGTTGTGCTGATGTTATGGGCGGGGTTACTGCAAACAAGCCCTGCATGACAATTAAGAAAAAAACAAAAGAGAGAGAAATTCACCACAAATTCAAACAAAATTGTACAAGTTTGCTTTGACTGGTTACTGAAACGATGGCACTCTATCTATAGCTGGAACAAACAACATTTTTCAACTGTGAAAAGACACTACTGTTGGTTCCTTTATACTTTCAAAGGAATTTCCCTCAGAGGAAAAGAGTACAAAAGTATGTCTGTACTTGTGTTTGTGTATAATGCAAGATTTCATACCAGAATACTCTTGAGTTTTTTCATATTTTACCTGAGTGTTCAGTCTCTGAAAACAGGTTTTGTTGTGCAGTAGTATAGAAATTTTACACACCTCTCATTATTCATTGAACTATTTGTCTATCTTTCCTTTCATTTGTCCATCCAGTCACCCATTCATTACTGTAGTTTATCAGAAAATCTAAGCAGGATGTCAAAAACATTTCTTTCCCCAAAAATTTATTTTGCCTGCTAATAGCAACCCTAGCTAAGGGTCATAAAAGGTTTATTAAAAATATATTCCAGAAAAACAAGGTCTGACCCAAAAACATGTCTCCTCTCTGATCGATTGCAAAGCGCTAGGTAGTTTCCATATTCAGTGTGGTGAGTCAACCCCAGGGGAAAAACAACTACCAGGAGAAAGTTTTAAATTTAGTTGAACTTGTTGGGAGTAAACTATCTTTTAATCTTTTATTCCCACAAATTTGACAAAATATGTATTATTATTTTAATAAAGTCATTTCGGGCACGCCCCACCGGGAGGCGGGCAGACCCCGGACTCGCTGAAGAGACTGTCCCACAGTTGGCCGGAAAAAGCCTTTAGATCCTTCCCTAATGGAAGGATCTAAAGGCTTTTAGATCCTTCTAAAAGCCTTTAGAAGGATCTTCCAACAAGTTGGAAGTAAACTTGTTGGAAGTTTACTTCCAACAAGTTAGTTGAACTTGTTGGAAGTAAACTATCTTTTAATCTTTTATTCCCACAAATTTGACAAAATATGTATTATTATTTTAATAAAGTCATTTCGGGCACGCCCCACCGGGAGGCGGGCAGACCCCAGACTCGCTGAAGAGACTATGTCTCACAGTTGGCCGGAAAAAGCCTTGAGATCCTTCCCCAGTGAGCTGGACGATGCAGCCGGGGTTAGAGAAGCCCGTGCCTCCTGTTGAGAATACACTGTTGCTGTTACTCCCACGACCTGGCACCAAATACTGTAAGTAGAAGACAACGGAGCGGAAAATAAAGTCAAAGCAACTTTTTCTGATGATCAATGAAAGTGGTGCTGTTGAAACATTAAAAACCAACAACTTTGTCTTTTGACACATAAATTGGTCCATTGGACAAACCAGGGACATTGATTTCAAGCAGGCCATGGTTGGATTCTTTGCTCTGTATAATGTTGATGCAGGATTCACCTGTTCTCTGGATAACTTTAAAACCAAATAGGCTGTGTGACTGAATGAATCGGTGATTGATCAGCTGAATGCTCACGTATTTTTAGGAACTCAGTTCATTTAAACGTTTTTCTCACTGAGCAGCATCTTGTTGTTATTTTTAGTCAGGAGCTACATTCAAATGGAATATATTTCCAACAAGTATTTTAAGCTCATTCATGACCAGTATCTTTAGTTTAACCTAAAAGACTTGCTCTGTATGATTTTGTTCATTTAGATGAACCAAACTGGAACTTGAATAAATTATTCTATGTAAAATCCACCATTTGAGTTGTTGCTTTTTCTCTTCTGTAAAACAGAGAAAATGATTCATTACCATTATTCTCTTTAAATACTCTCTAAATTAAAGATTGATACTGAATATTTGACCTCAAACCCACATTTTAAATTCTTGCTTAGATCATTTTGTTTCTTTGATGCTAATAAGTCCTCATTTCATCTCTTGATTGTTTTTAAAAGTTTAAACTTCTCCACTATACTCTCTGAAAAATTGTTAAGAATTAAATAAAAAATAGACTGTTTATAGCTTTTGAAGTTCAAATCTTTTCACTGTAGCCCACTCTACTCTCAAGTGAATGAAGATGCAGAGGTGTTCTTTTTCATTTCTTTACCTTCTTTGAGTAGTTTCACATCAAATATGTCGAGCAGCAACCCGTTGCCCTGAAACATAAAAAACAAATTCCGGTGATTCGACAAGTGAGAGCAAAGATAAGATAAGAGAAGGAGGAGAAGAGTTGACACTTTATAAAATAAATAGAAAAAAAAATCTAAATGAAACAACTAACGAATATTTTAAGTCAGGAGGAGAAGGATGTTCAGCATGTTGAGTCTGTGTGTTGGTGAGTGTTTAGTGCAAGTGAGATTCCTGCAACCTTGATCTAAAGAGAAGAACACATCCTTCATTTCCTCGAAGGCAGGGAGCTCCACGATGGAACAAAACGTTCGGCAATAAAACGCCTTCAAATCATCTCAATAATTCATTTGTCTGTGAAGTGCTTCTAAGGCAAGGGCTCTTTTGAAGTGGTGCCGGCACAGATGGCCCAGCTATTGCAACACACATAAAAACAAATGCAGATGTAAGTACATTAAAGCTGATTTGCAAGCCCACTCTTCCAGGCCTGTGTGACAATCCGGTATTTATGCCGTATGGTCGTAGACAGGACGGGCGCCTCTTTCACACCTCTCTCTCTGGCTTTTTGCAGAACACAAACACACATACTTTAATTATCACTGACTTTATTAGCTGAGCCTCAGAGGAGGCAAGGCAATCCAAAACATATGATGACAGTGTATGCTGTATGTATATAAGCACACATATTCCAAATGACAGTGAAATTATTACATATACTACACAAACGAAAATTATTGATACATATATCTACATGGTGCAGAAACAGAAAGACATTTAGATTTTGCTATCAATTAGGTGGAGGTTTTAATGCAGTAGAAAATAGATGGCAAGCCAAGGTGAGGATTTTAGTTAGTTCACTGAGTTTGGAATGTCACCTTAATGGCCCTTTCTTTATCATGGATTTTTATTATTTTCTGTATTTTGGTACTTTCACATTTATCTCAAACGACCAGATTAACATTGTGCAGTTTTTATAACTTCTCTCCCAGTTGTGCAGACCACTGACCAAGAAAAAAAAAATCAGAACAAAAGAAAAAGTCTTTTTTTGTTGATTGTCCAAGAGTGAGTCGAGATATCTTTCAGCTTCAGCCATCTCATTTGTTGCACAAAAACAACGGACGGTAAACCCTTATCTGTCCAGCACGACAGGCAGCAGACTCCGTTCTACATCGCTTCCTCTTGTTTTCTTAGGTAGAAAATCTCTTTGTTTTCACACTTTGAACAAGCCCCACCGAAACTCACCTGCTCACAAAATAAGACTCCCTGTCTAGTTTTCAGTCAAAATAAGAGTAAAATATTAGTCCCAAAGCCCCCAACAATTTGTGAGAGCAGAGACAGGTTTGTTTAAAGTGGATAAAATGGCATCAGGATGAATGTGCAGAGGGATGGACCTCATTGGCCAGAATTACACAAGAGGTTAATTTATAGAGAACCTTGAGAACTTTAGCAAACACATTTGAGAAAGAGATTCTAATAGAGGAATACTTTCCTGTTAGGAAAATGGTGATTTCTCCACTAGTACTTGTCTCCAAACAGCAATTCAAGCAGTCTATGTGGTTTGTGCCACCTGTGAACTCAGTACTGAACTGGGAAGAGCATTTATGATCTTGAAGGTAACATGTTTTTTGATATATGGCTTTTGTGTCAAACACAGTTTAAAACTTCATCTATCAAGCAGAAGACAGTTAAAAAATGTACCTGGTACGAGAAGTCAGCGTGGTCCACTGGCAGAAGTAGTCATCAAATAACTGTAATATACAAGCTATGGATGGTGACCAAAAGAGTTTGGCGATACAAGTGGCCAAAATGAGCTTCTTCTGCAGGGTGGTTGAGCTCTCACTCAGAGGAGCTCTTTCATCTGCTGAAAGGCTCGGAGTAGAGCTGTTGCTCTTCTGTGTCGAGAGAAGCCAGATAATGTGGTTTGGGCAACAGATGGGGATCCCTCTCGATCACATCGCTGGTGAGGTATTTTGGGCACATCCCACAGGAAGGAGTTGGTGGGGTTCCCCATCTGAGGCTGTTGCCCATGCAACCCGGCTCCGGACAAATGCAAGGCAACGGAGCGGAAGTGGTAACAGTGCAGAAGAGGACGAGTTGGTAAACACTTGCACAATTGAAAAAGCACTTTCTAGCATTTTAAATTCAGAGTTTTTACATAAACAGAGATAGTTTCATGCCAGTTTGTGGAAAATAAAATTTACATCTGCTTTCTGGATTTTGAGGGTAGGCCCAAACTGGTTCATGGGTTAACTCTTAAAACAGTGCAATGCAATGGAATGGTTAGCGATACAAATTTAATTTAAAAAAATAATCAAATCAACTAAAATGCTGCTGATTGACTTTGATGAAATCTTGTATGTGTTTATCCATTATAAATCAACGTCAGTGTAGCTTTAGAAAAACACTTCTTGTTGAAAAATCGAGCTGGTGTGTGTGCTTGTGTTTAAATGGTAATGACATAGTTCATTTTATTGTGAGAAGAATTTGGTGAAACCTGTTGTTCCAAAGTTCCCTCATATGTGGGTTGTTTTCTGAAAAAGTTTGGAAATCCTTATAAATAAGTTCTGCTGTGAATGTTGCATTGTGCATTTTGATGGTATTGGTGCAGAACAAACTTAACTGGTGACTTAAAGTTTCATGAGAATGCTGGTCGAGACGGAACAAAGAGTTTTGGTGAATAGCCAGTCTTTGCAATTTGAAAAAATCGAACGGTAAATATGAGTATAGGACTCCACTCCAGCTTTACCCAGTTTGAAAACAGCATGTATTTCTTGGAGATGTTGTTTTACTACAAGACATCAAGTTACTGTCATTAAACCAGCTGAAAACTCATTTCTGAAGTGTTCCAACCACATATTTCTACAGTTGCATGCAGTTGTTTAGCTTAGAAACTTTTGGAAAGCATTTGGATTTTGTCTTATTTATTTCCAAAATGTACAGGTATGAAGAGCAGCTCGAGTTTAATTGGCTGAGCATAAACTAAGCTCTAATTCAAGAAGATAGTTTTTCATCTGGAGAACGATAGACTTTCCATTATTTTATCTGCAGCACCTACATGCACCAATTACATAGTTTGAAATGAGAGTGGGCTGCTGGTCTTTGTCCACCTTTGTTCTTTCGTGGCCATGAGGGCTATTTTGGTTAGGCCCAATGGGAAGAAATGAATGAGGGAGAGAGGGTTGGGAGAATGAGGATGATTAGCCCTGTTGGTGGGGATGTTTGAGGGGGCATAGGTTCCAAATGAGAAGGGTGGGTAGATTTTAGGCAGGAATGCGGGCGTGGGGCTAGGGAACAGGAATGGGTGTGAAGCTGTGGCACCATGGTGGTCTTGAGCTGCCTGGGCTGAGCACCTAGCCGTGTCCTGGTTGCATGCAGGGTGGCCTTGTCCCGTTGAGCTTGTGGTTCGGCCCATGGCTGGGTGGCATGGGCGGCTGTTACATCCAAGTTACATCGGTGTCCTCCACCAATGAAACAGGACAGCTTGCCAACAAGTGGACAGAATCAATCCTTCCTTCACCAGCATGCCCAACGTCCTGGGCCTCAAATGCAATAAGATCCTAAACCACTTGTTGTGGCAGACTGAACTCCTTTGTCAATAATAAGATGAGGAAAACCATGTTTAAAATAATGCTGGATCATAAAGAATTCATTAAACAAACAAAAGAGACCCAAATTGCGGGAGATCGACAGGCGGATCGGTGCAGCATCAGCAATAACTAGGACGCTGCATTGGTCCGCCGTGGTAAAGAGAGAGCTGAGCCGAAAAGCAAAGCTCTCGATTTACAAGTCGATCTACGTACGTTCCAACCCTCACCTACGGTCACCACCTATGGGTGGTGACTGAAAGAATGAGATCGTGGGTAAAAGCAGCCGAAATGAGCTTCCTCCGCTGGGTGGCTGGGCTCTCACTCAGAGATCGGGTGAGGAGCTCTGCCATCCGGGAGGAGCTTGGTGTCGAGCCGCTCCTCCTCCAGGTCGAGAGGAGCCAGATGGGGTGGTTCGGGCATCTGGTCAAGAGGCCCCCCCGAGGGTCTTGCGGGCGGGGTGTTTTGGGCACATTCCACCAGGAGGAGACCAAGGGGCAGACCCCGGACGGGTTGGATAGACTATGTCTCACAGCTGGCTGGGGAACGACTTGGGATCCTTCCGGGTGAGCTGGAGGATGCAGCCGGGGAGAGAGAGGCCTGTGCTGCCCGTTTGAGGCTGTTGCCCCGCGACCCAACCCCGGAACAAGCGGAGATGACGGAACGGAACGGAAGGAGACCCAAAAGGAAACTGAAATGTTTTCTTGATGTCAATTGGATTATTGTATGGTATTAGTTAGAGTTCATTGAATGACCTTCTTGGTTGTCTTACATGTCCTCGATTGTAAAATAAAATCTTTCAACAAATTTCACAAAGTATTAAAAAAAGTTTTTGTCTAAGTTATTAGATATCCCTCTAAGAATGAAACCCTCCACTTGGTTTTACTTCAGTACAATACGACAGTAAAAATGTAATTTTCCAAATCATTATTCCCGGACTCGTTATTAAAAGAAAAAAAGGCAAAAGAAGTCGCAAATGTCATCTGCGATGGCCACATTCATCCTGCTGACCTTTTATTTATGTGAACCTAAGATGCTGCAAGAGTCACTTTGAATGTTCCAGCCAGCAATATTTAAACAAAAAAAAAATGATCTCCTTACCTTTAATAAAGGATGGTTCGGCTTTGGCCATCAGAGATAATAAAGTATCATTTAAGCTTTCTTGGCATTTAAAAAGTTCAGTCAATTCCATCCACGGCTGAGAATTCAAGGTCATTCAAGAAACCTTCTCTTTGGCCAAATCAGCCATGCTGGCTTTATGTTTCTAACCATGAAGAAGAGAGCTTTGCTTGCATGTTAATTAGCATCAAATCAGCTTTTCAAGTATAATTTTGTTCATGGTCATGAAACTAAATTAAAGATGTGATCAAGAAGATGGACTCAGGACAGCTCTGCAAATCACTACTATTCCACCCTAATGCTACTTTCTGACTTATCATTCATTCATTGGTAACATTTACTGAAACCTTATTTGCTCTGATAAAAGTGTGTTTATTGGAGTTCACAAAGGATTTGAAAGACACACAAAAATGGAAGGTCATGCTTGGAAATGTCACTAAAAGCTGTCACAAGTAAAAGAAAACTAAGCTAATCACTTTGTGAGGTTTTATTTTGCACTTGTGTGCTCTCATATTACTAATTTCCTGACATTTGTAAAAGCAGTTTGTCTTGATATGAAAAGTTGGAGCATATTTTATTTAGTTATCTAAAATAATCCACATGGTAATGTTGCTGCCTCGTTAGGCACGTTAAAATGAGAGAGAGTTGTTACAGTAAATGAAGTAAGTTCTTTCATTTTGAGTCAAATTTGGGTGTATTTGCGCTCCTCGTGTCTATCTGTCAAGCTCTCCATGTAAATGAGCTCTGTACCCGCTCTATAATGTCTGTATCTTCTGCTTTCTATCCCAGAACAAGGTGGGATTTCTCCGCGGGGATTGAAACTACTTCACTTGTCAGCAAACAGACAGGATCATTGCTTTGTAGTGCAGCCCTGTTATCTTTGTCTGTGTGATAAGGAACTCCGCAGAGTTTCCCAATCTGGAGGAGGAAGAAAGACGACCCTGAGGTAAGCTCAGATTATGACAAGGATTTATCACTGCCATCGCCTCTGTTTACATTGGCTTTGTTCCTTCCTGCTCGTACACACTCAGAGACAAACATGTGCACGCTCGTTTGGATGCACATGTGTACACGAGCACAGAAAGATGTATCAGGAGGATACGTTCAGAACATTTCTTCCTCTTTGGAGAAGTTCTGTAGTTGTTGAGGGACGCTGCAGGCCACTAGACTCTCGCCCCGTTTCAGTTTTCTAGTGTCAAAAAACACTTACAATGGAGTCCGTGGTAAATAAATAAATAACTAATTTAAGATAACTTTATGAAAGTTGGTTTTGTTTTGGTAATTGTCTTTTTTTCAATTGTGTCTTATGAAAGATGCAAAGTTTAACCGTGAGTAATTGCTCCAATCGTGTTGGTAGTGCGCTAACGTAACAATAAAATAACTCTTCTCATTATATCCAATGCACATAGACTACTACAATTTAATTGGAACATTGCACAATAATTATGAGACCTAATGGTACATTCATGCTAGAACAGCGTTTGACTTTAAAAAAAAATTAAATGCACAGTTTCAATGTGAAGTCAAATATTTGTGCCTCCAAGTTATGCGGGCATTTGCAGCCTGATTTTGTCCACATACATGTACAATTCAGTCCATGTCAACACAGGGCACTGCATCATGTATCAGGTGCATAAATACAAGAATTGTTGTTTTTTTTCCACCGGATAAACCAGTAGTTCTTTCTTTATTTCTTTTGAGATTCATTCTAACCATTGATAAATAAACTTTTCAGTCCAATTTCTTTTTGGGATTTGGCCTGATGTCTGTTGAAGCTTCTAAATGGAACACATTTGTTTGATATTTGGTTAGTGACGTCTCTTAAGTTGCTTAAAGTTTCCAGTATGCCTGCACCATTTGTCATATGTAAAACTTTATCACAGACCAGGAGGTGTGAAAACCAAACTATTCTTCATCCCTCTGCCCAATTTGAGAGAGGACAGGGACTATTTCCAAACTTTGACAAGAGTTCTTAGTGAACTGCCTATACTATGCCCAACTTGCCAAGGTGAAGGCAAAGTTGTTGCAATGTATTTGGCAAAAAATAAACCAAAGTGATGCTGTCAGAAACTTATGATAGAGATGCAGGACATGTGACTGAGGTAGGGGAGAAGTAGAGTGCGTGAAAGGGCGGGACAGTTACGCGGGGAGGGTGGTGCGTGAAATGCTTCCTCCTACGTGAAAAGCATCATGAATGTGGCAAGTCACGACATTAATGTTGCACATACTTGTTCATTGTGAAAAATTGATTCTGAAAAAATGGGGCTTTTAAGTTGATTCCAGCAACTAATTATTTTTACCTGAAGAATAAACATCTACAATGACCAGAGCAATGGTCGATTTTTATTTTTGAAATCACAGGGGATTTCGGTTCCCTGTTAGGCGTAATATACCAACACTGGTATCTCGCGACATTCTACAAGCAAGCAAGCAAGCTTGGTATTTCGGTTCCCTGTTAGGCGTAATATACCAACACTGGTATCTCGCGACATTCTACAAGCAAGCAATAAACATCTGCAACCAAGCCACCATATAAACCATTGTCAGTTTAGGCCCATTTGAACTCTAAATAACTCCCTGTTTCCACACAAGCACACAACGTTCAGCAGCACGCAAATCTTTCGTGCAGCCAAACACAGTTTTCAGGTGAGGAAATAAAATGTTCTAAGTTATGCAGGAAGTGATGCTTCCATGCATCACACGGAAAAAATATGAGGAATTGGGAAAAAGAAAAAAGACTGTCGGAGAGAGCAAATGTGGAAGTTGGAGTCCACTGACTAAATATTTAACCATCATATGTGAACGGAATAAAAAGTTATATTGAATTTTGACCCCACGAGAAGAAACACACAGAAAGAGCAGAAAGGGAAGAAGAATATAATCCTTTTGGACTTTTTTTTATAATTAATTGAAACACAAATGAAGTATTCAGCAACTGTTTCTACCTGTGAACATTTTAATCTCTTAAACTGGTAAATATGGAACATAGTTCTTCACCCAACAGGGATGCTTTGGATTGATCACTAAAGAAAGTCTGTAATCCTGATTCAGTCACACATGTCAATGTCCATAAATTCATTCACGAGGAGGAGGATATGGTTCATTTTTGTTTCTCCTTACGTCCTTATTTGTACTTCCTCTGCAGCATGCAGAACGTTGGACTGTGTTTCACATACAAATAAACCATATCTCTGTTGATCTTGTCTTTTAGATAGAACATACTTCCTTACCCATCATGGTGCTGTGGTCAGGAAGCACGGCAAGGTAATGAGATGAAAGGATCATTAATTTCTCTATAAACATGTGAGGCCGGGTGGCAGATTTTACTACCCTGACGGACACAGGAACCAGGGGAATTCATGTTATACACGTCTTCAAACACTTTTACTCTGAGTTGAAGCAATTGAGATGATTTCCAAATGTCAGCCAGCTTTTCTCCCTACAGAACCATAGTTTTATCTGCACTCCCGTTATTATCCTTCTCTTTCCCAGAAATCCTCTAGGGCTCCTGCTTGACCACCTCACAGGGCTTTATATGTTCACAGAATGTCAGACAGAAAGGACTGACCTTCTGCTCCAGCCTTTGCACAGTGTGTCTGCCAGACACTGCTCTCTCTCCCCTCTCTCTTTCTCCTTCTTTTTACTTGTCTTTATACCGTGAAAGCCGTGACTGTTATGCTTAAGTGGTGCACTCAGAATGCTGCGACTTCGTTTTTGGTGAGGGTTTTTTTGCTATTATTCCCACGTCATGAAAAGTGTTTTCTCATTTTTTCTTCTGTTTTTGAGGAACCTCTTTTGTGTTTAATGGAAAGAACCGTATGCTGCTTATCTTAAGATAAGGAGGTTTGTCTGAACCAAATCAAGAGTTGATTTGCTCATTCCTGAGGTGTTAGCATGTTGTTCAGTAATTGTAGCCATTGGTGAAAAGAGGAACCTAAGTTGTGTATGATTTCTGGCAAGGGATCTCCTGAGGACAGGAAATAATAATAATAATGGATTAGATTCATACAGCACACAGCATTTTACTCTGAATCCATTATTCATCCACTTCTCATTCATACCTGCTGATTGTAGGCTACGCATGTAGTCACAGCAGCCCTGGGGACGAATGAGAGAAATGTGGAAGCTTCTTCCTCATGATCGCACAGACTGCAAATGCAACATTATCTGACTATAAAAAATGAAGATACACAACTGTAGTAAATACATAATTGAATAAATAAACAACTTAGTAATTGTGTGTGGATTTGCTGTATCCGGACCAAAACTGCTGAATCGTTCTAAAAACACTTTACTGTTCGAATGTTGGAAGCTCTAAAAAGTAGTTAAATTTTCAGACCTTTTTGTGAACCCTTATAGGTGATTTTTTTGAAAGTTGCACATCACCTATAGAGGCATTGATGTCTCACGACTTCAGATCCCACTCTCAGGCATCTTTGTACCGCAGGGCAGGTCGTCCATTGGGCCGCGTTCCTGTGGCGAGCTCCCCGTAGAGGATGTCCTTTAAAATGCGACCATTGTCCATCCAGCATACACGGCTCAGCCAGTGCAGACATCTCTGTGAAAGGACGGCGAACATACTGGACATGCTTGTCTGAGTCAGGACGTCCGCATTGGAAACTCCATCCTGCCAGGTGATGCGATAAAAAATGTGCCAACTAAACAGGCAGCACTTTCAGGAGCTCTCCTTTCACAATCAAATTTAATTGTCATGTAAGAGTTTTTAACTGTCCACACTTTTTGTAATAGTTGAAGAGTTTCTTTAGCTGTTATAGAGTGCAGTAGAGTCATTTAAAGCACAGAGTCCGACAGCAGTTTAATAATTATGATCCCACACAGTCTGGACATGAGAAGAGACTGGGAGTTTTGTTGGTGCAGAAGGCCAGTAGTGAGTTTGTTGGTAGAGTAATATTGCCCCCTGCTAAGCCCTAATGGCTCTCCCGATAGACTGACATGATGCAGGCTAATTACTGACTGGAAGGAGATCTTCCACCACAGCTGATAATTAGGTTTGTTAGGGCACCACATAGCCGGCTGACACCAGTTTGTCCCTTTTATCAAGCAATTAACTCAGTTATTATTCTTCAAGAGGAATCTATGTGTTTAGATGGCCAAACGGTCGGGGCGTGTTGGACGGGAAGTTGTGTTAATCTGCGGAAGGGTACCCAGTTAACATCTAAGTCTGTGTTTATTGATATAGTAACACTTAGCCCTCAAGTACTCCTCAAAAAGACATTATTTTAAAATTAATATTCTTGTCTCATGTGGATCTTTAATTTCTGATTACTCCAATTTCATTTTGGAGATAGTAGAAGCAAAAAATGATCCCTAGGAATGAGTGTCTGCGGATGTGTGTGTGGCCCCACGACAGACTGGTGATCTGTTCGGGTGTATCCTGCCTCATATTTAATTCAGCTGGGATAGATCCGACACCCAAAGCATCCTTGGTAGGGATGGACGGTTTTGAAGACAAAAGATAGTAGAAGACGATGATGGGGTCTGATGAGTTCAGATTTATCCTGTTTAAGAGGACTGAGAACATCAGGAAGAAGAAAGAATTGGCTGGCATGGGTACTAAACCTTCAGATACAGTCTGGGTTCAGTTCATAACTGAGAATCACTGCAGAATTGTATTGGCGTGATTCAAATCTATGTTTTAATTTTTTTTTTTTTGAGACGAATGTATTAAACATGCAAATTTTTGGTCCCACAGGTAATAGATGACATTCATAAAGATGAACTTGTGACTACTTTACAACCTAGATCCCATGGTTAGATCCATACATCTAAGGCATGTTTTACATTTAACTGTAAATAAGACTGATGTCAGGTCCAGTTTACTCTGCAGTGTGTCCTTCAATGATGAGCTGCCAGGACTGTAATGTTCATGTGACCTGCATTGGAGCTGAGATGAGAAAGAAAAGAAAGGAGAGCTGAGTTGGTCTTTCTGAACTGCTTCCCTGTAGTGGTGTTCTCCGCCTTTCATCCGGCAGCTTCTGGGCAGGACTCCAGCTTCCCTGCAGGTCTGAACTGGATGGAGAGCATGATGTTCTAGTGTATGTTGTTTGGCTCCTCTCAAACGTAAGTTCTGTGTACAAAAAGGAGATAATGCTCTCATTAATATGTCTCTAACCCTGAGTAGGGTTATCCTTGTCTCACTGGTGGCTTAGACCTCTCACTGCACCTTTTCTATTTCCTAAAGCTGCAAGTTTAGAATGCAATTTTATTTTTGTCTAAAGCTTTATGTCTATTTATGGGTAGCTAGAAAAAAAAAACTGGTCAAATTTCCCAGATCAGTAAAGTATGAATAAAGTCCCAAAGTTTTTCTTCAGTGATCTGGTTATTTTTTTCTTTGGCTGGGACATCATCTCTCAGAATTTTCCTGCAAAGTAATGGTGGTAAAAGAAAATAAAAAAAATTGGGCCATATCAGCAAGTACCGAGAATAAATTTACAGGAGGTGAGGGTCATGTATTTTTATACAAGCATTGGATAGATAAACAGATAGATGTCTGCATATAAAGATTTATAGAGGTATTTCAAATTTGGTGATTTTTAGCTTGATTTTTTTTTGCTTGATAAACCTCACACTGGTAAACAAGGGCAGCG
Organism: Neostethus bicornis; assembly: GCA_902685375.1. NCBI lineage: Eukaryota > Metazoa > Chordata > Actinopteri > Atheriniformes > Phallostethidae > Neostethus > Neostethus bicornis. The sequence continues at coordinate 889,583 of CACRXE010000076.1, read as the reverse complement.
TTGCTGAAAGGCAAAAGGTCCATTTTAGTTATAACTGAGAATCATTTGTGCATTTTAAGTTATTGAGGTTGGTTTTTAAGTGGAAAAAAATAATTTGGATTAAGGATAATTACTGATGGTGGATAAAGTTCTCACAACAGTCAGGTGAGGAACGTCTGCACCTCACCTGCTGACTTGTATTATTATCTGTTTTGTGAGAAGTTATGAATAAAGATTTAGGAAGAGAGACCGCTTGTGTGTAAATGTGTGTGTTTCTGGAGGCAGAGTAAATGGAAGGCTTATAGGAGAAAATGAAATCCTTGCCAGGACAAAAGCTCCCAGTGGGCGTCCTGACGTTTGGAGACACTGCTGTTCTCCAGCAGCAGAGAGACGAGGAAGGAGACGTCCCCCGAGTTAAGGATGTTTTCAGTTTTTGAGAGATGTGATTTCAGCCTAACCGCCTGAAGCTTTCAGTCAAAATGACAAGAGGTTGCATGTGTGTGTGCGTGTCTCTGCGTGTGTGTGAGCGTGCATGACAATATAAACACACAGAGGCAGAAAGCCATTTAATCAATCTCTGTGGCTCAGCATCAGGCCTGCACACTCATAAACATCAGGTGTGGCGTGTGCATACTTCATATCGCCCACTGCCACAGATTTATCATCAGGGTGAGCCCATGTTTCATATCTTTCCCTGGCCATCGATCGGCCAGATCCCCATGCTTGCTACTTCCACTGAAAGCCAGTCCATCTGCAGAGGAAGGTCTGGGCCTCATCATTCGGAGTGGAATCAGCCAGTAGCGAGGAGGCCTGAGGCCACCTGCACTTCCTATTCTCACTGACCCAACACCAGTCCATCTATAAGATCTAACAGTTAATATTGCCCCTGCAGTGGACCCAAGTCCTAAAATTCTGATTTGTGGTACCAGGTATCTAAAGGTTTAAAATTAAATGACCCTAAAGTCTCTTTTAGCTTTATGGTCTCTAATTATTACAACTTCTCTTTGCTTTTCCCTTCAGCTCCAGCTAGTGGAGACAAAGGTCAGTTCAGTGATGTATAGACTGGATATCTGTTAGTGTTTCTACTTCCAGGAATTTATTCATGAGTTTACTAACTGCAAAGGAAAAAAACAAAATGGACTCTGTTTAATTTTATGCCTGAACACATTTTCTATCTCCTATATGCTGTGTAGACTGGTGACTTCTGCAACAAGCCTTCAGCTTTCTCATTGGAGCTCTTCGTGTCTTGTCAATTTCACGGAGATCATAAGACATCAAGGGCTTCAACAAGCAGTCTGTCATCATCTTTACTGAATCCAGGGAGATCTGGTTTGTGCTTCATGTCTTCTGAAGGATGACTGAACATTCTTGTTATTTAAAAAAGCCTGCAAACCTTTACCCATCTGGTCTATGTGCAATGTGTTTGGTGTGACTGAAGCTTGAACCTGAAGTGTAAATGCTTTGTGTTTATTTTTTCTTTCTGACTTTAACCTGAAATCTGATGGATCCAAGAAGGAACTCTTCTGGTACTTGGCTTGGGAACTTTTATAAGTCTTGCTATTCAAGACATCTTCTGAAAGTCACATCCTTCTGTCCTTGCAGCTACAGACATGATATTCAGCTGTAGTTATCAAATGGACAGCAGCTTCTTTTTATCTTTTTATCTTACTAACACTATCCTCAGACACAGTACCATGTGTCTTGGAACTGTGTCTGTTCCCACGTTCTTACTTATCACTGAAAAGTCTTGCTGAAAAGTCGAACCATTCCTTAGGGAGTGGGACTGCATCCCGTGGCTGTCTCAGGAATGCATGCACAATAAAAGGTAAAGTTGGTTCACATTGACACAAACGCCAACTCCCAGTTGCATTCCAGATTCCATTAGATCAATGGTGAGTATTCTCCAGTATTGTAGCTAGCTATCTTACCAGATCAATCTTTTTTCTTTTCCTCCAGAACTACAGTACGCATACAGCTCTACCCTTTGCATAGAACCGTTCCAAGTGGTTTCCAAGTGGTAGTTTGACAGAGAGTTAGCCAACGCTTCAAAAACTTGAAAAAATAATTAGTTTAGGCCCATATTCTCACACAGATGTACAAACATTTACATACCGTTGGTAATCCAAGAAGGACAGATGTAGGTAATGTCATAATAAGTGCATTTAAAATGTCTTCTTTATCTGTTATACCCACATAAAGTTGTTTAAAGTCATTGAATCTATTTCCAAACCAACAACGTATGGATATTCCCATTTCTAACTTCTTCTTTCACTCTTCTCAGTGGCCCTAACCCCATCAAATCAAGGTTCAAAAGATTTTAGCTCTCACAAATCTATTTTTGGTGCTGGACCTTGAGGGGTAGATTCATCTCTGTAAGTGTGTGTTACTGCAGCACACAGGTTAAGTTGGAGCGTTCAAATAGTTCTTATGTTTCATATAGCTCCAGGCAATCTGCTTTGGGAGTACAAACCAATAACATGGACACTAGGATTGGGGGGTGCTTGTCTCTGCAAAGGTTCACACCAACATTACTGGGGAGTTCAAAGAAAAACAAGTGGCAAAGCAAATATACCACATCCCAGGTTCCCCAAGCCGAGCCTTTGGCTTGAGGCAACAACAGCGCTGAGATCTGGGGAAGTGGAGAGCTTTATCGATTTGGACGTTCCTTAAAGGTTACACCGTCTCACATCTGCCTTCCCTGCAGTCAGACGGAAAGTGAGACGGAGAGACTTCCAGAAGGGCCCGCCACGAAGCATCACGGGCGGGAGCATTTTGGAGATATCTTTTAATTTCATGCACGAAAGCTCTCACATTTGTTTCCCTCTTTTCCCTGTACACTGCTTTCCCCCCTTTCCTCTAATGTTTTCCTCACACTCACACATACACACACTCCACCTCTTCCACTTGCTCTCTGTCTCCAGGGTTTGAATTGAAATGATGTTGCATCCTGAACCATGCGGATGGGACCGAGGCACGGAAACAGTGCTCATTTTCAACCTGTCCTTTTTAAGTACAAGTGAAGCCCTTCGGCCTCATGTAAGCAATTTATTCTGGAGTGCTGATGCAGCTGAGTGATGTGACGCAGGGCATACAAGCAAATTACAAGGACTTTGAAACTACAACCTCCTGATTTATACGTATTAAATGTCACCGAGCAACTATAAACGGCCAATCCTACCATCATCATTAGATCAGTAAAAGCTTCTCTTTGTTTTGGGCTCATCCAAGTTGTCCCTGAAGAAGCCAGACGAATGAGAGCAATGCTCTCAGATAGCAAAAGAAAGGAGGGTGAGGGGTGCAGGAAAGATGGGAATGGTGTAATAAAGTGCAGTGATTTTGGCTGGGAATCTGAGTAAAACCTTTTAACCTGGAGACAAGCCAGCTCGGCCTCAGTCCTGCCTCCAGACACAGAAGCAGGTGGGCTGAGAAACTCAGCGAGGTCACGCTGAAGGAGAAGGAGCTGGACTACAGGAAACTCGTGTGATCTCTCACAAACGTTGGAGGAGAAGCAGCGTGTTGTTCTTTTTTGGTTCAAGAGCCATTTTTTTATTGGAAAAATAAAACTAAAAAAGTCTGGCAGCTGTTTTATCAGAAAAAAACGTAAAGTATGTCAAGAACTTACCTCTAAATTTTTATCAAATAAAGCATGTCTTTTGGTTTTCAGCTTTTTAATGTGAAATAGAAACCTGAGGAAATTGATGATTTGTGGTGAGACGCTACTTGAAAGAAAAACAAACCGAGGAGTGCAGGGGCCGGCAGGACGCTGCAGATATACACGTGATGGAGAGATCTTCTCCCAGGATGCACAGACAGGATGTACTTTGAACTGGTCATCAAAGATTAGCTTGTACACTCCCAAGAGAACACAGTTCAGGGTTGTTGAATCCAGCAGATGGGCTTCATTCAGACAGAGTACCAGTGGTGAGATAAGAGATCAAGAAGTCCAGAGGATACACACACATATTTCCCAGTGGAAATGCCTATCAATATCCACGTCAATGTTTTAGTTTGGTTGACCTTCAGCTCTTTATTTATCCTCCCACATCTTTTCCTGAATTCCACCTTGTTGCTCATTTTGCCTCTGTGTCCAAGCTGTCACACCCCTGTGGGGGTCACTCTCCGCCCGTTTTCCCTACAGCTGCCAGTCCTCTTTTCCCCCACCAGCCTGTTCTTGGCCTGTAATAAAGCTGCTAAACTTCTGAGAGTGCTCTCGCTGCTGCAGCGTCTGCTTCAGGGTAATTGCTCTGGAGTTCTCTAAACGCTCCAATTCCCTTAATTATTAACAAGTGTTATTGTAAATTATGGATTATTTGCTCTTCTCCACCACACCGGGAGGCCGTCCACTAGCTTGTAATGATGGCCGCAGTGAGGAAAGAGTGAGAGAAGGACAATTCAAAAGCAGGTAGCAGACGGGAAAGATGAAGAAGAAAAGGTTGTGAGTGAAACAGGAAGCGGGCTCACTGCCAAGGTGGTTGCTAGTCTGTTTAATCACTCAGCTGTTTCTCTCTGCTCTGCTCCTCCTAATGACCCAGCATCCAGGATTTCATCCTCATTTAAACACTTTGTTTAAAGAGAGTTAGAAAGTGGAGATGGCTCCTTCCTTCCAACAACATTCCTTCTTCGTCTTTTGATGTGGAGATTTGGGGTTGAATAAGGAATTAATTGAGTGGGTCAAAAGCAAAGCAAGATGGCATGCGGCATGCAAAGCCCTCATCATTAAATCATTACAAAACATTGAATATGGATTTGTGTCATTGAATTCACCAGAGGAGGCAAAGCCGCAGACGGCTAATTGAATGTAGTTCATGCTGATTGTAAATATGTCGGAGTCCATAGAAAAGATCGCTTACACCGTGCGTGTTTGCTAATTGAGTTATCTGACTTTTCCACTCATCTCTGATAATGCAGGCTTTATAAAGACGTGTACATTCATTCTGTCTTCATTTTTCTGCCTCGCAGCATCTTGCTTTTCATTACCAGGTAGATTCATCCTGCTGCTTAAAGCTTGAAATTCAAGGTCTACGGAAATGGGTTCAGCTTTGGAGATTTTTCAAATCAAGTTTCATTTAAAAAATAAATCTCAAGTGAAAAAACCTTCTTATGGCTTTTACAAGAAGACAAAACAAACTAATGCACAAGACAAAGACAACACCTCTCTACACAAACACACACACACCTCAATCCTACACAAACATACTCTGGTCTATATTTAATGATTACCGAGACACTTAAATTGATTTGATGCTGCTGAGAGAAAACAATATTTTGAGCTTCTTACCCCAGCAGAACACCCCAACTCACCAATGAACCCCTGCCCCCCAACCCTCCCAATCATCACCCCCACTAGCTTACTGAAAAACCGCAAAGATCTCCACAGGAACCACTCCTCCCAATCACATCCCAGCCTGAAGACCCCTGCCACCCAGAGTGGAATTATCACCATGGCAACCCTCCAGACTCTGCCAGAAATCCCACCAATGTTGAAGATTCCCATGAAGAAAGTCTAAAAGTTTTACAAAGTTAAAACACAGTTAAAATAACTTTAAAAGTGGTGAAATAATAAAAAGTAAAGATGTTGATGATAATAATAAAATATTATAATAGAAAGTACGAGGTCCAGAACTTTGTCTTTATTTAAACAATAAAGTCTTAATGAGAAAATACAAATAATTTTTTTTTTTTTTTTTTTTACAATACTACAGGCCAAAGGGCAGCTGAAGACACGTAGTCACTGAGTTTTTAGGGTCACTGCTGCATATTCTAAGCGGAGTGTAAAAAAAATGTCTGATTTGATTAAAATGAAGAAAAATCTAAAAAATAGTTTTGATGTTGACTGATTATGAAACAGATTATAAGTGATTTCCATCGTTTTCTCCAAAGCTTTCACACTTAACCTTGAAAACAAAGCCAGAACATTTCAACATCCACATTAACAGGAAATAGACAAACAGAGGTGGTGAGGAAAGCATGCAGCAGAACATGAAAAGATTACAATGCATACATCTTCTGGCTGGGGAACAACTAGGGCTCTAGATAAGCGGAAGACGACGAAACGGAACATCTTCCCTCCAATTGTAAACCATCAAAAGCTAAAACATATAATTGTAGCAGGTTTGAAACGCTGGCCTTTCTGTGTGGAGTTTGCACGTTCTCCCCATGGCACTCCAGTTTCCTCCCACTCTCCAAAAACATGCTAGGTTGTTACTGTCATGATCCCCTCTTCTGCAGCCAAGAGGGAGCCATGGATGTTTCTTAACGGTCTGAATAGGATCATCTGGGGTGATTCCAGATTTCACTCACCTGTGCACCCTGTTAACTATTTAAGGGGAACCATCCCTGACTTCCCTGTCAGGTCTTACTACCTCTCCCAGCCAGGTCAGCCTGGTTGCCTGACCATGTTTTGAATTTTGATATTAGTTGAACTTTTGAAACCTTAAGTTAATCATGTGCTTCTTGCGTTACAGACTTTTCTAAATGTGTGTGTTTGGGGTGTACCCTGCCTCTTGCCTGAAATCAGCAAAGATACGCTCCAGCACCCCCTATAGCCCCAGTAGGAATATTTGTAGCAGAACTCATGTTTCATTTGATCACATCAATTCAACATACAGTGTGTACTTCTTCCTGTAAATGTTATTTTTTATCACTCCAACTGACACGGTATGAAATGGAAGAATAAATGTAATGAAAAGGCAGCAGAAAGCTTTGCGACCTGGTGGCTGTGAAATCTACCGTCATCAGACAAGCGGAGGCTGTTCTTAACACCACATGTGACCTTAACACAGAAGTAAAAGAAGCCAAAGTCTTTTACAACACCTTGAATCATGGGTTTGTCATTCTTATAAAGAATCAAATCTTATCACATTAAGATATGAATCTGATGTAACGTAGCACGAGCACTGCAGTCCATTAAAATATCTGACCTGAAGAAAAAATCGAGATGTTTAAGACCTAATTTCCTTCTAATAAAATCAGATAAACATTCACAGTCTAACATTTTCTGTTTGGACTGAGAGAAATCTTATTGGGAAGTAACATGTATGTGATTTAGTAAAAAAAATCAATCTCAAAGAAATGTGTTTGGTTGCTAAGGTGATTCGGAGCATTAATGATGGTTTTTTTTCATCACTGACTGTTTTTGTGAGAAGGTCAAACTATGTCTGAATGCAGAACTTTATCTCTGCGTTCTAACAATTATAACATCAGATTTAAAGGAACGCTTCTATGTTCAGAATAAGATGTCTGAGGTCTGGAACATGGACCAAATGTATCGCCTGTTGTCACTAAAATCTTCATAGCTACCTTTTTTAAATAGTCATTTAAAAAATTCCACATCAAGAATTTCAAGTGATCCTGAAACTTCCTTATGAAATTAACTTACAGTATTTCTGTTACGTTTAAATGGATCAAAATATAGAAAATTAGTTGGAACAAACCTGCTGAAGTAAATTGGAGTAACTTGATCAGGAGAAAGAAAAAAAGAAAGAATACTTTTAAATAATTCTGCAGGGTCCACGCAAACACGTTTTTATACTGTATATATGTTTTTTTGTTGTACTGTATTCATTCGTCATGAGAAAATTGTTTTTTCTTCCATTGCACTGCAGCAGGCAGCCACGACGATGCCAGTGGTGGGAGAAATTGGGGGTTAGATGTCTTCTCCAGGAACATTTAGGCATGAGCCCTGTGGGAATCAAAGCGGCTTCTACTGGTCAAAAGACAAACTTTCTACCACTGAGCCAACGCCTCCCCATTTTGTGGAGAGGAGACCCTTACCTGTGTGTGTGTGTGTGTGTGTATGTGTGTGTGTCTGTTTTAGTGTGAGCATGAGTATTTTTTTTTTCTTTTACAAATGATCTCATAATCTGATAACCCTTATTCAGTATCAAGTGTCTCAGAAAAATTGGGAACCTTTGTCAGTTTGTGTAACGTCTGTGCCTGGAAACACTCACACACTCACACTTCACATCTCCAGAAGAAATCTACTCCTCCACCTCATCTCTGTGGTTTAAATTGTATTTGTATGTCTATCTTTAAGGAGCAATAGAGACCTCATCTCTGTCTTCTAAAGCCATTCAATGTGAGGAGAGACCCTCCTGCTCTGATTCCACATGAGAACAACATGCCGACGGAGATTTACAAAGAGGAAGAATACGTCTCCATCCCAGCCGGTAGCTTTCACAATCACCAGCTCTCTTTTGATTCTTTTAAAAATAAAAAGCAAGTTTATTTGTATTTCTGATGCGACGTGTGTGACCTGCTAATAAAACTGATGTAGGGTGGTGTGTGTTTGGGGCCTACGGACTTGAGGTAGAAACCTTTATCTTCTACAAAGTAATAACATGTCTAACTCACAATGATGCTGGAAAGATCCAGGAACTAGAATGGAAATGTGAAGGGAAAGTATGAAATGTGCTGGGAGGTAAGAAAGCTAAGAGGGAGATAAGATTTAGCTTGAGACAGAGGTAGAGGAAAAGAATCATTTTCTGGCTGAGATTAGAAATAATACGAGAGCCAGCGGAGCCCAGAGATGCAGCGTTCATTTCCCACATCCACCACGTCTTCCTGCCAGGCTTTGTCTCCCAGCCTCATTAGCCGGATCATCTTATATCTTATTACATCAGCCACATATTGGTGGGAATCAAAAGCAAATCTGTAGCGCTGCTTTGTCTTTTATGTTTGTCCCTTTCGTCCCACTTCTCCTTCCCTCTGACTCTCCCAAGGATGGAGGACTTTCTTTCAAGCACAGCTGAGAGGATTCCACAGATTTAATAGGAAATGGTGGCTGTCACTCAAAGGATTTTGGATTATTTGGTACAAAAGAAGATGTGTGTGTGTGTTTGTGTATGTGTGTGCATGTGTGAGTGGTTGGGGAGAACAGAAGGACACACAAAAGAAGAAAAAAAATCCTGGCTTTGTTGAAAGAATGAAATGAACTGGATTTTTTTCCTTCTTTTTGTATTTTTCTGGATGAAATAGCTACGTGGTCTTGACTCCAGGAGAAGGCTTTTCACACACACACACACACACACACACACACACACACACACACACACACACACATTCACACTCTAGGGGTCTGCAGCCGGTAGATTGTGTAGATTCTTCTGTTTCCAGTAATAAAAAGCTATTACACTGTCACATTTTCTCGGGCCTCCTGCGGGAGGTGTGTATGTGTGTGTGTATAATACATATCATGTACATTATTTTAAGCTTCCCAGTGGTCAGCCCTACTTTTGTGTAAATGCAACTGTTAGTGGAGGAGGACTGAATGGAGTCTGACAGGCTCTATGTTCTGTTCATTAGGCTGAAACAGTCAACCTCCCGTGGAGACTTGTGTTTACCGTCACCCGCAACAAGCACACACACTGAGATTATTACCATGGAGACCTGAGACAGAAACACACAAAAATGATACGAAACTAGAGAACGAAGAATATTCCATCAGAGTTGTTTGTTACAGTTTAGGGAGTAAGCTGGACAGAGGGACAAGTGGACGAAGACTGGATCAGTTTTAAAACTTGATAGAACAGCTTTGATAGCGTGCTAGCGCCACCTGCTGGACAAAAACGGCATAATCAAAATTGTGTGTGTGTGTGCACTTTGGATGTTTGATAAAAATATCAGCTCATCACACACTCACTACCCATACAGATAACAGTTGTGTGTTAATAACCATATAACTCATGCTAATTAAATCAACATGTCTGGTAAAATGAAAACATTGACAATGCTGGTTTAAATTGTGAAATAAAACTGACTGGAAATAAATGACATCAAAGCGATCTGTTTGGGGTATTTTGATTTGGCACTATAGTATGAAGATGAAAAAAAAAACTCTTAAACACTCTGACTAATGTGAAAGAAGATAAAAGACAAAATATCATTGATCTAAGATATTTTAGAAGTAACACAATTCTTAATTTTATATATATTTTAATTCCCATTTGCTCCCACAAACGAACCTCACAGTTGTAAATAGACATAGAGACAGGCTGGCAGAGTTTACGTCTTCATTCACCAAGTCATTACACAACCAAATGAAACCACTCGGCAGTCTTACTGCAACTGGCTGAAGAAAAAGTAGTTCCCAGCTTCCCAAAGTTGCTTACTGTCATATATCTCTTTGTGTACACGTATTTACATATCTAACTTACATGACAACAGGAATCTCTGTATGGATCACACTTGCATGTGTAGAGGTGTGAGGCTGGCCATACTCGTGCAAACGTGAGATTTATTAGGAGGACATCAGCTTGAATGAGATGTGACAGCATCCTAATGATGTGTGATTGATGGAGAATGGTGAAAAGCTCAATGAAAACAACTCGGGAACCATGTTGAAAATGAATGAAGAGTTCACTGAGAGCAGCATTGTTGTGAAAAAAAAAAACACACCGGGTTTATAATGGTATTCAACCAAGTCTTTGTACCTTTTTCATTTTCAGCCACTGTTTATTGTCAGGAATGTATCACAAATATTGTAGTGTTTTTCTATTTTAAATGAATTCGGCAAACTGATTTGCCGACTTCCCTTACCTCCCTTGATCCAACACGCCTGAGGCTGTTCACCTTGGAGACCTGCTGCGGATATGGGTATGACCCGGCGTGAGATTTGCCGTTGTGCCGTCGAGCTGTTGTGTTTCAGCGTCAAATCAGTCATATTGTTTTTTCTGATTTTAGTATGTAATGTCAAGAACCCGGAGTAGAGCCGTTGTCCCTCCGGGTCAAAAGAAGCCAGATGGGGTGGTTTGGGCATCTGGTTAGGTTTCCTCTTGAGCGAGGCCTCGCTGGTGAGGTGTTTCTGGCATGGCCCACCGGTAGGACAGCAACAGGCAATGAAAGTTGGCTGGGGAAGACCACGGGATCCTCCCAGATGAGCAGGAGGATGCAGCCAGCTTGAGACATGGCCAGGGCATCGGATAAGCGGAAAACAATCCAATGGAACAGATCTTCATAATTGAGATGGTTTTGGGTCAACTTACTGGTCCAACATCCTAAGTCATAGTTCGGACATCTTTGCTTGTTTTAGCTTTGCAGTGTGCCCTGCAACATTGATTCCTTTCAGAAAAGGCTTGAAGGATCACAAGGAATTGTACACTCTTCATTGAGGAATGGTAGAGTTATTCTCCAGGGGTGTTTTCTGGTAGTAAGTTTTTTTTTTTTTTTATTTCAGTGAGCTCTAACATATGGCCACCATGGCTGTTCACTCTGAAATATAAAGAGAAACTTCTAGTCTTTCCTGCTAACATACGTATAGCCTGCATGAGCTACTCTACAGTGACTAATATTTCACATGTTTTCTACAAAAGCTAAGATTTTCAAGGGCCCACTTCAAATCCTGGTCAATCCTGTAGATAAAATTTAGAACATTTAACAACAAACTCACTTCAGCTTGTCTATATAATCTGATCTTTAGATCAGAGTAGGAACATTGACCCACTGGTTTAATCTTTTCTTTGAATTTAGCTCTTCTATTGTGACACCTATTCTCTAAATGTGGACCATCTGAAGAGCAGCTTCAGCAACAGACTGCTGCAACCCCGCTGCTCAAAGGAACGGTACAGAAAATTATTTCTGCCGTCCTCCATCACACTATTCAACCTTTCACTTTCAAATCTTTTCACTGTCACTCATAACAGTAAAAAGAAAACAAAAACAAATAAACAATAACAAAAAAACATCTTGTATGACATTGTATTGTAGCACTGCAGCACTCAAATTTCTCTTAGGGGATAAATATAGTATTTTCAAATCAATTCAATTAAAGGTCTTCTCCATTTTTTCGTATTCCTGAGCAAGACCCTGCGGTACAGTCCATAAAGTCCTCCACTTGAGGTAGAACTTCTTCATTGACCTGAAAAGAACACTCCAGTCTGTAGGATATTTAAACTAAATTATCGTCAAGCTCGTTTGAAAAACGGTTAAAAAGAAAGCTCAAATTGGTTTCTTTGTAAAGTACCTGCAGATGATGTTCAGAATTGGCAATGAACCTAAATTGAACTGAATTGAATACTAATAAGGTTAATTTATTTGATTGTAATGAGATTACAGTATAATAGACTCACAAGATTGGGCTGCGTTGTTTGTTCAAAAGGTCTTTAAGAAAAATTTGCACCAAATGTGTTCAGAACAAACAAATCTGAATTAAATTAGCGCAATTATGAATGAAAGCACAAAGAAAAAATTCTAAGGACAAACACAATTAGAGCTTGTTAGATTGGAAACTTTGAGGATGGTTTGAAAGCTGTGTTACATGATGATGTATAAACTCTTTAAAAAGAAATAAATGTGTCAGTACTTATAAACTTATTAAAACATGTGTCACAACCAAACCCAAAGGTGATTTTTAATTTTCTTTTTGTTCGTGGAGTGTAGTTTTCATTAGGTGAACAATTAGTTTTTGCTCCACTGCTTTGTCGGTCTTTAAAGTGGACCTGGCATGATCATTTCCACTCATTTAATTCTTAATCCTGGGCACCTCTAAATTAGCTTTGGGCCCATCATAACTCCCAGTAGATTGTAATTATTTTAGAACAAGGGAGAGATTTCTCCTGGGGTCATGTCCTCCTGAAAATGAGAGGGTGTTAGGAAATGTCTTGTGATGGGGTCACATACCTACAGACATGCTGATGATGCAGGAAGGGGGTAATTAGGATTGGGGATTTGCACACTCATGTAAAAAAATAAAATAACAAAGAAATATTTTTGACAGAACAAACTTTTGCCTCATTATTTAACCTTCTGCTGTGCTCCAAATGCATTTTAAATTTTTTATATCTACACCTCAGAGCAAACACGGACATGGTCTCCATGTTTAGTCGAGCATCTTTTATTCATCTTTCCACACTTGTTTTATGTTTCTTCCATAAATGAAAGAGGTAGTTCACATAAAACTTTCTTAAATAGCACGACAAAGAAGAAATACTTCACTCACTTACCCTAAAGTAAGCTAAGTTTATTCTTGCTGCAGGGAACATGTTCGGATTAGAATTATGGCTGCCATACCTTACCCACACACATTAATGTGAGCTGGCACGTTATTTTATGGACGGTCATACTGAGTCGAACACAGAGTTTTTTTAATGGAACATTTTCCAGGGTTTAGGGTGGTGGTACACATCTTTTCTAATGGATTGAAGTATTTTTTCCCACAGCAGCAACAGTGAAATGATCATTCTTTCCACATAAATTTTCTGACTATTTGGGATGCACTGAGTTTATAACATGACAAGCAAAACTGAATTTTTCACTGATTATGAGTCATATAATCTTCTTGCACTCCCGTGAGAATAAACACAGACAGGCCGGTCATTCACATCCAAAATTACATAAAGTACACAAATACCTGGAGTGACTTTGTCATAAACTCAAGAATTAAAAGTTAATTCTATTACAATTTTTGCTGGTTTTCTGAAAGCATTCACCAGTTTTGGTGTTGTATTAAATGACAATTACTTTTGAACTTTTTTAACTTTGTCCAGTGACGACTGTGTACCAACAGATGAAAGGGGATGGAAAACTTTACTTTCGTATGTTTCCCAAACCAGTTGAGTTGACGCTCAGTAAAAGTTACCAAAACCCAGGAAAATGATTTATTTGACCAGGAGTATGCGCTTTTTTTTCTGAATGATATATATGCAGCTTGCACCAGACAAGTGGCACATTTTAGCTGACAGGATACTGGAACCAAGTCAAAAAGAGATTTGGGCAGCTTTTGCAACTTCATAAATTTTGTACACGCTGCTGACTCCTTTTGCAAGCGAGATTCACAATCTTTCCACAGGCTTCTTAATCTTCAGGGCTGAAGCCTCAGGCAGGCAGAATGCAACGCATAACATCAAGGTCAGTTTGAGTCAATAATCAAACCATCCATCTTAGATTAGACTTGGTTAAAAACTACTTGGACTGAAATTAGGAACTCTTCGGATACAGTTTCGGCTTGAGATAACAAGAGGTAGAAAATATAATTAATGAAAGTGAAGGTGGCATATGGAGCATGAAATACCTCATATTCATCATGTCACTGAAGGGGTAAAAGGAGCCTTGGCAGAGCTAACTCAGCATGAATCAGGGACATCCCATTTGGAAAACCTGCTGCTAATCTTAGCTTACCACACAGACAAAGGAAAGGAAAGAAAGTTCAAACAGGTAAAGAGGGAAAGAAGTGAGCAGGTTTTTTTTTTAAATGTGGGTATAAAGAAATAGGCTGGCTTCCAGGTCATTTGCTTGCATAACCTGGCAAAAAGCCCGGAGCAGCACAATGCAAACTTTTCCACACAAGAGCCGATCACCTGCAGGAACTCACTGCATACATAGTCCTCCTTTCACTCTCTCACACACACACATATAGAAAAATGGTAATGCACACACTTCCAATTCTATCCATTTAGCCTGAGTACCTCTACAGCAGAGTGGGACGTTGTTGTCATAGCAACCACATCCCAGCAGTTGAGAGGGTGAAGGGATAGAAAGATGGAGTGAAGTGGGAAAGTTGAGAAGCACGGGTATGAAAAGTGAGACAGGTATCGGAGGAGTGGGAGTGAAAGGAGTTTGTGGAGGGAAAAGAAAAAGCAGACCAAGAACAAACAGCCTTTAGGGGCAAAAGTGGGGAACAGGTTCATTTTTGATGGTCAAAAAATCAGTTCACTGCTGACAGTTACAACCTTCCCGTACACAGCACTTAACACTTTTATGATTTCATAGATGGTAAAGTTAAGTCCTCCTTTATTTGACCCCTTTCAAGTCTACACAAACTCAGCCTGGCAATCTATTTATGTATCAAAGCTAATTCACCAGGAGACTTTTTTTTGAGCTGGTCTTATTATCATCTCACGAACAGGCAATCTATCCAAATTTCTACCTCCTCTCATCCTGGCGGGATTGGCTCCGGTCTTTGTGACCATTCATTGAAATTAGAAGAGATGGTTGTACAACTCACTATATGCCGGAAAGACCAATTAGGTCAGTGTTTGTCATGAGGAGTGGCACCTATGTTTGCACCCAGAACACTAGGGCCAACATCTTGAGAAGAGACATCGGCGTCTTTGGGAATTGAGAGGTGAGTTTTTTATATACTCAGTTGGAATCCAGACAAATGAGGAGTGGTATGTTCTTTGGAGACCTCTGACCTCCACGAGGACCTGACAAAAAATGATGTATTGGTTAAAGAGGGTACACTCGATCTAAAAAAAAAAACAAGTTTGTTCTTAATTAGCTGGGGCTTTCTCGAATGAGCCAAAATTAGTACAAAGTAGAAATTTAGACGGATTTTTAATAAGAGATTTAAACAAGAATAATGTCTGATGAGGTGTTAATGAGTATTGTGTGGATTTTAACAATTTCAGATTCTGTGTCTCTGGAGACTCAGTGTTTACAAGTTCAAACTTACACAAAAAAATGTGAGAAAATAATTTTGATTTATATTTTTTAAAAGCAGCAATGCTCGATAAAGACTGCCGGTCATTTTACTTCACATTTTTAAAGACAATTGGTCAAGTCCTGGAGCTTTCTTTAACTTCCATCCAGGTCTTCCACATGTAACGATCCATCAGGGTGATATTTTGCTTCATGTCTCCTGCTGTTTATGTGGGTCACTTTTTAATGGTGGGGAGCAGCAGGGTACTGGGATAATGATGAGGGACACTGGCTGAAAAAAGGCTGAGAATCAATGAATCTGCTGAAAAACTGTGAGTTAGAGGTCTGTATTGCTCTCCATTTATTTTGTTTATTTGTATACTTAATAACAAAGTGTCCAGGAGAACCAGGAACGATAACCCCCGTCAGCACCAAATTTTCAGAAAAAATTACTGCACCAATTCCAGGATAATGAAGAAAACTATCTCAGTTAAGAACTATACCATCATTAGAATCAAAACTGGCAGAGGGTCTCCACATTCAAGACAATTAGGTTTTCTAGTAATTGATTAGTCTAAAACTTTACAGAAAACCCTTTTCCTATTTCCGTTCTTCCCTCTTTCACAGTTCTTTTCTAAAATCTCAAATTGTTCAGCTAAAATGGGAACATAAATCCAAAAAAAGCAGAGTGAGTCATTACACTGGTAGCAGCTGCTATGTTTAGACATATTTTTTTGTGGTTTTAGCCTGTCATTCATTTCCTGCATCTGACCGTAAACCTGCTTTCATTGATCAGCCTGATGACTGCTATTGATCAATGAGACCCTTGACTATTTATTTGCATCTGAACTCTTCATAGCTGTCCATCTGTGGAATGGAATAACACTAACTAGCCAGGGAAATAAGTTCCAACAAATCAATTTCTTTTATGTATGAAACCTCCATCTATCATCTTTAACATGTGTCTTATTTGATTAAACAGAACTTTGTAAAATACTTTCCAAAAGCAGACTACTGAAGTCGTTCTACCTCGGCTTTACTCAATAGATATTTTGATGACTTACAAAGCAACCAATCAGTTTTAAAGCATGATCTTGAGAAGCTCGTCCGTGTTATAAAAGCTCTCATGATGGAGTTACTTTAGGTCATTGTGATGTATCCCATGATGCTCCTGGCTCACATTTGCTCAATATAATGCAAATAATTTGCTGGCTAACATTCTACACATGAGCTGCCCTGCCCAAGTCCATCAACGCATGAAGGATTAGAACAAACCAGAAGGTTCTTTGAAGCTGCTGTCACACTGGTGTATGAGCTATTCACTCTAATCCACAATGCTCGTATTGTGTCAGCCATACAAATGATTGTGGCCTGAAGCCAATGCTAATACTCAGAAATGCTTCTTTTAACCTGATTGGCTTCAAACCTCAGCTTGGTAGAGTTACCAGCCCACTTCTTCTTGGCTTATGCTCTCTAGACAGCCGGCTCTGTCCCCCAGAGAAACGTAACTTCTGCTATCTAATCTAGTTTTTTTTTTTCTCTTTTTTCGCTCCAGTTCCTTATTTACAACCCCATGGATGTACAAGCAGATAAAGTGACTGAGATGCACTGATACAACCAACAGACTTGTAGTCTGACAATTTCTTCCCATGAATACACAGCAAAACAAGAAATGATTAAGACAAATTCACCATCTTAGTGTCCTCTGTTCAGCTGATAAGTAACTCGGTCTGGTCCTGGCCACATTCCCAAAGGTTTGTGAGCTGGTTTAAAATACAAAACATTTTGCAGAACTTTATAAGATAACCGTAGAGTTTTAGATTGGATGTGTTGATGTAGGGTACTTGTTGATATGGTGTTTGATAGTCTGTCAGAACAACTCCGTCCTTTTCCTCTTGCAGCAACCATCAACTATTCTCAGATCAGGAGCAAAACATGGAACATATGTGACATTTAGCAACCATCTGCCTAATCTTCATATTCTCGTCTCTCAAATGATGACGAAAGGACTCATCTATCTCTGCCTGGCATTGAGGCATGTTACTGGGAGGAGCAGAATTACGGGCTAAGTGTCAAATCTGTGAGCTCTGTTAGCAAAATAGGGCTTAAAATTTTCAGTAAATCAAGTTTTGAAATGTTATTACTGCAACAAAGCAAAATTGCAAGTAAGGCTTAAAACGTTTACCCTTTCATGGGCAAAAGTTTTTTTTGTTTTTTTTTTTTTACCTTTCTTACTCTTAACGGGTGCACATGCTGTCGAACTAACAGGAAACCAGAAGGGAAGTTGTTCTCTTCTCGAATAATCTAGTTTTCTAACAATTTCTAACATGAGTTGCCATGGAGTTGCCATGCCATTTTAGTTGTTTTGCCAAAAAACCAGTGCAGCCGCTTTTAGGGAGAGGCAATTGCTCAGTGGTAGAATGTTCAACCTTGGACCAAAAGTTTGCCACATCAAATCCCACTGAGCTCATGTCTAGGTGTCCTTGGGGAAGATACCTAACCTTCTGTTTCTCCCACCATTGGCACCGTCTTGGCAGCCTGCTGCGGTGTAATGCAGCACACAAAATTTCCTGTTGAAGGATGGATTACGTACGTCTTCTTCTTCCGGCATTTCCCTTCTGGGTTGGCCACAGCAAGTTAGTTTCTTCCATCTAACCCTATCCACTGCTTCTTTTTCGGTTACGCCAACTATCTTCATGTCACTGTATCCATGAAGCTCCTCTTTGATCTTCCTCTAGTCCTCTTTCCTGGTGGTTCCAAACCCAGCATCCTTCTGCCGATGTACTCTCTCTCTCCTCTGCACATGTCCAAACCATCTCAGTCTAGCGTCTCTGACTTTATCTCCAAAACCTCAAACATGTGCTGTTGCCCTATGTCTGGGGTTCGCTCAGGGCCCTCACACCTGATATCCTCATTTCTAATCCCGTCCATCCTGGTCACTCCCAGAGAGATCCTCAGCATCTTCATCTCTGCTACCTCCATCTCTGTTTCCTGTCTTTTCCTCAGGTCACTGTCTCTAGACCAAATGAATTAAGTATGTAAAATAATGATTCATTTCAGCTGCTATGCTCTGTAAAGGAATAAAGCTAGCCTTCAGATTATTTTACCACATAATTGTTGAGGAAAGACCATTTGGGTTTAACTGGTCCATTGTGGACTTGAACACAAACATTTCACTGGTCAAACTGTTATCTTTATTGATTACCAACACTGTACCATTGCTGCTGGACACACTGTAGTCTGTCTCTATGAGCAATACTTTCCTAGTTGTACTTGTCATTTCCTGTTTGCAAGAGCCAAGCTTATACGTTGGTTTTACTGGTTATTTTTCTGGTCTGTCATCACAACCTCCAGACAAAATGTTTTTTTCTTTTCCATTTTTAGTTTGGGAAGTGTATCCAAATCCTTTACACTACAAGGTGTCCATATTACTTGACTCTTTGAGTGAGGCCCCTTAATATGGGAACCAATGATAAAGCTAATCGGGAAGTAAGTCAGAAGCATAGAGACTTGTAGTTGGAAGAAAAGCTGATAAAATGCTTTCAGAATCCCATTTTTTATCATTTTTTTCTATAGCCAAAGAAAGACTCAAACATGAAAAAAATATTGCTTTATTGAAGCTGAACAGCCTTCAGACCTCATGTCATACTGAACATGTATCTGACTCAGACATTTGCATCACTACATTATTCACTGCTTAACATCTCTGATCTTTGAACTAACACACTTGTGTGTGAAGCTCTGCTTTTTGTTTGTTCTACTCCATACGATGCAGAAACATTCCCCAGCTGTAGCACATCCTCTCCTACTGATTATGTGTTCAGAAGTGCTGGCTTAAAACATTTTCTTACCACTATGCTGATTTGTCCCACACTTAGTAAATGAAGAATGAAGCAATCAGGAGCTGTAACTGAGCTCTTATTGATATAAGACCCTGTACTGGAAGATTACATCATTAGTCTGTGGTGGTGAGATCACTGCTGTGGCAGGTGGTTTAATAGCAGGAGAGGGATCCGGGTTAAATAAAAGTGAAGAAATCAGAGCAGATAGTTCTCAGAGTTCCAGGCATGAAAAAGCAGCATTTTGCTGGAGTTGTGATGGGCCTGGGAGCGTATGGTGTGATAAAATTGTGTTGTTATGTCCGCCAGGCAGACACTGGAAGCTGTTAGAGGCAGAACTTCAGTAAAACTGCTGCTTTATTTATGATTCAATTGTCACCTAACTTGGTGTTATCTATTTGATAAAAAAAAAAAAAAAGAAATTTTTTAGGTTTGTATGTTTATATTTGATAAATATGGGGATTTGTACAGTAAATACGCAGAGCAATGAAAGAAATGAACTTCTGCAGAAGGAACAAATCAAACACACATTTTGAACTCAGAATGCAGACACAAAACAACTTGCATCGACCCGTTCTTAATACAGTCATTGAACAGTTCCAAAAAATGAAAAAAAAAACTTAGTTCTGTTTGTCTAACATCTGTCTGGTCTTCCAAAGAGAGCGAAAGATGAAGAAAAATTGATGAATTTTAGATGAACATAAAATTTTGATTGACCGTCTCTGACCATCAATCCTTACCTACAAAAACATACTAAAGTTCTCAGTAGCATTAAGTTACACCGTTACCTGTAGTTTTTATTACTTACCCAACTTCTCAAATGTATTCAATATGAATTCAAACTCATCTGAATAATTTTTAAGATACATTTATTTTTCATCACAATGATGTGAAGATTTCCTGGGGTTATCTCTTGACTCTCATAAGGGTCAGGACTTTGGGAAAACCATTAATAAAGAAATAAAACATCATTTCCATCATCTGACATTTGACCTGCTTATTGTAAAAGAGCAATAGATTATGCTTTTATCCATTTATGCATTAGCACAATTTTGTTGAAAGTTGACACCTTAAGTGAAACGTGTTCACAAGAAGAGAATATTGTGAGCTTCAAATGTCAGAATGAAGGAAAAGAGGTGCAGAGGTGGGTTTGATTAATAATATTATGAATGTTCATCAGATAGCAGGGTGCAGAAGGTAATATAATATGCATGAAATAGAGGATTTCAGTTGTAATTAATTCACATCTGATTAAACCAGGTCGGCTTGTTTGTTGTTTAAGAGAAGTATAAAAATCATATGAGAAAGTGTTATCTACTAAATGTTTAATTTTTTTTTTTTTAGTGTCTCAGTCTTTAAAATAAAAAAAAATGATGGTTGTGTGTTTACCAGTCCGTCAAAATGTCTGGTCTAGATGTTTTCCTCGGAGATGCATAAAACTATACGAAAGATTGAGAAGACCGAGTCTTACCTCTCCTGTATTTGGTGGAGTGCAGCCTGTTTTATCTGATGATGAAAGACAACTTCTGGGTTGAAATATTGAGGGAAGTTGGAGTATAAACTGGTCTCAGGTTTCTGTTAACGGAGGAACAAGTAGAAATGAAATCTGTTTCTATTTTTCTTTCTGCCAGCAGACCATGTGGATTGTTTGGATAATCAATGGAAGATGGAAGAAACTCCAGAGCAATTAAAGCTGCCCGTAGAAGGAAAGCTTGGAAATTCAATAAAACAAATCAACTTCTTTCAAAACGTTGCCACAAAGTTCATGGAGTTAAAGAACTTTTTTTTCTTTAAATCTATAAGATTTTTAAAGCTGTTTTACAAGCTAACAAGAAAGGTACAACCGCAGTATGGACAAGGATATGGTCGATTGCTGGAAGCTGGGAGCAGATCAGTGAACATGATCGTGGTCCTCTGGCATCACCATTTGCTCCCTTTAAAATTTCTGCTGTAATACAGATGTTTCCACATGCTACCTGGCTCAGGTTGGTGCAGGTACATAATTTCCCCAAATGGGATATAAAATTATATCTCTTCTCATTCATCATTCAGACTGACCAGGCAGGATGATGGAAGCCTTTTCAGCATATTTGGGTTTCACCCTAGATTTTTTTTTTTTTTTGTTAAAAGCTCTGAGATGAAGGAACAAAGAAAATATCCTGACCATCACTCAATTTAATTTATTTTCAGGGAGTACTCTCAAGGTTAGAGATCAGAGGGTATTTAATTTTAGACAGAATTATGCACCTATCAATCACTTCCCTCCATTTCATTGATTCATTACATTTTTCTACTGATCCACTTTTGTATTTTAATCTACTTATTCATCCAATTATGACTGGTTTGATCAGTTTATCTATTCATTTATTCATAAATTCATTAATCCATAAATCCATCCTTACACTATCCCTCCATTTTTTTCATCCAGATATTCACTACACACACCCATCTATTCATTTGTGAATCTATCTGTCCACAATTTCATCCATTCATTGAATCACTCATTGATTTATCCACTCATCAATCCACTCCATGCAGTCCTCATCCATTCATTAATTCCACACATATCCACCACAATCCGTCTATTCATTGGCTATAGTAGTTCTTTTCATTGCACATCATAATCATGCAGTCATAATTATTTCAACCAGCACTGATAATGTAACTATATTTTAAGTACCAGTATACTTGTGAAGAACAACGGGACTGGAATAAAAGCTAAAAATATTAAGCTAAAAAAGTATGAAAAGAGCATAAGAAAAGTATTTTGAAGTGTTGTGAGAAATACATTTCTTCATTTAGTTCTGTCTTTTAAACCGCGTTATCCCAGCTGATTTCAGGCGAGAGGTAGGGTACACCCTGAACAGGTTGCTAGTCTGATGCGGAGCCACACACACAACACCATCCACATACAGACTCAAACCTAGGGGCAATTTCATAGTAATATGCATATATAAATGTAAATGTATACTGTAAATACAGGGGGTCCAATAAGTATCGGGCAACCTAAAAGTTGCAAATTCACCCATTTAAAAAAAAAAATAAGAGAGGTTTGTTATTTTTTTATAGGTACTCAACAAGCACAAGAGACAAAATGTTAAAAAAAAAAAAAAAAAATCCCACTGCATGATTTTTAAACAATTTATGGACAGCAATTTGTGGAAATGTTTTTTTTTTAAGTTATTTTTTCAAAAACTTATTTTCAACAATAGTTGCGTTATTTTCAACTGAACCTGCATAAAAACAACCTATTAGACATAGAATCCATTGGGAGTTTTTAATTAGTTTAATAAATCGTTACTTTACTGGACGATATTAATTCTAATTAGAACAAAAAGCCACAATGATTGCTGGATCACAGGGCAATGTGAGGTTTACCAGAACATTCCTTTTTTCTGGTTCAGCTGTTTGCGGTTTCGGGGATTTGTTAAGGGGTCATGAATTTTCCCGACACACTGATCCTGGAGGACTTTTATTGTCTGGGTATCCTGTTATAATGAGCTGCTGCTTAGCAAACATTAAAGATCTTCTGATTTCTTTTTCAGGCAGTTAGCGGATGATACGATCTTTGTTGTTCTGTAGCGTCACAGTGAGTTGGGAGCGATTCTTTACCTCGGAGCTACTTGAATGGAAACCCTGCTTTGATAATCTGTTGTGCAGAAAATGGACTCGGCTGATGACTCCATTACTCCCCCACTCACCTCCGCCCACCTCCCACACATGTGTACACAAAGGCAGCAATATGCAGACCAGAGGTGGTTGGCAATTTTACTTTTCTGAGCCTCTTAAAATATGTTTTTCTGACCAACTTAACTGAATCCAAGTAAATATAGAGACACCCTACTGTGGAACTCATTAGCATTACAGAATCATGGAGACCATGAAAACAAACAATTTACAGAAACAGTAATGTCTATTGAAAATAGTCAGAATTCCACATTTGCACTCGCTTCCACAATACCTTCGATCAGTTTGTAGAGACTTGAGGATATCTGCAGGCTGCTGCTCATCCCATCATAATTAGACTTTCACCTCTGATTGTCACTGTAACAGGATCTCATTATAACACCCATCACCAGCAATCGTTCATCATTCAGGTGTATGTAGGGTCACAGGATACAAACCAACTGGCTAATGAGGTTAATTAACATCAGGTCATTAACATGAATGGGTATCAAGGAGCATTTCAGAGAGGTAGAGTCTCACAGTTTAAATCAAAGATTCACTAAACTCACAAAAACTGAGTTCTAAGTGTGGAAAAAAATCCAGGTTAATCTTTGTCAAATTCAGCAAGATCAAAACATAATAATTTGTCTTTTGTCTGATGTGTTCAAATTATTTTTCAAGCTTTTGTATCAACTGTAAAACCTAGCACAATAGTTTCTGTGTGTGATTAGAAAATTTGACCATTTGTATTGGAGTTAGTGTTGCAAGTATCCCCATGTTACCCTAAAAAAATCATCAAAGGCCAGCTTTAAAATGCAATATTTTTTTGTTTTTTGCTCGGATGCTTCAACCAGTAGAATTTGAACTTCATTCAAACTGAGGAAAAACTCAAAATGAGGCATCTTGCATTGTCTGTTCTGTAAATGTAACTTCATCCTCCCTGTTCCAGGAATAACACGGTGACACAGCTGCATGTCCATGTTGTGTTTCAGCAGACTGAACTGGAAGGCAAAAAAATTTCAGCGGATCGGGACAGGTCAGAAATGGCTCCGAATGTCTGGCTGAGCACCTGATGTTGTCTGAGTCTGAAAGAAAGTATGAGGCTTTCCTGGATGTCTAAGGGCTGCTGATTCTTTGCATTTAAATACACCAGTGAAACACACAGTATATCCTGCTGAGAAGAGGATTTCCTTTCCTAGTCACAACTGTTCCTGGCAACCAGCACCAGTTGGCTGAAAAAATCATCAAAACGCAGCATTTTAGAGGTAAAGCAGCTCGCAACATCTTTGTGTAGTTCAGGTTGTGCACATTTACAAGTGCATTTAGTAGTCATAAACTCTAACATATTTCATCTGAATGCACACCAGTACCCTGCGTGCGTGTGTGTGTACATGAGTGTGTTTGTATGTGTGGGGGAGTTCTAGGTTTGAGCTCCGGGCTTTTGTCCAAATGCTTTATAAAGATGTAAATGTTACTGCTTCAAATATGGACACAATGAGAAAAAACCAAGAAGAGGCGGGAGAAGAGCAAACACAATAAAAGGGGTGATGGGTGAGGGAGTACGAAGGGGGGTACGAGTGACAGCTGGATGAGTTTTCACACCAACTGTGTGTTTAGTGCATTTTGTCTGCAGCTTCATTAAGAAAACACGGAGACCAGAAAGGAGAATCAGTCAGACCTCCACCGGAGGCTGCCAATGACGCTAATTACAGCTGAAAACACTTTGCTAATAGGTCTGTGTTTAAACAAGAAGGATGGAGGGAAAGAGAAAGTAACCTTCTTGGGCCTGCACTTCTGGACTCACAAAAACATGCAGGAAGGTGTGAGTAGGAAAAAATAAAAACTCTCACCCAGGTTATGAGTAGTGGCTGTCAATACTGGTGAGAACATGTGGAGAGGGAAATTGTGGGATTGTACCAAATGGACAGTAACAGACTGGCGACCTGTTCGGGGTGTATCCTGCCTCTCGACTGAATTTCCCGGGATAGGCTCCAACACCCCATGAGAAATAAGAGGTTCAGAAGATGAAATGAAAAGAACTAAATGGAGAAGTTTAATGACAAATAAAAGCGCCCTTTTGTTTATGACCTAGAAATGGTTTCACTGGATATATGAAGTGATTTTCTTGAAGTCGTCTTCTGGACAGTGTTTTTTTTTTTTTTTTTGGACAGTGTGTTTTACTGTATTTATCACTCTGTAAAGCACTGACAAAAGTAAGTTCACCGTGCGAGGGCTAAAGTTGCTTTCAAAAAAGATTTTGTGATGGAACTTGGCATTAATTGCTTCAAATCAAGAAATAAGGATTTGGATTTTTTTTTTTTAAATAAATTGTCCATTGTCTACAAGTAGAAAAAAAAAGTTCATTTAGGCTCTGGCCAAAATTAGTGTTGTAATCGTGAAGCTTTACTTTAGATCCTGCAATTTACTGTAACGTAGTTAAAAAAAATAAATTGCACACACAACCAAATGTGCTGAGTTTATTGTCTGTGTAGCTAATTGTGTGATGATACAAAACACAGCGGGTAAAACTATGGTGATGTGGAGCAATGATACCAGCTTCCTTTCAAATCCCAGAGGAACAAACTTACATTATTAGCTCAAAGGTCTCGGTAATGAATGCAGAAACAGTGTGAGGAATCTTCGACCCAATTAATGCTGCTGTTTTTATATGTGCTTGCTCTATGAACTCATTTACTCTGCAGACTTGATCAGTTAAAGAAAATAATCAGGTTTTGTTTATTACAACCCGAATGTGGCATCTCATTATGTTGCTGTGGTCTTGTAGCCTTATTGCAATCGGGGTAGTAGTTCATCTTTTCATAAATCATCCATTCTTCATTAGTTTCTAACTTTTCTTTGTTACATTGAGAAAAAACAGAGAAAGTACAACTTTAAAAATTGAAGAGGTTTTGCAAACTTGGATGTCTTTGCACACTTCACACATTCAACTGCGAGCAGGATTTTGCTCAGCAAGTTTGGACCAGATTTGGTGGGAAATGGTCAATTTTAGCCAACAACAGAGCAACTGGACATAACGAGTTGCTTCTGCCTACGTGCCAAACACAAAGTTGCTGCTCGCTCCAAAAAGTTTCAGCACCTGTAGAATTCTATCGAAAAATTGTCTCCTGTTACTCAGTAATAATAGTTTTGACAGTAACCATTATGACTGTTATCTTTCTCCATGGTCCTGAATTTTTTGTCATTATTTTGTCACTATCAGAAGTAGGGTCAAGTTAGTAACTGGCCAATAAGATGCACCAATTAAAACATCTGAAGACTTTCCCCCCAACGAAGAGATGTTTAACATGCTAGATTGACATATTTTACACATGCAATGACAGCAGGAAACCAGAGGGTGAGTCAGATGGACTGGCTGCGCTTACAGTGTGCAGTGGCAGGGGATAGCTAGCTTGACTGCTATATGGTGGATTATTAAAGAGCTACAGAAGGCCAGAAATATCTGGAGGCAGCTCAATTTTGTAAATAATTCTGTTTACCTCCAGTTTCTCGATACACCAACTATTTCATGTGGACTGTGGACATGAAGATGCACCATTCAACATAACAGTATTATTTTGGCTTTACGTAAACACTCTAAATATTAGCATGGATGAAAGGAGTGGTTAGGTTCTCCATTTGAGATATAGTGATTGACCCACCCAGGGTTGAATAAGAGAATAGCTGTGGCTTTTCCACATTCAAACAAAGCTAAAGGGGTGACCTGGATATCTGCCTAGGGTATTCTCAAGATATGCCAGCATGTGATGAGTTGTTTAAGGCACATTCTTTCAAGAAGAGACACAGTAAAAGAAACATATCTTGTCTACTATATGAACATATGGGGTAGCATGTGAGAGATCCACAAAACATGGCAGAGTGAGGGAAGTGTGGTCTCTCTTGCTCAGCTGATGCCTTGCAACATGACTACAGATAAGTAGAAGACAATGGACAGATGATTTTTTTCCTCTCAAACCATTTAATTTGAACCCTATTTTTAAACCTAATTATGTTCAATTTCAGCCTTCATGCTAAGCTAACATGTATTTGACAACTCTGACTTTTGTCATGAACTAATCACCACTACATCTAAAAAAAATACTACTTTAAAAGAAATACCAATGGTAAAATTTGAATATGTGACACTTTTAGGATCAAGTGTAGCTTGGTTAGTTTGTAAGGGGGAATTAACTACCAATTGACAAAGAATCCAACATAGAAACCAGATCAGGATCAAATGAGGTGTTTTTTTTCTTTGTTACCCTTCTTAACAGAATATTCAGAGATTGTTTCTCCAAGAGGTCATGGCCCAGAAATACAATGCATGCCTATTATTTTTCATGTTTTGTCTTTAATTTGATCTGTTCACCTTTTTTTTAACCTTTTCAGAGGAGTGTGTCAGATTAGGAAAGAGGAAGATTTAAATATTCTGTTCCCTTTTCAAACAACTGCCTGCGAAATCAGATCAAGCTGATGGGGCTGGTTTCATTAAATTCATATTCAAATGATAAATTGTTAATAATCTGTAGTCATGAGCATCTGGCTTTGTGTTAGGACTGATTAAATTGACCCTGCTTTGACCAGGTTTGATGATAAATTAGCCTGTAAAATGTTAGTCCTATTTTCAAATATTTATTCATCTTCTTTTTTTACTTAAGATTACAATACTCTTCACAAAAGAATAATACATCCAAGCACTTTTTAATAAACCAAGGTCTTCTTGAAATGATCTCTGTGTGAAGAGGAAGCCAGGTGTGATGATAATGATGAGGAAGACTTCTTTTCATTACCTGCTTTTCCGCCGCAGTCATTATCTTCTTGCAACGCCCTGCTGGAGGAAGACGCTGAAACCAACGCTGTCACAGTCTATCAACAACACAACATTAAGAAGCTGACCCACTTTCTGCTTAGTTTAGCCATAAATTGTGAAGTGGGATGTCCCAGAGGGGAAAATGAACCTGTACGTTGGAGTGATGACGGCCCAAGTCTCAACACGAAGCCCGATGTGCTGCAGGTCAAACACTAGAATATCAGACTATTAGAGAGTAAAAACCATTAATGACTACCGCCTTCCTACTTTCTTCTAACCAAATAGGCATATTTGATCACTTCTCTATTAGACCGAGAACCAGTGTGGATTCCATTTAAATTACAGTGCTGATGACAATACCAACCTTACTGCTATTTTGAGCAAATAAAAGAAGGAGGATATTTAGTATGACTGTCTTTGGCTGGCTTTGCATTTCTCATGCTTTCCTAATATACTCTTTAATTGCATCTCTTGGATGTTTTAGTTACTACCTGCCTTTACAATCAGATTTTGGCAATCAGTTTAAGATTTAGGTTTAAGGAAAGTGGTGCTAAACTTTACCAAAGTTTGTGATGATGTATTCATGTATATTTTTTGTAGTTCATTCCTCCAAAGTGGGACTATCCAGTTGAAAAGCTTTGTCCTGTTGGTTCATGGAGGCTAGTCAAAATGAGGGATTGGTAATTAAAAAGACATCATCAGTTATATAGAAGCTGATGAGTTAACCACTACCAATGAGAACAAAAACGTTGAATCTACAGCATCAGGAAACCATCACTAAATGATTTTCTTATCATCACTGCATCCTCTGGTGGAATCCCTCTGAATGTGGCAAGGGTTTGAAAAAAAATAAATGGCCAGCTGACTTCCTGGTGAAATTTAAAAACATATTATTTTTCATATCACTTAAAAGTTTGGTAAGAATTGTGAACTACCCTAATAACCAGTAATGGTACCATATTACTGCCAGAATACTTACCATTTCGTACACTACAATGTACAGAAACAATTTCTCATTTCCCAACTTGTTGAGAACTTGTTACATTTTAATATTTTAATTCATTTAGACATTATGCAGCATATTTCATGTAAAAGACAATTTAAAGTGACATTAGAAGCAACAGAGCGAGGTGTAAATAGCCAAATATCCAATTCAATCCAATCCTGCAACGTCCCGCCTCCTCTGGTGCAGGATTGCGACGTCTGTTCCACTTCAATCGGTTTTCACAGCAAGCGGGCTGCCTCATGCATGAGATATGCTATAAATGAGTTTGCCCTGCCTCGGGTTATGTTGAAGTCAGATGAAATGCAACATGACTGCTCAGACTTACACTGCGTTCCAAATTATTATGCAAATTGTATTTACGTGTCATAAAGATTAAATTTAGTGTTTTTCAGTTAAACTCATGGATGGTATTGTGTCTCAGGGCTCTGTGGATCACTGAAATCAATTACATACACCCATGATATTTAGTTGGCGAGGTGAGTCCAATTAAGGGAAAAACTGCTTAAGAAGGATGTTCCACATTATTAAGCAGACCACCATTTTCAAGCAATATGGGAAAGAAAAAGGATCTCTCTGCTGCTGAAAAGCGTGAAATAGTTGAATGCCTTGGACAAGGTATGAGAACTTTAGATATTTCACGAAAACTTAAGCGTGATCATCGTACCATTAAGAGATTTGTGGCTGATTCAGAGCACACACGGGTTCGTGCAGATAAAGGCAAAATGAGGAAGGTTTCTGCAAGACAAATACATCGGATAAAGAGAGCAGCTGCTAAAGTGTCATTACAAAGCAGCAAAGAGGTATTTGAAGCTGCTGATGTCCCTGGAGTCCCACGAACATCAAGGTGTAGGATCCTCCAGAGGCTTGCAGTTATGCATAAACCTTCTTCGACCACCCCTAAACAATGCTCACAAGCAGAAACGGCTGCAGTGGGCCCAGAAATACATGAAGACCGATTTTCAAACAGTCTTGTTCACTGATGAGTGCCGTGCAAGTCTGGATGGTCCAGATAGATGGAGTAGTGGATGGCCACCATGTCCCAACAAGGCTGCGACGTCAGCAAGGAGGTGGCGGAGTCATGTTTTGGGCCGGAATCCTAGGGAAAGATCTGCTTGGCCCCTTTAGGGTCCCTGACGGTGTGAAAATGACTTCTGCAAAGTATGTTGAGTTTCTGACTGACCACTTCCTTCCGTGGTACAAAAAGAAGAATCGTGCTTCCAGAAACAAAATCATCTTCATCATGACACTGCACCATCTCATGCTGCAAGGAACACATCTGCTTCATTGGCTGCTATGGGCGTAAAAGGGGAGAAACTCATGGTGTGGCCCCCATCCTCCCCTGACCTCAACCCTATTGAGAATCTCTGGAGCATCATCAAGCAAAAGATCTATGCAGGTGGGAGGCAGTTCACATCCAAACAGCAACTTTGGGAGGCTGTTCTGACATCCTGCAAAGACATTCAAGCAGAAACTCTCCATAAACTCACAAGTTCTATGGATGCAAGAATTGTGAAGCTGCTATCAAACAAGGGGTCCTATGTTAACATGTAACTTGACCTGTTAAGATGTTTTGGATTGAAATGGCTTTTTATTTCAGTGAATATGACCTCATATTGCTGTAAATTCAACAAATTACTATTTTCAGTTCTTTATAAACTAGAAAAAGTCTTGAAACTATGTTATGCATAATAATTTGGAACAGTGCATTTTAAGTTTTTCATTTATTTTTTAAATACTGTTTTCATTAGGAGGTTTGTTCAATAATATTTGAAATACAATTTGACGGCTAATGACTTGAAAATGATGCTGATCGTCATTTGCATCAAGTATTTTGGAAAATCAAACAAAAACATCATTTGCATAATAATTTGGAACGCAGTGTAGGTCACCTTGAAAACATCACATATGGATCTGATAAAGAAGCAACAAGTTTCTTTTATGAAATTTTATTTGTGATGTTCAACTGGTCAAAATAAGACAAGCATGGGTCGGGTAAGGACAAAATAAAAGTCCCATCAGGCAAGCCAGAATCAGAGGTTGAATATAAAAAAAAGGTTTTATCCATTTTACCAAAAGCAGATAGAGACCCAGCCTAAACTTGGATGAGAAACAATCTCACTGAAGCCCACATTACCTTTGGTTTCTATCTGGATGTAATTTGATTTTATTTCTATTATTATATCCCCTAGTTGCTCTTTTATTGGCTTTTTTCTCTTTAGTCACTTTTGGAAGAACAGTTTATCTGGAAAAAATCAGACATGGCTTCACTGGAGTTTTTTTGCCTGCTACTATGTCTGTTGTAGAAAATGTTATTTGCTACATAAAAATGTTGTTAATGAAGCGGACTTATGCCTTTTAGTTTTTGTCTTGGGACTTT
Organism: Neostethus bicornis; assembly: GCA_902685375.1. Taxonomy (NCBI): domain Eukaryota; kingdom Metazoa; phylum Chordata; class Actinopteri; order Atheriniformes; family Phallostethidae; genus Neostethus; species Neostethus bicornis. The sequence continues at coordinate 858,555 of CACRXE010000076.1, read as the reverse complement.
TTTTTATGACCTAGAATTAAACCAGGATCAAATACTTTTAAGAATAAAATAAAAACTGCCATAGTTTGATGCATTTCAGATTTTGAAGTCTCACCCCTACATATTAAGGAAGACGCTTAGATCTGATATGTGAAGGAAAATCATCCACATCATTCAGACTGGACGTAGCCACGTTTGATCCCTTCTTTAAACCACACACTGGAGGATGCACCTGTCACTTTAATCTCCAGAATATAAAATTGTGTTTGTCTACATCAGCAGAGGTTTTATGGATCTGGTTTATGCTGTAATATTATTTTATTAAATAGGTTCCCTGTGGTGCTCTAAAAGAAGGGCAGAAAAATGAGTGGGATCATTTCCTTCAGATTGCCATTTCAGGCTAAACTAACACATTATTTTAGCAGCACATCCATCCATCGTAGCCCGTAGCATCATGGTTTTCCACCTTTGAAGGTGTTGTACAAGTGGAATGATTGATGTTTACAACATATCTAACAGCTAGTGAAAATTTTAGAGTTTTATTTAAGCCTTGGATTCAGTAGTCTGTACTCCGTGGCCCTCGGGGCCACAGGCATTACCTTCAACATTAGCTTTTACAGCAAAAGGTTGATGATAGCCGCCTTTAAACCAGAGTCAGGCTTCGGGGCTGAAAACGAAAAGTTGTCTGACACTTATCATTGCTCATCTCCTGTACTGTTTTTCTGCACAACAGGAAGGATTTGGACAGCTTAGTGATGTTTGTTGTGTGGAATAGTCAATGCATTTCATCACAAAAAAAGACAAAACAAAAAAAAATAAACAAGATGAATGTGAACAATATGTAGGCCCATATGGCACAATCCCATTAGCCTCTGCAGCCTTGCATGTTGAGATTTGTCATGAACAGACGGCATGTAATAAATGTTTATGAAGGAAACAAGGCTTCTGTTTGCTCTGAGAGACTGGATTATGGTGCGGGCTGAAACTGATCCAGTTCTTCATGGAATACATCAATAAGCTCAAAACTTTGTGTTTCCTAAACTGTTTAGTGCGTAAAATAAAAAATAAAAAAAATCAAATAATTTGGTTTCTAATGCCACTAATTGAAAAAGATAACATATGAGAAACTACGTGGAAATTACAGATTGCAACTCAAATTTTTATTCATCCAGACTGAGTAGGGTATCGAGTGCAAAGTTCGACTCCTTTATTTGTTAGAATAAGCCCAAAAAGTTTAATGGCACCATGTGATTGACTGAACAGAGATATAAGGCTTTCCCAAAGGTGCCAGTTTGAGAAGATTCTAGTAAATTTGGTGGAAAGTTGTACAGACAAACTGAGTGAACACCGTATATTCAATTCCTTGATTCATTTCTTGCTTATAATCACTGGGAATTTGACTATTTATTTATTACTTTTTCCAACCATACGTTTTAATGTTGTTTTTTTGGTTTTTTTTATGTAAAGCACTGTGAATTTTTTTTATACACAAAATTCTTTCTGTAAAGTGCAATAGATGTCATGCATTGTCTGTAGCAGGACCCGGATGAGGGCAAAAGGAGACATATTTCTCTCTACCACTGTTGAGACTGGTGAGAAAAGAGAACTGTGTTCCTTCCATCCATACAAGCATGGCATTTTGTGACATTGTTGTCCTGTGAAAGATTTTTTCTGTCACGACATGAATCCAATTATTCCCACAAAGGAGTCTCAGGGTCTGTGTCCATGTGTTTCCACCGATACACCAGTTCATCCCCACCAATGTGCAAAGCTCTGCGGGGCCAGCAGATCTTGGAAATATATGTTGGTTCAATAGTTCAAGAAAAATCCATCTGGAAACATAGACGTGTAAAAAAGAAGATGGCTGGCTTCATAAATAGCCTTTCCTGATGTCTTGGTTCGGGTTTTGTTTCTACCCGACCAGCAGCACAGTGGGACCGTCAGGTTTACTAGGGTTGACATTTAGATATGTTCTATAGCATTCCAGAGAGATTATAATTCCGGCACCAACTACTGAGAATTTTCAGTATCACAACAGTTTGACAATGGTGGGGGTGGGTCACGCTCAACATGGTCTTTAATTGGCTAGCTCGTGCCATTGGTTCATTTGGTCTTATATTGGTTTTCAGAGTTTGAAATAATAAATACAGGATGCCACATAAATCAAAATAAAAGTTGTTCATCCTCAAAGCAAGAGCGTAATAATAGCTGATCAATAAGCAATTGAATCAAATGATCATGAACTACACTCAGAGCGATGATCAATGAATGGCAATGTGCTCTCATGGCAGCTTTAAATTCAAATTGATGGAAATTACTAACTGTACAATTTATTTTTTGGTATCTATCTTCTTTTTTTTAGCATTCTAAGAACATAGACATGTTAAATATTTTGATTCTTGGGTGAACTTACTTGATCTTTACAAATCTATAATGAGATCAATGGTAACAAAACTAATGAGACCCTAGCCTACGCCCTTATTTTAGCAATTAACTAAATTAATGCTATCACCCTACTACCTTTAGATTTGCCTGACACTGGTCTGGTGATAGTGTCTCATAGTGTTTTATCCAGGAGGTTTACATTTATCCACATTTATCCCTGCCTACTGTTCCAACTGTTTGGAGAGGTTAAATTTTTGTGAGAGGCATCTAATCATGACCTCCGATTGACCAATGAATTGTCATACAAAAGGATCCTGGTATATTTACAACTCAAACAAACGTTTAATGTTCACTAAATTTCTTCACCCAGTTGTAAAACTATTATTTGACGTTTGCATTTTTATTTTTTTAAATGACAAACAGAACAAATAAACAATCTCATTTGCATATGAAAGGTTGAGTTAGAAAGAATTAAATATTAAAGTTGATGGAGAGTTTAACACTGTTATTTGGTATGTGTGGCAAATCCAAGTGGTTCACATGTATTTATCTGGGTTGTGTTTATTGATCAAGAGTGAATGTCACCCCACAAAAAAGTTTTATTACATCCCTCTCCATCTCAATTTGCCTTCCTTGATCTCCCTGCCTCCATCTTTCTGCCCGCTCCATCTCTTTACCTCCCTCCATCTCTCTGCGTTATCTTCAGCATCTCCATCCCAGAGACGACTTTGTGTGAAAGCTTTATTAATGTTACTTTTACCACAGGAAGACAAGCCCCGTGGCGGTCGATAGAAGGCTGGTAACGTGACTCTGTCACCCCGCTGCCTCCCAAACACACACCTCCTTTTTGCCTCGCTTGTCACACACGCATGCATGTGTGTGCTACTAGATGTAATTTGAAGAGACATCAGTTTCTATGAAAGATAATAGCCTCGCAGCTGGGATCTAGTGGGCAAGATGAGCCCAGCAATCATTAGAAGCTGAGGTTGAGATATCAGTTGGGTAAACTGGGCTGTGCCTGAAAGGTGACAGTCTGATATAAGTAAAGCTGACCCCCATTTAAATAAAATGTCACCATGTGGGATGCTGTCATCTTTCTGTTTGGTCATTAAAAAGAGGTAAAGAAAAGATAACTGATATTCAACATATTTTCATCCAACTTCCAGACACCCTGTTCCTTTTGCCAGATGACTTTTCCTCAGATGACCAGTATAAAAAACTTCTAGGTTCTAAAATTTTGCAGATTAAAATCCAAACCCCAGGTGAACTGCTTAAAAAAGCATCGAAGACCAGTTGTTATAGTAATAGTCTGCACTTACTTGCTGTCCAACTGTGGTTCAAAAGGAACCCGATGTTGTTCAGTGATAGTCTTACTGACACAAACCGTGGTAGATGAAGATCTTGGCTGATATTAATTAGTTTGTTTTAAGGGGACAGCTGAATAAATTACATTGCATCATTGAACCAATCATCGATACCACGATTGGACCGCCACCAAATGATGCTTTTGGAATTGCATTGGAACTTTATTTTAAACTTAAAACTTGCTGAATATTCATGAATAAGTAGGATGAAGTGGTATTTTGGTAGATTGGTTCACTGCTGTGATGAAACTCTCCCAAAAAAGAAGAAATAGTACATCTTTGTTCTGAAGGAGTGGGAAGACATTAAAGCTTTGTCTTCTTTTTTTGCCCCAGGAGCTTTCCCTATGCTGAATTGTTGCTAATTGAAATATTTATTTATTTCCTCCTATTTTAGCACTGACTTCACTATACCACATGTGCATGTGGTCGCATCACAAATAAAACTGAATCTAGAAAATGCAAGCCCACATCTAAAAACGCATAGTTGTGCATTTTAACGTGTTTGATTCCAACATCCTGTGTAGCGTCTACTATACTCCCAAACTAAAATATTTTATAGGTTTAGTGGAAAAAAATTGTTTGTTAACTTTAAAGATTTTATGTGCTGGTTTAGCGTTGACAAGGTTTGGGAATTTGAGTCATAAAGGAATTATTCTTTGTGAATTACAAAATATACAAAATTGTTTAACACAATCTCTAAAAGCAATTACTTTAGGATTCAGGATCTTCTTCTTTTTAAAAATGAGAAAACCTTTTTATTTTTATTTATAGTTGTAATACACCAACTCACTAATATAGGTTTAGAGTTACTTTGGATACCTACATTTTTTTTAATTAAATGTGAAGTGTTCTTATGGAAACCTCCCAGACACGTAGCAGGGACGCTAATTGTAGCATTTCAACCATGACCTGTATATTGAAGTGCTTTAATGCATTGAAAGCAATTTGCTAAAGAAAACCCTGAAACCTTAGAAAAATAAAAGAACAAACAGCATTAAAATGAATGAAAAAACAAATGAAATGCACCGAGCGCTGAAGGTGAAGATAAATGCCCTGTTGCTGCAAAAATCAGAAATACTAAAAAAAAGGGATGGAAAAGCATGTTAATTAAAAAGCAGAGGGAAATGTAATAGCTAACTCACCAAAAAAAATGTTTAGTCTCAACTCAAAATAAAAAAAAATGCCAAGACATATTTAGTATTTCTGGAAGATCAATGGTCAGATCGATACTTTAGGCAAAAATTAATTTAACATCAAAATAAAAGAGCCGTCACAATGAAAATGTCACCGTTTGTTTTCATGATCTTAGCAGGAAGTATGTAGAAGCTGAACGAGAGAGGACCAAGAATGGAGCCTTAAAATCTTTATTTTAATCTTTTCAACTTTCACAGCTACATCTCTTTATTTATTTATTTTTAGTGTCTATGGTTGAGCATTTTTGTTCTTTAGCTTTGTTCTTCACAGAGCCAAGTGTTTTTAGGTCGCTTTCAACTGTCATTGTGCTTTGATGTAAGCATATTATGGTTTATTGTTTGATGTGCGGTGCACTTCTAACTTAGCTTTCTTGCTATTGTTTTCCCAATGTGGTTTTACTGAAAGGGCAATAAATTCTGAATCTGAATCGTCATTGGTGCCACATGCTAAATTTGCCCAAAGAAATCTATGGCCAGCATGAATTGAAGTCATTTGCGTTAAATTTAAAGTTTTAAATTTAAAGTTTATATAGATTGTGGTGTCAGTTGGGGAGCTTTACTTGCAAGACAACCTAAAGCGTCTTTGTGATATGACTTTGCGATGTGATGCGAAGCAATGAGAGTTTAAACTCTTCATGGTTGCTTGATAGCTGAAGGACAAGATTATATTAGGAACAACCACCAAAAATAACTGTTGTCCACATGTCTCCAGTGATTGATAAGTCAGACCAGTGTTTCCCAGTCTTGTGTACACAGACTGGAGTGTGGCATGGCATTTTTTTTTCCTTTTTTTCAATTGGCATACAACATTGTCAAACAAAGAAACAATTTCATCCAGGTGATTAAATTGAATAAAATTTAAAATAATAATAATCATAAGCAATCATGTCAAGTAAAACATTGTGACTTCTGCTTATTAAAAAATTGATAAAAGCAGAACAAGTACAATGTAGCGGTGCATTGTTGTTATTTTAAAGAAATTTTACACAAAATTGTGTTACACAAACATTACAAAGACGGCTAAGTATAGTCGTGGTTTTGTCTCTTATTTTTTCTTTAAAAAATTTTTGTTTGCAAAAATCATTTAACTGATATCTGACAAATGTCATTAGATGTTTTATACAGAATTAATTACCAATGCTTACATAAATCTTTCATCAGAATTCGTGGTAATGGTAATATTAAATAATAATAAAGAGCATTTACTTCTTAAAATATTGTTGCTGATTTTAATTGAGAAGTATTAATATTATTAATGACCAGAGAGTCTCCACCAAATAACCACCGCCTCCTCCAGGTCGAGAGGAGCCAGATGGGGTGGTTCGGGCATCTGGTCAGGATGCCCCCCGAGCGCCTCACGGGCGAGGTGTTTCGGGCGCATCCCACCGGGAGGAGACCAAGGGGCAGACCCCAGACCCGCTGGAGAGACTATGTCTCTCAGCTGGCCGGAGAAAGACATGGGATCCAGCCGGGTGAGCCGGTGGATGCAGCCGGGGTGAGAGAGGCCTGGGCTGCCCGTTTGAGGCTGTTGCCCCTGCGACTCGACCCCGGAACAAGCGGAAGATGACGGAACGGAACCAGAGAGTCTTGGGATAGAAACAGAAGGCGCATGGGAGTGCCGTGTCCAAAATAGTTGAGAGCCACTGTGATGAACCATTAACTCTGAGTGTTTTGTAGATGGAATACATGTTAACTATTGCAAAAATGTCTCAATAAGGCTAAATGTTACTAGTGTTAGCAAAAAAAAGCAAAAGGTGACTTGTCTTAAAGGTCCTATATCATGCAAAACGGACTTTTATGAGGTTTTAACCTTTTATTTTACTTAGTACTACCCCAAACAATCCCCCAAAGTGTGTTTTATTGTGATTCATGCTATTTTGAGATATTTAAATTCAAAGTAAGGGGCGTGTTCTCCAAACCTCTAACGACTGGTGGAACATAGTGACGTACATCTGTTTTTTGTTCAGCCCCCTGCAGCTCAAACACCAATCGCTGAACACCAATCGCTGAATGACAACCAATCGCAACCAACGGGGCGGGTCCCGGGAAAAAAAAAGAAAAAAAAACTGAAACAAGCTGTTTTGACTTCCGGGTATGAAACTGCGCTCCCAAACAGGGTATTATTTATAACCTTTTGTGTTGACATTGTGGCGGAATGTAAAATTATGCATATAATGATACATAGAACAGGATAAAATAAGGGAAAAAAGGCATGATATAGGACCTTTAAACTGGTTGTTATAATTTTTACTGTAATGAGACAGATTGGTAACCATATAAAAATCATTTTCAAATGTTTAAATAAACGGTCCAATTCCAAAGCAGTAGCTAGGTTAGTTTGAAAATAACATTTTTTTCTAAGTTTTACTTACATAATGGACTCTGATAGCCATCGTCTGAGTGATTGGCATAATATATGGTCTGAATTTGACACACATAATCACACACAAGAACAGATGTCTAAAAATGGAAAACATAGGAGCTAAACACCTCTTTTCATTCTGCCTCTGCCTTTTTCCTCAATCTATGCCTACACTAATGTAAAGACACTTCCTGGCCTCAAATGTAGCCACTATCCAACACTTCAGTTTGAAATTGAGAGCAGTAAAATATGTGTTTTGTGTTTCACAATCTTGAATCGCATGTAAGTTAGCTGACATAAAAAAGGCCATGTCTTGCAAGTTGTGTTATTCAGAAAGTCAAAGACAAAGAAATGAGCATCCTAACAAACCATCTTTTAAACTTCCTTTGTGAACAATTTTATTCCTTTGATAACCTTAATTGGCATATTTTCTTATACATACATTATGCACCTTATTACACTGACAACAGTTTTAAAATAAAATAAGACTGATTTTCCATGTCAACATTTGTTTGGTTGATTTAGAACAGTGAAACCATCTGGTCGTACATCTCAGCTGGTAAAAGTTCTAAGTTTTAAGACATTGTTAAATCATAAAATAATTGCTGAAGTTATGATGACATAAAATAAATCCCATCATACCCATATATAAACTAAAAAAGTAGCGGGCAGCGCCAATACAGTAGGTTAACCATTCCTGATAGCAGGTTCAGACACTCCTTAACATGGGGTTAAGTTAATCTGTAAGAAAGAACTGAGTTTTTATCAGCTGCTCAGAGGTCTCATTTCTGCATTCATTATGATAGTTTCTGACAAAAAGCCGCCAGGTATTTTAACCCACAGGGGCGATAGTTTCTGATTTAATACAAAAAATTAAATAAAGAAAAATCCTGTTGCTGCTAAGGGAAAAGAATGAGTGAAACTGGATCATTTGGGTTAAACATGAGTGGACTGAATAAAATGTGAGTTTTAGTTAACTTTGGTGCTATTGGGGAAAGACATACACAGGAAACCGAATAAGAAGACCAATGCCAATCCCAGAAACACTGAGACTTTTTTTAAATATCTCAAATACTGTATGAACAAAGATTACAAACTTACACGGACATATACAAAACCATCACTAAATAAAGCAAATGTCTAAACTCTGCTTTCAAATTTACAATATTTATCAAATCAAGTTCTTTATTGTTGCCTATAGACAACAAATGTCTAGTAAAGCAAAATGGTTTGGAAAGTTTCTGCTTGAAAAACTCGATCAGATATGATGGAGCTGTTTTAAATATAGTTTGTCAAAAGTAAAAAGGTAAATATATTTTAATCTGTAAGTAAAGAAAATTAGTTAAAGACTTTAAATAAAAAAATGTTCAATACTAGATTACAATGACTTTACAACCTTAAAAACACATTCATATCATTTTTTTTTTATTTATTTATTCATCTATTTTAATTTTTTTTTAGGAAAACTTCAAAAGTCTTTGAATTGGACAAAGCTGAAAACCACTGTTGAGTGCCCAATGTCGTTGATCTTAATGTTCTCAAATGACACATGCATGACTCATGATTGTGACTAAATGGGTGTGGTCATAGTTTTAGACGTTATTTTAAATTACCACCAGGCCCGGGCTAAAATGACCAGCTACATTTTGAATTTAGACTGATACATCAGTCTTCATGATGTCTGTGTGACTTTGCACCATTGGTGTTTGTTTGCCTCATCGAGGGCGGCCACTAGCTTTCATATACCAATTACTCCTTTCCTGTCGGGACTGGACACTGGATGTGTAAAACAATCACTGCAGTCCAGAAAGCAGTGCATGACATCAAACTTTTTCAAATCCCAGTGGCAAGTCCTTCTGCTGAAAAATACCTGCCAAATCTCATCTGCAAATACTCAAAGTTTGGAATTGTTGCAAACACTTGCTAGTCCGGTCTACCTCAATGCTTAGCTACTATAGCCCAAATAGGTCTTTGAAGACGCTTGTATTTTGACGTCACAGCACATTTATTCTCTTTTTGCTGATAACCTCACCATTTTCTGGGGTCTCACTAAGAGTCACTAATGGGTCGATTCCTTATCTGGTAGATGGAGTGAAAGAAAATTGAATGGAAAGACGAGATGGCGCAATCTTGGCTAGTTTGTGTTGGAAAGGTTCTACAATCAAGTAAGTCAGCATGAGTCAGTATTATCGGGGGTTATTGAAATGGAGGGACACATTCCAGCTTGTTAGCACATTTTGCTCTGAATCTCTGGTTTGAACAGAAAATTTGAAAAAACAAATGGTACCAACCACTCCTCTGAAGTGGTTGGTACCATTTGATGAGGTGTTTAACAGTAAGCGCTGGAAGTCCAATCATTGTGTCAGTTTGAAAGATGCTTCAGGTGGATGGAATAAGTAGAATTATATTCAGGTTTACTACAGGGAAGCAGTTACCATGGAAACAAACTTAAAATACGTGTCCTCCCACTCAGGATTTACATATTGAGATTTTCAACCTAACTCATTTTATGAAACGGTCTTCTGGACTAAGTGGACTTGCGTATGAGTGCCCCACTCAGAAGACAAACATCTGGCTAATATTGAAAATGACCAACAGACAATAAAAATTTATCCAAATCAAAACCACTTTTAGGCACCCCACAGTTCAGTAAAGTAGTACTCGTATTTGTATAATTAAGGTGAACTTCATGTTTCCTGAATATCCACACAAATATCATGAAGCCGCTTGAATTTGAACACTGGTCACCCCCTTGGAGCATCTGGTGACTATATTTTTGTCCTCTGACATCTATTAGAAGGGGTCAGAGAAAGGCATACTGGGCAAAATGATGTTCCAACCCAGGCCTGCCTCTTCATAGAGATTCAATTAGTCAAGCTTTGAATTAATGAAGCTACCCAGCACCCCGACTGCTTCTCTGACTTTATTAGCATACTGTCATCTAACAAAACAATGCTTTGCTTAATTTGGAATTGGGATACTCAGTTTCACTCCATTAATTCTTAATCTTGAGTCCCTCCAGATTAGCTTTGCAACAGTCATAACTTCAACAGTTCTAATTATTCATAATGAGGAAGAGCTCTCTGAAAAAAGAATGCCACCTCTCTGAAACCTAGGGGAAGTGGCTAGAGGAACCCTCTAATTGGTCAAACCTGGGAAAGGTGTGAATGAATAAGATTTTGAATCTCCTCAGGAAAGTTTGTTTAATAATCATAAAGAGAGACTGAATTACTTCCTTCTGAAGCAAAACTGGGACTCAGTTCCACGGAGAAAAGTCTGATAACTGGAGATTTTGCCTTTAGGTCTACTTGTAGATGCTGTGCCAACCAGGACGTCAATGAACTGTTATGAGTGGATAGATACAAGATACATGAAAATATGGTGGTATTGATATGAGAGTGAATGCTAGATGGATGAATGAATGGATGAGTTGATGAACATACAATTATTTGTGGCTAGATGAAGGTATAAATCAGAAATAAATAGATGACTTATTGGATTTTTGATGAATTGGTGAATGATGGTGGGATAGATGGACCATTGGAAGGATGACAAAATTATGGATGAATAAAGTGACTGATAGATGAATGAATTGAAGATCAATTTATGCATACACATTTTATTGATTCAACCAAAAGTGCTGCTGAAGAACTTTGTTCTTTTTATTTTTAATGTTCCATCCTCTCAACCATTGGATGGATGGACAAAGGCAAACATGATGAGGAATGAAGAGAGAAAGAATATATGATGTGAAGGATTTTCAAATAGCCTTGTGTCACCTCCCTTTATTATATTTCACATCTCATTATTTAGTGTTAGATGCAGTGGCTGTGGGCAGAATAACAATGCTGTAGACACAGGACATTTGCACATGGAGCCAACCATACTACCTCTGTCTTGCCTCTCAAAAATATAAGAGAGGCATTAGGTGAATGTTCATTAGGGTAAATATCAAAACATGTAGAATTTAATTTAAGAAAAAATAGTTTTTCTAATTACCATCAGACGCAAATACAATCTAAAATTGGTTTGACTTAATTTCTTTTCCCAGATTTTTAAGTTTATCCGTCTAAGACAAAGATATTTTTTTTTGTAAATTTAAACATCCTGAACAGCAAACGTAAGACATATATACTTATATCGAGAAGAACACTTAGCTCAGTGGTAGAACGTCCGCCCTTAAACTGGGAGAACCCATTTGATTCATACTGGGCCCATCTCTAAGTGTCCGTGGGCAAGACACCTAAGCACCTGCGTCCCCCTTATAGGCACCATTGTGGCTGCCTGCTGTGGTACAATACAGCACAGAAATTTCCCCAATTGAGGGATGAATACAGTTCATTAAAAACCTAATAACAATAGAAAAGACTACTTGTATGGTGTTCAAGGTTTATGCCCTTCAAAGACCAAGGACTGCTTCTTGTTCTCTGTTCCTCTTCACAGCATGAAGCTTAATTTTATTTCAGAGCTTTTCAGGGAGAACTCTTCATGACTTAAATCATTCAGGTGTTAGGATGTCTGACCCTGCCTATTTGTCCGTGCCCGCTTCCTCTAATGAGCCTCCTCTTTATAGTGTTTTGCCTCTTCCCTTACAGTGCAAGTTATCAAATAAAAGCTCTGATGGAAATGGTGTGGTCACCCTTTTCTTCTCTCCTCCACCTTTGTACATGGGTCTGATCTATGATCAAGTAGAAATCAGACTTTTCCTGAGGCCTGTAGAGTGAAAATCTGCTTGGGACACGTGTATTGGCTTCAGTTTAGCTTTACAAAATGTGATTCCCAACAGGAACTGTAATGTTGGAAAGGATCAAAATACTCTTTTTTAGTTAAAATGCCTTTATTCATCAAAGCACAACTTCATTGACTAAAACCCCAACACATTTTTGTCTCTTTGTCAGGGGGATTGGGATTCCCATAAGGAACTGGTGTTTTGAAAGGCTTTAGAGTGGTTGTTGGGATGAAAAAATGTGACATTACTCATGTCAGAAGCATCTCTTGTGAATGAAGATTTGCTCACTTGTAGAAATTTCATTCTGGTTAGTGTTGGAAAGGCCCATACCTAACCTGTGTACAAGCCTCATCTGATCCAAGTCTTCCGTGGTTTTTCTGGATGACAATTTTGCATATTGTGGCATTCAATGTCATAATCTCCTGACAAAGTCGCTGGTTCTGGTACTGTCTGGTTCATGTTCAGATTCATCAACAAGAGGTGGCGTATGTTACAAACTTGTTGGCCTGATCACCAGTAGCGCTAGCAAGATTCCACAGAGATCCCTGTCTGTCAAGCTTTGCTACATTGGCTCAATAAACTGCCAAAGTTGTCTTTATTTTACTGATTAGCTGTTGAGGATGCAAGACATTCCCAGGCCACCCCATACAGGTTTCCTTCTCAAATCTTTCCAAAAACCATTGGGTCAGAGTAGAGAGAGACATGTCGTGACTTTCACATGATAAACAACATTTTGTATGCAGACAGACTGAGAGAACCAGGTAGCCAAAAGAAACAGAAAACGTAGACAGGTGTTGACATGATTAGTCATCATAGACACCCCAATGTGGCATCAACTTCCTCTACCTGCTGACTTATGTGCCTGTCCAAAAAAATCTCTTTTTTGTAAAAATAAATCTTATGTCCGGTAAAATATGGATATAGTCTGTGTGAGGTTATTTGGAGTTTTACATTCACCAGGCTGAATCTTATCTGAGAGAGAAATACACTCGGGACATTCAACCTTCTCCATGCGGGAGTGTCAAACTCATTTTGGTTCAGGAGCTCAGCAGCGTAACCTGATTCCAGTTAATTTATTGCTCTGGCTATTTATGTAACCTTTTATCTATCACTACATCACATTTTCTTTTATTTTATCTCATAGATGTTTACACATTACAAAGATATTTGGATTTATTTTAACTTTAGTAAAATGGTTTAAAAAATGTATTTAGTCTGGATCTGTTCCAAACATATAAAACAGATATTACATATGGACGCGTGGAGTTGTTCTCATTACGATGAAAGTACCTTTAATACCTGAAGGCTTGGCGCATGACCAACTTTACATAAAAGTATTACAAAACTATTGTCATTGTAAAAACTGATCGAAGATAAAGGATGTCCACCAGTGCCTTGATTATGTTTTAACTTAAAGCATGACATTAGAGAAAACTCACACATAGAAATGATTGCTTTTACTCTGATGAAAATGTAGAAGTCAATGTCATTAGGACACTGACATTTACGTCTTTTTTTGGGGGGGGGGATTTGGGAGAGTTGAATGTCAAAACATTGACCAATCAAAATGTTCTGTGATTTTTATATCCTGAAGTGTGTATTGAACTTCTGTACACCTTCAGGATTTGGTCCATGAAGATCTAATGAATGGACAAAATTATGCATGTTTGTGATGCATAAGATAAACTTAATGTTGTGCGTCTGTTGTCAAAACAATGTTAACCATGTTTCTTTGTCTTTCCTCACGTCCTTGGTTTGGATGTTTTTACACTTTAAAAAAGGGTGTTAAACTCCGGTCCTGATGCGCTGGTGTCCCTACAGTTTTCATTGTTTTCCTGGTTCAATACTGCTAATGCGCATAAAGGGAAATCAACGGTTAATAAATTTGGCACAATGATTCAATAACCTGATTCAAATGTGTAGATTGAGAAAACATTGAAAACCTTCAGGACCTCCACGGCTGGGGTCAGGACTGGGGTCCACCAGAGATTCACATGCATTTCACTGTTTTCAAAAGTGGATAGAGGTTAGTTTACAGCGGGAAAAAAATGCAATTAAATACTGTACATATCCTAATAGATATTTACTTTGGTGAAAAGAAGAAATGAATTAACTGTTTAGACCTGGGAGCATTCATTGGTCTGCTTTTTAACTCCCGTATTATTTCAATACTGGTCTTAGAACGGTTTGATGGGTAGTTCCATGGAGAGAAGACATCAGTGTTACATTGCAAATATATTTTAGCTTGAAACATCATTAGAACCTTTATACACACAGTATGTTTCTCGACAATAATAAGGATGCTGCATTAGTTCATCGTGGTGAAGAAAGACCTGAGACGAAAAGCCAAGCTCTCGATTCATCAGTTCATCGATGTTCCCACCCCCACCTATGCTGTGGGTGGTGACCGAAAGAATGAGATTGTGGACACAACCAACTAAAATGAACTTTCTTTTCAGGGTGGGTGGGCTCTCGTTCAGAGATAAAGTGAGGATTTTTGTCATCTGGGATGAACTCAGAGTAGAACCGTTGTTCCTCTGGATCAAGATAAGTCAGATGGGGTGGTTCGGACATGTCGTTAGAATGCCTCCCGAACGCCTCGCTGGTGAGGTGTTTCAGGCACATCCCACCGGGAGGAGACCCTTAAGCAGACCCTGGATCCGCTGGAGAGACAGCTAGCCGGAACACCTCTACAGCAGCCGGGGTGAAAAAAGCCTGGATTTTTTGTCCAAGGCTGTGCCCCCCACGACTCGGTTCGGATTAGCGGAAGACAATCAAACAAAACAGTATGTTTCTCCACAATTTATTCTCAAATTTGCAAGAAAAAAAACAACCTATTCAACATTCTAGTACAACAAAGCCAATTTTTTTCTAAATATTACTATCACACAAAAATCCCATTTACATTCATACCATTTGCAAGCAGTCCGTGAAGACCACGCTGTCAGACAAATGTTATCATTTTCACAGGAAGAATCGTTAAACCTAGCTGTGGAAGACATTACTAGACAAGCTTCTCTGTGCATGTGAAACTCTGCAGAGGAAGTGATGTGATCTCACCCCTCAACTTGTGTTGGCGACCATGTACAATCTCCTATGACCCAGCAAACATAACACCTGTACTACACCTTTTGTATTGTATGGGCCAAAATATAAATTTTGTGATCAGAACAGTTTGGAATATAAGCAATGCAAAAATGGTTCAAATTAGAATTTGAGTCTTAGTTAAACATCTGAGTAGGTTATTCTCATTTGAAAATGACTTGGCTCATCAGATTGATGCACAATCAGCTGCTTTAAAAATCTTTTTTGAGCTTCATTCTGTTGCTGTTTTTTATATATTTTTTTCTCTACTCTTTCAAATGAGTGTCATACTGGTTTTCAGGTGGACAGTAACACACCTCTGCTGTTAACTGGATTTGTTTATGGGGCCATAGTTTGCTACAGTAAATCCTGAAGTGAAGTGTGCAAACTGAAGATCTGTCATACTCCCACCTGTCAGAGTGAAGTCAGATCTCGCTCCTGGTGCTGATGAGCGTGGGAGAGGGAAAAACAAAAGCTTCTGTGTGTGATGGCTGATTGGCAGATGTGCTCCAGATGTGGCAGCGACCCTGCAGAAATCTTTCCAGGGGAGGTGGGACCTGGGAAAAGAAGCTTTTTCCCCCACTCTGATGGCTGTGTAATGAATTTTTCTGACTTGAGGAGAAAACTTTTCCAGCCTGTCGCCCAACAGCTGCAGCAGCTTGAAAAAGACAAAGGTGTTGGACTGCTTCTGCTCAGTGGCTCAGCTTGTGAGACACATAGTGTGAATATTCCCCATGTACTGTCAAATGTGACCATTTTTCACACCTCATTGCTCTGTAATTTGATGAGCTGTGTTTGTAGCCTGAAGGGTCTCAGCTGTTTAGCTTATATTAGAAACTAATGTTGTTTTTTGACTCCCCACCCAGAACAAACTTTACCCACATGCTATCACATTCAAGTTTTTTTTTTATTCTTTTTTATTTTGTTTGTTTTATAGGTGTCAAATTAAGCACAAGTGTGGCTGTCTCGAAGCCATTTTAGGTTTCGTGGGTGTTGGGGACACCTCTTTTATATAAAGAAAAATAAAGAGCAGAAATCTTGTTTTTTCTTTGACCTAGTTGGGCCCAAGTATTAAAGCTCCAGATTGTTTGGGAACCATCATCATGTGTTTACCTTTTTCAAGTTTTGAAGATATCGTTATTTCACATTCTTCTTATCAGTTTACTTTTCCCACTCCACGCGGCATTGCTTGAGGGTATTTATTATTTATTCAAGTTGGAGGGCATGATGACATAACTGAAATGAGCATCAGTCAGACAACAAGAAAGTAGAAACAGAAGCACAGTTTACTTTAAATGGCAGAACATGTGCTTCCTGTGGTGAACATAGTGAGGTATTAGGATCGTGACGGCAGGGAAGTTTCATATGAGGGTGACATTTTTTAACAAATGCTGTAAATTGTGTTCAGTAAAAAATTCAATGTACACGACTGTCTTGAGAAAAGTTAGTGTTGATTGAAAACTCCATAGAAATAATTTTAACCAGATCAAGCCAGAACATTCTGAATAAATTTATACTGTTGTGATTTAAAACACGTCATTTTTAATATACTAGGTGGATGTTGGCATACATGACATATGAAAATGAAATGAATGTCTAAACACACCGAAATGATCCAATCATCCAATCAAAATGAGTCAAAAAGTGTACATTCACAAATGTGTCTTGTCATTTGGTTCCATGTTTGGAAGCAGCACAGGTGTTGTGATGGTTTTTGTTGCCAGCCTTTCAGACTGTCATTTGCCTTGAGAGCCTCAGCCAACATGGCAGATGCTACCCACTGACTTTACCATGGTTACAGTTCTGTTGGAATATTGCCGTAGGCGTTCCAGATCCTCAACTCTGCATTTATTACAACTATTTATCTGTTGAAGCCCTGCTGTAGTTTGTGAGATTAAACTTCATGCCACATTAAATGTATTTATGCAGAACTTTACTTAGCAGCTCTGATTCAACTATTTGTTTTTAACATTGTTGCTCCAGGTTCATTGGGTCCACTTCTGCTCATCCAAAATACTTTGGAAAGGTTAACTTTTTTTTATTTTCACCTGATATTTGTATCAGTCCTTCTTTTAAATAAATCAAACCCAAATAAAAAGAGAAGCAGCTCTTGTTATGATCTTATTTATCAGACTCATACACAGCATGAGCTGCTAAATAAGTCGGGATTCATTTAAACATGAACCTGGTGAGATGCTCCCTTATTCCCAGCGGGACAAATTAAAATGAGCTGGAGCAGACCTGAGAAGCTTTGCCAAGAAGTGGGTGAAGACGTTAGATAGATGAATAGATGTATCCTGTCAAAATTTTTTAATGCAGTACTTTGATAAATAGGCCAGAACACTTGTAGATGTTCACACGCCTCATGCACATCAAATCTGGTGTTATCAGTGAGAAATGGAGGTTTCTGCATAAAAATATGTGAGTTGTGAACCAGTTGTATTTCTTGAAGGTGAAAGAACATTTTTTTTTTTTTACAGTGATCCATACACTTGTTACCTGATCGTTAGTAAAGCATCGATGGAACTAAAACCCGTGAGACCTTCATGACGCTTGACCGCATCTTCCGAGAAGATACAGAGAAGTGATGAAAGCGTACAAAACAACTTCTAAAGAGCTGTTTTGTCTCCACATTATTTGTTTTATTCTGTTTCTAATATTTGTGACAGTTGACTTATGGCGGGAGCTTCTCACTCTAGATGGTGCAAAAATGGGTGACTTGACTCTTGCCGGTCTCACTGTAAACACTTTGTGTCAACTAGTGTGATGTTCTCTTTGTTTATTATAGCTAAGCTGTTTTCCACATTGATCATCACTATCAGTTCATTTTGACTTTGACATCAATGAGAACCTTTAACTAATTTCCAGTCTTCTCTGATGTTCTGACCCCCAGCATCACATCACCTGAGGACATCAACAAAAAAGGGTAGACATTGAAAATAAAGTGGGGTTAAAGTTCTTCAGAGATCTAAAAGAAGAAATCCAGCTTTTGTTACTCTCCTCTCGGTTTGCGTCCGTTCTAGATATGCAAGTCCTACTTTGATTCCAAATTAGTTTATTACGTTGCAAATGCTGAATTTCATATTTTTGACGAAGACTTGTCTCTGAAGGAATGAGTCCTCCTCCTCAAAATGTGAGTTTATGAGTTAATGTTAAAAGCAAGAGAATCATTATTGTTTTCAAGTCCTGTTTTTAGTTTTGTTTTTTTTTGTTTTTTTTTATTTGCTCTCTGATGTTGGGGTAAAATGTATAAATCTCCAGGTGAACTGATTTGTTGATCTGACAAGTAGACACCAGAAACTTCCCGTAACTGCAGAATTAATGTTGGCAATAATTTGGGACTTGACAAAACTTGGATTTTATCTCATATCCTAAGCCACTCATTTCTTAACATAGTCGCAGGGTGTGCTGAGGCAGGGTACACCTCGAACAGGTTGCCAGTCCGTTGTGGATGCGCACACACACAACAATGCACACACACTCACTCAATTTGGTACCAGCCAATCAACCTGACACACGTTTTAGGAGGATGGAAGGAAACCAGAATACCTGGAGAAAACCCTCACATACACAGGGAGAACATGCAAATTCCACAGAGAAAGGCCAGCGTTCCAAGCCTCATCCCACCTGGAACTGAAACGCCAACCTTCTTGCTGTGAGGCCATGGTGCTAACCACTGCCCCACCGTGCAGTCTGACTTGGATTTTGGAAGTTTTTAATTATTATTTCTGTCATGAGATTTTGGTTCATATTCACTTAGTTTTTGTGAACATTTTTTATTTTGTTGCTCAGTTTCTTGATTTGATTCTGCAAAGCAGCAGTTAGTGGCTCACTAAACACACTTAAAAGCATTGGAGAGAAGATGAAAAGAGGACAGGCATCATTTCTCTTTGAAGGTACTGAAAAGGTCTCTCAACAGTTCAATTCAAAATTATTGCAAGGCTCACATTCTTTGTATGTCTCAGACATTTCTTATCCGAAAGCTCCTTTTTTGGCCAAATTCTTCTCTTTCATTCTGTTCAGAATTTTTAAACATTTTCATTGATGACGTGAGCGCTGTCAAAGGTTCTACTTCACTTTTCACTTTGACCTTGCTCTCTCACCAGTTTCTCCTGCTGTTTTAAAACATTTTGAGTCAGTGACCTTCTCTTAAATGTCAGGAAAAACAAACATCTGAGACCTCTCTCCTGTCCAGGTGACAGCATTCCCCACAGACTGTTGGAGGTTTTCACCGTTGTTTGCTTTCCTTCCACTAGGTTGTGTTTCACCTGCTTTTAAAACCACTGCAATGAAACTTTTTTATAACAGAAACCCAAACCCTAATGTTCTCTCAAACTTTTAGTCTATTTCCAGGCATCATTTTATTCTAAAGTTTTGAAGAGGTGCTCCATAATCAACTTCGGATTTATCTTGAGTTAAAAGTGAAGAGAAGTTTCAGTCTGGTTTCACAGCGTTGAGATGGATTTTCTCAGGGTGTGTACTAATTGGATTTTAAGTTCAGATCTTGGGGCTTCTATTGTATTAATTACTCTGTATCTTACTGCTTTATTAAACCTGGTAGACTATGGTGATTTATTGTAACGGGGCAGTCAGTTAAATAGGTTTACTTCTCTCTAGGAAAAAAAAATTGGTTTGATTTGAAAAGCTGATTTTGAGCAGGTGCAATAACAGTATTTCCACATTATTTGTACAAAATACAAAACTCAAAGAGGATTGGGAGATGAGGACTTGTGTTCTTTACATCTCTTCCTTTTCTTCTATTCTCATTTCTTATTTTCTTTCTCAAAGAGCCCATTTTAACCTCATGTAATTCACGGCTTCATTTTCAGACTTTCTTTTTTTTTTTTTTTGAGGACCATGTTCCTTGCATTACAAAAAGAGCGGAATGCTCTCTGCAGGTCAGAGACAGAGTCTTGCCCGAAGTTGAGGAGTTTAAGTATCCCGGGGACTTCTTCACGAATGGAGGAATGACTGAGCTTGAGATCGACACACTAATTGGTGCAGAGTCCGCAATAATTAGGATGTTGTATCGGTCCATTGTCGTAAAGAAACATCTGAGCTGAAAAGCAAAGCTCTCGATTTACAAGTTGATTTATTTTCCCACCCTCACCAATGGTCACCAGCTGTGGGTGGCTGGGCTCTCACTCAGAGATATTGTGAGAAGCTCTACCATCCAAGAGAAGCTCGGATTAGAGCCGTTGCTCCTCTGGGTCAAGAGAAGCCAGATGGGGTGATTCGGGCATCTGGTTAGGATGCCTCCCAGATGCCACACTGGTGAGGTGTACCTGGCATGTCCCACCAGGAGGAGACACAGACATAAGCCCAGACTCACTGAAGAGACTTTGTCTCACAGCTGGCTGGGAACACTAAGCTCCTGGGTGAGCTTAGGATGCAGCTGGGGTGAGAAAAGCCTGGGTTTCCCGTCTGAGGCTGTTGCCCCTGCAACCTGGCCTCAGATCTTCGGGGCCGAGTTGATACAATCAAATGGAAATTTGTTTGCTACCTTCCTTATAAAATGTGAAGGGTCTTTTCTCTTATAATCACACTCCAAACATCGCAAAGATAATAATAATAATAATAAAAAAGTATTTTGGAGGCAGTACCTGCAAAACAACCAATAATGGCTAAAGAATGAAGCGTAAGACTTTTGAGATAGTAGGTTAACGAGATGCTATAGATAAAATTCTGATCTATTTTGTTCCCTTTCCAAAAAAGGAGAACAGCTAATTCTTTTCTAATTTTGACTGAAAAACACTTTCTATTCATCTTCCTTTTGTTCATGCTACATACTAGGTAGAAGCCACCAGCTAAAGCAGAGCATTATAAACTGTTCTCACAATGATTCTGATTGACTGGTCTCATAGTTTTGCTGTGCTTTTCTTCTGCCTGAAAACCTTGATTACCTACAAGTGTGACACTTTAGGTGACACTTTCGATGTCACACCTGTAGGTAAGCGCTCTCAGCTTTAAAGGGCTCACAGGTGTTATTATGTTTTTCAAACTTGGCATGAAACCTCTCTAAAGTTCCCTGGTGAAGGATTATCTTACATGGTGGCTCTGATGGCATTTACCTTAAGGTTGGTGATTTTATTAGACTGATCCCTCCAACTATGTTGTACTTGTAATCATCCATCTTGAATCTTTTAGCTGACATTATGCTTAATTACAAAATTATCATCCTGATTCAAAGGGAACAACCTTTTTCTGGGGGTTTTGTTCATCCGCATAGAAGATCCGTCTTTTGGTTGGGATGTAAATGAGCATTTATTTATTTTGAGGTACCCAATGTTGCTCCAATCAGTCTTGTCATTTCCATCTTTTTTTTTTAAATGTCCAACCATCCGAACAGTCATGGGACACAATCATGTGTCCGTCATCACAGTCCAAAGTCTGACTGCTCCTGTGTTGAGTCTCTTCATGCAAGGGGGCTTTGATGGAATAACAAAGTAATCACTTTTATGAATATATGGCAAAGAAATAGCAACACATGAATTTGTAATATTACTGCAAAACCACGTTTGTCTGGAAAATGTTTCCCTGTGGGAGAAAAAGACTAAAGAGCTTTGCAGAGATCACGTTGGTTGAAATCTCCTACAACAATGACAGTGGTGGCTCGATAACTGAATGTCTGCACATCTTAAAAAGTTTCTTTGAGCTTAATTCTCATTTCTTAGGAGGTACACAAAATGGGGAATGATGCAAAGCGGCCCAGTTTCAATGGAAAACAATATGAAACATGTATAAATTTGAACATATTTCTCTGAGAAAAATCAAAGGAAACTTTTCTTTGGTCCTGATAGACTTTTTCTTTTCTATGCTTTAAACAAATTAAAGCTTTCATTACAAAACAATCACACAACACACTTGAGCAGAGAGACCTTTTAACTGCATCCTAATTACTGAAAACGATGGTCAAGACAGTTCCTTTAGTTACCTTAATGACTCATGCTGGTCGCCTTGTATGTACAAAGACCTCAGGGATTTTGGGACGGCAAGATCCAGAGTAGAACTTCATTAAACTGATGAAGGAGCTTGATAGTAAATCCAATTGTGCTCCACAGTCCAGGTAGAATTATTGGTTTTCTGCTTCCTTGCCGGCATTACCTGGGTGTGCTCAGCATCCGGGGAGCCGTTACTACACTTTAGAAAAATAAATCCTTTATAGCATTCTCGAGCAATGATGCCTAAAAGTACCTTTTTCGTTTTTTGTTGTCGTTTTTTTTTTTTCCTTTTTTTTATTGATAGTGCACCAGTGTAGTCTTTGATGAAAGAAAGAGGGGGTCAAATTCAACCCTAAAAATTTTATTCTCTTAATATTATGTTTTACAATCCAGAGAAAACATTTATCAAATACTGCAAAGCAGGAATGGTGTCCTCTTCGTGAGATGCAAACTCCTTTGTTATTGATGATTTGTTTTTAGGTCTCATCACAGTTTTATGGATGCATCGGTTACATATTTGGTGCTTCTGTTTTGTTTTAGCTCTTTACACGTACAGTAATACTGGCGAGTTGTAGCATCGCAGAAACATTGCAAATAATTAAAGTGCTGCTGAACACAGCAACAACATCACAGATGGTCCTTCACTTTACTCAGCACCTCTCTTTAAATGAGTTTTAGGGGCATTAAAGTGAATGCCAGTTCCTTCTTGCACCTTTCAATTTCAATTTTTGTTGGTTTTTTTGTTTGTTTTTTAGGCATAGCAATAATACTTTATAATGAATTGTATTTATATACCGCTTTTCAGGATTCTCAAAGATGCTTCACATATGCATCATTCATTCATTCCATACCAGGTGATGGTAAGCTACTGTTGTAGCCACAGCTGCCCTGGGGCAAACTGACAGACAGACTTTAGACATTTTAAAGCCAACTAACAAAACTGTATTCCATCATATTGCAGGAAAGAGATTTTGATTTATCTGACAATGTATTGGAAACAGAGTCAGGGATGAAAAACAGGCTTAGTTGAAAATTAACACTTTCTTTCCCAGTATTAGTTTCTTTTGTGAAAAAAAAAAAAAAAACTCTCTCGGCGTATCTGTGGATCGAGTTTTTAAAACAAACTTAACATCACAGCTGCTGAAATGACACAAAAGCACCATCTAATGCATACAAGGGGACCTAATGATTCATTTGAGATTTGTTGAGCATCTTGTTCATTCAGGATTCAAAGCTCAGTCTCTGTTCCTTCAAATCATGAGGCGCTACATAGTGTAGGTTGAGAAGGTGAGTCGTCTGGGCTTGTTTTACTTGCAGTAGACAAACAAATAGTTCAGTTCCATTGCATATCCGGGGCAAGGTCGTGGAGACAACAGCCTCAGATGGGAAACCCAAGGCTTTTCGCACCTCGTCTGCATCCCGCAGCTCACCCGGGAGGATCCCTAGGCATCCCCTAGCCAGCGGTGAGACATAGTCTCTCCAGCGTGTCTGGAGCCTATGCCTGGGTCTCTTCTCAGTGGGACATGTCCGAAATATCTCACCAGATGCCCAATGTATTGGGCATGTAATGTAAGCCATCTGGCTTCTCCTGACCCAGAGGAGCGACAGCTCAACTCCAAGCTCCTCCTACAGCTGTTGACGTGAGGTGAGGGTAGGAACGTAGATCGACTGGTAAATCGAGAGCTTTAATTTTCATCTGAGTTCTTTCTTCACCATAACGGACCAATGCGGCGTCTTGATTATTACAAACACCGCACCAATCCATCTGTCGATCTCCTTCTCCATTCTTCCTCTACTTGTGTACAAGACCCCAAGATACTTAAACTCCTCCATGAGGGGAAGGACCCTGTCCCTGAAAAACAGAAAAAAAAATTGTCTGTGAAAATCTTGAGTTGGCAGGAGTTCAAAGTATTTGAAGAAAAGATAAATGAAAGGATGGTTACATCTGGGGCCATCTGTTTCTTTGCCGTGTTGTTCAGGTTTAATATTAATCCTGGAATGCTGAAGTTCATTATATTATCTAAGCTACAACTACTGGACATATTGAAACTAAAACTATGAGGAATATAAAGCTTTAATTTTCTTCATGTAATAGTGTCAATAGTGACACATGTTGCCTATGTCATAGAAATAAAATAATTCTTTTTTAACAAGTTGCTTCAAGAAGTTTTTTTCACAGGCTCTTACAGTATTTAACGATTAACGTACTTGCTAAGCTAATGATCTCATCTTCAAGTATCTTCGCAAGAAAACAACAATGATCTAAATCCGTAGAGTAACAAAACCAAGGTGGCACATTTCAATATTAAAATGATTGCTACTGTTAGCTAGGTTTTAATGGATTTTATTCTTGTTTATTTCAATAAATTACAAACTAATTTATCATACTAGTAGTTGTAAGCTGGTAAACATGACGTTTGCAAAAGATGATTTTGCATCCCTAAAAGCCAGTCATTTCCAAGCCAGCCACATGGTTTATGTGTGTGACTGCAGAAATTTTTTGGGGACAATTAGAGACTGAAATCTGAGACCAAAAACTGGTTCTCACATCTTTTTCAATAAAACATGATACACACCAATTAATTATCAAATCACAATTTCTCACTCCCCGACTAACAATGAAGAGAATTTGGGACAATTTCAAAGATGTACCAAAGATAAATCAGATTATGAATTACTTTCTCTATGGAGCGGGAGCAGGTGTGGCTACTGTGTGTCATTTTCTTGTCGTTTTGGGTGAGGAATTAAAATAGTTTGTCCACCTGTTAGAAAGCCAGTAGTTCAACATACAGCGAAGATCCCAGCCTGTCTTTACATCAGTACCAAGATGGATGTGATGCATCGTGCCACCTTGTGAAAACAGTGAGTTCCATAACAACCAGAAAAGTCCAGCATCATCTGTCTCTGACAACAGACCGAAATCATTCCCAGCACCCTCTGGGAAAAACATGAAAGGTCATCGGTGGTCGTGGGAAACAGATGGGGATAGAAGGCGGAGCAAAACAAGATGTGACATCCAGAGCGATCTTTGTACAGAGACAGATGTTATCATCTCCACCAGCCAGTTCTTATCATGTACAGTAAGTAAAGTCCACATTGGAATACGTAATGAGAACAAGATGAAAACTCTTTTCACAGGTTTAAAACTCCCTATATATGGTGACATTTTACATAAAACACACAAAACACATTTTGTGCAGCAAGAAATGTGCAGATGAGACTGTTCCAGGTGTTAGCTCCATCGCAAAACATTTTAAGTACGCTAGAAACCTCAACAACTTGCTCCAAAGAAAAAAGAATGCTACAGGGAGGTTGCCACAGAGAATAGATGGTCGGATGAGCAAAAATTGTCTTTACAAGCAGTACATTGATTTCCTGTCTTACTTAAACTATTTTAACACATGTGGGGCAAAAGCTTTCTTCACAACATGACATCTACTGGGCATGAATCTTGTGCATTCTTTGGAGACAAAATGAGAAACAGCGAGTTTTGCAGTTTTATTCTTTTTGCTCTTTGTGATGATACAAAACAACAACAGAAATTCCCTGGCTTTTTTTAAAGTTCTCAACAATTAGCAGGTTAGATCCCACCTCAGCAAGCTCTGCTTTGGGAGGATGTTAGTGTTAAAGACCTGACAAGATTATTTTGAAGCTGTTGTTCAAGTCATTCACACTATTTTCAGGACTTCCATGTTTGAAAACAGCTTCACTAATGGAGTGAGTAAATGCACAAGTTTAAGCCAAATGATACCACGGAATCAAGACATAGTTCTGATGATGTTTGATGAGCGTATTTAGTGAGAAGAAAAGTTACAGCTAATTGCTTTTTTTTTTTTAACCAAACGTCTCAAATTTGCAGATTTGCAGGATATTCCAATTTGCAGGTGAATGCCATGATAAATACGTACAAACAGTTCTCAAACGAAAGACATAAGAATTTTGAAACAAACAGTTGTAACTCTGAGGGGTTGAGACAGACGAAGGTGGAACCTGGTCAAGGAGAAATAAACAGAATGTCAAACAGATAAAACAGTGTAAAGGCATTCATTTTCTCATGATCTTGCACAAAAAAACACAACCTGCAGGCCAGGAAACACAGTGGTGCACCAACCCCACAAAACCATCCTACTGCCCAGCGTATTTACTCTGAGCTTCTCCATATAAAAGCTGTTAAATGTTTCAATAAATTCAGTGGGGTAGAACAAAGCTGGCTCTAAAATCTGAGCAAAGTTTGCTGTTGTTCGGTTTTCTCTATACAAAGTAATAAATGAATTGTTTAGTTGTTCAGGACTAGTTAGCTTGGGCAAAAATGGTCTTTATCTAATTGAAATAGGCTATTAAACTTGTGCCTCATAAGCATAGTGGACGATAAGTATATTTATCTCTGAGTTTACGAACAAACAACTGTGCACACACACACACATACAGAAAATGAAAAAAGGACACAGACAGAAAATGAAAAAGATACTTTCTTCTTTGCCAGGAACTCACAAACATATCGTATTCTGCCCTCTTGAACTGCACAATCTGTGGCATATTGTGTTTCTATTTCTGTCTGTTTCATCCCATTTAATCAATTGTGATGATCAATAGCATGGTAGCCCCCTCTTTTTTAATTGAACATCATGTTTCCACAGGGACCGTATATCAGCATAATCAACGTGAAAGAGAAGCAGAAAGAAAAGCGTCTCCTTAATGTTAATGAATTAGAGTTACTTGCAACACATCACAGCATAATTAAATGATATGGGCCATGCATCGACAAGCTCAGGGCATATTAGATGTGCTACTTAATGCGACAAGGCAAATCCAAGCGCCATATTGATCAGTCCTTTAATGTTCTCAGGCTCAGCTTCAATCCTCGACCTCCATTTCATTTTCCAGTCATTACAGTCAGGTCGGTAGGATTTAGTGCTGCCGGGGGCAATATGATGATACATCCAGAGATGGTAAAAGGTAAGAAACGGGTAAAAAAAGGAGCAGAAAAGAAAAAAACTCAACGGGCAGTCTATATGTACCCTCATCTTTCTCCTTCCAGGTTAGAATCAATGAGAGCTGCTAATGGCTAAAAGCTAAATTTACTTGTCTTCTTCTGGCAAGAGAGCATTTCATCCTAGCCCCGTCTTATTCATCTTCACCCCACAAGAAACCGTGCCAGCAGACATGTTGGAGCCTTTACTTGATAAGTATTGATAAGTCCATGATTTGGGAAGCTGTATGGGACAGAATGGAGGGTGTGAGGATGAAGCCGAGGACGAAGGAGACAAGAAGGGAAAGTTATTGATTAGCACGCTTATTCAGAAGGTTCGACTTTAGTGACTTCTTGGCCTTGCACTAAACAATATGATTGAAGATGGATGAGGTGCAGAGGAGGAAACTGCTTCAGAGGGAGAAGTGATGCTGGTGGGATGGAGGTCAAAGAATATGGAAAACAGTCTAGCTGCTCATACACAAATGAGGCCCCTCAGAGAGTCATTATGCTCTGTGCATTAATTACACAAGTCTTCCTCATCAATAGACACATGGATGGATTACAGAGTGGGCACATCTTTGTGGTCCCAATGGATCGAGGTAACCTGACACAGATGATTCCTTGAACACTGCCATCTGGAAGAAAATATGAAAAAGATGATTGGACCTGACATCTATAACCCAACAAGATGGAGTCTTTTGTTACTGCAGTCTTTCAGATTTATAAAAAATCCATTTCTGTCATCTGGTAAAGTTACAAAACTTATACTCGGGCCACATTCCATAACATGAACATCAGATCTCAGTGTGTACAAACCCATCTAAAAGGCATGTGATTCAGAAATAGAAACAAACAAAACTTATACTCTATTTTATGTGAAATGTAAAAAATATCAGCCTATTAATGAAGTGACAAAAAAGGGTGAATCTGTTTGGGTAATTAATAAAATTGCATTGAGTACAAGATTCTGTCTAAAATTAAGATTCAAATATGTTTGGGGGATTTTTATTATTGATAACACCATTTAAAAAAATGTAGAATTATTTTAAGTACTTGGAATCAACAGTCCAGAGCAATGGAGAGTGTGGAAAAAAGTGAAACAACATGTGCAGGCAGGCTGGAACAGGTGGAGAAAAGTATCAGGTGTGATGTGTGACAGAAGAGTTTCAGCTAAAATGAAAGGGAAAGTGTACAAAAAAATGTGATGAGACCGGCCATGCTGTTTGGTCTAGAGACAGTGGCACTGAGGAAAAGACTGGAAAAATAGATGGAGGTAAAAGAGATGAAGATGCTGAGGATCTCTCTGGGAGTGACTAGGATGGATAGGATTAGAAATGAGTGTAACAGAGCAACAGCACATGTTAGAGGTTTTGGAGATAAAGTCAGAAAGATCAGACTGACATGGTTTGGACATGTGCAGAGACGAGAGAGAGTACACTGGCAGAAGGATGCTGGGTTTGGAACCACCAGGAAAGAGGCCTAGATGAAGACCAAAGAGGAGGTTCATGGTGAAAGAGGAAATGAAGATAGTTGGCGTGACCAAAGAAGATGCAGCAGATAGGGTTAGATGGAAGAAGATGACTTGCCGTTGAGTCCTCTGAATGGAAATGCCGAAATAATAATAATAATAAGAAACTATTTAGTTTATATTCAAAGAAAACGTATCTGCTGCTGCATCATAAAGTTACAGTATGTAATGAATCATTACTATATTAAAGTGAAAAATAGGCTGTCAAATAAACCTGTTGAATAAGCCACTTTCAAAAAGAAAATTGGGGACTGAACTTAAAATATCTTGAGCCAGTGTCTTCTCAAAACTAACCTGGTAGTGAGAAGAGATGGTGAATTCACTGTCAAACATTAAGCTATTCATGGAGTAGCCTGATTATGGAAAACAATTCCACCCCAAAAGCAAAAAGGGGGGAAAGTAGTCACTTTCTTAACATGTCAAACAGTGACTTCCAAAAGACATTTTCCAACAGTCTGTAGCCATTGTGAGACTGAGTTTTTGGAAGACACAGAGTTTTAGTAAAAATGTAAACTTGTAAACTTCTTATGTTTGTAATTCTCTGTTAATGAAGAATCATTTAATCTTTATTTTATTTATTTATTCAACCTTTATTTAACCATGTACAAAGGCCAATTGTAGGCCAATTGTAGGCCAATTGTAGGCCAATTGTAGGCCAATTGAGAACAATTTCTCATTTATAACGACAACCTGGGCTGTAGATGGGTGAAGACTAGCCGTGAGGAGAAGTCAAAATGGTCACTGCCACAACAATTTCTCTAAAACATCATTTGGGTTTGGCTTTCAGAGCTACAGCTGGTTGGGCTAAACATATTCACTTTTATTTTAAAAGCCTGATTTAATCTAACACAGTAATATGTTTTATGCTAGATGGCCACTGCTTCCTCCATCAGGCACAATCAGTGAGGCATGTGATTGAACTGACCAAGGAAATACTAATTTTGGAGATTTGTTGTTTCAGAAAGGTTTTCGTCTCTTCTCACTGACTTTTCTGACTGTACTGTAAACTTACACACAGGAGAAGGTTGACTGACTTACCAGCTGAATTCTCTACAGCTCTCGTTTGTCTCCTGAGAGACTTCTCTTCTCCTTTCACCTCCAACCTGTTGGTCTCCTGAGACCTTCTTTGACTCGACTATGTCTGTCTCCTGAGAACTTCTCTCACTCCACCATCAGCCTGGAAGCAGTAAGAAAAACCTGAATAAAATCAGCTTCTTTGTTCTGAGAGAGCTGATTGGGGCAACTACTGTATGTTGATTTTTTTTTTTTAGCAACTTAATTCAATTCAATTCAATTCAATTTTATTTGTATAGCCCAAAATCACAGAATGTCCGTCTCAATGGGCTTCACAAGAAAAAGAGGAATGTATTAACACAAATACACAACAAGAAAAATAACTAACAAATGCTAACTAAACAAGACTAGCACATTAATGCACTTAGACTCTCCTTCTCGGTGAGGAAAAACTCCTAAAAAACCCATCAGTGGGGAAAAAATAAGAAACCTCATGGGGATCCACGTGAAAGAGAGATCCCTCCCCCGGGACGAGCAAACAATGTGTCACAGATTATTATTTAAATATTAGCTTATTCTAATCTACAGCTAAATATCTAAAGAAGTCAATAAATGTTCTTCATCCTGATGGAAACACGGAGGACTCCTCAGCCTGGAGATGTCAAGTACGGGGATGAGTAGATGTTCTTCGTCCTGATGGAGACACGGGAGACTCCTCAGCCCAGCGATGCCCACGGCGGGGATGAGTAGATGGATTTCGTCCTGATGGAGCGGGGATGAAGAAGCGACTTCAAGCAAGACTTAAGAAAAAGTCTTGCTTGAAGAAACAAAGAAACAATGAAAACAATGATCCATAGAACTTTAAATTATAATCACACGTAGGCAGACATGATTAGAAAAAAAAAAGTCACAATTTTTTTCAGTTATATTTCCCAAATGACCTATTGGAAGATAAGCCAAGAGACTGGTGGACCTGTTCAGGGTGTACACGGCCTCACCCCTGAAATCAGCCGGGATGAGCTCCAGCACTCTGCAACTCTGTTAGGAATAAGTGGTTTAGAAGACAAATCACAAAACAAAACTTATTGGAAGACCAACCTGATGTGCACATTAGGTTCTCCGCACTAGCACATGCTCTGTTGGAAAAATGAAAAAACACAGTGTGTGCTACAGAGACTTATTGGTTTTGAATGCATAAGTGCGCATGATCACATAGGTAATATATAGTATATGTGGTAAGTACAGTTTCACGGCATTATAGTTTTGACTGTCAAACAAATATTACATTACTAACAGCTCACAGCGCAATTGTGTTTTGAGTTTTATTTTAATGTTTTGGCATTCAATTAAAATAAGAAAAACTTCTAAATCAGTAGAAAAAAATTCTGTGCAGTGGACTAGTGGTCAGTAATAGATAATTAACCAGTAATAGGTAAATATCCAGGTTGGCAGCAGCTCTTGCCTTCCCTCAATTTCCTTCAGCAACTACATCACATATTAGCTTACAATTACAATCATCAAAAAGCGTCCGCCCAATCAGCAAATAGAGATTATGCACTGACATAAAAACAAGTGTGTTGTGATGTGGAAAGAGAAGGACCATAATGCAGGACATCAAAACAAGGTCTGTTAACACAATTCGGGTAATTTTGTAAAGCAAAGGGCACAGGATTAATCCGAGTTTAAATAATACCAGAGTTCAATCATGGTCAGGCAACCAGGTTGACATGGCCAGAAGGAATGGTAATGACTCGACATGGAAGTCCGGGGTGATTGCCCTTAAATAGATTGCAGGGTCGACAGATGTGTGGCCTCAGGAATAAATCTCAGGTGTTCCTAATCAGGATGATGAGATACATCCGGGGCTCCCTCTGGCAGCAGGTAAGGGAATCATAATAAAGAGTCAATTAGGACTATGTTTCTGGATTAGTAGCTGAAAAGAAAAGATCAATTGTGCTATACGGTCAGAGATTTGCAATAATTTCTGAGTTTGAGAATTTAAAAACTGTGTTTATAAAGTGTATTATGGGAAAGACATGGTTACTATGCTGCAGAAGTAAAAATGTTGTTGTTTATGCACTGCTTTCCAGACTTCATGAATTGTTAATTGTTAATCCCATTCGTTCCTAGAAATTGGTCAAAGCAAGAGTACCCACCTGCCCACAATGGAGTGAGCAAACATTAATGCTGCATGATCAGACTTCTTCAACAGAATGAAAGAAATACTCTGATGCATCAGGCAAAGGGAAATTTTGAATAAATCCAAAATGGTATGACAGAGGAAAGACATAAAATGTTTTACTTTGGCTAGGAATACTTTGTTGATTTAGTGAAGATCAATGTGGTATTTGTCCAATGAGAAGATGAAAAGGTTGGCTTTGTGTTTCTTTGGATAAAGACCTTGGTTTGTCTGATCTGAACGTGTTTTGTACTTTCAGATGGGACCTATCATGTTGGGATGAAGCAGATGGATCACACGGAAGCTGAGAATTGTAACTGTATGTTTTTGTTAACACTGATTTCTTGTGAAATGGGTTTAGATAAGAAAACAAGCTTTGTTTTCTTGACAATATTCAAATGCAGGGGTGGGAGGGTGATGGAGCTGTGATGAAACCATCACAGGACCAACACAGAGAGAGAAATATTTCTTAATTTGGCAGTTTTTCTGATAGATGAACAGAAGCAGTCACGGGATATTGTGAAGACATTCACACACAACACACACACACAGATAGAAGGGAAAAGACACAAGAAGACATGTTCATGTTTGATCTTGACATCTTTACTGGAGGATCATCTCACGGATGGACGTCTGCCCAATCCCTTTAACTCTGCTCAACCTTTCTCATACATACGATCTTATGAAGGTCCTCCTGAGGACGTTTATCCTCAGATTTCATTAAACCACTGTGTATATAAACAAACTTGGAATTACTGACAGCTAAGCAACTAATAAGAAATGAGGTTTGTTTATTTCTGTAAACTCAGACTTCCTAAAAAATAATTTACGAACATCATATAGTGCAAAAATCAAGTGAAATGCTACAGCTATCTGGTTAATTTCCCCTCATCAGATATCCTAAAAAAAGTTGTGCACTTTAAAAATATGCATCAAAATGTGTTGATTTGATTGGATCAAACAATCCAATCAAATGCAAGCAAATTTGTAGTTATCGTCCACCTATTTCCGAGCCAAGATTCATCTTCACATTCACATACAAACCTCAAATGCAAATGAGATACATCATTCCCAGCTGGAAAGCCCACTGTACAAAGACCTCCTCCTGCACCATTGTATTTTTCTCCCACACAATACCTGCATGAGTGCCTTCCTTCACAATATTGTCCAGCAACAAAGGTCCCACTCCTGTCTGAACCTGATCCACCCAACGTTGAGGCACTCCTGTAGTTTATTTCTCCATTATCACCCAGTAGAGCCCTCCTCATTTTAGTTCTGTTTCTCTTATATTGTTTCAACACCCACATTTAATCTCTGGTGTTTATATGAATAAATGAATATTCATTTGCATACTTTGAATCACAACAAACCAATCGTTGGATGGCATTTTAACGACTGGCTATTGGTTCAGATGACACTAAAAACATGAACATAGAAGAATAAGGAGAGAGTACATAGAGCCAAGCAAGATAAGGTGGACCAGATTGAGGGTTTTGGATTGGACAAATTGGGATAGACAAAATCTGAGAAAAGTTAGATTTAAATTGAGAGGGTAATTTTAGAATTTTCCACACAGTTGTGTTAACCAAATATCGTTAACAAAGAGATAGGTCAAAAGTGGCTGTGGTTAAGGAGATGAGTACTTTCAATGCAGTAGGGTTTGTGGAACATGTTCTAACTTTTCCAAGCTACTATAAGTAAGATACTCATTGTCCCTTACCCTTGGTTTTAAGTGGAAGCTGCACAGTGTTGCACAATGACTTGAAGTCTGCTGAAGCTTTGTTTTTAAAGGAAAATTTGGGTTTAAATCAATCAGGACAACATCAGAACCAGAAAGTTTTAAAAGAACACCTTTTATTGCCATAGTCAATTAACAAGATTCTGAGTCTAGGAACTTGCTGAGATACTAATCTGCAAAGAAGAATAAGCGTAGTAATAAAAATAATAAATGTAAACTATGATGAAAAAAAGAATGACAAAAAACTAACAAATTTAATTTTAACAAAAAACTAATAGTGCTCAGAGCAAAAATGTAAACTGTAGTGCGATGGCAGAGAAATTAATAAATAAAAAGAGTGAAGTGACAAGAGTAAAGTGACCAAGTGATGAGTGGATCCACTTTATAAAGTGTTCAAAAGTCCAACGGCAGAAAGGAAGAGGCTGCTTTTGTGGTGGGAGGTTCGTGTCCAAATGAACCACAGCCTCTTGTTCAAAGGAAGTGGCTCAAAAAGTCCATGTACAGAGTGGGAAGGGTCAGTTGCTATCCGACCTGCACGCCTCCGAGTCCTTGAGACATACTGGTTGGGGAGAGATGGAAGGTTGCAGCCAATCCACCTCATCTTCAGCCAATCACCTTTATCAAAAAAAATATTGAAAATCACTGAAATCTACAGCACGTTTGTTGTACTGTTGAATACAGAAATATAACATGACTTTTTTTTTTTACGACCAATATTGAACAAAACAGTAAAACTGAAAAGCATAGAGGTGTGAAAAATAGTTTTAGGTTTGAATAGGTTTTTATTAAATAAATAAATCCCAAAACTAAATACAAAGTTAAATACTTTTTAACTTTGTATTTACATTTTCTTTGAAAGATACTTTGTTGTATCCCCACTGTCTGATTCAAATTGATGGGTGACAGCACGTTTATGGGTTCCACTGGTTATTCTTTTCTTGACTCCATGTGGCCGGGTTTTTCCGGAATCCCTTTGAGCCTCAGCACTCCTGCATTGACTCAGCAAAAGAAGCTACAAAGGTCAACCAGCTTAAACTAGTAAAGAATCAAGAACAAAAAAAAAGGGTAGCATACATTTTCAAGGGATCACTGGATGCTGATGTTGCCCTGATGATAAACTAAGCATAATAAACTTGCAAATAAAATATCCTCAGGTTGTATCACTTTAGGTTCTAACTGTTGTGAAAACTCTTCTTTCTGTGGCATATCCCATAATTTCCACATTCTGGTTGTATACAAAACTTCCCTGAAGACACCCAGTCTATGTGTGTTTTCCCTCATTTAGCCTCGGTGACAAACGTGTTTTGTTCCCTCCTGCACACTGAACGCCCACGTCTCCGTCTAAAATCAAGTATCTCGCAAGTCATCACATCATCAGACCTGATATAAGATTCCCCACCAGCAGCCAGATTGATGCCATATCATGTTTTGAGTAATATGCGCAACATTAGCTTAAAAATCATTGTTTACCGCCTTCAGTGAAGTGTAACAGAAGCTTGTGCAACTCTCAGTCAATCCTGTCAGCTCTCCATCCTGGCAAGCCCAACCCCCCATCAAGCCTCCCACACCACTCTTCTCCCGTTCTCCTAGAACTGTCACTCTGAGCTTACTGAAACATCGTAGAGGCACTTGTTTCCTGAACTTCTGCACACCTGCTGTGTACGCGCTCTAAAACAATTTACTCCTATCCTGATTTCCCCATACCTTGGAAGTCGCACATCTGAACGTTCAAATATAAATATAGCACAAAGGAAATGAGGTGAGAAGCTGCAGAAATCGGATAATGGAAGGGAGAAGATGAAAAAAAGGTGGAGGGCCAGGAAAGGAGATGACGGAAACTGATGTAGTGAGAGGTTGGTGAGAACGTCTTGCGGGTATTTGAGTGTGTGTTTAAAAGAGAGTGGGAGAATATGGTTGGCAGAGTGTGAAAAGCAAAGAGGCAGAAAGGCAGCGAATTGAAAAAGGGCCCGGCCTGTCTCGGCAGAACATGGATTGGTGTAGTGGAGCACAAATGAGAGAGACAGGGGGCTAGACAGGGGAGAAAGTAAAATATGAGAAGGACTGCAGATCAATGAGGGTCATAGTTCATTATAATAGTAGGTGAAATATGCAAAATGGAACTGAGGAATTAGCTTGGTAGCTGACCACCAAATCCATTTTTTTCAAGTTGCTGCTGATGATCTTGAAGGTTTTGTTATCTAAAATGTTTTTGTGAAGTGTTGGAAGGAAAGGATAGTATTCTTACCTTAAGATGTCAGAGTCAGGAAAACCAGGAAACTATTCAGAATTATTTCAAACCAACTTCCAGACTTCCAGACTCACCTATGCTTCCCTGTAAATTGGATTTCCGATACCAACAAATGAATGTCTATATCCACCAACAGAAAAAACTGGACCCGATGCATTCAACTCTCATTGACATTTTTCTTGTTAGACTTCTCATTTTTTAGCTGAAAAGGTCAAACCAGACTTGTGTGTTGTTACGTTTGCATTCAGAAATTTTACATGGTTTGATTTTGGCAAACTAAAAATTTATTGTAACAATGCTGTTTGAAGCATTTGAATTTAGTCCAATTTTTATTTGGAAATATGGGGTACAACTGCTAACAATATAACAGCAGTGTTTAGATGATGCTTTGGTGCAAAGTAAATTTAATAAAGATCCACTGTGTTTTCTGAGTCCATGAAGGTTGAATGTTTCTTTGAAACAAGACAGAATGACTGTCTATGAGGATAGTAAGGAACAATGGGCTGTGGTTTGATATGTGGACTGATACTTTTAGTAGTCTAGATACTAGTAGGTGAATGCATGGATGTCTGACTGGTGTTGAATCATGTTTAAGGTACAACTGCAGCACTAGACTTTCTCCTTGGGGTTTTGGTTGAGCTGCAACCTTCTGTTTCCCTTACAAATATAAAAAGTAGAAGCCAATAGAAGTCTAATCAGAATGTTTAATTTATAAAGTTAGTTTGAGCCCTCTTCTACTATTCACAAAAATGTCATCAAATCTGGTTCACAATCTGAGTCACATTTTCTACTTGTATAAGTATCAGTTTTGAAAAAGGATGACTCAGTCTTCAAGGCCTTGTTACTACCTCTCCTGCAAGATGGCAGACAGTTGCTCATAACCACCTCCAACGACTTCAGTCTGTCCTCCATAAGACCTGGTTTTGACTGTGCCAAGTCTATTTTTGGTTTACCCACCACCATGAGCCAACCCGGCTCATAGGCTGTAGGTCATCCAGGTACTATTAACAGGGCAGTGCATGCTCTGCATTGTCTGCAGCCACCTAACAACTACATATCCATTCTATTTTGAGGCCTGTGGTGAGATTGGCAGTCAGTACAGAATCTTCTCTCATCCTCTGTCCATTTCAATCTTTGCTTTTATTTGTTTCTGAATTGAGTTTTACTCAGTCATGTCACAATTTATAGCGCAAAAAGGCAACTGGCGGTCAGTCACATGTTGCTGCTGGCAAGCTAATGCTAAACCCTTTTCAATCACACATCCTGTTTTTCCTCTGATTTTCAATTTTCACACAGGTTGTTATTTGAGATAATCTCGTTGTGAAGGTCCTCCTGCTACTCCCAGACTGGCTCATGGCCCATGTGTTGTTTACTTTTTATCATTCATTTATTGAGCCGATGTGACATTAAGTGGGTGTTAATCCAGCTGATATTTGGATATGTGTCAAGCTTCCTCCTGTTCTGGTGTTAAGAGGCATTATCTGATCAGCACGCTATTCACTAAATCCATCATTTTTTTTATTACATTCATTTTCTGCTAACATGTTGCTCCATGCATCACAAGCCCGTGTCCTAGCTTGACATTTACCACCCTTAGCAGGACATAACCACCGCTAATGCTGCTGCTGCAGTGAGGGCCACAGGAAGTATTGCTGCTTTGCTCTTTTGGAGAAGACAGCCAGTCCAGATTTGCCCTTCTTTTAATGAGCTTTTGGTGCTCTGTTTATTTATGTTGTGCTGTTATTTTTTTATGTGCTTATTCTGGATGACACCCACTGTGAAAGTCAACTCTGGGAAGAAAGAAACCTTTTTTAGTTTTGTGTTGCAGAGATTTCTTAAAACAATGTGATCATGATTGTTGGTCAGTGGTTGGCCTTTTATTATAACTGTAGAGGGAATGCCTCTGGATTTGCATAAATAATCCATATGATATAGTTTTGTAGGTTTTAATGGTTCCCTCACTGTGTTGTTGATACTGACTAATGCTCTAATGTCGGTGAATGGAACATATTCATTGCAAACACGTATAGTGAATCTACTCAAAACGTTCAGACATTTGTTTTTTTTTCTTGTTTGTATTATTTAATTTGGGGTGATCGTGTACAGTATAGTTGTATTTGCTGCACAGTGACTCAATGTACACCACACTGTTGAAAACATCATTGGATGTTTGTTTACATGTTTTAAAGATCTGATTTTTGCCACCATTTTCCTGTTAAGTTCCCAATGAGACTTGTTTGTCTGCCTTTGCAAACCTTTCCTTTCCATTCCGGTGTCTTCCGCTTATCAGTGGCCAGGTCTCAGACGGGAAGCCCAGGCTTCTCTCTCCCCAGCTGCATCCTCCAGCTCACCCGAAAGACTCCTGAGTCGTTCCCCGGCCAGCTGTGTGACGTAGTCTCTCCAGCGGGTCCGGGGTGTGCCCCTTGGTCTCCTCCCGATGGGGCGTGCCCGAAACACCTCACCAGCAAAGCACTCGGGGGGCATCCTGACCAGATGCCCGAACCACCCCATCTGGTTTCTCTCAACCTGGAGGAGGAGTGGCTCAACACCAAGCTCCTTCCGGATGGCAGAGCTCCTCGCCAGATCTTTGCGTGAGAGCCCAGCCATCCCGCGGAGGAAGCTCATTTCGGCTGCTTGTATCCACAATCTCATTCTTTCGGTCACTACTCACAGCTGGTGACCACAGGTGAGGGTTGGAACATAGATCAACTTTTAAATCGAGAGCTTTGCTTTTCGGCTCAGCTCTTTCTTTACCACGATGGACCGATGCTGACGCTGCACCAATCCGCCTGTCGATCTCCCGCTCCATCCTTCCCCCACTCGTGAACAAGACCCAGAGATATTTAAACTTTTCCATTTGGGTCAGGGCCCTGTCCCAAAAAAAACTTGAATATCCCAGTCGATCTAGCTTTTAACCTCACCTATGCTTCCCTGTAAAGTCTGCTGCTCACTTGACCCGGACCCAGATTAAAGCAGAAGAGGACAACACAATATGGTGCCAATTATTACATGTTTCCTTTTATTTAAAGACAATGACCTCCTGACGTCTTCGTTTGAATGGGCACGGAGACAGTGTCTAAAGAATAATCATTTAATCTAATTCAAGTACCCTTCTCCGAGTTTGACACAATTTCTGCTTTATGTCTACATTTGAAAGACAGCCTATAATTCCTTCTCATCAATTTTAGCAGATTATCATTTGAGATTTACAGAATTGCAGCTATAACATTGAGATTTGGGTTCAAACCTGTCAGGCTGCTCTGAAATCAAACTGGATTAATATGCTGTGTTTGGTATTAACATTTCAGACCACTCTGCTCATTCTTTAAGAGATTTCAGAGATGGAGTGTGTGTTAGTTATGGTCATTGTGCAAAGCCTCATAATTTGTCACAGAAATCACCCTTCATACAAGATTCATTTCCCTCCACAGGACCACGTTAGCAAAGGTTATAAAATGGACTTAAATATGAAAGAGTCTTGCCTAAAGGACGTGAAGCTCATTCTGGTTTGTAGACTTTCCCATTTTACCCCTCTCGCTCTCTCTCACTCCACCCTTCTTCCTCTGTCTCTCGCCCCCGCTTTCCTCTCCGAGCATGCATCATAAGCGCAGGCGCTCGTGTAATAGAATGTGATAACAAATCCAAATTATACTGCAGAAAAAGTGCTTTCATTTGTCTAACAGTCACTGAGCGGAAGCTCAGAAATGGGGCTCTGGTAAGAGTATGAAGTGTTTTCCAGCAGTGTGTGTGCATGTGTGAAAAATACAGCATTATGAAAATTTATGTGTAGCGTTTTCCTCAGCAGATTTATAATTTTCCGTCCCCTCTGTCAGCCATTATTGCTTCAAACAAAGACAAAGAAGAGTGCATATGAATGAAGAGGGGAGAAGTCTTTTTTTTTTTCTTTGACTGTCAAGACTTTAAATAAATTTCTCTGAAGTCCGTGTCTGCTCTTCGTGGGGTGAAAGGCTTTCACTAATTCTTTGAGCTTCTAAATGCCGTTTTCACAGAGTAAATACAGAGTTTTGTTATAATTTTCTTACTCCTTTTATGTGGGTCTATTGATGGAGCACATCAGCTGACTGGGCCCCATTTTCATCCCCATGTGTGAAAAATGATTAGAGAAAATGGACTTACTGCGTGTTTCATCACTTTTCATGCTAGCTGTCTTCTTGGCTGGGCTTTGGTTCTCAAAGGTACCAGCATACCTGAAGCCGTAGTCCCCCTTGGAATGAGATGAGCAGTAGATAAAGAGAGAACTATTATTGGCAGAAAAAATGTTTTGGGGGGCTTCATTGTGGACCAGGTAGGTGGTTTGAGGCAGTGAGATGGTTTTAGGGCTGCTGTTTATCCCCTTTCTATGAAGCATAGTTCTGCTTTTTCAGGTTCTGTGGGTAATCTGTCTCACTGAGAAGCTTTTCCTGTTGATCTATTCGCTGAATCACCCCAATTTTCCCACACATTTTCTGCACAATTACATCTTTTGTCCTAAAATGTTGAATATTTTTCTTTCTCTGAAGCTATAAGTGAGTGCATAGTTTCTGGTCTTCAAATGTCACTGCTTTCAGCCTCTGGCAGATCAGGATGGTCTGAGCTCGTGTCATTACCCGTAAACTCAAATTTGATGTTTATGGTGTTTTTGCAGGAAACAAGCAACTGGGCTGTCTGACGAGCCCAACAGGAAGTGATGTTACATTGATCTTTATCTGTGCCCACACTGGAGAAATTTCTCATCCGGTTACTTCAGCATTGCAGTGTGCAAACAGTTATCGCTGCATCATGTTGGCTTTACAGTTGTCAACATGAAAGTCAAACAAGTTCAGCAGAGTGTCAAAGACCATTCTTTTAAATGGCTTTGCCACCTGCATCTAATATCTACTGTATAATTTAATAAATCTCTGAGCTCACTGTGTCTTTACTGTTTTGAAAGACACCACTGTACTCAAGTCACTTCACTGACTGCCCATTCATTCCAGAATTCATTACAAACTCTGCCTTCTTATCTATCAACACATTTATGAAATACCCCCACTTACCTCACAAGGTTCCTCTTCCTACACACCACCTCACAAAATTCCACTCTGTGTCTCCACTAGCCCATGACCAGGCTGGCCTTTTAGAACATTGTCCCACAGCTCTGGAATGATCTCCCAGAAGTACGTGGGGCCCCAAAAAGTTTTGAAACGTTTAAATAGGGCCCAAAGACATTATTTTTTAGAAATGCTTTTAAGTACTGCTTGCACTGTTTTCTGTTCTTTTCAATATAAGTTTTCATTTCGTCTTCTGAAACGCTCATCCCTAATTAGATCACGAGGGGTACCGCTGCCTACCCTGGCTGCTTTTAGGTGATTGGGATACACCCCAAATAGGACGCCAGTCTGTTGTGGGGCCACATATGCACAACCATACACATACTCATTCATAGAGGCCAATTAACCTACCATGCATGTTTTTGGAGGGTGTGAGGAAACAGAGTACCCGGAGAAAACCCATGCATACACAAGGAGGACACGCAAACACAACACAGAAAGGCCAGTAATTCAAGCTTCTCTACCACCTCTGTACTTGGACTGTGACCTTCTTGCTCTAAGGCCACTTTAATGTAAGTTTTTTTTTTTTTTTTATCGCTGCTTTTTTCTATGTAACGCATAGAATTTTTTTTTAAATGTATTAGTATCATTCTTCTATCATGTGTATATTTTTATGCTTATTTTTAATAAGAAGTAAAACTGAAATGTAAACGAATAGATCTAAGAAATAAAGCAGAATGAAGTATTCCTCAGATAGATGGAAGATAATATTGGTAGACAAAAAGCTTTCTTTTGAGCAGTGAGATGTGGGGGATGTAATGAAGCCCTCAGGGCTCCACAGGGTGTGAGCGTAGACAGCTATCACTCAGGTATATGATGGCTGACATTTCTAACCATCTCACTAACAACAATTCAGCTGATACTGACACTGTTGCTCATTGGCTCAAAAAACCTGCTTCCACTTTATTGACAGCATATTTAGCTTTAAAATTGTAACCAAATCCTGACCTGGGTCTGCACAAAAATAGACACCCAACACACTGGCCATTCAAATGACCAGAGGAAGTTCTCATTTGAAAAAAAAGTTTACAATGACGAATCAAAAGCCTTTATTTTGTCTTTACGTTCGTTTTTTGTGGTTAGTTGGAATGGTTGTCTTTGGTCAACCAGTCACGTGGAAGCATTAAATCGAATAACCAGCCACTCATATACTCAATAATTTAACAGGATTAATTAGGTTTAACAAACATGTGGAACAATCCTGTCTTTAAGAAACACCTAACACCACATCACAGAAACTGCTGATCTCAACGGAGCTTTTAAGAATTCCAATAAAAGGCTCATCAAATGAACAAAATGTGCACAAGTATATTTTACCTCTGCATTCAGTTGGAGAAGGAATGAATGTAATTCTTTTGGATTTTAACCGTCAAGGTTAAGACTTGCAGACTTTTGTATTTTTTTACCTGTTAATCATTGGTCTCCGTACTCTCTGTTTTTCATTGGTTTGTCTTGAGGAGTTGCAGTCTTTCTGGTGTTTAGTCCAGTTTGGTGGTAATACTCAAACTGCCCATGAGTTTTAAGTTGGGTTGCACTGTTCTTCACGCATAATTTGAGCTTTAAATTTTTGTCAAATTCAGCCTCAAAGTGGCTAAAGTATTGCACATATACATATGTAAACTCAGCAAGTTGGATTAACAGCATTAAACCCATTGCTTTTTAATTTTCTGAAGTCAAAAACTCTGCTGTTTTCCATTATAGCTTAAGCCAAACACTGGAAAGAGAAGTTTATTGAAGTCACACGTGTTGCTGAATTCATAATTAACACACCAGTAGGTGATGGTATTATGTTATTGTACCAAAAACTCTCTGAAAAATTTCTGCAACATCTTGTTAAATCCATCACATCATGAAGGATATTTTTTTATCATAGTTTACATCTCCTATTTTTATTACTATATTTATTATTTGAACATTAGTACCTCAGCAAGTTCCTAATCTCTGAATCTTGTTCACTGACCATGGCAACAAAAGTCTTTCTGATTCTGATGTGAGACAGCTCTGGTGGTAAGAAAGGGTTTTATCAATAACCAAGATCTCGCATGTCTACAAATGACAAGTCTCAAGAATCAGTTTCACAAATTCATTTTCAATGCTATTCAAATGCAGTTAGTTTGAGTACTGCCTGACATCTATGAGTGTTGTCATATTTAGTGTTCAGTTGAGTTTTTCAAACACGTTATGAAGAGCTGACCACTGAAGAGAGCAGGTGGGATGGTGCCTTTTCAGAGGTCACGGGATGAAACCTTGATATTTCTCAGATCTCAGATGGAAAATTGTCCTGAACGAGGATGAACCTTCTTCTCCCTCACTTTATATTTGAATATGAGTGAAATATATTAATCTTGAATATCAAATTAATACCGTAACCTTAGATTTTCAGAGGCCATCTGTGTGCTCAGCTGAAATGAAAGGGTAGCAGTGTGGGAAGCATGAATGTTGTTATCTCTTTATTATTATCTTAAAGTCAAGACATAAAACATCTGTGAGAAAAAACAGATTGATTTATTATCTGTATCCAAGAACTTATAAAAAGTATCCATGTTAGACAAGTGAAAATATGAGTTATTGTGGATCTCGTAAAAATTCAAATTAAGTGTGCCATGCAATGTGGTCGGGATTTGTATCCAACATGTTCTTTGTGTTTCAAAGTAAGTAAACATCATAAACTGGACCACAATAATTTCAACTCTAGGTAGAGTGCAGAGCAAAAAATTTTCCAGTTAGAGAAGAGATCAAAGTTGTGTCTCACATGGTCGTTATTCAAAATCATGTGGAAGGATAACATAGTACATCCAATCTGGACAAGACCAGCAGTTTCTTGGATTACAACTGTTAATTTGACTAATTTTGAATGGAATGAGGAAATTGTTTGATTTGTGTGGGTATTGTTTTTTTTTACACTAGACGAGTTAAAAAAAACACATATTTCTATGCAAAAGGTTGATGTGAGTCCATGAAAATGCATTTTTCTATTGTTTCTACATAAAACTGTCTTGCTTGCCAATATTCTTGCTGGCTGCCGATTTTTATCTGTTTGCCTTAAAATAAGTTTTTTACAAGTCTGGAATTGTGTGAAAAACTTTTTGATTGATCTGGTTTCCACATAAAAGCCAAAATCAAGTAAATAGTTTTTTGGTTCGTAAAAAAAAATAAGAGAAATGGACTCAAGCGTTTCTAACACGCTACCTTGTGAACCGCTTGTTAACCTGGGCCGAGTGATCAACAGATTAGGTGCTCATACAAAGTCCTGGAATGTACAAAATAAAACTAAAAAAAAAACAAACAACAATCACAACAAAAAATGTTCTTAATTCTTTATTCCAAACTGACTCATGACCTACAACATCTTTTTTTGGCTTTTATTTTCAGGGGTTGCCACAGCAAATCGGTTTCTTCCATCTAATCCTATCTGCTGCATCCTCTTCGGTTACGCCAACTATCTTCAT
Source organism: Neostethus bicornis (assembly GCA_902685375.1). Taxonomy (NCBI): domain Eukaryota; kingdom Metazoa; phylum Chordata; class Actinopteri; order Atheriniformes; family Phallostethidae; genus Neostethus; species Neostethus bicornis. Next base: position 814,300 of record CACRXE010000076.1, on the reverse strand, counting down.
GTCTTCTTCACTGTATCCATGAAACAATACGTTACATTACAGAGACATCCTGCACTATCATTTTTAAGCAGGACGATGATCCAAAGCACACGGATGACTCAGTGGGTAGGGCAATTGCGCTGTAACCAGAGGGTTGCCTGTTCAATGTCGCTGCCCAGAGTTCATACCGAGACACTGATCCCCTAATTGCTCCTGATGGTGGTTTGCACCTTGCATGGCAGCATCCCCATCATGTATGAACGTGTGTGTGAATGGGTGAATGTGAGCTGCACTTTTGAGGGCTTTGATTTGGTGGAAAAGCGCTATATACGTAGACTCCATTTACCATTTACACCATCAAGAATATTGACAAAGTCCTTGAGTGGCCCAGCTAGAGTCCAGACCTGAATCAAATTGTACATCAATGAAGATGGTGCAGGAAAGCTGCCCATCTAACCTATTTTGGGGAGACGGCAGCTCAGTGGTTAGAGCATTCGCTCGCGGACCAGAAGTTTGCAGGTTCGCATCCCACAGAGAGCACGTCTAGGTTCCTTGGAGAAGACACCTAACCCCCGTTCCTCCCACCATTGGCGCCGTCGAAGGGCAGCCTGCTGCGGTGTAAAGAGTGCAGCACACAAATTTCCCTGGTGAGGGATGAATAGAGTAATTCTTTTTTTTCTTTTTTTTTTTATTTACATACTGTGATCAGGAATGGGTGAAACTGTCTAAAGAAAGACATTCCAAGCTTGTGGTGTCAAGACAATTTGAGTAATTGCTGTCAAAGGTGCAGCAAGTAAGTATTCATTCAATACATTTTGAAATGATGCTGTAACATAATAAAATGTGGAAACGTGAGTACATGTTTCAGATGCACTATATTCCGATTCATCCGGTACGCTGTTTACCTGTCCTGACCAAACAAGATGTTGATGAATAGTTTCTACAAATAGTTAGCCAACGTGTGTATTTCCTATCATGTCTTGTTTTAACACTGATACCTTCGCCTTCCAGTCCAAACTTACCTATACAGAATAATCACATGTGCAGGAAAAATAAAAACATTTGTTGCTTCTTTCTGACAGTAAACTGATAGAAGCAGCTTTTGGACCGGCCTGTTTGTCAAACAAACCCGACTCATGAAGAAAGACAGCCTTTTGAACTGTTTCTTGACATTTCACAATCAATTATAAATAAATGAGAAACATAAAGAGAAAATAATTTCAAAAGACGGCAGAATTTATCCCTAAAATTAATAACTATCTGTCAGCCAAGGATACTACCCCAGAGAATACACCCCTCACCCTCATCCCTGTTATATCAGTGAATTAAACATGAAGAGAAAGAAAATCTCATGTCTGATCCATATTGCTTGTCCCGGGTGTGCTGCATACATCATTAGATTCATTCTGTCAATCAAACACCATCAGAGCTGTTTTCATCACTTTTTTTTTTTAATTCAGACTAAACGTTTCTCACTTTATCCTAAGCACAGGCTAAATGCCGGCAGCCATATTCTCTGAAGCTTCATAAACGATCCCCATAATAATAATAAATGCTAGCTCCCGAATTATTGATTAGGGTTTTGAAGCTTGCGAACATGACAATGGAAGAAGAGCGAGTCATGGAGCTTCATGCAGGTGCAGAATTAGCATGTTTTGTGCATCATGTGCTCCGCCGTGTGTCACGTTCAATCGGCTACATATTGGAGTAATTACAAGCAATCAGCTTCGGTGGAGTCATTCACTCCCAGCTGAAAGAAAATCATTTAAGCACACTAAAGAGAGAAGAAAATGAGAAGAGACAAGTGAACCAGGGGGAGATCACTACCCCTGCTTACTAAATACGATTGCTGTTTGTTTACTTACAACAATTTCTTATATTTTAATTTATCTATTCAGTCATGTCGGGCAGCAGGGATTCTGGAAATATTTTATTTCTATTTAACCTTCCTCAAAACCTTTTGAACTCTTTCTATTTTATCTAATATAAGTCAGAACTAAGCTCCAATCAACAAGTCCAGTAGGAGATGATGATGGAGTGATGATTAAAAGCAATGCAGACAGAAGAAGTGATTAGAAATTAGCTTCCAAGCTTTTCTCATTTGTAGTCAAATTTTATGTCCATGTGTGCTCATCTTTTAGTTTCTAAAAAATACAGATCCAAACTTTCATCATGACGTTTCTTCAATATAGTCATTATGTAATAATAACAAACAATTTCACCAAAACTTCAATTTCATTTCCATTTATTTTCTAGATTTGTTCCGCTTTGCATCCATGACAACAAAAAGTGACATGCTAAATTCTGTAGAGATAAAGAAGAGGAAGTAATGCAGGAGAAGTGTAAAGCTAGCTTATGAAGGAAAAATAGAAAATTCAGATGTTTCCCGTTATGAATAAGGAGATAGTAAAGATAAAAGTGAGTAAGATAAATAAAAAGACAGGTCCATGTTAGAGTTAGATGACTTTGCAGATCCAATAAGCTGGGAAGGGTTGTCCGTACCAAACCAAATCTCAGAATCAGAGACTTGAATAGAATTGTCCAGTAAAGAATTACATTTTCTATAAAATGGTACTCTGACAGAGGCTCTTGGTTGCTCATCACCTTATGGCTCAGTGCGTTATTTTCTAAACATAGAACTAAACTATGAAGATTTTTTTTTTTACCATTTAAGTATTGGTTTATGTAGGATTAGTGAGTGCAGCTCTCCGGATGGATGAACTCATGAAGCAGTAACCGTTTCAGAGTTCACTTCTCTCTCTAAGTGACCTCGGTACAGATTAACAGTTTGACTTGTGTCACTTTTACTTAGATCGGATTGCACGTTATCCGCTGCGTAAAGCTTCACAGTGAAAAACGTCCTTCTGGAAACCTTCAGCACAGCCTCATTTAAACTGAACAATGGCTGCTGGGTGATTTTCGCAGAAAGGCCTCTGATGATTTAATCAACTTCTGATTCGTCCGAGTTCTGCATCAATGGAAGGATACAACTCTTGCGAATCTGACCTTCAATAACAAAAATTCAATTAATTTCTTTTACTAAAGCATTAATCATTCATAAATTGAAATCTTTGTTGCTTTACAGGCCTTATATTTTGAAGCTCCATTAAATGTACTTTCACACATGGATTTATCGGAGCTGCATACGACACATCATTCCACGAATGAAAGATCCCGGTCCATAAAAAGAGATGTTGAGACTTGTTCATCTCGCCCTAAAGCAGCATTTCCTGTGTAAGATGATTTGGGGTTTATTAGCTTTTTCTGAGAGGTTAAAGCCTGTTTATGAAGAATATGATGCCATACATCAGTCTGCACTGAAAACCATTTCCAGTCGGTTTGTCTCTTCAGGAAACGCTCTGAAGGTTTTTATTGCCAAACATATTTGAATATTGTAATCAGTCTGAGATTAATGCCAGAACCACTATAAACATTTATTTACAGATTCATAAAAGCCACTGGTGACTGTCAGTATTTCTTCATAATGAGGCAGCGGGAAGTTCAGAGGGGCACGCATGATGATTCAAGCTCACACAAATAAACAGTCTCATCAGGGATGGATGAAGGAGTGAATACATGGGTTTTTTTTCCCTTTAAAATACACCCAGTTGCAGTCCTTTCACACCAGTATAAATGTACACATCTTGGAATCTCTTGAAACACCTCCTGATAATGGCTTTATCTGACTTTTTTCCCCATATGTAATCCTGATTGAATGTTTCCACAACGGTTTTTAGAATCAGGGATTTTCCTGAAATAGCAGAGAGACAGTCACAGTCTGTACCTTTAAGGCTGGGTTTTAAACTAACAAAAAAATGTCCAAACCAGATTAAAGCAGTCAACCTAATAGTTGCTAGGAAGGTGCTGGGAGCCAGAATCTGGGAAAGTTTGGCACACTGGGGCTTTGTCTTCTGTTTTTCTGTCTGGTCCTCTATTATTCTTGATTATTTAATACAATATTCAATACCTTTTACGACAATGGTAACTGAAAAGTCACAAGTACAAAATGTGCCTAAAGCTCATGTCATTGTGTCCCTGAGCAAGACAGCTAATCCCTAATTGTGACATCCATGACAATTTCCACCATCAGGTATAGTTATGAGTGTGAATAAGTGAATGTGGTCTATTCCATAAAATACAGATTTCAATTACACAATGCAAATTTCAATGCACTTTGTGTTGGAGTCAAAGTGCGTGTGGCCACATTACTGCAAATGTTATCGTGTAGCTGTGCGCCTGTTAGTTGTTGATGGCTGTTCGACCCGAAAGGATGCCTGGTTTGACAACATTAGCTCCAATAAAACTAATGTTCAGTTCTCAGCTCCCCCATGTTAGTCCTGGCATGTAGAGCCTCACTCTTTTTAAACCCCAATCCTTTGTCTGGATGAAGCACTTCTGCTACATCCTGAACTCTTCATTGTAGTCGAAGATCCATTGCCTGTCAATCTTGGAAGGGTATCCCTCTTTCAACTGAGTCTCCTGGAGGTTTCTTCTTGCAAAAGGCAAGTTGTACGTTTGGCTTAGGTTTTCTTGTGTTGATCATATAATGTCTGACAGTGTGTCTCATCTTTGTTGGAGTACCTTTGGGTTGAAACATCATGAACCACTTCAATTGAACTTCTAACATCGAGGTTGTTGTTTTATTATCAACAGCTGAAGGAACTGTGTGTAGCATACTAGTTCATCTCTGTTAGCACAACACAATGAGCACAACCTCACGTCCTTCTGTGTGCACGTCACGTCTTAGCTGTGCCTGCTTTATGCTGAAGTGTGATATTTTTTAAAAGATGTGAAGCAAAAATCTCATTTGCGATAACAATCTTATCAGAGCATGAAGCTAATCATCACACTTCAACATCTCGCAGCAACTTCAGTCTATTTTATTAAGATTTTAGAGTCTGATGATGGAGAAAAACTCACATATTTCCAATTAATTCTGCTTTTTTTTCTATATTTTATTAGTTTTCGTCTAACTGCAGCCATGATTCCAGACTCCAGGAATTACATCAGAGTACAGCCTATCGAATCCTTCTCTTTTTCTTTGTGTAGTCTGCACTTTCTCTCCTTCCTTTTCCAGCTACAGCAGCCTCTCCTGTCAGGAATACACACATCTGATTGGTCATCTGCTGTCAGCTGGATCCTTTTTACTTAGGTACACACTAATCACCTGTTACATAACCAGCATGCGAAGGTTTGACTAGAACTTCATTAGTAGGGTTCACTGTAGTGCGTGGCTAGCCACTCTGGCATGCCAAGCAAGGTAGCAGAATAAGAGACGAATGGACGAAACTTAAATTTGAAACATATGAAGGGAGGAATTCAGATGTCAACACATTGAGTGATTTATGATCTAGTTTCATCACCTCACCTCATTAAAACAAAAAGTTCTGATTCTCTTTGCGGTAATAGTTTCCAGGATGAGGTGCTAAGCACATGTGAATGCGCGGATCAGGTAAGTATTACTGGGATCCCAACAGGGGTTTGAGCACCTTGATCCCCAATGGGAAATTATCTCAAGTTCAAAGTTTGGTTGATGGAGCATAAGTGGGTTTGGTTGCAGGAGGAAGATGCATACCCATGGCTACTCACTATTCTTCACAGATTCTCTTGTATTTCTCATCTTTTCTTCAGATTAACACATTTTTCGAGGAATGTGGTAAGTGAAGAGACGGAGAAGTAATGATGTGGACAACAGGGGACGAACGCTTTGCAGAGCAGGATTCTTAACTTTGAGAAGTAACATCTGCTTCACATCTGGGTGGAACTTGTGCTATTTTGGTATAAATGACCCATCTCATGCAAAATACACTTTTCAGAGCTTTTTGAATGGTAAATGGTAAAGTACTCATTCTTTACCAATCAGTAATGTTTGGTTAATTCCATCACAGTACTCGTGCTTTGTGCACTTCAAAATCATTTACTGAGTTCAGTGTTCTGTTGAGAACTCCCTCTTTAAGATGAGCTACCCATAGCACAAATCAGTTCCGTTCCGTCATCTTCCGCTTATCCTGAGCCGAGTCGCGGGGGCAACAGTCTCAGACATGAAGCCCAGCCTTCTCTCACCCCGGCTGCATCCTCCAGCTCACCTGGAGGATCTCGAGTCGTTCTCCAGCCAGCTGTGAGACCTAGTCTCTCGAGAGGGTCCGGGCGCTGCCTCTTGGTCTCCTCCCGGTGGGACGTGCCCAAAACACCTCACCAGCGAGGTGATCAGGGGGCATCCTCACCAGATGCCCGACCAACAGAATGAGGTCGCGAATACAAGTGACTGAAATGAGCTTCCTCCGCAGGATGGCTGGGCTCTCACTCAGAGATCGGGTGAGGAGCTCTGCCATCCAGGAGGAGCTCAGTGTCGTGCCGCTTCTCCTCCAGGTCGAGAGAAGTCAGATGGGGTGGGTTGGGCATTTGGTCAGGATGCCCTCCAGAGCGCCTTGCACAAATCGGTAGATTTGCTTCATTGTTGTTTTTGGCAGCCATCAAAGTTTTCGTTTTAGTCTTCGTCTTTGGAATGAAAATTAATTTAAGTTTTAGTCACATTTTTGTCATCTCTTTATATTTTCATTTTCGTCACGTTTTAGTCGACGAAACCCCAAAAGATTTCTCACCTATTTCTAGTCAGGTGAGACCTAAAATGTTTTTAGTCTAGTTTTAGCCTAAAAAAAATTTAAAAAATTACTTTAACAATTGTGGCTTTATTACTGAAAATGATGCTGGTTTCTTGTTAAAAAAAAAAAAAAAAAACTCTGGCGAGCTTTAACTTGCGCAAAACAGCAAACATTGTAAAACAGCGTAAAATAAATACAAATTCTTCAGTGAGTAAGGAACATTGTAACTTATGTATACTTAAAAATGACATCTTTTAAACACCCTGTAAACAAAGCAAATATTGCATTATGTCATTAAAGCAGTCGTTAGCGCAATCAAGCGAACTAAGGAAGTTAGCGGCGCCGACAAGCTAGCATTAGCTTGAAGTTGACATGCTGTTTGCGCAAAATATGTGGAAAACTTTAAGTTTCTGACCACCACACCTCTTTGTTGCTGTTGCCGCCACGATGTGTGACTTTCTTGTGGCTGCAGATGTGTTGTGTAGACGGTGTGAACATGCAGCATCATGGGGGGCATGCCGCCGTGAGAGACAGAATACAGCCGTTGTGCTTTTTCTTTTCACAGACAGAAATGTGAAAGTCTGACGCCTATTTTGTTACATTTTCGTCTCGTCAACAGAAACTTCCAAACGTCTCGTCAGATTTTCGTTACCAAAATGTCACATTTATTTAATTATCGTTACGTCATCGTCATAAAAATATGTTTCGGCAACAAAATAATTTCGTTGTCGTCATCGTTGACGAAAACAACACTGATCTGCTTACCAATTTATGCTATATCATCAAAAAGTGCTACAGAGTTTTGAATGAGGTGAAATGTATATTCCTTAAGAAATAACTACATTGAATAAGATTAGTTTTATGGATACCTCATTAATCCAGACCACAGCACATTGACTCATATCAATCCCAAGAATGGGCTAGCCTGGGTAACATAGCTCTACAGGTAAATTTATTTGTCAATCGATGATCTCACAATAATTAAATTGCTAAATTATAAATTGCTAGATTAAATTGCATGAGTATAAACTTGCTAAGTTATTATTGACAAAGATAACATTCTTTACAATCCAAGGGGTTGCTCAGATGTGAGAAAGTGGTCTTTGACTTCACAGAAACACAAGGGAAAACAATTTTACAGATAGTTCAGATCGACAGGACACATGGTTCAATATATACTGTGTAAAGTGGATGGAATAACCATGATACTAAGATGAACGGTTCACTCAGGGGGATGAGTAATGTGATTTGTTTACACTCTCAGATCTGTGATAAAGTTTTATAAATCAGAGTAAGTCATAACCATGACCCCAAAAAAAACCCAAATTGTGGTTGTTTGAGACCATTGGACGTAATAAGCAAGGATGTACAGTATATTGCATCAGATGAGACCTTTAAATTATTATGTTCATAGCATGCTGATCAAAACAATGAATAAAATTATGTATGTAGTTTTGAATGTGTGACTGAAAAAAATTTGGAGATGTGTGTACTTCAACCAGTTCCAGCAATCTATATATTTGATGAACATTCATTGAACATTCATTGAACTCACTGTTCCCAAGTAAATGTATTAGTTAATGTGATTGGCAGTCTGTACTATTAATATAAAGAAAGCTTTTGTACTTTTTTTTTTGTGTAATGACACAGCCAGACTCCAGCAGACCAAGAGGTACAGCTAATCAGCAGGGGTCTTGAAGCATAGTAGGGAATATGTTACAAATGTTTTTAATTAAATACTGTATCAGGTTCAATTTAGATTTTAGAAAGTATAGAAATATCGTCTCAACATACAACTAAAATGAGTCATTCAAATGAAGAAGTTTGTAATAAATGTGTGAGGACATGTGTAACGGATTATACTAAAACATGCTTTGTAGTTTCTTTTTTCTGACAAATGTTGCCCAAATTCTATGAAAAATATACTTTTTTTTGCCAATTTGTTACACTCCTTAATACTGTTTAGACTTGTTAGATAAAAATCTTTGACTTAATTTGTCCCTATTTTTGCAAGAATAATGAAAACATGAAAGACTTCTAAAATATTGGTCATAATTTTTTATTTGAAAGTGCCTTACAAAACACTCAAGGACACTTAGCGGAAATTAAAACACATTAAAAGTAGCAAATTGAGTCTTTGAATTAGGTGAGAAGTGTTTAGAAGCTTTTGCCATATAACAAACCTGAATATCCAAATTTTTCCAAAAGGTTAGCCCAATAGGAATAGCACACCATCCAGAGTAACCACCCCAGACACTCGGTTTACTCCGCTGCAAGTATTTTCTTTTTGAAAAAATATTCTTTGTTTTTATATATAAATTTAAAGAGTGAAAAAGAGAGGTCTGAAGTAAACAGGAGAAACGACTATCCAGTCTCCAGTCTACCCCAGGCATCAGGACCCATAAAACCTGAGCAGTGGATACTGCCTAAAATTGTACCTATTCTGGTAAGCGCTTAGGATACTAGCGACACCGCCCACCTGGTGCCGCAGGACACCAGTGTCCCCAGACGCTGAGATAAGCATGCCAGTCACACAAAACAACGGCAAACGAGTCCAGCGGGCTTCGACTGCCTATAAGCCAGGATGAGAGCCAGCTCACCAAGGACCAGGAGCCACCCATCAACCCAGCCAGGCGTCTGCCCAAGAGTCAGCAGATCTTGGCCATCCCAGACACAACAAGAGCACACCCAGCACAGGCGGCTCAGAAACAACAACACACCTATGTCTCCAACTAGCTATCACTCCATTACTTAAACCTTGCAATGATCTTAATCCTATTTTTGGCGAGGCAACCCCCAAATCTGTTTAAATATACAATAATATACAGTAATTCCATACACTGGGTGGCTCCTGCCTTCCAGCTATCACACAGCACCCACCCCAGTGTCCCGTCACGGCCAACAAGAACCTCGGGCCATGACGGGACACTGGGGTGGGTGCTTTTTGCAGCCCCCAAAATTTCCCCCAAGGAACCCCAATATCTCTGGTTCTTTGTAACCAGAGATACAAGGAAATGAACTCCCATCCCCGACCACACCTGTGCAATTTGGTGAAAGTTTGCAGTTTGTGCTGTGGTTAAAATTAGGGGTTAATGTGGGATGGCGAGCCCCACCGCTGCCAAACAGCAGTGCCCCACTGCATGTATTCCCCATGAGTCTGTACAATTGCTGCCAACTGATGTGAGTAGGTTTGATTGTTGAGTTGAAGTAATTTATTAAATTAACTTAGATTGACTTCATGCAATCACTGAAAGCAATTTATTTAAATTGGATCAAGAGTTCTCTTAATTTCAACCTAATTGAATCAACAAAAGTGATTTGTTGTAACTAACCAAAAGAGTTATTTTGATTTATAAGGAAAATGCATCCCATCAACTCTAGTCCTACATCATTTTAGAGTGCGAAAAGAAAGAGCCAATGATATTAAATAAATCAGACTACCCCAAACTGCACCCTGTAAAAGTCTTTCATCAGTTTTCATTTTGTTCTTTCAGTGGCGAGCCATAAAAGAAGTCTGTCCCAGCCATTAAACAAGTGCTACACATGTGAGGATGTACAGTAACACGGCCTGTTTGATCCCAACCCTGTGTGGATTTAGTCATTTAGTTCAGAGCCAGAACATTTACACCTGGCAGGGATCTTAATCTGTAGCAGAGCAGGCATGTCGACCATCGCTCCCAGTTTGAACTCATTATATGTGTCAAAAAGGGAAAATGACAACAGATGTGTGCAACAATCTGCTGAAGCTTTTGTGGGGGAGGATATATCCAATTTTTGTGTGTAAACTGGGGATAGTTTTTAACACCAGGTGTAAGTGTAATCCAGCTAAAGCAGAGCAGAAAAAAGGTGCCAGATACGAGACGTGTCCCGATGCCAGTTGGAAAGGAGGCTAGCATCAGAGAAAGCGGGATATCGAGGGATCATATCCATCCTTTTGTTATTCTACTGCTGATCCATTTCCTGCTTTGGTAAGAGAGCTGGCAGCCACATCCACAGGGATGGAGCAGAGTGAGGAAAGGCTTCAGAGGAAAAGGAAGATCTCCACCTAGTGGTGTGAGATAGTGCTTGACACTCTGTGGTGGCTCAGGCAGCACAGACTCCCCATAATGCAGATGAATGAAGTGGGTGTTTTTTGTGCTAATTGTTAGATAGAGCACAACCCCCTACACACACATGCTAAAAGCATTTTCACACTATAATTCTTTTTTGTTTCAGAAATAAACCTTTTTTATTTACGCTACACTGACACTCCTTTGTCTTCATACAAGGACTGAGAAATGATTGTCTTCGTCAGAGGTTGTTGTAGAAGAGATTTCTTTGTGGATCTGATCAAGTTTGTGCCACGGACATTAGGGATGCAGTTCTATGTGGAGAAGCCAACCTGATCATATCATGGTGCAGCATGAACTGCCAAGTTGGCTCGTACCAGAACGTCTTGGCAGGCAAAGCGATTCTAGTATTGAGGTGGAGGATATGCACACACAAACAGAAAATGGTGACGTTGCTTGGTAAATATTTATTTGAATGTCCCTTGCTACAAGAAAGCAACTTGGAAATAACAACTTCAAAGAGCTCTTGTACAGGAGTTGGAAGAAATTGTTCAGTTCAAAAGATGTTATGGTTGTAGAAAATAACTCCATAATACGTAGCTAAGTTAAGGTGTAGCAGTAACAGACATTCATCTTCAATGTTAACATGTCTCATCATAACATAATGCAAGAAACTCTGCTAACATCTTGGCCAAAAGTTGGCACGTAGACTCAACACTTCCATTCCCCAAATAAATACCTGCTGAACAGTACTGTCTCCTCAAATCTTGAAATCAAAAAACAAGGCAGAACATCGGCTGTTTTATGTTCTTAGCACAGTGAAGTAGTCATCACAATCAGAAACCAGAAACCAATTTATGATCAGAAACCAGATCATAAATTGTCATACCTATCAAGGCATACGTTCCCAACTTACTGAATACTTAAAAGCCGTGTTCATTGGCCATTTTGAAAATCACAAAAAATTGCGCAAATACAGGCAATTTATAACGAGCCAGTGATGTAAGGGGAGGTAACCAGTTCACTTTAGGAACCAGAAAGTGACAGAAATCAGCTTGAAAGTAAGTTAATCTTGTCTGCATTTTAATGTACTGTAGTATATGACAATGAATGTGGCATGTGTATGAAAATTGGGGTTCTTTTGTTTTGTTTTTTAAGCATACCAGTATTTTGTATTTGATCATATAGGAAATGCCTGTATTTGCTAAAATCATGTTTTTTTTTTTTTCTGTAGTCATCATTCTGAAACTTTATGATGTTTTTAAGATGATTATGGCAGCTATCTTTGGCCGTTTCATTACTCTAGTCATCGATCAAGCAGTCTGCCATCCATACCAGGAGATATTTACTTGCAAATATTTCTATTAGTACATCTGAAAACTTGCTCAGGCTCTTTTTCACATTCCACTCTCGCACCGTTTCTCTTCTGACAATGTTTATTCTCATTTACTTACTCATTCTTCAGGGATTTGTACCAGCAAGTATCACCATCTTTGACCTGTCCTCAGACATATAAACTAGAACTGAAAATAGATTTTAATAGCAGCTCTGCTTTTCTCCAAGAATTTTCATAGCTTGGGATCTATAATCAGGCCTTTTGCTGGATCCTGGAGTCACTGCCAAATTCAGAAGATTTTCACTATATTCATTCATCTTCTCAGCCGTTCATTCTTAGCGGGATTCTGGGGGGTGCCAGAGTCTATCCCGGCTGATTCAAGGTGAAAGGCAGGGTACACCCCGAACAGGTCGCCAGTCTGTCGCGGGGCTACACACACACTGATAACCATCCACACACCCAGTGTGCCAGATACACACCGGATACACACCGTGCCACTGTTTTTCAGTTGAATGTGTATAAAATCTCAACAAGTCCTCCTGTCAATGTGACACTGACCACCACTTTGAAAATATTCAGGTTTAGACACTTTGTAGTTGTGTATGTGACAATCATGAGTGTTGTACCCCTTTTTGTATTACAATACCTATTTTTATTCCTGTTCTAGTCCTATAACTTCCAGTGGAATGTTGGTTCACCAGTATGTGCATTTGTGAACTGACCAAACAGTTAGAATATGGACATCTTACAAATCATGAGAAATGAAATAAAAATAAAACTTTTCTATAGGATTCCAGCTCATTTTCACAGTTTCTTGGAGTTTTTTTTGCACATTTTTGTACGGAAGATGCTGAAGAATGCCAAAGAAGCTACAAAAGAGTGGGAGAAAACCTTCTTTCAGTTTCTCTGAGCAGCTCAAACTGCTGTGAAAAGCTGATTTAGACACACTGCCCGCATTCTAAAAGCACAATTCATGAAACCAGCTGGGGGGCAGACATGCGATGTCCAGACTCCCTGGTTGCTAGCTGTATGACTGACTTTCTCACTTTCAGCGGCTCTACGTCACTGACCACTGTTCAGTAAGCTGGTGATGGTTGACTTGATTATTATGTTAGGAACAACAGGGACTTCCTCAGAGTTGCAGGAGAATTTGAGTAAATGTGGAGATGTTAGAGTGTGGTTGCACCTATTAGCATATTTATAGCTCCCCCACTCACTGAATGAAGAAAGAGTTGGAAAGTCATGAGGAACTGCTGTAGTGGGACTTTAGAAGTGACCAACGCAGCTGTGTTGCTGTGAGAATTCTGAAGACACAGCATTACTGTTAATGACTATAACGCTCTGTTCTGTAAAGGTTGTGTCATGTAATTTACAAACACAAAACTCATTTTTGGGCTTAACCAGGCAGAGAGGGTTTCTTTAAAAAATGTTGAACCAAGGGCCTTTAATTTATTTAGCCGGAAAAAAAAAATCAATTTGGTGGTACCATAGGATCATCACTACAGACATTCTGGAGAAAAACACATAAATATCTCACCTTGATTTGGATCCTTATGGAACAAAGTTGTGATCCCTGTTAACAAAGTGAAATAAAACCTGATCCTTAAATAGAAAGTCACAACAATCAAAGTGCACATCTGACTGTGTTTCCACTCCCACTAGCAACCGTTCAGGTGTGAAGATAAAAAATAAAAGACAGAAGTTTTTGTTCCTCTCAGGAGTATGATAAAAATAGCTAACTTAAAAAAAAAACAGTGATAATATAGACCCTGGATGCAGTCTCCCAGGGGACGTGTCTAGAAACAGGCGTTCACGCAGAAAACGCTCACTTTCTGTCTGATTCTGTCTGTGGTTTTGTAATTGTTTAATGATTATGGTATGATTTACTGTGCTTGTGATATGTCTAGAAAAACACCATAAAACACCAAATAAAAATGTTAGTTAGCTTTTTATTAGTGTCAACTTCTGAAAATGAAATAGCAAATGATTAAAAATTATCATTAATTTGAGTTTTTTGTGCATCCAAACAGTTTTACTAAATGTTTAACTTTCCTGGTGTTGGTTTGCACAAAGATTTTCTAACATGTTATGGTGAAAATCTTCTTTCCTGGTTGTGGTCCTCGTGGTCTTCCTTTCGAATTATAATAGTTTTTTGTTCTTTTCGATTCTGTTCCACTTAAAAATTTTCTGTCCTTTATATTCTTTCCAAAATAAAAAGAATGGGTGTGTTTAAAGCCCTAATGGTTAAGAAGAACTCAGTTTGCATACTATAAATTGTTAAACTTGAGTCTATCTGGTGCCAGAAAATGAGTAGGAGTATATAATTCTCCATGATAGAGTTGCTTAGATGTGCCATTCTTCATTTTTCATGGGCAAACATCTCCTTACAAAGACTCTGCACACCTGTGGTGAAAGAAAAATAATCCCTTGTACACCTGGCCCGCTTCAGCTTTCAATGTTTGAAACCTAACCTCATCGAGGCTCATATCAGGCTAATCTGTGTCGGGCAGCCCCAGCATGCACACCGACAGTAGCCAGAATCCAGCAAGGTGTTTACTGCCACGTATGGAGAGATTACACCAGTTTATTCAGGCATGACACACAAACACACCATTGTGCTGCTCTGTCACACACATATCCTCACACTTTCACTGGTGCATCAAGGTAAACACACACCAGACGGTTATTGACCAAAATCACACACCCTCCTGGCGACTCTCTCCAAAACATCATTTTTCACTAAACAACAGAAGAAGAAAAAATTGAAATGCTCACGGTCAAAATGGATAGTAAAAAAGATAAAGACTCATGCAGACATATAGAGATAATAATACCAGAATGCAATGCAATTCACACGCACACACACACACGTACACACAGACACACACATTGTACTTATTGTTCAGCTGATGGTCCATTATCTAACCACTGCCAGTCTTTCTTATGGAATAGATGTGCGTATCTGTGTGCACATTGGAGGGGGTGGTGTGTTTGATTGAACTGAAAACCTCCCACTGCGGTCATAAGCTTTCTGTCATACTGTGCTGCTGCACACAAAACAAACACACACCTTTACACACACTCTAGACTCACACAACTGAAGCTGCTTTGTTCAGGTCTGAAAGCATCTGCTGGTGAAAACAGGAGTGCGCTTTTTGGACCAAACAGAGTCAAACAGACTGAACCCTGTTGCTTTTAGAATGGCAATATTTCTATATCACATGTTATTTCTGTAGTCTCCACATTTTCTTGTCATATTCATTGATCCATTATTTGCTAAAGTTAATAACTGTTATTGTTGTTTGTTTTTTTTTTTACTTCTGTTGCACATCACCCACTGTCTGTTACGTGATCCAGTAACCATCTACACCTGCACACCATAGTATATTAAGTTCATAGAGCACACATTCTGTAAGTAGTAGTTTTGGAACAATAAGTTCATATTTTTATCTGTTTGGTCCTAATTTTAAATATTCTGTACACTAATCTACACTACAATTGTTTCGTTTTTGTGTTTACAAGGGTTCTTCATATTTCATGGTACATGTTTCTGTTTCTGAAAATCCCACCAAATAAAAGATTGAAAAGAAACTTCCTTCTGGTGATTGTTTTGAGTGGGCAAAATTTCCAATGGTAAAGCCTAACTCTGGTCTGCAGCGGGCATAATCTTCTGACTGGATTAACTGCCTCATATCAGAGCCTGATAACAAACTCTGCACGACACAATTGTTATCACATAACTGTAGGTTATTTATATTCAAATTGTTGTCCCACAAAAAAAAGACTTTTTCTACCCAATCATGTTGGCTTATTTGATCACATTTCTTCTACTGATGATGTCACTTCCACCTGAACAGTGACCTGCTAGCCAAATCAGAAGGTGAAGATAAATGCTGGGGTGAGAGATCTGAGGAAAATTAGAGATGCTGCTTTTCATGACCAATGAAAATATTTTTTAAAAATAATTATTATTTAGCTGTTTTAACTTGTAGCCTGGCATGGTGGCGCAATGGTTAGCACAGTGGCCTTACAGCAAGAAGGTCAGGGTTTGAGTCCTAGAGTCGAGGTGAGGCTTAAAACACCGGAATTTCTGCATGGAGTTTGCATGTTGTTCCCGTGTATGTGTGGGTTTTCTCCAGGTTTCATCCCTGCTCTCAAAAACATGGGTTGATTTATCGTTGCAAAACTGCCTCAAGGAGTGGCTGTGTGTGTGTCCCCGATTCAGACTGGCGACCTGTTCAGGATGTCCTCTTGCCTGAAATTTGTCGGGCTAAGCGGTTCAGGAAACAAAATGAAACTCATAAAGTGAAAATGTAAATTTTCTACACACTTTTTTTGTAACTCAAATGGTTGCAATATCAAATCAATTAATTGCATTCCTGATCATTCTTAATTTTAAAGCTTAACCTTTTTGGATTTTAACTGGAATCTAAATTAATATAATCAAAGTATGTACTGTATCGACTACAATCTATAGCTAGAAGGTTGCAGGTTCAACCCCCATTTGAGCAAGTGGTCTTTCAGTGAGGACTAAATGTTCTCCCCAAGTATGTTCGGTTTCCTTCTAAAACCAAACACATCCGCATTAGGCTGATTTGTTGGTTCAAATAGTCCATAAGTCCAAATGTTGTTTTTTTTTTTGTTGTTTTTTTAAGATACCAGTAAACACTGCTTTAAAATAGTCTTCCTATATCACGCACATTATTCTGAACCTTAAAAGTCATAGAGGTTGTAACTTGTAGTTCTCAAAAAATAAACTCCCACTCCAAGACCTAACTGACATAATCTATATAAATAAAAAAAATATCATTTTAAACAAACAAAACTACATGAATAGAGTGTGTGACGGTTTGCGGTGATTTACCACAGTCAACTGACTCGCAAATGCTTTTTTCTCAGATTTCACAGCAGACTTGTGATTTTATGAATAGGAGCTGAAATATCATCACCTCTTCGCTGAACACAGCAACATGAAAAGCTTTTAGTCCAAACTGGTGCTTTTTCATCTCTCATTAAATGTTAAATAGCAGTATGAATTTCTCGAGTCAGGCAGTTGTATATCGTCTTAAGATATCATAAAAATGAAATGTATGGGCTGAGTTTATGTGAATAGTCTGTGAAGCGAATGTCTCTGGTTTCTCTCTCTCTGTGCTGTGGAAGCTGTTGTGTTCCACTAACTCCTGCAGGGGTCCCTGTTTGGTTGTGTGCAGCATAGCAGGCTGCTTGGAGCTGCCAGTGGGATCAGTGGTAGTAACATTGTGGTAGTAACATAGGGGTTTCCAGTGCACAGAGTGAACCTCTAGGTGTCACTCATCATCTAGTTGTTAGGACAATACAGAAGGCGTCCTCTCTAAAAAAAAAAACTTGTATCTGCTTCACCATCTCTTCTCCACATTTAGTTTCTTTTTATAGGTTTTGTCATTGTAGCAAATTCTGATATTTATAGAAAAAAGATCCATGTTCTCTGTTATTTTGCACTCAAACCACAATCCTCCTGTTTCACATAAAGTTAGAGAATATCCCTCCAAGCATTCTCATGTTAAAAATATTGTGCAATTTACACAGAAGAAGAAAAAAAGTCAATGTGAGGGCGTAGAGTGGTAATGGAGCTCATGTGTACCCGTCTGACCTGATGGAACCTTTCAACTTTAACCATATTTATTAACTAAAGTCTGCAGGCCCAAGAAGTGGGTTTTATATTTTAGGAAAACACAAACTACAACTTTCTTGTCTGATTTTTTTTTATTGGGACTAAACTTTTTTTGTTCTCCTTTTCTGAGTAAATGCATTGTTTATCTTCTACAGAAGGAAAAAAAAATCCCCATTTCGCCTAATGTTATTTACTCACTGGTTATAATGCTGGGAAACATGAGTCAATCATTTTCATGATAACAAGTAATTAATCACAAAATCTCAGGCACATAATCGACACTTACTGTGTGTCAGTTAGCTGACAGAGCAAAAAAAAAATCCAGTCCTGAATTTGTTGTACAATTCCGTCGGTTTCCACTTCATCCAGGTTCAAATTGCAGGGGTAGCAGCCTTATCAGGGAAGACCAGACTTTGCTCAATTTGGCCACATCCTCAGCTCATTTGGGAAGATCCCGAGGTGTACACAGGACAGCTATGAGACATAACCCTTGGTTCTAACTCTTTGCTCCCTTATGTTTTATGGTCAGCTCTTTGATAATAGAATGTAAAATAGTTTGGGAACAAAAGGTATTCAGCCACAAAGTGGTCAGCTTCATAAACTGACAGAGTGTGTCAGCCAATGTCAACGAGTCTAATGTAAAAACATTGCTAACATTCTAAAGGCTCAATCACCAGGGGTCTTTACACTTCTTGCGGCGTTCAGATTTGCTCAAGAATAGTTTGAACAGAGCTTCATGGAATGAATTTTCCATAGCAACCAGCTGCACCAACCAGCAGTCACAAAGTGCAGTACAAAGCATTGGAAGGAGTGGTGTAAGGATGCTGCTGCTACATCGTACATCTGTGGACTGTAAATCTGTTCTCTGAAGTGTGAAAATACACTTCCCAATCTGAGTTTGTGCCTACTGTAAATTTGGTAGAGGAAGTATCATGATATGTAGTTTATATGACACACACGTATGTAGTTTTATACACACAATGTTGACACAAATACTTTTGTCAACATTGTGTATGTTTCAGTATACTGGAAATAAAATGTGTTATTAAACGGCAACTGCAAAAAAAAAGACATTCTTAATTTTGGTCCCGGAACAAAAGTTTGTATATCTTCTACGACAAATTAATATGCCGTTTACATTCTATGAGAAATTAATTGTTTGTTATGTTCTACTTTGTAAAAAAGGCAGTTTTTTTTTTGTTCCAAAGGGAATAGGATATGCTAATGTTTAACTAGAAATAAAATATATTAGTATATGAGTAATTCGTTGCATCGAATCCTCCACCACAGTTGTTTTCTTACTGTTTCCCAAGAAAAGTCTTGAATATGAACAAGCTGGAATGTTAATTTTCTCTTTTCTGTTTATCTTTGTTTGCAGACTCGTTTTAATTGGCTGCGTTTGCTTTTGGCTAGCGGTGCGAGGATTAATGAATGAAGGAGTAAATCCTCTAACTAATGTTTTGCACGAGTTACACCACATTTATCCAGCCTTATTAAGAAAATAAACACCTAAAACACACCGCTGGAAATTTTTTATATTATTTTTTATTCGTCTTCCATCTCTTTTCCCACAATAAATCACAAACACGAGTCCATTAATTCAGTATATAATCATGTTTACAGGTAACAGCGACAATAAAAAAAGAATCACAATACAAAAACAGTTTAAATATGTAGAATGTCAATCGCATGTCAAAGTCTTGATTCAGCTTTTTTTTGTACTTAACATGCAATAAAATATAAAAATAAACTTTGGATTAAATTTATATACATTTTTTTTTATAAATATAAGTATGCAAATGTATTTTTAAAATACAAAGATAAATACAGTCACACATTGTACATTGTGTACCAAACTAGCAATAACAAACATTTTTGGATATTTAGCATTCACAAAACACATTAATTTCATTAGAAATGCAATTTTAACGACAAGTGCAAGTCTTGTATTTTTCTGGTTTTGTTCAATTTCCGAGTTTCTTGTCTCTTTTTTTTTTTTTTTTGACACCCACCGACTTTCCCCGTTCATCCCGGAGAATAGGGACGGAATGAGTGTATAATAAATAGAGAAAAGGGGTCGGCTAACTCTGCCGGACGTCCTGTAAAAGTTTGTTGATCTCAGCCACCAACTCGCTGGCATCTACCAGCTCGTGTCGACTGTCACTGCGTTTACCCTGAAGGTGTCCCAGAACAGAGTCAAAATCATCCTCCTCATAGTTTTCTGGGATCTCCTCCATGGCTGGCAGCCACTTGGAGGATGGTCCATTGAGTTGGACAGGGATTGGAGGGGGGGCCTGCTGCACTAACGTGGGACTGACCAGTGCAGTCAGAAGGGGGCTGCTGTGGGGTTTGGGACTGTGACCGCTGTTCTGGGGGCTGTTTTTCGGGGCTTGTGAACCCTTCAGGGTGCTGCTCTGGGAGCTGAGCTTGGTGTTTGGTTTGAGGGTGTGATAGCTTCCTCCTTGGTGCTGGCCAGAAGGACCAATGCTGCTTCCTGGATTCTGGAAGTGAGTGTTGGCAGCCCAGGCCGCCACACCCTGCTGGTGCACGGAGGGACTCGGCTTACCAGGTAGATGACCTCTCCTGCGATCCAAGGAACCAGTCATTGGGACACCCACCCCACTCAGACTGGTTGCCTTCTGGTTTTCGTTGACCTGGACATAGGAGTCTAGACCTTGTGGCAGCAATCTCTGGAACACGCTGCTCATCTCAGACAGCAGCGACGTTGTCCCACAAAGATCTTCATCTCTGACCTCATCAGAACCAGCCTCTCCCTCCTCACCTTCACCATCCTCCCCACCAAGATCCTTACCAAATGTGGAAAAGCTCTGGTTACGGGAGGGGCAGGTGTCAGTGCAGGGTTGAGGAACTTTCTCCTGAGAGACATTGCTGGCTTGTCGGGCTTCCTCTCCTGGAATGTAAAGGTTGCTACGGTAATCGGAGGCTGAGGCGGGGGAGGGCAGAGGCGGCATCCAACATTGGTCTGAGTGGCCAAGAACACGACACTCTTCTGTGCAGAGTCTCATTGCTGCACAAACACAGAAAAGGAAATAATTAGTCCATCTATTAGGCCATTTTTAAATTTTTCCAGAGGGATTAATAAAACATTTTTCTATACCTTAATTAACCTTTAGCTAAGAACCTTTCTAATTTTAAAAATAATAACTTAAAAAATCTAAATGGAAGCAAATAATTTGAAATAAACTGTAATGTCACAAAGTCCAGACAAGAAATGACAGCCATGAGATACAGATGAGTGGTTAGTATGATGATGACACATGATGATATATGATGTATAATTAATGCTGGTGCTATCACATAGCTGCTCTCCAATTGTCCAGGGAGCTTCAGCGTAAAATAGAGGTCAGTTGTCTAAAAAACAGTCCTCAACTTATTCTGCAATGCAATTTTTGAGATACATAAATTTGATAAAACTGGACAGAAAAATATCATTTGAAAACACAAGTATAAGTTATAAAAAGTTTCTTCTAATGTTTGTCAAATTTATCAATTTTCTTCTAAAATCTTGGAAGAACCTTAAAAAACCAGAGGTTATTGATTTAAATGTCAAAACTTGATATGTTGTTAAGTATAGTCAACCATTTAATTTACACACAGAATAATTCCAAGTAAAACAAAACTTAAAATACTTCTTCGCCTCTAATAGTAATTACATAAAGTATGGTACTTCTGAGAAGAATTTAATTTGTGTTTGCAGTAAACTTGAGAGATAGAATAGATTTGAGTTGTTTTTGACCATCCTTTCTTCTCCTCCATCTCCAAACATGGTGAAAATCTGCCTTAATTAGTCTGAAAAGCTCTCTACAAGAGCCCAGACTGCTTTTTCCAACATATTTACCACAAAGAGTCAATTCATCCGAGCCGATCGATGCGTATTAACCATAGAAAATAACTGCTCCTTTAAAAGCCCTGCCATTTTCCCCTTTCAAGTCACTCTTTTCAATATTAAATCTTCAAATAGAAAATCTCTGAAGAATAAATTAGACAAATCAAATATGCCAACTTAAAGCCTTCATTAAAAGGAGTGCGGCACTTTTCAGTTGTGCTATTGAGGGACTTCATTATCCCCTCATTAACATGAAAGGAACATTTATAATACATCTTAGAGCAGATGAAAAGTGCATTTGGGTGCAGTGGAAAGAAAAAAAATACAGCAGCTGATTGGGCGCCCTGCTGATGAAAGGGTAAAAAATGAAATATTTAACCCTGCTGATCTGTGTGGGGAAATGAAATGAAGAATGCAACACAAAGGCATTAAGCGAAGGCCTGGCAATGTGTCAGTCTCCCAAATTCACTTGCCAAAAAACAATCTGACTGGTTCATTGGTTTGTTCTGGGCTTTTTTTTTTAACACCTTGTTGATTTTAAATCAGAGATCAGATTTTAATATTTATCCCCTCTGATTTGACGCAGCTTCATAAGATACTGAAAAGGGTTGAAGAGATCTTATCACTGTCAACTTTAGTGAAGGACAGTAGGTAGCACCCTTCAACAATTGCCCATTTCGGAAAATTTATTCATAAATCATGAAGAAACACAAACGAGGTCAGGCTCGACAGCGGGGATATTTTTAACCACTGTTCAGGTCTTCACAAACTCCTCTTACTCCTCCCCTCTGCACCAAAGTCAAACCTACGGTTGTTTTTGTCTGTTGAAAAGCTGCATTGTGAGATGAGGAGAAGATCTCAGCCATCTGGTTGGTCCATCCTGGATGAGCAGCAATCAGAAATAATTTTTCTTGTCTTTCTAAGTCAATAAATTTGAACTTTAATCTAATTTTAGTTGCAGGACATGATATAAACAATCTGCCAGCCCTGCTGCCAGCCGAGATAGAACCTTATCTTTTAGCTTTGCATTACTGATTTTTATCTTTTCTATATATATATATTTTAATTCAACAAGGACTCTGTAGGCACACAGGCTCTTCTGTGCCAGAGTTTGGCTGCGTTTCATGTGCTCACTCAGATTCTCCAACAGAAAGTCTTCTGCATATAAATGGACTCTGGTTTCTGCCACATTTAGTGGGTTAAGGAGGTTTTCATGAGCAGCAGTAATAACAGAGGTGACTAAATGCTGCTCCAAATCATCCCCGCAGCAGTGGACACGGAGGCGGGAGGCGGGCTCATCATGCACATGGAGAAAGGTGAGCTTTGAGGTGTAATTATGCTCTTCAGAGCTTAATCATGAGCACAACTGCGCGCTGACTCCATAGCAACAATTCACCACTTGGCAATTAAATGACTCGTTTTGATCACAGGAGCATGAGGGCCTCGGTTTCAGAGACTGAAAGTGAAGGATTGAAGGTGGCAAAAGGAGAGAAACTAACGAGCTGAACTCCTCCACAAAGCTGTAAAGGAGGAGAGGGAGGTGTTGGTGATGAGGCTGACTGCCCGTCTGGGTCGACTTTAATTGGGATGTAGCTCAAATGCAGTATGGAGTGATGGCTGTGTGGGAAGCTGGCGGGAACGAAGCAGGAGCTCTGGGAGGAGAAGGAAGGCGTGATAAAAGAAACTATGGCAGCTGGCAACCTGGGTGACATTTGTTGAGACAGGCTTAGAGACAGAGGAATTTCAGAGGATAGAACCGAGTATTTCCCACTCAGCTAGTCTTGACAGATATTTGATTCTGAGAGGTGGAATATTTCAAAGTCTGCTGGGTCACTCAACAAGTTCTTGCTTGTTAAGTCAGCTGTGGAGAGGATGGAAAGGCCATGCAGAGTGACAGCATGAGAGAAGTGGCTGGCTGAGACTCACCATCACTACATCTAGCAAAAAGAATACATCAACGGGCTGGATTACAGCACAGTGAAGCGATGTAACAATCCTCAAAGACAAAGGCATGCAAAACTCAGAAAATATAGCAAACATGCTAATGATTTTATCATTAAATGTTGATCGTAACTCAACCCGTTCTAAACATCAACAGTTCCATCCTTTGTTGTGGAGAAGGACCTACCAGATTACTCATTACTTCTGTTACTTTGGTTTGATCTTTTGGGACGAAATGCATACAGAAATTTAGCAATAATCTAAAATAAGCTGTTCAGATATGGAGGATATTATTTACATAAGAACTCCCTCTTCCTGTCATTGCCTGTTCAACCCAGCTGGAAAATTGAGGTATTTTTGTCACCATGGGTTGAGAAGACTGAGCTTACTCTTAAACGTCTTGTATGACCTCATGCATTTTTAAACAGAATGAAATGAAAAGTACTTCAGAAACCCCCAAAGGGGAGAAAGTAAATTATATTATTACAAGAAAATGATAAATGAGAAGTAGAATGCTGTTTCACAGAAGCATATTGGGAAGGGGGTGACATGGAGAGCAGATCTCACCGGTGCTCTCCTGCCTCAACAGATTTGTTTACTGCTCTCTTGTGTGTCTCATGTGATTTTAGGCTGCTTCTCTCATTACTAACAGGAAGCATGTGAGGCCTTGAAGCTGCAGCATGTCAGATCTTAACAAGTGGTTGAAATCAACAAATCACCTCTAGGTGGGGTTGCTACCCTGAGGCTGAACATTCAACCCTTTTCCAGTGTTTTTAAGTCTGAAACCAGTGGTTTAATCTACAAACCTAAACTGTATCCCTCCACTCTCTTAACTTTTTATTACCTTAATCTTTACAATGATAATTCATATCCCTACAAACTTCTTCACATTCAGAAAGTAAAGCATCCAAAACAGATCCAGATCAAAATGACTGATGGTGGGTGACAACCTAGTACTGGAATTTGGTGTCATGAGTAAATTCTAAGAAGGTGCAATGAGGTATTAGTTTGGCATGTAGAGTTGGTTGGGAGATGTAGGTCTATACCTGCATGCGGTCTGTGGTGGCCATCAGCGGTATAAAGCTCAGTAAAGCCCTCACCAAGGAGCCTCTCCATTGGCGACTCCCTGCCAGGGTCGTAGTCGCTGTCTCCGGCTTCGCTGTCTCCACGCCCGCTGTCCTTTAAACTGAATTTATCCATCTCATTGAGGGCATATCTGTACAGAGCCAGACAAAGATTTGCTACATTAATCACTGACAGTGATGCTGCCACATGGAGAAACTGTGCTACAGATGGATAATAAGGTGCACAGAGAAGCAAAGAGTGCTCTTTGGGTTTTACATATGATTATGCAAATGGAAAAAATATTGAGCACGCAGTTTGACTCCAAACCAAAAAGCTACTAGTTCCGCATATTAGGGAGGTGGGTGGAAATACTGACATCAGATGCAGTCAGGTGGAAATGCTCTGCTGTGTAATGTTAGAGAGATCAACTGATGTGTGTGTTCCAGCATAACACAGCTGTGTGCATGTGGGTTACCTGTAGCTCCTGGTGTATTTGTTGCCTCTGAAGCTTGGTCGTGGCTGGTACTGGCCCTGATGGAGCATGGACAGAAGCTGTGAGACTTGCTATAATCCCAAGAGAAACAAAAAAAAAAAAAAGAAAAAAGAAAAAAAAAGGACAAAAATAAAGGAAAAAATGAAGAGGGGAAAATGAATGGACTCAAACAAGCAAGCCACAAGACAATGTCAAAAAGGGTTGAGGGGTGCATTCTGGGATAAGGGTTGGGGGTGAAGGGAGACATGACTTTGTGATTTGATTTTAAATATGATATGAGAACATGACACAAAACTGAGGTGAAATATGGGAGCAAAAGAATAAATTTTGCATACGAGATGAAAATGCAATAAAGTAACATTTTATTGATTTTCTTCGTATAGTTGGTTTATAATAAATAAATATATGAGTACTTCAAATTTAAGAAAACTATAGATAGAGAGAAATGGTCTTACCTCCACAGGAGGTGTTGAATGGGCCAATTCCAAAGCAAAGTTCTCCTGAACATGGTTGGAGGAGATGGTGACCAAACTGTTGAGGGATTGCCTGCTGTGGTGACTCTGCCGGCTCCCCAGGGTGCCCCTCTCTGGTGTGGGAGAGGGTAAAGGGGATCGGGGGTGTGCCCGGACAGGTAAGGTTCCATTCACAGTTGGGACCAAGGTTATGTCTGCCTTGTGGATCTGCCTGGCAGGCTTCTTGGGATGGTTCTGGTAACTGTTCTCTGCTACTCGGCAGTTGTAGTTGTGTCGGGGGTCTTTCTTCTCGCGGGTGCACCTTGCAGTTGCAAACATTACCATGACGATTAGCAAAAGGGCGCAAACAGCACCCAGAGAAATGATGACAATGAGGGAGAGGTCCAGAGAAGCTTGACTGGAACCAGTGGGGTACAGAGGGGGAAGGACGTCCATATTCTCCTGCAGAGATAACCTGAGGACAGCCCCTGTGGTCAGCCGGCTGGTGCCTCTGTCCTGCACCTCTACACGAATCTCCATCACATCTCTTGGGGCCTGCTCCAGACTGGCATTGGTTCTGAGCTCGCACCGCCGGGGATCCATTACAAACAGCCCATCTTCATTTCCACCAACAATGGCGCAGCTTATCTCCCCATTGGCCCCGGAGTCACGATCACTGACCTTCAGCACGGTGATCAGCTGACCTGGTGATGCATACTTCCAGACAGGAAGCTCAGCTGTGTGATTCCTCAGGGAGGGGGAGTGGATGATGGGTGGGTTGTCGTTTTCATCCAGAACAGTGAGCAGGACTGTGGTGTTGGCTGACAATGCAGGGTTCCCCCCATCACGTGCCTGGACAGTGAATGCTATCCTGCTGACGTCCTCATGGTCAAAGCTACGAAGGGCATAGATGGCACCATTTGATGGATCAATAGTGACATAGGTAGAGATGGGGCTCCCCTGCACCAAAGCATCTATGATGGTGTAGGTGACTTGACCGTTGGTACCAAGATCAGGATCCGAGGCCACCACAGTCATCAAGTAGGCTCCAGGGGAGTTGTTCTCAGATTTAAAGACCTCATAGCGGCTCTTCTCAAAACGTGGCGGGTTATCATTTTCATCTAGTACCTGCACAGTGAAATGCTTAATGGTGGAAAGACTTGGAGAACCCCGGTCTTCAGCTATGACCGTCAGACTGTACTCTGATCTCTTCTCTCTGTCCAAAGACACATTTGTGAGGATCATGTAGTTCTTCTCATGAGTCTTCTGAAGCCTGAAGTGGCCGTGGCCATGAAGCCTGCACACCACTTCACCGTTAAGCCCTGCATCAATGTCATCAACACGAAGCAACGCAATGAACGTGTCCACTGGCGCCCCCTCTGAAATGTAGGCCACCTCTTCCTTACCAGGCGTCATCAGGTTGATATTTATTTCTGGTTTGTTGTCATTCACATCCACCACTTTAACTACAATCTTGCAAAGTCCAGGAATGGAATTTGGGCCCAAGTCTTGAGCCTGAACATCCAGCTCATAGGAGGCGGTGGTTTCATAGTCCACTTTTTGAATGAGTGTGATGTGCCCAGTTTCTGGGTTTATCTTAAATGTTTCCAGGATCTTTGGGGAAACATGGCTGCTGAAGGAGTAAACTATTTTTCCATTAGTTCCTTCATCTGGATCTGTGGCATTTAAATCAATAATCAGAGTCCCAAGAGGGGAGTTTTCCAGCAAGTTGATAATATATGCCTGTTCATCAAAGGCTGGGCTGTTGTCATTGGAGTCTGAAATACTGATCTTAAGTAAAGTAGATCCTGATTTGGGGGGTACGCCATTATCTGAGGCAGTGAGCTGCAACTGGTAGCTGGACTGTACCTCACGGTCCAGTTCCCTCATCACCACCAGCTCTGCGTATTTGGCTCCATCCGTTCTGGTCCTCACATCTATTTTAAAGAAGTTGTTAGGGGTCAGTGAATAAGTGTGTAGGGAGTTCTCCCCAACATCTGCGTCCATGGCACCATCCAGGGGGATGCGCGTCCCCACCGACGCGCTCTCAGAGATCTCAATGGGCACTATTGCGCGTGAGAAGTGCGGGGAGTTGTCGTTTATGTCCAGCACCTCCACTTCCACATGAAACAGCTGCAAGTACTCCGTGGGCAGTGTGACCACATCAAATTCAATAGAGCAGTTCAAGTTTTTCTCACAAAGCTTCTCCCGATCAATTTTCGTGCCAATGCTGATTTCTCCATCCTCCTCTCGCACAGAAAGAAACGAAGTGCTCCCACGCTGCATGGCACGGAACCGGAACGTTAGGGAACTTGGTAGTTTGGATAAAATTCCAGCAACGTCCTCTTTTAGCCGCGCAATAACTGTCCCCACTTTCTGCTCCTCATAAACTTTGTATTTCAGAGTCTTGGCAGTTGCGCCCTGCAGGAACAAAACAAGCAGAACCAGGAGTACCAGCGATGACTTGGAGAGTGTCTTTCCTTTGGTTTGGATCATTTTGCCCCTCATCTTTCCGTTCGCACACTGTGGCAAATCTTTCCACTGAGGGGGAGAAAATCAGAAGGAAAATGGATTGGTGTCTTCTTAGAAGTCTGGCATGATGAATCTTTTCCTCCTCTCTGTCCCAAATACACAAAAACTAAACTAATAATAAATAAATAGATAAATAAGACTAAACTAAAGTTGTTTTTAGTGGAAAGGAGATCCACATCAGCCTGCTGGTGGACCCAATCGTTTCCACAGGCAGCGTGCGTCCTGTCTTTGCGCCCGTCAGTGAGAGTGTCTGGAGTAAGAAAGGCGCAGCTTTCCTCCAGTCTGTGACTGGGTGAAGCAAGAGAGAGAGAGAGATGGTCTGTGTGTGTGTGCGTGCGACCTGCTCCATGCGCTCTGCCCTGTCTCCTTTCTTTCTCTCCTCTACTACCCTGCACCCAACTGCCTCTTTAACACCCCCTCTCCTCTTGAATCATCAGAATGGCCTCCTTCTTGTAGCGCAGGAGGGACTATTCATGGCATCTGAGCTTCTCTGCCCCCACCACAGGCACAGGAGACACCCCTGAATTAAAAGTGTGTCACAACAATAGACCAGAAGAAAACTTATTCTGCGCTCAGACATCTCCAACACATGCTGCTCCGACCCCAGCAGCCTGCATTGTTACAGCTTCTTTCACAACGTGTGCCAAGGCGCTTTCTTTGTCATTTCTGATTTTAAACATAAAGTTGTCTCCCTGACATTAAGAGCACCATTACACAAGTCTGCGGTGACACCTTCTCACATCCAAACTGTTTGGCACTAATTGGTCTCTCTGCAAACATGGTGCGTAATTACGCAGAACTACGTGTGTCAACATAAATAAGAAATGCACATAATCCCTCTTTACTCATTAGAAGGACCAGCCAAGCGTGAAATATGAGCAACCTTACACTTTTGAAAACACAGTTTAGAAATTGGAAAAGATCTTTTGGTATTTTCATTTTTGACAAAATTCCTTGAAAAAAAAAGAAGTTTTTACCCATAAATAAGCTCTCTCTCAGTAAAGACAGGTTCCAATAAAATGAAAAACACTGAAAAAAGTGAAAAATCACGCATCATAGTCTCTTTGTTGATGTTTGAGGGAACAAATGGAAAGCTAGGGGAGTAAATGACCAATAAAACAAGGCTATCTGTCTTAAAATGGATAGAAAAACTAACCAGTAGTCTTTTATTTTGTTTAACTCCAAGATAAAAGAAATACTTCATATGATCAAGAGATTTTATTATTATGCTATACTATTATTATGCTTTTTTTCAGAGCGAGTAAAGGTATGATCTTTGCGTAGAGATCCATGCAGCTGACCCCCACCTGTGTCTGTTTCCAATCCCCTGCACCCTTCTTTTCTGGCTGCATAATAATGTTTTTTGGAAGCCTGCATCCCCCTGATCACCCTGCAGAGTGCAAACAAGTGGGCAAGCAGAGCTTTGTGAGAGCAGTATCAGACCATCTGGCTCGAGCTTCAGACAACCCAAACCAGCCATTACCATCTATTCAGACCCCTCCACCCCCATCCCACAATCAGCCTGGGAAAATTAGCCCCATCTCAGGACAGATAAAATCTAATATTCTCATTTTGCTGCTGAGATAAAAAAAGATGTAAATTTGACTTGTAAAAGTTCTCTGCTTGGAGATAAAAAGGTGATCTGAGCTTTGGAGGCATTTATTCAAGTATGATAGCCGCTGTTAGATTTCAGTGCAGGGAAAGACCCGTTAATCTTTTATGATATAAGATGAATATACGCGCTTTTTCTAAAATTGTTCGTCAACTTCATAGCTTTGTAAACATCTCTCTAAAAAATGAAACATTTTTAAAGTCCTTCCTTGAATCTTTTTTACTGTGAAATTAAAACAGCAAGAAAACTTCCAGTGAGGTTTTTTATTTGCATCCACATCTTATAAGCCAACACCACCAACAATCATGCTGATTGGTCTCCACATAGTGAATGATCCGGGACCGGCTGCTGAAGAGGGCCTGTGATGGATTTTATCTGCATTTTAAATTCCTACGTGTGACCCGTGGGAACGGGCTCTCCGCGCCGCCATCTGCCCCTCAGCAAACACATGGACATCGGCTCCCAAACTCATAAGCACACAGCCACTGATGCTGCGTGACTCAGGGAGGGCAGAGTCCACAAGGTCGCAGTGCAAAGATGCTTTCCCAGCAGCTTCTGTGTGGACTATTGCTTCTGTTTTTTTTTTTTTAACTATTTGAATATAATGTTAGATCATTTACCTAGTTAGTTTGCCACAAATAAACTCTTTAAAACATGTTCATTCAGATTGCGTTTCCCTTCTGGTCCACATGTCCATGAGTTAGCTCTACATTATGAAAAACCAACTCATTGTGCACTAATTCATTGTCAACTTATGCCCATCCGTAGAAACGATTCTGCTGTTCTTCATGAAAGCAGACACAGTCCCCGGGCATGTCCATACCAACAAAAACTGTGGATAAAAGCGTCCTGCAACATGTAACCATGTTAGCTACGGGCCGGTGCCCCTGCGACTGCGGCGTTCCACCCAGCAGCACCGTGCTGACGGTGCCCTAACGGCACACGTGTAAATCACATCAGAGAGAGGAAAAGAGAAAAAAGCTCGACATGACATGCTACACTGATTTCAACCAAGAATGTCCTTTAATCCCAGCAGAAGTGCTGCTGCTGAGCTCCACCGGGGAAATATTCTCTGTGATACTAATGTAAGCCGACACTCATGAAGCCTCACAGTTAGCAGCTTCTCAATCTGAAGACGAAGTTGATGATGCTGCAGTCACATTTCCAAGGTCACATCTTTAAGCAGGTTGAAGTTTTTCTTTTTTACAGCAAACGTGATGATTTAGCTATAAGATATTTACCACTATGTAACAAACAGGTTCTTATGCTTAAAACCAACAGGAGGAGGGACTCATCTTTTAAATTGCCCAGTTCAGAAGAGTTAGATTATGTGAATTGAGCAATGATAACATCGTATGGGAAAGTGAAACTATTAAAACTGGTTGAACTTGTTCAGGGTATCATTAAAACCTGAAAGAAAAGAAAAAACTATAACACAATGAGATCAAACTGGCCAGAAAAATATTGTGAGTGAAAGTGTTCAAAGTTTAGTGAAATCAAATGGGAGAAAAAACAAATTCCTAAAGAATCCCACTGACCGGGGAGGGCAATCAGTGGAAACAGCTTTGAGTTGTAGGGAAAACACTAATGTATGAAGGTTTTTTTTCAAACATAGATCTGTTATCACAGTTCAGTCCTCACTGCAGTATTTTTGGGATGTTCTGGGTATGAGACTCTACGTAGACTTTATCGTCGCAAAGTCTTTTATGAAAATGAAGCAACTGTTGATTAGATTGATGTGCAAACTCATAGAGATAATTAGAGATGATGAGCAGAAGTGTTAGTGACTTTTTCTTGGATGGGACATAGTTTAGAAATAAAGCTGCTTCATCATCTCCTGCAGCTGAAATGGCCAGTTGGTGGGTGATGGGTGGATGCAGACATTTCACCCTCAGGGGCCATAAAATTACTGAAAGGGACTCAGAGATGGGTGCAGGGCTGCAGGCTGAGAGGCTCAGCAACTTTGTCATTGAAATGAGATCTCTGTGACAAAGGCAGCATAGCAGGTGGAGAGAAGGCGGCTGGAATGGAGGAGGGGATGGCATTTGGGGTGCATAGCTTTTACTTATTTTGGAACACTAAACAAAGTTTGTTTTTTCCATAAATGTCCATTTCATTCCAGACTGGAAAACTAGAGGAAAGTTTAAATGGAAAAAAACATTGTGAAGAAGTTCAGTGGATGAAACAAAAAGGGAGAAGTTAAAATTTAATGTTGGGTTAGAGTTCATATGCCAGGGTGCAGATTCATCTCCATCTTTGTGAGTTGAGTTTCCATCCCCGTTTCCCACCCGGCTGAGGAGGAGTCTCGACGTGCGTCGGGTTCGGGAGGATTGTATAGGCACGCGAGCATCTGCCACCATCTCATTACCATGCTGTCAGCTCGTGCGAGTCGCAAAGGGATTTAACGAGGGGGGAGGAAGGGGAACATCCTCTCTACCCTTCAACACTAGCATGAGATGTAATCCCAAAATTCAAAGTCAATTTAACTTCAAATGATGGAAACCAGTCAAACCAAGTATAAACAATCCAAAGTCTGGGAATCTGTCTGAGTTTCAGTCCCATTTAGAAGTCCTCTTTCATGTTCTGTGTTATGAGTCACTTTGGAAAACATTTTGGTGTTTTTTTTCTTAGTTTCCCAGGACACATTTCCCCGGTGAGTACATGGTGTGCAATGGCCACCATGCGAGCCCGATTCTCACTGTAGAGGCAACATTTCACCAAACTTGGCAATCTTACTTTGACCAAAGAACTCATTGGTTCTAGGAAATATTTTCCACGTCGCCAAATGAACCCTCAGCTTTGAGGACACAGTCAGGCTTTGGGACAGGGAAGATCTGGGTTTCTTACTGGTTTCGATGAAAACAGTTAATTATCTACCAGCTTTCTCTCAGGTTTCTCCTCATATATGAAGTTTCTTTTACTTCAGCTTGGAAGAGAAAAAAGGAAAAATATGGTTCCTCTCACCCTTCCACCTGCAGCGAGGTGTGCCTCTAAAACCTGTCATCTTCACTCTGTTTCACTACTTACTGAGTTTAAAAACTTCCAAGTTTTAGTGTTTGCTGCATTCTCAACCCGCAGTGTCAGCCTCCACATCACACAGCAGCTACCCACTTTTCTGGAGTGTTGATCCCTCAAGAGAAAACAGCTTCCCTGTTTGGCTGAGACGGGGAGGACAGGATGTAGAAAATGTGTGGTGACAGACGTGCAGCGGTGCAATCTGCATGCTGGAGTCCATTCGGTAAACATTGGCGTGCGTAGACTGTCTTTTAGGATGAAGCCCAACTCCTGCTGGTTGTATCTGGAGTATGTGCTGAATCATAAACAAACCAGTCTGCTGGTTTGCAAAACTGTTCTGTTGATATTTTCACCGGGATCATGTTAAACTCAAGGACTAGAGCTATTAAAAATCACAAAGCTTTGATTTTATTGATGAAATCATACAGATTCACACACGCGAACCCAGTCTAAAAGGACCCAGAAAACACAGGAGAACATGTATACACTGCACAGACAGGACATGTACTTTTCTTGTCCCAGCCTGTGAGAAAGAAATTACTTCCGTACTGCAGTAACTCGCACCCCTGCTCCCCATTTTTTTTAGCTTGATTAACAGATAAAAAAGTATTAATATCTGTATTGTTGACAAAGTAATATAAAGTAATGTCATTTGGTAAAAAAAAAAAAATCATTTTAAAACGGATAAGCAGATGTTTCTGTCAAAAAAGAAACCGTCTCACCAGCTGTCTTTATCCGGACATTAATCTGAACAAAGGTTTCAGAGTACAATGTGCGTTCAGGTGTACCTTATTCATATCCTTTTCAATCCAGCTTTTTGTCACAGACTCACCTTTTTGTCACAGATAACAATGCTTCTCTTACGGTCGTATCATCTTGTTTCACTACTTTTTTTGCTATCTGTTTACATTGAAGATATTTACTGTTTTTGATTATTTCACTTTTTTTTTCTTTTTTGAATATTTGAAAAGAACTAAGCTACTGTGGCCGAGTTTGTGGAAAGGGAAGCACGCCCGAGCAAGAGTCCTAAAGCCTTTGACAAACAAGGTAATGATCAACTCTTGAATGTCTGATCCCCCTACAACAATAATGAGACCGCGTTCCGAGTACTATGCTGACACTAAATACCCAAGGCTGTATTTAAAACAATAAGTAGACAACAGACATTCTTTCTGACAATTCACATGAAAGACATTGTGCAGTTCGGTCTTCATGAGACAGTTTTTGCTGTGAATACCATTCAAAGAAATAACACAACAAGAAAAATGCCTCAATGTCGCCAGTCAAACTATTGTTATTTTTTCTTGCTAAGCTGATGATTTTGTAATGACAACTTATTCATCAGTGGTTATGATGAATACCTAGTCATCAACTAAGAATAACTATTCAACACCACATCCAACCAACTAGTGTTATTCAGAACAATTGTGGTGCTAAATACAGAACCCGTTGATCCCCGTGGTGAAACACACAATGGTGTGGTGGGGGTGTTAAACACAACTGTATATAGTCTTTTTCACAATTACTTGAGTTAGAAGTGGAGTTTTTTTTTCCCTTTCAAATGTGTTTTCAGGGAATCCCTAATCAGGGATTACTGAGCTGTTCACAAAGCATGATATGGCTTTATAACAAGGTTTTTGTTTGCAGGCCGTTACGCAGCAGGAAGGTCTGATGTTTGCATTGTGCACACAGTTCCAGTAAGAAAAAAACATCACAGCTTCACAGCAGTTTGTCTCATACCAACATTATTTGTGCTTCAGATTTTCTCCCCCACAGACCCACAGAGACAAGGGCTCGGCATGAAAATGTGTTGTACAGTGAGTTGTAATTACCACCGTCACGTGGGGCGATGCTGCTCACGCTGGAAAGCCTGTTAGACTTTTTTCTGCAAGACAAAAGCTTGTTTGCTCCTCTGATCAGCTATGATTGTCTTCGCTGGGATTGCCAATCCATCCAAGCCCCTGCCTGTACCCTGAGGGCAGTCTTGTTAACTGCCCCCCAGGAATCCATTCACAATTGGGGCAGTGAAGGAGCTCCTTGACTTGGTAACGGGGTCTCTTGTACTACATAACTTCCCTCTCTTGTACAGAATGTGCTTTGGGCCACCATCATTTACCTTGTTGGATTTTTTTTTAAGCTTTGAAAAGATGCTTTTGCATGGAATGTTTTACCTTAAGGAGAAATTGGAACAAAGAAACCACTTTCCAAATATGAAAGATGTTATTGAAAAGACATCATCTTCTGAAAAGAAAAATAAAGCACTCTTTTATTCTTGTGGAGGACCTTTAAGACATTTGTGGACTTGTTTTCGAGGGAACAGATTTTAAACCAGACTCTTGTTGAAACTGTTTCACACATAAAATATTGATAAAGTTGGGAAAAAAATCAGGAGTCGATACTCAATGAAGAGCAAGTTGTCAAGGACTGCTGTGTGAAGGAATACCTCAGACGTATCTATCTACTGGTGCTTTGCTGGCTGCTTTTCTCTCCACAAAGGCAAATTGTGGCTCACCTCAAAGGACAAGCAAGCGTGTTGGATTTCATGGAGGAACAGAGCGGGACTGTTTCAGAGGATCACAAGCACTTTCAGACTGTGGGCATTCATGTTGTGACAGAGTAAAAGCCACCTCTCTGACGGACACACGTCTGGCATATGCTGCGCTGATACCTGATCACTTGTTTTTTAAGCCTCCACAAAAGCCTCTCCCAGTATACGCCCTCTTTTCATATCTTAGCTCCAGGAGATTAGTGCTCACCCAGTTGGAATCGGTGTAGTTACCTCTGAGGCTTTTGTTTGCATAAAAACCAACATTTTTCTTTTAAATGTAATATCTGCCAGATGTTTGTCCAAAACCACCCACTTCTGTTTTTTCTGGGATTTGCAACCCTTTCATGCAACATGAGCACTCCACAAAAATTTTTAAAAGGCTAGCAAGTTAACTAAAAGCTCATAAAGCGAAGTATGTAAAGCTGAAATGAAATGTTAGTTCAATGCTGATTTACTGGACATATACTCAAGCTGGGAAGTTCCGACAAGCGACCAAAGGACAAACAAACTTAAAAGGCAGCCATAGTTTAAACTGCTCTATGTTATAAACACTACCTCTGAGGTACAAACAGGAAATTGTTAGTACGTGGGAAATGTGGAGATAGTCAATAGAAGTCATCAGTCTGAGTGTATAAATGCTTCTAAACCTTCTTGTTTAATTAGAAGACCAACACTGTTAAAATGTGATGGTTCTACTTGTGTGCTCCAGTCATTACCAAAGAATTCCACCAGGGACACATTAGAGGAAAAAACTCTGACATGGTTACTGAGTACAAGAAATTGATTCTTTTACTTTTTCCTAAATGTGTCCAAGCTCTATCACCAACTGGCTGTTTGCACAGTAAACACTGTGAGCACATAGCATTAATTTGCAAAGACATTTAAACCCCCCCCCCCCCCCCAAAAAACTTAAACTGAAAACAAACACAATGTTTTTGAGACACTATTGAACACTGGAGTGGTAAAATGGCCCTGCTGTTGTTTTTTGTGTCCACCATATTGCTATTTCTCCTAGTTTTAGAGAGCTTGTGAATACGAAGCCAATCCCTGCAGACAAAGACCTTTCTGTAACCACATAAAAATTGTGTTCCCTTATGAGAATACATACTATCCTAATTCCCCTTGATGTAAGTTAATTATTAGTTGGTTATCAACTCATGGTCAAATTTTTTTTAAAGTGCAGATTGGTGGCCTACACACATCACAGTGGTAAAATAACCAACACCTAATTTGGAATATCCCTTCAAAACCAGCCAACAAATCCACACTAATTTTATTGGAAAAAGAACGCGTGCTGTTTCTAACCCTCTACTTACCAAAATCCACGTAAATCAAGGAAAAGATAATAAAATATATCTTCTGTCACCAACAATAATTTACAGTTTAAGTTACATCTGTGAACATAACGTTACGGAAGACTCTCACTTTCTTCAATGCATTTGATTGTTTTTCTTGGTGAAGTTGAGAAAAAAAATTGAAAATATTGTTACATGGTAATGAGGACACATCAACTCTTTCAATCAACAACCCTTTCTATCAACACAGCCATTTCTTGTAGGTTGGAAGAAAATAGGAATTCAAAAAGACTTTATGATAAGTAGAACTAAATGCATGAATCGATAAAATTACCATCCTAACAAAAAACAAAACTTGTGAGGGAACCTTGATAACGATTTTGCCCTCTACAGTAGTTTCTGTATTTCCAACGTAAACCATGAAAACACATGTGCATGATGTTGATAGAGATTAATGTGGTGGTAATTGTGTTTTTCCACATTTGGCCTGTTTAGGAACCAATCAAAATAAAGTTTAAAGCAACATATGAGACTTGTTAAACTTAGAAACAAAATTGATGGTGTCTTACATCTAAAAAGGAAAAGAAATTGGAGTTGCAAGCACACTAAATTTGAGAGGCCCTAAAGT
This sequence comes from Neostethus bicornis, assembly GCA_902685375.1. NCBI lineage: Eukaryota > Metazoa > Chordata > Actinopteri > Atheriniformes > Phallostethidae > Neostethus > Neostethus bicornis. The sequence goes on along the minus strand of CACRXE010000076.1, from coordinate 777,256 downwards.
AATAGATTATACTCATTGTGACAAAAGTTAACCAGGTTCTGAGGAATGGGAGCTCCTCCCTAACACGGGTCTTTAAAGTCTTGGTTTACTTCCAAAATGGGATAGTTTCCGCTCATTAGGCTCACTAACACAATGATGCCTTTAAAACATTCTTAGTTGTTGGTGACACATGCCACCAGGACAATAAAGATGGGGGGAGCAGTGGAGGGTGTGGTGGGGTAGCAGCAGCAGCCGAGCAGTTTTTCTTTAGCTACCCGAGACTTAAGGGCAGAAAGGAGCTAACAAAGGCCTCCTATGTGGATGGAATTGAATGTTTACCACGTGCAGGGCCAATGGGTGACATATTTTTCAGGAGTGCTCATTCATTAGATTGAAGATTTACTTCCCCATCCCCCTAGTAGTTCCCCCTACTTTTTCTTCTGTTTGTCTTGGCAGATGTGAAGCAGGCACTATCCTCTCGGTCTCTCTTTTCTTTTCAGTTTTGTGTGGGGGTCGAACATTTCTAACCAAAGCGCCACGTGTTCCTAATTTTGGCCTCATTTGTATGGAAACGCTTTAAGGTCCTGGATCAGCTTCGGCAGGAGGTTAGATGCTCTGCCTTTGTTGTGATTGGGATTTTAAAGTGGTCCAAAGTTGAACCCATTCTCTTTGATTTCCTCTTTGTACTGAATTCCTTCATTTATTGGTTCTGTGAAGCACATTTGGATGGAATTTCATCAGCTAGGCACTGCAGAGGTTATAAGCAGTTTATGTACCATGAAGCATATCACCCAATGCACACAATGTGTTTTAAACACATCTTCTTTGTAACAATAGAACTAATAAAATGATGCAATAATTGTAATTTACCATCTTAATGAATACTTTATATTGTAGTTGTTTGAAATGCCAGTGTGCATGTGTGTGTGCAGCATAGTTATCAGATTTGTTTTTCTATAATGGCAATTACTTTACCAACTTCACAGGCAAACAAATTTTCCTTGGAGTACTTTGCTGCGGCACAGAGCTTTGTTAATAATTGCCTGCCACAGAAGCCCACACAGATGCTAACCCTCTCTTCGGGGTTTCACAGTTGCTGGCTATTGCAGGCAATCCAGTCCTATTAGTTATCACTCCAGGATCTTGTTTTATGACCTTAATTAAAAGGTCCAGACAGTGAAAACAGGAGTTGTGTTTATCATGGTGGCCCAAAGGGAGGACGCTCCTAACGGGTGTACTTATTACACGGCCCATAACCAGGCCAGTCGTAATGATTCTCAGACCCAAGTGCTTTATCTAAACACATTCCAGGTTGGCCTGAGGGAAACTGCAGGGGCCGCAGCTAGTGAACCTCAAAGCCCTTAACATTTAACTAGCTAATGAACTCAGTATGTTTCTGCATTCTCCTTCACCTTTACTGGAGGTGGATTCTTACTTTTCCAACTCTGATTTAGATTGGTTAAATGGATTCTTTTCAATCACCTAGCATCAGCCAGTTTTGTGTTTTAATTACCCTGCCAACTGCTTGCGCCAGCTTTTTCTTTCCCAAAAAAAAAAAAAAACATGTTGTGCTTGTAAACAAGGGCTTGTAAGACTGTATTTGTTCAAGTTGCCTCTCAAATCCGCTTGTTGGTTATTGTTGCAGGAGGAAGCAGACAGGGGAGAAGCACAAATGCAGGCAGTACAAGTTTTTTGAATGTGTAGCAGGGATGAGAAAGTCCCAGAGTGGGGCTGTGGTGTGGTGTAAAAATGAAAAGTAAACAAGATTTTTTGACAGCTAAAGAGTCTCTTGGCATCAGGAGAACTAATGTTCTCCAGACATACTCACTCCTGGTTACTGAGGGAAGTGTAGAGGCAGCTGCAGAGCACAGCGGACACAAGTCCGCACTGTGTGTGTGTTTGAGTGGATGAAATGTGGGCCAGAAAAAGGCCATTACCTGTGTTTATCGCATTAAAAGCAGCCGCAGATTTACTTTGAGTCTTCCTTCTTTCGTAAATCATGTGGAAGCCTAAGCTTTGGAAGAGGGGCAGGCCAATCATTTGCATAAGGAAAAGTAAAAAGGTCAGACACCTCTAGTGATCACATTCAGGACACACTTTCTCCCTGCATGTTTAAACAGAGACTAATTGACTATTAATTTGAAACCCTAGCCTTGTGCAGGATGAAAATAACTCAGGAGAAATAGTTTAATGATCCGATTTAGTGTGTTGTTTGCCATGTTTCTCCTCGCTTCTCTCTGCCACTCTACTTTTTCCCCCTCCTCATTCATCCCCGCGGGTTTGTAATGAAAACGTAAGGCTCAAACAAATCCAATACTCCCAGGAGGGATTCTGTGCTGGTTTAGGCTAGAGAAAGATAGATAGATAGATGGAAGCACCAGGAGCATTTCTTTGCCTCGCTGTGTTTAAGCTAATGAAAGAGCATCCTAATTACTTGCCCGGGTTGATTTCCATGAAGTCTCAGCCATCAGTCCCAACACCTTATTCATTAGTCTTGCTTAAAGGAAGGTCCTACCTCGGCTTTAACTAAGCCTTCCTTCTGCCACCCTCTCTGCAGCTTTTACTCCTGATCTCCTCCTACACGCTCCCTCACTTCTCTGCCCATTATTTTAGGGCAGTGAGTCCTCACAAAGAGTAAAGTGTGTGTGTGTGTGTGTGTGTGTATGTGTGTGTAGAAGGGGGCTTTATGGCTCATCAGACAGACCAGATGTATGTTACAGAACACATTTACACTCCAGCAGTTTCCTGACTTGTTAATATGGAAGAATAAGCCAAGCACACATTTAATTTTTCCCCCTTTTGTTTAAAGGTTGGAGTACATCCAGAGGAAGCAGGTCACACCAGTTTCAAAAACTGCACTGGCCTCACATCAAGAAGATCGGGGTTCGAACCACGGGTGGAGAACGAGGCTTTGAACGATGACCTTTCTGTGTGGAGTTTGCATGTTCTCCACATGTACGTGTGGGTTTCCACCACGAACTCCGGTTTCCTCCCATCATCCAAAAACATGCATCTTAGGTTTGAGGACCTTCTCAAAAATTAGGTGTGTCATCTCAAGGGGCTCATCCTCCTAATAAATAATTATAATTACCTCACTGGCTCTATGTGTGTTTCGAAATGTATTTTGAGGGTATTTTTTAGTGTTTAATTGTTTTTGGGTCATTTTATTTTACTAGTAGTTATGGCATAAAGACTCATGTTCCACCACAATGGTCCAGAACTTGACAAAATCTTGTCAGAGATAAACAGGGCTGCAGTGATAGTTCCTGTTTTTTAACAACTGCTTTTAAATTATTATTATTAAATTATTTTAAACTATTATTCATCTTTTTGTCATTTTATAAATCCCATCTTCAAAAGCTGGTCTCCTGGCTTGAGAAGGAGAGAATTCTGTTTTTTTAACACTTTATATTCAGTATGAAAAGTTGAAGGAAATTGTTGGCAGCATGCATCCAGTCAGACTTAACTGGGATTCATGTGGATGTCTGAGGGAGGAGGAGAGCTGTCAGTTATCCATCATTCCACCTCTTTTAAGTGACATCTGTTGCAGCTAATTTAACCATGCTAGCACTAGATAGCAGTAACCCAGGACAACTCTCAGCTTTTTAAATAAAATCTCATCTTCTCTCATCCCTCCAGTCAGGAATGATGAGACGAGGAGATCCACATGCTGACATGTCATACTGTAATCACATCTGAAGGGGCCGATGGTGTTTTTTTGTGTACCTCTAGATTTGGTCCAGTCATTTTATTTCCTTTATTAGCCAAGCTGAGACGTGTTTTTGAAGCTGTGTATAATGATGATGCTCTTGTGTTGGACTGTAGATTGAGACTGAACAGATGAAGGCTGAGCTCTGCACCTGTTCATCTGCTGGTGTTTGCAGCCCTTCACCTCCTACTGAAGGGGTGACTTTTTCCAATTTAGTTGGTGAATAGCTGAAATAGGATGCAGATGGACGGCAGCCTAAATCAGCCGATCTGCTGATGCCTAACAGCCAGTGCTGCTCAGCACACTAACATGCTGCTACATATCTACAGATGTCCACTATTTTCCTCCCCTCCCTCCGCTGCTCTCGACCATGCTCCCACTAAGGGATAAGTGTCAGTGTGTCAGGATGTACAGATGCTGATCCGTCATTGTTAGAGGCCAGGCGACTGCCCATGGTAATAATCATTCTCCTCCCAGCTCTCGCTCCACGCCACATGACTTTTTGTGGAGGGCTAAGGCTGCTTTGTTCAGCCACAGGTGACCCCTGACCTTTCTGTCCCTCCTCCATCAGGGACACACATACTCGCATTTAGTTAAATCTTGAGTCACACTTTCTCACAAATTTTGTGAAGCCCCCGTCCCAAACCCCCTTCTCTAACCCATCCCCTGCAGGCACACTTTTACACAAAGGCACTTTTACACTGATTTTATCTCCCCCTTTGCACCCTTCTTTCTGTGTGGTAGGTGAAGCCCCCTGTAGGTCATCAAAGGGCAGATCACAGGGTTTCTTCTTTTAATTAAAAGATTGGAATTAGTGGGTCAAAAAGAGAAAATAATGCATTCCTAGTATCTGCATTACAGAAAACTTTTCACCAAACTTTTTCTTAACTTTGCTTCAATTCAGTGTTTGACTGTCATAGTTTTTGCAAAATTATCATTCTGTCTGGGAAAGGCTGAGTGTAGTTTGAGTCTCATTGTCTCTGTGCATAAACATGTCCTAAAAATGTGCCAATTATGCAGTCATCTCCATCTTTTTATTTCCTAAAACAGGCACGTTGGCTGACAGTAAATCAGGGGACTTATTTCAACTGACCGCTCTCTCTGGTTTGGTTAACTAGCGGGAATAAATTACCAGGAGACACAGTTGAACATCTTAGTGTAGATAGGATGTGGTTATCACTGGGTTAGGGTTAGGTAGGGTTAGGTTATCTGACAGTGATACAAACTGTATCTAGAGATTACTAAAGGTTTGGATTACCAAGAATTGTCAGGGTTAGTTAAAGTTTCTAATGGCTTTATAGGTTTAAAGCATTGGTGTCCTTAAAGGTCACGGTTTTAACAAAGTGAGCCTGCCTATTAATGGTTGCTGCGTTTAGTTAAGGAGTCCACAGCTACGTACATACTTTTTTAAACATAGTTAGGGTTAGCAGGATTACAATTAGCTGTCACAAGTACCCAGCAGAAGAATGACCCCATAAAAGTCAGAAAGAAGATATTTTTGGATTAAAAACAGCGAATGAAAATGTGAAAATACCAGAGTTTGAGAATGAATATTGATGTTTAGTTTGTTTGGAAATTACCCTACTTTCTCCACATCAAAAACTAACAAAAAAAAAAAAATCATCAAAAACCTTTTTTTGCCTCCTGATCTCCATGAGTGGGTAGAAGAGTAACACGGAATAATGAGCACACTCTCCAAAACTTTTTGAAATATTGTCAACCGTCACTCTAGGGGTAAATAAAAAACATCTTAACATCTAAAAGCATCAGAAGTAGAACGTTTCCAAACAGCTGCTTCCACAGTATTTGATGGTATCTGAAGTTAAATGAAGATAACTTGCATCCATTGAGTATCAATCCAACAAGTACGCATAGCGTAATGACAAGACAAACTTCCCGGCATGTTCTCCTGATGACTTCTGATGAACAGGAGAACACCAGCTTTTTTGTTGAATTTGTTAACCCTGAAATGAGAAAGTTTCTTGAGTTTTTGGTTTTGGCAGTGTTTTTAACCCGTGAAAGCGGAACAACATAAACCTTTTAAAAAACAAGCTAATCTAAATTAAATGTCTAAACTGGTTTGGAGCAGATTTGGTTTGGCAAAGCATGAGTTTCCACCTGTCGCCACAACTTTTGTGAGGTGAATGGGATTGAAATTTACCCTCCTCATTTACATTAACCTTTCAGCACAGTCACATTGAAATGCACATATTTGTGTCGGACAGAAATAGAATGTTTTGGAAAATGTGCCTCACTCTTAAGTGTTTTTGGTAAAATGATCTGGGCAGAAATTCCTCAGAGCCTTTAAAAAGGACTTTTTGAAAGTGACAAGTAATAACAATAGATTTTTAACAATGTCTGCTAAAATGTACGTATTTGCATTGATCAGGCAGCTTTCTTTACACAATCTAAAGCTTTCTCTTTTGTTGCAAAAGCTGTGTCGCTTTTTCAAAGAAATATGGGTACATGGCGACTGTCTGAAAGAAACAAATCTATTTTTGCTTAGTTTTCTCACCATGGGGTCACAAAATGTCTTCATTCCATTGTGCAGGAACTCTTTATCTCTTTATCAACTCAGAGTTTACCAACTTGGTGTGAGTCAACTCAGTTTCAAATACTGATATCACTGAACTTCCATCTTGCAACAGGTCCTTGGTCCACAGGAAGAAAGAAAACAATCAGCAACAAATACTATCCAAAGGGGTTTCTGAACCCAATGGTATGAAGGTTCACTAAATTATCTCAAAGAGAAGCTTTTTACACATATTTTAAACAAATTATTTTAACTGGTATTACATTCTTGACCTCTGTCTCTACAAAAAACATGATTTTGAGCTTTAGCTTGAGCTTTTTGAGCTTTAGCTTTTAGTTTGTGAGGCTAAAGGAATTTATTATAAGATATTTGAGAGCTAAACAAAACAGAAAAAGAAAGGGATTAATTAATTCTTCTAGTTTTGTCATGTCCTCACTTAAGTACCCACACTTTCTGTGTGCATCTAAAAGTTTTCCATACTTTTATTACACGGAAATTTTTTTTTGATATGCATTTGGAATTTTATTTTGCTTACCCTCTCCTGATTGAGTACCAATATTGCTTTAAGGTGTTTTAATTTTGGAAAGTGTTATAGGAAGTAATTTTATCAATTTATCACAATATTTTGGCTTCTTGGGTCTTCCTCAATCACTTCCTCATCATCACCATGGTGTTTCAGAAAGCATAACTGCTCCATCCCACAAACCTTACCTGTTTGACCGTGCTAGTTTTTAATAAACAGCCCTTGATGCATTCTACCTATCCTTCCTGGAAGAGATTCCTATCATCATCTGGATTTGGAATTATTTTTTACGTTAGGGTGATGACAGAAATCCTAGTTCTGTTTAGCTAAGTTTTTACAATTGAGTTGAATTTCCTTTTAGATTTAAATTAGACTGTGATCTTATATACACAATGTACATGAAAAATTACCTTATCATGGATTGAGTTGGAGTTATCCTAAAGTCTGAACAAGTCACAGATCATGTCTGAATTGTACATATGGACAGGATTAAAAATACATAGAACCCAGAATTTGTAACTCCTCCACATTAGTACTGTTGATAATTATTGAAACACTAGAGAGAACAGACAAAACTTTATTTCATAGAGTCAGGGTCTGAAAACTGGGGGTTTGTCATCATTTGTAATTTACCAAAGTACAGGAATATGAAAAGGATAAACATGATCATAACAGTATTGGAAAAACATCTGGGAAGTTCTTCCCAGATGTTTTCCCGGACTTGGTTAACCAAAAAAATTATGAACTAGAGATTTGGCATAAAGTTTTCTAGCTTTGGGAGAAACTAAAACCAAGTAAAAACTCATTTATTGCAAACATGTGCCTCATTGTTTTGTTTTTCTCGACTCCAGTCATTTACAGACCAAAAAGAAAAGAAATATGAGCCAGAAACCAGCTGTTGTTCTTTCTTTCTTTCTTTTTTTTTTTTTGGCTAAAGCCAGAATCACTGGTACGCTGGTCTTGCTGGGTTTTTTTTTTTTTCTGAGGATTTCCAGTTAATGATGTTTGAGTCTCCTCACACACTGGATCAGACTCTTAAAAGTCAATGTGTCCACCTCTTCTTTGGATGTGTGTAGAGTGTGTGTGTTAGCTACATGCATTCCTCTTCATTTGCACCGTCTCCTCAGCCAACCCAAACATCGTCATCTCCCATTTTGCTCCATTTTTTCCCTTTTCTTTCCAATTTCCTCACTCTCTTTATTTCTGTAGCAGACTCCACCTCTCTCTGCCCCCTCCCTCTCTCACTGGACTGCAGCAAACCAAAGCCACACGGATTGGTCACGGTGTGTGTGTGTAAGTTTGTGCTTGTGTGTGTGTGAGGGGAATTTTCAAAGTTAGGCTACGTATACAAAGGCTCCGACTTTGCAAGCCAAATACCCACATGAGTGCAAACACAAGACGACCCACACGCCAACAAAGACATGAAAGGAAGAGCTGCTTTTAACACACACACAGACCACATCACAGCACAAACTCTATTGCATACTTCAACACACACACACACACACTGTAAAAACAAGATTTTGCTCATACAAATGACTTTTAAAGGAATTTGAGCACATTATATGCCCCAGAAAGTTCATTTTGTTTTAAGATGAATCGGATGCCCAGTAATTTCCAAACCTTGCATGGGATTTTGTTCCATGCTTGAGCCTTCATTTAACCAAGAGAGATCATGAATTCAGAAAACATACACACACACTGTCTTTCAGTTGGTGAAGTGTGTGTGTGTGCATGTGCATGTGTGTAAAATGATTAAGACGTTTGACAGCTCGTGTTCGCAAGATGGATGTCTATCACACACACATGTTAATTTAAATAGCAAGTCTGTGCCGCACACACGTGCACATAAACACACATTGTAATACATGGATGTATGGGTGTGTAAAAATCTGTTTTCACTTCTGTTTCTACTCGGCTTAACTGGGAGTGAGGGAGGAAGAGGAAAGAGGAGGAGGACCAGCTTTTGATTGGAAATATTTCTTTTCCAAAGTTTAGACTAGAAACCACAGTTTTTTCCCCCTTCATTCTTTCTTTCTTTTTCCTCCTCCCTCTGTTTTTTCCTCCACTCCCCCTCACCTCCATCCTGCTGGTGTCCCATAACCAAAATGGACCATTCCACATCACTTGAAATACAATACTCCCCCATACCCCAACCCCTTTGAGGGAATTCAAAAACAATAAGATCCTTTATATTCTCGCTGTGTCTCTCTCCCTCCAGACACAAGCCAACCACCCCTTCCCTAAAAGCCCCCACCCATTCCACTTCAGCTCTGCAAAGTCATTTTAATTCCAGTTTGATATATATATCCATATTCAACTATATATACTTATCTTTAAGAGGGGTGTGACTGTATATAGCATGCGTTTGTTTGATGGGACGTCTCGGAGGGTGAGATGGAAGAAAATATAAACAGAAACATTTCTATGGGGAAAAAAAATTCTAGACAGAGTTCTGTTAAACTGTATCATGTAAGATCGACTTTCATGTATTCATTTTATTCTTTTACAACGGTCTACATGCACGTTGTACACGGACCATTTTGAATATTTACATTGCGTTTTTTAATATGCTTTAAAAACAGCTAGTTCAGCATATTTTGTTCTGGATGAAGCATGTTTCTGGCATCCATTTGAGCAGGAATGACACAGAAACACACCCTGGAACAACCAGTCTGGGTCCAATTGGATCAAAAGCAAAACAAGACTCTTCATCCGTGTTCTCAGAGTTCTTCAAACTATCAGGATCTGATTTTTGCTAAGACATTTAACAAAGACAATTTGTCGTCTCTAATCACAATGATGACGCATAGATGCATTAAAAAAAGTAATAAATAAAACCATTCTTTTCTTTGTTTTAGAGACTAAATAAGTGTCCTGAAACTAGAAAAGTAGTCACAAACACACACCGTTCATTGGTAACCGAACGAGCCATCATTACTACCATTTCCATTCCTTCTTTATTCTGCTCATTCGTCGAGCTCCTAACTGATTTCAGATGGGTTTTAAGAAGTCAGAAAGCGATGCACAAGGCATGTGTTCAGACTCATTCTGGGAGAGGAGCCATTGTTTAATTAGTCTCAGATTTCTTTCCATCTCTCATTCCCGCTTTCATTTCTAGCGCTCCATCTTTCACTGTACCTCTCCTATTCATGTTTTTTTTTACTCTCTACACAGAGCATTTCCAGCCACAGCGTTCAATCCCCACATGCACTTAAAGAGAGAGAGATTGTCATGAAGTTCCCGCGTCTTGTGTCGTGTTGAACAGAAAAGCAGGCTGAGCCCAGGGGATGCCCACACAGCTCAGAGACAGACAGGAGGAAGGCGGGAGCCTGCTGGGAAATTCTGCTTTAAAATCACACCAGAGAGCCTGGGAGTTTGGGGACTGCAGCAAGTCAAATATTAGTTTGGAATGATGTAAGGGACATGCTATTCAGGAGAGTCATCGTTCTGGAGACCGAGGCGCTCCCAGCATCAGTGTGTGTGGATCCTCCTACTGCACAGGAGAAGTGTCTGAACTGTCTGTGTGGTGCTGATGATTGGTCAGAGGTTGAGTTTGTATGAAATGTTGACGTCGCACTGCACTTTCACCCAAAGATAATACAGTTGAGTTCACTGTCACAGCACACGGTGGGAATTTACCCTGTGCTGCAAGATAAACCTACTCAATAGTTTCACTGTTGATGGGATTAAACATCAACAGGGTGTTGGTGATTCACAAAGTGTTGGCTCATTTGTGTTTGTTTTAAAGTGGGCGTTAATGCAAAATCAGCATTTTTTTTTTTAAGGTTCTTGCAATGATACCACATCAAAACATATCTGGAGAGGTTTTCTATTTTATCTGTACATGTTTGAGCAGGAGATCGACAGGCGGATCGGTGCGGCGTCAGCAATAACTAGGACGCTGCATCGGTCCGTCGTGGTAAAGAGAGAGCTGAGCCGAAAAGCAACGCTCTCAATTTACAAGCCGATCTAGTATGTTCCCACCCTCACCTATGGTTACCAGCTGTGGGGGGGTTACCGAAAAAATGAGATCGCGGATACAAGTGGCCGAAATGAGCTTCCTCCGCAGGGTGGTTGGGCTCTCACTCAAGGATCGGGTGAGGAGCTCTGCCATCCGGAAAGAGCTCGGTGTTGACCCGCTCCTCCTAAAGGTCGAGAGGAGCCAGATGGGGTGGTTTGGGCACCTGGTCAGGATGCATCTGACCCCTGAGCGCCTCACGGGCGAGGTGTTTTGGGCATGTCTCACCGGGCGGAGACCAAGGGGCAGACTCCGGACTCGCTGGAAAGACTATGTCTCACAGCTGGCCGGGGAGCGACTTGGGATCCTTCCGGGTGAGCTGGAGGATGCAGCTGGGGTGAGAGAAGCCTGGGCTTCCCGTTTGAGGCTGTTGTCCCCGCGACCCGGCCCCAGAACAAGTGGAAGATGATGGAACGGAATGTTTGAGTAATTTGCAAGTAATTTGCAAAGTAATTGAATGGAAGTTACAAAGTAACTTCTTGGAAATTTGCAACTTCCATTCATTATTCGGATACTATTCAAACATGAGGTTGTACTTTGCCATGCCATTTGTTCTCCATGACACCCACAGTCAAATATAATCAGGAAGGGTTTTGACAAATGCATTCTGCTCATGCTCTGTCTCTCCACTCAATGGGAATGACATTCTTTTTGCATGAGAATATCAAATAGTTTGTGCTACCTTTGCTAACTTGATGCCTTTAACACTGTATATGCAGCCTCAAACAAGATCAATGCTGCTTTGTGCACATGCCCATTGGCTGGGACTAAGTAGGGATTGAGAAGAAGAGGAATTTACAGTGTAAAAAAAGGTGGGTGGGGGTATTGAAACAAAAAAAAAAAACATTTATATTAAAACTTGTTTTGACAAATTTAACACATTTCTGGGCTAGTAAAGGTAAAAATTAGTGTTAAATTATAAAAGCTCAACCAGAAAATTTCAGACTTGGTCTTGGAGGTTCATGTGATCCAGCTTGTGTACTCTTTTGCAAAGTTGTGCACAGGACAGCTATGTGTGTATAAATTTATACACAGTTAGATGTATCCACATAGGGATTCTCTGAGTTGTCCTCCCTAGAGGCTGTTGAACTGGAAATGATTTAATTGAATGTTTTTTAATGCCTCTAAAGAAAGAATATTAGCATTTTGCCAACTTCAAAGCATTTTAATTGAATTTTTTTAATTGAATTCTTCAAAGAGTTGCTTTTTTCTAAGTTTAAAGATATCTTTTGATAATAGCACTGAGGCATAAAACCCACATTTACTGGAATGTAGCAGCAAAAACCAATGAGTTATAAATATGTGAAAAACGTGGCTTAAGAACTCTTTTTAGGGAAAGTAGACTCAATGTTTTGGGTTAGTTTTACAAAAAAGACGTAAAAATAGTTTAGCAAACATATTTCCTTTTTTATTTTCTTTGTTTGTTGAACAAAGATACAGCAGGGATGTATCTACAGACTTTATAGCGGGCGGAGAGGTGCGCACTATCACATGTGTTAAATTTGAACACATAAAGCGAGATGCTTGTTTACTCCTCAGGCTACCGTTTTTCTACAGAAGAAAATCAATTATTAATCAGGATGTTTAGTTGTCTGTTACAAGTCCGTATTTATCCAAGTTGTAAATGAGAGATGGTGGGAACGATGCTTTGGGGTAAAACTAAATCCACAAATGATGGTCAAAAGAGATGAGCTGATCTGTTTCCCAGGGAACGTGTCTTTTAACTGAGAGGGTAAGCATCTCTTTGCGTTAACCGCCTGCTACTATCGCAGTCTCAGATTGTTTTAAAGTTGGATTTGTAAAAAAAAGCTTAGCTAAAAATAAAAGTAGCTCTGTGTGAGCTGAGAGGTTGGAAGTGACGCTCGCCCGGCAGCTGTTCTGCTGGTGATGGATCAGTGGAAAGTCTAAACTCAGCTGCACACAATCCAGCCAAAACTGGATGCAGACTCTGAGAGGAAACCACAGGGATGATCACAGAAGACCACCTGCTAAACAACTTCACATGTGCACAACTGAAAATGAACATTTCTGTCCATATTTAACTGTAATGAGGCGGGAAATATAACACTCCTGCGACCGTGGGTAAGATAGGCATCTGATGGGTGAAATAGTTACCGCAGACAACTGTGACCAGGCTTAAACTGTCCCTGGAAACAGCAGCCATCTTTAACACCACCTTGTCAAAGCAATTTTTTTGGTAACATTCTCCTGCCATTGATGTATACCCAGAAAGTCTTACCCCGGTCACTTCCTGGAAGGGATGTTCATTTTAGTGTATCACGTTATTTCATCCACATCACTCCGTCCTGGAATTTTCATTTGATTCATACTTTTTCCTCTTTGTATCTTTTTTTCTATTAGGAAAAAAAGTTTCATGTTGGTGTTTTTTTTTCAATTTTATCTTATTTTGTCTTGTTCAGTCTCATCTTATCTTGTGTTAAAATCAGTCTTAAATGAGATGGTTTCTTCTTCTTTTGGCATTTCCCTTCAGGGGTCACCACAGCAAGTCAGTTTCTTCCATCTAACCCTATCTGCTGCATCCTCTTCAGTCACACCAACTATCTTCATGTCTTCCTTCCCTGTATCCATGACCCTCCTCTTTGGTCTTCCTCTAGGCCTCTTTCCTAGTGGTTCCAAATCCAGCATCCTTCTGCCGATGTACTCTCTCTCCTCTGCACATGTCCAAGCCATCTCAGTCTGGCCTCTCTGACTTTACCTCCATAACCTCTAACATGTGTTGTTCTTCTGGTATTTTAATTTCTAATCCTGTTCATCCTGCTCACTCCCAGAGAGATTCGGCATCTCAGCATCTTTATCTCTGCTACCTCCATGCCTGTTTCCTGTCTTTTCCTCAGTGCCATTGTCTTGAGACCAAACAGCATGGCCGGTTCACCACGGTTTTGTATACTTTCCCTTTCATTTTAGCTGAAACTCTTCTGTCACACATCATACCTGATACTTTTCTCCACCCCTTATTAGATTTGACCCCATATTAGTTGCTGTAAATAGTCAATGAATGTGAGCAAACTACGTGTAAAAGAGAAGCTTAAACCGTGCACAAATCCTTTAAATCAGTTTTTGCCTGATTTTTATTTTTAATCTTTTATTATCATTTTTAGAAAGAATTTGAAGCCAATCCTGTACAACAGGCTCTGACCTCCAAACTAACACTAATATCACCACAGATAAAATGAGTAGACACACTCCCTCTCTGTCTTTAGCAGAACCAGCACCACTCCCCACCCCGTGCTTCGATGTCTGAATGATAGATAGGATTAAATAAATGTTGATTAGAGGAGTTTTAATGGCATATTTAATGGTTAACATTGATGGATGCATGGAGCTGTTTAATGTTTTCTGATTTAGGTTTTTCTTTCCACCATGACTCATTTAAATTTATATGAAGGATTAAAAGTTCAACTTCACTTTTGTGATCTAAATCAGTCTTTTTAACCATCAGTGGTAAAGGAGGAAAGATTAGACTGATTAATGCTGCTAAAATGGAAAGTTTTTGGGTGATGTTTTATAGCTTGGTATTTCATAAAACTTCGTTACGTTTTGTTAGAAACGTATAATGAGCCAGTTTAAAGTCAAACCACGATTTTCAGCTTTACTTGGACGGGACGGCGACATCTGAGGAATGAAAACCAATCAGAGTTGGATGTGTGAGTGTGTTGTCATGAAGATACTGTAGGTGTATTAATAATGTGACTTGTGAGGTAATTCCCCAGCTAGATAACTCTTTGTTCCAGTTTCTATTCATGCCTGGGATGTAGGGAGGAAACTGCAAGAGGGAATGTTCACGGTGTCCCCAGGGGAACCTACGCTGTATTGGGAGTTGGAACCAGAGCACACCGTAATCCTTACATGTTTACATTAATCTGTTTTCAATAAAGTAAAATAAAAAAGGAAGACCTTAAGGAGGATGAAGGAGTGCACAATGAAACCATCCTCCTCAGACATCCGGTCATGTTCACAATTTAACTTTTGTTTTGTGTCCTTATCTTAAACGCAAAATTCTCTGATTCTAAAACTACTACGTACATACATGTGTTTAAATTTGTTCATTCATTCTTCTTGTAAACCGCTTATCCCTGATGGAGATGTTGGGTGTGCTGGAGCCTATCCCAGCTGATTCAAGGCAAAACTTAAGCTTTCTCCTATTTAATACTAAAAATTTAGCCAGTCATATTTCTAAAGATGTGGTCACTAGACCCACCTCTGCAGGCCACATAGATTTCTTTCTAAGTGACCTTCTTCAGAGATGTCTGTAAACTTCTTGTAAAAAGTCAGTCTTGAAAATCACTTTAAAAGTAAATTGATTACAAATCTTTTGTTTTTCTTCTTCCATTGTTGTTTGGTGATAAGATTTTGAAGGGCACTGGGTGAATGAAAAACCATTGGCCCTGAACCTTTCAATCATTCCAACTTCCTGGTTTTGATGACAAACAAGAAACCCAGAACAAGTTGGAAAAGACCAGGCTTGCCCACTTTCCCATCTTTCGCAAAGAGTTGTAGGGCTGTCAGTGCTAAAAAATCAGAGGTCTGTATGGATGTGGAAGCAGAAACTGGAAATTCCGGAAGGAACCTCTCCTCCTCATTCTCAGGCGTTCACACAATACAGCTCCAACCACAAGCATCATGAGGTCAGACCCTCCAGTCTGCTTCCCACTGCTGCTCACACACCCTGCCAGTGTGAGATAGAGAGGAGTGGCGCTATGCGACATGACAGTGTGTGGGCAGCTCTACGACAGACGCATGCTGAGGAGAGCTTGACAGATGCCCTTTTCACCACTTCACGCAGGCGGATGGCCACAGGTCAAAGAGCCGGTCAGAGGTCTTCCTGCCCGCTGTAAGCATGAGCTGGCCAACTATGATATGGAGACCAGGCTCAACTATGGCGGGAACAGCTAATCGGGCTTAATGTGTGTACAGCTATGTGATTCGCTCACTTCACATGATACACAACAAGATTCTTGTGCAAGCTCAGATTCCTAAACTACAACCTGGCAGTCAACACAAAGACGAAACAGTTTCCAGATCAGATAATCATTTCTGTTCTAAATTGGTCAGAATGCACACAGATTGCTTTGTGTTCACAGGAAAAGTGTGTGACACAGTTTTAGCCTCTCAAAATCCAAATCTGCTCCATTTAACTGCTGATAACAGTTTAGATAACCACAATGTCCCCATAGTTTGTTGCATTTGAAGCGAAGAAAACTAAAGTGTGACAAAAATTTGTTAGACATCACGGTCATCATTCAGTGTTTGCTGAAAAATTTGATTTCACACTATAACCTGTTTTCACTGCTCACATGTCTTATGTTTACAACATGAGTTTTCCTCTTTTTGTGCTTTAAGTATTTCCAATTCTCAAAATACTCAATTTAAAAAGGAACCTGTGGCAACAATGTTCTTGCTATCCAATGTCCAATCTCAGCCATCCGATTGCAGACTGAAAAGATTTAAAATTAAGGAATAGACATTTGGCATCACAAAAAAAAAAAAAAAAACACACAAGATGGATTTCAGTTATTTTCAGCACTTATTTTCTCTCATTTGTCTCTAAAGTCACTCCCCCTCAGCAGTGTCCATCAGAAAGTTCTTGGTTGTCTCATTTCACCATTGACTAATTTTATTTTCTTATTTTTAGACATTCATTTATTTTTCCGCTCACTTGTTGGTCTCTGGCTCCTTGTGCTTGGATAAAATAATATTTTTTTTAGTCTTCGGATTTTGAAGCATCATGGCCTTCTTGAGATTAAGTTCTGTTGTCATCATGATAGGAATATTTTTAGGATAAAAATGAAGAATTGATGCTGCTATTTACTGTTTAGAATCTTTTAATTAAACTTAAAAATGTTCAGCAACTTTTCATTAAAAATGTTGCAACTGGATGAGTTGGAAATGTCTGAATAACTTCCAATGAACACCAAGGGAATTCACTTTTCAGGCTAAGAAAATATGTCTAATCGTGAACATTAACAGTGACCAGTGAAGACGTTATCTTTCCACATGGACAGATGTGACAAATGACCAAGGACAAAGCAATGGGACCAAATAACAATTGGCTTTGAAGTCCCACATGTCCTTCTCTCTCTGACATTTGGGCCAGTCAATACTTTTTTAACTGTCTGACTGAATAAATAAGTAATGTGTTTGAATTTCGTTCATATTTTACTATTCTGCTCAGAAAAACCTTGATTTTAGATGAGGAGGCAGCTCATGGCATCCCAGCATAAACAGGTGAGAGCAACACTGGGTCCTGAGGCGGTTCCTAGCAGGAAATGGATCTCCTCTGCATGTTTTTCTGTGCATGGTTGAGTTGTTGTGAAATGCCTGCACACACAGAAGAGACCTGGGTGTTGGGGGGGGGTAAATAATATGTCCTATTTTTAGAGAAGCGCTCCAATTTATGCTCCACTCCTCTGAACCCAAACAGAGTGAGAGCTAATCAGCGCTGCTTCCCCACAGAAAGCATCGAGCCGCAGCCTGGATGTTCCCGAAGAGAAAATAACTCCACACAACCGCAGATTAGCAAACCCATAGCCAGATTATGGTTTTAGTTTCATAAAGCTGTCTTTGTGAATTGTTGGGAATAATTTAAAAGTGTGATATTGTTTCAACATGTGGTTTCTTATTTTGTGCAATAATTCTCGACCTTACCGACTTCTGGACTGATGGAAAACAGAAATTTCATCACCTATTTTCAGAAACATAGCTACTGAATTGCATTTCCTCCTGCTTATCCTGTAAATGTAAACGCAGTATCAACATAAATAGAAATATTGATTTAGGTGTGCTGTGGAGAAAGAATGTCTGTTAAAAAAGTAAGCTACAGACAAAACATGTAGACATGGCTGTCATTTCTACTAAAATTTAATTTCAATTACAACTTCTCATCTGGACACATTTAAGTATGTAGTTCAAACGCGAATCCTTCACGTTTATCTCGAATCACACTCAGATGTGCTATGGCACCTAATCATTATTTAATCATTTGATTCAGGGACGATACTAGAGATATAAACAAAGCATGTTAATTTTTTTTTCAACAAATATTTAGGTTGCTGTCTGTAGAATGATATTTGAGAATGGTTTCTTAACCCCCTTGGAACCAGTATAGTGTAACATTATCTACATTGATCCTGATCATGTTCACCATCTTCTGATGCTACGCCTGCCAGGGTTTTATGGGAATGTTGAAGAAGGAGGACCCAATTACAGGACTTCAAAACAAGGTTTATTAACTCAATTCAGGAAAGTCTGTAAAGAAAGAAGCACAGGATTAACTCAAGGTTTCAAAAGTCCAAATAAGAACAAAGTTCAAACATGGACAGGCAACCAGTGATATGGCTGAAAGACCCGACAGGAAAGCCTGGGGTGATTCCCCTTCAAATAGATGGCAGGGTGCACAGTTGTGGGGAATCAGGAATCATCCTCAGGTGATCCTAATCAGATTGAATAGGAATATCCAGGGCTTCCTCTCTGGGCAGGTGAGGGATCCTGACAACTCCGAGCAGAATAATGCACAGCAAGCACTAATTCCTTTTCATTTCCCAGCAATCAGAGTCATTTTATAATTATGATTAATAAAAACTAGTCAAACATTCATTTGTGTGGGGTTCAAAATATAAAACTTAGTTTTGCTGCAGAAAATCTGTATTTTATATTTCTATTTGTTTGTACTGCATCTATATATGTATGTGTGCATGTGTCATAAAATTTCATAAAGTATTCATCCATAACTTGTGAAGAGCTCAAATTTGTGTAAAAAAAGAGACATCAAAGCCTTCTGAAGCCTTCTGTCAGACCAGAAAATTACCCTAATGGTATGAAAATGAAAGAGTGGCACCAAAGTAGAGTCCCAGTTCAGGAGAAACAGCTGTGCTTAGATAGATAAAACATAAAAAAACAACAAATCAGTCATATTTGGGTGTAATTTGTTTGACACAAATTTTAAAATTCACTGTAAAATTAATGTATTTGTTGCCACTCTGGTCCACATGCACTTGGTGGACTTGAAGAGAGCAAATTATAGTGTTGCTCAAGAGATTCCTGTGTGTATCTTCAACCCCCTTGAATGGGCTGTCTGGACTTTTTAGGATCAGTGCCAGAGCTCTGTTCTCTGCTGGCTTAAGTTAGATTTGGTAAAGGTTGGAGTTCACCCTGACTTTCATTTATAGATAAAGTGTAAAAAAATAGTTTGTTGGTCTCAGGATTGGTTATGTGGTACCTGCAGACAAAGTCCCTCTTTTAGCATCATCCCTACACATAGGCAAAAAAAAAAGTCTTATCAAGGAGAACAGAATAGAAAAGGAGCCAGAGGAGTTTGCTTTATTATCTGATCAGAGAGCCTGTACTGGCAATGAGTTACAGGCTTGTCCCAATGACAGAAAACCTACAGAAATCTTGGGCACAAAGGATGGCCTGTATGACAAAGGGATTTATGTTTCCAAGTTGGCCAGGGAACTGAATTTACAAGGGAGAGCAAAAGAGGGTCTTGTACTTAGGCTTATGCACCAGTTACCCACCTTTGGATAAATGGTAAGGAGGGCAAACAATGGAAAGGTGGGTAATAGATATTTTACCCACCTTATTCCTTTGATCTTTCACCGCTTGGGTCAAACTGGGTTAAACGGCCATTTCTTTATTCTACTGACCTTTTTTTCTGTGTTCACTTAGTTCCTTGCTTTGGCCTTAACTCTTTATCTTGTTGGGATCTAAAAATAAAATGTTGACCCTACCTTTAGACTCTGAAAGGTGTATTGTGAGTGAATAAAAAATTAGGATGACTGAAAGTGCTTAAAACGGCTGAAATGAGCTTCCTCCGCAGGGTGGCTGGGCACTCACTTAGAGATCTGGTGGGAAGTTCTGCCATCCAGGAGGAGCTCGGTGTTAAGCCGCTCCTCACCCAGGCCGAGAGAAGCCAGATGGGGTGGTTCGGGCATCTGGTCAAGATTCCTCCCAAGCGCCTTGCTGGTGATGTGTTTTAAGCACTTCCCATCAGGAGGAGACCGAGAGGCAGACCACAGACCCATTGGAGAGACTATGTCTCACAGCCGGCCAGGGAACGACTCAGGATTCTTCCAAGTGAGCGGTAGGATGCAGCCGGGGGTGAGAGAAGCCTGGGCGAGAAAAGCCTGGGCTCGGCCCCGCATAAGCTGAACACGACAGAACGGAACAAAAGTGCTTCAAACAATATTACAGAACAAAGATCTGACAACTACCTGCTGAGACATTTTTAGACTTTAAGATAAATTCTCAAACATCTTGCCAGTAAGATTTTCTATTAATCTAATTACTATACTCACAGTATTGTTCCCCTTGGTTGCAAATGGCATCTAGGTATTTATTCTTATACAGATGAGGGTTCAGGGTTTAAAAATTGTAACTTTGAACACAACTTGTGAAAAAAATTAAATGTGAAATCCGGCATTTTAGATCACAACAATCATTAAAATGCCTGTGAAATCTGAGACGACTGATTAAAATTTCCAACATATTTAGTGTGAGTTTTACAAGTTGATTCAATTCACAAAACTATGTTCAGAAAATCATCAATAATAGATTAGTTTCTTTTCATCATTATTTTTTAAAATGACTTTTAACTCATTTTTTTCTTTGAAAGAACAATGAAGCTATCACATTTCAAGACTCTCCTGATGAACTATTGGGAATATCAGTTTGAAATCAAGTGAGTGGAAAGTCCTCTATAACGATGAAATTAAGCCAACAAAACCTTTCGGATTTAAGTTGCTGGGGTGCAGCTACTTCAATTAGAAACATATGTAGCCTTGTGATATGACAAACAAAAAGTGACATATCAGAAGGCTGAATGTCATTTAAAAAATTTTGTAGCTACTTTAAGTTTATCTTGAATCTTAAAGAAACAACCAAAGAAAAAAGTTGGATTAGAAAGTTGGCTAGTAGGACAGACATCAGGTCTTGGTCCAAATTAAACCCATGTGGACAGAGGATTAAATCTGCAAGCCTGAGCGGTAAATACAAATTTGAAGGAGTAGCAGATTTTTTTATGAGCTGCTATTGTTACTTTGGAAATGATTATTTTTAAAGCCATGAATCATGTAAAGTTTTGTTTTTTCAGCTAAAAACCTTCAGTCCGTATAATGTACTGGCTTATGTTGCTGTAAATTACCCTGAGTATTCCCTGCGTTCATCTGCGCTTCCCCGCCAGCTTGGCAAGCTGGCCCAAACCCTCTCTGCTGGCCTCACATGCATAGGGTCAGTGTGCCTGGTCAGAGGACAGCTGAGATATAATGCACACACGGGATGTGCACACATTTCAACTCACATGTTTCCAATTCCTCCCTGTCTGCTTCTCCTCCAACATTCCTTTGTTTGGAGAAGAAGGAGGAGAGATTTTACCCCAAAGGAATGAGAAGAGGGAAAAAGCAACGAGCAAAAGAAAAGAGAAACAAATATGGACTTCATCAAATTGAAATTCAAATTTCAACACGTATCAAATGAGAATACCAAGATTTCTTCATTGTTTCTGTAACCCTTGAAACAAAGTTTTTTCCCAGAAACTCAGAGGACAAGCTGTATTGTTGGACAGACTTCCTGATAATACATTTTGAAATTTGAGTGCCATTTGGCTTTGGCTTGATTCTAGTCCATGGTTGCATGTCCATGTAACAGAAAAAGCTACAACGTTTTATTTTTTGGACCCACAAAACAAACAATTTTAAGTGGTACTTCAAGCAAATAACTCATTTTTTGAACAGTTTATGTTACAAAACTTGACATAATATCTATTTGAGGTATGCATATGTGTTTTTGTGAGAGTCTGAAGGCTAAAAAGAGAAATACGTTTGCCGGTTTTATTTATCTTCAAACAGAAAAACTATGGGATGTCTAACACTAAAAAATTGATGCATCTGAGTGAGTAGCCCATTTTTTATTTTTTGGAAATAGCCTCAAGATCTGTGAAAGTTTTAGCTGTGTGCTTGCTTATGTTTTTATGGTTTAAGATTTTTTTTTTAAAGTTTAGGATTGTTTATAGTTGTGTAACATTCGTCCTTTTCAACCAAACCTCACTAGTTTTGCAATTTTGCTTTATTTTTAATCCAATTGTTGTCCTACTTCACTGATTTTATCAATCTTTATTATTAACATCTGACATCGGAATACTCTGAATGAGTTTAGTAAAATAAACTTAACATTTGAGCCAAAATGCTACTGGGTCTTGAAATGAAGCCACCCTGGAAAAACCCAGGAGAATGTGCAGATGTTTTTTGTGAAGTTTACTAAATCATCTAATCAATTTATTACAGACATTTGATGAAAAAAGTATGTTCCCATTCAGCTAGACAGCTGGCTTTGGGTAACATGGGAACATGCTTGATCAGTCTTTAATGATAATACGCTGCAGAAACCACAGGTATTAATGGTGCTCACCACCCTTTAATGTCCCATTAACCAACAGCTGCAACTCACAGAATGAGTCAGATGAATTACGCTGTTTGTGTTGTTTTTTCACAGTTTTCACGTGTTATTCAATGAAAAAAGACAATCACAAAAAGTGATGGTGAAAGTTTATTCAATGCCGACACAATGATTTGGGGTCAATAATGTCAATGTTTGGCAGTCAGGTAAGTTAAAGAAAAAAAAAACTATGGAAATTAACAACTGGATTTATTTTTTAAAAATACTGAAAAGAAGAAGTTAACGAAAAATGACAAAATGATCAATTTTAGCTGGAACAGGGATCGCCAAAACCCAAATCACTTTTACAACTGACTGGCTACTAAATTACTATGATAATCAGTAGATTAATGAGACTGTATGTAATTTACCATGCCAGTACGCAGTGGCTCTATTTTCACCATCATTAGCTTTCAGAATTTAGAACAATCTCTAAATCTCGTGTGAATCCCAAGCATAAAAACAATCAGTAATATAGCTCCTTTAACAAACTTAAACAATTTACCCAGATTAAATGCAGTCTTAAGATCTTCTAATCCCGACAACAAAGCATCAACAACCCTGAATACAGGGCAAGCATTTAGGAGTTTTCTTGATTTTTCATGGCTTCTTCTGAATTTACATCTCCAAATAACAGGGGTGAGACGATGGCTCAGGGCTTAAAGCGTTCGCCTGCGGACCAGAAGTTCGTGGGTTTGCATCCGACTGAGTGCACGTCTAGGGTCCTTGGAAAAGACACCTAAACCTCCGTTTCTTCCACCATTGGCGCCGTCAGGGCAGCCTGCTGCGGTGTAGGAGTGCAACACACAAATTTCCCAGTGAGGAATGAACAAAGTGAGTGAAAATTACAAAGTAAAAAAAAAAAAAAATTATAGAAATCCTTAGTTGTCGCCAAATCAGGAAGTTGGAGTGATTAAGTTCTACAGGGATATTATTTTGGTCCTCTCATCTGCTCAAAATAGCTTGATGGTACAAGGTGTCAGCTTTGTTTAGTAAATCATTAGCTTTATATGACCGCTATGTTCTTCAGCATAAACCTTTTCAATAGCACCACAGCAAATACCACTGTTTGTGTTAACCAAGGAAAGTCAGACCAATAAGGAAGCAAATTGGAGATAAAATCAGTCATTTAAAATAACATTTGATGTTAATTATTTATGTTTTTACCTGATCAGTTATCTCATTCTGTCTGGTATGGAATTGCAAAATACACATTTTCATTCATTTTTAATTATTGACTTGAAGCAGTCAAATCTTCTGCATTACCACACCCAGCATCAAAATATGAAAACCTCCATTTAAATTTGCTTTACTGATGAACTTCCTGAACTCTTTCACTTCAAAGGTCAACAAGTCCCTTACGTTCCTCTAATGCATGCTTCATATGTTCCACCTCTGTGCCGTTTGCTTCTCTCCTGTGTTTTTTAAAGATGGCCCTTCCGTATTTTTTATGCTGGACTTTCTGCTTGGGTGAGCTGCAGTTATTCAGAAAGACTGATGTATTCACAGACAATTTGTTCTACCAAAGAACTTTTGGCAGTTTCAATTATTAAAGGATATTGATTTTTATTTTTTCATTCTGTGTGAACTTTTATTTTAGGAAATATTATCTCTGAAGTTACCTGACATAATGCAGCCAACACAGTGGTTTTAGTAAATCTAATTTGATGAAATATTTCATCTTTGGGGTCTGAGCTTTGTTGTCAGTCTTTTTTTTTTCTATTAACTCGTAAGTTCATCCTTTTTCATCCTTATCAATGATAAAAAGTCATTGGAAGAAGAACTCTGTATGATGTATACAGAACATTAGAATGCACAAACTTGATGTCTAAATTTATTTTGGATGCAGCAGACTGGCGCCCTGTTTGGGGGTGATTCTTGCCTCTCGCCTGATATCAGCCTGCACCCCTCATAACCCCAATGGAGATAAGCGATTCAGAAGACGAAACAAATATTCCTACCATCACCAGACAATGAATGCAAGCACAGCTCTTCAGTTTGTGAATGCAGAAAAAAATGTACAATACTCTATCTCACAGCTGGCCGGTGAATGACTTGGGATCCTTTCGGGTGACCTGGAGGATGCAGCTGGGACGAGAGAAGCCTGGGTTTTCTGTCTTAGGCTGTTGCCCCCGTGACCCGGCCGCATAAGCGGAAGACGACAAAACAGAATGGACCCCAAAAATGACTATTTTTTTTAAATGTTTTTTATTTCAATATTAATAAGAATAAAATCACTACCAGTGTCGCCACACACTGCCTTCTGCAGTCTACAATGCAACACATGAATGATCCTTTGGATCACCAAAGTCTACTTTATTTTTACTAATGCACAACTTCAAATAAAACATATAATAATAATAAAGTTGTATTATGAACACATTTTACATTTGATTAATTTCATAGTGCTCTTGGAAACAACAACGCTTTTTAAAAATAATCACAGAAACAATCAATTATTGCAATACATAAAATTGATTGAAAACTAAATTAATAGTTATCAGCTTCTCTAAATTTGTGTAACAAAAATCATAAATTATAACTTCTCCATCTGCCAATGTTTGCATTTAGTTTTAGTTGGATTATTTTATTTTGGTTCCATTTCATTTAATTATTTTTATATACAAACTGTTTCAATTTAAAAAAGCGTACAAATTGGGTGGAGACGGTGGCCGCGTGGTTAGCGCGTTCGCCCGCGGACCGGAAGGTCGCGGGTTCGCGTCCCACGGAGAGCACGTCTAGGGTCCTTGGAGAAGACACCTAGCCCCCACTTCTCCCACCATTGGCGCCGTTGAAGGGCAGCCTGCTGCGGTGTAAGGAGTGCAGCAAACAAATTTCCCCGGTGAGGGATGAATAGAGTAATTCAAAAAAAAAAAAAAAAAATACAAAATTAATCACTTTTCTTTCTAAAGACCGTTAATGGAATGTTTTCCTTTTCTGGTTACAAACTCATGCATTTTAGTGCTGAAAAGCAGCTGCACACGTCTATTCCACGTTAGCATGAATGATGAATCCCACCTGACATACGTGTTAATGTATTTACCGTCGTGATTTATTCCCTGTTGCATTTTCCTGCACCTGTGGAGCAGCAAACTCCACATGAATGCCACATTAACAGGATGAGGAATGCCTTCATGTCTGCTGGATAATTGTTTATTTAAATACAAGAAGTTTTCACTCTGGAAATTTGATTTGGGAAACAGAGAGGAGGGGAGAAAGCCCCCCTCTACATCCTCCATCCCAACTTCATTGTTTATGCAAAGTCAGCCGCAGCACCATCCTTTCACACCGATAACAGAGATGGCATCGCTTCTGCAGTTTTCTGCCGACATCTGCACTATCTCAGGGTGGCACACACACATACACACACACACACACACACACATCTAATCTGATTGTTCCGGAGAACTGAATGTAAAATTGCAATCAGTGTAGAGCAATTATTAGCCTCCTGCAATTCAATCTGCACCCTCTCTGCCTCATCCTCGGCTGAAAATCAGAATGTTGGGTATAAAAAAAGAACAATGGGTGAAGGGAAGACAAAGCAGAGAGTGAATTAAGACTAAAAGAGATAAAGAAAAATGGCTAAATAAAGGAAGGAAAATCAGTTGTTATCACATTTGTTGCAGAAAGTTGAATTTAAAACGGGCATAGAGATGGAGAAACAAAATGAGAAGTAGAGCAGGAAGAAAATATGGAGTAAGGAGAAAAGAACAAAAGTAAATGAAAAAAATCCATTAGAGTCACATCTGGAGAGATGAAGCAGCGGAGGGAGACGAAGAAGAAGGCTGAGGAGAAAAATCAGTTCTGAAAAGCTCCATCAACACTCTCTCCACTATATATCTGTATCTGTAAAGATACAGTTATAGATAATACATGTCTATGGAAGTTTTATCAGCTCCAGTTCCTCTGGAACTGGAGAAAATGTATAAACTTTAAAAGAAATGATGGAATATGAATGAAATTTCTACTTGTCTGTTTGTACTGCATCTATATATGTATGTGTGCATAAAGTAAAGTAAAAACTCCAGAAACACTCTGCACAGCATCACATGTTGGTCCAGACGTAGGAGGTAATGCAGTGTCCATGTGTTGCATGTGTTAGCTCAGCACTTTTACTGTTTCTTTATGCTCAGCCTGACCAGTACGCTCCACTGGGAGGACATGAAGCGCAGGACGCTCCAGTGCACCACCAATAATTTGGTCAAATGGTTCCATGACTGCTCAGACCAGGAATGGAGTCAAAGATAGCAGGCCACTGAACTCTACGTTGTGTGTAGCTGTGTGTGCACGTATGTTGAAGAGTGTGCACAGAAGTGTGTGGAAGGGGATCTAATTGAAACCAGCTGTTCCTCTGAAACAGTGCTGGAACGGGGCCAGAGGGCCACATTAGTCTGGTTGGGACAGACTGAGAGACATGAACTACACACAGATGGGGAGGGGGTGATGTGTGGAGTGGGACCGAGAGGAGACTGAGTGTAGGGGTAATTTCACCCCAGACTTTGGTGACAAAGTGATAGGCTTTTTGTTTCTATAGATGGATGATGGTTGAAGAGGCAGACTGCTCAATAACAAGAGTAGCTGAGGAGAAACAGGACTGGTGACAAGAAAGAAAAAAGCCAGCTTGGAAAGTGGCCAACACTAGCTAACAAGATAAATCATATCAATTTATATTTTTTCTATTCCTATTTTAACATTTTTCACACTTTCTGGTACATTTTCTGCTTGTTAACTTATCTCTAGTCCAGTCTCGGACTTTGTAAGAAGACATGTTCCCTAATAAGCAAATGAAGAACTAGAAATCTGCTAAAAAAAAAAAAAGGATGAATGTCACCATGATAAGTTATAATTTGCATGGTTTTGTTTCCATTGAAAAAAGTATGTAGGAGTGTGTGTTTGAATGGCTGTCTGATAGAGGTGTACCCACCTCTCATCTGTAACCAGCTGGGATAGGCTCTGGCACCTCTTCATAATCCACACTGACATACGCAGTTCAGAAGATGATTGACTGTCTGAAAAAAATGAAGCAAATAC
Source organism: Neostethus bicornis (assembly GCA_902685375.1). NCBI lineage: Eukaryota > Metazoa > Chordata > Actinopteri > Atheriniformes > Phallostethidae > Neostethus > Neostethus bicornis. Next base: position 750,009 of record CACRXE010000076.1, on the reverse strand, counting down.
AACACAGCCTTACTTTGCCAACAAAAAGTGCTCCAATAAAGTATTAGGGGAGATATGTTGGTGTGAAACTGAGGCTAAAAATGTATTCAGCCAATGAATAGCCTATTACAGTAAGTTCAGATAAACACAAAAACAAACCTGAGAAAGATGTTAGACATTGCAAAAGCAGGGTTAGATGATTAGTTTATTTTTTGGACAAAACCTCAGCTTTTTCAGATATGGAAACCAAAGATGTTCAAATGCTTTTATTGGATGGTAGTATTTGATAGTATTTTGGGATGGAAAGATGTTAAAATGGCCCAGTTCATTTTTATCATTTTGGTACCACGTATTCTAAAGATATAAAATGGACCGGCTGAAAAATCACCACATCATATTATGTTTTTAAAAACAAACCAAACCTTTGCAACAAAATAGCAGAAATACTTTTTTCATGTAATAGAAATTGCATGAAAGTGTTGAAGAAGCTTCCTTACATATTAGTTAAAAAGTCCCTTAAAAGGAGCTTTTCCATCAAGACACTGCTTCTGCATTATCTGGTTAGGACGGTGGCCTCACAGGTTGACAGTTCAAGTCCTGAAGTGGAGCGAGGTCAACTGTCTCTGCTCGAGGACACTCTCGAAAAAGAAATTTATAATCTTAATGAGTTTTTTTTTCCAGTGTAAAAACTTTTATTGTTGTATTTTATTTATTTGTACAAGTATGTGTGATTTGTTGGTGTTGGACAGCAGAATTTCTCCTACAGGAGATTAATAGTTTTTATCTAGCAATCTAAAGTTTCAAACATCATTGGCCATATGATCCCCAAGCCTCAGAGTTAAACATTCTATTTCTAGAAATAACTTTTATATTTTTCACATTTACAGATATTTGTACTATTGTCAATAAAATATATGACCATTCCTCAGTTATGTACAGCTGTAAAATTTTCCATGTGTCTGAGTTTATGATGCTCTACACCTGTTCCCTAAAACCGTATTTTCTAACACCATATTGCTTCTCACGCCTGGAACCATGACAACTTTTGACTTATTACTGTTGTTGTTGGCTGGCTGTAGAGATGATGTAGAAACTAAACGACCGAATCACTTGCACACAGCGAACAATATGTTTTATTGACTGGAAAAGATTATGAAAGTGGACTCCTTTTTGGAATATAGTTTCTTTCCAAAGTTTTGACAACGCAGGTTTATGATGGCTAGCAATGGTGAAGAAAAGTTCACCAAGCAAATGACAGAATGGAACTCAACTATATATTTTTTCTGAGAGTTAGACCAGAAATGGCAATGAAACCGTAGATTGTTTGTTTTAGAAGATTGAAGGATGAGCTGACCTTTATTCCCTCAACACTTCACCTAAATGAAACACCATTACTGATAAAAACGGTGAACATTTGAGAAACATTAATGTGCTGGAGCCTTTCAACTAAAAGTGTTTTGATGGTTATCAAAATAGCAGTTTGTGTGTTACATGTTCTTAAGAAGAAAAGTTAAGTGAAATCAGCTTCTCCAAATAAATCCATTTGGCAGAGTTTACATTCAAATCATTAAACTGTTGCTCTATCAAACAGCTGAATGGTGTACTCAGGTTTGGAGATTTTTTTTTTAGAACACAGACATAAATTAGATGAGAAAATAAGAGGCATTACCCAGGAGAATGATCAAAAATGAGGTTTTATCACAATACAACTGTGGTAGCTTCTCATCTTATCGTTCCGTCTGTTTGTATCACACTTTTCCTCTTTTTCTTATTTCTGCCATTAATCAGTTTTTATTTTGCTCTGATGTTGTACAGCAGAGAAATCTCCAAACACATCGTTTATTCTTTAATCCCCTCTTTTCTTAGCCATGTCATCTCCCCATGCTCACACTCTTCTCTACCCCATTTTTATTTCTGTCCTCCTCCTCTCTTTCTTTGTGTCCCAGTCTCTCCTCTGCCACATTGATGTGTTTTTGATCTTCTCTGTTTTGTCATGTGGGTCGACAGTGTTTTTCTTCTCCTCCACTTTTCCTTTCATTTCTTCTCTCTCAGCTTTTCTACTCTCTCTCGTGGCAGAGTGCAGGCCTTTTGAGAAACAATCAACTGGTCCTTTTTTTTTTCTTTTTTCTAATCTTTTTTTCAAGCAGACAGCTTCTGATTCATGTGCCCATCAACCCATCCGCCTGAGGGCCATTGGGCCAGGCACAAAGAGGCATGCAGTCAGGCTTCTCTGGTTTCTCTCTGCAGTCATTTTCATTGCTCTTTCCTCTGACTTGTGTCTCTTTCTTCTCCTCTTTTGCCTGTCACTCTGTCTTGTCTATGCTTGCTCTGTCAGTTTTTTTTCTTTCTGTTTCTAACACATTTTCTTCATCTGCCTTTTTATTCCTTTCTCTTTTTTGTTCCATCTGAAATCTGACAATGAGAATGTCTTCAGCTTGGACCTTTGGACCGTACATGCGTGGCAAACTGTGGAATCTGGAGAGTGATGAAGGAGATATTTTAGTGACAGAATAGAATTGAGAACAACTCAGTCAATTGCAAAAATGCTGAAAACCCAAGACTTGTTTTCCATTTCACATAAAACTTCTGAATCATCCAAGCTCATAAATTTAGCAGTAATTCATGGCTACACTATTCTTTTGGTATGTCAACAAATACAGTCCCCTGGTTAAAAACTCTTGTACTGTCATTAATTTGGGTTTCTTCAAGTATTTTTACTGTTAACTTGTGAATAACTTTGGCTTGTTTATACCACGTTTGTGTACTCAGCCTGTTCAATTCTGTATATGTATAATACGTAGATTGCATTGTTTGTAGAAGACAGTTTAAACTCCATAATACAAAGTACATTGTTTTGATATTGATTCCCTTTTCAAGCTAATGTTAAAAAATTTTCTTGTTCTGTATAAAAAACAGCTTCCGGACAGACTAGGATTATATAAAAGTTACTTATTATTGTCATGATAGCGGTAAGGTAGTGAAGTGGGAGCTAAATGCATAGCCAGTTTTAACTAGTTTATTTCAAGAGTGAAGAACCAAACATAGAGCTCAGTAGAACGAGGGATCAGAAATAGAAGCGTAAACAGGATGATGGACCATAGGTGAGAGCTCAGTAGGATGAGTGACAAAGAGTAGGAGCTCAGCAGGATGAGGGACCAAGAGTAGCAGCTCACCAGGATGAGGGACCAGAGGTAGAAGCTCACAAGGTTGAAGTACTAGGACACCAAGGTGCACCAGGAGTAGGGTGAGGGACTAGACATGGAGGGAAACCATCATGGCTGTAGGACAGTAGCACTGTAGACAAGTGAAGCAGGGTGCAGTATCGCAGTGCAATAGGGGATGACCTAACAAGGAAGTGAAGGTCACCAGGGTTTAAATAATCCGGAGGAAGACAAGACACAGCTGGAGACATAAGGGAGAAACTATTGGGACCAGGTGTGTAGAATTAGGGCAGAGAGCAGGATTTGGAGGGAGGAAATGTTCCAAATAGAGGATGACCATGACAATTATTAAATCAGAGTTAATACTAAAAAGACAAGTCAGACTACAAAGTAATTTGGGTCTTGTCTGTTGAGGGTGGGATGTTTTTGATATCCTTCTGCATTTTTAAACAAACATATTCCTTTAGCGTTCATATGTAAAAGCATGCTATCCCTCAATGAGCTATCCACTTATGCATCTATACACTGTTTAGGTGTTATCACCCAACACTTGTTAGAACACTTCTAACACAACATCAGTGTTAAATGTTCAATTTAAAACAATCAATTCTGTGAGTAAATAAAAAAAAAAAAACCTTAAAACATAAAAGTATTCAAGATTATGCATTGTTGTACAAAATACCGGAAAAGAAACCTTTTATTTTTAACCTTAACTGCGAAGATTATTTGATTTGTTTGATGTGCAGGACGGGCTTCTGTAAGTAATAGCTTTAGCCCAGTCCTTTTTGGCTGTAATGATTTTAATAAGTTGTATTGCCTGATGATAATTTTTTGAATTTTGACAGCCAAATAAATTATTCATTCATTCAACATTATGAAAACAATTGCAAATGTCAAACTGATTCTTTCTACATTTTTTGCCACATCTTGTCTGTAAACTTTATTGGTCTCATTTTGTACAAAACTTCTCTCCTCAACCCAGTTGAGTTTGTTGAGTTCTTCACTTCCTCGTAGTGTTCTTTCAACTCCGGTCACCTGAGGGGAAAGTAGATTAGCAGAAAAAAGCTAATGAGCGTGTTCATTTTCCTCCGTCTTTTTCATGTTTACGGGTTCTAATGCGCAGATGAAAGCAGCCGCCAAAGAACTTCAAGAACATTAGTTATATCTGAAGGACGTATCTCTGTGGACACGAAGCAGATTACACATCTACACTGACATTTTGTTTTTTCTCTTTTTCTTTTTAACATAATCATTAGTAATATTAGCTAATATTGTACCTTCTTATTTTTCTATCCCAACAAATTATAGGAAGACAGCTGTCTTTTCTGATTAGTGTAGAAAGAACTTTTATTCTTTGCCATTTGCTGCAGCGCAGTACAGAAGACTGACTCGCTTTATTTGATGCTTCTTAATTCAGTAAGTGTTTAAAACTCATTTTCAATAAGACATTGTTACAATAAACTGGACTCCTCGATTTGTTTTTTGTTGGTAGGATTTGGATCTCTGTGATGGATGTATTTGAGCAGGTATTCCCTTTCTGATGCTTTTATGAGTCCATCAAGTACAGACTGGACTACCATGAGGACATGATAAATAAAGAATGAAGATTAAAAAGCTTCAGATGCTAAAGTAATAAATTCATGTGAGTTCTTGCATTAGGATCTTTTCCATGTAGATGATTTATATCTGTCACAGAGTTTCACATGAATGTATTCATGGTGTTTGTGCTCAGGTTCATGTTTGAGCGTGTGTCATTTAGTTGAGAGATGGATTTTCCGTCACTGGTTCGGGTTCTGGTTTAGGTTCTGGTCATGTGTGTGGTTCACTGCTCCTCTAATGTGTTCTTCTATTGTTTTTTCTCCTGCTGTCTTTCTCAAAACATGTGTTTGATGTTGTTACCTGATGCTCCTGAACACAATATGGATGATGAACTGGAACATGATGATGGAGGATGAGCTTGAATGAGTTGGATTCTACATTCTAGCGTGTGACCATATAAGATCCACCTTATAGAACTAGGTCAGACCTATCCTATTTCTTAATATGACAATCCACCAGGGTGAATGAAATCTTCCACACTGGATGTCTCTGTCTCCTCATTATGTTCTTTTTATATCAGACTCAGAGGATCTTCTGCTGTTCTTGGTTGAGGAACATTTTTAGAAACATCATAGCACCATACTTCTGGGATGTTTCCGAAAAATTCTTAGTGAGCATCTTCCTTTGGGGGTATAGTTGTAATTCATCAGACCGTTCAGGTTTTTTTTTTTTTTTTTTACTTTCCAATGTCCCGCTTTAGTAAGTATAAACAAATACGTATCCAGAGAATATAATGTAAAGAAAGAATTTGCAATGATCCGTCTTTGCATCTAGAAACCACTTCAACAGTTTTCTGGGTAAAGATGTTTGGTTTCACTTTGCTGTCTTTTACACATAGGTCCTTGTACACTTTATTCTCCTCCGTCATTCTTTTTTCTAAATTTTAAACCTCTTGGTGGCCTGATTGTTGAACAGGGTGTGTGTCCCTCTGTAAAAATGAAGGACAGCCATCGTGAAGGACAGGCATTTGTCATCCATTTATGAGGCCATCAGCACAAAGCAAGCCAGGCATCCTAATGAACGATGATGATTTGACAAAGGCAGAAACACACACGTGTATAAATGAATTCTGGAGACACACCGGTTTTCATTGTAACACAACAAAAGTCATCAGAAGATCTTTGTTACTTCTTTGTCCTAATTGTCTTTGGCTACAACCAGAAATCACAAAATACTAAAGTTGGTCAAATTTATGTACAATTAACATTTTCTGAAAATGTGTGGATCATATGTAAGATCAGCGTGTGTGTGAGAGGAATTCCTTGGTCAGAGCTGAGTGGATGCCTGTTTACTGCTGGAGGTTTGGTATCAGTGGTTAGCATACTTCAGATATTTCTTTTTCTAATCTTTTAATCAGCAGTGAATCTATATAATTTTCTCTGTGATTATGATGTTCCACGACGTGGGTGTGCATCAGCTTTGAACTGCTTTTTAATTTCATTCTCTTTGTTTATTTGTTTTACGTGTTCATATATCATTTGCTCATTTCATTTTATCGTAGAAGCTCTGGGAGAGTGCAGACCTCCGTTAAGCCTTTGCAAGTTTTATTAGCCAATTATTTTAGACTTTATTTGTTAAGTTAGTAAAATGATCCCTACCTCCCAGTAATAAAACATCCTTTAAGAAGCATCGCCTGATTTTCTGCCAGTAAAACACTGAATTCCAGACATCGCAGCCCAGGCTGAGATAGTGAAAAAGCAAGACAGGCATGCAGAGAGGCAGATGGGCAGGGGAAGAGAAAGACAGAGAAAATCTCTGAATATTTTGGTTAACACATCCACAAGTACAAGTAAAAATGTAGATAAGTAACTTGTTTTTTCTCTTCTGTTGTTTTGTGTTTGACAAATTTAAGGCAGAAATTTGGAAACTAGATAAACCAGAAATATTCATCTACAAAAAGGAAAGAATTGAATTATTGAAGCTAGTTTCATTAGCTGAATGTAGCTCCAATCTTAGCTCAAGTCATCATTCACCCGAAAGTAAAAGTGAGCAGACAATGACAACCAATCTGTTTCACGAATATTGCTTCATAGAGGAATTTAACACTGAGTGTAATTTTTGTAAATATTCAAAGAATAATATTAATAAAAATTTTATTTGTAACACACTTCATATCTCCAATGAAGATCTAAAAGTGCTACAATGACCAAAAGGAACAACAAACTGCAAAATTATATAAAACCGCAACACAAAAAACAACACTAAAAACTTTGCTGAAAAGCCTTTAGAACTAAAAATGTCTTCAGTCTTTTCTTAAAAACCTCAAGTCATCAGACGCATGTATGTACTTTCACCCACAAAAGAACATGAACAGTGTCACACTGTTTACTGTCTGCTATGTTCCTAATTTGCCAAAGTGTTGCAACGAAAACATTGGATTATCTGCTACATAATTTGTGGTCAGTTTTAGAAGCTTGTCTCTGTTTGTTTAATTTTTCTGGGTAAATAATTTTTTTGCAGATAATCCAACAGGTATGTGATGCTCAATATTGAAACTATTTTACATTATGACAATTTAGCACCTCTATACCTTCACTTTCTTTTGTTTTATTTTCATTGCACTGTTTTCCTTTTCTCTCCCTTCTATGTCTTCCCTGTCAAGTTTGGCAAACAAACCAAAACAAACACAAAAGAAAATACAAAAAAATAAATTAAAAAATACTTGCAAAATTGGCACATGGTGTCGACCATAGTAGAGCAAATTTGTCCACCAAAACTTGATTCTCAGATCACCTTTCTGGTTGTCATAATGCCAGATAAGAAAGGTGATGAAAAGCATAACCCCTTTGGCTGCAGAAAGGTTTTTCTTGAAACTGAAGAAGAGATTTTTTTCCACAGGCAATCGACCTCGACATAAAACTGTTGTTGGAGTCACTATGACTGGCACTTGGGTTTAAAGTCCAAAGCTGATGGAAGTTTTCTATGGTGTGCTATTACGAAATATTCCTTCCAGCTACAAGATATGTGCATTAGGAAGTGCTGAGGAGAAAACATGGGCAACTACTTGGGCAACACTCAAAACAGAAAGCTCCAACTTTTGTAACATAGAACGTCAAAGAATAACATTATTTTTGAAGGTTGCTTCTATTGACCGTATCTGCGTATACCGGTGTGATGCTTTAAACTGTAGCTTCACAGCAGGAAAGTTATTAGCTTAAATAGTGTTCATTTTGTTTGGAGTTCAATTTTTTTTATTATTGATAACCATAGGTTTTCTCCAGGTTCTCCTTCTTCGTCACGCAAACTCAAAACATGCATGTTGGAACATGTCGTCACTAAATTTTGCTGTGCTTACTTGTCAAAGCTGGATTGTACTCCATCCTGACATGGATGAAGCACCTTGAATGAATGAATGTGATCAAGAACCTGATCTTCAAACAATGTCAAGAAGTAATAAGGGTTGAATATTATTCTGATCACCATGGCTACCAAGGACTTATCAATTCAAACATAGGGAAAAACATCCAATGAAAATTGTTTGTTACTTTTACTTTATCTGCAAGCAATGTCATTTGAAAAATCCACCAATGACAGAAATAAAAAAAAAAAACAACAGAGCGTGTCACTGGGAAGAGACCCAGAGGCAGACCACGGACCCGCTGGTGAGACTATGTCTCACAGCTGGCCTGGGAACGACTTGGGATCCTTCCAGGTGAGCTGGAGGATGCAGCTGGGGTGAGAGAAGCCTGGGCTTCCCGTCTGAGGCTGTTGCCCCCGCGACACGGCCCCAGATAAGCAAAAAACGATGGAACAGAACAGAGAGAGTGCTGCGACACAGTCTTAAAATCCATTGTAAACGATGAAAAAAAAAAAAAAAAAACACATTGAATCATAGAAATGGACCTCACAATGTTCATTTGTCTTCTTTTCACAACTGAGCCTCATGTACCTCCACATGGTGCACGTTTTGATTGCTTTGTTAACATCATACCTAAACTCTGATTGGTTTACTCTCTTGTCTGTTTGTCCAGTTTTGACACACCTTTGAATTAGAGCTTACTCATTCGGTGACCAGACTCATCCACTGGTGCAGCAATGAGGCTGGTTTTCAGGCAAAATGATTGTTACATAAAAAACAAAAATCCTCTGCATCATAGAGTTTGATTAAATACCATCAGAGTAAATAAGTTAGAAAAGATAGAGGCAGATGATCTTCAGATACAAACTCCATCAATTCCTCTCAGACCACTATAAACCTCTGTCTCCTTCCTGCAGCACTTCTTTAATTTTCCACCATTTCACATGGACCAAACAATGTGGTGAAGGTCAGATGCCTAATATCATCAGTAAGTAGGTTTCACATTACAATTCATCCTGTAATAAAATTTCATATGAAAGCAGCATCATTCCGCTTCACTGGCTGCTTCAATCCTCAGATACTGTGTAACAGACGAAAATCTGTTCAGGCTTGTTTGTTTCTGCTTACATTTCTTTCAAACATGGCATCATATTCCCACCAGGAGAGAGATGTGAATGACTTCACTGGCCACAAATGTTTTTGTTTGCTCTCCAGAACAAACATGTGTGTTTATACGTGTGTCTGAGTCAGACGTGCACACGCCCAGGATCTGACTAGAAACTACCTTCCAGGAGATGAAGCTGGGCAGATGATGAAGCAGTAGCACTGTACTGACCAAGCAGCTCAGAAACACCCTCATCACTCTGTGGGTGTGTATCCTGCTAAGTGGTCATGATATTAGCACCTGGGTTATCTGGGGGCAGAAATTCACTTTAAAAAAAAGTAGCATTATCATTTTTTTTCTAACTGAAGCAAGCATATCAAATAAACTGGAAATGATTTATGGAAAGTTAAAGCAAGAGGTAAGGGAGCTGAAAAAAATGGATTGGCTTTGATTTCTTAGTAAGTTAGCAGGCATATGCAGAGAAAATTATATTTACTCTCTCAAAATGGACCACATATGAGAGTTGAGGTCAGCCAAGTAGCTATCAAAGAGGAAAAACATCCAAATAATCAACAAGGGTTCACACTTTACTTCTCTGCTTTGGTATAAAAGATTTGTTGAAATTAAGGCTTGTAATTTTCCTGTAGAGGAAACATCTGTGTACATATTCTTAACACATCACAAACTGATCATTTAGAAGAAGTATAACATGGATTAATGGAAAAGCTTTTCTCTGGACTTGTCTGAACTCCAGGTGCGGAGCCAGACAGCTGCACTGCCTCACAGAAGCAGTTTCTCAGTGCTTATGGGTAATACTGCTCCACCACTATCATCAGCCAGTCCCCAAATGGCCACCTTCAGCCCCCAAGCCCCTCAAGTGCTTATACAGGCTGCCTATCCTTAGCAGGATATGACACACCATTTAGCGGCCCGCCATGCCATTACACTTATTTAGAGACTTCTGGAGCTGAAAATATTCCATGACTTCTCTCAGGACCTGCGCAGATTAAAATAGTGGAGCCTGTAGAGGTTTAAATAGAAAGATGTGGAGAGAGAGGAAGAGGTGTATTGAAGGGAGAGAGGCTCTAATACAGGAGTCCGTTGGTGACAGTACAGCCATAGCTAATGTGATTCCCCTGCCGTGACTCATAGAGGAGGTATATAAATACCCCAGCAGCCCTCTGTCATGCAAGCCCTCCCCAGGATCCTGTAAACCCCTGAGACACCCGCAGAATTTAAACTGCAGAAACATTTCTTTTCCCCGCAGAGCCGTAAACTTGTGTTTGTCTTGCTCTGCAGAAGATATACGTCTCCCAGAGAGCGCCGGGAAATAGAAGAGGGAGACATTTCGGAGAAAGAATGAAGCGAAAGGTTCAAGAGCTAAAGAAAATGTAAAAGGAAAAGTAAAGGATAGCTCGATGTGGTCCGCACATCAGTTATTGTTATCTTTTCTGTCTGTGTGTCTGTCTTACATACTGTACCTACCTATTTTACCCCCGGTCCAAACTGTATCTGTTCCAAGTCTTATTATAAAATGAAAACGGTATTTTTTCTGTGTAATTGTTTCTACAATGTTTTGTAATTTTCCTGCATTTTTCTTCTCATCAATTGTTTCCTCTAATTATTTTTTCCTTGCTTAATGAACATTTCATTGTTGTGATCTTTCATTCATGATATATAGATTATTGTAGTTGTTGTCAAATGTGGTATGTGTGATTTTTGGGATAATTATAGCATAATTACAATGTACGTACGTGAATGACTATGGATTGAGCCTGTACATAAACAATAACAACAGGAGCTGGTAAATACCACCTCACAGCTGGCCATGGATGTTACTCTTCTGACAAAAAAATGTTGAGCTGTAGCTTCATAAAGTCTTTCTCTAAAATCTGTTTTTTTAAACATCCACAGCTCTGATTTGAGCTTATTTTGGCTGGTATATGGGGTGGTAAAGTTTTCTTTTCAATGTTTTTGGACAACTTGGAGGAGGCAACTAAGAGGAGGCACAGGTCAGAAGTAAAATTGCAATCTTTTGACCGAAGAGTTGCCAGTTCAAGTTCTGCTGAGCTCACGCTTAAACGTCTTCGAGCTGCTCCCATCATTGGCGCCATCTTTTTTTTTTTTTTACTCACTCTATTCATCCCTCACCAGGGAAGTTTGTGTGCTGCACTCCTACACCACAGCAGGCTACCACGACGGCACCAATGGTGGGAGAAACGGGGGGTTAGGTGTCTTTTCAAAGGACCGTAGACGTGCACTCAGTGGGCTGTGAACCCGCAAACATCCAGTTGACTTCCGGTCCGCGGGCGAATGCTCTGACCACTGAGCTTCCGTCTCCCCCCGTCATTGGCTGCCTGCTGCGGTGCAATGCAGCACAAATATTTCCTCATGAATTAATATAGTATAATAAAATAAATAAACTTGTTTTTTTTTTGTTACTGTTATAAAATTTCTCATATAGACATTTAGAATTCTGATTGTTTCTGAATGTAGGACAAATGTTCATGGTTTTGTGACCAAAAGTACGTAACTAAAATATCTTATTTTGACACCATCAACCAGTGGGCTACCACTGGGGCTGTGTTCCCAAACATGACATCCTAAACAGATCCTTAAGAGGTTTTATTACACAGCAGTAAATTGTCAAGGATATCCACACTATTGTAGCCTCTCTGTCTCTTGTGGTATTTTTTCTCTTCTTGTATTCAGATCAACTTTTAGGAGGTAGCTTTTGTTTAGCCTTCTATTCTCAGAATAAATACTAATTTAGACAGAAAAGTAGTCATCTGACATGTCTTGATGTTATCCCTCAGTCGGTGGTTCTGGTGGTTCCCAGGCATCTGTAAAGCCATAAAATCACTGTCTAAAAACCTCTGTCTGTCTTTAGATGTGGCAAATTCTAAAAAAAAGGGGAAGAAAAGCATGGATTTATCCATGCAAAAACAAGACAGAGAACTTAGAGTTGTATTCTCACAGCTTTTGGCACTTACACCCTCACCACACCTCGTAAAACAGTCTCTGCTTCTTCAGAGTGCAGACAGACTGAGATCGCACATCGACCAGGTGGAGCAAATCCTCCAAACTTTAACTGCAATGGAAACAAGTATGCAGCTCAAAACTTTCTAAACTTACTTTCTAAAGCAAAATAAAAGAAGGTAATACCAGGCGACTGAGGAAACCAGAAGGACAAAATTTTACTCTTGTTTTCATTTGACCATATTCGGTGTAAAAATTTGTAAAAGTTTGTTGAAATATGAAAAACATAAAAGAAACTGGTCTGTATTTGTACTCCACCTCGACATGATGAATGCTAGTAACCATCTACAAGTCCCCCTTGGCACCAAGGCCTTTCCCTCCAGAACACTGGGACCTCGCAGTCCCATCTCTCTTCCGGGTAATGTTGGCTGCTGAAAATCTGGCGCACACCCTGGGTTTCTCTTCAGTGATAGATGATCAAATGCAAATATTAGCTCCTCCTAAGGTGCAGCTGCATCATTTTTTTCCATTGTATTCTGTCGTGATCATCCCACCAGCGGTCCCAAAAGGCACAATTTTCTCCATTTTCTTATTAAGTCAACTTTGTTTGGCACAATGTGTGCACACTCTCTCTCCGTGGGCCTAGTTCATGCTACAGGTTAATATTTGTTCCTCTGAGCACTGTGTCTCAGATTTATAACTCATAAATATTCATGCTTTGACTGATTATGCCCATTATAATCCAGAAAGTGCTGATAAAAAGCTCCCTCTGCATCTCAAGCTAAGTAAATAATCACTCTATCCTGGGTTTAACAAGCATGCAAAACTGGTAACACACAAGTTTTCTGAAAACTTTCTGCTCTTTCATGACATATTTGCTTGATGGAGGGTGATGAAGGTTATGGAGGGTGACACGCAGGGCATAAAAGGCCAAACGTCAAAGGAAGAAGGCTGAGTGTAGCTGAAAGTAGAAAAGCAAGAGTAAAATGAGTGTTTCATGACCCCAGCCCGAGCTGAAACTAACGTGACTCTCATGAGGGCAAAAAGAAAGAGGACCTCTTTCTTCTAATTGCGTCAGCACTTTGTTAACAATAATGTAATTAAAGCGAATTCTCCTGGAAGACATTCAGTCTCTCTCTGTGTTTGCCCATGTGAGGCTCTGGTATGTTAATGTCCATTTGACTCTCTTATCTTTCCAGTTGCTCTAATCTGATCTTTGGGAAAGTTTGAAAAGTAGTAAAAATAGGAATTTTTTTCTAAATTGCTTATGTTTTGGTAGTATTTTTAGAGGGAAAAGCCTTTCAAGAGTGAGTTGAGGATTGTTTTCTGTGGTGCTGAGGAATGCCCAAATCCCCAACATAAATTTCTACATTTTCTTTAAACAATAAGAGTGGTCTTAAGTGCGTACGTCCCACGTCCATCACACAATGGTTGGAGTTTTGTCATCTCCAAACCAGTCAAGAGAATTGAAAGAACATAAATCCTCCACCACATGCATGTTTCAGAAATTTAATTTACTGAGTCTTCTTCTTTTAGGGTCATTTGTAAGAAAAATTTCTCCTAATGAGGACTTTGGATTGTTTAATTTCTATTTATGAACTATTGGGAATTTTTATTTCTGTACTTCATAGCAGAAAAATTATTAACACTGTGTTTGAAGTCTGATTGCTGGTGGGAAATGAAGCGAAATGATGAGTAATACATGAGCAGCGCATGGGTAGTCTGTGTTCAGTCTAACCATGCTGAGGTGGTCAAAGGTGATTATTGAAATTTATTCCAAAGTTCTGTCAAGAAGTGGAAAATGTGGCTTCAGTTTTTTTTTCTGTCTGTCAGTCCAATGCTTGATTTACCAGCTGGGGTGAAAAAAAAAAAACATCTCCAAGTTTTCCCACAACTTGCTCAATAACATCTGTTTCTGTTCTTTTCTGTTCTGCCATAAACCGTGTCCTCAGACCTGTTTTTTTTTGTTTTTTTGTTTTTTTTTAGGTTTTCTGCTGTGGTTTAGTTCACCATTGTTTTTGCTGGAGGTCTTCACAAAAAACCCAGAAGAAAAATTTAGGGCTTGCAGAGATGAAAAATAACAAGCAAACAGCGGGATTCATTTTAAAAAAAATAAACTTCGGTTCACATTAAAACTACAGTACGTTTTGTGAAGTTTGGTAATGTTGCTTCTCACCTGATAACAAGCACAAAAGACATGTAATGAAAACCTGAGGATTGTAACTGAGAAAACAACACATGCTCTTTGGAAACTTTGGTTACTTTCACTGACAAATCTGTGTGAACAAACAACAACACACACTGTAAATAACTGAAAACAGTGGTTTTGATAGTTTCACCAAGGAGCCACCAGGGAGCCAAAAAAATTTACTGTAGGTTCATGTTAACATCATTTTGATTTTAATCAGTTGAATATCTGCTTTACCCTCTAAAACACAATCATTCGTTTCTCAATTCTAGACATCTATGCTTTAGATGTGAGAGGTTTCCACCATCGCCGTATGTTTAAATGCCTGAACATTGTTCTCAATATTTCTAAAGACCTCTCATAAGAACTCTCCAGTATAAGGAGTGGAAGAAAATTCCCCAACAACAAGGTTGGTCATTTATTATCTCCTCCTCTCAAATGCAGAGCATGCCTGACTGCACGCAGGAAGGACATGTATTCACCCATGTAAATGTTTTAGAGGGAAATAAAACAGAGGGCTGAAAAACAAAAGGACAGACAGTCGCCCGCTCCGTCTTCCAAGGAGGCAGACGTTTGACCTAATTAATATGTAAATATATGCAAGGGTGAGGGAGGGTGTTCATTTAGTGGCTTTTTTTGTTTTTTTTTGTGGTGATTTAAGCCATGTAGGAGAAAACTACCCATGCCCTATGATCAGGCATCCACCTCTATAGAAGCTCAGCATCTCACTGGCCTACATTTGCTCTTAGACATCTTTGTGTTAAGCTCACGGATATTAGCATGCGGATAAGACTTGACATCCATAAATTAAGACAAGGGAAAGTAACGGAAGCTGTATTGTTTAATTGCTGTGATGTGGAACAGAAAGAAAAGTTGGCGAAAGTGCTTTGTTTGTCAGTTGTTTTCTGCATTTTCTCAAACAAAGAAGCATTTAGCTGAGCATTCAGATGATCCTCTGGCTCACAAAGACAAAGGATGAATACCTCACTCCCCCTGTAGAAACCAGACAGAGCCACGCTAATGATGATGTAAATCTGAAAACAAAAGGCACCGAAGAAAGAGAGAAAGTAGAAATTGAATGAGCATGTTGGCATTTGGTACGAAGAGTATTTGAAGACCCCCGTTGTTTCATTGCAACTCACATCCCAGACACACTTCTCCTCACCTACTCTGGCCTTTGCTGGAAAAGGTACGTGTGCTAATAGTCTCTGAAGGTTCCAGTCCCGGAAATAAGACGATGAGACAGAGAGGACAAAGAGGATGAAGACAAAATGAAGGGTAAATGGGCTGAAGAGGAAAGGAGGGGCTATGAGGAGGGAAATAAAGGAAAATAGACGCAAGCATGGAAGGAAAGGGCAAAGAGGATGAGGACACTGATGGAGGACAAAGAAGGAGACGAAGACAAAGGGGAGGAAAATAAAGTAGGTTATTATAAGAATCTCCCAGACATGACGCTTCCAGACCAGGAGTCAATGTCATTGAGCAGTGGAGACAGAAAAGGACTCTCAGACATCCTAAATACTAAAACACATTTACATCTGCCTACAGGAGACTTCCCTCTGACTCCGGCTTGTTCCATCAATCAGTTATTCATCTCAGGTGCTTCTGACAGCTTTGTTACAAAGACAGTGAGGTCAAGTCGAACACAAAGACAGAGACAAAAAAAACCCCTCAAGTTTCTATTTTCCGGAGCTTGTTCCTCTCAAAGTAAATTAACCCGAAGACCAGCAATATCGTATCCACTGGGAATACAAGCCCAGTACATGCTCTACACTAGTCTACACCAGTCAATGGTCTACAACCACTTCAGCGCTGGATGCATATAGTGATGTGATCGACCAGCTACTGTTCAGTCTTGTCTAAGACAGGGGCATTTATGGTCAATTGGTGACTAAAAAACTATAAAACTAAGTGTGGGGCAGCCTAGTGCACACATAAATGACAGTGCAAGGGTCAATCAATCTATTGCCCCAGTGGTTCACTGTTTGGTGGAAGTCTGGAATCAATAAGGTGAGTTCTCTGTTCTCTCAGGGAAGATAACGTGCCAAACATATTTACCTGCACTTCTTTCCTTGGACTGTAAAGGTACAGTATGTAAGGACTTTTATCTATTTGTAGATGATTGTAAATGATGTCTACATTGGGGGAAATTTTCCATTTGGACAGATATGTTTCACTATCACACAACAGGACATTTCAATACAATGCAGAAAGCTACTAAAATACAAAGGATAACATTAAAATATGGCTGCATGGTGGCACAATGGTTAGCACAGTGGCCTCCTAGCAATAAGTTTGGGGTTTGAGTCCCAGGTGGGACAAGGCTTGAAACACTGGCTTTTCTGTGTGGAGTTCCATGTATGCATGCGGCTTTCTCCTGCCCTCTAAAAACATGAATGTCAGGTTGATTAGACACTATGAAATTTTCCCTATGAATGAGTGTGTGAATGGTAGTGTGTGTGTAGCCCCACGACAGACTGGTGACCTGTTCAGGATGTACCCCACCTATAGCCTTTAACCAGCCGGAATACGCTCACGACTCTGTTGGGGGATAAGCGGCTGAGAAGGTGATACAATACAAAACATTAAAATTCCAGAGACTTGTCAGAGGTTTAATACAAATCTGGCTCTTAATTTTATTTTGTTTGTTAGGTTTTATAGATACAGTATATTGTGTAGATAATTGCAGATGAGAGCAAGTCTTTCTTCAGTGTATCCAATATTGGCCCATTCTCACAAGAAAGGTGACTCTCTCATTGCAATGAATGAAAACTTTTTAACCTTTTCTCTCCACAGATTTTGATATTTGTAAAAAATTATTTAACAACATCTTTATAATTACTCAATAAGTCTTGGCTTCCTACAATGCAACAATAAGCCATGCAGTTTTTTTCCTGTATAGCTCGCCTCCCTTTGCACCATGAGTGAGAAGTTTTCTTTCTTTTCTTGTGTTATCACAGTGATAATGAGCTTGGTTTATTGTGATACCGTGAACAAACCACAGAGATAAGTGAGAAATCCAGATATTACAGCAGCTGGCCACTGAATTATAGAGTAATTAGTATTGATGAAAAAGCCTTATTGAACCCCTGCAGATGTATTCCATCATTCTAAAGACCACAGCAAAGAGATGGAGCTTTGCAACCCACAGGAGTCTGCAGGGAAACCTGCCTAGTGGTACAAGGTGTAGAGGATCATTGGAAAAAAAAATACTGGCTGGGAACCTAAAAAAAAAGTACATGAGGACTTCTTGTCTGTGTGAAAACTCTGAAGCCATCTGATAAGATATCTTCCATTTCAGTCATACTGGATTAGTTACAAATACATGTTGTTTTCTTGACCAGAGAAAGAAGAGACACTTCACTGAATTATAGACCCCACAAAAACGAAACACTGTGGAATGGAACCAAATGGAATGAAACCCAATGGAATGGAACCAAATGGAACCAAACATTTAAATAGGAGAAACAACCAGAGCAGTCGGTCTGATCACTAAATGGAAACTTTAAAATCCTAAACAAACAAAAAAAAAACTTGTACTACTTTAACCCTTACAAGTAAAAAGTCAATAAAAAGTAGTGAATGTGTTTAAAGTTTCTCATTAGAATTTTAAATGGAAAATAAAAACCTCAAGGTATTAAGTTAGTTCTTTCTATGGTTTTCAAATCTAATCTACAGTTAGATGTAGTACTACTCGCCCTTCTCCCACCCATTAATGGTCATTAAACTCCTCACTTCTTGTCCATGGTTTTCTTTCATCTCTGGTCACCTGAGGGGAAGCACACTACCAGAAAAATGCTAATGAGTGTATTTGTGTTCCTCCATCTTCATCTTCTTTATTGCTACTAATGGGCAGATGAAAGCAGCTACTAGCTGTCCAACCAATAGAACGTAGGTCATGTTTAGTTTGAAGAAAATAGCTTTCACTACTTTGAGGTAAAAGGGGGGGAAAAAAGCAGAATACACCACTGTAGCTTGATACTATGAGAAACTGGTAGTTATACTACTTAGTTTTGGTTTCAGCAGACCAATTGCTAGAGCCTGATCGTTTTCCACTGTTTTTGCTGGATGGTTCCATTTACTGTTGTTTTTAACCTTTCATTACTTCTGGTTAATACTGGGACAAAACCTTTTCTGTGGAACTGGTTCAAAAAGCTAGTTTAGCTGGAGCTTTCCTTTCAGGTTTCGGCTTAAATTTGACTGTCTATACAAAGATGTTATTACACTGGTTTCATAGCATCATCATCAATCAACGTACCAATCAAGCTGAACTGTACAGTTCACATTTAGTAATTTGGGTATTTTTTAAAAAAAAATTCTTTCTACAAAGCACACAGTACCTCTGGTGTACATCAGGATACCAAGTTAAATACTTTGTATATGACGCTTGAGATTAACTGCTTCTGTGCTAAGCTGACGTCCCCTTTATCTTACATGGACCAGATTTGTTTGTCTATCACTACACCATCGAGGGGGACCTTACGGGAACTCATAAATTGTTCTCTCTCTGGCGTTAAACAAATAGCGAACTTTAGGTTTTGTCATTGAATAATACTGTATTTTCAAGCTGAGTCCTGATCTGAGATGGAAACAATCCATCATGCCTCCATTTCACAACACTTCTGATGACGGTAACTGTTTCTGTAAATCAAAGGAACTGTTCTGTGTTCGTAAGACAAGGATCCACGAGTGGACAAAAGAGTTGAACAGGAATAAGATTTGTTGATGACGGATGCAAGTAATATAACTGGCTAAAGATAAGGAGAGGAATTATATTTGATAGCACCGAGGTCTGGTTTCTGACAAACACCAAGGACAGCTGAAGAAACTGCTGAAGTTTTATCAGAAAGTCAACTGAACAATCCCTAAGAAATAAACAGTCTGGTACAGGCTGGAGAATAAAATGGTTTAAATAGTGAAGCTTGCTTGCTGGTGATGCAGGTACTAATCTCTGTTGTCAGGAATCCCTGACACACCTACCTTAGCTACACACGAGAACTGCAACGACAATGGGGGTATCTTTAGAGCCTCGCTGAAAAAAAGGTTCTTTTTAAAATTTATTGCAAAAGCATATTTTTTTAAGTATTCAAAGTGAGCAACAAAGAGTTTGTGACACATATACTGAAGCCCTTTTGGTATGAATTAAATTTGAACTTGTAATGTTTAAGGCATGTGCTGGCTTATCCTAACGGTGTTTCTTTAATGTCTGAATGAAAGTGACACGGTTATGTTTAAAGCTCCCGTTGGTGTGGTTAAGGTACTGAGTACGGATGCAAAAACTCCTAATAGAAGTAGGTGTCTGTCATGTGGCCACAGCAGTTACAGTACACACTGGTTTTATTAAAGAGCCAGCTGGTTCTCATTGTGCCTGCCTGTTAGCCGTCTGCTCTGACGGGCTTGCCACCCAACTTCATTGTCCCAACCATATCCCTGCTGATTCCCACACTAAAAGACGCACATGCACATATCCTCCTACACATTTGTCAACACATTAGGCATGTGCCATCGCATGGCTTTTGTCCCGCGTGCAGATGGGGTTTTTGGACAACACCGCCTTTTGTTTGCCGTCCCCGCTACAGGGTCACGTCCCCAGACAATGGCGCCATTGAAGTAGAGTTTTTCCCGACACACTTGGTCATATTAAAGTAGATGGAAGTGGTTTTTAGAATTTAGAGGGACTTGATTGTGTAAGGGTTTTACTAGGATAATCATCAATTTTCTGTATTTTTAGTAAATATTTGGTCAGTTCAAGTCCGTCTTATTAAACTCAACTCTATAATCATCTTTTTATTGCTGCAATAAAGGTTTTCATCATATTTTAATAAACTCCGTCTCATGATGAAGAGTCATAATAATTTCATTTTCCCTAAAAGACACCAGCCAATTTCACTTCTGTTCAGTTTTGCTTTGTTAGTCCAAAAATATTTTTTAAATTCTTTTTTGAACAAAAACCTTTTTTCAACTCATGTTATTGCACTCTAGCTAAAATCTTAACTGACCAAATCCATTCAATAATATTATTCTTTATTACTCAGTCTATTAAGGACATAAAAATCTTAGGATACCTACAATTCTCTGTACTGTAATGATTTTATTTTATTTGGTAATTTTCTTTCAAAATGAATGTATCCATCGAACATTTTTTTATTCTTTATTTTAATTGAACCTAATAATTTTCACCGCAGAATGCCTCGGCCTCCAACAGACCAATAATCAAACTGGCACCAGTCATCTCTGCTTTTGGAATTCCACTTACTGTATAGACATCTCAACCAGACCCTCAAAAACCTAATTTTCTTGACAGATATTTCAAATTTATGTTCTTATTCAAAATTAAATGAACAAATATTTTAACCTTTCTCACAATTATTTCATGTAACTAGAACCCAAAAAACAACTAACTCCCATTTACCTCACACACAACATCCACACGCACAAATCGGCTTGCCTCTCCCAGAACTTTCAAGTAGTATTTCGCCTCTTGAGGAGCCATTTACCCAAACACACAAAGCACTTCACAAAAGTAATGACGCACATGATTTAAAATTAAACTGCAGAAAATCAGAGCAACTTTCTCTTTAAATGCCATCAAAATTATGGAGTACCAACCCCTGTAAGAAGTTAGTGAAACTTTTTCAACAATAAGTCAGCATACAATACATGCCAGTATTTTATCTGCATATTTTATTTTATTAAAACTGCTTTTTCATAGAATACCAGGCTTAAATAGAAGAATCTCTGTGCCACTCAGTTCTTCGGATTTGAAAACCATGTTGGCATTGTAGGATTAACTTTTTATTTATCTCAGTTTAAATCATTTTGTGATTGCATGTCAAAGAATATTCAAATGTTTCATTTTGTCATCTGAACTGTTTATCCCTAACAAGGTTTTGAGGGTGCCGGAGCCTGTCCTGGCTGATTTAAGACACGAGGCACAATACACCCCAATCAGGTCGCCAGTCTATTGCGAGGCCACACACAACCATTCACACAGACACTGATTCCAGGGGGCAATTTCATAGTGGCCTATTAGCCTTACAAATGTGATTTTGAAGGGTGGGAGGAGAACAGAGTGTCTGGTGAAAACCTGAACGTACACAGGGAGAACATGCAAACTACACAAAAGACCATAGAAAGAGATTCGAACCCTGACCATCTTGCTTTGAGGCCAACGTGCAGTCACATATTAAAATGTTTTAATCAGAAATGTTATTTTTCCCACACTAGAATCCCTGCACTGACGTTATCTCCCCAAAACTTTATCTGTGTAGAATGTGTTAGGAATTTAGTTTTCTGGTTAAACAGAATTGGGTATCCTGCCCACAACAAGGCACTGACTTATTTGTATTTTCCAGTTTGCATTGCGAAAATTACTAAATATAGTTATAGGTCGAACAGCAACTGAAGAACTGTAGGGCAACAGATGATTTTTTTTCACTCTACACACGATGCACTACTACATGATTTTCTATTCTGCTTGAAATGACTCCTGTTCACAGAAGAAGGAAGGGATAAACATCAGACATGTTTTTTTACATTCTTCATGTAGATTTAATGTATATATGTACAGTATATTGCTGTATTTTTGAGAGAAATTAATTATAAAGAAAAGAGGACTGTAGTACAAAATTAAAGATGAAACCTTTGGCAATGATTTAATAAGACATCTCTTTTTTTACACTGCTAAATGACTAAAAATTACATAAATGACATGAAAGGGCAGAGTAGGCTTTGGGGTATGAGGAGCAAATAATTAGTCTATGATTGGTTCACATTGTAAAAGTCAGCCTTCATTATGAGAAGAGGGTGTTTGGAAACTAGTTGTTTAATGTTGCTAATGAATATGTACTGAAAACATGGGGACTAGAGGGGCATAATCAGGTTCTTAATGGTTAATGAAAAACAGGAACATCATCTGAATGCTGTTGCAAGTCTTGCTTCCTAGTCGTGAAAAAATTCTGTATCCTGCAGCATGGATGCTGGCTGTTCGTAAAAATAGAAAACCAAGTTAAAGTTTACCAAAACTATTTCAGATTATCATTGAATTGTACAAAATAAATGTTAAATTCAAACATGTAGTCATACCATTAACCCATTTATAGGACACTAGCCAAGAAAAGTTTGTCCCACAATCCTGTAACCTTGAAATCGCCGTAACCCATTTTCACTCCAAACAACACAGAATTGTTGATTGATAATTCAGAATATTCAAAAGTAGTCTAGACAAACTGAAGAGATATATAATAGACATTTTTTAAAACATGATATCTTTATTGTGACATGATTTCTGAACTCTAACAAATATTTCACTGTTTACGAAGACACTGAAGATTCGGATGATGCAACAGATGTGCTAACTCTAAGAAGGAACCTGAGTTATTAATCTCCTGTCACCTCTCAGAAAGGGAGCGTAAGGTTGTCACAGCGTGGACCCTCTATCCTGCTAAGGAGTGATGAATCCCTGTTCCACCTGCTTGTTCTTCATCTTCCCACATTTCTACTCCCCTTCCTGAGATCCCGTCTTTTTCTATCTGGGCTTGTCGCCACACCAGTGTCTGATTTATGAGTCTTTATGAAATCTTTCTGTTTTCAGAAGCCCATAATAAGAACTTTTGTTTCTCAATAAGAGAATATTATATTTTCTTGCCCTAGGCAACCTCTTGGAAGCCACTATGGGCATAAATCAGCATTAAAGCTAACATTTGTGTTATTATATAAGGAGTTTGCTATGAATAGAAACCATGAATAATGCCTCTCTGGCAATAAGCACATATCAGAGTTTTTATGAAGATTTCCTACATTTGGAAGCTTTTGAGGAATATACATACAGTACCACAGTGAAGATAATGAGATGATTCAGCTTTTCTATCTAAACTCTTCATGGTGAAAAGTCTAACTGGTTTGTATAATTCAGGTCGGTAATGATGACATTATTATAACATAGTAAAGGTTGTTAGCATGACGGATCTGCAACCCGACGGCTGCTTTCATCAAACACTCTGTGAGTTAATGAGAGACGATTCTGGATTTTCTTTCTTTCTTTTATAAAAGATTTGAGCTGAAAGAGTCGGAGTGATTAAACGTCCGTGTTTGCTTTGTTTTCCGAGCTGAGATGTTCCATCGATCACACGCTTTTTACTGCGGCTTGTTTGCTTCACAGGGAAAGGCAGAGTAAGTGTTGGAGAAATAGCTCCAGAGGAAAAAGCAAACAAGAGATAACAATGAGACAAAGAGCGACAGCAAGATGTGTCTGGGGGAGAGAAATGAGGAAAAACAAGAGGAGGAAGAATAGAGAATAGTAAAAGAGAATTAAGCCAGATTGAGAGTGTCTGCCTCGGGTGGTACTAGTCACCCTGAATTATAAATGGTCTCTCACTTTCCAAACCAAAGCACACAACCACAATATAATACCCATGATGCATTTCCACTGGCAGGACACTCCGCTGTCCCTTGGGTTAGCCCTCAACACTAATCTCTGTCCTCTGCTTTCTTTCTCCTCCATCACTTTTCCTCAGTCCCTTCTGTCCCTCGAGTGAAGGATTTTGCAAACTTTGCCCTCCTTCTCTATCTCGCTCTCTCTCTCTTGCTCTCTCTCTCTCCATCTTACTCTCTCCGGTCAGTGTATGCTTGTTCTGTATCACGCTGAGCTGTAGCCTCCTCACAAAAAAGCTCTTTTCCTCCTCTTCACCCCTTCCCTTTATCTCTTCTCCTCGCTCGGTGTGAGGAGACTGTATTGCATCCCGACTTTTTCCACGCTCAGCTGGCCCACTTTCTGTTCGCTTCTCACATTTCACATCCCTCTCTTATCATTATAATTCTGCTTCTTTCATCTTTCCAATCACATTTTCCCTGGATGTTTATGCTGTCCTCATCATGAGTTCCTCTGACCTTACACCATGTCCTACTTCACCATCCTTCTTCTTCTCTGCCTGTTGAGTTAAAAGACAGTACAATGATTGTGTTCTCTTTTGGAGGTTTTCTGGCCTGGGAGTCAATTTGGAGTTTGTAAAAGTATATGCTTTAAAGAGTGTTCAGCAAATGCAGGAAAGATGCAGATGTTTTCTCCTGATGATTCATCTGAGCTGATCCATGCTACTCCCGCTGTAACGCATGTAAAGTTTAATCCAATATTTATTTGCTGAAATCTGCGAGATCCTCCCCAAGAGAAACATCTGGATGGAGCAGATGTTGCTCTAAAACCTGCATGTACTTTTTAGGGTATATGAAGTTTCACATATGTAAAAGCCCTCCATGCGGAAAACTAATGTTCCTTGATAGTATCAAACACGATCAAGCCAGTAGAAAGTGGGTGATCAATGAAAATGTGTTATTTCTGTAATACACTTTTTATCAGCCAACAGCAACAGAAGGAGGAAAACAAATACATCTGGTGATTTTTTTCAAAAGAAATAGAACAAAGTAAAGAAATCCAAGAAGCATGAGACATCGTTCCACATCTGTAGAAAACGTATACAATAAGATGATAGGCTGAAAGAAATAAGAAGGGTAGGCTGGACATTTAGCAGCGGGGAAGAAAAAGAAAAATTTATTTTTTTCCACAAATAATCTAAATTATTTGGTGAATAAAATGACGTTATATCCTATTTTATTTGTATGTGTGCATTTTATCCAGAAACTGGTTTCCCACCACTCTCCAAAAACGTGCATGTTAGCTTGATTGCCCATTTTGAAATTTCCCCTTGGAATGAGTGTGTGGGTGTGGCCCCATAGCAGACTATCGACCTGTTCGGGGTGTACCCTGTCTTTCGTCAAAAATCAGCCGAGATAGGCTCTGACACCTTCGCAAGCATGTTAGAAAAAAGGGTTTCTTAAGAAAAACCTAAATGAAGTGTAGACATTTTTAGAGATTTTTTTTTTGTGTCACAGCTGTATGAACAAAACAAATTATTTTTACTACTTGATTGTTTATTCGAGTAAAGGTGTTTATTGTCGAGTTTTCCATCTGTAAATCTACTTTTTCTGAATCAATCCTGTACAGCAAGATGTTTAATAATCATTAAATGTTTATTGAGGAGCTGATATATGGAGATAGGGCTCTGCTGAAGGTCTTAGCGTCCTGCCACTGAAAGACAGACAACCAATCATTTGTAAGCTCATTCCTATGGGTCATTTAGAAAACCAATCAACCCTGATGTGTATGTCTCTGGAAGCAGGAGCAAACTGGAGCACTCGGGGAAAACCCACGGTTACACAGAGAGGACATGCAAATAAACTCAAATGTGATGAGGAACTTGAAATACTTTGGCTTGTTGTTCTAAACTAGCCTTACCATCTCAGATAATGTTGCATATTAGTAGAAAGTGTGGTAACTGTTAAGTGAGAAACTGGTAGTGAGACAGATACAAAGATTATATGTCCAACCAGAAATTCTCATGTCACCAGCAACAACTTTCAACCCGCACCTGTTACATGAGACTAAAATATGTTCACAGATCATCAGGTGTATTACGTATATAATCTGATGTGAAATAATTATTATAACTTTGAGAACGTGGTCTTCTGCCGATTCTCGAGTTGGGTTGTAGAAGCTGTTTGGATTTAAAACACAACAAAATGAACACATCGCTTATATTTTTGATTGTAGATGAGCAGAATAACTGAGACCAGCTGCAAGGCATAGTGACCTGGACTCTTTCCTGCTTCGTGAATTCGATCAATCATCTGGAGATGAAAGATCAGCACATCATCAAATGTTCCGGGGAAATTTCTCGGGAACAGGACAGACAAGAAAACATGATACATCTGGTCATGACTCCTGACAATGACAAGACATAAAAAAAGAATTTTCATCAATTCTTTTCCACTCCAGTTCATCATGTTGTAAAAGATGAAAATGGAATCATATCGTCCTGCAATCGACTGCCAACGAGCTTCAAAATAGTCTCCTCTTTCGACCTCATCTGTTCCCCATTTCAGGCCATGGAAATATTTCTCCCCATGCTGTTCACTTATAGACTAATGTGTTTCCATCACAGCTAGGGGTTCGCCTATGCAGCCATACACATGCACACACACGCACGCACGCATGCACGCACGCACACACAGAAATGGTTTAATTTAATAGAAAGTCATCTGGTGAAAGCCAAGTTTCTGGCTCCTTTGTCTTTCTGTTCCACAGGGAAAGAACGAGGAGAAACCTGGCACAAGTAATTCTGATTTAGCTGTGTGAAGTGCTTAATGTGGAAAATACATTAGTGAGTGCACACCTCTTGTGTCATAAAATAATATTTGCATAATTATGTAAAAATGGAGGCATTCAGAGTGTTCCAATTATGAGATTTTTTTTACAGTATTAAACTGGCCTCACACCACAGAGCTTTTGTGCATAAAGCAGCTTGTAACTTTATTTAAAATTATTTCTTCATATTTTTATTACTTTAATATTTCCAACTTACAATTGCAAGTTACTAGTTTTGAAATAAATTTATGAAGGGATTCAGCGTCCTCTTGGCTAACCACCAAAGCACACAGTCAGTTAATCATCCCATAATTCCTCCAGCCAGCAGCAAAAACTGACTTTAAGATGTATGAATGAGATAAAATCGTTTAATGGCTCCACCTGCTTCTTCCAGCTTGGACCACTTTCCTCTCATACTCACTTAACTCTCATTTGATGAATTTGGTTTAACAATTCAAACCTTTTCAGAAGATTGTTCCATATTTTTTTTACAACAAATTGCACAGTTGCTACAATGCAAACAACCTCCAGTTCCACCAGATCTCAAAGCTGCACTGGGCCACGATCTGCTGAGGGTGGAGCCCATTGGAGGACTGTGAATGTATGGCTGTTAGAAAGTTTATGAGAGTTTTGTTAATGGTTCACTATCCTGATGGAAGTAGCGTAAGAAGATTGCCTATATAGTCTAGTTGGGCTGGAAATGGTCATCAGTAATTCACAGGTGGTCTGTGCTGATCAAACCATAATTTGTTGCAGCGGCAGACAATGTGTTTCACACTTCAGTTTTGCTAGTGCTCCATCTCCATCATTCAATCCCTCCGTACGTACGTTGTAGTTATAAAACATATAAAATTTAAACATATAAAAATTGAGGAAGCTATTATTAATTAATATCTCCTCAGAAACCAACTCTAAATCTGATTGTTTGAAGCAAAAGTTTTATTGCCATTCACTTTTTGAAGACAGGCCCAGCAGAAAAGATTTTGAACATTTTTATGGAAGCTCTGCAGACTTTAAACTACCTGGCAAAATATGCTGGCTGAAATATCTGGTTGAATGCTTTTAAAAAAAAAACACCTTTTGGAAGCAGCACAGCCATTAAAAAAAAAACTGAACAGACCAAATATAGTTGGCCAAATATAATCAACTCAGGTTGTGATTCAGATCTTTTTTTTTGGCCAACAAAGATGGCTTTGAAAGGTGTTCACAATCCACCACTGATATGTTGGAAGTACGGGATCCAAAGTGGGACAAGAAGACCTCCCCCTAAAGGTAGAATTAAAATGTGTTTCCAGAAAATTATCTGATGTGGAGCTGAAATGAAGATTCATCAGACCGAGTTGGACATCATAGATGCTTGAAGCTAAAAGCTTGGTATTGCCTTTCTGGTATAAATTGCTGCATCTTTGTGATTAAGACATGGGATCAGCTGTCGACATGACAGCTTAGACACAGAATGTGTCTACCGCCATAAAACCAAACATCAAACATTTACAAGTATAAAAATGGCAAAATATGTATATATATATATATATATATACAGTATATATATCCCGACTTTTTTTTGACGGTTTCCAAAGTCAAGACCAAGATGAAACTTTACTCTTTGAACTTCCATTCCTGACGACACATAGGGCACTGCAGCTGGACCTGCTGGGAGTTCAGCCACTTCAAGAATCTGTATATACATATACAGATTCTGTTCCGTTCCGTAATCTTCCGCTCATCCGAGGCTGGGTCGCGGGGGCAACAGCCTCAAACTGGAAGCCCAGGCTTCTCTCTCCCTGGCTGCATCCTCCAGCTCACCTGGAAGGATCCCAAGTCGTTCCCTGGCCAGCTGTGAGACATAGTCTCTCCAGCGGGTCCAGGGTCTGCCCTTGGTCACCTACCGGTGGGACGTGCCCAAAACACCTCACCCGCGAGGCGCTCGGGGGCATCTTAACCAGATGCCCGAATCACCCCATCTGGCTCATCTCGACCTGGAGGAGGAGCGGCTCGACACCGAACTTTTATGATGATTCATAAAACTTTTGGAACATTTAGATCAATAGAGCAGACTAATAAAAAATTAATAAAAAAAAAAAATTAAATGTGTGTTTCCATCAGTAGGACAGTACACTTACCTTATTCATGTGGGTCTTTGGCTAACAAACTCATTTAACCCTTTACCTATCTTTTCTTTTTGTCTATATTTGTGCTGTTTTGCACCAAAAAAAAGACAAAAGATGCATAAAAAGTTTACAATGGCAGGAGATTCTACATGTAAAAGAGGATTTCCCCACAGAATTTTTTTTCCATCAAAGAGCTTAAACTCAAATTTTTAGGGTTGAAATTTAAAGTTTTATACCATTTGTGTTACATATATCAAAACTAATTCCTTCTCTGGACCATGAATGACAACACTAACACACTCCCATACTTGCTAAATTATGATTAGTTGTACTTCATTTTTTCTGCCATATGTAAGGTTTGCATTGCACTGCACAGATCAGAGCGGTAAACCTGAGTGAGCGTATAAAAAGGTGTCTGTTTTTTATCCCCCTTTTTGAACAGTATATGAATCATCTCGGCAAACTTCTAAGTGACACAAGAAAACTATCAGTCTTATATGAGTATGAATCATAATTGTGTAATCAGGACTGTTTATGTAGATGTTTAGTTGTAAAAAATGAGTAGCCACACACACCTATACACACATGCAACCCCGTGTATGATCCAGTGGAGACAAATCTGTTTAAAGCTTGTTAGTAATGACATCGTGTCCTGGTGCAATGTTGTGTGCTGGCTTCAGGCAGAGGGAAGGGGTGGGGGGATTAGTGTGTCAGATTGTGTCTGGATCTGAGCGCCGCCTTAGCCGAGCCTTCGCCTCGTCCAAATGTCAGAAGAACATTAAAGCTCAGGGGTGTTTTGGAGAACAAACACACCGAGTTCACCTAGCCTGTGATGGAGCAATGGAAGCTGCAAGCAAGGCCTCATTAGCCTTCTTAGCCTTCTTGGCATCCTTAGCCTGAAGGTGGTGTACCGCACCACACAACTTGTGTAGCCAGGAGTGTGTGTTTGCTTCTTATGTCGTAATCTTTTCATGATCTGAAAGCTGTATTCCGTTGTTTTTATCTTCATAACAAACAGCATCCCTCCTCCTTCTGTTAGTTTTAAGATGAAGAAACACCATCTTATCTCCTAATTTCATCACCTTACAGACTTCAGTCTGAGCATCAGCATTTTAACATCCTTTAGGGAACAATCATCTGAAAGATTGTTTAATTAAGACTGGTAACCAGCACACAAAAAATCCAGACAAAACAGGTACAAGCATTTGAAACAAATTTTTAACGTTTATATTACAATTGTATTTCAGATTAAAATCTATTAACTATGTAAAAATTGGATGTTCTGAAATGGTTGAGTTTGCCATTAACTGAAACCAAAACGGAGACTTGTGTACAGTTTGTGCTGGTGTGAATCACAAATACTAGCAAGGTCATCCTAACTGAATTCAGGATTAATATGACAACTCAGAGAGGCCAGACTGAGATGGTTTGGACATGTGCAGAGGGGAGAGAGTACATTGGCAGAAGGATTCTGGATTTGAAACCACCAGGAAAAAGACCTAGAGGAAGACCAAAGAGGAGGTTCATGGATACAGTGAAAAACACTATGAAGATAGTTGGTGTGACAGAAGAAGATGCAGCAGATAGGGTTAGATGGAAGAAACTGACTTGCTGTGGTGACCCCTGAAGGGAAATGCCAAAAGAAGAAGAACGACAACTAATTCGACAGACTTCATCAAAACGTTTCTACTTGCGGAAGAATCAAGAAAATGTTGCTGAACGTTCGAGTTGTTTATGTCAAAGATCTTTGGTTGGGGTAGTTTCTTCTGACTAGACCAATTTTCTAGGAAACTATACAGTTAGCTGAGCTGCAAAATATCAAACACAGCGACTGATTTAGTGAGGAAACTGTTCTCCTGGAGTACCCAATTCTGTCTAATCCAATGAAGCTGTTTACTACGTACTATCCACCAATGCTAGATGTTTTCAAAAAGATACAAAGTAATGTAGATTTTTTTTTGGGGGGGAGGCGAAAGGGTTTGTCATAGTTGATTAAAAATCAAGAAAAACTTTATTAGTCCAACAACGAGGAATGTTGATTTCATTAGGAGGATGAAACATCTCGTTTTTTGAGCAGGTCTTCAACCTAACACGTATGTTTTTGTCAGAGGTGTCAAGTAACGAAGTAAGACTACTTCGTTACCTTACTCAAGTAGAAAATCTCGTTATCTTTACTTTAACGAAGTAATTATTTTTTTGTCTACTTTTTACTTTTACTCACTACTTTTTTATGCAGTTATCTGTACTTTTACTTCGTTAATTTTTTAAAAAGTAGTCGCTACTTTCTCCATTTTGTCACCGTTAAAAAGCCGCGACTGTTTGTCGGAGTTTTTTTTTTTTTTTTTTTTTTATGAACCCTGAATGTATCAAACAAAGGAACAGATGAATGATTGGCTGAAAGGTCCAGTCAATCATTACTGTGGGCCGAGTCGCCCCGCCCACAAACCTTTAAGGAACAGGAACGTTAGTTTGCGTGTTTAAAAGACTTGCTGCGGGCTCAGAAATCAAAGTGTTTCTGATGCTGCAACACTGAACTTTGAGTGAATTATCAGTTTTTTAAAAAAAAAAAACAACAGCAAAGCAATGTTTTATTATTATTATTTTCAGTCTGCGGTTATTGTAAACGTCTTTGCTGACAATGTTGTAGATGGTATTTTTATAAAAATAACTTTGATCTGTGACGCACTATTTTATCTTTAGAAACAAAGCTAATTGAACTGATTAATCCATAAATAGTAGTGGATGAAGTATTTGTGCTTAAAAGCATCCAAAATGTTATTGATTAGTTTATAAAGACTGACTGAGGAGATTAAAACTACACATCGCTTAGATTTTGTATCATGTAGATGTTTGGGTTAACGTTAAAAAAAAAAAAAAACCTTACATGTACACATATATATGTAGATATGTATATATGTAAATTTATAAATACCGTCTCCTAAGTCCCGCCCCTACTGTTTTTTTTCTGGGTTTCTTAAGATCTTATTTCCCTGGTTATTTTTTTTTATTTTTACAGTTCTTAAAATTGTAGAAAAAGAATCCAAGGATTTTTCCTCCTGTGTGTTTCCTTCACTCCCACTGCCTTACGAGTGCATGTAAAGGGTGTTATTTTGTCAATGGGCGTGGTTTTACTGGGTGTACGATATTTTTTGTAAAATACAATAATTTTACGTCATTTGTACGATAATCCAGCACCTCCCACCTGGCAACGCTGGTTCCAGGTGTCACGCAGGCTGTATGTGGCACTCCCATACTTACCAACTTGATAAAGACTATTCAGTATTGCCTCAAAGAACTTTGAAAACTAGCTGCCTTCAAGGCTTAAAAAAGCCTTTTGGTCATTTTTTTTTCATTTATTTATTTTTTTTTACATTGAGTGTGTTTGTGTCTGCTGAAGTTGGTTAAATTAGGTGATGCAGAGTGAAGCTTGGTAGCTGAAGGGACGTTACATAATGCCCTGCTTATGATAATACATTTGATTGTGTTCATTAATCGATTTCCAATAAAGATTATTAAGAAATAAATGTTTCTGATTCATAAAGTTTAACCAAAACACTTTCATTTATTATCATATTTTCTGCTCCTTAAAGCATGTGATAATGGTTAAAAAATATGTTCATACGCTTTTGTTAACAATATTCCTTTTTTTCTGAAAATTACTTTTACTTTTTTTACTTGAAGTAGTTTTAAAATAGGTTACTTTTTACTTTTACTTAAGTAGAAAACTTGAGTTGATACTTCTACTTTTACTAAAGTAGTTTTTTAACTCTGTATTTATACTTCTACTTGAGTAGGAAATGTTGGTACTTTTGACACCTCTGGTTTTTGTAGAGTGGGAGGAAACCGGAGTACCTGGAAAAACCCACTTATACACAAGAACGACATGCAAACTCTTCACGGGAAGGCCAGTACTTCAAACCTCGTCCTCACTCCATGATTTGAACCCATAACCTTCATGCCGTGAGGCCACTGAGCTGCCATTTATTTATTATTTGTGTGACATTCTTTAATCCTTTTCTTTTCTCAGCTTCTAATTTGTAACAGCTTTCTTCCTGCTCTTTTAAAAGGTCTTCAAGAATCCACCAAAGCTATTTTGGAACTTTTAAGTGATCTGTAGTTCCCGTTCATCAGCTTCAGACTTAAGCTTTGTTGGATATTGCTGAGTAACCTTTTCTGAAAGATTCAAACCATTATTGTGATTCTGTTGGAATGTAGTTTGTACAGTTGGTAGTTAATCAGAATTTCTATGGACATAATAGGGGCAGTAGACATGTATTCCAGAAACAGTGATTTATTTATTGGAGGGCCTCGATGGGAGATTCCATAGACATTAACAAAACACATTTGAGATTATATTAAATAAATGATTATATAAAAATTTATTCACTGTGCTCTACCAGACTATTCCTAGAACTGAATACACGTCATCTTTTCTAATCTATTTTTAATTTTTTAGCTCATTTATGGACCACACCATCATCTTCAGAACAAACTGAAGTTTGAATTTACTTAGAGGAAAAAAATCTAATTTTCTTTCAAAATGTACTTTGTTACACTTTGTAAGGGACATTGGGATTTTCATTGATATGAACATTTCCTGTTTGTTCTGAAAATAGTTATCAGTTAGTTCACAGCAGTTCTAAATTTTTACCCAAAATGTCTTACTTGGTGAACATCCAGTAGGCGTCCTTATTCATTCTTCACATTTAATTAACTGACTGTATTATGAAAAGGTTTCGTAATAAAAAAAAAGTAATTAAATAATTGCTAAATTCACATTTCAATGAATGTGTGGGTTTTCTCCAGATACTCCAGTTTCCTCCTGCCCTCCAAAAACATGCATGTTAGGTTGATTGGCCGCTATAAAAATTGCCCCTGGGAATGAGTGTGTGTGGACGGCTGTCTTTGTGTGTGACCCCGCAACAGACTGGTGACCTGTTCGGGTTGTAACCTCGCCTCTTGCCTGTAATCAGCCAGGATGGGCTCCGGCTCCTGCCACAACCCCAATACGGATGTGTTCAAACTTAGGGTTCAAATTAAATCATTTAAACTTAATTTCCTTATTAGTCATTACAATCTACCTAACAAAAGCAAGCTGTTGTCATTTGGTTTGGAGGAAACAAAAACAAGTATTCAGGTCTGAGGAGGATTTAGTCATATTTTATTATTTTTTTAATATTTACTTATCGAACATTAAAAGTATGATTATCGGTTTGATGATTCATATACATGCTCAGTGTGGATAGATAATTGTTGCTGTATTAGTGGGACAAAGGAAATAGAAACAAGGATTGCTTCAGTCTTCTTACTTCCTGAGACTGTCACACACAGGGTAGTTGTTGAAAATGATCACCAGACTTCCGTCGACACATGTGCATCATGTAAACATGTCACAATTGTGTTTTTAAGTGACGGCAAGTCAAGAAAACTACATAAAAGTGGCTGCTATCATCTTTATTTCCCCTAACAAAGAGAGATAGTGAGTCTGGCGACTTCGAAAACGGGAATTTTTCTGGTTTTGTTGCAGCCAAATTAGGTCCTTTGCTGGATGGCAATAAAAGACACACACACCAACACACACACAAATGCTCATAAATGATTCATGACAAGAAGAATTACCGCTCAGCTCTCCTTCTGTTTCCCAACAACCATCCACTCCCTCATACTCTCTAATAACAACTTCACACACAGATGCAAAAGAGAAGATTTATTACACACACATGGATCCAGCACTACATACATGTTCTCTGCACAACCGACTCTCAAGCTTCATTTCATCTTGAGATAATTAAACAGAGTTTGTGGCGCGTGCGTGTGTGCTGTGGCTGTTTCCAGCAGAACGCCTCGCATCTTCTCGTTTGTGTACCAGCTGAAATCTCGAAACAGCTCCAACACTCTGGTTTCTTTCGGACTTTTCTTCATTACAAAAAACAAAGCTGCAGGAAGCAGAAAACCAAATGCTGAAATATTTGTGTAATAAATAACAATATTAAAACAAATTAATTTTCAAATGATTTAAACACCATCATACTCTGTCAGGCAAATTCTGAATTATTTAATCAGTAAAGTGCTGTTTTATCAAAGGATTGATGACAAATTGAGGTGAAAGCAGGCCAAAATGATACAATTATATTGATCATGCATTACTTAATAGACCACAATTACTTCATTATTCCCAGAGGAAAATCAGTGAAACCAGAGCGAGAACTCCATTCCTCAGATCACAATTCCATTGTAAAATCTAGAATGAACAAAAACTATGTGGACCTTCAGTTTATTCTGAGATCCCACATCCACATAATGGTTTCATAAAAAACATTTCATATCTAAAGATGCTGTCAAGATATGACATTTCAAGATGCCACTATTTTGTTCAATAAAATGTTCACTATTTTTTTTTTTAAAATACCAGTTGATAAACAGCTCTCGGTCCTTGAGTTTGAAGCATCATTGATATGATTACATGAATGGGCAAAATTTCCAGAACAAGTGGAGGCATTAAAGTGGTTTGATATTGACAGGACGAGGTCTATGCTTCGTCCAGGTGATTTAGTTCCGTCAACCTCATCAGACTGTAATCTTCAACTCTGACCAGATAAATTCATACAGTGAAACAGCCATAAGAACCAGCACATTCACTTCTGAGACCAGGTTCTTCACTGGAAAAGAGTAAATTGTAATCTCCAGTTGGGACTAGTTGTCCTGTACCAATTGGAGAAATCTGAGTATGTTGGGGTATTCCAGAGGGAAAAGGGATGGATAGAGTAAGAGGTATGCAAGACAGACAGGGCACCTGAAAGGACTTGTGTTAGCTTTTCATTGTTGTGAGACGCAACAGAGGGAGGTAAAATGAAAGGACAAGCCCTGGATTTACTACTAGAGATTCATCTCCATGGACACCTGACATCATCAAGACAACTATCGTCAAGAAGAGCTCTTGTGTCAAGGAAGTCAAAACATCCAGCCCACTGAGTTGTTTCCTGTGCTCAAAACTTGTAGAGAAGAGCAACCAAAGGAATTTGAAGGATCTTTTGTGATTTATGAGTAAGACAGTAAAAAAAAAAAGCACAATGCTCTAATTACCAATTAGGCACAGATTTCTCCCACCATTGGCGTCGTCGTGGCAGCCTGCTGTGGTGTAACGCAGCACACAAAGTTTCCCGGTGAGTGATCAATGAAGTTTACATTATTAATATTATTATAAGATTGAAAAAATATACCAAGACACCAAAAAATAATCAGCATTTTCTACCAACATCCCAGATATTCTGTCGGATTCTCTGTTCGACAGTCTTACTTATTTGCTGACAATGTAAGAGGTTGGCATCATTTAAAAAAAACTCAGGAATGAAGTGGGGCTATGAATAAAGTACATTTTAGCGGATTTTTATTGTATTTTACAGCAAGAAGGTTCGTGTTGGGAAACACTAAAACCAGATCATATAGGAAAAGTATTTTTGCAAAGTGAGTGAAGGCTCTTAATCTCTGTTACTTTGACTGTTTTAGCTGATCATTTTGTTTTTAGCGTTGGAAACACTGGAGAATGCAGTTATTTGTTAGACAAATGCTCAGGTTTTTTTTTTTAGGTTTTGTACCCAAAAAAGGAATAAATACATTTTTTCAAGATTCAGCTTGCTAAACTTACAAAATTTTAATTGAATGGAACATGTATGTGAAGATCTAATATAAATAGTGACAAGTGTTCAGAACACACCTGCCGCCTGGGGCTTAAGCCCAACCGACTAAAATTACAAAGCTAGAAATTTGGGGTTGGAAAAAGAGTATTTGACCATTTTTATATGGTTTGGTCTACTTGAAGAAAGATGGAATGGATGTGTCCCTAAGCCGACATGAGTTTGACAACCCTTGTCTAGACGTTTCAAACTGTATCCATGGTGGACGTTGCCTATTTCAAAACTACATTATCTTTTTAGAATCCTTAAAACTTTTTTTTTTTTGCTATGTGTAATTTATTAATAGTTAAATATATAAAAAGACGCAAACATGTCAGCCTACGTTCCTGTTTATCCAAAGACTGAATATAAAGGCTAGACATAGCAAAGGCTCTTGAGCCTGCCTGGAAACAAGAAGCAGCTGCTGGCTCCAAAACCCTCAACTCTCTGACTTCTTCTTAAAAAATTGGCAGATATTGCTCGATCACTACTGCTTTCAAAGATAACCCATTCTGGACGTGTTAAGTTGTTTTGAAACATTACTCATAGTGCTGATGTTTTCCTCATTATTTGCAGTACCACAATTTATTCATATTAATAACTGACCAATCAGATGCACCAATTGAAAACGCAGTGGCTGTTCACCCTGTATGGGAATATTTGATGAGTACGCCTGCCAGATTTTATTTAGCTAGACAGTAAATCAGACTGATTGGCTGTTTGCTGCTTTCCAGTGTCAGGTGTGTGTATAATCAAAAAGCTCACTCCTGGTTGGTAAGGTGGTTGCCTTGCTTGCATTACTAATGTCTTCAGACATAAAATGTATTGATTTAAAGATCAAGTTTTGAAACTATGTATTCTCAAGGACATTTATTTTAGCATAATAATTAGAGTAAGATTTAGGCAAATGTATTATAAAAATAGAAAACGTGTTTTATCGCATTTCTTTTTAATCCGTGGAATTGTGAATGTTAATTTATTATTGTAAACTGTAAGGATCACACAATGTTTCTTTCAGTTTTGCAAATGAAATTCAATAAATTTGACTTTCTAATGTATCTAAATACTTGTATTTTACTGGGTGGATTAGGACAAACCAAGCATCCACAGCCTGCCAGCCAGCCGGGAGTGTCACCATGACACCAGAGAATCTTTGTTAGCATGTTCAGAGACAGATAGTCACGCTTGCAGCATCATCAGAAGATTATTTTTCTTCTAGTATTTCTTGCCAACAGGCTGTTGCTCTACATCTAAATATAACATCTCTGTCATCTTAAAGAGCCGCAAGAGCTTCCTCTGGAGGCAGCAGAGAGACAGAAGAAGGAAAATTTTCAATTAACCTACTTTGATCAGCCTTGTAAGTGTTATTTTCTTCTGGTAATGTCTTTGGTGGGAGGCGATGTGGAGTCCTTCTGTGCAAAGCATTGCTTGTCTTTTCCAATTTAGCTCTCTGTTATCAAGAAGGATCATCACACGCCCACTCCTGTGTGTGCTGGGATTAAGGATGCAGATTCCCTGCCACAGTCAACCTACACGGTGGATTAAGACCAAAGCAAAGCCTGCTTGTTCTCCAAAGCAGCCTCCAGCAGGAGGAGATGAACTCTGCTACAAGCTGACAAGCAACATTTTCACACATTAGGCCACCTGGTGGATGTCACCTCAGGGTAGATGATACCTGGTTCAGAGTTAATGTTGAAATATTGCTTCTTGGTAGTCAAAACAGAGTTTTCCTTTATCATACTTTTTTCAATAAATAAAATGTTGAAAAAATATAAAGTACATTAAATGATTTTATAAAATCTTCCAATCGACTTTGTGACCCAGTATTGTTTCCTAACCACGGTAACAACTAAACTCAGTTTATGTCCCCGTTGAGCATCACAATGATGTATGTTTGATGTGAGCAGATCGCAAGATGAGTTTTGTTCCAAGGCTGTATTAAACGACTTTATGTTGCTA
Organism: Neostethus bicornis; assembly: GCA_902685375.1. Classification (NCBI taxonomy): domain Eukaryota; kingdom Metazoa; phylum Chordata; class Actinopteri; order Atheriniformes; family Phallostethidae; genus Neostethus; species Neostethus bicornis. The sequence continues at coordinate 711,758 of CACRXE010000076.1, read as the reverse complement.
ATGAATAGGTAGCATGAAACAGAAGAAGGGTAAAAAAAAATGACTATGTTTTGGATTTTGTTCTTATCACTTAGACATGTACACATCTACAAAATATAGGAATTCGCAATACAGCAAATTCCAAGATGCCCGTTTGCATAATATTACCAAACGGGGATCTTGGAATTTTGGAATATTTTTGGTAATATTACCAAAAAATAAAACTCCTACAAAATATTATTTAATTAAGACAAAAGAAACAGATTCTGTTCATCTGTGAAGGTAAAATCTAAAGCAAGAAAATAGGTAGCTAAATCCCAAACTATGAAGAGCTACAGTTATGTAATTTCCAAACAAATAAAAAAAAAAAAAATCCCACAATTACAGAAACTTTTACACCCTGAAGGATTTCCTAACAAATCCTTATTAAATAAATTCTGTAAATCAAATAAAGAAGACAATGTGTTGAAAAAATAAAGAACAAAATAATAAGAAGAAAATAAAGAAGAAAAAGCAGCTGGGCTCTCACTCAGAGATCGTGTGAGGAGCTCTGCTATCCGGGAGGATCTCGGTGTCAAGCCGCTCCTCCTCCAGGTCGAGAGAAGCCAGATGGGGTGGTTCGGGCATCTGGCCAGGAGTCCCCCTGAGGGCCTCGCTAGTGAGGTGTTTTGGGCACGTCCCACCGGGAAGAGACCATGAGGCAGACCCTGGATTTGCTGGAGAGACTATGTCGTTCCGTCGTATCCCGTGACCCCCCCCCTCGATAAGTGGAAGATGACGAAACAGAAGAAAATGTGTTAATAAAAGAAGGAAGAAGTCTATTTCAAGAATTTTTTTTAAGTTTCCCACAGTGTTTGATTTATTTAAATGAGTAATATGATAAACTCACATTTTCAGAGGCTAAAGAAAAAACAGTAAAACATAAAAGCACAGAACCTAGCCACCAATATGGCTTATGGTTTCTGCTTTGAATTACATTTAAGATTCCTCCTGAATGTCTTAAAGTAATGCAGTAGAGAAAGGATCATTTATCAGGAGCCTCGTGTCTGTCAGCAAAATATTTCATAATCATATGTCATAGTATATTATCAGGGTACACAGGTGATACTGTGTCAAACATGGTTTGCCAGCACTTTGTTAACAGTGCAATACAAGGGTTGATTTACAGAGGCTTTTTGAGCTGACTGCAAGTAGAATCAATACTAAGCACATCACTGTTATAGCCGCAGCAGGGGGAGGAGGAGAAGGAGGCCGCCAGAGCAGAGACTTAACCATCAGCCTTATTTACTGTAAGGCCAACGCAGACAATTACCTGGATACTGACCTTAATCAACTTTGGAGCCATTAAGGATGAACGTAGGAGACAGAACAAACGAAGGCTCAGAGGCGCTTTGAGATGATTGCAGCAAGGTGTAATGTGGGAGTGATTGAATGCAACCTCCTAATGATGAGACCATGTTAGCCTCCCCTCTGGTCAATAAAAGCTTTGTAGGAAAGGACGTCTGGGTTAGAAATAGTCATTGATGTGGACAATCCGACTCACTGAAGATATAAAATGTTGGACAAACTTCAGACCTTTTGTCCTGTTTTTAAGACTCGGAAAAACACCAAAGAAATCACAATGTTAGTCAGAATTTTCTCTTTGGAGGTAAAGGTCTTTGTTGGTAGATTGTAATGAGTTAGAAGTAAAACCAGAAATGGAACACATTGTGTTATACTAACCTACTACAACACAAAACACTCCATTAATCAATAAGTAATGAACAATGTTGGCATTGTTCCAATGTTGACGTGGTATGGTAAACTGTTCTCGGTCTATACCTACTCTGAGTTTAATTTGACTGGAAGTAGTCCAGCCCACTGGTTCCTGGAAAATTAGGATAAGAAATGTCCATAAAAAGTACAATCATTAAGAAAACTGACATTAACTCGGTGCACTGGTGGTTTCTTTTCTAACCTGTGAGAGCACTTTCGGCCTTTCACTGGGGGAGAATGAGAAAGTGATGGGAGGGTTTTTCTCCCCCTCTTTTTCTATAATCTTTGTCCCTAACACACAATTGCATAGTTTTGATCATGTTGCATCAAACAAAGATCTGAGTGCAAGTCAAATATCTATTTTATCCAACAAACATAAAAAACAGAAAATGAATTAACTGCGCTCAATAATTGCGACAGACTGGTGACTCATCAAGCACCATGACTCTGTGTTCAACAAGTATTTCAGTAAATATATGGATGGATGAATGGATACATCCATTAAGTAAAATAATTCATTTTGGGTTGAAGGTGTCGAGTTGAGCAACTTCTCTCCCAATCTGACATTCCATGCACAAATACGCACCCATTTCAACTACCAGAACCTGACCCATCCTCTAAATGACTCCCATATATGGATAAATAGAAAACAAAATGGGGGAGACAGGGAGGGTCAATCAACTGTTTGACAAAAAAGCACTAACTTTATTGAAGCGGCCAAAAAGAAACTGACCTACAATAAAAGTAGTGGCCCAGGAAAAGGTGTTTTTTTTTTCCTTAAAACCTTCAAATATTGAACAACCTTCGTAATCACCACCATGAGAGTCAAAGTCACCAATCCCAGAAAAAATCTATCACCACTCCCAAAAGCAAGTCCAAAGAAGGATCAGGAGAAAAGCTTCAACGAGTACCACTATACCCCTGCTCCAAAATAAAGTTCTAGATAAAATTTAAGAACAACGGTACCTGACCACCCTGTAATCCCAGTACAGAGCTAGTCTCTAAAACAGGGGTCACCAACTTCTTTGGTACCGAGGGCTACTTCGAGGGCACTGAGTGATGCAAAGGGCACCACTACATTTGCAGCCATTAAAACAAATCATCACGTCTGTTACACTTAGTAACACATCTGTAACAGTATTTCAATATATTAAAATTTATCTTTGCCATGGTACTAACATTTTGCCACCAACATCTGGCATTTGTTTCGTTGTCAGTGGGAGGCCTGGCATCGCATGCTGTTCACCAGTGTACTGTAATCGGGGATGTAAGTTGACACTGCAACTACAGTATGAGTGACTCTTGCAGATGTGCATCAGTGAGCCAGGTTCTGTGTTTATTCTTAATGAAGTTTATGTCAGAAAAGGCTGATTCACACAGATAGGTTGAACCAAACATGCTGGCAACCTTCATGGCTGCTGTGCATTTACCCCTGTACATTTCAGTGTCTGCAAGGCACCAAAAGTTTGATGCGGCCTGGTTGGCTTTGAGGTGGAGGTCATTTTGCAATGTTACAATTTTAATCTCCACCTGTCCAACATCCGCGGTTCACTCCGCCGCGATTCACATGCGCGCGCCCTTAATGTCTTTTTCACAGGTAGTCAACTTTGAGGAGCGATAAAATCACTTTTATCCATTTTGCCTGTGAAAAAGACATTTAAAAGGTCGCGCAGACGTGAATCGCGGGGGAGTGAACCGCGGTTCACTTGACCGCGGTCTCTAAATGAGGCTCCAGTTTTTTACCGGCCTCGTAAAAAAAGACTGCTGTTTGGCCAAATCTGCCTTTTACTCACGGACTTTTTCCGTCCGTACCGCGCTGCCAGGTGGGTGGTTAGCATAGTAGCTTTTGTGACATGAATTGAAATGTCTCTCCACGTTGTGCCGCTTAGCCGTCGCCACAGTCGCACCGCAGATGAGACAAACACAGTTTTCTTTTACGTTGGTGAAAAAGAATTCTTTCTCCCATTCACTGTGAAAATGATAAGTTATCTTCCTTTTTCTGCCATGTTTTGTGGGTAAAAAAAACGTGCTCGCAATCTCATCTATGTATAGCTGGTTTGTCATACGCATTTGAGTGACCTCCGACGTCACTCTACGTCAGAGTTTGTGTATTAAAATTTTTTTGTAATTTTTTTTTTAACTTTTTTATGTATTAGTTTTTAAATTTACATCACTGTAAATGAAATTAAAAAAGAATAGCAACTCAATTAAATAAAATTTTAGACAGAGCTAATTTGTGATTAGTGCTATTTTTAGAACTGGCCTGCGGGCGCCTGATGGGGTCGCCACGGGCGCCCTGGTGCCCGCGGGAACCGTGTTGGTGACCCCTGCTCTAAAACTACAAGAGAGGAGCAAGAGATCTGATTCGGCAACTTCCTAGAACGAATGGTTTTCTCCAAGTTAGAATGAGGCCAAACTTTTCCCAGGTTAATCACTTTCCTCTGACTTGTGAATGGATTGCTTTTAGCAAAGTGCTACTTCCTCCCGACACTGGAAAGCTTTCAGATGCAATAGAGTCACTGTCTGTTTGTGAAAAGAAAAGCCTTTGCAGCTGTTCTCACTTCAAACAGACCATGTTATATGTATGATGCAGAGTGGGATGCTCAACAGCTTCAGATTTATTATTAAGAGACTGAAGATGTACCTGGATAAATCAAAGCTGATTCAAATGTGCTTGCTGTCATGGAGCATCTGGTTTTAGGCTACACAAATCCAAAATTTATGCCTTTGGGGGGTTTTTTCTTTTTTATTTTCAGGGGAGTGAAAGAAACAAATACAATGCCCTTTGTATTCACCTTCAGAGGAAAAGAAACTGTCAAATGGAGAACGAATTGACTTTATTTTAGTCATTATTTGTTTCAGTTAAAGCAGAAATATGCAGACTTCTTCAGCAGAATCTTTATTGACATTAATGTTAAACCGCCATTTTACTGATCAAACTAGATGAGGACAAGTTGTCATTTTGGTCAAAAACTTTTTCCTGTTATTGATTTATTGTTTTTGCACATACAGTATAAATAGTCTATATAGTAGCATAATTGGAAGTCATTCTTTAAAAGCCAAAGTAGTGGAAGTTTATTCACTCCAAAAATGAATGAAAAATAGTTTTCGTCGAGTATTTGTGCCTGAACCAAACACTCCAAACAAAGACAGAAAACATTCCGAGTCTGGTTTTATTTGTCCGGTTTTTGCCAGTGGTTTTGTTATTTAGATTCACTTCATGTCTTGTTTTGAAATACTGACCTCCTTCTTGTTTCAGGTGTTTTGACCTCCCCTCCTTGTGTGCTCCCTCCTGATAATTACCTGCCCCTTCCTACTGTGTCTCATGTGTGTCTCATTGTCTCTCCCTCCCTTTGGTATTTATAAAAGTGACTTATCCCACATTGCCTTACAGGTTGTCTTATGTCATCCTTCAAACTACAGGCCCCCTTGAGTTTAGATTTGGTGGAATGTTTGTGACCTGCCTAAGTTTATCTTCCTTGTGATTTGAGTTTGTTTGAGAATAAATCTGTGTCTTGTTAAAAACTGCGAACTGTCCAATGTGTGTGTCCTCAACCCCACACATTCCCTTGGCATATTGAAGAAATTGAACCCACATCTGAAATCTCTGAAACTGAGTTCTGACCCAAGTATATCTTGACATCTTTCTTGACAAGCATATTTCGTAGCAGGTCTTCGATAGAGAGCAATATGTTTTTATTGTTTAGTGGAACTGAAAAACAGAATGTAGCTGTGACTCTTTAAATCAAGCCTAGAATGTACAGTATAAAACCATCTGAAACATTGTCCAGGCCAATGTTTCAGATGACTTTGACGATCTGAAACAGGTGTTTCAGATTTTAGATTGGACAAACACCCGATTGTCCAATCTGGTGTTTCAGATTGGACTGAAAGATTAACTTTCAGTCAATCATGTATCTGTTAGCTGCACATTATTTCCTCCATGTGCTTTGATCACATAGATTGCCACAATTTCTACCAAGTAGTTTGGTAGAAACACTTCAAGCTCTTATGTGTGACGGAACTGTAACTGTAGGCTGGTAGGATGTAAAGTTTGGTTAATTTAGATCTGCTTGTTTCACGCATACATTTTACTCCTTTGATCAGGATCTCAAAAAGGCATTGTGGTGACATTGAAAGAAAATATTTTTAATCGAATGGCCATGAATTTCTGGCCATTGGGAATTTGATAATGAAGTGATATTTTACCTTCAGATTGTGTGCCTCGAGCAACCACGTAAAAACTCTTGTCCCAATTATGATTCCGATTATTCCCGACAGATTTCAAGGCATCCTTGTATTAAATCACCTCATTATTTAATATTTTAGGGACTTTCAGAAGGATGTTTGTCTCTTCAGGGCTACCAGAGAGGAAGCAGAGTGTTGCATTTTTTGGTGCACATTATGCAAAATATTCAACCCGTTATTCCTTCACTGTTAAACAGTAAAATATTCTGTAGTGTGACACCCTCTGTTTTTCAGTTTCTTTAATTAGTCTCAGCTGGCTAGAGGAAGACCAAAGAGGAGGTTCATGGATACAGTGAAGGAAGACATGAAGATAGTTGGCGTGACCGAAGAGGATGCAGCAGATAGGGTTAGATGGAAGAAACTGACTTGCTGTGGCGACCCCTGAAGGGAAATGCCGAAAGGAGAAGAAGAAGAAGAAGAAGTCTCAGCTGCTTGACTTTGGTGGCTGCTGATTGGAGGACTGGCCTGATGAGGTCATCCACTTGCCACTTTAGTATTTAAGACCAAGGCTCAGCTCAAGACTTTGTCAGTAGGGGTGTGCGATACCGCAAGTTTTGGTATCGATCCGATATTAAGTAAACACCACCCAATATCGCCGATACCGATATCGATACCGATATTTAAATTTTATAAATGACTATTTTTGCATCAAGGGTTAGGATCATATATATAGTATGACCAAGTATATGTATAAACACAGGTTGGTAGGTATATCCATAGAAGTGACCAGTTGCACACAAACAAATGTTAACTAATGTTAAAAATGATTATGTTGTACTTTCATAATTAAAATTGGAGCGTCTCTGTTAATGAGCGCTGCCTCTTGGAAACAGAAGGGGTCAGGGTTTTCTCCTCCGTTTCTGAAGTTTTTCTTTGGGGTGATTCTTTAATTTGTAGTGTTACCCCTATATTTAACAGCCTTTCTGCACAAGGTGCCTCAAAGTACAGCCACACTCTACTTCTCTTTTTACCATCTCTCTCTACTTTTACCGACTTGCGTTTTTTTTTTTTTTGTTTCTTGGACCCGAGTCGCTGAGTCATGCGACAAGTCAAAGCGAAAGAGAGGAGGGAGGGGGCGGGCCGCCTCGCTTTAGCATACAGGCGTGACACACAGCATTTACGTACATTTTGCAGACAAATCAGTTAGGTTAATTAAAAAAAAAGAGAAAAAACAGAAGCAAAGTGCGAGGGGTAAAACTTCAATCCCAGTATCGATATTGTAGTTGGAGTATCGATCGATATCGATACTAGCGTTGGTATCGATATTATCGATATCAGGATCGATCCGCCCACCCCTATTAGTCAGTTCTTCAGCAATAATCTTTGTGGTGATACTGTCACCGATCCTACGAACTGTAGCCTGTTATTTTCTGTAACCCTTCAGCCCCAGTACTCCTGAGTTCATCTAGTCCTACCTGATTCATCTCCACTTCCATGTGCATGTTTATTTAATTGATAAATTTGTTGTCCCCACTTCCATGTGGACACTTTTAGTTATTTAATAAATTTGTATAATTGGGATCATTGACCTGCGATCTGCCTCATTCAAAGCGCAGGCAGCAAGAACTCTAGGTCCATGTCTACGAACAAACATTATTTATTAACAGGCATGACCAACGCAAAGCAGTTCTCAGACAAATTGAAATCTCCCGAGAACTTGCGCAGTCAAAGGAGACAAGTTGAAAAATCAGAATTGATTATTTCAGATACTTTAATCAGCTGGAAGCCACGCCCATGTGACATTTCTTACGGAATTTTCTGTGAATGTTAGTTTACATGATCATTTAAAGAAGTGTTTATTTTCTTTTTTGTAAACATTGGGGATTGACAATGGGAATCAAATTTTCCCAAACCAAACTCTTCTGGGGATATAATTCAAATTAAATCAATGGAAAGGATTTTCTGAACCTGTTTCCATTCTGTCAACCAACGTACATTATTTTTTTCCAAAAGTTGTGTTTATAAGATGATTTCCATCACTGTCTTTGTAGTTTTTGTTCTGATTTTCTGAAACTTTTCTCATTTTACCCCCTGCAGTGACTTCACAGTCTTTGTTCTCCATCATATTCTGTAAAGAACATCAAGGTCAACATCAGGCTTAGCTCCTCTTCCATGGACACCTCTGCAAGTGCACAAGGGAAGCAAACCAGGGATCAAGCCATCAACCTTTTAGCTGGCAGATGAAGGCTTTACCCCCTGAGCTGCCAAAGCATTCATCGCCTTTCCTGAACTTGTGAAAAGTTGGTTTGGAGATTTTCGATCATTGGGGAAATGTGTTCTAAAACTCTTCTATAAATATTCATGTTTGCCGTATCTTGCTTCTGCCTGGGAACGCTGTTAAATTGAAAGTCACTTGTGATCAACACACCTCAGTAAACATGCTGTACACACACTTTTACCTCCTGTCTGTATGTATGGGCCCTCTTTTCCCCTGAAAATCCTTTTCCCTATTCAGCTTCTCTCCGCAGCACTCACTTCCTATCACGCCGACTCCAAGTCAGCCAATTATGACAAATGGTGACACTGCTCCCTCCTCAGCAGAAGATACAAGGAATCCTTGTTTTTCTTTGAAAGATAAACCATAAAAGGCTTCTCTCAAACATACTGTGGAACAAAAGGATCACACTTCCATAATTGGCTGTCTCGGTTGACGCTCAAAAGGCAGCGAGTCTCTTCAGATTGGAGGCAATAAACAATACAGCATGAATAAAACATTCATCACAATTATTCATGTCAGGCTTATAAACAAATCATTGCCTTTTGTAAATATCTCAGTCACGGCATCTTCTCACCATGCTGCCCCTAAGCGAGGTGAAAAAGATCACAGGAAGGGGGAAGACGATCTTTTCTGAGCTCAGATATTTTGTTAAACAATAATGGGGCCAATGCTGAACGGAAGTGGCTTTAATCTTCTCCCTGATTGAGCCGCTGTTGCTTCCCCCACCTTCTTCTCCTCTCATCTTAGCTCTCCATCCTCACCGCTCACCTCTACAGCCCCTCTCATCCTGATCCTCTTTCCCTCCTTTCATCTCTCCTCCCTGGGCTTCCATTGATGGATTGGGCTCTCACCTCTCTGCGCTCTGCAGTACATCATCTCAGATCTGGGTTATTCAAATTAGGTTAAGATCTCATCGCCCCTGCCCCTCCCTTTGGTGCCGGTTCTAGTTAAAACCATTTGTCATCTTTGTTTCTCTGAAAGACCAAGAAACAAAATATGTGCTAAGATGCCATGAATGGAATGCCACACTGTGATGACTGGACAGCTGGAGAAGTTGCACTTAATTTTTCTGAGTCCACTGGTGTTAATAAACAGATTGTGGAAAAAATTATTTTAAAAGTCTCATTTAAGATTCTTAGTCTTTTTCTCTAATTGCTATTTCTTAAACAACTGAAAGACAAAAATCATGCTCTAAAGTGAAGAAATAATCTAGGATGGCAAAACTTAAAATGAATTCAGAAGCACGTAAAAACTGGATTTCTCTACAAGTGAACAAATGGCAAACTTAGGATTTGGGTCAGTTTGTTAACAGCCTTAATTGAAAAAGCATGTTTATCATATATACTCACTGGCCACTTTAATAGGTACACCATGCTAGTACCGGGTTGGAGCCCCTTTTGCCTTCAGAACTTCCTCCATTCTTCGTGGCATTGATTCACCAAAGTGCTGGAAGCATTCCTCAGAGAGTTTGGTCCATATTGACATGATGGCATCACACAGTTGCCGCAGATTTGTTGGCTGCACATCCATGATGCGAATCTCCCGTTCCACCACATCCCACAGATACTCTATTGGATTGAGATCTGGTGACTGTGGAGGCCATTTGAGTACAGTGAAGTCAATGTCATGTTCAAGAAACCAGTCTGAGATGATTACAGCTTTACGACATGGTGCATTATCTTGCTGAAAGTAGCCATCAGAAGTTGGGTACATTGTGGTCATAAAGGGATGGACGTGGTCAGCAACAATACTCAGGTTGGCTGTGGTGTTGCAACGATGCTAAAATGGTACCAAAGAGTGCCAAGAAAATATTCCCCACACCATTACACCACCAGCCTGAACCATTGATACAAGGCAGGATAGATCCATGCTTTCATGTTGATGACGCCAAATTCTTACCCTACCACCTGAATGTTGCAGCAGAAATGGAGATTCATCAGACCAGGCAACATTTTTTTTAATCTTCTATTGTACAATTTTGATGAGCTTGTGCAAATTGTAGCTTCAGTTTTCTGTTCTCAGCTGAAAAAAGTGGTACCCGGTGTGGTCTTCTGCTGCTAATGCCCATCTGCCTCAAAGTTCGACTTACTGTGCATTCAGAGATGCTTTTCTGCCTACCTTGGTTCTAATGGGTGGTTATCTGTGTCACTGTTGCTTTTCTATCAGCTCGAAACAGCCTGGCCATTCTCCTCTGGGATCAACAAGGCATTTTCGCCCACAGAACTAGATATTTTTTTCTTTTTCGCACCGTTCTCTTTAAACCCAAGAGATGGTTGTGCGTGAAAATCCCTGTAGATCAGCAGTTTCTGAAATACTCAGACCAGCCCGTCTGGCACCAACAACCTTACCACATTGAAAGTCACTCAAATCTCCTTTCTTTCCCATACTGATGCTCGGTTTGAACTGCTGGTGATTGTCTTGACCATGTCTAAATGCACTGAGTTGCCGCCATGTGACTGGCTGATTAGAAATGAAGTGTTAAAAAGCAGTTGAGCAGGTGTACCTAATAAAGTAACCGGTAAGTATAGTTGGTAATTGGATATTTTGTTTTGTTTCAGCACTATGTTGTTTCCTTGATTGACATACATCACAATACAAAAATTTGTTTTATAAAATGTCTAGATTAAGTATCAAACACTGGCAAACTGTAACCCTTAAGTTTTATTTATTTTTTAATATTGTTCTTTGAACAATTTTACATACCATAAAAACTATAAGTTTAATATATCACTATAAGCACTACGAGAGCATGTGCTTTGCACTGAAGTCTTCCACCTTCAATGTGTAACCAATGTGGGCTGCCTTTTTTCACAATCTGGTTTTCAGGCCACTAATTGTAGCTTGTGACCACAGATGAGTTAGAAACGTTGATCCAATGGTCAATCGAAAGAATCTACTTTTGGCTTAGTTTATTTTTGTTGTCTGTTCATAAAAAGACAGGATTTAGATTTGACAGGTTGGTTTGCTCATTTACAAAAAGTTTCATTGCCCTTTAGTATGTGTGATAACACTGTAGCTAAGACAAAGAATGTTAAGGGATTATCTAGCAAGGGACCAGGGAGAAAAACAACATTTACTTCCACCACTCAGAAACCAACAAAACTGTTGCAGACAACCCAAACCAAGTTGATGAAGGAGAGTGATGAAGTTCCTGAAATTGTGACGCACCCAAAACGGCTGCACCCCAGACCAGAGATCAAAATACGTCTTCATCATGATGCAGCCTGAAAGGTCCTCACTGGGCTTTCCATCAATGGGAGAGCAGCGTCCATCTTTTTTTTAGATCCATTTTCCTGTAATGGTTCATGATCTATTCTCTTCTTTGTCCTGAACATCCCTATTTAGTGAAAAATTCTCCTTCTAACCTGGAAAGAACTTTCCATTTTCTGTATGCAGATGACCATGATTCAATTCAATTTTATTTGTATAGCCCAAAATCACAGAATTTCCATCTCAATGGGCTTCACAAGAAAAAGAGGAAACTATAAACACAAATACACAGCAAGAAAAATAACTAACAAATGCTAACTAAACAAGACTAGCACATTTATGCCCTTAGACTCTCCTTCTCGGTGAGAAAAAACTCCTAAAAAACCCATCAGTGGGAAAAAAAATAAGAAACCTCGTGGGGATCCACATGAAAGAGAGATCCCTCCCCCGGGACGAGCAACCAATGTGTCAAAGATTATTGTTTGAATATTAGCTTATTCTACTCTACAGTTAAATATGTAAAGAAGTCAATAGATGTTCTTCATCCTGATGGAAACACGGGGGGGCTCCTCAGCCCGGAGATGTCCAGTTGGAGATGAGTAGATGTTCTTCATCCTGATGGAAACATGGGGACTCCTCAGCCCGGTGATGTCTAGGACGGGGATGAGTAGATGGTCTTCATGGAATCTTAAGCCTTTTATTAGATGCCAAAACACAAGATTTGTGAGAAAATAAAGACATAAAATCTGTTCTTGCCAGAGACTTTTTACCACTGTTTTCCTATCATTTTTCACCAGTTACCAAAGAATTAACATTTGAGGCGGTATTTGAGAGTATGCAACTGTTCATACATAATTCATAGCAATATCAAATTGTATTAACACACACTTTCCCTGCATCGGTGACCTTTGCTTGTAACACACTGATGACTGCAGCTGTCTGTGACTGCCGGAGCTACGCCACAGGATTTGGTGTCATGTACCATCATTTCCAGTGAGGAGGAACATGTTTATCTGCTACAGGATGAGCAGGACTAAGCCGCTGCCCCATCACCAGGTAATGCTTTACCCCCTGGGATTGGCTTTTTTCCCTTCTACTCAACCTATTTTCAAAATTCAACAACATGTTTTAATTTCCATCCACACACTGAGCACACTGACTATGTTAATGGATTATTCTGCTCCCTCCTGGCAGCCCCCTAAAGCACCACTTCGCTTTCCATCATTTCTCTTCTTCATCTTTTCTGCTTGCTTTAAGAGTGGGAATTTTGTCTTGCATATTTATTCCTGCAGAATTACCATCACAGACGTTCTTGCCGAGCCTTTGTTATGCTTCAGGGGGGAGAAGAAGTAGATTAGGCTCTACATTCCTCCCAGGCACACTCAAAGCAGGCTTTCTAGGCTTCCTTCAGCTTTTCTGCAGCATTCGGGGCTTATGGAGACATACTTTGTCTACTCCAGGAAGAGACAACTTTGACTTAAAATAACATTGTTTTTCTCCCATTTCTGCTATGATGTCTTTCCCCCCTCCTCCCACACTCTTGTTATTCCCTCTTTGTCTCCGGCCTGAAGAAACACTTCTGACTCTAATAAAGCTTCAGATTTGAACACTTTTTAATCATTGCTTGGCTCGACGAGCAAAGGGCGCAGGATGTTCCCCATTATGACCCGAAACACAGGCTCGAAGAGAATATTGACTTTCTCCCAGAAATGGTTAATTTTATGCTCTAAAATCCAACACAATTTTTATTAAAACCAGCATCCAAGCCAGGAAATGTTCGAGCTTTAGAAAGCAGAACTAATCTCGTGTTTGAGATCGAAGACAATTCTTGATGACACGGTTTGAGCGGAACCGATATGAGATGTATAAAGTAGACTGATCTGTTCCAATATTATGGAAGCACAGATGGGAATAATAAGAGATCCAAGCATCAGAGCAAGTCAGCTGGCTTGTGGAAAATTCACAGGAAAGCTAACATTGATCAGGGCCAGAATGAGTAAGGAATACCTCAATCAGTGCTAAGAAGAGTAACCTGGATCAGTTGGGGGTTACATAAAGAGAAAAAGAGACTAAACAATACAGGATTTGATTATGAAACTAGTCTTCGAAGAAAAGAAATAGATCAGCTTACCAGGCCTGATGTAGTCAAGTACTTTGAACAAGTCGCCAATGTATAGATTGTGATGTTTTTTTTTTATCCATTTGCACATCTGAAATTAAGCACCTCTTACAACAGGACAGAAAACAGAACAAAGAGGACGGTCCATCATGGAAGGAAAAACGGCTGCATGAGATCAACATGTCCGCTACTCTTAGGTTGGCAGTGACTGGTAAATTTGGTGGTAAATATATCTACAGCATGCTCAATGGCCGGTGTAACTCACTAATAAGGGAAACCTTTTAGAGAAAGTGAATTACATCATAGCATTTTTTTCAAAGTTCAAACCTGTTTTGTTTGCGAAGATTAAACAGGTAAAAAAAAAAAAAAAGATTAAAATTAGGAACTGACAGACTAGTTTTTCTCTTTGGTAGATGTTGTAGTCTTATAAAAAAAAAATCCTAACCTTTTGCTTGGTCAGGTGTGTGTCCACTGTCATGTCTAAAACTCGTCCCCAAGAGTCTGATGAAAACCACAGGGGAGAGCCGGTAGGCGATCCAGGGTAAATGCTCTTGACAGCTAAAGGCCCCAGGTCAATGAGGTCTGCTCTAACATACAGATCGACACACACATAAAGGTGCCACACACACCAACACACACCAAAAGGAGCTGCCTTGCCTCAGGCTTGTCCCAGCGATGTCAGACTTGGGATTCACCTCACTCCATTCCCGTGTGTATAATCGATGTGCCCGGGGCAAACTCATCGCCAGTCTCTTCATGCCTTCATTCTGCCTTATCAGCCTCCAATTGACCTGAGCCACATCTCCCTCGCTTCACTGTCCTCCTCCGAGAGCAGGAGCTCAGTCACGTTCTTCTTCCTTGCATCGTTCCCCTTTCAGGTGAACGCACAGCCTTCAGATGTGGGTGGATGTTTTGTTTATGGTTACATTTTAAGTACTGTTTGATGGCCCGAATGGAAGAACATGTCTAAAGTAGTTAAAGAGAAAATATTTTGCTCTGGGATACTTTTTGGTGAGTCTATAGGGTTACTCAGAAAATCCGAATTTATTCCACAAAATAACAATAAAAATGTCTTAAGATAACCTTTGGGACTTTTCTGTTCTTGCTCTGATGCCTTGTTTTGGTCCAAGTCGCAATGTTTTTTTTAATTATTATTATTCTGTATCAAATGTTTTCAGAGGAAATCACCATATAAAGCAAAACAATGGCTGTCTTGGGTGATAGACATAGATAGACATAAAACACTGGACTGCTCATCCTACCTGCAGACAACCAAACCTGCAGTAATAGAAATAATTTCTGAGCACTGTGTGACGTATTCTTGTTCTAACTCATGGAATATCGAAATTATAGTCTCAATTATATTCAGTGAGTACTTTGAGACCCGTCAAAACTCCGACATTTTAGGTTTGAACAGAAACAAGTTTTTATTTTTAAAGACTTTCCCGATAAAAAGCATCTTTACTCCACCATAAAACCCCCTTTTACAGCTAAACATGAATTGGACTCTTACCCATTTATTCTCCACAGTTGATCCCAGCTAGCCTTTAATGAAAGGATAGATATACCCAGATAGATATCCTCTGTGTGTAAGCTGACTGCATGAATGAAAAGCTAAAACTGCCTCCAGGAGAGGACTGCGATTTAGGTCCTGAGCTACAAACATAAATACCATCGGGATTTATTTCTGAGCCTAGAAAACAAACTTGGATCAAAAAAAGATTATTTGTAAGAGAAGAGCTGAAACAGCACTGGGTTGAAGGCAGGAGTAATAGATGACATTCCCCTCCAAACCTTTTTGGATGAAGCGTATTTGCTGCATTTTAAAAACCTAAAATGTAATCTACCAAAGCTGATCTTTAAATATTAGTTATTGAACAATTTAGCCAAATTATCTTGTTCACCTTATCCCACCACAAGAAGGAGGCAGGACGTTTCAGAAGTACTGTTATGCAGATTTATTATGAATATAAACTGGACCAAGCAAACCAGACACAACACAAAGTAAAATGAGTATTAAATCTTAAAACTTAAAATTTGTAAAGACTTTAAAAGAGGTCAACAGGAAAAATACTAAACTCAAACAAGGTTTGACATAAGAAAATCTACCTCAAATAAATAGGCCTTCATATATGAGAAAATTCAGAACTCAAATGGGAACTGACAAAGCCAGTGAAATAGACTATGTCTGTGAAAACACAAGGTGATGAAACAACCGAGTTTCAACCATGTCCTGGAAAAAGGTGGATGGAGTGAGAGGCCATCTATAATGTTTAGCTGCATTGAAATTAAGCCAATTTGTTTGCCATTTCCACCAAGATGGTTTGTACCAGGTTGAGTTATTGGAGCCAAAAATGTATCACCATTAGTCTTGTCTGTTTTGCATGGCTATTACCACGCCAACCAGGAGTGAGCTTTTTGAAAGTACATACGCCTGCCACTTTGGAGCTGAAAACCACCAATTTGTCCAAGTCATGGTCTGGCTTCCTGCTGCCATTGAATCGATCAAACCAATTCAACATCCTTCGAGTAACTTTAAGTAGGGGCAAAAAAAGACACAAGAAATTAAATGCATTGCAACTGAGGTAACAAATCCAGAATAGTCACTGTAACTACAATTGTGCCTCACCACATATTGCATATTTTCAGTCAGTCAGTCATCTTCTTATCCATCTGTCCCTTTCAGGGGTTATGGGGGGGTGCCGGAGCCCATCCCGACTGATTTAAGGCAAAGGGCAGGGTACACCCCAAACAGGTCGCCAGTCTGTCGCAGGGCCACACACATACAACCATACACACACACACTCATTCATTCCTAGGGGCAATTTGGCACCAGCCAATGAACGTAGCATGCATGTTTTGGAGGGTGGGAGGAAACCGGAGTACCCGGAGGGAACCCATGCAAACACGGGGAGAACATGCAAACTCCACACAGAAAGGACAGTGTTCTAAGCCTCGTCCCCACCTGGGACTCGAATCACGACCTTCTTGCTGTGAGGCCACTGTGCTATCCACTGCGCCACCATGCTGCCTGCTTGCGTACGTATTTTTTTTTTAAAAAAGTCCATGGATGCTGGGGCTTTTTGGAGCCTGAGGCAACATCCTACTTGGGATGCAGACGGGTATACAACTTGCTAAGTCCCATATCAAAACTTAATTTCATCACAAAGCAAGTGATTGGCAATATCCGTTAAGTAGCTGGCCAGCTGGTGATTATTCAGTACAGAAGCTTAAGCACCAAAATGGGCAAACTACAATGTTGTGTCCATGTCTGATTTTGAAAAATTTTTACAACCAAAAAGTAAGTATTACAACCCAAAGTATGTTAAATCCGAGAAATTGCAAATTATTATGCCAAATCCATCACATTAGTACAATAAAAACCCTGCTAGGGATACATTACACTGCAAAATTATGATTGAAATATCTTTAAAAAGCTTAAAGGGTACAAACTACATGCTGTATGTACACTCCTGTCTTCTCATTCTATATGCCGATACCACCGCATCTCATTCTATATGGGATTAGTAGGAGTGGTGCAGGTGTGCTGATATAAAAGTGGCGTCTTGAGATAATTGGACCATTTTTGGCACACCAGCAGAAATGATGCATGACAGTTGGTCCTCATCAGGTAATCAGCGCCTAAGAAGAAAAGACAAAGGGCGGTAGAAACTGATGATGAAGGTTTAGAGCTGCAGCTGCATCATCCAGACAGATGTTCCCACTCAACCGTACCAAGGCACTTTGGGGTTTTTTTGGCAAAGCTGAAACTTTTTTATTTTCGCTTTGTGCATTTTTTTTAATCCATGAGTACTTCTCTAGGAAGTTACAGATACTTTATAAATCCTGCCTTTTTATCTATTTATTTTTTTAACTTTTTTGGTGTTCCCTTTGTTGTACTCCAGATGTCTTAAAAAAATGCAGACATTACCATTTTCTTCTTTTACAAACAAACAACGCAATTCAGATTAGAACTGAAGCACTGATGTTCGCTTTTTTTAAACTATTAACATCAAAATTACGATGGGTTGAAAGGTCTAATTTATCATTGCATATATTATAATTTATCTTATGAGTTAATTTGGTGCAGAGCTTAGCACAGTGGGCTCACAGCAAGAAGTTTGAGGTTTGATTGGGTGTGGAACTTTCTGTGAGTAGTTTGCATGCTCACCCTGTGTGTGTATGTTGGGGTTTTCTCCAAGTACTCCGGTTAGCTTACACTCTCCAAAAGCGTGCATGTTAGGTTGATTGGCCACTATGAAATTGACCCTAGGAATGAATGTGTGTATGAACGGTTGTGAGTGTGGCCCTGCAACAGACTGGCAACCTAGTTGGGGTGTACCCTGTGTCTCACCTGAAATCAACCCAAATATGTTTCAAATAAATTTGAAAAATTGCTGATCCTGTATTTTTCTTTTGATATTTAAATTTTAAATTGTCCACTTGTGCGTTTTCCATTTAAAAAAGATTAAGCTTAAAACTTCCAAAAACATGCATTTAATTATTTATTAGATTCAGTACTCTCATACTTTGATTAAACCTATGACAGAGCAAACAAGTCCACTTTTAAATATCTTCACAAACTTTATGCTTCATAGAGGCAACATCATTTTTATCCATTTATTTTCAGCTACTGAAGACTGAACTTTGCTCTCAGCTCATTTTCTCTTTGGTTGACGTGTCTTAGTGAGAAAGACATAAACTTAGTTCACAAATAGTCTTCCTTGTTGGCATTTGCTTGAGAATTTGCCTGGTAAATGATTATTTGTTATTGTTGGTGATTCATGCAAAACTTATGGAAAAAAAAGCTGTTTCATCAAAAGCAAAATAAAGTTCTAAAGACTTCTGACTTCAAACACGACAAGACAGGAGTCATGAATTTGAAAAAGAAGAAAATTAATCTCAATTATACCAAAACATCAAACAATTTTCTTATTGTAGATTGTATATAACAAGATTTAAACAGTGTCTGACTGGAAAAAAACATTTGTCTCCTTTCAATAGTTTGCCTGAGTCATGCTGTTAAAAATCAATAACTGAAAACGCTGCTTTAATGTTATTTTGCAGCCAAACTCCTGCTGTAAACTCAGTAAACAAACTTAAATCCACACAAGCCTCCGTCTGCACATATGCAAACACTGAAAAACTTAATGTAGCATGAAGACTCGCGGCTCAGCCTCAGCGAGGGCACGGTGTCCTCCATGAGTTAACCATCTCCTGTTGAAATAGGCCATTCAGAGAGATTTTCCTGATGCAAATAAACACAAGTCAATAATTTCTATTGTGCTCCACTTTATCTCAGCTTGTATCCATAATTTGCAGAAACAAACAAATCAGTAAAAAATGCAGCCATGAAAATTCAACATAGTCCCCATTCCAAAAGTAAATGAGTGAATGGAAAATGTTTTATGTTTGAGTTAGCACGTGTGGAAAAAAAGAAAAAACAATATTGTAACTGTATTTTACCAACTTGTACAGCTGTCCAAATGGTTTGTCTTCCTTTTAAAATGAAAAAAAAACAAACATAAATGCGTTTAGCGTAAAACGCTAAGAGACCACATTTGCAGAAATTATGATTTTTTTTTTATGTTTGTATGGTTGGAAAAAAAACTATTTAAAGAGTCTAAACAGCCTGTAAAAGGTTTTAAAGTTCAGTTTACATACCGTAACCTGATTTGTTATAAACACAAACATCAAACCAGCCAATCACAAGGCAGCATTGGGTCACAGCTCCTAATAAGGAAAGTGAAATAACATTTGTGAACGCACAACAGGTTAAGCAGATGTTCTACAGCTGCAGAGATCTACAGTGGATGCCCGTTTAGTCAGATGAGTGTAGAAAACTTAAGCAACGACTGACAAATTCTCTCAGAAAATTATTTATCTATTCCTTGTACACTCTCTGTTGTGAAGGCATGCTACCAATGTGACAGCAATTCATGCAACTTCTTGTCCTTGACAGCAGAGAAAGACATTTTCTGTAAACTCAATGTGGCTTATGTTCTTTAAGTTGGATAAAAATGTTTGCATGAGTGACTAAGTGCAGCTTCTAAAAGACAGCAAAAGTGGAATCCCTGTAAAAACAGAGAGAAGTTTTCATAGAGAGAAAACCTTGTAAAAGGTGTTTATAGAGGTGATGTGTAAAGGGAATTAGAAGTAACGGCATCCTACAGATGGAAAACAGAAATATTCACAGGAAAAAAGATATAAACACAGGAAGAAACGTCCCAGCTAGCATTTCAAGCTGATGTATCAACGTTCTGATCGACCACACAGAGGATTGTGCCACAGCGAGACGTCCCCCTTAATGACTACCCAAACATCTCACAGTTTTCCAGAAAACAACAGCAGGTGCGTTGTTAGCAGGCCAAGAGTCTCCCATTTCTTGAATACCATCCAAATGTCTCATCCGGTGTCAGAGGACCGCTAACATCTGTTTGGTTCCTTCGGTGGGACCTGTGTGGGTTTTGAGCTTCACAGTGCCGTGTGTCAAACAGACAGCTGCACAGCAACAGACTCATCCTCGCTGTGAGGACTTTTTACAGTTCGGGTGAAACTGTCTGAACGTGTTCTCATGCATCATTAAAATAATCCACAGTGTGCGCAGAAAGTTAGAAAGCGTGTGAGGAAACTTGCTATAAAGGAACACCAGTTCAGTAGGAGATGAGAAGGCCAGTGAACACATGTCCCCTCTTTTCTGTTTGATTTCTGACACCCCCGGCAGCACGTAGCCAACATTCAGAACCAGACAGCTACCATCACATGCAGACATGATCAGGAGCCACAAGGACATTCAAACTTAAAGTCAGAATCCCACCACTGAATAAATTCCTGAGAGAAAAGTCTTGATGAGGGGTAGTTAAAAGAAGTTGTGTTCAAAACAAAGTTATAGACTTCTAATTAAATGCATCATATCAGCCGCTAACAGCTTTGCTTTGTTTGTGTCAGTAGTTCATTGTGTTAGCTTGTTTCAGTGTTAGCATCTTCATGTGTTAGCCATCCTCAATGTTTTCTTTGTTGGAAATTTTCTCTTTTGGTGTTTCTGTGTTACATGTTAGTCTAAATTTTAGCATTTATTTGCGTTCCCTGAAGGTCACTCTGCTGCTGTATTTGTTTTAATCCCACTCAGTGCAGTCCATTTGGCCAGTGTCCCTCTGTTCAGTTTGCCCCTGGGGCTGGCCATGTCCTTGGACCTTGGGCCGGACTTCACAGCCAATAGGACGAACTCACACATATGTCTTGTAACACACATGCATAATGTGCACACAAATCCTCGGACAGATTGGCCGTGGCCCTGGGGAGTGAGAAGTGTGAGCTGGAGGCATTTCCATCCTATACAACTCTAACAGTTACTGGGTTTATTTTTGGTCCAGTTTAACACCTTCTGCACATGGCTCACCCTACATCCGTCTCATGCCCACTGGGAGTGAAATGACACTGAAAACACTGAGCACACCCGATCACACCTCCGCAAGCTCATGTCAGTGTCTAAAACCCCAACTTAGAATCAGACCACTGAGAGGTTTTGTTCCTTTGTGACTTTCCAGCTCAAACACTGCTTCTGACTTGGCGTCAGTCAATGTTTAAAAACTCACCCCTTTTTGTTCCAGACTTGGCTCGGCATATGAGCACTGGGCTGTTTCTCTGCTTACATAGCATGCACCACCACAACAGAAAACAATGTCAGAGGATTGGTGTGGTTAGCGACAATGTGTAAAGCTAACAAGAACAACTGTTCATATAACTGAGCAAAGAAGGCAGCTTTTCCCTGGAGGATCCAACAGAACTTCAGACTAAACAGCTGCAGTTACCAAACAGAGCTGGTGGCTCGGTCCAGTTTCTGCTGGAGATGACATTGCTAAATGAAAAGCTTGCAGAGTATTAACTCTTTTTCTTCATTCTGTTAAATAAAAGGCACCTAAACCCAAACCATATTTGTTGCAATGAAAGAAAGAAAAAAACAGAATGATTTACTACACATACGTAGTTACCCCCTAGATCCTTGTTTCTGTGCAGCAACTTCTGATGGAGAAACCTGTTCAGCAGAGTGAATGAGGCAATCTAAGTGTTGTGTGTGTGCTTCTGTAAACTAAAGAAAGTCAACATGTGCCTTTTGTTTTATCTGTGATGTTAAAAGACTAAATCGGGTGATGAAACCCTAAGAAAGTCTGAAGTTCAGAGTCAGTTTTGCACGCAAACAGAGAAACAAGATATCTTTGTTTCATTTGACAAAACTGTGTGTGTCCTTGCTTTAATCCTCCTGACTGCACACTTCCTGTAAATGTGAGGATAGCAACCTCGTCCCAGAGGGATGTTAGAGGAATATGTGATGGCTTGACGTTCAAGGTCGAGGTTGTGATGGCCATAAAATTTTGTTTGTTTTTTCCAATAAGAAAGTTTTATTGAAAGATATGGTGCAGACTTTCTCCCATTTAAAGTTAAATACATTCTCACACAATATGTTTGAAAATGAGTGTGGTCATTCCCAGAAAAGGCTCATAGTAAAAAGAAAAAAAGAGAAACTTAAAGAAAAACTTACCAAGGTGAGGAGTTCAATAAAAACAGCTAAGGATAAAGTTTACATCGTAAATCACAGGCTAAGTGTTGTCAAAGCAGTTCCAGTTTTAGTAGCTTTTTTATTTTAATGAATGTTTAATGTGATGTATGAGTTCACCTTGGAACATACCGATTCACCAGAAATCCAAATAATACCTCCCTCTGGTATCATTTAAAGTTTGGCTCAATATTGAAACAAATGAGCCTGTAGACATTGGACTAAAACCTTTCAACAAATAGACAGCTCTGAAATAAATGAACAGCATTTCCTGGGTCACAGGTTTTGTCAGTATCTGTTTAATTTTGTATAGTTTTTAATTAGATCGAATTGTTTTACAAAAAAGACTTATGGGCTTATTTTGGCTGTTTTTGTAAAAGTTATTTTCTAACCTATTACAGTGTAAAATCTGCCGTCTCACCCGCTTTCCACTACAATGCATTTGGAAAAAAGCAACATAAATAAAAGAGTGGATCACTTTCCCTCCAGCCACACAAACATATTTTTGTAGTTCATTGTCTGAACTCAGACACAAAAGCCCTTCTCATTTGGTCTTATCTTCTGAGAGCAGGTATTTAGATTAGATTAGATTAGAATTACTTTATTGATCTCACACTTGGGAAATTCGTAAAGTTTTGTACACATTTTGTGATAAATTTTTAATCTTTTCCTCTATGTTTTAAGATTTTAATTTATCAAGAACTTTATGAAACAAAAACGTTTTGACTTTTTCTTCTGCGATTAAAAGCAGAACTGTCCTTGAAGTTCACTTTTCATTCCAATCATTCCGACATTAACAATGTTTTAGGATTTGTGAGATCTGGAGGATTTAGGTTTTTAAACGAAAAAGAGGAAAGATGGAAAAAATGTTTCTTGCAAAAGAGCATTGAGTTCAAGACTGGACAAAAATATACACACACACACACACATGTTAGAAATTCTTTCACTTTTGCCTTGAACAGATCCAGATGCCTTCATGGCTGAAAGACAAAGATGGACCATGAGGGATTGAACAGGGGAGCCACATGTGCGTGTGTGTGTGTACGGTGTATGGTGGTGTGTGTGCAGGTGACATCTAAACATCTATTTAGTTGCATAGTTTCCATTAAGCAAAGTTCTGGAGCATAGGAATAAGTCTTAAGGTGTTTCTAAAACCATTTGGGATGCAGTCAGTCCGGTATTGCCTGGATCTTGTCCTCTTGGTGAGACATAACGTACCTGGAACACCTGACCAGAGCAGCATGCAGAACATATCTAACCAGATGTCTCAACTAAAATGACCTCTTCTTTGTTTATCAAGTTCTTCACCCAATTCTCCTGGAGAATTTGGGTACTGAGAAGATGAAATTCATTTGGGCAGCTTGTATTCATGATTTGTTTTCTTTGGGTCAGCCCCCACAGCTGGTGACCACAGGTCCCATTTAAAATATTTATAAACCTGCTACTTGGTAGGTCACACCCTTACCATGTTGGTCTTTGAGTGGTTAAATGTGGTTCAAGGGGGTCGGAGAACTGGTGGAGCTCCAGCAGAGGAGGAGGACAGTAAAAGACCAGCTGTGAAATTCTTTCCCATTGAGTGATCCTTGATGACAAAAAGCATATTCAGTATCATACCTAGGGAAGAAACAGACACCTGCTCTTTCTGTACTGCAAAATGTTTTTTCTCAATTTGGATTTGGTCAGCAGGTTTCTAAATGCCATTGTCAAGATTTTCTAAACCCAAAGAGTGGCTGCAGGAGAACATTAGTGTCCAGACGGATCATTTCCTCGTTTGATGAGTGGAATGTTGAGTATGTTAAAGACCCATACAAATTTGGATTATTGATCGTCTGGTTTCAACTGATTGACCTTGAGAGTTTCCTGATATATTGCAAAAATTGTCAGACTCTGGCCTGCTGCAACTCCAAATTATACGAATGTGATTTGTGGGCATATCCAAAGTTGAAGGCCTTTTGGGTTCTAAATAGCAGACTAGATCCAAACTAGAAACAAACATGGAGAATATGAACACTCAGATGGGAGGATATCTGTTTGATTGACCCCCATCAGAACCCAAAACCCATCCTGAAAGGTTGGTAGCAACTTGTGTGCTCAGTGAGTACAAAGACACCTCTCCAGGCACTCGCCTGAGTACAGGACCAAAAAATTATGTGCACCCTTGGCCATTTTTCATTTTTATAGCTTAGTATTGAGCCAGTGTTGTAATGGATTAAGACTTTGTTCAGGGCTAGAAACCACATGTATACTCCAGGTGATTTTTTTCCCCCAATCTCCATACTTTTTGGTCACCTAATACAGTATGTCTCAGCTTTGGTTTAAGAACATCAGCTCTTTGACTTTGATCTATTCTGAGTAGAATGACCCTCATGAGAAAGATGTTATTAACAAGTTTTTTAGGTAAGAAAAGGTGTGCAAGAAATTTAGCCTTGGGGTGCCCACTGAGGGAAAGGAAATGTGAATGTGTGTGTTTGACTGGAGGCTCATGCTATTTGACACTTATGAAATAAAAATGGCCTCAACCTTCAAAATGCAGCCAGTTAAATTTTTCTTCATGGTTTTCATTCAGGAAGCACTCTGCAGCATTTTGCTGAAGTAACGGTGTGTGACTCGCTCTACCCAGACTTTTTAATAGCTTCTCTGCAGGATGTGGCAACTCAACAAAGCTGAGTGGAGGTCGCTCCTTCACTCTAAAGCTTTCACACAACTGTCGGAGGCATGGAGAAGAAAGGAGAGTGATTGAAAAAGGAGAGGAAAAATAGGTCACAGCTGTTCTCCATCTTGCCCCCCTTCCACTCCAAACACTCCAGCCAACCCTGCCCCATTCCACCCCCTCAACAAACCAAGCACCCCAACACACACTCGTACTGACTGGTTATAGAAGTATGCAGAGGACCAGACATTGTGTTTCATTTGTTTATTTTCTATGTGCAGGGGAAGAAAAGTCCACATTCCACAGGACACAAGATCTGCTGGACAGAGAAAAGGAGGAGGAGAAGGAAATGAGAAGGGAGGAGAGAAGGTAAATGAATTATTGGAAAGTAGTGTCACCATGTGGAAGTCTTTATGATAGTTCAACAAATGACAGGACGGGGGAAAGGTTTACCCTGTGTTTTGTTTGAATGGATCCAAGTTAAGATGAAGATCAAGGTTACAAGTCTTCAAACTGGGCCAGAAGAGACATGTGCAAGAACTCTGCTAAACACAAAAAATACAGCTGTTTTGGCAAGCATAAACTATTTTCTTTTGTTACAGTACTGAAACTTCAATAAAAATGACTGGGAGGAGTTTATCCCTAAATAATAGAACATCAAATTAATCCAAGGAGTATGTAGTTTGTAAAGCTTAGTAGCTATTCCATGCTTCGTAGCATGGGCTTTATTGGTTTTAGTGGCACATTGCATGCATAATTTTTAAAAAGTAGAGTTTTTTTTTTTTTTTTTTTTACCTTCATGTGATGATCCCCTCTCCTGCTGCCACAGGGAGTCCTGGATGTTCCTCCTCACTGTCAGGAACCAACAATAAGTAGGACTCAGATGCAGAGATCTTTACAAAGGTTTAATCCATCAGGAAGATCATGAACATAATCCAAAACACTCTGACACAGGACAAGGGGAGACAAGGACTATTTAACACAGAAGGAAGGGGATCTCAGGTGGAAACAATGAGGGACAATTAGACATACACAGCTGTGGGAAAAACACTAGGGCAGGAAGTAACAAACATAAAACAAGAGGAAAGTTCGTTTTCAAAATAAAACAGGAAGTGCAAAACACAAGACATTACAGTACCCCCCCCTCAAAGACCGGCACTGGACGGTCCAGGACCACGAGACTTGTAGAAGTTCTTTATGAGAGATTTGTCCAAAATGTAACGCTCTGGAATCCACTCCCGCTCCTCAGGACCATACCCCTCCCAGTCCACCAGAAACTGACGCCCCCGACCCCTGCGACGGACATCCAGAATCTCCCGCACAGTGTACACTGGGCCACCCCCGATCATTCTGGGCGGCGGTGGGGGCACAGTTGGAGGGACAAGTGAACTATCCACCACTGGCTTCACCTTGCTAACGTGGAAGGTAGGATGAACACGAAGGGACCGAGGCAGACGAAGGCGAACAGCGGCCGGACCAACAACCTTGGCAACGGGAAATGGACCCACAAACCGTGGAGCCAGCTTTCTACAGGGCACTTGTAGGTTGAGATCCTTGGTGGAGAGCCACACCCGCTGTCCGGGTCGATAGATTGGGGCAGGACAACGCCTACGATCGGCAGCCTTCTTAACACGATCTCGTTGTCGAAGCAGAACTTGGCGGGCGGCAGCCCAAATGCTGCGACAGCGCCGAACTAGGGCGTGGGCCGATGGAACAGAGACCTCCGGCTCCAGGTCTGCAAAAAGGGGAGGGTCATAACCAAAAACACACTTGAATGGAGACATACCCGTGGCTGTGGTAATCAAGGAATTGTGGGCATACTCCACCCAGATCAGGTTCTTGCTCCATGTTGAGGGGTTCTGGGAGACCAAACATCGGAGACCAGTTTCCAGCTGTTGGTTGAGGCGTTCAGTCTGGCCGTTGGATTCCGGATGATAACCAGAGGTCAAGCTGACCCTGGCGTCGATGAGTCGGCAAAACTCCCTCCAGAACCGGGACACAAACTGAGGCCCCCGGTCAGAAATAATGTCCTTAGGGAAACCATGATATCGGAAGACGTGGTTCATCATTATCTCAGCCGTCTTTTTGGCCGAAGGCAGTCTGGACAGGGGAATAAACCTGACCATCTTTGAAAACCTGTCAACAACAGTTAGTACAGTGTTGTTACCTTGAGAAACCGGAAGCCCTGTGACAAAGTCCATGGATATCTCAGCCCATGGGCGAGAGGGAATGGGAAGTGGTTGAAGCAGTCCCATGCGGGCCCTGGATGAGGTTTTGTTTCTGGCACAGACTGAACATGCTGCCACGTACTCCCGGACCTCCTTCTCCATGCACGGCCACCAGAATCTCCTCGAGATGCTGTACATAGTCCGCCGGACGCCTGGATGACAAGAAAGTAGTGAGGCGTGGGCCCAATGAATCACCCTTGAGCGTAACGCCGGAGGAACAAATAGACTATTGCCCGGACATCCAGTAGGCAAAGGCGTCCCACTGTTGGCCTGCTTGACCTCATTCTCTATCTGCCAAGTCACACAGGTTCGTGGAAGGATAGGCTCTGGTTCCTTGGCAACAGGCTCGGGGTCGTATAGACGAGACAGGGCATCAGGCTTGATGTTCTTGGACCCCGGCCTGTAAGATAAAGAGAAAGAAAAGCGGTTAAAAAATAACATCCACCTGGCCTGGCGAGAATTAAGTCTCTTTGCATTGCGGATATACTCAAGGTTCTTATGGTCCGTCCAGACAATGAAGGGATGGGCCGCTCCCTCCAGCCAATGCCGCCACTCCTCCAGAGCCACCTTAACTGCCAGCAACTCCCGGTTGCCAACATCATAGTTACGTTCAGCCTTAGACAGTCGCCGAGACAGGAAAGCACAGGGGTGGATTTTGCTGTCGATTTCTGAACGCTGGGAAAGGATCGCACCAATCCCCTCGTTAGAGGCATCCACTTCAACCACGAATTGGCGGCGAGGATCTGGAAGTGTGAGCACTGGAGCCGAAGAGAAGCGTTGCTTAAGAGTCTGAAATGCTGTCTCAGCATCAGGTGTCCATCTGAACAACGCTTGACGAGACGTGAGAGCATGGAGCGGAGCGGCCACGGTGCTGAAACCTCTGATAAACCGTCTGTAGAAGTTAGCAAAGCCTAAAAACTGTTGTAGTTTCTTGCGGCTCACAGGCGTTGGCCAATCCATCACAGCACTCACTTTGGCAGGATCCATCTCTACCTTACCGGCTGACACTATAAAGCCGAGGAAGGAGATTGTCGTGGCATGAAACTCGCTTTTCTCAGCCTTGACGTAGAGGTCATTTTCCAAGAGACGCTGAAGGACCTTAGTGACATGGATTTTGTGAGACTCCAAGTCAGGGGAATAAATGAGAATGTCATCCAGGTAAACATAAACAAAGTGATCCAAGAAGTCTCTTAGGACATCGTTGATCATCGCTTGAAACACTGCAGGAGCGTTTGTGAGGCCAAAAGGCATGACCAGATATTCATAGTGACCCCTAGGGGTATTAAATCCGGTTTTCCAGTCATCCCCTCCCTAATCCTGACCAGGTGGTATGCATTGCGTAGGTCAAGCTTGGTAAACACCTTGGCCTGCTGGAGCTGGTCAAAGACAGATGACATGAGAGGAAGGGGATATCAATTCTTTATTGTAATTTTATTGAGAGCACTGTAATCAACGCAGGGTCTGAGAGATCCATCCTTTTTCCCCACGAAGAAAAATCCCGCTCCTGCTGCAGAGGAGGACGGACGTATAAGACCCGCTGCGAGAGATGTGTCGATGTAATCGTTCAGTGCGTCTCGTTCAGGAGCGGAGATTGAGAAAAGAAGCCCCTTTGGAATGGTGGAACCTGGAACCAGATCTATAGAACAGTCATATGGGCGATGAGGTGGAAGACTTAGAGCTTTGGACTTACTAAAAACTTCTCCCAGATGGTGGTAGCAGACTGGCACCGTACTCAGGTCTGCGGTTCTTGGACCTGAAGTGGGATGAGCAGAGACTGGATTACTAACAGTAATGCATTGTTTCAGGTTAGTGAGGCAATCATGCTGTTTCTCACAATCTGGCCCCCATCTCAAAACCATTCCTGTATTCCAGTCTATCTGGGGATTATGCTTGCACAACCACGGGTATCCCAGAATCAGCGTCTTAGACGGACATCTGAACAAGTAAAAGTTCATCAATTCTTTGTGTTTCTCAATGGAAACCAGAAGAGGTTCAGAGACGTGAGTTATGTTAAACAGTCCTTTCCCATCGAGAGCTCTGGCCTGGATGGGTTTTCTTAGCAGTTTTGTACACAGTCCCAAACTGTTAGCTAACTCCCAAGACATCAAACTCTCATCAGCGCCAGAATCTATGAGTGCTGGTAGTTCTATGGTGTTGTCGTGGTGAGTTATCTCTACAGACGTGAAGCTCCGTGTGGAATGAGCAGTAGTGGAGAACTGACTCACCGTTGTAGATTTCTTCATCGGACAGGAGTAAACCAGGTGATTCCGCTCCCCACAGTAGTAACACCGACCTTCCCGCTGGCGCAATCTCCGTTCCTCAGTGGACAGTCGCACCCGACCCACCTGCATGGGTTCAGTTTCACCCTCCCTGGGTGAACGGCGATGTGGGTTGACTTGAGAATGGTGGACTCCTTGTTCAGCTGAGGTGTGAGACAACCCCACATCAGTAGATCTATAATGCTGTTGGCGAGACAGCTGGCGTCCCCGGTTATCTGTACGTATCGCGAGTGCGATGAGAGAATCCAGGTCCGGTGGTAGATCCAGCGGCACCAACAGCTCCTGAATGTGCCGAGCCAGTCCCTTCAGGAAGGTATCATACAAGGCAGTGGGAACCCACCCGCTCTCCGCCGCCAACGTGCGGAAACGAATGGCGTAATCACAAACCGTTTCCTTGCCTTGTCTTATCCCGGTGATTTCTCGGCCCTTCTCCCGGCTGGTGGACACCGGATCAAAGGTGTTCTGCAGGGCGGTTTTGAAAGCAGCAAGTGATGAGCAGAGTGGAGAATCGCGAGCCCACTCCGTCATGGCCCAAGAACGAGCTCTTCCTGATAGGTAGGAGATCATGAAGGCAATCTTGGCTCTGTCAGATCCCAGGCCGTGAGGAGAGTGTTCAAAATGTATTGAACAAGCTGTTAAGAACTCCTGGCAAGATCCCGGCTCTCCAGAGTAGCTCACAGGAGGAGCGATCTTATCCTCAACATTCCTGGTAGACATGGTGAGGATGAGCTGGTGCTGCTGAGAAGAGACCCGGTGGAATGGGATTCCATAGCTGACCTGAAGGAAGATTCTGGACGTGAGAGGAAATCTGGACCATATGGGATGCCAGGTTCTTCTGGTAATCCTCCTGCTGCGCAAGGCGGGCTTCCAGGTTTTGCAAAACAGCAGCCAGTTGCTTGTTCTCTGCTGAGTCCATGGTGGTCAGAGTGTAATGTCAAGAACCAACAATAAGTAGGACTCAGATGCAGAGATCTTTACAAAGGTTTAATCCATCAGGAAGATCATGAACATAATCCAAAACACTCTGACACAGGACAAGGGGAGACAAGGACTATTTAACACAGAAGGAAGGGGATCTCAGGTGGAAACAATGAGGGACAATTAGACATACACAGCTGTGGGAAAAACACTAGGGCAGGAAGTAACAAACATGAAACAAGAGGAAAGTTCGTTTTCAAAATAAAACAGGAAGTGCAAAACACAAGACATTACACTCACCCTGATTAGGGACACCTGAAATTGATTCCTGATGCCATCTAGTTAAGGGCAATCACCCCAGACCTCCCTGTCGAGTCATACTATCCCTTCCAGCTAGGTCTCCCTGGTTGCCTGACTATGAACACATTCTGACAGTAACCTATTTACCATGCCACTGAAACTTTGTTTTTTCTTTTCACAGTATTTATGGACTGCCAAATTTAAATAAACCATGTTTTCTGTCTGCAATTGGGTATTCCTCTTTCCACCTGCACACCGCTTCCTGACACACTAGATGTCTTCATAAACTATAAACTATAAAACTTGAGTTTTTACCTGTTTTTCAAGTTTTCTGTCCAATAGGTGTATGTATGAATGATCTCGCCTTCATAGCTTTTTGGTGTTCATAAAGCTTCACAACATCCAACACTCTGCTCCTTCATCACTCAGGACCACTGTATTGACTGATCAGTAAGTACCATGAATGGAATTGATCACTAGATTTCATTTAGAACAGTGCAGTACCTTTTCTCTAATCTAATGTCTTCTCTTCACCTGTCCAGAATCAGATCATTAGTTTGTCACAGAGCATTTGAATTTAGCTTTTGCCAAGCAAATATGGCAGTGTTTCTGGATCTCACTTACTTGAGGCTTTTCATCTACATGATGGACCTTTACCAGCATTGGTGGCTTTTATGGTGAGCTCATGCCTGGACCACTTTCTGAAAGCATTCACTTGTTTCTAGTAGAAACTAACAGAGACGATCAAGATACTGTTTGTCATTAAATTGCAAAAGTCTTTTCTCAGAATGTATAATATCTTCTTGTTGCAAGGTTTCATCACGTTTCAACCACTTTTTTAAAATCACAAACAAACGTGTTGTTGGAAGAACACCATCCTACTTTGGTGAGGTTTTACTTGCTCTGTTCCCCAGACTTTATTTTTTTAACTCTTATGGGCCACCTATCCCTCATCTGGGGCCAGTGTCAAACTGTTTATCAGAGACTAAATGGCATGAATATCATCATTCCATCTGTCTTTATATACATGTTCAGTATGCGGTTCAAGCCAACCATTTGTCCTGGAAGAGACATTCAATGTTTATACACCAGTTTAAAACTATTTCACTCAGTTCGAGAACTGAAGTCAACTTTAGGGATTAAACATAAAACAACGTGAGTACAAACTTTGGCAAGTACCGTTTGACTTGTAATTGTTTTAAATTAAAAAAAAGACTAATTACGTTTTTAGTTTGTAATTTATCTTGGAAACAAAAAAACCTGTAAACACCCGAGAGAGGGCACAATACTCCAAATCCACATATTACTGTGGATGTATAAAGTCAGAAAGATGCTGAAAACCCCCAATAAAATACTTATGCTGACTAATAAAACCTCCGCCAGTCAGGATGACTATATCAAAAGTAGGATTTGAGATTAAGAGTCATAAGCTACATAAAAATTTGTTTTAAAACTTCTCATTAAATGAGTTCTACTGATTTGGACACAATTATTTTAGGTTATTTTTCTTAAAATGTCAATATGTGCATTTAGTTACAGGCCAGTTTTGACTAAATGAACATATTTCCTGTGGGTATGTTTTTCCGAAACAGTTCTCACAGTAACAGACATTCCATTAACCTTTTTAACAGAAACACACCATCGCACGATGCCTCCTCATGGCAGCATTATGGTCTCAGGCACTTAAAAACCTTGTCTGGGGCAGTGTGGCAGCTCTCTCTTTCTGACCTACATCAGCTCAGCTGTGTGACTGTCTACACACTCAGAGCTGTGTCATCTTTGCCCTGAACAAGAGCCATTATCCATGGGGAATGACATAAAACGCAGGTTTCATCAGATACAAAGTCCTACCTCGGTTGTATGGAGGTTCAAACTAAATTGGAGGGTTTATCCAGTAGTTTATGGGTGGATATTTTCACATTTGATTGATTTTTTTTTTTTTTGGCAAAACACATCTGTCTGCATTATCATTTCAAATAATATAAATCATGTAAATTGACACAAAAACAAAGTACATTAAAAAAACAAATAAAAAAGGTCACAGTTTGCTGCCAAGGCAAGTGAGAAGAATTAATAGTCCTTATATACTCTCACTCCAGTTGACACCATTACCAAGAATGTAGATGCTTCTCCCTAATCGTGAACCTATTAAACATATGGATATATAGACATGTACATTTTTACTTTACAACTGGTTAAACTTTTTCTACCTTAATTTTTGTGAAGACTATTTGCTAATTTTTAATTCAAATTGATACATAAATGGGCATTTCTTGAGGTGTTCCTCAAACTCATTCCACAGGCAAACCCCACACACAGATACATACTGTACATACTTTCTATGATTGTTCTGACAGCAGGAAATGTGTATTTTTTGCACCCATCACATGAATATCTTCATTTTCTTATTTTAAACCATTTTTGAGAGTTTGCAAGTAACATTTTTCTACGGAACCTTGAAAAATATTTGAATGGTATAAAAATCTACTGAGTAAAAAAATTTAATTGTTTTGATTGCTCAAATATGAACATATGAGTATAAACAATGACATTTTCCATCGTTCTGATTGCATGTCCTCAAGTTTATAAATATTTTATAAATTGGTTTTATAAGTGTTTCCCCAGATCTCAATACAGTAGACTAAAGTAAGGCAGAACGATGCTACAATTAGAAAAATGAAGTGCATTGTTGTCCAAATAATGTTTGACGTTGTGAATTACTGAAAAATACGTGTGGAAAGTTTGGCTTGAATATGTCTTAAAATGAGATTTTCTGTTTGATTTATTGTCAATGGTCATGCCTAAAAATTTATGTTCCATAATATTTTCTGTTATTTCCATCTGTATCAATATCACATTGTAATTGATTGCAAAAAATATATATTACTTTTGTTTTCTCTGAATGTAATAATTTGTTTGTGTCCAACCTTTTTATTTTACTTTACAGAGTTCACGGTGTCGCAATTAGAAAAATAATTGCGCCAACAGTTATTTTGGCACAATTCAAGATAATTATCTTGACCTGTTCTTGATCGTTCTAGTCTCTTTTAAAGTTAGCGTTATGTGGATGCATTCATCAGGACTTTCTACTCCGTTCCATTCCAATTGGTTGGCACTAATTTTTGAGAATTTCTATGAACAAAGAAATACCAGCTTATCTGACCAATCCTACTTTCTGTCCTTATTGGTCTGTTTGCTTCTGTAATCTGAGATGGTTCCCCTGTACATGTGACTTGGGGATATAGGAGTCACATATGTGTATTTGTATTCCCCACCAGAGGAAGAATAAAGTTTTATTGAATTGAAAGCATGTGGCAGCTGTACAAGACAACACAAGCATTTTTATGCATATGTTCATTGCGGTCAGATTACAAACTTGTCTTTCTGCTCTGTGTGTGTTCATCAAATTGTTTTCTATCCCTGCAAAGCTTGTGAAACCCTGATTTATTCTGTCTTTTCCTTGAATAAAAGTTGTTGTAGAAAATTATGTATAAATAGAAATACAGTTGAGCATTTTTCTCTGTCATCTCACACCTTTTGTATTGCTGCCATGTTCATGTCAGAGTTTTGGTGCAAATTTATGACCAACTTAGTTTGAAAATAAAACATGCATGTTCCACACAACGATGGAATCATGCTCATACTTATGCAGAGACAAGAAACAGGAGATTGGTA
Source organism: Neostethus bicornis (assembly GCA_902685375.1). Lineage (NCBI taxonomy): Eukaryota > Metazoa > Chordata > Actinopteri > Atheriniformes > Phallostethidae > Neostethus > Neostethus bicornis. Next base: position 677,625 of record CACRXE010000076.1, on the reverse strand, counting down.
GCATCTCATTCCCTTCTGCCAAGCTGCACCCGCTAATTGAGCATATGCTTTCCCCTCATAGTGGCTCATTATAGTGAGTGGGAGGGAAGGGAGTAAGAGGAGGTTGAGGCACAGCGGACAGAGTGGGAGTAAGATGAGGGAGGAATGAAGAAATAGAGAAAAATGAGCTAAAAATGAGTGACAGGCGCAGTAAGAGAGGTATATATGAGTGCCTGGAGGAGAAGTTTGCTGTGACTGTAAAGCCCTGCAGCGGCAAAGAAAAATCTTTCATGTCAGCCACACACGCTTCACTCAGCAGGTGCAGACCTTTCCTCTGCCACGGTGCACCCGAAGGGATTGCCATTTTCCACTTCTGCACATTTTTCGGAGTGAAGCATGGCTAAATACAAACATTTTGCATCAGTTTTCATCTTCAAGTGACAAACCCGTTTATGTGGCCGGCAATGTAAATTTATATCTTTAGATATGCTCATAATATGAGTGAATTAATCCATAGAAAAATATTTGATCATTGTCTGTGAAGTGAATCTATCAGGAACAGGTGGGGTTTTCTGTTTGTTATGTTGTGACAGACTTCATTTACATGAACAGAGCGTGTTTAGAGTTCTTGTTCCAGCAGCATTTGGATTCACCAATAGTTCTGTCAACTATGAGTAGCAACCAAAAGAATGAGAATATCGAGCAACTTGTTAGAGTTTCCTCTGTAGGGGTCCAGGCTCTCCCTCAGAGACAAGCGGTGATATTTGGATCCAGATTGTGTTGAATCAGGTGCATATTTAAAGTTCACATATTTAAAATTACCCTTTTCTCAGGAACTCTAATGCACATGAACATCCCCGATGAGGGATTTGGAAGATTCGTTATTCAATAAATATAAAATCTCATTGATTTATTAAAGTTTATCACAGACTAAAAAGTGTGAAAGATTGACTATTACTCATCCCCTTGTCTGGGGCTTCACTTCGGAAATTTGACACGTCAAATTGTCTTTACTACTTTCGAAAGCTGCCTTTGCATGCAGTTAATTTTGTATTCAAATTTCAGATTAAGCAGATGAAAATCAACTTTCTGCACGTTTCAGCGGCAAACCAGGAAATAGAGAACCAAACATTCTGCAAACATCTGCTTAATATGAATTAAGCAGATTTAAAAAATCTGTTTTATTTTTTAAATTTACTCTTTATAACGAATAAAAGGCATTAGACTCCATCATCATTTCCCCATCCCTTCTTGGCTCCTGCTTGCATTCTTCCACACAGTTCTTTTATTTTTATCTGATGCTCTATTTGAGTTCACCCTAATGGTTGAGAGAAAGTTCTTCCACTGTAAGTACTCACTAGAGCCCAACTGAAGAGTCTCAAATTGATACGTAAAGCTCTCTGAATCACAGAAGGCTTAGGCGTTTTTAATCTCCACCCACCCGCGGGCCAGAGCTCACCGTCCTGTTGCAAACATAGTTTCGCTTCTCTCTCTTTGCCTCTTCATCCCCAAGATTACCTCTTTGCTTCTCTTTCAGTGGATGTTTTCTGCATGATCTAACATCCATTGTTCCCAGCAACAGGAATTTAGACCCTGGCCGGCCCAGCTTATGATTGATTTACGTGAAATAAAACCTTCTCAGCATGAAGTTCACAGTATAAAACGGGGATTATTTTTGACCGATAGACAGACATGATCCCATCAGCTCAATATTGAACAATGTGCCAACAAAAACATGAGGAAGTGATTTAAAAACTCCACTGAGTTCCAAATTATTATGATATATTTCTGTAAAGGTTTCTGCAGAACTGCGAGTCTCTAGAGGACACCACATTTTTATGTTGGTGGCACTTTGTATATTCGACTTTGTAATGTCATCTTAGCAGATGCTCTTAATTTGCCATATTTAGTTAAGCCAAGTTAAGAGACAGAAATGGAAAGGACAAGTTATGGGAAATAAAAAGATTAGTGAAAGACTGAAAGATGCCAGTAATGCAATGGGAAGATGGAAATAGTAATTTAAAGAGTTGATGAATGAAGAAAACAAGAGAAAACAAAGAATGGAAGGGGTTACTGTCTTAGATGCCCTGCAACAAACTGGTGACTGGTAACATTTTGTCTGAAACTAGCCAGAATAGGCTTTGACACCCTCTACAATCCCATTAAGGAAAAGCAGTTCAGAAGACAAAACGAAACTGTCATAGAAGGTGATTGGTAAGAGTAGTAAGGGAGAAATGAAGAGGGCATTGGAGAGCATAAAGAGTAAAACACATTCTTAGTTTTATTGATATACCTGCAGAGGTATGGAAGTGTTTAGGTGAGGTGGCAAGAGAGTTTTTGACTAGGTACAGAAACTCTTTAGTTTCTGGTTAGATCTTAGATACCTGACGATACCTGATGAATGAAAGGAGATGTATGTTGGTTAGAGTTGTTGAAGCTAGACTAAAGAAAAAAAAGAGCAGCAATATGGTTTGTGCCCAAAAAATTTAACACAAATGGAGTATTTGTTTTGAAGATGTTGATAGAGCTTCCTCCATTATATCTTTGTTTATCTAAAGTAAGCTTATGACAGGATGCCTAGAAAGAAACTGTGGCATTGCACTAGGAAGTCTGGAGTGAGAGAGAAGAATGTCCGTGTACTACAGGATAGGTATGAAGACTGCAGAGCAGGGGTGAGGTGTGTTGTTGGTGTGACAGAAGAGTTCAGAGTAAAGGTAGGACTGCATCAGGGTTTTGCTTTGAGTACCCCTCTTGTTTGCTATGGTGATGGATAGGCTGACAGACAAGGTTAAGCTTGGAATCCCTGCAGAGAATAATATTTGCAGATGACGTTGTGCTGTGTTGTGAGAACAGGGAACGAGTGAATGAAAGTAGGAGAATAAGGTTACAAGGAGAAGAGATACAGAAACTGGAGATTGGACTTAAAGTGTTTGGAATAAACTGTTCAGAGCAATGCAGGGTGTGAAAAAGAGGTGAAGAAGCATGTGCAGTCAGGTGGGAATGGGTGAAGAAATGTGTGATGAGTGATTGAAAGGAAAAGTGTATAAAACTGCAGTGAATGTTGTTTGGTCAAGTGAGAGTGGCACTGAGAAAAAGACAAGACACAGATCTGGAGGTAGCAAGGAGATAAAGATGCTGAGGATCTCTCTGGGAGTGACCAGGATGGACAGGATTGAGAATGAGTACATCAGAGGAACAGTGCATGATAGGTATGTTTGAAGATAAAGTTAAAAAAAGCTAGACTGAGATGGTTCAAACGTGTTCTGAAGAGAAAGAAACTGTATCAGCTGAGGAATGTTAAGTTTTAAGGCCAGAGGTCTGAAGGAAGACCAAAGAGGAGGTTTGTAGATGTACTGATGGAGCACATTAAGGCACTTGGTGTAAAAGAAGAGGTTAGATGGAGCAAAACTGTCTGACCACTGAAAGTAAAAATCAAATGGAGAAAAGACAATTAAACATTTAGTAAAATTAAAAAATATTTTGGAATGTCTGGTTCTTTTATGTTCCTTTTGTTAGCCCTCTGTTTGTAATAGCGGGCAATCAGCAAAGTATCTCTAAAAACAGTGGTATATTTAACTAAAAAAATCTGCTTCTGTTTGGTTTTATCCACTTTTAAAGCTTACACAGATGAAACATCTTAAAAAGCACTCCATGTCCTCCTGGGTTTTGCATGCATGTGTGCAGCCTAATGTCAGTTTGTTTTGTGTGTGAGTGTTAAAAACACATGTGTGTCTTGTTACATTTGCTAAAAAAAAAGATTTTTTTTTTACCAAGTTCCAGAGGCCGCTGGCAAGCTGACCCAGTCAGAGAGGATCAAACAAGAGAGAGGAACAGAGTTTGCATCATTCCTTTAATCTGAGATTTAGTAGGCGGTTGGAGCACGGTGGGGATGTGGGAGCTGAGGGTGGTGGGGCCGACTGTGTGGGTGTTGGTGGGGCTGAGAACAAAGAGGGAAAATGACAGGAGGAAGCCAAGATGAGAGAAGACATATTGAGAAAATCAAATGGACCAGATAAAAAAAAAATACTCAAAAGTTTTTAGCTGAGCGAAGACAAACATTCAAATGTGAGTGAGAACACAAAATCACACAGAGTTTTTCCGCTTTAGGCTAGGAGGAACTTTTTGAGTAAGGTTTTTATTCAAAATACAGCTTATTTTTCCCTCATTGTCATGGTGGCTCTGAGCAACAGCAACATATTCTTTGTAGATTTTTTAACATTTGGATTTCTGATCAGATAGCAGCTGACTGGAGGCCAGAGGCGATATTCAGTGAGTCTGGAAATAAGATAAACTCCACAGTGGTCTCTATTGTTCTTTAGTTGTCAACGGTAACTTCCTGTGACTTATATGAAGCAGTTTTAATCCCAAAGTATGACAATCCAAGTTAGGTCTAATGAAGATAGTTTGGTTTTCCAACTAAACTGATGTTGGGTATGGAGTCTCTCTGCTTTTTGGATCACTGAAATCAATCACAAGCACTGGTAATGCTTGCTATGCTTCTGAAAGCATAGTAAGCCGCCCCCACCCCCATGTTTCCTCTGGGGGGGCCTCTGCAGTGGGAGCCTGTGGTCATCGGTGACTGCTGGTCTTGGCTCTGGGACCCTGGTGGGGATCTGGCTCCGGCCTCGTCTTCTACACGGGGCCTTGGATCATGGCCAGTGATTGCAGGTGTGCCTCAGCGCCTGCTGTGGTGGCTCCTCAGACACCTTTTTCTATGGTGTTTCATCTGCATCCAGCCTATTGCATTTTTAAGTGAGTGTGTATGTGTGACTGTGTACATATATGAGGGTGTGTGCACTATCTGTATTTGTACATGTGTGTGATGTGTGTGTGTGGTGAGTGGGTTTTTCTTATCTGTGGGTCAGGGACTTGTCCTTATTTTGTTTTTCTGCTCTGGGGTTTTTAACTTGTAAAGCACTTTGTGTTACATTTTATGTATGAAAAGCGCTTTGTAAATAAAGTTTGATTTGATTTGAAAAGTGAGAAATAGTTAATGCCTTAGACATTAAAAAAGCCCCTCCTTTTAAATTTTTTGTATGTACTGATGTTCACTGAAACAAAAATAACTGATTTCAATAACTTAATCATGTCCAGAATTATGGTGAAATAGTACAGGATCATGCAGGACATGTTTTTGTTGTGAGAAACACATTAAATCCCATGTAGGTTTTCTGATCTGCTCCTTTTGGGCGACCTCTAGGCAGGATGGTTGTCTTCTTTTTTAAAGATGACATGAAGTATCACGAAGACCTGCTGCGGCTGGGAGCAATCAGAGCAGTTAAGTGCCTTGCTCAGCAGCAAACCGTCCCTAACCACTCATTGCTAGACCACAATAATGCATCCTGTGTGAAAAATCAGTCAAAGCTTTAGACACTTCCTTCTAAAGTTGATATTTTCACAGATGCAGCATGAAAAAAACACCCTATTCTTCTAGCTTCGTGGCATCTGTCATTACTGTAAGACAATAAACATTGAAGCACAATTTATTGTCTATTTGGGTATTTTTTTTAGAGAAGCTAAACGTGTTAATCACATTCAGCCAGGCAGGGTCCTCCACTAAAAGCTCTTTGCCCTGTTGATTGTCCCTAGACTTGGGAATTGCTGGTGTAAGTCATGCTGTCCAATCACATTACCTAAACTCAGACAAGTAGAACCCTGTGGCCAGTCGGTATGCTTTCCTTCTTCTTGCTTCCAAGTTTCATAATCTGATTGCCTTGGCAGCAAAAAAAAAAAAACAAAAAAAGGAGAAAATTTCTATTGAGAAGCAACTAGTAAAGGCATTTTTTTTTTTTGCATTGCCTGTTATGATCTTGATATACCTCCTTAAAAAAACTTTTTTAAAAAAAATTTTTCTTTACATTTGATGTTTCTTGAAATGGGAAAACAGGTTTTCTTTCCTCCCTACAGCCTGTTTTCTGTCCACATAAAGTTATAAATCTCTTGACCAGGTCAAGGACCCCTATATTAAAGGATCTCAGAGCAGAAAAGGACTTCAGTGCATTAAGTGATTCTATACTTATAAGAGAATGTTTCCTTTAAGAAAGTGTTTGCTGATCACGAAGCACAGCAGCCCTCACAAGTTGATGACACAAAGGAAGTAAATGATAAATACCGGTATATGTGTGCCCTCGGTGGGATTTTCTAGTAAAATAAGCAAACAAAGTTGATTTACCTCGGTATTTCTGCCTCTTTGGTGTCTTGGAGGCTTTAAAAAGACAAACACATCCCCGTGTTGCAACATGTGGAAATTACATTTACTGGTCAGACTAAAAAATACATTCCTACACTTAAACTACTTAGAAAGAGAGAAAAACATGGTACTTACAAGTAAATAAACACACATTCTGTACATTTACATGACAAATACCTATGTATGTACCTACGAATGATCAGGTACATAAATAGTCCTCGTAAAAAAAGTCACATGTGATTTGTATTGAAAGGCCTAAACGGTGGTGCAGTGTTAGCACAATGACCTCACGTGAGGAAGTTTGGGGTTTGAATACCGAGTAGGAACGAGGTTTGGAACACTGGCCTTTCTGAGTTTGCATGTTCTCCCTGTCTATGTGTTTTTTCCCACTCTCCAAAAACATGCACGCTTGGTTGATTGGTCACTTCAAAATTGTCCCAAGGAATGTTTGTGTGTTTCTGGTCCCACAACAGACTGGCGACCTGTTTGGGGTGTACCATGACTTAATTCTTAGCCCGAGCCGCTAAATTTCTGACAATTTTACTCGGGGCGGGTCGGCCTCGGGCTCGCACGTGAGTGGTCATGTTATGCGCTTCAATTAGCATGAGAGAAATACATTTAAAAAAAACGTGTTTAACCAACTGTGTTAATTGTGTTAATAGGGCCAGACTCTCGCCTTAAATCAGTCCCATAAGCCCTTCAGGAATAAGCAGTTCAGAAGATTAAATGCAGAAGATTTGTATTGGCCGAGTTGAACGTTTTTGTCACACAGCTGGAGTTACGCTCCAGAATGCCTAGTATATGGTGGACATTTAAGATTACACTTTTTAAATAACCACTGCTTATGATGAATGCATTTATTTTTGAGCCTTCAGTCCCTGATGTTTTTTTTCATAAAAGCAAAAGACAGAAAAACAATAGGAAAGATATACAAAGTAATTTGAACTCCTGTTTTAGATTAAACAAAACATTCAGTCTTTTCTGAGCTTTAATCAAACTCAAGTTTCTTGTTTAACCATATGAGATTTCTATCTTTTATTGACTGGCTGCCAAATGCAATTTTTTTTCTGTCCCTAGTTGTCACACTGAGACTGACTTCACAGAGACCTTGTAATTTTTCTGACTTTTATAAAAATACTTTTGCATAAATATTGCTTTTTGCTGACAAATCTTTTATATTAAACTTTGTGATGGAGTTCTCAGATGGTAAAATACCAATCGGAGTGGGCGGCTATGTACCCCACAACACGCCCCTGAGGAGAACACAAGACAATCAAACATCAGTGTGTAAACAATTCAACCAGCTGAGGGTTTAAATGGTTGTCAACTCCGATTCGAGTTCCTTAATTCTGTATGGTAATGTCCATTCTACTAATGCTAATTTTCCAGCTGAGGCTGTGGGACCACGGTGCAGCAATGCTAGTCATTAGTCTCCTAAACAACATCCTGGATGGTGGATAAGCTAATGAGTGACGATTGGATGCAAGGTCTAGAGGCTAGAAAGAGTTTCAGGGGGCTGATCGCTTCAGGTAGAATATATATGGTACATCCTCGCCATTGGGTGCTCAATTCTCTCAATTTTTTCCCTTTTAGTTTTTATTGCATACCAATTACGTTCTGCCCTCTAGTTTTCATGTCGCTTTTGTACCGTAATAAAGGCAGTTGTCTTTGTGTAGAGCTCAGGGAAAGATAAAAGGTCATTGACCAGAGCCAAGAGGCAGCTGAACAAAGATTAGAGACGACACTGACCTAAAAAACCTGAACTCTGTATTCTGTGGGGGTATTTTGGTGCCATGTCATCAGTTTGGCGTTTCTTTACAAGGAGGTGACACCACAGACAGAATAAAAGTTACTCTCATTTATAAGTTTTATCTCTCGATGGCATTTCTTTAACTTTTCAAGTCTGATCCAATTTATGATAACAGAACTTATATGTACCATAAAAATCATGGCTTTCAGCCAGATTTCCAACAAAAGAGCCCGTGTTTTCTCACCTACAGATGTTTGATTTCACTGAACGCATAAAACTTCAAGATAAAATTTTTCATTCCCTGTTTCCATGACAGCAAAATGTTTCAGCCTCCACTGTCAAATTCTGAGGCTAAATGATATAAAATGAAAGTATAAATTGGTTTAGCAGCAGAATAATCCACCAGAGGCAGAAAAAAAGGATTTATTCCAGTTATTTTTGGTTGTATTTATCTTATCTGCACTTCAGCAGTGTGCATCAGAAATGTCTTTATGGCTTCATTCCACATTAGTGATACTTTGAGTTTCTTTTGATTCAGACAGATAAAACTTCCTCTTTGCTGGTTGGTTGTTAGCTGCCACGTATTAGGTAATACAACCAGTTTAAACTCTCTGACTGGTAAAAAGTCATACAATAGAGTTGTTTTAGCAACATGAAAGCGATGGTGACCTTTTACGGGATTGATATTGGAGAAACAATGCATCATGCAATGGATTTAACACTTATGTGTTACAAATAACTATATTTTTTAGCTAAAACCTATACCTTCTGAATGACACAGAAAATTGTAGAAAACCTTCATGGATCACCTAGAGGCTGAAACATCAATCATCAACACACTGTTACTGACACATTGGTGAAAATAGAAGTGATGCTGCTGCAGGGAATCTCGTGAGAGGAGTAGTTTGGGAGAGAGGAGAATTAAATGTAAGAAGCTGTCCAGCAGATTTTGAGCTTTTTCCTTTTTTTTTCCTTTGTTATTCTTGGGATGAAGAATCGAGCTTAAAAAAATTCTTAGAATCAAACCACACTTTCTAAACCTTGTTGTGAGCCTCTCATGATTCATCCAGGCAGTCAGTCTGGTGATCAGCGTGTTCAACTATCAGACTGTCAAAGATGCCTCTGATTACAGCTTGGTGAAGCAGACCAGATAAAAGCAGTCCCTGCAGACGAGCATGAAAACATAGCTGTCACTGCAATCATTCCAGCAGTGTGAACTTGGCTTCAGCGGCCAGAGCCTGGCCACGGGGGTCGCCAGTAGATGGCGGGTGAGTGGGAGCATCGAGGAGGGAGATAGTTCTGAGAGGAAGTGTCTTGTGCCGTAGGAGATGCCATTCTGGGAGCAGCTGGTGTCCTGGCAGGATTAGATACAGAGGAGAAACCACGCTGACAGAAAAAGATGGAGGGCATCATACACCCACACAGTCTCTACCCTATCCTCTTGGTTTAAACACTCCAATAAGAGCCGTGCCAGAAGTGGCATCCGTGCCGGTTATGATGCCCAGCCCACGGCTCTCAAACCATCGCATAGAGAAGTTGGCTCTGGTTCAAACCCCACTCACAATGAGAGGGGGTTGGGGGTTCACTAACTGTTGAACATTTTATTGATTACTGCTTTAGTCCTCCCAACAGCAGCCAGTTTAATCTGTGATGTTTTGTAAGTGAGAAAAATACCACAACCTATCCCATCCTCTGTTCTGCCACATTATAAAGGTCTTCTTCTGGGTCCACATTGTGAGATGGAGGGGACATCCAGTGTTGCTTTTCATTTCTAACATACTGCATTATTATTTTGATAGATGTAGCCAGAGGACAGAAAACTGTCATAAAGGATGAACATGTTAGGCAGAGAGTAGGACATTCTGACCATGTTATATTCATGATTTTATTTTTTCCTTGGTTCACAGTAACTAGAATAATTCCATCACATGTAGAAGCACTAAGAAGCAACAAGCCAAAAATAGAATAATGTTAATACAGAAATCCCTGAAGAGAATTTTTTAGATTTTTACACTAACTTTCAGGAACAATAGATTCAAGAAGCTTTATTGTTATTGCATACTTGTACAAGCAATGAAAATGTCTAGTATATTGATAAATAAGCATGCATTTTAACAATGTATCTTGTTGTGCAGTAATATTACTACTTGTATCACTGTTGCAAAAAAATTAAATTGTCAGTACAGAAGTAACATCTGGTTTTCAAAATATATCTGATCATTTGTTGTCTCAACCAATGAAAATCATACAAACACCTTCTATTACTCTGTTAATGTGTTATTTTAATGACTGCATTTACTATGTATTGTTAAACTGGCTTTGACCTCACTAATTTTCAAATTCTCAAGTATCCTCCATCAGACAAATATTCCTCCATCTGTCCCAGTTCTTCACAACAGTGTTTTTCTCACATTTGCCGTCCACACGCCGGCCTTTCTGTTGATTAACACAATTTCACAGTTCATGTGAAAGTCATCAAAAAAGCAATTAAAACTAGTTCACGCTACATTCCTTCTAATTTCCTCAGATCACAACCAGCTGCCAGCAGAATTAAAAGGTAAGATCTGGTAATTACCTTCAAACCGGCCCAAAAGTTTCAGATCTATTATGTGATTTCGTCAGTGGGCTTATCAAAGCTTATCAGGCAGCAGGGTGAATAGACAGCCTAACTCATTACTGAAACATGGGGGGCAATAAAGAAATGACAGAAATTAGCACATCACAAGTAGGTTTACCCCTCTGCCGGCAGTTATGGAAGATAAAGGTCGAATGGACATCAGGAGAAAAAATGTAGGACGAAAAAGCTTGTGTGGCACTTATTTGAATCCCTTCACTGATCTTTTTCATTTTACAAACTTGTTTCTACCTCCAAACCAGACTAATCCAGGCCGCATGGTAACAGCATATTCATGTGCGTCAAACTTTGTGGATGAGTTGACTCCCATCTGGTAACCATGAGAAGATGAAAGATTAGAAAACCACAGACCGATTATAAGGGAAGTAATCAGATGCATGTGGACAACTTAAAAGACTACAATAATTTGTGCCGTACTGTTGGGTTAGACACCATCTGTTTTTCTTGAGGTGCGATCTATCGTGGTGTAATAAACCTCCTCAGAAGTTTTTCCTCCTAGCTGGTTCAATATCTGTTTGTCGTTGGCAAGATTATCTCAAGTTCCTCCACATTTTGAAAGCTTCTATGAGAGCCATAGTAAGAAAGTGAACTCTTGAGTTTTGTGAGCCTACAAAGTAGAAAAACAACCCAGTGCCATTCTACGCTTTTTCAGCTTTGGTCCTAGAAAACATGGATCTTGATATTTACAATCATTCTTTACTTGCCATCTGGAGAGACATCCGACCAGTGTGGGTTCTCCATCTTTTTTGAATGTCTGTGGATTGCACTTTCAATTTTCCGTTCTAATCTTACAGGAGGCACGCCCGCAGTGGTTTTCTAGTGGAGCCCATCTGCCTCAAAGATTGGCAATGTGTGTTCAGGCATGTGCTTCTACAAAAATTTGTTGAAATGCGTATCGATTGGATATCTGCTAAATTTTTACTGTCCAATACCTTCTACTCTATGACTGCAACAACTGGATCTTTAAAATGTTATGGAAAACTGGAAGGATTTTGTTGAAAATCTGAGAAAATCCGTTTTTTAAGCAGTTGTACAATTATCTTAAATTTTTCTTCGATATCTTTTTATTTTGATGCTCAGTTTGAGCTTCAGCAAGTTGACTGCACCATGTTTACATGTGTAGATATCCATTTATGATTAGCTGTTTCCATAAGTACTGTCAAGTTCAGGTTTTCACATAAACATTTTAATTGTGATTCAGAGTTTGTTTTATTTTGGTGGCTTCCAGTTTGAGAGGAAGTAAATATTTGAACATTTGAACAGTTGAAACATATGTAACCCAGGTGGAAAAACTAGGTCCTCCTGTCATTTTTCTCCCTGCCTTGTAACTTCTGCGGAGTGATTTGTGCACTTGTTACGTCAGCCAATCAGAGCTTACGCTGCGTGCAATCACGTGACTCATTGTTCCCTGCCGCGTCTCCTTAATAAGACAGCGTTAGTTAGTCTGAGCGTGAGCAGGTGTGCGGCAAACTGAAAAGCTGGGTCACAGGAGCCGTCGGCTATCGGTCCTTTTAGTGGGGAAAATCACGCTGAATTTGAGTCTTGTACGTGCGGAAATCGGCCAGGTATCCCGCATTGATTGTTTTTTTGTGATGGCGAGCCAAGGAGCAGGTTAATCCTGTAAACTTCTGATCCTGCATACTCAAAGTGTTTCCAATCTACCTTGCCGGACCGGTAGGGGGCTCAGTGGACCGAGGACCTCTCACCTCCACACCTACACTTAGATGGTCGGACTCTTTTGGTCCCAGTTTTCTTTTGATGAACAATTACACTGTAAATCTTTATGTTGTGTGAGCTTTGAAAATTGCAATGCTTTATTGTTCAGTTTATGTGTAAATATCATGAATGTCCATTCTCTTGTACACGTGTGTTTTAAATTCAATACACAGTGAAAATACCAAAAACATTGTTTGTTTCAATCTACTCTCTCCCAGAGCGACATCTAATCTTTTGATATCGGCCCATTACAATAATATGCATTAGCACATTTGCTACATAAACGTGGCGAGCCAGCCAGAAGAGAGTGTGACTAATTAACGTGTAAAGAAATTAACATTTTGTGCAACAAAGAGAATGGACATTCTGGAAAAAGAAGGCATTAAAATTCCCAACTCAGTTATAGTCAAATACACTAACAGTGATGACTCTGATAATGAAGTGGTTGATTTTCTAAGTACTTATGGTAAAGTTACGAAGGTTCAGCTTATTTTCGAACCCAGTAGTGTGTTTCGTGATTGTATTGTTGTTGAGTTTGAATCTGGTAATGCATTAGTTGGGTTAAGAGATATTTTACCGCATAAATTTACGTGTCGTAACGGTAAAATCATGTATGATATTTGTGAGCTTTCAATCGTTTGTTCAGAGTTGGAAGGAACACAAAAAACCCTAAGTTATCTTGGTAAACTGAGGAACATAGCTAAGTTGACGGGGCAGGACTATGCAGAAGTCCTTAAAGGTGCAATGTCTCTGCTGGGCCAGTCCATCTTCAAGCTTCAAGATGGTGAACTCGAATCTCCCCCAGAGGACGAAGAAGGTATATAAAAAATAGAGGAAGTTCAAATATTAAGAATGATCTTTAAGCTGAACTAACCCTGGTTACCCTCACCATGGTAACCAGGATCTACATTCCTACCCTCACCATGGTACCCAGGATCTACGTTCCTACCCTCACCATGGTACCCAGGATCTACATTCCTACCCTCACCATGGTAACCAGGATCTACATTTCTACCCTCACCATGGTAACCAGGATCTACATTTCTACCCTCACCATGGTTATTGTTTACTCACGCGAGCAGCTGTTAACTCTGAGTGAAGCTAGCTTGCTTCATGGAGCCCGGCATAAAATCCTGAGTGAAATCCGGAGAAAACGCAGAGGTCGCAGAGCCGGGACCCACGTTAAGATGAACAGGAGGAGATTTAAGCCTGCTGTAGTTGCAGTTATTATGGGAAATGTGCGCTCACTGGCTAACAAGACCGAGGAGCTAACGGCGCTAATCAACACACAAGCCGAGTATCAGGAATGCAGTTTACTGAGCTTCACTGAGACATGGCTGCATTCCCACATCCCAGAAAGTAATAATAATAATAATAATACATTTTATTTGTAGTGCGCTTTACACTTTCAGAGAAAATCCCAAAGCGCTACATAGAAAGGTAAAAACAATAAAAAAAATAAATAAATAAATAAATAAATAAATAAATAAAAACATTTTAAAAACTAAAATCTACATTCTGAAAACAAAGAATCATAAAATCAAAGATTAAAAGCCTTATTAAAAATGAATGTCTTTAGACCTTTTTTTAAAAGTGTCCACACTTTGTGGGGCCCTGAGGAGTTCCGGGAGCTCATTCCACAGTCGTGGGGCAACGGCCTGGAAGGCTCTGTCCCCCATTGTGGTCAGCCTGGTCCTGGGCTGGTGGAGGCAGTGGGTGGAATTTGAGCGAAGGTGTCTTGGGTTGATGAGTGGGGAGAGGAGTATTAGGTCCTGGAGGACTTACGACAACGTTAATATTGAGCCAAATTCCATCTTGATCGTACATCTCAGTCGGTCGGTGTATAGGGTATAACGAGGGACGATTTGTTTCTCATGACTAGTAAATCAGATAGTTGGATGATTTTCTGGAATTTGTGAAATTTTGTCGTTGATCCTGAAAACATGGCACTGGAGAAGCAGCACTAGGGAGGACAGTCAGTCCTTGGAGGTCGGGGGAGGAAAATGTTCTCTCACTTCGCTCCTCGCTGTCAAAGTCACTGTCTGTACTGTGCGGCTCCTCAGAAAGGATACCAGCTTTTGAGAAAGCTCGGATAACAGTACCAGCAGACACGTTAGTCCAGTGCTTCTCAAATAGTGGGGCTCGACCACCTGGGGGCGGGGAGGGCGGGGCGGTTCCTGGTTTTGTGACTGTGCGGGCAGACAGGGATGCAGCTGCCAGCGGAAAGAAGAGAGGAGGTGGGCTTGTGCTCTATGTGAGTGGGTGCTGGTGCAATCCCGGACATGTCTGCATCAAGGAGCGTCTCTGTACACCGCATATAGAGCTACTGGCGGTAGGACTCCGGCCATACTATCTTCCAAGAGAGTTTACATCGGTTGTGATCATGACTATTTATGTTCCTCCATCTGCTGATGCTGAGACCGCCAGTGACGTCATTGCAACCACCGTTTCCCGCCTGCAGACACAGCAGCCCAACGCCTTCTGTATCATAACTGGTGACTTCAACCACATCAACATGGACAGATCACTTGTGGACTTCACCCAGTACGTGGACTGCCCCACGAGGGAGAATAAAACTTTGGACATCCTGTATGCAAACATACAAAATGCATACAGAGCCACAGCCCTTCCACCCCTTGGCAGGTCTGATCACAACCTGGTCCATCTAAAGCCGTGTTATGTCCCAATCGCCCTGCAGAAACCTGTGTCCAAAAAGACTGTCAGGAAGTGGACTCTGGAAGCAGAGCGGGCCCTACAGGACTGTCTTGGATCCACAGACTGGGATGCACTCTGCACACCTCACGGGGAAGACACTGATGGCATGACAGACTGCATTACAGAATACATTAAGTTCTGTGAGGAGTCTGTCTGTCCCACCCGGATTGTTCGATGCTTCCCCAACAACAAACCCTGGATCACCTGTGACCTAAAGGCTCTCCTTAACAGAAAGAAAGCAGCCTTCAGGTCTGGAGACCGGGAGGAGCTGAAGATGGTGCAGCATCAACTCCGAGACCAGCTGAGGAAGGGAAAAGAAGCATACAGGAGGAAGCTGGAATCCAAACTTCAGCAGGACAAGATGAGGGAGGTGTGGTCTGTAATGAAAAAGATCACTGGATATGAGGGGAGAAGCAAACCCACGAGTGGTGGCAAAGATAGAGCTAATGACTTTAATACCTTCTTCAATAGGTTTAGCTCTCTGAATGCCTCTACCTCTTCTTCCCTACCTTCACCACACCTGCTACCAGCGTCTGCTCCTTCTCAGCTATTCAACCGACTCGCTGATCAACACCCCTCACCCAACTGCCACTCACCTTCCTCTGTCACACTAAGCTTGCTAGGACCTCAGACCATCACCCCTTCCTCCATTCCACCTAACCGCTCGTTCACCCTCAGTCTGACTGTGACCACCTACCAGGTGAAGAAACAGCTGGAGAAGCTAAACCAGCACAAAGCAGCCGGCCCGGATGGCATCAACCCTCGAACTCTGAGGACCTGTGCGCTCCAGCTGTGTGGGGTTCTCCAGCACCTGTTCAACCTGAGCCTCAAGCGGGAGAGGGTTCCGCTTCTCTGGAAGACATCGTGCGTGGTCCCAGTACCTTAGAAACCTCTTCGTCTCACCTCAAGGATTTTTGTCCAGTTACACTCACATCTCATGTGATGAAAGTGCTGGAGAGGCTGGTGTTAGCTCACATCGGACCGCTGGTGAGTTCCTCTCTGGACCCCCTGCAGTTTGCCTACCGGCCGCGCCTGGGAATCGAGGATGCCGTCATCCATCTGCTGCAGCGAGCTCATTCACATCTGGATGGTGGTGGAGGCATGGTGAGAATCACCTTCTTTGATTTCTCTAGTGCCTTTAACACCATCCAGCCCTCATTACTGGGTGATAAGCTGCGGCTGATGGGTGCTGGTGCGTCCGCCGTCTCCTGGATCACTGATTGGACAGGCCACAGTTCGTCCGGCTGGGCAAAGTCCTGTCTGATGTGGTTCTGAGTGGTGTAGGAGCCCCACAGGGCACGGTGCTCTCTCCATTCCTCTTCACATAGTACACTTCAGACTTCCAGCACAACTCCAATTCATGCCACCTACAGAAATTCTCTGATGACTCTGCAGTTGTAGGGTGTATAAGTGGTGGACAGGAGGAGGAGTATAGGAGTGTGGTGGACGGATTTGTGGAGTGGGCGGAAGAGAATCACCTACTGCTCAATGTAGACAAGACCAGGGAGGTGGTGATTGACTTCCGGAAGAACAGATCTGCCTTGCGGCCCCTCTACATTCCGGGTAGAGATGTGGAGGTGGTGGAGGAGTACAGATACCTGGGAGTGACCATCGACAGCAGACTGAACTGGAGGAGCAACAGTACTGCTGTGTACAAGAAGACCTGCAGCCGACTTTACTTCCTGAGGAAGCTGAGGTCCTTCAATGTGTGCAGCAAGATCCTGGAGACCTTCTATCAGTCTGTGGTGGCCAGCTCCTTGTTCTTCTCCGTCATCTGCTGGGGGAGCAGCATCGCAGCCAGTGATGCCAACAGACTTAATAAACTGATAAGAAAGGCTGGCTCTGTCATTTGCTGCCAACAGGACATACTCGAAGCAGTGATGGAGAGGAGGTCACTGAATAAACTTTTATCCATCATGGACAACCCTGACCATCCTCTCTACCCACTTCTGGACAAGCAGCGGAGCTCCTTCTCCAAGAGGCTCAGACAGCTCTGCTCAAAAACCGCCCGGTACCGGAAATCTTTTATTCCCAACACAATAACACCTTATAATAAATCACAGAAGAACAAATAACTGGTTCACGCTCATGTAATTCATCGCTGTTTGTCACTTCATGCTTCTTGTGTTTCTTTTTTTTTTTTTGTTTTACCCCCTTTGCACTTGCAGTCTGTATTGACCTCAATGTTTTGTCAAATTATTCCCTCTATTTTATTATTTTAATATAAATATAGATATATTTTTTTTATTTATCTTCTTGTATATATACTGTCTATTTCTTTCTTGTTGCTGCTGTAACGCACAAATTTCCCAAGTGTGGATCAATAAAGTAAATCTATCTATCTATCTAACCAGGATCTACGTTCCAATCCTCACCATGGTAACCAGGATCTACGTTCCTACCCTCACCATGGTAACCAGGTAAACGTTGCTACCCTCACCATGGTAACCAGGTAAACGTTGCTCCTCTGGGTTGATAGAAGGTGTGATGGTGGTAGTAGTGGTAGTGACCAAAACGCGACACTCCTCAAGAGTTAACCATTATTCCAAATGACAGAAAGAATCAGGCAGCAAGGCAAGTTACCAGGAGAGCCAAGACAGTCCAGGTTGGTAACGGGCAGACGGACATTCAGGATTCCAGGATTGAGTCACCCACCATGTCCCTTGACGATCTGGAAGCAGGTGGATGAAAGTTGAGGGTTTACATAGGAGGGGGGGTGATGTTTGGGGGAGAGAGATGCAGTGGATGATACCGGCTTCCGTCCAATCCACAACATCGGGCATCTGGTTAGGATGCCTCCCTCCCTGGTGAGGTGTTTTGTCCCAGCAGAAGGAGACCCAGAGGCAGAACCCGGACCTGCTGGATAGGGAACACCCAGCGTGATCCTGAACTACGTTCAGTTACAGTCAGAAAAAAACACAAAACAAACAATTTTGTCTTGAAGATTTGTTTTTATTTGAATAGAAATACAAACATTTTTTATTCAAATTTTTTTTACAACCAAATGATCTCAACGGGCTTCAGTTTGAAAAAAATACAAAAGAAAGAGCAAATAAGAAAAAAACTGTATCAAAACATAAACAAAGCTAAAAGCAAAGAAAAACTATTTGAGAAGCTTCTTGAACTTAGACTCTCCTTCACGGTGAAGAAAAACTCTAAAAACCCATCAATGGAGGAAAAAAAAAAAGAAACCTGATGAAAAAAAGAAATGATTTGTGATGAAAGAATAAAAAAGATGAAGTTGTTTCCTCCTGGTTTCCATCTGAGTTCTCTGGGATAAAAATCAGAGTGGTGTGTAAGAAACAGAAGGATCTCTAACATCATCATCATCTACTTGATCTTCATCATCAGGAACCTTTAAGACAAAAAAAAAATACAAACTAAACTAAAAAAAGAATCAGAGGATTCCTGAAAACAAGAAGCTGAAGTTTAAAAGAAAAGAAACACAAAGAGTAATCCTGTGTTCACGATCTATGATCCTACCATCACCATGGTAACCAGGATCTACGCTCCTACCCTCACCATGGTAACCAGGATCTACATTCCTACCCTCACCATGGTAACCAGGACCTACGATCCTACCATCACCATGATAACCAGGATCTACGTTCCTACCCTCACCATGGTAACCAGGATCTACGTTCCTACCCTCACCGTGGTAACCAGGATCTACATTCTTACCCTCACCATGGTAACCAGGATCTACGTTCCTACCCTCATCATGGTAACCAGGATCTACGCTCCTACCCTCACCATGGTAACCAAGATCTACAATCCTACCCTCACCATGGTAACCAGGATCTACATTCTTACCCTCACCATGGTAACCAGGATCTACGTTCCTACCCTCATCATGGTAACCAGGATCTACGCTCCTACCCTCACCATGGTAACCAAGATCTACATTCTTACCCTCACCATGGTAACTAGGATCTACATTCTTACCCTCACCATGGTTTGGGTATTTTTTTATTTTTATTTTAAATCAGCATGTAAACATTTAAAATGATCAAAGATTTTTTTTTCTCACGTTGCTTCTTCTGAGCTGCTTTTTTCTTCCTGTAAAACAAAAGGAAAGAGATTAGAAATGTCTGATAGACCTCACCTGATCTCATTCTGACCTGAACCTCCTCACCTCGTACGATGATCCCCACGCTGATTCCAATCAGAAGAATCCCAGCTGTGATACACAGAGCCAACATGAAGAATCCCAGAGGAGACCAGCCTGTGGACTCTAATTTACATTGTGACGTTTAGAAGATCCTAAAGTTTTTCTTCCATCTGAGGATCATCAGAAATGAGATGTTTCTCTCATACCTGGAGAATCAGCTTCTATCTTCACACTGTCTCCTTCAACGTACTGGCAGGTGAATCTTCTCTGGTGGTCACGATGATGTTTGATGGTCAGGTTGGAAACACAGCCGACCTGATAGACGGTGAAACCATCGTCTTTATCCTCCAGCTCAGTTCCTTCATCATCCAGCCAGCGGATGCTCCCACCACAACGGGATCCGGGACCTCGGTACCTCCACAGAAGGCAGGTCAGAGTGACTTCCTTCTTCTCTGGATCAACATCTGGAGGAGAAACTGAAGGAAAACAAGTGATCTCTGGTTTCTACAGTTTTCTGATCAGAGTCTCATTCCTGTCAGAAATACTCACCAATCAGAACATTCAGAGACACAGACACGGTGACTAAATGACTGTCTGAAAATGAACAGTCGTAAAGTCCAGCGTCTTCCTCTGTGATGTTACTGATGATCAGAGAACAGTTGGTGTTCAGTCTCAGTCTCTTAGCTCGATCTGAGTCTCTATTAACTTCTCCTTTTTTAACATCCACTTCTTCTGCTCTGGATCTTATTTTTCTGGATCTCCAGTTCACATCAGAACATGGAACAGATGGTGGTCTGTCCTCACAGGGTAAAACAACCTCATCTCCAGGTTTATTGTAGAGATAAATGTCTCCACTGGTTCCTGTTAAAGAGAAAATCTCCTTCAGATCAAAGGGCCCATCTCATGTAAAATACCTCTTTCCACATTGTATCCTCTGCACATACACACGCAAAATGTGGGGTTTGCAACATGCATTACACCATAGTTATGAAAATATATTGATTTGGTGGAGCGCAGTCACAGACCCGGAACTAAGAAAGGCCGGGTATCGTTCATCCCCCCCCCCGTCCTGAGAAAGTACAAGCTCCGCCCTCTGCTCTCACTGAGCCACTATTCCTCCGCCCATCTCTGTGCGGGAGGGGGAAGGCAGGCGTAAACCCGTGCGTTGAAAGCGAGTTTGTGAGGAGGTAAGGCCGGAGTGGAGGCGGGTGAGGAGGGCGGGCGGGTGGTGAGGAGGGAAGGGGGCGTGTGCGAAGTCCGTCCAGGCTACGTCGAATGCGTCATACTTTAGACATCTGCTCATTGGTTGTTTTGCCTGAGCGTACCAGAAATCCACAGAAAAACGGGCTAAATCAATCTAGAAAGCCCTTTGGTGACATATACAAGGCCCGGACATCACACACACACACACACACACACACACATATACATGCCCAGACATCACTCTTACAAGGTAGAAAACTCTGAAAAGTCCATTTTGCATGAGATGGACCCATAAAAGTTTCCCTCCACTCCAGGGTCACCAGGTCTACCATAATCATCATATTTCATTTGAACGTTTCTTGTCTGTGTGATTTTTTTTTCTCTTACCTGAAGAATCAGCTTCTGTTCTCACACTGCTTGCTAAAATGTACTGGCAGGTGAATCTTCTCTGGTGGTCACGATGATGTTTGACGGTGAGACGGGAATCACAGTATTTCTGAATGACGGTGAACCCATCGTCTTTATCCTCCAGCTCAGTTCCTTCATCATCCAGCCAGCGGAAGATCATCTGATCACAGGATAAAAAACTCGAGAGCCTCCAGAGAGTGCAGGTCAGAGTGACTTCGTTCTTCTCTGGATGAACATCTGGAGGAGAAACTGAAGGAAAACAAGTGATCTCTGGTTTCTACAGTTTTCTGATCAGAGTCTCATTCCTGTCAGAAATACTCACCAGTCAGAACATTCAGATGCACGTACGTGGTGACCTTACGGATGTATGAAAATGAACAGGTGTAAAGTCATTTTACACTTTTTAAATGGTAAAGTCATTTTACCATTTTCAGAAGCTTCGTGTCCGACACGTCTGTTCGCTCTGGTTTATGAGAAACTAATACTCAGCGCTTCTAAAGACTGACCTCTGTATCTGTTGGTTTCACAATTTCCGATGACACTTCCCTTCCTCACGAAGACACACACAGTCGTTCCTCAAAAGTGAACCAAGTTTTAAATGAAGAAATTCAAAGTGTTTTAAAAACAGAAAAAAAATAACTTAAATCACAAAACATGAAATAAAAATTAAAATAAAGAGTTAATCTTCAGTTTAGATTTAAAGGTTGTCATAGAGGAGGCCGGCTGCATGGTGGTGCAGTGGGTAGGATACAGGCCACACAGCAAGAAGGTCAGGGTTCGAATTCCGGGTGGGGACCAGGCTTGGAACACTGTCCTTTCTGTGTGGAGTTTGCATGTTCTCCCCATGTACGTGTTGGTTTCCTCCCACCCTCCAAATACATACATGTTACAGTGATTGGCTGCTATAAACTTCCCCCTAGGAATGTGTGTGTGTGTGGTCCCGTGACAGACTGGCATGGTGTTCAGGGTGTACCCTGCTTCTTGTCTTGAATCAGCTGGTATAGGCTCCGGCACCCCCTGTAGCCTCGTCAAAGAACAAGTGGTTCAGAAGATGAATGAGAGTGTCGGTCTGTCTCACAGCCTCAGGAAGCTTCACCATGTAGGATCCTGACTCTAGACACCAGCAGGAGGGGCCGGTCCCAGAGGTCCTCACACACACACACACACACACACACACACACACACACACACACACAGAAACACACACACACACACATACTCTGATATACATACACATACTCACACATACACTCATTCACACACCTACACACCCATACACACACTCACCCATGCTATCATACACACACACAAACACACACACACACTCTGATAAACATATATATACTCACACATACACTCACACACCTACACACTCACCCATACTTTGATACACACACACACACTCTGATATACAGTACATACGCATATATATACTCACACATACACTCCTTCACACACCTACACACTCAAACACATACTCACCCATACTCTCATACACACACACATACACACACTCTGATATACATACACACACACACACACACACACATACTCTGATATACATACACATATATACTCACATATACACTCCTTCACACACCTACACACTCAAACACACACT
The DNA here is from genome assembly GCA_902685375.1 of Neostethus bicornis. NCBI lineage: Eukaryota > Metazoa > Chordata > Actinopteri > Atheriniformes > Phallostethidae > Neostethus > Neostethus bicornis. Next base: position 655,297 of record CACRXE010000076.1, on the reverse strand, counting down.
CACCCATACTCTCATACACACACACACATACACACACTCTGATATACATACACACACACACACATACTCTGATATACATACACATGTGTACTCACACATACACTCCTTCACACACCTACAAACTCAAACACACACTCACCCATACTCTCATACACATAGACACATACACACTCACCCATACTCTGATACACATAGACACACACCTATTCTCACACAAACACTCTATCACACACTCAAACACACACACACACACACACATACTCTGATATACATACACATACATATATACCCACACATACACTCCTTCAGCGGAAAGAAGAGAGGAGGTGGGCTTGGGCTCTATGTGAGTGAGCGCTGGTGCAATCCCGGACATGTCTGCGTCAAGGAGCGTCTCTGTACACCGCATGTGGAGCTACTGGCGGTAGGACTTCGGCCATACTATCTTCCAAGAGAGTTTACATCGGTTGTGATCATGACTATTTATGTTCCTTCATCTGCTGATGCTGAGACCGCCAGTGACGTCATTGCAACCACTGTTTCCCGCTAGCAAACACAGCAGCCCAACGCCTTCTGTATCATAACTGGTGACTTCAACCACATCAACATGGACAGATCACTTGTGGACTTCACCCAGTACGTGGACTGCCCCACGAGGGAGAATAAAACTTTGGACATCCTGTATGCAAACATGCAAAATGCACACAGAGCCACAGCCCTTCCACCCCTTGGCAGGTCTGATCACAACCTGGTCCATCTAAAGCCGTGTTATGTCCCAATCGCCCTGCAAAAACCCGTGTCCAAAAAGACTGTCAGGAAGTGGACTCTGGAAGCAGAGCGGGCCCTAAAGGACTGTCTTGGATCCACAGACTGGGATGCACTCTGCACACCTCACGGGGAAGACATTGATGGCATGACAGACTGCATTACAGAATACATTAAGTTCTGTGAGGAGTCTGTCTGTCCCACCCGGATTGTTCGATGCTTCCCCAACAACAAACCCTGGATCACCTGTGACCTAAAGGCTCTCCTTAACAGAAAGAAAGCAGCCTTCAGGTCTGGATGCCGGGAGGAGCTGAAGATGGTGCAGCATCAACTCCGAGACCAGCTGAGGAAGGGAAAAGAAGCATACAGGAGGAAGCTGGAATCCAAACTTCAGCAGGACAACATGAGGGAGGTGTGGTCCGGAATGAAAAAGATCACTGGATTTGGGGTGAGAAGCAAACCCACGAGTGGTGGCAAAGATAGAGCTAATGACTTTAATACCTTCTTCAATAGGTTTAGCTCTCTGAATGCCTCTACCTCTTCTTCCCTACCTTCACCACACCTGCTACCAGCGTCTGCTCCTTCTCAGCTATTCAACCGACTCGCTGATGAACACCCCTCACCCAACTGCCACTCACCTTCCTCTGTCACACTAAGTTTGCTAGGACCTCAGACCATCACCCCTTCCTCCATTCCGCCTACCCACTCGTTCACCCCCAGTCTGACTGTGACCACCTACCAAAAGAAGAAACAGATGGAGAAGCTAAACCAGCACAAAGCAGCCGTCCCGGATGGCATCAACCCTCGTACTCTGAGGACCTGTGCGCTCCAGCTGTGTGGGGTTCTCCAGCACCTGTTCAACCTGAGCCTCAAGCTGGAGAGGGTTCCGCTTCTCTGGAAGACATCGTGCCTGGTCTCTGTACCCAAGAAACCATCTTCAACTCACCTCAAGGATTTCCGTCCAGTTACACTCACATCTCATGTGATGAAAGTGCTGGAGAGGCTGGTGTTAGCTCACATGAGACCGCTGGTGAATTCCTCTCTGGACCCCCTGCAGTTTGCCTACCGGCCGCGCCTGGGAGTCGAGGATGCTGTCATCCATCTGCTGCAGCGAGCTCATTCACATCTGGATGGTGGTGGAGGAATGGTGAGAATCACCTTCTTTGAAAGGTCACAAACCCTAAACAATTGAATTGAAGATACTTTATTTATCCCCAAAGGGAAATCTGAGTGCTGCAGTGCTACAATCATACAACATTTTTTAACTGTTGTGAATGGCAAGTAATTACAGGTTTGAAAGTGAAAGGTTAAATAGTTTGAGGGAGGATGGTAAGAATAATTTTCTGTAACATTCCTTTGAGCATTGGGGTTGCAGGAGTCTGTTGCTGAAGCTGCTCTTCAGATGGTCCATAGAGTCATGGACAGGTTAGGAAGAATTAGCATGATTGATGACAGTTTTGCTTTCATTCTGTTCCCTGCCACCTCCACCACGCAGGCAAGGGGTGAGCCAACCACACGTCCAGTTTTTTTTACCAGCTTGTTCAGTCTGTTGGCTTTCTTTGTTTGTATACTGGCTCCCCAGGCGGCCACAGCAAAGAACAGGACACTCTCCGTGATGGCATGGTAAAACATAGAGTGCATCTTGTTGAAAGACCTGTTAAGCTGAACAGTCATTTGAACATGAAATAATTCTAAAAGTACCTGAGCTGAGTTATGAACCCAGCACAGGTGATGGCCATATTAAAACTATTTTCTTTGTTGTTCACAAAATAATCTGTGATTTAAATACACTATAGTGTTTTTTAACAAAAGCACAAACCTATTTGCAGCTTTTTTTCTTGGACACCCCTTCTTCTAGCGTCATGTAAGGTTAGTATAGAGTTGAACATGGAGCAGAACTCTGTACAAAATTATCACTCAATGAATTTTATATGCTCTCAGGCAGCTCACTAATGCACCGAGCCATTCACATTAAAACTACATGCATATGTAATGAAGAAAAGTGTCTTACATGCAAATAACCAAATGCTTATGCATTATTTTGCCTGATTAATGAATACATTTGTATAACCGTCATGATTAATACATTATGCTGACCATTGCAGGATATCACAGTTTTTCTCTTTTATCGTTTTTTTCAACAGAAGTGTTTCATTGGCACAATGGAGGAACGATTTGGTCCAACTGCAAACATTTAGCGTTTGGTGACATAAAATACCATTTTAAGATGTATGCACTGAAAGTGGTGCTGCTATTTGCTTAAGAGAAATGAATGTTTTATTCACTGAATCGTGCAGAAAATGTTTAATCTAGAGTTTTCTTTGTTTCAATTTTCACAAGCCATTTTGCTTCAATAAAACAAAACAAAAAAAATCAAGCATAAGAAAGATGACGTTGTTGCGGAAAAAACTGTAACTTTTCTTTACATTTATTTATTTTATTTATTTATTTATTTATTTCGGTCACAGTGCAACCTCATATCAATGAAATAAAGAAAACAACCTTTTGAGTAAAAGGTTGCATGTTCATCGTAATCCCGGTACTTGTTAATGATACACTTCTTATTATTGTAGTTCTTGCACATACTGTACCAGTGGAATGTACATTAATTCATCCTCTGAACCATACATCCCTAACAGAGTTTTGTTGGGATGCCGGAGCCTGATCCGGCTGATTCAAGGTGAGAGGTAAGGTACACCCCGAACAGTTTGCCCAGTTTGTCGCAGGGCCACCACACACACACACACTCATTCCTAAAGGCAATTTTTACAGCGGCCAATCAACCTAACAAGAACATTTTTGGAAGGTGGGAGGAAACCGGAGTTTCCTGAGACAACATGCAAACGTCTCACACACACAAACATTCCTAGGGACAATTTTGAAGTGGCCTATTAACCAAGCGGGCAAGTTTTTGGATGGTGGGAGAAAACACATAGACAGGGAGAACATGCAAACTCCACACAGAAAGGCCAGTGTCCCAAGCCTCGTCCCCACCCAGAACTCGAACTTCTTGCTGTGAGGCCACTGTGCTGACCGTTGTGCCACCATGCAGGCCAGTGGAATGTTGCACATTTATTTTTAGCAATCAATATTTGGGTTCAAGAGTAGGTGGACAGGTGGACAGACAGATGAATGATTAAATGGATTGAGGTCAACGTTCATCTTAGACAAATTAAACCACATTGATATCAATTCATACCCGCTTGAGAATTCAGAAGAAGCTTTCCTGTTCATCTCAAGGGGAATTTTCATCAGCTGTTTCCAGTTGAACTGCAACTTTTACCCCAGGATCTGTTTTAGCCTTTTCCACTTTATGTCTCCATCCACTGCACAGCAAAGCTTTTCCACCACGAGCACCAACGGAGCTTACACACAGCAGATGGTGAAATGGATTTCCACCATCTTAAGGAAAGATTGAAAAGACACTTATGGGAAGTAATGAGGTTTCAGTTTGCTGAAAATGGCTCATCTGATGAGAAAAAAAGAGATGGTGACAAAGTCTTAGATAGACAAAGTGGAGATTAAGCCGTGAAGAAGATGGAGACAGAGGGAGAGATTTAAAGATGAGTGTTTGGAGCATCTGTTGTTGAAGCTGTTGTTGTCGTTAGGAAAGCAGGGAGATGGAGAAAATAGGCGGTTCTCCTTGAAAAACACTAAAATGAACATGACTTCCAGTCGTTTTCAGTCTGCTGGATGAAACTCGTGTAATGCTGTAAAAGAGCCTGTGAAGAAAGAGACTTGGAGAAACTTAAGTTTACGTCTTAGCGATACAGAAAAGGTAAGCATGTTAGAAGAAGTGAGACAACTTTATTAAACCACATAAAACAACAAAAGACAAAGGGAGAGTATTATTGCAGTAATACTTTAACCAAAAGAAACACTGCTTTTGTTCAATGTTTTACAAAGAATGTTAAAATAGTTATTTTTCAAAAAGTATTTGCTCCATTTTTCTCCAGTGACAGGTTGTGTTAACGGCACCGTTGTGTATCAAAGCTTCTTCCAGACACAACTTTTATAAGATATCTCCTCGCCTCAACGTTTGTCTGAATAGACTGGACACAATCAGCTGTCGCTGTTAGAGGTTGCTATTGGTTACATGCAAACATAATATGATATGATTAAGCTTTGTCATGGCTCACTGAATGGTGTAGCATTCCTTGTTCAGATGAAGCTCTGAGATCTTGTTTCAACTTTTACCTTTCACATGCAGCTCATCACAATGGGGAACCTCAACCCGTGTGAACATCAGCCATACATCCAATTCAGGGGAGTAACACCATTTTCTATTTTGTTTTACCATATACGGCAGTTCAGTTTTTTTTTTTTTTCTAGTAACCCATTGACAAAGTTTTCAATTAGACATGTTATTTTAAAGTAATATCTCAATTGTTCACATCTAGTTTGGAAAATAGGACAATAGTCCATGGTTTGTCAACGTAGTAGGTTCTTTTTACATTACATGTACGCCTAAAAATTATATTACTTCTGAGTCACCTTAATATTTCTTTGAGGGTAAATGTGTCGATGAAGTTTGCAAATAAATTTGAACAACGTCTGTATTCCAATTATGTTAAAATATATAATTGGTATGCATAAAAAGTGACAAGCAGAGATAGACAGAGTCACTAAAACACACTTACCAGAAAGAGGACTTTACGAATTAAAAAAAATAAACCAGCCAATATTACCTCTCTTTTTGGAAAAGTTCCATGAACAATAATAAACCAGGAAAAAAAGCTAAATGAGTGAAAGATCCGAATGACGTCATCAGTAAAAAAAAACTGTTTCAGACACAAATTTTTAGTTAATAAGATAAGAAATACTGTAAATACATTTTTAAAATGTTCCAATTTGTAAAAATATCTACATGCATTATTCTGAGTAAAATTTCAGACACAGTTGTCAGTGACTAGGACTTTTGTGAGGTAGTTGTTTTTTCAGCATTTTTAAAGTCTTTTCAACTTATCAATGTTCATTTGAGCTGTGAGTGAAACAGAAATAATAGACATCATAGTTAAATATGAAATGAGGTAAACTAACACTGAGGTAAACTGATTGCGAAGATGAGACAAAGGAAATAATATGAATGTATAGTAGGATTAGCAACAGTGGTGCATCACCAGTCTATTATTTCAAACTGGTAATGATAATCTGGTGTTAAGTATCTCAACTCAGGGTTCATGGACTTTGAAGAGCATGCCATTATTACTACACTGGCACCAAACTTGCACCAAGAGCTGTTCCTCTGGAGATTTCACCAGGTTTCTCTTTTGGGGATTCTAAAATCCAGTTGACAAATCTGCACTTTCTTTTGCATGAAACAAAATATCCAATGAACAGATGCAAGTTAGTGTTTTTTGTTTTGTTTTTCAGAATTCCCTTTCTATAATGTGTTAAGTGTGGTCATTTATTTGCTCGGGGTGTACCCTGCCCCTTGCCTTTAATCAGTCGGGATAGGCTCCGGCATCCTTCGCAACCCCGTCAGGGATAAGCAGTTCAAAAGATACAATTAAATGAAAAACTTTTAAACCCATGACTATTTTGGTTCAAAGATCCAATGGAAATTTTCTCTGATAGAGATCACTCCCATATTTTGCTAAAAAAAAATTAGGAACAAACTCATATTTGATTATTATTAATTACCAGAAGAATAACTAGCTGCTATTTTTTAACTTAACTCTCCTGATGGAAAACTTGTGTTGTCCAGTAAAACTCCAGACGTCCCTGTAGAAACTGTCGGCTAGTCTTTCTGTGTGAGTGAGAAAACAAAATGTGGCAGCCTGTGATGAGAGAGAAAAGCCTGAAATCAATATGTCAGCTCCCCTGCCCTCACTTTAACGGCTCCCGCAGGAGCGATAAGGAAGCTTAGTTTTTCAGAATGAGTGAAAAGCAAAGAAACACAGAGAAAGGAGAAAGTGTAATTTGTGTGTGTGTGTGTGTGTGTGTGTGTGTGTGTGTGTGTGTGTGTGTGTGTGTGTGTGTGTGTGTGTGTGTGTGTGTGTGTGTGTGTGTGTGTGTATCTGAGCTAGTGATAACTAGCGTCATGCATCACTCCAAAAACCTGTGTTCATTCCAGACAGACATTGTGGTGAAAAAGAAATAAGAGCAGTCACTCACAGGTGTGTGAGTTCAAAGTGCTTAAACACATTTTGATTCAGAAAGAAAATAGTACATGTGTTCTTTTAACACAATTTCTGGGTTCTGATGAAGATGAAACCACACAATTTTTTCCTTCCAAATTATTCTGTAATAACGTGCATAAATATTTCTTAAAATCAGTTGTGACCTTAGTTGGGTCATTTTTGTTACAATATCACCTGCAACCAGAGCACAACATTGACACAAAAACTACTTCCACTGGTCAAAAATGTGTGTTTAATGGGTGAAGACCATATGCAGCCCCTGGTAAAAATCATTTTCTTCTCAAAAAATTGTGCTGTGATAAAGTCTCACAGCTGGTGTTTGAGAAAAAAAAAAAAATGGAAATACAGGTAATTGCAAATACCTTCCAACCAAAAATCTGGAAACAAGGTACAAGTTTACACCAGTTTGTACCAACTATGGACCAAGTCAAGATTAGTTTGATGAATTTTTTAATTATTAACATCAGTTTAAAGTGGAAAATACTACTATTAGAGAGGGTGAGGCGTTGGCTTACTGGTAGAAGCCGGTTCAATTCCCATTGAGACAATGACTAGGGGTCATTGGAGCGGGCAACTACGCCCACCATTGGCGCCATTGTGGTTGCCTGCTGCGATACAACGCAGCAAAAGTAATTTCCCATCTGGGGATAAATATAGTACAATAAAAATAAATAAACATTTTAAAAATTAATCCAGGGTTCACGCCAGATTACCTGGTTTTGCCTATTTTTGTTTTCTACCAAGTTAGACAAATTTATTTCTAGTCAAACCAGGAAACACACCGGTATACTTAAAAGGTAGATTTTGATTTCTGTTTAAAGCTGATTATCGTACACCCTCTTGCACTGTGGAAACAGATTATTTAAAAAACAAAAGCTTTATTTGCTTCAGACATGTTGATGTCCAGGTTGAAGTCTCCAACATGAGTTTGTTCCCCCCAGATGTAATATTGATAAAACGTCATTGAATAGGTCTTTAGAAAAAAAATTACACAGAGCTAAAATGTGGACATGGTAAATTTAAAAGAAATAAACCTTTAAAAGGGAAAAAAACATATAAGCATAAAAGTGAATTATTTTTGAGTTTCCATGGTTGTCCATCCTCAAATCAACCGGTACCATACCCCAGATCATCTTCAGCATCACCTACCTCCAGTTAGCATCGGATCATTGTTTACCATATGGAAACAACCTCTTGCTTTTCATTGTTCACTGTTCGGCCCTGAAAACAACCTTCTACTTTGTTCACCTTCAAATTCTAGTTTCATTCGCCAACCTGTCTGACTGGTTTCCCCCCATGCGTTTCCCACGTCCATTCATTTTACTGCATCTGCAGGAAAAGTTTGCAAGTTCACTACCCTCACCCCTTTTCTGTCTTCCTTTCCTCCCATAACACTTAGAAATGGTGGTTCCCTCTTTAGGTATTCTGAGCTGTCTAACAAGGCCATTCTGACTCTGCTCCTGATCCGTTTCACACACCCTGGAGTAATAAAACCGTTGGCATGGTCTGCTTTCTTATTCTCAGACACTGTTGGCATCTACATTATAAAAGCAACGTTCATACTGTATGTGAAGCAAAGTCAGCAATTTGTGGCTTGAAGTGCCTGGAAACGCTGGAGGCTATCATTTCAGTGTGATCAAAGCAGGATCGGAAACCTTCACTTTAGCCCGTATGTCTTTCCCAGGTGTTTGAAAGAGAGCGTTAGCATTGGGAACGTGGGTTATATCCATTTGACATGTAGCAGGAAGGATGGAGACCTCTGCCAGAATCCATGCTGAGCCAGTTTGTTGTGTTGTTTACTGTTTCTGCTTTTAATCACGGTGCTGATCCAGTTACAGAAAGGCAGGCTTATCATTATCATCCTCTGTCTGATCCGCACAATCAATTAAATGAGCAAATTTTTGTTGCATATGGGATTAAGCTGCCATAGCAACATAGATTCTGTCAGATTATGTTTCAGAGGATTCAGGATCCAATGTGAAATCAAATCTTTTAGGTAATTGAATACTGGCTGCTGGATTACCTGGGACAATCTGATGTCCTAAACGGTCAAACCCAGAAAGGCTGATGAATATCGTCTCCACAGTCTGTTGGTATGATCACTTAGGAACATCCCATATGAGAGATGGAGCAGTGGAGGCAGAAGATGGGAAAGTTGCACAACAATGTGCACAACAATTTGAAAGGACAACATATGTTCTTGTATTTTAACTGATAACACTAATCTTGCATTTTTGCTATAATTACCCTAATCCCATTTCCACTACCATGTGCACCCAAACATTTATTACGCTGAAGAGAACTTTCAAGATAAAACCATTTTGGTTTTCAAATAGCCTGATTTGTTCATTAGTACTTACACTGTTTTGTCTAGTTTCTGTTAAAGGAGCAAAAACAAGAAGTTTGTCTTTGAGTGTCTTGCTGACCAACTGCAGCGTCACGATACCTCAGAATGTTTTACATTAAACTACAAATACATTACATTTCAATAACCAGAAAAATAGATAGGTGTTGGTGAAACATGATATCTGGTGTATAAGTTTTTAGAATTTTTTTGTTCAGTCTATTCATCCCTCACTGGGGAAAATTGTGTGCTGCACTCCTACACTGCAGCAGGCTGCCCACAACAGCACCAAAGGTGGGAGAAACAGGGGGTTAGGTGTCTTCTCTAAGCACCCCTAGACATGCACTCAGTGGAATGTGAACCCGCAAACTTCCAGCCTGCAGGCAAATGCTCTAACCACTGAGCCATTGTGTCCCCCTATTTTATAAATTGTATTTTAGTTCAGAGGGCAGAATGGCATTTCAGAGGGAGAATGTAAACATGGACAAGATCAATTGGTATGTTCTCAAATCAAACAGCATTAAATACTTTATTTGTTTTTTTTTTAATAACACTAATGACTTTAAATGATTGAAGCTGCATCCAAAAAGCAAAAAACCAACAAAGCATAAATTTGACCTGATCCCTTTTTGTTATTATTTGTGCTCCCTGATCTCATTGCTCGCCCCTTAAAGCCTAAACCATCTGTAGTCCTCTAAGCTGTATACCGTCTGGTTGGAACCTGCTTTTCTAAATGTTTTCCTGATCACATCAATCTGAGCCCCTACATGGCAGCTCATTGCAGGTCTGACTGTTCATGTGTTTCAGGAAAAACAGTTTTCCAAAATATCATAGATGAAAGAGTCCAAAGAGCAGATTTTATAGGTCAGAGGGTATTTCTAAAAGTGGATTAACGTTATTAGTATCAGTATGAATTAATATTTTGATTATATTGCAGAGTTGACTTATATCATCATTGTGATTACTTTAATAATCCCACATGGGGATACTAACGATATATTCCTACTAATGTAATCATTATGATGATATTCATTAATACCATTGTTGTTCATTGAAGCATAGAGTAATCAGTATGGAGTCCACTGATGAAGGATAGACAAAAACTAGTTTACCTGTTCCTGATTTTATTTTATTTAGAGCAACAAACTGAGAAGAAGCAGATCTCAGCCTAGAGACTGATTTTATGTTCCCTAGGCTTCCAGTCTCACAAACACTTCACTGCAAATAGCCCAAAACTTCTGCTCTTTCGTCTCTACTCAGCCGAAGACGGAGGCCAAAGATTCGTCTTTACTTTGCCAATTTTTTCTTGTTCTGACAGGAAAAGCTGATCTCTCCGCAGGTCGCAGCCGAACTCAAGCAGCTGAGTGTCTACAATGTCAAATGAAAATGGAAGCTCAAACCACAACATATTTCCCTTTCATGTTCCCTCTCATCACACGCTCTCTTTGCCACCCTCCCTTGCCTCTCCTCGTCTTCCCTGAATCTGTTAAAACAACAAACTGAGTAGCAGCGGTGACAGGTGACGCCCCGGATGAAAGAAAGTCCCCGACTCTGAGACGCTGAAAAACCCGGAGAAGAAAGGATTTAGCTAGAGGGAGGGAGTGAAGCAAGAAAACAGTAGAGGTGTAGATGGTAACTAAAATCAGTGTCACACACACACACAAAACTAACTTGTGTGGCTGTTTTGAGTTTTTCATAAATCTTTAACTATTCAAAGATTTTTATTCTTTATTATTTTCAGTGTGTTTTGAAGAGCATCATATTGATAAATAAAGTTAAACAAAAAAACGTTGTATATTCTTTAGCATGTCTTTTTAAACATGTACATGTAATGTATATTCTGTTCCACATGACCACACACATACACACACACATACATATTCACAAACACTGAGCATTGACGGAAAACACAGGGGGCACCATTACCCATGTGCCTCAATTTCAACTATGACATCCTGCACACACATTAACACACACACACACACACACACACACACACACAGGGCAACTGTAACCAGAAAATGTTTGACAGATGTACACACACACATACACACAGAGAGAGCTTTTTATCCTCTCAAAGCTCTACTGGGACTCGATGATAATAGTCTGTCTCACAAAGCTGGGACAGGTCAAAGGGGTGATGGAGGGGACGTTCAGATAACCGGGGGGATGGATGATGGAAAAATGGATCGCTATATGTGCGGCAAGGGAGAAAAGGACTCTCCAAGCAAGCCCCCAGAGGTGAGTTCAGAACCAGATGGTCTTGGTCTGTGGCCATGCTGGGACTTCGCCGAGGTCGGCATTCTGTCTGTTTGGCTTGATTAAAGATAAAATCTCAGATTGGATTAGCTTCGCTCGGGATAATGTTGATTCAAAACAACAAACATGGATGATTTAAAATGTTTAGGTGATTAAATTTTATTAGGTTTAAACTGAGTTGATAACTTAGAAGAGGATGGCAGCCATAAAAACAAGTTAACACACAGAGCACAGGATTCGGCTCATAAAAATCATATAATTTGGGTGGAGACGGTGGCCGCGTGGTTAGCGCGTTCGCCCGTGGACCGGAAGGTCGCGGGTTCGCGTCCCACGGAGAGCACGTCTAGGGTCCTTGGAGAAGACACCTAGCCCCCACTTCTCCCACCATTGGCGCCGTTGAAGGGCAGCCTGCTGCGGTGTAAGGAGTGCAGCAAACAAATTTCCCCGGTGAGGGATGAATAGAGTAATTCAAAATAATCAAAAAAATAATCAAATATAAACACAGTAAAAAATAATCTTGGATGTCCTCCCTGATTTGACTCATTCACACCATGTTCAGATGACCTCTCTGCAGAAAATAGCAACACCGTTACAACAATGTATCTCAAGCAGGGCTTATTGAGATGTGCAATAAATATTTTTTTTTTCCCTCACTCCATTCACCCCTCACTAGGGAAATTTGTGTGCTGCACTCCTACACCGCAGCTGGACGGCACCAATGGTGAGAGAAACAGGGGGGTTAGGTGTCTTCTCCAAGGACCCTAGATGTGCACTCAGTGGGATGCAAACCCATGAACTTCCAGTCTGCGGGTGAACGCTCTAACCACCATCTGGCTAAATATCTTTAGCCAGATGGATAGACCTGGACATCAATAAAGCTGTACAAACATTTCGACATCCTGGATGCTTTTAAATTGGTTTCTGTATATTTCCACCATGAAGACTGCATCCACTGCCTTTGAAAGCGTCATAACTTTCGCACATTTAACACTTTAACATCATCATCAGGGGTGATTGGGGGTTTGGTGTTTTGCTCAAGGACAACTCGGCATGCATTCCAGGCGGAGGATCAAGCCAGCGATCTTCCGGAGTATTTTAATTCTTGCTGTTAGGCCACTGTGCTAACCGCTGTGTCGCCGTGCAGAAGAGGTTTGTTGTTCTTTCAGAACTCCTGGGTTTTGGGGTTTGAAGGTGCAGCTGAAACATACAAGTATGAAGAAGAATTCCATATAGATTCAAGATGTCTTCTTTCCACAGGTCATTAGTTTTATAAAATAATTTAAAAAGAATTTATCTCAAGTTTTAACTTCATTTCCTTTCTCTGCACCAGTTTAAATACAAATGTGGGTGCCACACACAATGGTGGTCACAACAATTTCTAAATCTTTTACCACTATACCAGATTTGGGGTGATATTCTACCCTTGTTCTGTCTGTGAAGAACAAAGCTTGTAAAAGCTCTGCCTAACTGTGAGGCAGTCACTGACCAGGAGCAAAGCGGGTAATGTGAGACACATTACTTACTGTTAGTGCTTGTCTAAAAGTACTGCTGCACTCACTCTCCTGGAACATTCCTAATAAATAAATCATTGCTCACACACATACGAGACACGCTGTCAACATCCTGATGCTGTCACCCTCTGCACTGATTTTCCTGTCCTGCATAATGCATTGGCCAAATGCTTAAGTTGAATTATTAGGATGTTTTATGCAGGAGCAGGCCAAAACCACCTCTACTGCTCCTATTAAGGGCATCTTGTCAAGGTTTGGTAGGGCGAGGAGGGGTTGTGGTGCCACATTGCTCGCATGCCGCGGAACATGATTTGGATTAATTAGTAATGTTTGAGATGTCGGAAATCCAACATTAATGTGGTGATGTTAGAAGAGTTGTTTCCTCATGCTTTTTCTCCGCGGTCAGTGAGGTGACATCCAGCAGCCAAACTCGGTTATCACATACACACTGTGTCCCAAATGAAATGGATGTCAAATGAAAGGATTTGACGCATCAGCAGCTTTAAAGTGAACATCATGTTTAATGATGATCTCCGTCAGCTTTCAGAGCAGCTTTAATGTCATGTGGGCTGAAAAATCTGTCAAGGAGAGTTAGAATTTTTAATGAAACAATTGTTTTGTAATTTTGAGCTTTTAAATCCAATTGAATTGAAAATAGAACAATGAACAAGTAATTGAAAAGGACTGCCCATCCCTTTGATATCTCGTGCTCATTGTGTTTGAGACTCAATCATGAACTTTTAACGTACTGACTCAAGAAAAACTGTGTTGGAACCTTAGCTTCCACAGATCTTGGAATCCAAAGACCTTCAAATGTCTCTAGGTGCAGTTTTTTTCATCATTGCAGATGTGAGAGGTATTTATATTAGCCGCAAATACAAGTGGAATTTTTGTTAGTCACTGTAATCACATATGTATTCCTGTTAGGGACAATGCTTGGTTCAGATCCCCTGCATCAGGATTCTCCATATGAAAGGCTTTGGCCAGTTTTCAAATATGCCTGCTCATAAAGTCAAAACTCGTGTTCACATAAAACAGAAACCAATAAGTTTGACAAAACATCAAAATGTTTTGAGAATTTGTAGCATACGCACTGAGTTCACCAGGTTAAAATGAAACTACAAACATTCTTGTGGAGATGGCCGATTCTTCTACACACAGAAATGAGCCACTCAGTTAAATTACTACGTCAATTTCTAGACATTCTTCTTGGTGTAGACATTCATATACAATGAGTAAAGGACCGTCTATCAGCAGACTCCAAAAAGACGTCAAGAAGGACCAAAAATCGGCTAACCAAAAGTCCCATTCGTATGTGAAATTATTGAAATTTACCATTTAAATAATTTATTTTTAATTGTCAAAAGAATCTGAAGTTGTGTTCTCATACTGCAGCAACTATTGCATTTGTATTGAATTTAAATTGACTCTTAAAAACGCTACATTGCATGTAAAATTTGAAAAAATTTACAGACTGAACTCAATGCTCATTGAGCTGGTAATCCTGTAAAGGTATATTTTTAATCCATTGCTCAGCTGCAAGCAACGGACAAAAAATTGTCACGTCTCGATTTGAGAGGCTCAAAAAATAGATCTACTCCTCCAAATCAGTTCCAAATGGTGTCATCTCCATCTCCATGGCCCACGAAACCAAGAGTTTCTATGTACATCGTTGCAGAGACTGGCTCCATCACTCTCCTTGTCAAACCCCTTCAAAATCAATTCCCAACATCTCCCATGGTATATGTCTATAATAGTTCTGGCTCCACTACCGGTAACAAAAAAGAAAGAAAAAGTGTCTAATCACCACGGTCTGAAGCTGGAAGGATTTCCTTCAATTGTTGAATTAATGACAAGAATCTTATAGGTCTTGTGACGGCTCAAAGGGTCATCCACTTTTATCAAGCAGTTTATGTTCATAATCTTCCTACTGTATTTCCCTTCTGCCATCCCTATAAATATGATCCAAAATCTATCATATATTTCCCATAAGTGCTCTATTCTAGTCGGTATCCCGGGAGACACAGTGTACACTCCAGACAGATAGTCAATCCATCTAAGAACTAATCTGAATGTTCTTCAAAATTGTTTTTTGAGCCAAAGAAGAGAGTCTACCACTAAAATCAATGGATGATTACCTCAAATAACTATAAAAGTTTGTAAATTATGTTTTTTGTCAAGTCCAAAAATATACACCAAAAGAAGGACGAGGAAAACATGCTCTATCCACAAATATGCAGTCAGACAATCAGACACATCCTAAACCTGAAATGTCCTGGTGTCTTTTAAATACCAGTAATTGGAACCAAATAACTCATAAAGGTTTTGAAACTCAAATGCAATAGAGTTCCTTTTTTTTTTGAGTGTTGATAACTGATACAGTGATCAGCTTTTGGATATACTTCCCACTTTAAAATGTGGAAATCAAATCAGGCTTGAGAATTCTATCCTCTGGATGCTGACCCCTGATTTGATTTCCGTATTGTATATCTAGTCATTGTTTTGAGCAAGACCTGCAGAATGATCCCATGGCCGATGGGAGTATACATCACACCAACAACAGTTAAATAAACTTGAGAAAATCTTGAAAAATGAAACACTTTCAAATTTGTTTACAATAAAATCGTACTGAAGAAAACAACTAATTTTACAAAGATAGTGACATAATTGGAGAGCTTATCCTAATAACTGAAAATGATATGAAAACCAAGTGGGTTTTTAAGGTATTAGATTAACAAGAAAAGAGAAGACAAAACAAAAAAATGCATTCAGTACTGTTCATTTATAATAATTATGGTTCATTAAATGTAGTAAAATTTCATACTTTTATTTGGTGAGTGACTGAAATTTGACCTCAGACACACAAAGTGAAGGATCAACAGTCGACAACCCCTTGATCCTAGGGGGCGTTGGCCTAGTGGCAGAGTTGCCGTCTTTCGACCGGGAGGCCCTGGTTTGATTTGTCCTGGAGCTGCTCAGACTCCAAATCATTAAAAATGAAACACAAAAAAAAAAGGTCAACAACCGAGGAACCCATTTTAATTTTTTTTTACCCTACGTTTAAAGACTTTAGATATCAGAGCCATCGCTGAGATTCAAGTTAGCAACCAAATCATTGGTATAGTACCAGTATAGTAGTATTTATTTTCTTACCAGTATAGTAATTTATTAAAAATTCTACGACACAACCCCAAAAAGACCTAAGCGTTGTTGCATTCTCGATAGTGCTCTTCCCTCCTTCAATTAAACTTTTTTCAATGCAAAGCAGCTGAAACCTGAAAGTAATTATGCACTTTGGACAGGACAGGTAGAACAGGATGCAGTTTTTACATCTTTAAATCCTAATCTTTCACTCTTCTTTGCTTTATCTAGTTATATTTGGTTTTCTCAATCACCATAATTTGACCAAAACATTTGTTCATTGCTTTGAATAACAAAAATTTCTCGATATACGGTTGGAATGCATCACCATTCCAAACCCTATTTGATGAGTAACACAGGTCCAGAATGTGTAAGATTAATCATAAAGCAGTTGATCTAAATATATTTTTTATGTCCTCACTGAAAATAAAATTAAACAGATAAACCTGTTTTTCTGAACTCTATCATAACATCATATCTGTATTACAACAGAAGTTGTGTGAAAATGTGTGCATCTGTCATTTACCGTCTGAAAGACCCCAGGGGTCAGTATGTTCAGTCACACTGTTTTCCCCTTGCAAAAAAGCTGCTGTTAGCATGAACAGTGAGCACACGCAATCTGTTCAAGGTATGCTGACCTCAGAATAAACTGTTTGTGTGCATTTGTTAGTGCGTGAGAGAAACTACTTGTAGGTTCAACAGATGGTCAAATCAGTGCTGCATATGTGGTGCTTCAATGCTTGCAATAAAAACTATTAAATCTATTGAAACTTGTGACTCTTTCCAGGGACTTGGTTGACCAGAGGCCACTTGAGTTCATGTTTACAGAAAAAACACTAAAAAGGCCTAGAGAGATGAATTTACTCTATAAAATCATAAATGAGCATTTTTGATGTATGAATAAAGATATCTATATATAACTAAAGATATCTCTGGGGGTCTCTGTCCCCGGTGTTTTTCTTCTGAAGATTAAAAAAGGGGCCTTAATATCATTTTAGCTTGAATATTTTTGTCTGTTATGACATTATTTGATTAAAACATCAAAAAAGGCCATAAAAACTAAGCATGAACACAAAGCTGAATCAAAGAAACAGTGGAAGCAAATAAGACCTCAGCATAGAGAGGAAGGCAGGTGTTTTTCTTGGACAAATGCTGAAAAAAGAGCTTCTAAAGAACAATTGATGCTGTACACGAGCTTTTAAGAAATAGCATGTGAAGTAAAATGAAAATCTCCAACAAAATATTTTTTTCATGTAACCTTATCTGTTTCTACAAGAGCGGTGGAACAGAGCCAAAGAAAAATATCTTCTTTACATTCATCCGCTTTGTGCTGCACAGGAAGAAAATCAAAGAAAATCCAGACCTTCACTAAACTTACAGAGATAACTGTTATTATTCTGTTAAAGAAAACATGGCCGGAAACTTAATGAGGAGCTTTGCTCAGGGTGTTTGAAACACATATGCTCAGAAATTCAAAGGGCAGCCAGGATTCACAATAATATCATGCTGGGATGAACATTGACCCGAAGGGTAAGAAAAGGTTGCGCCTGAGCTTGGTCAATGGATCATTCGTCTCTTGTGTGAAAGATCACATCATTATACTCTTCTTTATATCATTTTTACGGTTTATATTCATGGGTTTAGAAGGTCGCTGTACTAATGGAAGATTTAAAAACAAATTCCAGTGATGTTCAGCATGTGGTATCTCACAATCTGCATTGAGGTAAGCATTGGTTTCTTGACAAGGGCACTCAAACAACACTTTAGTTGAAAGTTTTTTTTTAAACACACTGTGACTAAACAAAGATTAGGTTTGGTCTAGAAAAAGAGCAAGAATAAGGGAATTGGGCAAAGTTCTTACTGTCCAAAGAAAACCTCAAACTAAAAACAAATAAATCAGCTCATTTACAAAGAAATGTAACCCCCACCTCAGAAAGATAGTAAATTCACACATGATTGTTAAAGGGTGTTGTGTAGGAGAGGGAATGAGGAGGATCCAAATGCAGGTTTAACAGTTTATTAAGTGTTGAACAAAGGAATCCACAGCAGAGAGATAACGGCTTCAGGCAGTGCTGGATGGCCAAGAGGAAGGGCTGAAGGTTCCACTAGAATCGTTGAAGACCTGACAGAGACTGTGGGTGACACCAGGTCTTTTATAGCCACCGGTAAGTCTGTGCAGCTGGGAGCAATCAGCCAATCCTCCCGTTAGAAGCCATCCAGCACCTGTGAGTTTTGGGGGAGAAAAAAAACAAACAAGCAGGCCTAAAAGGCCTCACACCACAGTACCCCCCCCCTCTACGGACGCCACCTGGCGGACCACCAGGCCTGTCCGGAAAGCGGCGGTGAAAGTCCCGGACCAAGCCAGGGTCCAGGATCGCTGAACGGGGCACCCAGCACCGTTCCTCCGGGCCATAACCCTCCCAGTCCACGAGGTACTGTAGACCCCGACCTCGGCGACGAACATCCAAAAGACGGTTGACCGTGTACGCATCCGAGCCGTCGACAAGGCGAGGAGGTGGAGGGGGAGCAGAAGGAGGCTGGAGGGGACTGGTAGAAACCGGTTTGATCTGAGAGACGTGGAACACAGGATGTACCTTCATGGAAGAGGGCAGGGCGAGCTTTACCGCCGCTTTCCGGACAGGCCTGGTGGTCCGCCAGGTGGCGTCCGTAGAGGGGGGGGTACTGTGGTGTGAGGCCTTTTAGGCCTGCTTGTTTGTAAGCGAGGTTTTTGTGGTCTGTCCAGACCACGAATGGGTGTTCTGCGCCCTCGAGCCAGTGCCTCCATTCCTCGAGTGCCAGTTTGACTGCGAGCAGTTCTCTATTCCCCACATCGTAGTTTTGTTCAGCTGCAGAGAGACGCTTAGAGAAAAAGGCACAGGGATGGAGTTTGCCATCCTCCTGATGGTATTGGGACAGCACAGCACCCACCCCTGAATCCGAGGCGTCCACCTCCACAATAAACTGCCTCAAGGGGTCGGGCTGGACCAGAATGGGGGCCGAGGTAAACCTCTTTTTAAGCTCAGTGAATGCACCCTCTGCTTGGGGAGACCAAACGAACGGTCTGGCTGTGGAAGTAAGCTGGGTAAGGGGAAGAGCTACCTGACTGTAATTGCGAATGAAACGCCTGTAAAAATTTGCGAAACCCAGAAATTGTTGTAGTTTGCGACGGGTGTTGGGTCGAGGCCACTCAGCCACCGCGCTAACTTTTTCGGGGTCCGGGCAAACCTGCCCAGCGTGTACAATAAAACCAAGGAAGTTGACGGACTGAGAATGGAACTCGCACTTCTCAGCCTTTACAAACAGACGATTCTCAAGGAGTCGCTGGAGTACCGCACGGACATGGACGATGTGCTCCTCAGCAGTGGGCGAAAAAATAAGAATGTCGTCCAGAGAAACAAAGACAAAACGATTAAGGAAGTCACGCAGTACATCGTTAATGAATGCCTGGAAGACTGCGGGAGCGTTAGTTAACCCGAAGGGCATGACCAAGTATTCGAATTGGCCCAGGTGGGTGTTGAACGCCGTCTTCCACTCGTCCCCCTCCCGCATTCGGACGAGATGGTAGGCGCAACGCAGATCGAGTTTTGTAAAGACCCGGGCTCCCTGAAGTAGCTCGAACGCCGAATTAATGAGGGGCAACGGGTATTTGTTGCGAACGGTGATGTTATTAAGACCCCGATAATCGACGCACGGACGGAGGGAACCATCCTTCTTACCCACAAAAAAGGACCCCGCTGCTATGGGTGCCGAGGAAGGGCGGATAAGCCCCGACGCCAGGGACTCATTGATGTACTTCTCCATCGCCCCCCTCTCTGGAGCAGACAGATTGTACAGGCGACTGGCGGGTAAGGTTGCCCCAGGGAGGAGGTCGATGGCGCAATCATATGGCCGATGAGGCGGGAGAGATTGTGCCCTCTCCTTACTGAAGACCTCTTTGAGGTCATGATACTCTGCCGGGATAGACGCAACGTCCACCGGGTCGATAGAGCCTACCGTGTCAGAAGAGACGGTTGTCACGGCAGATTGGAGGCAAGTTGCATGGCACTGATTGCTCCACCCGACGATACGCCGGTTTTGCCAGTCGACCTGTGGATTGTGCAACCTAAGCCAGGGGAAACCTAACACAAGGGGTGAGCCGGGTGAAGAAATAACGTTAAACGAAAGGTGCTCACGGTGATTACCCGATACCACCATCTCCAACGGGGAGGACTGGTGGGTCACCCTGGTGATAACGTGTCCATCGATCGCCGTGGCATTAATGGGTTCTCCGAGTGGTTGGGACTGGAATCCACACTGACGGAGAAAATCTGCGTCGATGAAGTTGCCGTCGGCCCCGGAATCCACCAACGCTTCGACCGGAAAAGAAGAGGAACAACCAGAGGTTAGTGTCACAAGAATCATAAGCCTAGGGGTACCATGACATCTAGTTGTGCCCACCCGTAACCCTAGGTCTACCGGTGGGCCCCGTCTTTTGGGCGACAAGGGCAAGCTGAGAGTAAGTGACTTCTCGACCCGCAATAGAGACACCTCCCTTCTTTTAGTCTAACCTCTCTTTCCTTTTTGGTTAGATGCATCTGTCCCAACTGCATTGGTTCTGTGGAAGGCTGCTCAGCCTCTTGTGGAACAGATGCAAATGCCCTAGGTGGGGGGCAGACCGAGGAAGGCTGTCGATGGCTGTGAACTGGAGTAGGGTGTAGGGCCCGGGTGGTATTTTCATATCGTTTCTCTCTTTGACGATTGTCTAACTGTATTGCCAGCGAAATGAGTTCCTCCAATGTGGATGGGGTCCCCCAGCCAGCTAGCTCATCCTTCAGAGGATCATTCAGGGCATTTAGGAACACCCCTCTTAGTGCCTTCTGTCCCCAGCCAGCCTCTACTGCTAGGGTCCGGAATGAGATGAAGAACTCCGCCACAGATAGAGTTCCCTGGGAAAGGTGGAGTAGACGCTGGGAGGCATCTCCAGCCCGGTCCGGCACCTCGAACATGGTTCTGAATAAACTCAGAAAATCAGATGTTGAGCGATCAGCCAGGGGGGCTGCCGCGTCTTCGGCCTCGGCCCACTCCAGTGCCCTGCCCCGAAGAAGACCCACAATGTACAAATTCTTAACTTTGTCTGATTCGAAGGTCCGCGGTCTTAGAGCAAAGACATTTGAACACTGCAAGAGGAACCCACGACATTTCCCCAGGGTTCCATGGAAAGGTTCCGGGTCCGTAATATGGTGGTCCATGAGTGGGCTGGGCATAACTGAAGGAGGTGCCGAGGCTGTGGACAGAAAAAGAGAACTTAGATTATTTACTTTGTCTGTTAAAGCCTGTAACTGTGTTTTTAATTGAGTATTTTCGTCCATAAGGGCCTTTATGGCCTGTTGTTGTTGTCCCAGGAATATTCCTTGTCGGGTCAGAATCTCTGACACTGAGGGTGATGCAGAACCCGCTGGATCCATTCTGGTCAGGTCTTCTGTTGTGTAGGAGAGGGAATGAGGAGGATCCAAATGCAGGTTTAACAGTTTATTAAGTGTTGAACAAAGGAATCCACAGCAGAGAGATAACGGCTTCAGGCAGTGCTGGATGACCAAGAGGAAGGGCTGAAGGTTCCACTAGAATCGTTGAAGACCTGACAGAGACTGTGGGTGACACCAGGTCTTTTATAGCCACCGGTAAGTCTGTGCAGCTGGGAGCAATCAGCCAATCCTCCCGTTAGAAGCCATCCAGCACCTGTGAGTTTTGGGGGAGAAAAAAAACAAACAAGCAGGCCTAAAAGGCCTCACACCACAAAGGGTATGAACAATTCAAGATGCTGTCCCACTAGAAAAATGATTAAACTACTCTGAAACCTTGTAATATGTGTAATAAAATCCAATTATATAACTTTACACACAATAACATTTTTGTCTAGTTTACACAAAGACAAAATCTTTCTCATGGCTAACCGGGTCCAGTCTTTGAGAGCCAACTCGTTAAATAAACAGACGTAGGATAGCTCTTTGGAAGTTTGGCATCTGAGGTTTACCTGGATTACCAGGACAATTATAGTTATCATGCCAAATATTATTCGGATATTTAACTTTTTATTGGAAAAAATTTAGATTTTCCATATTGTTACAGAAAGAGACCAAAAGCTGCAAATAAGACTAAGATTTTAAGAGAAGTCAAAATTGGATCTTGTAGAAACAATAAACTTTAACTCTGACATTACTGATACAACCTTTTGTCAGGTCATCTTTTCTGTGGTTATTAGTGGGTTTGCTCCAAATTCTTTTACATTTACTACCTGCTGAAAAGACATACTGTAAAGTATCCATTACCTGGAGAGCTGTGAAGTTCTGACAACATGCGTATCTGGGACCAGCTGCTGGAAAAACCATCAAATGAACTGCACTAATGTAAATAATTAATGAGTGTATGTTTTCCACTGCAGAGTATCTCCCTGAATAGGGAAACGTAGGGAAACACAAAGAAGCTAGAAATATCCTGATGAGGTTGATGAGGGGGCGAACAACTGTTAATCAAATAAATGGTTGCACTACGGCTTTTTAAAATATGCTCTCCCTTTAATGTTTTGGTTAAATTGTGTATGAATGAACCGAGCCACAGATGAGTAGCAACAATGATTTAAAACACATGACAAGAACAATAAGTTGAAGTCAGAGAAAGACATTGGTGGCACCCACATGGAAGCGTGACTGTCCGCCATAAATCTTCAAGTCTTCTAAGAAGGGTACAGAAGAGATTTAAAGGCCCCTGGCCTGTACACAAATATCATATTAATCTCAATACTTGTGCTGGCACGGCCATACTGATGGAATAGGCATCTATAAATAAACTATTTGCAAAGAAGAAAAAAATCTGCTGGCCAAAAAAATCATCTCAGTAGGTGTGGTACCAGCTCAACCTGCACATGAGAAGTAGCCCTGTTTAAAGCCCTATTTAGTGCTATTTAAAAGAACATGGACGTGTCAGACTTGAGCTAAAGTTGCATATGGAAGACTTACTTTTGTCGGACTTAAGCATTGCTGTATTTAAGTTTCAGAAAATAACAGGGGTGTGCTTCTAATAGAAAATGTTTTTATTGGAAATAATATGGAAATAATACGGTATAAGTGCATGTAAGCACGTTCACACAGTCATGTGCTTCTTTTAACCCGACAACATAATTACAACTGATATAAACTAACAGGAAGTTAGAACTTTCGCTCGAGCAGCAGGAGGTAACACTACTGAGACATTAGCCAGGTCAGGCAGTCTGGAACGGAAAACAAAAAAGGATTAAGCCAGATTAAGGTGGCAGTATAACCCACACCTTTTCCCCCATAAACACATCATTGTGAGCAAAGACATCCGATTAATAAGGTTGGAGTTCATGCTGGCAGGTGTACGGAATTTTTCGGACAACATTTGGAAACAATTTAAGATGGTGGTGCAGTGTATGTACTTTTGAAAGTAACAATTTTAAAGTTTTAAATTGTTTTTTGGATCTTTGAAATGTAGCTGTAAGTTTATCTAGTTTTTTAGTTGTTATCAAGATCGGAAGGATTCCTTTTGCTGCGTAGATACCAGAAAATAGAGTGTAAAATTCCAATGTTCCCAAATCCTGTCAGCAGCAGGCCAGTCACATCTTTTACCCCAGAAAACAACTCTCTAAACACTGTCTTTATCCTGGCTTTAAATACTTAATTTCTCGAAGTGTTTTTAACATTGTTCTGGTTGACCCTCAGGCTTTGCTAAAAAAGAAAACTACAAACCGACCCAGACAGATGCATGTGTCTTACATCAAAATGTCCATTCCATTCACTGATTGGGTGGCCATTTTTCCAAGGTCTCACAAACTGTCCCTAATTTGTCAATACCAGGCCCGGAAGCTGGAGTAAAGATGGGGCGAAATGAAATTGAGTCAAAACACTAAATACTGCCATCCTGAATAAAACAGTGGAAGCATTTCACAGTGCCTCTGAACACATGGCATTAGAACAAAAAGATAACGAGTCACTTCAACACACAGATTGGAAAACATGCTAACAGGTTACACAGTTAAGTTCAGTGTTACAAGTGAGTTATGCCTGAAAAAGAAATAAATTGCGTTCCCAGAGAAAGACAATGTCTCCTGATGAAATGGGTCAAATCCTGCATGACCATGACCAGACAACCAATTCCAACAACCAATGTAAAACTGCTGAATGGGAAAATGCAATACTTCTATTAACTTTCTAAACTGTCCCGCAACAGACTGGTGACCTGTCCGGTGTGTACCCTGCCTCTCACTTGTGGTCCACTGGGTTAGGCTCTGGCACCCCATGGGACCTCAACTCGGATAAGCGTTTCTGAAAATGACTGATTGACATTCTAAACTGGTACAAACAAATGCCCCTTGTACTCTTCTCTAGATTAGGCTTGAAGCATTATTACCCCATTAATTTTTCTGATGTAAGGCATGAATTGATTCGTTTTTTGAAACCTGAACATGAACTGATCATCTTATCTCTACAATAAAAATGCATATGCCAACTTGTAACTCCTTCAGGGAATTACCAGCAGCTTTGTAGGTTCAAAGAGCTTCAAGCGAGGTCTGCTCGTTACTATGCTGAAAATAAAGCAGCACTGATGATCTGCTGACACAGCAGCAGGAGAATGCATCTCTCTCTTCCGTAGTCATGTCTTTTAATCTTTAAAAACAGCAACGTGCCCTTTATCTAGTTTAGAACTTTGACAGAAAACTTCTTTGGGGTTTTTTATTCCTATGAGAAAACCCTGGTCTCTTTATGTTGTCCGAAGGTTGTGAACTGATTTGTAAGCAATTTTCTTTCACCTAGCTGATTTTGGGGAAAAGTTCCTTTTGACATGAACTGAACTTCAGAATTCCCCCTTTTTTGTGAGCGTGGTAACTCTGAAAATGGTGTCTTACATCCAATTACCCACACAATTGACTTGTGTGGAGGGAAACTTCTAGAACTTGCAAGACCAAAAAACAGTATGAGGGCTTTCATTGGTTTGTCTTCTGAATACTGAATCCCTAACGGGGTCACAAGGGATGTCAGAGCCTATCCCAGCTGAATTTAGGCAAGAGGCAAGGTACACCCAGAACAAGTTACCAGTCCGGTTCAGGGCAACACACAACAATCCACACAGACAATCATTCCTAGGTGCAATTTCATAGCAGCCAATCTACACGAGGCACATGTTTTAGAGAGTGGGAGGAAACACAAGTACCTGGAGAAAACCCATGAACATGCAAAGTTCACACAGAAAGACCAGTGTGTAAAGCCTCGTGTCCACTTTGGGCCTAGGACCTCGACCATCTAGCCGTTAGGCTATCGTGCTAACTCTGTGCCACCATGTAGCCCATATCAAAGTTTTTTACTATTTATCAGAGTAAATCATGAGTGTTAGTGGATGCAGTGAAGATTAATGGATGCAGTGAACGAAGACTTGAAAATAGTTGGCGTGACCGAAGAGGATGCAAGAGACAAATTGACTTGCTGTGGTGACCCGTGAAGGGAAATGCCAAAAGGAGAAGATTTGTGTGTCATTGGACTTGAAATGTCCTCTGGCACATTCCACACAAAACAAACATGAACATAAAATCCCACAAAACACATAAAATAATATGATAACAACACACAAAACTGGTTTTAGATGTATTCTGAAAACAGAGTGGAGAAGACATACTCTGAAACACCTCCCTTGTGATGGGACACAAAGTGAATCTCCACAATTTGCTGTAACAGTCAGAGAAAAGCAATATATTACAAACAGGAGGAGGCCCCAGGCAAATCCTCCAAAGAGATCAAGGTAAATAAAATGTGTTTTCCAAATCAGAGGACAGATTTGCAATAATGCCCCATAAGCTATTACCAGATGAAAGTCTGTTTATGTGGTTTTCATTCATGTTTTTTGATGAATAGTGGGGAAAATAGTCCTCCAAAGAAATCTTTTTCCAAAAGATTACATTTCCAGA
This sequence comes from Neostethus bicornis, assembly GCA_902685375.1. Taxonomy (NCBI): domain Eukaryota; kingdom Metazoa; phylum Chordata; class Actinopteri; order Atheriniformes; family Phallostethidae; genus Neostethus; species Neostethus bicornis. The sequence goes on along the minus strand of CACRXE010000076.1, from coordinate 629,185 downwards.
CATCTCTATTACTGTGCAGCAAATAAGGAATTAGACAGGATTCCATTAACAAGCAAATCAGTTTAGGCCCACCTCATCTACAAAGCTTTTGATTATTAAAAGACTTTGGAAAGCCTGAGACACCTGGGTGGATAAGGGACACATCATTTATCCCTGAGCCCTCAAACAGCTCCACACTATTAAATACATGCTGGTTAATGAGTTGGCAGAGCGATTCCAAGAGAAACATCTTCTTGCACACGAAATGTGGGGTACATTTTAAAAAAGACATCTGAAAGAGTTACACTCATTTTAGAGACTGACAGAAGTTTCTCACGTTGGATAATTTTACATGGACAAGTTTAAGTAAGAGAGCATCAAGCTTTTGAAGGCTTGGATAGTTTCACAAAATGCATATTTTGTTTTCTGCAACTTTTGTGGGGACAATTAGTTAGAAGGCAACTTTATGTTCTGATTTCTCATTCATATTTGCTGATGTTTATAATTCCTAACCGTTTATACCGATATGGCCGTTGTTCATAGTTTAAATCTTGGCCAAGGAGCTCCTGTTTCTTCATGCTGCTGTTGGTAGAATGGTGTAGAGGATTTCTTGGTCTAATTCCTGTGATAGTGTTTGGTTTGATGTTCGTTTGATGTATTGTCTGCCAATTTTAAAAGTTTATCGGAGTCTTGAAGTGTTGATGACAACTTAGCAAAACAAAATAAGAAGCCATCTTGTTGACTCACAGATTCACCGATTTGGGGTGAATCAGTATCTACTGATCCTCCACCATGTCCATCTTTACTTGTTTTCCTTCCTCATCTTTGCATCATTTACCAGCAGTTGAAGTGAAGAAAATATCAAAGCACTTAGAAAAACATGGAAGAGCAAAATGTGCTTTTCTTATTTTGCTTTAATATTTTCCACTTCATGAAATAATTTCTCTTTCCTCTACTGATTCACCCCAAAACGCCTGCCAGCTGGCAGACTTTTATCCTTTTGTGAGTGTGAAAGCCTGTTTGTATGTTTTTGTGTGACTGAATATGTTTGTGTGTCACTTCAGGCTCTGGAGACACCAAAAACCTTTCAAAAGCCAAGAGTGCTGTTGTTCAAAGGTCTCCATTACTTCCCTCCCTCTCTATTTCCTTTTCAATCACATGATGTTTTTCATCTTCCACTCTCTTTTTCCTATTTGCTGTCTCTCCTGGGGTCTGTGTGCCCTTTCCCCTTCGTCTCTCACCCATCAGCAACACAGAGACCAAACAAGAGGCGCCTTCGTCTCCCGCAGATCTGAACTCGAAGCACATGATGTCCCTGACGAGCCGCAGTGAGCAGGCAGCTAATGGTGCTGCTGCTTGGCACAGGGAGGGTGATTACATGGAGCAGGATTACTCTTATCAGGACAAACAAGTGCTGTGGGGTCACTGCTCTGCTCTCACTTTAATAGAGCACGTGAAGGTTGCATGATGTGTTGAATTTGTGCAGATTTGTGTGAAAAGAAACAATTTATCCCAATTCTCCATGCTCTGTTGCACATTTTTTATCTCCTACCCAACAATAACAAAAAATAAATTTCTCAAACTAAATTTGACATTCGAAAAACTGCACAATGTTGCACAAATTATATTAAAACACACATTCATTTGCTCAAACGAACTATTTACCAAAGTCTGATCGGATCTGATGCAACAGACATATCATTGTCAACCTTTGCATTATCATCCCTTATTACATTAACTTATGTACCAAAAATTGGCCACTTCAAATCCTCAGTGGAGCAAAAATGAAGAGATCGCACTGGATTTCGCTGCAACATTTAGCTACAGCAAAAGAAGAGACATTGACTCAGTGGTAGAATGTCCGCCCTTGAACCAGGAGAAGTTTCTTCAATTCCCACTGCGCTCATGTCTAAGTGTCCTTCGGGAAGACAGCTAACCCACTGTTTCTCCCACCATTAGTGTCATTGTGGCTGCCTGCTGCAGTGCAATGCAGCACAGAAATGTTTCCATTTGAGTTATGAACACAGTGCATTAAAAAAAAAAAAAAGCATGGACTGGAACCAATGCATGCATTTCGGTGGGTGGAGACTCTATACAGAGATGATAAATTATGGAAATTATCATCTCTGTGTGACAGTAAGTCATCCCTTTTACAACAGGTTAAATCTGTGTCTGCTCCTGGTTTTGCCTGTTAACCTCCTCACACAGTGAAATCACATATATTAGATGCACATCCACAAACAAGCATGTCCGACAAATTCAACATGGTAAAATATGTATACATGGTCATTAACTTTTCACTTCCCCAGTAAATGAAATTCTTTTTCTTTGCTTAATCTTTCATATATAAAATCATTAATCTGTAATAAGATTACTTTCAATCAAATGCTCATTCCCCATGGTGAAGATGGATAAAAATAATCAAACTTTAACAAACTGACTGCTTTATTCAACAGGGGGAAAAAATGCTGTTTGAGAGGAAATAAAATGGAGCGTAGAGAAAAGAAAATTTGGGGACAAAAACACATGATGAAATATGCAAATTTTCTCAATCAGCATATTTTACCCCAGCTGGAAACTGGGACAAAAATATAAAATTTCCAAAGTTTCCCAACCAAGCAGCCGCCCACCCATAACCCTAAAGCTTCTTCTGAATCCGGAGGGACACAACAAACCCGCTGCATCTCCGGGTGGGGAAATTAGGAGCTCCAAAAAAAATCTATTTAAATTTGAATGGAGTATGAAATTCACACAAAGTAGATAATCATAATGAGTCGTCAATGTGGGCACAAATGAGAAAAATCAGTTATTTCGGGTTTGTTGAGCCACTTGAGTTTCACCTCATTATTTTGCCCTAAGCTGAGACTCATTTCGGTCTGCCTGAATAAAAATGTATGGATTTTTATGTGTAGCAACATTCTTGACATCAAATTGTACTTTGAGCCCTTTTCTTCTCAGTGCAAAAACAGACAAAACTGGCCAAGTACATCCTGACCAGACTTTTATTAAAGATGCAGAATGTTGGTTATATATAAGCGCTCTCCTCATCAGCATTGTTAAATCAAGCAGCATTAATCGATGTGGTAGAAACAGAAGAAATTAGTCAGCAAAAAACTTGCAGATTAAAAAACAAAAATGGACTGAAGAAATTCAGCATCCTGGTGCATTGTTGTGCATAGTAAATGAAGGATTTAATGACCAAGCAACTTGCTGTAGAGCAGCTGTATTTAGTATGATTGAAGTGAAGAGACTCTTAACAGGATGGAAATTTTATAAAACTGCAAAAATTTTGTGGTGCAATCCAGATGCCGACTACTTTGAAAAAAGAACAGCCATCAAAGTAATTGCAACAATTAACATAGAAACATCAATGCTGGAGTAATTACAAACAAAGAACAGTTAAGGCAAACAGTTTTGTCCAGACATGAAACAAACGGAAAAAAAAAATGTGTTCTCATAACATGCACATTTTACTTTTAGGCTGCAGGAGAAATAGTGGTGGTGATAACTTACGGGAATAAGAGAGTCCCAGGGTGTGGGGCTGTACACGCGTGTGCACGTGTAGGATTACTTTGCAAAAATTTGTATTATTTCTTCCTGAAGGGCCTCACCCAAAGACGATCAAATAAATGCTGGTATGCTCAAGGACTCTTGATTATTCCACAGAAGTAATTTGTTCCTACAACAGGAGTACAAACACATCTCATACAACAATGTGCCCAGTAATGGTCCTCAAGGTAGTTACAACCTCGCGTTCTTTCTACATGTGCAAATACTGTTCTGAAGGTCTGAATTTTCTCCCTTTTTTTTAATGAAAGCAAAACAAAACAAAAATAAGTACAAACTTTAAAAGAGTACCCGAAGAAAATCCAAGCATACACAGGGAGACATGCAAACTCAACACAGAAAGACCATGGATATAAGGCCCAGCGCCCACTTCAGGACTCAAACATGCGGTTCAGAAGACTAAACAAAACTTTAGAAGAGATTCACTAAAATAAAAATAAAACATTTCAATTAAAAGGTCGTTATTAAAAGGTCGTTGGCATCCAGTGAGGCTAACAGACTGAATAAACTAATCAGACTGGCTGGCTCTGTCATTGGCAGCAAACAGGACTCACTTGAGGCAGTGGTAGAGAGGAGGTCACTGAACAAACTTTTGTCCATCATGGACAATCATGACCATCCTCCCTACCCACTCCTGGACGAACAGTGGAGCTCCTTCTCCAAGAGGCTCAGACAGCTCCGCTCAAGAACATCTCGTTGCCGGAGGTCTTTCTTTCCATACGTGATCGGGCTCTACAACGACTCACTTAGCAGATAGGAAGTTGTTGCTGTGACACACAAATTTCCCATGTGTGGGATCATTAAAGTATATTCTGATTCTGACTCTGATTATTGGTCAAAGCTCAATTTGTACTGGTGTCCCACTTCCAGCATCTTGAAATTAAAAGCCACCATTGATACCAGGGTGTGACTGGCTTTTTTCTGAATTACATAATGTGTCGGAGGATTTCAGGAAGCTGTAACCCACCAACATTAGACTCAGCAGAATAAAAACTGGAAGAACCATCTATCCACCAAGCCCGAAACCAGGAGATTCCCAACAAGAATCTGACCTCCCATCACCTACCCGAACCCCAGAGACCAGAACAAATACATGGTTTAGGTTTGCTTTCTTTTTCAGTCAAACGTTTGTCTACATAATGAGATAAAAACTGTGGCTACCTTTTTGAAAATTAGAAATAATTTTTACCCCGATATTGTCTCTCAGTTGGTCTTCAACATTTCCTTCCTTTTTAGTTTCAATTTGATCCCTTGAGCTTTTTATAAATCTGAACCATGTATTCACTTGCGGTAACCATCATATTCAATATACCTCGTGATATTTTTTAATTCAATAAAAGCCACGAACTGCACCAGTTAGCTATTCAACAAAACTATGAGCACTATATATTTTAAGTCTGAGACACAGAACTGGAGATATATTTTTATCTGCAACTAGTGACTCAATAGCGGGACTTTATTGTATAACAAATGTAATAAATAAATTTCAAACATCTGATACTGTAGAAACGTGGATTAATGAGCACTACGAAGCCGTCCAGATGGACGGAGTGTTTTAATATGCAGCCACAGCTTTCAGCTCGGTCTGTTTATCACTCAGCAGGCTGGCACTGCTTCAAACAAGGATGCAACTTTCTATCATTTGGTCTCCACTTTGTCGTCGTCCATCTTTCTGTCTGTAATTAGATGTCACATTCATCCTGTGGCCGTACAGATTTCGGTCTGAGGCCACAGTGCAAACATCAGACATTCATCAAAAGCTGTGCCAGGGACCATTTTCCATCACTGTGCTTCTCCTCTTTCAACCAAAGATGTAATACTATCTACTCAATTTTATTTGAACTTGTGTTCCCATAACAGCATGGTGCTCCCAGATCTTAAACATGTACACAATGCATTTGTGGAAGCCTGAATCATTTAGCCAGAATAATTTTCAACAGTTTATTTTGTTAACCGATTGGCTGGCATCGGTTTGAACATCATTTTAAGCTGCTGTTTCTTCTTCAGCTTTGTTCAATTAAAAAGGATGACTGTGCTGTCCTCACGACACGTGACTGTGTGCAGCTAGACAGCCAGCTAACTCTTCCAATGAAAAAAGAGACTCCCACACAAGGCTTGCTTTTCTTGTTTATGTAGACTCTTTTCTTCACAGGATTATACATATATGTACGTATATATATGTACGTGATAATATGTACGTGGTAATAGTAACTGAAACAAAACAAACAAAAGAAGTGCATTACGAGCTGTACATAACACTGAGTCTCTATGATCAAACACACGTTAGCTTAGCTTGAAACATGCGCACGTTAGCTTAGCTTGAAACATGCGCGCCCACATCCTAAGTGGCTTACTACATAAGACGCGATTCACACGTTATCAAATGAAATACAATCTTGAGCATGCAAACAAAGCACATAAACACAAAAAATACTTACAAAGACTAAAGTTATCCCAGGTTTTTAACAAGTTTTGAGCGCAGTCTACTTCCGTCTTTACAGTTGCAGACTCATCTAAGATCTACTATTTTCGAGACCTCTCACTCTGCTGTTAGTTTAAGAAATCATAAAAGATCTTTGGAAGAGACAGAGGTCTCACTCTGACATATACTTTAGCCGAAGGCATAACACTCCCCGCTTGATATAAACATATTATATCACCACATATCGAAACATAAAATTTACATAGGTAATATCTTACTCCGAAAGCAAAACAACAGTCTCTGAGACTGGTCTCAAAAACACCTTTGGAGTTCCATCTTTGATGATCCGTATCTCCACTTTACGAACCTTCTTGTCACTACTGGGTAGAGTCTTAACTATCAGTCCCATAGGCCATTCATTCCTGTGGGCTAGAGGATCTTTTAACAACACAATGTCTCCTTCTTTGACATTTGGTTGGTTTTCAGTCCACTTTGTGCGCTTCTGTAGTGTAGACAGATATTCGCCTTGAGTAAAGTCAGCAGATGAGAGACGTCCACCGACGCGTAATAGTCCATCTTCGTCCACGACCGGATTTAGCTTTTTGAGTGTGTCATTTTTTGTGTTAATCTTCTTTCTTTCTTTTAACATTTTCAGTGTCTCTTTGTAAGCATCTTCTTGCACCGAACGAATGATGACATTTTTGGCTTGAGTGAGTTCATTTGTGTTTACATTCTCTTTCAGACTTCTCCATCCTGCTTGTTTATTTGTCTTTTGTTTCAAAGAAACCATAACATGAATAAGTTTGGCTACTGCTCTGCACGCCGTCGTCCAACTTGAAAATCTTTCGAAACGCTTTGCACCTAACTGAGTTGTTGTGACGGTAGTTGCAAGTGTTTTTACATGAGCTCGTATTTCTTTGTCATTCTCAGGCTCTACAAGTGAGAATGAATAGTCTTTTTGAGATTCATTGAGTTTTTCTGAGCACAGAAAGCTTGGGCCTGTAACCCAATTACTGTTTTTGAATTCAACGGCTGGAATAAATCTAGTTGCTAGGTCAGCTGGATTCACATCTGTTGAAACGTAATGCCACTGGTCAGGTTGAGTGGATGACCTGATTCGTGTGACGCGGTTAGCTACATACATGTAGAATCTTTTTGAGGAGTTGTGTATGTAACCTAACACAATGCGACTGTCAGTGAAAAACTTGACACTGTCAATTTTGAGGTCTAACTCGTCTTTGATTAAGTCATACATTTCTACTGCCAGCACGGCAGCACAAAGTTCTAACCGTGGTACGGTGTGTGCAGGTCGGGGTGCTAGTTTTGACTTCCCCATCACAAAACCTACGTGATACTTGCCTTGAGTGTCTAAAGAGCGCAGGTAAGCTACCGCACCTATAGCTACAGTAGACGCATCTGAGAAAATACAGAGTTCATTAGTTTTCATTTCACCTAAAGAACCTGAACTGTAACACCTTTTGATTTGGAGATCTTCTAGAGTTTTCAGTGAGTTTCTCCATGAGATCCATGCGTCCTCTTTTTCTGGGGAAAGAGGTGCGTCCCAGTCGCTCTCCTCAGTTGAAAGTTCTCTGAGTAGCGCTTTGCCTTGCACGATTATAGGAGCTGCAAAACCCAACGGATCATACAAGCTATTGACAGTTGACAGTACTCCCCTACGTGTGAATGGTTTTGTCTCATTGGATACAAGGTAAGTAAAGCTGTCAGTTTGCAGGTTCCAACATAGTCCTAAGCTCCTTTGAACAGGAAGTGGATCTACACCAAGATCTAATTCTTTCAAGTCCTTTGCTAGATCGTCTGCAGGGAATGCTTCCATAACGAGGCTGCAGTTGGAGGCAACTTTGTGTAGTCGCAAATTGGACTCTGCTAACATGTTTTGTGTTCTCGTTAACAGGTCAACTGCTTGTTCAGGTGTGGCGACTGAAGTGAGCCCGTCATCTACATAAAATTGTCTTTCAACAAACCGTCTGGCATCTGAGCCATGTTCCAGCTCACCTTCGCTTGCTGCCCGCCGCATGCAGTAAATGGCAACAGCGGGTGATGGGCTATTCCCAAAAACATGCACTTTCATCCGATATTCGACCACATTTTTTGTGACGTCATTGTCCTCAAACCAGAGATAGCGCAGATAATCTCTGTGATCTTCACACACCTCAAAACAATAAAACATTTGTTGAACATCAGCTGTCAGGGCTATTGGCTCTTTTCTGAACCGTAACAGCACTCCTAACAGAGAATTATTCAGATCAGGTCCACTGAGTAGCACTTGGTTCAGGGATGTTCCTTCACACTCTGCACTAGAATCAAAAACAACACGTATTTGATCTGGCTTTTGCGGGTGGTATACACCAAACGTTGGCAGATACCAGTGTTCTTTACCTTCGGGCAGAGGTGGAGCGAGTTCAGCTTGATCGTTATCCAACATTTTCTGCATAAATCGGATGTAGTGATCTTTCATTTTTGGTTTTTTTTCTAACGTCTTTTGAGTGAGTATAGACGTTTTGAGGCTTGAACTCTGTTGCTTGGGAGTCTCCTCCTTGGAGAGCGAAAGGGCAATGGAGCGACCCAGGTGTTTTCTTTGTTTTGTTGGACCGCCTTGTCCATTATTGTTAGAAAGTTTTTGTCATCTATAGACAGTGCCACCTTGTCATCTGACTCTGTACGTTCAAACACAGACTGACCTAGCTTGTGTGTGTTGCCTTTAATGTCCACACTATTTGAGATTAAAGGTGTGCTTTGCTGGGACTGCTTGACATAGTCCTCTTTCACTGTAAAGACGTTTGGACATGGTTTAAAATGAGTAGTCCGTCCGTTGTCTAGCATGTGTGTTCTGTACACGTTGACTTCTCTTGTGTTGTGAGTTTTGCCCAAGCACACTTCCCCTATCACAACCCACCCCAAGTCTAACCTCTGGGCGTATGGTGCGTTATTTGGTCCATTGATCTGTTCTCTTACTTTATGAATGCTGAGGAGGTCCCTTCCCAGCAAAAGGAGAATAGGAGCATGATGATCGACCGGTTGGATTTTGCTTGCAATAGAGAGAAGGTGTGGATGGTGCTTAGCAATCTCAGGTGAAGGAATTTCAGATCTTTCGTCCGGCACTGAATCACACTCGATTAAAGGAGGCAGTTTGACATTTGTTTTTCCATCCATGGACTCTACTACAAAATGTTCTGCTCTCCTACCTGCAGTTTCAGCTTTTCCTAAGCATGTTTTCAGCGTGTATGGCACAGGTGCACTTTTTATTCCAAACAGGTTGAAAAAGTCCGTCCTAGCCAGGGACCTATTGCTCTGTTCGTCAATCACTGCATACATTTTTATAGCTCTGTCCTTTTGACCTTCTCGATATGCTTTCACCAAACAGATCTTTGAACATGAGCGTGGGCTGTCACTTTGTCCACATACCTCTGTGCACTTGGAGACTACTGCAGGATGGTCTTCTGAGTCCTCCTTAGTATCTACATTCTTTGAGGTGTCATCTTTTGGGACAGGTGTGGGACCCGGATGGAGTGCTGACAAGTGTTTTGGACTGTCACACTCAACACACTTTACTGCTACTTTACAATCTTTGGCTATATGTTGCACAGACCCACAACACCTGTAGCAAATACGATGCTCTCTCAGAAAAGCCTGTCGTTCCTCAATTGATTTGTCTCTGAATAACTTGCATTTTTTCAGAGGGTGTGGCTTCTTATGAATTGGACACTGACGATCTGGTTCTTCAATTTTCTCCTGTTCGAAACTTCTTTGTTTTCTTTCCCCAATTTCCGTTCTGTGTACTGCAACAGTAGCTTTTCGATTATATGGAATGGACTTTTCAGTGCGTGTGGTAACTTGGTTGCTGCAGCTGGATGGGGAAAAACTTGGATCATTTTTCATTTTTGCTTGTTGCTGTACAAATTGCACAAAGACAGAAAAAGGTGGAAATGACACTCTATTGACTTCTTTATACATTGTACCTACAGTGGTCCACCTCTCCTGCATGTTAAAGGGGAGTTTTTCAACTATTTGTCTAACCCCTCGAGCCGTGTCTAGATATGCAAGACCTGGCAGTGTACCATCAGACTTAGCACACTGCAACTCCAACAAGATGTCACCCAGCTCCCTTAATTTGCCACTCTCTTTGTTTGTCAGCCTTGGAAAATCCTCCAACTTTTTTAACAGTGCATCCTCAATGACTTCTGAGGAGCCATAACATTCCTCTAGACGCTCCCATACCACTTTTACTCCTGCAGCGGGATTGAGGGTGTGTACTGCGCGAAGCCTTTTTGCTTGCTCTGAAGATTTTGGCCCTAACCATTTCGTGAGCAAGTCTAGCTCTTCTCTAGGGGACAGATTCAAGTCTTTAGTAACACTCGTGAATGAGACTTTCCATGCCCAATAGTTTTCGGGTCTGTCATCATATTGGAGTAAGCCAGTGCTAACTATTTCTTTGCGGATGAGATATTTTGCAAAATCTTGTACGCTGTTTTGCTCTATTTGGTTGTGACTTGTAGGCAAAAAGGTGTGAGCTTGGGGTTTGAGTGAGAATGTGCTGGTTGGAACAGCTTCTGGTATGTCCTCATGTTTAACTTCGTTTTTCATTGGGAACTGGACATGAGTTTCTTTTGTTATTATTGATCGACTTGGCATTTGAAATTTTGCGCTATCATGTGTAGCACTAGGTGGCGCCATTAGCTTACATTGTTGTTCCACATAATCACTTGTGCGTTGTACTGCATTAAACGTTTCTCCTGTAATAGGAAGTTCTGGGTCTGACTCCCCGCTCTGACTTTCTAATTCTTCATAGGCTGCAGCTTCTGCTTCAGCTGCTGCTATTTCCTTCTCACACTTCAAAACATGGAGACTGGCCTCCAAATCTGCCTGTTGTCTCGCCGAATCTGCCTTTTGTCTCACCGAATCTGCCTTTTGTCTCATCAGACTAGCTTCTTTTTCATGGAGACTGGCATCCAAATCTGCTTGTTGTCTCACCGAATCTGCCTTTTGTCTCATCAGACTAGCTTCTTTTTCTGCGAAACGGAGCTGGGCCTTTGCTGCTTGGGCTTTGGCGTATGCTTTTGTGGCTGACACACTTGAAGCTGCTGTGGTGTGCGACCGTCTGCTGGTGGCTCTGGACCTGACGCTGTGTGGAGGTGAATGCTGCGGCCTCTCTGACGGCTGCCTCTCAGGCGACAGCTGGTCTGCAGGAACCGGGTGATTGGTAGCAGCCTGGTCATCAGCTTGCTGCTCTGAGTTTGCCTCTGGCTCGAACTGTGATTCATAATCTCTCAAGTAAGTCTTACCTGAGCGTAGACTCATGTTGACTGTGTAGCTCAGTGTTGTTTAACCCGCCGTATAGAAGTCTTTTTTCTTCTATTTAAGTCTTTTTACTGTGCTGTCCTCACGACACGTGACTGTGTGCAGCTAGACAGCCAGCTAACTCTTCCAATGAAAAAAGAGACTCCCACACAAGGCTTGCTTTTCTTGTTTATGTAGACTCTTTTCTTCACAGGATTATACATATATGTACGTATATATATGTACGTGATAATATGTACGTGGTAATAGTAACTGAAACAAAACAAACAAAAGAAGTGCATTACGAGCTGTACATAACACTGAGTCTCTATGATCAAACACACGTTAGCTTAGCTTGAAACATGCGCACGTTAGCTTAGCTTGAAACATGCGCGCCCACATCCTAAGTGGCTTACTACATAAGACGCGATTCACACGTTATCAAATGAAATACAATCTTGAGCATGCAAACAAAGCACATAAACACAAAAAATACTTACAAAGACTAAAGTTATCCCAGGTTTTTAACAAGTTTTGAGCGCAGTCTACTTCCGTCTTTACAGTTGCAGACTCATCTAAGATCTACTATTTTCGAGACCTCTCACTCTGCTGTTAGTTTAAGAAATCATAAAAGATCTTTGGAAGAGACAGAGGTCTCACTCTGACATATACTTTAGCCGAAGGCATAACAATGACTCAGTTAAGGACGTCTCAGGAATTTTACTAAATACCTCATTTTAATAGGAAAAGGAGGAACAACAATTTTAAAAAGTATGCAATCTTTTATCAAATAAATAGCTTTTGGACTTCTGAGCAAGAATTCCGGCCCTGAGATGTTATGTAAAGGTACAGGGTTGGTATTGAAAACCTCAACTGTTTTGTGTAACTAACTTGTTCACTTTTCACTTGAAATGTTATATCATTCACTTTTTATGACAAATCAAATGTGCAAGAATTTTAAGGCAAGATTGTGAACTTATACAAAGCAAAATGTGTTGTGGAGTCATCACCAAATTTCCGAAGTGGAAGAAACAAATCAAATAAAATCAAACTTTTTGGCACCAAGTCACCATAATCTGTTTCAAGAGGAAAAACACAACCTATGATTCCAAAATACCATTCTTACAGTTGTGCACAGAAGTAGATTCATCATGGTTTGGGATGTTTTTCTGTGAACGGGACTGTGCAACTTTGACATCCCAGAAAGATAATAGATAAATGGATGATGAAACCACAAACAAGCTTAACAGGGGCTCTGAAAAAGGGTTTTGAATTTCAGCAGAATGCAGATTGGAAAAAAAAAATCAGACCCTTGAGTATAAAGCATCTGTGTTAACCTGTGATGTGTCTACTTTAACCATGGTCATTGTTCGGTCACAACAATTGGGGTGTTGTTGTTTGAAAACTGAAAAAAACTTAGGTGATTCCTTTTTAGGGTGAATGGGAGATGCCATCTTGCTAGTGTGACTGAAGCAGACACCTTGGCACACGCCAGTTTTATTACTGCCCTCTAATGCAATTTTGTACTTGTGTAAAGACATTTCTGACCTCCGGAAGATTATATTTTATTCTTAAATTATCTCGCAGACTCCAGGCCCATCATTGTCTTGTTGTTTTGGTTTCCATTATGTATTAAGGAAAAGGGTTTTCTTAAGTGTATATTGTGTTTAATTATTCATAGGAATACAAAAGACTGGAGAGAGACTCGCGTGTCAATGGAGATAATAGTTAAATACTAAAATTCAATGTGTTGTGTCGACCAAACAAAAAGCTTAGTAGCAGGTGAGTGTGTTCAGATTCATGAATGATCGTAAATAGTTGATGATGCCACGTGAATAAATCATTGCAGAAGTACAATTTGAACAATTCCAATGCAGTGATTGGGGTCGTTGCAAGTGCACAGTGGTTAGCCTAGTAGCCTCACAGTAAGATGGTCGGGGTAGGGGGTGAGGCTAGAAAAACTGGCCTTCCTGTGTGGGCTTTGCATGTTCTCCCTGTGTATGCGTGGATTTTCTCTGGGCACACCGGTTTTCTCCCACCCTCCAAAAACACATGTTAGGTTGATTGGTCACCACAAAATTGCCCCTAGGAATGAGTATGTGTGTAAATAGCTGTTCGTGTGTGTGGCCTCGCACAGACTGGTAACTTATTCGAGGTGTGTCCTGCCTCTTGCCTGAAATCAGCCAGGATAGGCTGCTGCACCCCTGACAACCCGTTAGGGATGAGCAGTTCAGAAGACAAAATAAATCTACACAAAGGGGAAAGAAATAGCAGTATTGCCATGGCTAAAATTGCCAAGTGATGGTCAAAACTCGAACGAATTATTGATTTGTATCTTAACTGTTCTCCGGTTATGTTTGTTTCAGAGGAACAACAATGATGTTTGTATTTATGCACATGTGTGTCAGAAACCAGAAAGTTCCAAAAGCAATGTTTACATCTCATCAACAACTCTATTTATAACCATTTTAATGAATTCTTAGTTCATTAATGTTTTGTACCGTTCACGGATTATAGTTTAATGAACACAATTCACTCATTTTTGTGGGGATAGTTAGGGACATAAACATACTAGAGAAGATTTTTAATCTGATGAGCAGGCATGCTTCTGAAAGCTCGATGTCCAATGAGCTTCCAGCATTCTTCGATTAGAGCAACATCTAAGAGCTTCACACACTCTTGAACACACGAGGAACATATTTGATGATGCCCTCATTTGCATATGTTCAAAGACATTGCCAAAATTTGACGTTTTTCACAAACAAATTGTGAGAAAAGATTTTATTTCCAATAAAACCAACTAACATTTTTTCCAACACTGTTTAAGATTGATTTACGGACATTCAATCAATAAACTACAAAATGTTCATGGCACTCAATGACCTTGGGAATGTTACAAACAAGATCTACCATGAAGTTATTCCTTATCACGAACTATTGATAATCACAGCATCAACTACGATGATACCTTCAAATTCTGTTTTATTGACATATAAATGAATAAAATGGATTTCAGTGTGACTAAACAAGATGAACCATGTGCTTCACCCAAAACTAGCCAGGATAGGCTCCTGCGTGGCATGGATGAATGGCTGGATGAACAGGATGCTGACCACAAGTATAACCACAACAGTCACATTTGGAACTTTTTATCTGGCTGTAATAGACACTAATTAACTAATCCAGTTGACAGTAGTTGAGATCATTATGGGTATTTGGAAATACGGCCTGAAAAGGCTGAAAAAACAGTTTAGTAACTCAAAAACATACTTACTGGTGATGTTGTTTATATTTGTTTGTTAGGACAAAATATAAGATAAGCAGTGATAAGAGATTCAGTAAAAACAACATATTATTAGCTATAGTTGTTGCAGGTTAACAGGGACTCTTTGGATAAAAGGGAAGACCCCCAACAATAGTTGGCTCTGGAGTTCAGGGAAGCCAGCTGGTTTGTTTAGTATTAGCATAAGAAGTCTGTTTAGAGCAGATTTTTTGCAGAAATTCAGATAATTCCACAGACATTACACACATAATTCACCCGTCTGCTGTTACAAAGTCAGAGAATTTATTCAAGGTTGTTACCATGAAGGTAAAATAGGACTCAATGGGTGCATCTTCACCTTTTATACAAGAAATGAAGTTGTCCATCACCCATCCCGTTTTGTTAGAAATAGAGGAATAAATGTGTTTACAGATCTGAAATGTTTCACAAGGTCATTTTCTTTGTTTTTAAAGCAAATTTTTCTTCACTGTATTCTGTATTTCTTCTCCATGTGGACTTTGTTGTGTCCAAACATCCATCCTGCAGGCTATCAGACGTCTACATCACACAACATGCATTTTTCTTTCTTTGATCTCATTCAGCCTCAGATGAAGGAGTGAAGGCTGAGATAGACTCAGGCAACAGCAGATCTGAATGTTCCTCTGATCTTCTGCCCAAATCAAGATTTTCCATGTCACCTTTGAAATACTTGTGGTCCAAATTTGTGAAATGAAGAAAAGCATAGCAACTCCTTCAGGACAATGCTGTGGTGTCAGGAGGAAATTTTGCTTTTGCGGCAGAGCGTTTTGAACATTCTAGGGATTTTCAAAGGGTCATGATCATTCTGGGGGAAGTTGAATGTATTCCTGACACATGAAGGGAATTTGAGACAAGAAACAGAAAAAATAAGACTTTGCATAGAATTTGGTTTTGCAGACTTTTGAAAATCCCAGTTTGCTGTAAAAAAAAAAACGTAGAAATAGATTATTAACTATTCACCTTTAGCAGAATAAAAACAATGCATAGATTCATAGATTAGTTCTGTTTTTCTGTTGTCTCATCAGATTCATGATGAAGAGGTGGGATTAACAGCAGCTTTCCTTTTTTTTTTATTTTATCAAAGAAAAGGATGGATTTGGGTTAGTCAGACATTTCTCCACAAGCAATTTCTCTGGTCTGAAATACTATCATCCTAACTTTATTTTTTACAACATAGTTCTGGTTCTTTTTGTTAATCAGCCAAACCAAATGCACTTTCTGAAAAAAAAAATAGGATAAACTTTAACTGATTGCACGAAATTAACATAAACAGTAGATTTGATTCAAAATCTACTTTCCTCCAACTTCCATCACACACAGAGATTCCCTCCATAACACCTCAGAATTGTACCTTTTAAATTAAATAAAAATAAAACACCAAATCTACTCAATTTCTGATCAAGATATGTTTCTGTATGACACCAGCTTTCATAAATGAGTAGGTTATTGTGTGTTTAAGCTAGATTTCCTCTTTCTTTCTTTTTTTGTGAATTTGATGTCGCTGATGATAAAGATAGAGGTTAATGGGATTGATGCTGTGGCTTTCACCCTTGGCCATCGTCTGCACCCGCATACCTGATGAGGTGGTGCTGTGCTTGAAAATGCAGAGATCCCTCTTCAGTAAACACCACTGACCATTGTTTACTGTGTTCAACATTGTGTTTTATTAATGTCATTGTAGCAGGTTGTTGATGAAGCCTGTTGGCACACACTATACATTTTTGGTGCACATCCTCTCAATGTTTCTCACTTTAGATGGTTCCTGAGAGAAATGTTTTTATTTTCCATGTGTTATCTTCTTTAAAACCTGAACAGTAAGCATATTACCTCACCCTCTGGTCTGCTGCAAAGAACCGTTCATCCTACACTGGTCCTCAGAGGAAACATAAAAATGTGGTCAATTATTCAGCAAACAGGAGGAACTGACTCTGCGTTGAATGTTTATTGATACTTTTGACGTTCTGACTCCAGTAGCTAGAGACAAGCATGTATAGAGGTCCAAGAGATGGATACCTTCCTATACTGCTAGAGATAGAAAGGTTTAAATTTTCATTTATCAGTTTATGGCAATATCTGTTCTGATCGATCTAATAAATATAAAATTAGAACAACGTGAACAGTTATTAGTTTCTATCTATAAACTCATACTTATGTTTCTATCATTAAAAACTTTACAGATTACACTTTTATAGCAACATTGGCTCAGTCAGAAAATCAAAACAATACATTACCAAGTTTCTTTCTCAAAGCAAATGTTTGAGCCCTAAAGCTAGAAAGACATTTTTGGTCTGCATTCATCTTTTAACTACACTTCAATAAAGATTGTTTCAATAATGTTGAATTCATATTTTTCGCAATTTTCTTCAACCTCCTGTTTTTTTATGCAAATCCAATGAGGATTTGGCCCAAAAGGACAGCGGGACGTCCAAACTTTAGCCTCAGGTTAGTAAAAGACACACTGATGTATTTTCTTTTCCCGAGTTCAGCCTCATCAACTTCCCAATGCCTCGTGAGAAATGACGTCCAAATGCTATTTAGTATCACATGGGAGTCAAAATATATGATGGACTGATGTGAAACTTGTTTATGTTTGATTTGAACAGTAAGGCATGACGCATAGGAAGCGCTGGAAGTCACAATTCAGAATAACAGATGGGTGTAATCTACAGTGGGAACATTATAGAGACCCTCATTATTCACAAAAAAAGAGCAGCTTAATGCCACTTTGTGCTGGTAGAACTAATGAACAGTGGGTGGAGAGGCTTTCAAGACCCTGAAAAAAAAATGCAATTCAGCCGGAGGAGCTTGAATGAATTAACAAAGAAAGCAAAAGAGATGCCAAAGAACCCTATCAGCCGCCCTCGCTTGTTTCAAAACAAAAAAACATCAGTGAATGAGCCTCCCTTGGTTTTGTCTGATTTCCATGCCAAAAAGTCTGAAACAATTACAAGCCCAGGATCAGAGAGTCTTCCTCAAAGCTTCATTTTCTCTCTAACATTCAACGCAACCCATTCTTTGTGTATGCTTTGATTTTTGAAGCAATTAATCTAAAACAAGAGCATGCTTTGCTGGGCAGAACGCAGGAGAGAAAGCACAGCAGCCATCATTGGGCTAATATTCAAATCACTACATCACATAAAACCCTGGTCAGTCTGTTCTGATCTTCTACCAGCAGCGCCTGTGTCTCAGAGGGAACCCAATCAAGCCAACTAATTGAGGCTAATGTGTTTCATCACAACAAAACAACTGCCATGACCACAAAGTCATGGCAGCTCCACACGCGTCCCTGTTCTGTTATGATGTGAATGAAAGAAAAGGCATCTTCATTTCTTTCTTACAACTCAAATAATGATTTTGTTCCTGGTAGCAAGAGGGTTGCTGTACGAACACAGACCACAGCAATGGTTGCATGTTTCTGGCTCCAACAATTCACTGAGGCGTAGTCTCCATAGGCTGAAAACGACAATGTTGTAACTTGTAAAAGTAAATTGGTGTGTAGATGTGTATGATTATTTCTGCTAAATGGATTGCTGAACAAATCATCTTGTCTTTGCAGCATTTCCCTTCAGAGTCGCTACAGCAAGACAGTTTCTAACTCTGTCTCCTGCATCCTCTTCAGTCATGCCAACTATTTTCATGACCTCCTTCACTGTATCCATGAACCTCCTCTTTGGTCTTCCTCTAGACCTCTTTCCTGGTGGTCCTCCCTCGGCTATGGTATGACCCCACCGGAAAGTCTGAGATGATTGCCCTTAAATAGATGGCAGGGTCCACAGATGTGTGGCATAAGGAATCAATCTCAGGTGTCCTTAATCAGGGTGATGAGGAACATCCAGGGCTCCCTCTGGTGGCAGGAGAGAGGATCCTGACAATTGGTTAGGCAATAAACTAGTACATGTCTCAAAACTTGCTGTCTGCTGGTCTTAGCTGCAGCTCTCACCAAACCTTTAACCAAAATACTCACAGGTATGGCCCACAATAACCACTAGGGCTTGGAAATAATCATATGCAGTTTGTTTCAATAATAATTTTTAAAAAACAATAAATCTTCCACATGTGATATTAAAGGGAAAGTCTTTACCTAGCTCAGGTGGTAACCCAGACATCACTATCATATTGGGATACATGATGATGCTCCTCCTTTGCAGTGTAAGGTGACATCTTTCTTCCTGTTATCTCTTTAGTATTAGAAAGCAGCAAACATCAACAGTAGGCTTGTTAACATGAACAACTGAGCTGATCATGTAATTATTGCTCATTCAGGAGATTTACATGGCATCTGTCAGACAGAAAGCGGGTCAGGACAGGAACTGGGTTACCAGGGGAGTTTGAGTCACAATGTTTGTCTGCTGTTGCAAGCGGTACAAGGAACAAAAGTTGCTGAATGTTGCACATTATCGCTAACAAGATGATATTAAAGGTGATCTGAGTGATGCAATCTCAAACTGAGCTGGATTAACTGGTTTTAGATAAAGTGAAGACTCATTTTTTTCAATCAGAATCAGAATGAGAATCAGAATGCTTTTATTGCCATGTCAATGAGAATATCAGAGACTAGGAACTTGCTTTGATACAAGTGTGCAATAATATAAGATAAAAATAATGAAAAATAAAATAAATAAAAATAATTTTAACAAAACAGAGTGCTCAGAAAGAAAAAGAAAAGTAGTGCAATGTCATAGAAAATAATAAAAAATAATAAAGATAGTAAAGTGACAAGAGGGAAGTGACTAAGAGATGTGGGGTTCAGGTTATAAAGTATTAATTAGACTAACGGCAGAAGGGAAGAAGCTGTTTTTGTGGCGGGACGTTCTGGTCCGAATGGACCGGAGCCTCCTGCCCGAGGGGAGTCGCTCAAAAGGTCCATGTCCAGGGTGGGAAGGGTCAGCTGCTATCCGACCTGCACGCCCCCGAGTCCTGGAGACGTACAGGTCTTCGAGAGATGGAAGGCTGCAGCCGATCACCTTCTCTGCAGAGCGCACAATGCGCTGCAGTCTGTGTTTGTCCCTGGCTGTGGCTCCAGCGTACCACACGGTGATGGAGGAGGTGAGGATGGACTCGATGATGGCTGTGTAAAACAGCACCAACATCTGGGCGGGCAGCTTGGCTATCTTCAACTGCCGCAGAAAGTACATCCTCTGCTGGGCCTTTTTGATCAGGAAGCTGATGGATGGCTCCCACTTTAGGTCCTGTGTGATGGTAGTGCCGAGGAAGCGGAACGAGTCTACAGTGGTGATGGGGGAGTCTGTCAGTGCAAGGGGGGTAATGGGTGCTATAGCTTTCCTAAAGTCCACGATCATCTCCACTGTCTTCTGAGCGTTGAGCTCCAGGTTGTTGTTGCTGCACCAGGACACCAGCCTGTCTACCTCCATCCTGTAGGTCGACTCATCACCATCAGAGATGAGCCCGATGAGAGTGGTGTCGTCCGCAAACTTGATCAGTTTGACAGAGTCATGGCTGGAGGTGCAGCAGTTGGTGTACAGGGAGAAGAGCAGGAGAGAGAGGACACAGCCCTGTGGAGATCCTGTGTTGATAGTCCGAGAGGTGGAGACATTCTTCCCCAGCCGCACGCACTGCCTCCGGTCTGTCAGGAAGTCAGTAATCCACCTGCAAGTAGAGTCAGACACGTTGAGCTGGGAGAGCTTGTCCTGAAGCAGGGTAGGGAGGATGGTGTTGAATGCAGAGCTGAAGTCCACAAACAGGATCCTAGCATAGGTTCCCGGGGAGTCCAGGTGCTGCAGGGTGAAGTGGAGGGCCAGGTTGATAGCGTCGTCTACAGACCTGTTGGCTCTGTAGCCAAACTGCAGAGGGTCCAGAGAGGGAGAGGTGAAGTGCTTGAGATGAGGGAGGACCAGGCGTTCGAATGACTTCATGACTAAAGACGAAAGCGCCACAGGCCTGTAGTCATTAAGTCCAGTGATACGGGGCTTCTTGGGGACAGGAACGATGGTAGACAGCTTGAAGCAAGCTGGAGCGTGGCATGTCTTCAGCGAGGTGTAAGATATGAAGAATAAGATATGGATTTTTTTTTTTAATCAGATGGGTGGAGAACCCAGTAAAGATTCCTGACTGAAGCATTTTTTATCCTCCATTCAAACTGAGAAAAACTATTTTCCAGAAGCGTTTCAGGTGGAAAAGAGAGAAGATATGGTGAACCAGCAGTAGGAAAATAAGCGAATGGGAGAAGACGAAAAAGAAAAAAAGGACAATAACGTGATTTAAGATTGAAAGGAAGCTTTCACCTAAGTTCTTCACATTTAGTTTGCATTTTCTGCAAATGGCTTCAATTAAATGTATTTCAGATAGCGTCTAATTTCACACGCATGCATTATCAAATACTCTGATTTTCTTTAATAGTAGAATTAGGGGAGGTATGGCTACAAGAAAAAAATGGAGCTGAGTGTGATTTTAGTGGTGGACATACTTGATGTGTAACCTGACAGAGAGAAAGCAGATGCACAAGGTTGCCATTTTTTTTTTCTGGTGTACCCAATAGATTACACTGTTAGTTTACCTGGTATAAGCAAGAACATCATCAGAAAAAAAAACATGGGTCAGAGAATTTTTACGATATTTTTACAGTATAAAACTAAGCTATAATCATCCGGCAGCACGGTGGTGCAGTGGTTAGCACAGTGGTCTCACATCCAGAAGGTCGTGAATTCAAACCGCGGGTGGGGGACAAGATTTGAGACACTGGCCTTTATGTGTAGAGTTTGCATGCTCTCCCTATAATTGCGTGGGTTTCCTCCGGTTACTCCGATTTCCTCCCACCCTCCAAAAAACATGCATGTTAGGTATAGGACCCCTCAAAAACGAGATGTTGCATCTCAAGTGGCTTATCCTCCCAATAAAACAAATTTTAAAAAAATAATAATAATAGTCATCAAGTTAACACTGGTCACAACAAACCTCTCCTGTCACTAATGCTGGACAGTAGTGTCATGTCAGTTTTGAGAAAATACACCTGGTTCGCGACAAATACCACAAGAAAAATTCATCAAAGAAAGTAGATAATAATAGGCCTCATTAAGATGTTCACTAGAAAGTTCAGTGAGTCTTGAAATTCTCTTTTTAAAAAAATCAACACTTCCATCTGTCTTGAGGTCATCTGCAAGTCTGTTCCACATGGGAGAGTTATAAAAACTCCAGATGGTTTAGCCCATGATTCTTCTGATCTGACGGCTCTGGAACTCTCAACAACCATGTGTGTCTTGTGATCTATTAAAATTATTTAACAATGTACAAATTAGTAAATTATCATAAAAATGTAATTTCTATGGAAGATGATCTTTCTTCACACAATCACCAAAACCCATGTACGGATTGTTGTTTGTTTTGTTCTTAGTTACAAAAAGTGATCTCAAGACGCAGAAGATGGAAATTTGAACCAATAAAAGAATAGCCATTTTTATTGTGATTTTAATATAAACTGTTGTATTTTTAGCCAATCAAAGATAATTCAGAGATGTCTTTCTTTTTCAGATGTACAAAAAAGCATTTTTAAAAGAAAAAAATAAAAATATGTGTGCTTCAGAAATAAAGATCCAAAAAGTGCTTTTAAAAGGGGAGTTAATCAGATTGCAGTCATTCATGGGGTCACTAGAGGCAAAGTGGATTTAAGCTGGATTACCTTAACCAGTATACGTCTTCATATCTTGGTTACTCACATTTTAACAAGAAATTAATTGCAATTCGAACCATGAACAACTAACATTCAGTGAGGAAAGCTTGTGGAAAATGGTGACCTTGTGAAATGAACATATAATATAACAATATGTCCATCCATTCATTGACAGCATTCAATGGTTAATTCCACAGGTGTCAAACTCAGGTCCTGGAGAGCTGGTATCCCGAAGGTTTTCCATGTGTTCTTACATCCATCCACCTGATCCAGGTTATTGAGTCAATGTGCCAAATTTTATTGGCTGTTGAATTTACTTTATGTGCATCAGCTGTATTGAACCAGGAACACATGGAAAACCATCTGTACACCGGCCCTCCAGGACCGGAGTTTGACCACCCCGGTCTAAACAATCCGAAGAAGTTTTTGGAAAACTGACAATCGGCCTGGATCTCTTGTCTGTAACAACAAAACAGAACCAGTTTAAACCTACATTAGCAGATTTAGTGTCTCTGGCTGGCATACGGGCATCAGTTACTGGTTTACTGAATGAATACAAATGTCACCAAACCAGATGGTACAGCCCTCTAAAGTTGTTGATTTTTAATTAGGCTTGTTAGAAATATGGAGATGTGTTTAAATCCCAGATGCAAACATATTTTTAGTGACATCAAGTGTTCACAAAAAAATATTCAGTCTTTTTTTTACTGATTCCCTTTAAATGAGCATCATAGTTTTCACTACATGCGCTTGTTGTGTGGATAAAATCATTTTGGGGGGCGATATTTTCTCTTTATAAAATCGTATTGGCAGCTGGCTCTCTAGATCCTGTGGTCACTTTGGATTAGTTTGTTTGTCTCGTCAACCGTCCTCCCTACCGTACTCCTGAGAGGAGTATTGCTCACTAAACTTGAGTCACACACAGCAGTGTGTAATTCGATGTGTGTGTGTCCGTGTGAGCGTGCGCATCAGTCAGTCTTTGACAGCAGCACCCTGAGGCCACTCTGTCTCCTCCGCAGCACATTTACATACAGAAACAAACTGAAAAGCTTCCCAAAATGAGCTCATGTCCATCTCTGCTTTTTAATGAGAGCACACACACATGCACACACAGTCTTGTCACTTCCATTTGGGCCATGAGTAACCCTATGGGTAGACCCCTCTCACCTGGGGAAACTGGGGTCTACTGCTTCCTGCGACTCTGCAACTTCCAGGTCTGCCACACATACACACGAACACACACATGCCCCATTAGTCACACTACGCCGCGAGACACCCCCAATCCACCCCCATACGGTTGAGTCAGTCTCATTATAACAACCTCACACACTTATGAAACAATATGTGTGCATAGTTTAGACCTTTTAACTGAACGCTTCACTAACTCGCTGTTAGAGGAAAGCGTTTATCTGACCTTTGGACTCTGTTCCTGACCCCCAGCACCGGGTTACAGTTTCCTCCTTTCTGTGTTTACAGGTCTCCACTTTCCTGACCTTACAGCACTTACTCAAACAATTTGTCTGGATTTAAAGAACAAATTAACCTTTAAACTCAAAGACTTTGTGCTACTTTGAATGGTTTGTTTTTCTACAGCCCTCGAGAAGCTGAATCTTTAATCCTCGTCTCCATGGTGACATCATTTTTTAGCCCCAGTTGTCAGAGGATGGGGTTAAAATAATGTTAAAGGAAAGCATGACAAAATATATCAACATAAAGAGCATGCAGTGGAAAAAAAGATGACAAATTACAGTTCAGTCTACCACTAAATTGTTCCTATGTTCACTAAAGCACACTAGTAGTGAGCCAAAGGTCTTCTTGACTTCATTCCACCACAGGAGGGAGAGCTGGAGGGGCAGACAGGGTCTGTTTGTTTTTCAGATGCACTGAAAACTTTCTGCTTACATGTCAACCTTTGGCTGCTTCTGACTGGCCTGCTTCATCAGTTTAAACTCTCAAATTGGTAGGAAGTCTAACATTTTGAGTTTACCAGACAGACCTGAATAGACAACATATTGTGGCTCGATTGCAAATCTCCTGGACGGAAAATAAATGTCTGAAGAAAGTCTTTGTTTATGTGTCATCAAAAATGAGAAAATGCAAATACTAATGTCCATCATCTTGACCAAAAAAAAATAAAATTGTTGACGGTTAAGAGGTTTAGAAGATGAATGAATGGATAAATGTTGATGCTTCCCTATGGGCACTAATGATTGAGGGCTGTTCTGAGGTATCGTCTATTTCATTGTGTGGTTTGTAGAAAATCTAAAAATGACCATTTATTATCTTCAGCATAGATAATAAATGGTCAGAGAATAAGAACAGAGAATAAGAAAGGGTGTGTTTGTCATATTCTTCAGCTAAACTGTTTCATTTGCTTTGCTGGAAGCCTGCAAAGAGCATCGATGGGTTAAAACCTTTCACAGTTTTATATGAATGGAAATTGTTGATGCATAAGGATGGAGCTATATTCTGACGGAAAAGTTTCAATATATTTAGTAAGCTCCACAAGTCCCTGACATTGTGAAAAGTTATGTTTAATTCTCAGATATGTTCATTATTCTGCAGACAAACCTCATCTCTTCAGCCACCTCAAACAGCTGTCTGTAATGTATTGAATAATCAAATAATACACAATTTACTCTTCAGATTATTTACTGTAACATAATAATAGCTCTTGAAAGTGTTCATTCATGTATTATGTCAGTGTTGGTGGCATCATCTCGTTGCTTCTTATCTGTCTGAGCAGCGAAGAAGTTATGAAGAGAAGTTGTGAAGCTCTGCAGCGCCTCCAAGTGGCTATAAGTGGAACTGCATCAGCTCGCCTCTTCATACAGACAAGAGATGCGTTTGAGTGTGTGCGTGTGTTTAGCTGTGTTGTTTACATCACAGGAAAAGGTCGCTTGTGAAAGAGTGGGTAGATGGCGAAAAGGAGGAGGATCAGCAAAGGAGAGAGTTAGAGGAGATATTAACATCTTCTCCAAGCTGTCACAGTGAACAAGTTTAAGTTCCAGCATGTCTTTAGAAAGAAGAAAAAGAAAAGCAATTATCTAAAATGTTAGTCTGACCTTCATCATCTACTGTCTGAA
This sequence comes from Neostethus bicornis, assembly GCA_902685375.1. Taxonomy (NCBI): domain Eukaryota; kingdom Metazoa; phylum Chordata; class Actinopteri; order Atheriniformes; family Phallostethidae; genus Neostethus; species Neostethus bicornis. The sequence continues at coordinate 603,911 of CACRXE010000076.1, read as the reverse complement.
ATGCCCAAACTCTATTCACACCCATCTGATTAATGCACTTTTTTTTCTGTTCTTGGTAAAAAAAAAAAATGTGCACAGATAGAAAGTCCAACATTTTGCCGTATTTTTCATCCCTTTTAGCTTCGATAGATGGAAATTGTTCTATTCAAACTAAAGTTTATTTTGACTAAATAGGCCCACCACAATCTCGCATGGGCTGCATGGTGGCGCAGTGGTTAGCACAGTGGCCTCACAGCAAGAAGATAAGGGTTTGAGTCCCAGAGTCAGAGCGAGGCTTGAAACACTGGTCTTCCTGTAGGGAGATTTTATGTTCTTCCCGTATATGTGTGGGTTTACTCTGAGTACTCCAGTTTTCTCTCACCCTACAAAAACATGCATTGGCTGTTAGAAAATTGCCCCTAGGCATGAGTGTGTGTGTGTCTCTGCAACAGACTGGCGACCTGTTTGTGGTGTATCCTTCCTCTCGCCTCTAATCAGCTGGGATAGTCTCTCCCTTCGCATCCCCGCGCCCCCTCCCTACTCTATTAGGAATGAGCGGTTCAGAGGAGGAAACAAAACAATCTCACTCAGCCCAGCTGTAGCTTAGCTGTATCTAGCTAGCTGATTCCATCTCTCACCAACTCTACTGCTTGCTTAGTTTAAAGCAACTTTTTCATTTCCTCTCCATCCTGCCATCCTCTCATCTGCCGTAAAAGCCCTCCATTTACAGGACACAGAGCTGAGAGGGATGCACTGAGCCACAGGGCAGCAGTTACACAGACAAATTACCTGCAAATCCCACCCCGGGGGGAGGGTTGGAGAGGAGCCACATCAGCAGCCTGCACAGCCATCACACACAACCACAGTAAGAAGAGAAGCAGACCAGGTCACAGAGGGCCAGCCACTTCATTCCTGATGCAGCAGGAGGAGGTGCTGCTGATGCCATCTGACTGGCAAATGGGAAATGTGAGAGGGGGCAGGAGGGTGGGTGGGCAGATAAGGTCAGGGCGGTGATGGAAAGTCATAATAATGATTGAGTCAAATGGCAAAGGTCCTAATGGGAGTCCTGGGCCATCTGCATGCTAAAAGCTGACCAGAGTAGACACGCTGCTGGCAACTCTGATGTTCAACTTCAATCACACACTGTTCAGAAACAGGTCCATAAAGAATTGTTATGTGTTTTCTTCAGAGTTACATCAAAAACTGAAGCAGGAAGCAATCGAACAGTATATTAAAAATGTTTGAAAGAAATCGGACTTGAGACAAGTTTTCTGTAAAAATGTTTTAGTAAAACACTTTAATGCAGAGATATTGCTTTTTTTCAAATGCCTGATAAAAAACAAATGTTACCATAAAAAAACTAAACAGCAAGTATAAAAATAGCATCAGTATTTTCAAAAAGCAGTGCTCCATAGAGAAGCTTTTTTTATGATTATTTTTTCAAACCAAATACTGGAGATACAACTGTGTAGGTCCACCAAAGTTTAATCTGAAGTTTAATTTATGAGTTTTTGCAAGTTTATGTAGGATGGGGCTAATGGTCTGCTGGGACCACCTCCAGTAAGATCTGCAGTGTTCTGTTTAAGGAATCTGAAAAAAAAGAAAGAAAAAACTATTTAAGAATCCTGCATCTTTGTACCTATTCAACTTTCATTTGTTGTTTCCATCCCTCTGCCTGTCTCTCCTGACACTAATTTAAAGTTACAGATTATTAATCAAAATAAAATGTGCATTTTCTTTTTAACACGTCCGTTTCGTTGTCTTACGCTTATCCGGGGCCGGGTCACAGGAGCAACAGCCTCAGACCGGAAGCCCAGGCTTCTCTCACTCCAGCTGAATCCTCCAGCTTACCTGGAAGTGAGGCGCTCGGGGGCATCCTGACCAGATGTCCAAACCAACCTATCTGGCTCCTCTCAACCTGGAGGAGGAGCGGCTCAACACCGAGCTCCTCCCGGATGGCAGAGCTTTTCACCCAATCTCTGAGTGAGAGCCCAACCCCCCTGCGGAGGAAGCTCATTTCGGCCACTCTTATCCGTGATCTCATTCTTTCGGTCACCACCCACAGCTAAAGACCATAGGTGAGGGTGGGAACGTAGATCAACTTGTAAATCGAGAGCTTTGCTTTTCGGCTCTGCTCTTTCTTTACCATGATGGACCGATGCAGCATCCTACTTATGGCTTACGTTGCACCAATCCGCCTGTCCCCGAGATAATTAAACTCCTCCACTTGGGGCAGAACCCTGTCCCTGACCTGCAGGGGTATTCCACCCTTTTCCGGGCGAGGACCATGGTCTCAGATTTGGAGGCACTGATTCCCATCCCGGCCACTTTACACTCGGCAGCAAATCAATCCATTGGGAGCTGGAGATCACAGTCCGAAGCCAACAGGACCACATCATCCGCAAAAAGCAGAGATCTGATTCTGAGATCACCAAACTGGATCCCTCCAACGCCTTGGCTGCACCTAGATATACTTTCCATAAAGGTGATGAACAGAATCGGTGACAAAAGGCAGCCTTGGCGGAGTCCAACTCTCACTGGAAATGGGATCGACATACTGCCGGCTATATGGACCAAGCTCTGGCTCCGGTCGTACACATCTATTCACAAAATGTATAGATATACTATCAATATGTATTAGTTAAACCCCAGATTCCTACTTTTATCCAATGATACCAAAATGGATATTTATATATATTCTATCAATGAGCTGAATAATCTGTTTAATGACTTAATCAGTTTTATGATTCCATAGTGAAAAAATTTAGAAAATGTGTTATCATAGTTACCCGTTGCCCACTGAAGCCATTTGGGTTTGTTGTTGAAATAGATAAAGATGAAATAAGCTGGGATCCCAGTAAGGGAAATGCCAAACCCAATTCCTGTGTTGATTGGGTCCGAGTACAGAGAAAGGAAGACCATAAAGAAGCATATACAACAGAAGATTGCTGGGATGAAGAGAGGGACCTGTAGGGGGGAAAGTAAAAAGAATTAAGTGAAACGTCATTTGGTATCTTTAGAGTTAAGGTCCAATTTGTAGGAATTAATGGCATTTAGTGGTAATGAAGTGCATTGACTTTAATTAATTAAAAACAGTTCAAACCTCCCAAACTCTCAGTCTGCATGTCCACAGCCACGACAACCAGGTAAAAAAGTGTAGTAAATTTTGTGTAAAACATTACCAAAGAAGAAAGAAAACCCCAAAACCATCCAATGAAAACAGAGGTGCTGGAACATGCTGCCTCTTCACGCAGCATCATAACAGCAGATCTGATGTTGTTTTATTGTACAGCGGCGATAAGAGCCAAACCTCTTCCATACATAGAGTTGTTTTAAGTGAGTGATTTCCGAGGTATAAGACTTCTTCTGAGCTACTTTGGATAATGAACTTAACTAAAATTTATCTCAAGCAAATATCAAAGTTGACGTTACAGTTATAAAGCTTTGAAAAGTTGTTTGTCCTTCAGACACAACAATATGTGTTTAGGATAAATTGAATGAGGGCAAACTAGTTATTTTTAGTATCCAGAAACACCTCGCTAAAGACTTTTAACTTGAATAAATCTCAGGTTAATCTTTAAAAGACCAACAACAATCAGTCTTTGTAACAGTAATACAAATAAGTGTCAAACATATCATTTTTTTTCTAGAAAGTGGACAGACATTTTGAACACGTTTCTTCTTTAGTATTGATTCTCTAATTTTTTCCCTGTTTGAAATTTTTATCACAAATGATAGTTATTACTTACATTATGTCCATTTTGCTGCTGGAACATATGTTCCATTGCATATGTAACTTTATAGTAGAGCATTTGTCAAAGATATGTCTAACAAAGTGCATTGTTCCAACAATCCCATTGTGTAAAAGGACCCCCCACCATGGCTCCATTGTTGGAGAAAAAAATGCTAACTGCTCATTAGAAAAGTTCATTTTTTCTTTTTATTGGCTACGAGGTGACACGTTTAATACCCATGATGTGACAAATTCAGCATGCAGATCTGCTTTTCTTTGACTTTCAGACCAGAGGAAAGGTCGATGGCATAAATTCCAGATGATGTCTGAATTAGGTTGCGGATGATGAATTACAAACCTTAAAGGGACGAGGAAGGTCAGGTTTGGTATATCGGAGGTAGATTAAACCCAGGACCACCACACCGATGAATAGCCACCGCAAAAAGCTCATGAAGTTTAACAGGCTGTAGATGTCCCCCACAAACAGCTGCAACATGGTTATAGGATACTGCACACAAACAAACACACACAATCAGGTTGAGATTCAATCACCTCTTTTTGATCAAATTTACTCTCTAACGTAGAGTTTTGCTTTCTTCCATTTGCTCAAAGTGCAGGCATTTTTGTTTTTTTTTTGTTTTTTTACTCACCAGTATGAAAACAGCAGCTAGTGGGGTGTGTCTGCGCACATGGATCATGGAGAAGACCTCTGGGAGCTGTCCTTCACGGGAAGCCACATAGAACATTCTGGAGACCACACAAATCTGACATTCAGATAAATGAAGAAACACAAACAAAACAGTAACGTAACACTGAATATATTTTATTATCAAAACATCCTGTAAGACCCATTACACTTTTTTTTTTTTTTTTTAATTATTTAAAAAAACTAATTCCAGCGACAAAAGGGTGGTAGTTTAACTTTTGAAGTACTTTTTTCCCCATTCAGAGTATTAAAGTAATACGCATCATGATAATCTTCACACAAAAAAAAGGGACTTTTCTACCTCTGCAGTGATCTTAATTCCTGATTGGATGAATTCATTAAGTTGAACACAACTATCTTTGGAGGTTTCCCACTATTTCTTGACAATGGAATTGGATAGAGGACTGCACGGTGGCGCAGTGGTTAGCGCAGTGGCCTCACAGCAAGAAGGTTGGGGTTTCGAATCCTGGGGTGAGGGAATGAGATTTAGAACAATGACCTTTCTGTATGAAATTTGCATGTTCTTCTTGCATATGCGTGTGTTGCCTCTTCGTACTCTGGTTTCCTCCCCCCTTCAAAACCATACATGTTAGGTTGATTGGCCGCAATGAAATTGTCCCTAGGAATGAGTGGGTGTGTGGATGGTTTTGTTTGTGTGGTTCTGCCATAGACCGGTGACCTGTTCAGGGTGTAACCTGCCCTTCGCCTTGAATCAGCCGGGACAGACAACTACACCGTGCGTGACTCTGTCAGGAATAAGCAGTGAGGGATAATGATGAAAATTTAGTATTCTACTATGCCCCAAAGGTAATCCGTTGGCCTGAGACTGGTGGTAATGGAGGTCATTAGTGAACAGTGATGGTATCATAGTGGTGATAGAGATGATCTGAGGTTTATAAAGCAGTGTTTTTCTACTATTAGTACTATAAACCTACTTCCCAGCACCCAACAAGTAGCATAAAAAATGGTCTGTTGCGCCTTGAAAGAAATGGGCATGGGCAGCAACATGACGCAAGCAGGTTACGCTGGTGGAATCATCCATATTGGTATTAAAGGGTCCAAAGTGAGCAGAGAAAACCACTCCTACATAATTCCACCAGCAGCGTGTCACATTGATGTGAGGCAGGAAGAATCAATGCTTTCATCAACTTTTCAGCTAATTATGTGGAGCGGGTACTCAGCAAATAAGCTGGAATTTTCTTTTCTTGTCGTCTGTTTTTTAGCAAATGTGTCCAAGTTACAGTTCGAGTTCTCATGTTTCTTGCTGACAGAAGGGGTGCCCCCTGTGGTCTTTTATTTTTGGGACTCATCTCCTTCAAATTAAATCCTTGAAGCCATTGAGATGGCCATTGATTAAAAAAAAAAAATCCCAGTCAAAAACACTGCTCACATGCCTAGCTGTTTCCGTGTAATTGGCAGTCTAGATACTATTTGGTGTCATGCTGTAGTAAAAGGCTTTGTTGACAGGAAGTCAAACAAGTGGCTAAAGATGAATGTGCATGCGTTCCTCTCTAGTATTTCATTGAAATACCACTTTATTGAAACCCTACAACTGAAGAGACTTACACCATGGTCAAGTGAAATAGATAAATAGTCTTTCATCTAAACGTTTTACATTCTGTAGATGTGAGTTAAAAGCAGAGGTGTCAAGTAACGAAGTAAGACTACTTCGTTACCTTACTCAAGTAGAAAATCTCGTTATCTCTACTTTAACGAAGTAATTATTTTTTTGTCTACTTTTTACTTTTACTCGCTACATTTTTATACAATTATCTGTACTTTTACTTCGTTTTTTTTTTCAAAAAGTAGTCGCTACTATCGCCATTTTGTCACTGTTAAAAATAAAGAAAAAGTCAGTAAAACCAATCGGATCATTCGCGCCATTCAGTTTGAATGTGATTGGATGAGCCTAGTCAACGCAATCTCAACGCAACTTCCTGTTGCTCCATCTCCGACATGAGACACACAGGACCACACAACGAAGAAGGACGGGACTTCTAAAGCAAAAATGAGCCAGCCATCGACGAGCGCGGATACCCAGGATCGGGACAATAAACAAGAGGATGAGACCCAAAAGGAAACTGGTTTAGCCCACCCATGGCCTTATTTGAAAGAGATTTTTGACTTTGTTGAGCGAAAAAACGATTCATACAAAATGCTTTGCAAACTCTGCCTTCCAAAGAAACACGAGCTCATGGCGTTCAAAACTTCGCCTTCAAATTTGAGGAAACATGTCGAGGTAAGCTGAAAACATATTACTAACCTAATAATGATCAACCTAGTTAAATCGTAGTACGCCATGCGTACGGATTTCGCCTTGCTAGCTATGGCGAGCTGCATGCTAACACTTTGTCTTTACTTCCTGGTTCTATTTTATTTCGTAACCATTGAACTGTGTTTGATTAGCTCTCTGTTAAATTATTGTTTAGAGTTTTGATTGTAAGATGTTGTGTGATTTAATATTGTTGTTTTGTGTAATACTGTTTTAATATTAAGTGGATCGACTGCTTTAACAATGAGATAGAAATGCATGCAACACTCAGTAACAACTGAGAGCAGGAACTTTAGATGTGGAACTCGAGATGATTTGCGCATTTCATGGATTTCAGATAAGACCAAGCATTGCAAGGATCGGGGAAAAGCCCCTGGAAGTCTATGAGAAAACAGTTTCTTCTTATTTTAGAAAAACAAGATCAGAAAGTAACATTTACATACATCCGCTTTAAAATTTTTACACAATAAATTTACTAATTTGTTGAAGAAGCGCAACAAGTCAATACGTGTTCAAGTTAATTTCAGTTTTTGTTTTTAGACTTCATTAAACAAAAACACAGACAGTAAATTATTTACACCGTTCATTAAAAGTTACAATCAATTTTATTGTAATGATTTACTTGCATAACTTTGAAACAATTATTTAATAAAATTGAGATAAAATTTCAAACCTCATTCTTAATATTGAGCAGTTTTTAGCTCTTTAAAATATTAACAAATCTACCATTTTTTCTTATTTCCTGATTTGCGAAGCTGTAATGTAAACATTAAATGGAAGATTTTCTTTATTATTATTATTGTTGATTCTATTATATAGTTTAGTTACTGGTGCAATGAATGAGTTTTAAATCCTAGAGATCCAGCAGATTTCAGTGTGTGAAATCGCTTAAGAAACAGACACATTTTTACATTAAAGGGCCCATCTCATGCAAAAGTGACTTTCCAGAGTTTTCTAGCTTGTAAGAGTGATGTCCGGGCCTTGTATATGTCACCAAAGGGCTTTCTAGATTGATTTAGCCCGTTTTTCTGTGGATTTCTGGTACGCTCAGACAAAACAACCAATGAGCAGATGTCTAAAGTATGACGCATTTTGACGTAGCCCGGACGGACTTCGCACACGCCCCCCTCCGCAGCAAACCCTCCCTCCTCACCACCCGCCCTCCTCACCCGCCTCCACTCCGGCCTTACGCCCTCACAAACTCACTTTCAACGTCCGATATACAGGCTGGTTCGCTGCTCTGCCTCTTTTTTATTTTCTTGCTTGAACACGCTTTTTAGATTAATCGACATGATAAAATCTTATTTCAGACGCTACCAAACCGCTACGCACGGGTTTACGCCCGCCTTCCCCCTCCCGCTCAGAGATGGGCGGAGGAATAGCGGCTCAGTGAGAGCAGAGGGCGGAGCTTGTACTTTCTCAGGATGGGCGGAGGGATGAGCAGACCCGGCCTTTCATAGTTCCGGGTCTGTGACTGCGCTCCACCAAATCGATATATTTTCATAACTATGATGTAATGCATGTTGCAAACCCCACATTTTGCGTGTGTATGTGCAGAGGATACAATGTGGAAAGAGTTGTTTTGCATGAGATGGGACCGTTAATGTATGCTTTATTAATTTACTGTAATAACATTCACACAGAATGATACTGTGAAGGTTTTGTAAAAACACAACTGCATCATATATGTTGGTCTGATATTTATTAACATGTAACATAATTCTTATGAAACACAGTCTTATGATTGTATAATTATTAGTATCCTAACTCAAATCACATTTTCTCACATATAACCAAGCTCACCTACTCCACATCTTGTTTTGGCTTGTGGTTCTTGAAGTAATGTCAAGATAGTAGCATAGACCAGTGGAACCAATCCCTAACTGGTGGGTTTACTTTCATCCATAAACTTCAAGCATGACATTACTACCACAGTACAAGATAATCTGAGTTTGTGATTCCAGAGAAATGACACAACTCTCAATATGCCTTTACTTTCTCCACAGAAGAAACACCCCACAAAGCTGGAAAAGTACATCCAACTAACCCAAAAAAGGAGATCATCCACACAAGATTTGTTGGCTCCGCCCATAAAGCAATCAAAGTTGTGGGAGAATCAAAGAGTCTCCCAGGAAAGTGTAGACAAGGCAGTCCTGAAGTTTGTGGTCCAAGGCTTGCACCCACCCCACATTGTCCAGCAACCATGTTTTATTGATCTTGTTCAGCAACTTCAGCCGAATGTGAATGTTATGATACGCAACACTCTTGTGAATAAAGTTGCAAAAGCCTCAGCGGAGATGAAGATAAAAGTCAAAGCGGTTCTCGGTGAAGCTGAGTATATCGCAACTACTGCAGATTGCTGGACCGCACACCGCCGCAGCTTTATTGGGGGCCCATTGGTTTTGCTCACAAACAATGCAAAGATTCTGTGCTGCCCTTGCCTGCAAACAACTAAAAGGATCTCATAATTTCTCAACCCTGGCTGGAGCCCTAAATGACATTTACACAGAATACAATATAAGAGAAAAGATTGTACGAACAACAACTGATAATGGGTCAAACTTTTTGAAGGCCTTCAGAGTGTACGGGCAGACAGAAGAGAACGATATTCAGTTTGATGGAGACGGTGAGGAAGGAAATGGTGGTGGCCAAAATGATGAATGTGATGAAGAGGAAACCACAGAGGGTGAATTCATTGACACTGGAGCACTTTTGGATGAAGATGATTTCGTAGAATTCCAGTTACCCAAACACCACAGATGTGCATGCCATCTCCTCAATCTAGTCTCCACAGTTGATGCCTCAAAGGCAGAGGACAGTCCAGTGTACAAGAAAATATCAAGGTCCACATTTGGTAAATCTGCTAGTCTGTGGAAGTTAAGCTCAAGATCAACAACTGCAGCTGAAGTAATCGAAGACTACTGCAAACTGCAACTTGTAAGGCCAGTTCCTACAAGATGGAATTCATTCTTCTCAGCCGTTGAAAGACTAGTGAGAATAATAAAAGAAAGGGGTGAAGTAGCACTTGCAGCTGTCTGCAGTAAACTAAACATACCCCAGTAAGTGTTTTATTTGCCTTTTAATTAACGTGATTCAACAATTTTCTACTTTTGTACATTAACTAAAGTGTTGCTCTTAAAATGTCTATTAAAAAGACAGAAAATTATCAAAACTGTTATCAGAACTGTGAAAAACAAACACAAATTTAATTTTAGCAGGCTGAAAGTTTAGTTTGATAAATTGCAATACATACCTAATTAAAACACCACAGTAAAACCCAAGTTACTTGTCAAGTCTTTTTTAATAAATTTAGAAAACAAAGTAATTTATCTGAATAATTTATTTTTCAAACTTTTTGAGAAAAGTTCTTTCACCCTAGCAGCAGAACTATGTAAGAGCACAGAGGGAATTAATGTGTTTAAAATGATTGTAAACTAAAAGTTTTTCATTTTGTTCTTCCCTACTTGTTTTCACACTGAAAAGTATCAATAAGAATACCGACGAAATATCAAATACAAAGCGGTATGAGGAAGAGTAGAAGTATTGATAAAATGGCACCAATACCCATCCCTAGTGAACAATCTTTTTTTCTGAGATTGAAGTTGTATCAACTCGGCTGAATCTTTTATATTATTTTATTTTCCTTTTTGTATTTGTGCAGGTTTACACCAGCAGAACTTGCATTTCTCTCAGAATATGCAAAAACAATGAGTCCAGTTGTTAAGGCACTTGATGTTCTTCAAAGTGAAACCAGCGTGCAGATGGGATGGTTGGTCCCTACCATAACTCTGCTGAAGAATAAACTACAGCATTTATGTGGATCTACCAAGTTCTGTGAGCCTTTGATTGCTGCCCTTCTTTTAGGCCTTGATAAACGGTTTGGAGAGATGCTTGCTGACCCAGAGCTGATAGCCTCTGCCATTCTTGTTCCTAAGTTTAAGACCTGCTGGACAAGTGATCAAAATGTCCTGAAACTTGGTAAGTGCTCAACTGTCCTGTAATTCTTTGAATTTCTTTGGAGCCGCTGGAATGAGGCTGACATTTTATTTATTGGCACACACAAGCACACATAATAGCCATTGCACATTACAGTAATTTTACAATAGTCTTATATTATTTCATCTGCACTAACTTTTTGTATTATAATTTATTCTGCAGGCCTTGATTATATTAGAACACACTTGAAGGTTCAGGTCGGGAATCTCGCCAGTGAGAGCTCTGTTTCATCTGAGGAAGACGACTTGTTTTCCTCTTTAAAAAAGACTAACCCTCTTGAAATGACACATCAACTGGATGCATACCTTGGGTGCCCAGGAGACACATCAGAAGTCTTAAAATGTTTTCCTGCTGTATTCCAGCTGTCACGCAGGCTGAATGTGGCACTCCCAGCCTCAGCAGCCTGTGAAAGACTGTTCAGTGTTGCCGGACTCGTCTTCTGCCCGAGAAGAGCACGAACTGTCTCAAAGAACTTTGAGAACCAGCTGCTTTTGAGGCTTAACAAAGCCTTTTGGTAATTTTTTTTTTGGCAGTGATGCAGAGTGAAATTTGGTAGCTGCAGGAATGTTGCTTTTTGCCCTATTTGTGTTAATAAACATTTGAGTGTGTTCATTAATTTCCAATAAAGGTTGCTAAGAAAAAAATGTTTCTGATTCATAAAGTTTCACACCACAACACTGAATCATTTAGTTATTATATTCTGCTCCTTGAAGCATGTGATAATGGTTAAAAACATGTTAACACGCTTTTGTTAACAATATTCCATTTTTTCTGAAAATTACTTTTACTTTTTTTACTTTAAGTAGTTTTAAAATAGGTAACTTTTTACTTTTACTTAAGTAGAAAACTTGAGTTGATACTTCTACTTTTACTAAAGTTGTTTTTTAACTCGGTATTTATACTTCTACTTGAGTAGAAAATGTTAGTACTTTTGACACCTCTGGTTAAAAGGTTATCAGCGGATGGATACCTTGACAAAGCAAACAGGCTGCCATTCATTGAACCAAAGCAAGACAAGGCCACAAACACAGGGACTGCAATAGAAAACTTCCCCAGAGTCCTCTCCGCAAAGGTCTGTGGAAACAAAGTGCTGATATTAAAAATGAGGGAAAAAAAACGTCATTGGCTTTTCTATTTAATCATAAAAATCATAAAAATCTTAAAATCTTAAAAAGCTTAAAAATGATGTATCAAGTGCTGCTTGTAGAAAACAGTTTTACAAAACCACAGTTTGTAGCAGAAATAAATACTGTTGCACAAATAGAGATGAAGAAGGACATTAGGTCAGGAACTTTTGTTAAGTACATCAGAATAGTAAAACATCCACCAAAATGTTCATGGCTCAAATCCACTAGACTGATCATTTAAAGACAATAGATCAGACTCTAATGAACACCCATGATGGTGAGTGCTGACAGATCAGGGTACAACAACAACTGCATCTTAGCTTGTAAAGCTCAATTAGATTTTGAATAGGAACCCTTCATCTGCTTCTGCTTCTCAGTCATAAACTAAACAACTTTAGGTAGTTAATTATCTGCAGTTGGATTGCAGAAGAACATGAGATCACTAACTTCTTGTTTTAGGAAAGTAAAGCTGCACTGTCATAGACTTTTACAGTCCTTTATTATCAGCAGAGACTGATGTGACCGCAATACTTGAACGCACAGTTTGGTCAGAGCTCTTAGCTGGGTTTAGTTATTTAGTGTAAAGTCCACAACAGCATGGCCAATATATTTACCTCAGAGCCCTGAGAATAACTCATGTTAATATAGGAATACCACCAATGGTTTTTATTGTTTATGTACAGTACAGCCTGAGATGATGTATCTCAGGCTCAAAAAGTTAAAGCCACAAAAATAAGGAGATGTTGTTTTGAAGCGCTGCAACTTGTCCATGGTGTACCTGCCTCTCAACCTCATAAAAGCAAAGATCGTCTCCGGCTCCAACTTCAAGACATGACTTACATTGTTAAATTGAGTTTTCCATGTAAACTTCTGTCTGCCGCCTTTTAGAGAGGAAGACCACAGCATAATCCTCTTATCTCATTGCAGCCCTCTAAGAACACGAAGATGCTCTTAACACCTTTCTTAAGGCCCTCTTAATGCTCATTGTGATCAGGGCAATAAAACTAACCACATTAGGAAAGACCAAGATGTCTGACTGATTGAGTCTTCAGCAGCTTTAGGCTTACAGTTGCATGGATAACAGACCTTGCTCTAATAAGGGGAGGTGGGGAAGGTGAATGATGAGATTAGCGCTAACAGGCCCGGGTCAGAACAATTACATTAAGAGCTGCTGGGAAAAGAAGCTGTCAAAAACGCCTAACTAATAATGACTTCGATAAGTGCAGGAAGGCAGACGCAGTGATCACATCAAGACTGAACATCACCACCATCCAATGGTGAAAGCATAAAGACACACCTTTAACAAGCACTGAACTTTTTCTGCTCTTAGATTTAAATTTGTTGTGACACGGAAGAACAGTGTTTTTGATTGTCTCATTTATCTATCGCTCTTTTTTCTGAGAAGCCATTAGTTCTCAATCACATCTGACAGTATAAACTATGGGGATTGACCATATACGTAGGATCTGTAGAACAGAAATCGGAAGTGGAGGAATCAAGTTTAGAAAGAGAGATGACGAATAAGTTATTGAATGAATAAGAGGAAGAATGGAAGAAGGATGAGTTCGATTGATAGATGGACGGACAAATAGATGGATGGTTGAATGCACATACCACAGCCACTGCCTCTGATGCCAGGAGTTCTTCGGCAGACATCACAGTGTAGTAGGCGATATTGGTCAACACATAACAGATAGTCACTACCGCCATGGAGATGCAAATTGCTAATGGCACCATCCTGCAGATTGAAGGATTTATCCTGAGCCACTTATTAAAAGATTAAAGCTTGAAGTTGGTCGAGCTTCATGTAAAACCATGGATGTAGAGACCAGATTATTTCAAGCAGAAACTGGATTGAATTGACAAAACGCTCAGTTGCTGTAAAGAAATAAATCTAAAATAATCTTCTTAAACCAGCAATGTATTTACAATCAATCCACATAAACGGATGTTAGCCTCTGTCTTTTACCTCGTGATGGAAAACATGAGCTAATTGAACTTGATGAAAAAAAAAGTTGGAACAGAAGAAACAAATTCTGGTAGGTGATGTGTACTAATCGGAACAACTTAGTAGCCCAACTAGCAGCAGGTTACTGAGTGTTGAAGTTGACAAACTATATATTTAAATGTTTCAAAATTTTACTTTCAGAATATACAATGGAGGATGTTGATGTCTTCTCTGTGAGGTCTAGATGCAGTTGTCGGTTTCAGATGTTTTCAAAATGTTTTCAGTAAAAGAAATACCGAGGGCATCGGAATCCATTCCTGTTCTTACTGTGTATGATTTGCCTTTATTCTTTAAATAAATTATGATGTCCCACATTGTAGATGATGGATTTTAAATCAAATTGGTGGAAATGTACCCAGCTTTCTATCTTAGAGGCTCTGCTCTTTTAGATACCAAAGTAGATTTTAAAGGTTTTAGTTTGGAAATGTTTGTCTCCTGAAAAAAAGTGTTATATGCTAAAGTTATTTAGTTTTGAAAATTATGTGGCATTTTGTTATAATTTGCCAAAAATTCCGACTAATATGAAAAAGGGTTGTATAGAAATTTATGTGCTGTGTAAATGTTTCTAAAGTTCCCCATCTTTGTCAAACCCAATTTTTGTATCCCGTGGTTCCCCCAAAAAAACTGGACTAGCTCACAGGTCCACTGAGACTAGCTTCCTACTACTGATGCACACTGTGTCCTCCAATACTTCCTGGCTCTTTTTATGCTTGTAGAGATTTTCAGAAGTTCAATCAAAGAGCTAAACGAATTGCTCAGAAGGCCTGAGGGGAAATACTCTGTGCACCAACATCACAGCAGCTATTACGATCCCATGAGACTTTCTTGTCAGATGTTCTTTTGGTTTATTTTATCTCAAGAAAATAGTTTCTTTTGTATTTAGAAAACTTAAAAAGTTAACTTACTTCTCTGGGTTTTCCACCTCCTCCGTCACAAAGTTTAGATAGAACCTAGAGAAGCAAACAGTGATGAACATTGGCACCAACATGGAGGATTTCATCTCAGATGGGAAACATCCAAGAGAACAGAGAAATACATCAAAATTTCTTCTATCCATTTGGTACATCATCAGATGCGATTTTGTTGCTGTATCAATCCATCCGGTTATCCTGCTGTCATCCAGGGGTCAAGTTCTGGAGGCTGTCGGTTTAAGAAAAAATTGCAGAGTCCCTCTTGCCAGTTGTTTGATTCAGCTCAAACATTAGATCCCAAAATTTTCTAGGACCAGCAAGTAGATGCAGAATAGTTGAGGAAAAGCCAACTAAAAAAATCATTACAACATTTGAACTTTCTTCTCATCTCCTCTTTCTTTGAGGAAGTTCTTGTGGATTTTGTTGCATGATCAACCATGGTGAGGTCTCCTGATGTCCAGTAGTTAATGTGAGAAGTCACATTGTATGGCATTCTTATATGTAGTGGTTTCTCAAATTTAGCAAAACAACATTGAATCTGGCATTTATATTGCAAATATTTTGGTACCCTGAAACCCAGTTAAAAGTTTAAATTTGAAGTTTGTCATCTAAAAGGAAGGAAAAGTTTGTATTGTATCTAAAAGCTAACAAATCTGTTTCGCATGGAAAGACCTCCCCCTTGAGACCCGAAAGTTTCTCAAAAACTCTGTTACCATAGTAATCAGTGGCAGCATTTTATTGTAACATCATTGTGCTGTTGTCAGGATGTGATTAGCAAAAAAATAGTAATCAAGTTGTCATTCACACTTTTCACGTTTGTTCACAAAAGTGAGGTCAAACTATCTTCGCATCAGATCGCAGGTGGTTTTTTTCTTCTTCTTTTATTTCCGGACTTTCTCTTTTCATGACTTTCTTCTTTTGTACTTTGCTTCATTCTTTCCATCATTCAGCATCCACATTATTTTATATTCATCCCTCATAGGGAAATTATTTTTGCTGCATTGCACTGCAGCAGGCAGCTATGACATGCCAATAGATGGAGTAACTGGGGGTTCAGTATCTTCTCTAAGAATACTTGGACATGGACCTAGTGGGAATCAAAGCGGCTTATCCAGGCCCAAGGACAGACATTTACTCCGCAAGCACCTCCCCAATAAGTGGAGATGCTGAGGATTGATCCTGAGACCTCATACGTGCAAAGCACTGCTCTAAAGTGTTCAGCGTCTAAACACCGCTTTCTACAATTTTATTTCCTAGCTGCGCTCTGTTTTGGTAAAAAGTATCAGCAGAAAGATGGATGAAACAGATGAGATGAAACAGATGAGAACTGTTCTGATATTGAAGGAATGAGAAATTAACTGAGCTAAAACACCTATATAAATTGGTTGTGTATATGTGTGTGTGCTTGTGCTTGTTTATGATGAACATACGTACCACCCAGCATAGGCGTACATCCCAGAGTAGAAAGCCAGTGGCATACCAGACAGCTTCATGTTGCTCAGCTCAAAGGCATTTTCAAAGTTTTTTGTCTCTCCTGCAGCACACGCAAACACATAAATGCATATTTAGCACACACTTTTCTCCCCGTGGACAATCTAAAGTTCTGTAATTGCTCCGAAATAAGAGGAATTATTGCAGCAGTAGAGTGATCTCTGCAGGACCAAGAGCCTAAAAACCAGTAAAAAGACAATAAAAATAATGAATGAAGCAGGGTGTTGTCTTATTAGCTCAGAAAATCTCATTTTCTTTCCTTCAGATGAACAGATGGAATCGCACTCAGGTGTAATCAGCTTTAAGCTCAAACAGATGAATTCATTTAGCAGGATGATGATGATGTTCAGCAGCATAAACTGTGAGTCACAATGCAAATAATGGCCAACACACAATGTGGCATATGAGTACTTTTTTCCAACTTTTTCTGATTAATTATGAATTCTCCTGAGACAGAGATCAAGTTTGAAGCACTTATTTGGTTCCATTCACAAGACTATCACCTGATTATACTATTAAATTGATAACTGAGTTTTCTCAAGTTTTAGAATCATTTGAATTGGTTTGGATATTTTTCTCCAGATTAAGACTCACTTATTTAAATTGTATAATCTCATAAACAATTCATTTCAATGACTTCTTTCCATCTGGATGGCAAACACGTACCGACAATTAAAGTAATACTCACACCTACACAATGCAAAGCGTGAGTAAAGAAATTCAACTTTTTTATATTGTTGTTAGAAATGATAAAACCTGAAGTCACTTGAAAGGTTTTGAGACACTGGATAAGAGCGGTGAGTTTAAAGACAGTTGAACAGAGGTGGTGATATGTTTAAGGACAATAGATCAAAAATCGATACATGTTTAAGATCAATAATAATAGATGAGTTTAAATTTGAAACTCAATCAAAATATTTAACCAATGACCAAGAAGGAACAATTATACCACTGGTTACTGAAAAGGCTTCTGATCGAGCTAACTGAAAATTCTTAATAGCAACCTTTTATAACTTTAGCTTTAGATAATCTTTTACTAACAGCATCAAAATATTCCATAGTTCTCCCAATGCAAGTGTTAAAACAAATAATCATACGTCATATAATTTCATTCTACAAGAGGGGCCAGACGAGGCCGTTCATTGTCATCTTCACTGTTCACTCTCTGCATTGAACCTCTAGTTGCTGCTATAACACACAGTACAGATATTGGCGGCAGTCAGACTAGAAACAAAGTTCACAGTTCTAAGGAAATAACCAGGTCTCCTTTAGAAGATTTTATATTCACTAGAAAAAGAGGAATGAAGATTAGTCAGAGTAAGACAGAGTACATGTGTGTGAATGAGACGGGTCCAAATGAAAAAGTGAGGTTACAGGGAGACGAGATGAAGAAGATGGAAGATTTTAAGTACTTAGGATCAACAGTCCAGAGCAATGGAGAGTGTGGAAAAGAGGTGAAGAAGCGTGTTCAGGCAGGCTGGAATGGTTGGAGATTCGGTGTGGTTGTGATTCGGTTGGTGATGTGTGACAGAAGAGTTTCAGCTAAAATGAAAGGGAATACAAAACCGTGGTGAGACGCACCATGCTGTTTGGACTACAGACAGAGGCACTGAGGAAAAGACAGGAAAAAGAGATGGAGGTAGCAGAGGTGAAGATGCTGAGGATCTCTCTGGAAGTGACCAGGATGGACATGATTAGAAACGAATATATCAGGGGAACAGCACATGTTAGAGGTTTTGGAGATAAAGTCAGAAAGACCAGACTGAGATGGTTTGGACATGTGCAGAGGAGAGAGAGAGAGCACATCGGAAGAAGGATGCTGTATTTGGAACCACCAGGAAAGAGGTCTGGAGGAAGGACATGGACGCAGTGAAGGAAGACATGAAGATAGTTGGTGTGACCAAAGAGGATGCAGCAGATGCAGTTAGATGGGAGAAACTGACTTGCTATGGCGACCTCTGAAGGGAAATGCCGAAAGAAGTGTAGGGAAAAAAATCAACTTTAGGCTTTTAAACTTCAGACAGACACACAAAACACATATCTACTAAAACAATAAAGTCTAAATATTCCTCTAATCCTGTGAAATATCCATGATTGAGAGACCAACTTGGTAAAAGAGGTCTTAAAATGATCAGAACCAGGGATTTCACCCTGAAACACTTACAGAGGACATTGTGAAACAACAGAGCTGATGCTCACTGTGAGCAGCTGGACACTGATTTGCGAGCTTTCAAGGTTATATTTACAGAACATGTTGCACATTGACCAAAGAAAAGCAGGATAATTGTTCCAGCTGAGTGCTCTGCATGAAGCGTGGAACATTTCTACGCATCGAGGATGTTTGTGACAGCAGGGACAGGGTCATAGGGATATCTTAGAAGTGATTACACTGGAGAATGCCTACCTTTAAAAAGCTGGAACAGCCCAGACCCAATGATGATGGCAATGACCAGCAGCTTGCTGAGGGTGAGGAAGATTTGAATCCGGGAAGACCACGTAACACTCATGCTGTTCAGGTACATAACGGAAGCTGTGCAAAGAGAAACAGAATCTATTTAGAATTGCTGTGTGCCATTATCAAGTCACACTTTAAAAAAAAAAATTCTGATTAAATAAAACAATATTTAGTTTAAGATCCAGGATAAAAGTTAAGTTTATACTGAATCCTTAATTCCATGTATGTCCACTCATTGCTCTTGTGGGACACCTATGATTCTTCTAAATAGGTTACTTCCTGTGAAAGTTGAACGTTTACTCGTGCTTCCTATGCAGACACAATAATACCACCTCAACCACGAAATTGTCGGGTTATGAAATAAATGGACGAATATGTATTACAGCAAAACAAGCCACATCAAGAACGTTCTCTGTGCTGTCATTTCAATCTCTGCTTGACAGAAAATTCAACAAGAAAAGGTCTCCATCAACATCTCCAGGTTGGAATTGACTTCTCTTAAAAAGTAGAAATAGTGAAAGGGATCTTTTTAGAAAATAAAATGGGAGTAAATAATTTCGTTCTATCGTCTTCTGCTTATCCGGCGCAGCAGCGCGGGGCAACAGCCTCAGATGGGAAGCTCAGGCTTCTCTCACCCCAGCTGCCTCCTCCAGCTCACCCGGAGGGATCCGCGGTTGTTCCCAAGCCAGCTGTATAACATAGTCCCTCCAGCTGGTCCGGGGTCTGCCTATTGGTCTCCTCCCGGTGGGATGTGCCCAAAACACCTCACCAGCGAGGTGCTCAGGGGGCATCCTGACCAGATGCCTGAACCACCACATCTAGCTTCTCTCAATCTGGAGGAGGAGCGGCTTGACACCGAGCTTCTCCCTGATGGCAGAGCACCTCACCCGATCACTGAGTGAGAGCCCAGCCATCCTGTGGAGGAAGCTCATTTCGGCTGCTTGTATCCGTGATCTCGTTCTTTCGGTCACCACCTACAGATGAAAAAATAGCCTCACCTATGGTCACAGCTGGTGACCATAGGTGAGGGTGGGAACGTAGATTGACTTGTAAATCGAGAGCTTTGCTTTTTGGCTCAGCTCTTTCTTTACCACGATGGACTGATGCAGCGGGAGAAATAATAGTTTGTCTAATAGATTATCATTGATTCATACAGACATACTGTATATAAAAAACTGTTTATAGATAATAAAAGAACTCAAATGTCCTTCACAAAGCAACACACAGCTGCTCTTTCAAAATCCGTGACGACAAATGGTGGTTAAGTGAGTTGTGATGAGGAGTTTAATCGTTATATCTAACAGTTGGAATTTATGTTAAGCTTTCTTTCTAGTGCCACGTGTACTTTCCCAATTAAAATTCAAAATGTGCGTCAGATCATTGTTTTTTAAAAGAAAGTATATTTTACATCTGATAGATTAGATAAAAAGCTGTGTTTCTAATTTGATGGAATTATGTTTAATCAGCTTTAATGTTGTCTCGTGGTGATCCCATCAAACAGTGTGAAATGTAAAACCTCTCTGTCAGTGGATCCGAAGTCTGTCAAAGTGGGTAAATAGAAAGAAGAGACTGTGATCATGATGAGTATTTGCTTTCTGCAGCCATGTTGACACATTCAACTCTAAGTTGAAGAATAGATCATCTACAGTTTCTTATCTTTATGTCCTTTGTTTTTATCCTACATTGTTTTCTTCTGTACTTGATCCTTCTGTCTTCCTCTCCTTCTTTCTTAGACTGCACATCTGCATGTTTTATACCCATTCATTTACATAGCAATCATGCTCAGGCTGGAACCCAGTGGGAGTCCTACGTACTGATGCCGATGGCTGTGGCCAGTTTGACAGCCATAGGAGGGATATCACACGGCATGAAGAGTGGCTCCAGGATGTACTGTCCGAACGCCAGTGAAATAACAGCGATGGCTGCCGGCCTGTGGAACACAACACTGCCATGGTTAACAGGAAGCACTTTGTTCAAATTTATGACATTGCTCCAACAGAGAAGTCAAACTTTCTTGCAGAGATTGTGAATCCAGACACCATTCAACATCTAATCTTGGATAAAATGAGGTTTTGCTAACCTGCTATCAGGTCCAAAGTCTCTGCTGAAGTTTAACTGTGGAGTAAGAAGGAGAATGAAGCGGTCCTGCCGTGGGGAATATGTTGGTCTGATGCCATGTCCGTGGCTAAGCTGGTGCCACCATGTGCGTCTGCTCAATTTCATTGAACTGCTGGTTTAGAAAAGAGTTTCTCTGGAGCAATAACCAGTGGTCTCATATGGCTGGGATGTTAATGAGAAAGAGGAAAGCTGCTTGCTGCATATCAACAGCTGTTTATCTGCATCTTCCTGATGAGCAAGCTGTCAATCAAACATCTTATCTGGCTTTTTAATTATTTAGTTCATAACATATAATCAAAACGTCCATTTGAAAAGAAAACTACACAGCTTTTACTTTACATAAACACATTTTCAATCTAGGAGAGAGTTGACATGTTAGTTATTTAAATCTATTTTTGTAGTTTTTTCTGAACTACGGTCGATCGAGTAACGCCTGTGCTTATTATCAATTAAAAATAAAATTAGATTGAAGTTATTTTCCCCATTTTCCGTCTTCTCTTTTAAGAAAACAATGTTCTTATTTCTGCAAACCTAAATTCATCTTTTTCTCCTCATTGAATCTTAGTTTACCAGCATCGGTCCTCTAAGAAAATTGGGTAAAAAATCATTTTTCTTTCTTCTTCTGAACTGCTTATTCCCTAAAGCGGTCGCAGGGCTTGCCAGAGCCCATCCAGCTGATTTTTAAGACGAGAAGTAGGGTACAACCCGAACAGGTCACCAGTCTGTCACAGGGCCACAAATGAAGGAGGAGGATGTGCTGAAGTTTCTGGCAGCAGGAACCCATCTGGGAGGTACCAACTTGGACTTCCAGATGGAGCAATATGTCTACAAACGAAAAAGCGATGGTATTTACATCATCAACCTGAAGTAGACCTGGGAGAAGCTGCTGCTGGCAGCCAGGGCTATTGTTGCTATTGAGACCATGCGCACACACATTCATTCCTAGGGACAATTTGTCACCAGCCAATCAACCTAACATGCATGTTTTTGGAGGGTGGAAGGAAACTGGAGTACCAGGAGAAAACCCACACAGACACGGGGGGAGCATACAAACTCCACACAGAAAGGCCAGTGTTCCAAATCTCGTCCGCCCTGGACACTTGAACTCACGACCTTCTTACTGTGCTAACCACTGCGCCACCGTGTCGCCACACACACACAACCATCCACACATAAACTCATTTCTACGAGCAATTTGGTACTGGTCGATCCTAACATACATGTTTTTTGGAGGAAATCGGAGTACCTGGAGGAAACCCACAAATACATAGGTAGAACATGCAAACTCCACAAAGGAAGGTCAGTGTTCCAAGCCTTATTCACGATCTTCTTGGTGTGAGGCCATACTGAGCTACCGTGCTGCCCAAAAAAACCCGTTCCGTTCCGTCATCTTCCGCTTGTTCCGGGGTTGGGTCGCGGGGGCAACAGCCTCAAACGGGTAGCCCAAGCCTCTCTCACCCCGGCCGCATCCTCCAGCTCACTTGGAAGGATCCCAAGTCGTTCCCTGGCCAGCTGTGAGATATAGTCTCTCCAGCGGGTCCGGGGTCTGCACCGGGAGGAGACCAAGGGGCAGCTGGCCGGGGAACGACTTGGGATCCTTCCGGGTGAGCTGTAGGATGCGGCCAGGTCAAAAAAATGTTTTGGGTCAAAAAAAAACAAAACATTTTAAAAAACTAAATTACTTTTTAAATCAACAGAAACATATTCTTCTGACAAATTCACCGTTGAATCAAAAAGTGACGTTTAGATTCCACAAGGATTAATAACTATAAAAATTGGGCATTTTAATGATTACTTTTTAGCATTATGCAATTGTCAACAATTTAAAGGCTTTTCACAGTGTGCGATACCTACAAAGAACTGTACTCATGAAGTGTATTTAATATCTTTTTTAAAGGTATTTCTTTTAAGGTTTTCCACATTTTCTTGTCTCCTATGGAGGACCCTCCTCCTGGTCAGTAGGATTCCCTCCAATAAGAACGATATAAGGTTGGTTGATCTTCTGGCTCATCACTACATCCCTTTTCATTTCCCACAGTAGACACCGGGGCGCTGCAGCCTAGAAGATATCCCTTTATCCCTCTCATTCTTGTTTTTACTCTTTGTTCATTTCCCATGGTTTCCATGCTGTCCCAGTTGCTGGGAGCCAGCCTTGAACTGGGTAGCTAAGGGATGGCTACCAGACTGTTTGTACTGCTTGGGCTTGGCAGAGTACACATGCAGCTGCATGGAGGGCTTCCACACCTCTCCGCTTTAATCCCACATTAGGTAACCAGCAGACTGGTCCTGCGTTTTATTTTATTTATTTTTTTTGCCACCAAGCACAGCCTAATACATCTTGCAGAAAACATAGATAAGATGGGTTACATCTGATAGGATGGCCCTGTCAGATTAACTAGAAGTCGAGTTATAAATTTGAAATGCCACTGCTGGAGCTTTGATGCTGCTGAAAAGGCTTTTCTATTGTAATAAATTTATTGTTGCTGCTGTCAGTGTGCAGTAGTAATTCACCGCCCACACACTGATCTTCACACCTCAGCCTTTGCATATGTACGTATTTATGGGAGTTTGGCTTCAGGAGTGAATTTAAATGACTCACAGTCAGTTATTTATTCTGCTTCTCTGTTCCTCTTTGTTTATTCCCAAAACAAATATCTTTCATTTTCTTTCTTTTTTTTTTAAACAGGGTTCGGTAATTTAAAAGATCATTCTTGTGCTTGATTATGAGTTAGAATGCCAGAAGATGTATTTGGGATTACTTTTTCAGATGTGTTTTTCATCTCCTCTTGTTCTCTTCTTTGGTTTGTTTGTGTCATTCTGTGTGGGTTTAATGGATTCACTATAAATTCCAAGAGGAATTTTGTTGTCCATGTCTCCCAGCATGTCCCAGAGTGCAGGGACACACAGTTTAATGTCACCAAATGGCAAGCCATCTGTTTTTAGATGGCAGCTGCATGTGGTGATTCCAGCTGCAAATCCAACTACTCAATCCCTCTCATGTCCCACTGCATACTGTATGTGGGGATAGAGCAAACATATGAATCAGAAGAAAAGTTCCCCTCACTTCTGTTAATAAATCAGACCCAGTCAGAGCTCGAACATTAACAGATTCATACTCATTGTCCTTCTTGATTCACCTGTTTGAAATTAATTTTATTGAGTAGGTTTACTGAAGCAGAACTGATGAATGTCTTGTTTGTTTCAACTTCCTCACAAAAATACATACGGTTAGAGCATAACCATCAGATTAAGATCTTGGGTTGATGGAAATGGCTCATCATTTACGAGTCATAGAGGTCTCATAGTAAAATATCTTACACAAAAATGATGAATAAATGTTCATATTTGACTTTCTTTTAGTTGGAAAGCTGTCTTCATTCATTTAAAATAATCTATAATAGTAGGATCAAAGTAAACAAGTCAAAAAAATTAAAGCAACTTTGCAAATGTTACAATTTGGATTTGTAATGCAAGGATCTGTAAATCGGATCAATAAGAAGCATTGTGGGATTTTTTTTTCTAAGACAGTCCATTTTTTCCATTACCTACAGGTCAGGCCATCTAGACCTCAAATAAAAAGTTATTATTTTTATGTCACAAATCATCATGACTTCCTCAATTCACTGACAACAGCGGCGGTTTTGTATCTTCTCTAACCTACTTTATCCCGGTCTGATTTCACTTCAGCAAATCATTTGTTTCAGGACTTTAACAGACTGTGGTTACACAGCAGTCATGTTTATGATCTTGGCTCTGAGCAGGTCATTGGGTGCATCCCAGAGCTCTGGGCTCAGAGTTTTTTGGCCTTGAAAATACTTTGGGTTCATGCATGTATAAGTGGGGTCAGAAGTGAGAATATACAACTGCTGAACAGCAGGTCATGATGGTTTGAGGGAGTTACCAACAAAATTATCAGAGATGCCCAAAATGTCTGAGGTTATTGAGCGATAAGTAATACATTTTGCTCCTCAACCTTTTTTAGGAAAAAATTTAAATAACTTCATGGTTGCTTCACTTTCTGGCAATCAATCCTTTATTAGTAATTTTTTTCAGAGTGAATTCCTGGGACATGTTGAACATGGGACATTTGAGTGTGTGGAATGAGCTGCAAAGCGGAGTTCATGAATTATGGGAACGTAAAACTGTCCTGATCTTTGTAAACGGTTCTTTCTGGTTTTGTGTGTGTCTTTTGACGTTTTTAAATAAATAAATAGTCATTTCCTTACCCAAAGAGAACGATGTGTTCCCTCCTACCTGACTATCATACTGCATCAACAGACTCAATAATAAGTCTTCTCCAGCCAATGACTTCAAAATTTGAGTTTGGAGAACCTGAGACAGGGACCTGATTCTCAAGCCTCCAAAACCACCTTTTGGCATTGAACGCAATCATTGCTGCTAATCATTTCATAGTTAGTGCTTCCACTTCAAAGTAAAACCCCTTTCAAAGATTTTCCATTTTCTTTCTGACCTAAAAATAGCTGACTGTTGGTGATTGTTTTAAGTTACCATGTTCACTAACGGTTCACATGAATGTTTCACTCAAATCACCCAAATAAACAACTTATAAATGAATAAACCCCAGTTGGTGGTCGCTGTTTTCTGTGACTAAAACATCATTTAAAGCCAATTTTATTTACCATAAGTCTCAGGTGAATGTGAGGAGAAAAGTTATACCTTATGGCAATAAGCTCAGCCCAGAGTCTGATGAAAGCCATCTGAGGTCCAAATGCCTCCATGATGTACGTATAATGTCCTCCAGACTTCTTTATGCATGTCCCCAGCTCAGCGTAGGACAGGGCCCCTGCAGAGACAAAGACAACATGTTACTTATGGTTGTGTGAACAGAAGGTAGGTCCAGGGCAGAAGCTATTAATCTGTTTAAACTGAAAGACCTTTTCTGGGCCCCACATCCCAAAACAACCCCAGAATAATATTCTTAGATCCTTTACAGTGCCTGATCTGTAAATTTGTAAAGTGAGATTGAGGTTGTTGAAGTTTGATTACAAGTTTAGGTAACAAAGATCAAACTATGTGATGAACCGCTGACTACAGTAAACTTATTTGAGAGTGACCTCATTTAGATAATTTTTTTGACTTGTTCAAATACAGTGTGTTAGAATTAAGTAGAAATAAAAACAGCTGGAAAATAACATAAATTAAAATCTTACCACAGAATCAAACAGCCTGTCATTGTGGCAATGTTGCAATAAAACTACTGAACAAGGTAGTTTCAAGAGCAGACAAAAAGATGGGGTTTGTAATGATGGTTTTAATTCAACTTCAAACCCCCACAGATTAACAAATTCTACACTTTTATGTTTTACGTTTTATGTCTGGCCTTCCAAAAGCGGGTAAACAGATTAGATATCAGAAAGTTATCATTTGATGAAGTCAACTACAGAGACAGATGATTCTGCATACATCTTTTGATTGTTTATCTATGTTTATCTGCATGTCTATTTATGCATGGAGATATACAGATCATGTACATAAAGAAATGTAATGAACAGATTTTAGCTTTGCAAACCAAACTTTGTTTTTGAAATAGGCCCACTCCCAGTAAATGGTTAGTTTCAACAAATCAAGCCTGTGCATGTCAAACAGCTGGAATGGCACTTTACTGGACAACATGCAAGCATCAGGCCTAAAGGAATCCTTGCTCACTTTATCTTAAAACCCTTTTTGTATCTCACTTATCGAACAAACTTGACTCACCAAAGAGTGAAAGGACACCACAAGCGATCCACACCACTAGGGACATGCCCACACTTCCAGAGTGTCTTAGGATTCCTTTTGGTGAGATGAATATCCCGGCTCCAATGATTGTCCCAATGATGATGGAGATCCCCCTGAGCAGGGTCACTTTCTTCCCCAGTCCCACTTTGTTTTCCTTCCCAGTGTGGCCATTTTTAACCACTTCATCATGGTTATGAGTAGGCCTGCATGTCACCTTCTTCATGTCTGCCACCTTGTCTCAGTGAAATTAATTTTTAGAATAAAGCTCTAGCCCTGCGAGGACAGAACTCCTCACTCACACCCTCCTCTCTTCTAATGTCATTCATGCCTTGCTCACCAACATGTCGCTCGACTCCTCACCTCGCTGACATCATCACACAGATTTTCTTTCTACTCGCCAGTCTGCTTTGTATCCCAGCCTTGGATTTAAACCGGCCTCCCCATTACCTCCGGCCCTGCCTCTTTTCCAAAACTAGTTCTGACCCACTCAGGGGTTACTCTGGTTCAAGGAAATAATGACATAGCACCTTCCCCTGATCTCACAAGTTTGCATCCAAAAGCAGGAGCCTGTTTTCAGTTTAGTTTCTTGGTCCTGGTTTGGATTTGCATGCCTGTTCTTGGAGTTTTTTTTTTCTGGCAGGAAAAAGAGAGACAGGATTTTTCAGGAGTGTTTGGTAATGGGGTGTGACTCAAGAAGTCGGTGTGGGAAATTAGAGAAAGTTAGCAAACACACCTACGGTGCTCTCTTTTTGTAATAAAAAGTCATGTAAGGTTACATGTGCTTTTATTCCGGGGACAAGATGGCGCGCTTTCTGGCAGCTAAATCAAGAGCCTGTTTCACATTATTTCCATTTTCTTTTTCACAAAAAAAAATTGGAAATTAATGCACAATGTAAAATGCACACATTTTTATTCATTTTACACAACTGTATCTATTTACACAAACACACATTTGAAAACAAGCCTGTACTTCCTTGTAAACAGTAATATGTGCTTGTTTAATAAGAGCATTGTTAGTTCACTGACAGAATGTACGTAGTTTGGTGAGTTCGAGACAGACAACCCCGAAAAAACTGGGTAAATACTTGATTCCCAAACCAAAAGTTAATGTAAGGTACTTGGGAATTAAAATGTCAGTCATATATCAAACTGTGAAATTTTCTAACTGTTGCTTCTGTTTTTCATTAAACTGTTCTACAAAGTAAGGTTAGTGATTTCTTGTTTTATTCTGTAATTTTTGTTGCATATACACAGATTAGATCATTTCAAGTTTATTTTTGTTCAGATACTTTTTGATCCCACCTGCTTCTCATTGTGTGAGTTCCCTCTGGTTTGAGTTTCTGGTATTTCATTTTCTTTTGCCAGTTCGGTGAGTGTTTTTGTATTGACCTCCTATTTGCTTGTCCAATTTAATGCAATACTTCTCAAAACTTTTTTTTTATGTGTGCTTGATTCCCTAATGGTGCTGTGGGAATCTACCCAAGTCTTTTGCTTCTAATTCTTACCACATAAATACAATTGCTTTCTAAAATTGTCGTCCATCTCCACCAAATACATTTCAAAACAGCTTTGTAATACTCAGGCAGAAAGCTGGAAAGCAGCAATGTTATGGGAGTTGTTACCAGTTTGACTTCCAGCTTCATCCAGTGTCTCTAGATCAAACTTCAGACCTCCCAGACGGTTACGAGGAACCATATCATGACTTAGTAGGTTTTAGAACAGAAAAATGCAGACATTCTGAAATGTTAAGCTAGAAAATAAAGTGAACCAAAAGCTTTTTGTTTCATAGACATTCTCAATCCTCTGTATAAAATGGCTTTTACTTGCCTACGGTGACCCCAGAAACGTCTTAAACATACACTTTTTCCGGGACTTCCTGTTTCAAAATGTTGTTAAAACTTGGGCAGTTTTAGACGAGGAAAATGAACCGACTTGGTTCTAAGTTTGTTTGGTAAAGCTTTCTTTTCATGTCTGTTGCTGTTTTCTTTCCCAGCTGAAAGGCACACCAGCAGCACCAACAACATGATAAATTATGGGGTTTGAGTTGGAGAATCTGAGTAAGTTAATAAAGTAAGAACATTTTGCTCCTCTTCTCGGGTTTACAAGTTGCTTCGGGATTGTGAGAAGTCTTTATCATTTTATCATGATCACATAATTGGAAGTGGACTCAGTCTGGTTTTAGCTGAAGGCCAACTGTGCACAGTTCATGCACATTCGTCCCCAGGACATAGAGAAGCAACAGCTGCGTAGTTGGAGGGGGAGAAGTCTTAACCACATGGGAGATAAAAACACCAAAAATGATTTAGAGCTAAAAAAAAAAAATTGTGCAATTTATTAAGATGTCAAACAGCAAACTCATGATGATGACAGACTTCTTTCCCTGACGACTGAGTTCTTGGTAGTTTTGGGGAAAATTTTCCATTTTTTTAGAGACTTGTGTAGTAAAACACTTGCATGGAACAACTAAACTGGTATGGATTTAGTCGGTTAGCGGGAGATGAAACATGTGAAAAGCACGATGCGTGCCTCCTCTTACAGACAAGAAACTCTTCTCATTATAAAATACTTTTAATCAAAGAGTCAAAGGTAAATACTCAGTCCTCAGTGTGTAAGTACACATACAGTCAATGTCTCTACCGCAAATTCATTATCTAAAGTTTACATAATGACTTGGAATAACTACTATCAGGGTACCCCAAATTAACAGTCCTGGCTGCTAAAATTTAGTGCATGTTTGGGACAACCTACCTTTGTGAACAAATTTTCTCAGTAATGAATATCAATAAAACAAAAATACATTCAAGGCTCACACAGAAGACCTTAAATGACGTCCTGAAAATGACAGCTAGTCAGGACATGACACCTGATGTTGATGCACTTGTGCAGGCCGAATAATGCCAAGTTTCAGGAACAAAAACAAGCTCAGACTAGAGTCACATCTTTAAAATGCTGCCTTGCATTTTGAATTTGCATATACTGTTTCCAATAAAAGAATACAGCTGTGTGAAAATGTATACTTACTGTTGTGATTTTAAAAAGTGTGCAATGTAATGTTAGTCTTTCTTTTATAAGTCTCATGTAATCATAAAGTTCATTACCTTCATTTTCAACACCGGTTACTTAAAATTTGTGCAATTTTGTGAAATGTTTTGTAAAAGTGTTGTTCAATAAATTTTGAGTTAAATTTCAAGTTTCACAACCTCCTTGTGCAGCTTTACATCAAAACAAAAGGAAGACATGATACTTTGGTTGTAGCTAAGGATGCTATAATTTTAATGGTCCAGCCCACAACGTCTACCTTGAGGTCATATGTGGTCCAGGATGTGAAATGAGTTTGACACCCCTGATCTAAACCATGCTAAATGGAACATTCTTTACATTATTAGTTTGTTTGAACCCATGGTTTCATTAAAAAAAAAAAAGGGGGGGGGGGGGGGGGGGTGAAACCAAGACAAATAAAACAAAATAATAAATTGGCTAGGTTGGACATTGCATTCCTGCTGTAGAAGCAAAATACTGTAATAGTACTTCTTTTCATCCAAAACTGCAATGGAGGTGTTCTGGGATCCTGGCTAGAAAGGTGGCAGGGTACACCCTAGACAAGGGACCAGCTTGTCACAAGGCCACACACAAATTTCTAAGTGCAATACAGATTTATTTAGAGGAAGCAAAAGACTCTAAGGGAACTGTTGAATACATCAGCGTAACATGCCATCCATCAATTCACTCCAAAGGTCACTGACTGGAAAAGACCACGAGGCAAGCCCATTGCCTGATGGCTCAACGTTATCGCGGGTAACAACTCAGAGTCACCATTGATGAAGTGAAACAGCTAGCCCAAGATTGCCAGCGCTGGAAGAACTTGGTTCATCTGGTCAGCTCAATGCATGAGGATGAGAACCACAACCATTTGTTGGAACCCAGATGAAAAACATGTCAACCCCACAGAAAGTGCTTCCAAACCAAGACACGGTTGCTGTTGTATTACACAATGTTCTTGCAACTAGGTATTTTAACGTCTTTTTGATCAAACCACTGAGTTTTGATTGTCTTTATTTTTCTTACTTGAGATGATTGTTGTGCAGCAGGTCATTGGCCGACCCAAAGATCATAAAGCCAGCTTTACATTGCTCCTCCCTGTGAAAGGGCAGAGGATAACCTGCAAAGATCACAACCCTACTCCCTCTTTTCAGCCTTATCAGCAAGTTTTGTCTAGAAAAGCAGCAGCAATGAAAACAACCTCATTCCTGGATAAAGTGGAG
Organism: Neostethus bicornis; assembly: GCA_902685375.1. Taxonomy (NCBI): domain Eukaryota; kingdom Metazoa; phylum Chordata; class Actinopteri; order Atheriniformes; family Phallostethidae; genus Neostethus; species Neostethus bicornis. Next base: position 573,114 of record CACRXE010000076.1, on the reverse strand, counting down.
ACCCCATGAGTTCCCATCCCCTCCATCCCATAATGCAGCACTGATGTTATGTAAGAAAACTGCCATAGCCTCACAAAGCTCAGAATGCTTTCTTAACTTTGCAGAGAGAATTACATCTCAAACCTAATAAACTGCAGTGTTTAACTAGAATAGAGAGTAAATGTTAGTAAAGGGTAAACTTATATTCAGGATGAACCAAAATTAGGTTTGTTGCAAACCTTTGAACAAAAATGAATAATTCATTGATCTATTCATCTTGTTCTTGCTTTGTTGGTTATGAGCTCCTAAATTACTCAAGGATTTTATCTATCCTACCACTATTTTCTGAAAACTGATCATCATTGCTTCCAAGTTGCTAAGTGAACTCTATTTTGACCTGGAAATAACAATGGACAATTTCCACCAATCAGAAAGGTTCAACTAAATTTAATGTCCAGTCAGAAGCAGATAAAGATAGAGTGGATGTTCCTAAAAGACTAAAATAATGTCTCTCATTGGCAAAATGAAACCAAGAAGACCTTCCGATGCATGCTACCAAGATGGGTGTGTTTTATTGGGCATAGGTGGAAAAATAGGAGAATAAATCCTCTATTTTGTGTTTTGGTCTTTATGCTCCTATACCTATTTATACATTCACTTACATCAATTTGGTCCTGCATCTGACAGCTGAGGCTTGGACATTATGTTGGGATGATTATGGGATTAAAAGTCTTTTACTGTCTGCTGGGTAAATCCTATAATTCAGCATTAGAAAATGAAAGGTGTGTTTCACTTTTAGTGCATAAGAATAAGGAAACATGATGTCTTTCAAAGAGTGAAGATTTGATTGTAGCTAAGCAGCTTTTCCTCTCTGTTTCTAAAGTTTGACTCAGCTTTTGACGTCGGAGGAATTCTCAGAAAAAGTGTTTCAGAGTCATACGAGGTGAAGCTGGTTTGCTGGAAATAATTTAATGTTGCTTCATAAGACTCCACATCTGCTGAGTTCTAACAGGCACATTTCTGCTGTAAGTTATAAATGTTTGACGTTCTAATAACTGGGGATTTGTGCTCTGTAAATATTTTTTTCCAACAATGTGTAGCACAGTATAGGAACAAAATAAAAATGAGTTTTGAAGCTTTCAGCTAATTGATTTACAATAAATCTGACAGCTTCCGAGTATGTTCATCGGCTTGTGTTACTTTCCCCTGTTCATGATGAGGTGAATTATAAAATATAAATAAGTTCTGGAATTCATTCAGTAGCTTAGCCAAGCCAGTGGGAAAACTATGAATCAGGAGAAAATGCGTGTTGAGGACACAAAGTCATTATCACACCGTGTTCCAACATATTGGCAGATTTGACATGTCTTCTGATGAAGTTGGTATCAACTACACAACTTCAGTTGACTTTTTCAGACAGGTAAATAAAATATTACTTGATGAAAGAAAACAAAAGAATACTTGGTTCTTTTTGTTTGTTTTTAAAGAAAAAAATCCAATGTAATCCCTCCATTGCTCTGTCAGTATCCTCATCAAACCTACACATCACAGTAACAAAGTGGAACAACTTTAACCCAACAACCAACTGGCTTAAAGTTTCCTTTAAAAACAAAGCAACAAAAGTAATGAATCAAAAGTTTAGACCCACTTTCTCATGGCTTTCTAATTTGGCACACCTGGTCTCAATCCCCAGGTCTGTCTTGTTTCCCTCTGGATTATTAAAACCCGGGTGTCCCTCATTTCCTTGTTGGATCTTCTCCTGCTGCACCCTGGTGCTGCACCTGCTCCGCTGGTCTGCAGTGCTGCTTTTGTACAGCCATGATGGTTTCCCTTCTTGTCTGGTTCCCCACGCTAATCCTGGTGCACGCTGATGTCCTGGTCCCTCATCCAGCTGTGCTCTACTTTCTGGTCCTTCATCCACCTGAGCTCTACTTTCTGGTCCCTCATCTATCTGAGCTTTTCTTTCTGGTCCCTTGTCCAGCTGAGCTCTACCTTCTCATCCCTCGTCCAGCTGAGCACCTGTCTTCAGATCTCTTGTCCAGCTGAGCTCTTACCTTCTGGTCCCTCGTCCTGCCGAGTTCCTACCTTCTGGTCTCTCTTCCTGCCAAGCTCTTCTTTTTGGTCCCTCGTCCAGCCGAGCTCTTCTTTCTGGTCCGTCGTCCAGCCGAGCTCTTCTTTTTGGTCCCTCGTCCTGCCGAGCTCCTAACGTCTGGTCCCTCATCCCACCTTCTGGTCTCTCGTTCAGCTGAGCTCCTAACGTCTGGTCCCTCATCCCACCTTCTGGTCTCTCGTTCAGCTGAGCTCCTAACGTCTGGTCACTCATCCAGCTGAGCTCCTGTCTTCTTGTCCCTCAACCAGCTGAACTCTAATCTTCTGGTCCCTCGCCCAGCTGAGCTCCTACCTTCTGGTCCCTCGCCCAGCTGAGCTCCTACCTTCTGGTCCCTCGTTCAGCTGAGCTCCTAGCTCCTGGTCAGTCATCCTGCCTGGTTCTGCACTTTTGCCATAAACTGGTTAAAGCTGGTTTTGAATCTGGGTCCTACTTCACACCCTCATGAAACCTTCCCCTGCTTCAAGTAAGGCCCTCCAGTTTCCCTTTAAAAAATCTTTAATGGTTCTAAACCATCCTGTAAACATCATCTACATTTAAATAACTTGCTAATGCCACTTACGACCAATGTTTCAAATTGAGACTTCTCACTGTGAACCCACAATGATAAACCAACCTTATTATCTATATGTATGCGGAGCTTTGAAAGGTAAAACTGCTCTCAAATCTGACTCCAGCTTTACATTTAAACACCCCTCTGCACTGCCTTTAACAGTGTTTAGACTCTGATCAGTCGTTGAAAATACGCCAGAGGGTGGCCTTGACCATCAGGAGGCTGGTAAGATCAGGGAGTTTTTAAAGGTTTTGGATAAAGAACACCAAGCACGTCTTCTTATTTACACTGCAACAGAAAATGGAAGAAATTCTTCCCCGACCTTTTTCTCAGGAGTAGAGAGAAGATGGATGTGCATTAAGCTGCGAAAGATGAAACGCTTCACACCAAAGTGAGTTGTCCTAAAACCTATTCCGGATGTAGGAAACAATGGTTTCTGATCATGAAACCAACATTGGAAATTGTTTGAGGGAATTACTTTCCACCATCCCCAAAAACAAAACAATGCCTTTCCTCTTTGCTCACAAATGTGTGTTTTCAGATTGCAGAATTCTGTTTTAATCTTCTGTATTGAGTCAGACGCAGTTGGTGAAGAAGTAAAATGCAAGTAGTAAACAAGCTTCCGGGTATTTCTTTAAACGTAGCCTCTATTAAGGTTGTGGTGATGGAAGGAAAAGCGTATTGCCTTCAAGGGGTGTAGTTTTCATTCTTTTTTTGATTAAACTGTGTCCACTTCACATTCCTGGAGAAAAAAAAATCCTACTAAAATATTTATCTTGTAAAAGCATAGCTTTATAAATTACTCAATTGACTGAAAATGTGAAGCATTGTTCTTTCTCAATCACATCTTATCTCCAGGAGGTGGACCTTAGAGTTACCAGAACATAGGGTGGATATAGACTGGCTTGTGTACTTCAAAAGATTCTCATTTTTCTGTTCACCCTTTAGCCTGCGAAAAAAGATATATATAAAAAAAACTGTTCATAAATTCTTTACTTTCTAAAATAACTCATTCATCCACATGTGGCTTTTGTAAGCAGCAAAGGCTTTCTGTGGAAGCTCTGCATTATTAAAGCAAGGATCTTCCATGATCCTCTGCTGGAAGATCACGGACACTTGTGCGGCCAAAGAGTGTCTACAGGAAGAGGTTTGATTGTTTGATCCTAATTCAAATTTTAAATGATAATTCTGGTTATCTATTAGTGGATACATCTTCATGCCTGATCAGCTTCATAAGCTTTAATGCTACCGATTTGTTTCCTAAAAACACCGACATCTGCATAGCCAGGTGGACTGGCTGAATGTGCAGGTCCAGAACAGAGTGGTAGTTTCAAGCTTTTTGTGTACTTCAAGTTTCTAAATGTGGTGGTTTGGGGTTTAACATGAGAAAAGAAAAGGTGGAAATTGCAGCAAAAGAGCAAGTAAAATAATCTTTGTTCATCCAGTGTAGCGGTAATGAGGCAGACATACGTAGGCTACTTGGTTGCCTTGTTAGAATAGACATTTTTTGTGCTATCTGTTGAGTTTTTTGCAATGTTTGTATTTAAAATTATTATCAAAATGTAGGTGAAGTGATGGTGGTTGTCTTCAGGCCACTTGCGTAAATATCACTCATCTATTAACAGGCTGAGACAAGATTTGGACAAAAAGAAGAGGCTGAGAGAAGACAGAAACATTAGAAGAGGATGTCTTCAGGATCAAACGGGTAACTTGTCTGTGAGAGAAGACAAAGCGCACTGGAAACAGACAAGATAAAGCAAATGTTAAGAGACAGAACAAAAGAAATTACTTCTTACATGAGCAGGTCTGATTTAAAATGAGACAATTAGATAGTTGTGTGCCAGAGATCAAAGGATTTCCACATTTTTGGGGGGTGAAAATGAAGACACAGCTCAACATTTGACAGTTCAGGTCTGTAAAATAGGAAAAATGAACATTGATCCTTCTCTTCATCTCTGCCTTTCTGAGATTCCTCTGTTAATTTTCTTAAATTCTTTCTGAAATCAGTGATTTCTGATTTAATGTTTGATTGTTCAATTAAATTTTTGTTTAATCCTCCAGTTTGCAGTCTTCCAAGGTAGTGATCAGAAAAGGTCAACAACATGGTGAACATCAAATTTAGCAACAACAGCTTATTGGTGTGTTTGAGTAATGCAGTGAGCCACCACCATGTTAGCCCAACATGTCACCCCAACATCAACACCGTCTCGCGTTGGGGAGTCTTTCTATCGGTCTACATACTGTATGTCATTGATTAGGCTGTCTATGGCAGACGCACAGAAGACAAAAAACAATCGAACTGACCTTCAACACCAAAGTTTTAACTAAGCTTCTCATTTAGTACATGTTTAGTTACCGCTGCACTGATCAGACTCGGGTTTTGTTGAATCTATCTGTTGCATGTTTATTTTTCTGAAGTACTTAGACGTATCACACCAGTTAATTACTCTGTCAGAAGCTTTAAACGTTTTACGTTTATCTTCCAACAAAACTCTGTACATATAAATTCTCTTTATAAAGCACCTGTTTGACATTTCTACTTTTATCATCTAATTCAATTCTTTCTCAGAAAAGACTGAAATAAAGACACACAGATAACCATTTGCCATGATGGAAAGCTGAATTTAGATCTGTACAGGCTCAGATGAGTAATTGATCATTATGCTGTGAAGCTCCGGAGAAAAGATTTAATAAAGTGAGGATCGATGTTCTCTTTCTGCAAATAATGCAGCAACAGGTAACCATTAGGCAGGGTTTTTTTGAACAGTGGAGGGAAAATAAACGAAGACACACAAAACCTTTTTCCAGCATCTAGGAAAAAGAAAAGCTCTGCAACGGGATGAGTGAAAACTAGTCTGGAAAAAAAAAAGTTTCCTGGGGCGTTGTGATGGCTACAGCCACACAACCATTTAGTTTGTAAACTTTATAATTTATTCACTTTATGAATATAATTTAGATATTTTGTTTGTTAAACCACTTTTCTTTACTTTGGATTTAATACAAGTTTAGATTAGCGCACATGTGTGATTTATGTTGTTGATTCACATTAATTTGATTTTCTTGAGTTTTGCAGGTGCTCCAGTTCCTGGGCCGAATGATCACCTGCTGTCCTGGGCTGGAGTCACCTAATTGGACTGAACCATTTATTTTCTTTAGGGGTGAAATTGGTTTTGTTAGCTTAGATTTAGTTAAGCTGTTTTGTTAACCCCCCCCTTTTGTGTTGGCAGTGGTTTAGTATTCTTTCATTTAAGGTCATGCTGTTCTCAGTCAGTTAGGTCTGTTTGTTTGAGTTAATTCTCTTTTGTTAAACCTTATCTTGAGTTGAGTTAGTTATTTTGACCTCTTTTATAATTGTTGAACATTTGATATTTTTTTGGGTTCAATAAAAAGACCCTTTTTTTACTTAAAACCTTGTGCCTGTCTATTTGCACTGCTTGGTCCATCACAGGCGTGAAGGCTGTGTATAATCTGCTGATCACGTTTTGCACCTCAATGGAGGTCGGACACCCATTAAAAAGCATGACCTCGTGTGTTCATGAAGTGAGGATGTTTAGCATCCCTGAATCACCAGTGATGCTTTCAGCTGTCTGGTTGTTAATTATCTGAAAAATAAAAAACTCTTAGAGCCTGTTGTTACCATCAGTGCCCCACAGCAGGTATAAATGACAATCATTTCATCCACTTGAGCAGAGATAAAATCAGCAACCTTACTTCCTCCTAAACACATGCACCTACAATGGCCTCCATAAAATCCAATCATGCGAGAGAGCAGCTAAATCTACCATGTTTAATCACACCCAAACTAAGCACCACTAAATCTTAATGTCTTCCATGATTTGAGGTAAAAGATCTTGGTTTCATCCATCTGCTGCCTGTCCTTTCTTACTAAAAGCACAGCTAATGGGTAACGTATCTAAGACCATCATGCGTCCCTATTGTTCCCTGCTTAAAAAGTGATTGTCTTTTTTATTTGTATGGATTTTATACAAGAAGCAGAAGAGGGAATCTACGTTTTGGAGTGTATAGCAATGCTTTTCTGGTTTTGTTTTTATGTCTACCATCTGACAACAAGGTCAGGCTGATCAATGGTCAGGACTCTGACTGATCATGAAGAGAAAAGATCTTTTAGGGCTTGTCAGGGTTGTTGGCTGTCAGGTTGAGTTACAGGGAATCAGAGACAAAGCAATCAGCCATCATGGTACGCTAGATCCACAGAGACAGGAAGGTGCAGGAGAGGTAATCCCTCAGAGCGTTTGTCTTCACCACTTCTCTGATCCCATTTTAATTAAATTAGCTACTTTTTCTCATTGAAACATCTGTTTCATTTGTTTCCTATTCTATGACTTTTATCCAAAGTAGACCGATCCAGATCTTTGGCTAAACATTGGTATTGTGTGAATCTGTAGAACAACAATGATAATGTATGGAGAGCAGTACTTTGATGATAGATATGTAAGTCTTCTATATCAGACACAAGTGTAAATTATGGTGAAATTTGTTCTGCTTTTAATCGTGAGTAGTTTTTTTCCATCGCGTTGCTCTCCTCTTCTGAAGAGGCTGTACCTTATCTAATAACAGGATGTTCTTCACAGCAAACACAATAAACACACTTACCGAGGGGAAACACAAGCCAATGATAACAGGAGATTTACTTTTCATAATTTGAAATATTAGAAAGAACACTTTGTTTATTTCTCAGCACAGTTCCTTCTCTACACAGACATTTTATTCTACTTTTTATCGACTTCTGGATAAATACCCCATACTCATATACGGTATGCTGCTACACAAGAAGAGCTGGAGATTCATTTAAACTGAGCACCCTGTAAATTGTGATTTGTTTAAAGACTGTGGGGCGTCTAGCTTTTTCTTTCTGTCCTCAAATAAATACATAAAACTTTGTTTTATTTAGTGAATTTTTGATAAGCTAATTTCATCCTGCTGGGTAAAATCGTATTTTACAGTTTCTTGGTTCGAACAATACTGCAAATTTTTTGTGATATGTTAGTCTAATCTTGATTGCGTCAAGTTTTATTTACAAGTCAGTTTATGGCACAGTTTCCCCAATAAACACCAAAATTTAAGAATAAAGAGAGACCCCTGATAATGAGATGCCAATGTATCTTCCGAAAGCACAAACTGATTTTTTTTTTTATCTCATCCTCTTTAACACACCTGACTCACATTAGATCTACAAGCAACATATCAGTTTCAATCAAATGTGTTGGAGAAGTTAAAAACTGATATCTCACATGATCATATTCACTGAGGATAAAGTAAAGACGGTAATTCAATGGTCCATGTAATCAGAAAAGGTTGAAACTTGGAGGCTGGAGTCTAAGCATTTGGAAAGCAAGGGTCAAAACAAGAAAATTAGTTTGTCAAACCTGATGGAAAGCATCTTAAAACTTGAAGGAGAGGCCTTCAAAACTTTGTAAAAGGGAAGATAAAATATGGGGTAGAGGGCCCCGAAAATTCTATACCAAAGGATCAAGGTCTTTTTCGGCTACAGCAGGACATGTTGAATATCACCATTGTTGGCCCAGACTCAATACATAAAGTTAAATGGAATAAGTAATCTGTGAAAATTACTCATACTGATGAAGATTTTCCCAAATATCAAAATTTGTGGTAAGATGTTTTCATAAAGGCACCATTCATTGCAAAGAGAGACAATAGAGCAAATCTGATCTATTGATCTATTGATTTGCTCTATCAATAGATAGAGAAGTCAGCAACTAATAAGAGTATTAGTTGCTGACTTGCCGTATGTAAAATATAAGTCCTGTCATGATCCCCTCTCCTGCAGCCAGAGGGAGCCCTGGATGTTCTAATCAGGTTCATTAGGAACCTGATTAGGGTCACCTGAGGATGATTCCTGATTCCACACATCTGTGCATTCTGCCATCTATTTAAGGGCAATCATCCCGGACTTCCCTGTCAAGTCATACTATCCCTCCAAGCCAGGTCTCCCTAGTTGCCTGACCAAGTACACATTCTTACAATAACCTTTTACCATGTCATTGAAACTTTGTTTGTCTTTCCATAGTATTAATGGTCTGCCAAATTCAAATAAACCATGTTTTCTGTCTGCAGTTGAGTCCTCCTCTTTCCACCTGCACACTGCTTCATGACAAGTCCAGGCCCAAAATATTTACACTCTGTATAAAAAACTTGGTCAGTTCTTTAGATGTGTGTACCTCCTGTTGATGTGCTAACTTAATCATCCGGGTCAATGTAATCAACTGTTGAGAGTTCCTAACTACTCTGTATCAGTTTCTAACTTGATTATCTGCTTTTAATGTAATCAACTGTTAAAACACTAGACAATTAACCAAAACAGGTTCTGAAAACTTGCTTCCTCAATGTACACACTTCTTCATCCCATAAATACACTCATCATACCTCACATTCTAATCCTTAACATAACTGTGAATTAAAGCATCCATTTTTTTCAACAGAAACCTTTTTTTTTTTTTTATTATTTGTTTCCGTCCTTGGTGACTGAATGATTAACCTTCAGAACAAGCTACACAAAGTACACGCAGCTCAAATAAAACCTGATAATTACTCTATCAGATTTCTGACAGCAATCGAACCATTAGGATTACGGCTTTTTCAAACCAAACACCATATCTCACGGCAGCCGACAGCAGTTCTTTCTCCTCTCGGAGGACTTCTCCTACTCCAACATGACTCCATGAATCACTGAAGCAAAGGATTTCAATAAACCAAGACAAGCCTCTCTAAAAATATCAAGATAATGAGAAATTCAAATAAACACAGTGAAAAAAAGTCAATACTCTGAGGGTGTGAGGGAGTGGGAGAGAGTCACACATGCATTAACACCAAGGTCATTTATTAAGCCTGCAGCTTCAAGTCTGCTGCTGCAGTACTCAGAGGAAAACTGCAAATCTCATTTTCCACGCATCTCATAAGTGGTGGAGCAACCACACTCACTTATCATTCTCTGTTGTGCTTTCCCTCTCTTCATTCTTCCTCCACTGGCTTCAATAATTGCTCAAGCCTCTGGTGTGGAGTGTAATGGGGCATTATCTGGAGCTGCTGTTTTTTCCTCTGATTCCGTGCTTTTAACGGCCAGTATGCTCTCCTGATGGATAGCAGGACGGATGCATAGCTAGAAGGGCGGTTGGGGTTACCTACATGCATGGATGGGTAGAGTTTCCATCATAGGAGGTGTTAACTCTTGACCGTGCTACAAATCATAAATGCGCGATTATATTTCAAATGCAGTTACTGTCTCTGGGAAATAAAGTGGTTGAAAACAATCAGTTTAGAGTTTGTGAAAATAACTAACTGAGCTTGGGGCTTCTCTAAGACCGAGGTCCATAAACTATCACAAACAATGTTCCATATAAAAAAAGTTATGAGTTTTACATATGAACTGTTAGCAGTGGGTACTTGGTGCTCAAAAGGTGGAAACCGTGATCTTCACTCTCAGTTGTGATGCATAGTAATTTCCAAAAGTTTTATTGTCAGAAAAAAAACAAATGCTTTTATTCTGATTAGATTTTCTAAACTTTCAGCTACAAATTTTATTACTGAGAAATAAAGCAGGTTCTAATTTCCATTCGTTTCAACTTTGCTGGCCAAAATGCCCTCACAAAAATGTCATAGTTGTGTTCATGTGACAAACGATCTTTCTGGAGCTACATTTCCCTTCCAACCCTGTCAGCATCCATCTTATTGTGGCGGGGTGCCATGGTTAGATGAGTGGTTTGATGGGAGAATAGGGAAGATTGTGTTCACACACAATAAATACAAAAAATTCTAAGTAAAAAAAAAAAAAAAATGAATTACTCTATTCATTCCTCACCGGGGAAATTTGTTTGCTTCACTCCTTACACCGCAGCAGGCTGCCCTTCAACGGCGCCAATGGTGGGAGAAGCGGGGGTTAGGTGTCTTCTCCAAGGACCCGAGACGTGCCTTGGATCCTTGGAGGCGTAGCACATCTGAAGAGTAACGCGATGATTTGATAATGTTTTATTTGACAAAAACGTATATAAAACTCATTCACTGCACATATGCAAAGTTTAAAACCTGACAATAAATATTAAAAAATGCGTGCGTGAGACAAGAGTTTGGCTAGCTAATTAATTGCCCAAGGAATCGGAATAAAAAACAAACTATGTCAAACAAAAAGCACACTCCACATTAAACAACCAAACTATAAGAATATAGTTCTTAGGTCAGAGTCTATCGTTCTGCACTGTGGACACAGTGGACGGCGTGGTTAAGTCTGCCGCCTGACCCGATCTCAGAGATCCAAACTTGCAGAGTTTGTGAATCATGTTGATTGATTATTGATTAAACTAATGAGTTTACATTCTCAACAAAACTTTCCAACATAAGGTGGAGAAGCCTCACTGGTCTGATGAGTTTCTATTCAGCTCCACATTTACAAGCTTTCTTGGAGTTTGTTTGAAACATCAAACTCCAAGGCATCGATCCATCATGCCTTGAATCAACGTTTCTGACGGCTGCTAGTGGAATGGTGAGGGGAGGTTTTCTTGGCCTACGTTTTATCATTTTTATTTTATCGTACTGCATTCATCCCCCATGAGGTAATTATTTTTGCTGCATTGCACTGCAGCAGGCAGCAATGACCGGGCCAATTGTGGGAGTAACTGGGGGTTAGGTGTTTTCTTCATGAACACTTAGGCTTGGGCCCAGTGGAAATTGAACCGGATTCTCCTGATCCAAAGACAGACTTTCTACCACTGATCCAATGCCTCCTCTATATTTGGACCCCTCACTATCATTATGTCTGTATTAAACCAACACAACTTACCCGAATAAGGTTGTCCATTCCTTTACAAGGAAGCTTGAGCGTTGTTTAATGTAGAAAGTCACAATGCACCATGTCAAAAAAATTTGTAATCATCTTTGCCATGATGATGAGTACACCATCCTCAAATGGCCTGGGACGCCACTAGGTCCCAGTCCAAAGCAGTTTAAGAATGGATTAAGTGATAAATTTTCATTAGTATGGATCTCCACAACAGTGTAAAGCTATTCAGGGGATGTTTTAAAAAAAACTATGATGATAGCTTCATTCACCATGATCATCAGGAACAGATAAGATGTACCAAGCAGAAGGTCTTACAACTAGACTATGTATGATTTGACCACATTAATGATCCAGCTCTGACATCATCAGCTGGTACATCTCCACTTGTATGACTTAAAGCCACAATGCTCCAAGGAGAGCAAATTACCATGAAAAACCATAATCAGAGCGGGAGAAAACACAACACTGTGGAATACATTGCCTCATCAGTCTCCACTGACCTCTGGCTTACCTTTAGCAGAATCCCGATCCCTGCATCACACACACACAGGCTATGTAAAAGCAATATTGGGCTGCACAAAGAGACAGAAAGGAAGGCTATATAATAAGATGGCGGGTACATAAGAGAGCTGTACACTTCCTGCAGACATATCAACAAACAACCTCCATATCCACACAAACAAATAACTCCGGGATCAAGTTTGTTGAGCTGAGTCGCTTTATTAAGTCAGCCCGGATGATATAGCTTCGCCTGCGTTCGCATAGAGGACAAGATAAGAGAGGCCAGCCTGGAGACAGCGTTCACACACACCGTCAGAGCGAGAGTGTGTCTGGCTGGAGGCTGCAGAAGGAAGACGAATGTCGGGACAGAAAAAAAGCTGAAATGCTTCTCACAATAACTTATTAAAATACCGTTTTGCCAGAGGACCAGTTCTTTTCTCTTTTACCAACTGATAGGGAAAAGTAATTTGGTAACAGCCATGTACAGTGTGTGATATGCTTTTTTGTATACTCTTCTTTGGTATTTATGGTATTCATTTATATGTATGAGTGTTTTTTTTTTTTTGTGCATATGTGAGTAAATAAATCAACTTTCAGCTTTTAGACAAGTTATGTTATCAATAGCTAAATTGATTGATATGTGCTGTATTGACTAAACTTTTAAATGTCACGACTACAGTAACTGGATATTTGTTTCTAATCCGTTCCGTTTCGTCATCTTCCGCTTGTTCCGGGGTCGGGTCGTGGGGGCAACAGCCTCAAACGGGCAGCCCAGGCCTCTCTCACCCCGGCTGCATCCTCCAGCTCACCCGGAAGGATCCCAAGTCTTTCCCCGACCAGCGGGTCCGGGGTCTGCCCCATGGTCTCCTCCCGGTGGGATGTGCCCGAAACACCTCGCCCTCGAGGTGCTCGGGGGGCATCTTTACCAGATGCCCAAACCACCCCATCTGGCTCCTCTCGACCTGGAGGAGAAGCGGCTTGACACCGAGCTCCTCCCGGAAGGCAGAGCTCCTCACCCGATCTCTGAGTGAGAGCCCAGTCACCCTGCAAAGGAAGCTCATTTCGGCCGCTTGTACCCGCGATCTCATTCTTTCGGTCACCACCCACAGCTGGTGACCATAGGTGAGGGGTGGAACGTAGATCGACTTGTAAATTGAGAGCTTTGCTTTTCGGCTCAGCTCTCTCTTTACCACGACGGACCGATGCAGCGTCCTAGTTATTGTTATACAGTATATAAATACCGACTCGTTACAATACTTAAACCACTGTATGGAGACGGTGGCCGCGTGGTTAGCGCGTTCGCCCGCGGACCGGAAGGTCGCGGGTTCGCGTCCCACGGAGAGCACGTCTAGGGTCCTTGGAGAAGACACCTAACCCCCGCTTCTCCCACCATTGGCGCCGTTGAAGGGCAGCCTGCTGCGGTGTAAGGAGTGCAGCAAACAAATTTCCCCGGTGAGGGATGAATAGAGTAATTCAAAATAATCAAAAAAAAAAATAAGTATAGGCCTATCCTCAGATATCTGGTTGCCCAAGGTTGTTTTCACATACGTTTCCCTTGATTTTATTTTCAGGTCATTTTAGTTAATTTTTTAAGTTGTTCTTAACAAATAGCTTTTTTAGTTATCTTCCCACTCTCCACTCATACGGTGTGATCATGGTGTTGGTATTACTGGTGTTCAACTTAGAACTCTGTTTCAAGTGCTCTGACAACAATGTCTGCATTGTGGGGATTTTTTTTGTCATTTTTCTTTTCTGCCGGTGTGGATTTATGAAGCTCAAGGACAATTGAGCAAAATGGTTGAATTATGTTTTTCTTTTCAAGTTGTGTGCTGAAGCCTGTCTGATGGTTAATCTAACTGAAAAACAATCAAATGAATGTGTGTGGGTTTTTTTTAGAAATTGTTTCCACACATCATTTAAATCAAGTGCAGTTTTAAAATCTAAAAAGCTGCTCTCGGTAAGTTACTTATGGATCTATATTCTACTCTTCATCAGGGTCAGAGTACATTGTTTTTAGGAACAGACAGAGTTTTCTCTCACCAGTGGATCTAAAAATAGCATCAGATTTCAAGTGATCGTGGTGTTCAACATCTATGAGCATTTATGAATGTAAACCAGTCCGTGATGATGCCTTCACAGCAAACATTTTGAGCTCCAGTCCTGATGGACTGAGGAGAAGTTACCACGGTGACTATGGGCTGAGTAATTATTTATGTATACAAATGTGGCTTTCTGTTTGTGCGAGGCAGCCATCTCTGACACAGGAGTAAATGGATGTGCTGCGAGCTTTAATAGATGGCTTTAAGAGGATGAGAGCCATGCATGTGAATCAAGCGCCTTGCTTCCTCACTCTCTGAGACTCTATGGAACCACTCTCTGTCTTGCTTGACAGTCAATCTGCACGGGATGTTTTATTCATGTCTTGTCCTGCTTTCTTTCTAACTCACTGGCAAACACTCTGTCTTTCAACTCCAAATTCTCATTACAGATCACCCTTTATACCTCCCGATCCGTCCTGGTTTGTGCCATAGAAGTTTTAGCATTTTGTTCCAAAAACACTGCACAAAAGTCAAATATAAGCAGTAAAACTGAGAAGAACAGTATTTCTGTTTAGCAGTGTAAAGCTGGGAGAAGTTGGAACAGCCACAGGGTCGCATTGTTCTGAACTTACTGGGGGAGATTTACCTCTCCCTGAGGAATCACGCTTCAACTACAGCATAAATACTTCACTTTTTTGTTTTCTTCATAAAAGAAACAGACAGTAACACACATTAGCAAGTATCTGATTTATTTTTTTCTTAAAAACAGTTTTTAAACATAATGAATACTGTGAACATCTTAAAGTCTTCATGCTAAACTCACTGTATACATCTGGGAGTGGAGAAGCTAGTTTTAAAAAGCCCTAAGGATCATCTTTCATAAGTTATATCTGATCCAAAACCAAAGTTGGAAGCACCGTATTAATTTAGCACAAGAAAAATGTGCCACATTAGGTACACAACTATCAGACAGCAAGTTTTTTAAAGATGGTGCTATTTTACTAGAATCATGTGAATGCATTCTTAATGACATCTATTTGCTTGTTACAGGCTGATGTTAACATAATAATCATTCTAAGCTGGCATTCTGTTATAACAGAGCAGTTCTCGCTTTAAAAGAAAAATAAGACAGGGGTTTTAAGTTGCGGTTTGTTTGCTTGTCATATTTTTTAAAAAAAATCATTAAGATGGTTTTGGTATGCTTTTATGTACTTCTTTAGACAATCTACATGGTCCATTTTAACTCACTGAGTCCTGGAGCTTCCCTCCACTGTCAGATAACTATAGCACACAATTTTTCATTTTCAATTCATGAAAATTTTTGCATGTTCACCCTGGCTGTGAAAGAAGAACAAAAATGTATCAAGTATTTACATTTCGAACATGACAGGATTATTCCCTGCTTTTCAACATTCACAATCCCAGATTGCTGTTAAGAGATTACGTCACCATACTACATTCCTCTTCAAGATTGAAGCGTTTTATGTACAGAAAGTTTAATGTGGAGTCTCATAACGAGACAGTTTTTGGTACACAAACTACATAAATTTTCATTTGGCTGTCTTCCGCTCATCCAGAGCTGGGTCGCGGGGGCAACACCCTCAGACGGGAAGCCAGTTTTTCCTCACCCCGGCTGCATCCTCCAGTTCATCCAAGAGGATCCCGAGGCATTCCTCAGCCAACTGTGAGACATAATCTTTTTATCAAGTCCAGGGACTGCTCCTAAGCCTCCTCCCATTGGGACGGGCCCAAAACACCTCACCCACAGGTGCTTGGGAGGCATCGTAACCAGATGTCCAAACCACCCCAACTGGCTTGCCTCAACCCAGAGAAGCAAAAGCTCTACTTCACACTCTTCCCGGATGGCAGAGCTTCTCACTCTATCTCTGAGTAAGAGCCCAACCATGCTGCAGAGGAAGCTCATTTCGGCTGCTTGTAAGCGCGATCTCGTTCTTTCAGTCACCATCCACAGCTGGAGACCAAATGTGAGAGTGAAAACGTAGATCTCCTGGTAAATAAAGAGCTCTGCTTTTTGGCTCAGCTCTTTCTTTACCACAATGGACCAATGCGGACCGATCCCAATTATTGTGGACGACACACATATAATTTAATATATAATTTAATGGTGTTAAAAATTGTTTTCCACGCTGACAGTTCTATATGTGTTGTAGAAAATGTTTTATAATCCTCGTCAAAAACCGTAGAAAAGAAAATGGTTGAATTTACAGATTAGTTTTACAGAATTAGCCATAGTTTTACAAGTTTGTTCGTTAACGGTGTAGAATGACCAGTGAAGGTTTGACCGATTGGGCTGTACTGTCTTTCATAAAAAATATCAACCAAGCTCCAAAGGAGTCAGTAGTGAGTAGTCAATCACACTCCACACTCAAGGTAGGCAAGATTCAAAGTTCACTCAGAAAAATTCCCTCAAAATTGTATGAACAGGAAACATGTTGATACCAGCCAGCAGAACTCTAGGGTATCACAGGTTTTGGAGAATGTTGTAGCAGGTGATAATAATCTGGGATCTTGCTCCAGGTAAACTGGCACACATGCTGGCTGAGATAAACTAAAAAAAAAACCCTTCTCGGAAGTATCTACACTCTAATCTATGACTATTACCAACATTTCACTGGTTTTACTACCTACACTCTAGTCCATCTTGGTTATCGTCATATTGATTGGTGCTTTACCCTGGTTTTATTACACCATAATACAGGTTTAAATAATAAAAAAATAGATTTGCATGTTTTTTTTCTTTTAAAGCTGTTGTTGTGTAAGTGTTATTTATCAATTTGTAGATATTGGTCTTCTAGTTTGAAAACCACAGAAAAGATTAATCAAAAAGTCAATAAGTACTATATTACAGATATTCAATACATAAAATGACGTATACTGTATTACTCAATGTGAAACCTTTTTACGCCTTTCCCATTAGTAATAGTTAGGGAAGCCAGATGCCTATTTATAATTCAGACAAATAGAATAAAAACTGGAAAAACACCAAAGCTTTCTCGCCAGCCGACAGCTACACGTCTCACTGCATGAGGTATTGCTTCTGATGGATTGCAGGTGAGTGGACCCTCAGCGGATCTTCCAAAACACCTCACAGAAAATGGAAAAATAAATGGTATTTACAAGGGGCTTTTTACCAAAGTTTTTTTTTTTTGTATTTCTTTTCGACAAGACACTTCTTTCCTGAATGAACACGGTACAAAAGTACACATGCGTCATCTGGAATCCCTGTGGAGACTGTCACATTGTAGCCATTCCAATATTCATCCCTGACACTCAGGCTTACTGTTGACAGGTGGGGAGGTGGGCTCAAATGCCCACATACAAACACATTGATGTGTAACAGTGTGCACAATTGTGTGTGTGAGTGTACGATTTGCCCATTGCGGTGAAGGTATTGATTTTGGAGCAGGTGCTGGCTGGTTAAAAGCGCTGGTCTTTACATCTCAATCCTCAGTGCGTACCACTAGCTGACAGGGCCTTTTTATTTGTTTATGCCAGAAGCATCGCAGCTCTTATCCCTCAGCAGCCTTTTCCACACAAATCAATGGCAGCACGTCAACTTGGATTTTAGTTTGCTCTGACAACACTCACATACACTAACACACTCAAAGACACAATGTTAACTTGTAAAGGTAGACGAGTGGAGGATGGAACGCTTGATCTTTTTTTGGAAGAACAGAGTTTGTGTTGTGTCTTGCAGGTTAAAGTGTTCACAGTCCAAGTGATGCTGCTACCTTTTGGGTAAAACAAACAGTTTTACCTCTTTGGTGGCACCAAAGAAGAGGCAAAGTTAGCGCTTAACACTGATCTTAAAAGCAATTGTCTTTGGGCTAATTGAAAGATTAATAGATTTGTATTGACTTTCAAACCTCATAATAAAGAATCTGAATACAGTTTAATTTCTGAAGGTGAATGAGGAACTTGTTAAATTTAAACCGTTTCACTGAAGTATTGATACCACTCTGCAGCTGAGGTTCTGTTTGTGACTACAGTCCCCAGCCAAGACTGTAACAAGTTTATTAGTCACGCCAGTGCACTTGTTCACTAGCAGTTGAGTCATTTCTACAATTTCAGCTGGTGGGGTTGAATGATAAGCAACCCAATAGGCAGCCTTAGGGAACTCCATCAACTGAATCAACTAAATATTTGCTCTATGTCAGAATGTGAAATATACATCAAATAGGATCAGCTTCATAAGCCGTCCAGAGACAAATAGAAAGAATAAGTTTGAGGGGGGAACAAAAAAAATAAATATGCTTGTCATGATCCCCTCTCCTGCCGCCAAAGGGAGCCCGGGATCTTCCTCATCACCCTGATTAGGGACACCTAATCAGGGTGATCCCCTCTCCTGCCGCCAAAGGGAGCCCGGGATCTTCCTCATCACCCTGATTAGGGACACCTGAGATTGATTCCTGATGCCACACATCTGTGGACCCTGCCATCTATTTAAGGGCAATCACCGCGGACTTTCATGTCGGGTCATTACCATCCCTTCCAGACAGGTCTCCCTGGTTGCCTGACCAAGAACACATTCTGACAATAATCTTTTGCCATGCCTCTGAAACTTTGTTTTTCTTTCTATAGTATTAATGGACCGCCAAATTCAAATAAACCATGTTTTCTGTCTGCAATTGGGTCCTCCTCTTTCCACCTGCACACCTCTTTATGATAATGCTGAATGATATGTGCAAGAGGTAGCTTCACATTTTGAACAAGAGGAGTCTCAACGTAAGCCTTGCCAAACTCCACATCATGAAACAGAGATTATTTCTAAAGTTAATAATTGATGAAAAAAGTATTGATTCCAGGGAGTTTTTGCCGTCACAGAGTTTGGTTGGTGCCCTCAACATTGTTAATTCCTAATTAGAATTTTATTAATTTAGCATTGTTGCATTCTAATCATTCGGGAAAATTTTTCCATTGTTTGTACTTTTTCTTTATGATTTCACGACCAAATTTACGTCACAAATATGTCTAATATGTTACACTATAACTCCAGAACTTGTGCATAAATGAATAGAACAAACTAAATCTGGTTTTAAAAAATGATAATGATTGCACCTGTCTGCTTCCTAAAAGTAGCAGCAGTAATTAGTGTGCCAGCCTTCTGAGTCTTCATTCTCCATGTGTTTTCACATTGAGTTGGTTTTATGCTCCATCTGCACTGCATGTAAGCTTATAACACACAGCCTCACTCATGCCAATCTCCGTAAGTTAAAATGACGTGCCAGCTGTCCTTAATTTGCAGGTAGAACATCATGAGACCAAAGAGCCGTGTGCAGCAAAACAGGTGCTTTTTATACACTATTATTTCCACTGAAATCCACAAACACTACCTATACATATTCAATCAAAGGGTGAAAAAAGAGGGGTCTACACAAAATATTTCAGCTTCAAACTTTAAAAAAAGAATTTAATTTTATAACTTTTACAACCTACACGCCTATGGTTCATCTAGTTTGTGACATCAAACAAAAGTTTTTTGACTGAATTTTCAGCGTGGCGGACAACTCCTGCATACTAACAAGAACAGAGGTTTGTTATGAGTAAACTTTATGTTCATGTAATCCTTCATACGTCCAGGACCAGGAGTGATTCCATCTGAAATTATGTTTCCTTTTGTCTCCTAAACCACTTTTCCTAACAGGGTTGTAAGAGATGCCGGAGCCTGTCCCAGCTGATTTAAGATGAGAGGCAGGGTACACCCTGAAAAGGGTTTCCAGTCTACTGCAGGGCCACTCACACACAACCATTCCCACACACATTTAGTCCTTGGGGCAATTTCATAGTGGCCAATTAACCTTGCATGCATGTTTTTGGAGGGTGGGAGGAAAACCGGAGCATCTGGAGAAAACCCTCGTAAACACAGGGAAAACACTCAAACTCCACACAGAAAGACTAGGGCCATGGTTAATGCCTTGTACCAACCGGGACTCGAACCCCCAACCTTTTAGCAGTGACGCTGCTGTGCTAACCACTGTGCTACCGTGCAGCCCCCCAATTTGTAATTTTAAAATTGAAACTAAATTTGAACAGGATTTCCAGATGAAAGTTGAAACGTCTCGATCAGTAAATAAACTGTCCAGAAGACAACTTTTTTCTACAAAAAATTTGATATTAGTTGACTTTGGAAAACATCTTCAACTAACACAAACCATGCAGTTCACTTTTTCTCAAGGTGGAAGATGTGACAAGTAAAAGGAAGTCTGGACACCAGATAGGGTGCTGGTATGAATGAAGTACGATGGTGGAAAGGTCATGGTATGGTACAGTATATGGTACAGTTAGCAAGATTAAGAATTGTTTAAATACATTTGACATTTTCTCGACTTGTATCATCTAAAGTTTGTCCACGTTATCTATTATATGTGGGCTTTGGTTGTTACCATGTAGTTACTGATAGCTACACTATAAGGTCAATGTTCTTCAACTGGTATTGAAAGTGACCATTAAACTTGAAGTATCTAAGCTGGTTTACGTGATACTTTATAAATTTCATTCCCAGGCGGAGCTGAAAGAGGACTAAACACAATACTGTCACTAAAGTTTCATCCAGTTGTTTTTAACCCTAATGAGAAAGCACTCTCCTTTAGAGAGAAACCGTTCTTTTCTTTTCTTCTAGAGACAGTAAGCTTGACTAATGATGCAGGTAAGTGAATGTGCCTGGACACGTGCATGCAGGAAAGAAGCCCAGCATGACTCGCTGCTGAATATTGAGTGACAGCTGACAGAGCGGGGTCATGTGAATCCCCCTGTGAAATCTGTCATCCTGAAGCGTGAGGGTGCATTGGTGCATGTCCAGGTGTCCTGAATTCACCACAGTACTGATGTGCTTCTTGTCACAACCCAGCAGGATGAAGATGTTAAAAGTTTTCTTATTCAGGCACATTTCCTTTGTTCCAGACGGTATTAACGGACACTTTTTTATACTCATGCTCTTCAGTACGTTTACTGTGTGTAAGTGTGTGTGTTTTAGAGACTGAATGATACTGGGAGCTGTGGTTTTCTGGTGTCAGAGCTCCTCCAAGTGGTTGAAATAAAACCAGTTTGCTCATCTACACTATAACAAAACACAATTTGTTTGTTACAAGGCATCTATTCATGTGTGTAAGCAGCATGTTCATTACTTTAAACACACACGTTTGCCGCCCCACAGTTAGCTGAATGTCAGCATATTTGGATGATGGACTAATAAATTTCTCCAGCAGCTCCTTGCTTTTCTCACTAAAGCCCATCCCGCCTCTCCATGTGTGTGCCAGCTTTTGTTTCATCTAAATTATTTTCATTGTGTTGTCCAGGCGAGATCGATCTTTCAGAGAAACCAGCAGCGCCTCACCTCATCAATCATCCTGACAGAATTTCACTCATTCATTTACAAATCAAATTGATAGCCATCTATTATGAAGCAGGAAGCAGCGAAACACTTTTTTTTTTTTTTTTTTTCAGGTGAAGTTTGATTTATGTTTGACATTTCCTTCTGTGTGTAGAGCTTTGGCTCTAAACTACCGCTAAAAAAAAAGAAAAAAGAGGGGGTTTTTTTGGCATTTGCTTTGCTAGTGGGACTTTACTTTTTGGAGAAAAAGTCTGCGTTCATGCAAATGTCAGCGTTTAGATGCTGAAAAGCCTGATAAAACCTCTGAAGGTAGCACACATCTTATGTTTTATTTAGAATATATCGATTCTGATTTCATTAAATGATCCAATTCAGCTTTGGTTTCAGGAGAAAAAGTTTCTATTGAGTTCGTAGAAAGGGCATGAAACGTTGGCCAATTACAGAGAAGATAACCGATGACATTCTGTGTGGCTCTCTGTAATTTCACCAGAAGTCTAATCATAAAAATTATATGATCTGCACAGTCACACGTAAGAATATTAAAAAAAAACGGAGAGGTCTGCAAAGCAACTCCAGAACAGGATTATAATTTTAGGTTAGGCATGATCATCATGTCAGCTGAGACGTCTGCACAATTGGGCATGAAATGTTTTCTCTAAAGTGTGCAAGTTAGACATTTAGTATGTTTTTAAAGAGCAGCAGTTTTGTTTCTTCTCGCACTTTATTTCCATGTTATTTTCTGTTAATATCGAATAAATGATCTTAGTCTCAAAACAGAACAAGAGCTCTTCTATATCTTATTAAATATGTTTGAACTATGGTGTAATATAGTTATGTAACCTTTCAAAATGAAAAGATTGAAGTAGCATTATACATCTCTTGCACGTTATTTAAACTATAATATGATAATTATTTAAGACAATTACACATGTAGGTTTAAGATGATTCAATTGCTGTGTTTTCAGCCGCCGGGGCATTCAGTTGTTAAACCCTGTGAGTATAAAATAATAAAATATAATGCCTAGTTGACTTTTATATATCCAAATTATTTCCTCATGACAGAACAGCTAAGGTCTAGACTAGTCTGAGGAGGAAAGCAGAATTGAAGAACTCCGGCAAGAACTCCGGCAAGATTACATTCAGGTCTGGGATTTAATCTGACTCGTCAGTTCTGCTCTGGATTCTGTTCCCCATTCTGGTTTGTGTTCAGTCCATGATTCTGATCTGGTCTGCTTTTAGGGAAACTGGAAAAAATTTACAAGACTGTGACAGAGAAGGAAGTGGATACTGAGGTAAAAAATAAAAGTATAAAATGTGGTTGACTCCCGGTATGCATGGCTTGTGTCTCAGCAATTTAGATAGACCACATTAGACCACATTAGACAGTTACTTGTTGGAGACAGAATTGGCTCTGTGTGGTGTCGTCCAGGGCATTGATAGGCTGAGGAGTCCCCCGTGTAGCCATCAGGATGAAGAACATCTACTCATCCCCCGTACTGGGGCTGAGGAGTCCCCGTGTTTCTATCAGGATGAAGAACATCTATTGACTTTTTTAGATATTTAACTGTAGAGTAGAATAAGCTAATATTTAAACAATAATCTTTGACACATTGGATGCTCATCCCGGGGAAGGGATCTCTCTTTCATGTGGATCCCCACGAGGTTTCTTATTTTTTTTTCCCCACTGATGGGTTTTCTAGGAGTTTTTCCTCACCGAGAAGAGGAGTCTAAGGGCATAAATGTGCTAGTCATGTTTAGTTAGCATTTGTTAGTTAGTTTTTGCTGTGTATTTGTGTTTATACATTCCTCTTTTTCTTGTGAAGCCCATTGAGACAGAAATTTTGTGATTTTGGGCTATACAAATAAAATTGAATTGAATTGAATTGTGGTGGTGAATGTTTTAGGACCGACCTTCATGAATAAATATCACAGAGGTTCTACTCGCAGCAGACTTTTACTCTGTGCTGAAGGTGAGACACGGTAATCCTGCTTGTCCATGTCGGACGAATCATCTCAACTCTGATTCCAGACCTTAGTTTTGAGACAGGAAAGTTATTGAGGATTTGAAAATTGAAATGGAAAAAATTATTCCCACAGAATTTTGATATTTGACTTTAAGATAATTTACATCCACGTTTGAACATGTTTTGTAGATTTCTACAGCTTTCTTTTTTCTCTCTCAAAAATGACACCATGGCTTATAGGTAGTATGGAAGATTGCTATTACTAGGTTTTTTGGACAATATTACTTGAATCTGCCTGCATTGGTTAGACTCGTATGTAAACTGTAGACTGTATGACATTGAAAAACTCAGCATATCATTTTGTATGGAGAACAAAAATCAACGGCCCACAACGTGTCAATTCCTTTGACGTCCATAGTTTTTGGTGACAAATAAGTATTTCTAATGGTTGGAAAACCAACAAACTTAGAAGAAGCCAGACAATACTTAGATTAGCTTTAACACTCACCCAGTATTTGTAAAATTTTGCTGGGCCGTCAGTGCCAGATCTTCCACACTGGCTCTTCAAATCAAATTCAAGCGAAGACACAAACCTCTGGGAGTCAATTTACTAAGCAAATCACAGCCGCCTGAATCAGAGTTTGTTTGCCTTTCAAATGGCTCTCCATGAGGTTTCTTCCTTTGTTGCCACAGACATTTTTGAATGAGTTGAGTTGACCAGGAATGAGGATCAATGGACAGAGAACAACCTCGGTTTGTTTGGTATATTACTTTCTAATGTTAAATATGTTTGTTTAACATTGTTAAGTCTGATTATGTATTTATGGTGATTATTTTTGGGTGAAGCCTGTGAGACCATTTTTTTTCCATACATAATCAAAATGTAATCAGATTGAATAGTCTGACTGGGTCTATTACCTATAGATAATTTTCCTCTCAGATTTTCTTTCTCAGTAATGCTGAAATTAAAAAGAAGTTGAGTTGTGTATCATTCTTGCAATCACAATGTAATCTAAATAACCTGCTGTTTTACTTGCACAGCTAATCAGAACAACATGCATATTTTTTACTCATATTGAACTGCTGCTTCTGAAAATATGTTGTGATAAAACAATAAAATTCTTTCAAACAGAAAATTCCAATTTGGTCAAAGTTATCTGAAAGAAAGATTTCATTATTTGTTTTTTTTTCCACATGGAAAAGAGAAAAGATTCAAAACTAGAATATTGTCTTAGCTAAAGCAAATGTCAAAAGGTAATGGAGAAGAAAAAGGTAATCACAAAGTAAAGGTGAATTATGGTGTTTGCTATAAGGAACCATCTCTGGTCTTTTTTTAGGAATTTGGCTTCGTGTTTGTTTCCAAGCTGAAAAACTCCAACCTTCTGACTTTGTCGTGACTTCCACACATGGAGACGTACCCCACCAGGCCACATCTTGAAGTCACTTTGCATCAGTCAGGACAAAGTGGGAATAAAGTGCAATCTATTTGCAAGTAAGAAAAGACTCATTTTCAGCTGGGAGGAAATCCAGCACCTTCCTCACTTCCACCAATTGAATTGAAGCCTGCTCTGTAATATGCCCCAATACACACTTGCATACAAAACATGACACACACAAAGAGCCTAATTTTGTTGAGAGCATGAGTGACAGACTCCATCATCAGCCTGATAGGTCCCTGACAGCATGTCAAACAAAGCTGCAATGACCCCACCAGCTGAATGATAATATGCAAATAAACCCTACCAGAGAAAGACGCAATTTAAAGGACAAATGGAGCCAAAAAAGCTAAACAACACACATCCGATGTGGATTCCTCAACTAATTTAGAAGTTTGATGAAAAAGAAAATGCTTGACAGAAACTTTTTTGTCTTTGAAGTGACCTGAACTTTATATTGGAATGTTTGGGTTGATTTTTTTTTTTCCACAAATAAAGCTTTCACAGTGTTACATTGACACTATTTCATGGGTCAACAAAACTCTCTCCTGCGACTTCACGGATATATAAGAGTATCTACACATTACACACGTCACTGCACACGTGTTCTTGAACGTCCTTCATTTAAAAATGATCAGACTTTAATGATGTTCATTTAACATCAGACCAGTTTACATGTATTAAAAAGTCATTTCTGTAGTTTTATTTGGTTGCAGTAAAACTCAGAATAAAGTTTCTTTAACAGAGTCTCAAAGGGATCTCATACGAAATCAACTTTTGATAGCTTTCTGTTATGTTCAAATGTAATTTTCTGATCAAAAAGAAACTTGAAGTGGTAACATTCATGTACAGTATGTTAGTGTAACTCACAAGCTGTCTGATTTGTGCATAACATTTAAATGCCAGGTTGTTCTTGGCCAAGCCTTTTGTTTACCCCAAATTTTAACATAAGCAACATTCTCTGTATTCCTGTCCTGGGCGTTGCCAGCCTGAGGAGCCCTATGAATTTGATCTACCATTCTGTTTCTATCAGGATGCAGAACGTCTATTGATTTCTTCAGGTATAAAGCTGCAGAGTAGAATAAGCTAATATTTAATTAACACTCACATTGGATGCTCGTCCTGGGGGAGGGATCTCTCTTTTGTGTAGATCCCCATGAAGTTTTTTTCCTCATTGCAGGGTATTTTGGAGTTTTTCCTCACTGTGAAGGAGGATGTAAGGCAGGAATGTGCTGAAATTGTTTAGCTAACCTTGATTAGTGAGTTTTTTGCCGTGTATTTGTGTATATACATTTTTGTGTTCTTTTTTTGATCTTTGTTGTTGTACTTCTTTTTCAATCAGCCATTTGAAGCCTGTTGAAACATTTTTTTGTGATTTTGGGCTATACAAATATAACTGAATTGAAAAATATAACTGAATAAGCAGGAAGTGTTCAAGTGCACATGCTCTGCTCATGCTTGGTTCTTCCCCTCAACAGAGACTGCCGTTTTTATACAAAGGCACTAAATAAGAAATATGAAAAAATATGGACTAGTTTTGCTAACTTAATGTATTTTACACTTTATTTGCGGCATTAACCAAGATTTATGCTGTGTTGTGTCATGTGCTCCATTGGCAGGACTAAGTGGTTGGCGAGAGGAGCAGAGAATTAAGTGTCAAAAACAGATGTGAAACTGAATGTATTTGTAAGCTGTTTTTTATTTCTGAGCACATGAAAAGTACAATATCTGTCTACATAAGCGATTGGATAGGAATTATTACCCCACAAAAGCCCAATATTCCCTCTTTAAAGTAACTGTATTGTATTGTCGTGCCCTTAGACTACATGATCTCCAGCCAAACAAATAATGCAGGGAAAACATCGAAGCCGGTTATTTTCATCAGATATGTGCATTTTTAAGTTTTTTAATATATTTTGAGAAAGCTTTTCTTTTGATTAAAGTTTTATTTCTGATGTTGAATTTTAATCTGTGGTGTGAGTGAGAGGTAAAGTCGACTGGCTCGAAGCAGTTTTAGCCGAAAAAAGAAATGTGGCTGCTCAAATCCCCAACTTACATGCCCACTTATCTTTCTTTGCAACAGGAGCTGAATATTTCTGTCTCCTGGGTTCTCTGCTTTCCTTAGCAGTGACCTCTAATCTTCATTTCATGTCCCGTCTGGCCACTCCTAACCACCATACACATTCCTTCTTCAAAAAAAAAAACCTTTTTTCTAAATTCTGATCATTTAGATTCTAAATCATGATGGTCTGTGCATGTTAGAAAGTGCTACCTGCGGTTAGGGCACTTGTAATAATAATAAAAAAACTAACAACAAGTCAATAGTGGCTGTAAAGAGGCAGTGATGGGTTGAGTTGTCATTCAAACAACAACATTTTTACACTCATGTTCAGTCAAATCTGAAAGTGCAGGTATAAAAACACAGAGACGATGCAGGTAACAAGAGCAACTACTTGTGTTTTTTTTATATATATACGTAAGTGACTTACGGGTTGGAAACGGAAGATGGAAAAGGAAAGAGGCGAATGATAAAAGAGTCATTTATCACCCAAGAGGCTCGAGCTTTCTTCTGATAAGATACAAAAAAATAAAAAGCAAGAGCTAATTGTTTTTAATGAGCAAGTCTCAAAGGCTTGATGGCAAGACATCAGCATAAAAAGATAATTAAAAAGTTACTGGGAATGCTTATTTGTGTGAAAGAAAAAGTTAGAAAGCTAGTGAGAGGAAAGGAAATAGCAGCAACGCCCCGGGCTAGGCATATGGAATCCAAGCTCTCCGTACTCCTGGCAGAGAGATGAGGCAGACTTTTTAATATGATAAAGTAGCTGAGCAGAAAAAAGCAACATGGACGACAGAAGCAGTTGAGCTAGCTTTGCTCCTTGGAGACTCAGTGAATAGACTTCAGTCCATTGATGAGATTTTAAGATGCCAGATAACCTGTTGGATGAGAGATGGGTTCTGTTGTGCGTAGCCTCATTCCCTTCATCATGAAGTAGATCTCCACAACTTTAGAGATGTCCATCTTCAATTTTGTAAAATCTTGCTTGTGCGACATCTTTCAAAGTTTTGCAGATGTCTTGTTTTTTGTGCACTTCACTTAGAAAAAGGTCATTTTTACTAAATACTTTCATTTTTTCACTGAAGGTACAGTATTTGTTAAGGTACTTCTTATTCTGGCTTCCGTGTCTTGTCCTTTAAAGTGAAAAGTAAAATATGCCATCTTTTCTTCTTGTGTGTCACAAAACTGTCTTAACTTAGATTTCTGCATTTACCTTCAGTATCTTGCATGTATTTCAATCAGCCTTTATTGTAACTTGTTTATTGACTGCTGGCTCTATTTTAAAAGTTTCCTCCACCTGATGAATCCTTCTCATGTTCTTGAACATCTGCTACACACCTTTTTGATCAAATTCTTACTCATACTGTATATCAGCAGGTCTGTTTTTGCTCTGATGAGATGCAAGTGATATTGATCATCAAACTACAAGCATTCATGTTCTCCACATGTTTTTTATTACTTTGTTTTGCAGCGGCAGCAGTTTTTCCATCTTCTCACGATCATACTTCCAACGCCACTGTATGCCTATCGGAACAGAAATAATCTAAAAAGTTTCAATAGGGATTTTGAGCTCAATTTAGCACAAACCTGATAGAAGCCACTGATGAACTCATAACTAAAGACGAACGACCCGTGGATGGGCTTATCTTGTTCGATCTAAGTGCAAAATTAATCATAATATTACGTTATACAAATTTTAACATGAACTCTTAATCCAAAGAACTCCATCATAATCACTTCTGTCATGAATATCTAATCAACATCATAAATTTTCTGAAACGTCTATACTCATTACATTCTTGTCACATAATACCTGGTTTGCTAAGACAAAACTTGGCCACCTTGTACGAACATGCAGACCATCCTCAGGGGTATGTCTTGTTCAGGCCGGAAAAAAAATATTTTCAAAGATCACTTAGTGGCATGAAATAAAAATTCCAAACTGATGGCATCTACTGTAAATTGATTTGTTTTTTAAATTGGTCAACTCTGGGGTGCGTGGGTGGGAGAGGTTTGTGCACGAGTGGGCAAACTTTTGGACTTGTGTGCCACAGACGGACTTATTGTGTTTACAAAAAGCGAAACCTGGAGCAGATTTATGGTGTGTGTGGGTAAACAGTTAATCTTAAAAGAAAAAGATTTAGAGTCAATATATAAAAAAACACTGGCTGCAACTTAATTTTTTTTTAAATAAAAGTTAAACATTTTCTTTTCAAACTTGCTATTTTTCCCTTCGTTAATTTTTACAACAAAACTTTTCCTTATTTGCTTGTCTGAATGAAGTTCAGAAAATCTTGTTGTGACACTGGGCCTTATTAACCAAATTTAATTGAATTAAAAAGTAAATTTGTCTAGGCGGGGTGTGGATAGTCTGAAAATTTACTCTTCAAATAGAAAAATTCACAAAAGCATCGTAAATGGTGGAGAAAACAATTCAGAAAGTTAAATATTTCAAAACCAAACTAATTTACCCAAACAAGTTAATGCAGCTACCGGGAAAATTCTGAAATTGCATGGGAGAAAACAACAAAAAAGTTGGTTAAGTAATTTCTTCATGTTTGCCTGGTCGTATCAAAAAGCGTGACGTGCCGTTATTTGCCCACTTCCGGTACATACAACCCGATATTGGAGTCTGAAAGAGTCAAAATATACTTTGTAGAGTATCTAAGAGTTAACTGAGTGTTAGCAGGGTCTCCAAGACTCTCCAAATGGTGCTCTGAGTCAATTAGCTGCTAGAGCTTGTAGTAATCGGGCCCTCTTGATGATCCAGGTCTCAGTTTTGCTTCAGGAGGGAGACACTGTCTCTTCCCCATCAAACTTTGAGTCTGCTTTTTTCAATAAATCCTAAAATTAGGATAGTAACCATCACTTAGTCATACCGCCAATGGCTTAAACTGACATAGTGACACATTCTGCACCCCAGGGTAAATAAGTAAAACCAAGTAAGCACCCTGTTGCCTTTAAAATAGTTCCTTACAACAAATAAATGTGTCTACCTTCACTATTATAATACTGACTGTGTTCTTTTATGTTTTTTCTTGTGTTTGCTGAAGTTGATGGATTAAAGTAGTTGACCAGTACTGATGATACCCCGACTCCTGGAGTTGTAAATCCAATCTGAGCAGAGTTAAGCCTTATGTGTTCAAGCTTTGAGCCTGTCAGTGCTGTCCTCCTAATCGCAGGTATTGGATTAAGAGACCAGTATGTTCAAAGCTGCATAGTACTCAGAGATTTAAACTAATACGCAAAGACACACTCAAAGAGATACAAACACACACACATTTATTCCCTCCACAGCATGTCCTGCATCCCTGTCAGTCCTCTGACATTGTAGCGTTCCACATGGCAAAGCAAAGCACAGCCGTGTCTACAAATGTAGCGGTCGCTTCAAACACACACTGTATCTGTCTGCCTAGTCACGTAAATCCCCTCCATACCAAGCAACATGACCGCAAAGTTTACATGAAAAGAAAATGTCTTGTGCTTTCTATGACCCAATGAAAATCAGAAATCTGATTTTACAGTAGACCCCTGTCTCCCAGGACTGACATAGACATTTTCTTTTGATCATTTCTGTGCCACTTTTTATAAAAACATACAAAACTTGTTGTTAATAGGAGTAAATATGGTGTTCAAATCTCACCATTTTGTCATTGGTTCAGTAGTACATAAAGAAAATATTTTTCATGTTCAATGCTATTGGTTTGCCCCTGGGGTCTCCTGGTTTGATATGCCAAGAACACCTCAGTGGGAGGTCTGCAGGAAGCATACAAATTAGATGTACAAGCAACCACTCTACATAAAGAGTGGCTGTATTTTGATCTAAAATTTGATGACCAAGCGCCTCACCCTTTTTCTGACCAATTTGGAAAAAAAAATTATTTTGATCATTATTTTGTATGATCTCGTTTTGGAACTATCACCAAAAACTGGTGACCATGCAGGGTATAACTACTTATAAGCTCAAGCTTCTCCATTCAGCACAGCTCCTTCTTCACCGAGAGAGAAAAATGTTATGTGACCAATAAAAAGATGGAAATTAAAAAAAAGAAGAACAGAAAAAAGTAGAAGGATAATGAAGACGGCAGTTGGGAAATTGAGAGAAGCTTTTCAGAAGAGAGGTTCTGTGAGTGTATTGCATGTCTTGAAGATTATGTAGTATCTGGACAGTGGAATATTGAAGAACACCGAGCTGTAGCTTGAACTGATAAATTGACTTAGTGACCTACCGGGTTGGCAGTATGGTGGCGCAGTGGGTAGCACAGTGGCCTCACAGCAAGAAGATGGTGGTTTCGAGTCCTGGGTGGGGACAAGGCTTGGAGCATTGTCTTTTCTGTGTGGAGTTTGCATATTCTCCCTGTGTTTGCGTGGGTTTCCTCCGGGTACTCCGGTTTCCTCCCACCCTCCAAAGACATGCATGCGAAGTTGATTGGCCGGTGCCAAATTGCCCCTAGGAATCGAGTGTGTGTATGGATGGTTGAATGTGTGTGGCCTCGCGACAGACTGGCGACCTGTTCGGGGTGTACTCTGCCCTTCGCCTTTATTTGGCCGGGATGGGCTCCGGCACCCCCCGCAACTCCGAAAGGGATAGACGGATAAGAAGATGACTGACCTACTGGGTCTTTTCAAACAGTCTCTTAATAATCTTGTAAATTATCTTCTTGTCATTAAGTGGGTAAAATATCACATGGAAGTTGTTTCCAAACCAAATGAACCAAGGTTTTCAATGCTAACCTTTCTCGTGCACTGAACTCAGCGACGAGATATCCGTGCCGCAGTAATCCTACAGCAGTGACTTTCCAAATGGCCTCAGATTTCTTTCCGCTGTCACGCTGAGACGAACATTTCCTCGTGGATGGTTTTAATGTTAGTCACTTCCAAAGCCGAGGAGGCCGACAAGTCAATTATCTTTCAAGTCATTGAAGCAGCAATTCTCTTATCAGTGACCTGTCAGCTTTGATCTAAGGGTGGGCTTTGCTTGATAAACAGGCTTGACATCTGAAGTGAAGCTCACCACACCTCGGAGCTGTGGTCCGCCCGACGCTCTGCTGAGGACAAGCAGGTAGAGAGGCTTTGACGGGCCTCACATGGCAGATTATGTGTTTGAGAATGAAAAATGTGCATCAGCTCTTCACCCGGTAAAGTAACTGTCGACATATCACAGACAGGTTCAACTTCTTTTTCTAAAACACAGACTTACCGCACAACCATACTGACTTACGGTTGACTGCAACTGGTTTTCCTGGCTTATTTTTTCTTGTGTAAAACAAAAAAAGTTCAGTTGATTAACTCAATTGAGTTGTACAAAACTAAATGTATGGGAAGTGTTAACTACTGAGTCAATTTAATTCATGAATTAATCTTTTCAAACAACTGAAGAGCTCGCGATTTCATTTTCTCTCAACTTTAAAGATAGATAAAGAACACATTTATTTATTTTTTATATACTCTATTCTTATATCTACAGTATACTCTATTGTGTGCTTCACTACTATACCACAGCAGGCTGCCACGACGACACCAATGGTGGGAGAAACGGCAGTGTTTGGTGTCTTTTCCAAGGACCCCAGACATGAACTCAGTGGGAATCGAACCCACAAACTTCTGGTTAACTTACAGTCCACGGGCAAACGCTGTACCACTGAGCCACCGTCTCCCCACATATTTTCTAAGTCAAATCTGCAAATAGTTGCAAAAAGTTTTTAAAAAAATTGTTTGAAATAAATTAAGTTTTCGTTAATTAAGGATCTGCATGATGGTGTAAAACTGGTGAAGTTGAATGTGAGGTAGAGTTTTATTGTTGCTTAATTATGTTTTCATTATATAAAAACACTCCCAAAAAAATTTTTTTTTACAGCATGATCATTTTCCACTCATTTTGAGAACTTTTTTCTCCCAAAAAGTAAGAGATAAAAAAGCTGGAGATAATCCAAAAACAATGAGGTTATGTTTTAATTTGATCAAAAAGGCAATCATTTCCCAAAATTATGCAAATGGTGAAAAAAAAAACAAAAAAATTAAAGGTGACGCAAAGAGTTGATTCTCGCTTCTTTTTATGACTTCTAAACTATTTATAACTTAATCAATATATAAACTTTAAGTGACTTTCTAATTAACTAATTCAACCACCACCAATCTCTAAAAGGAATGAAGATCTTTTAAATGAGTCACCTTGGTTTAGATGTGAAATGAAAAATTTGAACCGTTACAACACAGCATTGAGGTGTTTTATTTCAGATTAGTAATCGGTGCATCATCGTTAAAATGAAGATTTTCTACTTATTATCTATTAGCAGCAATGTTACAACCCTGTGCTTGAACATCTCATGGTGGCTGAGGTTCTCTTTTTGGGATACAAAGCTTCCTGACTGTGACAAAGGAATCATCATTGCAACATTCGGTGCAATCAGAGAGGGATTTTTACTGCTTGCTGAGTGAAGCTGAGTCTAATCCAGCTCATACAGCCCAAATACAGCCTTCCTCTCTCTGTTCAGGTAGATCCATTATAATTGCTCAGATTCCTTCAAGCCTCATGGGTCTGCTCTGCTCCAACCTCATCTACCTGTACCACGCTGGTACTGCTCGGCTCCCATCCACCAATCAGGCAACAGGAGCTTTCTTTGAGGGGTTAATGAACAACTATAACCATGGTGACTCACACATGCCTCTGGGGTTACTGTAGCAACTACGGTCCAAGCATGTGTCATCCACAAGCACCAGGGATGTCACTCATCACAGATGCTATTAGCCCAAAGAGCAGCCACTCTTTCCTCTTCTACGGAATCTGGTGTGTGTGCGTACACACACTAATGTGCTTGCTTTCGACAGTTTAAGTGCTTGAATTTTGCTCTTCTTTTCATCAAAGCAGGAGAAAAGTTGCTGCATTAGGTGGTGTGTATACTATAAGAAATCAGAGGAATGCAGAAAGAAGTGGAAGATGTGGGATTCTTCTTTCATAATGTTCGTTTAGTTTTAAGGAAGGTTCTAAACTACTGGTCATACATAATTCGTCCAGCGTGATTATAACAAAACTTTTGTTTTTAAATGTGTGGGTTTTGTCTTTTTTGGTCAGAGTTGAATGGTGGGGTATCAGCTATGATACCACAGTGCCCCCTACAGCAGGAAAGCATCTTCATTCTTTTTTTTACAGCACTAAAGATGAAAAGTGTCTTGGACTTCTGCATAAAAGCATCAAAATTCATTCAACGTGTTATTAATCACAGTCCTTCTCCGCAGTTAAAAGTCAGACAGGCTTGTTTTCATGTCATTATCCACATGAAAAACATGTCAGCCTGGAAACAATAGCCCATGGCTGACCATTCTACAGCCATGATGAATTTCTGAAGATCAACCTCAGAGCTGGTCAATGGGGTCGAATCAGGAGTTGTTCCAGTTCAGAAGAGTGGTGAGAAATTGGGGACTTCACACCTTTGTTGTGAAGTAACTTTATACCCAGTGGAGGAGTCAAAGTAATGAGGGAGAGAGAAAAACATTTGGTGTCGCAAACTTTTCTGCTTCATCTGTGATAAATGAAAATACCAAAATGACATTCTAAATGCCAAAAAATGCTAGAACTAAATTTTAGTCCAATTAGTCCAATAAATAATGGCCTCATAACAAGAAGGTTTGGGGTTTGAGATTGAATCCCTGGCCTTTCTGTGTGAAATTTGCGTGTTTTCCCTGTGTATGCAGGGGTTTTCTCCAAGTCGTTCCGTTTCCCACCCTCCAGAGACATGCGTGTTGGGTTCATTGGTAGATGAGAAATTGCCCCTAGGAATGCGTGTGGATGGCTCTCTGTGTGTGTGGACCCGCTACAGACTGATGACGTGTTCAGGGTGTACCCTACCTCTCACCTGCAATCAGCTGGGATTGGCTGCAGCTCTCCCACAACCTGACAGGAATAAGCAGTTCTGAAGATTAAATGAAATTAAAAGACCCTGATTGTATCAAATGTTTCACATCTTTGCTTGCTTATCTAACCAAAGTGATTCCAATGGATTTTGAAAGTTAGTGTGAACGTAGAACCCACTATGATTGCCTTCTTTCAGTTCTTGTAAACTTTCACTCAACTAAAACCATATTTAGGAGTATCTAAATAATGAACCATTGGACCATTTGAAGAGATAGTCATAACTGTTCACAGTGAGACAAGAAACATTGAAAAGTTGTCTTTAAAACAACTGCAATGATTAGAAAACTTTTTTTGCCATTCTCACTCAGATGCCAGTTTTGTCTGCCAATTCAGTAAACCCCAACAACTCAACGTGGCTGTTTCATTGAGATTTCACCGATCTTGTGGTTGCTGCAACTCATGAGAATTTTTGACCAACTTGACAAACTAAAGTTCATTCCCAAGACTCTGACTTTGCTTCCTTGTGATTACTTGGTTTGTACGATTGAAAAGTTCTTTGAAATTGTTATCAATTAACCTAAAACATCTCATGTTCTTTTTCTTCCATCTTCAAGGTGCACTGCTTCTTGAGTCATCAGTAAATGGATCAAAATCTTCTCAAAGTCTTCTCTGTCCAGAGGTCTCTCTGTGGGAGTTTGGGCTCTTGTCTTTGCCTTTGTGACCACCAGTCTGTATACATGCTACATGTACAGCCACTAGCATATTTGTTTTAACCCTCCATGGTCATGACAAAATATAACCCCACTTTCTTTCCTTCCTTGAACAATCCCTGCCTGAGGTCTTTGGTCATTTCATTGCTTTCTCATTTAATGAGATGAACTTCTTTTTATCCTCACCATGTGAATCGATAGTTGTCTGAGGGATAGTCCTATTTAGCAAGGTGACTGCTGAAGGTAAAAAACTATTGATCTGTCTAAATGATCCTCGCCAGATGTTAGAAAGAAAAGAGAGTGTCTTTATTTATCCTTGTGTCTACCAGTTTAACAGCAAATAAAAGAGATGTTGAGAAAAATTATGAGAGGAGAAACACCTTTGAAGGTTTTCCTGATTTGTTTGTTTGACAGATTGAAGTGTGGTACTTTAACTGAGAGGAGGTCGGGGCATTTAGGCAGACAAAACAAAGCGTGGCTGGTTGAACTGATTAGTTGGTGCAAATGAATAGAGAGCGTTGTATTGGCTGTATGGAAATGAAAACGAACCACTGCATCTTCTTCTTCTTCTTTCGTCATTTCCCTTTAGGGGTCGCCACAGCAAGTCAGTATCTTGCATCTAACCCTATCTGCTGAATCATCTTTGGTCACACCATCTATCTTCATGTCTTCCTTCCCTGCATCCATGAACCTCCTCTTTGGCCTTTCTCTAGTCCTCTTTCCTGGTGGTTCGAAATCCAGCATCCTTCTTCCTATTTACTCTCTCTCTCCTCTGCATGTGTCCAAACCATCTCAGTCTGGCCTCTCGGACTTTATCCCCAAAACCTCTAACATGTGTTGTTCCCCTGATATACAGTATGAACCACTGCATAACCACTAAAAAAATCGAGTTGCTGTTTATGAAGTCAAGAAAGTTTATTTTGTCTCTCACTAGTGACACCCAATAGTGTGATTGGTTTAACTATAGAAGAGGATAGAAATGTCATATCAAAGAATTTCTGAATAGTGCAGAGGAACAGCATGAAATACTCTAGTTTAGATGACAAGCACTAGAAAGCAACAACGCTATGAGGCAGCAGTAATGCTAACAGAGAGAATGGCAACATGATGGGAAGAAAGCATGGCTAAAAACAGCAGCAGCATCGTCCAAACTAAACACAGTTTAAACCTAATCTGTCTCTCTGTATGTCTATCTTTTGGTCTGTTCTTTTCCACTTAAACCATATAGATTTTGGCCATGGGCATTCTTCTCATTTTCACTCGATTTACTTTGTTTTTCTCTCTTTGTTAATTTGGTTTGAACTTCTTTTTTTATTATTTGAGAGAAGGGAAAATATTTTAAAACTCAAGCACTTTTTATTCAAGTACATTGAGAAGAAATATTGTCATAACTGAGCCAAATTCTCCATTATTCCAAATGAAACCTCACAATTCTTTAAACTTCCCTACTTTGAAGTCAATCTTTTTAGAAATCTTATTTATATTATGACCTATTCTTTTTCAGAACTACAGAGGTATCTTTCCAAAAAGTTTCCATTTTTATTCTTCAAGACTAAAACTATTAATTATTGCTATTCATGTCTCTTTTTTTTAGGTAAATCCACAATAACTAAAAATACAGATGTTTGGAAGGACATTTATAGGTTGACAAGAAATAAATCTCAAATCAATTAAATTTGTCCATAATTCTTTCCAAATTATGGTCATCTATATGTTTGTTTTGCTGTTGTTGGTCAGGTCACTGTGACTGGAGAAAAAAAAACCCTATCTGCATAAAAACCTTCTTTAGAACTGCTCGGAGTTCCAGATGATTATGCAGATAAGATTTTCCAGTAACGGTTCTGCAGATCTGAAAGCCTCTGGAGGATCCTACATTTTAATGTTGGTAGCACTTACTGTTTTAGTGGGGGGTTTTTTGCTTTGTAATGTCATTTTAGCAGTTGCTTTCTTAATCTGGAATATTTGTCTGGCGGAATCCCTGCTCATTGTGTCTTTATCTGCACCGCACAATGTGGGCTTTGAATCAGACACAAATTTCTTTGAAAGCTTACGTTTCAGTAAATTATAAAATGTTTTCATAGAACTTTTTTCTACTTTCCTGCAGCAGAGATCATTTTTCTTTCCAAGATTGCCAAATATATTGATCTTCTTCATAATGAAGACCGTCACTTAGGAGGGTTTTTTTAACAATACAATCCAGATAAACCACAGCAATAAACTTGATGAAGCTTAAATTTCAATTGCATAAAAATTTCGAATGCACTGTAGAGATAATGAATCTCTTAGTGGGAAAGGGGATACAATCAAACAAAACTAAGACCGTGGAGGGTGGGAAGAATGAGAGAGAACCACAGAGGTAATGACAGTGGAATATAAATATATGGAGATTAAAGACGAATAGAGACACTGTGTGCATGATGGGACGTCCTCAGCAGTCTGCAGGTTACATTAGCATAAGTAAAACAATAGGTTGGAGGGAGTTAAAGTAAGAGAGGGTCATTTATCACACAAATCTGGCAAGGTTTTATATTTCAAAGAACAGCCCTTTGAGCATCTGGAGGAAACAAGCTGTCAGTTTTGTACATATTTGTGTAGCCAAGTCCATCCTCTCTATTGGCCTAGCCCTACTTTTCTTGTTCAAAAAGCACATTTATGTTCTAAAGTAAAAATAACTAGAAAAAAACTGATTTAAATTTCCAACAAGGATCACGGTCAAAGTCAGGCGTTTCGACAGAGAACTTGCTTTTCATGTGTAAACAGAGTTTTATGCCGGAGAGTCAAAGCGAAACACAAACGTTGAAAAGCTTTGTGCGTCACATTTTGGTTTAGACAAGCAGACGTGTTTTTTAAACCTTAAAAAGGTTGTAAATGTTTAAAAAAAAAAAAGCTATCTGACCTTATTAAATGCAGATAGATCATTGTGGATTTAAAATTTTGTCTCAAGGAAAGACAATGTTTTCTCAATGAGCATATCATCACTCAACAAAGAGTAAAGATTACAATAAATGTTTCATCTGATCTCAGCAGGTGTGTTTTTACAGACAAAAACTAACCTTTCAGGTCAAAGAATTTGTTAGTCTTGTAAAGGTTTACAGATTGGCCATTTAAGGTTTGAGATAACACTTTGATAGAATTTATATCTTTCACATAATGAACATTTTACCTTCCCATCACTCTGCAGTCTAATGATTAATAGGCTCATCTCGTCGTTCCTACATCTGGACGTCGTAATTACACAATTTCCTCCCGCTAGATGTGTGATAGGACATCATTATAAAGATATTTTATACATTTTTTTTCTTGGTAAATGCTGTGCACCTCTGCACAGGAACCGCCGTGTTTCATTTTCATGTTATCTCTCTGCTATTCTTTCTTTCCATAGTACTTTCTCGCACGATTTTCTTCTTCCTTGTGCCTCCCTTTTCCCTAAAATGCAATCATCCTCCCTTATCAGCACCGCTACACATTTCCCATTTTCCACTTTACCCTCTCCAGGTCTGTTCTTCTCTCTCAGTCATATCTCTCTTTGGCAACGCTCGGCCTCTTTTCATAAATTACCAGCACAGATTCAGGGACATTGGTGATTCTGAAGCCACCACAGCTGAGCACTGTCACACTCATGTGGTTCAGGAAGTTGTCTAGCAATCTGGAAAGCACCACATTGGTCTGAAGGAGCGTCACTAGTGCACATCTATGTGTTTTGGCCCTACTTCACAACTTGGAGGTAGTTGGACGAACAATCTGAGCATTACGTGGTTTAGTTTTGCTCTGCAGTTAAAACCACAAAGGTCCTACCCACAGACCCACTCCATGAACCAGTAAAAATGACTGGGATAAATGTCCACAACAGCTGTTGTTGTTTTTTTAAAAAGGTGTGATTCTCTTTCAACTTTTTTTTGTCTTCTTCAACTGGTTTAAGTAGGTTCTTGAACCGAGTTTTTCTGGAATCTCTTCTTTCCAACTTACTTTTACTTTTATTGAAGATATTAATTCCAAAATCGTAAACTTAACTTGTTTAAACTTTTATTATTTCATCCAAACAGAGGTTTTGCTTTCAGTGTTAAACAACATTTTACAATCCTCTTGCACGTGACCAAAGAGGCTGCACGTACACAATATTAATATCAAAAATATTCCATACCTGTGATATGTACACGTGTTAAAGATAACATCATATCACATGGTTGTTGCCCATAAAGATGGCCAACTCGCTTTTAACTCTAGTATCCGCTTGATCGAGTCCCAACTGAAGTGTCCTTGAGCAAGATTCCCTTTTTCTGTTGGTGTGTGTTTTTGAGTAAGTGTGCGATTAATAAAAACAACTTCATCTGTAGTGATAATAGAAGTGAATTACGTGAAGGTACAGAGTGGTCAGCATGATAGAAAAGTGCTGCATAAGTAACGTTCATCTAAAAATGGTTTAGAAATAAAAATGATGTTGAACATTCAGCATGTTTCATCTAAATGTGTGCAGAGGATCATTATGTAAAAGAAGGAAGGGGGCAGACAGAAAGATGATGTTGCAGGATTTAAATGCAAGCTTGTCAGGAAAAATGGAGAAAAACTAAAAAATAATCAGCATGTGGCTGGACTAATGTTGGAGGCTGAAAAGCTGAATGCAGAGTTTGTGCTTTGTAGAAACTTCAAATTTTGGCTTTCATTCATTTCATTAGTTTGTGTAAAAGTTTGGTGAAGTATAAAAAATGCACAACACTCACAGTGCTCTGTTAAAAAAACTAGCTATCACATTAGACTGTTGTTGTTTTTATCAGTTTGAATATTAAATTAAACATGTGGGCTCAGATATTCAGTTTCATTAAG
Source organism: Neostethus bicornis (assembly GCA_902685375.1). Taxonomy (NCBI): domain Eukaryota; kingdom Metazoa; phylum Chordata; class Actinopteri; order Atheriniformes; family Phallostethidae; genus Neostethus; species Neostethus bicornis. Next base: position 532,930 of record CACRXE010000076.1, on the reverse strand, counting down.
CTCAATCTCACTATGTAACCTTTATTTTATTAATGTGATGGATCATCAATACTTTGACAGTGTGCATCTCTTTAACTTTTTCTCATTCGTGCTTTGAGTCGGAAAGTTTTGGTACTGAAGACAAAGGGTAAACTGGTTCCACAGAAAGGTCTGCTAACTCGTGTTATTGTTTCAGTTTTAACCAAACTTTTGAACCTGTGGAGTGTTCTGTAAAGATGACCGAATGTCCTTCATCACTGATCTCAATGTGCAGCTGTGTGATGCTAATGTGTTGAAGGTATCGGTGTATTAATCCCAGTACCCTTTAAACACCAGTCTTTCGGTTGTGTGGTACGTCTGCAGACACCTTCACCCCTGATTACCTCACAATCAATATCCTTATCAGGCCTCTGATGCCAGCCAAGCATGCCTGGACTTGGGGTCTCTTTCTGTGCAGAATGTTCTTAAAAACAGTGTTATAGTTGCTGGTTGAGCCGCAGGTAATCACCCCTGCTCACTTTAACAGCCTGTTCTGGATTTTTAGTCAAATGGATGCTTGTGATTCAGGGAAATCGAAGTAATTAGTCAAAGAGAGATAATGGTTCAGTGTACAGCCTTTGATTATAAAGGTTAGCTTCTCTCATCAAGTGGACCGCTTACTATGTAATTATCTAGCAGGCTGTGCTTTGAGAGGAAAGGCAATGGCCTCACTTGAAACTGTTTTTCTGTTGCTCAGAAAGTCCTTTAACTGCTTTGATTCGTACTTTCTTCACCTATTTTATGTTACTGCACACGGAATGTTTCACAACATCATGCTGCTAATTTCATTGGACATCTGGTCAGCCTACGCAAGCGTGTCCTTATAAAACTCTGTGCACCTGGTTCTCTTTTGTATTGTCCCACCACCTAGTGGAGGGTGTTTGGGTGCTGGGCAGTGGCCTGTTAAGGGAGCCTTGAGGTCTGATTTTACCAGTAATGTTTTGTGAGTAAAAACTAATTAAAACTAATCATGCATCTGTATGTATGTACTTGTAGGGTGCTACATCAAATACTTTATCTGTTCATTATAAACCACCATCCTCGGTGATGGTGTACAAAACCATGATGAGACCCACCATGCTGTTTGGTCTTGAGACAGTGGCACTGAGGAAAAGATAGGAAACAGAGAAGGAGGTAGCAGAGATGAAGATGCTGAGGACGTCTCTAGGAGTGACCAGGATGGATGGACTCATTTCTGATATACTCAGAAATGAGTATATCAGGAGAACAGCACATGTTAGAGGGTTTGGAGATAAAGTCAAAGAGGCCAGACTGAGATAGCTTGGACATGTGCAGAGGGGAGAGAGACAGTACATCGGAAGAAGCATGCTGGGTTTGGAACCACCAGGAAAGAGGCCTAGAGAAAGACCAAAAAGGAGGTTCATGGATACAGTGAAGGAAGACATGAAGATAGTTGGTGTGACCGAAGAAGATGCTGCAGATAGGGTTAGATGGAAGAAACTGACTTGCTGTGGCGACCCCTAAAAGGAAAATGCAGAAAGAAGTAAAAGAAAAAGATGAAGGTTAGAGAAGTTTCCTTCATGTGCTTGTGACTTCAACATCCAATGTAATCTTGACTTTCATCTGGGGTCAGGGTGCATGGGCAGCAGTCTAAGGAGAGAACCCTAAACTTTCGTCACTCCAGCCACATCTTCCAGGGTGCGCAAGAGAATGGCGAGTTGTTTCCAACGCAACTGTGAGACCCAATCATTCCAGCTGTGAATCATTCCAGTAAGTTTGGGTTCATGGGTTAACACAGTTAGCATAGTGGCCTCACAGCAAGAAGGTTGGGGTTCGAGTCCCAGAGTGGGCACGGGGCTTGAAACACTGGCTTTTCTGTATGGAGTTTGCATGTTCTCCCTGTGTGTGTGTTTTCTCCGAGGACTCCAGTTTCCTTCCAATGTCCAAGAACATAGATGTTTGGTTAATTGGGCACTACAAAATTGCCCCTCGGAATGAGTGTGTGTCCCACAAAACAGACTGGTGTCCTGTTCGGGGTGGAATCAGTCGGGATAGGCTCCAGCACCCCCACAATCCCATTAGGGACAGGTGGTGCAAAAGATAAAATGAAACATATATACAGTAAGTTTGTGTCTAAGTGTACAATGTAATTTAGACTCAATGCATTGGAGTTTTATTTCTTCTTCTTCTTTCGGCATTTCCCTTCAGGGATCGCCAGAGCAAGTCAGTTTCTTCCATCTAACCCTATCTGCTGAATCCTCTTCAGTCACACCAACTATCTTCATGTCTTCCTTCACTGTATCCATGAACCTCCTCTTTGGTCTTCCTCCAGGCCTCTTTCCTGGTGGTTCCAAACCCAGCATCCTTCTTCTGATGTACTCTCTTTCTCTGCTCTGCACATGTAAAAAACCATCTCAGTCTGGCCTCTTGGACTTTATCCCCAAAACCTCTACCATGTGCTGTTCCCCTGATATATTCATTTCTAATCCTGTCCATCGTGGTCACTCCCAGAGAGATCCTCAGCATCTTCATCTCTGCTACCTCCATCTCTGTTACCTGTCTTTTTCTCAGTGCCACTGTCTCTAGACCAAACAGCATGGCCGGTCTCACCACAAATTTGTACACTTTCCCTTTCATTTTATCTGAAACTCTTCTGTCACACATCACACCTGATACTTTTCTCCACCCATTCCAGCCTCCCTGTACACGCTTCTTCACCTCTTTTCCACACACTGGACTTTTTTTTTATTTGATGCATAGATCTTGTACTTCAACTAGAACAAAATGTGTTTCATAAACAGATTTTTTTTTACTTGAATTTTGATCACAGAATGTATTTTTTATTGTAAAGTCTTGTTTAAAATGATTACTTTGATCATTTTTTAATGTTCAAAATAACATGTGGTGTAGCATAATTCATGTTTAAAATATTTTATCCATCTTTCTTTTCAACCTTTCCACTCATTCCTCGAGGAAACTATTGACCTTCCCTATGAAATGAAGTTGAAATACCACAAATAAAAGGAGAGAAAACAGCAGCAGGACAAATGAGAAAAAATGTGAGAGCTGATGTAGGTTTCATAAAGCTGAAAGAGGGCAAACTGATCAGGTTATACGTGGCCATAAAGTCTTCTAAATCAAATAACAACCCTGCGGGAATGTTTTTTTTTTTCTCTTCTACTGTCTGGGACCAATGCCCACTGATGGCCTCATTTCATTCCAGTAAATACCTTCCCACTCTGACTTTATCTCACACACACATTATTTCTGTCTGTCAGCACCTCAGATGCTCAGAGTCTCAACCACACCGGCTAAATGGAACGTTTTACCCTGCTTTTCTCAAATTATAGAGAAAGAAAGTTCATTTCTTGTTTTTTTTCTTGATAGTTTTGCTTCTCTAAGACATCCACCATGATAAGTAGATACTGTAGCGTCCAGGCTGTTAAGAGATATGTACTTGTCCAAGAGTTGACCATCCAATTTACAGGTCTAATAATCTTCATCTTTTGAAGTCAAGTTTTGTTATTGTCATCTATTTTACAGAAAAAAATTGTCAAGGCGCCACGGTGGCGCAGTGGTTAGCACAATGGCCTCGCAGCAAGAAGGTCGTGGGGACGAGGCATGGAACACTGGCCTTTCTGTGTGGAGTTTCCATGTGTAGACGTGGGTTTTCTCCAGACACTTCAGTTTTCTGTTTGCTCTCAATTTACAAGTCAATCTACCTTTCCACCCTCACCTATGGTCACCAGCTGTGGGTGGTGACTGAAAAAATGAGATTGCGGATACAAATGGCTGAAATGAGCTTCCTCAGCAGGGTGGCTGGGCTCTCATTCAGAGATCAGGGGAGGAGCTCTACCATCCGGGAGGGGCTTGGTGACGAGCCGCTCCTCCTCCAGGTCAAGAGGAGGCAGATGGGGTGGTTCAGGCATCTGGTCAGGATGCCCCCCGAGCTAGTGAGGTGTTTCGGGCACGATGTGGAAACATTCAAACACACTCTCCATAAGACAACTTTGGAACCCTTTCTACAATATTGTCCAGAATATCTTTTGAAAAGATATTAATAAGGCTCTCATTTCGTTTGTCTGCAACATCTTCATTTCCACTCTAAACTACCAAACGTTACCAAACTAGCCAAGACCTCTCTGATGCACACTGCTGGAGGAGTTGCTTACAAAAAAAGGCAATGAGAATAAAAAAGCTGAAACTGAGAAGGGAGCCAGAGGAGGAAACATTTATTTTTCTCATTTTAAGCCTCATTATAAGGCTCATTATCCAAAAACTGAGGAACTCTTAGACCAAATTTGACTCGGATTAAGGAGCTTAGCTGTTAAAACCAGGCGGACCAAAAACACTTTGAAGTTTTGAAGGCCAAAATGAAATTATTTTCGTTTTATACCATTGGTCAGAATATTATTAAGAGTGATATTGAGCTAGCTAGGCAGTTTAATTAAATTAAGAGGAAAGGCTAATTGAGAGTGTTTAATAAATGACTCTTCTTCATAAAGGTGAAAGTTACTAAAACAATGACACCATCTGTCAGGAGGTGTTTTTTCCAGTTTGCAGTCACATGAAACCAAGAGTCAAGGTCAGTCGAAGTGATTGTCTCAGAAGGTAGGACTACATTTCCCAACTAGTCTCAGGAGTTATGGGATGGGGGACACGACTGGGGAACGTCTGCTATCAGTCTCAGAGAGGCCAGACGGACATGCTCCAACACAGTTTACAGCAAGTCTAATGAATTAAGTGGTTGATCTTTATAAAGGTTCACCAGCCGAAAGGTCAGCCCGTTTATCTGTCAGCCTCCTCGGCCTCTGAGACCCTCCTCTTCCCTCGTTCCCATCTCCTGCTTCTTTCTGCATATTTTTCAGGATGAAGCATGACCAGCTCTGCTGAATCATCAGCTCTGCTTTCTTGTCTGCTTCGTATTGATATTTTCTTTCCTTTCCAAAATGGATGTCTGAGGCGATGGACGGTGGTGCTTCCCAGCAGGCCGTGGAAAGTAGTCTTCATCCACATAAATCCTTCTTTTGAATTGCAGATCTGCTCCATCTTCCAGATGTGGAGAGATAACTCACAGAGGAGAGTGGCCTCTGTTTCTGTGAATATAATTTGCTTTGGAGTGTTTGTGAATTATACATGTGTGAGGATTAATTAGAAGAAATGAGAAGCTGCGGCAAATACTACAATCAGAGATCTTTTTCCACACAAATAATTGGATTATATAAGCTTCTTTTAAACTTTGTCTTCATTTCCCCCAGCTTCATGTTGCAGCTTAATTCTCCACTCATCTCATTTTCGTCCAACTCTGAAACAAAGATAGTCCTGCAGGCAGTGAGGATACATCAGCTCAGTTCCCACACCGCAGGGCAGCTGCCACCGGAGACTGATGAGTGGAGAAAAGACTGATGTCTAGGTTCCTAGAGCATCCCTCTCCCCCCACCCTGCTGTGCCAGGACAGAGACTAACTAACACACTTTAACTGCACACTACCCCCTGCTGTTTCCAAGAAGAAAGCAACTCTCGGAGGGCTTCAGGGCTGGAACAGAGTTTTTTGTGTGATAGTGTTACTTTTGATTTATTTTCTCTAGACTTTTCTCTGAATTAGGTTTTGTAATAACGTGTTTATCATCCAAAAATGCCTTGAGCTTTCTGTATAGGCTTTGCATCGTCATAAAAGGATTCTGAAATCCTTTGATGCTCCACAGATGTTAAAGATGACCACCAAAAAGAGAGTGATGTTTGAGGTTAAAGTGGTGCCACCAACTGCACGGAGCAAGACAGGCACCCTGTCGTACTCTCTAAGAAAAAGAGATGTAAAGAATTGATTTTCGTTGAAAGAATCATCTTTGGTCACAGGCTGTTGAAGATTTAGGAAGTAAAACATATAATAAGAATAAAAAACTGCCTCTTAGATTCCCAGCTGTATCATGTTTGTAGGATTTTGACTGCTAAGCAGAGGATTATTTTCTGTATTGACATGAAGTGTTCCAGCTCTGAGAGTGAGAAGTTAAACTTCAAAGAAAACTGACAGATTCCTGCCTCAAAAAAATGTTTCAGATCTCAAAATCTGAAGGGCCTCATTAACACAAAGATCAAGAACACCTGAAACTAACAGCTGAATCCCAATTTCACTCCGGTTAGACTTTACTATATGAAGTCGAAACATCACAACATGAATTTCAATGTGCTCTGTCTGAGCTGATAAATGCACCAAATTTTTGGAGCTAAAACACCAGGTTAGCACTTTTTTTTCTACAATCACTAACTGAAAGGCTGCAGCCTCGTGCAGCAGGTGTAATCTATGCATGAAATACAGTTCTTTTTTTTTCATCTGCATTTCAAATGGGTAAATACTTTTCAGCAGATGTTTTTCTTTCTCCACAAGCATTTGCTTATAGATTATATAGCCACGGGAATGGTAGAAAGTGTGGGAATAAAATGAGATGCTTGAGTAAAAACTAAATATAGAACAGAAGCTGTGGCAAAGTCTTGATTGAGGAGGTAAGGAAGCCTATTGAGCGTTATGATCAGAAATGAAACTCAAAAATTTGAGCAAGTCAAATCTTTGATTGTCATGGCAACCTTTGCAGACTCTCGATAACCATAATTGGCTGATCAAGGTCAGCGTCCAATCTTTTTGTATGGAATTAAAACCAAAAGCTAAATGCAGACCCTGCTTTACTTGTTGCCATTGCATACAAAGTTTTTTTTCATAGCCTTGCGAAAAAAAATGGCATTTTTCTGATGTTTCGAGAAACTGACCTCATCCAGCTACAAATCACAAGATTTGATAAATAAAATTTTCTAAGTCTCAGAACATGGTTTATGAAGTTTTGATGTCTGTGTGAGCTTGTTCTTCAGTTGAGTAGAAAAAACAAAGACAAGATTCTCTCTGTGACTTTGAGGTACAGCTTTGACCAGTGGTGTGATTGGACATCTCGAAAATTCTGAAACATCAGATGAGGAGTTCTGACATGTATACTGTGGTTAATGAGATTTCCTCATTTATAAAAAGACAACTTTCATGTCTGGTTTCCAAGATCCTAAGCACCGCTAAAGGAAAGCAAGTGTTCCAAACATCTGCTAAGTCAAACTAAAAAAAGGTTAGTTTTTTTTTCTGCTCATACTGTTTAAAGTTATTTCTTTGGTTATATTTATTCCTTAAGAGGTTTTGATGTTGGTGTTTGGTATTTAAAGGAAACATGATCATTACAGGGCTGGGTTCTGACCTAAAAGATAAAGCTGACAGCCTTGAGCGGCAGTTCATGCTGCAGTCTGACAGCTCTTTTACCAGTGTTTTGTTCCTGTCACAGCCCACTGACCTCCAAATCAATCATTCTTACAAGCATTTTCCTCCCAGACAGTCTGCATCTCTACCAAATCCTCCTTAAAGGTGTATTAATGGATCAACTCTGGCATGGTTAGATTGTTAAAGGACTTGTTTGGGAGAACAGAAGCAGCTCATTAAACTCATTACTTGAACGAGGGAGGTTGTGCAGATAAAATACAGTATGAAGCTGTGGTGGATTAATAAACCATCTCAGCATCAAACCCCATGCGCAGAGGTAATGCTGTGCTCTGATCAGACGGATCGTTTCCTCTCATGTAATGTGTGAAATGGCTAAGCCCTCAGATGGAGAGTGGAATGAAGCCTAGGGATGATGGGACATGTTGGTTCAAACAGGGGTCCACTTCCAAGGAAAATACACAGATTCGGTTATTTTTCGCGTCTATTTTCAGTGTCTACCAGCTATTTTATGTTCCACTCAGCCAGATGGTGAGGATGGTAATTGGTTGTCTGCACATAATGTAGCTAATGCTCCACATGTGTGCATACGTGTGTGTGTGGATGAAAACAGCCTAAAGAGATGTGACATTACCTTTTGTCCTGGTGGGGTAGGATAGCAGAAATAAAATCATTTATCCATCCCGAGAGTAAACTAACTTTTCTACTCCTTCAATACACAGGAGTGCTCATTAACTCCGCTTCATCGAAGGCCATTTGAGTGACTAAAACACATTAGCAGCACAAACAGCCATCAAAACATCCCATTTATCTTGGTCCTCCTGTCACCTGTCCCCCTGTGTAATCTGATAAACACCAGAACGGAGAATACAGGACATCACTCACAAACAACTAACCATGAGGAAATAAACAAAACCTCTTCCTTATTTCACACAATTATCTCTGTTATTAGTTTCTCCTCATAGTTAAGTGACAAGTTGACACGTTGGACGGATCCTACAATGGCAAACCTCACACAGGTACAGGGAAGTGAGCTCTTTGCTTCTTATAATAGCTCTCACAAACAAACACAAAACTTTACCAACCTACTAACTTCATTCTGGTTACATATATAAATATATATATTTATATATGTATTTATATATCAATTTTATTTCCAAACTAAACCGTTAAACCTTGTTGTTGGCTGCCACCCATCTCCTCCTTCACCCGACCCCTAAAGCCTCTCCTGCAGGTGGTGAGTCCACTGGAGGGGAAGCCTGTTCGAGCCGCTCCGTCTCCAGGTCGAGAGGAGCCAGATGGGGTAGTTCAGGTATCTGGTCAGGATGCACCCGAGCGCCTCACTGGTGAGGTGTTTCGGGCATGTCCCACTGGGAGGAGACCAAGAGGCAGACCCCGGACCCTCTGGAAAGACTGTGGCAGCTGGCCACAGTCTGGCCACAGAAGGATCCCAACTCGGGATCCTTCCAGGGAAGCTGGAGGATGCAGCTGGGGTGAAAAAAGCCTGGGCTTCCCATCTGAGGCTGGTGGTCCCGGCCCTGTATAAGCGGAAGACGACGGAACCGTTGAACCTTTATTGTGTTGTTGCTAGTGTCAGACGAAAGGTTGAAATGTTGGAACGGCAAGTCGGTTAGATGAGCATTGAACAGAAGTTGAGTCTAGCAGAGTTTTGAAAAGATGGGTCATCATCAAATTTCTGTCAGAGCCTGTAAAGACCAAACATATTTAGAACTTTCCTTATTCTAGTACAGCATGTCCATCTGATGATTCCTTGTTGAGTTTTGCATCCTTTTGCCCCTTGTGCAGTTTAACCACCAGCCGTTCCTTAATTTTGGTTGATTTCTGTCCTTGTGTGACATCAGAAGGACGCATGTTCATTCACATTTTGGGGTTTCTTTTTCCTTCAATTGAATCAGTTTTTTCTCCACTCACCAGTTTCCCTTCAAATCTGTCTATAATCTAATATTCAGGCAAATCATCCCAAACAGCTCATCCATATTTTTTGTGTTCATTGTGAGATGATGAATGAGCGGTAATCCCTGAGCTGAAAAAAAGTAGAGTTTAAACCAGTCCATCTCTGCAGGACATGTTCATTTCTAACAACCTGTTTCACAGTGGCCTTTTTGACTGAAATAAACCAGGATTATTCCTGGTAAAAGGCACATTTCATTCAAATTTCACTTTTTGGAGAATTCTACCTTCTGTTATTGACACATTGGCTGTGTATTAGTCCATAATGAGGTTTTCAAAATTAATCAGCAGTTTTAGAATAATTGTTTTGTATTTCTGCCCTCCTCCTACATGACTACAAATGAGCCGTTGCTGCAATAATGACGCACAAGCTACATTGATAACAAGTTTTATAGAATAGGAATTATTTCAGACACATTCCGCTCTGTCCACTCTCCCCTACTTCCTCCCACATAAACACTCAAACACAAGCAACAGCATGAGCTGTTGTATCACAATACATAAGTTTGTGTAATCCTTTATTCGTCCATGAGTGATCGTAGAAATGGCTTCAAACTTGTCTTCAAATACACTACCACACTACCTTCGCTATCACTAGACTTAATGAAAATTAGTACTGCTTTACCGACCAGAAATGCTTAGCTGGTTCTTCAGCAGTGCTTGTGCTTCTTGTACTTCAATGTTATTGTCCAATTATGGGTATTTTGTCGAGCTGAGCTACTCATTGTAAAAAAAAAAAGTGATGCAGTGTATCAAATTATGTGAAATTGATTTTACTCAATAAATACCTGAATTAAATTAGAAAGGAGAGCGGCATGTGCCGCAGTGGCTTGCGCAGTTGGACGGAATAGGACGGAGTTCAAGTCCTGGATTGCGGACGAGGCTAGAAACACTTGCCTTTTCATGTGAAGTTTGCATGTTCTCCCGGTGTATGCGTCCTCAACCTGCCAGGTTGAGGACATGCATGTTAGGTTGAGGACGACCCCCCTCGAAAACGAGATGTCTTATCTCAAGGGGCTTATCCTCCAAATAAAATGTTTTTTTTTTTTAAAATGACCCAATCCTGATAATTTTTCAGGCTTCTGTCTTCACAACCTAATGACATAATTCTCCAAAACCGGAGTGCTAATTTTTTTTTAAACTTCCCACAATTGTGAATATCCAAGAAATCAAAAACAATTCCAAGATGACCCGTCTGAAATAACATGACAAGTCTTGGTCTTAACCTGGCTCAGTCCTTTCATGATTTATTAACTAATTTAAGAACCGAGATAGCGAAGAAAAATGATAAGAGGACTCGTTTATTCTGAGTGAAACTCAACATATCACCACTGTGCAAGCAATAACAGTTGGAGATAAATCATCAACCTGGACCTTCTGGACACATTCCCGTTACATGTGGCGTTCCTGCTGATGCCCCACACTGTGGAGGAGGCAGGTTTCAATCATACAAACACATGTGTTATAATAACTGAACCCAGACCAACAAGCCTCCTACTGAGCGGTTTATTAGCTGACCTCCTACATCCTCAGCAGCTCATTAAGGAAATCACCCAGCATTTACTTTCACACTTAGAGCCAACCATGTGTCTCTGGTAATCATAATGGCCTCTTTATGAGGCTATTTATTTCAAACTATTATTTTTTTCATCTCAGACACTCCTCCACGCCACGAGCACAGATCTATTTTGTTAACAAAGTTATGCTAAAAAACTTTTAAGCAGTTCCTTGAAGCTGAATAAATATTATAAATCTTGGAGGATTTGTGTTTAATAAAAGACTAAATCAAAGAGAAATGTCTTCATTTTAATAAAAAGAAGAAAAAGAAAATGTGAGTTTGGTGGCGGATGCTCTGTGCGTGGTGGTTAGTAAACATCTCTCATCCCCAGACAGCGAGCAGAGATACTCGATCTGCTCCGGAAACATCCCAGCAGTCACCAAGTCATCGGCTGTCAGTCAAACCTCACTTTCTTATGATCTATTCTCTATTTTTATTCTTTCTGCTTTGTTGTACCTGATCAACCCACACACACACACAACACACACATTATTCTTTCAAACATTCAGTCTACATAGTGGCTTTGTGTGGAGACCATGTCACTGTGAGACTCAAGGGCCCAATCCCAAACCAACTACTTGAGCACTCGGGTGCTTGAGCACTGAGCCCTCAACGACGGAATGACGTCACGTGCGTAAGTGCTCCACTGTGAGAGGCTTCAAGGGCTCCACTTGATTTCAATAGAAATGGGACACCCCTTTAAAAACCTGCACCTCAAGGAGACAAGTGAGAGTGCGCAACAACAAACAGGAGGAAATCAGAGGATTTTATTCATTTATTTTTATTTAACCAGGGGGTCGATTTAGAACTAAAAAAAAAAATCCAACCTGAGCCGGAGCAACACGACTAATAAATGAAAACAATATAAGAAATAAAACATGATATAAAACACTTTTAAAATGAGAGTCTGTTTCTGAAATTCATGGAAACTTAATTTGATCCGTTAGAACAAAAGTTAATGTGTGGTTTTATGAACTTTTTTTTGTGCTTAGAGTCATCATTTTAGAACTGGAGGAACATGTGAACCCCAGCCAGACTGCCAAAAAGATTGGGTTAACTATCTTTAATGTGTGATGAATGGGTTGCTGTGATTTTAATTTATTCTTCCTTTTAAAATCAGCAGTTATGTGTCACCTCACTGTATTCGATCTCTTTTCTCAGAGGATCTCATCTTTACCACATACAGGTGCTGGCCTGCTGCCCCTCAGCATCATTTACACTGCAGTGGACACCAAGGAGGAGGAGGAGGGTCCTGATGAGAGTACCTCAACCCCAAATGATGACCTGCCCTGTGGCCCCTCCACCAGCGGTGCCCCAGAATCCAGAAGAGGACCAGGAGAACACTCTACCCTCCCTCAACCTTCTGAGAGCTTGGGAAAAGAGCGAGAAATTAAGTACTTGAATTCCTCAAAGAGGATGCTTCCAGACGTGAAGCTGGAAATAGAGAGCTGGATGCCCGGTAGGAGGCGGGGAGCCCGGCCCAGATGAACCGGCTTGCCAGAAAAGCTGGCAAATAAAAATTAGTTTGTTCTTTTTTTCACTACTTTTGTTATTTATAACAGTTTCCTTTCCAGCCTCGAAGTCTTTATTTTAATCCATGTGTGTATTGTTATTAAATGAACGTGATCACTAGCACGTTGAGTGTGTGAAGATGTTTACTAATCAAACTCCATTGTTTTAATTTATTTAATCATCAGGTTCATGTTTCAAACACAATCCATGCAGTCACAAACAGATCACAGGTAGAACATGTAGATTATTTCTTTATTAGTGAGTAAATGTTGTTAGAGGGTGATGGTGAATATAGGAGTGAAGCTGGGGGATCACGCTTCGTCTGGTCTCTATCCTTCGACCAATTCAGTATAAGATCAAGTTAAAATAAAATCAGTTTAATGTCTTCTTCAGACATGATGAAATAATTAAACAGGCTCCTGCAAAATAAAAATCATAATGATGCATAGTTCTGGTCCTGTGATGGTGCTGAGAGACAGAGCCTGTCTCTGATGTAGGACCCCCATCTCCCCTGGACATCTTCTGGAGGGACAGGGACATCAGGGTCATGTGGCTGTAGCTCCAGCTCCTCAATGATATCTCCCACTGGTTAATTATCAAAATGAAGAGGAAATGAGAAAATTAAGAGAAAATAAATTACTATTAAGAATTAAATAGAAGAGAGAAGTGTGTGTGTGTGTACTGTATACAGTATACACTACATGACACATGCTTACATATATAAATATGCAGAAACACTTTTCTATCTATTGAAAAAGTTCTAATGAACAGAAAACTTGAAAATGATCATTTACCACCAAATAATTCTGATAAGATGACCCTCCTAATGTTGATGATGTTTAAAACATCGTGGTGTGTATAAATAGTAATGTATAAATACAGTCACATGATATTCTGAATAGTGTTTATAATAACAATCTTATCTTAAATGTTGGATTTTTTTTTATAACATATTCAGTTCATCTCACACAGATAATGTGTGAGAAATATGATGAGCGATAAGTTTATAAACAAATAAAACCATCCAAACAGGAAACTCAGACATTCATCTTATAAATACCTCTCATCCACGCGATTCCACGAAGAGATGATGAAGAGGAAGCTCACGTAAACGGAGAAAAATGTACGATGAAAAATGTAAACAACGGACACATGTTTACATGCACTTTGAAATTTGAAAGGAGTTTCCTCCTCTAACCTCAGGCCACGCCCTGATTCATGTCATACCGCTATGATTTATGGGTAATTCTTTGGTGAAAGTGGACTTTGATGCCCACTTACTGAAAGAGCTCAGAAAGGGTCCAAAGATGGCCGCCGAGTGCCCTCGATTCTCAAGCACTTTCAAATGGGACAACACTACACCCTTAGCTGCTCACAGGAACGCGCACGTAAAGGAGTCAAGGACACGTTAAGTGCTCAAGTGGTCGATTTGGGATTGGGCCAAGGTCTGTCCCACAAGTGGGAACGATGTGCTAACGTAGAAGAATCAATCCTTCTTTCTAAAAATACCTTTTCACGTTTTTTTTCTGGTGACACACTGTTGTGCAGAAACTTTGAAGTTCCCTCAAAATATCTTATTACACCAGCTTTGATCAACAATTCAGCAGTTGGATTATGTGAGAAGACCTGCTAAAACAGACTTAGAACCATTTGAACTTATTTACTCTTTCCAATTTCACTAAAGCTGATTTTTACACTGAAATGGGAGCAACTCAAGGTCTTTGGACTTTCGTTATTTGTCATTTGGATTTCTATTAGAAAATTTGTTTTGTACAAAGGCTCAAGCACAGCATGATTTTCCAGTAATAATATTTCAAAGTTAAGAAAGAAAATACAATATATGCACAATACTATAAAAGACAGAAAAGAGTACTTGAAAATGTACTTGAGATGGTGGCACAGTGGTAGAGTGTTCGCCTGCGGACCAGAAGTTAACTGGAAGTTTACGGGTTCAATTCCCACCGAGTTCACGTCTAGGGTCCTACTAGAAGACACCTAATCCCCTGTTTTTCCACCATTGGTGGCAGCCTGCTGCGGTGTAGTAGTGCAGCACTCGAATTTCCTAGTGAGGGATGAATAGAGTATGTAAAGATAGTATGTGTATATATTTTTTGCAATATCTTGAGTATAAAATTCCACAAAACATAAATATTCGGGTTGAATATTTGGGTTGTATGTGGTCTATAACCCCCGTCTCTCCCACCATTGAGGCTGTCAGAGGTGGCAGCCTACCGCGGTGTAGTGCAGCACACAAATTTCCCTGTCAAGGATTAATAAAATATATTAAAATGTATATATTAATATTTGTATATTTTATTTATAAGTGCCTTTAAAGACGCACGGTTGCTTTACATACATGAGAGCTTAATCCCTTATAAAATAAAATGTATGTGTAAGGCAGGATGGTTATTGTGTTTTTGTGGAGTTATACATTCCCACGACTTATGATGACTATGTCAGAGTAATGGTTGAAGGCTTGGAGTGAACTATTTGTCCAGAAACAAGTGAGGAAAAGAGATAGGCATGTGTACTACCTATTTTCTCCAGTTTTCCTCCCACCCTTCGAAAAACATGCGTGTTAGGTTGAGGACCCCTTCGAAAACAAGATGTTACATCTCAAGGGGCTTATCCTTCCAATAAATAAATAAATAAAACTTACTGGTGACTAAAGATGTACCAGAGAAATCCTGTAAAAAAAAAAAAAAAAGAAAAGAAACAGTTGGAAAAAATGATAAACTATTGTAAATTGTGAACATAATGTAAATTGATTTACCACAAAAGGCGTTACAGTTGAGCCGCCTGAAAACCTGTAAAGTCTCCAAAAATATGTAGATTCACCATGGTGTCATGTCCCAACAGTGACCAAAATGCTGCTAAAAGCAAATAAGCAGCATGATTGTTGCTGTTTTTTGTTTTTTTTAAATAAGCTTGGGTTCTGAAGCTGGAAGTTTTTGGCAGTGGGATCTTTGGAACACAGTGTCATTTAAAAATGTGATGCAAACTTGACAACACACCAGTTTTTATGGGGAGTCACTGAACTCTACATCTCTTAAACACCTCTTTTTTATGAATTTTTAGTGCAAAAATGGTGTTATTTTGTGTCAAAATAATAATTGCTGTCTTTCTCTTTATATGTGCTAAAGTGCTTTTTCAAGAATGAGTTATGATGGCTTTACAAAAGTGCTTCAAGATTTTTAATGTGCTGCGCAGAATGCATTTTGACAAAAGCAGTTATGTGCACCTTTATTTATTTTAAATGGGGGTGGGGGTTCCATGATCCTTAAGGTCCACACCTAAAGAAATCTTGGTTTTTCTTCATCTTTTCTATGCTGACTGAGGTAAAGTGGAAGGTGAAACCATCTTGTGTCTCTTTAACATTTTTGTATAACCACTGAGCCAGTGTTTATGTTGCTATGACAACACAAACTATAAATATGCTGTAAGAGCTGGTGATGGGGAGCAATTAGACCTCTATCCTGATTCTAAGCAGAAGGGATGAAATTCTGCTTGACACCCTGAATCCACTACGTTCCATGTCATGTTCATACAGAAGCTGTCCCATCTGAACACTCTACTGCAGATTTTTTAAAAATCAGAAAATTCACCATCTCGTCCATCCAGACAGTAAATCCACCAAGTTGTTTACATTCATTCTCACTCTTCTGGATTCAGTCCAGGAAAATAATCAAAGTCATATTGTCTTCTATCTTCTTTGCCACCATCTGGTTGGTCTTTGTGTGGACAGGATTCCTAAAGCTGCCACATGGGAGAAAATGCTTTACTAGATTTTTGTGGTTTGAAAGTATTCTCCACCTTCACCACATCAGATTTTGAATTTATTTGAGATATGTCCTTGTCGACTTACCTGAGATATCATCACCATCATTATAGCCTGTTGTCAGGATTTTCAGTAGAAGAAAAACGAAAAGACTGAAAAGAAATGTGCAGTTAGGAAACAAAAAGAGCTTTTCAGACACACGAAAAGCTGTTATATTAGAAACATTTTCCAACTCCCCTCCATGGGAATTATTTTCTCCAGAGCACTTTGATCAGGAGCTGAAACCTCGGTGAGGCATCATTCCAGCATTATGGTTCTCCCCTGTGGAACAGCCTGCCAGAGGAACTCAGGGCTGCAAAGTCTGATTATGTTTTTAAGAAGAGGTTGAAAACCAATCATTTAACTTGTTTTTACTCCATTTTTATTTCTGTTTAAGATGGTTTTATGTATTTATTAAACCTGTTTTTTACTTTTCTATTTTTTGTAGTTTTATTTTTCTGATTTAGTTTTAAGATTAAATTCTTAAACAGTTTTTAACTGGTTTTACTGGTTTTAGTTAGTATAATATAGTTTTATTCTGTGTTTTATCCCAGTGTTTCCTGATGGGGATCCTCCATCCCAGCAGCTCTGCCCGCTCAGTCTGTGGGGTCTTCTCTGTGGAGATCATACAGGACTTGGTGGTGCTGGTCCCTCACTACAGTGGCCTTTGAGGGTGCCCCTGTCACCTGGAGTTGGGACCTTTGTGGTTTTGGCCTTTGCAGTCATGGGGAGGCTGGCTGCTAGTGTGGATCAATCCCGTTATTATTTCTTCTCAGTAATATCAAACCAGATGTGTACTTTATTTTTTGTTCAGTTAAAGAGACAGTAGCTTGCGGTTGAAGGTAAATGGGGGGCTGGCCGGTGGAAGCATAAAGGGGGTGCGCAGCAGGGGTTGGGAGAAGTGTGGGGCTGTGTGAATGTTGATACATGTGCATGGTGTTTTGTGTAAATGTGTGATTTGCTTTTGATGTTTGCTTTTGACTTTTTAATCATCTGGATTTTAATTCTGTCTGAATATATATTTGTTCTGTTTAGCACCTTGTGTAACTTTGAACAGTGATTTATAAATAAAATTTGATTTGATTTTGTTGGCTGTTTGTCAGGTGCAAGAGAGGCTATGCGGTAAAGAAACAACGTTGAGGATATTTACTGTAATAATTTCTGTATCCAGTTCTGCATACAAAAAGGGATTCATCTTTGTCCTGTCCTTTGTCTTGTGGAGTCTTTGTCCTTTTTTTTCTTGTTTTTTTCTTTTTAAATCTATTATCTGAAGCCTGTTGAGACAAAAAATTGGTGGTTTGGGGCAATGCAAATAAAATTGAATTGAAAATTAAATTGAATTGGAATATCGCCCATCTAGATCTTCCATTTAGAAAACCTCTCTGATATTACCAACATGGAGGAGTAAATAATGAAGCAGCCCAGGTATTTTTATCCTTTTTTTGCCTGTATTCAAGCTCACTTTCTGTACAAGGAAGTGGTGAAAGTCTTTGATTGTTACAATAATTTACAAAGGGTTTTGTTTTAAGTGCAGTAAACGAGGTTAGTCACGTTGCCTTTTTTAGTATGATGCACAAAAAATATTGTAACTGGCGAGTGTTAATTTAGTGTTTTTTTTCCCACAGTAATTTGATTCATTTTAATTGAAGGCAAAACCACACTAAGACATTTTGCTCATTTAGCTTTTATAAATATTTAAACATATCGTTAAATTTTATGAAACCATTTTTAGGATCTGAGGAGCACCAAAAGGTTTGCAAAAATGGCTTCAATCGTAGACGTGGAGATTCACACAGTGATAAACTGAGCAGAGGACTTCAGTGCTGCAGGAACTGTGGTGGGTAATTTTAGAGAGAAATTATTTACAGGTGTTTTTACAGACATGGCTGATTTGCGTCGGATAAAAATGACATCACCTGTGATTAATACAAGTCACTGGAGGCCCCCAGACAGAATGAATCTCGTACAAATAGAGTTGCCTGTTGCACAAGGGAGAGGAATGTGCTCATGCAGCAGTAATTCTGGAAACTCAGAGTGCTAATGGTAGTTCTGGGATTTAGAATGACTTCTTTTTCCTTTTCTTGCTCTGTAATAAAAGAGGTGATGAACTTTTCTCTCTATTCATGCAGAGTAATGTGCACAGACCTGGACAGACAGCAGCCTTGTCTGCTGTCACACAACTTTTATTCCCTGGAGTTTTAGTCCTTAGTGGGGAGACAGATGTGACAGGTAGGAGATGGGCTACTTTATAGAGACTTGAGAAGCTTTCCAGTCTGCTAGGATGGCTCAGTGTGCTACTGTGGTGCCCGTTTGGCATTGGAGACCCAAATGTTATCGTGGCATCCTCTTTTCTTGTACAACTGTAATGTCCAGCTTTTCGCAGGCCCTCACAAATCATCCCCCAAAACCCCACCACACCCCAAAATTAATATATTTGACCACCAGCATAGCTTAAACATTCATTTTTAATGGATTCATTGTCAATTAACATTTATTGCGCTCATTAGTCAATTCTTTCTTTATTACTACTAATTATGCAGGTCTTTTGGTTCCACTGTGGTTCGCAACTAGCATTCTGCTCTGAATGTTTCCTGTGCCGTTTTGTAAGGTCTAATTTGTCCAACGGTACAATTCAAGATTTAAACACCAAGACTTAATTTCAACTTGACGCTTCAGATTTTTGTTGTGTTTCATTTTTGATTAATGGCATTTCATAACCTTTAGTATTTAGGAATGCTGAAAATAAAACGTAATAATTACACAAATGCAAACGGGCGGAATAACATGTAAGTCTAATGGAAACCTGCAACTAGTAGAAATGCCAACAGGTTCTGCACTAATAAACCCAGTTTGAGCTTTGTTCCAATTTACAGTTACCATGAAAACACACAGGAGGTGAGGGATTTTCTTGATGACATCCGGGCAAAAATATCTGGATACAATATCAATCACCAGGAAACTAACCAGGAAACTTAAAAAATCTACATATCCTTTTTAAGCATGTGTATTTTCTTTACACCTGCACGACAGCCCGTGCATTGAACCTGAAATATTTAAGGTTCTTATTTGCTTCACTAAAACGGCAAAACTATCTTTCCTAGTTTGTGAACTATTTGGTTAAAAATTAAAAGTCCAAAATTGATAACCTGCACGATGTCCTGTTTGACACCAAATTGGCATAAAATCAATCTTAGCCAAACAAAAACTTACGTCAAAAGTAGTTGTGATATTGTCGCTCCTTACCAATCACACACACACTACTGGTTAAAAAAAAAAAAAAGAAGGAAGGAAGAGGCGACAACTTTTTTTTTTTACTTAACAAAAAATAACCACAGTTGTACAAAAAAATTAGAAACAAGATCACATGTACATGCTATGATGATCAGCATTAGGCTGGAAATGTTGTCTTAGGATTTTTCTTTGTCCTGCAATGAATAACTTCACTTTTTTTGCATTTTGAAAAAAAAAAAGTATTTTTTATGTAATTATCTTTTGAGTAACACTTTATTGAGCGGCACGGTAATGCAGTGGGTAGCACAGTGCCCTCACAACAAGAAGGTTGTGGGTTCAAGTCCCGGGTGGGGACAGGGCTTGGAACACTGGCCTTTCTGTGTGGAGTTTGCATGTTCGCCCTGTGTACGTATGTATGGGTTTTCTCTGGGTACTCCAGTTTCCTCCCACCCTCCAGAACCATGCATGCTAGGTTGATTGGCCGGTACCAAAATTGCTCCAAGGAATGTGTGTATGGTTGTATGGATATTGCCCTGCAACAGACTGGTGACCTGTTCAGGGTTTACCCTGCCCCTCGCCTTGAATCAGCCAGGATGGGCTCTGGCACCCCCGAAACCCCCAAAACCCAAAAAGGGATAGACTGACTGTAACACTTTATTCAAATCATCCACTCAATTTAATCAATACAGGATGGAAGGATGAATGAATGGATTGAAAGCTGGTCGGTTGTTTGTTTGCTTGGAATGATGTTTGGACATATGTATGAATGAAAGGATGAAGAAATGAATCAATACCTGTAACTGGTAAATAAAAAATTATACCAAATCTGTCTTTTTAAACTTCCAATTCTAAAACATTTTTTACATAAACTAAAATCCCTTGTTCTATCTCTGTGTCGTTCTCTCTCTTGCATATTTAACTTGAGTGAATTAGCATAGTGTGGAAATAAATCCAGTGACATCTCCGGCTCATTATACTGTGTGTCCTCATTAAGAGTCGTGTCAGAGAGACCGGAGGAAACAGACTCCGGAGGTCTCAAAGGCCCGAGGAGAGGTCTAAATGAGCATATTAATGATGGATAAATTATTTAAGAATAAATAGTTTTGTGTCATTTTGCTTGAAGATGTAAAAAAATAATAAAAAGGTTGAACTTATAGCCCTGTTCTTGGTGTTCTGACTTTTTCTGACTCCAAAAACTTGTCGCTCTGTTTCAGGGGTTATGTAAAAAAATAAACTTATTCACACTAATTGAAAGTTGATTTTTTTTTTAAATGTCAACTTGTTTTTTTTTTTTTTGGAACTTGAGATGATTGATGTGTTTGTTTTAATGAATGTGTGCAAAGCAGAGTTCATGTCCAGATCTTAAAGTTCTAGTTGGGTTGTTTTTTTTAGCTTGTTCCAACTCTGTAAATTTGAAAAAATATCAATATCTAATATTATTATTATAAAAGAAAAAGAGGCACCAAAAATAGTCTGAAGTTAGCTGATTTGGTGTGATTTTCCCAATTTTCAAGCTCTCCCTGGGAATATGGGGGTGAAAACTAGAAGGACAAACTTAAAAAAAAAAAAAAAAAAAAAGCAAAACCTCATAGAAACTGGATTTTTGTTCCTACTGACATGTTTTCTTCTACTTAACTAACATTGAGGCTGTTATGCTTAACTGACTGGGGAACCAAATCTTTAGTCCATCAAGCTTCTAAATCAAACAAAAGTAAGCTACTTGGACTTAAAAATGAGTGTAAATTGGAAATTACCAAAACTTTGTCACAAATCTGAAAAAATCTCCAAAGTTTGAAATTATTGCTCAACTGAACAACTTATTACATATTTACAAAAAGATCGATTTCATAATCATGAATGCATTCAAAGCAGCTTTTTTTTTTTTTTTTAGATAAAAGAGCATAAACCTGTTCTTCTTCTTTCTGCATTTCCCTTCAGGGGTCGTCACAGCAAGTCAGTTTTTTCCATCTAACCATATCTGCTGCATCTTCTTTGGTCACACTATCTTCATGTCTTCCTTCACTGCATCAATGAACCTCCTTTTTGGCCTTCCTCTAGTCCTCTTTCCTGGTGGTTCCAAATCCAGCATCCTTCTTCTACTCTCTCTCTCCTCTTGACATGTTCAAACCATCTCAATCTGGCCTCAACAGCATAAACCTGTTGATTGAAATAAAAAAAAAAGTAAATTCACTGGTTGTATTGTTTTGTTTTTCTGAACAGGTTAACCCTAACAGGGTCGCGGGGATGCCAGAATCCATTCCAGCTGATCACAGGTGAGAGGCAGGGTACACCCTGAGCAGGTTGCCAGTCTGCTGCGGGTGGTTGCATTAGCTCAATCCAAATTTATCGTCTGCCTTTCTTGATTCTCATTACAAGTTGCAACCAAAACCATTGAGGAAGTTACTAAAATACATTGAGTTTTGACAAAAATTATAAGTGTACTCATAATCCTGCTGTGGATGACATTTCTCCCTCTTCTCTGTTCCCTTAGGAGAGATATGAACACCTGTGGTTTCTATGGTAACTGTGGTTGCCTCGTCTTGTTATCCTAACTGCTGGGACCAGTTGAGTCCCATTGCTTTGGTTGTAATTCCATCACGTAAAGCGAACAAAACTTTTGAATGATTACAAAAAGTGAATAAGTGAAGATGAAAAGTTGGCTTTTAGGTGTGGCTGGAGTCTGATGTTCGTACCATCCCCTCTCTATTGATTTGATCTGATACCGTTGCATAAAATCTCTTCCTTCCTCAAATTCAACACTTCTTCCACTTTTCTCCACACGTATCTCAGGTTACAGAAATATGCAAGCAATAATCGTACATGCATTATCTGAATCAGAATGTTTTCTAAGTTTATGGTGTGTGGGCGATGCCATCACTCCCACTGCCGGTAATTTTCTGCAGCAGGATGCTGTCAGTCCATCTGGGGGAGAAACACAATTATGTTTCATTCTTTTTTTTTCCTCAGGAGCTGAATTGTCAGGTCCTGCAGCATCGCTCTGTCTCACCTTGTCATCCATCGCTTTCCCTCCACAGTTAAACAGCTGCATATTTCCCTAAAATATGATGGCCACAGGGTTGGAGGGTTTATTTGCTTGGTTTTTTTTCTTGTCTTTTCAGATAATTTTATGTGTTTTGCTTCTGATTTAATAAGACAATAAAAGATTGCATATTTTCATTTTCAAAGTTAAAATTACAGTGATCTCTAAAAACTATGACACATTGAAAGGACTATTTTTGCTGTACACACCACGATAAACTTGGCCTAATATGTGTTTTAGGGTGTAATAACCAATAAGTGAAACAACATTGCCCCCTGCAGTCTACAGGAGCACAATCTCTCCTGTGTGATGCTTTTTCTAGGGATTCAGAGTGTTGTGCTTCCTCTTTCACCGTCTCTGCTGTTGCCTTTTAAAAAGTCATCAAAGATAAATCATCTCTTTACACACTTGAAACGAACCTGGGAGCTTTGAAGCACAGAGCGGAGCGAAACCAGGCAGCTGCATGGATTGTAGTCGAGGATTTTCTCCGGCTGATGGCAAAGGAGCTAAAACAAGGCTCTGATGAAGACATCATATGCCCATAAATGATGCATCCAGTCTGGCTAAACACACAAGGCAGTGCTTCTACACACCCCAGGTTGGGCATGTTTAGAGGGATTGTTGTGAATGCTGCTGTCTGATGTCCTCACTGAGTCTCAGCATCATTTGTGTTTTATCCTGCAGCATCTGGTCTCTGCTCCTGAAACATAAAGCCAATCCAGAAAACCTTCATTAGATCCTAAACCAGGAATGAAATCTTTCATCAGAACCCAAGAGTGAATCAGCTAGGGCAATTTAGAAGCAAAAAACATGAATGAGAAAAAAAATTTGAAAGGAAGAATTAAGGGCATTATGGGATGTCCTGTTGACTGGCCCAAAAGGTGGCTGAAGTGTTGAATCTACCAGCAAAAAAAAAAAAAAAAAAAAAACTTTGTATGTAGACTGGCGACCTGTTTTGGTTGTATCCTGCCTCTCGCCTTAAATCAGAAGGGATAGGCTACGGCATCCCCCGTGACTGATGAACGGTTCAAAAGACGAAATGAAAGTAGGAGAGCTGCTTCATTTGGTCACTGAGTCAGACCTCACATAAGTTTTCAATCATTTTCTATCAGTATATCACCTATTCAATGTTTCCAGGTGGATGGATACGGATGGATGACTTATGGATAGTTTGATGAGCGCAGTGGGAGAACGTTCACCCTTGGACCGGAAGCTTGCGGGATCGAATCCCACTGTTCTCATGTCTAGCTGTCCTTGGGGAAGACACCTAAACCCCTGTTTCTCCCATCATTGGCGTCGTCATGACAGCCTGCTTTGGTGTAATGCAGCACACAGGCGTAGCAGGTGTACCTCGGCCTATCTCAGCTAGTTATAGGCAAGAAGCTGCATGAATCCTGAACTGGTCTTCAGGCTGTTGCAGAGTCGCTTAAAAAGACTGACAACCATTCACAGACACACTCATTACTTGGTCTACATCCCAGTCGCCAATTGGAGGAAGCCAGAGCACCTGGGAGAACCCGTGCATACACGAGGGAACATACAAACTCCACATTGAAGAACCAGTGTTCGCTGCCTATGTGCTTACCAACCGAGCCACGATGTAACCAGCAGTCTGTAAGCTGCTGCTCAGTAAAAACTAAGATGGTGGGCGATTCCCCGGAGACTGACTGAGATCCCAGTAAAAGCTCTGTGGAAGTAAGAAGGATGAAGATGGATACGGGAAAGACTAACATAGAGAAAATGATTATAAATCTACTATTTAATGTGAAACACCTCAGGGCTCCAGCAGGGTATGAGGTCAGTCTCAAACAAAGATTGGATGCTTGGATTTAGTCCCAGGATTCATTTAAAAGGCTAATGTCAAGTTGAAAACTTTCCTCTGTTTCTTTAGAGTAAGTCATAGATTTGCATATTTTACTGTCACTACAGTAGACTAATTGCAGCTCAAGTGAAGGATGATATTGAGTAAGATAAGTTATATCAGCGTCTCTGTGATTTATTGCAGTTTAAAATTCAGCAGCTATAAACTTAGTGAGCCTATCAAACACAGAGGAGGAAACCAGAATCCTGGCCGACCCTCCCCTACAGACCACCATCGCTCACACTGCGCTGGCACTGATGGATTCATCGCTGCTGTGTTGCTTCCAGGAGACTTGCAGCTGGATCTGGAGGAAAATTTCTAATAGAACTGTGAGACACCTGATGGCAGAAATCTACCAGCTTTACAAGCAGTGAGAAACATGAACAGCAGGGAAGATTGTAAAAATTTGGTAGAACAAGATGCTTGTGGCAGACTTGGAGGTTTCCAGGTTGCCCTTTGACATTCAGCCTGATCAGGACCTTCCTGCTTAGGCTTATGACTCTTGAATCCAACCCGAAATAGGAGGACTTTGGGGGGTGGTTGGATTTCCTATAACATAGAAGAACAATCACACCAGTAAGTGTGACAGTGTCTATTGAATTTAAAAATATCTACATTTTTCTCTGAGACTAAGTCATATAATATACACATTAATATAACCTTTACAGATCATTTCAGAGTTTCATCGAATCAGAACTGAAACTGCAGATAGATTTAGTCTCAGGATATGAAGAACTCCATCAAAGTCCTCTGCTCCTGCATCTTCATTAGAAACAAAAAACAAAGCTCGGTACAGAAAAAAGAAGTTTCTTTTCCACATTATTTTATCAAAGTTTTGGTTGGTGCTCCACTGGAGTGGTCAGCAGGAGGTTTGTAGAGTTAAATCAGCATTTTACCAATGTTATGTGCATCGTAAATAAATGATTAAGTGGAAACAACGTGGGGTTTTAGCTGAATAATGTTTATCGTGTTGTTCAGAAAGCAGAAGTTTGGATGATAGCAGTCTCCAATCATACAGAATAGTTCCAGTTTTTAAGGAAACAGACAAACTAATTTTTTTCAATGTTTAAATATTATAAAAGCTGTGCCACAAGTTCCAATTATACTGTTTTTAATAACTGATTATGTTAAATTACGGTTGCTCATTGTGCATTCTGTGTCTGAGTGTAAATTTTATGAGTGGGAACAGAAAACCTCACAACACGAAGCTCTAGCAAATGTCAGTTTTCTCTTCTGAAGGTTTTAGAGATGCAGCATCCACGGCTGAAAGGCCAGAACAGGCTGTGAAGGGTCTGCATGGCATTTACACCACCAACAGATGGGCTACCGTACCGGTGCCTGAACAAAACAACCGCAGCCAGGTTGAGAGGCACAAAGAGCTCTGATTGTAGAAGAGACGGGGATGAGTGCTGAGTCGGCTTCAAAGGCAGGAGGAGCAGCTGGAAAAAGGATCAGATCAGGCACACACACTTCATGACCAAAATAAAATTCTTTACATGAATTTTATGAATGTATGTGGAGCAACAACAGTGTCATCAAATGGAGATCAGCTGATTGTTTCTTTTCTATGCAAATGTTCTTAACTTGAGACCATATGACCAATGTCATGATTAAAAAGTCAATAAAAACACTGCAGCAATTCTTCATAAATATTAGAATGTGTGTGTAATTCAATCTCCTCTATTCATGTTTTTGAAAACTTCTGGATGCTTTTTTTTTTGTTATTGTCTCTAAGAAAAAAAAATCATTTTTTGCTTCCGGTTCTGAACCAGACAGGTTTCTGTAATGAGGGACGATCTCTTCCGTCCTACAGGTGTGGATACACATCACAGCTCATCTGATGTTTTATTAGCGTAGTGAATCTCCCCACCACCTCGGCATGGTGTTGACACTCCTATCCTGAGCTGCTACAAATCAACCCACTTCTTCACCATGCTTCTTCTTCCCACGAGGCTCTGCTCCTTCACTCGTCTCTCCATCATCTGCACCCTCACCGCAGACAGGTGGAGATGTATGAGTACCATTCTTCAGCTTTGACAGGAGATGATTATTCATCATCACTACTGACGTCCTCATCAAGCTGGCTGCCATCAGAAGCGGAGTGGCAGCTTCTGGAGTTCAGCTGTTATCCACCAAAAAGAACAGCAATTCATCACAGGCACGTGTCCCTGCCTCTCCCACACGCTTTTATGTAAATTAGACGTGTAAAAAAGTTCATTTATTTACTTTAGTTGTAAATTAGGCAAACGAGGTTTTAATGTGACATTTTTATTGATGTTCAACCTTTAAACATACAATGGAAACCATGGAAGCATCTACTTCTTTTCCAGTGAGGAACAAAGTATCTTAAACAACAAAGTTATTTACGCCCTCCTTCTTCACCTTTTTTTTCTTCTAAATGTCTTCTCTCTTCATTGGGCATCACGTCATTCAGGCAGCAGCTCACCTGTAGGTAGGGTTTCCACATCCAGCCGCTCAAAGATACGCTGCTGTAACTTATAGGTGAAAACATCCAAGATCCACCAACAGAACAAAAATCCAACACATAGAGTCTGGCTATGTCGATAAAACTAAGGTCCTGTTAAAACTGCCATCTTCTTTCAAGATGGCAAAAGAAGACGTTTAAATGTACTCAATACTCTTGGATGGGAGATATGCTTGAGGATGGAATATAAAGATTTTTTTGCCATCGGTGAGTTCTGCTGGTTTTTCAAGACTTGGCATTGTTTGACAACTCTCTTCCAACTCAAAAATAATAATAATAATTACTAGGCTAATTCTCATGGCTTGAAACACTGGTCTTTCTGTGTGGAGTTTGCATGTTCTCCCCATGTTTGTGTGGGTTTTCTCCTGTTACTCAGAAAAAGACTGACCTCAGAAAAAAAAAATGTTTATAAAACTTTCTGAAAAACTCATTCATCACTCTTCTATTCAAGCTGTTATTTGATTAGAGATGGGCATGTCCTGAGCAAGTTGTCATTAAATTGCAGGGACTTCTTTAACATTTTGATTCTTTTCAAGAATTCCTTGCCTGTGAGTGACCTCAATTTGTGCCACTCAAATTTAAACCCCACCCTCATTTGCTGAGCATTCAAACGCAAGTAGTCTTCATTCATCACATCATCATCATCGTCTCAATATGTATGTCACTGTCTGGTCAAATAAGATAAGACCACCTTGAAAGTTGCGTATATATAAATGCACAAGGCAATAGAACATTGTCAACTTGTTAATTGGTCCAATTATTCAGGTGAAATTATTTCAGCTCCACCTGAAAGCCTCAACAACCTTTGTTTTTGTTTTTTTTTTCTGACTTCCTCTGCCCTGTGTTCTCAGGATAGTGTGTTTGGACTAAAAACAGTCTGATGATCCAACCCAATGCAGAGGCCAGTGGCAGACACCAAACACAAAACCACATCAAAACAAGTTGATTTTAGAACAGGGGTGGGCAAACTTTTTGATTTGCGGGCCACATTGAGTTCTAACATTTGACAAAGGGGCCAGAACAGGAGCAGATGGATGGCATGCTTTGGTGACCTCACCTCATTGGAGAAAAAATACACATCTCGGGATATGGTGGATCTCTTGAGTTTGTGGAGCGTGTTATATTTAATCTAGGTATGGAAAGCCATTGGGGCCACTAGACGCAAGCAAACAAGCGAGCTAGATGTTAAATCAAGCGAGTTAAATTTCAAATTTCACTAGCGCTTTAAAAGAATTACGCCATCTAGTGAGGAAACATCAGAATTGCTGGGGAAATAAAACATTAACAAGATTTAATGAAATTTTTTTATAAAAAAAATTTCGGGGGCCAAATTAAAACATTTAACAGGCCACATGTGGCCCCCGGGCCATAGTTTGCCCATGCCTGTTTAAGAAGAAAGCAAGAGACAGACAGAAGGCTCTCATGGGCTAATTCGGTCTTGCCAGGACAAAGTGAAGAGTCAAAAACAAATGTCGCTCTATGGTATGGTAAAAATCCGAGAATTTGAGCAGAAGTTAAAATGATGGGGCATGGCAGGTGGGTCAGACCAATCAGGGTGTTTGCCTGCAGTCTGTTGGCAGATAAATCTTTCTGCTGAAGGTCTGGGCTCTACAGAAGTTAAAGTGTAGACAAAGCAGGGCCATGAAGGGTAGATAAAAACTGAGTGATTAATGTGAAACTAAATCTTGCTGCAAAGCCTGAAGGGTGATATCTTTGCTCTGTCTTGTAACAGTAATGACCAAACAGTGAATCAGATAAACTAAACTGTATCTCCAGCTTGTTTCTGACAGCTTTTTCTGTTCTCTGAGGAGTCCCCTTGTTCACAAAGCTTCACTTTTCCTCCTCTCAGCTTTGTCTATCAGATATACTGAGCTGCTGCCTAAAGCAAACGTCTCTTCTGTTCTTTCTATACATCAGCAGTCTTGTGTAATTTGCAGAATCCTTACGGGTCTTTGGACCACGATGGAGGCTCTTACAGAGTCTCACTGTCTCTGATGCTTTATTAGCACCATTAATCTTCTTAATACAGGATTGTGAAACCCTCACATCCTCCCCGGGAAGTTGTCCCAAATCACTCCCGTTGTCTTTACAGTGATGCCTTGCCGGCCCAAATCCCTTCAAGATGATTAACACTTGTTGATTTTTACAGACATTTAAAAGTGGAAATGACCCACCATTCCGGATCTTGTTGAAAAACATGAGTTAAATTATGGATGCCTTTGTTTGGTTAGTTTAAACTTTGAATAAAAGATTTTTTTTAAGTAGTCTTGGTTTTGTTTACTACCCAGGTCCGTGCCACCAAATGCCTCAGCTCAAATTCATTTCACTCCAACAAATGGATCATGAACCAACACGTTAAGTATTGTTTGTGAGGTCTGGAATCAGCAAACAGAGCACAAGCATCAATCCTGTTCTGTTTGTAATTTGGCAATGGCAGCAATTGTTGATACTCATGTTTATGCAATACATTCCAATCTTCATTGACTTTTTGGGAGCATTACACATTTCATGCCTGGTCCTGACCAGAAAGCAGTGACTGGTTAAAT
This sequence comes from Neostethus bicornis, assembly GCA_902685375.1. Classification (NCBI taxonomy): domain Eukaryota; kingdom Metazoa; phylum Chordata; class Actinopteri; order Atheriniformes; family Phallostethidae; genus Neostethus; species Neostethus bicornis. Next base: position 503,684 of record CACRXE010000076.1, on the reverse strand, counting down.
AAAAGAAGTACCCATACATCATGGAGTAAACTAGCCCCAATGGTACAAGGTACAAGAAGAGAAAGACATCATCTGATACATCAGGCTATCTTTTTACAGAAAAGACGTGAAAAGCAAATGAAAATATGATTGTGTTGTGATGTTAAAGTTGGATGTCTTTCCTTCTCAGTTTTCTGTATTGGACGTCTTCTTTTTTCAAGGGCTCGCAGCTTTTTTTCAGTAGTGAAGGACAGCTGTTACAGGTATTTGTATTAAAACTTGACCCCATCTACAACCTTCCAACCAAAAATTTTATCAAAACAAAACTTCCTGTTCAAATATGTGGCAAGTGAGAAGAAAGCAGTGGATGAAAAGAATTCCAAGGTCTGTGCTTGACTTCAGATTTTTTGGAACAAGGACTTGCCAGCAACACGCCACTATGTTGAGGAAAGTACCAAATTTTTCAACCAGCGTCCTTGGAGAGTTTTTATGACACATGAGCATTTGAAGATGTTATTTTGCACAGGTTGGGGGACAAACCCCCAAATAGGTAAGTAGTTCAAATACAGCTTTGTTTGGCTCACATATTGAACACTATCATGATAAAAGGCTCCGGCACAATATTGTAACACATTGAACACTATCATGATAAACCTGCTGAGCAAGCTGCTGATATGTATAGCATAGGTTTTTTTGTTGACCTTTGCCTCCCTGACCCTCCAGCAATACAGAATCCCCAGAAAATGATAAGATTCCACATTGTGGCTGAGAACCATATCAACCAGAGTAAACAGGAAAATCGAACTCAAAATGAAACAATATACCCCCATCTTTTCAAGTTGTGATAATAGTCCTGGGGCCTCTTCCAGTATCATTGACCATGTCAAAACTTACGGTTATAAAACTGATCACCCCCATCAAAACCTGTTTCTGTTTATCTAGTACGTCTATTTTGTGTTAGGAATTGCTGTTGCCAACAAAACTGACTGCACGTCTAGGGCCCAGGGTCCTTGGAGAAGACACCTAAGTCCCCATTTCTCCCACCATTGGCCCTGTCGTGGGCAGCCTACTGTGGTGTAGGAGCACACAAATGTCCACGGTGCGGAATGAATAGAGTGAGTAAAAATTAAAAAATCAAATTGAAAAAAAAACAGCATTCTCTTGGTCCAACTTGGCAAAGTCTTAAATTTCAACACTCAAAAACATTACTCTGTCTGTAAGTATGGGGTTTGAAATCTTTATTCTTCCGTGGCAAAAGTTCAACCCAGTCTTAACTCGTATGGGTGCTTAAACACATGTTCTGGTCACTAGTCATATTGAATGTTGTCTCCAAGACAACAGTCAAAAGATAGTAATATCCTCTTTACACCACATGCTATAGCAACCCTTTAGGTCTCATCGGTCACACGCCACACACCTCTCCAAGCATTCCTAAATCAAATTTACAGTGAATGAATGGGTGTGATGTAGAAATAATCAATTGTGTTTATCATTTAGAGTAGGGGGTGTGCTTTTATTAAAAAGTGTGTTTCTATTAGGAATAAAATGATATATTTGATTGACAATCATAACTACATGGTTATATTTTTTTAATTAGAAGTTGTGTGAATATTGTGTGTCCACGCTGGAAAAACTGCTTTATTAGTGACAGTAAGTTTTCTACGTTTATAACATGTCAAACATGTTCCAGATTGACATGAATTATGATTACATAAGCTCAAGTTCATAATTACTTTCCACATTTATGATCATATGTCAAATATAAATAAGACAAAATGACATAATAATTATTGTTTTTATTAGCTAACGATGTGATTGCAGGCGACCTCCAACAACTCAGAGTCACCATCGAAGAAGCAAAACAGCCGGCTCAAAATCATAAGCACTCGAAAAACTTGGTTCATATGGTCGGCTCAACTTACGGAGACGGGTTTGCTGGAGACTTTGATTGAGTGATTAGCTAACATGTTGATTAACCTTTGGGAATTCTAGACCGGAGCTACACAATTATAATAATTTTATTTTAATTTTCAGGCAGAATTTTTTGTGCATACGCCAACCTATTGTAAGGTTGGTTGGTTGGTTGGTTGGTTGGTTGGTCAAAACATGTTTACTGCCAAAACACATGTAAATATATGCTTCTGACACATTTAAAAACTAACAGAGACCAGTCATCTTCTGCTTAACTGGGGCCGGGTCGTGGGGGCAAAAGCCTCAGACAGTTAGCCCAGGCTTCTCTCACCCCAGCTGCATCCTGCAGCTCACCCGGAAGGATCCCGAGTCGTTCCCCGGCCAGCTGTGAGACATAGTTTCTCCAGCAGGTTCAGGGTCTGCCTCTTGCTCTCCTCCCGGTGGGACGTGCCCGAACCACCCCACCTAGCTCCTCTCGACCTGGAGAAGGAGCAGCTCGACACCGAGCATCTCCCAGCTAGCAGAGCTCCTCACCCGATCTTTGAGTGAGAGCCCAGCCACCCTGCGGAAGAAGCTCATTTCAGCCGCTAGTGTCCACGATCTCATTCTTTCCGTCACCATCCACAGCTAGTGACCATAGGTGAGGGTTGGAACGTAGATCGACTTGTAAATCGACTTGTAGATCGACTTGTAGATCTACATTCCATCACAGAATAACTTTTCCATGTTATTTTTAAAATACTTTTTTATATTTGGTAAATGGTTTTAAAAGCGAGACAATCTCAATGAAAAATATGCTGTGGTTTTATTTTTGCTGCACCACAGGCTTTTTACTGTGAATCAAAGCCAAATCAAGAATTTGTCTTTTCTCATGGTTTCCACGGTGGTGTAAAACATAAAATTGACAAAAAACGCTCTTTGGTCATTAAAGTTTTATACTCTTAATTCATTTCAGATCATTTGTTAAAGCCATAGTCCCTAGTCTCTCTGAAACATTGAGCAATTAAACTAAAGCTACTCCCCACCACACCCCAAGCTGTTTATTTACTTACTGATGTTCATTTGCCTCAGCAAAGTTCGCTCCGTTTTTATGGAAGCTCATTAAAGAAGTAATGCGAGTGGAGTCCTGGCAGTGTTTATGCACTGTCCAAGAAAACACACACACACACAGCTTCTCCACCAGCCTGACATGCCATGTCCCAAAGCTGCTGTGTGATTCCCGACCCTCCACTCTGATCTGACACCAGAATCTCATCTGTAGTGTTCAACAAACTCTGCAGTACAACCACACATTTCACACACATTGTGGATGCTGTGAGCATCTTTTCTCAAAAGACCAAAAATTCTTAGGGAGAATATGTGGATATAGAGCTCCATGTTCCCACTAACACTGGACGACAGCTCAGAAGAAAAGTCTGACAGTGGATATGACTGTGGTACTGAGCATTATTTTCTGCAGTTTTAGTGGATTGTATAAGCAGGTTGGCACTTCTGAGGTGCTCCCAAAACTTTGTACAAAATGTTTACTTTAGCATTTAAACAGGATCCAAATCTGCTGATCAGAGAATTATGTCTCAAATTAAGAAACTGATTATTTAGCAGAATTTTTAAATATTCCTTTTAGAGATTTTAAGGTTCGGGTTTTGTACTTTGGACCACACGTAAAGCAACGTTCCGACAAAACATGATAAAAACATGATAGAGGATATCATTGTCATCTATCATTCATTTAAAACACCATCTCAATTTTTGAAAAGATTTTTTTTTCATGTTAAACTATTTAAAACAAAAGTTGACAATTTAATCTTTTTTTTGTTTTGGTTTTTTGTTGTTGTTGTTTTTGTTGATTATGACAGAAAAATGCATTTTAGTTTTAGCTAAAATGAAAGGGAAAGTATACAAAACCGTGGTGAGACCGGTCATGCTGTTTGGTCTAGAGACAGTGGCACTGAGGAAAAGACAGGAAACAGAGATGGAGGTAGAAGAGATGAAGATGCTGAGGACGTCTCTGGGAGTGACCAGGATGAACAGGATTAGAAATGAGTAAATCAGAGGAACAGCACATGTTAGAGGTTTTGGAGATAAAGTCAGAGAGGCCGGACTGAGATGGTTTGGACATGTGCAGAGGAGAGAGAAAGAGTACATCGGCAGAAGGATGCCGGGTTTGGAATCACCAGGACAGAGGACTAGAGGAAGACCAAAGAGGAGGTTCATGGATACAGTGAAGGAAGACATGAAGATAGTTGTTGTGACCAAAGAGGATGCAGCAGATAGGGTTAGATTGAAGAAACTGACTGGCTGTGGCGACCCCTGAACGGAAATGCCGAAAGAAGAAGATGACAGAAACATGCTGTTATTTTAACCATTTATTCTCATTGAATTATCATTAGTGAGGTGGTGTAAAAAAAAAAAAAAAAAAAATAACTTAGTTCATGCAACGAAACTGGTGTTTAAATGGTCCTAATAAATTAAAAATGGCTATAATTAATAGTGAATAATTAATAAACTTTCTTTTTAGTAGGACTCACGTTAAACTTCTGGAACAGAAGTAGGAGGAAATGATATTATAAATGTTTACGACTACGGCCTGAAAACTTTTTAGTTTTGAAATGAAGTGCTCACGGTGACCTTTAAGAAAGTTAAAGGTGGAATTTCAAGGTGCTGTCAGAAAAACCTTTACCAACTACTTAGCATCACTAAGATGGGAAAGTACAACAAGAAAAAGAGGAAATTACAGAAAAATTACCTGAAAGGACAAAAATTCCCAGCTGACCTGAAACTTTTAATGAGAAAGCTTCCTCGTAGAAAACCTCAACAGTTTCACATGTTTATCTATTATGACTTCCACGTCAATAACTTTTCTCCTAATTTGTTTGAAAAATTCTTTGTGGTGTTCAATTATCTGGGCCTCATGGTCAGATGTTGTATCCTTTCACTGGGCATGCACAACCACGTGGCATTGTACAATTATACACTCGTTTCACTAACAATCTGAGTTCTCAAAAGCTGTCAGGGCACCAAGTAGCTTTGGAGCATTGTAAATTATGGAGTAGCGTTGGAAACATAATAAATTACATTTGAAAAACCTGTAAATGTAGGCATCAGACAGCAGGTTAAAAACTGGAATCCAGTGGGGCGGCACTGTAAAAAGCCCCTCCTCTCAGGTTACATGCTAATAAAAGCATTACAAATCGCCACAAATGGTGTTTCCTGCTGAGAACATCATCCTCATGTGCTCTCACCTCCGAGACAGGCCTCTGCGGAACCACCTTGAGTCTGTGCCAAGCACAGCGGTGTTGCTGCAGGTGTCTGACTAAACGGCGTGCTGATGCCAACAGCTCGTTTCCAGTGGCATGTTCATGAAGAGACTTGTGAGACATATCTCACTCTGCAGGGCTGATTCTGGTTAGAGTAGACAGATCTGTCAGCTCTGTGATAAACAGTGTTTGAACAAGAGGGAGTGTAGTGGACGTAGCTGTCCATCTTCTCTCTGAAACAAGCTGAGCTCTGACCAAGGGGTGACGTGACCCCAAAGTGCTTCAATTCAACCAATTTGTTTAAAATGCACAGATAAACTCCGTTCAAGCCACTGGTTTCCAAACTCCTCTTCGTCTAACTATTTCCTCAGCAGCCTTCATCCACCTCCAGTAACTCCTCTCTTCTCAAGGACAGAATGACATGAGCCGGTCCTCAGTAAAAAGCAGCAGCTTCGTGAGAGGAGGATGAAGGTGCTGCGAGTTAAAAGCCCGGCAGCGTGCAACAAGAGATACTAGAAAATGAAAGGAATGCAGGGAAAAGCAGCCAAAGGCAGACAAAGACAGTGAAGGTTGAGAAGAGAGGAAAACATGGCGGAGAGGGTAAACACGGCAGGAAGGAGGAGAGCATCTGTGTTTCAGACGCTTTCAAAGTGTTCGTACACATTCAGGATGGGCTACATCAAGGTTATTTCTCTGAATAAGCTTTAAATACATTGAAAACTTTCTGTGGTAAGCTGGCATTGATTCCCTGCCATCGGGGTGATGATTCTGCTAAGTGCTGATGGAAACGAAACATTTACAGATTAAACTCCTCCACCACGGGAAACAGCTTGAATAAATTCCAAAGATAGTCATCGGTAGGCTTGATCCATCAGAACCCCCCTAAAACGCACACATGCTGTGAGCTCCATCAAACATGTTGGTCACATGGTGGAAAGCCTCTAAAATGGTGCCAGGACCTCCTCTTCCCGGGAGATGGAGAAGCAGTGAGTAGGAGGAGGCAGAGGAGGCTGTAGTCTGGCAATCCTTAAATCCCTTGTTTAAAGAAAAGGACCATCCAGAGAAGTGGAACAAAGTGTTGCAGATGCTTCAGAAACATGTGGATCTGTGAAGCCAGGATATGGATTATGTAGCAGCAGAAGCTCTGATGACCCACGCAGAGCACGTCCTGATTACCCGATGGGTTCCTGAATGTCTGATCTGAACTAAAAACATCCTCATGCACGGAACAGCTCGGAGAGATGGGGTGTAGGAGGAAAAGTGTCTCAGTTAGGGTCAGTGGAGTCAGAAAACCGCAGGCAGCAGTAATTATATGTGGCAACAGAGCCGCTCTGCTCTTGTTTCTGTTTTCCATCGTTGGAGATTTAGAGAGGTGTTGGCATGTTTGAACTACAGAGTCCAATACCAACATGCCATGGGGTATCCACCACATCCAGCTAACAGTCAGCCATGATAGCATGTTTCATTTCTCAACAGGAAATAGGATCTAGGTGCATCCAAGGCCACAGCCCATTCTGTCTTAACATGAACACAGCATTTTTTTTCAGCTGTGAGTGATGATAAAATTTTATTTTGAAATGTTTAATTAAAGTTAATGGACATATTGTTCTACAATCTTTGTCAGGAGCGGTGGATGGAGGAGGTGGTCTACAGACAATAAGTGATGTGCATTGACTGTAGAAGGAGTGAACCAAGAAAGTGTGACATCTGTCATAATGTTCGTCCCAATCCAAACTAAACCAATTCAGACCCTTTTTTCTGTAAAATGGACAACGCCATGTCAAATTTTTGGAGCAGGAAATATGCACTAAGTGGTCAAGTCAGGGTTCAACCACTTTGCCAACCAGGAGGCAGTTTTTTGAAGGTACACACCCCTGCCACTAAGAAACAGCCAACTACCTGTTTACCCGGCTCACTATCTGGCTTCCTGCTGTGATTGGCTAAGTAAAATCCGTTAATACAACCTGTCAAACATCCTATGAAGTGAACAGCTGCTGTACTGTTTAATTGGTTCTTCTGATTGGCCAATTGATAACTTGAGTAAATTGTGCCAAGGGAATAAAACAACAAAAAAACTTCAGAGCAATAGGGAATGGATATAACTATGGTAACAGACCAGAATGTTTATTGTGACAACAATAGTGACTGAGTAATCACTGCCAATTTTTGAATGGATGTGTATGGATGGAGATCATTTTGGAGCTAGCATCTACTTCCTATTTGGGATGTAGGGAAATACATTGATAATGAATGATGAGAATGAAAAACTGAGTTGAGAAAAAAAAACTAAGAATTTCACAGCTGGGTCTACATTCCTACCTCATGATCATCACTTATGGGTGGTAATTTAAGGCGACCCAAAGGAGATCCCCTTGTAAAGGGGCTATATCCCTCTGTGGTGAGATGAGGAGCCTACTCATCTACGAAATCGGAATGCCCATATTCCAAAAATGTCTCTTGGAGTTCCCTCCTGTAAATTATTTCGGCCCATCCCCATCAAAATAATGGTGAAGTATCCAGTGAAGACAAGACACACTCTGAGGTCTATATTTCCTGGCTAGTCTGGGAACACCTTGACATTTTTTAGATGAACGCAAAAATAAATAATTTATAGCTTTTTTAATATTTTTGATAGTAAAAAAAAATCCACTTAATTTTCATTTTTGTTTGATGAACACCAGTGCTTTCACAGTTGGGAATAATCATGTAAATCAGATTTTGGTCATCATTATGTTTTAATCAAATCAACTGTTTGAGCCTCCAAACAACTAAATGAGAGATGATGAAACTTCTTGTAAAGGTGGATGATGACTTTCTGCTGACTTCAGCACACACCACCCCAGCTGTGGCTCCATGTTTCAGTCGTGCTTAACCTCCCAGTCCTGACTTTCCATCCCATTTAACTTGATCAGTTCATTAAGAAAATGAAGCGTGGGACCTTAATGAGGGCTTCATAACGAGGGAGATCAAATTGCCTCGATGAGCTCGGTGGGTAATCAGGAAAGGAGAGGACGAGCTGGAGGCTGATGAAGACATGGAGGCAGAGATAACAACCCTCAGGAAGTCCACTTCTGAGCTTTCTGACTTTTATTTTTAAACAAACCTGTCAGAACAGGATTAATTACACAGCAACGTCATTAGAGTTTAATTAGCATTGTCATGGTGATGATGATGTAATCGAGCCGATGGTTCACCCCAGTGCTCAAATGTTTGCAAATCAGTTCTTAAAATTTTCCTCCACTTAATTTGATGCCAGCATTAACCCCACCCATCTCGGGACGGCCTAAAATGAGTCGTGATGCTTCTGAATGACACCAGGTCACTATCCGACATCTTCAAAATATCAAGATTTCCTCATAGATCAAACTTCAGACTTGACCCAACCAACCATCAGCAAGATTTTTTTCAAGAGTGACCGGCAGAGACACTCTGCTTTGACTTTTATTGAACTTCAAAGCCCGAGGCAGTGTGGATCACAAATGTGTGAACAGCTTCTGTTGTGATTGCTGGAGCTCTTTTGATGGAAAATGTGAGACACATCAGAATATTTTTCTCATTATTCTGACTGATGTGCTCAGCAGCAGCTCTTCATTAGCTTCCCTCTGCTAAACACCAGATATGGAGCTGCTTTGTGAATGCTCCAACCAGATTTACCAGATTAGAGACACTAATGGGGGGAACAAGCTTTTAACAGGTCTATATGACTACGAGGCATAAAGCAGGGCATTCTTGTTCAACATTCTGGTTGCACAAGTTCCATACAAAATTTTTTAATTTTTTGGACTCACCTTAGAAATTGTCCAACGAACAGCAGGCAGAGATGAGCCTGCTTTTAGAGACCGCTGTTGGACCAGGTTTCTGCAGATTTGTGAACTCTTCATTCAGCTAAAAGAAGTATGCACTGCGATCCATGGGATAAATAGCTAGCATGCTCACTATGCTAGCATGCAGCATCCATCTGCATTATTACTACAGCTGTTTGGAGGATTGGGTTTGTTTCATTAGAGAGATTCAGAAGAATAATGAACTCACAGGAGTGAAACTTTGTGTGCATGTTCGGCGTCATCCATCTTCCTATTTTTCACTTCTATTTTTTTCCATCTGGTTGCTTTGATAAACAGCCTTTTATGAAAATGCGTTGGAGGATGGGGCGAGTATAACCACACACACATCCCCGAAAGAGGGAGTCCTCATCTTTTAAAAAGGAATAAGTCTGAAGGTTCATATTTCATTAAGTCCTTATTATGAGGCTTTGTTGTCGGCACGGCAAAGTGCTATAATCTGTATGCTATTACAGGTGCCTAAAAATAACCAAGTTAACATGCGCAGCTGCCGAGCCAACCGGCAAAATTTTAATAAACGTCATGTATCTGCCACAACAATCAGATTTAATGGGCCTGAACCACGGCACCACGACTCTGCCCCTCAGCGCAGTGTGCATAAAGACAATGACAGCAAACCCAATAACAGCAGAATATTTGTTTCTTTTACATATTTAATTCACAAGCTGTTGTTTTGTTTAGAGTCCGTTCGTTTGGCAGAATATCTGCGAATGTTCTCCCGGGAGGCCGACAATGAGATGCAGAAAGAGGTGACTTTTGGAGAAATAGTTAGAGGGCAGCAAAAGAACAAGGACACAGAAACAAGAGCAGCTTGTGACTGTGCTGATCTGCTTTAAAGAGACTTTTTCTTCATGCAATCAGTGACAAGAGGAGGCTCAGAACGACCCTGACAGTCTGAAATCAGCTGAACCTCGGCCAAGAAAAACATAAAGACGGCCTCAGAGGACAGAAAGGGCACTTTGTCTCTCATTTAGAGGAAAAGTTCAACACAAAATCCTTCAAACGTGACATGCTGCAGGTCACCATGGGCTACATCAGCCTGTTTCTTTTTTTAATCAAAATTAAATTATAAGAAGAAATGAAAAAAGGTTTTCTCTATTAAAGATGGAAAATTATTTGTGGTATTGGTTTTTAACTATCAGGTTTTTCTCATTGTGCCTGTTCTATAAATAGGAATCTTTTTCTGTATCAGGTATTGAGTATACCTCAAATAAACTCTATAAATATAGAGACATTGATATAATAAAAGTACGGTACTCTCCAGTTACAAGGCTAGAAGCACAAACATGTGGAAAACAACACAGTTTTCCCAACAGCTCTTCATAATTTCTGCTAGTTTGCAGAAAAATAGCTTTCACTTCAAACTGCTGAAATGAACGTCCCCCTTCCTCTGATGAGTCCAATTTTGCTGATGTTTTAAACTATCTAATTATTATTTAACTATTTTATTTCACCTTACCTTTATTCCCTCTTTGATCACCTTCATCCGTCTTGCTTTAGTCCATTTTTCTTCCTCCTATACATCTGTTTCTGCCTCTGCATAATCTGTTTTTCTTTATACACCATCTGGGGTTGTCTCTCAGCTTCTGTCCCATCTTAGGTCTCCTTAGAGAACACTATCAGACATGATTCTTGCAGGTAATACAGTGTCTGTTTGTTTTGGATTGGGCTCAGTACGTGCCCTGAACAGACCTTGTTCCTCTGTTCCTCATGGTGAACTACCAGAATAAAAGAGTAAGGTGCTCAAAATAACACCTTAAACCCTGGAGATGCCTCACAGATAGTCCATCTTGAATAATTGAATAATGGATGCCTGAATATATGTACTGTATGTCTGTATGTATGGATAAATGACGTCTGTCACAGGCTCAAAATTGAGACGCTGCAACACTATGTAAAGAGAAGCTAGATAGGGTGGCTAGGGCATTTAGTTAGGATTTCTCTCAGATGCCATAATGCTGAGGTGTTCTGGACCATACATCTAAAAGATTTTCTATGAGTGCATTGAGATCCCACCTGTGAAGCTGGAAAAATGAGCATGAAGAGGGAATTCCAGACCTCACTCCTGAAGCTGTTGCTTCAGGAAAAAGACAAGACGATGAACCAAACAGACTGAAGACTTTGAAGCAATCAGTAATAAGTAACGTTTTAGCTCGTTATTATCTACTTAACTGTTGGTTCAAACTTATTCTGGAACTTCTCGAGTGGAAGTGAGTACCGGCTACCCATTTGTCACGTCTTTCTTCTAAAGATGTTCCCTTGTGACAAAATTAAATCCATGTCAACAACTTCAGATGTTCTCAAACTGTCTGAGAAGCCCATTGAAACCCACGGGACACAAAGAAAAAAAAACAGTTTGTCGTTTCCTCCTGTGACTGTGGCATGAACCTCTCTACGTGTGCCACACACCTCTGTCAGAGTGTTTATGTGCGTATGTTTGTCGACGGCATGGCTTGTACTTGTAAAATAATCAGCAGCTTCTTGTGAAGGCCAAACAGCTTGAAATGTTTCTCTCCAGGGGAATCTAAGTGTTAAACAGTAACACGGCCCTGGATGATTGCTTTCACCCTCCTCAGCATAACCCCGCACTCACACACTGGCTATTACTCGCCTCCCTTGACACTCTCTGACAGCATGTCGCCCCCACCTCCTCCGCCACACAAAAGAATCTGCACAGCACCTTAAAATGCATCTTCAAAGCTAATGCACTCCACATATTGATTTGAGCTGCTTCTGCTCCCGCGGTCAGCTGTAGCCGGGGCCTCAGGTGGAGGGAAACAGAAGGACGGAGCAACAGAAAGAGAGATCAATCAGGAGATGTGAAGGGCAGTGGGGTGACGGGTTAAGTCCCGGCAACACCACTGAAACACTGGATCGGAGGACAAATCAGACTTGGAGGAGACTGTGTCCATCCGAGCAGAGAGGGATGAAATGAGGGCATGAAGGAGCAGAAAAAAAAGATGGAGAATTGTGACACGCAAGTTCATCCCCCTTGTGGCTTCTATCCAACGCTTTTAGAGTGCTCAAAGTTTGCCCGAAGATGTCAAGCGGAAAATGGAAGGTGATTATAAAACCCTATCAGAGGCTGAGAAATGGATCCATCTCTGGCTTTGATCAGAGGGTCACAGCAGGTCTACAGAGAGACACAGGAGAGCATGAGAAGCTTCAAAACTGACCCAAACTTACCTCCGGAGAAATGTAGACTCAGATCAGGCAAGAAGCATTGTTCAGCTGCTGTTATCACAACGGGAGTTAACTTTTAGACATCTTATTTAAACATCACTTCCATTAGTGTTCATTAGAAGAATAATGTGTTTTGAGCTGCTTGATTTAAGATTCTTCTCATTAAAGATGAAAAATGGCAGCAGCTAAAATTTTAAATGAAATAAAGTTTGTCATTGCAAAAAATGATTAAATAGTCTAAATTACTTCCTTTTGATTTACATTTCAGAGCAATCAGTCAGTCAACTTTCGGCATTACAGGGGGTGCCGGAGCCCATCCTGGCTGATCTAAGGCAAGGGGCAGGATACACCCAGAACAGGTTGCCAGTCTGTCGCAGGGCGACACATACAACCATACACACACACTCATTCCTAGGGGCAATTTGGCACCAGCCAATCAACCTAACTTGCATAATTTTGGAGGGTGGGAGGAAACTAGAGCACACAGAGAAAACCCATTCAGACACGAGGAGAACATGCAAACTCCACACAGGCCAGTGTTCCATGCCTCATCCCCTCCTGGGACTTGAATCCCCGACCAACGTGCCGTGAGGCCACTGTTCTATCCCCTGCACCACCGCGCCTCCTCAGCGTAATCAGTCAAAGATGATTTTATATTTTCAGCTCATTTATTAGAGATTCAGAGAATCTTCCTAAAAGTGTCACGTCTCCATCTTTCTACCCAAAAACATCAAGCTTTGAATTTTATATTTGTCCATTTCTCCATCTGAACATATTTTGTGTTGTTGTAGAATACAAGGTTAGGGCATTCATCATTCAGCCATCTGTCCTTTTACTCCCCAATAAATCTGGTGGAGGTCAAGGTTCTTCAATACAAACCAAGAAATGTTTGGGTCTTTCTTGAGGTCTTCTACTGTTACACATACGCACAACACTTCATCACTAACGTGTTGTGAAGGCCTCCTAATACACCATGGATGAATTTTGGGCACCCTTCACTCAATGTACATTGATGGGTAAATATTCACTTCCCACATTCAAACTTTCTGTGAGATGAATAAAACTACTTTTCCAATGTTTCTTCTGGTTCAGGGCCAGAATGTAGAATTTGGATTGGCTGACGTCTGAGAGGATCCAAGTTTATTTGCTTTTCATTCTGAGCAGTAAGACGTAAATTGCTACTTCTCTGTCTGAAAATGTTTCTGATCAGAACATTGAGTTGAATTATGCATGAAATGAGCTGTAAAATCACATTTTCCTTGCCTTGAAATTCAGGTTTCATCAAACCTCCAGCTGTCTGATTAAACATGGATAAACAGGACAATTCTCCCACACATTGTTGAAGCTTGTTCACATTTTAAATCCATTTCCATGACGGAAAGGTTAGGGAAAAGGTCCCAGACAGGGGACCAGATGGGTAAAGGGTCTGTATGAATCCTCCAGTGGGTCCTGGCTGCCCTGATGCTTCAGGCAGAGTGAGGAAAAAAAGGGAGCATGCTTCCTCCAGCTAAACCCTGTTTTCCTCTCTGCCGCTCTTCGCTCTGCCCTCGTCTTCCCCTTTAACATGGCTTCTTATTTTTAACTTTTCTTCCTCTCCCTCAGGCTGCACCTTCAGTCCATCAACACCTCTTCACGGTGAGAGGGAATCAATAGAGCTCAGGTCTGAGCAGTGGAGGAGGCATTGATTGCTCAGTCCCGTAGACAGCCTTTCTCTGTCTGTTCAGGAAGCCTGAGGGCGGGAAGTTTTAGAGCTGTTTTCATGTCAGACCGACATTTGTCTATTGTTGTACCTCCAGAGGTGCAGCGAGCTGATTTTACACACATCTTCTCTCCACATTGAGACCCTGCCCTGACGGAGCAGTATAACACATCACCGGCAATGACCCACATGGCGGGCTGGGACTAATGACTGGATTATTGCTTTAATCACTGAGGTGCTGCCTCAGAATGAGAAATAACACCAGGGACATGGATTAAGCTGGGAGAGCAGTGGGCTAATTTAGCTGTTTTTTAAGGTAGCTGTGAAATGATTAATGTATCTGTAGACAGGCCGGAGCTGAGGGGGGTGTTCACTGCTTGTGTGGGTAAAAACTATCATTCCATGCAACATGTTTAAAAAGACAAGAAGGTGGAGAAGAACTACAAAAAGTACAGTCTGTGTTCCTTGGATGAAAAAAAATCATCCATCTATTGATCATCGAGGTTGAAGCCTAAACAGGGAACCAGTACGTCTCTTTTCTCAACCACTTGTTCCAGTTCTTCAGGGGAATCCATTGTGTTCTCAAACCAGCTGAGAGTCACAAACCCTCTATGTCTGAAACTCTTTACCCGATGTCTAGAGCACTTCATCAAGTTTTTTTTTAGATGTGGTTATTCGAGTCTCCTGGATGAGTGAGTTCCTTACGCTACATCTTCCATGGAAATGAAAATCATTCAGATAGATTGTATTCATTAACTGTTCTGTTTTTTTAAGACTACCCCCAGCTGGTGACCATTTGTGAATGCAGAAAAATTGATCTGTGGTAAATTCTCCTTTTGGACCGAGCAAACTCCCAAATCTGCTCTCATTAAGGAGTGGAATCTCAAATGATTTTCTCTAGTTTAAGCTGGAGATCAGTCCGATGAAGCAAAGAGAATTAGCCGCAGGAAAAGAAGACTCAATGTGAGAATACCTAAATTAATTCCTTCACCATATCCACTAATCTAAGAAACTCAGTAAATAAAAGTAATGTAAAGTATCCCATGTTGAACCAGACATCATAACTCATTATGTTCTTCATTTTTACAGTACAGCACCTGATGACATTTTAATATGTATCCACCGCTTGTGAGTTTGAAGACGCGAATAAACAACCAGAAACCTAAAAAGCAATCCAGGATCCTCTGGACCTCTTTTCCGCCTCCAGATCCCATATCTAACCTGCTTGCATCAGGGTCTAGACTCCTCATTCCACTGGCCAGGAAGAAACAAAAAGCCCTCCATCAGCAGAAGCTGTGCTAAAGAAAGAACTTCTTTACCTTCATTTATTCATTTACTGAAAGCAGGACAGGATTAAAAAGCAGCTCGGCCTGACTCAGCAGCTTCCTGCTGAGCAGAAAGAAACACAGAGACAATTACAGTAAGGAAAGGAGCGGAGACAGACAGACAGAAGTTTGCTTTTCCACAAAGAGCTCTGGTCTTTGAATGTAGCTACTGGGATGACTGGTGGAGCAATGAATGAAATGTGTTTCTCTTTCATACCCCACAGACCAGTTACATCTCGGAATATTTCCAACTCTTCTCAAAGTTTGTTTTAGATTGAATAAAAATTCCTTTGTAATTTTATCAGTCAGTCGATTTCTTAACCGTCTATCCCTTACTGCGTTGTGGGGGGTGCCGGAGCCCATCCCGCTGGTTCAAGGCGGGGGGCAGGGTCCACCCCGAACAGGTCGCCAGTCAGTCGCAAGGCCACACACACTCATTCCTAGGGGCAATTACTGGATGTAGTGGCCAATCAATCTAACATGCATGTTTTTGGAGGGTGGAAGGAATCCAGAGTACCCAGAGAAACCCCACACATACACAGGGAGAACATGCAAACTCCTCACAGAAAACCCAGTGTTCCAAGTCTCGTCCCCACCCGAAACTCGAACCCACGACCTTCTTGTTGTGAGGTCACTGTACAACCCTCTGCGCCACCGTGCTGCCTAATATTAAGATGAATGAAAATGAAATGAATTACTCTATTCATCCCTCACCGGGGAAATTTGTGTGCTGCACTCCTTACACCGCAGCAGTTAGGTGTTAGGTGTCTTCTCCAAGGACCCTAGACGTGCTCTCCGTGGGACGCAAACCCGCGACCCTCCGGTCCGCGGGCGAACGCTCTAACCACGCGGCCACCGTCTCCACCACAGATAGATACTTCACATTACTAGATTATTACAAGATACTTCATTACATATTAGATCATTACAAGATACTTCACATTATTCAAGCTAAGTGTTCAACCAGCCAGGATGATTGGTCTTTATCCTCTGCTCTGAAATAGCAGCTTTTTCTCTGAAGATCAACATTTCCTTCACCGAGAGAGAACTCAACAAACACAAAAGAAGGAGTTTGGTTCTCATGCTGAAAAATCTACTTTTAAAAATTCTTCCTCAAATAGAGGAGCCACAAGGGAATCTTAGGCTCCAGGTTCAGTCATGGAGCTTTACTGTCATCTAGTGTTTAGAAAGAGAGAACATTTTCAGTTGTACCTCCTGAACACCATCCAGCTGCTTAATCTGCTGGTAATAGGCCTCAGTGTGGAGCATCATTCATTTATCAGAGTGCTTTTCATACAAGCCAGAGTTTTTACTCACTCCAGGTTTGTTTTGCCCTTAATTAAATGAAGTGGTTATTTCTCCTGTCTAATCTGCCTGGCCTAATATTAGCTCCCAAATCCTGGTTAAGGAGAAGGTGCATGCATGAGGAGACACAGCTCAGATCTCTACTTAAACCACATTTAGGAGGATAAAAGCCCTGCTCGGGGTAATAACCCAGAAATATTACTGAGACTGGACAAATCAGTGTGTGAGTGAAAAAAGGAGCACACACACATGCTTTTGCTTTCTCAGCAAGGCTTTGTCAAACGAGGTGGGAAAGTGCTGAGGAGAGCCTGTACTGTGTTTCAGCTCTTATCATGGCTCATACATTATATGTCGATGGAAGCGCGAGTCGTAACCTTTCTTCCCACATCTTCATATAGTGTGATATCAGCACTGAACAGCAACTTCTATTCCTGTTCTGCATCACTGGGGCACTTTTGTGCAGCTCCCTGTAAAACTTCAGCATTTACACATTATCGACTCACTATGAAGATTAATTACAAACCCTGGACACCACCCGAACACCTCCTCCCGAACACCAACTTTATATGCACACTGGGGCTTTTCTCTTTACAAACACAGTCGTGTTTCCTCCAGATTATCTTCCAGTTGACAACGACCAAACACTCTTCCCTTACTGAATGAATCTTCAACTCTAACATCAGTGCTGTAAATGTAAAGATTACTAGATATTTACAGCATGAAACTTCAAAATGTGTCAACTCCTAAGCAGACAGGACAATCTACAGAGCTTCAGTGCACCATTGTGGGATATTTATAAAATCCTGAGTTCAAATAGATTTTAATTAGGCACTAAAGTGAACCAAAGATCTCTCTCACATCAATCCACAAGCAGCATTAGGACTTGTCGCTCCAAGGTGGCAGAGATCCAAGCTTTGGTGATGTTTCCACCAAACTCTCGAGAACATATCTTAGTGTGCAATTGCTTGGGAGACTCATCACAAATATTTCTTGTCATATGTGATCTAGTTTGGTCAAGGGTGTATGAATTGCATCCTTAGTTTTATTATGGGTGGAGACGGTGGCCGCGTGGTTAGCGCGTTCGCCCGCGGACCGGAAGGTCGCGGGTTCGCGTCCCACGGAGAGCACGTCTAGGGTCCTTGGAGAAGACACCTAACCCCCGCTTCTCCCACCATTGGCGCCGTTGAAGGGCAGCCTGCTGCGGTGTAAGGAGTGCAGCAAACAAATTTCCCCGGTGAGGGATGAATAGAGTAATTCAAAATAAATAAATAAAAATTCAAAATATTTTGATAGCTGACAGGGGCACTTGTGGTTTTCTGCTGCTGCAGCTCATTTGCTACAAGCTTGGACAAGTTATTTGTTATGGGTGGTGAAATTAATGCTTACTAGACTTTCTCTTCCCTTTTTGTTGTTTGAAGAAATATACTGTAGTCAATTAAGTTCTCTATTGGTCTAGACATCACATGTCAATGGGTAGGACACTCAAGCCAACAAATGTCTCGGGATCCTCCTGGGTGCTTAGGAGGATGCAGGCAGGGTGAAAGAGGCCTGGACTTCCCATCTGAGGCTGTTGCCCCACGACCCGTCCCTGGATAAGCGGAAGAAAAAGGAGCTGAACAAAAAAAAAAAAAAAAAAACATTAACTGCACACGTTACAACTCCGTCATCAGTGTTATTCTAATTTAACAAAGTAAAACTAAACAAACCCATTTTTTTAAATGAATCTTTCTAATAAAAAGTTAAATAAACAATGCATAATTAAATTTGGTTTCAATAAAACAGCTGAAGAGGAAAATATAACAGTTCTTTTTATAATTTTAATAGATAATTGTGGTGTTTTATTTTGATGAAAAAAGACTTTCTAAACACCATTAGTTTCTTCTTTCTGTCACACCAAAACAATGACAGGTTTCATCCATTTTCAAAGTCTAAGTAATACATTTATTATAGAAAACGTTTTTATAGACACTGCGCCTGATCAGGCTCGAACAGCATGCTGCACATGTGGCTGCAAAGGCCTACTTGGAATCCTAGTGTTATTTTCTATTTTTTTTTTCTTCTTCTTCCATCCACTCGGAGCCATTTTCAGGCACTTTGGTCCTAACGGTCCTAAGTTCTTGTATTTGTATAATCTTGCTACAGGAAGCAGGAAAGGAAAAGTGCCAAAGGTTATGTAAAGATGTTTTTGATGATATGAAAGTTAAAGAAAGTCTCACAGCTGGCCGGGGAACGCCTTGGGATCCTCCTGGGTGAGCTGGAGGATACAGGTGAGGTGAAGGAAGTCTGGATTTCCCGTCTAAAGCCGTTGCACCTGCGACCTAGCCCTAGTTAAGCGGAGGACAAAGGAACAGAACTTCTTTTTCACAGTTTTCCAGCCCTGGAATGTTGAGTCTAAGCTCCTACAATCCTCTTCCTTCTTTTCTTTTCTTTTCGTTTGCCATTATCCTCACACTTGTCACAAACACACATAGTCATTTTTTATTGCACAAAACCTCCACCTTTCCAACTTTTCCTCCACCTATTCCTTGTTCTCACTAAATATCATATACAGTCATCATAGTCCATAAGATTTGCGTCGATTTTCATCGGTCAGACTCTCCATCATAATAGCAACACGAAGGGACTGAATGAGCACACCTTTATAATTATTTCTCCAAAAAGTTTTCCCCAAAAAGTTTTCATTTTTGTGGATGCACTGTCATCTGTTGAGTTTAACCAGGGTAAAGTTTACATCTAATCCCAAGAAACCTGCATACACAGGTACATTATTTCAAAAATGATATTAGAAGCATTTCTAAGAAACAATTAAAAAACATTACTGTAAAATGTTATCGACACTTGCAGGTTCAGTTTTCTATTTACTGCTAATTTGACGTAACTGATGATTACATGAACACAAAGTCTGACTAAACACTCTGTGAAGGAAATGACCCTTCATCTAGTTACACAACAGACTCATCATCCTCAGGTTGACCTTCGGTTACAGAGAACATGTGGAAGAAGAATACAAACAGACAGGGAGGTAGTTTAGTCATTATTACAGCTACTGATTGTTTACCATGTGAGATACATGCACCTCGATCAGTAATAATTGTTTCAAATGTGATATAATTCTTCATATTGTTATTTTAAACAACTTATTGTTATTTCCAACTTTACAGACGGACTGATAGATGGATGGATGGATGAATAAATGAATGGATTAGAGACAGATAGATGGATCATGGATGATATATCATGAATGGATGGATGACAGTCAGTCACCTTCTTAACCGTCTGTTCCTTACGAGGTTGCCAGAGACCATCCCGGCTGAGGCGAGGGGCAGGGTGTGAGATAAGCTCGATACTCCCGTTTTGATACCTGATCTTAATAAAGGAAGGAGCAGAAGACAGAGGGCAGAGAGAAACTTGGACCAGCCAGAGTGTAACCTCTCCTCGCTCTCCTTCTCTCTCCTGCTGCAGCTGAAAAAGACAATTGTCAATCGCTGTGAGTAATTCATTGTTGCTTTGGTTCTGAAGGTACTAAATTGGGTAAAAATCCTTTTTGGACCTAACACAGGGTACACCCTGAACAGGTCGCCAGTCTGTCGCGGGGGCCACATACATACAACTACACTCATTCCTAGGGGCAATTTGGCACCTACCAATCAACCTAACATGCATGTTTTCGGAGGGTGGGAGGAAACCGGAGTACCCAGAGGAAACCCACACATACACGGGGAGAACATGCAAACTCCACACAGAAAGGCCAGTGTTTCAAACCTCATCCCTACCTGGGACTCAAGCCCACAACCTTCTCGCTGATGATGCATGGATGGATGGATGGATGGATGGATGATAGATGGTTTACAGGTAGACTGATGATGGATGGATGGATGATAGATGAATGGATGGATGGACTGTAGATGGATTGGTAGGCAGATGGATGGATGATAGATAAATGTTTTTTTTGACAGAAAGATGGATAGAAACAAAAAACTGTATTGACATCACAGGTGCGTGCCTTGCTGACGTCACACTGCGTCATTCTTCTCCTGGAACTTTTAAAAAAGCACCTTCTCATTCTTTGCTGTGATTGGTTGAAACATGACGTCTGTCACCTTTTTTTTCCGCTGTCGTCAGCTCGCCTGAACCATTAACTCAAAGAGGGGGGAGAGTACTTACAACTGTTTTAGATGCAGGTTTTGATCACTTTTACGGATTAAAAACAGCTTTTAAACATCTTTACGTTCTGGTTCAGGTCATTCTAGCTAGTTTTGTTAAATATGAGAGAACTTTGTTAGGGTGAAACCAATCTTTTCAGAGCAGACCATTTTGTGTGACCCCTCAATGAGGAGAAGTGATGTAACTTTTACCGGCTTTTCCTTTAACTTCGAAGCTACAAAGAGAAGGACCTGCTCTAGAGCAGAAACTTCTCTACGTAGAAGTTTGTTCAGAACAGTTTGAGGGAAAACTTCTTCCTGTCAGTGTCGGTGTTTTGACTTTAGATTAAATAAATCATGAACTCAGCCCGAAGGTGTTCAATCCTTTTGGGACAGATGTGTGTGACGTCCAGGGGCGGACACACGAGCTGGACTACAGGGATCCGAGGCTGTATGACCGGGGCTGGATCAGGGTTGGTGGGCCCCCCCAACACTGCCACAACACCAGGTAAAAAAAAAAACAGTATCACATTATTGTAGCAAGTGTTTCTCAGTTCAGCTGTCTGTACAGGAAGGTCTGGCCACGTGTTTTGTTCTCCATGTTTAGTCATGAACATTTTTATATCTTATATAAAGATTTTCACAATATATCAAACACTTTCTTCCACTTTTCCTCTTCTTGAACCAATATGATGATCCATTAACCCTGATCCTCTCCTCTAACCTCATTATGAATATTTTAGCTTGTAGCCAGTCTCATTGGGTTTACAATCCAGTTACATGAGTTTTAATGCTCTAAAATTTCATTGTAGATCATCTATCGAAACAAGTTAGTGTCTTCTATCTACATGCTAAAAAAGACAACTCTACTGAAGAGACAGATTTCAATGTGAAAATGATGACATCACGATCTAACAGGAAAAGACTCATTTATTCCAAAGAGCTGAAACATAGAGAAATGTCCTTTAATAGAACAGGGAGATAGAGTGAAAAGTTCTGCTTTACGAGAGGAGCTCAGTAGTAGTTCTTCTGGGGCGAGAGAAGCCAGATGCGGAGGTTTGGGCATCTGGTTAGGATGCCTCCTGAATCCCTCGTTGGTGCGGTGTTTCGTGTACGTCCCACCAGGAGGAGACCCAGTTGCAGACCCTAAACCTGCTGGAGAGACACTGTCTCACACCTGGACAGGGAACATTTCGGGATCCACCCAAGTGAGTTGGAGGATGCACCCGGGGCAAGAACAGCCTTAGCTTGCCACCTGAGGCTGTTACCTCCGCAACCCAGCCCCAGAAGACAATGAATGGAAAGTTCTCTATGTCTGAGTAAATAATGTTACTATTGTGTGGAAAAAGTCAAGAAGGCATTTTGAGTTGCTTTAGTGCACATCAGAGGACAATGGGAGCAGAAAGAAGAGTAAATACGGTGTTGAATGTATTGATATCTGATTGAGTAACTATGTGTTAATGTTCAATACTCCTGGTTTATACCAATAATGTTGTCTGGGACAATTTCATGTGACTTCTTCCTTAAGTGTGGACCTTGTCCTTCACCTCTTCACCCATGGAGACCTGACAGAGGTGGTGCTGACTCACCGGATCTATTTCTGCATGCACTAAAACTTCAGGACAGGATGATCTTCATGGTAATCTGTTCCAATGAAGGTTTCCTGCCTCCTACTGCCCGTGCCGGTCACGGCTGGGATGCTGACATGAATCAGCAGCATGAGGGATTAGCAGAAATACTTGGACGGTCAACTCTGCTTGTTTCATCATCTGCTTGTAGTTTATTTAAATTTAAGACTTATTAGAAGGAAGGAGGTCATGGTCTGATGATCTGCCTCTCGGTGAGAATGATGTAGAGGAAAAGTAGTGTTCTTAATTAGCTTTGACAATAGTTTCTATTCCAGAGGTCTCCATGGACTGTAACTTTTAATCTGTCTTATAATGAGATTGTTCAGGCCAGTTACACAACCAGCTCCAAGCAGGCATCTGAGGTTGAAGGTCAGAATTGAACCTTCCCCAGCTGTGGTTGAATGGTGTCCAAGCTTGTTCTAGATCACCGTAAACCCTTCAGGTTTACAAACAGCTGTGACACCTGAGAACCTCAGAAGTCAGTAACTTGGTTCTTCTGCTGAAGGCGGTTTTCATTCTGCAGCATCACAGAAATTGTAGCATCTCCCCTAGCAGCAACTCATCAGTATGATTGATTATTGGAGGTTTTTGCTGTCCAGCTGGAACCACATGATAACCTCAGATTGTTATTCATGTGTTGGACTCTTTCTCTTCTCATTCATCTCTGAGTGGAAACAAGCTGAAATCTGGACGGCTCTGTGACTTCCTGACTTTTTCTTACTGGGTTCTCCTGGTGTTTCACAATTTTTGGAAGATGACCAGACCGGTGTGATCTTTGTACAAGATCTGAAGTGTTCTGGTTGTCCTCACGTGGATTTCCAGTCGGCCACAAGGCTTCATTGTAGGTAGATTCCAGCTAACTAAGTTAGTCTCTGGACTGCCTGCACAGCATAAATCTGCTGTATGACTTCATTGTTAAGTGGGTTGGTCCTCCTTCTTCCAGTCTGTTCTTTCAGCTCCTCACATCACTTTCTGTCAAGCTCAGAGGAGCAAGAAAAAAAAGAATCCATCTTTTTCTTTTTTCTTTGAGTTCTGGTTTATGTAAGTATTGATTTATTACTGTTGTCTATCTGTGGATCAGGTCTGAACCATAGTAAAGACCTTTTTTATCTAGAAAACCTTATTCCAAAATATCAGAAGAGGTCAGAAGAGCATGTTCATTCAGAAGAGCGAAGATGAACTAATTTGTGTTCTTCATACCTACGATTAATAGCCAGACATCTGGCCAATGACCAGCTTTAGCATGAGATACTAAACCTCAGAAAAGACACTTGTAAGAAAATCTGACAAACTGCTGATTTTGTCTGGAGCATTTTTTAAGATTTGACTTGAGACTAAATTTATTTCTGTTTTCTAACGTGTGGAATTTATACTAAGTTCCAAATTGTCATGCAGACAATATTTTTCTGTTGCAGTTTCTGCAGAACTGGAAGCCTTTGGAGGATCCTACATTTTGATATTGATAGCACTTTCTATTTGCTGCTTTGTAATTTCATTTTAGCAGCTGCTCTCCTAATCTGGCATATTTGTCTCTCAGAAACCATCTTATTCAAGTTTTTATCTGCACAGAGATATTGATCTGCTTGATGATGTGGAACAGCTTTTAAAAGTTTTTCCTTTATTTGGCTCTAACTGTTTAACACAAAAACCCTGCTGTCAGGAATCCAAAACCCCAAGATACAATACAGATAAATCAAAGTAAAGATCTTGATGATACTTAAATTACATTTGCAGAATAATGTTGAACTCACCGTATTGAATAGGCTTTAGTGACATCATCTACAGGATGAATTCAGACTTTGATCAAGTTCTTCTTTGTATTGGTGAACGGTCTTGTCCTGGGTTGATATTCTGTTACCATGTTAGTGACATCAGACAATACGATTTATTTTTTCTGCCATCTCAGTCTGAGACTGGCTTACCACCTCATAGAGTTCAGTCTGTAGCTGTGCCAACAGGGTGGGCGGATTATTTAGATGAGTCGAATAAGAGGTGAGTCACAGCATGAACCAGGAGAAGTGAGGACCAGAGAAAAGTTAAGCTTCAGTGAGAGGAAGCCGATGATCGAAAATGGAAGCCATTGTTAAGACCGCCACTCATAGTCCTGAACAGGTTGGAGGGGGTGGTCATATCTGGTACAAGCTGTCAGTCCTCTCAGTAAAAGCTCCAGGATCTGGTCTAGTTCAGGGATATCCAAATCTTACATTTCTGACCTCTCTCTCCCCCCAGCCTGTCCGATGGGTGGCAGCAGCAGTAGGCTGTTTGGGACCCTGGCCCAGACTCTGAGCACTGCCTCCA
Source organism: Neostethus bicornis (assembly GCA_902685375.1). NCBI lineage: Eukaryota > Metazoa > Chordata > Actinopteri > Atheriniformes > Phallostethidae > Neostethus > Neostethus bicornis. The sequence continues at coordinate 479,115 of CACRXE010000076.1, read as the reverse complement.
TAACCCAGCCTGACCCTTACACGGAGGAAAGCCCAGACCAGGACCTTGACTTTCCAGAAGTGGACCCGGACCAGCTGCTGAGAGAATGTGAAGCTGCCTTGCGGAGACGTCCAGCCCGACCTCATAGGGATCTAGTCCGCCCAGTTGGCATGGCATCCTGCAGTCACAAACAGAACCCGTCCATACGGGTACTGCAGTGGAACATCCTCGCTCAAGGTAGGTGTGCTAAAGATACTGCGGTGTCTGTTTAGTCTAAACATTAGTCATTAGTAAACATTAGTCTAAACTAACGTATTGTGTGTTTACAGCTCTGGGTGAAGGGAAGGATGGCTTCATCCGGTGTCCTCTGGAGGCTCTGAACTGGTCTGAGAGGAAGTACCTGATCCTGGAAGAAATCCTCACTTACCAACCCGACATCTTGTGCCTACAGGAAGTGGATCACTATTATGACACCTTTCAGCCTATCATGGCCAGCCTTGGTTACCATGGCAGCTTCCTGGCCAAGCCATGGTCTCCATGTCTGGACGTGGAACAGAATAATGGTCCAGACGGCTGTGCACTTTTTTACCGTCGCTCGCGGTTCCGTCTCCTCTCCACCGCTCACCTGCGGCTGTCTGCCATGATGTTGCCCACCAACCAGGTGGCCATTGTTCAGACGCTGAGCTGCCGGCTGAGCGGCCGCCAGCTCTGTGTGGCCGTTACACACCTGAAGGCCCGCAGTGGGTGGGAGAGACTGAGGGGGGCACAGGGTGCGGACTTGCTACAGAATCTGCGGAGCATCACAGGTCGGGCTGGAGTTGGGCCAAACGGGGAGGCGGCCACCTCCCTGATAGTCTGTGGGGACTTCAATGCTGAGCCATCGGAGGACGTGTACCGGCGTTTTGCCTCATCACCACTCCGCCTAAACTCTGCCTACAAGCTGCTGAGCAGCGACGGCCACACGGAGCCAGCCTACACCACTTGGAAGATCCGGCCTTCTGGGGAGAGCTGCGGCACGCTGGACTACATCTGGTACTCCCAGGACAACCTGCGGGTGGAGAGCTTACTAGACATTCCTACTGAGGAACAGATTGGACCAGACCGTCTCCCCTCTTACCACTATCCTTCAGACCACCTTTCACTGCTCTGTGACATCAGCTTCAAAGAGGAACCCCACAGACTCTTGTAGAGCAGACCAACCTGGACCCCACATCTAGAGTGGTTTATTGAAAACCAGTAAAACCTGGACTAGTTACTTAAGAGAAACTAAATGAAGTATAAAACCACACTTTATTTACAGGAGAGACGGGTTATTCATGTCTGATTGAATCTAGACTTTATGACATTGGAAGAATTGAACTTGCTGTAATACGGCACCAGACTTTGTGGTCTGGTCGTTCTAAAAGTTGAAGGCAGCTAAGTTAGGATCTCCGAGCAGCTGCTGTTTTTTTGTTTTGTTTTTTAATTGAGTTTAAGTAATTTATTCAGAGGAACACAGATATCATGTGTTGCTGTTGCTATGACAATGTTACCATTGAGATATTTTAAGGTACAAATAAAGTTTTATTTTTACTCAGAAGTAGTTTTCCAGTTTTTGTCTGATGTTCACACATAATTCACTCTTTTCTTTAATAAATTTAGAATATCTTGATGTAAAAATAGTGTCTAATTTTTCCTCATTTTAATGTCACAGCCTTATTTAAAAATGAATTAAATCAGTTTTTTTAAAACACCCTTTAATTATAAATGCTTTTTTAAAAATAGTTGTTTATTAAAACTGAAATATGATATGTAAATAATTATCTGCATCCTTTGCTCAGTACTTAGTTGGCTGAACCTTTGGCAACAAATAGTGCCACAAATTGTTTTGAATATGAAGCCACACTTTTGCCCATTTCTCTTTGCAGCTCAGGCTTCATCAGAGTGGATCAGGAGCGTTTGTGCAAAGCTATTTTTAGATCTGCATAAATGTCAAATTGGGTTTAGATATGGGTTCTGGCTGGGCCACTTTAGGACATTGACAGAGTTGTTCTGAAGCCACTGCTTCAATATCTTGGTGTACTTTGGCTCGTTGTCCTGCTGAAACATGAACCATCACACCAGTCTGAGGTCAAGACTGCTCTAGGCCAGGTTTTCATTCAGGAAGTCCTTGTATATTCTTGCATTCAGTTTTTCCCTGTATCCTAACTAGTTTCCCAATTCCTGCTACCATAAAGTATCCCACAGCATGATGCTGCCACCACCATGCGTCACTGTCGGACGGTATTGCCCTGGCATTGAGCAGTTTCTGGTTTTCTCCAAGCATAACGTCTGCCATTCCCACCCAAAAGTTCTATTTTGGTCTTCTCTTCAGACCACAGAATTTTTTTTCTCATGGTTTGAGGGTTCAGGTGACTTCTGGCAAACTCCAAACAGGCTTGTACTTTTTAGTAAGAAGCGGTTTCCATCTGGCCACATCTGGCCACTCTACCATACAGGTCTGATTAGTGTATTGCTGCAGAGATGATTGTCATCTTTCCAGAGGAATGCTGAAGCTTTGACAGTGACCATTGGGTTATTGGTCACCACCCCGACCAAGACCCTTCACCCCCAATCTCTCAGCTCAGATGGCCGGCCAGATCTAGGAAGAGTCCTAGTGGTTATAAACTTCCACTTATGGATGAAGGGAGACACTGTTCATTGGAACCTTCATTATCCGTATCTTTCCCCAGCCTTGTGCTTCAAGAGAATCCTGTCTCAGAGATCTACAGACAAGTCCTTTGGTTTGTGCTTTCAACTGTCAATTCTGGGTCTTTATAAAGACATGAGGTGCACTTTTCCAAATCATGTTCAAACCACTGGATTCACCACAGATTGGCTCCACTTAACCAGTTAAAAAATTCCAAGAATCATCAGTGGAAACAGAATAAATCTCAGCTCAATTTTGAGCTTCACTGCAAATGTGAATACTTATGTACATATTTTCAGGTTTTTTATTTTCAATAAATTTGCAACAATTTAAAAAAAAACTTTTCCAACATTGTCATGGAGAGTTCTTTAAAGAATTTTTTAGAATTAAAACTGATTCAATTCATTTTGAAATACGGCTGTGGCACAATAAAATCGGAGGCGTTGGAAATATTTTCCGGATGCGTTGTAACTTTAAAAACTGGATCGTGACCTGATGACACACAACTTAAAGCTGTTTTGATGCGGCAGTTTGATCCTGGTTGCACTTCAACCAGTAAAATACCCACACAGTAATCTGGTCTAATGTTTCTAAAACTAGAATTTTAAAATCTATTCTTGGAGGCCCAGTACAGGAAACAGAATCTGATGGCGTCAACACCTCTGATCATCATGTGAAAAACCACAGCATAAAACCAAACTGTTTAGTCATCTTTTTTTATAATACATATTTCAGTAAAATCTACTTCAATACACTGATAGTACAAGAAAAAAATTGTATATTATACTTCCAATATGGGGCACAGCATTTAGTTTGTTTCCTTTCACTCCTTATTAGGACCAGTAAAAAAGAAGAGCTGGGAAACTGCAACAGGTTGTGAGAACACACGCATGTGAACGTGGCCTCGAGATCTGACTCCGTCAGACCTGGGAATACGAGTCAGCATTTCTGCTTCCTGTCAGAAGCTGAACTCCAACTCTGATTGGTTTTCCCAGGTCTAAACGTTACCCTGAGACGTCCAGAGGTCACGTTCTGTGCGAGTGTTTTGAAGTGAGGACTGCAGAGCAAGCGCAAGGTGGCTCTGGGTCAGTGCCTATAACATACTGCTGAGTATCAAAGAAGCTTTTTACATGTCTACATCACAGTCCGCTCTGGGTTTATAGACTCGATTACAAAAAGACGTAATTTACAATCTAAGGCTGCCCATGGTCTCTGAGCCGTGTATGTGTCTGGAACAGTCCCTTTGATTCTCTGTGATGCTTTAGCATCTCCACATCTTTGTGGAAACCAGAGTCGAGCCGACAGTCCAAGCCAATCAGCGAGCAGCTCCGCTCTTTGGGCAGTGTGCAGTCACTTTCTGTCCTCGCCCCTCGATGGCCCAGCCCAGGACGGTCCTCAGGAAGACGGCGCTTCTGCTACTGACGAGCTGAAAATGGGTGAAGCCTCTGTTTTGACCTCTGATTGTCCTACTTCAGACTGAGTGCTGGATGGTTCGGAGGAGGCGCTGAGGTGTGTGGGGTGAGCCTGGCTCACTTGGACAGAAAACTGGGGGAGGGCCTGAGCTACTGCCGCTGGTTTGGCGAGAATGAGCTGCGGAGCAGACCGCCCCCCCGACATCTGGACCGTGGCTGCCGATGATTTGATGGGGTTCTGCGCCAGCTGGGTGGAGACCGGTTTGGCCTGGATGATCTGGGTAAGCTGACCCGGTGTGTTCGTCTGCATGAGCGTTGCCAGCTGGTTAGCTGGGATGGTGATGATGGTGATCTTTTCTCCTGCTTTAGAAGCTGTCGGCAGCATGGTCGGTAGCGTTTGGATCACCAGCTTGGGGGAGCCGCTGGTGGAGGCATTTGCTACTGGGACTCCTGTGGAGGTGGTAAGGATCTGGGATGGGTTCAACGTCATTTGACCCAGTGAGTTGGTCATGACCACTGGCATGGCTCGGATTGGCCTAAGACAGAAAATGAGGAGAAAAACATGTCAGGAAAGAAGAACACACTGATCACACGCCTGTGACTAAACAAGAAAAAAAGTCCTAAAGAGATGTCTCCTTGATCATCTCTCGTTGCTCAGTTGGTTCAGAATCATGTGGACGTGGTCCGAACCAGAACAGATTTCTGATCTACTCTCCCATTCAGTTCGACCCTGGGTCCCCTTTGTTTGATCTCATGTCCTGGGACAGCTCCAAAAGTTTGCTGAATTAACAATTTGTTCTGCCAACAGATTTGGTAAAACGTGAACTTTGTATTGTCCCTGTCCTTTACTCAATTCAACTTGTTTTCAGTTGGAAAACAATCTGATAGTATGAAGCAATATTTGTTCTTATAAATACTTTCAGTCAACTAAGCAAAATAGAGTTGGTTTCTGATGATGGGATACATATTTAGGGAGTCAGTTGACCTCTAACACATCTTTAAGCATGTCCTGTTGCTGAAGGTAGATCTGACCAACTGCAGTAATCCCCCATATTAACACTGTCTTCCACATGCTTACATAAGTCTATCTACCGCTCTTCTAACCCTGATGCACCTGGATCACTCTGAAACAGAGAAAAATCTGCACAAATCAAATCATATGATCATCATCTTTTCCTAGATTCTAATCATTAGGCTCCTATCTGAAAATTGGTTTTCTTAAAATTACCCAACTGTTCAGTCCCAAACCCACTCAGTTATCCGTGACCCTACTTTGACAAATAAAAATAAATAGCCCTCACTTTTACTGCTGTTTTTTTATCTGGTTTCGACAAGCATCTAAATGATCCCAGATTATAATTATTTAAGATTTTGTTTTTGGTGTACACCACTTCCTGAAAGACAGTGGGTCTTAGGTAACTGTTTGCTGAATGCCAACGTTTGACCGTTTTCAAAAGACTAGCATCTTTTCTTTGTCTTTCCACATAGTTTAAAAAGTGAGAACCAAAAATGTTTCATTGGTTAAATCCAGGTCATAACTTTTCTTTTTGCCCAAGCAATGTATTTTTTTTATGTTTTGATCCTATTCAATGCTGCTTTCAGCTTCTGACCTTGTCCCAGTGTTGCTGGGGATGACGGTGACGTAGGTCTGCTGAGGCTGGCCGGTAGAAGTTAGGTTGCTGCCCAGGCTGACCGAGCCTTGCGGGTGTACCAGGCTGGACATGATGCCTTCGCCATCCTCCACCTCGTCTGGCTCCTCATCATCCTCGATCACTTTGATATTTTTGGGCATTTCTTTGAACTGGTAGGCCAGCCGCTGGCCCTCCACTTTGGCCAGGATGCCCCGCTGGTAGTAATACCTGAAAACATCAGCACACAGAGAAATAAACAAACAAGTGGAAATGTTGCTTCTACTGATTGGGCGAGTAAACTTTGAGCAGGTCTGACCGGAGAGCTCGCCCCATTGTCTCGTAATTCATATCCGGCTTGTTCTTGTGTTTCCCCCACAATCTGGACACAGCCTTGGAGTCCACCAGCTTGAAGATGCCCTTTTCTCTTTGCATCCACTTGATGTACCTGGGACAGGTGTTCTTATCCTGCAGCAACTCCAGCAGGAACTCCCACAGGTAGGTGGTGTTACCTGGAGGAAGACAGCAGGATCACACTAATACAGAGATGTTCTCCATCCAAATAAAGATGTTTAGACATGGTACCAACCTTTTCCCTCCCGTGGCCTCTTCTTGATCCCCAGATCGTAGGAGCCATTGGAAGAATGTTGATGTGTTTTGGGCCTACGTCCACCTAATCAGAGCATACACACCAAGTCAGACTGGACGTGGAACACTTCATACCACATTCATGCGGACTAACCTCCTCTCCTCTTCTTTGCAGAAGGTTCACACTCGGGGACGATGGGGAAGGTCTCCTCTTCTATGGTTGCACACTCAGTGGACACCTCCACCACCGTCTCCATCATCACATCATCTGCTGCAACGAGACAAAACGCAATGCAGAATTTGTTGGGATAAACAGCAGAAACTCCTGTTGAGATGATGGTGTTTTTGTAAAGAGCATCGATTAGGTGTTGCACCATCATCACGTCCCCCTGTTGAAACCATCCAGCTAGGTGTCTGCCCATTTAGTTGCAGTCACACGTTTTCTCATCATGAGAAACTTCAGAAACATAGAAGAAAGAACATCTTGGACACAACTAAATTAGTTAAGCACAACACTTATTGTGCCTATAAGGTCTACGGGTTTATATCAGAGGTCAATCCTTAGGTCAGGGATCAGGTCTGGAGGTATGAAACTCAAGTAGAAGCTGAAGAAATAAATAGCCTGTAAATCAAGATGATGAGATCCAGAGTTGATGGTTGTCCAGAGAAATGTTAGTGGGCATTTATTATTTTGGCCAAATACATTCAATTTAGCAACTGCAACAAAAAAATTATGTCTGGTTTAATCAAAGGTTTATTTTTTATTTTAAAGGTAAATTATACCCAATTTGAATGTTCAGATGTATAAATGCAGAACATTAACAATAAAAAAACTATGACATAATAAATTAACCTGGAAACTAGCCTGACACTCATCTGAAATTCCTTCATTCACACAAACTTATTGACCCACCCTGTTCATTCATTAAAAATTTTACACACATTCATTTTGTAAACATCCTGGTGACTCAGGAGGTTGGATCCACAAATCAACAGCTTTAAGAAGTTTCCACCCACTCTGACGCACAAATGGCGTGCATGAGAGCAGAAAGTGCGTGTTCACACCTGTGCTGCGTTCGCTGTGCAGTCCTCCAGGAGACTCCATGTGGAGCAGGGCTTCAGCTGCCTCAAATGTTTTGTCAAAGCACACAATGTCATGGCTGGACATTTCCACTGGGAGGAAAAAAAAACACTTTAAGTACACTTCTGCACATGCCCAGTAAAAGACATCTCATAAAAACATTGTCTGAGGCTGGACATCCCATAATGAGTTTCTGTCCCACCTTTCCTGTTTTTTAAGACGCTATACCCCACTACCACCACTAGAGGGTGATGGTTTTTGTTGGTTTTTTTTGTTGTTTTTTTTAAACTCTCAGAGTTACATTATAGAACAACATCATCTGAACACCCTGAGACCCTTAACCCTTTCACCTTAAGTATTAAATCCTACTTTCTGACTTTGCTGTGTTGTTTTTTCAGGCTTTAAAAGTTCTCACCGTTCTCCGCCACTTCCGTGACCACCTCCTGTTCTTCCCCCACATCCTGCATCATATACGTCCCGTCATCATACACCAAGACCTGGGCTGAGTAGCACTCCTCCACCTGTGTGCTGGGAACCTCTTCCACGATGACAGCTGGACAGCCTTCCTCCTGCAGAATCACTCCCTCTTCTTCTTCCTCTTCTTCCACCTCCTCTCCCCCCACAATTACTGCTTCAACCTCCTGCTGGACCACGTCGTCCTGCTCCTCATCCTCAGTCGGCTGCTGAAACAGAAAAACAAGTCAAGTATTTTTCTCTTGGGCCCCAGCTGAACCTTAGAAAAACCAGAAAACACCATGGAATAACAATTCTTCATCCACACATTCATGACCACAGAAAAAAAGAAAAGAGGAAAATCCATCAATTGTGGAGAAACCTTTTGGTTTGTGGAGTCATGTGTGGTTTTAGTAGTAATAGTGCAATAAATTTGTAAAGTGGTAGTAGCTGCCCCGCAGTGTGACACAACATATTAATTCATTTCAGCTCAAAATGTGGTTTATAAAGAGGGAATTAGCTCCCGCTTCAATGCCATATATTTAACACAATCAAAAGTTTTCAAAACATAGTTGAAACACTCTGGATTTAAGAAATCAGTTTGAGTTTGGAAAAATAGTAACACTCACTATTTCATCATTATTTGGGTCAAGTCTTAAACTGGCTTCTTCTAGTCCAAAGATGGACTTTCTACCACTGAGCCAACACCTTCTCTCCTTTCTCAAGTTTCTATTAACATCCTGTTAGCTTGTTTTTATTTACCTGCTGGTGCTCCTCCCCCACGGTGACATACTCCACTATGTTCCCTCCTCCATCTGACACCACCACAGAAGTCATCACTCATTCCTGCAGAAACAAGATGCAGTCCAGGTCAGGTTCTATCACAGGGATTTCAACAGAATGGTGCTTCTGAACGATACACATCACCAATGAATCAACATTGTGATATAAACAGTTCTTGTAATTTTATTGCAAAAAGCTCAAATTTTCTTTTTATTTTTTTGTCCAACTTTTCCCGTGTGCAGCTTCTCTTTGAAAAAATCTGAGCAGGCCTGAGCATCTGTCAAGGCCTTTTCAGCACATCAATCTGATTGATAATAACAGGGTAGATAGGTGGGGCCATGCAATTTTTTTTAAAACTACAATAAATATCACATATTTAATTGATATTGTGATGTCAGACAGAATTAGACATATATGCAACGTTGTGCTTTTCTAGTTAAAACACATTAATGACAACTGATAGCCAGAAAAAATGTCTCATTCTATTAATCGAGAAACAGAAGACAACAGCTCATCCAGGTTATGCTCAGGGAAAAAAATGGTGGAGGAATGATTTGACAAAGATTCTGTCAGACAAATCAAGACTATGTGCTTGAAATATTACAGTATGACCAAATCACAGACCATACAAAGACCCATACAATACATTAAACTGTATAATTTGGTTCACCAAACAAGAGGAAATTACATTTTTAAAAAACTTGTTTTTTTTATTTTCAGCACATACAGAAATAATGGATTCTTTTCTCCAGCATTTTGGATCATTTTTGTCAATTTCTTAGTTGGAAAGTCATCTTTTTAGATTATTCTAACTACATTTTGATCACTTTTTTAACCTTAAATTTAATTCAATTTTGCCTTTGCATCGTTACGATGCAATCTTAATTGCAAATAGCTTTCATTAAATCAGGAAAATAATTGTGAGATCCACCTTATAGGTGGAACAAAAAAAAGTATTTAAATATACTTTTTTTTTTTATTTTAAATTTAAATAAACTTTGCATTTTCCACATTCCTCAAGTGGTCTCCCTGCCATCCAGAAGGAGCTTTGAGTAGAGCCGTTGCTTCTCCAAGCAGAGATAAGCCAGACGGGGTGGTTCGGGAATCTAGTTAGGCTGCCTCCTGAACACCTCGCTGGTGAGGTGTTTCAGGCATGTCCCACTGGGAAGAGACCCATAGGCAGAACCTGGACCTGCAGGAGAGACTATATCTCACAGCTGGCCGGGTAACAACTCTCAATCCTCACAGGTGATCTGGAGGATACAGCTGGGGTGAGAGAAACCTGGGTTTCCCATCTGAGGCTGTTATTGTCTTTATTGCATTCACTAAAACACATCATGTATCTGTTCTGAGTCTAACCTTTTGTTCACAATAGAGGACACTGTTTGTCACAAGTCAGATCTGACCACTAGTGATCTACACTGTCTTATTAAAAAATAACCCATTTCTATACTTAATCCTGCCAGCTTCAAATATTTCTGTCACAAATAACTCAATGTATACCAATACCAAACGTTTTTTTCCTCCTGTTTTCTAATATGCATGTATCAATTGAAAAATCTGCTCGTTAATATAAAGTAAATATAGTAAGATCTGCTTTTAAAAAGCTTATAAGCTTGTTATAAGGGTGTATTACACATGGATTACATGTGTCTGTAAATTTAGAATTACAATACAGAAGGAAAAGGCTACAAACGACTAAAATAGACGTAAATAAAACGTATATACATATTTTTTGGTTGTAGACAAGAATTATGAATTACAAATCTTGGTTGCAAACTAAATCACGCTTTAATCCAACAGAGAAAAAAATAAACTGCACTATGGATCTGTTGTTATACACATGGGCCGCATGTTTCTGTAAATTTAGGATCAGAATACAGGGGCTAAAACTGAAGAAGAACGTTCAAAATGACGAAAACCGATGTAGATAAAAAAAAAAATTAAAATGTACTATTATTGCCTGTAAACAAAAGTTATGAAAAACAAATCTTGTCTGTAATGAAAAGCGATCAAATTAGGCTTTAAATCCAATAGAAAAAGAATTTAAATGAACTGTAGATCTCTGTTGTAAAGCAGCATTGTTTGTATCAAACAGCTAGTTATGAAAGGATGAACTTGACAGTGATCTAACTGAAGGCTTTTCAGCAGAAATCTTCTCAACGTAACAACCCGTGTTTACTTTTTACTGTCAACCTAAATTTGATCAGTTTTAGACTCATAAATGCACCGATTCTTTCTCCGATCTAACCGGAAGTCTTTCTTTCTGTGACCTAAAACAAACCAGCATGTTTTCACGGATCTAAAAACCCCAGATCTCCATAAACAATTAGCAGTTAGCTAACACACAACATCCATATATACTGTAGATCCGAACATCTAAGGGGTATTTCTTACATAAAACAAGACTAAAAGAGCCAACTTTAACAGTCCAAACTGTTGCTTTCTCTTCTGTTTACTATTCTTACCTTGATTTACTTTAGTTAGCGCAAAGTGAGCTCCACAGTTAGCTTTAGCTAGGCCTGTAGCTAGCCGAGTTAACGAGGCCAAAACCCCTCACTTTTCACTCTTCTGAACCGTAGGACTTCTTTGTCCAGGCTCCTGTCGACGTCCTGGCTTTAAAAACTCCGCAGATAGCGTAAATAAAGACGTCAAAGTGTGTTTTTGTCTTGTTACCGCTCGTTTGTTGCTACCTTTTAGCTTTCCGGTGTGCCGCCTCTTTGCTACAAACGATCCAGCAGGTCAACACGTAGAGCGCCGTGACGTCATGACGACGTTCCCGAGTTCAACGGCATTTTGCTGAGGTGATGACGCAACAGCAGAGACCTACCTGACAATCATCTTTAAAGTTTTTATATAAATTCATCCAGAAAAAAAAATGTAATTTCAGAATCAATGTCACTGTTTTGTTTCATTCACACATTGTCTAAGTTTTACCAGTCATTTCAGGGTCAGGGACACAACAGAATCCCTAACACTGTAACAGTTAGATGTGAGATCAGTATTCATGCATCACTTTTTATTATAGACATGGTAATCAAAAAAATATATATTTTTTTATTAATATTTTCATCTGTGATTGTATATGATCTGTCATATAGTATTGAGAGGTTATGTAAACTTCACGATCTCTGTAACCTTGAAGTGATTGAATTTATTCAGAAACTATACTAACCTGGAAAACCTTATTTTTAATGCTGAAACTCGACTTGCGAATTAATAACTGTTTTTTTTTTAATCAAGGTGGCCAAATGTAAAATAAACATATGTAATTGTGTCATAGTATAAACAGGACACAAGGATCAAATAATGTCTTATACAAGGTCATAGACAATACAGTCTGCAGAGAAATTCTCAGTTGAATTGAAAATACTTTATTCATCCCCGAAGGGAAATTTGAGAGCTTCAGTGCTACAATCAACAATCATACAATGTAATGCAACATTATTATTATTTTTTAGCTGTTGTGAGTGAAAGTTTAAAGGTTGAAAGTGAAAGGTAAAATATTTTCATGGAGGACAGCAGAAATGATTTTCTGTACCGTTCCTTTGAGAAGCGGGGTTGCAGGCCCATCATTACAATGACTGACCTTCAGTGACCTTAAACGTATAAGAAATTGAAAACAGTGAATTACTCCCGGTCGAGGAAAGCCAGATCGCGTGGCTTGGCCCAATACCTCGCTACGCACGTCCCAGGAAGAAACCCAGAGGCAGACCCCGGACCTGCTGAAGAGACAATATTCCACCGCTGGCCGTAGACCGCCTCAGGATCCCAGTCTGAGGCTGTTTCCCTCGCGACCTCACCCTGGATACGCAGAAGACAACAGGGCGAATATGAAAGGTTTGTTTCAGTTTATTTGATGTTTCCTAAAAAGTTGATGTCCAAAAACATTTTGAGCGTAATAACAGGGCTATTTAGACGTATAATAATATTAAAGCAACTCCTTAGAGCAGACAAACCCAACCTTTTCTGCGCCACAGATTGTGTTGATTCTTCTGGAGCGGACCGTTCTCTACTTCCATGGGAACTTTCACCTCCACTCTCTTGAGTAGACATCCTTGTAGAAAACACAGTGCTCGAAAAAGAAAAACTAGACACACTTCTCAGTGAACCAGTCACTATTTTTGCCACGTTCACAGACTGAAAGTGCGCGCACACAACAAAACACAAACCGCTTTTGTTATTTTAAAATAACACGCACACATAATTACACTCATCGCATCCCAACACCTCCACTCGATGATGACATATATACGTTAACGACGTTGGATACCAAACACATAGGAATAAAACTTCTTAGGTCTGGTTCTTGTGAACCTATTTTAAACAGTCATTTCCACTTACAGCCACAACAAGATCGTCCACCCATACTAACAGAATTACTTTACCTTTTTTGACAGCCTTATGGGCTTCCTCCTAATTCTACCCATTCTATGTAGTTTCTGTGTCAATGTTTACCTCAACATATGGGACTACATCTTCTCCTTCAGATGACTCTTTTACTTCTGTAACTGGGTCACTTCAGGTGGTGTGGTTACCTAGTCCATATGGTAGTCTCCTGCTCGGTTCGTGTCAGTTTATGTCTGTCTCTCAGTCTTCTCTCTTGTAAAGAACTGGACCAGTTGGTACTTTTTCACATACCACACACTCTGAACCAAACTTCTTCATCTTTGGTAGGTTTGGTCTTTTCCCAGTAAAAAGAAAATATGGCGTATCCCCAGTTCTCTTACAGAAACACCTGTTCCTAATGATCACTGCTACAGCGTAGGGCCACAACTTCTTTGGTAAACTCGATTCCATCAGCATACAACGTAGCATCTCAAACAATGTACGTCAGTTCCTTCAGAATGGGACTGTAAGTCCCATTCTGATGAGTAAGTCCCATTCAGACCCAGAATGGGACTGTCATCAGTCCTCATCAGAATGGGACTGTAAGTCCCATTCTGATGAGGAGAGTGAGGTGCTGAGCTCTCATGGTTAATTGCATTGTCTCTGAGTAGTGACTGATACTCCTCTCATGGAAACTCTGTGCCATTGTCAGATCTTAGACGGTTGACCTTACCATAAGCTGCTGTGTCGGTTAGAAACTACTTTGTGGCTACAACTGCTTTGTTCGTTCCTCTAAGAAAGTACATATAAATAGCACCTGAAAAATCATCTGTAAAAGTGTTTGCATATTTGTACTCATGTAATGACTCTGGAACAACTGGTCCAACTCAAGCCTGTTTGAATAAACTCTGAAGGTGCTCCGGTTCCCTGTTTATACTCGGAACAATTTTACCTTGAAGGCATGTTTCAAATGTTCTGTGTAAAGTCCAACAATTCTAGGTTTTTCTTCTCACTCAAAATGGCGCCTTTGTATTTCAAGACTTTTCTTTCCATCGTCTGGTGCTTCATGTAAGGTTAGCGTCTTATCATCCAGACAGCCACACAGTTCTGCATGTACCAGCTCATTTTCCCACTGCCATCTTCGTCTGCAGCTTCAGCTTGCTGGTTCTCCTTTAAGCCTATGGTTCTCATGTATGAAAGGAACCTAGCCTTCCATATGTGATAGCGGCCTTCATCGCTATTAAAACGGGGCGGGAGCTCGCGAGCGTGCACCGCCATACTCACCACTTGCCTGGGCCCATAACCAGTTTATCCTTCACTCTCCTCTCTCAAGTAAACATTTTTGCTGTAAACACAGTGCTCGACCAAGAAAAGCACATCTCATTGAACAAGTCGCCATTTTTGCCAAATCCGCACACCGGAAGTGCGCGCGCCCAAAAAAAAAAGGTTCCGCCTTTATTATTTTAAAGTAACACCCACACATAATGTCACGTCGCATTCCAACAGATCGGTTTAGTGTCTTACAATATTTTCACGGACCGGTCTAAAGGTGTAGCAGAAAAACCAAATAAGACCAGACTGAATTTGTTTTACTGTAACCAAACAGTCCCATCTTTGACTGAAACCTGGAGTGTTTCTAAGATCCAGTCTGCTTCCTAACTCTGTAACTCCCCTGAGCAAAGAAGTTTCCTATAGATAGGATTTTTTTTAACTAATTTCGCTAGTTTAGGGGTTTAATTTGAATGGGATGATGGTGAGTCATTGACAGATATAATGAAGAAAATCCGGCGACTTTTCAAATGAAAACATCATTATGGCTCGAATAATAAACCAAATGGAAATAATGGAAGTTAATTCTTCTGTCTGTGCGGCCTGATACCACATGACCCACGGAACTGGTACTTGTCCATGCCCCAGTGGTTGGGGACCCCTGCCTTAGAGTACAAGGGGGAAAAAACAAAATCTTGACTGTCTGGTTTAATCGCAGATGCTGTATCCTGCAAAACTTACTGAGCTTATTTTTATGGTAAAAACTTCTTTTTTTTTTTCGGGAATCAACTTACTGTGGCAAAGCTAGTTGTATATATTAATTGTGTGAAGCCGTAGGAGACTTTTTGTTGTTTTGCTTCCAGGCTATAGTAATAAAGATAAATCACGCATCAAGCTTGGCACAGGCATTGGCTCAGTTGTACGTGGCTCGGAACGTCCGTCCTTGGACCAAGAGAAGCTGGTTTGATTCTTACTAGGGCCATGCCTAAGTGTCATTGGGGAAGATACATAACTCCCCATTTGTTCCACCATTGGTGCCATCGTGCCTGTCTGCTGTGGTGCAATGCAGCACAGGAATTTCCCCATTTGGGGATGAGTACAGTATGTTAAAAATAAAAAGCTTGTAAACATCTCTGTTCATTACTATACCAAAAGAGCAAGTTTCTGGTAAATGCCGTTTAATGATTAGGATGGTTGTAGAGACGTGGATGGCATACTGTAGATCCAGTGCTTCTTCACCACAAAGCCAATGTAAATTAACTCAGTTAGATTGCTTTGAAAAATGAGTCAAACTTTAACCTGTCCAGTGAAGTTAATTACCGACTCAAACTCTGCAGACGCTGAGATCCATCTGGAATCTTGATGGAGTAAGGGCTAGCAAAGCACCAAGAGAAATTTATGAAACAAAATCGTTGCCCACAGTACATATCGAGTGCATTTACAGCTGTTTTCAAGGTAGAAAAAAATTCACATTAATACACATGAATTGTTTATTTGGAAAAACAACAGTAATGTGTCACAGTATCAATCCTCAGCTAAGTTATTGGCATCCACAACAGCTGTAATACAGAATATACCTTAAAGAACAGACTGTATTTTCCCATTTTTAAACACAAACTCAGCTTCTTTCCTCAATAATCCCAGCTCAGTTGAAACATCACAAGCTTAAGGTAGGAAAAGCAGCAAAGTTTTTCACACCAGAGATATTTTTTCCCTTTGACACTTTCAAAACTCACGTTTCATGTCATGTAGCAACAATTCCCTTCTGACATGCTGCAGCCTTCGGTCTCCCATCCACACAAAGCTACACAAGAACAATTAGAAAGGACAGAAAATAAACAGAGGTCTGATTGAACAGATATATTTTCTCTATTCTAAACGATCATTAAATATGACGGAGAGAACAGCCTCAAAAAGATTTCCTTCCTACTTGACTGGAGGCTATAGAGAAACAAAGTGGGGAGGAATTCACGTCTTTGATGGGCTCCACAGAACCTGTGCATCCTAACATCAGGTAGAAGGCGCTAACAATTTTAACATTCACAATATTTTCCTTTAGGTGTCTAAAAACAAAAAAAATGGGTAAGAATGTGTGTTTCAATTGTAATTTTTGCTTTCCAGACAAAAGCCGGTAGATTTAGGAAAGTAAAGATAGAATGTGCTTAGGAAAGGTGGCTTTGAGCCAGGAAGCTGCACACAGAGCATGGCTGCCTGTGGAGAGACTGAAGACATGAGTAGTGCTCTGTCAACAAGGCAGCTAGATTTGATCAAATATCAGAGAAATCAAAAGTTTGAGAAGTAGCAGAAAGCTGAAGTCGGGTGAAGTAGCAGGCTGCTGGTGACTGAACGCTGTCGTTCAGGTAATCAGGCAGTGATTGGGTCTGACTGGTGTCAATACTGGAGTGGTCTGAGGCAGTGAAATGTAACAGTAAGAGTAAAGTGTTGACAAAACGGCACAGATTCATCAACAGATCTATACAAATTGCTGATATTAGAACCCCAAATGGATTAACAATCATTTCTTGACAAGACTCACTTTGATGTGTGCGGTCAGTGTGAAAAGTCAAATTGACAAAATATGGCTCAATGAGGCAGGTTTTGACCTGAATATTTTGTTTTAATGTCTTCAGACTGAAACTACCAATGGCTCCCTTTTAAAATTCAGCAGTATAATGAAGGAAAGTGTTGAAGAACTTTGGAGAAAGGCACGCCCTCTTCCGGAGGATTAAGTGTAGTCATTCAGGAGGTGCTTACTGTGAAGAGGAACAAAAAAGTATGCAGTTAGTCTCTTATAGCTAATGTATAGCTAAAACACTCCAACACAACTCCTGTGGAAGTTCAACCTGATGTAGATCAGAGTAGAAGGAAAGCTCCAAAGTCTAGAAGAATTAATTAAAGGCTCAGTACCTTTGTTGAAACTACTGCATTTGCATCTTAAGAAGTCGTCTCTCACCCTGAGTGGCAAAGTTTAAAGAGACTAGTTAGAGATTTATTTCATAGTCTCAGGCTCTCGGAATGCAGCATTTAATGCTTCAATACTTTCCATTCTACTTAAAATAGTCAAGCTAAACCTCCATCACCAATCTCACCTTACAGTCTGATATAACAACTTAACGGTAGGGCTGCACAATATCGGCAAATAATCTAAATGCACTTTTTTTCTGTTTGATTTTACAATATAGTTCCGTTGTCTTCCGCTTATCTGTGGCTAGGTCACGGGGGCAACAGCCTCAGAGTGGAAGCCAAGGCTTCTCTCACCCCGGCAGTGTCCTCCAGCTCCTCCGAGAGGATCCCGAGGCATTCCCCAGCCAGCTGTGAGACATAGTCTCTCCAGAGAGTTCAGGGTCTGCCTCTGGGTCTCCTCCCAGTAGAACGTGCATAAAACACCTCACCAGCGCTCGGGAGGTAACCAGATGCCCATAGCATCACGTTACTTCTCTCAACCCAATGCAGCATCCTAATTATTGCTGACACTGCACCAATCCGACTGTTAATTTCCTGCTCCATTCTTCCCTGACTCGTGAACAAGACCCCAAGATTCTTAAACTCATTCAGTTGAGGCAGGACTCTGTAACTGACCCGCAGGGGGCAAGCTACTCTTTCCGGGCAATATCGATTAAATTTTTAATGCAGCCAAAGTTTTGCAAACATTACAAAGTATAAAGCATGGAAATCATTAAAAAATCAAGAAAAAACATTATTAGACCCACAATTGGGAAATTATTGTGGGTGGCAGTAAAATGTTTGATTTTTACTGCCAGTAAAATCAAATGTTTAATTTTACTGCCATCCTTTTGAACATAATTATTAACTATGTATTACTGTATTATTTGTTACTCGGTCCCATTTGGGGGTAACTATCTTGACATTTTAAATGTTTCCTTTTGGGTCTACTGTAAGTAGTGCACTGTTTTGGAAATTCAAAGTTATAAATTATATTAAAATTCTTAACAAATAATTGTTTCTCCGGTTTATTTTAAAGATAATATAAAATGATCATTCAAAACATGCTCTTCTTTACTGAGGGCCGCTCTTCTGCCATTTTTCTGCCTGTTTCGTCCTGTTTTTGCTACGTTCCAATAAAGAGTAACACAAAGTTCATACTGATACTGAAGGGAAATGCAGAAAGCATAAAATATACATATGCAAAATAATTAAGTGCTTTTGTTACCCTAACATTATCAGTCTTTGGTCCATCACAATCTCATTTTGAAAACTCAGGTATTAAAATTATTTTTGAGTTCTCCACTATGACGCAAGGGGTCGATTGTGTGCAAATTTGACCTCCAGAAGTGGTGTTTTCCGTACTTTCTGTGGCACATGAAAGCCGGCTAATGTGTGAGGCAGAGAGTAAACTGGGCAAGGTGGAGCGAAAAATAAAGAAAAACGGCAGTTCTTTGTGATTAGTTAATTGCAGGTGTTAATATCCTGGTATCAATTTGACATATTGTGCAGCCCTACTTAAACGATCTGAAAAGTCTAAACTTGTACCTTCTCAGTGGGGGCAGAGTCATCATCTGGAGCGGGGATTAATCTTCCAGTCATGGGTCCAACTCCCAGGACCTTAGGCCTTTTGTCCTCCTTGGGTGTTCCTTCGAGGACAACAACAATGAACTCTCTATTGGAATCTCCTGCCCCCTCTTCCACGGCTGTGATGGTAACTGGTTCTTCAGCAGGGGTAGTGCTAACAGGTGCCTCATCTACCACTGGTGCAACCTCTACCGCTGCAGGGGCCTCTTCAACTATTGGTGCAACCTCTACCAGTGCAGGGGCCTCTTCAACTACTGGTGCAACCTCAACCGGTACAGGGGCCTCTTCAACTACTGGTGCAACCTCTACTGGTGCAGGGGCCTCTTCAACTATTGGTGCAACCTCTACTGGTACAGGGGCCTCTTCAACTACTGGTGCAACCTCTACTGGTGCAGGGGCCTCTTCAACTACTGGCGCAACCTCTGCTGGTGCAGGGGCCTCTTCTACTATGGGTGCAACCTCTGCTGGTGCAGGGGCCTCTTCTACTACGGGTGCAACCTCTGCTGGTGCAGGAGCCTCTTCTACTACTGGTGCAACCTCTGCTGGTTCAGGGGCCTCTTCTACTACTGGTGCTTCTTCAATTACTGGCGCAGGAGCCTCCTCAACAACTAGTGGAATCTCTACTGGTGCAGGGACCTCTTCTACAACTGGTACAGGGGCCTCCTCAACAACAGGTGGAACATCTACCGGTGCAGGGACCTCTTCAACTACTGGTGCTTCTTCGACTATTGGTGCAGGGGCCTCTTCTACTACTGCTGCTGCTTCTTCGATTACTGGTGCAGGAGCCTCCTCAACAACTAGAGGAACCTCTACCGGTGCAGGGACCTCTTCTACTACTTCTTCGACTACTGATGCAGGGGCCTCCTCGACAACAGGTGGAACCTCTACTGGTGCCTCTTCTACTACTGGTGCAGGGGCCTCCTCAACAACAGGTGGAACCTCTACTGGTGCCTCTTCTACTACTGGTGCAGGGGCCTCCTCAACAACAGGCGGAACCTCTTCCGGTGCAGGGGCCTCTACTACTACTGGTGCTTCTTCGACTACTGACGTAGGAATCTCATCAACAACTGGTGAAACCTCTGTTGGTGCAGAGGTTTCTTCAGCGGGAGTGTCCTCAACAGGTTTAGTTTCCACTGCCGCAGGAGAGTCCTCTTGGCGGTCTTCAATGGTGGATGGTAGTTCATCCTGAACTTCAGCTATCTTCACCACTTCTAAGGTGGAGGCGGCAGCCAGCGGTACTGCAACACAAAATCCAGCCATCCACACGTCACTATGGCTCCAATTAGAAATTCCCCAGATTAAACTCAAAAGCATAGATGAACCTGATGTTTTGGTCATTGAAAATAACCTTTTGAGAAGGCAAGGGAACATTTTGTGTGGTAGTGAGATCAAACACCTAGAGTTATAGGGGTTTGCACACCGATATAGCTGAGGATGGGACACATCACTGAGGACACATCACAGTCTCACTAGAAATTAGTAGGTATGAATCTGGACATTGTAAAGCACACGGTAAGGGCAAAAAATAAAAATTTAACAAACATGCATATTAAAAAAACTATTGAAAACGTTTAGGTGAGAAAATAGCTTATTGACAGTTTTATTGACTTGGTGTGCTGAAGAACTCTGGTGTGAAGACCAAATCAGACAAATCAAAGACGGCAGTAAGGCTTTCTGGTTTGACAAAAACTTTTATTGTTTGGATTCATGAATTGATTAATGTGACCTGTTCACAGTGCTCACTAGCCAGTTATAAGCAAAATAAAAATATGATCACAATGGTTTGAAGCCTACAGTAAATTAAGGGTTTGGTTTTGTTTGTGTTACAAGTTTTCTTATGTTTTAGTGTCTAACAGAGTCACAGAACAGTTGAAAATACACTGCAAAAGTTACAAAGTTTTTACAGACTTATGTATTGCCGCGCTAGGATACATACAACCAAATCAAAGTCCGAGGAAACACAGGTATTAATCTGCTCTCTTGGCAAAACGAAAAAATGTTACAGAAGTTAGTAGAAAATAAAATACAAGTAATTTGAAGCTTTAGAACAAAGTGCCATTATTTCTCCCAACATGTGTGATTGATTGTTGTTTATGTGAGTGTGATTTGCTGAGCCCAAATATAAACAAGAACTAGATTTTTGTCGTCATGCCTGTAAACTCATAGTGATCACATTTATTTTACCCATAAATGCAAACGAACGTCACAAGAAGACCTCACTGCCACTTTGGAAATGCCTCATGGTGTGCAGCGGTAAATTCAAGAATTTTATTCCAGCGACTGAACATTTCAGAATGGATTTTAAGAGAGGTAAAGCGTAGGGATCTGTACTGCACACCAGAAAATCGGTAACTTCCCAAACAGCACCGCCAATTAATGCCCACTCCAATAAATAAAGAGAAAACACACTTTTAGAACAAACGAGTGTGAGAAAGAGGAGTAGGGAACCTGAGGAGAAGCCGAGTGCTTCTAAAGACAGGACTGGAGGTTTTAGTGATTCTGCTTCCAGGGATGTGAGGAAGGACGGACCTGCAGTCAAAGGCTCGGTGGAGGAATTTAGAATTAAAAAGGAGGGTGTGTGTTTCTGCGGTGGATGTGTGGAATTTCAGGCCTCTGAGGCAGGAGCCTCTTCCTCAGATGTCGTACCGTTGCTTTCGGACTCCTGGACTTCAACCGCGGCTGGTTCTGCGACTGCTTCTGCAGCTTCTTCCACAGCTTCAGCAACATGGGCTACTTCTTCAGCGACCGCCTCCACTTCCTGCGCTGCCTCAGCTACAGCCTCAGCAGCCTCGACGACTACTTCAGCGGCCTCAGCAACCACCTCAGCTGCTTCCTCCACTACAGTCTCTGCCTCACCGTCAGCGGCTTCCTCTGCGGCCTCCTCTGCGGCCTCCTCCTCACCACCTGGAACACAACACACACGGACTGTTTCACTGAGACAAAAACGTAAGAATTAGAAAAACACATGCACTTTGGGCGAGTTGCTCGTCTCTCTACACTTGAGAAACTTTGGAGTAAACATTTGAAATAATTATTAGCAGGTGTCTCCATCCAAAAAAATAAAAAATGTTGAACTGATAAACAACAGCAATGATTTCTGCACATTCACACAGGACACAGGTCGCATTATATACCAGAAATGTCAGGAGGCAGTAAAAATGTGAGTAAAACAGTTTTTTAGTCTCTTCAGCCCATATTTGATCTAGATGAGAACATAAACAACATAGGACAGTTCATCCTTTCATGGCAATCATGAGCTCATTATGAATCCAATGTCAAAAATGAGCAAAATCGGGTATGAAAATCAGGCTCGCACATTTGAGAACTAATAACGTTGCTTAGAAACAAATCAATAAATGTACTAGTTATGATGGAACATTTCAGAATAGTAGAGTTTCTGACCGGAAAAGGTACAGTTCTAAAATCTGAAGAGAAAAACATTTGTCTGGAGACGATCCGGAGGATTCTCAAAATGCTGGGACTTTATTTTATTTCCGTTACAACAAATTTGAGCAAGATGTGGTGCTGCCA
This sequence comes from Neostethus bicornis, assembly GCA_902685375.1. Lineage (NCBI taxonomy): Eukaryota > Metazoa > Chordata > Actinopteri > Atheriniformes > Phallostethidae > Neostethus > Neostethus bicornis. The sequence goes on along the minus strand of CACRXE010000076.1, from coordinate 456,864 downwards.
TCAAATTGATCAAAATGAATAAATATGAATCGATGCCATTTGGTTTCAACATTTTAACATTATCCTGACATTTTTAGTCTAAAGATTGCGAAGCATTCATTTAAAATAACACATCAAATGATTTCGGGTCCAAATTGGATGATTGGATGGAAACAACCACGAAAGCGGATGTGTTTCAGCTCGTTTTGTTAGTGCTTTGATTTAAAACACCAACACTGTACACATCACACAAAAAAAAAGACTCATGCTCGACAGAACCAGCGTGCAAACTTGGACACAAAGAGGGAGGAAAGGACAAGGAAGTGCAGGTTAGGGTGCTGGGGAGGAGAAGGGATCAAGTTGAATCTCGGTTCTTACCATCCAAATAATAAGTTATGAGTTATCTGGAACTCTGAAAGCGAGTCTGACAGTGAGACACTGAGACATGCTGGTAGGATTTGTTTCTTTAATCTTTAACTCCACATTTTTACATCAACAGGGAACACTGATCTGGGGGAGACGGTTTCACGGTGGTTCGATTCTGATGGTAATTAACTTTAACTTGACTATAGATGCTGACAAAGATCCCGAAGAAGTTACAGAGAAGTGGCATAACTCACAGCCAAGCATGCAGCCATGTTAGCCTGGACAAACAACATTCAGCCTACAGAGGAAACAAAATAAAGTCCAGGAATAATAAATGTGTGGATCCATTGAGCTGCACATGTCCCAAAAAAATCTCTTCAAAGTTCTGTCCAGTATGGGAGAGGAAGATAGGAGGATGAGGGAGTTTTGTTTTGCTGTTCACATCCAAAGCGTCCAGTTCTAGGACAAATTTCCATGCGGCCACAGAGGACCTTAGATTAACATTACACTGGAAAGAGTAAAGAACAAAAAGAGTTAGAAGAGTGGAGGAGAACGAGGGTCGGAGACCCGTTCAGGCACACATCGACCGGTTGACAAATGTGCGTGCGTGTGGATCCGACACACACAGAAACATGAAAATGGACCTCTGAGAAGAGCCAGACAGAAAGTCATCTTCATTATCATCATTCTCAGAGAAGACATTTGATGGGCTGTTTTTCTACGTAGAGACTTTAGGAGCTCGATGGAAACAAAAGTAGTATTAAACAAGGAGATAAGTTTGATCTGTGGACTCCTGGGTTATGATTTGGGACAAACAACTGAGGTCACAGATGATTTGAAGATGAAGTTTGTGTCAGAATGAAATCAGGCTGCAGATTAATGACACACAATGTGAGGCGATGGAGACAATAGGTACACAAGTTTTGGGATTTGATTTAGAAATTTAAGATGAAGACAAGTCTTCCTTCCACATTTTATGGATATCACTTCATATGTAAGCAAGAAAACTTGTGTTCCTATTCCTGCTAGAAAACATTCCTCCAGATTATGAGGCATGAACCTCAGAAATAATTAGCATGTGTTGATTTTCAAGTTAAATTAACATTTTTGTAGCTTAAGTTATATCAGTTCACAAAATTTTTAACAAGTTTCCAATCAAAAGGAGGGAGAGGCATTGGCTCAGTGATAGAATGTCCACCCTTGGACCGAGAGAATCCGGTTCAATTCCCATTGGGCTTGTGGGAAAGACACCTAATCCCCGTTTCTCCCACCAATGGCTGCCTGCTGTTGGTGTAATGCAGCACAGAAATTTCCCCATTTGAGGGATGAATACAGTACGTAACAACAAAAATAAAAAAATCTACATGTTATAAAAGCCTTTGGTTTTATAAGTTGATTTTTTTAATAGTGTCTTCAACCAGACAGCTTGTTTATAAAATTAGATTACGGACCGAGGAGCAGACACGGAACGTTTTATCATTATTGTCCTCCTATTAATCATTGGAGCTAGACGTAAAGCAGACACTCCTGAACAAGACTGGATGCTGTCTTTTCTTAGATTTTTTTTTTGCCCGCTTTGCATTTTAATCTGTTCAATTTTCCCAAAATGAAATTATTTTCTTCGTACTTGTAGCTTGTGAGATGTGGTGGTTTGATGTTAAACAGTGCCACAGACACATTCATGCAAACACTTCCTCATCTCACATCAACATGTCAGAAGCATTCACAGGTTCAGGCAGTGATTGTAAAAGAGAGACTACTCACCATCATCTTCTCTACCTGCAAACAAGCAAACACAAAAAAAAAATGAACAAGACTTGTATTAGTGTGAATACTTTTGTCAATATTCTGTATCTGAATGCAACATGTTTTTTTCTGTGATTTTTAAAAATATGTTCATCCCTTTGACACCTCAATGACAACCTAATGAAACGTGTAGTAGACCTTCCAGATAAACACGTTTTACATTTCCTGGGTTTGATGGTGGAAATACGAGCACTGAGGACTTCCAGGTGTGACACGTTTCCGCAGCATGATGGAAACATCTTGGCCCAGGTCGGGCTGTCTTTAAAACTACCGTCTCAGTGTTATCTATGTTAAATGAAGATGTTAATCCCTTTGTTTTGTCAGAACAATATTAAAGTCAATTAGCTAATTAAATGTGGGCTAATCAGATAAACAGTCAAAAGCAGTAATTGGTCTTCATTTGTGGGAAAAGAACTATTCGTGTCCTGATAGTCGTTTTCTTCCTGGTTCTGTTATTTTATGACAGTCACAGTCAAATTTAATAGTTCAATCTGTTCCAAACCCACAGTTGGACAGCTAAAACCAGGAGGAGCAGATCAAACTGGAGGTATTATCGACCATCAGAAAAGTTAGAAAATCTTGGGAGTGGTACTTACTCTTGGGTGGCCAGGGTTTTGGAACCCACTCCGTCTTAGGTCTGGCTTTTATCTCTGCGATGCGATCATTAAAACGCTCATGATCCGAGCTTACGGTCTGGTAAGCCTGCAAAGAAGACATGGATCCAGGTTTCAGCTCATCTGGGTGCTAACCAGTTAACTCGGGTGTGAATGTGTTGAAAACCTACATAGGCTAAAGCACCAGTCAGAGCTCCACCACACAGGATGGTGTAGATTATGTTCTCCCCAGACCCGCCAGGGACTGACGACATGGGCCGCCGCTGAACACCTGCAAGACAAAACAGCAGGTAAGCTCTTCTATCACCTGAACCAATGAAGACTGGTAACCAAACCTCAGCAGAACTAAATACGAATGAGGAATTCAGTCGTGTGGTTTAGGTGCACCAAAGAAGTGAATTAGAAGTGTGCACCTCTGAAGTGGAGGGTCTGATTTGAAGAGATGGACTGACCAGATCCTGCATGTTTAACCAGTTACATCATTTTAATGTAAAATAACACATTATTTCCATGTTTTAAGAATCTTTTTGTCCTGTGTGAGTGATTCATGAATCATGTTTACAGCATACCAATATATATTATAATACTTGTACCCTAGTCTAGGTACAAGTGATTCGTGATCTCTGAGATGGGGTTCTAAAGGTTTTCCATGCGTCTTGCATCAGCACACCGGACTCACTAACGTCCAGAATTTTACTGGTTGATTTCCTTTTGAGTCAGATGAGTTGAATCAGGACCACATTGAAAATCTTCAGAACCTCAACCCATGAGGAACTGAGTTTTTCACCCCTGCACTAACTGGGCTTCATCTGAGGAGCCAATGAAAAGAGCCTGGATACAGCTGAATGTTATTTACTGACTAGTTTGAACCACTATTTTAGACCCCGAACAGATTTCCCAAGATGCCGAGGACAGGAATAATGTCCAGCGTGAGAAATCCCGAAGCTTAGCGGCTCACGGATCTTCTACGCTGATTGGATTAAGATTTCTTTTACAAAGTACACTCCAGCTCTGTTTTCTATGTCTATCCTAATTCTCTCCACTACCTGAACCTGGTCCTCTGTAAGTAGTCTGATTACATCCTGGGTGGTCAGTTTTGCATTGCACTGTTTTTATTAGCGGTGCAACAGATCATTATTAATCAGTAATCTGAAAGGCACACATCTGATCTGATTTAAGAGGGAGTAAAGTAGTCCACACTTTCACCATGAAAGCTCTATATTATTTAAATCACCTGCATGGAAACATTTAGGCTTTCTTTAGAAAGTTTGTTGAGCTAAAAAATTATCCGATTTCTGCCTCCAACCCACGGAATAATCTGATCAATAGGTTTTCGGATCCATTGTATCCGTAATTTGATTTGATCTCTTACTGTAAGAATATGAGACATAACATGGGACATTGGGAGCCATGACTCAGTGGTAAAATTGTCTTTGAACTGACAAATTGCTGATTTGATTCCTGGGGAGGCCATGCCTAGGTGTCCCTGGAGAAGACACCTAACCCACTAGTTGCTCCCACCATTGGCACCATCATGGATGCCTGCTATGGTGCAATGCACCAAAATAAATTTCTCCATTGAGGGATTAAATTAATATTATTTTAACATGCCATGTGAGGCTCATTGTTCCAGGTAAAGAAAAAAAAAAAAAAAAACCTCATCCAAATCATGATGAGGTCCAACATGGATGTGCCCTCCGAAGCTAATCCTGTGTCCCGGACTCTGAGCAGCTCCCTCCCTTTCTGTTATTTATACCAACTAATCGGCTCAGGTCTAAAAAGGTCCTGGTGGAGGGATAAGATGGAGATGCTTTATGAGCATTGTGAAGAGGATGCAGGTTAAAGAAGTCAGAAGATTAGCTTATAAATCCTTCTTTCAATTAACTGAGACCATGGGGAGTGATCCAGATGTGCGTGACACCTGGAAAACCTGTCATCAGGAAGAAAACTAGATTTCTATAAAAACACATCATGTAGATAGATGACTAGATGTAGATGTTTTTGGAGATTTTGTGAACAGTTGATTCCTCTGACCAGTCACTTCTACACTTCCCACGTGACTGTCAGGGCGACCATGTTTCCAGGTTACAGAGAAATGAAGGTCATAGAAAACACATGGAAATCACACGATCAGGACCTTTAAACGATCATCAGAACAGACGATCAGTGTTTGGAGAGGAATGACTTTCTGATGTACACATTTTAAATTTATTATAAAGTGTTTCAGTTCATTCAGAAGCAGGTGGAAAAACTTCCTGGATGTCTGTCATTCTGTCTGTCTGTTGATGACGGTTGTTCATGTGTAAAGATCATACGCAAACTTCAATTAAAATCATCCAATCTTCACGAAACACACGCAGTAATTCCTATACAGTTTGATTGTGGCTGTGCAGAGGAATCCACAGGAGGACACAGTGTACTCATACAGTTCTAACAGTCAGGTTACAGAACACGTTGATGAAACATCAGAAAAAACTCACCATCTTGAGGAAGTCTGAAGGCTGCCCTCCGAGCCAGAGGCCCACACCTCCTCCAGGCCGCTCTGCAGGAAAACATAGCTGCTCTCCGAGGCTTCAGTAGCCGTGCTGCAGCTTCAGCAAATGCGGGATGACAGGCGGTTTGATCTGGCAAAGAGAAACGTGTGTGGAGGCGGAGAACTCACTAGCCACTGCAATGGCAGTTGTATGGAGGGTGATTAGTGCCACCAATAAGACGGAGGTATATGAGGGATAAACACTGCCACCAATGAAGACCGTCTTTAGAAGAAATGTGAAAAACTTTATTCTTTAATTTATTTCTTAATAATCCTAGCTTGTTGCATATTTTTTTAAATTAAATTAGTCAATTCTAAAATATTGATTTTATGTTTCTGAATTATATTTTCAATTTTCCATACTTTTAATTTGGGTGTAAAAAGATGTTTTGAAATTGAGTTTTATTTGAAAATGCTGATTTTTTCTAATAACAAGAAAAAACGTTTTAAAATGTTGATTTCTCTTTTAAAAAATCTAAAGTGAAAGGATTTTACACTCTTGTATCACAGTGGAACAAAATGAGGAAAAAATAGTTAAGATTAATATTTTGCTTTTTTTAAAAGCATAATTCCTGCAATCAATAAGAAACGTCTAAAAAAAAAATTTTTATTGTTTCGTAGTGATATTAAGAACATTTGTATTGAAGCATGAAGTTTTCTTGTTTGTTAAATTGTACTGTGCTGTTTCACATTCCAAACTTTTAATGTACAATCCCCTTTTAAAAGTTGGTACTTTTTAAGTTACAGCCATTTTCTGTGTTTTTTGTGGTGTTTTTTTTTTTTTTTTTTTTTTTTTTGTCGCGCTGCTGTCCTTTTCTTGTTTTTAGTTCTGACATTGAAACCGAAACCTTCTAAGTTTTTTTTTTAAATGTTTACGTAAGTCACTTTTTTCAGTTCATTCAGAAAGACAAAGATGTTTGTTGACCATCCAGAATCTAAAATGGAGAGTTTTGAATCTTTTTAAAGGCCCGTGGCGTCCATAACATTTAATTTATCCCCAGCTAACGTCCAACCAACCCGCAACGTTGCGAGTAGCTCATACTCTGGTCGCATCAGATATGACATCGTTGCCACGTTGTGACAACGCCTATGTTAACAAAAAAGTACAACAGCGTTGTCTGAACGTCGTGACAACATTGTAACATCGTAAAATTGTTAGCTGGGTCCTTATTCAAACGAAAAAATTGAAAAAACATGACTTTTTAAGTCTGTGTTTATGTCACTTGGTGTTAGATTTGGTCTATAAATAAACAGTTGCCCTGACCGTGAAGTGTTGTTGTAGGATTAAAGAGAACAACAGAAGCTTTAAATTAAGTCATTTAGAGCTTTAAATGTGATAGGGAGGATTTCAAATCCTATTCTAAATCTTACTAAGCTCAAGAAAAAGGAGCTAACAGGAGAAGTAAGATTTAACACTACATGTCAGTGGTCTTACTGTTGTTAAGAGGAGGGGGACTCAAGAAAATGGCTGAGTAATGTTTCTATACATGTGACTGTCAATTGTTAGTGTTAAACAAAGTTGTAAAACCAGGCATTGTCAATGCTTATTTGTGTATCGTTTCGTCTTCTGAACAACTTATCCATAATGATGTTGACGAAGCCTATCACGGTTGATTAAGACGAGAGGCAGGGCACACCCCGAACAGGTCACCAGTCTGTCATGGGGCCACACTCACAACCATCCACACACTCATTCCTAGGGGCAATTTCATGGCAGCCAATCAACTGAACACACTATTTTTGGAGGGTGGGAGGAAACTGGAGTACTTGGAGAAAACCCACGTACAGTATATCCGGGAGATCATGCAAACACAAGTATGGCCAGTGTTTCAAGTCTTGTCTCCACTTGGACTCCCGACCTTTGTGCTGTGAGGCCACCTTGCTAACCACTGCACCACCATGCAGCCCCTTCTTGTGTATCCATTTCCAGTGATAAGACAAAAAAAACCTGGTAAATTTCTAAATTCTAACTTCCTGAACTGAATCTAGACACACACATTTAAAAATGATTGATGGTTGGTCCATTTCGACACAAACATTTAAATTGTTTTTGAGATAAAAGCAATTTTTAAACCATGAAATTGATTGCCATTAAAAAAAATTGTTCTCATATTGCCACCTGGTTTTCTACTCCTAAAAAAGTTTTAGACTTATCTTTTAAGCAATTTCTTTAAAAAAACTCAGCTAAAATTTGCCCAACATATTCCAGAGTTCAGTTGATCTCAGCAATGGAGGCTGTAAGACTTACAGCAGTGGATGTCTTTAAAAACTAGAGAATCTATTGTCCTTCTCAGAGGAGAAGCACTCTGAGAGTCTCTGAGAGTCCTTCTCCTCTGAGAAGGACAATGTGATCCCACCAGTGACGGTGGGATCACAGACCCACCGTCACTGGTGGGTCTGTGATCCTATCTTCACTATACTCACCTGATGTAGATCATGATCCTTTCAGGGTCACTAGAACCTATCCTAACTAATTACAGGTGAGATGTGGGGTACACCCAAACAGGTATTTTAATCTCATCCCAAATGTGATTTAAACGAACCGTTTAAATTTTCTTTCTATAGCCTAGAATCACATCAGAATTGTGTTTCTCAAGGGCCGTCATATTCTTGCATGTACCCTTTTTTTTTTTAGCTTTAACACACGTAAATCTGATTAAATATAAATTGATTTTTTTTGTGAGTTAAATCAAGGGAGTTGAATAAACTGCTGGAGAGATTGACTTCACGTCCATGCTTTCTGGTTAATTGTAGAAAAACTGCACTCATTGACATGACACTAACCACCCCCCATACATCCTGACTCCTTGCTGCTACCTTTATGTGTTCAGGAAGGTCAAAGACAACAGGGGGTCAAAACTTTATCTAACAGTTTATTCTTAAAACATCAAACCCCTAATTTGACAAATTTGGTTTTTGGCACCATTTGAAGATGTTATGTATTTTATGTAAATTTCTTCCAACTCTAGAGTTGAAATTACTGCAGTTTTCTAGAATGGCAGCTACCGTATAATCAGACAATCTATTCAGAGGAATCACAATCTCTCTAATGTACTTTAAAATGAATTTTACCAAACTAAATTTTGCATATTTTTATATTAAATATACTACACTTTTAAAAATCAAGCATATCAAATAAATGTACAGAGGAGAGGGTGACATCAAAGATTTAACGAACATTAAGATAACATATGACTGTATAAAAAAACTCACATAATGTTTGATAAAAACTTGTTCTTATTACAGTATTCATTGAGGATATAGCAGCTCTTTAAGTATTAAATAGAAGCCTTTTCAGACTTTTGTATTTAATGTTGTATTTATTTTGCTTTAAAAAATGCACTCTAAAATAAATAGAATTTTAAACTGTATTTGAAAAAACTTAAAGATAACATAAACTTAAAACTGTTTAAAGGGATAATTGAATGCTTGTAAAGACATAATTTGAGCTTCATATTCCTGACTAGTTCATCCTGTAAGAGTAGATAAAGATCAGGATTTAAGGTGAAACAATTAATTAGGTTCCTGTGTACCTTTTTACATGGCAAATGATTACTAATTTGTTTTCATACAGAAAAATAGGACAACAGAGTTTACACATAATAAATTTTATTATATTTTACAGAGTTAAAGTGAGAAGAAAGAAGTGACAGCCGGGTGTTTTGCTCTTTTGTACTCCCATTGTTAGGATTCCAGCAGACCGTTCCTCGCTTTGTATTCGTGAACATCAGAGCTGTGCTGTTTGAAAAGCTGCAAAAGGAAAAGAACGTCAGGAAACATGACTCTAGTTTAAGTTTTCTTTTGTTTAACACACTCGCACACACTTTCCACTCATGTCAGTAGCTACTTTTTTGCTCCGGATGTGTTAGAACTTGCAGCTTACTAAATTTCAAAACTATACTTGAATATTTCATTGTGTCCTGATTGGGAAATAAGAAAGCATACCTCTCAAGGCATTCCTCCTGTTTCAGGGAGGCTTTCACACCAAACTGAGTACTTGAAAATCTTATTCATCTGCCATTTTGAAAATTACAAAAGATTGAGTATTGAGTCTATTTATCAAGAGCCAGGGTGATATTTGGGATAGTAATCAGTCTAGCTCTGACTGCACTATGAATATGGCCACCTGGAATGAACCATAATCGGCTTGAAAGTGATCCATTTTGAAGGCATATTAATGTATGGCACGCATTTATAAAACACTGTATGGAAATGAAAAAAAATGCTGTAATAAAATACGATTGAACCATAGTATACCAGGTATGTAAAAGTATTTAACTGAAAGTACCTAATATTAAGGAGAAAACTCTAATAACACAGCAACTGTACCATCTTGATTAAATTATTTTCACAGAAAAAGTAAGTTTAAGTAGTCAGCAATGTTGTACACATGTGGGAATGTACCTCAAATATTTTAAGAAACATAATTGTGCACGTTACATTAAAAAAGAGGCAGTCTTTTTGGGGGTGGTATTAAATAAGTTTTAAATAAGTTTTCTCCTTCCCACTCATTTTTGAGCCTAATAAGGTCTCACCTATTACCTTTCTTGTACTTATTGTTTCTCTCGTTATTAAATTTGCTAAAAACAAATAAATAAACTAAACTAACTAAAACTGAACAAAGCATCTCTGCTGACCCCTTTAGGTCATGTTGGAGAATAAACTGGAATCTCTGCTGCCGTCTAGCGGGCTGCAGACTAAATTATAAGACTGGAAATAAACCAGCAAACAACTGATTTGTACCAGTCCTTTACCTCACAAACTACATTCCCGCATCATTAAAGATGAAGAATTGAGTTTTTTATTATCTTTGTGCCCAATAGTTTTATTAATTTAATAATTATCACAAATTTCCCTGGTGAGGGATGAATAGAGTAATTCTTTTTTTTTTTTTCATTAATTACAAGTCCTCTAAATCAAGCTATCTCGTCCTGACCTTCGACCGTCTCTGTTCGGCTCATTCAAGGCCCCAACATTATTATTTTTATTTTCCTAATAACTTATTAGTGAAGGATTTTCTTGTTTAAAAAGAAAAAACAAATCAGTATTTCATCATTATGTGAACTTTGGGGAGGCAGTAGGTCAGTGGTAGAGTGTTTGTCTTTGGACCGGGAGAAGCCGGTTCAAATCCCACTGAGCTGCCTAGGTGTCCCTGGAGCAGACACCTATCCCTCTAGTTTCTCCCACCACTGGAGCTGTCATAGCTGCCAGCTGTGGTGCAATGCAGTGTTGCAATTTCCCCATTGTGGGACTAATAAAGGTTTGAATTATAATTATTGATATTTTTTGTTCAGTTTTGAGGAAAATAAATATGAATGTAGTTTGGTTTACTTCAATTTGGTTTACTTTAATGTCTACCTAAAACATTAAAGGCTGATTAATCTTTCTGTGTGGTTTTTATTTACCAAGCCCCAGAGGAAAACTGTCGATCCAAATGCCAGACCCACTCGCAACCAGTTGGGATTGGTTGGGTCAAATTTAGAGCTGGTGAAAGCAGATCTGGATCCAGCTGTGAAATAATAAAAAAACAAATACATAATGAGATCTTAGCTTTCTGAAATAGCTGACAATAATAAATTTGAACAATGAAACAAGACAAAGTCAATCCCAATAACATCAGGTCATGTAAAATTATTTATTTGTTTAATTTATTATGCATTAACTCATGCAACAATTCACTCATCCAACGAGGCATCAACCTTATTCCCTCTGATACCGAATGTAGATTTGCATTTAAAAAGAAAATTCGGAGTGGTAAAAACTAATTGATGTAAATCAAGGCCAACCAACAAATAAATAAAACCATAAATCAACATAAATCGCAGTGAAAGAAACTAAGTCTTGATGTCCATCTTTAACAAGCTCTGACCAGACAATTTTCAAAATATTTTAACAAATCTAACAGTCTAGCGAACATAGTTCTAGTTAGTGAAAGACTCTTTGTAAGAACCAATGACTTGGACGTCCACGCTGAACATTTTATTCAGTTGTCTTCCACTTTATCTGGAGCCAGGTCATGGCGGTAACAGCCTCAGACGGGAAACCCAGGCTGCATCTTCCAGATCACCCGGGAGGATTCCGAGACGTTCCCCAGCCAGCTGTGAGACATAGTCTCTCCAGTGGGCCCGCGGTCTGCCTCCCAGCAGGTTGTGCCCTAAAAACCTCACCAGCGAGGCGTTCTAGAGGCATCCTAAACAGATGCCCAAACCACCCCATCTGGCTTCTCTCGACTCTGATAGAATGACTTTAATTCTGTTAGTGGTATCATCAATTCATCATTTCTTCCAGGCTAACATGAGAAATCACAAGATCTTTTTCTACTTTGGTTAGTCTTTAAGGTCCTTAGCTGTACATTAGAGAAATTTAATGTGATTATAACAAGCAACTTCATTTTTTAAAAAAAATGCATATTTATACATATATATTTTTAAAAAGGCATTATTTACCGATAATATGTTAGATTTAAACTTATTTTTATGGTTTTATTTTAAACTTGCAACTACGATCTAAATAGAGTGTAAAATGTATAAAGTGTGTAATAATTATTTTAGAAACACGACATCAGATAAACTGAAGCTAATGCAGTTAGCTTAGCTAATCTAAGGTCAAGCTTTAAAGCTGGAATATTGATTCAATACATCAAGAAACAAACATTTAAAGAACATTACATTTAGATTAATATCATTTACCTATGTTGGAAAAAGAAGAACGAGACAGAAGCCGTGCAAGCGACATTTTAGACGTTTAACAAAAACAGATTCTTTTTTCAAGCGTAAACTCAATCTGCAATCGACTACACAGCCTTAGGTTAGAGTGACGATTACAGAGAATTCGATTAATCCTAAAATAAATACTTTTGTTTAATGTGAGAATAATTTCACCGCATTCAATCTGTAATTCACAGTAAACTCTTTTTATTGGTGTTGAATGAATCTGTCACTAAGTTATTGAAATAAAGAAAAATTATATTTTAACGAATAAAATTTCATTGACACTCCTTCGCGCAGACTCAGATCACTCCCTGACCCGGACGAGAAACGCAGTAGCCATTTTGCTCGGTCTTCAACACGTGAGAGGAGGAGTAAAGGAGAGAGAGTGGGACAGAGGGAGAGAGATAGGAGCCTGAAGCAGCCTGGGATCTCTGCTTCAGGAACATATTATTCATGTGTGGATCCACATCGGCGTAGGAAACTAGCACGATGCCCACAAACACTCTTCCACCGAAGGAGAACGCCCTCTTCAAGAGAATCTTGGTAGGCTAAAAGTGAATGAGCTCGATTAGGCTATTGCTACTTCACAAGTTAACAATCCACAACTAGTACATACAAGAGAGATCAGATCATCAAGAGTGTTAAACTCCACGGTGTTGATCAGGAGCTGACAGAAAACCAGCCCAGAAGAAGCTGTTGATCCTCATGATGGTGCCTCACATACTAGATCAAAGTAGTTTATAAATCAGAAAGCAACAGCATAGAGGGTGAACATGATGATCAGACCTTTTAGCTTCTGCTTACACATGACAAGACCATATCAGGATCATATCCTAGCTAGTGCCTCATGTCTAAAGCATGCTGCATACCCAGGAAAAACTGCTGTTCACATGTTGCAACTTTCAGGATTACTTAGTGTTAGATGACAACTTTATGGCTGCACTAAGTGGTCATGTATTAATTCCTAGTTCGAGTTTAAGGAGTAGAAGATTCTTTAAACTGCACAATCAGAAAGAAGTAAATGTTCAGAGACATATATAATTAAATAAGCATCATGACAACTGGTTAATGAGCCTGTTTGGCCTCCTATATGTTCCACTCTGGAACATATAGGAACCTAAAGAACTGATGTGCCAGATCAATCATTTTTATATTTTTGTTCTAGTAAGTTTTATCAACCAGCTTTACACAGATTGTAGAACATTTTTGATATTTCAATGTGCTAAGTTTTATCAAATTGTTTGTAAATGAGAGCCTAGATCCTGATCAAAATTTTTTTTGGTATAAATTAAGAGCTAGCTTAGTTTATACAGCCGAGGATCTGACCGCCAGGGTCCTCACCGTTGGTAAGTCCTGGAAGGGTGGCCCATGTCCCCTGTTCGGGCTGTCGTGGTAAAAAGAGAGCTGAGCCGAAAAGCAAAGCTTTACAAGTTGATCTACATTCCAACCGTCACCTATGTCACCAGCTGAGGGTGATGACCGAAAGGATGAGATCGCAGATACAAGCGTCCGAAATGAGCTTCCTCCACAGGGTGACTGGGCTCTCACTCGGAGATCGGGTGAGGAGCTCTGCCATCCAGGAGGAGCTCGGTGTGGAGCCGCTCCTCCTCCAGGTCGAGAGGAGCCAGATGGGGTGGTTTGGGCATCTGGTCATGATGCTCCCCAAGCGCCTCCCGGGCGGGGTGTTTCGGGCACGTCCCACCTGTAGGAGACCAAGGGACAGACCCTGGACCCGCTGGAGAGACTATGTCTCAAAGCTGGCCGGCGAACGACTTTGGATCCTTCCGGTTGAGCTGGTGGATGCATCCGGAGTGTGAGAAGCCTGGGCTTCCTGTTTGAGGCTGCTGCCCCCGCGACCCAGCCCCGGAACAAGTGGAAGATGACAGAACGGAATAAATGAAGAGTTTTTTATTTCAAATACTTCTAACAAACTTTAAATATGACCTTTTTAATTAAACATTTTAGTCTTGACTTGAAATCAAGCAATAATAATACATTTTACAAGCACCTTTCTGAATACCCAGGGATATTGTACAGTTCACAAAACATAAAATAAAACATAAAACCAGAATTTAAAGAACAATCAAATCAAAGTAGAAACAAAGCAAATCAAATATATCAACTAGACTAACTGTAAGATTCCCTGAAAAGATGAGTTTTAAACCTGGATACCCACAAGTCTCATGTTAGGTAGAAAATGTACATTTTTAGAAGATGTATATAATTGTATACTTGTTTTATTTTAATATTCAAAAGTTTCTTCAAGCTTACTATGTGTTTTCTCGAGAATTTCCAGACAAATGTCTCCTCATGATTCCCCAGCTGCAGGCAGTTAGTGATCTGCAACTGTGTGACAGTGTTTTCTGATAATTGACGAATGTGCTAACACTGTTTGCTGAAACCCCCAGGTTTATTTTACCTCTAAATAATTTGTAAGCAAGGGTCTGTAATTTTTCTTTCCCTCCACTACTCTGAAGAACACACCTCTCTGTTCTCCCCAACAGTAAAAATAAACTACGGGAGCATAACCTTCGTAGAAACTCTGCTTTAGGGAGAATGCTACCCTTGTTACAAGTAAAACCGATAGTCTCTCATTTTTTGTTTTTCAGTCAGCAGTTTTGGGATGGAGAGAAAAAAAAATATTCTCCTCTTAACACCTCATGTGGACTGAAATATTTCGACAAGTCTGTAACTTTATTCCAAATTCTAGAAAAGCAAACATATTTGCTGTTATTTGATTTAGAAGCCAAACAGCAAACCATTTTCAGGTTAAAATAATCGGTTTGTTTTTTGGTCAGCTTGGATTAGAAAGGTTATAAGCAAAGACATTAGAAGTTAATTCAGCATTCTTGTTACACTGAGCCAGACACATCTACCTGACATGTTTTGGATTCTCCCTCTGACTCTCCTAGTCTTACTTACTTGTTGGTTCCTTTCTGCAGTTAATGTTCTTCCCAATGCTTACTGACTGTACAATCTTTTTTTTTTGCTGCCAGAAATGTTATGAACACAAACAATACCGAAATGGCCTGAAGTTCTGCAAGCAGATTTTAGGAAACCCTGAGTTTACAGAGCATGGAGGTAAGACATTTTGCTCCTTATTCCTACTTTATCAAGCTAAAAAAATTATTAGTTCTTCTGGAGATCCGAGACCTCTGGTAGAAATATTTAGTTTATTTAGAGGAATAAATTCTAAACTCAACTGTTTCTTATGACTGAAATCTATTGTGACTATGTTTACATTCGGGCGTGTACAGTGAGTCGATGACGTCTACTGAAACTGCTTTCATTCATTCTAAGTTCAGCTTCCCTAAAACATTCTCTGAATTGTTTGTCCCTTAGAGACGCTGGCGATGAAGGGGTTAACTCTCAACTGTCTGGGGAAGAAGGAGGAAGCGTACGAGCTGGTGAGACGAGGCCTCCGTAACGACCTGAAGAGCCATGTCTGTATCCTTTCCTCGCTTGGGCAAGCAGCTTAAGTTAAACTGGTGTGTGTGAGAACCACAAATTGGTTGTCTTCTTGACCCCTTGCCCCCACCAGGCTGGCACGTTTATGGCCTGCTGCAGCGGTCCGACAAGAAATACGACGAGGCCATCAAATGTTACCGCAATGCATTAAAATGGGACAAGGACAATCTGCACATCCTGCGAGATCTGGCGTTGCTGCAGATCCAGATGAGAGATCTGGAGGGGTACAGGGTGAGGCAGTGATGAGCAGAACACTAAGCCATGCATGATTTAGAGGTATAACCAACTAATGTCTGACTCTTTGTCTCCAGGAGACTCGTTACCAGCTGCTGCAGCTGCGTCCTACCCAGCGGGCATCTTGGATTGGATATGCGGTCGCTTACCACCTCCTGGAGGACTTTGAGATGGCCGCTAAGATTGTTGAGGAGTTCCGCAAAACACAACAGGTAAGAGAACCTGTTAACCCTTCGTGTACAGTGCCACTGAATGGTTTTATGTTTGTTCAGACGTCTCCAGACAAGGTGGACTACGAGTACAGCGAGCTGCTGCTGTATCAGAACCAGGTTCTGAGGGAAGCGGGCCTGCATAAAGAGGCCCTCGAGCACCTCAACAACTATGAGAAGCAGATCTGTGACAAGCTTGCTGTAGAGGAAACCAGAGGTGGGCTCACACATGTTTCCCACACCTGGTTACAGGATGGTGTTCTGTGTATTTTCTTTAACTGAATCCTGGTTATCATTGATACATCAAACTGGATGCGGAAAAGCTGTGGGCTGATGATGATGCCTCTTAGCATGTCCAGCATCTGACTTGCAGATGTTCTTGTGTGCAGGAGAGTTGCTGCTAAGGCTGGAAAGGCCTGAGGAGGCGGCAGAGGTCTACAGACGACTTCAAGAGAGGAACTTTGAGAACTGGGGATATTACCAAGGGCTGGAGAAGGCCTTGAATCCAGGTGATTAGGCGTTATTGATGGACTCAGAGATTCCTAGAGTCTGAGCTCCAGCTACACATTTTTTATTAGTCTGCATCATTGAAAGCTATATGTGTGTTTGTTTCCAGGCAGTATGGAGGAGCGTTTTAAAATCTATGAAGAGGCCTGGGGGAAATTTCCCAGAGGTCTGGTTCCTCGGAGATTACCCCTAAATTTTCTCACAGGTAAACAATGCACGCTCAGTGAAAAACAGCACCACCTGGTGTTAAAGTTATGCATTTCCTGTCATGATTTGACATCTCAGCTATTGACGCTGAAGGAATTGACCTAGTGTGTGTAACATCTCCAATAGTTTTCTACTCTATCCAAATGAAGACAATTCAGTCACCATGTACTGGTGACAGTGCCAATTTTTTTGGAGCCAGGAAAATACTTTTCATTGGTACAATCTGAACATGCATGGCAACCACCTTTGAACCAGCTTTGAGTGGCCATTGATTAACTTGAATAACTTATACTACGGGGCAAATATATAGAAAAAAAATCTGAATCATGGAGAATGCATCATAGGAAAGGTAACAACCAGTTTTATTTGGACTTGTCAATGCAAACAGTTATGTCTGAGTGCATAAAGCTGGCAGGTCTGTGATCATTTTGTACTGTTGAAATTAGGTCTACTCGTATATTCTGATGAAAACTGACTGCTCTGCTCATTTACCATTTGTTTTTATGCTCAGGAGAGAAGTTTCGTGAATGTCTGGACTCCTACTTGAGGAGAAACTTCACCAAAGGATGCCCACCCGTCTTCACCACCCTGAAATCACTCTACAGTGACAGAGAAAAGGTGCAGCTTTCTTCTACGTCTTTCTCTTATCGTGTCAGACAGTTTTAATGCCATTTTTTGTCCCACAGGTGGAGATCATTGAGGACTTAGTGGTGGGTTATGAAAGCAGCTTGAGAAGTTGTCAAATGTTTAGTAAAAATGGTGAGTAAAGCTTGCAAATGTGTGGAGCTTGGCTCAATTGAAAGCAGGAGAGTGGAACTTAACTGGCTTTAGTATGCATTTAGATGATGGGAAGCAGGAACCACCCACCACCCTCCTGTGGGTACAGTACTTTCTGGCGCAGCACTTTGACTTCACTGGCCGGACTGACCTGGCTCTGCAGCACATCAATACAGCCATCGACAGTACTCCCACGCTTATTGAGCTTTTCCTCATAAAGGCCAAGATCTACAAGGTGACTTTTGACATCTAAGCTTTCCTCTTGGGACTCCAAACAAAAAATAGTGCAGTCAGATTAAGTCCACAAATGTAGACATAATCCAAACAGAACGCATGTTTTGCTTTCTTTTTCCTCCGTTAGCACGCTGGGAACATCAAAGAGGCAGCTCGATGTATGGACGAGGCCCAGGAGCTCGACACCGCTGACCGCTTCGTCAATTCTAAGTGTGCCAAGTACATGCTGAAGGCCGGTCTGGTGAAGGAGGCCGAGGAGATGTGCTCCAAGTTCACGCGGGTAAGCTTGTCTTTGCAGGAGAACTGGTTCGATTGGGCTTTACAGGCCCTGATGCAGGTGTGTTCCTGGTTGTAATCTTTTATGATGTAAAACTGATGTTTCAGGAAGGAACGTCTGCAGTGGAGAACCTGAATGAGATGCAGTGCATGTGGTTCCAGACAGAATGCGCTCTTGCTTACAAGAACATGAACAAGTTTGGGGAGGCCCTGAAGAAATGCCATGAGATTGAGAGGGTGAGTTTCTTGTCTTACCGTCTGTAGCTCATCTCTAACCAGGGATCATATGACTTGTTTTTCTTACTAATCCCGGATCTCTCTCTCAGCATTTTGTAGAGATTACTGATGATCAGTTTGACTTCCACACCTACTGCATGAAGAAAATGACACTGCGCTCGTACGTGGACCTTTTGAAGCTGGAGGACGTCCTACGGCAGCACCCTTTCTACTTCAAAGCTGCTCGAACTGCCATCCAGATCTACCTGAGCCTCCATGACAAACCTCTGACTGACGTCAACAAGGACAGCCAGACAGACACCGGTCAGACTCTGTGTGTGAAGGGATGCACTGGGATGAAGGTGCCTGACGTTATGGCTAGCAAGGGACCAGTAATACACCAGTAGAGTTTCTAGAAGGGTTTTCAGGAGGGCACCAGGGGGATTTCCTGCACGTGTGTCATCAGGACATCATTAGGAAATAACAGCAGGTTACTGAGAGCATTGGGGAAAAAATGATCTTTTCTTTTTCTCTTGTTTGCAGAAAAACTGATGGACAAGGAGATGAAGAAACAGCGTAACAAACAACGCAGAGCTCAGAAGAAGGCCCAGTTGGAAGAAGAGAAGAAAAATGCAGAGAAGGAGAAGCAGTTAAAGAACCAGAAGAAAAAGAAAGAAGATGATGATGATGACATAGGTGGTCCAAAAGAAGAGCTAATACCAGACAAACTGGCTACGGTAAGACCTTTAATTGTCACAGAAACTGTGTGGATCAGCTTCTGATCATGCTGGATTTATTTTATTTCCAGCCAGAAAATCCACTAGAAGAGGCAGTCAAGTTCTTGATTCCTTTGAAGAATCTGGTGCGAAACAAGATTGAAACTCACCTCCTGGCCTTTGAGATCTACTTCAGGAAAGGTCAGACATGTTTATAGTGTGACGTTTAGTTCATATTCCCAAATAAAGTCAAATGAACATAAAATGTTGCTTCCATCTATCTCTCTCATCTGCCCGTCCTTTTTTCTTCAGAGAAGTACCTGCTGATGCTTCAATCAGTGAAGAGAGCCTTTGCCTTGGAGCCCACCAACCCGTGGCTTCACCAGTGTTTAGTTCGCTTCTTCAGAGGAGGTGAGATCATTCAGCTTTGGCTTTTAAACGAGTCTGAAAAGCTTCTGGTGTGACGTGCTGCTTCATCTATAGGCAAATGAAACATCTTCTTGTGTCTTTTGTGTTCAGTGAATAAGAACACTGAGCTGGTGGAAACTGTGAAGACTGTGCTGAAGCAGGAAATCTCCAGATTGTTTGGAGAGAGCAATCCTCAAAGGTTCAACAAGAACTTCCTGAGCCAACACTCCACCTCCATCCCACACCGACTGGCTGGTAGGCACTCTGAGCAAAGACATGTTCCAAGTTTTGTTTTAGAAAGAGGAACCGTGAGAATACGCACAAAAACATCTTGTGGTAGATGGATCCTTGAGTTGGTAGACTTTAGAGTTGCAAACTACAATTGATAAAGTAGGATTTGGTCATATGGGTTTTAAAAAATTAGAAGTCAAAACCTAACCTTCAAGTATACCTTCACAGGTCACTGCTCAGAGGTCAGAAAATTTGAGTACCACTAACAGTTGGAAATTACCAATTTGAAGAATTCATTCAAGACAACAATCCCAACATTGGTTTAAATCAGTCTATTATAAACTACAAGTTAATATGAAGCAGTCTTAAGATTTTCAGAAATTATGTAAGATCTCATTCAATTTGAAACTATTTTACTACATGTCAGAAGACTTTATAGTTTTATGAAAGAAGTGAATAGAGAAGTGTTGTAACTCTTTTTTTCCTAATGATTATTCTCTTAGCTGCTAAGATGATGGTGTACCTGGAGCCTTCGTCTGATAAAATGACCTGTGAAATTGCCACCGCTCTGGATGAATCCTTGTCTGGAAGAAGCATCCAGGTCTGATCTCTCATATTCACAGGCAGACAGTACAACCCCTTGCATACCTTCTCACAACATTTCTGTGTGTGCTACAGGTCTGCACTGAGGTCCTGCAGGCTTTACGTGACGGTCATCTTGGTGAAGATCAGCAGAAGACAGCGGAGGCATACCGGGCCTCGTGCCATAAAATCTACCCATACTGCCTGACTTTCATGCCTCCCGGTTATCAGGACAACACCAGCACTATCAACGGCGATCTGTCATCAGGAGAGCTCGAAGATCTGGCAAATGAGATTTGAGGACCACATAAAAGAAGAGATGGGGGGTGCTAGTTCACCAGCAGAGATGTTTCCCCCGACAACCGCTCCGCTCTGCTCCATCAGGTCGCTAGGCAAACTGCTGAGAGTTACTCTGGCCCTTCTCCCCCCACGTTGCACTGATTCGGGCCGACTGAGAACCACACAAAGGACAAGCAAGGGAAGCGGTACAAGCAAACCTGTGTAACTTTTTACGACCATAGCAACGGGCGGTGTATAAATTCAGAACTGGAGCAGAAGGTTCTGGAAACACAGATCAAGTTTTCTACATCTCCTGTGTTTTCATGCCACGCCCTCCTTGAAGGGGCATCTGTTCTCACGTTTTAAAAGTAATTTATATATTATGAACTGACAAATAATTAATAAACAAAGTTTACAAAACAAAAGGCTGCTGTTGTCACGAAGATGTTCTTAGCTGCATCAACAAAAACAAAACAAGCTCTGAAAAACTTTGTAGTGAACCAGCAAAATATACAGGGTGTACCCTGCCTTTTGCCAGTAACCAGCTGGAATAAGATGTTCAGAAGATGACTGACTAAAAAAATCTAATAAAATAATAAAGGGAGCTTTAGGTAAATTATGTTTAAAATATTTATTCAGGAAATGTTTATCTGGTTCTTTAGAGCCCAGATTGTTGCAAACAATAAACAACTTGACCTTAGGTGAGGGATGACCAGGGGTATTTTGTAGTAGAAGTTTTGGGTGTCTTGTTTGGGTCAGTTTTTTTTGTCATTTTTCTTTCCTAAAACCATATTCATCTCTGATTTCCAAGCTCAATTGTAATGATTGGGAAGAAGGCTTTCTCAATCCTCATAGTTTAGCCCGTTTCTGCTCTGTTTCCACAACCACTTCTTGTGCAGGATTTGTGGTGCTCAGAAAGGTGTGATCCTGGTTCAGATAAGAAGTGATGAATTCTGGGAAGTTTCTCTTTAGGACGACTTCCAGGAATATGGCTGCTGCTGTGTCTAACTTTTGTTGGGACCTAAGGAAGACAGAGAAAGCCTGATGTAAATCCACACTGCTGAAGGATCCATCAGACTGGTCACGGTGTTGTCAGCTACTAATTTACTGGTTTACTCTTCAAACAATCATCTGGTCATAATTCGGTGAAATATTAAGGCTTTTTTCTTCTGTACCTTTGATCATGATCATCACACTATCATGTTTTTTTTTTATTAACCTTATTGTAAAGTAAGTATATCAACTCTAACTAGAACAAAAGTAGTAAACATGTTCAGCTCACCGATCAGAACTACAGAGATCTCTAAGTTCTGTCTTCAGCTCCTCGGTGAGCTCAGTCACCAACCGCCGGTCCACCAGCCGGCTGTCGTCCTCTAAATGAGTCCGATGGCGGATCCACTGCCACACCTACTTACAAACAGAAACCTTATAAACTCAAGTCAGATTGAATAAATCTATTCAAATAAGTGAGGATGACTCGAGCTCTAAAACATAACCTAAAATGAATTCAGTTCTTTTGATAATTATAAATTAGTAAGTAATTAGTAAGTAAAGTTGTTCTGCTTTATCCTTAACTCACCTGTGATCTGGAAATTTCAGCTGTGGCTGAGTCTTCTACCTGACCCCTGTAGAAAAAGTGACCTTTTCCTGGAATAAAAAGCAAGTTTTTTCCTGATGTTTCCACAAGGAGATGCTGCTCCTCATATTGCTGAACTTACCTGAGAGCCAAGCCTTCACAAAGAGGACCCCAACAGCAATGTTGTATTTCAGTCCGGACAGAGTCACTCCTCCCTGAGAGAAAACACACACCTTAGTCTGTCTGCAGATCCAGGATGGATCTTAGTGATGCAGCTGCTCACTGAAGGCATGGAAAGCAGGTCCTCAGGAGTGATTGCCACATCATTTCGGAGCTGGTGGAGCTGGTTGTTGCCGTCTGAGTGGATCCGGAAGAGCTGCAGCAGATCAAACATGAGATGAAGGAACATTTAGACTCAGCGATGATCAACTGCTTGCCTCTTGCATTGGCTCAATCAGGTCCAGGTCGTACACCATGAAGCCATCTACCCCTGCCTGGATCTCCAGCAGCTTCAGCCTAAAAGATTGGGCAGATCCAGTCTTTTCCAGGTTAACTACAGTAAAGACAGCAGTAGTACCTTTTCACAGCAGCCAGCACTTTGCTATAGGAGTCTCCCTGGACAACCTGAGGCAGAAGAAGAGCGGCCATGCCCCCTGTAGCCAGAGCTCCTCGTCGGTGACACGTCTGAACCAGCAGGTCCATGTAGCTGTGAAGGAAACGCTTCTCCATGTTGACATATTTACTACGGTCTGGAAGCAGGAAGGCTGGACGATGACCTGCAGAGGAAATATCTGGCTGAGTTCAGAGCTAGTGTCAGCTTCCAGATTTAGTCTCACCAAACTTATTGACAAAGGAGGCAGAATAATCCCAGATTCCACAATTGAGTCCAGCTGAATGTTCTCGCAGTTCATAGAGGATCTCCTCCATCTCAAATGATGCCAACACATTTTCAATCAGCACTGTGGCCTTGATACTTCCCAAAGGAAGGCCGAGCTGTGCACAGTTACCCATAAACACCCAGTTATCCAGTCTGAAGTGCTAGTTACAAAACTTTTAAAGAAATGTGGCCATGTTTGGATGTGTTGGTAGACCTTTTTCTGTGTCCACACAAATATCTTGTTCCACAGTCGGGCTTCCATGAAACTCTCCACCTGCAAGCAGAAGAAAGCAGAACAAATTTATCCGAATATGCAAAGAGAAAAGCCCAAAATATCTAAGGAGCTAATCATCTAGCCAATAAGTCTAGGGGATAGTCAATGGGATGTCACATCTTTGGATTCTAGAGATGTTCTGACCATGATCATCTTTTGAGTGCAATGGGTCATATTCTGATGCTTTCCAAGCAGAATAACCCACCATATCACAAGATCACCAGGGAGGAGCTTGGAATAGACCTGTTCCTCCTCTGGGTTGAGATAAGCCAGATGGGGTGGTTTGGATGGTAAGCTCCTCACTGGTGAGCTGATTTGGGCACGTCCCACTGGGAGGACATCCAGAGGCAGGCACCAGTCCAGCTGGAGAGACTATGTCTCACAGCTGATCAGGAACGCCTCTGAATCCTCCCGGGTGAGCTGGAGGATGTAGCCGGGTTGAGAGAAGCCTGGGCTTCCCGTCTGAGGCCGTTGCCTCCACGACCCAGCCCCCGAATAAGCCGAAGAGAACAAAACGGAATACCAAGATCAATCCATGTCCTACGTGACCATAAAGGTCAATGTCTTCTTTGCACACACTGAAGGTAGAAATGGTTTGACTGTCATGTCACCGCTTGGTTACCTTCAGCAAGTATAAATAAGAAAATGGAAAATGAGAGGTTTAATAAAGATTTTAGAGTTTTAGTGTCTGAAACATGCGTTAGTGTGTGCTACCTTGGACAAATAGAAAAAGGGTCCACTTCCATGTTTAAACAGTATCTTTCCACAGTGAAACATAAGGAGGCCAAAGTCGAACAGAGGACCGGGAGCTTCTTTACCTTCCACCTGTAGGACAAAACAGGAACATCATTTTGTCCTCGAGCCAATGCTCTGCAAGAACAGAAATGTGACATTGCCTTCCAAAGTCTTGCCATTTAAACAAGTAGAAAGCAATCTTCATAAAGCATAAATGAATTAACATAAAATATTTCTGACAAATGGAAAATACACAAATCTGTTTCATTTAAAATAAGTACATACACTCAAAACTTCTCTCTCTACAGTGTTTACTTAAAACAGACTTGCAACCAAGGCACTTTTCCATTCCACACACTCTGTATACACTCTTTTCTTTAACTACACACTAAAAACTGAAAAAAAATTAGCTTAATTCAGCTGGGGGGGCAGAAGCAACATTTCTGTTATTTGTCCACTGCCAAAGAAAAAAGAAAACTTTTTCTTCATTAAGTCTGCAATTTTCTGAGATTCTGATTTCAGATAAAAGGAAAATGTGGGAAGATCTACCATCAAGTTGTGCTCCACCATATTCCATGCCCGAGGACGCAGCATCAGTACCGGAGCCTTTGAAATGTGTGGAACATCTCCTTTGAGACAGCAAAAGGAAAGAAAAAAAAGAGTCAAGCTTCATAAAGAAGTTTGTCTCTGTTTTGATGCCAAGAAGTGCTGCTTTCAGCAAAAACTCACCAGAAAGCTGCTGGTTGACGGCTTTGATGACATTGTGAATGCCTTTGATTTGATTGATAAATGTTGGACAGTTTCCATCATCAAAGTCTACCTATGGAAATCCACAAATTAACCTTTTGTTACTTTTACCAAACGGTCAGGGATTCATATTAAAATCCTTCCACATCGAAGGGCTGATTTAAACTTACTTAATTTTATGGAGTTTTGCAGATTTCAATAATCTCAATCAGACCCATTACAGTGTTTATATTCTAATATCACATTCCTGAAAGTACCTGTATACCCTGTGCTGGAGACTGCATAGCTCTGATGAAGCGCTCTGTGTCACATGGAGCCATGTCACCAATATCCACATGTCTCTTCTGGAGCCGTGGAGGGACAGGCAGAACTTTCCAGGTTGGGTCATTTCGGATGTGTGCAGTGTTTCCCAGGAAATTTGGCAGGTCACCTGACAAATCCAGGTGAGCCTTTCTGGAGACTCTCAGCTGTAAGATCTGAAGATGATAGAACAAGTTACAGTAGATGCTCTGAGTGATCTGAGTTCAGACCTTTTGGGTTAGTAAGGAGGGCTGATAACCTGATCCACTTCTGCATCAAATGTGGAGATGAGCTCATGCAGGAAATGTAGAGAAGAGGTTGTGAAAAGGGCTTCATATTCTGTTTCTAGTCCTGGTGGTGGAGGTGACAGCTCCATGTTAATGTTACCTGTGGAAACATGGGCTGTTGATGTGAGCTGATCCACATCATGGACATACCATAGCAATCTTCAGAGGTAAGAATAGTACCTGCACTATGGGAATATGCAGTGTTTCACAAAAAAATCTTAGCTGGTTTACACATATTTTCAGCAACCACTACTTTGATGATGTGATATATACTTAGAGGCTGGAAACCACTAGACAACATGCAAACCAATAGTAGTTGTGTGCATATTTGGACAGTAACTAATAATTAATTCACATCTATCTGCGGGTAGAGTGTAAATTAAAACTAAAGATAGAGCAAAAAAAAAAAACACATGATAAGCTGTATTTACAGAGGAAATTTCCTAAAAATTGCAAGTACAGTGTCAAGTCACTAACAGCAGAGCCATTTGGTGCAAAATGATCCACACTAGCAGTTTATCATGATGCTAGACAGATCAAGATTCAAATGAGGTTTAAACTCTGCTCAGAGAGGTGTCTACCAGTATTATTGACTCCATATGTGTTTTGTTCCTATTGGGTTTCAAACCCGGGGTTACTTTTAATCTGTCATTCTGTGTGAGGATAAACAGCAGTAATAAACATAATTGGTCATTCTCTTATCTATTTTTATAGTGCAGATCATTATGCATATCATTTATTTATCAGTTTGATCATCTTTTTGAACAAAGATTACCAAGTATTCCCTAGTTTAGAGACATTAAAAGATGAGCCAACTTAGGAGGCAGTATGACAGTTCATATTTACAAGTCACTTGATGTCTATTGTGTGAAACATTACACTGTAATATCCTTATTTACAGCAAGATTTTAGATTTATTTGAAGAAAAAAAATGAATAAAAGTACTCACAACAGGTCTGAGGATCAGTTTCCCCCTAAAGATCTGGACTTTGAATGTGTGCTTACTTTGACCCTGTTTGAACAGGAAGGTGTTTGTTTGTGTGTTCAGTTTAAAGTCCCAGAGTTAAAGTACTTTAAGGCAAAACACATTTCTTAAAAAATTATAAAATTAGAATAGCCTGAATGTCTATGAGACATTACACGTTTATCCAGATTTTTTCTTGTTCTTGTTGTTCTGTTCACCCCACAATGACTGTATAGAATGATGCACATAAAAAACAGCAAAGAAAAACAGCTTAAGTTGAGTTTTTATACCAGATTATTAATAAGTTGGTCATTGAAAGTACTTACAATAAACGTGCACTATTTGAAATGTGAATGACCTCTGTAGCCTAAGACTATGGTATGAAAAAATGCTCACTTGTTAATGTATACGGTTTTGCCGTATTTTAATTCGATTTTTGCAAGTACCGGCGTTTTGGCCAAAAAAATAACAAAACAAAAGTATACAGAGACAGGGTTCTGCTCCAAGGGGAGGAGTTTAAGTATCTCAGGGTCTTGTTCACAAGTAGGGGAAAGATGGAGCAGGACATCGACAGTCAGATTGATGTGGCGTCAGCAATAACTAGGACGCTGCATCGGTCCGTCGTGGTAAAGAAAGAGCTGAGCCGAAAAGCAAAGCTCTCGATTTACAAGTTGATCTACGTTCTCACCCTCATCTGGTGACCGAAAGCATGAGATCGTGGATACAAGCGGCCGAAATGAGCTTCCTCCATAGGGTGGCTGGGCTCTCACTCAAAGATCGGGTGAGGAGTACTGCCATCCGGGACGAGCTCGGTGTCGAGCCGCTCCTCCTCCAAGTCGAGAGAAGCCAGAGGGGGTGGTTCGGGAATGTGGTCATGATGCCCCCCCGAGCGCCTCGCTGGTGAGGTGTTTTGGGCACGTCCCATCGGGAGGACACCAAGAGGGGGACCCCAGACCTCCTAGAGAGACTATGTCTCACAGCTGGCTGAGGAGCGACTCGGGATCCTTCCGGGTGAGCTGGAGGATGCAGCTGGGGTGAGAGAAGCCTCGGCTTCACGTCTGAGCTTATTGCCCCCGCGACCCGAACCGAATAAGTGGAAGACGACGGAACTTAACTGAGAGTATACAGAGTTTACTTTTTCAACGCGTGCCATTCGTTAAAACGCCAACAGAATGACTCACTTTCATGCCGATTATGGTACATTCTGATTACTGAAGTGAACTGGTTACCTCTTGTGACGTCACTCTGGCTAATTAAAATTGACTGTGCTTGCACAATCTTTTGTGATTTTCAATATGGCTGATGAATACGGTTTTTATTAAAACCGTACCTACCCTACAAAGTACTTAAAAATTTTTTAAGTACTCAGTACTAAGTGAAGTACTAAGTATATAATAAGGTAGGCTATGCCCTGACAGGTATCAAAATGTACTAACGTAACGAATCTAGCTTCTTAACAAACATAAATAGTTTTTTACATGCCACATTCATTCAGTAAAAGTGAGACAATTTATTATTTTATTATTAATTTAGAAAACACAAATTTCCGTCAGGTGTTTATTTTGAAAGGTCAAACCGGAAATGTAATGCAGGCCCTGTACACTTTTTTGAGGTGTACAGGGTTATTGAGGAGGATTTGAGGTTCGTGACAGTCAGTAGGTGGCGGTAATGCACCCAGGTTGGTGCTTCATGCCGCAAACTAAAGAAGAAGAAGAAATGTAATGCAGTTCCGGTTCGCTGCTACACGCTCCGCAGTTCTTCCATTCATGCTTACTGTTACAAACCCCTTCATATGAAGCCATGGAAAACAAGGCTCAGATTCAAGAGGCCATTAAAGTTCAAGGTGAAGTCGTTAGAAAGTTAAAATCAGAGAAGGCGAGCAAAGAGCAGGTGAGTTTACTTCCGGCCATGTTGGTCTCCACTAGCTAACATCATGCTGTTTGGCTGAAGATCTACAAGAAGAATTAAAAATCTCAAGCTTTCCTGGTTGATACATCATTTTCTAACATTTATCTAGCTTCATTCATTCAGATTTTATATATAAAATCTATTTTCTTTTATTGCCATTAATGAACCAAATAGGGTAACAGATTAGATCAGATCATTATATCAGAGTTTAACAGGAGTTAATGATAATCTTGTTGATTTAATGAGTAAATGAATAATTTGCTTATAAATCTTGTTTTCTTTGTTAGCTAGTTCTCTCTCAACAGCACCGGCATCGGCCTGGACAATGCAGATTGCATTAGCAAGCTAGCTGACAGCTCACACAATAGAGTTAAAAATGTTTTTTAATGAAAATAATGCTTTTAATTAAAGCTTGAATTAATATTTTGGGTGGTTTAAAATCGATCTGATCGAGTGATGAAGCAGCTGATGCAATAGTTTCTCCTGTATGTCTGCTGAGGTTCACCTGTCAGAAAACCTTCCCTTTAAAACATTAAACTTTTCATTAAATATTTTTATTTGTTGGCATCCTTCTGTCTCTAGAGACAATGGATTCTGCAGCTGGTTATTTATCTGTTTGTACAGCGTCAGCTGTGACTTAAAAAGCCGATGCGGGAGCTGCAGCTCCCACCACATATGTTTATTTACCAGCAATCAAACTGTTTAACAGTTTAATTAGAAATTTAACGTGAAAAACTTATGTCATATGAAAGTGATCACAACTACAATTCCTTGTTTTGAGTCATTTACATGTTTAAAGAAACAAAACAAAAAAAAATCTTGAGATTAAATGTACTCAGAATAATAGTAGAAAAAGTTTCAAAAAAGTCTTCTGGACAGTTTAATTCTTCAACGAGACGTTTCGACTTCCATCCGGAAATCATTTCGGAGTCGAAACGTCTCGTTGAAGAATTAAACTGTCCAGAAGACTTTTTTGAAACTTTTTCTACTATGGATCACTCCTGGATGAATGAGGGACTACACGGATTTGTACTCAGAATAACTTGTACAGGTTTGTCTTGGACAAACTGATTGCCAGAAGTTCAATTAGATTAGTGATTCTTATCCTTGCTGGAGGTACCGAACCCAATCAGTTTCATAGGCACATTTACTGAACTCTTCATTAGTGAAAAATGCAATATTTTTCAAATTCATCAATGATGTGTGGCTTGCCCTGCTTCAAGTTTAGGTAATCAACCTTGTTGATGCTGTAAAGATCAATTAGTTAATGAGTACAAATCCACGAGCAGGCACAGCAAGCCTTGAATTCCTATAGTTTTGCACATGCAAGACAAGAGTTGTTCAACTTGGCATTGCAACTCATGCGGATAGTCAGCATAGGGTCTCATTGTATTCCGTGATGCATGTGAATTCTCTTCTACATATCTGAGCACTTTCTTTTTTGTTCGACATTGTAAGGATTCAAGTAATCCAAACAAAAACTCCACAAAGTCCTACAACGACAGTCCTAAGAACCACTGATTTAGGTTTATGTAATTCATTTGTAACACAATGTGTATGACCAACATTTTGTTTACAACTTCACAACCCCCAACCTCAGATCCTGTGTGTGTGTGTCTGATCAGACAGCTTTTATTGACTCGCTGCGTTTCATGTTTTATCCTCCATGCTATGATGATGATGCCCCGCCTCGATAGTGACAGGGTTGCTTACTACTTTTCTCCTGTTCTTCCCGCCCGGCCTTGGATGACCTCCACCCACCTTACTTTTCATCTTCATCGACCTCACTACCCCTTGCTCCTCTTGTGATGGACTGCTGTTCCTAACCTTGGGGAACTCTGCTACTGGACTTATTTTCCTGCATGTAATCCTTCATGCTATTGGACAATCATGTTGGCTGTGTCGTGCATCCGTCTCTGCTCCGGATTGGCAACCATTCGGACTCCAACTCTGTTCCGATCACTGCATGGCGCACCTGGAATCACGGTGGCTCAGGTAGGCCTGTCTGCACACAGAAAGCAGGTGTCTGGAAGTGTAAGGCTAAAATAAAGTTCTCCCTGTTTTTTTGCAGATTGATGAGGAGGTAGCTAAACTACTGCAGCTCAAGGCTCAGATTGGAGGAGATGAAGGCAAACACCAGTTTGTTCTTAAAACGGCAAAGGTAAGAGCTTCTACACCTTTTCTCTGTCCCAAGCCCAGCTGAAGTTAGTTTAATGTGAAATGATAAAAAAGCAGAAGTTAAGAGCTTGTGATTTACAGGGTACGAGGGACTACCAGCCCAAGCAGATGGCCATTCGAGAGAAAGTCTTCAACATCATTATCAACTGTTTTAAACGCCACGGAGCAGAGACTATCGACACACCTGTGTTTGAGTTGAAGGTAAAAACACACTCTGACCTGATTTTACAGGCATGGAGGTGAAGCATCTTTGTTTTATTAGGAAACACTAACAGGGAAATATGGAGAAGATTCTAAACTCATCTACGACCTGAAAGATCAAGGAGGGGAGCTGCTGTCTCTTCGATACGACTTGACTGTATCCTAAAGACTTAACCACCTCGCTGTACATTTCTGTTTGCTGATTGGCTATCTAGCACCTCTTTGCCTCCTCTAGCTCCACCATCAAGGCAGATCCAGACTGTTTTCCTTTACTAGTTCACTTTCAGGTCCCGTTTGCACGCTACTTAGCCATGAACAAGATAACCAACATCAAGCGCTACCACATCGCTAAGGTCTATCGTCGCGACAACCCAGCCATGACGCGTGGTCGCTACAGAGAGTTTTACCAATGCGTGAGTACTTGCATTGAACCAGCCACGCAGGAGTCCGCTGAAAACTCTAGTTAACTTCCTAATCTGTGTTTCAGGATTTCGACATCGCAGGTCAGTACGACGCCATGATTCCAGATGCTGAGTGTCTGAAGATCGTCTATGAAATTCTCAGTGAGCTGGAGCTAGGAGACTTCAGGATAAAGGTCAGTTGGTAAGCAGTCTGACTGTAAGGGTCTACATTACGTTTTGACCACGCTCTCCATTTCCAGGTCAACGACCGACGCATCCTGGATGGGATGTTCGCTGTGTGTGGAGTCCCAGATGACAAGTTTCGCACCATCTGCTCTACAGTGGATAAACTTGATAAGGTATCATGAGAATGGCGGATGTTTTGATGATGAGGAGGAGTGTTTGTGAAAGTTATCTTTGGTTTTATAATAATATAAAAAACTGCATCAGAAGCACGGTTCGTCTTCAAAAATTGACTAATTGAAAAAAAACTACCATCAGAAAATGGTCCAATAAGAATCAACTGAAACATATGACAATAATCCTACTACAAGTGTCCGGATCAAAATGATTCAATTGAAAGTCTTGACTTTTTTCTTGATTGGTTTAGTTAACCCGGTCGTGCTTTTCATGAATCATGTTAGATCCAGGTTGTTGAAGAATTTGAGTGCTGGAATCTGTACGAATGAAATAAAGATGGACAAAAACCCAAACATTATGTGACCCTGTTTATGTTGCTCTGTGCTGTCTCCTCCAGTTGCCCTGGGAGGATGTGAGGAAGGAGATGGTGGGGGAAAAGGGTTTGTCTGAGGAAGCGGCCGACCGGATCGGGGAGTATGTCAGCATGCAGGGTAAGATATTTTCTTGGTAACAGAGTCGTACAGGAGTGTTGAACGTGTGTCTGATGTCTCTGGTCTGCGCTGCAGGAGGGATGGACCTTGCAGAGCGTCTACTTCAGGACTCTAGGCTGTCTCAGAGTAAGCAGGCCTGTGCCGGTCTGTCGGACATCAAACTTCTCTTCAGTTACCTGCAACTTTTCCAGGTCACAGACAAGGTGAGAAGCATTTTCCTTCCTGTTACACATGTCCCTTCTATGTCCCTGACCTCTCTGTCTCCAGGTGGTGTTTGACCTGAGTCTGGCCCGAGGATTGGACTATTACACCGGTGTGATCTACGAGGCCATTCTGACTCAAACTGGTGTTGCCCCAGTGCCAGGCGAGGCCCAGAATGGGGCGGGGGAGGAGGAGAGTGTCAGTGTGGGCAGTGTGGCCGGAGGGGGGCGCTACGATGGGCTGGTGGGCATGTTTGACCCAAAAGGCCGCAAGGTGCCATGTGTAGGAGTCAGCATCGGCATCGAGAGGATTTTCTCCATTATGGAGCAGAAAGCTGAGGTGAGCAAAGCTTGGATTGAATTCAGTGCCACTAAACGATCTGGATCCTGTGATCACACTGGATTGGTTTTTCTCTTCAGGCTGCGGCCGAAAAGGTCCGAACCACTGAGGTGCAGGTGATGGTGGCGTCAGCCCAGAAGAACCTGCTCGAGGAGAGGCTGAAGCTTGTTATGGAGCTCTGGAATGCAGGCATAAAGGTGTGGTCGTGTTCGAGGCTTTAAAGCATCAAAGTTGTTTACATGGGAGTGGATTTTAAATTTGGATCACAATGAAAACGTATTCAGATAGTTGTTGTGAGTTCTTACATGCTGATGTATCCAGGCTGAAGTGATGTACAAGAAGAACCCCAAACTGCTGAGTCAGCTGCAGCACTGTGAGGAGTCTGGGATCCCCATGGTGGCCATACTGGGAGAACAGGAGCTGAAGGATGGAGTGGTCAAACTGCGCATGGTGGCCACTAGAGAGGAGGTAAGTTGACTCATATACTATGCGTATTGTGGCTGAACAGCATCTAGATGAGACCTGAAGCTAAGATAATTTCTCCATATTTGAATGTTTCTTTTACAAAGATACAAATAGTGAGGTGAGGTTTAGTTTTCTTAAGTCCAGGCACTCTGATCAGTGTAGACTCAAACCATGCGTTCTGCTTTCTCTCTTCTCAGGTGGACATACCCAGAACTGATCTGATCAGTGAAATAAAGAAGAGGACTTTCTAATGTCCAACTACAGCCACACATCTTACTGGCTCCGCAGACGCTTGTACTGAAAATCTCTTCCATCTTCTGAGCAAAAAGTACACAAGCTGCTGGACTGAAGGAGGAATGTCTCTAGGAAGCAGAGCAGATGTGAATTGTCTGATACTTGTGAAGCTGGATGAAGTTTCTGGGTTCACTTCTGCCTGTACCAGGAACACACAGCTTTAATAAACTTGTTCATCCCTCTGTCCCTTCCTCCTATGGGAGGTTTAGTAATTGGCGTGATGAAGCCCCATCAATATTTCAGTCTTCATTTAAAAGCTCATTAAATAAACTGCAGCCCACATTATGTCTGAATCATAATAGTCACTGTTCAAACAGTATCAATAAAGTTTTATTTATACATGTTCAAAAAAACCTCACTTATTACTTGTGTCAACAAGAGCTTTGTTGTGAATCAGTCTTGATGCACAAGTCATGATCAGCAGCTTTCTTCTGGAAGAACAATAGCCTGAATGGTCATTAATGTGGTGACATCGATAAAGATTAGATTTGGTTTAGGATCAAATTACCACATGTTGACCTTACCAATTCAGCTTTGGAACATTGGGAAAGATGTCCTTGCTGGTCTGGCATTATTGGTCATGCAGTTGGAACAGTTTATTCTCATCAGTATAAAAAGATGTTACGCAGATGATAGCTTTGTGCCAGTTCCCGCAGGAGCTATCTATGACCTAACAGTACTTCCGTCGAGCAAGTTGTCCCATCTTAGGACAGGGTTATGTTCTAGGATACATGCTAAGATCATAAGAGTGGTTCAGGTTAGGACTCAGCCACCTAATGCTAGACCTTAATAAATAGAGCTTTTAGTATTTTTTTAGGTCCGGTATTGTCGTGTTTGCAAGATCCAAGAAAAACTGGAGGAAATACAATAAAAAAGTACACTGTTTTTTTACAGGGGCCTACAGCGAAGATGCCAACAGTTTTTCAGCATGCCAGCCACAGTAGAAAAAGTTTCAAAAAAGTCTTCTGGACTGCGAGCCACAACCTGTCCAAATTTCAAATTTTAATAAAATTTGAAATTTGAAACAGGTTGTGGTGGCACAGCAAGGTCGGGGGTTGAGTCCCAGGTGGTGACTAGGCTTGGGACACTGGTCTTTCTGTGTGAAGTTTGCATGTTCTTCCTGTGTATGCATGGGTTTTCTCTAGGTACTACGGTTCGTTCCCATTTCCAAAACATGCATGTTAGGTTGATCGGTCACTATAAAATTGCCCTTAGGAATGAGTGTGTGGATGGTTATGTCTGGCCCCACAACAGACTGGCGACCTGTTCAGGGTGTACCCTGCGTCTCTCCTTGAATCAGCCAGGATAGGCTCCACCATCCCCTGCAACCTCATCAGCGATGGACAGTTTAGAAGATGAATATTGACAGATTGGTAGAGCCAAATATACAAACCGGATTCCGAAAAAGTTGGGACACTTTAGAAATTGTGAATAAAAACTGAATGCAATGATGTGGAGGTGCCAACTTCTAATATTTTATTCAGAATACAACATAAATCACAGGTCAATAGTTTAAACTGAGAAATTGTATGATATTAAGGAAAAATATACTCATTCAAAATTTCATGGTGTCAACAAATCCCAAAAAAGTTGGGACAAGGCCATTTTCACCACTGTGTGACACCCCCCCTTCTTCTTAGAACACTCAACAGACGTCTGGGCATTGAGGAGACCAGCTTCTCAAGTGTAGACATAGGAATGTTCTCCCATTCTTGTCTAATACAGGCCTCTAAGTGTTCAATCGTCTTGGGTCTTCTTTGTCTGACCTTCCTCTTAATGATGCGCCAAATGTTTTCTATAGGTGAAAGATCTGGACTGTTGGCTGGCCAGGTCAGTACCCGAATCCTTCTCCCACGCAGCCATGATGTTGTGATTGATGCAGAATGTGGTCTGGCATTATCTTGTTGAAAAATGCAGGGTCTTCCATGAAAGAGACGACGTTTGGATGGGAGCATATGTTGCTCTAGAACCTGAATATATTTTTCTGCATTGATGGTGCCTTTCCAGATGTGCAAGCTGCCCATGCCACACGCATTCATGCAACCCCATACCATCAGAGATGCAGGCTTCTGAACAGAGCGTTGATAGCAACTTGGGTTGTCACTGTCCTCTTTGGTCCTGATGACATGGCGCCCCAGATTTCCAAAAAGAACCTCAAAACGTGATTCGTCTGACCACAGAACAGTCTTCCATTTTGCCACACTCCATTTTAAATGACTCCTGGCCCAGTGAAAACGTCTTCGCTTGTGGATCTTTGTTAGAAATGGCTTCTTCTTTGCAGAATAGAGTTTCAGCTGGCAACGGCGGATGGCACGGTGGATTGTGTTCACTGACAATGGTTTCTGGAAGTACTCCTGAGCCCATGCTGTGATTTCCTTCACAGTAGCACTCCTGTTTTTGATGCAGTGTCGTTTAAGGGCCCGGAGATCACGGGCATTCAGTATGGTTCTCCGGCCTTGACCTTTACGCACAGAGATTTTTCCAGATTCTCTGAATCTTCTGATGATATTATTCACAGTTGATGATGACAACTGCAAACTCTTTGCAATTTTTCGCTGGGTAACACCTCTCTGATACTGTTCCACTATCTTTTTACGCAACATTGTGGGAGTTGGTGATCCTCTACCCATCTTGGCTTCTGAGAGACACTGCCAATCTGAGAAGCACTTTTTATACCCATCATATTGCCAATTGACCTGATTAGTGCTGATTGGTCTTCCAGGTGTTTGTTGTATGCTCAAATGACTTTTTCCAGCCTCTAATAGGTTCTTGTCCCAACTTTTTTGGGATTTGTTGACACCATGAAATTTTGAATGAGCATATTTTTCCTTAATATCATACAATTTCTCAGTTTAAACTATTGACCTGTGATTTATGTTGTATTCTGAATAAAATATTAGAAGTTGGCACCTCCACATCATTGCATTCAGTTTTTATTCACAATTTCTAAAGTGTCCCAACTTTTTTGGAATCCGGTTGTATTATGTATTACCTACAGTATATACCACTAGTGAAGGATGCATCTATTTTTTTTTATAATTAAAAGAAATTTATGGTTAACATGTTGTAATCAACTGTACTTAGTTATAAAGTTTTGATGAAATGGAGTTTGTACATTTTGTTCCAAAAGTTTTACCTGTACCGTTACCTGAAATTTCAAAGAAATTAGTTTGCATTTAAGAAAAACTAAACTATTGGGTGGTTTGATGTTCAATATAAAACAGCTTTAACTTGTCAGGCACATGATTTATTTAATTAAAATCCTACAAATCAGTGTTTCATTTCAACATTATATGTTGATGCACCATCTATATTAGCCCTAAGCATGATGCCACATTGTCCAAAAAATGATAAAAAAAATCATACCACAGACCAGCTTTGGTGGAATCACAAACTGCAGAAAGCCACATAAAGGCAGGATATTTCGTTGCTATGGTTAGGTTTAATGGCCATTTTTCCTATGAGACAGCTGCAAGTTAATAAAATAACATTTTTTTCAATAAGTTATACTGAAGTGCTTTTTTTTCCCCTTACACGATAACTAAAATGATTGTGAAACGGACTATTTTTAATCATTCTATGGAAACAGAAGCAAAAATAAACTGGGCAGAGTCACTATGTGGCACCAACCTGGCAACACTATCACAACCAAATCTTTTTCCCCAGCATTTTTGGTCAAATGTGATTAATGCAAAAGACACGCCTCAATTACAATTTTCTTGCTTCACCTCTAAGTGTTGGCAAAGTAGAAACTGAAAAGAACCATTGTACAGCAGGTGTGAGGCTACATTTCTATCAAAATAATTCTTCTGTACGTTACTTTCCTACTGATCTCGATATCTTTACCAGTTTTCTGTTTAAAAAGAAAAACAGAGAAGTAAGATTTTCAGATCTCATTTATTTAAAATGAGAAGTTTAGAACATGCATAAAACAAACTGCTTAAGACACTGACAAACACTACTAAACACTACTAAAAGCTTTACTAAAAGCTCTACTAAAACATGCAGAATCACTATTTAGACTCATTATCAAGAACACAAACATAGAAAAAATTTAAGCGGCCAACTGGCGGCAGGAGACCTTGAACAGGACCTGCTGGGCAACAGCCTTCTGAGCCTCCTCCAGCGTGCCGCAGTAACTGGGACCAGGTAAAATGTTGACCATACCATTGAACCCAGAGGGGGCCCTAGGAATGTGCATTATGTAAGCAAAGTAGAGGAATCCATCTGATCCGGCATGACTGTAGAACAAATCATAGATTGGCGGACCGAACCCTTTGGTCTCACACAGCTTCTGCAGGACGAGAACTGGAGACACAACATTACCCTGAACGAAACAGGGGGCGGTTTTAGGGTGAGACGGGATGGGATTAGTGGGTCTTCCCACTGTGTTGGGGATAAGTAAGGGGGTGGGTAGAGCGCGCCTCAGACGAGGAGGGATCATTGGAGACGGCAATGGTCTTTTGGGGACTTTGGGTGAAAACCAATGATCTTGACCCCTTTTCTCAACCAGGTACCACTTCACTGACACGTGAAGAAGAAACTGCTTTTTGAACTCTGAAAGTAAAAACAAAGATGTTATTTGTGAATGTTGATTTTAAAAAGGGCCTTTCTAAAATGACCCAGCAGAGGTCCTCCAGGTCTCCAGGAGCCTCAGGAAATGTGTGACTTTTATTCATTAACAAGCCCCAAAACCAAAAAAAGGGCAACTGGACCAGTTTTCTCATACATCAATTACACAAAACACAACAGTTTAGCTATCCTCCCTCCAAAACATTCTGTTTCTTCTAAATCTCTGTGAGCCAAACATTTCTGCTGTTTCACAAGCATAAGTTTCAGAATGAAAAGATCTGATATCACTGTGGAGAAATGCTGATACTAGTTCTCCTACCTTCTGTCAAAACCTTTTTGGCCATGGATGCTGCATAGTGGGAGGTGAAGGCCACAATGCCTGACACTCCGTTTTTGCCATGTTCGCCCTTTAGGAAGACCCTGTCCACTCCTTCCACCAGCTGACGCAACACCTGGAAACAGAGAACCTGTCATAACACTAGGTCAAAGCAGTTTTTGATGGTGTTCTAGTCCATGGAGCGCTGCTGAATAAGACACTGAACTCAGTTTACGGTGGAAAAGTTCAAACAGAATAGCGATTCCTTTCACAACCTAACAAGTGTTGAACACATTTTATTGTATTTATTTTAAACTAGTGAATATAAAAGAAGTTAAATTAGACTTAAACAACTTGAAAAAGAAAGATTCTTTTTTTTCTTTCTAAATACCACCCATTTCTTAAAAACTCCAAAAAGCAATAAAATACTTGCTTTTTTATTTGGCTTTCTTCTAATTTAGAAAAATCAACAAACGTAGGACATTTTTTTAATTGTCTGTAATGTAATCAAATTATTAATATACATTAAGTAACTTTTACAGGTGATCCGTTAGTCGTTATCGGGTACATAACCAATTCCTGACCCTATCAGCAGACCATTCATCAACTCAGGAATCAACCTGGCTCTCACCAGATTGTTGATTTCTCTCACATTATCCATCTGGAACCCGCATGGCTAGAATTTTTGGGGAGTAGGCATACAGTCCAAACTTTCAAACTGGATGATAGAGAAAGTGGAATTAGGAAGTAAGCACAAATTCTGCTTGTGCAATTTGGACAGTGATATATATAGTTTAGAGCTGTAATCTCTCACGGCACAAATGAAACCGCTTCCTGAAGCAAAAATGTGTTTCAGCTACATGAGGCTTCAGAGGGTAAGATTTTTAGCTTTGCTTCCACATGAAGTGAGCCTCGAGATGTGCTTTGAGGAAACTCCGCCCACATCACTTGACCCACGCTCTGAAGGCCTGGCCCATCAGTAACATCACTAATGGTAATTAGTATCAGCAGAATGCTTTGGTGCACTGAAATTTATCCCATGCTCATGTTGAGTTCTTTTCTGATCGTGAATAAAGTACCTTTGCAATTACATTGATTAACTTATTTACTTTACAAATAAAAATGTACATATATTGAGCCAAATTATCCACAGAAAAACAACTTTAAACTGTCTTCATAAAAACTTCTTTTGACAAAAAAAAGGTAAACATACCTTCAGGAGGTCCTCCGGCTTGGTGGTGGCTGGCAGCAGTCTGATGGACAGGTGTTTCTTGTCGGTGCTACACCGGACGCTGAGCAGGCAACCAGACGCCAGCCTGTAGTTGTTCAGCTGACGAATGGCGTTGTCTGCCATAGTCACCGTGGCATACTTAGCGTATGCAAAGCCGCGGTTCTGCCCACTGAAATTCATCATGAGCCGGAACTCCCACAAACAACCCGCAGAGCTGAACAGGGGGATCAGGATGTCCTCATAAACGTCCCGCGGAATCTTAGAGATGAAGACCTCACATTGAGGTCCTGGTTCAGGCCCATCCCAACCTGTACAGAAACAGGAGGATGATTTAGGGATGGGGTCTTCTGAGTTAATAAACTGATGGAAACAGTCTGTGCTATGTTGGGACAGATGTCCAACCTAAGTATAAATCAGATTTCTATATGACCTTTGATGGCCTAGAGAACACAGTTTTGTGTGAAATATGAAATGCCTGTTTGAATGTATGAGCCCAATGCCACATATTCTCCCACATTTTATGTCTCACAAAAAACTTTTGAGTATTACGAAGAGTCAGGAGAAGATTTAAGACTATTTTGGACACAGTCACAAGGAAGGATGATAGCTTTGACAATCCCGTGGATGCCAACAAACTAACAAGAAGGCAAAAACAGATCAGGAATGTTGTAGAGACTTGAAGGAGATGTAATGCTCATGTAAAGCTAGATGTAAAGCTAATGTATAGCTGTAGAATAGAATAAGCTAATATTTAATTAACAGTCTTAGACACACTGACTGGTTGTCCCAGGTAGGGACTTCTCTTTCATGAGATTTCTCCTTTTTTTCCACTGCTGTGGTGTTTATTTTTTATGTTTTCCCTCTCCGTAAAAGGAAAGTCTAAGAGCAGGAAGGAGATGAAATTGTTTAGCTAGCTTTTGTTTAGTTAATTTTTAAACTGTGTTTGATTATCAGCGTTTTTACTTTGGTTTGTCCTTTTTTTCAATCTACTAAGTGAAATTGTGTAAAAATGGTACACACAATTTGCAAATGGTGCACATAGCTATTTTCTTTACAACATCAAGTTCTGTGTTGACCAGCCTCACCTGCAGGAGGTCCTCCATACTTCCTTTGGCCATTGACTTGAACAAGCCTCATGTTGGTGGCTTTAAGCCACTTTTCAAGAGCTTGCATCCGCTTCAAGTTCATAAGCGTCTGATGGAGAAACAAAGCCAAGGCAAGTTTATTTGTATGGCACAACTCATGCTCTAGACAATTTCACCCTTTCATGCATAGAGGTCACTAGAGTGGACAACTTTTTAATTGTTGTTTTTTCCTTTATGAGCAAATCTGAATATCAGAATTGCAATATCAGAATTGCACATTAGTCACTACAGTTGACAGTTTTGTGTCATGCAAAACTTTTTAAAACAGCGTGGCAGCCCTATAACATCTATTTCTTTCACTTAGGAAAAAAATCCTGGAGTCGTCCATCATAATTCATGCATGAAAGGGTTAAAGTGCTTTACAAGACAGAAAAGGGGGGGGGAGGCTCGTCGCTCGCTAAATACAGCGACGACCCTGTTCATCAGTTTAAAAAGACTAATGTTAACATTCAAAAACACTTATCTATAAGCCGTTTTTATATATGTAGATATATATTTATAAATATCCATATATAGATAGTTTTTTTTTATTTAATTTCTCCCCGCCTCTTCCTGTCTGTCTCTTAAGTCCCGCCCCTACTGATTGCTTCTTTGAGTTTCGTAAACTCTTGTTTCGCTGCATGTTAAAGATGTTTTTTACAGGGGAGTAACAAAACGTTACCAATAGGCGTGGTTTTAACTGGTGTACGATCATTTTATATCTTTTGTACGATATAATCATACATTTCCCACCTGGCAACGCTAGTTCGAACATCTCGACAAGGCTATTGCTAGTATAAAATCGTTTTTAATATTTTTGGTTGGTGGTGTGCCGTAAGGTTTTTTTTTTCGATGGAAAAATGTACTTTGACATGACAAAAGTTGGAAAACGCTGCATTAGAGGTCTGTCTCAAAGCCGCAGGAAGTTTGTTCTAGACTAGCCGTGTAAAATTAAAACGCAGCTTCTCCAGCTGATAGTGATGGGAAGCCCGGCTCTTTTTAATGAACCGTGTCTTTTGGCTCAGCTCACTAAAAAGAGCCGACTCTTTTGGCTCCCAAACAGCTCTTCAGGTGGTTTTTTATTGTTGTTTGAATCTATTCATTTAAACTATCCCCAAATTATTTTTTTACTTTTTAAATAATAAAATACTTTTATTATATAAACCTGCCATTACTTACAATTATATATATAAATCCAGTATTTACAATTCAACTTTGATCTAATTTGAATTTTTCAGCTCTTCAAACAAATTTAAAATGAACAGATACTGAATATTTAAATCAAAATATAACGTAAATACAAATTAAAATAAGGAAACAGAAAAGAGCAACCAGATCTTTACTCCAGATTGGCTTTTAGAAACACTAAGTGCCTCAGTTTTGAAGAGAAGAATCCGGTTTATTAGTAAAAGTGCGTTTTGACCTCCGTGAAGCCAGCCCCTCTTAAATAATAATAAACTAAAATAGCACAAACATTTTTAAAGCACAAAACGTAGCACAAACGATAGACATATTTTGTTGTTTATATATATATATATATATATATATATATATATATATATATATATATATATATATATATATATATACGATACGATTTGTATATCAGCGTTTGCATATCAGAGGGGCCAACTCCACGACGTGTTTTTGCCCCGCATCCTCATTGAACACAACGCATGCAAACACATATTGACCAATCACGTGGGGCTTGAAGAGTGGGTGAGAGAACGAACGAGTGAGAGAAAGAACGTTTCTTCAAAGAGCCGTCACTAAGAGGCGATTCGTTCGTGACCGACACAACACTAACAGCTGCAGAATGGTTCATTGATTAGTGTTTGGTTGAATGCAAAAAACAAGTTAATTCACCGCCATATTTCGCAAAACAGCTAAAAACACACGATGAGGATAGACTAACTTATTTTTAGGGAGCATTTTTATGTACAAAACAAAGTGCGCTAATATCCACACGTGCGTCAAGTTTTCGTTTTAACTAACATGGCTTACTATGCGACCAAAACGTACTCGAGCACAAAAAAAATTGAAGCATTTCATATTTATCTCTGGTTTTTACACAACTTCAGAAATTTCGCGAATAATTCTGTTTGCATTCTGCAAACTGATTCCCCCCACCCCCATTTTTGTTGCGTTTCAGCTTTTATAGGGGAGGACAACTTTCTTTAGTTAGTTTTTTTTTTATTTAGGTTTATGATTTTTACAATTTATATTTGGCAAAAAATGACTTTTTGAATCAAAAGTTTAAATTAAAGTTTAATTTCTTGATAGAGAACAGCTGTTGTTCCAATTACAGCCGCAACATCAAATGGAGATATAAGTTAAAACGCGCTTTTTAATCATTTTGGCGAAAGAAACCGACGCAACAAAACTTTTACAATTGATTGAAGTCTGTTTAATTGTTTAATTTAAGATAAAATAAGATAAAGAGCAGAAACTTACCTGGGGTAGATTGTCCGCCATGCTTTCCTCTAACTGCTCTCTAATCACCTGCAGCTTGATCATCACAAACATTCAAAGTGGGAGAGGCCTTTGGTCTCCATTAAACCAGCCTACTCACACTACAGA
Organism: Neostethus bicornis; assembly: GCA_902685375.1. Classification (NCBI taxonomy): domain Eukaryota; kingdom Metazoa; phylum Chordata; class Actinopteri; order Atheriniformes; family Phallostethidae; genus Neostethus; species Neostethus bicornis. Next base: position 414,091 of record CACRXE010000076.1, on the reverse strand, counting down.
ACACACGAGATTTGAATAATTTTGGTAGCATTTTGGATTTATTTGACGAGTTTGTAATAAAATGACAAAAAAAAAAAAAAACTCCTTAAATTGTCCTGCCCCTTTAATTGTCCTGCTCCTTTATATCTAAGTAGAAATTACATTTTAAACCCAGAAGTAATTATTTTATGTCTGAACATTTTCACAAATTCTACTAACCGCCATTTGCAATTAAAATATTGCATAAACTTTAATAATAAGATTATCCTCTTCTAATGGTGGTCCTTATTTGAACTTAAATTCATATTTCAACACAGAATTACAGTTATTTACGCTCTTATTAGTAGTTATAAGAAAATGGGTGACATAGGATGCTAGTGAATAAGATGCTCATCCCTTATGGGGTCGCTGGAGCCTATCCCAGCTGATTTCAAGCGAGAGGCAGGCTACACTCCAAACAAGTCACCAGTCTGTTGCACGGCCACACACACTCATTCCTAGGGGGCAATTTTGTAACAGCCAATCAACCCAACATGCACGTTTTTGGAGGGAGAGAGGAAACCAGAGTCCCTGGAGTTTGCATGGGGAGAACATGCAAACTTCATACAGAAAGGACAGTGTTTCAAGACTCACCCCCACTCTGGGACTCAAATTCCCTACCTTCCTGCTGTGAGGGAGGCTGGCCCCACCAGACAGCTGAATAAAATGGTTTTCAATCTTATTCCAGGTTCATTAATTAAAGGTCTGTATTTGGCGGGGTCAGTCCAACCCAAACTAGGCTCAAATTTTCAATAACTCCTAGAGGGTTCCTTCTTGAAAGTTCTTGTATCTGGGTCAGTCAATTTTTCCATAAACTGGCCATCATCCCTTCCTGTGTTCTGGTAAAAATACAACATAATCTACTCTCTACTGCAAATGAAATATGATCTCCATGTTTTACTGTGACCATATTATGCTGATGGGGCAGCAAGGTGGTGCAATGGTTGGCACTGTGTCCTCACAGCAAGAAGGTTGGGGGTTTGAGTCCCGGAGTGGGGGCAAGGCTTGACATGCTGGCCTTTTTCTGTGGAGTTTGCATATTCTCCATCGTGTATGCATGAGTTTTCTCCAGTTTCTACCACTTTCCAAAAACATACATTTTAAGTTGGTTGGCTGCTACGAAAATTACCACTAAGAATGAGTCAAAACAAAACATGCAAAAATACTTCCAAAATTCTTTCTAAATGATAAATCACCTCATACGTTATTGTTTCATAATCTCACCTGTGATCTGGTGTGGTAATTATTTCACATCAATCTTACCAATCACTGTTCTCCAGAGAAGGGCCATATGAGTTGCTCTTCATTAGTACCTGTGTAAAAATACAAGTTTCCCATCCTATTGTAAACTTTTCTTAAATTTCTTCTCATAGGAAAAACAAACCAAGGAATACTGAGGACATGCTTGTAAGACTAGAGATGGAGGTAGCAGTGATAAAGATGCTGAGTATCTCTCTGGGAGTGACCAGGATGGACCGGATCAAAAATGAGTATATCAGAGGAACAGCACATATTAGAGGTTTTGGAGATAAAGTCAGAGAGGCCAGACTGAGATGGTTTGGACATGTGCAAAGGAGAGAGAGTACATCTGAAGAAGGATGCTGGAATTGGAACTACCAGGAAAGAGGCCTATAGGAAGACCAAAGGGGAGGTTTATGGATACAGTGAAGGAAGACATGAAGATAGTTGGCGTGACCAAAGAGGATGCAGCAGATAGGATTAGATGGAAGAAACTGACCTGCTGTGGCGACCCCTGAAGTGAAATGCCGAAAGAAGAAGATGCTTGTGAGACTAGATCTTTCAGATAGTGTAGAAACACTTTGCAATTCCTCAGCTGTGTGGTGATGGCTAGGAGAGGGTCGTCTGTCCTGCTTCAATTGCCAAAGCATGGCTTAACCTTGCATAAGAGCAAAATAGTTGAAAAGGTAATAACTGCTCTCTCAGAAAACTTCTTTACACATCAAATTGTCCTTCTGGTGCAGGGACACTAGATGTCAGTGCAGGATGATGTTTAAAGTAATTCATGCCACATACAGTTGCAATAAAATGCATCCATCACTCATTCTTATTCAAGCATTATACATGTTTACTTTTAGCAAGGCATCAATATTAAAATAGGATGGCTTATAATCAGTGTCAGATATACTAGAGAAAAGTTGCAAAGGTTATGAGATGGTTTTATTGCTCAATCTGGTTGGGAGAATTTAACTTGACACTTTTTCGGGCTTTATTGCTTTTTGTTGTTTAAAGGTTTTATTAGGGCTTCATACATTGATGGTCTTGTCTTGGAGCCAAACTGGGAAGCTCTATCAAGGAATTTCATAAAAGAAAGTTCTGGTTCTCAAACTAAATAGAAAATTGGTAGTTCCAAAGTAATCTTTGTTACTGAGTTCCCAAAGTGATCAAATAATTTTAGACAAATCTAAAATGGTCTGATATAACCATTTTAGTTTGGATTTGATGAGAAGCCATTGACAATAAAACTATACAACCATGAGAATGAGCTCATTGGAACTTTTGATGCATTATAATCTAAAGATTCAAGAAGTTCAACACTCTTGGAGGCATTAAATATTCTCCATCCCAAGTAGGAGACTTTTGTCTGTGAGTATGAACTTTCAACAGGCGGTTAATTTAATATTGACAATGTTGGACTACGTCTCATCATATCAGTATGACTCCATATTCACAAGTCAGGTGTTTGATGCCCTATGACAAAATGCTTCCAGTAAACTACCCAGAACCAGGTCTAACTAAAAGGGTTGGTTTCTGTTGTTTCAGTTCAGTTTTACTTCTACTGCATGGAAGGAAGGCTGATTAGAACCTGTGATTTACTGAGGAAGAGGAAAGAACTTCCATTCCAGCTCAGAGAAACTGCTTGAAGTACCTGACTGAAACAAACCTGAAAGCTTCAAACAAGGATGAGCTATAAAAAGATATCAAAGAGCTCTTGCTCTACTACTGTCTAAATCTAATTAAGACACAGACATTCACTGAGAGGCAGTGAAGCCAAACACCACAGAATGTTCAGCTAATACAGAAAAAAGTTTAAGCTAAAACATCATAGATGGGCCAAACGTGGAAACACAACTAATTTTTATGATGGGCCAAAACTAGTTCCCTGATGACAAGAACCAAAACAGACACGTAGATGTTTGGAAGAAGGTGAAGATGGCAAATGAGCAACTTTGGTTTAGATAAAACGTTACTTTTTAATAGAAAAGTAAGAGACAATTTGAAACAACACAAATAAAAAGTAAATCAGAGGAATGACAGTGATCAGTGATTCATAAAAATGAGTTGAAGTTTCTATGTCAAACTACTCTTGTGCATTAGGACTGTAGTTTCATTCCTGAGGGATCTTTTTCCTTAAATGTATATAAAAGATGGGAAAAAAACAATCAAACTTGTACATTTTTTGGCATCATTTGATATATTAAAAATATCTGCAACATTACTGAAAAAAATCTTAACGAGAGGAATCAACTGAACATCAGCAGGAGGTGAAATGTCGTGGTTACAAGCTGCTGAATCAGCAAAAATGATTTCAGTAAGAGCAGGATGGTTGCTTTTAGTGACCACACACAGAAGGTACAAAATCCTGGTCCATGTTTCCTACATTAGGGATCAGAGATTTACTATGTAGACACACGTGGGAGGTTTTGGTTCTGCGATGTCTTCTGTCTCAAAGAATTGATGGAAATCTCCTTGCTCTGGGCCCAAACTGACTAGGACTTGTAACCATGCAAACAGTGGTCTCAAGATAGAGTCCAGAGTTACACAAGAGAATAACAGTAGAATTTGACACTTTCCAGAGGACGTCTCTGAGTGTGGAGCATTTACTGCTAACACGCATGCTGGTAATGTTTTCACTTTCATTTATGCTGACCTGCACATTTTCTCACATGTTTTTGTGATGTCAATACAAATACACCATTCCAGCATCTTCTCAGCCAGTCTCCCTGCTCTGGAAACATAATGACTTCCCCATGTACAGTTTGCTTTCAGCCTCATCTGTATTTGATCCAGGTAGAGTCTCAGTCCACATCCAGCTGTAAACACACATTTCCAGCAAAAAGACTGTGTGGAAAAAACTCCACGACTCATACAGAGCACAAAGTTCAGAAAATGACTGTTTTTTTAGGCTCAGCAGGTAAGAGGACTTGAGGAAGGCCAAAGAGGAGGTTCATGGGCGCAGTGAAGGAAGACATGAAGATAGTTCGTGTGACCAAAGAGGGTACAGCAGATAGGGTTAGATGGAAGAAACTGACTTGCTGTGGCGACCCCTAAAGGGAAATGCTGAAAGAAGAAGAAGAGGTTTGATTGTCAGCCTGTTGGGACAGATACCCCTCCTCAAAATAGGGGTGAGTGGAAACTTTGTGTATCATCCTAACACTGGAATGATTGCACAATTTCGTAGAATTATGGGCTGTTTTTCAACAATTCACGTAAGGTCTTTGTGTTTGTTTATTAAAACCAGGCCCATGACTAGATCCTTACTGACCTCACAAACATGTTGCTACACATCCTGTTTGTGGTTTCACATCCTCTTCTATAAATATGTTCAGTTGCCAACTGAAAACACCTCATAGGTCCCAAGTTTTACAATTTTCTTTGGACACATACATGGCATGATTCTCAACACACAGTTGATCATCTGACAATTTCTTCTTCAGAAACAAAATAAAACATTTAATCTTTTTTATAATCATTAATCACCAGAAGTCAAAAGTGGTCTTGAGACCATCCTGAACTGTTTTGAACAAGGTGCTCTGAAAGCTTCTTGTTAGGTTTATATGGAGAAAGCCAGGAAATTGAGCCGTTTGTCACAATTTACTGGTCTGTCTGCAGAGCCCTCAGGTTAACAAGAGACTGCCATGCCACTTGACTCTGTTTGCAAGGTTATCCACTGCACAGAAGAAACCACGTCCATCTTCAACCGAGTCATTTATTTCTCCAAAGCAGAAAGTCCGGAGGAGATGGAAACGGGCTTGGTCTGACCTCCTGGCCTGGAGGAAGTCAGCAGAGCAGCATTTGCCATTGATGGATGCTACATTCCAACTTCTTCCCTGCAGAAGAAATAATGCAGAGAGACAATAACAACAAGACATTGCGTGCTGTTCGTGTTGTATTTTATGCTCTTGTAACAGTCATGCAGAGACTTTGCATTGAATAATTAAGTTTGCGTTTTCTATCATTCACGCATAAGTGTTTACTTACCTCTTTTATTGCCATTATCATCATCTAAATGTCTTAATTCATTAGTTGGTCATGGGGTGCGCCAAAGTAATTCCTGGCTAGATGGCAGGTGAGAGGCAGGGTACACTTAGGAAAGGTTACAGTTTTGTTGAAGGGTAACACAGTGATCGATAACCATCTGGTCACTCATACCTAGTGGCTGTTTGAACCATAAACTGGATTTGACGGGAATACTTTTGTCCATTGATCTGAGTTATAAAAAATTAATTTAATTGCAGCACCATTTAGTATTTGCAGGTTTAGGAGAATGTGGTGATGAAGTGAATGGTTTCCTAATTTATTGTCTGCTTGACACATTAAGAACAGTGTAAAAAAGAGACTGTTTGTCTGTCAACATTCTTTGATAAAAATTTGATAGCAATCATAATTCACCAATGTGCACCATGATATTGAAACACAACCAAAGATCTCTTTACTTGTGTCTGATACCATTATGTCTGAGCGTAACATGTATAACATGTTTATGAAGGAAGTTACTGCTTTTCTGTCTAAAATTTAAAAATATATATTTTCTGTTTATGTTAGATGACTTCACCATAAATTTGTTAATTACTACCATCTGTTATTCTATTTGCAGCGTTGCTGTGTCACCCCTCGGTGTCTATGCTAATGTTCTGTGCCCAACCCTACTGTGAAGAGATAAATACAAAATTAGGTCTAAGTAAGCGATCCAGATTATTAAAGGAATTAACATTAAAAATTATAGTCATGAATTTGAAACATGTACCCCGGCCAGCTGAGATTTGCCCTTTTTTAAAAAGGTCCTGTTCAAAATTGCCACTTTCTCATAAATTCCTCTTTGAACTGTGGTAGACATGAATGGATGGACTCAATTACAGAGTAGAGTAAAAGAGAAGTTCCTTTTGCCTTAACTTGCAATGATACAGTTTTAAATAAACAGATGCAAAAACACTTCAAAAGGTTTCTTGCTGTTTATAGTGTCAAAAAAGCAGAAATTCAAATTAGTTCTAATAGAGTTGAATCTCCAGGGTAAAACTCTTTCAGAAAAGCAGGTGGACTGGATGTTGGTCAGGAAAGAATGGTCAACACAATAGTTTGACTATGAGCTGTTCCAGATTTATAAGCCATAACCAAACTTCTCTGGGACTGACCAGGATGGACAGGATCAGGAATGAATATATCAGAGGAACAGCTCTTGTTAGAGGTTTTAGTGATAAAGTCAGAGAGGCCAGACTGGGATGGTTTGGACATGTGCAGAGGAGAGAGTACATCGGCAGAAGGATGCTGAGTTTGGAACCACCAGCAAGGAGGCTTAGTGGAAGACCAAAGAGGAGGTTCATGGATACAGTGAAGGCAGACATGAAGATAGTTGGCGTGACCGAAGAGGATGCGGGAGACCGGATTAGATGGAAGAAACTGACTTGCTGTGGTGACCCCTGAAGGGAAATGCCGAAAGGAGAAAAAGAACCAAACTTCTACGTTGCTACATTGGTTAGACTTTGTTTTAACTACATCATAAATTTAACTGTAAAATTGCTGTACTTCTTCAAGTTTTTCATTTCATTAGAGCTTTCCTGTTTTACCTGAGACCCATCTGAGAGTTAAAAACATCTTACTGGCTGCCTGTCTGTCTCACAGGGTGATGAGACAGGTGGTGCTCTCTAAGTGTCTGCACTGAGAGAGAAAGGTCTCCTGTTGTTCATTCAGCTCCCCGTCACATCTGCACATCAAGGCTCGAAGCTATCCTGCAGCCATGCTTCAGCTGGTGAAAAGTCACTCTACTTAAGTCTCAAATATTTTATTTAGAATCAGCTGTCTGTGCCCCACAGTAGGTAAAGTGTATATGTTCCAGGTTTCCTCCTCTGTAAGACATATTTTGGAGGTTCTTAGCTTGCTAAAATGTTTTTTCCTTTAGGAAGAGCTCAGCAGTGAGCTGACATTCACATGAGAGGTGAATTTTAACATGTGGGTGAAAAATATCATCATCTAATTAGAAAAGTAAAAACTGTGAGCGGAGCAGAAATAAAAAGTGAAAAAAAAGGCTTTCACCACTCCATCTGCAGGGTGCAAACTGTTCTCCTAGGAGTGTTTTCTCCTTCAGAATGGCACCATTTTATTTGTTTGAACAGCTAAAGACATCATGGTAAAAAGGGCTAGTCAGATTTAAAAGATAGATTAAAGGTCCAGTCAGATCAGTCAAGCTACTGATTGTGATCAGAAAGAAGAGAGCGGGCACAGTGCTCAGAATGGATAACACACAGGTCCACTACATACTACAATAAATATAATGAAACAAACTTGATTATTCTCAAAGCTGAGCAACAATATTGCAGTAGAGTGTTTTTCTTCCTCATTCATCATGAAATAAAAGATAACTAATTAGGTAATACTGTTTCTGTTCTAGAAGGTGATGATTGCTCACAGGAAGGATCCTTGTTATCATTCCATCTTGCATCAGACTTGATGAAGCTTCCTGCTGAACTCTCTTGATTTTCCACTGTGTTGTACAAGCATGCAGAGAAAACCCTGTATGTCCAGAGTCATCCCCAGTACCCAAACTGTTTGGGACACGACGCCCAATTGCTTCTGATGATAGTGGTATGCGCCTTGCCTGGCAGATCCCATCATCAGGAATGAATGTGTGTGGGTGAGTGTGTGTATCTAGTATGGAGTGAATGAATATTGCATATGTGAAGCGTTTTTGAGTGTTCTCAAAGGTGCTATATAAGTACAACGTATTAATTATTATTATTATAACCAGTTCCAGCTTTTTGCATCAAATTCCAGCTTTTGCCAGCTTATAAACCTTAATCAGTTATTTTCGGTGAAGAACCAAAACCAGTCGGCATAGTACTTTATTGATAGGGACAGGAGGATTGTCATGATCCCTTCACCTGCCATCAGAAGGAGCCCTGGACCTTCCCTTATCACCCTGATTGGCACACCTGAGGGTGATTATTCTGATGCCACCCACTTGTGGACCCTGCTGCCTATTCAAGGGCAATCCCCCCAGATTTTCTTGTCAGGTCATACCATTCCATCCAGCCAGGTCTCCCTGGTTGGCTGACTAAGAAACACTCTCTGAACAATTACCTCATGTCATGCCACAAAAACTTTGTTGTTGACAGGGATTAGTGAAAGAAAATGGAGTATTCTAGTACCAAACCCATCTTTGATGAATGCACCTGAAAAATTGCTAGAACCTTATCGGTTATGATCAGTAAAAGCCACCGAACACAGCTCAGGAGCCGGACAGACAGTAACATGCTGGGGCCTTGTTTAGGTGCCAGCATGTTTTCCCCAAAAAAGTAATTAGGTAGGTAATGGTAGAACTTTTCTGTAAAAACTAAAACCCAGATGATCTTGTTGCATCAAAACTGCACCCTTATTGATCTGGCTGCACTCTACCTAGAGCACTAAAAGAGTAGTTAAATTTTATTCCTAACCAACCAATCAAACAGTTTCCTAATGCCTGTAAGATGGGAAATCCAGAATTTCCAAGCCACCTACAAAAGTTGAGTAATTGAGTAAATTTTAAGCGTACCCCAGCCAAAACAACTTTTGTTGAAATAAGAGGATTAGTCTTAAGGAATGGGATGTTATAAGTTAATTGTGCACGAGACCACATACCAGTACCAACAAAAACCTACAACCTCAAATAAATAACATCACACAAATCAAACATCTCAGCACCTCATCTAATAAACAAGACAACATGTTTAGCAGCCCTCCTCACACTAACCACTCCACCATGTGAGCGTTTTACAAATCTATCAACTTCCTGTACATGCCCAAAAAACCCCTGCCATTTCCAACACTTACTATAGTGAAGTTGAACTCAGTCATTACTGCTTCAACTTTTTTGTAAATGATTAGAGTGGGTTTGGCATTGCTCTAAAAGACTAAATCAGACTGGGGGTGTTGTAGTTGGGGGTAAGTTTGGGGGTCCGCTGGAGCTCGCTGAAGCAGCAGGATCAGAGATGAAAAACAAGAAAAACACTGATGACTTTTATAGATTTTTTTTAGGATAATGCCTTTGCTGCAAGATATTTTCTGCTCGGGAGAGAGTTGCAGATGAGAGGGATCTGGGCGGAGGGGGCCATTGAGCTCAGGCGGTATTTTAGAGAGTGAACAGAGAAGTTAGATGGAAAGATAGACTTGAAGACGAAGGGATGTAGGAAGATTGTGTAGAGAATGTGGTGTGTCTTCCTGCCTCATCTGTCTTGTTGTTGTGTTCCCAGCAGAGGATTTTATCTGACATATCTGGGAGCTAACTGAGTTACTGTAGCCTATCTCCATGCAGCTGATAAGCAGCCGGGGCTGCTCACAGGACAATCAGATCTGCATCAAGGTCTCAGGGCATTTTTATTGACCATCTAAGGTTCCCTTTGGAGTTAATACGGATTCTCATGACTCCGTGTGGCATTTAATTCCTGCTCTCTCCAGGTTGTTGCTAAGTTACTCAGCCACAGGTTCATATCAGCACTTTTATTAGCACGAGTGAGCGGGGACACATGGGTGCTGTAGGTGTGGAGCCTGTAATTTCCCTCATGAAGAGGCTGAGCGTCGGTCAGCTGATGAGTGATTGAGACATTTTGTGAAAGTTTGTTGGGCTTTTTGATTAGATTCTCCTTTTTAGTGGCCTTGTAAGTCCCTTTTGTATTAATGAGTTGTTTTTTTCAGAACCAATCCGTTTTTCTTTAGGTCGTTTCAAGTACTCAAAGCTGTTTTCTTGTCTTGTCTCGTCCATCAACTCTGTCCTGAGCAGTCAGTTTGTCACACATGCAGTACAATTTAAATTGTTCAGAATGAGAAAAAAAACAAACAATTAAAGCTACTTAAGCAACAAGTCTGAGAACATTTGAGAACATCAAAAGTGTAAAATCAGTATTAAAGTGAAGCTAGCTTGGTTGGCTAAAAATGTCAGATTTTGAAGTGTGGACAACACTTGATCTGTGATAGGTTTTGTCTTTGATACGTTGTTAATAAATAACTAATGTTTCATTAGAGATACAACATGGTGTGTCCACAAAAGAGTCTTATCTTTTTATCAGTCGTTATGTCGTAAATTCAGGGATGTCATTAAATACAGCAAATTAAAGTGCTTGATGTTGTATAAAGTTGTCACTTGACTCTGGGGCTAATCTAAATTTTCCCTCAAGTGTTTTCAAAGTATTCATTCTTCAATGTATCTGACTCAAATGAAGTTCCTCCTGATCTCTGCTTATTTTGAGTGAAGTATATTTTGGCAAAAGCCTTGCTCACATAAAGAAGCAATGGGTTGGCAATGCATCTTTTTGGAAAAAATTGAAAATTTGAGAGCAGCTAGCGCATCCATCTCACTCATTGAACATCATTCGCATCCTTTTTCTGGCTTTTGTGACAGATCGTATCATTGTTGCTCTGACTTAAAATTTTTGCGACCGTCGCAGGATTTTTTAAAATTTACTTTGAGTCAGAAAGGTTGTGTGATTGTCTACTGATGACATCCAGATGAGCGCCAAACAAACAATCAACCATTGGTTGATTCAATAACAGGAAGATGGTGATGTTCATCAGAGGAAGATCATAAAATATTCTGAAGATGTTTGGTAGAAAATGTGTCGTTAATCGATTTTCAGTATTCACAGACATGTCATTGTCTAGTCGGTGACGTGTCTCTGATCACCTGGCAATAAATTGCACATGCGTGTGATAGGCGCACAATTGTCTCCCAACAATTGATCTCATTTCAAGTGCCTATAAAAAGTAGGCATAAAAGTCCAAATTCTTCTGCGTGTAGATAGATAGAAAAAAAGAAAAGAAGAGGAAGGAAAAAAAAGATCTTTTGTGCTTTTCTGTGTAGTTCAGGGTGCCATCTTCAGCTTGCCCACCTCAGTATACAGCACAACATTGTGTTGCTTGCAGCAGTAGAAGGAGCAAGTCGCTTTAATGTGAGCAACAACCTATCGCAACGCCTTTATTGTACGTGATTCACACACACAGAAAAATTGCCACAATTTTCCTAGACGCCGAAGTATCTTTTTTTATGTGAGAGAAGGCTTTGCCATACTGGAAACCATAATTATGACTTTAGAGGATGAGAAATGCGTCTCTATTCCACTATAATCCCTCTTTGAACTCTCCTTGTGTTTCAACTTAAAACTCTAACCTCTTTTTCTCAAATCTAATGTTGATGCTCAAACCTCCTGGACATGGGGAGCTTTTCTCGCACTCGAGTTTTAGCATCAAATTCATCTGTTGCTCTTGGATAATTGATATAGGGTGAAATTGGCAAATCTCTCACCTCAATTCTTTGTGTTTTTATACTCTTATTCATCTCCAAGCTTTGAGGTCTAAAGACACAGAAGAGTCTGATTGTTTCCAAAGCTTGGCTTGAGTCTCGGCGAGGCTTAATTGTGGCCACCAAATTCTGGACCACAGTATCCCTGTCTGTGAGGTCTGCCAGTGAGCTGATTGAATTGGAATTTCTTTTAATTGAATTTTATGTTGCTTTTACATACAAACAACAGAATCACCACGTCAGATCCAGTACACTCTGCTTTTCATTGTAGTTCTGTGGTTTTTACTTTTATTTTATGATTGTTCTTTTTAATCTGTGCAGAAGTTCAGTGTTAGGGGTTTCTAAAGGCTGAGCCAGAACAAGACCTGTAAAAGAGATTAGCAATTGATGAAAGATTTATGTTTTATGATGTTTGAAGAGTCTGGAACAGTGAAACCCAAACAGTGAGGGAGGAGTTTATTAGTGACTGTCAAGGGAAAGATGAAGAGTGAATCCAAGAAAAACTGGGAATGAATCCAAAGTGTTACAAGGCTGAGTGGAGCTGGGAACCACTACAGTAAAACGATGGGGCTGAGTTGTCAAATCACAAATGATTGGGAGACTGAAGTTAATTCACGGTTTTTATGAAGTGAGGGAATTCAGAATAGAAAAATATACTCAAAACAAAAATAGAATGACAGATAGAGCTTTATTGTGGGAAAACATAGACAAAGCAGCGTGAAAAGTAATCTTCTTGTTGCTGAATTGGCCATTAAAACTACTACTAATTAGACAAACTAGCTGTTGTGAAAATCTCTGCACATTTCACAGGTCAGGTGAATACTTCCTCACTATACGTCAACAGTGATGCCCGTAGGTCAGCATGAACATTCAAGGTTTATTTTTTGTTTTTTTATGTTTAGCCATGATAACCCCCCACCACCCACACCTTGTAGTCTGAAACCTTTTTGACATCCTAACTTGCCGACTGGTTGCTCCTCAGATGCTGAGATGGCATGAAAGAGAAAAGTGGGAGATGTGTGGGTTCCACATTTAGTCCTCCTTGCCTGGAACTTCTCATGCTGTGATAGCAGGGTTGCCATTGTTTCCACCTTCAGAGTCTGTAGGCGTTTTTTGTGTCATGGTGAAATGTGTTGTGGGATCCAACAAAGCAGTTTGGAGAAGGCTGGCAGGTGTTCGGATGGCTGTCTGTGGGCACATTCTTTCATGCACACATTTCAGATTCAGCAGGTAAATTTCAGAGGTTCGTTTCATTTTAATCCAGCTAACTCGCACATTTGAGAACAAATCTTGTGACCCTTTTTAAACAGAAAACTTTCAATCTCCTGTTGTTGTTATATTGCAGCAGACCAGTTAATGAGAGGAAACTTTGAGACCAAAGACTGATCCCTTAGGAATGCCCTAGTAAATAGTTTTACAGATGGGAATTCTTTAGATGTTTTCCCGCTTTTTTCTCCCACTGGTTAATCCCACCTGTGTGGGTGAAGTTGGACTGTCCTGTTCTAGTCCACACATTCAGTAGGTCTACCAGGTTTTCAATGTGTCTCCACTTCAAATAATCTGATTTGCAGAAAGGAGTCAATGTGCTGAACTTTGTTATCTGTGTCATCCAATTTGAATCAGATGTGATAGAAAAGAGACAAATTAAAAACCTCCATGACAATAACTTGCCAGAATCAACTTTGGAGAACCATGCTTGTGAATAATTTTTCACCTGTACCTGCTAGACTTTCACAACCTTTTACTCAAAAACTAGAACAAATGTCAGATTATATTTACAATCACATGTACAGAGGTCAGACAATAAACTCTCTGAAAATAGGTCGCTGGTTCAAACGTTAATTGGAGATTGAATTCAACCTTAATTTTTATGTACAACATTTTTAGTTTCCCTTTGTCTATGTACAGGTTTTCTCAGGGTTCTTCAGCTCGACCTTACCCCCTGAAAGACATCCTAACAACATGTATGGAATCCAGAGATTAAACAGTTTAAGAGAACCATGTAAGTCCACACCACCAACTCCAGCTGGTTGAGCTGATGATGCCATCTACCTCATCTTCATCTTCTTTCCTCAAGATTTAAAGTTTCATAATCAACTCGTCTTCTTCAGAGTCAAATGAGTTTGTGAAAGTCTCCAAGCAATGTCAGCTGTTCAGTGACTGCAGATCCTGAGCCGCCGGCCTCGTCTGACACAGACACCCTGGTACAAACACACATGGGCCATGTATATGTTGGTCCACACACAGCTGTGGTCTGGCCTCCTTTAGGTCAAACATGAAGGCTGTTTGTTGCCCTTGGTCTCACCTGAGGGTGAGTCATAAGCGTCAGCAATATGGCGACTGTCACCCTCCATCACCTCCCAATCTTCATTCTCCTCTGATGCACACGGGATGGAGTCTTATTCCAACCACTGTGAAGATAAAGTTTAATAGCTGTTTGTGAAGACATTAATGTGCCCTCCCTGCCCAACTTTTCAATTTATTCCTAAAAGAAGAACTTTATGGGAATAACACATTGATGAATAAACAGTTAGTCTTCTTTCATCCGTACAATAATTATTATTCGTACAGAAACCATTTCTATATTTCCACTTCCTCTTCATTTTAATTTGTTTCCTCATTTTCTTCGTATTTTCTTACTAAAGCAACAAAAATCTTTCTTAAATTGGCTTTGCAGCTATTCATTCCAAAGATTCTAAAGATAAGCTTTCTTTTCTTTTGTCAGACACTCTTTAAACTTTCTGCTTACATGTTGAATTTTGGTTGCTTTTGTTTGAAGATTACCGTCAACTTCTGATTTGCGGAAAGACTGACCGTAACTTCATCATTTTTCCAGGTAAAAAACAGTTGTTTTTTTAACTATTATAGTGTGGGAAAGAAGCGAAGAAGCATGTGCAGGCAGGCTGGAACAGGTGGAGAAAGGTATCAGGCGTGATTTGTGACAGAAGAGTTTCAGCTAAAATGAAAGGGAAAGTGTACAAAAGCGTGGTGAGACTGGCCATGCTGTTTGGTCTAGAGACAGTGGCACTGAGCAAAAGACAGGAAACAGAGATGGAGGTAGCAGAGATGAAGATGCTGAGGATCTCTCTGGGAGTGACCAGGATGGATAGAATTAGAAATGAGAGGAACAGCAGTATCAGAGAACAGCACATTTTCAAGGTTTTGGAGATAAAGTCAGAGAGGCCAGACTGAGATGGTTTGGACATGTGCAGAGGAGAGAGAGTACATCGGCAGAAGGATGCTGGGTTTGGAACCACCAGGAAAGAGGACTAGAGGAAGGCCAAAGAGAAGGTTCATGGATACAATGAAGGAAGACATGAAGATAGTTGGTGTGACCGAAGAGGATAAAGCAGATAGGGTTAGATGGAAGAAACTGACTTGATGTGGCGACCCCTGAAGGGAAATGCAGAAAGAAGAAGAATAGTGATGGAAATCTTTTTAGGGTTGAAAATGGGAGAAATGATGCTGCTATCATGGCAGATTTACCACATAAACTCTAAAAAGATGGGATGAAAACGAAATTGTCTGTAAAAGCTCCAACAATCACCAAAAGGATCAAATATTCATCACAGAGCAACAGAATGATCTCGACTTCAATCCAGAACCAAAAATATATTAAACCTCAATTTTTTTCCAGCCTATGACATTTGTTATGTGTAGAAAAAGAGAAGAAAAAGTACAATACCTTTTCTTAGTTCTTTTTCTATCTCTGATGACATGTTCAATATGTTTTATGTTAAATTTCAGAAAAGTGAAGCTTAATCTACGTTCCCACCCTCACCTATGATCACCAGCTGTGGGTAGTGACTGAATGAATGATATCACGGATACAAGCAGTCGAAATGAGCTACCTCCACAGAGTGGCTGGACGCTCACTCAGAGATCGGGTGAGGAGCTCTGCCATCCGTAAGGAGCTAAGTGTCGAGCCGCTCCTCCTCTAGGACGAGAAAAGCCTGATGGGGTGGTTCGGGCATCTGGAATGCCCCCCGAGCACCTCACTGGTGAGGTGTTTCGGGCAAGTCCCACTGGGAGGAGACCAATAGGCAGACTGTGGACCCGCTGGAGGGACTTGGTCTCACAGCTGGCCAGGGAATGACTCAGGATCCTTCCGGGTGAGCTGGAGGATGCAGCTGGGGTGAGAGAAACCTGGGCTTCCCATCTGAAGCTGTTGCCCCCGCGACCTGGCCTGGATAAGCGGAAGACGATGGAACGGAACGGAAAACTGAAGTTGACTTTTTCTTGGTTTGTAATATAATTAGTTTAAACAGCAATAGAACATAATTCATTCTTAAATCAGCAGTTAACAAAATATTTCTTTTATTCACAAACTGGTAGTATTATTTACTCCCAAATCTTGTGAATAAATAGAGTGTCCTGTCTTGTTCCCACGTAAGTCTTTTGGTGTTTCTCTTTCATCTTGGGAATGCTTCCTACATTTTGTCTTGCCGTATTAGGAAACATCTTCTTGAAACTGCTGTGTCCAATTAGGAGCAATAATCAGTCAAGAAATCTGTTCGAGGACTGCTTTGTGCATCCAGCTGAAACACGATGTGCAATTTTCTAGTAGAAAAACTTAAACCTACGCTTCGACCATTTATGTAATTCTGTTTTACACTCTTTAGGACAGAGCAGATTACATGGAAGCAGGTTTGGTCAGGTTGGCGATGAGAAGAGTCATATATTGGTCTTAGAACTTTGACATAATCTATTGTGTCCTTGATCAGGACAATAATCTAGTTTTGTTCTATTTTACTTGTCGACATTTTTGCAGTATCAGGCTGTGCGAGTGTGCGGGGGTTAGCTGTAGAAGGTCGGAAGTTTGAGACCCGGATTCGAGGTGAGGCTTGAAACAGTGATTTTTCTGAATGGAGTTTGCATGTTCTCCTTGTGTGTGCATAGGTTTTCTCTGGGTACTCTGGTTTCCTCCCATCTTCCAAAAACATTTCCCTAGGAATGAGTGTCTATGTGGATGGTCGTCTGCGTTTGTGGCCCCGCAACATACTGCTGACCTGTGCAAGTTGTACCCTGCCTCTCACCCAAAATCATGCATTATAGGCTCTGCCCACCCCTCAACACCATTAGTGATGAGCGGATCAGAAGATGAAACAAAAATCTTTGCAATTGAACATCTTCAAAGCGTTAGTGAGTTTTGAGGCAAATCCTATTTCGAGGTGGTCCAGTACAACTAATGTGCGGCATGGCAAAATCAAGGTGTTCACCACCACCTGCTGCCATAAATGGAAGCTTCTGATTCTATTCTTCCCTGCACCATAAAACTAGATACACATTTTCTCCTCTGTTTGGGCTAACATTAGTTTCAAAACAAAAGCCAAGCAGATGAGTTGGGGGGTTATGATGAAGGTGAGTGTGGGTTTTACCAATAATGTGTGTTTTGAATGACGATGTTAAAAATGTTAAAGTCATTTTGAGGCTTTATTTACAAAACATATTTGTTATTGCTGCTTTGGACACCCTGGGGTGCATATTCTCCTTCTGAGCTTGTCATCAGCTGGAGAGCAGGAGCACAACACATCTCAGTGTCGTCTGAGCGAGTGGGCGATCGCTGCACAAAGAAGAGGGTAAGACACAGAACTGCAGACAGGTATTGAAGTAAGTCATTTGTCAGGACAGCAATCAAACCGTTTTTTTAGAATATTATCAGTGACCATGCTGTTATTTATAATTATTATCATTTATTTATTTTTAATCATCTAAATCAAGAAATACTATTTGTTAGAAGGTGGTTGAGAATGCCCTCATTACATCAGTTTTGGTTGGCTGGCAGGGTGTCAAGAGAGTGGGTGTTTGGAGATTCTAGTTGAGAAGGCGGCTCTGATCTGTGGCGTTTTCCTGCTTGTTTGAGCAAACTGTCTGTGGTAGGTTAGTTGTGTGGTGGACTTCTTTTTTTTTTTTGGCTTGGTAGGTCTTTTTGGGGCCTTGCATGTTAATCCCCTTTACCTCTCTGATCTTTTAAGTTTGGCTCTGGTTATGGCTCCCGCACAACCAATCTGTAGAATTCACACTCTTTGGGGCCAGTTTTCTGATGGTTGGCTTTGCCTCTACTTCCCCTGTTGCTAAAATTCAACAATGTTTAATTTGCTGGTTGCACCCAATAATCCATTTCTTGTGCACACATGCTTCAGCCGCATGCATGTGAACCTGGTCTTGTTACTGTGACCTGCCAGGTGGAAACATCATCACCACTCATGAAAGGATCTTTTTTTTTTATTTGTTTCTGAAGTGATGAGAGAGACTAGACTGTGCACATTGTGTAATAAAGTAGCAGCGAGATGGTCACACAAACATCCTGCAGAGTGTAAGTGTATCTGTGGAACTGTCAATCCCCCACCCCTTTCACCTCACATTGGGTTGTGTGGGTGACAGACGGAGGCTAATTCAGCCAGGTGATAAGGTGTGTCATTGGCTCTTTGTGTTCCGCAGCCGTCGCCACTGTGCTTAATTTGACCTGCTGCATGCCGCCAAGCGTTGCTGGTCAATATTAGCTCTGCAGCCGCTGATTCAAAAGGACATATTTGTTCACCTTGTGTCCCCCCCTTCCCCTTTCCTTTACCACAGTAAACAAATGTGCACTTCCTGCACACACGCACGCACACATGCACACACACACACACACACACACACACACACACACACACACACACACATGCATGAAGTGGAGATGGCTGTGATTGTAGCGTGCAGCATCCCTCAGCGAGGCCGAGAGCCTGCAGCCAAACACAGACAGCAGATGTTTGATGAGGAGCTGCTCTCTGTCTGTGTGTGCTCAAGCTAAACTCTCAGCTTTTTGAACATGCTTTTTTTTTTTTAAACCAAATAAATACTTACACTGCGTTCCAAATTATTATGCAAATGATGTTTTTGTTTGATTTTCCAAAATACTTGATGCAAATGACGATCAGCATCATTTTCAAGTCATTAGCTGTCAAATTGTATTTCAAATATTATTGAACAAACCTCCTAATGAAAACAGTATTTAAAAAATAAATGAAAAACTTAAAATGCACTGTTCCAAATTATTATGCATAACATAGTTTCAAGACTTTTTCTAGTTTATAAAGAACTGAAAATAGTAATTTGTTGAATTTACAGCAATATGAGGTCATATTCACTGAAATAAAAAGCCATTTCAATCCAAAACATCTTAACAGGTCAAGTTACATGTTAACATAGGACCCCTTGTTTGATAGCAGCTTCACAATTCTTGCATCCATAGAACTTGTGAGTTTATGGAGAGTTTCTGCTTGAATGTCTTTGCAGGATGTCAGAACAGCCTCCCAAAGTTGCTGTTTGGATGTGAACTGCCTCCCACCTGCATAGATCTTTTGCTTGATGATGCTCCAGAGATTCTCAATAGGGTTGAGGTCAGGGGAGGATGGGGGCCACACCATGAGTTTCTCCCCTTTTATGCCCATAGCAGCCAATGAAGCAGCCAATGAATGCAGCATGAGATGGTGCATTGTCGTGCATAAAGATAATTTTGTTTCGGGAAGCAGGATTCTTCTTTTTGTACCACGGAAGGAAGTGGTCAGTCAGAAACTCAACATACTTTGCAGAAGTCATTTTCACACCGTCAGGGACCCTAAAGGGACCAAGCAGATCTTTCCCTAGGATTCCGGCCCAAAACATGACTCCGCCACCTCCTTGCTGACGTCGCAGCCTTGTTGGGACATGGTGGCCATCCACTACTCCATCTATCTGGACCATCCAGACTTGCACGGCACTCATCAGTGAACAAGACTGTTTGAAAATCGGTCTTCATGTATTTCTGGGCCCACTGCAGCCGTTTCTGCTTGGAGCATTGTTTAGGGGTGGTCGAATAGAAGGTTTATGCATAACTGCAAGCCTCTGGAGGATTCTACACCTTGATGTTCGTGGGACTCCAGGGACATCAGCAACTTTAAATACCTGTTTGCTGCTTTGTAATGACACTTTAGCAGCTGCTCTCTGTAACCGATGTGTTTGTCTAGCAGAAACCTTCCTCATTTTGCCTTTATCTGCACGAACCCGTGTGTGCTTTGAATCAGCCACAAATCTCTTAATGGTACGATGATCACGCTTAAGTTTTCGTGAAATATCTAAAGTTCTCATACCTTGTCCAAGGCATTCAACTATTTCACGCTTTTCAGCAGCAGAGAGATCCTTTTTCTTTCCCATATTGCTTGAAAATGGTGGTCTGCTTAATAATGTGGAACATCCTTCTTAAGCAGTTTTTCCCTTAATTGGACTCACCTCGCCAACTAAATATCATGGGTGTATGTAATTGATTTCAGTGATCCACAGAGCCCTGAGACACAATACCATCCATGAGTTTAACTGAAAAACACTAAATTTAATCTTTATGACACTTAAATACAATTTGCATAATAATTTGGAACGCAGTGTACTTCTGTATTTGATGGCAGCTCCCCGTGATAGCTGAAGAAGCTTTGGAGATTGCCTTCTAAATGTGTTTTTCCAGCTGGATAAGGACATTAAAAACTAGTATGAACGTTTGAAGAAAAAAGAAATGCATCAGACAGAAACAGAGTGAAGAAATACTGCTACATGTATCGATCTCACCCTGATATCTGTCTGTCTTTCCATACTTTCAGGCTTTAGAAGTGCATGCAGAAGTTGAACCTTCACCATGCCTTCATAGTGACATGATCTTTCAACCTTAGTTGTCAGTTTCTAAGGCTTAAGTAATGTGCAATGAATCTATGATTTGTAAAAGAGCACACATACAATTTTCCGCTCACTTGTTAAGCTTTCGCGTCTTCTGATTGGACCATGCAATCAGTTGAACTTCGTCGGATGGTGAAAAACCTTAAAAGAACTAGCATTAGCGAGGTTTCCTAGAGGCATAGAAGTACGTAATAGAAATAATAGTAGCCAGAGGGATTGTTTATGTTTTTAATAGAACAAATAAGGATTTTTATCTTGGTCATTTTTTTTAAAGGTGGATATTAGTAAGTGCTGCTTTTTGTATGTGTGATTTAATACTCATGAAAAAGATAGAAATGTTTAGGAAAACACATTTCTAGATAACTTATCGTGTGGGTTTCAAATTTTGGCTCACAGAGAAGTTATATTTGTTCCACCACTCCACACCAAAAAAACTATTGGTAGTACAGCCTATTCTCCATGTTAATATTAGTATACGGTAGTAATATTAGTTAATATTACAAATCCAAGACTGTTTTTTTTTTTGTTGCAGCACATCAATGGGCAGGATCCAAAAATACTTTCTTAGTTAATAAGAAACTTTCTTAGTTAATAACAGCTCAGTACCAGCATCTTGCAATTTTGCGTGTTTGCAATGTTTAGTTACATGTTAGCAAATATGAACGTGAATTCGTGTTTTTATCCCAATTTAAATTTGGCACACTGGGCCTTGTTCATGAGTGGGGGAGGAATGGAGCAGGAGAATGACAGACGGATCGGTGCAGCATCTGCATTAATCAGGACGCTGCATCGGTCCGTCGCGGTAAAGAAAGAGCTGAGCCAAAAAGCAAAGCTTTACAAGTCGATCCATGTTCCTACCCTCAAGTATGGTCACCAGCTGTGGGTGGTGACTGAAAGAATGAGATCACGGATACAAGTGGCCAACACAAGCTTCGTCCGCAGGGTGGCTGGGCTCTCATTCAGAGATAGAGGAGCTCTGCCATCCAGGAGGAGTTTGGAGTAGAGTCGTTGCTCCTCCGGGTTGAGAAAACCGAGATATGGTGGTGCTCCTCCCGAGCGCCTCGGTGGTGATGTTTTTCGGGTTGTCCCACCTAGCCTGGGCTAGCAGTCTGAAAGCCCCACAACCCTGCCCCAGATAAGCGGAAGACAACAGAACACTGTGTATTTGAGTTTGACACCCGGATGAAAGTTTCACAACAAGCGGCGTAAGTATTGTTATTGAAACAGTGATGAAGAACCGCATGAACTAGAACACTTTAAAACATTATCAATAAAACCTGCATATTTGTGTTCAAATATTTGAATTTTACAAGAGGAAATAATGTGTTAAAAGGGGAGATGTTGGGCTGACTGGTGTTTCACCTCATATCTTGTTTGTTTAGTCTCTATCTCCATGAGGGTACCAAGGTAGCGGCTCACTGGCTTTAGATTGTTTATCATTTGGCATTTCAAGTGGAACTAACAAGCCTATAAAATGGTAACGAGGGGAGGATGGAGGGAGGTGGAGGACATTCTGAGGAAAAGGTAGAGAGACAAAGAGATTGCTTGGACTAGAGAGAGAGCAGAAACAAAATGAGAGGTGAAGGAAGAAACAGAGGAAATGAGTGATATTGGTGTGATGGATGAGAAGAGGTTGAGTGGGAGAAATCTCATGTGAAATTGTTTGTATGATTTAGTGACAATATCAGGTTATTTCATGCTTGCGTGGCTCTGCACTCCTTCCCCACACTCCTTCATGTTACTTGGTTTTACACCTGAGCAGTGTGGGATGATTCACTGGTTATGCTGAGGGAATCAAAATGGTGACAGGTCGAAATAAAAAAGGCCAAAAGACACCTGTGGATCTTGTTGTATAACATTCAGTCCACCACTCTGCAGTCACAATCATGTAGCAAACATAAGAAATCCAAAGCTGATCTTTTAACGGTAACTACAAAAATATAAACAAAGAAATAACTGAAGTGATTGTGCATGGAAAATAAGTGGATGAAAAATGTTGTACAGAGCTAGTATTAACACACAAAGAAGTTTAATTAAATCTAATTCTTGTGAAAAAGAACTTTTCTCATTGTATCTTATGCACATAAGAAACCACAATTTTGCTTTTGGAACATCTATTACAGATAGCAATAAAATCTCAGTGATTTATAGAAATTTATCACTGACTGGAAGTTTGAAAACATGACTATTGCTCATTCCCCTGTATGTCCTTCGAAAGTACAGGATCCACCTTCTAATTCTGAATCACTCATCACCCGTGTTAGAGGGAGAAAGAGCTGAAGGACATTGGGGTTAAGGAGTGTATATGGAATGCTTCCTGCTATGTAAAAATCAACATTGCTGTAGCAGTGACTTACTTGTTGTCACGTGGGAAGGGGAGAAAATACTACAATTAAAAAAAAAAGAAAAAAAGTTGAGTCATTCTTAGAATCACTTCAGTGACAAATTTATGTAATTGTGACAAAAGTATCAAATTTCCCTTTGGAGGTTTACCGGCCATGTTGCTTGGTCAGGAGAAGACAGGAAACAGAGATGGAGGTAGCAGAGATGAAGATGCTGAGGATCTCTCTGGGAGTGACCAGGATGGATAGGATTAGAAATGAGTATATCAGGGGAACAGCACATGTTAGAGGTTTTGGGGATAAAGTCAAAGAGATGGTTTGGACATGGCAGAGGAGAGAGAGAGAGTACATCAGAAGAAGGATATGGGTTTGGAACCACCAGGAAAGAGGACTAGAGGAAGACAAAAGAGGAGGTTCATGGATACAGTGAAGGAAGACATGAAGATAGTTGGTGTGACCGAAGAGGATGCAGCAGATAGGGTTAGATGGAAGAAACTGACTTGCTGTGGCGACCCCTGAAGAGAAATGCTGAAAGAAGACGAATAATTCAATTAAAATACAAGGTCCACACTTCAATAAAGGTTGGTAGAAATCTCTGAATAGTTCATTTTGTTTGTCCTGCAAACTTTTAGCTACAAAAATTAGGATGGCTCTTTCAATTTGATAGACTCAATTTGAGGATTTCCTTTACTAAACAACACAAAATTAAAAGCAAATTTAAAAAAACATAATAACCATGGTTTAATGGGCTGAAATGGCTCTGAGCATCTGGGTTTTATCAAAAGAAACTTTCATTGGTCATTCTTAAACCTACACTTGCATAAAAAATTTACTTTCTTGGGTACAGCGTATGTCCTCTCCTTCGTTCTTTGCTTTTCAGTATAAACAGTATAAAAAAAGACAAAACGACTGCCTGGACAGAAGCAAAAAGTGACTAGCGAAGCACTGTTTGTCCGATACTCTAAAACAAGTAAAATAGTCATTAATCATCAAACATGTAAATAATTTGCCATTACTGACTTATCACATCAGAAAAGAGCTTTCATTCAAAAAAAGCAAAACATTTTAAGCTAACTCTTCCAGAAATTTGAGCTAATTCCAAACAACATCTCAATAATAACTCACAGAGATTATACATTGTGAAAATGTACCTGATTCAAATGGGATTATGTCTGCCTGTTGCAGCATACTGACAAACTGCTTTAGTGCTCACTGCTCAGTATAATTGATTAGAGATAACAGGTCAGAATGAATAAAGTAGCAGACGGAAATATCAAACTCAAGGCTGGCAGAAAAAACACCCAGAAAGCACGCAGAGTCTATAAAACTAGAGAAACAACCTGAAAGGTCTTACGTAAGCTAAGCACAGACAATATGTCCAAGAGAGAATTAACTGGAAGATCTTTTGTGCTGGTTGCTTGGTGAGTGAAAGACTAATGGTGCATACATGAGTTGAGTTGGCTGATGAGGTCGATGTGGCCGGCAAGCTGAGCACAAAAGTGCATTAAGCAATGCTGAGCAATGAGGAGAACTGTGAAAAGTGTTCTAATTTGATCAAAGAAAAATAAAAAAATTCTCCTGTCTTTGGCTCCTGAACCGGTTTGTTTTTACAGATAATTCACCAAACCAAGGTATTTCTGCTCACAGGTTCTTTGGCAGTTCCTTCATCCCCACACCCTGTTCCTTTTTATGCTGATTCATAGTGTTTGATAACTCTCACTCATCAACACTTATGCCTGACCCTCATCCTACCCCAAATCTTCATCCACTTCGGTCTACTGCTCCCACCTGTTTTCTGAGGTTCAAATTCTTGACTGTAGATAACATATATGTTTATCCTCTTCTCATACATGCTTATTCTCTTCAGTTTGAAAAAATGATGGCGCTTTAGTGCCTTTACTAGGGTTTAGTCTCTAACGTTATATTTAGAACTCAGAAAAAAATTTCGGTATAAAAACACAATAATAAACATTCTAATTTCTTCCTATAAACATCAGCCAAATGCACAAAAGTATACTTTACCATCTGTACACCTACGAAGAGATGGGGAAAAACGTTCGTGCCCCAAAGCAAGCCTGAAATCACAGATTTAGACTTTTAGTAGATCATTTCTCAGAATAATTGATATTTTTAATGTCCCTCTTACATTGCAGTTATGTAAACAATGCAAAGTTTGTGGTAATGGAAGAAACTTTTAAAACATTTTATTTCCATCAGGTGAGCAAATGCAAATGAGCTTTTTTTTTTTTTTTTTTTTTACTAGATCTTTCTGCTCCTATTTCATATGGTGATAGGAACTAACCCGATAACATACCCTGAATATGCCGATGACTCCCTGATCACTGTCTCAATTGAGCACACAAACACGGTTTCAATCCATGTGTCAGTACATAACTTAAAACAATGGTACATGACCTTTTGATTCAAGAACAAAAAAAAAAAAGAATTGAACAGCCTCGCTGTTTAGTTCTTTTATCCAAAAATCAATTTCTCCAAAAATCTTGGTGGCATTCTAAATTTAAAGCTGGGTCAAAGAGCAACTATAACTCCAGAATCCTTTTGATTTTTAAAAACTCTCTTTTTTTTTTTTTTACGTGTTTGATTGATTTTATTGCAAAACATTCTATAAAATCTCAACCGTTTTAAATAGATGGAGATATTTTATATTTAATAATGCCAATGTAAGCCATTCTGTCATTTCTGCCAAAATGTCTCACAGATGTGTGGCGGCAGGCTGTTCCAATGTGCCAGGAGGAGATATTTTGGTATTTCTATTCCCGAAAGTTGAGAAAAAAGTGAACAGGGTAGGTACAACAAATCAGGAAGCCAACTCATACCTCACCCCATATCATTACCATTTCACGCAAGACTGTTTCCTTTCTACCCTGTCCCTTGTGAAGCAAATGGGAACGAATAGATGCTGAAAAGAAGAAGGTGCTGTCCACACTAAATTCCATCGGACTTTGGCAGTGTTGAGCCAGCCCTGCCCTGGCACAGACATTTCAAGAACTGGCACTGTAGCGATTTTGTTTCGTCATCTGAACTGCTTATCCTAAAGGGATCGCAGGGGAGGCTGGAGCCTGTCCTGGCTGATTTCAGGCGAGAGGCGGGGTACACCCGGAACAGGTCGCCAGTCTGATGTAGGGCCGCACATTCACAACCATCCACACACATAGTGACCAATTAACATAACATTTGTATTTTTGGAGGGTGAGAGGAAACCAGAATACCTGGAGAAAACTCACACGGGTAGAACATGCAAACTCTACATAGACAGGCCAGTGTTTCAATCCTCGCCCCCACTCCAGGACTTGAACCTGGACTTTTCTGATGTGAGGCCACTGTGCTAACCTTTGCCAAACCATGCAGCCAGCATTGAAGCTCTTCCAAAACAAAAATGAAAAAGACAAAAGTAAAAATAAAAGGACAGAAAAGAGTTAACATTTTAAAATAATATCTGTATTACCAGTTTGCTACAAAAAAGGAAACTTTTGTGATCCGAACAAGAAATGTTCAGTTTTGGTGTTTGATTGGTGGAAAATCTGACATGAAGCGCCATCATCATCAATCTTAGGTCAAAATTAAGGTTCTCAGCAACAGAGTATAGATAGCAATCTTTATCAGGATAAAAATGAAAGAACTAATGCCGGGTCATGGTGGATTTGTAAGATAGCATCTGAATAAACACTGGATGCTGTAGCTGGATTGTCAAGCTACTATATAACATATAAAACTCTTCATAGATCATCTGAAAAGTGAAATATCCATCACAGACACACACAGCTGTCACTGGGACATTTGTGGTGATAGAAGTAATAGCTTTTGGAGACTCTGCGGAGATGACAAAAGAGTGAAGGTAAAAACTGAATCAGACTTTTACCACCTGAAGAAAATATCCTCAACAATGGAACTGATGGGTTGGCTTGATTTAAAAAAAAAAAACATCTCCATTTTCTCAGAAGCAGTTTTAACTGGTCTCTGTCTGCATCCATGTGTGAAAAGAACAAGATGAATAACTTTGGCATGTACGCTTAGAAAGCTGGTCTGTGAAGAGAAAAAAAAAGAAATAAAAGAGACAATTGTGTGACTGAATGAATAGATACAGATTCAGATAAAGATGTGAGCAGCTGTAAAGGCATTTATGGACTAAGTGTCTCCTAAAATTCACTGAGCAAGTAGTCACTGCACACTGCAGAGGAAGTTTTGTGAAGCTACCTTGTCTGCACTAAAGAAAAGCCTTCAAATCTTGCACAGTTGAACTGAAGCTTTAAAAGCTCTTATTCCATTTAATATCAAGCCACCTTCCAACCTGTGGTTGCAAGTGAGTGCAGTAATTAACACACGCAGGAAGCTGAACATTTTGCTCTTACCAGCAGTTTTCTCTTGTGAACTGCATAATAATACCTGTTGCTGATTAATACGTTCATAAATGCAGTGAAACGCTGAACCAGATGGCTGCTCTCTGTTTACCCTGCCATGTTTGGTTCACTTCTGCCTTTGGGGACGTTTTATGGATTTGTTGGATCTTCTGTAAAATGGAAACAATTGAGCTCAGAGAAGAAATAAACAACAAAAAAAATCCCTACTTTCATTGTTACTTAATGGATGATTTTTTGCTAAATTATCACATTCATTATGAAGCTGATGCTCGCTTTGAGAAGCTGTCAGTCAACTATTCCCTAATCTAAATGTTCTAATTGGGATGTGAATGTTTTTTCCTCCTGTTTTTGAGCCTAAATGGAAAAGAAAAGAATAAAAATGCTCAGAAAAAAATGATCTTATGCTAATTTTTAATTTTACTTCATGTTCCATGCAAAAAAAAAATTTGTTTGAAGCTGAAACATTTGCTTTTTTAAGTTAAGTCACATGTTTCAGAAGTCAAATCTATTTACAAAGCAATTGTATTGAAAATTAAATTTATCCAACAGTACACATCCACATTCAAGAATGAGGTCGCAGATACAAGCGGCCGAAATGAGCTTTCTCCGCAGGGTGGCTGGACTTTCACTCAGAGATCAGGTGAGGAGCACTGCCATCTGGGAGGAGTTCGGTGTCGAGCCGCTCCTCCTTCAGGTCTAGAGGAGCCAAATGGGGTGGTTTGGACATCTGGTCAGGATCCCCCCTGAGCGCCTCGCTGGTGAGGTGTTTCAGGGACGTTCCACTGGGAGGAGACCAAGAGGCAGACCCCAGACCCGCTGGAGAGACTGTCTCACAACTGGCTGGGGAACGACTCAGGATTTTTCCGGGTAAGCTGAAGGATGCCGCTGGGGTGAGAGAAGCCTGGGACTCCGTCTGAGGCTGTTGCCCCCATGACCCGGTCCCGGATAAGCGGAAGATGACGGGATGGAAAAGAACACATCCACACCTCTCTAAGACAAGTCAAACAGACTGCTGAAACATCGAACATTACATCTATTCACGTAAATTTAATAACTGGATTTGGGACGAAGGTCTTAAAAATCTGTGCAGGGTTGACAAATTTCTTAATCAAGAATTGAGCTTGGTGTTATAATTTGTACATACTCAATCCCCTGACCCGTCCACGTCAGCTTCTTCTCCTTTCGGCATTTCCCCTTCAGGGGTTGCCACAGCAAGTCAGTTTCTTCCATCTACATTTCTTCCGTCCACGTACATATAGAATTATCTTTCATCTGCAACTCACCCCTGTTTTGCCTTTTTTTTCTTTTTGAAAACCACTTTCTCCCCTTTGACTGAGCAAAAAACAAAAAAAGAAAGGGTACTTTCTTACTTTTATTTAAAATTATTGCGGTCTGTCAGCTTGACCTTTAAGTTTTTCTGATGCACATTGAATCAATAAGACGTTGCTCTGGTGGCAAGAGGTCAGTGAACACAACAATCTGTGGCCATAGAAATTAAACACATGTCAATGCAGACCAAAGGTGAGTTTTTAAATAAATTGACCTTTTTTTAAAATATTCAGACATGATTGAGTAATTGGTCCTGCTGGATGCACCACGGTGCTGCCAAGCAACAATGTTCATTACATCATCACCAGACCAAGGTTGGAACACTATTTTACTCCAGATCCGTCTAAATGAGTAAAATATTTGAAAATCTTCAAGTGCTGTTCTCTACTTTATTATCAAGGTTTAGAGACAACAATGTGTCTTTATCATAACTCTATGATAACAACAATAACTCTATGATAGATGCAATTTACAAACATTTTGCAGGCATTCTACTTGAGAGTATTGAAATCCAGTCACAACATTTAGTGTACGGTATATTCAAAGACCCTTAAGCTAAAGACTTTTTTTACTTTCATCAAAAAAGATTACTATCAGTGGAAATTTTTCCGCTACCAGATGGCTCAAGCTGACTCCAAAGTGCAATTCGGAGGAGAGTTATCCATAAAGGTTGAAATTGGTCCTATCTGTCTTCTATCACCCTGTTTTGTAAAGTGTGTGAAATGTATGCACATACAAAAAGTTTTGTGCATAGGGTCATTTGAATCAGTGCAAATTTGACTTCCTACACTCTTTAAATTGGAATTCAGGATGTTTGAGTTTAATCTGAATACCTGAGACAGGTCATAATGATAAGGAAGTCATTGCATCTCCTGTAGTTAGCTGGGTGGAGGGCCTCCATGCTGCAACCAGATGTGCACATGACTTTTACAATGTCACTCTAAATCAAATTGTGATGTCATAGCTAGATGTTGCTTGCTATGATGTCAAAGTCTTGTTTACTATATGCGTGTCCCTTGGGACACCAGGCTCTGCCCTGATTAGCAGAACAGCTTGTAGCTCAACAGGCCACCATGGTGAATAACCTCCGGGGAAGGCACACAATTCACTTGATGGTGTGAGGTTACGACACTCATCATTAAAATGCTCGTCCTCATTACATTTCTGGATTTGTGGGGAAAAAATAAAAAAAGCTTTGTCATCTGTACCTGTTCTCCATACAGTCCTCACTTCCCTGCCTGCTGCATGTGGCATGCTTGTAATGATCTTTTAAACAAAGTGGATAGTTTGGTCTAGTTTCTAACTTTCTGTAACGACTGAGACTAATCTGTGAAACTCTGACATGAGCATTTCACAGATAATCAGCCAGTAAATCCCAACGCCACCTCAGCTGATTCCTTCTGCAATTATATGAACCAGTGTGAGGAAGTGTCAGCAATGATGTTGGACTGTTCATGTGACAGCTATTTACAGTTTCCAGCCTTTAAAGGGTCTCCTTCAGCTTCTCTCTCCCCCATTATCCAAATCATATACGCCAGCAATGAAAACAGCTGCCTTTAGGATACATCTCTAACAACCATGCACACCATGAGCATCAACTCAACATCACAAACACACACATGCCCTCTGATGGGGGTCATTCACATGTCATGCCTGCAGGATTAATGTTTCTGTCCTTGTGATTGTAACTTTGTTACCCTTGACATAAAATAAACATGGTTACAAATGTCAGGCAGACAGGTCAGATATGTTTGCTGATACTCCGCATGGGGCAACTGCATAAAGGGGCAGCGGCAGTGAGACGGGATTTTTTAGCACCGTGAAGGAGCAGCATCTGCCTACTGGTGCAATTTGGAAAAAACCTTTTCCTCCATATTTGGGGGTTTGATGCAAGTGCAGCAGATGGAAACGTGTCTGTGGAACGACACTGTGCTTCATTTCATCTGCAAACTCTGAGCACACAAATGTCTCCGAGGGGTATTCTGCTGATCCTAGCAGACCAAGTTTTACGTATCTAAATCTAATACATAGCAGAAAGAGTCAGAAAATAAGTGGATGATGGAATATTTTCTGGTTTCTGGGTAGAAAGTCAGATACAGGTGGAAGGTCTGGGTGTTGTCTTTTAAACAGAGCCAGATGTTTGATGAAACTGTGTAGGACGAGCAGGGCTACCTGAGTTAGTTTAAAATATTCGCAAATATTATTTTATTATCAAAGTAATATGAATAAAAAGCACAAAAGAAGTCAAATGCAGAAAGTCAGCTATTGTTTCAACCGTATCAAGTTTTTCATGTAGTGAAAAATTTTTTTGTATTTTGTTGCGATTGCAATAACAGCCTAATGTTAATTTTTTAATCAAGTTTAACCCAATACTAATTAATACAATTCAGCTAATAAGAAAAAAAAAACACTAGCAGCAGGCATCGGCCATGAGAAAAAGAAATAAAAATTTCCAGATTAAACGTAAAACCATTTTTTTTTTTTTTTTTCAGGAAGCAGTCATTTCTTCCTCACACACCACACACATATGATGCTTATGCAAACAGCAGCTCATACACTGGTAAAAACATAAGAGTAATAAAATGGGAGACTTTTTCTGTAATTATGGTTGTTTTTCAGGAGAATGTGGTACACTAAATGTCCCCTCAGCAGAGCCAGCCGGAGCCGGAGTTGCTGTCATCGCTTTGCAGGCAGTCTGAGATTTTTATGATCCTGTTGTCTCATGTGCAAATGAAACGAAAGTGAACCTGCTGTGGTTTACCAGGTGGGGCCTCGGCAGCCCTCTGAATGACCCCGCTCCTCAGAGACAGAATCACTCTGTTAGCTGTGAGCGCTGGAAGGTAGCCCAACATTGTAATGTTGTGTAATCCCTTTAAAATTGCCTGCTTTCATGGATTCCTCCTCAGTCTCGCCAGGCTGTGCTGCTGAGTTGCTGCACAGTCCTCGATGTCAGCGTGATGCTCCCCCTGTGGTTTGTTGCGCGGCTAAATGCTCACTTATGTAAAAACATCTGCACATTAAAAACACAGCAAACAAACAACAATGATCTAAAAATTACATCAAACAGATGAGTCAGTCATCCAGAGGACTTAGTTTGATGCTAACTGTTGTCAACCTGATGTCCTCCGGTATGTTTGGAGTTTGGGGGAACTCCCCAGAACTAGTCTCTCCTCAAAGTTTTCTGGTTGGCAGGTTAGCACCTCTCGAAGCTTGGTCTGTTCATCAACGAGTTGTACCAGGTGAAAACCACTTGAGATTTATGGTTGTTTAGTCTGACTGGGCTTTGTATAGACGTTGATGCTGTCTGGTCCACTCTGAATGTCTAAAATAAACTTTAATTTGTGTACAAACTGGGCTTACTGATTCGTTTATTTATTTATTTTTTAACAAGTAAACAGTGTGTTGACGACATCGGAAGAGGAATTTCCTCTGAACACATCCCGTATAATTCAGATGGACAAAATCAGTAATGAATCTCTAACTGTTACGATCCCCTGTCCTACTGCCAGAGGGAGCCCTGGATATTCCTAATCAACCTGATCAGGGTCACCTGCGGATGATTCCTGATTGCACACATCTGTGCACCCTGCCATCTATTTGAGGTCAATCACTCAAGACTTCCCTGTAGGGTCATACAATCCCTTCCAGCCAGGTGTCCCTGGTTGCCTGACCAAATATTCATTCTTGCAATAACCTTTTACCATGTCACTGAAACTTTGTTTTTCTCTCCACGGTATCAATGGACTGTCAAATTCAAATAAATCATGTTCTGCAATTGGGTCCTCCTCTTTCCACCTGCACTCAGCATCATGACACTAGCGGCCTAATGACAATGGTATGTTGAAGCTATTAACATACCATTGCAGAGTGATAAATAGCATCCATTACGCAGCTCTAAACACTCGGAGAGTAAAAACCGCTTATTAGCTACTTAGCGAAAGCTAAAAAGTGGGAGTCGGTTGTGGATCGTCCTCCTTTTTCCTTCTACATTCTTCGCATCGTTCTCATCGAGCCGCCGAGTACAAGTTAGAATAAGTTTCCTTTTAACTTAACGATAAAAACAATCGGTCAGTCAGTCAGGCATCTTCTTATCCGTCTGTCCCTTTCGGGGTTGCGGTGGGTGCCGGAGCCCATCCCGGCTAATTTAAGGCGAAGGGCAGGGTACACCACGAACAGGTCGCCAGTCTGTCGCGGGCTATTATGTTTAACCCATTAAAATTTTGATGACATCATTTAACAATTTGAATGTGATTTTTTTTTTGTTGCTTTTTATTGTCAATAATTTTGCAGCTACTTTAGTATTTAATTATTTATTTGAATAAAACAGTAAGATTTATCCTGGTTGAGTTAAAGAACCACTATAAAATATAACGTCTAAATCTCCATTACTTATAATTGAATTAATTTCAGAGGATTGTAGAAAAGTGTGTTTCCTGAAATCTTCATTCCCACACTCATTTTATATCAGAAATTCAGCTATCATCCCAGTCGGGTGATGAGAGGTGAGGAGCCTGTCCCTGCAAATTGTAGGCGAAAGACAGGGTACACCCCTGACAGGTCGCCAGTCTGTTGTGCAACCCAAACAACCATTTACACACACAATCATTCCTAGAGCCAATTTTCCAGTGCCCTATACACCTAACACGTAACCAGTGTATGCAGAGAAAACCCTGTATGTTTAATTCACCTCCTCCGTGGAGTTCCACGGTTTAACCAGTTCCTCTCTTTGTCTGAGGTGATATAAGGCCTTAATGGTAGAAGTTCAACACACAAAAGAAACAAGCTTTCAGTGATCTTATAGATCTTTTAGCTTAGAAATATCTTTACATATTTGTCAAGAGTTTTTCTGGGTAATCTGAGTTTGCTCTAGAAGAACCAGAAAGCAGATCCTTCTTCAGTCTTCAAACCTCAGATCAGCTGATCATTTTGAACTACCATCTTCATCTGTTGGAGGATTTCAGAATGTCAATGTTTCATGGTCCTTCAGGTTTTATCATTTTAAACACCCTCATGTGTTATTTTTTTCTTAACGTATTTCTCCGTTTGCAGTCACAACAAAACTACTTTCTTTTTGGTTGTTTCATAGCTTTAACCCGCGGACCGGAAGGTCGCGGGTTCGCGTCCCACGGAGAGCACGTCTAGGGTCCTTGGAGAAGACACCTAACCCCCGCTTCTCCCACCATTGGCGCCGTTGAAGGGCAGCCTGCTGCGGTGTAAGGAGTGCAGCAAACAAATTTCCCCGGTGAGGGATGAATAGAGTAATTCATAAATAAATAAATAAATAAATACCTGAAAAATGTATTCACTTAAAAAAAATCACTGGTAATATCTCTCTTTTTGCTGAGGTCCTATCACCTATCACCTTTTCCTAGCCAAAACAGTGACAAACCTTAAATAACTGGTTAGAATCCTGGGAAAGATTTGCATCTCCAGCTGTTGTGATACTTTACATTTATGCAAAAGGATTTTCTAAAGATGACACAGCGCAATGTTTCACAAAGCCAAACTACTACCAAGGTTTGGCAAAGTAGGCATAGTTTTTATTGGGATCACCAGCAAACAACGCCTCCCCTGTGTTTGTGGATTAGACCAGATTATAATGAATGTGTAATTTATATGCTGCTGAGACACTGAAGAAAATATCCAGAAACCACGCAAGGATGCTGAACGTCTCCCAGATTTCTTTCTCACTGGCTGACATGTGACTTTAAACAATGACAAACTCTAAATCAGAGCTGTTTTTGTTTCATCGCGCCCACACAGGAAGTGATGATCCTTTCCACCAATTCGAATGTTGCAACTTTTACAATTTTTCTTTTTATGAACAAATTGGGTCAGACTAGAACACCAACAGAAGGTTTTAGAGAAGTTGAATGAGATATGTTGTCTTTGGTGGAAGAGTGGGATAAAGTGAAGAGATAATCTGTAATTACAACTTTCAGCATCACAACCAACTTGCTGAATTATCTGGAGGAAGAAAAAAAAATACAAACAAGAGTTTAAACCAGAGATAAAGCTGACACACTCAACACAACCATCTATAACAAATTAACAAGTGTTGTAGAACACAATTCGATGTTCCCAAAGCTGTTATAATGTTGGTTGGGAGAAAGGAACATAGCAGACAGTAAACAGTGTGGCACAGTGTGCGAGTGTGAGTGAAAGTGCATGCATCCTGCTGATGTAAACCAGGAGCTTATTGGGGGTAGCAGTTTGGCTCTTTTTGATTCTAAGTGTAAGAATATTAATAAGAAAGTAGTAAAACAGTCTCTCCTTGTAAGTTATAGGGGGTCTGTTCCCCAATTAGATTATGATATCTAATATTGGGACCAATGCTTCAGAAATGTGACTTTATCTCTACAAATCTAAACGAATGCTTTTAATTTTGGAGAACTTCAAACAAACCAAATATGTGTCCATTAATCATGATCAAGTGAGTAAAAATTATTCCCTTTTCTCTGCCCCAAAAGGTTAGGATGATGGTTAAGATGATGATGGTGCTGATGAGGGTGGGAGGGAGAGTGATAACCCCCGCCTCCTGTGTCCGTCATGATCGCACAGTTCTCTGGAACTTCTCCTCCACAAGAGCCTGCTGCTGATGCCCGTGCGCGTAAAGCTGCAGCGCCTGGTGTTTCTAAGTTGATCGATGTGAATTCTGGAGCTTTGGCACACCTTTGCGCACAGCATCTTCAGAGCGCACCTTCACCCTCATCCAGGAGGAATTAGAAAGTTCTGGAGCGGCAGAGAACCGGACATTAGCTCGGTGAATGTAGGTTGCGCGGGTTGCGCACAGCGGAGCCCCGTCCCACGTCTGTCCGTGTCAACCCCCCACCACACCGGCAAACATGGGTCTCTCCGGGCTCATGCTGGTCCTTCTTCTCCCAGGTAGGATAATCTGTTGGAGGATGAAATCTTTGGTAAAGTTTTGGTTCAGTGAATTTTAGGGATGATAAAGATCCAATGTGGGAAAAAAAATAACAGAAAAGAAAAGTAATGGAAAGACATAAAGAGTAAAATCTAGTTATAAAAAAGAAGGAAACAGAAGTTCCACACATTTTTCAAATTGAGAAGATTGTAATCAAATTATTTTATTTTAATTTCAGCTTCAATTAATCCTTCTTTTCTACTTTTTTTTTTATTTATTCACATGGAATGATAAAAGCTGGACTTTGGAAAATCTAAAGCAGCATTCAATGTTTTGTCATTCATTTCTAACACAGATTTTTAATCTTCTCTCTTTCAAATGAGAAAAACTGAATTATATCGTCCATCTCAGGGTTTCTAAATGAAGAATTCCAGATGAAATAATTGCTTTTCTGGGTGTGGTTCAGCCTAGAAGTTTGTGTTCGGATTTCCAGTCAACCTTTCAGGTGAATCCCAAACATCTTGCTCTACACGGAAGGAATGAGTTTCACTTCCAAAAATCAGACAATCCGACAATCCAACATGTTTTAATGGAAAATGCTTGTTGTTGGTTGGATCTTTTAGTGGCATGACTGATTAGATGTGAGGGACTCAGAGGGCTGAACTCCTTTCAACCTCTTTCTGACTTGGGGATGAGATGGAAGCTGACAGAACTCCTTGGTTATCCACCTAATATCCCTGTAAAGCGAACAGGATCTAACTCTATCTGAGGTTGTGTGAGATTGTGTGAACTAAGCGGAATCAGAGAAGAGCTGCTCGCTAAAAGTTGATGTGAGAATTTTCCCCTTTGCGTGCTTGTTCCATCTCCTGCAGGATTTTTCTCCCTCATGTCTACATGCCCTCTGGCTTACATGACCTAGTGAACCTCTCTTGTCTCTGTGGGCTTCGTGTTCCATGTCCCAGTGGCTTCTTTACCACCCCATACAGTTAGAAGTTCATCTTCCTCCTAAATATTTATCTCCATGTTTTCCGTGTGTCTGAACTTAGAGAAAAAGTGATTGTGATGTGCAGGAGTAATGAAATTTCCCCACAGAGCTGCGTGTTCGTTAGGCGTGTTAATGATTGTCCAGCTTGTTCTGAAGCTGTAATGTTGAGTGACAGCCCCATAAATCTCCCTGTCTCTCCCCTTTAGGCTCACCCACCTCTCTGTTCTCCCCCTTACTTTCTTCCTTCTGGGCTTTCAGGTCATGTCTGAATTTTCCTCTTTTTTTCAGTCTCAATCTAAATTCCCGTGGGATTCAGAAGAAATTGTTCAGGTGCTTCAATGAGGAGGTGCAGTGAAGCGGCTCCGGTGCAAACACATAGCAGCGGCCTGGAAGACGTCTTATCGTGCACACACAGGTGTGCACATTTGTGTGTGTTATTTGTAGGAAGGTGTGTAACATGACGGGTGCTGATACCCATACATAGCCCTACTTACTTATACCCATTCCTATTACTGATATCCAGTAAAAGGAATCATTTTATCTTTATTTATGTATTTATGTATTTTTTTATTTTTTTTGCAAACTTGTTTATGTCCATATTTTCGAGTCTCTTTTTAGCTTTTTTTTTTTTTAAATAACAAAATAATTAAAAGCATTTTTTAAATTAAATTATACTTCTATTAAAAATGAAAACTAGATCAATTCTGTTTACAACTGTTTACAATTAATTTTAAAATTAAAATAAAGGGTCAGATATTGGAAAAAAAGAACTCAAAACATCTATAAAAATGATCATTTTATTACACGTATATGGAATTCTACCTATTAGTTATTTTGTCATTCTCTCATCAGTATCTCGGTTACAGTCTATGGTTATTTAACTCTTAAGGTGGACCCGGGGGGTTATTCAAGACATTTTTATTCAGGATATATAAAATAAATTAAATATGAATTATGAGAATGGAAACATTTTTCCTATTTTGGCCTGAAGATAAAAACCTAATGAGATCATTTGACTTCTGATGCCTTTACTGCGATCACCTGAGATCATGCGAGAAGTCTCAATCTTGAAAAAGGAGACAGGCTGTCTGCTTGAAGTATGAAATAATAAAGCTTGTAAAAGAGTTTAATTTTAAACAAAGTGATAGAGAATATTTTTCCTCCTGATGGCATGTTTGATTGTTATTTGTTCATTCCTACACAGATACATCAGGGGCAATTTCTTTTTATAAACATCTGTATTCTGTCAAATTAGTTAAACCAATTCAAAAAAATATTGTTGGAATTAAACAACTTAATTCTGAAATTCACAAATGGGAACATCAAATAATTAAACTGGTTCAACTCAAATAGTGAATGAGAATTGGTTGCTTTTTCATTTTGACATGTCTTTTTTTTTTTAATTGTAATGTTTACTCTGAGTGTATTTATGCTGCACAAGATGGACAGGCAGGTGGGTTACTAGTGATCCACGGATCTGCAGGGGGGCGAGAGCCAGAGAAACAGAGAGGAAAAGCGGGAGAGTGAACGTCTTATCTGTATTGATCTGCTGTGACAGATGATGACGTCTATGAAAAGCAATGAGGCCGGTAAAATGAGCATCATAAACCTGCTTTGATGATAAGTGTGGAAAAAAAATCCTGTTTGGAGTCAGAAGGAGAAGCGATCAGCTTGGGTCAGAACGGAGAGGAGGAGGAGGGGATGAAGAGGATGAGAGTTGTGTGAAAGAAGTGAGGAAATCCATCTTCTCCCTTCTGTTGCATTTAATGAGAAACGAACAACTTACCTGGCCTCTGTCCACCTGCCTCCATCTGATCTCCCAGGTGTGTGTGTGCTGTGTGCATTTCAGTGGTCTCAAAGGAATTGGTGTATCCATCGGGGGTAGTTGGAGGTCCTCTGTGTGGTTTGTTGATAACTGGGATTTGGAACTCAAACACAAGGAAAGCAGATGGTGTGTTGGCTTTAGCCTCTGTAGTTGTGTGTTCTGTGTGAACAGGGTGTGTTACAGTGTGTGTGTGTCCTCACCT
Source organism: Neostethus bicornis (assembly GCA_902685375.1). Lineage (NCBI taxonomy): Eukaryota > Metazoa > Chordata > Actinopteri > Atheriniformes > Phallostethidae > Neostethus > Neostethus bicornis. The sequence continues at coordinate 375,958 of CACRXE010000076.1, read as the reverse complement.
AAACTTAGTGTCAGACACGAGCCAATGGTCCCAGAAGGTCCAGCCGTTCTATGTGGTGCGAGCTGGGGCAGATCGGAGGTCGGCTGCTGCCTGACCCTGAGCCCATCTGCTACCATGGCGACAGATGTGACAGGCTGGCTTTTTGGCTAATTCCATCTGTACTAGAGAACCTCCGGTATACATCTGGTTCTCACAAACTTGACCCAGATTACTGCAGTTTGTTCAGACAGGATGGCAGCTTGTTCCATCAGAAACCACATTAGATGTTGCCCAGAGTTCTGCAGGATGGATGGTTCTCATATGGAGCATAAAAGACTTTCTTTTTCTTCTTTTCATAAAAGAATTTCCACTTTAGAATTAATCAAAGCTTCTCCATCCAAACGGAACCTCCAAACATCCAGACTAGGTTATAAAAAGTATCTAACTTATCTTTTTTACCTGTCAAAAATATTAAAGCCATTGCAGTGTGAAAGCTGTACACCAGAGGGCATGAGACAAGTACCAGATTGTACAGGAGGGAAGGAGACGAGTTTCTAGCACACCTTGGCTGATTCAGGTGAAGTTATTGGACGAAGAAAGAAAAATAATACTCTACAAAAAAAAAAAATGAGAGTCCACATCAAAGTCTGAATGGAGCTCACAATGCCATTGGGAGGAAGATAGAAGCTGGATTAGCTGTTGATGAGAGGCTTTGGTGTCTGACGTGTGGCTTGGTGACTAACCATCTTACAGGGCTGTTCCTGTCTATCACCATGCTGGATGTGTACAGCCATTAGATATAAGCAGGTCTTTAATCATAATCTCCCTTATTTACCACAGAGAACACAGAGGGAGCCAAACAGTCTGATGAAAAGTTGGACTTTTCCCGTTTTATTGTAATTAGTTTTTAAGAGTGGATGACTGAATTTTCAAGTATAAATTGAGAAATTACGTGGCAGTTGAAGTCGTATGAGGTGAGCGACCCTTGTATTACACAACTGATTGGATCATCATGCTGAAGTTTATGCTTAAAGGTTTTTCAGGTGACATTTATAAGATCTTGCCAAGGAAGTACACTAACATTTGCACCCATTACGCTGGCTCTTTGTGCCAGCTATTAGGCTGTCTGGGTTTTATTGAAGCTGAGATTCTCAAAAGTATTACCCTTTTGGTAGATGCCCACAGAACACTTTAAAGAGAGCTGGCCATAGTTGCCTTTCAGAATGCCACGCAAATATCTTTATTTTCATCCAGTACAATTTCCACTAAAACTGCTTTCATATTTTCTATTTTCTGACTGAAACTGAACTGAAAAATGATTTGTGTTTTGCTAAACCAGACCTCTACGCTAGTCCCGCCAGAGCAGTTTCTTCAGATAAGAATATGTAAATGAAACAGAAGCTCAATATTAGCCTGTCAGTAAAAATATCCATCTCCACAGCGACAGCAGAAATGAAGTTGCGGAGCAATCATTTTCTAATAACAGAAACATTTTGGTTCTGGTCTGGGGACCATCGAGGTCTAAAGGGTGAAGAGGGCCCGTGTAAAGTTGTAATTAGATCCACAAAGATGACGTTTAAATAAAGTTTCAATACTGACTGCAGATCATCCATCCATAAACAGTTCTTGGACAAGTGTATAATTTACACTCTATGACAAATATATCACTATGAAAATGAGACATTTGATTCCCAGCAGAACAGAACTGAGAACCAGATTCACATGACACTTGAAAGTTTTGGTCCTGAAGCCAAACTTGGTTACATCCTCTTGACTGAATATAGGCAGATTGTAGGAGAAGGAATAAAAACCACCAAACTAACAAGTTCCAAGCTGAGCTGGATTTTGAAAGCCTCCAAAGTTTGAACAAATCTGGAAAAACAAAACTTTTCACAATGATTTCACAATGAGCAAAGTGAATTTTTAGAAGTACAAATGATGACGTTGTTCATCTCGGCCAAGAATGAAGCTGTTGTGATCAAAAGTGTCTACTGAAAGACACTTCACAATAACTCACTTGACTAGAGCACATTTTCCCTCAGAAATCAAGCTTTCAGTATGGTAGGGAACATATTGGGAAGATGGGATTCTTACGGTGGACCACATGTGATCTTGGGGTCTCCATGTGGACTCTATCTCAATTTAAAGACCAGAAGCAGCTACTTGTGTTTGTTCATGCTAATCATGTTAGAAGCTGGTGAGATTTATTCATCATTATCACAGCTTGAGCTGCTTCTAAGATAGGACCAGTTCTCACTTTTTCTTTTACCACGGGGCAGCAAGAGATCCACGTTTCATGTTTTGTAATTCCCATTTATTACAAAACAGACAGCTCACAAGACACACACACACACACACACACACACACACATATACACATGATTGGCTCATATCGGTAAACCAAAGCCCTAGGTTTCTAGATTGCATGTTTGCACACAGAACCTTCTAGGAATTTGAAGCTAATCCTGCGTGAATGTGAGCTGTTTATTAAAAAGGTTCAGCATACAACTAATAACCTGCTAAAAAGCTAAATTAAGTGGTTAGAAATAATGATGTGTTTCTGTAGAAACTGAACAAAAAATACTTTGAGCAGAGTTACCTTAAATTGGGATTTGTACCTGGATTACAATATTAGTTTGAGGCCAGTTTATTGTAATTTCTCCTTCATGCTTTCTTTACTTTCTGATCCAGATGATGAAGCTTCCTTTTTTTTCTTCAACCGGTCCACAACCAGTTTGGCTCTTAAGAATGAATCTTGTTCTTCCATTTGAGAGACTCTTACCTCTCTGAAATAGTCCCAGAGCCACAGTTTTATTCTTACATGTTCACGTAACAACTTTAGTTGCATTAGTTCACACTTTTGACCGAGGCTTGCTGTCGGCTTGTCAAATAGAAAATGTCTTTACTACATTTTGGATTTTTTCCAAGTCTAAGTAATCCAAAGATCTCTTCAGTTAATTTCTTATTTTCAGGTTAGGAGGATCATTTTAAATTAGAGCTTCACAGAAAAAAATCTAAATCAGTTAGATTTATAGTACTTCCTAACCGCTTCTGGTTTTTCAGAATAAATTTTTCTAAAAGCATGAAGCCATATTGATAGAGTATATGGTGTAACACAAAAAAATATCACTTTCTGATGCTCCTCTTGGTGATGTTTTGTTGTGCTTTTGTACTTCTCACTGTAAAAGCCGTTCTAGCTGTTCTAGTTGTGTAAAATCAGCAACAGTACTGAGTGAGATGGAACATCTCACGGCGCTGCTGAGACTCTAGAAGAGACCATTTTTCAAATTAGATTTTCAGAGGCATGCTCCTGCAGGATAACATCATCCTGATTAAAAAACTGCAAATAGTTGTGGCTTTTTTATGATAATTTGACACTTTCCATTACATGACATCATCAGGCCACCACATGGAACTTCTCACGGGGATGACAGAAATTGTGTGATTTATTTTCCTCATGAATCTTCTGGCGTGCTCATCAGTCCCACCTGACCGACCCGTCTCTTAGCCTGTAAATCTAAACAAACGTTACCTCAGGCTGTGGGGTTGAATAAATGAATGGAACTCAAACCTGGACCTGGACTGAGAGGTGGTATGCAGCAGATGGCGTACAACATGTTCGATGTGTTCAAAGTGAAAACAATCATAAACTCTTCAAACGGTGATAAAGGAGCTGCCGGCTGCCTGCAGACACACAGACATGCCGACTCTAATCTTTCCTTCTGCTGTCTGTTCAACACAAACAAGACAGAGAAATTAAACCAATAAAAAAAATCCCACTCTTTTCTTTATTGGTCTTTTTTCCTTTGAACTGCGGATGTTGAAAAGTTTTAGTACTATAGTTAGAATAATTTTTTTTTCCTTTGGTAAATGGTGGAAGTTTCTCAGATGTGTAAATGACATTATAATCAGCATCATTACAGTCATATTTGTAGTTTTGTGACAGTGTGATTGTTGAGATTTAACAAATCGATCCAGAAATAAAACTTACATTCTTGATCCTTGTTGAGATGGTGACAGAAAAGTCGGAGGTGGAGACAGAGACAATCCCAGGACAGACAGGATATAAACATATAAATCCACAAGTACTTAAAAATGGAGTCAAGGTCCTCTTGCTTCTGAGTTCAGAGGATTACACTAGTAATGAAAATATGAATGATGCTGGGAATAAAGAGGCAGTAATGATACAGGGATGATGTAGGGAGGAGAATAATGCTAGTAATGTTATTGGTAATGACACTGAGGATTATAGAAAAACACCAACAGTGCTAAGAATAAGAAGGATGTCGGGGTGACAATGGGATTACATCGATATTGGGATTGTTGTCAGGTGTGATGCTGGGATCATACTGGATTGATTATGGATTGCTGAAAATGATGATGAATTAGGATGATCTGAGATAAGAAATTGAAAACATTGGTCGGGATGATGTTAGGAATTATGCTGCAATAAGGCCTGTGTACAGTTCTATGTGTCCATGTGATGAAATGTAGTTTTCAGTTTTAGTTTGTACAAATGATTGAACCCTGGTGCAGGCAGGTTTGGAATGCAATAGTCCAGTAACACCAGTTTGAAACTGAGCAGCCGTTCTTCCTTTAAAGTAACTTTTATGTTTGACCTAAATGTGCCCATTTTATCTTCCAACACAGACCAAACACAGAGAACAGGAAAAAAAACAACATAGAAGAAGATTGAGAGGATGAAAGCAGAGACATTCAGACTTTCTGGAGGGAATTTAGAGGAAGTGTGGCTGATATGAAGCTGTTGTCTTTGTGTGTGCACTGCTACCTGGAACATGGCGGCCGGTTGCGCTTTATACCACATCCAACCAGGTTTCTGTGTTATTAAACGTCATTAGCTCAATGTGAGCTGTAATTCTGCTGACCCATTTTCATTTCTGTTCACAGCATGCTGATTAAAACGTTCTAACAAAGCTGGGAGCAGGAAGGTGGAAAAGCTGAAAACTCAGCGAATGGCTCCCAGTTATCTTTAATTCAATTAAAAAGTGTTACACTGAGAACAAGATAGAGACGAAATGAAAGATAATGATTTCAGGGTTTTTAGGCATCCACACAAAGGTCTTCAAATAACATTTTTTTCTTTTTTTAATATAAACAGATTTAGCTCACAAAAATGACTAGAAACAGCAGCAAGATGCCGTAATGGTATCACAGTCAACAGGAAACTCAAGTTGTGAAACAACCCACAGGGAGCAGGAGCAAGTACATTTATTTGCAAAGCAAAGAGGATTGATAGGGAGTGATCGTTAAAAAAAAAAAAAAAAAGAAGAAGAAGAAAAAATCTACAAAACCCAAAAGGAAATTGAAACAAAGTTAAACTTAATACTTAAAAACATGAGAAGTGGAGACCCTCAACCATGTAGAAACAATCATTCGTACTGGTTAAATGAAAATTGAACACGCCAAACAACCAGAATTTTCTTACAAAAATTTTGTCTGGAAACATGTAATTTTGAGAAAATTGATCTTTTTAACCTGCTCTGGTTGTGTGGTGGTCACGGTAATTTGTTTCTATGTTAAAAACAATCCGAAAGCAAACAGAGCCTCTAATCAGAGTGTGTTCAGGAAAGTGAGCAGCGAGCCGAGAGAGAAGCCATTTCATCTGACGCAGAGTAAAATTCAACATGTTCCTGACACCATGGCGTCATTTCAAGAAAAAAAACCAAAACTGTAAATCAAGATAAAATCAATCTTTTAAACTTGGGCAAAACTGACAATATTTAAATAATAAATACTATTACAATCAGTAATTGCCTGGTCACTTATGGTCACCAGCTGTGGGTGGTGACCAAAAGAACGAGATTGCGTATACAAGAGGTCAAACTGAGCTTCCTCCACCAGGTGGCTGGGCTCTCTCTCAGAGATTGGGTGTGGAGTTCTGCCATCAGGGAGAAGCTTGGTGTCGAGCCGCTCCTCCTCCAGGTTGAGATAAGCCAGATGGGGTGACTCGGGCATCTGGTCAGGATGCACTGCGAGCGCCTCACTGGTGAGGTGATTTGGGTACGTCCCACCAGGAGTAGACCAAGAGGCAGACCCCAGACCCGCTGGAGAGACTATGTCTCACAGCTGGCCGGGGAACGACTCTGGGATTCTTCCGGGTGAGCTGGAGGATGCAGCCGGGGTGAGAGAAGCCTGGGCTTCCCGTCTGAGGCTGTTGCCCCCGTGACCCGGCCCCGGATAAGCGGAAGACGACACAAAATGTTAGCAATAAAAGAGATGTCATAAAATTACTACAAGCAAACAGGTGAATGACACAATTTTCTTGTGGTGTGGAGTTAGTTTAGCCAGTGTGTGTTTAGATGTTCAAGACCCAAATATTGGACCCACAAGTTAAGTTCATTACCTGTCCAAGAAATGAAGAACATAAACTGTGAAATAAATCTCTACAAAATAAATATCAATTTTTAGTCTCAAAAATGGTAACAGGTGACCACAGCTTTGATACATTTAGTTATCTTGAAACTCTGACAGATCCAACCTTTCTACTGGAGGTGATGTTTGACAGCAGCTTTCATTAGTTCAGATGTGTGAGAAAAAGGAATTAGTCACAAAACCAAAGTGGTGTTTTATTGTGTAAGCTGTTTATACACAACATTTTTTACTGATCCCTCATGGGGAAATCTTTGTGCTGCAACGCCCCACAGCAGGCAGCCCCGACAGCCCCAATAGTGGAGGTAATTGGGGGTCAGGTGTCTTCTCCAGGAACATTTCAGCATGAGGCTGTAGCGGTAATCAAATCTGTGACTCGCTGATCCCAAGAAGGACACTCTACCACTGAGTAATGCCACCCCACTAGCGCTGTGCTGCTCCACTGGATATACGTAAGGATAATTGGTGAAGGAAACCAATACTAAATAGATCTATTTGAAGCATGTGCCAATCTGCTGGATTTAAAAAAAAGCATTGTGTCACTGCGTCTCTTTCGAGAGAAGCACTCTCAAAAAGAAAAGAAAAATAGTTTGAGGTGCGTTTTGGTCATGTTTGTCTTTACTTTCTTTTTCGATCCAGGTAAAATGACGTGAAAAATAGCTGGACTACAGTCAGGCTGTTATGGATTGGAAAGATGCACTAGTGAAGCAGTGCATTTCCTGTTGGGTGGAACACCTGCTGAGCAGAAAAATGGAGTTGGAAAGAAATGCTGTACACTGTATTTAGGGGAAGATCCACTGTTGATCTAAGACAGGATGGATCTATGCTTCCATGATGTTTCCAGAAAACTCTTAGCTCGCATCTGAATGTACTGATGAAATGGAGACTCGACCAACCTGGTTCCTTGCTAGGAGTTATGACCTCAGTTCTTTGATTTTAGCTGGCAGGTTAGAGAACAAAAAAAATTAAAATTAGATATGTTCACAGGTGCTATTCTATGGACATTGTTTGGTACCAATGATTATTAGCAATGATTATTTGCCCCCAGACATGCTTTTATTTAGTCACCAGCATGTCTGTCCATTGTATACTAACCTTTGAGATTGACTACTGCATATTTTCTTTGGACTATTCCCTGAAGAGTCAGAAGCAACAATCCGATTATTAGCTGTTCCTGAAACACCATATGATTCTTTTTCAGATACTTTGACAGTTGCTCAGATGTCATTTCTTGTTCAGTCTAATGCTCAGATTTATCTTCAGCAAGTCGTCTTCTCAGAATTTACATGACTAGATACTGTATTACCAAGTGATTTGTTGTCTAGACTACTGCAACCTTCATTTGCTCAAAATACTCCAAATTCACTTGGCCAAAAGTCCAAACCAATTTGATGACTTCCGTGATAGTAAAGAAATAAAATGATTACAGAAATACTAAGAAACTTAAAAATGTTTTATGTTCCTTGATAGACATTTCTACCCTTTGGAATCTAGGGGATCACAAAAACTTTCTAAAGAGCAGCAAGATTCAAAACTCAAAACACAGGAGGGACCTAATTACAGTATGTGATGCTGGAAGAAAAAAAATAAAAATCCATGAGCAAAGCTACAACTATGTCTAACATAAAACTTGACCATGAGTTGCCAGAAAAAATTCAATGCTAATGAATAAAGTTTTTAATTACTGAAAGAACAAGGTGCAACTTGTTACCGATCGAAAGAAGAGAAACATATTGTCTAAAGCACAAGGCCAGATAAAACCTTCTATGGTCTGGAACAAACTGCTTTGTTCCAAAACAATCATTTGTGGTTGCCTGAGGCACAGTGATACATACACGTTCATAGTGTCACAAAAAGAAATACTCATAACCAGGTTTTTTTTTTTTCAGAAGTGGCCTTGATTGGAACAGATGAAAGTGTTTTGGCTGGTAATTGGTGTCAGTACTTCTCAAGCTTAGGAAATGTGAAGAGTGTTAAGCAGTGAAGGTAACAGCCTTTAAATTGTGCTGAATCGACTCAGCTGAATTGTTAATGGACTTCTTGAGTATTGCAAGGATAATGATGAGCATTAGTGTTTGGATCAGGTTAACTGAATATCATCGGGTAGATTGTAGTACATGTTGGTCGAGTACTTGTTTGTGGAAGAACAAAATGAGAAAAATCACAAACAAAATGCATTTACAGAATTCTATTAACATAACGACCTACTACCTAGTCAGTTGTGCACCAAAGTAGAGAATGGTACTCCACCTGAGAGACAAATACATTCTGCTTACAATAAATGTCCATGAAACAATAAAGACATGTTGAACAAATTGCACATTAAAGTTTGAAGCGATAAGTCTGTCTTCCTAATAAAGAAACAAATGTAGAACGTTATGCAACAGGTCTGCTGTTGGAGACCCACTTAGACTAGAATTTTGTCAACAAAATGAATAAAGATGGTTGACATTTCGTTACTCCTCTTGTGTTCTGAATACACTAAGTTAGTGACGAGTAAAACACTAATCAAAGCTCTTAATGACCAAAAAAAAAAGAGTGGGAATTTTAACACAAAACAAAAATCTCCTTGCCTTATCAAATATTTGTTAACATGCACTATCGCCAGAAATGTATTAAGAAATAGGTACAAAATCTGGTTGCCCCAGGAATAGCATCTGGTGCCTAGTACTCTTGTGTTTTTTGGTGGTAGGCAGCTGCCAAACGGGGCATGGGACTGGTACATGTCTGACAAAGTTGGTGGTAATGGAGCTCTTGTAATTGGTTGGTCACGTCGGCACTGCCCAGAAAAAGATAACATAGTCATGTCACAGAGTAACCATAAAGATTTAGTCATATTAAAACACATTAAAAAATATTTAAGAGCTAGAGTATGACTTCAATACCTGTTTTTATTTTTTGTATTTTTTGTGGTTTTGTTCCAAAGTTTCTAACTCAGTTATGAGTCGAAATTCTCCGTATCAACATAGTCTTTGTTTTCTTGGTATGAAACCTTGTTTGCTCAAAAAGGAATCAAAATATCAAGTTCTTTTCTCCTGGTTTTTATGAGGTTTAAGCTGTTTGGGTGACGTCTCAAGGACACCTGAAGTGTTCTTTAGGTGAGTTTCTTACTGCAATATTGTGATTTACATGTTTGTATTGTTGCATTCTGGCACATAGAACATTATCCTGACTGTTTCAGTTAGCTGCTCTAAAATAAGATTTTCTATAATTTTTTTATGAAAACACAAAGGGAATTTATTTAAACTGTATTGAGTGATACATTTGAGGCTTTTAGATTTCTTTCCCATCAACCAGGAACATATCATCTTTGAACAATCTTTGACTGATCTCATTTTTGAACAAGTGCTGTTCGTATGAGTGAACACCAGAGAATAAGAGAGAAAGCTTGGGCTATACATGTGGTCTGAAATGAGGGGAAGCGCTGCTTCAATAACCCTGATAGAAACAAGTTGATAATGATTTGATGTGGGCAGAAGTTGGGGCAGCCTCTGGTTAGAGAGCGGCTGTGCAGAGTAGTCTGGCCGATGTGGTGGAATGCCGCACAGACACCGTTTGTTGCACCTACAATGTTTTATGTATGTGGTTAGTCTTTCATCAGTATTCCATTTACATACTGTCTACTGATCCGCTGCTGAATGTTAAGCTGTTTATGCTCCCTCAGCCACTTTATACTGACACCAAGATGTGTGTGTGCAAGTGTGTGTCTGAGACAGATTGCTTTGCCCCCTCCGCCCCCTCCCCTGTGGTTGTGCAGTATTGTGTTCTGGTAATAATGATGGGTTCTGTGCTTCCCAGTCTCTCTCCCAGCAGGACACACACATAAAAGAGTCCTTCTATTGGCAGCCGTGTGTGTTTCCGTGATTCTAGTTGCTGAATGTGTGTGTTCACGTGCACATCTTTGTGCGATTCTAAGAACATCATTTTCGGTGGTGCATGCTGATTGTGCCTCATACTGTGTGCATCCAACCCATCAAGGTTCACATTGGTGCTATCTCACTCTCTGTCTCTGTTTCTATCTAGCTCGCTCTCTTTTACGCTCCAGCTTCGCTCTTTTCCATCTATCTTTTCGTTCTCCTATTTCTCTTCTCCATATGACATTTTTGCTGTCCTTAGACTACTTCTCTAAACTTCCCTCGCACATATCAGCTATTGGAATTGGGAAGGGGGTGGTGGGGTACTTCTTTTTTTACTACTGCTAATCGAAGCAGTCTGGAGATAAACAACGCTTCTTGGAGAAACTTTTAGACTTCACACAATACAGATCTTGCCATTATACCAAGAATCAGAGCCAGAAAATTCTCCATGTCTGAAAGCTGTAAACATCTCTGCTGCAAACACAGTCTTTTCAGTCAGCCACACTGGAAAATAAAACATTGACTTTAATGGAAAACCTCTAGTAGATGTATTACTGTTGAACTATGAAATACTTTGATATTTCAGAATTATTCTAAGGCAAAGCAAGTTTGCCCAATACGGCAGTGCATGAACTTGCTGTGACCTGAATCTATTCCCATAAAGATTGTAGAAGAGGCTGTCTCAGTATTAAATTTGAACCTCATTCAAATTCTTTCTAAAGTGTTTTGCTACTATATTTAACCCTTGATATTTCATCAGGTATTTATGTCTTTTATCTCCATCAGTTTGTTTCCACTAAAATGGAAAGCTTTCCATCTATTTTATGGAACTAAAGCCCAGCTCTTTAAAAATATCATTTAGAATCCTCTCTCCTCGTTTGATGTTTTTTCACAAGTTGAGAAACATCAAACAAGGTAAAATAGTTACCGGGGCTCCAGAACTACATTTTACAGATACATTGCTGCATCAGATTAAAAATTATGTCAAATTTTCTATGAAATGATTAAGTTGTTTACATCGTCACATGACTTGGTGGTTTGATGTAAGCTTAAAATGCTGTAGCTCATTTTTCAAATGTCGGCATCAGAACATTTTACTCTGTTGCCATGCTGCGCTGGACCTAGGTCAGGTGTTAATGGCAATAGAGTTTATAAGTACAACTTAACTCTGATGTTTGGAGAAAAATTGCATAGAATATGGTAGATCTGTGTGTGAGGAATTCTAGTCCCCAGTTGGGATAATCATATCTAACAAGAAGAAATAGAGATACCCAGGGCTACTTTCTCCACTGGATGCATATGAGTACAGTTACCTTTTTTTTTTTTTTGCCTGTGGTCCAACAACATTGTGGCAATTATGAAAAACTGCACATTTGTAGTTTTTCGTAACTGCTAAAAAAAAGTTACAAAAATCTTACAAAAAAGTTATCACTCTCAGAGATGACATTATTTTCATAAAGTGTAACATCAATAGTAATGATCCCCTTTAAAAGCTCAGGGTAAGTCTCATTTCATATGTTCCTTTGTCTTCCACATATTTGGGTCCAGGTCACGAGGGCAACAGCCTCCGATGGGAAACCAAGGCTTCTCTCACCATCATCCAGCTCACCCAGTAGGATCCTGAGGCATTCTTTAGGCAGCTGTTAGACATAGTCTCTCCAGTCTGGTGGGACGTACCCAAAACACCTCACCAGCGAGGTGTTTGGGAGGCATCCTAACCAGATGCCCAAACCGCCCCATCTGGCTTTTCCCGACCTGGATCTTTTCTGAGCTCCTCTTGGATGGCAAAGCTCATCACTCTATCTATGACCGAGCCACCCTGCTGAGGAGACTCAGCAGATTTGATCAAAATCAAATCAAAATGTATTTATGAAGCACCTTTTATATAAAAATTAGCACAAGTTGCTGATATAAAATACATGAAACCAGATTTCATAGAATAAAACAGTTACATACACACATATTACTTATAAAAAAAAACATGACTGTCTGAGCATCTGCATCAACTTGACACATCGGCTAAGAGTTTGGGAGTTTTCTCGCAGGTGCTACTGGAGATGTTGAACGTTTCGATACTATGTAATCACCCATTTTGTCTTGTTTCAGGTGTGCTGCCAATGTCAGGACCGATACTTCCTTACCTGTCAGCAACTGACTGTGTCGATGCTCACCGCATCTGTTCTGTCGATCCGGAGTGTGAGGCTCTATATAGAGGTCTGGAGCTGTGCGCATCTGATGCAGCGGTCTCTCCGCTTGGGGAACAGGCAGCTTCAGAGTGCCTGGAAAGACAAGACACCCTGTTAGCCAAGCACCCATCTCTGCTGTCCTGCAAGTGCCAGCGAGGCTTTCGGAAGGAGGAGCGATGCCTTCGTATCTACTGGAGAGTTCGTCTTCTGCCAGGTAAGCTGGACCATTCACTTTCTCATCAAAGCGTCAAAAAATGATTCTTTTCCAACTCTAGCCAAAGCTTAAACTGGTAAGTATCAGACGAGATTAAGGGTACAACCGTAACAGGTTAAAAATGCTGTCATAGTGTCAAACGGGACAGGTAAACACACATGTCTAGTGGGAATTTGACTCACCTCTCAGCCTATCATGCATCTTTTTGGTTGTTTTAAGTAGAATAATGTAATAAAATATCATTTGAAATCATATGAAATATCCTTTGATATGTAAGAAGAATTAAGATTGGACATAAAACTTTGTTAATAAACTTTTTTTATTTATCTTTTGGGTCTTCCATTCAAACATAAATTGCCTTGACCAGGAGGATATGGAAAGAAAGCCCAGTAAAAAGCTCTAGATACAACTCGAATACACATACACACAAAAGACCCAAATGAGTATGAAGGAGTTCTTGTCTGGGAACTTCTGGGGTGATGTGTATTGCAGTAAGCGAGCTAACACTAGCCAACATCCTTCGCTTCCCCTGTGGCCTATTAGTCAGTGGAGCATTAGTGTAATTACACACTCTTCAGTTCCCAGAGCTGCTCGGTTGCTCTAGCATGTCATTACCATAAATATATAGCCTGGGACGGGATTTACATACATAAACACTTTACATGTCATTACATTCCTGATTGAGTTTGTACTTCAATAATTTACTTGTCCGGTTGTCAGTCAAAGCTCCAGTTTTGGACAGAAGTTGCTTTTATTATCACGAGATTGGAACGGTTTTTGAAATCATGAGAGGATTTCTGATTGACAGAAAGTTACATATTTGAAGTGAAAGAAATGTTTTTTTAGTATTAACAGATTATTTGATGAAAGATTCAGACCATGGTTAAAAGGTTGTCGTCAAGGTTCTATGATTGTTCACAATGTCAACTGTACAACAGAACACGCTGACATAGGAATTAGATGAGACATGAATATTTGCTGGTCAGACAAAGCCATTGGGAGAAAAACCTTTTTGGGAACACAATAGTATTTGGGTTGGGCACATATCTAAAATCACCAACCTTTCACTTGTAGATCGACTGGGTGCTAGGAGTAACTTTCTGATAGCATCATAGAGTTGCCCGTCTTTGATTACATTTTTTTTTCAATTACATACAGTAGTTTAATTGATTGGATTGAGATCCGGTGATAATGGAGGCAATTACAGACCAATGAATAATAGTTGAAACTGTGGCTTTAAAAAACAATGTTTTTGTTATTTGAAAAGAACACAGTTTCGGTTGGCTTTTGTACCACCTCCAGCTCAACCCAGGGGTAATTTGGGACATCTACTCATGTACAAGGAAGTTTAATGCAAAAGCATGGTGGCGCAGAGGGTAGCACAGTGGCCTCACAGCAACAAGGTCGTGGGTTTGAGTCCTGGGTGGGGATGAGGCTTGGAACACTGTCCTCTCTGTTCATTTTATTATAAACTTTATAAATTCACCAACAAGAAATTTATTCTTGGAGAAAGCATATGAAAGGGAAGAGTAAAACTGAAGCAACATTTTAGCGTAGCAACATGGACACAATTAACATACAACTTCACTTCCAGTTTCTGTTAGTGTCCAATCTGTTACTTGTTTGGAAACCAAACAGCACACATGACGGGACTGTAAGTGGAGTACCGACCATTTCTCTGCCTTTCTGTTGGCTTTCTTTTCTCAATATGTTATCATTTCAAAGATCAATCAAAGAATAAATAAAAACCCCAGTTTCCGACATGTAATTTCTCCTAGTAGTTGTGTCTTAATTAAAATGGCAGGAGTAGTAAGCAGACATTTCTCATTCTGGCTACAGCAGAAGGCTCAGAAATGGGGATTTGGTCCTAAACGTGGAAAAATCTTTCCTGCTGAGGAGCAGAAGCGGGCAGTGAGTTCTAAAAGTAGCCAGATTTGTTACAAGTTGGGTCTAAAAAGAAGAAAATTCTTGTGAAAATTATCGACATTTCTGAAGGTGTCGAAGGCTTTTTCCTCTGAGTGAGAACTGTAATGTGTCTGTGTGTGTTAGTGAGTGTGTGTTTCAAAGCGTGTGTGAGGGGGTAAAACGGTCTCTCACTCAGTCATGAGACGTCAGAGCCCTGCTGTTCACAGTTCACACACTACCAGGACATTTATGAGCCCCATCTTTACTTATTTAAAGTTTAATCCAAACTTTCTGGAAGATATCTGAATATTTAGTTTATTAATCAGCTGGTCTTTCTAAGATTATGTCATGGCATTTCTCACATTTCTGCAGGGAATGATGCAAACACAGCAGCTCGGTAGCTTGAAATAGCTAAACAAACATTTGGAAGATTAAATTTAATTTAGGGTTGAAGATCTTCTTCTGTTGTGTGCCAAACACACAAACACAACATTTGGAAAATGAAGTCAGACAGGAGCCAGGAATCCTGCACGTACAGATTTATCTGCATTTAGTCCAGATTGGATCAGAGAGCGAGTCAGGAGAAATATTTGTGAGCGAGCTCAGCTTCATGTTTGGGAGGCTCAGCTTTGCAGGAGGTGTGAGCGAAGGCCTTTGTTCTCCTCATTAGTGCCATGTCTGTTTCCAGCTTGGACAGATAACCAAAGACATCCCAGAATAATTTACTCTGGCTGCAGAGCCGTATGCTACTGAAGCTCATTTAACCTGTCTGTTGTCTTATCAGTTGTTTGGAATAAGGTGATATAACAGGGTATGATGGTAACTGGGTATCCTGGAAAGGTCCAATAGAAAGGAAGAGGCAGTAATTAAAAAAAAGACACATGTTCATCAGTTGGAAAAGACAAACCGCTCTGAGAAAGGACTGATTTTAGCCAGTCACTCGTCAAACAGAGTGAAGAAGTGACGGACTTGGACTGATTTGTTATTTTGTGGGAGATAAGGAGTACAAACTGTAGCTGCGTTAAATCAAATTGTTCCCATGATTAAATGTGCTATATAATTTCCACTCTAAAAAAAAATAGCATAAACAATAAGACCATACTGATATGACAATGTTTTGGTATGACATTATAAGTAATTTTTTAACAAATAAATTTTAAACTTGTACTTATAATTATTGTTAATATTTTTTCCACTTTCCTGGTGTCATTTCTAGACATCAGTGTGTATTTGCGTGTCTTAGTGTGTGTTGGTAATCCCTTCTGGTGTGTTTTATCCAAACAGGGAAAGACGAACTGGAAATCTCCCCATATGATGACACGTTGGACACCCGCATGGCCTCCTTAGTATCAGGTAACTTCTTTTAAAAAGTGGGTTGTTGATTGGAGGGTTCTATTTATGGATCAATTTGTGTTCATATTTGAAATTTCAAACTCTTCAAATCAGAAAATGTTTCTTCACATGAGGTGGTGAGAAATGTGTTCACACACAAGCCAGCTTCACAGATCTGTTCTTGTTGTGTCTGGGGAGAGCTAAGCCTTTAGAAATGGAGAGATTTAATGAAGCAGCCACAGCTTTTATTTGTTTACAAAGAAGCATCTGTGATTCAGGTGCTTTCATTTAGTACATACACTCTTTCTCACACACATCCTCCTCATGTTGTCTCACAGTAGTTTTAATGTCAGCTCCTCTTTCACACTTCACCACATAAGTCGTCTGACTCCCTAACATGGCCGCCTCTGTGATTCATCTCAGCGGGTGGTAGCTGCCTTGGCAGCCATCAAAACTGTCCTCATTAATATTTTCTGAAAGTCTAAAGATCTACAGTACGAGGACTGCTGTGCATATCAATCTTTCCACTTGATACTCCCTTCCTCCAGCTTCTTCTTTCATGCAAGTGGATGGTGAGAACCAGTGCCTGAAAGCAGCACAGGACTGTGGCCTCTACGAAAAATGTGGCTCCCTTCGATCAGAGTATGTTCTGGCCTGCACCAAACCGATGCCTGGAACTTCCCGTTGCAGTCAGCACAAGTGCCACAGAGCCCTGCGGCGCTTCCTGGAGCGGGTTCCTGAGGAATACAGCCTGGGTGTTCTGTTCTGTCCCTGCACCAACGAACTATGTGGTGAGAGGAGGAGGAAGACCATCGTACCGTCCTGCTCCTACCAGGACATGGAAGGTTTTAAACCAAACTGTCTCCACCAGCAGAGCTTTTGTCGCCGAGATGACCTCTGCAGGTTAGACCAAACCTTCTCTTTTTTTTGGAGTAAATGTTTAAATGTTCTCAAAATTCAAAATCCAGCGTTTGCGAGGAATAGATAAGTAGAAAGACTGATCTAATTCTGTTGTCTTTATTAGAAATTTGAAGCTTAAACATTGCCTCAAGTTATAATAATCTAACCCCTTGCCCACTTGCAATTGCTTGTGTTCCAAAGCCAATCCTGGCTGCCTACCTGCAGGAGGCAGGGTACACCACAAGCAAGCCGCCAGTCTGTTACAATACTACAAACAGAGGCACATGCTCTTAGAGGCAATTTCCACTGGCCAATAATCTTGGATGCCTATGGTCACATAGCAACCATTTAAAACAACATTTTATTCTTCGTCGCCTCTTGTTCAGCTTCAACATGAGGTCAGCCAACAGAAAATGCTTCCAAATATCTTCTGAAACAAAAAATGAACAGGTCGGCCTTTCAAAAAGCAAAATGCAGAGAAATATGTGGATTTAATGGTACCAAGCTAACATGTAATTTTACAGTCAGAAGGTTAACAACAGCATGTACCTTCAGCAAGTCAGATGCAAAGCTGTTTAGTTGATTTTATTATTTAAATTTTAAATGCTTCTATTAAAACGGTTATTTTGAACTCTGCTGGTTACTTGTTTTGCACGACAAAGCATAGGGCAAGCTTTGCAGTGTGTTGGTTTTTGTCCTCAGTAATTTAAAATTTTTCTTCTAGTTTCAAATAAATCCAGTCACAGAGTTCAGTTTTTTTTTTTTTTTAATAAATGTGTTTTCATTTTATTCAGGTGTTCTTTTATAAGTAAGTCTTTAAATGCCTTTGATGTGTTGGAAATAACACATTTTGTCATGACATTCAGGGTAAAGACGACACAAAAAAGCTCCACGTTCAACCGTGTAATTTCTCAAAACAGTTTTTATTTTACGGGTTGTTTTTTTTTACTATCATTATTTTTACCCTGAAAAGTCTTAAATTGACAGTAAATTTTCATCACCATTAATGTCTAATTTAATGATTCAAGTTTGTTCTCTGCACTTCAGTTTGTATAGGATATAAAACATCAAAAAGTTTCTTGTTCCTTTGCCAACGCCTGGACAAATTAACGTACAAAATATAATTACCAATGCTCAAACTATTATTTCCATACACACACTAATCCATGAGGTTTCTACTTCTTCTCAGACTGATGTTGAGCTGTTTGTGTCTTTGCCAGATCCAGATTGGCAGATTTTCTCAGTAACTGTCAGCCATCGCCTCTGACGGCCAGCGGCTGTTTGAAAGACTCCACTGGCCTCTGTCTGAGAGCCTACGCTGGTCTCATAGGTAAAAGACACGTGGGATTGGGAACAATGGATGGCTGAACAGGTTCAAATCGAAAGCTTTGCATATGATTGGTCCACTTGAAATATACTTGTCTGTTTGACCAGGGTTGATGGTTCAAACAAACAAAGCAGCCATTGTAGCAGGAACAGGGTCATTGGACTCATTCTGGTTTAAAATTTGATCAGAAACCAACTAATGTCTGTTTTAAGCCGTCATGATTAGGTTGTGTGGACAGGAAAGGTCATTTGACATGAGACAACTTAAACTACAGCTTCGGGTGAGTTGAGCTCACTCACATACAGTAAATAATGGCGTTTACTGTATGTCTATTAATCAACACTGAAAAATGCTATTCCCTAAATCAAATGTTGTGTCCTTTATTCAGTTCAAACCATAATGTGATAAAAGCAACACAATTATTGAGTGGTCACTGACAAGCTGGTAATTGTGGTCAGCGACCACACTGAGATTCTGGATTTATTAGAAAATAACACAAGAAAAACAAGTGAGAACAGAGTCACATGGTGATCCAGTAGACAATAAAGCCAATAGCACAATTCTACTTTGTTATTTGAGTGAAAAAAAAAATCTACAGGCCCGGTCATTGAACTCTGATCAATGAGAAATTTATCAGGGGAATGTGAAACTGGATACAATAAAGAGCTGGAGAAAAATCAATAAACAGTAGAAATGTCTAAGCTAAAATACTTTAGACCAGTGTGGCGATAATGGCTGATCATCCAGAATTGTAGTAGAGCTAAAATCATTAAATGGAATTGTACACTTAGCGTTTGCATAAATATTAATAATAAGAGTTTCTAAAGAAGCATTTGACTGATGGGTCTTTGTTTTGGAGACACTGGATTGATACACCGGCATCTTTTTCAAGATTTCTCTGGATGCAGATGAATCTTCATGACAGAACCACATATTTCGTCTCTGTTTTTTAGGTTCCTGGTTCTTGTTCTGGGTTTACATTGAGCCCTGTACCAAAATCTGGAAAATAAAACATTTTGCTGCGAACATTGCAAGGTGTATTTCCAGGTTGTTGAGTGAAAACAGAGACAAACGATTGGCTTGGACGGCATGGTTCAGTAAGTGTAGGGACAATCTAGCAACCAAAGATTCTTTCTGCAAGAAACCACATCCCTAATTATTTTTAATTGGTCAGTTAGTGACTTGCATGGCAATTTCCATCAACATGTATGAGTGTTTAAATATGTGCTACTTTACAAAGTTCTTTGAGTGCTGACATGATCGAAAATAGCTATGTACGTAACGTTGATCCAATTGAAGACCGACCGCAGTCAGTATCTTTGCCTGTACAGCCCCCAACAGACTCCTTACATTGTTTCTAACTACTTTGTATGTCCCTCGTGTTCCTCTGTTATTGCTGCTTTCCAGATTCTTTATTTTCACTCTTTTCCTCATTTTATCTCATCCTCAACTTAATTTTGGTAAGACAGGGCTTGTCACTTAGACTACAGGACTACTGTACAGTTACTGATGATTCAGAGCTTTTTTCTGGTGATATGTGGCTTGCTATTGGTGATCCAGGCTTGTCACTTGTACTCAGCGTCGTGTCGGCTATGTTCATGATTGATACCTTTTTAAAGGTTGTCATTCATCATGTAGAACTGCCACTTGGTCATGGGCACTTGCCTAACTGTCTCTCACAAAAAAGACAGAGTGAGATTTAGGTGAAAGGAACTCAAGGAGGTTCATGACATTGACGCTCATCCACAGGAAGATCTCAATTAACCAGATGATCTTCTGATCCTTAGTTTAGGGTTAAAGATAATTGATGATAGTAATAGGGATGCAGGACTCCCAACAAGTTTAACCAACAGCCCATATTTGTGTGTGTTGGTGTGTATGACTCTCTGTCAGCAATGTTACTAAAACTCAATACAGACATTACAACCCTCTTTGAAAAACTGGACCTTTTTGGCCAGAAAAACTGCAGATGGGATCAAAAAGCTTCTCCAGACTTTGAAATTTCTCTTCAGTCCTTTTAGGAAAGGTCATAGATTCCACATCGTGCTGTGATTGAGCGATGCCTTATCTTTCAGAGCAAGAAACTAACAAAAATTATTGTGTACTCTGCCATAAAGTAATCACCTGCCAAACACTCTAACCTTTTGACAAAAAACATAATAGAAACTGCCTTTTATTGTAGCTCACTTCAGGTCCTGGTCCCAAAGGTTTTGCTTTTTTTTTTTTTTTGTAGTGTAACCTTTTGCTTGTCCAAAACACATGTTCTAAAGGGGAATTTTGTCTGCTGTGTTCTGCAGGTACCATCATGACACCCAACTACATCAACAACAACTCTGCTGAGGTTTCTCTGTGGTGCAACTGTGAAGGCAGCGGAAACCAGTGGCAGGAGTGTCTGAGACTGGAGCGTCTCTTTACCCACAACAGCTGCCTGCGTGAGTCTGCATCTTTTACTCAGCTGTAAACCAACTATCTCTCCCAAAATGGATCATTTCACTCATGTTTACGTCAAACATTTCCACTAAGAATTACAGAGATATACTTAGCATGTAACAGTTTTCCACGTCTTCATATTTGAGCCTGTCTCACAGTTGGAAAACTTTTTTTCCAAGACAATGACTTTCACTGTTGGGCAGCATGTACTGTGACACCCTAGCAACACAACATTCTTTGTTGTTAATTCAATCCCAAAACTCAAGACAAAGAGAACAAGAGTTATCATCAGACTGGCTTTTTATTTCGGAAATTTTGGTGGTTTATCTTGTGAAAATTAAGTGAAATAGGTATTGGTGTATAGACATTCTGGATTAGATGTCGATATTGTGCTGTCAAACTCAAAGATAAGTAAAGATGATAGACAATGAAATTTTGTTTAGCATCTTAATAGTTCTAAATTTAAGTATAACTATTAAGTTCTTAATAGTTCTAAAATCTAAATAGGTTTTTTTTTAGCATCTATGTAAAAATTGTGGTTATCAGTGTTGATGTGTAAATTTTGAATATAACACTCAACAAAAACTGTAAATGACCAGGTTTGTGCATATCATGTAAAAATTTGGTAAATAACTAGATTAGTGCTGAATGGTAACATCAGGTTAACAGGCTTAAAAAAGATTTTGTGCTAGCATTAAATCTCTTCTGGAAAAGTTCACATTTCTGTTTTTTTAAACTCTTTCTTCTGCTCCTTTTGGCATTTCCCTTCAGGGGTTGCCACAGCCAGTCAGTCTCTTCCATCTAACCCAGGCATGGGCAAACTACGGCCCGCGGGCCACATGCGGCCTGTTAAATGTTTAATACGGCCCCAAAAAAATTTAAATTAAAAAACCCATGTTAATGTTTCATCTCCCCTGCAATTTTGATGTTTCCTCACAAGATGGCACACTTTAGATATATTGGCTTTGTTGCAAAAACAACAACACTGCTCCCAATAAAATGGGTGTGTTTCCGTGATGCGCACGTTGTCAAAATATATTGTAGGAGATTTCAAACCAACATTTTAAACCTAGTGCGCTAGATGCACGTTTTTTTAAGCGATAGAGCGCATGATTTTGTCAGTGCACTAGATTAAGTGCGTGTAGCGGCTCCAGTGGCTTTCCATATAGAGCACGCTTTTTTTTTTTTTTTTACCAAAGGATGCCATCTCTCTGCTTCAGTTCCGGCCCCTTGGTCAAATTTTAGAACCCAATGTGGCCTGCGAGCAAAAAAGTTTGCCCACCCCTGATCTAACCCTATCTTCTGGATCTTCTTCGGTCACACCAACTATCTTTATGTCTTCCTTCACTGTATCCATGAACCTCCTTTTTAGTTTTACTCTAGGTCTCTTGCCTGGTGGTTCCAAAACCAGCATCCTTCTGCCGATGTACTTGCTCTCTCTCCTCTGCACATGTTCAAACCATCTCAGTCTAACCTCTCTGACTTTATCTCCAAAACCTCTAACATGTGCTGTTCCTCTGATTTACTCATTTCTGATCCTGTCCATCCTGGTCACTCCCAGAGAGATCCTCAGTATCTTCATCTCCGCTACGTCCATCTCCTTGTCCTGTCTTTTCCTCAGTGCCACTGTCTCTAGACCAAACAGCGTGTCCGGTCTCACCACGGTTTTGTACATTTTGTATATTTTTTCAAACCACTGGGCTTATTTAAAGTTTAAGGAGTGTTTTCCACTTCCATTCATGAACCACCCAGCTCTTCTGCACCCTGAGACAAGAAAGACAAAACCTACGAAGTATCATTTTAACCATGTAGGATGCCATGAGATTTTTTAAAAAGCCTTCAGGAAATGTATCATAACAAGTAAGAAATGTGTCATTTTCAGGTCAGAAAGCAACACGATTACTGTTTCTTTTAACTTTATAAAGTCGTCCTTGTATAAAAGATGTGTGCTAAAAGACTGTGCAAAATTCAACAGTATGAGAACTTCTCAATTACTGAACTTGTTAAACCAAAACTAGTTGTTTTATTCTTCATCTGTTTAAATTAAATTTTGTTTTCTCACATAAATTATTCAGGAAACATGAATTGTTTCTATTATTGTCTAAAGACGGAGTTAAAAAGGATAAAGTAATAAAATTTTGTTTCATTCTGGGTTTTAAATTAAAAGATCAAAGATGTATCAAAAACATGAGTCAAGCTTCTCTTGGTTAAAGTTTTCTGTTAAGCTATGAATAATTTTACATAATTAAATAGTTGTTACTCTCCAGCAGAGCTTTTCATCAGACTCGAATACTTCTAGATATGTGGTTGTATTGTGATCATATCTGAGTGTCAAAAATATTAAATCGGTGTCAAAGCGTCTCAATCAGAGATCTAGTGATGAGGAGCTGAGGGTGAATAAATACGAGCCGCTGTGGCACAGCAGCTGCTGGATGTGTCTGGGTGGCCACCTCCTGCGGCTCCACACACAGCTGGGGCTGAACTTTCAGCTTCACACTGCAGTCTCAGCATCCAGAAGACTCTTAGAAATGAGTCTGTGGGAATCCGTTGGAGGGATGTAACGAGAGGGGGTGAATGTGGTGGGGTGGAGAGGTTCAGCATGCCAGTCAATCAGAACATCCGTCAAATGCAGCTGTCGATACACGCTGAACCTGAATGTCCACACAGTAAAAGCTGGATCAATGCGTCAAGGGACTTCCCATAAAACTTGGTGATTTATCAAGCTGACGATGGTTGTAACAATAAAGCTGCCAACTAGAAATGTTGGTTTACACCCACACAGATGTAGCATCAGGCCAACAACCTGCTCACACACACTTTTAATTAAAGGATTCCAGTTACTCTAAACGGCCGAACGCAGCCTGACAGAAGCAAAATCAGTTCGTTTCCAACTGGAACCCCTATATCAAACTACTGACTTTACAATTCCTCTCATCCAAACATCAGTCCAGACAATAACCTCACATCAGTACATCTTGCTGCCAGGTTAAGGAAAACTCACTCAGAGGTGGTGGTGCTATGCCCATGCAGGTAACTCTATCAGCTGGATGGGAAGTCCTGGTTCTCTGCCTTCAGATGCCACACAGCCTCCAGCCCCTAGACCTTCCCCACTGGTGCAGGAGGACGAACTGCTGAGCAGCAACCACTTGCCAGAATTCACCAACAATGTAAGTATTATCAGATTAGGATTTCATATCAATTCTCGCATTTATCTCCCCAGCAGGAGAAAAAACACACAACTACTCTTGTTTTCTTTACTTATTTTCTCAAGGTCTTCTTAAACTCGAAGGTTTTTTCCAGCTTCTTATTTACTGTTCTGTAGATTTCTATTGTTATTCATTCACCTTTCCTCTGCTGGGCTCTACTAGGCTGACCGCTTTAATTCTATTGGTCTCTGTTTGGAAGTCCAATGGAATTTTACTCCTTGCTACACCACAAAGGATGTCACAGAAAGTTTTGCACTCACTAGTTGAGTTGGTACTTCCTGCATTCTTCTATCTGTGTGTCTTTTACCTTGCTGTCAGCTGCTGTACTGTTTGGGGACTTCTTTGTGATAGATCTGAAACACTATCTGGTGAGGTAGACCTGTGATCCTGTCTGATTCTGATTATGTCGTGCTTCCATTTTTTAGTTTTTTGGACATGCAGGGCCAAATATAAACTGCAAGCAAATAAAATGTCCCTAAAGCAAGTCTTCCTTCATCTGTGCCCAGTGGAGTTTTGGCCTGTCAGCGTTGTGTTTTCAGAGCTGTTTGGATGTGCCAGCTACACATATGCTCTAAGCGTCCGGCTCCTGGCTGCCTCCATCTAGCTCTGATCATTAAATGTGGTCCAATCCAATCGCTGTGCTGGCTACTGTAACTTTGGCCAGACCACAATCTCCCAGCATGCCCTGCTGCCAGAGATAATCTGGGCCGGCAGACAAGAGGGGATTCCAACTCTCGCCCATACCGTCTCTGTCTCTTTGTCTGTCTGTCTCTTTCCCAGTGAGCGGATTAGATGAGGTGTTGGTTGGAAGAAGTGCCTTATTAGTATGAATTTATGCCAACTCGTACGTCTTCTTTTCTCTACTTCCTTCTGCTCGCTTTCCTTTCCTTGACTCCTCCATTCCTTTTTTCTCTGTGTTGTATGCCTGGTTTCTACCTCCCCCCACCTTCATACCTGGTCCATATCTTCGTCCGCCTGTCACTCAGTTGCTCATTTTGTCCCTCAGAGGAGCTATAGCTTGTTTCTGTAAAGTGAGTTTTTCCTGAATTTGAAAGGTTCGACTTCAGAAAGCAGAGTATCGGCTGCAGCAGAGAGAGAGAGAGAAAAAAAAGGCACGTTCAGAGGCACAGACTTGTCTTTGTTTTAAATGCTACATTTCCACAGGGGATACGATCAAATGTGTAGTCGGCTGGAATTTTAATATCTCTGTAAACGCCAGCAGTCTGTTCTTTTCTCATTTGCTGAGAAATCCATTTTTGTTTTGACAGATTTTTCTGGTGAATGTCTCTAAAAAAAAAAACACGAATTAAAGTTTCATTTGTGATGGAAAATACTTAGTGCTCATTAAAAAAGTATCTGTGAATATAAATTACTACTCCTTTTTTCAGCTTGTTAGTAAAGTCTATTTCTTATAAACTCCTGTCTGATTAAATAAACCGCTGCTAAGAAATGACAAAGTAAGAAGAGAAAAAAGAACGGGAAGGCAGCGGCTGGAGAGGAATATGGAGCCAGATGTACAAACTCTTTCAAGTCTAAACAGCTCACTGGCTGATAAATAAATAAAATCTTCGAGTTGGCAGTGCTATCAAACACCCATTTATAAATCCACCCTCCTCTTCATCAGCTCCACCTGTTCAACGACTGCGAACACAGATATCTAATCCGAGTTTTATGATTGATATGTTCGTTGTGCATACTGATGAGTGCCTCGGTGGACCAGAGGGTTTAGACAGGTCATGTGTTCATCTTTACAGACGTAAATCAACTAGCAAAATCCAGACTCAAACTGTCTGTCAACTTAATTAGAAGACATTTCTGGCATTCAGCATATTTCCTGCAATTCATTATGAGCAATTAATTTCTTTAACACTTTCGTTTTGTCTTCTGAACCGCTTATCCCTAGCGGGGTTGTGAGAGTGTCGGATTCTATCCCAGCTGATTTAAGGTAAGAGGTAGGGTAAACTTGGAACAGGTCGTCAGCCTGTCGCAGGGCCACAAACACTCATTCCCAGGGGCAATTTTTTTTAATAGCAGCCAATCAATCAAAAAGCACATTTTTGGAGAATAGGAGGAAACCAGAGAACCCGCAGAAAGTCCACACACAGTAATGCCAGCGTTCTTAGCCTCGTCTCACCCGGGACGCGAGCCCCGACCTTTTTGCTGTGAGGCCACTGTGCCACTTCTTGAACACTAGTGGATGAATTTAGCAGCATTAGTTACACTCATAATTTTAAAGTCTGATAAATTCTAACTGTTTACATGGAAGATAGAAAAAGGGAATGACAAGGTTTTGAAGTCAGTAATGGTTCTGTTCTCATCTTCAATTACCAACTGTGGGTGGTGACCTCAGAATAATAACATCCAGGACATGAGCGATCAAAAGGAGTTTCCTCTGTAGGGTGGCCGGGCTCTCGCTCAGAGATAGATTGAGGAGTTCTGTCAAATGGAAGGAGCTCGGAGTAGAGCCATTGCTCCTATGAGTCGAGAGAACCCAGATGGCGTGGTATGGCTAGGTTCTCAGGATCTAGTTAATTGATATCATTTCTGTAAATATAAGTCCTCAGTTAGTTTGAACATATACCTTGGTGGCAAATAGTCACTAGTGATTTAAATATATGTTGTTTTGTGTAAAACCTCTGTAGGTTGGATTACAGTTGGAATCCAGTTGGATTACCTATTTTTTAAAAAAGTGTATTTTTTTTTTTACTTATTAAAAAATGTAAATCCCCTTGATATTCTCGCATCCAGGGGGGAAACACTGCAGTCTGGTACTGTTAGTCAGAGGTTTCCTATACGCACGTTCTTAGTGTATTGCGGAGATGACTGTCCATAGCTCAGTGTGTGAACATACAAAAGTTATAAAAACCTAACGTCGTATAAACAGCTTATCTCATAGCTGAGTGTTGTCATTGTTAAGGTGACTTGGTAAAGTTTAAATTAATTGAGAAAAAAGGTAGATTTGAAAATGCTTCATAAATCGCTTATCAAAAATTTTCAACTAAAACCATCATGAGAGCTTGTTGAGTAATGCCTGAAAAAGAGTTGGAGATGATAGAGATGCAACAATAAATCCCAAAGGTGTCATGAAGCGGTGTGCAGGTGGAAAGAGGAGGACCCAGTTGCAGACAGATAACATGGTTTATTTGAATTTGGCAGCCCATTAATATTGTGAAAAGAAAATAAACTTTCAATGGCATGGCAAAAGGTTATTGTCAGATTGTGTATTTGGTCAGGCAACCAGGAAAACCTGGCTGGAAGGGATTGTATGACCCGACCGCGGAGTCCAGGATGATTGCCCTTAAATAGATGGCAGGGTCCACAGATGTGTGGAATCAAGTATCAATCTCAGGTGACCCTAATCAGGGTTATGAGGAACATCCAGGGCTCCCTCTGGCAGCAGGAGAGGGGATCATGACAAAAGGCACGGGTTCCAACAGAGTTCTGCAGAACTGCTTCTATGAACGTGCTACATGTCCAACTTCAAGCAAATGGGATGTGCGTATGTGAATAGACCCATCTTTATATCTAACATAACAAGAACTGCTAGATTGCTTAAAGGTGAAGCTAAAACACTATGTGAAAACATATTAGGCCGGTGGATCAGTATGTGGTTTTCTTTACTCCTCTACAAAGCAAATGCGCCATGTTTATCTAAAGTGTACAAACCCACTTAACTGATCATTCGTCAAAAGTATTTTTCACATCAAGTAAAACTCATTTTACCCTGAAGTAATCATCTCTTTGTGCATCACAGTCACAAAAAGTCAAACATAAGTAAAAATGTAAACTTCATTCAGCAGCAAAAGACCAGAGGCAGTACTTTAATAAGATGACAAAAGAGCATATAATTATCAGCGGAGGAGTGATCTGCCGTCAGTAGCCCTGCATGCACCCCCAGCTCCTCCAGATGCTTTCAGTGAAGGCGAACAGCTGGGCATCATCAACACTGACTCACATCCATCAGCACTTTGATCAAAAGCCATCTTTTCAAAACTCTTTACTTATGAATCCAACACATTCAAGATTCTTGAGCTGAATCATACATTTTGAAAGCTGCAATGAAACAAACACAGAAGTTCACTTCAACTTATTCCATATAATGCCGATTAATGACGACATCACTTCAAGCCGGTTTAGAGAAGAGCCCGTCATCCCATCCACAACATTTGAGTCGGGAAATTTGATCTGCTACATAACACTGCCACCTATGACAGCACCAATGGTGGGAGAAACAGGGGTTAGGTGTCTTCTCCAAGGACCCTAAACGTGAACTCAGTGGGGTGCGAACCCACGAACTTCCGGTTAACTTCCAGTCTTGCGGCAAACACTCTAATCACTGAGCCACCGTCTCACCGTCTTTAGTTAGTAAGAATCCTTGTGAGGGGAAATAAAAAATATCTCTGAATTTGAAACATAAACTTGCTAAAGAGGAATGGCTTTAGCCTCCGACTTTTTGTAGCTAAAAACTGTCACTTGACCTCCGGAGACCTTGAACAAACTCCTATAGGCTCCAGTGTGAACGAGCAAACTTTCTGAAGCTACAAGAGCCTCTGGACTCTGGGAATCGTTATTTGACTCTCAGAAACTTTGAACAACCTGTGGATTCTTAGTTTCTACAAACATTAGTGGGCTTGAAAGACTCTGGGAACCACCAGTAGGCTTACAATACGAGAGTACAATACATGGTTTAACACGGGCCCTTGATCCTTTTCAAGGATCACAGGATCTCATTTAACAGACTAAAAGTTTATTTTAGTCTAATTAAAGTTTTTTTAGACAAGTCTTTCCTTTCTTGAAAATTTGTACCTAATCTTCTTCCGTTCACTGTCATGACCGAGCATGTCTTGTTTTTCTTCAAATGTCTTTAGGTTGCTATTGTTCATTTGAAAATATCTGCATTAGATTGAGAGGTTTTGGAGATAAACTCAGAGAGGTCAGACTGAGATGGTTTGGACATTTGCAGAGGAGAGACGGAGAGTACATCGGCAGAAGGATGCTGGGTTTGGAACCACCAGGAAAGAGGTCTGGGGGAAGATCAAAGAGGAAGTTCATGGATACAATGAAGGAAGACATGAAGATAGTTGGCGTGACTGAAGAAGATGCTGCAGATAGGGTTAGATGGAAGAAAATGACTTGCTTTGGCGACCCCTGAAAGGAAATGCTGAAAGAAGAAGATACCGTAGCTGATTTTTATCTACAGTTGGTATCATCTCCTCATGAATATGTGGCTTCTTCTGGTTCCACCTACTACCAATATTATACAAGAAAGACTGACTGGTCATTCCAATTGACTAAATGAGTAAGTCTTTGCAGAGGGGTTTGTCTCTCTCTAATGTGCCCCTGAAACAGACTATTGGCTTGTCGAGGGTGTACCCTAACTCTTGACCTCATAACATTAAAGGTTAATTCAATGAATAAGTGGAATTTACGGTTGTAAAAATCTCAACACTGCATGGTGGGCTTTTGGCATTGAACATTTGAACATTGAACACAATGAGCTCATTTCAGTGTGTTGAGAGCAACCAAAAAACTCAAAAAGCTAAAAATACTGATGCTTAAGGAAATTGAGGCAATTTTTGTTAAAATAAATCTTTTTCAGCATTTTATACCAAATATGTTTGATTTTTTTTGTCATTTGTTTAAACTGTTGGTACTCTATTGTTAAATTTTGGTCGGGAAATAATTTGTGCATGTTTTCTTTTTCTTTTTCCACATGGACAGTTTAGGACGTAAAAGACACAACATTGGGATAAATTTGAGTTTAACAGTGGGTTAAACATTTTTACTCATTGTCTGATCTCTGACAGGTGGTGGAGAGCCAGGAGGAAGAGGAACTGGTTCAGAGTCTGGAAGAGGTTGATGAAGGTGGTCAGTTTGATGTCATCCCGCCGTACTCAGAGCAGGCTCCTGTCTCCACCCTGGGCTCCTCCGGGACCGGCGGTGCCGCTACACTCAGCACAAACAACACAAAGTTGCTTCTTCTGCTCGTCCTGCTCATACCTATCTCCATCAACTGGGGGTAAAACTGAGGATGAAGAGGAGGCAAACGCATCCACACACAATCGTACATGCAATGGATCAGCCAATCATCCCGGACTGAATGATGACAAATTCTAAAGAAGAAATGGACTTCAACTTTCATCTGTAGCTCTCCCTGATTCCCATGTTTCCCTATTTCTCTCCCTCCTTATGTGAAAAATGGCACTTTGTTTTATTCTGGTTTAAGCTGTGGAGGCTCTTCCTCCTCCACCACCTCAAGTTTTATTGTTTCATTGATTGTTGCACCTCAAGGTTTGTTAACCTTGCAAAGCTAATCATCAGAAGCTAGCTACTTATGAAAAATTGAGAGCTAAACAAAAGGAAAGATCTTCACATTGAGCTGAAAACAAAGCATCAATAGTATCATGATTTGTTGGCATCTGTCACTAATTTATGTTGTTTTGCTAATGTGTTAGCATTGCGACAGCTACGATGCAGCATTCAGAAAACACTTGACCATTTTCCGTCAGACACAAAGCATGACGTTACCTCCTTTACTGAAATAATTTATTTATTTATTGATAAGACATTTAAATTTATTTTTGGGACATGTTTTATTAAAGTTAAAAGTTTGTTAACTAGATATCATGAGTGCTATTATGATGCTGGTATCCAGAAAAAAGGCCCAACCATGTAATTCTGGATTGTTTGTCTGAATTAAACATGAAAAAATAACAATATGACACATTGGAGTACCTTTCTGCCCACCTATTCTTGTAACTCAAACTTTTTTGGATGCTGTGAAAAGACAGTTTGCACCCTCATCAGTTTATTTATGATGATTGGTTTTAGATAATGAAAAGACACAGCAGAAGTCTTCGCACTGAATAATGATGCTTAATCTTAAACTTCAGGTTTTATTTTAAAAAAGACAAAAAATGAAACTGGCTATTACGTAACATTTTGTGATAAAGATATATCAAGGAAAAGCTATTGACAAGTTTCATTACATCTATAAACATCCTTGTATTGGAATGTATTTAGTCAGCTGGCAGATGACAAACCTTCAGATTTGAAGATGGTTATGGTTAAGGAAACAGGTTTTGTCTGGTCCCAATGTCTAGATTTGTAACAGCTACCTGTCCTCATTTACAAATTTAAATCAATGTTAAAGCCAGTTAAAGATTATTCAAAGTGTGTTTCCAATCATGAACGTGCGTGTATTTTTGTATTTTTAATCACCAGAACTTTAAAAAAACAACAAAAAAAAAACATCAAAATCAGATCATCCTTACATCTTTTCAATTCGGCATGTTTGTAGGAATTTTCACAAAGACTTGATAAATATCATAATTTTATTTTTTTTAAATTATTCTATGTCAGATTTAATATTTAAAATATATTATTTGTGAACAAGGTCTTGTTAAAACGTAGAAAGGGGAATTAAGGTCTCCTCTTTTTTTTTTTTACAGGTTCATTTATTTTATCCTTTTAAATCAACCCAATCATATCAGTGTAGACCACTGGGTGTTTTTTATTTTTTCTGATCCACATGATACTTTCTGGTTTGACACTTCTTATTGGACAATATTTTTCATTTTTTTCGGGGAGATAGTGGCTTAGCAGTAGAGCTTTTGCCCTCAGACCGGAAGTTAACCAGAAGTTCGCCGGTTCGATTCCCACTGAGTTCACGTCTAGCGTCCTTGGAGAAGACATCAAACCCCCTATTTCTCCCACCATTGGTGCCGTCATAGGTGGCAGCCTGCTGCAATGTAATGCAGCACACAAATTTCCCCGATGAGGGATCAATAAAGTATTTATTTAATTTAACCTCTGATTTTGATAGGTGATAGGTGAAGGTCTCACCATCATTTCCAGGTCAGAATAGAGACTATGATCTTTATTAGACTGAAAACGTTTGAAATGTTGCTGTTATCCAAGATCAAGAAAAAAACCAAAACAATATAGGATCTCCACATAAAAAGTAGATGTTGTGGTTACATTGTGAGATAAATCTCTGGAGAATTTCTTTGGACCACAAAATAGAAAGACAAATCCATGATGGTCAGACACTAAAGGTCTACTTATTTTAGTTATACTAGAGGTGAGAGTAGATCTGTTTTCAGACGTCTAGTGGAGTTTTAAGGATTGATAAAAGGTAAAGATAAAAAGAAAAACATGCTGATTTTTATTATTTAAATCTGAAAGCTTGTTTGCTTGCTGAATGCAGTCGCGTGGCGCACAGGTCATCCTGGCAGAGTAAAGGTGGATTTGATGTATGGGGCCAGTTCAGACTTCATCACCTTGATGAATGACGCCACTCTTCAGTGAAAGACAAATGGCACTCATCTTTAATGTCTAATGAAGTTCAGTCTGTGTGTGTGTGTACAGGTATTAGGCTGAAAGGTTGCAGAGAAAAGCAAACCAAGCTTTTTGTTATCATTTGAGGCTTGGCTTCATCACTCCCCCCTGTCAGCATGCGTGTGCACACATTAGCACACACGCCACCATGCGTGGAGCCCAGGCAGCCCCTTCTGACTTTATTGCTCCATCACCGTCTCTGTCTCCCTCCCAGGTGTCTCAGACCGAGCCGCTACAGGCTCATATGAATACAGCCGTCATAATAAAAACAGTACAGCAGGAACAATATGAGAAATAAAATAAAATGGTACAACAAATCAAATAGCTCCCCAGCAGGCAGGAAAACTCACACATCCAGCTGGCAGACAAACACACACACACACACACACAGAAAGAGTGGGAACAGAGAAAAAAGTAGAGCAAAAGAAGGTTCGTTTGTGTTTGATGTCCAACTTGTTTCTAGTTGCAAGCTGATAATCAGTTTTACAGGGTTTTGAGGCGATGCAAAGAGCGTGTGTGTGTGTTTGTGTGTGAGAGAGAGATAGAGAGGCTGGCGGGGGCTCGTGGCAAAGAAAATCACCTTCTCCTGATTTTCTGTTTTAGAAATCTTTTTCTCATCCTTCGTATAATTCTTCATGTTCTGTTTCTGAGTGTAGTTTCCATGGTGGTACATTGTTGGGCAGCATCTTCCTGAACTCCTGGAACACACTGATTAACAACAACTTCAAGGCCACTTTAGCAACAATTCCATTCAGTCATTTTCTGCTTATCCGGGGCCGGGTCGTGGGGGCAACAGCCTCAGATGGGAAGCCCAGGCTTCTCTCACCCCAGCTGCATCTTCTAGCTCACCCGGAAGGATTTTGAATCGTTCCCCGGCCAGCTGTGAGGCATAGTCTCTCCAGCGGGTCCGGGGTCTGTCTCTTGGTCTCCTCCCGGTGGGATGTGCCAAACACCTCATCAGCGAGGCGCTTGAGAGGGCATCCTGACCAGATGCATCACCGGGCTGAAGAGTCCCCGTTTTTCCATCAGGATGAAGAACATCTATTGACTTTTTTAGATATTTAGCTGTAGAGTAGAATAAGCTAATATTTAAACAATAATCTTAGACACATTGGATGCTCGTCCCAGGGGAGGGATCTCTCTTTCGTGTGGATCCCCACGAGGTTTCTCATTTTTCTCAAAGATGAGAAGTTTAGCGGCTCCTCAGGACAACATCATGAAGGCGCATAAGTCACAGAGCAGCAATGAAAAGAAGAAAATGTGAATATGAAAGACAGGAAAGCGGCCAGGTGCAGAGTGATGCTGAAGGCTACCAAGTGCCTTATTTTCCCCTCTCTCTCTGGTCATTGTACGCCCTCTGGACAGCAAAGTGGAGTATCTACATATGACACAGAGG
This sequence comes from Neostethus bicornis, assembly GCA_902685375.1. NCBI lineage: Eukaryota > Metazoa > Chordata > Actinopteri > Atheriniformes > Phallostethidae > Neostethus > Neostethus bicornis. The sequence goes on along the minus strand of CACRXE010000076.1, from coordinate 342,496 downwards.
AACCAGCCTTCCAGATAGAACCTCTACAGCCAATCTGGCAGATTGCGGCCACTTTTCCAAACTTGCTCCCAGACGAGCAGCTGAGGATCGTCTGGAGCAGGCCCAGCCGGCTCAGCAACATCTTCTCCCCTGCAGCTGTTCCAATGCTCCACTATTACTCATTACTGATATTTATTTTTCTCTACGGAGGCTCTCCTTGCTTGTTTTGATTACATCTGAGGTTTTTTTTTATGGCAGAAAAAATCTGGTTGACGCAAACATTAGAATGAATTTAAAAAATTGAAAAAAAAATAATAATTTGAAGACAAGAAATGATCATACGATCCAAAAATAAGAAAATTAAAAAGGTGTGTGGTCCATTGTAAGGAAAAGCTGAAGCAATGATGAAACCAAACCATTAACTACAAAGTAATAGGAGAGTCTAAAGGTAAATAAAAAGAGAGTCCAGCTTGACCAGAGAGATGAGAGAGCTGGGACAGGAATGAGAACAAGGGATGAAAAATATACATATATTTTACTGAATTTACAGAGGGAAGCGGCCTGTGGGGGGTAACAGAGCAGAGCGAGAGAGTGAACTGAAAGAAGAGAGGTTCATAAACGTCTCCTTTTTTTTCGCTCTCTCTTTGCTGACACAAACAATCTGGAAGGCTGAACACATAATTCAACCCGAGCTGAACCTTCACCCCTCATAACTACACCCATCCAGACTTGGGCTATCCCAGAAGGAACTCTGACATCACTATTGTGTCTAAAACAATGTGGCGTTCACATTGGTTCCCACATTTCAATGTTGCCACCACAAGTTTCAGGTAAAAAAATAAACTTCAGTTTTCCTTCCCAAACCAAGCTGTTTCCTTTTCACCTCACAGTTTTATGAAGTTTGTTTCACAATGCTTGACATTACACAAACTCATCTGGAGGATTGAGTCCCCTGAATCCCACCACATAACTCCAAACATCCTCTTCCTTCATCACACCTCTTCTCCAGGACCCACAGCAATGTTTTTAGGCCCTGGATCCTAAAAGCTCGATTTTCTTTAATCTTTGTGTCTGTTGAAAGCTGGCTCAAGGTATCACTTAGCAACACTTTCATGCAGAACATCTTTGTTCAGTGGCCTCACAGCAAGACCGTTGTGTGTTCAAGAGCGGGAGTGGGTGCAGGGCTTGAAACACTGGCCTTTCTGTGTGGAGTTTGCATGTTGTTCCTGTGTAAGCGTGGGTTTTCTCTGGGTACTCCGGTTTCCTCCCGCCTTCCAAAAACATGAGTGTTAGTGTTTGTTTATAGCTATAAAATAGCCCCTAGGAATGAGTGTGTGTGGATGGTTGTGAATGTGTGGCCTGGCGACAGACTGGTGACCTGTTCAGGGTGTACCCTGCCTCTCGTCTGAAATCAGCCGGACTAGCCTCTTGCACCCCCTATGGCCCCATTAGGGAAAAGCAGTTCAGAGGACAAAGCAAAACTTTCTTGATCAGATTTTTGCTGGTCTTCAAGCAAGTCACGCCGGTCGCAGAGTGGTAGTTTTATTCTTGCAAACCACCAATGAGCCGGCAATTTTGTGTGTTGGGCAAAAAAGAGAAGTTAAATCCACTGCCAGTGAGCAGACCATCCACCTTTTCCTGATTGTGGCACTTTGTGCCCGCTGCCCCCTGAAAACAGTATTGCTGTACTCATCTGACTTCACACTGGCCCCGAGGATGCATTTCCATTCACAGATGTGCTCCTGCTGCTCTGTTTTCTGTGGAAAGATGGAGTTCAAACCCACAGTAGACACTGAACTGGATTGAGATCAGATTATTAAACTCTGTTCAAATCGTTTCAATTCAGACACCACATTCAGCACAGTTTGTTCTGCAGTGGGCGCATTGTAAAAAAACCCCATTATTGACATTTTCCTTCTCTCCCTTCTATGATCCTATTGCAAAATTATCATCTGTGGGACCTTTCTGACAGATGGACAGTCCAACAGGAAGTATTATTATTATCAAATCAAGATCAAAATCTTTGCCGCAACATAGTTATAATGATTGGGGCTAAAAATAAAGATATATATTGATGTATTTATTAGTTAGTCTGAATAAACACCATTTATATTCTTAAACTCTATTACTAAAAATCACAGTGGATCACCCAAACATGGACCTCACCAAACAGCTTGAATTCAGAAAAAGAGAACAATATATTCTGTTTTTACTTTTAAATTCTGTTTCTGGTCGTTCCTACACTCTTCTTACTACCCCGCTGCAGTCAAACAATCGGGTCAGTCCCTCTGCTGTCCATCAACATGCAGACGGGGTTAATAGAGATCAGAACGAGGGTAACACAGACATCAGATCCACACGACTGGGGCGACGGCCTCTCATCGAGCCCCGTTGTTCCTTTTAATTGTGGCCTCAGCTGTTTGTGGAGAGAGCAGGAAGACAAGAGGGATGGGTGGAGGGGGGCAGAGGTAGTGGACACCGGTGATTTACATTAATATGGAAAGAAATAAACAAGCAGAGAAGTCATGCGTTAAATCAACTCCAGGAGACAGAGAGAGCCTCCAGGGAGAGCTAGGAAAACCCCTGGTGTGTGTGGTTGTGTGTGTGTGTGTGTGTGTGTGTGTGTGTGTGGAGGGAAATGGTGCTTTATTGTTTTATTAGTCAGTACTGGATTTACTCTCACACACAAACACACCATGTCAGATTGGAGTGTCTCATGTGTCTGTTTTCCTTCTCTAGTATTTTAGTATTCTAATCCATCATTGGCCTGACATGGGGATGCTGTCTCTCTCCGTGTGCCCGTGCTCCGCACATCCTCACCATCCAAACGGAAGATAAAGGCAGAGCAGGCAAACAAACTCCACGGCAGGGAGAGCTTTATCCGGGGAGATAAAGCTGTGACTGGGAGATACGAAGGAAGGAGAAACAGTGGAGGGAAGAGGAATCACGGAGTGGGAAAGAGAGAGGAATAAAGGTGGAGTGAAGGATGGGTGAGAGATGGAGGTGTGTGTGTTGGACCTAAAGCTTCCACTGCTCCATTTCACACTCTGCAGGTCCTGATGCATAAACACATACCACTTCTGTGCTCCCAGGTCACAGAATCACACACGTTTTTAGAGAAGCATTTCCACACACACACACACTTGCCAGGCAGCACGTGTCCTCCACTTTACCATGTTACAAACGGAAACTCCTCACTCTAAAGCAATTTTAGAATCTTTCAGAAAATGAAAAGTTAAGAAGGCTTTTGGTTTTTTTTTAAATTTTCTACAAACATCTGTGGACGTAGAGTTTCCCGTAACCAGTAATCTCTGTTTTCAGGAAAGTGATGTTCTATTGGTTTCTGTTTCAGATTTGATTTGTGTTTAGTGAGAATGAAGATGTTTGTTGGAGTGTATGATGTTGTATCAGATAACTAACACAAGGTTCTTTCTAAGTGATGCAACAGGTCTTGGACAGTGTTGCAACATGTGATAGTATTTGATTAACATGCTATAGAAGATTATGTCTACCTGTGGACATCATAAAGGGAGCATGGTCTCCAGCAATCAACAATGACTCTTTGACAGTTGCTTTTCCCCCTAAAAGTGAAAGCGAGAGGAATTCGCTTTCACTTTTAGGGAATTCCTCTAAAAGTCAAGGGAATTCCCTGAAGCCCAAATGGGAAGCCTGAGGCTGTTGCCCCCGCGGCCCGGCCTCGGATAAGCGGACAACAAGGTAACGGAACAGATTAGGACACGGGGAATAATCTGAAAAATGGCTGGGTTGTATCCTCCTACCTGTACTTATCAACACTGTTGATAAGTACAGTTCAGATTTTAAACTATTAATTCTATTATCATTTTACTCAAATCTGCATGCAGTTTTTGGACTCGTTCTATTAAACAGAAAACATTCACCAGGCAAGTGAATGCATCATAAATGATCTCTTGTCCCGTGAGTGAATCCAACATCTTCTTTTCACTTTTTTGCCACACGTTTCTGCTAATGTGAAAACCCCCTGAACCTTCATCCAGATTTTTGTCATAAACTCCTGGAGTTTAGCCACAAGGACCAGAGATGTTTTGGTCCTTGTGGCTAACTATTTTTCCAGTCTTAACAGATGCACAAGCCTGTCTCTGTCTGCAATTTGTTACCATGGATACCTCTGTCATCCCAGCTGCTGCATGCTGGGTGATCTTCAAAGGTAAATGGAGGGAAATGATCTCCAGAAGTCTCATTCTTCTCAACACCTGGTGAGGGTGCGGCAGCCGTTTGGATGTTTTTTTTTTCTCCTTCCACCTCCTCATTACCATCCTCCCCATCTCTTATCCTGGCGGGAGCCTGGCTGAATAGGACATGATCGTCATGGAAACAGGGATGATGAACACAAACAGACTTGGGGTTGTGGTGGTTGTGCAATCTAACATGATGAAAGTTGTTTTGCTCAGAGGTTCAAGCTCCTTCGGCCACTTTGTCATTCCTGCCCTGGACACCAAACACAATGACTCAAAATCAAAAACCATTTGGACTTAAAAAGAATTTTCTAAACATCTCAAACCATGGAATGAAGACACAAAACTTCCTCCTGACCCTCAACAGTGTGTGTTTATGTGGTGGTGGTGGGTGCTAGTTTGAGACCTAGAGAGGTTTGAACCTGTCATCTAAATTACTTTTATTCTGGACTCTTATCGTCTCCATCCGTCCTTCTGAGCTTGTTTGGACTCCCGTTGACCCATTCTTTGGATTTGGCAGCTGTTTTTTGTAAAAGAAAGAAAGACCTAGAAACATTCTTTTTTTTCCTCCATCTCTGGTTATTTTTAAACGGTCTGATAAAACTCCTGTCTGCAGTTGTTGTAGATGTTACCACACATGAGATGTTTTTATTTCCTGTCATCGGGTGACCTGCTGAATGGAAACATGCATCTGCCGTCCAGAATAAATAAAGTACAAGCTGATGTTTCTTTACTGTGACCTCCAGCATGTTGGTTCTCTGATGATGTTTTGGAGCTTTCAGCTGAAACATGACCAGAGAAAAAAAACGTGTCTAAATATGTGGAAACAGTTCACTGTGACGTGACTGTAAGACATTCTGCACCGACAAGAAGCCAGGTTTTTTGAAAAGCAGGCCTGAAGCTGAAAAATGAAAACAGAAGTAAAATACTTGAATTAAAAATAAAAAGGACATTTGAAATTTTTATGTACTGTAGATGTAATAATTATAGAACAATAGTTGATAACAAATGTTAATTGTAAAACTTAAAAAATGATTTACAATGAGTTTAGGAGAATATTTATTAAAAAGTTAAGAAATTTTATCATATACATGTATTTTAAGACGTATAAGCTAAGAAATAAGGAGTTTATTTTTACATCACTTTTTATATGCAAGGCAATTCAAACTGACGATAAAACCAAAACGCCAAAGTTGGAACAGTTAAAAAAAAAAAAAAAAGAAGAATAAAAATCACTAAAAAGCTGCTGTAATCTCTGGTAAATCACTTTGAACTGCCGATAAAGTCTGCATAGAATTGCAACCAAATTTAAAAAATATTTAAATCAGGAAATACAACATAATATCAGATAAAAAAATGTCAATAAAGGTCTGCATGGTGAGGCTTGAAATACTAGCGTTTCTGTGTGGAGTTGAATGTTCTCCCAGCATTTGCATGGGTTTACTCCAGGTTTCCTCCCATCCTCCAAAAACATGCATATTAGGGTTGATTGGCCGCTTTAAAATAGCCCCAAGGAATGAGTGTATGTGTGTAGCTCTGCAACAGATTGGTGACCTGTTCATTGTGTACCCTGCCTCTCACCTCAAAATCAGCCGGGGTAGCCTCTGGCACCTGTGGGGGGGATGGGCAGTTCAGAGGAGAAAAAAAAGGGTCTGCATGGTGGATCACACTTTAGTCCCACAGCAAAAACATTGAGGATTTGATCCAGGCTGGCAAGACCTGGAGCTTTGTTCCTTATTTTTGGAGTTCCAATATTTTCCTGTGTATGTATGGGGTCTTTCTGGGTACTCGGTATCGCCCAACTCTCCACAGAAATGCGTCTTTGCCTGATCAGCCTCTGTAAAGTACCGTGGGAGTGTGACCATGTGTGGGATTGTGTCTCTCCGTAGTGTGAGAGACTGGTGCCCTGACTTTTAGCTGGGACAAGCCCAGGTTCGAATCAAAAAGAAACAAAATGATTCATACATGAATAAATCACAATAAAATACCAAGCAGACCTTTTGTTTTAATGTAATACATTTCAAAACTATTGCTCTGAATTTTTTTATTACTAATTTTGTCTTTGTTTTTGAAAGAATTTAGGAATTATTCATAATAACTTTAATTTTGTTATTGTGGAATTTAAAAAAAAGTGCTGAAAAACCTTTCTGTTTAAAGATCTGTCCATTTTTTTATTATCAATAAATGTAAATAAATAAATAAAGTTGGGGTGTGAGGGTGTTTTCTGTTACATATCATGCAGATGATGTGAAGCTGTTTGCTCAGACTTACGACTGTAATAATAAGCACGCATATACATAATGATGCACACGTAGTACATGGAAGGAACGCTGTCATTTGAATCGACTCTACATTCACATTGATTTTCCTTCAGGCAATAGTTTTAAGTACAGGACAGATTGCAGCAAACGAAACGGCCTGAGACAGCAGATGCAAGCCGCAGTGACAATGTAGGCATGCTGGACCAAAAGTGTGCCTGCAAGAAAGTAAAAGATATACTCAGCTCCATCAGCGGGACGCAAGGAGGCTCATCCTGCAGGTACTATTAACAAGCTCCCAACCTGCACACCAGCCGCCTGATGCTGTAAATAAAGCAAGTAAAGAAGGAAATAGAAGCATGTTAACTCTGCGGCTGAGCTTGCTGGTGGAATTACTCCTGTCAGGCTGAGATGAGAATGAGTCTGAGGCTGTTTTTAATAGTGCCTGTCAGTGTGGGACTGATGAAAACACACTGATATCTGAAAACTCATTTGATGTCGGCACAAAAGAAAACAAGCGTGCAGATCTACATGCAAACACTGTCAGCAAGAAGGATTGCTCTGTTTGTCGTATCTATATGGAACTCCCGCTGACCAGTGTCCCTTCTAAACGCAGAGTGACCTACATGAACATCCCATAGTAAACATAAGAAAATGAAACACTGCAAGGGTTTTATTTTAATTTTCTTTCAGATGCATCCTTAGTAGGTTCTCAAAGGATAATTGTATCTTCTGATCCCACCCCACAATCCCTACTGAGGTTGTGGTGGGTACCGGAGTGTATCCCGGCTGATTGAAGGCGAGAAGCAGGGTACACCCCAAGCAGGTCGCCAGTCTGTCATGGGGCAATTTCATAGTGGTCAATTAACCTAGCATACCGTATATGTTTTTGGAGGGTGGTAGGAAACCGGAAAACCAGGAGAAAACCCATGCATACACGGGGAGAACATGCAAACTCCACACAGAAAGGCCAGAGTTCCAAGAATCGTCGCACCCGGGACTCAAGCCCTAACCTTCTTGATATGAGGTCACTGTGCTAACCACTCCAACACCATACAGCCCTTCAAGAATAATTTATTTGAGTAATTTATCAAATACTAATAAACATGTGATCTACATCAAAACCATGAAAAAAAAACTTTCATTGGAACCAGAACAATCAGCAGGTAATTAGCGACATTTGTAATTATTATTCTTGTTGTCATCCTGTGGCGACCCCTGAAGGGAAATGCCAAAAGAAGAAGAAAATTTTTGTTGTCATCCGCTTTGTTGAGCCAGAAGCCTAAGCAGAAAGTCACAATCTCACCATGAGATCACCACACAGAAAAGCAAAAAAAAAAAACTATGTCTTGTGAAAAAAACAAAGTCCCACTCCAAGGGTGATAAACCAATCCTTTCAACATCTCAGCTGGATCCAAAAATTCTGTTATTAAAAATATGAACAAAATTTTATGATTATTACAGGGCCAGTTAGATGACCACTGACTGGTTGATGTCAAAAGAATTTTAAATTTGTTACAATGATATACAGGGAAAGTGTCATAAAGTGGGGAAATTTCTGCTCAGCAACTCAGTGTGTGTGTGTGTGTGTGTGTGTGTGTGTGTGTGTGTGTGTGTGAGTGTGATTTGTAATATGTGTCCCATGTGAAATATCATCATCTGTAAAGCGTTTATCATATGATGCAGAGGAATGACCTCATCCTCTATTAAGTCCCATTTAGCAGCAGGTCTCACCACAATGTGCTAATCCAGCTAAATGCTAGTTCCACATGGCACATCTTCTTATGGTGTATTCTTTACTTCCCCACATGTTTCCTCACTATGACTTCTACGTTTACAGGACAGTATGATGGGATTGCTCATCAGCACTCCAGCTGCTAATGTATTCAGACTAATCCAGATCTCTGTACTACTCTGCTGCAGTTACTTTGAGCGTGCCAGGCCACAGAAATGACCACCAATCACTGAGCACAGCCCAACTTTGATGCCCTGCACCACTGAGTCACAACAATTGAGCCCCAGGTGTTTGCAAAGCAAATAGAAAAGCTTTCATAAAGTGGAGTTGCAGCAATTTGTGATGAACTGTTGGAAACAGAGCATTTATAGAAAGACATGGGTTGTTAACTTTCAGCTCCACACACACACAGACATGCTCGCATACACACACCCGCGCGCACACATACACCGCTCTATGTGAGGTCCATTCAGAGGCATATTAAATAATCAGGCAGGTTTCCTCCCCACCGGCAGAAATCAGAGCATTTGCTCCTCAGCAAACCGCTGAGTTGGAGCAGTGTGTATGTGTGTATGTTCATGTGTGTATGGATGAGATCCAGTATAAACATCTAGCTTTTCCTGGTTCTCCTCCCTCTCTTACCACCTCACTGAGCCAATTCCTCCACATGCACATTTCACCAATATGTTCTTTTATCTAGTTCAAACCGTAGTTTTTAAACAGCCATGTAGGGCTGAACATGAAAAAATAAAATATTAAAACACATTACGACAAACAGTTAGAAATATAAAATACTGAGAAATACAATGCAATGAAACAGTAAAAATTAGAAGAAAATAGATGTTTTTTAGGATCAAATTAAAATAGAGGAGACTGTCAAACTTCAAAAGAGTGAAGCTTTCAGCTTTCTCAGAACTTTCCTGGACTCCTGGACTTCCTGAGTCCTCACTGTTCAGTAAAATCTTTGTGCACACGTGTACATACACCAGTAGTTGATTGCTGTTTCTCAGCCTTGACATACTGCCGAGCATTCCAGGAATAAACATGATGAATATCAGCTCTGAGTTTTAATTAGTAAGTTACTGAGTGAATGCGTTTTTAAATATCAAGTACTGAGATATTTAATGTTCACATACTGGCATCTGGTGAAGAAGGCCATGGGAAGTTTTGACTGTACAATGGCCGTTGAGACCAAACTCCTTCCAGACATGAAGATGTTTGCATTTGTGGATCCAACAACGAACGACCTACAGATGATTACATCTGTTGTGTCTTTAATGCTTTTGAGGCAACAGTATATATAGCAGTATATATAACAGCATATATATACAGAGTATATATATGTATATAGTAACGCAACAGGTGAGACATAGATGAAGAACATGGGACATGGGAAGTTCGCGGGTTCGCATCTCACTGAGTGCACATCTAGGGTCCATTTAATGCCGTCGTGGCAGCCTGCTGCAGTGTAGTAGTGCAGCACGCAAATTTACCCGATGAGGGATGAATAGAGTGAGTAAAAATTAAAACAAATAAAATCAAGACCCTCTCGCAGAGGAGAAATTTAGAAGTTTAGTCAATTGAGTCAAAAGAGTTGGACATTTCTTTATACTGTAACACATTTTACAACCCCACAATATTTACCTTTCCAAGTCTTGGTAGTACAGTAAGCACTATTTTTTTTAAATGAAAACTTACTAAAGGACCTCCCATTTAATTTTTGTTGTTGTTTATTGAACTTGTAAAAGTGTGTTTTTGTTCAACATGTGAAGCGCTACAAACTCTGTCTTTCTGAAACTCTGCTGCTTGACTCTCCAAACCTTTCTCTTTCTCTCGTTTCATCACCATCATCTTGTCAAGGAAAAGTGGACGGGTAGTACCCTGATGGAGGAATGCTGCGAGAGGGACGCGAGGGAAGGATGAGCAGTAAACAAAGTAAAGCTTTTAATCTGTAAATGGAGAAGGGTAATGGTCATTTAAGCATTAAGACATCCTCCGTCCGTCTGCGTCTCCTTAATGCTCCTTAAACATTTATGAAGGCTGATAACAAAGAAAGAGCCGAGCTACATGGAGTAATCAAATCATTGCTGGTTATAGGGCTCTACTCAGAAAGGAGGGGGAGGAACGGGTAGGGTTGGGTTGGCTAGTGCGAGAATGAGGAGCAGAAATTGTCATTGTGAAGACATGAAGGAGAAGACAAAGAAACTAAATGTTAATGTAATAAGAAATGAATTAGCTATTAAACAAAAGTCACCTTGTAAACGCCAAAAAAATTTGAGAAAAATTTTCCTCACTTTTACGTTACAGAATATACACGTGAAAATAACTAAATTCTGGGACAGATTAAAGAATTGACATCAAACAGACTTTTTACCACCACCATGTCCACACCAGGAGGGAGGAAAAGAGTAAAGTACAGACCTCATGCCGAAATGAAGTCTAACACTCTCAGAGTTCTAACCTTTGAGGTGGTTGGTCGTGGGTTTACCGCTGACTGAGAGATGAGGTGAAAAAATATTTTTCAGGGGGATAATAAAAAAAATATACATGTTTATTACAGAAAAAAAAATCACAACAGCAAATATAGTTAGCTTAATATGATAATTGCTGAAGAGACAGAAAAGAATCATGCCCAGACATGTTTTTAATTTTTAAAATGTGGACAAAAAGGGTTCTTCCCATAAAACTTGGGTATCTTTTGATTCATTTGCTCTCAATTAAAATGAGACTACAACAAAAGACATTCCTGCGCTCTCATTTCTGGTCTTGAGGTGCCCAGATTACCTTTTTGTCTGTCCATCGTGTTATGGGGAGCAAAATAATAGATCCGAGGCACCATTCTGTCCACGCTTTGGGGGTCTCTTTCGTCCTGCAGTTGAAGGCTTTAGATCAATGCATGTTTAAAATGTTTATTTAAATGCTTGCGGCTACAGTGTATTTCTTTTACCACACCTTTATCTATATTTAACACAATTTGTCTCTTTCATTGTCTCCATCAGTCCAAGTTGCAGTCTCCAAACCGGACCGTAGACCCAATCTCAGGCCTGAACCTGATGCCTTTCACAATTTGACTCGCATGGTAGTGCAGGAACCTGGGCATACCAATTGAGAAGATGGAAACTGCTGATTCAGCTTTTGACAGGTCACCTTGTGTCACATTTGTTGCCAACAGAAAGTCCATCTCAAAATCTCTGGAAAAAATATGCCTGTCTAGATTTGACAGGAAGCCAATAATGATAAGGGTGAAAGAACATGATGATTATCCACACCAGAACTTTTGCAACAGCTTTCTGATCCATAATGAGGAACCACAAAAGTTTAATTGTCTACTCATTTTGAGAAAGGTCTTCAAAATATATTTTTTAATGTGAATAAGAAGGCAAATCCTGGTTCAGAATAAATCCAAGATCCTTAATGTGGTTACTAGAGTCTGAGCTGAAACTATCCAGATTAGTTCATGAGTCAAATCGACTGCTCCTGAGAAGATCACCCTGTCCTAAGATTTATTAAAGACAGAAAAAAAAAACACTCAGATGGTAGTTCCTGACAAAAGGCAGCAGTAGTGTTTTTAATTAGGCTTGAGTGCCTTATCTTTTAACACAAGTTATGTCTGGAAAGTTGTTCACCTCTTCCCGAATCAACCAACTGAGCTGCATGCTGGGAAATCTGCATTGCATGTGTCTGTCAGAGCACCCCATACTAATCTGTGTGATGATTTCAACTGCTCATTTTCGCCCGTTTCACGTTTTTATCCAAATTCTAGTGATGGACTCAGGTTTATGCTGATTCACCGCAGCTTGGCCAGGTAACGGTGAGGAGGTCAAGGCGGATGGAGATAAATTTCTGCCAAAAAGCAGCAGTGGAAGCAGTAAAAAGCAGACTTCATCACATACAATCAGAGGAAGAAGCGTTGGCAGCAGCTCAGGCAGCTGGCAGGCGAGTGGGGGGATGGGGTGAGGGAGCAGGTTACTTGAGGTTAAATGGAGCCAATCACAGACAGAAAAACAGCATTACACACCACATTAGGCATCATCTCACTACTCGTTCCTGTTGGTCCTCGCTCGGCCCCTCTCCCTCGCTGTCTCCAGGTGTGCAGCCAGCTGATAGTGTCAGCTCTATTTGCACATTCACTTGAAATTCTCCAGAACTAATAGATTCCTCTAGATTCAACTAAGTTCATCCTGCTGATCTGCTGCTTACTGTAGCCAACCAACCAATCACTTAGCCCACCACCATGCACACGGACGCAGCTACAGCCATGATGTGCAGGAACTTGATGATCCTTCACGATTGTCCTGCTATCAGCAGAAGAAATGCAGACAGTGGGAAAATGTCTGAATACCAGGAATAAGAAAATCTGTCGATGCTTCATATTGTTCTGAGACACACTGGAATAAAATGCAGGACTCCGTCCCTTAAAAGTCAACATTACAATTGTTGAAAACTTTACAAAAATATTTTTATTTACTTTTGGATTTCAGACTTATATTTTGTCTGAAGATTCAATTTGGCTGTTTCTTATAATGTTACATACTGATACTTCTCTAACTAATATTGCATATTTATTCAAGGAGAACATACAGTATTTGGGATGTCAGAAAGAGCAGTAGTTCAGGCGACAAAACTATCATCACATTGATGTAGGGAGACCATAAAGAATGCCTCAAAGAATCAGAAAAGAGAATCAGGAAATCATCTCCAAAGTGTCCAATGAACATAGAGATGTGCTGGAAAATAGATGAAATACTTTGAAGACTCAACCCAGACTTATTTTCACCAAGACTGGGCACTTGGAAAATTTGCTCTCTTGTCCATGGGATATTCCAGGTTTGAATAAAATCACCCTAATTTCTTTATGGCTCCAGATGTTGACTTGCCTTTGCAGCCTTGTGTGTACATCAGGGACATGGCCTCTGGATTGGCAAACTGAGGCAGTAGTTCTTCAAGGAGTGCCAGAAGGTTAGTTCAGAGAAGACTCATGGTGTACGGCCTCTCTGGAAAGATAGGGTTTGGGTTCCTGCAGAGACGGTCCATCAGGAGGGGTGTTGTTTCCAGTCCTGTTGTGGAATAGTGTTATAAGATTTGGAGAAGGAATTCAACAGTGTTCCCTGAAGACTCATGCACCTTCTGCCATAGTTGTCTGAAGTACCAGAACCTAATGCATCGGCTGTTCAATCTCTGTATGACGAAGTTGGTTCATATTGTTGGTAATTAATCAGATTTGTTTCCAGCGAGGTTTAAACTCGGCCAAGACTGCTCTTTGTACTGATTGGCAAATTGGGGTGTGGTCTACAACTTCAATAGAGTAGTGAGGCCGTGTGAGACAGTTGAGGCCGTGCGAGACAGTTGGATGAAAACCAGCACCTCTGAATTCTAGAGCATGGCCCAAATTGAAAAAGGAAAGAAGCCATTATTTGGTTTAGGATGGTAGATTAGTTCAAGTATCTCCAGTTGACTTCATTAGGTTTCCAGCTTTTTGGAAACCTAATGAGTATCTCCAGTTGACTTCATTAGGTTTCCAGCTTTTTGGTGGGATTCTCAAGCTAAATTCAAACCTTCAAGTTTCGCAAGTGATTAGGGATGGAGCAGAAGGTTGAAAAATTGATCATTTCAATTCATATTCATTGTTATAGTTTTATTTGTATGGCCAAATATCAAAGGACTTCACACAAATTGGTTTTTAAAATCATTTTCAGGCGGGAGCAGTCTAGGGTCTACATTTATTGGTTGATCTACAGTACCTGACCAGTTGGAGGTATTTGTTCAGTGATGCAGTCCAAGTAGGAAATGTGTAAAATATATAATATTAAATCATTTTAAAGTGTGATTACCCATATTGCAAGGTTGGGGTTCATCTAGTACATTGTATCGTGAAGAATGTTCCTGGAAAGGAGCTTGTGGTCAGAAAAGTACGTTGCTAAGAGACTATAAACCCCTGGGAGGACAAATGTGGCTTAATGACTGCATAGCAGTGACCAGTAAGTGCTCACCTCTTTTACTACCCAAATAGCTTATCAGGCTGCACTAGATTTTCTTTTTCTGTCATTTTGGCTCATACAGTGACCTGAGAGGCTGTTCATTGTGTCCCATCCCTTTCACTGTTTTTCACAATTCAGTAAACTTTTCCAGGGGTTTGTATAAAGCCGCATTGCCACAGCAATATGTACATTAGCTTGTAAATATGCACAACGTTACAAAATGCTTGGAAACACTGTGCCCCTTGTGAGCTAAAAGAAAGAGCGGATGTGGTGAAGGAACTGTGGACCATATGAGGAGTAAGCACTGCTGCACTCGGTTTTTAATGAGGCGTTCACACAATCTCCTTTAATGGTTGCATTTGTTTTTAAATTCTGCATCGTTAGCATAGTTTCAGGAAAACAAAATGGACAAATTATCTATCTATTTATCTAATTATATGGCTTTCTATCTATTTGTCTGTCTGTCTTTCCGTCCGTCCATGCTAGCTGCCACTTTTGATTTTAGGTTCCTTGGATCCCAAAACTAGTTTGACTAAGTCTATTACGTTTCCACGGGGGTTACCAAGAAGTCGGTTGTATAATTGGATACACCCAGGAAAAAGGGATTTTCTACATTCAGGCACCAAAATGGAAGCAGAAAGTGAGAATACTTTGACCCACACCCCAAACATATCCTGGTTTTAGATGTATTCTGTTGAGCTGGTTTGGTGGGGCTTCAGATGTCTTGAATTTGTGAATGGATAGAATGGGTGTGCACGTGCAGCCAAGACCTCTACTACCTTACATTGAGAAAACACAACCAGCCATCTTCCCTTTAGCCAATGGAATGTACAACCAGCTGCTTCCCTGTGTGTTCCTCTGGTTAAAAAGGAGTTGGTGCACGGTGGCAGATGGTCGGTCCAACCTGCAGTAATTCAGCATTCTGTTGTATTTAAAACAAGATCAAACTTTCCAACATACTACATTTTCCCTCTGGAAATCCCACAGTGGACTACAGATCTTAGAAATATATTCAAATGAAATAACGGTGAGCTTAAAAAACAACCACTGAGCAGAAAGCCCCAGTGTTTGTCACATCTGTGATTAGATTAGTAGGATAAAAGAGAAATGCATGGAAAGAACAGCAGGAACTTATGCATTACGTTGGTTTAAGAGTAGGAGATGGATAAGAGAGCGAGCGAGAGAGAGAGAATGAAAGAAAGAGTAAAGAAAGATACAAATAAAATTAAGGTAATAAACTGAAGAACGAATGAGGTGATTAGAGGACGTGGATGAGTTGAACACAGATGGAAATATTAAAGAGAAATTACAAACATGAAGAAAGATGAGATTTAAGAAAGAAAGAAGAGAGGAAGAGGTTGAGAGATAAAGAGAAAATAAGGGAGAGATAACAGAGGAGAGAGAAAAGAGATAGAGAGAGGTAATGAGGGGGAGAGAAGAGAGAAAGAGGACTACAACGCTCATTAAAGAAGAGAAGAGCTCCATTACCCAGCAAACTGTCCGTAGGTGTGTGTGTTGGTGTTTTGGTGTGTATCACTGTGTGTATGTTTTATATGTGTCTTTTAGTCTGAGTGTGTTATCGTTTGTCTTACTGTCTGTGATTGTGTGTTTTTGGTGAAATGTGTGTTTGCGTTATAAGTACATTGACGCCAGATAAAGAACTTCAGAGTAGATAAACCGTATCTGCGACAAGTAGTATTTTCCATGCTCAGAAAAACGTGGACAGTTCTTGGTTAGTTTGAACTGGTTAAATCATGGCATGTTGGCACTACCAGGCCCGAAGCCAGCCAAGAAAATTTTCCCACCGTTCCATCAGCAGTACCCTGAAGCATTGATTCTTAACCAGATTAAATCAATGTTTTGATGATGTTCGCTAATTCTGAATTGGAGACTCACCAAGAATGGCTTCTCAAATGTCTTCTGTTCAGTTTTGATGATCATTATCAGATAGTCTCTTGAAATCTTCTACCAGTGGACAATCTGGAAGAATTAACTGGTGGGCAGAATGTTTGGGATTTCTGTTTGGGTTGCCGCTCTCAGTGACCCGAGTGTGGTGTAGACCATGTGTTTCTCTCCATTTGAAAGAAAAACATCAGAGCTGTATCATTATCCATAAGTTGGTGGATAAGAAGAAACTCTGCAACCTCTGGCTCTTTAGAAGTCTTTAACAGCATTAATAAACCAGAACCGCCTGAAGAAGCTGCCTCGCTAGCCAAAACTTCATTTGTTGCTTAGAAACAAGAAAAAAGAGTTAGACTAATTAGGCATATCGTGAACCGAGGCCAAGACAATTTAGAAAAAAATATTTTGTTCTATGAACATTAAACCCGCCTCATTTATCTGATACAATGCTGTGGTATTCCTGGACTTCCTGGATGTGAATGACAAAGTTCCTCTCAATCCAAACCTAAGATCTTCCATACTGTGGATCTTTAAAATTACATGGAGAATGAATTATTTAATCCAAAGCTCAACGAAACCTTTGATGCCATTTCTTTCTTGTGGCGTAGTTGTTCCCACAGGAGAGCATCTGGTATGCCATCTCCCGCTGTTTAAATCACGGGGCTGCAGGGACGGATGACGGTGGCTCGCAGCAGACAGCAAGCTTTGTTTACGCCTTTAGATTGAAGCTCTACCGCTCAGAAACAGCTACTCCTCTAAGAAACTAGGACTACACATCTATGTATAAGTTACCATGAGGATAATTATGTTTTATAGCTTTCTATGTTATGGTCTAACACAAAATAAATAGAGAAAAACAGTCCTCATTGTACAGGCATTTCTCAACTAGCTGTCGATGTGTGAAGGAACATCTGGTCGAGTACGCCATCTTCTACTTTCAGCTTTGCAAGTTGTGCATCTTCAAGAGTCCCCATTAACCACCACAATGAAGTCCTCATGTCCTGTGCTCATAATTTGAGGTTGAAATAATGATGATGAGAAGTAATGTTAGCCTGTTACTGCACTAGACTCTTTGTACATCCTTCAAACGTCACCTGAGAGGTACATTCATTGATCAAAGAGAAGACCCGATCCATCTGCTGGTTTCCTAAGACAGAATATTATTTCATGGTCTACACACACAGGTGTTAGAAGCCAGACTGGATCACAGAGAATTGAGTGGATCATTTATTCAGTGCTCTTCCTGCCAGAATATGGATTTCTGAACATCTCCGCCTGTGCGGCTCAGCATCCACCACACCTTGGTTCAGTCTCAAGGACACACTTTCTCCTCTACTGACCAGCTGTTTATCTGCCCTCCTCTGGACACTGCCATCATCCTAAATTCTTTAAGCAGCCAGATGGACTTTTAATCTCTATAGCCGACTCCTGATGGTGAGTCCATCTTCTGGATTTGGCAAATTTGACTCCACCTTGTAGCGTTGAATCTGAGAGATTTCTTCTCGTCGTCCTTTCTTCTCAGTGAGAGCTCAGATTTCTTGGTAAATAAACACCAAATAAATTGCCCTAAAAGTTATAAATGTTTCCACTTCATGGGTTCTCTTTATCAGATCCCTCTTTCACCATGAGGCCGTTTCCTTTTATTTATTTATTTAATTCTCAGAACTGAAAGTTGGTGGAAGAACTAAGTGAATGTTCCTGCATATCGAGGTGGTGAAATACCGGCAAGAAGGATACGTGTGAGTGGGTCAGCCAGATGAGACGTGATGAGTGAATTGAGAGGAAGTCAAGCCTTCGCACAGTCAGCTGGTGCGTACTGTAAATCCCTCTAGCTGGTAAATAATTCAGAAACAACTCTTCCCATGCTGATGATAGCTTTATATTTTACCACTTACCTTTTACGCAGAGGTGCTTTTTTGACTCATGAACTTAGGGCAGTACATACACATTCACAGTACATCTTCTCCCTCCTCAAGTTGTTATTACTCTCATTGGTGAGAGGATGCTTGTACTACCGTTTATGTTTCACACAATGTCAGCAGATGAATTGAATGGCTGACTGAATTGAAACATGAAGGGACAGACCACGCTCCTGTGTTAAATAGAGGACTGGATTAAAACTTTGGTGGCACCGGATGCTCTAATTAATATGGTATTTTTATTTAAACAATAAAAATTCTATTCAAATTGTTGGATCTGTTTCGATCTTTTAAAGTTAATTTCTTGAATTAAAAAGTATTGTTTAAATGAGTGATTTAATGAACAAACCCTAATGAAATAAAATGAATGTGTAGCCCATAAACTGCAGCGCATGGTTATCTAGCTGAAAGCAATGATTAGCTTTGGGAGATGTTAAATCACAGCAGCAAACACGCTGCAGGTCAGAGTAAATCATTACGTATAAATCTGCACCAGCTCATAAAAATGTGTGTGTCATCCCGGGAAGTATGGGGGGTGCAGAGGAAAAATAAAGGGGTCTCTGCAGGGTTGAGACTGATGTATGTGTAAAATAATCTTTTTATGTTATGTTTTATTTACTTGAATACCAACTGGAGTTGATCTCATGGTTAGTAGATATAGCTCGTTCTTATTTTATCAACCATCCATCAACTTGTTTTTAGCAGGGGGTTGGAGTCAGAAGACGTTGAGACCCACTTTTCCAGCCACTTCTTCCAAAGTATTCCTAAAGCAGTTGAGAAATGGATGCTCATCAATGTGTCTGAGGTCTCAGTTTGTTGCAATCTGCCCAGGATACCTCATTAGGGTGTAGTGTGAGCACAGGAAATCCAAACTAACGCTTTTATCATCAAAATGAATTGATGCTGAGGTCTCATCAATGCTAACACTGCACCCATCCCCCAGTAGGCGTTCTGTTTCTATCATCTTCTGGTCACTTTACCCCTTCAATTTTTTGCGCACTTCATCTTGGACCACACCTTCAACCAAGAGATGGGTTGGAGCTTTGAGTAGCTTTGGTTTGAAGCAAGCGTTTTCCCAATCCTGTCCAGGCGAACATCATAATCTCAAACTTGAAGGTTTGAATTTAGCTTGAGAATCCCACCAAAAAGCTGGAAACCTAATGAAGTCAACAGAAACTGGTTTGACATTCTTCATTAATCCATCCCTTTGGGGTAAACGTGTACAGACCAAAATCTCAGAGTGGGTATTAATGATGGTGCAGGGATGATGTGATGCCTCCTGAGATGAGATGAGACTTTGGGTAAGACCTGGAGCAGGCTGGACAGATTATTCTTCAACTTTTATGACCGTTAGATGGAGAAAAAATTGCTGCAACAATCTGTGAAGGGAAAACTGAAAAAAGTTGTAATGTTATAGCAACTTTATGTCAAATATTACACCAATCAAAGGGTTGAAACTTATGATAATGTCTAATCAACAGCAACCAAACATCCACAAAGCTTGAAGCTCAAGGTGTGTCTGAAAAAAATACAGTTTTATTCGACTGGAGAAAGGCCAAATAAAACCTTTCCAACATAATCTGCTGTGATGGATTGTTCTAGCTCAGAGACAAAAAAAATAGGAGCAGAAAGAACGGGAAAAAATTACCTATAGCAAAAAACTAATTAATGCAATTTGAAATGAACAGAACCATCAAATAATTGCTGGCACGAACTGATCACTAAATTTGGATGAATAACAATGTTAACTTGCCAGCGGAGCCCGACTGCGGTTGTGTTTACTGAGGAGAAAAGTCACACTTTACTCGTAAACTTTTTTGCACTTGATCATCGTGGAGGCAGGAGGATGAACACCTCCTCTGCTGCACACAAACAGCTGTTCAAACACGAGCTGCAAATGTTCCTTCTCTTCCCTCGGCTGACGGATGGGAGAAACAAGAGGATAGTGGAGAGGTAGAGAAGAGGAACAGGAGGGGGGAGTAGAGAAGAGTTGAGATGGAGCCAGTGAATGAGAATTGTAGAGAGGGACTGCGAGGAATGATTTGAGGCCTGCAGGTGTTTTCATATCCTAACAGAGATCGATATTTGCGTTCATTCTGATGCTGACTGTACCGCGCTGCTCCAAATAAATAACCATAATCACAAAACGCCTCGAGATTGACTCTGAATAGAATTATCATTCTTTTCTCTTTGGCAGATTTGGATATTGCTCCTTCAGGGTTCTCAAATGACTTTGTTGTGCGTTTATGTGTGTATGTGTGGCTTTATCTGTGTTGAGGGCATTCAGATTTCATTGACTCAATGAACTATGGCCATTATTCGAATTGTGTGTGGGTAATTTTGTGGCAGTCTATAGATCTGGGCTGTTGTGCGAACATCTAAGAGCCTGATTTGGTCTGCGTGTGCGTGTGTTTGTGTGTGCATTGCCATGGGCTGTGACCAACAACAGGCCACAGTAATTGAATCTTCATCTGAGCCCTTAAGTCTAACCATTAGACAAAGATAACACACAGCTTGTTCAGTTTCATTACAGGATGCGAAGAATAGAGCCAAGCTGAAGCGCACAGCGGTGGGTTCAGTCCTTCATCATTAGCAGCTGATGGTTGCCTGATGGCCTACTGTGTTCGTGACCAAAAAAACTTATACAGAAAAAAAACAGTTACATGTTTGTGAAAGTCAGAAAAAGTTGCCCAGCTTTGTTTTAATATGTGATCCGTGTAAGAGAAGATCTGGCTCGGGAAGAGAAAGCTTATTAATGCAGGCTTTAAATGCACACAGCGCCGTACTGTGATAAAATCTCCCAAAGCCAGTCAGGCGGAAATGCAATTCTCACAGCGTGTCTCCGTTCCATCCTCGGCAGAGTCGTCGTCACTGCAGGTACACTCTTCATCACTGCCTTTCAAACAAGTCATCATCCTCGGGGCGGGTGAAAGACATTGCCACAGGTAGAGGCGTGATTGCCAATAACAACTACAGCATGGCCGTGCAGACATTGTCACATGTACTGGAGCGTATTACAAAGAGACCCTGAGCCTGTCCTTGCTGCTGAGTAGTGTGCTGCTGACTAATAACTCTTGGTCAGAGCTGTCTCCTCTGGGCTCTGTAGTCACCACTACTTTAACTATGTTCTTAATGGAGCTGTACACCCCCCATCAACCCCACTCATCTGCTTACTTACTCCTGCCTTTCTCTTCCCAATTCTAATTTAGCCCGACTCTGCAGAAAGCAATGAAATGGAATTGACTGATACCCACAAAATGCAAAATGCATTACAGTTCGTAATAGAACGTCAATAATAATAAATAAAAAAGACTGAGATTGTTAAGCCCCGCTAGTGACCCCTGGAGGACATAACCCTGACTACACAACAAAGTACGAAAGTGTTGGACAAACACAAGATTAACAAACACTGCATTAGAAATGCAGAACTTAAAGTTTCTCCTTTTCACATGAGAGGCTACGTGCACGGAGCTGGTCTCAGGATAAATGGATTTTATATGTTTCCAAAAGACAAAATATTCATTGTGACACCACCAAAGGAAAAAAAAAAAGAACAGCACTAGCCTTTAGGAGGTCATCTGAGGTAACGATGTACTAAATACAATGTTAGAATTGATCATAGATTTCACCAATTTCCTTTGTGAAAAATACTTTGACCAAAATAAGTTTAAATCAAGTGCTCAATTAGAAATGATTAAGATTTCAATGAGCAGTTCTCAGCAGGTGTTGTGGTACTATATCCTCTGGGGTCTTCTTTGCATTTAGGTACGGTGATTGGGGTGCACCCAATCGCCATTCTTCTCTGCACTTTTAAAGGTCTCATCTCATGCAAAATAACTTTGCTCATTGTGTGTTATTCACTTAAACAACAGTTTGCATTTTGGAATGTTGATTACACAATAGTCAGGAAATCTTACTGATTAATTGAGCTTTCTCACAAACCAGGCAGAGTGAAAGCCTGACTACTGCTCATCCTCTATCTGCCCTGAGAAAGGACGGATTCCACATTCAAAATTTGACTCAAGGCTGAGTGTACTATGCATCCTCCACCCAACTCCAGCGGGGATGGGATAATCATGGGAGAGCAGAGATTGTGGGAAATGCCTCCTGCTACGTACAAAGCATCATGGCAGTAGCTGGCTGTGCATCACTTTGGCAGTGCCTTGTTTGTTGTCACACAGAAAGTTGGCAGGAATACTAATACAATTTTTTCAAAATCTCTTTACTATTCTGGAAAACACTGTGGTGACAAATACAAGGCCCACACATCCCTAAAAGTTGGTAGGGTCCCCTCTGCTTTGACTTTGGGGTCAAAAGGAAAGCAAGAACAAGGGTAATGGATCAAAAGGATCTGTTACCCCTAATGAGCACATGTTTGAAATTGGTAGCATGCATGTATTTTCACTCACATGTGCACACTGTGCCACACTGTTTACTGTCTGCTATGTTCTTTGCTCCCAATCAATCTTATAGCTTTGTTAACACTGGTTTGTGTTCTACATCATTTGTTAGTTTGTTATAGAAAGTTTTCTTTGTGTTTCACTTTCACCTCTGGTTTATTTTTTCTTTCCTTTTAATGTTTCCAGATGATTCAGCAGGTTGGTTGTGATGCCTTATGTTGTTGCAAAAGATTGTTGCAGTTTAGCACCCTTATCGCCTTACACCCCTTATTTTGCTCTTTCACATCCCTTGTCTTTCTCACCTTTTTTCCATATTCTCTTTCCACTGTTTTCCTGTCAGGCCTTGCAAAAAAAGGGAAAAAAAAGAAACGGCAAACACACAAAAACAGGCATTTAAGAAATAATGTGAAATACAAAAAAAAAAAAAAATTATACTTGCAAAAATTATGGTGACATTGTGTCAGAGACAATCTATTTAGTAAAACTTGACACACAGATCACCATTCTGCTTTTCATAACGCCGGACAGGACAAAGTTAAAAAAGAAAGAGAGAAAACTCTACAAAAGAATCAAGTGTTTTACATTACCAATGTGTGGTTGAGCACAAGAGACTAGAATGTCGTATTCTACCACCTGCCAGTAAAATCTAAGTTGTTGATGTTAATGGACTCAGACTTTAACTTCAACAGTCACATCATACAATTACATCAGCAGCCTTTTACCACCTGAAAAACATTGCCAAAATCAGAGGTTGGGTGTCCAAAACAGATTTAGAGGTTCTTATCCATGCATTTGTTTCCAGTAGGTTAGATTATTGCAACGGTCTACTCACTGGTCTGAACAAAAAGGCCTTAAAAAAGCTGCAGTTTATTCAAAATGCTGCTGCTCGAGTCCTAACAAGAACTAGAAAATTATGATCATATTAGTCCTGTGCTCAAGTCTCTGCACTGGCTTCCTGTGGCTCAGAGAATAGACTTTAAAGCTGCTCTGATTGTGTTTAAGTCTCTCCATGGTCTAGCACCAAAGTACATCTGTGATATGTTAGTACCTTATGAACCATCTAGAACTCTGAGGACCTCTGGGACCGGCCTCCTTCTGGAGCCTAGAGTCAGGACTAAACATGGAGAAGCTGCATTTCAATTTTATGCTGCAAAAGTCTGGAACAAACTTCCTGATACAGGCCTCTACTGTGACAATGTTTAAATGTAGGCTTAAAAGGCAAAAACAGTTCTGTTTAACTGTGCTTTTGATTAATTACTCTTTTTATCTGTTTTAATGATTTTATTCATTTATTTTTTAAACTTTTTGA
Organism: Neostethus bicornis; assembly: GCA_902685375.1. Lineage (NCBI taxonomy): Eukaryota > Metazoa > Chordata > Actinopteri > Atheriniformes > Phallostethidae > Neostethus > Neostethus bicornis. The sequence continues at coordinate 318,802 of CACRXE010000076.1, read as the reverse complement.
TTCTATGTTTTGTGACTTTAATGCATTTTTTCCCCTTCTTGTGAAGCACTTTGAATTACATTTTGTATGAATTGTGCTATACAAATAAACTTACCTTGCCTTGCCATCCTAAAAACGGACAGATTTGAACTTTCTCTTTACTTTAAAGTCTTGAATTGCTTGAAGCCCATCAACAGCCATTAAGATTGATTATTCTGTATCCTGTCTTACGTGATTGTGATCATTAAATACTAAAAGAACGAGACTAATTGCTCAGTGCATTTTTTTTTTGTTTGTTTCAAAATGCCTAAAATCCAGCAAAACGTTGAGGTATTTAAAATCTCTGGAAACTGATTCACTGTGCCACACTGTGGGACTCCTTTAATTCAGCTGTTAAAATTATTAAAGGTTGACTAACTCTCGCCAAATGACTAGGGGGTGGTTTGAAAAAATGTATTAAATAGTATTTTGCACATTTTAGTATATACATATTACAACTAAAATGAATATTAAAGTTTAATTGAATAGAGAGATCTGCTTGAGTTTTTTTATTGTTCAAAACACCCGCCAGCAGTTCTCGATGGAGAAAATTTTTACTTTTTGTCTCTAAATAGCCAACTTAAACGATCCATTCCAGAAGTTTGTGAACACCAATTCAAGACTATGTTCCAAAGTTCACATCCCAATCGATTGAAAACATAATCTCATTCTGAAGTGTTAATACTTGTTAAAACCTGCCTCTTGGCCAGGACACTCTTGAAAAGGACATTTTTAGTCTCAATGAGTTTTTTTAATCTAGTTTAAATTAAGGGTAATAAATAATAATAAAACTATTTGAAGAAAATAACTAATCTAATATTCGTTTGAGCTTTCTTTTTTTAATTTTTAAAAAAATGAATGTTCTTCATTGTGACTGATTGACAGCTTCTCATTAATTGTTCGTCTACTGGCAATTTCTCTCGAGTTTGAGGTGTCCGCAGGATGCCAGTGTAAACTTTAATCTGGTCTTTTTAAAGCCGTTCTGCCACTGATGCTCAGGCCAGTTAACACTGTCCTTTGAAATTGTGACTTGATTACCTGAAACGTGTGTCTCTAAGTGTCACACCTTCTGCTCTCTGATTAGTTATATTGCTGTTTTAATGGAAGTGTGTTGCCGCAGAGCAGCCAGGCTAGACTGGATGGATTGAACTTGAAAAGCAGTAATGAGCTTCTGGTTGGAGCAGCCAGCACCACAAATGAACAATCTCACAAAAGAGCTGTTTTTCTTAAAGCTGTGCAATGCAGGTGAAAGTGTTCGTTCAGACTGAACAACCTCTCCGATAATGTTACCATCTATGATAATAGAAATAATAAAAAACAGAAATAAAAGTATATAGTATCTTCTTTTGTTTCTTTAAAAAACAAGGAGAACCTTTGGAACATTTTCAGATAGTAAATATGACCACGATTAAAAACAGCCAAGGAAACAGCCTCAAGCAATTTAGTCCAGAGATGATGAACCTCTTCACTCTTCATGTTTAGTATCTTCTCTGCGTCAGAGTACCAATGTCCATTTCTGAATTTCTTGCAGATATTTTATAGACAGATATTTCTGAAAGACTCTGAGTTTGCATGCTGGGTTGCAGTTCCCACACTAGTCCCACCACACAGATAATCTTGTGGTGATGTTTTACACTGTGGATTGACCGTAGAGACATTTCTTCTAACAAATCGTCCACAAAATTTTGAATACGTTTGTCTCTAGTTGGTGTATCTTGGTCAATCAGACTTAAATAAATTAATCTTCCCTCTCTTTTTTTTTGTCTAGATGCAACAAAAATTAATAATTTATTTCCTACCAGGAAAAAAATACGAATTTCATAACTGAAAGGTTCGGTCATTTCTCACATTGAATTTTTTTTTTTTACTTTATCTTTTAGTCACATTGACATGTACAATATCAAAAATTTACTACGTGACTAAAAAAAGGTAAATCTATTCATTCTTATTTTTAATGTTTTTTTAAAATGCACCCAATTGCTTATGTTCTGTTCCGTTGTCTTCCGCTTATCTGGGGCCAGGTCGCGGGGCCACAGCCTCAGACGGGAAGCCCAGGCTTCTCTCACCAAAGCTGCATCTTCCAGCTCACCCGGAAGGTTCTTGAGTTGTTCCCCAGCCAGCTGTGAGACATAGTCTCTCCAGCGGGTTCGGGGTCTGCCCCTTGGTCTCCTCCCGGTACGACATGTTGGAAACATCTCACCAGCGAGGCACTCGGGGGGCATCCTGACCAGATGCCCAAACCACCCCATCTCGCTTCTCTTGACCTGGTGGAGGAGCAGGTCGACACTGAGCTCCTCCCAGATGGCGGAGCTCCTCACCCGATCTCTGAGTGAGAGCCCAGCCACCCTGTGGAGGAAGCTCATTTCGGCCGCTTGTACCCGCCATCTCATTCTTTCGGTCATCATCCACAGCTGATGACCATTGGTGAGGGTGGGAACGTAGATCAACTTGTAAATTGAGTGCTTTGCTTTTCGGCTCAGTTCTTTCTTTACCACGACGGACCAATGCAGCGTCCTAGTTATTGATGATGCCACACCGATCCGCCTGTTGATCCCCTGTTTCATCCTTTCCCCACTCGTGAACAAGACCCCGAGATACTTAAACTCCTCCACTTGGGGCAGGACCCTGTCCCTGACCTGCAGGGGGCATTCCACCCTTTTCTGGGCAAGGACCATGGTCTTGGATTTGGAGGCACTAATTCCCATCCCTGCCGCTTCACACTCGGCAGCAAATCGATCCAGCGAGAGCTGGAGATCACATTCTGATGAAGCCAACAGGATCACATCATCCGCAAAAAGCAGAGATCCGATCCTGAGGTCACCAAACCGTATCCCTCCAACGCCTCGGCGGCGCCTAGATATTTTGTCCATAAAGGTGATGAACAGAATCGGTGACAAAGGGCAGCCAACTTTCACTGGACATGGAATCGGCATACTGCCGGCTCACGTTACACTTATTAGGTAAATGAATGACATCCACGCCTGGATTATATGGTTTCGAAAGCTAATGATAGCAAACAGGAAAAAGAGGTTTGTAAGGAAGGATCATTACGTTTCCATGGTTTTCATCAAGCTTTCCATCGTACTGACCTACGCCTTGCTGCTCTACTCTAAACTAAATCAAATTCCATGATCAAACTATTTGTTAACAACTGAAAACTACAGCCACTGCAGTAGTGTGATGATTAAAGTAAATCGAAGCATAGCTTCACTTCAATCTTTCACTGAAAAATCTATTAGTTAAGCAGACGTTATCCTTGGCTGAGGACAACTAGAAAATCTGGGCTTCGATGAAAACTCTTTAGGTCAGGTTGTAGACAACATTTCCAGCATGCTTTGAAAACCCCCACACAGCTAGCACATATTGACAACCCAATCCCCAATTTTAACTCACAAATTTACATTTTGTTCCATGTTACATACACATACAGAACTTTAAATAACTACTGTATTCTCTCATACAGTACATAGACATTCACAGTAATGGTTTTAGACATCTATTAGACAATAGTTATGAAATCTTACTGATTTGTAAAGCTTTAATACAGACCAGGAAGAGTGAAACGTATTATTGATCATGCAACGCCCATCCAGAGAAAGCACAGGCTCTGCCTCTGAAATTTGACAAATGTCCTGAGTGAACTACCCATCACGCACCCAACTCAAGATGAGTGGTAAAAGTGGGAGGAATATGGAGAGAGAGGAGCATGTGTAAAATGCTTACTACTATGTAAAAAAGCATCATCAATGTAGCTGGCGAGTCATCATTGTAGCAGACAATCGTTTGTTGTCACCTTCAGCAGAAGGAGCAGAAATAATACCTTTCCCCCCAAAAAATAACTGAATAATTCTAAAAAAAAAACACATTGTTGACAAATAGAAGGCACTCAGATCTCAATTAGAGGTCAAAGATAGATTTTCTGTTAAATGAGATATTTAACATCTGCTCGAAGAATGGACAGTACTGTTGTTCATTGGCAACAAGGACATTTGTCAAAAGAATACTGAGTTACTTTCATTTGACTACCATTCAGTATTGGGCAAATTGGGCTTGAGTTGTGATTAGACTTGTCGAAACCAGACTCAGAGGGAACCAGACATTTTTTTCATCTATTTATTTTATCATACTGTATAAATCCCTCATAGGGCAATTCCTGTACTGCATTGCACCTCAGCAGGCTGCCAATGATAGCACCAATAGTGGTTGAAACTGGGTGTTGGGTGTCTTCTCCAGAGACCCCTAGGCATGAGCTCAGCAGTATTTGAGCCGACAACTCTTGTGAGGACTTAGAGCAAGGAAAGAACAAGAAGAAAAAAGAAGGAACAAGAAGGAAAAAAAGAGAGTGTCTGAAGGTGGGATGAAATCATAACAAAAAGACTCAGAAACTAAAGTCACGTCATGAGTAATATTTGTTAATATATAAATAAACTTTAAATAGAATGGGCCTGAGAATACTAATTAGACTATATAACACATTAACAAAACAGAGTTCATTTGTGCTTTGACCAGTTCACTACGCGTGCCTCTAAATATGAAGCATTTTCTTTTTGTTTTGTGCCACATTTCAGTGTTGGGAGAAGAATATCACTGTCACACTTTCATAAAATAGCTTTTCTTTTTATTTCAAGGCATGCAGGTTAAAAGATTGTTATCTTCAGCTTGCTTGTCTAGGACCTGTCCTTGTAAAAAGTCAGAGGAGGGGTGTAAATGTTGAATTAAATGTAAAGGTGAGGAATAATCTCACTAGAAATTTCTCAAGTAACTTAAGACCTTGGTATGTACATCTACCGGAATTGTCCGGTCAGATGATTTGATTTACAAGGTGTCTGGTTTCAGTGTGTCCAGCAATAAGACAAAGAATTTAGGAATTGAAACTTTTATAATAAACAACTGTGAGATTGTGCACATAAAAAAACAGTATTTCCTGCTACGTTGTAGTTTTTCCCTGCAGAACAGTCCTGCCAACATGGCATGTTGCTTTTCACTGATGTAATCAACACCCTGATGGGCTCCCGATTGTGTCGGATACAGAAGAATATCTGTGAATGAATCTAAGAAATCATACAAACCATTTGTGAGAGCAGCCAGCGTACAAAGAACGCATGGATGAGCATGTATTGTAAAATAATAATAATAATAATGTATTTTATTTATAATGCACTCTATACTTGAAATCAAGTCTCAGAGTGCTACATGGATTAAAACATTAAAACTTAAAACAATTAAAACAGTACAGTACAATAAAAACAAACATACAATGCAAACAAATTTAAAAATGTGCATGTTTGAATTCTTATACAGTATACAGATTGTCTATATTTAAATTAGTTAGAAAGAGAGAAGACGAAGATGTTTCATCATCTGAAAACTGAATTCTAAATATGAAAATGGGGATCCTGGTGGTTAAAAAGGTACTTTTCAATTTAACAGGTAATTATTAGGTTTTTATTGACCCACACTCATGATTGGGGATTAATAGTAAGTAACAACGCTCACTGTGATGATTGGCTAACCTGAGCAGGAGTGTGATTTTGTGTTGGTTGTAACAAGAAACAGGATGTGATTTTTTTTTTTTGTTCACTTAGTGATGAACAGAAACGCAAGACTGGATAAGATGAAAACAACAGTGATGACTTCTTTTCTGCATGAATGACGGCTAATAACAACACTTCCACTGAAATTTGTTCCAGATCTTTTCTTTAGAAAAAGCAAGAGTATTATTGTAAAGAGAAAACTCACAGCATGGATTTAACATCCACAGTAAATACATCCTGGGAGGGGGTCCCATTCTCATAATACATCTATGTGTGGTTTTCTGAAAGGTGAGCCACTTTCTCTCCTCTTCTCTAAACTCTCCATATTTGATGTATGAATTTGGGCTTATGCACCAGCAGCCCTCTGCACGGATGTAAATGTGTGTCTGTCTTTGGAAAGGTCTTCATCAGTTTGTGTGGCTGAGTGAAATATGAAGAGCTCAGGGTTTTCATTAAGTCGCTGAAGTGATGGAGCTCATCACAGTCCACTGACACCTCCAATTTCTCTTTATTTATCCACAACATTAATCCAACAAAACAATTCACCTAAGAGCCTCTCTGTCTTTGAACCCCCCAACCTACATTTCATTTCACTGTGTGTGGCTGTGGAAAGCTCCAGCATACAGTTTATATCGCAGCGTACTTTGTTCTGGTGTGTGTGAGCAGGCAAACACAGAAACAGCAGGAGAGGTGAAACACCGAGCAGATAATGTATGGAATTGCTTTATTTGCTTGCTTTGCTTTGCATCACTTTCCATCTAAATATTCTAAGTCTGCACATTGAGAGAGACGTGCTGTGCTCTGACGTCATTAGGAACTACAGGAGATGTGAAGCCAAGTGGGAGCTGGGTGGAGAATGGAGCTCATCTAGTCACCTTGATTTTAAAATAATTTGTATTTTAAAGAGCTTTAGAGTCTGAAATCCTATCTGCCTTGGATGTAGTCTAGATTGCATGTAAATGTAGATTCATTGTGGGCCGAAAGTAGCCTGCATGTTACTTGCAAAAGTTTGAATTCAATCATTGTTTCACTGAATCATCTTCTTTTGGTTTTGTGGCCCGTGACTTATCCAACCTGTCCTGAAGGCTTGAATCTGAATGCGAAGGCAAAACCATAGCGCATGGAAAGTGCAAGCTTCGGCCTTCTTCACTGCACATGTGATGTGCCGCGATCCCCTTAAAGGGAAGCAGGTCCACCCAGCTAGCAAATGAAGCAGCTGTGGACTAAGAATAGCCTCAGGCTCCGTTCCTCCTCCACACCTGAACTAACCTGCTTGACTGCCTGAGGAAAATTATGCTAAATATGATGAAGGCCTGCTGGGAATAAATGATCATCCTCCTACCAAATTAGAAAGTTCTGCTGCCTTGCCTTTCCATCAGTGGTACTGCATCCATCCTCTGCTTGCTGTGATGTATTCTCCTCACCTGGACTGAACTTTGAGCAGTTTTCATGGTTTCTTGTTGTGGTTGATGTGATAATGAGAGTCCGAGCCAATAGGAAAACCAGCAGGTGGGACAAGAGAAGCTCAGCAGGAGAAAGACATAATGGACGAAACATCTGTACGAAGTGAGGTCCTGTATTTTCACAACTGCTGCTCTCTGTTTTCTGGAAATGAACACGGAGAAAGATGGTTGAACAACAAAAGAACAGATCATTAGCTCATTTTTCTTTTAAAAACATATAAACTTCCAGTACAGAGCATGTGTACACACACATACATGCTCACACATAAACACACAATGCCATTTGGATTCCATTAAAAAGTCTCAGTCTGATCAATAATTTAATAACCTGAAAGGATGAAGGACTCATCATAATCAATACAGTCTGTTGGAGTGAATGCCGGAGTGTCTGAGGAACTGAGAATACGAGTAAGCTCTCGGTAAGCATGGCTCCGTGGTGTGTGCATATGTAGATAATATGAGGAGATGACTGACAGTGTATCACTGTGGTCATCATAACAAATACTGGATCCATTCCAAGCAGGTACAATTTCTGTGAGGCTTGAAAGTTGAGTTCAGGTGTCTGTGTCTGAATCAAAATTTGTAATTCAGACATTGCGCCTTTCCTGGACTCACTGATCCACCTTTGACATGTAAAAGAATCTCTTGAGGCATCACCCAGTTAATGTACATCAAAGATGAGACCCTCGTATGACACAACATTCCAAAGCTGCTCCAATGGTAAATTTGGTGAGTGTAAGGTTGTTTAAGAACAGTAAAGTCATATCAGAGATACAAGGTTGGAATGTGCATTTGGCCAGCAAGGTATCACCATCCTCTGTTGTCCTCTTTTGATGAGAGTGTGGGAATTTTTGTGGACGTTGGTTGAAACCAGTGGTAATGTGTCCTTGTGACTTTTCTATCATCTCTAACTAGTCTGTCTGTTTTTCTCTGACATCAACAACCAGAATCCTTCTTTTAAAACCTTTGAGATGTTTGTGGAAAACCCCAGAAGATCACCAGTTGGTAAAACTCTCAGATCAAACACAGTGCCATATTTTGTGTCCTTACTGTCTGAACTTTTTTATTCTGATGCTCTCTTTCATCTTCAGCAGGTTGTCTTCAATGTGACAGTATTGGATGTGCTTTCACATGTTTGGCTGCTTCGATGACAATGGGAAGTGTCTGTCATATGACTGGTTGCCTAGATAAGTAGAAGTTAAAAAACACAAGATGACATGGTATAGTTTTTATATATTAAGCAAAACAGAAAAATAGTCAAGTTTGGCTGTTGTTACGATAAAAAGACAAAATCCATAAATGTCAAAATTCATCTCTAGTTTGGTTTTGTCAAGTATCAGCGTATCGTTTGTTGATGTAGCAGCTACAGTACATGTTTCTCCCAGAGAAATGCATCATTTCTTCTTCTAAACTGCTTATTCCTAACAGGGATTCAGGCACGAGGCACGGTGCATCCCAGAAAAGTCACCAGTCTGCTGTGGGGTCACATACTGTATATACACATACAACCATCCACACATACTCATTTCTATGGACAATTTCTTAGTGGTCAATCAACCTAACATGCATGTTTTTGGAGGGATGGAGGAAACCGGAGTTCCTGAAAAAACTCACGCATGCATGAGAAGAACATGCAAATTCCACACAGAAAGGCCAGTGTTGCAAGCGTCATCCCACCAGAGACTTGAACCCCGACCTTCTTGCTGTGAGGCCACTGTATTAACCCAAAAAAAATGTTGTTTTGGACATTTCAGGAACATCATTTTCTACTTTGTATTTCTTCTGCACTTCCATGCCTACCCCACTTGTTCTTTTTCAACTTTCCAGCTATTTATACCTCAAAAAAGAAAATTTGGTGTTTCCCCCACACATCTTGATTACAGTTTCTACAGTTGAGTCTAAACTTACTTTAATTTATGAACTGCTGGTACAGTTAAGCCTAGAGCCACACAAAACACCTCATACATCAATCTTTTGTTTTTGCCCCATTATTGAAGAAAAGAGGGACACTTTTCTAAATGTCAAACTGTTCTTTAACCAAGACAAAGATTTTCTCCAAACCTGAAGGCTTTGACTCACTTAAACACAAAAAGACCTTTAATTAATCTTCATTTGCTGTGAGCAGAAACTGAAGCAAAAAGCATCAACACCATCTGTCAATGACAAATATGTTCTGCTTGAGCATTTTCTAACTTCATGCTCACGCTGATGACCACATTATCTTCACAGCTGGAAAGCATCATCAGTGCAACACGTTGACTTTTTGTTGAAGATTAGGACAGAAATGTCACTTTGAGCTGAGAATAAAAAGCATCTTTATCTGGAACGGTAAATTATTTCTGTGTGTTTTACATGGAAAGAGACGCTTGCAGGAGAAACAATCCCATCCTGGTGAAGCCCTGCAATCTGAATCAGAGATGGCCTGGGAGTGTGCTTGTGTGTCCATGCATGCGTGAATGAACTGTCAATAGTCACAGCAGTGCAGTACTTCATATTCATGCCTCTCTCTCTTTCTTTTCTCTCTCTCTGCATCTCGCTCACCTGTTCATTTGTCGCTGCTTGACAGTTCTCATTATTGCCTTGGCACTAGCTCAGCATGTCCTGCCAAAGAAAGACACTGAAATGGAATTTGAGAAAGAGAGAGTGTGTGGGAGATTGTAAATGAAGAAAGGGAGGGGTATGCTGACAGAGGAGGAGAGAGCGAAGTGGGGGAAAAAAAAACAGGATCAAATGAAGAAAAAAAGACAAAGAGAAGTGGTGGAAGGATGTTGTAGCATAATTAAGACTACTTAACTCTCATCAGAATGACAATGAAGCAGCACCAGTCGCTCTGACAGAGGTATTAACATGTACTCGTTTACCTCCACACACAAACAGCAACATGGCAGAGGCGGCAGCTTCATGTTAACTGGAGGCCTCACTCTCTCACTTCCTGTTTTTTTCCAGTTTACTGACATTCTGCCCAAGTCTTTTCTATAAATGAACTTCCCATCACTACCTCAGAAATGTATCATTCACTTCTAAGTCTCTCTTTATTCTTTTCTAAATTTCTTTCTTTAATAGAATGACCTTTACACTCAATCGGCTCTGTGGCAGGAAAAAAACAGGCCTCCACTTTGGGGGGGAAAAAGAATGAAACCCTGATCTTCAGTAAGACGTGATTATTGTCATCATCAGTCATGGTGATACAAATGATAACAATAAAAGTTGTACATAGAAAAACAATTTAATTAAGCTAATTGCTGATAATTGACGACACTGTGTCGATACGAAGGTCCATTAGTTCAGCAGTTGATAAAACTTTGGAGAAAAAAAACGTGTCACTGTAGTGGGCATACAGGACTGCACAAGGTGGGTTATAGCTCAGTTGTAAAATCCCCATCTTTGGTTCAAAGAGTTGCTGGTTTGATTCTTGTTGGGCTCATGCCTTAGTGTCTCTGGAAAAGACACCTAACCCCCACCTACTCCCATTATGGACTGCCTGCTGTGGTGCAGTGCAGCACAGGGATTTTTCCACGAGGGATTAATAAAATATGATTTAAAAAAAAAAAGTGGTGAAAAAGAAAAGTAAAGATGAGTTTCAGAGTCTTAAGTAGACAGAGGCCACCGAAGACCCCTTCTAAATCCAGGCTTGGCGTTTTTCGTCCATGGGGCGCAGGTTTGACCGTGTGTGCTATAGGTCGTTGACATAAGCTGGGTGGTGGCTGATGGCGGGGACTCTTCAGTTTATTTCTCAACAAACTTCAGAGACATAAAACCTCATCTGAGTCTGACAGAAAAAAAACAACCTGATGTCAGCTCATAATGTTTGATGCACCAGTGTTGGTCCCAGACATGATATTTCTTTTCCTCCTGTGGTTGTGTGCATCACTTCAGAGTCTGAGGTGATGATCCACAGGTGGCGAATATTTACTCTGCCCTGCTGATATTTATGACAGATAAAGCTATAAGCACATCACTCTGCTAACAGCGTAAAGATGTGTGTATTTGCACATCTTCAAGTTTTGTATGTGTCTGAGATCACGTCTTGTTTTCTCAATCCATTCTAAACACAGTCCTGCCCTCTTCTCCATACACTCGCATGTGAACCTCTGGCTTTGAAAGGTTTCATCATACCTCCTGTTGTTTTTGTCCAAGGACAGGAAGAGATATCCAGCTAGAAAGTCTACAGAGGATCCAACCCAAGGCGCTAGGAAACACAATACAGCTCATTTCTCCTGCATTCCTGGCTGCTGCCTGATGCAGCAATTACACTTAATCTGGGTCTCCAGCAGAGAAAATCACCAACACTGGAACTCTTGATTGGATGGCATTCAGCCGAATGAATAGCTTTAGTGATAATAACAATTACACTTGTTAAACATCAGAAAATTAAGGAGCCAATTTGATGATCAGTCCTTGTTCCAACTGAGACCATTATTTTCTGTCATAAGGAGCACTCAGGCTGTTATCACAACTTCACAATGATCCTCCACCGCAGGGACGCAAGTAACTCTTTAGGACCCATAAACAGCGAGACGTAAATGAGTCTGAGCAATAAAAAGCTGTGATTGGCGGATCATGGGTCATCTGTGACTGTCACATGTTGATGAGAGTCCTTCGCAGACCACAGAAGAACCACTGAGTGTTTTTTACCATAAAACCCCACAGATTAAACTATATCATTACATTTTTTGACTAAATATTATGTTTATCATAGAAACCCTCCAAGGTAAAAAAAAAAAAAAGAAAAAAAAAACACTAATTCTGTTTCATAGTAACGGTTGAATAGGCATTTCAAATCAAGACTGATTGCAATAGACGTAATAGTAAAAAAAAAAAACAAGAGAGAGGACGGTGATTCATACACATGCAGCAGCTCACAACAAAACCAACTAAACTTGGAAATCCTTTTGGAAATCTCATTGAATACTACATTAATTGTCACTGGGAGTAAAGAAAAAAAATAAACCAGCATTCAAGGATTGCACCTGCTTTAATCTTCATTGTAAACTGGTGTTCACGCTGCTGCTGCTGCTGAAGGAATCCTTGGAAGGAAGTCAAAAAGATCTACTGATGCTTACTTGATACTTGGAGCCAATCTGGATCTTAAACTAGATGAAGTTCCAAAGCACAAACCAGACTTATTGAGTTTATTAATATGCGACTGTTTAATGATGATGGCCTGGTAAACCCACCTGCTTTAGGAGAAAAAAATATAGCCCAGTTTCACTTGCTCTGGAAATTTTTTTCCAATTTTAAAAAGGAAAACCTTGATCAGACTACCTGAAAAATACCCATGTCATTACTTCAAATTATTTTCATGGCCATTCGCAGATTGAGGTTATTTAAAGTAATTTTCTGAGGCAACTGAGTTAAAGACATTAAAAGTGTTCAAAAAGTGTTTTGCTTTTTACTGGATATCTAGGAGATAGGGGCAAGAACTTCGCATGTAGTGACTCAAGTAAAGAAATAAGGACTTGTTGTCCTGTTTAAATGAGAAAAGTGTTGAATAAAATGCACCAAGGACAAAAAACTTTCAAAAACATTTTCCCATTAAATCACTTTTAAATTTTCAGCACTTTAATATTTGTTAATTTCTTGCTTGATTATGGAGTGAAAAAGTGATTATTTTATATTCTAGATTCTTCAAATCAGAGGCCAATGTTGGTGATTATTGGTTAGACTAGTTTATAACCACTTTCAATGTTGCAGTCCCATTTTTGTCTGACTTGCGAATCAAACCCAAACTCCTCCCTCTCAAGATGAAGTTGCTTTTCGTACATGACAGTAAAAACGGGCTAAACCCAGGACAGAAACATACAGTTCAGGAGAATCCTCCAATCCATCCTTCAGAAAAGGTGGCAGGAAGAGGACAGAAGGTGGAGGACGATAGGGGGAGATAATGAAGGAGAGCACCGGATGAATGAAGTGAGAGATTAGAGGAGGAGAGTAAATTGAAAGTATTGAGTGCCTGGGGGAGCAGTGGGGGGTTTCAGTATAAAGAAGAATGAGAAGCGGAGGTGAGAAAAAAAAAGCTGTGAGCTGTGAAAGAGAGAGCTTGCGTCAGAAATGTTTGAAAGAGAACAGACAGGTAAAGGTTAGGAATGAGACATGGAGCAGACTGAAAGGATGACCACATCAATGACAAGGGCAGAAAGCTGGAGGAGAGGGGAGTGAGGTGGAGGAATGTAACCATGGTGCCTGTAGAGGAAACAGGAGAAGCCGCTTCAGGTGTAGAGACTGAGGTCATTGTTCTCCTCAGTAGGAGGCAGTACTCCCTTTAGGTCAGGGATTGAACTGAAGCAGGACCTGGTTTACAAAGCATGGCTGGATTAAGAAAGGTGGACAGAGGGATTTAGGTTTTTTCAGAAGCACTGAAAAAAATGAGGTGGAGGACAAAATTTTGATTTCCAGGTCATTTTTGAAAATGACAGATAAAACTGGGTGGTTGGAAAAAGGCTCAGCCTGTGCAATAAGTCATCTGTTTTTTACTGGGTTATTCCTTAGGAGATTCAAATTAGAAAGATACCCCAAGTAAGGCCTTGGCTTTACTGGAGAAAAACATGGACTGTAACAACCCCTCCAACAGGGAGATCATCCAGATACAGTAAGCTGCTGTCACCAGAGACAGATGAATGGATGGATGGTTGGTTGGTTGTCCCGTAGATACTCTTTTAGAGGTGTCTCATCCGTTTCCATAGAAATGAAAGGAGTTGATAATGAAGTCTTAATCATATGCAATTAAGTGTTTCACTTTCTTTAACTTTTGCTTTTCTACAGTTCTTCATTAAACAAAACTTCAAGGTGTTCCTCATTTCTAGCTGAACCTTCTTGGCAGACTGGAAACACATGGTGTTCAAATCATTTTTCCATCTGAGAACCTAGCCTTTGGATTTTTTAAATACTTCAATACGATCAAGGTTAAGTATTGATTTACAATCTATTTTCTGGTCCAGTTTGTGGTTCTTGTCCAGAACAGCACATGGTGATTTTTTTATCTGTCTTCTGGTTTGTTTATTGGTCCGTTCCATGATCTTTCAATTGACCCATGACCTGGTGTGGTCTGATCACTGGCTCATCTGATGGCCCGTTCAATAAAGTCCCACATTCTGTTCATGTGCTGTTTCTTGAGTTGTTCCTCTTTTCTATCCCTTCATCATTTACTAAGATATCCACAGATGTTTTTAATGGTTTGGTTCCAGATCTTATCCTGTTTACAGTCTCTTCCAAATCAATGAAGCATGTCACAGCATCGGCCATGCCTTGGTATAACAAATTCCGAGGCAAGATTGTTGCCTCTTTCTTTGGTATATCATGGTCGATCTCCTCGGCTAACCTGCAGCTCCACTTCACAGTCAGTCACTTGAAAAAAATGTTCATCCTTCAGCCTTTTACCTGTCACAAGTTTGTATCTTTCTTTTGTTCTTTGTTCTTTAGCTTCAAAAGAGGATTGTTTTGTTAAACATTCCATTTACCTGTCATAGTTAAAGCTTTTTATTTGACAAACTTATCTGTCTTCCTTTTAGGTTCCTCAAATATTTCACACCTCCACGTATCCATCTTCTTCTACCCCCATAGAATGTAATTTCAGTAAACCTGCTTGCTAGGTTGTCTGGGTATTTTTTCTGTTTGAGGGTCATGGCATCAAAAACCATAAATAAAAATATTAAGGAATGAAAGTTATACTGTTGAGAGGGGAAGTATGAAACAGTGAAAAAGTAATAACTAGTATGGAATGAGGTCAGGGAGATGGATAGGGAGGAAAATAAACAAACAGAGACAGAAAAGACATGAAGGGAACCTCAGGATGTATCGACAGCAAAAGGGGAGAAATGGCCAGGTGAGGAGAGAAAGGATGGATGAGGGAGAGGAAGAAGAATGATGGAGGGCGGAGGTATGGGCTGCGTTTGTGTCTGAAGCAAAAGGATGTGGGTGGGGAGGGAGCCAAGAAGCCGACGGCGCTGAGAACATTATGGCTGGATAATGAAGAGGTTCCACGCTGTCAGCCAACACATTCACCCTGCATGGCTCTGACCCCAAAGTGTCAACAAGCTAAACGAGCGAGCAGCAGCGCATTACCACATGTACACAACCACAAGCACACACACAGACTGACAAGCAGATCACACCCAAACACAAACGCTGGGCTGATGTGTGCCAGTGTGTCTGGCTGAGTGATTGATGAAGAACACAGAGTAGCAGACATGTAAATAATGGAGAAATAACTGTTTAGACATGATCCCGGGTTCCTCAATGTGTGCCATGCAGTCACACAAAGCTAATCATTGACACGGACACCGCTTCAGTCATCACACACCAGCAGCTCAGGAGTGTGTCGCCCGCTTTTTGCCGTTTGCACAGTAAATACCAGCTTCTTTATTGGTATTCAAAACAGTAAAATTCAATAAACTAAGTCAACAGAGGTTGTTTCCGAAAGCTAATCTCTGCTCACACATCATCACAACACAACCACAGTCAGCGGCAGAAAACCCAGTTCAGACCTCTGAAAGCTGCCTTCAGTAGCCTATTCACTGTCTGTGTTCCTCTCTCTCTTCTGTCTGTCTCTCTGCATCGCTCTACCATCCAAACCCGTGGCTTTATCACACATTTGCACACAGGCACCACATTTTCTCTTTTATTCTCTTTCTGTGCCGCTGTATCTCCGTCTCTTTCAGTCGCTTTGTGTGGTGTAGGTTTTTTTTCTGGTTTTTGATTTAAAGTTTTATCTAGACAGAAAGCAGCTTTCACTTGCTCTCAAATTATATACATATATACTGTAGATATACTATATATATTTATTTTACCCACTTTGTTTTGATTAAGACCTAACTCCAAAATAAGAAGAAAGTCTGTGACTGAAAACTGCTACAACACATTTTTATGTGAACATGATGGGTACGTATTAAACATTGACAATCAGGTGGAGAACTCCTTCATGGTCTGTGATAGTCTGTAGGGCCTCCATTCCATCTGAGACATTAACAAGAGGATAGGTTGCCGTCCGCTCACATGTGACTCCTTCTACTGCCCATTTAATTTCCATCAGGATGAAGCCCATCTGCTGAATTCTTCAAATATGTAGTTCTAATTGTGGTTTAAGAGCCAGACCAGGAGCAGATAAAATAAATGAAGTGTTCTGGAAAACCTCTTGATAAGGAAAAACAGATTGCCTCCTTGTTGCACCGTAGGCAGGCTTGGTAAGACCGAACTGAGGAACCATCAAAAGGTAAACATGAGGCTGACGAACCTGAGAAGGAGAGCCACCATCATGGCAACTGCAGGGAAGTAGAACTGCAGATGATCTGAACACAAAGTGATGGACACCAGGGATTAAACGACCAGGGGTGAAGACGAAACACAGGTGGTGACATCAGGAAGAGGCAATCGGGACGAGGTATATTGACTTAGGACCTGGGCAGGATTGGGAGGAAGAAAATGTTCCGGTAGCCAGAGGATCATGACAATAAAATGCAAGAAAATGTTGGAAAATTTGATAAAATGGCTTTCTGAGTGAGGAAAATTATCTGACTGTCCTCTTTGTGGATAAAAACAACTTGGCTGTTTGATATACACAGACCATGTAAATGCAGCTCGACAACAGTCAGAGGGTCCACAGAGTGACATTAAGTTGGAAACAGCAAAGTTTCAACAAAAAAATACATTTAAGTTTATCTACAAATTGTATCAAGTTTGGCCTGCCGGATTAAAACGTCTAAATGGGCCACATAGATGCCCCAATCTATTCCTTTGACTTCCAGAAGGCTCATTCATGGTCAGTTCCCAAGTTTTCTTCACAGTCAGTAGTCTTTTTTCACACCTTGATTCGCCTTCCCTCTGGTTCAGCTGACGGTTCACTCCATCCAACAGTACAACCCGATGGTTCTTCCATAGATCTGCCCCATGGTTCATCTCCTGGTCTGTCTCAAGTGACGACATGTCTGCCAGTTCCCTGGCTCCCAGATTGAAGGTGGAGAGGGAAGCCTTGTCTGACTATATAATTTTGTTCATTTGTTTTTTTTTTTGTTTTTTTTTTGCTGAAACCATCGAATGTCTTTAGTTTGATTTTTACATTTAAAAAAGGAGATATTTTAGATCATATTCCATTTCGGAAAAGCTTTTTCTTATTAAGTCACCAACAGAAAGCAATTCTTGAAAGATTTAAAGGAGCTTTTTTTTATTTCGCACTTCCCTCTTAATGTTCTTTGGTCCATTTCTGCTGAAGTACCCATGATGCTTGAAAAATATGAAGATCCTAATGTAGTCTTTACTGTTCAGTGGCCCTGCCATTCTCAGCAAAATGTCACTTATTTAAAAATCTATTTATTCTTTTATTTATCCATCTCTTCATCCACCAACATTCATCACCTTCTCTGGTTCCTTTTCCCCTAGTCTGCTTTTATACTCTTTGTGTGCTCTCAGTACAGTGTGTACATCCACCTACTCCTCCTTCATCCTTCCTTTCTTTGCTTCCTACTCTTTCTGTATCATAGTTTGTCCATCTTCCTCCCTCCCACTCTCTCTCTCTCTTCCACTCTCTCGGCTTTACTCTGTAAAATTCTCATCTCTTTATCCCGACTCCCCCATATGTCGGCTCATAACCCCATCAGGTGGGGGGAAAAAAGCCTTTATTCTTTTCCTTCTTGTTCTCTCTCCATCTTTGTTTTGTCTCTCTTCCTCCTCCATTCTGAGTATTTGTGCCACTCTCCCACTCTGAATTTTTATTATGTTTCATGAAGTGCCTTTTAAAGACAAGCTTCTCTCTCTCCTTTTTGCTTGTCTTGCTGATTGTTGGTCGACAATGATGGTCTATGTAAGATTGTGTGTGTATTTTGGTGTGTGTGTGTCAGCGTGCTGGCTGGATGAGAAGAAAAGCCTCTGATGGCTCCAGTCACTCTTCCTGAGCTGGCTGGATTATCTGGGACACAAATATGTGTTCACACAGCAAAATTTAGCTGCCAAGCGTCTGCATAAATTCACGTAAACACCCACACGTGCACATATGCACACACTCAGTAAGGAGGATCTGTTTGCAGTGTTTTATAAAACAGATGAAATCAGAATATGAAACAAATAAGGATAAAATTTTACAAATAAAAATAACTTGGCAAAAATCAAGTAAGACTCAAATAATTTATGAATTAACAAATTTAACCAAAAAAAAGCAAACTTTAATCATTTATGCCAATAATGTACAACTTACATGTAGAAAAGTAAAAAATAAAAATGCTTCGTCAAATAGTCCAAAATATTTCTCATTTCAAAAACAAGGACATGGTTTCTAATAATCTAAATTTATATCAATTATTTTGTTAAAAAAATAAATTTCATTTAATTCAATTAAAATTCTGAAAAAAAAATACATTGCTCCAAATTATAGGGCTGCACAGTGGTGCAGCGGTTGGCACAGTTGCCTCACAGCAAAAAGGTCAGGGGTTTGAGTCCCAGAGTGGGTGCAAGGCTTGAAACATTGGCCTCTCTGTATTGAGTTTGCATGTTCTTGCTGTGTACGTGTGGATTTTCTCTGGGTAGTCTGGTTTCCTCCAACCCTCCAAAAAACATGTGCTATGGTAATTGGCCTCAATAAAATTGGATTGTGTGTGTATGGTTGTCTGTGTGTGGCCCCGCAACAAACTGGCCACCTGTATCTTGCCTCTCACAAAGAAATCAGCCGGGATAGGCACCGCTAACCCATGCAACCACATTAAGAATAAGCAGTTCAAAAGACAAAATGAAAAACAAAATCAATTATAGAAATTAAACTAATAAATTGTGGACCTTACTTTTGACTTGAGAGGAGATCTTGGTTCTGAAAATGCTATTGGCCCTTTAAAAAAAGAATCAGACATTGGACGGGAGGCAAGTCAATGTAGTATTTCGTACATTGAGCAAGCAAACTTGATTTTTTTTTTTTTCAAATCTCAAAGCTTATTGTTTATTCATAATTTCTGTCAAGGATCTGAATTAACTAAGTATTTCTGAAGTATTTCTGTATGGTAGGAATTTTTTATGCAGACACTCACACTCATACCGTCTGATTCGGTTGATCCAGGAAAGTCAGCCAGCTTTTTATAGTTCTGGAAATGAAATATTTAAAGGACCAATCATGCAGTTTAATTTAATCTGAAGCCCCTCCCTTTGAGGGCCCCGCAAGCTCCGATCAGAGCCAATTAGAGACAGAAGAGTCAGACAGTAATGGCTGTTATCTGTTTGTTCCCGGAGAAACACACAGACACACATACACACTGATTCAGCAATAATCATATTTAGTTTGTCTGTCTGCACACATGTGTGTGTGATGGAGGGTAGGGAGAGGGGGGCATGCAAATCTCCGTTAACATAATTATTTTGTAGGTCCCCTGTGTTTCCTCATTAGACCTCAGAGCCAGCAGGGACCAGGAAGAGGGAGAGCAAGCGAGGCAGAGATGCGTTCAAAGACAGAAATCAAACCAATTATGAAAGAAGGAGGGATGCGAAGAGACGAGAGTTACACAGCTTGTGGAAGTATGAGCCATAAATTCCTCGAGTGGTTTTACTTCCACTCTGAGAAGCAGGTTAGAGACATGACAAAATTACAGAGCATTAAAACTTCTGTGGTCGCTGATTCAACTAATCCATACATACTGTACATACAATGAATCATTTTGACAAAAATTCTGTATTGATTCAGATTGTGTTCATGATGGGAAACAATCAAGGTCTGTACCTTTGTGGGTCCACCATAGTGGCATCTCACTTTTTCTTTCTGAAAAAAGAAAGTATAGGAACAAAAATTGATGAAGTGGACAAAGAGAGAAAAGCAGAGAGAGATAGAAAGAAGAAGAAGAGACACCGAGAGATACAGCTAATAACAAAAAGACAGAAGGAGAGACAGATGGACAGACAGACTGATAGATGAATGAATGAACAAGTCTGAAGGTAGTTTCAGAAAAGTCAGAATGCCCATTAGGAGACTCCAGAATGAGTAGGAAGTAGTTGGTAGTAGAAAAAGTCTGATGTAGATGCCAAGCAAATTCTGGAATTTGTTATTGGTATTTTATTTAGTCAGAGTGAAAGATAACCTGATGTTCAAAGATTCCGCCTCAGGAAAATAGAAACTGATCCCAGATGTGAGGAAGTAAACATGATAAAGCTCACATGCATGGTAAGGTCGTGGGTAGATGGATTTTGAGTTAGATATCCTGATTGTAACATTTAAACTGTGTCAGTTTACTGTGATACATAAGTGATGTCCGTATGCGTTCCGGTTGAAAATACCAGCAGAAAACATGGGTCTGGCGTGGCATTCTGATGACCATGGAACTGGTTCCTCTCACCTCTTGTCTCAGGAGGTTTCAAGAAGGAGACCTGGCATGGCAAAGAACACCGATCAGGAGTTCTGCACTAAAATATTGAAGAGATGGATGGAGACAGCGAGAGACGCTTGAATCTAGAGGAGACGGAGGTGTGAGATGAAGCGCAGGCTGCAACGAAGATCCAGTTCTTTTATTTTAACGGGATGTCAAAATAAACCTGTGCACTTAAAGCAAGTGGTTGTTTATGTTTTTCATTACATCCTAAATCTTTTAACACTGGACAAGGAGAACGTGTTTTATAGAGCTTATATGTGTGGTTTAGTATGATTAACCACCCTCTCTCTGGCTCATGCATGGGGACAAAGGCTAGGACCTCTGATCTCTAACAGTGTGACCCAAGTACCAACACACTCACAATCCTGTAAACACAGTAGGATAAAAAAATAATTTATTAATGGTGGTGGTGTGTGTTTGCTTGTGTAGGTAGTGGGCTGTATTTCTATTTGTGAATGTATGACCTCTGCCTGTACATGTAAATGAGCTCACTGGGGTGTCGGTGGCAGTCCCTGGAGAAGATAAAGGGAGGTGACAGGTCAAGAATTTGAGGGGTGGGATAGAGAGTTAAGAGGTTCAAAGAGGGGACAGCACTCTGGTTGATTGGTTGTGGTCCCATGGGATAGGGGAGCTTCGAGACATGACATCATACTATCCAGGGGAATAGAAAGAGAGAAAGAAAGGGTGACCACATCGCCATCTGCACGAGATAAAACTCATCCTGACAAAATGTTTAAGGGAAATTTACAACTAATCCCACCTGACTGGTGGGGGTTTGTACACTTTGACCTTCACAGCATTAACAGAGTTTCAGCTTATTTGGCAATAATTAAAGTTGGACATAGATCACTTCGTAGTTTAGAAGAACTAGTCCAAATTTTACTTGTGTTAAATAATGTTTTTCTATGCAGGTGTACTTGTTGTCACTTTATCAGACCCACTACATAAAAACTGGGTCAGAACCCTTCTAAGAAACTAGTTTATGTGTCCTCTGTGGTGATGCAAATCTTTCTCAGAGGTATGCACCACCACATAGTTTGTATCATAGCTCAACAGGAACGTCAGTTTCACCACGTCCTGCATCCACTGGACTTATTGTAACTGTTGAGACTATTGGCATACATCAAAATTTTGAAAGGTAAGTGTTCAACTGAAAAATTAGGGCAAACCAGAGCATGTGGATTAGCGGGCTTCCTTATCATGAAAGTTTGACTAAAAATAAAAAACCCACTATTTCAACTACTTACTTGCTTATGTATCAAATCCCATTCAATCCCAATTTCAAAGCAAATTTTTTGTGTATCATGTATCATGTATTTAAAAAATTTGTTACGTATGATTGTTATTTGAGTGTTTCAGCGTACCAAGGTACCAGTGTCAATATGAACCGTGTTATACCATTTAAAAAAGTTTAAGCTTACTCTAATAATTCAGAGGGCAAAGGTGGAGGTGCTTGACCAAAGGCGGTCAAGCACCTCTTGGTGTTTGTCTCTCCAACTATTAGACAACACTGAAGGAAAGTAAATATCATCTGAGTTTTTGTGTTTCTTGTTGAAAAGAGGTTCAAAAGATGGTTTTCTGTGCTCAGAAAGGGATGAAAATGGTCACTGGCAAAAACACTGGTGTATAGTACAGGTTGAATTTTGAACCTCCACTCCATCTTCTCAAACATCAGCACCTGTATCACATTCTGTTTGATCTAGAGATGAGATTTATGACCTATCTGGAAATTTTACAAGCCAGTCACTATATGTTCATTAAGAAACTTTATCTAGGAAATCCATGTGGATCTTTAATAACATTATTCTCCCCACTTAACACATTACTATTATCACTGTCATCATATAAAACCATAAAATTATGATGAACCCAGATGTCAGACAATCCACCAATCATAGACCTGTAATGTCCAATCAGAAACAGCAAAGATCAGACAATGAGTAGAAAGTTCTCCGTATATCTGAAAAGAAGAAAAATACACTCCGCAAGGTGGAATAAAATCAAGAAGATCTTTCTGAAGCACATTGTTGCGATGGGGTTGCTTTACTGATGACAGCAGGAAAATAGAAGCAAAAATAACAGAAATAAATCATCTCTTCTTCTGGTTGCTCTTTATACTGCGATATGTATTCATGTATTCATTTTACATCATTTCAACCTTAAAATCAGACTGCTGAGGTGGGGAATTCATGTCACCAGAGAAACGGAGGTTAAAAGTTCAGATACTACAAGTGAATTTATATTAAAATACAAAAATGTTTAAATCTGTTTGGAAGTTTATGAGTTAATGATTTGTTATTGGTGGTTAACTCGTGGAGTTTAGGTTTTCTGGAGAGGAAGAAGAAGAAGCAGATAAGATGGCCTCAGTGGGTTCTCAGTGCAAGTCTAGAAAAACCTGGAATAAACCAAACTTCTTTGATGGTTTTAAATTTTTTTTCTCCATTTCATTCTTCTTCACTCTTATGTTCTTTCTCTCTCCAGCAAAAAAACTCAAACATGTTTCGTTTCGTCTTCTAAATCACTTATCCCTATCCCGCACCTGGTGTTAGAGACTATTCTAGCTTATTCCGGGGTAGGTTACACTCTAATCAGATCGCCAGTCTGTTGTAGGGAGAGAACCCCATACACACTCATTCCTAGGGGCAATTTCATAGTGTCCAATCAACCTAACATTGGACACTGGACATTGGACACATTGGACACCAATAACATGTATGTTTTTGGAGAGTGGGAGGAAATTGGAGTGCCTGGAGAAAACCTACGCATACACAGGGAGAACATGCAAACTCCACACAGAAACACCAGTGTTTCAAGCCTTGCCCTACACAAAACTCGAAACCCCAACCTTCTTGCAGTGAGGCCACTGTTCAGCCCACCAATACATGAACACATGCCCAATTTAGAAATTCAAAATGACTTAGAAAAGAATGTTTGTATTTACCAACATTAGCATGTAGTGTTATCTTCGACTGAGGAAGTTCATTCAGAAAAAAACTTGACCAACAGATCACAATTCCACTTGTCATAACACAAGAGCATAAAAAAAACTTTTCAGGATATGGAGCTTTTCTGAAGCAGCCAGTTGGCCACCAGCATGTCTTCAGAGAGACATAAAGAAGCAAAAACAATGCTGTCTGCACTCATCAATCATCTCTAATAAATTATCTCACCAAGTAAACCACATGAAAGACGACTGGAGGGGAGACGTAATGGTGGTTATTGTGTTTGGAATCCATCAGAATGGATCCTTCCTCTCATCATTTCTCCTCCTGCCTTCCCCATCCACACTCATTAAGCTAAGGGACAGTAAGCGTTGGAAAGTGATGAGAAGAGATAGCCATCTCTTTCTGTCCTCCCTACTCTACTTTTTACATCTCAATAAATCACAGAAATTTTCCTCCATCTCTCTTCACGTTGTAGTAAAACTCAGACAAACATTTCAGCTTTTACGAGTGGCGCTGCATGTTGGAGGTGATGTGCTTCATGTTCAGATGTTCCACAGCAACAGTGGATTTACAACATAATGAAGATCATAAAATACAAGGCATGCTACTACAGCTAGTTAAGTACTTTTCAGGCTTTGCTGGCTTACAGATGCAATTCCATTAACAAAGAAACGATGGCAGAAACTCACCCAGAACTGTGACTTTAACAGGCACCGATTCACCACGCAACCTGAGCTCACCTGGACCTATACATGTTCAAGTTCAATTAGCACCACCACAGAGAGAAAGCATGGAAAGAGGTATCGTTTCTCTTTGTAGTACTTTGGACAAAAAGGCAAAGGAAAAACTTTTTAAACAAGTATTAATCTTTATTTACATCAGCAGCAGCTAGTGGAAGTCAGAGTCACTCTAAATTTTGAGATTAGAGAGAAAGATGACAAAATATTCTTTTTTTGCACTGTGTGACATTTCCAAGTTCGACAGTGCCACCAAAGTGAGTGTGTGGGGTTTACTGATTGCCCTGTCTTACTTAGTAACAAGGTGATGACCTGTCCTGGGTATGCGCCACATATTGTCTAACATCTGCCAGAAGGGGAAACCTTGTGGTCCAGTAATGAACTGAGTGGCTCAGGGAAAAAGAGGATGTATGGATTTAAGATTAAAATGTTCTATTGCCAGATGTTGCAGGTGTAGATTTGATGGAAACATGCAGACACTGCTTTATGGTTGTGGCTACAGGTACACATCTTTTAATTCGGACGTAAAAATATTCTTATTTCAAAAAACCTTGCAATAATACTGTCTTTCATGTGTTTTTATTGTGTGTTTTAAAACAATTGTCACACTTTCTAGAGATTTACTTTCAAATATAAAGTGCCATCAAGTTTATTTTCAAGTTTATTATCAAGTTTTTTTGTTGTTGTTTTTTGCACACCTGTACCATAGCAAGTTCCTTGTGTCTGATATTTTTCATTGACCATGGCAATAAAAGCATTCTGATTCTGATTTACCTACAGTATGTTTTATAATCCTGTTCTTCTTTCTTTTTTTTTTAGTGCAGTGGCATTTTTTACAAATTTTGTCAGTGAGATAACCTAAGCACGTGAAACTGTGATCGTAGATCTGATTCTATCATCAAGAAATATCTGAGTGAGTCTGCACCAGTTTATTAGATGAAACTAAATCTATTCAAAGACAACAGACACATTTTGTCTGAACGTTTGCATATAACACCCCCATCCATTTTCTCATCAGCTCTTCAGTTTCTTCTTTATTTTATTGGCTCTTTCAGAGGGATCTTCCTTTGTGCTGCTCTGAGTTTACAACCTATTCAGAGATGAGGAGCAGGAGGTGGGGAAGCCTGATCAATGGTTTTAATCCCGTTCCCTGTGAGTGTGTGCGTCAGAGTAATTATTACTTTGGTAATTACCTCCTGTTTTCTGGGAATTAGCTGTGCCCCAGGTAATTCAAATGCTGTCCTTTTTGAAAAAAGTTTGTTTGGTCCCTCCTCACTTCTATCCATCTATCCATCCATCTATTTATCCATCTGTTCATCGTCTATCTATATATCTATTTATCCATCCATCCATCATCTATCTATCTATCTATCTATCTATCTGTCTATCTATCCACCTACCATCCTATCCATTCATCCATCTATCATCTATCTAATTTATCTATCTATCCATCATGTATCTATTCATCATCTATTTGTCTGTCTGTCTGTCTTTTGTCAAAGCTCTCTAGTGCCCCTTATTGCTTAAATTTTGCATCATGTTTTATTACTGTTCTGGCTTTGAAGCGGACCCAAACACCAGAAATAATTTTACCCTTCATTGTCCCCAAACTATTCCCATTAATATCAGTGGTCTTGTCCTAAACTATTCTATCCTTCAGATAAAAACTACATTTTGGCCATGTAAACAGCCTCTCAGTGAAGCCTGTACCAAGATTTGTACCAAGTTTGACCTTTTCTATTCGTATACCAAAAAACAACACCTTTGTTTTCATTCAACTGACTTTTTAGATTAATTTCTTTCTTCCGCTGTGAAACACCCCAGTTTGCATAATGTGTGAGCCAGTTGCTGCTGAGATTGCTTTTGCTCACCTTTTGAAGACCTACAACCCACATCCATAGTCCCACAAAGGTCAACATTATAAGACTTTGTTTCTTCTTCTCATCCCATAGTTTTTTCTGTTTTACCATCCCTCTCTTTGTATTTTTGGACCTGTTTATTTTCAAGCTATAATGGGGTAAGTAACAGGCTTTTCAGAGTCACTGTGGAGTCTGTTTTCTCTGGTCTCCTGCATGCAGATGATCCCTAAGGCTGCTCTGCCACCTCATGTTCATAGAAGGAACAAGACAGTAAAATAAATACTGTATAATTGTGAGAAAACTGATCTATAGAGACATAACTGTTAAATAGATCAAGGAAATGTCATTGAGAATGGAAACTCTTTACAAGGACTCTACAGTGAGTGACACAAATGAGACACACATAGACACACACATTTGTGTACATTCAGAAAAAAAAAGATAAATGATTTGAGAAAAGGAAAATAAACCTATAGGTGTATGAAAATAAAGAAATACAGTAATTAATTAGAAGTACTGGATGTATACATATTAATACATTATTTTTACAAATTTTATATCTCTAAATATTTATAATGGAAAAACAAGTATACTCATTTACTGTCTCATTCGTATATACATTTATATACCAGCAAAAAACATGGGTCTGGCGTGGCATTCTGATGACCATGGAACTGGTTCCTCTCACCTCTTGTCTCAGGAGGTTTCAAGAAGGAGATTTGGCAGAGCAAAGAACACCGATCAGGAGTATATTATATGTATACATTTATATATATTTATTTTCTATTGGCATTTGGTGAAATGGTTATCTGCTAATATATTATTGGTGCATACGCTACAAATACATGTTCAAAGCTGAAAATGTCATACCATTTTTTTCTGTGTACATAAGACATTCAAACTAAAATTTGGTTACAAAGTTCATAGCATCTGTAGCATCTGTTCATAGCATTGGGCTCTAATTCTATCTCCATTTAATAATGTGAGAACTGTTTAACAATTTGATTGGGACAACATTATGCTCTTATTTTTTGAAGCAGTTTCACTTTGAGGCCATGTGATCCTGCCTCCATGGTGACCAGTCTGTATACACAAGTTGTGTTCAGGTGTTCAGTTCCTGTCCTCACCTGAGGAAAACTTCTTTTGTAAAAGTGTGTATTTGTGTGTTTCAGTATGAAGATACCAGCAGCGGACATGAAGAGCGACATGGAACGTCTGGGTATCTTCATGGAGATGAGCTACATCTCTATCGGAGACAAGTACAATCCACCTTACAACCGTAAGATCTCATTCATTCATCCCATCCTTAGACAGTGAGGCTAAAGACAACAGATTAGTACAAACAACACAGATTTACTTTATTGTCTGAGCTACAATTAAGTTAACCAGAACAGCTTGACCTCCTGGAAAATTTTATGGAATCCTTACCATGGCATCAAATAACGCCAACATGTTTTCAGCTTTGCTGTGAACAGGCTAAAGGTAACACCAACTAATTAAGCTGCTCTTCAAATTTTCAATAAGACCAGAAACAGTTCTCATATTTCTTCCTGGGTCAGAACTAAAGGACATTTCCGGGGGCGATGGCATGCTCTGAAATCTGATAGGGCAGTGCTAGTGTTATTCTGGGTAATTGACAGTGCAGGACTATCTTTCCACACCTACAGCTACAGGATTAAGTAACCTGGTTTTGAAAAAAAACATAGACTAATGTTCGTGTGATGCTACACACTAGTGATATTCAATTAATGTGATTTTTACAACCAATCAATTGATAATGTAGATATTCCATGAAAAATGCAAGTATAATATTGATGACCAAATCAGCACTTTATGATCGAGCTTCATAAATATAGAAAGCTCGCAAGGCTGATCTTTTTTTTTTTTTTAAAGAAACTACAACAGGAAAGCATTCTTGAACAGGTCTGATTGTATAGGTAACAAATGACAAGAAATAAGTTGTTACTGACTTTCAGTAAAGAAGGACACAAACTTGGTCTCTGCTGTAGTAGTTTTACAGCTCTCATTGAAACTACAACCTCAGTGGAGCCTGGTTCCCACAAAAAGAAGTTTAGATTTTTGTGGGAAAAATCTAACAACCATAACATCTTATTCATTCATAAGATTTGGCTTTCTGTGGACAAAGATTACATTTTATGAGTACTGTTGTGTTAGAGATTCTGGTCCAAAATAAAAATTTGATCTCGTGACACCATCTACACAAGCCATAGGAAGATCTCAAATGAACTTATTCTAGTCTGTTATTCGTCCCAAGCATCCAGACTAAATAGTTCTCCTTCTTATCTACAAGTTTGTCATTAAAAACCCAAAATATGATCCAAATCTTGCAGCAAAAGAAGTCTATTTCAAGACTTGAATGAGTCTCAAACAGTGGAACAAAATTGTATAATCACCTTTGACCTTATGCTTGCAAACTCTACACACACCACTTACAACTGGGCCAGTCATAAATGATGAAATGTAATGTCCTCCAGAACAAGAATAAATCATGATGCTTTTCTGGTCCTCCTCTAGGGCCGTTTAATGAGTCTGCATATAAAAGAAAACAGATGCAGGTGGGTACTTCCGGACAGCAATGTGCGCTTCAGACTGGCTTCTTTGACAAATCCTACCGACGAATATTTGAACGCGAGGCTCTGAATGAACCTATGAGACTTGCTCGCCAGAATCGAATCCAGCAAGCCAAAAAGAACGTGGGGAAGACCTTCATGCCCTCTAACGGGATTAAGAAGCCGTGAGACTAAAACTACACATAAACCTACAAAAATTTCTAGCTGTTTTATTTTCTTTAAACATGAACTAACTACTTACTCTGGACTTATTCCTCTATGTACTCAGATGCGGGTCAGGGAGCTACTACGGGACTCTCTCTGGACCAGTTGCAGCAATGAGTCCTCTGTTGGTCCCCAAGAAGCCTCATCGCTCACCGGGTCGCAACATCCTCACAGCTCCCCCAAAGAAAGGCAGTGGTTACAGGTTTATGGCAAGAAGAAGCTTTCTCACAAAGTCTTAGAACAGACACCTTGTTCACAAGCCCAAACACAACATATTCCATCTCTCAAACTACTGCTTTTTATTTGTCACTTTCAATGGTACAGGATAAAATTCAATGCCTTGCATTAAGAAACAATAAACTTATTTTTAGTAAGAAGGATAAAATTGGAACTTTGACAGAATGACCAGTTGGTTAATATTAACCTGCCACCCCATCTCTCTGCTTAGATGGTCGGCCAGATTCAGGAAGCGTCCTATATGTTCAGAACATCCTTGACTTATGCATGTCCTCATTAGAACCTCCAAGACAGCAGAAATTGTTCTGTACTCTTCTCCAGCCTTGTGCTTTAAAACAATCCCTTCACTGAGGTCTACAGACAATTCCTTTTCTTTTATGATCCGTTTGTGTTTTGGCATGTATTGTCAACCCTAGACCTCATACATACATGGGACGTACCTTTTCAAATTATGTCCAATCTGCTAGATTTACCAGTGGCTGACTTCTGAAACGCCTAATAAAATTAACCTCAGCTCAGTTTTGAGCTTCATTGCAAATGGCGTGAATACAAATGATTTTTCAGTTTTTAATATATTTTTTAAAAAAAAAATTAAGAAAAACATTTCCAATTTTTCTATTGGGGTGTTTTTTGTAGAACTTTTTAGGAAGTTAATTCATTTTGAAAAATATTTTTGATTTAAAAAATGAGGCACTGTAAATACTTTCTGGGTGCACCGTCTATTGATTTTATATAGTATCTGAAAAGTACCTCAAAGAAATTAAAGCATGCCTCACATTCATCCGTACATTCATACCTGATTGTTGAAGCTGTTACACTAGGCACTTGACCATAGCCCATCAGGAGCCATTAGGGTTGGGTGCTGACATGAGCTACCGGCACTGGGATCAAACTTGCGACCCTGTGGTTACAAAATACCCACACCACAAACTAAGCCATGCCACCCCAACTTTAGACTGATTCTTAGCGTTACAAATGTCTGAGGGTTGAACATATGCCAAAAGGATGATTCAGTATTACCGCAATCTAGTTGCTCCGTGATCCTGACAACAGATGCTGTCAAATATTCACACTCCAAAAGTTTCCCAATAGTTCCAGTATCCATACCCACTGAACCGGTTGACCTCTGACCAATCTCAGGACCTTTATCCATTGATGTAAATCATGAAGGTAGAATTAGTTCCTTCTGAGACTAGCAGAATCTTCTGTACCTGATCCAACTTTTTGTTCTTTCCACCAGTTATCCCAATGTAACCCTGTCGCAGATGAATCCAT
Organism: Neostethus bicornis; assembly: GCA_902685375.1. Classification (NCBI taxonomy): domain Eukaryota; kingdom Metazoa; phylum Chordata; class Actinopteri; order Atheriniformes; family Phallostethidae; genus Neostethus; species Neostethus bicornis. Next base: position 288,611 of record CACRXE010000076.1, on the reverse strand, counting down.
ACTCCTCTGAACCATACAACCAAGCCAGAGAAGACCTGAAGGTGATCAAATATTCCTTCAATACATTTCAGACATTTTTGCTTCTAATCTCTCAAACTAGACATTTTCAATGTCAGTTTCTAGATGAGCAGCTAATGTATGTGTGTGTCTCTTCAGAGAGAGACAGCAATTCATCGCTCCAAGTTCACAAATGGTCCTTTTAAGGTCAACCTTTACCCCAAAGAATTCTTCCAAGGTAACCCATATCAGAATGACAAGGTCCCCCCTTCGCGCAAAAAATCCCTTCCATCTGTCCAGAAGGCACAGCTGCCCAAAACGAAAGTCTCTCTGGTTCCCTTTAAGCCATCATCTCCCAGCAAACAGGTTAGTGTTTAAGAGAGCTTACATCATGGCCGGCAGGTTGCTGGTTGGTAGATAGATATTTTTCTTCTGGGCAGGCAGGTGGAATGAAAGCCGGAACGTTTGGATCATATCCTTCACATTCTGCTGATCCCTACACCAGGCGCCGGTCCAAAACAGCCATACGCGAGCCAGTCTTTCGTCCCAGTCCAGGTTCAAAGAGCACACCGGTCAAGAGCATTATCACAATCAATGTCAACAGGTGAGATTCAGCAAACCAGAATGAAAAACTGTTTCCTTACCATCAAAACTTCAGTAGACACTACCCAACATCTACACCCACTGTCCACTTTACTAACTAATTTCTCCACTCTATGTTTCATATCGCTGATCCAACAAGGTTGTTAGGTCACCTATATTTCCCTATATGTTAGGACTAGCAGTGCAGACATCAGTACATGCTGGAGATGTTATTGTACAGTACCAAGAGGATTGACTTAACTGTCGGAGTTTTTGAGTGGTTAAGTGAGGAGATGTGATTATTCACATGTGATTATTCTCTTTTGTTTTCTTTGGTTTTATGTGCAAATGTTTCTTGTTTTCCAGGAGATTACACTCGGACAACTACTCCACCCCAATGCCAGCTGTGATGACATTTTTCATCCCTTTGTATCTGACCTCTGAAATGTTGAAATATCCTCCACCTGGATCTTGTTCTGTTTCTATTTCTTTAATGTGTATAACCAGACTTTCTGTAAGTAATACTAAGAGGTTGTTTGAACAGGATGTAAAAAATAAATCTGCAGTAGATCTTCAAATGTGTTCTGCTTAAACAGCTTTGACTGGTAAATGGACACATGTAGAAGATGATACCTGCTAAAGGTTGCAAATAGGAATTTAATTTTTGTGAACTTACATTATGTATGGTTGAAATTGAGTTCAAAATAAAATCCCAAAAAATAATTTTTCTGTGTTATATTGGAAAAAAATAATGAAAACTGATCAGAAGTATATTTTAGTATTTCACCTTGAACACTGATGGGCGTGAACTAATGGGTGTATTTATGAAAGTATAAATACAGTAAATGCTGTGAAAAGAATAATGACAGATTATTACATTTTCTCTTTGTCCACTGAACTGCTTATCCTTAATTGGGTCAGGAGGGGTGTTGGAGTCAATCAAGCTGCTTTGTGCGGGACGACACACTCACAACCATCCACGCAAACACTCATTTAGGGCAATTTTATAGCGGTCTATTAACCCAATACATATTTTTTGGAAGGTGGGAAGAAACCCACGCTGACAAGAGGGGAACATGCAAACTCCACTCAGAAAGGCCAATGTTTCAAGCCTTGTTCCCACTTGGGATTTGAACCCCAACTTACATGGTGTGAGTTACTATGCTAACCACTGTGCCACCATGCAGCCAGGTTAAAACATTTAATTACAAAATAATAAGTTGAAATGGATGACAGGTTTCCACAAATAATAGAAAACACCAGAGGGGGAAAAACTCAAGATATCAATAAGGCTGGCAAACAGGCAGATCAAGAGCTGGGGTCATGTAAATTTGATTACTTTTCTTTTTTTATCACCATTTCTGTCTTTTACTACAAATTTATCGCCAATTAAAAAAAATAAGCACTTTTTTTTTTTTTTTTTTTTTTTTTTATCAAAAGAGTTTACTTTTGGATGACAGCAGATACCAGTGGCTTTTTTTAGTATACTGATGAAGTGACGTCAGCCTGAAACCCGAATGTTTCCAGCTCAGGAAAACACAAAACAGTGAGACACCTTTTCGCTCAAGGATCTTTGATTGCTGGCCACTCTCCCACAATGCATCGCGGCAACAGTAATAAAAATCGCTTCCGTACTTCCGGTCCGCCTTTCAGTCTCGCCATCATGCAACACGAGGGCGTGAGTATTTCTCTATTTCAACCACTAAAGAATAAAGACGAATTTAATTTAATGGTTATAAAGAAAAATGTTTTGTTTTATTAATCTGTAGCACGTGTTGCATTTACGGACCTTACGCGTGATCAGGAATTTGGTCTTTTAATTATTATTTTTGTGATAACGAAACAGAACAAATTAAACCGTTTAAAAAGTTTAATGTTCATTCTTAAGAGAAAGAATAGCTAGTTGTTTTTAAACAAATCTTCATAAAATTATGATACTGTATTACTCCTGTCACTTACCTTTTTCTCACCCTTATCTTCTTTATTCTTCTTCTTTCAGATATTCTGGTTCCTGAATGGATCATGATACAAACTCGTCAGCCATAATGTAGTCATTCTGGTTCCACATAGAAGGTGGAGCATGGAGACCCTGCTGGATTTGCAGGAGGATCCTGAACCTCATGGTGAGTCTGGATTTGCTTTGCAGTTCCCCCAGCTCTCAGTCAGCTGGCTGAGCTTGTCATGCTTGGTTCAGTGTTACAGGGCTGGAAGATTAAGTCTCTGGAATTTATCTCATTGGTGCAGGTTCTGTTCTAGGATCTGTTGCCATTGAGCTGCTCCAGAGCGTGGCCCAATGAGAGTGGCTGCTTCTGGTCCCAGTCAGGACTGGCCTAGTGCAGGGCCTCACATTCTCACCCCGGAACCCCTTCTGATTTAGATCCTTTGATGGGTAGTTTTGATCTGACTCATGGTTGTGTTGTAGGGGAAACTCCTGCTGATCCACGTCTCAAAGAAGACTGAAGATCTGGACTAGGTAAGTGTGGTAGTTTGATGCTGCTTCACAGTTTCTCCTGCTGGGATGACTAAACATAACACATCATGCTGACAAACATCGTGGTGACATCTTCTGTCTGAGCTGGGCTCCAGGATCAGCAAAGACCATCAGTTCACTACTGGTTGTGACTTGGTTTATCTTTTTGCAGAATCAGGACTAGAAGATCCAGATGGACAGAGACCCTGCATGAGGAGAATGGTATAGCTGCAGGTGAGTGAGGGATTCCTTAATAAAGGCGATGAACCCAGTCAGTACTGCTGTGGTGGACCCGATTGTGTCTGTTGCAGAATCAAAAGATTGGGAGAGAAAGTCAGGACTTTGGCACAGGCTGGAGGAAACATGGTTTCTCTAGACCTGACTGAAGACCTGTAACATCATATGTAGAACGTGTGTTGGAATATGGAGCTGATGGGACTGTTTTTTTCTTTCAGACAGATTCAGTGTGGATCAGAGTGGAACATCAGTCTTTCAACTTTTACCACATGGTGTATTAAAGTTTTTACTCCTAAGTGAAGCTGAAGCGATTCTTTGGTTGACATTTTGATAACATGTCACATTTAGCTGGTACATCTGAAACTTTCAGCAATGTGAAAAAGTTTGAGAGAATGAGCAAAAATATATATATATTTTTTCCTGAAGGAAAGACATCATTGGGCCAGTGGAGAGGAAGGACTTGACAAAATCACAACATTTTTGCAAGGCTAAAAATGGAAGCATAGCGTAGCCATTTTATTTCTTACTAGATTTTTTCCTTGAAGAAATTTCCCCTTTTACGTCCTCAAACTTGTCACTTAAGTGAAATGGTGCAAAGTCCCTCTCCCAAACATAATTTAGTTTGTATGAGATTTGATAGGGAAGAAGTTTAGACTTAATTGGTTTTATAAAGCAAGGCTGCTTCCAATATTATATGCTGTTCTGATGGTAGCGAGATCAAGGCAGCCAGACAGCATCAATTTCTTAATTTGAATTTAAACTAAACCAATTTGAAAAATTCTTCACCAGATCACTTACTTTTGCAATTAGTCCCCCTCACATTGTCACATGAAAGGTGCTTTTATTAATGCCTTGCAACTTTTTACCAAATTACATAAAAATGACTTATTTGCCTTTTTTACACCTTGGCCAGGGAACTAAAGATGAGAAGTAGCCTTTTTGCTGATTGTGTGTCTTCTAATCATGTTTTATCATGTGTTGTATGAAATTGGACTGTTCCTTTTTGAAACTAAATAAACTCATTGACCACTTGATTTGGGTTCATTTTGTCATTTATGCCTCCCTAGAAAAATGACAGCTGAAAAGAAATGACGATATAAAAATAAAGAGAACTAAACAATCCATCAATAATTTTGAAAGGAACAACTTCATGACAGTCACTAAAAAAATGTACAGTTTGATGCATCCACATTTATCTGGATTAAATTAACTTTATATTTCATAATTTTTGAAATGGTCGATGAATACATCGACCATTTCAAAAATTAAAATTGATCGTGCATGCGCAGTCAATTTAAAATGAACTAGTGACGTAAGGAGAGGTAGCCAGTTCGTTTCAGTAACCAGAATGTACCATAATCAACTTGAAAGCCTGTCATTTTGTGAACGTTTTAATGTATGACACACTTTAAGAAGAAAAGCTTTGTATATTTTTTGTTTTCACGGATTTTTTATGACCGAATAGAAGTTCCAATAGGCCCGTAGCCTAGTTGCTAAAGTCGCATTTCCCCCGTATTAAAATAAGGCAAAACTGTATGAAGTGACTGGTATGAGATAGAAACCTTGCTTGTTTTTAACTCCCTCAGATGGAAGGCGGACTGTCACACCCACATCCCCTTATTTTGATCCTCCCCTGTCTCAGGGAATCCAGAGCCACTAGAATTTAAAAACAGAAGAAAATGAGTTTAAGTTCAGCGTTTCATGTGGTTTCCACATTTTTCTCATTCGAAAATGATATTTTCTGGCCTTGCTCGTGTTGTCCAGAACCAGATTGAATCATTTTACAGTTATATGGTCTGAAACGTGAGCATAAGATGCATTTATTTGCTAGATTTGTGTCCCAAAGAACTTGAAAAGTGGATGTATCCAGTCTGTCTGTCTGTCCAGATCAACTCTAAAATCCTCTGCTTTCGTGGCAGAGGAAGGTCGGTGGTGTGAGTTCTGCAGGAAGCAGGACGGATGTTTCCATCACGAGTCCAGAGCTTCTCGCTGACACACGTTTTAAAAAAAAAAAAACAGGAAAGAAACCCTTGATCTGAACCCCAAGCCAGATCCTGGAATCCTAAAAAAAAAAAACAAAGACCAGATTCTAACAAATCCAGATGTTTTTGTCCTGTTTGGACTTTAAACCGGGATCCCGTAAACTTTTAACTCGGTCAGATGTTTCATCAATCTTTAATCCCTAGTTGGGTGTCTTTGATCCAGTTCGGGACTGTCAGGGTTAATCTTGTGAGGCGGACATGAGAAATCAGCAGGAACCTGCTGGTTTCTCAACAAGTCAGAAAGAAGAAGTGGACTGATTGTCCAACACATGAAGAAACTGGTCGTAATGTGTTGGAACCCCAAACTTCCTAAAACCGGATTTACTGAGGGAAACAAACTCTGATCTCTTTGAAACCAGATCCAGTCTGCCAGCATGGCTCGGTACCTCAAGTATTTCACTACTGTTGGAGATCAGCACCCAGGTCCATGGGACGAGGAGGAACTCCACCAGGACAGTGAGGATCTGGGTCCAGCTGAAGGAATCTTTCCCAGTAATCTAACTTTCAGAGAGTCTCTGAAAAGGCTCTACAGCTCTGAACGCTTCCAGGTAGGACTTTCTTGTAGATCTGGACTGGATTCTAATGTCTCTGCTGATTTAAACAAGAATCCAGTTGCAGTTATTTATCCTGCTGTTTATACTAAGAAGAGTTTAAATTCTGCCTGGTATGCAATACTGGCTCCTTTCCCCCTGAACTAGGGAGCAGGAATGTGTCAATGTCCCTGTTTTGCTCCAAGATCAGTAGATGAATCTCACTCAGACAGTGAAGATCTCTAAATAAGTATATTAATGAGGATCTTGTGTATAATCTCCTCTAGTTCATGTGTTTAGACCAGTTACAGCTTCAGTCATTCCCCTCTTGGCTGGTTTCATTTCAGGTTGAACTTACAGACATCTGAGGACCTGTTGTAGGCCCACTTTATTTTTACAGGATCTATTCACAACTGCGGCGTCAACAATAACTAGAACGCTGCATCGGTCCATTGTGGTAAAGAAAGAGCCGAGTCAAAAAGCAAAGCTCTCGAGTTACAAGTTGATCTACATTCCCACCCTCACCGGTGGTCACCAGCTGTGGGTGGTGACCGAAAGAATGAGATCGCAATACAAGGGCCGGAAATAAGCTTCCTCCGCAGGGTGGTTGCCTTCTTACTCAGAGATCGGGTGAGGAGCTCGGTGTCGAGCCGCTCCTCCTCCAGGTCAAGAGAAGCCAGATGGGGTGGTTCGGGCATCTGGTCAGGATGCCCCCCAAGCGGCTCGCTGGTGAGGTGTTTTGGGCACGTCCCATCGGGGGGGAGACCAAGAGGCAGACCCCAGACCTGCTCGACAGACTATGTCTCACAGCTGGCTGGGGAACTACTCGGGATCCTTCTGGATGAGCTGGAGGATGCAGCTTGGGTGAGAGAAGCCTGGGCTTCCCGTCTGAGACCGTTGACCCTGGATAAGTGGAACACGACGGAACAATTCACAACTCGATCTAGAGTCCAGTTTGACCAGTTCATCGCGTGGTCTTTATCTGTCCAGTTTGGCACCTGAGAATTTTGACTAGAACCAGGGAGGTTGGTTTAAAGAACTAAGGAAATAGAAGGTTCTACTTAATCATGAAGCAAAACTGGGAACCAGTTTTCAAAGATTTGATTGCTAAGATGCAGTGAGTGGTGTTTGGATGTTCTTCTCTGTGTACATGTAGGTGGTGGTGGTGTGTTTAGTGGTCCTGGATGCCTTCTTTGTGCTGGCAGAGCTTCTAATCGACCTGTCCATCATCAAGCTGGAACATGGCCACCTGGCTCCAGAGGTAAGACACCCACTCTTTCCAGTTTCTTTGTGAGAAACTAATACGGCTTTATCTGCCATGGCAGGTGTTCCACTATCTGAGTCTGGCTCTGCTCACCTTCTTCATGGTGGAGCTTTCTGGAAAGCTTTACGCCTACGGCCTGGAGTTTTTCCAGCACAAGTTTGAGGTGTTTGATGGGTTGGTGGTGGTGGTATCCTTTGCACTGGACATTGCTTTCCTCTTCCATGAAGACAGTTTTGATGGCATGGGTCTCCTCATTCTGCTGCGACTCTGGAGAGTGGCCCGGATCATCAATGGTCAGTTCCAGCAAAACCGTATTACTCTTCCCATAATGGCGAAGAGTTTACAGAGAAATAATGAACTTCAGAATGAAGCCTGATGGTTGTGCAGGAGAAGTAGAGAGGAACATGAGGAGCTAACGGTGTGTTTATGTGCAGGAATCTTATTATCGGTGAAGACTCGAGCAGATCAGAGAATACACAAGCTGAAGATCAGCTATGACCACCTGGTCCAGCGAGTGTCAGATCTTCAGAAACGCACCGATGAGCTGGTGAGGTCCCAACTTAAATCCATTAAACGTAGTATGGAAGATCTTCATAAAATTATTTTTGCAATCAATCGCACTTGACTGGTTAGATTCATATTTACAAATAAGTGATATGAATATGTATGTATACATACGGACTCTGTGTGACATGGAAAATCTCAGCCAATCACTTTTGTATGGTGAGCAGAAACCATTAGCCAACTGCCTGCCATTCACTCTTTTTTGTAACTTTTGACAATATTTGATGAAAACACACACAACTTCCTACAAGCAAGTATTGTTATTGTTTGGAGACACAAACCCAGATGGAGTCTAAAAAGCTTGCCGTGTATTCAGAGTCACTGAGCCGTCAGCGCTAGATCTTCCATGCTGCCTTTAAACATAGCAGTAGGAACCCCTGTATGTTTGGAGGTTTAGTCTTGTCAGTACATGTCTGACTAAAGTGTTTTTTTTTTTCAATGTTTCAGACGGAAGAGAACCAGAAGCTTCAAGCTCTCCTGCAGAAGCACAACATAGACTTCTGATCCCTGTCCTTCTCGATCTGCTGCTACTATCACTTCTAAAAGCATTTACTTATCCTTCTTATTTCTGTTTATCGTCATACAGTTTTATATTATGTTCCTGTTTAATCATATTCAAATAAAAAAAATCTAGAAGTAAGAAAAAATAAATTTATTTCATAAAAATCTTATGTACAGTAGAGACAGAGTGGCGAAAATTAGAGAAGTGAGACTCAGACGAAAGGAAAGAAGAAGTCATAGGGCAGTTCAGCTTGGATGGTGGGCATGGCCCTGTAACCTGGGTGAGCTGGTCCAGAGATAGGTATGAAGGCCACAGAGCTGCTGACCGGTAGGATGCCCTGTCTGGGCAGCATCATCTAATGAACACAGAAACAACCAGTAAATGTGGTGCAAGCAGACAGAAGCTCAGCATCAACCTGAACATCTCATATAGAGTAGAGCTCTGAAGAGTGAGGAAAAGATCTCTGTCTGAGAATCCTGTACAATGAAAAGAGCGGAAGTGAATTCAAACTTTAAATTACTTTCAGTGAAAATAAAAAATGAGTAGTAGCAAAAAGTTCTAAAAAAAGAACAGCTGAAACCATTTTTTTCTGTAAAAGTTTGAGAAGGCAAGGGAGTCAAAACAGCTGTGGTAAAACTAGCTTACAGAAAATAAACATTTTTCCAAGTGAGAGCTTGTAGCTAAGTTGAGCAGGTTGAAAGGTAAGAGATAAAGTCTGCAAGCAGAACCGGAATCCTGGGGTTTCTCTAAGTTCTTACCAAGCCGCTAGTGTTGGTGTAGATTACTTCTTTGACGCTGACAATCTGAGCCTGTGGGTTCAGCAGGGATCCATACTTGGTCCATTTCACTTCAAAATGACGTGACACAGGGAGGGTGCAGCCTGGAGTGCCCTGCACATAGAGAGGTTCTTGTTCAACCTGAACGTTTCTCCTAACGTGCTCGACATCAGATAGAGCACTTAAAGTCTTCATACACATATTTAGCTGCTTTCGAACTAAGAATAAATCTTCATTAAAAAAAAAAGGACTTCATGTGATAAGAGACAAAGAGGGAAATGAGGTCTTTGGAGATTTTTTTTTTATCTTCAAGATTTACATGTCAAATACAAAATTTTCACACGTAATTAGTTGTTAGGCTCTAAACTAATCCGGAAAATTCAGTTTGAGATGTGAGACTGGATCCTAATGTCTGTTGTAGGTGCAAGTACTCACAGCGGGGTAGATGATACTCTCAATTTGTACCCAGTCTTGTAAATTTTCTAATGGAGAATTTCCAAAGGATGCAACATAGTGGTACTCTGTTCCTCTAAGAACATCAAGAAGCAGCTGGAAGACCAGGGAGCAGTTAGTTATATCCTCCACTCTGTGAAGAGAAGTCACAGTTATAAACAGACTGAGATCATAGCACCAATTGGAATGAGAGGGTGCTTTGCCTCAATGTGCAGCCGGACACAGTGTCCAGTCCGAATAGAATGGGGGAACGTTGGAGCGGATTCTTCAAACAGTCCTGGTCCAGGCTGCTCTGGAGAACAGACACTGTGTCTCTGAGGTCCAAGCTTCTGCTGACACCCGTGGAGGACAGGTTAAGAATAAACACAGATAAACAGACAGATAAACACATCTGAAGATAAAAGAACACAGAAGGATATCCAGGTGCTTTGGATCCAGACACCAGGGGCATTCCAACCACGTAACCAGGACGTCCGCTGAACCGCACAGCCAAGTTTTCTCCATCCTTCTATTCAAGGGACAAACAGAGAGACTCAGATTCCTGCAGTTCCATTCATCTCACACGTTTATTTCACCACAAGATAGAATTTTAAATAAAAGAGATCTAAAGACTAAAAGTAGAGCATCCACAGGGATTCTGTGAGGGTTTGGTGAACATGACCATGTTGAAACTTTATTTCTGTTTTGATTTTTTTTAGATTAGTCTGACTAACGTTCTTCTATTTGAGGTTTTCTGGGCGTGTACATATTGAGGCAATCAAGGGACTCAAGCAATTGGGAATTGGCCTCTTAATACCTGCTGGGGCTGGACACGGAAGCTAAAACCAGAGAGGGGAGGAGCGAATGAGAATTATTTTGTGTAGGTTTGCTTAGTCTAAATACTGTATAGTGGGTTTATCTTGGGTGTCAAGTTTACATTAGCTTTCTAAATAACATTAATGGGATTAGATAATTGATTTTTAGTTAGTAAAATAAGTTTGAGCTTTATTTGTAGTGAAATTTCTACACTCTTAGGATTTTTGGTTTAGTCCATAGGTTTAAAATTATTTCTGTGGCAATGTATTAGGAAGCTGAGAGACACAGAACCTGACATTTTGAAACACAGCTCTGAAGAGTCTGCAGTTTTTATGCAACATGGCCCTGAAATAAATGTTATTATGAAGAACTTTTTGTATGTAAAGAAACTTGAGCTGAGAACACTGGTGGTTGGGGAGCACGGATCCAAATGTGGATGGCGGCATATGAGGAGGAAGATAAAAACTTTTCATGGTCTGGTGAGAAAAAAAACTTGTGTGAGCCTCAGACCTGTTTGTCTCTTGGATGACAGGAAGTACCTGGATGAAGGTGATCTGGAACTCCTGTTGCAGTAAGACTGAAGCTTCCTGAATTAAGCCCAGCACCAGAGACACAGTTGCATTCACCACCTGTCCGGCTGAGGTGTACTTTATCACATAATCAACCTGAGATCAGAGAAAGAGCATGTGGTATGGTGTGAGGGTGTTTGGAGGATTCGTTGCTGAAGATAAAACATGAAACTCCGGGTTGATTGTGCTCATTAACTTCAGTCATTGTGCAGAAGACTTTATTTCAGACATGTAGGTGGCTCACCTTCAGCACCACATTATTACAGAGGTTTGGGTTGAGGAGATTTGGTAGCAGGTCTCCTCCACCACTGAGGTTGAGCTTCGTCTGCGTCCCGTCACCAGACTGCAGGATGACTGAATCCACTTCCACAGGAACAACCTGCAAGGGACACACTTTCCAGATGTCTTCCGAGAACATGTCAAACTCTGGCCTGTCGTCTATTTATATTTGGCCAACAAAACTATGCTGAATGAGTCTTTGAGATGGTCAACTGGTATTATAACCAATAGTGTATATAGTGCTAATATTACAAATCCCAAGATCCTCTGCTGGTGTTTTGGCGCTTCAATCGACAACATACCCTTTGCTCTGTTGAAAGGTGTCCAAAAAGCCCAATACTAGAACTGTTTAATTCTGTGTTTGTATAATACCAAGCTTTGGTTGTTCTTTACCAGCAAAAAACTTGTTCAAACGAGGACATTGTTTGGCGTAAAATATTTTTAATAAAAATTAATATTGGCCAACAACTTTGTTACAATTTTGAACTTTGGCCCCATTGGGTACGGTACTTGATTTTGAAACCCATACTCTAGAACAGGCGTGGGCAAACTACGGCCCGCGGGCCACATGTGGCCCGTTAAACGGTTTAATCCGGCCCGCCGAACTAGGAAAAAAAGACAACACTGCTTCATTAAAATGTGTGTGTCTCCGTGATGCGCACATTGTCAAAATTAACAGTGTACACAGATATGGAAAGCCATCGGGCTTAATACACGCACGTAAACAAGCGTGTTAGAAGTTAATACAAGCAAAATGTTACATGAAGCGCTTAGATCTCAAATCTAGCGCTGCTAAATGTACGTTTATAATTGCTATTACACTAGATTTCAGACCTACCGCCGCTAGATTTGAAATTTAATGCTCTTGATGTAACATTTAACGCTTGTTTAAAATCTAGTGCACTATTGGTCTAATCTAGTGGTTACCAAAGCATGCCATCCATCTGCTCCTGTTCCCAGGGATGAATCCAGGATTTTTCAAAGGGGGACGTGAGGTCATAGACAAAACTTGCACCTGTGGCGCTCGTCAGATTAGAGAGGTCTGGGGCACCGGCCCACCCCAAGAACAATTTGAAAAATAAGTAATTTTTCTGCATTTTGGTGCATATTTTGGTGGATCAAAAGGGGGGCGTGCGCACCCCGCCGCCCCCTTAACCCCTCCTCTCCTCCCAAATCCAGCCCGCTTGTCAAATGTTAGAACTCAATGTGGCCCGAGAGCCAAAAAGTTTGCCCACCCCTGCTCTAGAACATGTTACCACGTTCATTTTCGGAGCTTCGTGCGAGTTAGAAACAAGAAGCAGATGAACGTAGAGCAGAGAGACCCACATGACTCATTTGCATGTTTTTCTGACTTCTTTATTTTTCAGGCTGTGGCTCAAGTTGAGCCACTAATATGTCTTTCTATTGCTCTAAATGTGTGATGAAACATCCTGCTCTTAAGCAAAAGGTAAGAGAGGAGTGTGTTGGTAGTTAAGGTTCCTGCTATTCAGGAGTACACTGACAGCTCTACTTCTCCTTCCTACACATATTCCCTCTGAGAGCACAGAGAAACACAAATTAAATCCCAGAATACTCACTTCTGCATTCATGTCCTTCTCCTAGGAAGCAGAAAGAAATTAAAAAAAAAAAAAACCTTGAGCATGTGAAGGCCCATTAGGTAAAGTTTTTCATAAAAAGGTGACTGACCATTAACAGCTGGATGTAGGAATAGGTGTCCATACTGAGACCTGGATGGGATTCACAGTCCCGACTCAGGACCACACGTCGCACACAGACACTTCTCTGATCCTTCAGGAATGCTGAAAACACAGCGGCCTTCATCAATATCATCAACACAGAACTTGTGTTCAACTACAAGAGTTTGCATTCTTATTAACAAGAAAGAAATCAGCAAGAGGTGGATTGATGAGATATGAAGAAACATGTTCAACAGATTTTTAAAGGAGTTTAATGTTTCCTATCAATCCATATAAAAAAGATAGTTATTTTCCCCTTCTGTAAAATTACATAAAGTTAATAAATTACACTCACAGACTTTTAAACTGAATGTTTGCAGCAATAAATGAGTGACTAAATGAAAAGCAATAAATCTGGAAATGCTGAAGATGAAAGACCAGAATATCATCATGCTGGTTACCTGCAGGACTTTTGTCCATACAGTCAGTAGTGACAGCAGCAGCTGGAAGGTAAAACATTCCTCCATCTCCTGACTTCAGCATCACATCCCCAAACTGAAATAAAACAAGGAATAACACTGCTCGGTTTTACTGGAACACATGGAAAGTATCTAAAAGCTCCCCCATCTTTCCCAAATTGGCTGCTTTTTTCATCAGGATGAAGCAAATATCTATCTATTGTATGATCATGTGAAGTTGCGAAGATACTCGTCATTAACCATGTGTAAGTCATTCACACAAGAAGTAGAACAAGGCTTGATCAAGAACAGGTTAATAATACTAATAACATCTGCGAGTGGATTGTTTTCATTGTTCATAAAGCGTGTTTCATTCTGTCATTAAGTTTGCTGTAATATTTCTTGATTGATCTAAATACATATTTTCACCTGATATCCAGGTGAGGCCCGGTCTTCTGCAGGGAGCTCTGCATCTCCAACAGCTGAGCCCCACAAGAAGCTGGAAAACTGTTTAAAGAGTTCCTGGAAGTTATTTTGAGTTGGGACAACCGGGGCAGGATGCGACAAACCGTCCACACCTTTAAAGACAGACATATAAAAATCAGACCTACACATTCTGATCTATCAGTCTTTAGTGATGTGGGATTATTCGTCAGTTAGTATGTAATCATCTCCATTTGTTTGTTTAAGCCATCTAGTATAAGTTTTTTTTTTCATCAGAGATTTGCTACAACGTTTTAACAAACAATTTGTTCAGTTCTGGAAGTCCTCAGATGACTTACGGTTTTGCAACTCGATACAGAAGACGTCATAGCTGGTCTCTTTCTTGACTGATGAGATGAGCTCTGAGTATCCAGTTATGGTTGTTCTCAGAATGTATAAAGCCACATCGTAGTTGCACAGCTGCTTGCTGCCACTATGGAGATACAAAGAAGACAGAAAACATTTCAGCTACTTTAGTATGTGATCAGCAGGTCAACTCTTCTAGATTAGTAAACTCTCACCCTCAGTGACAAGGGTGAGAGTTTCCAGGTGTTTTACCTGATACATCTCTGGATGAATCGACTTACCTGACAGAGCTGAAGGAGCAGCTGGTGAAAAGAGGTACATCATCTCCACACAGTCTATCACAGCAGCAGTTCACATCACACACCTCCAAGTCTACATCACAGGGACACCACCTGCTCACTGAGACACAAATACACCTCATCAGCTCCTAATGTTCCATTCAGTCGTCTTCTGTTTAGCAGAGGCCAGGTTGTGGGGGCATCATCCTCAGACGGGATGCCCAGGGTTCTCTCAGCCCGGCTGCATCCTCCAGCTCACCCGGGAGGATCATGAGGCGTTCTCCGGGCAGTTGGGAGACATAGTCTCTCCAGCTAGTGCCTCTGGATCTCCTCCCGGTGGGACGTGCCTGAAACATCTCACCAGCAAGGCGCTCAGGAGGCATCTAACCAGATGCCCAAACCACCTCATATGGCTTCTCTTGATTCAGAGGAGCAACGCCTCTACTCCGAGCTCCTCCCAGATGGCAGAACTCCTCCCTCTATCTCTGAGTGAGGTTCTGTGTTTTTTTTTTATTTTATTATTTGAAGGCAGTATGGAAGATCAACAAGTCACTGTGACAATCCAGCTACTGAATATTGGGACAAGTGAGGATCCACCTTGATTTTTTTTTTTCTGACTCCTTCTGATGTGTCTCCTATCAATAGAAAAACTTGTCATTGACAAGCACTCCAAATATCTTTTGCTCACCATTTAAAAATGATTGGCTAAGATTTTTCTCCCCGTCTTCCTTTATTAACATGTATTTAGTATTTATATTATAACTATTTATCAGGCTAACCATTGAAGGTAAATTTAAGTGATATTTAGTAAATTAATAATAGTAATAATAGTACTATTTAATAAAGTAGATTTAATAGATTATTAGATTGTACCATCAGTCTGTGGAACAGGTAGAACTCCAGTAAGAGGCATCGGTACATCAGGTTCCTCAGTGGGGATTAAAGTAGTTGTAGAAACCACAGGAACGATTGTAACTGTTTCATTGTCCTCGGGTGGTGTATACAAGCTGTTATTTGTCGTCAGATTTTCTGCAGAAAAGCAAATAACCAAGAAAACAACAGAAAAGGCCAAAGAACACCAAACTGTAGCAAACACTGCCGCCATCTTTGTTATAACCGTTGCTATGGTTCTTCTACCTCTTCTTCTGGTGTAATGAAAAGCCTCTTTTTGGTAACATTGTCACCTACTGGTGACTTTTATTAAAACAGCTGTTAAAAAAATTAAACTTTTTTAACTAAACGGATGTAAAAGAATAGTTATTATTCTTTTATGAGGATATAATAAGAAAATAATAACTATTATAAGAATAATTATAATATTATAACTATGCAAGAATTCTTGGCTGAAACTATTAAAATTAAAGAAGGCATGTTGGGGAAAACTTTTAAAACTCATTAATCATGTGGATAAAAGTATTTGTAAAGTTCATTTTATGTCTGTTATCAACACAATATGAATTATTCAGATGGATAAAAATGGATAATTAAAAGGTAGATAGGAATAGTTGAATTTTGAAAGTTTTTGTAGCATGTTCCAGCCATTGCTGTTACATACTTACTTTAGGTTAAATTTATTTACTTTTTTTTTTTTCTTTTAATCCTTTATTTATTATGTATTTATTTTCATAGCTGTTTAGATGTTGTACTCCTCAGTGAAACATCTAAACGCTAACCATCCAAATGATTGGGCAATGGGCAGAGTGGCCCAGAAAATCACAGAGGTTGTGTCAGGAAGGGCATCCGACGTAAAACTTTGCCAAATTAAAATATGCAAGACAGTTCAAGAAATACCATACCGGATCGGTCGTGGCCCGGGTTAACAACGACCGCCATCGGTGCTGTTGACCAACAGGGTGCCGGTGGAAATTGGACTACTGGTGGTCAAAGAAGAAGAGGTCAAAGAAGAAGAGGCGGAAGACGCGTACATCGGCAGAGAGAGAAGAGAAACCTCAAGAGTCTGGGACTTAGGGTAGGAACTTTGAATGTTGGTACTATGACGGGTAAAGGTAGAGAGTTAGTTGACATGATGGAGAGAAGAAAAGTAGATATCCTGTGTGTCCAGGAGACTAGATGGAAAGGCAGCAATGTTCAACGTTGTTTGTGGGTATGCGCCACAGGTAGGATGTGAGGTCGAGGAGAAAGAGAAATTTTGGTCAGACCTTGATGAGGCAATCCAGAGCATCCCTAGAAGTGAGAGAGTTGTTATTGGAGCAGACTTCAATGGCCACGTTGGTGCAGGAAACAGAGATGATGAGGAGGTGATGGGCAGGTTTGGTATCCAGAACAGGAATGCAGAAGGTCAGATGGTGATCGACTTTGCGAAAAGAATGGAATTGGCTGTAGTGAATACTTATTTCAAGAAAAGGCTGGAACACAGGGTGACTTACAAGAGTGGAGGAAGGAGTACACAGGTAGATTACATGTTGTGTAGGCGGTGTAATCTGAAAGAGATCAGTGACTGCAAAGTTGTAGCAGGAGACAGTGTAGCCAAACAGCACAGGATGGTCGTGTGTAAGATGACCATAGCAGTGAGGAAGTCTAAGAAGATGAAGGGAGTGCAGAAGACTAAATGGTGGAAACTGAAAAAGGAAGAGTGCTGCTTGAACTTTATAACGGAGTTGAGACAGGCTCTTGGTGGGCAGGAGAAGCTTCCAGATGACTGGACAACTACAGCTAATGTGATCAGGGAGACAGGCAAGAGAGTACTTGGTGTGTCATCTGGAAGGAAGATAGATAAAGAGACTTGGTGGTGGAATGAGGAGGTGCAGGATTGTATCAAAAGAAAGAGGCTGGCTAAGAAGAAGTGGGACACTGAGAGGACTGAGGAGAGTAGGCAAGGGTACAGGGAGATACAGCATAAGGTTAAAGTAGAGGTGGCAAAGGCAAAACAAGCAGCCTTCGACGACTTGTATGCTAAGCTGAACAGCAAGGAGGGAGAGATGGACCTATACAGGTTGGCAAGACAGAGAGACAAAGATGGGAAGGATGTGCAGCAAGTTAGGGTGATTAAAGACAGGAATGGATGTCTCTTGACAGATGCCAGTAATGTGATGGGAAGATGGAAAGAGTACTTTGAAGAGTTGATGAATGAAGAGAATGAAAGAGAACAAAGAGTAGAAAACGTTACCAAAGTGGACCGGAAAGTGGCTAGGATCAGTAAGGTAGAAATAAAGAGGGCACTGAAGAGGATGAAGAGTGGAAAGGCTCTCGGCCCTGACGGAATCCCTATAGAAGTATGGAAGTGTTGAGGTGAGGTGGCAGTAGAGTTTCTGACTGGGCTGTTTAACAGAATATTAGAAAGTGAGAAGATGCCTGATGAATGGAGAAGAAGTGTGCTAGTTCCTGTTTTTAAGAACAAGGGAGATGTACAGAGTTGTTGTAACTACAGAGGAATTAAACTGATCAGCCATACGATGAAGTTATGGGAAAAAGTTGTCGAAGCTAGGCTAAGGTCTGAAGTAAGAATTTGTGAGCAGCAGTATGGTTTTATGCCTAAAAAGAGCACTACAGATGCAGTATTTGCCTTGAGGATGCTGATAGAGAAGTACAGGGAAGGTCAGAGGGAGCTGCACTGTGTCTTTGTAGATCTTGAGAAAGCATATGACAGGGTACCTAGAGAAGAACTATGGTATTGTATGAGGAAGTCTGGTGTGACAGAGAAGTATGTTAGAGCGGTTCAGGACATGTATGAGGGCTGTAAGACAGTGGTGAGGTGTGCTGTAGGTGAGACAGAGGAGTTCAGTGTGGGGGTGGGACTGCACCAAGGATCTGCTCTGAGTCCTTTGCTGTTTGCTATGGTGATGGATAGGCTGACAGACGAGGTCAGACAGGAATCTCCATGGACAATGATGTTTGCAGATGACATTGTGATCTGTAGTGAGAGGAGGGAAGAGGTGGAGGAAAAGCTGGAGAGGTGGAGGTTTGCACTAGAAAGAAGAGGAATGAAGATTAGTCAGAGTAAGACAGAGTACATGTGTGTGAATGAGAGGGATCCAAATGGAAAAGTGAGGTTACAGGGAGAAGAGATAAACAAGGTGGAAGATTTTAAGTACTTGGGATCAACAGTCCAGAGCAACGGAGAGTGTGGAAAAGAGGTGAAGAAGCGTGTTCAAGCAGGCTGGAACGGGTGGAGAAAAGTATCAGGTGTGATGTGTGACAGAAGAGTTTCAGCTAAAATGAAAGGAAAAGTGTACAAAACCGTGGTGAGACCCGCCATGCTGTTTGGTCTAGAGACAGTGCCACTGAGGAAAAGACAGGAAGCAGAGATGGAGGTAGCAGAGATGAAGATGCTGAGGATCTCTCTGGGAGTGACCAGGATGGACAGGATCAGAAATGAGTATATCAGAGGAACAGCACATGTTAGAGGTTTTGGAGATAAAGTCCGGGAGGCCAGACTGAGATGGTTTGGACATGTACAGAGGAGAGAGACCGAGTACATCGGCAGAAGGATGCTGGATTTGGAACCACCAGGAAAGAGGGCTAGAGGAAGACCAAAGAGGAGGTTCATGGATACAGTGAAGGAAGACATGAAGATAGTTGGCGTGACCGAAGAGGATGCAGCAGATAGGGTTAGATGGAAGAAACTGACTTGCTGTGGCGACCCCTGAAGGGAAATGCCGAAAGGAGAAGAAGAGGAGGAGGATAGGAATAGTTGAACTTTCTGTATACAGCACCTCTCTTTCAGCTTTTCTCTTGATGATTTCACTCAGAAAATATATTTAAATGGTTAGATTTGATTTACAATATCACTGGAGAATGAGAACTAGACCGTCTGCGTGTCATTTCAGATGATCAATTAAGTCTAAAAAAAAAAAAAAAAAGTAAAAAAATTAAAGTTCAATCAGACAGACTCGGTAACATTTCCAGCCAAAGTTTAAAAAAAAAAAAAAAAAGATTAAGTACTTTCTCTCTTCTTTTTGTGTCGCAGAAGTTGAGCTGAGATTAGTTGGCCGCTAGATGGAGACAAAGAACAGGTAAAACGTCCACATGCCTCTTGCTTCGGAACAGTAATACCCTGAACAGTCTGACCTCTCAGTGCAAAAGGTGCTGATTTCTAATACTCTATAAGAATCTAAAACGTAATAGTCAGTGGGACGGTGCAGAGCTACTACAAATCTTTTACAACTTTAAAAATATATTTGATTTTTTTTTTATTAAATCACAAATATAATAAATGTACAGTTAAAATGTAATAAACTAATTAAAATGATTAACTAACTGGACTAATTAATTGATCTGTAAAATGGAGAGGAGTTGTGTTTAGTTTAACAAACCAGATCAAATACAGATCTGATTAATCAAATAAGAAGCACCCACAAAACAACAATCAATTTAAAAAGAACTGTATGAAATAAAAAAGAGTACTCAATTATTTTAGATCTAGTGTGTCATGCATTCAGTTCACTTACAAATGAAAAAAAACTTTTTGTCTCCTGACTTAGAATCTCCTGAGTAGAGCCGATGCTTTTCCGGGTTGAGAGAAGCCAGATGGGAAGGTTCGGGCATCTGGTCAGGGTGCCTCCCGAACACCTCGCTGGGGAACTGTTACAGGCCCGTCCCTCCGGGAGGAGACCTAAACACAGACTCCAAACATGCTGGAGAGACTATGTCTCACAGCTGGCCCAGAACGCCTCGGGATCCCCCGATGCAGCCGGGGTGAGGGAAGTCTGAGTTTCCCCTGTGACCTGCCCCTGGATAAACGGAAGACAATGGAACGGACTTAGTTGTTTTTAGACCTCCCTCCTGAACTCTTAGTCATATCTAGAGAAGAAGGTCTTTGTAAATAATGATCTCAGTGGGCCCTGATCATCATGTGATCCCACTCAGTAGGAACATGCACAGTGTCAAACGCTGGCTTTCTTGCTGTGAGGCCACCATATTAACCACTGCACCTCTATGCAGACAAAAGTTATATTCCACCGAAATGATTTCATCCTGCACATGAACAGTAGAAATAGAAACCTGTACAGGGAACTAAGAGACAGATGCCGGTAATCTCATTTTGTCACACACAAAAAATCTCCATTCATATGGGTGTGTATATGTTTCCAGAGCACCCCCAGGAGACAGGTAGGGTTTTGGCTAGAGGTCAAACATGTTATGAGTGGACAGTTTTTTTCTCACAAAATTTCACAGCCCACAACGATCTGTATAAAATGAGAACTAAAAAGTTTTTTTTAAGTTATCAACCAGTTTTTATAACTAGTCTGGGAGAAACTATTCGTCATAAAACTTGATGTCTATGAACGAGAAGTAAAACCTTTGTCACGTCAGATGTGTTGGATGGATCTGGCCTGAAGATTATCTTTGTGTGCAGAAACATCTTATGGCTTTACTGACATGAAAGAAAGAGAAGAGCTGTTTGGTCTAAATGTTACCTCAATAACCATCATCACACCTCCACCTGCCCTCTCCCTCTCCTTACACCTTCTTTTTTAACTTGATCGGGGATACTGTGTCAAAGGTTTGTTGCTAATGTGCAGCAGTGAGAGGAGGAGAACGTGTGTGTGTTTGTTCAGGCATGGTCACTGAACACAGAGGTTATCACCAGTTCATCCTCACACTTGTATGTGTGTGTGTGGGCATGTGAGGAAGGAAGTCTAATTAGAGCATTAATTAAGAGGCAAACGGCTTATTGAATGAATCCTGAAGCCATTAAGAGAACACAAAGAGCCTCCTCCTCTACGATGCTCCAACTTCCAGCATCCCTCTCACGCTGGAGGAAAATCAGCTCTAAAAAGTTTTTGATTTTCTCACCATTAACTGAAATCTTCCGTCAAATGTTTTCATCAATTTAATTTTTGACATTTCTTTATTTGTTGTATTTTTCTTCTCCATTCATTTTACAAGTTAGTCACAAACGATTCAAAGTTATTGGCAACAGCGATTGCACGTTGCACTTCATCGTAGTATTTAAATGTGAGTGACTGCCTAAAAGATGTTTTTTGCTGCCACTGGAACACTGGAGAAAAGAGAGAAGGACTCAGTTGATTCAAAGGGGATCATGTGGAGAGGAAGAGAAGTAGTTGGAAGATGTGGAAATAATGGAAGAAAATAAGTCCCGGTTCGACCCCTTTAGGCAAGCCTAGTATAGCTTATTTATGCGCATCAGTCAGAAGTGTGCAGGTCAGACAAGGGCAACAAATTAAAAAGCAGAAGTTTGAAGAAAATTTCTGAAATGATCAATTTTGTAATAATTACAAGAAGCAAAATGACTATGATGTCTCCATTTTTGTCAAATATAATAAGTTAAGAAATAGATTCATTGACAAGTTGTGGACCAATGTCCTTTGGTTCCATATAAAAATGAAATTCTAAGGCTTTTGACATTGTAGTTTATGAATATAGTTTGTTTTTTTTTTTGTTTTTTTTCTCGTTGACTTATTTATAATCATGATTCAATCAGTGAAGGCTTATAAAATAATTTGATAAAAATCGTCCTTACCATCTTCAAGTTCCTACAGTTAGAACATGGTTGTCAGGATGTCTTACTAGAGGAAGGCAGGTCCTAGTTGTTGGCAGGACGTTTGGGAATCTTTTTTAAGATGTTTTTTTATTAATTCAAATTTTGATCAGGAACACAAGCAGTAAATGAGAATTCCACTTTAGTGCAACAGAGCTCAGAAACATATTTATGTTCTGCATTCAAGACATAGCTTCTTAGATTCAAGTCCATCTGATTGTCCTGATTTGGGGGGACATGTCCAAAAACCTCCATGCAGACTGTGCAGGTGTTAGTAGTGTATCATGTCCTAGTGTGACAGAGCAGCACCTCTGCTTCTCTAATCCTCTCTGGCCGTGTCTCTGCCTCCATCTATCTGTCCACTTATCTCTCCATCTCTCATCAGGTCATTGTCCCCACTGTTTCAGCCTTCCAACATCATACCTTCCTCCATCCCGTCGTATCCGTGTCCTTCACAGAAATACACTAACAACCCCAAGTCCTCAATAAACACCACCTGTTTACTCTTGATATGTGCAGGTATGTTCTGAATTGAGCGTTTGAATTAAAATACTGGACATTAATGTTCAAGAGAAGTGAATATTGTTGGAATATTGTTACAATCTAAACATCTTTCTGCCTTTTTCCATCTTCTTGATAACATCATGTTATCTTCTCTCCCAATTAAAACTCCAGCCTTGTGTCCTTCACCAACACACCCCTGTGTGATGCTTAACGAAGGTCAGAGAAGGGGATAGTAATCGAGTTGAAACAGGAACCGGTTTATGATGAAGATAAAGAACTATGTTCAGCTACGGGAGACAAACTTCTAAAACCACGTTTTATTCTAAAAAAATTCTTTCCCACTTTACTTTTTGTTGCATTAGCAGACTTCTAACAACTCAAAGAATACTTTTAGCAAAAAAAAAAAAAAAAAAAAGCACATTTCTTTTCTAGGTACATCTCAACAAAAATTCCCAGAGCTAATGCAATTTTCAAAACAAAAAAAAATAAATACCTGAAGCATGTTTCTGGGTTGAAGTAAAAATTCTGAAATCTGAGAGGAGTACTTGAGATCAGCTATTTAAAATAAAGTGTGTATTACAATATCATCTCAGTACTGAAACATCTTCAGTGAAAGACCAAAATGACATCAAGTTGAGGACAAATTTTGGTCTCGTTACAGCTTTGGTTTTGCTTGATCTCAGAGTTGTGTTTGAGTGGATCTCAGAACCCTGATTTGATGTACTGCAGTGGACTGTCTGGAGAGACCGTTACATTTTTCAGATTTTATCAAGAGTGTCAATGTTGTCTGTGCTTTTGGAAACTATGCAACTGAGAGTTTTGTCATTACTTGTGGAGTAACTCCAGGACGTGGATCGTGGAGCTCTTCTTTTTGGGCCTATTTTAGCCTGACTTTATTTTTCCTTTTTCCCAAAAATCTCGTTAATTGGCTCTTTAAATCTGTCAGTTACGGGAGGAAACAGGATGTGAGAAAAGCTCGGAGCAACTCGTAGAAACTCAGCGGCCCAAACGGAGACAATTGAAGACTGATGTTCCACTTTCTTCAAAATTTGTTACAATTTTTCTTTGGTAGTTCTGTTAGAGTTATTCAGGAACATCCTCATATTGACTTTTTTTGTATTAAGCACCTGAGCTCTAGAGTTCAGAACAATGAAGAGTGGAAAAGGGGTGAAGAAGCGTGTGCTGGATGGCTGAAAAACCTGCCAGGTTGATAGATACTGCAAGTTTCAGCAAAAAGAAGAGAAAATGTGAACAAAACTGGTGAAACTAACCGTCTTGTTTTGTTTAAAGACAGTGGCACTGAGAAAAAGACAGGAAGGAGGCAGAGCTGGAAATAGCAGAGTGCTCAAAATGCATGTTAACAATTTTGGAGATAAAGTCCGAGAGGCCAGATTCAGACATATTCAGATGGGAGAGAGGGACATACACTGGTAGAAGGATGCTGGATTTGGAACCGCCAGGCAGGAGGGCTAGAGGAAGACCAAAGAGGAGGTTCATGGATACAGTGAAGGGCAACATGAAGATAGTTGGAGAGAAAGGAGTGCAGGAGACATGGTTAAAGGAAGAACACTAACTTGCTGTTGTGACCACTGAACTTGGAAAACCAGAAGGAGAGGAATAAATACAGTTATACCACCTTGTGTCTCAGTTACCTCTGGAATTAATGATGAATTAATAATCACGATGTTTGATTTACCGATGATATACAACTTAGTGATAAAATTTGGACTTTCCCATTTCTGCTTTATTTACCTTTTAATATTGCGCTTCAACTTTCTTTCAAACTTGAGGTCAAACATATATTATTAAAATATATTATTTGAACTTAAAATCTATATATTTAAAAACAGTTTGTACTGTTTTTAACTGTTTGTACTGTTTTTCCAGGTCGAGAGAAGCCAGATGGGGTGGTTTGAGCATCTGGTCAGGTTGCCCCCCCGAGCGCCTCGCTGGTGAGGTGTTTTGGGCACGTCGAGAGGAGACTAAGAGGCAGACCCCGGACCCACTGGAGAGACTATGTCTTACAGCTGGCTGGGGAACGGCTTGGGATCCTCCGGGTGAGCTGGAGGATGCAGCTAGTGGGAGAGAAGCCTGGGCTTCCTATCTGAGGTTGTTGCCCCCACGACCCGGCCCCGGATAAGCAGAAGATGACGGAACGGAACAGTTTCTACTGTTGAAAAGTAAAAAAAAAAGAAGTTTTTTCAGCTTTCTTTGTTGGGGTGTATTGTCCAGCGTCTGATACTAAATGTTGTCATACAAGTGAATCATCAGGCTGTACAATCAGAATCAGTGGAGGTTAAAGGTGTCCTATACATAGCCCGAGTTCTATTGATTCTTTCAATAATCCATCACCGCATTACATCCATCAAACCACGGTGCAGGACTGCACCATTTTCTATGTTTATTATCACAACAACATCACTTGCGTCCACCAGTAATATACATACAGTAGATCTACCAACATTCATATCCAACGTGAATTATCCATCACAAAAAAGACCTTGGCTATGCCAGATTTCCTCCCAGTTATTACTGGTTATTACCTCTGATGAAAATATGAAAACCCAGCATCTGATTTATTCCCAACAGGAGTGTGTGCAGAGCTCAGCTCATTTCAATCACAAATAGCAGCATCTTGATTTACACTGGCCACTCTTTAATAGAGCTAGTCATGGTCAAATTTAAACTAGCCCGATTAATCAACTAAACATTCAATATACTCCATTCAGCGGAAGCACAGCTTCTCAATATGAATTTTCCGGGAGATTTCTCTATTGATCGACAGACAGATGATTTGTGAGATACATTGTGTGGAGATCAATAGGTGACCAGTCAATAGCTCATAGGAAGAAATTAACTGTACTGACACGAAGGCCAGAAAGTCAAGTTTGTGCAAACGCTGATAGACGAAGTACATTGTCTGTGGCTGATTCAAGGACTCAAACCGACAACCTTTCCTCCTCACACACACATTCAGACACACAAAAAACTTCAACATGAGCTTTAATCAAGTCCAGAGGCTGGTTGGCCGAGGAGACAGCAGGGTGGCCAGTGACTTTTACAGCAGTCAGACGAACTTGTATTTTCTTGAAGTTCCACTTTACTGCTCTGCATGGCAAAAAAACCTTCATCTGTGTGTGTGTTTCTCTTTGCTGGTGTGTGATACAAGCGGCTGTGTGTGAAGGAACAGTGAGATTAGAGGAGTGTCAGCGCCAAGCAGATGATGAATGGCATTACTTTAGTCTGTCATTACAGACGAGTGTTTTATGTCGAGGTCAACTCTAATGGAGGGGACCAGCGGGGACCTTTTTTCTGCCTCTTACTGGCTCTTAATACCAGACAACCTTCTAGTTCAGCCTAGAAACTACAAAATTGGTTTAAAATTGGATTTCATTTGACAGATTTTGGATTTTTACCAGACCGATCTCAATGACATGAGAATGACCAACTGGCAGATGTGTCGGGTCACCTTCGTGTACCAATCCCTGCTCTTATAAGTCTGCTGTAAGGTGACTTAAATGGAGTTAAATGGTGCAATGAAGTGGGGTTACCACACTAAAAGTTGCTAAAAGAAAGAGAACACTTTGGAAGAGGGAGGAAAAAAACGTGTTTCACTCACTGATGTACCACAACCCGACCTACTGCTGTATGGTTTCATCACAAGCTTCGGGATCATTGTGACAAATGAGCTTTTTACATTAAACTTTTCACATTTCTATACGGATTAAATTGGTCTTACTCTCCCCTGCAAGTAGATAGATGCATGAATTTGTGTATTTAGTTTCACTACATAAATCCATCTAACCCTTCAGCAAGTCTTCAAACATCCATCCAAACATTTATCCATTTCTCTTGTCCATCCATCCAACTGACCCTCTCTCCCATCATCCATCTATTCAACCATCTTTCTTGCCTTTAAATGCAGACTTTATGCAAACAAATTGTAGATAAAGAAAAATAGAGAGTGGAGATGGAAGGAAAAGGGGTTAAAAGACAAACTCCCTGTGGTCACTATGAGTGATGGAGCATAACTGACCCGGCGTGCACACCCTCCGCCCGTCAGAGGGCAAGCATGGGGCTGCTGGGACGGGCAGGATGTTTTAGCAATCTCTACCAATCAGCTGCCTGCTAGTCTGTGTAATAAAGAGAGAGAGTAAGCATGAAACAAACAGAAAGAGAGAGAGAGGGACTTGCTCTAGTTGTT
This sequence comes from Neostethus bicornis, assembly GCA_902685375.1. NCBI lineage: Eukaryota > Metazoa > Chordata > Actinopteri > Atheriniformes > Phallostethidae > Neostethus > Neostethus bicornis. The sequence continues at coordinate 262,180 of CACRXE010000076.1, read as the reverse complement.
TTAAATTATGGCCTGCTCTCTGGGTGAACAAACCCTCACACACCACCCATAACCAATGAAAGCTGTTCACAGAGCCACACACACACTGAGCAGGTCCAGCAGCTGTGAGACAAAAACATGGAGGACAGCAGGTCCTGCTGCCTGTCCAACCTTATTATTGACTCCGGGCAGCCAAACACAAGCCAGCAGCAACATGAATTAAAGTGGCCCCACAGCAGCCTGTCAGCAGCCGCTGGTTCCACTCCGGCCGCACCAGGTGACACCTTCATGTAACCCTGAGGCAGGAGAACACACAAACAGCTGTTTCCAGCTGCACCCTGAGGAGACCACCATTCCTTCATTCTGAACTGAACACTGTCTTTTACTCACAATGAGGTTTTTATTTTAACACCTGACAGCCAATCATAAGACGATTTATTGATGTTCATGTGGAACAGTTTTGGGGAATCTACCTCTAAAAGAGATCCCAGTCTGAGAGCAGAGCAGGAGAACTGATCCATGATCTTTCCATCTAATGTGGATTATCATCATATTTCTAAACGTTTCCCTTCATTGGTCTCCTGCTAAAGTCAGATTTCAATCTGAAATTTCCCTCCAATACTAAACAAATTTCTCTCTGAGGAACTGTTTTGCGTTCTGTCGGTCCGCTATCTTTCTGTCTAGCTATTTATCCATCTGTCCGTCTGTCTATCCATCCATCCGTTTGTATAGATGTGTATTTATATATGCACATATATATGTATGTCCGTGTGTGTGTGTGCTGGTGAAAAGGGAACGTAAGAATATGATTTGCAGTTTGATGCTGCAGTCCGACACAGGACAGTAGATGATAATTTAAAAATGTTTTTATGAGTAGGTCTCCATCAGAACCGGCCAGAGATGAATCATCCATCAGAGTTTAAATGATAATCTTCACCTCAGAGATGTAGACCTCCAACATGGCGACAGCAGGGTGGCTAACCTCACACGCCTCTTTATTGGCTCCAATATATTTCTACTGCTGGTGAGATTGTGGGTGGCTGGTGTGTGTGGGTGTGTGTTCAAGCCTCTTTGTGGGTCACTGTAATGTTGTGGGTTCAAGCGGAGCTCCCAGCCCTCAGCTGGATGTCATCCCCACTCTGCTGCCAGGCTTCAGCTCGGCTAACCTTTGCCTGCGGTGGGGCTGCAGGGTCAATCTGGTGTTTTACCAACAGGAAAGTGATTCTCCGCAGCTGTCAACATCCATCATGCTCAATCACGCACACACACTCCGAGCAACACCGCTGCACGCACACACCCATGCACACACCGGGGCCAGCCTCTCATAAAGCTGTAAACAACAGAAAATGGTATGTAGCTGAAAAAGTGTCAGCTCAATTGGATTGTGCAAACAGTGCTCTGTTTTCCACAGCTCCTTTATTTTCTCTGTCCAGGTTGATATGTCTTCCATCTGCTCCGCTCGCCTGCAGCTTTTACTCCATCTAACGGCTATCTGAGCGGCTCTGGACTTTTTTTTTTACTCACCACACATATTCTCTGTTCTCCACGCTGACAAGTGAGAACCCATAAGGGTCATCCTCAAACCCACTGGTGTTAGGATGGGGACATTTACATCTGTCAAGCAGAGGACAGTTCAGGGACAAGATGACATAGAATTAGTTCTTGTGTGAGAAGAATTCATGGTTTAAAAAAAATACATAAAAAGTGGAAGTCAGAAACACACTTTGGAGGAAATTATTAGCCAGTAAAATCTTACTTTTATTAGTTTGTAAATAAAAGCAATTATTAATATGCAAAATTCAATCAGAGTAAGATTGATGCAATAAATGGGAAAAAAGTGATTAAAACAAACTAAATCAGCAGAAAACCAATTAAGTGATGAATAGGTAAAACAACAGACGTGTTTTTGTCAGGTTGAATTCTGGCTAATCTGAGCTGCTTGTCCTTAACAGGGTTGCGGGGCATGAAAGAGTCTGAAAAGCCAGTTCACATAGAAAAAAAAAAATTTAACATGATTCTAAAGAGAAAATACTTCTTTAAGGTGAGAGGTAGGATACACGCTGAACAGGTCTACAGAGCCTCACATACTTATTCCAAGGGGAATTTCATATTGGCCAATCAACTTATTATGCATGTTTTTGGAGGGTGGGAAGAAACCGGAGGATCCAGAGAGAACCCACACAAACACAGGGAGAACATCCAAACTCCACACAGAAAATAAAAATCAAATAGAACAAATCCAAAAAATCTGACAAGATGTGACATAATAAAATAGAAAGGAAACCAGAAACTATAACAATAAGACATAAAAACTATCATACTGCACACAAGAAAATAGATTTAAAAGAATACAAAAGGTGAGAACATGACCTGAGACCTCAGATCATTTAGTGACTCTTAGTGGCTGAAGTGCAGATTGCAACAAACTCACTCCACCAATTTTATGATGAAATCCGAACACAAAAAAAATCCAATCATTTACGTTCACACAAATAATTAACACTTAAGTAAATTAAATGCAAAACAACGGTTAATTCCTCTTAGAGGTTGAGTTGTGTGTCCTTCACTACTGTGCAGGAATACTGAGCAGACCCTTCCCATCCACTTGGTACCACATCTCCATGATGCATAAATGTCTGTTTTAGTCATGTGTCAAAGTTTCCCTGAATACGGGAGAGTATGTGCTCAGCGTCGCAGCAGCATTATGAGCAGGAAGATGTGTTTAGCAGGTCTCTGAACTCACTATATTCTGTCTTATCAGGGGTGACATATGGATCTGACTGTGTGTGTGTGTGTGTGTGTGTGTGTGTGTGTGTGTGTGTGTGTGTGTGTGTGTGTTTCCACAGGATTGCTTTAAGCTTCAGATCTGTGTTGTCTAATGGGATGAATTGGACTCCGCGTGTATGTGTGCTCTGTGATTTAGATGTTCAACCCTATATTCTCTCTGCCATCTTAGTTGTTTTATCTCCCACACACACATACACACACCTGACAGGCCGATCCAGGTTAATAGATAGTATTTTAAATCATATTACCTCCATTACAAACTGTTTTATTGTCCCAGCACATCTGTCAACCCCTGAGTGGCTATGATGAGTGTGTATGTGAGAGAGGCATCCGGCTTTTTTCTCTCCTCGGCTCTGATGGTATCTGTTCGGGGTAAATTGAAGCAAGGCTGGAGGAGAGTGTTGGAGCTGCAAGATTGAGCTGCAGGACATAGATCAGATGGAGGGAGGAAAAGGACAAAGAAGAACAACTTGAAAAAGAAGATATAAAAGAGGACAGAGGAAACGAGGGGTCAGAACTGGTGTTGTGATCAGTGGTCCTGACCCCATTTTGTCACTAGAGGGTGAGATAATGAGCACGTTGGACATTTCTGAATGACCAGATAGACTGACCAACCAAATGATGTGGTTCACATGTTTAGGTTTTGGTAGCAATCGGATATAATCGTCAGGTCACATGGCAGTATTTTTTATAGTGAGAGGAACTACTGATTTGCTGGTACCTTCAACCACACCAGCTCAATGGTTTTCAGAAAAAGTCTAAAGAGAGAGAAGACACAGTTGTTGATTGTCAAAGATCATAAGAGACTGGGCAAATTGGTTAGAAATGTTTAAAGAGTGGCCCCCACTAAAGACTGGCGACCTGATTGCGGTGTACCCAGCCTTTACCTGTAATAAGCTGGCCACGACCCCAAATGAGATAAGGAGTTCAAAAGATAAATGAATGAATCAATGCTACAAAGGCAACAGGAAGTCCAATTAGCAATGTGTTTACAGAATGTAAACACACATGTCCAACAAGAGCACAAAATACCTCCATCACCTTGTTTTCTGATTCAGTGACATGAGAATATTATGGTCTGTACATGTTTATGTTTACCTGACTTCTCTTCAATAGAGATGATTGGCATGCAGACTTATGAGACTCTTTACTGTGAGCCTCTACGTTTACACTGCGGTGTGTGTGTGTGTGTGTGTGTGTGTGTGTGTGTGTGTGTGTGTTGGGCAGGAAGCAGCAAGGTCACAGTAAATGACAGCTACTTGTGTGTGTTTAGGTGTTAGAGGTTATGGGTAGAGCATTGATTTAACCAGTGCATCCAGCTCATGTGACTGGGAATGGCCCCTCCACATGGAGATGGAGAATGCATCAGTGTGTTGATGCATAAGCCACCATGCAGAACACGCTCTTAAGGGACATACATACAATCACACACACACACACTCAAATGCTCTGATGCACACATTCCCGTTTGGCTCACTTCATCCAGAACGTTCTCTGATGGCTTTATCATTCTCCCTGCTCCCAAACACCCTGCCGGTCCCTGTGTGTGTGTGCGTAATGTGGAATAATATTCATGGGAAATATTCAGATTTATAGTTGGCTTATTAATTGCAGCACCGCTTTAAGTTATTCCTATTTTATGGGGCGGAAAGATAATAACCTAATAAGTTTCCCCTTGTGTCTGTGTATATGGGGAGGTGTGTGTCAGGGCTCGGATATGAGGTTGGTGGGGGTCAGTGTGTATTTATATTGTTTGTAGTGTGAATATGCAGGATTAAGTCCAGAACATATAGCTCATCATTACCAAACGCACATGTTTGACTTATTCTGTCATTGAGAAATGCGATTAGTCGTCCACAAAGAAGAACTCTCTCATTTTAGGTGTGAGTGATCATGATCTTACCACCACTAGCTCTGGAAGAAGTGGACAGTGCAGATAGATGCAGATGAAAGTAGATAGAGGCTGTTGGGGTAATAAAGACTTATGAAAGCTGGGATGGGAAAAGGTGGACAGACTTATGGTAGTATTTGGTGACCCTTTCAATCAAAACCAACGTCCCACATCAAAAACATACCTGAAGTAGTTTTCTAATTTCAATCATGCATGTTTAAGTTTTTACATGCTTTCCTGTCCAGTTGTTTTTTGATATGCCTTTTGATATCTGCCAACAATCTAGTGTAATTAGTAAGTGTTTTTGTAGCATTGCACACACTCTGCTCATGTTTGGTTCTTAAAGGAGCCACAATTTTTATGTAAATGCACCAAACTAAAATGTGAAAGGGTATTAGCTCGCTTTGCAAACCTGATCCACTTTACACTGCATTTTCAGCCTCAAATAAGATTTGTACTGTCGTGCACACGCCCAGAGGGTTGGGCTAAGCAGAAAGCAAGAGAGGAGGGAATTCACAGTATCAAAAACAAAATTAGTAAGCTTTTTTTTTTTTTTTTTTGCAAGTATCACAAATACTAGCTAACAAAACGTCTCATGCTCATCTAGGTATGTATGTCATAAGTAATATTACCCCCCCAAAAAACGCAATTGTCCCTGCAAGTGCTGATCAAGTGTCCTTCTGGTTAATAATGGCAAGTGAAGTTAGGCAGAAGTACAGTATGAAGTCTGGGGGAGGCAAGTGGAGGTGAATAGAGATAGATAGAGGTAGATGGAGTCAGGGGGATACTGATGGAGTCTATTGAAGGCTGGTAGAAGTGGTTGGATGCCAGTGGAGATGGATGTACAGTGATGGAGGTGAATGAAAGTTGACTGAGGTGGACGGCGACAGATGGAGGTGGATGGAGCTATGGGGGGGCTGATGGAGCCTGTGTGGTTGGGTGAAGGCTGATAGGTGTGGAGAAGGGGCGCACATAAGCTGTGCTGTCCATTTTCAGCATTTTATTTTTTGAACTGTTTTTGTCCATTTCTAAATTTAAAAAATTACAAAAACCATCACAAACAGGAACTGTTTAAGTTCAATAATTTGTATGACAGGAAAAAACATCAGGGATTAATTCAATTCCTCAATAAAACTACTATAAATATTTGATGGCCCATCATGATTTAGATTAACATGACTTACATCAGCAAAAGATTTTTTAGAAGTACTTAATTTAACAGATTGAATATATAAGCATTTAATTGGTAAGGATTTTTTTAAAATCTGGGACCAACAGAAAGTTATGGACATATTTTATATTCATGAAATATATCTGAAATATATATGATGGATTTGGATCTATCCAAATCCATCATTTGGATATATTTGATGGAATATAAAAGATAATAACCTAAGTGATTTCTGGTGTTTTTATAGGTAAGATATCAGTGTGTGTTGCAGGTCAAGTGTCCTTCTGGCCTTTCTGTTTTGTTTGCAGCTTGATGGGTTCATTAAATCTTCCTGGCCCCCCATTCCATAGACACACACCCACATTGACTGATGCTTTTAAAAACAACTAATTTAATCAATACTTAATTTTTCCTCCTCAATGCTTTTTTTCTGTTTAGTCCTGATAAGGGGCAGTGTGTGTGGTGCCGTGTGAATATCCTATCAACACCAAAAAAAAAAATCTTTCTCACTGACTCAGCCACCACTTGGTTGCCAGGTGCCCCTCTGATATGGTTAAGATCCTCTCTGACAATGAACGACACAGGCTTAAATTGCCAATAATTTTGTTACAAAGTAATGTCAAGGGCCACTGGGAGTTCAGAGTTCAGAGGCAGATACTGTCCCTCCTTGCCCAAGAATAAAATACATGCAATCCTTTCATGCATAAAAACGAAACACGCTATCGTAATAGAATGCTAAAAACCGTCGTGCAAAACCCTACAAAAAACACAGTGATGAGGTGGGTTTAGATCGAGGCAGTAATCCTGGGGAAGCCAGTTCCTGCCAATAACAGCAATCCAGGACCCCTGCAACAAACTCAACGGAAGTAAAAACATAAAACTTCAATTAAAAACAAAACATTCAAAATAAAAAGGTTAAAAAGTTCCATAAAATTCCATTTGGCACCACTGTCCAAGTCAGTACTGCTCCCCACAAGTCCTTCTTTTTTGTACCTGTGACCCACTCGGTCCAGTTCAGTCTGGTACAAAAATCCTCACAGTTCTTCTGTCTTTTTCCTAAATAGTTTCTGCGGCAATCACCTGCATGAGTACCTGATCACCTGATTGCTCACAGTTGCAGTCATTTTCTGGAGTCCAATGATCAGGCTTGTCTGTCTGAGAAAAACACTCTTTTCCAGTTTTTTTGGGTACATGTAATAAAAATTTAAAAGCTCTAAAACAACAATTCCATTAACACCATATTCACACACAAGATGTGCGGGAAGAGGTGGATACTTACACACTTTTAAGACACCTACATGTGTGAGTGTTTTCCTATCACAGCGCTGGGAGCTAGCTGTAATTTCCCCATCTCCTATTACCTGTGCTCTGCAGAGTGTGTATGTGTGAGGACACTATCATGCCATCTGGTAAATGGATAGGTTGGTGAAATGTCGTCATGGCACCCAGTTAGCTGGGGGATCCAAATGATGTCATCCCTCACAGCGGCAACACTTAAAGAGATAAGTTCTTTAAAGAGGCGGCCATTTATCAGCGACCAATACACTGTTATACACACACACTCACACTCTTCTCTCCATTGTTGAACAATCTGACTGTTCTAGTTCTTGTTGTCCACCTCTAATCAGTCTGTCATGGCCGATGCTTGGGGATAGTGGCGTGGGTGCAGTGCAGGAATTAAGCCGTTTCCTCCACTTTCCGCAGTCACATGATAAAAATGGATGCTTTCACTGGTTAAAAGCTTCTGGGAGTAGCTTATTTTCTAATTTCCGGGCCTACATTTGTTCCCAAACACAACCTTGTGTGTGCAGCATCACTGATGTGTCCGACCTGGAAACGAGAGAAGCCTACGAACAGGCCTGGACCAGAATTAAAGGAAAAGAAGGATCATCTGGATTTTTATCAGGCAGCTCAGCAACAAATCAGGAACATGATTAGGCATGAAGTGCATTACAGAGAGGCACAGTCTCTCGGGATGGAAAGATGAACTGAATGTCACCTTCTGGGACAAACTGGGTGTAAAATGTTCTTTAAACCATGAAGATTTAAAAGCTATTCTGCTCCGGTCTGCCGTCTTCCGCTTATGGGGCAACAGCCTCAGACGGGAAACCTAGGTTTACCTTAGCCTGGCTGCATCCTCCAGCTCACCTGGGAAGATCTTGAGGCGTTTCCCGGCCAGCTGTGAGACATAGTTTTACCAGCGGGATACTAGCAGATACAAGCGGCCAAAAGGAGCTTTCTACGCAGGGTGGCCAGGCTGTCGCCCAGATATAGAGTGAGGAGTTTTGCCATCCGGACGGAGGTTGGAGTACAGCTGTTGCTCCTCCAGGTCAAGAAATGCCAGATAGGGATATCAGGGCATCTGCTTAGGAGGCCTCCCAAACGCTTCGCTCGAAACATATCACCTGAGGAGACCCAGAGGCAGGCCCGGACCTGCTAAATTTAAAAGCTGTCAAAAACATAAATGATAGCTTATTTAACATGTGTGCGAAATTGTTCATTGTAATTAGCCAAATAAGGTAAATAAATCTTACCTGAAAGGAATTGAAACAACCATCATGGACTCTTCTCTCCACAAAATCCCAACAACACTGAAATTTAATTGCTGCCTGTACCACAGACATATAAAAACTTGACTATAAGTTCTTGTGTCAGAAGTTTTACTAATGTCTGTCACACTTCTGATTGTGAATTGGTGGTTTAATGGCCTTCATCTGCAAACTGGAGTCAGAGAGGAAACTGCAGCAAAGACGGCTGTAATTGCATGTGGCTAATAAAGCTTTTCTATGTGAGTAACAGCTGTACAATGACACAACGTAAATGTTACATGTCGATTGACTGTAAGTACAACAGCATAACAGGCATACAGCTCCACTGACAAACGAAGGTGTAAATATTTTTGCTGCATTGGTGACTGTTGCACTGAAAGAGAAGGAAAGCCCGAGTGAAATAACTGAATAGAAAACAGCGCCATAACCTTTGATTTTTCTTTCACCGTGATTGCTATAATTTAAAGCTTCATTACTAAACACTCATTGCTGAATTTAGATTTCGAGGAAAGAATTGTTGTATGTGTCCTCTTAATGAATACGATATCTAATCCTTTTTAACTTCGATTTGGTCATATTGAAAATCAGATGAAATTTACAGTTACAATTTTTTTCTGTACCTGCTTGTCCGGCTGTGAACTGGATGGAAGGTGGATTTGATAGAACTGAGGGATCGGAAGTACTTTTCTTCTTTCTAACCGATCAAAGATTGGGGAAAGTAATCAGACTGTTTGCATAATATAAAATAAATTGGTAAGACATGATCATGTTTCTGTGAAGAACTGATAGTCTCGATTGGTCAGAGAAAGTGTGCTGTGTGTAAATGTTGCTGTTGTTCATCCCTCCATCCCAAAGTTCAAAGAAGCATTAGCTTCCCTCTTGTGGTTCAGGTATGAACGGAGCCTCCATGCTTCACAGATGAGCTGCAAAACTCGCCGTAACTCCTCGTCATCGCTCACATGTCACAGCCATTCCCATTTAAAGCTAATCAGTCGGATGTCTCATGCGCCATGGGAGCTTCTCGCTCCCCCCTCATGCTACCCAGTAAATGGCTGAGTGAACACTGGAAACATAAAAAAGATAGAAGATTAAATGATGTGTCACTATTATAATTTAGTCTGCAGAAAAGATGTAGAAGACCCTGCAGAGGTGTGCCAGGCTCCTTTGGGTCCTTGTCTTCTCTCATATAATTTGCTCTTGCTTATTAGAAATCATCAGAAGAGCAAAATTTCTGGGAATAAATCACTTCCATTTGTAAGAAATGATTAAACTGAGTTGATTTGAAGGCATTTAGTGTGTAAGTTTGGCTCATGAACCTCTCTAATTTAGTTTCTGGGATCTAATTTAAGCCTAAAGTGATATGTTGTATGAATGTTAAACATTACTTCAGCTTTCTGAAAGTCTACCTGCAAATGGAAGTCGAAAAAAAAACTTAATTCGCAAGGTCTTTTTCTTTTTTGTATAGAAATTTTTAAGAACAACTGAATTAAAAAACTTAGAAGGAAAAAACCCAAATTTTTCAAATTTAGTGTTTGAACATGAAATTGCACGTTTAGGTAAAAATGTTTAAAACAATAAAAAGTCTAATTGTTTGGAACCAATTCTTGTTCCCATATTTATGTTTTAGCAAATGAAATAATACATTTCAAGTTAAATAACTTTAGAGAAAAATGTCACATTTATTCCAAGTCCAACTCAGGATAATTTATAAGTTCACAGAATTATGTCTGTTTGTATAAATTATTATTTAAAAATTCTATTAATTAATAAAAATGTTGCATTAATCCCCTCCGCACCTCTGGACCGTGCACATAGACACACACACTCATGCACACAGACTTTCTGGGCTTAGTGCCATTCTCCTCATCATCATGTTTGTCTTGGCTAATCGTCCGGTGGCCTCCTCCTCCTCCCTGCATTAACTTTGTTAGAACAGAGACACCTCGTTAATGATGGTGCTAATTGAATGAAATGGCCATACTAACGAGCATTAAACCTCCCACTCACATTCTGCTAATTAACAGCACACTGGCTTAATTACAACAGTAGAACATGAGCGGTGCTGCCTCGTTACTGTTAATTGCAGCAGCTAACAGGGATTTATGATAATTGGCAGAAGAAGCGTTGTTAACGAGACTCGGAATTAGGCAGACACACGAAGACAAGAGCAGAGCAGCGATCTGCCAGCACCAATTACCAAGCGGCGTTATTCCGAGATCAGACTCACATGACAGTATCGATCTATGATTGGAGAATATTATATTATAAAGTCTTCAATAGATGTAGGAAAATGCTGATTGGACGAGACACCCTGACTGAATGAGAAGAACGGATGGTTGAATGGAAGCATGAATGGTTGGATGGAGGGATTAATAAAAGCACTAATGGATGAATCAATAGATGGCATCAATGGCATCAATGCCTGTATGGATAAGTGAATGAGTGAATGGATAAATTGGGGATTGATTTAATAAAGCCAGATTGAGAGACCAAATGAATGAAAAATAGATCAGACAAAGACAAATATACAGATAGAAGGATGATTCAAATCCAGATCATATCAGTAATTAATTCTTGAAGCGAAGAAAAACATGTAACTCATATTTATGTTCATCTAAGTATGCTGGGGTTTTATTTACACTTAATAATTTGTCTTCTAGAGTTTTTACTGTTGTCCTTCACAGTATTAAATTTCAGTTTTTGTCCTATAACATGGCTTCTCTTTAATGCTCTTTTTTCTCTCTCTCATAACTCCCCTCCTTCCTTCATAATTTGCTCCTCCTCCTCTTCCTCTGGTTTTATTCTCCTCCCTCTGATGAAGTGATTACAGTTATGTGTTGAGTGGAGAGGTGCTCAGGCGGGCAGATTGGTGTGCACGCCTTACTGCAGCAGCATGTTGATGTGTGAGTGCCGACACATCTCACAGCTCATTGGTCATGTATGAGCAAGTGTCAGTTAGTGGTTGGTTAAAAGATCTGGTTAGCCTCCGTAATGGCTTTTTATTACAGCCGATGAGGGCAGAGATCTCTGTTTATGTGTGACTGAAGTGGTTTGATAGAGGATGCTCCTCATCGTCTACAGACAAAGATATTCAGCTGCAACTAACACCCCACCTAACAACTAAAATCCTACCTGTCAACTGAAAGTCTTGAACCAGTTTAAATCTTTTTTACCTACTCAGACACAAAATACTAGCTCATATCCTAACCACCAAACTATACCAAACCTACAAACTTGTACCCAAACTACCAATAAATGTCCTTACTTCCAACTTTACACCACTTACCAACTCACGCCCCACACACCAATTCATACCCTATCTGTAAACTTGTAACCTGTCTACAATCTTATACCCAACCCACCAATTGATGGCCCAACAACCAATTTGTACCCTGCCAACAAATTCATACCAGCCATTTCAACATCATCTACCAGCTGTTACACTGCCTACCAACTGATACCTGGTAGTGTCCAACTCACCAACTTTTCTCTGAACTACCAAGCCAAATCCCACTCAACAACTAACATTCTGCCAAAAGAAAACAGGTTCATCGCTAGTTTTTTTCCAAGGTTCACAGTTTTACAATCATCTATTTCTTTTATGAGACAGAAAACTTCCAGAAAGTTAGGAAGGGTGTTCCTGCCTTTGAAACAGGCAGGTATTGGTGTTTGTGGTTTTAAAGTTTTCAGGTTAACCCCACAGTACCATCTTCAGAGAACTTCTAACGATATAACACTGTTTAGGTTTAGACTAAAGCTGAAAACTGAGCTGCTGCTTCTCTTCTTCCTACCAGTGAATGAAGTGTGCGCTGGGGCCCTATGCAGATGAGCAGTGTTTGTGTGTGTCCACACGTGTGTGTGTGGGTTGTGACAGGGACTAATGTCTAAATCAGCCAAACTTCATCGCCCTGTCGCCCCGCTCCCCTACAAATGTCACCTGTTCCCGGCCAGTGATTTGCATAATGCAAAGCTTCTGAGTCGTAACGGTCCGATTAGCGGTGGGGAGCGGCAGGACCATTCCTGATGCAGCAAGCCGTTAACAGCTGCTTCTGCCGGGAACAACTGTGATTAACGAAGGAGGGGGAGTAAGAGCGACGGAGGACAGAAAGGGATGGAGGAGAAGAAGAGAAACCGGCCTGTAAACGTTGTTTTAACTCAAAAGAGACAGGTCGGCTGCAGGTGACCAGAACTGGAAGAAGTGATGCTGGAGAGCTATCATAACATTTTCATCTTTAATCTTAACTTTCACTGATTGGGTCTAATCAATGAAACAACATCTATATATTTGGGATGTGAAACTCTCCAGAGAGTCATCAGAGAGTGTAGTATGAGCTGTGGATTTTACTATAACCCATAATTCCATACCAAGAAACTCTGAGAAGATTTTATTGACTTTGTGGTTTGTAAAGCAGGAAAAAAAACATGGAAACTTCAAATCGAAGTTTTATTTCAGAAATACTTTGGGAAAAAAAATAATCACATTCACCCATAAAAATAACATCAAAAAGACTTTTTTAATTTTTTTATTTTATATGTAAATTTTTAATAATAAAACTCTAAAGAAGCTGAAGAAAGAATTTATTTACCATGTACTTTACCATTTATATGAACATCCAGAAATAATTATTAATCAGAAATGTCTTCATTTAATCATGAACAGTTCATTTTATTAATCAAATGATCTCACAATATTGCAAAATTTTTGAGATTTCTGATATATTTTTTTTAAATATATGAATTTTAAAAGATCATTTACTTTTTTTTTTTTTTAAAGGTTAATTATGTCAACGTTTTAATGTTTTCTTTGGAAGTTTAGTCATTTAAAAATTCTGGACATTTTACATATTTTTTTTATCACATTTACAAGTCCAAGTTAGGAAACCTGGCAGCACAGCAAAAAAAAAAAAAATAAATAAAATTCAATCATTATTTAACGATTTGGTTTATTTTGATCTAATCAGTAAAAAGTGTCAGTGTTAATGTTTGGGGTTTTTTTCCACAAAAAATTTTTCATTCTCATCATCTACTTGTTTTATATTAAAATACGATTTGAAAGACAATGTTTGCATCTTGTCTTTCAAATCCTTAATGTCTTGCATTTTAATACATGCTTTTATGTTACTCCAACTGAAGCTAACAATACACACAATTCCACTTAGAAATTGACTAAAAACAAGGGAGCAGTATTAATTAGACTCTAGAAACACCAAGAAGTTCACAAATAAAATAAAGTTACAGTGAACTTAAACATTCTAGAGTCCATTGGGACACTTGTCACGTTGGCCAGGGATTGGTTGATCTCATGTACAGTTCTTTCTATCTGAGAAAATCAAGAAAAACATTATTTTTAAGCCGGTAATTAGCCTATTTTTTCTCTGTAATGTTTGTTCTCAGATTGTTTTGCCTTAAACTGAGCTCTCCGTTTCCCTTCCTTTGCCTCTGTGTGACAGATGAGGCTGAGATGAGAGGATGAGAAGATGAGAGGAGAGATGTGTTGCAGCTCACTTCTCTTTCTAATGTATCTGGCTGCTAGGAAACCATGTGGAAAACTAAGGACTATTAATGCCGCAAACAAATCTCTCCCAAATTGGAGCTCTTTTCCATGTTTTAGTGCACGGATGGGCTTAATGACATGGAGAGAGGGAGATGAAGGAAGGTGGGGAAGCTGTAGATGGATGAAGAGGACAAGGGGAAAGTAAAATTGAGGGATCACCAGTAGATGAAGGAAACCAAGAACTGAAGCGGAAAAGGAAGCACAGGGGGAAAAGACAGTGAATGGTTCTCACAGGACAGGAACTAAAAAAATCAACCTGAACGTTCTGAGATGGTTTGAGAACCCTGAAGCATCAACATCTGGTTCCATATTCATATTGCAGTTTAGTTTATCCAGGTTGAATCTCTACGAGATGTCTAGACAGTGTGTGAAAGCAAAGCAGGTCTTAGAAGACAGATGGGCTGAAGTTGCAGGATGAGAAGAGAATCAACCTCACTGCTCTTGTCAGGCAGGTCTTGATCTCTAAGTGGTTCGTAGAGAACTGTATAGTCTGTGGGTCTTTCTTATCAGATACCTTCATTGAATAGTGAAAGTTGGTGGGGTTCCCTAAAACATGATAAAACAGTAAAAATCTTATCAACATGGCAAAAAGAACTACATTAATCCCTAAACAGGAGGGGAAGACGTGGTGACTCAGTGGTAGAATGTCTGCCGTTGGACTGGGAGAAGCCAGTTAGATTCCCACTGGCCCCATATCTAAGTTGGAAGACACTTAACCCACTTAACACAATGGCGCCTTTGTGTCTGCCTGCTGCAGTGCAATGCAGCACAGAAATTTTCCAATTTGAGGGATGGTAAAAAAACAAAACGTGTAAACAAGTTGATCAACGAAGCACTGATTTACAGCAGCCTTATTTTGGAAGATGTGAAAAAAGCTTCAAATTGACTTGCACACAAATATTGTACTTGGTTTTCTTGATACTTCTGCAACACAAAGAACATTAAAATAGAAATTGTGCATTTTTTTCTGAAAATTTTTGTTCATTTATGTTTGCTATGAATTTACTCCAAGTCTTTAAAAAACAAAAAAAGTCAATGGTTGATTGGAAGAAAATTTTAAATGTAAATAATTTTCAAATCCTTTTTTGTACATTTTCTTTGAAATAACTTTTTTTGTTACTTGAAGAAATTAACATTTTCTTTTTTTTTTTTTTCAAACTCTAATTTTTCTTTAATGGAATTGGTCGTCAGTGTGACAGATGATCAGCCACTGTGTATGCACACTGTACGCGTCAATCCGGTCAACATTGCTCATGTTTGTGTGTTTTGGTTAAATAAAAATATGGTGTTATAAGTTTTTAAATGTGTATGAGAGTTAAAAAAAATACTGTCTTTTTTATTCACTGGTGGAACAGCTTGACATCCTTGGCACTTCATTTTTAGATCCTACTGTAAATAAGGCTCTAATGAATGAAGAGGCTTGAAAAGTGTTAAATAAATTTCAACTGTAGCAGCGTTGGCCTAATGATAATCTAATTAGCTTAATGTGTATCATCCATTCATGAGCCCAGAGATTGATTTAGTCTGAAAATGTTGGACACAGGCCTTCAGAGGATGATGGAAGACATGATTACACACATCTCTGAACATGCCATGTTGTTTTCAAAGCAGAAGGAGCTGCGCTGGTCCAATCATGTCTAATTCCTTTTCATCTGTTCAGAAGTTAACAGCTATTTCAGTTATTAACCTGCAGCACCTCAGATAGCCCCGGCCAACAGTCAGAGTCCTAACCAAGCGTTGAGCGATACCATCGCCGTGTCGGAGTGGAAAAGAAGCGCTCCCATTAGATGTCCAGCTAGATAAATAGGCTGTAATGGGCTTCTGGGGTGTGATTGGTCGTTTGGCCTGGCGCTCCCATCAGATGTGATCTTAGGGTCGCTGCCATGAATCAAGCAGCGGCGCGACGTCATTGGTCATCCTGACAGCTGAACAAAGCCAAGCAACTGAGGAGGGACAGCCGCCGCTAATGGAGCCAGATTAGGATGGCTCTGCTTTGTTACTGGGACTGGCACCGCAGGAGTGGCGAAGTACAGCTGCAGTTTGTCACTTCCCCATGGGGAACCTGAGCATGATGCCATGGCCCAACAGTGGCATCGTACATAGCTGTAGGACCATGCCACTGTGGCTGGTTGTGAGCATGGACCACTGTGCTGCAATAGGCCACTGTGGGCCGCCTGTAAGCTGCTGTGATTCTCTGTGGGCTGCTGTGGTACACTGTGAGGTGGTATGGTGGGCTCTGAATGATTTCAATGTGTCTGATGGTGCGAGGCACTGCGAGTGCCTGCTGATGTGCCGGTGGAGGCCTGATAAGGGACTGATAAGGTTTTAAGGCTAATGGTTTCCACTAATGAGAAAAGCGCCTGTGATTATGACAAATAGGTGGAGAGCAGTGGGCTAAGCAGTGACACACAGCAGCCATTGTTCAGCAGCCGAGCCTCAGCCTCTCATTACACCTCCTCCTGATACACCTTCTCCAACATATCCTGAAACTCCTCCTTTCTTCTCTCCTCCTTGTTTGTTCTCAGGAGCCTGGCCTGCTCCTCCTGCTTATCCCCCTTAGGAAAGCACTAACTGGCATTTGGAGGGTTTCATGATGTGCACGATGCAGCTTTAAGATCTAAAGATATTTCATGATCAGGTTGCAGTAAACGGAACAAAAATACAGGCACAAAAACTGTTTTAAGATAAACAACTGCCACTTCATAAACTCCTCTTAGAGCCTCCTTCTTCATGAGAAAAAAATCTCCTGAAAAAAACAGAAGAAAAAAGAAACCTCAGACAGTTCCTCTCCCAAAATGGACAGACAATATTAATTAATTATTAGCTGATCTAAAACTAAATGTTTGACAAAATCCATAGGCTGTTCTTTTTCTAACAAACAATGTCCGTAAATTTATTTTAAGTCAAAAGTTTTGTTATATTTGACTTACGGTCATCAAAAGTGTTTCTTGACTCCTACTCTATTAATTTTTGTTGAGTGATACGTGTTTGTGATAAAAAATGTTTTATGTTTCTGTCCATAATTAAACCAAATTAAAACCTGAAAGAAAATGATTACAAATTAGTTTATGAGTTTTATCAGGTTACAAAAGTTCAACTTTTTAAATAAAAATACAAGTAAACAAATAGCTTCATTGAAATAAACTAGACATAAAAAGCAAAAAAATAATTTTACCGTTCTATTTAAATACAACTTTTTTGTAATCTCAGCCTCAGACGTTGAGCCGACTCCAGGCCCTGTGACGGCTCTTCACCATCAGAATAATTGGAGTACTTATCTCCGAGCTGCTGGTGCATTCATATAGTTTAATAGCAGCAGTTGGAGTATATCAATATTGCTTAACCTCCACTCCACCCTTAAAATCTCACCAGCACCTTTTAACCTTCCCTCCCTCCCCCATCTCCCCTGCTTCTTGTCTCCCCCACAATCCTCCTCTCAGCATCTCTCCCTCTTTTTTTTTTAACCCCATTTCTTTCCTTCCTCCCCCTCTTACCCCAAACTCATTTTAGCATGAGATTATAAATGGAGCCTTGGGAAAATGTGATAAATCAATTAATCATTTGTAGCTGTGTAGTTTAATGAGTGAACCAAGGTGTCATAATTAGTTCTACCCGTATCAATCATTAAAGGGAGAGTTTGCTGATAAACAGGCTGCTGATGAGAGCGGAGACATAGCTGCTGGGAAATCACATGATAAAGACACCTAAATGTTCATTAATGAGCAGCACTTTACAAGATCACCACAAGTTTTACTGTTTATTGATGAGATGAATTCTATATTTTTTTTAATTGAGTAAAACGTCTAGTTTACGTATAATTAAGCCAATAAGCTGCTGATTACAAAAATGTAAACATGAGTGTCTTTTTTATTATTAGTAATGGACCTAAAATTAAGGTTCCGTTACATCATCTTGCACCTATCTGGGTCAAACTGGGCTCTAGATTGAGTTGTTCCATTTCGTCGTCTTTAAATAAATCTAAATCTGAAATCTTCCACTTATCCGGGGCAGGGTTGCGGGGCCAACAGTCTCAGACGGGAAGCCCAGGCTTTCCTCACCCCAGCTGAATCCTCCAGCTCACCCGGAAGGATCCTAGATCATTCCCCAGCCAGCTGTAAGGCTGTAAGTAAGTCTGCCTCTTGGTCTCCTCCCGGTGGGACGTGCCCGAAACACCTCACCAGCGAGGCGCTCATGGGGCATCCTGACCAGATGCCCAAACCATCCCATCTGGCTCCTCTCGACCTGGAAGAGGATTGGCTCGACTCCGAGCTCCTCCTGGATGGCAGAACTCCTCACCCGATCTCTGCGTGAGAGCCCAGCCATCCTACGGAGGAAGCTCATTTTGGCCGCTAAATTAAGGTTTGGCATCAAAAAGAGAAAAAAAATCAATGGACCAGAAGAAGTCTTGAACGTTTGATTCCAAATTTTTTTTCAACCAAATCAAAAAATGTTAAAAAAAAAAAAAAAAAAAAAAAGAAAGAAAAATAGAAGATAAACGATCTGCAGAACTACAATTGGTTGTCTTCAAAGTGAAATCATACAGTAAGAAAAACATCACTAGTTATCAGAAAAGCCGGACAAGACCTTTGCTGTGAGAAGATGACGAACGTCTGTTGAGGCGTCCATACTGGAAAATTTTTAACCTGCATGCAAATTTACATTGGAGCAGAAATGATTGCTTTTTAAATATTAAAGTCAAGAAAAAAGTAACATTTAATAAGCTCTTTTTTTAATATGTCTAAATTAGTTTGAAATTAAACTTTTTTTTAGTTGCAAGGGTTATTGGGCTCACCACAGCATGCCAGGTGTGTCATGGTGTAAAGTGAGTGTGTGTATTGTTGTGTTCAGTAATTTGTTGTGTGTGTTTTTTGTGCATTGATGTGTTGAACA
Source organism: Neostethus bicornis (assembly GCA_902685375.1). Taxonomy (NCBI): domain Eukaryota; kingdom Metazoa; phylum Chordata; class Actinopteri; order Atheriniformes; family Phallostethidae; genus Neostethus; species Neostethus bicornis. The sequence goes on along the minus strand of CACRXE010000076.1, from coordinate 243,359 downwards.
TGTGACTGCAAATTTTTGATGTGACAAGAGTGTCATTGTGTGTCACCTGTGTCGGGTATGTGTCGGTGTGTCAGGTGTGTCAGGTGTGTCAGGTGTGTGTTAGTGTCTCAAGTGGGTTTATTTTTCAGTGTGTTGTATGGTTTGTTTGATTTGGTGTGTGTGTAGGGGTTTTGAATGAGTTTCGGTGTATTTATTCTGTGTCAGGCGTGTGTTTGGTGTGTGTGTTGCAGAGGTTAAACTAAGTGAAGTGCTTATTACAGACCTCGCCAGGAAGAGTTAAGCTAACTCATGCATATATAAGTCCTAACATTTACAGGGGGTGGGACGCTGTGTGTCAAAGAGAAGAAGGGTCAGGACGGGGGTCGCATGCTCATAACAGTGTGTGTGTGTGTGTGTGTGTGTGTGTGTGTGTGTGTGTGTGTGTGTGTGTGTTAATGGTCTTTCTTACATGGAAAATGCCCCAGTGAGCAGCCTAACTTATTGAAATCACAACCTCAGCGCTAGAAACCATTATTGCTCTCATTTACATAAAGACTCTTTCAAATAGGCTCCTGAAGGCTGGGAAACGCCCCCACCGTCGCACCAAATCCCTGTGTGTATGTGTGTGTCCAATATTCCTTTAAAATTCCAGTTAGGGTAACAAAAAGTTTGGCCCAACCCCCAAATGGCCTTCTATCAATACCCAACATCCAAACCCTTCAAACCAATCTCAGTGATGTATGTACGGGGTGTGTCATCATCAGGGATAACACAGCCAGACAGGGCCACACACACTCATATTTACACACACATACACACAGCGAATGGTAACAAGCCATTAACGAAGCCTTAATTGATGAGCTCGTTAAGATCTGTTATTAGAGAAATTGATTTCAAATAGCCACTTTAATCTGCTGGCCGCCCAGAAACAGGCCACAATGCAAATTAAAGCAGCTAAAGTACATAATGGAGCAAGTAATTCATAGATTTCACTTTCACTAATTAATAATTGGAGATTGGAAGCCCTGTGTGTGCATGTGTGTGTGTGTGTGTTTAGAGAGAATTTGTGTACTTAGTGTTAATATAGGTCCATTGTGTGTCTTGTTATTAATTAATGAGGTTTATTCCCAGACAACCTATTACTCATTACCCTGGTGTGTGTGTGTGTGTGACTGTGTACATGTGTGTTGAATCATCACCTTCACTTTTAATTCCCAGTTAATGTAATCACACTGAGATGTATCGGGATGAATGCAGATTCGATGATGTGATACAGAGTTTATACATCGATAGTATGCTTGGATGTAAACTATGAGCTCAAACTAGTCCCCAGTGGCTTGAACAAGAAAAACACAGCCCAATCAAAATCAAATTTTGATTTTGTATCAAAAATACAGACCAATGGTGTACATTAAACAAATAGTCCCATCCGACAAGCATTTATTCATAAACCAAGCATTTAATCCAGACCAAAGTGGATTTATAAAGCTTGTATTCATTTTATTCAGCCCAGCACAGGCCCTGTTGAAGTATTCTGTGTGGCAGATTTCACACACACACAGAGATCTTGAGCTTAACTGGTCATGAACCACTCTGTATGGTGTGTGCTCTAGCCACAGAAACCATTTAATCTCATCTTTTTTCCTTTTATCTGTCAGAAAAAGCCTCCACACACACAAACACACCCACCTGGTGTATAATTCCAGTATCAGAGGTGGTATTAGCCAGAGTGGGGCAGGTACTTAACACTGAAAGGACTGAAATCACTTCCCAAGGGAGCTTTTATACACTGTGTGAGTATACGCGTGCATGCACGTGTGTGTTAGCCCGCAGATAGAAGCTATTCTTTCTTATTTCTGTGTGGCTTAAGCTGAGGAAGTGCGTTAGAAGCAGTGTTGTGGTGGCAGCTCGGGCCCCCTGCGTTGATTTAATGTGCAGAATTGGCTGCTGGTGTATTGAATGAGACCGGGCTGCATTGTTGGGCTGCTGGGGATTACACGTTTAGCAGCAGTGATCTGGCCTCCTCTCACTGGGAGAAGCAGCTCTTATCAGCCAACGCGAGCCGGCTCTGCCACATTCACAAGCCTCCAATACACTTTAATTGAATTTCTTTTTAGAGACAGAGAGGCTCAGACGGCTCATGGCATTCAATTTACCACCTCCCCAGTCAACGTTTAGATCCCTCACCCTTTCTCCTCCCCCTAGAAAAAGGAGGCGCTTTCTTGCTACAAAAGGAAACTTGCAAATACCATATTTATCTCTGTTCCCTCTCTCTCTCCCTCTCTTCCTCCGCTATCCTATCCATGTCAGTTATTATATCATTTCAATGAATACTCTGCAGGAAATGGGCTTATCTCAGAAGCAAAATATCTATTTCTTTCAGGCGTTGATTTAGTGTGTTTAAAGCGGTGGTGAGGACAGACAGACTGTCAGCTGGGCGCAGCAGTAAGCAACGATGCTATCAGCAGCTGGAATACTGATAGATGGAGGCCGGTGGGAAGATGGAGACGGAAGTGGGGAGGGTGCAGGAGAAGAAGAAACTGGGAAATGGGAAAATGAATAAGCGAAAAGGAAGATGGGAGAAATTCAAGCAGCTTTAACAAAAAAGAATGAAAAGAATACATAAGAGGGAAGAAGTGAAATTTTTCTTGTTCCAGATCTGCAGGATGGATGCAGTCTATCTATCTTTCTCGGAGAGTAAAAGTTTTTCTTTTTTTCCGAAAAGTTCCACAAATAAAACTAGATCATCCAGGAAACAACCCTGTTGGCATTTATCAGGAGGAAATTAAAATAGCCAACAGCTCTGACAAGTTTCTTTAAAAAAAGAAAAAAAAAATAGACATCTCTGAGGCACTGGTGCAAAGTGTGGCTTCAGAACCTCCAATTATCAGATTCATTCTTTATGAATTCCCTTGCTTAGGTTCATCATTATATTCTGCAAACCTTCCTGGTGACTTTTAGAAATCAGTTGTCTTTCTGATCTTTTTTTTGTTATACAACTGAAGTTGTTCAGTATGCTTACATCAGTAAGGGGCATTCTACTATGTATACAAACACACACCACATACACTTACACACACACACACACACACACACACAGATATACGTGTATGATGAATTTTACTTAATATATTGAAAAAGATTTCTTGATTCTTTGGTCACAACAAAGCATGTTGATTAACTGGATTAGATGTTATAGTGGTGACAGGTTACCATTAAACTCTCAGTAAGCCACTAGGTGTTTGGATGAAACCGGTAAACCAACTAACCCTCCTTCCTTGTAGCTTTTGCATATTCTGAGCATACATGAATAGGTTTTTCATAGTCTCACTGGGTTTCTCCCACCAAATAAAAATGTGTGTGTAGAATGAGTAGGTTGATTAAAACTTCCCCTAGGAGTGAATATGTGATTGGTCGTGTATGTCGGTGACCCTGTGGTTGCCTCCTAACTTGCTGGGATGGCCTTTTAGACCAACCATGACTTATAGTGACAGACCATGGGTCCTATTTATGAAAGTTGAGTATGTCCAAATCCATGCACTGTATAATTTGAGCAATTTATTGTGTCAAGTGGCGGGATGCTTAGATTGTTGCATAATTTTAAGGTGACTCTGGAGCTGCAGAACGCCAATCTCGAGACATGGAGAAAAGGCGATATTTGTGAACAGAACCTGAAGTGAACTGAGAACAGTAAAACAAATTTTTACGATCTCCTCAAAAACAGATGGATAAGCCCACATAAATGCCTGTCATAAGAAAATAATTTGTGCCACATTATGGAAATGGTGGTTAACTAAGATACACGCACATTGTCAAATCACCACATTTTTACTCATTTGAAACCATGTGCCAGCAGGTGGCTCTTTCTGAGACAATATTGTAGAGGATGTTTCACATCCTTCACATGAAGATAATTATTGTTAATAATAATTTCATTACAAAATCCTACTAGGAATTATTTCGACTGCTTCCAGTGGCTGACAAAGGAGTCCAAGTGCATGGCTATTTTCTGTCAATGTCACAACTATAAGTTCAGAATGTTTCTTTTTTTTAAATTCACCAACAGATCTGTGAGTCAATCACAGGGATGATCATCTTTCACACTCTTCCACTTGTGGTAGACTTCACCATGGCTGCGGAATAGCGACACCTTGCCATTGTTCATAAGTATTTTCAGGTGCCACTATTTGAGGACCATTGCACATGCATTACGTCATTTGCATGATCCATACTTGGACTTTTGTTGCTGTCCATACTACATTGTCTTAGTAATTGAGGTCCCTGATTGTTTGGACATTTAAATGAAAATATATGAACAAACTCCGTTTACAGTACTGAGTAACTTTACAAACTGACCAACGTTTGATGAACCATTGATCAATGTGACTAAACTTTTTCTCACTACTTTTTCAAATGCATGACATCCTGAATCTATTGGTTGATTTGCATATCAGTCTGATTAGGAAGAGATTTTGTGTTTTTCTTATGGATTGTTTTTGGGATTAAAGCAGGTTGTTCTAAAAACTGATTTTTAGAAGTTTTTGTAAAAAGAAACATTTAAGAGAAACATCTTTTGAGTTTGAGTGTTTGTAGTTTTCTGTCTTTAACAGAGTGTCTGGACCTGCGAGCAGCAAATACTTAGACTCCCACTGTGTGTATGTGTGGAGGGTTATGGACTGGAGCAGCTATTTTTCTTTGGTGCTGACTGGCCAAGTGGCCCTGAGACTCCACAAACACAGTGAACACACACACACACGTGCGCAGCCATCTCATCTGGCCTGTATAATTCCATTTGTCTGGTCCAGCAAGCAGTTGGCTAACTCCATGAATTATTACAATCCCATAAGGCATCTGGGGTGCTGCAGCATAGGGAGGCCGCCGTGTGTGTGTTTCTATTTGGACTCCATCTTCCATTTAAGTTACCATGGAAGATGAAATACTCACACACTCTCGGACACACTCGTGCACACACACTTCTGCTCCGGCCTTATCAGCCTGTGTGTATCTTCTATCTTCAAATAATGTTTTGTCTCTTTCCTTTGTGCTATCATGCTGCTACAAATGGAAAAACGGCATCTCATTCCTCTCTCAGGGGTTTTTTAGCAGCTCGTTTTTTTGGCCAAGTTCGTGGACGTGCGTGTGTGTGTGGTAGTTGCGGGTGGCAGACAGATGGCCATTTCTGCCTCTCTCTGACCATGTTGAACATTGCCTGGAAAGATCATCGGAGCAAAAAATGGATTTCACTTCAGCCTGTATTACAGGATTTAAAGTACAGCAGGGTGTGTGTAATCTGAGGCCGTTGTATTATTCTGCCCTGATTGAAGCGACTTTCTGAAGTGGTGGCAGAGTTTTTTCTAATCTGAAGTGAAATGGAGCTGCTGCAGCCTTACAGGAGAACTTCTGGACGAGTTTTAAGATGATTGCAGACGGCCTGGAGCTGCCGTCTTCAGCTCATTGAGTTTACCAAGGATTGAATGATCATGCTGTGTGTGTGTTCACAACTTCACACTCAACTGTCTTTATGGTGTTGCTCCACCGGACGTTACTGCTGAGTCAGCACTTCAAACATCACAAATAGAACATGTCTTCCAAATCAAATAAGTTTGGAATGAAAAGATTTCACATGAAACAGAAATATTTTTTAAAAAGTCCTGATTTACTCTGGCTTTAAAGCTAACATTTGTTTGACTGCTAGTAACGTTAAGATGCTCCTGAAAAATATTTCTTTTATGTCTAAAACTTTAGTTTTAAAACACAGTTTTAAAGACTGTGGTCTGCTTGTTGTATGGAAAAGTATGCCATAGGTTTTGGAGGTGTCCTTCTGACTCCATCTAACTCAGCGAAAAAAAATTTCTGTAATATCATTCAATTGTGTCAAACGAGTTATCAAACCACATACATATCTTATTCTTCTTTCGGCATTTTCCTTCAGGGGTCGCCACAGCAAGTCAGTTTCTTTCATCTAACCCTATCTGCGGCGTCTTCTTCGGTCACGCCAACTATCTTCATGTCTTCCTTCACTGTATCTATGAACCTACTGTTTGGTTTTCCTCTAGTCCTCTTTCCTGGTGGTTCCAAATCCAGCATCCTTCTTCCGATGTACTCTCTCTCTCTCCTCTGCACATGTCCAAACCATCTCAGTCTGGCCTCTCTGACTTTATCTTTAAAACCTCTAACATGTGCTGTTCCTCTGATATACTCAGTTCCAATCCTGGTCACTCCCAGAGAGTTCCTCAGCATCTTCATCTCTGCTACCTCCATCTCTGTTTCCTGTCTTTTTCTCAGTGCCACTTTCTCTAGACCAAACAGCATGGCTGGTCACACCACGGTTTTGTACACTTTCCCTTTCATTTTAGCTGAAACTCTTCTATCACACATCACACCTGATACTTTTCTCCACCCATTCCAGCCTGTCTACACACGCTTCTTCACCTCTTTTCCACATTCTCCATTGCTCTGGACTGTTGATCCCAAGTACTTAAATTCTTCCACCTTCTTTATCTCTTCTTCCTGTAACCTCACTTTTCTATTTGGATCCCTCTCATTTAATACAAATCTTATCACCTTAGTTTTTCCATTTTCATTATTACTTTCCTTCATCAGGAATGATAAAGAAATGAATCCATTTAAGTTATAACCAGTCCGTATAAACAAAAAAATTTGCTTCTTCAAGCAACCTTTTCTAAATATGCACAAACATGCAAGGGATTCCTGCTTAAAACTCAACGCAGTTTATTTTAAGCTCTTTGAGTACTCATTAAATGTTCATTAAGAGTTTATTCTGAAAAGTGAGGCTATGATGGCAGCATAGTGACAGACACACAATGTTCAGCTGCTGGTGGAGGAAACTTTCTTACTGAAAAAGTCAAATGAAGATGTGTTTATGGAGAAATTTTTAAAAAAGGGTAGTGATGACCTAACTCTTCCCTTTGACAACCCATGTCAAATTTTATTAAAAAGTTAGCGTCAATTTGGTACAGATAGCTTCATATTTACTCAACAGTTGGAAGGAAATAACATAGATCATTTTTGTGTTCATTCATGTGACAAATATAAGGATCAATGTCAATTTTCAATCTTAAAAGGTGATGTAGCAAAAAAAGTTTGTTTTTAAAAATGGTCACAGACAGGATGTCATTACTAGTTTTATTCACTACTTATCAGTACATTTACTGGAGGTGCATTTGTGAAAACCCAAAATGATGCAGAACTACAGTATATTTCCTTTATGTTCATAATCACTCATCAAAGATTGGATAATAGGTGGGAGCGACTTAGGGGTGGTGTTAGCCAGAGGCGGTAAGGCAAGGGAAAGGGGGGCTGTAGTAGCCTACATTCTTCATAGACAGTAATCTTAAATTGGATCTGTTGGATGGTTTCTTTAATTATGCTGTGATCCATGAGGGGAGAAAAGCAGAGAGAAGGAGGAGGAGTTATGATGCAGTTTGATGGATGTAATATCACGGGAAGTGATCAATGATGTGCTGTTGGTCTACACCTTTTAATTGGATCTGGGTTTTCTGATGAGCAGAGCCCGAGGTCCCCATCATGTTACATAAATTCAATTTAACCCTATACCTACACTAGGTCTCAATGAGCTCCATCCCTTTCTTTATCACGAGGAGCAGTATCGCATAGTCCTGGGTTAGATGTTCCATAAGCGAGCTAGAAAAAATACATCTTGGACTGTTGTGGATTATGACAAAAACATGTTTAAAACAGAGAAGAAAAACATCTTGAAGTATTGTGTGGAGGAGACTCAGAGTCATTCAGTCCGTGACAAAAACCTGAGTAGCTCCCTTACAGCCAGACCAGCCACCATGACCTGAACTATTAAGGCCTGCTGTGACCCTCTCTGCCTTCTCCTGCCACTGGAAACTAATCGACTTAAATGTGCGGTCATGCAGTCACCACACTCTCAAAGATTTCAGTCCAACATATTTTCGCTCTGTCTTCAGCTAACTTAACTCTAACATGACCAAAATATGATGACCAAGGTTTGATGTGAAAGAGAATTTATAGGTTTTCTGGGCAGCTTCAGATCATTCAAACATTTTATTTAGAGATTGAGAAGATAAAGTAGTAAAAATCTAGTGGAAAAATTGATGTAATGATGTAACATTTTTCTTTTCAGTTAGGTCTTTTTTTCTTGGATCATTCAGTCTAGTTCCAGCATCCAGAGCAGTCCAAATATAGATCCAAACTTCTCTAACTTTTCTTGTCCTCTTCATAACCCATTTGTCCTTCCATTACTTTTGTAAATAATGTCACTCTAGTACAATGTAGGTGTAATTTGCCTTGGTTGTTCACCCGATTATCCACAAGGTGGAAGAGCCGAGTTCTTGCGATAGTTTTGAAAACCCCAGCAACTTTGTGATTTCCTGGTCATTGACATTACTTCCACTTGTCACACTTTGACTCAACATTTTCCCCAGCATTTGTTCCCTCTTTCAGTTTCTGATGTTAAAAACTATCTTGGCTTAGTTGTGGTGATATGGATCGAAATCTACAACAGAAAAAAAAGCCTACCTACATAACAAAAGCTAGATTACAAACTCCACTTGTAACCTTCATGGATGGTACAGTTCATTGATAGTTATATAAATAGAAGTAAAAAGACCAAAGCGCTAACTCTAGTCTGGTAAAAATCCAAGTTGTATGGTTCCGTTTTCTTCAAGTGCAAAAACTAACACGGGCTTTACAAAAGTCGACACGGAAAGTTGTGTAATCTGGCTCAGTGGTCATATTCCTGGTTTTTAAATGGCATTATCGTTTAAAACTAGAATCACAGTTGGTCCAGTCTTCGCTGCTAAAGGAGCCATTTTCAATTATACCCAATCAGTTATCTAAATTCTTCTTCTTTGCTCTTGGTCAATGGCTGTTCTGTAAGAACGCTTCCCCCTAGTGAGTAGCTGGTGAACTGTTAAACCATTTGTCTAAAGGTCAGTGGAAAGTGACCCTTACCAACTAACAGATTCCAATCAGATAAGGGTGTTCAGAATCATTTGGCTCTTGTTTCCTTCTTCTGGTGACTTCTGACCTCTACTGTAGACTGAAAGGTATGCAACATGTTGGTCAGACATGGGAAGATCAAAATGGAGTCTGCCCGAGCTTAGTTTTATATATTTTCCACCATTCCTTGTTTTCTTTTCCAATACGTGAGCAGACTGTGGTCTGCTTGTTGTATGGAAAAGTATGCCATAGGTTTTGGAGTTGTCCTTCTGACTCCATCTAACTAATTGATAGTTTTTTCTCTCTTTACTAATCTAACAGAGCTGTCCAGCCTTAGCAAGTTTGAAAGATTATGTCTACTACTGGCCCGAACTGTTGTCTGCTTGAGTAAATAAATCAGTAAATATTTAAAGCTCTGACAGGCTGTAAAAGTATGATTGATTGGTGGTTGAAGTTCTGAGTGAAAGAAATTCCTCAAATCTCAAACTTGTTGGAATGATGCTGATTGTACCATCTAATGATGCCTTAGTCATTATCAGTTAGACCTGTAAATGGTCATATTCAGTGAACGGGGCATTAACTGTTAAGTGAACTTAATAAGTCTACCTCAGGATAAAGTAATGAGCAACTCTTTAACCAATCAGGGAGGAGGGAAGAGAGATGGAGATACAGCGAGAATCAAATGAATTAAGGACAGATGCAACTGATGGAGGGAGCTTGACGATAACGATCATTAAGTTTTTATACCATTACATGGTGGAAAGCCAATTTGACCATACAGAGGCTCTTATTCTCGCCTCCCGATTAGCTGCTTTGGACACAATTAAGGCCTAAAGTTAAAGAGACTATTAGAGAGAGAGGGCTGTTTAAGTTATAGCTGGAGCCACTTAGCTGATAAGAGTTAATGGTGTGTTGGATTTTAGAACAATACAGACTGGCCTGCAGGGAGAGTGTAAAGATTTTCACTTTTTTCTTGGTTGCTTGCACTAACATCTCGCTTTTAAGGTAGAATTTAATTATGTATCAGCACATTGAAAGTTTGATTAATTCATTTCTGATCGGAATTTGTAAATGAGGCAGATTCAGATTAGTCAGATTAGAGACAGATTAGTTCTCTTAGAGTTTCTTGACTGTTCCATGATGCATAAAAAAAGTGCACCTAGCTCTACCATCATTGACTAGATCTGTTGACGATAAAACTTTTTTCTGGTCAACTCATCCTCACTCAAAACATTAATTGGAGGTGGGCTGGTTTCTATAGACCTCAAATGTCAACTCTGTCTACTGTCCTGCGTCTAAACTCTCCACCTCTTTCAGATCTTTGATCCATGCTTAGTAGGACGCTGTGAACATAAGGAAAATAGTCACCATGATGGCTCTACACATTTCAACTTGTCCACATCTACCTCCATGTCATTTGGACTGGTTTAAGACAGAGGTCAGGATTAGCATATTCAAACCTGAAGTTTCTTGTGTTAATTCATCTCTTCATTTCCTCATTAAAGCTGCCGTTAGCGCCACCATAAAACTGGTAGAGGATCAAACCTGGTTGGAAACTCTTACAAAGAGGGGAGTGGAAGCTACAGTATATGACCAACTAAAGAACAGCACCAGATAGGTGGGCTACACTAACAAGGAGCAGGGAAAAGTTTCACTACAAAAATAACATCTACGCAAGACAGAGTTAGGTCATGGCAAAATAAAGTGCAAGCTAAAACCTTTCAGCGCTACATAGTTGGATCTAATGTCCTTGGAGTGATTGTGTAGATACCAATCGACATTAAGCAACTGAGGGGCAGATCCTCAATCAAAAGTATGAACTTGTGCTTTGTAAATTATATCTTGATTATAGGTTTGACTAAATAGTAGTGAGTCAAATTTTGAAAAAAAAAAAAAAAAGAATGACTTAATTTCATCCCGGAGGATCAGAAGCAGTTTAAGGTTTGTTTTTTTATCTGACCTTTTTCTGTGTCCACTTCTTGTTCATTTTCTCTTCACCATTTTTCTTCTCTTCATTTTCTCATCGAAATCTCATCAAGTTTCTTCAATCTTGGTCTAAATGTGTCTCCCATCATAGTTTTTGTCCTGATAGAGATGAGATCAGGCAGTTTATTTGGAGCCAAACTGCTAAAAGGCCACTGTTCCTGCACTTGTAAGATACCATCATCACATGGCTGAGAAATTTCTCTGATTTAAGTCCTACCTGCCCAGTACAGTTGCTGGAAAACACAGAGATCAGTTTCCTCTCCTAAACTGCCGCTCTTGACCAAAACAGGCCTAAGTGCCCTGTCTCCTCTCTTGATCACACCGTCTTTCCTGTCGTTCTTCATATCAATTTCCTTCCTCACTTCACATCTCCTTTCAGTCCCAATTCTCACCTCACTCTTTCTCCGCCTCAATCTCCAAGTTTGAACAGCCAGTTGGTTTACTTTTCTCACCTGCTTCTCTCTTTCAACCTCTTTCCTCCATTCCACTCATTTTCTCTTCCTTTTTCCCTTTCCCATCCTTCTCTCTTCCCTCCGCCTTCCCATTCTCCCCCATTTGCCCTTATCTGCCTCCATCAGTCTCCCTCTTTTATCTCCCCTCCATCTCTCCCTCCTCTCTAATAGCGCAGTGACAGCGGCAGTGTTTCTAATCAGAGGTGAGGAGAGGGAATGAGCAGCCGTCCGATCCTCTCTGCTCTCTCATCAATCGGCTCTAACTGAATGGGAGCAAATCTCTGCCGGGACAAAATTAATATGTAGCAGATCTGCGGCGGGTCGCCTGGCCTGGAATTGGAAATGGCTTCCGTGCCGCCTGACCCGCATCCCTCTGCGCACGTGTGCGTGTGTCCGAAGACTGTGGCGGCAGATTATTGGAGAGACAATTGGCTGTTCTGCAGTAATCAGAGGAACATTGAGGTGTGTCTATCTTATGACAACCCCTTCCACACACTCACACACATGTACGCACCATCCAATTCAATCAGACGCTCCATCCGCCCTGCAGAGCAATGTGCCACTGCCCCCGTGCATGACAGTATCAATTCAATTACCCAGGAAATGGATCCATATTCAGCCCATATAAACTCATACACAGATCCAGGAGGGGCTGCTGCAGCCAGGAGACAAAGAAATGCGCATTTACCCTGTAATAACTTTCATTTGGCGCGGCTTTGAAAAGCATTCTCGGCAAGGCATTTGTCGCTGTCACATCGCGTTATCCACAAATCAGCTTTACAAAATATCAATTCAATTTCTGCACAAGTGTGACACACACACACACCGACACACTCTAAGAAGGAGAGGGAGCATGAGGGCTGCTGAGGGGCCCCTTGTGGTTCGGGCAGATTTCCAGTCAGAACTAATAAAAAGCAGAGCAGACCATGCTAATCTCTTCAATTTCATCCTGTAGACTGCTGTCTTTCTTCAGTTGGAAAACACACACAAGTAAACATGTGTGTATCCACACATACAAACACATTGAGAAACAAACAAAAAAGCCAATAAAGCTTCAGCAAACAACTTCTTTAGGCTGCTAGGAAGAGTGTAATGAAGCTTTAACAGGAATCATCATGGAGGTGATGGAGGGAGAGATGGATCATGTTTAGGATGACAGGCAGAGATCAAAATCAACTTCTCTGATCTGAAGCAAAACAATTCTGAAGTAATGAGCCATCAGTTTTCAAGCAAAGTCATTTACATTATTACAAAACTTCAAAGCATTTAGTCATCTATGTCTTTCTTTACATTTAACAGACATTTTGAAAATGAATAAATCATTAACAATGTTTAATTCATGATATAAAACTAGGATTATTTTACAAAACCAATTCATCTCAAATTTTTTTTTAACCAAAGCAGAAAGAGGCTTTAAATTAGAACTCAAACAATAACCTGGTTACTTGGCAACAGGTTGTAAATGACTGGAAAAAAGTATCTTGGAAACTCTTAGATAAAAGATTCATAGAGATTCAATAGTCTGAGACAAAATGAATTTGATAATGTGAAGCATTCATTAATTTTTATTGTATTATAATTCAATTCAGATTAGCCGTGTGGGTTGAGGCTATTTCAGGGATTTTGCTGGTTCATCGTAAGTGCACACAGACAGAAATACAAACATACGTACACACAGATGGAATTTAGAGACACACTGATAGGTTTAAAAAAAAAGCAGTAGTTTTATTTTAGTCGATGTTGAAAACCTTTATGAACAACTTAACAGCATTGCATTCTAATATAAAATCATATTTGAAAAATCAGAAATTTGTTCCTGGGATATGCTGATTCTTCAGGGCGTAAGAAAACTTTCAGAAATCTTTGTCTCTAAACACATTTAATTCTGGAAACTCAAGCACTGGTTTATGCTGCATGATGAAGAGAGGAAGCTACACATGAACAAGATCTTGAGAACCACAGTCATCCTGAATCAGATCGTCTGAGCTAAAGGGAAGATTTGGTCCTGGAATTATGGAGACCAGCTCCTGCAGAACAGATGAGCAGCAGCATCTTTCAGCTGATCTGTGGTGAATGGGGCAGCTGTTTGTGTCAATGGTGGGTGCATTACTAATAGAGCAGGTGGAAGGAGTGACCAAGGGAGGTCACCCTTCTCAATGACACAAAACTTTCTTATTGAGATTTTAGAGTCACATCTGGGTTAACTGGTCAGAGTCCCGGTCAAATGTCTGCAGAACAATGCTGAAACACATCCTGCATAGGTCACAGCATTATGCTAGTAAAAGAGGAAAGTCCAAATTTTGTGCTGGCCTGCTTTGTTCCAGATGTTTAACGAGGAGAAACATCTGGAGCCTTATAGCCTGAATGGGACCACCTTCCTCTACAAAAACCTTGATACTGACACTCCCCTGCCCTAATCATTAAATCCAGAAATTGTGTCTTCATTTCTTAAATGTTTAAAAACAATGATTAGGAAAGAGCGGATGCTTGATATTTTTACCGTGGTAGCAATGTTGCCACCAGGTGGAAAGGTAAAGCATGTCACAACTCTCAGCTGCTGAAGCACTGGATTATTACTATATTCTGTCCTAAAAGTCATTCTAATGAATCATTTTTGGAATAAATTGATGTGACTTGAGATTAATTTTGATAGCGTTATGTTAACATTTGCTGTCAATTTAGGTATCTTTTATTTATTTTATTTTAGTGTGAATTTCTACTTTTGTTAAAGCTGTTACCAGAGAGCTGGGTTTCTCATGTAGGGATGAAGTTTCTGTCTGTCTGTCTGTCTGTCTGTCTGTCGGTCTATCTAACATAACATTGTAACCAAAGATAAACTATCAAACCCTGCAAGATCTCAGCAAAAACACACCTGCACCCATGTTTCATGTACACATCAGTCTTCTGTGTGCCATCACAAAGCTGCTTTTTGTTTGTTTTGGGGTGTATTATTCCCCAAGGAACAAAGTGGAAAGTTGTGAGAAGATACTGCGAGCTGTAATGTGATTCCTAATAAGACACTCTCTCTTTCAATAATCAGACACATGGAGCTTCCTTCATCTGAAAACTGTTAGTAACACAAACAGCCAGCTCTTCATGAAATTATCCACAGACACACTCTGATACCAACACACAAACCACACATGCTCTGATACAGCGTCAGCTCTCAGTAATTACACAGTTGCAGCCAACGCCGGGGCTCAAAACGCTGTTTAACAAATCAATTTGAGAATGCTTACCTTGTAAAGCAGTATCTATTTGTGTGTATTTGTGTGTGTGGACACTTCAGTGGGCTGATCCATTAAGGCGTTAACAAAAAGCTGTGCTCGGCTGCGCTGCTGGAAATGTGTAATTGGAAGGATAGCTAAGGACCGACACACACAAATACACTTTATTGATCGGCAGCATCTCCCTTATAGTGCCTCCAGCTAACACTCACATATGGACTCAGCAAGGGTTTCTCCTGACTTTACTCCCACACTGTTTCCACCAGTGACAATTTATCAAGCAATCAATAGTCTTTCATTTTCTCATATCTTTAAATGGACGAATATCCTGAATATGATTTTTACAACAGCAGGGGGAATGTGATGGAAAAGGGGGTGGGAGGGTTTAGGGAGGAAATAGAGAGGAAGGCGGTGGAGAAATAGAGCAGACAGTGAGAAAAGTAAAGATGCTTTTAGAAGGTAAGAAAAGGGAAGGAAAAGGTGGGTTGAAGATGTTGGACCACCGCCAGCAGGCAGGAAGCCGCCAGTTGACCCGAGCACCATTTGCATGTTAAGTGGTGTCAATCTGCATTGATTCCTGGCCAAATGAAATGCAGTGGGCTTCAATAGAGCCTGTGCTTTACAAGGGCCTCCTAGCTGCTACATTCAGCCTATTGGATTCAGATTAACAGGCTCAGTACGGGCCAACACTGAGCAACTTATCTTTAATTAAAATCACTTCCTTCTCTGGACTCTCCTGGAAGGGCCTGGGTCCTGGCTGCTGTAGGGATGTTGGAGTGAACGGAATCTCCTTCAGAGCTGGACGGTGGAAACATGGCAATGACTTCATTGAAGTGGTTTCCCTTACCTCTCAGGCGTCATTTAAAAAGTGTGTATTCTTCTGAGTAAATGTAATGAGAGTACATTTGTTTTCATTTGATTTACAATATTGATTAACTGAGTTACCACAGTGAACGAGCCCCTGAAAAAATTCTGTTCAATCATCCAGTGGCTAAGGGAAAGGGAAGCAGAGAGCTATCAACACCGTTATCAGTGGATGTTAGAAGGTGGTGACCTCGAGTAAGAGAGTTGTTAGTCAATGTAAAAATTTGGTTCTTTGTGGACCTCCTCAATCCTACCGTTACACTTTTCGATTAAAAATGAGAGTCTGGGATTGGGCTCTTCTACCTGTGGTGCAAAAGTTATAAAGATGGTCAAAATGCTCATTGGTAGGATGGTCCTGAGGATTGATAAGTTCACTCAGGGTGCTTGGACGTGGTGGGTCCTCCTTGACTGATGACCATTCCTTCCCATTGTGCAATGGCATTTCCACTGGGCAACAAGTTTTGTGATTTCACTTTGAAACAAGTGATATTAAAAATTGCACACAAACATAAGGAGGACACTGCCTGTTCTGGATCATACTGCCTATTTAAACAGTCCGGTCCAGCCTGAACTACCAGTTAAGAAAGCTCCTGTTTTCAGGAACGTGGACGATCTCTTTGCCTTCTTTAGGGTCTGACACCAGGTACCAAACCAAGTATTAGCAAGAGACCAAAACAACAACACCTGGAGATCTGATCTTTCTTCTGAAATAGACTGCCATCTTGCACTGTCTGTCTTTCTCTCTACAACGGTTATGAATTTGTTACTAATTCGTTGGTCAAAGTGCTCTTTGATTGAGGAAAGATAATTAATGATATAAGATCCAAGGACATGTTTGTTGTTTGAATGGATTGTATGTATCCAAATCTCTATTACCTCAACATCACACACACACCAATACAATCATACACACGGACATACATGAATCCCCCACCTCTGGTCATGCATTGAGACGACATAATGAGCAGCATCTGATTACTGCCACTAATTAACAGACTGCACACACTAATACAACGCAGTGTCCTTCTCTTTCTCATGGCTGCGTGATCTCTGTCATCAGAAAGGTTAATGGTTCCACTGAAATACGACAACTCCCTTTAGGGAGCATTCAGCTTTAATTAACAACTTCTACACAAATAGAGGAATAGAGGAGCATGAACTGCTGCCCAGCCTACCAAGAAAATACCATCAAAACTTCCCTTCATCCACATATTTTTCACTCTACCAGTCTGGGGAATAACTAAATTCTGTATTAGTCCACATCTTGTGGGAATGCCTACTCCAAAAGCTAACTACACAACTTCATTTCAGCCTATCAGAGCTCCACAGTATCATCCGGGGTCCAACTGATCACTCAATACTTTAGTGGTCCAGTTGATCATTGGATGAATTATTGGTCCAGTTGGTTTAAGAATGTATTTTCTTGCATTGGGATAATTTGATCTATGACCAGATCTTTTGGAAATAATTTCCAAAGCTGTTTCTGCCAGTAACAAGTTTGTGATAATTTGGAAATCTAGTTCTTGATGTAAAGCGTTTTAGGGTAAATATCTTAGATGTTTATGAGCTGAAGTGCATTAACATGTGTGCACTCCTACTAGTATGTGTGTGTGTGTGTGTGTGTGTATGTTTCCTCTCTATAATAGCCATGCCACTATCAGCCATAGCTTCTCACAGCTACTGTGGGACAACCAATTCCCTTTATCAGCCTACTGATAACAGGCTTTAACTCGGCTCTGCCATCCCACATACACACCATCACACAACCCACTAAATAACTAATTAGCTTCTCTGGGGGTTGGTGGGGGTATGAGGTGGTGGGGTGACCCGGCTTTCTGACAAAGGCGCGCAGTGTTTTAATGTAAAAAAATGAAATCAATAAAAGTGTTGGGCGTTGGGCAACTAGCAAGCGGCCCCCTCTTAACATTAACAATTATAGTGATTAACAGTGATACCCAGAGCTCATTATTCACAGGCAGCAGCCAGAGAGAGAGCAGAGAGATAAGCTTGTTTATTGGAGAAGGCCCTTTTCACAAGGTGCAGTCGTTCATCATTTGGTCGAAACGAGTGGGGTGAGGGGGTGCTTTGGGGCTGTTGGGGGACGGAGGGCACCACAATTAAAATACACTGTGACCTTGTGGCTGTGAGGACCTCAAGAAATAATAAAAAAAAAGAAACAAGGAGAAACATCAGGATGAAAAGACAGGCGCCATCCCAATGATTCCTGCCTCGTCTCATCATTAGAGTAATAGTGGTCAGTGAATGCACCGTCTTAAACAAACTGAAATATAGCAGTAGAAATAATTTTCATTTAGACGCAGACAGCGTGATGAATTCTCTGAACTCTCAGAAGAACTTAGTCAGGATAATGAACAGTATTGGATGATTTCATTTCAACTTCCAGTAACAGTTTTGGATCCGGATATGTTCACTGATTCACACAGAAGACATGAGTGAGCGAACCTCTGTAAGGGTTCTTTTCCTGGTTCTGGTCCTGCTGAAGGTTAAATCTTCCAGTTGAGAATTTAGCAGAGTTTTTAAAAATGAATTGTTTTGTATGTTGACACTGAACAGTGACTGAAAAATTAAAAATATTCTACTAAGTGAAAGTTGAAAATAGGGCCCTAATTCATCATTATTGTATTATTAGAGAGTATTATAAGGTTGACCGCTGAAACTGTACCTGGATAATAGCTGTGTTTGTGTGTGTGTGTGTGTGTGTGTGTGTATGTGTGTGTGTGTGTGTGTGTGTGTGTGTGTGTGTGTGTGTGTGTGTGTGTGTGTGTGTGTGTGTGTGTGTGTGTGTGTGTGTGTGTGAAGACTGAAAATGTGGTTGTTGGGAATGAAGTTGTCGTGGGGACAAATGGGTAGTCATATTTTTTGTTGTATATTTAGCATTGTGTAAGGATACCTACAGTATTTTAGTGTAAGTTATGGATATGGCATACCTTTTTAAAGAAAAGTTTGGCATCATGGATTTTCTGAAGTGTTTTTTCTTACCTAGATGTAGATTGGATTCTTTTTTACTACGGACATTCAAGTCTAAAACTTGGGGGGAGGGAAACCCTCTCTAATAAGCTTTACATCTTTGGACTTTTATACAAAACAGAGGTCTGGCTTTTGGTTGATCTTCTCTCAGGATCTGTACTTTTGTTGATCTCGATTGTGGCCTGATCCCAATCTAATCGCTCCTGAGCTTTCTGTGCTCCTACAAAATCTCTAGACCCAATTTGGATGGAGCCAATCTGTTCTAATTTACAAACATAAACTATGTTATTACCTAATTTAGAGGAGTTTGTCTTTTAATGAAACAGTGATGGGCACACCCAAGTCATACAGTCTTGGAGAGAATCTTTCTAATGGCGTCTGAATGGGGTGTCGGTTTAAAACTAAGTTTTTAAGAGTTTTCCTTTTTCTCAAAGTTAAGGACGTTCAAAGGACAGGGATGCTTTCAGTCTGCTTAGTTTAGTTATTATAGGTATTGATTACTTTAAGAAGGATTACGTCTTTAATTAGCTGTTAGTGAAAGTGAAAGAAACTGATTGTCACATATTTGTACACATTGTGGATGACCACTGCAGCTTCCAGCTGACTACCTGTTTTCTGGTGGGATGGAGCAGGTCAGACATGAAACGCAAGCATCTTCTGATTTTTAGTATCCAACACAATAAATCCACATTAGACTGTGACAGTGCACGCTGTGTTCCATGTGTACGGACATAATTGCTGCTAATTAAACACAGATTTTCATTAGCGTAAATACTGTATGTTTGCAGGGGAGGTTTTCACCTCCTGAAGCAGCTCTCAGTTTTCCTGCTCTCCTTCCATCAATCCTTCCTCCTCCCTCTGCTTTTGTGTCTGTGCTCTGCTATAGATGCTTAATGAGCCGTAAAATATAATTCAGAGATGATAGTCGCCTGAAAGAGATGGAGAGGGGAAGAGAGAAGACATGAGCGGACAATGACAGTTTATTGTCAGCAGAGTTTCTAGATCAGCAAAAATTTCTTTTGTTTTGTATTACAGATCATTTCAGACCTCCATAAAAGGTGATAATTGTAGTAGGGGTTGACGGGTCTTTGAAAGACATGTTTGTGAAACGGATACATGAACATGTGGGAAGGGTTAAAACATATGCAGGTAAACATGGAATCAGCTGCATGTTACGCTTGGAGTTTAAAAATAAATGTGTTTAAAATAGTTTCCAAATGAACATTTTATGAAGAGTATAGGATAAATTTAACAGCTGCGTCTTAATATTTGATGTGAAAGAAAAAACAAAAGTTACCAGTTGTTTCTTTGTGCGTGACTTAAGTCATCAGAGATCTGAACATTTCCCAGTAGATGACGGAAAAGAAGCTTTTAGAAAAGTTCACTGCACTAGGCTCTGATTCACATCACCTCCGCTGTCAGTTTCAATGGATATAAAGGAACCGTAGAGTGGGAAGACTTATTTTTTTTTAAAAATAAAGCTGCCCAGATGCCAGTCAAGAATGGACAAAAAACTTAGAAATTCGATTGGAAGAAATTTTAGAACTTATTTCGACCAAAGTAAGTGCTTGATGTATCCACATCACCCTGATTCCTGGGTTTACTGTCCTGTGCTCCTTACCTCACAAATTATTCTTTGATATCTTTTCATTTTGTATTCTATAAAACTAGTTGGTACATTGCGATTCACATGTTCTCTCTTTGTGGGAGTGGGTCTGTTTCAGATTTTCCTCTCGATATTCCTCTAGCTGTGTACCTTTTCTCGGCATTGCCAGACCGAGAAAGTCTCAGTGCTTGATCCATCCAAATTGCCCTTGGCTTATTCTTTTCTTCTTATTCTTTGTGCGTGTCTTCTCATCTCTGGTTCCTCTCTGCTGTGTCTCCAGCCAATTCCCATTTCCATCAAGATGAAGCCCATCTGCCGATTCCTTTGAATACGTAGCTGTAGAGCTAATTTTGTGGATATTTAATTGGCGGACATTGCCTGTCCGTCCTGGGAGAGGATGTCTTCATTTATTTGGATCTCCATAACGTTTCTTCTTTTTTCCCACTGCCGTTTTTTAAGGGGCTTTTCTTCCCTGTAAAAGAGGGTCCATGGACAGGAATGTTTTGAGAATTCAGGAGTTAGTTATTATTAAAAAATTAGTTTTTCTTTATCTTAAAACTAATTTTTGTCTTTATTTCTCTATTTTTGTTCAGTTCACAGTGTGAAGCCTGTTGAGACAATTTGTGTTGTGATGGTGGGATATTCAAATGTAATTGAATTAAAATAATTCAAGGTTGTTTACCACATGCAATGAAACCAGTTTGTGGTGGAGATAAAACAGGTTTGCTGAGACAATGCTGGCCAATCAAGAGAAGGCCTGTTCATTTAACAACTTATTAATTGTTCAAAATGTTGCACATACTGTACACATGGAAGGACCACAAAGCATGGAAAAGAATAGATGAAGAATAAAGTGAATTCCTCTTGAAGAAACTGCAACAAAATTGAGAAAAAAAACACCTCCAAAATTTGTTGGGTGTGTGTTGGGTCCAAAATTGGTAATGTCAATTTTGGTACCTTTAAGATCATCATCAACCAATAAGGATCACTCAGAGACAAAGGATAAGTTCAAACACATTGCAATGAGGAGAGGGAGAAAGAGAGCAGTGTTGACCACACGATCTCCAACGCAACTCTGAACTCCTCTACCCTGGTACTTCCTTTATTAAAGCAGCAAAAGTCATACGTAGATGAGGATACAGAATGTTCTGGTTTCAAAACAAGTTGCTCAAAAAGCAGAAGTGTGTCAAAAAACAGAATTCAAAAAGCAGAAGTGTCTCAGTGTCAGACAAGTGTCAGACAAGTTGCAGATGTCAAAAGTGGTCATGCATTTGGTGTGAAAAGTTGCTTATGCAGGCAAAAGTTTTAAAATGGTTGACATATACAGACATGTAAAAAATGGTGGTTATGTGGGGATGTGAAAAACACACACAATTACATTAAGCTTAAATTTATGCAATGGTATATAGAAAGATGAGTAACTGTGAACACATGAGTATCTGAGTAAATAAGAATAAATTTGAGCTTATCTTACATTTCCCCCCTGTTGTGAGTTTTGAACATCAGATGTATCACCACTATATTAGCTTTAAAATACATTACCATAGAAAACATAAAACAACAGTGTGATGTTTAAGGATTGGGCGAAAAACCCGCAAAAGGCGCGGGAAAATTCCCAATCCGCCCTCCGCATTGGAGCGACGTCCTCATGGCCAAAAACATCAGGGATAAGTGGTGGAGAGATAATAGAATGCAAGAATGGATTGATTAAATGATAATACAAGCAACAGTGATGAGTAAGAACCTAGCTGTGGGCGCCACAACAGGTACAATCCTGCGGGTGCTTGATGGTGGGGTTACCACGGAGCAGGGCCTCAGTCAGGGGGCTGAGCGCCCTGAGAATGCACTTATTGTGCAAACAGTCCGAACAGGGGACAGAGGAGCAGAGGTTACCAGCACTTGCTCCTTGAGGGACTGGGGCCTTAGTCCCTAGGGGTGGCGAGAAAGTCCTGCAGAGCGATGTCGTGAGTGGGAGTAGGTTGTACTGGTAGATCTGGGCAACAAACAGTCTTGGAACAGCTTTCTTCGTCATAGGGATAGTGCAACAGGTACAACAGAGGCAAAGAAGAACGAACATGATGATGACGGCGACAAAGGGGAGGATGGCCTTGAGAAGGACTTGAGAATTAATTAATCAGTCAATCAATTAATTAATTAATTTGGTCGCCCGGTTTCAGGACTCCCAAGATTTCTGTGGGTTGTGAGAGAACCTGGAGACACAGAGCAACCAGGAAATGTCTCTGGCAAAAGACCAAATTAAGCCATCTATAAATAGGGTGCAGTTCAGCTGATTTCTTCACCGCTTTGAGACGCTGGCCCCTAGTGGTTACCAACCCCTTTGAACACGGACTTCCACTGCTACCCCCGTCGGTCGTCGTGGCTCAAGTAAGAGTCGAACTTTGCAGGAGGGTCTCTCAGCAATTTTTACAGCAGCGGGTGTGGTGATCTGGACACGGTATGGGCCTTCCCAGCGTGGGCAGGTCCAGAACTTCTTTTCGATCACCTTCAGCAAGATCAGGTCTCCAGGTTTCGGCAGTTCCTGTGTGGGCGACAGAGAAGGCGGCAGATTATTTGTTCTCCGGACATCTTACTCTCTAAATAATCTGGTGAGCCAGTTAGTCGTAGGGTCTAACTGGCCTTCTTTCTCCTGATAGATCTGCCATTACCGGCCTCAAATGGTGTCACCCCTGTATAGGATGGGGTGATTTCTTCGAGGAAATTGCCTCTCTTGGTCCTAAATGACCTTGACTGTTATATTTATAGCAGTTCATTGACAATTTTTTTTTTTTTTTTTCCATAACAAAATACTCTAATGAAATATACTCTAATTAAATATCCCCCCTGTTGAGACATGGGAACCCCCATGGCTCACTATAGTTACAGTTTGAAATCACACTTGGCCTAACTGTAGGTGTGGTGATCTCATGTCCCATAAACATTCCCAAACTCCCAATACTGCATGAGGTTCTGCAAATTGTGCTAAACAGTTTTAAATTCAATTATTTCTGTTTCTGTCGTCATAGCACATCCAAATTTATGCTCCCCAAATTATCTTTCGTAGCTGATTTAATAACACAAAGGCCTATTCTACCTGTGGCTCCAACGTTATCTCATCTCTTAACTGTAAGTCCCCACCAAATATTACTTCTCGAAAAAGCTACTGTACTTATGCACACATTCGTTCTGTGACCTTGAAACTTCCTGAATTGCAATCTTCCTTTTCTACACTGGATATTTGCCTTTCCTTAATACAGTATGTGGCCTGCCTCGCCACACCTTCACTCATGTATTATTTAGCTAATCAAAACTTCCTTCTCTGCCTGTCTGATGAGTGAGGATCACAAAAGTTAATTATTATTATTTCTAATTAATTTATGTATCTTTTAGGATTAAAACATCTGTTTAACATCAGTTTGCTTGTCTACAGGGGGCAGGGCTTTGATTCCAAACATCTTCTATCTGAGCACCTCCTTGCACATTATTTATTTATTTATTTTTTTTTTTTTAGAAATCAAGTAACAATAAACACTTATCTGCAGATCTTAAACTTACTTTATTAATCATTACTGCTATTAATTAAATTATTTATTTATTTGTCAACTGCACAAAGTCCAGTACAAAACAAAATATGTTCTTAACAAAAATCATTATTCATCCTGTACAATTCTCACATTTTACCATGTCTAAATGACTGTGCTGAAATATGGGGTGTCAGCTACAAAAAAAAATCAACTATGAAAATTATTTGATTAGAGAAAAACATAATTGCTGCTAAGGCTGAAGTTGTGGATCAAACTAATGCTCTGATCTTAAAAGATAGAATTTAAAATTGTTCAAATTATGTTTCGAGTTCATTGAAAAGCATCCGTCTCAGTATCTAAAAACATTTATCTACCACCACAGTGATCTTAGAGACAGCAATACTAACTTCCCTTTACCAGGTTTCAGGACATAGATAATTTTTTTTCCGTATTTCTAAATCCTAACAAAATGCTCCAGCCTGATGACGTTCAAAAAGAAATATAAAGAAATGATCTTCACTAAATATAAAAACAATTAATGTTAATCTGTTTCTCTCATTTACATTTTCCTATATTTTTTTTTTCCTATTTCAAGACAAACAAACAAACTATATATCCCACTGTTAAGAACAATCATATATAACCAGTCCTACAAAATCACACACACAACCAAACAATGTTTAGACACACAAGCTTGACAAAGAAGTCAAGTCACACACTAGTCACGCTCTCTACAAAATATATTTATCATTAGGGAAAGTCCATACGAACTTAGAGGAAGTGATGTGTTCATTAAAAATAAACTAAGAAAAAATGTTAAAAAATTCTGTGTTTCTATCAAAGGTGTGGATCATTAGAATAATTGTGATGATGAACTGAAATTATGTTCTGAACTTTTCTGTTTAAAGAAGAAATTTAAGTTATTATTTCTTTAAAAATATGCAAGTCTTGATGTTTAATTTCAAGCTTATATGTGTAAAGAATTTAAAATAGTAATTTTAACACTCTTCATTTGACGTACTATCTTTTTTTTTTCCTTTTCATTTTATGTATCATAATGAATTTCTGTTTATATATTTATGTCATTATGTTCTCATGATGATCTGAAAAAAGGGTCGGCGTAACAATCATGTGCTACAGCCGATACCTTTTCAGTCCCTTTGTTATATATAAGTTCAGAAAAAAAAATGTAAATTTATTTATTGTGAATGTACAATATGACCGAAATAAAAAGATAAAAGAAAGAAACACAGACCTTCCACGATCATGCCCAGGCTTACACACACAAATTTACACACAGATTTACACACACTAATTTACACACACATGCTTACACGCACACTCAGATTTACACCCGCACTCAACTGTAGCCGGACAGAGACACACAAACATCAATATTTGTCACAATCACAAACTTTAGTGAAAAACTAGCATTTTTTGAGCCATTTCAGAATGAATTTGTAACAAAACACAAAACAGTTTGACCAATTTTAAGGCTCTCTTTTACTTCAAACTTTTACAGTTTATTCATTCATGTACATCTGTTTTGTCATTTTCACTAGTTTGATTTTGATAAAGTAATAATTTTACAAACTTCTTTTGATCTCAAAAACTGGCACCATAAACCGGCTTTCTGAGTCCCAAAAATTAACCTGGCCAGGGTCAATTTTATAAACACTGTGGACAGTCATTCAGCAAGATATTGTGCCAATTTTTACAGATCTGCGCGCGTCTTTTCATTATTTTATTATTATTACTGGCGCCGTGCTGGCAGCCTGCTGCGTGTGATGCAGCACACAAATTTTCCCAACTAATTATTTTGTCTCTTTTATTTAATTCTAAGATCTCTAACCCTACTTTTCTCCTTTGTCTTTAACCTGTTAAAGTCTCTTTTTACTCTGGTCTGCCCAATCTTTAAGGCCTGGAAGCACATTGTTGATTCCAGTGGTATTTTTGCATCGTTTCATTTCTCCTTTTGAAAAGAGTTTTCATCATGGTGGTTTGAATTTGTATTTAGTAACCCACTTCTCCAAGTAGTCACAACTACCAGGACACGTTTTAACCATAAATTTAACATCTGGATGGTTTTGGATCTCTTTAGCTAATTTCTGACCCATTTTGATGTTCCTTTTAACAGGATCAAACTATTTTCTTTGATCAGATATGTATATCTCTTTTCTCTTTCAACTCTGAGTCCCTTCACCACACACACACACACATACTGCGCAGTCAGACACGCCCCACGATATTCTGAAATAGAAAAACTCTGTCAGTCTACACTTGCAACGCTGCGGTTAACTTCCTCGTTCTCTCCTTTTCCTCCGTCCACGCTCAGCGCTCAGCGCACCAACTTTATCAAGACCACTTACTTTTTCCCTTCTATCTCAACAACCTTCCTTATTCTGCCATGGTAATTCACAATGCATGAAGAAAATAAACAGTACAACCAGAACACAGAAAACCACAAAAACTAGAACCTTCTTCCAGTCTGGATCATCCAACCAGAACATTTTTTCTCTGCCAGAGTTAAACAACACAACAAACACAAAAATCCTTTCTCTGGTGAATGGATAGGCTGGCTGATGTAGAAACTGCCCTATTTTCTTGGTGAACCTGCTCAAGCCTTCAAATCTGATAGCGAACCCTGTGTTCAAACCAGAAAACCATAAAACAACGAGGGTGAACCCGCTCAGTTATCTATTTCAGATAACGAACCTTGTGTTCAACGCATAAAGAACCTGCTCAAGTCATCTATTCTGTTAACGAACCTTGTGTTCAACGTATGAGGAACCTGCTCAAGTTAATAGTCTGATAACGAACCTTGTGTTCCACGTATGAGGAACCTGCTCAAGTTAACCAGTCTGAAAACGAACCTTGTGTTCAACATATGAGGAACCTGCTCAAGTTAACCAATCTGATAACGAACCTTGTGTTCAACGTATAAGGAACCTGCTCAAGTTAACCAGTCTGATAACGAACCTTGTGTTCAACATATGAGGAACCTGCTCAAGTTAACCAGTCTGATAACGAACCTTGTGTTCCACGTATGAGGAACCTGCTCAAGTTAACCAGTCTGATAACGAACCTTGTGTTCAACATATGAGGAACCTGCTCAAGTTAACCAGTCTGATAACGAACCTTGTGTTCCACCCAAACAACAAACAAACAAAACAAAAAAAAAAAAAAAAAACTATCAGCCCAGCCAGCCTACCTTACGTTGTGATGATCTTTTTCCAAAAAATGGACCCGTCACTGGAGCCACGGCCCGGCGCAGGCGCAGGGACTTGGCCCGTCCCTTCAATGGAGGACGCTGTCGACAGATTCTTGGCCTCGCTGCTCCCGCGTCGGATCGGAGTCCAGGTCTTGGGTCCCGGGTTTCCGGCACCAAGAATGTTGGGTCCAAAATTGGTAATGTCAATTTTGGTACCTTTAAGATCATCATCAACCAATAAGGATCACTCAGAGACAAAGGATAAGTTCAAACACATTGCAATGAGGAGAGGGAGAAAGAGAGCAGTGTTGACCACACGATCTCCAACGCAACTCTGAACTCCTCTACCCTGGTACTTCCTTTATTAAAGCAGCAAAAGTCATACGTAGATGAGGATACAGAATGTTCTGGTTTCAAAACAAGTTGCTCAAAAAGCAGAAGTGTGTCAAAAAACAGAATTCAAAAAGCAGAAGTGTCTCAGTGTCAGACAAGTGTCAGACAAGTTGCAGATGTCAAAAGTGGTCATGCATTTGGTGTGAAAAGTTGCTTATGCAGGCAAAAGTTTTAAAATGGTTGACATATACAGACATGTAAAAAAT
The DNA here is from genome assembly GCA_902685375.1 of Neostethus bicornis. NCBI lineage: Eukaryota > Metazoa > Chordata > Actinopteri > Atheriniformes > Phallostethidae > Neostethus > Neostethus bicornis. Next base: position 215,974 of record CACRXE010000076.1, on the reverse strand, counting down.
GGTGGTTATGTGGGGATGTGAAAAACACACACAATTACATTAAGCTTAAATTTATGCAATGGTATATAGAAAGATGAGTAACTGTGAACACATGAGTATCTGAGTAAATAAGAATAAATTTGAGCTTATCTTACAGTGTGAAAACATCACAAGCATTTAACTTTTTATAAAATTTAAAAAAGACCATAATTGAATTTGTGAAACAATATAAACACAAAACCACAGCATAAATTATAATAAAATAATAAAAAAAAAGAAACTCATTTGGTGGATTAGCGTTTTTCAGACTTGCATGAGAAGCCATGTGTAGAATAATTAAACAACCAATTCACTGCATGTTGTAAACTTAAACTAAAAGTAAAAAAAAGTATGATTTTGATTTTGGGCTTTGATCATTTTTTTTTATCTCTATTGAGTTCAATTCAGATTCCTGTACAGATATTTACTTATTTCAGTTCAAACAGGCACATGACAGAAAATGCAGCCAGCTCCTCAACTCAGTTAACAAAATCAAGATGAAAAAAAAAATATGTATGAAAGTCAAATTTGATCTTGTTTGTCTTTGTAATCTCTTCCCTTTCTCCAAGTAAAATACGAAAAGTTACAACATTGCGCTACAAAATGTTTTTCCTTCTTTTGGCCAAGACAATGGTGAAACAGGTTCTATTGATTCAACACAAAAAAAAAATTTTATTTCCGAGATTTGAATGGATGCTAACTCACCTTATTTCCTTAAACAAAGCAGTTAAAGATGGAAAAAATACAGCTATTTCAGCTATTTAAATTGAAAACAATCAGAGGTGTCAAATTAATCTATCCGGACCCAAACAATCACCATCCAACCAGTAAGAAGAACATCAGAAACACTGACCAGGCTTCAGATCCTGACTAAGGTTCACTTACAGTATATTAAATGATCAGTGAAGACTCGGATCCAATGGATTCAATGCTCTTGCAAACCTGAAAACTTACTGGAGACTCTCGGAGGCCCGGAGATGAGTAGCCAGTCAACAGCCAATAGAAACAGTAGCCAGCACGTTAATGATAAGAGCTAATTAAAGTGATGGTAATCAGCATGTGAAAGTGGTTTAGTGATGCGGCATTTAGCCCCGGGGTTTAGCTTTTTGACCCGCGCTTGACCTGTCCTCCTCAACAGAAAAACAGTGGGAGGTCATCCCTCCTGATCAAAAGTATGTACCAGTTTGCAGTGCTGGTGGAAAACCTACCGTTCCAGCCATCCAAAAAGTTAGCATCACATCTATAGCGGAACAAACAGACAATGTGGGCCAGATGAAATTCAGACCAGACCAAAGTGATCCCCTGAAATCATGATATGAATTAAAACTATCCTGTTTCAGTCCTGCTGGTGGAGGAACATGAGGTCGGTCTTCAAAGTTGAAGGGTACCCCAATTAAGGTACGTTTCCAGCAATGGGAGTGGTTATTTATTTGGTTTTCAGAGTCTGCATCAGCCATCTTTCAAGGTTGGATTATTGAGATTGGAACATGTATGGTAACATCATATTCTGGCGTTCTAGAAATGTGCCTCATGTCCAATTGTAACCCAAGTCATCTTATTCAGAATTGAGACAAAACTGGTTTATATTGTCAGGTACCAGGGCCTCTTCTTTCCCTAGCTGATCATCGCTTCTTTCCCTGGTTTTCCTCCTGAACCAGATGTGGAATCAGCCGGTTTCACCCAGGTCCTGCCTGATGTAATCCATAGAGAACAAAACTACATTTCACTACTTTCTAATGAAATGTAATAAAGAAAGTAAAACAAAGACTGTGTGAGTGTGCTTCATCAATCATATCATCCTGGCTCACTTCTTTTCTACAGCTGCAGCCAACTGAAAGACACGGACCTTCCTCTTCTCCTCTCTGGCCCGTCTGTCTTCTGAAAGGCCAGTTGGAGCACAAAGCCGGCGGAGGTAGGTAGTTATAGAGCTCCATTGTCACACAGCCTTTCTCTATCTGCTCCATCTTAATAAGAGCAGTCATCATTTAGAGTCTAAGTCGCTCTCAGCCTCCTCGCTTTAATTATGACATATCGATTGTCTCGTTAAGTCTAGTTTGGCTTAATGAAATCTATTGTAACCTCTAATTCTGCCTCCCATTGTCCCGCCCTGCAGCGCTGGCTCTGTGATGTGGACCTGGCCTTCTTTGTGCAGGCTAATCTGAGTGTGTGTGGGTTGTTCTCAAGTCTGTTTCTTGATGTTTGTGCTTCAGTTTATCTCTGTTTGTGTCTTGTGTGTTTTCCCACTTTGTGTGAGTTTGATGCCTTAAACCTTTCTAAGTATGTGTGTGTGTGTGTCTTTGCATCAATGGGTCCCCGCTCTAAAAGGCGCTGCTGTCACCGTTTATCTGCTGCTTCCTGATTCCCTTCCATCGACTCTCAGCCAATCAATTCACTAAATGATGCAATTATACGCCCTCCCTCTCCTCAGCCCACATTTAAAGTTGAGAGGTTTATTTTGGATCAATCCAGACCACTTTGTGTGCAAATTACACAATTGCATTGCCTTCAGATTCTTTAGGCAGCCCAATTGGAGCGAGCCCTGGGTGTGAATGCCTAATGAGAGACCCTGTCCTTCAAAAAGGCTCTGTCGAACACAAGCAGACAATTAGAGAGGTGGCAGCAGGAGAAAAACTTCAGAGTTCCTGTTCTCCAGATGGTTTTACATCAGGTTGACTCCATCCACTAGATCCATCAGTCTCAGACAATACCTCCAATTTGATAATCTCAGCTGTTTCTGAAACCATTCTTTATTTACACAAACAGGAACCAACATCACCCTCAGCTTTAATAACCACACATTGTTCTTTTGTGGTCTCAAAACATACGTTTCAGGTTGCTCCCCAATATATCTAACAATGTTTCTGGATTCTATTTTCCCACACTCAACACTGGCTAGACCTAGTGAATGCCCTTGATTTGACAAAGTTTTTTTTTTTTCTATTTACATGATATCCTTGCAAATAAGTAGTAATTATTGTACTGTATGTCCAAAATGGGCAGCAACGCCGATGCTAGACTGACTGTGGAAGAACATCTCAGAACACTTTGCATTGATGACCAGTGTTACTACTGTAAAACCAGCAGTAAAACTGAACTGGTCCTCTTCTACATTCAAATGTATATCCAGATGTTCCAAGTTCATCTGATTTAATCTTAATTGGGAAGGATGGCTCAGTGAGTAGGGTGACCGCCCTGTAACCGGAGGGTTGCCGGTTCGATCCCCCGCCAGGAGTTCATGCCGAGGTATCCTTGAGCAAGACACCGAACCCCCAATTGCTCCTGATGGTGGTTTGCTCCTTGCATGGAGGCATTCCCATCAGGTGTGAATGGGTGAATGTGAGCTACACTGTAAAGTGCTTTGAGAGCCGACACAGGTGGAAAAGCGCTATACAAGTAGAGTCCATTTACCATTTAATGATATGAACAGCTCAGAGAGGAACTTCACTCCCCCTGATGAGTCCATCCCACATTTATAAGAATCTAGTTCCAGGATTGGATTCTTGGACAAAGTATCACCTTCTCTGCAAACAGGTCATTCTTTTTGGTTGGCTAATATCTGCTGCTGTTTCAGGGATTCAAAACTGCTCTTAAGCTGCTGCCTCCCGTTGGGTCAACGACTCGCAGACTGACAGCTCAGTTCAGGCCTTAAAGGAGTCAGTCACCCAAATCCCTGTCTGACCCGAGCTCTCCTCTCTGTCTTCCATCTCGTCTGTGCTTAGTTCAGGTCCTAACATCAGTCAGCTGGAAAACCCTCTGATCCCCGGCCGAGGGAGAGAGAAATCTCCCAATCTATTCCCAGCAGCGCTCCAGAGCAGTCAGACATGGCTGGCAGTGCTGCTCGGCTGGAGGCATGATGGATGGAGGCTTGGTTAGCTCAGCATCATGTTCTGAACATTAAGGGTGTACGTGGTCGCCTGTGGTTACACCATCACCGTCCAGCAGCTACCATCTGATACCACAACGACCCTTCAACCCTCTGCAGAACAAACACACAAAGCAAAGAGGCCTGAGTGGCCCATTCCCAGTGGGAACTGTTTTTATGTTCAGCTGGGCAGCGATACAGACGGGGGCCAAAGAGGGCAGTTCCCAGTTACTCAGATGGAGTCTGAGATGCAGTTCTCTGTGATAGATGAAGGCTGGAGGGAGCAGTTCCAGTGAAACGGGTTGGATTAGGACTCCTGTGGTCAGCGTTCCCGTGAAATTTTGCAGTCAGATGAAAGTAATGTAGATTCCTCTTGTAATCATTAATACATACAAAAGTCCACAACTCCTTAAGTTCTGCTCTGTGGCTGACCTCAAATCAGGCGAGACTACACCAAACTAATCAGTCACAATACAGATGAAGTAAGGCATTGGCTGCTATATTTCATAACAATGCAGAGGGAGTTTGAACATGATAACGTTCTTTTTTAGCTTCAGTAATTTTGCATGACAGAATATCTGGTTGTCTGATTGCCATTCCATAGATTCTCCTCTTCATCCCTGCTTCCCGTCCTTGGCTGAAAGTCTGAGGTAAAGGTGACAGGAGCTGGGTTGAGGGCAAAGATGCACACAAAAAAAGAAGACATAGAGGTGAGCATGCTGGGAGAAAGACAGAGGAGATAAGAAAGGTGCGGGAGGAGGGCACGCAAAGCCTGAAGCCAGCTCTGAGAAGGGAGAGGAGGGGAAGGAAAGCGAGGGAGGAGGAGGCCCAGTAAATCAGCCGGCCTCTTGTCAACACCTCCCACCAGCTCCCCCCGAGGGCTTCTGAAGCCACTGAGCTGAGAATAACAAATGGCCGTCATTGGCCAGGCAAAAAGCTGTGATTATAATTATCACATCCCACACTGACCTTGCATAAACCTTAATCCTTCTCCAATGGAGCATTTAAATAGGCTGCCAACAGCGACAGAGACGAGGAGGGGCCGAGGAGAAAAGGAAGAGAGCCAAGACTAATGTAAAGATCAGGAAGTAGAAAGAAAAAGAAGCAAAAAAAAGAGGAAGTACAGGAGGAAGAGGGTAGAAAAAAGGAAGGTGAGGCTCAGCAGAACACCTGGGAGGCATTATTTCACAATGGGAGAAAATTGATGGTTATTACATTCAAATGCCAAAAATGTAAAAATAGTTAAAAAAAAAATGTACAAAAAAAGTAACAAAACTCAATTAAAAAAAACAGTCATATTTGTGTTGTTTTTTAAAAAGTTTGTTAAATACAAAAATATTAAAATAGAGAAAAGAAATTAATCAAATGTGATTTTATGGCATAACATATACAAATCAAAAAATCATTCACAATTATGATAAAGGGTGAGTAAAGAATAAAAAACAGAAAAAAAAAACATTTAAAAAATTAATAAACTCAACTCAACTAAAACATTGGGAACTGCTCCCTCCAGCCTTCACTAAAACACATCCAAGTTCTGAACTGGAGAGATTATTTTAGGACTTTTCCAGTTCCAGCCCTTTAATTTCTTTAACAGGAATGAGGTGATGACAGACTGAACGAAAAGCTGGAGGAACGACTCGGGACATCTTCTTCCAGGTCAGGTGGGAGAGGTCAGAGGCCAAGTGGTCTGACCTGGGGGTGAATGAAGCGGTGCTGCTCGCCTCCATTTCACACACTCACACATATTTAATGGAAAAACTGGAAATGTGCTGATAAAGCTGCTCCCACTTTATTATTTCTTTGTTTAGCATGATGATGTTGTTTAAATCTTTACCCAGCAGAAAACAGGAAGCAAGTGACCAAACATGTCTTTGATCAAGCCTGAAAATGAGCATCATCCAGGTGGACAACAAAGATCTCCCAAGATAAACCATAAAAACAAGGTTTTTTAGAGTTTTGAAACAACTGCAGTCATAAATATGCATGCATCATGAGATTTTTACATTGTTCTGAATTTGAAACATTTGTTTTTGGACTGCACAGTGGTCTCACAGCAAGAAGATTAGGGTTTGAGTCCTGGAGTGGGACAAGGCTTGAAACAATGGCCTTTTCTGTGTGGAGTTTGCCTGTTCTCATTGTGTACGTGTGGATTTTTTTCAGGTACTCCTGTTTCCTCCCACCGTCCAAAAACATGTATGTTTGGTCAAATGGTTACTAGGAAATTCCCCCTTAGGAATGTTTGTGGAGGATTCTGTGTGTGTGGCCCTGCAGCAGACTGGCGACCTGCTCGGGGTATATCCTACCTATCGCCTGATATCAGCCGGGCTACGCTCCGGCACCCTGGCAATCTCATTACAAATAAGAAGTTCAGAAGACGAAATAAAACATTTGTCTTTACAAAACTCATCGTCAGGCCAAAATTCGTCTTTTTTTCGGAAAAAAAGACAAATTTTGGCCTGACGATGCGATAAACAACTGACACCACTAACAAGGTGTCAGTTGTTAACCTTAGTGAGCAACTTTTTATGAAAATCAAATTTCCTAGGATCTCACATTTAGGCAGTCATTTTACCAAATCACTGAAAATTAAAATATACTAGAAAACAGAATTCCTTTTTGTGTGTGTGAACATAAGTAAAGAATAAAGGTGGATTTATTTTTGTGTTTAAATAAAAGCCGACGATAAAAAACTGGATGAAATAAGCACACACACAGCTGTTCCTCTCTGTTTGGTGTGTATATCCAGTATTTCTCCTCACACTCTCTCGGGCCACCGAGGCTGTGCTCCCAATCCATAAATCATAATGTTTCAGCAAAAGCAAAATTTCATTTCCCTACCGGCGTCTTATCGGCTGAGGAGGGATATACAGCCCATCACCATGCTCGTTTATTATCTGTGTGAATAGGCGGTGGCAGGGACGGGGCTATAACCTGGCGAGAGACTGGATTAGACGATTACCTTGAATAGCATATCAGGGCTCAGTCTATTACCTAAAGCACCAGTATCATGCTCCCCTTCTGATATTCAGCTTGGCCAAATGAAGAACTTCCCCTCATTTGCCCCGTCATTATCCATTCTCTCTTCATTCATTTTCAGGGTTGAGAGAGCTGGTGTCCTACTAAGCCCAGTTTGGCCTTGACCTGAAGCCAGGTTTAGTAAAGTGCTGCAATGCCCACTCGTTAGAAACTGTCAGACATTTTATCAGACTTTACCCATCATGTCCAGTCACCCAGTCACCATTTAGAACTGGGAGAAGATTTTTAGTCCTAATTTCCATACAAGTCACTCCTTTATTAGTTCACGTTTATTCAACATGACCTGGTTAAAAAAAACTAGAGGATTTACTTTGATCAATTCCAGATCTCAGTCAGAGTTAAGCAGAAGGAAACTTGTTTTTTTTATTTAAGATGTATTGTTGAAGTGATCCATTAGCAGGCACACTGAAAGTACTGTAAACAGATGACTTTCATCAAGTTTATTTCTGAGATGGAAGCGTTCATCTGGAGCAGCACTGAATGGATGGATACGGACCTGAACCCCCACACACTGTACTCAGTGTGAGACTTTCACTTCACAATAAAAACTACAAATGATTTTTCCGTGACTTCTTGTGTAAAAGTAGCAGGAAAATTAATATAAATAGAAAAACTTGAATGTTCTGTCAACAGAAAACTCTTCATTCTGTAATGACCTAGATTTAAAATGTTCTGTATTTTAAGTACTGTATTCATCCCTCAAATGGGAAAAGTTTTGTGCTGCATTGCATCGCAAAAGGCATCAATGGGTTAGGTGATGCCTTGTCCATGTCCATGGACACTTGGACATGGACTCAGATTGAATCGAACCAGCTTCTCCAAGGCCAAGGGTGGAGATTCTACAACTGATATATTGCCTGAGCTATTTGTTCTGTGTTTTTTCAAAATAAAAAATTAAAATAACTGTTCCTTCTCATCATATGGGAAAAGCAACATAAAAAACAGAAAATGAGATGGATTAATTATTGCTTATGAAACACTTAGAAATAATATTTTGCTGTTAGAAAACAGCAAGCCTTATTATTTCTTTAGAAAACACTTTACTCTTTAGTATGTTTAACAAGTACAAGTGAGAGATATAGAAAAACATAAATTATTGGCATTTCACCATCTTGTGGAACCTTTTGGTGGAAAACAAAATGTTCAGCAAATGTGTGAAATGTTTAGACATGCGACTCTCCATAAGGCTGATATTACACGCTGAGAATGGATTCCCCTCCAAACAATTTGTTCATTTCTTCCAGATTTGCCCTCCTGCTGTGTTTGACATTAGTTAGACATGAGAATGCTGAGATGGAAGCCAGCGGGCAACTAATGGGACATTTCACTGGCAGAACATTTTATCTTTTTAATCATTCTGGATATTTCACAACTTTCTTTCTTGATTTACTGGAACCATAAATCAGATTAGGTATTTATGTTTTTCTGTCCTTCCCTGTAGCACATGTGGTTTGTATTTTTAATACTTTTTATTTAATCTTATGATGTTTTTTCTCTCATCTGTTAATGTTAAATCCATATCAAGCTTTAGGAGATTCAGCAGTAAAACAGAAAACATCAACATCAATAAAAACGGATTTTATGGGACGAGTGAATCAATTGGTACATTAAAATAGAGAAGAAGGTTTGAGAGGCAGGGATATTTGAGAAATAAAAACAAAACCTGAAAAGAGGGGAAACCAGAGAGGGACAGATGAAGTATTCATCACTTCGTGTCTACCAAGAGTCAGAATTATATCATTTTTTTCCTCTTAATGTTTAGTCCAAAGCTAAAATTCAGATTAGCAATTTAAAGCATTTCAATTCCGTTCAATTCTTTTCCGCTTATCTGGGGCCGGGTCGCAGGGGCAACACCCTCAGAAGGGAAGCCCAGGCTTCTCTCACCCCAGCTGCATCCTCCAGCTCATATGGGAGGGTTCTCAGGCATTCCTCGGCTAGCTGTGTGACATAGTCTCTCAAGCGGGTTCGGAGTCTGCCTCTTTGTCTCCTCCCGGTGGGACATGCCCAAAACACCCCACCAGCAAGGCATTCGGGAGTCCTCCTAACCAGATGCCCTAACCACCCCATATGGCTTCTCTCAACTCGGAGGAGAAATGGCTCTACTTCGAGCTTCCTCTCCTGGGTGGCAGAGCTGCTCATCCTTTCTCTAAGAGTCCAGCAATCTGGCAGGAAAAGCTCATTTTGGCTGCTTGTATCCGTGATCTCAATCTTTCGGTCACCACCCACAGCTGGTGACCATAGGTTATGATCACATGACGACAGTCAAACTTCATACTGATGCAGTAGCCATGTGTAACTATACTCAGTCACAGTCAGTCACCTTCTTATCCATCTATCCCTTATAGCATTGCGGGGGGTGCCGGAGCCCATCCCGGCTGATATAAGGCGAAGGGCAGGGTACACCCCGAACAGGTTGCCAGTCTGTCACGGGTATAACTATACTTTTCAGTGCAATTTAATTATAGAAAACGCAAACACAATAGTTTTATCAGGTCTTCAATTTTACTTAAGGATTAGAGCTGGGCTTCAAAAACGAGACTGTTCATCCCAGTTGCTTATTTCTGTAGCTAGGTAATCATGGGACGATTGATTAGGATTACAGTTATGATTTTGCAGTGAATGGATTCATTATAAAAAGCTAATTGCAATCTTTCTTCTCTGTTTCCAGTCTGAACAGAAAAAAACGATCTGATGGAGCAACTAAACATTCAGAGCTGGAGAATGTCTTCACTTGTGAACTTATTTCAGCATCAGTAGATGGAGTTGGGCTATCCGGATAAACCAGCTGATCATCAGCCAGTGAGTCTCCAGCTCTGACATCTGATTGGCTGTCTCATGTTCCTCGGGATGCAGCCATGCATTGGATTGGCTGCACGCCTCTCAGACAAAGTGACATGCTAATATCATTGAAGTAGACAGTGATAATGTCATTGCAGGTAGATAATGTATTCTGACTAGACCGGGACGGCAGGATTATTGCCATGACAATGAATCAGGACAATGAAAGAGCAGTTAAAGGAGGTGATCAACAATGACAACTCACCAATGAATAACTTTATTATTTTCTATTTTGATTAAACATTTTCCTCTAATTTGTCTTCTTTAATCAAACTTTTATTAGATCAGGCAGCCGTTTAACAATCAGTCCTGATACAGGATGACACCAAGGCTCTAGGACCGCTGACTAGATTATGTGGAAGGTTTGTGGGTATTCTGAGTGAAGGATAAGAAAAATGCAGTTATCTGAAAAAAAAAAAAATTATTCATCTCTGGTTTGGTTAGATAGAGATTTAAATTTAAATCAATCATTCATTTGGATAAAAAAGCGAGACCAAAATCTGTATTCGATTAAGTAACGAATATTTCCGTTGTTTTCAGCTTATCCGGGGCCTGGTCGCAGGGACAACAGCCTCAGATGGGAAGCCCAGGTTTCTCTCACTCCGGCTGCATCCTCCAGCTCACCCGAGAGGATGTGTAGGCGATGTTGAGCCAGCTGCAAGACATAGTCTCTCCAGCAGATCCAGGGCTACCTCTGGGTCTCCTCCCGGTGGGACATGCCCGACACACCTCACCAGCGAGGGATTTGGGAGGCATTCTAACCAGATGCCCGAACTACCTCCAGGTTCTCTCAACCTAGAGGAGCAACAGCTCGACTCCGAGCTCCTCCCTGATGGCAGTGCTCCTCACCCTATCTCTGAGTGAGAGCCCAGCCACCCTGTGGAGGAAGCTCATTTCAGCCACTTCTATCCGCAATCTCGTTCTTCCGGCCACCACCCACAGCTGGTGACCATAGGTGAGGATGGGAACGTGAATAATGAGGTAAAAATTTTGTCAGATAAAAAAAACATGTTTTGGCTGTATGTCAAAATTTTGCATGGATAAGTTATTATTTATACAATCTCTAAGCAGTAAAGTCATCAGATTGAACATATTGAGAAACCATGGTTAAAAAAAAAAATCTTCAGACATGACAAGAGCCAAAGTCTGAAAGGGTTGCAATCTTGGTGGAAGATGTAATCAGGCTGGACAAAGTCTGAAAAATTCTGATATTTATATGGCTGCATAAATGTAACCACATCCTCTTTCTGTCCAGTTGAATTTATCACATACAGACTTGGATTAGCTGTGAATACAATCTTGGAGTCATGATGGTCCAGCACACCGGTAAAGGTCGGGCATACTGAGCCGTTTATACTAACTTTGGAGGTGCTTTACGTTGCATCCATTATACATCCTCACCTCATTCATACCTGGATGGTAATCTATATGTGGAGCTAAATGTCCTCCGGCAAATTGACGGAAACACATCACTAAATTGGGGGCAACAACTTCTTCAATCCCTACTGACAATATTCACTCTTCCTCTGGCTGATCTTGTCTTCTACACAAACTTCATCCATTGAGCAAGTACGATGTTACTTCGAGGAGAATTGGCCCACCCAACCACCATATTTACCAAAGGTCATCCAGGACTAAATGGACTGAGATGAATCCTCATCCTAATGTTAGTAATAGGGGCTAAAATTGTGTCAGGAGAACGAGCAACTCCACACCGGAGACAATACTCTTCAGCAGAAAAACACTGGGGTGTTCGTTCCGAGTTGAGAGACAGGTCTTGCCTCAAGACGAAGGATTGTGGTCTCGTTCACAAGAGAAAAAACAATGGAGCGGAAGATCTAGAGAAGAATCAATAGAAGATAGATAGTATAGATATTTATAAAGCTGAGGACTTTTTTTTTGTCTGTCATGGTGAAGAAAAAGCTGAACCTAAAGAAGAAACTCTGGATTTACTGGTGGATTAATGTTCCTGCTCACCAGATGTAGAAAATGACCCAAAGAACCAGATCATGACTACAAACATTTCGGCAGTCAGGCTGTTTGCTACAACTAGGATGAAAAGTTTTCTCATTCAAAAGGAAGTCAGAGTAGACCTGTTGCTTTTCCACAACTGGTTATAGTAGAAAAAGTTTCAAAAAAGTCTTCTGGACAGTTTAATTCTTCAACGAGACGTTTCGACTTCCATCCGGAAATCATTTTCAATCTGAATGAAATGGACTGGAACCTGGATCCATTTATACTAACCTGAGTAACAGGTAAAAAAAGTGTAAGAAGGGCTCGACCAATGAGAATGTTCCTTAAGATGGCCGTGAATGGCTCCTATTGTAGCCACAGACCAGTAAACAAACCTATTATAAAAATGCTAAAAGCCTAGTGAAAAGAGAAACCTGCTAACGAGAGGCGTGAAACTGAGTCACGAGGTGTCATCTTTAGTCCATGGCTTCAAAAGGCTGCTATAGATACCGGGCAAAACGTATCTAACGCCTCCATTCCGATTCAGTGAGGGATTCTCTTTCATCACAAAAATGGCTTCTTTCACCCCTCTTTCAAACCAACCTTTCTCTCTACTTAGAATCTTCACCTCACTGTCCTCAAAAGTGTGTTTGGTGGATTTAAGATGCAGATGTACGGCAGACTGTGGACCACTAGAGGCTTCTCTTCTGTGTTGGTAAAGTCTTTTGTGGAGTGGTTGCTTTGTTTCCCCAATGTAGTTTTCTTTGCAGCTCCCTTCACTGCACCGGATCGAATAAACTACATTGCTCTGTTTTTCCGTAGGCATCTTGTCTTTAGGATGTACTAGTTTTTGACGTAATGTGTTGACCGGTTTAAAGAAAACCGGGATGTCATGTTGTCTGAAGATTCTCTGTAACTTCTCGGACAGTCCTGACACGTAGGGAATAGAGACTCCATTTTTTCTCTTCTCAGTTTCTGTTTCCCTCTTCTCATGTTTCTTGGACGCTCTCACCCTATTCAGGGCCCATTTGGGGTAGCCACAGACCGAGAGGGCTTTTCGGACATGCTGTGTCTCCTTCTCCTTAGCCTCTGTGCTCGTGGGTACCTCCTCCGCCCTGTGTTGTAAAGTTCTGATGACACCCAGTTTGTGTTGCAAAGGATGATTAGAGTCAAACTGTAGGTACTGGTCTGTGTGCGTGGGTTTCCTGTATACCTCCAGTTGCAAATTCCCGTCCTCCCCTATGATCACAGCGCAGTCTAAAAAGGCCAACCGGTTGTCCTTGGAGTCTTCACGTGTAAACTTGATGTTCGGATCCACAATGTTGATGTGTGAAGTGAAGGCTTCCAGATCTTGCTTGTTGATCTTCACAAAAGTGTCATCAACATAGCGGAACCAGTGACTGGGTGGATTTCCTGGGAATGTGCTCAGGGCTTGCTTCTCAACCTCCTCCATGTAAAGATTAGCTACTATGGGGGACACTGGACAGCCCATCGCACAGCCGTGGATTTGTCTGTAGAAACCACCACGAAACTGAAAGTAAGTGGAGTTGAGACAAATGTCCAACAGGTTGCAGATGTGTTCCGGAGTCAGTTTGGTCCTTTCTTGCAGTGTGGTGTCCCCTTGTAGTCTTTGTCTGACTGCTGTTACAGCTTCTTTTGTAGGGATGCAGGTGAAGAGTGATACAACGTCATAAGAAACAATGATGTCATCTTTGTCTATATGTACATGTTTCACTTTCTCTACAAAATCTTGTGTGTTCTCCACGTGGTGTTCTGTGTTACCCACTAAGGGGGCCAAGATGGTTTTCAGGTATTTGGCTACGTTGTAGGTTATAGAGTCAGTGCTGCACACAATGGGTCTAAGAGGAACATCCTGTTTGTGGACTTTGTGTAAGCCGTAGATACATGGAATGGCATCACCCGGATACATTCTGAAGTACAAAGCTTTATCAATCATGTCGTCCTTTTCCAGCTTCTGTAAATAGTCAATCAACTTCTTTTTGTAGCCACTGGAAGGGTCCCTCTTGAGTTTTTGATAAGTGGAAGTGTCTTCCAGGAGGTTCTTCATCTTGGCTTCATAATCCGTGGTGTTGAGAATCACAGTGCAACGTCCTTTGTCTGCTGGTAGAATGTTTATGCTGTGATCTTTCTGCAGGGCTGACAGTGCTTTCCTCTCCTCTGGTGTGATGTTGGACGGTGGAGGTTTCGCACTGTTAAGTGAAGCGGTGACTCGTAGCCTTAGATCTGCAGCTTCTGATCCAGACAAATTGTTCTTCTTTATGGCTGCTTCTGTGGCTGTGATGAAGTCTACTGTGGGGATGTCTTTTGACGTAACTGCAAAATTAAGTCCTTTGGAAAGAACATCTTTCTCTGCCTGTGAGAGTATCCGATCTGAAAGATTTCTTATCCAATTGTCCTTGCTGATTCCAGTCCCCTTCTGTGTGTCAGAAGCTCTCATCACCTGGTATTCTTGAAACTTGTTCTTTCTGCTCAGAAGAATGTTGAATTTCTTCAAATGACGTTCCTTAACCTTCCTGTGTTGAGATAGCTGTGCCGTTTGTATGAAGTCTTTCACCTTCTTGCTTATTTCTTCCGGGAGGATTTTGGAAAGTTTACCTTCCAGCCATTCTGCTCTGTCAGCAAATTTCTTGATGCTTACGTTGTTGGCCCTAATTCTCTCATTAAGCATGAGGGTAAGATTTTTCTGCCAGATCTTCTCAGCTCTGAGTCCTTTCACCGGTGGTCTGATCTGTAGACTCTTCGGTATGATGCCGCTCTGTCTGCACCTCAGGTTAAAGCGAAGATGGTTTCTGTTGTCTGCTAGCTTTCTGACTGCGTTCTCCAGTTCTCGAATCCATTTCAAAGTTTTCTCCCCAAAATTCTTAGCAACAAATCCGTGTAGTCCCTCATTCATCCAGGAGTGATCCATAGTAGAAAAAGTTTCAAAAAAGTCTTCTGGACAGTTTAATTCTTCAACGAGACGTTTCGACTTCCATCCGGAAATCATTTTCAATCTGAATGAAATGGACTGGAACCTGGATCCATTTATACTAACCTGAGTAACAGGTAAAAAAAGTGTAAGAAGGGCTCGACCAATGAGAATGTTCCTTAAGATGGCCGTGAATGGCTCCTATTGTAGCCACAGACCAGTAAACAAACCTATTATAAAAATGCTAAAAGCCTAGTGAAAAGAGAAACCTGCTAACGAGAGGCGTGAAACTGAGTCACGAGGTGTCATCTTTAGTCCATGGCTTCAAAAGGCTGCTATAGATACCGGGCAAAACGTATCTAACGCCTCCATTCCGATTCAGTGAGGGATTCTCTTTCATCACAAAAATGGCTTCTTTCACCCCTCTTTCAAACCAACCTTTCTCTCTA
Organism: Neostethus bicornis; assembly: GCA_902685375.1. Lineage (NCBI taxonomy): Eukaryota > Metazoa > Chordata > Actinopteri > Atheriniformes > Phallostethidae > Neostethus > Neostethus bicornis. The sequence goes on along the minus strand of CACRXE010000076.1, from coordinate 200,886 downwards.
CTTAGAATCTTCACCTCACTGTCCTCAAAAGTGTGTTTGGTGGATTTAAGATGCAGATGTACGGCAGACTGTGGACCACTAGAGGCTTCTCTTCTGTGTTGGTAAAGTCTTTTGTGGAGTGGTTGCTTTGTTTCCCCAATGTAGTTTTCTTTGCAGCTCCCTTCACTGCACCGGATCGAATAAACTACATTGCTCTGTTTTTCCGTAGGCATCTTGTCTTTAGGATGTACTAGTTTTTGACGTAATGTGTTGACCGGTTTAAAGAAAACCGGGATGTCATGTTGTCTGAAGATTCTCTGTAACTTCTCGGACAGTCCTGACACGTAGGGAATAGAGACTCCATTTTTTCTCTTCTCAGTTTCTGTTTCCCTCTTCTCATGTTTCTTGGACGCTCTCACCCTATTCAGGGCCCATTTGGGGTAGCCACAGACCGAGAGGGCTTTTCGGACATGCTGTGTCTCCTTCTCCTTAGCCTCTGTGCTCGTGGGTACCTCCTCCGCCCTGTGTTGTAAAGTTCTGATGACACCCAGTTTGTGTTGCAAAGGATGATTAGAGTCAAACTGTAGGTACTGGTCTGTGTGCGTGGGTTTCCTGTATACCTCCAGTTGCAAATTCCCGTCCTCCCCTATGATCACAGCGCAGTCTAAAAAGGCCAACCGGTTGTCCTTGGAGTCTTCACGTGTAAACTTGATGTTCGGATCCACAATGTTGATGTGTGAAGTGAAGGCTTCCAGATCTTGCTTGTTGATCTTCACAAAAGTGTCATCAACATAGCGGAACCAGTGACTGGGTGGATTTCCTGGGAATGTGCTCAGGGCTTGCTTCTCAACCTCCTCCATGTAAAGATTAGCTACTATGGGGGACACTGGAGAGCCCATCGCACAGCCGTGGATTTGTCTGTAGAAACCACCACGAAACTGAAAGTAAGTGGAGTTGAGACAAATGTCCAACAGGTTGCAGATGTGTTCCGGAGTCAGTTTGGTCCTTTCTTGCAGTGTGGTGTCCCCTTGTAGTCTTTGTCTGACTGCTGTTACAGCTTCTTTTGTAGGGATGCAGGTGAAGAGTGATACAACGTCATAAGAAACAATGATGTCATCTTTGTCTATATGTACATGTTTCACTTTCTCTACAAAATCTTGTGTGTTCTCCACGTGGTGTTCTGTGTTACCCACTAAGGGGGCCAAGATGGTTTTCAGGTATTTGGCTACGTTGTAGGTTATAGAGTCAGTGCTGCACACAATGGGTCTAAGAGGAACATCCTGTTTGTGGACTTTGGGTAAGCCGTAGATACATGGAATGGCATCACCCGGATACATTCTGAAGTACAAAGCTTTATCAATCGTGTCGTCCTTTTCCAGCTTCTGTAAATAGTCAATCAACTTCTTTTTGTAGCCACTGGAAGGGTCCCGCTTGAGTTTTTGATAAGTGGAAGTGTCTTCCAGGAGGTTGTTCATCTTGGCTTCATAATCCGTGGTGTTGAGAATCACAGTGCAACGTCCTTTGTTGCTCAGAAACTGAGAAGAGAAAAAATGGAGTCTCTATTCCCTACGTGTCAGGACTGTCCGAGAAGTTACAGAGAATCTTCAGACAACATGACATCCCGGTTTTCTTTAAACCGGTCAACACATTACGTCAAAAACTAGTACATCCTAAAGACAAGATGCCTACGGAAAAACAGAGCAATGTAGTTTATTCGATCCGGTGCAGTGAAGGGAGCTGCAAAGAAAACTACATTGGGGAAACAAAGCAACCACTCCACAAAAGACTTTACCAACACAGAAGAGAAGCCTCTAGTGGTCCACAGTCTGCCGTACATCTGCATCTTAAATCCACCAAACACACTTTTGAGGACAGTGAGGTGAAGATTCTAAGTAGAGAGAAAGGTTGGTTTGAAAGAGGGGTGAAAGAAGCCATTTTTGTGATGAAAGAGAATCCCTCACTGAATCGGAATGGAGGCGTTAGATACGTTTTGCCCGGTATCTATAGCAGCCTTTTGAAGCCATGGACTAAAGATGACACCTCGTGACTCAGTTTCACGCCTCTCGTTAGCAGGTTTCTCTTTTCACTAGGCTTTTAGCATTTTTATAATAGGTTTGTTTACTGGTCAGTGGCTACAATAGGAGCCATTCACGGCCATCTTAAGGAACATTCTCATTGGTCGAGCCCTTCTTACACTTTTTTTACCTGTTACTCAGGTTAGTATAAATGGATCCAGGTTCCAGTCCATTTCATTCAGATTGAAAATGATTTCCGGATGGAAGTCGAAACGTCTCGTTGAAGAATTAAACTGTCCAGAAGACTTTTTTGAAACTTTTTCTACTATGGATCACTCCTGGATGAATGAGGGACTACACGGATTTGTAACTGGTTATAATGCCACTGAGACACCCTGCAGGTAAGGTATTCTGAAAAGACACCCTGTGGAAGACCCAGGACACCCGGTAGTGAATGAATCTCCTAGCTGGTCTTGGATCACTTTGGAATTCCCTCAGATGATTTGTGAGAAGTGTCCAGGAGGTCACAGATGAATAAATAGGTAGTTACATTATTTTATTGGGAGGTATAGGCCTGTGATGACTAAAAGAGCTGGAACTCTGAGTATATGGGCGTTAAACGCAGACCCCAGCATGAAATTGGAGGTGCTCTTTCTCTCACATTTACCGCAGCGAGCTGCATGAGAAAGACCTGTTAACCTTGGGCAGCTGGTCACAGTGTCACCTCCCACCACAGCAGAGCTGCTTGGCCTCTCGTCCGATGTGGGTAGAGAGTGGGGTGAAGTTATTTCCACAGCATTAGAAGTTGTAGCTGTAATAGCTTCCACTATTACAGACCTGCACTGGAGAAGTTTAATCCTGCTTCTCCTGTATGTGCTGATTCAGTGCAGTCGTGCTGCTGTTTGTGATGGCCACACTCCCATTCACATGCAGATCCGACTAATTAATTCTCATGTTTAAGGGAATTAAACATTACTGCGTAGAAAAGAGGGCTGCTTTTAATATATAGCCCAGATAAAAGCCAGAGTGTGTTTCTTTGTGATGGACATACATTTATTCACATTTTCCCTAACCAATTTCATTTCAATGTAAAATAAGGAGATGAGGTTAGAAAACGTGCAGAGCAGAGTTACTAATAGAAAACAATGAGGCGGTTTTATTCTCTAGAGGTTATTCTGCTGCTGTCAGCGCCCTCCCTTACCGGCCGCACAAAGCTGGAGACAAAGACGGAGAGCGGCGGGGCCAAGTGCCTCTTCTAAAACACACAGCAGCTTATTAACCCCAACACACACCGAGCGCGCTGGAGGCCTGTGAAGCCATATCAGCCGGTAATATATTGAGGTTATATTCAGGTTGTAATGGTGTTATTAAAGCAACAAGCTCAGGCTGAATGGAGAGAAAATCCTATTAAAATAATTATAGGAGCCTTGTGTCGCAGAGTGTGTGTGTGCATGTGTGTGTGTGTTTGCCCGGCCATGCAGCATAGCAAGGTATATCCAAATACAGCGGTATGCATTTGTGTGTGTCCTTGACTTACTAATGTGTAGTAATTGGCTCTACTAATAGTGATTGCCAGCTAATCTCAGAGGTGCGTTCTTTCAGCCTCAGCTTAATTAGAATATATTGCTGCACACTCGTTACTGCAACAAGAAATAATTATTTCTACATGTGACTATGCACTTGAACTCTTTAAACGCTCATTGTCCATCTAAGGAGTCCTTCAGATGTAACGGATATGATAGAAAACCACACATTTCTGTTCATGGCACACTTATGTCCCACCTTCTTCCCTTTTTTTTTTCTTGGATTAGAAAACTCGGACCAAACTCAGACGCTGGGTTTCCAAACATATAGATTAAACCAGATAAAAGTCAGATTTTTAGATTGATGGTTTCTGGTAAAATGTTGGACTAAGTAGTGTTTATAAATGCTTGTACTTAACTACTTGTATGTATTTTGTGTCTTTTAGTATTACCATGACTTATTTAAACTGTTTTAGATGAAAAAAATGCATGTCTTGGGACTCGGCATGAAATATAATCACTGGATAATTTAATTTACAATGATATCTATTGACATCCACTTGCCCTTAAACAAAAAAAAACTTGCTAACTCACTTAGTGAGGGAGGAAGACACATCAAGAGAAGACCTAGTCTTGAAATGGAATGAAGTCCAGACTTCTGCACAAGTGAGATGCCGTTGTGGAGCTTCTGAATGTTGCAAAGCTCAAACACCTGGATAAAAAAAAAAAACTATATCCTATTCACACGGGGACAATAAAAGCAAAAAACATTATAATCCCTTTTTTTATTGCACCTCTAAGTGACTTGACCAAGTCTTAATTTCTTTTTTAAATCATGTAGACAAAAAAAAAAAATGGAATTACATTTTGATATTAAAAAGTGACCAAAATATGGCTCATGGCTCATTATGGAAAAGGGTAGTGACAATTATTTTCTAAATGGGGGCTTCTCCTTCTCCTTTTCAACATTTTCCGTCAGGGGTTGCCACAGCAAGTCAGTTTCTTCCATCTAACCCTATCTGCTGCATCCTCTTTAGTCACGCCAACTATCTTCATGTCTTCCTTCACTGTATCCATGAACCTCCTCTTTGGTCTTCCTCTAGTCCTCTTTTTTGGCGGTTCCAAACCCAGCATCCTTCATCCGATGTACTCTCTCTCCTTTGCACATGACACCAAAATTTAATATTTCACTGTGTCGCAGAATCAGGTGAGAGGCAGGTTACACCCTGATTATGTCCCCTGTCCATGTATACATACATACTGTATGTGTGTATATGTACAGTATATTTGCATGTATTTATTTGTGTGTGCCAAATCAGATGTAGTTACATACCATGCAATGGATTCATTTAAAGAAACAGGCAAACAGAAGGTCAGGAATGAATAAGAAAGATGTGTTTCCACTTTGTTTTAATTCATTCCCAGTTCGTACTGTTGGTGAATTTGGAAGAAAAAACAAGCCTTATTGTTTCAGATAAAGTGCTTTTAAACTCAATGACTTCCTATTAATAAAATATTATCTTCTTTTATTAGACTGAAGTCATCAGACAATTAAACAACCCTGTAATCACCATAAACCTGCTTTAATGAACTCCACAAGAGGAATTAGAGGGCTCCCAGTATTGTTATCTGGAGGGGAAACAGCCTCATTGAAACATCATCTGCTTGTGCAAACCTCTCTTCCCTCAAAATAATCACTTTAAACTATTTAATCCATTAGTACCTATTGGCATTGTGTTTTTTATACAAATTTTAGCAAATAATTTACCAGTGTCATTTGCACCAAAATCAGGTTGTTACGTAGAAACCAGATGATCAAACTCACCATTCAATCAAAAGTCCCCTTATAAATATAGACCATAGGATTCTAGGTAGCAAAGGTGTGCGTTTGCTCTCAATGGGTTGCTGCTGTAGCACAGACCAGACAAATGTGTGTATTTAAGCAGCACAAACTCTAGTAGCTGTATGTGCACATATGTAACAATGTGTGCAGGTGTGTGTGTCTGTGCATGCTGATAGACATCAGGGAGCTCGATAGCTGAAGGCTGAAGGCATTAGGAGAGAAGAGGAAGACATTAATCTAAAGAAAATTAAAATCTGGAGCGGTGCATTTAGGATGGAGAGCGACCGCCACTTCTGATAAGAAGTGGTTAAGGAGAGCACAGATTTAGATAAATGGGAGGAAAAGAGAGAAGGGAAAGGAAAAGAGACAAGGAGAGCCTGAGGGGTTGAAGAAGGAAGGAAAGTTAAGCATTGAGGACACAACAAAAAGGAACAAAAAGAAAAGCCGAAAATGTAGAAAAAAATAAAATTATAATAAAAAGGAGAAAAATAAATCTGTTTGAAATAAAAGGTGAGAAAAGCATGAAAGGAGCAAACGTGAGAAGAGCAAGAGATCATGTCCAGCTGAATCTTGCGTGTGTGTATTTGTGTGTAGTTTATGCAGCACATGTAGATAGCAGTGACACTGTGGTCTTGAACATCAATAACATCAGGTTATCTAGAGTATGGTCTGGTAGCACACACACACAGTGAGTGATAGCGGTGCCATAGAGGTGGCTGTCTGGGGTTAGCAAAGCCGTGCTTAACAGAATGTTTTAGATTTAAGACTGTGGCCAGCAGACGAGATATGGAACAGATTCTGCTGCAGCCTGCACCTTCTGCTGTCCACTCACTCCACAACCATTCACTGTGAAATCCCTCATTTTACAACTATTCAACCGAAGACCACATCTTCTACAACCATTGAATGTACAGCCATTTCCCCCATACTCTCTCACTTTACAACCTCCATAATCCTTCATTATTCCAACAATCCCTCACTCCACAACTACCCTGATGCAACGAGGGGTGGAAACCACATAACCTTGCACCATTCGGGACTGTTCACCCCTCGGTGGGTGAGTAAACCAATTGCTGCTTGTTGGTCAGGACCGGATGTGAGGTGTGAAATGCAGCAGAACTGTCAGTGTAGTCCGGTGTTCTATCGAGATCTGCAGCCTCATCAAGATCTGCTCTAGATCGGAGTTCCGAAAACTAACCCTAATGCTAATTCCAATAGAAGTATGGCAGGTTGTAGATCTCGATGGTTAGATTATCCGGAAGGGAGGGAGAGCGTTCTGGGCATGTGTAGAGGCGCAAAATCACAGATCTCGATGGTCGCAGATCTCGTCAGGACAATGGAAAGCAGAGCGTAAACATGAATGATGGGAATTGATGCTGTAGCCAAACTAAAAACCCACCTGGAAGGTCACTTGCATTTGACGTTACAGTGTCCTCGCTTTTCAGTGATTGGCCAGCCATTTACCGGGGTCACAAAAATTGTTCCTAATTTGGCAATACCTGGCCTAGTAGCTGAAGCTGGAGTAGTTCCAGATATAATTTCTCATGCTCCAACCACAGATTGTATAACTGCGGAAGACGACAGAAAGGGGGAAAAAAAACACAACATAAATCTGACAAAAACGCAAAATAGTTACCAGTACATATGGCGGCTGCAACGTGTTACAGTGGTTAGCACTGTGGACTCCCAGCAAGAAAGTTGGGGTTTGAGTCCCGGAGTCAGTGCGAGGCTTGAAACACTGGTCTTTCTGTGTGAAGTTTGCATGACCTTCCCGTGTATATATGGGATTTCTCCTGGTACTCCAGTTTCCTCCCACCCTCAAAAAACATGCATGTTAAATTGACTGGTCGCTACAAATTGTGTGTGGATGGTTGTGTGTGTGGCCCTGCAGCAGACTGGAGACCTTTTTGGGGTGTATCCTGTCTCTTGCCTGAAAGCAGCCAGGATAGGATCCAGCAACCCCATTTGGGGATGAGCGGTTCAGAAGACAAAACAAGTTACATTTGGTATTAAGTTTGAACTCTAGTAGTCTAATAGTTTGGTCACTCACTTTTATGTCAAAATAAGTGAAATGTGTTTTAGAACATACCATTTTAAATTTGTGGATTTTGTCCCGAAAAGGTTAAAAAACGCAAGAGAATCCGAATAAAGTGTCAGTCCTGCAGGACAGGCTGATAGCCAGATGCCAGGCCAGGTCACACTCACTGTGAATTAGCTGCAGGTGTGTATAATGGGGTGTGTTTAGCGGATATGTTGTGGTCTGCAGGTAATTCCCAGTGATAGGGTTAAGGTTGGATAGCTTTCCATTAGCTTGGGTAGCATTCAGTCACCTTCAGTTTCACCCTTCCTCAGGCCATGTATTAACATTCACTCCATCTTTCCTATATGTGTGTGTGTGTTTGACATACAAAAAGTGTGAGTAAGTATTAATCTCCTCAATACTGTCTCCATGAAATTGACATTTGATGGTAATTGTGTAGCAGCAGTGATTCATTCACTACTGTGGTCTGATTGGATGGGGATGTTTTACACACACATACACACAGCTTAGACTGGTCACACTTCCTGTTGGTTAAAGACTCTCATATAACAGCAAAACTAATCCACATTGTTACCTTGGAGGGAGAGAAAAATAGATGGAAACACTTGTGTGCTCTGAACAAAGTGTCTCAGAGTTTTACTACAAATAAGAATTGTTCATAGAAATACTGTTGTTTTTATTGCTGTGTAAAAATTAAATAAATGTAGAAACATTTATTATTTCATTTTATGCTCACTAAGTCCATTTTCATTCCATTTTTCAATTTGGTAAACTCTTTTCTGGCTCATAGGGTTGCCGGAGTCTGTCCTGACCAGTTAGCAGGTGACAAGCAGGGTACACTCTGTACGAGTCAGTTACAATGCTACCCAATAGAATGTAAACAATATATATAGTATATATTTATTTTTTCGCTTATTCATCCCTTTAATGAGGACATTTCTGTGCTGCATTGCACCGGAGCTGGCAGCCTAAACGGCGCCAATGGTGGGAGAAACAGGGGTTTAGTTGTCCTCCTCCCCAAAGAACATTTTCTTTGGGGAGGAGGTTGTAGGTGTGGAGGCGTAGATGACTAAGATGCGTCATTTACAAAATAGAACAATACTGTACATTTCCAACAGGCTAGAAAGCCACAGTTTATACTATTTTTTTTTTTCCTAGTTGGACATGAAACATATTTTATTAACAGAAACTTAAACCTCTTACAGACTGTTAACTTCACCCAAGTGTACCCTGCTTTTTTAACTGTTTTTGTATTATTAGAGGTCCCAAAGTTCTAAGAACAAAATATATTTAATTATAAATAAAAAAAAAAACACTGTTTAATCTAAAATCAGCTATTTTTGCTTTTGCTTTGATGCTTGAATTACCGGTAGTTTTTAGACAGATGTTCCCAGAAAGACCAAAGTAATAATCCCCCAAACTGGTACAGTCCAATTTTTCAGTGTGTTATAATTGTTGAAGAAAAATCTCCAACTTTGCTTTCTGAGATGAGGCCATAATGAATAAAACCATTTTAAATAAATAAATGAGCTTTGATTATGATTTTGACTATAAAAACCCAAAGCCAAAGCATCAAACCTGACAATTAGTCTTTTTTGTGTTTTTTTTTGTTTCTTTCCACCTCTAAGCACCTTGGACAGGACCTACAGCCATCCCAGCTCTGATTAAAGCTAATAATTAGTTGTGTCTTTGTGTGTGTGTGTGATTTTTATCATAGTTTTGAGGACATCCTATTCTTCTCCCATCATCAGACAGCTCCCTGTGGGCATTCACTAATTAAAATCAATAGTCTCCTCAGACTGACACTGGCGGTGCAGCTACAATGAAGCGGTGTAAACAACAGACAATATTTTTTAAATTCCACTCCTGTTACACAAACCGAGGTAAAAGAAAAACTAATCAAAGGTTGGAAATGCTTTAATGCATCGACTACTAAAATTTAAAAAAGACATTTGTTTTTCAAAGTCCTGAATCTGGTAGTTATGGAGGAGAGAAGCTATGAGCCAAACTAAGAGTCTAGGGGGAACGAACCAAACTGAGGAAAACCTGCATCAGTACTAGTAAGTAAAACCTGGCGGCTGTGGTTGTGTTGAGTGTTCTGGTGGTGTGTGACTGGTTCGGTAATAGTGGGATGTGTGTAGGTGATGCCAGAGAAACAGCGCTCAGTCCCATCCCACATATTAGCAGCTGCTTTCAATCCATTCATCACTCACACTACCAAACAGCAACATTCATCACAGCCCCAGAAGATGGTGGGATATACACCAGGCACCTCAGCCGTGCCCATGGCCATGCCTATGTGGAGGGGTGTCTCTATGCAACACACACACAGTCACACACCCTCCCTCTGATAGTGTTGTGGTTGACAGAGTTGTATGTGATGAATTGTACGTCGCTTCCAGACTCCTCAAAGTTAATTTTCTAAAGACTGCTGCCCATTGGAGAGAAGAAGAGATGATAGGGTTCTGTGTCCGGTCAGTGTGTGTCTGTGTGTGTGTTAGCAGGATAGATGTCAGTATCACTCAGCTGGGATGGAAACTGAAATCCACGGACAGGGTGGTCGCTATTTAGATCCACACATCATGTGACATGTAGAAGGTAGAAATGTTGGTGTACCCTCTGCCTTTAAATTTCACAAACTGGGAGCAGGAAGAAAAAGGAAAAAAAACAAACCAAAATAAACATAGTAAGTTGGGGTTATTGTGTTTGGACAATGGACCATCAAGCAACATCTAAGGAGTCCTCATCGAACCTCATTTCAAAGTGATTGCTTGGCCCAACTTCTGCCTTACCAGAAAAGAAACCCCAAAAAGGAGAGAGAAGATAAAGACAGATTTTACTGAAAGAAAAAAAAGCAGAAGATAAGGAGTGAAGAGGCAACTTATTGAAAAAAAACATCCTAATTGGTGGACAAGTTTAGGGCCCTCTTTGTTTTTGGACCATACAGTCCCATAAGATTTCGAGAGATTTTCTTCAGAGTAATGCTCTCCAAGTTAGACCATCACGAAAGTCATGATCCATAAAAAAAAAAAAAAAAAAAAGTCTTTACATTACTAATCATGGATTTGAGACTTTAATCATGTAATTCAACGAATAAATGTCAACGGCAAAAATCGACTTCAGTGAAATAAAAATGTGTGAAGATGTGAGAAGAGATGAGTTGTATGATTGGTCTGGTTCTACATGAACATGCACATCTTCATCGCTTACTAGCTATTCTGATTGGTTGTTTTCACCTTTACCTAAAAGTAGATTTTGTTTCTCAAGTTGTAAATTTCTGAAAGAACAAAGAAGCTGCAGGTAAAACATGACAAAAACCAGAATTATTCACTTCTTATTAAAAGAAAATGACTAAAAAAACATGGAGGGAAATTACCACTAACTATTACACAGAGCATTTTATTATTATTATGGTACACCAGTGAGCTGTGTGTATGTGTGCGTGTGTGTGTGTTGTGTGAGAGAGAAAAAAGAGAAAAGGAGAAAGTGCTGCCATTACATCTCCCTGACAAAACCTCTCAGGGGTAATTTCTAGATATGATTTGAACAATAGAGCACATAAAATGTCACTTCTCACTAATTATGTTTATGCTCGTGAATAATTAGTCCTAATGGGATGATCTTAATTAAGAAAAGCTTTCCGCTACTCTGCCGACAGCGCCACGGTAACTGGGATGGAAAAGCTGCACTAGACTTCATAGAACAAGGGTTTATTGGCTTTGGTGAAAAGCCATCTTTTAATTACTGGAATGATTGGCTCGGGTGGTGGGAGTACACAGGTGGAAATCACCTGAGCTACTGAGTTACAAAAAGAAAAAAAAAAACTAATTTTACTGTGGTAACAATCTGCTTCTGTTTTATTATAAAACAGAAATCTGTCCTTAAAATAAAAGAAAGCAAACACCATCCAGACGACTGGCTGCTGTTTAATCCACAGAGATCCAGAAAGAGTTCCATTCTGTCATCTTCCGCTTATCTGGAGCCAGGTCGCAGGGGCAACAGCCTCAGACGGGAAGCCCAGGCTTCTCTCACCCCAGCTGCATCCTCCAACTCACCCGGGAGGATCCCAATTCATTCCCCGGTCAGCTGTGAGACATAGTCTCTCCAGTGAGTACGGGGTCTGCCTGTTGGTCTCCTTCCGGTGGGACATGCAGAAAAAAACCTCACCAGCTAGGCGGTCGGGGGGCATCCTGGCAGATGCCCTAACCACCCCATCTGGCTTCTCTTGACCTGGAGGAGGAGCCCTCGATACTGAGCTCCTCGCGGATGACAGAGCTCCTCGACAGGCAGATCGGTGCAGCGTCAGCAATAACTAGGACGCTGCATTGGTCCGTTGTGGTAAAGAAAGAGCTAAACCGAAAATCAAAGTTTTCGATTTACAAGTCGATCTACGTTCCCACCCTCACCTATGGTCACCAGCTGTGGGTGGTGACCGAAAGAATGAAATCGCGGATACAAGTGGCCATAATAAGCTTCGTCCGCAGGGTGGCTCTGCTCTCACTCAGAGATCAGGAAGGGTGTTGGTTAGAAATATAAAACCTAAGTTTGAAAAATAGGACTCTTTTTAAACAGATCAGTTTAAAAGTTTATTTCAAATTCTTTCAAAATCCTCTGACGTACCTGGCATCATCTTGGCCCTGACTCTTTCCTGATATCTTTCTCACTGGTAAAAGTTAGTTTTGTGTTGAGTTAATTCTCATTTTGCACAAATTTTTAACACATGAATTCCTTATCCAAGGTTTTGTGACGACTGGACTTCTGAACATATGATGATGGAACATTTTAGTCTTTCCACATTTTATAAAATAGACCTGAATTCATTAGATTTGAGCTGCTTTACACACACACAAACACACACATACAAAGTTGTTGTTAGAAAAGGTGGGGCCTGACAATCTAGCGTGAGAACATAAATATTGGTTCTCTATTCCTCCTTCTTATTTTTATGTTGATGTGTGTGTGTGTTGGTATGTTGATAGAGCCGTAGCTGAGGTTTTACTACGAGTGTGTGGCGGGTCATAAACAGCAGAGTGGATACATTGTGTTGTGGAGATAAAAGATTCCAGTGGACAGATCAATAGGCCACATCAGCCTGCTGTTAAATTACTGATAACACCAATTGCTTTATTTGCTGTTTTCTGCTGCACACACGCTGCGTTCGCTGCCCATAGCTGCTGGAGCTGACACTATGCAGCTGTGAGGACATATTGTTCGTTATAATGTCTAAAGTTTAGGTCTTTCAACTCAGTTTAATGTCAGAGGCTAGAATGAACTAAAGATATGTGGATGCATGCTTAGACATGAGGAAGGCAGTTTTACACTCTCGGTGTGTTTATGTGAGGAGTGATTTATTCCCCTACTCAGGTCACAACAACATCAGTCTCATCGATGTACGGATGTAAGTTCATTGTTTCAATTGGTAGTTACAATAACCCCAGAGATCAGTAGAGGATGAAAATTTCTCTTGTCTGTGTTAATTAATAAAAAAAGATAAAATATATTACCAAGTTTATATTGTAGAACATTCTATTCAGAGGTTTTTTAAAATGAAATACATCTTTGTACAGAAACATATGCAATCATGGAGAAACTTATCCCAGATCAATTCAAAATTTGAAGGTTTAAACTACTTTTATTTCCTATGAAAACAATAAAATATAATTCCTGCTGATTGATGCTTTAATTTATCTTCATCAGTGTGAGTTCTTCCGTGGAGGAGAAGTGTGCTGGTTCCTATTTTTAAGAACAAGGGAGATGTGCAGAGTTGTGGTAACTACAGAGGAATAAAACTGATCAGTCAAACGATGAAATTATGGGAAAAAGTTGTCGAAGGTAGGCTAAGGTCTGAAGTACGAATTTGTGAGCAGCAGTATGGTTTATGCCTAAAAAGAGCACTACAGATGCAGTGTTTGCTTTGAGGATGCTGATAGAGAAGTACAGAGAAGGCCAGAGGGAGCTGCACTGTGTCTTCGTAGATCTAGAGAAAGCGTATGACAGGGTACCTAGAAAAGAACTATGGTATTGTATGAGGAAGTCTGGTGTGACAGAGAAGTATGTTAGAGTGGTCCAGGACATGTATGAGGACTGTAAGACAGTGGTGAGGTGTGTTGTAGGTGAGACAGAGGAGTTCAGTGTGGGGGTGGGACTGCACCAAGGATCTGCTCTGAGCCCTTTGCTGTTTGCTGTGGTGATGGACAGGCTGACAGACCAGGTCAGACAGGAATCCCCATGGACAATGATGTTTGCAGATGACATTGTGATCTGTAGTGAGAGGAGGGAAGAGGTGGAGGAAAACCTGGAGAGGTGGAGGTTTGCACTAGAAAGAAGAGGAATGAAGATAAGTCAGAGTAAAACAGAGTACATGTGGGTGAATGAGAGGGATACAAATGGAAAAGTGAGTTTACAGGGAGAAGAGATAAAGAAGGTGGAAGATTTTAAGTATCTAGGATCAACAGTCCAGAGCAATGGAGAGTGTGGAAAAGAGGTGAAGAAGCGTGTTGAGGCAGGCTGGAACGGGTGGAGGAAAGTATCAGGTGTGATGTGCGACAGAAGAGTTTCAGCTAGAATGAAAGGGAAAGTGTACAAAACCGTGGTGAGACCGGCCATGCTGTTTGGCCTAGAAACAGTAGCACTGAAGAAAAGACAGGAAGCAGAGATGGAGGTAGCAGAGATGAAGATGCTGAGGATCTCTCTGGGAGTGACCAGGATGGACAGGATTAGAAATGAGTACAGCAGGGGAACAGCTCATGTTAGAGGTTTTGGGGATAAAGTTCGAGAGGCAAGACTGAGATGGTTTGGGCACGTACAGAGGAGAGAGAGAGAGTACCTAGGAAGAAGGATGCTGGATTTGGAACCACCAGGAAAGAGGACAAGATGAAGGCCAAAGAGGAGGTTCATGAACGCAGTGAAGGAAGACATGAAGATAGTTGGTGTGACCAAAGAGGATACAGAAGATAGGATTAGATGGAAGAAACTGACTTGCTGAGGCAACCCCTAAAGGGAAAAGCCGAAAGAAGAAGAAGAAGTGTGAGTTCTTCCATGAAGCAAGATTCAGACATCTTAACACAATATCAAGGGGTGAACGAGATGTTTTCTCAATCAGTGTCAAAACTCAGGCTACTTTAAACAAAGGTCTACAAAAAGAAAACTTTTTCTAAAAACAACAAGATGACTGTTGGTCTTCCGAGATGGGAAGTCTCTACATGCAAGTATAACCAAATACACCTCAGACTTTGGCAGAGTTACTTAGCAGGTTGTGTTTCATCTTCTGAACCGCTTATCCATATCAGGGAGGCAAAGAGTGCTATGGTCTGCACCGACTGATATTAGGTGAGACGCAGGGTTCACCTGCCAGGTCGCCAGTTTGTTGCGGGGCCACACACACAAGCATTCATACGCGCATTCATTTCTAGGGGCAATTTGTCGCAGCTAATCAACCTAACATGCATGTTTTTGGAAAGAGGGAGGAAACCTGAGTACCTGGAGAAAACCAATGCAGACACAGGGAGAACATGCAAACTCCACACAAAAAGACCATTGTTTCAAGCCCAGCTTCTACTTTGGTACTTGAACCCCAACCTTCTTGCTGCGAGGTCACTGTGCTAACCATAGCTCCCCCATGCAGCCACACTTGGTAGATTGAATGTTCAAATGTAGAAAGAATAAACCAACATTGCAATATAGGAAGTCTTACTGGATAGCAGGACATCAAAGTGTGGGCCAAAATGTTGTCACACTGATTTACATAAAACATTGACAGTAATCAGGTCAACAGCATAGCACCAAAATGGATCATATGTCAGAATAATTTGATTTTCACAATAATTATACTAGAATGAAGTGAACTAAACTGCTCTGTGAGTCTAAAAAGCCTTGGGATTTTGTTGTTAATTGGTTATACATGGAGGTAACTTGAATTTAAATCTGTGACTAGAGAGATATTCTGTGTAATTTAATCTCAATAAATTAAATATTTCTTTACATTTGTAAAGAAATTTACATATTAAACTGTATAATGGTTGTGTGTGTGTGTGTGTGTGTGTGTTATTTTCTGGTGGGACCACATAAAGAAATCAGAAAATACTTTAATGATCCCACACATGGGAAATTTGTGTGTCACACCAACAACTTTCTATCTGCAGAGTGAGTCATTGTAAAGCCCGACTACGTAGGGGAAGAAAGATCTCCGGTACTGAGATGTTCTCAAGCGAGGTGTCTGGGCTGTCTGTCTTTAAATATAGAATTTAAAAAATATATATTGTATATGTTACTTTTTACTTTCAGAACACTAAGTTTTCTTCAAGCTCTGCTGTTTTTTTTTTTTTAAGTAGAATGAAATTCCAAGTGATTAAGCTCTGAACAATGTTGTAAAAATCTGAGAAGAAGCAGTGATGGCAACATCCTGCTACTAGAACATTGTCTCATCATTCAGCAGCTGCAGAATAGTGGAATAAGCCAAAGTATCCAAAACAGTGAACAGAAAACATTTTCAAAAACCGAAGACTATTATAGGATGTATAAAGTGAATGTGTTTAACCTCCTGGAGTTTCCTCTGTGATGTGTGACAGCGGCTCACTTTCATTAGCCAGAGGACTGACGGTGGACTGCTGGCAAGAAGGTTTCCCTCTGTATGTCCTTATAAATGCTGTCTGGTGGCCAGCTATGACCTTAAAGCTGTGTGTGTGTGACAGTGTGTGTACATGTCCTCGCTGCAGTAAAGTGTATTTTATTAGAGTTAACACTAAGGTCAAATAAAGCAGATTTATTTCTACGGATTACTAGCTCTCTGCTAGCCAGTCCATAAAACAGAAACCAATCACTGACACACGCGCGCACACACACATTCTGCAGGAGTGTGAAGCGGAGATATTGCTACAGTGTGAAAGACCTATTCTGAAAATAAAGGGTTATGTTTAGCCATTTTAGACCTGAAGAAACACAAAGGTCTCAAAGTGATTCTAGCTTTTTTTTTTTTTAGGCTGCAGCCTCAATCCTATCATCACCTCACCGCCTCCACATAGCAGGCCCCAATGGTCACATTGTGTGTCGTAACACGTGTATCATTTTCACATGGACCTTCCATACGACTCGGTGTGGTCCAAAGTATCCAATAGGAGTCCAAATGGATGTCTGATAAACATTTTAATATAAAGCTGTCTTTGTGAATGATACATGTCATCGTTTCTGGACTTCTGAAGAAAGACGATAACTTCAGCTATAACGTCCGGTACAAGTAAATCGCTGGTGGACCCAAAAGATTCATTGAAGACAAGTGGAAGACGTCCTCATAGACCCAAAAAGCTGAGTTTTTTTTTTTTTTTTAATTCAGACTCAGATTAAGTAAATATAGGTCCATCCAGGTTTATCGGAGACCACGAGTGTCTCTATCTATACCCGAGTTGGTCTAAAAATATTTCCAAATCAGAACTAATGCAACATTTTTAGTTATTTCACAAACGCTATTCCAGCATCCTCTGATGGTTCTGCATTTCTGTGCAGACTGATGTTACTGATGCTCAATGCCGGAGACAGATGTTTAATCCATCCGCGATGAGACAGACATGTTGGATGTAAGAAGGGAATGAAGCTGCTGAATGATTTGTTTATTAATCAATTAGAAGATAATAGAGCATCGTTCCAGACTGCGCTGATAGACCAACATCATTTCTGCTTTTCCAGAAACATGATAGGTCATAATTATTGATCTGCCCGGTCACTCAGAGCTTGCTCAGCAGTTTGAGCCCAGCATGATCCGGAACAACTATTCAATGTTAGAAACAAAATGAAAACACTGGATTCAAATCAAAAGACAAAGAATTTCCACTTATGCTGGGAGGAAGGAGAGAGAAAAAGGGGGTACTGTGTAAAAAATTCTCTAACATTATGCATAAGCATTTTAAGATGGCATTTTTTTTTGTCCTTATCCTTAGTTTCTGCTTTGAATATTCTTTTAATGTGTAAAAGTGCAGTTGAACAAAGATGTGACGCTAATCTGACTGTTGAATTATCTCCTTTCACGTAAAAAGAAAAATTCCACCATAGTCACATACAGCAAAAAAACAAAATGAGTCATTATATTTAAAGTTTTGGCCAATCAGGATGAGCTAAAAATCATCAAGTAACTGGAAAATTACTTGATGATTTCTATATGAAAAGAGAAAAAAAAGCACCTCTATGGTGAAATTAAGCCAAAAATAAGATAAAAAAAAACAAGCTTTTGCTTTCAAGTTTTTGCTTTCCCTTGTTTTATTCTTTCTTATCTGTTTTATCTTTTATTTTGAACTGTTGTAATTGTGTGTCCCGATATGTGAGAATGGGAGCAACAGATGCCATGACAATTTCCCTCAGGATCAATAAAGTATTTATCTATCTATCTATTTATCTATTCTGTTTCATTCAGTATCCTTTGACCTCAAAGTCAGACAGCTTGAGTGAGAACATTGTTGCCACGGAGATGAGGTCAAATGTAAAACTTTCAGAGAGCAGTTAATTCTTCTTTTTCTTTCGGCATTTCCTTCAGGGGTCGCCACAGCAAGTGGGTTTCTTCCATCCAACCGTATCTGCTGCATACTCTTCTGTCACGAATCTATCTTCATGTCTTCCTTCACTGTATCCATGAACCCCCTCTTTGGTCTTCCTCTAGGCCTCTTTCCTGGTGGTTCTAAACCCAGCATCCTTCTTCCGATGTACTCTCTCTCCTCTGCACATGTCCAAACCATCTCAATATGGTCTCTCTGACTTTATTTCAAAAACCTCTAACATGTTCTGTTCCTCTGATATATTTATTTCTGATCCTGTCCATCCTGGTCACTCCCAGAGAGAACCTCAGCATCTTCATCTCTGCTACCTCCATCTCTGTTTCCTTTTTCATCGGTGCCACTGTCTCTAAACCAAACAGCATGGCTGGTCTCACTGGTCTCAGAGAGCAGTTAATACTATATTAAAATAATGGGAAAAAAGGATGTCACTTGAATGTTGAAATGATCCACGTTAGGCGAAAGTTTTTAAGATCAATTTTCTTGCTGCGAATCAGAATTTGGTAAGAATTTGATTTGTAAAAATGTATTCTTCATCAAGTCTTTTTTGTTCACTGTTTTCTGTTAAACCAATATTCCACAGTGAGTTGTAAGACACACACATCCACTTACTGAATAAACATCCGCACTCCATTCTTGTCAACATGAAACAGCACAGGAATGAAAATGAATAAAATATAAATGAATAACTGTAAGAAAATCGGGTGAGATATGGAGTGAAGAGAGGGAGAAACAGAGTTTAATGATTCCAGATGAGATGAGTGGTCTGCCTGACAACTGAAATGAACAGGAATCAATAGTGAGAGCGTCTGTCTGCAGCAGATAAGACACACACACAATGTTGACTATTAAAGACGACAGCTTGAGATATTACACTATTAGTTATGCTATTTTTAATCAGCTATCATATTTAATTAATTCTTCAGGTCAGATGCTATCAGAGAGTCTAACTGAATGGGAAGAGGAGGATGAGGGGCCATTACTCCAGTAATGTGAGGAGGAGGATAATCTAAAATACAGAACCTTGAAACGACACAAAATAGAAAACAGGAGGAATGGAGAGAGAAGAGGAATGGATGGATGGTGGGATGGGAGATGGAGCGATGACTGGAAATATAAGTTAAACTGAGCTGATATACATTTTAAATGTCAGGTTCGTTACTGGAAAAACTTTAGTATTTATTAAAGCAGCGTGTTTGTGGGGCTGCTTCTTGTCGAACCAACCGACCAGGAACACAACTCATTCAGATTTAGAAGAACGACAGAAGACGACTTAACTTTCCAATTGAGACACTGTAAAGCAACGTAACAGCAGCCAAAATATAATGACGACCAACAACTAAAAATTAACTGATTATGTAAAACATGTATGTGTGTGTTCAAAAGAGCCATAAATGTTGAGTGTGCCCCTAGAGAGTAGAGGGAGGAGGGATGAAGGCTGGGGTTGTCATCTCTTCGCTCTGACCAGCCACCAGCGTCAGGTCGACCACTTTAAGCTGCTAATTATAGTAATTATGATTCATTATAGGCTGAGATTAATTTAATAAAGAGTAGGCTGAGCAGAGCTCGTTAACCTTCATTAGAAAAATTATAGACATAAGACAGACACACATGTCTGCTGGGTGTGTGTGCTGAGCACTGTGAGGGAGAGACTTGGAAAATCAGAGTGATGCTTGTCGCCAGGGCTGGCCAGAGGATTTACAAGGCCCATTTCCTATAGTGTTCCCCTCTTTATATTTTTATTATTGCACTTGTAGCGTGTTTGTGTTGCACTACTATTAATTTGACTCTGTTTTTTATGAATTTATTAAAAAAAATTATTCCAGTTGTTTTTTGGATTGTAGACCAAGAGAAGGCATTAGACAGTGTCCCCATGGACTTTTGTAGAAACGGAGTGTCTGGAGTACCGGATCCCGAGTTCGAATGACCATTTCAATGTGATCGGTGCTCTCACAAAGTCTAATTGATTTTGTGAGACTTGAAATACACGCAGAATGCCCCTAGTTTCTGGTAGTATTCATTACTACCTTCATAAACAAAAATTCTGTCCGAAGCCAAGCGGGTGAGGAGTTCTGGTTCAGTGGCCTCAGGATTGGATTTTTGCTTTTTGCAGAGGATATGATTCCATTGGATTCATCAACCTAAAAATGATGATTTCTAAATTTGAGACTCTAAAACGGGGTGCCCAACCGGTAGATCGCGGACTGGTCCCGGGTCGACCGCGAGACGTGTTGGAAAAAAATTAAGAAAAAAATATTTTATGCCTTTTTTTAAATGACAGGAAATCAACGTTGCCAATTTAGCGACTTTGACACTAAAAATTTGCGACTATTCAGCCGCTCAAAAAAGCGACTAGCAACAATCTAGCGCCTTTATGTGTTATAGAGCGCATTAACCCACATGAGTAAAACCCGGAAGTCGGCCAGGATCAGGATGAAACTTTCAAAGTAACATTTTTTGTTGACTGGTGGAGAAGATCCTTATACAATTCTAAATAACTTCTTTTCAAACAATCCCAATTTGATGCCTGCAATTCACCCCAAATTTCTACTCAGCTGCAGATTTGAAGGCTAATAAAGGAGTGGACGCATGCTTCCGGGTTGGTGACATCATGCGCGACTCCATCACATTACGTCGCAGGACTGGTAGATCTTAAGAGGTTTGCTAATTGAAAAGTAGATCTTGGGACAAAAAGGTTGGGCACTTCTGCTCTAAAAAAATTGTGTGGTTTCTGGGCGTTGGGATGCGGTATTGCTTCAATACCAAAGAACTTCAGGTGTCTTGAAGTCTCTTTCGTATATTTTATATTCAAACAATAAAACCCAATCTACTACTGATTTGCCATCAGTGGGTTTAGTGATTCTATTTTTTTGTGCGACTTAGACAATCATTTACAATTGTTGTCTAATTTTACACCATTATGTAAATTTGTTTTATTCCTAAAATGTTTCTCCTGGACTCTGGAACAGCCTTATTGTGCTGGGTCTTTTGTTCGATCTTCCTTTGGGTCCCATGTCCTCATGAATACTCATTATAAACTAATCAATGGATGGATGGATGGATGGACGGACAGATCCATGGTTGGAAGGATGGATGGACAGAAACATGAATACAGATATTTCTTGAAACATAAAAAAATATAAATGAATGGTGTGAAAAGTTTGTTTCTCCTTTAAAAAATACATTGAAACAATGGCTGAGCACTGCATCTACATTGTTAACTAGCAGCATTAAGTCTCTTTTTTTCTCTAGTTAATACACTCATATTTCCACAGGTGGATAAAATCCTGTGATGTTTAATAAAAAGGATGTATGGAGGCTTTTTACAGGCTGCTCTGAAAGCAGAAAGAGGGCCACGAGCGCTTTCATTGGCTAATGGTGTCTTATTGTTTCAGCCATTATTTGGCTTAACTTTTAATTTCTTCCTAGTCAGGATCATTGAGCAAAGCAATTACATGCAGCTGACCTTGTGCATGCAGGCGGGGAGGAGGAAAGATGCCCCAGCACCTCTTCCTTCTTTTATTTTTTAATGTCTTCACAACATTATAAAAAGTGAAGCTGAAACCCTCCACCATACCTCTCCGTCCCCCTCTTCACTGAGAGCTCCTGGAATATTAAGTCTCCAGCATTAGAATAAACACGTCGCGTGTTAAATCAAAATCCAATTCTGTGCTCTATTATTTTCTGGCATAGTAATGACTGCCAGGGATTAGGAATCAATATTTCACTGCAGCGGGGACATTACCGTCTTTATTCAGACCGTAATTGAGTTTAGAGGAGAGGCCCTGCCCTGGAATCTGCATTAAAGATAAGCTTGCGCGTCCATGTGTATGTGCACATGAGGCCCAAGCCAACCGTTTAACCCTGAAACCCTAAAGTTGACCTCTGATGAGCGACATCCTTCATGGACATCAGAGCAGAAAAAACTTGAAAGGCTTACATAGAGTACTTAAACTCATCATTTACTCTAATGGAGAAAAAAAATTATATTATTTTTATTTCACACAAAAAAAAAATCCTCCTGAACATTCAGAAACAGAAAATATTACATATAAACCCTGTGGAATGACTTGATTAATGAAAACAATGAATAACAATTTTAGATCAGGATTATGAGACTGGCGACCTGTTCCCTGTACCCCGCCCCTAGCCTGAAATCAGTCCGGATAGACTCCGCTCCCCACGGGACCTCATTCGGGATGGTTCAGAAGATGAATTAAAACAAAACATGAGTTTAGTTTTCAGAAGGAGGTTAATCTAACTTCTTCTTGGCTTTTTCTCACCTGCGACTTGACGCACAAACACGCAAACGTCCTGCGCTGCGGGAGCGAGAGTTAGCGGGATAATAGCCTATTAGCGCAAGCGGGATTAATTTGTTGCCAATTACAAGCGGCAGGGCTGAATAGGGATGCATAAATAAGGAGAAGTGTGTGTGTGAGAGAGAGACACAGAGAGAGAAAGAGAGAGAGAAGGGGGTAGAGAGGGGGCGCAGGCAGGTTTGAACTATTATTACAGACAGATCGGGGTCTTTCCCTCCTTCTTCAGCTTTAGGAGGGTCCACCAGGTTCATCCCAGAGTTGTGAAGAAGTTAAGGATGGAGCGGGACAAAAAGAGGCCGGGACAAGTTTAACCAGAACCGGACAGCTGTTTGAGTCTATGCTGACTCTCATGGAGAACTTTAAATAACTCACAGCGGATTTTATTCACCGGGACATGATCCATATCTAGTCCTTTCAGAACCGATTTGATTTATACCTCTTTCTTTTTTTTTTATATCTTAATTCATTTGAACCCGGATCTTTTTTTATGGGAAGGAGAGTAAAGTAATGAACCGGGACAGAGTTGCACCGGGACCCGGAACGGACGCTGTCCAGCCGGTGATAAACCGGGATAGAACCGGGACAGATCTAGTTCAACCCGTGGTGAACCGGGACAGAGCTCCGAACTCTGGGGACACAGTCCAGACTGTAAGTCCGGAGCACGGAGACGTGTTGGAAGGAGCTGCCGGAGAGAAGCGTCTCTTCTCAGGCGCAGTGCCCGCAGGAAGGGACGCCCAGGTGGGGGAGAACCACTCCGAACACCCGCCAACCAACCCGGTGTTAGTCCCTCCACCACAGGTAAGAGACATGGTCCACATCAGATCAGATGGTTTGGAACAACCAGACCGATTGAAAATTAATTAGAAAGAAATATTAAAATGATTCCAAGTTGGCTTCTTTAAGATTTCTCTTTTGATTACTGTACAGGCCTACTATAGGTTTTTACATGTGTTTTTTTTTTTTTTTACATGTTTTATTTTGATCTCTTCTCAAAAATTGTCAGCCAGAAAATAATTTCATTTTTTCTTTTTCGTCAAGCTTTTTTTTTAATTGTTTCAGAAAACAGAAGTTTTCATTTTTCTAAATAATTTCTTTAGTATTAAAAATCCACCTGTAGCTTCAGATCTTAATCTTTCCTGTAACTTGATTTTTATTCTTTTTATTTTATACTTAAGTTTTTTTAATTTAACAAAAAACTTTCCACTTTGATGAGAAGAAAAAAAACCCTTGGATTTAGATGCTTCGTTTTTTAAAAGTGAGAATTACTTTATTTTTTACTGTAGTTTTTCTCTCAATTATAAACTGTTGAACTTGATCAAAAAGTAAGTTTAATCAAACTAATTGGAGGCTATTTTTCTCATTTTCATTCTCCTCTTTATCCTCCTCTTCCTCACACACCAACACTTTTTAAAAAATGCTAAAAATATTCTTCTGAAATAGAAGAAATTCTTAAAGGAATAATAATAATAATAAAGAAATTCCTTTTTGGATTCATTAATTCATCCATTTTTTCAAATAGTCTATTTCAGTATCCAGCATTCATTCACACTTTTGATCTGAGGTTCAACTCAAACAAAACTTTCCATTTATATCAGACTTTGAATACAAATTAATTTAATTTAAATATAAATCTGCTCGTTCTTTTTAATAGAAAACCATTTTAATCACATCAAATATTAACATTAATAATAATAATTGCAGGTTTATTAATTATATTGTGACCAGTGTGTGTAGTTCATTTTTATTGAGAAAAAAAATAGAAGGATTGAGAACAAATCCAATTTTTTTGGGTATATAACCAATGTTATAAGGATATATAATTTTTTTTTAATATGAAGGATTGAGAACAAATCCAATTTTTTTTGGTATATAACCAATATTATAAGGATATATAATTTTTTTTAAATATGTATATAAATATATATTTATTTATCTTTTACATATATGTATATAGTACTAAAAATATAATTTTGTAGTGTAATCTTTCATGGTGTCCTTCAGGGTCCTACCAGTCATCGAACCACCTCCTTCTCCGTCCTGGACATTCTGGATCCCAACAAGTTCACCAGCAGTCGGCGGTGTGCACGTGGAGACCGTGATCTGGAGTCGGAGAACCGGAGAAACGGTGCGGGAGACCGGGATCTGGTCCTGGAGACCAGTAAAGGCTGCTATGGACCTGAGGAATACCAGAACAGTAAGGATTTCATTTTCACTTCTTCTAAATGAAAAAAATTACAGATCATATTTCACATTTTTAATTATTAATTAGCATTCATGGGATTTTTTTTCTGAAATTACTTTGAACCTTTTTGTATAAAAACGATTTTTTTCCAGTTATTAATAAACTGTTTTATTATTCTTTTTTTCACAGTTTTCCGACGCATGTGTTGCGTTCACGTTCAATAATCCGTTCAGTAAATCTCGCAACTATAAAAGTTTCTGTTTTATTTTAACTTCATATCATATTTTATGTTTAAATCTCACTTAAATTTAAGCTAATTTAAATTATTTACACAATTAAAATGAAATGACACAGTGTGTATGTGTGTGTTTGAGTGTGTGTATCTGTTTGAGTGAGTGTGTGAGTTTGGGGCCTGTTGGCGTTTGGAGGTCTTTATGCAAATAATTAATGAATAAACTTAGAAAGTAATTTTTTGTCTTATTTTCCGTTTTATTATATTATGTTTTAAACAAATCAATCAATTTCGGCCTAAAAATTTTATGAATATCAAACCACGGAATTTTACACGTGAATAAAAAAGAAAGAAAAATATTTAAATAATAAAAAAATATATTATATATGTGATTGAAAAAAATAGTTAAAAAATATTTATATTTCAATAACGTATACATAAAATTCTTAAATAATAGAAATAAAACAAGTTTATTTTTAAAAAATAGAATAAATTGTTTTTAAAATAACTCATTTATTTAGTTTCATAAAATCTGAGAAAAAATACACATTTTTATTAATATTAATGAAAAGGTTTTTTTTTTTTTTTTACTTTAATTGAACTCATCAGAAGTTTGAAATTATGATGAACATCATGAAATGAAAAACTATTGAAAAAGATATTTTTAATCTCAATGAGTTTTTGTCCTGATTAAATAAAGATAAATTAATTAATTATTTATTTATCCACTCAATTTTTTTTAAACCAGTCAGTTTTGCAGCTTGACATTTAAAACTTTCTCTGGTACAGATTTTTTAATAAATCCACCAGATGTTGGTTTAAATAAATAAAAAAAAAAATTCATTTTCAAATTTCTATTTTATTAAAATAATAGAATTTCTGCTGTTTAATTGTCTGAAGTTCACATTTATTAATTAATTTAAATTAATTTCTAATTATAAGTTGGGTAAGAAGCCCAAATTAAGTAGATTATAGTTAGAGTGTCAAATTTCTGAATAAAATAATTTTAAAAACAATTTACACATTTTGTATTTTTAATTTTTTTATTATCACACCACTTTATTGTTTTAAACCAATATTTACATTGTTTTATGAATTTATTGCATCTTTTTTAATAATGTCTACAAACTAAACCAATCTCTATTTAATCTACTGAGTTTTTTTAATTATTTTTAGAAACAACATTAATTTTAATTAATGAGTTTGAACAGATCTATTTTGTTTCTTATTTAAATACAAATTAAATTATTTGATTTCTTTTTTAGTTAAATAACTTACTCAGTTTAATCAGTAATAATTTTATTTTAAAAGTTTTTGATTTTTTTTTTTTTTTGATGAAGCTATTCTTTGTTTTTTAATTTTAGATTACCAACACCCTTTCTCTGTTGAATCAGTCTGCAGTTTATTTAAGGGAGACAGTTGTGTTCCTCAATGGTGAGAATATGTTGTAAAAGTTTTCACAGTGATTAGGATCAATACATGTTTTAAGGATGTAGTTGGAAACCAATAAAGACGTAAAGGAGTCTCAGAAACCTCTTCAAGGATGTGACTCATTATGGTGGACGTTCACTTGGAGGAAGAATGGTGAATAAAATAAAACAAGTGAACACATTGAGCTGCTTTTATACTTTTTAAATGGAGTTATTTCTGCCAAAAGGTAACGTGTGGTAATTTATTTGTGCTCTAACTCGAGCCTTTACTAATTTTGGTAATTACTAGTAACTGTTGACGTGTTATATTCCGCTAAGAACAAATACCACTACTAACTACAACTAACAGCCACAAATTTCTAACTGACATCAACTAATGCTAGTAACTTCTGTCAACTTACAGCAGGGTCAACTAATCAGGTTAGTGTAAAAATAATAGAACCATTTGGAGCAAGTAGAGGGGAGAGCAGCTAATTGAGTGATAGAAAGAGGTTGTGACACCCCATAAGTTATTGGAGGTCAGAAAATGTCTGAATAACTCCATGTGTGGTTCAGATCTCTTCCTGAGCAACATGATGAAAGCACATAGATGTTCACGGTTTGATCTGTGTTTGTTTTCCTATTGTATTTTCATCTGGTCTAACGTCTGTTCCCTGTATCT
This sequence comes from Neostethus bicornis, assembly GCA_902685375.1. NCBI lineage: Eukaryota > Metazoa > Chordata > Actinopteri > Atheriniformes > Phallostethidae > Neostethus > Neostethus bicornis. The sequence goes on along the minus strand of CACRXE010000076.1, from coordinate 174,126 downwards.
TTCAGAAGATGGCTTTGTCTACAGAAGTCCAGATGACGAGGAGTACCATAGATCTGCCACTCCAGACTCTGAGGCCCCAGATGGGGCCTACAGCAGTGAGGAGAGCAGCTCAGCACTACCTGCTAATGGTGACAGAGAACTGAGCCAACACAGTCACTCTGACCCCAACAGAGACACAAAAAGCCCCAGTAGAGGCTCAGGTCAGATCACTGGGGGTCAGACAAACGGAGGTCAGGGGACGAAACCCAAGAGAAAACGCTCGGGCTCAGACTCAAAGTCAGGGAAGCCCCGCAGGGCACGGACTGCCTTTACCTATGAACAGCTGGTAGCCCTTGAAAACAAGTTTAAGTCCACACGGTATCTGTCTGTATGTGAGCGCCTCAACCTGGCCCTGTCCTTGTCCCTCACTGAGACCCAAGTCAAGATCTGGTTCCAGAACCGCCGGACCAAGTGGAAGAAGCAGAACCCTGGAGCAGACACCTCAGCCCCAACTGGAGCAGGAGGAGGGGGAGGTGCTGGAGGAGCAGGTGGACCAGGAGGGGGTCTAGGAAGCCTCAGCCCTCTTAGCCCATCACCACCGGTCAGTGGGCACCTGGCCATGCACGCCGGCTATACAAGTCATCACCACCCACCTGCAGGGAGCCTGGTCCAGCTGCCATTCCTCACAGCCAGCCACGTCCTGTCCCCATTCATGCTGGGCACACAAAGCTACGCGGCACCTGCCTTCTACAGCACACACCTGTAGGACCAGGAGAACAGAGGGACTCCTGCTGTATCTCCATTTGACCCAGAAAGATTTCCCAGGAACATTTGGACCTCGGACATGATGTGTCGTAGCTCCTGATCGTGAATGCTATTGTAACCTCACTGATAGAATAATAGTTGATTTCTTCCCCTTTTTGTTTTGTGAGGTTGTACAGACACTGAATGTTTCTTTCTGACTACAGGAATGGCTTGATCTGTGGTCAATTCTGTGTAAATCCAAATGTAGTTGTTTTCATTTCCCCTATTTATTGAAAATGGTTAACAGTCTCCATAAACAATGTGGATGTACTGATTCCTAAACCCAACATGTCTTTTGATTAAAATATTAAGAATTAAACAGAGTGAAAATAACACTGTCAAGTTCTTTGGAACACTTGGTCCAGAGAAGGTCTGATGATTTGTGTCAGGGAACAGGACCTTTAAGTGCTTTCCTAGTCTTTTACCAGCATTCTTCTCTCCAGACAAACCCGTCTGATTTTATCAAATTGGTTTAAAGTAGCAAACACCTTGACGTGTTTTTAAAAAGCTGTGTTTTTATAAGAACTACAAGATCTTGGAAAATTTAAGTTGAATTAAGTTGATTTAAGTTGAATAACAAAGATTTTTTTGTAGGAATTCTTTGTCTTTGACAGCCAATCACAAGAAAGCATCCGCTACACTGCTCAAGTGTACTACCAACCCCAATTGGACATCCCAAGCAGACACCACTCATTTCTAAGAATAGCCGAATTACCCCATTTACCAGGCAGGCTGGAACGGGTGGAGAAAAGTGTCAAGTGTGATGTGTGACAGAAGAGTTTCGGCTAAAATGAGGGGGAAAGTGTACAAAACCGTAGTGAGACCGGCCATGCTGTTTGGTCTAGACACAGTAGCACTGAGAAAAAGACAGGAAACAGAGACAGAGGTAGCAGAGATGAAGATGCTGAGGATCTCTCTGGGAGTGACCAGGATGAATGGGATTAGAAATGAATATATCAGGGGAACAACACATGTTAGAGGTTTTGGAGATAAAGTCAGAAAGGCCAGACCGAGATGGTTTGGACCTGTGCAGAGAAGAGAGTACATTGGAAGAAGGATGCCGGGTTTGGAACCACCAGGAAAGAGGGTAAGAGGAAGGCCAAAGAGGAAGTTTATGGATACAGTGAAGGAAGACATGAAGATAGTTGGCGTGACCAAAGAAGAGGCAGCAGATAGGGTTAGATGGAAGAAACTAACTTGCTGTGGCAACCCCTGAAGGGAAATGCCGGAAGAAATGGGGTCACTATCCATTCTGCTTAGTCCAATTAAGAAATGAGAAGGTAGCAGAGGAAGACACACTTCAACAGGTTCCTATTCCATCATATGGCAACACAGAGACAGACAGCCACAAAAACTCAGAATTCAGAAATCTCATTTTCATAAAGAATTCAAAATATGAGGAATGGTCATGTATTACGCAGAGGGGTCATTTTTGTTTACTGCTGATACTATGATAACACTGACAGGTGATTCTGAAATACAAGTAAACCAGTTAGTGTCAGTCTTGTGGACACATGAATCTATTACTCTGATTAAAAACGAACAAATGCGGTGTCTGCAGAAATAAAAGCCGAAAGTGGAGCCAAAACATGTGTAAACCCATGGCTACTTTAGGGTTAGAAAAGGTACATTAAGAAGATGAGTGTCTTTAGACACAGAGAAGATAAATAATTAGTGAATGGTCCTGAGAGGTTTAAACATACTGTACAACCGTCCTACTTATCACACAATCAACAAGACAAAAAATTAAGAAAATATCAAATTTGACTTTGGACCTGTCGGAAATTGGTATCCCGACCAGAAACAAGTTGAGATCACGTTCACTTTGTTTCCAAAGCTTAGCGGTATTTTAATGTTATACAAGTGGTCAAAAGAAATGAAGAACTTTGGATGGACAAGCAACCACATAGACATGATTGCATTTATCTTATTAGAGATATTTTACTTCTATTCTTTCCTTCACTGCTCATTTATTTCTAAATTCAGACAAAAGCCAGTTGGTATTTTAATGAGTCAGAATTATAAAAAAATAAATAAATAAAATTTAAAAAAGTGTCTGCGGGTTCAATTGCAGGAAAAAAGTTGAATTAAAACTAAGTAGAGTGGGATTTGAAAATAGTCTACTTCAGTAAGGATTGAAAGTTCAAATGGTTCCAATTGTAGGTAAACTGTACCGAGATCTTCAACAAGCTAACTTTGTGAACACAGGAAATAGAAGTAACTTCAGCAATGATGAGTGGCCTGCAGAGCAGAGCTGTAAGTGTTTTCTGTCCTCTTGTGAGCTGAAATATTTTTTTCTCAGCAAAAAAAAATACTTCCAGGACCTGTAATTTGGTAAAATGTGGCCTTGTTGACACTTTAATCCTGAACTACACAATACTGAGTGTTAATGTTTTTATTACAAAATAATCAGTCCTGCATTATTACAACCACTCACAACATCGTCACCTATAGCCAAGAGTAAAAAGTTAATAAAACAAGCAGGATACATCAAATTTGTACAAATTCTCAACTGTTAAATAAATACAATATAATAATTAATGGCACAATTAAATGATTATTTTTAGATAAACACCAGCTGTACTCAGTGAATTATTAAAATAAGACATGACATAAGCACCAAAGTAAGACGTGTTGGCTTCATAAGATAAACGCACATATAAAAGGAAATATAAAAAGATAATCATCTATCGTATTTCTCACGCTCGCACAGACCCACAGTATTTAATGATTTTAAAATATTTTATTAACCCCCCAGTGGAGAAATTTGTGGGTTTGATAGCACTCCAAGAAGTTCAAGACAGAGCTCCAAACTGATTCCTAACAGCTGCTGGGCAGTGCTAAGTTTGCTGTAGTGGAGCTGGACAGCTGCTTGATGGTGGAACAGTCGCTTGGAGGCAACAATGTTTTAAGGCTCCACAACTTGACAGCAACTCACAAATCCTTCATTGTTCTCAAACACCACACGTCCACCACCTTTAGTGTTGCACTTTTCCATGTCTCTGTCCGCAAGCACCATAGTGAAGTTGGATAGGTAGGAATCTTCATAGATATCGCTCAGCGAAGTCTGTAAAACAGACTAACGTGCAGTCCTTAGTCTGAAGAGCCTGTCTTCATTTCTTCCCCTTTTCCAGACAGCACATCTCGGCACATCCGCTTTTCACTCGGCATTCTTCACGGCTTAAGTAATTCATCTCATAAAAACTCCATAAATTTTTTTTTTAAATATCCAACAAAAATGTGGAGTGCTACACGGACATGCTGCCATCTCAGGAGGCACTTTTTTTTTTAAAGTGTATTGTATTTCAATTATGTATTCATTGTCTCTCAAAGGGAGAAATTATTTTAATCTGAAGCCTGTGAAACAAACTCAACTAAAAAACATAACGGAATCAGAAGTCTAAGGAGGCCTAAAAGGTCAGAGAGATTTGAAGAGGTATGCAGAATTCTGACGTACCTCTGGTGTTCAGGGGACGTACACAGAAGACAAAGAATGGTGAAATGATCTGATTTCAACCTCATGAACAGAACCAGTCTAATCCAGTCTTCAGTTCCTGGTAGCTACTTGTAATTGAGCTGCCTTTACATCAGTTGGACCAGTCAGAGGCTGGTGGTGGTGGAGACCCGTGTGCATCTCCTGGTACCTGGCAGCAGGTTAGTTCAAGGCATAGTTGAACTGATTGGAAAACTTGTCGTGTTTCCTCTTGTCGGCTTTACTCAGCACCTGAGCCACTCTACGCATGGTGCTTCTGCAGAGAGCAAAAAGGAGAGTTAGAAAGTTTTCCTGCTAAACGTGATCTAAAGAAACCAAAAGAAGAGAGAAGTACTGACTTGTTAAAGACTTTCCTCTCCAGCCGAGAGCGGGACGTATTGCTGCTCTGCTTCAGATCACTAAGGTTGGGGTATTTCTTCTTCTTCCCTTTCCGTTTTTTACCGATCCGATCAGAACCCAGGTCTTCTCCCGTGGCTGCTTCAATTTCTCGCATCAGTTCTGGATCCCGCCAGTCTGCAAAAGGATTGACCACCTTTTTACGAAAGTCACTTTGGTTCAACATTTTCTCTTTAAGAGGATAAACTAACGTGAAATAAAATTTAAAAATAAATCTAGAAGGTAAGCAGCACTTACCTGTTCAATTTTAAAGTTCAAAATATTACGTGAATGCATAAAGTGGTCGACAGAGCAACCAGAATAAAAGAAGAGGATTTATTCCAGTTCATCCTGCTCCTCTTTCCCTCACATCCTCACTATAACAACTCCATCCAAGCAACATAAATCAGAAAGGTCATCTTGGCATATTACCACCATAGAGATATTTTTTTTCCTTTCTTTTCAGACACAAATCTCTCTGACTGTAGACAATGATATAAGTGACGGGGTGGAGAGCGATGTTGCAGAGTGTTAAGGGTTAATAAACTTGACAAACAACACAGAGTTGTAAAAGATAAGAAGGAGTTAAACATGTTGGCAGACTGTGCTGACTAAGAAGCTTCAAGTGAGGTAAATAAAATTAATAGGGTTTATGTCCAGTGAAGTAATGTGAGCCAGTAACGTAGATGAGCTGCGTATATTGAGCTCAGATCGGAGGTCTGTTGTTAATGAGACTGATGTCATAGAATAAAAAGTGTGGGAGTAATGAGGATGTAAACGGAGAGAAAGCTGATGAGGAATTAGAGATAAAGCAGCTGTAATTACACAGTGATGATGACCTGCTCTGCTTTTGACCCTGGATCTGACTGGACCTACCAGGCATCACAGGCAGCTGGTGTATTTAGAGGAGCAGCTGCCCCGTGTGAGTGTGTTTTTAGCATGTGGAGTCTGACATGGACAGAAGCAGCATGATGAGCTGAGACGGAAAGGAAGAGTAGAAGAAAGAGGATAGGACGGTCTGCAGCAGGGTCCTCATCTCTGTCAACACCTTTTAGTCCATCCAGCTGGGACCTCATCCTCCCAGCTATCCGGGTCTCAGCTGCGCTCCTCTAAGCCTACAGTCCTCCCTGGGAAACATCAATCCACCCCAATCGCTCAGTCTGCTGCACACACGTCATGACCACTGTGTGTGAAGGTTTGGTTCTGATGAGACAGAAAAAACTCACCAGTACCCTTCTTCTTACTGTGATAACGGGTGCCTCACTTATGCCAAGATGCAACACTTGAACCCTACCAAGGAGTCAGCAATATGTTCTCCTCCTTCCTGTCTTCTTTTAAAGCTGTCTTTTCCTCATCTGTATTGTATACCCATCACACTCCCCAGATGTTCTTCATGTTCTACGTGTAGATTTCAAATATACCAGCGACCCTTCACACCTGCCTTGATGAATTTCCATCACCTACTAGTTGAGCTTTAGAGTGATAGACGTTTGATTTGGTAGAAAAACCAGAAGAAGCAGTCCTCACCAGGCTCCAGTTCCTTCTTTCTTCTCTCTTCTTGTTGCTCCCTTTTCCGGTCTTCCTCTCTGCAGGGTGTTCCCTGTTCATCACGTGGAATGATCGTACCATGGAAAGGACACTAAGGGGAAAGATGGAACATTATTAACGAATGCAAAATTTGGGTGAAGGCCTTGTGAAGAAGAGTAAATCTAAACTCTGTTACCTTGTGACGGTCCTGCCGCTGACACAGTTTTCCGTTACCCAGGGGCGCTCGGCAGTAATGGCTAACAGGAACAAAGCGGCCAGGGAAGGAGATGTATCTACTCCGGCTCTCTGCAAGCAGCTCATCATTCTCCACCTCCTCCTCTACTTGGATGGGAACCCAAAACTGATGCTGGGAGGTCGACCTGGAGAACAACACAGCAGTTCAGATATTTGGCCCAAAAAAGAGAGATTATTTGCCAGTATTAGTGGCTGAATGAAGGCTACTTGATAATTTTGCCCGCGTTGGGCTGCTCCTGGCCCCAGTAGTAAAGGTCCAGACCGAACGGCACCACAGGAACTTCATCATTTTTCTCTTTTGATGAGGATGCAGCCTGGGCAGAAGCACAGCTACTGGAGGAAAAACATAAGGGTAGAGTGAGGATATGCTAGATACAAAGAGGAGAGAAGAGCCGACTACCTGGAGGCTTCAGGAAGAGGAATCTTTTGTCTGAGGAGGCGAAGAGTGGCAGCAGCTGAGGTTGGATCCTGCTCCTCCTCTCTGAGCCTCTTCAGACGTCTAGAAGAGGAGCAGGATGGAGGTGCAGCCAGAGGCTGCTTTTTAGCAGGAGCTGGTTTTGGTGTGACAGATGCTTTGGAGGTGGACGGTAAAGGATCCAAACCTGGAAAAAAAAAAACCAAAAGAAAAATAAATTATGTCCATCATTTAAAAAAATAAAACATTAAATTAATTAACTATGTTGATTTTTTTTTAAATGAGAAAAAATAATGTGCATACTATCAACAAATATGTGTGTGTGTTTTATAGGAGGGTTCTTAAAGTTTGGGTGAAATTCCAAAAATATGTTTAGATTTCTTTTTATATAAAATTTTTATATTTTAAATCAAGTGATCTTATTTCTTGATTTAAAGAAATTTCTTGAGTGTTTTAGGTCCAGGTAAAGGTTGACGGTTGGATTTAAAGGAACCGATCCCGCTCTGCTCCTGACATACACTGCGTTCCAAATTATTATGCAAATTGTATTTAAGTGTCTTAAAACAATTACATTTTGTGTTTTTCAGTTAAACTCATGATGGTGTTGTGTCTCAGGGCTCTGTGAATCACTGAAATCAATCACATACACCCGTAATAATTAGTGGGCGAGGTGAGCCCAATTAAGGGAAAAACGGCTTAAGAAGGATGTTCCACATTATTAAGCAAACCACCATTTTCAAGCAATATGGGAAAGAAAAAGGATCTCTCTCTGCTGAAAAGCGTGAAATAGTTGAATGCCTTGGACAAGGTATGTGAAAACTTTAGATATTCACAAAAACTTAAGCGTGATCATTTTACCATTAAAAGATTTGTGGCTGATTTAGAGCACACACGGGTTCATGTGGATAAAGGCAAAATGAGGAAGGTTTCTGCTAGACAAATTGGATAAAGAGAAATCGGACTCATCGGATAAAGAGAGAAGCTGCTAAAATGTCATTACAAAGCAGCAAACAGGTATTTGAAGCTGCTGATGTCCCTGGAGTCCCAAGAACATCAAGGTGTAGGATCCTCCAGAGGCTTGCAGTTATGCATAAACCCTCTATTCGACCACCCCTAAACAATGCTCACAAGCAGAAATACATGAAGACCGGTTTGCAGTCTTGTTCACTGATGAGTGCCGTGCAAGTCTGGATGGTCCAGATAGATGGAGTAGTGGATGGCCACCATGTCCCAACAAGGCTGCGACGTCAGCAAGGAGGTGGCGGAGTCATGTTTGGGCCGGAATCCTAGGGAAAGATCTGCTTGGCCCCTTTAGGGTCCCTGACGGTGTGAAAATGACTTCTGCAAAGTATGTTGAGTTTCTGACTGACCACTTTCTTCCATGGTACAAAAGAAGAATCGTGCTTTCTGAAACAAAATCATATTCATGAACGACAATGCACTGTCACATGCTGCAAGGAGTACCTCTGCTTCATTGGCTGCTATGGGCATAAAAGGGGAGAAACTTATGGTGTGGCCCCCATCATCCCCTGATTTCAACCCTATTGAGAATCTCTGGAGCATCATCAAGCAAAAGATCTATGCAGGTGGGAGGCAGTTCACATCCAAACAGCAACTTTGGGAGGCTGTTGTGACATCCTGCAAAGACATTCAAGCAGAAACTCTCCATAAACTCACAAGTTCTATGGATGCAAGAATTGTGAAGCTGCTATCAAACAAGGGGTCCTATGTTAACATGTAACTTGACCTGTTAAGATGTTTTGGATTGAAATGGCTTTTTATTTCAGTGAATATGACCTCATATTGCTGTAAATTCAACAAATTACTATTTTCAGTTCTTTATAAACTAGAAAAAGTCTTGAAACTATGTTATGCATAATAATTTGGAACAGTGCATTTTAAGTTTTTCATTTATTTTTTAAATACTGTTTTCATTAGGAGGTTTGTTCAATAATATTTGAAATACAATTTGACAGCTAATGACTTGAAAATGATGCTGATCGTCATTTGCATCAAGTATTTTGGAAAATCAAACAAAAACATCATTTGCATAATAATTTGGAACGCAGTGTATGTATATTTCCAGTGTTGATGGGCACAATGAGTCCAGGATGGATCTGTGTGTGGCCAGACTTTAGGAGACTGAGCAGGACTCCAGCAGAGATCAGAGAGAAGCTCTAAGCCGACGTACTGATCCTATACGTTATTAGGATTGACCTCAGTGTTTAGGTTCGGATTCAGTGACCGATTGCTTTAACATCGGGGATGGACATGGCCGACAACGTGCACTAGAACGTCTACTGGTAGGAAACAAGAGAAAAGGAAAAGATCAACTCATCTTCCTCTACATCAGCTCAAACCAAAAGCTCCTCTTCTGGAATGACTTTGCTGTGATGATGTGGATGTAAAACAAGGTTTAGTGGGTTTGATTAGCTTTGCTAACAGCAACAAGGAACTTTTATGGTCTGATCCATTCATCTAGTCTCACAGAAGGCTTTTCATGATGCACTGGGCTGCTCTCGCTGTTCCTTACATTTGCTATATTTGAGAATTCCTCCCAGGTTACTCAGTGTTCTGAAGATGATAGATTTATGATTTCTGTGAAAATAATCCTGGATATGACTCCTTAAATTAAGTTAATGTGCTTATTTCGGGACATTTAAGACCATAAAAATTTTAAATGGCCAGTTTATGTTGTAAAGCGAGTTCTGGTGAACACAAGAGGGGTGTCAGGAGTCCCATCATCTACCTCTTAACCCCCACCTAAACACACACACACACCCCTCCAATTATCCTGCTCTCCTCTGTCAGATACCAGCTTACAGAGTCAATCTGCCCGTTTCAGCTCCCCATATGGAGAAAGTCTGTCGGGTTGATGTGGACGTGGAGACGCGGATCAATGGAGGAAGTGTGGACGGAGTGTGTGTGTGTGTGTGTGTGTGTGTGTGTGTGTGTGTGTGTGTGTGCTGGGAGGACGGGGGAAGAGGTATTGATTTTCCAGGGTTAAGCAGGGCCTGTAATTAAAATGTTAATTTGAGAAAGAGAGAGATAGTGTCCTGACAGCAGAGAGAGGGATAAGAGGAGAGATAACCGGAAAGACAGAACAGAATGGAGGGAGGAAAATGAGGGGAGGATGGATTGAGAGAAAAGTGGGGGAATGAGAGAATGAGTAAGACAAGCAAGTCGAGGAGGTGAAAGAGCTAAGAAAAGGATCGAGGATAAGGGTGAAGGGAAAGATGACAAAGTAGGAAAATGATGAATGTAATTTTCTGGTAGAGATAAAAAAAAAGTGTGAAATGTGAAAAAAGTCTTTCGTAAGCAGAGAAATTAGAGAGGAAAGAAGCAGTTGATGTGATAAGAAGTAAAAACTGATCTATCAGATGGTCCAGCACTTTATCTCTTCACATTTACTCCACTTAAAGGGGAAAACTAGCTTCCTAATGAGCAAGGGAAAAAATGATAGAAAAGTTCTCAAGTGGCGCCCCATGAGATGAGCTCTATATCACAGACCCCAGGTCTGATCGGGATATAAAAGGACCACACCGGAGTGGGAGTGAGAGGTAAACTTTGGGTTCGAGGCTAATGGGAGCTCATTAAGGAGGTTGCATTGTTAATTTGATATGAACCCTTAGATCATTACCTGTCTCACTAATCACTCTGACACACACACACACAGGCCAGATAGCATCTAATTACTGCAGCTTCTAATTGATTAGTAATAAGGGGAGGTGGAGAGAAGGAGAGGCAGTACATAGAGAGGAGAGGGACCAAAGTGCAGGTGAGGAATAGGGTGGACACTCACTGGGGATAAAGGGAGTCAAAAAGATGAAGGTAGGGTTCACAAAGATCAGAAGTCATCTAATTCCATGGGAAAAAAAAAACAAACGACCTGAGCGATCTTTGCTGAATCAGCACTTTGCATGTGTGGGTTGAGTGGCACAATACTTCTAAAACAGACGGCCAGCTACATAATCACTATAAATAAATAAATAAAACAACTACTAAAGAACAATTTGACCTGAATTTATCAAGCTCTTTTGATCTTGACAGCACACGTGTGTGTGTCCGTTGGTTTGTTTGGGAAGATTTCTGTGAATCTTGGTGGATTAAGACTGCATCAGGTCTACTTTGTAGCTTAGGCCCAGTGTTTGTGCACGTGTGTGCTAGTTTGTGTGCATGTGATAAGTCGTTTTACAGACCATATTCAGAGCGTAGATGTTCCGGAATGTGTGGCTCATATCCCTCTTTCTCTGGAACCTCTTCAAAATCATCCTCCTCACTATCAGACGTAGTCGAAATCTGCAAATGAAGAAAATGACTCGAAAAGGGACTGTTTTGTTTTTTGACAATGTTTGAGGACTTTCTGGAACTTTTTTTATTCATTTCAAAGAAACAAATAAAAAGTTCATCAGATACCAACACATTTCAGGCTACTGTGAAGGTATTTCCTGATTTAAACCACAGACTACCAAAATACAGTTCCGGTGTCTAATGGTCTGATCCACTGGAAACCAGGCTATGCTGGTGTTAACTGGTTCAACCTACACCCTCATTTTAAAAGCGTGCTTACATCCAAATCCATGTATATGCCAACTCATACCCAATATGAGCAATTTGTGAAGGTGGCAAAGAGCATTAAAAATTGTGTAACTTTAAACTATGTCAGGAGCTGCCATATTTAAATACCAAGTTGTGCAAAAAAGGCAACACTTGTGAAGAAAACCTGAAGTGCTCTGAGAATGGTGAAATGGAGCAGTTGAAATTAGAAGTAACAATAAGACAACACATATAAATGCCGGTCATAAAGAAAAAAAAATTGACCACATCTTTGTTTTGGTAGTGGGTGACTGAACCACAGCAGGACAGGGTCATGGGAACATTGCATATGCATCATGTCTTTAGTTTGATCCATATTTGGAGTTCTAGAGAATTTGTTGAGGCGGGATGAAGTTCAAGTTGGGTTACATCTGAGGTTTGTCACAAGTGTGATCTACAAAGCTCATTTTGGTAAAAGAGAACTACAGAAAAACTAAATCAAACTTGCATGGCGTATGAAACATGCGTAAGACAGCAAAAACGCTTGCTCAGCCACAGATCTACACAAATGTTTATAAATGAGGCCCCAGATCATCAAGAGACCAGGCTGTTCTGGATGAACTGGAATGAGTTTACCAGTCCTGGTCTCTGATTGGTGCTGACATTCTGTGTTTATATGAGGGATGTGATTGGTGGAGAGGGAGCGTAATGATGCTGTATGATGAGCTTTTATCACTGCTAAGCTAAATTTATGGTTTTTAATTTCCTGGTGAGGTTGTTAGCTATTGGTTGAGCTACAATGCAGAACACAACACATACACAGAGGGGTCATTTCCATTTCACAAATGGGTGTGTGCATTTGCTGCTATACATCCAAAGCCGGGACACACACACACACACACACACACACACACAGTAATACCAGTGATTAGCGTTATGAGGAGCAGTAAAAGGCGACGTTAAACTAAGCTGCTATTCCCAAAGGCCTCCTTTTCATTTATTCCCTTCATCTCAGGGTGTGCTGCTGCTGATAAAGCCCATTAAAATGCTGGAATTAGTTTACAAATGACGACTGTGAAGAATTACTGAAACACACACACATGTGAAGGACAGAGTTGGTTAAACATGCTAACACACACTCAAAGCAGTGTGAAGAAGTAATTAAAGCTCTTCATTTAACAATCCTCAGCATCCAGTTAACAAGCAACTAAACAATTAAAGGTAATTATCCATCATTAATGCCGAAGGGCTCCTTATGGGAGATGAACACACCTGCACGGTTGAGGAAAGAATGGGACTGATTTTTGATCTTTAAAACATCTGGTTTCTGAGCATCAAGGTGTTGGATGTAAGCAACGAGCCACACCAGTAGATTCTCACATGTTAATCTTATAAACAGATGAACTTTTATCTCCTTCATTTTCAACTCCTACACGATGAAGACTGGGGATGTATACCTGCTACTCTAACGGTGGTTAGAAACTAGAGGAAAGATGTTTGCCTGACTCAGCGTGATGTCTCTCATTCCGACAGGATCCTATTTATCCCTGTGCAGGAAGTGGAGACAATGCAGTTAAACAGGAAGTAAACTTTCTGCTGCCATCCTTCATCCTCACAGATGGATTCACACACAGATAGAGTCTCTGTGGGTTTCTGCTTGTCTCTTTTAATCCAGCCTGCTTTATTCTGCTCTGATCAATGACCTCGGACTAAGAAGTGATCACCCAGCTGGAGGAAAATCCTGCCCTAACATCATCCTTTTCCCCCTTCTTTCTGCCTCTTTGTCTCTAATTCACCCTAATTTAATCCTGATAGCATCGAGCGCTGTCGCCCGGCCTGGCAGAGCTGTAAGTCTCGCCACAGGATTAGCTTTCCTCCGCAAACATCTCGCTGACGGCCAGTGCGGCTAAAATATGGCCTCCATTTCCCCACATGGCTGCGCGAGGGGCTGCTTTGCATTTTAACCGAGCTGTGGTTTATTCCCCGGACACATGGAGGGAAAATCACACAGGAGATAAAACTGCTTCTTTAAGTGCAACTCAAGACTCGGCAGACAAATTAGTAGTGATGCTTTCAGCAAAGCAGGGCCATGTGTCACTGTAATAGGAAAAGGACAGAACAAATATTGGTTACTTTAACATTAAAAACAGAGCCAGATAGAAATAAAAATACTTTCACGGCAAGGCTGAATAAATAAAGAGCTAAAGGAGAGCCGTGTGTTACTGTAATGGCCATGTTTAGTTCAGAAAAGAAGCTAATAAAAAGTAAATCTGTTGGCTTCATGCTGGAGCTTATCAGTAGAAACAAAGATTAGATTAAAAAAAAAAATCAATTATTTCTTCAGTTTAATCCTCACGTTCCCTTTTGAAAATGTTTTTAATCAAGCATGCCAGAGTTTTAGAGATGCGATGTGACATCCTCGCAAGTATGAAGTAGATCTTCCATTTTTAATGAAAGCTTAATTGGAAAATCATATACTTCTCCAACTTTTAAAAAACCATAATAAATTAAATGGATAAATTTCAGACTTTTTTCCAAACATTTCCATTTCTTCCAAAAGGTGTACAATCTAATATTTAGTTGGGTTTTTTTTTTAAACTTTACATAGTAAATCCACCACAATTTTTTTCCTCCATTTCTCATTGTCATGTCGTAAGCGACCTTTATTCTCACAGAAGTTATGTTGAACCCAGTTCCTGCAAAGGAGGATTTGAATATATCAAGCACTGAGAATCCAAATTTAAGTGTAAACTGCATTTTTTTGTACAAACCGGATTCCGAAAAAGTTGGGACACTTTAGAAATTGTGAATAAAAACTGAATGCAATGATGTGGAGGTGCCAACTTCTAATATTTTATTCAGAATACAACATAAATCACAGGTCAATAGTTTAAACTGAGAAATTGTATGATATTAAGGAAAAATATACTCATTCAAAATTTCATGGTGTCAACAAATCCCAAAAAAGTTGGGACAAGGCCATTTTCACCACTGTGTGACACCCCCCCTTCTTCTTAGAACACTCAACAGACGTCTGGGCATTGAGGAGACCAGCTTCTCAAGTGTAGACATAGGAATGTTCTCCCATTCTTGTCTAATACAGGCCTCTAGTGTTCAATCGTCTTGGGTCTTCTTTGTCTGACCTTCCTCTTAATGATGCGCCAAATGTTTTCTATAGGTGAAAGATCTGGACTGTTGGCTGGCCAGGTCAGTACCCGAATCCTTCTCCCACGCAGCCATGATGTTGTGATTGATGCAGAATGTGGTCTGGCATTATCTTGTTGAAAAATGCAGGGTCTTCCATGAAAGAGACGACGTTTGGATGGGAGCATATGTTGCTCTAGAACCTGAATATATTTTTCTGCATTGATGGTGCCTTCCCAGATGTGCAAGCTGCCCATGCCACACGCATTCATGCAACCCCATACCATCAGAGATGCAGGCTTCTGAACAGAGCGTTGATAGCAACTTGGGTTGTCACTGTCCTCTTTGGTCCTAATGACATGGCGCCCCAGATTTCCAAAAAGAACCTCAAAACGTGATTCGTCTGACCACAGAACAGTCTTCCATTTTGCCACACTCCATTTTAAATGACTCCTGGCCCAGTGAAAACGTCTTCGCTTGTGGATCTTTGTTAGAAATGGCTTCTTCTTTGCAGAATAGAGTTTCAGCTGGCAACGGCGGATGGCACGGTGGATTGTGTTCACTGACAATGGTTTCTGGAAGTACTCCTGAGCCCATGCTGTGATTTCCTTCACAGTAGCACTCCTGTTTTTGATGCAGTGTCGTTTAAGGGCCCGGAGATCACGGGCATTCAGTATGGTTCTCCGGCCTTGACCTTTACGCACAGAGATTTTTCCAGATTCTCTGAATCTTCTGATGATATTATTCACAGTTGATGATGACAACTGCAAACTCTTTGCAATTTTTCGCTGGGTAACACCTCTCTGATACTGTTCCACTATCTTTTTACGCAACATTGTGGGAGTTGGTGATCCTCTACCCATCTTGGCTTCTGAGAGACACTGCCAATCTGAGAAGCACTTTTTATACCCATCATATTGCCAATTGACCTGATTAGTGCTGATTGGTCTTCCAGGTGTTTGTTGTATGCTCAAATGACTTTTTCCAGCCTCTAATAGGTTCTTGTCCCAACTTTTTTGGGATTTGTTGACACCATGAAATTTTGAATGAGCATATTTTTCCTTAATATCATACAATTTCTCAGTTTAAACTATTGACCTGTGATTTATGTTGTATTCTGAATAAAATATTAGAAGTTGGCACCTCCACATCATTGCATTCAGTTTTTATTCACAATTTCTAAAGTGTCCCAACTTTTTTGGAATCCGGTTGTAGATTATTTCTTCTTTTTCAGACTTTCCATTAATCAGAAAGCTTAATCTGACTACAGCATCCAGTCAGGACCAGCCTGAGATGAACAAGTGAGCAGAAAGTTCAGTGTGTCTCTTAAAAAGGAAGTAAATGATATTTCTCTAACATGGAGTGAAGTTAGTATAATCTTCCTGATGGATACCACTAAGACACAGTTGCATTTGTGAGGGTGGGAGAGAAAACGGAGCAGTAATAACTGGATTAAATCTACCTGTTTTCTGGTTGCCTTTTACACCGTTTTACCTATTCAAACATTTATTTCAGATCATTTGAGACCCACAATCTGACAGCTGAAGAAAAAGTTAAAAAGTTCAGCTTTAACAGGAAGTTCCATCTATAGATTTTCTTAAAAATTTCCTCTATTGCTGGGTTGCAGACAAACCCATCTCAGCTATTAACCAGACCAGAGGCAGGGTACAATAGATGATGACACTGGTTTTTGTCTTTCGTCTGTGGTGCTTTTAAAGACATCCAGATCTAAACAGATATCTTGCTTTAGTCAAAGCTGCTTTTGCAGTTTTAGATCTTTATGAAGTTTCTTCTTCCAGACACTGTGGTAAATACAATGGAAGTTCTCGTGGGCCACAAGGTGATCAGAAGATTAAGTAAAGCACTCTGTTAATAAAAACCAACAAAGGCAGAGAGACGTGCGGCTACCCATTGGACAGAGGGACTAATTTTGAACTTTTGATTGGAGTAACAGGTGCCTTGTAATTCTCTGAATCTTATGTCAGATTCTGCTTCTCCTTTTATAACCATTCATGTTCTGACCTGTTCCCACTAAAACCAGTCACTGATCAAATCCTGCGACAGTTGGTAAAAAGGAAAGGGTTAAGTGTAAAACCAGTGACCTGGACAAAGAAGCTGACCTGCAAGGCTAAGGACATGCCGGCATCATTCCTCCACCTCCACAGGTGTTTCTTCCTCTCTCCTCTCCGTTAAGTAAGATCTCCATCCTTTTTAAAAATGATGTGAGGGCGCTGCTCCGGACAACTGCTCCCCTGACTTCATTTGTCTCTGGGCAAGTTTGATGGCACTGTGTTTAAAAAGCCATTCCATCTTATAAAGCAAAAATGAAATGTAGTGGACTGTGATGGGCACTCAGTGCATCTGCTATTTATATGCTAATGTTCACGCGGCCTGCCAAGGTTTGGCAAATTATTACTGCACAGCCATAAGTCAGGACGCAGGAAGGAGGGGGGCGGGAGGGCCGCAGGTAGAGGAGCACGTGCCTTAGGAGGAGTGTTGAGGAGGAAGCATGAGGAAGGAGCAGGGAGAAGGAGGTGAAAAGGCTCCTGCAGATGTTTCCATTGTCTCCGCCTGACTTCACACAGCAACCAGATTATTTCTTCCAACATTAAAAGCTGAAATAGAAAATGTCTCTAATGTCTTTATTATAGATACACATTTCTTCTGAGGCCATGCACCAAGAAACAACCTAACGAGCACATTACACACATACACACAATAATAAACACACACAAATACACACATTGTGGTCCTCCTCCTCAGTTAAACTGCTTTTGTAGTTTTGCTTCACGCCAAAACTTTTTTTCTACAGTCACTTTTCTGAACCAACATGGACAAGAGTTTCATTGGAAACGAGCTGATGAAGAACCAAAGCCGGAAGATGTTTGGAACTTTTCTGAATGGTTGTTGTTGTGTGGAGACAGGAAGTCGCATTTCGACACATCTTCAGACTAATTAGGCCGAAGCTTCCAGCGGAGTCTGACCTATTCAAGGTTTCATTTGCCACAACATCCCACATCTCTATTACCACCTTGCACTTCTATTCATTACTACCTAGAAAAGATCCCCTGGGACCCCCCCTCCTAATGAGAAAAAGCTTTCACTGCCCCCTCCCTGAGTGGCCCCCACCGCTTCTCCCTCAGGCGCTGATGCAGCCTTTGTCTCCAGGGAGCAGTCAGCTCGTATGATGTATAAGGTGACATCTTTATTCCACTAACCTAGCCTGGCAGGTCTATTAGTCGGCTCGGAGCTTCCCAAACCTTTCCCTGTCACCGAGCTTATTCCCAGCTGTCTCGTACACTCCCCCCCCAGCCGTCTCCATCTGTGATTAAAGCAGTCATTATTATACACTCCCACCCGCTGCCACGCTGAGATTACAGCCGCTCATCTCACAGCCTCTGCTTGCTAAAGCATCCCTGAAGCTTCAAACAGGAAAATCAAACCAGCTCAAACACCAGCAACAAACCCCGCCCACTCCCCACATTCCCAGACCATCCATCACTTCCTATTTAGAAACCAGCTCTCTTACACCTTCATTCACCCCACTCCATTTCAATCCAGGCCGGATCCCAGTCCCACTATCAACCCATACTAATCCCATGCCCATCCTAATTCCAATACCATGAATACCTTATTTCCATTTTTATCCTATCCCATGAAGAACTTACTTCCACAAACCAAACTTTA
This sequence comes from Neostethus bicornis, assembly GCA_902685375.1. Taxonomy (NCBI): domain Eukaryota; kingdom Metazoa; phylum Chordata; class Actinopteri; order Atheriniformes; family Phallostethidae; genus Neostethus; species Neostethus bicornis. Next base: position 155,911 of record CACRXE010000076.1, on the reverse strand, counting down.
TTTGTAAAGCACTTTTTAAACATAGTTACACAAAGTACAAACAAGCTTCCTTCTGTTCAAATCCAAATTTCATTCCAAACCCGATCTTCTTATGTTAGAAACTATTCATAATCTTAAACCAATCACAATCCTATCAAGACCATATTTCCATCTGGATCCATCAGTTCTAATCACACTAAAATACCAATCCCATTCAAAACCCAAACATAACCTCATCCCAACCCTATTCAAGCCACAAAACAATCCCTAACCATTACAAACCCTGTCCCAGTCCCATCTCTATACCAAAAAATACGTTCCCGTACTTATCCCTATCCTGTTTCTAAACCAGACCCACTCCCACCTTCATCCGAATCCCATCCTAATTTGAATCCTTCTCAGATCCCAATACCAATTGCATCCCAGTCCAGCTCCTATCTTTTTACCCTCCACTCATATCATTGTCCAGGATTTTTGTTTCACAGCATAAAACCTCAATATGAAGTATGTTAAAAACCACATTAGTATCCAGCATGGAATATAAGTACATATGAAAAGGAGGACGGGATGGAAGAAAGAAAGAGAGGAATAGTTTTCCTTTGTTTATCTGTGGAGAGGAGCGGGCGGCCACATCCATTGTGCTGTGATAAGATGGCTTATCAGCAGTAAACAAGGCTCTGGCTGTATGAATGGAGCCCGGAGTGACTGAATACACTCTAATCAGTTTAAATAAGTCTGCCCGGCCTGTCCCTTTCCCACCACAACACCACCTTCCCAACTGGCACCCCAGCCTAAACTGCTCACGGCCACATTCAGCATCCTCATAAAGATGTCCAGAGATTGCTACCCCATCGTCTCCATCACCAGAGAAGGAAGATAAAATGTCATTGAATCACTCAAACATCAGCTGTTCTTCACACAGGCTGGGAGTTCTCCACAACATCAGAAAAACATGCTTTCTTGACCCCGCTAACATCTGAACGAAGCTAATTATCCTGATGCTGCCAAAAACAATGTAAATGTGTAAGAATCACCATAAGAGGGGGAGGTTCATCATCAAAGGTCTTTTTAAAATGTAGTTTTAAAACATTTAAGTTTACTGACACAAAAAAAGTGGATGGGCTGTTCTTTCCAGATTAAGAATAAGGTCCAGTCCGAAAGACGAAGAGTTTAAATTTAGGAGTATTGTTAAGCATTAAAGAAAGAAAAAAGTTCATTTATGGAAACGTAGAGGAACAAATTGACAAAAAAAAAAGAGGAGATGAACTTGGGGATGGACTGACAGAACTACAATGTGGAACAGAAATAAAGAAAAAGAGCTACGTGAAGACAGGTACTAAGTTGAGTAGGACTGCTTTGGTCTGCATGGGAGAAGACTAATCTATGTCCAAAGAAAATTATTTTTCATGTGCTTTACATCCCTGTCTTCTCCAATGGTCACTAACAGTGGCTGCTGACCAAACGAACAAATTTTTCAAAGAAGTTTCCTCTGCGTGATGGACGGGCTGAGTCCATGAGAAATAAGTGTGAGGAGTTAATTTATTCAAAAGGAAATCAAAGTGGAACCATAGTTCCCCTACACCAAGAGCAGCCAGAGGAGGTAGCTTGGGTATCCTGAAAAAAAAAAAAAAAAAGACTCCTGAACATCTCCCTGGTGAAGTTGGTTGGATACAATTTAGTCCTGCCTCCAAACATTCACATGTAACTATGGCAACCTCTCACTCCACGCTCATGCCTTGGTGTCTGCTCTCAGTAAACAAACCTCTCCATCAGCCTCCACAGAGCTACTCTCCTCTCTTTGGACCTGCTCAGAGGCCTGCTGAAAGAGAAAGCAATCGTTTGGCGTGTCAGCGGCCCGATAGAGAAAGACCCGGTAATAGAAGGCCTTTTAAGGTAAAAAGGAAAAGCTAATTATGATAAAGGGGCTGTAAGTTGTGTGGTTATCACGGTGCTGGGCCTGCCGGTGCTGCAGACTGACAGTGATAAGAAGGCGGAGGCAAACGCGCGCCGCTCTGTCACTGTCACTACTCTGCTCAAACAGACACACACTGGCAAGCTGTAGTTTTAGGTCACCTAAAAGCCAGAAAGCAGTTTTCAGCCTTTGCCTGTGTGTGAAGCAGCTGGTCTCTGAGCTCCTCGTCTCACAAGCAGGATGGAGGAATCCTGTCAGGAATGAGCATCAACTCTAACACCACTCATCTGGATTGTTCTGAAATAAGCTGGATACGGAGGCAGAAAATTCAGCCAACCATCTGTTGGAATGGAGACTTCAGTGATGGATACATGGTTGTTTTCTCTTCATCTCTGATGGATCCTACATCTCACATCTCTGGTATTTATCTGCCTAGCTTTAAAAGCCCATTGAGAGAGGGGACTGATAGGATAAGTGGACCAAACAAGCATCCGTATGGAAACCTAGTTTCAGTTAGTCGTCTACAGGACAGCTGAACAACTCACTAATAAAAATAAAATAATACTTCCAAGGAATAGACACCTCAATGGCTCCTTTCAGAGCCAAGGAAGATACTTTATATCTGAAAAGTTTGCGTTCTCATTTTTTGTTGTTAGCTCTGAGTAAATGTTGACCGGTGGTTCTTTTACTTTCAGTAGGAGATTGTTCAAGTTTGAGATTGGTGCAAATGTTCACAGAGAAATCTCTTCCAGTCATAAGCTGCCCTCTTCTGCTCAGATTGTGTATTACAAATACAAACAATTCTGGCCTTGAATTGGTATGATACAGAAGAGAGGTAAAGTGGACCATTAGACAGTTTACTGATTATCCGCCTGCTCGAAGTATTTCTGAGTAATATAACTTTATATTTGAGCAGTATTGTATTTTTGCGGTGTGTTTCTAAGTAACTTTCCAGCACTCACCACTTTACGATTTCTGGCTTTGCAGTCAATCTGCAGCTCTTTGTGTTTTGCCAACGCAGCTTCTAAAGACTTTTTTAGATCCAGCGCTCTTCTGAGCTGCTGCTCTGCTGCTCCTGACTTTGTAAAGACCTAGATAGAATAGCTGGTTACCTTGAGAACCAGTGAAACATTCCAAAGACATTGTATATATAAAACAAAATTCTTACCTGAACCCAGCCCTGCACAGCGGGTAGGTGTTTGGTTCGTATCAATTTATGGAGCTCCATTACCATAGAGACCACTGCCTCATTATCCTCTGTCTCTTTAACATGAAGACCTGGGAGTCAGAGAGAAACATGGACAGTTAAAAGTAATCTATTTTCTTACTTATATTATATAGTACATGGATGGAATTATTCATGGTAACCAGGAAGGAACATCAACACATTCACACACCTTAACCATCATGTTAACTGGACAAGTCAGCAGTTCATCTACTGACACATAAAGAGAATTTAGAGGCTAATAAAGCAACATGCATGATCTGATTGGTGGGAAAAATTTATAAAACCTGCTATCTGTGTCTTCACGTTTTCTGTGTTGAACGTACCAGGACTGAGGTTCAGGTCCAGACTGTAGGAGTGAGAAATGAGTCCAGAGTTTCTGACAAACCCTTCTCTGTGCACAGGTTCATCTTCATCACTACTCTCCTCAGCTTCCTCCTCATTTTCTTTTTTTCTCTCTTCCTCATCCTTAGTTTTATTCGACTCGTCATCGGACCCCATCTTCTCGTCTTCCTCAGTCTTGCTCCTCTTTGTCTCACCACCTCTTCCCATGTGATTGTCCATTGGCTGTTTGCTGCAGCTGGGTTTTTCCTCCTCAGATAGATCTGCTCTAACCGGTTGGAGACCCAATGAGCAGCCATTTGTCTGGAAATCTGAGGGAATGAAGTCAGGAATGAGCAGATTCAAGCAGGACTCCATCTCCGTCAGCGTGGCCTCCATCTCCGGGCACGTCTCTTACAGGAAACAGGTAAGCAAACAGATTGAATACTTCCAGGACACTCAGCTTTCATTTCATTCAAACAAACTAACAAATTAAAAAAAACTTAAATACCTTCCATTTCATTGGCAGCTGCCTCCACCCGGGCCTTGTAGATCCTCTCCATTTTCCTCTGCCTCTCCTCCTCTCTCCTTCTCTCTGCAACTGTTCTGGCTTCAGCATCCTGGAAGTCCACCTGGATACAACATGAACGAAACATCGCCTTCTGTCACAAGTGTCTTCAGACTCCGGCTTGGATGTACTGGACTTAATAAACAAATCCCTCTGTTGAAAATACAAATGTACTGACCTAACGAACCTCTGTGATAGCAATGACCGTTTCAGCGTACTTAGTAGAAAAAGTTTCAAAAAAGTCTTCTGGACAGTTTAATTCTTCAACGAGACGTTTCGACTTCCATCCGGAAATCATTTTCAATCTGAATGAAATGGACTGGAACCTGGATCCATTTATACTAACCTGAGTAACAGGTAAAAAAAGTGTAAGAAGGGCTCGACCAATGAGAATGTTCCTTAAGATGGTCGTGAATGGCTCCTATTGTAGCCACAGACCAGTAAACAAAAAAAATGCTAAAAGCCTAGTGAAAAGAGAAACCTGCTAACGAGAGGCGTGAAACTGAGTCACGAGGTGTCATCTTTAGTCCATGGCTTCAAAAGGCTGCTATAGATACCGGGCAAAACGTATCTAACGCCTCCATTCCGATTCAGTGAGGGATTCTCTTTCATCACAAAAATGGCTTCTTTCACCCCTCTTTCAAACCAACCTTTCTCTCTACTTAGAATCTTCACCTCACTGTCCTCAAAAGTGTGTTTGGTGGATTTAAGATGCAGATGTACGGCAGACTGTGGACCACTAGAGGCTTCTCTTCTGTGTTGGTAAAGTCTTTTGTGGAGTGGTTGCTTTGTTTCCCCAATGTAGTTTTCTTTGCAGCTCCCTTCACTGCACCGGATCGAATAAACTACATTGCTCTGTTTTTCCGTAGGCATCTTGTCTTTAGGATGTACTAGTTTTTGACGTAATGTGTTGACCGGTTTAAAGAAAAGTGAAGGGAGCTGCAAAGAAAACTACATTGGGGAAACAAAGCAACCACTCCACAAAAGACTTTACCAACACAGAAGAGAAGCCTCTAGTGGTCCACAGTCTGCCGTACATCTGCATCTTAAATCCACCAAACACACTTTTGAGGACAGTGAGGTGAAGATTCTAAGTAGAGAGAAAGGTTGGTTTGAAAGAGGGGTGAAAGAAGCCATTTTTGTGATGAAAGAGAATCCCTCACTGAATCGGAATGGAGGCGTTAGATACGTTTTGCCCGGTATCTATAGCAGCCTTTTGAAGCCATGGACTAAAGATGACACCTCGTGACTCAGTTTCACGCCTCTCGTTAGCAGGTTTCTCTTTTCACTAGGCTTTTAGCATTTTTTTGTTTACTGGTCTGTGGCTACAATAGGAGCCATTCACGACCATCTTAAGGAACATTCTCATTGGTCGAGCCCTTCTTACACTTTTTTTACCTGTTACTCAGGTTAGTATAAATGGATCCAGGTTCCAGTCCATTTCATTCAGATTGAAAATGATTTCCGGATGGAAGTCGAAACGTCTCGTTGAAGAATTAAACTGTCCAGAAGACTTTTTTGAAACTTTTTCTACTATGGATCACTCCTGGATGAATGAGGGACTACACGGATTTGTTTCAGCGTACTGTTCATGATTGTTTTGTTTGACTTAGTAAAACATTTTTAAAAAGGGTTTGTATGCCTCACCTGAGACTTCTCAACTATTTTGTGTTCCCATGACAATAACACTTGTTGTCATGGGAAGTACACTTGGTGCACTTGTTGTCTCCTCACCTTTTTCACTTGTTTTAGGAAGTGGTAACCCAGAGCCAGCTTTTTGTAAGCAGAGCCATACGAGCCTTGCCAGGCCTGAACCGTCTGGATGGCAGTAGACCGCAGCTTTCTGGCAACCTCCTTAGGAGGAGGGAGAGGCTGCTCAGAGTCTGTCTCCACTGTCAGCTCTAGGAACTCCTGCAGGAAGAAGACATGTTATCTAAGTGCTGGAACAGACCAGAACCCTTGTTTAGTTCCAGACTTTAGCTAGAGATTTTACCACCGGTGTTCAAAATAAAAATGGATGACATCTAAAAAAATTATGGTCAGAAGTCTTGACCATCTTAATGGTTGTGGCAACAAGTCTGTGTAATCCTTCATTTGTCCAGGTGTGATCCATTGCAGAAAAGGTTTCAAAATTGTCTTCTGGACCGTGTATTTTCTGCGATAGATTACGGCTGGACAACTAAGGGATTACACAGATTTTGTAGCCAAAAACTCTGTTTGAATGCACTGTCCTGAAGACAACTTTGAAGCCTTTTCTGCAATCTATCTGAATAGTTTTTATATTTACTCTCAAAAAACCTTTGGGTTCAATTTGTTGACACCTGTTCTCAAATGCAGGCGTGTCCTGAAGATAATACCTGGAAGTTGTCCACCAGCAGATTTCTGAAGTGATGTGATCTGGAGAAAAGCTCGCTGGCAATCTGGAAGGCAGACAAACGGATCTCAGCGTGCTCCTGGTTTAACTGGGACATGACAGAGTGGTACACATGATCAATGCAGTCATCAGATATCCTGAGGAGAAGCACATGGAACACATAAACAAGATGATCTTTTCCACACAGAAAAAAAACCTGATCATCCTTATATTTGAGACTCGTACCTGCAGATCTTCTTTAACTCCTTTATCTTGTCCTGGTTCAGTTGGGCTTCACCTGATGTGGTCAGTTCCTCTACCAGAACAGAGAGCCTCTCCCACTGAGATGCCTCCATGTCTGTGATCAGCTCCAACCCTGATCACACCACAATCTGTAGAAGATCCATACATCATTCTTCAACATGTTAGAAACTGTGATCCTGAACACACCACAATCTGTAAAAGATCTCTTACATTATTCTTGAACAAGTTAGAGCAGGGGTGCCCAACCAGTCGAGGGCTACTGATCCTAAGTCGACCGCCAGGTGTGTAGGAAATGTTTTAATGAAAATTAGTGTTGCCAACTCAATGACATTGACACTATGGTTAGTAAGCATTCAGGCCCTGTAGCAACTCATCAAAAAAAAAAAAGGCAACAATCTAACGGCTTTTTCTAGTGGTGCAGGAGATTTTTGGGGTCTGTGACATGAAAGCACGTGCTTGAGCCTGTTCTCAATGAACAGCGCCTTTAGCTGCATTGGCCCCTCCCACTCACAAAGCATTGCGTGCGCGCATAAAATGTCCATTAGTTTTTGTGTGTATTTGAGAGAAAGAGAAATTTATCTGCGTTTGAGAGAGAATAATTTGTCTGTGTGCATGTGTGTTTAAGATGAATTTATCTGTCTGTGTGCATGTGTTCTTAAGAAGAATTTATCTGTCTGTCTGTGTGGTTGTGTGACAACAACAAAGCATATTGTGAGGGTAGTTTCACTGGAGGCTGAAAAAGATCTGTGTTTGTGATTTTGACTGGTAGAGCTCAGGAGCTTTGATACTTAAAAAGTAGATCTTGGGACAAAAATGTTGGGCACCCTTAATTTAGAGACTTTGATCCTGATTACATTTCAGATAAGGTAACAAGGTGTGTATATGTTCATAGAAGGTATGGCCGAGGATTTAAAGAGCTAGTGGTTTAAAATGATAACTAAGCTAGGCTTTTTCTCAGACTGCCAGGATATGATAGAAAAAAAATGCTCGAACGGGGTCTTTTTTTTTTTTTTTTTTTACTGACTGAATGTGACAGTCTCTTATTATTCTGACAGGAGAAAAGAAAAGGCTCATTGTTGCATCAAAATCAATTCCACTTCTGGATTTATCAATAAAACAAATTTTAAAAAACAACAACAAAAACAAAACAACATTTTACACAAGATTAGACACAAGAAACAAAGAACAATTTAATGTCTATTTGTGTCAAAGTAATGTCATCTCTAACCAAATCAAACAAAAAATAAAAGCATGTTCTCCGGGTTTAAACAAGAACGTGTTTAAAAAAGTTAAGCTTACTTCCGGAATGTTTGCAGGTCCGTCTTCGTACTGAACAAAGAACATCTCAATAAAATTTATAATGCTTGTTCCCGTTTATTACAAAACAACCTCCATATTGGAACTACTTTGTAAAGTGACCAAAATTAACTTCCGGTTAAAAAAAAAAAATCTACTTCCGGTTATATTTGCCAGAGCAACTTCCGGTAGAAAACTTTCTTGAAAAAAACAATCGAAGAGACTTGAAGCCCATGTCGTCATCAGACTCCTCAGACTCTTTGAGCATAAAAAAAATTTAATATTTACAGTCTCCATTAATGTATATAGCGATTTATTATGTATATTTACGAGCGTGGGGTGGTTTAATTTAAAACTTCAACTAATTTAATATTACACGCCTATACCAGGGTTCTCAAACTCGTGGCCCGCGGGCCAACTACGGCCCCCGGTATGATAAATTGTGGTACATATTTTAATATCTTCTTCTTTTGGCATTTCCCTTCAAGGGTCACTACAGTAAGTCAGTTTCTTACATCTAACCCTATCTGCTGCATCTTCTTCAGTCACATGGAAAGATTAATGAACCCTTTTTAACCTTTTTCAAACCAAGGTACATTATTTAAACCTAAAAAAATATCTGGAGGCACACCACCTGTGGATTGCTATGGTGGAGTGGATTGCTATGGTGGAGTGGATTGCTGTGGTGGTTACAGTAAACCTTTCACAGGACAGTGTTTGCCCATCTGTAAATAAAAAAAAGAGATATAATTCGAAAGCTAAATAAATACACTTTAATCCATTTTTTTAACACAAACACCACAAGATCGTACAAAACGATCATTAAGAGCTACCCGTAGATCCCGATCGACTATTAAATTATCATACTAGGTGAAATAAGATAATTTTCCATGGCAGTATTCCATGGCACACTACACTGGTAGAAAAATGCTGGATTATTTTTATTCAAGCAGCAAGATTGATATGAATGACATTTTATTAAATATTTACTACTGATTTATTCTTTAATCTAGTTAATTCATTATCTTATAAAGATATTTTAGAACATTAGAATCTTTTATCAGTGCTTTTCTTGTGGAAGAGCTGATGCAGCCAGACTCTGCCTGCAGGTGAATTGAGTTTGAGACCCCTGGTCCAAACGTATTAATTGCTTGATTGGTGCCTGGATATCAAAGTTTTCAAATAGATGGAAAAAAAAAAAACAGGCAAAAAAAGAACTTGCCAAATGGGAACAAAAATAATCTACAAAATACCAGATTTTAGATTTTTCTAAGTTTGAAATTCTATTTTTTTTTTTTATAAAAAAAAACAGACCTTGTGCCAGTGTGAACTGCTGAGGAAGAAAACCTGTTGACAGAAATGTCATAAGACACATGACGCTGGTGATCATGGTGAATAATTTTTTCATTAATCTCCATCAAAACAGTTGGGGGGTGGGAGGGATAAAAACCAAGTCGTTCACCAACTCTCCCACAACTCCAAAATAAAAAACGTTCTAGCCACCTGAACAAAATAAATAAAATTAATTTTGATAATAAATACACTTCATCAAAAATTCATGTTGTCTCACTTTACGTCTATTTTCATCTGACAAGTTTTATCTTTTTTTTTCATAATTATATCTGGAGTCTGTCAAAATTTTATTATGCTCGCACTGCGACAATAAAAAATCTTGAAGGACCAATCATTGTAATGAAAAGAGTATGATGCGTTGGATTAGCTGCTTCAGATTCGGTACCAAACAACTATTTTTTTTAAAAATGCAGGAGTTCTTGTGAGGATTCATACCCTTTCACAGAAAAGTTCTGAAGTCAAACAGACCACCAGGATATGTTCCGGCAGGACTCAGTTTTACATCCAAAATGAGCCACCAAAGTCCTGGACCTGGTTATGTTCAACTGGCTTTGATATCCGCAAATTGCTTTTGATCAGACATTGCTTCCTGGTAATTCCAGTCTATGTTGTAAAGCTTCAATTAACTCTATTAACTCTGTGAAATAGCTGGGCTCCTCATTTTGGCTTAACTCAGACCGTACACGGTCTTTGTACTGGAGTTTGAGGGACAGCAAAGAATCTAGCAGAAACCCATCTGTACGGTACAGATCCAAACATACTGGAGCCATGGCCAGCAGAGCCCGCAGAGCCTGAAAAACACACACCCTTTGTTAAAATGTTGCAATGATTGCAGGCACTTAACAGTCCCAGTTTTCCAAGCACCTTTTCTCTGTGGTCATGCTCAGTAGACTCAAGCATGGTGGGAACCAGGCGGCACCAACCGTCCTCTAGCAAGTCCTTTTGTAAAGAGACCTCGGAGTACTGACGTAGCCGCTCTTCTTGGCTCTGGTCCAGGTCCTTGTCTAGACTCATTTGCAGCATCAGTTCCTGATTGATCAAAGCAAACATAATCTGAGCCATGGAGACACAAAACTGTTTTAACAGGTCTGTGCAAAACAGCTTTATGCATGTACAGAAAAAAAAGGGAAGTTAATCGTCTCCCACCTTCTCAGAAAGCATGTCGTACAACATGGTGACCACACGTGTTCGTAGAATCCCGCCTCTGTCTGACCGGAACATCTCAGACAGGACTTGCAGTCCCCCGTGGGACAGAAAGTGCTTCTGTGCAAATGGGAAGTGGCGTAACAGGGACGCCATAGCAAACAACATCTGCACAGAAATTTTCCAGATGAGGAGGAAGCGCGTGGCCAGGAAGTGGAATTGAAAGAACAGGAAGTGAGTCTGACCTTCTTCTTGACTCCCAGAGTTGGAGATGTAGCCAGAGAGGTCAGGATTGCCTGCAAAGCACCTCTCTCTACAGCCTGGACCTGGACCACTGGGTTGCTGCAGAATGAGCAGATACGTGAGTCGGAGGGGGGGCAAGTGTGGACAGATGATGGATATGATCAGCAGGTGTCCATCAGGCCCTGGCTGGGTGGTACCTGGACAATGCAGACCCCAGGACAAAGGCGGAGCTCTCTTGCAGCCGACTATCAGAGCTGTTTAGACCCTGCAGAATGAGCTGCAGACCCCCCATGGAGCAGAGTGTCTGAGCATTATCCACCTGGACACAAAAACCACATGAGACTGTGTCCCGCTGGAGTACCAGAGGACAACATAACAACAGTTACCTGGTGGACCATGTATTCCAGTTCTAATAAGATGCTGAGTCTCTGCTCAGGACTTGTTTTGCTGTTGTTCAGCTGTTCTAACAGCCGCTTCATGATCTGTAAATACACAGACATCACCACCTACACTGAAAACAATCCTAGTCCAAGACAAGACACTTTACATGTCCATAGAGGTCATTATCTAACTAGAATCATTACAATCCTAACCCAGTTATATACCTGGACATCCGTCTCCACCAGGAGGTCCATCTCAGCCATGTCCTTCTTTAGCTCCTCTATTGGACGATACTTGGATGCCACAGAGTCCTGCAAAGAGAAACCAGCTGTTTCTAGGAATGGAAATATAACGTTCACTGCATTCTATTGTTCACTGTGGCTCAGGTCCGTACCTCATGTCCATCAACATTAATGTCCTCTTTTATCTTCTTCATGATTCGTTTTAGCTCATCGGGATGGAAAGAGGTCTCAGTCTCATCCTTGTCCCTGAAAAAGACACACAGGTAATAACAACAACAATATCTGAAACTGATCATTAAACTTCATCTATATGATTCAGCCAGTCTCTCCACTCCTGATCCTCCAGCTACATGTTTTTCAGATGTAGGACAGGTAAAGAAGACCCCACCTGTGCTCCTGGGTCCAGTACTTCTGCTGCTCTTCTCCCATCTTCACCTCCCTCTGACCCGTCTGCAGATTCAGTCTCACATGGGATCCAGCCGGGACTGCCTGGCCTGCAAACATGTGGATTCAAGGGATTAGTAAATTATCTTTAAACTACATTTTTATTAAGATTATAAATACAAATTCATACAGACAAAAAAAGGAAAAACACTCCAAGTGAAACAGTCACAATAAACCCAAGGAAAAGCGGTAAAATTTAATAATCAGCTATTCACTCTGAAAAGAAAAAACAAATCTGACAATTATTAGGACCTGCGATAAGAAAGACAACCATCCGGAGGACCTTTATTAAAACAAATTACCATTATGAGGACCTACATGAAACTGGAGGACTTGCAAAAAACATAATCCATGAGTATTTACACCATCACAACTATCAAGAGTCTCCCATTCAGCAAGATCAATTTTCACTCTTCAACATTAAGATTAAACAAAAGGTGTTCAAACCTGGTTTCAGAGTCTGCCACTGCTCAGTGGGCTGGACGACCTCTAAATCTTCATGTTTATCATTCTCATCTCCTGTTCCCTCCTTTGCTTCATGAAGTGTCTCCTCTTCATCTCCAATTTTCTCAACCACAGTTAGAGCTCCATTCGGCTGCACACAAAATTGATCAATGATCAAATAAGGCTTTAGGGTTAAATCATTATAGACCAAGATGTAGCATGTGAATGATCTAAGATGCAGTGATTTAAACAGTATGTTGGATCCCAGTTCTGTTATAGTTATCTAGATTGTAACTAACTGATTACACAGGGTCTGTGAGATGTCCTACTGAGCTCTGCTGCTGGTCCAGAGTGTGGAAAGACATCAGCTCATTTGGTGAAAGTATAGTTTAGATGTTAACAGGTTATTCTGACCCAATGATCTGGTTCTGTCTAAGACCAGATCAGCTTCAAACTGGTTTCTCTCTGATGTGAACATGTCTCACACATGAATAAATAAACGTGTGTCTGCCTGCAGTGTGTGAAGTGAGACAGCAGCAGCAGCAGGTGATTTTGTTCTCTTTCAGCTTTCCATTTAGGTCAGGGGTGTCAAGATACGGTCGTGAAGGGCCGGTGTCCTGAAGGATTTCCATGTGTTCCTGGTTCAATACAGCTGATCCACGTAAAGTGAAATCAACAGCCAATAAAATTTGTCTCATTGACTAAATAACCTGGATGAGGTGTGATGATGATGATGCAAGAACACATGGAAAACCTTCATGACACCTGGCTCTCCAGGAACTGAGTTTGACCCCCCTGATTCAGGTATTCCTTGTGCATTACATCCCAATTTTTATCCTTCTGTCAAACATTTTATCTCAACCTGATTGTCTGTTGGCAGCATGATCTTAAAGATGCTGAACATCCTGGATCTCAATGTGGAAGAGATAGAATAAGGACAGCATTGAAAGGAGAACATTGATGTGAGATCAACTCTGGATGGACCTGATTTCCTGGCTGTAATTGGAAGAAGGTTAATTTTAGGTGTGGGTATGATCAAATTAAACATGCTGGGATGATCTGGAGGACAGCTCTCTTCTTCCAGGTGGACCAGTTGAGTTTCACCAGCTGTTACTGGAGCAGTGATGTTGTTAAACTGTTTTCTCACAACATGAAAAGAAATACAACTTAAAGCCTACAAATGTTCATGTGTTTTTTACCTGCTCCATAAGACAGCAGTGCAGCAGCATGAAGAAGATGATGAATGAAGATCCTCCATCTGTAGTGAACAGGAACCTCATGATGGCTGGGAATTTGGTCAGACTCAGATCTCTTGGTCTGAGGACATCAGATTTACTTCCTGGCTACTTCTCCAGACAGATTGACGTAGACTGGTGCCAAATCAGTAGAACCCAAAGTGGAAGTAAGATGTTATAAAGACAGGTTTCTGGTCTTCAGTTTAATCCCCACATCAAGTCGCTTCCTGATCGTCTCTTATTGGTCCACGTCATTATTTTTCTAAAAGCCTAAACTGGAATTTTGCGCCCTCTGCTGGTAAAAGACTGAATAACTAGATGAGACCAAAACTATGGAAGCAGAAAGTAGCCATTGTGGATGTCAGTTTTATAAAATTGGTTAGTTTCTCGTTTTGAAAGAAATCAACTTCTAGAAAAAAATTGATTAGGTTTGGGTTAAAAACTACGTTGCTTCAGCTCAATTAGAATAAAAAAAAAAAAAAACACCAGAGGGAGACTATTTTGCAGCATTGTACATTAATTTGCTGCACCACACCAACAAATATAAAAGGAATGTCACTAATCAAACCACCAAAGATCTGTAACTTTTTAACATCAGTCTCACAAACTTGTTGTTTTAAATTTTTTATATATATAAATTTCTCAAACTTGTGTTAATGATTCCAGATGGAGATGATCTCCACTCATTCTGAATGATCATTCATTGGAAACAAAAAACTAATCTTAAAAGACTTTATTAAAATTCAACACATTTGACTTGAACAGTCACAACAAAACTGAGACATATTTCTATAGTAAAACATCAATAGACTGACAGACAGTGTTACATAGAAAAGGGGTAAATGGTTGAAATGTGATCTTAGTTTTCTTTCCTGTTACAATCAATTAGGCCAAGTTTATATCGTGCTGCTTTTAGAGGAGATGATGATTAGGTTTACGGCGGGGAGTGCTGGTACTCGATACTACCCAACTACATAATTACATATTTTTATAATAAAAGGTTAATAGACTGAAAGACTACCTGACATAGAACAAATCAGCAGAACAAATCAGAGGAACAAATCAGCAGTACTCGTTTTCCACGCTGGTGTCAGTGAAGAATGCAGATATGTTGATCAGGCTTACTGCTGGGAACACTGGTTTGCCATGCTACTGTTGGATGAGACGTGGATCGGATTGACTGTTCCTTCTTTCTTCCTTTCTTTTGATTTTGGTTGTTGCTCTTCTTCCTGTCTTTGATTGACTGTGAGGGAACTAAAAACACAAAGTTTGAGATTTTAGTCTAAGGGGAAAGAGAATCACTCCTCCAAATAAGTCTCCATGATGTTTTCATTTTCCTCCCTGAGAATGAGGCTCTAACGATAGGAATGTCCTTATTTTTATTGTGTTCAATCAAATTGTATATTTAGTTATGATGATGGGATCTATTAAATTAGATGAACTGTTGCACAAGCACTGACCTGGAAGTGGACATCTCTGCACTCACAAAGTTAGGGGAGGAAATCATTGCTGGCTTGTCTGGATTAATCTTCACATTAAGCTCCACTGCCGGACCTAAACCAGACAATCAAATAGAAATGTTTAAGTCTTATGAGACTAGCAAAACTGGACCTAGATTCTAGTCTAAGCATCCCACTTTTGAAGGTGTTCTCCAACTCTGCATCAGTCCTTTTATGTTCAGCCATGTCATCCTGACGTGCTGTCTCCTCTAGTAATAATGGCTTGATGTCCAAAGGAAGTTTCTCCTTCCTCTTTTTCTGCAAAGGGTTTTTCTTAGCTTCTGCAAACAAGTGGTCAGAGAAACCTTCAGATCACAGACTAGACTGAAAAAAACAAAGTCAAGGAGTTTCTTACCCTTAGGCTCATATTTGTGCTGGAGTTCTTCAACACGCAACTGCAGCTTGATCTTGTCACTCTGAGCCTGAAAGACATCAGACATTTCAAAACGATACTTCTGTTGCTGTTTGAACTAGAACTGAACCTCAGACCTGCTTCAGCTGCCGTTCAGACACAAAGAGCTTTCTCTCCAACTCCAAAGCTCTCTGACTCTCAGATAGCGATTTCATTCTCTGCATAGACAGCTCATCTGAATGGCGCTGCACGTCCTTACTGAAGACACATAAAACATGGGAATGTCAGGTGAGTGGATAAGAACATGTGATCTGGCCAACGATGAAGCGGCAGAACTCACAGAGCGTTATTGAGCTGCAGCTTTAGCAGGTCAGTGTAGTAGGTTTCATCCTGGTCATCCCCTTGTGCTTCTTGATTGGGTTTAGTCGGCTGAGACTTCAGCAGCATCTGGTATGAACACAAAGATTTGTGTGGTTGATCCATATATTTGAGCTCCCACAAAGGAGAAACACACTGACTAGACACTGGTCTAGTCAGGGTTGCATTTACACATCATTTCTTTCCACAGAAAAGATCATATCTAAATCTGATGACTAGTGTCAAATAAAAGTTCAGTATAGAAAC
This sequence comes from Neostethus bicornis, assembly GCA_902685375.1. Lineage (NCBI taxonomy): Eukaryota > Metazoa > Chordata > Actinopteri > Atheriniformes > Phallostethidae > Neostethus > Neostethus bicornis. The sequence goes on along the minus strand of CACRXE010000076.1, from coordinate 140,033 downwards.
CTCTACTTTTTCTGCTTCAACTCACCTCTACCTTCTCCAGCCTCTGAACTTTGGTCATCAGATTCTGAATCTCTCCATTCTTCTCTGACAGCATCGACTGCAGCCTCTCCAGCTGTGCTGGGTCGGCCCGCGATCCCTGCAGCTGCATCAGGGTGGCAATCTGGATCTGCACAACACACACACACACTATGGAAAAGAAGCAGGACATGTAGCAAGGCGTTCCTCTCTATGTTTCTACCTTCATGCGCTGCAGCTGCTGCTTGCTGAAGGCGTGACTCTTCTGCAGCGACTGATACTGAACCTTCATGCTGATCAGCTGCTTTTCCATCTCAGCTCGCTTATCCTCCAACTGAAACACAACAAATCTCTGTTTCACATATTATTTCTTATTTAAAGATTTTCCTTCCTTGTGTGACCTCTGAACTTTCAGTATTTAACTAGTATTCATGGTGCTAAGTCAGGTTTCTATTATTAAAGGATGGTGGTGACTATTCATCATCTTCCAATGTTCTGAGGTGTTTTCGTTTTACTTCTCCAAACAAAGAGTTCCCTCGGCTGTTTGGGTCTTGAGCCTGCTGCAAAGCCTGATCCAACTGGATCTGAAGTTCTCGGTTTTGTTCTCGAGATTTCTATCAAATTCAGAAACAAAATCATAAAACATGAAGTTGCGTCATCGAGACAAAAATATTAAAGTGATTGAGGGCAAACATGCAGGTGTGATTAAAGTCACCTCCAAAGCATTACACCAAGCCGCCCCTTCCCTCTCTTTCTCCTCTTTGTCCTCAGTGATCTGCTGGATCTCACGTTGCAGACGACGGCAGCTAAGGTTAAGCTGTTCCTCTTTGTAGTCTGACTCCTGCAACATCTTCTCCAGCTCCACCTGCACCCAGAACACAGCAGGCCTCTGACACAGCTCCAACATCCCTCATGGTTGTGGTATTGATATGATTTATAACCCTCACCTTTTTGCTCTCCAGCTCTAAGACCCTCTTCTGCACTTCCATTGCCTCAGCTGTCATGAAGCTGTGTGCATGTTCATTCAGAGCTTGCAGCTCATTCTTCTTATTGTTTAGCTTTTCAATTTGGAGCTCCAGTTTGTGGCTAAGCTGTCTTTCATTCAGCGTGGATTCCTCCAGAGCTGACTGCAGCCTTTGCACCTGAGGGAGGAGGAAATTGTGCACTTAGCTGTTCTCAGACTCTTATGGTGAACGTACAAACTATCATTTTTACTAATTTTTACTTGTGTGGAGAGACTAGTTGTCTACCTCTTTCTGGAGCTCACTGTGGGCTTTGTTGTGACTCCTCTGCAGATTTTCTTTTTGCTCTCTAAGCTGCTGGTTGTGTTGGTTCTTCCAACTGTCGAACTCTGACTGCAGTGAATCCAAAATGCGAGTTTTTAGCTCCACCTCCTTCTGCAAGGAGTACTTGTCCTGCTCAAGAGCCTGTAACACAAAGGATGGGAAAGTGAATCTAGTCTCTTCTCTAAAGACACAATTTGTATCTGAAGCAGCTTTAGGAGACAATCATTCTGTAACCAAGATGGTAAAAGTATCTGCAAAGCTGTGAAGCCAATAGAAGGGAAATGTATTTCCTGTGAGTGGTCACACCTCCAGAGCATTGGTCATCTCAATTCTCTGTTCATCCAGCTGCGTTTGAAGCTCCACCTGCTGGTCCAGAAGATGGAGACCAGCCTGGGCTGCCTTTTGGACCTCCTCCTCCCTCTCCCTAAGTTGGTGCTTCAGCAACTGGATCTCTGCCTCCGCCATCTGACAGCAGAATAAAGTGGAATTACAGTGTGCGGTACAGGCTGAGGCTGTATGTCAGGGGTGTCAAGATCCGGTTCTGGAGGGCCGGTGTCCTGATGGTTCACATTGTGTTGCTGGTTCAAATTAACTGATGCACATAAAGTGAAATCAGTAGCCAATACAATTCGACACATTGGATCAGGTATTTAGATGCAAGAATACATGAGAAAACTTCTCAAGTTTGACACCCCTCCATACTTCATAATTAAAGTACAAAAATAAAAGAAATCAGTTATTTAACTAGTCGAAAGCATCATTAACTTACTTTTAATGTTAGTGTTGTTTGGTAATTGTCCTTAGGAATGGAAAGAAGAAATATCTAGAGGAATAAAAAATATTATTAAGAATCTTATAAGTAACAAAAAAAGATGTTGTGCAGATGATCTACATTTACACATGTTTTTTGTGGGGTTTTTTTAGAAGTTCATCCCCATATTCTTTTTCATTTTGACAGCAAATGATGATTTGTAAAAAGTTGGTGTAAAACATCTATTTGGCTGTTAGACTAGCTCATCCAAACAATGAAAAAAAGGCAACCGTGATTGTTTTGAGTCTTATCTGTGAAACTATAAATCAGATCGAAATAAACATCAAATAAAGTAAAAATGTTAAGGCATTAAGAGCAATTCAACACCAAATGGTTAGAATAATTAAAAAAAAAAAAAAAAACAATAGTAAAATTGCATTTTCTTCTATTTAATTCAATACTTACAGTTTTTTTTTTACCTCGCAAAGAGAAAGAAGATTGATGATGAAGAATTGTCATCTAAGTTTTAGTCGTAACCATGGCAACTATTAAGGGAAAAGTTATGGTCAAACCTACTGTTTTGAAAGAATCCAACGGCCATCTTTTCCATATCAGCTGGCAAATGGCCTATCCTCAACAGACACACTATTTTATTTCATTTTAATTGATTTATTCTCAAACTTTTATTAAAAAACGTAAAGTTTACGGGTTGTTTTTTTCCTAGTTAAGCCACATGTCTGAGCTTCCTGACACAGAAGATAAACAGACTAGATATGAACAACTTCATTCATTCATCTTCTTAAAAACACAGTTTATTGTATAATTAGCCGTTCCATAGTATTATTTGGACAGAAATTATATAATAGTAATAACAATAAACTTTTAATTTGATCATTTTATTTACCTTTCTACTTCCTTGTCACCCGCCACAGTTTGAATTCAGCTGATGGAGAATATCGCGAGATCTTGCAAAAACAGTAGTTTGGCTGAAGAAGCTGCAGTGACCTCTAGCGTTCAGGGGTTGTCAGTTGCAGAAATAATTTCAGGCATGAATAGACATATATTTCATCCAATAGTTCTGCTGAACATTTTTTTCTCTCAAAACACATACACAATAAATATATGTGGAACAAAAACAGGTGCACAGATAGATCTCATTCATACCTGCAAACCTATCGTGCAGCAAATGTCTCTAATGTTTTTAGTTTGCACATGTTGATGTAAGGATCATAAAGTTTTACTAATTCTTTAAGTTTAATTTTGGCAATGTAGATTGGTCTTTCCACTTCAATAATTTTTTCCACACTTCTTTGGTCCATGGATTTATTGCGGGTGATTGCATTATCTTCCAAGTCAATGCAATAGTTCTTTTACCATGCAATAGTCTAAAGTTCTGTAGTTTTATTAAGTTCTTAGTATGTAATAAACTTTTTGAATAGATTTATAAAATGCAAAGTTTGGCGCTGAATCCAATCATCTGAATAAGCAGGGTATTTTCGAACATTCCAAAACAATATATGAGTGTTCCTTTGCAGTTGTTACATTCCATGCAAGGATCAGATATATTACTGTACATATCAGATATTTCGTGAAAACAATGTTTATCACGGGGCAGCACAGTGGTGCAGTAGTTACCACAGTGGCCTCGCAGCAAGAAAGTCGAGGTTTGAGTCCCTGGTGGGACAAGGCTTGAAACATTGGTCTTTCTGTGTGGAGTTTGCATGTTCTCCCATGTATGTATAGGTTTTCTTCGGGTACTCCAGTTCACTTCTACTCTTCAAAAATATGCATGTTAGGTTGATTGACCGCTATAAAATTGCCTCTAAGAATGAGTGTCTGTGTGGCCCAGCGACATATTGACGACCTGTTCAGGGTGTACCCTGCCTCTGGAATAAAATCAGCCGGGATAGGCTCCGGCACCCTTCACGACCATGGTAAGGATAAGCAGTTCAGAAGATGAAATGAAACAATGTTTATCATTAGACATTGTTATCCAAAGAGATCACTAGCTATAGAACAGATTTTCTTCCGATCTTGTTTGTCACTGATTTCAGATGATAAATGTCACACGTACACAATAATTTTGGTTTTATCTTTTATTATTACAGTTGTTTCATCATTGTTACAGTTTAATGGTTCCAGTTACTCCTGTGCCTACTTTTACAGGTCTCGATGTGTTTATTCCAACTTATTTTTACTCTGATTTTTACTTGATGTATTATTAATTTGATATTCATATCCAATAAATTAAGTTTAAAAGAAAAACAAAATGAGTTTCACACAGTGAAGATGAGCGTTAGGAGGTTACAAAGATGTTTGTTATTACAGAAGAAACAGGATCACACAGATAGCTTTAATCTCATTTCCAGATATGATTTTCTACATGATTAATCAGTTGACTTCTCGTGTCTTCATGGTGCCCTTTTAGCATTGTGAAAAAGAAGCGCTGGAATAATAAATTTGTAATCTTCAAATATTTAAATTTTTATTATGCTGCAGCGATGAAGTTCTCATCAGGCTGACGGCCTTGAGGCTAGAGGCAGAAAAAGCAGGTTCAGGTTTTGGTAACAACGAAGTGGGTGGGGAGTGTAAGGCCGAAGTGTTACCTTGACAAAGACGCGCTGTGGCAGGAAGCGGCGTAGACCGAGTGCCCAGGAGGCGGGGCAGCGTGGTAGATTGATGTTAAGCTGGGGGAGAGTTTGGTAACCCGCCATCAGCGGGTAATAGTTATACAGCATCTGCTGCTCTGTCCCAGGAAGGATGCGGAGACGCACCTGCAGCACACACAAGAGAGATGATTTAAAGACAAACCAGTTCAGACAAACTGGTTCAAATGAATGAGTTACGTAAGGTCATTTTGGTTATCTGTTTGGTTTCTTTTGGTTTAGGTGAGCAAGTTCAGGTAAACTAATTTATCGTGTATCTATGGTATGAAGCAAAAACTGCCTTTGTTATTTGCAGTATGATCGAAAGGTGCATTTAGATTTATAACTTACAGTAGGCTGCAAGTTGCAGACTGCAGCCTGGAATCACATTAAACTAATGATAAAAATCAAAGAGGTAACAAAAGAAGTAGTAAGAAAAGAAGTATACAAAGAATTTACATTTTCTACCTGATACTCCACATGTAAATGGTCTCTAAATCCTGCTTTTTATGGACTCTCTGACCTTTCGGGAGGTCTTTCTGCTTGTTGGTAAATAAATGTAGAAACAATGAGCCAGCTTCAGAAGAAAAGGAAGGCTTTACCTGTTTGAGCCCAGAGAACATAAAGGCATCTGAAGGTTCCACAGCCATCTCTACCTCCTGCACCAGAGTCGTCCTGTTCTCAATGTGATAACGAACTGGAAGAGACTCTCTGACTCTGCCAAACGAAGGCAAATCTGAAGAGGAGAAAAATATCACATGACCACACAGACCAACACTCAGCACTGTGTGTTCATGACATGTACAAACCAGCATGAATGTAGAGAGGAACCGACTCCAGAATGATATGAGGCAGAGTGACTGTAGTCTGGATGAGTGGACTGTCAGGACTGGAGGACTCCCTGTTTGACAAAAAAAAAACCTTTCAAACATCTTCCTCTCTACTTCCTCTGAGAACATGTTCATACCTCCTCCATGAAAGCAAGTACTGCCCTGTAGCCAGGGTGGTGGTGCTGTTGGTGGTTGGTGGACATCGCAGACAGAAACACTCACTGGCAGACTCATTAGTCTGCAGAACAACTGGACAAACACACACACTGGTCACTCCCAGTAACAGTCAGGCTAGCTGTGGCAGCTCATTCTGGAACATACCATTCTCTAACTGGGAATGAAGTTGGGGTGTGTTGCTGCTTATGGTTTGCAGCTGTAGAGAGGAAGAAGCAAGGAGGAGAGGCCACGGAGACGAGGACAGGATATCCGTCATCAGGAGGAAGGGGATGTCCACCGCTACCTGCTCGAGCAGCTCAAACTGAGAAGTCAAGATAAAAACATTGTTTGACTTTGATGATGGACAGAGACAGAAGAGAGGCAAATTGGAACAAACCTTGGTGGAAACAAATTTCACTGACACCTCAAATGGGACTACTGTTTCTATGGTTACAGTCTCATCCTGGAGGAAAGAGGAGAAGAGAAATCAGAAGAACAGAAGGAGGAAGAATGTTCACAGATCTTCACTAACGCACTTTATGACATTTACAGACGATCTGTCGCTCCCCCACCGCAGTGTCCACGCTGTAAGCGACATGAAACAGGAAGATCCGCGGTCCAGTGGAAACACACCTGACGTACACACACTTCACTAGCTAAAAGACAAAAACAGGACACACTCGGCAGTTATAAACTTCATGCTGGGACTAGAACAAGGTGTGTGAATGCATACCTTCTCTCCGGGGTTCAGATCTCCAAGAGGAACATCTGGAAGCAGAGCAGGTGTGGAGTCATTGCAGACCTCTGATCCATCAAAGGTCACGTGGGTAGTCTGACCAAGGTTGGCATCCTGACCTGAACAAAAAAAAAAACCCAAGCACAATAAAAAGGTTTTCCCACAACAAATGATCTTTCATAATCACAAGATTCTTCTTCATAAAAACAATAGTCAGAGAGTATACTACTTCATACTACAGTAAAATTGCAGTTTAATAAAATGTTGTCCATAAATAACAGAATTTCAATTTGGATTTTACCTGGTTTGAGGCCAGCAGTAAGTTTAACATCTTTGGCCACGCCCTCCTCCTGTGACTGGATAGTCAAGCTAATGCGGTACATCTCATTGGTCAAGGCAGGAGGCTGATGGCTGAGCAGGACCGAGATCTTTGGGACTCTGGAAATGATCCTGTTCCAGCAGAAGCAATCATCAGTGTGGGAGGATGGGAGTGGGACATAGAGAGTGTGTGTGTGTAACTTACATGGTGCTGTGTTGCACCATCACCGTGTCCCAGTCCAATTCATGCTGGGTCTCCATGCAGCGCCCCCATCGTCGTGATGACCTGCTGGCCTGGATAGCTTCGTGGGCTGAGGCAGCATCTCCTCCAGCTCCTCTCCAGCTCAGAAACACACAGCGGCCGACATCGCTGCCCAGCATCAGCTCAATCCCGGTCATCTACATCACACACACACAGTTAAATTCAGTCCTTCTACTCTCAAGCACACATAATGTCTTACCTCTATCTTCTTCCCGACATCGTCTGTTTTTGCCACAAAGCTGAAGTTATAGGACTGAGTTTTTCCAGGTGAGAGGATCATGCTGTCCGGTCCAGTAGACTCAACCATGCACCACTGGTTGTATTCCTGAACAGTGACACATACACCATCACTTACTTTCGTCTTCTCCAGGTTTGAACTTCTTAAAATATTTAATTGCTTTTAACAATTTAGAAATTATGGTTCTTTGGTAACTCTAAATTATCTGGTTGGTCAAAGATTACCTGGTTACTGAGACTGACTGCCAGCTTGTTGAACTTAACCAGATGAGGGCAGTCTGCTCGAAGGAACACCTGCAATTGGATTGGCTGGTCTACATGAAAACTGGGGGACTGGAATCTGGCTTTACACTGGACTGCAGAAACAAATCAGTATTATTTTATTAACATGATTATTTTCCTCTTCGGTGACCTAGAGAAGAAAAGAGGGTGTGGAGTGTTTTTACTAACTGAAAGGAATGTAGTCCTGTACTTCTATGGTCAGTTCATTGGACCCAGCCAGAGCCATGCGGTCTGACCAGAGAGACCTGGCAGCACTCACAGAGGCTGGATCACAATCCGGCTCTGGATCTGGCACTTCATTCTGAAAACACAATCCTTCATTATTCCTGCTGTGTGACGCTAGAAACAGAAAGAGCTTGATTCTACAAACCATTAGGACTTTGAAGAGATTCTTCTCGATCCGGGACTTCTGTTCTTCCTTCAGGGTAGAAGCTGGAAAACAAAACACATTCTGTTGTAAAAGTGTGTTTCTGTTTGTGAATATAGAGCTGATGTGTAACTATGGTTACCTCTACCCAGCATTTCCATGCAATAGATGATGTAGTCCTTCACACTGGCCATTAAATAAGCACAACGCAAAGCTGTGGTCAGGATGGCTGTCAGAAGACCCCACCACCGCTCGGTGCGATAGTCACACATCACATAGTCCAACAGTCTGAAAAACGCATACAGTACAAACACGCTATTTCAATTTATCCCAGTTTATTCCACATCATTGCTGTAAAATTTCAGCAATTCCTTTTCAGAATGGATCTGTGGAAAACCTTAGCAGTGCATGCCTATTTGTAGTTACAATACAGAATTTTTGGACTTAGTGTTCCTTTCAGGATCATTAATGTTCAATAATGATTAAGAGGCCTAGAGGAGGACCAAAGAGGAGGTTCATAGATACATTGAAAGAGGACATGAAGATAGTTGGTGTGACTGAAGAGGATGCAGGAGACAGGGTCAGATAGAAGAAACTGACTTGCTGTGGAGACCCCTGAAGAGAATTGCCAAAAGAAGAAGAAGAAAAAAGTATCTACTTTTTTGTTGTTACAGAAGCAGCCTAAATGTGGTAAATTTGCTGGCCTCTTATTTGAAGGATGCTGTGGTAGATGTGTGGAAAAAATGGGAACAATTGATATCTGGATGTGGTCCCACATAATTCGTGACTTACTTGAGGGCTTTGGTGTAATCTTTGGCGTGGTAGTATTCCTCTCCCATCTGGACCACTGTGGTGGAGAAGAGAGTCAAACGATTAAATTTGATTTGTCTATGACTGAGTGTCTCCAACAGGTCACGCTAACAGCACTAGTCCTGTCAGCAGTTCTACTGTGCACAGAGAAAGCTGCTGCACCAGGGAAATCAGAGGAAATACAGGTAGAGGTACGCACTGAGGTGACTCTTCATGCGAGGACACTTGTACTTCTTAAACTGAGCGACGGCGTTGCTAAGAAGTGCGATGATGAGTTCCTGTTGGGGTATAGAAATGAAGAAAGTTACAACAAAATGCGTCGCGCCACCATCAGAGTTTAGAGATACGTGCTAAAGCACTGTCAGGCTGTTAAAGACCATTCCAGATGAACATCTTCTACAGAAATGTGTGACTTTTCTGTAGGAAGTTGAAAATCTGCTCTGGCTTTTATTTCAGTAACTGAGCAAGAGATCTTCTTACAGAATGTGGTACATCTCTCTCTTTAATCTGCAGGGCCAGAATCCCGGACTTCTCCTTTTCTGGATCAGGCGGATCAATACCTGGAAACACAACGCATGGTAGGAAAAGATAAGGCAGTAAAAAGATGTAACAAAAGAAACAAGTTCATAACTTTCAGTTATTTTATTCTCTTATTTCCCTCACTGGAGCAACTGAACATAAGGAGAGCAGAAACAAAAAGTTTTTATGTTCCAGATTGATGGCAAGTCGCTAGTAAAAAGAAAAAATGCTAAAACAAGGAACCCAAATAAATTAAAAGAGTTTGTAAACTTGAGAAATCAAGTGAGGGGATTTTTGGAGAGAGCAGAGGGCTTTCTGCACCTAAACAAGTGGGAGAAAAATCTAATCACCTCACTTTATTAGGTGGATCCCTGATCACGCAACGGTGGAAAATTTGATCTACCACAAGACCCTAAAAGAGAAGCTGAGTGGATGATCAGTGTGTAAACTTACTTTGGTGTCCTTGTCTCCAGGGTCTCTGACCATAGAAGTCTAGTCCTCCAGTCTGGGTGTCCAGCGGGTCAGGTGAGGGATAGGTCATTCCAGCCTAGAACAAATGACCACTCTCTATAAACTTATTGATCACACCACTTGCACATGTCCATTCAACACATAAGTTAGAAGACAATTACTTTCAAATATCAGGTGTTAAATGTTTGTTCTGTGTAGTGATGTTTGGTCTTGTGGTCTTTATATATGATGTGTGTCAAATGAAACACATAAAATCTTAATTGTTTCCGCTTCGTTATCTTCTGCTTATCCAGGGCCAGGTCGTGGGGGCAACAGCCTCAGACTGAAACCCAGGCGTCTTTCACCCCGGCTGCATCCTCCAGCTCACCCAGGAGGATTCTGAGGTGTTTCCCGGCCAGCTGTGAGACATAGTCTTTCCAGCGGTCCAGGCCCTGTCACTGGGTCTCCTCCCAGCGGGACGTGCCCGAAACATCTCCCCAGAGAGGCATTCGGAAGGCATCCAAACCAGATGCCCGAACCACCCCATCTGGCTTCTTTCGACCCGGAGGAGCAACGACTCTATGTAACTTAGTGGAGTTGCAGCATAATCACCTGGCAGAGTTCTTGAGCTAACTGCTTCCTGTCCTGACTGTAACAGGCTGCCTGCTGGTAATAGAAACCCGGGTTCTGGGTCTGGATGGCTGCCAGGCCCAGCTTTATGGCCTCATCGAATAGCTCACCAAAGGACTGGAACCTGTAAGAGAACAAAGACACAGAAGTGGAAACGATATTTCAATCTGATCTTGCTGAAATGATAGAAATATGATGCTGTAAGATAATCATGAATGTTTATTCATGATTATCTGAGTTCTGAGTTATCTGAGTTTTGTTACATTAACACCAACCTTATAAAATTTTGTCGGCTAAGTTAAAATCTTGTTTTAAATGATCAAATTTGGCTGTTTGCCAGTTTACCTTTTAAGCTGTCCTCACTACAGGACAAACATCTTCCTACAATCCCAAAACAAATCTGAATAACTGTGATAAGTTATCTAGGTTAAAATGCATGTTTTAAAAAAACAACATCACTAAGAATTAGCATTTGTTCAAGTGATGAAAAAGTGAAGACATGCAGTTCCCTGGTCCATCCCTGCAGCCCTAATTTCTTTCAAACCCAATTTGTTTGGTTCACATGAATTAGATGAATACAGTAACTCTGTGTATATTAGCGAGGCTGACTTAATGAGTGAAACAGCTAGCAAAAGATTAGAAAGGTCTTTCCATGTGATGAACAAGTGTATCCAAACTTTTGACCGTTGGCGTGTGTATTTGTTGTCCAGGAGATGGAACAGACTCTAATGAAATCCTGTGTGATGAAGGTTTACATCTACTCACTGTTTTGACATCCAAGCAGAGTGTTCGAATGCCAGCTCTGCACTTCCGATCTTCTTTTTGCACAAGTCGATGTGTTTGCGGAACTGCGCGATGGCATCCAGAGGTGTGTTGTGCTGAAAACACAAGCGGCAAATCTGGAAAAAAAAACTAGATGTTAGTTAATAGGAAATAAGGAAAGCCACCAACAATAGCAAATTTCTTTCTCATCTATCCAGTGGTTTGTTTCTGTGCTTTTATAACTGATAGAAAACAGCTTCTATCAGCTTCTTTGGGAATATTTCAATTTTAATTTCAGTATAATGTGCACTGTTCCTAAATGAATAAAAATCTATCTCACATTTAAAGTAAATTCAATGACTGTGTATGATCAAGAATCTTGTTCATACTGGGTTCTAATTGTCTGTCCACATTTATATAACTGTTTTTCTGGCTACATTGAGATTTGTGGTGTCAAATATTTGAGTTTAAATTATGTCATTAGAGTTGTCTTTGAGTTTTAATGATCAGACACCTTGTAGTTGATAAATCCAGCCATAGTTTTTATCTCCAACATGTTGGTCTCGTGTGCTCTGAGCTCATGGACAAGGCTGTATGCGGTTTTGTAGTACCTGGAAACACATAAAAAAACAGCTAGGAACAAAATAGTCACTGTCTAAATTAGTGTAAAGCCTGAACGCCGACAGAATATAAAGGAGCACAATAAAAAGTTGCTTAAGTTCCATAAGCAGGTGCACGTGTCCTGCAAAACTGCTGGACTTACTTCAGAGCGTTCTGGGTGTCCTGCTTCAGCTCGCTGGAGAAGGCAATTTTAAACTGGTGTCTGACGAAAAGCAGCTGCACGCAAGGAGAAAACCCAAAATAAGTGAGAGGTTCACATTGAGCTCAGCTACAGCAACCTGTTTATGCTCCCTCATACCTGGTGTGTGGTCTTGTTGAGGAACTCTTTGTGTGATTTGACCCGCCGGATCTCAGTGTAGTAATACGTCTGAGCGTGCTCGTAGAAGGCGTTCTCCAGCCTGGAGGTTGACAAGGGCACATATTTCCAGGTGAGAAACCAGCAAAGCTCTGTAGACAAACCTGTTCATGCTACAGGGGACCTACCTGATAATGTAGCCCACCAAGTGGTCAGTGTGTGGCAGTACAAAGAGGCTCTTCCCAGACAAATCACAGGCATTACAAAGAGCAGATGCTCGCTCTGACGCAACCAGGTCCTCCCCTGTGGACACATGAAACGTGGGGACATAAAACATGTGATCAGTAACATGTTCTTTGCCCTGCTTGCAAACAAGCCTTTTACCTGGAGGCAAGGGTGTTTTCTTCTGGATTAAAACCACAGCTACTTTGGTGTTCCTCCCCTGAAGGCTGGTCCTACACAAAGACAATAACCATGGTTACCATGCAGCATCTGCACAAAAAATAATGGACAGTGTGGCTTTCACATACCTGACTATCTCCACTTTGGTGGCACATTCAGATTGTTTCTCCTTCCATTGAGGGTCGTCCCAGTCCAGCTCATAGAAGAGGACCACCAGAGCAGGGACCAGATTCAAATGTTTGTTCATCCAACCAGTTTTCAGGATGCCTTTAGGGATGTACCACTCATATGATGTACGCTAAATAGCAGGGAGAAAATCCTGTGTCAATGTGGGGACATAAGCCAACACAAGCGCAGTTTCCTCCATCAGAATCTCACCTTAGTGCGACATTTGGGATACTCATGGTCTCCTGGGAGGACTTTAAAAGAGATGGGAACTCTGTCAGCGCGACGGTTTGCACAGAAAGCATCCCAGATGGCTCGGTGAACAGCATTGTACACCACATCCAGGCCAGTCAGCGCTACAAAAGCCATGGGGCGACAGCATAGCTCCGGAGGAAGTTCCCACTGGGAACCTGCCATTGTGACGCTTCACAAATTTACCTAAAGATAAAACAAACCTTCAGGTGCTGAAAAAATTGCAGTTTTATATAAAACACATAAAAATACAACTGGGTACCAGTGTTGTTTTCGTCAACGATAGCAACAACAAAATGATTTTGTTGACAAAGCTTTTTTTTATGGCGATGACGTAACTATAACGAAACAAAAGCGTCTCTTTGGTGACTAAAATGTGACGAGACGTTTGCAAGTTTCTGTTGACGAAACGAAAATGTAACAAAATAGGCGTCAGACTTTCACATTTTCCCATTTCTGCCAATTGTGCATGTACTCTGTCTTTGAAAAGAAATAGCACTGCGGGTGAATTCTGTCTCTCATGGCGGAACACCCCCCGCAATGCTGCAGGTGCACACTGTCTCTACCATGTAAAGCCATTTGGGCCGCTGCACATACTTCTATGGGTATACTTTATACATAACCAATCAAAAAATAAAACGGAATGCATTGTTCTGGGAGACGAACATAAGTGTGGACACAAAATAGGTGGAAAGAATACCACTAATCTCAAGCGGTATCACCTTGATATTCATGCCAACGGAAACATCGGCTTCTCTCACCCCAGCTTCATCCTCTAGCTGAAGCTGGGGATTCACCCTGAGGTGTTTCCCAGCTAGTTGTGAGACACAGTCTTTCCAACGGATCCAGGGTCTGCCTTTGGGTCTCCTCCTGGTTGGACGTGCCTGAAACACCTTACCAGCGAGGTGCTCGGAAGGCATCCGGACCAGATGCCTGAACCACCCTACCTGGCTGCTCTCGAACCTTGGCTCTACTTCGAGCTCCTCACTCAGTGAGTGAAAGTCCAGTCACCAAACAGAGGAAGCTCATTTGAGCCACAATTCCAGGGATGAAGAACACTATTCTGGTGGGTTACAAGCACGAGGCAGGGTACACCCAGAACAGGTCGCCAGTCTGTTACAGAACCACAGACGCAGAAAATTTCCCAGAGGCCAATTAATCAAATATGCAGAATTTTGAAGGTTGTGAGAAAGACTGAATACCAGGATCGAGCCAAATTCTCATGGCAGGTACCAGGTAGTAAGAAAGTCTAAAAAGATCAAATATCACCAGAAACAGTGCGCATGCGCGGAACTAGGCTAATAAATTAACAAACCAGTCACGAGATCTGAAGGGTTAACAGGTTAATAAAAGCTAATAAAATTTAAACTTACAACCATAGCACTTTATATCGGCTTAACAAGTCAGGATGTCCGTGAATAAAGTTCAGCTTATAAACCTGGTCATGTTTTATTGGTCCATCAACAACAACACAGACTTTATGAAAAGCAGGCGGAACCAGATCAACCAGTATGAAAGATGCGATCAGAAAGCTAAGCTAGTAAAACAAAGACATAAGTAGATCAGCTGCATGAACACCTGCAGAAAGGAAGTATACCTGAACCACATTTCTCCAGGTAAGCTCGAGTAAAAGATCAGTTAGCTCCAGTCAGCAGCTAATGGGTGAGGCAGCTTCTTTCCTCTGGAAGAAAACCTCAGTAAATCTATTAATCCTCCAACTTTCACTTCCTTTTAAATACTTTTTTATTCTTTATCCCCGAAATCACATTATCAGTGTGTTGGTTTAGATTAATAGATTTATTAAAGGTAATATAGCAGCGGTTGCTAAAGCAACAACAAACTCCAGCTAGTGAGCTGTCATACAACTACTTCCGGTTTATTATTTTCAAAGTAAAGTACAACAAGAAGATGAGTGTGCCGATGTCTGCTTTGTCTTTCCTTCATGCAGAGAGGATGCAGCACTGTGGTGGATGGACATTCTCCAACGGACTTGGATAAACAGACTCCATTAAGCCTTTAAAAAAAATCAGTATTAATGGACTCAGACTTGAACTTTAACAGTCACATTAAATGAATTTCATCAGCAGCCTTTTACCACCTTAAAACATTGCCAAAATCAGAGGTTTGGTGTTTTTATCCATGCATTTGTTTTCTGTTGGTTAGATTATTCCTACTCATTGGTTTGAAAAAAAAAGGTCTTAAAACAGCTGCTGTTTATATAAAAATGCTGCTCATTCAGAAAATATGGTCACATTAGTCCTGTGCTCAGGACTCTGCACTGGCTTCTTGTGGCTCAGAGAACGAGTATACTTTAAAACTACGTTGCTCGTCTTTAAGTGTGAAATATTCGTGTCTTATGAAGCTTACAAACTTCCTGAGGCTGTGAGACAGACCTCTAATATGACAATGTTTAATTCAATCTTGGCTGAAGATAGTTCTGTTTAATTGTAAATATAACTGAAGATTAATCATTCTTTTATCTTTTATTAATTTATTCGATGATTTATTTTTTTAATGCATTTTTCTGTCTTGTAAATCACTTTGAATTGCCTTCTGTATGAATTGTGCTTTACAAATAAACTTGCCTTGCCTCCATAATATGGCTTTAATTATGCATGTATTCATGCATATACACATATAAGACATATATTTTTTCTAAGGTGCCTGTTTGGGCACTCAATGTCTCTGTACATCATATTTACATTCATATAAAAATACAATACTAGCAACAACTAGCAAATAACAACAAGCTTAAATTCTTACAAATGTAGACAATAGATATGATTAGCATAAAAATATATAAAAACACAGCTTTAAGAAAGAGAATAGTCATTTTTGAAGAGAACAAACTAGTTGGAAGAAATGAGTTTTTAATCTGGGTTTGAAATGTGAAAGTGTAACAGTGTTGCGGGGGTCAGGAGGGAGTGAATTCCAAAGCTGAGGAGCAGAGCGGCTCAATGCTCCGCTCCCCAAAGTTCCACATAGTAACAAGCTAGGCGAAGAGTACAGAAAACTGGATAGAGGAGGAGGAGCGGAGAGAACGACCAGGTGTGGCAACATGCAGAAGGTCAGAGAGATATGGAGGTGCAAGGCAGTGTGGTATTTTTTTGTAGATTTTATAGTGAATGTGGGATGGGATATGTATTGTATATTCGTTACAACATTTCATTGCTGTGCCACAGATAACTATGACATACAAACTTTCATCAGATCTCATGCACATTTCTGTCCTTGCATATTTTTGTCTTTGTTCTAGTTGTATATAGATTTAATTTCTATTTTTATCCTCACGTATTTACTTTTTGATTAATTTAATATTTATTTCTTCATATATTTTTTGTCTTGCAACAAACAAAATTCCAAAATCTGAATGAATACAGTCTAATTAATTAAAATATGTTGATTTTAGTGTTTTCTGGTACTTTTCGGTGATAACTCACTAAATCTTGGAGTAGTTCACAGGCTTGAAAATACATTTTATCATTGTTTATCACTGTGTATCACTTTTTTAGGAGAAGAAAGTTCACTGAATAGTCAAGCATCTGATTGAGGAGTAGCATTAATGCCATATTCATCACTTGGATTCTTGTGGCGATTCTCCCAGACCACGATCCTCAACTAGAAACAGATGGAGTTTCTTTTGAATGTGTGTGTATGGAGGGGTTTTTAACCGTACCTTGTTGGTGGTTGAATGTGTTCTCTATGTATGCATGGGTGATTTATCTTCGGGAGAAAAAGTTTGGACTAAAGATAACATGAGTTATCCTGTAAAGGATTTTGGGTAACAGGATCAACATTCTGTATACAATTCAATCTTAGAACACAGCCTGAGGATTGTCCGTTCAAGTATTACAGTGTGTTCATATTCAATAGAAGTCATCTAAAGCATGGTTACTTCCCTTCCTTTAAGAACTGTCATGATCCTCCTCTCTTCTGGAACATTTATTTCCCCACTCCAAATCTGGTCCTCTGCCATAATTAAGCACACTTGATCCTATTGTCCACTTTTTAATGTTGCTTAACCATCTCATTTTCATCAAGATGAAATCCATCTACTCATCCCCATCCTGGGCATCATCGGGTTGAGGACTCCCCATGTTTCTATTAGGATGAAGAAGATCTATTGACTTCTTTAGATATTTAGCTGTAGAGTAGAATAATCTAATATTTAAACAATAGTCCTAGACACATTGGTTGCTCGTCCCGGGAACGGGATCTCTCTTTCGTGTGGATCCCCGTGAGGTTTCTTATTTTTTCCCCCACTGATGGGTTTTTTTATGAGTTTTTCCTCACCGTGAAGGAGAGTCTAAGGACAGGAATGTGTTAATATTGTCTAGCTAGCATTTGTTTGTTAGTTTTCTTGCTGTATGTTTGTGTTTATACATTCCTCTATCGTCTTGTTTTTTTTTCTCTCTGAATCTGCAATGTGAAGCCAGAATGGGTTATACAAAAAATTGAATTCATGTCTCCACCTGTGTCTCGTCTTCCCCCAGTTGTTTAACCTGCAGTGTTTATCACCTCCAGTGCCAGATCAAATGCTGTTTTGCACCCCTGCCTCAGCCATGATAGTGTCCCTCACTCTGCTGCTCTGCATTCCTACAGTAGCCATGACGGTGGCCCCTCTATGTTGTGTAACTTGTTCTGCCCAGGTTGTCTACAGCCTGCCAAGGATGGCTTACAGACTGCACATGTCTTCCTCTCTTCACTAACCCCTAATTAACCACAATCAACTAGTTCAAACTGGCTATGCGTTTGGGTCCTACATCTCCACCTTCAGCATCTCATGAAACTAACTTGTTTCATCTGTAAATCTTAGGGCTCGGACACCCTGTTCTTTCACCCTGTATGCACTCCTGCCTGAATGATCCCTGCTTTGCAACCTTCGTGAAGGTTATTAGTTTGGCAGTCTTTAGTTTTTATACTTGTAGGGTTATTTAGTGGAATGTCCTTGCGGGTCTGTGGTAACACGTGTTAAGTGACGTATCGATATTTTATGGATGTGTTTGGAGGACCTGCAGGAGGCGTGGAGGGTAAAACTATTTATAAAAAGCCCGTGGCAGCATGTTGGGAGTTCGGCTGACAGTGTGGATCCGCAGAGGTTAATGCGATCCTCCCAGCAGCATCCTGGAGGTTTTGCGCTTCGCACCGCATCCTGCCGCAGACCGGGCTGTGGTAACCATGGAGCGGAACACCGGACAGCAACGGATTGTGTCCCTGACGGACTGAAGGTCAGTGTCCTCCCGGTAAGAAGCTGCATAGCTATGTGTTTAACCTTCAGGATGAGGGAGGTCTGCG
The DNA here is from genome assembly GCA_902685375.1 of Neostethus bicornis. Lineage (NCBI taxonomy): Eukaryota > Metazoa > Chordata > Actinopteri > Atheriniformes > Phallostethidae > Neostethus > Neostethus bicornis. The sequence goes on along the minus strand of CACRXE010000076.1, from coordinate 121,947 downwards.
CACGCTGCTGATGCAGGGTGATGGCTAGTTTTACGCACTGATGCAGAGAAAGATTAGTCTTCACCCTAAGACCTCAAAAAATGTTTTCTGTCTCCTTCCAACGCAGTCATTTCTTTCAACTTTACTCTGATGCTATTTTTTACAGGGATGAAAACATGCAGACATAATATGTATATGCATGTTCTTGTTGTTTTTTTTTTTAATCCAATAAAGTGGGATTACAATAATCAAACAGCTTGAACATGTGTGTATGTTTCAGTAATAACACGATCATGAGCTTTCCTGTCCCATACTTAAGCCAGAGGAACATCTCCAAGGCTTTCCCACAGGAAGTTAGCACAGAATTCCTCACGTCCTTGTGGCACTTCAGTTAGCATAACAGAGAGCAGACTCCAGGGTGTTGAAGACAGAATGTTTTTTCTAACCTGATGTCTGACCAACATCATTCCTGCACACTGATCAAACCTTAATGTGATGGTTACTTCACCTGAAAGAAGGGGGATGCTGATGCAAAGAAAACATGCCAATTCTTGGATCTCATCTTTCCCTCAGGGACCGTGACATTGTAGACATGCAAGAACACATTAAAAACCTTCAGTACACCAGGCCACCAGGACCGGATCTCGACACCCCTGCTGTAGACCACGTTAAAGCAACATGTTTGATGTAATCCAGAGAGAAAGTTATTTCTCCTGTTGCTGCTGTGGAAAAAAAGTTGCCTATCATAGGCCATTTATATTTAAACACCCTCCAACCATGCAGTTTGTAGATTTTTGAAACAAAGCTTTAACAACTGGCAGATTTCTGGGAACAGGGTTGAATTTTTGACCTGAACTCAGCCTCGATCACAACCAGACAGGAGAAGGATGGTGTAGTTGAATGGCCGTAGAATAGCTCCCTTCTAAGATATAATGTAGGTACTTTGTATGGTACACACTTACTTCTGCTACATGAGAAACAAGTCCTAGAAAAACACAGTTATGAGATAAATTTAGCAGAAACTGTAGATAAAGTTGGGGTCAATTCTTCCTCATGTCCCTTTTCTCCCCTGGGGCATGTAGTCCAAACAAATTACATTGAGCTGCCTAATATGAGCTGAGACTGGAGCTTAAAAAGACATTTGGGGAAAGAATGTGCCCTTTAGTTATAAGTGGGAAAACACAGATAAGTATTAAACCTGGGAACACAAGATATAATGTTCACAACTTCTTTTTACAAGAAAATGACATTTAAAACCACACATGTATCATTTTAGGTTGTTGGCACGCCATTCATATTCCCATGTGAAACTTCTACGTCACAAATAAGCCCCTCTAGCTATAAAGCATATGAATTCCCTCAAGAAACTTATGTTACCATGACAACAAACTATTGTAGAGAGGCTCCCTGGGCTCCTGAATCTTCTTCTTTTTTTTTTTAAATGATGTTTTAAAGAACTTTCAACAACAATTTTGTAATGCATAAGTTGAGCTTTTTCAGTGAAGGAGGACTTGAAGAAAGCAAGTGTGATGAAGAGGATGCAGGTGACAGGATTAGATAGAAGAAAAAAGGACTGAAAGAAAATGCCGAAAGGACAAGAAGTTCAGCTCAATTGTACTTTTGGCCATTTGAGAGATCTTTCTCTGGAAGGCAGTGGATGCTGGGGATAAAACCATGGAAGATCAGTTTGGATTTGAATTGTAAAAGAAGGCAAAATCTTGGGGATTGTAAAAATTGTGCAAACGTGAAAAGCTACTGCATGACATGGAGTTCTATGGGTGGAAACTTATGCAGGGTCTACCCCACCTTTTTTACAGTGGTTAAAATAAACTCTGGCATCTAGTTTTTTTTTTTTTTTTTTTACTTGGTTCAGTGATGCATCAGTAATGTAAAGGATGGAGAGCCTTTAATTATTTGATAATCGAAGCAGGCCCAACATGACATAACCAGCTCAACAAAGAGGAGTCATTCGGATATGGATTGCTTGTTTCTAGCAGGCTTATAATTATGTTGAAATTACAGACATTCACCCCACTTTTTGCTGACATGTGATGTTTGCACGCATTGAGATATCACTCACCCTGTGTGCACACAAACTTCATCTTCTTTTCTGAACTGCTTGTGTAACACATGCGTGGTGGGAGTTCATGAATAAACCAGCACATGCCATATCAGAGTCCTAAATTGATGAAAGCCACAGTTTTAAACCCTATTTGGACTCTTGAATTGACCTTTCCTTCTTTTCTAACTTTAAGTATGTACTCCTATTGGGTTGCATCACGCTGTTTTCTCTACTGGAGGAGTTTCCTGTTGTGTGAAAAACAAGCAGCTGTAATATGATCAGAGCTGTTCGTGGTGTCTGCTCATGATATAACTGTCATCTTTTAAAAAAACACTCTAAAGGGAACACATTCTGATAAGTAGGACCGTAAGGAGTGTTATTAGGCACTGATAAGACAGCTGGAGAGGCGCTGATAAGGTTCATCTGGTAACTCTTCTACATTCACGTTTGTTAGACAAAGAAATAGAAATTGTGCTTAGAAGAAGAACCTAAAAGAAAGTTTCTGAAAAAGACTTTATTTTTCAGAATGTGGTGGAGCAGAAAAGTTATGATCCCGTGAAGAACTTAGAGCTCATTATGAAGTAGAAGTGGAGTTACAGAAACGTCTTAAACCGAAAGCAGTTCCAGTGTCCCTTATCCTCTTCACACTTTCTCATATTGAACATCCACCAAACAGATTGTGAGCTGAATCCCTGGTAGACAGACACCATGCAGACGTGACTGGTTGTGTCCACTGCTGACAGGCAGAAACTGGTAAGAAACCATCATTTACTTAGTTGTTAAAAAGTAAAAAGAAGTTGATATACTTTGCACATGTGTAGGTAGATGTTTAGTTTACTTTATATCCAATGAATTTAAGTACGTGTATGTGGATTGGATTTAAATGAGTGTAACTTTATTTTTTCAGTGTCCTTCTAAAGAATAAAATAATTTGATTATTGGAACCAGAAACCCATGGGGATCCACACAAAAGAGAGATCCCTGCCTCGGGACGAGTATCCAATGTGTCCAAGAATAAACATTTTTGGATACATTGGATACATTTTTGGATACATTTTTGGATAAGTAATACAGTTTACTTATTGTATCAGCTTAGTTGTTAAATGGTGCTCTTTTTTTGGTAGCAGTGTAGACATATTCACATTTTGTTGAAGGACTGCATTTTTTTACTAAAGAATCATCATTTCTATTTGAATTTAGGGTTTGGCTGAACATTAATGACTAAAATATGTGAAAACTTGATTGTAGCCTCTTATAGATTTTCAGTTACTTTCGGTTCTTGTTGGAAATAAGCTCTTAGAATCACAGACACAGGAGATAGCCTGATAATTTCATCAACACTGATCTGATATGCTCTGTGAGAAAAGCGATAAGTTTTGGCGGGAGGAGACAGGGTATTATATTTCCTCTTTTTCCACAGAACTGTAAAGCTCTTCCTTTAGCTCAACTTTTGCTTCTGACCTCTTTTTGTTGCTAATATTTGCAAATTATTGTCATTTTCCTAAGTATCACATCAATACCACATTCTCTCTCAGGTTGAAAATTCATCATGACTGAATTAGAAAGCGTAGGGGCGGGAGATCCTCCTCCACCCTACATGATCTTTCTGGTGGTCTTCCTCTTTTTCTTGACCGGCCTGTTCGGTTTCCTTGTCTGCCATCTGCTGAAGAAGAAGGGCTACCGCTGCCGAGCTGGGGAGATGGATGAGGAAGATGAGGAAGAGAAGCTTGGAGAAGAGGCTGAAGGTACCTTGAAGGGCTTAATGAGATGTTATGTACCAAGTTAGTTTTGTTAACAAAAAGAAAAAGTAGAAAAAAATATATTATTATGCGTAAGAAAACCACATTATCTTATCTTAGAAAGAATAGAGTCATTCTTAAGATCGGTAAAAATACATTTTGCAGTGATTAATTATAAACAATACACAAAGTAATGTGTACAAAGTTAAAATAGAAACGCTGTCCTCTAACAGTCAGGGAAGTAGAATTATGCTGTGGAGGACTTTTTATCTGATAATATCTTCTCTGTCCAGAGACAGAACCATCACCCAGACATTCAGGTTTTAATTTGGAGATGTATTTGTTATGTTTCAGATGAGAATGAGGACAACCAGGACACTGTGGAGCAGATTCTCAAGTGTATATTACAAAATGAAGGTACAGCTACTGGGTCTTGCTGCACTATTGTCTGGTTCAATCTAACTAAATTAAAGTTTTCCATCTCTATCTTCTTTGGTACTTGTTACAGCATCTGCATAAATATTGCATTTTGTACCACCATGTATGTACCACTTTCCTGATTTTAACTGTTTTGCTATCGACAGCTAATATGGACGCTTTCCAAGAGATGCTGGGAAATCACAACGTCTGTGAACGCCATCATCCCAGGTAAATGGATTCACATGATCACATCTGATGTTTGACTGAATATCGGCCCTCGAATGTGGTTGCAATTGTTTAAACTCACCACGTTTTTCATGTTTTTAATAATACTTGGTATATTTAAAGAGTGTTTAATTGTTTGCGCAAAAGAAGCTCAGAAAATAACACCTAGTCATGTAGACAGCAACAGATTCAAAATCTGCACAATGTTACAGGGACATACTCCCAAAACACTGCCTCAGATCCAGAGCCTTTAAGAAACTCTGGGCAGATCTCATCTTCCTTCAGAGCACTACTGTTGAGGAAGTTTTGATGTCCTTGACAATTTCAGCCTGAGAGATAGAGAAGCCCATCCCTGGACGCTGCCTCCACAATGAATAATTGTTGCTAGGTTTGAAGTCTTAAAATATTCCTTCCACAGGCCAACAATGTCCTGAGTCGAGGTCAGCAATTCCCAAATCGTACTATATAGAATATTCTTGGTGCACATCCTCCACCTCTCTAGTGACAAGATTCAGGAATCTTGCTAAAACTTTTGTTGGAGAAGTTTATCCTCTGAAACCTTTTGTCTTGCAGGCCCCGTAAGGACTCAATTGCTGGCATCCCTCCTCACCTCCACACCGTCCACTCAGGTGCCACCCACAATTCCTGTCTACTTTGTGCCCAGGTGCGCTCCAAGAAGGGGCGTAGACCTAGCAGAGCATCTCGCTTCAGACAACGTCCCGGAGAGCAAACCGTCTTCTCTGTGGGAAGGTAATGATGAAGAAGTTGAGCTAATGATGTATGTGAATGTCTGTGAAATTGTAAGCCACAGTGTCAGTGATTCTCTGTTCCTACAGATTTCGGGTGATACACACCGATAAGAAGCTCCCAGGAGCTGCTTCTAGAGACAATCTGGATCAGTCCCAAGATGGCGAGGAAAGAAAGGGTGGGGAGTACAACCTAAGAAACATGTTTAAAGATGTCTCTTCAGAAGGAGCTAATGGAATTGGTGCAAATGTGGGAAAGCGGAAGAAGAGTGTGAGCATCTTCAGTGTGAGGCGGGGCAGTGACCCTATTGGTATAAAAGTGAAGGAAGGACTGGGGAGGGAAGATGGAAGAATTCGATTTGTTGTACAGCAGCCGCCTCCAGTAGTAGAAGAACCTCTCCAAGCAGAGAACCAAGTTGAGCCACAACCTGCTCCTGACCTTCAAACAGAACCTCGGAAGACCCGGTTCCAGCTCAATCCCAGCCCTGAACCTATTCCCCCTGCTGGAGGTTCAGTAAGTCCTGCTCTGGCTTCCCTGGCTGAAAAAACAGTGAATGTTGATGAAAAGGTCTTAAAGATTGACGAGTTATCTAAATTAGGTCCACAACAGACCTCAACACCTATCAGCCCCATGCCTGCTTCCAGCTCAGCTATTGCTCCTGATTTTGGTCTACCTGAACAATTTCCCACCAAAAGATTCCCAGTTACTCAAACTCCACCTGACCCAAGCTCTAGCCCAAATCTAGAGCCAGGTTTTGGTACAGGTCTCACTTTAATTAGCTTAGGATCCTCCCCACCCCTATCTGTGGCCGACCAGACTCTATCTTCAACTTCTTCCCTAAAAACTCTAAACTTGTCTCCAGCTGAGTCACCCAGTCCTAAAAGTAGCTCCAGATACAAGTCTACAGAGGTAATGAAAGCCCAAACATCAAGTCAAAATCCCCTACCTGACCTAGAAGAGTCAAGCCAGGTTACTGATTCAGCCTTATCCCTGGAGCAAAGGTCTAACCAGGTAAAAGCCATTGATGCCACCGCTAAACCCCTATCACCACAGATGTCTTCTTCTTTTCCAGCAAAGCCTAATCCCTCCTTAGCCAGTTCCATGGAACCCCCAAGGTCAGAAAATATCAGTAAAGAAAATGCTACCTTCGGTGTTGTAGCAATAAAGACAGAGACTGAGAAAAAAGCAGAAATGTTGAAAACCAACGAGGCTACAGACACGCCCTGCATTTCCCCTGCCTCAAATCAGCTTTCCAAAGAAACACTAAGCAGTTTTTCTCCCTCTTCATCAAGCCCTCGGTCCCCCCAAGAAGGCAGAATCAGCAGTGTGACAATTGTTCGAGCTGGTCCTGAGAGCACCAGGGAGTTCTCTGTCATCACTATGGATGAAGCAAAGACCAAGAACCACACACCAGAAGAAAGTCCAGCTACAATAGATATTTGTCCTCCAGTAATTGGCTTATTAGAGGACTCTGGAAGAGAGGGGGTGATCGAGATGGATGATATCACGGACTGTAAGGTTGAACAAGAGGAAGAAGCCAAGACACTGGAGATGGAATTGGTCAAAACAGAAAGTCTCTGATGATATTACCTGAAGAAATGTATAGCGCCTACCCTTTACAATAATTATCAGCATGCTTCAAGCCTTTTAACCAGCACTGAGCAGTATGAGACTGGACTGATTGGTTATCTGAATATAAATCAGATGTAGAGAAAAAAACTTTATCTAAGCGGACTAACTATTAGCCATCATGTGTACAAAGCTGAAAACAGGAAGGCCAGAAGCTTCAAGAGAAATATTTACTCTGACAACCACATACACCACTGGATGAGATCTAATAAATGCAGCTTTACAACCACTTGGCTGTTTCGCAATCTGTCACTCATAAAGTTCATCAAAAGGAAGACAAAACAGAATAGAGTTGTCCTACTTACTCCAAGTAACAGTAAGCATGTTTATAAGTAGATGAATGTATTTAGAACAAGCACGGGCAAATAACAGCCTGCGGGCCACATGTGGCCCGTTAAACATTTTTATCAAGCCCGCTGGGGCTTGAAAAAATTAAATAAATAAACCTTGTTTTGTTTTATTTTCCCCCGCAATTCTGATGTTTTCTCACTAGATGGCGCACTGTAGGATATGGAAAGCCATCGGGGCCAGCACACGCACATAAACAAGCGTGTTAGATGTTAAAACAAGAAAAATATTACATCAAGCGCTTAGATTTCAAACCTAGCGCCGCTAAATGTACGTTTTTGACCGCTATCGCACTAATTTCAGATCTGGCACGCTAGATTTGAAATTTAACGCTCTTTATGTAACATTTAGCGCGCTTGTTTAAAATCTAACGTGCTATTTTATCATTCTAAGCTAGCGGTTACTAAAACATGCCACCCCTCTGATGTTGTTCAAGCGTCAAATGTCAGAACTGAGAGCCCCATCCAGGACTCTGCGTTCCTGTCCTGGGCATGGCCACACCGAGGAGACCTCCGCGCTTCTTCATCCCCGCTCCATCAGGACGAAATCCATCTACTCATCTCTGCCGTGGGCATCGCTGGGCTGAGGAGTCTCCCGTGTCTCCATCAGGATGAAGAACATCTACTCATCCCCGTACTGGACATCTCCGGGCTGAGGAGTCCCCCGTGTTTCCATCAGCATGAAGAACATCTACTCATCCCCGTTCTGGACATCTCCGGGCTGAGGAGTCCCCCAGTGTTTCCATCAGGATGAAGAACATCTACTCATCCCCGTACTTGACATCTCCGGGCTGAAGAGCCCCCCGTGTTTCCATCAGGATGAAGAACATTTATTGACTTCTTTAGATATTTAGCTGTAGATTAGAATAAGCTAATATTTAAACAATAATCTTTGACACATTGTTTGCTCGTCCCGGGGGAGGGATCTCTCTTTCACGTGGATCCCCATGAGGTTTCTTATTTTTTCCCCACTGATGGGATTTTTAGGAGTTTTTCCTCACCGAGAAGGAGAGTCTAAGTGCATTAATGTGCTAGTCTTGTTTAGTTAGCATTTGTTAGTTATTTTTCTTGTTGTGTATTTGTGTTAATACATTCCTCTTTTTCTTGTGAAGCCCATTGAGACGGACATTCTGTGATTTTGGGCTATACAAATAAAATTGAATTGAATTGAATTGAATAGAACTCAATGTTGCCCGTGAACCAAAAAGTTTGCCCGCCCCTGATTTAGACAGACAGACGGGCAGGTAGACAGATTGATAGGTCTATTTAAGAAGAAAATAATTATGTGTGTGATAGATTATGTTTCATTTATCTATAAAAAAGATGACACAGGGTAAAGAAAGTTTAAGTTAATCTTATTCATTTATTCTGTTCATATTATACATATCTAATTGGCAATTAGCTCGATTTCTGACTCACTTCTTTATCAGTAACACGCTGAAATAGAAATTTAGAACACTTAGAAAATCAAGAACATAAAAAGAAGTATTTTGTTGTTTTTGTTTCCTACCATGTGAAAAATAATTAATGAGAACTACAGTGTCCATTATATTACAAAATTCTTTCCAAATTCTGTTGGATTGAACCATTTCATGTTCGTTCTAATTGAAAATGAACTCTGAATGAACTTTGACATAAAGATCAGAAGCAGGTGAGAAGATCTCTGAATATTTCTCTCATGATCCATCCAGAACATCACTGCTGAGCAAAGAAATTTTGAGCGTGGGAGGAGGAGGAGGAGCACGGCACTGAAACAACAGTAAAGAGGTCAAAAGGACAAGAAAGTCACCATAGAGATAAATTATACTCATTCATCTGCTCAGAAATGTGACATACTGGTCTTATTCGCCCAAGGAGGGACTCTGGGGGGGTTTGTCTGCTGATGGCATCTCCTGCAGAACAGAGAAGAAAACCGTGATGTGACACCGTAGTTATAAGGGTAAATTTTTATACTGGCTTCCATAAGTACAACCAACTAAACAGCCCCAAACCATGCAGTTTGAATTCTTATTTATTTGATCCCCATTAGCAGCATACTGCGCCTGCTACTCTTCCTGGGATCATTTTGAATTTCACACTTCACATTTCATGAACACAATTAACCATTTGAACTTTATTGAATTAATGTTTTTAGAAAATAATGTTTAAAAAACATTCTTGAAGAGGAGATAGATACATCCGTCACATGTGGAAAAGACAATCCCAGCTGAATGAGAAACTCAACAGAAGAAGACGTGCAATGGGCCGAGGGTGTGCTTCCTGATTAAGTTAATTCTGAGACCATGGAGAGAATGGTGTTCTGGATGGTCAAACCTCAGACTGCAGAGAAGTAGCAGTGACCAGGCTTTTGAGCCTCTTTAAGGTTTTGAAGAGGGTATGAGAGTTCAGCAAACCAGTCTACATTTTGTTCAGTTCCGTTCCGTTGTCCTCCGCTTATCCAGGGTCAGGCCGCGGGGGCAACAGCCTTAGACGAGAAGCCCAGGCTTCTCTTACCCCAGCTGCATCCTCCGGCTCACCCGGAAGGATCCCGAGTCATTCCCCAGCCAGCTGTGAGTCAGTCTCTCCAGCGAGTCCGAGGTTTGCATCTTGGTCTCCTCTCTGTGGGATGTGCCCAACACACCTCACTAGCTAGGTGCTCGGGGGGCATCCTGACCAGATGTGCCAGTCTGGCTTCTCTCGACCTGGAGGAGGAGTGGCTCGACGCTGAGCTCCTCCCGGATGGCAGAGCTCCTCACCCGATCTCTGAATGAAAGCCCAGCCACCCGGCTTGTCTACATGTACTTCTGGATTGCATGAAAGAAGTCTGGTTTATGTAGTAATAGGTGGATGGGTGATGAATGAATGGATGCTGTATTTTGTATATTTTCATGCCACTCTTTTCTCCATCTATACATTTTCTTACAATTTTTACCTCCCAGCATTGACTCCTCTTGCAAAACAGGCTGCTGTATGTCCTCAACACAACCAGGTGGCGTGACACTGTTTGCTGAACTACTCCTGGAGGCTGAAGGGATTGGAATGGGGGGTGAGACACAAGGTGTAGGCTGTGGAAGAAAAGAAAGTCAGGAAACCTAAACAAGAGCTGGTATTACATCACAAACCTAAAGAAAGAACCTCACCTCTTCTTCACCTTCCTCAACCTCCTCTTCATCATCATGAAGAAGCTCCACCACCAGTGAAGGAAAAACACCGACACGCCCATTCAGCTCTCCCTCCCAAAACCCATCATCCACCTATGACACATCAAGACTAAATTCATCTACCAATACCTCATTATACTTATTATAAGATCCATGACTAATGTGCAGGCCAGCTCAAACATTAAGATGGGCCTGGCTATGCTGCTGGAGCCCTGCTTTGACCCCCTGTCAAACATGGTCTTGGTGGAATTTGTGGTGAGCTGTTGTATACCTCTCCCTGCCGACAGCGTATGAGGTGAATCAACGCTCCCTCCTTAAAGGACAGCTCCTCTGCACTTTGTCCTTCATAGGCATACAGAGCTCTGGCTACACCTGAAACAGAGAAAATCCTGCCTCAGTCTGAACCACCATCATTTGTTCATTAAAGGCAGTCAAATGTAAAATATATCAAAACTAAAGCATATAAAATCATCAAATGTGGAGAATCATTGAAAAGGCTTCAAAGTTGTCTTCTAGACAGTGTTGTTGATGATTGAGACATCGATCATCAAATACACTGTCCAGAAGACAACTTTGAAGCCTTTCTACGCTTTATTACCCCTGGACAAATTGAGGCCTTACATGGACAGATGTAGAAAATCATTTGTCTTCACATAAACAGGAGATGACACACATGAACAGATCTCGCAAAAAACATTTGTTGCTAGCCAGTAACAGGTTACTTACTAATCTGTGGCTCCAAATAAGTACAGAGGTGGCTACAATTGGTGGCACCTTGGTGACTCTTCAGTCGTTAAGAAACACATTTCTAACTTCTAATTTATGCGCAACCAATTGTGAGACCAACATGTATTCTGTTCTGAATGAACACCTGTATACTTCCCAGCTTCTGTGTATTGCTGTGAAAATATGTCACATGACGTGTGCTACATGTATGTGCATGATCTCTGACCTCTGCTATCCACTTTCTCATTCCTCTCTGAGGACGAGGTAGAGCTGAATGAAGCATCCAGCTGTGTGGCATCTTCTGCTGTCTGACTCTGGAACTGCACATAGCGCTCAGGAACATATCCCACTTGACCACAGGAGTTACACACCTGCAGAGATATCTGATTATAGACTGAACCCCAAGAAATACGTATCTATGTCCCAGTCAAGACTGATAGATCAGTTACTAGATAAAACCGTTACTTTCAGCCAGTCCTCCATGTCTCCATCTTCTATTACTTGTAGCTCCTCTCCCTCTGTGATCGACAGTTCATCTGACTGGCTGGCCTGTGAGTGGAAACGTACTTTTCATCTTCACAGAGAAAAACTGGCCACAGTAGGTCACAAAGGCTCTTTCCTTCTTTTTTCTTCTTCTTTTATTCTGTTCATATAGAGGCATGTTCCAAACTTCATCTCCTCTGACCTGAAAGCTGTAGATGACTCTGCAGGCTGCAGGGTAGACACACAGTCCGGAGACAGACGCTTGCTCTGTGAAGATGTCTCCATCTTCATCTCCGTAGTCCTCAAAGTCTGTCAGCTCAAACTCGTCCTCCTGAAAAACAGCAGAGATCTTATCACATGTATCAGCATCGTTTTCTTTCTGAAAGCTTTAGATTTCAATGTGAACATGGCTAACTACTTTGTTGATCTGTTCAAATCAGTTAGTAATTCAGGATGGGTTCCTGAGTGCACTGGCATGATGAAAACAAGTGTCAAACCAGAGTTGATATCTGGTTTAAAAATTACTTCTCAATGTGACATTAGTAACATAGAAAAAGTCCATATCAGCTCACCGAGAACTCCTCTGTAGACTTCCTCTTCTCACTGAGACTTCGTTCTCTCTCCAACTCTTCTTCTGCCTGCTTCATGGCCTCCTCAAACCAGGACATGGCTCCTGGGACGCTGCTGGAGAGCAGAGCTAGTCGGGCTTCTGCCTTCACCCTGCTCAGCTAGAAGCCAGCCAACACATTCAGGTTATACACAGTGCACACTAAAATAGATGTCCAATTTTTTGAGGAAAAAGCTTAACATATAAACAAGAATCTGTTCCTCTCAGAATCTAGTCCTTCAAAGACTTTGTACCCATGTGTTGGTTAGGTGTAGTTCCCCAATCAGCGGACTTACTTGTACATTTGGGTTTTGTTGAAGAATGTGGAAAAAATGAATGTGTGCTCTAATAGAGCACAAACCAGGTACATGCAACGCTAACTCATGGATGTAGTCTAAATCGTTTCAACTATGTCTACGTAGTGGCCAGGATGGCTCCATTTAAAACCTGCTCTATTCAGAAGAAACTAGAAACTTGACTGTTACAGTATGTTTCTTCAAAGCAGCAGAATGATGAGTAAGCCTTTACCTTAGCTTTTCGGACACTTTCCTGAACCTCTCCCATCTTCTGCTCCACACTAACCCCAGTCTCACCCGACAGGAGCTTCAGGCGACTCTCCAAAGTCTTCAGAGCCTGAAGGTTGGAACAAAGAAGTCCTTCAATGGTCCAAGAACACATTTTTCTACATTAAGTCATAAAGTTTTTGTAATTTTATTCTTAGTCCATAGTTTAAAGCTGTGTGGAACACTGAAAACAGCAAGGACAACAAGGGGGAAATTATAAATTTAACTCCAACCCTTTCTCCATGGGTGACTATCTTGTAGTCTTTGGCTGTCTTTGTAGCCCATTTCTTGGCCTCTTTCTCCAGACAACTTTCCCCTTCCGGCAGATTGATGTCCTGCAAAGCAAACACCTGCAGGAGAACATTTGTATCTTCACTTATCTAGATCCTTGATTTTCTTTTGTTCCGATGAAGTAATAATGATCAGGTTGCACGGCCAGCTACTTCCTCATCCTATTTTTTCTCTGGAATCTAACTTGCTATGAATGTCAGCCTGTCATGTGTAACAAAAACACATCAGTCAATATTTTTTTTTCCTGGGTCCACCGGGCTTCAGACCTTGTTCAAGTATTTGGCTATAAGAAAGCATATGACTGCTCTCTCACATTTCCAATTTAGAGTTTAAACCACAACTGCCTCCCACTCTACATAGTTACCCTTTCAAACTAGTTTAGAAAACACCATGTGCATAAACATTGATGGAGGATATTGGTGAAGACACCAGAAACCAGGATGGTAGGAAAAGCAACAGACCTTGTCCCGTGGGGCTGGCTGGAAAGTGAAATCAGGGGATTGGCTGAAGGAGGATGATTCTTGTAAAAACAGCTGAATGTTTCTCTCTCTGGTCACCTGAAAACAACAGAAAACAGCCGTGAAAAGACCTGGAAGTTGACTTTATGAACAAAGTAGGTCTCCTTTCTTAATGACAATGATATTTCTTCAAATGATTCAGCTTATAGGTTTTCCGAAAACTGACATTTTGCTTGCATGTTTGTGTGTGTCGTCCTGCTTCCACAGTCAAAACCCAATTTTTTTTAACAGCACAAATTATCTGGGAGGTTGTTCTAATGTTGAGTAGATTTGAAATCTATACTTTGTTTAGTTAGTCATTTTGTGTGCTACATACAGTAAATAAATGTGTTTTTAAGAAACTATAGATCCCACCCGCCATCTAGAAACCCACTTTTTTAAGTTAATTGGTCATCCTAAATTGACTGTTGGGTAGGAGAATGAGTCCCTAAAGAGCTTGCCATTTTGTCTGAGTCTGTTTTTATGCAGACTTAGACTCAGAGGGATCGCTAACCCAAATACACAAGAATATTTACCTTTGAAACACTGTCCCATATTCTGTTGTAGTGTTTGTGAGAGGCCAGGCAGGCACCCATCTCTGTCCCACACAGTAGTGTCAAGTAGTGCCGTAAATCCCTGTACAGATCTCCATCCAACTGCTGAAGAGACAGACAAGTTATGGTTTTAAAAAACTTAATGAATTTCAGCACCAAAAGACAATTTTCTAACAAACATAATAATGATGAATCTTACACTTCATGCCGATGTTTCAAGATGTCATCTTTGTACTTACGGCTTCTTCATTGACTGACCCGATTTATGTTTTAAGTTTTAGGTTCACTTGAAATATTTCACTTTTTTCAGGTTTCAGAATGATTAACACGTTACAGTTATGTGTTACCTCCATGATGAAAGGCAGGTCTTGCTTGTGGTAGTGCTGCTGGTGGGCGCTGACTGCTGCTAACATCAGCAGGTACTCATTACGAACTTCAGCCAAATGCTCGTCACACTCTTTCAGCCTTGCACTGAGCTGCAGCACACACAAACAAATGGTAAAACGTTAACCATAATGCCAGATAAAAAATCCTCAGCGTAATACAAGGTTTGTATTTATATTTTCTGACCTTAGCTGTCATCTTCTGTAGGCCTGTTTTAAAATGGAAAATTCCATGTTCAGCTTTCCTGGCCCTGGAAAATACACATCTTACCAATGATTGGGACTTATCATGATAATTACATTGGTCACAAAGGCTGTTAAGAAAAAAAAATCTTTGGACTCCAAAGAGGAGAGAAATATCTAAACAGAGGAGATAAAAGGCTTCGTCTTGTCAGTCTTTGGCCTCTGTGTTCACACTTTTAAACTTGAGTGAGTCAGGTTCCCTTGTACAGAAAGACAAACCTACTCAAATGATAGAGTTCTGTTCATGCAGGAGTTTCTTTGGCTTCAGGGTGTTAGATGAACAATATCCACGAGGTATGTGATCAAACAGACATGTCCCAGAAGATGTGAACTCAGACACACTTACCTGATCTGAGCATCAGCTGCTTTCTCTCTGGCCACGCTGGTGATGTGACTGAGCTGGTGATACCTCTTCCTGACTTGTTGCAGCTCCCGGAGAGCATCCACCACTTCACCTTGAACTCTCTGCAGACGTTCTAGACCCTGCAGCAAACACACACTTCCAGACTGTCCAGCTTCACTACTGATTTTCCATGATACATTTGTCCTCACTTACCCTCTTACTTCTGATGTCCTTTGCATTGTGGAGACATCTGGAAGCTTGGCCAACCATTCGGCGGTATTCTTCAGCAGCATGGAGACGGGTGGTGGCACTCTGAGATGTAGCATCTACCACCGACCGCCACACACCAAACACACTCCTAAAACATCACCAATGGAAACATCCATGGAACCTGAAATCTGCACTGCAATATATTTGGAGATCACCATCGTCAAGCCTTGGTTTCAATCTACAAAGATTGAAATCTCCTGAATGCCTGCATTCATGAGGATATTTCACACTGTGAATGGTTAATCTTTAAAGTTTGAGGGACATTCTTTCAACCTTGTTCAACCTTTTTACAGCTAGTACATCTGTCCATCTTTTTTTCTGTTTATGTTCTATTGGGAATAATTTATGCAGTGTCTCAGACTGTCAGAACAAATGAATAAAATAGATATTAAATTGGGAATACAGTATATGTGAAATCCATTTTTGTTGGGTTTTTTTTCACAAATACAAATTATGCCCAACAACCCATGAGCTCTTCTGTTTTGATTATGACAACCTGGCCATTTGAAACTCCTCAACAAACAGATTAGTAAATTTCATATTTCAGAATCACTGTCAAATCAGTTCTTTTTGTCCAAATAAAGTCTAGATAAAACGTGTTAGTGAAATGGTGCTCAGATGGGTGTGTTGTGTTACCCAGTGGTAATGATGTCTGCGTTTCCTCGTTGCCAATCTCTCTTTTGATATTGAACAGATAACCTCTGAAGAGCCTGAAAAACACCACAACCATTCGATTTCTGGTCATAAGATTAATGCATGCATATTATCGGTAAACACTAAACCGAAAACTGCGTCTAACATTGTAACTGATGCACAACAAAATGTACTTAATATCACACTGAATTTGGTGCAGGCATTCCTTATTCAGGTAATCACTGTTATTACCAATGATGATCAAATCACATTAATGGATAAGTCAACAATAATCACAAGCCTGCAACACTTTATTTTATGTGGTCCCAGCACCAAATGTACCAGAACAAGTAATTGAAAACAGTTCAATAAAGAATTTTTTTGCCAAATTTGTCTTGTTCAGAAACAACAGGCACACATTGTACTTTTTTGCACAGAAAAATCTTTAGTGGCCAAGGTGTTTGCTCCACCAAGTATAGAAAATATCAGACTTTTAAATGGTGAACCATAGCAGAACATGAAGTCCTTCAAATCACAGCTTTATACAAGAACCAAAGACATCTCCAAACCAGGTCACAGCATGACTTATAATTTACTACTCATAATATGTTACTGCTTTACTTAATACTAGTTTTTAGTTCATTTAGTTTCTCAAACTAATTTATTGTTTTCTTCTTATTTGTCACATGATCTTCTTATTATCATCTTACTACTTTTGTCATGATCGTCCGCTTCTGACACTTTTTCTTTCCACCCCACCATTTGCCCGAATTCCTTACACTTCTGCTGTTGTCATGACGGTGTCTTGTTCCATTTTTTGGTTTTGGTTTTGCCATGGCTGCCCAGAACTGAAGCCTGTCTTGGTTGGCTACTAGCAATTTCTACCTACCCACCCCTCTTCCATTAGCCCTTCTGTTTGTCAAATAATTGGTTAAAACTGGCTATGCAATTGGGTCCTACATCTCCACCAGACCACGTGGCGTTTCAGTTTGGGGCTGCGCTGTGGGCAGTACTGTGGTTTTCTCCTAAAAGGTTGCTGGTTTGAGCCCAGACTGTGGCTTGAAACAGACCTTTCTTTGTGGACTTTGTATGTTCTATAATTGTTTGTAGAATTGATTGACTGTATTTTCCTCACATTTATGATTGGCCTTGTCCCACACTGACATACCATGGGTGTACCTTGCCTCTCCCCTGTAACTCGTCAGGTTAAAATATGCTTTAAAAGGTGACTCAGATACTTGCATCTATGGTCTTTTTGTGGGGTTTTTTTTGGTTTGCATTACATTTTCTCAAGTATTTAGTCGCCTCTGACCTGTAGCCCAGACCACATGATTTGTTGTCATGGTTACCAAACCTGTATGGGGATCTTTGGCCCTGAATCAACTCATTGATTTGATTCCTGCTCTGGTTTCTTTTGCAATCATTTTCTGATTTCCCCACCAGGCTTCTTTGTGCCAAGACATAAAACTATGTTTTTTTGTTTTGTGTACATAAACATCTGGTTTAGGAGCAATCTGATCAGACTGGGAGGCGCAAAGTAAGGCCTTCGCGCTAATATGCTTGGCAATTGTTTATAGTGTGTTTGTTTGAAAAAGATAACAAGTGGAAATATGAATGCATAATTTCTTGAGATGGTCTGCATTAACCCTGAGCGGGTGATGACCTTTTTTTAAACCAACAAAATTTTTCCTATATTATTATTTTTTTCTAGATTTTTTTTTACTAAAAATAATCCTGTTTGTTTTTTTCTAGAATTTCAATGTTAAAATATATATGAAAGGAACCAGCGTTTTCACCCATGTCACATGATCAAAAGTCCATTATAGTGGTGCCCAGACTGCGGTTTTGATCTGCTGATTAAATACTAAAAAGCAAGGTAAGGGTGGTCTAATTTTTCAGGTCTTATCTCCTTTCCAACCTTTCCTACCAGAGGCCAAGCAACTTCAATGTTGTAGACAGTATCCCTGCTGTATTTAGTATAGCACTTGTCTGGGCTGAGATGTCTTTTCAGTGATCTGCTGAAGCCATCCTTCCAGTTTTGGGTTAACTGCCAATCGCCATGGGTTCCACTATTTCTTTCACCTACAAAACTTTCTCCATTTCTTCCTTGAGTCATTAGTACTTTTCTAGCTTCACCAGCTCCTTCCTCTAGATGTTACAATCACTTTATTACCATATTCATCACTACAATTTTTCCCTGCTTTTCATCCTCCACCACAATGTTTGGTTGATTCCTCGTCAGAACTCTGGAATTTGGAAGTTCAACCTGGGGAGGTATTTGTCCTCATCCACAACCTGGATTAGTTTTTCCTAAGCCTACCTTCACGCGTCAGATGTTTACACACATACACTTGTGAAATTCTCCAGCAATCTGCAAAAATACAATACTTACTCTGTTTTCCCGAAAAGAATAAATTTGTAAGACCCTGCACCATCACTTCATCACCAAAGGCCCTGCAGATCTCCTTAGATTTGTCCTAGAGCTCCTTCATGAACTCATCTGATTTCCTTCACTCAGATAAAAAGCCTGGTTTCTTTTTTGTATATTTCTGTGTGGAGTTTGCATGTTCTCCCTGTGTATGCATAAGTTTTCTCTGGGAACTCTGGTTTCTTCCGACCCTCCAAAAACATGCGTGTTAGGTTAATTGGCAGCTACAAAATTGCCCCTAGGAATGAGTGTGTTGATGGATGGTGGCCTGTGTGTGTGGCCCCGCAACAGACTGGCGACCTGTTTTGGGTATATCCTACCTCTCGCCTGAAATTAGCTAGAAAGCTCGACCCGATTAGGAATCAGCGGTTGAGAAGACAAAATGAAACACCAGTCATCAGTTTTCTTTTACCCTAAAAAGCCCCCTCATTATTTGAGCACTCTCGTCCAAAAATGTACCCAAGATCAATAAATTATGAGCATTTCCAGTAAAAATGAGGAGATGTTGGTGACAGGAAGATGGGATTAAATTAGAAACTCACCTGACCATACTCTTTCTCGATGGCTGCTCTTTGCTTTGTAAAAGACCTGAAAGACACAAACCATGTTGTCACCTCTCATCCAGGGTCTGTCATAGGATTTCTCTGTCTGACTAGTTGGGATTTTATCAGACTGGAGAGACCCTGCTCACCTGATGTCCTCCAGAAGTTCTGTGTCCTGATGCTGTTTGTTTTGTAGTCTACTGAGCTGCTCGGCAAACACAAGCTTTGCCTGTTGGCTCTCTTTCACCTGCACAGACACATATTGTTATTTATTTTTCTTCCTGTGAGATGAACGAAGACTCCACCATCCTCACCCGATCTTCCTTCGTCTAGTGAGAACTTAACTGGCAATGAATCAGTTTACAACATATTAAGACCTTTTTTACTAATCAGTAGTAAATTTGTTTCAACAGATTTATCAATGTTTTGAGTGCCATTTATCAGTTTGTCTTTAATTCTTACCCAATCAGTTAGAAACCATCCTTATTTTATCATATTTAATGAACATTGTTTTGTGTATGATTTTCTGCAGCCTCCTTGGCTAAAATGGGTCTGAAGAAAGGAAACAAATAATTTTTTATGGCTTATTTTTCTATGTGTGGCTGTCTGTGGAGCAATACTCTGGACTACTGAAGTGTTCAGTCAACTCCCAAGGAATGGTTAGAAAAAACTTTGTATATTAAACAAACCGCCGTCTCAGACATAGTTTTCAATTTGGAGATGTCAGGTTTCTTTCCTGCTGAATTTAAACCATGATGTGGGTACAAAGATGCTAGGAATGAGAAACTTTCAATGTCTCCTCACATGCAAACAATTTCTCATTAGCTTCCACAAAAAAAAAACAACAAACATAAAGTCAAGTCTCTAAATATGAGCCATTTAGTTAAATAGTTCATTAATTTAGTTTAGTTTTAATTTAGTTAAAATCATCATTAATGAAGAAAGTCCCTCATCTAACTCACCTTCCTGGGTGGTGGCTGCATGTCTGCTCGATCTGACTTCCAGAAGCGTTTTGTTTCACTTTGTCTCACTTCCTTTCACACAGATCATCTCTCTCTCTCTTGCTTGCTTTTTCTCTCTCTTTTAACTTTCCCCCTACCCTATCACACACACACCTCACATTGATGCTTCCGTGATGAGGGCAGCAGACACAACTCTAAGTTGCATCTGTCTTCCTGCTTTCTTGTTGGTGTCTTACTGTATTTTTAGAATTATTATTTGACACTTATTACTGATTTACGTTGCCGGTATTCTAAAATTTGCTATTGCTGATCTCATTAATCAATGATAGATATGAGAGGTAGATAAATATACTGTGTGAAGTATGTATTGAAACTGTTGGATTCCAATATTCTTCTAAGAATTAAACAGATCATTACTTTCCAATAAGATATCTGATTGTTCCAAATGAGGGTGAGCTTACATGGGAATATAGCATAGTTGTTTTTTTGTTTTTTTTTTAAAGAAATTCCTGTCACGTTGTGGATGGAAGGAGGACCCAAATGCAGGACAAAAAATATGGTTTATTTCAGTAGGCAGTCCAGTAAAGCTGTTAAGGAAGAACAATTGGTTCAGTGGAGTCAAGTGGTAAAGTTCAAAATTGTCTCTTGGTCAGGCACCCAGGACGCTCTGGCTGGAAGGGATCGTGATAACCCACGAGGAAGTCAGGGCAGACTGCCTTTGGATAGGCATCAGGCTAACGACGCACAGGTGATTAGCACGATGCTAATGACCACAGGTGTTTGAGATCAGCCTGAAATCCAGTAGAGGGAGGGCTCCCTCTGGTGGTGGTGAGGGAACCATCACTATTCCCGCTGGACTGTTAGCGATGAGCTGATGTTTAAACTTCTGAAACAATCATGGCGTTCAATGCTTGAACTGAAAAATGGTAGATGTCAAGATGATCACATAAGATATGATTCCACCAATGGACCGGGTTTAAGCCATTTTAAGATATGTAGTCTGATGCAATGTAGTAAAGGTGCTATTTGTTACAATTGGGTCATGTGTAATGTTTCCCAATTAGTTGTTGTCCTGTTGTTTTGGGTATCTCTTTGTAATTCTGTCTCTTAGCTCTGTGTTTCCTCATGAGGATCTCTTTCTGGTGTGTGTTCTTCACTTGACCCATGTGGCTGTTGTGGGTGCCTGCTGCTCCTCGCTGTTGGTGGCCCTTGTGGTTTTGACCTCAACAGTTAGAGGCATGCTGGCTCCTGGTGTCAATCGATCGCCAGTTATTGTTTCCTCACAAATGCATCAGGCTAAATGTTTGTTTTATTCACTGTTATTTTTAACTCAGTAAAGGAGACAGCAACTAGCAGTTCTGGGGAAAAGGGTGTGGGGGTGTGGGGATGTGTGAATGGTGATGCAAGTGTGTGTATTTTAGAGTTTTTGAATGTGTGCTTGATTTAAATGTTTTGATATTGTTTAATGGCTCATTCATTAATCCATCTTCTCAACTGCTTTTCCTAGTCAGGTTGTCGCATTCTATCCCGACTGATTACAGGCGAGAAGCAGGGTACATCCTACACAGGTCGCCACACACAGAAAAATCAAATTTCAACTTGATATAATTTATCATTCAATTTGAAATTATCCCTGTGAGGCATAGAAAACAGAATGAAGTGGAAATTTTAATTAAGTTCAAGTAAATGACACTGAAGACTTTTTAAATTTTTACAAAACTTTATTGAACTGCTTATGCAAATATACTTTTGAAAAAACAGGTAAATCACACATCACCTACAAACACATTAATAAGTTTAAAACAAATAAATAAATAATAAAACATTAAAAACAAATCCTACATGTTCTCATAGTCGTTCCTCTATCATAGAGGAAAACCAGAGCTTCGGTATTAAAAATTCAGTTTGATTGGATCAATAGTCAGATAGTTTAGAATGATATTCAGTCTGTTGTCCAGTATGAAGAAACTTTATGAGAAACACAAGTGAACTTTTTGTTCACAGAGGAAGTCCTCTTCAGTCTGTGGGACATGCCTGCAGAGCGAGAAGACAAGAAGATGAGAGTATGAGGTGAGAAGAAATGAGGAGAAGTTATGGAGACAAGAAGATCAGAGGGGAGTAAACGAGAGGCAGAGGTGTGAATTAAAGGAAGTGGGTGAGTGTGGGCATTGGTTACCTCATAGTACATCTGTTTTATTACCACCAGCTTCTCGTAGAATTTTTTTGGTGCAATGATGAATTCATACTTCCATGAAGAGAAAGACTTTGTCTGGGGGGCAAAGATGAAGAAATAACTTTAACATTTAAGTAAAGTAGAGAAGATGATGAGAATCTATTTCTCTGATGTGAACCTTCTTATATTGGGCTGCGAAACAATCACATCTAGTGAACCGGTTTGGCTTGTAAAATAAATAAAAATAACTCTTAAAATCCTTTTAGGGGTCAATCTCAGCCAATACTGATGCCCCAAAGATGTATTCAAAAGAAAGTTTAACTGCTATTCCTACTCACCTTCTATGTATCTATTATTAGTCTTGCACAAAATGGGTTTTTGTTTGAGGCAAACTCATGTTTAACCTGATTTGTTGCAGGGCAACAAGCCTCCAGCCCCACTCACCAGGCATTCCTTTGGGCTGAAGTACAAGGCGAACGTCATGCTCAAGTATTTCATCTTACTGGAGCCAAAACGCTCATATAGGATGTCCAGACAGTTGGTCACATAGTGAAGCATGGCAGCTTCCTGTCAGGCAGAAGACACCTCATTACACAAAGAAATCAGTTTCTTTCACAAACAATGTAAAAGGAATAGACAAGAAGGTGTGAAAGCATTTAAAGCAAACAGAAGAAGAAAAGAAAGACACTAGATTTGTAGTGTGCATTAAAAATGTCTTCTTGGATAAAATTGTATACAGAATCGTTTAGAGACAAGTATGGTACTCACCCCCTGGGGCACACTGACGTTCAGACACTGGCACTTTGTGTTCTGATAAAAACAGAAAAACAAAGTGATAAATACCTCATGAAGCTCAACATTGGGCGGAGTTAAGCTCACTGTATGGCTTTTGAGTGAATGCAGACAAACTGTTTGGAAAGTAGTAAAGTTTCTAATGTGAGATAAGAGCAAGTGGAGGGGAAATGGGTGGCATGTGCAACCAGCTTCTCTGCATCATGCAACACTTCCTCTATTCACGACTCTGAACATTTCTCTCATACATTAAACTGAAAGCAGCTGAGATTTCAACACATTGAATGGAGATTTAAAGCAGATGTCACAATTTGTACTTACAGTGTTGTTCACCAGGCTGCAGTTGTCAGGGCAACCCTGTTGATCAAACAGAGACATGATGGGAGAATCAAAAAGTTTGCTAACCAATTTATTTGCTAAGCCACAACCTTGGCTGGCATGAACATATTCAGATCGCTAAACTTTGCTGCTAATGTTTCAAATTGAGAGACTTAACGCGTTGCTCGTGACTGTTTCCTGTCATCATAGCATGCTTACCTGCACTTTGATTTTTAGGTCCTCCAGCTGCTTTTCCATCTCAATTTTTTGCGGACCACCTAGAGACAGAATAGATGGAGGAGTCAGAAAAAGCCTGATAGAAAATTATTTAACAGACCGTAAATGGATGCAAACCCCACCTGCAGGCCTACAAGATGTGTGATGAATAAAGCAGAGAATGGGAAGCAGGAGAAGCATCCATGCAGTAGAGGAGGCAGAGTACACAGGCATAGCTCAGACAGAAGGGTTTCCAGATGGTACAGAGTAGTTGTGAAGACACCTGAACAAGTTGTGCTGAAGAAAGGTGAATGCTGTGGACTTTAATACAGTAGGCCAGGTCATTTGTTAACTTTTGGGAAATCCCGACTTGTTTTTTTTTTTTTTTTGTTTTAATCGTTTTAATTCAGAACTTTCCTACACAGATGCCAGCAATCAACAGGACTCTCTGACAATACGGTAAATACGCAGCCACATATCAGTAAAATCTGATTGCTTATGACTGTTGCGACATTTCCTCTCCTCTTTGAAGATTTGGCCATTACAGCAGAGAAAATTTGTGGATTTTCTGCTATGCGGTTTTGCACATGAGGAGTAACACCTGATGAGTAAAATAATAAACTAACATTTCAACGGCAAGAGGCTGAAGGTCTTAGAGCTCCCAGTTTCTGCTGTCAGTTGGAACGCCTCATCTCTTTCTTACTATACATGCCGCTGGTCACCAAACATGGATGTTTGTTTTTTTAAAATATTCCCAATGTCAAATTCTACTTGATTTTTAAGGAAAAACTTTTGTTGCTGTTGCCCTGCAGCTGTCAAAGTTGATTAGGTCTACCTTAGACAGTAAACTAGAGTCAAAGAAACTCTTTCCATTACCCACTGGATTTTAATATGTCAGGTTTTACAGGTGGATAGCTAAGATTGGATTGCCAAAAAATGAGTCCTGTAATTTTTTTATGCCATATTCTGTGTAACTTTAACCAGACTGTGCATGCTGATGTTACCGACGTGTGATTCCAACCAAAAACAATTGTTTAACTTAAGTTTTACTGTTTTGTGAGGGCAGCAAAAGATGTTCTTTGCAAACATTTCTTCAAGTTAGTTCAATTGAACTTATATTTTTACGCATTCACAACAAAATTCTCTTATATAACAACCTCAAGATACGTATATTCCAGAGACAAAAAAAAAATGCAGTTTCAGTAATGATGATGAAGAAGAAGAAAAGTGAAGAGTAGAGTTGCTGCTGATTAAGTTAAACTCCTTCATCTAGTATTGGTTTGAAGTTCCTTAAGAATATTTAGTCTCTACCATGTTCCTCAAGACGTTGTTCATTTGGGTTCAATGGGTCATGATCTGCATCTTTCATAGGAAAAATTCACAGTACCAAGCAGTGCAAATCTGGTTTCTTTGATGTAAGGGAAGTTTGCCTGTCATACCACAAAGTTTTCTTCCCCTAGACTTCTCAGAAATAAGAAACAAAGGGAATTGCAGATGTTTCTCTGGATTCAAATCTCCAACAAAATCTCACGGTTGGGAAAAAAGTGTAAACCTGTTCTTTCATCTTCCTCCGCATTTTCTGATTGAGAAAAAGTCTTGAATAACTTCTCATTCCAGGGCTGTAGTGGCAGCGTGGAAGAACCTAAAACCCTGTTATCTTTTATTTGGTATCTACTGCAAGTGTTCCATGGGTAACACCAAAAAGAAGGACTTCCTCACACTGCACATGAAGGTCTGTATGGGGAACACTCAACCAGCTGTGAAATATCGTGGTTTTTATGTAAAGTGAAACCATTACGCCACATCTAAGGCGCTCTGCTTTCAAAGAAAAACCACCAGTGAAAAAGAGAATGTTGTCAAGTCAATTCTCCAATATTCACTCTGACTATTCACACATACAAATCACAGAGATCCAATCAATTTAGCCAAATCTGACTCGCCTTAAAAAATTTCAAAGGTTTTTTTTTTACATACAAAAAATCCATCAGTTAAACAAAAAAAGAGAAAAAAATGAGTACTTTTTATGAGGGGTACCACAACATGTACTGTTGAATCCAATAGACCTGCTTCCAGATCAATGGCCAGTCATCTGACAGCTCAACTAGGGCAAAACAGAAGTTTTAGTCCAGAAGACAAGAGAGAGATCATTTTACCCAAATTTCACCATTTAAAACATCCCATTGTAACATGTGCATTCGTTTTGACTCTGAGTTGAATTTTATTCCACATGTAAAAAACTGTCACAAAGATAGAATTTTATCCATCTATTTTTCTCTCTTACCAGCACAGAGGTTCCGATGCATGCTTTTATTTATAGTAGAATAGATTATTACAATACCCTGCTCTCAGTTTATAGCTACATCAGAACTTAGCGGCACAAGTTCTGACGAGGAGCAAGGGGCGGGAACACATCACACCAGTTTTAGAATTGCAATAGTGGCTCCCTATGCGTCTCAGGGTTGATTTTAAGGTTCTTTTGATAGTATTTAAAAGTCCTAATGGTCTTGGGCCTTTTTATTTATCTGATCTCTATGCACCTTGAGGTCCTCTGGTACCAGACTTTTAGTAATACCAAATGTTAGAACAAAAACCCACAGTGTGGCATCGTTCCAGCAATAAGGTCCTTGCCCTTTGAGACAGGCCTGCCAGAGCCCTCCTTAGAGTTATCAATGCAGAGCAATGCAGGTAAATGCATTGTGTTAGTATTACTCTATCTGACCTCTGCTTTTGACATCATTGATCACCATGTTCTGCTGCACACTCTGAGATACTGGGTCGGGGTGTCAGGATCAGCCTTAAATTGGTTATCTTCCTATCTATCAGGACGATCTTTTCCTGTTACTTTTTCCACATTTAAGTCCTCCTCCGCTCCCCTCACCTCTGGTGTAACTCAAGGGTCAGCCTTGGGGCCTTTACTGTTCACTTTATACCAATTGCCTCTGCAGCCTATTTTAAGTTCTTTTAGTTGTGTTTCTTATCATTTTTATGCTGACGATCTTCAGCTGTATGTTTCTTTTAAACCACATGATACTCACAAGTTACAAATTTTACTCAGGTGTCTGAACTCTGTCAGGTGCTGGTTAAACAACAATTTTTCACAACTAAATGAAGTCAAAACCAAAATCCTTGTCTGTGCTCCTGATAGATTCAAATCTTAAATTGTGGAGTGTCTGGGTCCCCTTGGTTCCTTTATCAAACCCTCTGTCAGAAACCTTAGTGTAACACTGGATGCTGTTTTATCTTTAGAATCCTACACCAAGTCACTGGTTCGTTCTTGTTTTTATCACCTGAGAAATATTGCCAAGCTGAGTCCTGTTGTGTCACTTTCCGAGTTAGAAATTATTATTCCTGCTTTAATTTCTTCTTGTTTAGACTATTGTAACTCTCTTTTTACCTGTTTAACAAAAAACTGTCTTGAACGTCTCCAGGTAGTCCAGAACGCTGCTGCTAAGCTTTAAATTAAAACATCCAGATTTTTCCTCATCACCTCGCTGCTGATCCAGCTGCACTGGCTGCCTGTCAAATTTCGAGGGCATTTTAAAATTTTAGTTTTAGCTTTTAACAACCAGGCCCCCGTTTATATCAGTGGCCTCTTACAACCTTACAAACCTGTTTGTTTCAAAAAGAACATTTTTTAAAACAAAAGGTGACGGAGATTTTGCAGCAGTGGCTCCCTCACTCTGGAATTCTCTTCCTCTCAGCCTTGAAACCTGTGACTGTTGTTTCTTTTTAAAAAAAACAGTTAAAACCTATATTTTTAGTCTTATGTTTTCTTCAATCTGTTTTACTTCTTGATTTTTAGATTTTACTGTGTTTTGTCTACCTCATTTCTTTGTGTGCTTTTATGTGAAGCACATGGTGACTTATTTACGTCTTTAAAAGTGCTAAGTAAATAAAGTAATTAGTGTGGAAAAGAGGTGAAGAAGCATGTACAGGCAGGCTGGAATGGGTGGAGAAAAGTATCAGGTGTGATGTGTGATAGAAGAGTTTCAGCTAAAAGGAAAGGGAACGTGTACAAAATCGTGGTGAGACCGGCCATGCTGTTTGGTCTAGAGACAGTGGCACCAAGGAAAAGACAGGAAACAGAGATGGTGGTAGCAGAGATGAAGATGCTGAGGATCTCTCTGGGAGTGACCTGGATGGATAGGATTGGAAATGAGTATATCAAAGGAACAGCACATGTTAGAGGTTTTGGAGATAAAGTCAGAGAGGCCAGACTGAGATGGTTTGGACATGTGCAGAGGAGAGAGAGAGAGTACATAGGAAGAAGGATGCTGGGTTTGGAACCACCAGGAAAGAGAACTAGACGAAGACCAAAGAGGAGGTTCATGGATACAGTGAAAGAAGAAATGAAGATTGTTGGTGTGACCAAAGAAGATACAGCAGATAGTGTTAGATGGAAGAAACTGACTTGCTGTGGCGACCCCTGAAGGGAAATGCCGAAAGAAGAAGTAGAAATAATATATTACAACATTACACCCTTTTTAGGTAAGTGTACACTGCTTCAGATCTTTTTACTTTTCTATGTGTGAATCAGTGTAAAAAGTGGCCTTTGCTTGCTCATCTGAAACAATTCTAAGTCAAAGGGGGAAAATAACCTCTGAAAATGAAATGAAAGTTGTTTTAGCTGTGAAGAACTGACAAACGGAAAGTGGGCAGGGATTTCTGCAACTATGAGACAAATATTGAAGATAAGTCTTATCTATGCTGTGACAAACAGCTCTGAGCACTGCGAGATTTCCTGCTTCGCTTCAATAGAAAAACAAAAGCGTTCAAATTTACTTTGTTTTTATAAAAAACTATAATCTGATGCGAAAATTACTCTGGAGCCTTTGATCAAACCGTGTGCAGGGATTGTGGGCGTCAGTCTCGTAAATTTCCGTTTTGGCTGACTTTTTTGTTATCTGGCTGATGAGCATGAACTTTGTATGAGTGTGTTGGGGTAACCGCAGTAGCCAGATAACTGCTCAGTCATTCACAAACACTATGTTTGATGTTAGGTTCCCCCTCATTCAGTGGGGAGTTCCGCACTGCCTAGGCTGTAGTTAGCTCTGGACCCAGGTAAGGTTTGGAGATGTAAGAGGGTCCTGGGCCTGGGAACATGTTTCAACTCCTTAAATCAGACATGCTTTCATTGAAGTCAACATTCTATATTATCTTGTACGAAATTAAATCCCTGTACAATAATGCTGAACAGAACTCCCTTTTTATTTGAATTACGACTTTTTTATTTTAGAACGTAGCAACACTAGCAAGGATTGGCAAGAAGCTCATGGCAGCTCACCAGCTAGTAACTGGTACAACAGTGGCTATCATATTCACAGTGCTGAGCTAAATCCTGAGCGTCACGTCACCAGACTGAGGAGGCCTCATTTCCATCAGAAGAAACCCTATCTGGTAATTTCTTCCAAAATGTAGCTGCAGAGTAGAGTTGTTATGTTGAGGTGAGGTAGAATCCAAGTGCGGAACACAGGATATAAAGGAAAAACATAAAACTTTATTTCTAACTAGGTAAAAACAGATTCTTTGAAGCAGACAAGTTGTTTAAGGCAGATGGGTTGTCCAAGGCAGGTGGGTTTCTTGAACAAAGGAAACAGAATATAAGACCAGAGGCAAGAAAATTGGCAGAAAAAGATCTACTAAAGGCTTGTTGTTACCGTATGGAACTCAACAATCTGACACAGGCTGAGCATGGAGAATGGCTTATGTAGCTCTCTGATTGCTGATCATCTGCAGGTGGTGAGCAACTTGCCACGGAGACAGACACCCTCTTAGAGCAGGGATCACAACAAGAGTTGGCCAATATTTTACTAACAGTCTCAGATATATCGCCTATTAGTCCCAGAGGAAGGATTTCTCCTTTATGTGAAACCAGTTGAGCTTGCTTTTTTCTTCCACTGCTGGGATTTTTTTTTAGTTTTTCCTCACCAAGAAGAAAAGTCTAGGGACAGGAATGTGCTGAGTTTGTGCAGTTAACTTCAGAGTATATTTTGTTTAATTTATTATGCGAAGCCGGTTCAGACAATTGTGTGACAATATTTGGCTATACAAATAAAGTTAGGCCTGTGCCAGTGGCCTCACAGCAAGGAGGTTGGGGTCTGAGTGGGGGCGAGGCTTAAAAGACAGGCCTTTTTGTGTGGAGTTTGTATGTTCTCCCTGTGTGCACGTCGGTTATCTCCTGATACTTCGGTTTTCTTCCCACCCTCCAAAAACATTGTTAGAAACGTGTTAGGTTAATTGTCCACCATGAAATTGTCCTTGGAATGAGTGTGTTTGTATGGATGTGAGTAAGTGGCCCAACAACAGACTGGCGACCTGTTCGTGGTGTAACCTGCCTGAAATCAGTCGGTATCGCCGCTGGCACCTGGTGCAACCCCATTAGGGAGAAGTGTTTCAGAAAACGAAATTAAACAAATCAAATTTAATTAAATGAGAAAAGAACGCAAGACACACGTCTGTATTTCCAGCTTTATTTAAACAGAAAGAAACCTAGTTTTACTTCCATATAGCTGTTGAAAAGAGATCGTA
This sequence comes from Neostethus bicornis, assembly GCA_902685375.1. Lineage (NCBI taxonomy): Eukaryota > Metazoa > Chordata > Actinopteri > Atheriniformes > Phallostethidae > Neostethus > Neostethus bicornis. Next base: position 92,107 of record CACRXE010000076.1, on the reverse strand, counting down.
CCACAATTTACAAAAAAAAAAAAAAAAAAAACAATAAATAAGGTCAGATTAAGTACAAAAAATATGTTATCACAATGTTTTTTATGGTCAGGAGGATTTTTGATGGAAGTTGAATTAAAAAAAGAACTAGAATGTTAGTGGGTTGAGAGGTGGGGTTGCTTGTCTTGGTTTTGGATGTGTACTGAATCCTGGAGTGTTTGGCCTCTTAATTAAGATGCATTTTGACCTTCACCATGTCTGACCCAGTGAGTAGAGTGAGTAATTGTTCCAGGATGAGATTCCATTAGGGGTTTTGGTTCAGTTCAGGTTTTGTGGATGTACATTCTCTGCTCAGTCTGCACCATGGGGGCTTGCACTCGCAAGGTTTGCAAGCCAAAATGCTGGCTGGCTAGTCAGTAATTCGGGCTGTGTAGATTACATTCCAAGTTATTTCCACTAGAGGGCTGGTAAAGTTAACTGCTGAAGACAGAAAATATCCTGACATTGATAGGAGTCCGTGTGGGACTCACACGGACAGGATAGTGTTTGAATTCAAGTAGTCATTTGATTCAAATAATTTGAAGAGTTTGAATAGTGTTAGAATTTTTGGAGAATGATTTGATTGCTAAGATAACAGACTCCATCCTCAACATGAGTTATCATTAGTTATGCTGAGTTATGAATATTTTATCTAAATAATCATTTAGATTTGAGATTTTGTACACCTATTTATAAATGCATACCTATTTAAATGCATACCTATTTAAATGCATACCTATTTAATGCATACCTATTTAAACTTGAGATTAAATAGGTATGCATTCACGTTTTTCATTTTCTCCATCTAATTGCTTTAATTTCAAGTGAAAACTAAACATGTTGAAAACAAAGTAAAATTACCGGTGTGTGTGTGACAACAAGCCGACCATTGGTTTTAGTCTGAGAAATTTCAGAATGAAGTAAAACTCAGAGGGTCATCAACATGTAAAGTTTTAATTCCTCACATATGTAATGTGTAAAAAATAATGACACATTTTAATCGTTGTTTAATTTGTAACAACAAAACTAAAACCAGAATCCTGAACTAAAGGTTATGAATTTTTTTGCACCAAACTCTTTCTGGTAAAGTAGCATCTCATGGAAAAAATTGAACGATGTCCAGGAATGGAAGTCAAAGATTTGAAAGGACTAGGGGTCTCTGATGAAAAGCCCAGTTTGTCCTCAACATTTGCCATGACACGCTTTTATTACCATCAGGGTCACATCCACAGCGTGACAGGGTGACACAGTGTGACACAGTGTGACACAGTGTGACACACCATACCACCCTGCGTGTCACCGATATCCCATACTCGCCAATCAGTCATCAACTACGTCTTATCATCAGTGTCCCCTTCCAGTTAAAAGTTTCTCCAGTGCTAGAAACTGGAGTTTTGCAACTGAGGCATTGCTGTACCATAATCAGCATCTCATTGTCTGTATTACCATCATCATCATCAAGAAAAACACTGATCCTGCAACAGGTTTGCTTTTCAGTGCTCTGTTCTGGCATGTGCAACGTTCCCAGATCTCAGATTCACCGTCATGTCTGTGAATGTGTTGATGTCCATGTCTGTCTTTCCTCCTCACATCTTGCTCTCCTCTGTCATCCCTCCATGTCTCCCTGAGTTCCTGTCTTCCAACCGGTGGAGACATGGACAAGGAAAGTTCATCCAGTTTGAGCGAGGACGAGGAGCCTGCACAGTCCAGCATATCTACAGCAGACAGCCGTGGGTATCCATCATGTGGTGAAGAGCCTGGAAACGAGAATTTCCAGTAGAAATCTTCCTTGAACAAGTAGATGGATCCTGAAAGGTAAAAGAGAAAGAAACCCCTTTTTATCTACAGTAAGTTCACTACATGATCCTTTTTTGATACCTCCTGCCTCTTAGGCCAAAAGGCATGACATAACTCCCTCTTTATCTAGACAGTATATTGCATATTGCTGTATTGCTGGTATATTGCTGGTGTCTACCAACAACTTCACAGATTACAAACCACCTTAGGACCACAAGTCTGGCTGGCCACCTAAGCAATAAAAAAGCATTGCTCCTTTAGACTTGAAAGGGTTATGGGATAACACAAAGATGTCACCTTTGGGCTGACTGAGCAACTCGAATGAAGACCTGGCCATGAGATTAGCCATGATCGTTCAACTCCTGGCTTGACTTTATCATTTCAGACCAAATAAAATAGAGCAGTAAAGTTATGTTTCAACTTTTCAGCCTTTGTACCAGATTTTGTTCCGAATCTCCTCTGCACACATTTATTTGTCATCTATAACCCAACCAAACACAAAAAAACTCAAAAGTTCTTGGCTTTTTATATTCAAGTGTTGGAAAACTGAAATAAAAACCAGAAACAGTTTTTTATTTGACATTGTTCACATTAGGAACGAAAGTTCTCTACCATCGTCATCTGTGGTGATGCCGTTCACACCTTCCTGAAGCAGCTGTGACCAGGTGTCTTCCTGTTTTTGTTTCTCTTCAACTCCAATTTTCCCCCACACTGGGCCCTCCTCGGGGTCCCAGATAAGACCCCACCTTGCTGGTACAGTTGTTGCCTCCTCCAGTACATCTTCAGTCAAACTGGAGCCCATCTTCAGAGCAGATAGTGGCTGAGGGTAGCCCTCCTGTAGAGTCAGATCCCTGAACAGCCAGAACTGAAAACCTACGACACGTCCATCATTTTTTTAAATTTACTCATTAACAGTGAGGCTGAATACTATCATTAGGGGTTAGCTCACCACTGATGAAGATGATGGCGTGATCTGATGGTCTCTCCAGCACAGCGTCAAGTCGAGAAAGCTCAGATGGTAGACCTCTCCACAACCTCCTTACAGAAGCCCCTTGGCCTGAGATCAGACCCCCACTATTTACTCTCCATACCACCAACCCTGGAAAGATCCAGACAAACAGAGCTTTAAAGATGGGACCACGGTAAGTTAACCTAGTTTAAAAAAAAAAAAAACCTGCATAAAATAAATCACAATTCTTTCTCAGTAAAGTGTCTTTTTTTACTGGAGTTATTTAATCATATGTGGAGTAGTACCCACCCTCATTTTACTTCTAATTCTTTTAGCTTTCCATTCAATTTTCTTTTCTGTTTCATTGCCAAATAAATGCAAATCAAACCAAATCTAAAATAATCTAACTATAAATTTGAACTAGAACGTGTCATGAGGAGCTTCTTCTTTGGCTTAGTTTCTCATCCTTACGTGGTAAAGATTAAATGCCTCAATTAAATGGCCAATTTAATTAAAATTGGAATTGGGCTTGTTACAACCTTTGAAGAAGAAAATTTCTCCTCGGATTTTTGCCACAGCATCAAAGCTTGTTGTGCAGCGATCAATGGTTTGACTGTGGGAGGAAACAAAAAAAGAGAAAAACTTTTATTTGTCTGTCAATGTATTACTTGCCTAAAAGCATTGCAAAAAAAATGGGCATTAATAAGTATGCTTTACCAAAATGTGGAAAATTACTCCCTGTTTTTCATTTCAGCTGCTTTTAGCAACAAATCATACAATATTCTCAGTTTCACTTTTGTGGATCACGCAGGACACCAGCACCAGGACTTCTTTAAATCCATAAGACTGATGATGAGGAAAATTCAAATTCCTTTGAATTTGTTGTTTGTAAACAATTACCTATTTTCATTCAGTTAATTTTAATATTTGGAAACTTTTGGAGTCTTCCACATAGAGCTATGCAGCCACCATGATATTCACTTAAACCAAAACCAGTGTTCTGAAAGCTTCCCATGTGTTCTTGCATCCACACACCTGATCCAAGTTACTGAGTCAATGTGCCAAATTTTAATTGACTGTTGATTTTACATTATGTGCATCTGCTGTATTGAACCAGGAACACATGGAAAATCTTAAGGAAACCAGCCCTCCAAGACCGGAATTGGACACCCTCTGCCATAGATCAACTTGGCATGAGAGGATGAAAGATGTTTGATATGAGGGGCGTGTGGAGAACTCAGTCATACCTATGTCTGTGATGATGATGTTGGCGATGGTGGTGTTGGTGGTGATCTCTGTAATTAAGCTGTGGTGCCGCTGTGAGCCGTGGAGAATCAGTAACCTGTTGCTGGTCCCGTTTACCTGAAGAAGAGGAAAATAATCAAATGTGAAAAGTCAAATATAAGTATTAATATTTTTATATTTTCTTCTTTGAATTAATGTTAGATTATTTATAATAGAGACTAAATCAAACTAATAATTTGATTTTTTCATATTCTGTGACTTAAGTGTCATTGTAACCCTCCAAACTCTCAGAGAACATCTGGACATTCTGACTGTAGACATGTGTTTTCATAGTTAAGAATAAACCGTGAGCATGTTCACGTTCAACTTGGCTTTGCTCATTTGCATCATGTAAAGTTCCTCCTGATTCTTAACAATACAAGTCTTTCACATGATGAAAAGAATGAGCAACCAGCTGACAACAAGCAGCTCTGTCTCAGAATATTCTTAGAAGTCCAGACATTCACAGATGTCCTCACCCAGCTCCTCCAGTTTCCTGTCTTTGTATCTTATTCAGATGATAAACAAGAACCATTTAGGCAAATATCAAAGCAAAACTATAAGAAGAACAAGTGGAAAAGGTTTAAATAACAATTAAAATAATACACAAGATCAACACTGACAACACAAGACAAGGCAGATAGAAATCCGATCTGATCAAGTCTCACCATAGAGCTGTGTAATGTTCTCCATGTCCTGCTGGCCGAGGCGGTAGTGAAGAGGGTCTCCAGCAGGACCCTGATAGTAGGGCCTCATGACTGACTGTCGGGATGAAGAGTGAGGCAGACCCAAAGCATGGCCGAACTCGTGGACCAGCACTGTGAACAGGTCAGTACCCTCAGCAGCTGGGCATGGGAGAACAAGGACAGAGAAATGTTGGGCAAGCAAAACAAAGTCAGCTTCACCACATTCAACATCATTGAAGAGCTAGAAATGAAAAAAAAAAGTGAAATCTCATTCATTGTACAATTCTTCAAAAGAAAAGGTCTAGTTTGGTTATAAACTGAGAGTATGAGCACCTACAGTACTTACTATTTACATCAGTGTGTCAGAGGTCGAGCAATTTCACCACATTTACTATGAGTTTAAGATTGAAAGTATAAAGTCAATGAATAAATAGAATGTGATTTCTGATTCTCCACCTGGTTGTCTAAAGGACCACTGCTCCTCTGCATCTAGATGTACTCCTCCCGCCCGAGCAGGGTCTGAAGGGAAGAATGCATGTCCTACTGCTCCACCAGCCCCATCAAATGGATAACCATCACCGTGGTAACCATGGAGGAAGTCTACCTGCAGGTCAGCTGTCTGTGGACTGCCCACCTGAAGAAAAAATGTCTCACAGTGTTCCAGCCAGCATTTTCCATGTGTTCATAAAGTATCAGAATGAGTGAGTCAGACCTCATGAAATTCCAGGGGTGTAGGCTCTGCCCAGACTCTAAGGGCATAGAAGACCAAGGAGCGAATCATCTCCCGGGACAAGTGAGAGGACAAAGGGTAGGAGGACAACCTGAGAACAAGTGGATGACAGAAGATCTGCATCTTTAAGCTAATCAACATCTGAGGATAAGGCAGATGTGACACTCTCGTACACTAGAAGGTGTCTACCTTGTCAAATGAGGACACATGCAACCTCATAGGCTTTTTAACCGCATACCTTTAGATAAAATCCACAAAACTAGGGGTTTATGAGCAGGAGACTCCTCTTTTCAGAATTCTTGTCCAACTGGACAGACTGTCATCTAACCTCCAGTTGATGTTCCTGCGTGTCCACATGGAGACAGCTCTTCTCTTCCTCCTCATTGCGTCTCTCCCCTGCTCAGTTGATGACGATGGCTCTTCTTGATCAGGAAGGGAGCAACGTGGACTTTTCATCAGTGCCAGTGTGTCCTCATCTGTATAAAACCAGACAGAAGCTGATCACAGTGGATCTGGAGGAACAAGAAATTTTGAGAAATGGCCTCCTCACCCACAGCTCCGGTGTCCTGGAGGCCTGCAAATCTCTGCATGGCCCGTACAGCATCCGTCACAGTTGTCCAGGCTTGCAACTGCCCGGTGGATGGGTCCGAAGGTGGCAGGTAACCATATTTTATCAACCAATCCTAAAAAAAGAAGATGGAGATGGTGGGTTCAAACAGTACCTTATAACATTTTTACCTAAAAATAATACATACAATATTGCCAAAAAAATAGTTAATTCTCTCAGCAGATTTTGTCTTAGTCACTTTTATTCCAAAGTACTTTTGTGGACTAGAAAAGACACAGGCTTTTTCCAAAAACACCTCAAGACATTGCAGAGGAGAGATTATTGAATAAAAACAACCTGAACTTTTATTTTTCACGTGAACTTGAATGGCATGTAGTTGTAGATCTGCTCATTGCTAACGGTAAATGGAAAAAACACCAGCCAGACAAACAAAATGTTGGTCGGAAACTATAAGAAGCATTCATTTCTTTCAACGTTCATCAAATTGTTTTTTTTTTTTAATCAGTGAAAACGTTAGGAATCAATTTGGCCATGCAGCCTTTTTTCATACGCAAATAGATGGGGAGATGGTGGCTCAGTGGTTAGAGCATTTGCCCGTGGACTGGAAGTTAACCAGAAGTTTGTTAGGTTTGCATACCACTGAGTTCACGTCTAGGGTCCTTGGAAGAGACATCTAACCTTTCCCCCACCATTAGTGCTGTCATAGGTGGCAGCCTGGTGTAGTGTGGTGCAGCACACAAATTTCCTGGTCAGGGATTAATAGAGTTTATTAAAAGGAAAAAGTTGAGAAATATTTTTTCTTCACTGGTACTTCATTAACATTGTCTTGTTATATTTCAGAAAAGACCTGTGTAAATTCCAGTGAAAACAAAAATGGTGTATGATTAAAACCAAAAACAGTTGTGTGGGTGTTCAAAGACTAAAACTTAAAAACAAAACTAACCTAATCACGTATGGTGTGTGGGCAGAGCCACCACAGTTATCATGTAGGGGAAAGGGAAATAAATTTTAAATCCAATTTAAGGAGATAAATATCAACGTGTCATTAGGTCATGAAACTAGATTTTTTTGAGGTTCTCCAATAAAAACAAGATTTATTACGATCATGGAATATCCAAAAAAAAAAAACAACAGACTGAACACTGTACTGTGAAATTTATTTACCACCAACTGGCCACTCTCATCTTCAGTTGGAGCCACAAGGTGAGAAATGGGAGTCACAGAGACTGCTGGTATCCATCCGTGGATCATATATGATAGTAGAATTAAGGTCTTCATCTTGGCTGCATGTTCAGAAACGTAAAAGAGAGAATTCCTCTGTTTGGCTGTCAAGACAAGAACAAAATGTTTGATTTTTTTTTTGTCCTCAGAATTTGAAAGTGGGTTTTAAATCAACAAGTTGTTGTTCAGAAGTAAACATGATAAAGAAAAACTACCATTTTTATTATAAAACGATGAGACTACAATGAGTTAAAATTCTTATTTGCGACGGGAACACATTTTAAAATGTAAGTTTTGTCAGCATAGTGTTCGTCCATTAATGATTGACAAATAATTCACAAAGTAATTCCACTTAATTCACATTACTAGACCATTAACCATGCATCATTTACATAAATTAAGTGGTAACCATCATAAACCTGCAATAACCACCCTGAATTAAAAAGTCACGTGAAAAAAAACTGCAAGGTTATAATAAATTTACCCTAATGAACACTGATCTGTTTGAAACTATGAACTACAGTTTTTTGTGCTATGTTATACAAACCTGGGAACAATATGACAATCTATGTAGATTGAATGGATGGAGTAGATAAGCAGATGTGGTCAGATCATTATCTCACTGAACCAGAAACAAAAACATCCCATTTGAGCCAGAATAATAGGTCAGCTGATTACAAGATTTTATCGAGCTCATGCAAATAGTTATAAGCTCAAAAAGAATTAACTGTGGGGTAGGAGAGTGTGCATGATGTCAAAGTAATGATCAGACCAATGATTGTTGGCTCAATCAGAAACCCAAAACTGACTTTACGTCTTTAGGATTTCCTTTCCAGAATGATCTCATAAAAGCAAGTATCGAGGCAATTGAACAAGATTTCATACACAGTGTCAGTTCAGGATGAAAAAGTGAATGGTGAATGAATTGATCCAGGTGATTGATCCAAGACAGAACTCTGGAGAACCCAAACAGAAGCTGCTGCTGCGATAAAAAGTCCATCAACTTTCAGAAAGCTGAAAAACCTTTGAAAACTATATGCCCACCTGTTTCTTCTATTTGTCAATCCATCAACTATCTAAACATTTATTCATCCTCACATCCTTTCATGCATCCATTTTACTATCAATCTATTGCGAAACCTTTTAAATTTTCATCCTGCCACTAATCTTTTTAGACATTTGATCTTCAGTCTGCTCAAACATCTATTTAAGTCCATCCGTGCACACACTCATTGTTCAATTATTTATTCTTTCATGCATTCATCCAATCATCCACACACACACTGTCATTTATCCATCCATCCCTTCATTCTTTTGTCAGTCCCTCATATGACACGTCTGTTCCCTCATTTATACAGTTACTTTATCAAGTTCAAGCAAAATGTGTGCCTGTCGTTTGAAAATTTTACACATTTCAGAAGGAACTTTAAAAAAAAAAAAAAAAGCCTGTCTTTGACCGTGAAGTGTTCCAGTGAAATTAAAAATGTTTTACAAGAGAGTCCAGGCCAAGATGCAGCAATAGGTTACATTTATATTGAAATTTAAAATAAACAATGAATAACATATTTTTTACGCCCCAAAATAAATCTACACAGCAACATTTTTTTTTATTCTGCACATTTCAAATCACTATAATGGATTTGAGTTATTTTAAATGTTATTTTATGTATTTAAATTGGTTAAAAGTGTATTTGTAAAATTTCTTTAGTTATTTCAATTTTATGTCAGTCAGTCACCTTCTTATCCATCTATCCTTTTTGGGTTGGCAGGGGGTGCCAGAGCCCATCCAGGCAGATTCGAAGCGAGGGTACACTCCGAAAAGGTCGCCAGTCTGTTGCAGGGCCACACTCATTCCTTGGGGCAATTTGGCACCAGCTAATCAACCTAACATACACATTTTTTGAGGGTGAGAAGAAACTGGAGTACCCGGAGAAAACCCACACAGACACGGGGAGAACATGCAAACTCCACAAAGAAATGCCAATGTTCCAAGCCTTGCCCCCACCAGGGACTTGAACACACGACCTTCTTACTGTGAGGCCACTGTACTACCCACTGCGCCACTGTCCCGCCCCTTGACTTTGTGTATGTAAATTAATTTTGTTTCTTACGTCTTTTATTTGCTCTGTTTTTTGGGTTTTTTTCTCTCAAGGGCGAGGGGGAAAAAAGCAGAACAAGTCCACGGCAAACTAGAACGTAGAACAACCTTTCTGGCTTTGGCCATTTGGCCTCGCTTTGTGTTGAATAAACTTCACAAAATGAGAAAGAGCACCTTCACATTCAATGTCACAACAAAATGAGGAGGAAGATGCTGACGGGAAGCAATCCTTCTCTGGGGAGACAATCAAGCAGATCCAATCAGAAGATGGAGGAGAATTACCATAAAGTAGCCAACTGGATGGGCAGAAAGGTTTCCTCTAATTAAGTTGAAAGGTTTATCTCTCAGTTACAACACAGAGCTGGATGGAAGGAGGCGAAGGAGAACTGGTAAAGTAATGAGATTAAGCAAACGGGAAGCATTTTGCTTCTGAAGGTTTCTGAAAAAGCAACAGAGTTTGGAGGATGAGGGATCGAATAGGGAGCACGCTTCGTTACATGGAGCAGCAGATATTTCAACCAATGGAGATCATTTTTTCTTCTAAATTGGCTTCAACTCTAAATTATGTATTTTAACAAATTGACTTCCGCTGAAACACAAAGATTGAAAAATTTAGGTGTCTAAAGATAATAGGCAACTACTAATGCATGTGCTCAATTGGAATATAATAAACAAACAACCTTAGTTCTATCTTTGGAGTATTTATTTTAGCTGTCCTCTATGTCAGTGACCTTAAGTTTAATGGATGATTATAATAATTTAAATATTCAAATGAACAAGAGAAAAACATTTAGCTGGATTCATCAGTAACGGAAAGTTTGTGTGTGTTTGTGTGTGATACCTCCTCTACCTGAACTGCAACAGGAAAGCTGCTAAGTACTAAGACTATGATGGAAGGAAAGCAGAAAATGTTCAGATGCAAACATTAAAAGAGTTTAGTCATATGTCCACATCAGTGGCATTAATAGTTCTATCTCTCCAATGATGCAGTTTGACTGGTTCTGGGTTTTTTTCTCGTTGTGTAAAAGTCCAACATTGTTTTGGCTCTGAGACAACCTGGAAGAACCTGAAGAGGAGCTTGACCAGGAAACAGCTGACTAGACATTTTCTTGACCTCTAAGGTGAGGACCTCACATCTCTAGATTTCATCCCGCCGCAAGTTAAAATCAAAGTAAAGATTAAACTTACCTTCTTCCTCTTCTTGTTGCGTGTCTAAGTCCTCTGATTCTCTTTGTGTGCCTCTGCATGAACAGATGGGACCCTTCTCCTCTCCAGCTTCTTGCCTTAAAGCCCGGCTCTTAACCTCCACCCCCACTTTCCACCCCACCCACAGCCACCACCCGGCAGAATGACTCTCTCATCTCTCCCATCAGTGCTTCTCTCCGAGCATCTGTATGCCTTCCTGGCAGCTCATCACACATCTCATTCTGCATTCATGTCAAATAAAACAATTAGAGGAAAGTTCTTTCTGAACTGGGAATCCTGGATTTGACCCGAGAAGGATTAGTGTGTGTGTGTGTGTGTGTGTGTGTGTGTTTGTAACATCTGCACATCCATGTGTACGCTCTCTCATGATGGCATCAACATTCGGCTCACAATCCTCTTAACATGTGGATTAAAACAGAACAAGAACAAGAAGAAGCAGATTTGTGTCTTTGTTGGAGAGTCAAACAGACGTTCTTACCATCGTCTCCCACAATTGGTCTTTACTATCTTGTCAACTCAGTACTGATGGCAAAGATCAAAACCACAAGAAACCATCAAAATCCAGGGAGACCAGAGTCTACACCACAGCCAACTAGGTCAAGCCCATCCTGCAGACTGAGCAGCATAGAAAGTTAAATTAAAAAGAACAAATAAAAAGTTCTGCAGGTAATAACAAGGTCTCATCGAAAGTTCCTGACTAATGATCATTAGGAAAACCATAGGGCCTTTCAGTTTTTATTATTCTAAAGCATCAGCCCAAATATTTTTACAGAAGAAAGAATATTTCTGTCATTAAATCAGAATCAGAATGGTGGAAATGGATCTGAATGATGGAAATCTTAAGTATTTTTTAAGATAAGGAATCAAATTCGGCTTGGTGTAATATAAAACAACGACAACAAAAAAAGGTTTCTCAAAAACTGAATGAACAAGTTTTAAATGAAGTCATCCAGATTGTCTTTGGCACACCCTAAAAGTTTTATCAGCACTGATTGATGCACCTCTGTCATTGATGACTTCACTTCTGAAATATATTTTCAAAGGACGATAAAACTGATTTTGAGTCATCAAAAAGTTCTCCCTCTCCTTCGTCCGCTTCCTCTCTGACTTCTGTCTCTACATTAAGTGAACCGTTACAATCATGATTTTCAGACACAAAGCAGAGCAACATGTTTGCAGCTTCGTTCTCAGTTCATCTTTACATTGACGAAATCGGACTCATCATGTTGAACAACAGTCGCTTCATCACATTTTGACTCAGGCCACAGAATGTCTGCAGAGAAGTTACACATCATAACATTCTGGTTGCTATGGTTCCCACCGGATTACCCTCACGAATGCAGACACACAGCTCCATTTATATTTTACCAACCCCCCCAATTCATCAGCCATTAACCTCTGGTGACATTTGACCTGTCCCTGCAGCTGGGTTTTAAAAGAGGAGTTTCCTGATTTTATAATGATGGAGGAAGCGTTGGATCTAAAATGATTCTGACCATATCAGACTGGTGTCTGACATTACTGTGTCATAAAATAAAACCCCAACAAAATGACTCGCTTTCAAGCTGATTACGGCACATTCCAGGTGGCCATTGTTACATTGCAGTCAGAGCTGGACTGGTTACCTCTTCTTACGTCAATCTAGCTCATTATGAATTGACTGTGCATGCACAATCTTTTGCGATTTTCAAAAATGGTCACTGAATACAGTTTTTAAGTGGTCAGTTTGGCGTGAAAGCCTCCCCAATATGGGCGGCAGGTGGAACGCCTTGACAGGTATGCTTTAATCACAAATGGTCAGAGTAGATCTGATCTATGTTCAGACAGACAGACAGACAAATACTTTATTGATCCCGAGGGAAATTGTCTTGGCATCTGTTGCTCCCATTCACACATCAGGACACACAATTACAACAGTTCAAAATAAAAGATAAAACAGATAAGAAAGAATAAAACAAGTAAAAAGACTGAAAATGATAAAGTGCTTTCTAAATGAATGTAAAAGTCAATCAGTAAACACAATAGGAATCAGTAAAATCACTGCAGCTCTCTACTTCTCCTGCCCGACGTGGCTGCATTAAAAAGTCTGATGGCATAAGGCACAAAAGAATTCTTCATTCTGTTCATGGAGCATCTCAGTGAGCGCAGTCTAGTGCTCATAGAGCTCCTCTGTATGGAAAAGACCATGTACAGTGGGTGACTCTGGTTGGACAGGACAGATCTTAACTTGGCCAATGTCCTCTGCTCCACCACCTTCTCCACGCAGTCCAGACCAAATCCAACCACAGAGCCAGCCCTTCGAATGATACGGTCCAGCTTCTGAGTGTCTTTTTTCCTCACAGCTCAGTGGAGCAAGAAGCAAATCAACAGCATAAGTCTGCATGTGCTCTCTAGACTCCCATCTGGATCAGGGCATACAAAGAAAAAACACCACCTCAGTTAGAATAAGAACACTTTTGATTATTATTTTTGTTTTAAATCAATGGCATCAACCTGCAAAATGTTTGAAAAATCAAAGGTGAAAAAAATTCACACCTGGAGATGCCGGGGATTGAACCCGGGGCCTCATACATGCAAAGCATGCGCTCTACCACTGAGCTACATCCCCGCTGCTATGTTCTACGACTATACGTGCTTATATATATATGGAACAATGAGGAGGAGCAGCAAAGTGATATAAAGGGACTCACTTGCACATTAACTGAGAAGAAGCCATCAGAATAGTGAGACAAAAATGAAAAGAGCTCACATAGCAACGGCAATCGCAGAAAAATACGTTGTTTTCTGAGCTATGAACCCACTGGTGCACTACCTACAAACTACCAGTTGTTGTCGCTGTTGTAACGCCTCCTCCAGAGCGTACAGGTGCAGACCTCACCTGGGCTGGAAATGAACACCTTGACGTGGAAAATCCACAATGTTAAAGTGGGAAATAACAGATGCCAGTCGATGGCGATCATCGCACCTGTAATTTACCTGCGTGGATCCACCTGTTAGGAGCTGGAGAGGAATGAAATGAGGTTTTTTCCTTTCAGATTTCTATGTTTGCTGCTTTTTGTGTGCTGCGTGTTTTGGATTAAATCCGACTTCAGTAATGAAGGTGAGAGTTCTCCTGGTTTGAAATAAATTCTGGGTTCTTTTTACTGTTATTTTGTAGATTAGACTCTAGTTTGATCAGAAAAGGAAACTTCTTTCCTCCTCCCTAATCTAACATCTGCTGGTACTAGCTTAATTGAAAAAATAACTTTTCCACTGAAAAGCAAATCCAGTTTATTTGTGAAGAACTAACTAGTTCAATCTTTTTTATTTTTTAACAAAAAGAGATGTCAATTTTCAACTCATTAAACAATCAAATCAGGTGTAATTATTACGATTTGTTTAAATGATCATTAGGATATATTTAGTGACCCTGTGGACAGCTAAAGTTTTAATCCTTACTTTGATATACCTCTAAAGTCATACAATTTCGCGGTATTTTAATATAGAAAATTTATTAGGGAAAAGCTGGAGAGGTGGAGGTTTGCACTATAATCAGAATCAGAATATACTTTATTGATCCCACACATATAAAGAAGAGGAATGAAGATTAGTCAGAGTAAGACAGAGTATATGTGTGTGAATGAGAGGGATCCAAATGGAAAAGTGAGGTTACAGGGAGAAGAGATAAAAAAGGTGGAAGATTTTAAGTATCTAGGATCAACAGTCCAGAGCAATGGAGAGTGTGGAAGTAAGGTGAAGAAGCGTGTGCAGGCAGGCTGGAACGGGTGGAGGAAAGTATCAGGTGTGTTGAGCCGCATTTTGTAATAACGGTGCATTTTGTAATAAACGTCCAAAATGTCTTTATACTTCCATATATTCAATTACACAGATAATATTTGGCACAGTTTTTTCATACCTGGCATCATGTTGAACTCTGTTGGCTGTCTCAATTAAGCATGCAAGCAGCGCATGATCTTTGTAGAACTGATGCAGCAGCCAATCAGATTACAGCCCGCCCTCCCCTCCCTGGCTGAGTGACAGACCATGTAGAGCTTTGAATTTGGCCACAAGTTATTGGCCTATATAATTCCAAATTTCAAATAGGCAACTAAAGTTATATTTGGAGTATTCTGTCATACATAGATTTGGGAAATTGCATAAAATTGCATAAAAAACAACAAAAGTCACTCAAAACAAAAGTCATTTATTACAAAATGCACCGTTATTACAAAATGCGGCTCAACAAGGTGTGATGTGTGACAAAAGAGTTTCAGCTAAAATGAAAGGGAAAGTGTACAAAACCGTGGTGAGACTGGCCAAGCTGTTTGGACTAGAAACAGTAGTACTGAGAAAAAGACAGGAAACAGAGATGGAGGTTGCAGAGATGAAGATGCTGAGGATCTCTCTGGGAGTGACCAGTTTGGACAGGATTAGAAATGAGTATATCAGGGGAACAGCACATGTTAGAGGTTTTGGAGATAGTCAGAGAGGCCAGACTGAGATGGTTTGGACATGTGCAGAGGAGAGAGAGTACATCGGAAGAAGGATGCTGAATTTGGAACCACCAGGAACGAGGACTAGAGGAAGACCAAAGAGGAGGTTCATGGATACAGTGAAGAAAGACATGAAGATAGTTAGTGTGACCGAAGAGGATACAGCTGATAGGGTTAAATGGAAGAAACTGACTTGCTGTGGCGAAAGGGAAATGCTGAAAGAAAATGCCGAAAGAAAAAGAAGAGTACGGAAAAATGTGATTTTACCAAATCATATTGGCATTTCTATACCCCCTCCTGCCCCCCGCCCCCCCCAAAAAATCCACAAAAAACAGTGTTTTGTCAATGGGTGTCATAAAATAAAACCTCTACAAAATGACTCACTTTCAAATTGGTTATGGTATATTCTAGGCGGCCATTGTTACAGTGTAGTCAGAGCTAGACTGGTTGCCTCTCCTTACGTCACATTGCTCATTATGAATCAATTGCGCATGCACAATCTTTTGTGATTTTCAAAATATCCGACAAATGCGGTTTTGGTCACTCAGTACAGCAGGAAAGCATCCCCTACATAGGAAAAATACCTTGACAAGTGCAGTTTAATCACAAATGGTAAGAGTAGATCTGTTTTATTTTGTTAAAAGTACCAAAATGCTGCTTTGCCACATTTAATTCTGCAGCTGATCACCAGTAAAATGCACAATCCTGAAAGTCCGAGAAGATTTATTAAGGAATTGACCTGTCTGAGATGTTCTTTAGTTCTAGTTTTATGGGTCTTGTACTGTACAAACACAGAGGTATTTTTTAACCCTCAAAGATTCAGAAAGATTAATGATCCTTGACTTTTATTACAAGGGGATGGATACAGAACATATTGTATTGTATTGTGTTGATCTTGGTTTTAGGAAGTACTTGAGCACCAGTGTTTGGATGTCCAGTAGCAATCTAATAAGTGTTCTAATGAGTCCTAAAAGCAGACAGTTACAGTAGTCCAACTTATCGGGAATTAAAGTATTACAAGTTTTTCTGTGTCTTTTTATTTTGGCTCTGTTTCTGTAATGTTATTACAGTGTTGGCTAATCTCAAGATTGTAAAAAATTGATGATGGTATGAATTTATTATGACTGACAGATTTTAAATTACTACAAGATGTCTAAGCTTACATTTATATCTTGGTAAAATAAACTTAAGTAAAGGATGAAAACCTGCCCCTTGTGTCTATGGGCCAGAAAGGATTGTCTTGATTCTGTCTCCCCAGAGACAGTTGTTTTCCCCTGGTACGTCAGTTTCCTCCCACCCTTCAAAGACATGCATGTTAGGTTAATTGGCCCCTACAAAATTGCCCCTATGAATGAGTGTATGTGTGTGGATAGTTGTCTGTCTGTGTGTGCGGCCCCGCAACAGACTGGCGACCTATTAGGGGTGTATCTTGCCTCTTGCCTGATATCTGCCGGAATAGGCTCTGGCATTCCCAGGGGCCCCATTAACAATAAACAGTTCAGAAGACGGTTCCGAATGTTTCTCATTCACACATCGATCCATTGGATGAAGAAATCACCTGCTATCAGTGAGATGTAAAGTGGTGTGTCATCTGCATAATTGTGATAGTATACAGTAACCAGTCTGGTTTTCCAGCACCATGTGGTATTGTTTGTTCAAGGATATTCCAATGTCATGTTTAAAGATGTTAGGTGATTTTTGTAACAATATATGAGATGATCTCTCGAGACTTCAGAAAGAAACTGTGTTTGAAGAGTTGATGCTCGATCATCCTGATAATCCTTCCATAGCCTTGCACACACAGTGGTAGCTGAGATTCTGTCTTGCAACTGAAATACAGCATTCAGTTATCTTCCCCAGCTTCCCAGACTCCTTAGTCTTTCTTCAGCTTGCTGCTGAGACTTATATGTGATGGTTAGTCGTTTTAGGATGCTTCAGTCTATTTCTCCTAACAAATCTCCAGAATGTAATCGAGCGGATCAACTCTATCAAATCCAAGCCTTTTTTTGTGTGTTGTTGGTTCTAATCCACAAAGTTTTAAACCGAGACTGGCAGTTGTTGGTGGATCTCTTGTCCTTAGTTTCACTTACAGATGCACATTTTTTACATATATACAAACATTGTTTACACACAGCATATACACCCTTTGTGTTTTTTTTTTTGCTTTTTCCTATCAGGTGTTTCCTTTATACTTCAGCATGGTGTATTTTTTTACACCATGCTGAATAACTAAATCTATCTCATCTAATGTAACTAGGTATTTGTGAGATAATTTTTTAGAGATAAAAGGGAGTGTTTCTTACAACTTGGAACGACTGTAACTTTGCCAGTCCTGTAGGTAAACAGCTGCAGATTTTCCTTCACACACCCTTATGAGCGTCTCAAATTACTCCTGCTAACTATAGAAAATTTGTTTATTGGCTCAGAAAAGGAAAAAAAAAACTTCCTCTCAGAAGGCAAATTAAGAAAAATATATAGTCTTATTGTAGAATGTCATGGAAGCGGAGGGGGGGAGACCAAATTTATTTATTTCAGAACATCTATGCTGGGTTCACCCGAAGCAACACTAGCCAATGTCATTATGGAAATCCTCTCCAGGTTTCTTCCACCCTGTACTCTGTATGTTTTGCTTGGAGTCTCTCCTTTCTGTTGTCATTCAAATGCCACAGGGTTGATTCTCTGGTGGCATTGTTATTGTCTGAGGCAGCTTCTCCGAGTAGATTGTGTGACTGTACAAAGAACAGGAGAACAAATAATGGAAACATTAGCAGGAACTGTATTTTGCTGGTAGTAAGGGAGAGGTCAGGGTGTGCAGTGAAAGTTGTGAACTGTGTAATACGCTGGCAGCAGGTGCATCAAGTTTCTTAATTCAGGTTAACCATCTGCATGAGAAACAGGCTTAGTAGAGTCTTAAAAGTTATGGCTTAAGAGTATCTTCTTGCTTCTATTAGCTACTTTCTATGGTCACACGTGGATGTGGTGAGCTTTTCTTTACAGAGAACAAGATGTTATCTCAGCAGGTATCACCTGGGAACAAAAGCCCCTCACCTACCAATACGCAAAATGCTGTAAGGTTGTCCATGGTGGACACGTATGGGAACATTTCCAAACCAGAACTCATGAGTAAATTTGAGCCTGTGACCACATTGGATTTAACAAAACGCTCTTCATAAGAGTGTAGTTTACCTTTTAATTGGTTTAACTGCGGAGGTGTACGTGTTATGTAGAGAGCCATACTTTAGTTTATAATGAAAATAAATACAACTGATCAAAGAATGAAGGGAAAACGAAGTCAAAGATTTATGTTTTTTGTTAAACTTCGGTCATGCGACTACTGATTGGCTCTGTCCAAGAATGGTGACTATTCAGAGTTTCTGAGAAGTTGGTCATTAGTTGGACTTGTTCTCACAATAAATACCAAATAAAAGTAGAAAAAAAAGGCACATTCATTATTTACTGAACAGAACAAATTGTATATTTAGTGTCACAAAGCTTGATGAGAAGCGTCAATCATCTTTAAGCCTGGCCTGAGGACTCACAGTTCAGTGATTTAAAGGAATGTTTCCAATGTTCTCAGTGACTAAGTAGTTCACTGATGAGTACAATCAAAAGTCCCAGCCTTCTTTGAAAGTAAAAGCTATTCTATTCCTCCTCCTTGAAGTTTTACAGTAAATTATGTCTGATTCAGAGTTTGACGTGAGTTCATTTAAGAGAAAGATAAACAAAGTCAATAAGATTCAGGTTGAACTGGTTTAACTTTATCTTTAGGCTCACAAGCTCCAGACCTTGAGGTGGTGTACAAGAGGCTTCGGGAGGCCGAGGAACTGGGTACACAGGTGAACAGAGACCTCGGCAGCATTCTGGAGCAGCTGATCAACATGTCCAGATCTGCTAATAACTCCCACACTTCTGGCAACGTCACTGCAAACAACACTGTCTACACAGGTTAGTGGTCAAGGGTCCACTTAAGGCCTGTAGCAGTCTCTTCATGTCTGAAATACTTTCATCCCTCCATGTAGGGAGGGTCTTTTTTCCACAAAAAGAATATTCCTATTAGTAAAAGTGCAAGTATAAATCTTTAAAACCAAAAAAACATTCTTCTAGACCTATATTTTTAACTATATTTTTTATTATTATTTTTTTCCTTTTTACATGCATGTCTGGACTGAACAGCGATTAGCTCTCATCTCACTTTATATTCGTATAATGCAGATTGTACATGTTTAGAATGACAATAAAGGCATCTATTCTAAATTAAATGATCCAGTTGTTATGGAGAGTACATAAAAGATAATCAGACATCAGCAGTTCATTTCTACATTACAATCTATATAAGAAGGGAAAAAAAGATTGATATGACTTGGGGAGTAGTTGCAAATTTCTCTACATCTCCTGTTCAGTGTATCCAAACAGTTTAACAATCTTAAGGAGTTTTTCTAAAATAATTCTCCACTTTGTCCATAGAAATTTTGAAAAATCTGAAAAGCAGCAGGAGCATCCTTCAACCCAACATTTTCTTGTACTTGCCTCACCTGGCACAGAAGCCAGATAGTTTGGTTCCCAACGTGGCGCTGGGGCAGCAACGACGTGGAGGTACGACTGTCAACATAAAACCATCTGATGAATGTGATCTGTTGGTGACTTGTGGACTTTGCTTCACAGTGTCCATAGTGTTGGGCATCCCGACCGTGAAGCGAGAAAAGCAGAGTTACTTGGAGAGCACACTCAGTTCTCTGCTCTTTGACCTAACACCCGCTCAACGCCAAGACATCCTCATCATCATCTTTGTAGCTGAGGTTTGTTTCCTTTCCAAATTTTTAGAATATTGAACAGCAGAGCCTTTTAAAAATGACTGATCTGCATAATTTCGACAACTAAAACACCAGGACAGAAGATTTCTATGGACAGAAGAGGTATTGACAAAATTTAAAAAGAAATAAAATAACGGAACAACTATCTTATCGGGGAGCTTCTCACACCAGATCCCAGTCAGGTGGAGACACTGAATTCCAGTAGACTGCAGTTTTTTTTTTTTAATATGTATCTTTATGTAAGGTGATTAACTGGAGTTTTGATTGTAAGGCAGACAGTGGGATGTGAGAAGGGTGTTCTTCTTCCATGGGGGAATCACACTTCCAAGCTCCATGATTAACCACCAGCCCTAGTATCCTTCACCAACAGTATGCCAACAGTAACCAACAAATATGAACACATCACCAGTTTTCCAAATGTCATGTTTATAGTTGATGAAGCAAAACCCTGAAGCACACAGCTCATGTGTTTGTTGTAGAAGCAGCTACCTGCAGGTGTCAGAAGGATACCCAGGAGTTGGGTTTTTATCCTTGACTGTGTTTGACCTTTTCCTAAAATCAGTGCCACTAACCTCATCTTGTTTCTCTTTTAGACAGACTCAGACTATGTGGAAAGTGTTGCAGAAACCATCAGTAAGAGGTGAGTCAAGTTTCCCCTTCCAAAGAAAACACTCTCAGAGAAGCCACTAACAATTTTATTGCTTTCCTGCAATTAATATAACACTTCTTTATTGTTGTTCTTAACATATTAAAGGGGAAATCAGGGTTTGATTGTATAAAATTGATAGATATAAATTTGGTGTCTTATTCTCTGTCTGGACCTAATGCGAAGTGAAAACAGAAGCTAATTAAACCAAAAATTAAATGAAAACATTTAAACCCTTTCTGCTCATGACTCAGCTAGGTTAATAAAAATGCCACCGCTAACTGTTAAAGCAAGAAGTGAGTCCTTGTCACAACAATTGAATCCAGTTTGTTGAGTTGCATATTTTTGAAGAAAGCGTGTTACTCTTTCTAAGCCAACAAGATTAGTAAACCGGCTAACCAAGTACTTCTGTCTGGAGGGAAGTCTTCTGTGAAGTTTCCAGGTTTTAGGTTGTTGAAGAAAAACAGGAGAAAGGCTGGTTGCTTTTGGGTCACTAATCAGAGGTTGGGAACAGACCTCCTTGGCCCTGTATGCAACTTCTGAGTATGCACACAAATAAATAGTTTGCCACATGTCTGCAGGTAGAAGTGGAATCAAAGCATGAATGACCCAATAAATGAAGTGAGATCTGTTGCTTTAAAACATTACATAAATGGTGCCAATAAAAGTGACGAATGTTGCGGAGATGGAGACAAATTATTAAACACCACAATTTGCTGATTTGATCATAAATGTATAGATGTGACAGTCAAATGTATCTTTAGTGTAAGATGTGTTGTTACCACTTGGCGTCTTCTCGGATCTAACTTTAACAGCTCTAACTCTAACAGCCTCAAACGGGCTGTTTCAGATGAATAGATTTTATTTCAAATTTTAGTCAACATGTTTCAGGATTTTACACAAGGGAGTCTCTGTTCCTGCAATCTTTAATTTGGAGGAAGTAGTTTGTTTGATACATGGATAAATAAAATGTAAATATTCTGCTGGTCCGAACACCCGAATAAGACCAGTGTTACACTCAATGTTGCCATCTCTGTCGAAACAAGGTGTCCCATCTATTTTTCAGTCCGCCATCATACAACCTTCATTACATAATATTTGTTTGATATCCCATGCATCTTTTCAACACACATCGGCAGCCTGATCACAGGGAAATAACAATCACTACCTCCACTTCTACCTTAGCAAGTAGATCTTCATTCTAAAAACCTGTCATTTATGAGCGGATTTTTTTTGCACATTTGTTTTCATTGTCTGCTTCACAAAATTTCATGTCCGAACCTTCTTTTTATCTAATTTTTATATTAAAATGTAATTGTAGTAGGAAACAAGTGTGGCTGAACAAGCATTTGTGTTTGGCACATACAAAAGGGAAGGATAAGTGTTTGTTTTTACGCAACCGGCAAATATCAAAATTTGCACACAAAGTTTGAGTGAATGCTAACTGTCATTTTGAAATTTATGCAAATTCATGTAAGCCACGGGGTTTCTAAATTTGTGACCTGCTTGCATTTTTGTGAGATTTTCCTGGTGAAGAGAGAAAGAAGTAAAAGAAAAATGTTGGCGATGACTTGTGGTTACATGAGAGGATTGCAGAGAGTTTGGAGGAGAGACTACTTTAAAATAAATTTTGGTCATTGCACGGGATGGTTACCATATTTACTTCTGAGTTTTGTGAGTTTCTCCGAATTACAAACCTCTGAGCATTGTTTTGTTTTTCTAAGATCCCTCTCCTCATACATTGTAAAATATTTTATTTGTCATTTTGGCATCTCCTAATTTACCATTTGTTCTGAACAAAATTGACTTGGTGGAACCCAAACATCAAAAGGATGCAATTAAACTTAATGCCAGAAATGTTAACTCATCTCCTCCCATTTGTTTTTCTTGTTTCTACATGATCAGCTTTGACAGACCAGGAAGTTTTTTGACCACTTTTGTTTTACTTCTTGTTTTTTGTAGTTTCCCCAACGAGGTAGCGTCTGGCCTGGTGGAGGTGGTTTCTCCATCACGTCACTACTACCCCGACTTCGACAACCTCTCAGAAACATTCGGCGACTCAATCGAACGAGTCAAGTATGTACCATATCTTCATGCATTAATACAACTTCTATTTTGTATCCTTCAGGTGAATTTTCTATGAGAAAGTAGAAAACTATCCCTGTTTTCAGAGTTCTTGAGCTTCTGTTTCCATGTTTACGACTGACCTTTGTCTTTGTCCCATTCGAGATATATATATATATATATATATTTTTTTTTTTTTTTTTTTTTGCTTAGATTGATAGCAGTGATGTTTGTAGTTGTTGAGAAAGAAATTTTCCCCTCATCACAGAAACGTAATTTAAATGTGGACTTTTTAATTTATCTGAGCCAGACCTTCTCACATGACTCCCTGTACCTTTCCACCTTTACAACCCTTTGACTGTGCTGTAGTAAATTTTATGGTCAGAGCTTTTATTGGTCGTTTGTCCTTGTGCGTCGTAGCGATAAGGGGTTGTAACCTGGTCTGATTTGGTTTGACAGCCTAATTTCAGATGGATTGTTTTAAAAAAAAAACTGAACCATAGGGATCCAAATATTATACTCTGGCAATACAAATTTTTTGGTGAAAAAAAATGATGGGATGATTTTATTTTAATTCAATTAAATTTTATAAATATAGCCCAATATTCCAACACAATTGTCTCAACGGGCTTCGAACAGAAAGTTGAACAAAAAAAATTTGATATGCACAAAAATTTGTTTCAGAATAAGAAATGGCTAATTTTGTCCAACTGCTAATTCTAGATCTAACTAAACTCAGAGCTTTTGGACCCTTAGACTCTCCTTCTCAGTGGGGAAAAACTCCAATAATGAGAAAAAAAAGAAACCTCATGGAGATCAACATAAAGGAAAGACTCCCTCCCAAGATAGACTGGCAAAGTACTTGGGACTGTCAATGAAATATTAACTAATCTAACTCTACAGCCAAATATTTGAAGACATGAGCATCATCCACCGGGGAACAAGCAAGAGTAACCAGATGAGGTCAACAAAAAATTGATAGCCAGGGATCAGACAAGGGTGATGTGGACACTGAGCTCGATGCCCAGGACAGATTCTCTGATGATCAACCAAGAATCTGAAACAGACTTCACTCTCCTGAAGAGAGGGAGGGAAGTGATACACAACAAACTGTGCTCTCAAAATATCTTAGACAGCATTCTCAAACTGAATTTGGTCAGAGCCTTTTGTAGGTGTCTTCACTATCCAGCATCAAGATTCATGTGGTCCTGACAAGAAATGAATGTAACCTTTTTCTGAGTGTGCAGCTCCAACTGGATTTCTAGAAGTTAGCCCCAAGGATCCCAGGAGGTTAATCCAGATAACCTCCTTATCAGACATAGTTGTAGAACATATATAACCGCACAGCAGAAAAACAGGTTTATTTGCAAAACCGGTAGATGACCGGAAGATGGGTGTCTGTCACCTGTTTGGTCAGGTGTAAGTTTTTTTGGAAGTTCATAGCAGTTGATATATTTCATGAGAGAAGGAGCATAGGGAACTGTGTTAAAATATTCACTATTTTTCAGAACCTTTAATTCCAAGAAGCTTTTCTTATATCCATTAAAAATAAAACTATGAAAGATCATAAAAGTTTGCCGGATTACAATCATGTGTTGATAGTTTTGGTTTACTGGAAGTTGAAAATTTCTTCAAAAAAAACTCTCAGTCTCCATTAAGATCAGTAAACATGTGAACAACTTCCACTATGACAATGCACATCTGGCCAAATGAAGTGTGTTTTTAAAAGCTGATGTGTTCACAGATGGCGGACCAAGCAGAATCTGGACTTCAGTTTCCTCATGCTGTACGCTCAGGATAAAGGGACCTTTTACGTTCAGGTGAGGTACAGCGTCGCTTTTGAGATGCTGACAAGAAAGCTTTAAAGTCATTTGGCTCAATCCTGTTGTCTTTTTAAGTAGAGGCTTTGGAATACAGTATGGAAAATTATATGAAAAAAGCAATCAGGCAAATATGATCAAAATTTATGCAGTTGTAGAAACATGGTTAATTAAACTCCTTGGTTAAACCAAACTCCTTGGTTAAACTAAACTCCTCCAATAATCCGCTGTTGTGGAAAAAGATCAGTGAGAATAAGCAAAACACTCGAGTGTCCTTTAACATAGATCTATTATGGAAACACCGTGATCGCGGTGGAGGAATCTACAAAGACCTGAGTTGGCCAAGGAGCAAGTTTACTTTATACATGCGTGTAACCTGACCTTCACAAATGTTCACCAGACTATGAAACCCATTGGTATCTGCTCAAAGAAAGATTATTGGGAGATTATTAGGAGCCTTTTACCTGACCCAAAGATCTAAACCCTCTAACTCAGATACTACAGAACATGCCATCAAGTTAAGACAATCATGTATCTTGTGATCTGAAACCTATTTTTTCTCTACACTGCTTAAGTTTTAAGAAGTTTTTTGTTTTTTCCTTTCTTTCCAGTTAGAAGATGATATTGTTGCTAAATCTGGTTATTACAGCGACATGAAGACATTCGCTTTACAACAAGCCTCTAAACCATGGCTTTATCTAGAGTTTTCACAGCTGGGATTCATAGGTATGTTTGTGTTTAACACCTTTTAGATGAATAGATGCACAGAATTAGTCTTATAGAGTTTCACTGTTTTCACAGTAAATCTTTTTTGTCCTCTAGGCAAGATGTTTCGAACCCGCGACTTGCCGATGATCGCTGAGTTCTTTCTGATGTTCCACACAGACAAACCTATCGATTGGTTGCTAGATCACATCCTGTGGGTGAAAGTTTGCAACCCTGAGAAAGACGCAGTGAGTCAGTTCAGCTTCAAAAAATATACTGTGTTAGAACACAGTGGCAGAAATATTAGTATAATGTGGCTGTTCGGAATGTTAGCATGGAAATTATGGTAAGTGCAACAGAGTGAGACTTTTTTACTTTTCCTCCTAGAAAGACTGTGATAAACAGAAAGCCTTACTGAAGATCAGACATAAGCCCTCGCTCTTCCAGCATGTGGGTCTTCACTCCTCTCTGCGTGGGAAGGTCCAGCAGCTGAAGGTAAAAACTCATCTGAGCTAACTAATCTCAAAAAGAAGCTCTCTGTTTTTACAAATTACTTATGGGAATTCTAGATTACATTTATTATGAAACGTTTTTGTGCTTCACATCCGACCAATACATGAAAAAAGCCCACTATTTAGAGTTATGAGGATAAACTACCACTTTGATGAAAGTGTATCTTCAGATACACTCCATACTGTATCTAAAAAAGTTACAGTATGAAGTACATTCCTGTTTGAAAACAAAGGGGATTAACGGATTTTAAAAAGACAACAACAGTAAAGAAATGAAAGCATCTGTTAATTATGCAAAAAAGTAAATAAGTTCAATTTAGTAAAAATTAGTGACTGTTTCACCGCTTTTCTGGTAAATTTACTCTTACAAAGTTGCACAATATTAACTCCGTAATCACATTTTACAACTTCCTGACGAGACCGGGAAGTGTCAATGTTAACAAATGGTACAAAAATAGATACCTCACAAACTGTGGTTCAAAATTCAGAACCAATATGTTTTTTATTCATTAAAATGAGTAAAATTTTAATAAAAGTAAGCTGGGGCTTCATGAGATGTTTGAGTTTGTCTATTTTTTTCTCGTTGGTTCTTCATTTCAGGACAAAGACTTTGGGAAGCAGACTCTGTTCCATGCTCACAGCAACCCACCAGCACAGCTCACCTCCAGTTTGAAACACTATCAGCAGCACAGCCTGGATCGGCTCTATCATGGCCAGGACTTCCTATGGGCACTTACACCTGTTGCTGGAGACTACATTCTCTTCAATTTCTCAAAGCCCATCACCATAAGTGGGTAAGTCTTTCTCGGTTCCTCCATAGCTTCTGAGATGGTGTTACCTCCTCTCCCTCAAGGAGATGCAGCATCTCAAGGAAGTCCAAAAATGTAAAACATACAACAATACAGAAAGTAAAAATTTACACATGCACATGTTTGTTCCAGTTGTAGAGGAAGTTAAAAGCTTTTGAATGTCAGTCTGCTGAGAAAATGCTCCTGAACTGTACCACGGCAGAGTTTTAGTGAAGCCATCGTCATGCTTTGTTCATGAATATGTAGCACAGTCTCATCCTTTCTCCTCTGAGAAAGTTAAGAGAAAAATCTTCACCTGGAGAAAACAGGCATCTTGATGAGTTTGTAAATGTGTCAAGATGGAGCGGCATGCTTATTGTTTTTACCTTTTTTATCTCTTAGAGGCTGGTGGAGATTTCCATCGACATCTTGTTGACTCCCATGGCTGGTTCTAAAATGTTAATAAAAAGCAATTCAAGTTTAGATTCCTGGAATGTAAAAGCCAAAGTGAACATGAAGTTGGACCATAAATGAGAATAACAAGTTAACCAGCAAACATTTTTCTACCTGTTAGTTTATCTTCAAACTCTGTCTCATCTACTGGAGTTTCTTTGTCTTTTGAATACTTCAGATATTTACTGTTATGTGTTTTTTTTTTACTTTGAGGTTCCTGTTTCGCAGTGGAAACATCGAGACAAGCCGGGACCAATTCTACAACACAACCGTGGAGGTTTTACCCAGCAGTGTGAGTAACCTGTCTCCAGGTCTAAGTTTTCATCTCACCTTGAAGGAGCATGACAGTGTAAGAGGAAACACCAGCTCTCTGCTGCCCGGTGCGTCCTCCCTCTGACTGAACGCACACGTTAGGCGACACCTGTGTCACGCCAACGGGGAAAAGTGGCCATGGCATTCCTGACCTTAGAGTAAAGTTAGACAGCCATGAACTGACTGAGGAAGACGAGAGGAAAACTTGTCACTGGAGATGGCCTAAAGACAAAGGCTTCATCTTTCAGGAGAAATGTCAACAGATCTCTGGAGAAAAAGCTGATTTCAGGAACTACTTTTGATCTGATGATTAATCTTTATCAACATTGAAATCAGAGATGGGATTAGAAAAAAAAGCTTTACTTTTCTTATTTTATTTGAGACAAAGCAGATTAAACTTTGTTTTAACATCATCCAGTTTTTTTTCAGTGACGATCTTCAAGATACTTTGCAGTTCAGACATAGAAACAATAAAGAATTGCAATGTTTGGACTAAACTAAACAAAATACAATACTCACTTTGATTAAATATACTGTAAATAATTACTTGTGCCTATTAAATACAAACTTGTTCATGAGTAAAGATTGTAATTAAGTAAATTATCCATGAGTTATTGCGTCTTAAAAGTAAATCATATCAATCATGCCGGAAAAGCTGGTTTTACTGGCAGAATTGTTTTGCGGAACAAGTATTCACTGTTACATTTTCTCGCCTCTAGGTAACTGCCAAAATTGTAGCTGCTGCTGGTTCATCCTCAAACCACCGAGAGTCAGATCAGTACTTTGTAAAAGTGGGTAAGTGTGAGCAGTGAATAACTGAACTAGGACATGACATACACACACAACTATGTGTACAGTGAAATGTGAAACTTGTTTGTACAAAGGTATGTGACATAACTTTGCTTCCAGTGTTGAAGATGTTGTTTTTTAGTTTGAGGTTTACATTGAAAACTTGGTCTGCAATACCAGTCTGACAACATTTCTCTGGTAGTCACCATGTGAGTTAGCGGGAAAGCCGTCAGTCAGTACCCAAACTGATCTAGGAGATAGGTATGGGTGGATTGCAGAAAAAAGTCTTTCTGTTCTCTGAACCGTCTGACGTCTCGTCTTATCTGATAACTAGCAGATCAAAGATCCTCTTTTTCCATTCAAATACAGAGTGGACTTTGTTCCTTTCTTCATTTTATATGCACTCTCCATGGAACAGGTAGACACACCCTTCTTCCCTAAACACACATGTCTACAAATCACCTTCTGTTTACCAGTGCCTACACATCATACCCTCTTTATTTATTTACCCAACATTTTTTCCATCCGTCTATTTGTCCACCCATCTAAAGTCAACTAGTTCCTTATTTCCATTCATTTGGTACTCATTCATTTAATTTATCCATCCATGGAACTCTCTACTTCAGTAGAATGTGTCTGCGGATCCACAGAGTAATAGTTCAGATCTGCTGAAAATCTAGACGTTAACTGTCTGTGTGAATGAATTTGGAGTTAGGCTGTACTGAAAAAAAATCGTTTGAGATCAGTAAGCCATGTTCAATTCAACACCCCCATCTTCTGGACAGCTACTGCATTGTAAGACCTGGAACATCTGGACATTCATTGTAATTCTGCCAAGCCAAATCAAACTTATTTAATTTCTTCGATCACCAGATAAGAACATTTTTAAAACGTTAGAGTACTACTATCGTTTTTGTTTTTTTTTTAATATGAAGAATCATAGGTAGTGATATACAGTAATATAGTTTGTGGAGCAGGTTGATTGGTTAGGTTGAATAAACCCCAATAGTGTGTGTGCTTGGGATTAGTTATGTCTCCAAGTAGCTGAATATCAGGGCGTTCCCTGTTTCCGTCCTGACAGTTAGCAGGGATAGGCTCATCATGTATGCTCATGACACTCGACATTATTGAAACCATAAACTGAGCCTTAATCTGCTTTATTCTGGGGTGTGACGTTCATTTCAGGTGCATTCAAGAACGGTGTGGCTGAAGGAAAAGTGGAAGATTCTCTGCAGCCAGTTTCGGCTATCCGCCTGTTTGTTCACTCTGATTCTGATGTCTGGGCTCTGCTGAGTGAGGTGAGAACCTGGCACATAAAGTTTGATCAAAACCTAAATCTGAGAAATGTCTTTGAATGTGCTTGGGCAGAGTTCAATGTCTGACTCCCTCTTTTCCTGTCTTGCAGGTTCATATTCAGGTTTAACCAGTTCAGAGGTGAAGAAAACTTTCTCAGGGACAAAGAGGACAAACTTTTTAACCTGTTGGACACAGATGGATTATTGACTTTATCACTTGCAAGGATGAAGACAGAGGAGATGTTTTGTCGGTCTGTCTGTAAATCATACCGGTTTGAGAACTATTTTTCTAAAAAAAAAAAAAAAAAAATCTAATAAAACTTTATTTAATGCTGCATCGCCGTTATGTCTTACATCTTTTGGTATGCAATTGCTTATGATTGCAGCAATTGTAAAACATCTGCCCAGTTAGAAAACAGAGATGACGCCGTGACGTAAACATTCATTCGGGCTAGTAGTTGAAAAAGGTCAACCATGCTTTACCATTTGTGTCAACAACAATTCCCGTGATTGAAAATGTAAAGCAAGGACAAAACCAGAGTTTAGATTGTTTATTCAGAATAAAAATTGCAGTTGTAATCTTCTGTTTTGATCTTGACTAGAAAGCAGCGATTGGTTAAATAAAAAGTAGTCGTTCGCCAAAGTAGAGCGTACAAACTATCTCCAATGCTGCAAGGTCAGACTGTTTGAAGTGGAAATACTTTAATTCCCAAAGAGAAATTTGAGTGGTGCTTTGGAAACAGATGAACCACAGAAAAACCTGTAACTACCTTACAGACTAGAGGATGAAATGTTAGTCTGATGGAGGATGCTAGAAATGATTTTTAGTACTGTTCCTTTGAGCAGTGGGGTTGCAAGAGTTTGTTACTGGAGCTGCTCTTAACATGGTCCACATATTCATGGAGGAATTGAAGGGAATTCAACATGAATGCCAACAATTTTGCCATCATTCTGTTCCTTATCACTTCCCCCGCACAGGCAAGGGGTGAGCCTACCACACACCCAGATTTTTTGATCAGTTTGTTTAGTCTGTTGGCCTCCTTTGGTTTTGTAGAAGGTACCCAGCAGACCACAGCGAAGAACAGGACACTTTCCATGATGGACTGGTAGAACATAACGATCATCTTTTCACAGACATTGAAGGACCTGAGCTTTCTCAAGTCTACACTGTTGTGTAGATGGTGTTCGTATTTGTGGAACAGTCCATTTTACTGTTCATGTGATCGCCTAAAAATCTTCATGACGGGACCATCAGATCTTTTCCACTCAAAGAAAAAAAACAGAGATGTTTCAGACCGTCATGGTGTACAAAAGACAGCAATCAACACACAGACACACACACAGTCAATGTCTATGTCTGCTGGAGGAAGGCAAATTAGGTCAGGAAGAAGAAAAACCTCTTAGAAAGATAAACTTTATTAATCTCCAGCAGAAAACTTCTGGTGTCCAGCAGCAACAAATCACACAGGCTAAACATATAAATAAAACAGCCCAGTCATAAAAGTTACTATCAATAGGAGGCTAATGGGATACTCATTTGGACTCAGTTCCTTCCAGGCCCATCTGTTTGATTAAACTGCCTGAAGACTGGACCGCCTTTCAAAGTCCTGCCGCAGTGAGTGGAGCCTTTTACTTCAAGAACTTTTTTGGGTTGTGACTACATCATGCAGAGGGTGAAGGGGATTTTTCAGGATGCCCTGCATTAGAGCCCTCATCCTCCTCTCCAATATGCATGGATGGAAGGAAGCAACCAGCTCGAAATTCTACAGTAGTCGTAGGATTATCATTATTATAATTATCAGTATTATCAGATTATTAGATAATCAGATTATATTATGAATGATCATTATTCAGACTAAATTTGAAACAGCAGATTTTCTGAGCAGAGCCACCTGGTGGCGCCAGCGTGTTTTGCAGGTACACCTACAGAATAAACCAAATTAACGTTGAGTTTAAAAATCTTGTTTTAGATCAATTTAACCCATAATTTTTGTCACTTAAATTTTACAAATAAATATTTTTCCTAAATTTAAAAGCTATATTTCCAGGCCTGTTTAGTCCCCCTCTCATCCTCCCAAAACCCGGTGACCCAGCAGTACGCTGAGCTGAACGGTCACCTCCTGCAGCCTCCATGGACAGCGACGAGGAGGACCTGGACGAAGTGGTGGAAGGTGGGTGCAAGGTGGGTCACCTGGTTGCAATGTAGAAGGATTTCTTATTTGAGTTCTCCATGAAAAGTTATGAGTCAATTCCAAAAGTTTCCCCAAGCCAGGGACTCAATTTCTAAATCAACCCGCATCAGAGATAACTGAGGCCGTTGAGGTAGACACCAGAGTCCCGCTAGCTGCGTGAGTACTGGATGTTTTACAGAGAAAGTAGTTGGATTTGTGTCCTAGTAATGAAGTTAACCCACTAACAAGGTGAGTAATATATTGTAAATGCATCGGCTTTGTTTAGAATAGTCGTCATTTAGGATTAAACATTTTAAATGAACTAAATTCTGCGAGTTGAACCGGATCTGGTTACCTCGTGTTGACATTAAATAATGTCTAAAGACAGAATTTCAGAAGTCAGACACTTTTCTCCCACCCTCCCAGATGCATTTTAAACTCCAAATGGGAGAACTTGGAGGGTAAAGATTGGACTTTACTTGTTTTATGTTGAATCGCAAGTAAATCTTATATTTCTTTGGGCCTACAGACCACACGTGTACAAATCAGTGATTTTTTTTTCCAAGTTGATGCTACTGATCCTCTAGATTTATCTGTCAGCTTTTACAGTCTCAATGTGAAAAAAATCTGATTATAAATGTGGGATGTTCAAAATGAGTTGTTAAACAGCAGATCAGCAGCATCACTAACATAGTGCACCCATCACACATGGGTTGGGTTGTTAAGTATCTTGATAGAAGATGATGTTGAGCAGCTTCCATTAAACAGTTTTATTAGACGTTGTGGTATTTCATAGCCTGATGCATCAGATCATCCGCTCAGATTAATTGTTTCTCTGTGGAAACGATTGCAGAGAACCTTGAGTTGGATTTAGGTGAGTTTTTGGCTTCAAAAATGAAAAACACTTATCCTTAATAGTGTCACGAAGGGTGCTGGAAAGGGAGGGTACACCCCAAACAGGTCAGTAGTCTGTTATGGGGCCACACACTCACTTTCCTTGGGGCAATTTCAAAGCAGACAGTCAACCTAACATGCATGTTTTTGAAGAGTTGAAAGAAACCGGAGTACCCGGAGAAAACCTATGCATATACAGGGAGACGGTGGCTCAGTAGTTCCGGAATTTTGCAGGTTCACATCCCACTGAGTTCACGTTAAGGGTCCTTGGAGAAGACACCTAACCCCCCTTTTTCTCCCACCTTTGGTGCCGTCATAGGTGGCAGCCTGCTGCGGTGTAGTGCAGCACATAAATTTCCCTATGAGGGATTAATAAAGTATATTAAAATAAAAAAAAACAAACATGCAAACTCCACACAGAAAGACCAGTTTTTCAAGCCTCCCTCCCAGTCCAGGACTCAAACCCCAACCTTCTTGCTGTGCTCCACTGTGTTCATCACTGCGCCTGTGTGAAATGTTTTCTACATACTGTACAAGAAAGATCAGGATCAAAGTTAAGTTGGATCTTCACAAGAAAAAAAAAGCTCCATAAGCGTTCATGTATGTATTCAGGTCCACTGGATGAAGATGGACTGCCTCATGGATTTTGCACTGTGACCTTCTCATCGAGTGACCGCTTTGAAGGAAACTTCACCCATGGAGAGAAGAACGGGAAGGGCAAGTTTTTCTTCTTTGATGGCAGGTATGAATGTGAAGCATTGGTTTAATAAGCATATAAACCGAGCCTGTTTACCAGTAGCTGTGTCCGTGTTCCTCTCCAGCACTTTAGAAGGTTTCTACGTGGATGACGCTCTCCAGGGTCAAGGGGTATACACTCATGAAGATGGCGGATTCCTTAACGGGACGTATGTGGACGGTGAACTGAATGGGCCCGCTCAGGAGTTTGATGCCGAGGGTCGGCTGGCATTTAAGGGCCAGTACCGTGACAACAGCCGATGTGGAGTGTGCTGGGTTTACAGGCCTGTGAGTGTGTTCGATACAGCATACTTACCCGAGTGGTCAGTGTATAAACGTGTGTGTATGGCTTAGGATGGTGGTTGTGTGTTTGGCGAAGTAAACAAGGATGGGGAGATGACCGGGGATTCCTTAGCCTACATCTATCCAGACGGCTGCACGGCACTTTACGGGAGCTTTGTTGAGGGGCAGCTGATTAAGGCTCCACTTGCCACACTTCCCTCAAAAGAAGAGGGAACGCCAAAATTCCAGGTCATAGCCGGCGGTAAGTAGAAAAGTCAGTAGAAAAAGGCAAGTTTTCCTGACCACGTGAAAATCTGACTAAAAACCTGCATGACATCATTTTTAGGTCCTGTCTTTTCCTACGACAAGTCCACATCTTCCTGCATCGCCACCCACCCTTTGCTGCCGGACCCATATGAGAGCCTTCGGTAGGTCTCATCTAATGCCCTAATGTTATAGGCAAACCCCCACTCCCACATAAGAAAGTTGCTCATGGGACTTTCTCCATCACTGTGTCTCAGGGTGTTTGTGGCGCCTTCCCAGATCCCTGGAGCAGGAGAGGGTCTGTTTGCAAAGACAGATGCTGCAGCAGGGACGGTGATGGCATTTTATAATGGAGTCCGCATCACGCACACTGAGGTAACACACACACAAGTTCTATCAAGTTGATGTCCTCCAGCTGTATATTAAACTCTGATTCAATCTAATTGGTTGATTCCTCAGGTGGACGATCGAGACTGGTCTCTGAATGGGAACACCATCTCCCTGGATGAGGACACAGTCATTGATGTACCTCAGCCGTTTGACCAGACCGAGGCATACTGTGCCTCTCTGGGTCATAAAGCCAACCACTCCTTCACCCCCAACTGTAAATACGACCCGTAAGTACACACATTTGCAGAGATGGGACAGTTTGTCTTTCAGGAGCCTGTAGAAACAGTTTTGGAAGAAGCAAGTTCTTGTCTAAACCTACTGTCTGACCAGTTTAAATCTTCAGTGCAGAAATAGGTTTCTGGATTTACGGTCTGGATTCAATTTTGGTAATTTGGTAGAAAAGACGAATGCCTTCTGCTTTGTCTGTTGGATGGGTTTAAAAAATAGGTCTGTAATATTTAGAACTTATTTTGGGTTTTATTTGTGTCCTTCTTGATCAGATTTGTCCATCCACGGTTTGGATCAATCAAATGCATACGAACCTTGAGGGCAGTACAGAGCGGGGAGGAGCTAACTGTTGCCTATGGCTATGATCATGAATCCACCGGGAAGAATGGTCCAGAAGTTCCTGACTGGTACAAGAAAGAGCTAGAAGACTTCCTGCAGAGAAATGAAGCTCGTACAGGACAATGAGGACAGGATTAAAGATGATTAGGGGGAGTCATTTAACACTTCATCCATCTGATCTGTACAGAGAGCTTCACACCTGATCAGAACTAAAAATCATGAGATATCACTTACACTTTAAACTAAGAAGGAAAAGCTGTTATAGGACACATACATCTGTATTTTTTTATCAGACTTGCCTTCATCATAACTGGTCAGCGTCATGCTTAAGTTATGATTTTTTCTTAACAAAGTAGATCTCACTTTGAGCCATTGTTTTGGTCTCAAAAATGAATCTCCAGGTAATCAGATTCCCCTAAAACATGTTTGTGAGGCAGAAAACTGTGCTAATAATCTGATGGATTATCAGAACAAATTGAAGCATGTATTGATTACGTGCAAGCGGGCTGACAATCAATAATGTCCCCTGTTTAGAATGAACACTTGTCTGAAGGTGGATTCCAAATAAACGCTCATATTGGAACAAACACTTAAATTTGTGTCTGCTTTATTGAAGAATTTTTAACTTTTGCTATAAGAAGAGAGTCTTCACACAGGGTTTGTTTATCATTACAACAGCTAGATCAGGTGTTGATCACTGTGAAAATTTATGTTGTGGGAAATGAGCAGTGACTGGGTGAAGTTACCACCAGACTTTTACTTTGAAGGGAATTGGAAGGGACAGCTTGAGGTGAAGGTGAACTGTCATCCACTTTGGTATCAACTTTGTCCCACTGTAACTTTACAGATCTTTCCAGTCGATTGATGTTCCTACTCTTGCCTATAGTCATTAGCTGTGGGTGGTGACCAAAAGATCAAGATTACAAATATAAAATCTTTCTTCACAAGGTGGCCAGTCTCTCGCTCATAAATAGGGTGAAGATCTCAGCTCCCCACCCCCACGCTGCTTTGCTGAGCTTGGTCTGGCCACGTACCACTAGTAGATAGGTAAGCAGGATCCACTGCAGGAACTATATCTGGGAAAGTCTGGAAGAAGGTTCAAGATATGGCCATGGTGAGGGAAGGCTTTATCTCCCTACTAAGGCTTGCTAAGCCTGTGACCCGACCCCGGATAAACGAAAGAAGACAAACAAAGTTCAGGCTTGGTCACACCATGCAGAGCAACCTGCTGAAAAGAACAGGGTTAAAAAATATGCAAGTGTTAAATTATTCTTGTATTTTAATACTTAT
The DNA here is from genome assembly GCA_902685375.1 of Neostethus bicornis. NCBI lineage: Eukaryota > Metazoa > Chordata > Actinopteri > Atheriniformes > Phallostethidae > Neostethus > Neostethus bicornis. Next base: position 56,290 of record CACRXE010000076.1, on the reverse strand, counting down.
TTATAAACATTTCCATCAATTAATAATTATTTTAATTAAAAGTTTCTGGTGGATTTCCTCATCCTGGAATAAAACTTTCTAGATCAGACAACCTTCTTGGAATAATGAAGCTTCCATCATGTCTCCTGGCTCTGGACGAGGCTGCTGGTGTTCAGGTGTTCAGTGAAAAGGTGAAAAATGTGGAATGAAAGCTTGAACAAAGCCATCATAGGAAGACAGCCATCGTCTCTTCAGCACCGAGTAAGGCCACAAGGTTTCTTTGACAAGCTTATATTGGCAGATTAGAGAAGGTGGACACGGGAAGTTTCAGATTGATGTTCAGGAAATACTGCATTCCCACGAAGGATGAGGACTTCTGAAATGTAGCCGCTACGTGGAGGAACATCCATTCTGAGAGGCTGGTTCTGTCTCCATGATAACACTGGAAGGTGTCCATACTTCTTTCTGAACCCTGGTTGCCCTTTCATGTTAGTGCAGGTTAGGGTACTTCCGACAAAATCTCTTGAAGGCATCATAGATGGCCTGTCTGTAGACACACACACACTTCAGTTAAAAAGGTCTCACATATACCTGGTTCAGAATTCAAATTTATCAGAACAGATAAAAAGACCAGGAAAGCTAATCAGAAAAGTCTACAGTCCTCTTCAAGAAAACATGCTCAAGTGTTCCACATCTGAGCAAGATCTTGTTCCAGAGTGAAACAAGTTCAGCATAACCTGACCTGCTGTGGTTTCTCTATCATTGGACAATCTGATGACAGCATGCAGTTCCCTGCACATGACCTTTTTACCTGAAGACGTTCTGTTTGAAAAGGTACGCGCTGATGTGTCCTCCTTTCAGAAATCGCACTTCACACTCAGGCCAGATCTCCGGCAGGCTGACGACTCCTGCTCGGGGAATGTAGGCATCCTCTTCAGCCTGGACCACGATGATGAGACTGGTATCTACCGGAACTGAGACACAAGAGAAGTGTTTACACATGAAACGGAAAGGACTGAGCAGTGGTTCCGAAGCCCGGCTTATCAGTCTTCATCCAGCTGTTCACCCACCGGAGAAGTTGGCCATGTGTGTGCACTCATCCATCACTCCCTTCATAAAGTTTATGGACTCAGTGTGGAGTGTCGGTCGGCAGCACACAGCTGGATTCTCTATCTTCTTGTCTGCTGCTCTGGGAGTTCTGCGGCTGATGAAGTGAAATGTAAGCTTTAGTTTGTCTACAGAAGAAAGCAACAACCAATAACTACAGTATAACAGGGGGCCGCTTTCTGGTGCAAACAAGTTCTTCCCACTAAAAATCCTAAAACTTTTCTATCTGATAAGATCTTATTATTCTTAATTTAGAAATAAATTTAACCTGCATTTGTATGATTTAAGGTGGACTGCATTTGACTTGTCTGCCCACGACCTGCTGACACACTTCCTGACTAGATGCCCGAACCAGCCCATCTGTCGATTTCCCGACAGATGTTTTTCCTTTTAATCAAATATCCTAATATTTCTAAGTGGTTCATGTACTTCCCAGCAGGTCTTCTGCGTGTTATCTAACACACAGATCAGCAGTAGATGGTTAATCTTTCTCTTTTACCTGAGCAAAGTGCGACTGCTTTTTACTGATGGCAGGAAGTAGCTTCCTTTCTCAGATTTCCTCTCAGCCTGGAATTGATGATCCATCGACACATTGAGCTCTGCAGGCAGGCCAAGCACAGAATGCAAAGAGTCCTCACTCCTCAGAAACTCTGAGGCCATCTTAAAGGAATCAGCCTGCCAGACATGAGGACAGAATCTCAGACTGATGCAGAAAGGAAACATACAACCATGGCGTGACCATAATGACACAGTCTGTCCTGGAGAGTTTATGTTGGATGTCTTCAAAATCTTTGTGGTCAATCAATTTTTATTTTTAACCTTTTTAATTACTTTAAAAAGCAGATTTCTTTAAATATCAGAAATTTATAGTTCATTAAACATAAAAATGTTTCCAACTACTCGTCAGGTCCTCCGATATTTTACCAGAACAAACTTAATCTGTGTCATTTCTAAAAACCACAAGCATGAAGAAAAACATTGTTAAATATTGATGAGTAATTTTAAATTAATTTTAAAGGTACTCTGAGTCCTCCACAAGAAACTCTTCCACATGGCGCTGTTACAAACAGTGGTTTTCAAACAACGTACACACACATTCCATAATGTTTCAAATACAGTGCGAACTGGGAGAGATTATTAAACTAGGCTTCCTGACAATTTTCGTTTTGTGTTCTGAACTGCTTATCCCTAACGGATCTGCGAGGGTGCCCCTTCCTGACAACTTGAAAGATTGAAAATGGAATCGAATCCAGACTTCTCATTAGTCCCACTGTCCAGATCAGGCATGGGCAAACTGCAGCCTGTTAAACGTTTAATTCCAGGCCACCGAACTTGAAAAAATTAAACAAATAAACCTTGTTAGTGTTTTATTTCCCCCTGCGATTTGGATGTTTCCTCACTAGATGGTGCACTCTATGATATGGAAAGCCATCGGGGCCAGTACACGTACGTAAACAAGCGTTTACGTGTTAGATGTTAAAACAAGCAAAACGTTACATCAAGCGCTTTCATTTCAAACCTAATGCCGCTAAATGCACGTTTTTAAGTGCTATTGCACTGGATTTCAGACCTAGCGCCACTAGATTTGAAACTTAACGCTCTTGATGTTACATTTAGCGCTTGTTTAAAATCTAGCGCGCCATTCTATCGGTCTAATCTAGCAGTTACCAAAGCATGCCATCCATCTGCTCCTGTTCCGTCCCCTTGGTCAGATGTTAGAACTCAATGTGGCCCGCGAACCAAAAAGTTTGCCCACCCCTGGTCTAGATTGAAATCATCTATCATCCCACAAATCCTAGTGTGAATACTGTCAGTCCAAAACGCCCAGTCTGTAATCAGATCATTGCTTATGACTTTTAAAGGTGTTTCGATCTGAAAGCATACATAAATTGCAAAGTAGAGACAATAATTTCTGATTGAAATTTACAGTATTTATAGTGAATTCCCTTTGTGTGTGTCAGCGTGAAGATGATGGAGGTGTTAGAGAACATACCCCGCAGTACTCCAACAGCTTTATGATCTCTTTTTCATACACAGAATTTATAGCATACTGCTTTTCCAGTTCGTTCCAGTTCACGGCCTTACTCAGCACACCCTGCACACAAAAACATAATTTCAACCAGTTAGTGGTGACAACCTGGCTGACTCTTCAACCACCAACAAATCAAACTATGTTGATTTGGAAGTTTATTTTTTGAAAGTATCTCAATGAATCTGAAACCTCACCGTGGTGAAGACACTGGATGCTGTGGACCAGGACAGACATGGGATCAGAGGGATGGGTTTTGGCCAATTAGTCACAGCCAAGGATGCCATCTATTTACAAAAACACAGAGAAGACATCATGTAGACTCCAGGAGCAGAAGTATTTGTTTGTCAGACTGGTTCCCAGTTTAGATTCAGGAAAGAAGCTCTAACTAGATATAGATCAACCCTCACTAAATCAGGACTGAAACTTGTTCAGGTCTCTGCAGGTCAATCAGCACTTACGTATCCTCCCATGGAGATGCCGGTCATTCCTAGAGGCCAGTATCCTTCCTTCTCCAGCCAACGGAGGAGAACCGTGGACTCCAAGATCAGCGCCCCGCCCATCACGAACAGATCTGAGACGTTTTTCAGACTGGACCGCCTATAACATTTGCGAAACACACCTGATTACCATACAAGTTCCTAATAAAAGAAGACCTTTCAGGCTGTGGTCCATGTGCATCTTATCTCTGTACACTTCATCCACACCTCGGGCTATAAACTTTAGTAATTTATTTAGGAGAGCACAGCTGAATGGTACGGTTTTACTTACATTTGGTCTTTTGGTTTCCTGTAGCCATGTGGAGTTATCAATGAAGGAAAAAAAAGACATCTCTCTCAGACACTTCTTTGCTTCTGCAGAAATAAAGCCTGTCTGACAGGCTGAAGAATAGCCCTCTGGACAGTGAGCTCTAAAGGATATAGTAGGGATTTTCCAGGAGCAGAGAAGCCATTCCTGCCTCTTTCACCATTGGCCTGGCCATTAGGGTCCGCCGGCGCCAGAAAAACTGTACGAAGAGCCAGACAGGAGCGTTAGAGAGAAACATCTAGAGAATAAAACAGCTATAAATTATTCCAACAGATGGTGGAACTGAAAATTGCTCCCAACGTCCCACATTAACATTTCCAGACAAAGTCTAACAACCCCTCCCCTCTTACATAGTGAGACACCATTAGAAAGACAGAGCTTACGTGGTCTCCAGTCCCTGCTAACTGGATACAGACTGACCGGTTCTCCTGCCATTTCTTTGGAACAATGAACTGGAACCTGAAACAACACAAACACACAGTTGGACACATGTTTCATCCCAATGGGAAGATCTTACGTCTACATCTTTTTGGTTAATGCTATTTTCCATGTTACTACTGGACCATGCGAGCTTGTTTTTGACAAAACCTAAATAAATAACTTTCAATCATATTAAAGATTGGCTGTGTATACCTTGCTTTAACCGCTTCTGATGGTAGGATTCCTGGCACCAGGTGCTCCAGCGGTGAGATGAAATATCCATCGTGGATGTAGCAGTCAGTGAACTCTTCTGTCTGCACAGGAGCACAAATATGACTGAAACCATTAAAAGGTATAAATAAGAACGTAGAATAGAACAGACCTTGTTCAGATAAACCGGGTAGTCCTCAGGAACAACGGTTTTGCACTTCTCTCGGTCTCCAACAATTTTACGAAACTCAAAGATTCTGGAAAAACAAGAAGATGGAAGAAAGCAGACATCAAGAAAGATCCAGGTGTGTTGTGATGGGATAAAACAGAACAAGCTCTCCGGATGATCCAAGAAGAGAGAGGGTCCATAATAAGAGAATAAAAGTTTTAGAATGATCTTAATTTTTTTGTTCCCAAAAGATCCAGAAAATATCCTAATTGTCTCGAAATCCTTTCTCATTTTTTTCTGTCCCAGAAATGCCTCAAATTAATCCAAAATCAAGAAATAAATAGCTGTAATCAAAAGCAACCACAAATATTCTTAACCCACATTAGAATCTGACAAACTTCAAATTGATACTACTCTGACATTTCTCTGTGTGAAGAAGCAGATCACATGTCAGCCTCAAGCTGTGGTCCACAATTTTCTGATTTATTTACCTTTTCAAGTCCTCTGGCTTTCCCCATCCACCAATGAAGAGTTTGGTGAGGAGCAGTCTTCTGTAAAACACATCCAACCGGCTCATACCCATGGACCAGGTCTTGACATCTACAGAGAAACCAGCAGGATTAAACATATCAACATATTTGTGTCAGGTTTATGTTTCAGAGTTTAAGCAGGCCAGTGTGCAGGCTGCATGAGGTCAAAACCAAAACTGGGATTCCTCAAAAATATTATCTAAAGACACTTTGCTGTAGAAGAATTGGTCACAGGGTGTCACTGTGAACCCAACGAAGATCCCCATGGTCTCCAAAACATTCCTTTGACCTTACAGAACCTTCCTGTCACCTAACACAACTGTTCTTGTCACAGCACAGCAGCACGTGCCTACGACTTCATAGCACCATTCAATGACTTTGCAAAATGTCCTGATAAGCCTCGGCCATCTCTCTGACCTCACAGATCATGGTTATTACCATAACTCCAGAACCACCCCGACAGAACATCCCTGAAATGTTACATAACATTGGGGAGCATTCCCATGACTTCATAAGCCCATCCTCATGGACTAACAGTTCCCTGATCTTACAGGACATAACCCTCAAACATAATTGAGCAAAAACTCCCCATGATCACAAAGCACGCATATGACCTCAGAACACCGCTATGAACTCACGAGATATCCTGATATCACAATACATGCATATGTTGTCAAAGATCTGTTCCGTTCCGTTGTCTTCCGCTTATCCAGGGCCAGGTCGTGGGGGCAACAGCCTCAGACAGGCCCAGGCTTCTCTCACCCCAGCTGCATCCTCCAGCTCACCTGGAAGGATCCTGAGTCGTTCCCCAGCCAGCTGTGAGACATAGTCCAGCGGCTCCAGGGTCTGCCTCTTGGTCTACTCCCGGTAAAACTAGCTTGAGACACCTCACCAGCGAGGCGCTCGGGGGCCATCCTGACCAGATGCCCAAACCACCCCATCTGGCTTCTCTCGAATTGGAGGAGGTGCGGCTCGACACCGAGCTCCTCTCGGATGCCAGAGCTCCTCACCCGATCTCTGTGTTAAAGATCATGCCTATGAATTCACAGAATCTCACTGTGACCTCACAGAACACCCCCATAACCTTAAAAGCATCCATACGAACTTGGAAAGGATTTGTTTGAACGTTGTCATGATCTGCGGAGAGGAAGGTTACCAATACAGATTTTTGAAGTAGGAAAGTGTAGAATTAGGATTCTCATGAATGTGGCAGACAACCTCGTATAAAAATTTGCCCCACTGTGAGTGAGAGCTCCTTCCCCAGCATCTAGATCAGGGGTGTCAAGACCCGGTGCTGGAGGGCTGGTGTTCTCACGGTTTTCATTGTGCTCCTGGTTCAATACAGCAGATCCACAGAGTGTTATCAACAGTCAATAAATTTGGTATATTGACTGAATATGCTGGATCAGATGTGTAGATGCAAGAACATAAGGAAAACCTTCAGGGACACTAGCCCGCAAAGGCAGGAGATAGACACCCCTGAAGCTCCCACCTTCCCCTGTGGTTCCAATGTACCTCACATTCTGACTGTCCTGCCTCCACCTCTTAATATATGTTCCAAATCACAAATCTTGGTCTAACTTTTTACCCTCATGACTGATGTTACTTTCCAAGCCTCACCTCTGAATATAATTTATTTACCTTGTTTCCTCTGGATCAACCTCTCAATCTACAACTCAAAATCTATCATCATGTCTGAAACTATCTTCCAACTTACACACCCTGTCCTTCTCTCATTGGGCCACTTGGTAAACCAACCTCTCTAGGCTAACATGTGGATTTGTATTATTATGATAATTCCTGGGACTATGTTCCTTTTCATTCATATGAATCTACCTTCATATTGCAATAATCTGCAGAATACCAGAGACAGAAAGTGAAAGAACAGATTGGTTAATGGATAGAAGCATGCATATTTTAAGTCTCTCTGTATTTACGGTCTGATCTCAGTTTAAATTGAACTGAACACAGGTTTGCACACCTGGCAACAGAGGCCTGGAACACACACGTGGTCAAACACTAACACATCACGGGACTATGGAAAACCCCGATCAGTCACATAAAACAGATCATCTGAGTCAGAGGTCGTGTTGATCTTCCGGGAGGACGTTCATAATAATGTAAAAATCAATGGTAACAATTCTCATGACCTCATTTGAGCAAATAACACATGCGATCATCAGGATGACAAACCAGTTTACCAGTTTCTGGGCTGGTCTACCAGCTGATTCCGACCTTCGTGTGCGGAGAAAGCCCACCTCAAAACTCACACCGTGGACAGCAACAGCTTTCGGGTCCCGATCCCAACCTTTAGTCTGGAAAGGATCACATTAAACTGCGCATGCGCGAACGATTTACGGCCCATCGTTGCTAGAAAGCTAGGTTTTGTAGTCCAGATGTAGAAAGATCAATGAACTGGTTGTATTTCTTTTAGGAAGTCAGATCGGGTAAATATGGAGCTTCTACACTGTAAAGAAGGAGGTTTTGGACCAAACTGTATTAAATCTGACTATGATATAAGTGAAAACGACTTTCTTTTGGCTCCACAATCAAGTTAGCAACAAGATCAGTATCAAGAAGAGTTCTAGTGAACAATCCAGCTGTGGTTTTAAGAGTAAAGGTTTTTGAATCATATGTTCATTTCAGGATTTGCTACGAGAGATCAGTTCATTATCTTTTGAATTTCAGACAGAGAATCACAAATTGAACAAAAAAAACCATGAAGATTTTTTTATTGCAGTAACATGTTCTTCCACAGAACAGAAATCAGTCTGAATAAGGAAAAAAACAATTAAAAGAAAACAAATTCAACTTTAAAAAAATGCAGCTGACATGATGCAGTTCAATGAAACAAAAACTATCAATGATTCCTTCTCATATTTCATCATCGTCACCATAAGACATCTGTGTTTTCCTCAGGTCATTTGTTTTTTTAAGTTGTCATTTTACTTGGCTAGCAAAACCATTTTTACAGTTCGTATGGCACCGATCACAACATCATAACACATTACTAAACAGACAAGGTTCTGGAGCAGGGGAGGAAGAGGAAAGAAAGAGAAACAGGTGATAAAAAGGAAGAAGTGGGGATCAGGTTTAATAGATAGCATTTCAGTGTAAGAAATTCCTCTCGTGGCTTGGCACTGTACGTATGCTTGTGCACACGCGTCAGCCTGCATGGAAATGAAGTTAGCCCATGTTGTGCCGGTTTCCGTATCCTCGCCTATGAGTGTCCTTCCAGTCATCCCATTTCCGTGCTTTCTCTAAAGATTCATCAGTCTCCTCATCTTCATCTTTGTCCTCAGGCTCCTCCTCGTCTACGGGCCGCTGGGGAACAGCCTGGTCAGATATGGCTCCACCTTGATCGGGTAATTGTCCATGCCGGGCGTGTTGTTCATACCACTCATCCACTGTCATACTAGGAAGGCTGGGATAACCTACACCGAATACCTGAGACTGTGGATAAAGAGGAAAGAAAGTGTTTTACTGCAATGTCATAAACTACCTCTTCTGAAATACCTTAGAATATTTTTTTCTGCACAAACCAGACTTTTCAAAACTAGTAGATCAAGTCTGGATCTTTATTCCAACCCGCTTCTCATGATTTCTGTCCTCGATTTTACCCTAAAGCTTGAATCTTTCCTCCTCCCCAACCTATTTTGGCCAATCTGTTCTACATCTTTCTGCCTTACCTGGACAGCATCTCTGGTGAGAATAAAAGACTTCAGAGGCTTCCTTGGAGGCTGCTTGCTCGGTCCCAGCTTTGACACATCCATGTTTTTAAGGATCTCCATTTCCTGGTCGATGCTTTCCACTTCCTCCAGACTCAAAGTCACCCATCTGCGGATGTTCAGGAGGTAGAAGTCTCTGCTGACTTCCTCATCCGCCTGACCGCTCTCAACCAATCTTTTCACGTCCGACAATCTTGCCTCCACCTCCTTCCTTTGTCGATACCGCTCAATCTTGGTCTGTCTCTGTACTGCCATGGAGACCAGGCTTGATGCACCTGCAGGGGAAGACTGACAAAAACCCGAGTGAGTCTTAGAGAAAAGTGAAAGAACCTGATCGACAGACGAATGCCAGCAAGCTGCAGGACCTGAGGAGCCTTGTACAACATGTGCGTGCATGCATTACAGATCTTTTATTAGCTCTACGGCAACCAAGATGGATTGAAGCTCTTTGCCTAAGCCTCTGCAAAACCAAAAACAGCAGCTAATGAGAGTTTGAAAAAAGAGGAACATTTATCTGCACCTGGGAGGTAGCAGGATTACTCAACTAGTTACGATTAGGTTATGTATAAAAGTAGGGTCTAACTTGCCAACAGAGCTCAAAACTGTGGAATAATACAGACTATATTTGCAATTTGCTTTCAATGACAGCACAAGAACTGAGGCGTCAAGCACAAGAAAAGAAAGCATGTTGTGGCTCATTCTGACAAAGTTGAAGGTGGATCTAGTCTAGATTTGCTAGGCTAAAATTGGCAAAGAGAGACAACTTACTACCTTTATTATTAAATTTAAAAGATATTTTTATATAAGCTACATTCATCTTCTGAACTACTTATCCCCGACAGGGTTGTGGGGGATGCTGGAGCCTATACCAACTGATTATAAGTGAGAGGCAGGGTACACCCAACAAGCCCCCAGTGTGTTGAAGCGCCACGTGAAAAACCATTACCACACATTCGTACCTGTTGGCAATTTCTCAGCAGGCAACCAACCTCACATGCATGGTTCTGGAGGATGAGAGGGAATCAGAGTACCCTGAGTAAACGTACGTGTACACGGGGAGAATATGGAAACTCCACACAGAAAGGCAGGTGATTCAAAACTCGCCCCAACTCCGGGACTAAAACCCCCTGAATTTCTTCCTATAAGGCCCCCATGCTAACCGCTGCGCCACCATGCAGCCCATAAACTACATATTCTCTTCTCAAAATCTTCTCTGCTTTGCTGTCCCAGGCGTCATTGGCATTTAGGTATCAACATATTTAGTACATTTGTAAGTTTTAATAAAATGTATTCAAATTTAGAAACTGTGTTCCAATAAAAAAAATCCATATCATAATAGTTTTGTGTTTTGCCACGACCGGATTAAGCAAGTTTGTTTCCACAGCGTGAGAAAATTAACCTTTCTTGCGAAACAAAAGATTGCACATGTGCAGTCAATTTATAAATAAATAAATAAACGAATTACTCTATTCATCCCTCACCGGGGAAATTTGTTTGCTGCACTCCTTACACCGCAGCAGGCTGCCCTTCAACGGCGCCAATGGTGGGAGAAGCGGGGGTTAGGTGTCTTCTCCAAGGACCCTAGACGTGCTCTCCGTGGGACGCGACCTTCCGATCCGCGGGCGAACGCTCTAACCACGCGGCCCGTCTCCACCCATAGTGAGCCAGAATGACATAAGGGAGGTAATCGATCTAGGTCTGACCGCACTTTAACAATGGCCACCTGGAATATACCATAATCGACTTGAAAACGAGTTATTTCTTGTTTTTTTTTTTTTTTAATGTATGACATATGTTGATAAAACACTTCCGCTTTTTTAAGCTGGCTTTTTCTGGGCGTACAGAAATGACAATACACCTGTATTTGCTAAAATCCCGTATCTTTAACACTGGAAAGATGCAAAAAAAACGTATAGCTTGACAGGTATAGGTGTTTATTATTGTATGGTTAATGAAAAGTTGGTGAATAGGTTAGCACTGTGGCTTCACAGCAAAAAGGTCAGGCGTTCAAGTCCAAGGTGGGACGAGGCTTGAATCACGGGTCTTTCTGTGTGGAGTTTGCATGTTCTCCCCATGTATTATGGGGTTTCAACAGATGCTTCAGTTTTCAAAGCAAAACATCCATCTTAGGTGGATTGGCTGCTATTAAATTGCCCCTAGAAATGAGTGTGGGTTATCCCTCATTGATCCATTGAAGAAAAGGCTTCAAAGTTGTCTTCTGGACAGTGTATTTGATCATCGAGATGTTTCAACTTCCATCTGGATATCATTTTCAATCTGATAGAAAGGACATGAAAAACGTTCTCATGCATCTATCAGATTGAAAATGATAGGTCGAGACATCTTGATCATCAAATACACTATCCAGAATGTGTCTGTGGATGGTTGTCTGTGCAACAGACTGGCGACCTGTTTGGGGTGTACCCTTCCTCTCACCTGTATTCAGCCCTCACGAACCAGTCTTGGTTAAGGGGTTCAGAAAATGCCTGACTGATGAAACACTTGTAGCAACCATCAAATTCACACTTCGGACAAATAAACACAAGTCATTGTGACGTAGTTCCGGTTCGGTTAGTTCCTCATTTATCATTTTTGGGGTGAACAACCCCTTAAATGTTCCATGTTGAGTAGAAACTGATGTAGATGGATGTGAACTCACCTGGGCTCTAGGAGATAAAGGCTCTTCTTCACTGGAGTCCTCTCTAACTGGTTTGGGTAACTGAACGTGGCAGATGTTGTAATCGTTACACCTCCTCAGGTAGTCCAGGAAATACACCCGGGCAACCTGGATGATCTGCAGGCGAGTCTCCCGACCTGTAAGCTTCATGTGCAGACCTCCCAGCAGAGCAGGAAGCAGCATGTACTTGAGGTGTGTTGTAGAAACCTCCTCCACGTCTTCATTACGACTAAACAACTCCAACTGCGCCACTTGTTTGGAAGCTTCTTCCAGCATGCTGATGGCTCGCTTCACCTTCACCTGGATGGCGGTACTAGCTAGAGGATCCTGGGTAGTGTCCACCTCATCGTAGATTTTCCAGCCACGCTCCAGCAGCTCGGGGAGTTTCAGACGTTCCAAATCTGACTGTGACGAACCATTGCAGTTCTCGCTTTCCGCCATCTTGTTTCTCTTTCTCTTCTTTTTGTTAACGCTACCGGATGCGCAGGCAGGTAAATGTATAAAGAACTATTCAGATAAGCTAGCGGATTGAGAAAAACGTCGTAGAGTCATTACGAGGTTTATAGTACAGAAATCTAACGGCATGAGAAACTTCCAGTGTCTCTTTCCTTAGCAACGGTTGTCCTAGCAGTTAGAGGGGGCGGGGTAGAATCTTTAGCCAATCAGAAGAGAGCTTTTTTTATGACAACATAGTTAAAAACCAACTTTATTGACAAATAAACATGAACAATATGCATAATAACGGTAAATAAGTTACAATGAACAATGAAAGGAAAATTGTTTTTATTGTCTCATCTATCACTTATGATAGATTAGCCTTAATTTTAAAATGTTTACGTGACTATTTTACAGGCAATCAGGGAAATTAATTTGTAGTTTTTCTACTAAATGATTGGATTAATTGAGGGTTTTTTGTTGTTGGGTTTTTTTGTTGTTTTTTTTTGCATTTTATATGTATTGTTATGCATTTTGTTCAAATTTTCTTTTGATTTTCACTTAATGGATAAAAGACACAAATTAGCTTTATAAAAAGTCTAGCATTTTTATTAAATAAATTTAGCAGGAAAGTTTTGCTATTTAGGTTCAAAAGAAGAAGAAGGTCGTTTAAAAAAGACTCCTCAAAAAACCCCCACAGTTGTTGGTCAGGAGAAACCTCGTGGGAACCCACAAGAGAGATCCCTCCCCCGAGACGAGCAGCCAATGTGTCTACGACGGTTAATTACATATTTGCTTATTCTGCTCTATGGCTATATATCTAAATCAGTAGATGGGCTTCAACCTGATGTAAACAGGGTGGTAGATCAAGCACAGAAGCCTCCTCAGTCTGGCGATGTACAGGACATTATTTGGGGGAAGGATGGCTCGGTGGGTAGGGCGACCGCTCCGTAACCAGAAGGTCGCAGGTTCGATCCCCCGCCCAGAGTCCATGCCGAGGTGTCCTTGAGCAAGACACCGAACCCCCAGTTGCTTCTGATGATAGTGGTCTGCGCCTTGCATGGTAGCTCCCATCATCAGGAATGAATGTTGTGTGTGTGAATGATTGTATGGAGTGAATGAATAATGCATATATATATAAATGTAAAGCGTCTTTGAGTGTCTAGAAAAGCGCTATATAAGTTCAATGCATTATTATTATGAATAATAAATGCGATCAAACTGTTTCCTGTGATCATTTGATGACTTCTTCTCCTTCTTTCGGCATTTCCCTTCAGGGGTCGCCACAGCAAGTCAGTTGGTGTGTGTCTGATGGTGTGTTTCTCATCTTCCCTATTCTGCTTCCTCACTTTTTGTAATTAGTTGTACACTTATTCTGCTTCTGATCTTCTTGTTTCGGCATTTCGCTGTGGGTCGCCACTGCAAGTTAGTTTCTTCCATCTAACCCTATCTGATGTATCCTCTTTGGTCACCTCTGCACATCAGAATCAGAATCAGAATGCTTTTATTGCCATGTCAGTGAAAAACATCAGAGACTAGGAACTTGTTCTGGTACTGGTGTGCAAACATATAAAATAAAAATAATAAAAATAAAATAAATAAAAATAATAAGAATTTTTACAAAACTAAGAGTGCTCAGAAGAAAAAGAAAAGTAGTGCAATGTCATAGAAAATAATAAAGATAGTGAAGTGACAAGAGGGAGGTGACTAAGAGATGTGGGGATCCAGGTTATAAAGAGTTCATAAGTCCAACGGCAGAAGGGAAGAAGCTGTTTTTGTGGCGGGACGTTCTGGTCCGAATGGACCGGAGCCTCCTGCCCGAGGGGAGTCGCTCAAAAAGTCCATGTCCAGGGTGGGAAGGGTCAGCTGTCCAAAAAGCATGTCCAAACCATCCCAGTTTGGCCTCTCGAACTTTATCCCCAAAACCTCTAACATGTGCTGTTCCTCTGATGTACTCATTTCTAATCCTGTCCATCCTGGTCACTCCCAGAGAGATCCTCAGCATCTTCAGCTCTGCTTCCTCCATCTCTGTTTCCACTCTTTTTCTCAGTGCTACTGTTTCTAGACCAAACAGCATGGCCAGTCTCACTGCGGTTTTGTACACTTTCCCTTTCATTTTGGCTGAAACTCTTTTGTCACACATCACACCTGATACTTTTCTCCACCCGTTCCAGCCTGCCTGCACACGCTTCTTCATCTCTTTTCCACACTCTCCATTGCCCTGGACTGTTGATCCTAAGTACTTAAAATCTTCCACCTTCTTTATCTCTTCTCCCTGAAACCTCACTTTTCCATTTGGATCCCTCTCATTCACACACATGTACTGTGTCTTACTATGACTAATCTTCATTCCTCTTCTTTCTAGTGCAAACCTCCACCTTTCCAGCTTTTCCTCCACCTCTTCCCTCCTCTCACAAGCTGTTTAAATGTAACCCCTGAAAGGAAAGTGGAATGATTTAAATCCACCATTATTTGTTTATACATAGCTATCAGCACAGCATCAGTCGATAAAGTTTTAATATCTTTGTATTCATCATCATTTATTTGCCACAAACCCAAGGTCCAGTGAGTATGGAACATGAATACCAACCATCAGGGGGCAGCACCGCTATCTGCTTTCTTCATCATAGAACAAGAAGTAAAACACGGAAGTGACGTGTTTTGCACATGCGCGGAACTAATCAGGTAGTGACACGAACAGATAGGCAGTACTGTAAACATGGACAGTACGGAGCTATCTTTCTCCCTGGCTTATTTGGTGTTCTCTCTTTGCTTCATCTTCACCCCTAATGAGTTCCACGCGGCGGGTCTGACGGTACAGAACGTGTTCAGCGGGTGGCTGGGGAGCGAGGAGATGGGCTTCATCCAGTACCACCTAAAGAGAACCAGTATCACCATACTGGTCCATTCCTCGCTCCCTCTAGGTCCTGTCCTTTTTGTCACAGTGACAGATTGTGTCTCAGACAGCTGATGAGCTTGTTTTCATCTCTCCAGGTTACTACTTGGGGATGCGTGTCGCTAGTTCAATAGAGGAGCAGACAAACGTTGATCAGGTGGGCTCAAGTCTGACAGGAACTGGATTCATGTTGGTTTTTAAGTCAAAATACAGGTTTCTTAGCAACGGAGTTGTGATCGTGATCAAAACTAGCGGGGATGGAATTTGTCTTGGGTTTGCTGATATTTTGGAACTGATAAAGTTGTGTTGTAGTTTTTGGTGACCAGTGAAAAAAGTTTTTAAGGGATCACACTAAATCCCAAAAGTGACAGAAATCTATCGAAATCGACTCAAATCTACCTAAAATTAATTTATTTTTTCATTCCCAGTCATCCTTAACAGCAAAATACTAATGTGCTGCCATCTAGGGAACATGTTGAGTATAACAAGTCAGTGAACGACAACTGATTAGAAAGTAATCAGAAGTACTTTATTGACCCACATGTGGGAAATGTTTGTGTCAAAGTAGCCCTGTAATCATGAAAGAAAGGAGTAAAGTACAGACAAAATGTGCATGAAAGTGACTAGATAAATGTAACGCACCCCTCGACTACTATCTGACTGGTCGACCACAATATGTGAGACTGGAAAACAGTCTGTTTGACCTCCTGGCTTGTGTACCACCAAAGGGGGACGGTGGTTAAAAAAAAAAAAAAAAAAGAACCGTCCCCTTTCCTCTTAACCACCTACACCACTGACTTCCAGTACTGTTTTAGGTCTTGTCATTTTCAGAAATGACTCAGCCGTTGTTGGGTGTGTGGAGAACAGAGGAGAGAACTGCAGCAGGAGGGCTTTCCAACCGTCCCCTGTCTGTATCCCTGGATCTAATGTGGAGATGGTCCTGTCATACAGATTTTTGGGCGTTCACATTAACATTATTAACTGGACGGGTCCACCAACACAGACATGATCTACAAAAAGGGCCTGAGGAGCTTGTACTACCTGAGATGCTTTTCCATGTTGTACCAGTCCATCATGGCGAGTGTCCTGTTCTGTTCTGTAGTCTGCAGGGAAGCGGGTATAAAAACAAAGGAGGCCAAAAACTAAAAAAACTGATTTAAAAAAAACAAACAAGCTGGATCTGCAGTTGGCTCACTCCTTGCCTCAGTAAATGAGATGGTGATGGGTAGGATGATGACAACACTGGTGCCAATCATGTTGAACTCCTCTCACCCCCATCATAAATCTGTGGACCGTCTTAAGAGCAGCATCAGTCACAGACTCCTGCAACCCTGCTGCTCAGAGGAACAGTACAGAAACTAATGCAGCCGATGACAGAGCCAGGTAGACGGAGCCAATAAGGTCTAAAATGAAAGTGTTTTATGCACAGCCCTTTATCGGCATCAGTGTAGTCTGAAAATAGAATATATCATTATGAGGTGAATTTTTGTCGACTTTTGGGGCAGGTTTTGATAAATTTCTGTCACTTTTGGGGCAGATTTTGATCGATTTAGTCACTTCCAGTAGATTTTGGAGTGTTTAGGATGACTGCATTTGAGCCTAGTTTAGTTTGTGTTAATCTGGTGCTAGATTCCATCCTGGCTAATATCAGGCAAGGGGTTCCCTGCAAACTGATTTTTTTCTTTTTTAATAAAAATATTAGATGTTCTGGTCACTGTCCTGGTACATTTTGCCAGTTTTGTTCATATCAGTGATCATATGACTTGTTTGTCTTCCATCAGCTGAGTGAAATCTGGAAAAACTTTTTCATCTTTGCCATCCTCCTTCACCTGTCCAGCTGGATGCTGATTTTCTACTGGTCTGGGAACCAATGGAAACATCACCCCATCTGTAGAGCCCTGCAGGCTCAAATGCGACGTCCTTTTTCCAGCTGGCATGACGTTGCCGCCAACATCAACACAGAGTTTAGGCGGATAGACAAGTTTGCTAGTGGAGTGCCCGGAGCCAGAGTAATTGTGACCGACAGCTGGGTGTTAAAGGTGAGTCTGGATTTGCGTAATGGTATAGGATTTTAACATCTTTAGTCTGAAGTTTCAATCTTAAAGTGAAGTATCAAAACTATCGTTTTGTGTCTTTTCCAAACAAAATAGTTGTGACATTTAAAAAAAAAAAACAATCAAAGTTGATGTAAGGACCTGGTTTTCGTTCCAGCACTCTTTGACATCTAACTTTGTTTATTTCTAGGTGACCACGTACAATGTCCACATACTCTTACAATCTGACTGTCATGTTACCGTGTTAGAGTCCAGACAGCACGAGCTGAGTCCAGATCCAAACACGCCAATCGAGATTCTGAAACTGAGGGTGGAGAGCATCAACCCTGCTGTCAAAGCCTTTAATTTTGGGTATGCCTACAGGAGCTTAGTCGCTTCATGCGCACATAAATACAAAGTTGAGAAAAGATAATCTACTCTATGTTTTCAGAATAAACTCAACAGACTATTCAGATTTGAGGGAGAAGCTTCGAGCCCCTATCAGAGTCTCTCCCAGTGTGGTTATCCACCAAACAATCAGTGATCTCTTCTTAGAGACTTTCAGATCTCAGGTGGAGCTGAACCAGCAATACATACTCCCAGATGGGCAGGTAAGCTGCAGTTAACATGTCAGGAAATACTGTCTTCCACCTCTCGTCTACACGCTAACCAGCAGCTGTCTGATCCACAGGAAGTGGACCTCTGCATCGGATGTATGCAGTCTCCTGCTCGCACCAAACTGGTCCGACTCTGTCAAGCTGCAGGTGATCAATTTTACTTAATAATTCAACACTGTTCAAAATGGAACCCATCTTATTTTCAGTTTGAACATAAAGAACTTTATTCTAAACTTGTTAAGCTTTCTTGTTAAATTTGTATTACTCTAAAATGTTTTTCCTTTTTTTTTTTTTTTTTTTTTTTTTTAAACCTAATCCTTATAAACTGAAACTGCACTTTGAATTCAATGTGTTTGGGTGATGGCTTTCAGTAGATTTTCTGATTGATGTGTTTCAGGAGTTGACAACGAGTCCGAGTGTCAGGAATGTTTCTGCAAACCAATGTGGTGTCTGACTTGTATGGGTCGATGGTTTGCCAGCAGACAAAATCAGCAGAGACCAGAAACCTGGTTGTCAAGCAAAGTCCCTTGCCCAACCTGTAGAGCCAAATTCTGCATCCTGGACATTTGTGCAATTCGGTGAGCCAGAAGGACTACCTCCTCTAAGAACCTAATGCAGCTGTGTATTTAGTCACAACATGGGACTTTAAAACAAAATCATCCTAATGACCCGCAGCCTTAAGTTTCAGCAATAATTTAATAAACTTCTGATGGACTTGTTTTTTGAAGCATCAAAATCTGTCACTTTAAAAGTATAGTTTTCTGCCAAATCTGTTTTATTTTTTATTCTTGATTGAGTAAGAAGAGTTGATACTATGGGATTTCAAAAACTTTTGAAAGAACCAAGATAGATTGGGAAAAAATGTATTTTGTTTTCAATATTTTGTTTTTAGCATTTTGTCTACAGTTTACCAAGATTCATTTTAGTTTAAGACGTTTGTACAGTTCACAACGTGATTATATGCCATCACTTTTACCTGTGGTTTGTGGAATAATTATCCATCTAAATAAAACTAAGCCTTTTTTCTTATTCAATCTCTCAACCTGAATTGTGTGAAGAAAAAACCTCACTGCTGATTTCAAGTGAACATCTTTTTCAAAGCAGCTCAATCTTCCTCAGCTTCATGAAGGGAAAGTACATGCTGACCAGAAATGTCTAATTAAAACCTGAAGGGCTGAGTACTAAGAAATGGGAGGATTTGATCAACTAACCAAAAGAACCTAGGACTGGTTCTGATATGAATGAATGAAGCCATTGTTTTTGTGCCTTGTTTTGTGCCATTGTTTTTTTGTTGTTAACGTTAGCTGGATTTTAATTTTGATGAATTCAAACACATAATTTGTGGGTGTCATTGAGGACAAATGGATTTGCTCTCATGTGATTGGAGGCGTAAGATTTCTGTGTTCTGTTCTTTTTGTGAATGAACTTGTCCCATTGAGATGTCTTTCTGCCAGTTCAGGCCACATTTTAACCCACAGCTGACTACATGTTACTATGGTAACGCCTGATGCCTTTTTACTCTGCAAGTGTTTGGTGCATCCATCAGAGGGCGCCACTGTGCCAAAGGGGGTTTTCTGCTTCTGTGTGGAGTTCCAGTAAACATTGACCCTACTCGGGAGTCAAAATATTTCCTTCTAAGTGTCTGCAATAAAGGCCACGTTTTAAAGCATTACTTTAATATCACTTATTTTTAAATATGTCATTGATTCTCATAAGTAAACTACAGAAAATAGGGGTTACATCTGGAAAAAATAAAAAATTGGGATTGAGGTGTTCGTTCCCAAAATTAACATTTCTTTTGTGAAAAACCTTTTACTTGGGTTGAATAACAGCACCATGACCAATTTACCGTATTTTCACGACCATAAGACGCACCGTACTAAAAGGCGAAGTCTCAGTTTTGTGAGTGATTACTGTATTTAACATACAAAGTACATAAGGCGCACCTGATTATAGGACGCAGGTATTAGATACAATTCATAACTACATTTCTTTAACATTCTCACGGCGTTCTCTCCTGCGTCTGCCTTACAGCAGCAACACACACACACACACACAGAGGAAGCACTACACAAAAGGCCACGCCACACATTTTGAAGAAAATCTATGACTTTTATGTGAGCCATATAGTCGTGAAAAGACGGTATGCTTTATATTGGTGTAATCCAGTTTCCGAACTACTTTTTTTTCGACCAATTCCATGCTCATGTCTTTCTGATTTTGAAAAGATCTTATTTGCTGGATTCACGTGGCCCAAGTTTAACGTATTACTGTCACATATGATGAAATGATGAAGAAATCTTGTTTTAGATTTTCATTCTGTGTCAAACAGTAGACATATCTGTATTCTAAAAGTTTTATTTCTCTGTTGAATTAGAATAGGAGTTAAACAATGTTCAAAGAGAAACATAGAAATGTGTAAAATAAGAAAGTTCTTGGCAGTTCTTGTCTCAGCTGCTGTCGAGACACATCAGAAATGAGACGTTGGGGTTATGGGTTTTGAGGGATCCACACTGCAGCAGTAGGAAACCCAGCCAAACATCTGCTCAAAGATTCCCAGGAGCATCACCTTCTGGGAAAAAGCAGCTATGCTATCACTTCAGCTGTTAGGAACTTCTCAAGGAGTGAAGATGTTGCAGATCAGATTTACTCTGATTATAATGTCATCTCCCATAAGTCTGCAGTCAGTCTGCAGTTCATGTTAATACTTCATCACAAGAGTCCAGTCGTACTTTCTCCTCTTCAACCTCCCACTTCTTTCTTCTACTTCACTCCTGAAACACAAAAAAAAATTCTGCTTCAGGTATGAGGAAGCACCTGCTGAAGTCCCAGCTTTCACAGTCACAAAGTCACAGTCACCTCCCCAATATTAAGAGATGTTCCGTGTATGTTCTTTTTGTTCTACACATTTTTTGTTACTTCTTTAAAACAATTTTAGGGGAATGGGATCATTTTCTTAGAAGGGTTTGCACGAGAGAAAACTAAATCTTTGGATTATGTCCAGATGATGAAGGAAACAAATGAGAATAATCATACATCTAAAACTATATTGTTGTGCTTCCTGCTCAATACCCAAGATCAACATCTCGAGGAACGCCAGCTGTTCCAAAGCCAGATGATCTGTACTTACTGTAAGTGCAGAACAATCTGTCTGGCGTCCATCAAAAAACGGACTTCCAGGAGGTGTGTTGTTTCCGCTTCTGTAGTTCAGTTATAAAAATATTGAGGCTTCCTGCGTTGACTTGACTTCAAGCTAATCAGCGTTTTGCTTTGTGCTCGTAGCTTTTTGGAGAATTTAACATCTGTTTATTGATGTTTAAAAATGTCCCAGATTCCACCAGTCTCTGCAGATGCTGAGGAATGGTTACTTGGGTCTTGAACATGTTGGGGGCTGGGGGAGACCCAACAGGACGGTGGGGGTTCTGGTTCCGCTGAGCTCAAATAACTCACACATCTCGGATTTATCTGGTTTCCCTGGGAGGTGAAACCTGACATTATTACATCCATCCTTGGTTAAACTATAAACAACTCTGCTCATATTGATATTCCTTCAATCCTAATAAAAAAAAACTTGGAATAAAGTTGGAATATCTTCAAGAACCAACGTGAGCAGTCAAGGTATCTTTTTTTTTTACAATGAGAGTGACTAGTCATTAAAAAATAATAATTACACATAGAATGACATCATCTTCACTTATTTAGTCTTTTTTTCAGCAGGATGTGCTCTCACGTGCACCCAGCTTAGCTGCATAGCATGGTGCTTAACAAGACACACACACACACATCTCTGAGTGTTTGCTGTTGGAGGTAGAAGTCCTGATGAAGGATCCCCCCCCTCTTTGCCTCCTCCCTTCCTTGTTCCCCCAGCAGCTGCTGCTGTCTGACAGGCGCAGGATGACTGGGTTTTTTCCCTCCTTGTGTCAGAGTGTTGCAGCAGATGGCCCGGAGCGCCGGAGTGGGGGAATGTGTTGGAGAGACTGCTGGGAATGTGCCAGTGTGTGTGTGTGTGTGTGTGTGTTCGCGTGCCTTCCCGCTGCCCTCTGCCCTTCATGGCGCCAGCTCCACTTCCCCTCCACTCTAAACATCTGGTGTCTAGGACTGTGCGCACACACAGACACACAGAAAGCTGCAGCAGGAAAACGCTGCTGAACAGAGCTCACAGAAAAATATTTCCATCCACATGTTGCAGTTTTCAGTCAAGCAGCTCATGCTCTGATGAGGAATAAACCTAAAGTAACCATATCTGCACAGCATCTCAATCCTTTCTCCTGGAAGATGATGGTTTTTCTCAGACATCAGTGGAGACACTGGAAGTGAAATTCTCTTCTGAAAACTTAACTTTTTCTTCAACATAATTCAATTCATTTTAAAAATCTAAAGGTTTTAAAATGCAAATTAAATCCAAACATTCAACCCGCTATGATGATTACATGATGTTCCAGCCTTTGGCTAAAATGAAATAAATATTCTGCTGTATAAAGTGAAACTAGAAGAAGAAATGATTTATTTTCAGTAAAACTTTGTCAGAATAAAAGACAGACCACCAAAACACCGCTGGGCCTCCTAAAAAACAATTCACATGTATTCTGATTGCAAAAGATGATCAACCTACTTCCTCTCAATCTTTTCACTTCAGAGCTTAACTGGAGATAAAATCCAATCAGGAGCATTCAAAGTTCAACAAGTGAGCATTAAGTATTCTGTGGGTCTGATTTTTTTTTTTTTTTTTAAAAAAAAAGCTTCTCTGTGGTGGAATATTTCCGAGAAGACCTTCCTGATTCAAACTGCTGATGCGTCGTTTTTTTTTTCTAGTGAACCTAAAGGGGAAAAAGGACTAGAAGTAACTGGAATAAATTGCCGTTTATCTTCAAATTGTTCTAATTCTACTTGTTCCAATTTTCAGTGACAAATTAATTTTGCATCATTTTAGCTACAAAATCTGACTACTGAGGCCAAATCATGATGGTACCATAGAGACATGAGCGAATCTGCTTCAGTTTTTAGAAACACTTGAAAAAACAAGCATGGCATCTAGACCATCTGAGAATGACCCAATAACCCTCTCAGACAACTGGGCAACATGGTTGATGTCTTCTTCCCTGTTCAGCGATAATTACACACCCATCAGATTGACCACCTAAAGAATGACAATTCATGCACATATTGGCTTCTTTCTCATTCACATCCTGGGTCTTTTCCAGCCTCACCTTCCTCTTCTTGCTGCGACCCTCGGCCTGCAGAGTTCTGGTGCACTGCTCCACGCACTGGGAGAAACTGGTGCTGGTGTGGTCCGGGCTGTAGTCCAGCTCTGCCAACTGGGCTAGAGACAGGATGTAGTTACAGGCAATCCGCAGGATGGCCAGCTTGGAGAGTTTCTGTCCATAGGAGTAACAGGGCACCTAGAGGGAGGTGTATGAGGAAGGCTGCAGTTAGTGGAAGCAGGATGAAAATCACAACTTGATTACCTCAGACTTTCTACTTTTAGAGTATGATTTGTTCAGAGCAAATCGTCCTCACTCAACAAAGTTTGATCAGACAGCATGGTTATGCATCACCGTCCAATCATAAGACTGACTGCTTACCATAAAAAAAATTCAAATTAAAAAAGTTGATCAAATATTTCTATATACTTTTAAATTTTATGGTTTTTTTTTTGTTTTTTTTTTATAAGAGGTTTAGTAATTTGATTGGCTGTGTGTGTGTGTATGTAACTAGTGAAGTAAAAGCAGCCTGGCTTCCAATAGATCATCTAACCTGTTTCCTTAAAGCCTCAAACGCAGCACTGATTGTGTGTACTCGAGTCCTCTCCCTGGCATTGGCCAGAAGCCTCCTGGTCTGCTGGATGGCCTTCACCTCTGGGAGACGTCCACGAGCATCTCCTGCCATCCCAATTCGTTTTTTTGGAGATTCCTAAAAGAGTACAATTTTAGATATCAGAATATTTTATTTTCTTATTGTAAAGACCAAACACTTGCCTTGGGTGAAGAGATGTGGACTTCCAGTTGGTCCGGACTCTGGGAGGACTGGGATGTTCTGGGGATTGACATGGCTGCAGACTGTCCTTGTAGAGGTGGATCTATACAGAAATCCTGATGTCCAGGAGAAAGATGTCCACTGGTGGACATGGACAAAGGGTAGGTGGGATAGAGGCCTAGCTTGAGTCTGTTAGAAAGAGGCTGGGAAATGGATGTTGGCCAGTGGCAGATCTCATGGTTGGACAGTGGAGATGATGGGGACTGGGACAGTCTGGAAGAGACAGCAGGGACATTAATCCCAATCCTCATGTCTATAGCCCCACTGTGGCTTGGAGCCAAACTGTCTGTAGAGGTTTCTGACATCACTTCCTGTGGAATCAACATCTGGCGCTGCAGAGGAGCCAGCTTGCTGACGTTATGGACCCCCATACGGGACTCATCTGTTGTGCTGACATGGGACATGTCCATTGGGATGGTTTTAATCCTTTCACTGTCTGAAGCTGTAAAAAGTCTTTTAGGCTCCCGAGACTTCCTCTTGAACTTCTTAAGTTCTGGTTCTCTGATAGCAGAGCTGCTCCACGTACTGCTGAGGGTCAAAGGCTTCTTCATCTTCCTGCACTGATCAGCTTAATCAAACACAGACCAGACTCAAAACTTCTGATGAGGTCCAAGAATCCAAAAAATCCAGCTCACGGAGGTTTTGTTACCTCACAAGTTAACCAAATGCTACTTCACACAGGGTGTTCACCTGGCCTGACAGTATCCTGAGGGCCCACATGTTCTGCTACTCTGCATCATAGAAACTCTTGTCTGTTGCAGGACCATCGTTCTCTCAGACCTGTCTTCTGGCATAAGAAGGAACCTTCCTCCTGTAGATTTTTTTTCCTCTTAGAGTTGTTATACAAGCTTCCACCTTTAGATGGAGAGGGTTCCTTTGATAGATTAAGAGTTTTTTTTTTTTATAGTAAGTGGAGATGTTTCCTTTGACTGATGGAGAATTGTCCACTCATGGATAAAGAGGTTTCTTTCTGCTGATGGACAGTCTTTCTTCTGTAGATGGAAAGATTTTGTCCTGTCGATAAAGAGGTTTTGTCCTGCAGATTGAGACGTTTTGTCCTGCAGGTGGAGAGTTTTTATCTTGCCGATGGAGACGTTTTATCCTGCAGATGGACAGGTTTTCGTACTGTCGATGAAGAGGTTTTGTCCTGCGGATGGAGAAGTTTTGACACGTAGATGAAGAGGTTTCGTCCTGTAGATGGAGAAGTTTTGTCCTGCAGATCAAGAGGTTTTATTCTGTAAATGGAGATGTTTTGTCCTGCAGATGGAGAGGTTTTCCTCCTACCAATGGAGAAGTTTTGACTTGCTGATGAAGAGGTTTTGTCCTGCAAATGGAGAGAGTTTCCTCCTGCAGATGGAGGAGTGTTGTCCTGTAGATAGAGGTTTGTCCAATAGATGAAGAGGTTTTATCCTGCAGGTGGAGATGTCTTCTCCTGCTGAAGAAGAGGTTTTGTCCTGCAGATGGAGAAGTTTTCCTCCTACAGATGGAGAAGTTTTTGTCCTGCAGATGGAGATGTTTTCTCCTGCAGATGAAGAGGTTTAATCCTGCAGATGGAGAGGTTTTCCTCCAACAGATGGAGAAGTTTTTGTCCTGTAGATGGAGAGATTTTGTCCTGCTGATGAAGAGGTTTTGTCCTGCAGATGGAGAAGTTTTTGTCCTGCAGATGGAGATGTTTTCTCCTGCAGATGAAGAGGTTTAATCCTGCAGATGGAGAGGTTTTCCTCCAACAGATGGAGAAGTTTTTGTCCTATAGATGGAGAGATTTTGTCCTGCTGATGAAGAGGTTTTGTCCTGCAGATGGAGAGGTTTTTCTCCCTCTGATGGAGATTTGTGTCTCAAAGCAGCAGCTCACAGAGGATCTGTCTGAGGCTGGCTCCACTCTGTCTGCATAGCAGCGCTGTGAATAACCCGCACTGATTCACACAGATCTGCAGCAGCTGCTGCGCACACACATGCCCGCCTGCGTGCGCGCACATAGACTAAAACTTATCATTTCACCAGTTTGGCAAAATTATGAAGGAACATTAGGTCTGCAATTACAAACCGAACCGGTTCTTGATCTCTTCAGTCATCAGTGAAGTTGTGTCACAGTCCTCCGGGTGAGATCCATCCTCTTTACTGAAGTTCTAGGTCCATGTTAGGATGCAAAGCTGTGAGAAGTAGTCCTGGAACATGGATCTGATCTGGAGGAGACAAACCAGTGCATGAAGAGGCTCCCACCACTACATTGGCGTCTGACTGGCTGACTTTATCACACACACACAGAAAGAGGGAGGGAGGATTGGTTTCCACAGAGTAGTTCTGGACCAGAGCCTACCTGTGGCTGTTTTAACAAACATGATGATGCAGCAGCGCTCCCTACATGTCATGTAAGTTATGTGGTCTATCTTCATGGTTAACATTCTAGACATGTCTGACTGAACATGGACTATTCTCTAAGAACTTCCAGTGCCATGAGGGCTTATAATTATTGTTAAAGCATTTTTTTCAATACACTCTACATTAAAAATGGAAATTATTTTGTTGTTCTCTAATTGTGTCATATAGCCCTGAATTGTGGTGTACCCCAGGGGTCCAATCTGGGTTATTTCATGTTTATTCTGTATGACAAGGTCTCTGTGCTTGCTTCATATAGCTCAGAGAATAGAATTCAAAACAGGTCTCATTTGTATAAGAGACTCTATTCTGATCAATAAAAGAATAAAATACAGTTTGTTGATATTTTTAAAGAAAGTGATTTTAACAGAAAAAACAGCCTCGTTTTTTTTTTTAAAAAAAAAGAATCAATTATTCTGATCAGATTCAATCAATTTGCCCTCACCTCCAATCTCTGTGTGATATAATGACAATTTTTTTTTTTTTACCAAAATCTGTATATTTGGGATCAAGTCAGTTATGGGACAAATTACATAAAAAACAAAAGAATCTGTCATGTTTACACACTTTTTAAAAAGTCTCTGATATATCACAACAGCTCAAACCCCTAATTGTTGGTGTAATTATTACTTTTTATCATGTAAGATTGTTTTATTGTGGATGTTGATTTTATAATGCTAAATTCTTCTTCTTTCGGCATTTCCCTTCAGGGGTTGCCACAGCAAGTCAGTTTCTTCCATCTAACCCTATCTGCTGCATTCTATTTGGTCACACCAACTATCTTCATGTCTTTCTTCCCTGCGTCCATGAAACTCCTCTTTGGTCTTCCCCTAATCCTCTTACCTGGTGGATCCATATCCAGCATCCTTCTTCCGATATACTCTCTCTCTCCTCTGCACATGTCCAATTCATCTCAGTCTGGCCTCTCAGACTTTGTCCCCAAAACCTCTAACATGTGCTGTTACCTTGATGTACTCATTTTTAATCCTGTCTATCCTGGTCACTTCCACTCTCAGCATCTTCATTTCTGCTACCTTCATCTCTGTTTCCTGTCTTTTTCCCAGTGCAACTGTTTCTAGACCACTATGGTGATGCACAGGCTGACAGACGAGGTTAGACAGGAATCTCCATGGACAATGATGTTTGCAGATGACATAATGATCTCTAATGAGAGGAGGGAAGAGGTGGAGGAAAAGCTGGGGAGGTGGAGGTTTGCACTAGAAAGAAGAGGAATGAAGATTAGTCAGAGTAAGACAGAGTACATGTGTGTGAATGAGAGGGATACAAATGGAAAAGTGAGGTTACAGGGAGAAGAGATGAAGAAGGTGGAAGATTTTAAGTACTTATGATCAACAGTCGAGAGCAATGGAGAGTGTGGAAAAGAGGTGAAGAAGCGTGTGCAGGCAGGCTGGAACGGGTGGAGAAAAGTATCAAATTGTTAGTAGGAAAAGTTCATAATCTTTATCCCAAAGCTACGCAGACTGGAGAACAAAACGAGAGGCTCTCAATTTTGCTTGTCACAAGGGTGGCATTACCATAGACCAGAATGTCTATGAAGATTATGCATAGACATAATTTTTTATTTATTTATACAGTTGGGGGAAACAAATAGGTGTGTTCTTAAAGAGTAATGGGAGAAATAAAAGGTTAGAGAGCTTACAGATGGTTGAGACAAAGAAAGGTGAAGGAAATGTTAGGGTATTCAGCAAACAGTGTTCACACATTTGTATATTAACAGATAACACTTTCACTCAGCTGCAAGTCACAAACTGCCCATGGTAGGGAATCACGAGGACACAGTTGTCTGAAAATCTTTAAAAAACACTTAAGTTTTTATCACTGACTTTACATCAACTAGATGATTTTTTTTTTTGTTTGATAAATTGTAATGTTTAGTTTAAGTTGTAAACTTGCTTGTAAATAATAAATTGAATTAATTTCGCTATTTTAAATTGGACTTCAGGAAGACTAGAGACCACAATGGTGGAAGATAATGGGGATCCTAATAAACACATTTTCTGTGTATTAGAACCAAAGTGCATTTCTGACAGGTTGGTCCCATATAAACCAGTTTGGACTCGGAATATATCAAATGGTCCAGCTTTTTTTAGGTCACTACTAAATTTAGTGCATTAGCTTAAATCTTAACCAGTTTTTCTGATAATATCTGAAAGACAGCTAATTTGATTATGTTCAATTCCAGACTAAAAACTGTTATTGAATCTAGATAGTGTTTGTCTCAAGAAACCTTTCAAATATACTTTATTGTACTAGTGCTGAATTAGGTCTCATTGATTTCAGAATCAAAAGTACTTTGGTGAGGCATGCGTGGGAAATGTGTGTGTTAAAGCATCACTGTAATCATATAGTATTAAAAAAGAAATGGTAAGTAAATACGCAAAAATAAGGACTACTATATAAAAGTTTATGAATAATGTGAAAGTAAGTGATATACTTTACAATAAAACAGTACACCATAGCACATTTATAAAATTTAAAAATAAAAATGGGGTTTCTTTAATTCTTTAAATTGATATGAAGTATTTCAGGACATTCCTGTTTACAAGATGTAACTTTTGACCCCTCTGAGCTTCCGTACAAACACTATCGCGTTCCCAACAGCTGCTGCTTCAATCTCGCGATATCTGGGATGTGTTGGCTATATTACGTCAGAGCAGGTCCAAATCATCTAGTTCTGGTAAACTGACAGTTCTCCTGCTGAATCTGGTTCCTGTAGATCAGTTTGGATCGAGCTCATCCGGATCCAGTCTGTCATCTAATCTTGTGATCGGGCTTAAAACTCTTTATTTTAGGTTTAAGCTGCAGAGGCCTAGCTAGCTGGAAACGTCAGAGACATGGCTAGGTACCACCGTTAGCAGGTCCGATCCAGAGGCAGACTGGACACTTATGTCCAGGAGTGTCCTGTTGAAGTCCTCAGGCTGTCTTACAGTGAGACGTGAAGATGTGGTTGAAGCTCTTCTTCTTGATCCTCTACTTGATCGTCCTGTTTGTTCTGGCCCGGATCTTCGAGGCTGTGGTTTGGTATGAGACCGGGATGTTCGCAACACAGCTGGTGGACCCTGTCACACTGAGCTACAACAAGCTGAAGACCATCCTGGAGTGTAGAGGACTGGGATACACTGGCCTGGCTGAAAAGAAGGATGTCAGTGAGCTGGTGGAGAAATCAGGTAAGATTGAGCGTTTCTGTGTTCTTCTGAGAGAGTCCTCATCACCATGTCCATCCCCCACAGGAGATCTGACCCAAGGAGAGCTCTATTCTGCCATCAAAAAAGAGAAAGAAGCAAGAGAGTCCAGCTCCACACTCTTCAGTGGGGAGTTACACTTCTATGAGCTGGTGGAGGACACCAAGGATGGGATCTGGCTGGTCCAGGTAAACCTGATCATCACTTTGTACCTCCACATGTCCAGCAGTCCTTTGACATTGATGTCCCTGTTTTCACAGGTTATAGCCCAGGGTCGAGAAGCTCTGCTCAGCCAGTCCAACTGGGAGAAAATGGTGCAGAAAGTGTCCCAGTTTGGGATTCGTACCGGAACCTTCAACTGCTCCAATGACCACAGGTAGGAAGACCAGCACCGTTCCTCTTCCAGTGTTTCAGGCTTTTAAAACTTTTCTTTTAAAACTGTTCATTAAAGTTGGTGAAGACAAGAGTCTGTGAATGAGAGGAGGAAGGTTACAGGGAGAAGAAGTAAAGAAGGTGGAAGATTTAAAGTTCTTAGGATCAAAAGCCCAGAGTGATGAAGACTTTGGAAAAGAGGTGAAGAAGCATGTGCAGGCAGGCTGTAATGAGTGGGGGAAAGTACCAGTTGTGATGTGTGATAGAAGAATTTCAGCTTAAATGAAAGGAAAAGTGTAGAAATTCGTGGTGAGACCGGCCATGCTTTGGTCTAGAGACAGTGGCACTGAAAAAAGACAGGACACAGAGATAGAGGTAGCAGAGATGAAGATGCTGAGGATCTCTCTGGGAGTGACCAGGATGGACAGGATCAGAGGAAACGCAACACGTTAGAGGTTTGGAGATAAAGTCAGAAAGGCCGGACTGAGAGGGTTTGAACATGTGCAGAGGATAGAGAGAGTACATCGGCAGAAGAATGCTGGGTTTGAATCACCAGGAAAGAGGCCTAAGAGGAGGTTCATGGATACAGTGAAGGAAGACATGAAGATAGTTGGTGTGACCGAAGAGGATGCAGCAGATAGGGTGAGATGGAAGAAACTGACTTGTTTTGACGGCCCTTGAGGAAAACTGAATACTGATGGAAATAAGACCATTAAATCTATTTGCTCTGCTGTTTTCATATATAAAGATGATTTTTAATAAAAAAACAAGAAAACCAAAGTTTTAGCTCCAAATTGTGTTCACCACTTGTTGATCTGTATCTGTCTCATTTTCCACTCTGTCCCTTAGGTCTTGCATCAAGCGTGGCTGGCGCCGCTCCACTCTCATCATGTCAGCTCCTCAGACCTCAGCATCAAAGGGAAAGGTGATGCTGAAAGAGTACGATGGCCGTTACATTGAAATAGAACACATCTTCCGCTGGATGACCTCACACGTGTCTCATCGAATCAAAACGCTGCGTAACTCCCAGCAGCTGATGGCAGAGTGGCGACCCAACCCAGAGCACCCGGTCAAAATGTTCTTGTTTGCTCGCCTTCCACAGCCACCCGCCTTTTTCTCCTCACTTTCTGTCAAGTTCACTGGAAGGATAGAATTCATTTTTGTGGACATCCGTAACTGGGACAACCAGAGCAGCCTTGAGGAAATCGGACTGACTCATAGTCCTGCTTACATCCTTAAAATGCCTGAAGGGACCTATCGCTATGGCAACAGGTGATGTTTATAGACGACATTATTCAGCAAATAAACCTGTTTTTTTATGTGTCTGTTCCTTGTATTCCAATGATGTCCTCCTGATGTCTCCTGTTCTCTCCAGCACCGGGGAGTTCTTGTCTCTTTCTGCCATGGATACATTTCTGCGTTCAGTTCAGCCGGAGGTTAACGACCTGTTTATTCTCAGCCTGGTTCTGATCAACTTGCTAGCCTGGTTAGACCTCTTTATCACCCAGGTAGAGAACTTTTGATTCCTTCTAATGTACAGTTCTAATTTTTGCTCACTTGTCAATATTTGGCTGCTTCTAATTGGCTCGTTTAGGCAATATGATTGCTTGGAAGGTTGACATGCTGTTGCTTCATTATCTTTAGGTTGACCGATATACTCATGTTTCTGTCTGGTTTTCATCCACAGGGAGCTACAGTGAAACGGTTTGTGGTTCTGATCCGAACTCTTGGAACCTACAATTCCATCCTGCTGGTGTCTTGGCTGCCTGTGTTGGTAAGCGTTTGTTTTATTTGCCATCCAACTCCTAATTGGCTACCTCCACCCTTCTGACAGAAGTTTTCTAGTCAGAGAAGAATGAATAGGTTCATTGATGGCTGGGTTTCTTTCCTACAGGCTCTGCTTCAGCTTCCACATCTGGACTCTCTGTACCGATACAGCTTGAAACTTTTGCGTTACGCCGACACTACCACGCTGGCCAGTTTAGTGCGAGCCGATTGGACGTTCTACTCGTCTCACCCTGCTCTCTTTTTGTCCACCTACCTGGCCCATGGCCTGCTTGTTGACTACTTTGAAAAGAAGCGGCGTTGTGGAACGAGGACCCAGGAGGACAGCAGCACCAACCTGGAGTGGCTGGCCAGCCTGTGGGACTGGTACACTTCCTACCTGCTCCACCCCATTGCATCCCTGCAACCGTTTCCTTCTGACCAGTCGGACTGGGAGGATGACCCAAACTTCCTCTTTGAGCGTTTGGCGTTTCCTGACCTTTGGCTTCGTCCCCTTGTGAACATGGACTATATGAAAGCTCTGCCAACGTGGAGGTTCAAAGAAGTGGAGCAACCAAAGAAGGATGGAGACAAAGACATGCAGGAAGGAGGTAGCCCTGCCAAACCTGGACTGAGGGAGGGCATTTCTGTTCCGGCCACTGACCTCGAACTTGGGAACGAGTCTGTTACACCCAACGATGTATCTCATCCAGAGTGGTCGGAGTGGCCGTCGGACATGCTTCCGTGTTCAGAGTGTGTTGTGTGTCTGGAGAACTTTGTGGGCGTGGAGCTGCTGATGGGGCTGCCGTGCGGCCATGCCTTTCACCAGCCTTGCATCACCATGTGGTTGGCGGGTGGGAGACACTGCTGCCCGGTCTGCCGCTGGCCCAGCTATAAGAAGAAACGGCAGGGACTGATGGAGACTCAGGCAGCTTCAGTTTCTTCTGGTTTTTAGCCAATAGCTTAATTTTGTTCCTGATGTTGCCAGGACACGTCCTACCTAGCACCTCCCAGTCCACAGTTTGTGAAATCTACACTTTGTCTCCTCATTGCAGTACCAGCATTATGTTCTGGTGGGTGACCTGAAGATCTGTATCTGTTCTCAATCCAGTTCTTTAAAGATCTGTTAAAACATGAAGGTCTGTGTAACTGTCAGTTTTTGAGGTCAGAAAATGGAGAAAAATTTTAAGGATTTATGAAGATCATTAGTGAATAAGCTATGAAAAGTTTTCAGCTGGTTTATTAAGTTGTTCTGATTGTTTATAACATTAAGAAGACCTTGATGAAATGTCCTTATTGTTCCAGGACATGTGTAAGAGAGCGACTAGAGACCAAGTCTCTTTCAGGTTCTGCCTGACTCGTTATGAGTTGTACAATTAAGTTTTGTTCTTGAGAGATTCCACATTACCCGACTTAAGATGTTCAAAATATCTACATATATTCACCTGGGTATCTTTAGATATTCCAAACGATATCTGGAAGTTTCTACATTCTTGGATTATAATTACAGGTCATCTAGAGCTCTACTCCAGAGAACGTCTGATAGGATATCAAGAGATCCTGCATAATGTCTATCAATGTTTTGATTCATACCTAGAAACTCTTCTAAGTTCTGTTTTCCTGGATCTGTCAAGATATTCTGCAGAATAACTGAATGATTTGGGGTTTTTTTGGTTTTTTTTGGATATGAAGAAATTTTATGCTGAGTGTCTAAAGACGTTCCAGACATTGAGAAATCCTGCAAAATATTTAGAAAGGTTCTGCAGAACTTCCATAGACTTTCTTCAGGTGATCTAAAGATATTTTGCAGGATTTCTAGAGACACTGAATAAAATATGTAGAGGTCCATTATCTAGGAAAAGTTCAAACTTTTTATAGAATATCTGGATGTGTTGTGCAGCATGTCTCGAGCACTAACTGATGAAGGTTTCTTTCTGCAGTTTTTGGTTTAGAGACAATCCATTAGATCCATAGATGTTTAGAAAGATGTCCTGCAAGATGTCTAGAGTGGAATCTGTAGAAATTTCACAAGATATTTGAAGATATTTATACAGTGGTAGGTGAAGATGATGGAGATGTTTTTCTTCATCCTGGTAATGGTCGTGTGTTTTTGTCTCTGGACAAACCTGCTTACATGACCCAACATAGATGAAACTCTTTTCCTGTCTAAATTTCTCTCTTGACGTAACTTTTCTCTTCCTCCTAAACTGCTTTTTCCCCAAACTTGGATTCATGGTGGGGATGCCTTATTTAACACTAAGATCAGAATTTTGTTTTGTCTTTACTTTTTTCTAAATCCAAGCTGAGTTTAACTCAGTTATAAACTTTTAAGAGTAGCTAAGAAGACAAATGTATAATAAATATGAGATTTTAAATCTGAAAATGAATCTACAAGTATCTGAATAAAAATAAGTCAGTCACTGTCTTTTCATTTTTTCAATCTTGAATACTCACAAAGATAAAACAGACCAAAACTAGTTAATTGGAAAGTGATGTATATTGGGTCAAATTGACTAATTGGTGGGAGAGATGGTTGCATACATCAGAAGCAATCCGGACACAAGCAATGTGTGGCTTCAAGCCAATTGGTTCTAAGTTCAATGCAGCTCTGATAGTTTTGATGTCTTTCTCTTATCCGGGGCTGGTTTGCGGGGGCAATGGCCTGAGACGGGAAGCCTAAGCTTTACTCGCCTCGGCTGCATCCTCCAGCTCACCCAGATCTGAGGAAACACCTCAGCAACGAGGTGCTCGGGAGGCATCATGACCAGATGCCAGAACCATCCGACTTCTCTCAACGCAGAGGGGCAATGGCTCTACGCCAAGCTCCTCTCGGATGGCAGTGCTTCTCACCCTATCTCTGAGTGAGAGCCCGGCCACCCTGCAGAGGAAGCTCATTTTGGCCTGATAGTTTCCTTTAATACATGCTCACTTCTTATTGCATGATGTATAAACTCCGAATAAAACAAGTTAGAATTAAAGATTTTTATTTTCAACAAAAAAATAGATGACATGAGACAAATCTAAACCAGTTTCATCCACAACTCAATCTCCTTCCAGATACATATCACACAAGAAAAACATTCAAACATGTTAAGCACCATTTCTGCTCAAATCGATGGCTTATTTTCCAAAAGGCCACACATAGACACATTTTCTAATTTAGTCATAACTTAGATCTGGTGAGTTAACTTTAAACTCGAATGTGGTAACCAGGCTGAAATCAGAGACATGTTTTGGCACAAATGTGCTGTGACGGACCAATCACAAGACACAGCATCTGTATGTGGACACACCTGGATGCAGGAGACAACCTTCAACCAACAGAACTAAATTTAACATCGCTGTCCAGAACAATGATCCTAAGGTGGTCCGATCCACTGGTTCAGCCTGGTCTTCAGGTCAGAAGATTCTGCCCACTAACCCATTAGGAAGCTGTAACAAAGATAAAAAAAACCTCTTATAAAAGATGATTGCATTCATCAGCTCAGAAAAGGTGTAGCAGTTACCTGTACGGGTAGCCATGGTACTTGGCTCTGAAGATGGACAGCAACCAACTGAAGAAGAGCATCACCAGAATGATGCCTGCAACACACATGACTGACAAACACACAGAGGTAAGAAGAAGCTGGTGCAATGAAGAGATGGAAAAAAGAAAAAAAACGGCTAGAAGGGGGACGGAGGTGCCCCCCCCAGGTCAACAAAAAAAAATTTGTTCTTACTACTTTAATTATTGTAAACATTGGTTAAAATATGCACCAAAATGCATAAAAATTACTTATTTTTCAAAAAGGTTCTGGGGGGATGTCCCAAGACCCCTCTATACTGGCAAGCACCATTGGTGCTGGTTATGTGCCCCCATGCCCTCCTTTAGAAAATCCTGTATTCGCCCCTGGGATCAGGAGCAGATAGATGGCATGCTTTGGTAACTGCTAGATTAGACTAATAGAATGGCACTAGATTTTAAACAAGTGCTAAATGTTTCATCAAGAGCTTTAAATTTCAAATCTGGCGGCGCTAGATCTGAAATCTAGTGCGATAGTGCTTAAAAACGTGCATTTAGCAGCGCTAGGTTTGAAATCTAAGCGCTTGATGTAACATTTTGCTTGTTTTAACATCTAACACGCTTGTTTACGTGCGTGTATTGGGTCAGATGGCATTCCATGTCTGTGCACACTGTTTATTTTGAAAGTTTGCGCATCACGGAGACATACACATTTTAATGGGAGCATTGTTGTTGTATTTTTGGCGCCATCTAGTGACGAACATAAAAAAAAAAAAATCAAGAAAATTAACATGGGTTTTTTTCCCCCCTAGTTTGGCGAGGCAGATTAAACCATTTAACAGGTCGCATGTGGCCCGCAGGCCATATATTGCCCATGCCTGGGCTACAAGGAACAAAGCTAGGATCACAGATCAAAACAGATCCAGGCTGAAGAGAATCTGACTGAACATACCTTTTCTCTTCCCTATATCCAGATCAGAAGTGGCAGCTTCACACAACAGAACCATCCCCATGGTTATGGCAGAATCTGACAGCATGGTTAAGACTCAAACACCAAACTTAACCTACAGACCATCACACCAAACAAACAATCTGTCCGGCTGAAGGATACTGAATAGTAAGATGATATGTGTTTCAGCCACAAACTGGGCTTGGCTGCTGCCGTGGATGTAGCTCTGAAATGACAAATAAAAAAGTTCATTTTCCAAACTGAAATTAACCTGTGACGTTTCGTCTGTTTGGCTCTCTGGAATGGTTTGAGCAGCAGCATCAGAGATTATTCTTTGAGCTAGCAATGTTAGAAAATATGAAAAACATCTAAAACACTCTCTATATTGTTCAAAATGATTGCTACTCATCTCCAACCAGACAGCTAATGATATTCCAATGTAACAAACTATCTCACCCAACCGAGTCATTACTTCACATCTCAGGTTTTATTCTGGGATAATTTTGTACTTTGTAGCTGTCTGAGAACACAGTGCTTCAACTGCACTGCTACAAATGTGCGGTATTATTAAGTGATAAACTTTAAAGCAGCTTTGAGGAACCAGGTTCTATACAAATAGATTGAGCAGAAACATTAACGAAAAGTAGTTTAATATAGATTAAGCTCGACAAAACTATTTGAAGCAGACATAAAGAGTAATAGCTTATAAGGACGAAGCATGAACAGCAGCTGAAATGTGGAGCATGTTTCAACTATAAGAGCTATTAGAATAGGAAGTTGTAAGTTAGAAGATATCTGGTCCACATTCAGACTTACTATTTGTCCATTGCTGGGGTTCCTGTTTGCGTAGGGCGGCCCTCGAATATGGTTCCACATCTGGCCTGAAGTCATGATCAGAGTGAAGAACTGAAACCAGGTAACAAAATGGATTTAAAGTTAAAAAAAATACTTAAAAGAATTAAAAAACTGTAGACAACTTTTAATCATTTAAATGATAATGTAAAACAAAGAAAATACAAATGTAACCGCTCTCTTTAAATAATTTTAAATTAAACTAAGGCAAATAATTTATGCTTTGAGATTTCTGTCATGATGTAAACAACTTCAGCGAGTTTAAAAAAAGAGCATGAGTGGTGAACGCTTCATAGTCTGTAGTTACCAGAGCTGAGATGGCCCACACGTTCCTGTTGAACAAGAACTCCAAATTATTTCTCCGTACGTAAGCCAGTCCTCCAATCACAGCCAGCAGGAACCCCAGCAGCAGGGGTCCGGCATAATTTGGTGGGCGAATGAGTCGAATCTGAAACACATTTAAACAGCTCATCAGGCAGGATGCTCCTCTTTGGAGATGGTGCTGGTTTTGGGTCACACTGACCTGAACGTCTGTTCTTTCTGCTACCCATCTGGCCAACTGGTCGGCACCAAAGCCTCGGACCTGCAGCTCGTATGTATCAGATTTACGAGGTTTCCCTCTGGCCGGAAAGTGCAGGAAGACTGGGGCTGAGTTCATATGTAGCTGCAAACACAATAGTAAAGTTTCTGTTCCAAACAAATGAACACAACAATCAACCTACAACATCCATGACCTTACAGAAGTTTTTAATGAAACAAATCTACTACACTCTATAAAGAAACATATTCTCTCAGGTGCTAAAAAAAATCAATGATCACTGTCTGGAAAATGTTTTTCTGCTGTATTAAACTGGGTTCCGAAGGGCAGCAGCTTAATGACCTGACTCATGTTCTAATCTGACACCGTAATTTCAATGTTCTCTTGGTGCTACTTTGATGGAGAACTTTCCAGGTACACATCTCACCATCTGGAAGACGTCAGATCCTTCATCAAAATCCACTGATGCAAAGAAGACTCTGTTGGTAAAGGAAGTGGAGTAACGCCATGAATTAGCCAGGATCTGGAACTCATCATCAGCTTGTCTGGAAGAAGAAAAGGCTTTAGAGGCATGAAGGTGAGAAGAAACATGGGAGAAAAAGCAATCTGCTTACCTGCATACGGCACAGTGTCTCTGTGGCTGCAGTGCAGTTAACATGAGGATCACAGAGTAGTTTCTAGGAGGGGCCTTTACAAAGCGACGAAACTTGTCTCCATTCATCTTGATCACAGATCGCTTTAAAGCCCACTCTGTCATCTGGGTCACCTTTTCTGATAGCAGCACCTGCTCCACACACACAACCAGAATATTTATTTATCCTAAATTAACTAACTTTATGAAGAAATATTACCAGCTACACTTTATTAATCACTAACTGATAAATATCAGTCTGTCCAGCCAATTGTTGTCCCTTGAGAAAGCAGCTTGGCCACAAGGGACAACAATGAGCAAGACAGACCGATCGGGAAATGTGCATCTGTGGTGGGAAGAAACGTGGACTCTGTGGGAGCTATTTTGGAGAGGAGGATGAGGGCTCAAATGCAGGGCATCCTGAAAAATCCCCGTCACTCTCTGCATGATGTGAACCCAGAAGAGAGCCCGAACAAGTTTCTTTAACCTTCATACCAATAGCATATTACTAGTCAGTAACCAGACACCGTTAACTAACACTAACTAGAAAGATCTACACTTAATAGCTACACTTAACCTGCTGAATTAACCAAGCATTTGATACCCGATCTTTATAAATCACTCATCAATCAAACATTATCACTATCCTAACGACCAATCATAAACTGACCTTCTAGAACGGTTAATCCTTTACCAGACACGTTTTAAACTACCGATCACTAACACGTTAGCTTTCATAAACCATTATCTTCAATTGATCACAGATCAGAC
This sequence comes from Neostethus bicornis, assembly GCA_902685375.1. Taxonomy (NCBI): domain Eukaryota; kingdom Metazoa; phylum Chordata; class Actinopteri; order Atheriniformes; family Phallostethidae; genus Neostethus; species Neostethus bicornis. Next base: position 17,662 of record CACRXE010000076.1, on the reverse strand, counting down.
TAACTTTCCCCAAACATAGCTGAGTCAAAGTTCTCCAATCACCAACCACACACACTACTAATCATTAACTAGACAGATTTTACCAATCTACACACTCAATAACGAAGAACAAAGCAGGATTTCTTCAACGATCACTAAGAACACACACTTTAACAGAATGAACTAAGTTGACATGTTGCACGGAAGTACTGTTAGCTGCTGCTAGCTTCCTGTAGCTTCCTACTCGGATAAAGTGCTTAAACTTCCAACAAACGGAAGATCATCGTAACTTTTTTAGTAATCAGACTACATTACCTCTTTCTTCTTCGGTACGCCATCAGCTTGGTTGCAGAAAAACACTAGATACAGCAGGAGGACAAAAACTTTGCAAAACATTTTGCCAAACTGTCCAACCCGCAGAAAAGACGTGTTCAACCGGGCGTCAGCTCCTTATTGGTCAAATCACACTTCCGTGTTTACAGAAGCAACGCATGCGCAGTCTTGACATAAGTTTCCTCGGGACAGCAATAGGGGGCGATGAAGAGCATCTACCAGGAACATCCAGCGGAAACAAACAAAAGAAGAAAAGAAAAGTGGAATGTGTCCATGTTAAAGGAAGAAGAAGAGAATTCCTCTGAGCTTTGTTTGTGGGCCTTCTTTCTGAAGTCTGGAGAAATGATTAAACTGCGGAGCTGTAACGGTCTTAATGTGCTTAGACAGGTGAGTTAGAGTCTATGAGAACCGGTGCAGGTCCTTCCGCTTGCTGCTCAGCGTTGGTGGTTTTTTGTGTTTGTATCGATAGCGACCATGTTGCCAAAACAAAGACAATCAGGAAGTTTTAGGAGCTGTTAAACAAGTGTTGGTTAGATTCTAGGCTTAGTGACAGCTGTGGATCACTAGCCGTGCTGTCACTCGTGTCAGATGTGTAAGGTTTGACTTGTCAGCTTCTGTGATGACAGATCTGGAACATAGTTACCAGGTTAGCGTTGTTGTAGCTACAAGAACCGTTCAGATTCACTAACAGCTGCATGATTCTACAACTGTCAAGGATTTAAATATCATCAGCCAGGCAGTCTGAGGGATCCTTGCACCACTGATCTGATCCTAAACTGGAGCAGTTGATTTCTGTGTGGGGTTTCTTTCAGAGCTGAGCAGTCTGTTGTTCAATCCCCCTTCAGGGAATGTGTGTAAGCATGCAGGTTGTGTTTATGTGTCCAGTGACTTTGTCCTGATGGGGCCGAGGAGGAAGGCTTCGAAACTGCAGTTGGTGGTGGCTGGGGGAGGAGAGTTTGTCCAAAGACCCTCTGAACCCAAAGACTACATCAACGAGTTGTCCCATGAAGTCCTATGTCACATCTTCAGGTACAGTATGTCATCATTTACCTATTGGTTCTGCTCAAAGTTCTTTTAACTGAAGTTTCTGGACTGGTTTTAAGAAACACGAACTTTCGGCCTAATAGATTCCCCTCACCACTTTGCAGATGTATGGTAAGATCACTTTGAACCACATACAGCATCTATCATCAGAAAATAATCTTACAATCCTTTCATGGAAAGTATTGGTCGTTTCATCTTTTGAACCTCTTACCCCTACTGAGGTATCGTGGGGATGCCTGAGCCTATTGCGTCTGATAGGAAGCTGGGAGAGGCAGGGTGCACCTTGAACAGGTTGCCAGTCTGTTGCAGGCCCACACACAACCAACCACACACACTCATTCCTGGTGAGAGTGTATGGTTGTCCTCAGTGGCCAATCAACCTAGCGGCCAATCAACCTAACAATTCGCATGTTTTTGGAGGGTGGGAAGAAACCAGAGGACTAGGAGAAAACCCACACATACACACGGAGAACATGCAAATTCCAAACCCCGTCCCTATTCTAACACTCGAATCCTGACCTTCTTGCTTGAGGCCACTGCTAACCACTGTGCAGCCACATGGAAAACATTGTTTCTACAAATTTCACATAACAGTTTAGATTTTTATTTCTCCCATGTGAGCAGAAGTCTCCATTAATGTCCTTCCTGAAATAAAGTGAGACCTTGATGAGGGTTTAGTTATGATTGCTCCAATTTTGTTTTACAGGTATCTCCCCATGAAGGACATCATGTCCATGGAGTGTCTTTCTAGGAAGCTGCGAGAGGCTGTAACTCTTTACCTACGGGTCATCAAAGTGGTTGATCTGTGTGCTGGTTGTTGGTGGGAGTACATGCCTGCAGGTAGGAGACATCAACACACCTGGTCAAAGCTGATGGATCTTTGAAAACATTCAGAGAAACATGACAGAAAGAATGAGGAAAGAGAAAGCTTGTGGCTCTGTGAATCCAATCTCTGATCTAGGTGTGGTGTTGTTTCAGGTTTCACAGACAGCAGCTTTCTGGTCCTTCTGAAGAAGATGCCTGACCTGGAGCAGCTATATGGCCTTCATCCGCGTTACTTAGAGAGAAGGCGTGTCCGGGGTTACGAGGCTTTCAGTATCCCAGGCGTCCTGGAGGCTCTGCAGGCGTGTCCCAACCTGCTGGTCAGAACCCAAACACTAAGACTTCGAAAACTTCAGTTTTTTTTTTAATTTAAAAACAACAGAAATAAAATATTTCTCTCCATGTTGAAGATGCATAGTAGGTGGACAGGGAATTTCCATCTTTCTCTGGACTTGTTTAAATGGTCCCAGCATGCTTTGTGTGGCTCTGAAGTATGTTGTGATTTCAGGGTGTTGAAACTTCCCACCTGGAGCTGGTGGAGGCCATTTGGAACTACATGCCTCAGGTCCACATACTGGGAAAGTTTCGCAACCGTAACGGAGCGTTTCCCATTCCTGCCGAGAACAAACTCACCATCCCGGTTACGGCAAAAATCCAGACTCTTCATCTAGTTGGTGAGCTTCACATCAAATTATTTTCTGTCCTGCTGGTTTGCTTTCTTCCATCACCATTGTAACACTGTGTATGTTGCAGGTGTGAATGTGCCAGAGATCCCCTGCGTGTCCATGTTACGCCACCTGTACTTAAAGTGGGTCCGCTTCACCAAACCCCAGCCATTTAAGGACTTCCTGTGTGTGAGCCTGAGGACATTCGTGATGAGAAACTGTGCTGGACCAACCAACTCCCTCAAATACGTCCCCTTAGTCACTGGTTTAGCATCAGCCAGGAACCTAGAGCAGGTAGAGCTGGTCAGGGTTCCTTTTCTGGGAGGCCTGATCCAGCATGTGGTGGAGGACAGCTGGAGGTCAGGTGAGGGCTTGAAGGAACTTGATAAATTCCAGCTGTGAGGAGAAGTCGCTCAGTTCTGTGAACTTACTTTTGTGTCTATGTCCATTCAGGCGGATTTCGGAACCTCCATACTATTGTGTTTGGAGCTTGTAAAAACGCATTGGAAGTGGATCTGGGCTACCTCATCATCACAGCAGCTCGCAGGTATTTAGCCATCATTTCATTCACTGGGTTCTGCAGGTCTGTGAAGGTACCACCATAGTTTCACGTGCTGAGATCAAGACTTGTTCTGGATTATACTAACATGTTCTCAGTGAGAAAGTCTAGAAACCAAGCAGAAAATAACCTGCTGTTCTAGTTTATCAGTTATTTGTTCATCATAATTTTGCCCTCATCAATAACCTGATCTCATGCACATGCTGAAATTATGAAGCAATCAGGATTTATCACCAGCAGAGGGCTCTGACCTTCATGTGTAGGTGTGTCTAGGCTGGAATCAGCTGTTCACATACTTCCTCTATCAGAGGTTGTTTTTTTATCTCATCGTCACAGCACTGGGGAGTGATCTTCTCTGCTGCTCAACAGAAGCAGTTTGTAATTCATGCTTTGTCTTGATTTCAGGCTTTAAAGTTATTTTTTATAGTCCTTATTCATTTTCAATATTTTGTCTTTCCTCTTGTTTTCTGAATGGTGTTTATTGTATTGTTGTGATTGGTAGGCAGAGATTCCAACCACCCAATTAAATTCAATTTAATCGTAGGGCTTTTTTAAAAAACAAATGTAACACAAGGTGCTTTACAATAAAACAAGTGATAAGTTAAAATGCAATTTAAAACATAAAACAAGATTAAATGTGTGTTAAGAAGTGGTTTAATTCTTTATAGTGTGAAAACGAAAAGAATGTTGTGATGCTTTACAAATTAATTTAAAAATCTCTTTCCATGACGATGGGTTGGGTGATGTCTGACCCTGCTGTGTCTCAGAGGCTTGTGTTTTTTGGTGTAAACGTGGCTTCATCATTTCTCCACAGGCTTCATGAGCTGCGCATCCAACCTTCTCTCACCAAGGATGGAGTTTTCTCGGCACTGAAAATGGCCGAACTTGAGTTTCCACAGTTTGAAACACTTCATCTAGGATATGTGGACGAGTTTCTTCTTCAGTGTGAGTTGCTGGTTAGTCCTGGTTAGACCTCTATAACCAGAGCCTGATGTGTTTTTTTATTACTCCTGGTAACAATTTGCTTCATGTTATTGATTTTAACTTTTGAAAATTCCATTGGCTCCACAAAACCTCTATCAGGTCCAGAGGTACGTAAAGTGGGTAAAAATGTATTTAGTCTGCCACCAATTGGGCAAGTTCTCTCTCTTAAAAAGATGGCTTGTAATTTTTCTGCTACTTTGTCTGTAATGATTTTTTAATTAATATTCAATCTTTTCTATAATCTACAGAATTATTCCAGATGTTTTAATTTTTTTTTTATTTGAGATTCTACCAAAACAAATTATCACAGTCCATGGCGGCAATTTTTCTTTTCCATTTTCAACCCCCAAAACCCCTAAGCGAATAATAAGTCTCAATTTTGAGCTGAAAAACGACTCCCTATTAAGAGTTTACATTAGTCAGAAAGCTTTAAATTAAGGTGGTGTTCAAAATAAAGCACCCAGGGTGCTAACAAACTCTTGTCTAACGGTGATATGTGTCCACCTATAGGTAAGATGAGTCACTCGGAGCTGGTGAAGTACGGCCTGGCTGATGTTGTTGAAAATCCTGGAATCATCACAGACATCGGCATCAAGGTAGTGAACGAAGTCTTCACCAACATCAAGTACCTGCACATCTACAACTGCCCCCACCTCCACAACCCTCACCAGTGGATCTCCGGTTAGTAGCTGCTCACACAGGGATCTTCCATCAACACAGGGAGGTGCTGTTACTGAGGTTTTTACTTCTTCTGTCCTCAGATCAGTCCAGATGGAGCCGCCTGGTGGACCTGACGCTGGTCCGCTGTCATGCCATCAAACTGGAGTCCTTCTCTCACTTCATAGAGCTGCTCCCCTGCCTAGAGTTCATCTGCTTGGACCAGATGTTTAGAGAGCCACCCAAGGTAGGACCTTCCACTGCAGAGCTGGTCAGCAGAGAAACTATGATGGATAGCAGGACTGATGGAAGCATTGATGTGTATGTACAAAAGGGCTGTGCCAGGGTGGGTCTGAGTGCCGGAACTGGTATCGGTGTGTCCTCTGCTCTGGTCAGCAACCAGAACTCTAACAATGACAACAACCACCATCATCATCCCAATGAGGCCAACATGGCTCCTCCCCCTCCTCCTCCGCCTCCACCAGTCATCAACAACAACATCAATAACAACAACATCAACAACCAGCGGCAGCAGCTTAATGGTGAACTATCTTTTTCATCCTCATTTTTTCTCCACAGAGAAAACAAATAAAAATGTTGCTCCCACATTTATCATTTCCACAAATTCAGATAATCTTTTCTCTTTTCATAGAACAAGTGGAAATAAACAGGGTTGAACAGGAAGAGAACCCCGAGGACCTTCCTCCTGTAGAGAAAATGGAGGAAGATCCTCAAATTGACCTTGGTGAGGCAGAGACGGGGATGAGGGGAGGAACCAGTCGGCGAACTGGAACATCTCCTCTTCCTGATGAGGAACAAGCAGGTTTGAGCTTTTTTTCCAGGATAATTGACTGCTTAGTTTTCCAGAAACTCATCATCTTTTTTTCCACTCAGGTCCCAGTGGTTTAGGCCAGCAGAGCCGCTCAGCTGCTGCTCCACAGCAGCCTCTACTGGTTTCAGACTCTGACAGTGAGGAGGAGGAAGGTCTTGCTTCAAGGTTGCTGCCCACTTCTTGCTTGCAGCCCACTGCCTCTATTACCAAGGGTCAGTTACACACACAGCCACACACACCTAACACAAATCAAACCATCAAAGGAAGTTTTCAACAGGGCTTTTCTGATTAGTTTTTTTTTATACTGAAAAGAAAAGCCCATTTTTTTATTGTCTGCTTTATAAAAAAAACTTTTGTTTGTGAGAAATGATTTTTTTTTCATTTATATTAAGTTGTCAAAATCAATGCTGTTGAATTGAATAACTCAGCACAAAATAAAATTTGTCAGGATGTTTACTTTAACCCTGGTTGGCACCATTGACACTCATTATTGTTAATTTATTTATGCCATGGAAACACCAACAGGGGGCCTGTAGAGTGGTGATGGGGGATTCTGAGTATATCGCTGATTTTCTCAACCAATAAATGGTGTATTTCCAGGTAAGGGGAAGGACTCCTCTCCGGCGAGGGCAGGCAACGTAATTGGATCTCAGACAACACCGGAGGTAAAGCCGCAGGTGTGTCGGAGGCAGCTGTGAAAAGAGCTGCCAGGTGAGCAGTGAACAGATTCAAGGCCGACATAAAGGCTGCCACCGAGAACAACAGGAGGACTGTGAGTAAAGGAACCAGCGTAGAATCTGGGGACGTCACGGGACCCGAGGATGGTTACCTACCATCCAGCAACTCCGCAGCAGCAAACAGGACTCGAGTGAGACCACTTCCTGGATCTTTGTGCAGGGAAGGGCCCGGTCATTGCTGTGAGGGGTTGTAGGAGGTGGGTTGGAGGGTAACTCGTCCAGGTCTGCCACAGAAAGAGCTTCTGGTTTTTTTCGGACTAGTGACTCTACACGATCGGAAGCTCCGACTGTGGGTTCCGCTCAGAGACAAAGATCTGGTCCTGCCGTTCGGGAAAGTTCGGAGTCTGCTGTAGACCACAATCTGGAGAGGTCGGCATCGCAAGCTGTTTCTCTCCCTGGCTCAGGTTCACATCAGGGCAGTTTAAATCAGGACTTTATTCCCCGGAGACCTTTAACTCGATCCTGCACCCGAACATCTTCAGTCCCTCTGGTACCTGAGACAGGTAAGGATGATGTGTGTGACTTCATAATGACATGCAGAGTTTGTGAGGATTTTCAGACCAGCACAGCAGCAGGAGTTTTATCAAAATATGTAGGTAAGATGTTACAGATTGTTAAATTGACGCAAATCAGTTACCTAATCCACGTGTGGACTTCTGTTGGACTGAAAAAAAACTGATTGATGCTTTCAAAAAGTTCAAAGTGATGAAAAGATTTTAAATTTTGTGAATAGTTCCTCACCAAACAGATGTCATACATAGTGGATAACATTAAGAAAGAGAGAGTAGGAATGAGAAAAGTCTTGTGCTCCTGTATGAAACTGGTTCATACACTCATTTATATCTCTTGCTTTTGGTTGAATACTATCATAGTGAATGTGTTTGATGTTTATTGTCTGCAGATCTTTCAAGATCCAGACCGAGAGCAGCAGTAAGAAGGAAACGAATGACTGACAAATCAACCAGCACCTCAGACCCGGTCACCGAGGATGACCATATTCAGGTAAACACACATCTCATATTTAAATTCTTGATTAGCTCATGTATGAAACTGACCCTGCTTTGACTTTACAATATCAATAAAACAGGTTTTGACGCTGAAGAGCAAAAACCTGGTGGGCATTACGCTGACCAACTGTGGGATCACTGACATGGTTCTCAAAGACTGTCCCAAGATGATGTTTATCCACGGTAATTCACTCTCTCCAGGATTTCAATGGCATTTTCTATGATTGTTGCAGACTAAAAAGCCTGATTACACGAGCAATTTTTCTAGAAGTTGCCAAAACCTTATCTGTTTAAAATTAAATGACTAATTTTGTGAGCAATATTTTTCACTTAAAAAGTTGGAATTTTTTAAAAACTCTTATCTGTTTATTATAAAAACAGAAAAAGGGTCTTAATTTTAAACTCAATAGAGATGTTAAAAAGAAGCAACTGACTAGCAAAAACAACTGTGAATAGAAAAAGGGTTTAGTTAAAAAAAAAAAAAAACTGCCGTTTTACAGGCAGATGGAAGGACACACATTTGAATACAAAGAAACCCTAAAAAGTCTGAAAAAAGGATTTAGAAATGGGGTCTAAAAGGCAGGTTTATTTGGGAGAAAATTTGACCAAGTGTATTAGCAGCCACCAGAACAAAAAATGCAGATGATTGTGATTTTAACTTTGGTTGAGTTTGCGTAGATGGTTGCAATCAATAAATCCTGGAAGGACTGGTGATTATTAGACCTTCACCTTTGATCAGATGTTAAACTTTTTCTGTTTATTCAGTAACAAAATGAATCCACCTGTAATTCTTTCAGCAGCCACGAGGTGTCGGGTCCTGAAGCAGCTGAAAATAGAGCGCGCTCCAATAGTAAACCGTTTTGACTATGCTCAGTGTAAGAAGCTGGACATGGTTCAGGTTCTGGATCAGATTCTGCGCATGCCCCCAGAGAGGAACCGGATTATCTACATGCGTCCTATGCACCAGGTGACTGTTGGTTTCATTTTGCAACCTGCAGGCAGGCCGGACACTCTGATGTAGGCCTCTGCTGCCTCCTGATGTCTCTCTGGTGAAGCTCACCGTTCATCGTTCAAATGTTATTCTTAGAGCACAAAGAGCTCTGTTGACATTAAAAACAAACCAAAACACAAAATTCCCAACATAAACAACCAAAAAATTCATCTTCAACCACACACACATACACCCCATCCAACTCCACTTTCAGTATCTGTTGTCTGAAGGGTACAACTTTATTTTAAAACTTTGGCCTTTACTTCTAGATTAAATGTGGTATCAAGAATCTTTCTCATCTAATTTACATTTGGTCCTGCTGATCTCTCCGTTCTTCAGATTGACTTCAGTTGCCCTGGAGCGTCCAGCTCTTCCAGGGACCATATCCCTAACCACAATCGCTATCGTACACGAGTTCAGCAACCCTCCTAACATCCGTAACAAAGTGCGAATTCGAAGCTGGATGGACACCATAGCAAACATTAGCCAGTAAGTCCTGAAACAAAAACTAAAAACACTTTTCTAGAGGATAGATGCAGTTCCTATTGGACAAGAAAACAGATTAAGTGGTGTTTAACTGACACAGAAAGCACAGTGGGTCACCTCATTTTGTTTGTCATTCAGGGAATTGATCAAGTACGAGTTTTTCCCAGAAGCTACCAGAACAGAAGAAGATGTTAAGAAGTATCCTAAATACCCCTGGGACGAGACATTTACACGTTGGAAGGTAAATATTCATTTCTGTATCTTAAACACCAAACATGATGGTTTCTTTATCCTCGGGTTTATTAATAAGAAAATGGTGATGTTTGTGATGAGGAAAGTAATGTTAGTGAAGATGAAAACAATGTTGATGTTCTGTTTCAGGTGTAGTGGATGGCGCCCCTACAGCATGATCACAGACTTCCCCTGGCTTAGAACCCTAAGAGCAGCTGATCCGAACACTTACGCCCCGCTGTGACTTTGAGGATGATGAAAGCAGTGAGTGATCCATCAGCAGTTGACATAGGTGACAGGTGACTCAGACTAACCAGGTTCTTCTCTCTATAGCGACCATCTACGCACCTCGCCGGAAAGGACAGCTGTCCGCAGACATCTGCATGGAAACCATTGGAGAGGAAATCTCAGAGTGTCGACAGAGCAGACGAGGAGTGTTCCAGAGAGTCGTGGTCCTCTTCCTCCATCACTGTGATACTCCAGGAGAACCTGTGGACGACGACTACATCTAGACTCGCTGCTCAGACTCCGCCCATCTGATAATCTGTTAACGGAGGTCCCTCCCAGCTCGGGTTCTTTATGTGCTGATGTGCTTCTCAGACCCGTTAAAATGCAGGGATGTGGTTCTGGTGGAATGAAGGAGCAGACCTCCAGGGCTTCTGATCTGTGCTGACCCAGCACAAGTCCTGGTGGATCATGTTCTGCTCCTGAATCGATTCAGCCCTGGAGGAACTTTCAGAGAAGAACGGTACGTTTGATTGAGAGACGGAAAACTAGAAGATGAATTAGAGCCCTGCTCAATCAGCAGACTGTTCCAGATGGCGATGGAATGAAATGTTTAGTTTTCCAATCTTAGCCTTTATTCTTTCTGATGAAGAACCCGAGAGAACTAAAGTTCTCCAGAACTTCTGATGAAATTCAGTTGAAAAGATAAAGATTTGTTATTCTCAGTTTGAAGTTCTGCAGGTGTTATGAGCTTGTGAAGTTTGTTTTGGAAAGAAAGATGTTTTCCATTCTGGAAGTAAAAAATAATGTATCTGTGCTGAGGACTTTTTCATTGGCTCAGTTTGGACTCATCATGAGCAGGTTCGGCTCATTCCTCTTTGAAATAAAGACATATATTCACATTGGGAGGTAAATTTTGTTTTGGAATGTTTTTCTATTGGAGGGAGGTATTGCGTTTTCGTGGACAATCTTTTTTTTTTTTGTAGCATGAATAGGTAAACATGATTTCTTTTGTTTGCACAAAATGCAATACTCGTAAGAAAAAAAACGTATAAAAAGTGTCATTTGGTTTAATTCTTTTTAAAACTATTAATTCCATCTCTTCTCGCTCCCCAATAAGTCTCTTGCCCCGGGCACGTGCACAAAGTAGTATAAATTTTATTTTAAGCTGCAAATATAATAGTGTAATGTAATCCAGTGTAAAACACGAGTTAAAACTAGTGCATCTTCTTATTTTGGTGGATTCAATATAAAAAATGGCTCTCCTACTTGACGGATGTCATGACTTTTCAGATGAACAGAGGATGGAGATATGACTGTGAAAGATGGAAGGTGGGTGGTCTCAATGTTACACAGAAACTAGTGACAGGTCCATCCTGTCCTACTACAGACGGTTCAACAAGTTCCACTACTGATTCCTTTTATGTTCCAGTTAAACAGATAACACTATCTTTCAAGATCTGTAAATATTTTGTGAAATAATTTGGACAAAAAAAGATCACAAATTAAAATGTACGACACAATTTTAGGGTATTCCGAGGTAAAAAAACTCAACTCTCCACTGTTGATTCCATCTATTAAGTTTATTAATCACTGAATTATCCTTAGATTAATTTTGGTCTATTTTGGACTAAACCACAGCTGTAATGGTGGCACAGTGGCATCACAGCAAGAAGGACGGGGGTTCGAATCTCAGGTGGAGACAAGACTACCGTGTATGCGTGGGTTTCCTCCCATCCTTCAAATACAGGTTGATTGGCTGCTACAAAAATTGTCCCTAGAACTGCTGTGTGTATATGGTTAATGTGTGTGTGAGACTCTGTGGCAGATTGGTGACCTGTTTGAGGTGTACCCTGCCTCTCGCCTGAAATCAGCCGGGATAGGCTCCAGCAACCCCGTCATAGATAAGTAATATCAGAAGATGAAATGAATGGACTAAACCAGATGGATTGACTCAATTTTAAAATTGCCTTTTTAACCCTTAAACCAAACTACTTTGTTTGATTTAAAAAAAATAGAGAAATATATTAAAAATAATTCTTGTTCCAAGTTTCTATTTTTATTTAATTTCTTTTTAAATTTTATTGTACTGATCTCACACCTCTCAGATTTCTGTAAAAACTAAGATGAAAACAAACACTACCTAAAGATGTTTGGAAATGGTTACGTGTGGATATGTCTGAAAGAGACTGAAAACAGGCCTCATTTAACAGAAATCAACCAGCAGGCTGGACTGCAAAGGTCAATCATATTGGACCCCTCGTGTATGAAGGTCATCAGTCGACTTATTAAGGAAGACATTTATTGTTTCACTACACATCTTGAAAAGGTTCATAAAACGTTATCTTCTCAGCTCCTTGACATACAGGCCCACTCCGCCAGCTGCTTTCATAACAATTAGAGTTTTAAAAAAGTAAGAAACACTTTGTTCATCTCAGAACTACAGTGTGTTCCTGGAGGTGTGTGAGTGATGTGCTCAGTCGTCCTGTAGAACCATCTCCAAACATTACCTTATAAGACAAAACCCCTGGAACAACCTCCTCCCCCACCAGGACGACGATGCTGGACCAGGAGGAAAAAAAGGAATCCTGCTTGGTTTTACATTTTCACCTCTTTTCCAACTAAAATGAAAATTACCCCAAAATAAATTTGCGGCATGAGAGAAAAATATTTCATCTGAACAAAATGTGACACGTGAAGATGGTGTGTGTCTGATGGTGTGTTTCTCATCTTCCCTATTCTGCTTCCTCACTTTTTGTAATTAGTTGTACACTTATTCTGCTTCTGATCTTCTTGTTTCGGCATTTCGCTGTGGGTCGCCACAGCAAGTTAGTTTCTTCCATCTAACCCTATCTGCTGTATCCTCTTTGGTCACACCAACTATCTTCATGTCTTCCTTCACTGCATCCATGAACCTCCTCTTTAGTCTTCCTCGAGACCTCTTTCCTGGTGGTTCCTAATCCAGCATCCTTCTTCCAATGTACTCTCTCTCTCTCTCCTCTGCACATGTCCAAACCATCTCAGTTAGGCCTCTCTGACTTTATCTCCAAAACCTCTAACATGTGCTGTTTTCCTGATGTACTCATTTCTAATCCTGTCCATCCTGGTCACTCCCAGAGAGATCCTCAGCATCTTCATCTTTGCTACCTCCATCTCTGCTTCCTGTCTTTTCTTCAGTGCTACAGTTTCGAGACCAAACAGCATGGCCAGTCACCACGGTTTTGTACACTTTTCCTTTCATTTTAGCTGAAACTCTTTTGTCACACATCACACCTGATACTTTTCTCCACCCCTTCCAGCCTGCCTGCACACGCTTCTTCACCTCTCTTCCACACTCTCCATTGCTCTGGACTGTTGATCCTAAGGACTTAATATCTTCTACCTTCTTTATCTCTTCTCCCTGTAACTTCACTTTTCCATTTGGATCCCTCTCATTTACACACATGTACTCTGTTTTACTCTGACTAATCTTCATTCCTCTTCTTTCTAGTGCAAACCTCAACCTCTCCAGCTTTTCCTCCACCTCTTCCCTCCCCTCTTCTTTCCTCCACCTCTTCCCTCCTATCAGAAGCAGATCACAATGTCACAGTTGACATTGTGATCTGCTTCTGATGATCCTTCCTAATTTGCCAAATATGTCTCTCATCTCCCCAAATCTAGTTAGCCTCCACATTACCTCTTCTTACTGTTTCATCCTCATCTTCCTTAATTTGTCTTCTCTCATTCTTTGTACCTGTCTCACTCATCATCTTTAATCTGTCTCCTCTCATTCTTTGTACCTGTCTCACTCATCCTCTTTAATCTGTCTCCTCTCATTCTTTGTACCTGTCTCACTCATCATCTTTATTCTGTCTCCTCTCATCCTTTGTACCTGTCTCACTCATCATCTTTAATCTGTCTCCTCTCATTCTTTGTACCTGTCTCACTCATCATCTTTAATTTGTGTCCTCTCATTCTTTGTACCTGTCTCACTCATCATCTTTAATATGTCTCCTCTCATTCTTTGTACCTGTCTCACTCATCATCTTTAATCTGTCTCCTCTCATCCTTTGTACCTGTCTCAGTCATCATCTTTAATCTGTCTCCTCTCATTCTTTGTACCTGTCTCACTCATCATCTTTAATTTGTGTCCTCTCATTCTTTGTACCTGTCTCACTCATCATCTTTAATCTGTCTCCTCTCATCCTTTGTACCTGTCTCACTCATCATCTTTAATCTGTCTCCTCTCATTCTTTGTACATGTCTCACTCATCATCTTTAATCTGTCTCCTCTCATTCTTTGTACATGTCTCACTCATCATCTTTAATCTGTCTCCTCTCATCCTTTGTACCTGTCTCACTCATCATCTTTAATCTGTCTCCTCTCATTCTTTGTACCTGTCTCACTCATCATCTTTAATCTGTCTCCTCTCATTCTTTGTACCTGTCTCACTCATCATCTTTAATCTGTCTCCTCTCATCCTTTGTACCTGTCTCACTCATCATCTTTAATTTGTGTCCTCTCATCTTTGTACCTGTCTCACTCATCTTTAATCTGTCTCTCTCATCTTTTGTACCTGTCTCACTCATCATCTTTAATCTGTCTCCTCTCATCCTTTGTACCTGTCTCACTCATCATCTTTAATCTGTCCTCTCATCTTTTGTACCTGTCTCCTCTCATCCTTTGTACCTGTCTCACTCATTCTTTAATTTGTGTCCTCTCATTTTTGTACCTGTCTCATCATCTTTTTAATCTGTCTCTTCTGTCCTCTTGAATGTGTCTTCCTCTCATTCCTTCTAGTTTGTCAAATCTGTCTCACTCTCATCTTCCCAAATCTAGTTGGTCTCCACCTTTCTCCTTCCTGTTTTTTCATTCTCATCCTCTTTAATCTGTCTCCTCTCGTTCATTTGACCTTTCTCACCGCCTACCTTCTTTCTTTTATCCCACTCATCATCTTTAATCTGTCTCTTTCATCATTCTGAATGTGTCTTCCTCTCAATCTCTCATTCTCATCTTCTGTCTCATGTCTTCCTCTCATTCTTCCTAATTTGTCTCCTTCTCAATCTGTCTTACATTCTTCCTAATTAATCACAACTTTTCTAATCACTCCCCCCTTTCCTTCCAGTTTCCTTCTCTCTAAACTTTTCCCTTCTTCTCCAGTGGCCCCCTTCTCCCTCCTCCTCATCATCCTTCCATCTCTGTCCCTTCTCCTCCTCTGTTTCAGGACCAAAAGCCCAAATTTAGAAGAAACTTGTTTTTGTCTCATTTAGAATCAAGACCTTCTCACACCCTCCCCTATCCTCTCTTTCCATAACTCCTCTCATCTCTTCACTCTTCATTCTTTCTTATTCACCTCCTTACTTAGTCTCCTCTGTCTCTCTCCCTCCACCTCTCTTTATTTCCCAGACTTTTTCTGCTCATCTATTTTTTCCTCCACCAGTTAATCAGCCACTCCTCCTGCTCTAAGCCTGGCCTCCAGTCACCATACAAGGTAAGAGTGGAATGTGAGCTTTTGGCAGCTTCATAAGAGACAGAGCAGAGACTAGACTTTTTCAGTCTGACTCTCAGCTGCCATGAAAGGGAGGAAAAGGAAGATCTTGTAAAGTAGAAGAAGTCTGCTGCTCTGCATGCAGGTGAGATGTACTTCTTACACACTCAGACACACTAGATGGTGATGCAGGAGAACCTGCCTCTGCTGAGATCTGCTGGAGATCTAGATTAATCAAAACACTTATCACTTTATTAGACATAGTTTTTTAATAAGTCACTGAACAAATAACTTTTTACTTCTATTGATCCAAACTATAAATAACATTAAAAATGAGCTGATTATTCCTGTGGGCGGTTTTAATGACAAATGAACTTACAATTGAATTTTCTCAATGTTTTTTTCTGTTTAGTTTATTTTCATTTAGTTAATTTCAATTCATATTCCTAATTTTTTAGTAAGATTAAAACATTTACAACATGTTCCAAATTATTCTGTAAATTGAATTTAAGTGTCATCAAGATTATTTCTTTCATTGGTCTAGAGTGTGTGGTTTCTCAGTGGTTAATGAAATCAGATTTTTTGTATTGATCACCTTTTTGGTTGAGCCAAATTAAAAGGAAAAAACGTCCACAATTTGAAGCAGATTATTATTCATTAACTATTATTATTATTCAGAGCCTACACTGTGTCGTGCAGATAGAGGCGTGATGAGGATGAATTCTGCCCGACAAATATTTCAGATTAAGAGAGCAGCTGCTAAAATGACATTACAAAGCAACAAAAAGGAAGTGCTAGCAAAAATTTTTCTCCATAGAAAAATCTCATCAGGAGAATAATCTGGAACCCAGTGTATATGTGTAACAATCTGGTGAATCTGGGTCCAGCTCTGATTGAGAGAAAAAAATGAATTCTTGTTCCTTCAAATTGGCCTGAAATTGTAACACATGTTGATTTTTGGTAAAGATGACTTTGACAGATTAGAGGTCAGGGATTGAGCTTGGTATTTTCTGAATGGTTTATTAGTTTTGATGAAGTTGGTCAAGCTGTAAAGTTCAAACAAGAAGAGAGGAATCTGGTCAGGGGATGAGGTTTGGGTAGGTACAGATGTGGTGGGAAAATGATGAATCCCAGGAGACAACTGGGAATGAGTCCAAAATTATTTAAATCCGAGTGACTGTGTAGTTCTTTAGGAAAATGGAGATCTGGAATCCTCCAGCAGAAGTCTAATGACAGGAAAGTTTCTTTGTGAAACTTTTACTGATGTCTCTGTATACCCCCACAGATTATCAGATGAAGAGTGGATCCAGACTTTAAAGAGGATGATAGTCAGACTTCACAGGTAAGATCCATAAGCTACACCTGATGTATTTAAACCTGAATCCACCATCTTCATCCACCTCTCATCCATGTTTTAGTCTCTAAACATCATTCTTAGACAGAAACTTTACTCCAGCAGTTAGAAAAATCTGTCTAGACTTCTGACCCACTTCTTTCTGGATTTCTGACCCAGTTTCTCTTAAACTTCTGGCCCACTTCCTTCTGGATGCAAATCCACATCCTTTCTAATATCTGAGCTTTTGTAATGAGTACCCTTCATGACTAATTTAAAAGGCCATCTATGTCTCAAACACAGAGCAGGTTCTGGTTCTATGATGAATCTGCTTCTGAGCTGAGAACGGATGTGGGAATGTGCTGTTATTTATTTACTCAGAGTTATGCTTTGGATGGATTTTCACATGAACTCTGACCTCCACCCAGACCCCCAGGGAATGTGGTTCCCAGTGTAAGAAGGACGAAGTGGAGGATGAGAGAAGAAAACTGGAGGATGTGGAGGAGAAAGAAAGGGTGGAAGAGATGGAGGGGGTCATGATGAGGAGGATCAGAACACTATTAAATAAATATGTAGTGTTTATCTCTGGTTGTCATAGCAACAGTTGTCTCTCTCACTCTAAATAAAGTGATTATTTTGACATATTTGATGATTTAGTGCCATTTAAATTGTATTTAATAAAGTTTCTATTTCCAGAAACACACATGGTGATGGTTATGAAGACTGTAATGATGATGGTGAGGAACATGGGATGTCCCAGTGAACCCTCAGAGGTTCTATCTGTCTGCTTTTGTGCATCAGCTAAAACTTAAAACCTCATTTTCTTTTATTTGTTGGATTCTCCTGGACTTTCCTGACGTCCCTCTGTGGTCCAGATTTGTAATCCTGCTGTGTTCTGGATATGGTCACTTAGAGAAGTTGTTCCACATTCCTGTCCAGTCCTCCCGTGTGCTGCAGAAGAACGAGTGAGACAGACAGATGCTGTAAATGAAGAGTTTCCTGTGTATGATTTAAAGAGAGAGGGGACGTAGAAAGACGACCTTATAAGGCAATGTTTGGTTTAGGGGGAGAGATGGATCTGACTGTTATCACAGTCTGTCTAAACAGCGATGGTCTGAGCTGTCACACACCCTGCTCTACACTCATCTAGATGTATTCCTGTTTTACAACAGCACAGGAACAAATCCTGGAGCAGTGGATTGATGAAGACCGGGAAGCTGAGTGTCTCAGATTAACCTGGAGATGATTCCACACATTTCTAACCACAAACTTTCACCTGACTTTCCATCCAAGTCCATCTGCAAACAAA